>OX453013.1:14182200-24182200 GCA_949699075.1 Asteroscopus sphinx
TCTCCTTAGACTACGCAAAAACGCTAATATTCGTCGAATATCCACCTTTGGTATCCGTACCACAAAATAATATAACTAGGTAAGTAGTTACACGGCGGGCCGCTTGGTTGACTAGCAACGAACTATAGTTCCCCCGCCCTGACAGAGCCAAGCGACAGTAAATGCATAAGTAGCTAGGTTACACTACTACTACTACTACTAGGTTAGGTTATACTTGCTACTTAGCCAGTGGAGCAATAAGGATCTAATTACCTAGGCTGTACCTAGCCTCGAAATTTCTCCTGTATGGATGGTAGATGTGTTAAAAGACACATATTTTACATCCACAAACACCCAACCCGGAGTAACTATTTGTAGACCATGTTCCCAAAGTTGTCTAGAACGCGACCACTTAATAAAATTCTTAAAACAACAAACCACAAACAAACAAACCGGTGGGTCTAGCTAGGAGGATGAAATTTTGCACAGGAGTTCTTTAGATGACTTAGGTAAGTAGGTAGGTACCTACTAATAAAAGATTTTTGAAAATTCTTCCCCTAAGGGGGTTAAATGGGAGTTGAAAGTTTGTATGAAGAAAACTGAAGTTTGTAGGTACCTATATAGTTTAATAACTTCTTAGGTTTTCGCGTCTTCTTAGGTGCCGTGTGGTATCCGGTAAATAAAAAGAATAGACCCCCCCCTCTACCCATGGGTGTCGTAAAAGGCGACTAAGAGTTGAAGTCAGGAGGATGGGCAGCAGCGTCCTTCTGTGCACTAACATCGTGCAACATCACCCACTGCGGTCACCAACCCGCCTGCCCAGCGTGGTGACAATTTTTTTATTTTTATTTTTTTATATCATAGGAGGGCAAACGAGCATCCGGGTCACCTGATGGTAAGCAATCTCCGCAGCCCATGGACATCTGCAACACCAGGGGAGTCGCCTATGCGTCACCGACCTTTTAAAAAGACGTATGCTCTTTTCTTGAAGGCTCCCATGTCGAATTTGTTCGGGAAAACCGCTGACGGAAGTTGGTTCCACAGTTTTGCTGTACGAGGCAAAAAGTGGCGTGTGAAACGTACTGTAGTTGACCACCAATCATCAAGATGGTGAGGATGGAATTTAGATTTGTAGCGGGTGGTACGATGGTGGAAGTCAGCGGCTGGTATAAGGTCGAACAATTCCTCAGAGCACTCCCCATTGTACATGCGATATAAGACACATAGAGATGCAACGTCTCTTCGCAAAGCTAGAGGGTCCAGCCGATTGGTAATAGCATAGTCGCCGACGATTCGAGCCGCTCTACGCTGAATGCGGTCAAGTGGAAGGAGTAGGTACTCGGGTGCTCCAGCCCAGAGGTGAGAGCAATATTCCATGTGCGGCCGGATTTGTGCCTTATAAAGTTTTAGGCGATGAGCCGGTCTGAAATATTGTCTCGCTCTGTTTAGCACCCCTAGTTTTTTGGAAGCCATACTGGCTTTACCCTCCAAGTGACCACGAAACTGAACGTCGTTCGATACGTCGACGCCTAGAATTCCCAATTTTGGCGTAGCTAAGAGGGGAGTGCCCTCTAAGTGAGGTGCTTCGACTAATGGGGCTATGGGCATACATCCCAATGAACGCACAACACATACAACGGCCCCCAGTTCTCGGTGGTCCCTCTATTCCCGACTACGGTAGCGGTCGTGGTAACGGTGGGACGGGGGGTGCTAGGAATCCCCGGGTTACGGCAGGCTACCAAAACCGACGACTATATCTGGCAGCGTATAATGGAAAAACGTTGAGACTGGACCATCACCTCGCCGAGCTTGAAGCAGAGTTAAGTCATATGAAATGGCATATACGGGGGTTATCCGAAGTCCGTAGAGAGGGGGAGGACACGATAACCCTGGAGTCAGGAAACTTACTCTACTTCCGCGAAGGTGATCAGCTCTCCCAAGGTGTTGGTTTTCTTGTCAATAAGGCCCTCGTAAACAACGTTGTGGAAATCGGTAGTGTGTCGACACGGGTAGCGTACCTTGTACTTAAAGCTAAATGATAGGTACAAGCTGAAAATAGTGCAGGTATATGCGCTGACCTCGACACACTCTGACGATATAGCCGAAGCGATGTACGAAGACATAGCTAAGCCTATGAATAGTACCGCTAAGGCTTAAGAAAACGTTGTTATGGGGGACTTCAACGCTAAAGTGGGAGTACAAGAATGCGGCGAATCGAGAATCGGACCTTACGGTTTGGGGCGCAGAAACCACAGGGGCCAAATGTTGGTCAACTTCTTGGAGTCCCAGGGGCTCTTCTTAATGAACTCCTTCTTTAAGAAGAAGCCCCAAAGAAGATGGACCCGGAAAAGCCCCGATAAGGTGACAAGGAACGAGATAGACTTTATCATGACGGATAAGAAGCACATATTTAGAGATGTCTCTGTGATCAATAGGTTCAACACCGGAAGCGATCACCGACATAACCGAGGCACTCTAAATATCAATTTTAGAGCTGAAAGAACGCACTTGATTAAGTCTACTCTCCGACCTTCGCCGCTCCAAACCAGTTTGGGCTCCAAAAGGTTCCAAGCGGAACTTCAAAATCGATTCGACTCGCTGGAAACCACTGGCAATATTGAGGAGAAAACCAACACCATGGTCAAAACACTGCAGGAACTGTCTCGAAAATTCTTTCCGCCCAAGCTTTCGACTGAGACTCTCGATCTGATGAGGAAACGACGGGAAATGTCAGCCGCGCATTCATCAGAATAGGAATAGGTCCTTAAACCTACAGATTAGGAAGCTGATGCGACCTGACCTCCGCCGCTCCAACACCCGCGCCATTGAGGCTGCGATTGAGCAAAATAGGGGGTCGAAAGTTTTCGCTCAGCAGCTAGGGAGGACCCATCTGATGAAACTGAAAGCCGCGGATGGCAAAATTGTCACCTCTAAGATCGAGATGCTTGATGAGGTCGAAAACTTCTACAGGCATTTGTATTCCACGAAAACAGCGAGACCAGCAGTTCCTAGCAATGACGACAAAAGAGCCCAGCTCACGCGCCATTACACCGAGGATCTTCCGGGCGTTGACCAGGGCGAGAATAGGGCGGCCCTCGAGCAGCTTAAGAACAACAAAGGTCCGGGCGATGATGGCATTACTACTAACTTAACTCCTAAAAGCAGGCGGGGCTCCGGTCCTGAAGGAGCTACAGAGTCTGTTTAATTCCGTCATCCAACAAGGCTCTACACCGGAGGCATGGAGCGGGAGTGCGGTGGTAGGTACTGTTCTTCAAAGAAGGGGATAAAACCCTACTGAAGAAATACAGACCCATCTCACTCCTGAGTCATGTATACAAGCTGTTCCCGAGGGTCATCACGAATCGTCTCGCCTGAAGACTCGATGAATTCCAGCCACCAGAGCAAGCTGGGTTTCGAAAAGCCTACAGCACCGTAGACCACATCCATACTGTTCGGCAGATCCTACAGAAGACTGAAGAGTACAATCAGCCGCTGTGTATGGCATTTGTGGACTACGAGAAGGCCTTCGACTCTATCGAAACTTGGGCAGTTCTGGATGCTCTTCAGCGATGTCACATTGATGAATGGTATATAGAGATACTGATATGCCTATACAACGCTGCTACCATGACTGCTCAGCTCTAGGACCAAAAGACGAAGCCAATCCAACTGCGCAGAGGGGTGAGACAAGGGGATGTAATATCCCCGAAATTGTTCACCAACGCGTTGGAGGACGTCTTCAAGACGCTGGACTGGACTGGACAGGGTATCAACGTTAACGGCGAGAACATCTCACATCTCCGTTTTGCCGATGACATCGTTGTAATGGCTGAGTCGCTAGAACAACTGGGCGAAATGCTGCACAGCTTAAACGGAGCCTCTCGCCGTGTCGGTCTCGGCATGAATCTGGACAAGACTAAAGTCATGTTCAATATGCATGTCACGCCGAGGCCAATATTCGTCGAAGGGTCGGCACTCGAAATTGTAACGGAATACGTCTACCTAGCAAGTAAGCAGTAGTAGCAGGCAATTTAGCTTGGTAGACACAATTTCGAGAAAGAAGCCAACAGAAGGATCCGTCTGTGCTGGGCAGCATTAGGCAAACTTCGCCGAGTCTTCTCGTCGCCTATACCGCATAGTTTGAAGACAAAAGTCAACAACAACGAGTGCGTCCTGCCTGTCATGACTTACGGTGCCGAGATGTGGACACTGACAGTTGGGCTAGTCAATAAGTTCAAAGTCGCTCAGCGAGCTATGGAGCGAGCTATGCTTGGAGTTTCTTTGAAGGATAAAATCCGAAACCAGATTATCCGGAGAAGAACCGGAGTGACCGACATATCTTCTAGGATCAGTAAGCTGAAGTGGCAGTGGGCTGGCCATGTCTGTCGAAGGACCGATGGCCGCTGGAGCAGATGAGTCCTTGAGTGGAGACTGCGAATCGGCAAACGAAGCGTAGGGCGCCCCCCAGCCAGGTGGACCGACGACCTAAAGAACGTGGCTGGGGGGGACTGGATGCGGAAGGCAGAGGACCGAGCGTTATGGCGCAACTTGGGAGAGGCTTATGTCCAGCAGTGGACTGCGATAGGCTGAGTTGATAGGTTTTCGCGATCACTACACATTATAATAAAACAAAGTTTAACCGGATTAAATCGCGTATATTATTTAAATTGGTTTTCCTGACGTTTCGAAAGCTTTGCAGCAGTTCGTGGTCGCAGGTAGAGTAAGATGACAATCGTCTTTACAGATATTTAAAAAAAAAATACGTGTGGCACTCGGAGACTGCCGCGGTAAAGCTATTGCATAGCATTTTTTATGTAAATACAAAGAGGAGGTGCCCTAACGCCGAAACTCTAAGCAGGCATGAGTCACCAGATTGCGGGGCGAAAACGGGGATTACGCATGCGCAGTAACGCCGATACAACCAATGCCACCTAGAGGCGATTTGCAGAACTAAAGAGACAAGCGTGATATTTCAAAAAGTCATTTAAAGTTCTGCTATTCATCGATAGATGGCAAAACTAAAAAGTATCACCGCTGTGCCGGTCGGAGTGGCGGGTGTTAGGTTATTTTCGTTACGGAATTTCTGGATTCGGTCTCTACGCTCAAGGCCCGCGATAGAAGCTATGCAATAGCTTAAACATTTTTTAATCTACCGTACAATATTATTAATTAAAATCGTTTCGATGCACGCAGTAATCACTCACAATATCATTATCTTTTACAGTGTTGCGTGCTGTTTGGGGCTTGATTATTTTTAAGACTGGGTTCCAAACAGGTGGTAGCTGCCAACCATCTTCTCTATTAAAATTAGGATGTTTTTTAATTTCAATAGCCTCACGGAGCATTCTAGGTACATATCGGTTTTCCTTCGCCAGAACTTGTGGTTTATCAAATCGAAGAAAATGGTTGGGTTTGTCTAGGGCATGTACACACACTGCAGACTTTGTGGAGCGTCTGTTCTTGACGTCAGCTATAATATGTTCTTTAATTCTAGTGGCTATACTACGCTTTGTTAGCCCTATGTATGAAAACCCACAATCACAATCAATCTTGTAGACCCCTGCATCTTGTAAGGGAATGTGACACTTCACCGGTCTGAGGAGTTGGCTGATCTTTCTTTGGGGCTTGAAATAGGTTTTGATAGAAGCACGCTTCAAGATATGACCAATTCTGTCGGTGACCCCTTTGATGAATGGTAGAACAGCAGGTCGACGATCAACTGCGCTGGGTTTCGGGTGGCGTTTGCGACGGGGATGTGGAGCTCGCATGTTATTATGCTTGAGAACATGCTTCACATGGTAAAGTTCCTATGTAGTTTGTTTGTATGAGAAGTTTGTTTCTTGTTGCGTGTGGTACCGGACATAAAGTATTGCACCACCCTATCTCTTCTCATGGGTGTCGTAAAAGGCGACTAAGGGATTCACCAGAGAATGGGCAGCAGCGTTTTCTGAGTATTTAACCAACCAACTGCGATCGTCAACCCGCCTGCCAAACGTGGCGATTATGGCATATCCCCCCAAACTGCTTGGGGGAGGCCTATGTCCAGCAGTGGACGTCTTTCGGCTGAAATGATGATGATGATGAAGAAGAAACACGGAAGCGAAGCCACGAGCGCGGGCCTCATCTAGTCTAAAATTATTTCAAAGTTCAAGACCCACCCAGTGCCTAACATGAAGGGAAAAAAACATCGTTATAATTACAGCTAAGGCCTTAACCTTTTCATTCTGAGAAGAGCCCCCTTGCCCAGCAGTGGGACAATAATGGGCTGATGACGATGATGCCCGGCAGCAACTTCATGTTTTACTTATAACTAACTTTAGTATTCTCAGTAGCAGCCCGGAGTCTGGATTTGTGCCCGGTCAATGGCAATAGGCTCGCCCCCTATTACATGGGACTATAACATAACTGGCGAAATGTGGGTGTACTATTACACCTCTGCCTATCCCTTCAGGGAAATACAGGCGTGACGTTATGTTATGTTATGTTATGTAATTATTATAATTTAGTTAAGTAATAGAAAATATTTACAAACTACAAAATAAAATGATTCAATATTTACAAAGTACAAAATAAAATGATATAAAAAGGCGCGCCTAGGCGTCAAAATATTCCTCCACACCGCTGTCATCCGGCATAGTGCCCAGACGACTGGCAGCGTTGCCACGTTGAATGGCAACGCTTATTCTTTGACCAAAGAACAAGCCAGCCCTCTGGTCACGCGAAGTGTCGACCAGCCTCTTAGAGATTTCCTTAAAAAGGGATCGCGCACTCGGACCCCATGACCCAAGACCCCAAACGGCACAAAGTCATAGTTACCTGATAGGTTACTATATTTGCGCCGCTTGAGGGCCTCCGCAGATGCAGCGGCAGCGCCAGCACAACCAGCCGAGCTAGAAAGATGTGAAGGATTGCTCCTAGGGTGCTTGAAGGGTGTCGACGCACGTTGCGTCCCACACCAGAGGCCTATCCATCTTCCATGGCAATAACGACATGCCATCTGGTCTCTTCCCATCGTCTCGTACCAAGCCGTTGGGTTCTAAAACAGCTGGTACGCCAGCGGTGGCTAGAGCACGACGAATAATGTCATTAATGCCAGCGCGTCGTGCTAAGCGCCGCGCGCTCCTGCAACAGGACAGGCCATGGTGTCTTAGGCTGTCGACAAGTTCACCGCAATGGCACCGGTGTGGAGCAACACAAGTTGCGCCCAAACGTAGGCACGTAGCGAGCCGGAAACTGGTGTTATCCAACATAGTACCTATGTTGGACGACGGAAGTGCCTGAAGCCAAAGGGCTGCTTCCCATTCACCCACAGCCAGTAGACGAACACGCTCAGCGGTATTGGTTGACGTATTAATTATATTATTCCGCATTAACTTACGGAGTGGCTCATCCCACTGTCTCTGGGAAAATGGGTTGACAGGCAAGTCCGTGTTTGGGCAAGCCATTTTCCATAACTTTGTTAGCCGCTTGGAGCGGTGGTAGGTATTATAGGTACAACGTGTTATTGAAATAACGGAAAACCCCTTATGGGGTCAATTGTACTCCTCAGTATGAACAACTTTTACTATGGCACCACCTCTGAAATCGCGAAAAAAATCTGCTGTTTACTACATTTGTGTTCACATAAATCGACAATAGACTGAGTAGCCTGTAATTTTCCCTCTGCGTGACAATATTATAATATTGCAGCAGGAATCAGGCGGCAGAGAGCTCGATACATTCATTTTCATAGTAAAATTTACTAAAATAACTCTAGAAATTCGAGAGATAGGAAGAAATTTGTCAGAACCAAATTTGAAGGTAGGTATTTGATAACTAAACTGGAAGGCGCAGCGTGGGTAGGCTCCTGGTGAAGGTCGCGGGAATCCATTGGATGCAGAAAGCGCAGGACCGGTCGTTGTGGCGATGCTTGGGGGAGGCCTATGTCCAGCAGTGGACGTCTTTTGGCTGAAATGATTATGATGATGATGATGATTTGATAACTAAATAGTTACCATGGAATTATTAGTTTAGTTATTCAAAATTTGACTTTGTTTTCGGAGATGCCTAATTCCAACCTCTCTCATACATTCGCTCCATTGTGCATGTCCGTATCTCTGACTTTTCGAATAGGTAGGTACACGTGCGGGTCTGAATTTGATTATCACATCCCTTAAAACACCTGCTCCATTAATTTTTTGATGGTGTGTGATGTCCGCCAACCCGCAGTAGACTAGCGAGGTGGGCTGATCCTTCTCCCAGCCGTTGGACATTCTTCTTCCATCATGTCGATACCTACATAATGATAATGCTCCTGCCGTAGGAAAAAGATTAGTCATTCAGAGTCAGCAGGTTGGTAGTGGGGCTGACTGCCCAGGGTGCGCCGGACGATCAACACTAGTGGAGGCTCTATTTTTGTGTTGGACATTAATAGGGCTGGTTATGTAAGGTAAAAGTTAGGTAGTTAAATCATAATAATTTAACGTACCTATTTATCGTTTTTTTTATATTCTCAATAATTTCGAAATCATTTGAATGGGTACTCTTTCATAAATAATTCTGTACTGTTTTAATAAGTTTAACTTTTTCTGAGACTGTTAAGTACCTAGATGCATTTTACTCACTTACATATTTTTTTCTATGTTCACTTATTGGCTGAAGGACGATAATGTACAGAATTCCACATTATAACAGATAAGATAGAAATCCACTGCTAGCCCCCCGAACTTTAGGTAGGTAGTAATAAAAAAATGTTTGTTTAAGGTCCCTAATTAATACAGGCTGTATTTAAATATAAATTGTTGGAGTGTAACAAAAAGATCCTTTTCAACAAATCGATTGAATCGCCTCGGGCGATCCAACATCGCGCCAGTTGTCGTTTACCGCTGACGAGCCAACAGCAAATGAAAATTAAACACGTTTTGTAACAATTAACCACACGTCAGCAAACTGTCGGCCCTACTTTATTATTTATTTTGCTTAAAGGTAGGTATTTACGTTCATTAAAAGGGTACGGCGATGTTTAAACCGCGCCATTTAGAAGTAGGTAGCTCTTGAACCGACAACATGATTTTTGCAGTGGCTTAGCGATCGGCTTGTGCCACAGGTTGCAAGTTCAATTCCCGTTAAATCATGTTTATGGTCTACAGCAGCCTTTACCAAAGAAGGTACCTACCTAGATATGGGTCGCGACGCGACCGTAGGTAGGTAGGTATATTGGGTTAGCCCTGAAACTATAGGACGACGAGAAAAAGCTAAGGTATCATCATCAGAAAGAAAGAAACTTTTATTTGGCACAGAACAGTGACAGGACAGCACAACAATAACATTAATAAAAATACTAAAGTTAACATAACCACAGTAAATAATACTAGTGTGGTTATGGTCTATAACTTAAGCCTTTAACTTATAGGAACCTATTTTATTTATAAGTCAATCTACAACAATAGTGAAAAGTGACGAAGCAGATATTTCAGTAGGTACACGAGACTGCATGCAGTGCGTCCGACATCCTACGTATGAACAATTAACGGCTAATAAACTTTGTTATGCACTGCAATGCACTTACGCAGAACCATGCTCGTGAAAAGTATATTATGTGAGCAGCCTGATAAGGTTACTCATAAATCGACTATAAAATATATAGCACCGTAACTCTAACTAAATGAAATGTTTGCATTTGAAGCAACTATTAGGAATTTGTATTCCCTACAAGGAATAGGTAGGTAATAGGATATAGGATTATGTGGGTAGGTAATACGAAGAAAGCAGATTTATTCCTAAATCCAACCTAATACCAAGAATCACGACACCTTAGATAATTCCAAAATATCTGGAATAAGGGAATAAGTGTTGGGTTTCGAAACTAAACAGACATTGAGTGATAAGACCCAAGCCTGATTTTACGTACCTAGTTACCTAGTTATATTTTTGGTGTAATCTATTTTCCTTAGATTCAGAATATATACTACGTGGTAATGAGGTAACAGATGAGTAAGCACCCTACAAATTGAAACATCCAACTTCTTAGATACACTGAACTGGCGATAGGTTCTACCAAAGACATTTCTATACTAACGTAAGTATAATACCTTTATGGGTTCTACGATATTATGTAATTTGGTTATCTATTAAAATAATTAATTAATGATTCTTTTAATTCGATTTTTCGCGAAATACGTAAACGGGGATATAGCTCAGTGGCAGAGCAATCGACTGCAGATCGATAGGCCCCCGGTTCAAATCCGGGTGTCCCCTATAGACATTATATATTTTTTTATTTTTCCTGAAAAAGTGTTCAAATTGTAGTGCATTGATTCTATATTATTTTAATGACAATTTTATAAATAAATTATAAATTCGTAATCTCTTTACACTTGATCCAACTGATTTCGCCAAAACATGGCATTGCATGAGCCAAGTTTTGACTAGTGATTTTTTTATTTGAGTTTCACGGATGCATGACGTAAAATAAAGGGAATAAAAAAAATATTTTTTAACCAAAAACCGACTTCAAAAACCTTAACTAAAAAGTAAAAAATAATCCTTGTATGTATTTCAAAATATATTCATTAACCAACATTTTGAAGGCGGCGTGTGATTGACCTTGACCCTTTGCGTCATGTAAATATAATGTACAGTCGAGCGCATATCAATAGTACAAAACAGTTTATGTGAACGTACATGAAAATCACGCGCCGCCTTCAAAATATGTATTGAATTTGTATATAAAATACGAAGAAACTTTTTCCCCGAACTTATACATACCTACATAATGTTACGATCTATCGTTTCAGGAAAGACTGAACAATAAATCGAACCGTCATCAGCCTATCGCAGTCCACAGCTGGACATAGGTCTCTCCAATAGCACGCCACTGAATTCTATCCTCGGCCACTCATCCAGTTTCTACCAGCGATCTTGCGTCACACCACCTAGCCCGAGGGCGTCCTAAACTACGTTTTCCGATTCGCGGTCTCCACTCTAGAACACGTGTAGTCGTGTACCCCAACGGTCGTTGGTTCTTCGGCTAATATGGCCTGTCCACTGCCACTTCAGCTTGTTTATCCTGTGGCCCATGTCGAATGTCGACAACTTTGAGTCTCCGTCGGATCACCTCGTTTCGGATCCGATCGTTTGAGAAACTCCGAGCATAGCCTTTTCCATAGCACGCTAAGCTCAGTGGCGGATTTACCAGCAGGCTGAGTAGGCTGGAGCCTAGGGCGGCAGATTTTTGGGGTGACAAATATGGGGCCAAAATTTTTTTCATGTCTTACAGAAAAAATAATCATATTTATTAAAAAGAATGATTGAGCTTTTATTTGCTCAGAATATACCAAAAACTATTTCTTAAGCAACCAGTGGCGGCCCTAGAGCGGTGCAAATGGTGTCACTGCACCGGGCACCGTCATGGGGGGGCACCAAAATCGTCAGT
The DNA here is from genome assembly GCA_949699075.1 of Asteroscopus sphinx. Classification (NCBI taxonomy): domain Eukaryota; kingdom Metazoa; phylum Arthropoda; class Insecta; order Lepidoptera; family Noctuidae; genus Asteroscopus; species Asteroscopus sphinx. Next base: position 14,193,593 of record OX453013.1, read on the forward strand.
AAGATTCGTTATTGACCGATGACGATCGTTTTTTCAGTCCTTTTTGCCTGTGCGTTTTTGGCGTATATTTAAAGCAACTATTCTATTACATTTATATGACTTACACATATAATACAATAAAACCAAAATATTAGCTAAAAAATTTCGCTCGCGCTATTATTACATCTTTGCGTTCTCATTGTTCATGCACACTCAGGTGGAAAAAAATCATGTCAGGTTTTCGTAAAACACCCAAAAAATTGCACAGCTGTAGATAATAAAATATAATACCTAAAGGTATCCTAAAGACTATCACAATTAAAACTGACAGATATGGTATTTTGACTACCTAAATCTAACAGTTGTTGTCGCAGACACGGTTTAGCGATAGATCGTACCTACGTAACTATATGTAGTTAGATATATGTATGGCCGCCTATAAACTGAAATAACTTTCCAGGAAACATTTGCAAGTTTTGAACTATACCTACCTACTACCTCAGTATGCATGTCATCCTTAGTGCATAAATTCACATTAAGTTGTGAACCACAGAAATAGATAGAGTTGTGAACAGTACATCCCTACATATATGTTCTACAGAGGTTTATACTATCGTCATAACAAAAGTTTTACCAAACAAAGTTTTTCCAAGACATTCATAAACGCAAAGTTTATGAGCTATGGAAGTCATGCGATAGTTTCATTCGGGAGAACGACACGCAAGCTCGCAGACGGCACCAACAACATACAAACTAAAATACCTACCTACTTTCCATTTGTCTCATATACCGAAACCGCTTTGTACGAATTTGCATTAAATTCCCACTGGTTCACACTTAGGATATATTTTTCTAAATAATGTGTCGTGTGACAAAACTGCGGAGCCGTTATTCATTATGATAAGTACTGAAAACTTTTACCCTGAAAAATATTAATAGCACACCTACCTAACGCGTTTCAAGACTATACTAGATGATTTTTAAGGCAATAGCAGTTATGTAGGTATGATGAGATGATTGTACTCACCAATTTGAAGATCTTTGACTATGTAGCATTTGTGTATGCATGTCTGAGATACCTATGTATGATGTAGTTTACGAATTTTATTTTTTTATTTTTTATGTGGGTGGCCCCACCCTGAAATCATGAAAAAAAATCAGCTGTTGTCATTCACATGAATCGACAAAATGTAGGGGGCATCTGATATTTTTTCGCGATTTCAGGGTTTGTCCCATGGTAAAAGTTGTTCAAATTGATGAGTAGAATTATCCCTTAAATAATTGCTAATGAATTCAAAATCATTCTGTATTATGCTACACAGGAACTGCTTAAACTGTAGTTACCTACATAGTTTTTTTTTTCTAAATATTTATTTGTCAATCATCACCGCGTCTAAGGGGGAAGCGAGGAAGGAGTTTACCAAGTAACCCTTTTAACTCGCCAGTAAATATGTACAAAGAAAGATTTGATTCCAGCCCCTCAAAGTACCATTTTATAATCTTCATCCAATAAGCCTCGAAGCCAATTTCGAATAAAGAGTGAGCAGTTAAAGCCGAAGGTAAAAACACGTCCTCGGCGCCACAACGCTAAGCCACATACTTTTCATGTAAATTTTAAGCTGTCGGTTTTTGCGACGATTTCTAACAAATCCAAATTGCTGAGACAATTTTCGAGTTAACTGCGGTCAGTCACGGACATTATTATTCATAAGTATAAAGTGTATCAAGGTTTTTTTAAAGAATTAACGTACGTACTCATCATAATGAACCAAATTTACTGGGAAACCTAAAATCACCAAAAAAATCTGCTCCGTTGCTCCGTACAAAGCCATCGATGTCACTCGACAAAATATTTGAAACAGCTGTTTTATTGCGATTTCAGGTTGGCTCCCATAGTAATAGTTTTACTTTTACTATTGACACTATGGTATCCCTTTACATAACTTTTTTGGGACATAAAACAGTTACACGTTGCTTATTACTTATACAGTGTTGTTAAATATATAAAATAACCTATATATATAAACGAGACTTGTTTATTTATTCAACAATTTTATTTATGCACACAGAAAGTTAAATAAAAACATCCGTTGTTGTTCCTTATGAATAAAAAAACCATAGCAATTTATTTATTTATATATGCTTTATTTTACACTTAAAATACTATTATACAAATGGCGGCCTTATCGCGATCAGTGATTTCTTCCAGGCAACCTTAGGATGGACAAGAATGAACTGGACAGAAAATGGTGTTGTCAGAGGTGCATATTAGATACATACTTTAATAATAAAATACTATAGGTACTAATACTATAAAATAAAAACACAAATTTGTATTATACACGCTGAAATTTGAATCGCTTATTTCTCGAAAAGGGGTAATTGTACTCATCATTATGAACAACTTTTACTATGGGACCAACTCTGAAATCGCGAGAAAAAAATCAGGTGGTCCCTACATTTTATCGATTTAAGTGAACACAAATGTAGGGACCAACTGATTTTTTTTTCGCGATTTCAGGGTTGGTCCAATAGTAAAATTTGTTCATAATGATGAGTACAATGACCCCATTTCGGGATTTAAGCGACTCAAATTTCAGCATTTATACATCCTAATACATAAATACTTTGTGTATATATAAATATCTATACATAATTATAATACATAATAAGCAACGGTAAAGTAATTAAAAAACCGGCCAAGTGTGAGTCGGACTCACGCAGTAAGGGTTCCGTACCACCCATCGACCTGATACCCCATAGAAAAAGACATCAACGAACGCACGCGTAATGTGAATTTTTGAATCTATTTTTTCCGTAGGTACCACCATATATGTCTATGTTTGTCCTGTTTTTAGTAGGAACAAAAACGTTGAAAAAAATGCACGTTTTTCGAGGTTTCTTGTATGGGGTCCCCTTTTGGTTTTAGACTTTTTTTTTGTTTTTAGTATTTGTCGTGATACACCTCATAGCAACACATATTCTGTGAAAATTTCAACTGGTTATATTACCGTTACAAAGATACAGCCCTGTGACAGACAGACGGACGGACGGACGGACAGCGTAGCGAGATTAATAGGGTCCCGTTTGCACCCTTTGGGTACAGCTAATAATGTTACACGTTATAGATATATAACTAGCAGTGCTCTTGCGGCTTAGGTTTGCCTGCATTAAAGTTTTAACATATAATCTTCCCCGTCGTAGTTTTGGGAAAAGAAAAATACGTATATCTTTATTATTATTATTATATTTTATTTGAAGAGTATGATTTATGGCAAGTCTGACCCCAGGACGATTTTTCATAGATACAAATACTTCTTTTTTACATTTGTTTATTCGTTCTTCGTTTTATTTTCGAAAATAAAATTCAAAAACACGTACTACTTGTCTGATGAGAATGCCGCGGTCGACCGTTAAAAAATGACGTCATAAGGCACTTTACAGCGTTGCTATTGGTCAGTATTGGTACTAGCCAACTAACTAACTAACTTAACTTAACATCTAACTATACTTATAGCACAGTTTTACTATCTAAGTATATATAGTATGCTTAAAGATATAATTTCAATTTTAGGATTATGCGCTTTTAATTCTGTTCCAATTCTGTAATTCTGTTTTAATTCCACAGAATATCTAATATTATAGTACTATGGTATTTTAGGTATGTACTTACCTATTTAAGGATGTTGTAAAATGTTATCTTGTGTTGTTATATGGATGTCATGTCCGAAATAAATGATTATTTAATGTAATTCAATAACGTTTTAAAATATGAGCACAGGTAGGTAGACCTATGAATTATTTTATAGGCACTTGTTCCTTATAATTAAATAATTTATTGAATAATTGTTGGTTGTTTCTATAGTTTTATCATACTTTTTTAAATTATTATTATGAAATTAATTTTCTTAAAATGAATTGCAAAAATTAAAATACCCAGCTTTACTAATAATACTTTGCGTGGAAATTCTCGGCGCTAACCATTTCATATAAATAAAGAGATTGTTCAACAGAAAAAGTCGGCAAATTAGTCTCGCCAGGGGCGGCCGGGGCACACATTATCTCTGCTCATATTACCTTATAAATGGATAGGATTTAACAGAAACCACTGTGACAAGGAGAGAATACCTGCCTTTGTTTTTTAACTTCTTTTAAGTAATGTTATCTATATGTCCACCACAATTTTTTTTGTTAAGTACCTACTAAAAATACTTTAAGGGTAGGCTCTACTCATCATTTTGCACAACTTTGACTATGGGACCAACACAACAAACATGAAAAAAAATCTGCTATTCCATATTTAGATCGAAGTAGGTATCCACTTTTGGTTCTGTTTTTAACGATGTCAGAGTTATATACAGATTTACAGAATGATTTTAATTCATTAGCAATTCTTTAAGTCATGGTTTTACTCATCAATTTTGTCATCTTTTACTATGGGACCAACACTGATATCACGACAACAAATCGGTTGTTCCCTACATTTGTGTTCACTAAATCGGCAAAATGTATGGAGCAGCTGATATTTATTTCGCGATTTCAGTTTAGGTCCCATATTAAAATTTCTTCATAATGACCCTTTAAGAGGTTTTCAGTTATTACAATTACATCCAGTAGAATTAGGTACTGAAAGATATATTTATTAATATTTGGGAAACTCATGAGATCCTTCCACGATCCTCCAATGGGAAGATCATGAGATTGCAAAATTGAATACATACACAATGCTGTTACATTATGTTAAATGTGACTGATTTTGAAATACCTACACAATATTTTTGTGACACAATATTGTTATATAGGTGCTAACACATGGATTTTTTCAATATTCGTAAAAATATGATTGCATTAAAATGATTTGATTTTATGTTTATGTAAAGAAATTTTATAGGCAAATCCTTCTGCAAGAATAAGAATGCATTTGTTGAATTGCACTCAGTCTGATGTAACTTTGCACGGTGCACCACCAAAATAAATTTAAAATCCAATTATAATTCTCAATATTATTTTAAATTACCTGTGCTAGTGACATGAAAAAATAGAGACATTAAATTGGAAATCACCTCCAGATGGTACTTACGCAATAAAGAATATTGATAAAATATCTGAGTTATAAAACGTAATGTTTATATTTCTGAGGAAATTAAAATCAAAGCGGATCGCCGCACATTTTTAATAATCTCACTTACATGGCATAAATTCTTTTTAAACTTGATCATGCTGCTGCCAGGCAAAACCAGTCCTAAGACATGGCTTTTTTTAACGGTAAGTTAACATTAAAACTTTGCTTACGTGTTCCTTTTTGAAACTTATTCTCACCCCTGTCCACATTCAAGACTCATCCTCGGTTTTTACTTGCAGATACTGGTATCAATGATCATTGCTTTTAGTGAATCATCAGGATCCAAAACGCGTAAGTATTAATTAATGATAGCATGCACCGTATCAACATAGCCTTAAGATGTTGTTCAACTTTTGATACACTTACGTTGTATATTTTTAGTTGATATTAAAATTGGGTTTGACTTAACACAAGGGAGTAATGGAGCTCCATCACTTCGCATTCGAGATTTCGAAGGTATACTTTTCCAGAGGAATGAAACTAAACTATATAGACATCATTGATGATTACACAAGTTGTTTTATTCTAGAATCTGCTAAATATAAACCGAGAGCTGTGAGTGAGGCAAGCAGCAGTGAAAGTAGTAGTAGCACTAAAAAAAAAACGAGCCCACGAGCAGACTCGAGTGCAAGTCAAGAACGGGGACACCCAAAAAAAGAAGAATCAAGCAAAGAACCCGCCGTAAAGCCTCCGAAGTCTAGCAACAGTAGCGATGATGATGACGAAGAAAAAACTTGTAATTTTATTTTACTTTACCTATATTACTTCCAGTCGTGACGATGGTGTTGGATAATTATTTACTGCATTCAACTGAATGCAAACGAACCAAAGTAAAGTTGCAAAGTTTTACCGTACAAACAGACATAAAATGCATCCACAAAGACTGAATTCTAAAAACTCAATTCAGGTGGAAGCTAAAATGTGGATATGGTACGAATATTTATGTTGTCATTTTCGGCCAGTACTTCAACTCTGTTTTTCTAAGAATGCGGTATCTTTATGTTACAATTTTACTTTCCTCGACAAAAAGATCAAAACCAAGACCTAACACCAGCGCGTCAGGAGCCAATAGATCAACTAAGTGATTTGGCATTTTGCTCCAATAACTTCTTTATTTATTTGTTAATCAACGTCGATGTGATCGGTAAATATACGAGTCTTTAGTACGTTTTACCGCGTTCATTTCGTTGTTTTTACCTAGAACGCGCGAACGGTGCCGATTAAGTAATTTTAAAAACCGGCCAATTGCAAGTCGGACTCCACTCACCGACCTAACATCCCATAGAAACTGATTTAATTTACGAGTTTCATCAAAAGACATCGACGCACAGTGCGCGAAAAATGAATTTTTGCATCTCTTTCTTACGCAGGTACATTTTTACGGTACGTTTTTAGTATTTGTTGCTAAACTACATAATATGCACTATAATCAGACCAAGTTTGACGCTGGTATGTATAACCGTTTTGAAGATAGAGCAGAAACGAAAACGTTGAAAAAAATGCATGTTTTTCGAGGTTTCTTGTATGGTCACCCCCTTTGGTTTTAAACTTTTTTTGTTTTTAGTATTTGTCGTGATACCCCTCATAGCAACACATATTCTGAGAAAATTTCAACCGGCTACCTATTGCCGTTCAAAAGATAAAGCCCTGTGACAGAGAGACGGACGGACAGACGGACTGCGTAGCGAGAGTAATAGGGTCCCGTTTGGCACCCTTCGGGTACGGAACCCTAAAAACGCACTTGTGCATTCTTGTAAAAAGGATTTTTCATTTCTCATACTCGGAAAGTAGTGTTTGTTTGATCCAAGTAGCGGGTGGAAAACGCTGATTCCCTCCCTAGGGCGGAAAAAACTCATAGTAATTGCTTTCCACCCTAGGGCGGGAATGAATTTTAAAAATAGAACTAAGTATAGATAGTCGGAAGAAAAATATCGAAAAAAAAATGCCGCGGTCTTGTGAGTTTATAAACAGCCAGTGTGAATTAAAAAAAAACCTATAAGCGGGACGGCCCGGCGCCGGTGGTGACGCGGGGTGTTCCATTCCATAATTAAAATTTAAGAAAGACTATACAAATTGCCGGGATACTAACTTTGTCTGTACCGAAATTCAAAATCTCAGTTTTATAGACTAATATTTGATTAAAAATTAGTTCAAGCGATTCTGAAATGTTGACCCCAGATTCGGTTAAAGATGAGGCAAAAACAGTAATCGAAAATCTTTTGCCAGAAATTGCAAAGTAACGATACTTAAATACATACAATGATTTTATGAAGTAGCTAACATACAAGAAAATACGTATTTTAGAAAAACTACTATTTATTACTTTCCTTCTTCGTGTCAGTGGTACGACTGATCTTTTGTTAGACTTGGAAAGCCCAAAATTTTGCAACCTCTACGGCGTTATCCTTATATTCGAAATGAAAAGTAGTAGAGTGTTTTACTCGGACTATAGCGTATGGAAATTGATTCTTATTGTATAACGATTCTTGACCCTTGTATAACAATCTACTATTAAAAACAGAACTATAGATAGTCAGCTACGAAATTTATAACATAATTAAGAAAAATATCGATAAAACAAAATGCTGCGGTCTTGTGAGTGTTTAAACAGCCAGTGTTAATTGAAAAAAAAACCAGCTATTACGCGGGACGGTCTGGCCCCTCCGGTGGTGACGTGGTGTGTTCCATATTTTAAATTTAAAAAAGACTACATAATTTGCCGGGATATTAACTCGTACATACAATGATTTTATGAAGTGGCGAATATCCATTAAAATATGTATTTTAGAAAAACTACTATTTATTACTTTCCTTATATTCGAAATGAAAAGTAGAGTGTTTAACGCTGGTGAAACTCATCAATTCCTACTCGGACTATAGCCGCCCTCGCTGCGCTCGGGCGTCTAAATACCTCGTATGGGAATTGATTCCTTTCGACCCTTGTGTAACAATCTACTATTTTTTACAATTTTGAACCTGACCATGAAAAAGGGTTAAAGATTTTATGGTAGGTTAGAACTTTTCATTTAAAAGAAGTTCTAGTAGTTAGTAAAACTAAGAATAAGCCAAGATAGGTGCATTTCAAAAAGTAGCAAAACTAATTTAATTTACAGCAGCTTCTCGTGAAGACAAACTACGAAGCACGAGAGGTTTAAACGCCGGTGATTTCGAGCCCGAAGAAGGTACGTCTAGTACGTGTCGAATACCTACATTTATTTTATCTTTTTGTTAAATCATATCATTTGCATTATCAATCTCATCATTGATCAGAAACATATCCTAGTTTATATTGCTATGGAGTGAATTATTTAATTTTTATGATCATTTGTTTAATAAAATGTTTAATGAATGAAAACGAGGTTTGAGGCATCGGTCGAGTGTGAATTATACGATATAAGTAAAGTTCTTTAACTGGTACAGTGTTTACAGAATGCTAATAAGGCACGATTAGGAAATACTTACCTGTGTATTCTACTAATAACTCTACTTACCAATGTAAACAGTTTTTGTTAGTAACATCATCATTGCTATAAATCTGTATCTGTATCTTTGTATGTAGGTATGATTGTACTAGAACGTAAACCTTCACCACAGTTTTACCAGATTACTGTATTCACCACGCATTACACTCGGCCTGGGGATCGCAGAATGTTGTTATTGGCGTAGGTTCAGAATGATATTGTTGGATAGGTTTCATTTCAAACATTTCATTTCATATTCAATAATTCGTTCAAAATAATCACCTACAAAATCTTGCTTGCAGAAAATCCTAAAATACATGCAAGATACCAAAAGAATTCCGATTCTGATGCTGTTTCCGATGGTTAGTAAAATTACGAATATTTCCTTCAGTTTGCTAATTTATTAATCTTGTACCTACCCTTTGTATGCAAGTTGATGAATCCTCACGTCCGGTATGAAATAAATATTGTTTGATGTAGGTATGTACTCCCAGTAATTATAAACTGGCACCAGATTATTTTCATTAATTAGTAGTTAAGTCTAAGCTACAAAGCTTAGCCCATAGACGCACAGTTGCTTGTTTGTCGGTGTTCTACAGGCTGTACTTTGGAGAGTGTGCGCAAGAGCTCCATGAGCTTATTCTGCCATCTCGTTTCTTTCATCGGACTATACGACGACGACGCACTGCAGGATATCATCCACATTTGGTAAAAATCCCTACAATCAGGACCAAGCGCTTTGAGAACTCTATCATAATGCACACAGCCAAGTTGTGGAATTCACTACTGGCATCTGTATTTCTGCCTTTCTCCAGCAGTGGACGTCTTTCGGCTGAAATGATGATCTGTATTTCCAGGCACTTACAACCTTAACACCTTTAAAGCTGGAGTGAATCAGCACCTAATAGAAGTTTTTAAACTTTCACGAATTTCACTCATATTGAATTATATTTACGGGACTTGTCGCGCACATTAAAATCAAAACATAACAAACATTTTGACTGGACGTGTAGTCTGCTCGTGACCACGGCCAATGCAACTTGGCCGAAACATCGAAGTTAGTCAAAATGTTTGTTATAAAAGTCCCGTAAATATAGTTCAATATGAGCACCTAATAGGTTTGCTCGTTCCATCGTCGACCACATCTTGACAAAGCTGTCTAGATTGCGGTCAAGACCATATCTATATCTCATAAAAAAGTTAAATATTATTTTTATTCTCTTTATTCTAAACAAGTTAATTATGCCACGCACTTTGAGCCAAATGCCTAAATCCTTTGGCTTCAAATCACATTTGATCACTCAGCTACCCCTTTCAATTCCGCCGAGCGATATACGGGGCAACCTGACAGCTTTTGCTGGCCATCTTGTAGGTGGTCTACTTTTAAAGAACGATTTATCTTCTTACAGAATCTCATCGTCGCTACAAAAGACATATTGGCAGATTTGGTCCCAGAAAGGGGGCAATAAAAGTGTAATTATAAGCAGCTGTGGAAAAATCAATAAAGAATCAGGCGAAATCAACGTTTTTTTATTTATCTATAAGTCAAGATTAAGCACTAACTCCAGTCATAATCCGTTATGTTTTGGTGGATTCGCTAGTATACAACCTTATTCTTAGTTTATACTAAACCTCCTAAGGGGTCATTGTACTCATAAGTATGAACAAGTTTTACTATGCGACCAACCATGAAATCGCGAACAAAAAATCAGTTGAACCCTACATTTGTGTTCTCATTAATCGACAAAATATAGGGAACAGCTGATATTATTTCGCGATTTCAGAGTTGGTCCCATAGTAAAACTTATTCATAATGATGAGTACAATGATCCCATATGAGTAAGAGGTTTAGTATAAACTAAGAATAAGGTTGTATATTCTATGGTAGAGTTTAATTAAACCTAGTCTTACTTAAAATTTTGCATGCCAACTTGGCGAAATAACGGATTTTTATTTTATGATAACAACTTTATGTAACTCATTTCTAGCAAATAAACATTCTTATTCTTATTCTATTAAACTTTAATTGTTCTATCTATTAAAATAGGTGTAAGATCTGTGTATTAAGACGAGATCGAGATGATATAATGACAGTAGGTATTTACATCCAGCCAATGTCGCAAGATATAAATGACTTCTGAATATTTTCTGCAAGTTTTATGGTATAGGTACCTACCTCAAGACTCAAATCGTTGGTTTCAACACTTTCAGTTCTACGTTTATCGCAAATTAATGAATAATTCATTGGCCAGCAGACTCAATTCTTTTCAATTTTAACTTTCACTCGGTTTATTTGATTAGGCTCAAGAATCTCCTAACGTGTTTTTTTTCCTATATTGATTTTAGGAGCTGTTGTCGATAGAACCCTCTATAAATAATGTATGGTTCGAAAGTCGCTATCTTTTATTGCTCTGATGCGGCGTCTGTGACTCAGCTTATATCTTTAAATAAGACATTGCCAAACAGCTACCGATGGATGTTAAATTCAGTACCTGCATCTTCTGCTTTGCTTTTTATCCAAAGATTATACGTGGGACACTCAGAAAGTTTTGCGAAACTAAAAAAAATTGTTCTATACGTACATATATTTTTATCAAATCTTTTCAAAGTACTTTCCACCAGCCTCTATACAAAGATTCATGCGCCTAAACCAGTTTTCAAAACACTTTTTCCAGTCCGCCGCAGACACCTCGTTTACAGCCTGCTCGAACGCAGCCAGCGCATCTTCCGGCGACGAAAATTGTATCCCTTTGAGCTGATTTTTTATTTTTGGGAATAAAAAGAAGTCACACGGTGCTAGATCAGGGCTGTAAGGAGGGTGACCCAGGAGTTTGACTGGCGTGCTGTCCAGGAAGTCCCTCGTTTTGAGTGCGGTGTGCGCAGGTGCATTGTCGTGGTGGAGCAGTAGCCCGCGGAGCCCTGTGTTTGGTCGCTTGTTGCTTATAACAGAGAAAACTTCTGGCAAACATTTGGTAGTATACCATTCGGCATTAATGCTTCTTTGATCCTGTAAGGGAATTGATACCAAGTGGCCAGTCAAATTAAAAAATTTAGCGATCAAAATCTTACCCCCGCTTCTAGATCGCTTCACTTTGGTAGGCGTTGGCTCATTTTGAAACACCCAAACAGTCGACTGGCGCTTGGTTTCTGGGTCGTATTGATAAATCCAGGACTCATCACCTGTAACGATGTCGTAAACACGCCGAGACGAGCCTGCTTCAAATTTGTTAAGCATATCACGGCACCATTCCACCCGGGCCTGCTTCTGAGCATCGGTGAGGTTGTGCGGCACCCAGCGTGATACTATCCTCCTCACGCGAAGATGGCTGTGTAGAATCTCGTGAACGCTTCCCGATCCAATCTTCAATATGTGTTGAATCTCCTGATATGTAATTCGCCTATTGTCTTGGATTAAATTTTTCACTGCTAGCACGTTTTCTTCGGTAACAGCCGTCAAAGGGCGACCGCTTCTTTCGGCATCCCCCAAAGTTGGTCGACCGCGCTTGAATTCGTTATACCAACGATACACGGTTGCCTTGGAAGGGCCTTCATCCATGAATGCCATTTGAAGTCTATCGTACGATTCATCCGGTTTCAGGCGACACTTGAAATCGTATAAAAAAATAGCTCTAAAATGTTCCCGGCGCAGATCCATATTTCAGTGAGACACAATACTTTGAATTAACTCGCAAAAAATGTGGAGGGAAATTTTGAAATTGGAACTTACTTATTTTTACTTATAAATAATCATATTTTCGAAAAACATTATAACTGGCCAGTCTCCCATATATAAAAACTTTTTTTCGCAATACTTTCTGAGGGGCCTGGTATAATCACTGCGTTTTATTTTTATCTTTTGCATTCTTTTTTACTTTGAAATTTTCAGTAATAATTAATTTTATCACAGTTTAATACTTATCTATAGACTATGCTATGCCTCGTTCGCATTCGTTAATGCTTTAAATAATAGAATTTAATTCTTTACCTACACGTTTTGTTTACTTAATGATTTACTTATCATTTTTAAACGATATGAAAATTTGTACTTAAAGATACTTACACAATTAGCACGTAAATAGATTGATAAGCTAAGGTACCTACCTATTATATTGTCTGCTAACGACAGAATGTTGCATGCAATCTGGCATCTGTCAGAGGTCGGTAGAGGGTTGGTCGAGTTCACCGCAAGATATTGCAAGAGCCTGCAAAATTACACTATTAAGCCGAATATATTGCGCTCCATAACGGCACGGAGCTATTCTGTAACTTTATAATCGATTTATTTTACAATAAATGCCAATGTATATAGCGCAAATAGTTAGGTAGGTATGTACCTAGCTACTTGTCCTCTAAAATTTACTTACATAGTTACCTATATTCAAATTAAACTTGTTGAAAATCAAGAAATAACCTTCTGATTAATACGTCTGTTCCAATCCTTTTTCTGTTGGTCTGCGGTTCCAATAAGGAAACTAAAATAAATTAATTGAATAAGTTCCTTAATTAATTACTTGCCTAATTAAAATTAAACTTCAGTAAATACTTAATAGGTTTGCGTCTACATAGCTAAGTGTTTCTAAAGAAATTTTTATCAAGTAACTAGGTATAGTTCCCGGCACGAGACGTGAGCACAAATTGTACCTGCGTGGTAGTCTTTGTCGTCACTGTATTCTAGTATTCCGTTTTCTACGTATATTCAATTATGCATTATCATATATTTAAGCCAATGCAAGTGCCAGTTTCTGGTTTGTGGTACTGTGAACAGAGATTTGACCACTTACGCAGTGGAATCTGTGCTCACGACTCGTGCCGGCAACTATATAGGATTTTTTAATTCGTTTACATGCCAAAATAAATAACTTTAAGAGGAAGACGTACGTAGTACCTAACTGATACTTGTTACGTCGTTTATAGCACATACCCAGAGCAAAAATGCGATAACAACGTTCCAGCGACCGTCCTAAATGCATTAGTCTCTAACGAGACACTTTGTAAAACTAAACCGCTTAATTGTCTTGAGGACACCCGCTTGTAGAATATTGCGGCTCAGATGACCAAAGAACATAACCAATGCCAAATATTTAAAATTATTGCACTGTTAAATTATTAGGTACGTTTCTTATCATCATCATCATTTCAGCCGAAAGACGTCCAGTGCTGGACATAGGCCTCCCCCAAGCAGTTTGGGGGGATATGCCATAATCGCCACGCTTGGCAGGCGGGTTGACGATCGCAGTTGGTTGGTTAAATACTCAGAAAACGCTGCTGCCCATCCTCTGGTGAATCCCTTAGTCGCCTTTTATGACACTCATGAGAAAAGGGTGGTGCAATTCTTTATGTCCGGCACCACACGGAACGTTTCTTATACCCGCTCGCATTCCTTATCCCATTCTGACATTTTCTGTTTTATTTAAAAGTTACCTACACAGACCAAGGTAGAGATACTACGCATAAATGTTATAACAAAGGTAAATAGTCGAAGGTACCTAAAAAAAAAAAAATTTTGCAGTTAAGCAATACATGATTCTGATTCCGATTCTTTGGTTACGGAGGAAGTTGATTTTTCACCGACGAAAAAGAATGGAGGAGGTTCTCAATTCGACGCGTATCTTTTTTTTATTTTATTTTTTATGTATGACCGCGCATGACTTTTTACAGAGTAGTCCGATTTTGATGATTCTTTTTTTAATGGATAGGGTATATCTCGAAATTGGTCCCATTTAAATTTCAAAATCAAAATCTACCCCTAAGGATAGGAAAACATGGGATGCAGGGGATGAGTGCTTGTTCACCCATTGAATTCTTACCTGTTAACCGATTCTGTTGAAACTTGGCACACATAAATGTAGTTCTAGACACTACAACATAATGGAGACCTGGAGTTAGATATTAGCCACAAAAAGATTATAAAAATAAAAAAAAATAACAAAAAATTGAACCGACGAAAATAGAAACTGAAAAGCGAAAAATAAAATGAAGCTTTTAGTCTTTTCCTAACTAAACTAATTTAAATAACAATTATGAGTCGGCGCCAAACAAACAATCAATGAAGATCATTAAATTACTTTAAATAAATAATAAAAACAACATAACATCAAATACAACGTGAAATTTTCAACGATAAACAATAACTTTCTCTCTCTGCTCGAACACTTGCTACTTGCACGCACTTTGTTTGTTTGTTTGGCGCCGACTCATAATTGTTATTTATATAAGTTTAGTTAGGAAAAGACAAAAATCTTCATTTCATTTTTCGCTTTTCAGTTTCTATTTTCGTCGGCTCAATTTTTTGTTAAAAAGTTTAATTTTTATAATCTTTTTTTGGCTAATATCTAACACCAGGTCTCCATTATGTTGTAGTGTCTAGAACTACATTTATGTAAAAAAAAACAAAAAACCTAATTTCAATACTTCCAATCCTCAGTATTTTTTTGTTTCATACCGTTAATAAACACAACTGAATACTTCTTAATCCCAGTGGTCTTAACGGTAAACAGATAATCATATCTCAAAGTACGAATTAATTTAGACGCCTGAGCGCATACCTTGAGCTCTCAGCTCTGACTCTCAAAACTTATAATTGAATTTCCAATCCTTAATTGAATAGTAACAGTCGAAGTCCAGATGAATGAGATGAGGTCCTTGACGGAGGTTGATAACGATTATAAGGTAGGTAACTCGTAGGTAAGTAGTAGCTATAGACAATGTATACAACGTTTTATCGAAATAACTGAAAACCTCTTAGAGGGAATGTAGTAGCCAAGTGGCGCCCCCATCAGTGAAAAAAGTTATTACTCGCTGAATACATCATTTATCGAAAGTATACCTACTGTAGTTTAATTAGAAACTATCAACTCTGTAAATTATAGTTCACTGTAGTTGTAGATACAAAAAGTGCCAAAAGTGGCCGTTTTTCGCATATTTTGTATCTACAACTACAGCGAACTATACTATAATTTACAGATTATAATAAAAGATTGTGGCGAATATGGGCAAAGCCTTTGAGAGAGGCCTTTGTCCAGCAGTGGACGTTTTTCGGCTGAAATGATGATGAACCGGATTAGGTACATCGCGTATAAATATTAATTTAATTGGTTTTCCTGACGTTTCGAAAGCTTTGCAGCATTCGTGGTCGCAGGATGAATAAGATGACAAGCGTCTTCACAGATATTTAAAAAAAAAAAATTTAATCACCGTATTACAATTTTTATTTAAAATCGTTTCGATCACAGTTTCGATGCACGCGGTAGGTAATCACTCACAATTCACAATGTCATTATTTTTTTTTATTTTTTTTATTTATTCATGACCATGGATACATGTCCTTCAGTCGTAATCATTGAACATATTATACTTGTATCCTAGTAAAGTGATGGAAACTTTACTAGGTTTCTGAGGAGATGATGAGATAATACGAAAGTCATGATTTTCAACTTTGTACCATTTATCCACACTTGTACACGTTAACGAGCACTTAACATTTAATAATCCACCATTATTACACGTTAACACTCGAAGAAACACAAATTTTTGAAAATAATAAAAAATCCACAACATGATCTTTACGAATTTTCCCGCCAACCTCCAATGTCATTATCTTTTACAGTGTTGCGTGCTGTTTGGGACTTGGTTATTTTTAGAACTAGGTTCCAAACAGGTGGTAGCTGCCAACAAGCTTCTCTATTAAAAAAAAAAAAAAAAAAAAAGATACGCGTTGAATTGAGAACCTCCTCCTTTTTTTTCGTCGGTTAAAAATTACGATTTTTTTTAATTTAAATAGCCTCACAGAGAATTCTAGGTACAAATCGGTTTTCCTTCGCCAGGACTTGACTTGTTTATCAAATCGAAGAAAATGGTTCGGTGTGTCTACGGCATGTTCAATTGTTCACACACTGCAGACTTTGTGGAACGTTTGTTCTTGACGTCAGCTATATGTTCTTTAATTCTAGTGGCTATACCACGCTTTGTTTACCCTATGTATGATAACCCACAATCACAATCAATCTTGTAGACCCCTGCATCTTGTATGAGAATTTGACACTTCACCGGTCTGAGGAGTTGGCTGATCTTTCTTTGTGGCTTGAAATCGGTTTTGATAGAAGCACGCTTCAAGATATGACCAATTCTGTCGGTGACCCCTTTGATGAATGGTAGAACAGCAGGTCGGTCGACGATCAACTGTGCTGGGTTTCGGGAAGCGTTTGCGATGGGGATGTAGAGCTCGCGTAATACATACATATAGAATGTTCTTGCTCGCAAGTTGGCCTTGAGAACATGCTTCACATGGTAAAAATTTAAAACCTTTATTTTTTTTCTTTCAGTTTACCTACTATATTTTTCATGTCTTAGTCTGGGAAATACTATATTTTCCCGGAAATCAGTTGGCAACCCTAGGTAGCGGCCAAATGCAAACTCATTTTTAACCGACTTCAAAAAAAGGAGGAGGTTCTCAATTCGATAGTATTTTTTATATATTTGTTACATCAGAACTCCGTCATTTAACCGATTTGGAAAGTTATTTTTTTAATTTGAAAGGATATCCTTCCAGATTGGTCCCATTTTTATCAAAATCCAGTTCTAATCATGGGATCCATGTGGAATTGAGGGAACTCCTCAAATATTATAGGCATACATATATAGGTAACTATATAGTTATAGCGATTTTGGTATTTTCATTTATTTATTTATTTATTTATTTATTAAATTTATGCACACGCAGATAAATAAAATTAAAATACATAGAAATGAATAGTACAAAGGCACTGCTTATTTCTATAAGAAATTTCTTCCAGCAGACCTGCGAGAGGAAAATTTGAAGCAAAGAGATGTAGACACAGTGTGTCAAGTAATACTAATAAATATACATACCTACATATATATATATATACTCATACATAAACTAATATATAACGTAAAATAAATATGGTATAAAAAAATAAACATAGTCTAGGTATACCTACACAATATCAAAATAGAAATCATAATACATTACATAATTACGTACAACCTATATGGATGAGGAAAGATAATGCTCTTTTACACGTTTTTTGAAGGTGGAAACAGTTTTACAGTCGCGTATCACGGGCGGAAGCGAGTTCCACAACCTAACCGCGTGCACAGATAAGGAGTAGGAGTAGAAGTCAGTTTTATGGGATGGAAAATTGAGGATGGTTTTAAGATGCGACCTGCAGGGTGCGTAAGGAGGACGAGTGTAGGAAAAGCGTTCCCGCAGGTATGATGGGGATGTCGGATTATGTAGAATATTAAAAAGGAGACACAATATCCGAGTGTTCCTGCGAAGACGAATAGGGAGCCACTTGAGAGTTTTGCGAAAATCAGAGACGTGGTCGTACTTTCTAAGATTGAAGACAAAACGGATACACAAATTTTGCAACCTCTCAAGTTTATTTAAAAGCTCCTCAGTGGCATCCAGATAGCAGGCGTCAGCATAGTCTATAATGGGCTGTATGAGAGTTTGGGCCAGGGAAATTTTAGTTTTTAAGGGCAAAAAGCTCTGGAGGCATCTGAGTGAATGAAATGTGAAATGCACCTTCCTACTAACGGCAGCTACCTGAGCATTCCACGATAGGTTGCAGTCAAAAATAACTCCTAAATTTTTAGCAGTGTCCGTATAGGCAATTTGAATGCCATCAAGAATCAGTGGTCTTAGAGTTGCAATGTTAAGTCTACTACGGAAGACCCTGCTACCAATGATCATGGCCTGTGATTTACTAGGGTTAATGCGTAGGCCAAAAGACCTAGCCCAGATACTTATGCAATCCAGGTCACGATTCATAGCAGCAATGGCTGATTCCGCTTCGGTCACAGGAAAATGCGCGTAAAGCTGCAAATCGTCTGCGTAGAGATGAAAGTTAGATGAGATGACTTTGTTGACAGAGTTTATGAAGATAGAGAAAAGAAGAGGAGAGAGGACGCCACCCTGAGGCACGCCCGCACTTAGATTGCACTGGTCCGAGAAAGTTTCATCAAGGCGGACACATTGCGAGCGGCCCCGAAGATAGGAATCAAACCACGCTACGGTAGAAGGAGAGAGATTAACAGATTTGAGGATCCCAAGAAGAATATCAAAATCAACCGAGTTGAACGCGCTACTGAAGTCCAGTAATACAAGAATAGTAAGAGATTTGTTTTCCATGGCCCAGCGAATGTCGTCAGTGACTTTCAAGAGTGCTGTTACTGTGCTGTGACCAGGGCGAAACCCAGATTGAAATGAACTTAGAAGATTGTTACGGAAGAAGAAAGAAGATAGTTGCCGGTGAACGATGTGCTCGAGGACTTTTGAAAGAAAAGGAAGAATGGAAATAGGCCGGAAATCAGAAAGAGAAGAAGGATTGGGAACTTCATCAACAAATCAAGCATTTGCATTCAGAAAGTATCATTTTGGTGAAAATCTGATGAAGATCTTCGGAGATAAAGAAGGGAACTCTTCAATGGATGACAGCAAATCATCGGGGATTGCACAGCAATCGCTTGTTTTTCTATTGTTAATGCCACTAAAAATAGAAAAATAAAATGAAATAAAAAAAAAAGTAAAAACCGACTTCAAATTAATAAAATAATTTGTGTGAAACAGTTTATGACGTCGGTACCAATTTTTTAACCGACGAAAAAAAGGAGGAGGTATTTTTTTATTTTATGACCACGCATCACTTTTTACAGAGTGGTCCGATTTTGATGATTCTTTTTTTATTGTATAGGGTATATCTCGAAGTTGGTCCCATTTGAATTTGAAAATCAAAATCCATCCCTAAAGGTAGGAAAACAGGAAATGAGTGCTTGTTCACCCACTGAATTCTTACCTGTTAATCGATTCTGTTGAAACTTGGCACACATACCTATATGTAGTTCTAGGCACTACAACATACTAAATGTTGTATTATAAACTATTATTAATTTCATAAACACGCCCGAAGTCGTTCAAAAACCGGCCAAGTGTGGTTCCGTACCACCCATCGACCTGCTGATACCCCATAGAAACTGATTTAATTTACGAGTTTATCAAAAGACATCAACGAAAATACGCGAAATGTGAATTTTTGCATCTCTTTTTTACGTAGGTACCACCACATATGTCTATGTTTGCCCTATTTTTAGGCCAGTATTACAAAACGATACTCAAGCGTTGATCTCTGTTTAAAACTAGTTTAAAGTTCAGCTTTGATTTTAGAACGTTCCTCAAGCAAAGATTAGTTGATCACAGTTCAGCTGAGTTTAGTTTTGTTTTATACTGTCACCTATTTCGGTATTTGAGCTGAGATTTGATCTGTAATCAGTCTAGTGTGGTCCAGACTACGCTTGAGTAGAGATTTCTATTATATTTCAGGTCAAATTCATGTGTTATGTTGTTGAATTAAAGTTCATAATTACCGTTCTGGAATAAGACCGATACTCAACTAACGATTCTATCCTTAAGTAGTGATCAGGTGATTGGAGTTTAAACTGTACTTGAGGACGCTTCTGTAATACGGGCCTTAGTATTTGTTGCTAAACTGCATAGTATGCACTATAATCAGACTAAGTTTGACGCTGGTATGTATTACCGTTCCAAAGAAAGAGCAGAAAAATTTTCCTTGAAAAAAATCCATGTTTTTCGAGGTTTCTTGTATGGGGACCTCCTTCAGTTTTAGACTTTTTTATTTTTAGTATTTGTCGTAATAGTTGCCATAGTAACATATTCTGTGCAAATTTCAACTTGTTATTTATTACCGTTACAAAGATACAGCCCTGTGACAGACAGACGGACGGACGGACAGCGTAGCGAGAGTAATAGGGTCCCGTTAGCACCCTTTGGGTACGGAACCCTAATAACTCTGTGAAAAACCATGAATTTTATTATCGAGCGACATTCGCACGGGTGACTCTAACTCCTTGAGAGATTTAAATGAACGCACCCAAGGTCTGTGGTTAATGGTTATGGCTATGGTTAGCTCTCAATGCTGTCATTAGTGCATCGAGATGTAAACCTATGGAAGCGCCGTATTCTTCTATATCCACCTCGTTTATATAAATATCTATTATATCGTTATAGAAATATGAATTTGTACTTTGTCTCTTGTTAACCAAGGTATAAGGTTGCCTGGTGAAAGAGATGGCATGCTTTTTGTATGTTCTCTGTTTGGCAACATTTTTACGTGACGTCAGAATATCTACTCCACGTGGTAAAAATCCGCCATTTTAAAGGCCAGGGTTTTGTATGTGTCCTGTCAAATAAACAAACATTTTGGATTTAGATTGCGATTTTGGCTTAAACGGTCCTAAATTTGTTTGTGTTGTGGAAAACAAGTAATGCAAATGTAATGTGGATTATAAGTTTTGATTGCCTACATCCCTTGCAATGGCCGCCATTTTACTGGCCCGGGTAGTATAATATAGCACTCAGACGTCTGTTTTAAGCCCCGCGTATTTCATAGGTATTTCTAGTCCATAGGTTTATTATGTCTGTCTATTATTGTCTATGCATGCATTAGTGTCACTTGTCAGTCACTGTCAAATGTGAGCGTATTGTCATTCATATTGGATAAAAATTCATAAAAATCTTCGGATATTTCTGCGTTTCTTGTTGTATTTATAACATTAGCAGACTTATGAATTGCCCAGAACTTGTTTACGAAAAAAACATTCAGTACTCTCTTTGTTATAACCGAATGTTCACCGTTGCACATTATGACATTGGTTTGTTTTGGTCGTAAGTTTACACAATAATTAATTTGCATCAAATTAATTAACTGCCCAGTAAAAATGGAAGGTGGTGAATGGAGAAGCAGCATTGTAAGCCAACTACAGACCAGATATAAATACGAAACTGCGGCGTTTCAGGACATTATTGCTTTTCGTAAGTAACTTAACCTATAGACGTCTTTGTGTTGACATTTTAGTAATATATCAAATCGACGAGATTTATCACTAGGCTAATAATCCAATGTTCCATGCTGATAGTTTGTTCTTCATTATATTTGTTATCATAGCCATTAATAACTTTTGTGGGTGGTTTGTTTATAACCTACATTATTTACGTGTATAGCAGACAGACACAATGGAATGAAACCAAGACTAACATAAATATACTGAACAATAAGAAAATAACGTTTCCTAGTCCATTAATATAAGAATATTTATAGATATGCCTCCTAGTACAATGTTACATGTTGGTTCATGATTAGATAGCAAAGAGATAAAAAGTGATCAATGATAAAGGAGCTTGAATATTAATTTTTAGGAATCTATCTTATTATTGGAAATGTGTCAAGAAATGGCATAATGACTAAGGGTCAATACCATGTCCTTACTAAATATAATCAACAATATTTTACAATCTAGCCCCCTCGTATTCCAAACCACCTTTTAAAGAGTACATCCATTGTTTAATTATTGTGTTATTTTAATTGGCAATTGATTTCCTAGTACTATTTTCATTATTTAACCCATTTATAGCAGGTTGATAACAACCTAAAAGTACTTGGATACTTCTAATGCACACAGACCCCATGCTGTTGTATCAATTCTTATTTCTTCTTCTTCTTCTTATTATTATAGTGTGATTTTCCAATATACTAAATAAATATTTTCAAAGCACAGCACAATATAATTGCTACTTTATAATGATTTAAAATGAAAAGTGACAGTCTGGTGTAAGTTTGTTCAAATTTATTTCTTAAAAAAAATCTGGGCTAAAGAAACAACATTTCTGTACTGTTTTGTATAGATTATTTCAATATTAATTAAAAGTAAACCGACTATCTACATGTTTTGCTGATGGTTTTAGAGTTAACATGCTGCCATAATTGTACATACCTATTTATGATAAGTTGTATTTAATTATATCATTCTTAATAACATTTTAGTTTTAACAACATATTTATTTCTGAATTTCAGAGAGCAAACTATTTGATAATGTAAATACTTTAAAGAATGAAAACCTCCAGTTAACACTGCTCAATGAAAGAATAAGGTTTACTGGAAATGATAGTGTTTCATCTGGTACTGGTAAGTACGCCAAATACCTTGTCATAGTATAGAATACATTTGTTAAAGATACAACAAAGGTTTACTTAAATGAAGGTTGCATACTAAACAAATTAATCATAATAAACTATAAATAGTTGAGATAAAGGTAAGAAAACAATGTTGACAAACAGCTGTTTTATCTGTTAAGTGTAAGGGTCCTAAGCTTCTAGAATAAAGACAAAACTATTGACTAATTGCTTTTGTAGTAAACGGTTTTTAAACCACTTGGTTGTATGTCAGATGCCATGCCCCTTTCGGGTCTAACTTCAAATATGTGCAATGAAATTAATCGAAAAAAATATTTATAATTGAATCATATAAATATGACATGGTTGAAATGGACACAAAAATATTTGTGGGCCAATTTCTAATAAAAAATATTTAATCCTTCATGTAAAAAAACTAAGATAACAATGTATTAAAATTTTCAACTTGCATAAATATCTACCAATTTCAGGAAATGTCAGCAAGGAAAGGATACAGGCTTTGGAGCAAAAAATCTTAGTACAACAAGAAGAGCTGACCTCCATGCATAGGCGTAGAGGCGAGAATGCTCAGCAGATTATGAGTCTCAATGAGAAAGTACATGATTTAGAAAAACAGCTACAAGCAAAGGATATAGTGTAAGTACAGTACACTTTTTACCAGACTGCTCAAAATGAGCACTTGTGAAGAAATATTGCCATATCCACCACTATTAGCCCAGTACAGTGCATTGCTGTTTAAGTTCAAGAGCATCCTACTCCCCATCCTTTTTAAATATGCCATCATCATCATCATTTCAGCCGTAAGACATCCACTGCTGGATATAGGCCTCCCCCAATGGCGGGAATATGTCATAATCCCCACACTTGGTAGGCGATTTTTTTTTCGCGATTTCTTTGTTGGTCCCTTAGTAAAAGTTGTTAATAATAATAAAATAAATAAATATCTTTGGGACATTTTTACACAGCACCATCTAGTCCCAAACTAAGCAGAGCTTGTGGTATGGGTACTAGACAATGGATATAATACGTATATACTTTTTTTGTTGTAAATACATACTTATAATACATAAGCAACACACCATAATGATGATCATAATGATGAGCACAATGACCCCTTTTCGGTAAAAAAGCGATTAAAATTTCAGCATGTATACTCAGAGAATGCTGCTGCCCATCCTCTGGTGAATCCCTTAGTTGCCTTTTATGACACCCATGAGAAGAGATAAGGGTGTGGCTATTCTTTATGTCACCACACGGAAATAAAATATGTAATATGTTAATATATGTATGATGATTTAAATATGTAATGACACGTATTTTAAAGTGATATGGAATAGGCCAGGTGAGCAAGGTTATCCAGAGACTAAAGATTTGAAGTCTAAAGAAGTGTTAATCAGCAGTTTTACATCTTTAATCTATACATATAATAAAATCGTAGGAAAGTCAAAACTGTACATTGAATATTTTTTTTAAAGAATACTTGGGGCGTGATCTACAATCGATATCGAAGCCAAAAATATAGTTTTTAGAATTTTTGTCTGTTTGTCCGTTTGTCTGTATGTATGTCCGGGCTAAACTCAAAAAGTACTGCATGGATTTACTTAAAATTTTGCATGAATATTACTAAGAGGTCGGGTCAACATATAGGCTACATATTATCACGCTATCACCTACGGGAGAGGAGCTGTGAATCTTAATTTTTCTTACGCATTCTGTGACAGCGTGTAATCTAACGACGCATATTTAAATGTTGTTTTTGAGTAAGCCATGCTATTATCTAGCTTTACACCACAAAAACTACGCCATTTAAGTAACTTGGGCGGAGAAACCAAAAACTACGCCATTTAAGTAACTTGGGCGGAGAAAATGTTAGTAGTATAAAGACAATTTTGAAGCAGCGCCATCTATGAGATTTCATAAAAATCAAATGAAGTTACATGTTAACACTTTTTGGAAATTAATAATTTAAATTTGATCATGTTGGCGAGGTTAGTAGTTAGTTATTATTAAAATTCATAGATGGTAATGTGCATTTTCTTCATCACATTCTTCATAAATGTTGTATCGTATAGTTCATTTTACAAATTCAATTTCCAACAAAACCCTCAAAATCTTGAGCAGAGTTGAGGAAGACCCTGCGTAGCACGTCACCTTCTCGGCGGTGACCAAAATTGGGATGACACCCTCGCGGAGGCGAGCGTCAGTGACAGTCTCAGCCGCATGCGTCATCTGTTTGCCGTTATTTTGGTGTTTTGTGGAGTCGCGAACCCGGTAGCTTTGTGGGAGAAGTATCGCCATCATCTGTCTGAAGATTTTCTACGAGCTTTGAGGCGTGCTACTGGAGACGCAGTCGAAGTAACTGATGAACGCGTGCTGAACACTTGTCTCAGTTCACTTCAAGATGTGGTCATTTCTATCGGCGGCAATACGCTGATCGAATATGGGTTACCAGCTCCCAATCATCACCGCATCAAGACCGTGGAAATCGGGAGTATAACGCTGAGACAAATTACGATCCGGGCGAAATGACCACCATACGAAATGACCATGTCGCTTTGTTCTCTTCAGAGCAAAAACAAATTTATGACACCGTCCTTGAAAGCGTTGGGCAAAACCAGGGTAAAATGTTTTTCTTGGATGCTCCTGGTGGAACAGGAAAAACATTTGTTACCACTGGCATACTTGCAGAGGTCAGGAGGCAAGGCAAAATTGCTATTGCTGTAGCGTCGTCGGGTGGCAAGACAGCACATGCCATGTTTAAAATTCCCATCGATTTAGAGAGCGCCGAAACGCCTGTTTGTGGTGTGTCACGTAACAGCGATAAGGGACACGTGCTCAAGGATTGCTCTCTGATCGTATGGGATGAGTGTACGATGGCCAATAGGAAGGCAGTTGAGGCCGTTGACAGAACCCTGCAGGACATCCACAGGAACGAACATCTGATGGGTGGTGTCACAGTTCTGTTCAGTGGTGATTTCCGGCAAACGCTTCCCGTGGTGACGCGGGGATCGAGGGCTGACGAGGTGAATGCTTCGTTGAAACGATCTTCGTTGTGGTCACGAGTTCGTACGCTGCACTTGACCATTAATATGAGAGCTCGGCTCGGCGGCAATGCACGTGCTCTAGAATTATCCGATGTCCTTCTAAGTCTTGGCGAAGGCACTCTACCAGAAGAGAGAGGTGGACAGGTCAGTGGCGTGCATTGGCCTACTTCACTTGAATTTAATTGTGGTGTAAGTTATAGATTTTTTGATGTAGGAAGATTAATTTAGCATTAATAGGTCTATTTTAAGATAAATAATCATCGTACTCTGAAAAAAAGATAATAACTTACACCACTATTGAATTTGAATGAGGAAAGCAGTAGGTATTGCCTAATTGCCTATATGCAATGCACGCCACTGGGACAGGTGGTGCTTCCAGAGTCTCTCGGTAGAGTGGTATCCAGCTTAGAAGAACTCATTCGCTGTGTGTACGGGGACATCAGTCGTATACCGCACCAGCAGAATTCTTGGGTGTGTGAGCGGGCCATTTTGACGCCCAAAAAAGATCAGGCTGCAGCAAATAACGAATGCATTCTCTCGGAAATTGAGGGGAATGAAGTGGTCTACACCTCGATAAACACTGTTGTCGAGCAAGATGACGCCACACATTATCCTGTGGAATTTCTGAACTCCCTGTCAGCAAGTGGACTTCCAGCGCATACTATCAAGCTGAAGGTCAATGTCCCGATTATGCTTCCTCGGAACCTATCTCCTCCGAAGTTGTGTAACAGGACCCGCCTTAAAGTCATCTCGCTCCACAGACACACCATTGAGGCGGAAATTCTTACGGGTTGTGGAGTCGGCGAGGCAGTATTTATACCACGCATTCCCCTCATACTTCATAACTTCCCGTTCCAGTTCAAGCGCGTACAGTTCCCCGTGAGTGTTTGCTTCGCGATGACCATCAATAAGTCGCAGGGGCAGACACTGAGGGCAGCGGGTGTCGACCTCAGGACGAGTTGCTTCTCACACGGGCAACTGTACGTCGCTTGCTCCCGCGTCACCAGTCCTGACTTTCTTTACATTTTGGCTCCTGGCAGCTTATCTACCAACGTAGTTTATAGGGAAGTATTGTAAGGTATAATACCTTTGTACGTATTTTTACTCTTTTGTGTCCTGGAATGTATTCCTGCATTATTTTCTCTATTTCCTTCAGTCACATCTTATGACTGAACTCAGCAGGATTCCCATCTCCCGATTCCCAACTCTCTTTACTTGCTTCGCTTGCAAAAAAAAACTTATATTTGAATGCTATTTTAAAAGTTGTTTACTTATAATGCTATAGCGACACTGGCATCTTAGGTATTTTTGGTGCTGTAGAGCCTTCACGCAGACGACGTCGCGGGCAGCAGCTAGTAAATTAATAAAATAAATATTTTTGGGACATTTTACACATCACCATATAGTCCCAAACTAAGCAGAGCTTGTGCTATGGGTACTAGACAATGGATATAATACTTATATACTTTTTTTTTGTAAATACATACTTATAATACATAAGAAACAACCAGACCAACACAAACACTCGTGTTCATCACACAAATATTTGTGTCCTGTGGGAATCGAACCCTCGACCTCGTGATCAACAGTCCGACACTCGAACCACTAGACCATAGAGGTCGTCAAAATAATGGATTATCCTTCTGCGTATTACTACCACTTGGTCACAGCGGTGACTCTCCCCTGTACGTGTGAGCTCGCTCGCCGGTGACCTTGAGCGAGCGCGTGTACATGCAATTTATTGGATGGGGCAGCCGAGAGACTGCCCGTTCCACACGTCGCGCACCGCGCACGGCTCCCGCACTCGCCCCGAACCGCACACATAGCCGTGAGCAATTTAACGAGCACACATGCTTAAGTGACGCTTCTTGTCGTTAGTATATATTCTATGACTTGGTGCTAAGGGCAGAGTAGCCAAAACATTCCATATATTTGTTTAATTTTATTTTACAAAATTAAACAATAAATCAGCAACACTACAAAATTCAATCTAAGAAATATTGATTTTAGTGTTACTCTTGCATATCTAAATATTTCTTTATCTTTAAAAATATGTGGTTTATTAAATTATTAATGCAGAATATTTTCACGGGCAGTTGTATGTTTAGAATTTCAGAAAATACTGCAGTGATAGCATCTCTGCGGGCTGAAATCCAGATGTATGAAACAAATATGGCTGAATTGCAAGGATTAAATCAAGTTTTGAGGGATGAACACCAAGCCTTACAAATAGCTTTTGCAGCCATAGAAGAAAAACTCAGGAAAGCTCAGGTATTAGTGTAAAAGAGATGAGAAAGGCAATTATTTTTGTTGTGTGAAACCATTCTTCTTGGCATCTGAAAAAATCACTCACTATATTTAAAGAAATACATAAACTTTCTTTCTTTCTTTTACGATGTACATAAACTTTCCTACTGTAATATAAATGTATATCTGTGTTTACAATAAAGAATAAGAAATATCAGTGTGTTTACTTCTTATTATTTGTCATTGATAGACTAAGGCTTGATTTCTCAAGCCTTAGTCCATCAATGACAAATAATAAGAAGTAATCAAGCCTTAGTCCATCAATGACAAATAATAAGAAGTAAGCACACTGATATTTCGAAAAATGTACTGAAATAAACAGAAACAAAAAAGACGTGTGGCACTCGGAGACTGCCGCGGTAAAGCTATTGCATAGCATTTTTTATGTAAATACAAAGAGGAGGTGCCCTAACGCCGAAACTCTAAGCAGGCATGAGTCACCAGATTGCGGGGCGAAGAGGGGGATTACGCATGCGCAGTAACGCCGATGCAATAAATGCCACCTAGAGGCGATTTGCAGAACTAAAGAAACAAGCGTGATATTTCAAAAAGTCATTAAAAGTTCTGCTATTCATCGATAGATGGCAAGACTAAAAAGTATCACCGCTGTGCCGGACGGAGTGGGGGGTGTTAGGTTATTTTCGTTACGGAATTTCTGGATTCGGTCTCCACGCTCAAGGCCCGCGATGGAAGCTATGCAATAGCTTAAGCGCAGTAACGCCGATACAACCAATGCCACCTAGAGGCGATTTGCAAAACTAAAGAGACAAGCGTGATATTTCAAAAAGTCATTAAAAGTTCTGCTATTCATCGATAGATGGCAAAACTAAAAAGTATCACCGCTGTGCCGGTCAGAGTGGGGGGTGTTAGGTTATTTTCGTTACGGAATTTCTGGATTCGGTCTCCACGCTCAAGGCCCGCGATAGAAGCTATGCAATAGCTTAAATTTTATTTTTTATTGTTTAGAATGGCGGAACGAGCTAAAGGCCCACCTGATGTTAAGCGGTTACCTTTGCCCATAACAACTGTAATACCACCTAGGCTGTTGCCTAAATGGTACCGCAAGTCGGTTCGCCAAACTGAGACATGAAGATGGAAAGTCTCATGTGATTGTAATTTCACCGGCACCGTCAACTAGTTCACAACATTCTTCTGTACACACAGCCACTAAAATAGGTACTGCACAATAATTACATGAAAAAATCTTACTCGCTATAAATTACACACATCACAGTTGTTATTCATTCAAAAAACGCCGCGAAGCGAACATTATTTTTACTCCACTGTACCACACATTTCCCGGCTTTCCACACTAAACACTTATTTCAAAATAGCTTTTAAAAACGGGTTTGAATAATGAATCAACGATTTTATCTGTGGATAATTAAACATTAGCTCTTGTTAGCTTCCTCTACGTCTGCCTTGTTAGAAGCAGTAAAAAAGATACGTTCCACTACGTTTGAAGCTTTCTTGCTTTTGTTTATACTGAGTAAAATATTTTTGGCATAGTACTGGAAGTCGTTATTGAACAATTTTTTTTCCACTGGAACTTTAAATTTTTATAGCATCATTTGAAATTTGGCAGGGATCCAAGCTGATTCTAGCTTGTCTTTATAATAATATTCAGCGTGTTTCATATTATTTAATGCAATTTTTTTAAATATTATTCTATTTAGATTGAAATTTTTGTTTTTTTTTTTGTTTTTTTTTTTGTTTTAGATTTTCTATTTACCGGGTTGAAGATATTAATGTACCCACCTATTCTGTAGAAATGTGTAATGTTACTAAAATCTCTTTTTATGAAATAAAAGTTTATTTATTTAGAATATAATGCAGTCCTTGATTTTTAGGAACAAATAAAAACTTTTTTAGATGAAGGGATTCGTCTATTTATAGATTTTAACTGGTGCGTTTTTAGTTAAGTTTTCCATTGATTATTTCGTTTATTAGTGTTCAGTTTAAGCAAGACTTATTTCCACAGATTTTTTTTCAGACTGCTTGTCTTAGACGTGCTCGTATTAAACAGGCTTTGTTACCAGATGAGGTGCTTTAATTATAATTGGTAATTACTGTTCGCCTAGGATAACGGCAATTCACAGTAAGCCGTCAAAGCGCATTGACCACATACTATATCTAACAAAGTCGGTCGAGTAGGTGAAACAATCCTGATTTGGTACCGAGCTTAACGTAAATAGAACGACGGCCTCATAACTCCTCCAAGCGAACTTATATGATTCCACACAGCATATCGCTTAATCACTTAATGTAATGAATTACTACTAGGATATCATAAAATATAGCACGCTGTATATTTTACGATGATCACGTGATAACAGCTGTGTATGAAATGCTTATAGCTGTGTCTCAAGTAACATCACTTACATTCAGTCAGATAGAAAATTTCGTGGCAGTGTGTCAGGAGTTGATTTCATAGATAATTTTCTTGTTTTCCTTGGGAAGGACGTTTATAAATTAACGTTATATTGGAAAATACGTGTGTAAATCATTTAAATCATAGATAAAATAAAGTATTATTTTTGTAAAACATGCGGAAAGTTTTTAAGAGGGTAATAATTATTTGCCGCTATATTTGTATAATTGTTTATTGTGATAGTAATTGTAAATTGTTACAGTGAAATTTCTTTTATAGGATGAAAATCGGTCGTTAGTGGAAAGACTAATAAAATATAAAGCTAAAGATGCAGATAAAATGAACGAAGAAAATGAACATTTCATCAAGTGAGTATTAATTTATTTTATTAAATAATTGATGACTAATTTTTCCGGCATGTTTTATTTTTAAGTTTTTGTTAAGGTTTTGTTTATAATTAGTGTTTAAATGGCACCATTATCATTTGTTACATATTAGGCGGCGACTACCTTTAGGTGTCGAAAAAAAGATTAATAAATAAATTGAGTTTAGTAAAAAAATATGTATGTTGTTGGGGCATTTGGTCGATGGGATACATTTTCAATGTATTTTTTTTTTGCCTGTATTTTAGTTTCTATGAGATTTGCAAGTGAATGTCGCTGCTACCATAGAATTGATGTGCACTGCACCGTAGAATATTTGTCATGTGTAAAACGATTTGCTTATAGACTCCAATCAATTAATCTACTAGTCCGTGCCGTCCGTCCGTCCGTATTACTGTTGTGTTAATTAAACTTCAATTTAATCTCGATTTATGCGTGACAAATAAAAGTAGTATATGCACATTGATTATGTTATTCTTGTATTTAAAATGTGTATTTTATTTTAGCAAGTGTCGTTATTAGAGTGGGATTTGTGTGTGCCACGAGGCTTAGAAAGCTTGCATAAGTACCCATAATTTTTTGTTTTGCTTCTTTTTGTCTAATTTCTTCAACAGGTCAAGCAACCCTACCGCGTTTTTCATCAACACGTTTGGTAGAGTTAGTTTCGGGTGAGTTTGACATAATGTGAATGATGATGTGGTGGTTTGAAGGCATTGTGGCGTTCATTATTGAACATTATATCTCTTCATGAAAATGGCCCATATATTTATGTCTTAACTGCACTCTGAAACTGACTCATGATCTCTTTTCCTTTCTTGGTTGTAAAATTGTATGGAAAATATCTGTCATACCTGCCTATCCTTCTACTTTTACATTTGTTATGTATGATGCATAATGTCTTGTTTTGCCAACCATTCTAAAGTTAAGTATGAATCTATCATTAATAACGGTGAGCGTCATTGTCGCAAATCGGAGTAATAATCTCGCATACGTAAATATTATTTGCGTCATATTATTTATCTACTTACAAAATACCATTTGATTACGTGTGCATATTCTCAGTTTGCGACGTTAAACCCTAGAGAATTTTCATTACAAATCCAATAATGTATTCGTTCTAATAATATATCATGCAAGGTTAGTTCCAGTTCCAGTAGTTGTCTATAGTTAATAATGTTCGATACGTTACATAAAATATTGGCATTGTCACTGCGTCACGTAAACACCTAAATACTGAAATAGAAACACGAATTATGCAGTTATACATACTTATGATTTACTAGCCTATGCCCGCGACTTCACCCCCGTGAATGTCGTTTATCGCGTATCCCTCGGGAACTGTTCGTCTTGCTGGGATAAAAAGTAGCCTATACGTGGGACACTCAGAAAGTTTTGCGAAACTAAAAAAAATTGTTCTATACGTACATATATTTTTATCAAATCTTTTCAAAGTACTTTCCTGGCTGGAGGCTGGTCTCTATACAAAGATTCATGCGCCTAAACCAGTTTTCAAAACACTTTTTCCAGTCCGCCGCAGACACCTCGTTTACAGCCTGCTCGAACGCAGCCAGCGCATCTTCCGGCGACGAAAATTGTATCCCTTTGAGCTGATTTTTTATTTTTGGGAATAAAAAGAAGTCACACGGTGCTAGATCAGGGCTGTAAGGAGGGTGACCCAGGAGTTTGACTGGCGTGCTGTCCAGGAAGTCCCTCGTTTTGAGTGCGGTGTGCGCAGGTGCATTGTCGTGGTGGAGCAGTAGCCCGCGGAGCCCTGTGTTTGGTCGCTTGTTGCTTATAACAGAGAAAACTTCTGGCAAACATTTGGTAGTATACCATTCGGCATTAATGCTTCTTTGATCCCGTAAGGGAATTGATACCAAGTGGCCAGTCAAATTAAAAAAGCTAGCGATCAAAATCTTACCCCCGCTTCTAGATCGCTTCACTTTGGTAGGCGTTGGCTCATTTTGAAACACCCAAACAGTCGACAACAGCGCTTGGTTTCTGGGTCGTATTGATAAATCCAGGACTCATCACCTGTAACGATGTCGTAAACACGCCGAGACGAGCCTGCTTCAAATTTGTTAAGCATATCACGGCACCATTCCACCCGGGCCTGCTTCTGAGCATCGGTGAGGTTGTGCGGCACCCAGCGTGATACTATCCTCCTCACGCGAAGATGGCTGTGTAGAATCTCGTGAACGCTTCCCGATCCAATCTTCAATATGTGTTGAATCTCCTGATATGTAATTCGCCTATTGTCTTGGATTAAATTTTTCACTGCTAGCACGTTTTCTTCGGTAACAGCCGTCAAAGGGCGACCGCTTCTTTCGTCATCCCCCAAAGTTGGTCGACCGCGCTTGAATTCGTTATACCAACGATACACGGTTGCCTTGGAAGGGCCTTCATCCATGAATGCCATTTGAAGTCTATCGTACGATTCATCCGGTTTCAGGCGACACTTGAAATCGTATAAAATCATAGCTCTAAAATGTTCCCGGCGCAGATCCATATTTCAGTGAGACACAATACTTTGAATTAACTCGCAAAAAATGTGGAGGGAAATTTTGAAATTGGAACTTACTTATTTTTACTTATAAATAATCATATTTTCGAAAAACATTATAACTGGCCAGTCTCCCATATATAAAAACTTTTTTTCGCAATACTTTCTGAGGGGCCTGGTATGTTGACCGGGGCTATATTCTATCTGTATGCCAAATTTTATTAAAATCCATTCAGTAGTTTTTGCGTGAAAGAGTAACAAACATCTATACATTCATACATCCTCACAAACTTTCATGTTTATAATATTAGTAGGAAGTAGGATGAAATGAGACTGCATTGAATCAGTAAAATAATGTCTTTATACATTTAATGAATTTAAAGTATCTATGTAACGATACCTCCTGAGTTTTTTTTGCGCACGTTTGTGTATTTACGATTTTTATTACACCATTGAAGTAGCTATATTTATTTGACTTTCAACCGCTCAGTTTTATAAATGTGTTTTTAATTTTTATCGATACTCTTTACGTTTGATCTATTTTTGTATCTATCGGGTAATATTTATTATTGTTCATAGTTACTTCAATAAAGTGTCTAAAATAGAGTGTGACTATTAACGTCCTATTATTATATTTTTTGAGCATTTGAATTTTGAATTTGTTTTTGCATGTTTGATGATATTTGGATTGTGCACTGATGTTACGTATTATCAGAAGTTTATTTAAACCTTTACTTAAAACTTTCCGGTTTTAAAGATTTTTGGCAAGAGAACATGTAACCAACAGTGTTGTTTTTGGGTCAATTTCACAGCCTACGAATGAAGTTACACTAATGAGATCGTGACAAAAATTATATCCAAATCACACTAATGATATTCGTATATTTATTGGTTTAAAAATGTAAGTTAAGTCTTCTTATGATCAATATTAGAACCTTTGACATCGAAACAACAATTTTCACAATTTGTTAACAGTAAATACAGTAATCTTCATCAATCATCATCAATCACTTACTTTGTAAACCAATAAAAATATGCATGTCATTACCGTAATTTAGATATAATTTGTGTTACGATCTCATTGATGTTAAATTATTCGTGTTACCCAAATTTATGTGAAATCGTACCTTTTATTGAGGTCCGTAGATACAGTTTGATTCCTTAAATGACACTCGAGGATATTTACCTACGTTAAAATTACAATTTTCTGGTACGGGCTGCTAACTAAAGAAATTGTACTTGAGTAGAATTTAATTCGAAGTAGAACAAGAGTCACACGCACTTTTCCGCAATTGTAGCATCAAAATCGGAAGAAATAGATTGTTCATATAAAAACTTTACTGCCTTATTAATTTTCGTGAATACGTTTTTTATAGTCTGTATTATCTACGCACCTTGATAATAGTAATATTCCTAAGGGAATTATGAGTTTCTACTTTTCTAGTCAGCTAAATGCTTTGGACGCATAAGGCTAAAGACTAATATCATGATTGCTGTGTTTTTGTGCATGTTACTAATTAAGTGCAAGTTGTTTATTATGGTTGGGTAAAATATAAATATGACTATATATTTATTAAATTTGTATCTTTATCGAATTTTGTGCCTGCAAAAATGGCTTCATGGAAAAGCGGTCATAATGGTAATAAAAGAAACAACAAAGAAACTTGGAAATTCGTCTTATGTGAGTTAAAATTGTTTTCTTTCAGAAAGAAAAGTGATAAAGTACGGAAAGAGTTGGAGGAGGCGGCTAGAGAGATCGGGAGCCGAAGTAGTGGTTCCGGTAGCTCAGAAGACAAAATACTGGACTCTATGCCGTATTACGCAACAGTTTTACCTAATAAAGTTGCATTGAGATTTGTAAGTTACCATATTAACAAGTTCTTCATGCCTTGAATGCATTGCCAGTTTATCGAAAATCGATTATCCTTTTTAACTTCTGGATTTAAAGATTAGTAAACGTGTCAGAAATCATCCTGCGTTTTACATGACGTGTAGCGACATCTATGCGTCAATACGTGGAAATATCTTCAAAAAACTACTTACCTATTTATAGTGCGAAGTATATGTATTATCAAGAAATTATCTATACTAGTGTTTTTTTATTTAGTTTTCCATGTTATGATAATGACTTTATTATGCCAGGATGCACACGACGGTGAAGTGAATGCTGTCAAATGGAGTCCGACGGATAGAATAGTGGCGACCGGAGGTGCCGATAGAAAAGTCAAATTATGGGATGTTACTAAATGTAAGTTTCCAATAATATTATAAATGTGAAAGTTTGTAAAGCTGTTTATATGATTGTTACTCAATCACGCATAAACTGCTTAACGGATTTGGATAAAAACCCTGCTGCGACAGCCAAAACCACGAAAAGCATATAGGTAGTATAATATTTTCTATCTATTGCATGCGAGCGAAGCCGAGAGTACTGACTGACCGAAAAGCGTTAGATAGTGCTCCATTTGTTATGAAATGTTACGAAAATGTAGAGAATCTTTAATTGGTGCTGAGTTACTGTCCAAATAAATTAGGTAATTAGTCTTCTTCGTTAAAATTATTGTTTTACTTATTTCATGTCCCTTAGACAAATTATATCGACCCAATTTAAGAGCCTCATTACAAATAAAAAACCGGCCAAGTGCGAGTCGGACTCGCGCAGTAAGGGTTCCGTACCATCCATCGACCTGATACCCCATAGAAACTGATTTAATTTACGAGAGTTAACCAGAAGACATCAACGCCAGTGTGCGAAAAGTTAATTTTTGCATCTCTTTCTTACGCAGGTACCACCACTTATGTCTATGTTTGTCCTATTTTTAGTATTTGTTGCTAAACTACATTATAGGCACTATAATCTGACAAAATTTGACGCTGATATGTATTACCGTTTTGAAGATAGAGCAGGAACAAAAACGTTAAAAATAATGCTTTTTTTTAGGTTTCTTATATGGGGACCCACTTTAGTTTTAGTTTTTTTTTTTAGTATCGTTATACACCTCATAGCAACACATACTTTGAGAAAATTTCAACCGGCTACCTATTACCATTTAAAAGATACAGCCCTGTGACAGACAGACAGACGGACATACAGCGTAGCGAGAGTAATAGGGTCCCGTTTGGCACCCTTCGGGTACGGAACCCTAAAATGCAAGAAACCTACGATTTACACTACTTTTGTGGCGTCGTAGATCTCAGTAATAGAGGTGTTTATTTAAATTGTTGTTTCTGGAATATGATAGTTTTATTCATGCCATAGTTATAAAATTTTGTAGAATTTTCATTGATTGCGTCTAAGACTAACAATAACCTTTTTTCCCCGCCGCCACGTTGGTTAAACGCTAAGAAGCGGTATTTTTTATGTCCTGGATCTCAGTTATCTCGTACGGTCGACCGCACGTCGGTGGTAACACTTTGACATTAGCTGCATCTTTATTTCGTAAGCAGTAAGCGCGGTTTTCGATTTTAAGTGTCACCACTGTCATGCAGTCGACTACTATAAACTGTTTAAATATAGATCATAATATTCGGAATATATTCCCATTGATACAAAATTTACAACTTTAAAAAAAAATCTCCAGCAGCTAGCTAAATTACCACTTTAAAATACCTATTTTCTAACCAGAAAATAGGGTTTTTTGACCAAAAGTAACACATATTCTGGCTACGGTAGCCAGTTGAAATTTTCATAGAATATGTGTTGCTTTAATGTGTGTAAATAGGTATTACAGAACAAAAAAGCATTTTCTTGTTGAGGTTACTTGTATGGAGACTTATTATTATTTCAAGTGTTGTAGTGCAACTTGGGAGAGGACTATGTCCAGTACTGGACTGCGAATGTGATAGGCTGCAACTCAGAGCCTGTTTAAGTTCTAGGCAGACGACGTCCTTTTTGAACGACCGAGAACGTCAATTGTATGAAGCATCAGCACCGCATATGGCTCAAAAGGAATGAGTAAATGGCGTTCTCGATCACTAAAAAACTTCTTCAGTGTCTTACTATTATTATTATTTTAGCCTGTATTGTCTTACTGAATGGCTAATGCCTCCCTTTCCTTTTTTCACTCTTCGATCTCCTCGGTCGAGTGCAAATGAGTACCAGTCTTTGCCTTGTATCCATCTTTTATATTCATGATATTTTTTCTTCATAACATAAAATAAACTTTCAGGTATGGTCGAGAACAGGGGTACGTTAGTTGGTTCGAATGCCGGCGTCATGTCAGTCGATTTTGATTCCACCGGTGCGTACATCGTAGGTGCTTCCAATGACTTCGCGAGTCGGGTGTGGACAGTACAGGACCAGAGATTAAGGGTAAGTCATTTATCTACGGATAAAAGTGTTAATTAGAGTTTTTGTACGTATTTAATATTATTATTGTATTAATTACCTAATTTTAAATAAATATTAATAATTGTTACAATTTTGCATGATGAGAACCTTAATATCATAATATGATGATGATTATAATTATTATGAAATTTGAAACACCATCTGCACCCATATTAGCAAATAAATACCTTCTTTGAATTGAGTTGTCGTATGATGATGAATGTAAAATCAGTTTTTCATTACGAATAGACAAAATATTAGGTTACGTTCAATTCATATCACCTGGAGCCTAATTCTCAGCAATCTCAGCCGTAATGCGCACATCAGCTTAGCCAAAAAATCAGTATTTTTCTCTATGCACTGCAGGCATTTGTGCAAAATGCATGAAATACTGATTGCAGAAAATGACTAGGCTACGAGCGCTATTTGTGTCCGAAGCGCACTTTAGTGTAGCTAAAGTGTTTTTTCATTTCTTTAAAGGAATGTTATCCATAGACCATCAGCGTCACACAGAAATTATCGAGTTGAGAAAAATGAATGTTCCTTAACAATTCATAATTACTTTAAATAATAATACTACCCATACTACTTATTATTACGTACTGCTATTACCTGGCTTCTTACAACATTTAGGGATGTCCTAGATTTCTTTACTTGAATGTTGTAATTTATGTCTGTAAATTCTGGATGGGCAACAGCCGAAGCTTTATAGCTTCTTGTCTTGGTACATCCCTACGTTTGCATATGCAGTATTTATTTACTTTACCAGTCATGAATAGCATTATCGATATCATCCTGCGCACTGGTCATGTCCGTTTACAATAATTGGCATTTTCCGATCACTATTTATTTACTGTCTCGCGAGCGAAGGCGCGTTTATAAGATTCGATCTCGAACACTATATCGCAAATCATATTAGTTATGCAGTCGCACGTGGGTGTTGCTGTGTAAACGAGCAAGAGGCAATAATAGTATCCGTCAGTTCGGACATTATTATTGTGGTCGGGAGGCGGGGTCACGAACACGATCGTCTATTAGCGGATTGTTAGCGCGTCTGCGCTTCGTGATCCCGCTTTGATCACTTCCGACATTTCACGCGAGTACCAACTCATCCGATCCCAATATGAATTATGTACATTATAAATGCGATGATTTAAATCTATCAGAACAGACGTTTTAAGTGCCTTGTATATATTTGACTAGCAATGTCCCTGCAACTTCGCTCGCATAAGACATTTTAACTCGGAGTTAAATGTATACCGTCGTAATTTTAGAAAATTGTCTAGAATATGTTTTTCTTTATTACTATCCTATTTGGAAGAGTATTGTGTCAAGTAGTTCCAATCAGCGAAGGTTTTGAAAGCGTCGTTGCGTGCTCGGCCGCCACCGGGGAGTAAACCGTAAGAATAAACGTCACCGGTAACTTCCCCCTCCATTAGTCCGCAACTTCACTTCTGTCTCGAACACACGCATCTCTGCGCGCGCACAACGTTTCTATGCTTGCTCAAAAGCTTCGCTACTATTCTACACACCTGTTTTTAAAACATGAATCTTACCATGCCTTTTCACCCCCTTTCAGATTGTATTACTCAAAACCGAAAAACACGTAATTTATTATTTAATTGAGATTACTTCACTTATATATACCACGCTATAATATTTTCCCATACAAACTTTAACAACCCATTTAATATTTTTTTAGGGGTAGCAAGATATAAATGTTTCATTATTTATTTTAAACATTATTTTTCCCAAGTTTTATGTGAATCGATCCAGGATAAAAACTTTTTAACAAAAAATAAAATCGACTTCAAAAACCTTAACTAAAAAGTAAAAAATAATCATTGTATGTATTTTAAAATCTTAACATAAACCAACATTTTGAAGGCGGCGCGTGATTGACCCTTTGCGTCATGTAAATATAATGTACAGTCGAGCGCATATATCTATAGTAAAAAAAACATTTTATGTGAACGTACATGAAAATTACGCGCCGCCTTCAAAATGTTGGTTTATGTTAAGATTTTAAAATACATACAATGATAATTTTTTACTTTTTAGTTAAGGTTTTTGAAGTCGGTTTTATTTTTTGTTAAAAAGTTTTTATTTCATACTTTTTAGTTGATAATTGCGAGGGTTGATTCATAAATGTTTATATAACCAATTAGAGAACATATTTTTTATTAAACTTTGCTATCCCACTGCTGGGCAAAGGTCTCGCTCATGTTCTTCCAAACGTCCAATAACTATCGTGAAAAAAAAACACGCATATCGGCCAAGAATTCTCAGAAAAACGAACCAATGAGCAGATCATCTAGATATGCGAAGCTAAAATAAACTGATTTATTGAAGCTGGTTAAAAAACTGCTCAACCTAAGTCAATAAAATTTATATGGCACCACCGCGCGGCCTTCCTCTACCAAATAAAAAAACAACCACGTAAATCGGCCCACAAAGCTCGGAGTAATCGGTGTAAATACATGAAAAAAAAAAATTAAAAAAAAAAAACCCGCTGCATACATAACCTCCTCCTTTTTTTGAAGTCGGTTAAAAAAAGATTTTCCATACAAACATTCATCCCCTATTCTACCCCTTTAAGAATGTTTTTTTTGCATAAAAATGATGTTAGCTGATATTAAACGGTTACTTTTGCCCATAACTGCTAGGTTGTGCTTAAATTGCAAATCGCGTTCGCCAAACCAAGACCTTAACGGCCAAAATTAATATCCTATCCTAAATCCAAAATGAATGCCCTACTAGAGATAGTTTGACATAAGTTGTATGGAACCTATGTTAAATTTCTATCTCTAGTATAGGGCAAATCGTGGATAGATAGGATATTAATTTTGGCCGTAAGATAGAAAGTATCATGAAAATCGTTTACGTTACAACCAGACTAGTAAACCTCGAGACGCCGCATTAACAAAGTTTTACATGGAAACACAACCGAAAATGTTTGCGGGGGACATGGGGCGGACGGCGCGTTATGATTGGTCCGCTCAAAAGTTCGGTGGTGTGATTGGTGCCGCTCGCTGACGGAGTAAGAAACCGATTGGTGGCGGGGCGAATGTTAACCTTTGTGACCGGGGGCATCCGGCTAAGTGGTGTCTTGAGGCTTACTAGTCTGTTACGGTACAGAATGAACCCACTGTCCACTGTCCAAACTTCATGTTTCGAGCTTCAGTGA
This sequence comes from Asteroscopus sphinx, assembly GCA_949699075.1. Lineage (NCBI taxonomy): Eukaryota > Metazoa > Arthropoda > Insecta > Lepidoptera > Noctuidae > Asteroscopus > Asteroscopus sphinx. The sequence goes on from OX453013.1 coordinate 14,234,292, forward strand.
TTTTGGCTCTGTGTTGATGAATTAGTCAGTCAATCAGAACATCTCTATAAGTATAGATTTAAAGCACTACCAGAAATAGTATACCTATATCCTACATATAATAATTAAACTACGAATTTATGAGTCGATGACCATCTGGCAACAAATGATTTTACCTCTCTCGATCTTAGCCGATATTTATGAAAACAAAATCGTTAAACTTTTAAATTATTTAGACTAGAAAAAAAAACAAGTATAAATAAACACACTTTAAATACTACTTCAATGTTGTATTTGTATTACTGCGATATCCTGTACAGACGGGATGATAATATCAAAACATGTAGGTATAAACTAATCTGATTTGATGGCTAAATTGCAGCAGACATGCTATGTTAGACTTTACTGAGGTCGGAAACATTTCAATACACATACTTACATTATATTGAAACGAACTGTACCAGCTTTTGTACTTAGATTGAATCGTATAGCAAATCAGTTTATTGCTGAAGCAAATATTGCACTTGCATAATACTGGATTCAATAACTATAACAGATGCCATTCACGTGCCGCCCTCCTCAGTGGATATTTCGTATATTCTCACCGTGGATCCTTGTACAAACATACAATCAGGACCTCAACGTCAACAAATTGGAGAGCACGCCCACTCATTTACTGACCGACATCGAATAAAATTGTACTAGAAGTCCTGTCAATAAATCTTAATAGTTTTTTTTGTAAAGTTTCCAAGACTTAGTATAGATACAAATTAGTTTACAAATTGGATAAGATAATAAGATTATGAATAAGACGTGGTTTTATTGTTATCATATTTAAATTTACTATCTGGAAACGCTTTCCAATATCCGCTTTCATTGACACTTCTTCACACAATACACTGTAAAAGAGTTTTCATTTATCATAACTAGTGGTTCGCCCCGAACGGAGACCCCGCGACATTAGTTTTGACGAACTAAATCCGACACATTTCACTCAAATAAAAAAATTATACAGTTGGCAGACTGTGACATTTGTATTGTATGTATCCGTTTCAAATATATTCCATATTTTTCTTCAATACTGATCTTTAAATTATGTACAGCAGAGTTCAAAGATTAGCCAGAAAGTGCTAATAAGAAAATGTTTTTGCTTTAATTGCTTATAACTTTTTTATTACGGATTGTTGATAAGTTTTAATATTTGTTGTTTAAGTACGGGATATAACTGAAATCATCCATAAGTAATAACCTTAAACGTCAAGTCGTTTTTCAGATAGACCCCGGGACAAAATAGGTCTAAAAATAGCGACTTTGTATGCCCACCAAATTGTTAAACTATGACCTAGACAATTTCCGAAAATAGTTCTAGACTCTGTTAAAAAGTTTATTTTCGACGATACATATTTTTGCCCCCTCTTTGCATGTATGGGCACCAATTTCATTCTTTATAATTTTAAATATTATTTTCAGCTTTGGCCTAAAGCTTTACGCATTATGTAAGATTTTGAAGTTATTTATTATATTATTTGGATTGGAATATATAAGGTTCTGACAGACAGACGTACAAGGTGCCGAGCGACCTAGTTAACTAAGAGATCTCGCTACGCTCGGTCAATTAAATATTGTTGTGTAGTATGGTCTCTTCTAGTCATCTGCATAGTTTCAGTTCCTCAGTTTATCTCCGTTTATTTTCATATTGAGAAAGCCCCTGCGTGATCTCGGTATCGCAGAACTATCCCGATGCAAATAATACACAAATTGCGCAGCGAATATCCATAACCGGCGCCGAGCAATAGCCATATAATGAGTCCAAATCGATTGCGCTTCGTGAATAAACCGGATGCTCTCTTATCTTGAGTACCATCTGATTTACGATCTGTTAACAGATTATTCGTTTCATAACAGTTGCCAATCTCGTTTTTAGGGTTCCGTACCCAAAGGGCGCAAACGGGACCCTATTTCTCTCGCTACGCTGTCCGTCCGTCCGTCTGTCTGTCACAGGGCTGTATCTTTGTAACGGTAATAGATAACCTATTGAAATTTGATAACCTATTGAAATACAGAATATGTGTTACTATGTCGTCTATCATGACAAATACGAAAAATTAAAAAAAGTTTAAAATCAAAGGGGGTCCCCATACAAGAAACCTCGAAAAACATGCATATTTTTCAACGTTTTTGTTCCTGTTCTATCTTCAAAAAGGTAATACATAACAGCGTCAAACTTGGTCCGATTATAGTGCATGTTATGTAGTTTAGCAACAAATACTAAAAACAGGACAATCATAGACATATGTGGTGGTACCTACGTAAGAAAGAGATGCAAAAATTCACATTTCACGTACGCTCGTTGATGTCTTTTGATAAACTCTCGTAAATTAAATCCGTTTCTATGGGGTATCAGGACGATGGGTGGTACGGAACCCTTACTGCGTGAGTCTGACTCACACTTGGCCGTTTTTTTTATGACTTCTCTCACCTTAAAATTGCGTTTTCCCATAAAGGGCTCTCTCGAAGTGATCAACAGGTATCTATTTATTAATTAAAATAGCCCCTATTATAGCTATGGTCGTAAATACTGCGTACTTATTTGATTATTTTAGTGAAGGAAATTCACTTTTATTCCTTGGGAACCCTAATTTCAAGAAAAAATATAATTGTTACGGGTATTACTTGCCATTAACATTTAAATGGCTTTCCAAATTGAGGCAGACAAAGATAATAACTCAAGTTACACGGTAATAATGTCCAATGTGACGTTAAAATTACAAATGGCACATTTAGTTTCCGTTATTTCATAGGCAATAAAATCTGGAGAACGTTGGCTTGAAAATCAGCAGAACTAAAACGGAATATATGTTCTGCGATTTTGGCGGTCTTTCCGGTTTTGTTGCTATTGCGCTAGATGGCGTGCCCTTGCCAGTCTGCTCCGACTTTCGGTACCTCGGTTCACTTGTGCAAAGCGATGACGAAATAGACCGGACAGTAAAGCACGGAATTAACACAGGATGGTTGAAATGGCGGCAGGTCACGGGAACTACATGTGACTCCCGAATTCCTCTTAAACTGAAGGGGAAAATCTATAAGACCATGATAAGACCTGCTGTCCTGTATGGATCGGAATGTGGGGTACGAAAGGAATTAATGAAAGGCAAGTGTGCATGCACACCACACATTCCTCTTAAGGATAAGGAATGAATATGTAAGAGGGAGTCTGAAAGTAGCGCCAGTGAAAGAGAAGTTAAGTAGCAACAGACTATCATGGTATCGACATGTGAGGAGGAGGAATGAGGAGCATGCTACGAGGAAAGTTTCAAGTATGAATGTTGATGGCTATAAGAAAAGAGGGAGACCAAAGAAAATATGGATGGATTGTGTGAAAGATGATATGAATAGAAAGAAAGTGAACACTGAGATGACGGCTGATAGAGATGTATGGAAGAAAAAAACATGCTGCGCCGACTCCAAATAAATTAGGATAAGGGCAGGAGGATGATGATATTTCTTAGTTGATGTATTTTGGCAAGTAGAAATAATCAAAGTGACCTAAATAAGATAGCTGTATTGTATAACCCATAAAAATATGTTTTTCTTAATAAAGCTCTGCTATATTAACCTCTCTGCTCGACAAGATTCTGACATTTGTCATATCAGCTGACTCGGCGACTTGTCGCAAATTACGTCATGAAATCTCATGAAATCGGGAATTTGCATACAACTTTCATTCTATGAATTTAATGTGAAACTTAGGTTTTTCTACAATTTAATACCCAGTATCTATTGAGTATTTATTAAATTATATGTTATGTCTATAAAACTGGATGCATCTTACAATTTAATGAATATAAAACATAAATTTCTATACCTATGCAATTGTAAGAGGGCTTAGATAAGCTAAAAAAATGCACATTAGTAACCTAACCACTTGTTAAAATGCTGGCAAAAGGGAAACTTAAAGATATTTCCTTTTTATTGGCATATTACTTTTTATCATTAACGATACATAATATAATAAATAGCACGATGAAATTTACGTAAAATTCTACGTCGATATAAATGTTAATTTTAAAAAGTTGAGAATCACTAGTGCTGACCATTTATCCAAAATTGTTATCACAATACAAATGTTTCATTCAGCCATATCGATACTCATTCGGCCTAATCGAAAAATTATCACAAAAAAATAAAACAAAGTTCGTATACGTTTTTAGTCCCGCAAAATTTAATGATATGAATTCTTTATTTATCGTTAATATTCATAATTAATTATTGAATACGACTAATTTATTTTTAGTTTATAAATAAATAATTTGAAATAATAAGTTTAAAAAAGTTCCATAACGCGGCTTGCGGTAGGTGTGATTCGGGAGAAAATGTTACGTCACGTAAGAGTTTTGCGTTATGAGCAGGCATATATGCACACCGCGCGCTCTCTCTCTCTCTCTCTTTCTAGTGTGTCTGTGTGTGTGTGCGTGAGGAACTTCGTTCCTGACGGGAGTCCCCTGACGGCACAGGTTTTTTGTTTCAAACTTAATGTATTAACGACATAATTATGTATGTTATAAAATGTGCAGAACTTAACTTTTGCTATGTGTGAGCAGAATTATAACCGATTAATAACACTGCTGGGCAAGGTTCTCTTCTCGGAATCAATGGCCAACATAGCGCGCAGTCCACCGCGGACTATGGCCTAAGCACTAGTCCTTGTAAGCTAAACTACAGTGTGCCCAGTATATTGTCCAAAATCGAAATGTACTGAATTTGTCTTTTGCCATGTGTGAACAAAATTATTAACATGTTACAGTCTCTTCTAAGAATGAATGGCCAGCATGGTGGACTATGGCCTAAGCCTTTGTTAATATTGATCTAAACAAGTGCTCACAAATAGTATATTAGCGAAAATCCAATAGGTGTACAAGATTTGATTTTAGCTATGACATAATCATCCCTTTATTCTCCCCATAGAGGAAAAGAATATATTCTTTTGTTCCGTGTCTCTCCCACTGCTGGGCACGGACCTCTTCTCAGAATGAGAAGGATTTTCGCTATGTGTGAGCATAATTAGCCCAATTACTTTCCCACTGTTGGACACGTGCTTCTCTTCTTTAGACCTTAGTCCACCACGCTGGCCTGAATGTCGGTTAGTAGACCACACGCATAATTTCTTAGAGCACTCTCAGGATGTGCAACTTTCTTCATGATATGTCCACAGAAATTTTGATTCGCTTACCTATTAATTCGAAAAGTCAGCGTGTGCCGGGTTCGAAGAGTTGATAATAAGTAGCTAAACCATTATTGTAGATAATAGGTGAGGTACTTATCCCGGTTTTGCAAGAGATGTCTCTCCGTTGCTTTTATAAAATGTAATGTAGCTATTTTGTCAAATAATTTTTAACGTCATTGCGAGATTTGTTTCATAAATAAAATTTATTTTTCCGTATTGATTGAATAATTTTGGATAGAATCTTAGAGTAACTAATAGGCCTAAGAAACGAAATAGTCACATGTGGAGTGAAGTAATTTCAAGTTTGCCTGAAAAGGCTACGTTCGTATATTTATAGCACGCCTGTGTGTGTGGCGGCGAAATTTGAAGTGGCCCATTGCGGGCGCACATAGATTGTTTTTGTCCTTCAACTTTGAGCGGAACTTTGAATGAAATTATCACTCAGTGTTTTATTACCTAGTCTAAGGACAGAACGCTCATTTTTTAAATTTTGAATTACGAATGCAAACTTATTCCAATCGAAGGTGGATAAATTCGGCGCCAAACGACATACTTTATTTTCAACTAGCTGTTCCCGTGACTCCGTCCGCGTGGATCTCGGAAAATAACATCATGTCATGTTTAATAACACAATGTCTTCTAATATACTTAAGCGCACAGACGATTACACTATTCACCTACCATTATACATTTTGTTTTTACAACCAACCGGCTAAGGTAATGGAATTAGCCCTAAACTCTTCTCATTCTGAGAAGACGCTCGTGCCCAGCAGTGGGACAGTAATTGGGCTGATTATGTAATGTAATTCTATAACACTAACCACATCCAGTTCTTTAACTCTTCTCATTGTAAGAAGAGGCTCGTGCCCAGCAGTGGGACAGTAATGGGCTAATAATGTTATGTTATTCTATAACACTAACAATATCCTGTTCATTAACTCTTCTCATTTTGAGAAGAGGCCCATATCCAGCAGTGGGACAGCTGTAATAAGCTGTCTGTTTTGTTATTCTATATTTTCTAGTTTCTTAACTCTTCTTGTTCTAAGAAGAGGTCCGTCCCCAGCAGTGGGACAGTAATGGGCTGATTATGTTGAGATAATCTATTACACTAACAATATCCAGTTCCTTAACTCTTCTCATTCCGAGAAGAGGCCCATACCCACCAGCAGTGGGACAGTAATGGGCTGACTATGTTATGTTATTCAATATTTTCTATAATACTAACGACATCTAGTTGTATTTTTAGGAACCAGGGTGTCTACTCGCGTTTGACGAACGATAAACGAAGTACGAACTTTCGTTCCGACTGTTACCTGTACAATCAAGATAAGGAGATAATAAAACTTTTTAACAAAAAATTGAACCGACGAAAAGTGAAACTGAAAAGCGAAAAATAACTAATTATGAGTCGGTGCCAAACGAACTTTTAACAAGCAAAGTGCGTGTAAGTTGCAAGTGGCCGATGGCCGAACGGAGAACGCATTTTTGGAAAGTTATTGTTTATGTTTGAAAATTTCACGTTGTATTTGATGTGACGTTGTTTTTATTATTTAAAGTAATTTAATGATCTTCGTTGATTGGTTGTTTGGCGCCGACTCATAATTAGTTATTTTTCGCTTTTCAGTTTCACTTTTCGTCGGTTCAATTTTTTGTTAAAAATTTTTTTTTTAATTTTTTTGTGGTTAAAATCTAACTCCAAGTCTCCATTATGTCGTAGTGTCTAGAACTATATTTATGTGTGTCAAGTTTCAACAGAATCGGTTAACAGGTAAGAATTCAGTGGGTGAACAAAAACTCATCCCCTGTTTTACTACCCTTAGGGGTGGATTTTGATTTTGATATTTAAATGGGACCAACTTCGAGATATACCCTATCCATTAAAAAAAGAATCATCAAAATCGGACCACTCTGTAAAAAGTTATGCGTGGTCATACATAAAAAAAAAAAAAAAAAAAATATATACGCGTCGAATTGAGAACCTCCTCCTTTTTTTCGTCGGTTAAAAAGGCACAATAAAGATAGACTACGGTTCATAGTCATATGTGATTGACCGTAGATCAGAAAAACAAACGTCAAAACACAATCATCGCATGCGATATGGGAACGATGGTTGAGCGGAGTAGCAAGTTGTGCGATGAATGGTACGAATAATCGAACATCGTCAAATGCGAGTAGACCCCCTGCAACTAACGAACAATCATGACCTCTACTTTGTATGCAACTTAATACAATAGAGGGGTCAAGCTGTATCGCTGAATCTACTCAACCAATTAAGATGAAACATACTCTTTCTTTTAAGTTAGACTAATACCTATACAAATGCAATGTTTCATTACGATCCGTTCAGCTGTTGAGGTGATGAGGTAATAAACAGACAGACATAAATTCTAAAAACGAATGATTCGTGTTCTATTGCTTAGTCCCCCTAGCCGATTTTCGCGAAAAAAAACTCAATGTACAAACAATTCGACCTTTACAATTTATTATAGTAAGTATAGCTAGATGTGGTGAAATACTTCGAATAATAATTTTTATGATTTTAAAAATATATTTTTGTTTTCACGTAGGTAAATACATGTAATATTTGATATCATAAATATGAAAATATCGATTTCTTATAATACTTATTTTATTAATTGGTTCGAAAAAAAAAAACAATAAATAATCGATTCACATAATCGCATTGACACATCATTGTCCAAAAAAAAAGTAATAACTTATGTCATCTATGGTATGGCGGCTAATTCTGAATCGCAAATTGGGGAGTGATACAAAGATTTTGTTATATTTTATCAACGTGTGTGTTTCTACGTTAAAACATGGCTATTTTCTTGTAGTTTATTGTATTTTTCAATAGATTCTGGCATTTTTTTACCACGCGTACTAGATACAATGTGTGATAATAGTGATAACATACAACGAAAAACGCGCAATCGGCGGGAAACTTCTACTTTAGATATGAAAAACTTTGTTATCACTACTAGTTTTACCAATGTGAAGCATTATTCCCACGAATTATTATATGATGAGTGATTTATTCGTTGATTCGGTAAAGTTTGGATGTACAGAATCGACAAATTTTATGTTTTTTAGCCTCGATCATCACTGTAAAAAATGGCGGTTATCGCAGTATTCACTTGGAATTTTCAAAGGTATATATTATAAAGCGCAAGCGCTAAATATTAAAGTTATAATGGCACTGACACACGTGCTTTTTATTTAAATATCCTAATTAGCGTACTCATACATGATTCTATAGATAGTACATTAAATATTCATATATTTAATTAGGGTGACGTTTGAGATATTATTCCGTCCCATAAATGGGACCAAACTGAGCTTACGGTGGTTCTCATGTCGGGGGCATTTTAGGGACCACTACGAACTATACGGTTAAATTGTTCTAATTTTAGGATCATTGCTAAAGCCGACTACCTACTTTGAGTTATTAATTTTATTTAATGCAAACAATATCGAGCCCGATCAAATTTGTCTGTCATGAATTAAGGCATCCATCCATAATTTAAGGCAGCTGTAGGTGTAGAATTTTCCATATTTTTCTTCTCCAAATCAGTGATCTCCTTCCCTTCTCAGTATGTTTCAAGCTATGAAACAATTATTCGTTCATTCTTATAAGAATATAGAGAACCTTTCTTCTAAATATTTTATAAGATGAAAGGTAACCTTTGTCAACGTTTACTTTCCTTTCCAAACGAAAGTGTCCTAGTTAGTACTAAAAAGGCAAAGTTAATGCACTTTTGTGACAATAGTGACCATTCAGTCCAAGCTACGATAATTATTGTTACTTAACTATTGTTAATCGCCTGTTTGTTTAGATTTTCCTTTCTCTCTTTTGGTATTTTCCATTTAGGTGTATAATGTGTTTAATACTTTTACTGCTACATGAAAGGTTTTTATTACATTTTTAGTTAGTGAAATCGCATATATTTAAGGTAGATAAGATCCCTTAAGATAACGCGGACAGTAATCATTACCACATTAAGAATTTGGTTTATCAAGATACGGTACGTGGCCAAATTTATGTATAAGATTATCGAAAGACATAAGCAGGACTGTTATAATGTGTTTTGCCAATCTAAAAGATCCCAAGATACCCATTAACCTTGACATATGAAGGTAATGGAAAGAATAACACCACGGTGGTTGACGTAAAACTGAAACCAAGCGAAGTTGCGACGGTCAATGGCTTTAAATACGAACGATATGCGGGAAACCAAACTGATGTTGGGGTAATAAAATAGACGATAAACGCGAGACATTACCAAGCTTTACGAATGAATAGAATTTGCATGAATATAATTGTGTATTGCTAAGTCAGAATTAGGTAGGTACGTAAGTTAGACTGGATCTCATAGGCGGGACCGACAATATTGCAATAAATAGGAAAATATCATTTTTTTTTAATAAATATATTTTGGGACATTTTACACATCACCATCTAGTCCCAAATCAAGCATAGCTTGTACTATGGGTACTAGACAATGGAAACAATACAAAAAAAAAATTTGTTGTAAATACATAGGTACTTATAATACATAAGAAATACCCAGACCAACACAAACACTCATGTTCATCACACAAATATTTATGTCCTGTGGGAATCGAACCCACGACCTCGTGATCAGCAGTCCGACACTCGAACCACTAGACCAGAGACGTCAAGATATTTTCATTATATATATATATCTTACTCTAAACGTAATAGGCGGGAATCCGCTGGATGCGGAAGGCGCAGGACCGGTCGTTGTGGCGATGCTTGGGGGAGGCCTATGTCCAGCAGTGGACGTCTTTCGGCTGAAATGATGATGATGATGATGAAATGTAATATACCTAATTGAAACTACCATCAAGTTACTAACAAATAATAAATATGTACATTTACACTAGGCATATAGTCTAGGAATGTTTCCGAAATCCTAAAGATTACCATTTCCGTTTCTATACCACTGCAAACTTTTTCATAATCTGCATTTATTGTTTCGTTTTATGGTCTTTCCGCTCTTTAAGTTTCCAACGTGACTCATTTATTGTAATACTTAATCAGATTACATATTTCATGAGAAGCGAGCCGTCCCAGCAATATTTCATTTGTGTCGCGATCCCGAGCGCGAGATAAAATCTTCAACTATTCGCTCAATAAGTTGGTTCGGAACAAGATACAAAAGAAGCCGATATTGATCGAATACGAGCTCTTCCCTTTACCCAAAGCGTTCCAAGGTCGTCCCTTTTAAAGACATGGCAACGTTTAATATAATGTTGACTGTTGGACTTGTCGCATGACCGATGTTCGCCAGTCGATTGTTCAGCCGGTTTTATTTTTTCTCATCCGTACTCCACGATTCCGGTGGCCCCCGTCGATTCCCTTTTATGAATATTTCATATTATTGTAAACGACTTTATCTTCAGCACAATGTTGCATTCAATATTTGAATTTTATAGTTCTACGAAAATGCCTCTCGACTACTGTAAAATTGTGACCGCCCTCCGCTTTTACAAGACATTTACATTTTGCTATTTTTATACCAATTCCTGGGCGTTCAATTGAAACTGGTTAGATTTTTTATGTTCCTATTCAAAAAGACAGAATTGCGTGATTCTAGTAAATTGTGTGGTGGATGCAGTGGATGGCAACATATTCACAGGAATGGACACTTTTGTGCTAACGGGAAGCGCGTTTTAGCACTCGCATAAGGAGCGTAATAGTTAGAAAAAATCTTTACTTTTCTTTAGTAGAGATTGGTCTTGATTCTATATCCCATCGGCTAAACTGAAAATGTCCTATTTTTACTCTATCTTTTTTTTGCTAGAGACTGCTACCTACGAAGAATTTTGGATGATGCTAAACCTCCGACGATTAATATTTGGTATCATCATCATCATCATCATCATCATTTCAGCCGAAAGACGTCCACTGCTGGACATAGGCCTCCCCCAAGCATATGTGGTATGCCTAATCCTAATTGTGTCTATATTTTTCGGTCAGGTTATGTCCTTACGTCAAAGACCCAAAAGAAATCTACAATCTGAATAGTCCTCTCTTGTCTCTTTCAGTCTCTTTCTAGCATCTATCTAATTTCTGATTTTGGTAGAATATGCTAACTATGGAAAAAATCTCTTTTGCGTTCCGTTATTCCTAACAATATAAATAAAGATCAGCGTTTACTGCAGGCAAGCTTAAGTTTTTAACTTATTTCATTCACTGCATGTGGTACTCACCGTGTATCCCTAATACCATCTTAAATCACCTTTTTTCTTTTTTATCAAGCAGCTGGAGCTTTCGCGGCAAACTCAAACAGGCTTATTTTATGTCTTTTCAACACCGTCGTTAATCTAAATCTGGAAAGAACTTGTAGGGACAAATTCTTTGTTGCTGGGCAACTAATGGCTGCGCTTAGTTGTTCTCAAGTCGGCACGCGACACAGGACACGTGCCGTCGCGCGCGCTGATCGTATCTAGCGCACGAACGACCGCTGTGCCCCTTCACACGTGATGGTGCGAAGAACTTGAAAGATCTCATCTCATTGATGTGTGCAATTTCGAGAGTCACTGGTCAAATCTACTGAACGCCGACTTTTTATTACAAGATTTTTGCATTTAAAAAATCTTTATTTTTGGTTGTATAGTTACTGGTTTGTTAACTTAAAAAAACGGTTCAATGACAGCACTCGTTTTGTTTGGTTTTAGCCACCAATCATAAAAATATCAAGGCAGAATAATTGAAAGCTGATGCGTTTTGTTTTTAATTAATCTTACTGACCCATCAAGTTTCATTATAATGAGTCGTTGTTTTAAAAATCATATTCGCTTTTAATTAATGATTATCATTGAATAGGTGTTGTGTTTTGTTTTGTTTATTTATAATTAATGTTGATAGGATTGTATAAATTGCATAAAATTAAACAAAATAATATTTTGGAAAATTTATTTTAAGTAATGACAATTTGGACGGATGAAATAAGGTAAAATGCTGTTTAAATGAAATGTTTAAACAACATTTCAATACATTAACATCTCATTATTAAGGCACTAGTAGATATCATAATAAAATACTTTCAGTTTACATGGAATAGCACATTTGTAAGTCGTAAGCTTTCGTTTGTTTAGGTAGGTATTTCATTTATATTAAAAATTTATTAAATAGTATTAAATTCAATCATAAATTACGTAAAAAAGAAACTATCCTAAATTAAATAAATTACGATGTCGGGACGGCCGTCAATCCATCGTCTCTTGACTTAGGTCGCACGTTCGGTTATCTACTTAAAAGGTACTGAAATGTTACTTTTTACTTATCACTACGTATCATTAAAATCAGGCTTATGCTACTTTTTTAAAAATATGGTACAATACGTAATCGGACTTCCGCGAATGGAGGTCCGAGCGTAAAGTGAACGAATGAGCGACGTGATCTTGATAACGACTCACGGCCGCGGTCCCGCCGACGACGCCGGAGATGGGGACAAGCGAGCGTTCTCACACACTAGACGCACTCAACAGTTCAACACACGGTCACACTGCGCGCCGCACTCGCATCCGTCCACATTCGCGCACGCTCTGCTGGTCGTCCCCGCCTCTGTGTCGCGCGCTCCGCACCACCGCTCCTTCGCGTGCGGCCTGCTGGAAGCGTTCGGACACTAACCATTAAATAACCGCTATCGTTGTCCTGCGCTCGCCGGACGACGTGTCGCCCTGCGGATCTGTCGTCCTCACGAGACAGAACTCGACGGGGGTTTTTAAACTAACGAAATATACTACTATTGCGGACGCTGATCACGTCAACATGCCTACTGTTATTTAGAAGTGCCTCTGGTGCGCACGAGAAAAACTGGCATCATAGACTTTGCAAAGGGCGGAGGGAGCATTGGGTCCTGGAAGCAACTCGGCGGCTTTAGCGGCAGCACGTCTTCGCTGCCAACTACAGGTCCACACTGCTAGGACGACTAGTTGCGCTGCTAGGAAAGCAGCTGCCGCGAGCATGGCTCCTGCTGCATTTACACATGTGACGTCGGTCTCTCTGACGTACACAGAGTCTTCAGTGACATTCTTAGCGCGTTGTTTATCAAAGCCGAATTTGTCTGTGATCTGAATGGTTTGTACAAGAAGCATGTCGTCTGTGGGTGCAGCGGGGGTAGAACGCCTCTTCCTACGTCCGTAAGACATGACGGAGCGGAGTTCGTTCGGGCCGCCGTCGCACTGCACCGGTTCACACGTTGGCATACACGGCGTCACCAAGGCACGGAACTGGACAACTTCCGAAGATGGGAACTTGAAGGCATCGAAGTGAGACAACAGCATCTGTAACATTGGACAAATCGCTTGTTAAAATAATTCTTATTCAGGTTGCAGATAAATGAGTCAGTTATTTTCATTACACGTTTTGCCGCCTGTTACACACATTGAATCTTTTTTATTGCTTCTTCGGCGCGTTAAAAAAACATACTGCTTAAAAATAATAATTTGACATTCACGGACGGGTAACACTTAATTAAGGATGATATTAAATAATATCATTTTAAATAATTTAAACTCTTTATAGCAGCTATAATTACCGTCCGAAAATTGTTCCTACTTTTTATATGACCAAACTGTAATTACAATTAAATATAATGATTAATCCCGTTCTTACCTTTCCACTGTTCGCTGATTTGAACAAGGGTCCCATAATGAAGTGCTCGGTGGGGCAACCATTGCTGTCAATGAGGGTGATCTCGCTGGAATCAACGCCATCCATGGCAACAAGCTCGCGCACAAAGATTTCGAATGGTGAATTGGGGTCCATGATCTCGAATCGTAGTGCCTAAACAAAAACATATATTACGGTTATTTTAAGGAACGACAAAATGTGCCTATGTAATATTTTAAATATAACTGAAATTACCAAGGGGTCTCCGACTTCAGCAGATACAATAGTATCGTCTCCATTTCTGTCGGTGATTCGCATAGCTACGTTGGGAGAGTCGACAATGACCTCTTCTGACAGACCGGTCTTTATTTCTCCATGAATGCCCAGGTCGACCTCATTGGCTACAGTCTTATTCGTGAGATCGTACTGGCAAGTCACAGCCAAACCGAGATCAGAGGATGTAACTATGGTATCGTGATGCTGGATGACTACATCATTTAAATACCTGGAAACGAAATGTCAATTTTAACTACACATCTTTTATTAAAACCGGGACTCGTATTGATGGTACTAAAAGATTGTTACCTGCCAAGTCCATTCTGTTTAACATTACACTCAAGATTGTTGTATCCCATGTGCAACTCGAATTCGAGACTTTGTTTGACATCGACGACGCAGGAATTAGGGCTGCCCTTAGCGTAGATTTTGCCGTCGAAAAGCTTGGATGTCTGAATCTTGGCAACCATGTCCCCAGCACGGCAGTCGATAGAAACGTTGTAGCAAGAAGACAGCTCATATGTAGCTGCTTCAGGAACCTCCAAGTAAGGATCCTAAAATAAGAATTAACTCCGATAAGTATCCTAAAATTTAAATTTAAAAAATGTATAAAGATTAATTATATGGAAATCATATTTCTAACCTGAATGTCAGCAAGCGTAGCTCGCGAGTGATGAGATAGACGACAGACGTGATCCCCGGTATCACCATGGTCATACGAGTGACAACGGAAGGGCGAGTTCAAACAAAGTTCACGACATTCCTCAACCGTTTGAACATCTTGATATACAGAGTCAACAGTTTTTAAAATACGACCACCCATTTTCTTGAACTCGCAGAGCTTCGTAGGCTCCTCCACACAGTTATTTTCTAAATAATCGGTGTCTGTGGAAGAAAATTGTCATAAATTAAAAATACATATTTTAAAACTATGTGAATGGTAAAAAAATAGATGATGGGCTATACCTTCGTTCGGTTGGAAAAAGCTGGTTCCCGCCAGCGTAATACGGTCCATGTTCGACAGCACGCACTCCCCAGTTTTATTGTTGTAGTTCGCCGATCTGCAACAATGTTTCACGCGGTTTAACATCAGCCATGTTTTTGTTCCCCTTTTTTTAGGGTTCCGAAGTCCTACAAGGAACTCTTATAGTTTCGTCATGTCCGTCCGTCTGTCCGTCTGTCCGTCTGTCCTAATCCTTTACAGCTTAATAACTTCTACAGTTATAAACATAAGTAAATGAAATTTTGTTAAAAAATAGTCTGCATATAGATCTCAATTTTAAAAGAATAAAAATATAGTTTTTACGTTCTTTAGGGGTGGCGCCCATACATGTGAAATGGGGAAAAAATATTTTTTTTCGCTGCACCCCATCGTGTGGGGTATCATTGAATAGGTCTACTAAAATGAAGGTAATGTTTGATACACCACTTTTTTATCAGGTGTACCATCTGCGAAATATAGCCCGCCAAAGTGGCTTGCAATGTGTCCCCCCCCCTGCCATTTCTAAACTATGCAACGTAGAAACTTATAATCTTTCACATTGATAGACCTTTGTGAAAACTCTCTTTTAAAATTATTTCGAGTATAATGTGATTATAATTTTTTGAGTTATAGACAGAAAACCGAAAAATACTTAAAACGTCCTAGTTCAAAGGTCATTGACCTTAGAGAAAAATTATCATGGCAAATAATGCTCCTTTAGCTACTTTCTATTTGAAAAAATCACAAAAAGTAACGTTGACATCAATCAGACTTCTTAAATTTGGCTTCTTGAATTTATCGCTAGATGGCGCTACTAACAACACGCTCTGAGTCGCGAATGCTGCCGATTATTGCAAAAACTAAAATATTACTGTGTGAATTTTCCCAAGTAGCTAACCACATCTATAGTGCGAAAGATGCTATTTTGCTTGCTCCGTTTGGTTGTCAATTATATCATTCATGATCATGATTTATGTGGTGATTATTAATTTCAATTAGACTTCTTTATGTATCAGTAATATAATACATTGTTGACACGATAACCTGGAGGCTAGTTTCTATTTCTCGGGACTTGCTGAGATATTCTTAAGACTGGTTTTATGTAGCGCATGATTCGCTGCTAACCGACGGAGACTGCCAAGAAGATGACATGGCTGTTTGAGTTCGAGTTTTCTAGTAATAATTTTATGTGTGTCGCCGTGGCCATTTGTTTTTAACGTTCTCGATAACAGTTAAGAGGATGCTCCCAAAACGCAATTCCCACCCTCGCACTCCCTTTACACCCCGCAACTGCGGGTCGCTCTCGTAAATTTTATGCGAGTTGCAATAGAACACATTTTCGAAAAATTCATTCCCGCGCGTTTTACACACGGAAGTAAATGACGTAAGTCTCAAAACAGTTTTCGTTTTATTACAAGAATACTAAAAAATCTGTACAAATTTCCTCTAGCCAGTTTTTAGTAAACTTTATTATCTGCCTATATGCATAAATTTTATACAGCTAACTTAATTAATAAAGGAGAAATATTTGGAACATCTCTAAAAACGCATGATTTTGAAAAAAAATATGTATCGAACAAAAATCAACTAATTCTGTAACTGTCTAATCAAACGATAGACAAAGGTTCAAAAAAATATATACCTATGTAAATTTGACATTCATCAAGCATGTGTTCGACTCACATGTTTTCAAAAAGTCACCTCATTTTGGGAGCCTAGCCTTAATGTGTACTCGTATCGTGTTGTACGCAATGCTCTCTCAGTTACAACGTTATACTCTTACTTTCAATGTCTACTCGAGTTTTCATAATAGCATTATATTCAATGAGCTCTTTTGTTTGCATATCGCTTAAGTATGCCTACCTACAACGATATTTACTTACTTATACGCTGATTTAATTTCCCATCATACAATCCTATAAAAATGACATGAACATATCCCTGTATTTTCAAGTCTAATGTAACGCTTTTCAAATGGCTTATTATGCAGTTTTTCCATTCCTTGTTCGATTTCATTGGTATAAATAATGTATACGATATTTATATACTTATGAATAATACGCTTCGTGTTCATTAACATTGTAACTGTATAAAACTGTGACGTTTCAATGTATAATACTATCTTGCTGTGCTTAGTGACCACCCGTATAATACTATCTTGTTCATCTAGCTCAATATTTTCTCTTGATGTACAATCGAACCCGATCAGATGACCCTTGCGCTAACCTATTGGATTTTCACATGAGATGGGCGCATTTCTTTGTTGTGTGCACCATGAGAACTTTCTGTTTCGTTCTTCTATGTAGGTACATAGGTATCTATTAGAATGAATGAAAATAATTGGTTTTGTAGTGCAATAACTTTGATTTTGTGCTTATTATCTACATGTTGTGTAACGGCTCTCAGTCTATTACAAGAAGACATTAATTTAGTATGTTTAAAGTTGATGACTGCGAATGTCCCGCTAC
Source organism: Asteroscopus sphinx (assembly GCA_949699075.1). NCBI lineage: Eukaryota > Metazoa > Arthropoda > Insecta > Lepidoptera > Noctuidae > Asteroscopus > Asteroscopus sphinx. The sequence continues at coordinate 14,251,865 of OX453013.1, forward strand.
CGGTAGCCGTTGTTCATTTTACCGTGTGGCCTGCTCGGATGCCTCCACCTCATCGCATAATAATTACACTGACTACCTGCAATTTGTCCAACTGTATCTCCTTTACTTACATACACGGTCATAAAATCAAAATTTGTTTTGATTCCTTCCGCTAATGGTTACTTAATTAACTATTAGCCTTATCCTAAAGTAAATTGGATACTTTCTGTTTACCATCTACTGCTATTAACTTTGAATCGACTATGGTATATTTAAAATTACCTATATAATCACTGGGTTCTTCCTGAGTTTAATTTAATTAACGTTGGTATAATGTATAGATACGATGTTTAAAATCAATAAAATTTATGACATTAGATTGGCACACAACGCCAGGTATTCATTAGATATAACCACAATGTTGAAACGTCTTTGGTGGTCGGTCTAATAAAAAAATAATGATGTGTAATTTATTGATAGGCCATAATTTTGTTTGTTCGTAATTTGTACCCTGAAGATATCTTGGTCTAAAGCGTGTCTAAACAAAAACAGGAATATACACAACGCAATACTTTATTTAATTACTATTTAGCATCCGTTTCATACTTTTGTTATTATTCGTATTCAAAGCTTGAATTAACCGTGTGAATGTAATTGAATGTGTACCTGATTAGCTAATATTCAAGATAAATGACAATTTATATCTCCAATTGTGAAGTCATAATTGTCAGCTTGAAAAAAACCGCCAGTGTGTAAAAGCCTTTACAAACTTGCTATCAACAATAATTATTTAAGAGCGGAAAGGGCTCGAAGGGGAAAACAATATGTGCCTTATCTGTTATTGTATCGTGGAAGTAGGAAGCGATAGGGCAGGCCGCTCCCACACCGCGCAGCACTCTACCCGCCACGTCCGGGGAATATTTGCCAAATGTCGTGACTGTCGACGATCGCGATGCGCGCCGCCCGGGGTGCGCCCGCGCCGCCTTTTCGCTCAATGGAGATACGACGATTTGTATCCAACGGTACACGTGTCGAACTAAGCTTGACTACGTAAAATCCTGCATTGAATTCTCTAATCGCTGTCTAACCCCAACCCTAGTTAAGAATTCCAAGATGATGGCGTGAAAACGTGGAATTTATTACTGTTTGACCTTTGTCTTTACTAGACATAAATGGAAATAAAATAATTCACGGGACAATAGTTCAGGTAACACAGCACAAATTTTTTCGCAAATTCAATGACTCTTCAGACGTTTTCGTTCAAAAATATGTCGAACAGTAGGTCATAGATTCAGGTAAATTGGCACTTTTTATTGCACTTTCAGTTAACGGTCTGCAGAAATAGGTGCAAATAACCAAACTGTGTTAAGTGGCGATACTATAAACGCATTATAGAGATGATGCTTGGAAAATAATTCATAGATGAAGCTTTCTAGTCGGAGAGAAGAAATTTGTTTTGATTCGTAATTTTGTTGGCCTATACTCGAGGACACGCATAGTGCACGCGTTCAGAAGCAAATTAGCGCTACAATCCACAATCGTTACAGAGCAGCGCAAGCTTGACCTGAACATGCCAACGGAAATACGTGTATCGAATGTGAGCGTCTGACGCAGTACACTATTTATGTTAATGATATCAAAAACCGTACAAGGAAATAAACACAATAGGACAGTCGTGTCTTGCTACATTAGACGCCTGAGACGTAGGCCGTTCAATTGGCCTCCCTGCTTTGTATATAATGCTCGTTTGTAGAATTCAGAAACGGAACGGCTACCAGGAAGAGGCTGTGACTTATCCACTGAACTCAGCCGCAAAGATGTACCGCGCAGCCCACCATCTATGGCAACTTGGTGAAGGCTGATTGACTTCGTTATCGGGCTTATCTATAAATTAGTTTTAACTCGTATGGATATCTAATGACCCGACTTTGATGATAAATATTTGCTTATTAAGTATGTCGAGAAATTTCGTTGTGTTGACTCCAATCACCGGTTAAGGATGTAATAACATACATACGAGTAACTGTCTTCGTTAGGCACAATGTTGAATATGATAGCATCTGATTGAAGGGAATAGCGTCATGACCTCCTCCGTTTATTTTCACGTCTTGTTAGTGCGATTGTAATGGACAATATCAACGTCAGTAATGTACTTGTGATCGATTTTATTACGTATAGTATGTATTAGATACTAATACACTAATTTAGGTTAACCACCTTAAATATGTATTGCAGTGTTTCAAAAATTAATGTCGTGTTATTTGTAAATATTAGTTTATCGTCTCCCACGGGGAATAATAATCTCCGCTCTCACACTTAGCTTTAAAATGTCAAATTGCAATCGCCAGTTGCAGGACAAAATTAAACCCCCAAATATCGTGTTTTTATAGTCGTAGTCACCTACATTCTACGATAGATGTCTTCTATACTAACGTTATAAAGTGGAAAGTAGGTAATTTGTTTATGTACGTTAATATTTCCATTTAAACTAACCTATAATCGCTTATTTTCTATTGCATTTATTTTACCACAATAAACCATAAGTATAATCTTTAAACTAGGAATAAATCATACTGCCTCGACTATTTTAATTGCAACAAACTTCGATAGCAATTAACGTATCTCCAATTTCTTAAAATCCCTAGTGTAATTTTAATTGCATCAACAATTACGGCATGATGGCATCGGATCTTTAATTAACTCTTAGATTGCTGTTCGCTATTCTATGCATTGAAAATTTTTCTTTCTTCGTATGGCAATTTTGTTTGGATTGAACACACAATGAAATAATAAAAAATCATTAACGTCTTCAGCAAGTGCTAGCTGCGTACTACGTTTAAGTATACATTTAAAACTTTCTTTGAACGCGGTTATTACTAAATATCTGTATTGAACAAATCGTGGTTTATTATGGTAGGTGGATTATTTGCACTAATACTATTGTAAGTGTCTGTACGATCGCGCACAGGTCGTGTCGAGGGCAAGGAGTGCTCGCGGGTCATTCATGTTTCACTCCGCCCATACACCGCTCTACTTTGTTGTAGGTTATTTTTTAAACGTTTAATGAAGAAATTGCAAGTGAAATAATTTCACTAGCAATTTTAAAGAAAACATAAACTCAAACATAGCAACAATTATTATGAGGTTATCCCTAGAAAATACTTTATTTTAAATCTTATTCCACATTGCGTTAATAGAGTAAATCTAAACAAAATTTTGTGCAAGACCTAGTATAACTTTATAATAAAACAAAGTTTAACCGGATTAAATCGCGTATATTATTTAAATTGGTTTTCCTGACGTTTCGAAAGCTTTGCAGCATTTCGTGGTCGCAGGTAGACTAAGATGACAATCGTTTTTACAGATATTTAAAAAAAAAAAATTTTAATCTACCGTACAATATTATTAATTAAAATCGTTTCGATGCACGCAGTAATCACTCACAATATCATTATCTTTTACAGTGTTGCGTGCTGTTTGGGACTTGATTATTTTTAGGACTGGGTTCCAAACAGGTGGTAGCTGCCAACCATCTTCTCTATTAAAATTAGGATGTTTTTTAATTTCAATAGCCTCACGGAGCACATCCTAATTTTAATAGAGAAGATGGTTGGCAGCTACCACCTGTTTGGAACCCAGACCTAAAAATAATCAAGTCCCAAACAGCACGCAACACTGTAAAAGATAATGATATTGTGAGTGATTACTGCGTGCATCGAAACAATTTTAATTAATAATATTGTACGGTAGTTTTTTTTTTTTTTTTGTAATATCTGTAAAGACGATTGTCATCTAACGGCCAAAACTAATATCCTATCTATCCACGATTTGCCCTACTAGAGATAGAAATTTGACGTATTTTGTATGGATTTATGTCAAATTTCTATCTCCAGTTGGGCAAATCGTGGATAGATTGGATATTAATTTTGGCTGTTAGTCTACCTGCGACCACAAAATGCTGCAAAGCTTTCCAAACGTCAGGAAAACCAATTTAAATAATATACGCGATTTAATCCGGTTAAACTTTGTTTTATTATAATGTGTAGTGATCGCGAAAACCTAAGAAGTTACTAGTATAACTTGTTTTTTATTCAATCTCGCTCCATTCAAAGAACTGTATCTGCATTTCCGAACTTGTTCAGTAAGAAATAGCCTTATACTTTTGTACATGTCTTCTGTAACAGCGTACTGATAAACGATCGCTATTAAATAGCCATGAAGACGATCACGGTTTGCCACTTCTGTTAGAAGCATTAAATTAAAAGAACGTTATGAATACTCCATTCCAATTACCCCATCAATTGCCTACAAATTTGGTAGAGATAATTATCCTCTTATTGCATTCCTAAGAAACACGAAAATACAGTAACAAATGATGACTCGACTATTTCTGTAAACTTTGTGTGGAACAGGATTGTCTACAGCTTGCCTCAGAAGGATGCATGTGATTTCAATAAATTCACCGCATCCTTCTATTGTGGTTTTGAGAAGAAACATAAATTTCATGTATATGTCTGCGACAAAAATATGAATCTTTTTTCTATAACCCATGGTATGTTCATTGTATAAGATTAAAGGCATTTATTGACTTGAGACGCGCTGGGCTATTTGTATTAGCACTTCACAAAAGATATATTAGAAACGCCTATAAATCTCTATAATTTCAGAGCTTTCACTCGAACTTTTATGTCCTTCAAAGCGTTTTTAAGTACCAGTCTGTTGAAGTTATTGTCAGGAAACAAATTAAACGTGTCTGGAGTCAAGATCATGTGGCGTTATTTATGTGTTTTGTCTGGTATTTAACTAACCTGCAAACAAACTCGTTTTCACCGAGGCAGAGGTCAAGGCACATCTGCCTGGAGCCGACTGTGTGTGTCCTCTTGCCTCGCCCTTTGAGATGGTAGCCGCGCACACGGTCGAAGCACCAGGCCCTTTCACAAGGACGCACGCCCAGACACGACTTTTGTGCATAAATGGTGAACACGGGAAATTGGGACTTTGTTAATGCACCTGCAAATAATAATAAAATTAATAAATCATCTTTAAACAACGCTGTACGTATTAGGTTCATGTTATTTTGTTTTATCCCAACCAAATGCGAAAGTCTTGTTCCTATTTCTATAGACTTTAGTAAAAAAAAATACGTGTGCGGTCAGGGGAAGTCAGGAACGAAACTATCCTTAAAATTCAAATTTTTGCCCGGTTCATAAGAATGCTGAATTTCGCAACTATAATATAATGGCAGCTATAATATAATGGCATAGATGGCAGGAAACATCTTGCGTTGAACTGAGATACCACAGGACCCAGGTTCGGTTCCCAGTAAAACATGTATTTTTGTATGTTTTATTTAATAGTTAGCTGTAACTTTGACGTATCTATGTCCGTATATTCAATGTACTCTATAGGTATAACGCAAACCTTATCGTGACGCTACTTTTTCTCCAGAATCACACCTACCGCAAGCCCCTATAAGAAACTTCGCACTTCATTCCAAAAACAACTCCTATGCAAGAAATATGAGAAAAGAGGCGCTCGTGTCATCATTAAATTCTTCATGCTCACGCACGTGTTCTGGACGAAGAGGCGTTCAACCTTAGCAAATTTGAAAATCCGCACACCGAGTAGACCGAAGCGATTTGTGCTTCCATAATTGGATCTCATTGCTTAGTTCTTTGAACTGAAGGCTTGGCGGCAATTTCACTACGGCTTAATTCAGTATGACCCTTAATAGGCATCTCCTTTGCACTGGTACTATCCTATCTACTGACGTCCTTATGAGCATACGCTTTGAGTAAAGTTTATTTTACAAAGTCTGAATCATAAACCACATTTACTTAAAACACGCAAAGAATGCATTTGTTAAAGTTCGTTAGCATTTTTGTTAGTCACGGTTTTATTTATTATAATATTAAAATCGAAGTAACTTCATTTTTTGTATCCCTGTCGTGCTTTTGTGGTCAAAATAAAAAAGCTACGCATTCTGGTACGCTCTGTTTTCTAGTCTGCCTTTTTTATAGTTGCCTTTGACACTTTATGGTATCTTCGCAAGTATTGAATAAAAGTCTTATTATAATTTCCAATACGGCCGCAATATATGGATTCTGTGCTGAAATTTTATGGTAGACATGCTACATTATTATGTTAGCATCTTCATATGTATTTAGAACCTAATTATAGCTGCATATTTTGTTAAAATAAATCGCTAACATAACTAACTTTCGTTAGAAAACAAACACGATTATATTGATGAACTGTTTTTTTTTATTAGCAGAAATCATTGTAGTAATAGAACGTCTATTCATGGTTATGAGGTCAAAGCGCGTTCCACTAACTCGTGTTTAAATACACTCGGTCATGTTTTCCTTTTCGCGGTGAGAGTATTTTTTTCCCAATAAGGCGCGATGAGTGAGCATAGTCATGCCGTTATTGGCATTCAAATGATGTATTCGAGCAAAAAATCGGAACGCTTCGCTTGTTTGTGAGCTCACACTTCTATGTCGGACAAACGAGAGTACGTACTGGCGCCATTACACAGCCACCTGCTACGTGTCCCGATTAATACCATACGCTAGCACGCATCTATTTGTGTCGTTATTGTTAGTATTTTTTGATACTTGGGCGCTTATTAACGCATTCATGATCTTGGTAGAGACTTTTGAATACTGTTTATAAAGCTACTATTGATTTATCTATGATTGTTGTATACTCGTTAACGAACGTGTCAGTATTCGTTAACTGCAGACGTTCGGTTTTGTGTTCTGATATTAATCATTTGGAATAGCGGTATTTAAGATTTATGGCGCAAAACGTTTTCACGTCGTTATTAGATTTTCGTCTATAGCAAAGGAAAGTTCACGAATTTAGATATCTCTGTATTTATGTAAGGAGATCTTCTCGTAGCCTCTGGAATACTATAGTTCAGCTAAATTTTGATGAATAGGAGTCTAATAAATAATTGGTATTAATGTAATTAATTTTTAACACTAATGCCATTCGGATAAATTATTAGTCTTGTGATACTCACCAGGTAATTGATCAGCATCAGAGCTGAAGAGAACGCAGAGCCCGGTCTCGTAGTTGACAGCACGACAAGTATCGTTAGCTTGGCACTGCTCAAGGCAGTCGGTCAACATAAGTGTGCCGGGGATGTCGTCTAGGATGTGAGACGGCGCCGAGAACACGTATCTGCACAATGATAACATGATACTTGAATAACCACATGATTTATACACACCATGGTTTAACAGAAATATAGTAATTCAATGCGGTGAGCTTTTTAATCCGGCTAGCGCAATGCTACTTCTAGAACACTTTCCCGAGACTGCTTATGAACGAAGTCGGTTCTTGATAACTTCACTTGTCGGCTAGTTGCATGGACTTAATAATCTTAATTAGGTGCAATTATCAGTCACTCCTCCGCTAAAAGCAGACGCTGACCAATTAAAAAAGAACATGAAAATATTTGCTTACCCGGTGACAAGTTCAAATCCAATCATCTCGGGGTCGCATTCTTCCAAAGAATTGGCAGGTGCAGATGGAGCTGATACTCCACTAGGAGCAGAAGGAGGAACACCTCCCGAAGCTGTCTCGGGCACAGCGGCGGCAGCCGTTTCTACTGGATCTTCGGACACAGGATCTTCAGACACAGGATCTTCGGGTGGCGGTGCTCCTGGATTCTGATAACCTTCAGGAGCAGCCACTACTGCTGGTTCTGGTGACCCAGATTCTATGGCAAGATTGTCTTGAGGTGGCGCGTCAGCTGCTGATCTTAAAGTCCCTTCGAATTTTTTTGCAGCTTCGGCTGCGCACGCCACTAACACTATACTCAGTAGCAACCGCATTGTGCTGTCTGAGTGGGGCCGTGGCAACAATCGTTATCTGTAACAAAAGAAAAGTGTTGTTAAAAACAACTTTTATGGCAGTTTAAAAGTACGTAATTGCATGGGAAGCTCTAGAATTATCGTATATAAATCGTTCAGCTATGCACGCAACCATTCTTCCTAGATAGGGTAAATCGTTCAATATCTTACGGCCATATCGAGCATCGTTTGCCGTAACTATCGATGAGATGTGTTCTATTGATATGTACTTGTATACAATTTGTGGGCTTAGTGCGACAAATGAACCCGTGCCTCCGACCATATTGGAAACTATATGAAATATCGCTTTTACCGATATACATTCAATATTATCTGTAAATTCCATTCTATAATACCTGCTATTTATATCTAGTCTAGATACACTAAATTAGCTTTCTTCGCGTGTTTAAGACCTTTCTAGTGAATCAGTATCTAAGTCTTAATTATTGAAGTTCCTGAAGATTAAGTTTTTATAGATGATTTATACTGGTTATCTCGCATTACATGTAAATGTGTTCGGCTTGAAGTGATGCACACGAGATAATAAAAGGCGAAACAATTATGTTCGCTGTCTAAGGGCATTAGCTTAATGATTGCCGTCTCATTGTAATAAACTTGCAACAGCGGCGTATGTAACATAAGACACGTAGCAACATCATAGAGTGAACCGCCTTAGACGTATCATTACACAATCATAAATTCAAACCATTTTTTTTTTGAAAAAATGCATGGTTCGTATGAGTCATGGGATTTTTTTTGACGCGCTTTCACATGGCAGTGTGAAAAAATATTTATGGCACCATCTTCAATTTGCGCACCTACTTTCAATTACTTGTAAATTCGTTCTACTTTTCACTTGACATTCAATTATTATTTTGAATAAATATCTGTAAATAATTCTGATTTAGCAGCGAGTCAGATGCATCCTGAATTTTTGCATTCAGTACATTTTAATTATTACTGGCCATGTTGAAGAAATTATCTTCATAATTTGCAACATCATGTAAAGAAATTGTAGAAGTTGTTACTTGCCACGTTGCCCGCACAATATTTGTAACGGTAATACTCCACGTTCACTCAACGGTGTCACTAGTTATATTTCTGTTACATTTGTAAAATAAAAATGCATGCATCTGACTCCAAACAACTCGTTAAATTTAGTTGATAACCTATAGGTTATCTACCGAAATAATTCGACGCTTCATGAAAACAACATTAAACATTTTTCTTGTAGTCTCAATTCGTCTGAATCCCTTGTCTACACATTTTCAAGAAATTATAATCCGTACTAAACTAAATTACAGACTTCTTCCAAGTGTAGACAACTAAGCTCAAGAATTATGTCTTAAGCACCATAGAGCTCTTGATGGAATAGAATTCTTTCAACTTTATGTTTTAAAGCGTATTTCTAAATGAAATGTGTGTAATATCTTAGAATAACAACCACCGCTTTTATTCTGTTAGAGGTCTTTAACACGGATATCAAAGCAATTTTATACTAATAAACCGTCTACATGGATATTGTGGGAACAGATACGAAACGAGTTCTTGAAATTCGTTATAAACTTCTGGCAATGTACCATTTATGTTCCAAATGTATTATTACATGGTTATTTTTTATGTTTTATTTTAATTGGATTCACACTTTATTGAATAGTAATTATTTAAGTTATTACAGCGGGCGGCGTCGACACTGCGCTGGCAGCACGGTGCAAATCAGCGCATACGCATGGTTGAATGATACCGCGGATACCGCCCAGGGAAACCTAATTCATTTCATGCATCGTGTCTCGTGTCGCTCTCGGCCTGATAGTAATTTGATCTGCCCGTCCATTATGAAATTTAATTACTCGCCTATAAACGCTCACTGTGTCATAGCGCTATATAATATTTTTAGTTTATTTCCGAATCTGATAGATTTCCTTTCACATATTTTAATGAAAATGGAATAAGCGCGAAATTTTTAGACGTGACTCGGAAGTAAATACCATATCAGATATGACACTGTTAAAAATGATTTCGTGCTCAGTATCTCACAATTTCCTAGAATAAACATTACACCGGGGCGCAGGCTAGTCAACGGTTATTTGTCTTGGTCTTCACAGGCAAAGTTCAAACAGCAAAGTATTAATAAATAGGGACAGGCGTCGCCGTCAATAGCGTGAAATAACAGGAGTGCCGATCGTGGTGAGCTGTAGGTATTTCTCAGCTGCCTCGGGTCCAGCCTGATCGATTCCAATTTATGTAAAAAGCTTTCACACGTTACAGTATAATACAAAGCTTAAGAACGTGGCGGTAAACCTCAAATATAACGGCGGAAATATAAAATGAAGAAAGCTAAATGCGTGGCAGATATATTTACATTTATTTATTTACAGTACCTACATAAGATAAATGCAAATCTCACCGAGTTCCATTCTTCGAATGTAGGATAATAATTAATTACAATTATTCACCAACGGGTCTTAACAACTTTACGGGTAAATACATTTTGCAAGATAGTTTCTGCGTTCATATTCATTAAGATTTGAATGTTTCATTCATGTATGTTTCCACGCCCTACCTGCTTACCCCAGCTAACCTAAAAAGTTGGCATTGCACGCCATTGCACGCTAATAGCATAAAGCATTGCGCTATAATGTTATTTTTAGCTAGAAACTTGAACTTGAAATATTTAGAAGACAATTATTTTGACTCCTAAGTCACAGGTCCACCTAGTTTAGGAGTCAGGGTTTACTCTATTCGTGTGACCTTTAACTATAAAAATCAATGTATTCTAGTCTTAAGAATTCTTTAAGGTTTTTTGTATCAATAAATTTATATTATATTATTATATTATAAATTTATATTATATTTTCTCAGCTCATTTATGATAATATAAAACCCGAAATTATATACAATTTTGTAGGTGTGTGTAGTTGTAAGAACGCGGAGGTTCCTCACAACAACGCGTTGACCCGTATACCTTCGTAGGTCGTGAGCCAGAAGCAACTTTCGCCAAGTAGGTCGTACCTCTTACTACGAACCACTCGCAAACACTACTCACTCCACTCCTAATTAGAAGCTTCACGTGACTAAAATAACACAATAACTGCAGAAATATAATTCACTTCAGAACTCGATACCTAGAATATAAGATAAAAATATAATAGGTGAGAGTTTTTATTCAATAAATAAAATGATTTATCTATTGCAATGAAATTATAGTTTTTAACCAATATAACATTGAGATAATAATGCAGTTTCTGAGAAGTAGGTTGAATGGATTTGAAAAAGTAAAAGGATTCATTTAAAATCATTAAAAAAAAATCACGACAATTTTAGAGGTTATGTTTTGGGTCATTTGATTATAAATCTGAGCAAAAACTACAGAGAAAATTATATTCTCCAAAAAATCACTACAATAAATGTCCGAGTTATTTCCTTGGTAGTTTTTGTGAAGATATTGAAGAAATGTTCAAAATTGTCGCATAATCTCTTAACTGCAATTAAATACATTGTGTCGAGCATTTAACGCTTTCAGAAAAAAGTGTTACATTTCTTATCATTGAGGAAATGTCCAAAACTGTCACATAATCTTTTAACCACAATAAAAGACATTGTGTCGAGTATTTAACGCTTTCAGAAAAAAAGTGTTACGTTTCTTATTATAATAAAAAGATAGTGAAACAGTCGATACATTTTCATGGTGGACATTAGCAGTGCGAATGTGCGGGCACGCTCAGCCCGCTCGGAGCACGGATCAGATGGGGTCAGCGTATTCAATGAGCCGGATGCCTTCAACCTGCTATTTACGTTTCACCATACCAGTACTGGTTGGCACACTATGGGTAGCGTCTTCGTTTTCTTGTACGCTTTACAAGTGATACGCCTATATAAGTAATCTGTCGCACCGATCTTTGCTATATAAGTAGGCTACTGAAAGTACGTTTGTAGTTTTTTATACTTGTTGGTTCAAAATTTAATTAATCGACTGATTGTGTTTGAATCTATCGTTGATTAATGACTGTTTTGTTTTTAAATAAGATACCTACCTAATTTTGTTTATTAATAAGCGATTGAAGAGTGTCATCTATGAATTCTAAATGAATAATATTAATATTAACTCAAGGATAATTAAACTCAAGGATATCATTTCATAAGAAGGGATCAATCGGTAACCTTCAAAATCCTTAACGTAGTTTCGTGTTCATTGTAAACGAGCGACCCGCCCCGAATTAGTATTTTTTTCAAATAAAAAAATCGTATCAACCTTCTCCTGACAATCACGAACACAACAAAAAAAGAAATCAGCAAAATCGGTCGAGCAGTTCTCGAGTGATGATCTTTCATACATGCATGCGGCAATTGATTTTTATTTATATAACGTTAAATCAAATTAGCTGGCGATACTTCACAGACGTGATGAGCATCGATATCTAATGAAAATAAAACAAGAAAAATATGATTTTCTAAACTCATAATCAACATGATCAGCTGATCATGGGGTCAACGGCCGCGGGTCGCGCTATAAGTATTTTACATATCTAAAAACAATTGTAGTGTTATGGTATCTGATATTTCTTAAAAAATACTGCTTACGTAAACCTACAAGGACACACGTTCCATGACTGTTGATCCTGTGATCAGCTGACTTGAATGAAATGATGAGTTTAGAATATCACTTTTTATTTCTTGTTTTATTATTATTTAATATCGATACCCATCACGTCCATCAAATTTCGCCAACTAATTTGATTTAATCTTATATAGATAGATTACGACTGCAATTTGCGAAATTCATAAATTTTACAATCTCATCTACATAAGAACCGGGCGTTGATCCAAAGCTACTGGTTATTTAATCTTTGGAATGATATCTAGGTAGTAAATCTTATCTGCAGTTGAATGCAGTTTTAAATAGGTTTATTAAAAGGTACAACGCTTTGAGCGACTGCAAGTTAATTGATTGGTTTCTATAAACACAGACAGAGCTACCTATCAGTGAAATACTCGGAGAGTTATTGCCTTAACATTGTTATGTAAAACTATGTTAAATAAAGTTAAATTAAAATGCTTGGTAATGTTGTCCCATAACAAGTTATTATCTATATACTTGCTGTATAAAATGTCTTGACACAATATAATATTGAATACGCTATTATTTTTGTGCCAGTTAAGACAAGCGTTTATGTATCGTAAATCGAAAATGCTAAGTTTTATGATGCAGTAATTACTATGCAACTTAGTAGATTGTATGTTTCACTAGTTCACATACCTTATCTTCGTAGCGGTAATAAAAGTAGACTCCGTTAAAGCTAATTACAGAAGCTATTTGAATATATCTTCGACGCCGGTGCGCGATATAGACTGACGTGCCCGTCAGAATACAATGGGGAAGCTGAACGGCTTAATCCGCTTGTCTGTAAACTATTAGGCGTGTCTAAGTTCAGCCATTAGCATCGCTAAGAGAACGTTCCGTGGATTTACATTGAATGAAATTGTAATTTGTTGTGTCTCTCTCTAATGGGGTGGCGGTTTCCTTATGTGCCGCGTCTGACAGCCGGGATTGTGACGCTCCGCCCTTAGAAGGCGCCAGTCCCTGGCCAGGCGTCAATGTCGCTCATTGTTCAATGCCTATATTTGAAACGAGACAAGTCTGTGACATATAAATGACCTTATATGCGCGCAGTTTCAACTAAGTGCCTAACTTTATAGCATCTTAGAAATATCGAGTAAGTAAAAAAATACTAGTCATTAAACTGGTCTATTTTTAAACAAACTACATGAATAACTTTAAGTGAGCTTACAATGTATACAACTCGGAGTAATACAATAACTAAAGTCGTTATATCTCATCAATTTAACGCTGTAGACACCTAGAAAGTCAAAGTAACATATTCCTTTAAATGACTTCCTTTCCTTTTTCTGTAAGCGCGAAATAAATGACCCTCCGGCTACAGTAGACGCGAAGAGCGTGTGTTTATAAATAAAAAATAATGATGTACGCACTCGTGTCCATTTGTATTAGTCGTAACGACAAACTAGCGATCATTTACGAAGAACTTTTACTCCTTTGGCAATGCATAGACTCTAATGATTACACGTGCATGGCAGGCAAATGAATAACTAGTAGATAATCTGACTCACGGTTGCGAAATTTATTAACTCGCCGAAGACAGCAATGAACATTTTTTATTATGCCTCTACTGTATATTTTATGTACACAATGCTCAAATAAACTGTCTGGCGCCATTTATTTGTTTTTTCATTCGTTTTGTCTTCCAAACTGTAGTGAAACAAATACTACGAACTCTCTGCATACAACATACTTATATAAAATGCTATATAATTCTGCACAGAAATAAGTAGTCAAGCAGTATTTTGTGTCATTATAATATCAGGTTATTCAACGTCATGTCATCATTTGAATAACGCTACCGCTTAAGATCCGCGTAACTTCGCACGGCTGACGCCGCAACACACATAATTGGCCTATTACTTACAGAGGAACGTCCGAGTAGGTTGAACAATTCTCATTATAATAATGAAACATTAGAAACCATTTCCTCGGCAAGGTAAACGAGTTTCAGTGAATAGAACGCACAGCTAGGCTTCTGTAAAGCAAATAATGTCTCAGGTGTCCTCGTAGGAGAGGTTAGTGGGTTGATGCGCCAGCGCTGCTGCAGGTTGCCCCGACGCGATTTACATTAATGAGGGAATCTCGATTTCTCTGATCCCGATCAGTACACCATACAACACAACTACCACCGCCTACGTGACTGAACTTAATCCAACTATATGTAATTGTTAATTCTAGAATTGTTCAATTAAGACACGATAAACCAACAAGCATGCCCTTGTAATACGTCTTTCTGTCGCAAATCGAAAGCTTGTTGTGGTTTTCAAGACTCGAAAGCTCGTTAGCATATTTTTAATCAAATTGTAAAATGTTTGTCATTGCATATTCTAGATGTTTTTCGTTCATTAAAATGCATAATTAAACTTACTCTTAATGAATGAAAATGTTTTTAGCTCGGAGGTTGACACTAGATCTGGAGAATGTAGTTACCCATGGAGCATTTGACCGAACAACACTCGTTGAAAGTATTTGAAATATTGGACCACTTTCCATGATATAGCTCAGTGCTTCACATTCCAGTGGGCAGGTGGAAATTGCATCGTTTTATTATTCGTTACAACTCGTGGTCTTACAACGATTGTATGAGCTATTTAATAATATTGAGCTATTTATTAATAGATACAATTACTTGCAATAAATTTTCTTCGAAAAGATCCCATTTACAAGGCTGTGGTTCAACACCAGCAGTATTCGATATTTTTGTGGTCGTAATGCTATTATCAGTAATGAGTAATTCTCTGATAATGACATAGTAAAAGCTATCCAATTTCAGATTATTAAACGCATTGGCGGTGAAATTATAAGCAACAAAAACCAGTACCCACTGCACTGTAGTAGGAGTTCAATTGTAGCTTTAAACAATGGCAAGAACGTGCAATCTGAAAGGCAATATATCAAGCTCACGCGAATCAAAAGTATAATACGTGTAATTTAAACACATCATGCGCTCACCTACATGATTTTCTAACAAATTTTTCTTTGAAAAATCATCGATCGTGTTCGGAATGATTCTACTAATGATCAGTACTGTATAAAACGTGCGATCTTAAATTACAAAGGTATAATCCCGCCTAGTTTTCACCGCGATTAATCATGCTAACCCAATGAGGGACTAGAGTCTAAATCCTATAATTTTGTAGCATTGTTCACGGCAGCATGGTCTTAAAGCAGTCGGAAGTAGGTTTGCAGTGCACTTGTTGCATCCGTGTCTTCTTTGGCTGCTTTTATATTGGCTTAGTGTAAACAGTGTTGTGGCGCAACTTGGGAGAGGCCTATGTCCAGAAGTGGACTGCGATAGGCTGAGTTGATTGATTGATTGAAAGTTTCAATTTGAAACAATACTGGATAACACTTTTACCATATTAAAGTTAATTCCAGGCTACGTGTTGTTGTTGAGCCGACCTTGTAATATCGGCTATTAGATGAGAGTGTGCTGTGATCACCTGTTGTATTATAGACTGCGACATCGCAATTTGTTTCTATTTCTGCCCACATCATCCCATGTTGTGATGTGTGCAATTACATTCATCTCCTCTTGCCTTTGATTACTTTGGAGGTGGTTTAAAAAAAATTGTCATTTATTTTTATAACTTAATGATACATTTACTCAATGATTTCGCTTACGACAATGTAGTCGTACGTGTGTGTATTAACTTGCCATTACTACAAAATATGTAACATTCCTTAGGCATCTCGATATTAAGGCAATTTTTAGGTACTGCATACTAATAGTGCTAAAGAGAAGTAGTTTATTTTCTCATTAATAACTATTCTTGAATCATTTATCTGGTACTCGTATTTCCGATTTTGTTAGTGTCTGGTATCGTATTTTCTAGGTATTATAAGTTCGGCAATTTGTAAAATAATATCCGATACTGTACCTTGTTCTTGCTTCTAGTAAATTCTTTCATGATGCATAAAATTTAACTGTGATATATTGGCACTTAAAGGCATTTTCCAGAATAATTTGAATTAACCTGCTGAAATAAAATGCAGTGTAAGTACTTTGTGCAGGCAAACTGTACTTGTTACCTACTTTAGACAAAAATCTAACACTATTATTCTAAGACTCTTGATTTCCTCTAATAAATGCTTATTCCGGATATTGTCGCAGATATATTTACTTTACAAATAAAGAAAGTAGCCTATTCCAAATTCAGGCTCCTGTTTAACATTGGCTCACCTCAATCTTTCTCGTTTTCTTATACAGTTTCTATGCCAAAAGGCACACGATTTCCACGATTTCTTTTGGAATACACTGCACTGCATATCTTAACCCATTTATACCCGCCGCGCCGTACCCAAATGGAGGCGCTTCTTAAAGTACCCAATTTATTAAATGTTTATAATAATATTTTTGGCAGAGGTAAATGGGTGAAATAAAATAGTAGTTACTAACGTCACTCCAAAAAAAGCCTACAATTAGTTGATTTGTGTGTTATTGTTACGGAAAAGCTAAACATTTTCTTCTGAATATATTTTCTAACTTTTTTATACTTAGAATAAGTTGTTCATTGTACACAATAAAACAAAAATATGTAATTGAACAAAACTGAGTTTCCTATAATATGGAACGGTGTCCCTAAATGTGGCCACAGGGCTCAAGGAGTATGAAAATTTTCGAATCATTGCTTCTCAACCCACATTGTTTTCAGGCATTTTTTTACACGTGATTTTTGGTGGCATACTGTTAAGCTAGCTTCTGAGGTTAGTGACCAATACCATTGTACTACAGACTTGGCACCTCAGAAGCTGATGGACGTATACTTTGAGCGCTTCTACATGCTGGATGCATGTAGGTGTAAAGAATCCACCACCATTTTTCGAAGCTGGGTCAACAGCTGCGATGTGCAGTTTGCCACAAAAAAGCACGTTGGCAGTGTAAAACGTGCTTACAAACATCGTGCGCTTAGAAAATTGTTTCGGAAATTTTCATTCCGCTTGAGCCCAGTGGCCAGGATTTTTTTTTTCTAAGAAAATAAAACATTGTTTCTTTTAGATATGAGCTAGCTATGCTTAGTTTCATTTGGGCGGAAATTGCTTAATAAATACTCGCATTGGTCGCTATGGTGATGAATATATAGTTAGGAAGTCAATAACAAACAAAACCTTCCTTGTCCATCCAAAGGTTGTCTGGAAGATATCGCTATTAGCGATAAGACCGCCAATGTACCCTTATTTTACATGTTAGTCCTAAGTTTAATAATGTTATTGGTGTACAATAAAGAATATTCTATCTATCTAACACTCCAAAGAGATTATTCGCTGTAACATCGGCGGGAGAGCCTCACTTGCACAATTTAAGGCCCTAAAAACAATGAATCAGAGGGTCAGTAAAATAACAACTTAACGGCAGAATGTCACCACGTTATCGGAAAGGCATTTATGGCAAGCAATAAACGCGATGATGACACGGGATGAAGCGGTATTAACTAGATGCGGGAGCATTGAGTGGGCGAATATACCTTAGTTTACATGAACCGCTGAGGCTTGCATTCAATTTATATAAACTCAGAATAGGACGATTCATCTGTTTGATAGCATCGATTTGAGCCATTAAAACTTACTTTATGGCCTATGTAGCCAGGAGGTGGTCAGTAAATTTCGTCTAATACAGGTTTGTGTCCTGTCACATCCATGTAGGGCTATGGCCGTATTCGCACCTGCTCCCCGGGCACCCACTCCACTCAACCGGTTTGATCCTTTCCTCTTATTTAACTTTTTATTCTAGTACCGTACCCTTTCTATGAATTTATGTTTTTATAACTCTAGTTCATTCGTTAAGTGCGACCATATTCTTACGACTGGAGTGATCTTTATTTCTATTCGACCCATCGCTAAGGAACGTACAGTTTTTTGCAGATACATAATATACACTCGTATTCATTTTCTTTTTAGAGACGGTCCATCACTCAGTGAAAACACAGTTGTTTCGAAATGTTGTGCGTTCGACCACTGGGGAAAAACGTCACCGTTATTTCGGGCACGAGTTCTATCCACGCTTGCGAATGCGTAGAGGCTTTGCATCTATCGGGCATCACCCACCGCCACCCGTTTTTTAAAAATAAATTAATCTAAAAGGATGCGATCTATTTATTTCAGATTCTATTCAATTCATATTAATTTTATTCAATTTATATTAAGGGCGAAAAAAAAGACTAAAGGTACAGTTTTGCTTCTTATTTCATAGACGTCAAAGAAATACGTTTTTGATTGATATTTATCTTCGCTGTTGCGAGTTTTTGCTGATATACTGAGTACCTACTGAGAGATAATTCAGATTGGTATTTTGATCTAAATGAAATAAAGCAATAAATATTACTAATAAAAGAGACTCGCACTGCGGCGCCCGCGGGCTGCTTGGCGGCGAAGTGCTCTGGCATACACATTGCGCCTGCGCCCATTCGTCGGTTCCTTTTATTTTCAGATCACATCTGATATAAATTTGTAAATAAATTTCATACAAGTACCTTTTCATACCTCGATAAATGATTTATTTATCCCTCCATAACATATGTGTCGTTGATAGAATTATGTGTAACACTAACTAAAGCATTGGCTAGCATTTCAATTGAGGCCCGTTTCCAGAACTCGTATGTGACGTACAAGTGCGGGCTAAACGATATCTCAAGCGGCGCTGTAAACCATCACACTCGTGAGTCGAGCGAGCATTTATTGCCTCTAATGGTTTTATATGGCCTATCTCGTAAAATAATAGAACAGATGTCATTCTGCATCTGACTACCTTGCACCGAAAGGATTGATTTGCGTGCAACTACGACTATAGGAGTGGAACTATTTAAGAATTCAGTTTACGGAAAATATATTGTTGGACAAAAGGGCTGCCATCCGTCCGGATTTTCCCGGATTTGTTCTAGTTTGGGAGGAGTCCGGGAGTGCAGCGGGGTTTTCAAGAAGTGTCCGGTGACACCCGGACGCTCGCCGTATTGGTAAAATAACAACATTCCAGTTTTTACTTAATTTAAGTAAGTCGGGGGGAAAACCTGGTTTTCCCCAAATGTCCGGGGTTTTAGAAGTCATAGTTCGGCGTCGGCAATTTAGGTCATAGCAGCCCTATTTTTTTTTTAAGCGGAGAAAATGCCTATCGCATGTCACACTACCGGGGAAGCAGTGTGGTTATGTGGGGCTCGCACTCACTAAAAACTCCGCCGTGTGCCTACTTTCGCCTTGGGTGGATGGGCCACGAGAACTGCTACGCATGACTTTCGCGACCCATCCAGCGCGCCCCACTTCAGGGTCTACATACTTTCATTTTACACACTCTTTTGGCGATGTCCGGGCACACCTGGAACATCACCACAACTTAAGGGCCGTGCAATGCGGACGATAGACTCCCCAATCTATCGCCCACTGGCTAGGTCATAGCAGCCCTAGACCAACTTAATGGATGTTAAGATAATGATATTGTGAGTGATTACTGCGTGCATCGAAACGATTTTAATTAATAATATTATACGGTAGATTAAAATGATTTTTTTTAAATATTTGTAAAGACGCTTGTGTTCTTAGTCTACCTGCGACCACGAAATGCTGCAAGCTTTCGAAACGTCAGGAAAACCAATTTAAATAATATACGCGATTTAATCCGGTTAAACTTTGTTTTATGAATTTAATGGATGTTTTTACCCGTTGTTTGTTGTTTAAGTAAACTGTATTAAATACATATAATTTTTTTTTAAATATTCAATTAATTTCAGTGATGTAGGCCATATTTGCCATAATTTTTAGCAGGTAGGTAGTATATATTTTGTCAAATTCCTATTACGCAAATGATACGGTCCGCTCAACGGGCGTCATTGCGGCTTCGGTCGTGCGGTAACGGCATCATCAATCATCTGTAATTTGATTTCTATGCTCAATTATTGCGTTCGCGGAGGTCGAGGCGGACGCACACTCCTCTTCCACGTACCTGGGCACTCCATTCCCGAGATAGGTACAGCGGAATTACACAAAATCGGTAGCTAACCACTGTTGAAAAACAAATCTTCTGCAGATATATTAATCGAGAACGGTAAATGGAAAAAAAAAACTAATAATATACATCCATAGAGCACTTTTCAATAATCGAAACGTATAAAAAAGAAAATTGCATTCAAAGTGGATGGATAGAATTTATCGTTTTTTTTTTAATTTTCGTCCGTCCATTGTCGTCAAACTGCAATTCACTTTTTATACACACCATCCTATTTTTGTTTTTTATTAATTAACCTTATTTTATGTCTGAACTACTTGAGTTTTGAAGTCGCAACAAGCAAAAAGTCATCGTCGTGTCTCGGTACAACACAA
Source organism: Asteroscopus sphinx (assembly GCA_949699075.1). Lineage (NCBI taxonomy): Eukaryota > Metazoa > Arthropoda > Insecta > Lepidoptera > Noctuidae > Asteroscopus > Asteroscopus sphinx. The sequence continues at coordinate 14,272,634 of OX453013.1, forward strand.
TGGAGTGCCGTGACGCAGGCGCTAGACATGATAATCACAAGTAGCGCATGACAAGAGCGCCGCACGCGCGTCGGTCACGACGTCTCCGCCCCGGGTGACACTACCGAAGTCTGCCGAGATTTACCGATACCAGATACGCTCACACGCGCGACCTTTCAGATAAACATCTTTATACTCACTCGCCAAACTAGGTAATATCACTTGTTCATGCTGCCATCTATCATGACGCCGTGACAGACGATGACGGGTGCACTGCTTACAACCGGCATCGAAAACACGTCCTCTTACTTCACAACAGTAGGACAGCGCTAACGACATACTCATTGTTAAGTGGTACAATCATGCTTATTGCTGTTTTATAGTAGGGCGTTGGAGCGCATGTGTTGAACGTTAGTGAGTGAATATTGTACTTTTTAGAATGTTGTAGTATTTTTAGTTCCCATGTTGTTATGATGTTCGTATAGCAAAAGGCGCGTTTGAAGTTAACTGTCCAGCAAAGTGGTGCAATGTAACGGTAGGCAACGCGCTGGGTTGCGCACGAGCACTCGCCGCGTCCACGACCGCGCCTGCGCCGACCCTTTCACTCCTCATCATTCTCAGAATTCGTCAATACGCAGGAAAATCAAATTCGTTACTGTATTTTTTTATATAAACAAGCTATTCGAGTGCTATTTGTGGGCTTTTATCTGAATTCTCAAAGAAGTTACTTAAAAGCCATAAATGGAACTAGAAATTCTCTGTACAAATGGTAAATTCTAGGTTAGTATTAATCTAGGATTGGCCAGTTTTCTCAGCTATGTATGCTTAATTGAGAGAACTTAAATTAAGAAAGCCTTCAGCTTAAAGTCAAACAATGTAACATAAATACACAATTTTACACGTTCAGTCTGTGGGTCAACTATACGCAGAAGACAATCAATGCCCTGCGCGTGCGTTAGTATAATAACGCTTTTAGGATATTGTTGGGGCTGCCAAGGTACTGCAGTGCGTCAGGCATGTTTGCTGAGGCTCGTACTGATGGCTTTCATGTCATCCTTAGAAAACGAGCGGCCTCGATGCTAAGCAGCGCCGTTCCGTTGTTGTTGGCAGCGCCAACAATATTCTCAGCGTTGTGGCAGGCCGAATGGATTGCCTAATTCTGTTGCGGGCTATTCGGCTTCATACGGAGAGATGAGTGTAGTCAGAAATATAGTTTTAGATACATATTGATGAATACACCGATCTCCACATTATTTAAAATTGTATCTCTATACTAACATAGTTTTTTAAGTTGTACTAACAATTATGGACCATATAGTCTGAAATAAATGTTATAATAATAGTAATAATAAATAGAAGCTTCATTAATCTTTGTTTTGTTTAGTTTAACGCTAATGTTTTCAGTAAATGTCGAGAAAATGGGAAAACTTGCCGTCATAAATTTCAAATTAGTGTTGTTCATTAATTTCTAAACGGACCACGAAGTACAGTTGCGTACTACGTCAGGATTGACTGTAACCAGTAATGAGAATTCATAGAGCATGCGTAAGATCGACCGAGACTGTACCATATTGTGTGCATATTAGGATTGCAATAATGATGGAAAGATCGATTTCATATTATCCGCATACGGCAGCTCGCGACCCGGTCTCGTAAATACAATCTCGTACCGCGTCAGTGATACATCCTTCGATACCGGATGAAATATGAATCAGTAAACCCTCAAGAGTTATGATGTATGATAATGAGGTATAGAAACGAATTGGATGCAAATTGGTATCCAAGTAATAGCCAAGGTGCAGTTAATCTTTGTATGGTAAGTAGTCGTACTTATGCTGATGGGGATAAATGTATTAATCTATCTTATCAATCTTACTTTGCGTGAGGCTATTAAAGTTAAAAACATCCTAACTTTAATATAGAAGATGGTTGGCAGCTACCACCTGTTTGGAACCTAGTTCTAAAAATAATAGAGTCCCAAACAGCACGCAACACTGTAAAAGATAATGACATTGTGAGTGATTACTGCGTGCATCGAAAAGATTTTAATTAATAAATATTGTACGGTAGATTAAAAAAAAAAAAATTGAAATATCTGTAAAGACTCTTGTCATATTAGTCTTCCTGCGACCGCGGACGCTGCAAAGCTTTCGAAACGTCAGGAAATCCAATTTAAATAATATACGCGATGTAATCCGGTTAATCTTGTTTTTATATCTTGTTATAATACGTATTTGTGTGATAAATTGTTCCGGAACTTAATGTAGCAAATAGAATATTTCTAATGTCGTCTTTTCGACTCTCGGTACAGAATTGTCGACCACAAGGAAATCACACAGCGAACTGTAATGACAGCAACACGTACGTGATAGATTCGAAGTACAGGTTCACTTCAATCTTCACAGCAGTAGGTGCGCGCGGAAAATTGCGTTGTGGCTTTACGGGTGTCCGCAGGATGGAATTCGCGATATTGATTGCGCACAAATAGTTTTAACAAATCTCGTTTTCACTGATTGGACTAGTTTGTAAGGTAATCACAGTTAACACCTCAATAGAGCTAGTGAGATTGAATCGCATTAGACGCGTGCTCACAATTTGTACAATAGGAAGTTAACGTTGGCCATTGTATTGTGATATGCTATTTGTCATTGCCCTTACAAATATTTACTGCACAAACCGTGCTTATTATGCTTTTAATGAATCTAGAAGAATCTGTTTGTTAGATTTTTATGGGTCTTTAAATTTTATGAGTAGTTTCTTGATTACATTTTTCAGAAAAATCTTGTACACCAAAGTTTTGGCTTGTATCGAACATGTTGAAACTTTTAGAGCTACTAGTACAAGTATTATCAGTTATCGCTATCAGCTGTAGTAGGTACCTTCGTTATAAATAAACAACACAGATGATTAATGATCGCAACTATAAAATTATGCATTGAATTATCTTTTGGATGTTTTCAATTCTCGTCGATCATTACACAATAATATTTCAGTTCAATTAAGATGCATTTATCACGTATATTTTTCGCTGTCGTATTTAATTATATCGCTATGGAGAAGACCGTTAGTCTTGCAAGAGGAGTTAGGAAACAGAATATTGTAATATATGTGGATAACATCTGTGCATTCCCTTCCGCAGACCCCCCAGGTCTACTCGGGTTTCACGAACGACAAACGATTTACGAACTTTCGTTCCGACTGATAACATAACATAACATCACATCACGCCTGTATTTCCCCAACCGACTGTAACTGTCTGTAGTTCTGACTGATACCTACACATTAAGAGGCTGACAACACCTAAAAAATCAGACCACTGCGGTTACTGTCGTTTTGTATAGAACTGAAAGAGAGGCAAAGAGAGGAGGGACGTCGTGTGCGCCGCTCAACTTGAATGAAAATTATTTTTTATAAAAAACTAAAAGCTTGCTTGAAAAACAGAAACAACTATGTTTTAGATTATTGCCTTTCTTATGTGTCTTCTTAATTTCATTTATAATATTTTGTAAATAATAGAGATTGTTTGCTCTGAAACATGTTTTACGAGGTTAGTTTACAATTATTTTTATCCAGTAAACTTCAAGAAAACGTTTTTTGGGCACAATAGTGTTTTTGAAAATACGATCAAAATTAACATATATCTTTTTCACTCCCACAAACTGAATAGATACAGCTGAAAATGTTTTTAAAAGAAGCCTATTTGGGGTATTTGGCTGTTGTCAGCGTCTTAACGATAAGCGCATAAAAAAGGCACAATAAAGATAGACTATGTTTCATACTCTCATGAAATTGACCGGAAATCAGAGAAACAAACGTCAAAACACGATCATCACATGTGATGAGGGAACGATGGTTGACCGGAGTAGCAAATTGTGCGATGAATGGTACGATTAATCTAATATCGTCAAACGCGAGTAGACCCCCCCTGCGCTCGTGTCGAGGAACGCAATGACGAAATTACGCAAGACATGTCGATAGTTACTAATTGGTAAGTGGATGCCACCTGTACTCTACGCACACCGGTCCAAGACTAACGGACCTTTAGTAAACTCGTTAACAAACAAATTCATATACTTGGCAATAACGTTTTAAAAACATGTAATTATCGAATGGGCATCATAAATCAGAAGACTGTTGTAAATAAATGGGTGTACTCAATACAAAGTGATTTAAATTAAGATGATGATAACTCCATTAAAGAATTCGGTACAACAGAGTTGTTTCGTAGTTAAAAAAATTAATGAGCCATTTGAATAGAATTCTTCTTGCTATAAAAACATTACGGAGGCGGCGTCTACATGCCATTCCTAATAAGTAATGTGCTCATGTCAAACCTGTCTTAGGTCCCATACCTATGAGGAAACCTTTTATTTCTATAATTTAATCTGTATGGCACGAAACGTAACAATATCAGCTTTTATTAATATTTTACCAAAATAAGTTTTCAATCGGTTTTCAATGGCGAGGGCGTAATGGAGCCGAGAGTATAATATAATATTCGATTTACTTCTACCACCTAAGTGAGACTGAGGTTAGGTCAAAAAGTGCTATTACTTACTCTAATAATAATATGTCAGCAGGTACTTGGGTAGTTGTGCGGATAAATAACGAGTTTCATTAGAGACAACTAATAAATTGTCTAGACGTAATATACTTTTATTTGTATCTGGTGCGTTTAAAATCTGTTTACATGCGCTCCGGTAATGAATGCAGACTTTTTGCCACACGTAAGGAGGCACGGGTATTGAGTTCGTGTCTGCAGTGGCATATTTATTGCTAGCCTCGCGCGTTTTATGCTTTTGTACTTCCATGCGTCTATCTCGTCTATTCTTCTGTTCTTTCCTTTTATTAAATTTAAATTTTATTTGCTGCTGCACCCATTTCGCTTGACTTCTTTATGAACAGGATAAGTTTTACACGTGTTAGGAACCTGAGGGGAACGTGTAAAATATGGATACTATCTGTCAGTTTTATAGTTTCCTGCTTTGTGAATTATTAGGTAGGTCCTTTTTTCTTCGGTATTCTGTGATTGGAGTAGGATATTTGAAAATATAGTAGATAAAGAAGGCTAGAGTTGAGAGTAGAGAGAGTTGTTGGAGTAAAGTTTGGGCACGTTGAGCAGGTAGGTCGGCATTAGTTACGAGGCGCTATTCTGAGCCGGGCGGGTGTGGCTGCGCCCGCGGCGGCCACGGCGCTGCCTCCACCTACCGCGCACGTTGCCATTGTTACTGCTTGCGGCTCCATTGCACCCGTACACGATACCATGCCCCACCAATTAAAACTTACTTTACGATCTAACTCTCTTCTAATGAAATTATTTTATACCACATAAATCCCATTGCAAAACAGTACACGACCGTGCTTTATGATGGTAAGAACAATGTTCCGACTTGCATTCGTAATACAATTACATTCAGGAAATCACGATATAAGCTGCACGTTATTTTCAACTGTTTGAATTGATTTGCCTTATAACAGTATCATTGGGTTTAGAGAGTAGGTATCTTATATTTGTTGCCATTGTCATATAGCATCGTGGTGAGAAATGAGATCATAAAAAAATTACCATAATAAAAAGCATTACACTGTGATTGTCTCAGACGAATGCCCGTTACGGGCGCCGTCAACGTTCATACGTTTTGCACGCACCATGCAAATTTCCAGGCGCGAACTCCGGGTTATCTACGTCACATTAAGCTAATATGTAATTGATTGGTTCCCGGTGCACGGGAGCGGCGACACGCTCCTGTCCCACTGACGGTGGATGCAAAACCATTAATGTTATAACGTTGTACCAGCTCTTCCGGAAAGCAATATGCCCCTAGGTGCTTACCTACTCTTTTAACTCTTTACAAATTGAACGGTCGCTTTCAATCGAAGAGACAGCGGTCATGTGGCCTAAATTCATTGGCTGTAACGTCGATACATAGACAGCTATGTGTATGCTCGACATTAATCAACTTAAGATCTGTGACCTCCATTAGAGATAAAACCTCCGGAATGAGAACACTCGGACAAGTTAAAAAGTGTTAAAAGTGAACATTTAAAGTAGGGCGAGATCGACAGATAATATCGTATGCACATTCTCGTAGATAAACACAGACCGTTACATCGTCACTGATCATTCAGGTGAAAACATTACCATTTAAATTAAAAGCATATCAATTATGTTTATATCTGTTTATACTACAGGCTGTCAATCATTTGCTCGAGTGTTTAATTATAATGCCACCTACTAATAGCGGTCACGCCTCTGACAAAAGCGAATTTGTAACGCCCAAAAACAATTAACTGGCCACCTAAATTTTATGATTTTTTTTTTATGCTGAATGATTAATGTTTCTAATACATAGCAATCAACGACGGCGTGTATAGCTAAACACATCGTTCATCTGATTAGGAGTAACGGTATACATTGTGTTATAATGGTCTTTTACTTGGTTTTGTTTGCGCCCATTATTTTGGATGCTCTACAATTTAAACGGCGGAAGAGGTTCCGTTGCACGTGGGAGGCTACATTGAGAATTACCATTGTTTCATCGTTTCACAAATCTTTATCGTATAGAGTTATCTTTTAGAAATAACCTGCAATGTATTTTAGGTAAATATATTTACATGGTCAATTTGATGGATCTGTTTTACTAATGTTCTGTCCATTAGGCCAGTGGTCTATTGTATGTTGATTTGCATTTAGATTTCTTCTTAATCACTAGCTTGGTAATAGCAAATTTTGATTGAATTTGTAAAGGGTCAATACTCTTATAGTAGCGTCACGTCATCTTGCCTACCGTTATCGGCGATTAATCGAACGTTTACGAGGCTCGTTTAAGCACATCATTGCGCTATTCATCGTGATGCTGTATTATTACCCAATAAACTAGGTGTCTGATTTCTGCCGACAATATTGAATTCATCTGTCGCTGACCGACATACTTGACACGAATCTGTGAATGCTTACGTATCTAGATTGCGAAGTCTAACAGCCTGCTCGAATGTCCATACAGGTGTAATCGTGTTCTACAAGCACTTTACTCGAAACATTCCTTACGAGAAGCTGGTCAGGTGCAAAAGTAAGAACGTTTTTATCGTGTAGGTATCGCGATAGTTTACCGGAACAAGCTCGCACGTAATTTAAGTGGAGCGATGTATTGCGGCCGCACGATGAGACGCGAAACGATGTCGGCGCGCGAATCCCGTTGGGGCGGACGCGCGGACGCCATTACCGCCCACCGCACCGCGCACGCGTACAAAAACCGACCTCGGAATAAAGATGTCGCGCGCAGATAACATTGGATGGACACTTGACAACGCCGCCTCCTCGTCGACCTCGACATGTTTATCTTTGGAATCGCGGCCTTACCGCGAATATCCAATTATGTTCACACAGATCCCGCCATGCGATCATATTTATTGTGCGGTATATCCCGACATCTTTGCATGCAACACCGCGACACGACGAGATTGTCAGTTTCTAAACAACGCTCGTAAAACAAACAAGAACGTGAAAAGCTGTGAGGCGGCTACTTTTACATAAACCAGAAAAAATACGTTAAGTACATTTAAATGCGACATTATAAGTACCGTTAACTAGTGCCTACGTTAGACCAGCTTGATAATATCTGGATGCATACTCATGATGTGAATCCCGGTTTTCTGTGAAAACTTTCGAAAGTATACTCTTCCGACCTGTCCAGCTATTGTGTTGCAATTTGCTCACGTAGACTGCATATGGCTGGTATTATTATCGCCCATTGATCAAAAACGAGCTTTTGCTACGACGTTAGCGTAAGCTTCAGTCGTTTTGACTTTCGACTAATCGGATAAAAAGTAGATCGGTTATCCGTTTTTTTAAATACATTATTTAATTAATCAAAACATAATAGTGATAGCCTATTACTAACAGGTTGTTAAAGTTTCTTGAATGCCCATGAAAAAAAGCTATTAATAAATTATCAGTAACTTTTCTATTAACTATGTTTCTTCGAAGTTATTTATTGTTTAGCACATTCAATTAACAATTAGCGAAGTAGTAAAACTAATTGTTCAGTTAATGATCAAACGGACTGCTCGACAGTGGGTGGTCCGCACACTCTATATAAATAATTGTAAGTCTTGAGTGCGCCTTCGCTAATGTCACTCCAGCTTTTCTCCCAGTATTATGTTTCTTAGAGATTGGCAATCAGCATAGCGATTACAAGCGCTGTAACTCTTCTGTCAACTTCGTCTTCCGTATGTGTAATGACTTTACAATAACTGCCCCTTGCCTTATAAAGTAATGTTTGCTTTAACGGAGCATATAACTTAGAAGGTAACGCACGATTTGCAGATACTACAAGACACGCCTAATACTGCATGGTGTATTTAATTGAGGTGCGCAGGAACCATAACCGATCGGAACTTTACTATCACATACCGTAAGAGAGTTAAAGGTAAAATGCTATCGTGTGGCATATCTATACAGGTCGGTCGCTATTGTCAATTAAAAGCCCCTGGCGGAGATCTCGACCGCCTTTTGCTTGTTCTATAGGATGTACACGATTGCTTCCCGATGCATACCCTTCGCCTCGGGGTAAATATTGTCCGGACATTTCCTGTATTACTACTTGTGTGCTTGCATTGAACTAATCTCTATTCAGATTGTTCTATAAATTATCATAAAATCTATTTTAGTTTAGATTTGAATCGTCTACGTCTCTTAATTCTTGTTCAATCAGGAAACAATGTAGGTAGGCACAAGACGGCTGGTTTAAAATAGGTTTGCTTTATATTTTGCTGGCTTTGCTCGAAGCTCCGCCTCTTTGATATAGTGGCTCAGCAATGACTTGTTATTTTGAAATTACTGCTATTCCCCTGAGTTATTGCTTTACTACATTTACAATTGAATAAGTTTATTATTACTTATTGCGCAAAGGTACCCATTAGAATCTAAAATCAATTTGAATACTTCCGCGGCTTTTCACTGAAGTTTACGCTTATGAATTCATAAAATTGTATCATAGATAAGATTTTAACGAGACGATGGAATTTAAAAATACTCAAAACGTATAAACATGTATATTTAATAGGTAATGTTAAAGTATTTAGGTAAGGTACTACGTATAGAAAAAAAGTTATCCTTGGTGTTTGGATATTAAGTCTCTATATTTTTATTCAGGTGCTATCTGTTACTATAGGCCTATAGGGAAGGTAATAAAAAGCAGATTATAACTCAATAAAATACACACCAGAGCCTCTAAGCACTAGTGTTAATAAAACTGGATGAACATTACTGTTCATAAATTGGATAATAAGCTTCTGCACATAAATTTTCAAACGATGATTACCTATTAAGATAACCTATTGCGGTGCGCAGACGCAGCTCTTTGATTAACAGTGTCTATAGGCGTTGGTAACGAGACTATCGTAATTGAATTAACACAAGAACGTCACGTGTAGGCTCGCGCTAAGCAACCGCGCGCCGCCTGCGCCGCGAAAGTGATTCCGTGATAATAAATCAGATAACTGACCGGCACCGGAGATAATGAAATTAGCAGTAGCATAATAGGTAATAAATTATTATCAATTTAAGTGTGAACAGGTTCGCATTGGTAAACATACTATCGTGCTTCAAAATGACCTTACTTAAAAAGCTCTTAACCGTCGCTTAGCTGATGTTTTAATGAATCGCATTGCAATGTAACATAGCGATAAACACTGTATTAAAAAAAATATGAATGAAATTATTCGCGCAAACTATCCAAGATATAATAAACTAACTACCTGCTTACGATTTTACTGCGCACACGCTGTTTGTGTGCTTTGTAAGCAAACATTTAATTATATAAATCTTGGAAAGAATTTACGAAAAATTATAATGGTTGTTTAAAAAAACTTGTAGTAAATGAGGAGTAATTGCTTGCTAAATGAACAAAAATTACGTACTCGCATGCATGCATATTATTTGCACGTCATGTGGGACGAAGGTTTCAATGGAAGGTAAGTTCGAGGTATTTTCACTGCTGTAAAACGGTAAAAAGTAACAGGATAATGTTACACACAAACCGGTTTATATAATTCGGAAATCGAGGTACTGGTCAGACTTGAGCTTTTTTTTAGAATCCTTGAGCGAAATACCGTCCCTTGGAATTTAGTGCTCACCTGCATATCTCTCAGAACGCCGCTATTACATTTTATTGACCATTTATTTTTCATTATTTATATTTTCTTGATCAAAATTGTTTCATTAATGTTCATCGAAACTAAAATGTTTTATTTTAATCCTTATGTGGCATGTCTGCATTTTTAACACGCTTATATTAGCTTTACTTATAACAAAATAACTGTGTAAACAAATCTTGGAAGTCGATTTAACCTACTTCTAATTGTCTTGTCGATTTGAACCTTGCAAGTGTATGTAATCCGGATGACAATACAATAATTTGGTTGCATCGAGCGTGTCTTTTAGTTTTTTAAACTATTAATTTATTATTAAATCAATAAAATAAAACTAAGTGCAAGCTTAAAGCAAACACGTATAAAGTGATTCATTAGATTTTATTTCTCATTTCTCAACGGTGTATTAATTCGAGGTAATCAATCATTAGGGCAGTTTTTTATTTGTGAACAACGGTACACCGACTACTCATCACGACGAATAGTTTCGTAACATCCGTACATCAATTCTGGTAATGGGCGCTGCATTAATAACGATACACGCGTACTTACCGGACTATATCGGCGAGTCATTTAGAGAATAACACCAGAAAACCTAACTGTATCTCTGTTTGCACTTCGGTGATTTCGTTATTTCTTTTTGATTTGTTTCTGGATAGTTTGACAGTATCATTACCAGCTACCACGCAATAATATCTTATTTATCTACCGTTACAAATGAAGCTATCCTAATTAGTGTTAATAATTTAAAACAGTACTATGTTATTAGGCTACACGAATTTTTATAATGGGAGCAATAATGGACAGTAGAACAATCTCTCGAGACGAAAGGTGTTATTTTCCTTACATTTGCTCTAAGTGCTTCCTCTACGGCTAATAAGACATAATGACAAGTTATTTCTGAAGATTCACGAATTCCGATCGTAGAAGAGCATAGTACACGGGGTTACTAACCTGCAGCTTCGCAACCGCTACCTGCAGACCGCCACCGCCGCCGTGCTGCAATCAAAATAAAAACGCCATTGTTAATTACGCAGTTTACATATGACTGTATGTCAATTATGACATGTTGAATTATAGACAGGTGACTGTAATCACACACCCGCGCACGGCATTCTACGCGAGTGCATGCGCACGCTCGTGATCCCTTCATTCGTTCCTAAGGCCACTTCCCCGTATCGACTTGTAATTACAAGCATTTTGCGCTTAAGAATTTCCCAGAATGTTGGCTTCATCCATAACTCCATTTTCTATTTACATACGTGAAGCCATTAGTTTTGAACTAGACCTTGCGCCACGGATGCAGCTGTTTACGACATGTCAGTGATGGTAATAGCAGATAACCGCGGCGTATTATGTAACACGTTTTGTAACAGATATTCGCCTGAATGTAAAGTGCACATTACTTACTGTTTATGTTACCTTAATGTGGTGAAACCATGTTTATTTAACATTCCCTGTTGCACCTATAATGTTGGTAATTTAATTATTCAGGCATAGTTAGTGCGACTTTCCCTTCAGTTATTCAGGAGGAGGTGGAAATGGCAATCGGCTATACATAAATTATGTCAATGAAGTAGTTAACCAAGGATGTAAAAATCAAGTTAATACCTACTAGTTAGAAAATACTGTTACTTACTATAAAATCATTGAGGAGGTTCTCTTCAAATGTTGTTTTTTTTTCTGTTTTTAAAGAAAATACTATCAGGAAAATGTGATTCCGTATTTGAATATTTTGATGAAAACAGGCAGCGTCACTATATTTACTGGTAGATCTATCACGATTTTCAATAATTCTGTTTCAGCCGCGTATAGAATTAAATATTACAAGTCGAATAAAAAACCTATTCGATTCAAAGTAGAATAATCAACTTTTGAAAATAACCTTCTCAATTATGATCATGAACATAGTTTAGATTGGAAACAAGCCTAAATTTAAAACACAACGTCGGCATTGTTTATGTGATGTGATTACCTATGTGGAAATTCAAGTTGCGGGAAATTATTTAAATTCAACATAGTTTCGCCTGAGAAACGATTCTGCTTGTTTGTCGGAACTCTTCAGTTTTGTATTCTAGTGCGACATGATGGAATCGCTCGATTTAAATATTAACTGTATCTTATTTGACCTGGACTAGGTACGATACTTGAATTAAGTTGTTCTTCGAAAGTTGATAATTTAAACATTCCTTGCTTTTGTTACAGGTAAACATGTCATCTCAATATTTTAAGCAGCACATATTTGGTATGTACTACACCTCATTCTCAGCAGTTAATAAATTTCCATAATCCTATCCAATTTGGCTACGCCCATATTTGGTCATCAGACATTTATTATTATTATTATAAGCCTGAAGTGTCCCACTGCAGGGCAAAGGCCTCCCTACTCTCCTTCCACTTCTCCCTGTCTATTGCTACAAGCGTCCAGTGCTTTTGGAAGGAGTCCAGCTCATCCCGCCATCTCCGTCTGGGCCTGCCGCGTTGACGTCTGCCATGTAAAAGGACCCATTGAGTTGTTAGTTTGACCCAGTGGTCGTCTGACATGCGGCAGATATGTCCAGCCCAGTTCCACTTTAGAGTGGCAGCCTTACGGGTGACGTCAGCTATTTTTGTTCTGGAACGGATCGTTGTGTTTCTTATCCGGTCTACAAGTTTTATGCCCAGAACACTCCGTTCCATCGCTCTTTGGCAAACCTCAAGCGTGGACCTCAGTTGACATGTCAAAGACCATGTTTGGGATCCATATGTGAGGATGGGAAGAATGCACACGTCCATGAGTCTTCTTTTAAGGGATAGAGGTAGATCACCCTTCATTAGATCTTTCATAGCCCAATAGCTCCTCCAAGCATTTTCGGTGCGTCTTGCAACTTCTTTGTTTTGTCTTGCCTGGAAGGAAACTATTTGACCCAAATAGAGATACTCATCGACATATGCAATCTCTACACCCCCTAGCATGATCCTACGATGCGCACTGTTCGTCATCAGTTTGGTCTTTGACATGTTCATCCGGAGTCCAACCTCGAGGCTTGCCATGCTAAGGTCGTCTAGCATTTGAGTCAACTCGGAGGCTGAAGACGAGAAAAGGACTATATCGTCGGCGAAACGGAGATTTGAAAGTTTCTTGAGTCCGACCATGATACCCTTCTCCGCCCAGCCAGCTGTCAGCTTCCTGAAAACCTCTTCCAATACGGCCGTGAACAGTTTCGGAGACAGTGGGTCTCCTTTATTAATGGGAAAAGACGGACCCGTCATGGAACTGATTTTGATGGCTGCGGTGCTGTTAATGTATATATTTTGTAAAAGGTGAATGTATGTGCTGTCTATTTCTTGATTTTGTAAAGCATTGAATATTGCACTATGGCTGATACTGTCGAAGGCTTTTGAATAGTCCACGAATGCTAAATAAAGTGGCAGCTGAAATTCCAAATGTTTCTCTATAACTTGATTGATGGAATGAAGGTGGTCGGTGGTAGAAAGGCCACGGCGGAAACCGGCCTGTTCGGGAGGTTGATATTTATCGAGAGACCCGGATATGCGGTTCTCGATCATTTTAATAAAAGCTTTATAAAGGTGCGAGATAAGACTGATAGGACGGTAATTACTAATGTCTGTTTTGTCACCCTTTTTATGGAGAAGAATAATAAGTGAGTGACAAATTTAATCAGACATATTTAATCTTAATTTATCGCTTAATAATACAAATGTACCTATCTCGACATGCGTGTTTCCGATAGATATCTGTGATGTTTCGTTTCATGCCGCAAAAAAAGATATTTGAACATAATTATGACAAGGATAAAATAAACAGTGTACCTGTTTCCGCTTCAACTCTAATTAAAGTACAGTAACCTATAGAAAAAAACTGATCTATACGCGTCACTTTGCATCGACCGCACGTCATTTAAATAAAAACACATGCCACTTATCTTATGCCAACTCAATTTTCTCAATCTGTTCCATTAATCAAATCACAGAACCCCTACATACGTTACGTCACTGAGCAAGCTCTCATCGCGATCCCACGCTTGAGCAAGCCGGACGAATCGTATCGCTAGAAAAAGTTACCGATCTGTCAGAAGTAGTCTTGACTGATCCTAGTGATCATTGAACCTTAAACGGCACTTTGACTCCCATAGATTGTTTTATAGCTAAGTTAACACGCTCGACTGGCTTACAATCGCAATTTCACAGTCAAATAACAGAAACAGGCACTACACAAAACCTACACGAAGAAACCGAGAGTACTTGCTAGTTTTTGTTTTTCAACTCATCAAAAACATTCGAAGTTGTCTTGGAACAAATACAATTATATTTACAGTTACAAAAAATTCACGCTTTTTTATTCCAAAGTAATCGATACTCTTTCTACCAACTATATAGGTTTACATATTGGATAACTTGTTGATTAATCGTATACATACATAGCAATGAAATAACGGTTATACTAGTTTTTGGATTGGTTTTATTAATCTAATGTCAATATAATATGTGTAGAACTTGTAACAGTTTAGTTTTCGCGTTGACTTTCGACTTTCTTATATCGATCTTACATATTTAGAATACACGTAAAGTAAATAAAAGAACACACCATCTTGAAAATTCTACATCATACAAATATTTAAATCACAGCACCTTTGTTTTTATCTTTAAAATAAATATATATTATAATGAAGAGGTCTCAAAATGTAATAGACAAGTGCAATGATATTTAACGAACAGTTTCTTATAACAAATCTCTTTTTTGTATCGCTTTTTTAGTCACATCTCAACTTCGGTAGCCAATATTAACACTAGTTAAATATATATTTTTTGTCGACCATTGTGATTATTTGTTTAGACAGACAAACTGATATGTATCAGCAGCATTTTTTTCGTTGTAATACATTTATGCATCGTAACAGGCGTTATTTTTAATTCGGGCTCATTATCGAGATCAAGCGATCAATAATGTAATATTCGATAGACAAATCTTGTGTGTCATGATTGATCTTATGAAAACTACAGCTAAGATTTTATTTTGCTTGTTACATTGGGCGTTTAAGAATTAATTTCTCAGGTGGTAATCAAAGAAACAGAATGTGTAGACATGAGCGTTTTGTTTGGTTAGCGGAAGTTCAAGGTTCGCAAATCTATGATGTGCCGATTAGTTTAGATTATTCTAATGCATACATTCTGGTGTTTGCATATCGGAATTGCGGTCTACGTCACGTCAACAGCGATACGGTTGGAGCATCAGCGTCCAGTGAGTGCCCGCACCATTTGTCAATGTCGCACCGAACATTGTTCTCACGTCACCAACACTAGGAAGTATTTTTACTACCATCACGTAAATATCGCTACTGAAGTTGCCTCCGGCCAAGCATTGTAATCTAACGTTGTAAATTAACATTAGAAAACGGATATCGAACTAAGAACATGGATTGTTGCTCATGTATTCGTGCCCTTCTTATAATATATCAGCTTATTATCTGATGCATTCAATTCACGATTCCGCGCATTTGCTACTAGCACATACATAACATAAAATCACGCCTGTATTTCCCCGAATGGGTAGGCAGAGGTGTACGTACACCCACATTTCGCCAGTTGTGTTAAAGTCCCATATAATGGGGTACGAGCCTATTGCCATTGACCGGGCACAAATCCAGACTCCGAGCTCATCATCATCATTTCAGCCGAAAGACGTCCACTACTGGACATAGGCCTCCCCCAAGTATCGCCACAACGACCGGTCCTGCGCCTTCCGCTGCTACTGACTCCGGGCTGCTACTGCGAATTTCCTAATAAAAAAAACCACTAACACTGCCCGACCCGGGAATCGACCCCAGGACCCCGCGTTCAGCAGTTGCGCCTGCAACTATTAGACCAAAGAGGCAGTCACAGTTAGCACATACTACTAGTACATATCACATTACTGTGTGCTTAAAATATTTAGAGCTGATGGTCTATAACACTCACTATCACTTATAATATTGTATTTTATTATCAACAAGTGTCTAACTTTTACCAATATCCTTTCAAACTATTAGAAGAAAGGAAGTCAGGTCGACAACCTGTAAATATTGACTCATCTCGGAAAGGCACGCGCCTAAACACACAAGCCGTGCATGTGTCATGTGTTCCTTCTAGAGAAATTAGTTTCTTTAACAATTTAGACACGATATTTAATTGTGTGGTACAATGAATGTGGATGGTTATAAGAAAAGAGGTAGACCAAAGAAAAGATGGATGGATTGTATGAAAGATGATATGGATAAAAAGAAAGTGAACACGGAGATGACGGCTGATAGAAATGTATGGAAGAAAAAGACATGCTGCGCCGACCCCAAATAAATTGGGATAAGGGCAGGAGGATGATGATATAATTGTGTGGTAGAATAAAACTTTTATGCTTTTCCTAAAAATATTTTGTTTAACCTTAAATTAACACTATGAAGTCTCGTTATTTACTGTTTCGTATTAAAGCAGTTTTTGTAGTTGTCTGTAGTTATGTGCTGTGAAATTCAAACATCTTTGAGTCGCTAACACTAAATAAACATCACCTACATTTGCAAATTTCTAACATGATTAGAGTATTTTGTTGTGACATGATAATTAACCGTTATTGTAAAGTGTGTATGGAAATGTTAACGATTTTTTATTAGAGTTACAGCAAAAGTTCAGACCCGAAGCCATACCAGGGCGCAAGTAACTTTGTAACCCAAACAATTTTTTTATTAGGGCCGGAATCTGCGCTGCGCTGGTATGAATGTATGATGAAATTGGCGAGAAAATGTATGTATGAAAGAAACTAAAGTAGTACAAAGTTACAAATTTATTCAAAGATATCTAAAATTAACTATAGGTATATCATGTCGTTCATGGACCTGGTATATTTCAGTACAGTAGCCAGTAAAGTAGGTACTGGAGGTATTTACTGGCCTAGTGGAATCCAAGCGTGAGAATTCGCAGTAAGGTTACAAACCATAAAACCGATCACATTACAAGTGTTACTAAAATGCAATGACCATACAGCCCATAGACGCCTCATAACGGGCGACCGATGTCTGCAACACATCTATAAAATTTCACTTATGTAGGTCGCCACTATTCGCCACTCGAAATATTCAAATCAGTTTCGACCACTTACATGAGACGTCAAAACTGCCGCATTAGTGATTAGCCAATAGCCGCCTTGGTAGGGCCAATCGGATTGCAGTACCCCTGCCTCAGCTACTGGCAGAATTTATTGTAAGCATTATATTCAACATTAGGCGTCTATTGGGCTGAATAGTCGTTGCTAAAATGGGTTCGCATCTGTAAATTGAGAGATGGCGATGTCGCTATATCCATCATCTAGAGGGACCTCCAGTACGTCACCGAAGCACCCACGCAACGCAACCATGTCGCGTACCTTCGCATAAATATTGCCCGCAGTGCTTGTCGCTGAAAACTCGATAACTTGAAACCGACTAAACGGTCCTCAGTCCACAAAACACTAGATGTGTTGTTCATACAAAGCACGTTCCAAACAATAGAGAAATAAACCATGTTCTATTTTCCACCTCCGCTAAACTCGACCCAAAACATTCTTCACTTCACCCAGAGACAGTTTGCTTATCTATCTTGCAAGCTGTCTGTATATTGGACACTGTAAAATCTACGAACATCAACTCGAATTATTTTGAGGTGAATGAACGTAATGTAAAAAGACACCGTTGAATCGGAATATTTGTTTGGCAATGAGTTTTGTATAATTCGATTAAATTTTGTAAGTCGGCCGTCGACCTGCGCGGACGCAGAGCACGACGCTATTTTGGAGCTATGTCTACGTGATGCCACGCATCTCTTACAGCCACCGTTCCACTGGACTGCATAGCTATTGGTAGATTTCACAGTGATGGAAAACGTGATTGTGTCTCGAGCCATTCCGATTCTAAATTTCATGGAACGGTTTTGGCTCGATGACGATAATACGTAACTTTAAAATATCTATCGCTCCTACTGGTTGTACTTACTTCGTGCAAGAAGGTTCTACAATTGACTGTTATGAAGATATTAATAATTTATTAAAATAAAACATTTTGTTTTGGAGTAACCACTAAAACTCCTCAAAAGTACTTCCTCTATCTTGCGAAATGCATATTAATGGCGTAGTGTTTGTTCAAACCTATAATTGCCCTAAATTGAATGTCATCGACAATCAGGTTTGATTTTTTTGGGTAACTCGGTTATACGTTTCCAAAGATAAGCAGCCTATATGATTCTTGAAGTTAGTAACATAGGACCATAATTATAATCATGGGGAAAGCACTATCAAAACAGTTCAATATACAGGCTGATTCATTGAAATGGGTCAGTAGGGAGAAATCTTAAACTATTAGAACTAGATAATTTTGTTCTAAGAAACCACGACGCTGATTTTAGAGAAATGAAAAACTGCGTTTAAAGATTTTCAAAAAATTGTTAGGTAAACAGCGCGGGAATCGAACCCAGCATTTTTCTAGAAAAAAACTCCATGTCGTTTTATTGTATCAATTGGCGGTTTAGGTTGTAAGGAAGAAGAAATACTCAAATCAACAAACAATTTCAAATGAATATTTTTCTTCTCATTTTTGACATGTGGTTTCTTAGTAAAATTCATTCTTTACAAGTTTACTTAAACTACCAATTACCATGATGCTTTATCATACTTGATTTGATATTTTTTAATGATTTAAATTGTGGAAAGAAACAATGTTTCTTAATAAGATATCGCTGACGTCACCCAAAGACGTATAGTGGAGGATAATTTCGATACCACGAGCAGTGTTCACGGTAGCTTAGTGGCTAAAGCACTGGCGTAATGAGTCAGGAGTCGCAGGTTCGAATCTTGCTCGTGAGCGATTTTTTCTTTCCACAATTTAAATCATTAGATTTCGCTTCGCATGCGTAAATGCGTTAAAAATAATAAAATAATTGATATTTTTTCTTGAAAAATTCTGGGTTCGATTCCTGTGCCGTGTTTTTTGAAAATCCTTGCGCCTGCCAAGTTCCATTTGCGATTTTTGATAGGTTTCGGGAAACAATAAAAAACATATTATTTTCTAAACAATACATTAAATAAGAAAACTAATATAGCAGTATAAAAAACTTTTTTTATTATTTGTTTTCTTATTTAATGTATTGCTTCGATAAATAATACCTATTGATCGAAGATGTATTGTTTAGAAAATAATATGTTTTTTGTTGTGTCCCGAAACCTATCAAAAATCACAAATGGAACTTGGCAGGCGCAGCGACGGTATGCTATTGTTCATTTCTCTAAAATCGACGTCATGGTTCCTAAAAACAAAATTCTCTATCTGTCATAGCTAAGATTTCTCCCCACTGACCTATTTCAATTAATAATCCTGTATAATATGACGTAAAATTTATAAACGACAGTTTATCTTTTTAACGCTCTTCAACAATCAGATCCTCTATTAAATTTCTGACTTGCGATTTCCATACATAAACCATGCTGACTGAAAACATCTAAAGCAACAATAGAAACGTTTTCAGTCGAGCCGCGTTATTTTTGGTTTGTCGTAGGTCAGAAATACAAAACAATGTGACATATGAATGACCTTGCTGTAATGTTACTCTTGTACTTTACTCCATAATGCTTGTGAACATTTGTTCGCACGAATTACCGAGTGTCTATCGATTGTTACACAGAAAATTAAATGTTACAATTTCACTCGCCTTCGAGAAAGAAGTAGGAGAAATAGCCTTAGAAAGTTGTAGTGAATTTCAGATTTAATGAAAGAAAAAAGAAAACATATTCCAAAACGTATAAAAATTGCGAGTACTGCTAGAATCTGTTTTAATGCAGACCGTGAAATCGGCCACTTTGCTATTGAATTAACAGACTGACCGAAATGCTTTTTCCAATAAAAACACTTTTATTCTTGTTCTTGACCTTGTAGTTTAACACTATATACCATTAATAACTACATCGTAACTTAGCAGACTTGCTGGCGGAAATAGAAAGCAACTCATTGTTAGGAACAGACGGCAATTGTAATCGTTAGGGCTGGATGAAGCAATCAGCTATGTGAACAAGGTTATGGGGTTCTAATTGACAGATCACAACGACGGCAGCGGACACCGTAACCGCCTTTATCCAGGCTAACTGTACCACTACCGTACGTACGACACGGACCGCCTGCCGCTTGGTCGCTCGTACCCACCACCGCAACGGGAGATGCCGGGCGTCACCGTCCTCAACCACGACAACCTTCTCTTTGTCGCCACACTCATTTCCTCCAGGAACCGCACTTAATAAAACCACAAGAAACTTTCCACTAATAAAAACTGGATCCCGACTGAGTCTAGTCTCACACAAAAACACACTGAGGTGTTCTGCCTTCGCTGGAAAATGTGATAAGGTCGCCTTAGCTCTCATGACTTTCCCATTAAAAATTCCACCAGCAAACTCTTTCTGTGTCATCTCTGTTGGAGATATTCGCCGTGTCCGTTGCTAAGTGAAACCGTCGCAAGAATCTTTTATTCTTCTTAATGCGAGCCGTTTCGGCTCTTGTTCGGGATCCTACTGTGACAGCCATTATAATTCCGAGTGAATGTGGAAGTATACAAAGACGGCTTTGTACCCGCCATAAATATTTATGAGTAAGAAGTGCCTATTTTCTACACACGTGGGTCGGTGGATACGCACGATACCACCGGCCTAATTGGATGTCTGTAGGCGCGAATTTGTTTCACTCTAAGGGGAATTCCTTATTTGTGTCGGAAAGCAATTTATAATAGAGAAATTTTACTTCCTTACCGATACGCCCGCGCGTTTATAACGTCCTCGTAAATTTCTCCTCGTATTGACACGACAGATTATTATTTATTTATTTATTGACAGTATTTAGCGGTTCAGTTACTGTTATATAATGATAAATAAATTGAAGATACTAATCCTACTTTCTCTTAACTAGTTTCTTGAGGCCACTATAAGAAAGTAAAACCCCGCTATGTTGGCGCTCGCCCCGTGTCCTGTTGACACACAAATTGCTATGATAAATTATTCTGGAATACTGATTTGTATGACACTCTCATTTGTATTTTTAGGTAATTTTATCTGTGTTTACCACAATGAGCATTGTTTTGAAAACAAGTGACAGTTTTAAAATGAGAAATATATTCCAAAAGCAACAATGCAGCTGCCCATATGAAGTTGAAAAGACTTAACTTACTTAAGAAAAAAACAACTCAGTACATGATGAAATGATGACACATTGATAAATTGAATATAACCACACTTTTATGGAAACAAATTCAGGATCTTTCTCAAACCACTTTTTCGGAAAAAACAAGAAAAGCCTTCAAAGGAAATTGAGTTATTGCATAAGAATTTGTAGACGCGTTTGCGAAAATCTTGCTATAAATAAACGACTTCTTCTGAAGGTTCAAAGGCAAAAACTGAAATAATATCTAAAAAGACAAGTATAATAATAATAGTCTACTGTGACACCGCGAATGACCTCAATCCTGTCTATCTAAGCATGTTCTCGCATGCTCGTATATCTGGAACGCGGGAACGGTAGTGTGACTGGGGACGGTATGGCATCTTGCCCCGTCCTGCCCTGACACTTGGCCTCTGACAACTATACACTTGATATTATACCCGCTTTCCTATTTATCTTCCTTACACGGAGTTACGGCTTTGCGTATTAGATATATCACCCAGCCCTGATACTTCCTGTTTAACAACGATGATCTGAATTTAAATAAGCTATATCCTACTACCACCATGAATTTTATTAGAATGACACTTCTATTTTATCATCCATTCTTTTATTTTTCGACAATTTAATGTTCTGGTCCAATGATCTAACATTTTGTATAAATTGTATAGGTACTCCTAAATCCACAGGTGGTAACTGTTCCATTTAATTCGATTCATTTGTAAAACATTTTCTATAAAAGTGGTGATGTTTTACTATGTTTACACCTTTGGAGAGAGAAAAATTGCTACAACTTAACAGACTAGGATCAAACAAGGGATCACGTTGTCTCTTCGGCTGGGTACATGTTTGGCACACTTTCAGGAGGTCTCGGTTACAGCGGCGACGTCACGTTTCCCATGTTGGGAATAGTTTATTGAAGTCATGATGTGACCTTAACATTGTGTTTTACGATTGTCTCGTCACCGGTCCGCGTACTGACATTTCAATAGAGAAGGTGAACGCAGGTCGCGGCGTGACGCCTAGCACGACGCCCAGCATAACCAACCACCACCTACACACCGTATCTACTGTCAACACCATACTTATTTCGCATAATTGCCGTTATTTATAAACATTGTCCCCACCAAACATCTTCCACACGTAAATCACCACTATCGGAAGAACAGAGTGAATGTTTCATCTTTTCAATAAGTTGTGAAACATGGATACCATTTTCTACATTGACATTTAAACGAAACTGTAGCCGAACGGTATTAATTTTAGCTTTATAGTTGCATTTCTCGAATTACCTCCAGAAGCTTATCGGCGTCGGTGTTGACTTAAATTTGCATCTAGGTAGTATTTTATCGTCGCCAGTTCGATAGTGTGTGCTCACGATTTAACGCTGGTATGAATGCATTATTCAGCGGGGTTTTCATTAGACTGTCGCTATCGGCGCGGGCGATCGCGCTCTCGTTAAAATGTACGGATGGCATGACGGGTGCTCGTATTGGACGGGCACGCGACTTCGCTATCGCAGCTCAAATTCAAATCACTGAAAAATTTATTTGCAGTTTCGCATTTTCTGTCGCCTAGCTTCGTGACTTACGTCAATCTATTTTGATCCAGTACTTAAAGAGAAGTCTACATTTTCCTGCCTAGAGTGCCGTTGTGTTTTTTCTAAGAAATTCGTTCCTGATTATAGCCCGTAAATAAATATGACTTCATAGTATAAAACGTTGAATGCGCGCCATTGGATAAGGTAAAGCCACCTAGATTAAAGCTTTCAAGTTTTTCAGTATTCTTGTTTTAGACACCTCAATGATGAAAGAGTTAAGCTAGCGATAAAACTACATTCATACAATTATTTAGTCCATATGTAAGAGCCTTCAACTCGCACTTACATGATAAATGATTTTCCGTAGCAGTTTATCTAAACTCGCACATGCTCGTGGTTATCGCATCGAAATTCTTTGAACGCATTGAAGAAATGCAATTAGCAAGGCGAAGGGGACTATTAAATGTGTAGCTCGACTAGTTTGAAAGAAACTGGTGCAGTGCGTAAGGACAGGTTGAACAACCCCACACATGACACGAACTCGCGGATGTGGTATACTTTCGATATTAATGAGAACACATCGTATGCATCGCCGTTAATAAATTGCCACCTTCTGCAACACACGTGCAACGTGAACAAATTAATTTTATGGGACGTATATATCATGTGTGGTGACATTTTTCATTAAATGTTTTTTTATAGTATAGGATGGCGAAACGAGCTAAATGCCCACCTGATGTTAAGCGGTTACCTTTGCCCATAACAACTGAAATACCACCTAGGCTGTTGCCTAAATGGTACCGCAAGTCGGTTCGCCAAACTGAGACATGAAGATGGAAAGTCTCATTTGTTTGTATTTCACCGGCACCCGTACCCTTCAGACCGAAAAACAGCAATGCAAGCATCACTATATGGCGGAGAAGTAGGTACGGTTGTAGTACTTCCCCGGACGAGCTCTTTCACAAAGGAGCTCTACTACTACTACTAAATGTTGTTTCTTGAACGTCCTTTTTGAGTAACTTGTGTATGTTTAAATATTTTTCAAGAATGTTGCCTGATTTATCGTTGATGTGTGTATTTTATTTATTTCCAACAACGTCTTTGAGATTTAATTGATCAGTAGTACCTAGGAACCGTTACAGTTGAGCGAGCTCAATAATAACTGTGCTATGTTTTAATTACCTTGTCAACGCTTCGGGTTTATGCGATGTCAGTCGTCTGGAGCACCTGCAACAATCGGACACACATGAATTAGTATTATATAAACTAGCATTAATTATAGTATAGATTTGCATGTGTAACACAAATATATTGTGTTACACTATTGGGGATAAAATCCTTGAACTGCATTTAGCACGTATGCATTTATTGGGATTGAAAGTTGTACAGTATAAAATAAATGATAGTTTTTGTAAGTTCCTTCGCGTATTTTATAATAATAATATCCATATATTTTTACAAATATATGAAATTCTAAAAATATGTGAAAAACACGTGATATCGCTATGTGTGATTTAAAAAAAAATTATTCTGTAATTTTAGTTGGTAAAAAGGACTCGGTTTGGCCTCGTACTTCCGATATTACTCGGCCGTCAATTGCTTCATTTCAGGCCTCGACAGTAATGTACTATTGTCCGCCACTTTTCGTAAGAGGCGAAGATATGGCCAATAACTTTTTATCCATTTCCTGACGACGATTTTCATGTCAGCAGAATACTTTGGCGTATAAACTCATTTAAGTTAAATCCCATGCAGGTGATAAGTATAGTTTGCAGCTTAAAACTATAAATTTTAACCTGACAAGTACACAATATGAACCTATAGACTTCATTTACCGAAAGTCCATTCGATTAACTGACGCAGTTAGTTTATTGACATAATAGTTTAGATTTGCCATAGGGCGACTGGATTATAGACCTGGAGCACGCATGTCCTTATCTAGATTTCTAGATGGAGTTGGCGTCGCCCGTCGGATGATTCACGCCTAAGGCGAAGGTTTTGATGTATTTAACGTATATACATATTTGCATTTAACGACCACAGGAGGTCGTTATCATTTTTGTTGTGCTATGGAAAATAAGAATGTTACTTTGGTTGCAAATTAATCTAGAAATCTCCGGGGAGACAATAGGTCGTTTGTTGGCAAGCAGCTGCGAGGCCTGCCAGTATGAAGTGTGAACATTCGCCGTGTGATGTCGTACGTCGCGACACTCGTGTAAACAAAGCGCTACACTGACCGGGTTAACCTTGAATGGTAAATGTGTGCGGAGTTTCGCCGGGGAAAAATATGCCATTGATGCAGGCGGCGTGCGTGCACCGGGTAACGGTCACCACGAGCCGAATAAGTGCTTTAGCATCGTACGTGGAATGATAATGTTCCGAGCGAGACTTGTCACGCGATTGCACTGCCGTGTCACTGCCGCACGCATTCAGAGACCCACTTTCTAACCTTGTGTCCTTGAACCATAAGTGTGTTTACGTTGTATGCTTTGAATAGCTGATTTCTTCTTATCGCTTTATTGTATCTTCTAAACGATCTTTATGTATTGTGTGATTACTTCCGGGAAAATGAATGCTTCGACGTAATAAGGTAAGCAAATTATCTTAAGTAACAGTAAATGGTGGGATAATAAAAGCGATAATGCAATATTTCGCGTAGCCAACAGGTGGGTGTCGGTGTCAGAAAGCGAACAATATGCCGCTAACGAGATACAACAAGCCGCAGCGTTCCGCACCGGTCCATCAGGCTGCGCCGTCGCTTATTCAACACCTCAATTCGTTCTTTGTTTACGTTGGCATCGTACTCGCCCGCGGAGCCCGATCTCATCCCGAACGCAATAAAGCTCGGAGCAAACTCACGACTCTGCAATGTCTACTCTTTATCGCCTCCGCCGAATGCAGTACGATCTTAAACGTATTTTAATAACTTCCACCCGCCGGTCGCCGTAATGGGATCACCATGCAAATGCCTGTGCTCATGCTGTACCGTTACATACCGATACCGACGGTAACGAACCGCCCCGTGAAATAAAGAAAGGCAATAATCGCAAACGGGAAATCCGAACACGCCGAGGGCGCCCAGCGGCGGCGGCGGACAGGTTCCACTGGGAGCATCCAGTCTAACGCCACAACTATGTAAAGTTTAATGATGCGCAACACTTAAACATAAG
Organism: Asteroscopus sphinx; assembly: GCA_949699075.1. Lineage (NCBI taxonomy): Eukaryota > Metazoa > Arthropoda > Insecta > Lepidoptera > Noctuidae > Asteroscopus > Asteroscopus sphinx. The sequence goes on from OX453013.1 coordinate 14,298,670, forward strand.
TAGGTATAGTAGAGTCCCTCGCGGTTTCACATCAAAAAACTTGACCGAGTCGAAGAAAGTGGCCTTACAAGTTCCTGTATTCGATCCTATCTTAGATCGAATGAGGTAAGTTGTAAGTGAACTTGACGTACCGAGTGTGGATTTGAAGTTCCCTTTCGTGATATGGTGAAGCGCTTTCCCTGTCGCAATTCTGCGCTCTGACACTGGCACTCTTCCTTTCTACATTACACTCGCTAGTGGAACGATAATACCATTACTATTAACTGTTATTACATTTGAACTAACCTTTTCGAAGTTGGTGTTACAACCATTGTTAGAAATGAATTTCGATTTTAATTTACATTACATTTCATATAACCGTAACATGTCGACGCGCATCGAATGAATGAATTGAATTCCTACGGTATAGTTGATAATAAGCATTTAGCGTTATAATCAGGGTGTAGTTTTTACTCGAATCACTAGATAATTAAATCCTTTGAGTGCAACCGAACGATGACATCTTTTTGAATAAGTTTTCAATTCAAAAGCCGCTTCATCATCTCTCCTTGCAAAGTACTATTCTATTACAAAATAAGATTAACAATTTTCTCACGTCCGCATCGAGATCGAGTTAGGCGACGACAACCTCTGCAAAAAGTAAGTTGGAAATCTAATAGAGTTTGTGGCAAGCCGGTTATTTGTGTTATTTTTTAGTTTCGCTGACGTTCAGGAGAAATGCTATGTAAGGCTTGCGAACGAAGACGAAGCAACCTGACATTACAGTAATAACGCCGAACCGCCCTTCTGTCATTACTCTGTACACTTTCCTCGGGTAACTTAATATGAAACGATTCTTATTTTTCTAGGGTATGTTCATTACAATTGCATTATAGTCTATGTTCATCTTTTGCTATAGGCAACCGACTTCTAAATAAGCATTGGTTGTATTAATTAGGAATCATTTCTTGTCAGTCAAGGCACATAATTGCATACAAATGTCATATTAATTAGCAACCGGATAGACAGTGTTAGCACATGATAAAGTGGCACGGATTATGTTGGATTAAGACTTCCTTTGATTAAGATTTGTTATGAATGTGTCGACCGCGACAGCGGCAGCGGGTGCGTGACAGAACTGGTCTAATAGAAGATGGGGCCTGAGCGTGGTCACGTCCTGCATAATACCCTGTGATTATTGACTATGATTATTTGATAACAACCTACGAAGCCGCTACCGCCTCATGCTCGTATCCTAAGCTAAAATTCAGAATATTCTAAAATTTCATAATAACACGTCTGGTGATGCTATCACGGTAATAAACGGTAATTACTAAATTCAAAGGCTAGATTTTACTTGAATAAAAGCGAAATCGTTAATCAAATTCACTCCCCGATTCAGAAAATTTTGGATAAGCTGTTGTCGAACGATTCGGTGTGTTATGAGTGTTATCTCTTTTTCTCTTGTTACGTGAATTGTAGACGAAACGAGATAACAAACCAAATCGGTCGGCAAAAAAGTTCTGAATCGGGAAGCTGATTCGAATTAAATATCGATATGAACGATGACAGCTATTGGATTATAATCGCGGTCACGTCAAACAATACAGAACATCATACGCATGCAGCACTTACACTGATAAATAAATTTTACCTTACAAACAGGTACGGGGCAAGATATTTAACACCGTTAGTATTCCTTGTAAGTGTCGTGTTATAAATACGATGTCATAAAAGAAAATGATCCAATGAATGCCGCGGAAGAAGAATATGATTTGGTATTTATATTGAACGGAATATAAATCATCACATTGCTATGTTAATGCCATCATCGAAAAAAGGAAACTGTGGACACTAGTAATAACGGATGCGATCCTGCATGTTGTATTATAATGTTGTAATATTTACGTTCAATGTTATGAATTTTTACCACGTTTTTACTAACTCGCTTTCAAACTCTAAACATGACTGGATGGATCTGGACTGGACTCCACTCAGGACTGGATGACAATTTACCCGCTTTTTTTTTAAACGGAGTTAAAATAAAAATCTTTTCATCAAATTATACTTACTACCTATGGATGTCATCAAAAGTGTAATTGAAGATACAAAAAAAATTGGCCAAGTGCGAGTTTTTCGAGGTTTTTTGTATGGAGGTCTCCCCTTCCGGAGAGGAGGTCCCTTTGGTGTTAGACTTTTTTTATTTTTAGTATTTGTAAAGATAGGGGTCATAGTAATACATATTCTGAGAAATTTTCAACTGGTTATCTATTACCGTACAGCCCTGTGACAGACAGACGGACAGCGTAGCGTAGTGAGAGTGACAGGGTCCCGTTTTCATCCTTTGGGTACGGAACCCTAATAGAAGAAATCAGTTGATTATATGAAATCAGTTGATTATATGAAATCAGTTGATTATATGAAATACATGTCCTCAGTCTTGATAATTTATTATTAGTGACGATAACGGTCGGTGCATCCTTCGCATTGCATTTTAGCCTGGGCCAATTATTAATTCCGCGCTACGTCTGCTGAAGGTGTTACGTAATTGCAAGAATGCGGCGGCATGCGCCTCGTCGACGTGTCGGACGTCGGATGGTCCTGTTCGCATGTGAACCGTATTTATTGTAATTACGTCGGTCGCTCGGACGCTGACTCCTATCGATCGATGCGACGGACGGCAGAACGTCCGGATAAAACGATAACATCGCCCCCATTATATATGCGGCATTCGCAATTGAAGTACATAATTATATCAAAACACTTCACTCACGTGCCTAATTGATTCGGTTTTGTTTATTTGGTTTTTATCCCGGGAAGATAAACAATCCCTGAAGATATTTTTCCCGTATTTTAAAAATACTTTTTTTTATTATTATTATTTTCATGTTGTAGAGTATTTGTGTCCCAGGAAGATTTTACATAGAATCCTTAACACTATTTCTGTTTACTACTATTTTCATGGTGTACAAAAAAGTATATTCTATCTATCTATCCAACACCCCTTTGAGTTTAATTTTAGAAAAATTAAAAAACACGTAATTCATTAATTGCTTTAAACATAATTCATACCTAGTTTTACTTTTGACTCAATCCAGCCATGCAATAATATAATCTCATACAATATTTAAAACCCTATTGGGGGTTTTTGAAATAATTTTGGAAAAAGATGATATAGGTATGTCTTTACTTTAAAGATTATTTTTATCAAGTTCTGAGTAAATCGATCCAGGAGAAAAGATTTTTCTTAGAAACTTACACTCTATTTCACCTCCTGATAGTTAAAATTTCCAAAAATCCTTTCTTAGTCGAGCGCAGAGTCCCAAACTTAGGTATATAGGTACGTATCTACTAAGTTTTAAAATTGAGTTTGAAAAGTATTAACTACCTATGAATTTTTTAAACAAAACTTTTATTACTATCCTACTAATATTATAAATGTGAATGTTTGTGAAGATGTTACTCAATGATGAAATTTGCCACACAGATAATAACCGGTGTTAACATATAGGCTACACTTTATCCCGGGAAAATAAACAGTTCCCGAGGGATGCACGATAACATCTTTCTGTGTTAAGCCGAATTACACGCGGCCGAAGCCGCGGGCATAGGCTAGTATTATGTGACTGTTTCTAGTATTATGTGTACGTAATTATGTTTAGAACAATGTTACAAATAAATAAATAAATAAATTTATTTGCCAAAAAGAAATAGTACAGTATTTTACAGTTTAAATGCTATCCTATAAAATTTTAGGTACATGCACTACAGATATGAGCTTCTGAAGCCAAACTAGGCATAGCCTGTATTTCAGCATTCAGTGCTTTCCAAGAAAGCACTGAATGCTTTTGCTTTCTTTCTTTCTTTTCATAAGAAGTACCAACACTATCATCTAAACATTCACCGAATTGTATGTCAAATCGTGACGATTTGGTTATACCAAAAGGATTTAACCAGCAAAGTAGTTCAGCAATCTACATATTTATCAGGCGGCATTAATTGGAGTGGCATTGGTAATAGTTTCCCGATTAATGCACGCGATCGTCTCTAGGTGGGTCCGTTTTGCGTTATTTCGCGGTATCGCGCGCGCAATCGTAACCTCTTCCCACATAATTGGCGTGTGGGCGCGGCGGTGGTGGCGCGTTATCCCGATCGCCGCCCACCAGCGACGAGGCGACGCCCGATTAGATAGCTCGGCCCCCGACACCCCGACCCGGGCAACACCTCCCGGCTGCCGCTGAGGACCGATACACCCCGCTAACTGGGATCATCTCCTGACGCGATCGCGCAACTCATAAAGCAGTCTCGTTAGTTACACACTTACACGGCACGTGCATGCCAATTGTCAATAAATAGCAAATTTATTGTATTTGTTACTTTGCACTTGATTCATTCCGAATAAAATAATAAATCAATCAGTCGCAGCAATGTTTAACTTCTGCGCCTTCTATTTTTAACTTTGACCATTATCCTTAATAAGCCTGTGTACCTCACGATTGTTATGGGACAATACGCCCCGGAGCCCGGAGCTAACCCTTATTAGCGATAAGAAGTGGCACCGGCTCGGCCGTTACGCAAGACGAGATGCTCACTAGACGGTTCATTAATTGCGTATTGTCGAAGCTCCCGCGACCGAAGATCACATCTAGTAAATCGTCCAAGAGATCTCACGACCTTCTTATTTCCGGCCGCTACGTGACCACCACAGCCATGCAAGTTTCTCTTGTATAGCCATGGTTAATAAAATTTAATATATGTGTGGGGAAAATTAATCGGAAGCATCGATGATAGGCCGGTACGTTTATGCCGCCAGGATAAACACAGATAAACGCGAACACCGTTAAGTTGATTTAGCACGTCGGTTCCGCCCGTATTTGGCACATACAAACAATTATTACACGAAGATATTTCATTTCCATAGCGTTTTACTATCAAACGAATTAATTAGAAATGTTTAAAAATCACAGTAGTGACATCCTGGGCTGGTCTAGAATTCCATTATTAATAAATATAAGAAATAGTAATGATTACATCCAGTTAGTTCTTGAATTGCGCACGCGGTTCTTTCTAAGAAGCTCCCTATAATATAACTTTGCTCGCTACTTAAAACACTCCAGACAAATTATGATTATATCTAATTCACTTTCTAGTTAGCGTAACAAATAGGCTTTATTTAAAGAATAACATGCCTAATGAGGCTGGTTTTGTTGACTCCTCGTAGTTGATGCAATATAAATTATATTTATTAAATTGTAAACTATCAATGTCATCTTAGTCGCAAAAGCGAATAAATCTCCATGCAACATCGCACGCACGTAGCGGCACAATATTGTTGACGTTAATTGACGAAATGCGAAGTAGTAGTGTTTGCGACGGCTGATTTATACGCGCGCAAATCGCTACTCAATTTGCATTGGATCTACATAGATGCGCTTTACATAAAGCGCCCACTCGAGCACTCGTTACCGCGATCCTAGCTGTCTTCGACATACTGGCCACAGACCAATCGTCACGACTAAAACGAGAAATGTGTTATCTCTTATTTTTTAATGTGCACAATTCACCAAGTTTGCCACTACAATCGAGATTTATCGGCTACAAACATTTGCATATTCCTAGTTTGTGAAATCAACAATCCGTTCTGAGAAGTTTTATCAGAGGGATCCAGGTCCCTGACCTACTTCGCGACGAATCTGCATGCAATAAATGATTCAGATAAAACCTAAACGTATAGAAATTACTACATTTGTCATGACCACATTGGCTAAACACAAACACTATCCTGCAAGTCGTAATTTAATGCTGTGATACAAACCACCACTAAACAGTGGTTAACATGTATCCAGTAAAGCCTAGTACGGATGTAGGAAAATACGGTTTGTAGATAAAATCGTGAATATTGTGAACGCATGCACATTTACAGTTAGGAGCTCCAAACGCAAATAAAATTAACGAAAGACAGCAGTAAACGACCGCACAGACACATATCCATTGCGGTGTAAAATAGCGGCGCGCGCAGCAAATGACATTCCACATTCATACCACGCCAAATAAGTGCGGAACGTGGAGCGTATTTAGGTCACACACTGATTCTCGGTAATAGAAGTGTGGGGCGTAAAGCTGTGGAGTTTCACCGCAAGTAATCTGACAGACGTATAAGAAGTTCTTTGCTAATTTGCGGACCGTGCTTTCGACCTGCGGTCACGCGCATGCCGACCGCAGCTAAATTCCGTCACTGCTACGTGCTACGTCGACGAAGACGGTAGCCATCGACCATCATTCCGAACTGCTACAGGTCAATATCTTATAGAAAGCTTTCATACATATTCCTAACATTCTTGAAATCCAGTCTAGACAGACTAAAAATAAAGATTTTCCAGGTAAGTCTCTACTGGGAAACTCTTTAAAGGTGTCGATTCTCTTGTTCACGAACTAAACTTATTTTAAACTATCGCTCTCTTATACTAATGGTAGATGCAAGAAAGGGATGGCAATAATTTTAGAACTGTCAGATTAGTTAACGTGTTACATTTCGCTGTATTTTAGTCGGCACGTTCCGAAATCACGACTAAACTTGTATAGAAATTGTAATGTCGACTAATTTGACAGCACTAAAATTGTTGCCATCCCTTTCTTGTATGTAGTAAAAGAGAGCGATAGTTTAAAATGACTAGTTCGTGAACAAGAGAATCGATACCATTGTCATTCTTTGATTTCATTAAGATGTTACATACATAAACAATTAAGATTCCGCTGATTATTTCGTCGCCATGGCAAGCTACATATGTATTTTTACGTTTTATTGTGGTATTCACACTGCGTGTACACAATGCAACACTCGGCTTTCTGTCGCGCATTCGGAGTGCTAATGAATTTGAGAATACACTCTAATAGGGTTATGTCGGTATTACAGACAATTTGATACAAATTAAAACAATAGTAAACGATTCTATTTTTTTATCACGCTGATTGCGAATGAAATCGATTTGATAAGTTAAATATCTCAACATTAATGGAGTACAAAATTGTTAAATGTTAATCTAAATTGAATATAATCTGTTTACGATTAAACGATATTTTTTTTTATGTTTTAGTTCATTTCTACACATGTCATAAGTATGACGTTTATAGTAGAGATCCCACAACCCTTTCATTGCAAGCACCATTAATTTTGCAGGCATGTAATTTTTCTGTTATTAGCATCACGTAAATACAAATTTGTGTAGTTAATACGTCTTTCAGTTGTAATTATATCACATTTTTAATGGCACGTTCCGCTCTGTGGTCGGAAGCATGTTCTATGAAGATTCGTGTATGACATAATAAACTAGTCGTTGAAGGGTAATTATCTACTAGCATGTAATAAAAAAATATTCTATAATTATCAACACGTGCAGTTTTAAAGGTCAAAATAAATTTGTTATAAATTGTTGAAAAACTATTTTTGAACACGGAATCAATACTTATACCAAAATATTTTAATAACGCGTTATGAAAAATTCAAGCAAAAAAATGGCGCCATAAATATTTGCAACAACAAAACGTATCGTAAGTCGTAAGCTAACTGTAGCGTCAGGCCCGGATAGCGCTGAGAAGAGGAAACAAAACATTAGCTACGAGTCTGTCAATCAAGAGACACGCGAATGTCGCTTAGCATTGCATCTAGTTTCACTTACAGTTCACGCAGTTTTTCTTCGGGAACGCGATCGCGACCGCGATCAATAGCTCACATTGTGCTCGTCGACGCGACGGCGACGCCTGCGCACGTTGCATAATGTGTCAGTCGTGGGAGCGACTACAGAGCCGCGCCGTTATGCGACGCACGCCACTGGTACCGTTCCATTAGTGATTTTATTAGACGATTCGCGTGTATCGCCCGTAATCAATTTGAGCACATTGCAGGCGTTGTAAGTCGCCCTACTTGCAACGTATTATAGAGCATAAAACGCTTTACAGCCGCGTTCTCCATTTAAGCTCACACGGTGTTTCATTCCGGGCTAATGTAAAGCTTGTTGTGTATAATTTTGTTTTGACCGCTTTATCTGAGACGCAACAGTATATCACGAATTTTGCAGATAAATCGATACAATGCTATGGAATTGATTTGTATATGTGTTTGGATTACAGGTACTAGTGCTGACATATCTTCTTAATTTCAGACGATATCCTTGCCAATTTCGATTGCAGTAAATTATTATTTGACGTTTTCCTATAACCAAGAGCTTCTAGATGTCGATTTATTCCGTAAATTAAACTTATATCATTCATATGGGAAACTTGAAAAAAAAACAGATTAGGTACCTCCTCAATCTGAATCTATTTCAGAAAGATATCCGATGTCCTTCTGCATTAGGATTAGATTTGAAAAAACTAATCACGCCTCGGATGGATAGTGAGTAGAAATATAAATATTATTTTTGTTCTTAGTTTTTACTTCAGATGTCTTTTTCTTGTCTTTAAATTGACCGCGAACGTTGTACAACGGTACTTGCAAATTTTCAGTGTGATTTATTTGGTTATTCTTCATCTCTTCAGCGGATAAAAACATCGCCCTCATTTTTTTATTAGAAATAAAGTGGACTAAAGTCATAATGTTTCAATTATAGTACGAACGCGGAAACTGGTTTGTGAGTTTCGGTTTATTTTTTATAGTATCAATATTTGGGTAAGTCGTGGTATCCGTGTCGGCGATGAGTCAGCGATGACCGCTTACGCCCACGTCTATTGTTCGTCTCAGGCGCAGGTTCCCTCATTTGCATACCCATCTCACCATAAATAAACATAAGCCCCATTATTTTTTCTGCTCTCGCAATTTTACGGTGTTGCTAAAACATAAGTTTCGCTTAACAGTTATGCATTTCATTTATTTGTTTAAAATTTTATTATATTAACATAATTCGTGAAAATTTAGATTTTAGCCATGATATCATTGAGTTCAGTTATTTTTGCATTCCGTTTCTTTTTATAAACAAGTAGCCCGTTAAAATTTGTGTTTTAAAAGAAAAATAATAAAGATAAAGATATTTATTCGCAAAACTTTTAAACTTTCTAGAATTTCACTCAAATTGAACTAAATGTTTGTTTTGTTTCGATTTATATGTGCGTGAAAAGTCCCGTAAACATAGTTCAATAAGAAATATAATTCCGATTATATTAGTGAATTGATATGCTTTCCAAAATAATGTCTCAACAGCTAGATTCTAATAAAAAAGATGGAATCGATAATAACATTGATCAAAATAGATAAAAATAAATTAAGTTACGGGACACCTGTTAAAAGAAGAACCGTCAAAAGTGCACGCACCCGCGCCGCGGCCGCAGGTCGTTCACCCCGACACGACGTAATTAAAATCCTTCATGGAAAGCACGCCTGATGGAATCCATCCTGACCCCGCGCACGACCGCCTAGTACCGCCCTTTAAACGTTACTTTATAAATAGGAGCAACCCAGCTACGTGTCCCCTACCACTGCTATGCGATACGGGAGCTACTAAAAAAAAAAAGTTTAATTATTCCGCGGTTTTTAGTTTTAACTTTTGTTTTGTGGAATTCTTGTAGTATGCGTTTAAAAATGTGTCAGCTTCAGAACGTTCGTAGATCGTGGATGAAACAGTAATTACGTTGATTAAAAAGATGAAGATAAAAAAGGTTTTGTAATTTTAATTCACTTTGAGACAGATAACTACAATTCCGAATCAATTTTGTTAGACATGGTCAATATATTTTGATTTAATATACCAATCAATTTAGCTTAAGTGTAAATCTCGAAGATTACCAAATTAAAAACTTATAGGTTCGTAAATTGAATTATATCACATTCAATAAAACGCTTAAAACTTTATCATTTCAATTACTCCGACAATAAATTGACGTCCGAAAATTCAAATTCAGAGATAAATCACATTTATCAAAGTGATAGATCCCTACTTCATCTAAATAATTGCTTATAAATTCCTAAAAATAAAATTATAATTTACGAGGTTGCACTTCATGAGAAGTTTTACAAATTGATAGACTTTACTCTCCACATACTTGTTTGATTTACAACAAATGTACTTCCTAGGCCATTCCTTACCGAGACTAATAAATCGATAAGATTCCCTGGATAGCTCAAAGCTTCCACTTTCCTCTTAAATCTCCCCATAAACTTCGGTATGATATCAAAATAATCAGGAAATCGGCACGCGGTATCGCCTTGTGCCCAATAATCGGTGTCGATGGCGTGTCGCGAGCTCTGCGCGCGCGCAGTCACGAACCATGCGGTGGATCGCTGTTCTCACGTGACCCTCTTAATTATAATCTCAGAGCCAGCAATCGGGTCAGCTGAACATGTACAACGAATTTTGGATTTCAGTTTAATGTAGTGTAGTCCAAAATATATGTAAGGACGTTAGAAAGTTAAAAAAGAATGAAAGATTCATAGCCAAAATATGATTTTATATTTAGACTTATCCTATTATTATGACTTTAGGTTATCTATTAAAAATGCTTTTAAAACCTAAGAAACTTTGAGAGATAAAGTAAGGAATAACATGATAAGGGAGCGTTGTGGAGTGAAAGAAGATGTAGTGACAAAGATTGAGAAAGGTATGTTAAGATGGTTTGGACATATAGAGAGGATGGACGAGAGGAGATTGACGAAACAAGTATACGAAGCGAGTGTGGATGGAAGAGTTGGAAGGGGACGACCTCGGCGAACGTATCGCGATCAAATCGCGGATGTTCCCAAAAAATGCCATGTTAAGAGTTCTCTAAACCGACGAGAATGCATGACGAGGTTAATGGACGTAGACGAAGCGAAAGAGGTGTGTCTGGATCGTACCAGGTGGAAATCCATAGTATCTGCCTACCCCAATAGGAAACAGGCGTGATAATATGTATGTATGTATGTAAAACCTAAGAAAAACATAAGGAAGGAAGAATATATAACTGGCATATCCAAAGCTAAATAAAATTAATACATAAGTAGCAAAGCATATTAGTTTTTACTTCTCCTTTTTCAGCAAAGTAGAGTAGGAGCCTAGGCGCAATAATCAAGAGTCTTTAAATAAAGAGACTTTTTTAAATTGATAGTAAAGTAGATAACGAATTTTTCTTTTCACAATTTATTGTTTTAGATTTCGCCCCACTACAATAATAGTACCTAAGTTCTTCGATACAAAGCTAATTGAAACAAATAATTTAGGGCCGGATTTTCAGTCGCCAGGTAACTATTAACTGAGGAGTAAGATTGTCATTTTTACAGTTGATGTATAGAAAACCTGTCAAAAAGTCAGTTGGAAAACATAGCTTATCTATAGTTTGAAACGGTGTATATTTTTGAAAGAAACGTTAGTATTACATTATAGTTAAAATTTATTAGACGGTTGAAAAACCGGTCCTTAATCAAACAATAAGTCTTTTGACATTTATTTTTCGCAAAGATATTGGTATTACTGAACGATCAAATGAATTAGTTGTACAATAAATATAATTGTTTATATACGAATTTCGCTATTGACCACTGATCCATACAAACAATTAAATTACGGTCGAAAAGAAACGAATTCCTTCGTGTCCGATGATTCTTTCCACGCATAAATAAGTTGAAACAATTAAATATTTAATCGTGTGTTTCCATAGCTCTTTTATTTTGACGTAGCTCTAAAATATATGATAGGTAAGAATGTACACTCTATTTTTTCTTACTTGCCTTATTTTGTAAACAATCTTAGCATGTATTTTTAATGCAATTTGTCAATAATAATTATTAAAAGACATTATGTTACAATTTTACACACTAAATAATTGTTTTAACCTACATGTTCCAAAATAGAAATAATATTGTATCAGTAGTTATTTGAATAAGAGACATGCCAAGATTGTTTACTAAATAAGACAAGAGATAAAAAACAGACTAAATGTTTCGGAAAGTATTTCATTGCTATTGTAATTTATGCGTACACCCATAAAATGTGTGAACATATGTAGAACTTTATGGGTTCGCTACGACAGTTTACAAATTAAAGCTCTCAAGCTCAAAGAATTCCGCCAAACTTTAGTATCGTGGGCAGCACGTTAGGTCGTAAGTCGTAGGTTCGTGATCCAATTCCACACAGTTGGTACCCCGGTACCAGCATGACCTGCACCCCGGTCGTGCTCTCCGGATCGTTTGTTATACTTTTGCGGTTTGCCAGCGCTACCAGTTGTTCCGTGTACAATTGCGGACCTAGATACCGTAGGTAGCTAGGACCTTAATAATGTACAACTTCGTGGGAAAAATCTTTCTTCGTTTTAGCTGCTCTTTTTATGTAAAACATTCTGTAAGACACTTATGTAGATGTCTTTGACTAAAAAGGATTTTTTTTTACTATAGGTTTAATTAATATTATGTAGCACTAGCCTTTGCACGCGTTTAATTCGGTTTATCACTGAAGGACGTAATCGCCCGTTCCGCGGGAACGTATGTATCTTCCCGGGATAAAAAGTAGTCTTTATGTAAAGTTATGTACTATCCATTTATTCATATCTATGAATCTGTTTCTGTGTGGTTGAAGGACAAATAATCAAATAAAAAAACAAACAAATATCCATCCTTTCGCATTTATAATATTTGTTGGATAAAGTTCCTTATCTATTTCCAATCCACTGGTTGTCATAATTATCTTAATATTTATTATTCATATTTAATATCTTCGTGTTCAGCAAACAATATCGTTTGTTAGCTTGTAACCAATTATTCAGACCCCATTAAAATACATTGCGCACATAACATTAACTCAATGTAAGTGCCCTCTGTTCGTTCTATTGAAAGCCTTTCAAAGCCTTCTTTAAATATATTGGAAAACAAAACACAAGCGTAATTTAGTGCAACTAATGGTCGCGCACAGTACAGACCCAAGAATTAAATTTTTCAATGTGTATTACGAAATATAAATTTATGACTATGATTTAGTGTACAAATTATAATCAATGAAACGTTTCTGTTTTATATACAAAAACTATCTTATTTGATAATTTTATTAAGTATATTACTGAGATATCAATGAGCACCTTTTCTGTATGTTCGTTGATGTCTTTTGTTCCGTAAATCGCGAAGCTTTGAGCATTCCGGCTCGATTGTTTCGCATCAAGGTGAAGAATTTCAACGCTGTTATTTTCTGAATTAATTTATTTCTTAATGCTTTAGTAACTTTTATTATGATATTTATTGAGATAATTATTTGCCAAATATCATATTTGAATAATTATATTACTTTGTAATTATTATTATGAGCAACTTCTTCGCATGTCTCGTTGATGTCTTTTGTTCCGTAAACCGCGGAGATTTGAACATATTCCGGCTCGATTGTATGGCATGCATGTAAATTTCATCGCTATTTGCGAATCATTTTGTTAGGTAAAACTAGTTACCTTTATATGACAATTATTCAGATAACTGTTTGCCAAATAGGTATCATATTTGAATAATGATATTACTTGATAATTATGAGCACCTTCTCCGCATGTCTCGTTGATGTCTTTTGTTCCGTAAGCCGCGGAGCTTTGAGCATTTTCCGGCTCGATTATTTCGCCTGAAGGTTAATTTCGTCGTTGTTATTTCCGAATTATTTTATTTGTTAATGCTTTAGTAACTTTTATATGACAAATATTCAGATATCTGTTTATCAAATAGGTATCATATTTGAATAATTATAATTACGAGAGGTCGCCCAATGGTCAAAAATCGACCGTAATTCATAAAAAAAATATGATTAAAGTATGCCAAAAAAAAACGTTTTTTTTTTTGTTATTGATAACTCTAAAGTCGTCAATAGCTACTAAAGAAAAAGAAAATCGGTTGACAAACAAAGGAGAAAATGGTACTGAACCGTTTTTCTTTGCCTATTTATATATAGATTACTTGGTAATAATTTTTCGCACCTTTTCTGCATATATCGTTGATGTCTTTTGTTCCATAAACCGCGGAGCTTTGAACACTTTCCGGCTCGATTGTTTCGCATGCAGGTCAATTTCATCGCTGTTATTTCCGAATCATTTTATTATTTAATGCTTTAGTAGCTTTTATCATGACAATTGAGATAATTGTATGCCATAGTTTCTGTATAAAAACGAATTTCTGTAGAATAAAGATATGTAGTAAAGATAAGAGTTTGTTTTTACATGGCAGCGTTCTTTATTTATAGACTCATTAGACGTAATTTGCAAAAGTTTATGGCCAGAAAAAACGATGGAATAAATGATAAATCTTCTCGCAAAGGGAGCCAAACGAAGCGACTCTAAATATAGCGCAGTGCCATTATTGCTATATGCGCATCGAAGCTTATCGCTCTATACACGATTGAAGACAAGCTCGCGCGCATGAGCGCAAAAACCTTCCTATACATACCCTAACGGTACGCAATATACACTACTCATTTTTCTTCGTTATCATTAATTTATTTTTCCTTAGCTTATACGTTTCCTGGAAGCGTTTTAACAATTACTCTTGTTCTAGCTGCTATACATTTTCAAATAAGCTTTTAAAATATAAAGATGTAAACAAAAATGAATTTGACATTTTAAGCTAGATTACTATTGTATTGTTGATTTTGTCGCATAATTGTACATTTGTCAATACACCAAGCTATTCATATACTTTAGTCATTCTTTCGTTAGTTATTCAAGTAGTTTTATTGTGTAAACTGCTTCCATAAAATATTTTTAATTATAACGAAGTTGTTGCAGTTGTATGGTTGGCTCCAGCGAACAACCACCATAAAATATTTAATAAACCAGTTTATTGAACAGGATCACCTGACTGCACTCAAGATGTCCAGGATTGCGAGCTCGGAAAAATATTTTCAACTACATTTTTTAAATATTTCTAAATATTGCCTGGTGAAGTAAAACAGTGTTAATATAATTAGGGACATACCTTGTAAGGGCTACGGGAAAGATATTTGACAGGTTAGCGTCACGTGATGTTATAGTTCAAACAAATTTCAACACGCAGTTCATGAACTTTTCACTGTTCGTATATCACAGGCGGTCGCACAGTCCTCGGGGTGAGCGCGCACGTTGGTCGCGAGTAGTGTCGCGGCCACTCTCGACGAGACACTGAACTTGCCAGAGTGCGCCCCAACGGTTATAACATAACACGTCTGACGTAACCTTAACCTTGCAAGAAGAAGAGGAACGAGCCGCCGAAGGACGGAGAGAGAGAGCGATAGTTTCGAGAGAAAGGGAGAGATGGCGCGGTTGCCGGACGCGCGGACACCGCGGGCCGGCGTCGCGCGCCGCCGCCGTCCGCCCGCCGTCAGCGGTCAGACCCCATCCTGCTTCCCATACACGACGCTGATAATGTTTATCTTTCACACTACTGTTTGATTATACGCATTTAAACAAATTGGGAAATTTATGACACTTCACTAAGCGATCTTAAAAGGCTCGTGTTTGAGGAGTGTAGAAAGCGTTGATGGGACAATAAGTATATAAACGTACCTCCTAAAATATAACTTAGAGAGGAACGTGATGTTCGATGTTTTATGACCCCGAATCAATAGAAATTTTGAGAAAATACTGTGATCAAGACATCCGATCATTTCATAATTGCAGCATATTATCATATCAAGGTCCATTTTGCAGATTGGAACCAGTCGTGCGTCCATTAGCAAGCGCACGGCTTATTCCCGCATCCTTGATGTTAACTATTTGTAGTTAAATATGGAACAACTGGACTATATCCCGCCTTACTTTTAGGGGAAACCATATTAGACCAAGTGTAAATAAAGAAAGATTTTGCTGCCATTTAACCAGCTTTCTTTTTTCAGTCACCTCTGTAGACATGACAGGAGTAATGATGGACTATACTTAGCATGGATACCTAAGTGTGGGGTCCTGGGTTCGATTCCAGGGCCGGGAAAAAAGTTATGAGTTTTTTCATCAGGAAATTTTTAGTAGCAACTCGAAATCTGAATTTGTATCCGGTTAGTGGCAAAAGGCTCGCTCCTCTATTATATCGATCTGGCGTAATCCGGGTGTACTATACGGATGCCTCTCCTGCCCCTTCGGGGAATACAAGCGTGATCATCAATCATCAACTCAGCCTATCGCAGTCCACTGCTGGACATAGGCCTCTTCCGAATTGCGCCACAACACTCGGTCCTCTGCCTTCCGCACCCAGTCCCCACCAGCTACTTTCATGATCGTCGGTCCACCTGGCTGTGGGGCGCCCTACGCTGCGTTTACCGATTCGCGGTCTCCACTCAAGGACTCGTCTGCTCCAGCGGCCATCGGTCCTTTAACAGACATGGGCAGAACACTGCCATTTCAGCTTACTAATCTTACAAGCTATGTCTGTCACTCCGGTTCTTCTTCGGATAATCTCGTCACGGATTTTATCCTTCCAAAGAAACTCGAAGCATAGCTTGCTCCATAGCTCGCTGAGGGACTTTGAATTTGTGGACTAGCCCAACTGTTAGTGTCCACGTCTCGGCACCGAAAGTCATGACAGGCAGGACGCACTGGTTGAAGACCATTGTCTTCAAACTTTGCAGTATAGGCGACGAGAAGAATCGGCGAAGTTCGCAAAATGCTGCCAGCCCAAACGGATCCTCCTGTCGGCTTCTTTCTCGAAGTTGTGTCTACCAAGCTGAATTACCTGCCCTAGGTAGTCGTATTCCGTTACAACTTCGAGTGCCGACCTTTCGACGAATATTGGCCTCGGCATGACATGCCTATTGAACACGACTTTAGTCTTGTCCAGATTCATGCCAAGACCGACACGCCGAGAGGCTCAGTTTAAGCTGTGCAGCATTTCGCCCAGTTGTTCCAGCGACTCAGCGATTACAACAATGTCATCGGCAAAACGGAGATGTGAGATTTTCTCGGCGTTAACGTTGATACCCTGTCCAGTCCAGTCCAGCATCTTGAAGAAGTCCTCCAACGCGTTAGTGAACAATTTCGGGTACCTATATTACATCCCCTTGTCTCACTCCTCTGCGCAGTTGGATTGGCTTCGTCTTTGGGTCCTGAAGCTGAACAGTCAGCTGAACAGGCGTGATATTATGTTATATATAAAATTTTTTGTTTGCGTGCAAGACCCAAGACCAAGAAAAAAAAAATTGTTTAAACAAAAATTATACCACGTTTTTTAAGCGAAAGCGAGTAAATATTGCATTGTTTGTAGTTCATAACTATATTCTTTCAAATCTCTAGCTCAACCGGAAGTTAGTTTAAAATCAATTACAATTTTTTTCCAAGACTGAAAGCGAGTTAATAATAAAAACGTGGTAAAAACACCTTGAAGAGATAAGATTAAAATAATCCGTTAATATGCTACCAGAACAGTTAATATCGCGAATCTATTATTCATAGATGTCAGTAACAAACCAAGGATCACTCGGTCACATCTATCTATAGGCAAAGGTCCCCGAATAGTAACGGTAATATGAATCGGTTTTATATACTTAGTAGAAGCATATTTATAAACCACTGTGTATCTTTGTTGTTGTCAGTTCGAAGGACAAGATTATTGCGCCACTTAATAATAGTTATAAGCCTGACCGAAGGTTAGATTAGAAGACTAGTTTGCAATTCTACGAATGAGACTCATGTGAAAACTTAGAAATACAATGCTTAGCGTGACTAATTATAAGGGACGTGCAAGTAAGCTCACGCGGTGACTACGAGCCTGGAAAAAAGCTAAGATAAACGCAATTATGTATAAGTTCATTCGTCACGCTTGTAACCTTGAAAAGATCTAGATAGATGTGTGCTACTCTAGCCAATGAGCGAATTCGAACATGAGAAAAATAAACTGAAACTACCAACACAGCTTGCCGAATCCCCACGTTGAATTGGCTGTCCAAAACTAATGACAATTGCTGCTAAAGTAGACACTTCCCGGAATATGGTAATACATAGCACGCCTCGAACTCAAACTTTTTATTGCATTCATGTCTACATAGATATTACATTTATAAGTACTGTAGGTATTTATATGGTTTCAACATGAAACCCACACACACAGGGCACAGCAACATACTAATAATAGGTGTTATAATAACCCCCACCCCCCTTCCCCCAACCCCCCAAACAAGTAGACCCATGCTGTAAAGATGACGTAGTCCATTGCTTGACAAGGGCCTCCAATAGCACGCCACTAACATCGATCCTCGGCCACTGGCATCTAGCTTCTACCCGCCACCTTTCCAATATCAATGCTCTACCGAGCCTAAGGACGTCCTACCCTACGTTTGCCGATTCGCGGTCTCCACTCAAGAACACGTCTTCCCTAAAGGTTGTCGGTTATTCGGCTAATATGGCCGGCCCACTGCCACTTCGGTATGTCGACAACCTTGGTTCCTTGTCGGATCACTTCATTCCGGATTCGATCCTTCAGAGAGACTCCGAGCATAGCACTTTCCATAGTTCGCTGAGCTACTTAAATTTGTAGCAGCCGTAACAACACCCCGGTCTAATCGGCTTCAATTACAACAAGTATCCAAATGAGGAGTCTGAAGATAAACTATGCGTAAATAGTGGCACTGAACCCGTTCCTTAGTACATGAATCCATTTCCGTGAGCTGATTATACACGAGTGCTAGAAGCGACATAATTGGTTAGAGGAAAGTCGATACTCTTCTATACTAATGGAATAACCATAAGGATAGTAGAGTATCAACTTTCCTTTAATCTTGAAGGTCCGCGACAATTTACTTAAACTATTCTATTGTATTATATCGAATGTTCTTTTCATTTAAATGCAATTTATTGGTTAATTGTGTCGTAAAGAAATGTATTGTGTAAAAGATTATATGAATAGAAAAATAGTGAACACTGAGATAACAGCTGATAGAGATATATTGAAGAAATACACTGGGATAAACAAGGGCAGAAAAATGATGATACTGGTTGTATCGTGTATCCAGAATTATTGGAATGTTTCCTTATCGTATCAACTCAAGAGCCTTCTCTTACCGCTATAATTGAATATTAAACGCTCTTCACGTAGTATTTTTATTTTGACATTGTACTATGACTCATATGTTATAGATGCAGGCTCTACAAAAGAGACAGGTGGACAAACTAAATGATATAGCCATATTTCACAGCACTTAACCTCCACGACTATATGACCTACAACTATGCTTGTTGAATAAGTCATATAAAAGAGTTCAATTGTTAGTCAAATTGCTCAATCTTTTACTCTCGTCTTCACATTCGTGAATGAAAATGTAAAAGCATTTCGCTTTCAAATGGAACAATTGCGATGTTTTGCCTAATGGCATGTGCTAAAGAAAAGATTATGTCGGCGACCTCCGCTTTCTAAGACATATGAACTTGAAAATTGTTTATTTTATGCATATATTTTTTATTTACTTTTCACCTGACTTTTCAGTTCCATTGATTTCTTTTTAAAATAAGACTTTCACATGCCTCTTACTTTAGAGAAATTGGATGCATTAAATAAAAAGTAAGTATTAAGTGTCTGTTGTCGGAATAAAACAACAACGCATTTCTACATATTATACGAGTGGGTTTTATTCTATTTATAAAAGTAGAAGAAAAATATGATTGACTAACATTATCAACGCCCCGACTCAGCACAAATAATGATCCTAGAAACGTGTTAGTATAAATGTTCCTTTTATGACGCAGCCAATACGTAAAGCGCGAGTCTCACTGAAAGCGGAGGTTGCGACGAAGCCGCTAGCAGAGCGAGATCTTTTTTTGAATCCTATTATAAATACGAAAGTGAGACTGCATCCAAACCAATTCAAATGAGATGTTTTTTTTCCACAATTTATATCTTTAATATTAATGAGTTTTAGCAGAGCGATATATAAATAAATAAATAAATAAAATGTGAAATAATGAGAAAATATGAGAAGGATATGTATATAAAACTTTTCATCTTGGAAAATACGTGAGAGCGAAAACACCTTAACCACGCTCTCTGTATGATCTGAAAAAGGACTTCGAAAATTCATTAGACACAAAAAGGAATGTATTCTACTAACCCCAAGTTCCTGGAAAGCTAATCAATTTGATCCGTTGTCAAATCTCATGTCAGCTCCTGTGATTGGCCGGCAAAAATATTAACAACCAATCACAACGCTTGACCTGAGATTTGACAGCTGATTAGTACCTAAATTTTTGCGTTGACCAACCTTTCGGAAACTGGGGGTAAGTGTTTTACTTTCAACACCATTAAGATCACAAAACATGCAATATTATAATAACCACATTTTATTAACATTACTAAATGAAATATTTTTAAATATGGTCATGGAATAAAAGTATGTCGGCATGGTAGTTATGGTAGCGACTTAACACCCACACACTCACGTGATTATACCAATAAATCAGTGTAAGCCTACTTTTGTCAAAACTCCATTTTTAAACACATTATTTAGATAAATGCACAGATAACACACAGATAAGTAATTAAGATGATTACTGAGCGACCTAGTGTTTTGTATATTGTGATTAAGTCAAGTTCACGTCACGAGACTCAAGAGCCATTCGTCATTTGACGTCACTCACTCAACGTCACTTCGATGCGTAGGTATTTAGCAGGTGCTAAGGTCAATGCGGACTATCAATTGATGTGTATCCACACGATTATTCTTTTTACCGTAATTGTGAGCTCATAATCTTCATTAGTGCGGTCGATTCATCATGGTTTCACATCAATTCATCAAGTTCCCTCTTTGTCAATTATTCCCTCATAAAAGAATGTTCCCAAGACTCTGTGGTTTGTTATGCTTCACATCATATTTCCCGTCTGAGTGCTTATTACGCTCTGGGATACGATGCTACTTTCTCATTTATTGGTCGATGATACGTATCTTATTGTTTATTACGATATGCAATTTTACATGTTAGATAAGAACCTCAAATAATTAAAAATAACAGCTATGAATGTATGCGTTGTACAATAAATCTCTGTTTTAATGATACCGGAAGTCCATGCGCCATATTTTAATAAAATTGTAAACCTAATAAAAAGTGGGGTTAGCCCAGTAAAGTATACTGAAATAGAATACAAGTCGTTAGTTCCGACCCATGAACTTGGTAAAGATAAATAATATTCATTAAGATTACTGAAATTGAATGTTTTCCATTACTTTAGTTTTCGATTAAAACTAATAAAATAATAATAATAATTAATCCATAGTCTCTGCCTACCCCAATGGGAAACAGGCGTGATAATATGTATGTATGTCAATTAAAACTTGATACTGATAAGTACTGACAATAACAACCACTAAAGTGAAATTTTCAAAAAACTTTTTCTTCTTTCTTACATTTACTTACGCTGATTTATCGAAACTAATCACGAGTTTAATCTATTACCTCGTAAAAGAAACTGTACAGTTGACGCCTTGCCAAAATCTTCTCAGAAAAATAAATTAATTAATTCCATTTTATTATTAGTTACACTCATATTAATTAGCGGATCGTTTTTATCGGCGCGTTTCCTCGTTCGCCATCAGTTGCTTTGTGCCAGCTGCTATATTAAGTCCAGTATTTCATGTTAGACACGCTTGTGGTACCGATGCTGTGCTAATGTTTTACCCTCCGCTTTTATTCTCTTGATATTTCTCTGGGCGGCGTTGAAAGGTTTAATAAAGTGCTATTTGCCTTTCGAGATAGAATTGTTTAAGATAGGTTCCTGTATACATTATTCTAATTAGTTTATTCAGTGTTCCGTGTGGTGCCGGACATAAAGAATTGCACCACCCTATATCTTCTCATGGGTGTCGTAAAAGGCGACTAAGGGATTTACCAGAGGATGGGCAGCAGCGTTCTCTGAGTATTTAAACAACCCGCCTGCTAAGCGTGGCGATTATGGTATATAATCAAACTGCTTGGGGAGGCATATGTCCAGCAGTGGACGTCTTTCGGCTGAAATGATGATGATGATACAATATTCTATCATATTGTTTCAAAAATGAATCTTTTATGACATGCAAGATATGGTAACTATTGGTTTGATTTCAATCTTAAAGTGTTTTGTCATAATATATTGGACAAGTAAAGTGAAAATTAGTGTTTTTTTTAATGATACATAGGTTATTACGTTATATGAAATACAATTAAATTTAATTTCCCGTCTACGGTAACGTAAAGATATGTCGGGATTTCAGATGATTATCATATCGTCCCGACGAACGAGCCTTTTCATGGACGCACTGCTCCCGGGGAAAGTGAAGCCAGTGTCAGACTCTTACATTATCTTCTTTATTGGCCCAGATCGGGCCTCTCCCGAATATTCGCCACGAAGAATAAAATCCCCGAAGAAGAGTTATAGCTCGTGCCCAGGATGAACAGGCCCAACAAACTGCTGTTCCTCCCAGACGTATCGAGAAGAACTAGCAGGATCGGGCACACGGAGGTTTTCTGGCCGATGATCTCCTGACGAACGGCCCAACCAGGTCTTTCGAAAATCATCTTTACTTAGTGTCATGTCGTACTGAAAGCGGACATTCAATGTATTTTTGGACGTTTGTGGAAAACTTGTGTAAAATACCAATTTATAAAACCATATGTATATTATTTACTAAATCTGGCTGTCTTATTTAATATATTATTTCCACTTACAAACATAAAAAAGTTAATACATTTTGCATCAAAAATAAATTGGAAATCATTCAATACTACGGAAACTAAGTTTTACCGTTATTCGCCAATTCTTATTTACGACTTGCATTTATCTAATACTTGTCCAATGAAATGTCTAAAATATTATAATAAATTACATTATAGTACTGACCTGAGTGAATGAGTGCAGGTATATGACTGATTCTATAATAATTATAGGAATCAATTTTTAAATTATAAGCAGTTTTATTCGAAAAACAAGCCATTAGAATTGATAATTTCACTATTCAGAATTTGGTACCTAGGATAATCCTTATTAATTCTTCTATAATGTTTTCAATGTGAAATTTTGTGAAGGTGTTTGGATGTTTGTTACTCAATCACGCTGTAAGGTATGAACAGATTTTGATGAAATTTGGCATACAGATAGAACATAACCTGAATTAACTTAAAGGCTTTTTTACCTTTAAACCCGAATAAAATTTTAATCCCGGGAAGATGAACAGTTCCCGAGGGATACGCGATAAACGATACCCAGGTGAGCGAAGCCGCGGCCTGTAGTAGTAGTAGTATATAATAAAACTACAGAATAAAACGAATAGAGCACCTGCAGTGATTTTCAAAAATGCAATTGTCTATGTTCGTATCAATTCTTACCTTCTGGACATTACGTCACACATCGCGAATTCAGATGAACATCTTTAAATACCCTTTTTGTTTCCCACGAAGTTAATAAATTGAGAGATATCCGAATCCAATAAAATGATTCACCGCTAAGATAAAACTTCGAAAAATTATTTATATTTATTATTAATACATAAAGCCAACGACTATTCTATTAATGTTTGCGACATTCGCGTCATAGAAGCTATAGGGGAGCCAATATAACACGTTTTTAATGAGCATATCATATAAATTGCACCGCATACAGACCGGTTGGATTAACTTCTGATTACAATGTAAACGCTAAGGCTTATAATCATAACTAACAACCTAGCAGTTTTGTGGAGTAAAATGAAGTGTCCCTATTGAGTTGTATGGTGCACCGAGCGAATTGTTACATCCTTCTTGCAGAATCTTAACGTTATTATGTAGCTGGACAATGTTGCGACATGTTTGCTCCAATTGAACAGTTGCTCTTTAGTATAACAGCCTAAGAATCATGAAAATGTGAAATCCCTCATAAAATATGCTGTTACACCGTGGTTCAATATTGTACTTTTACATGTATCAATTTCAAATAAACATGGGACTATCTATTGAATATTATATCATTCTTAAAATCTAATATGTGGATTATGTTTCTACTAATGTTTTAATAAATTTAAAAAAATATGGCGTGCTCCAGCAAATCGGCTTTTATTGTTGCTTCATAAATTGATGTTTTAATGGAACTGAAACTAATCATAATTAACTGTAAACTCTTTGTTCTGTCCGTTACTGACAAAACACTAGCAAAAATATGTTCATGCCACGTTCAAAGATGTTCCTAGTGCAATTGATCTTGTATGTTCATTATACCTACCTACATGTTTATTGTTCACATCGACCTCCTTAGAAACCATTGTTGACAACATTTTCAAAATTCGCATCCCATAACTCTGCGACAATCTCACCGGTTCATCGCGTCTACAGCCGTGCCTTACATTTTGTGTTTGTTTAAAACATTACAATCGTTTCTCGCCTGACAGTTAGAAGTCTTTACCCAAAAACTCGGTATTATTTATGGAACTCACTGCGTCACTGCGAACCTCTCGTATCCTTCACAACTTTTTCTTGTTCTCATTTTCTTTTTAATTTATGTTGATACCTTTTCCTTGATGGAGACTGTTTTCACACGCTCCGAGATTACACTGAGTCCGATCTTAATCAACAGTTGCGGATTTTTATGACTACTTTATGAATCAGGAAATATTCTAGGCTCTAAAGTATGCGATGTAAAATGTAGAACATATCTTTTTATCTCTACAGTAATCATATACGTCTGTTGAGCAGAATGGAATACATTTCTTTGAAAGCTAATTAATAATAAATATACCTTTGAAATATGACTGCTTTTAGAGGTCCATATTAAATATTTTTTGTGTTCAAGAGGTGTTTGAATGCGGAACGTGGTATTAATTTTTGAACACATCAATCTTATTCTGTCCGGCCCGGACATAATTACTTGTTTATTCAAGATGAATTGATATTTGATAACGAATTAATTCGTTTTATTTCATAGATCCATTTACGGTTGGTACTTACAGTAGGATTAAACAAACAAATAGTCTATGAAATGAGCATAAGAATATTTCACCTTTTTACTGCCTTTTGCACTATCTATCTATCTATACGAACATGCAAAATAAAGTCTCAACATAGGGTCCTACATTATTAATTCGAAATATTTTAAGACACATCTATGAACGGTAAAGAAGTCATATGGAATGTATTTTTTTAGTTTTATTGTTAATAAATAAATACATTTTTAATTACTTGATTAACGATAAAATCACTGGGTCCGTATTATTTTCACGACACATGGTAATGAATATCCAATCTGTGGCCCAGTGCTTGTTATTCATAGAGTAATAAAGGTTTTATGCAAACGAAAACCAACATTATTAAAATTATTTCCGTAAATGACAAAAAAAAGTTTGAATAAATTAATTATTTTGTTGCTACAAATTATCTTTGCCCCCTTAAATATGTCAGATTAATAAAGTAGAACCTTTCATAAACTTGTGATTTCGAATAAAGTTCGAAATAATTTTCCTGAACTCACGTCTAGAGTGAGTAGAGTGACCGCATTCATTACACGTAGGCATTCATATTATCGTCTTTTAAAGTAACTTTATAAGAAATAAGTGTAGAGAAATTAACTGTGTCTTTGTAAAGACTTTTGATCGCTGACTGTACGTGCCAATTCATTGACTTACCAAAGATCCTATAATTAAAATAATCACAAAATGTTAAATTGTTTTATAGAACTCGTCGTTTGAATATATTTGAGATTATTTAATAAACGGTAGTTAACAATAATATTGAAACACCTATTGAAAGAAAAAAAATATAAACGCCACTTTTCGACGTTTCAACAACAAATCAGTGTTTTATTTCCTTCTTCCAACCCACAATTTTTGGTCGTATGAATCTATACGGATTGAGGGTGTTTCATTTATTTCTTTAAACTCAAAGTTTAGCTCTACGTTTTAAATAGGTATATAAAAAAGTTAAAAGTGGAAACGTCAAAAAGTGGCATTTATATCCTTCTTCCGTGGTTCAATTCAAATCTAAATTTTCGGAGACAGGTTGGAAAAAAACGAATGCGTGGTTGAAAGTACCGATACCATACAACTGTTTCACAGATTGTGCGGAAAAAATGCAATAGAAAAGTTGATAGTGAACTTTCGGTTTCAACCTAGAAAAGCGCGTACGTGGTCTCGTGGACCATAAGCCACATCTTTTTAATATACGACGTGTATCAGATTTAACCAGATGTCAGATAGTTGTTTATGTAGAATGGACTACTTAATTGATAAAATTGATTACAGCGATATGAAAGGCATTCGCAGCGCAGGCAATGCATTGTAAGGCGCTCCCCAGTCAGGTCAGTCGAAGATCTGATGAAAGTATCTGGGGGGGACTGGATGCGGAAGGCAGAGAGCCGAGTGTTGTGGCGCAACTTGGGGGAGGCCTATGTCCAGCAGTGGACCGCAATAGGCTGAGTTGATTGATTAAAAGGCATTCAATGCACATTCCAAATCTAATAGTAAAAAAGTACGGCTTTTCGTAGAATTATTAGACAGCATGTGAAAGGCAATACTTATTTTAAAAAGTTATGATTTAGTTAAATAAAGTTTAAATTTTGCTCATCAAAAGAAATTATTCAAACGGCCCGCAGATTTTATACAAATTACCAACGGAAAAGCTTTGAAACGCTCTTCATATATTTAATATCTTACATAATAACTTTAGTTATCTTTTCATAATAGCTTTTGCCCGTCCTCATGGGCGCACACCGCTAGCAAAAGCGTGTCATGATCCCCGTCAAAATTATAACAATTACTGTTGTTTGGCTTTTTTTTTCTAGTAATTTTGCTTGCGTACTTTTATGTGTCGATTATAGGCAATATCGATTGCTACATTAATATTCTTGAAAGGATTACCTGGGCCATTCTTTAGAAAATCTCCGTAAAATAGTCCTTGTTTTAAATCATCCATAATAATGCAGATGTTTAAAACTCGGATTATGATTTTTTAATCCTAAAATATATCACTGCAATATAATAAAAATAAAAACGATTGGTCATTATCGTCACTTGCAGGTTCACGTTCAGGCGTTACTGACAAAACACGACTTTTCAGTAAAGCATTTGAAGTTTATTTTCGTTATAAATCGAACATAACTATTTTTGTATGATGATAATAATATGTTGATGACAAAAATGCTTCGAATTTAGCGGGTTCTTGGGCTAAATATGACATTTGGTTCCTAAATACCCTACTATTGTAGGAAATAAATTTCAGTTACACCAAATAGTCCTGTACAAATGGATAACATATCCGTAACAACATAATTTTGAAGGAAAACTGAAAAGTACACAGACAAAATTAGTGATGTAACTGCCATTTATATAAAGCCATAAAAAAAAATACCATTCGATAGAGCAGAAAAAACGAATAAAAACTTTATACTCAACTTATTTTACGTGTTTTGTCAGTTACACCAGTTGAACCTGCAAGTGACGATATTATAATTATGTTAACAACCCGGGAGGAAAATAATTTTGTAAAGAAGTTTGGGATTTTCTGAAGAATAGCTCAGCTATGTTCCATAATTACAAAGACGTCAATCTGTGAGCAGAAGGCGATCACAGTTAAATAATTAAGTATAACTATAATAACTAAGTCACGAAACTGTCCTTTCCCAATAAATTGTTGAGGTGACAGAGCAAGCTACATATTACGGCTACCTGTTATTTTCAGTTTTTTCAAAATAATTTTTGTATCGTATGAGTCAGCAAGCAATAAAAGAACTTTTGTGTGGTACCTTTTCAACTCTAATAAGTAGCTAGATTAACTGGCATCAGTTTTGATTACCTACAACCGAGATTATAATTATCTATGACTAAAGTAAATTGTGTACTTAAACACTACATTACTTAATTATGAAAAAAAAAAAAAAACTTATTACGCAGAAGCTAATGAATTTACACTTCACCACCACGTGAATGTCGAGGCAATCCAGCTCCTCGATAACACGACAGTGGGCCTAGTACGAGTTTGACACTTACGAATACTTTCAAAGTATTCGTCGACTTTCATTAATAAATCTGTAGTTCCTCCTCGTATCCGCCAGGGGCGCTACTGATTTATGAATGAAAGTCGACGAAAACGATGAAAGTATTCGTAAGTGTGAAACTCGTACTAGGCCCACAGTTCAACAGTTCGAAGACTAAAGCGGACAAAACCATATGAATTAGTGTAGTGAATAGTGAATAGTAGTGTAGTGACAGATAAAATGTAATGATAAGTGCTGCCTATAAAGAACACAAATACAAAAAAAAAAGTCGATTGAACGGGAGAAAGAAGCTTCCTCATTTCTCTTTCCTGCTCCATCATCAAACCCTGATCACCATCAATCTATAACCTATTCATTGAAAACACTCCAATGAGCCCAAACATGATAACTCTGTTGTAAGTTGGTGAAGAGTTGGGTATGCTGCAGATTCCAAGTGACGCTGCAGCATCAGGTTAAGGTTACCATGTTCTTGCAATATCATTGAAGAAACAGGATACCAAACTTCGAATGGATCGGACCTGTGAATGACCTGTTCCTTTATCAACTAGAAAAGTGCTGATGGTCTTCAAACGTCTGAATAGATTTTCTTGATTCATAGCTAAGAACACTCTCGATCAAGTCACCTTTCAAACAAAATAACTAAACATAAGCTAGTTCATCTATTTGGGAGCTACGATGCCACAGACATATTCACAGATACACACGTTAAACACCTAAACACTCCTGTTTCCGTCTGGGGTAAATAAAATTACTATATTTTAATTTTGTGAAAAATTATCATAACCTGAAATGTTACACGAAATTTTTAGGTCTCTTGAACCATTCATCCAAGATCTTGACATGGTAAATGCTAAGCATCATTCGGATAATAATGCAAAACGCTTTAGTTTGTACTTGCCAGGAATTGAGCAGACGATATTGTATTAATAGCAACAACCACATTTACAGGATATTGTAAAGGTGTGACCATACTTTTACAGTTAAAAAGTAATGTCTGCTTATCAGGGGCTAGGCGGGTATGTTCAATAATAGTCACATAAGGACTCTCATAACCAACAATGAGAGCACTGTATTTTTAGGTAAGGTATTAGTAAGATATTACACCATTACATCAAGATTGAATCATCATCATCCTCCGAGCCTTTTCCCAATTATATTGGGGTCGGCTTCCAGTCTAGCCAGATGCGGCTGAACATCAGTATTTTACACGGAGCGACTGCCATCAGGCCCCCGCAACCCAGTTACTGGGCAATACCGACATTCGAAGGTTAGACCAGTTGTCAGACTTTCAGGCTTCTGACTACCCGTAACGACTGCCATAGGTATTCGTATGACAACCGGGACCGACAGCTTAACGTGCTCTCCGAGGCACGGAGGGGTCTCGATGTGTAACGAAACGGTCACCCATCCACAGACTGACCGCGGCAAGTGTAGCTTAACCTTGCAGATCGTAAAATCCGCGCAGTCGTTGCATCGCTACGAGCCCCTCTAAGATCAAGATTGAATATTACAAAATAAAAGGACAAGTCATGTCGGGTTATAGAACGTCCGTCTTGTTCAACGACTCGTAGCCAAAGTGCGCGCCCCGCTCCAAGCTCCAACCACCGACAATCAATATGGCCGACTTTGGTGGGGTGTCATAGTTCAGTGTTGCCATTTTATTCCGCCGATTCCTAACAGTATAATATCACCCCGTACATCGTCGTCACTTCGAATACTTGTTTTGTTTCGACTATTCTAACTGGTTTTACTACCTGAAACACTTAATATTAATTCCAAACGTATCCCCTATGTTTGTCAGCCAGTCTAGACTTCTAGAGAATCATAAATCATAAACATACTCGAAGACGATTTGCATGTAAAGACAAAAAAAACAACAGTGGTTTCATCGTCATGCTAAGTACAGCATTCACTGATAAATATGGTTCACAGACTGGTATTAGTGATGGTGTAATTTAATATTTTCTTATTTAATTTAATATTTATGATGTCATAATAGCACTTATATACTCTTCTTCATTACCTTTTCACTACATAAAACCATGCTTGCTACGATGGATAAGTAAACCATTATATCTAAATCAGATCCTGTTTTCTAAGACTAAACGAACAATTTCATGATACCAATATAGTCACGTATTTATTAAAGACGGTAAATTAGCGAGTAAACTATAAAGACATGATTTCGTTTTTCAAAGTGCCGCCGTCTCCTGCCTTGCCAGGAGCAGGGTTGTAAATCCTCCACGTCAGAAGTCAACTATTAGACCGATAATTAGCCAGCTGGCGTTGGCTCCGGGACGGGCAGGACTTATAGCCACGAGACTTTGTTTGTTTTCAAGATAATGCGAGAGCCAACTTAAGCCGAGTTTATTACCCATATTAAATAACATTCATGCATCAAATTATTTTACTACGTTTTTGAACTGTTACATGCGATTTAGTTTCATATTATCTATAGTAATATTATAAAGAGGAAATATTTGTTTGTTTGTAATCAATAAACTCCGACACTACTGAACCGATTTTAATCATTCTTTCACCATTAGAAAGCTATACTTTGTCCAGAAGTAATATAGGCTATATTTTATTTCAGTACGCGGGCGAAGCTGCGGACAAGGTCTAGTATCAGATATAAAGTTGGCTTTTTAGAGACGGCTTGTGTTGATAAATTAATGAAACATTACTTTATAATAAGTTCGCAAATGAATCTGGTTTGACGAACTTTGTGATTGCATGAAGTTGACAGTTAATCCAGTTTTCTTGTTAGCGCAAGGCTTTATTTTCCGAGCGGTAACATTATGCTGGGAGAGCAGAGCAATTCATGTCATATACATTGCCCGTGTTATTCGTGCCGTATCGTAAACCGAGGTAAAGTGTCATAATACAACAATTTATTTCAGAAGATCTATAAATGTATATGTATAACCATGAAAATCGCAGTGTGAGAGCCCGGACACAATTGAAATGCACATATTATTATTGCGCCCATTCTTATTTTACGACTATTGTCAAATTGTCAACTAAAATATTTGCCGGTAGATATCGACATACCAGTTTATATGTTTATGTAAATGTATTTTCGTTCATACAATAACCGTTTTAGAGTCAATTTTCTCGGTGTTTCTTCTACACCCTCATTGAATGCAGATAGTTGAACGAACATCATTCAAGCAAGGCGTATCGTTAAAGTGGTCAAATATTATTATTATTATATCATTTATTTCAGACCATAGTCCATAATTGTTAGTACAACTTAAGAACTATGTTAGTAAAAGAGAGACAGGTACATATAGACATAATTATTATATTACAAACAATAAATTCAATTTAATAAATCGTGGAGATGGATGTTATCAGCGATACATATGATTTTAAACGATCTCTCCGTAGGCAGCCGAATAGCCCGCAACAAAATTGGGCAGTCTATTCGGCCTGCCACAACGCTAAGGAATATACCCAAACCTGAAATAGTCTAGTCTTGTCATATTTTACGTTTACGTTTTTATTTTTATGTACTCTAAACAGTTCTAATCATTTAATTTTGTGATCTGAATCTAAATATGTCACACCGTTACTTTCAACATCATCATCAATGTTTGGACAGTCGTAGGAAGTTATTACCATAAACGTAGTATAATTTGCGGTAATTTTATAACACTACGCTACATAAATATTTATTGTCTTAAAAACTGACTCAGAGAATCCTGTTGAAAGTCTTCTTACTTGATACGACTGTGGAAATACATATCAGTTTCACTTTTCCCTCATCTATAAATGGTGATATTCGTATCACGATTGGGGTCGCGCGTGCCAACTGTCTCGACATGTGTGCAGAACTGATTTTCCCCACTGGCTACTGAAAAATAATGCTCTCTTTTACCATGTCAGTGTCTATATGAAACATTAATATTTTCATAACATAATAATAATGGCCGATTGGTCACGGCGGCCAATCTCTACCGAGACTAGCCATCTGCGCGGTGCATATTACAGTGCACAAGTGTGTGCGCAACACAGGTGCACTCTCTATTACCTGACTCCCATAACCCGATGAGACAGCAATCCAATATAACCGGAGAGATCACGCGCAGGACCGAGGGCTTTAGGTGCTCTCCGAAGCACGGGTGTGTAGCAACGCCAACTTTCTGACTCCGGGCTGCTACGAATAACTTTCTTGACAGAAAAGTCCCAATAACACTTTGCCCGACCCGTGAATCTAACACAGGACCTCACGCTTAACAGTCGCGCGCGACCACTAGACCAACGAGGCAATATATAACACACAAACCTCAATATCAAATGTGTTCTTATTCTTGTTTTTTATTTCACACAAGAAAATCACAACAATACATAATAGTTTTGAAATTACATGTACAAAGGCTAGCTTAACTCATAATTTAGTTTGTTTTTATGTTTCATTTTCTTCAGAAGAACTTTGTGCAATCGAAAAAGTTTTTAGTTTACCCGTGACCATTACTGCCCATGGTGTTGGTAACAGCGCCGAAATATCGGGAACTCATTAAAAAGGATTTACATGGTAAATATACCGTGACATACAATAATGTGTATAGAATCTAGAAGAACATAAACTCATCACATAGCGCTGCTTGTCGGATATATTATTGTGAAAATAAAATAGATACCATGCCCAGGAGATACGTCGTTATAAAGATAATGAATGCTATCGCCCTACGGTTTATTCTATTCAGTATTTCTGCGGCTGTTACTCAAACAGTAGGAACTGAATGTACTCGTGTAATAAACGACAGGAAGATGGACTAAGGTTTACGAGCCAAGATGTATGTCCAATTGGCGGTTAAAGCATTTTAACGGCATATTGCTTTAGAGTTGAAATTAAAGTGGCTGATATTATATAGATAGGAATTAATTAGTGGTTTTGTAGAATAATTTCTCATTAATTTCAACACGGGCGAATAAATACCCCGCGCGGTATTTCCATGCTTTGTAAGTGGAGGCATGAAGCTGAATTACCATTGCAAACCATATATCACGCGGCCACTGTATGCTATGCTTTAAGTTCGCGACTGAATCTTCTTATTAGAAATTTTCAATGAAAAATTTAAAGATGTCCCACCCCCTTTAGTTTTAGAAAAAACTTACCTGCATCAAACAAAATCATATCAAACCATAAATGTAATTTTTTTTTTTGTAAATCGACCAATTATATTTATTATCAATCTAATGATTTGATTCAAGTATAATTAATGTAATAACATCTTAGGCATACCTACTACATTTTTTATTCCATAATCTAAACAATTAAAAAAAACAATAATAATCAATTCTAAACTTTATTGAAAATTCTTTCAAAACTGATTAGAAAATAACTTGACAAATAGTCTACATTATGCGTTACTTGATGCGCTTACCTAAGACTTCCGTTCTGTACATTTTAACTGAATCCCTTATCGTCCTTCATAAATTTATCATTTTATAGCTAACTAGCTTTTACCCGCGGCTCCGCTCGCGTTAAAATCTGCTAACCCAAGTCAGTCCAGTCCAGTCCAGTCCATTCCAGTCCAGTCCACTGTCCCACTGTCCCGCTGTCCCGCTGCCCCACTGCCCCGCTACCCCACAGCCCCGCTATCCCACTGCCCCGCTGCCCCACTATCCCACTGCCCCGCTGCCCCACTGCCCCGCTGCCCCACTGCCCCGCTGCCCCGCTGCCCCGCTGCCCCGCTGCCCCACTGCCCCGCTGCCCAGCTGCCCAGCTGCCCCGCTGCCCCACTGCCCCGCTACCCCACTGCCCCACTGCCCCGCTGCCCCTCTTCCCCACTGCCCCACTGCCCCACTGCCCCGCTGCCCTACTGCCCCGCTGCCCCGAATCCCCACTGCCCCGCTGTCCCGCTGCCCAAATGCCCCGCTGCCCCACCATACCACTGCCCCACTGCCCCGCTGCCCCACTATCCCACTGCCCCGCTGCCCTGGTAACCCACTGCCTCGCTGTACCACTGCCCCGCTGCCCCACTATCCCACTGCCCCACTGACCCGCTGCCCCACTGCCCCATTTCCGCACTGCCCTACTATCACACGGCCCCACTGCCCCACTATCCCACTGCCCCACTGCTCCGCTGCCCCGGTAACCCACTGCCCCGCTGCCCAACTATCCCACTGCCCCGGTAATCCACTGCCCCACTGCCCCGCTGCCCCACTATCCCCCTGCCCCACTGCCTGCCCCGCTGCCGCACTCCCCTACTGCCCCGCTACCCCGCTAACCCACTACCCCGCTGCCCCGCTACCCCACTGCCCCACTATCCCACTGCCCCGCTGCCCCGGTACCCCACTGCCCCGCTGTCCCACTGCCTCGCTGCCCTGCTTCCCCGCTGCCCCACTGTCCGGCTGCCCCGCTGCCCCACTAACCCACTGCCCCACTGTCCCACCGTGGCACCGTCCCACTGCCACTGTCCTACTGTCCCACTGTCCCACTATCTCTCTATGTCACTATCGTCCCGTCCCATGTCCCATGTCCTGTCCCATGTCCCATCCTATGTCCAGTTTCATGTGCCGTCCCACTGTCCTGTCCCATGTTCCGTCTCATGTCCCGTCCCATTTCTCGTCCCATGTTCCGTCCCCTGTCCCGTCCACTGTCCCGTCCCCAGTCCCGTCCCCAGTCCCGTCCCCAGTCCCGTCCCCTGTCCCGTCCCCAGTCCCATCCCCAGTCCCATCCCCTGTCCACTCCACTCCACTCCATCGTACATTACTATCCGCTCGTGCAAATGCATAGAAGCTTCGATCTGTCGGGTGAGTACGCAACCCACGAATTATTGTTTTTCTTTTTTTCTTTCTTTCTTTCTCAAAACCAAAACCCATACCAGTTTTTAAGTCAGACCATCAGCTTTCAAACAAAAAAAAAAACATCAAAATCGGTCCAGTAGTTTTAGCGTGATGCTGGAACAAACAAACAGACGTTTACAATTTTATAATAGTTAAGATAATGCGCATCTTATACGGTACCGTACACATTAATATGACTTAATATACTTTTTTTCCCCCAGGTAAGTTAAACGTTCCTGAAGCAGTTTTTAAGTCTCGATCGACTGGTACAATATTATGCCGCAACGCTTTCTCGTAAGTCTCATCTTTTTTTCATATTTGTATATACGATTATCGTTTGGTATTGAATTTGATTATACACTCACATAGCTTGGTCGTCTGCCCTTCATAAGATTAAAGTAACAACGCTTAAAGGTTTATTTTACGAATAAACATTTCAAACTAAAAATACCGTATTTAACTGAGTCAGCCCAAGTCTATGTAACATTCTTCGAAATAACTCGAGTTTCTAGTTAAATAAGACTATTATGAAATGAGCATTAAGTTCTTACATTAAGTCACAGCGTGCGTGACATCACTTGTACAAATTAATTACGCCATTTAAACGCTATAATAATAACGTTGGAACTCAACTGCGCGGTTAATAGTTTGTCACGATTATACCGAGAGAGATACTATCCGTAGTGCGATATTAACGGATAGTTGCGATTCTCACGCTATCTGCATTACATTGGAGTGGATCATTTTCTACGGGCGTACACAGGCCTTTATGTGAGTAACGCGCACCGTTATACTTCGGACACTAACACACTGAGCTAGACAAATTCACTCCACTT
This sequence comes from Asteroscopus sphinx, assembly GCA_949699075.1. Lineage (NCBI taxonomy): Eukaryota > Metazoa > Arthropoda > Insecta > Lepidoptera > Noctuidae > Asteroscopus > Asteroscopus sphinx. The sequence goes on from OX453013.1 coordinate 14,334,139, forward strand.
TCCATTTTTCATAGGTCATTTTCTTGTACTCGCAGACGATGTGAGTGCAGGTGGTTCGCGGAACAAGATGTAGAACGCCAAGGCTGCCATCCACACTTCCACATCACCTACTTTTTACTCGTTATAAATCTTGTTGATATAAAATAAACCCTCACACGTCGTGTAACATAACATTCTACAAAACTCTCGACTTACACTTGCCTACTTACGAAAATTACCGTTTGAAAACTGAAATAATCCGGACAGTGAATTGTGGTAGCGCGCGTTTATAAAATAAGTTTAAATACGAATGCAAAATAACGCAGACTATCTAGTCTGCGTGATTTTGCATTATATCTAGTATACCAGCAGTTAGAGAATATTTATTGTCAATATCAACGTCAGTCAGTTTATCACCTCCTTACGTATCCGTACGTTTGCCTTTTTTATCGCTTCACAACCTTTCTCGAAAAGCGCATTTCTGCTTTTCTCGCCTTACTTGGGGTTGAATCGCAGGACGTCGCTTGTGTGATAATGGTGCCAATGTCCGAGTGTCGACACTAATCCGGGTGCTCCTCGACATGGCACCGAAATAAAAGAAAGCTTGAGATGTCGCCCGACACTTTACGATCACAAACAACTTTATGACTCATTCATGAAATCAATCGAATTGTTATTCTGCAGTTAGCTGATTTTAAAGCAAGTCATTTAATTTTCAATTTGTAAATGAAATTGATATTGACTTGCGTAAATAATAACATTAAGTATAAAAGCTTCGAATATTAAAAGGCGTATAAAATTTTAAGTGATCGGAATTCGAAAAGATAAAACTGGCCAAGTTCGTTGGGTTCCGTCGTCATAACAGGCTATACAGAATTGTTACAAGACCGGAGTCTAAGTCTAATAAATAAAAAGATTTTAATTAAAGTAGGTAATGAAGAACGTGGCTGGGGGGGACTGGATGCGGAAGGCAGAGGACCGAGTGTTGTGGCGCAACTTGGGAGAGGCATATGTCCAGCAGTGGACTGCGATATGCTGAGTTGATGATGATGATGTAATTAACGTAGTTTCCGTGAACTTTTTACAGATTCAACTATATGGCTAAGTTGGCTGATTGTTACTCGTAAATTAAAAGAGCCTACTAATCCGTGATAGTTTTCCTTTTAATTTCGTTACATTTGCTAATATCGTGGAGTTTGTGTTCAGGAATATTGGTTTAGCCTGCACGTAACTCGACCGACCACCATAAACCTTAATATGTCGTGAATTAAATCCTATTAATTGATACTCTACACTCTACACGATGAGAAACGCAAAAGATAAACCCTACGGAACTCCAAAAAATCACACCCATTTTGCAAGTACATAAAAAAAACTACAGATTTTTTTTCATTACTTCATATATATCATGAAAATGTCCCTTTAGCCATGCCAAATTTCAACTCTATCGCACAAGTAGTCTTCGAGTAAAATAGCTATACCAGTCAGTCAGATGGATGCACGGACGTGGCAAAACTATAAGAGTTGCTTATTTAACTCGGAACCCTAGAAAGATCTTGAGCCTTTAACAATAAGGACCAATAAAATTAAGTTATACAACCTTATTAGTTTTGTTTATACTAAACCTCTTAACCTTTTTACCCTATCTCTTCTCATGGGTGTAGTAAAAGGCGACTAAGGGATTCACCAGAGGATGGGCAGCAGTGTTCTCTGAGTATTTAACCAACCAACTGCGGTGGGTTGGCACCCACCTGTCAAGCGTGGCGATTATGGCATATCCCCCGCTTATTTAAAGTAGGCCTATGTCCAGCAGTGGATGTCTTTTGGCTGAAATGATGATGATGATGATGAAACATCGTAAGGGGTCATTGTACTCATCATTATAAACATCTTTTACAATGGGACCAACACTGAAATCGCGAAAAAAAAATCAGCTGATCCTTAAATATATTTTGTCGATTTATGTGAATACAAATGTACGGATGACCTGGTTTTTTTTGCGATTTCAGGGTTGTTCCCTTAGTAAAGGTTGTTCATAATGATGAGTAAATGACCCCTTAAGAGGTTTAGTATAAACTAAGAATAAGGTTGTATAAAACATCTTTAGTAAACATATTAAATCGATATTTTATCTTCACATGAAAAAGGTGCTACATTACTTGTCTATTGCTGCAAAATAATAAAATAATTAGGAAAGGTTAAGTACACCGGCGAGCTTAACTCAAAACCGGCCAAGTGCGAGTCGGATTCGCGGAGTAAGGGTTCCGTACCTCTCAACGACCTGATACCCCATAAAAACTGATTTAATTTACGAGAGTTTATCAAAAGACATCAACGTACAGTGCGCGAAATATGAATTTTTGCACGTCTTTCTTACGCAGGTACCACCACATATGTCTATGTTTGTCATATTTTCAGTATTTGTTGCTAATCTACATAATATGCACTATAATCTGACCAAGTTTGACGCTGGTATATATTACCGTTTTGAAGATAGAGCAGGAACAAAAACGTTGAAAAAAATGCATGTTTTTTGAGGTTTATTGTATGGGGACCCCCTTTGATTTTAGACTTGTTTTTGTTTTTAGTATTTTTCGTGATACACCTCATAGCAACACAATTTCTGGGAAAATTTCAACCGGTTACCTATTACCGTTCAAAAGATACAGCCCTGTGACAGACAGACGGACGGACAGCGTAGCGAGAGTAATAGGGTCCCGTTTGGCACCCTTCGGGTACGGAACCCTAAAAAAGCACCAAAAGCTACACATGTCATCGACACAACTAATAAACTTTATTAATTAATTAATTACGATAATAATACGTTAATTTCTTTTGTACGTTTTTAACACGTCATTATTAAGGTGTTATTAACACGCCTCACAAAACAAACGATCGATCGTCAATATAAATTATGTGTACAGAACATTTTCCCAACGGCTTAAAGACTGTCACCCGTTATACCAATATGGGACAGACACTGCGACTATTTGTTTTTTTAATTAAACTGGGACAAGCCAGTATATGCATATTTATTCGAAAACTCGACCCGATAAGCTTAATTGTTTGCATTAATATAGTCATATTAAATTTACGGTCTCACCATTATCTTCAGTTTTAATAAGTACATTATAACTAACGGCAGTTTACAACTTCATTCAGGTTTACTTTGTTTCCCTTGAAGTTAACGAGCAGTTTTATGTATCGCGTCCGTTTATCCTTAATCTATAGATAGAAGCTTAAAGAGGATCTTCGTATAAATATTAAAATTCATAGCCATATACAAAGGCAATAATACTAAAAGCCACCATATTAGCTTCGTTATTTTGAACCAATGAGAGACATTAAATTGCCTATTTACAGTTAGTTGCAAAATTTCTAATATAAATTGACTTTTTTGGTATTTGCGATGATCTTGTAAAATTTTCTCTCCATATTATTCGTTCCATGCAAGTGTAGAAGTTAAATAGGTGAAGTGTGTATCAGCGGCTTATCATCTGACCTGAGTCACAGAACAAATATTTCTTAATTTCATTTTATTAATCGAGATGGTGGTCACTTATGCTGTGTTTGGTTGATTGTCTCATCAAGACACGAGAAAAACTGAAGCTTTTTTTCATTTTCCATAGAATTTATGGATAATTTTACTGTCACAAAACGTAATTATTTTGTTCTGTGCTTAACATAATTATCCGATCGCGATTTGACTTTTTTATAATTTAGATTCATAATTAACAAAATTTCCAAAAAGATTGTTTACAAATTGAATTCACACGGACGTCATCGGTGGCCGCAGCCCTATGTTAACACACACATTCGACGCGTGTACAAACGTCATCTGTTTATATGTAAGAGTAGTAGGTACTTAATTCAACGCGGTTGTATGGTGTGTCCGGGGTATGACTGAGTTGAAAGGCTCAATTAAGAAAGTGGGCTGTTGTAGTGCTTGTAAACTAGCATCCTGAGTCTGTTCAATGTCCGCGCACAATCATAATCTTTATTTTAATATCTTTACTGTTGACGTTGACTTCGACAGCTCCACTTGTTTCATATTTTAGATTCGAAACCTTTAAAAAAAGAAGTAATGAAAACTTTTTGGAACGAAGTTCCTTATCGTGGCTTGCGGTAGGTGTGATTAGGGAGAAAATGTAACGTCACCTCAGATTTTAACTATTAAATAAAACATACGAAAAGAATTTTTTTTACTGGGAATCGCACTTAGGCCCTGTGGTATTTCAGTACGACGCTTGATTTTCCCTGCCATCTATGCTGGTATTATAGTTGCGAAATTTAACATTATAATGAAGCGATCAAAAAATATGAATTTTAAGGATCACTTCGTTATTATTTTTAATGATAATATTAATCACGCAGCCCTATTCTTGCACACTTATGACAAGCGTATGATGTTATTAAGCTTACTAACTTGCCCTAGTCTAACGCCAAGCTCATGCATCGGGTAAATTATTATTCAATTACATTAACCAACAAACGCCCGTTATTAATATAATTTCACAAGTAGCATCTTACAGCGGTGTATCGTTTGCGAGCTTATATCAGCAATATATATTATTATAATGATGTTCACGAAAAGTCCAATAATCGCAAATTAGAGGCGCGTAAAGTGGACGCCAATGCGCTATTAACATTGAGTACTTGGATGTCCGTAGCCATTTAAAATTTACCGCTAATTTCGTCGCTAATGTCGCCACTGTAGAAATAAAATTGCCCAAATGTAATATGACCACGTGACGTAGTGTCCGTGTAATTTAAAAACACGATTATAATATAGAATTGGGTTTCAATAACTTAACTAGCTTTATTAAGCTCCCAATAAATAGTTTTCTCCCAGAAACGAATCGCAGCTGCCTTTTAGATTTTCTGAGTTTAAATTAACAAAGTATGTCACAGGTCGTGTTAGATGATTCCATTAGCGTTTTTATGTTAATAAGGAACACTATAACTGCGTTTTTTTTTCGAACTTAGGATTAGGTCTATAAAATGAGGCTACAGGGAGTGCCGCAAAATTATGAATCTTGTAACAGACAACGTTAAAAATATGAGCCATAAAAACCGTTTTAACGCTATTGAAATTTCTGTATTATTTAGCTATCTGCATATTTATGACTTTTATAAGCATTCAGGCCCATTTTTAACCACATTACATCTATTCTTGAAAAAGTAAGTGCATTATATTTTTGATGTATCAAATTCTTTGCAGGTGCCAATTACTCCATTTCGATAGTGTTCACAGTTCAATGGCAGGTAATAATGGAAATCAATCTAGTATAAGGAGAGCAGTGGGCAAAAAAACCGCTAACCGAACTTGGTGGTAGAACGTCGACTCATTCATTACTGGGAAGCCGTGCGGTTTAGTTATTTAATGAAACGTTACTTCGACACTGACAGACCACATCAGAAACGGCATACATCAACCGCAGTATGTTTTGGAAATAAAAATGACTTCAATGTTCCATTACGACGTCGTCAATATTTATTTTTAATAAAAGAAAATTGATCTTTCGTTGGTCTTTCCGTAAAATCATTACTGAACCTAATGTTTTTTTTTATGAAATCTCAAAAAGCTTTTTCTTATATTCGACGTAAGCGATGCAATGTGAACGCATGAGCCGTGGTCAAGGCGACGAGTGGCGGGCGTCGCGTCTCAGGGAAGTGGCCGAACAACGAACTGCGACGACCACTACGTCCACCGCTGACGAATGTCAATGGCACGCCGGCACCGTTACTCTATCTCACGTCCGCCGAATTAATTCGCCAATGGAAATCCGTACAACGATTGATTCCTATATTGAATAACTTAATGAGTAACTTGTTGCTGTAGCACCCGACTCCGTTATCGGTCATCATATCCTTTAACCATCTATTTCCTACTCACATCACATACCACTAAGTCAAATGAGCCTGTCATTATTCATGGTAAAAAAAAATGTTATTACTCTCATTGTCTAACTGTAGAGATCATCACGGTCAAAGACACCAAAACAACTCGCCGCAAACAAAGCTGTGCGCCTCGCATTAATACAAAAGTGTTGTACATAACAACATCTCATTGATATTGAGAACTGGAGCTGAAAGCCGTCGGTAATAAGAACGCTCTACATTTCAATAATATACATCTTTTGAATTTTTATCGGTGGATGCTTGTTAATCTACTTGCTTGTCTGAGACCTCATGCTGTTAGGCGTTAAATACCATTTGCATGGCTCGTTGGGGCGCAAAAAGCGCAAAAAATACATTTTTCCCAGTCAGCACTCATCTCAATAAATAAAAATATTAGATGGCTGTCGATCGGGCGCCACACTTTTACTTACAAAGATCGCGATGCCTTATCTTCGTTCTGATTTATATCTCACACACTTAACTCGGCTAGTCTTAGTCATTTTGTACCCAATAGACTTTTTAGTTAATTGTGGTTCATTCATTTCATAGTAAAAGTATTTCCCCCCTAATATGTCATTCTAAATATATGCAAACTAATAGTTGTTTGCCGGAAGCATTAGAGTGATTCAATTTCATTCTCGCAGCCATTGGTATTGTGCATAAAAATGTGATAAATCAAGTATTAAATTAGCTTATAAATCAGTAATAATTAACTACTGCCGTTTCACAAGCGCTCTAGATTCTAATCACCATTTCTTCCTTGAGATTTGTCGAAGCGCCATCGCCATCATACATATCAATTAAGCTGGCCTTTAATTCTTTCATCGATCATCTGTCATCCACCTCCAACTGAGGTCAATATCTTTCGTAAACTTGATTACAAATGTACATGCATAGTGAATTTTTATCAAACAGGTTCCGTGGATAATTTCCCACGTATGTGGACGTTACTGTAACACTGGAGTCGGTTCTATTTTGCGCTCATACTTTTTTGTTTATGTAAAAACGCACTACTGAATAATTCATGTATTGAACTTAAAATAGCAATTGGTTGGACTGTAATTACCTATTTCTACCAGTGAACACTTACAACTACTACTACTTACTAGCTTGACTTAAAAATACAGTCAAGCTTACATTACAGCATCTTTAATTTAGAGATAAACATTAACACAATATTTGCGGCATAAAATACATTTGAATAATACTACACACTTAAAAACATTATGTAGGAATTTTCTTGGTGATAAATATCTGTGTAATAAATTGATGCATATTCTTATTCTGCTCTTCTCCCTTATTAACAGTTAAGATGATGACAAAACAAGAAGTATCGATGATAGCTTGTCGTTGACAATAATGTGTGTCTGCGCAGGAGTCAATTAATTACTAAACGATACGAATTTATAAATAATGGATGAAAAAACAAGCAAACTTGTCACATGGGACGGCTCTGAGTCATCAAGCTATCATGCATTGACAGGCACATATAATACTTAATCTATATTAAATATTCAAGTGAAAATAGACAGACAGCGGGATAACCGCATCATATTTTAATATTTTATGAGTAAAAATGAATACTGTACTAAATGTTATGACTGCCGCAAAGACATAAATTTTACTTTTAAGAAGTTAAACTTCTTAACATAAGCATCTACCTATTCTGGTTAATTTAAACTTCGAGCCTCTCGCTCCGTTCAACTTTTTAAGTAAAACGAATGTTCTAAACGTAAAATGTGTACGAGTTAAAATTACGTCACGTAAAATAGTTTTTTAAATGAAAAAATGTTTGAAGACAAACTTTGATTTGGAACTTTTATACGACAGCAAATAAGAAAACGACAATTAGTAACAGTCGTCGTACATTGATATATCAAAAAAAACCGGAGTCGAACTCCAAACGTCTTCGCAAAAAGCCCACTAACGCTGTAAAAAACCCTACTAGCCCACGCGAAGACACGCGCACGTCTGCAGAAAAAAAAGTAAATTTTCTTTAGCACATCACAAAAAAGTTAAAAAAAAATCTAACTTGAATATCCAGTTAATAGAAGCTTTATTCCTCTTCATGTTTATAATTTATTTTGGCTTTTTATGTCTAAATTTTATAAAGGAATAATATCCAGTGAGACAATTTTTTTAAATCTTTTATATCTATATACATACAATCAAAATGTTTAATAAACGTAATATACTTAACATGACTGTTATTATCATTAGTATAACTAGGCCGTTTGCTATTAATCAATTCAATTATACCAGGCCCCTCAGAAAGTATTGCGAAAAAAAGTTTTTATATATGGGAGACTGGCCAGTTATAATGTTTTTCGAAAATATGATTATTTATAAGTAAAAATAAGTAAGTTCCAATTTCAAAATTTCCCTCCACATTTTTTGCGAGTTAATTCAAAGTATTGTGTCTCACTGAAATATGGATCTGCGCCGGGAACATTTTAGAGCTATGATTTTATACGATTTCAAGTGTCGCCTGAAACCGGATGAATCGTACGATAGACTTCAAATGGCATTCATGGATGAAGGCCCTTCCAAGGCAACCGTGTATCGTTGGTATAACGAATTCAAGCGCGGTCGACCAACTTTGGGGGATGACGAAAGAAGCGGTCGCCCTTTGACGGCTGTTACCGAAGAAAACGTGCTAGCAGTGAAAAATTTAATCCAAGACAATAGGCGAATTACATATCAGGAGATTCAACACATATTGAAGATTGGATCGGGAAGCGTTCACGAGATTCTACACAGCCATCTTCGCGTGAGGAGGATAGTATCACGCTGGGTGCCGCACAACCTCACCGATGCTCAGAAGCAGGCCCGGGTGGAATGGTGCCGTGATATGCTTAACAAATTTGAAGCAGGCTCGTCTCGGCGTGTTTACGACATCGTTACAGGTGATGAGTCCTGGATTTATCAATACGACCCAGAAACCAAGCGCCAGTCGACTGTTTGGGTGTTTCAAAATGAGCCAACGCCTACCAAAGTGAAGCGATCTAGAAGCGGGGGTAAGATTTTGATCGCTAGCTTTTTTAATTTGACTGGCCACTTGGTATCAATTCCCTTACGGGATCAAAGAAGCATTAATGCCAAATGGTATACTACCAAATGTTTGCCAGAAGTTTTCTCTGTTATAAGCAACAAGCGACCAAACACAGGGCTCCGCGGGCTACTGCTCCACCACGACAATGCACCTGCGCACACCGCACTCAAAACGAGGGACTTCCTGGACAGCACGCCAGTCAAACTCCTGGGTCACCCTCCTTACAGCCCTGATCTAGCACCGTGTGACTTCTTTTTATTCCCAAAAATAAAAAATCAGCTCAAAGGGATACAATTTTCGTCGCCGGAAGATGCGCTGGCTGCGTTCGAGCACGCTGTAAACGAGGTGTCTGCGGCGGACTGGAAAAAGTGTTTTGAAAACTGGTTTAGGCGCATGAATCTTTGTATAGAGGCTGGTGGAAAGTACTTTGAAAAGATTTGATAAAAATATATGTACGTATAGAACAATTTTTTTTAGTTTCGCAAAACTTTCTGAGTGTCCCACGTATCTGTTGCATGTGCATACCTAATTTCAATAAACAATTTTTATGTATAACTTTATAACCAACCCTATCATTTTAGTAATAAGTAAGTACTATCAGATTGGGAGGGAAACACTTGTTGAAAACTAACATTTGAATATTATGAAGATGTGTGAAACCTATCCACCTAACCTACCATTTTGAGGATCTTGACCGACTGATCATTTAAAGGGCGGAACCCGGAACCAAAAAATTAAAAAAGTAAGTAACTATGTAATATATCGAAAATCCAAAATAAATGTACCTGTTTATGACCGATTATTAGTTTTTTTTTTAAGAAAACGCTAATTGCCTCTTGAAACAAACGTTATATTATTTTATAGCCTGTAACGGAAATGACTCACCACACCATATTTTTTAATGATTTTGGATGCCGCTCAAACTATATTTTCGGATATTTTTCAAGAAAATGGGTACCTTCGTCGCACCTAAAAAGTGCCCATCGTCCTTTACACCAAGCTTTATTAACATTAACAACGAAGCTTGAACAAACTGAAATAAATCTACTTAGCCTGAGTTAGTTATCAGCTTATTCATTATATAGATCTTCGAAACTCAACGAAAATTTCACCACTGCGTATTGATTTCAAAAGATAAGATAACCCAACAAGGAGCCAAACATGGCGGCTACGTTTTATATTGTATACTGAAATGGTGTATCGGTAGTTGCGACCAGCGACCAACCAGTGTGCAAGTAAACTTGTCGCTTTATAATCGAACCAATTTATATCAGGCGCCAAGAGCTGTTGCTTGGAGTTATGGAACTTGTGATCAAGACTTTATTTAGACACCGACACCCGTGCTGAACTCCGGCAAATACTCTCCGATTCCAGGCGATGCACCCTCCCAAGCACTTTTGTTTTATTGTTAACGGCACATTTACTACATGCCGACTTAATTCTGAATGGAAATGAATTACGGCCGCTTAAGCGCAGTCTTTATTTCCATATTATTCAAACTGTTTTATTATTGTTTCGTGACGATGCAATCGACTGTTTAATTAAATACTAGACAGGGTTGGAAGTTAGACTTTGTTTGAATTTCGTTTGTTTTATAGTGAAGGCATTTAGCTATTTATTTTCTTTAAAAAACTATGGATGTTATCAGGACAAATTGTTGCACTGTTGTTCCTAAATTCTTCTTGAAAACTTCTTAAAAACCGCGTGCCGCTTATAACTATTTTTAATAGTTCATCGAATCATCAACAAAAAATGAGCTAAACGAAGATATCCTCGATATTAATACTCGTAGCGAATTTTTTTTTTTACCTTAATTGAATACAACAACACTGTAACAACTTAATCGGACAAATATCTTGTTTTTAAGATCTTCCAAATTAAACTAGCTTATAATGCTAGGTGTTCTGATTACTTCTGATGCTATTAGAGTTCATAAAGCAATCGCATCAAATACAAAACCAGTTATGCTAATTGTTGTAATATTATTATTTACATCCTCATATACTCATAGTCAAGAGTTATTGACGAAATGCTGGAACATCTTGCTTTATAACTTGAAAATAAATGGATTAAGGTTAATTTGATTAGTTTTAACCCGGAAAACGATATACATAGTACAGTAAAAGCGGCAGGCTAACGACACCTAAGCGTCCTTGCGTGGCGTCCTTGCCGCCATAAGTAAAACCCTCGCGACTGTCGCGACTCCGCACTCTTTTATGTTCACTTCTTAACAAATCTCCCCGTCTCGCTCCACAAAACTGACGTCCACAAAACCTCACGCTCGATCTGCCGAGTGATAAATCGCTCCCAAGGACAGCCCTCGCATCGCAGGTTTACGGGACGAGTTTTACTCCTGCTCGTACCATTTTTATTTACTACTGAATGGAAGCGCCTCATGCGTATAAAGTTTAATCACTGAATATTTCTTTGCATGTATTTATATTTTCATATCTCGCAAACGGTGCTGGATTCCACTTTTTTTAGTTTTGCTCTCCTATACCTACAGTTAGACGCGCAAGGCTGACGAGATCGGTTAAACTATAACATTGTTACAGGACACATACAATAAATTTTAACGGTGTTCAATATTTAAATGTACTATAAAAGCGATTCTTTACTATTTGCTAGCTGATGAATATTTAGTAGGGCGGGCGTGTAGGGCGCTAGGCTACGATGCGCCGACCGCAACTATGTAACTGCCTAATGAGGAATACCCTTATGGGGCCCGACCGTGTTAGAAAATCCCTAATTGTACGTAACTATGTCGTTGATATTCAAAACGCATCTTCTACGTCCAATTAAACAAGTTTCGCACCTGTACATACTTATCCGCTTATTATTGCTTTAAGAACGTGAAGTTTGTGGTTTTCTTGTTAAGTCAATAATGATTGTGTTTTGTTTATAGATAGGTACTTAAGATATACAGATGTCCCATCGCTATGCTTCATGGAGGGATAGTAGGTACCTACTTACTTTAAATATTAGAAATTTAGTGGTTTCAATGTAGGGCACAATGTTTTTTGGAGTGATTTAATCCTTATTATAGACTCGGCCAAAATTAATATCCAATCTATTCACGGTTTACCCTACTGGAGATGGAAATTTGACATATTTTGTACGGAGCTTATGTCAAATTCCTTTCTCTAGTAGGGCAAATCGTGGATAGATCGGATATTAATTTTGGCCGTAAATCGATTGGTGGCATAAAAATACAGGCTGATAGTTTTTGGCATTCTTGAAGGTTCGATTCCCGGCTTAGGGAAGACCCTTTCAAAAATTCTTGAATGCAGTATTACTTGGTATAAAAAAAGTACTTCCATGTAGCATAGCGATGGAACATCCTGTATAGATATACATACATAACCAGCCCATTACTGTCCCACTGCTGGCCACGGGCCTCTTCCCAGTACGAGAAGGCTAAGGCCTTAGTCCACCACGCTGGCCTAGTGTGGCCTAGTGTGGTGTGTATAGATCTGCGATCGACTAATGAAAAGGTACCATATATGGTCTGTGGTCGGTTCGACTCCCACAGGACACAAATATTTATGTGATGAACATATACATAACATAACATGTGTTTGTGTTGGTCTGGGTGTTTTGTATGTATTTTAAGTTTGATAAGTTTACAAAACAAAAGTATTTAAGTATAATACCCATAGTACAAGCTCTGCTTAGTTTAGGACTAAGTGGTGATGTGTAAAATGTCCCAAATATTTATAAAATTTTATTATAATGAAGATTTATTTTTGTAAAGTTGTGTAAACTTTTCCACTACATGAAAAGTTTTTAATTCTTTTTTTAATTGCACACTAACGACTTCGTCGGAGAAACATCTATTCATAGGCATTAGCATACCATTATCTTTTAAAGCCATGTAAAGATGTACATGAAAGAATGTGGAGTAATCCAGTATGATAATATGTAAAATAAATCGTCCTTCGCACTTTTTAAAGTTATTTACATAAATAGGTTACAGGCTTTACATTGATTGAATCGTAAGTTGAAACTGTAGATGCGCACATAAATAAATGTGAAACTAAAGAGACGCTCCTAACTCCAGTATTGACATTGAGTGAATTGGCTTTTTCTGTGTGAAGCAATGATTTAATTTATAGGCAAAAATAATTATATTAATGCCCACTGCGGTAATATGTACTACGTACTAGAGAAGACACCTCGAACAAAATATTTGTAGCACGTTATAAACACACTCACTTGGCCATGCTCGCGCCGCGCGTGCTCCGTGGCCAGCAAGTTGCACGATATTTTTTGTTCGTAAATTTGTTCTATGGTAATATCTACTCTAGTACGTAGTACATATTACCTAAGTGTTAATGCCCTATAAAAAATTATATTAAATGAATATTTTAGGACATTTTTACACTGAGCTCAAACTAAGCAGAGCTTGTTCTATGGGTACTAGACAATGGATATAATACTTATATACTTTTTTTTTGTAAATACATACTTATAACATACATAAGAAACACCCAGACCAACACAAACACTTCATGTTCATCACACAAATATGTGTGTCCTGTGGAAATCGAACCCACGACCTCGTGTTCAGCAGTCCGACATTCGAACCACTACTAGACCACAGACTTCGTCGAAATATCTATAAATATCTCTCGTATTATTACTTATGCTTTTTAGTACCTTAATCGTTTAACATTATACAAGATTGAATTACAGTGCCGTAGATTAAAAAAAAAAAAAATTGTAGAATGTCCGTATTTTTATATGAATATTTACAGATGTCCCCAGGGTGTGTAAGTCAGTTGGTGAGTGTATGGGCCAGGGCCCTGGCCGGCAGCCAGCAGGCATCTTCTCGTTAATGCGCCTATTTACTGCTGATTATTGGCGCCTCGCTGAATAATGAATCGCCGATCTAGGCAAATCGAGACATGACGTTTTACTAAACTGTTGGTCCCTTTTCGATCCCTATGTTGCTAATATAGATCTAAAGGCATTGATATGCAAATGATCGTAGCATGAACATCATAAAATAATAAGAACTAGTATCGCTTGTGGTCCAAATTCGACCAACATTTGAATGCATCTCATAACAACAATATTATTATCTAATACTAGCTTTTACCCGCGGCTCCGCTCGCGTTAAATTCTGATAACCCACGTCAGTCCAGTCCACTGTCCCACTGTCCCGCTGTCCCGCTGCCCCGCTGCCCCACTGCCCCGCTGCCCCACAGTCCCGCTGCCCCGCTGCCCCACTGCCCCGCTGCCCCACTATCCCACTGCCCCGCAGCCCCACTGCCCGACTACCCAGCTGCCCCGCTGCCCCACTGCACCGCTACCCCACTGCCCCGCTGCCCCACTACCCCGCTGCACCGCTGCTCCATTGCCCCGCTGCCCCATAGCCCCGCTGCCCCGCTGCCCCATTGCACCGCTGCCCCGCAGCCACGCTACCCCACCGTCCAACTGCCCCTCTGCTCCACTGCCCCGCTGCCCAGCTGCCCCGCTGCCCTTCTGCCCCGCTGCCCCACTATCCCACAGCCCCACTGCATGCCCCGCTGCCCCCCACTGCCCCGCTACCCCACTGTCCCGCTGTCCCACTATCCCACTGCCCCGCTGCCCCACTGCCCCACAGCCTGCCACGCTGCCCCACTTCCCCACTGTCCCGCTGCCCCACAATCCCACTGCCCCGGTAACCCACTGCCCCGCTGCCCCACTGCGCCGCTTCCCCGCTACCCCACTGCCGCGCTTCCCCACTGCCCCGCTGCCCCTCTATACCACTGCCCCGCTTCCCCGCTACCCCGCTGCCCCACTATGCCACTGCCCCACAGCCTGCCCCGCATCCCCATTGCCCCGCTGCCCCACTGCCGCGCTGCCCCACTGCCCACTGCCCCATTATCGCACTGCCCCGCTGCCCCGTTAACCCACTGCCCCGCTGCCACAATGACCTGCTGCCCCTCTGCCCCACTGACCCACTGCCCCACTGCCCCGCTGCCCCACTATCCCACTGCCCCACTGGCTGCTCCGCTGCCCCCCACTGCCCCGCTACCCCACTGCCCCGCTAACCCACGGCCCCGCTGCCCCACTATTCCACTGCTTCGCTGCCCTGCTACCCCATTGCCCCACAGCCTGCCCCGCTGCCCCACTGCCCCGCTTTCTCACTGCCCCGCTGCCCCACTGTCCCGGTGCCCCGCTGCCCCACAGCCCCGGTAACCCACTGACCCACTGACCCGCTGCCCCACTGTCCCGGTGCCCCGCTGCCCCTCTATCCCACTGCCCCACAGCCCCGGTAACCCACTGACCCGCTGCCCCGCTACCCCACTGCCCCGCTGCCCCACTATTCCACAGCCCCGCTGCCCCGCTACCCCACTGCACAGCTGCCCCACAGCCTGCCCCGCTTCCTCACTGCCCCGCTTCCCCACTGTCCCACAGCCCCGCTGCCCCGCTTCCTCACTGCCCCGCTGCCCCGCTTCCTCACTGCCCCGCTGCCCCACTATCGCTTTGCCCCGGTAACCCACTGCCCCACTGCCCCGCTCCCCAACTGCCCCGCTACCCCACTGCCCCGCTGCCCCACAACGCGCTGCCCCGCTGGCCCAGTAACTCACTGCCCCGCTGCCCCGCTACCCCACTGCACCACTGCCCCGCTGCCCTAATGCCACGCTGCCCCGCTACCCCACTGCCTCGCTGCCCAGCTGCCCCATATCCCGCTGCCCCGCTGCCCCATTATCCGACTGCCCCGCTGCCCCGGAACCCCACTGCCCCGCTGGCCCACTGGCACGCTGCCCTGCTGCCTCACTGCCTCGCTGCCCCGCTTCCCCGCCCCGCTGCCCCGCTGCCCCAGTCCTGCTGCCTCGCTGCCCCACAACCCAACTGCCCCACTGCCCCGCTACCCAGCTACCCCACTGCCCCACTACCCCACTGCCCCACTGGCCCACTGCCCTGCTGCCCCTCTAGACACTGCCCCACTGCCGCACTGTCCCACCGTCCCACTGACACTGTCCTACTGTCCCACTATCCCACTGTCCCACTATATCACTATCGTCCCATCCCATGTCCCATGTCCCATCCTATGTCCAGTCCCATGTGCCGTCCCACTGTCCTGTCCCATGTCCCGTCTCATGCCCCGTCCCATTTCCCGTCCCATGTTCCGTCCCCTGTCCCGTCCACTGTCCCGTCCCCAGTCCCGTCCCCTGTCCCGTCCCCAGTCCCATCCCCAGTCCCATCCCCTGTCCACTCCACTCCATCGTACATTACTATCCGCTCGTGCAAATGCATGAAGCTTCGATCTGTCGGGTGAGTACGCAACCCACGAATTAATTTTTTTATTTTTTTCTTTCTTTCTTTCTTTCTCAAAACCCATACCAGTTTTTAAGTCAGATCATCAGCTTTCAAACAAAAAAAAAACTACAAAATCGGTCCAGTAGTTTTAGCGTGATGCTGGAACAAACAAACAAACAAACAGACGTTTACAATTTTATAATAGTTAAGATTATCAATTTCTACCTGTGCTACATTATTTCCATTAGGTGGTCTATTCACATTTTGATTTCGACACAAAAATTGTCAATCTCTATGCCTTTCAATCGGACGCGTGACGTTAGCGTTTTTTATAGCCCCCGACGCAAATAGAGGGGTGTTATAAGTTTAATATGTATATCTGTCTGTGACATCGTAGCTCCAAAACGGATGAACTGATTTTGTTTTTTTTTTTGTTTGTAAGTTGACTTGATCGAGAGTGTTCTTAGCTATGTTTCAAGAAAATCTGTTCAGCCGTTTGAAGATCATCAGCTCTTTTCTGGTTGATGATGGGATGTGAGCAACTTCCACATGTCTGATCGATTCGAAATTTGGTATCCTGTTACTTCAATGATATTGCATGAAAATGATAACCTTGAACTGAAGCTACAGCTTTACCTGGAATCTGCAGTATACCCAACTCCTCACCAACTTATAGCAGAGGTATAGTGTTTGAGCTATTGGGATGGTTTCAGTGAATATGTTATAGATAGAAGGTAATCAGGGTCTGATGATGGAGCAAGAAAGATAAATGAGGATAAATTAGTGAAGAATTCGAAGCTACTTTCACTCGTTCAATCGATATGAAATTTAAGTATACGATGTAGTATCGATTGTGGCGAATTAGTAAATAATTTGTAAAGCTAATGAAGGAATAAATGATGTTGATTTTGTTTGAAAAAATATATATAAAAAATATATATCAAAATATATTAGGTAAACTAAATTACAACCATCAAGCGAAAAGTTAATTATTGTACTAAAGCATCCATTGTAATTTTTGGAGTGATGGTAATGATATTTTTATTGAATAATATTTTTTTCGGAGAAACACTCTTGTACTTGATTCGTTCTTATATAAAAGTCTTTCCGGTTCATTTGTAATCCATTTTTCGACCACTTTCTGGCGGATGCCTGTGGAATGGCAAATAACAGCGCACTCATCCGAGTGAGCGAGTGTGATATGTTAATTCGGTGACAATGCAATATTATGGTACCGTAGAGCTGGTCTGATGATGTAGCAGGTAGATCGCCATTGTAACTCCTCGACGACAGAACATAATCCGTCGTGTTTGGGCTAGTATGATTCTTTTTGAAGAGCACTTCATTCCTAGATGGTGCCAAGGGTCTGATGATGGAACAGGAAGGTCACTCTTCTAACTTCTCGATGACAGAACATAACACCGTCATGTTTGGGTTCGTTTGATTTGTTTTGACGAGTACTATAGAACTGGCGGTGTCCAAGGTCTGATGATAAAGCAGAAAGGTTGCCATAGGAACTCCTTGACGACAGAACATAACAACATCGTGTTTTGGCTTGTTTATTTGTTTTGACGAGCACTTTAAGCCTAGGTTGTGTCCAAGATCTGATGATGGAGCAGAAAGGTTGCTATAGGAACACTATAATGACAGATCATAAAACTGTTTTCTGAGGCTTCGTTTCTTTTTTTTTCAAGATCCTTAACCGTAGGTCCAGGGTCTGATAATGGAGCTGGAAGGTCGTCATATGCAAAAAAATGTGCAGATTGAAAACAAATACATTTGACAATTTTTTAAGTCGAATTCCACCTATGTAATTGAACAACTTTTCTTGAATTGACAATAATTGAAAAAATATGATAATAATATTCCACGATAAATCACGGGTACAGCTACAGAAGTAAAAATGCTCGCGCACGTTCTGACTGTTTAGAGGTCTGCTGGCTAACAGGTACCTACAATAAACGAAGGGTGTAAATAGTGACAAATGGACACTGATATGCTAGGTGCATCACCTCAAGTAAGCAAGTGCCTCATGCAAGTTTGATTTGTAGCGTCTAACAGTGTCCACAGTAATTGAAGAAATCGGTTATAAAAATATATATATTTGAAATTGAGGTATTGGTTTTTTCACACGAGAATCGAGTACCTACTGAACATCCTCTTTCAATAAGTCCCTCGTTCAACCAGTCAACCTGTATAAAATTATAATGGCTGCAATTCGTTTCTAACATTCGACGACCGCTGCCGCGGCACCGCTCGCTTTGCTCGCTCGGCTCGTGCATGTTGAGGTCACAGTTCTAACCTAACCTACCTGTCACTTTTCTGAGTATTTTCATATATTTACGTGGGCTTTGCCCCCGCCCTCCTGTCCCTCTTTCACAGCTTTACTTTTAACCAGGGGCGCAAGAGTATCATCGAAGTGCTTGTAGTAGGTATATCTATAGCAGAGGTATTTTTCAGAATGACAAAATTACTACACAATGCCGGTAGTATAACGTTCGTTTACAAACTAACGGTTAGGCATTGTTAGGTTATAAACTATCGAAAATATTCGCTTTTTATTGTGAATTGTATCGTCCGTTCACAATCTGTTGACAATTTACAATATAGCTGGATTTATTCTAAACTAACGACGCTTGAAATTTTCCGGTGACATATACACCCTGTATAGATGTTTTTATTAATGGACTTTTGAAGCTTCAGTATTGTTAAAAGTAAAATAGATTATCTCTTTTGTTAAAAGTAAAATAGACTGTTTCTAGAGCTGTAAAACAACTTCTCAGAAAAATATATTTTAATCAGGCCTGTAAAATGTTTTCATTTATTTTAATCTCAAAATCCTATCTACGAATATATCTTCATTTGGTTAAATTCCATTAGATAACATCTTTCTCTCAGGCAATACAATAAAATTTAAATTCGAAAATAAAACTGGCGGGAGTTCCTTTTCAATCGTTTTGCCAGTTGATATACGTGGGACACTCAGAAAGTTTTGCGAAACTAAAAAAAATTGTTCTATACGTACATATATTTTTATCAAATCTTTTCAAAGTACTTTCCACCAGCCTCTATACAAAGATTCATGCGCCTAAACCAGTTTTCAAAACACTTTTTCCAGTCCGCCGCAGACACCTCGTTTACAGCCTGCTCGAACGCAGCCAGCGCATCTTCCGGCGACGAAAATTGTATCCCTTTGAGCTGATTTTTTATTTTTGGGAATAAAAAGAAGTCACACGGTGCTAGATCAGGGCTGTAAGGAGGGTGACCCAGGAGTTTGACTGGCGTGCTGTCCAGGAAGTCCCTCGTTTTGAGTGCGGTGTGCGCAGGTGCATTGTCGTGGTGGAGCAGTAGCCCGCGGAGCCCTGTGTTTGGTCGCTTGTTGCTTATAACAGAGAAAACTTCTGGCAAACATTTGGTAGTATACCATTCGGCATTAATGCTTCTTTGATCCCGTAAGGGAATTGATACCAAGTGGCCAGTCAAATTAAAAAAGCTAGCGATCAAAATCTTACCCCCGCTTCTAGATCGCTTCACTTTGGTAGGCGTTGGCTCATTTTGAAACACCCAAACAGTCGACTGGCGCTTGATTTCTGGGTCGTATTGATAAATCCAGGACTCATCACCTGTAACGATGTCGTAAACACGCCGAGACGAGCCTGCTTCAAATTTGTTAAGCATATCACGGCACCATTCCACCCGGGCCTGCTTCTGAGCATCGGTGAGGTTGTGCGGCACCCAGCGTGATACTATCCTCCTCACGCGAAGATGGCTGTGTAGAATCTCGTGAACGCTTCCCGATCCAATCTTCAATATGTGTTGAATCTCCTGATATGTAATTCGCCTATTGTCTTGGATTAAATTTTTCACTGCTAGCACGTTTTCTTCGGTAACAGCCGTCAAAGGGCGACCGCTTCTTTCGTCATCCCCCAAAGTTGGTCGACCGCGCTTGAATTCGTTATACCAACGATACACGGTTGCCTTGGAAGGGCCTTCATCCATGAATGCCATTTGAAGTCTATCGTACGATTCATCCGGTTTCAGGCGACACTTGAAATCGTATAAAATCATAGCTCTAAAATGTTCCCGGCGCAGATCCATATTTCAGTGAGACACAATACTTTGAATTAACTCGCAAAAAATGTGGAGGGAAATTTTGAAATTGGAACTTACTTATTTTTACTTATAAATAATCATATTTTCGAAAAACATTATAACTGGCCAGTCTCCCATATATAAAAACTTTTTTTCGCAATACTTTCTGAGGGGCCTGGTATGTCGATAGTGGAAGGTATCGCGTCTGATTGTCGGTAGAGTTAACCGCGGATGCTCATCAACATGCGTTGCCAGACTCTTTAATACGATGCCGAAGCCCCTTTTACGATCACGCGTCTCGATGCAAACCATTTAAGGCTACTGCGCGTGTTGCCCTGATATATAGCTGCTAGTCACGAGCGGAGCGATTCCAGTAGCAAACTGCGGAAAAACATATAAAAGGTACAAGACATTAATTATTTAACCTTGGCAGTATTAAGTGCGAACAAAACTACCTTATTGGAAAAATAAATTAACTCTTCCAGATATGTTTACTTTTAAGAAATTTATACCCCAAAAAGTACAACACAGGATTCTTTCTCATGTAAAAAATCATTCCGTCACGTAATTGTAGAATCCAAATTTATAAGTATGTATTTAAAATGAAAAAAATGAAAAAATAAGTATTATATCCATTGTCTATCATCAGGCAGTTCGGGGTTGCTACTTCGCAACGATCCAGGCGCTGCTTACCTATGGTATAGACATCTGGGGGCAGTCTGCGGAATGGCACCGTGCATTCGTTATGCAAAAACGTGCTGTGCGCATACTAGCGAGAGTCCCACCACTAACACCAGCGAAAACTATTTTCGTGAACCTTAAGCTGATGACAATGCCAGCCTTATATATGTATAATGTGTGTCTATACATGTATAAAAACATAAATTTGTTTCATCAGAACAAAGATGTGCATAAAATAGCCACACGAAACGCGGACAGGTTAGTGATTCCTAGACATCGACTTACTAAGACAAGCAAATGCACTCGTATTTTCGGTGTAAAAGTGTTTAATGCCCTGCCAGAGTCCATTCGCAGCTCTAAGACCTTGCCGGTTTTTAAAAATAAAGTTAAGTCCTTCTTTATTGCAATGGCCCCTTACAGCGTCGATGAATTCATTCCTAAGCTACAATGATATATTATTTTCTAGTAGATGAAATTTTTATTGTTATTTTTGAATAATACAACTTTATGCACTGTATTTTTATGAATTAATTAATTAATTTTGATAATTCAATTTATATTTTGTTTTTGTAATGACGTACCAATAAAAATAATCTAATCTAATCTAGTACCCATAGCAAAAGCTCTGCTTAGTATGGGACTAGATGGTGCTGTGTAAAAATGTCCCAAAGATATTTATTTATAAGATTATAAGCATTTTTGTTTTTATTAAATGTAAAGGCGAAAATGAAGCGACATTATTGGTTAGTTTGGATACCATTCCGCTTGTCTCCATTGCCATGAGTAGACAAGTCTAGTGAGCGCACCTTAACCCGCTTGGGTTGCATCGTGGCACGGCACGCAGGCGCCTTTTGATTTACTACAGCGCCAAACTGTTACATCCCCTGACAAGTAAGCCAGCTATTTTTGATGACAGCTGTGGCATGATTTCGTACTTGCGGTACATATCCATACAATAATATGTACACGTATTAATTAAAACTAGTACCGCTGGTGTACAAAATTCGAGTTCCGTACCCGAAGGGTGCCAAACGGGACCCTGTTACTCTCGCTACGCTGTCCGTCCGTCCGTCTGTCTGTCACAGGGCTGTATCTTTTTTGGTTTTAGACTTTTTTTGTTTTTAGTATTTGTCGTGATACACCTCATAGCAACACATTTTCTGAGAAAATTTCAACCGGTTATCTATTACCGTTCAAAAGATACAGCCCTGTGGCAGACCGACGGACGGACGGACAGACGGACAGCATAGCGAGAGTAATAGGGTCCCGTTTGGCACCCTTCGGGTACGGAACCCTAATAAAACAAACATAGACATATGTGGTGGTACCCACGAAAGAAAAACATGCAAAAATTCATATTTCGCGCACTGTGCGTTGGTCTTTTGATAAACTCTCGTAAATTAAATCAGTTTTTATCGGGTATCAGGTCATTGAGAGGTACGGAACCCTTACTGCGCGAGTCCGACTCGCACTTGGCTGGTTTTTTTATAATAATTATCTACTCAAAAAGGTTAAATTTTTGTTCACGCATATATAGATGACGAGCATTTTATTTCATATTCATTTCTCACGTCTGTGTTTATTGCCTAGACTAGACTATAATATTATGAGAAAGAAAATAATAGCGTCATTGCCTAGAAAACATATAAAAGCTTACTCAGAAAAGCTACATATTTTTTATATTTTCTTTATGACTCTAACTACAGTTATTAATGAAATCTTTTGCAGTTTAATAGTACTTTATTACACTGCATACAGAATACATACTTAATTAAGACAATCGCATTTCTAGGTTGGCCTGTTCTTTCTAGGTTGTTACAGTAATAAATAGAGATTTATATCTCCATCAACATGCTTAATAAGCAAAGCCATAAAATTTGATTTGAATAGTGCGTTCTCATAATTTTTATTGCTTAAGCTTCACACATTGGTCACGTTCGTATCCCAAAATGCAGATACTTAAATGTAACTGTAATTTATTCTGCAAATTATGTCTAGTAAAGCCCATTTGCTTTTAGGTTTGACGACATTTTACCATCAGCGGAGCGACTAAGGAAAACTAAAACTAATTTTTTTTATAATCAAATATATTAAAATGTTTTTTTTTCATTGAGTCATGTTATAGTTTTCTCTTGCCCTAGAAGTGAGTTTAAAGACTAAATTGATAAATTAGACCGGAATTATATACGTACCTTTACCTCAAATGTTTCGTCACTGAGGACAATAATGACATTAATGACCATTATAATCACCTAATACCAAAACGTTCGTTAGTTACAGTTACAGCCGTGTAATAAATGTTACGCGACGCACGCCGTCGTATAAATAATACAATATTTAATCATTTTCATTTCAGCCAAAAGACTGAAGACTGCTGGACATAGGACTCCCCCAAAAAGGGGGAATATGCCATAATCGCCACGCTTGGCAGGCGGGTTGGCGATCGCAGTTGGTTGGTTAAATACTCAGAGAACGCTGCTGCCCATCCTCTGTTGAATCCCTTAGTCGCCTAAAAATATTTAATATTAGGTATTATATTGGGAATGGATGGATGGCAGAGGACCGAGCGTTGTGGCGCAACTTGGGAGAGGCCTATGTCCAGCAGTGGACTGCGATAGGCTGAGTTGATTGAGGTATTATATTAGGTCTCAGAACTGACCAAAAGGTTTTACACGTTTATTGATTACACTACTAATTGTAGCCTATTCCGGCATTTATTGATATATTGAAGTAGGCATGATTTTCGATTTAACATCATCAGTAAATATTCAAACAAATAAAATAAATTACTATCTTTAGCGACGAAATAAATTTCTCTCCATGTGTTGTATATTGTTGGATTTCGCAGAATTTATCGATAGGTTATTTAATGGCATGCCGTCAGAGCGGCCATAATTTCTGAGCGATGTGACATTACTTCTACTAATTGTGTAATGAGCACTGTGATTGAGTGTGACAGGCTAGAATCTACTCGTCAAACAGGCCTCACTTCGGCTCTCCGCCCGACATCCAGACGTTACATGTGTCCAACACTTTTCTCTTTTTGTTGCTCCACATTCTACCCAACTCGTCTTCTTATTTTTGTTTCGCTTAACGTTTAATAGTTTTATTGTAAACTACACAACATAAGCGGCAATCTATCGACTAAAGTGTTGAACTAAAATCGCACTTATTATTTTACTTTATTACACGACTAGCTGTCGAGCAGCTTGTTGGAAAATAACAGACATTTAACCACCATCGAATTGGATAATTACAAGTAGTGTAATGATACGCCTGTAGACATCCCGCAATTTGAAGACCTTTTTTTAGTTTATTATTATTTTAAGCATCTACTAAATAATGCAATCGTGCAAAATTTTAATGAAATTCAACTTGGCTACACCTGGAATTAATTACTGACATCGGTATTTACATAATTTTTATTTTGTTTTTAAACATCAAAAGTTTCGAGGGACAAGCTACTATTATCGTTCTTCTCGCGTAAACTTAATCCTGCTAGGTTGTTCGTTCGTATAAATAAGAAACTTAACGTAATAACCACGTTGGTTGGTGTGTTGACAGGTTATCATTTTATTGGATTTAAGTAATTATAGACTGATGAATCAGTTTAACATCTTTTATCTATACATATTTACTTGTCCTGTTTTTACTTGTACTCACTGATTTATCAACCCAGAGCCTAAACCGCTGGGGTTAGAAACATGGAATTTTTAAAGTAAAAAAAGTAAAGTAAGTAAAGTTTTTTTTTTTAGTTTAGTAGTGTTTTGCCTTTAATAGGCATCCACTAAAGATGTTTAGAAATTCTAGCCCTAAGGGGGTGAAATAGGGGTTGAAAGTTTGTATGAAAATCCGTAATTTTTTAAGCCTGATGTATAAAATACTGTATTTAATAATAATTTATTTATTTATAAGATAACAGAGATCCAGTCATGTTAGTAAATACATTAATAAATGGTTAGTACTTATTCATTTTCAAAATTATACATTAAATTACATTCAATTATTAATTATTACATGTAATCCAATAATATTATTTATGTATGGGCAGTCCACCCTATTAGCTTTTTGGTTGAAAATTAAGAAATAAGTGCTTCAGTGTTTTTTTAGAAATTCCACTCCTAAGGGGGTGAATAGGGGTTGAAAGTTTGTGTGAAATATTGTGGGCGCACACCCGCAAAGGTTTTTAGCCAAAAAAAGTTTGCATTGCAACGCTTTGGCACAGCTAGTCATAAATAAATTACGTTCAAAAGTTGTACTTTTGTTTCTAATGCATCCCTATTTAATTTATTATAATTGCACTTACAAAAAAAGAAAAACAGGTTAAAAAGGGGGATATATCATGTTCAGCAGTTCACAAATGACTTAATTGGATACCATGACTATAACCATTTACAACGAGCATATTTGCTCAACAGCGTTTTAGCGACTCTGAGCGTTCCGTGAGTCCGTGGTATTTTTTATATCAATGCAGGGTGCATTCTGATCTCAGTGATTTAGCTAGAGGGCACCGATGCTAGAATAATTATGTCTGCGTCGTTTTTCTAACTAAAGAAAATTAATAGTTTATACAACTAAAACACACGCTTTAAGAGTACCTCATGTAGTTCATTATCAGATCAGCTTGATGGTACCAAATTATTGTATTGTCATCCGGATTACATATACCTACTTACAAAGTTTCAAATCAATACGACAATTAGAAGTAGGTTAAAATCGACTTCCAAGATTTGTTTACATAGTTATTCAGTTAGAAGGGAAGCTTATATAAGTGTGTTACAAAGGTTGTCTTTTTGGTATTGATATCATTAGTTTTGATGAAATGTATTCTGAAGACTTATAACATCCACAAGTTACAGTAGTAACAGTAGTCACCACGATAAATCAACAACAACTATGGTAAATGTAATACGATAAGTTTTGATTATGTTAATATTTTGATATATCATCAATACCGGTAAAATATTAGTCTACTTAACTCGGAATTTGATAATTTATTGCAATAGTTATATCTCAATTTCCTAAACGCTTAATATATTTTCTTTACCGCTATAAAAACATGGACGCATAAAATTTAAATTGTAAATGAAGCTATCTAATTCAAATTAGTTCACACCTTAACGATGTCATCAGTAGCACGCATTATTCAGTTTGAGTGAATACCGTCGCGCATCGCGCGCGCACCCTAATGTATGCCGCGTTCTCTTTACTCCGGGGTGGCTCGCCGCGCGCTCATTACCTCGTGCTTCGGAGTCATATGTGCCAGGCTGGGAGGGCTCCAGCCTGTCATTAAGCCACCCAGTCCATGATCGGTCAGATATAAATCATGGTAATGGTAGATTACTCTAGATACATCGACGGAACACCCGGGAAATGCGCTCGAAGCACCGATTATATAGAGCCCACTGACGTAATTGCACCGCTCATTGATACCTCACGAAATGTAATTAGGCTTTGTTCCAGCTAAGTGCTGCTCGAGAATTCGCCCTCATTGTGCAATTTTATTGTAGCATTAACTGAATGATGAGTAGAGAGCGGTATGTAGGTGGATCCTGTGTGGTTTTAGTGTCTAATTAAATTCTTAATGCTTCTGATAAAGACTGACATTGACAAAAGGCTTTTGAATTTGGTTTACATGCGAATTTGTCATGTCTGTCTTTACTGTCATAACCAAAAAACTAAAGCCTACTCGATCTAGAATAAAACAGCGACTATCAATAACGTTGTCACTGACCCAGCAGGAAGGACAAACCCTGATCTGATAAATTGTTTACCTCGGACAGTGGACACTAGAGTTACAACACATTATTCTATGCTCGTGTTATTTGTGTCTCCTTTTAGCATACCTTGTAGAAACCAGTCGTGCAGGCAGTGCGCATGCGACGCGATGTTGACGCTTTTGACATCATTTGACACCTGTCACGGATATCTGTCGATTGAATCGAATTATTGACCGTTCGTGCATTACACCGTAAGGTGCCATTATAATATCCGGAGAGGCTTACTGTCTTAAATGTCCGGACCAAAATGTAAATATTGTACTTGTTTAAAAAATACGAACACAGACTCGTAATCTCAAAATAATAAAGTACGAAATGAAATAAATATTTTTAATAGGGACATTGGTAGAGTAGTAACTACATTTAAATGTTTAAGGAACCTTTTTTTTGCCGTGGGGAAATTCTCATGGACGCACTCCACCCTGGGAAGGCGGAGCCAGTTTCGGACTCTTACCGACTAAAACCACCACGGAGTTCCCCTAACGACCCATGACCGGGAGCATGGGAAAATCTTATTCACCCAACCATCCCCGGCAGGTACCGGCTCGCCACTAAAAGGCTAATCCCTTCTCCCCGTGCGGCATCCACATCGGCTGCACCCTCCTCTTGACTGGCGCGCGCGGAACAACGTGTTCACGGGCCTTGACTGATCGCCCGCAGGCCCACTCCTAGGTTGGCTGGAGGTCGGAGCACGCCCTCCTGCGGAACCTGGTTCTCCTGTGGGTGGCAAGAGAGGTCGCTCTCCCCCGCCTCCTTAGCGAGCATCACCTCCTCGCAGAAGACGATGCCCTTAGTATGCAAGTAGTAAGTATTTTAAAATTGAGGTCACCGGCTTGCCTTGAGCTTGTTCATCTTCATGAACTGGGCTAACTTTCCGTAGATAATGAATGTATAAACCCGGGTATTTATAATCAAATATAGATGTAAAGTAACTTAAAGATACAATAAAATTAGATAAGATATTTCTTTATCAAACGTAAATTCCTACTTCATTTACATTACGTGCAGCTTTAAGAGTGTTTGAAAAAGTAGTTTGGCTATAGATAGCTGCAAAAAAAACAGTACTTTATATTGATTTCATGTGTAGTTTTTTAGACGTTTTCTTGTAATAGTTTAGGTATAACATTGGCATTTTGTAGTAGTGCAATAATTTACTATATTCTTAGTTAATATCACCAAATAGCTGTGCGTTTTCACATTTATTTAATATTTGGACAACCGAAATGTCGAATTTTGTGAATCACAATTTTAACCTTAGACATGCATGCTCATTATCTTCTGGTTTTATAAGTTCTCAATATCTAAAGAGCCAGATTATCGCATTAATTTGAACGGATATAGACGTAGCCAGTGTCTAGATCCAATCATCACAATATGTAATGTAAGTTTGTAAATTCATATTACTTACATATCCAAATGGTATCTACTTGGAGCACTTAGCTGTGTAAGACAAACTTATTGCCATTGATACCGAATATGTTACTGTAAATCAGACTGTCGTGCGCGGTTTTATGAGATGTGTATCAATGAAAAATATGTCATTCCGTTAGATGATGTCCGTAGAAATAACACAGTTGTATGTTGTTCGTAGCCACGATAACCTATCGCCCCGCAACCTCATAGCGTTCGGTAGAGACGCGGCAGGCATTATCGTGTCTAATCAGGTTCGCACGCGGCGCGGTGGCTAAATCATCCGATTATTGATTTCCGATGTCGCGGTCGTGATCGGGCGCGGGATTCAACGTTCGGCGTGACAGTGCAGCTATTGTCGGAGCCGATGGCGGCTCGCGCTCCGCGACGCGCGCGCATTCTCCGTGATTAAACGCTTGTAATTCCAACAATATCATCCCGACTGTCGGATTCAATCTGCACACGCCGAGCGGCGCTCATCTCATGTCATCTTCCTCGCGAACCGACCTAACAGCACGGACCACTTGTATGTAATAAGTCAGTTAACATTAAGACCCCGTGCCCTGGAAACGTCCAGGCTCGTGTTACGAAAGAGAATAACGAATTTCTCTCTCAGTAGATACGAATCTCCTGCAGCAATAATGTCTTGATTTATTATTTCGCTCATGTGATTTATGTTATAATTAAGGAGATATCAACGCCTCGTTGATCTAGTCTAATAGAGTTAGCGGTTGGTTTGATGCAAATACCTTCAATGTATCTTAACGAGATTGAGACACATCTAATCTAATGTAAGGTACTTGTCAGTAAATTATATCACAAAATGTGCTTATAATATAAAACGATTTTATCTGTCCGTTGCTAAACTCGTCAATCTCAATTCCTTCAAGTGAAATGCGTCTTTTTTTAGTTTAACATATATCAGATAAAGGAGGCTGTTAGCAAATTTTTGTTCTTATTGCGCACTTCGCCGCTCTGAAGAATAATAGAGGAGGCAATTTCTCGCGACATGAGATCGGCGGATGGTAACGAGCGGTCCGTTGTCGTTATTAAACCCCATTGTTGTGATGCGCCGTATAAAGCCTAACGCAGCCTAGTCCCTTTCTAATGCTGCCAATAAAGCACTGAAAGTGCATTTGCAATACGATTAACTCTCTCGGATACTTGCGCGAGTATGCACGATGTGAGTGCGACAGAATAGGGCTGACATTTTTTCATGAGTAAGTTAGAGGCAAGGCAGGATACACATAATATTTCGTCATTCCTTTTGTTTATTATCATATAATATTTTCATGAAGCAAGGTAGTGTCTAAACAAATAACCTGTGGAACAACTAAAATAAACTCCAGTTCTGGGTGAAATAGCATAGTGTTCATAAACAAAAACCCAAAAGCTTATTATGGCTAAATCAAACCTCTGAATCATAGGCACTAACAAGATATTATAAATCTTTTCCTTCAAATACACAACAACAGCTACAGCTCTATCGTATTTCTTGATCTATCTTTGTGCCAGGAACATCTAAATTTAATCGCAATTGTAAAGAAACAATCATGAAATCTTCACTGAAAACAATATCGTTTGACCATTTGACCTTAGCGATTTAGCAACCCTAGCAATCTATGTCTGAACTCTATTATCGACTGTTAATAAAACTAGGTAGCGCACGCGGTGGGTTGGCGGCTGCTGTTACTAGATGGCGTCGGCGGACGCTGGATGTGCCTGCGCATTTGCATAAGGAATTGGGTGCGCACGCTTTGGTATCGTCTCGCGGCGTATTTCTCACGCTACCCGCGGCCATTGCACGCTCTCGCCATCACCGCCTACTCTTGTCTAATGGCTGTGTCAGCACGTTGCCCCTGTTCGGACCCTTTTTATTTTCTTCCTAACCCATCATAGATACCCTTTTTATTTCCTTCCTAACCCATCATAGATACATGCACACAAATCTCGACGGATGCACTCTTCAATAAAAACTCGTTTTTAACAGGTTTCCAGAAAACCGTTTTGTAATATCGCCATAGATTTACTATGTTGGTACAGTAATGATGCATGCCGAAATAAACAAGCGATGTAAAGTTCATAATTACACGAATCTCGAGATCGTTAAGAACTCGAAGTCGGTCGATCATTTTTCACTATTAACATACATGTTCGACGAAACATTCGACGTAAGTGTCGTTAATTGCATGGTGCATTGATAACGGGTGATTTGGTACTGGCCGTGTTAATGGTGACCCCGATTGAAGATATAGGCACCACACCTGAAACGCGCAGACGCTCAAAGCAATTGCTATGATTACAAACAAGAAATAACAGGTAATGAAAAACAATAATAGATAAATATTAAATGACTACCGTGTATCAAGACTTAATAAACATGGTACAGTAATACTTAAACAACTACAAACGTCATTTTAGACAGTAAATAAAATCGCAAGCCCTAAGAGATAAAAGACAATAGCCAAATGAATATTTCATAAGGCCATTATTTAATGATGATGCTTATAATACAGTAGTGCTATCAATTAGAAGCGAAGCGGCAGTAATTTCTTTTAGTAGATTAAACACAAAGCGAGCTTTGTCCCATGACCTTTGAGGTCAGGGCCTAAGTTATGAACTGCTGTCGTTTGGTGCTTAAATAAACTTTAAGTTCTGTGTAACTTTACACACTAGATATAGCTTAATTTTATTAGAAATCTGACGTACAAAATCAGGTAGAGCTCAGTTTTAACTGAGGAAACCGACACTAAATTGGGAAAACCTGGCAAAATCACTTAATGATATGATTTAGGCATCATTGTTTAGATTATTATAAAGCAAAATAATATTTAACAATTCATAATTTGTTTGTGAAAAAGAAAGCTCTATATAAACCGTTAATCATACTAAAAATGTTACAATAGTGACTGCCACAGCTATGCTCGCCGCGCAAGTTAAAAGCGAATGTTATTGAATGAAAAATCTTCAATTTTTTTTTAGACAGTCTATATATTTTAGCAGCGTGTTCCATAGGATTCCGAACTTTGTCAAATAATTATCTAGAAAACCTCATTTTACATTCGCTTTTAACTTACACAGCAAGCATAGCCGCGGCGGTCACTATTGTAAGTAGACAGCACGCAAGACATTCTCATGTAGCGTGTTCCTTGAAGTCGCCTACGACTTGCCCGTGTGCATCCAGCCCGCGGCCGCGTTAGCTGCGCTCACCACTAACTCCGCCAGTATGCGTAACTGACGCAACTGCCTACTCGTAATTCCCTATTGCAAAGTTCCTTGTAACTGCTTCCTTTTAAACGTAAACATTCTTGGCTAAATAACTTTTGAGACATTTTATTAGTATGGACTTGTGGAACTTGTTTAAGAGATGAATTTTGTAGAACTCATTAAAATTTGTGGATACTGTTTTTTAAGATTTTTCAAATTGAGTGTTCCTAAATGATGATTGTTATCATTGAGCAACAATCATCATTTAGGAACACTCAATTTGAAAAAAAAAAAGCATTAAAAGAGCCTCCACGAGTGACGATATTTAATTGATCGTCCGGCGCACCCTGGGCAGTCAGCCCCGCTATCAACCTGTTGACTGGCTAATCTTTTCCCCACGGCATGAGCTGTTATCATTGTGAAGCTCATGTCGACACGATAGAAGAAGAAGATCATTGAGCGATGCGACAAAACTTTTATGGTCGTTTGACGTCAGACGTAGAATGTATGGTATCACAGTCGCGAAAGCCAACCACAACACGCTACTGCATTATCTTGATGAACTAATTTAAATATTACAACTTCACTCTATAATGAGCTACTAAAACAACATTTCGGGTGTCAAAACACATTTTTATTAATTTCTTATAGCTGTTTGAAGCATTTAAATGCTAATATATTCTATCCCTTTATTTCCGACACCACATAAAAATGAACCAGTGATGATACACACTTTCTTTCAACATAGTCCAGTACATTAAGTTATTAATGTAACGAGATTATTTATCTACGTTTCAATAATTATCATGTGAACGAGTTTCTTAGTGGCGTAGTTCTCTGGATACGTAGTGGGAATCTATCATTGTAGAAATACGTTTCCTTACGCTAAATAAGCCGGTTGTGTTTGCGTATAAGAAGACCGTTAATATATAGCTTATTTGTATTACAGACTTACTAATAAATACTTACTTACTCCGTTGGCTCAGCGACCCTAAATGTGTCTTAGCCTCCGAAACGAGAGAACGTCACTTGCCGCGATCTTTGGCAGTATCTTGACAAATCACTGGCTCGAATCTTCGGAAGATCGCCTTCCACCGCATCGCTCCAACAATATCTGTGGCGACCCAGATAGGCTCTCTCCGCATCTCGATCTTCTCCCATTCTTTCCACGTGACCAAGCCAACGGAGTCTGTGAGCTATTGCCTCACCTATCACGTTTGATTCTGTCACTAGCTCTATTAGCTCGCCGTTCTTCCTGATCCGCCGGGTTCCGTCCGGTCTCGGCACAGGGCATAAGATCATACGTAAGACTCTCCTCTCTATTACTAAGAGTTTACTCTCCTCTTTTTGTATCAGTTTCAAAGCTTCAAATTTGTACATCAGTATTGGTCTTATGACTGTTTTATATATTCGGAGTTTGGTGTTTCTACTGAGAAGCAAACCTATGTCTAGAAAACGAAAGCGAGTTAATATTGTATTGTCATCCGGTTCTGATCTATGTTTAAAGTTTCATGTGTCTTTATCGGGAAGTTAGTTAGTACCGAACAGACAGACAGGAATAAAAACGTGGTAATCTTCTTCTTCTTCGTGTCAGTGGTACGACTGATCTTTTGTCAAACTTGGCAAGCCCAAAACTTTGCAACCTCTACGGCGTTATCAGTGGCGACGCAGAGGTCACTCAAGGTGCAGGTGTTGGGTAACAAAAGATAGAGAGAGGTGAGGCATAGTTTGTAGGTCATACCCGCAACCACAACCTGTCGTCGTTTTGTTGATGTAACCTCACTTCCCAAGATTCTAATATTACATCTTCTCACTTGGGTTCGAAGTAGGTTGAGTGACTTCCAAGTGGACCAGGGAAGGTTATACCTTTAGGTTAGGTTATAATAAAACAAAAAAAACCCAACTACGTGTAATAAGAACTGAAAAGATGTAAACAAGACATAGATAGATAGATAGAATATTCTTTATTGTACACCAATAACATTATTAAACTTAGGACTAACATGTAAAATAAGGGTACATTGGCGGTCTTATCGCTAATAGCGATATCTTCCAGACAACCTTTGGATGGACAAGGAAGACGTGAAAAATAGATGGGGGCAGTATGTAGTGCATTTTCATAAAATTTACTAATATTTAATATAATAAATAAATAGATATTTACCTACCATAGAAAATATTACATTTATAAATAAAATAAATTCTAATATATATCCATAAATATATACCAAATATATACCTATTTATAATCAAACAATTTGATTTAAAATCATGTTAAACAAATTATTAATTAAATCATAACACGCAGTCGGCGGCTACCTAGAAAGAAAATATGTCATTAACAAGCTAACCTAAAACATAAGTTGCTTGTCATGTTTACATCTTTTCAGTTCTTTTTACACGCTTCCGGGTTTTCTGGTTTTATGTGTTTCAAGATTCACA
This sequence comes from Asteroscopus sphinx, assembly GCA_949699075.1. Taxonomy (NCBI): domain Eukaryota; kingdom Metazoa; phylum Arthropoda; class Insecta; order Lepidoptera; family Noctuidae; genus Asteroscopus; species Asteroscopus sphinx. The sequence goes on from OX453013.1 coordinate 14,367,934, forward strand.
TACAGCAAATTACTATGGAAGGTTGTGTGTCTTAAAAAGTCGCTGTGGAATTACAATAGCTGTACAATTCTTGGAAGATTTTATCTGAAACCATGTCCAATAAATAATAGGTTATGTTCTGTTTCCGGATCTGTTTATTCTGATGACTTTATTGTTTCTGTATTTCTGATATTCGTGTTGCTAATATTATTTACCAAAAATCTTAGCCTATGACACTCTGTGGATGAAGACGAATCTAATGACACATCGCACGAGAAATCGGTGACGTACATAAAAAAAATACATACAATCGAACATAGAACCTCCTCCTATTTAGAAGTTGGCTAAAAAAGGATATGATTTTCTCGTACCAGACCAATAGAGGCAAATTGTACGTTGATAACTGATTACCCAGATGTAGTCTGCATTTCCTTCAAATCAAATTTCGTTTTAGTATTATGAGTTCAAAAACACACATCAGCTTATGACGGATATTACCTATCCGGTTAATTCAAAAGTAGACGGTCGCTAGATTGCAAAATCTGTTTAGTTTTCTGTGAACATTAAACTAATAAGGAAATATCATTCTTCGTTCTCTGATCCATTTGCGAGTTCCGGCAGGAAATTGTTTTAGTGGCGTACTTCAAAAAATATAAATGTACAGGTATTATAGTTTTATCAGATTTGTTCTCACGCTTTACAAGCAGTCCTTGTTGCATAAAATGATGAAAGCTTACAGGGTTTCCATTCGCAGACTTGTCATCAATTAGTTTGAAGTTGGCTCTTGTACAGAATGGTCCATTCTTGCAATATTTTGGCAAATATTAGGTTCTTACATATGAAATTGGCGATTTGTACGGGAGGAATATAAAGTATTTTTTTGTTTGTAAAATATATTTAATTAATCAAAGTATGCACCGTTGTTATCTATGCACTTTTGCCATCTCATAGGTAGTTAATTGATCCCTTTACTAAAAAAACCATGGGGGCGAAAATCAATAAACTCTTTGAAGGCGGTTTGGACTGCCGCCTCAGACTTGATTTTTTTTCCTTGTAAGAAGTTGTCCAAATTCCGGAAAAAATGGTAATCTGTTGGAGCAAGGTCCGGGGAGTAAGGTGGATGTCGCAGACATTCCAATTGTAGCTCATCTAACTTAGTGTTTGTTTGTTGTGTCTTGCGTTGTCGTGAAGGAGCAGTGGCCTAGAGCGATTGACCAATCTCGGTTGTTTAGCAGCTAGTTCTTCCTTCATGGTTTGCAGTTGCTGACAATAGATATTTGCCGTAATCGTTTGGCCAGATTTTAGAAAGCTGTAATGAACGACACTGGCGCTAGTCCACCAAACACTCACAAGTAACTTTTTCTGAGTCAATTTTCGTTTAGGGCAGGATTTGGCTGGGTCTCCAGGGTTCAGCCATTGCGACGAGCGCTTCCGATTATCGTACAGTATCCACTTTTCATCACAAGTAATGATTCGATTTAAAATCCCTTCATTATTGTGTTGGTTGAGCAAAGTAACAAAACAGTCGACGCGTGTTTGCGAAACACAAACATGCGTCGTGTTTGCGTGTGTTTTTGAGTTCGATTCACTCAATTCATGAGGTACCCATCGTTCATGTTTTTTTTACTTTCCCGATTTGCTTCAAGTGGATTAATACAGTTTTATCACTTACCCCGAAGCCTGCAGCTATCTCTGAAGTGCTTTGTGATGGATCCGCTTCCACAATAGCCTTTAATTCTTCATTTTCCACTTTGGTCTCCGGCCGTCCACGGGGTTGGTTCTGAAGGTCGAAATTTCCAGAACGAAAACGTTGAAACCAAGAACGTACCGTGCTTTCTTTTGCGACACCAGCGCCGTACATACCATTAATCCTTCGAGCTGTTTCTGCAGCACTGGTGCCACGGTAGAACTCGTACTCGTAAATATACCGATATTTCATGTTTTCCATTGTGCGGTAATAAGCGACGCCAAAGTAAAAAATAATGAGGAAAAAACAAATGAATGACTGTTTTCAAAACTCAAATGTACCAGATAAATGAATTTATACATTTTAATTTGGAATTCTTAACCAAAGAGGAGATATTTCAGATCAAAGTGGTCAGTGCGACAAAATGCTAATTTCATATGTAAGGACCTAATAAATTGTTTTATTTTCTAGACTCCATTGAAATAGTTCTCTATACCCACCGCAATTCACTGCTGGGTGTAGGCTTATATACCTACATCTTCCCCTCTTCCAAGGCTGGTGAGCAATCTCTTATCGGTTTCACAGATGCCTATCACCAGTCTTTTGTTCTCGTGTGTAAATCAGAGATTTTCTTTTCTTCCGACTTGATTGGTCACTGGCTTACGTGCTATCAGTCATCACTATCTCAATAATACTTAATTTAAGTACCTATACTGAAAATTTAAGATAGTTTGTATTTTTAACCGACTTCAAAAAAAGGAGGAGGTTCTCAATTCGATTGTATTTTTGTTTTTTATGTTTGTTACTTCAGAACTCCGTCATTTATCAACGGATTTGGTTTTTTATTTTTATTTGAAAGAACATACTTCCATATTGGTCCTATTTTTATCAAAACCCAGTTCTGATAGTGGGATCCATGTGGAATTGAGGGAACTTCGATGGCGATTTTGGTATTTTTATAAAAAAATCAAGCATTTGCATTCAGAAAGTATCATTTATGGTTAATGCCACTAAAAATAGAAAAATTAAATAAACTGTAAAAAAAATAGTTAAAGCCGACTTCAAAAATAATAAAATTATTTGTGTGAAATAGTTTAGGAAGTCGGTGTCAATTTTTTCTTAAATCAAACCGAATCAAAGGCACCTACTTCCTAAACTGTTTCACACAAATTATTTTATTATTTTTGAAGTCGGTTTTAACTTTTTAGGGTTCCGCACCCAAAGGGTGCAAACGGGACCCTATTACTCTCACTACGCTGTCCGTCCGTCCGTCCGTATGTCTGTCACAGGGCTGTATCTTTGTAACGGTAATAGATAACCAGTTGAAATTTTCACAGAATATGTGTTGCTATGAGGTCTATCACGACAAATACTAAAAACAAAAAAAGTCTAAAACCAAAGGGGGTCCCCATACAAGAAACCTCGAAACAAAAGCATTTTTTTCAACGTTTTTGTTCCTGTTCTATCTTCAAAACGGTAATACATACCAGTGTCAAACTAGGTCTCAACACTAAAAAAATATCTGATTTGGTTCATATTGTTTCATATCGAGGTTGACTAACAATAAATATATGTTGGCATTTTATTTTGATATTACGTCTAGAAACTGAGAAATATGAATTTTCAGTTTTTGACGTAAGTTTGATTTTTATATTGCGGGTATTTTGAAAATAAGATTATTTTACTAACAAAACTTACTTTATACGTTAGTTTGATTGGTAAACTTGAAAATGTCACGTGTGTGTCAGTCCTAACTTATTTTGTTACATTTGTGGCGAATTTACGCCAAAATCGAAAAATTAAATAAATTTGAAAGAAACATATGATGTTATGAAACTCGTATTAGAAAAAATTAATTACAATAATCATAAATGGCAAATTTGTGCAGATCTTAAAGTAGTTGCTTTGTTAACTGGCTTGCAGTCAGGCTATACCAAATACTGCTGCTTTCTTTGCGAGTGGGACAGCCGAGCGCGATCACAACATTTTATGAAAGAAAACTGGCCATCACGTGACTCTCTAGTACCGGGACAGAAAAATGTTAAATTTGTTCCTTTGGTTGAGCCCGCTAAAATTATTTTGCCGGCGTTACACATTAAATTGGGCCTCATAATTTTTTTCGTAAAACGCTTAAATAAAGATGGTCCTGCATTACAATTTCTCAAGCAAAAGTTTCCAAAGCTTAGTGAGGCAAAAATCAAAGAGGGCGTATTCGTAGGTCCGGAAATAAAAAAGCTGTTTGAAGATTCGTCTTTTACGTCTACTCTTAACCATACTGAAAAACAAGCATGGGATGCTTTTATTGACGTGACAAAGAATTTTCTTGGTAACAACAAATCCGCTGACTTTCGCCAAAAAATTAAACTGTTGCTGGACTGTTTCCATAAAATGGGATGTAATATGTCATTAAAACTGCATTTCCTTCATTCGCACTTGGACTTTTTCCCCGAAAATATGGGATCAGTTAGCCATGAACATGGGGAACACTTTCATCAAGATGTGGCTGCAATCGAAAAACGTTTCCAAGGAAGATGGGAGCCAGCTATGCTCGCAGATTACTGTTGGAGCCTTGTTAGAGAAACTACAGGATCTCACTACAAGAGGAAAGCCAGCTACACTAAAAAAACTTCGCCTTTTCAATCAAAGCATCAATGAAACCTAACGGGTGAACTTGATTCTGCAAGAAAATCATATTTTTGACTAATTTCATTTATCTTAAAAATGAGATGTTATGTAAAAATCGTATTTACATATTTGTATTAGGTCAATAACAAGGAATTATAATCACATAGTAGGAACTCAGATAAAATAAAAAGTTTGTTATTTGTTGAGTAGTGTTATAGTACTATGTAGTTTAGGAACAAATACTAAAAACAGGACAAACATAGACATATGTGGTAGTAGTTGGTACCATCGGAAGAAAGAGATGCAAAAATTCACATTTCGCGTACGCTCGTTGATGTCTTTTGATAAACCCTCGTAACATAAATCAGTATCTATGGGGTATCAGGTCGATGGATGGAACTGCGTGAGTCCGACTCACACTTGGCTGGTTTTTATCCATTAAAGTGGGCCCAGAAAACGCAACACAGGAACAAATTTTTTAATAATCATAAAGGAAAAAAAAAAAACGACTATTTCTTTTCTATCTTAACTGAGCAGTGAGTACTGCATTGTAATAATACTTATAATGAATGTTTTAATAAAAATTAAAATGAGCATTGCGTGATTCAGTGAGCGACGCACATGTAGGCACAGTTGGACAGACAACCCGATGAGTCGTCAAGTCAGTTCATATCACTAACAAAAAGGAGAGTTTCTCATGTCGATTAGCTGAGTAAAGCTCTTTCCGTGCTTACAGTTTACGCATTGATATTGTATCTTGTAGGGTGTAACTAACACTTGACTTAGAGAATAATGGCATAAGAAATAATATGATTATTAAACTAATTTAATGAAAAAGTATTTTTATACCACGTTTTTAGGTATCCGTAGCCAAAGGGTGCCAAACAGGACCCTATTACTCTCTCTACGCTGTCCGTCCGTCCGTCTGTCTGTCACAGGGCTGTATCTTTTGAACGGTAATAGGTAGCCGGTTGAAATTTTCTGAGAATATTTGTTGCTATGACACGACAAATACTAAAAATAAAAAAGGTTAAAACCATAGGGGGTCCCCAAGTCCCCATACAAGAAACCTCGAAAAACATGCATTTTTCAACGTATGTTCCTGCTCTATCTTCAAAACGGTAATACATACCAGCGTCAAACTTACATACATACATATTATCTAATTAATTATTTATTTCATATTATTTGACGACCTCTGTGGTCTAGTGGTTCGAGTGTCGGACTGCTGATAACGAGGTCGTGGGTTCGATTCCCACAGGACACAAATATTTGTGTGATGAACATAAGTGTTTGTGTTGGTCTGGGTGTGTTGCTTATGTATTATAAGTATGTATTTACAAAAAAAAAAGTATATACGTATTATATCCATTGTCTAGTACCCATACCACAAGCTCTGCTTAGTTTGGGACTAGATGGTGCTGTGTAAAAATGTCCCAAAGATATTTATTATTATTATTATTATTATCACGCCTGTTTCCCATTGGGGTAGGCAGAGACTATGGATTTCCACCTGCTACGATCCTGACACACCTCTTTCGCTTCATCTACGTCCATTAACCTCGTCATGCATGCTCGTCGGTTTAGAGAACTCTTAACCTGGCATTTTTTGAGAACGTCCGCGATTTGATCGCGATACGTTCGCCGAGGTCGTCCCCTTCCAACTCTTCCATCCACACTCGCTTCGTATACTTGTTTCGTCAATATCCTCTCGTTCATCCTCTCTATATCAAACTTGGTCTGATTATAGTGCATACTATATAGTTTAGCAACAAATACTAAAAATAGGGCAAACATAGACATATGTGGTGGTATCTGCGTAGGAAAGAGATGCAAATATTCATATTTCGCGCTGGGTGCGTTGATGTCTTTTGATGAATTAAATCAGTTTCTACGGGATATCCGGTCGATGGGTGGTAAGGAACCTTTATTGCGTGAGTCCGACTCGCACTAGGCCGGTTTAAACGAAAGCGAGTTATTATTGCATTGTCATCCAATTCTGAGCTATGATTAAAGTTTCAAGTCTCTAGCTCATCGGGAAGTTAGTTTATAATCGATTGCAAAATTTGTACCGAACAGACAGACAAGACTGAAAGCGAGTTAATAAAAACGTAGTGAAGATTAACCCCCTTACTTATAAATGTTGTATAAACTGTTTATGGTTACTCATTTTTTAAACGACGAAAAAAAGGAGGAGGTTCTCAATTCGACGCGTACTTTTTTTATTTTTATGAATGACCACGCATAACTTTTTACAGAGTGGTCCGATTTTGATGATTCTTTTTTTAATGGATAGGGTATATCTCGAAGTTGGTCCCATTTAAATTTCAAAATCAAAATCCACCCCTAAGGGTAGTAAAACAGGGGATGAGTGTTTGTTCACCCACTGAATTCTTACCTGTTAACTGATTCTGTTGAAACTTGACACACATAAATATAGTTCTAGACACTACGACATAATGGAGACCTGTAGTTTGATTTTAACCGCAAAAAAATGAAAAATAAAACTTTAACAAAAAATTGAACCGACGAAAACAGAAACTGAAAAGCGAAAAATAACTAATTATGAGTTGGCGCCAAACAACCAATCAACGAAGATCATTAAATTACTTTAAATAAATAATAAAAACAATTTTCAACGATAAACAATTACTTTCCAAAAATGCGTTCTCCGCTCGGCCACTTGCAACTTGCACGCACTTTGCTTTTTAAAAGTTCGTTTGGCGCCGACTCACAATAAGTTATTTTTCGCTTTTCAGTTTCTGTTTTCGTCGGTTCAATATTTTGTTAAAAAGTTTTTTGTTTATTTCGTTCGAATGTATTTTTGTATTTGAACGAAAGAAACAGAACAAGGGGTAGGAATGTATGTATTCGTTTAAAAAAAAAAAAATATTACGCCCAAATGATAAGATACAACAAACAACAACAAAACAAGCGTAGTTCAGTATAAATCATTGAACAAAACATTACACATTTATAAGTAACATTCTCCATTCAGTGACTTGCATTCGTATAAGAATGGAAAATCTTTTTTGTTCGTCTAAGTACACCTGTTGTATCCTAAACGAGCCGGTATCGTTCTTGCTCTCGTGCCTTACCGGGAGAATCTGAACTTTACACGACCGGCTCCTCGAGCAACGTGGGTTGCGCTCTGACACATGCACAAGAATTCTTGGTCTGGTATACTGGTCGCATCTTTAATGCTCGGTTGTTGAACATTAAAAGAGATTTGATTAACATGAAAAGAGTATTTCCATGGAGTTTCTGGCCGGCTCTTCTCCATAGGCCCAACATTTTGGAACCGTGCAACTAGATTTTTAACGTTTTGAAAGTGCATGTAAATGCTTATTCGAAATAAAAACTTTTGAATTTGAAGTTGTAGCTGTAGCCACGGAATAAAAAAAACAAGCAGAAGTGGCATACGGCTATCGCACGCGTGGCACGATTAAGCGCAGATGCGCAACATTAACTTAATCGCGCTTAGTTTCCTCCTGCGACACGATGACGTCTCGAATGCTTACGTGAAATACTAGATTATACCTTATTGTGTAATTATAGGTTTAATAATTATGCAGAACAAAAATCATTGATTTTAATTAATAATAATTGTACGGCAGATTAAAGTATTCTTTTAGAAATATTTGTAAAGACGCTAGTCATCTTAGTCTACCTGCGACCGCGAAACGCTGCAAAGCTTTTGAAACGTCAGGAAAACCGATTTAAATAATATACTCGATATAATCCGGTTAAACTTTGTTTTATTATAATATCAATTTATTATTTATTATTCATTTAATTATTTGAATTTTAAATAGACCCAATCACATAATTGTTTTTTGTGTATTTTAATGTATTATTTCAATTGTCAATGTGTGATTTTGGCGACACTTTTTCCCGTACTAAGTAATCGTAAGGGTACTTCCTCTTGTTTTCTTTATTTCTTGGTTGTAGCCTTAACATAAGCATTTAACACAGTGCATATCCTTTTCCCTCAATTAAGTCTTACAATACGCTGTAGAACGACCAATTATGTTTTCTGTGATTCCCACATCAACTTGGGAATTTGTTCATAATGATTTTCATGCTTTATAGCCTAGCATTATACTTTTCTGCAAATCTTAGGTACCTGGTGCGTAATCTGGGCATTTAAAACGAAAAAAATGCAGCATTTAGTGAGGGTTATTGACCAGTTAGTTAAAGTTTTTTGCTGTAGCTTTTACGACTTATTTGACTTTTTGTGATTCAAATAATTAATAACGAAGCATTTGCATATAAACGCCGTATTAATAGAAATAAATAACTATTCAATGATAAGTTCAGAGGCAGTGTAGAGCCAAGATGGAATGATTAATGACCAGCTTCCTCTTCCTTAATAACAGGTAGAATCTGGTAAAAACAAGCCGCTATCGTCTGAAGAGGGGGTCCATTAGTAAAGTGAACATTTCAGTTATAATAACTATTCTTTATACTACAACATTTCTTGCGTAACGATAATTAGCTTTTTTATTTTATTTGCACAATCATACTGTGTGATTTATTAATTGAGCTTATTCTGTGCGTAAGCAGATACTTAAATTTTTTATGAGGCGTATTAAAGCAGCGTGTTCTATTCTATTCTATTATACTTAAGTACATATTTTTAAACAACTTAAAAACAGTCACGTAGCTCATTGCTACGATGCCGGTGATAGAGCAGAATGGAGTAAACTGGGATCTAAAAATTTAAAGTAACTGACCAATTTTGTTTCAAACAGACTTTTATGTATTTGACGCCATCATTTATGTGAAGGTAACTCTTGGATTAAAGTATGAGTCATCATCATTTCAGCCGAATGACGTCCACTGCTGAACATAGGCCTCCTCTAGGATATGCCATAATCGCCATGCTTGGCAGGCTGGTTGGCGATCGCAGTTAGTTAGTTAAATACTCAGAGAACGCTGCCGCCCATGCTCTGGTGAATCCCTTAGTCGCCTTTTACGACACCCATGAAAAGATATAGGGTGGTGCAATTCTTACGTCCGGCACCACACGAAACGAGTAAGAAACTGTAACGCCTAAAAACAGAAACGTAATTCTTGTATTCGCTGAAACCATTAAATTGTTTTTCCTTACCCTCATTATTGGGCGCGTTAGCCTGACATGTGCGTATCGGAAGCGGGCTGGGTGCCGGGCGCGGGCGGTGACAGGGCCACATAGCGCCTAGCGGTGCTTACAGACGCGATGGCATCGCGGTCGTGCGCCACCGCTCACGGCAGCCGCCGGCACTCGCGTCGCCGTGACTTATGGCCCCGCGCGAACCTCGATCGTACGATTGAATAATAATATCCGATTCCTGGCACCGAATTTATGTTAGGAAGTAACCAGTGTCCCGTATCGATGAGCGCATCAGGCGCGCCTCGCCCGCCCGCAATTTCCAGCCGCTAGTCCTTAGGCGCTGGTACCAGCCGATACTTGATAAATAAAACTTTCGTGTAGGACTGTTCCCTCTGGACGTCGGCACTTGGCACTACGAACCCCAGATTCCCGCCCCGCACCCACATCTAAACGCCTAACTGTCACCCAACATCATATATTATGATTACAATAAATTTTAATTTTCACTTCCTTTTCGTAGGAGTAGTACACTAACATTATCTTTTATGCAATATTGTCGCTGTATGTTCAGGAATAAACATTCCGTCGACCACACGCACGGTTTTCAACAGGGCGTCATAACTTCCCGGGGTGTCGTTAAGAGTTAATCCCAGTCGGAGGACAGGTCACAGCAACCTGTGTACTATTAACAACGTACTGCGATCACTTCATAATTGCGAGTACGGTAATAATGGTTGTACAGGGTGGCCAAATAATAACTATACCTACAATTAATTTTATAAAATTAATTGTGTAGCAAATGAAAAATACCAGATATTTTTCTAAACATTCTTTATTTAACCTTGGCAATTACTTATGGAATTAAATGGAATATAACATCTGCAAAATGTCCACCTCTAGCTAACAAAACTGAGCTCTTTTCGTCGCGTTTCTCATCACATTTTCGCATACTCGCGCGGTGGCGGCGGCGTTATCCCACTGACAGCGTCTCGAATATTCTGTTTTAAACTTTGAAGATCCATGGACTTATTAGCATAGACACGTAGTGATGCGACTCGAGTTCGATTTTGCCACTCGAGTCATTCGAGTCATTTTACAAGTTTACTCGAGTACCACTCGAGTGGTCGAGTCACTCGAGTGGTTCACGAATCACTCAATCACTCGAGTGGTCGAGTCACTCGAGTGGTCGAGTCACTCGAGTGGTCGAGTCACTCGAGTGGTCGAGTCACTCGAGTGGTTCACGAGTCACTCGGTCACTCACCTCACTCACTCATAAACGTCGATAACTCATTCAACACAACAGTTCACTTGAGTTCACTACACGCAACAAGTTCAAACAAGTGTGACAACAACGCACTTTAACTTATCTCTTTTAAAAAGCAGGTTTAAACTTGTTTGTCTCGGAGAATGGTTGGCGAGTGTTTCGAGTGGTGGGCGAGTGACTCGAGTCCGAGTGAACTCGAGTCGATATTTTTTTCACTCGAGTACGTTTTTTTACGATGTCACTCGAGTCACTCGAGTAAAATTGGACTCGAGTCGCATCACTATAGACACGTGACCCTTTAGATAGAAAAAGTCAGGAGCTGTCAAATCCGGTGATATTGGGGGCCAATTAATGTCACCATTTCATGAAATTAATGGACCTGGAAATATCCATCTCAATGTTTCGATTTTGTCTCGTGCCGTATGACATGTGGCCCCGTCTTGTTGAAACCACATGTTTACCAAACCCAACTGACTCATTTGATCCAACAAAAAATTGTTAATCAAGATAACATTAAATAACAAACAACAACATAACAACAAAGATTGTTGTTAAGAACGGTAGCGATCGCCATTCACAGCTGTGGGAACCTGTAGCATCTTTAAAGAATACATTTGGTAGATGATATGTTCCATTAATTCCATACGTAATTGCCAAGCTTAAATAAAGTAATTTTGAGAAAATAACCGGTATTTTTAATTTGTAATACAATTAATTTTATAAAATAAGTTGTATAGTTCTTATTTGGCCACCCTTTACCTACTTACCAATACCGTTCATGTAGCGGTCCATCGAGAAGCCAGTAGAATTTCACCCGTTAATTTAGAAATAATATTATGGTGAATGTGTATGTCCAGCAGTGGACTGCGATAGGATGAGTTGATGAGAAGTGTCACAGAATTATCGGCTACATAGAGAAAAAAAACATAACTATCGTAATCGCTAAATCTTCATTTTCTTAATAAAGTTTTTGTAACTGCGATAGTTGTCATGTTAGTAAACAAGGAAATCGTGACTACAATACTGATATTGTACTTGGTAGGCGCTGTCGGCAATCAACACCCTGTCATCAGTAAACCGCAAGTCGCCATCTTCACACTTGATAATGTTACCAAAATTAGTTACTTTAAGTGCTAAGCTCGTCTTTTGGCCACTTACTAAATTACTCAAAGTTCAATGGTCTACGAAATTTGTTGTAAATTATGGGTTCACACACCTAATACTATACTTTTCTTATATTTTGTATCGACTGTCCTTTCTTAATTTTTTACCTATGTGTCTTTTGTTTTTAATTTTTATGTAACCCCACCTATAAGTTGCCTGCTTGTGTTTATCACTGTGTTTTAAATGTTGCGCGTCGTTAACTGTGACAATAAACTATTTTTCTTTCTTTTTCTTTCTAATGTTTTCACTTCGGCGAGTAATCGTGACCGCGGTATAACTACCACTAGATCGATGCATGTAGGAATTTGGTTGATTTGTACCGTTACATATTACTTGCCATCTCTATCCCAGTCCTAACCTGTCATTATGACTAGTTGTTTTATAATTTAATATTTTCAAAAGTCACGCAGTTTGTCGGCCTCATTATGTAATACTAAGCCATAACATTTGCTCGCAATCATATCCACGTACTAAACATAATTCCTGATGTGAAGAGGATAAAAAAGATAAACTCTAGCGTCGCTGTGCATTCATATAGTCCTCGCGCAGATAAAAAACTAAAATAAGAGTCATATATTTCACGTAGTCATCGAACGTCCATATACCTAGAGCAGACTGCCTAATTCAACGAAAAAAGCTCTGTTATTATGTGTAATGCGCCTTAGATTATAGAGCGGGAGAGCAAATTATATTAGCAACATTGATGGCATTGTTCGCGAATGTGCATCATGAGTCAAATACCTCAAACACTGCCTAGGTACATCGACTATCTTATAGAATTGCGGTATTATATTATATGTAGGTGATTTTTTTGCACGCAACGCACGCCATGCTTTAAATATTATCAAATTATCCGTACAATGCATGGTCATTATGTGCTAACGGTTGTGTCAATTAATGTGATTAAATCGATCAAGTGATTGCGGTCGATCACGTAGCACCGCGCTCCCGTGTGTATTGTACGTTTAGTTGCAATGTTGTCACTGTCGCGTTCCGGTTCTATTACCGCCTTCTCTGCCATCTGTAATTCTATACCGAATAAATAAAACACACATAAATACCATATGCAAAAACCTTATTGTCATATAATAAAAGAAACGGTAGCTAACGGTTTTCATAGCCGTGTATCCTCTACGGTAAACTACCATGGAATTGAAACCCCTTTAACACTTTGTTGTTACCAGCGACCTTCATAATTTCATCACGTCCGACGGTCGGTCTTGTCGACCGACTGTCCTACTATTTAGACTGTAAAATAAGGTTTTTGATTATAAAACGTAATCAAATACAAGTTGCGGTGAGTGAGTGCAAAGATGACGTCTGGAACATGTTCATTGTTCTAACCTACTTAATGCACGAAAAGCGAACAGATAAAACTCAAAAACGTTTGACTAATAATAATACCAGAAGCATTTTTAGACACTATGAAATCTTTTAGAAGTCACTCTTTTTTGCATCCCAACAACGGTGGAAACTCTTCAAGCTGATTGATCAGTAATTAAATTTTATCATTATGAGACTGGTTTTTTTCTTACTTTCACAATTTTCAAATATAATTAATAGTTATATTCACCCTTTCCAATATTCCTAACTACTAAAAATGCAAGTTTACATCAATACGTGCTGCGACTTTTCTAAATACAAATTCCTGCAATTGCCGAGTTTCCGAGCAAACTGAGGTCCAAATTGGTCGATCGTGCTCCATAATTTGCGAAAGTTATGGACACGGACAATCATGCCTCAATGCCGCGCCTGAAGCTTCTCCTGGTGCTTTCCCGATAATTATAATTACGTTCCGTGGCGACGTCGTTCTCATCGATCTTTTGCCATCTATTTTTACGGAAGCCAATAAAAATGCTGAAAATAAACAAAAACGAACATAACATTTAACTAAATTAAAGAAAACATTAAACTTTTCTGATAACTAATAGAAAAAAATTGTTAAATTAAGGCGTGAAAATATTCATTGATTTAATAAGCATTTCGATGAGCGTAAATTAAAAATTAACCCAAGTGTTTTGAAGGAAATTGTGAGGTAATTTTTTTAAGTCTAAACAATATGAACTAGAAGATATGCGTTTAAGAATTACCCTTGCATTTTAGGTAAGTAGCAGACATCTATTTACTAATATTAAAGATAACATCCTGACAAAGCTGTCTAGATTGCGGTCAAGAGCAGACCTATTTATCATAAAAATAAAAATAAAACCCTGGCTGTATCTCACGTTGCTTCTTCTAAGGAAGCGTTAGCGCTGGTGTTAATTAAAGCCGCCACCAAATCTGCAACTCCAACAACGCCCAAGTGCACAGCTATAGCAGCTAGCCGTATAATTATCGACTTTCGGACCATTTCGCTAATACACAATCGTACAAATGCTTGTTTACGACTCAACACGCCCACTTAAGATTCTTTGACTGCAAACGCATACTGTGAAACGTTGAATTGTCACTTTACGACCGATTGTTCCTCGACAGAGAGCCGCTGGCAACCCGAGGTTATTGGGATGAATTCACCACTCACTCGCTCAACGCTAAGTGCTAATTTATAATTTAGAGATTGAATATTGTTTTTAGAGAATATATTTCTCGCATATAATGTTTATCTTCGACATTAATTTATAACAGGAGATTCCACATAAAGGATTGCAAGATCTTACCATAACTGTTAATCTTTTGCAATGAATATCTTTCTATCGACGGCAAATATTCAAGCACGTCGGAATCCGTAGACTTCGGTTGATGCCCATTTAGCCGGTGCGGTCATTGTATGTGATCCTGGTATCATGAGGCTATCGTAGAAACATTAGCATTATCAAAAGGGCCGCGGGCGTCATGGTGATATCGGCGGCGACACGCGACGGTCGCGGAAGCGCCGCGTGAAGGCAAAGGCCCCGACGGACGAGCGGCGATAACTCAACTCAACATACCTGAAATACAATCGTGTGGATACCACGCCGCAGAGCGGAGTAGGGGCGTGGGCCCACCTCTACTATATGTTCCTTTTGTTTCCTGTCTTCTTACAAATATTGTCTTGTACATGTCACGAGGTCGTGGGTTCGATTCCCACAGGACACAAATATTTATGTGATGAACATAAGTGTCTGTGTTGGTCTGGGTGTTTCTTATGTATTACAAGTATGTATTTACAAAAAAAAAAGTATATTAGTATTATATCCATTGTCTAGTACCCATAGTACAAGCTCTGCTTAGTTTGGGACTAGATGGTGCTGTGTAAAAACGTCCAGAAGAAGTATTTTATTTATGTTTATGAGATATGTGTAAGTACTAGATGCGTAGATAGAATAACTGTAATTCAGCTGAAATACATAAGATCGAAACGTAAGGCAATCTCAATATGACTATTCTAATCGTAGTTAAACTTGGATTAAAGACAAAGAACAATATAGTCTATACCGTTTTAATCCCAATATCAAAGAATATAAATTACATCAAGATGTTATGAAAAATGCATTCCCATATTTATTCAGTACCCATACTGATGCGCGTAGAGTCGGCACTAATTTTTCAACGTCAGTCACTTTAAGTCGCAGAATAAGTTACTGCTCAATTCAAATGCACGTAGGTCACAGAAGGATTATAAAATAGGTAATAAACTTGAATAAAAAATTGGTTTCGTATAATATACCCATAAAATGAGCATAAAGTTTATCCGTCCGTCGTCGTACTACAGGAATCAAAAATTCTAAAGCTCGTCTTGAAATATTAAAATTTACTTTCAGAAATATGTATAGCATCTAGCTTTTTTTACTAGAGTGCCTTTATTTGAGCATTCTGGAGTAATATGTACTATGGATACATTATTTGTATGCTTCTTTCAAAATAGCAAAATTGGCAATAGGCTCGCCTCCTATTACATGGGACTAAAACATAACTGGCGAAATGTGGGTGTACTATTACACCTCTGCCTACCCTTTCGGGGAAATACGGGCGTGATGTTATGTTATGTTATGTTGTTCTTTCAAAATTTCTGCTGTTTCAGCAGCAAATTTACTTTCGAAAAGTTTTCCTTAAAAATTCACAATACTTGAATATAAATAGTCATTGAAATTAAGTAGCTCTCCGTGTGCTATTGTGGGCACTGACTATGCATCCATTTGGACGTCGTTTTAATGACAAAAAAACTTGACTAGCTCTAAATATAACATACGTTTTCAACATTCACGGAAAGATTTTGGAATGCGGCCACGCCATTCGGACTGTTGGATGCATCGTTAGTGACACCCTTAAGCAACTCAAAATAATAAATAGTAATGTAATGTGACATAAGTCGTCGTTTGTCGATGAGGCGCGTCACTTGTCAGGGGGCGTAGCGCGGAAGCGGCGCGGACCGGCACTAGCGCCGTTACCGTCAACGGCCATTAAACGACCACTCTTAATTATCAACAGTTACCGCACACCACACCGCATTGATACCACTCGGCCGCATCGCGAAACACTGCACCGTAACTGACGAACCACCCTCGAACGATGCTATATGCACCGGCTATCACATTAGAGTATTTAATGCTTCCGCATTTATTGTATTTTAATATGTCGCCTTCTAATATTTTTTGTTATATCTTGTTTCCGAAGCTGTAATATAATATGTAAAAGAGTTTTTTTTTTTAATATTACTTAAACATAACATTCTTCTATATACAAATTTTTCAGCTCCTAAAAAGTTGTACACATATTACTCCAAACAAAATCATTTAAGAATCGTAAAGCTTAGATGTTGCGGTGGTAGCATTTTCCAACAGAATGTGTACATATTTGTTATTTTATTAATATTACGTTAGTTGAAACTGGTGGCGGAGGAGTACGCGCGCTCCGCCGCTTGATCTCTCACATGATAGGAGGTGCGCAACTGCGCAGGCGCCGGATGGCGCGATAGCGTCGTGTTAACCCTCCGCCGCGCGCCGACACCCGCGCCCGACGGTTCTCTAATTACTAACACTATATCAGCACTGAGGATGTGCATTGTGCACGCTGTACAAATACCCGCGTATTGTCTGCACTCCGACCGAGTCCTTCCGGTGAACTTGTCCACGATCTTAATCTGTATCCCAGGCCCAGACATATAACGGATAACCACACTTAATTATTAACTTTTATCGTCAAAACTTGCTTGTAACAAAAAATATTGAAATTTCAATACACAAAAATGTGTTGACTTCCTTCGTATGATCTGCCCTCCTTTTTTTCTTGTAACTTATCCTTGTAGCACTTTACTGACATACGAGTTGTTACAATTTAATCACAACCTCAAAGGAACCTAATTTTGAAGTTGATTAGAAATTGAGAGAATTGGTACACTTAACTTTGTACTTGGTACGTTATAACACGAGATATAATTAGGCGAGTGCATGTAGACTTAGCCTGCCTAGACCACCCAAGCAGACGGCCTTTAGTGTCGACCGACTCTGCTTGTTTTACTGTCAGCCCTTTGGCTTGATCAAACAATCTATAAATAACAGAAATTTAGAAGACAGTTAGTGCTTCAAAGAAAATATCGTCTAATAAAATGTTGAGTTATTTGTAAAGATGTACATTAATAAATTACTTACGAACTTAGTGTCATATTTCTATTTTACCTAATATATAATCATTTAGGCTACCAAAAAGATGTACACTTATAGATTACAGTTATAAAATTTCGAATACACAAGCAGGTATATATTCATTGTACGCGACAAAAACTATGATAAATTACCGAAGCGATCTTGAATAGTTTCTCGACGGTCAAACTTAATAGACTAGTCTTAATAAACAAATATTATAGATATTTTGTTCTATATGTATTATTATCGATCTAACAATAGTCTTGTACCTAAATTAATCATCATAAGTACCATTTTTTGTATGCGAATCCTGATTAAGTCAGTACAAAAGATCCATATAGATAAACATAGACGAATAACGGTGGTTAATTCCTCTTAAAAATACTGGCGTCATAGAAGTTTCAAATTACCTAGACAAGTATTAATTTCTGTTAAAACAAAGCGAAGTAGAACGAAAAATATTTCTTCGCAACAAGATACAGTTATCGAAAATGTTTCGATAAAACATATTTTGGTATTAAAAAATAATCGAAGACAAAAATGGGTATTGGAATCTATTTACAATTTTTTGTTTAGTTCTGGCGCGTGACCGATTGGTCAAACATCATTGTGTCCAGTTTCACGCTCCTTGTCTCTTGACAAATGATGTTTTTACTTTAGCATTCTAGATAGATATTCTTCATTTTTTGTTAGTACATAAAAACCGTATTATAATGACCTGTTTTTATAATATGATTGAGTTTTCCGCGTACCTACATACATGGTATCATGGCTAACCACAGGGGTACTTGACTTTCACATACATATGCATAGTTGACGCGTTCATTCACTGACTATTCATGTCTTCAAACAATTATATAGCACTTTAACGTCTTTCTTCCCACGATTGTATCGTCGAACCGAACCAAGTTTGCAGATTTATGTTTACCTATAGGAGCACACTTAGAAAGGTTTCGCGCAACTTAATCCTATGTATTACCCGTGGCGCACTCGTTTAAATTGTACTAAGGCGCTTTCCACTCAACAATTGAAACTATATTTTACTACCAAACACGAAAAAACGAGCGACGCTTATATAAATATCCACTTTTCATAAAAACTGATCTATACAATATTTCATACATACAAACCATAATGTGTAATCCTTTATATTAAACTTGGCCACCTCCGAACAATTATTTAAACGCACTAAACAACTCTCATGGCATGTAAACTGAAATAAAGTAAGTGCTAATAATTTCAAGTAACGAAATGTGAATCGTACCCACGGGCTAAACCTGTTCCTAGTGAAAGAGAAATATCGGAACGTGATAATTTTTGAGCACCAAACTGTCATATATACTAATGCCGACGTAGTAATATAAATACCATCACAATATTTATTGTCAATATATTATAGATTATCAGAAAGGCGTTTTGTATTTATTTGTTCAATTTTAAAGTTCCTTCGTAAAGCAACGACCATAAAACCTACCCTGTAGCGCTGAATATTTTCTCAGGGACATAAAAACATCTAGATATCAGACTTTATATTAACGGCATTCTGTATACGGAGTTTGAATTTGTCCAAAACAAAGACATTTCATTATGGTCGACCGATTGTTCGCATGTATTCAAATTCAAACCTGTGTATTATGTATCTGGCTACATCCTCAGTACAAATACGTATGTGTGACACACGCGTACAGGTGCGAATTTTGGTATGTCGCTCGCCCTGCTACGGTTCCCAGTTCCGCACCGTTAATTTGATATACGGAGGCAGATGGCCTCTCGCCGATAGCACACGGCTCTTGCGCCTTCCGCGCTTTACCGCGAATCCCAAACTTTAGGTGCCACCTCAAGAAACAGGCGACTTGCTGCTTGCACACAATCTTACTGCTACACAAATAAATGTGTTTCTTACATGAAGGCTCATTTTGAGAATAACAGATACTTGACTGCCAACACTGGCGCAGCTTTAAATAAAGATGTCTAGGTGTAGAATACTGTAAAAAATAATTGAAAACAGAGGCTCCAACTCAATCATGGAGCAAAACCTAGAGATAGTAAGTAGTTTTTATATTATAAAGATACAATAGGTAGCAGTTAGGTGCAGAAAGAAACTGATCAACTTTAATAACTTATATAGAATATGATGTTCCGCAAAAAAAACTGTTCCTCGTAATTATAACTTGGACTCCAAAGCAGCATGAAAGTCAGGTACGGGGTTGTGAGTTAATTTGCATTTTGATCCAGTAACGGGTTGCGAGATAACGCTGTAATGCTCGAGATCTCTCTTCAGATCAACTATCCCACATGCCTCGGAGCCATTCATCAACAACTTCTTTTGAAATCCACACACAAACCTTATACGGCTGCAAGATTACAATGTTGAATACGAATGTTGTTATACTAACCTAAAACTTTTTTGATTTTTATCATAGTCAAGTTCTCACCAGGCCAGTGATTCTTGAAATAATAATTAAGAACCGTAATAAAATTGTTACATTACAAATTGGTATGTATCATTCAGTATTGTAGTGGGTAGGTAATTATACTTTAAAACGCCAGGAAATAGTCAATCAGTGTTCTGTTATTCTGGGTACAAGAAGTCAAAGACCGTTCGTATAAAGAAGTTATAAGATGCCTGCAACGTAAGGCGCATTAGATACGGCATGCATGTGATGATAGTTGTGGTATCGAAATTAGCTTCGGCTGTTCCCTTAGCAGCGTTCAGCCGGTCTGTGTATTTGGTTCATATATATTTCCTTGTCATATTTTAATGATGTTGGTCTACTGTAACTAAGAGACTTGAAGCGCGCAAAAGTTATTAAAGTTTAGAGTGCGACTGCTGCGCATTAGCGTGAACGTGAACTGATTTAGGTTTCATTCACCCCGCGTTACGCTAGCTGCGCGCCTGGACTGCGCATTGTCTCACACGGCGCACAAAATGCGAATGATCCTTTGTTCGTTACAGTTTACCTACAGTGTAACCCAAACCAATAGCGGAACACTTAGCGCCCACCTCTAAACGTAACATTCACGCGTCTGCGCTCACGCTCCAGAGCCATTCCTGCTTAACGATATTTGCTCTGAAATAACAATACGTGCACTGTTCTGACATTGATAGCTCTCCAACTGATATGTTCTGTATTCTCCCGGTATAATGCATTTAATGGTCCTGCGGTACCATAGAAAAATAATGATGTGTAATTTCCGGTTCTTCACCATTGGATAAATACGTGTAAAAACTAACTGTTCAAACTTTCACTCGGAAGGGGAAACGTCAAATTTGCAGTACATATTTTTATCCCAATTGTTACTTTCCCGGAACTAACCTGCAATTTAATGGATAAAAGATTTAAATTACTTATGCACGAAACTTTACCAAACACTCGTGGTTTATCGTTTTTCTTCATACACACTTTCAATCAGCGGTCTTCACCGATTACTGTAATTGTAATAATGCATAAAACTTGCTTTTACTTATGCGTGTTAGGAAAGCACGCACTTGTTTAAGATTTCAGAGTAGAAAGCCATCTCTTCACTTACTCTTTACTTATTGTTTATTGATTTGGTACAATAGATAGATACCTTCCTCAAACAGTTTTAACGGCTATTTAATGCCAGATAGACGGCGCTCGTGAGCTTTTCATATTGCACTCTCAGATACCTAATAGAAAGTAAAATAAGCTTTTGTAACTTGGGAGATCCTGTGTGAGATGGTACAGGCTTATAGAATCTTACATAAACATTAATTATAGGAAGTCTCTTCTCATGGGTGTCGTAAAAGGCGACTAAGGGATTCACCAGAGGATGGGCAGCAGCGTTCTCTGAGTATTTAACCAACCAACTGCGATCGCCAACCCGCCTGCCAAGCGTGGCGATTATGGCATATCCCCCCCTTAATTGGGGGAGGCCTATGTCCAGTAGTGGACGCCTTTCGGCTGAAATGATGATGATGATAGGAAGTGAATAAAATAGGTTTAGAAATGTCTTCATATACTGCACTCCAATAAACTTGGGACTTTCCTGCACACTTCTGGACAGACTTCAGAAAGGAGTATGTACCTAATGCTCAAAGGCATTTCGCAAGTTAGGTCTAGGCAAAGCACAAATAACAGACGAAGAATGGTTTAATTTTGTGCATATAATAGCTTTATAATAAATTATAACCTTGTTGTGAATAATAACACAACACCTTTATAAACAATCTGTAAAATTGCTTTACTTGTGACATGAGGTTGATAAATAACGGTATCTACATATGCAAGTAAGTAATCAAAATTGAACATCGTCCATCAATATCGCAGAGTGCAGTCATTAAAGTGAATCATCACTGTCCTTGTGATTTATAAGGCCCTTACCCAATGTTTATAATTTTTTTGCTTCAAACCAATTATACAATGTTATAAAAGCCGTTAAGCTTTACAAGTCTCGATATAATCTGTTTCAAACGACGTGGATTACATGCTAAGTCTCTAAAACGTATAATCAAACTATTTGGAGCTATTACATTAAGAAATTCATTTATAATGTTATGACTACTAACACACACGTAATAGACTCGAGATACGCATCAATTATATCACAGTACATGATTTTACTAACGTCAAAAAAGTGTTGAGGAAATATTATTATTTCCGTTTGTAAAAAGGTGTCTAAATGGTGCAATAAAATAACAAAAACTGATAGATTTATATCTTCCGTTCTGTTCTTAACACCTCCTAACGTCGTATAGGTTCGAAGCGAAGTTCATAGCTCTAATGATTTAGCGTCTAACGTCGGAAGTGTATCAATTACTTGCAAGTTATCGTAAAATATAATCAGTAATAATGGCGGAACAAAATTGGCAGTTGAGTGGCTAGCTCACATAATAAATATAAATACTCTAGTAAATTGTATTGGTTGCCGGGTACTTTTCTTCAACTTGTTACAATACTTTTATAAACACTAGAACAAAATACCACTCTGCAGGAACAATACAGTTGTATTGTGCATGTAACATAAATCTCTCTAATTAACGCTAAATTATCCCCAAATTATTATTAGCGCTTGAACGAAAGATAATCCACTGTATAGGTAACAATACATTAAGTATGTTCTTCAATTTTACTTTGCCACAGATAATAGAATATTTACTTCATCATCATCATCATTTCAGCCGAAAGACGTCCACTGCTGGACATAGGCATCCCCCAAGCATCGCCACAACGACCGGTCCTGTGCCTTCCGCATCCAGCGGATTCCCCCGACCTTCATCAGGTCGTCGGTCCACCTTGTGGGGGGCCTACCCACGCTGCGCCTTCCAGTACGCGGTATATACTTACTAAGAACTTAATTGACTTGCAGTAAATCCATATTACGACAAACCCCAAATAAATTATGATACAACAATTGCGGTAAGATATTTTGTTCCGTTTTCATTAAAGCATTTACTGTTAGCAGTAACACTATTGTCAAAACGGTTCACATATTATAATGAAGCGTAATAAAAACATCTCGACATTTGAACCTCAATAAGTGTATTAACACGACTAATAGTAAAGACAATTGCAAGTTGCTCTATCAATTACTTACACACACGATGCCGGCCGATATCGCCATTATAACAACATTAGAGATGGTGCGGTCACGCCATAGTGGCATTACTACCATCTGTAACACGGTCACATCATTTCTTGACCGCCCAATTTTGGTTTTTACTGCATACTTTTATAGTTTCTGAGCAATTTTTACATGAGCGTGCGAAAACAAGTTCGAACGATTCGGTTGTAGATTTCCGATTTGTCGAGTTACGACATTCACTGTATCCGTAATTGAATTCACCGTTTTCAATCAAAAAAAATTGGGTGCCTTATGAAATGCAAGACAAAGTGATTAGACACAATTTGCGTCCCAATTCTTGTAACATGAATCGACGTCATGCAAATAATATCTGGCTAGACACGCTAGAGAATAACAGCATCTAATTTATGATATTATTTGGACGCAGCTGTAACCTAGGCCTTCTTCCTGCTTTCTAATGGGGCAATTATTGTAATGATATAATTAAGGGGTTATATTTGAATGTGGTTCGCTTGTAATGCTTGCGATATAAGACGAATTAACATTTTCATGTGGTAGGGTCACGACCCAGCGCTCCCACACATAAATCGGCGGTGGATGTCGCGTCGTGCGCGCACCGCGCTGCCGCTGTTACGAGCGCATAGCGCCGCTGCACCGCAGCTACCGGACCTGTGCTGTTTCGTGTTAGTGATGTAATTAATATTACCAACCTGTTTTGCTATTCGAAAATTCAAACAATTATTATAATCCTCTAATGACTACATCACTCAAAGATACAACTTCACGGTAATCTTCTCGAAATAAAAACTATTCGAATGCATACTCTTTAATATCTTCATAAATTTCCATACTTAAAGCCATGTCGCTTTTACAGTTAACTACAAATATACTACAAATACACTTTACAGTGTTTAAATTTCGCATTTCAGCTTTATTAATATCCATTACATTCAATTACGGCCACAGTCATAAAGTTACAGTTATTTTCAAACAAATACAAATATTGACACAGAGTAATAAAAAGCGGTGTTTATAAATTGTTGTGGTCTCGAAACTAAGTTTAGAAACATATATTTTCAATTAGACGTGCGAAATGTTAACGACCAATGACAACTGCGAGTGTTCTTGTGTACTTTCCGCTGACATTAGTGCATGTTACAAACACTTCCTCGTTGTAGCTCATCATTAGTCACTTCTTCGGCCTCAACAGCGCTCAACTCATTTCGTGATACATGGTGTATTTTTTCTATAGAAAAGTTGTATTGACTTCGACATTAATGTTCTAGAATAAACAATTTATGATCTAGTATTTGTTTATAAACAAATCATTGGAAAACCCAATAACCAGACAGGCAGACACTACGATTCGCAACGTGGCCGTGGAAGAGAAGATAAATTAACTAATCAACTGGTTTTCGATGATAGTGAGCGGCGACTGCGGTTGTGACAAATAGGTGTGTACCTCATACGTACAGTTGGCAACGGTCCACCACACGGTACACCACATATTTCGTTAATTGATTAACTGTACCCCGTTGTAGTCAACGGTACAGTTAGGTACATATTTAATCATCCGTAATTTGATTTATGCGAACACTTTATGGATTGACACAACTCTCATTACATTAATTTACTTTCCTTAATTTAGTAAACGATAAAACCCGCCGTTAAAACAGATATTAATAACAAGAATTTACATCTTCTATGCTAAAATATACGGTTAATTATCGCTGTCAATTTGTATCCTTCTAAAGAATGTGTAAACTATAGAATAGAAAGACCCTATAAATAATAATCAAGATTTTAACTGAATTTTATTATTGTCTCTTACATATTTATGAACGTTAATGACTTTTACGAAAAATTTACTCGTTATGTGTTAATTAGCAGGAGTAATTCGAAACAGTTCTCTACGATCCTAACGGTATAAGGTCCAAGTAGATCAGTTCAACTGTAAATAAATTTGCCATTAAAATAAAGTTATTAGCGTTAAGATTAAGATTGCAAGGTTTATCACAATAAAGTAAAATCAATTAACGTCGACATTAAAATCAACGTTTTGTACATTTAGTTCAAATAATGTTGGACCATTTATGTGTATGTGCTCTTTTGATAAATATTATATATTAAGGTTTGCATCAACCATTAAAACGATTAAGATTTACTATTAAATTTTAATAGTAGATAATAATTAGCTAATTTAGTTAAATTACACAAACAGTACAACACAACGTTAAAGCTCAAATCAACTAATAAAGCGTTTATCTAAACATTTTTATATGACAGTTTGAAATATTACGTGATTAATACTCTCGCCTAAAGCGTGAATTTAGTTATTAGCCTCTAAATTGTTATTAATTTACTAAGCGTGGCTAATGACTCTTAAATTGCCGCAAATACGTATTATTTTATAGAAAGATAAATAAAACGTGTTACGAGAGTGTGTCAGACAACTAATGGAACATGATACTATACAAAAACTAACTAAGATTTATTATCTTACTTCGTACAGATGATAACAATCGATACTAACGCGAGACAATCACGTACCAATCAACAGATAGTGTGAGAATAAGTTAATGGGGATGAGATCAAGCACTGTAGCTAACATTTAGCTGAACATTCCTTAATATTCTATGTACAAAACTCAAAATTTCATGTTTCTCTAAAAGGAAATGTTTAATGAGTACACGTCAGTGGCGAAGGGTGAATATTATCAGAAGGGAAACCGTAAGGTACCTAAAAATCCTGAAATAGCTAAGATCGCACGTTAATAAAATAAAAATAAACAATTTAACAACCTTTAATTTAACTTTACTTTCTTTATTTCTACTTTAAACCAATAAATTAGCATAGAAAAGTAGTTGATCTGTATTTAAGCAATTCCTAAAGGGAAGCTGGTGGGAATCGTGTTATATTAACCCATCGCCAATGTTACACATAGTTCTATGATCTATAGTTAGAGACAATATGACATGACAGTGAGATTTTATAATTGATACTTACAAAATTGTTTAAATTTTTCTTCTTTTAACCGCTAGTAAACTCCCACACGGGGTCCTAATTATCTCATGTCGAATTGGTGAAATACTTGTATACGCTTTTTGAACATCGTTATAAACGTTACTGTAAACACATTCTTAACCCTATCTTCACATGTTTAAGTTCAAATTATCATAGAGCTAGCAAAGCTAGTTATAAATTATTTCACACAGTGTTCATTGAAATACGTATGAAATGCTATGGTTTAATAAAAAATATATCATTCTTTTAAATTGTTATAATTACATACCTTTACCTACCTTAATTGTTCGTATGCGTTAAGACAGCGTTTTTTTTTTGTTCAGAATTTGTTTGAAGGAATTTAACCACGCCTTGATTTTGATTATCTATGATCAAATTTGTATAATAATATAAATGCAGATGGCAGTATTTATAGAAATGGATATTCGTAATTGTTTACATAAAATAATAATTACATGCTCACCTCAGCGTTTGTATTTTTATAATTTAAGTCCGATGCGTTCCCGGTAGCCTTTATTGTACTTTACTCCTTTAATATCAGCAATTAAAACACATTCTTGAATAGCTATAAATAATGTAGAGACATGACATGTAAAGCTCCAGCCTTGCGCGCACGCACACCTTGGAAATAAAATTTACTCTTTTCTAGAAAGATAAGTAAATGTAAACAAAACTAGAGACAAAAGGAATAGAAGTTATTATAGTTTTCTATGAATGTTTATAACTTTTTATTCTAAACGAAATATTATGAGATAATTTAAAACTCAAGTTAATTGCAGTATTCCGAACTTTTTTGAATTTCATAAATGAACTATTTTATAATAAGTATATTAGTTTTCTGGAAATAGAGAATGTATGTGAAAGAAATGTAAATAATCATTAGGTAGGTACTTTTCTCTTACATAATGACGTAAAGAGCGATATTTTTGGTTGCGGTATTTTTCTTTTGATTTTTATAAATTCTTCTTCTGCCGTGTTGACATGAGCTACATAATGATAATAGCTTATGTCGTGGTATATAGATTAGCCAGTCAGCAGGTTGGTAGCGCAGTTGACTGCCCAGGATACGCCGGACGAACAATTAAATATCGTCACTCGTGGAGGGTCTCCAAATGCACTCAAATTTAATTTATAAATTTATACACCGGTACACTGATGTTAGTCAAACAAACCTTGATATAAATAAGACTTTAATTCCCAAGACTTCACGTCGAAATATCTTCATGACCTAAACAAAACAGTTCTCAGGAGCACGTTGACCGCAACAGTTCTGTTATATTTCATTAAAGACTATTCATTTATCTGCTGTATGCAAATTAACTGGTAATTACACCGGAGGA
The DNA here is from genome assembly GCA_949699075.1 of Asteroscopus sphinx. Lineage (NCBI taxonomy): Eukaryota > Metazoa > Arthropoda > Insecta > Lepidoptera > Noctuidae > Asteroscopus > Asteroscopus sphinx. The sequence goes on from OX453013.1 coordinate 14,395,220, forward strand.
TAACAATCAAACTTGTCTTACTCAAATACAAAATTACCATGAAATTAATTTAAAACATTTTATATTTTCGTTACTAACCTTGCTTGATACATAATTATTAAAGTTTCTTGGGTATAAAAACACCGTCCCATATTAATTTGCTGATTCAGCAGAAGAACATTCTCAATTTATTATAAACATCTTCTATTTTATTTACTTACCTGCCTATTTATTAGGTATTATCACAATAATTCTTTACTATGATGAATTCGTCTTGAGACACTGCGGTATTTTGGACGAGAAGATATTGCGTAGCTTCCCGAACGCTGCCCAACCGAGTCGGATTCGACGATTGACCTCTTTCTCGAAGTTGGACTTACCTAGCGACTTTGTTTTAAACTATGTAGTGATAGTGATTAGTATTTTAATTTATGAATTAATATCTAGAGTTGCACGTAATTTTCGGTATTTAATTGACATGTTAATTGTATTGTTGTGTGTTTTATTGATATAATTATCTGGAATTTGAATTCATTTGGCATTTTGTTGTTATGAACATTTAATTAAATAAGAAATCGTGTATTTTTGATTATGTACCTATTGTATTTTATGATATATAGTAATATTGTAATGTATTCGTTATTATTATAATAATTTTTTATCGTGTACTTAAAACATTCAGACGCAATTAAAATTGTTAATGAATAAATGAATACATAAATTGTTTTAATTCTAATAGACTAACAATTGACAGTCGTCTTTGATTTAGTTCGTCAAAGCTCTTACTCTAATTCAAATTGCAGAATATCTGGAAACTGACACCATAAATGAACACTCATAGTATCCTTATCACATAGCAAAGGAAATAGATACAACTCGCACACCTAGTTACTCGGCTCTGTAAATAACTAATGGCAGCGCCCCCTCGGCGACTACTACTTGATTGCATCTGTTGTCGCTCTTCATATCGCGTACTGCTGTGATTTAACAACCACCTGTCGTGGTTTATGTCCTCCGATAGCCGCACACGAGGAACTACACAGAACTAGAAACGAGGCGTGACATACACTACCTCTCTCTATTCGCACTATCTCAACCATAGAAATCTAAATAATAAGGTAATAGAAGTGGCATAGGTGCGTGAACTTGTCGTCGCGTACTGGTGTCTCGTAGGACACCAGTGCGTGAACCGTTTGCTTGATCATCAGTGCTGTTTTGGACGCAGAGTCACTAAAGTTGTATTTTACAGCATATCTAACATTGGATTTTTTTAGGCTTAATTTATTTTACATTGAATGCTAGAAACATGGTGGGCGTAATTGCATATTTATGTGTAGGTTGCGGCAAACTGACGGCACGTGTTCCGGTATTAAAAGACAATAGATAACATTTCTATTACCTTATTGTTTAAATTTCTATGATCTCACCAAATATTCTACCGCATATTATTCTGCTCGCATTTTTTTCCAGTTTCTTAAAAGATGTTTATAAGATGAGATAAAAAAGATTATCTCCGAATGGAAACTGTAACCGGCGCCATCATGCTCCTCATAATAAACAACCCGCGATTCTTTTTGCAACATACATTAGTAGTAGTACCGTTTCCGTGATGGACCAAGATGACATTGATAAACTTTTTGATATCATAAAATATGCCTCTTTATAAGCTACTCTGGTAACATTATGAGAATTTCAATGTCAACATGAATGAAACCGGCGCCGACGCAGATTTCTTTTTATCTCTTATTCGGGAACTCGTTTAAGTATCAACAAGAGATAAGTCGCGTATTCAGAAGCTAAATGGGGATACTTTGTAAATGGATTTAGCCATGTAGCCAAAGTAATAAGTTGTGTATTTCTGTGCAACGCACCGCAGCTGGAATCACTAATGAGAGCGCAATTCAAATCAACTGATTTATAAGGAGTAAGTTATTTCGCCGGCTGCGCGTACAATATTTACTTATGTTCTAACGGCCACATAGATATTGTAGTCCATTATTGCGATAAGTATAATGTATACAAGATATGCCTTATAATTTTATGCCGCAATAAATCATAGTATTTATTGCATACATAGATACATATAATCACGCCTGTTTCCCAATGGGGTAGGCAGAGACTGGATTTCCACCTGCTACGATCCTAACACATCTCTTTCGCTTCATCTTCTTCAATCTATCTAGTATTTATTATTCTTTGTCATTTATTCCCGTCGGAATATATTGCATTATTCTAAATGATCCAATTGTCTTTATAATTGCACGCTAATGGGGTTTGGCAAAAGCTAATTACCAAACAACTTTGCTCGGAAATTACATTTCTTTCTTCAGTGAGTCCATTAAATTTTATATTGGGTATAACTTTTATAGCGAGTAATATTGGATATTAAATTGTGAGTATTGGGTGGTCTACTGGCTCAGAATCGGAATGTACTACGTCAGCTTATATTATACCTCGTTAAGAGTTAGCAAGCCTTGTCCGGATGATATCGCTTAACCCCCTCAATTAGTGTGCCCTGACTATCGCGTGGCAATAACCCGAAACAGCATATAAGCTCCCCACACTCGTGACGCGACAAACGAACCAAATGAGTGTACTCTTAATTAGCCGTTATACTATAAATTTTAAAAGCTATGATAAGGTCCCGTTGCGCGCTCTCCGGGAACACTACCCGGCGGCTAATGGTGCCTTGAGAATTAAATGTAATTAATTCTCCCTCGCCAAACTTGCTCGCTGCATCGAATTTGGCTGAGAAATGAATGTCTCGGAAAGAGAAAGGAAGTGCATCCAACTTAAGACTATCGTAGGGTTGTCAACTCTGGGGTGTCGCAGGGGCCAGAAAACCTCCTCGTGTGCCTGACAGCTGCTGGTCCTTCTCGATACATCTGGAGGGAACAGCAATTGTTGAGCCTGTGCACCCTGAACACGGGCAATAATTATTTTTTTGGAACAGGGGATAATTGCCCGTGGCGAGTATTGTGGCATGGGAGGGGCTCGATCTGGGCCAATGGCGCGTGATTCCGCGAGTCCCTCTGAAGTTAGCAGAGCGCACAGCGGATAAGGAAGAAAACCTGTATAAAAAATCAAAGGAGGATAGGGCCTGCGGCCGGCGGATTCGGGGTAGTCTGCTGGCTGGCGTGGCTGGTGTTGCTGGCTTGGCTAGCGTGGCTGGCAAGGCTTGCGACGCTGGCGTGGCAGGCGTGGCCCCCGTGGCTGGCGAGGCAATAGTGGCTGGCATGGCAGGCGTGGCCGTGACATCGGTGTGTTAGCTGCGTCATGGCGGGGCCCGTGAAGTGGCGCGTAGCGTGCCGTGTGCGCCACCTGGGAGGATGTGGTCGACGTTAGGCCGCGCGGGGAGAAGAGACTCGCCTGCTTGTGACGGGCCCGGACCATTCGTGGGTGGTTGTGCAAATATATAGTGTCCCCACGCACCCGGCCAAAGATAGTTGGGGGAACACCGTGGTGGTTTTAGTCGGTAAGATTCCGACACTGGCTCCGTCGTTCCCGGGCGGAGTTTGTCCGTGAGGACAAACTCACGACACGACAAACGACGAAACCAGGAAATCCTCGTGGATTTCCCCACGGAAAAAAAATGCGTTGTCAACTCGCATTGTATAGGTTTTCCTGGCAACGCGGGGTCGGCTTGTGCTGGAGTTGTGTAGCTTGATGTGTGGCCGTGCGTACCATCACTTTACTTTAAGTTAGAAGTTTTACTAGCAATAAGAACCAAAATAAAAACGAGCCCTAATCCCGCCGACAAACTGTTACACAGTTTGGCGGGTTTATCATCAACTCAGCCTATCGCAGTCCACTGCTGGACATAGGCCTCTCCCAAGTTGCGCCACAACGCTCGGTCCTCTGCCTTCCGCATCCAGTCACGCTCTTTAGGTCGTCGGTCCACCTGGCAGGGGGGCGCCCTACGCTGCGTTTGCCGATACGCGGTCTCCACTCAAGGACAACGCGGGTTTATACAATGTGTAAAAATGTTTTGGTCCTGAATAAATGATTTATTTATATATTAACTATATTCTGGTCATGCCAAGTCCCCCCTTTAATAATATAAATAATATTAAATGAGCTGATGCCAAATTTAATTCATACTACAAGAAAAAGATAATAAGTATGAGGATGCTACAGTACCCGTACCGTAATAACCAGACCGTAGCTAATATAAAAGGTGTATACAACCTCATACACATGTGATAATAGTACTTATCTGTATGATTGCTTTTAAATTTGTATTTATGGAGGTCCACCGGGGTCAATTACTGCTCGTAATATCAGTTACGTCGTTTATTACCAACATTATCTTTTTCAGCATATTATACCGTTTTAAATATTTTTATAATGATATCTAAATTTGCAGAACGTGCTGCAATTCGTGTCCTCGAAATGAGTGTCGGTGTAATAACAGTAAGAACGCTAATGACTTAACATGTTATCGCTATCTCGAGAAGAGCGCAGGATTCATCAGTATTGTGGCGAAACTATTTCAATTACTTGCCGACGTAGTTCTTAGGCGGGCGGAAAAACGTGTGCGCTACCGTCCGCGTATTTTATTTACATGAGCGTGTGGCGGACGAGTGCAGAGCGTTGTTAGCCGCACTTGGCGTTTCTCGCCTTTGTTTATGTTACTGTTTACTGTACATAAATGGAATGAAACTTGTCGACTGTGCCGTCCGATAACGGAGCGTTTTGTCTGTAATTAAGAACGGCGAGAGCGGGTCAGCCGTCCACTCCAGCATTACCACAAAGTTATGGAGACATTTTGAGCGTGTCCAGATTGTTTAACTACAAGCCTGTCATGTTTAGAATGAACTTGTGTTATAAATCTGCCATAACGTCATGATTCCAGTAAGATTGTTTGTTAATTGTAGGTAATACATTACTCGCTAATGAACTAGCTACGGACATTCAGCTGGCAGCACCTACATTATGGAAGTCCAGCGCGTGTTATTGTTGTGGACCAGTATCAATATTATTATTCACACAGTTATTGTGAACAACTTTGGTGTTTTGTAACGAAATGTGAGATCGAGCTTTAAAGTTCTGGTAGTTTAAAAGCATGTTTTCATGGTTCAGATACTTTTGAAAATAATAAAAACAGTATGTAGTTTTGGTTTTTTGACTGCCTCGTTGGTCTAGTGGTCGATTCGATTTGCCCGACTCGGGTTCGATTCCCGGGTCGGGCAAAGTGTTATTGGGTTTTTTTATTAGGAAATTCTCAGTAGCAGTCCGGAGTATGGATTTGTGCCCGGTTAATGGCAATAGGCTCGCCCGCTATTACATGGTACTATAACATAACTGGCGTAATGTGGATGTACTATACACCTCTGCCTACCCCTTCGGGGAAATACAGGCGTGATGTTATGTTATGTTATGTGCAGTTTTGGTGCTTGTATGTACATGGCGCGGGTAACAGGCACTTGCGCGGGTTACATGCATACATTTTACCTATGTGTTTTTTTGTTTGTTGTAACCCCACCTGTTAATTACTTGCTTGTATTTTGTATCACTGTTGTTTAAATATTGCGCGTCGTTGACTGTGACAATAAACCATTTTTGTTTCTTTTCTTTCATCGTGTAAACGACCGTGTTAATAAATGCGCGGGTCCAGTGCCTTATGAATGTACCGCACTAGCCCGCGCATGTAGCCCACTCCATTTACATGGATCGTATGCTTGTACCATGAACGATCTACTGCACGTCAGTGGTAACAGTTTGACATTGACAGCGCCTTTATTTTGTAAGCAGTAAGGACGGTTTTATAATTCAAGTGTTACCACTGTCATGCAGTCGACTGTACGTGTTATTTTTCATATAAAGTAAACTGTGCCATTTCTAGTACTAGAAACGAAATTGTATACACAGTGTATTATTCAAAACGCATTACACTGTATAACATTATCGTAAACTCGGAGAGTCATTTACAAACTGTGACATTCAAGCAATTAATAGGCACTTTAGATGCAAATAGGCCTCAATGATTTTCTTCGCGAGACATCGATTTGGTGCTGAGCTAAGTGAAACTGTGTGAAGAGATCACGATGCTATAAACAGAAGACAATAATCGTAGTTCGTGGCGCGCCGGGAGCCACTGTCACGTGTAAACCCTTGTCGAAGTCGACCGGTAGCTTGACAGTAGCACCATTTGCATTTTATTACCACTATTCGCCTCCTCCATCATTGGTTTCATGCTTATATTTTTATTAATACAGTACATAATATTTTCATTCCATCCAACTTATAATACTAGCTAAATTAAATTTAATTAAGCATATGTGCGCTTGAAATCGTAATGACTATATTTTTGTAATTTTAGCCTGAATGTGGATATGTTAATTTTAAGCATAAATAAACGTAAACTTCTTTATTAATGGATGTCAGTATGTTCATGTCTCGTAATTAATTTGTTACAGCACACACTGACGGGTCATAGTGGCAAAGTAATGGCAGCTAAATTCCTCGGGGAGCCGACCAAAGTGATCACGGGGAGCCACGACCGAACACTCAAAATATGGGACCTTAGAAGTAAAATGTGTAAGTATGTACCAACTCATTCGCTTTATAGGACCATCTTGTTTATTGGAAACGATTTTAATAACAAAATAGTATGCTCTGTTACTACAGACAGAAATATATTGCACAATAATTCATAATATTCTATTGTATGGAAACCCTTCTCGCAGTCATCTTTTATAACTAGACAAGTACTAACAGCTGAGATTTAGACCCACAGCATAACGATAATATACAGCCTAACATAAAGATGAAGTAAAAATTATGATTTATTAAATGGGAACAGTTTTTAAGTGTCGTGTAGCTAGCTGATGTATTACTAAAATCGGTAAACGGAAAATACCTTGTTAGGGTAGAAGAGCAAATGGCAGGAATAAAATGATACGAGATGAGCAAGAGTAAGACAGGTTTGCTTTGCATATAGGGTTTCTAATCATCAGAGGAAAATAATAATCATAGAATAGATATCGAGAATCGTCGTAGGACTATTTCAATCACTGAAATAGATAGAGAGAATGGTTTTAATCACAATTTTACTTGCGATTCATGCGTGGCAACTTTCGAACAAACTACGCCTTACATATTGACGTCATTAATTTTTAAAAATTAACTTTAATCAAATGTATTTTACAGCTTTTGTTTCTGCAGTTAGAAACAGCACAATAAGGGGCAAGTTCACCCAGAAGATAACAGATGTTTATGTAAAAACCAGATGTTTAACCCGAACTTTGGTGTTCACCAACGATAACCAACTGTTATATCACAATAATCAATCGATTTTTCTAACCGAAGTCGGGGACGTCGTTTAAGTACTAACCGGGTATTTAAACATGACATTTTTGACGTTTGATGGTTGAAATTGTTGAGGTTATTCATTGATATTCTGTATTTCATTGTTTTTCGTAATTTTAGAAGAGTCTATGCTGCATAAAATATTAATATTAGGATTATTACTCTCCAATATAACAAAACAATTGCATTTTATCATATTCGTAAAATTTACAATAAAAACCGAATAAAATAAGGGCCGGAACACGTTGCCGTTTTTCGAGCGTGCATTTTTCTTTTACGAACATAAACAAAGAAACATATTGCTTATGCTTTGAGAAAACTTATGAAAGATGTGTAAACATAACTGTTTTTGTCGTATTGAGGTAGTACGTAATTTTTTTTATTTATAAATTTTTGTATAATTAATAAAAATAAAAATGAATGCGGCTGATAAACGATGCTCGCACGAAACCTGCACAATGTTACCGCTACTTTTGGGTAAGCACAACTACCAGAATTTTATCATGTTTCAAGAAACGCGCCCGCCGGATACACTTCGAGTTTGTAGCGGCCTAATATTCAAACATCAAAATGGCGTATTTAATTGATTGCTATGGCAACCAAGACCGCTTATCCTGCCAAATTAAAAAGATATGTCAAATGTATAGAGTAGCATTATACTAGGATTTTTAATTTTGGAAGAGTTACCTGATATGCAACCGTTTTATATTGTCGTTCTTTTCATAGTGTTGTTGCCATTTAGTTACCATTTTGATTAATCGTGTTACATCATTCGTTCTTTCATTCCCAGAACGCTCGGTTTCAGAATCAATGATCGGATAGGAGTCGTGAACACGAAAATTCCCGCGTCCCGGTTAAACATTTGTTGTTGAATAACAGGTTGATTTTGCAAACAGTGGTTATTTCATTGTCCGCGAACTCGGCCCTAAGGCATTTTTGCGAGTTTTTGTTACAGTATTTACAGAAACAAGTCATAAGGCGTACTGAGAAAGGCCCTGCCCACTTTTCCATTCTATATATTTCTGTGATTTCAATTTACGTATTTTAATACACACATGTGACCTTTATCTTATAAGGCGGTGGTTGATAGTCGTACTATCAAGGGTGTTAGCTCTACGCAAAGTTGAAACACAAGGCAAAAATTAATTTAGCCAAATACAATATTATGTAAATATATAGATAACAATAAAATTTGATTCTTGTGTTCGTTCCTAAGGTAGTGCCCAACCGTCACAAGTTATCAACACGGCGGGTGAGCTTGCAGCGTTCATGCTCAGGCCTTCTACACCAGCCGTCGATTATCAGCACTAGAGGAGTAAGGAGCACCAAAATATGTAAAACGAATGGACAAGCTGCAAAATAGTAGCAACCTTACAGTCTTAATACAGTAAAACGATGCTAATCCTATGGATGCTGCCTGGCAACCGGACATAGATATAACAGAAACACAATAAAATCAACGCGCCTGATATACGAGCCATCATTAAATGTATACCTGTGGATTAATGCTCCCTGACTGCACACTGGATAACAACCGCGGTTTGAAACGGCGTCGGAGTGATAATCAAAAGATAAAGGGAAAAAGACAAATGTAGTTAAAATTATACAAAATTAAAGAACAGTGTGAGGCACAGACTTTGTGCAGATAGTGTTAACGTATATGCTTCTCAGTTTGCGCTTAACATGCGTGTATCGCTCTAACTACTTATCAACGCAATTTTATAAAATAAAATTGATACGTATAAACAAAACTTAAACTTGACGAACCTTTGAACATAGAGCTAAAAAAACTTTAACAAAAAAAAAAACCGACTTCAAAAATTATTTTATTATTTTTAACGCATTTACGCATGCGAAGCGAAATCTAAAGATTTTTAAATTGTGGAAAGAAAAAATCGCTCACGAGCAGGATTCGAACCTGCGACTATAGTGGAGGATAATTTCGATACCACGAGCAGTGTTCACGGTAGCTTAGTGGTTAAAGCACTGGCGTACTGAGCCAGGAGTCGCAGGTTCGAATCCTGCTCGGGAGCGATTTTTTCTTTCCACAATTTAAAAATCTTTCGACTTCAAAAACCTTAACTAAAAAGTAAAAAATAATCATTGTATGTATTTTAAAATCTTAACATAAACAACATTTTTAAGGCGGCGCGTGGTAAACCCTTTGCGTCATGTAATGTACAGTTGAGCGCAATATCTATAGTAAAACAGTTTATATGAACGAACATGAAAATCACGCGCCGCCTTCAAAATGTTGTTTATGTTAAGATTTTTTTTTTGAATGAATGAATGAATGAATGAAAAATTTATTTGCTTAAAACATGAGTATACAATACAATGCGAAAGCACATGCATGTAAGGTGTTTAAATAGTAGGTATAGCAGCTACAATGTTTTGCCACTGGGGGCGTACAAATACTTTTGATTCTAGGTTACATTGACACTTGCAAAAATATGCAATTCTTCTTGTTCTACATTATATAAAATAAATTACCTATTGCAGAAGGACACAATAAGTATAAAAAGATATGAAAATCGAATATAATGTCAATGTAATAAAATTAGGCTAACAATGTCATGATAGGTAAAAAAAAAGGGAATAGGTAGAAAATTAAAACAATAATAAAAATGAGATGTCAAAAATACAGTTCGTCGGAGAACAGGCATAGTAACACATACCTACTCGTTACACACACATTGAAATAATTACTAAGTACTAAGGTCGTGGAATGTTACGTGCGATCATTTAGGAACTCATTGATGTCATAGTAACACTTTCCCACTAAATATTTTTTTAAATGAATTTTAAATAAATTTGTATTTAATAGCCTAATGGGCTTGGGTATTTTATTATATATTTTAGGTCCCATGCAAAAGATACTTTTACCCATTAGTGCTGTATGAGACATTCGTATACATAATTGATCATTGTCTCGTCGATTGCGGTTAATTATGTCTTGGAGTCGTTCAAATAACATGGGATTTGTTTTCACAAAAACTGCTACTTCAAATATATATAGTGAGGGCATAGATAAAATATTATATTCTATGAAGTATGGTTTGCAACTATCAATCGTATCTAGTCCAAACATAGCCCTGATGCACCATTTTTGCGATTTAAAGACGAGTTCTCTATTCGTTGAGTTACCCCAAAACACTATACCAAATCTTAAAACAGATCCTACGATGCCATGAAAGGCATTTTAAAATACATACAATGATTATTTTTTACTTTTTAGTTAAGGTTTTTGAAGTCGGTTTTTTTTTGTTAAAAAGTTTTTATTTCATACTTTTTAGTTGAGGGTTGATTCGTAAATGTTTATATAACTAATTTGAGAATATATATTTTATTAACCTTTGCTGTCCCACTGCTGGGCAAAGGTCTCGCTCATGTTCTTCCAAACGTCCAATCACTATCTTGAAAAAAAAACACGCATATCGGCCAAGAATTTTCAGAAAAATGAACCAATGAGCAGATCATCTAGATAGGCGAAGCTAAAATAAACTGATTTATTGAAGCTAGTTAAAAAACTACTCAACCTAAGACAATAAAATTTATATGGGACCACCGCGCGGACTTTCTCTACCAAATAAAAAAACAACCACGTAAATCGGCCCACAAATCTCGGAGTAATCGGTGTACATACATGAAAAAAAAAAAACCCGCGGAATACATAACCTCCTCCTTTTTTTGAAGTCGGTTAAAAACTACTAAGTCATATGGCATTAAAATATGTATTATGAAAATTAAGAATAGTGTGTATTGAACTGCCGGAATTCAAGATTATATTCAGTGGAACCATGAAGGACAGGGAACATAAAATGTAACCTGTGCAAGACTAAGGATTTATCTCGAATTCCAACTGAGAAACTCTTCCTATTTTACAGTCTGTTAAAAATTTGCATTTTATCTAAAGAGCGGCAATGCATTTATTTGATACGTTCGTGTAATTTATCTGGCCACCATTTGTTTTCCCTTGAGCTTGCGAACGAACACTAAGTGGTGTTTAGAGCTGTTTCACTTAACATTTGTGATTAGTCTCTGCTAACTTTAAGAGGACCTTAAGGGGAATGTAGCAGCCAAGTGGCACCCCCATCACTAAAAAAAATATTACTCGCTGAATACACAATACATCATTTATCGAATATTCGTTTTTATCAATTGAAGTAGAGGTACTGTAGTTTAATGAGAAATTATTCATCATCCTCCGAGCCTTTTCCCAATTATATTGGGGTGGGCTTCCAGTCTAGCCAGATGCAGCTGAACGTCAGTATTTTACACGGAGCGACTGCCATCAGACCCCCGCAACCCAGTTACTAGGTAATACTGACGTTCGGAGGTTAGACCAGTTGTCAGGCTTCTGACTACCCGTAACGACTGCCATATATATTCGTATGACAACCGGGACCGACAGCTTAACGTGCTCTCCGAGGCACGGAGGGGTCTCGATGTGTAACGAAACGGTCACCCATCCACAGACTGACCGCGGCAAGTGCAGCTTAACCTTGCAGATCGTACAATCCGCGCAGTCGTTGCTTCGCTACGAGCCCCTCAATTAATGGAAAACTATTAACTCTGTAAAAATAGTTCGCTGTATTTATAGATAGAAGAAATGCCAAAAGTGGCCGTTTTTCGCACATTTTCTATCTACCACTACAGCGAACTATAATTTACAGAGTTAATAGGTTCTGATTAAACTACAGTATAATAAAACAAGTTTAACCGGATTACATCGCGTATATTATTTAAATAGTTTTTCCTGACGTTTCAAAAGCTTATAATGTGTAGTGATCACGAAAACCTAAGAAATTATTAAACTACAGTACCTGTACTTCAATCGTTAAAAACGAATTTTCGATAAATGATGTATTCAGCGAATAATATATTTTTTACTGATGGGCCGCCATTTGGCTGCTACATTCCCCTTAATATGTAAACGTTTTGCCATCATGAAGTATTCGTTTGTTTCCTAATAAACGCAACATTCGTTTCGCCATTTTCCTTGATTCACGATAAACTTGCTTGCTTCCTGCGAGGTTGGGCCATAACTTATTATGTTAGCCTCGATAACTTATTGCCTACACACGATATGATATACAAGTGCGGGTGTTCTTAAGCTATAAAACGTCTAGAAACTCGTCCTCATAAACATATTACAATTATTGGATCTTGATAGATTGCACCATTTATAGCTTAGATTGTGCTAAAGCCAGCATTTCTAAGAACTGATTAAAATCTAATCAGGACGTGTAACGCAATTACCCATTTTAGTGCATCCCTTTTCCCATAGCTGTTCCATCTAGGAACTAATTACAAAACTCCATGTTTATTTTATCACTAGCTCTACCGTAAATAATAATAAGCTCTGGTCACACTCGCTTTATGGGTGTCGAGAAGAAAATTATATCCCGGAAGTGTAAGTTTTATGAAAATAGTGTTTTACTTTAACAATCATTATTATTACGTTGTTTCTCAATAGTTTATAGGCACATAATGTTATCAATCAGAGAAAAAGACAAGACTAAACGAAATTTTTCAAGAATTGACTTATCAATGTCATCTATCTGTAATTTTAAGATAGATAACATGGATAGCATTGATGACATGACAAAATACTTGAAATTTTTTGTTAAGTAACGATTTGACTTTAAAGGTGTGATGTGTTGTAACGCAACTTAGAATAATCCGCTGTCTTAAAAATGTAATTGTAATTTTTTATGAGCCTCTTTCGTCCCACTGCAGGGCAAAGTCCACCCTTTCTTCCGCGAATTTCGGTCTTTCGCAATTTGTGGCTAATCCTAATCCCGCCATCTCCTTCTAGGGCTCTACTCGCGTTTAACGAAGTACAAACTGTCGTTCCGACTGATACCTTAATAATAAAGATAGGCACATAAAAAAGGCACAATAAAGGTAACCTACGGTTCATAGTCGTATGAAATTGACCCGAGATAAGAGACACAAACGTCAAAACACGATCATCGCATGCGATATGGAAACGATGGTTGATCGGAGTAGAAAATTGTGCGATGAATAGTACGATTAATCGAATATCGTAAAACGCGAGTAGACCCCCTGGGCTTACCTCGTTATCGTTTTCGGCTGTGGATCTAATCTGTTGTAATTTTTGCCCACAGCCAGTTCCACTTTAACTTGGCAGCCGTATAGCCAACTCCGCAATTTTTATCTGGGAGACTGTAATAAGCTAAGTTTATTATATTCAGACTGCCTCGTCGGTCTAGTGGTCGCAAGCGCGAGCGTGGGGTCCTGGGTTCGATTCCCGGGTCGGGCAAAGTGTTATTGGGTTTTTTCACTAGGAAATTCTCAGTAGCAGCCCGGAGTATGGATTTGTGGCCGGTTAATGGCAATAGGCTCGCCCCCTATTAAATGGGACTATAACATAACTGGCGAAATGTGGGTGTACTATACACCTCTGCCTACCCCTTCGGGGAAATACAGGCGTAATGTTATGTTTGTTATGTTGTTGTTATTATATTCAAACATATTAATTTCGCTGAAATAACAATCAAATGCCATTAATCACTGAGTATTAAATAAAGACGCGAGTAAGTAAGTAGCCTAAGTTATTATTGTTCATAACCAATCAACTCAGCTCGTGAGTAGATTCTCAATCAAGTGTGAAAAACAGCAGCGTCCCGTGGCGCCAACACACCGTGCATTTTATTGTATCAATAAATATCTTTTTTTCCAATCACACTATGTAATATTGGTACTTGTATCGTCATAGATAAACATCGGACATAGATAAGAATTGACAGATTGTTTAATATTTTTAAATGAACATATTATGGAACATGTGGCTTGCAACTATTCAAACGAGTATTTACGATACGCTCTTAGAGGCTATAAAGTTATAATCATTTTACCGCGTTATTATATGCTTATAATATAATTTCCGGAAATTATAAACAGATGATGACAAATTAAGGCTGCGGTTTAAGCCTATTCTCATCTTTAAGCACCTACAACTTGACAATTCGCTGTGAAGAAAACTATAATTGGCGGCAGTAGTCAATTATAGCATTATTCAGGATACTGTTATACTAATAATATATCTATGTGATAGCCCATTAGCCATAAAGTTATTTAATGATGACAGCATAACTTTATATTATATATATCTGGGGAGAGAGTTGGGACGATGTTTTCAAAATTGCGCAGGAGGGATTTAACCAGGTCTCTTACTGGCTTCAGGAAAATTTGCTTAGTCTCAATACCACAAAAACCAACTATCTAACTTTCTCGATCCGGAACTACACCCAACCACTAGACGGGTTCAATATCCAAGCTCACTCTTACTTATGTTGCAATGTATTGTCTACCCTATCTTGTTCCTGTTCAGTTATACACAGAGTACCTAGCATAAAATACCTTGGCGTAATGATAGACAATAACCTATCCTTCGAGCCTCATATTCGTCTGCTTTCGGCTAGATTGCGCAAATTGATAGCCATTTTTAAGAATATTCGTCACGCTGCAAGCTCTAAGCTGATAAAGGTCATTTATCTAGCTCTTTGCGAATCCCTTATTTCCTACTGCATAGATTCCTGGGGAGGTGCAGCAATCACTCATTTAATCACAGCTGAAAGAGCTCAACGAGCCATACTAAAGGTAAGTCAATTTCGTCCATTCATGTATCCTACAGTAACATTATACCAAGATAGTAACGTCTTAACAGTGAGACAGCTTTTTATTCATAAGTTAATGCTTAGGTATCACAAACGTATCGATGTTATTTCTATACATGCTAGTGAAAACAAGCGTCGTCATTATCAGGTGTTTAATGCACCGAAATTTAGAACCTTCTTCACGAACCGGTTCGCATGCTTTCTAGGCGGTTTCCTCTATAATAAAATTAATAAAGAATGCAAATTGACGAAACAAAATTCCTACAAATGTAAAAAAACTCTTTTTAATTGGCTACATAGCCTCAACTATGACGACACTGAAAGTCTTCTGACCGTTGTGAGGTGAAGCTATCAAATTCCATTATATTGCTTATATCTTTATACTGATTAACACACACACACACACACCCCATCTCACATACCTCTGACACATACGACACACTTCACACTTCGCAATATACACCTTGTAAACTATACACGCTATACACGCGCGTCTCTTTTTATTTCCCTTTTTTCTTGTTTAAATATTTGCAGCTATCTACCATAAACACAATTTATTTTTGTCTTACTGAACAATATTTATGTGTAGTTTAACCGTTTTATTCCTGAACATATTGTGTAATGGGGGTGAACACTGATGCCTATAGTACAGGCTGCGGCCTAGTTTAGGTATCAGCGTCCTTACCTTCCTGAATGTCTTATACCCAATTTTCTAATTATTCTTTGATTATAACTTGTACAAAATACTGTATTGTGTGGGTTGCAAATAAATAAATTTATTATTATTATTATATTATATTTGTATTTCAATTAAGGCCGACGTTGGAGAGCATCAGTAATATTATGATTTACTGGTTAGTAGATTGACCAAGAGGAGTTTTATTGTCTCCCGTTGAAATATGTCACTCTTTGACACCTCTTTATTTTGTGTTTTCTTAACACATAAAATTACTTTATGATGCCACGACCTTTAACACATCAGATTTTATGTTTGCAGTTAACATCTTCACAAAATCAGTCCATTATTGTCTGACTATTGGACATGAGCCTTTTGTGTCCTCAGAATGAGCTCAGACTCACACCAACTTTGGTCAACTTGGGTTTAGTTCAAACTTAGGTTCAAGTTTAGGGTTTTCAACAAAAGTGTGATTGGCGGACTACACACGCACCATCGAGGACTTTTCTCGTAGCCCTCGCAGATGAGTGCTGTTAACACAAGTCATTATCTTTCGGAACTTTAATTCGAAAAAGCTGGGTTTGATCTTCTGTAGTAGACAGAATATTTACCAAGAAAAATTATAATTCATCACCATCATTAGTCCAATATTTTCCTACTGCTAGGCCCGGGCCTCTTCTCAGAATGAGAAGGATTCAGGCCTTAGTACACCGCGCTGGCCTATTGCGGGTTGGCGGACTTCACACACCATCAAGAACTGTATGGAGCACTCTCAGGTGTGCAGATTTGCTCTCGGTCTTTTCCTTCACCGTTAAAGCAAGTGATAATCAAATTCTGAAACGCACGTGATTTTGAAAAAAGATGTGTGCTGGGTTTGAAATCGGATCCTCCTGCATGGAAGGCAAGTGGTCAACCGCTATGATATCATTGCTCATAAAAATATATATATTAAAGTTAAAATAAACAATACAGTACAGTTAGCGATCTTGTCTAGATAAAGCAGTGGTTGGAGCCAGTGAATGAGCAGAATTAACTAGAGTTTTGATATTACTCATATTTTTACGTCAAAAGGACATTGACGGAGTGGTCTATTAGTATTCGACCACACTGTAGACATAGATACGTACATCAGATGTATCATAGGCATTGTTGCGCATCGATCCGTAAATCTCCTCACAGAGAGATACAACGCGGTGCGGTTAGCCGCAATCAAGTGAAGACTACGTGTACTTGTACTTTTTCTGCGCCGTGCATATATCCAAATAAGTTAACGTCAAACTTTTTTTGCTAAGATTAATATAACTTGTCCCCGTTCAAAGCGAGTCTATTTTTAACTTTTAAAATATTTATCCTGTCTCCATAACGTTAATTATAGATTGAAATAACCTATTTGGTGTTTAGATAATCTTTTCGGACTGACCTTTTGAGGAACTAATGAAAAAAATTGTGCACTGTAGACTTGCTACGACTCAATGACTTGCTACGAGATTCTCGTAGCATTTTTATCATGGTAATTTAGTAACTTACGTTTAGCACTCCATTCCACGCGCGGGGCGTACCCCAGTCCTGCTTATTCCCTAAATAATGCTTATAACAAAATCGTTTGACTTTTTTATTTTAATGTAAACCTGATTTATTTTTGTTTTGATTAATCACTTATAAAGGCTGATTACATAATTATTATATAAGTATTTCTTTATTTGTACTCCTTTAGCAAAAAAAAACTTTAAATGATTATTATCTTGGCGCGTGTATAGTTACGTGACATTTCGGGGCACGTGTAACGGAGTTTTAGTCAAGAGGCCGATCTCCTGTAGCCGATCAGTAAGCGTATTATATCATGGAACTGCTACTTACTGTAATCGCTTCATTTGCTTTGCATGGCATAATTATAAATTAACAGCAGCACAATCTTAATGATGTTATTAGCTCACAGGCGGTGCTGGTGGTATCCATTCTACTGAATAATACCACAGTCATCGCTTGTAACACCCGTATCAGTCGTAAAGTTTAACATTCGCAGCTTAGCCCACACAGCAATGAAACTCAGTAATGAATCCAATTACAAACACAGTTTTCCGCTCATTAATAAGCCTTCAGGAAATTTTATTGTTATTATCAACCCTATCTTCTCATGGGTGTCGTAAAAGGCGACTAAGGGATTCACCGAAGGATGGTCAGCAGCGTTCTCTGAGTATTTAATCAACCAACTGCGATCGCCAACCCGCCTGCCAAGCGTGGCGATTATGGCATATCCCCCCAAACTGCTTGGGGAGGCCTATGACCAGCAGTGGACGTATTTTGGCTGAAATGAATGAATGAATCAATCAACCGTTGTGTGTCACAGATTCTATGATGTATACCCCAACAGGTACAGAGACGAAGTTCGCGGGGTCATCGTGTAACGACCTGGTGACGTCAGACGGCGCAGGCTCGACCATCATCTCGGGACACTTCGACAAGAGGATCAGGTTCTGGGACATTCGCACAGAAATGTCTGCGAATGATATTATGCTGCAAGGCAAGGTCACATCGCTTGATCTTAGTAGAGGTATGCAAATTGAATTTATACATCATTTTATCTGTAAATTTCCTATACTTGCGAGAAAGGTTAACCTGAATGTTCGCAGGTTCAGTACTAGTTATTTTATGGAGAGAAACAATTTAAACGACAACATTAATCGTGTGCATCCATACTTAATGGTCAAATGCAAGAAATGAACTCGGCAGTTGACTTGTTAAAGCAACAGTTAAGATTAACATCTCAACTACTGTTAGACTCGAAGACAAGTACACAACATCAAAAGTTAAATAGCTGTTTATTCGATAAACGACCTGTAAATTTCCGTAATTGAATGCATCGCATATTAGTATCGGTATTCGTGTCAGCGCTACAACGTGACGGGTGCGCAATGCCCATTTCCGTTACGCGTCTCTCGATCGATCCCTTTTTTGTCGGTAACGGTCTGTGCATCGCACGAAACGCTCAGATTGATACCTTCAATCAATCGCGGGACGCGGTGTCGGGACGTCACTGCCTCGGAAACTGATTAAATCACGTCGATTTCATCGGACAAATGAATAGAAGAGACAGTTCACAGTTAGCCATCACGCTCGATCCAGATCCATCAGCGCTATCGACAATCTATCATGCGCAGGCGCGGATACTATGCGGAATCACAAATATGACATGTTCGAAAGTTTTTGATACGTTCTAGTTTTATTAGATTTCAATTTCACTTATCAATTTTATTGATAGTGATACAATGTGGTCATAGAATGGTTAAATAAAAGTAGAATAATAGCTGTGAAACTGCGTACTTCAATAACAGATAGGAAAATAATTATTAGGAATCGTTGTGGTGATCAATAAAATGTAGTGATAGTAATATATATGAAAGGAACATGTGAGGCAGTCTTGCACGTCTTTAGACATAATCAGTACTAACTTCATACTAGGCGGATGTAAATATGTCCGCCGAAATGATAATATAATTAGCGATATCCTACTAGTATTATAAATGTGAAAGTATGTATGAATGTTTATTTATTAGTGTTTGTCCTTCAATCCCGCTAAAACGGTGAATGGATTGGAAGACAGATAGGCCATAACTCGGATCAACATATAGGCTACTTTTCATCCCCGGAAGATAAACAGATCCCGAGGGATGTGCATTAACGGCTTTCTGTGATCAAATAGGCGGGTGAAGCCGCGGGCATAGGCTAGTATCGTATAATAATACCATAGAAATGATGATTAAGGGCTTGTTTCACCATCTCCTGAAAGGCACTATCTGCCAGATAAATTCAAAAATAGAACATGATTTGTATAAAATTGTCTGCCTGATAAGTTGACCGGAACATATCATATGAGGAGGTGGTAAAACAGGCCCTAAAGCTGCAAACCCACAGCGAGCGGAACTAAAGCGGGACGGCACTGAAGCGTGTCGTCGGCGGGCTCCGTCGACGATACGCTGTAATGCACTGAACTGTATTAGACAGTGCACACAGCGCCGTCCTGCCGAGCGTTTTGACGGCATGACTGATCCGCCGCCGCTTCGCCGGGCGGTGAGCGACCGATATGCTGGCGTTGTATTATGTGGGAATGCATAGTAGTAGTTACACAGACAGCGGAACGTTTTCTTCTGGCGCTGTCATTCCGCTGTCGTTCAGTCACGCGCGCGATCCGTCCACGTTCAGTCGACGCTCCGCCTCAATTCCGTCCCGCCAGCTGTGTGCCTGCACCTTTAATGTGGACAAAGCTAGAGACATGTGAAAACGTCTAAGTCCGTGGCATTCTGTACGACCTGTCTAATGAATGAAAGAAAATGTCGTGAATAATATATGTAAATTGCAGATTATCACTCAAATTGCTTTAGCACGTCATGAGCAATGCACTTTCTTAGAAATAAGCTGATGTTTACACCTAGAAACCCATCTCACGTTTGAACTAGTAATTGCTAATGGCTCTGAAACCGCATGAGAGTTTATTATTGACCTCAAGATATTTGATCGCTCTCCATACCGACTGATATCTAATGAAGATGATGTTATCGTACACTTAAATCATCTTATTTAATAAAGCGGTGTTCCCAATCCGTGGAGCTCTTTACCTTACATTAAAACTATTAAGCGCCAATTGAAAGGGTTAAGGTCAAACATATAACCCTCGCAACGATTATTGAAACAGCAATAAAGAACATAGCGGGTTCACGATTACAAATCATCTAAATTAGGCACAAGCTGTAATATGTCCCAGTATAATTTAGTAATCTCTCTTATCTTAGGCGTCCGTTATAAAGCTCATAATTTTACTATTAATAAGTATGAATGTACCTATGCCTTGTATTGTAACCATAGATTTCATAAACAAGGGAGATATGCCTTCAATGCGTAATTGTGCGTGTAGAAGTGTCGCTGCTTTTGTCCCACTTATTTTACAAACACAGAAATAAAAAGAATAGTTATGACGCACCATGTAAATCTAAATAAAGGTAATAGAAGTGGCAAAGGCACGTGAACTTGTCGCCGCGTACAGATGTCTTTTAGGACACCAGTGCGCGAACCGTTTAATTGATTATCAGTGCTGTATTGGACGCAGAGTCACTAAAATTGTATTTTGCGGCATATCTAGCAGCGTATTTTTATTTAGGCTTCATTTATTTTGCATTTAATGCTAGAAACATAGTGGGCGTGATTGCATATTTATGTGTTGGTGGCGGAAAACTGGCGACATGTGTTCCCGTAATAAAATACAGTAGACAACATTTCTATTACCTTATTATTTAGATTTCTATGGGGCGCACACACTCATATTTTCTCACACTCAGCAAAACTTAAACTTACTAATTGCACACATGCGAAAAGTGGCCGTGTATTGCTTTTTTCTGTAGGCGGTCCGTCGGCATTGTGATCATTTTGCGCATATCTATGCGTCAAGCATTGTTCCTACTTGGCACATCTCCCTTGTTTTATTTATCTATGCATGTAACTGTTAAGCTTAAATGTGTTAATGCTGACTGCTTATGGTCATTTTTTATTGTACGTGAACTGTCGTTTCAGACAACAACTATCTGCTGGCGTGCGTCCGCGACGACACAATACAACTAATAGATCTGAGGATGAACACGATCGTACGTTCTTTCAGGTACACTACACCATAATTTATTATTATTACTTGTAACTCGCTATGCTAGTATAAAGTTTTATGTGTTTTCCAGCGATGTAATAGTCTAAGAAATGTTTACAGTTAGATATTCTGCATTTTACGACTCAACCTAGAACAATAGTGCTGGGGCAAATAATTGTTTCTTAAAACTGAAACGGCTTTAGTAGGTAATAGATATATATGTTCTGCTTTCGATTTTATTGCTTGTTATTTATCAATATATCGATCAATCAATTCTATAATTTATTATTTAATTGCAATGAATTGGATGACCACACAGAATATATTGATTTGTTTTATATGTCCAATGTCATAATTTTATTAGGAAATAAAGTAGGTATTTATTTACATAATTATATTTTTTGTGTGGCATAACCAAAACTACGGCTTAAGCAAACTAATTTGCGCAGTTAATATTCGTCGGCGCTGAGGAGAAATTACATAACTATGTTTTCAAAGTTCTGAGGTAATAATGATTTATTTTTCGGTTGTTTTGTCTATATATTTTGATGCAAAAAAATTTGACTGTAAACGTTCATGTTTCTACATGAAATATTAAAAATATTGACAAAATAATCCAAAATAACGTAAATCGCAATTATATCAGAACTTTAACTAGTTTGCTTTACTTTCTTTGCCTTTTCTATTTATGTATTTTTTTCCTTTACGCCCACGATACTTAGGCTTGCTTTGTTCTATTTTAATCGCCTCTAAAATATATACACTTACAATTTAAAACATACTTAGAACAGTAGAAGTATTAATGTTAAATATTAAAAATAATTATTACAATTGTAAATTATACCTCTTAATGACAAAAAGTCATGTAACCAAAAGTTAACACCAGATAACAGTGAATAGTTAAAGGAATGAAGAAGTATGAATTACACAGTATACCGTTTACTGAGGCCATGTTAGAGATGGTAATAACATAATCGAAAAGCTTGTAACACTCAACTGTATTGTGAACGCGTCGCACACTATTTATGCGCGTTGATGTCTTTTCTTCTGCCAAACGTGATATTTTCGCTACTAAGTGTAATTTATTTTTAAGGCAGAAAACTATGTGTTAGGTTTATTTACTTTACAAAAGTTTGATTCGGTTAGCAAATGATTTTAATAAAAAATATTAATCTGTTTTTGATCAACAAAAAAAAATACCAAATATTTTTTTACAATCTTGTCGGACGAGATTGCACTTGTGCAATACGTCAAATAAAAATTTAAAATCTTATATGCTCATGCATGTGTGAAAATTTTTATTTTAAATTTTACTAGCGACCCGCCCCAGCTTCGCACGGGTAGCAATTATAGCCTGTAGGTACCTTCTTAGGTAATCCCTCTTTCTATTGGTGAAAAGCGTATGAAAATCCGTATAGTAATTTCTGAGATTAGCCCGAACAAACACAGCGTGGGGGACTTTTGTTTTATGTACTGATAGTGATTAAGTGGTAGTAAAACTAATTACCCTCTATTTTTACATACCAAGTAATAGGAATTATAATCATAGTTAGTCAACAACATGTGGTATATTTAAAGTCAAACTATTTTGTGTACAATTTTCTAATAAAATCATTGAATTTAGTAAATTTAAGAATATAGAATCTGTATGTTGCTATTTTGGGCAGGGTTCATGTTTGAAACTATTATTCTACTATTCTAGTTTTTATTTATAGTTTTTGTAATCTAAGTCGCTGTGTCGTAAAGCCCCATTTTTTCTTTACCACCCTGAATATTGTACCTGTTAAGGATATTTTACAGTGAAACTGTTTTATATGTTTTAACATTTGTATTTTCAATTACCTGTGACAAACAATAAAAATCAATTCTATTCTATTATATTCTACTGTAACACCTTGCAAACAGCATGAAAGCCATAAATAACTATGATTTATTATTAAACAATAATTATAAAATATTTGAGCATATTCATCAAAGACTACTTTATGCCTCAAAATGTTTTAGTTTACATACTTTTTAAATATGGAAATCTGAAAAAAAAAACCACTTGCCAAATGGTTTCCTAGAACAATAAGTCACATCAATGGTAAAGTTGCGATCATTCTATAAAATGACAGATATGATAATACTTTACCATGGGTGTGACGAATAGTGTAATTTATGATACACCTATCAGATTAAAGAAGGAAAGAAGGAAACTAAGCGATTAGCGAAGAAAAACTTCCCCAATAGCGAAGCTGCGCTGTGCCAGGATAGTAAAATGAAGCAATGCATACAATGCAATATGGATTTTTTCTCGCTCACCACTTAGTTTCATGCGAGGAAGCTCTGATGGAAAGCCACCTTAAACTCTTCAACTACCAACGAATGAACAGCCCTATCTAAAAGGTTTCCGGACGATTTGCGGAAAATTTCTCGAGAGCTTTGTTGTTCGAGAAATTTTCCGTACCTAAACGATTCCGGACACCCGGGACACCTGTAAATAAACATAACCCAGGAATAAACTTATTAGTGTGTGCGTGACAAAGTGTTGCAACTAATTGCATTTCAGTCACGAGTCGTTCAAGGTGGGGTGCGACTGGTCGCGGGCGGCCTTCGGGCCCGGCGGCCGGCTGCTGTCCGTCGGCGCGGCGGATGGCGCAGCCTATGTGTGGAACACGCATTCCGGAAAACTAGAGACCATACTGAAGGATCACACGTAAGTATCTATTTCTCAGACTTTTAATCGGGCAATAGTTTAGTCGGGTTCTTCATAAGTAAAGGGGATCTACGGAAGTGCGCACACCGGAGACCCGATTTCCCATACAAAAATTATACTTCTATTTGTAATTCATTAACAACCTTTTATGGTATGATTTTTCTTATCAATTTGAACAACTTTTATTATGGGACCAACCCTGAAATTGCGAAAAAGATCAACTTTTCCCTATATTTCATCATCATAATTTCAGCTGAAAACGTCCATTGCTGGACATAGGCCTCCCCCAAGCATCGCCACAACGACCGGTCCTTTTTTTTTTTTGTTTTCGTGTGGAAATCCTCATGGATACCCTCCGTCTGGGGACGGCGGAGGGGTATGTCGGACTCTTGCCGACTAAAACCACACGGTGGCCATCCTCTGCACAAAATAGAGGAGCTCCGGGAACTCCAATGGACCGCGCCGGTGCCCCTCTAGTGCTATGCCTTTAGCACGTCCCGGGAAAACAATATTATTTCCCCCACAGTTACAGTAGCACGCGACCACCACGTACTGCTGTCCTCCCCAGGGCCGACAGCACAACGACCGGTCCTGCACTTTCCGCATCTAGCGTATTCCCACGACCTTTACTAGGTCATAGGCGATTTCAAGGTTGTTGGCCTCAAATAAAAGTTGTTGTTTGTTTAAATTGATTGAAGTACAGTTATCACACCCTTAAATCAAATCAAATCAAATCATAAAGGGTTGTTAATGAATTAAAAACCCCGTATATCCCAACTATGGGCCGACAGTTTGGCCTATAGTCTGCGGGGGTTCTAGTAGCACCTGAAATATACCATGTACAGCAAACAAACAAACCAAATTATTATACCATTCCACAATACCGTTCATTGTAGCTTGTTCTATATAAGTAAGATATTCAGCGCTCCACTTCTAACAGGCCTTATGATAATTATCCTATTATACAGCTTTCCGATTAAGTCTTCTAAGGCTAAGCCTGTTCTTGTTTCACAAATAAGTTCGTTGACTCATTTTATCTACGCAATGATGATTATGTCGGCGCGATAGAATATTAAAACACTGATATCGCTAAGCTTATACGTATCCTTATCGTGATAACTTATATCGCAAGCACACAAGTACGTAAGACAAGACTGCAAGGTGCATAATAAGAGGCGGATAAGTAACTGATTTACGACGGCCAATACAACCAGTTCCCCTGCGTTAAGTTTTACAACTCACCTTACTTAAGAGATCAGGATCCTGATTAATTATACCCACTTTTCGTTAGTAACCATTGCGCATGCCGTACACTCATTCGAGAGATAGGCAGACAGATATGTACTGGAAAAAACTCACACCGAGTTTTTTTGGGAGAGGGAAGAACTAAGCCTTACATTTTGACGTCATTATTTTTTTAAAATAAATTTTAATCAAATGTTCTTTACAGCTTTTGTTTCTGCAGTTAGAAATAGTACAATAAAGCATTTTTGCAGGTTTTATTACAGTATTTATAGAAACAAATCATAAGGCGTGCTGAGAAATTATTATTATTATTTTCAGCCTATATTGTCCCACTGCAGGGCAAAGGCCTCCCTTTCCTTATTCCACTCTTTTCGGTCAAGTGAAATTGTGAACCAGTCTTTTCTATACGAGTCCAGCTCGTCCCGCCATCTTCGCCTGGGTTTGCCGCGATGCCGTTGCACGTATTTCGGGACCCACTCGGTACAAATTTTAGCCCAAAAATTGACCGACATTCGGCAAACGTGTCCGGCCCAGTCCCACTTAAGCTTGGCAGCTTTTTGAGTGACTGTGAGTGCTGAGAAAGGCTTTGAAATATCCTGCACTATGGTGCATGGTGCTGCCACGCTCGCCCTGCCCACATGGCCATTCTATCTATTTCTGTGGAAGCAACCCTATCACTTATTATCTGGCATTCTTCGCTTTTTTTTCTTTTTAGTGGCGAGAGGTCCTAGTTAAAGAGCTCGTCTGGGGGTACCACCGTACCTATTTTTGCCGCCAAACAATGATGCGAAGGGTGCCGGTGAAATCACAATCACATGAGACTTTCCATCTTATGGTCTCAGTTTGACGGACGCGATTTGCTTACCATTTAGGTAACAAACCAGGTAGTATTGCAGTTGTTTTGGGCAAAGGAAACCGCTTAACATCAGGTTTATCTCGTTTCACAATCATATGCCATAAAAAATCTTTTTTCTGCTACAATAAAAAGAAACAGAAGCAAGCATCGAATGTCTGCAACCACAAGACAATAATGCCATTACTCTAATTACAAAATACCTAATTTATATCTTTAGTTCTTGAAAATAACTTTAGATATAATCTCCTAACATCCTAAACAATAGCTCACCTTTAGCGATTGCAGACTGCAGTGCAATTTGTTTTCAATTTGTTCATTTCTTTCTAACTGTAGCTATAGCTCATGGAAGATGTGACCTTTTTAGATTCGTACTAAATTTTCAGCTGACACATTTCTGACCTTGAATTTTAAACTGGAATGGTTTTAGTCGCGACATCGTTTGCTATCCCCGTAACATTTCGCATGGACAATTGAAATCGTGAGGTCAACTTTGGCTCGACTGTCTCACCATTGCAAATTTCTCTTTCCCATACCGTACACTGCATATTTATTTGGCATTAAGCTATCGTCACACCTGCTCGATGCGATTAAAGTAAAGAATGACATTTGAATGCATTTGAATACCAAATGCCAAAATAATTTAAAGTTATTTTCCGGAATCCAACAAGTAATCAGACTTTGTGCATCATTTCCTTAAAATTACAATTTATTTTATTTACCTGATAAATTTAAATTTAATTACTTGAATGTTTGAGACATATCGTACATTTAAATAGCACATTATTTACGATAGCATTTCCTGACCTCGGACAAGCGCGGCAGTCAAAGGACTGTTTTACCCTTAGGTCTTGTCGAGCGTCGCGTCCGGTCTTATCGCTAGCGCTCGCTGCAATAGTATTTGATCGAATCTTTGTCAAGACACCCGCGCAACCTGTCGGTGGGCCCTATTCTCCCGCAGATCGCCGCAAATGGGACATATTGTTCCCTCGTCGTGTCCACTACAAGTGCATGGTGCGATGCAATCGCACTTAATTCGCGCCGACACTCCGTACACAATAGTGTAAACAATTTTACCGTAACAAGGACAAAAGTAACGCGGAAACATTCCTCTGCATCTCAACATGCATATTTTTGCTTAGTAATACGTACCATATTGATGTTAGTTTGTACAGTATTCGATGTGAGTTTGAACAGTTAAGTTGCTCGCCCACTTTATTGCTGTATTGTCGAGTCTGATTCAATATTGAAACTAACATTACTACGGTTTCCAACAATATACCGTTGCGACATAAAACTCTTATCATCTCCGGCTCAAATCAATTTGAAAACAACAATATCTAAATAAAGAGAGATGAGCAATAAAGATTGCTTACCTTTAGGCCCAGCCATTGTTTCCTATTTCATACTTATACGCTTTTAACCGCGAAGGGGTCGTAACTATTGTGTGTCATTGCATACACTTAGATTGCCCCTTAATATTACATCTATAAAAGTAATATTGTATATTACGTGTATCAAAGCGCCTTTGCATTTTGTAATAAAATATTTCAGAGACACTCAGGAATACATACTATATATGGGTTTATGCGTTCTGAAGATGGCTTACGGAATAGTTTCCGCAAACATTAATACCATTGTGATTTTCTTTGACGACTTCAGAACACGTTTATTTAAACCGCACGCGGTAGATATTAAGTAACTTTGTCGTATTCTAAACTCGAATATTACAATTGCGAACAACAGTCGTACACACTGAAATTGACCGAACATCAATTCGTATGTTTCCGGAATAGGTTGTACAATAGGACCACGATCCAAGATGTTAGTGAAATGGTCTGTGCTCGCGCTTTTGTACGTTATCTGTAGTACGTTGTATCAGCGTTGTTCGAGGCTCGCGCCCAGCAGGTGGCCATCGCACAAAATTAGCTCAGACTTGTGCCACACACATTATTGTTGTCGTTAACCATTACCATGATTTATTTCTCAGAGCCACAATCGTTGAATCTTATCATTTAGACTAGGCAATAGGCAATTAATCGTCTTCATATGGCTATCGATTACGGATAGTGTAGCCCAAAGTCCAGGCCTTGGTCTTGCGAAAATGCAAAACTGCAAAACCAAAACTTTGCAATAGACGACGCTAATTTCGGACGATATACAACGTGTAATTGAAACAACTGAAAACCTCTTGTAAATCATTGTACTCATCAGTATCACAGATAATAAATATAACATCAGAATGAACAACTTTTACTATGCGACCAATCCAGAAATCGCGAAAAAAAACAGCTATTGCCTACATTTTGTCGAGCTATGCGAACATAAATGTATGGAGTAGCTGATTTGTTTTTCGCGATTCCAGGGTTGGTCCCAAATTACAAGTTGTTCATAATTATGAGTACAATGAGCCCTTAAGAGGTTTTCAGTTATAACACGTTGTTGTCATCCATACAGCCTATTTCTGAGTTGAGAATTCATGCTTAAGTATCATTTGAACATAGTTTTTACGTAAAAAACCATGCTCAAATGATACTTAAGTATTGCTTAACTAAGAAACCAGCCCTTAAATTACCCAATTGAATACGCTTGGAATGTGTCGTAGAACTAAAAATAGTTTGGCCAGTCAATTCACAGGTTTACTTTTTGTAATTGTGACTTATTTTATAGTGGAAGTTGTAAATATGACAATTGCATATAACTACCACCTCGCGTGCATGAGCTTAACAATTTCCACGCCAGATAGTTTATTTGTTCAGTAAACAAGTTATTGCCTAATAAACGTTGGAGATTATTTGCAGACGCTTTCCTATGTGGAGTAAAGAAATTGTGCGTGTTGTTTTAAAAGCTATATATAGGAAGCGAGGCACATTTCATCATCATGCAAACTACATCTGCGCGCCGCAGTTAAGGTTTCAAATAAAGCGTTTCTGCGCTTTGCTTAAGGCAACTCTTTTGTTCCCCGTATGATTAGTTTTTAACTACCCTCTAGACCACATAAGTATGTACGCTGTACAGGCATGTGCGGACATTGGTCCCGTCTAATCGCAGTGCATGCTTTTTGTAGCGGAAAGGCTAACGACCGCCGGAGATAGGTTCTTGAAATTACTTTATTGGGTAACCTGTTTCCACACAGTAGGCGTATTACGTGGTTATGAATCAAGCCGAGACGGGAATAAGATATATGTACGGTATCTACATATTTATAAACATTCATTTGTAGCAATATAAAACCCATCATGTAAATATCGGCCACGTACTAATTATTATTTTCATGTACAGAATAAATCGATCAATAAATCCGGTTTACAACATTTTATTACTTTCATTCAGCGTTAATTATTATTTACAACATTTTCCAAACGTTGCCCTGTAGGCGGAACCATTAAAAGCCATCACTTAATTAACTGCCCATGGATTCCGATATGTAAAATTGAATAAATTAACGGTTATTAAGTTCTGACGAGGTAGAGCGATCGGAGCAATCGGAACACCGTCTTTGCGCACGTATGAAATGATTCAATAAAAATAATCAAGATATCGAACGCGGAATGCAATAAGGAAACAATCGCAGGTTCTGGTTACCAGATTTGTTCGTGTTACGGTGCTTCCTAGTCCCCGTATTGGATATCCCTAGCCTGGCTCGTTATACGCGACCAGGGAGCGGTATGTGTAAACGAGCCGAACAAACCCGACGCTAATTCTTGTTTATGAGAAGCCTCGCCCCGCATAGATACGATGTAAAGCCTTTAAGCGGCCTCCGACAATCAAAGCTACGTACAACAGTTTGTGTACTCGAAATTTTCCGACTATGGGCTAGTTCGGTCACAATCCTTCCTTATACGTTAAATGGACACCGGGATCTGAATATATATCAAACGTCGTGACCGCTCCATTCTTACGATCATCTTCGGTAAATGGTCAAGACAGTTGAATACTTTATTGAGTATATTTTTTGTTAATCTTATTTTTCTTCTTTTATCTATTATTAAATGAGCCGATGAGTATCTTTAAGTGCTAGTGACACAGATTTGAACGTCGACATAATATTCGTAATGTACGGTCATATAACGCAGGATACCGTTCATAGTCTACTCGTATATTATTCTGAGAAGCGTAACGGTTCACTCAACTTGCACACAAAAACGCTCCAGTTTTATGATAAACTAAGTGTGTCTGCACTTGTTTTATTTTACGACCTTTAAACTTAAATTTTGTCGGAATTCCTAGCTAGGAACTTTAAACTTTCAATTGCTTATGTCGGAGACAATCTTTGTGTTAAATGCAGATAGCCTTGATGATGGCCGTCATAAAACATTTTTTGCTAACATTTTCTAGCTACAGCCTGATTTATTTCAATCATCATTATATTTAAAGAACTTTGTCCGTATTTGTGTGTTACTCAGGCATAAATTAAGGTTAATTTGCCGTTTTTAAATAACGAGAGGTTGCCCAATGTTCGGAATTCCACCGTAATTCATAAAAAAAATATGTTTTACTATGTCAAAGAAAATAACTATTTCCTTTTTTTTATTGATAATACCTACTAAAGCTCGTCAATAGCGACTAAACAAAAAAATATCGGTTGAAAAACAGGAGTAGATGGTACAGAACCATTTTTTCTTTGCCAATTTATATACAACACTAGCCTGTGCCCGCGGCTTCGCCCGCGTGGATGTCGTTTATCGCGGATCCCTCGGGAACTGTTCATCTTCCCGGCATACAAAGTAGCCTATATCTCATATGTTAATCCGGGTTATGTTCTATCTGTATGCCAAATTCCATTCAAATCCATACAGTAGTTTTTGCGTAAAAGAGTAACAAACATCCATACATCCTCACAAACTTTCACGTTTATAATATTAGTAGGATGTTTACAAAACAAAATTAACAGAATAAACAACAACAAACGATCAACAGAATTAACGCGAGACCTCAGACACCCCAATTAGAATATTATAAATAGGTAGTATCTGGTTTTTTTTTCAAAATCTCTTAAATACATGGTCTTTAGGCATCAGTAAGTTCCCGAGTTGGATGCTGGATAGTTGCAGGATGCCGTTTAGGGGTAACCTGACACACCGAAACCCATTTCGCTGATCTTCCTGGACTTCAAGGACTTATTCGGGATCCGGTGATACACTTATTTATCCTTAGTATCCAAACTAATTTTTTTTTATGGTATAGTATAGGATGGCGAAACGAGCTAAAGGCCCACCTGATGTTAAGCGGTTACCTTTTCCCATAACAACTTTAATACCACCTAGGCTTTTACCTAAATGGTACCACAAGTCGGTTCGCCAAACTGAGACATGAAGATGGAAAGTCTCATGTGATTGTAATTTCACCAGCACCCGTACCCTTCAGACCGAAACACAGCAATGCAAGCATCACTATTTGGCGGAGAAGTAGATACGGTGGTAGTACTTCCCCGGACGAGCTCTTTCACAAAGGAGCTCTACTTCTACTAAAATCTTTTTTTATGTAAGATGGTGTAAAATCGATTCTCCTAGTGATTCTGAACTAACTACTTACTGGGGTCTTGCGTTCATTGTGTTACATGTTGTATAGATAATACGATAAAGTTCATAAAAGTATGAAAAAAATAAAAACAAAAGATTAAACTTTTAATTGCTATCATCAAAAATGTCCCAAATATATTTATTTATTTATTTATTTTATTTATCAAGATAAAATCTCGCTTATTTAGATAGCCTTGATGATGGCCACTGTAAAACATTTATTGCATAAATTTTCTGGCTACTGCTTAATTATTAGTTTAAATCATCATAATTTTGAGAAATCCTTGCCCATCTCTGTTTTGCTCATTTACTTGAAATGTAGATGATATAAAATTATAGTATTTGTGTGCAGTTGACCGTTACTTTTAGGTAACGTTTTACGTTTTCGCGAAGTTCCTGACAGAGCATGCACCACCGCTCTCCTCCACCCGCGAACGGTGTAATAGTAGCCGACGGGATTATTTCAAATGCATAGTCATGGATCTGTTGTTAGCACCCTCCTGGCTGCTAATAGCACCGTGCTTCTATCACAGTTTTTTTAACAACTAAACTAATCGCGAAGATTCTCAAAAAAGGCAGGTTAAGAGCACTCTAAACCGACGAGCATACTTGAAGAGGAAAGTGAACTTAGAAATCCATAGTCTCTGCCTACCCCAATGGTAAACAGATGTCATAATAATATGTATGTGTAATGTCGCTTCATACCCCACTCTCTGCCTGAAGAGTGTTGGCCGTGGCGCGGGAACACGCTTATCGATGCCGTATTAGTCAATTAGTATTAGTCATTTCAATTTTGCACCATTTTGAAGTCGCAATGTTTATTCGTTACTGTTTATGTTAATTTGTGTGTACAATAGCTATTTAATATGGTTTAAGAAGAACTTGCGAGCACGAACAGTGACATCAGGTTAAAAAAAGTCGTTTATAATTAGTAGACAAGCCCGCGAAATGGCAAAACGTGTTCATTGGAGGTGTGAAGTTTATTTTTTATTTTTTTTATGTATAAGGTGTTAATAGATAATTATTAGTACCTTAATATAATTACGACCTAGTCTAGAAGACTAATAAGTAATTTTATGTTAACTTAAACTGCTAGCTAATAATATTATTTCTAAGAATGTGTCCACTGGCACTATCTTAGCGTCTCTTAAGGCGAAGTCACGTTTTTCATGAGTCTTTAATTAATATTCTCTACCACTATTATTATTTTAAAACTACACTAACTCAAAAGGCTTTGTCCTTTTCAGTCATCACACTAAGTCTATGTTGTCGAGGAGCTGGATAGCCTCAACGTTCACATGATGATGAAGTCATATTCATGAGCTTCGGCATACTTTTTGATGATGTCCTTAACGAAGTCCATTTTGAGGTGGAGATCGTCATTTCTAATATACCAGGGTGCGTTTACGATGTCCCTGAGTACTTTGTTCTGGAAACGCTGTATTATTTTTATGTTACGCTCTTTGGTACAACCCCATAGTTGTATGCCATAAGTCCATACTGGCATTAGGACTTGCTTATACAACAATAGCTTATTGTGTATTGACAGCTGAGAGTGTCTACAATGGAGCCAATACATATTTTTTTGGCGGAAGCCTAATTCTTCTCTCTTTTTCTTGACGTGAGCCTTCCAGAGTAGCTTAGCGTCAAACGTCATACCTAAGTATTTAGCTGTGTTAGCGTGTGGTATCTGTTGGTTGTTTATGAAAACTGGATGGTACTTGAACTTTTTGTTTGTAAAGTTGACATGGACCGACTTGGATTCATTAAGCTTTATGTGCCATTTCTTTGTCCAGTTATACACGAGATTAACTGCATCTTGGGCTTTTTCTCCTGCTTCTTCGTTGCTGTTTCCTGTAGCCATTATGGCTGTGTCATCAGCAAACGTTGCAATTGTGCTATTTTTAGTTTTGGGATATCACACGTGTACAGCAGGTACAGGACCGGACCTAAGACACTTCCTTGTGGTACCCCAGCTCTTATTTATTTAAGTTCAGAATAGGCATCCTCTTGTCTAACTCTGAAGACTCTGTTGGATAAATATGACTCAAGTATATCTGAGATTTTTTTAGGCAAATTAGCTCTGATTTTGCATAGAAGGCCTTTGTGCCAAACTCTATCAAAGGCTTGTGCCACATCTTGCGAGGTGTGAAGTAGAAAAAAAACTAACTTCGTTTTTTTATTATTCACCTACTGTCCTTATTGAATAATTTCATAATTACTTAATATCGATAACGTCATATCGACTAATAAACCTTTGCACTAGGTTATTACGTCAACATTCCATAAGATTCCTCGGAGCTCGCGTGCGGACTGTATGTATGTTGCTCCACACTAGGATTTCTCCTGTATCTTGGGTGCGTTTACAGACACAAATCTCACAAGCACAAACACCAGACCCGGAACAACTATCTGCGTAGGCCATACAAATATTTGTTTCGTGCGGGAATCGGACCTGCTGCCCGCTGCGCAGCAGCCTAATGTTCAACCACTGCGACAATCATATCGTCGGGAAAACTTTGATTTTCACCAATACCTACCACGAGTTTGACACATATGAATACTTTCATCGAATTCGATGACTCTCGATCACAAATCAGTAGTTCCTTCTCGTATCCGTTAGCCCCCGCTACTTATTTCTGAATGAAATCATCGAATTTGATGTAAGTATCCGTAAGGGTCAAACACGTACACGATATTTATTACAATCCTCTTTTGTTTGCAGGTCGGCAGTGACGGCAGTATCATGGCATCCTCAGTCGGGTTTGCTGGCGTCAGTGGATCGCGGCAAGAAGGCTATCATCTGGGGAGATTTGTGACAAGCCTGGGAGGCGCCCTTGCCATCGCCAGACGCCGTACAGGTTACTTATTATCTCACTATTCGACAACGTAGCAAAACATCGACTCATCTTTTTCGACCGACAACATCAATGGCCTAATCATATTATTTTGTAAACTATTGCTGTACATGATTCCTACTAGTCGTATAATTAATAGAATGTTAACTGATACTGCTACATCAAAACCGGGATGTCCAGCACATAACCTGTCACTAATGAATTCCATTATATTGCCATAATGTTCCTCACTAACTCCTGACAATGTGTGTAAAACAATATTGCGTACTTCCACGTTCATTTAGCTCAAAGCTTTAGTGCCACTCTTAGCGGTATTGCAAGCGTTTCCTCGAGCTCACTAAAAGTGTTGCACAAATCATAAATACCGCAGTAGCGCACAATTAGTAACAGGTTGTCGGCCCATCACTGCGGTGCAACATTACAACTTGTTTTCCTGCAACCACGCTTAATACTTCATTGAAATAAACAGCTAATAGCAGTCATTTAAGATTTTCTTTATTAATGATCATCACACATATAATTTATATTTTACGGCTATTTCGATAGTTCTGAGTGAATACTAGCGACCAATGCCCCCTAGTTCATGTTTAATTACGCCGGTGACACTAAACTAACTCTCATATTCTGACACTAACGTGGGGGGTTAAAAGGTTTATAACACTGTGAATTCTTGACATCATTGTCTGGTTCTGTTTTTGAGTGAACTAGTGATAAGAGTAGCCCCTACAACTACACACACGTCGCCGACATTAAATATTCACATTACAAATTGTTAACGACACTGTCTACATGTAGTTTGTCGTTTTTATTTCACTTCTGAATATAAATTCAAGAGTTTCTCGTTTTCAACGATATTTTCGACACATTTCTCATTCGTTTTAATCACGTAGAGTTGCGCTTTAATGTTGTCACTCCTCGTTCCGCTGTCGGATAAATGACTAATGACTTTGTACTATCCATATTTTATGCTCATATTTAATGTCATACTTTTATATCCGAGTCTTTTCATCACTTCATCGTTGCTGTGATTATATTAATGTTGTCCGTTTAAGTTGATTTTGTATAGAGTTCTTCAATTTAATTACTATGTTTATAAAATAAGCGTAAGTATGCCGTGACACACACCGTACGACCTTCTTAGAGTAGACCACCCGGGGGTCTACTCGCGTTTGACGATATACGATATACATTCATTGCACAGTTTGCTACTCCAATTAACCATCGTTCCGATATCGGATTGCGGTGAACGTGTGTTGACGTTTGTCTCTCTGTTCGCCGGTCAGTAGCATACGACTATGAACCAATCTTTATATTTTATAAAGCCTTTCCTAAGTGCCTATTTTTATTTTGTATGTACCAGGCCCCTCAGAAAGTATTGCGAAAAAAAGTTTTTATATATGGGAGACTGGCCAGTTATAATGTTTTTCGAAAATATGATTATTTATAAGTAAAAATAAGTAAGTTCCAATTTCAAAATTTCCCTCCACATTTTTTGCGAGTTAATTCAAAGTATTGTGTCTCACTGAAATATGGATCTGCGCCGGGAACATTTTAGAGCTATGATTTTATACGATTTCAAGTGTCGCCTGAAACCGGATGAATCGTACGATAGACTTCAAATGGCATTCATGGATGAAGGCCCTTCCAAGGCAACCGTGTATCGTTGGTATAACGAATTCAAGCGCGGTCGACCAACTTTGGGGGATGACGAAAGAAGCGGTCGCCCTTTGACGGCTGTTACCGAAGAAAACGTGCTAGCAGTGAAAAATTTAATCCAAGACAATAGGCGAATTACATATCAGGTGATTCAACACATATTGAAGATTGGATCGGGAAGCGTTCACGAGATTCTACAGAGCCATCTTCGCGTGAGGAGGATAGTATCACGCTGGGTGCCGCACAACCTCACCGATGCTCAGAAGCAGGCCCGGGTGGAATGGTGCCGTGATATGCTTAACAAATTTGAAGCAGGCTCGTCTCGGCGTGTTTACGACATCGTTACAGGTGATGAGTCCTGGATTTATCAATACGACCCAGAAACCAAGCGCCAGTCGACTGTTTGGGTGTTTCAAAATGAGCCAACGCCTACCAAAGTGAAGCGATCTAGAAGCGGGGGTAAGATTTTGATCGCTAGCTTTTTTAATTTGACTGGCCACTTGGTATCAATTCCCTTACGGGATCAAAGAAGCATTAATGCCGAATGGTATACTACCAAATGTTTGCCAGAAGTTTTCTCTGTTATAAGCAACAAGCGACCAAACACAGGGCTCCGCGGGCTACTGCTCCACCACGACAATGCACCTGCGCACACCGCACTCAAAACGAGGGACTTCCTGGACAGCACGCCAGTCAAACTCCTGGGTCACCCTCCTTACAGCCCTGATCTAGCACCGTGTGACTTCTTTTTATTCCCAAAAATAAAAAATCAGCTCAAAGGGATACAATTTTCGTCGCCGGAAGATGCGCTGGCTGCGTTCGAGCAGGCTGTAAACGAGGTGTCTGCGGCGGACTGGAAAAAGTGTTTTGAAAACTGGTTTAGGCGCATGAATCTTTGTATAGAGGCTGGTGGAAAGTACTTTGAAAAGATTTGATAAAAATATATGTACGTATAGAACAATTTTTTTTAGTTTCGCAAAACTTTCTGAGTGTCCCACGTATGTCGGAACGAAAGTTCGTACATTGTTTATCTATAGTTGTCGTGATCGCAAAAACTTAATGAATTATTGTATCTATAGTTCTTCAAACACGAGTAGACGTCCGTGCCAGACGCGCACGCGCGTTTTATACGTCCGGGATTTTCCGGACAAAAATTGGTCCTTTTTCTGGAATGCGGGGGAATTATAAGTTGTCCGGAATTTCTTCACTTCAACATCACCTACCTGTAACTGCGTCACAAATGCATCGCTTCACGCAAGAAATAGATGTAATGCGAAATTAATTTTTTTTTAAAGACATTGAAATGATTTTTTGGCCAATGTCCTGAATTTTCCCCGTTTTTATATATATATATATAGATTAAAAAAACGGGGAAAAATCCGTGTTAGTCTTAGATAGGGGAAGTCCACCTATCAAAATATGTAGGCATTTTGTTATAGGTCAACTTAAGTTTGGATAGCATACACAATTTCAGCTATATACGAATACTATATGCTTTTGCTTTACACCCTGCAAATTAAAAAATATTTAATAATAAACGTGCAAGAACTCATTTCCTTAATTGTATTGTTATTTTACGTTCCTAGTGCGTATAATAATAAGTACACCTATCATTTTCTAATCTAGTTTCTTTACCGTCTTATTTCTAATTCTCTGAACAGTGATTTGAATTTGTTTATCATGTTTATAGGGCTCTCCGTAACTACAAGGAGCAATTTATTATGCGATATACATAAATAATACATTAAAATCATGGTGAAACTTAGATAATAATTATGTGCAAGCTAACTTAAAATCCTAATAGTTAAAACGAACTTGTTGTACAAAACAGTATTATGGTATTATTTACTATGTTCTATACGTGATTGCGCCGTGGTACTCTGTTTATTATGAAATAAGTGCCTTCAAACTCATTAAATGTCGCTATACAGTATTTATGTAGAATCTGAACACCGGTACTTGCAAGATTTACCGGTTAATCTTAGGATATACCGATAGCTCTTAAAAGTACATAATGACTTTAAAACATCTCAATTAAACTTTAAAGTGTCAAGTCTGTGTACGATCATACACATAAACCTTATTGTGTAATTTTTGTATGATCTATCATGGACCGACAGTATGACCGGTAAATGTAATAATTCTAAACATTACATGTTAATCTTACAAATAATTACTACTTACAATTAATAAATCCAAACAATTACTGTAATTCTTACGGTTTACACAGGTGTCCAGTCAAGCTTTTTCTTTAGTTTAAACAATGCTGTCAGAACTCTAATTGCCCCTTGGAGAATAAAATCGTGCACGATACAAATAAAATAGGTATAATTAATAGTTTTACACGATTGGCAAAATTTATGAGTCATGCATACCTATCTTACAGCTATTATATTGGTATGTTGAATGTTTGCTTCCAGAAATAACAAATTAAATAAATAATGAACCTTATGACGAACAAATACAAAAGATTTTTGAATTTTCATCGCTTAAACTAGGTTAAGCGTATTATAACCTGTACTTAATTTAATTTAGTGTCGGTCATCGCGATGAATGCTTGTCACTTGACGTTTTCACAATGCGCCGGTGCCGGTAGCTCATGTTCAACGCACAGGTGCTACCCAGCGCTTTTCTTACACCATTACAAGCGTTTATTATGACTAGTGCATAGGTCTCATTCGATGTTTTTCTTTGTGTCGTCATGAAAAAACACAAATCTCAATATATCCCATCCTATAAAAGCTGCTCTCCACTTTGTTATCCCTACACAAAGAGTCATCCTCGTCTGCTGAATAAATCACCTGTAGATTTTATTCAAATCTGAAAACGCATTCTATTCAAAACTGGCCAAGCTACCATGACTTCACTCAAAAATAATAATGCTATCTAGAACATGTCGCATTGTGTGCGATACCTGGTTAAAATTTATGCTGTGGCTAATTCTGTGCCGATGACCGGCTAGACTGCTAATGGACCGTCTGGGAGTACGCCACCCTTGTTTTAAAAAACTTTAAGAAATACAATTGAAAATTTGTTGTATACAATTGACGCACAATACAATACCGCCGACAAGTGAAAGCGTACTTTCGACTTTCATTAAGTTTTTGTGTAAGTGTATGTATGGGTCTCGGAACGGCCGTTCCATATTGTCTCGCGACATAAATCTGCCGGACTATTCTGAATAAAGAGGCTTGCGTAGGTATTTGCTCGATTTTTACTTTCAAACGAACGTCGAACGTGATGAAAGCTCTATAATTAGAAAAGTAATAACATCCTATCTTACATTATTCTTATTCTGTTGAATATAAATTGAATAAGCTCAAAGAACTTTGCATACAAAAAATGACACAAATAAAATAATACAATATAAAACAAAAGAAACTACAAGAAAGAACTAATTAAAATACGATAAAAAGTGAATCCAAGCCCCGAGTGCCTAACGAGCAATAATACAATTTATTTTCGTATTGCTTCGACTACTAAAGATAGTGGGATATTTAAATAGGCACAAAAACAAACACAGGAAAAATAAAATGAGGACGGTTAAATAAGTGGGTGTCGGCTATAGATCCTTACCGTATCGTGTATTTATTGGATGTTGTCGCTGCAGGCGATCGACACGAATCATGAGTGGCGTGTGTGTGGACCGGACAGTCATCCATCAATTGTGTAGAGCTTGTCGATCGACGCAACACTGGTAGTGTTAACCGTATAAATCGACTAACAAAATCAGATAACATTTTAGTTGCTCGATTAGAAGAAAACTATTTTAATGGAATTTAACATTGAAAATAAAATAACTTAACAAGATTGTTTTCGTATCTGTGTTTAAAACAACGTTGTTTATTTTTGCTCCACTCCTGTTTTTACCACGGTTTTATTAACTCGCTTTCAGTCTTG
This sequence comes from Asteroscopus sphinx, assembly GCA_949699075.1. Taxonomy (NCBI): domain Eukaryota; kingdom Metazoa; phylum Arthropoda; class Insecta; order Lepidoptera; family Noctuidae; genus Asteroscopus; species Asteroscopus sphinx. Next base: position 14,435,193 of record OX453013.1, read on the forward strand.
TTTGTCTGTTCGGTACAAATATTGCAATCGATTTTAAACTAACTTACCCGATGAGCTAGAGACTTGAAGTTTTAAACATAGCTCAGGACAGTGCAATATTAACACACTTTCTTTTAGAAAACGTGGTTTAAAAAAATCTTTTTCATCAAATTATTTAATTAAGTCTACAGAAATGCTGAACAAAAATCAATGTAGGTACCTATCGAAAATCAATACCAAGATAAACATGTTCATCATTTTCCTTGAAAAGGTAATGCTGCGTCACACCATGGAAATTAATTCTGTGAAAAGAACGGGGGAAGTATTCAAAAGGTAGAAAAGTCCACTGTCCGGTCGGTTGGCGTTACTCGCCGAATTGAGGTGGTCGCGAGCTCAGCACGCGCGTTGGACCGTTCACTAACCGTTTGTCGCCAAAACGAAGCGGAAAATTTAATACTCCAGCTCTGTACGTGATCAGTATCATTCTTTTTGTACTCGAACTGTGATGGCACACTTTCGTTTCCCATCGGGAGAGCGTTTTATCTTCTCCGACCAACGTGTTTTTTTTTGTACTACACATCAATATTGTAGTAATTTTAATTAACTGCTGTACTCAGAATTAAATTATAAGCTTTCTAGATCTTCCGTATCGATGCCAGGCTTTATAGTTTTCGAAGTCTGACACAGATCTATTCAAAGGAACTTCAGTCGTCAATCAAAATGAATGTATGATTATCGGGTTACCAAAAAGAAAAATTAAAGTAGGTACCTGTATTCTAAACGTCTATAGATTACCGATCGACGTCCATTAGTGCTTTCATCTAGTTACAAATCGCTTTAAAATATTTAAACCGAGTTCTCAAAACGTCCATCAAAATCAGAAAGAAAATTACGCAGCGTCACTTGTATTCGACTAATAGTAAGGACAGGACTATTGATGTGAAACTTCTTTGGGTAAATAAAAAACTCAATGAACTGAGTTAGTAGTGGCGTTATGTCGTTAAATTTGTCCCAAAACAACTCGGCGGCTCGTCTCGATACCGTTGCGCGCAGAGCCCGAAGTTTCGGCGTAATGACCTGCGCAGGCGCTCGCCGCACGAATGTCGCAGATCTCAATCATCCACGGTCGCTATCTGCAGCCTCGCAAATTTCCGTAACACCGCACTAACACCGACGTTCATTATTTTAAATTGACCAAGCAATTTAGCTAAAATAGACTGAGAATATTCATATTTTTATAACCTAAACTATGTTGATAAAACCTCGATATCATTTTGTTTAGTAGTGACTCTTCTATAAAATCGTTGAAATTTGATCAAAATATATCTTTGAAATTTAATAAAATCGTTGAAATTTGATAAAATATTACATCATCATCATCATCATCATTTCAGCCGAAAGACGTCCACTGCTGGGCATAGGCCTCCCCCAAGCATCGCCACAACGACCGGTCCTGTGCCTTCCGCATCCAGTCCCCCCCAGCCACGTTCTTTAGGTCGTCGGTCCACCTGACAGGGGGGCGCCCTACGCTGCGTTTGCCGATTCGCGGTCTCCACTCAAGGACTGCTCCACCGGCTATCGGTCCTTCGACAGATATGGCCAGCCCACTGCCACTTCAGCTTACTGATCCTACAAGCTATGTCGGTCACTCCGGTTCTTCTCCGGATAACCTCGTTTCGGATTTTATCCTTCAAAGAAACTCCAAGCATAGCTCGCTCCATAGCTCGCTGAGCGACTTTGAACTTGTGGACTAGCCCAACTGTCAGTGTCCACGTCTCGGCACCGTAAGTCATGACAGGCAGGACGCACTGGTTGAAGACTTTTGTCTTCAAACTTTGCGGTATAGGGGACGAGAAGACTCGGCGAAGTTTGCCAAATGCTGCCCAGCCCAGACGGATCCTTCTGTTAGCTTCTTTTTCGAAGTTGTGTCTACCAAGCTGATTTGCATGCCCTAGGTAGACGTATTCCGTTACAACTTCGAGTGCCGACCCTTCGACGAATATTGGCCTCGGCATGACATGCATATTGAACATGACTTTAGTCTTGTCCAGATTCATGCCGAGACCGACACGTTGAGAGGCTCCGTTTAAGCTGTGCAGCATTTCGCCCAGTTGTTCCAGCGACTCAGCCATTACAACGATATCATCGGCAAAACGGAGATGTGAGATGGTCTTGCCGTTAACGTTGATACCCTGTCCAGTCCAGTCCAGCGTCTTGAAGACGTCCTCCAATGCGTTAGTGAACAATTTCGGGGATATTACATCACCTTGTCTCACCCCTCTGCGCAGTTGGATTGGCTTCGTCTTTTGGTCCTGGAGCTGAACAGTCATGGTAGCAGCGTTGTATAGGCATCTCAGCATCTCTATATACCGCTCATCAATGTGACATCGCTGAAGAGCATCTAGAACTGCCCAAGTTTCGATTGAGTCGAAGGCATTCTCGTAGTCCACGAATGCCATACACAGCGGCTGATTGTACTCTTCAGTCTTCTGTATGATCTGCCGAACAGTATGGATGTGGTCTACGGTGATGTAGCCTTTTCGAAACCCAGCTTGTTCTGGTGGCTGGAATTCGTCGAGTCTTCCGGCGAGACAATTCGTGATGACCCTCGAGAACAGCTTGTATACATGACTCAGGAGTGAGATGGGTCTGTAGTTCTTCAGTAGGGTTTTATCCCCTTTTTTGAAGAACAGTACCACCGCACTCCCGCTCCATGCCTCCGGTGTAGAGCCTTGTTGGATGACGGAATTTAACAGACTCTGTAGCTCCTTCAGGACCGGAGCCCCGCCTGCTTTTAAGATTTCAGTAGTAATGCCGTCATCGCCCGGAGCTTTGTTGTTCTTAAGCTGCTCGAGGGCCGCCCTAATCTCGCCCTGGTCAACGTCCGGAAGATCCTCGGTGTAATGGCGCGTGAGCTGGGTTCTTTTGTCGTTATTGCAAGGAACTGCTGGTCTCGCCGTTTTCGTGGAATACAAATGCCCATAGAAGTTTTCGATCTCATCAAGCATCTCGATCTTAGAGGTGGCAATTTTGCCATCCGCGGCTTTCAGTTTCATCAGATGGGTCCTCCCTAGCTGCTGAGCGAAAACTTTCGCTCAATCGCAGCCACAATGGCGCGGGTGTTGGAGCGGCGGAGGTCACGTCCCATCAGCTTCCTAATCTGTAGGTTTAAGGACCTATTATGTGATGAAAACGAATGCGCGGCTGACATTTCCGGTCTTTTCCTCATCAGATCGAGAGTCTCAGTCGAAAGCTTGGGCATCTTGCTTCCACGCTGCGGCGGAAAGAATTTTCGAGACAGTTCCTGCAATGTTTTGACGATGGTGTTGGTTTTCTCCTCAATGTTGCCAGTGGTTTCCAGCGAGTCTAATCGATTTTGAAGTTCCGCTTGGAACCTTTCGGAGCCCAAACTGGTTTGGAGCGGCAAAGGTCGGAGAGTAGACTTAATCAAGCGCGTTCTTTCAGCTCTAAAATTGATATTTAGAGTGCCTCGGATAAGTCGGTGATCGCTTCCGGTGTTGAACCTATTGATCACAGAGACATCTCTAAATATGTGCTTCTTATCCGTCATGATAAAGTCTATCTCGTTCCTTGTCACCTTGTCGGGGCTTTTCCAGGTCCATCTTCTTTGGGGCTTCTTCTTAAAGAAGGAGTTCATTAAGAAGAGCCCCTGGGACTCCAAGAAGTTGACCAACATTTGGCCCCTGTGGTTTCTGCGCCCCAAACCGTAAGGTCCGATTCTCGATTCGCCGCGTTCTTGTACTCCCACTTTAGCGTTGAAGTCCCCCATAACAACGTTGTAGTGAGTTTACGTACCATTACCATGTAAATCACTTCTTTCGAGTTTCTGATTATTCGGCTTTTTTCGGGTTCAGGATAATTAAATTTTTTATATGGTAAATAGGCGCAGCGTGGGTAGGCCCCCCACAAGGTGGACCGACGACCTGGTGAAGGTCGCGGGAATCCGCTGGATGCGGAAGGCACAGGACCGGTCGTTGTGGCGATGCTTGGGGGAGGCCTATGTCCAGCAGTGGACGTCTTTCGGCTGAAATGATGATGATGATGATATGGTAAATATCCTGTGATATCTAATAATATTAAGTAGTGTACCTAACTGACCATGATAGTTTAACGGCCAAAATTAATATCCAATCTATCCACGATTAAACCTACTGGAGATAGAAATTTGACATATTTTGTATGGAGCTTATGTCAAATTCCTATCTTTATTAGGGCAAATCGTGGATAGATTGGATATTAATTTTGGCCGTAAAAAACGATATCGTTCATCGTTTATCGTTCCGATAAAAGTAGCTTCCCACTGTTCTAAATGTTTCTTTTCCTGCGAAATGTTGTGGTCTCCATAGCATAGTTCTAACATTCACATTAGTGTGAGTTACAGCGCTTGCGCAGTAATTTTACGGTCTGTAAATTTTGTTAGATACAAACCAAGACGAGCTACGAATAAAAACATGTTTTTTTTTAGTATTACAACATAATTGAAATGTAATACCATAGTTACAAACATTTTAAGCTTATTTCAATTTTGTTCAAACACGGTGTATGGAATCTGATAAAACTAATTATAGTGCGCAACACATTCGGTAAACACGAATAAATCAAATATAAACTCGCTAACCGTACAGTACATTATCTTTATTTGTAATTACGCTTGCAAATATAGAATTATAGTTAATAACGTATCGATAAATTCGCTACCTTGGTACGGACTACGAACAGTCGGACACTCGAGCGACGACCGATTGTCGGCACTCGAAAAAACGTGACACCAATTTTACCGTAAGACTATCTACACATGGAGGATCAATTAAGTGTTACCGTTTTAGGAATAATTATGTTTTTTTGTGTACGTTAGTAAGGCCGGTAGTCGACACGCAACATCACGAGAGTTGACCGAAGGCGGGCTAATAGCCGCTATTAGCAAATCGCTCTGAGAAATCGCCAACAATGAACACGAAATATGCTCATTGCCGCGTCCCATTCATTAAACTTTTTGCGATACCATCTCTCCTGTTTTAAATGTGTGTCACACTCTTCTTTCTTTTTCATCTCTAAATAAACGTAGCGATTTGCCCCCAAGCGTGTCTAATATCATGATTAAATTATTATCTTGGTGCGTTTATGTGCTATCATTGTATCATTTGCTTGTGAAATTTCACTGATTTGCAACTATTACTTTTGTTAATTTTACTCTGTAACAAAAACTTGAAATGATTATCGCATTAGATTTTGCAAAATGCAATTACTCACATTCACATATCAAACTTTACAAATGAGAACTCAATTGAATGTTTGAAATGAGGTGATTGTTATTTTGAGGCATAATTGTAGGTATGCACTATGCACAGATATAATTTGATAGATATTTTATTTGACCAGAAGCTAATCTAAAACAAGAAGACAGTCACTGCCTATCACGCAGCTTCTACGAAACAACTAAGATAATAGAGCAGTAAAGTAGGCGATCTGTTAGTTATCTATAATTATTCATTACTATAAGCTGTTTAAAATTTTAACATTTATAGCGCGCGTATTTAGAACTTAGCCTTATGGCAAACATGAATAAATAGCCAGAATTCGATACAACGACACTGGTTGTTATCGTCATTAATTGAATTAATGTTTATAGGTACATATATCAACAATCGTCTAACGACCTGCATCAATTGAAAGAAAGAAAAATGGTTTATTGACTACAGTCAGAGGCACTCAATAACAATTAATATACAACATACTCCTAAAAGTATAATTATGTGCCTCGCGGTCGCGCCAAATAGCCTCAGTTCAGCAAAAATGCCAGACAACTAGTGTCTGGCGCTGGTTTTCAACTGGTCCTTATTTTAATTGCGAATACCGATTGAATTTGAAACACAACCGTGAAGTGTAAATATACGAGAACTACAAAATAACGGTCGTTCCACACTTAACCTGTTAATCTCAACATATTTCACTGTAACTAAAACCTTAATTGATGTTATCAGATAGTCTCAGATATTAAAGTGCGCTGTGCAACGCAATGGTGGTGTTTACTTACACACTTAATAGCATTCCTTTCGTGCGAAAAATAAGAGCAAAATTAATCAAGTTATTACTTTCATAAAATGTTTCATAATACCTACTTACGTACGACGTCATCATCATCATTTCAGCCTAAAGACGTCCACTGTTGGACATAGGCCTCCCCCAAATGGGGGGATATGCTATAATCGCCACGCTTGGCAGGCGGGTTGGCGATCGCAGTTGGTTGGTTAAATACTCAGAGAACGCTGCTGCCAATCCTTTGGTGAATCCCTTAGTCGTCTTTTACGACACCCATGAGAAGATATACTACGACGTATTATTATCTTAATGCGCTTGTTATTCCATTCTGATCGTCGTTGGGTAACTAATTAATTCATACAGCCAACAATCTTGGTTGTTCATCACATTTTAAAACTATAATTATTGTAAATTTTGTTTACAGGTTATCAAAGATGATGAAAAATTGGGGGCTGAAAACGATCCCGGGGAAATGTTCGACTTCTTTCTAGGTATCACCACAGACATATTTCATCGATTCACGTAACAAGAATAACCAATCTGCAATTCGAAATTGAATGCGTCGATCACGCTTCATATTTCATAACGGACGAATACGGATATTATTCCGTACTAACAAATAGGAAAAATGGATCGATAGCAGCAAATAAATGTCAAAATGTTTTCAATATTTTATGTATAAAATTGTATTATATTGTATGACTATGAAGAGGTGCTACTTACGTATTTCAGATCCTTTTAATACAGAGTAATAATTACATTGCGCTGAAGCTCCAAACTTGTATACAAATTACCACGGGGCCTGTCGAATTTCATCCTGTGGGTTTTTCCATACATGCGTGATTTTAATTTGTGCTTCATCGTTTAAGTGTCGAGTTAGTTTATAGTGTCTGGTGGCGAATCTTCACCAATTTAGAATGTAAGCTGTCTTCCGTCAATTGTACCTATAGTTTGATTTTCCATTCCTGTATAATCGAGTGCATTGTTCTGTGAATTTTCAAAGCTGGAAATTGTGCACCGGACAAAGTAATACGATATTTTATAGTGCAAGTTCTGAATGTGCGTTTGTGGAGTGAAGCTTTCACCGCGTTGCGATTTTGCTACGTTTATGTGGAAGTCAAATATGTGAAACTTGTAGTGTTAAATAAGTTAGCATTAGAGTTGTTACGTCTCGTAAAGTAGGTAGCAATAAGAATTTGAAAGAGAACAATAGCCGCGTAACTCGCTAGTTGATCTAAATCATAGCGTGTAATGTAACTGTAGATACTGCGACGTTTTATACTCCTACGTTTAGGATAAATTAATGGGGATCATTTGTTATTGTCAACATGACATAATATTTGTTTTAGTTAACTGAGTTAGATCGCCGCGGACCACCTGAGCTTGCGAAGTCTCATTAGCAAACAATGATCGGGCGTCGGCGACTACCGAAGCCTCTCGCGATCAATAAACTGTTGAGCCGATAAGAGCGCGTCGCCGAGCCGAAGTAGGGCTGCCATTATTGGAATGAAGTTCCTTATGGCTTGCTGTAGGTGTGATTCGGTAGAAAATGTAGCGTCACGTCACGCTAATATTTGCGTTATACCCATAGAGTACATTGAATATACAGACATATAGTTGTCAGTTGATCTCACCTTTAAGCGCCATCTGGTGGTTACGTCAAAGTTACAGCTAACTATTAAACAAAACATACAAAAAGACATGTTTTACTGGGGCTCGAACCTAGGCCCGTGGTATCTCAGTCCAACGCATGATGTTTCTTGCCACCTATGCTTGTATTTGTTGCAAAATTGTAATGAACCGGTAAAAAAATTTAAAATTTAAGGATAACTTCGTTCCTGACGCTCCCCTGACCGAACACTTTTTTTATACCTAGTTCAAAATCACATAGTTTTATATATCTATTTCATTTCATGACTGTCGTACATTACATGCAAACATGGGAAAGCAAGTAATTTTTCATGCGTTTTGTATCTATGTATGCATAAAGAAAATGCAGAAGGGATTTTACAAAAGTTCTTTGCGAATTCCATCGATTTTATTTACTCAAATAAACAGTGAGGCAGCCCTACATGAGAAGTGCGCGCACGCCGCAGGCGACACATCCATATTCCTGTGACGTGTGTTTTGACAACCAGGCTGGGCAACTTTTTCAACGTCATTTTTTACCACATTTTTTGCCGTAAGGTTCAACGACCCCGTGCCACACATAAGTGTTATTTCTACATGTAATTACACTCATAACCGACCGCTTAATTACTCGAAACTGCTGCGACGTTCGACCCTGGAATCCGATCAAAAAAACCTAATCCAGCGCCGCTCTTAAAATACGCTTCGTTAACCTTCGGTTCGGCTAATAATAGCCTACAACACCTACTTTGCATAGGATTCTCGAAGGCGCCTTGTCTCTCTACATGTACACTTTTTCTTGCCAAAAAACATGTCATACTCTGACCATTATTATACTCATAAATGCTAGTTGCCAGTATGCTATGAAAGTTACATTTCATTGAAACGGCGGGCGTTATTCAGTAAACATTTCGCCGGCCATTTTTATAACTAGTCACTATCTTCGACGTTTAAGATTTTTCACTTTTATTTTATCTAGGTATATGTGATAAATTCTTTTTGATATAAAATGTTGTTTGCATTTAGCGGTATATTTTTATGGTGTATTTTAAAGGATAATTTTGGAAAATATAAAAATGTTAATGAATTGTCGAATGTAGGTAAGTTAAACACATTATGAACATAAAAGGAAGACGTTTTAAAAATGTAAATTTTGCTAAAACTATGTTATTCTTTGAATTTATTAGTTGAGTCAAGAGGTTGTGTTTGGTTTACAGTCATTAGAAAATGAGCACAAGAAATGGCACCTTCGTTTAATTAATGTAGGTATATAATTCATTTATAAAATAATATATTGTAAATATATTATTGATTTGTTTCTCGTTATTTTTGGACATGTATAATATATATTTGACGTAGCTTAATTAAACTGATGATTAGCGGATATCTGTTCTGGATATATTGGCTGTGGAAAATTAAAACGACATGGCATCCATTACAAACTTTTTTATTGGATACAAATGTAACTTTATACTTATGTGCTCAAACATCAATAACCGCAAAACCCAATCTGGGATAATAATAGTACATTATGATACAAGTGAGCTAAGTTGGCTATTATACTCGAGGCTGGATTGCAGCCCGAGCCTAAGGCGAGGCCGTAATGCAGCCGAGAGTATAATAGTCAATGCTCACGCGTGTCATACGACGTTTTTCAACATACTTGCGAGGAAAAAATCATATAAACATATTTTAGAAAAATATTGAATTTAGAAAAATGGAACGCAGCTTGTGGAAGGAAACCGCCAAACAGCCTAATATAAAAAATATGATAAATAGACTTTTTTATTTATAATAAGTAACTGTATTGTTGACAAAAATAAATAATTTGATGAACTGAAATGTTTATTTATCATATTTAAAAAAAATGAAATGAAATGAATGAAATGCGTTAAAAATAATAAATAATTAGTAAGGGTAGGCATATCTATACGACTTTGAATTAACTGCAAAGTTAGTCGGGTCGGTTAAAAAACACTGTTTCTTAATAAGATATCGCTGACGTCACCCAAAGATGTACCAAGTGGATGAGAATTTCGTTACCACGAGCAGTGTTCACGGTAGCTTAGTGGCTAAAGCACTGGCGTACTGAGCCAGGAGTCGCAGGTTCGAATCCTGCTCGTGAGCGATTTTCTCTTTCCACAATTTAAATCGTTATATTTTAATTAATACAGTTGATTTATTCACAAAAAAAAATGTTTAGGCATAAAACTCTTAGCTCCGTTTTAAAAATAAACTGTAATGTAAAAAACACTAGTGCGATAATATAAAGTAAAAAGTACGCGTGCGTTATAAGCTACATTATGAACGTAAAAGCGGTGCAGTAAGAGCCACTTTACGAGCAAGTCTGTTGAAAAATATGTTGTAACCGTTTGTTTAAAAACAGTAGTAGGTTACATTACACCTCCGTGGTATCTTATAAAAATCCGCTGTGCGAGGACACTCATATTCGAATAATTCCTGTACGATGACGGACCTAAATCAAACCGTCACAAACCTGTTTTTGGAAAATCACCAAAGCTTCTGCTTTAAAAGCAATTTTCCATAAACTGGATTTTCGTTTAGTGACGTTAAAGACTATGCTTTAAAGGCAATTTTCCAAAAAGCAGTATTTTTTAACCGACTTCAAAAAAAGGAGGAGGTTATGTATTCCGCGGGTTTTTTTTTTTTTTTTTTTTTTTTTTTTTTTTTCATGTATGTACACCGATTACTCCGAGATTTCTGGGCCGATTTGCGTGGTTGTTTTTTTATTTGGTAGAGGAAGTCCGCGCGGTGGTCCCATATAAATTTTATTGACTTAGGTCGAGTAGTTTTTTAACCAGCTTCAATAAATCAGTTTAATTTAGCTTTGCTTACCTAGATGATCTACTAATAGTTTCGTTTGTCTGTGAATTATCAACTAAAAAGTATGAAATAAAAACTTTTTAACAAAAAATAAAACCGACTTCAAAAACCTTAACTAAAAAAGTAAAAAATAATCCTCGTATGTATTTCAAAATCTTAACATAAACCAAAATTTTGAAGGCGGCGCGTGTTTTTCATGTATGTTCGCATAAACTGTTTTTTATTACTATAGATAAGCGCTCGACAGTACATTATATTTACATGACGCAAGGGGACAGTCACGCGCCGCCTTCAAAATTTTGGTTTATGTTAAGATTTTGAAATACATACGAGGATTATTTTTTACTTTTTTAGTTAAGGTTTTTGAAGTCGGTTTTATTTTTTGTTAAAAAGTTTTTATTTTATTAGTGTTTTCTTTGATTTTCAAGGAGCCCATCACTAATAGTTGTACGTGGCTGAATTTCACATAGCTAGCTTGTATTTACGAAAATAATGTGCCTTTTATTAGCTACTAAGCGAGTATTTATATGTATATGGTATAATTATTTTTATTAAAACAGATATCATGTAATATGAAATAATTTCAATATTAAATTACAGATTGTTTCCACTTTGTAACACCTTCACATCAGTTTAATTGTAAATAGTTAGTGTAATATAGGTTATTATACAGCTTTACAAGACTGTTGTCCTTATTTTAGATGAACGTTACATCACAAGGACAATTTGACGTCATTTTAATAGCAATTAATAGAGTTGAAAACTTTCCTTGATTACATTTTCAACGCGATATGTTTTTAAATTTCAGTCAGTAATTATTGATACATAAGAATGTATATGTAAACGCATAATAAAGTTTTTTAAATGTTTAAAATACTGGCTTGAGATATGTTTCTACCATAGAAATCTTAATAATAAGGTAATAGAAATGTTATCTATGTCATTTAATACCGGAACGCGTGTCGCCGGTTTGCCACTACCAACACATATATACGCAATTACGCCCACCATGTTTCTAGCATTCAATGCCAAATAAATTAAGCCTAAAAAGAAATCTATCGTCAGATACTTATGCTGCAAAATACAATTTTAGTGACTGTGCGTCCAAAACAGCACTGATGATGAAAGAAAGAAAGAAAGAAGAAGAAAGAAAATGTGTTTATTGGCACAAACAATCAAATTAACAAAAATAAAAGAACATGAAAAATAAAACATATGTGAGTGCCAAAGGGCCACCAGCTCAGCATAATGTTAGGTAGCAGTACAGGTACTGACTACCCAACGCGGATTTTCTGCTGCGACCCACGAGTGCCATACGCTCGAAACAAAATGAAGACATAGTGCAATTATAATGAAGGGATGATCAAGCAAACAGTTCGCGCACTAGTGACCTACGAGACACCTGTACGCGGCGACACTTTCACGCGCCTTTGCCACTTCCATTACCTTATATTATTTAGATTTCTATGGTTTCTACCGATATTTTTATACTGAACGTTGTATAGTACAAACGTTTGTGAACAATTAACGCCATTTTGGTCAACTGCATTAAATAAAAAATGTATTCTACTTTCGTCATTTTTATTTTTCGATTTGTACCTATATTCAATATGAAAATAAATGTGTTATTATTACAATCTAATTCTTTACATTCTAATCGAATTAATTTTTTGCTTACTCTTGTGAGTACTTCATTGTTCGACATTACTGTATTATTAGTTCGCACATCCATTCGTGTCTTGTCTAATTAACATTCATTTGGCTAAGATATAATAACGGTTACACGTGATTTATTCAGGTGAAGTTATTAAGTCTGCTATTACCCGCGAACTGCGGTCATCACCCATTGACCTGACCGTTTCTCCAATTAAACCAGCACCCGAGGGGAGCCGCCGGCACTCCAACAATAACTCATAGTCATCTGTAGCAATGTGTCTACGTATAGGTACCTTGGAATACGGGTTAAGTGATAACAGCAAAGTTCTGGGCAAATATCCCGTTAGTGTTTACTCAGTATTTGTCAGCGTCATTGACTTAAAAAAGATTGAACTTGGACCTCAAACCGTGTTTTCCATTAGTCTGGTTTGTCATGTATGCAAATCTGTGTATGAGCCGTGTGAGCCATGGGTCGTTGGTTGTGTCGTGGTATCGTCACCGCGACTCGTGCCCGGCTAATGGCCGCTGCACCATTACGCCGGTAATAGCACAATATGACCAATTAGCCCAAGCAGCCAAGATTTACCACCACCAGAACAAACCACATTACGTCAACCGCATTACTCGTACAATTACCTCTGTTTTACACAAGTTTGTTATCAATTTCGTAATCGCAAGTAGGTAGGTAGATACTTGCGCAGCACAAAAAAAATGTTTAAAAGTTTCTGCATACAGTTAACTCACTCAGGAGAAAGTTGATACCTACCACTAGTTGTACTAATTACTCTAGCTAAGGCAGCCTTTGAAAATTAATAGGCTGAATTAGTTCAGTTTGGTAGAAAACACTAACTGTAATAGGTATACCCAGTATATCTATATATCTATTATGAAAAGTAATGAATAGGTATGTCTGTGTTGTAATTGTCTGTACATTCGCGTTCGCGTAGTAAACATTGATAAAGTGCATGGCGTCACGTCATGGTGGATGAAACATGATAAATAAATATGTATTGCCTACCACAAAAACATTCAGAGTTGATGCGATACGAGCTTGAGGTCTATTGTGCGAATATCAAACTGCTAGGAGCTATCTTCATCGTCATTACAAGCCCCTCCTCTTATGCGAACAACAGGTGTGTTTTAGTCATTAGTTTATTCTATCGAGATAGGATCTTGACGGATGTAAGCACCGAACACCATTACAATAGGCGGGATGTTTTCCGTAATGGACAAACCGACATTTAGAGCGAACTGTACCTATGTATGTAGCTCTCTATTCGACGCCTATTGATGTTTAACGAAACCGATATGCAAAACAAAAATAACAGTATTGGCACATCATTTGTGTTAAGTTTTTGTACGGACAAAAAGCACTCGGCGCAATCTTATATTGCTGAGAACAAATTAGACGTCGAGTTATAGGTAATTACAACAAACATGGTGAGCAATATTTTGGTAGTGATTACTGGGTTTGAGGGCGAATCATCAATGCCGCATGACAAAGCGAATGTTGACCGTGACCCAGAGATGTGTGCCGACACTTGCGGCGACCGCCGCCGCCGCCGTCAAGAGGACTCGACGTTTCACGGTCAATAACACAACAACCGGAGACCACAACCTACATCAACCAGGTAGACACCTCGATACGCTCACAAATTGAAAAATATTTTTGTAAGTAATCAAATGGAAACAAGTTGAATCAACTGCACCTGCTACGTGCAGAATCGATTGCAAATTAATGTCATCAGTTAGGTTGCCACATTTCGTTGCAGTCGTAGAACAACGACGTATTTGCAAACGTAGTGTCATCATCAGAGGAGCAGAGGCTCCATATACCAACAAACTGGAGAAGGTAGCGAATAAGCGAAATGAGGTCTGGATGCAGGTGAGCCAGCAGATGATGTAGGTAGTGCAGCTTTAGAGAGGCTTATGAACATATAGAACCTTATTTTTAGTTTATACTGAACCTCTTTACGGTCTAAACTTCTTAAGGGGTCATTGTACTCATCATTATGAACAACATTTACTACGGGACCAAACCTGAAATCGCGAAAAAAGCTACTGTTCCCTATATTTTGTCGATTTCAGGGTTGGTCTCATATTAAAAGTTGTTCATAATGATGAGTACAATGACCCCTTAAGAGGTTTTACGATAAACTAAGAATAAGATTGCATACGTTTACTGTAGTGGTGTGAACCGGAGGCATTTTCAGCCTCCGGAGATTATGCGGAGATTTTATTGAATCACCGGAGATTATCCGGATATTCTCCGGTTATTCAAAATACTCTAAATCTATACATATGAGAAGAAGGCACATTTCACAGCACATTTGGGTGCTTTCTGCAACAAATGAAATAACCGGTAGTTTAGTGCAATCACCGATTAGTCTCCGGTACTCACTCTCACCGGTGATTATCCGGTTTTTTCAGAACCAGTTCACACCACTAGTTTACTGCGATAATCTTAAATTGATCGGTTGGACTCTTCGTGAGAAGAATAGTACTTACTCTTCATCGAAGGTTGGACTAGAGCACTGTAGCTATAGAACAATCCAGTGTGTTGAATTTTTTTATCCTATTTATATACAGGTGAACATAACACCGCAGTGTCTCAAGACGAAAGTCTTTGACCAATGTGTATTGCCAGTAATTACCTACAGCACTGAAACTTGGTCGCTCACAATGGGCCTGATAAGAAGGCTCAAAGTCACTCAAAGGGCAATGAAAAGGGCTATGCTTGGAGTGTACCTGCGTGATCGAATCTGGAATGAGGAGTTTTACAGGAGAACGAAAGTAACCGACATAATTGCCAAACTTAAGTGGCAGTGGGCGGCACACATTACTCGCAGAACGGATGGCCGATGGGGCGAAGTGAAGTTCTGAAATTGCAACCGCGTACTGGAAGGCGCAGCGTGGGTAGGCCCCCCACAAGGTGGACCGACGACCTGGTGAAGGTCGCGGGTATCCGCTGGGACACCCTCATGAACGTATTTCGTTTATGAGGGTGTTATTTTCATTATTTCGTACAAAAAAAGTTAGTACCTAAATGCATTAGGTTATTTATTACTAAAGTATTTGTGCTATTCATCTCGAGGCGACTTGTCTAATTAGAATGTTTGCGTACCAGGCGTGGGCCCGGGATAACGGTCTACTTATTAGACACACTTGCTTTCAAATTGAACGGCTAACATAAAAAAGCATCTACAACGAAATTCGAGACGACTGTCAGTATATTTTTTTAGACTAGCAAACTTTTTTCCATTTTGCTTCCTATCACTTGTAGTTTTCAGTTCTCGAAATTTGTTTAGTCCGTTATTCCCTTGTATTTTTATTGATAAGCTTAGTACTTCTAGCAACTTATTTCAAATAAAATAGCTTATTAAATAAATTATTTCCAATCCAAAATCAAACCAGTATTCGTCAAGAGCTTTTTTACCATCAATCATCAGTCGGACGCCGTTGATACCTAAAGTTTTCAACGGACAAGTCGGTTATGCTCACAGAAATAGATAGAGATAGAATGGTTGTAATCACAATAATTTTACTTGCGATTCATACGTGGCAACTTTCGAACAAATTACGCCTTACATAATGACGTCATTAGTTTTTTTAAATTAACTTTTATGAAATTTACTTTACAGCTTTTGTTTTTGCTGTTAGTAACAGCACAATAAAGCATTTCTGCGGGTTTTTGTTACAGTATTTACAGACACAAGTCATAAGGCGTACTGAGAAAGGTTTTGCACTGCACTATGGTGCAGAGTGTTGGCACGCGCGCCCTGCCCACTCACTATTCCATTCTATATATTTCTGTGGTTATGCTAGTTATGGTTAAGCACCTCTAAAACAGTAAGCACCAAAGAGCACCGAAGACTGTATGTAGGTAATTATGCTACTGACTATGGTTTTATACTTAATTTAAATAAAGAGGATTAAAGTTACACCGTTTATTCCTCTGGTTATGGAACTGGTAAGGTAGACGACGTTAATTTAACCGGTATTTAAATAGCTCAGAATCGGATTTACCCGCAGCAGCGTGCTCAAACTTTGGTGGGGTCAAATGTACAACCTTTATAATACCTACTACTGTTATGTCATGACATCCAAACATCTATTATAGCCTTAACGGGCATTGCATCCGAACTTATTGACCTGCCTACTACATCATGCTCATATGAAACATTGCACCTGTATAAGTAGAACAACAAACAACAATGTTTGTAACTTACCTACCTATAAACGAACATTAGACCCTGAAGCGCACTGAGTTGCGCAGGCCATTACGTCAACTGGTCAGACGTAAAGTATCTCCTTAACTCATATGCCTGCAGACAACCTGATAAACGCCAAACCTCAGTACACTAGGTACACACTGTTACACTGATTTCCTTAAGTTCCTCATTCAATGTGCAGTGCAGACACAATTGTGTCTCAACATATAACACAGATAGATCAACATTGCTTTCAGCCAGTGTCCAACTTGACGGATGGCTCGACCTCGCAAGACAAAAGCGCGACGGATTTGAGGTAAATCGACGAGTCGTGACCGAGTCGTTTAATCATAAGCATCTAAGCTAATTAGAGTAGGTCGCGAACTCTTGGGACCGGTAATGAAAATCACAATTGAACCTGGTTGCGGTGGAAAATTGCACTTGGCGTGGCATTCCTGTCCACATTGCCAGAGGCTCTCGAGTCACTGGTTGTCAACCCGCCACGATACTGCAATTATTCTCTATAAATATATTATGTACCTTAAAAAGAAACACTGAAACTTTAAGGACTTGTGATTAGTCTTGTCCTTCTATCTCGCTAACCGTTTGCGCAGTTATAACTTGAGGATGAAAATACATAGGAAAGTTAACGACTTTAGATTTAATCGAGCTTACTCGGATCACAGTTCAAGGCTCTGCTTTCTTTGATTATTTTTTAGATAAAACTTTTATAGCTATCATTAGCACAGCTTAGTTTTAATTACCTACTGCGTATGCTATCAGACCCTCGGAACAGCGGAGATGGCATGTGAAATCAGCACTATGACCCTAAACATGATAACTGAATGTAATTTTTGTGACTTATAATAATTACTATTATCAATGAATAACTGTGAACTAACACATGAGGGTTAAAAGCTAAGTGCGAGTAATAACGTTCATTAATACTGGCATCTATGATCTAGGTTTTAATTGGACATCATTAGCGGCCAAAATTAATATCCAACCTATCTACGATTTGCCCTACTAGAGATAGGAATTTGACATAAGCTCCATACAAAATATGTCAAATTTCTTTCTCTAGTAGGGTAAATCGTGGATAGATTGGATATTAATTTTGGCCGTAGATGAACAGGTGTAGGCTGACAATACACGGTGTGGGTACATATCTTAACTAATAAATAAATGGTTTTTGGTGAAATGGTGGAAACAATTAAAAAGTTAGTAGTAGTAGAGCTCCTTTGTGAAAGAGCTCATCCGGGGAAGTACTACCACCGTAACTACTTCTCCGCCAAACAGTGATGCTTAAATTGCTGTGTTTCGGTCTAAAGGGTACGGGTGCCGGTGAAATTACAATCACATGAGACTTTCCATCTTCATGTCTCAGTTTGGCGAACCGACTTGCGGTACCATTAAGGCAACAGCCTAGGTGGTATTGAAGTTGTTATGGGCAAAGGTAAACGCTTAACATCAGGTGGGCTTTTGGCTCGTTTTGCCATCCTAAAATATAAAAAATTGACATATGGTGTTATTTTAACATACATAGATACATACATAGAGTCCAAGGCTCAACTTGTTGCCAAAAAGCTGGGCATCCTCTCTAAGGTGAGACGGTACTTCACACCTGAACAGCTGCTCAATTTGTACCAGGCACAAGTTCGGTCCTGTATGGAGTACTGCTCTCATCTCTGTGATGGCTCGGCAAAATATCAACTGGCGGCTCTCGAGTCGATTGAGAGGCGCGCCAAGAGGCTCGTTGGCAACGATGCGCTGGTCGATGCCAAACTACAAAGTCTCGAGCATCGGCGCAGAGTTACTAGCCTATCGGTTTTTTATCGAATGCATTTCGGCGAGTGTGCGTTGGAATTGCACAATTTAATTCCCCCAAGCCCTTTCCATCATCGGACGACCAGACGCACGGCGATGCGCCACCGTTATATGGTAGATATTCCACCCTTACGCACGAACCGGTTTGCTAATAGCTTTATCATGCGTACCGCCAAAGAGTGGAATTCCTGCGTCAGTGTTTCCCGAGAAATATAATCTGGTGGTCTTCAAGACTCGAGTGAATAGGTTTTTGCTGGGCAAGCGTGTACCATCGTCGACCGCACCATCGCTTAACATCAGGTGAGGTGGCGGTCAAACGCAAGCCCGTTAAGAATAATAAAATTAAAAAAATATGTCGTGGATTTAAAATAGTGCTTTCTTGGGGTCGCATCATACTTGACCAAAATACCGAAGCATAGTTCAGAAACAAGAGGTAGCAGGTACGCAGTTTAGTTTTAAGACCTTAAATCTATACTTATATTATAAATCTGAAGAGTGTTTGTTTGTATGTAAGTTTGATTGTTTTCTTCAACGCGCTAATCTCAGGAACTTAAATCTGAAAAAAAAATTCGTTTGTTTGTTTGTTTGATTGTTTGGTTGAACGCGCTAATCTCAGGAACTACTGGTTGGAATTTAAAAATTCTTTTTGTTTTGGATAGTCCATTTATCGAGGAAGGCTATAGGCTATATAACATCACGCTACAACCAATAGGAGCGGAGCAATAATGAAAAATGTTGCAAAAACGGAAAAAAATATTCCTTTTGAGACCTTTCGTTGCGTGCGTTTCGTAGACGATTAAAGTTACGCAAAAATCATGTATGACGGTATAGTGAGTGAGTGAGTGCGTGAGTGAGTGACAGAGTGAGTGAGTGAGTGACAGAGTGAGTGAATGAGTGACAGAATGACTGAGTGACAGAGTGACTGTGTGACTGGCTGACTGACTGACTGACTGACAGAGTGACTGAGTGACTGACTGACTGACTGACTGACTGATGGACGGACTGACTGACTGATCGACTGATGGACTGACTGACTGACAGGCTGACTGACTGACTGACTGACGGACTGACTGACTGACGGACTGACTGACGGACTGACTGACTGACTGACGGACTGCCTAACTGACTGACTGATTGAATGTCAAAATAGTTAAATCCAGAAGTCTACCAACGTTCCCGAGGGATACGCTAACGTCTTTCTGTGATAAACTGAATTAGACGCGTGCGAAGCAGCGGGCAGAAGCTAGTATCTCATAATATCAGAATACAGACGATTTTGTTTGCCCAATATTACCCGGATATTCAAGTCAAATTGAGTGGAATCCTCTTACTGAAATCTTGACAACAACGACTTACAACGACTAATGCCATAGTGACAATGAACTTGCACATTTACGGCTCAGGGTTTGCTATTTACATAATTCATAGGTTCCTACTTAGGTAGGTACATCCAGAAATACATTTTGTTGCAATTTATGAAGAAAATAATAGATCAACGCTTAAACTACAGTACCAAAATAAAAATAACCCAGCCATCTCCTCAGTAAAAAGAAAAAAAGGTAATTGATTGCATTTTTATTCGACGAGTGAGTAGTGACCGGACGCTGCGACCACAATAACTGTAACAGATATCAAGTTGGAAGATGTACGGAACCATACAAAGTTGAATTCCCTCGGACCTCCATACATGCAGCTATCTCTGTATGGCCATGCGATAGAACTGGTAAAGCACTGATAATTTATAGCTACCGTTATAATTACTTTCATACACAGACAATATTGTTAAATCATAAAAGGTCAGAGAGATCGGTTGCTATATTAATTCGCCTCGGGAACTGTTTACGATACTTATTATTCAATAAAACTGTCGGTTATAGGAATTAATATGTTTCTGTTCGTAGCCTGCAATCAGAGTTAATGAAAGCTATGCGGTACATGACAGAGCTTAACAATACAACGTTTTTGTTGCCATTTTCACGGTGTGTAACTTGAACTGGATTAAACTATAATATTGAAAAAGAAAAACGGTAAGTAGTTATATTTGCATGAAATGAGTTTGATACAGATGTTAGATGTTACTTCTCGCTAGATAGGCATGCAAATTATGGCAGATCTACTAACTTATCTAAATTAGCTTCTTGTATAGCTGGTTGTATCACGCTTGTAATCTCATCACCTTATTCTCACCTGTAATATGATCTTAGTGGTGAATTCCTTGCACGGTTTTATTTCCTAGCTGATGTCATCGCGTGTAAAATGTGTCAGCTAATAAATACGTTGTGTTGCTCGTAATCGTACGGCATACAGTCAGTTTTACCATCCATATTAAACTGTGATATAGCCATAGCCATGTAAGAACTACGGTCTTAGGAGGGATTGTGTTTCAAACTTAAAAATCATTATTAATCATTAATTAGTTTGTTCAGTAAATTTTTCTCGGTCATTAACCTACATTGTTCTCACACAATTCTTTCCAAATCATGTAACAAATAATTGTAGATACTGTAATTATTTGGAGAGAGTATATCCATGGAGTTTCTTGCCGGCTCTTCCCCTGTCTTCTCCATAGGACCAACTTTTTGGAACCGTGCAACTAGATTTATAATTATCGTTTTGAAAGTTCATGTAAATCTTCTTCTATCGTGTCGACATGAGCTACATAATGATAATAGCTCATGCCGTGGGGAAAAGATTAGCCAGTCAGCAGGTTGGTAGCGGGGCTGACTGCCCAGGGTGCGCCGGACGATCAGTAAATATCGTCACTCATGGAGGCTCTTTTAATGCACCCCATGTAAATGCTCATTCGAAATAAAATCTTTTGACTTCCACTTCGATATTTTGTGTTATGATCTCACAACGATAAGCTTAGCATCGTAGCATGACTGTAGACAAGGTTTTTGTCTACGAAAAAATACTTGGACAAAATATAAGTATTTTCTTTTTTATGTCATCCTACTTCCTAATAATAATAATTAATACTATTATTATCTACTAATATTATTCGTCCAAGATAATTATATTTTGTTTAGATTTGAATCTCTCCCATTTCTGAGGAAATACGCCAATGTTGCGAGCTATTGGCCAAACAACCTTGGCAGCATCTTGGCGATATAGTATTTATTCTATTGACTATTAGAGCCTATGCTGTCCCACTGCAGGGCTAAGGCCTCTCTACTCTTTTTCCACTTCTTTCTATCTGTGGCTTTTTGGAACGTGTCCAATTCATCCCGCCATCTCCGTCATAATAAAATTATTATAGGTTGAAAATATGAAAGTACGTTTGTTGGTTTGTTCTTCTTTCACGCAGCAACGGAGCAACGAATCGACGTGATTTTTTGTATACAGATGATAGTTTATGGTCCGGAAAGTGACCTAAGCTACTTTTTATCTAGTCAAAAAATGTACAGTTTCTGTAGAATAAATAAGAAATACGGAAGCGAAGCCACGGGTAAACGCCAGTTTATGCTAACTATCCACGGCGCATGGTTTTAAATTTAAAACCACCTTATTCATCAAATTTTTGCTAAATATTATTGCGGGTATAGTATAACCGGTTGCTGGTGCAAGTATCATTGCATTGCTTGTGGATGGATCATTGCATTGCTGGTCAAATACTGAAAAAAATGCTGTAAATTGCTGGTGTAACCTGAGCCAAACACGATAGTACCAAGAGCAGAGCTAGAGTTCCTTAGACTGTGATAGTACTATTAGATATTCCGTGGCCAAACCGCAAAGAGCAAGCTAATCATTGCGATTATTGATATAAGTTAAAGGTTAAAGGTGTTTTTATTTTAAACTAGCGACCCGCCCCGGCTTCGCACGGGTAGCAATTTGAGCCTATACACCTTCGTAGATAATCCCTCTTTCTGTTGGTAAGATCCGTAGGTACAATAGTTTCTGAGATTAGATTATGTACGGGACAAACACAAACTCAGCGCCGCGGGGGACTATCCTACTAATATTAAAACGTGAAAGTTTGTGAAGATGGTTGGATGTTTGTTACTCAGTCACGCTGTAAGGGCTAAATGATTTGGATGAAATAACATAACCCGGATTAACAAATAGGCTGCTTTTTATCCCGGGAAGATGAACGGTACCCGAGGGACGCGCGATAAACGACATTCACCTGGATGAAGCCACGGCCATAGGCTAGACTATAATATCTATGATAGTGATACTAGTTGAGCTCATGCTATATCAAAGTAGACATGCGCCATTCTCACCCTGGTTGCACTTCGCACAAAAGGGCAAAAAGTAGGTTCGTGTAGAGTAATTTATTTTCTATGCTCATGA
Organism: Asteroscopus sphinx; assembly: GCA_949699075.1. Lineage (NCBI taxonomy): Eukaryota > Metazoa > Arthropoda > Insecta > Lepidoptera > Noctuidae > Asteroscopus > Asteroscopus sphinx. The sequence continues at coordinate 14,457,692 of OX453013.1, forward strand.
AATAAGGAAAGTTGATATAGAAGATATAGAAATTATGGCCATATAAAAGTCAAAGAAAAACATCGAAGATATACCCGCGTATCTCGCTACATAATTTGCAAGTCACCTATAGGGAAACGGCGAGATTTATTATAATAACTCTTGCTAGCAATGAGCTATCCGCTTGTCACCATCCGAGCAACAGATCAGTTTTAAATCAGACACATTAGTCAGTCTGCACAAAACGCGAATAGGCACCGCGCCGGTTGGTGTATATTTACGCCATTAAATAGTGTCACCTATCTAATCACTTATCGTTTTATTTTATAATTTGAAAGTATCGAATTGAAATTAGCACTTTCGCTATCTCCACCAAATTCTTACGGTGTCTCCCACTGAAAGTTCTCATCCGTCCATCGCCAAAGTTTCTCCTCACCTTTTGCCGACTAGGTGCTAAGAGGTTAACGAGAAATTAATTTCATGAGTCTACTTAATAGTAAGTAAATTACATATATTATGGCATAGGCGTGATCGTAATCAACAGCTGGTATATGGACACCTCGATCTCAACCTCGTTTGTTTATTTTAGTCAGACCTTTGAACGAGTATTGCACAACAAGCTAAAGCTAAGGATTGGTTGATTGATTGGATTGTATTATCATTCATCATCATCATTCATCATTTCAGCCTTAAGACGTCCACTGCTGGACATAGGCCTCCCCCAAGCAAATGTTGGGGGATTGTATTAGCTAAGGATTAAATAAAATAATTATCATAATTTTTATTAAATTGTGTAATTTAAAGTGCTGTGCCCTGACGGGGTTTCATGTTGTTTCTTTAATAATTGTATTGTTTAGATCATAAGTACACATAAAAAAAGAAAGAAGAATGAAAGCAATAAATACTTTGACTTTGACTTTGGACACCGTAATAATAACTTGAAGGATCTCTTTAAAGCTATATTAGGCTTATCTGCTGCATAATTATAGCTTAGATAGCAAGCTTTTGCGAACGCGCTATCCTACAGGACATAGGTACTTCCTAGCCGTACACGCAGGAAGTCGAGGACGGTAGACGAACCGGACCATTGAGTTATTTTTACTTTTTCTTGCCATCTTGTTTACATCCTGCTGACTTATACAGCGATAAGGAACTTCTATGCTAATCTAGCGCATAACGTTATTTGATGGTATAAATAATAATATTGCAAAATTATTGTTATGAGCGCCTATTTCAGTGTAGCGGTCCGGCAATGGGCCCTTGTCCCTTTGTCTCTATTACGGGTTGTCGACCATCGTCCTTATCTACACGTGTATCTTGTGTTAGTATCACTCTATATGGAGACCGTTGGGTATTATCACATCAGCTTGTTCCCGGCGCGGTCGCACGGTAAGGGCCTCCATTTGCATACAAGCAAATATCTCGATCTACGAGCGCTGTGCGGGCAGATTACCGTCGCAATGCTTCCGCACGCTGTATTGAATTCGGTACCAACGGTCCCGACTCCCATTACCAGTTCACGTTTACTTGTTAGTGTGATTCTCAAATGATAACAATCGCCCCGGTCGCAGACCGAGCATAATAACAACAGGAATAAGTCCAGCTATCCTTGCAAATAATGATCTATGAAAATAATGAGGAGTTAGTGGAATTGTAATATAAACTTATTATTCATGTTTGTATTACAGTCGATCTGACAAATTTAATATACTCGTAAATAGGATTTCACTGTACGAATGAGTGAAGGCAGGGCAGGCTCGTCTATATAGGTGAATTAGGCGACCGCCTAGGGTGCCCAAATTTGGGGGGCTCAAACGCCGTGGTGAAGGTATAAAATAATTTGACATGATAGGTCTATATTGGATTGGATATCTATGGATTGATTGTCCTATGAACAAATCGTCGCACTTATTTTCATTTTAATTTGATTGACTAATAAATATTTTCGTGAACTAATGATTTATGTAAATCAGAGGAATATTTACAGGAGGGGGGGGGGGCTCAGAGGGTGTTACCTCAGTGCGCCAAGTGCGTAAGGGCGACAAAAAATAAGAGAAGCCAGAAAAGGGCAAGAAAAAAAGCGCTTCTCAGATGTGACATTTTTAATCTTAATTTAATATTTATGACCACTGACTTACCTACAAATACCTACCTACCTATACTTACTATTTAATGTACTATGTTTTAAATATTACTTTCAATGGCAAATTGCATGCACGATTAATACTTAACTAAATAATTAATAAGCCCTATACAACCTTATATTGAACTACATATAAGCAACTTTTCGCGCACAATTACAGCGACGACACGATAAACCAACCGCGGGTAGTTCGAGAAAACACCCACCGCTCAAGACGATGACACCCGAATACTTCAGTCAAAGAGAATATAACCACTACGTTTAACTTCAGTCTGCTGGTGACCACGGCCAATGAAACTTGGCCGAAACGTCGAGGTTAGTCAAATTCAAATTATTTATTTACTAGAATATGGTATTATTACAGATGTAGGTGACTTGTGATTAGTTTCAGTATATTCTGCCCCTTGGGGCGTGCAAATTGGTGCAAAAAGTCAAAATGTTTGTTTTGTTTTGATTTAATTGTGCGCGAAAAGTCCCGTAAATATAGTTCAATATGAGTGAAATTCGCGATGAGTGAAAGTTTAAAAACTTCTGTACAACCTTGTTCACAGTTTATACTAAACCTCTTAAGGGGTCATTGTATTCATCATTATAAACAACTTTTACAATGGGACCAACCCGGAAATCGCGAAGAAACAATCAGCTGTTTCCTATATTTTGTCGATTTATGTGAACACAAATGTAGGGATTAGCTAATTTTTTACGCGATTTCAAGGTTAGGTTAGGTTAGGTTAGGTTAGGTTAGTATACAGTCGTCCGCTGGCCTCTGTTAGGGCGGTATCAGTTCGGCGTAAAGCCGCCTGCGCCGACCCGTCCTCTTGCGGCGGATTGGATCAGCGAAGGAGTCTTCTTCTCTGACCCGCTCCGCCGCTTCCTTCTGTGAGATAACCTCCTCACAGAAGGATGCGACCGCCTCCCACGCCTCCACACTGTCAGCCATGGCCTTGACCACCGCTGGCAGCGAGAGGTCTCCCCCGATTACTGTAGTGAGAGCACGGCGCCGCACCACCCAAGCAGGACAGTATGCAAGGGTATGAAGGGCCGTGTCCTCACTACAGTCGCACTGGTGGCACATGGGAGTTGCCTCCCGTCTCGCCACTTTATGCAGGTATTTGCCGAAGCAACCATGCCCCGACAAAACCTGCACCAGACGGAAGGACAATGTTCCATGTCGCCTCCGTACCCATTCCTCAAGGATCGGCTGGATAGCCCCCACAGTCCAAAGACCGGCACTGGGCGTTTCCAGCCTCTCCTTCCATTGCACCATTATGGCAGCCTGTGCCTCCCTGCGCCACGTCTTTACGACTTCAGGTGGCGGGCGTCTGCCACTTTCCACCTGATGGTCCACTCCCTGCCAATAGATCCTGGCGAGCACCTGAGCCTCTAAGTCCCACGGGGGGGTGCCTGCAAGTGCGCACGCCGCCTCCGCAGATATTGTGCGGTATCCGCGTATGACCCTGACTGCCATGACTCTCTGTGGCCTTCGCAGCAGAGCCTTATTTTGGGCATTCAGGGACTCCGCCCACACTGGCGCCCCATAGAGTGCCATCGAGCGCACCACCACCACAAAAAAAAAAGGGCTACGCTGGATGGGTCGCGAATGCCATGCATTGCAGTTCTCGCGGCTCATCCACCAAGGCGTGAGTAGGTACACGGCGGAGTTTTTAGTGGGTGCGAGCCCCACATAACCACGCTACCTCCCCGGGTGGCGTGACAAGCGATAGGCATTTTCTCCGCCTCAAAAAAAAAAAAAAAAAAAAAAAAAAAAAAAAAAAAAAAAAAAAAAAAAAAAGGTTAGTATACAGTATACCATAGCGTTGGTATACAGGGCGTCCCACGGATATGCCACATGGAGGAAAAGTAACTTGAATATTGTAGATGGAACATTTTACTGAAAGAAGACAATTTGAATATAATAATAAAAAAACTGCATTCATAGATATTTAAATAATTACATGGTTGAACCGGAAATCGAACCCGTTACATAAGAAAAATAATCACTCTGTAGCTTTATCATACCGATCGAAAGGCTTCATCATAAGGATTATTTTTTGCTTAATAGAGTTACTTAGCAAAAAATAATCATTATGATGAAGCCTTTCGATCGGTATAATAAAGCTACAGATTGATTATTTGGTAAAGTTCGGAGTTAGTTTATTATGTAACAGAATAGTTAGTTACTTACAAAATGAACGTCGACAAAGAGGAAACGAACGTTGGGAACGAATTTTTCACATTTATGCGAAAAGTTGACTTCAATTTTAATGTATTTTTTGGGGTTGTAGGCTGTGTACGTTATTTGTCATTAAACTGGTAATATCATTCATACTTTATTTTGAGCAAAATAATACCTATGCTGTAAATTGAACTTCAGTACAGTCAACAAATCGGAATCATGACCCACTCAGACGATAATTAGTATGAAATGGTCAAAACAGTAAAATTTTCTTCTTATTAGCATCGTGCTGCACTTAGGACATTTTGAATATAAGGAAACTAGAGAGAGAGAGAGACACCTCGGGTCGGAGGTCTATGCAATTTTGAGCATTGTTATTAACTGTAATAGATTAATAATTGAATAACAAGCATCGATCAGGTATTATTTATCGAAGATAACAAGTTACGTTTTTGGTAAAGCTAGAATTGTGTTTTGAATTTCGAATTAACTGTCGTTCCGCATACATTAGGTACCTATAAAAAACTTTTTAACAAAAAATTGAACCGACGAAAACAGAAACTGAAAAGCGAAAAATAACTAATTATGAGTCGGCGCCAAACGAACTTTTAACAAGCAAAGTGCGTGCAAGTTGCAAGTGGCCGAGCGGAGAACGCATTTTTGGAAAGTTATTGTTTATCGTTGAAAATTTCACGTTGTATATGATGTGACGTTGTTTTTATTATTTATTTAAAGTAATTTAATGATCTTCGTTGATCGGTTGTTTGGCGCCGACTCATAATTAGTTATTTTTCGCTTTTCAGTTTCTGTTTTCGTCGGTTCAATTTTTTGTTAAAAAGTTTTATTTTTCATTTTTTTGTGGTTAAAATCTAACTCCAGGTCTCCATTATGTCGTAGTGTCTAGAACTATATTTATGTGTGTCAAGTTTCAACAGAATCGGTTAACAGGTAAGAATTCAGTGGGTGAACAAACACTCATCCCCTGTTTTAATACCCTTAGGGGTGGATTTTGATTTTGAAATTTAAATGGGACCAACTTCGAGATATACCCTATCCATTAAAAAAAGAATCATCAAAATCGGACCACTCTGTAAAAAGTTATGCGTGGTCATACATAAAAAAAAAAAAAAAAAAAAAAAAAAAAAAAAAAAAAAAATATACGCGTCGAATTGAGAACCTCCTCCTTTTTTTCGTCGGTTAAAAAGGGTCATGACCCCAATAAACCTCCCCCCCCTAGAACCGCCACTGGTATGAATGTGGAGTGAATATACATTGGCGCGGAAAGCAATAACATTTCTGTTTGTTCATAATCTAGTTCTAATAGCCAATTCCTATATTATGTTTAATTTGTACCAAAAAAATCCTGATCAACAACTGCGATCGCCTATCTACCTGCCAAGCGTGGCGTTTATGGCAAGTCTCTCCCTTTTGGGGGAGGACCCTTGTCCAGCAGTGGACGTCTTTCGGCTGAACTGATGAGCTGACAATAATTCATATCCTATGTCTATCATCTTGCCCCCCTCCCCCTGGCCCATAGCCTGGTGACGCCCTTGACTCATTCAACTCCATCACGTAAACGCCTACGTCGAAAACGTTAGCAACTAGTTTAAATTATAATAAGACAAACACCGCGGCACAGGCACTCAACACCGAACGTATTTCGTTAAGAAATACCTACTACTATAAAAACAAAAGGTGCTGATACTTAAAATACTAGCCTGTTCCCGCGCCGCTTTGCCCTCGTATAATTTATCACAGAAAAACTTCAGCGCGCATCCCTCGGGAACTGTTTTTTTTTCCGGGTTAAAAAGTAGATAACCTATCTGATTATTATGTTATTATAATATATGCCTATCGAAGTAAGTATAATCTGGTGGTCTTCAAAGGTCGAGTTAATAGGTTTATGCTGGGCAAGCAAGTACTATCGTCGACCACTCGTAATCGCGGTCAAACGCAAGCTCATTAAATATATATGATTGTGTGCCAAACATCCAAATATGTTCAGCCGTTTCAGCTTGATTTATGGACAAACAAACAAACATCCATACTTTCGTATTTATAGTATTAGTAGGATATATCACATTGAATCTAAATAGTTAGATCCTATTAGAGAATACTGCGATTACTGCGGCCAACGTATGCTCGATTTATGGGTACGTCGAAGCAGTTTGGGCTACAACACGGCACGAAGGGACGCGGGAGCACAGAGATAACGGGGACATTAACGCTAGACGTGTACTCACACGAAGTACACAGGATTCGCCATGTACCAGTATGTAGGGGAAGCAGAGGTACGCAGTAGGGTCAACTGCAAATGCGTGGGAAGCGGGCGCCGGCCACCATACAACCGATAAATTACTCCATATAATTAACTAGGTATATAATAATACGTATCAGCTCTTGTCTTGTCATGCTAGACGTCGTGCGTCGTTCAGATCGAGGCCTCAAATGCTCAGAAGCCGACGAGCTTCCTGTAACTGCAACACGCATTTTGCTACCTTGTAAGTGGCAACTTGAAAGCTAGACGAAGTAACTGGCACTTACTACTTGCATGCACTTTTACACATTGATTGCTAGAATGTGTTCTTTGAGTTGTATATTATGCGATTATTATATATATAATAGGGTCCGTGTCTATTTCTGTGGTCCGTGTGGTGCTGGACGTAAAGAATTGCACCACCCTTCTCATGGGTGACGTAAAAGGCGACTAACGGCTAAAATTAATATCCAATCTATCCACGATTTTCCCATACTGGAGATAGAAATTTGACATATTTTGTATGGAGCTGATGTCAAATTCCTATCTCTAGTAGGGCAAAGCATGGATAGATTGGATATTAATTTTGGCCGTAAGGGATTCACTAGAGAATGGGCAGCAGCTTTCTCTGAGTATTTAACCAACCAACTGCGATCACCAACCCGCCTACCAAGCGTGGCGATTATGGAATATCAAACTGCTTGGGGAAGCCTATTTCTAGCAGTGGACATCTTTCAGCTGAAATGATGATTATGAATGATGAATAGGTACAGTACAACAGAGATCGAACTCAACATAAGACAAAGTTCAAATTCAAACCTAGAAGGAACAATAGTTTCAAATAAAACGAAAGTAGGTAATTGATCGTCGGCTGCACTTATGAAAAGCTATGTCGAAGGTTAAAGTCCAAGGATGAGTATTAGGTTCAATGTAGAGGGTGGGCGCGGCTATTGTGGATAAATAAAGCGTAAGGGGAAGGAAGATAGTAGTTGACAGAGGTCACGCGGTCACGGAAGTCTGCCGGCGGCTCTAGGGCTCACCCATGGAGAACAGAAAGGAGGGCTCACCCATGCCCTGTTGACCCACAACAGAATCAGCTCCATAAATTGTCGGAGATGACAACTAGCTTCCACACATACTTATAAAGAGTCTAATATGTATTTAACTGCAGTTTAGCCATACCCAGTATAAGTATATTATCTATGGCCATACCGGTCGTAGCCAGAGACATGACATTTACCACCGGTACACCGGTAGAAGTTTATGCTTTCTCTGTAGGTAAGTGAATTTGTAATTCTTTTGAGAAAATAAAGATCTTTAACCGTAGATAGGTACAGGCGCGGTTCTAGGGGGGGGTCACAGGGGTCGTGACCCCCCCCCCCCCCCCCCCCCCCAAAAAACCATCCAAGCTGTACCTCAAAATACTCTAACAAGTAAACAAGAAAGATTAAGTGTTATTTCCATGGGTGGAGATCTCAGTACATAAAATCCTCGCAATAAGCATCTGATTGTCTATGGATGTAACTAATGAAAGTGACAGTTTCCCCTCGTACTTCTTTCCTTCAACGAATAAAGACTACTAGCTTCTTAAATCGTTGCTTTCCTTTGACGTCCATACGCTATATATATTTGTATAAATAATTGTATAGAAAACCGGCAACCGCCATCAGTGTTGCCAGATGGCAAGTTTGAAACCAATCGAGATCTAGGAAATTCGCTTTCTTATACAAAATTGTAATTATATTGATAATTAAAGGTCAGTGTCTTTTATATAACCCTATTGCACCCTCTTTTAGGACTAATTTAGGAAAAAGAAAAGATAAGTAAATTTTATTATTGTTCAAGCTAGCAGCATGCAAAAATTAAAACAAAACAAGGCAAGACAGGTATAAAAACTAATATTAAACAGATAACTAATCCAATAGCACTCAGGCTGACTGTCTGACTCTAGCACAGATTACTATATTAGTAGCTAGCTGGACTCTAGGTCTGACTGAACTAAGAATTACTGACACAGACTGACCGATGAACAAAGACTGAACAAAATAAATAAGTAGAAAATGACGCAGCTATGCAGTTGATAGGGAAGAATTGTTTTTTTCGGTCTTTGTCGTGTATTTTGTTCAGTCTTTCGTATGCGTCACTCATAGTGAGTGAAAGAGACGAGAATTTATGGATAAGCTTGTTGTTAATGTAAGTTGTTGTTTGTTGTCACTCTGCCTCAAAACTATCGTAGTGTTATGTAAATTATCGTATGAATTAGTAACGGCCAAAATTAATATCCAATCTATCCACGATTTGCCCTACTAGAGGTAGGAATTTGACATAAGTTCTATACAAAATATGTCAAATTTCTATCTCTAGTAGGGTAAATCGTGGATAGATTGGATATTAATTTTGGCCGTAAAACTATCATGCGATAACCTCCTATTATTTTTATCGCAAAGGACTTGAAATTATGGTAGATAATTATTGCACGTTTGGCAACACTGCCGCCATTGTAAAAAGTTGAATATTTTAGTTGATTTTAGTATACATAGTAATCTATGGTTGATTTATTTCCGTAACTTATTTTCTCAATTTTGAACCTATAATCTTATAATAGCGTAATAACATTGTGTAGTATGATTCACAAGTGCGGTGTTGTGAAGTTTATTGTAATAATAGGCAAAAGGACGTAAATTTCATAAAGGTATTATACTGACGCAGTATAGAAATGTCTTTGGTAAATTTATAACGTTTTCCCAAGACACAAAAATACTCCAAAAATTGTTACGAGTGCAATAACAGATATCTTTATAGGATTGTGAAGGTTGGCGGGAAAATTCGTAAAGATCGTGTTGTGGATTTTTTATTATTTTCCAATATTTGTGTTTCTTCGAGTGTTAATGTGTAATAATGGTGGATTATTAAATGTTAAGTGCTCGTTAACATGTACAAGTGTGGATAAATGGTACAAAGTTGAAAAACATGACTTTCGTATTATCTCATCATCCCCTCAGAAACCTAGTAAAGTTTCCATCACTTTACTAGGATACAAGTATAATATGTTCAATGATTACGACTGAAGGACAAGTATCCATGGTCATGAAAAAAAAATTAAAAAAAAATAAAAAAATTATAGCATTGTGAAACATTCCCAGAGGATATTCACAAGCCTATATGAGGCGCCAAAACATTTTGATAATATAGAGTCTAAATAAAATTCATCGCCTCGACATCCCTGAGGCCTCGTCTTCGTGTTGACGCCTATCTCACGTTGTTTTCCGCAAGCGAAATAAACTGTGGCATTCTTCAAACTATGCACACTGACCACTGATAGGTACGTACCTCAATATCACGAATATTTTCTTCATTCCATACCTACATGCTACACATTTTTTTTTACTAGATTGCATCATGTGTACTACACTTGAACTTTCGACCTTCAATATTCATGTAGTTTTGACGTTTTGAATTCCAAAACCATCCCATTTATCCTAATTATATTGGGGTCTGCTTCCAGTATAAACAGATGCGGCTGAACATCAGTATTTTACATGAAAAGACGGCCATCAACACCTGCAACCCAACTGGGTAACTAGGTACTGGTACTGGTTAGGCCAGTTGTCAGACTTTCAGACTTCTGATCACCCGTAACAACTGCCATAGATATTCATATTATTACTGTGACCAACAGCTTAACATGTTCTCCATGGCGCGGCCACGGAAGGGTATCGGGTTATAAATTCCAAAAGGCTTATGCTTAATTCTATTGATATTGTTGATAAAATTCAATTATTTCATTACAGAGAATACAAATTCAGAGCATTGTTATGCTAAAAATGGCTCATGAGGATCAAACTTTCAAACCTATAAAGAAACATACAAGGACTAAAACTGGTAAGCCCTTTTTTTTTTTTTTTTTTTTTTTTGCCTTGGGGAAATCCTCATGCACGCACTCCGCCCGGGGTAGGCGGAGCCAGTGTCGGACTCTTACCGACTAAAACCACCACGGTGTTCCTTCAACTACCTTAGCCGGGGGCGTGGGAACCCGTGAGTATTCACACAACCACCCCCGACAGGTCCTGGCCCGCCACAAGCAGGCGAGCCCCTTCTCCCCGTGCGGCCTAACGTCGGCCGCACCCTCCTAGGTGGCGCACACGGAACACTGCACGCCACTTCACCTCATGGGCCTTTACCAGCCGCGCCAACTACGCCGGCTGTGCCAGCTACGCCAGCTGCTGGTCGGGCAGCAGACTTCCCCGAGTCTGCTGCTCGCAGGCCCTACCTCCCGTAATTTTGTATAGAGGTTTTCTTCCTCGCGGTCCGGGCGGTGAAGCCAAGACCCTCGGTCCCAAGAGGCGCGAGAACACTACTCAGCGGGCACTCCTGGGGTTACAAGATCGACGGGGGCAGGGAAAGACAGTCCCCCCGCTGCCTGCCCAGTGGCAGGGTGAGTGCACACCGGGCCCGCCCCTGCTCCTCCACTGTGCCCTCTGCTGATATCAGAGGGACACGTGGAGCAACTCCTTACTGGCCCAGAACGGGCCCCTCCCGTGCCAGAATATTCGCCACAGGCAATAAAATCCCCCGAAGGTTAATCCCTCGGCAGGATTTTATTGCCCGTGCCCAGGATGCACCGGCCAAACAACTGCCGATCCCTCCAGACGTGTCCAGAAGGACAAGCAGCCGTCAGGCACACGTGGAGGTTTTCTGGCCAGCACCCCAAACTGGTAAGCCCTTTTCCTTGTCTGGTTAGGTGAAATAAATTCAGCCATTTGGTTTAGAGCTGGCTAATGCCATTACAATGTCAGAACCGCTTTCGAAAAATCAATACAAACAAGGGTGACAATTCAAAATACTTTGATACACAATTTAATAAAAATACATCAAAATATAAATTCACTGTGGGAAAAGAAAGATAAATATGTATAAGCAAAGAATCATTTAGTGGTATTTTTTTTTCCAATATCCTTTACCAAATGTTTTGTAATATAATTTTGTTCTATCAGTTGTATTTTCTTAATGGCCTCTTTGACAAAACTTAAATAATTCAGATGTATACTTTTTATTTTCAGAAATTGATGCTGTCTGCTCCTGATAGCTCATCCGCATCGAAAGTTGCAAGTCCGAAGAAGGCGTGTTGTTTTAAACCAAGCCAGGCTCTACCATGAATGTGTAAAATCTCAGAGGCAATTGGAATCAAGTTTAATTTTGTAAAACTGACCTTGAATAGGTATAGTGATTAAAATAATTATGATATTATGATTAATGAAATGAACCGGATGTAAACAACTGGTGAAATTTAAGGCCTTATTTGAATCAAGATAAATTAACTAAAAAGATTCCGAGAGTACCTACCCGGTTGGATCTTTTAACCGAGAGAGTATTCCTACATCAGCTTTTTCAAGAAAGGCTAAATGTCTACTCACAGGCTTACACCACAGGGTGGGTTATATAAAATTATTTTTTATGAAAATGTATGTGTATTGTTTTATGTATGTTGTTTGTATGTGCTGTGAAGTAAATTTAATTTCTTGTGATGAAAACTTAACTAGTCATAGGATATGTTTTAGGGAATATTAATGTTTTAGCTGTACAATTCACGAAGCAAACAAATCTTTGGAAATTAGATCTCAGGAAACATTTTATTTAAATAAAATAAAATCCAAGCATTTGTTTGATTTTCTGGATTGTTAACTACACAGGCATGTTGTGTTTAATGCTTTCTCGAATTAAGTTTAGAGATTAGCAGTATTAAATTGGTGCAATATAATTAATAGAATAATAAAGAGCACAGATGTATTGTTGTTGCAAAATGCTCGCCTCCAATGTAACAGAAAGCATGAACCAAATGTAAAACCAAAATAAAAAATAATTCATAATATTCAAAGTATTTTATTGTCAACAAATCCTAAAATATCCAAAATTATGAAAAACAAGGGGCCCAGAGGGGCTCCTTTCAGAGGCTTAAAAGGCTAGTTTACACACTATTCTGGCCGTGATAAGCAAAAAGGCCCGAATTCAGGTACAACAACGAGCGATAAAATTAAAAAAATAACAAACGTCACTTTCATTAGTCACAAATTCGTAATGCGATATTTTTTGTATGGAATATCACCGTCTGATGCGTAGCATCTCTACTTGGTCTGTGGTTATTTTAAATAATGATGTCACGACCATGAATCTATATAGTAGGATAACACACTATGTGACTTAAAACGAGCCTAGCGAGAGGTCCATAAAACTATTGCATTTCTTTCTACTAGGGTGTCCAAATAATATTTATTCGTGGATTTTCTCAAACTTAATGTTATCGTTTCGAAAACTAAGAGGGGTCATTGTACTCATAATGAAGTAGATTATATGCTTTGACTTTATTTATATATTTTTCTTACCCCGAGTAGAATCAGTATATCAAATCCGTTCAGCCGTTTCAGTGTTATGGAAGAACAAACTAACATCCATACTTTCGCATTTATAATATTAGTAGGAAGTAGGTATGGAAATTGTCAACACGGCCTGCTCGTTTACGGTAGGCAAAGTCGATGTTTTATTAATTTTATTTTCATGGATCATTGGTGTCAATTCTCTTGTTCACGCTACTTCAACAACTCAACTATCGCTCCCTTTTATTAATAGTAGATACAAGAAAGAGATGGCAATAATTTTAGAACTGTCAAATTAGTTTACGTGTTACATTTCACTGTATTTTAGTGGGCACGTTCCGAAATCACGACTAAACTTGTATAGAAATTTAAATTCCGACTAATTTGACAACGCTTAAATTGTTTCCATCCCTTTCTGTTATCTCCTATGAGTAAAAGAGAGCGATAGTTTAAAATAAGTTTAGTTCATGAACAAGAGAATCGACACCATTGCCAACTTTGCTAATTCTACGTGTGCAAAGATATTATACAACGTGTAATTGAAATAACTCAAAACCTCTTAAGGGGTCATTGTACTCATCAGTAGTAAGCTGTTCCCTGCATTTGTGTTCACATTACACGACAAAATGTAAGGAATAGTTGTGTTTTCGCGATTTCGGGGTTGGTCCCATTATTTAATTAGCTTCCCGGGAAACCTCGAAAACGACACCCATATTGATTTAATTTAAAAAGTCACGTCTGCCATCTTGGATTTCAAAATAGATGTTATATTCGTAATTAGCATCCCGGGAAACCTCGAAAACGATACCATATTGATTTTATTTCAAAGTCACGTCCGCCATCTTGGATCTCGAAATAGATGTTATATTCATAATCAGTACCCCGGGAAACCTCAAAAACTATACCCATATTGATTTTACTTAAAAAGTCACGTCCACCATCTTGGATCTCAAAATTGATAATCAGCACTCCGGGAATCCTTTAAAACGACACCCATATTGATTTAATTTAAAAAGTCACGTCTGCCATCTTGGATTTCAAAATAGATGTTATATTCGTAATTAGCATCCCGGGAAACCTCGAAAACGATACCATATTGATTTTATTTCAAAGTCACGTCCGCCATCTTGGATCTCGAAATAGATGTTATATTCATAATCAGTACCCCGGGAAACCTCAAAAACTATACCCATATTGATTTTACTTAAAAAGTCACGTCCACCATCTTGGATCTCAAAATTGATAATCAGCACTCCGGGAATCCTTTAAAACGATACACGTATTGATTTTATTTAAAAAGTCACGTCCGCCATCTTGGATCTCGAATAGATGTTATATTCGTAATTAGCATCCCGGGAAACCTCGAAAACGACACCCATATTGATTTTATTTAAAAAGTGACGTCCGCCATCTTGGATCTCGAAATAGATGTTATATTCATAATCAGCACCCCGGGAAACCTCGAAAACGATACCCTTTGTGGGATTCCTGGGAATTATTTTTTCCCGATCTTTCATTCATAGTCATCTTTGGGATCCAATAAAAAAACCAAATACATTCGTGCATACAACGCATGGTCACCCTAGTGTGTCAGTGCTTTGTAAATATGAAAACCATATAAAAACACTTACCTGTGAAAAGATAAGCTACAGACAGGATATGATTCTTTTTTACAACCACGTACGCAACAAAAATTTACCATTTTATTATAAAATATACTGAAAATTCAAAAACATGAAAAATTACAATAAACCGCCATAATTGTTGTCAATATTACAAATCAGTGTTGACATTTAAAGGTTAAAGTTTACACCAATATTATTTTATAAATCCAATAAGAATACGTAACAAAATAGTACAATCTACTTTTATTAATGCCTTACATCACTATTATGAATTTCACATTATCGTGTTATAGAAGTGCGGTAATAACGAATTTTACAAAACTATAATTTTGATTTAAAAACTACTATAGAAATTTTTATTTTACGTTGGCAATTTTTTAGACAAGGACACACAAGTCGCTTCTCGGCTCTCGCTTTCTTTTGGTTTTCTGCTTACATCGCTATTACATGAAAATAAACCTTAAGCCATAGACTTAAGGTATAGTTTTGTATTGATAAAAATATGTAGTACTTTGTCCAGGAATGTATGTAATACATACATATATAATGTTCTTGGTCACGACATCTACTCGTACGTAAAAAAATACTTAACATTATTTTGGAATTTTGTGTAAGTACCTACTAATTATAGCATGGGTAATGGGTATTATTTTGCTCAAAATAAAGTATGGATGAAATTTCCAATTCAACTTCAATACAATTTCATTTTGTTGAACGGTTTGCGCTACTTTGCACGAGTTTGGAGGTGAAAAAATAAATACAAATGTAAATTTCGCGCTCGTTGCGCTCGCGCTTCCTCGTTAATGTGTGTTTTGGGCTTCTGTTGTTGTTGCTGTTGTTCTACATTTTTATATTAAGTATATCACTCGGCGAGGATAATAAATGGAATTGAATATGGTGGCATTTTTATTCTATGTGTCTCACGCTCACACAATACTATGAGCGAGAGGAAAATACAAATGCCGCCATTTTCAATCTCATTCTTTATCTGCACGAGTAGTACTAAACTCCAAAAAATCCACTTAAATAGAAGACAACTTTTCGCATGAGTATGTAAAATTTCACGCTCGCTTCGCTCGCGCTCGTACGCGCCGGTAGTTTCTTCTTTGTCAACGCGCATTTTGGAAGTAACTATTAACTGTTGCATATTATACTAACTCTAAAAATTTTTGTGGTCGTCGCTGCGTAAATTAAAAAAAAAACAGGTTTTGCTGGTACATTTGGACCTTCCAGATGTTCAAGCAAAACCTGTTTTTTTTTTAACAAACTGTACGTAAGTCAAGCTGACCACCCCAAAATCTTGGGCTGGAACCGCGCCTGGATAGGTAGACTGGAGGCAAAGTAGGTAGATGTATCAATAAGTTGGTAGAGTTGACAACACTGTCTATACCTACACTTACAGCATAGTTAATAGATCTGTGTACAGCATGATTGATACCTGGTTACTGGAGCAGACATCAGGAACAAAAAAATTAGCACAACTTGCTGGCCGCGGAGCACGCGCGGCGCGAGCGTGGCTAAGCGAGTGAGAGTGCAGGAGCTCTAAAACGTGCTACAAACATTTTGCTTGAGGTGTCTTCTCTAGTAAAGCGATTTCGTACAGCAATATTTTTTTTACTTATAGTTGATATTGATAGGTTCCCGTATTCTATATTTTGTTGCTTTTCACTACCAAAAAGATTTTTCTGTCTTGGTTAAAATTAAAAGGCTAAAAGGCCATACTCCCAAAGTACTGTATGAGAAAAAAAACATAATGGCATCATGCATAGACAACAAATAACATTATTTTATTTAAACGGAACTGAGATAATGCTTATAAATACTTATTTTTTCAACAGACTTCTACAACTAGTGGAAATCTAATATATTATGTTAATAATAATCAGATAAGGGTTGCGCGGTAAAGTTTATCTGTGATAAATTATACGAGGGCAAAGTGGCGAGCACAGGCTTATCAGCGCCTTTTGTTTTTATTACCCGACTGCGCAGAAGGAGGATTACCGGTGCTCAAAAGAGGTCGCATTTATGGACACCAGTGGGTACGGTGGAAATCTAGCGTGAAAAACTAAACCTAACTTGAGTGTGTGAATGAGTAAATTAAATCTGCCCAAGGGCGATAAGAACTAAATCCAGCCATGCTGTCGATAAAGCCCAAAATTACTTTAGAATACACTGAAAACAGATCGTATTGTATTAAAAAATGTTTGATCTCGCGCTGCTCTCTTGTAGCGCCAGTGCGCTATACGTAGGTCCAGCCCAACCAGTTTCAAAACAATTTGGATGTACCTTAAACTCCTTTTAAAATGGTATGATGTTTTTGCAAACTCCAAAAAATTTGCTACTTACTGTGCTTTTGTCAATTTTTCCTTAATTAAAAACGCAATTAATTTATGTGCAGTCCAAAGAGCCTCTAATGGCAAGCATATGAGAAGACAAAGCCTAAAACTCCTTTTAAAACACGTTTAAAGAATATAACGTTTTCAGAAAACCCCAAAAAAACATCGCGCTCGCTCCGCTCGCGCTGCTCTTTATTAGTTACCTACAGGGAACTGCTGTTACCCCCTTGACCAAAAGCTAAGTACAGTGCTTACGTACGTATCTAAAAAAACAGAAAAAAAAAATCTACTATTAAAAACATTACAACAGTCGTCGAAAGCCCGCCAAAAAGTCAAACAACATTTCAAAATTGGTCAAATAAATATTTTTTCCTGACAATACCTATATTATAGATTGTACGATAATTTTGTCGAAAAACGATAATTTCGACGCGAAAATTTGGCGTTGGCAACACTGCTGGCAACGCTGACCACATGAACAGTGTGGCCACAGACTAATAAGAAGTGTTCTACGCACAGATTAAAAACTACTAAGTGTGGCGTGGCGCTGCTTTATTTTTTTAGTAAAATAATCTAGAATATCAACCTTGCATTCTTTTCTGCGCGTATCCGAAAATCCCAACATTTATGTGTAAATGAACGTCATTGACGTCTATGTGTATGATAAAAATTAAAAATGGTGCCCGTTTACCAGCTGGCATCGAGTCTTTATTGCTAAAGAAAAGAATTGACATTGTGATGATATAAATCTTGTAGCATGGCGTCTGTTCTTGATTTAGTTAAACATTACCAGCACACAATAGAGAAATATCCTACCGACGAGCATAAAGTAAGTTTTTATTTTACTCATCTTCCATTTGGTGTAAATCCCACATAAATTAGATAATTCCTGAATAATTTTGATTTTCGACATTGTCGTGTTATAGTGGTCCAAAAATATAAAAAACCACGTCATTATTGTGACAAAGACGCACACAAGATACGGATTGTTTGAAAATTTGGAAAATATGTAATTACGTACTATGAACATAT
This sequence comes from Asteroscopus sphinx, assembly GCA_949699075.1. Lineage (NCBI taxonomy): Eukaryota > Metazoa > Arthropoda > Insecta > Lepidoptera > Noctuidae > Asteroscopus > Asteroscopus sphinx. The sequence goes on from OX453013.1 coordinate 14,475,611, forward strand.
GTATGGTAATTTAATTTCACTCCAAAAACAGTGACAGCTAATGAAGTGAATAAAATTATATACAGTAATATTGACGGTATAGTAGCGCACATATTTCTTACTGCATTTTGATGTTTTCCAGGTTTTAAAATGTATAGACAAGTTATTCAACCTGGCAGTGACAGTCCAGCATCTGCAGGAGACAGGGGTGGGTCGCACAGTGAATGCCTTGCGTAAGGAGCCGGGGGACGTGGGGCAGGCGGCCCGCTCCCTTGTGTACAAGTGGAAGTTGATGGTTGCTGCTGAGGAGAGTGACCAGGAAACAGACCAGAACAATGACAGTGAGCTAACATCATTTTAAATTTTATGTATTTAGCAATGTTGACCAGTGTGCTTCAGCTAAGAGTATTTTTAATACCCCTATATGCTATACCCTATTTCATGTATTAATTTTATTTACAAACATTTTGGTTAATAGCATAATATTGTTTCTGTTTTGACTGAAATATTTCTATTGTAGCATGGATAAACTTAATAATGAAATATAATTTTAGTGAATTGATTCAAGTGCATCCTATATTTTTAAAGAATGACATTGCACGGTCACCAGTAAAGTCACATATTTAACACACACTGAGGAAAAGTTATAGTGATCTAAATGACTGTGCAATACATGACCCTCTATAGCACTGACTTTGTCATAATCCTTATGTTACATTATTCACATTATTTGTTTTTGCTTACTGATGTAGTTTGTGTTAATTTTTTATTTTGTTGTTTTTGTGATTTATGGTGTATTGAATTATTCATATTTGAGACAACATTTAGGCCCATATTACAGAACATCCCTCAAGCCTGTTTAAAACTAGTTTTGAGTTGAGATTTAATTTTAGAACATTTCTCAAGCATAGATTCAGTGATCACAGTTCAGCTGAGTTTACCTTTATTCTACACTGTCATCTGTTTAGGTGTTTGAGCCGAGATTTGATCCGTGATTACACATGCGTGGTTAAGACCGTGCAATAGAGATTTATTTGCTAGTTCAGGTTATATTTGTGTGTAATGTTGTTGAATTGAAGTTTATAATTACCACCATAAAGAAGGAAAGGAATAAGACCAATGCTTAAGTGATGATTCTATCCTTAAGTAGTGATCAGGTGATTGAAGATCAAACTTGAGGAATGTTCTGTAATACAGACCTTAATAATTATTTATTACATTTTTATGGTTCAATTCTAAATGAAATATATTTTTAAAGTAATCCTAAATTTTATTATTAAACCTTTAAAACTTTTTTAAATTTGCATGAATGACATCCAATAAGACTACTTGCTGTCTTATGACATACTTATTTATGTACACTTTAGACCTGTGGCCTGATTCACAAACGTTCGAAAAGTTTCCGTTTCGGATGTGAAATTTGAGCGAATGAAACAAAACGACCACTTCCTGCTACCATAAACGCTGAAAAGCATTTCAAAACGTCAGGAAAACCAATTTTAATAATAATACGCGATGTAATCCGGTTAAACTTGTTTTATAAAGAAACAAAATGATTTGAGAATCGAACAGATTCGGAAACGCTATTCATAGTTCTTTAATTTTACATCGAGTGCTTACCAACAACAAATGGCTCTCGGATGAGTTTCCGTAAATTTCACGTTGCGTTTCCGAATCCGTTCGGTTCTCAATTTTTTTTATTTCTTAATAAAACACGTTTAACCGGATTATATAATGTATTATTATTAAAATTGGTTTTCCTGACGTTTCGAATGCTTTGCAGCGTTCGTGGTCGCAGGAAGTGGTTGGTTTGTTTTGTTTGCCGGTCAAATTTCACTTCGGAAATGGAAACTTTTCGAACGTTTGTGAATCAGGCCACAGGTTTTCAGGCAGGCAACACACATATATTGTTTTTTCTCTCTTGTCTTATTTAGTAAACAATCTTGGCATGTCTCTTTATTCAAATAACTAAGTACTGATAAAATATAATTACTAGTTCTGCACATGTAATTAGGTTAATAAATGTTATTTAGTGTGTGAAATTGTTAACATAATGTCTTTTGATAATCATTATTATAACCTATTTTAATAAGAGTATATCCATGGAGTTTCTTCCCGGTTCTTCTCCATAGGACCCACAATTTGAAACAGTGCAACTAGAGCCTGACATTTCAAAAGTGCCTGTAATTAGGTTTATTTTAAATAAAAAACATTTGAATTTAATTTAACAAATTGCATTAAAAAGACATGCCAAGATTGTTTACTAAATAAGACAAGTAAGAAAAAACAGAGATTACAGATTAACTTTAAGAACAATCTCTGATGACTAATATGTTTTTCCATGTTGTTGCTAATTATTTTGCATGTATGAAGTCGATTGTTATCTTAGGGCATGAAGTTACGAGTTTAGCGTCATAGTTTTTTTAATAAACAAAACACATTAAACTGAGTTTTGGACCAAGCTGACATCAAACATTTTGTTTGTTTTTAAAAGACTAAATTTAAAAATGGTAAAAACACACAATTAAAAGCTTTATCTGACGAATCAGTTGGGGTTAATTTTGTTGAGATTATACTGTTCTCTTTTTCTAAGTTTTTTCCAACTGTATGTAGCTACTTGCTCTTAATTTATTTGGGTTAAATGCGCCTTACGTTGTAAAATAATAGGTACTCTCTGTATTTACATGATGAGTAACATTTGACATTCAAGCATAACATCAACAGGGTATAGGCGCAGAACCTCCGGTGAGAAAAAAAGCCTGATTCTCAGAATGTCCGATTCACAAATAGTCCGATTTGCAGATTGTCCTATTCTCATATTATCCGAATCGCAAAACGTCCGATTCTCACAATGTTTCTATGCTTAATAAATGTACTTTTTGGCGGATGAAGTATTTTTTTTTTTGTTATAAATCATCGTTTATTTATTACAAAACAAAAAACACTTCAGTAATAGTACATTACTAATTATTAATATAAACGGTTTCACTAACGTTATTTCATCGGGTGTGCCCGACCAGTTTTGAGCTCGAACGGAGCCCTTAATCATGAGCTGGTTACGCGGCAGCGTCGCGCACCAAACTGTGGATTTAGAAGCCAGGCGCTCCATCGTCGCGAGCGCAGCGCTACGCGGCGCGCTGTGGCTTCTAAATCCACAGTTTGGTGCGCGACGCTGCCGCGTAACCAGCTCATGATTAACGGCTCCGTTCGAGCTCAAAACTGGTCGGGCACACCCGATGAAATAACGTGAGTGAAACCGTTTATATTAATAATTATGAATTTAACTCATGATAGTTATTATATAAAAATAGTATATTACTGTTGTGGCCTGAAATGAAGCAGGCCGAGTAATATTGGAAGTGATTTTAAAATTATGAGTCACTAGCCGAGTCCTTTTTAACTAAACGAGGCTGTTAATTGCTATTTCGGCCGAGACTTGTATAGTACTTTTCTCTCATTTGCGAGGAAACAATACACAAAGTAATTCAACAGTTCATAATTTTCATTCGCGCCAATTCGTCCGCCCTCAGTTCTTGTTCTATTTTCAAAGTTTTGAAAAAAAATGCGCATTCAGCCTTTATAATGAAAAATATTTTGTATCTAAAAACCCCTAACTTATGTAAGTGTGTGCTTAAAAACCACGGTAGCATAATTTAAGAAATAAAAACTGTCCAGCAATTTCTATTATTGTCGTGTTTGATATTACTGGCGTGTTATTTCGTTGTAATTTTTAAATAAACGTGTACTTAAAATGTCGATAATACAAACTGGAGATCACAATACGGCATTAAATAAAACCACGTACAGAGTATCACATTCTACGACTACACAAAAATCAATCAAATCTAGTTAATAGCTTGGACGAATAATTCGTCCAAGGTTAATAGCTTAGCCACAGGAAATTGTTTTGATTTTAATTTTGAATGTAGGACCATTTTTCTGGCATAGATCGTTAGGTCAAAGACCTGTGCGAATCCATATGCTTTTAAACTCTCTTTCTCAATGATTACAAATAATTACAAATGGTTTTTCTCCCACTTGCTCGGAAATTGGTTTATTATTTAAAAAAAAGAATACAACAATCGGCTCTTTTCCGTACGCAACGTAATATAAATTGCTGGACACTTTTTATTTCTTAAATTAGGCTACCGAGGTTTTTAAGTAAGTACACACTTACATAAATTAGGTGTTTTTAGGTACAAAATATTTATCATTATACAGGCTGAATGCGCATTTTTTTTTTCAAAACTTTGAAAATAGAACAAGAACCGCGCGCGGGCGAATTGGCGTGAATGAAAATGAGATACTGTTGAATTAATTTGTGTTGTGTTTCCTCGCAAATGAGAGAAAAGTACTATACAAGTCTCGGCCGAAATAGCAATTAACAGCCTCGTTTAGTTAAAGAATCACTTGGGAATTACTCGGCTTCGCCTCATACTTCCAATATTACTCGGCCGTAAATTGCTTCATTTCAGGCCTCAACAGTAATATACTATTACTTATTATTTAGACATTTTAATATTTATTTTGTTCAAAAATGTAATATTTTCTATAAACCACTTATTTATGTATTTAAAATACCAGGCCCCTCAGAAAGTATTGCGAAAAAAAGTTTTTATATATGGGAGACTGGCCAGTTATAATGTTTTTCGAAAATATGATTATTTATAAGTAAAAATAAGTAAGTTCCAATTTCAAAATTTCCCTCCACATTTTTTGCGAGTTAATTCAAAGTATTGTGTCTCACTGAAATATGGATCTGCGCCGGGAACATTTTAGAGCTATGATTTTATACGATTTCAAGTGTCGCCTGAAACCGGATGAATCGTACGATAGACTTCAAATGGCATTCATGGATGAAGGCCCTTCCAAGGCAACCGTGTATCGTTGGTATAACGAATTCAAGCGCGGTCGACCAACTTTGGGGGATGACGAAAGAAGCGGTCGCCCTTTGACGGCTGTTACCGAAGAAAAAGTGCTAGCAGTGAAAAATTTAATCCAAGACAATAGGCGAATTACATATCAGGAGATTCAACACATATTGAAGATTGGATCGGGAAGCGTTCACGAGATTCTACACAGCCATCTTCGCGTGAGGAGGATAGTATCACGCTGGGTGCCGCACAACCTCACCGATGCTCAGAAGCAGGCCCGGGTGGAATGGTGCCGTGATATGCTTAACAAATTTGAAGCAGGCTCGTCTCGGCGTGTTTACGACATCGTTACAGGTGATGAGTCCTGGATTTATCAATACGACCCAGAAACCAAGCGCCAGTCGACTGTTTGGGTGTTTCAAAATGAGCCAACGCCTACCAAAGTGAAGCGATCTAGAAGCGGGGGTAAGATTTTGATCGCTAGCTTTTTTAATTTGACTGGCCACTTGGTATCAATTCCCTTACGGGATCAAAGAAGCATTAATGCCGAATGGTATACTACCAAATGTTTGCCAGAAGTTTTCTCTGTTATAAGCAATAAGCGACCAAACACAGGGCTCCGCGGGCTACTGCTCCACCACGACAATGCACCTGCGCACACCGCACTCAAAACGAGGGACTTCCTGGACAGCACGCCAGTCAAACTCCTGGGTCACCCTCCTTACAGCCCTGATCTAGCACCGTGTGACTTCTTTTTATTCCCAAAAATAAAAAATCAGCTCAAAGGGATACAATTTTCGTCGCCGGAAGATGCGCTGGCTGCGTTCGAGCAGGCTGTAAACGAGGTGTCTGCGGCGGACTGGAAAAAGTGTTTTGAAAACTGGTTTAGGCGCATGAATCTTTGTATAGAGGCTGGTGGAAAGTACTTTGAAAAGATTTGATAAAAATATATGTACGTATAGAACAATTTTTTTTAGTTTCGCAAAACTTTCTGAGTGTCCCACGTACTTCTCTATACTAGTAATAACTAATAACCATGTTTTAATTTATTGTCGTATCGTCATCTCCACATTGTATAATGATTAATTATTTTTAACCCTTTTACGCAAGCGAAGCGAAATCTAAAGATTTAAATTTTGGAAAGAAAAATTCACTTACGAAAAAAACATTCAGTAAAATATATAATAATGACTGTTTACTAGTTTTTGTTTTGTAATAAATAAACGATGCTTCATAACAAATCATTTATTTTAATTTTTTCTTACCAGTCGTTCTGCGCCTAAACCTTCAACAGGCGGAGCATTAAAAACTGACCATAAGCAATGATGTAATTCAAATCTATTTATAAATAGGAAAATAAAAAACGGTTCAGTACCATTTTCTCCTCCGCATGTCAACGGTATTTTTTTTTTAATTTTTGACGAACTTTAGTGTCATCAATTTTTAAAAAAATGGGTATAGTTTTTTTCAGCATAGTTTAATCACAAAATTTTAAAGAATTACGGTTGAATTCGCCAGCTTTGTTATACTTAAATGGGCACCACTGGTGACTACACCTGTGATGCCCGTTTAAATGTCTCAATTTCTTGGAGAGGAGACTGGGAATATAGGATCTTTACCTGCCTAATCTGGTGGTTTGAATCACATTGAATCTCCTTGAAGACACCAAATTCCCTCCTGTCTGACCATAACAATACATCAGAAGGTTACGAATTAACCTCCCCAACACCTTCACGCGCTAGCAGCTACAGTCATGATCATGATACCACGTGACCCTCCCGAAGATTGCTTTATAGTCACATCGAGCATCAGACTAGAAATATCTAAAACCCGAACAGACAGCCCAGGGAGTAATCCATGAAGCTGGGTGCTGAGACGGCTTCAAGCTCATTGCGTTTGTTTACCAGCAAGGCTGGCCCTCACCCAATCACGTTCGGAAGCCTTTTTGACCATGCCAGTTCTGCTGAATTCATCCATTACCCTATTTGCTGACTGCTCTGTCAGAATAGCGAATAATACCTTCACCTGTATTGTTTTTAGACTTGAGTAAAAGGAAGATATTTAAGAAATAGCTCTTCCACAAGTTTTGAGAAATCAGCTTTGACTATTTAGTATGTTCATTATTAGTTATATTTTTTATTTGTAAAATATTTTGTCATTATTTTCCATACCTGCTGGTATATTTCTAATGGGTGTGATATTAAAGAAGACCTCTGAAACCCTGTTATTGTGAAACTTGGTGCTGGTGATGTTCCAGTGGCTTACATGCTAAGGGTTGTTCAATATTTTCATGCATAGTAAATTTTAACCCATGTATATTTATTACCAACGGGGAATACTAGTGTGGGGATTACATGAAACTTTTTAACAAAAAATTGAACCGACGAAAACAGAAACTGAAAAGCGAAAAATAACAAATTATGAGTCGGCGCCAAACAAACTTTTAACAAGCAACGTGCATGCAAGTTGCAAGTGGCCGAGCGGAGAACGAATTTTTGGAAAGTTATTGTTTATCGTTGAAAATTTCAAGATGTATTTGATGTTACGTTGTTTTTATTACTTATTTAAAGTAATTTAATGATCTTCGTTGATTGTTTGTTTGGCGCCGACTCATAATTTGTTATTTTTCGCTTTTCAGTTTCTGTTTTCGTCGGTTCAATTTTTTGTTAAAAGTTTTATTTTATATTTTTTTGTGGTTTAATCTAACTCCACTAACTCTAACTCTATTATGTCGTAGTGTCTAGAACTATATTTGTGTGCCAAGTTTCAACAGAATCGGTTAACAGGTAAGAATTCAGTGGGTGAACAAGCACTCATCCCCTGTTTTCCCACCCTTAGGGGTGGATTTTGATTTTGAAATTTAAATGGGACCAACTTCGAGATATACCCTATCCATTAAAAAAAGAATCATCAAAATCGGGCCACTCTGTAAAAAGTTATGCGTGGTCAAAAAATATACGCGTCGAATTGAGAACCTCCTCTTTTTTTTCGTCGGTTAAAAATAAACTTGTTTGTATTTATTATTTTATTTCAGCAATAACACACAACGGACACGGCAGTGGGAAAGATTCAGATGATAACGCTCAATCTAAAAACAAGTCTGACAGATATGAGAGGTCAAACTCTGCTCCTAAACCACAAGACCACAGAGAGATAAATGGAAACTACAGTGGGAGCAAAAGAAAATATCACAGCAGTGAGGTTAGCACTCATAGTTATCATATCAAATCCTGCTGTCTGTGGTTACATTATCACTTATTTAACTTCAATAACCACACCATATAATACAGATAATTATAAATAATTACCTTTAAATGTTCTTTATAATTATTATTATTCTTATTAAACCTTGGTTTTACTGCTGTATCTATGTTCAAAATCAGATTGACTGGGGTTTAATATAAACCCAAACTTACCTGCCAAATGCAACTTTCCACTCTTGTAAATTTAGTTATCATGTTACCTGTTTTCTTAAGTTTTATTTTTTAAATAAATCCAGTAGGGTTTCTTACTATCCGAGATATAGTTTTAAAAAAAGCTATAAATTAACATTAATTCCCTAATCCCACAAAAATGTGTGATAATATTATCTAACAATATCCGCTAGTTAGATACTTATTATGGTCATTAGTCCACAAAGGTTATTCCAATGCTTACTCCCGAGATAATGGCCTTACAACTTCTCAGTTACACTTAATTTGAATAAAAACATGGATGTAGTTTTGATGCAAAAATGTATGTCTATATTATAAGTAACTAGACATGGTCTATTTGAGTGCAAATTCCATCAAAATCCGTTCAGCTGTTTTAACGTGGTTGAAGGACAAACAAACATCCATACTTTCGCATTTAAAATATTATAGTAGGATGGAATTAGTAACCATACCTAAAGAACTTATTATTTAAAAAAAATCAAAATTTTCATAAAAACATTTCAGGATGAAGAACCCAACACAAAACAATCAAAACATTCTAGTTCTAGTGAGGATGATTACAAGAAAAAATCACACGATAGAGTCAAGCAACCAGAGACTGATAGTGACAGTAATGATGACAGTGACGGCTCACAAAGTGATGAAAGTGACTCTGACATGTCAGACTCCTCCCAGGAAGAGTTAAAAGTCAAACAAGAAATAAAGAAAGAACACCATAGTAGCCATAAGTCCTTGTCATCAAAGCACTCATCCCAAAATGAACATGCAGATCAAGATCATAAATCGTCCAGTTCTATAAGACCTCAAGAACCAGATAAACACTCCAGACATCATAGTTCACAGTCAAAAGATAGGCATTCGTCTGAACAATCTTCCTCAAAAGAAAAAAGTCACAGTTCTGACAAACACAAAAGTTTAAAAGAAAAAGAACCCAGCTTTGAGAAGAAGCACAAAACAGCTCACAAATCAGATGCAGAGAAAAGTCATAAAGAGTCAAAGTCATCTAGGCATAGTAGCTTAGACAAGCATAATAGTTTGGAAAAACAAAATAGTGCAGACAAACACAGTAGCTCTGACAAACATACTAGCTCAGACAAACACAGCAGCTCCGAAAAACACAGGTCGAGTAGCTCTCACAAGTCCGATAGTGGGTCTGACAAAAACAAAACAAGTTCTGATAAGCCCAGCAAGTCAGACAAACACAAAACATCCAGTCACTCACATGCTCCAGAAAAAGAAAAGCACAAGAGTTCATCAGAAAAGGAAACCTCTAAACACAAAGTTAAAGAAAGCACTAGTAATAGTAGTAGTTCTAAGGAAAAACATAGTTCCTCAAGCAAGGAAAAGTCAAAAGATAGCTCTTCAAAAGAAAAGTCGAGTAGTCATAGTAGTGAGAAAAAACATTCGTCGTCAAGTGATAACAAGTCGAGTAGTAGTAGCAGTAAGGCCCACTCTGAGAAGAGTGATGAAAAGAGTAGTGACAAGAAATCAAAGCACAGATCAAGTTCCTCTTCACACAAAAGCAGTAAATCAAGCAGCACTAAGAATGAAGAAGTACCAAAGAAAAAAGTTCAAATCCAAATCAGTGAGGATAGTAATGATGGAATCGATTGTGGTTCAGGTACTTGAATACATTTTTATATAATTACTTAACACTGGTCGGGCACACCCGATAGAATAACGTGAGTGAAACAGTTTGTATTAATAACTTGAATTAACTGTTATTTATTATTTTTAACGCATTTTACGCATGCGAAACAAAATCTAACGATTTAAATTGTGGAAAGAAAAAATCGCTCACGAGCAGGATTCGAACCTGCGACTCCTGGCTCAGTACGCCAGTGCTTTAGCCACTAAGCTACCGTGAACACTGCTCGTGGTAACGAAATTCTCATCCACTTGGTACATCTTTGGGTGACGTCAGCGTTAAAAATAATAAATAATTAGTAAGGGTAGGCATATCTATACGACTTTGAATTAACTGCAAAGTTAGTCGAGTCGGTTAAGAAACACTGTTTCTTAATAAGATATCGCTGACGTCACCCAAAGATGTACCAAGTGAATGAGAATTTCGTTACCACGAGCAGTGTTCACGGTAGCTTAGTGGCTAAAGCACTGGCGTACTGAGCCAGGACTCGCAGGTTCGAATCCTGCTCGTGAGCGATTTTTTCTTTCCACAATTTAAATCGTTGAATTAATTGCCTAGTTTTTCAAAAGAATTAAGTTATTTCTACAAAATTATAATAAATGACTTTCGTTTAAGGTGCAAGTTTCGCTGAAGCACTTGGCATGGTCAGTCCAGCCAAACCTAAAAAGAAATCATTAAAGGACGCAACTTCACCAAACAATGACGTAAGTAGTAACATAATACATATATCTGCTTCCTTATTACGTCCTTATCCTTGTGTGTTTTTAGGTTGCATTGGATTTATAAGTAATACGTTACGCAGCATACCAAGGACAAGGAAAAACATACGATTACAAAAAATATATCTTTTCCTGTTTTTAAAAGCTTTACTTGCAAGTCAATATTGAGCCAGTTTTCGTTATCCAGACGAGATGAAAATTTGCATTTAGTTTAAAAAAAGATAATGTCTTGGAAAAGTTTTCTGCAATCTCATTCAGGATCCGAACATTCGTATTTGTAGGATCCGCTTCGCTCTCAGCTCGCAGATCCGGCTTAATATAGTAGTTAATACAAAGCGCTTCCTATCTGACCTTTGAAACCCACTGAGCTGAGTGCATTATCACATTAACTCTGACTGCGGGTCGAAATTCGCTTGCGCAATGGCTAATATCATATCGGATAAGGGATTGGAGCGTATCTGGGGAAGCCCCTTAGGTCACGGTGCGTATGGTTACACACGGACTGTGAGCGGCCACATGCAAACAACATTTGTGTGTGTACCGCAGTAGTCTTACATTTGCGAAAACACATTGAAAACTTGGGAAAAACTGAATGACTTCTGAAATCAAATAGTAGAAGTGTCTTCTACTAATAATAAGGATGTGTAAAAACGCGTGCAGCACACATCATTCATCATTTCAGCCGAAAGACGTCCACTGCTGGACATATGCCTCCCCCAATTAAGGGGGACATAAATAATCATTATATATATATCATTAAATATGTCATAAATAATCGCCACGCTTGGCGCCCGGGTTGGCGACCGCAGTTGGTTGGTCAAATACTCAGAGAACGCTGCTGCCCATCCTCTGGTGAATCCCTTAGTCGCCTTTTACGACACCCATGAGAAGAGATAAGGGTAGTGCAATTATTTACGTCCGGCACCACACGGAACAGCACACATAATATTACTTTATACAAAAATATAATCTGTTGCATACAAGGCAGCCTAAAAGAACACAAAAATCCATGGGAAAATAACGATGCTGTTTTCTTTATTTCCACCAGTTCAGTCCAGCTGCAATGTTGGCCCCTACTGCGAAACTAGCACCGTTGCCCTCGCTGGAGATCTCCGCGCTGCCGGAAATATCGCCCAACTACAAGCCGCGACCGCCGCCGAAACCGTTACCGCATTTCAACGATGAAGACGCTATGAGCGCTGTTATATCGTCTAAAAACCAAAGGTTAGCTATTTTAATTAATCAATAGTATTATTGCAGTTCACTACTGAAGGCCAATTCTCGTAATTAAAAACGTTCAAAGTATAGTTCCAAACTAATCTCAATGCTTTAAATCTCAATCTCCTAACGCCCAAAATTAATATCCAATCTATCCACGATTTGCCCTACCAGAGATAGGAAATTGACATAGGTTCCATACAAAATATGTCAAATTTCTATCTCTAGTAGGGTAAATCGTGGATAGATTGGATATTAATTTTGGCCGTAGATGTTCCTGTTTACCGTTTATTTGTGACACTTAGATCATTAATGTCACCAATAAACGACAATCACAAACATCTACTGTACCATACGATATTACATTATTACGATTATTACGATTTTACGTATACCATATGATATTTATTATACAACGTGTATCAGAAATGCGTGGTCATATTTTAAGAGCTCATTCAGGGCATAGCGTAGAACAATTTTTACTACGGGACCAACCCTGAACTCGCGAAAAAATCATCAGCTGTGCCCTACTAAATCATCGATGTCGCTCGACAAAATGTAAGTTTCAGCTGATTTTTTTTTCGCGATTTCAGGGTTGCTCCCATAGTAAAAGTTGTTCGATAGCATCCCCTGAATAAGCTCTTCAAATATGACCACGCATTTCTGATACACGTTGTATGTTTTAAAATTTATGAATGTATTTATTTATTTTTAATACCCACCTACAATTTTATATTCATGGAACTGATTTGCGTCCGTCACAGTCACTACTCATAGGTTCAGTTGAAAACTAGCGTCAGGTACTAGTGACCTGACATATACTGAACTGGACCTATTTGGTACAGCCGTGTGGCACACAATATTATAAATGTGAAAGTTTGTGAGTATGTATAGATGTATGGATGTGTGGATGGTTGTTACTCTTTCACGCAAAAACGACTGCATGGATTTTAATGAAATTTGGCACACAGATAGAACTTAACCTTGATTAACATAAAGGCTACTTTTGATCTTATATTAACTATTATAAAATCGTTTATAAAATGAATAAAATTTATTTTTATTTTTTTGTTCGATCATCACTCTAAAACTTTGAAAGCTGATGATTAGACTTAAAAACTGGTATGGGTTTTAATAAAGAAAGAAAAAAGGAATGTACAAGTAATGTACGATGAATGTATAAATGAAAGGGTGGAGTGCAGTGGAGTGGAGGTCTGGATCGGACTGGACTGGGTGGTACTCGAATGAAAGGCCTCGACGAGCTGTAGATAAATAAATGGTCATCATTTCTGATGGCCATGTCTCCTAAGCCATAGGTCTTCGTGTTGGTACTCAAATGAAAGGGCTCGACAAACTCTATTTAAATAAATTGTTTTATGATGCATACAAAGTAGAGGTCATGATTGCTGGTTGGTGGCTAATTCTTAAAAATACAACTAGATGTTGTTACAGCAAACTAGGCTTTGCCCGTGGCTTCACTCCGTGGTTCTTCAATTCATCCTACAAGAATCGTGTTTTTTTTTTCATAAAATGCATACCTGTTTACAAGTCTAAACAAAAAAAACGAAATAGGTCCCGTAGTTTTTGTGTGATGCTCGAATAAACAAACAAACAGACATTTACAGTTTTGTAATAGTTACAGGAAAACACCTAATTATTAACATGATCCATCACGTGGCTTAACAGAATCTAACGCGATCGGAGACGCGGGTAAAAGCTAGTGTTATATAAATCTACATTTTATTTTTTTGTGTTCCTTTTGTGTCCATAATTTGTGGCAAATAAATTATTTCTTTCTTTCTTTATTAAAGTACATTTAAAAAACACATAGGAATTGCTTCTAAAGTCAATTCAATATATTCTATTTTTGAGGCCCTCCCGAAAATGAGTCAAAATGAGTTGCGCGGTGTTGTTCGCTAAGCGACAATATATATAATATATAATTCATTTATTTGTCAGATTACATCGATCCATTATTGTTAGTTAACATATTTTTTAAATGGTTAGTAGATAATGTATTAACATTATAAATTGGAATTAAATTACACATAGTTGCAATTAGAATAATAAATAAAATAATATGAATACATTACAACACATGAAATTCTATAATATTACTAGCTTTTACCCGCGGCTCCGCTCGCGTTAAATTCTGCTAACCCACGTCAGTCCAGCCCAGTCCAGTCCATTCCAGTCCAGTCCACTGTCCCACTGTCCCGCTGTCCCGCTGTCCCGCGGCCCCGCTGCCCCACTGCCCCACTGTCCCGCTGGCCCACTGCCCCAATGCCCCGCTACTCCACTGCCCCGCTGCCCCACTATCCCACTGCCCGGCTGCCCCACTGCCACACTGCCCCGCTGCCCCATTGCCCTGCTGCCCGCTGCCCCACAGCCCCGCTGCCCCTCTGCCCCGAAGCCCAACTGCCCCGCTGACCCACTGCGCCGCTGCCCCACTGCCCCGCTAGCCCACTGCCCCACTGCCCCGCTTCCCCACTGCCCCGCTGCCCCGCTGCCCCTCTGCCCAGCTGCCCCGCTGACCCACTGCCCCGCTGCCCCACTGCCCGCTGCCCCACTACCCCCCACTGCCCCGCTACCCCACTACCCCACTGCCCCATTGCCCCGCTACCCAGCTGCCCCAGTGCCCCGCTGCCCAGCTGCCCCGCTACCACTCTGCCCCGCTGCCCCGCTGCCCCACTGCCCCGCTGCCCCACTATTTTACTGCCCCACTGCCTGCCCCGCTGCCCCCACTGCCCCCACTGCCCCGCTACCCCGCTGCCCCACTGCCCCGCTGCCCCACTGCCTGCCCCGCTGCCCCACTATCCTACTGCCCCACTGCCTGCCCCGCTGCCCCCAACTGCCCCGCTACCCCAGTGCCCCACTGCCCCGCTACCCCACTGCCCCGCTGGCACGCTGCCCCGCTACCCCAGTGCCCCACTGCCCCGCTACCCCACTGCCCCGCTGGCACGCTGCCCCACGGCCTCGCTGCCACGCTGCCCCGCTGCCCCACTGTCCCGCTGCCGCACTGCCCCGCTGCCCCACAACACCACTGCCCCACTGCCCCGCTACCCCGCTACGCCACTGCCCCACTGCCCCACTGGCCAGCTGCCCCACTGACCCACTGCCCCGCTGCCCCACTGCCCCACTTCCCCACTGTCCCACCGTCCCACCGTCCCACGGCCCACTGTCCCACTGTCCCACTGTCCCACTATCTCACTATATCACTAATCACTATCGTCCCGTCGCATGTCCCATGTCCTATCCCATGTCCCATCCTATGTCCGTCCCATGTGCCATCCCACTGTCCTGTCCCATGTCCCGTCTCATGTCCCGTCCCATTTCCCGTCTCATGTTCCGTCCCCTGTCCCGTCCACTGTCCCGTCCCCAGTCCCGTCCCCTGTCCCGTCCCCAGTCCCATCGCCAGTCCCATCCCCGGTCCACACCACTCCACTCCACTCCATCGTACATTACTATCCGCTCGTGCAAATGCATAGAAGCTTCGATCTGTCGGGTGAGTACGCAACCCACGAATTAATTTGTTTCTTTTTTTCTTTCTTTCTTTCTTTCTCAAAACCCATACCAGTTTTTAAGTCAGATCATCAGCTTTCAAACAAAAAAAAAACATCAAAATCGGTCCAGTAGTTTTAGCGTGATGCTGGAACAAACAAACAAACAAACAAACAAACAAACAGACGTTTACAATTTTATAATAGTTAAGATTAATAAATGGGCAGTCTACCCTGTTCGCTATCATTTTCAATGCATTTACAATGCACATTAAAATTTTATTACACGAAAATATCTGGAAAATGTTTCTTCCCGTGGCCTGTAGTTTTCAGCAAAATGTGTTTTCTTTTCAGAACCAAGGTGTATTCAGGCAACAAAGTTATAGGAAAGGTATCATCGCTATACGAAATGTGCGTGACTGTCCTTCAAGAACATATTGACGGTATGTTCCTAAAATATGTTCTCATTAATAAACTCTTTAAAAAAAAAACTGCGAGTAGTCGTCACACTGTGCAAATTTATCGGTGACATATTTTTTTATAAATAAATATTGTCCTATTAATATTTCAGCACTTGAATACACGGGTGGCGTGCCATACGAAATTCTGAAGCCCGTGGTGGACAGGGCGACCCCACAACAGCTGTTCATATTGGAACACTATAACCCTTACCTGATGGAGGATACTGACCATCTATGGCAGACCTTCTGCCAGAAACACTTCCGGAACAAACAGCGCCAGGAAATGGAGGCGTGGAGAGAGATGTACACGGTAAGAATATAATGTTATTTTTCAGAAACTTTTTAATTTACGTTTTTTTTACCAATTTCTTTCTTCTTGAACCTATTTCTATTTCTGATGCTACCTTTTATATTTTTTATTTTTTTTATTTATTTAAACTTCATGCAACATGTGTACATAGGTGTACTTAATGCCTTAGGCATTTTCTCCCAGTCAACCTTAGGGTAATACAGAGATGACAAGGCAAGTGCAATATTGATTTGCGACAAAAACAGGAGGAGAAATAAATAGTTATAGGTATAAATATGTAACATACAATAAATATATAGAATATATATAATAATATACTATTGTAGTCATAGATAAAATATGATTCTGCCAAAATTTTATCTAGAACTTCCGAACTTTCCTTTTAAAAGACCTAAGAATCTTCTGAAAAGACTTTTAGAGTATTGTTAATTTGGTACACACACATTACAATACAAGAAATTCACAAGAAACAATAGGATCTTTCACTCAGGTGCGAAATTTCGCAGTACGGTCAGTATCAACGCCGGAATTGCCGGTCGGCATTCCGACCGGTATTTCGCACCTGTATGAAAAAGCCTTTAAGCAGCGTCTCCTGCGACCATATTTGTTATTTGTAACATCTAACATGTTTTTCTAACAAAATGGGGGCGTGGCCTAACTGTTTGGCTACATGGCCTACATGTGATTGGCCTAAGCAAAATGTTAACATGTTTTGTTATATTTTGGTCGCAGGAGACACGGCTTTAGATTTTAGATAAATAAATTTTGTTAACTGTCAATATCTAGTATATGTACACAATCGGATGACTTCTCCGATGTTGATCTCATTTTCTTATTCTTTTATTGTAATTCAACATTCCAGAGGTGCCAAGAAGAACAAGAAATTAGGCTAAAATCGCTAACGGCTAACATAAAAATTGCTCAAGAAGCTAAAAAGGCGCCCATAAAACAAACCAAAATGGCGTATGTCGACTCCGTGGCGAAACCGCCGCGCAATATCGCTAAAAAACAGGTGAGAATCATTTAAATATTAATTTTTGTGTCCGTACTACAATTTTTAACCGACTTCAAAAAAGGAAGAGGTTCTCAATTCGATTGTATTTTTTTTAAATGTTTGTTACCTCATTTATAAACCGATTTGGTTTTTTTTTAAAGGATATACTTACAGACTGGTCCCATTTTCATCAAAATTCAGTTCTGATAATGGGATCCATGTGGAATTGAGGGAACTCTTCAAATATTGTAGGCATACATAAAGCGATTTTAGCATTTTCATTAACAAGTCCAGCATTTGCATTCAGAAAGTATCATTTCGTGAAAATCTGATGAAGATCTTCGGCGATAAATAAGGGAACTCTTCGATGGATGATACCAAATCATCCTGGATTGCAGCAATCGCTTGTCTTTCTATTGTTATTGCCAATCAAAATAGAAAAATAAAATAAACTTAAAAAAAAGTAAAAACCGACTTCAAAAGAGAAAATAATAATTTTTGCGAAACAGTTTAGGAAGTCGGTGCCATTTTTTTCTTAAATCAAACCGAATCAAAGGCTCCTACTTCATAAACTGTTTCGCAAAAAATATTTTTTTTCTTTTTGAAGTCGGTTTTTACTTTTTTTTTAAGTTTATCCTCTAGAACATAATGTATTATCCAGAAGCGTCGGTCAAGGAAACGTAAAAAGAAAATGACATGGATACTATATTCTCATCGAAAAATTTAAAAGGCAAGTAATTTTTCGTTTGATATTTTTTATAAAATCTAGTTATTTTATTAAATATCTGCGTATGGAATGCGTTGTCATACAAATCTGGGAGTCGTTACAGGCAATCAAAAGCCCGAATGTGCCTTACGGCCAAAATTAATATCCAATCTATCCACGATTTTCCCTACTAGAGATAGAAATTTGACATAAGCTCCATACAAAATATGTCAAATGTCTATCTCGGCGACAAATATAAATACCGTTATCATATCACCCGGTCCGTTAAGAAAATAATTGAAAACGGGTGCATACTCACACTAATGATGCTGCTCGATAGGCGATCGATGGTTTATGAAAAAACAATAGTATCGATAGACTATCGATATTTCGATAGTATCGACAGCATTATCACTATTAGTGGCCAATACTATCGATAGTATTAGCACGAACCAGTCTATCGATACTATCGATATCCCTATCGATATCTTAACTGATTTTCAAGGTCAACTATCGATATCAGGACTGTCGATAGTTCGGCATCACACACATATTTGTGTAAAGTTTGATTGATTTTCAGTTCCACAGACTACATAGAGATATTACCACAGAAATAGATGAGTAGAATGGTTGTAATCACAATTTTACTTGCGATTCATGCGTGGCAACTTTCGAACAAACTACGCCATACATATTGACGTCATTAATTTAAAAAAATTAACTTTAATCAAATGTACTTTAGTACTTTACAGCTTTTGTTTCTGCAGTTATAAACAGCACAATAAGGCAGTTTTGCAGGTTTTTGTTACAGTATTTACAGTAACAAGTCATAAGGCGTACTGAGAAAGACTTTTAAATGCCCTGCACTATGATGCAGAGTGTTGTCACGCGCGCCCTGCCCGCTTTTCCATTCTATCTATTTCTGTGAATATAACCGTATAGTTCGTCAAAGGATACAATACTTTTTGCAATAGATAATACATTAATATTATCTGTCATTGTTGACTGTCAGCACAGATTAAGGCGCTTGTAGTAGCTAAGTGGCGCCCCCATCAGTAAAAAAATAATAACTCGCTGACTACATCATTTATCGATGTGTAACCCTTATAGTTTCGTCGTGTCCGTCCGTCTGTCCTAATCCTTTACAGCTTAATAACTGCTACAGTTATAAACATAAGTAAATGTTATTTTGTTAAAAAATTGTCTAGATATAGATCTAAAAAAAATCTATCAAATCAATCAATCAATCTATCTCAATTTTAAAAGAATAAAAAAATCGTAATTACGTATTTTAGGGGTGGCGCGTTTTATGGGGGTGAAATGGGGATGAAAATGTTTTTTTCGCTGCACCCCCTCGGTTGGGGTGTCATTGAATAGGTCTACTAAAATGAAGGTAATGTTTTATACATCACTTTTTATCAGGTGAACCATCTGCGAAATATAGCCCACCAAAGTGGCTTGCATTGTGTCCCCTCCTGCCATTTCTAAACTATGCAACGTGGAAACTTAGGTGGTGGCGCCACTTGGCTGCTACATTCCCTTTAACGGAACAGAATTACGGAACGGGCGTGTGTGTGGTGATATATTACTTTTATATTCAGTATGTCCTTCCGTTTTCATTCCTTTCTTAACGGACCGCATCAAAACGGCATGTATATTGCCACCCTTATTCCACAAACTAGTTTGACATTTCAAAAACTTCAAATCGATCCTAACTTTTTGGTCATAAATTGCATAAAATCACACAATTATGGCCTTTATAACAATTTTTAAACGTCAGTTTAATTCGCGGAATTCTGAGTCTTTGTGTCCTTTAGACTTACAAATGCCCCTTAGGTATCCTCCAGATAAGAGTTTCTTCAGGTATGATAACAATATTGAGCTGCATCAAATCAAGAAGAAGAAGCCGATCCTAACATGTTGGGAATAAGCTAGGCTGATAATCCGTCAGATAAATACCTAAGTCGATAATTAGGTCGCATTTCCACCTCCAAGAAAGCTTCTACGTGAAATGTCCGACATCAACGAAATGGGTGGGGGAAGCATGAAAGTTGGTCAATTTCGGATGAGATTTGATGTATTGCCATTCGCAGTTCCGCAGATGACCCTTATTTCGAAAAGATTTTCTGTCGGATAAATGTGGAAACATGAAGATTCTTTACAAAAAGTTTAAAATCACGGTCGTTTGTTAAAATATAACTTTTCAGTAGGCAATCGTTTTTGTTGATGCACACATCAACATCATCAACATTATCATCATCATCAACATTATCATCATCATCAACATTATCATCATCATCATTTAAATAGTGTACTACATTTTTTTTACAGTACAGTCAGTTAAAGTTGGGTGATGGAATTATTTTGAATTCAATGTTGGGCAAAAATCTAACATTTTATTTAAAACTGAGGCAATTATGTTTTAATTTTAACTGTAATTTACAGAAGAGTTATTCATGGTTACATCACAGACAAAAAACTGACGAAAAGTTAATATTTGTAGTCACAGGACTTGAAAGATCATCACAGGGTGTCACATTTTGAGATTTATTTTTGAATCCTTATAATTTGAAAAGTATATGACCAAGATTTTTTAAATATTTTTATAATAACTGTCAAGATATGGCCTATTGCCCGTTTTCGGCTTGACGTTGATTTCTGGGACACGTTGTATATAATATTTATATATATACTTATAATAATACATAAGAAACAACCAGACCAACACAAACACTCATATAACAAATATTTGTGTCCTGTGAGAATCAAACCCACGACCTCGTGATCAGCAGTCCGACATTCGAACCACTAGACCACAGAGGTCGTCAATATATGAAATGTTATGTTATATGTATAAGGTATAATAATTGTATAGCTCCTGTCGACACGACAGAAGCATCCTAACCATGGTATAATAAGATGTTTTACCAGGTACTCTCTTCCAGTGACAGCTAGGTCACGTGATTGCCTCCGTACTACGTCATCGGCTGTGGAGCCAATAGCGGGCTGTTAGCGTGACACTTGTCAGTTTGATATGCTGCCACTTTGTGGAAATAAATTACCTGAGCAAAATGTATTTTTTCATTTACTTGCTTCTATAAAGAATCACTTTTGAACTAGTAATTTTATACAGTTTCCTTTAATAACTGGATAACAGATAATAAATAATAGATATAATTAGATGACAAATAGTTAGGCTAGTTAGGAATTTATTTTATATTTATTATGAACAAAAATCTCCTTAAATATATTGAAGATATCAATCAATGGCAACACTGATCGTGACGTAGCTTGGAGGCATCGCGGTAAGAAAATACCTGGTGAAACATCTTACTATACCATGATCCTAACGTAATCTACTTCTAAAAATAATATACTTGGCTTTGACATATTACTACCTTGTATTTCGTTTTTTTAGATTGACATTTATTTTGTATTTTTCCTTTGACTTTTTTATTTGGTATTGTTAATTTCTAAATTAACATCTCCGTTTTTTGTGGAATTTACGTCTGATTTTTTGTGTAATTTTTAAATTGACATTTTATTTATATAGAGATAATTATTAAATTACGATTTCATTCTGTACTTTAATTATAACATTCAGTTATAATATAAAAACGATATGTAATTCAAATTACCAATAAATGACTATTGACTATAATCAATCCGTTGTTGGTGGTCCGGCAGGCTCAGCACGGCACGGCGCGCATGGCCACGGGCAGCCCGGCGGCGCGCGTGGCGTCACTGGCCGCGCAGTCCAACGTGCTGCGGGGCGGAGCCACCGCCCGCGCCCCGGGCCCCGCGCCCTCCACCACCTCCGCCTCCTTCAAGCCCAAGAAAGCCCCCCTCATGGCGAAGGCGCTACAGATCATGCGCGGCCGCAAGCGATGATAAACTCCCACATCTCCCCCGTCCCCCATATCCTATGTGATCTTTATTTGTAGGTTCTCGCCGCGGGTGATCCAGTGGATTGCACGAGATCAAGCCGAATTCGTTTTCTTAAGCAGTTCTTTTTTAAGTGTTTCTAAATCCTCACTGTTACGGGTGTTGAGTTAACCTTACCGGAAGCCGATAAAGGCAAATCTGTGTTTGTAAATATATTTATAGTGAACCGTGGGGTTTTTGTGCAGAATATTTTATTTTTCATAGTTACAGCAGTAATTTAAATTCTGCCGGTTTTTTTTACTTTTTGATGCATGCCGTTGTGATTTATTTGATGCTTCGTTTGAAATTCACATAACTATTGACGTGAATAGCGTATGAAAAACATTTTTTTACATTTCTTATAATAGCTCGGCTATAAACTTTTTATTTGTCTTAAACTATAGAACAAGAATTGTAGATTCTAAAACTTTGTAAAGAAATGTCAAAATTAACTTAATTACCATTTATATTTTCGACGCAACATCACTTTAATACTACCTCGTACCCAAATACACCATCAAAATATTTTATTAAATAAATTATCTTTTGTAAGATTTTGCATTCTTTATTCTTAAATATCTATTCCAAAGTATTTTAAAGTTTTTTTTATTGCTATTAAATTAACACACTGTCACAGATTAACTTAACCGAATTACTTGTTCCTGTTTGAAACCAAAAAAATAGACAGTGTACAAAGGAAAATCATGTAAAATATCTAGAACAAACAAATTTTGAGCTTATCAAAATTTTGTAGATGTTAAGTTAGTGTATTTAGCGTAATTTATCGGCACTATAATCAAATTGTACATCAAAAAAATCAAATGTGTACCTATCGCATTTGGTCGTGTCGTTAGAACTTTTAACCAGAACTCTGAATGTAGTCATTAATCAATGGGATGTCAGAAAAGTACCAAATGATTCGGGTCGCTGTGATATGATTGAAATAAAACATAATTGAGATGTATAGTGTTTTTTGTAAGACGCAAGATGAATGATTTGATGTATGTATTTTAATGTATTAAGGTATTTTATCAATGTTTTAGAAACATTTTTACTTATTTGTCGTGCACTTTTAAGCCGGGTCTCCAGCGCCCGTTTTGCTCGTATTTATTATTATTAGAGGAAAGAGGTAGGGGTCTTGAACGCCCCCATAGCCACTGCGACATGTAGGATCTATTGTGACGCCTATGCAGCATTACAGCACTTCCCCAAGCTGCAAGTCAATCATGAAGTCGACTATGACTTTGGGGGAGGAGGATTTAATCTCTTGCGTTGAGATGACGTGGCCTCAAAGATGCTGGCTCCTCATGTGGTGCACTGCATACTGCATCACACTCGCATAGCGAGTGTTCTTGGCCTGGGGATTTTTCCCAAAGGCTAACACTTTGGTCAGCTACCCAGTTTTAAAGGTGGGCTGTAGTGGTGCATTTGGGAATGCCACAGATTGGCTCCGGGCCCACAGTAGGGCTTTTAGCACCAGCTCTAGCCAGTTCATCAGCGGTTTCGTTGCCCCTAATGCCACAGTGTCCAGGTACCCATCGTAGTGCCACCGAGTTTGCCACTCCTAGTGTGTTCAGTAGCTGGACACACTCCTTTACCAGTTTTGCTCGTAACTCAACACAAAACCTATTTTGTTTCATACACGACACAAGTCGTCTCCAGCTCATATAATTATTTATGTATTCAAAACATTACTGCAGTGCTGGCAACTAACATTTTTATGAAAGCCAACTAAACTAAATCTAGCTATAAAAACTGAATTGATTAATCGTTAATAATCGAAGAAAATATAAATAACTATAACAGAGATCGAGACCACCAGGTTTTGTGGTAATACCACAAAGTTGGCAACACTGACTGTACCCCGCCACTCTACCCGCGCAGTGGCAAAATGTGTAGACGTTTTCCGTTGGACATGTAGAGCAAAATCATTTTTGCCAACAAAACAATAATATAAATGTTTCGTGAAAGAATATTTCGTGCAGTTACGGGTAAAATACGCGCTGGAGGGTGGCTTTACTCTTATTACTCTTAAGATTAATAAATAAACAGTCTTAAATGTGCCCCAAACATACATACACAGTAAAGGATAAATAAAAAACAACTTGGTTTGTTTCTCGTAAGTAATGTATTATAATAATATCACTCACAACACCTAATCTCTGTTTTTCCTTACTTGTCTTATTTAGTAAACAATCTTGGCATGTCTTTTTAATGTCATTCGTCAATAAAAGACATTATGTTAACAATTTCACACACTAAATAACATTTTTTAACCTAATTACGTGTGCAATGTAATAATATTTTATCAATAGTTATTTGAATAAAGAGACATGCCAAGATTGTTTACTAAATAAGACAAGGCAGAAAAAACAGACCGTATGTGATGAAATACATATTTAGGAGAAACAGTTACTTTCTTAAATGTTAGCGGCAGAATGAATAATTTTATTATTGATGTTGTAATCATGTTTGTTTAAAAAGATATAGAAAAATAATCTGTATATAAGCACATTAAGGTCACTTATTCTTGTTACTTTTTCTATATGTTGATAACATCGACCATACACCACATAGACGCCTCATAACAGGCGACCGATGTCTGTCAACACATCTATAAAATTTTACTAATGTAGGTCGCCACTAATCTCCACTTAAAAACTTCAAATCAGTTTCGATCACTTGTGTGAGCCGTTAAAACTGCCGCGTTACTGATTAGCCAATAGCCGCCTTGGTAAGGCTAATCGGAATGCAGTACCCCGCCTCAGCTAGTTGACAGAATTTATTGTACGCATTATATTCAACATTAGGCGTCTATTAAGCTGTATGGTCGATGGTTGATAAAATAACCAAGATTTCCGTTATGAAGAAACCAATTCTCTTAACGAAAGACTAGTTGGTATTTTCTTTAATAAGTTTTGTCTTATTTTTCGTCTGGTTTCATTGAAAAATGTAATTATTTGACTCATGCCATTATTTATACAGTGAAATATACTTATGTGGATTTTATGCATTTTTTAAATCAAATCTAGTAAAAAAAATTACGAAAAGAAAAGCGTAATCCAAGCGTGATATAGTTTAATATAAAACAACGTCAATATTTTTAAATTTCGACTTTAACTGCTTTTCGTAATCCGTGTTAATGATTCTAGGGCACTGATAAACGGCGAGAAACTTGAGATGTTTATAATATTCCGAGATCACATCTACTATCACTGGTGAAATGTTCCCTATCCTAGATAAACTCAAGCTTTCCAGTTTAACAAAATTCGGACTTCCTAAAGTTCTGTGCAAATTAGCTTCAGTGAAATTCACATTATTCCAAATTTGTAAATGTTGTATACGTTTTAAATCAGCTAGTTTGATTAATCCTGCATCAGTGAGATTTTCACATCGTATTATAGCCAGATCTTTTAATAAATTACAATGTGATAACATTAACAAACATTCGTCATTTACAGCGTCGCCACCATAAATGTGTAAAGCGTTAAGAATTTCCATTTTGGATTTAATCAAATTTTTAACGAATTCTAAATTGAGATTTTTAACTTTTTCTATGAAAATTTGACTCAAATATTTACATCGGAGTAAGCTGTCGCGTGCTACGTCTGGGAGGCCAAAATCAGACAAAGCCAAGTAATTCAAATATTTAAAATTATCGTACGGGACCAATACATCCTCGTAATTCATCAACAAGAGAGAATTTTTCAAGCTAATTTTCCTTAAATTTGGCCACCGCATAACATCGTTTTCAAACTGTTTAGAAATGCGACACATTACAAGTTCAAGTGATATAATATTGTGGCACTTCTGAATTATTGATTTGATCACAGAATAACTATAAACATACTGTATTTTCAGACAATGTATGCATTCACTGTGAGTTTCTATGATTTCTAGATTTTTCTCGCTAACTTCGCTTTGTCCTGGTTTTCCAGAGTAAACAAAAACGATCCCTCTCCAAAGCGCCTTGTCTTGAGATAATTTTCTCCATCGACTGCACACATTTTCACACTCAAGTAGTGTCTCTAATGGCAAGAATTTAAAAATGTTTAACAGCAACTCATCTGGTAGAATATCAATTTGATTATACGTCGCTTCGTCTTCAGGAACCGTCATTGTCGGAGAACTGAAAAGTGAACCAATGATGAATAAAATAGGTACTTAATATCGGCGTCTTAGCTAGGAGCTGGCCGCGAGGGTGGCTGCCAAGGGCGCAAACCTCAAGAGGGCGCACTCGCAGACCCGCAGGCCGCAGGGGCTCAGGCGAGAACTTACCTAAAAGTAAAACACCAGTTTATGATTTTCTTTTCCTAAAAAATTAGTTTAGCAAAATGCAAATTTTGCTTTGGGCGTAATTTCTGGGGGCGCAAAATTCCAATCTTTCTTTTTTCTTTTTCTGGGTGGATGTTTTCGAATTGCACCTTCATCATCTCTTCTCATGGGTGTCGTAAAAGGCGACTAAGGGATTCACCAAAGGATGGGCAGCAAGCAAGCAGCGTTCTCTGAGTATTTGACCAACCAACTGCGATCGCCAACCCGCCTGCTAAGCGTGGCGATTATGGAATATCCCCCCAACATGCTTGGTAGGCCTATGCCCAGCAGTGGACGTCTATTGGCTGAAATGATGATGATGACTTGTACAATATGTGTTTTACACTGGTTAATCAGCCATTCCAAAATCTGTGATTTTATTAAATAATCACTTTAATATTAATTAAATGATAACGTATATAAGAAATAGACTGCTGTGATTATTATATTTTGTTTGCATTTTGTTTTAAAACAATGGGGATTTGGACTTTTTGTCCAAGAATCCCCAGCCTAGTATAGTATTGTTGTCTGTGCCCCAGCACTTGCTCATGCATCTCACGATGGGGATTTTTGGAATGCAAATTTGCATTCACGGCGAACACCAATGGGGGTTCCTGAAATAACCCCAACATTTTATCCAAAAATCTCTGCAAGTGCCAGCACTTGCAGAGATTTTTGAATGAAATGTCCCCATTCCAATCCCCCCAGGGATTGGAATGGGGATTCATGGACAAGAAGTCCAAATCCCCATTAGTTTTAAAATAAAATGCAAACAAAATATAGTTATAAATAAAAATAAAATAAAATATGTTTATTTCAGACATTACTGCCCATAGTTTGTTAGTAATACAGAAACTTATATCTATGTTAGTAACAACGTAACATTAATTTAAATATCTTCTGTGACTGCCCGATGCACTGGTTACATGCACATGTGTATGTACCCAGTGCCTCATGATCGGGCAGTCAGGCTTATCACCAATAACCTTGAGAATGGTGTTGGTGCTCCCGCGGACTCTGCGCATCAGTGACGCGACACGTTTGCGTATCACCGTATGGAACCCGTCAGTGTGCGCTAGAGCAAACATGCCTGACGCACTACAGAATCGCGGGAGCCCCAACATCACTCTGAAGGCATTGTTGTATTGTACTCGGAGAGCGTTGAAAGTCCCCTGCGTGTATCTGACCCACAGACTACAAGTGTATAGCGTTTGGCAGAAGGCCTTAAAGAGGGTTACTTTAACCTCTGCGCTACACTTTGCAAATCTGCGAGCCAGCATATTGCAGCGGACTGCCATCGCTCTCCTTTCCCTCTCAATGTCGGTATCATCCTTCAAGTTCTCGTCTACTAAATGACCGAGATACTTGAAAGACGACACCCTGACAAGAGCTACACCGGTTAACATCACCGGCGGCACGTAGGCCACCCTTCGCCCCTTTGCTCGAAAAACTACAAGCTCACTTTTCTTGACATTATACAAGAGGCCGTGTGACTCTGCGTACTCCTCGCAAATGGCAATCAGTTTCCTGAGCGCAGCGACAGATGGGCTCAGCAACACCATGTCATCAGCATAGCTGATGCTGTTTACACACATACCATCAATTGAGCATCCAACATGTGCGTTGCTAAGCCCACCAATCAGCTGGTTAACATACAGGCTAAAGAGGGAGGGGGATGTCAGTCCACCCTGTCTCACCCCACACTCCAACCTGTACTCCTCAGAAAACTGACTAAGCCATCTGACCCGGTTAGTTTGGTGGCCATACCAGAACTTAAAAATATTGACCAGCTCAATGGGCACACCGGAATCTATTAATTTAGCCCAAATGATATCATACCTAACCAGGTCAAATGCCCTAGTGAGGTCTAGAAAGGCGGCATATATAGGTGTGTTCCTTTCTGTGTAGTACCCAACGGTATGCTTGAGAGACATAATGGCACATTCTGTGGAAAGCCCGGGCCTAAACCCAAACTGAGCATCGTGCAGATTAAGATGTCGACTAAGCTGTCTCTCAAGCAAACCGTCGAGCACCTTTGATGCGATAGTAGCTAGGGAGATGGGCCGATAATTAGACTTGTCAGTGACATCTCCAGTCTTATTTTTAATTATCGGAACCACAACCGTACTCATAAGATCAGCTGGAAGGTATGAATGTCTTATGCACATAGTAAATAGCATACCCAACAGCTCGGGAGGTGCGGCCCAGCATACAGGAGGTGCTCAATGCTGAGGCCGTCGTGTCCAGGTGATTTGCCTTTAGTCATTCCTTTAATTATTACAGCAACTTCTTTTGCGGTGACACGTTCTGGCACGCCTGACACGACCGCCTCAATATCGCCCCTCACTGTATGTAATGGTGATTGCACCTGAAAATGGGATTTAAACATATTTGCTATACCCCCAGGATCGCTAGTGCCGTCGATGCTCACCGGGATGCTCTGCTTTGGACTCAACTTTTTTGTTTCTTTCCAAAATCCGCGAAAGTCTTTATTTTTATGCTTTGATGCTATAATATTCATTTTAATTAACTCTTTATTATTTTGACAAAACTTTAACTTCTTCTTAAATATCTTTCTAGACTCCCACATTTCATTGTATACGTAACCAGATTGGGGCCGTCCATGCCACACCCAATTCAGAAATTTTTGCCTAGCATCCCGGTGTGCATCGCTAACATGCTTGTTCCATCCTATAATAGGACGGCGACCATCCATACCACCCCCACTTCTGCCACTCACATAACTACATACAGCGGCCTCCTGTAATGATTTAATAATTTTGTTATACAAAGTATCCAATATAGCTGTATGTTCTGGGCTATTATTTGTACACATCTTGTCACAGCATTGGTCTAATTCGCGAGGAAAATCAATTTCTTTTAATTTCTCTCTACAGCACCTAGTGAACATTTCAATTTGGTTACCATCCCGTTATCACAACAGTCTATTTCTTATAGGTACCTACGTGCTTAAGTCCAAGAATCCCCATTGATGGGGATAATTGATGGAGATTTCTGGAATAACCCGTAAAATTCAAATCTTGTATCGGGGCGTAAGTTTTAGGGGGTGCAAGAGTCAAATCTTGTTCTGGGCGTAAGTTCCGGGGGGTGCAAGAATCAAATCTTACCCTGGGCGTAAGTTTTGGGGTGTGCAAAATTCAATTCTTGCCTTGGGCGTAAGTTCTGGGTGGCCCAAAATTCCAATCATGCCCTGGGTGTAAGTTTTGGGGGATGCAAAATGTAAATCTTGCCCTGGGTGTAAAGTATTAGGGCTGCATTCTAAGCTTGCAATGGGCGTAAGTTCTGGGGGCGCAAAATTCAAGTCTTGCCCTGTGGGCGCTCATGACCTCGGGTACGACACTGCCTAATATTTTACCACAGTCTAGCCACTCCAAACAGTCGTCCAACACGAGAGTTGTCCCAAGCTGCCTTCAAAACTGTCAAACAATGTCCCGAGTTACCTTTAAAATCTGTCAATGGTGTCGATTCGCTTGTTCACGAACTAAACATATTTTAAACTATCGCTCTCTTTTACTAATAGTAGATATAAGAAAGGGATGGCAACCATTTAAGAGCTGTCAAATTAGACGAAATTAAAATTTCCATACAAGTTTAGTCGTGATCTCGGAACGTGCCCACTAAAATACAAAGAAATGTAACACGTAAACTAATTTGACAGTTCTAAAATGGTTGCCATCCCTTTCTTGTATCTACTTTTAGTAAAAGAGAGCGATAGTTTAAAATAAGTTTAGTTCGTGAACAAGAGAATCGACACCAATGTCAATTTCGTTGAACCACTGTATGAACTTATGAAGATAATTACACTGTGGTTTTACAATAAAAATAAATTAATAATCTACAGAAGTGTTTTTCTAACTTTTCCGTAGCGCGACCCCCTTTAGAAAAAACAAATGTCTGCGACCCCCTCGCCCTTTGAGGCAGCGGCAGTTAGGCTTTTTAATAAACATAATATTGCTGCTTTGCTATTTATTCATATAAAGAGACAACTCAATAATATCAAAATTTATAAAGTCCACATAATTAACAGAATCAAGTGATCGTTCGATTTGTGTACTTATTAAAATTTTAGCGATATTAAGAACTATAAAACTTAATTTCTAAGTGAAGGCGACCCCCCAAGGGGTCGCGACCCACAGGTTGAAAAACACTGATCTACAGAATAGAATAAAAACATACACACGTTTTTATTAACATACCTACAACTTACCTGGATATTTGCTGATGCATGATAGATAGGTATACCCAATGATATTACATAAGGGTATACCTAATTTCTTTTGTTAAACTGCGTCGACACTACATAACACTCAATTCAATAATACAAATAGTAGGTAGGTACCTAAACCTTTGATTATGAAGTACTTAAATAGTGAAAGTCGTCAAAGATCTGAACATTTCATTTTCTAGGTTTCAATCGTAATTATTTTGCGTATTTTTTGCTACTTACGTTGCCCTCCACACGTGTAAAGACAAGGGAGAGGTGATCTGCTTAGCTATATTTACAGATTGATATCTCAGATTATTGAAATAAAGGAATGGTACCTATTTAATGAATACCTAATAAAATCGTATAATAAATATTACTACAGAAACTGATGCGAAATACCTTTAAATTGGTTCAATAAAACCACCATATATTTATTTAAACTTAAATCACAAAATACCTAGTTACAGTTTAGGTATTTGGTTACAGTTAAATAGAGTAGCTAACACTGTCATTACTCATTTGATAACACTATCTTCTATTTAAACGAGTGAACGTAGAACGTAGTGATATGGGTACTCTTTGGCCTCTACTACTCAACCCTGATGCTGCCTCAGCTGCCTGAGCCTGCATTGCAATTTGCAATATGAAATATGACAGGCAATGACAGCTCCCCTCCCAGCACCCTCCCAGTTTGTGTGGCATAAAGTTGTTCTGTTTTCCATTTTGCAATTTAGTGTTGGCACTACTGTCTGTCATAAAATGATCATAGACAAAATATCGTGCTCTACAAAAGCAAGCCCAAGTAGCCCAAGCCAAGCCAAGCCACGTCTATTTTTTATGTAGGTATGGTTGGTGGTATGATAGTAAGGTGCAAGGAATAACTCTACTACTCTGTACCACAGACTACCTACTTATGGCTACGCCTGGTACGGTGTCTAGTTTGGGGGTCCCGAATTGGGAGTTAGTTATAGTCACAGACCAAAAGAATAAGAATTTCGGTCTGAGGATATAGCTTACAAAATCAATTTAGATGTACATTCTTTAGTCTAATTTGGTAACGAACATGTCGAAAAAATTGCACACGTTTAACAACTTTAGGGTTAATTCCTAGTGTCCGAAGTCCGAACCTATCGTGAGAGTTCTGTAAGACCTACCTAATCAATCAATCAAAACTTTGACATTGATCATTTAAATAATTCTATACGAAACGATGATATTTACTTTTTTAAAGTCTACTAAATAAAAATAAAACTAATAAATAATAATGATTAAACTCGAATGAATGTAGGTAGGTATCTATAAGTCATAGTAGTCATCTGATAAATAATTTGTATTATTGAAATCTAAATCTAAAATTTTAACCCTTAACCTGCAGCGAATGTTCACTACGTTTTAAACTCACGTCTAAGTATTGTAAGTATTTCACAAATTCATATGCGAAATCTACTAAATGTTATATCGCAATGAGTGTGACCAACTTCGTAGCGATATAATATCTCTGTTCCAATGTGTACGTAAGTGGGAGCGAGACCAAATATCCGCATCACGACTTGGGGCCTTTTTATTTTTTGCCATCCGCCACTCACTTTACTCAGTGAGTCGGTTTCCGTCGGGGCGGGTCGTCACTACAGTCTATTATAGCACTATATACAATTGTGTATTATCCATTTAGTGTAGAGTAGGGCGGCCCGATTATTATCCCGACTAACGTACTTAATTAACACATCCACAATGCTGCACCTCAAGAACATCGCAAAGTCGGTGGTTCCACCTTTAAAGAATAGCATCCAGAATGAAGCGGTCACTAATATGCTCAAACTTACGCCTGCTGGTGTGAACGTGTGTTGCCGTACATATGCAACCCATGAAATTCCAGACAGGCTTAAAGAGATTCCGACCAGCGGAAACCCAAGATTCTTCGACATGGTGGAATACTTCTTCCACAGAGCTTGCCAAGTGATCGAAAACCAATTGGTAGAAGACATGAAGTCAAGAGTTACCATTGAAGAGAAGAAAAAGAAGGTAGCCGGCATTCTGAAGCTAATGCAGCCATGTGACCACATTCTTGAAATTCAATTTCCATTAAGGCGCGATTCTGGCGATTACGAAATGATCAAGGGCTACAGAGCGCAACATTCCTCACACAGGACCCCAACCAAAGGAGGTAAGTGCCATATTTATTCAATTTTTGTTAAGCTTTGCTTACATCACCCATGTATTGTTAATAGGTAGTTTTATTTATAGCCCAAGCGACACGTGATATTAGCGTATGTAATTATATTAGCTAAAATATGTAGACGTAGAATTTTATCGTTTCTATTCTTAAAATATACCACAACAACATGGTAAATTAAGTAGTTACACAATACACCGCAGTAGCCATTTTAGTATGTAGATTTTGGTCTTTAGAAGTTGCCGAAAAACAGTACGTAGCTGTAGAATCGAAAAGTATAACCTGATTTTCTCGTCACATGTTGATTTAACCTAGCTGAAACATGCCATTCACCTTGATTGTGTGATTTGATTGAGCCCATTGAGCCACATTTGACCTAAAAATAAGTTTGTAACTACTTTCCTATTATTAATTCTGAGCTGGCGATGAATAAACATCCTAAGAATAAGAGAAATGCTTTTTCTTATGATAAAACCGTGAAACAATCTTGTAAGAAATATCATTTTCTAGACTGCATGAATAAAATGTATCCGTACCTATTCGTTTTAGAGAATAATTAAAAAAATACAAAACAGCTTGTTTGTTGTTAAACATGATTCATTTAAAGCTGCACTAAGAACAATACAATAAAATGTACCTACCAAGGATACGTCTGAAGTTGCGATCATTGAATGTGAACTCACATTTAATTATAGGAACATATTTCCGTTACATAATTCATTGTAAGCGGTATGTAACATAACTAATACCTAGAAGCGCTAATGAAACATACTTATTATATCAGAAAATAAGAACGCAAACAAAAGGGCAAGAATGTTCTGGAATACTTACAGAAAACACGATTACGAAGCGAAGTGAAGTAATAATTAAAGCTCTTAAAAAATTATTAAGGAACTACCAATGACTCTGATGAGGAAGGTATTAAAAATCGTTGATCAAAGGTAGATACTTGATTTTTGCTATTAACGGCCAAAATTAATATCCTATCTAACCACGATTTGCCCTACTAGAGATAGAAATTTGACATATTTTCAATGGAGCTTATTTCTAATTTCTATCTATAGTAGGACAAATCGTAGATAGATTGGATATTAATTTTGGCCGTAAATGAATATCGAAATTAACCATTAATTGCGCGCTATGTGGTCTATGAATTAGCCTGCCCGTAATTATAACATACTGTAACATCCGGAGGCTGCGAACGAAGTACCTATACGAGGCGAATTAAAAGGTCCAACAGTAAACAAATAAAAATACTAAGAACACTGGCTTGGCATTCAATACTAGCCATGATAGCAGGAGAATTTAGCCGTCTTATTCAAAAGAGATACTTGTAGGTAGTAGACGATGCAATGCTGCATTAATAATAAATAATGATATAATAATATTACAAAATTATAGGTACGCCCTTTCCCCAGTGAACGCATATCCTCTCCCTAACTATTCGCTCCGAACTAAACAGCTGTTCCGTTCCGAAGCTGCCATTCGTGACCTGTTTTCAAGGGTCTCTATTGTTTGCACAGAAACTTAACAGTTAGCTTGCTACTAGATATTATGAACGTTAAAAAAATGTATGAAATTGGCATCTCCTACGCCCCTTTTTTCCCGGCACTTCAAATTGATGTCCTTATCTTTTGCAGTGGGTAACCGGAAGCTTTTGGAGAACAAAATCTATTGTTACTCATGAGAAGGAATGTTATAGCACTTTCTAAGCCCTTGTCCACGTAATGCAATGGGTAGAGACCTCCATAGCTCAGCATTCTATTTAGCCTCCATTATCCCCT
Organism: Asteroscopus sphinx; assembly: GCA_949699075.1. Classification (NCBI taxonomy): domain Eukaryota; kingdom Metazoa; phylum Arthropoda; class Insecta; order Lepidoptera; family Noctuidae; genus Asteroscopus; species Asteroscopus sphinx. The sequence goes on from OX453013.1 coordinate 14,509,877, forward strand.
TCTACTATTCTTGGTACGACTACAGCCAATCTAGCCAGCTGACGAGCTAAGCCTTTTCCTCCAGTCCTTGATCTTCATTTCAAAAACGTTGGTGCTGTTATCGCTAGGGCCTAGGATAAGTCCTAAGACTAGGGTATTAGGTACCTTAATTTACACTGTGAACCATATCTACGACTGACGCTTTTCCATACCAATCTCAGTTCTTCCGACCTGAGAGAACAATGTGATTTCCACTGCTGCATCTTTGTCCATCTCTCTTTGGATTACCTGCAGCTGTTGTGTAACGGATAAATGTTATAAAATAAAGCATTACACGAAAGCACTACGCGAAAGCACAAAAGTAAGAAGTACCCACGTACCTCTAATTTGTTTAATTGGTGTATGTTTTGTAAACGTAGTGATACGAATAATTAACTCGACTTGTTATAGCAGTTAATGAGAGGATATTGTCATTATTTAACTGTTCGTTAAAATTGTGTGACAGAATGCTTCGACGCCCATAAACCGAATGAATAACAAACTGTGAATTATTTTATTATATGGATGCTGATAAGCAATAGTATGTCAACCCACACGGAAGCCATTTCGAGTAAATCGTGTTTCAAAATTACGGCGCCAATTTACTTAGTTTGTTCAAGAATTTGCTGCAAATACTGATGATATGCAGTCATTATATCATAATATAAGTTTAGATCAAATTTCTCCCATTAAACTTGTAAAATCTGTTATATTCATTCCAAAAACCGTTAAATTTGATATTACAAAATGCGCCAGCAAACATTTTATTTGAATAAACATTTCAAGTCTTATAACACATTATTGCTAAACTGAAAACAATTAATTTAAATTCAATTTGATTAATGTCAAGTACCTTAACCCTATATTGATAAACGTATTATTAAGATAAAAATTGTAATGTTAAGGTGTTATCAATAAAAGCCATGATTTCTTACAATATTAAAATATTTATTTACCTCTTAAAAACGGAACAAATTAGGGACAATCGAGCGTTATTGGCTATTCAATCTTCAAGATTTACTTTGAATACTTACCTACCTACATCATAATCAACATTATCTAAATTAAAACAGTATTTAAAAATCAAAATCAAACTACCCACAACAAAATAATCTCGTTTCATTCGACTGGTTAGGGTATCAACGTTAACGGCGAGAACATCTCACATCTCCGTTTTGCCGATGACATCGTTGTATGGCTGAGTCGTTGGAACACCTGGGCGAAATGCTGCACAGCTTAAACGGAGCATCTCGGCGTGTCGGTCTTGGCATGAATCTGGACAAGACTAAAGTCATGTTCAATATGCCTGTCATGCCGAGGCCAATATTGGTTGAAGGGTCGGCACTCGAAGTTGTAACGGAATACGTCTACCTAGGGCAGATAATTCACCTTGGTAGACAAACTTCAAGAAAGAAGCTGACAGAAGGTTCTAGTTAGGCTGGGTAGTATTTGGCAAACTTCGCCGAGTCTTCTGGTCGCATATACCGCAAAGTTTGAAGACAAAGGTCTTAAACCAGTACGTCCAGCCTGTCATGACTTACGGTGCCGAAACGTGGACACTGACAGTTGGGCTGGTTCACAAATTCAAAGTCGCTCAGTGAGCTATGGAGCGAGCTATGCTTGGAGTTTCTTTGAAGGATAAAATCCGTAACGAGATTATCCGAAGGAGAACCGGATTGACCGACATAGCTTGTAGGATCAGTAAGCTGAAGTGGCAGTGGGCTGGCCATGTCTGTCGAAGGGCTGATGGCCGCTGGAGCAGACTAGCCCTTGAGTGGAGACCGCGAATCGGCAAACGCAGCGTAGGGCGACCCCCACCAGGTGGACCAACGACCTGAAAACGTGGTTGAACGTGACTGGATGCGGAAGGCAGAAAACCGAGTGTTGTGGCGCAACTTGGGAGAGGCCTATGTCCAGCAGTGGACTACGATAGGCTGAGTTGATGATGAATCAGACAACTCATTGGGCTCGGACTGAATAGTTGCTGTATGATGAATAAGCTCAATAATCGACGAATGAGCTAGTGTTGTATTATCAGCCATAAACAGCAATCAACAGCAGCTAGAAACTCCAATAAATCCAGAGTATTCTCAAAGTCCAGATCTTGATCAGAAATATAAATATTCGGAAGGTATGTTTCTGCTGGCCGAACTTCTGGAAACCCCTCATTGAGACTGCTATTTGACGGAACCATACGCCTCTTTTCTTCAACATCGTGGCTAATAACCTCACACTGAAACTCCTCGTCAGAAGTAGGACGCGACGCATGGCTTTCCTCGTGAGGTATTAGGTACATGATCCGCAAACATGGCTTCTTGATCTTGGCGGTGGCATTCTGAAAATAATTATAAAAATAAAACACAACTTGCAAAATGAGGGTATGTGCCAAAATGTAATAATTTCGAGAACCTGAAGATTTGAGACAATGTCTGTCTACCCTGTTTGCGGATACTTACAGTCGTGAACCTGTTTGTTTTATTAATTCCCTCATTCCACGTTTTTCAAAAACGTTTCAAGTCTTTTAAAATACTATTGAAATAAACGAACGAACAAGTGAACGAGATTTTTTTGTAGCAATAACGTGTCAAGCTTTATAAAACTTTTACAAGCGCTAGTCAATAGTAGAATGTTTGTTAAGCAATAACATGTTAATCAAAAATATTACATTTTGCTGAAATTTGGTAGTTAAGATAATTAATATTACCACGGTTAGTATGTAAAACGTATTTAAATGTAATTTTAAACAGTATTCTGTCATAAAAAAGTGTTGTTTTAATCATTTTACCGGTAAAATGACCTCTAAACTTGTATAGCTAAAATCCTTATATTTATGTAATATTTTGACTTACCTTTGATGATCTTCTATTCCCCAAGTCTTCTACTGCGTTTTCCATGTAGTATTCGTGGCTAGTAGTCTTGTGAGGCCCACTTTATACGTACAATTTTAATTAAATATGGGCCAATGTTGTTTACACAGCCAAAAAAGGATAATACTAATTACACAATAACCGATCATGTCCCATAACTTCTTTTGACTTTAAACAGATGGCGCCTAGGGTCATCAAACAATGTTTCAAGTGCCTAAACATCTTATTGCAAAATGTCTTACCCTTCGAACTGATTTCGTGTCAACCTTTTTATACTAATTTTTGGTATAAAAACCATTCAATCAGGATAAAACCCAATTGAAAAACGTTCTTTGTCAGCCAAAGAAGCGTACTGCATCATTAACTCAATTTTCGAATTTTTGTGGGTTGACACATTATTGCTTATCAGCATCCATATTGCTTCTTCTACAGTTCTACCTGTTGCCACCACTAAACTAATGTCGTAATTAGTTCATAAATTATTTTAGATGCAAGGGCTCGTGACTAAATTTAATACGCTTCGTGCAAATCGATCCGGCCAAGTCTTCAATGGCTGACTGGTTCTTTCTTTTCAATGATTTAGATAAAACACGTTCTCGCTCTGAGATTTAATTGTAATACGGTTGCATAATGACAGTCTATACGAGTCTGAACCCCGTATGGGTATATTAAAAAGGGCAAATGACAGTCGCTTTGTGTAAAAAAGACTGTTATTTAACTGGATCAGTCTAACTGGCAGGTTACTGACCTTATGTAACTATGTTTTCCCAGTGGTTTAAGCAGTTTGGCTATTCTGAGGATGAATCGGTAATAACTATTTTAAATCATTCTCAATTTTGATTCCATTGTTACATAAAGCACTATTTCGATCTCCCTCTGATATTTCCAGTTAGGACATCTTGTTTGCTTGGAGAAAACTTACCCATCCAGAAAAAGCCCATGACACCATTTCCTATCTGTGACTTTCCCAACATAGCGTAGCATATCTAGATATGTATATATCTTTTGACAAAAGCCGGGGTATTCTACCTACCTCTCATAATATGCTTTATCACACTGTATTGAACCTGAAAACGTTGAAAAAAAGAAATTTTCCAGATGCAAACAATGAGTTCCAGGGTTTCAACACTGGAACTTTTTGGCTAGTAGGTACCTACTCGTTTGAAATAAATAGCTCTTAGATTCGGGCTAGTTTATTAAAATTCAAGATCAATGTTATTATATTAGACAAACATTAGAAGTAAAGGCGATAACACTATTCAATTGCCATTCTTCAGAAGAATTAATATTTTTACCTAAATGAAACCATGGGTTTTGCTAATACTCTGAACTTTTTTTATCACTAATCATAATCAATAATAATTTAATCAGAAACATTAAGTTATTTCGGAATTAGAATCTCCATATCTGAAACAATCTATGTTGATAAAACTCATAGGTAGCTACAGAAAATTAGATAAACGGAATTACTTTTATGGTTACGAACTCGTTACGAACTTCAACATAATTCAATTTTTATTACCAATAAAGTGTTATGCCATTGACGAAGCCATTGAAAAATGAAACGTTATGGAACACAATAATAAATCTTGTAGGTATATGCGATAACGTGAATATCACAGAGCATCAAAATACCTGGAACTATTTATATCATTCCTAATGAAACACACCTCCCAACGGTTGGCTGGCAACAACTTTATCGTGCTGTTAAAATATACCGAAATCGATAAAGACCGTGATACATCATCAGTGTTATGTGACTTGTCACGGCAAACAAGAGTAGGTAGTGAGATTAGACACTTGACACAACAAGATAAAACTTTCAGAGGTTCTTAGCAGGTTGGCAACGGGAGGCGTGGTCGTGACGCAGTAGTCACGTCATACAATATTGCGTAACATCCTAACATCTAAAATTAAACAAGACTTGTTTTCATTTCATAGTCAACAGCTGCCCATATCCAGGGCATATATATTTGTCTATTGAAAAATTAGAAAAGCAAACAAAGGAATTATTATTGTCAACTGCTTTATTGGAGAATCACGTTTTGTGCTAAATTAGGAGTAAATACTCATTCAAGTCACTCATTAACGCCACCATGTCCCCTATTGGACAGTTAAGTACTCTTCAATATTTCTTAGGATAATGTCACTTGAAAAGAAGTCATCAGAACAGTAGATGACCTATCTCCTAAGTGTTCAGTTGATGACTGCGGATTTTCTTATACTATGAAAATAATACAATCATAGAAACAATTTGACAATAGTGTTGATTCTCTTGCTCTCTTTTACTAATAGTAGATACAGGAAAATTATGGCAAAAATTTTTGTGCTACCAATTTGGTAGACTAATTTAGTCTAAATTTTAATTTCCATAAAGTTTAGTCGATACGAAGAACACTACCACGTTCACTACCTATTTTGACAGTTCTAAAATGTATGATTTCTCTTGTTTCTACTAGTAGAAAAAGTTAATATAAGTACCTATATAGTTTAAATTAAGTTGGTGAACAAACGACTCAACATCAATGTGAGCAAGCAATTGACTGTTTTGCCGGCAATTAGGTGCTTTCAATCTTCGATCAACAATATATCAATTTTCAGTCGCTACCAATGAAAATAAAGTCACTATCGAGCTTCAGTACTCGGTGCCAGTGAATGACATTTATTTAGCACGCGATTATTGAACTGTAAAAATGGTAGCGAGAACAAAAAAAAATGTTGTTGGCGGCCTCAGATTGGCGGCTATGAACAATCGATCCTTTTCTCATTTTTCTTATCTACCTATATATGTACATAGTTTTCCGTCTAAACTGTATTAAAGTAATATTGAGATAATCTTTATATTGATAATATTACATACTCTACATAAAACATCGGTACGTATCTAACTTGGTAGGTACCTATCTCACCTTATACTAATAAAGTATAATCTAAAAATTACGTGTCAGCCTATCAAGTCTAGAGGATAAATCTAGCCTAATTTTTGCAACTTAACCACCTTCACTGAGGTACAATACCTGAGTGACCACCTTATTGAATATTATACAAAAGCTCCGGTCCTCCGCACGTGGAGACAAAAAGTAGCACAAATTGTCTGGGACAGATAACTTTTATTTCAGTCACTCATCGTTCGGACTATTAATAAAACAGATGGAAATATGCCGTACAAAACAACTTCGTTACTTTAAACTAATGGATAAGATAAATATTCCGATAGTTACGTATCGTGTAGGTAGCTTTTATATTGTTTATATAGATATATTTAATTTCAGGAAAATATTACAGCTCCAGTTATATACCTAGAGTTATGGAGTTTCTTGTGGGCTCTTCTCGATAGGACCAACATTTTGGAACCGTGCAACTAGTTTCTTAACGTTTTGAAAGTGCATGTAAATGCTTATACAAAATAAAAACTTTTGAATTTGAACTGAATTTGAAATTTAGAGGGGAAACTACTAGCTTTGACTCTTGTAGATATTTTAGAGGGGAAACTACTAGCTTTGACTCTTGTAGATATTTTCAGAAGATACTTTACTGTGTCGTATTTTCCATGTCATTCTTATTTGATTTATTTATAAACCTCGGTTTAATAATACGGCCGAATAAAGGCTAACAATTATTGCTTGAAGAATACTTTATCATTTATTCTTCGGCCAAAAGCGTTCCTATATGTTTATAAAAATATCTAAAAATATTAGCTTAAGCCCACCACGTATTAAACTACCTTAGTAAACATTGTTATGACATTGTTTATTTACCTGTTATAAACCACATTACCTACAGATTTAACTAAATTATTGTGAGTTATTATTAATTATTATAATGTCTTTATTATGAGGTCAGTTCCTAATAATAGGCTGCTAAAATGTTACATTTACAACGGCGTGGTCGTTTTCCTTCTGTTCTGTCTCGCAAAAATTTAGAATTTTGTATTACATTTGAGCCCAACTGTAATGATGACTGTTGATGATTATTGACATAATAATGATTCCTTGGCTGGGTTAATTCGTTAGTGAGTGAGTTCCGTGATTGGGTAACTGGCAGGGTTGATAAAAATCATGAAATTTTCATAAAAAATCTAAAAAGTTGTTGTTAGGGTTCCATACCCAAAGGGTGCCAAACGGAACCCTATTACTCTCGCTACGCTGTCCGTCCGTCTGTCTGTCTGTCTGTCACATCACAGGGCTACATATTTTGAACGGTAATAGGTAGCCGGTTGAAATTTTCAGAATATGTGTTGCTATGACCCCTATCACGACAAATACTAAAAATAAAAAAAGTCCAAAACGAAAGGGGGTCCCCATGCAACATAATCTGCCCATTACTGTCCCACTGCTGGGCACGGGCCTCTTCTCAGTATGAGAAGGCTAAGGCCTTAGTCTACCACGCTGTCCTAGTGCGGGTTGGTGGACTACACACACCATTGAGAACTGTATGGAGCACTCTCAGGTGTGCAGGCACAGAATATCTAATAGTATGGTGCAGGTTTCCTCACGATGTTTTCCTTCACCGTTAAAGCAAGTGATAATCGAATATAAACCCGCACATGAATTCGAAAAGTCAGAGGTGCGGGCCGGGATCGAACTCACACCCTCCCCATGCAAGAAACCTCGAAAATCATGCATTTTTTTCAAAGATTTTGTTCGTGCTCTATCTTTAAAATCGTAATACATATCAGCGTCAAACTTGGTTAGATTATAGTGAATACTATGTAGTTAAGCAATAAATAATAATAATAATGGGGTAAACAGACATTCGAGAAAGAAGCCAACAGAAGGATCCGTCTGGGCTAGGCAGCGTTTGGCAAACTTCGCCGAGTCTTCTCGTCGCCTATACCGCAAAGTTTGAAGACAAAACTCTTCAACCAGTGCGTCCTGCCTGTCATGACTTACGGTGCCGAGACGTGGACACTGACAGTTGGGCTAGTCCACAAGTTTAAAGTCGCTCAGCGAGCTATGGAGCGAGCTATGCTTGGAGTTTCTTTGAAGGATAAAATCCGAAACGAGATTATCCGGAGAAGAACCGGAGTGACCGACATAGCTTGTAGAATCAGTAAGCTGAAGTGGCAGTGGGCTGGCCATGTCTGTCGAAGGACCGATGGCCGCTGGAGCAGACGAGTCCTTGAGTGGAGACCGCGAATCGGCAAACGCAGCGTAGGGCGCCCCCCTGCCAGGTGGACCGACGACCTAAAGAGCGTGGCTGGGGGGACTGGATGCGGAAGGCAGAGGATCGAGCGTTGTGGCGCAACTTGGGAGAGGCCTATGTCCAGCAGTGGACTGCGATAGGCTGAGTTGATTGAAACAGACATAGGTCCGTGGTACATGCGGAAGAATGAGAGATTAAAAATTCATATTTCGATCACGTTGCGTTGATAACTTTTGATGAACTCTCGTAAATTAAATGTTTCTATGGGGTATCTGGAAGGCGCAGCGTGGGTAGGCCCCCCACAAGGTGGACCGACGACCTGGTGAAGGTCGCGGGAATCCGCTAGATGCGGAGGGCGCAGGACCGGTCGATGTGACGATGCTAGGGGGAGGCCTATGTCCAGCAGTGGACGTATTTCGGCTGAAATGATGATGATGTTGATGATGAGGTATCAGGTCTATCAGGTCCCCTCCACCTTCAGGGGAGGCCTTCGTCCAGCAGTGGACGTCTTTCGGCTGAAATGATGATCAGGTCGATGGGTGGTACGGACGGAACCCTTACTGCGTGAGTCCGACTCGCACTTGGCCGGTTTTTTATTTAAATCGGACTTTTTTGATTGAAATCAGACTTCTATAATAATTTAAACGCTTTTGATTTGGTATTAAGTTTTAAATTTAAAAAAAAATTGCTTAAATGTGTTTGTTAATTTGTTATATTTTATTTATGTACAGCTTTGAAAAAGACAATCATTTCGGTTTATTAATAATTAACAGAAAATTAACGTACTATTAAGAAAAGAAAGTGCATTTGGGTTTTACCGCAGTAGAGATAGTTTTAATTTCTTATCACATTTGCATGAGTTGGATTTTTTTGATGATTTACCTCTCGGTGCCTTAGCTGTTTCTTATTTTTCTGTGAACTAAGTTGAACGCTAAAAATATTCGTTCCACCCCTGCAGAGGAATCAATTGCAGTGATCAGCAAGTTATTTCCATCTTACTCTTGGGTTACTTATTATACACTCTTTCTATCATCATATGTTAAATTGCTAACCACCAATAAATAGGGACTGTTTTCATGATGTGTTCATTGACAAAAACTCCAGTGAAAGGCTGAACTCTTACATTCAAATGAATAATGTTATTCATCAAACTGACCCAGTCTCCATAATTTTGCCTGGTTTCTGTTTTTATTGCAGTGAAAAAGGCATATTATAGGTAGATTTATATCTAACTTTTTTTTTTAAAAAGGTCAATTGATTTTCATCGTGATTTAAATCTTCTCAACCCTGGTACCCACTCACGGCGGGTTTTTAAAAGACTGTATCGTGCCAATTGTATAACCATTCAGCATTTTAAACAGAATGGAACACCTATGGGATTCGCTATGACCGCACTAAGGAATAGTTATGTATTGCCCCTATGTAAAAGATAAACTCAGTCGGTTGAAAACTTTCGTAAGGCTGGACATGGACATGTATCTTATGTCTTCAGCCACAGAACACAGAAAAGTCTTTACTTTGTGTCAGGGGGTCGAATCTATTTCGATGGCTTTGATATGAACAAGCTAAGTATTTTACCGTGTGAATCATGCGATGATCACTCTTTCAGGGGGGTCCCGATTTTTTTTCGATTCACCTTCCTGGGTTGGGTTATCATCTTAATTATGTTTGATTGACACTCAGTATTAAGTACCTACCTATTACTGAGGTGACCTTAATATTGAAGGTAACAACATAATAATAACAGAACTGATGTAATCCAGCCAGTAGATACCTACAATACTAGGCATGTCTTGTTTTTTTTCTTCTAGTTTGAGGAATTAAAAGCTTTGTTAGCTTTGTAGGTATTCGGTTAATCAGGTGTTCTCGAAAGAAAACAAAAATATTTCATCATACAAATGTCAAGATTGCTCTTATCACGGCACTCACTTCGGAATTCGGATAACCCCTTTTGGGGCAAAAATAAACATTCTATTGAAATTGATTTCATTTGTAAGATTAAAGACACTGATAACCGAGATAATAGCATGCAAAACTTTGTTTATGCGGCGTCTTGAGGCACCTCGAATATTTTGACAAATAAGTAACTGAATTATGTATTGAACTGAGGATCGAATTAGTATCTACCAAGCATATCTTTGGCTGTATCCGGTCGCAGTATTTTGTCATAACAGGAGTTCTACTCGCGTTTCACGAACGACAGACGAAGTTCGAATTTTCGTTCCGACTGATCTGACTGGCACATAAAAAAGTCACAATGAAGATAGACTGCCGTTCACAGTCGTAATGTACTTAACTGACCAGAGATCAAAGAAATAAACGTCAAAACATGATTATCGCATGCGATAAGGGAACGATGGTTGACCTGCATATTGTCGAATATCGACAAACACGAGTAGACCCCCAGGGCCGAGTATACTACAGCCTACAAGTTTTTATCTTAATATAGATAAACTTAACCAGAAAAAACTAAATACAAAAGAGTGTAAGTATTCACTGTTGTATTGTTTATATAGGTTCATTCAAACCCTCATATCCTCGAATTAATTCATTGTTGCCGCCTTTATAATTAATTAATTGTTGCTGCTTTTATAATGAACAAAGTACTTACAACAATTAACTCGATGCTGTTAACAAACTTGTTTTTATTAATGAACACATAATACCAAGATTACCAAGCCCGTATGTATTTGCGTATACTATACAACGTGTTATTAAAATAACTGAAATAATTGTACTCATCAGTATGAACAACTTTTACTATGGGACCAACCCAGAAATCACAAGAAAAAAAACAGGTAGGTATTCCCTACATGGTGTCCACATAAATCGACAAAATTTAGGGATCAGCTGTTTTTTTTTTGCGATTTCAGGTTTCGTCCGAGGTTTTGTGAGGTTCGGTGAGGTCCCTTACGGCCAAAATTAATATCCAATCTATCCACGATTTGCCCTACTAGAGATAGAAATTTGACATAAGCTCCATACAAAATATGTCAAATTTCTATCTCTAGTAGGGTAAATCGTGGATAGATTGGATATTAATTTTGGCCGTAAGAGTTTTTCAGTTATTTAAATAACATGTTGTAGACATATGTTACGGGTATTATTAGAAAAGAGAGTAAACCTAACTTTAGTAAGTAAACCTGAAAAGTAGGTGCCAGATACAAATACGATCTATATCAAACATTTTTTACGAATTTTCTTATTCAAAATACATTAAACATTTAGTTAACCTGACTATGGACACCCACTATTGATTGGATAAAGATAGTAATTAGGTAATTACTGAATAAACAGAAAAATTGGTAGCTTTTGTTTTCAGTTTACGAAAAATCCGACGATGGTAGTTATATAAAACACATCAAACTGCAATTAATACAATCATGCATCTTATGTAAACTTTTCAATCCTTATCGTCTATCTGGATCATTATACGAAAAATCTTTAAAAACCACTATTAATATTCTGTGACAAAACTAAGAAGTGAAGAAGATTATAACCCCAATTAGGATTTAAAAAAACCTAAATCACATTTTTTTTTCTTGCTAAAATCCTCATGGATGCACTCCGCCTGGGGAAGGCGGAACCAGTGTCGGACTCTTACCGACTAAAACCACCACAGTGTTCCTCTTCCAACCATTGGCCGGGGGCGTGGGAAACTTTTATTCGTCCAACCATCCCCGGTAGGTCCCGGCTCGCCACTAGTAGGCGAGCCCCTTCTCGTGCGGCATCATCGGCCGCCCCCTTCTCTTGACTGGCGCGCGTGGAACACTAGTAACACTTACGCGCCACCGTCAGGGGCCTTGCTTGACTGATCGGGCGGCGGGCTACCCCGAGTCCGCCGCCCGCAGGCCCACTCCTAGGGTGGCTGGAGGTCGCCGTACGCTCCTGCGACGCCCGACCTAAACCATATCCTGTCATCAAAGCAAATGACGTGTTTAGGTTTTTTTATCCACAAACAGTCCTTCAACAGCTTTTTCTAATTGAGAAAAGTATTTCAGATCTTTTTAATCCTTATTAATTGCATTATTCTTTTACAGGTATCAGATTCTCACTCGATGTATCCAGAGACGAGGTCAAGGCTCTGTCTGCCTTGATGACATTCAAGTGCGCCTGCGTTGACGTACCCTTCGGTGGTGCTAAGGCCGGTATCAAGATCAACCCTAAAGAGTACTCCGAACATGAGCTGGAGAAGATCACCCGCCGATTCACCTTGGAGCTCGCCAAGAAGGGCTTCATTGGTAAATCAAACATACCTTCTAGCTTTTTAATCACCAAACACATGTACTACTATGCAAGAAGTATACCTACTACTGAATTAAATAATGATTATATTAAAACCTCTATACAACGTGTAATTATAATAACTGAAAACCTGTTGAAGAAATGCGGGCAGAGAGACTTTAGAAAATAAGATACCTATTTGATGAAACTATCGCTGTCGCATTGCGAGTGCTCGGCCTCAAGTAAGTGCGATAAGGACAACTGCAGCTCCGACTGAATAGCCTTGGCTAAAAGTCATAATTCGAAGTTTGGCTCTCGACTATTTTCTCCTCCGAAACTGGACCAATTTAAGAGATATTTCATAAACCGATTAAGAAGAATATGTTCTGTGTCGCTATGTTTTTCCTTTTCCATTCATATATAATTTATACACCTCTGTAGACAGCGGTCTAAATAGACAATTTTGAGATTTTTTGAGGACTTCTAGAAATAATTTATCAACAAAAACGAAAACATAGGGACATACAAAAAGATGATATTTATTTTACCGTTAATAAAAATTGCTCTAGATTCAAAGGCTGGGGGGTGCTGGCCAGAAAACCTCCACGTGTGCCTGACGGCTGCTTGTCCTTCTGGACACGTCTGGAGGGAACGGCAGTTGTTTGGCCGGTGCATCCTAGGCACGGGCAATAAAATCCTTTCGAGGGATTAACCTTCGGGGAATTTTATTGTAAGTGGCGAATATTCTGGCGCGGGAGGGGCCCGTTCTGGGCCAGTGGGGAGTTGCTCCACGTGTCCCTCAGTTGCCAACAGAGGGCACAGTGGAGGAGCAGGGGCGGGCCCGGTGTGCACTCACCCTGCCACTGAGCAGGCAGCAGGGGATTTGTCTTTGACGGGAGCAGGCCGTCGATCTCGTAACCCCAGGAGTGCCCGCTGAGTAGTGTTCTCGCGCTTCTTGGGACCGAGGGTCTTGGCTTCACCGCCCGGACCGCGAGGAAGAAAACTTCTATAAAAAATCACGGGAGGTAGGGCCTGCGAGCAGCAGACTCGGGATAGTCTGCTGCCCGACCAGCAGCTGGCGTAGCTGGCACAGCTGGTTTAGTTGGCGCAGCTGGTAAAGGCTTGGCGTGCAGTGTTCCGTGTGCGCCGCCTAGGAGGGTGCGGCCAACGTTAGGCCGCACGGGGAGAAGGGGCTCGCCTGCTTGTGGCGGGCCAGGACCTGTCGGGGGTGGTTGTGTGAATACCCACGGGTTCCCACGCCCCCGGCTAAGGTAGTTGAAGGAACACCGTGGTGGTTTTAGTCGGTAAGAGTCCGACACTGGCTCCGCCTACCCCGGGCGGGGTGCGTCCATGAGGATTTCCCCTCGGCAAAAAAATTAAAAGGGTCAAAGGCTGGTGTTATTATTTATGTTTGTGTTAACAAACCTTGAAGAAAACAGTCGAGAGCGTTGTTATGGGGAAAAGACCACCCGCACTTCCTCTAAAGGGGGTCATTGTACTCATCATTATGAACAACTTTTACTACGGGACCAATACAAAAACCGCAACAAAAAAAACAGCTGCTCCATACATTTATGTTCGCATAACTCGAAAAAATGTAAGCAACAGCTGACTTTTTTTCGGACTGAATTGGTCCGATATTAAAAGTTGTTCATACTGATGACTGATGAGAACAAAGACCCCTCAAGAAGTTTTCAGTTATTTTAATTACACATTGTATACGGGACTTGCTATTAGGGATCATTTAAGATTGAAGCAATTAAATAATTAACTCAGCTGATCAACTCAGCGCCGCCTATCGCAGTCCACTGCTGGACATAGGTCTCTCCTAAGTTAAATAATGGCTTTCGGAAATCACTTCATCGGTAGCCTTCTGCTTTCAAGTAATTTTTTAGCACGTCGATGAAATGTTCTTCTGAAAAATGAATTGAATTGATAGGTAGGCAGTAGGGGACATGATAAATTTACTACGGTAGATAAATGAGTACATATGGACTCATTTATTACACGTATTATTATATTTTTGTTTCGTGTGGTGCCGGACATAAAGAATAGTGCACTTATCTCTTCTCATGGGTGTCATAAAAGGCGACTAAGGGATACACCAGAGGATGGGCAGCAGTGTTCTCTGAGTAAATAACCAACCAACTGCGATCGCCAAGTTCGCCAACCCGCCTGCCAAGCGTGGCGATTATTGCATATCCTTTGGAGGAGGCCTATGTCCAGCAGTGGACGTCTTTCGGCTGAAATGATGATGTTGATTATATCACAATTATTGCAACATAAGAAGAACAGAATTTCAATACATGTACGGTGTACGTGTACCTCCTACCTATGTACGCAAACATAATACAAACGAGATCAAAATATTTACTTGTTTTCCTTGGCGATGTGTTTATTTTGTGGTTAGTAGATATTATGTATGTACGGTACATTATATGTAAATTGCAACTTCTCATTTTGACCTTGTTGAGTACAGTTCATCGACTGACCACTTACCTAGGTCAATAACCGGCGCAAGTAAATTACACTCGCGTGATAAACTCCCCACGAAATCGACAGCACAGAGTGCCGAATATATGATGATGATTTCGTAGATATTTATGATTATTTTATAAACACATTCAATCCCATCTTTTGGGCCAGGAACCTTCACGGGCTTACGCAGAACTACTCACCAAAGTTTCATCACAATCGGATGAATGGTTTAGGAACGTATAGAGAACAAACATACAAAGAAACATTCATTTTTGTATTCATAATACAGATTAGGTATGTTAAAGGCCACATGATAACGCCTACAGAGGTCTCGTCGTGAGGAGACCTTAGAGAATCTGATAATATAAACGATAAAATGTAACCAACCCCCCCAAAGATAATCTTTTAATAATGACCTTGTAGTAAAGCCCAATAAAAACAAATATTTTACCTACAACTGGGCTTACTGGGCACTCATTTCCAGATTTTATTTACCTACCATAATGTCATTATCGGTTATCAGATGGATTGAATTGAAAGTCAGTATGAGTCCGATAACTGAGTAATCCGTTTCTCGGCGCAGGGTTTCATAGCAACCGATAAAAGAATGCTGATAAAGCCTGTGTTTAATAAAAATCCAATCTAATTACTACAGATAATGAAATCGAAAATATAAGTCATGATCAAGTACCTAATTGTACACGTAGATAGTAGTAGGTACTTTTAGTTCATGAAAATTTTATGGCATGACTGGCTATCAGTGAGGTATTATGATTATTACTCTTTAAATATATTTGTGAATCGCCTGGGCTTTGGGCTTTCATTACTTTACATAATGATGTAGCTTGCCATTGTAAATAAATACAGCAATTATCGTTTTACAGCAAATGATTTTTTTTCGAGTAACTTAAACAAAATAGGTGCTTGACGAAATCTATTTAAGACAATAGTTGTGTAACTTCGATTTTAATTCATTCTTTTCGTGTAGAAGGCCAAGCATGTCTTTCCGCCTGAAACCTCTTGTTAGAAGAACTGCTTAATCCGTTAAGATTTTACTTCAAAATGCAACCATCCGCCACTTTATTTAAATAGGCCTGTAAGTGACTTCGCCCAACAGTTCACTTCGCTTGATTTTAATATAAAGCGCTGTGTAGTGGCTTGATCTGTTACACAGCAACATGCTGAGTGGGAACCTCATTGTCGCGGCTACGGCGTGCAATTGGCCGGTTGTCTTGAGAACTAACGAAGATATTTTATTTTTACTATGCAATTTTAGGTGCGGTCGACCGTACGTCAGTGGTAACAGTTTGGCTCTGACGGCGCCTTTATTTCGTAAGCAGTAAGGGCGGTTTTCAGACTTGGGTGTTGCCACTGTCATGCGGTCAACTATACTTTTCTTATATTTTGTATCGACTGTCCCTTCTTAATTTTTTACCTATGTGTCTTTTGTTTTTAATTTTTATGTAACCCCACCTATAAGTTGCCTGCTTGTGTTTATCACTGTGTTTTAAATGTTGCGCGTCGTTAACTGTGACAATAAACTATTTTTCTTTCTTTCTTTCTTTCTTTCTTCGTCCAGGGCCCGGTGTGGACGTGCCAGCCCCTGACATGGGTACCGGCGAACGCGAAATGTCGTGGATTGCTGACACTTATGCCAAGACCATCGGTTACCAAGACATCAACGCACACGCCTGCGTCACTGGAAAGCCTATCAACCAGGTGAGAACAAATACCATCTAGGTTAGAAGATCTTTGAAAACTTCTCCGAAATAGAAAAGGAAAAAAATATGATAAGACTAAATATTCTACTGTTCTGACCTCCTTGACGACTACTGACTCGGTCATTTGTTAATAACCTAAAGAGATAATATTTTAAGTACACTGATAATTACAAACGAAAGTCCACCTGGGTACTCAGCTACAAATCGTACCTAGCCCTAATAATCTTGGCTTTTTTAAAGAGAATAGTGTACTGTCCACATTTCGACGATTTTAACGGTCGAGTGGTGTACTGTACCGGTGACAACTCATCAGTTTATAGACAGTGTTTTTCTGTTTAGGGGCTGTTGCCGTACCATTTTTTTTTATTAGTATTGTACAATATTTCCTTATTTCCTCATAACAGGGAGGTATCCACGGTAGAGTGTCCGCCACCGGCAGAGGTGTGTTCCACGGCCTGGAGAACTTTATCAACGAGGCTAACTACATGAGCATGATCGGTAAGCTTAAAATATATTACTATAGCCGTATAAATATGTATGAGGACATAATAAAGCATTAAGTACTGCACAAAATAAAACTGAACGAGGAGTGGAGAATATGACGTCACCTGTTACGATCATCATGTGACTAGTTATAATGACATTTTAAATGTAAGTAGGTATTCACAGAAATAGAAGGTATACGGATACGAGTACGTTTGTATCTATCAAAAAATAAGAAAGGATACGTCTTAAAGATAAATATCATTTACTGGTCAAAGATGCGTTTACATAAAAATTAAGCATGCAAGATGTAAAATTAAAAGAACCACAGACATGTTTTGCCTATCAAGGCATACAAATTTAAGTAATTTAATAAAATAATGTAAATTAAATAATGAATGTTCACAATTATAAATTAATCAATAATGTAATAATGCAAAATTATTATTCAAAATAAAACATAATAATCTAATTGAAATCCGCATGTCAGTTAATAATCAAATCTTCTGTCTTCACTTAATAGGATCTCTACCTACACGACGTGAGATAAAATGCTAATGTAATGATAAAATGACGTGTAGGTGTTGTTATATTCCACCAAAAGAAGGACTAAGGCCTTAGCCTCCTCATACTGAGAAGAGGCCCGTGCCCAGCAGTGGGACAGTAATGGGCTGGTTATGTATGTATGTAAAAGAAGGTACCTAAACAAAATACAAGCTTAGCTGTGTCATAAATTATTATGTAACTATGTATTTTTAAAATAAAGCCCCCTTGTCAGAATTGTTTACTGTATTTATAATAATGATAACATAACACAGAGTCACTGACGAGAATGACGAGAATTAGGTACGTATACCGCTCTGTCCACAGATAATAATTTTACATTCAAACTAAAGAACACAATGGAATTCCTCGGTTTGAGATAAATTGTACCCAAACCGCAAACGTATAAGCTGGTGCCGACCGCGCAGTAACTCTAATAATTTTTATCTCAAATCACTTCATAATGTAGGTGCCTGATGGTATTACTGTACTCTCATGGTCAAGTTAGCTCTTTTTATGGCAATTCTGTAATTGCATCTAGGTTTATGTTAACAGTTTGACAATTTTTATGTTATAGGATGGCAAAACGAGCTAAAGGCTCACCATTTAGGCAACAGCTTGTATTGCAGTTGTTATGGGCAAAGGTAACCGCTTAACATCAGGTGGGCTTTTAGCTCGTTTAGCCATCCTATAATATAAAAAAAACCTTATGATAAAATTAAATGCCACCTTGTGTCCTTTTGCATGGGTTACCTTTATGGAGCAATTGCAATTTAGACTGTTGCCTAACGGCCAAAATTATATCCTATCTTACCACGATTTGCCCTACTAGAGATAGAAATTTGACATAACGTAATATTTCTATCTCTAGTAGCGCAAATCGTGGATAGATAGAATATTAATTTTGGCCGTAAATGGTATTGCAAGTCGCGTTCGCCAAACTGAGACATGAAGAGGGAAAATCTCACGTGATTGTAATGTCACTGGCATTTTTTGCATGTCACCCGTACCGGAACACGGCACAAGCAATGTTTGGTGGCAGATTTAGGTACGGTGGTTGTAGCTTAGCTAGGTATACCCCGGACGGGCTGTTTCACAATGGAGCTCTACTACTACTGAAAATAATTTATTACCGTGTGATCCCGGAAAAAATGGCGTATACCATCTTCTGGCTATCGTGGGATATTGAACCCAGCCCATGCATATCACATGGGCAGCGTGGATGGTTTTGTAAAACGTAAAATACTTATAATATTATTTCCACGCACTCAGTGCTACGTGGAATGCATAAGTGCTACGTGGAAAGCATAAATTGCGAACAAAAGATATAAACGTGCAGCCTGACCGTGTGCTGACTTGTGTTGGATGTTCAAGTATGTATGAAACCCGTCCATCTCATCCAATAGACATTTTTAAGTGTCTGTAGTTTATTTATGGTTCTATAAAAAAAAACTAGCAACCAGTTTTAACTTCAAAACCGGGGTATAGAAATCAAATAAAATTATGTTTCGCCAAAATCGGTATGTTTGTATTAAAATTAATTACAAAAAACGATTAGTAAGATTGGTTTTATGGTTTTTTATTAAGTAACTCGCTTTCAGTCTTGTCTGTCTGTTCGGTACAAATTTTGCAATCGATTTTAAACTAATTCCCCATGAGCTAGAGACTTGAAACTCTAAACATAGCTCAGAACAGGGGGCCTACTACGAGTTTAACACTTACGAATAACTTTCATCGTTTTCGACGACTTTCATTCATTAATCAGTAGAGCCCCTGGCGGATATGAGGAGGAACTACTGATTTATGAATGAAAGTCAACGAAAACTATAAAAGTATTCGTAAGTGTCAAACTCGTACCAGGCCCCTTGGATTACAATGCAATATTAACTTGCTTTCGTTTAAAAAACGTGGTATAAAAAACCTTTTCATCACAATATTCTGTTTAAAATCGATACTAGATAGATAGATGGTAAATACGATTTTCCTGGAATATC
Source organism: Asteroscopus sphinx (assembly GCA_949699075.1). Lineage (NCBI taxonomy): Eukaryota > Metazoa > Arthropoda > Insecta > Lepidoptera > Noctuidae > Asteroscopus > Asteroscopus sphinx. The sequence goes on from OX453013.1 coordinate 14,529,350, forward strand.
CCGCACATTCCGCCCGGACCGCGAGGAAGAAAACCTCTATAAAAAATTACGGGAGGATGGGGCCTGCGAGCAGCAGACTCGGGGTAGTCTGCTGCCCGACCAGCAGCTGGCGTAGCTAGTGTAGTTGGCGTAGCTGGTAAAGGCCCTTGAGGTGAGGTGGCGTGCAGTATTCCGTGTGCGCCACCTAAGCGGGTGCGGCCAACGCTAGGCCGCACGGGGAGAAGGGGCTCGCCTGCTTGTGGCGGGCCGGGTCCTGTCGGGGTTGGTAGGATACTTCGACTGAAATACACTTCAGATTTGTTGGTATGTTAATCATTGAGTATAATCACAGAATAAAGAAAACAAGTGGAAGTGCCCTTACGATTACTTAGTACGGGAAAAGGTGTTGCCATAATCACACATTGACGATTGAAATATGTATATATGTAGTGAGGTCGAAAACTTCTATGGGCATTTGTATTCCACGAAAACGGCGAGACCAGCGGTTTCTAGCAATGACGACAAAAGAGCCCAGCTCACGCGCCATTACACCGAGGATCTTCCGGACGATGACCAGGGCGAGATTAGGGCGGCCCTCGAGCAGCTTAAGAACAACAAAGCTCCGGGCGATGACGGCATTACTACTGAACTCCTAAAAGCAGGCGGGGCTCCGGTCCTGAAGGAGCTACAGAGTCTGTTTAATTCCGTCATCCAACAAGGCTCTACACCGGAGGCATGATGGAGCGGGAGTGCGGTGGTACTATTCTTCAAAAAAGGGGATAAAACCCTTCTGAAGAACTACAGACCCATCTCACTCCTGAGTCATGTGTACAAGCTGTTCTCGAGCGTCATCACGATTCGTCTCGCCGGAAGACTCGACGAATTCCAGCCACCAGAGAAAGCTGGGTTTCGAAAAGGCTACAGCACCATAGACACACCACATCCATACTGTTCGGCAGATCATACAGAAGACTGAAGAGTACAATCAGCCGCTGTGTATGGCATTCGTGGACTACGAGAAGGCCTTCGACTCTATCGAAACTTGGGCAGTTCTGGATGCTCTTCAGCGATGTCACATTGATGAGCGGTATATAGAGAAGCTGAGATGCCTATACAACGCTGCTACCATGACTGTTCAGCTCCAGGACCAAAAGACGAAGCCAATCCAACTGCGCAGAGGGGTGAGACAAGGGGATGTAATATCCCCGAAATTGTTCACTAACGCATTGGAGGACGTCTTCAAGACGCTGGACTGGACTGGACAGGGTATCAACGTTAACGGCGAGAACATCTCACATCTCCGTTTTGCCGATGACATCGTTGTAATGGCTGAGTCGCTGGAACAACTGGGCGAAATGCTGCACAGTTTAAACGGAGCCTCTCAACATGTCGGTCTCGGCATGAATCTGGACAAGACTAAAGTCATGTTCAATATGCATGTCATGCCGAGGCCAATATTCGTCGAAGGGTCGGCACTCGAAGTTGTAACGGAATACGTCTTCCTAGGGCAGGCAATTCAGCTTGGTAGACACAACTTCGAGAAAGAAGCCAACAGAAGGATCCGTCTTGGCTGGGCAGCATTTGGCAAACTTCGCCGAGTCTTCTCGTCACCTATACCGCAAAGTTTGAAGACAAAGGTCTTCAACCAGTGCGTCCTGCCAGTCATGACTTACGGTGCCGAGTCGTGGACACTGACAGTTGGGCTAGTCCACAAATTCAAAGTCGCTCAGCGAGCTATGGAGCGAGCTATGCTTGGAGTTTCTTTGAAGGATAAAATCCGTAACGAGATTATCCGGAGAAGAACCGGAGTGACCGACATAGCTTGTAGGATCAGTAAGCTGAAGTGGCAGTGGGCTAGCCATGTCTAGCAAAGGACCGATGGCCGTTGGAGCAGACGAGTCCTTGAGTGGAGACCGCGAATCGGCAAACGCAGCGTAGGGCGCCCCCCTGCCAGGTGGACCGACGACCTAAAGACCGTGGCTGGGGGGGACTGGATGCGGAAGGCAGAGGACCGAGCGTTGTGGCGCGACTTGGGAGAGGCCTATGTCCAGCAGTGAACTGCGATAGGCTGAGTTGATTGATTGATATATGTAGTAAGTTAAAATACCCAAAAAACAATCATGTGATTGGGTCTATTTAAAATTTAAATGGGGCCTAGCAATTATATAATGTTTTTATCACCACCTACAAGTTGTTAAAATTAAAATTGTTTTATTGAAATTTATCAAAATTGTACACAGCGGTGATATAATACACCTTTGGATGTATATAAGTTTGTGTAGGGTGACGATCTACTGGAGGTGAAATATGAAAGCGTATTTAAATAACATTCACTATAATTATTACGTATTGATCAGAAGGTTTAGTTACACGTTAGAATACTGTGTTCACGTTTTCACCTACGTACGTCATAATTATAGTGAATGCTATTTAAATACGCTTTCATATTTCACCTCCAGTAGATAGTCACCCTACACACCTTTATTTTAATCAATCGTTTTTGGTTCTGCTATCATTTTTACGCGTTAAAATTAAACAGTAAGGTTTAATCTAGTATTTCACGTAAGCATTCGAGACATAGTGTCGCAGCGGGAAACTAATTGCGATAAAGTTAATGTTGCGCATCTGCGCTTAATTGTGCCACGCATCCGGTAGCTGTATGCCACTTCCCGTTGTTTTCTTCATTCCGTGAACATAGTAATACGTTCGGGGTGACGTTCTGACGCATTCTTCTTACACGATTCGTTGTATTGTAGTACACAACAATCATTCCACACGTTCCTCAGTAGATGTTTACAGGCTGTTTGATATACGGAATCCATAATCAAATGTATCGTGATTTTTGCCATTATCACACGATTCGAATCTTTCCTGCTTGACACCAATTTCCCCAGATAAATCGTATCCGATATTATATCTTTGTGTGTTTGCTGTATTAGTATCAGTTAAGTAGGTAATACGTCTTATTTATTTTTAAATTGATTGATTATATCGATTTGTTCGTTCATTTCACAGAAAAACAGAACAACCTGAGAGTAAAAAGACATGAGTAATAATCATTCAAAGTTCCACTTTAAGTTGTAGCATACTCTGTTAAAAAAGTTATTTTTGTATGCATTAGTAGAATGAAAACTTTTTTTGCCTTCTTTGCATGTATGGACGCTCCCCTCAAATTATTTTTATTTTAAGCAACTTACGGCTTCAGCCTAAAGTTTTACGCATTATGTGTAATTTTTGGATTGGAAATTATAAGGTTCTGACCGTGGTTCTGACAGACAGACAGACGGACAAGTGCTCAGCGCTCAAAGACCTCGCTTCGCTTGGTCTACTATACTATAGAGTAGGTATACAACACAGACTAGTAAGCTTCAAGACTCCGCATAAACAAAGTTTTGTATTCGAACGCAGTCGTAAAACGATGGTGGGGTCAGGGGGGCGGACGGCGCGTTATGATTGGCCGGCTCAAAAGTTCGGTGGTATGATTCCTTATGATTGGTGCCGCTCGCTGACTAAGTGACATTCCGATTGGCGGAGGGACGTATGATATGCAGTGGTAGAGCATATGCGTTGTGACCGGGGGTGTCCAGCTAACCGGCGTCTCGAGGCTTACTGGTCTATGGTATACAATAAGTTAAAAAACTTTTAAAAAACTCTGTCCGATCCAAAAGGGCACACAGGTAACGCAATAACATTTCCAAAAAAATAACATATTATTAATTAAAACGTTATGGTTATTGTTATTTAAAATGCACGTTTTATGTATAAACTTGTATCTACGTGTTACCTACTAGCGTTTATGCGTTTTAGTACCTACCCAAATTACGTCAATTTCCTCTTATTATTCTTTCCATTACAACTGGTAGGTACCTATAATTATTGATATAAATCTATGATTGCTCGACAAATTTCTGAACATTGACCATAAAAATGCCTGGTCGAATAATAAAAAAAAATTTGTATTTCCGTTTTTGAAATGGATCAGGAACAAAAAACGTTAAAAAATGCATTTTTTTCGAGGGTTTTTTTGTATGACTTTGGGTTTAGACTTTTTATTATTTTTTGTGCCTATTTGCCATGATGGGGGGTGTGGAGGTTGAGTACGTCGATGAGTATCTCTATCTAGGTCAAATAGTCTCTTTCCAGGCAAGACAAAATAAGGAAGTTGCAAGACGCACCGAAAATGCCTGGAAGAGCTATTGGGCCATGAAAGAACTCATGAAGGGTAATCTTCCTCTGTCCCTTAAGAAGAGACTCATGGACGTATGCATTCTTCCTGAGATGTGTCGGGAGCGGAATAGTAATAACGACACACATGCGTTCGGTTCAAGGAGCATTTATTCACTGACTCTGCCAACCATTGTCTTATATGCTAACTTAATATATACTAATCTATACTACTACTACCACACCTAGGGGGTTAATTTAAAAAAAAAAAAAACATAGTTGCAATTTTTTTTTTTTTGTAAATACATAAATTTCAAACAAACACATAATATTTATGGCTTACATTAATGTTTTATAACATCTTGGTAAAGTCAATAACAAAGTCATTACAAAAACATAGTCTGTTTCATTTATAGACCTGCTTACCTAAAGGATATGGTTACAACAAAACATTGTGATATAAACAATACTACGCTATGCTAGGTTACATAAGGTTTTGTTCTGTTTTTATGGACTGTCTCAATTTTATTATTTATTTGAATTGTTACATTGGGTTCGCATTCACTTATTACATGAAATGGTCCATCAAATAGTTTGTCTAATTTTTTTCCAGTTTCCTTTTTTACTAAAATTAGATCTCCTTTTTCATACTTAACTGGGTTCATCATTTGATCATAATAACATTTTCTTTTCATTTTTGACAAAACTAAATTTTTCCTGGCTTCTTTACTTGCTAATTGTAACCTATACTTAAGTTCTAATGCGTAGTTATCTGGATTATATAGAGGTTCTACAATATAATTATCTAAACTACTAGGTAAATTACAAGTTTTCCCAAAGACCATCTCATAAGGTGAGTATTTAGTCTCAGTATGTATGGTGGTATTGTAAGAGAAACACCAGAAAGGAAGCCACTGACTCCAAGTCTCTGAATGTCCATCACATTGGGTTCGTAAGAAAGCAGCTAAATGTTTATGCGTGTTTTCCAACGCACCCAGTGATTGATGATGATAAGCAGTTGAATTTACCTTATCAATTTGAAGTAGCTTGCACACCTCCGTCATGGTTTCTGACATGAATTCGGTTCCACGATCCGTTGCGATAGTCCTTGGTAAACCGTATCTAAGTATAAAATTATTAACGAAAGAACGTGCTACACTCACCGTGTCTTTTCGTTGAATTGGATACGCCTCGACGTACTTACTTAATTCACATTGTAAACTTAAAATGTAAACATTACCTTCTAAATCCTTATCTAGGGGGCCCACTAGATCTAAATATATTTTTTCAAAGGTGCTCTTTGCGGTAGTTGTTATTACCATGGGTTCTATCGTATTCCTAGAGTACTTATTTATTTGGCATTTTTGGCACTTTCCAACGTATTTTCTTACATCGCTTTCAAGACCGGGCCAAAAATATTTGCCTTTAATATTATTTATCATACGTCGTATTCCTGCATGTCCACTTGTCGGTAATACGTGATAGTCATGTAGTATGTATGTTTTCTCGTCATTATCTAGGACTCGTTTAACTCCTCTTAATATATTTATGTGTGGTCCGGACCACTTTTCTCTATCATTTATTTCATTTATCAATTCCTTAATGAATTTAATATTATACTCATTTTTTATAATGCATATTTCCTCAATATTTACTTCATTACAATATTTACTCAATTTATTCGCAAATTCGACTCGCGTAAAGTGCGACATATAATTGGTATCAATATATAAAGTTTTCTCGGAGTTTACATATGCGAAACATTCCTTCTCATAACTTATGCTTTTTTTAAATAATTTTTCCCTTTTTATAAACTTTAACTCTACATAGTCACTCGGTTTTCTTAATATCTCTGCGACTTTTGGTTGGCCAAAACTTGGTTCTGCGGGTGTATTAATAGACCTTGTGCTATCCTTTTCTTCTTGATTATCTTTTTCTTTTTGTGCTCTGGTCATTACCATGGCAACTTTTTGATTTAGTGATTTTAATTCGTCTGAACTTATGGTCACCCTACTCAAAGCATCTGCCACTACGTTATCGCTACCTTTTATATAAATAACATTATAATCATACTCTTCCAATTGTAGTCTAAATTTTAAAAGTCTTGTTGACGGGTCCTTCATACCGAATAAATAAATTAGTGGTTTATGGTCTGTCATTACAGTGAACTTTCTCCCATACAAATAGGGTCTGAAATACTTAATACTCCAAACGATTGCCAAAAGCTCTTTTTGGATTGTGGGATAATTTAGTTCTGCCTTATTCAATGGTCTACTAGCGTATGCTACTGGTCTCATGTCTTTGTTACATAAAACTGATCCAATTGCTATTCCTGATGCATCTGTCTGAAGGACAAAGGTGTTATCTTGTGAGAAGTCAGGGTATTGTAAGACAGGTGGTGAAGCCAAATGTTTTTTAAGATTTTCAAAACATTTTTGACATTCATGAGTCCAAATAAATTGTATATTTTTTCTGCACAATTTGTTTAACGGTATTGTGATCTCTGAAAATGATGGTATAAATTTTCTATAATAATTACAAAAAGCTACGAATCGTCTAACTTCATCCGCGTCCTTTGGTACGGGGTAATTTTCTAATACCGAAACCTTCTCAGGGTCGGGTAACACTCCGCTTGCTGAGACTACGTGTCCTAAATACAATATCTGTGTTTTCATAAAGTCACACTTATTAGGGTTTAGTTTTAGGTTCATTTTTCTAAGTCGTTCGAACACATCTAAAAGATTTTTATTGTGTATTTCGCTATTTCTTCCAAAAACAATTAAATCGTCGCAGTACAAAAAACATTGTTCATAATTAAGTCCTGACATTGCTAATGACATTACTCTAGAAAAAACACTAGGGCTTATTTTAAGTCCCATCGGTAGGCGTTTCATTTGATATTGTCCAGTACTTGTAGTGAAGCTAGTAAGATTTCTACATTCAGGTTTTGTGCTGACTTGGAAAAATCCTTGGTGTAAGTCCAAATGAGTGAAGTAAATACTTCCGGAAAGCGAATCTAATATTTCGGTAATATTTGGTAACGGAAATTTATCATCTTGTATTGAATTATTAACCTTCCTATAATCTATGACCAAACGCCATTTTTTTTCTTCTTCCGATTTTTTAGGTACCAAAAGTACTGGACTATTCCATTCACTATTTGCCGGTTCTATTATATCTTCATCGAGCATTCTTTGAACTTGTTTATTAATCTCTGTCTTCAACGACTCGGGTAGCCGATAAGGTTTTACATACACGGGTTTGGTGTCTGGTTTCACTGTTATTGTTTGCTCTGCGACGTTCGCCGTACCTAAACAATCGCCCTCTAAGAAAAAAATATCAGCATATTTTGAGCAGATAATTTCTATTTGCTTTCTGTCATTTGTATTTAAATGAGATAATTTCAATTTCAGTAATAATTGCTTTACACGTTCTACTCCCCGTTCCGATTTGTTGAACAAACATATTTCATAATTTTCTAAATAATCTATTTCCTTAGGCTGAATCAAATTGTTTTTAGATATTGTTACTGATTTTTCACTCGTATTTAGTATTTTTACCGGTATTTTACCCCTTGTAGGCTTTACAATACTACCTGCCATGAATATATATTCACTTAATTGCTTTGCGTATAAAACACAATCTTTAAATATATTTTTATTTATGTCAACAAAATGTATTGATTCACTACGAGCCGGAATAGTTAAATAATTATCTGGTTGTTCCTCATTGTTATAACAGTTATGTATAGTTAAAGTACACCTTCTGTTATTACATTGTAATGTAAGTTGGTTTGTAGGGACGTCTATGTTTGCATTATAAATTCTAAGAAAGTCTAAACCGATAATACCGTCCGCCGCACATGGCATGCTGTCGAATAAACGTAGTTTGTGACGAAATATGAAACCTTTCTCAGACTGTAAAGAAACGAATGCGACGCATTTAGATTGTATTTTTCCACCTATTCCATGTATGACAGTATTTTCTTCGTAAACTTTAACGTCATTTTTAACTATATTACTATGAATTATCGATATTGAAGCGCCTGTATCTATTAAAAATTTGCACTTTCTATTTCCTACGTATAAATTGATAAAATCTAATCCCTTACATATTAACACATAATTAGGCTCGAAAAAACTGCTCAACATTTTCTTCCTCTTCCTCACGTTTAGGCTCCTCACTGTCATTCTGTGACGCTAAATTCACATTCTTCTGACCGTCTCGACTCGTATTGTACGAATCTCTGTTATAATTATTTCTAAAATTACCCCTGTTGGACCTCTCATAACGATGAAAACTCCTGCCGCGGCTATTGAAACTATATCCGCGATTGCCACGTGATTCGGATCCAGATGGATGCTGTTCCTGATTCGCTCCAAAGTTTTGCTGAGGCCATCCACGACTATAATATCCTCGACCACGGCTAAACCTAGGATTCCTAGAGTACATACCTCGTGAGTATGAGTAGACAGCATCCTGTCCAACAGATTCAGGGCGCGCATCTTCTTCATCCTGTGCTGCACGTACGGCGTCCTTGAGCTCCTTGTAGTCCCGCGCTGATATTATAGTGCTCAAACGGCGGTTCCTGAGGCCATCTGCAAATCTTTTTATTATCATTTTTTCATTAATAGGACTCAATATGGCACTTGCTTCTGGATTTCCATCAGCTTGTGCTATAGTAAGCCCTATAAAGAGTTCCTCTAACTTCTCTCCATATTCAGATATGGTCATACTATTTTGAGACATGTTGTTTATCTGCGACAACAAAGAATTTGCTGATTTTTTTGTTAACAAATATTTCTTTATATCTTCAACTAAAATTTCAACACTTGAATATTCGGGTTTTAGTTTCAATTTGGCAATTTTTGTCAACCGGGTTTTTAAAACAAAGGAAATCAGCAGTTTTTTGTTTTCACTTGTTTTTAAACAACTATCATACATTTCCACAGCCTCGATAATCTTTTCAGTTGTTTCTTCCTTCCCGTCCATCACCGGAATTAATACACTCGCGGTTTTCAATTCAAAATTCTCCATTTTTATTTCTTTTTTGTAAACTACCTTGTAACTTAAGATTTTACTATAAGAATCCTCTATGTTTTTACAAATAGTGTCCAATGAATATCCAGATAACTCAGCAATACATAAATTTTGTTTTTCTAGGGAATTTAATAGTAATTTATATTCATTATATAACTGTAAAGCCTGGTCAAATTTTTGCTGCCCTAATTTTTCTTCTCGCCTCTTAGGGCCCAATTTTTTTATATTCTCACATAAATCTTTTATGTCTTTATATAAAATACTTAATCTTTCCATAGAGGGAATATTTTGTATATAAAAACTATTTACTTACTCATAATTATGATTACACAAGTATATTATAACTACGTAGCCCCATTAATGTTTATTTCTACTTTCTTGACAAGCCGACGCTGAAACCCCTTTTTGTTTTTCACTCACGCACGCACTAAATACTTTTCACTTTGAAAAAAAAAATTGTTCATTTTTCTCACTGCTGTCGATCTCTCCTTTTCGTTGTCGTCTATCTCCTCTACCAGAAAATCTCGCCTGCATACGCCGCACCATCTCGCGCCTCACTTTTCCATTATTTTTCTTCCGAACCTTATTTACTTTCATTCCGAGCCATGAGGTATGTCGCAATGCGCTGCAAAGGCCATGGTTGCCTACGCACACTCTGTAAACTCCGCGTCAGCAACCTATGGCAGGGTCGCCATGAGATGTGTCGGGAGCGGAATAGTAATAACGACACACATGCGTTCGGTTCAAGGAGCATTTATTCACTGACTCTGCCAACCATTGTCTTATATGCTAACTTAATATATACTAATCTATACTACTACTACCACACTTCCCATCCTCACGTATGGTTCTCAAACATGGTCTTTGACAATTCAACAGAGGACCACGCTCGAGGTTTGCCAGAGAGCAATGGAACGGAGTATTCTGGGAATTAACCTTGTTGACCGGATTAGGAATACAATCATCCGTTCCAGGACAAAAATAACTGATGTCACTCGGAAAGTTGCCATGCTGAAGTGGAACTGGGCTGGACACATCTGCCGCATGCCAGACGACCAATGGGCCAAACATACGACCCAATGGGCCCCCACAAATGGCAAACGCCAACGCGGCAGGCCCAGACGGAGATGGCGGGATGAACTGGACAACTTTCAAAAAGACTGGTCCTTATTAGCCACAGACAGAGAGAGGTGGAAGGAGAGTAGGGAGGCCTTTGCCCTGCAGTGGGACTGTACAGGATCTTAATAATAATAATTTGCCATGATAGATAGTATCACTTGGGTCTCGTTGGCATCCTTTGGGTACGGAAGCCTAAAAATATAACTTATTTCGGGTTATGGTGTTAATTTTACTTTTTTCTGCCAGGAACCACTCCCGGATGGGGCGGCAAGACGTTCATCGTGCAGGGCTTCGGTAACGTGGGCCTGCACACCTGCCGCTACCTCGTCCGCGCCGGCGCCACCTGCATCGGCATCATCGAGCACGACGGCTCCATCATCAACCACGACGGTATTGACCCCAAGGTGAGCTCAGACACCTTTAGATGGGTCTCCTTTTGAATGGAAATTAACAAGTTTTTGGGAACATTAAATTCAACAATTTGTGCTTAAATTATGTACAGTCGACTGCATGACAGTGGTCACACTTCAATTCGAAAACCGCCCTTACTGCTTACGAAATAAAGATGCTGCTAATGTCAAAGTGTTACCAGCGACGTGCGGTCCGTACCTATCAAAGCATAAGCGTTGTTTTCATCGTACCTAACGTGCATCTCTGTATCACAGCTTCACAGCTCAGAGTAAAATTACTCAGAGTATCACAATGTGGAAACTGTTTAGGTGGTTTTGGATCACACAAATCGTTAAAATTGATCAATTCGTGAACAACAAAAACAAATGGAAATCAGCGAAGTCGTAACCACAATTAGTGTGACGTCAAACATGTATAAAAAAGCATTAAGTTTTTGTAGTCTGCCCATATTTAAAAACAATATTCTAGAAGCGAGCTAAACTGTCATGTGGGCCTGGCTGGTTTCTGTTTTATCATTTCTAGATACTTATAAAAATACGTAGATCTAAAAGATAAATGTTAATTCATTCCGACACCGATCACTAACACTAAACACTCGCTTGAGTGCGAAACGCAAACCCATTAAATATAAAAAAAAGAAATAGGCAGCACAGTCACGTGAATCATCCGTGACGTATTTGTAATTATAATTCTCATAGTTATCATAATTAAGCAAAACGAACATGCTAGTCTTACTATTTTACTATGACGCTTGTTTACAGTGACGCCTATTATCTCTAAACAACAGCCTAGACGAGTTTATCACTCACGGATACTTTCTTCACTAGCTTGGAGTAGTAGTAATAAGTTGAACTGCCCCCGCATTAGCGGGACTCCTCTAAATAAACGTCACAATGTGTTAAAAAGGGACAAAGATATATGTTGTCAGTAACGTCTTAAAGTTGAAAAAAATCGGAATGTAGCTAATTCATTTTCTTGAGCCGAGCCACGCGCAATTTTTCATGGATTTAGTCACCAGTTTGGTGACTCTTCTAGTAGATACTTTGTCGAAAAAACTATTACATTGACATTTGAAGACCATACCGATTGTAGATATATATCTTTATGTCATGTTGCTGCCTGTGTAAGACAAAGGTAGCACCTATATGAAAAGTATTCATTTCATTACTACGACTCCAGACTAGGTACTTCCTCCGAGTTCATTCATAAATCAGTAGAGCCCTAGCGTATAGACACGATGCTGAGTTATGAATGAAAGTCATCGAATCCGATGAATGTAGGCATTCATAAGTGTCACACTCGTATCATTAATATTAAAACTAATCTAACAGCAAAATGTCGGATTTGCTTATAAAGCATACGTCGACAAAAAAAGGTTCGTAGAAGATAAGCATGTTTTACTTTGTAATGAAATTATTATACAGTACCTAGGTGTTAGGTACCCCTAAGCATAGATGAAATAAGATGTAACGGGAGCATCTACAGAGCTACGTTCGTATAAATGCCTTAAATCACAGAGCGTTACAAAAATTGAAGCCGTTATCAGCAAGGTCACAGGTGTTTCAGTATCAGCCTTGCCGACCGTAGAACAAAGTGTTTACCTATTTCCACAAAAACAAACTAAACAAATCATATACCACTGTGAGATATCGAATGTTTTTAAATTGTGTGTTAAACAAAAATCTGATAAAATAATAAGATAGGTATCGTAACGGCATCTGAAAAAGCGTTTAGATTAAATCTAGGTACTCATTGATTTGAACATTTAACACAACAGTTGCTACCTACTGTACCAATTTTATTATTCGAAATGCATATAAAACTTATACCTAACCATTATTCATTAGCCTTGGTCTGATAGGTATCAGTCACTACGCGAATATGACGTAATCAATCATTTGTTAATAATAAACAAGAGGATTTAATATTTATGACTCGTACATTTGTAGATACGCACGAATCGCCTGGTTTCTTGATAACTTACGTCCAAAATTAATATCCAATCTATCTACGATTTACCCTACTAGAGATAGAAATTTGACATATTTTGTATGGAGCTTATGTCAAATTCCTATCTCTAGTAGGGCAAATCGTGGATAGATTGGATATTAATTTTGGCCGTTAGTTGAGTTCATTTCAGCCGAAAGATGTCCACTGCTGGACATAGGCCTCCCCCAAGCATCGCCACAACGACCGGTCCTGTGCCTTCCGCATCCAGCGGATTCCCGCGACCTTCACCAGGTCGTCGGTCCACCTTGTGGGGGGCCTACCCACTAGTGATGTAACGCATATTTTTGCATATTCGCATTCGCAAGATTTCTGCGAATGTTTTGCGAATATGAATATCAGAAAAAAAAACCATTTGAAGATAATTGTAGGTTAATAAAATCAAAATTCATTCATTTATTATGTTTTTTAATGCAAGGGAAAGTAACTAATCATTATCAGTCTTCACTTTATCATTTGGTATTATTTATTTATTATTTTACTTTGGGGTGACTATCACTAGGTTACTATCAGGTTAATGTGGCGCTACACACCTTCATGAACAGCCGCAAAGTGTCGGAAAAGGCACGGCGGGCTGTTCATGGGGGAGTGTTAGTGCCTACACTTATGTATGGTAGTAGAAGTTGGGTATGGCAGAAGAAACATGAAAGCAGAATAAATGCAGTAGAAATGAGAGCTTTGAGAAGTATGTGTGGTGTAACTTTGAGAGATAAAGTAAGGAATAACGTGATAAGGGAGCGTTGTGTAATGAAAGAAAATGTAGTGACAAAGATTGAGAAAGGTATGTTAAGATGGTTTGGACATATAGAGAGGATGGACGAGAGAAGATTGTACAGTCGAAACAAGTATACGAAGCAAGTGTGGATGGAAAAATTGGAAGGGGACGACCTCGGCGAACATATCGCGATCAAATCGCGGACGTTCTCAAAAAATGCCAGGTTAAGAGTACTTTAAACCGACGAGCATGCATGACGAAGTTAATGGACGTAGATGAAGCGAAATAGGTGTGTCAGGATCGTAGCAGGTGGAAATCCATAGTCTCTGCCTACCCCAATGGGAAACAGGCGTAATAATATGTATGTATGTATGTATGTTTACTTTGGGCAATGAAGCTTAATAATTAAATTTTCAATAGAACTTATAAGACAAAAAGTATATAATGCAATGTAAACAAACAAAAACAAATTCTTCTATGAATTTTTTTACAGTTTTATACTAAGTTTTTACTCATGTTATATAATCATCTTCTTGAACAAAACTAAAAATAATAATCAAACAAACACATAATTCTCTATTCTCACTGTTCTCATAGCAATTGTAGTTCTTCCTTTTCTTGAATATTCATTGTTAAACAGCTTGCATTTAGCTCGTCCAGCATCGCAAAGTGTAAAATAAGTCCATATTTCACTAGAAGTTGATTTACTCATGTTAATAAATAACTATTCACACTGTAACCTCAAAATTAACTTGTTTTGTTTACGAAAAGACCGGCGCGAGCGAAATAACACTTCAGTCGGATGAGTTCGTATCAACTTGGCAATTCTCGGAACAAAATACAAACGGAACGCTCCTCGAGACCGCCACCAAGCCGTAGACAATTGGCGCCAAATTTTTACAAAAACTGAACATTCGCATTCGCATTCGCGAATGTTAGTAGCAGATACTCGCATTCGCGTCCGCGAATGTTCAAAAAATGACATTCGTTACATCACTGCTACCCACGCTGCGCCTTCCAGTACGCGGTCGCCACTCCAGAACTTTACTGCCCCATCGGCCATCCGTTAGTTGAGTTAGCCTATAAAAAATATGATTTACCTACTTACAAAGATTATAATCACCAAAGACATTAAAATACTTACTAGTGATAATCACGTACTTGTAAGGATTAAATTATAATGTTGATTTTATGATATAAAATATAAACTTGTGTCGTAAAAGTCGTAACATCCGACAAAATAATGGTGTTGATACTTTTGTTAACAAACTAAACTTATTTTAAACTATCGCTCTCTTTTGCTAACAGTAGATACAAGAAAGCGATGGCAACAATTTTAATGCTGTCAAATTAGTCGGAATAAAGTTTTCCATACAAGTTAAGAATATGAATAATTTTATTGTATAAAGGTTACAAACAAAAAACTTGGGTTGAGGTCCTAGACCTCACTAGGATTCCCTGTGTCGTGAGAACTAGGCTCTTTCATTCCGTTTACAAATTTACGATAAATATATCCGTGTTAAGGAGACAATCATTTGTATGCTGAGCTGGTCAATTTGGTACAATACTGAGACACTATCAAACTTTCTTATTGTATTTTTACTTGTATGTCCTGTGTCTTGTTTTTGTACTAAATAAACGTTTTATCTATCTATCTATCTATCTATCAATCAATCAATCAATCATAGTGTGAGGTCTAGGACCTCAACCCAAGTTTTTGTAACCTTTATACAATAAAATTATTCTTATTCTTATTCATACAAGTTTAATCGTAATCTCGGGACGTGCCGACTAAAAATACGTAAACTAATTTGACAGTTCTAAAATGCTTGCTAAGTAGGTATGGAGAGATAGATAGAATATTCGTTATTGTACACCATACAAATTATTAAAACTTAGGACTAACATGTAAATTAAGGGTAGGTACATTGGCGGTCTTATCGCTAATAGTGATATCTTCCAGACAACCTTTGGATGGACAAGGGGGCAGTATGTGGTGCACTTTCTTATAAATTACCAATATATTATATCTATATCTTCTATACATATAATAAAATCGTAACGAAGAAAAAACTGTACATTGAATATTTTTTTGAAAAATTTGTTGCTAAGCATTCTAGGAACGATACTGATGCCAAAACTGCAATTTTTAGAATTTCTGTCTGTTTGTCTGTTTGTCTGTATGTCTGTCTAGGGTTGGAGCAAATACTACTGGATCGATTTCATTGAAATTTTCCATGAACATTTCTTAAAGCCCTGCTCAGAAACTGCAGTATATATCATCACGCTATTCTTTATAAGAGGTGAGTAGTAGAACAAAACGTGTACACCAAAGCTATAATATGATACTGTATTTATCTGATGTAAAAAACAACGGATTCTAAAAGCGGTTACCAAAATCATCAACCTAAATTAAGAATCATCACGCTATATCTAAAGGGAGCTAGACGACGATTTCTGAAAATAAGAACGCCTATTTTGAATGGCTGAGCAACTGACTACGTAACCGGGTAGTCTAATGAGTAGGATGCTATTCTTTTGTTCTGAGATCGAATCCCAACTTCAACTTCACTTTTTGTGATTATTGTTTTAATATTATTTGTGATTTTCAATAGTTCATATTTTATAAAATAAAAATTAATGTTTATTCATTTTATAATTCCGTTGTAACAAAAGCGTTCAAAACCCAGGATGTCTACTTTACGCCTCTTGAAAGGGTAAACTAAGCCTGTTTACGTCCACTTATGAACTCATGAAGGCTCATCTTCTTATACTTACACATCACGCCTGTATTTCCTAAAGGGATTCGCAGAGTTGCACTATTGTACACTCACAGTTTATCATAGCGCCACAAACAAGTACCTAAACGATATAAGCTACATTTTTTTCTGCCGTCATAGTGGTGTTCTGGAGACAAAATTGAAATTAAGCGACATGTAGGTCATAGTGACTTTTATTTTTTATTGTATAGAATGGCAAAACGAGCTAAAGGCCCACCTGATGTTAAGCGGTTACCTTTGCCCATAACAACATCAATACCACCTAGGCTGTTACCTAAATGGTACCGCAAGTCGGTTCGCCAAACTGAGACATGAAGATGGAAAGTCTCATGTGATTGTAATTTCACCGGCACCCGTACCCTTCAGACCGAAACACAGCAATGCAAGCATCACTATTTGGCGGAGAAGTAGGTACGGTGGTAGTACTTCCCCGGACGAGTTCTTTCACAAAGGAGCTCTACTACTGCTGACTGAGCGATTGGCTTTCTATACCTCGAGTTGTGGGTTTGATTCTCACATAATCGGCCACCATGCTTGCTTGGTACAAGTTTGATTACCATATGGAACAAGGATTTGTATGACCTACAAATTCAAGTTCTCTGAAAAATTAATATGGCTGCACGTAAAAAGTTGCTTTTTTTCTAAAAAAAAACGTCGTTTATAGAAATACGACAAACATTAAAATGATTTATAGTTCGTTGCCATTATTTAAAGTGTTGGTCAGAGTCACTCCTGTGATGAATAGCCTAACCTCGGTCAGAAAATGTTGGTAATGAATGCATAAAAATAGCATAGACTGAAAACTAAACTGGGACTGTGAAAACTACGAAGATAATCCAGCTTAACAATCAACATAAAATACATTTTTTTCTCTATAACTATGGTTTCTATATGATTAGTTTTGGACCGAAATAATCGAAACTGAAGCAATTGAACTGAATTAAAGAATTCATGATAATAATATGTAAATAAATGAGATTGAAAAGAATCATCATCAGCCAAGCCGTTTCTTGGCTGATTTGCAAGTACGTTTTTTATGTGGAACGGATACTGAGGAAATTTTAGTATGTGAGCTGGTTCTTTTGAAAGATTATTCAAACAAAATTAATATTCAGGGTGATTTATTTCAATGGGTAACTGGAGGAGTGGGTAGTTCTCAGGAACCTTGACGTTGATGTAAGAGTAATGAAAAAGTGCATTCAAGGATTTTCAAAACAGCGCGGGAATAGAACCCAGTAATATCCTTGAAAAAAAATTCAAGTTCGAGTTTCGAGTTCGATTCATGCGCTGTGTATCAGTTTTTGTAAATCCTTGACTGCAGCTTTTCATTAGTCTACAATCGAACTTGGACGAATACAATCAACATTGTGGTTCCTTGGAACAATTTTTCTAGCTGTCATAGTTTAAGATTTCTCCACCCTGACCCATTGAAATGAATTAATCTGTAAGTGTGTATTCTTCAGAAGAGTGAAGCATTAATCACTAATCACCTTGCTTGGCCGAATTTAATGTTCATTGGTGATTAATGTACCTAATTTGTGTAATTTAATCTTGGAGCGTGTGTTGATTTTTGTTTGTTTGGAACACAGACGAGTGGCTACACATTCTACTATCTACCTACTATACTACTATTATTATAAATGCGAAAATACGGATGTTTGTTTGACTGTTTGTTTGTCCTTCAATCACGCTGAAACGGCTGAATACTAAATGGATTTGTATGAAATTTGGCACACAGACAAACCATATGCTGGATTAATTCATCGGATACTTTTTATCGACATAGCACCGGAGCGAAGCCGCGGGCATCAGCTAGTAATAAATAAATAAATTACCTACCAAAGAAAATATCGGATCTCTTATCTCTATTAGGTATCTCATTCTTGTTTCGTTTTCACTATTAGAAAAAGATGTAAAGACACCCCAAAGACGTACGAAAATGTGGAGGTTAATTTCGATACCACGAGCAGTGTTCACGGTAGCTTAGTGGCTAAAGTACTGGCGTACTGAGCCAGGAGTCGCAGGTTCATCTCCTGCTCGGGAGCGATTTTTTCTTTCCACAATTTAAATCGTTAGATTTCGCTTCGCATGCGTAAATGCGTTAAAAATAATTAAGATGTGAAGTGAAGAGTTTAAATTAAGTTTTTTTGGTGGACAAGCGAATCATCACTAATATTTATTTATCCGAAAATGTTTTATTCTAGGCCTTGGAAGACTACAGAATCGAGAATGGCACAATCGTTGGTTTCCCCGGAGCCAAGGCGTACGAAGGCGAGGATATGTTGTATGAGAAATGCGACATCCTCGTCCCCGCCGCCATCGAGCAGGTCATCCACAAGGAAAACGCACACAAGATCAACGCTAAGGTAACACAACTTAACTGACTCATCCTCATCAGCCCGCACCGATCCACTGCTCACTGGCGGATTTACGCTGAGCCATCATTTAAAAAAAAACCTCGCAAATGTTTCTAAGTGCAATTTGGTCAATAAATAACCATAGAATTGGTTCAGTATTTTTAGATGATCAAGCACATTTTTTATCATGTGCTCTAGAAATATGGCACGGTTACAGATCAAAATATTGTATAATATTTACTTACATTATTTAATTATACAACGTGTATCAGAAATACGTGGTCATATTTTAAGAGCACATTCAGGGAGTGCTATCGAACAACTTTTACTACGGGGTCATCCCTGAAATCGCGAAAAAAATATCAGCTGATCCCTATATTTTGTCGAGCGACTTCGATGATTTTCAAGGGAACAGCTGTTTTTTTTGCGATTTCAGGATTTACCCCATAGTAAAAGTTGTTCTATTCTATGGCCTGAATGAGCTCTTAAAATATGACCACGCATTTCTGATACACGTTGGATAATTAGGAAGGTACCTGCTTACTTTACATGTTAAAATAACCTAAACCAAATGAAACGTTTTTAGTAGGTACCCATGGGATTCCGCCGACAGAGTGTTTTTGGTTAGCACGTGTGTCAGGGATATTTCGTTGTTTTTGAGTGGATTTGTGTCTTTTGTGACGTATTTTTGTTTAAGTGTGTTGTCCTTGTGTTTGTTATCAGGTTTGTACTGTGTAACTAGTTAAACGCTGCGTATTAAGGGGAAATATGGATAAAAATAAACCGCCTGATCCTCCGGATATTTCATCCTCAGCTCCTTCCTCAACCCCTCCATATGCTCCTTTTTCCCCAAATCCTAACCCTCTATCGCAATTTGCGGATGTTGTTTGCAGTATTCCTGACTCGCCGAATACATTACAGCATAGCTCACGCAAACGCCCCGGTGACGACGAAAGTACGACAGCTAGTCCCCCAACAAAACAACCAAAAAATCAAGTTGGTCGTCAAAGGTATTCTGCGGTTGATAAGGCTCCGTTCATCGTCCACGTCTCTCGAGTAGAATCACAACCTAATGCCGGCACCACCCTTCACCCAGTTACTTTTGGCTTGTTTTTGTATAAAAATAGCATTGCGAACATTGTTCGTGATGGTATTAAAAGGATTGGTAGGAACCGTGTGTCTGTAGAGTTTGCTTCCCCTCAGGATGCTAACTCTTTCTTAGTTAACAGCTTGCTAAATAAAAACAATTTTATTGCTGCAATTCCTTCATTCCATATTACCCGTATGGGGGTAGTTTCCGGGGTACCGAATGACATGTCGGAAGAGGAGGCCAAATCTTACTTATCTGTGCCCTCAGGATGTGGGCAAATACTCAAAGTACGCCGCATTAACAGAAAAGTTTCAAGAGACGGGGAGGTTGAATGGAAACCTACCGAGACCTGCGTAATCACCTTTGATGGTCAAACCCTCCCAAAGAGGATCTATTGTTGCTACACCTCTCTCCCTGTGGAACAATACGTATATCCCACAATTCAATGCCGAAAGTGTTGTAGATTTGGACATGTTGAATCCCTTTGTAGGTCCAAGCCACGCTGTACTAAATGTGGCCACGATCACTCCGGTGATGGTTGCAACATTTCCGAGGCTGAAGCGTTTTGTATACTATGCTCTGGGAATCACTTCGCTAATAGCAAGTCTTGCCCGGAGTATGGTAGACAGAGGGCCATCAAGACGGTTATGGCTGAGAAATCTATGTCATATGCTGAAGCTAGCATATCCATCCCAGTAGTTTCTCGTAACTATGCCAATGTTACCAAATCAGCTCCCACTCAGTCATACCGTAAAACCGTGTTTCTTAAGCCTAAGACCCATGCTCCTCTTTCCCCCTCATATGATAAAGCTGCTCATCAGCAGATCATTAATTCTCCCCAAATTTCACAGCCTAATGGCTGTGCCCTAAATAACACTTTAGAATCACCCAACAATTTCTCTTCTGTTATTGAACTAATCATTAAACTTTTGACAACTGTTATGTCTTCTTCCAATCTTTCCCATTCTTCCCAATCACCGTCCAACGTTGCTGAACAACTTATTCATCTATTATTAAATATTAAAAATGGCGTCTCGCCAAGTTTTCCTTCAGTGGAATGTGAGGAGCGTGTTTCATAAGAAGCACGACCTCATATTTCTTATAAATAAATATAAGCCTATGGCTTGCTCTATTGCTGAGACTTGGTTGACCCCAAATCTTAGCTTTCGTATGCCACATTTTAACATTCTCAGGTGCGATAGATCTGATAGCTATGGAGGGTCGGCTCTTCTGGTTAATAATCGGGTTCCTCTTGTGTCCTTATCTTTGCCTCCACTTGGGGGGGATATGAGTATTGTAGCAGGGAGAGTGGAGGGCATTTCTGTGTTTTCTATTTATATTGCGCATCCTCACTGTGCTTTGTTAGTTACATTAAGGAACACATTGGAAAATATTAATGGTCCTATATTAGTTATGGGTGACTTTAACGGTCACCATTACAGATGGGGGTCAGACCGTTGTGATACTTTTGGTCTAGGTTTAGTGGAGCTTTTGGATGATTTGGGCCTCTGCATCCTAAATAATGGTTGTTCCACACGTAGATCTCTTCCCGGACAACAAAAGAGTTGTGTTGACCTAACTTTCTGCTCTGCCGAGTTAGCGGCATCGATGCATTGGGAATGCACAACTCTGTCACATGGTCGTGACCATTATCCAATTATCATAACTCTAGCTAATAGAACTTATTTAGAGAAAACATCCCCTCCACTTTTAAAATTTAATTTGTCAAAACCTGATTGGTCAAAGTTTTCATCATTATTAGAGGATAAAATCGTTAGTCTTCCAAATCTAACTTCGAGTTGTCAAGATTCCTTAGGTCACTACCATGCTAAGAATTGTTATGAAGGTTTCATTGCGGCTATAACATCAAGCGCAGATTCTTGCTTTCCACTAAGAAATAGTGCTCGGAATAAAATCCCTTCTCCTCCGTGGTGGGACCGAGATTGTACTTCGGCCATCAGGGAGAGAAACGAGGCCGAAATTATTTACAATGAAGAGATGACCAACCATAACCTAATTTTATATAAACATGCCTATGCCAAATCTAAACGGCTTCTCCGTAGGAAGAAGCGTACAGGCTGGGTTAAGTTCTGCTCTTCTTTATCCCCTGCTACTCCTTTATCAGCAGTGTGGAAGAGTATCAATAGGTTTAGACGTGGTTGTTCACCATCAATATCTTGCCCTATCGCGAGGGAAACAGCTGAACGTTTTTTTGATAAAATAGCTCCACCATATGTACCATTTTCAACAGAATGTCTGCAGCTGCCTATTAGTGTATCGCATGATCCCTATGATGAGCCATTTACTATGGATGAATTAAGCATGGTTCTCAGACATGTCCGGGACACAGCCCCTGGTATGGATGGGGTACCATATTCATTTATAGTCCACTCTGGTGAAAAAGCAAAAAGCTATTACTTAAATATTATTAACTTTTGTTATTGTTATGGTTGGGTTCCCGATCAGTGGAAACTACAAATTATCATCCCTCTTTTAAAACCAGGCAAACATGCGGATGATCCGAATGGTCTTAGACCAATTGCTTTATCTTCAGTCCTAGCCAAACTTCTGGAACACCTTATTAAAAATCGACTGGAATGGATAGTGGAATCAAGGGATTTACTGCCGAGTTCTCAGTTTGGGTTTAGGAAAGGGATCGGTACAATGGATAGTGTTGGAGTCTTAGTTTCGGATATTCGTTTATCGTTTTCTAAAAACGAACCCGTTGTTGCCGCCTTTCTCGACATCTCCGCTGCTTATGACAACGTCCTTCTTCCCATTCTCAGGCAAAAATTGCAACAGCTGAGTCTCCCGGTTAAGATGGTACAGTGTATATGTGGCCTGATCCTGTCTCGTTCTCTGGTTCTGCGAGTCCAGGGAGAGGAATTTGACGTGAGGCAGACATGGAAGGGACTACCACAAGGCTCCGTACTCAGTCCTTTGCTTTACAACCTGTACACGGCTGATATTAGCTCCTGCTTGAATAATAACTGCCGCATTTTGCAATATGCAGATGATTTAGCTATTTATGTAACCCATCCCTCCATCGTTGACGCTGCCACATCTCTGTCCCTGTCTCTGGATTCTCTGAATCAGTGGCTATTAAATCATGGACTGTGCTTATCTGCTCCAAAAAGCTCGGCAGTAATTTTTACTCGCAAAAAACTAATCCCACAAATCTCGGTGAGCATCCAAGGACATAACATCCCCATAGTAACCAAAGTCAAATTTTTAGGCGTTTTTCTAGATTCTAAACTGACAGGCTTGCACCACATAAACTCATTGATAAAAAAATGTGAAAGAATCATTCCGATTTTAAAGGTTCTCGCAGGCGTCTGGTGGGGTGCCCATCCCTATACAATGAAATTGGTTTATAACGCCTTAATCCGTAGTGTTTTAGACTATGGTACATACCTTCTGATTCCTTGCAACAAAGGTGCTTTGGCTAGGTTGGATAGGATTCAGTCTAAGTGCCTTCGGATCATCTCAGGTTGTATGAAGTCCTCTCCTATTAACGCATTGCAAGTCGAGTGTGCTGAACCTCCTTTGGCCCTAAGGCGACAGTATCTGGCTTCCCGTTTTTTGTATAGGTTAATGTCTAAATCCTCCCACCCTCTTTTACCAAAACTAAGTAATTTAGATGCCATTTGTAGTAGTTCAAATTATTGGAAAAATAAAGAAATCCCCTTGCTTTTAAAAACTTTCCGCCATTTGCAAAATGTTGAAGGTTCTATTGTTCAGTATCCAAAGCTACCCCTCTTTAACTTCGCATATGAGGTTTTATGTTTTAAGCCAAAAATTTTTTTCGATATTGGCATATCTAAAAGGTCACCTGCAGCAAATTCGACTTTCAATGCGGTGGTGGGTGAGCGATGGAATGGTTATCAAAGATTTTTTACGGATGCGTCAAAATTAACAAATTTGGGTTACACTGGTGCTGCGGTATATTTCCAAAACTCTAGAATAATTTTAAAATTTAAATGTCCTAAGGAAGCTTCAGTGTTTACGGGAGAGTGTGTGGCTATATTAGAAGCATGTCTTTTCATTGAATCACATAACATTGATTTTGGCGTAATTTTTACTGATTCTCTTAGCTGTCTTCAGGCATTAGATCAAAATCCTTTCAAGAGTAATTTACATAGTCCTGTGCTTTTAAAAATCAAAAAAGCTCTATTATCTTGTGCTAATAAACAAAAGGACGTTCAGTTAGTTTGGATACCTAGCCATTGTGGCATTAAGGGCAATGAATGCGCTGATGTGCTAGCTAAGGATGCTATCACATGTGAAACCTCTGATCTCACGTATTTTAACCATCAGGGCTACGATTTGCTGAACCTCCCTAAAGACAGTCTACTGTCTTCATGGCAGGAATTGTGGAATGATACCAGCAAAAAGAAAGGTAGTTTTTATCATGCAGTTCAACCAACCATAAAACCAAAACCCTGGTTTTTTGGGTATAAAAAAGTGTCCAAAACCGTTATTTCTGTTCTCTGTAGAATCCGTATAGGACATTGCTGTTCCCCTGTCTTCCTTAAAAAAATCCGTGTTCGGGACTCGTCTCTCTGCGAGTGCGGGTTGGATGAGGGTAGCTTGGAGCATATATTTTTCGACTGCTCAAATAACATCCCATCTCTCGACTTATATAGTCACCTCCCTAAATTAAAGATTCCCGTTCCAATTAATTTTCCATCTCTACTAACTTATTCCTCACCGGAGTTACAACAGGCTCTTATGATTTTTATTCGCCGCAACAATATTAAATTATAAACCTCAGTATAGTTTAACATTTTCCTGTTTATGTTGGTGTGGTATATGTTTATTTTACTGTTTTTAACAAACTATATTATTTAAGTATATTATTTGTTTGCTTGTTTCAGTGTACTACTAACTCCGTCAACAAGATACACATTGAGTTTCACTGTCAATCAAGTTTTATAAATTATTCTTTAAAACACTTGCTTTTCCACTGCACATCTGACATTGGCAGAATTGTCGACATCGGCATAGTTTGCCATTAAAAAATATAGAATAGAATAGTAGGTACCCATAAATTACCTACAAACTTAGAGAAATCAACAAACGTCTTTTATAATTCTCTTTATGTCTAAGGATCGAATATAGTCCAAGAGCTGAGGTAATTTTTAAAGCAGTTTTCAATTACACTACTTATACTAATCTTATTAAACTAAATAAAATAAGATCTGGCAATGTTTTTGAGTTATTGTTACACCCAACCATACCCCAATATTTTGGCTCATGAACTAAACGAGCGTGTGTGAGTGAGGTAATGGAAGTCCTCAGATCGTACCATATATGGTGCACCAGACGGTAGGCTATTATCGTGGATATGAATTTGTCTGGAGCGCGAGTTTCCCTTCTACACTCGTATTATTTATCCTTATGCTACTCTCCCATTATTAAAATAACTAGCAGTTTTATCAGTAACCTAGAAAATAAAATAAAACCCATATATTTTATTTTCTATGTACATACCTAATTACCATCACACTTTGCAAAGAAAAATTAAATAAGCATTTTCTTTATGTTCTGTAATCAGTTAATATTGCATAACATGGAAAATTACTCAAATTAGCTACGTTGTTCTCTTATTTACTGATAAAGTACCTACCTACACTATATTCTGAAGAGATAATAATTTGCCTGTTGTATAACGATTATAAAAGGAAGTTTAAAAACCGAAATATTATACCTACATACCTAGACAATTTATTTTTCAAATGAGTTGAGAATTTCCTCCTTTTTTAGAAGTCAATAAAAAAATTAAGATAATGCTAAAAGACTTTCTCAAATTCTACCTAGATCATCGCTGAAGCCGCCAACGGTCCCACGACCCCGGCGGCCGACAAGATCCTTATCGACCGTAACATCCTGGTCATCCCAGACCTGTACATCAACGCTGGTGGTGTCACCGTCTCCTTCTTCGAGTGGCTCAAGAACCTGAACCACGTTTCCTACGGACGTCTCACATTCAAATATGAGCGCGAGTCGAACTACCACCTATTGGGTAAGTTTGTCCTTTTACTATATATTTATTTAACTGTCACTGCTGGGCACGGGACTTTTGTCAAAATGAGGTTTCAGGACTTAGTAACTGTCAAAATGCAGTACTATTTGACAGTTGGAAGCATGAGTTCGAGCTTAGATTCGTCTCTGAATATAAGCCTTAGTCCACCACGTTAGCCAAGTGCTGTTGGCGGGCAACACACGATCGAGAACTGTATCTCTCTCAGGTTTGCAGGTTTCCTCACGATGTTTTCTATCACTACAACTAGTAAGGGAAGTTGCGAGGCAACCCTAACACATTATTTTTATAACTTACTGGTGCTGCCTCAATTTCTGTATTGTATGAAATTAAAAACTTATTTTATTTTATTTTCCTCCACCGTTAAAGCAACTGTTAATCAAATTTTTATCCGGACATGATGTACCTATTCGAAAATTCAAAGTTGCGGGCTGGCTCTCCGATTTAGAACATTTTCGATAAGCAGTTGTCGACAAATTCGATTTGTCATCTCGTTTCGTCTACGATTCACGTAACGAGAGAAAAAGAGATGACAAACTGAATCAGTCGGCAACTGTTTATCAATTCAATTCAATTCAATTCAATTCATTTATTTTGTAAAAATGTGGTAAATATAGGTGGTAGGGTACTAAGATTAGTTCGACACATTAACCATTTCACATTATGGCATACAATTTTTTTTTTTATATATAATTATAAAACAATGATGTACATAGCTAAATTCACATTCAATATTAAATTATCAATTTATATTATGTCATAAAAGAATAACATTCAGAATGCATTTATATTTTAAAATTTAGGTATTCGTCGACGGAATAAAAACATTTTTCACATAAAAATCTAAAAAGTTGTTTTTTGAATTTAGTGAGCGGTAAATTCCGCGTGCTTTGAGGTAAGTGATTAAAAATTCGCACCGACATTGCATAACTGTTTCGGCTACACAGTTCAGTCTTTATGAGAGGCAGAGCAAGTCTATCCGGATAACGCGTGTTAAAATTGCAGATATCCTTTATACATATAAATAGATCAGGGTTATTTTTGACAAACACACATATCTCAAATACATATAGACATGGAACAGTCAACAGTGAGAGTTTTCGAAACAAAGGTTTACAGGTTACCCAGGGAGGCACATTACAAATGGCTCTTACGCATTGTTTTTGGGCTATAAATGCTCTATTTACTTTTACTGAATTTCCCCAAAGCACAATGCCATATCTAAGGTTGGAAACAACAAATCCATGATAGGCTTTTAACGCTGTTTGCTTGTTAGAAATTTTAGTTAGGCGCCACAGAGCGTAGGCAAACCGATTAATTTTGTTACAGATTTTATCTATATGAGCTTTCCAGTTACAAAGGTGGTCTAAAGTTATACCTAGAAAAGAAATTTCATTAACTTCAGACAGCGTTTGATCCTTATTTTTTTAATTTTTTTTTTATTGATAAAGCATCTGCTTTATTTATATTACAATCTAGCGGTTAAGGCTAATAAGTAATTTAATTTTAACTTAAACTTCTAAACAATTAAAATTCTAAGAATGCGTCCTATAACACTTTCCTTAGTTTCTAATTAAGGTGAAGACACTTTGTTCATGTGTTCTTTTTAGCACTTATTGTTTTGCACTCTCACTAACTACTCATAAACTAACTCAAAGGGTTTTTTCCTTTTGAGTCTTCTTGTTAAATCCGTGTTGTCAAGGAGCTGTATTGCCTCGATGTTCACGTGATGATGAAGCCTATTTTCATGAGCTTCTGCGTATTTTTTAATAATTATATTCACGAAGTCCATTTCTAGGTCCCGGTGGAGATCGCAATTTCTAACATACCAGGGCGCATTGACGATGCCCCTCAGTACTTTGTTTTGGAATCGTTGGATGATTTGACGATTACTCTGTTTGGTACAGCCCCACAACTGAATACCATATGTCCATATTGGCATTAATATTTGTTTATATAGTAATATTTTGTTGTGTACTGACAACGGTGAATGTCTGCCAAGGAGCCAGTACATTTTTTTATATCGTATTTCCAGCTCTTCTCTTTTCTTCTTGACGTGCGCTCTCCAGCGTAGCTTCGCGTCAAGCGTTATGCCAAGATACTTGGCTGTATTAGCATATGGTATGGTTTTACTATTTATATGTACTGGGAAATACTGTGGTTTCTTATTCGTGAAGTCAATGTGAAGTGACTTGGTTTCATTTAGTCTGATACGCCATTTTTTTGTCCAATCATATACTTTATTTACAGCTGCTTGAACTTTTTCTACCGCCTCTTCGTGACTATGACCTATAGCCATAATAGCAGTGTCGTCAGCGAATGTTGCGATAGAATTGTTTTCTAATTCTGGAATGTCACAGGTGTAGAGCAGGTACAGGACCGGACCTAGGACACTTCCTTGAGGTACTCCAGCTTTTATTTCCATGAGTTCAGAATATGCGTCTTCTTGCCTAATTCTAAACATCCTGTTATTTATATACGATTCTAGAATATCTGTATATTGTGTGGGAAGCATTTTTCTAAGTTTATGTATAAGTCCTTTATGCCAAACTTTGTCGAAAGCTTGAGCTACGTCTAAGAATATAGTGGAGCACACTTTCTTCTCCTCTAATGCTTTTTCTATTATGTTAGTAATTCTGTGAACTTGATCTATTGTTGAATGTTTTTCTCGGAAACCAAACTGATGGTCCGGGATAAGATTTTTATTTTCTATAATAGGTTTTAGTCTTTTGAGTAATAGTTTTTCAAACAGTTTTGATATGATTGGCAACAGAGAAATTGGTCTATATGACGTAGGTTCATGAGGAGGTTTCCCAGGCTTAGGTATCATAATGACTTCAGCTACTTTCCACAAGTCAGGCACGTGTTTCAGCCGAAACGCAGCATTAACGAGAGTGGTAAGTTTAACTATCGCTTTCCGTGGAAGATTTCTTAAAATTTCGCCTGTAATTAAATCATAACCAGGAGATTTCTTTAAGTTCAAGCGGAATTTTATCTCAGTAAAAACTTCTTTCGGTGTCACAAGCTTAATTTCTAGATTTTCTCGTTCCATTTCAGGCTGTTCTAGTTCTTCAGTCAGCCCTTCGTTAGGTTCAAAGATGTGTTGTAAGTACAGAGCAAATCTTTTTGCCTTATCTTCATTAGTTATGGCCCATTTTCCACTTTCTTCCCTTATTGGAGGAATTTGAGTAATTGGCCGCTTCATATTCTTTGTAGCTTTCCAGAGCGAATAGCCTCTTTTGTTGTCACTCGTCAGCTCACAAAGGTAGTTGTTTGTGAATGCGTCGTTATACTCTTTAATTTCCTTTTTTAGATTTTTAGTTAAATAGTTTAGTATTCTTTTGTCTTGAGGGGATCTAGATTGATGCCACCTTCTCCTCTGTCTCCGCTTTTCAGCTATAAATTTCCTTATATATTCTGGATAGATAGTTCCTTTCGTTCTTCTATGATAATCAGGGGTATTGTTCCAAGCTGCCTGTTGTATTCTTGTGGTAAAATTTTCTACTTCTATTTCTAACTGTTCCGTGGTTTTTAGCGGAACTCGTAATTCTAAACTATTTTCTAACTCGGTCTTGAAACTTTCCCAGTCCGTATATTTATTTACTAATTTTGGGATACTTTCCTTATACATAATACGTTCACTATATGTAAGTAGAATGGGAGAGTGATCCGAATTCATATCGAAACATTCTCTTATATTTAAATATGTAGATGATATATTTTTACAAATAAAGAAGTCTATGAGGTCTGGTATTTTGTGCGGATCAGTTGGCCAATAGGTTGGCTTACCTGTTGATACAGCTTCACATCTCATCTCATGTATGGCATTGTAAAGTTCTTTTCCTTTAGTAGTGGTAAGTCTGGAGCCCCAATGCGTATTTTTGGCGTTAAAGTCACCACCTAGGATGAACCTTGGTTCAAGTTGCTTCAAGAAACTCACATAAGTTTCTTTTTTTATGTTATGCCGTGGAGGAGAATAAATTGCTGCAATGTTTATTGGAAACATTTTTGTTTTAACACATACAGCAACGGCTTGAATCTCTTGTTGCTCGTGTTTTAGTTCTTCATAGTGATAAAGGTTTTCTTTTATAATAACGGCACTGCCACCTCGGGCGGAGTTACTAGGATGTAGCGCATGATACACCTTATAACCTCTGATCGTAATGTGCGAGTGTTTAGTAAAGTGAGTTTCTGAAATAAGGCAAACATCAATGTTTTCTATGTTTAAGACTACCTCAAGTTCATGTTGGTGTTCGAGGAGTCCATTACAATTCCATGTCATTATTTTAATTGAATTATTCATTTCTTTGGCTTAGCTATAGCATTTTTGGCGCTATTTTCTAATTCTTTTAGTCGGCCGTCAAATGATGACAGGCATTTTAGTATTTTGTCAACCTTTGCTTCTAAACTTGAGGTTATTTCTTTGTTATTTGAAGTACTTGTTTTGTTAACGTTCATTGCCAACGTTTGTGCATAAGTAATATTCTTACTATTAGTTTCAGTACTTGGAATATTCTTTTTTGCGCTGGCATACATTTGTTTCTCCAAAGAGATCTGCTTTTGAAATGCTGCTGGTTTTTTGATATTCTTATTTTTAATATTTTGCATTTCCTTGGCTACTATGCATCCTCTATAATTTGCAGGATGTGGTTCACCGCAGTGCACACATTTAGGCTTTTCTTCTGCAGGTTTCATGCAGTCGCTGGTTAGATGTTTGCCGGTACATTTCACACATCGGGGTTCCTTAGAACAGTATTTCTGAGTGTGACCATACGCCTGACATCTTTTGCACTGAGGTACTAGTTTAGATGTTTTCAGAGGCTGTATTTCTACTTTGCACCCCAGTATAGATTTAATCGCATAAACCTTGTTGACATCCTCATCATTTCTAAAAGTGAGCATAAACATATTGAAGGGCTCTTTATCCTTCCACCTCAATTTATTTGCTGCATCTTCTATTTTATAGCCTTTATTTTTCAAGTCTTCTACAATTCTATCTGGTTTACAAGTAAAGTGAAGATTTTTAGCTATTACTCTTAGTGGTCTCACCTGTTTGTTTTCGTAGGAGTGCCAAAGATAGCATTTTTCTGATAGAAGTTTTGTTATGGACTTATAAGAGTCCTCATTTTTAGGGTTGATTTTAACACTTTTTCCAGACATCATTTTTGTGGTAAATGAGTCATCTGTATGTTTTTCTGACAAGAGGTCAAAAAATGTTTGGTAGTTGACAACTTCATCTACTATTATTGGTGGTGGTGGTGGTACTTTCTTGACTTTCACTATCTCAGCACTTTTATTTTGCTCTTCTGTATCATGGGGCGGTGTGAGGGTGGGGGATGAGTTTAATTTCCTTTTTTTTCTACTTTTCACCCTTATCCACTCAGTTTCTTTGGCTAACTCTTCTTCGTCAGTACAGTATTCAGCAGACTGTGTAGAAGTTTCTCTTTGGCTAGGTTTCTGAATATTTTCAGTTCCTTTTTGTTCTGTGAGGGTCTTGACTTGCTGCTGCAAATCTTCTATTTGTTTCACCATGCTCATTAGTTGGCGCTGCAGGTTTTCATTTTTCACAACTTCATCCGTGTACGCTTGGTACAACCGACGCTCTGTTTCAGTTTTTATTTTAATTTGCTGGTTTTCAGCCATGTTTGATAAGTTAACAGCTTCGCCTTAACTATTGTTTACGTCGGTTAGGCCTTGCACAGTGACAATTATGTAGGTCATCGCGCGTACGCGGCTCTGCCGGCGCGACTCGCTATGCTGCGTCTGCACTTTACACTTAAACTAGAGCACGCGATCGACGCGACTGATCTCATCGGAAATCAAACACGACTGTTTGATCCTTATAAGTTAGATTTAATTCCTTTTTTTTTCCAGCCCTTGTTTTGAAATTGTATGTACCTAGTTTTATTTATATTAACACTTAAATTATTGGTACACAGCCAATTTACCACATCAAATATAGTATTGTTGAGTGCATCGTTGTAGTCAACTTTCGGATCGTGAGGTATAAGTATGGAGATATCATCTGCATATAGGATACATTGATGATTTATTACCGAGGGAAGATGATCATTAATATAGAGCAGGAAAAGAAGAGGGCCCAGGATACTCCCTTGAGGCACTCCTACTCTATTGTAACTTTTTCGTGATTTAAAAAATACCTCTTCGTTTTTTGAATTAAAATTTGTAATTTCTACAAATTGTGTTCTGTCGCTTAGATAGGTTCTTATCCAATCTTGCGCTTGACCACGTATGCCATAGAGGTTACATTTGTGTAATAACAAGTCGTGTGACACAAAGTCGAATGCCTTGCTCATGTCAAAGAAGATCGTCGTTATGCGCGTTTTCTTATCGATACATTTTATTAAGCTATTCATGAGATTAAAAGTTGCTAGTGTTGTGGATTTTCGTTTTTGAAATCCATGCTGTTCCGGGCATAAAATTTTAAATCTGTCAATAAAGGACATTAATCTATTATACATAATCTTCTCAAATAGTTTTGCTATGATGGGGATCAAAGCAATCGGTCTATAATTATTAGTAATATTTTTATCTCCCTTTTTGTGTACTGGTTTTATTACAGTTGTTTTTAATTTGTCTGGAAATCTTCCTTGAGTAAGAGAAAGGTTAATTATATAAACTAAGACTGGAGCAATAAACTTACTGGCTGCTTTTAGTGTTTTAGTGGGGAAGTGATCATAACCTACAGAAGCTGTATCTTTTAGGGAGTTGATGATCTTTATAACTTCTCTGGCGTCAGTTGGAAAAAGAAAGATACTAGCATTATTAGATTTAATATTTTTATAGCTGAATTTATTATTTTGTTTATTATTATCCTTTACATTTGTCATGTTTATAAAATAATCGTTAAATATATTAGAAATTTCCTCGGAATTACATGTTATTTTATTATTATGTGATATTTGTAGTATAGTTCTAGCCGCAAAGTCCGGTTTCATGCTTTTATTTATGACTTTCCAAGATGCTTTGCATACATTTGTTGCTTTATCTACATACGATTCATTAGTTAATCTCTGAGCTGCATTAATACATTTTTTGAAGAGATTTGTATATTTTCGATAAGCTACCTTGTTTAAGATTGTCCCTGTTTTATAACTCATAAACCGCAGTTGCCGCTTCTTTTCAGAAGATATTCTAATACCTTTCGTGATCCAGGTTGTATTTTTTGCTTTGTTACTAACTTTTATATTATGAACGGGAAAACATAGGTTAAAAAATAGTAATAGATTTTCGTGAAAGGCATCAAAAGCTAGATTAGTGTCTGTTTCAGACATGACGTCAGACCATGAAAGTTTCTTGAGACAGTCTAAAAATTTTTCGACATTTACCTTACTGAAATCCCTTTGAGTTTTAAATATGATTGATGATGGAATGCCTTTATTTTCTATCGGAAACGAAAGAAGTTGTCCCGTGTTATGATCAGAAAGTTCAAGTGGTAGCACACTCCCAATGGCTTCAGGAACGTTACTCAATATTTGATCAATACAATTATTTAGTCTTGTCGGTTCATTAATGTGGATCGTAAAATTATAGTTTTAAACGATCCTGCGAAATTCGGTTGATGTTTCACCATTTACTAATAAATTTATGTTAAAATCTCCAGTAATTATAATTTTTTTCTTTGTTTTTCTACGTATCTTAACCATTACTACCTCCAATTTGCGGAGAAAAATATTAGGATCAGAATCCGGTATACGATAGATACAAATTATTATACACTTGTATTTGGGGATCTCTATACCACAAGTTTCAAAAGTGCGTTCAGTAGACAGATCATCTAGGAACGCGACTCTATTAAACTCAAGGTAGTTTCTACAGAAAATACAAACGCCACCACGCTTTTTCTTTGCTCTACAGAAGGAGTTCGCCAGATGAAAGTTTTTCAAGCTAATGTTGAGTTCTTCCCCCCTTTTAAAAAAAGTTTCGCTTATACATAGTACATCAATATACTTATTCGTTTCAGACAACATATCAAGAGTAATTTGCAGTGTGTCTCTTTTACTTAAAATACCGGCAATGTTTTGATGCAGGATATTTAACGTATCTAGTTTTTTGCTAACGAAAAAGCTGTTTTACAGTATGTTTTGGAGTCGTTATTTTAGTAGTATCTGGAGCAGAATTATTCAATCTTGACACAGTTTGTTTATCATGAATAAAGTTATTAGATATAATAGGAAAATATTCATATAATGTTTTTTGTGTTAGTTTATTTATAATAGCATCCGGCTTTGGTGCGAAGTATTGTGGCCTAGTTGAATCACTTTTAAACTCAGTATTATTTGTATTTAAACTTGAAGCCTGTAAATCCATATTCCGTTTATAGAAATTTAGATACTTATCATCATAGTCGATGCAATCTATAATATAATTAAGTTTATTACAGGTATCATATTTTAAGTTTCTGTAACCTATACTGTTTTTTACGAAATGACAATTTGGTACATTTTGACATATAACTTCTATCTCATTATTTAACTTATTTTCATTAATAAATTTATTTTTTATAACATTTAATACTAATACTGTACAACCACTAAGCATTTTTAAAGTTCCTAATAATTCAAAAAATACACTTACAGGTTTAGAGTCATTTTCTCCTACACAAATTATTATTTTGTCATTAGAACTAAAATTGGTTTGATGGACTTGTTTTAACACTTGTTCTGATAGTGCGAACGGTTTGGTGAATCCAATAATGTGGTATTTCTCATATCTGGTATTTACTCTTGATTGCAGCAGAGCAGGGGCCAAGCCAACACATTGTTGTGATCCATATATGAATATCTTTCTTTGGGGTACTAGCCCATTTGTTGACTTTCCAGACTGTGTCGAGCTTTTTTTATTGATTGTATCTGACTTGCTTTTGTTATTTATTAATTCGTTGCCGTTTTTTGGTTCATTCGAATTTTCAATGGCGCACTGTGAAATTTGCTCGAGATTAGTAGTTTTTAATGTACCATTGACTGGATCATCAAATATGTTCTGAATCGGTGAGCTGGTTAGAAATCGGACCCTCCTCCATGAAAGGAAAGCGTTCATCCTTTTATAATGCCTTTATACTTGTAAAGAAAACCACTCCACTCACGAGCGCTTTTCATATTTTTGTTATTGCCGC
Source organism: Asteroscopus sphinx (assembly GCA_949699075.1). Taxonomy (NCBI): domain Eukaryota; kingdom Metazoa; phylum Arthropoda; class Insecta; order Lepidoptera; family Noctuidae; genus Asteroscopus; species Asteroscopus sphinx. The sequence goes on from OX453013.1 coordinate 14,564,191, forward strand.
GTTGTAGACAAAGCCCAGGAGATGTAAAAACTGATAGTGGTGATATTTTATTTTAAGAATATTATTGATTCCAATGAGTTTGCAAGAAACTTTCGTTATTATTTTCAATATTTAATATTCTCTATATTTGTTAAAACATAAAGACCTGAACCTGAAATAAAGGCTTGAAATGTTGTTTAATAGGAACGTTGAGAAAAGTTTTTACAGAGAAACGCAATTACATCTTTGTTTCATTATTCTGAATTTATAATATCATTATATACTTATACTCAATTGCGACAAATGTTTCTCCAATAGTTATGTTACATAAAGGTCATATAACGTTATTTGCACAACATCGGTGTAAACGAACGACCGCAAACGTTGCTTATCTGTTTGTTTTAAGAGAATAGAAGGCCAGTTTTATTATAGAACTAGTATCCTATTTTCTATTATAACTACAACTTCAAAACCAGGGTTGAGATAACATTTCTGTTAACATACACGTGATTTTTCCAAAAATAACCGAACTATATGTATATGCAAGGTTGACAGCTTGAGCGATAAAATAAAAATAACGACACTCGATCTCCCAGTGACTTTGTACATCACTATTTTAGATAACTCGACAAATAGCCACCAACAATAATGGTTTTTATTTTATTCAACTAGGGTTTCTCCTGTATCATCATAGGTGCTGTGCGGTGCGAGGTCTTCGAGTGTTGGAATGTTTGTATAAATAAAAAGTCAATGTTTGAGATGAACAAGAGTCTATTCAAATAATTTTGTAAAATTTTATTAAAGTTCTAAATCTAATATGTTAAAAAAAACTATGACATGTTACTGTTGTGTTGAATGTTATGAATGCACCCGGCCGCGATGTGTCCGTGTAATGCACTAATTTATTTTACTTGAACTCATCGCTTTATAGGCGCATGCGTCTGTTAGGTAAATTGTTCGGTGGCACTGCACCGAACAGGTGCGTTTATAGACACAATTTTACAATATGGTCAAACACTCAGACCAAGTACCTGTAGACCATATAATATTTTTTTCCGTGCAACAATCAAACCCATGACCCGTTCCTTAGATTATAAATAGTACAATTGTTGATCGAAGCCCGTTGCGCTAATCGTAATGTCAATACATGGATTTAAATAACACATATCGTACATTTTATTACAGAATCCGTGCAAGAGTCGTTGGAGAGGCGTTTCGGCCGCGTTGGAGGTCGCATTCCAGTCACACCCTCAGAGTCCTTCCAGAAGAGGATCTCTGGTGCCTCCGAAAAAGACATTGTGCACTCTGGTCTCGACTACACCATGGAGAGATCCGCTAGGGTAAGCTTGAAAAAAAAAACGTAACTTTTCTAGTAGTTTGTATTGATAAAATTAATCGCTACAAAGGTGTGAGCTCCTTTTTATACCGGAAAATGGACGATGGACTACACTACTGAATGCAATCTGAGGAATACTAATTATTTGTGACAAAAATAGATTTAATAAGTCCTTGGGCACTTCAAGTGTTAATGGTAACTAACAATAATTTATCTCTGTCAACAGGCCATCATGAAGACTGCCCAGAAGTTCAACTTGGGCTTAGATCTGAGAACAGCGGCGTACGCCAACTCCATCGAGAAGATCTTCACCACATACGCCGACGCCGGTCTCGCATTCTAAACACTCACTAGATAATTCGAAGTATTGTCTGCATTTTTATAGACTCCATTTTAGTCCCTATGCACATAAGTATAACTTTTAAGACATTATTATCACAGTATTTTTCGTTTGTTGGAATCATGGCTTTTTTTACTTTAATGTTAAGCAAATCATTGTTAAACGTTTAAAATAAAATTTTAATTTTCCAATTGTATCGTCTTGAATTTTTAATAAAATTATTTTACTGTTATTCCTAGCCTGTGTTTTACTCTAAGTATAAAAGAATAATTTTAGTATCAGATGACTTGCAATCATCAAAACTGCATGAACGCCAAGCAGGATAATTCTACTGCAGACTTCTAACTTCTAAATAGTTGATGATATGCTCTACCTGCCTTTGTGCTGACAACCGGGATAGGTTGGCACTTTCCTTTTCTGCGGGCGAGTACAAAAGCAGTGATATACCTACTAGTGGTTGAACGCAGGTGGGTCTGGATTTGAACCCGGCCTCGCACCTCTGACCTCGAATTCATGAGCGTATTAGAATTATTTGACTATCGCTTGCCTTAACGGAAAAATAAAACGTCGTGAGGAAACCTACACATCAGCTCATCATCATAATCATCATCTTAGCCTGGTATCACCCACTGCTGGGTATAGGCCTCCTTTCGTTTTTGCCAGCCTCTTCGATCTTGTGCGTCCCTCATCCAGGTGTTTCCAACAACAACTTTGGCGATAACATCAACCCAACGGGCTTTCGGACGGCCCGGGTTTCTCCGATCTGATCTTGGCCACCACTCTGTCAAAGCTTTACTCCATCGGCCATCCCTACGCCGAGCCAGATGTCCTGCCCAACTCCACTTCAGCTTAATCGCCCTATCACCGACATCAGCTCGCACCGTGTAAATAAGAGTTCTCCATACAGTTCTCGATTGTGTGTTGCCCGCCTAAGTGCACTAAGCCAACGTGGTGGACTAGGCCTGACCCTTACACTAAGAAGAGGCCCGTGTCCAGTGTGACAGTAATAATAATAATGTCCTCCCGGCCGAGTTTCGGTCACGGCGGCCAATCTCAACGGAGACTAGCTAGCCATCGGCGCGGGACATATTAAAGTCCACAAGTGTGTGCGCAAACACAGGTGCACTCTCTATTCCCTCACTCTAAATCCGATGGGACAGCAATCCGACACGACCGGGGAGAGACCATCATCATCCTCCGAGCGATTTCCCAATTATGTTGGGGTCAGCTTCCAGTCTAACCAGATACGGCTAAACACACAGACCAGTAAGCCTCTAGACTCTGATTAGCCGTATACCCCCGGTCACCAAGCATATGCAGTAGCACTGCATATCATACGTGCTGCCGCCAATCGGGACGTCACTCCGTCAGCGAGCGGCACTAATCATACCACCGAACTTTTGAGCCGACCAACCGCGATAGCGCGCCGTCCGCCCCCCGGTCCCCGCCAATGTTTTACGACTGTTCTCATCAAAACTTCACTTATGCGGCGTCTTGAGGCTTACTGGTCTGTGGACTGAACATCAATATTTTACACGGAGCGACTGCAATCAGACCCCCGCCACCCAGTTACTGGGTAATACCGACATTCGGAGGTTAGACCAGTCGTCAGACTTTCGGGCTTCTGACTACCCGTAGCGACTGCCATCCATAGATGTTCGTATGGCAACGGGGACCGACAGCTTAACGTGCTCTTCGAGGCACGGAGGGGTCTCGATGTGCAACGAAATGGTCACCCATCCGCGGACTGACCACCGAAAGTGTAGCTTAACCTCACAGATTATACAATCCGCGCGGTTGCTACTTAGCCACGAGCCCCTCGACCGGAGAGAGACCTAAAAACCAAAAAAAAAAACGAAAAAGGCAAAACGTGTATTGGGATTTTTCTGTCAAGAAAATTTCTCAGTAGTTGGTCGGAGTCAGGAAGTTGGCGGTGCTTACACCCCCATGCCTCAGAGAGCACATAAATTCGTCGGTCCTGCGCCTGACAGTAAAAATAACAATTATGTATAGGTAGTCATGGGCACTCATGGAATTATGAGTGAGTACGGTACGAGTGTCCTGTGCGGAGCCGCTAAGCTTTATTGAGCTATTTAATTAAAGCTAATGGAATAAATAAATAGATACAACTCAAAACTAACCAACTTCATCATTTCAGCCGTAAGACGTCCACTGCTGGACATAGGCCTCCCGAAGCATCCAAACAACGACTGGTCCTGCGCCTTCCGCATCCAGCGGATTCCCACGACCTTCAACAGGTCGTCGGTCCCCCTTGTTGGGGGCCTACCCACGCTGCCCCTTCCAGTACGCGGTCGCCATTCCAGATCGAACTTTTTGGCCCCATCGGCCGATGGGGCCAAAAAGTTCGATCCAATCCGTTCTACGAGCAAAGTGTTCCGCCCACTGCCACTTAAGTTTAGCAATTCTTCGGGCTATGTCGGCTACCTTAGTTCTTCTGCAAATCTCTTCATTTCTGATTCAATCACGCAGGTACACTCCCAGCATAGCCTTCTCCATTGCCCTGCGCAGGCAGGAATAGCCTCTAGTAAACCGTCCCCTCTAGCGGAGCCTCTGTTTGACAACACCCTTGTCGCAATAGTTCTGTCAAGTGTTTCCTATCTTCTACTACTTGTGAACCTGTGAACGTTCATAAACGAGACCGAGGCAACGGTGAAACATTATTATACCATGGATGCGACCGTGGCGAGACAAACATTAAACATTAAAGACTCCGAAATCAGGGAAATCGTGTCCAGATCCATAGATTTTAAGTTGAGACTCTCTTGTTCGCAAACTAACGGCCAAAATTAATATCCAATCTATCCACGATTTACCCTACTACAGATAGGAATTTGACATAAGCTCCATACAAAATATGTCAAATTTCTATCTCTAGTAGGGTAAATCGTGGATAGATTGGATATTAATTTTGGCCGTAACTAAACTTATTATTATACTTTTTGACGACCTCTGTGGTCTAGTGGTTCGACTGTCGGACTGCTAATCACGAGGTCGTGGGTTCGATTCCCACAGGACACAAATATTTGTGTGATGAACATGAGTGTTTGTGTTGGTCTGGTTGTTTCTTATGTATTATAAGTATGTATTTACAAAAAAAAACCCATAGTACAAGCTCTGCTTAGTTTGGGACTAGATGGTGATGCGTAAAATGTACCAAAAATATTTATTTATTTATTTTGGAACCGCCGTGCAACTAGATTCTTAACGTTTTGAGAATGCATGTAAATGCTTAACCGAAATAAGCATGGTATAATAACCACAAACTACTAAGAGAACACTACGTGTTCAGACCGCCATGTTGGGAACATTCTTGTTGAACCGTATGCGAGAATTGAACATGACGTTTTTTTTTTTTTTTTTATATTATGTTGGCAGGTCACAGACAAGGCAATGAAAATGATCATACAGCCAATGATACGTGGGCCGGGGGCCGGTTTTAGAAGTTATTATTTTCTTATTTCCAGGTCTGTAGGATGGTAATAAATAAAACATAATTATGGAGTTACAAGTTATTTATTTATTCTTTTATTTTTTAATTTCTTTTTAAACTTATTATAAGCATTTTGTTGCATTGGCGGCAAAGTAATCCTGTCTAGCCGTATTATATCAGTCCCTTTCAAAATTTTGTTAATTACATTGCACCAATTGAAAATGAACAATTTGATACTTATATTTAAGAAGTATTCAAGGACGATTTCTTTGTCCAATTCGCAATTCAAAAAATCAAATGAATATTCGGAACATATTTTCTGTTTGATTTTTTTGCTTATTTGATTTTCATGACCGTGTAGTTCTAAATATTCATTTGTCATCTTTATTATATAACCGAAACTCCTCACAGCATATTCGGATGGATAGGACAATTTTTTTTGTTTGATTGATTTGTATTCTTTGTGTTTAATATATGTGTGAATATTATCTTCATCTTCAGTGACTAAATTGCGCTTGCAATTTTTACAACTTATTTTTGCTAAAATTTTCCTTGTGACCCATCCAGCCGTATATGCCCTGGAGTGCACATTCAATCTTTCTCTCCTTGCCTGGACTTGAATGAAATCATGATCCAAATCCACGGTGGTTGTAGCAGATTGTTCAGGCGTTGGTGCAGTGTTTACATTAGTTATATTTACATTGAATAGGGACTGTATAGTTAGTAAATCTTTGCTCATGTCGTCCTCACAATTGTATGTATTGGAGTGAAAATTTATGAATCGTGTTATTAAAAGTGATTTAAATGTATTAACGAATGCATAAGGGCTTGGGTCATTACTCCTGTAGTTGTAAGCTCGTACTTGACCAAAAAAGTTTTCTATGGGGTCTGAATTAAAATATCTTGGTCTCATAATTTTTATATTTTTTGATTTGAGGAGACCCCATATTCTTTTGAAACTTTTCAGAGTAATGACCCAATTTTTAACTGAAGGTACACTTTTAACTTTTTTGTCTTTTGTTATAAATTTAATTTTTTCAATAGTTTTTAAGGCCCTGTCCCAAAAGTCATGGTGTTTTGAATTTGCTGTGACAGCCTTTCGCAGATGTTTCCCCTTGACGTGCTTATTCGAGATGCTTGCGCCATTCACGCTGTCGAACAAATCGTCGAAGAACGAAACTGCTTCTGCCGTATTTTTTAATGTCGCACTGACTTGAGTTCCATCAGGATACAGAGCTAAAACAAAAAATAATACATTAATAAAATTAAAAATGTTCAATTAATTATAATGCAATGTTTTGTGTATAGAGCCTCCTTTAACATTAATTAACAATCAATAATGATTATGATAGACTACTACCCAAATCGGGAACGCCCATAATGACATGATAATTTGAGTAGTGAGTTTGATAGGTATCCATTTACAACAGCGCCAACAAGTGGGAGAAATTTTCTGTGTGTTCTTACGAAGCCACATCTTTCTTCTATTTGTATCACTAGGAAAATGATGTCCTGTTGTTCTTCACAGTACAACACATAATGAAATCATTGTTTTCGAGTTTGAGAATGTGAGTATTTAAATTATTTTGGACTAAAAGTTTATTTACTATTGCTTTACTATTGGACCAACCCTGAAATCGCGGGAAAAAAATCAGCTAATCCCTACATTTTGTCGATTTATGTGAACACAAATGTAGGGAACAGCTGGTCCCATAGTAAATGTTGATCATACTGATGAGTACAATGACCCCTTAAGAGGTTTTCAGTTATTTCAATAACATGTTGTACATGTAACAGAATGAACGCAAGACCTCAAGACACCCCCCCATTAAGAATATTATGAATACTATCTGGTAATATGTCGTTTTTTTTTTTCAAAATCACTAAATTACTTGGTTCTTAGGCATCAGTAAGTTTATTCTTTTACATGTTGTATAGTGCAACAAAATATAACTTACGAAATGTTGAAGTGTAAGATAATGCTGCTGCTACAGATTTGCTTAATACCCGTACACAATTTTTAACCTAAAATAAAGAAAACATGCTATTAGCATTTTTTTTAGTTTTTCAAATAATAATGGACATCAGAGGCGAAGGCTGAAAATTTTGCCAAGGAAAGCTGTATAAGCCAGGGGAGCAAGTATTAGACATTTTTAATATCAAACTAAGGTTACAAAGGGATGTAGGTAGGAATCGTGTTATAAGAACCTTCACCACTACTAGACAAACAAAAAAACAAAAAAAATAAAACAAAACTAAAAATAAACCTAAACTGATTATGAAAATAATTGTAAATAGAAAATTACCTAAGTTAGTATTGGTGTGGTAATACATTAATTTATTTAATTCTTTATGCACAACTGGGTATGAATGCAGTCGTAAAACATACTGTACCAGACAACCTTATTAATTATATTAATAATGTATACAACCTATACTAACTTTGGTAATGCTACATTAAGTTCCTATAGAGTTACCTTCATTTTTTTAATTTTTTCTGGAATCACACATTGATCAGTCAATCTGTGTAATATCCTAGATTCACCATGTTTACAATCAGCATTGTAAACATCCACAATATCCTGCCATGTCGCCCTTTTCCCTTCAAAATCCATTTCTTTTGAGAGGAAATTATTTCTAATACCTTTTATTAAGTGTGGCGCATCATAAAACACACTTAATGAATTGCCACTTAAATGAATAGTATTATCTGAAAAAAAAAAAACTAGCTGATTATTTTAATAAAAACTGTTACTTAACTTACTAACCTTAGTAAATATTGTTATATGACTTGTCTAAATTAAGAAAAAAATAAACTAATTTCTAGTAAAACTTACCAACTTGCTCTTCAGCACGCAACTGATCCCTTTTCGTATCTTCTAATAAGTCAGTCATGGCAGACTGGAAACTGGAGCCTTGATCAGACACAAGAGCTATTGGTTTGAGACCAGTGTCTGTGACAGCAGCAATTACATCCTTTATTATTGCTTTCAATGGCAGTCTTGACGTAGCTCCTTCACAAAAATAAAAAGCAAATGGTTGTTGCCATTTACAGACTGCACCTCGTAGCATGAAGACCAGAGCATGGTCTGCAAACTGCTTGCTTTTCTCATGTAAATGGACAAAGCCAACAATATTGTCTTTGGCAGCTGAATATGTTAATGAAGTTTCCAGTGCCATCTCATCAAACATAATTGTACACAATCGTTTTTTTTCATCCCAGTTATTAACCTGAAAAAATAAAACGTTTTTTTTTTTTCAATACTAATAAACACAAATAGAAACTACATTCTTAACCTGAAAATTTTACTTCATGTGATAAATTGAGATCACCAGACAAGATACTAGAGTTGGTGTGTTTTTAATTATATTCACGATATTTTGGTTAGATTCAAGGTCTATCAGAACAAAGGTCTATTAGAACAAAGGTCTATGAGAGTCACAGGTCTATAATTCACAAATCACATAATACAGAAGATAATTTATGTAATTTACCTGATTTTTTATAAGTTCCAAGATTTGTGGATTTATGCCAGGTCCTATATCTAGTTGGCTTATGAGTTTCTTCAAAGTTGTTTTTGAAGGAAGAATGAATATTTTTTGGAGGAACTTGTAAGATTTAGGACCTTGCTTGTAAATTGAGAGAGCAATGAGCTTCTCTTCTGTTGTGAATCTCCTAGCTTTTTTATTTTTTGTACAAAGTTTAACTTGCATCCACAGAATCTTTCTGGACAAGGGGCTCATACTTTTTGTGAGTTCTTCCAAAGACTTTTCTTTACTAAAGACAAATGCCCTTTTAGTACGGGATTTATAATTACTTTGAAGTCTAGCCTTTTTGTACTCTTTGTACAAAAGTTTACACCGTGGTGTTAGTGACTTCACATCTCTAATTACACGTTTTTTTATTTGTCTTCTTGGAGTTTTACAAGATGAACCTGAAAGAAAACAAAGATTAATTTGAGAAAAAAATATGTTAAGGATACCTACATCATTATATTTTAAAGGTTCCATGTAGCATTTACTATAGAACAAAAACCCTTATAATTAAACTATTTATACTCCACTACTACTCTACTAATTTTTTTTTTTACTCATTGATCTGAAAAAAAAAAAACTCCATAGTACTAGTAAAATAGGTAGTCTATATGATTTTACATGTCTCTAGGATTCTATTTGGAGATTACATGTACGACAGTAATTACCTGCCACATTAAGCGTTGGATTACTGACTGTGGTGACAGATTCGACTGTTGCTGGCATCAAGTAAATATCTGAAAACAAAGTATCTACATTTATTATTTTGCTTCATTTTAAATTTGAATAAAGATTATTTTTGTCAATGTTTCTATACAAAACATACTTCATAACAAAAAATTACCTGATGTAATTTGCAGTGTGTTACTTGGAGACAGGGCATGGGATGTTGCATTACTTTGATGGCTCGAAGTTGATGGTTTGACAGAAACATCTAAAAAATAGTACAAAGACTTATAATATTTAAAACTTAAACACTAGATTTGGAGTTATACAGATTTACAATCATCATCATCATTTCAGCCGAAAGACTTCCACTGCTGGATATAGGCCTGCCCCAAGCATCACCACAATGACCGGTCCCGCACCTTCCACATCCAATAACGGTATCCAGATTTACAATAACAGTATGAAAAGCATTTTTTTTTAATTATTTATAATATTTTCTGGTACCTAGTACAGATTTCAACAAAGACAACAAATTATCATAAACTCATAGGTATGGACTGAATTATTTGGACTAGTGAGTGTAGATCTATTAATTAAATGGCGTGTACTTTAGCATTCACCCACAGTATTTTACAATCAAAATAAAGTTGTAATAAATTACATTGAACGAAACAAAATGATATTTATTCAATTTAGGCTAAAGCCAATTATAACTCAGAAAATGCAGAATGATATACATACCAAAAACTTCCACATTGACTACTTCATTAGGTATATGCTCAATAGGTAATGTATATGAATGATCGATGTGGCGCTTCCTTGAGTAACTATGATCACTGCGTGTAGTCTTCTCAATATCTGAAAAAATAATAACAATTTACCACTGTAACTTTCTAAATGTAAGGAAGGACTTATAGCCAACTGTAACAGTGTTGAGGTGGACTGACAACACAATTGTGTTTTTGAGTGTGGAGAAGCCCTCCGTGGCATGAATGTTATTATAGACCAATCTCATTTCATCATAGACCTCATCCATCACATTCCATAAGGCAAAATAACCCATACATAGATAAAGATCATTCATGAATAATAAAAAATAAAAAATCATGAATGATTTTAGGTTAGACTTGAGATGCGTTCACAACCACTGTATAAATGAATGACTACAGTTATTTCGATTATGATGAATTAAAAAATAATATTAGAATACTAATATGTTAGATAGTTTACCTGTTTCTAAACAGACACTTGTTGGTTTTCCTGAAGAAATCTCCAAGGTAGTGAATAAGCTTGGGTAAGCGCCACTCTTCAAACGATTAGTCGCCGTATTGACAAACCTTTGTTCAAAATGTTTATGACAAACATATACCTTGCTAACATCACTGTGCATTAAGCTTTCACACTTAATACACTTTAGCCACTGTCTCTTATTTTCCTCTTTAGAGGGAAACTGATGAAATTTAACGTCCTGTCGTAAACTGTTGCATTTGGGCACACAACACTTGCGATACATTTTAAAAATGCCGAAATAACTGTATTTGAGGATCAAAGTGGCGGAAATTAATCGACGCAAACACTTCTCAACACAGCAAATACCGAAATCACTCAAATCACTGTACTTGTAGATTTAAAGAGGCGGAAATTAATCGACGCAAACACTTCTCATCAAAGCAAATACAATGACAGAATGTCAGTTGAGGGCAAAATGGCGGCCAGCCGGCCAAAGGCGATGGCGGGGGTGAAGGAGGCGAGAGAGGGGCAAAAACGTCTGTATCAAAACTAGCACTGTCATTTTATACGTGGTATTTTTTTTGTTCGCACATTGCCAGGCGTGATAATAACACCAGGTAGTCTCTTCCCGTGACAGCTAGGTTACGTGATTGCCTCCGTACTACGTCATCGGCCGTGGAGCCAATAGCGGGCTGTTAGCGTGACACTTGTCAGTTTGATGTGCTGCCACTTTGTGGAAATAAATTACCCGAGCAAAATGCATTTTTTCATTTACTTTCTTCTATAAAGAATCACTTTTTAACTAGTAATTTAATATAGTTTCCTTTATTAACTAATTAGATGAATAACACGAGATAACAAATAGTTAGGCTAGTTAGGAATTTATTTTATATTCATTATGAACAAAAATCTCCTCAAGTATATTGAAGATATCAATCAATGGCAGCACTGATCGTGACGTAGCTTGGAGCACAGATTAATTGCGGGAAGAGAATACCTGGTGAAACATCTTATTATATCATGGAAATAAGAACTTTTGAATTTCGAATTTTGAAGCACGGACTGTTGATCACGACGTCTTGGGTTCGATTCCCACAAGACACAAATATTTATGTAATGAACATATACCTAAGTGTTTGTGTTGGTCTGTGTGTTTCTAACTAAGAGGAATTCCTCCTAGGTTTCTTATGTATCATAAGTAGGTATGTATCTACAAAAAAAGTATGTACTTAAGTATTATATCCGTTGTCTAATAGGAGGTAGGTATACCCATAGTACAAGCTCTGCTTAGTTTGGGACTAGATAGATGGTGCCGTGTAAAAGGTCCCAAATATGTATTATTATTATATTTTAAACTATCGCTCTCTTTTACTACTTTTCAATACAAAAAGAGATGGCGACAATTTTAGTGCTGTCAAATTAGTCTGAATTAAAATGTAACCTAACCTAACCTTTGTATTTTTTGTAGTGGGCAAAGAGAATAGTCGCGGGGAAATTCTCATGGTTGCACTCCGCCCGGGGTAGGCAGAGACAGAGTCGGACTCTTACCGACTAAGACCACCACAACTACTTACCTTTGGCCGGGGGCGTGGGAAACGCTCTGCATTCGCCAACTACCCCCGATGACAGGTCCCATGTCACCATGTGTGTGTGTGTGTGTGTGGGTGTGTGTGTGGGTGTGTGTGTGTGTGTATTCCGGACGCAATTGAAGTGGCTGCCTATTCGACGTCGTCGAGATACTCATTAGATTCTTTCTTTTCTCTACTCTGTTCTTCACAGTCCTAATTCTCCATCATATTTCCGGGAACGCTTTGAGTATCTTGTCCCCAGGGGAAAGCCCTGTCGCTCATCCTCTTCCCTTCTCCTCCATATGCCCTATCACACATCTAGCCGTTACGACGGTTCTTTCACCATTCATGCAGTGCGCCTGTGGAATTCTCTTCCACACTCTCTACGCGATAGCTCTTCACTGGATGTCTTCAAGAGAAGAATTAAGGAGCATTTTCTTTCACCATAAATCATATGTATTATATATATATATATATATATGTATGTATTTTATGTATATATGTATGTATCTATTTATGTATAAAAGTATATATATCTTAATATAATTATTTTAATTGTAAATACTTTGTTAGATAAGTTATTTAGTCAATTTTTTTGTTATTCTGTTGTACACTTGTTTTATCCTCTATTAATATATCAACATCTCTCTATCGCTCTAAGGTTTGCTGTAAGAAAACTCATTTTTGAGTTAAGCTCGCCGATGTACATAAGCTTTCCTACTGTAATATTAATGTGTATATGTGTGTACAATAAAGTATAATAATATAATAATAATAATAATTAATTATTTTTATAAAAAATATTTAAAAATGTAATTCATAAGGTATTAACTGAATAAAGGAAATAATAATTACTCTATTCATGCAGCAATAAAGTTTAATGTTGTACCAACAAATATTTCATTCAATTCTCGCCTCGCACATCCAGACCTTACACAAAATACACACCAAAGATGGGCGTGACGTGAATTGAAATTTTGCTATACTAACTTCAATTCTCGCTCGGCCCATCCACACCACGCCTCGCCAGTGTGAAACCACCTTTAGTGGCTATTCTGTATACTTTTTATGACAAACTGGTACTGCGAATAAAGAAAAAAACCGTCTGCAGTCTATGAGGTTTACGAGAATACATTCTATAAGAACACTATGGTAATAATTTTGGAACGCAGCCACAGACTTATTTACTTTGTTATTTACATCTCGATGAACGCAGCCAATTACGTGGTGAAATGTCAGTTGTCAATCGATGCGAAATCGAATAGTGAATTTCTTATAATACGATACTAATTATTTTTATACTTACGCTATTTGGGAAATTATTGATAATAAAATGCTTTTCACACCATTATTTGTTACAATATTAATTACATTAATCAACGGAATTTTTTCTAAGAGCGTTGAACTTACCTTTGAGTTACCTGATAGTGCAGTAGAATGTTTTTTCCAAGAAATAGAAAAGAATACCTCAGCGGCATTAGAATATCAGGTAATTTACGTATTTTACAGAAGATTTTAACAATGTGGTTTAATAATGTTAATGTTCTGCTAAGATTATAAAGCGAATGAAACTGATTTATAACCTTATATTTTGTTCCACTTGTTTAAACATTTTCCTGTTCAAGGGAGTTATTACTACATTATATTGTTTCAGGTCATCACGGGAGGACAATATGACGTTGATGTAAAGATTGAAGGACCCAATAAACAAATAATTTACCAACAACAGAAAATGCAATATGATTCACATCAGTTTACTGCACAAATAGCAGGTATTTATCACATCATTTGCTATTTCCATTACAATTGAATCAATTAGTTACATACCTAAAATTTTAGTACAAATGTTCATACAATTTGAAATTAGCATGATAATGTGAGAAACTTGTTAAGCAAGTTCAAATTATAAAGGAATATTAACTATTAAGTATACGGATGTTGGAGTTTCTTGCCAGCTCTTCTCCATAGGACCAACATTTTGGAACCATGCAACTATATTCATAATTAACATTTTGAAAGTGCATGTAAATGCTTATTTGAAATAAAAACTTTTTTTGATGATGTGTACACACTTATTTTGTTCTGTTTCAGGCTTATACAAAGTTTGCTTTAGCAATGAATTCAGTACATTCTCCCACAAACTAGTGTACATGGAGCTAAATGTGGGTCCCGAGAAACCATTGCCAGGCATTGGGGATCATGCTACTGTCCTTACACAGGTTAATAAGTCATTCATAAGTCTCAAGTTTATACATAATCAATCAATCAATCATGTATATTTATATGTACTCATTAATGTCATCATTATTTCTATTCATCATCATCATCATTTCAGCCGAAAGACGTCCACTGCTGGACATAGGCCTTCCCCAAGCATCGCTACAATGACCGGTCCTGCACCTTCCGCATCTAGCTAATTCCCGCGACCTTCACCAGGTTGTCAGTCCACCTTGTGGCCGCCTACCCACCCTGCGCTGCTATTTCTATTCACTAAGCTATATTCTAAGTTCAGTTGGATTTCAGTTATTAGCAACTCAAAGGGCTGGTATCCATGTTGAGTTTTTAGTTAAGCAGTACTTCAGAGAATTCTCAACTGAGAAACCGGCCCTATACCTCTTGTATGCAGCAGTTCCAAACACAATTAAAATTCCATTATGTCTCGCATAGATCTGTATACGAGGGTTTAATATTGTATGAGAGTAAAATTAGAATTTAATTCTTTCTAAATATCATAATATTTGAATGTGTAAGTAAATTTATTGCAAGAGATAACATTTTATCTTATTCGTAACAAAAAGATTGGAAAGTCCATTGGTCATAAGTTGACCTCATATTTGGTTAATTATTACACTGTACAGTAATTATTTTATATGTAGGTGTGTAATAAGACTTATTTGGTCTTTATACTGTGACATTTGATTATGAATTTATTTCCAGCTGGAAACTTCTGCAGAAGAAATTCACTCAGCCCTCAACAGAATCATTGACCATCAAACTCACCACAGGCTAAGGGAAGCTCAGGGCCGCAAGAGGGCAGAAGACCTTAACGAGAGAGTATTCTGGTGGTCCATGGGTGAATCTCTGGCTATTGTGTGTGTAGCATTTGCACAAGTTATGGTTCTAAAGAACTTCTTCAGCGACCGACCCACATTGTACAATCGAATGTAATGTTTAGTTGAATATATGTGTTATTGAAATAACTGAAATCCTCTTAAGGGATCATTCTACTCATCAGTATGAACAACTTTTACTATGGGACCAACCCTGAAATCGCGAAAACAAAACAGCTGTTCCTCTTCATTTGTGTGCACATAAATCAACAAAATGTAGGGGAACAGCTGTATTTTTTTTGCGATTTCAGGTTTGGTGCCATAGTAAAGTTTGTTCATACTGATGAGTACAATGACCCTTTAAGAGGTTTTCAGCTATTTCAATAATACATTGTAATAGTTTATTTATTAAAACATCTTTGGGGTTTATTTTACTATAGTTTTATTTGTTGTAATGTACAGGTTAAGATCTAAAACATAAACATTGAAATTTCGAACTCAAGCATACTTATTTGTTTATATAACACTATAAAATAAATAATATCAACAATATCTACGTAAAAGCTGCTAAGTTAATGATGTCAATAATATACTTGGTGGCTTTTACATACATAGTGTTGATACATTCAACATTGTTACCAAACAAAGTCAACTGCCTGTTAATTCCATTATGTTTCACTTTTTAACAAGAGAACCAAGTAACATTATTTATTCAGAATTTATGAAATAATAAGTGTATGTACATTTGATTCATATACAAAACTTCTTATTAAAATCTGCCCACTTTATATTATTTTACATTTATAATTTTAAATCAAAAGAGCACTAATAGAGCAAAAACTCCATTTACTAAGGCACAGGGATAGGCAATTAGAGGTCTTTGTTCAGAGTCACCTGACATAGTAACAAAAAGCCTACTAGCAGAAAGAGCTGACCAAATCACTGCAATAGCTGATAGACTTAATCCTACAGATCCTTCCAAAGAGATAAAAATACCAAGCCCAGCTAAAACAACCATGGGTAACATACAATAGCCTAATACACTAGCAACACTCAGCAGAGTGAAAACACCTTCAGAGCGACTCATTAGGGATAGTAAGCAGTACATCAAAATTACTGACATTACAGATAAGCCATAAACATATCCAAAGTGAGCTTTATTTCCTGCAAGAAACAGACACACTGCTAGAGCTAAACAAAATGCAATTGGACCAGCAATGTCTGTATCCCTCAAAAGAAAGTTTGCATCATCTGCTTTTGATTGACCATGGAATGGATTCATCACTGCTAAAGTTTTCTCCAATATTCTATCAGGGTATATTTCAAGTTCATCTAACAGCGGCGGTTCGTCGAAGTCTGTCGTTTCCGTGGCGGGTTCCCCGGGCAGTGGTGCTGGCGTGAATATGTTTGAGTTATAGTATTGGTTGTTGTTTGCAGTCATAGTTCCTTGACCCTGGTCGAATGAGTAGTTTTGTTGATCCGTTGGAAACGTCTGAAAATCTATGAGATCAATAATAGAACGATTAATATGAGCTTTCAAGTAACCATATTTGGTTATCTATTGATCAGTCTGAAGTTGTACAGCTCACCTAAAGTCTGTGCTGGATCGGCAAAGGTGTTGGAAGTGTTGAATGAGTAATTTTGGCTATTATTCTGCGTCTGCCATGAAAAATCGTTCGGGTTGCTGAAATTTGCCATGTTTGTGTTTGGGATTTCAAAATACACAACTGTAAAATACGTAAATAATTAAAAATTGTTGACCACTTCCATGTCACTCCTTGTCAAAATTTAATTGACAAGTGAGTAGCAGGGTTGCCAGATGAGTACAAGGGGTGCGTTCAGTATTATACTGCTTGGCTGCGTTCAGTATTATCGTCCGACGACGCACGCCCGGGCTACGTTCACTTATAACGCACTCAGTGTGAGAGTCACCCGGTGTGAATATCGCTCGATCATTGACGATTTTCTCAGAATTACTGAACGACTTCGGGGCTACGTTCACTTATTACGCACTCAGTGTGAAAGTCACCCGGTGCGAATATCGCTCGATCATTGACGATTTTCTCAGAGTTACTGAACGACTTCGGGCGACCTTATGAAACTGACACTAGAACAATGAAGCACTGACAATTATGACAATCGAAACCTCAAATTATCTGTCATTTCATACTTTTATCTGTCAACATGACAGCAGAGCGTCTTTTACCCTACTATTTCACGGGTGACCGGTGCGTACGCTCGACGACGCCCGCTCACAATACTGAACGGTTTGGTGTGAACGCCCGGACGATCACTCCGAGTAACTGAACGACCAAACAACGCTCCGGGCGTCGTCCGCCGTCGTCGGACGATAATAGTGAACGCACCCCGGGCGACTTTATGAAACTGACACTAGAACAATGAAGCACTGGGGTGCGTTCACTATTATCGTCCGACGACGGCGGACGACGCCCGGAGCGTTGTTTGGTCGTTCAGTTACTCGGAGTGATCGTCCGGGCGTTCACACCAAACCGTTCAGTATTGTGGGCGGGCGTCGTCGAGCGTACGCACCGGTCACCCCGTGAAATAGTAGGGTAAAAGACGCTCTGCTGTCATGTTGACAGATAAAAGTATGAAATGACAGATAATTTGAGGTTTCGGTTGTCATAATTGTCAGTGCTTCATTGTTCTAGTGTCAGTTTCATAAAGTCGCCCGAAGTCGTTCAGTAACTCTGAGAAAATCGTCAATGATCGAGCGATATTCGCACCGGGTGACTTTCACACTGAGTGCGTAGTAAGTGAACGTAGCCCTTACAATTATGACGATCGAAACCTCAAATTATCTGTCATTTCATACTATTATCTGTCAACATGACAGCAGGGCGTCTTTTACCCATAAAGGTATTACGTCAGTATAGAAATGTCTTTGCTTTTACCCTACTATTTCACGGGGTGACCGGTGCGTACGCTCGACGACGCCCGCTCACAATACTGAACGGTTTGGTGTGAACGCCCGGACGATCACTCCGAGTAACTGAACGACCAAACAACGCTCCGGGCGTCGTCCGACGATAATACTGAACGTACCCCCGGAGCCCCCGGAGCGTACTTTTGTCGTTCAGTTACTCAGAGCGATCATACACAAACGAACGCCCAAGGAATGCTCCGAGCGTCATCCGACGACGTCGGACGATAATGCTGAACGGCTCTTATCTGAAATAAGCAACAAAGACTCAGCAAAGAGAATATAACCACTACGTTTAATAAGCAGTATAATACTAAACAACACGATGCGACGTCGGGTCGACTACTCGACTAGCGTGGCCACTTAGGTCCTTAATCCGTATTACGGAACGTTCCTCAAGTACAACTTAAATGGAATCAGAATCGGAATTTTATGGCCGGTTCACATTATTCCAACAGCATTCAAATCCGGACTTGGTTAATTTAGCGATATTAGCATCCCAAATGGCGTTTCAATTTCAACTGACTTTGTAGCTTTCTTTTTTCAACACAACCTTTCAAATAACTTCACTGCATCTTCCGGGTGTCTTGATGTATTCAATGATATTCACAATATCTTGATTTGAAGCTTTCTTTGCTTTTTGCAGCAGTTGCATAGACAAATTCGTTGAAGTTTGTGTACCTACATATCTATCAGTAGGCCTAGTACGAGTTTGACACTTACCGATACTTCCATCGAATTCGACGACTTTCATTCATTAATCAGTAGCGCCCCTGGCGGATACGAGGAGGAACTAGTAGTTTATGAATGAAAATCGACGAAAACTATAAAAGTATTATAAAGTGTCAAACTCGTACTAGGCCCCCAGCTCTGTTGCTAACATTTTGTCTGGGTATTAAGGGACTACCTACTAACTTACTCTGTGAATGTACTGGGATGTGGCCTCATAATAATTGTAGCCAGCCTGACTCGGTCTAATAAAAAGAAAAACCATCACCGTCACGCGGGCCTTAATTAGGCCCACTCCTACGGCATAGGTACTATTAGATAATCTAAGGTGAATGAAGTTCGGCTTACTCCTGCGGGTCCCGGTCCACCTGCGGGTCGGGAGAGAGGTCTTCGCCTCTCGAACCCTCTCCTTCGCGAGCATCACCTCGCAGGAGACCACACCTTCCTAAGCGCTCTCGCTTTCGACCATGGACCGCACACAGTCGCCCACAGCCGGAGACGAAAGCAACCGTACCTAGAGAGTATTGCGTCAGCCTGTAGGAGAGAACCATTGCGCCTCTACAACCACTCCTCTAAAACGGGGCTTTCCGTCGCTATTGCAGGGTGCCCTATGGTTTTTAAGTGACCCCAGCGAGCCTATTGCCATTTTATCGGGCTCTATTTCAAACTTTCAATGCAGTGGAGTTTTTATTTCCGTATAATTTTTGATACATCTCCAGCACACAAGATGCAGCAGTAGGCTAGATAATGATCACGTTCAGTAATAATGACAATAATATAAACTTGTCCAATACAACAACATAAACGTTCATGTTGTTTGTTTTTTTTTGCTTTAGCAAAAGAGTAATAATAACATTATTTTTAATAACAAATTAAGTTTTTAATAAAACGTAGCATATAATATGGCATACTTTATTCCATTAAATATAGGTAGTTTTAGTCACTTGATCTATTATTATGATGGAATGTTTTCGAGTCTGTTTGGTATTATACATACTTATCATAATATTCATAAGACATACAGGGTTTAGTAGGTATAGGTACTTTCAAAATATATTACAGTCAATCGATACGTGAAGTAACATTTTAGCACAGTAACAAAATCTATAGTGAAATTGTATAAATAATATAAAATGCTGTTAGTGTTTGGCTCCTGTAATACAGTATACTAGCGCAAGAGCCAGGGTATTCTATAAAATTTACAAACCAATATGTCAATAAAGACTATGAATTATATAATAATTATATTAATTCTTACTGTACCTTCTCAGTTTATTTATAATTATTGCAATCAGATAGTGTTATTGTGTCAAACGTTGAATTTATTATTATAGTAAAGTGCACTAAAAGTTATTATAATTAATATATAGTTATATACAGTGGAACGTAGCACGTAAGGAAAGCTCGTAGGCGCAGTGTTTAAAAATAATATAACGTAGAGTAGTAGTCTATATTAATAGAATGCACCAAAATTCGAGACAAATCCTGTTCAAATATTCTAAATGATGGACTTCTCACGATTGACAAATCTTAACGAATGAACACTCTAGTACCAGCCGTACCATGCATTAACCTAAATATAATTGTGTAATAACCTCATCTTTGGTGCATACACACACATTACATTATTAATTTCGTTGGATAGAAGAGCATGATCGTAAAATAATATTTTCAGGTACTTATTTCTCTTCAAACTGCAAACAAACTACAAAATACCCATTTTTGTATCTTAGGATAAAACAAACATCGTTCTAGTTCACCATCAAAAGATCGTGTTAAGTTTTTTTTTTCAATAGGACAAGAGACAATTACATTTATACAAATTTTATTTAAAACTGTAAGCTAATAACAAAATTAACAACAAAACATTAAACAAGATGTTTTAAACTTATGTCATATCTTATGGTGTAATATTTGCTGATCTTATGACTTAGTTTTTTTAAAGATTTTCCAAATTCACCTAAGTTATGTTTAATTCATAAAAAATACAATATAGTCAAACTTATAAGGCAGTCTTAAGCTAAAATGCAGGCTCCATTTACTTGATAACCTTCATCAAATGGGCGTAATAATAATAGTGTTGTTTTACAATGTCATCTTGTAATTACAAATTCAGGGTGCTTTAATCAATTGAACACCAGCTCCAGTGTCGTAGCTAAGGTTCATGGGCGCCCATGGCAAGATTAAAATTTGGCGCCTTCCAAAACTTACGCTCAGGGCTGGATTTGAATTTTGTGCTCCCCAAAACTTATTTTATAGTACAGTAGGTACGCGTAATTTGTGCCCCTGTGAAACCATGCTTTGCGAAGAGCCGCGCAGGTAGTCACGTAATAAGTGTGAGCAGGACATAAGGATGCATCGAACATTAACGAACGACTGAGACAGCTAGAACATGCAGTTCCCACCATCTTGCCGCTCAGATTAACTACCAATCAGAGTAATGCCGCCATTACCGAGCATGCGCACTACTGATTTAGTTGCAAAATTTACTACTGCGCAGCCACCTGTTGCTGCATTCACAGGGACAGAGTTATTTGACGCGTACTGTAAGAGAAAAGCATAAACTCTGGTTTTAATTTTAGGCAAGTTCTAATGTGCCCTTGCCCCAGCGGCCTGTAGGCTCCGGGTCTGCTAGTGCCCCCTCTTGAGGTTTGTGCCCCTGGCAGCCGTCCCCGCGGCCAGCTCCTAGCTACAACACCGACTAGCTCCGATCCTTGTAGTTTAGACAAAACAAAGGAAATATTTATACAATCAATACAAGTTGATTATATTATAAAAGCACCTTATTGCTGATTTGTATTGCTTATAAAAATATTACCTTTGTACACTTAACGTTTTCTGATGACGATAATATTCTTATTTCATGACTGTCACCTTCGTAATACCCTATTTCTATGCTCACTCATGTAAAACGATATACTCAATAACATTCATGACCAATGCAAAGTCAATCCATTTTTAATAAAAATAGTTCATAATAAAGTTAGTCATAAATTACTTATAATAAAATAAAATATGTACAATCTACATTTTGTACACGTAATATACAATACACGCATGCATTTTCATTTATATCAGCATAATATCAAAGTGTAGAAAATAATCACACTAATGAACACACTAATAAATGGAGATTTCGTAACAAATTATTCTTGTTCTCAGAATAATATAATTTCTATCAATGTTCATATAAAAATCTTATGGAAATAAAAACAAAAATCATTTTTTTATAACATACATATATCACAGATACCTAAGGAAGATATTACTTATTATATCTAACGTTGAGGTGCTGTATACAGTCCCTAAAATATTTAATAAATAAATAAAAAGTACTCAATCTCAAAATCCCATGAAAATACTGTTAATAAAATATTCATGTTAATAGCGTAATTTCCTGTGTTTCATTGTTCATAAACAAAGTCACATATTTCTTCTGTAACACATTTACACTTGAAAGTAATCACTGACGGTGGCGTCGCCTCCGTTATTAATACTGCTTTTCGGCTCGCTTCTGTTTGGTACATTAATTTTTTCATAACCTGCTGCTGAATCGGACCGCTCCACACTTGAGCTGGATGCTTCGTTGTTAACCTTCTCATAAGGTGGTTCTTTCTTTGTTAGTTCAAAATATTTAACGCTTTCATAGTTCGGATCCTTTTTGGAGCGTACCGAATCATATTTTGAATCTTTCGATCGAACTGACTCGTATTTTGGGTCCTTACATCTTAATGACTCGTAATTTGGATCTTGTGAACTCACACTTTCATAATTAGGGTCTTTGGGGCGAACAGATTCATAATTGGGATCTGATTCACTCCCTGTATTGTAAAGGGGATCATGTGGCATTGACTCGTAATTAGGTTCTAAGGTGGGTTCTTCGTTATTGTTCGCAGGCCAATTGTTATACTTGCTAGGCTTTTTATTTACTGTAGAGTAAGTAGGCTGTACTTTGTAGTTTGGTGCGATTGTAGCATAAGGCGGAGTGGGTGGCTGGTTTCTTAGCACTTCATAATTCGGATCAGAATCAGAGGCGTTGTTATCAGTCTTAGAAATATGTTCATATCCAGCGTCACTACTTACTATACTGTTAGGGCCGCTATCAACAATCAGGTGATTTACTTTCAATAGGTTATTGTTTGAAAAATTTGAGTGTGGGCCTGCGTTATTGAAATCTCTGACTGTTTCGTACCCAGGATCTTGGTTTTGTGACGATTTACGTTCTTTATGAGCAATCGTTTCATATCCGTGATTTATGGATTTTTTGCGGTCGATAGTCTCGTACCCTGGGTCATCACCGCGGAATTTCGAAGTATGTGGCTCCCCGTCAGCTCCGGTGAAATCTTTCGACCGTCTAGTGGAATCTTCCGTTCTACCTTTACTTTTCTTCATTACTTTTGCATACATTTCTTCAACGTTTCGCGAAGGACTCTCAGTTATACGATGATCAGAGTTTAAGCTAGTATTAGCATCCGCCGAAGAATAGTCACTGTAGCCAGGGCCATCGATGGAATTATACAGATTGTCAGTTTGACTATCGCGTTGATCGATATCAAAGTTGAGCTCTCTGGCGACGAGCGGCCGGATTAAATCCCCAGAACTAAACCTATGCTTCTCTACGGGGTAATTACATCCGTAGAAATCAGACGAGCTAACGCAACTGTTGTTGCGTTGATGTTTTTCGTTAAGACTCCGCCGCAACTTGTCGTGATTGAAATGAAGATCTCCTGAAAATAAACAAATATACTGAAGATCTGAAAAACTCCTATCTCTAGTCAATATTCAATTCTGGTTATTACATTTTTTACAAAATATCTTCAAATAACAAATTCAGTAATTACCTGTACTTGACATTCGCTGATGTCGTTGCGCGAGCGCTTGCTCGATAGCAGGTTGTCGTGCGACGTGTGATGACGCGTGTGACGTCACGTGCGGGGTGCCGTGCGACGACGCGTGTGACGTCACATGCGCCGTGCTGTGCGACGACGTGTGTGACGTCACATGCGCTGTGCTGTGCGACGACGAATGCGCCGACGCATGTACTGTCACGTGCGAAGTGACGTGTGACGTCGCATGCGAGCTGACGTGTGAACCAGCGTGAGGCGGTGGCGGCAATGGCGAGTTGGCTTGACGCTTCTCTGGTTTAGGAGAACCTAATGCGCCCGTTGAGTTTGAGCAGGACGATGATGATGCTGATAGCAAAATAGTTTAATATTAGTCGGGTGTTAGTGTCTTATGTAGGAATCTAACAGGCTCAGGTCAGACAACAGATAAACGGCGTGATAGCCATAAAAGGACAAGCGAATAACTGGCGTGAAACAGAGTTGGTTCTATGGGCATAGTTTCAAATCACTGGTTTTTTCTCTTCTTTTTGGGAAAGAAATGGACTGCAATGAAAAGTTGAATCAAAAGTTATATTCTATGAATTAGTACTTTTAAGGTTATGCTAAACTTTTTAACTTAAATGCTTCAGTAAAAATAGACGCATTACATTGATACTCTGCAGCTAATTTATGTATTATGTGAGTATACCTTGTCTGGAGTGCGTTGCAACGGATGTTGGTGCACCAACTTCTGGTGGAGCACTTCTTCTAAACAGAATACACAAAACGTTAAAGAAGTCATGTCCTGGAATGTGGATAATAAATATTTATAACATTTTATGAAATATACAGGAAGTTTTAAAAAGCAACGATAATACTACGATACGTTGTGGAGGTAGCAGGGGGTCTACTCCCGTTCGACGATATTCGATAAATCGTACGATTCATCGCACAATTTGCTTCTCCGGTCAACCATCGTTCCCTTATCGCATGCGATGATCGTGTATTGACGTTTGTTTTTCTCATCTCCGGTAAATTGTATACGACTATGAACCGTAGTCTATCTTAATTGTACCTTTTTTATGTGCCTATCTTTATTATGTAAGTATCAGTCGGAACAAAAGTTCGTACTTCGTTTGTCGTTCGTAAAACGCGAGTAGACCTACAGGCCGCTAAAAGGAACCACTAATTACTGAAGAATATACTATTCAACAATACTATATCACTGCCATTAGTAATTCTGATTATTTCTAGTTTTCAAATTTTATTTATTTATTTAAGAACTGCTTATATGTATGTAGAGCATCATATTTAGTCATGATGGTCAAAAATAACTTCAGCACAGGGGTTGTCGTTGATTTTAATTTTTTGTGTGCATCAGAGATAAGTAAGAAAATGATGAAGCATGTTTTCTAAATAGTGTTTTTGTATGACAACAATTCAATTATGGCCATAAATTAAATAATTTTATTGATTCGTGTTCAGTATCAGTGGTATAGTCACCTCCTTATATATGGCACGAATACAGATCAACACGTTGTAGGTGTGGCACGCTATGATTGCGTTTTTGACGTTTGCCTGCTCATGAAGATCCGTAAATATTGACAGCTACGTATGAAGGAACAATTGCCGTACTTTATTGTCAATAGTGATGCACTGCTACAGCAATATAATTTTTCGAATTTCGAGTATATTATTCAAATTATATTTATTTCTACTGTTTTTTTATGTATGTCACAGAAAATTCGATTAAATAGCGTTTAAACAAAATGGCTAGACGTATGTGTGACGTATGTTTATCGAATAATTTGATAAATTATTTACTTTATGTAGATATTATTCATAATAGCTAGTTGGAGTTGGTCAAAATAATAAACCTGGTCCCAATTGCTAATAATTTGAAATGTCTCACAACACTATTGGAAAATGGCAAAAACGCCATCATAGCGTGCCGCGGGTATAGTATAGGTACAGAAATTTTACATGAGCTTAATACAACTTATGTAAAAAATTTATCTGTATTAAGGCTTATTGTAGATATATAGGATATTCATTTTAGCCGTTAGAATCTTAATTTATTTATCTGCTTACCTAGCAACGTGAGTAGGGTCTGTATGCAGTAGGTCCGGCGTGGGGTCCCTTCGGCGCGGCTCGGTCGAGATCTGCGCGTACGTGTCCGACCCTTCCCCCACACTCGCCTCTTCAATCGCGGCATACATCTCATCTGCACACGAAATACCAAATCATGTGAAACAATTTCTAAGAGTTGTAGAGTTGCAAGGAAAAAGTACAAGTATACAAAAAGTTTTCTGTGTGGGTTTTTGTGCATGTGATTTTTTTCGTAGACGGAACAACAATTCGGGAGTCATCATAGTGAAGATCTTAAAAAAAAAGTCAAAGATGTATGTATTTAAGAAAGGGGATCGAATTAAGTCCACCCCCTTTCGATCGGTTGATCAACTGCACCATCGCTTAACATCAGGTGAGGTGGCGGCCAAACGCAAGCCCATTAAGATTATTATTTTTGCATATACGTGTAATAATCGGAAGAATCCAGCAAAATAAAAAATGAGTGACAGGTTAACGCATGTATGGGGAATGGGGATTGTTCTTTCTTTGTCCAATCAAATTTATTTGATGGTCACTGTTTTTTTACACACAACACTTTATGAACCATTGATGAAAATCATACAATTTCTTTGATCAAAGTCACATTGGGCAAAGAAATTTGAAGAGTACAGAGAGACGAGATGCATAAAAAATAAAAATAAAGTTAGATTCCCAGCTTAAGCAAAGCAGAATTTCTTTAAAAAAAAAAAAATAATAATATTGAAAGTTCTTTTCCTCCATGTGGCATTACGATGGACCATACCTGTTAAGGTGAATGCTACAGGGTAGCCCGCGAAATTTTTTGGCGTTTTTTGCAAATTGTAGCTTTATTTCGCGTTGTATATCGGTCAAAATATGCTTTGCGTAAATGATGATGTTAATGATGATGTCCTCCACGACGTGTCCGTCGACGGCGACATCCAGTTAGCGCCTGGCATGCGCTCGTGTATGACTTGCAAAGCCAAAAAGGGTTTTACGATGTTGGCGTTTGGTGTCAAGGGCTTCGAGGCGTGAGTGCTCAAAACGCTTTGCGCCCTCCTTAACAGCAGTGCGCCATTCCGGCCTTCGCATTGCCGTATCCTGCCAGTCATTTGCGGATATTCCGCAAGCCGCGAGGTGGCGCAAATGTTGACCTCCAGTTTTGCGCTTCCCAGTCGAAAGTTGGGAGAAGAATACGGTCTTTGGCAATCTAGAGTCATCCATTCTGACCACGTGCCCACTCCATCTCAACTGACGTCTTAATAGCAATAACAATATATCTAAGGAATAATACTCATAAAAAATATTAACCTAGCTCTATAAGCTCTACAAGCTCGAAAATCGAAAATTTGATCGTAAATTAATATTATCGAGCTAGTACAGCTAATCATATTTTGACCGATAAACAATCTATACTATAATAAAACTGTAAAGGTCGAAAAGTCTGTACATTGAGTTTTTTTTCGCGAAAACCGGCTAGGGGGACTAGAAATAAGCTATAGAACACGAATCAATCGTTTAAAAAATTTATGTCTGTCTGTCTGTCTGTCTGTTTGTTACCTCATCACGTGAAAACGGCTGAACGGATCGTAATGAAACTTAGCATTTGTATTGGTATTAGTCTAACTTAAAATATAGGGTATGTTTTATCTGAATCGGTTGAGTAGATCCAGCGATACAGCTTGACCCCTCTATTGTATTAAGTTGCATACAAAGTAGAGGTCATGATTGTTGGTTGGATGCAGGTTGCAGGTTCCTAAAAATACAACTGGATTCTATTAGTATTATAGAAAATATAGAATAACATAACATAGCCCATCACTGTCCCGCTGCTGGGCATGGCCCTCTTCTTGGAATGAGAAGAGTTAAGGAACTGGATATTGTTAGTGTAATAGATTATCATAACATAATCAGCCCATTACCTACTGCCCCACTGCTGGGCACGGACCTCTTCTTGAAATAAGAAGAGTTGTGGTTAGTGGTTCTCGGAAAAAGAAGAGTTAAGAAAATATAGAATAACATAACGTGGTCAACCCATTACTGTCCCACTGCTGGGTATGGCACTCTTCTCAAAATGAGAAGAGTTTATGAACTGGATATTGTTAGTATTATAGAATAACATAACATTATCAGCCCATTACAGTCCCACTGCTGGGCAGGGGCCTCTTCTTAGAATAAGAAGAGATGTGGTTACTGTTATAGAATAACTTAACATAATCAGCCCAATTACTTCCCACTGCTGGGCACGAGCGTCTTCTCAGAATGAAAAGAGTTTAGGGCTAATTCCATGAAATTCCATCACCTTAGCCGGTTGGTTGTAAAAACATAATATAGTATGGTCGGTAAATAGTGTAGTCGTCTGTGTAGGCGCTTATATGTATATATTTGAAGACATTGTGTTCATAATTATGACACGATGTTATTTTCCGACATCCACGCGGACGGAGTCGCGGGCACAGCTAGTGCGAAATAAAGCTACAATTAGCAAAAATTTTGAATTTCGCGGTCTACCCTGTAGCATTCACCTTAATCATTGTTACTATTTATAAGGAAGGGGCCCTTCCATAAATAGTAACAAACATTAAACATAAACATCAGCCCTTCCGTAGGGATGATGTTTATGTTTAGCACTTTAGCCCATCGCTATTATGATGATAATGATCATAGTAGGCGAATTATTGTTGTTTGAAATCTCACGTTTTAATCAAGATAGGTGAACAGTAGGCGCCACATCTAATCTTTATTATGAGCGTGAGATTGATTAATTATATCCCAATTCTCAATAGCCTATCTACGCTTAGATAATCGAACAATATTTTGTTAGATTCTTAGCTAGTAGTTAGTCAAATTATGACAGAACATAAAAGAAGCGAGAGCGACGTAACTAGGAAGCTATTTCGTTTTAAACAGAAGATATTATTTTAAAGCCAGAAAAAGCCATAAATTAAATAACTGAAGTGAAAATTAGCGTGAACGTAATGATTTAATAATGAATGCTGAACACTTTTCTAAACTAAATTGTACGCTTTTAGATAAGTCCCGTGTATGTGTGGATATTTTATTAGAAAATACTTATTACAAGAAAACTGGGGGTATACTCGCGTTTGACGAACGACAAACGAAATACGAACTTTCGTTCCGACTGATACCTATACAGTAAAGATAGGCACATAAAAAAGGCGCAATAAAGATGGACTACGGTTCATAGGCGACTGAAATTGATTGAAGATCAGAGAAACAAACGCCAAAACACGATCATCACATGCCATTTGGATACGATGGTTTGACATGACAAATTGTGCGATGAATGGTACGATTAATCGAATATCTTCAAACGCGAGTAGACCCCCTGGTGCTAGTTGCACCACAAATGAAGTGATACGTTTACGTTTGCTTTAAGATGATACGGTGCAAATATCTTTATTGGATTCTGACTTATAAATACTCTTTTATTTCGAGAAGGCGGCATCATATCTAATAAAATAAAACTTTTTAACAAAAAATTGAACCGACGAAAAGTGAAACTGAAAAGCGAAAAATAACTAATTATGAGTCGGCGCCAAACGAACTTTTAACAAGCAAAGTGCGTGTAAGTTGCAAGTGGCCGAGCGGAGAACGCATTTTTGGAAAGTTATTGTTTATCGTTGAAAATTTCACGTTGTATTTGATGTGACATTGTTTTTATTATTTATTTAAAGTAATTTAATGATCTTCGTTGATTGGTTGTTTGGCGCCGACTCATAATTAGTTATTTTTCGCTTTTCAGTTTCACTTTTCGTCGGTTAAATTTTTTGTTAAAAAGTTTTATTTTTCATTTTTTTGTGGTTAAAATATAACTCCAGGTCTCCATTATGTCGTAGTGTCTAGAACTATATTTATGTGTGTCAAGTTTCAACAGAATCGGTTAACAGGTAAGAATTCAGTGGGTGAACAAAAACTCATCCCCTGTTTTACTACCCTTAGGGGTGGATTTTGATTTTAAAATTTAAATGGGACCAACTTCAAGATATACCCTATCCATTAAAAAAAGAATCATCAAAATCGGACCACTCTGTAAAAAGTTATGCGTGGTCATACATAAAAAAAAATATACGCGTCGAATTGAGAACCTCCTCCTTTTTTTCGTCGGTTAAAAATCAAGATAATGGTTTGTTGAAGTAATGGAGAAGTTACACATCCAATTCCACTTCCTCGTGAATCTGTGCTTTCACCAAAGAGAGCTGGCTGCCCGACTGCGCTGATTAACTGAAAGCAGCGTCACCAGTTGAGTGCAGAAAGGCCATCTCTGCCCTGCTAGGACTACTGGCATCACCTCCCTTTACGGCCAAAATTAATAACCGATCTATCCACGATTAGCCCTACTGATACAAATTTGACATAAAATGTACGGAGCTTATGTCAAATTAATTTTGGACGTTAAACGAGACATCTAATACATATTATTAGGATAGAGGATTGTCAACTTACCAGAGTCATCAGATACCGTGGCATAGTGTGGTTGTGACGGCGGCTTGCTGCTCTGAGCGCGTATGTTACTGAGTGGTTCCCGCACTGAGATACTTGTGTAGCCCTCTGGAAATATAACATGCGAATCTAGAGCTAAGGGCTTAAGAGGTAAAGATCTTCCAACTTAAAATGGTGCGCCCCTCCACCGCATATTATGTCATTATCGTATGACAAATTGGGTGTAGGGGGCGCACAAATTTAAATTGGAAGAACTTTACCTACAGTACAACACAAGCCTTATCGTCGTCTTATTTCGTCGCAGCCGAGTTTAGCCGAACGAAATGAGAGTACAATTCAGTGAACGTGCTTTATATACTGCCATTTTAATAAAAAAAACTATGTAATGTCTTTACATTAAGGTTCATAATTAATTGATTAACGCATACGGTGTATTCCAATCTAGGTACAGTTACATTGCTGTGTTTCGGTGTAAAGGGTACGGGTGCCGGTGAAATTACAATGACATGAGATTTTCCATCTTTATGTCTGTTTCTTGGGAGAGGCCTATGTTCAGCAGTGGACTGCGATAAGCTGAGTTGTTGATGATGTCTCAGTTTAGCAAACCGACTTGCGGTACCATTTAGGCAACAGCCTATTGCCAACTAACGTGGTATTGCAGTTGTTATGGGTAAAGGTAAACGCTTAACATCAGGTGGGCCTTTAGCTCGTTTCGCCATCCTATAATATATATGTATAAAAAACAGTAGAAGCTCTGACTTATGCGTGTTGTATGGACTTGTATGGTTCAGACAGTGCGTTCCTGTGTGTAGTACAGTCACGATACTTCGCCCTAGTACATTTTATCGACAAAATTCCTGCCTACCGCAGCAACCGGGCGTTGAGTGCAAGCGATTTTACCTGTAGTGGTGGTTAACCGCAAAGGTTTCAGAGGCGGATCCAGGGCTGGGGGGGCTAAGGGCTCAAGCCCCCCCCCAAAATCATCAATCAACTTGATATTAACCTACTTTCTTCTTACTACACAACCTTCTTGTTTTTGTCGGTTAAGTTTTTTGTGGCTAAAATCTAACTCCAGGTCTCCATTATGTCGTAGTGTCTAGAACTATATTCATGTGTGCCAAGTTTCAACAGAATCGATTAACAGGTAAGAATTCAGTGGGTGAACAAGCACTCATCCCCTGTTTTCCTACCCTTAGGGGTGGAATTTTGAAATTTAAATGGGACCAACTTCGAGATATCCATTAAAAAGACGTGTGGCACTCGGAGACTGCCGCGGTAAAGCTATTGCATAGCATTTTTTATGTAAATACAAAGAGGAGGTGCCCTAACGCCGAAACTCTAAGCAGGCATGAGTCACCAGATTGCGGGGCGAAGAGGGGAATTACGCATGCGCAGTAACGCCGATACAACCAATGCCACCTAGAGGCGATTTGCAGAACTAAAGAGACAAGCGTGATATTCCAAAAAGTCATTAAAAGTTCTGCTATTCATCGATAGAAGGCAAAACTAAAAAGTATCACCGCTGTGCCGGTCGGAGTGGGGGGTGTTAGGTTATTTTCGTTACGGAATTTCTAGATTCGGTCTCCACGCTCAAGGCCCGCGATAGAAGCTATGCAATAGCTTAAAAAAGAATCATCAAAATCGGACGACTCTGTAAAAAGTTATGCGTGGTCATAACTAAAAAAAAATTAAAAAAAAGATACGCCTCGAATTGAGAACCTCCTCCTTTTTTTTCGTCGGTTAAAAAGCCCCCACGCACGCCCTTCGTTATAAAAATACATACAAGACACATCTTTACTCATTTACTCTAAAAAAATCCGATAGAATCCCACAACGTTTCACGTTTGACGTTTTCATAGATAAAATTAAATGTATTTACTGCCCTTAAAGTTTTATTACTACAATTTTAAACTGGGACATATTGTATAAAAATCAATTGCCACATGTATGACGGAGCATCACTTGAGAACGGCTGGAGTTTTGTTGTATTTATAATTATTGTCAGGGCAAGGTTCGTATGAAAGAAAAATTGGAAAAGTTGGAAAGAAAATTGGAATATTCGGGAAAAACTGAAAGTGGTTTTTCCATAGGACTTTTGTATGAGCTCACGATTCGAACGATGGATTTGCGCAATTCTTTTTTTGTTTTGTACGTTATGCCAAAAGTATAGATGTTTGTTTGTCCTTTAATGATGAAACGGCTGAACGGATTTAAAAAAAATTAAGCACACAGACCATGTCATGGATTAACACACATGACAGTTTTTATTGACATACCACGGGAGCAAACCCGCGGGCGCATGAATATAGTTGATAGGCCGGAAAGTAACAGAGGCTACTTATACAACGCTACTTTTTGTTAACGCATTTGAATGCCATGAACCCAAGGTGACGAATAAGGCCGTAAAATGGTATATTTTAAAGAATTCGTTGTTAAAGTAACAGTTTATGAGATCTTTTTGTAACTGACATCTTGATGTGCCGACATGCAAATGACTGTAGAGTGTAGGCTCCTAGTGACTCGACACGCAACCCAACTCCAGTGCGGCCACCGTGTATCCCAGCAAGAAACCAGATGGATAACACTAGGCTCTAAGTGCTAAGCTAGCCACCTCTCAGTGCGGACGTAGCCTAATCGATATGTATCAAAGTAAAGTTAATGGCACTTGGTGCATAATAAGGCTAATGAGATTAAATATAAAGCAGTTACTACAACAATAGATTATACTTATTGATTAAAAACCCACATTTATTTTTGTCATAAACTACAATTACTTAATATTATCATTTCCGATGCATTTACGATTTCCCAGAATTGTTGTCAATAAATTCTTTAATATTTTAAATGATATAATTGTTGGAATATTACAAAATATAGAAAAATGCACTTTAATTCATAAAGATAAGGTTTAAACTTCACATAAAGAAGTAGCAAATTAGTTTATTATTTTTTTAGCTTATCCGCAGAAGCATCTAATCTGTGTTTAATGGACTTTAATCGTGATTTCAAATCCACACGGGCATCTACAGCTGAAGGATGAAGAGTGAATATTGATCGATGTAATTAATTTTCTAATTTCAGGTGGCATGCGTGCGGGTTTTCATTTCCGGCCCGTTGATTATTTCTAAATTGATTAAGTATTGTGACGCTTACGAAATGTCAAATGGCAATTTTAATCATTAAAATTGCAATAATCGTCTCAATAATGTTTCAGTTTGTAATGTTTGAAATCCAGGACTTTTTTATGAGATATAGGTCTGCTCTTGACCGCAATCTAGACAGCTTTGTCAAGATGTGGTTGACGATGGAGCGAGAAAACCTATTAGGTGCCGATTCACTCTAGCTAATACAGATGCCGGCAGTGAATTCCACAACTTTACTTTTTATGAAGCAGGTATACAATATACTGCGTTCCAAAACACAGATTGTTGACGTCACCCAAAATGTTGCCAAACTTAACTGGGACTAGGCTGGACACGTTTGTCGCATGTCTGACTCAGTGATGACTTTTGGGCTAAAACTTATACCGATTGGGTCCCAAAAAACGTTCAACGCCATCGCGGCAGACCTAGGCGAAGATGGCGAGACGAGCTTGACGCCTACAGAAAATATTGGACCACACTAGCACATGAACGAGATGAATGGAACAATGGAAGATGGATAGAAAGGCCTTTGTTCTGGAGTGGGACAATGGTGTCGATTCTCTTGTTCACGAACTAAAGGGATGGCAACAATTTTAGAACTATCAAATTAATCGGAATTTAGATTTCCATACACGTTTAGTCGTGATCTCGGAACGTGCCCACTAAAGTACAAAGAAATGTAACATCATCATCATCATCATTTCAGCCAAAAGACGTCCACTGCTGGACAAAGGCCTCCCCCAAAGGGGGGGGGGGATATGCCATAATCGCCACGCTTGGCAGGCGGGTTGGCGATCGCAGTTGGTTGTTTAAATACTCAGAGAACGCTGCTGCCATGACACCCATGAGAAGAAAGAGGGTGGTGCTATTCTTTACGTCCGGCACAACACGGACGAAGAAATGTAACACATAAACTAATTTGACAGTTCTAAAATTTTTGCCATCCCTTTCTTGTATCTACTATTAGTAAAAGAGAGCGATAGTTTAAAATAAGTTTAGTTCGTGAACAAGAGAATCGACACCAATATAGGCTGGCAGCAGGAAAAGTCTGATAAAAAGACGTATCATGCCCATAATTATGTACTATGACCAGAAAAAGAAGGTCAGTCATGTTGGATTAGTGTTTTCCAAACTGTGGGTCATATCCTATAGGGGCTTGAAATGCAGTAGGTTCAAGGTTTTCTGGATGTAATTACTTGTGCTTTCCGTAGTCAATGTTAATATGTAAGGCGGTTCGCGAAAGTTGTACAACATGTTATTGAAATAACTGTAAACCTGTTAAAGGGTCTTTGTACTCATCAGTATGAACAACTTTTACATGACCAAACATGATATCGCGAACAAAAAATCAGCTGTTCCCTATATTTTGTCGATTTGTGTGAACACAAATGTGGGGAACAGCAGATTTTTGTTTCGCGACTTTAGGGTTGGTCCCATTCCCATAGTAAAAGTTGTTCATACTGATGAGTACAATGAAGGGGTCATTGTACTCATCAGTATGAACAACTTTCATCAAGAGGTTTTCAGTAATTTCAATAACACGTTGTTTATGAGGCATTGGGAAGGGTCTTAGTTAGAATACTTTGAAAAACATTGTGTTAGAATAAGAGGGACATACTTGCGGAGTCAGTGGAATCCCCGCTGAAGTGTGTGGTGTTGTCTGTGTTGGGGCGAGGCGAGGGCGGCGTGATGTAAGGCAGCTCCTGACTCGATGGCAACTGCCCGCTTATCGCCACCGATGCTGATATTACCACCGATTCTGGAAACGATACTTATTGTCAGAATTTTAGAATATTTGTATAAATATCTTGATCTAGCTATTTATAGGTACTGCTAACGATTATAATCAAGATCGTATGATTTAGATCTTTTTTCGATCGTCACTCTTGATAATATGATTGAATAATTATGTTTATTCTAATCTTAGAATATGTTATTACAAAATTAAATAATAATAATAAATAAATAAATATTTTGGGACATTTTTAAACAGCACCATCTGGTCCCAAACTAAGCAGAGCTTGTACTATAGGATAGGTACTATACAATTGACATAATACTAAAATACGTTTTTTTTTGTAAATACATACTTAGAATATACATAAGAAACACCCAGACCAACACAAACACTTATGTTCATCACACAAATATTTGTGTTCTGTGGGAATCGAACCCACGACCTCGTGATCAGCAGTCCGACACTCGAGCCACTAGACCACAGACGTCGTCATTGTAAATTAAATATGATATAAATTATAAATGAAAATAAGAAATGAAGAAGTGAGTTTCAACTAAATAACTGTATTCAAGGAAGCCAATAACAAAATGTAAACCTACGACGTACTTTACAATTATTATCACTACAGCCGCGCTGAGTTCGTGTTTATCTCAGAAAATACTGTACGGATTTTCATACGGGTTTCACCAATAGAAAAAGGAATTATCTAAGAAGGTTATAGGCTAAAATGTTGTGCAATCCTTGCGAAAACGGGGCGGGCCGCTAGTCGATAATAATTATCGATTTTTTATTCGAGTAATCGCTACCTTCCCTAACAAAGAAATTAATTTAAAGTGAGTAGCCAGGTAATAGTTTTCCATTTTGTTTTTTGCATTGTATAAGGTCCTACATTATTAATTCGAAATATTTGAAGTGGTGAATCTACTCATCATAACAAACAACATTTACTATGGGACCAACCCTGAAATCGCGAAAAAAAAATCAGATGGTTCCTACATATTATCGATTTAAGTGAACACAAATGTAGGGACCAACTGTTTTTTTTCGCGATTTCAGGGTTGGTCCCATAGTAAATGTTGTTTGTTATGATGAGTAGATTCATCACTTCAAATATTTCGGATTAATAATGTAGGACCTTACATATATTAATATCTCACTATTATACATACAAACCTGCGGCATTTTGTCCCACTTCTCTCTCATCAATTTGTATTTCCCGTTCAGGCGTTTGGTCGGAAGTTACTTCAACAAGCCTGCAACAACAAAATGATAAATATTAGTTCAATAATAACATAGTATATCCTTCCTTCCGGCTTATTTAAATTAAATGCAATTACATTAAAATTATATTATAAGGTCTGTCTGCGAATTGGTTTTAATTGAATTTGATGTAGGTATTTTTTTTTAAACCGGCCAAGTGCAAGTCGGACTCGCGCAGTGAGGGTTCATTCCGTACCACCCATCGACATAGAAACTGATTTAATTTACAAGAGTTCATCAAAAGACATCAACGCTCCGTGAGTGGAATATGAATTTTTGCATCTCTTTATTATGTAGGTACCTACTACCACATAAGTCAATGTTTACCTTATTTTTATTATTTGCTGCTAAACTACATAGTATGCACTATAATCAGACCAAGTTTGACGCTAGTATGTATTACCGTTTTGAAGATAGAGCAGGAACAAAAAAGTTGAATAAATGCATGTTTTTCGAGGTTTCTTATATTGGGACCCTCTTTGGTCGTGATTAGAGTCATAGCAACAAATATTCTGAGAAAATCTCAACCGATTACCTATTACCGTTCAAAAGATACAGCCCTGTGACAGACAGACGGACGGACAGCGTAGCGAGAGTAATAGGGTCCCGTTTGGCACCCTTCGGGTACGGAACCCAATTAGAGTTCCGTACCGGTTGATATAAATGAGGATAACCAATGTGTCAGTAACAATACCTTTTAATTACATATTTATTTTGAATTAATGTACAAGTACTATAGCAAATTAGGTATTTCTTACTAACATATGGCTTTCATTCTGTAGTTTAGCGTAGGCGTGTTCGTAGGGGTGGTCCTGGCTTGTAGATGCAGTCGCTACCGTCTTGTTCCCTGCAGATAAACAACACTGATTAGTGGAAACACACTGATTACAATTTAATTATCGTCAGTTCCGAGTAGCGGTACCTTTGTACGATACTAACAGATTTTAGCGCCGATAATGTTGTGATCGTATCTATAATCTGATGAATGAACCACTGCCGTACAGTAGCAACGAATATTCACTGTTGAGGTTATAGCGTATTTTTATAAAGTTTGATTATCGTGCCAATTATGTATTTCGTTATCAATCGTCAAGCTTTTGTTGAAATATTTCTGGAAGTTATATAATCGATAGACGCACAACGAGCTATGCTTGGAGTTTCTTTGAAGGATAAACTCCAAGAGTAACGAGATTATCCGGAGAAGAGCTGGAGTGACCGACATAGCTTGTAGGATCAATACGCTGAAGTGGCAGTGGGCTAGCCATGTCTGTCGAAGGACCGATGGCCGCTAGAGCAGACGAGTCCTTGAGTGGAGTCCGCGAATCGTCAAAGGCAGCGTAGGGCGCCCCCCCTAGCCAGGTGGACCGAAGGTGGATGGGGGAAGCTGGATTTTTCCAACAGTGGACTATGATAGGCTGAGTTGATGACATAATCCATAACATTTATATTTTTTTCGATTTGTCACAAATCGCTGACGTTCGAAAAGCTGCCAAAATAAAATAGAATTGGGCTGGTCAGGTTTGCCAGATTCCGTATAAGCTATTAGGCATATTACCTTACCACTCAGTAGAACCCTGACACAACAAAGCGGCGTTGAGGCAGACAGGAGAGGCTGAAACGAGCTGGACAAAAACATTGTCGAATGGTCATCGCTGCCACAAAACCGTTCAAATCAAATCACTTTATTTGCAAATATGTGTATATACTATATCATCATCCTCCGAGCCTTTTCCCAATTATATTGGGGTCGGCTTCCAGTCTAGCCAGATGCGGCTGAACATCAGCATTTTACACGGAGCGACTGCCATCAGACCCCCGCAACCCAGTTACTGGGTAATACTGACATTCGGAGGTTAGACCAGTTGTCAGCCTTTCAGGCTTCTGACTACCCGTAACGACTGCCATAGATATTCGTATGACAACCGGGACCGACAGCTTAACGTGCTCTCCGAGGCACGGACCCTTCCGTGTGTAACGAAACGGTCACCCATCCACAGACTGACCGCGGCAAGTGCAGCTTAACCTTGCAGATCGTACAATCCGCGCAGTAGTTGCATCGCTACGAGCCCCTCGTGTATATACTATATACAGGTAGTAATTGAAATAACTGAAAACCTCTTTAGGGCTCATTGAACTCACTGTTGTGGACAACTTTTATTATGGCGCCGATTGTACATAAAGTCTTCGTTCCATATTTTGCCATGCAAGGCGTAGAAATTGGCGTGGTTAATGCGGTTTGTCAGACCATACACCATCAAGAACTTTTTGGACCCCACTCTTGTATGCAGGCAAGTGTTATTCGAATTCTACACATGAATTTGAAAAGACACAGGTGCGGGCCGGGGTTGCACTCAGTCCCTCTTGTTAGGCTATGCCACAGAAATAGATAGAATGGTTGTAAT
Organism: Asteroscopus sphinx; assembly: GCA_949699075.1. NCBI lineage: Eukaryota > Metazoa > Arthropoda > Insecta > Lepidoptera > Noctuidae > Asteroscopus > Asteroscopus sphinx. The sequence goes on from OX453013.1 coordinate 14,602,939, forward strand.
CACAATTTTACTTGCGATTCATGCGTGGCAACTTTCGAACAAACTACGCCTCCCATATTGACGTCATTAATTTTTTTAAATTAACTCCTTTACAGCTTTTGTTTCTGCAGTTAGAAACAGCACAATAAGGCATTTTTGCGGGTTTTTGTTACAGTATTTACAGAAACAATCAAGTCATAAGGTGTACTGAGAAAGGCTTTGAAATGCACTGCACTATGGTGCAGAGTGTTGGCACGCGCGCCCTGCCCACTTGGCCATTCTATCTATTTCTGTGGGCTATGCGCTGGGCTCTGGGCGCTTTTTCTATGGGCTGCTTTTTCTATGCGGCAATAAGGAAAATATAATGTGGTTCTATTTATATATGCAACATATGCATACTATTTTCCTCGAACGACAGTGTTACATTATGTATCAATACAAGAATAATATAATTGCACAGTAATAAGCAAATTAATAGGTACCTAGGATATGTATTTTGTTATTGTTATATTCATTTACTACACAATAAATTATACACGTCATGGATAATTAACGCATACAGTGTGTAGCGAGCTAACATTTTAACATGTACCTACCTGTACTTACACAATGTAGTAGATGAATACTAAATACATTAGTGTACACGACATGGAGGAATGAAACTATTTAGATAGTTTGCAGAAACCAGATACACAAGAACAACAACAGACCTTAATATACCATGTGCAGTTGACACTTAAAGCAAAAGACATAGATTTCAAAATGGAACATCAAGTAAATCTTGTTATGCATACTTTCGCTGGCGACCTTTGAAGAACTAGGTATGTGCCGAGGTTTCGTAGGTCACACCGCAACATGTTTATCTAACAACTTATGACAGTTGATATAAACTAATGGGTGACTGTTGCCCAGGCAAGATTTTCACTTGTCAAGAAATATCGATTACATTGCCGCCTTAATTTCTGAATCACTGAAGCAGCATTAATCGATTCATTTGTCGATCAATCCAATGCAATGTCTTGCAATGGAAGTAGGAGGTAATTACTCGCATTCTAGAACGGTTTACCTTCATCCAAATTCACGGTAGCATATATTTCTGAAGCTGTGTCTCCACTGTCGTGCCTCCCAACTGGTTGCGGTATCTCTGGTAAACTTCGTTGACTGTTTTGAGTAGACGCCCTGTCAATGAAACGTTAAAACCTATTAGAAGAATTATTATTATCGATACAGAAAAATAAGAGGTTGAAGATGTGGTGGACGTTCTCTTCAGAGAGATTTTGCGAAACACCAGAAATTTACGGATGAAAGAACGTATCTTGCTGGCAAGTGCAATAATAAGAAGTATGTAGATATTAAAGAGAACAACATCAATGATGGATTGTCTCAAATAACTGTCATAGTGAATTTAGATCACAAAACCATGATATAATAAGATTAAGTATACCATGCACAAAACTAAGAAAGACCTAAGTACTTCCATTATCAAAGAGTATTAACAGCTCAATGGTCAGACCAGAATTTGGACATATTTTTCTACTGTAGGACACCTGTCCGATAGAACTTCCCGGCTACTGTCTGGCGTTTGATTTGGTCGGAGAATTATTACCACACAATAGAACAATTTTATTGTGTCAAATATGTTGTACCTAAAAGAGCCATAATTGTATGACGAAAACCAATGGACAATTCGGTAAAACTGCAGTTCAGTCTTGCATCAGAGATAGTGGTGGCAGTGGTGGCGAAGTCTAGATCATTCAAAATGTTTGTATGGCAGAGTGCCAAACACTTCATATTGTAGTCTTCTAATCTACCGAATTTACTGATTTCTTGTGACTGGGGAGTTGGAAGGTTAATATTCTTAAACAATCATCTAGGTATCGCATGCTTACTATCGTTAAGTCCGTATAGGGCTGAAAACATGTTGTAAAAGCAATCATAATGGTACAGTTCCCGTACCGACCCGAAACAGCAGAATATTTTGCGTGCATCACGCAAGACTCAAGAGTCAAGTCGTAAAGGCCACGGAGGTACCACAACCTCTGTTACTATAACATTTCGGAGCATTCTTAAGTTCTAGGTCAAAAAAGATATAATCGATTTACGTTATGCGTAGGTATAGTTTAGTTACTATAAGTAGTCTGTCTTTGATACAACCATAGAATACCCATAAGAATTTAGCAGTATCTTAATTAAATAGCATATACATATAGCTTTAGCAGTATAAACTCTTGAATTTATGATTAGAAATCGATACGTAGTTTTGTAAATTAATTGGGTAAGGATGTAACTCGACATTTACCTTCAAGAAAATGTAGAAACACGTTCGTTACCATATCTTACGTTCATCGGGTTATGTGGAGAATTCGAGCATCGATCAGCTTTTAGGGCTCAGTGACCCATACATTCTAGGTGGAATCCGTAGTTTCATCACGTCAAGACATAATTTTGAACCTTAATCGATAGGTCATCTGATATAAAGACTGCAAGGCAGGTATTATATTAACAGAGATTCCCTAGTATGTATCATCGAGCACTCGTAAACTTAGTCCAGCGTGATGTTCTGAGTATAATTTCCTGATACCGTTTTTCTGTTGGATAAAAGCTAAGTTACAAACTGAAAACAAGTAGGGTAGTCCCTTTATATGTAACCCATTTTATTGCTCACGATGTTTTATTTGCGAAAATATGAACCAACGCGTTAGAAACAGTCTTCAAAACTCTAAATTGGGTATCAATGTGCATTACGCAATCTTCGTTTTGCTGACGACATCATTTTATTTGCTGGTAACAGCTGGATAAAATGTTGTATACATTATTTAGATAATTTCGACGTGTTCGCCAGTCCGCCTTGGCAGGAATTTGGACAAGACACGACTAAAGATTCGTCGTAAGAGAAGTCTTCTTGCCACAATGCTGGAAGAGGTCTTTAGCGCGTCTTGTTTCCTGTCCTGTTGTTGTTCTACGATTCTGAGATTTGAACATTGAACATTACAAATAAATAAATAAATTACTCTTCTACCGTCGCTATCTGTCGAAGGACCGATCCCTGACCAAGTCTTCGAGTGAGACGTTCAGAGCAAGATCGACGACCTAAAGATTATTTATTCAGAATGTTCGCCGGCAGATTAATTACACTTTGGATCGCACTAGCTCTAGTTAAAGAAGCGACAGCGGGGCAAAAGGCATATCGTTTGACGCCAGTACCTTGCGGAGTTTTTATAAGCCATGAATTGGTGGTCAAGAGTGCACCGTGATAACGTGGTGGAGGACACTCTGCGAACATTAATTAAATTATTGTGGGCCAACGTTGTTCTTGTTTCACCTAAATATCTGAAGATTAAATGATGGCATATCGAAACAGTAGATATGAGCGTGTCGCCAAAGGTTTAGAGAAACAGGATATTCGTTTTCTGTTAAGATGACTTTCTCAGTTTGATGCGCAATTTTCGGCAGCCTTTTTAGGGTTCCGAAGTCCTACAAGGAACCCTTATAGTTTCGTCATGTCCGTCCGTCTGTCCGTCTATCCGTCTGTCCTAATCCTTTACAGCTTAATAACTTCTACAGTTATAAACATAAGTAAATGAAATTTTGTTAAAAAATAGTCTACATATAGATCTCAATTTTAAAAGAATAAAAGAATCGTTTTTCCGTATTTGAGGGATGGCGTCCATACATGTGAAATGGAGAAAAAATAATTTTTTTCGCTGCACCCCCTCGTGTGGGATATCATTGAATAGGTCTACTAAAATGAAGGTAATGTTTGATACACCACTTTTTTATCAGGTGTACCATCTGCGAAATATAGCCCGCCAAAGTGGCTTGCAATGTGTCCCCCCCCCTGCTATTTCTAAACTATGCAATGTAGAAACTTATAATCTTCCACATTGATAGACCTTTGTGAAAACTCTCTTTTAAAATTATTTCGAGTATAATGTGATTATAATTTTTTGAGTTATAGAGAGAAAACTGAAAAATACTTAAAACGTCCTAGTTCAAAGGTCATTGACCTAAGAGAAAAATTATCATAGCAAATAATGCTCCTTTAGCTACTTTCTATTTGAAAAAATCACAAAAAGTAACTTTGAAATGACAAACGTCTTAAATTTGGCTTCTTGAATTTAACCCTAGATGGCGCTACTAACAACACGCTCTGAGTCGCAAATGCTGCCGATTATTGCAAAAACTAAAATAGCCATGATTAATATTCGATTTGATTCGTTTGTAATTACACCTACTTAAGGAACCCTATAATACTGAGCATGGCCCGACATGCTCTTGGCCGGTTTTTTAAATATTTTTTGGGCGTATATCGAAACCGTCATTGCAGAACAATAGTAAGGTGCTTTGTTTAATGTTTTTGTACACCGGAGCTGCCTCGGTATGATAGCTGCAACAACAGCCATTTACCAGTAGGATGGAGCGACGCCCACTGTTTTCAGAAAATTTATAAACTGTTTTAGTGACCATAAGTTCCCCCTAGGGCCCTAAAATCCCCACATTTTACCTTATGTGACAAATATCGCGTTTATAACCATTTCTCTTGAAAAAATCATGACCTCCAGTGAAATATCAGATCTGAGATCGCAGCCACTCGTGAATGAATTACCCGCCGGTAAGAGGTAAATATTGCAAAAACTATTGCTATTGAACGGGCGGCATTTAAGTAGCATTGTCATTAGAAGAATAAATCCGCAATATAACTAATTTTATTTAAAAAAAAGTTAATTTACGTTACCATATCATTATTAATAATTTTCCCAAAACTGTAATATCTGCCTGCGGACGCCCTGCATTAGTCTAGGTGAGTTGTATGCTTAGATTAACAGTTTATGTTATGCAGTGGCTTGAGAAAGGCTGACTAAATTGGCTGACTGAATTAGCTTACATTCAGAGACGAATCTAAGTATGAACTTGTGCTTCCAACTGTCAAATAACACTGCATTTTGACAGTTGGAAGTTGGAAGCTTGAGTTGACGCTTAGATTCGTCTTTGAATATAAGCCTTAGACAAACTTCAGGGTCTTAGATAAACATCGCAGAAGTTAGTTTTTTTTTGCATTTCACGCATTACATGACTTTCAAACTTACATGAGACACAGAGCAGAAATAGGTCCCGAATACATGGGATGGGAGCAATAAAGTAATGCACATTGTGCATGTATGGCTTTTGGAATAAAGGCGTTATGGTTCAAGAAATAGTTGTAAATAGTTGTGGTTGTAGTCTAGTCTGCACTAAATTCTGCATTGAGACAGATCAGACGAAGCTTGGTCTAGACGCGAGTTTTTTTATAGCAATAAAATTGTCATAGATCATTTTGTATTACAATAAAACTACAACGATCAAGAACTGTGAGTCATCAAAGTTGTTTGCGTGACTCATTTTCGTAACTTTCCAATTTCTGTGCCCAAAATTTAGGAAAAGAATCAGACAGTTGTTTGTTACTTCTTACTGTATAGTAAGCATGAATGGCATTTTACAGCAAAAAACATTAAATTGAACACACAATCTATTCAATTAAGGTACTGCTGAATCAGAAAATGACTAACAACTTCCAACAAGAAACATTAACAGTTGATAAAATTATGCATGCAATTAGTCTATTTTATCATTCATGCATTGCGGTTTTTATATGAAAGTTAGAACATTATTTTGCTTTGTAAGTACATATAAAACACATAAAAAATATCTGGTAATGAAAACAATTTATAAACATAAATAGGTAATTACTAATTACAAATCAAAATTACGAGTAGTTCAGTTTTTAAGAGTTCCAACACTTTTGTAGTACCCTAAATATCTGCAAATTAAGTAAGTATTACATAAGTATAAATGTAAGTAGTATTTAAGTCAAACAAAAAATAATAGTGATGTGGGATTGTGTCTATTATTAAATTAAACCACTAAAAAGATAATACTAATACTATTCCAGGAAAGGATAGAAGTATTATTATTTAGCTGTAATATCTAAAATGGAATAACACAAAAGTACTAAGATGAAAATGGTAAAGATGAATCTAATGTAAAGGAAAATATGTTACATCAGCCCAGACATTATTATTATTGTTAGATGGTTAATTGAAAAATCCCCATGAATTTATTATATAAGAGGTTTAATGATAAATATATACCACAGGTGCTACATACAAACAACAATAAAATTAGTAAAAATTCCAGATTAAATTATCTGTTAAATTGTTAAAATAATCTAGACCATTATGTTAGCCCTTGAGTAAGGTATGTCGAGTCTAGGTCATGCTAGATCTATAACAAACCGCTTGATAGAGGCCGGAGTGGTTGGCGTCGGAGATGGTGCCTCCTCATCAAAACGAATTTTGACCACACCGGCCGTACCCACCAACTCACTTCTGTTAAATATAAAAATATTTATTTTTATAATACATCTGTTACATTTATTTGCTTACTAATGAGTCACTCTTTCACAATGTTTTAAATCAATAGCTATTTACACTTCATTATAATATTCATTTGTTGCATTTACAAAATAGATAAAGTTTTGTGTTGATAAAATATATTTAATGACAACTGCTATTAAATGAGTTTTTACTTTGTCCTATTAAATGTAATATAAATTAATTATAGATTGTGTATTACAAATAATCAAACCTGAGGGCATAAGTTAATTGTGTCCGTTCTGTGCTAGCTATTTAAATATTTACTAGGAGAAAAGCAATTAATTGCATTGCTATATTTTTGTTGCATATTATTAAGGCTGATATAAATAAATGTTAATTCTCTGATTAAACAGACAATTTCATGAAAACTTTTCTGGTATTGTGGGAAAAGTTTGGATTATCCACAAAAATATCATTGTTGAAATCAAGTCTTAGTTATTATAGATGCTTTAAGAGGACTATACCGCTAGGCTACACCAGCTCATTTAGGTAATTAGGTAAAATTAATTACCTACTATTCCAATTCTCGTGGTTGTAAAAAAAATCTTTTATTTTCTTGGATTTTCTTTAAAACTTTGCTAAAGTTGAGCCTTTTTTATTGAAATTATGAGATTTTGAGTTACATGTAATTTTAAAATTAAATTATTTTATGAGAATCTGATTAACCACAACCCTAGATATTAATTTATAATATCCTGTGTACAAAATGTAGTCAAGTTTGATTGGTTATTGTCCAAAATATGATCAAACTCAGTTTTGTATGAAACACGCTCACAGTAAAGTCCTCATAATCATCTTTAAATAATTGCTGCATTTTTTTAAACATTTTTGATGCTATGTAAGCTAATAGATTATCTATAATTTACTACATTTGTGAATTAAACAGTGATTTATATTATCTTTGTTTACTGCAGTAATGGCATACTTATCCCATTGCATAATTATTCTTGTGTTGCCTGTCTATACTCAAGTTTTTTTCCTGGTATGTTACACAGATTATTAGGCAAATTAAATTAAAAATAATACTATCAAATACAGTTTCATATTACTACTTTAGTTTAAGTTTTGTGACACTAGCATTTGAAATAAATTATTCTAATAATTTCATAGGTTTTCACGATCACTACATATTATTTCCACAAAATGCTGCAAAGCTTTCGAAACGTCAGGAAAACCAATTTAAATAATATACGCGATTTAATCCAGTTAAACTTTGTTTTATTATAATAAATTATTCTAATTAGATTATCTATTAAGTTTCTAAATTTTATAAATCAATTATTTGAAAGTTTATTCCACTATCTCAGAGGAATACAACTTTTTATAGCTAGTTTGGTTCTTGTTGCCTATAAAACAAATTAATTTGAAATAACAATGTACCTATACTTTGAAGTGAATAAATAATTGTAAATAAACAAACACTTACTTCTGGTTGGAGTTCTTGCAGCCACAGACGCATACGGAAAGTGCTGTAATGAGAGTGACAAGCACCCCAACACTTAGGGCTATCTCTATAAAAGTATACATAACAAGAGTTTCTCAAACAATGCGACTCCAACCTGACGATATTCTAAAGAAATATTCCATCACAGATATAACATTAAGTCACTCCCTTAAACAGAAACACTTTAAGTACACAACTCTCTTCCATTTGAATAAAAAGTGTTGAAATGTAGGACACTTGGCTACGCCGTATGCGACCACATAGACTTAGTTGCTCTGTTAGATCTTCAACGGAAACAACTTGATTACACCTATATTATCAAAAGAAACGTGCTAGACATTTCATTGGCAAATAATTTTATCTTAAATTAATTAGTTATCATTCAAAAACAGTATAAGCGAAAGCAAAGCACCACAGAGTACATTTGTCAAATACACTGACCACAGATCAGATAATAGTAGCTAACACTGACGTACATATATCATTAATCTGTGCACTGACGTACTAGAGACATCTAGAGATAAAGGAACAAACATAATACCACAGACCAAGTAGAGATGATACCTAGAGATGCTACGCATGTCAAATAGCACTACCAGTCAGGGTTGCCAGACACGTCAAAGTGAATTATCGTACCGACGACGCGACGTTTAAAAATTAGAGTACCAGACGAAAAATTAGCGTACCAGACGAAAAATTATCGTACAAGTACGAAATACTTCGTATTTTCAGACTTGTAAATATTTCAGAGATGTGTACAGTCGACCGCACGTTAGTGGTAATAACACTTGAATTTCGAAAACCACCCTTTCTGGTTACGAAATAAAGACACTGTCATTGTCAAACTGTTACCACTAACGTGCAGTTGACTGTACAAGTCCATCAAGTCTAATATCGTTCTGACTTTTTAAAATTATGGAATAATAACCTATACCCGCGGCTTCGCCCGCGTATAATACGGTTTATCACAGATAAATGTTATCCTTCAACCCTAGGAAACTATTTATCTTCACTGGATAAAACGTAGCCTAACTGAGCCTTTCTGAGTTATGTTATGGTCTATCTGTATGCTTAATTTCATCAAATCCATCTACCGGTTACAGGGTGACTAAGGATAAATAAAAAACATCCATACATTTGCACGTATGATAATGGTAGGATTATGGCGTTTGGTGAAAGATAAAATAGATTATTATTAGATTGTACACAGTGTTGAGCAAAGGTGATGATTCGAATCAATTGAATTTTCCCTTAATTTTTTAGGTCCACCCATAATTTATAGTATTTAATTTTCTAGTGTCTGTCATGTATAATTTGTAGTATTTGTACGAATTCGAGCAATGATTTCCAGACATCAAAATTATCGTACATCAAAGAGAATATAATACTATGTCGTACATCGTACCAGACATAGGCGAAAATTATCGTACCATCTGGCATCGCTGCTATCAGTGTTGCCAGCAAGGAACATAATACTAATAATATAGCGCGCTCTTGTCAAAAATTACCATAGTGTTGTGGTCAAAAAGTAACCTTTATTTATCAAGGAAAGTTACCTTTTATATTTTTTTGCAGATATTAGGTATTTTTATGCTCGTTTAAATAAATGAGGGATTTTTTGCTGTCAGAAGTCTGTTGAGTCATCATCATCATCATCATCATCATTTCAGCCGAAAGACGTCCACTGCTGTACATAGGCCTCCCCCAAGCATCGCTACAACGACCGGTCCTGAGCTTTCCGCAATCAGCGGATTCCCGCGATCTTCACCAGGTCGTCGGTCCACCTTGTGAGGGGTCTACCCAGTAAGCGGTAACCACCACAGAACTTTACTGCCCCATCGGCCTTCCATTTTGCGAGCAATGTGTCAAACACACTGCCACTTAAGTTTGGCAATTCTTCGGTATGGTATGTCCATTATTTTGAGTAAATTATAAAGCACAGACGTTTAGATATTTCGGACATGTGAGACAACGTGTGGTGCCGGACGCAAAGAATTTCACCACCCTATATCTTCTCATGGGTGTCGTAAAAGGCAACTAAGGGATTCACCAGAGGATGGGCAGCAGCGTCCTCCGAGTATTTAACCAACCAACTGCGATCGCCAACCCACCTGCCAAGCGTGGCGATTATGGAATGTCCCCTCATGCAAAGCACAATTAAAAATAGGCTCCTAGTCCCCGGCAGCCCCGCTAGCCCTGGTTACGGTAGCGGCCTAGGTAACGGCGGGGCAGGGGGTGCTAAGAATCCCTGGCAGAGTTCCGGCTACCATAACAAAAAAAGACTGGACCTGGCAGCATACAACACACGTACACTGCAGACCGACGAGAAGCTTGTCGAACTCGAGGAAGAATTGAGCAAGTTACGATGGGATATCGTAGGGTTATCTGAAGTCCGAAGAGAGGGGGAGGATACGATAATCCTCAAATCCGGTAACATGCTCTATTTCCGGGAGGGCGATCAACTTTCCCAGGGCGGTGTCGGGTTTATCGTCCACAAGTCCCTTGTGAACAACATAGTGAAGATCGAGAGTGTTTCGACCAGGGTGGCGTACCTTATACTCAGAATAACCGAAAGGTATTCGTTGAAGGTTATACAGGTATATGCCTCGACCTCGAATCACCCCGACGATGAGGTGGAGACCATGTATGAGGATATCTCGAGAGCCATGCATGGCTCTATAACTCATTTCACTGTTGTCATGGGAGACTTCAACGCGAAACTGGGCAATCGCTACGATGATGAGCTGCGAGTGGGGCAATTTGGATATGGATATCGAAACCACCGGAGACATCTACTGGCCGGCTTTATGGAGAAGGAGGGACTCTATATGATGAACTCTTTCTTCAGAAAGCGTGAGCATAGGAAGTGGACCTGGTTGGGCCCTGCAGTGCTATTCACTAACTAACAATTTCGTGGATGTACGTCGAGACGGGCTCGACGTCGAGACAGCCTTGCGAACGACCGCGAGCGCAAAACGGTATTCACTAACTCGTTTATTCTCGTCGACGAACTGAAGGCTGTGTCGACTCGTCGCTGTTGCGTAGACGAGTTAGGGCTTGACACAAATATCTTTATAACATAATCGATTAATGTCGACTGTGAGTTTAATGAGTTTAAAAGTTATAATAAAGGTCTATTTTTAAGTATTTTAAGAAATGTAGTAAAATTTTAAATAGTATATACCTAATTATTCTAAGAGCTTATAATATTCTTACTGGCCGAGTTTTAAGGCTGAATGACGATTCCTTTGCGAGACCCATGATACTTTAAATTAAATGTTAAAAAAAAAACCGGCCAAGTGCGAGTCGGACTCGCGCAGTAAGGGTTCCGTACCACCCTTCGACCTGATACCCCATAGAAACTGATTTAATTTACGAGAGTTCATCAAAAGACATCAAAGCACCGTGAGCGAATTTTTTTTTTGCATCTCTTTCTTACGCAGGTACCACCACATATAAAATTACTAAACTACATAGTATGCACTATAATTAGACCAAGTTTGACGCTGGTATGTATTACCGTTTTGATGATAGAGCAGAAACAAAAACGTTGAAAAAAATGCATGTTTTTCGAGGTTTCTTGTATGGGGACCCCCTTTGGTTTTAGACTACTTTTTATTTTTAGTATTTGTCGTGATATGCACCATATTAACACATATTTTGTAAAAATTTCAACTGGTTATCTATGACCGTTACAAAGATAAAGCCCTGTCACAGACAGACGGACGGACAGACAGACTGACGCACGGACGGACGGGCAGCGTAGCGAGAGTAATAGGGTACCGTTTGGCAGCCTTTGGGTAAGGAACCCTAAAAACAAACCAAGCTTGACCTTTGACTTTTTCCAGTGTTGCCAGAAGGTTACTTTCGTAACCTTTAGGTAATTTTTATCTCGGTCAAGTTCCAGGTTAGACGACTTAAAAGGCAACTTTTAGGCAGCTTTTAGGTATCTTTTCGAAATCGAATTAGATATTTTATTGTAATGTTGGAATGGAATTTTATTGATATTATATAAAATAAATAATCAAAAAAAATGTTTTATTTATCTCCGCAAATTACATTTTTTATGTTAAAATAGTTATGGTCGTTGTGGCGATGCTTGGGCCTGTGTCCAGCAGTGGACGTCTTTCGGCTGAAATGATGATAATGATGAAGATGATGTGATAATTAAAAACAGTAATATATTATTAATTATTGTTACTTATTATGAATTTATGCACAAAGTAATCTCTTCTCGCACTAATTAAAGCCGTATTACAAATAACAAGCAATCTACTTTTTAAGCTATTTATTGTCGTCGTGGATCGTAGTAATAGATGTGTTAATTTCAAATATATTATTACCATGTAGATAACTAACTCGTATTCACAACAATGCGTGTGCACAGAATTAAATAGTTGGTACACACGGCTACACATCAAGCTGTACTTTTCCAGTTTATGCTGACCTCGCATTGCATAGGCTTTCCGTACAATGCAAGATCAGCTTATACTGGAAATGTACAGCTTGATGTGTAGCCGTGCGTACTACTTGGTACTGAGAAATCGCGTAGCGCGGCGTGTTACAACGAGCGCTTGATACTGTTCTGTTTACAGATGTAAAATATTTTGAGATGTAGACGTTACGATGTCTAGTCCAATCGAGATCCAGTCATTTCGCGATCTAGTCTTACGGGCAACCTAGACATATCGAGATCGAGACCAAAAGATACCGACCCAATTATACTTCTGTTCTTACACTAAAACTTCATCATCATCATCATTTCAGCCGAAAAACGCCAAAGGCCACCCCCCCAAGGGGGGGGGGATATGCCATAATCGCCACGCTTGGCAGGCGGGTTGGCGAATTTTTTTTTTTTTGATTGGACTCTCGCAGAATTGGTACCCAGAATGGATACCCTAACTGCAAAACCGCATAAGGGCGTCCCCCAAGGGAGGGCTCGAACCTCGGCTTACTGGGGCATTGCGGGGGGACCCGCCGCTATGTCCCCCTGGCAGCCGTTGCTGCATCGGGAATAGTTTTCTCGAAAGTGGCGGACTTTCGGTATATCGGATGGGAGACGCGTTTCGCGAATCGCCGTTAAGCGGCAAGCCTCGCCGGCGAGGCGAAGACCTACCTAATCCTAACACAGTGGCGGTTAAGCCTACTCCTAGGAACTACTCTAGAGCATAGGGCCGGTCACGCGTGACGAGATTATCTCCGGTGGCGGGTTGGCGCTCGCAGTTGGTTGTTTAAATACTCAGAGAACGCTGCTGCCCATCCTCTGGTGAATCCCTTAGTCGCTTTTTACGACACCCATGAGAAGAGAGAGGGTGGTGCAATTCGTTCATGCAATACGTCCGGCACCACACGGTACCTTAGCAATAATAAACTACGCATCAAGCTATAATCGAGGAACCAACAATAATTTATTATTATTTACCTACACGAACGTGCCTACAGTACTTTGCGTGATTCCTTTGATGGACTACAGGTACCTCCAGCTGATTTAATGGGAAATTGTAGTGTTCTACAAGAACTTTTTTATCTATTTAATTAAAAACTTCATCTGAATGCGAGTACACATATGCTAGTATACAACGTGTACCAGAAATGTGTGGTCATATTTGAAGAGCTTATCCAGGGAATTCTATCGAACAACTTTTACTATGGGACTAACCTTGAAATCGCGAAAAAAATATCAGCTGATCATTACATTTTGTCGAGCGACATCGATGATTTAGTAGGGAACAGCTGATATTTTTTTCGTGATTTCAGGTTTGGTCCCATAGTAAAAGTTGTTCTATGCTATGCCCTGAATGAGCTCTTAACATATGACCACGCATTTCTGATACACGTTGTATAAGTAGTTGAAAACGATAGAAAACTGAAAATATCTAAAAGTAAAGTGTTACGTAAATATCTGGCAGTGCTACAATTGTAAATGTTTAATAAAACTAGCTTTTGCACGTGACTTCGTCTGCGTAGACTATATTGAATCTTAAGTTAATCGAAAATTACTTTTCATATTAATGGTTAATTTTGGATAACTCTTCTCAGGTAATTTTTGACAAAAGTACACTGGCAGCACTGCATTTTTCAAAAATAATGTAATTATTCACCATGAATGACCAAGAAGTTTGAGTAAAATAATCACTGACACGTAGCGATTATATTATCTTTGATCACTGACTGACATTTTGTTTGTAACGCAGTGATTATTTTCTCTGTGATTTTGTTTTGGAGAGTTGTATTTGTAGTAGGTAATGCTTCTTTCTATTCGTGTTTCGACAAATTATTGTATTAGCGATTGTACTAAACTGAACTGTATTGTTTTAAAAATAGTTTTTTGAAAAAGAAGCTGAAGTGTAGATATGTAGTAAATATTATTATGCCTAACCAAATTTTGTTACATTTGTTATGGTTGTCGTCCACGGGATGGTAAATTAATAACATGGGTTATTAATTTAATGGGTTTACAACGAACAAAAACGAGCCACAATAGAAAATCAATTGTTCTCGGGCTCCGGGCAGTCAAAGGATGTCATTGTATTAACATCTGTGTGCATGTCAAGAAACGGGGTCCCATCCCAAGCGCAATTGGAGAAGCTTTTAGACGGCTTGGAAGATTTTAGCCTTTATTCATTTCACAACCTTGATTTTTTGTTTTAAGCACCTCGTAGGCATAGTTATTTTAACAATGATACGACGACGTCTGCTTCAGCGCTCACCACCTTCACAAAGGCAGTCACAAATGGCGAGCCTAACTGAAAGATTTGTCACCATTGAAGAAAAGTGTTAGTATAATGAGAGGATATTTGCAGAAAGACGGTTGGAAAATAGAAAACTCCTTTTTGACAACCAGAAAAGGATGTTGATATTTTTTATAGAGATTAGTAGGTCATGATCAAGGCAGACCCAAACACTGCAGGATTTGTGTGCATCCCCCAGTGCCTTGGTGGAAAATATGAATAATTTAATAGGAATTAGTAATTTTGTTAAACAAATAAGAATAAAATTATTTCTTTTAATGTAAATAAAAAATGGATAATGAAAATACATATTTCTAATTTCTCATTGCCTTGTAGTACATTCGACCGCATGTCAGTGGTAACAGTTTGACCTTGACAGTTTATTTTGTAAGCAGTAAGAACGGTTTTTGTAATTCAAATGTTACCACCGACATGCTGTCTACTAAAAATTAGTCAAAGCTGTCAAAACTATGAATATGTATGATAATAAATTATTTATTTCGACAAACAATACGACTCGTAGGGTAAGTAACATTATTTACTTAAATAACTGTTTGTAAAACTATAATACAGTCAATCAATTTATAAAACAAAACTATCACTGCTGCAGAGTTCCAGATAAACTTACAGACACGAACAATTAAATGAATAGTAATGTAGGTAGGTACTCAACTTATTTTCCATAATAATATTCATATTATTAGTCAATCTTTCTTTACTTAAATGTGGTATAACAATAAGAATAACAAAGAATTATGTCTAAGCTGATAATACTTATATGTATTATAACATTTATCTTTCCTTGAGAACTTGCTGTCCATCATGATTTTGAAGAAATCTGATATATTTGTTGATAATGTTAATATTATTTCTATCATCAACAACCTGGTGGATGGCTCTAGAAGCAGAAGCCTGGGACACATATGTGTCTACATTTTTTGGTAACTTCCATTAGCCAAAAATGATAAAGAGTGCATAATACCTGAAACATTACGAATGTAATACAATCTTTTGATGGTATCTTTATTAATCATAATTTATTAAGAAACCAAGCTATAAACAAACCTTCAGCCTACTAGTTAAACCACCGGCACAAATTTGCAGAGGCATATGTAGGTATATGGATTAAAATCACTCTCCAATACCTACATAAATGAAATCCTCAGAAAGTCTGTAAATAAGGATAAACTCTACATCCTCGGAAATATTTTTGAACTTTCTTATTGTTTTGCCTTTCAATCTTTCTATAAATCGTCACTTATTTTAGCTTCTTCCAATAAATAGAGCCTTGTAATCATCCGAGCACTTTCAATTAGAGTAAAATAACAGCTATGCTATTCTCTAAAGCGCAAATCACACACAAGGCAGGTGCGGGTCGGGCGCGAGTCGGGTCGTGTTGCTCGCGTGGGCCGCACTGTTTGTTGTGTTCACAGTGAGAACTTCACACACAGCTGACACAGCGCGGGTCGGCGGCGTGTGCAACGACGCCATAGAAGCTTCTCTTCAAAAGGCAAAAAAAAGTAAGTAAGTAAGTAAAGTGTAAGTAGGCAATGTTTACGAACACTATCATTTAGATAAATGACGAGAAAGAGTTTTTTTTTGTAAATAATTACAACAGCTTGTTGACAAACACTTGATACGCGCTGCTGATGACCCACGCAAGCTCTCTGTGTAAGTACATATCGGTGAATACGTACAAAAAGTTACTCTATGAATAGGTACGTATATTCGACGACCGACCCGACCCGCGCGGCCCGCGCTCTGTCTGTAGTGGCAGGAGAAACGCGTGGCTCCCGCGCTCCACCCGGCTCTGGCCCAACCCGCGCCCACGTTTCGTGTGATGTCATCCATATAAAAACAGGTCCATATACCCGCCGTACTCCCGACCCGACCCGCGCCCGACCCGCACCCGCTCTCGGTGTGGTTTGCGCTTTACAATTTCGTGGCTGTATGTCATGACAGGCTTGACATTTAGACAGCTTTACGAACGTCCGAGAGCGCAACGCTGATTCAAACGGTATTCACTAACGCATTTATGCTCGTCGACGAACTGAAGGCTGTGTCGACTCGTCGCTGTTGCGTAGACGAGTTAGGGCTTGACACAAATATCTGTACAATATAATCGATAATTCTCGACTGAGAGTTTAATGGGTTTATAAGGTCAATGTTTTAGGTTTTTTAAGAAACGTATTAAAATTACAAATAATAGGTTATTATTCTAAGAGCTTGTAACATTTTTATGGGCCGAGTTTTAAGGCTGTATGAAGATTCCTTTGCCGAAACGCATGAACCTTCTACTGTAAATAAAAAACTAAACCACTTGCAGTGTTGTGTGTTGACAGCTTGAGGGTTTTACCCCTAAATTTAGGGGGTAGAAGTATTAAAAGGAATATTTTTAGGGCCAGGAATTTCTTGGGGTTTTATGGGCTTCAAACAAAATCAGCATTAATCTCAACAACAGCAAATATGGAATGATAGCTGGACAGAGAAAACATTTTGCTGTGAATGTGAGAAAGATGGCATTATAAAAACTCCACATCGAGTTAATTCTTGAACGCGGCATGTAAGTAGAATTAATTGTAAACAATTTAATTACAATTTAACTCGCATAACTTGCGCAGTTATTAATTGGCTTTGAAAATGACGTAATTTCTAATGCTAGTAGGGAATACCTACTCGCACCACACCAGTGTCCGCCATTTTCAATCCCATTCTTTAACTGAGCTGGGGGCTTACTCCTGAAAATTTGATTCTAACTCTATTTCGATTTGGTTCCTATCCGGAGCTTTACTCCCGACTGGTTCGAGTTCTGTATCAAAATTTCAACGCCTAAATTGCCTAATGTACACAAGCGCACGATCGTGTGGTGGCATGACTTAAAACTAACTACGAAAGAAACATTCATTGTGAACGAGAAATTCGTACTCCCCACTGGATCGCACAATCGTGGTTCGATTCGTAGGATTGAAAAGAAATGTCAAAATACACGATAGCAAAAAACGTACTTTATTGGGATCGTATGACATTTTTAAGTGTAATTTATTGCGATATTTCTTCAAATCTCTCATTATGATGGTTTGCACAACATTAAATTGACTGATGAGTGATGACATACGTACATTTAAAAAGAAGCTCAAAGATTTTCTTGTTCTGAAAGCTTACTATTCAGTAACTGATTTTCTGACAGATACAACAAACTTTAGGTAAATACACAAGAGTCCGATTTCTTTGTTAAATTATTCATTAATATATATTAATAAAAACTCTTATTATTATTATTAAACAATTAATTTCCACAAATCTATAATAAGTATTATCTATAAGTTATCAAATTTGTACGCCTAATATCAAGGCAAAACATAGTGATACTGGATTATTTATAAATTAACACCATATCTTATACATCATACCTATGTTTGACAAATAATAAATTTAGAATTTAGAATTTTTACCTTGCGATGTTTTACAATGTTCTTAAAAAAACTGTATGAACATAATATATTATGTAAGAAGAAACATGTCAAGGAATAATTAATTAATTATTATTGTCTCATCCGGGGTGTGCAAATAATATAATTATATAAATGGGACTATCCTAAATTCTGCCAGAAAAGCGATTTAAAAAAGTATTTTATTCCTGCATTCGATTATTGTTTTTTACGCCGAACTTTTTTTTTATAGATAAATTAGGTGTTTTACTCATCAAATTTTATAGCTGTTATTATGTGGCCTAAATATTTGATGGTGTTGATTTATAGGTACAATATCTACAAAGTAAAAAATAAAATGATACAATATTTACAAAGTACAAAACAAAACGATACAAAAAAGCGCGCCTAGGCGGCAAAATATTCCTCCACACCGCTGTCATCTGGCATCGTGCCCAGAAGACTGGCAGCGTTGCCACGTTGAATGGCAACGCTTATTCTTTGACCAAAGAACAAGCCAGCCCTCTGGTCACGCGAAGTGTCGACCAGCCTCTTAGAGATTTCCTTAAAAAAGGAGCGCGCACTCGGACACCATGGCCCGAGCGTTTCGACCCCAAACGGCTCAAAGTCAACTACTTATGTCTCTAAGGTATAATATTAATTTGATCAATATGAGTACTTATTACCAAAAATAATCATTAAAAAATCATTTCTTAAAGTTTTAGCTTGCTATGTGTGAATGATTCATTGGCAATAGGAAAAGTTAGGGGTGTTTAGGGGGATGTCAACATTTTCTTTAAGAAAGTTTTTGGTAAGGGTTGGCAACACTGCACGAAAGAGTATATAATCACTTGCACTGCACTTTTCATATATATAAAAGTACTCTGTGATTGCACCAAAGAATTTTTACCCAAGATAGAATGCGTACGGAGAAATTTAAGAACTACAAAAATTAATAATATCCCGTTCATATAAGGTCCAAAATCTTCAATCAAAATCAGGGAGAAAATACCGGTCGAGGCCGGTCTTCTGAGATAGTATTACCGAGAGCCCGCTGTCCCTTTCCTGCATGTATGGACACCCTATAGAAAGAGACAAAAGGCTCCCCAATCATCGGACCGAATTTTAGTCAGCCGTCCGCTTTCCAGCTTGATATATAAGTTCCTTGGACTGCACTTGACATTTTCTCACAGATTACCTAATGATATTTAAGTACGACATTTTTGAGACTTGTAAATTTTTTAGAAGTTTATTTCTATTCGTATTTAGTTAAGTTATTGTATTAGCGATAATATCACATTTAATTGTATTGTTTTAAACATAGTTTTGTGACTTGAAAAAGAAGCTTAAGTGTATGTAAGTATTGTTATAGGTAACCTTAAGGTATCTAACCTTTTATTTGCTATTGTTTAAGTTTTGGTCCACGGGATACTAACCCATCAACAAAGTAAAAACGAGACACTAATCAATAGTTCTTGGACGCCGACAGTCAAAGGACGTTATTGATTTAAAACACTTTTAAAATCTACTGTGTATCTTAGCTTGTCAAGACCCTAGTAATATATAAGTCTATGGCGTAATCCCATCCCAAGCGCATGTGAAGCTTTTAGACGGCTTGGCTTGCCTTTATTAAATTTACAACCAATTGCTTAAAGTTATTTTTCTTTTTAGCACCTCGTAGGCGTCGTTTGTTAACAACGGCACAACGACGTCTGCTCCAGCGCTCACCACCTTCACAAAGGCAGTCACAAATGGCGAGCCGGACTGAAAGATTTATCGCCATTGAAGAAAAGCGTTTGAAAAATGAATGGTTTTTTGAAGAGTCTCTGTTGTTGGTTAGAAAATCAAAGACTCCTTATTGATAACCAGAAAAGGATTCTGAGATTTTTATGGTGATCAGTGGGTTATAATCAAGGCAGACCCAAGCACTGCAGGATTTGTGTGCATTTTGGTGGAAAATATGATAATGTATTATATTACTTATTTCATTCAATGTAAATAAAAAATGGATAAGGAAAATACACATGTTTAATTTATCACTGCCTTTTAGTATGTAAAGAAAGAAAGAAAGAAAGAAAAGAAAGAAAATGTGTTTATTGGCACAAACAAAAACACACATAAACACACAAAAAATTAAAAACAAGACAGCCCTACTAACTAGACTTAGTCTGGATTTGTGCCCGGTTAATGGCAATAGGCCCCCTATTACATGGGACTTATAACATAACTGGTGAAATATGGGTGTACCTACTATGTATAGTAGAGGTGTACCTCTGCCTACCCCTTCGGGGAAATACAGGCGTGATGTTATGTAGACTTAGCCTGCAGCTTCGCCCGCATATAATTTCGTTTATCACAGAAAGACTTATCTCGCATCCCTCGGGAGCTTATTATTTTTATGGGATAAAAAGTAGCCTATATGTTAATTTGGGTTATAGTCTACCTGCGTGCCAAATTTCATCCAAATCTGTTTCGCCGTTTCAGTGTGATTGAGTGTAACGAATATCTTCACAAACTCATATTTATATATCAAAAGTATGAATATGTATACCTAATAATAAATTCTTTATAAGTAACAATAGTACTCATAAGTTCAGAAACATTCTATACTTAAAAAAACTGTTAGTAAAATTAGAATACAGTCAATGATGTTATATATGGAGGCATATATGGAGTAAAATCACTTTCTAATACATTAATTAAATCCTTAAAAAGCCTGTAAATATGGATAAACTCTACATCCTGGGAAAAGTGTTGAACTGTCTTGTTTTGCCTTCGTTTCGTGCCTTCTTGAAATCTTCACTTTTTTAGCTTTTTCCAATAAATAGAGACTTGTAATCATCTGTGATCTGCTTCCATTTCTTTTATTGCATTTCTTTGCACCTTCAATTACGAGTAATAATGATTTTTGTTACTAAACTATATAGGACTCAGCGCAATATTTGTAGCTTTTAGATTTGACAGATAGAATCGTGGTTAAGGGCGAGGCTGTGACAGGCTGTGAGCGACCTCGACGCTGTTTTTTGCTTAGAGAATACCAAAATGTTCAAGAAGTGTCAAATTGTCCGCTGTAGAGTAGTTCCAACTCTTGGCCGTCACAGCCTTGAGCGCTAGTGTAGCTTTTTAGCTTTTAGATTAGACAGATAGAAGCGTGGCTGTGGCAGCGTTGCCAGACGTGCGATAATTATCGTACATCTACGATGATTGCAAGTCCTTTGCGGTAAAAAATAATAGCAGGGTATCGAACGATAGTTTTGTAAATTCATACGATAATTTTAATAACGCTGTGATATTTTTGAGGCTTAGTAATTTTTTAGACAACAACCAGCATTAACAACAAGCATTTGAGCATACATTCTCGTCACTCTCACTCATTATGTGTGCAGTGTGATGCACACGACATAATGAATAAAATGCACGCATAAGACCATAAAAAAACGATGCTTCCCTTCCAACCGCATACTGCGTCCTTTTCCACTTATTCATTTTGTTCGGTCTTAGTTCGTGGGTCGGTTTGCGTCAGTTACCAGTTCAGTCAGGACAGTCAGACCTAGAGTCAGACTATCAGACTGAGTGCCATTGGATTAGTTAGGTATGTTTTTTTTTTTTGCTTTGAATTGTTACGTTTTTTTTAACTGTTGCACGCTGCTAACTGGGACAATAAGAAATTTTTCTTTTCTTTTTCTAATAATTTTCTGATTTTATTTATCTACAAATAAAAATATATTTTTCTTTTTTGTCCCGTATGCGTTCCTATACCATTCATCCTATTGCGATAAAACTTAGGCGAATTGTTTTTAACATTGCGAGTGCGGAGCACGCGATGGATTTTGTGAAAAAAAAATGTTGATAGGAACGTATGGTCGGGCATAGCTAGTGTTAAATAAAACACACTAATTAATAGAAACTTGAGACCTCTAAATAGCAATTTAATTCCAATTTTGTGGAGGAGAGTCATTCTTCACGTATGCGATAAACATAAGATATTTTTTTTCTAGATTTGTGATAATTTCAAAGTTGCCATCTGGTAACACTGGGCTGTGCGTGAGGCTGTGAGCGATCTCGACGCTGGTTTTTGTTTACGGAATACCAAAATGTATGAAGAAGTGTCAATTTCTCTGTCGTCGAGTAGTTCCAACTCACGGCCGTCACAGCCTTGAGCGCTAGTGTAGCTTTTCGTACTTTAGTGAATACCAAATCAAGGTTTCGACGCTGCGGCAGCGTTGCACGCAAGGCTGTATCCTTAGAGAATAGCATAGCTGATGGTGTAACAAAAAATTAGATTGACTTCATTATGTCGACGAAGAAGCAAATATTCAATGATGTCTCTGTGATCAACGCGGTCAAAACCGGAAGCGATCACCGTTTGGTAAGAGGCACATTGAATCTGAACATCAAGCTGGAAAGATCTCGACTGATGAAGTCTACGCTCCGTCCAGCACCGATCCAAATCCAAAACCCCGAGAGCTTTCAGCTCGAACTTCAGAATCGTTTCGAATGCCTAGGGAGCTCAGTGGACGATTACAACGATGGGTTTGTGGAAACTGTCCATACGGTCGGGTCTAGGATCTTTAGGACCCGTCGTACAAATAGAAACAAAAAGCTCTCTGATCAAACTCTCGAGCTTATGGCGGAAAGACGCGAGATGATTCTGCAGTCCTCAGATGATGCGACTAAGTACTGGCAGCTCAATAGACAGATCTCAAAGTCCTTGAAAAGTGACCTACGCCAATTTAATACGGAACGTATTAAAGACGCGATAGAGAAGAACAAGGGCTCCAAAGTCTTCGCAAGTGACCTGTCTATTGGGCAGAGCCAGCTTGCAAAACTGAGGACCGACGATGGCAGAGTCGTATCCTCCAAGCCAGAGCTATTGAAGGAGGTCGAGAAGTTCTATGGACAGTTATACACGTCCACCCAGACACCGGCTGTAAATCGGGCTCACGACCTAAGAGCTCGATTGACCCGACACTATACCGAAGATATCCCGGACGTCAGTCTGTACGAGATTAGGATGGCTCTGAAGCAGCTCAAAAACAACAAGGCACCGGGTGATGACAGAATTACGGCCGAACTCCTGAAGGCGGGTGGAAAACCGATCCTTAAGGCCCTTCAGAAGCTGTTTGATTCCGTCATTCTCGAGGGAAGAACGTCACAGGCATGGAGCAGAGGTGTGGTGGTACTCTTCTTCAAAAAGGGCGATAATGCTCTACTGAAGTATTATAGGCCCATCTCACTTCTGAACCATGTCTACAAGCTGTTTTCGAGAGTCATTACGAACCGTCTTTCGGGCAGGTTTGACGACTTCCAGCCTCCCGAACAAGCCGGTTTCCGAAAAGGCTTTAGCACCGTAGACCACATACATACGCTGCGGCAGGTTATACAGAAGACCGAAGAGTATAACTTGCCTCTTTGTTTAGCGTTTGTGGACTACGAGAAAACCTTCGATTCGATCGAGACTTGGGCGGTACTACAGTCTCTTCAACGGTGCCAGATTGACTATCGGTACATCGAAGTGTTAAAGTCTTTGTATGAAAACGCCACTATGCCAGTCCGATTACAGGACCAAGCCTCGAAACCTATCCTTCTGCAGCGAGGTGTGAGACAGGGAGATGTGATCTCTCCGAAACTGTTCACTGCTGCATTGGAGGATGTCTTCAAGGTTCTGGACTGGAAGGGGCTAGGCATTAACATAAACGGCGAGTACATCACTTACCTTCGGTTTCCCGACGACATAGTAGTCATGGCTGAGACCATGGAGGACCTCGGTACAATGCTCGATGACCTCAGTAGAGCTTCTGATAGAGTGGGTCTTAAAATGAATATGGACAAGACAAAGGTTATGTCGAATTCCCATATAACACCCATTCCCGTAAACATCGGAGAATCTACACTCGAAGTTGTTGACGATTATGTATACCTAGGACAAACTGTCCAGCTAGGTGAGTCCAACTTCGAGAAAGAGGTCAATCGTCGAATCCGACTCGGTTGGGCAGCGTTCGGGAAGCTACGCAATATCTTCTCGTCCAAAATACCGTAGTGTCTCAAAGTCTCAAGACGAAAGTCTTTGACCAGTGTGTGTTGCCAGTAATTACTTACGGTACTGAAACGTGGTCGCTCACAATGGGCCTGATAAGAAGGCTCAAAGTCACTCAAAGGGCAATGGAGAGGGCTATGCTCGGAGTGTCCCTGCGTGATCGAATCAGAAATGAGGAGATTCGCAGGAGAACGAAAGTAACCGACATAGCCCGAAGAATTGCCAAACTTAAGTGGCAGTGGGCGGGGCACATTGCTCGCAGAACGGATGGCCGATGGGGCAGTAAAGTTCTGGAGTGGCGACCGCGTACTGGAAGGCGCAGCGTGGGTAGGCCCCCCACAAGGTGGACCGACGACCTGGTGAAGGTCGCGGGAATCCGCTGGATGCGGAAGGTACAGGACCGGTCGTTTTGGCGATGCTTGGGGGAGGCCTATGTCCAGCACTGGACGTCTTTCGGCTGAAATTATGATGAATGAGACAACGTTACGAAGAATCTGGTACAGTAGCAAGCGTAATAAAACTTTAGTGTTTGAAAAATATCACACTAGTTTAGCACATTTAAAAAGCAGTTTTCTTTCAGCTTTGTGACATTTGAGTCTCCTTGTACTGTGCTTGAACAAAGTTGCTGTACAATAAATCCAAAAATCAAAATATTTATTCCGTAAATTTATAGGTTGTTTTTAACCTTTTGCAATGAGTTTTCTACCTGTAGGTTTAAAATTATGTTGGTATTTGGGTCCCTATAGATACTTAATACAATTGTGTATTAATGGGACCATATGCTACTTGTAAATTACTTATTTACTTGTCTATTTGTTTATAAATTATTACGAACAGTATCCAATTACACTCATTTAGACAAGCATTATGCACATTGGTAACATGTAACAAAAATTACGATTGTATAAATGAAGTACCGAAAAACACAATAATAATAGTTTTTGTGATACCAAAATCACACTTTCCTTTCACAATACTCAGAGAATTCCGACAAAATCAGCTTAGTTGTTGCTAGTCCGACCTTCTTGGTTCTCATCAATTTATTATTTTTAATCTTTTATATACATGTTTTGTTTTTTACAAAGACATAAACGAGAAAACAACAGTAGCTCACTCTATCTCACTGCTACGCTATTTTATTTGGCCTGATTGCTAGGACCTTTAAGCTTCGTCTTTAGTAAAACACCCCTAGTTAAAATGACGGTAAACTAGATGTTTCTGAGGGATTGATCGTTGCCTCGTATGACTATCCAATTTTCTGCCAGAAAAGTGATTTTTAAAGTTAGTATTTTATAATGTATGACTACTAGTGGCGCCCTTAAACCGTATAATAAATAAAAATTAAGGCTTTGATAGCGTCCTGGACTGCCTGTGCGACAGACTCAAGTTTATAATACAGATGATAGACCGTCATTTATTTGTTTATTTATACAGTACCATAGGTATACCCCCTGGAACGGGCCTACCAGCCTTGAACCCTACCTGCCATCCAGGGTCCTCAATCTTAAAACAAATAATCGGGTACAACAGCTTTTACAGCGCTGCAAAAAAACGTAGTACTTCGAATACTTCTAGATAACAGGTAAGATGGTGGTTTTTAATTTAGTAGCATTATATTTGTTATTGTTACGGACTAAAAGTAATAGATGGCGGATTTACCAAATTTAAGAAACGAGATACTGTAATAGTTTATTCAATATCGGATAGATGTCGCTACATGACCCCATATTTGATAATTGTTCCAAAGAGATTATGATTTCATTTCACGAGATAATTTTACTGATTTTTCACGAAATATTATTATAATAAATAAGTATCTTTTTCAGAGCCTTTTTGTTGATTCTTGAACATTAAAGTATTCTACTTTTACTGATTTTGACTGGTTGATTATAGTGCTAAAATTCGCAAGTCTGAAACAAGTGTTAATAGCAGTACTATCTTGCGGTCCGATTTATAAACGCAGGGCGTAAGTTCGATCCTCAAGAAATGATTCTCTTTTTTTCTTATTCTTTATTGTACACACAGATATACATTTATATAACAGTAGGTTTCTCTTTTTGCATTTTTTATTTTTAGTTCTGTTGATGTACTAACAGCAGTTCCAAACTAAAAGTATCAGATGGCGCTAGTAAGCGGTTACCAGTTTTGTGGTGGAAGATTGGTCTTTATTTCAATATATTATAATGTACTCTGTGCTGCCATCCATACACTCAGCTGGATCGACATGTCAAAAGTGGTCAAAATATCATTTTTTTTCCTGACTGTATAGGTATTACAGAATGTACGATAATTTTATCGAAAAACGATAATTTCGACGCGTAAATACGAAAATTTGAACTTTTGGAGTTGGCAACACTGCTTTAACCGCACAGACTACTAGGGGATACTTTAACCGGGTCCACAGAGTACATTTGTGACCGGGCCCACAGACCAAGTAGAGAGGGCCATAAAACTACAAAAAAAGGAGTGAATTTGATTTAAGTTCGTTGGTTGTTTGGAGAGAGGTTATTTTTGTTTTGTTGCATTCAGTGAAATTTGGTTGCAATAATAAACATTATAGCGCAACTCCCGCAACTAGATAAACGAAAGGATTTATTTCTGACAAAGCACAATTACCATGTCAGTTCCTTGTTATAAGTAACAGTAATAGTAAAATATTTAAGCTTATCTGCCGGTATGGAATCAAAAAGTGAAATATTCTCCAAAAGACTTATTATTGCAGTGTTATGGAACATCGGTCTGCAGACATTTCTAGCAGTTGTGCTAGTTTTCCTTATACAAGTGGACTTCTTTCATCCAGTGTCATGGGTTACTTCTACACTTCACGATATATTCGGTTGGAAAATGAGCCTCAATATAGTTCTCCTTGGATTAGTATCATTTTTCCAAGCATACGTTTATGGAAGCTACTATATGATACCGCTCCCTAAATACTTCACGAGGTTCTCCATGTTCTTGAACATGTTTTCAGTACAAAACACCATGTTCAGTATACTGTATGCTCTCAGTGGCTATTTCACCATGGGTTTATATTCGTCATTGGCAAAGAGCAGTTATAATGTTTTGAAAAAGAAGTGTGATTTTTATGATGGTCAGTGTCTTGTAGAACAAAGCCTTTTCCTACAGTTTGGCGGCATGTGGATGGGATTATATTATTTTCTGAATATTCATATCTTTGGAACCGCTATGCTGATATTTCCACACATTTATCAAGATAAATTTCAGCAAATAAAACTAGCTGTTAATAATATTCTATCAATGGGATTGAAAAATTCCATCATGCCTGTGGCTTACTACTGCATCTTTTACTATTTATGGGGAAGTAGACCCAGAAGTGTGGTTTCAGAGGTGTACAGTTTATATCTGGAAGATCCACCTCTAGATAATGTTGTTAACCTGATGAGGTCTGGAATTTGGATTGGACTTTGGTTCTATACAAGTTTGTTCTTTGTGTCAGTCTACACAATGAGAACTATTTTCAATATAATACTTACAGAACCAATGAAATTCCCCATTGAATCTGCAAAAAGTTTGATGCTCCACGATGCATTAGCTTTAAGGTCACAATTTAATGGATACTTAGGAGCACAAGACCTAAGAATTATGTCAATGACTGATACTACAAGGAGGCGGCAAATATTCACTCTTTCCCAACCTGGAGGTCACCCGAGAAATTGGAATAATTTGTTAGAACAGTGTATAAGTATTATTAATGACTTTAGTAAAGAATTAGATGCTGTTAATGGAGATGGAAAAGCTATTGAAACGGAGAATTCTACACTTAGAAATATGGGGAATGCTGCAACGAGCAATGGATTCACTTATTCTGGAAATTTAAGAAACATGGCTCAGTCTCCTAAACTAACAGAACTGAAGGATCACAACAAAAATAAGGCTGAAGACACATTTGCCAATGTTTTAAAAGATGAATTTAATATTTTCCTCCAGAAGCTGTGTCAAAAGCCAGGCATTAGTTATTTGTTTGGGGAACTAACTGACACAAAATTGAAGTTCTTGTTGATGCAAGCTCAACCAGTGATGTGGACTTGTGAAGGTCTAGCTTGTATAGCTGCTGCCTCATTGAATGAAGATAAATATGGAGTGGTGCAGAATGATTTGCCAGTTGTGATATCAACCTTAATTAATCTTAAACAAAACTTAGACAAGTTGACAAAACCTGGCCTGGTGCCCAGGAAACATATACTTAACGATGCTTTTGCCATTAAAATGAAGACTGCCCTAATTTCATCGGTTAAAAGAAGTATTTATAAGATTGCCATCACATTTTCGAAGTACATACATGAAATACATTTGGATTCAGATGTTCAAGTTGCATTACAGCCATTTTTGATGTGTAAAGAAGCATGAATTTGTGATGATAAATTAACTTTTTAATTATTTATATTTGCATGTTTTCTTAAAGAACCAGAAATGAAACAAAAGTTTTAAAACAAAAATGTCTATTATATTTTTTCTAAATATTTAACTTAAAAAATATTATAATCTAAACTCTGTATAACATTATTTATGAATAACCATGCAATATTTTATAATTTACAAGTTTACTTTAGTATAAATTTTATCTTGACGCGCGTCAATGCCAAAGTACGAAAAAAAAAATAGGTAGATTAGATGACAAAAATGTTACTTCAATATATTTGTTTTCAGTTGTTGACATAGTAAGCAATGTTTCATTTGTCAGCTATAGACGACTGGCATTCTAAAAGACAAAAATCTATTACAAGAGTGCACAAGTGGTTATTTGGAAATCTATAAGAATCTGCATGGAAAATGAAACAAAGTGACATGTAACAACATTTAAAATTTAATCTGTAGGTATTATGAGAGTTACTTTTACTACAAATAATAATTTAGTTTTACATTATGACAGTTTTAAAA
This sequence comes from Asteroscopus sphinx, assembly GCA_949699075.1. Classification (NCBI taxonomy): domain Eukaryota; kingdom Metazoa; phylum Arthropoda; class Insecta; order Lepidoptera; family Noctuidae; genus Asteroscopus; species Asteroscopus sphinx. The sequence goes on from OX453013.1 coordinate 14,631,870, forward strand.
AACAGAAACGTAAGTTTCCTATACATACTGGGTGTAAGGGTAACGCTTCCGAAAACGAAGATAGGTGCTGGTGATTACTGATACGAAAACACGAAAAAAATGCGATTCTCTTTTTAGATTTTTGCATTTTTATACATAACCAGCTTTGGGCAGTTAAATAAAACTCATACATAATGAAAAATGCAAAAAAAATATGAAAAAATCTAAAAAAAGAATCGCATTTTTTTCGTGGTTTCGTATCAGTAATCACCAGCAGCCAGCACTATCACCTATCTTCGTTTTCGGAAGCGTTTCCCTGACACCTGGTATACTTTCTCCTCTCCTCACCTCTTCTCCAAGTGGAGATTGGCTACCAGCGATCACTATCCTCTTTATGTATGCTCTATTAAGTAGTTCCTCGGAAAAATTCAAAGAAGGGTATCTTCATCTCTCAAGTCGCTGCTTAACAACAGTGAGCGCTGGCTGGCAGCACCAAGCAAGGCTGTGCGCTCTGCAGACGAAGTGCCCGATTCACAGCTCAGAGAAGCTAGGCAGTAAACATGATGCATTAGTAAAAATTTCCACACAAATGTGCAAGTCAATAAAATATACAATGTGTAATTGAAATAACTGAAAACCTTTTGAGGGCTCATTGTAATTATCATTATGAACGACTTTTACTATGGGACCAACCTTGAAATCGCGTTTTTTTTTTTAATGAGATATAGATCTGCTCTTGACTGCAATCTAGACAGCTTTGTCAAGACGTGGTCGACGATGGAGCGAGCAAACCTATTAGGTGCCAATTCACTCCAGCTTTAAAGGCGTTAGGCAAATGTAGGCAACAGCTGTTTTTTTTAGCGATTTCTGGATTGGTCCCAAAGTAGAAGTTGTTCATACTAATGAGTACAATGACCCCTTAAGAGGTTTCCAGTTAATTCAATAACACGTATAAAGCAGCAACATCTAAAAGAAGGATCACTAGGCGATGCAGTTGTAACAATGTTATTTTATTTTATTCCAGACTAGACTTTCAAGAATCGAAATTAATTAATATATGTAAGTTAAAATGTAGATATTCAAGCTGTGATTACCTGTCTGTATTAGGTACAACTTGAAATTGAATTTAACAACTACTTAAGGTTTATAATGCAGTGAACAAGTCACGCTGTCAGTCTGGTTAGCCTTTTGATGGCCGCGTTCCGTTGGTGGAAGATTGATTTGACAGTAATGCGAATGCGGATCGTTGACCGCAGTCAGTGGCGGATTTACACATTTGCCGCCAGTAGGCTATTTAAATTTTTTGCCGCCCCTGCCGACCTCTACAAGTGTCAGTTCCTGGATTATTTTAACAATCCAACGATTTAGTTAAGTTTGCACAAGAAATAAGTGTTTCGGTATATTTAATTAAATCTATAAGAGATTGAGCTAATAAAAGCTCAATCATGTACTTCTAATAAGGCGGGGGTATGACTTACAATCATGTAACTAGGTACATTCGGTATAATACGCGGCGTATGCCTAATTGCCTTCACAGCACGACCTCGCTTCGGCTCCAGCGCACCGCGGCGTGTAAGACAAAAATAATGTTGGCCCCAAATTTGCCGCCCCTAAAATCTGCCGCCCTAGGTTCCAGCCTACTCAGCCTGCTGGTAAATCCACCACTGACTGCAGTGCTTTTGCGACACTCAAAAACTGACGACCTCTGTGGTCTGGTGATTCGAGTGTCGGACTGCTGATCACGAGGTCGTGGGTTCGATTCCCACAGGACACAAATATTTGTGTGATGTGACATGAGTGTTTGTGTTGGTCTGGGTGTTTCTTATATTTTATAAGTATGTATTTACAAAAAATAAAGTATATAAGTATCATATCCATTGTCTAGTACCCATATTACAAGCTCTACTTAGTTTGGGACTAGATAGTGCTGTGCATTGCATGGTATAATAAGATGTTTCACCAGGTATTTTCTTCCCGCGATGACAGCGCGATGCCTCCAAGCTACGTCACGATCAGTGTTGCCATTGATTGATATCTTCAATATATTTAAGGATATTTTTGTTCATAATGAATATAAAATAAATTCCTAACTAGCCTAACTATTTGTTATTCGTGTTATTCATCTAATTAGTTATTAAAGGAAACTGTATAAAATTACTAGTTCAAAAGTGATTCTTTATAGTAAATAAAAAAATGCATTTTGCTCTGGTAATTTATTTACACAAAGAGGCAGCACATCAAACTGAAAAGTGTCACGATAACAGCCCGCTATTGGCTCCACAGCCGATGACGTAGTACGGAGGCAATCACGTGACCTGGCTGTCACGGGAAGAGAGTACCTGGTGAAACATCTTATTATACTATGGTACTGTGTAAAAATGTCCTAAAAATATTCATTTATTTATTTATTATTTTATTGTTAAACCACATCGCGAAATCACCTGGGGGTCTACTCGCGTTCGACGATATTCGATTAATCGTACCGTTCATCGCACAATTTGCTACTCCGGTCTACCATCGGTCCCATATCGCATGCGATGATCGTGTTTTGACGTTTGTTTCTCTGTTCTCTGATAAATTTCATACGACTATGAACCGTAGTCTATCTTTATTGTGCCTTTTTTATGTTCCTATCTTTATTACGTAGGTAACAGTCGGACCGAAAGTTCGTACTTCGTTTATCGTTCGTCAAACGCGAGTAGGGCCCCTGGAAATGGTAAAGCGAAGACGGAACGATAACTCACGACAAAGGAGACTGCTCATCAAGACAGGCGGAAAGATAGACGCGAGTGCGGGGGGTTTGCGTATAAGTTGAGCGGTACATACGAAGGGTTGTTTACCGTCGGGGCTGGCGTGCGGCGTCGCGCTGGCCGTGCGGGCGGCCTCGGGCGACGCCAGCGCCACCCGCGCGCTGCCGCCCGGGGACTCCGTCATGGACGCCTGCAGGCTGTAGCTCTCCCTATAACATACACCTCGCTGGACATCGCGTCCTGCTTCTGTTTACTTACTACACATCATCATCCTCAGAGCCTTTTTAGGGTTCCGTAGTCCTACAAGGTATATAGTTTCGTCATGTCCGTCCGTCTGTCCTAATCCTTTACAGCTTAATAACTTCTACAGTTATAAACATAAGTAAATGAAAATTTGCAAAAGAATAGCCTAGATATAGATCTCAATTTTAAATGATTAAAAAAATCGTGATTACGTATTTTAGGGGTGGCGCCCATACATGTGAAATGGGGGATGAAAATATTTTTTTCGCTGCACCCCCTCGTGTGGGGTATCATTGAATAGGTCTATTAAAATGGTAATGTTTCATACATAACTTTTTTATCAGGTGTACCTTCTGCGAAATATGGCCCGCAAAAGTGGCTTGCAATGTGTCCCCTCCCCCAGCCATTTCTAAACTATGCAACGTAGAAACTTATAATCTTCCACATTGATAGACCTTTGTAAAAACTCTTTTAAAATTATTTTGAGTATAATTTGATAATAAATTTTTGATATATAGAGAGAAAACTGAAAAATACTTAAAACATCCTAGTTCAAAGGTCATTGACCTTAGAGAAAAATGATCTTAGCAAATAATGCTCCTTTAGCTACTTTCTATTTAAAAAAATTACAAAAAGTAACTTTGTGTTATATTGAAATGACAAACTTCTTAAATTTGGCGCTGTACAGCGCCATCTAGCGGCTAGTAGCAGCACTCTCTGAGTCGCCAATGCTGCCGTCTATTGCATTTGGCACTTTATAGCGCCATCTAGCGGCGGCTACTAACAACACTATCTGAGTCGCTAATGCTGCCGTCTATTGCAAAAACTAAAATAGCCATGATTAATATTCGATTTGATTTGTTTGTAACACCTAGGAACCCTATAATACTGAGCATGGCCCGACATGCTCTTGGCCGGTTTTCCCAATTATATTGGGGTCGGCTTCCAGTCTAGCCAGATGCGGCTGAACATCAGTATTTTACACGGAGCGACTGCCATCACCGACATAGCCCGAAGAATTGCCAAACTTAAGTGGCAGTGGGCGGGGCACATTGCTCGCAGAACGGATGGCCGATGGGGCAGTAAAGTTCTGGAGTGGCGACCGCGTACTGGAAGGCGCAGCGTGGGTAGGCCCCCCACAAGGTGGACCGACGACCTGGTGAAGGTCGCGGGAATCCGCTGGATGCGGAAGGCACAGGACCGGTCGTTGTGGCGATGCTTGGGGGAGGCCTATGTCCAGCAGTGGACGTCTTTCGGCTGAAATGATGATGATGAATGATGACTGCCATCAGACCCCCGCAACCCAATTACTGGGTAATACTGACATTCGGAGGTTAGACCAGTTGTCAGACTTTCAGGCTTCTGACTACCCATAACGACAGCCATAGATATCCGTATGACAACCGACAGCTTAACGTGCTCTCCGAGGCACGGAGGGCACGTGGTCTCGATGTGTAACGAAACGGTCACCCATCCACAGACTGACCGCGGCAAGTGCAGCTTAACCTTGCAGATCGTACAATCCGCGCAGTCGTTGCATCGCTACGAGCCCCTCCACTCCCTCCTCCTTTACTTACTACACATACTTGACATATTATATAACTGGTATCCTCCAACTATCGTCAGAATGCGTTCCTGTGGCGAGCGAGCAATACCGTCAACAAAAAATTTAAACAGTTGAAATTGGACATATTTATGACAAGTATGCAATCGGCGAGACGAGCAATTAGTCTAGATTTCTTTCTTGCTGTTGGTCTTCCAAATAGTAAATAAGTAATTAACTATTATATGATAGACCTTCACTAACACCTGCTCCCCTTATTACAAAAGTTTAGACCAGTTTTAGACACATCTTTAAACCAGGTCTAACGTCAACAACGACCATACACCCCATAGACGCCTCATACCAGGCGACCAATGTCTGCAACACATTTATGAAATTTCACGGTCGCTACTATTCGCCACTTGAAATCTTCAACAAAACAGTTTCGACCACTTACACGAGCCGTCAAAACTGCCGCGTTAGTGATTAGCCAATAGCCACATTGGTAGGGCCAATCGCATTGCAGTACCCCGCCTCAGCTAGTGGCAGAATTTATTGTATGCATTATATTCAACATTAGGCGTCTATTGGGCTGTATGGTCGTTGAACGTCAAACTCCATACACAAAAAAGGCTTTTAAATCCGGCTCAGGCAAAACCTATTGCTAAACCCGATTTTGTAATAAGGTGGTGCGGGTTTAGAAGAAGCAGTAAAGTTTCATTGGTTGTATCATTAAGAGATTGCAAATTAAGGTATTATATGACTCAGGTAAGGTCTTCTTCTTATCGTGTCAATGGTTCAAATATGGTTGGAATAAAAAAGGTACCTATGTAAGGTACCTATGTAATTGATTCTGTACCGTGTTAATTAACTATAAATAACAAATAAATAAATGACAAAGGGGAATTTACCGCCATCAACCGGCATTAATTTGAATACCAAGCTGCAACTAATGAACAATTAATACTGCCAGTTTTCATTAGTCATCGTAGCTAGAGTAGCCAGCATGTCCCGTACGGTAGCTGTGCTTGCGATGGCATAAAAAAATGATGTGGTAAATGAATTTTCTAAGGGATTAATGTTCTGAGCGACATCGTGCACACAACGAGATGACTGACGATCATGCCGAACATAAAACCGGTTTCGAAAGGCGTTTGAACATCGAGGGCATGCTGCCACACTTATTATTGGTCATCTATTTACTGAAGGTTGGGTAATGCTAGCCTGTATCCGGATGTGGAGGACGTTTGGGAGATTTCACTATCGTAGGAGGTATCGGTGTTGATGTAGGCAGGCTGGAGGAATGGCGGTTGAGACCAGGCGCGGCGTAGAGGCGTTGATTCCGGGCCCGGAGAAGAGCCGTCGTCAGATTCCAGGCGCACATGTGTTACCTGCACAAGATATAATCAGTGAGGTAAACTACTAGGACCTACCAACATGAATTAAAAAGCTACATTCTTGCTGCTAAAGCCTGCAAGCCAGGATCAAAAACAAAAATCAATCATCTCATTCTTTATGATTGTAAACGTGTAGTCTGGTACATTAGTTCATGATAAATCCTCACCAAAAAGCCTTTTGTATTACATTAACTTCAGCTCCCATAGATAAGTCTCTTTAGTCATCAGCAGTATCGGATCACGGGGTGTTGTTTAGGTAAGGCCCCCGGCCAAACGTAGTTAGAGGAACACCGTGATGGCTTTAGTTGGGAACACTGGCTGTTTTTCTCAGGCGTAATGCGTCCATGGGGATACCCCCACGTAAAAAAAGGTAATCATACTCCTGCGGTGCTATTCACAAACGTCGAAAAGTTTCCGTTTCCGATGTGAAATTGATCAGCAAACGAAACAAAACGACCACGAACGCGAACGCTACAAAGCATTCGAAACGTCAGGGAAACCAATTTTAATAATTATATGCGGTGTAATCCAGTTAAACTTGTTTTATTATGAAACAAAACGATTTGAGAATCGAACGGATTCGGAAACGCTATTCATAGTTCTTTAATTTTACATCGAGTGTTTTCCTTTCCTACCTTTTTGGCTCTCGGGAGAGTTTCCGTAAATTTCGCGTTTCGATTCCGAATTCGTCCGCTTCTCAAATCGTTTTGTTTCTTAATAAAACAAGTTTAACCGGATTAGATCGTGTATTATACTTAAAATTGGTTTTCCTGACCTTTCAAATGCTTTGCAGCGTTCGTGGTCGCAGGAAGTCGTTTTGTTTAATTTGCCGGTCAAATTTCACTTCGGAAACGGAAACTTTTCGAACGTTTGTGAATAATACCGCTGGGCAGGTTTTAAGGACATAGATTATAAATTTACAATCTTACATCAGGCTTAGTATGCCTACTGCGTCGGAATTTGAATGTTTTCTTAGAGGGTCCGTGTGCTCGTTGCAGCCGCGGTCGTTCGCCCGCTTCAGGTGTGTCGGATCGCTCGCACATTAACATATCTCTGTCCAGTGAATGACGGGCAGGAATGCATTCACCGCAGGATGCTTCACCCGGAGACATTGGTGATAATGGACTGATTGATGTTTCTCCTAGAATGAAATTACGAATCAATACTTTATGCTCATACGCTTAAAGCTTTTATTCCAATGCATTTATTGTTTTAGCTTTCATCTCATGTAAAAGAAAGAAAGAAAAAATATTTATTTGTGTCTAGAGTGAAGCACAAAATTACCAAAAACAAAACAAATACAGGTACAAAAAGTCAAGAAGTGTGGAAAGATCTGCGTAACATCCGCGCAAAACGGCAATCGCTTAGCAAATTACAACAGTAAAAAAAAACATCTCCAGGAGACAATTGAAAACTGGAATTTTATGATGCAGTGAGCTATCATGTGGAAATGCTTCATTTCCAATCTTACAGAGAGGCGTATATTGGTTCAACATTCGCCTACGATATAGGCAAGTTCAAATGGGACTTACCAGAGGTGAACTTCAATTCTACGGACGGTACAAATCGCAGCTTAGTTTGGGTACTTGTGTACGACGGAGTACTTGCGGTTGGCTTGTCACTGCCATAGTTGTTCAGTGATCCTATGAAACAAAAACAAAAGTAATAATAGTAACACCTTTTATATTCCAAATTATAAGGTACGAAGCATTTCTTACCTATATGAGAATTGCCACTGCTGACGTTATTGCTGTTGTCACTCATACGACCGCTATTCAATTGGGCCTCAAACGTAGGCATATGCTGGCTCGTGGTCGAGCTACTCGATAATGATTCTAGAATAAGATGACGTCATAAGATACTTATAATAATAACGTTTATGATGTATAATAATAGGGATAACCTGCAGTAGAGTCGTCTCAGATGTTCAGGTTCAACATCAGTCTAAAAAGTAAATTGGAAGCGTACACCTTGGTACTAGTAGAACCAAGAGTAAGGTCCCGTGGAAAATCCAAAAAATTTCTAGCGCTTTGACAGCCTACAAGAGACAAAAGCTGAAAGACTAAGCGAAGAGGGCCAATGTAAATAAACGTAACTTAGCACGTATTTAGGCTAAGTAGTATCACTGTCACCGTTGCGCAACTGTGCGAGACAGAGTCGAGAACATGTCTTAGCCAAAGCAATTGCTAAGTAATGTTTATTTATATCGGCTTTAGTAGTAGGATAGTTACCTCTTTGTGCAGATAATGGTGCAGACGGATGGTCAGGAGTACGCGGCAGTCCGCCGGCACCGGCTCGGCCAACTAACATGGAGATCAGTGACGGACGATGCTGCTGGTGCTTGTCTGGCATCGCCGTAGTGCGAGGGAACACCTCTGAAGCTCGCTTACCAGCACCCTGGCCCAAATTCTCGGCTATTTGTTCTAGAATTAAGAACTTCCGTTAATAAGGGCAATAAAACGCTTTTACAGTTTAATTATAATAAAGTTTAGGTGAATAAAGCCTGGTGGTATAGTCTATTTTGTAGCCAGAAATTGATAATAGATGTTAAATCGTCCAATATGATGCAGTCACAGAATATCGGCGTGATGGCTTTTATTGTACTGCTGCGTTTTGTGTGGTAGATAACCCGAAGCGCAGTAGTAGAAATATCGCATGGCTTTATGTTTAAAGTGCAGTTGTTATGGGCAAAGGTAACCGCTTAACATCAGGTGGGCCTTTAGCTCGTTTCGCCATCCTATACTATTAAAATAAATAAATAAATCACTTGACAAACCCCCAAATACTCAAACGACACATAACATTAAGACGATCTTAAAACTCATTCCGTTGTTTTAACCTTTTCACCGCCACGGAGTCGTAAAGGTTTGCGTGCCCTCAGCGCAACGTCTTCTACAGAAGATAAATATTGTATGGAGATTAGTACAAAGTTATAAAGTCCTGGCGCTGAGGGCACGAAATTATTTGTCTTCTATAGGTGTCATTGGCGGTGAAAAGGTTAAATGCACCTTACCACCAAATACTGAAACGACACAACTTTAAGAAGTTCTTAAAAATAATTTTGTCTCAGTAATACACCTTATGCCCATTTTCACTAACAACGGATAAAGGTTCGCCTAATTAATAACGCCTAACGTTAGGAAATCCCTAAGGATTTTTTAAGTTTCACCAATCAATTATCACTGGGCGACTCCTAAGCTCGGAGTTGCCTAAATATTTGTCATTTGTCTATGATATTGTCTGTTAAGTTGTCAGTTTGCAAGTTTCTCTTTTTTTTCTGAACAATAAAGCTTTGTTTTGTTCTGAGTACGTTTTGAGATGTTGTGACCAGATGTTTATATTTTGCTGTTTGATTCGGTTACTTCACGTGTTATTTTTATCGAAATTTTGTAACTAAAAGAATATTATCATTACAAAGTATACTTAAAAATATTGAAAAATACAAATGAATTTTACGTTAACGTTTTGTTAAATTTATAATATTAAGTGCATGTTTATTTTATTTAATACGTACATATTTAGATAAAAAGACACAGATTGTTAACCTTTACATAATTAAGTACCTAAACAATTCCACTTTAATCTTAAAATATCAATCGACAAGCGTAACCGTTCTGTTACAGTTAATTTAGGGGTTGCCTAAGCTTTATGCATCGCCGAATCGGTGTCGTAACTTTAGGTGACGCCTTACATCGTTAGTTGCCACCTAACGGTTGGTGAAACGTATTTTTGCTCTAGACAACAATTAAATGATTAGGCATCTGATTTAAGCGTTTCCTAGGGTTAGTGAAAACGGGCATTAGAGTGAGTGACAGCATAAGTCTTAAGAGTCACTTAAAATTGAATTGCGTTTGATGACAGTGACAGCATGAGACTTAAGGGCCACTTAAAACTGAGTTGCGTTTGAGTATTTGTGGGTAAAATTTGATGTACTTACCAAACTTATACTGGTCGTGTGTTTCGCGCATGTGCCTCAGTTCTCTCGCGAGCTCTGCTAGCAAGGCGCCTCTAGCTCTGGCCGCAGGCAGTTTGAGTCCTCGCACTCGTTCGCGCACTACGAACTGCATGTGACGCTCGTTGTCGCCGATCGGAGGCTGCGATAGCTGTTTGAAGAAAAAATATACAGGCTGTCCCATCGCTATTTTACATGGAGGGAAATAGTACATAAAATATTGAAAACAGGACATTGTACTTGAAGAAGACTTAATTTTATAAAAAAAGATATGCATTCAAGGATTTTTCAAAAATTACTTCCCTGAGCCGGGATCGGGAATCAAATCTTTGATTATAGGTACCAAAAATGTCATCCTGCATTTTTAAGCCACCAAACGATAGAGCCGATAGCAAGGATTGATTAAAATTAATATTCAATCTATCCACGATTTGCCCAACTAGAGATAGGAATTCAACATAGGTAAGCTCCATACTAAATATGTCAAATTTCTATCTCTAGTAGAGTAAATCGTGGATAGATTGGATATTAATTTTGGCCGTAAATCACTCCAACAAACATTGTGTCCTAGATTGAAGGAAGACCATGAAATCTGACATAGCTTAGGTACATTTCAATAAAATGATACCAAGACAGCAAGTTTTACTCACAAAACACCTTATTTTATTTGTTGTTTGTCCATATTTCATGGAATTCCTTTAATTTTAGACACTATGTTTTTTTCGACGGATTTTATCCTTATCTCTATCAAGATCTATCAACAGAAGCTATAAAACACAGGTGATACTACTTCGCGATCTTGTTAGTTTGATTCTCAGCTCAGGCAAGAGATTTTTTAATAATCTGTGAATGCAAAATTTCTTATTTCCAGTATTTAATCCCTCCATGAAGCATAGCAAAATTTCGGCTCTAGTCAAAAAATAAGAGATATCTAACTGTGAGAATATCAGATTGCCGTGTAGTGTTATAAATGATCCGTGTTGCATATTTGATTTGGCGTGTTTTCTATGTACGTGTTATCGATTCTTCTTTGGTATCAATAAAACAACTGCATCGAGTCCTTTTGTTTACAAATAATTAAATAATACCAAAAAAACGTGTGCGGTCAGGGGACCCCCGCCAGGAATGCAGTTATCCCTAAAATTCCTTTTTTTTTCGTTCATTCATATTCTAATCATTTTCATAATTTTGCAACTATAATGCAAACCAAAGAGTATAATAACTCTATGATACAAACATAGATGGCAGAAAACACCATGCGTCGGACTGAGATACCAGAGGGCCCAGGTTCGATCCCCCGTAAAACATGTCTTTTTGTGTTTTATTTAATAGTTAGCTGAAACTTTGACGTTACCCACCAGATGGCGCTAAAAGTTGAGGTCAGCTGACAACTCTGTCCGTATATTCAATGTACTTTATGGGTATAACGCAAATCTTAGCGTGACGTGACGTTACATTTTGTCCCGAATCACACCTACCGCAAAAAAATATTCAATAACATCTAGCACCCACCTTATGCACGATGAACGGCTGTAGCAGTATGTATAGCGGAGTGCGGTACGTAACAACATGTTCTAAGAAGTCCCACAGATGGTGCGCGGCCTCGTTCCGCCTGCCTAGGTCTCGCATCGCGCGGGCTATACGGCCCCATTCAGTGCATAACTCGCTTGTGAAGCATGCGCACATCACTTTTAATGCTGCAAATAATTATATATTTAGTGGTAATTCCTGTATTTTGAACATTTAATACATACAAAGCACTTTAGCTAAATAAACTGCCTTGCTGAATACTGGGGGATTTAAATCCGTAACTTTATGATTGGGGCGTTATTTTTGCGATAAAATATATTGAAGGATACGCGGACATTTGACAAATAACAAATAACACAAGTAAAAGTTGCCGGCGTTGAAGAAAGCTGAAAAGACAGTGCCACTGATAAACGTCTGCCGCTTCTTTAGTTTCGAAAGAATTTAATTTTCTAGTCGGATTCTTCGCAAAGTATCAATGAGCCAAATCAAATACACTTACCTAGGAAAGCAATCCTATACAGTTGATTGGACAGCCTCGTAGTATTCCTAGTATCCCGACTCCCTGTGAACGTGAGTGAGTTGGCGCGGTTATCTGAGGCATTGAGCTTAGCATTCACGGCCGCTAGTTGTCCAGGAGGCGCCGGCGGACACAGTGCGTTTAGTACTACCGATACTAGGTAGCTTACGTCGGATTGACGGAGTGGTGGTACGTCTGGAAGTAATAGTTAGTGATGATTGCTGATCGGTGAACTCCATCGACCAAATAGCCCATAGACGCCTTATAGCAGGCGACCAAATTCTGTTAACATATCTGATGCAGGTTGCCACTATTCGCTATTTGATAACTTCAAATCAGTTTGAGCACATTAAGTGAGCCGTAAATACTTCTGCGTTAGTGAATAGCCAGTAGCAGACTTGGTAGGGCCAATTTGATTGCAGTACCCCACTTCCTCGTACCTCGCCTCGACTATTAGGTAGAATTAATAATACGCACTCTATTCAACAATAGGCGTCTATTAGGCTGTATAGTCGATGGTCAACTCATAATCGTCAATAGAAACTTGTCTCAAATAGAGTTAGATTAATCGTTTTTTAGATAAAATGTAAGTAAAACTTAAAAGTACAGGTTTTTTTGAGAATACCCTACCTTTCCTCCCGCTGCCGACTCGTAAACAAAGCGGCATGAATAGATTCATTAGCATGTTTTCAGTTTTCTCTCCAGTTTGAAATGATGCGCTACCTCCACACATTTGTTCCAATGAATAGCTATCCTGGATCACAAGATGTTGCATAAATAATTTGAAATAAACCGACAGACATTGACCACAACTTGATATTAGTATGATGGTTACTGGTGTGTAGCTTGAAAGTAAATTCGTAGTGACCTATTGTCGTCGTATGGACATGTATTGTGATGAGGAACGATTAGTGTTTTAAGTCTGAATGTGGATGGCTCTAAGAAAACTGGCAGACCAAAGAAAAGATAAGATGGTTTGTGTGAAAAATTATACGGCTGGAAAAAAACCTTTGAAGTGAACACAGACATATATGGAAGAAAAAAGACATGCTGCAACGACCCTAAATAATTTTTAATAAGGGTAGGTTTGTGTTTTGTGTAGGCTTGGTTTTGGTTATTGGTAACATTTACCCCTGTGTTAATGATCTGCAAAGCGATTAGTCGCACAACTGTACTGCAGAAATGTGGCGGTGGTGGTTGAGACATCAGCGCTGCGGTTGCCGAAGACAAATTCTCTCCACAGTTGTTGTCTGATACTATTAATGCCTGCAGAAAGATTTGAGTTAGAAGTTAAACACATTTAAATTTTAATTCAATACTTTTAACGATTATTTGAACCTAACGTCTCGTTCGTGCAGGACTACTGTACAGAAGTTTTGTTGTACTATGGAACTGCCCTGTGGTTCATCATTTGCTGGCCCAGCATGGCGACTAACCTTACAAAACTACTAGCTAGGTAGGCTTACGATCGGCAGTAGATTACGAAAGGCTGAATAGAAGCGTGTAGGTGCAACTCACTTGGACAGTATTGAGGAGAGTTTTCACATGCTGCCAATGCATTATGTATGGACATCGTATCATGGTCTCATAAACTCCTTTCAGAAGTACTGCAGCCGAATCCCAATCTGTATTTCTCTGCAAAAAGATAAGCACTAAAAGTTATTGATAAAATAACAATAAAGGGACTGCAGCAGAAGTAGATTTAATGAGGATGTCCTGGAACTAGATGTTGCATGTCTTGGGGGTGGTCTTTTTTCAGCAGTGGATGCAGCAAACAAAGATTTTTAAATGAAAATTGATTTGTATCAAATAAACTTAAATAGCTTACCCTGATGCTAGGCTTCTTAGCAATTTTCAGGAAAACTTTATCCAATCTCCTCAAGATCATTATAAGTGCTGGTCGCAACGCATCATCTGCCCAGTCAGCTGCAGGTAACACTTGCGTCATGTACCGCTGTAGACCACGACAGCCCATGGATTCAGGGTCGTAAGGAGACACCTTTAGTAACGAATGAGCTATTTCTGCGAGACGCTGTAAGAAAGAAATTATCCTGTTGACTGTGTGGGTTTCGTTGAATTTTCGGTCTTTTGGAGGGCTTAAGGCACGCACGACACATAAGCTTCCTCAAATATCAGCTTCACTTGCAATATTTGTACCTTTGCCAACCGGTGTGGCTCTGACAATCGATATATTAGAGAAAAACCCATCTCGCTTATCAGTCCCGCTAGCCCAGGACCGTGATACTGATGGCCAGCAGCATCACCAACACGCCATCTTAATGACTTTATAGAAAAAAATACTTAATTCTTAATATAAGCTGATTTCGGCTAGTGGATTGTAAAGATAATAACGATTGGTAGAACCTGATACTAACAGCATGCGACTTCGAATCCAGTAATTCGACGGGTTTCCCTTCAGTACCGCCGCTGCGGTTAGATCCGTTGATCTCCAACAAGCGGCTAGTAGCGCGTCCAATGAATTCTCCTACAAGTGAGAGTAGCACATCTCTTGGTCTGCGATACTCTGCTCGCACCAACTGTTAACACAAATGAAATAAATTAACGTTTTTTTGGAATATGATGACTACGGATGCACATTTAATCAAATAGTATTAATAGACAAATTTTGTAGATAGCCTAAATAAATAATGGAAGGGAGAATATTCAAATTACAACGTAATTCCGATAGCACACAAGTCCTAATCTTACTACTTAAGTTCTACTAAGCAGGCCAATTTGTGAAGGCTAACACTCACCGCTAGGCTAGAGCTCACTTTTGAAAATGTTACAAAACATTTTCAGAAGTGGGTTCTTACACGTCAAAGAACGTTAAATACAACACATCTGATTTTTAATTGATTCCGTCTGTCTGTATAAACAGTAGAGTACTAGCACTGGATTTCGGAAGCGATAGTTGTTAGCCAGCACTGTGGAATTATTTTAGGATTTTTGTACTTACCTCAGAATCTTCAGCACCAGTATATTCAGGCACAGGCATCTTGGAGTTATCGTACTTAGAGTGCGATTCCTCGAAGGCAATGATAGTGGCGGCAGCGGTGCGAGGCCCCGTCCTTTGTGAGGAGCCTTTATGCTCCGGCGACGTTCTGTAGGGGCCGTTGTACGATCTACAAGACCAGGGGAATTAACGTGAAATCATTAAAAGAGAGCTGTGATGGTTAAAATGAGTATAAATAAAACAAAGGAGAACATGCTTTTAAAATAAATGAAAAATGGACTTGTAAACATTGAAAATGTCTTTAAAAGATGTAGATAAATACTAAGAGAAATAGAATAATTTATCATTTAACATTGAACTTTCCAGGTAAAGAGTATATAATTTAATACATGTCTTATGTCTATTTAATCGTATCAAATCGTCAATGCTTACTTGGAAAGGCCTTCGCAGTTGTTAACTAGCGTCTTTATAGCAATAGCCAGTTGTTGAATGATTTCCTTTTCAGTCTTCCCCTCGCGGTTGTAGGTCGGTAACTGGATTTGTTTTACGTAACAAGGGAGTATAGCTTCTAGTATTATCTGTAAAGTACATTATATAGATTTATCTAAAAAGAAATTATTCCAGAAAAAGTTTCCAACATTATAAGATATTAATGTCTACTGGTTAGGAAAGCATCTAATAAAGAAGGCAGATCAAATAGACAGGATATGGACAGCGCAGAACCGGTTATCGTGGCATAATTTGGAAGAGATAATATAAACAGAAAAACCAGCCAAAGGACAAATGATACTAAGACATTGGAATATTTAACCTACTTGCATGGTTAGCTTTCATTCCGTAACACAAACCACTAAGCCTCTTGACACCGATTAGCCAGATGCCCCCGGTCACTAAGCATATGCAGTGCTACTGCAGGTACGCCGGAGCGTATGATATACAGGCTGCATAACATTCGCCCTTCCGTAGATCAGTACGTCACTCCGTCAGCGAGCGGCACCAATTATACTACCGAACTTTTGAGCCGACCAATCATAACGCGCCGTCCCCCGCCAACATTTACAACTGTGTTCTCATGTAAAACTTTGTTTACGCGGCGTCTTGATCTGTGTTCCGAAACGACAGATTTCATTCTGATTCTGAACTTACCAACATTTGATATCCCCGCATACTTTCAGCAGAATACGACACGACCATGACACAGAGGCTGATACAATCTAAAACATTGACCATCTCCTCTTCGTCGCGATAGCAGAAGTCTATAGGCTTTAGAGGTTTTTCTTCTTTGATGAGCTCGGCGATGTGGAGTGGGTCGGGTGACGGTGTCTCCAGGCTTAGAAGAAGGTTGAAGAGGCAGCTGGATTGTACCTGTGTAAAGGTGAAATTATTAAGGAAATCAAGAACCACAGTACAGTATTATCGATGCATAGTGGCTTTGAAGTAAATCTAACTGCTCAGTGATGTGACAGCCAGTATTGCTTTCTTTTTGCTGTACCTACGTCCAAAAAAATCCTGCTATAGACTATAAGAATTTATGGCTACCAAGGTGGGGCATTCTTCAAGTATTATTGAAGTGAAAAGTTCTTTAGCCGCATTGAGCGTTTTTGGTAGGGGCAAAACTTATGAGGTCGCTACACCCTACGTCACCGACATGCGACATGCTAACGTTCGCGTCACGTTTTCACTTCTGTCGGCAGTCCGACTGTCAGATGACTGTCTATTTTTTATTTTTCAAGTGGGAGTAATAATAACACTTTTGGTAATGTAAATGAAAATATTATAATGGATTATTTTACTAACCTTGCTAGCATCTCCATAAGTCGATTCTTCATCCGTATCCAAAATCGCGGATACGGAGCCAAACATTTGTAATATGAAGGGCTTTCGGTTGAGTAAGTAAAACTGTTTGACAGCGTATTCTATTGTGGTTGTTACTAGCTTGTTTGTTTGGAAGTTTGAGTATATTTGCAGTAATGTTGGCATGATGAGAAGATATCTAAAAAGGAAATGTAAATCACATCCAAGGATCCAAATATAAACTATTATTAAATGAATATTAAAAAATATCGAATAAAAACAAGAAGTTGTGGGTGTAAGTAAATGACCCGGGGAATTCACGTAATTTTATGACGCGCCGATTTAGTTGCAGTGACGCTGCAGTTCGTTTCTGACAGCCTGACAGTTTGCGCTAGGTAAGAGAATAAAAAAGCATTGTTTTGATCGAAAGTTAACTGCGACTGCACATCTTTAGTTACGTGAATTGGCCTACTGTCCTCACACAACCAAATAAATCAATTGAAGATCAAAATAATATGCTTACCCATTTGTCGAGAAAATGCTTTTGAAATTGAAAGCAGCATTGACGTACGTGGCGATGACGTATCTTAGAATCAAAGAATCTTCGCTATGTAACATTAGTGCACCGTTGAGAACGTTCAGGAACAAGTGAATATCCCGGGATGATGTGAAGTTACCAGCCATCGCTTCGAACATGCGTGCTATTAGTCGCACCCACCTGATAAACGTTTACAAATCTTTTTTTAATCATAGTTTATAAGCTTTGGAACGATGCGCGAAATTACATATTTTATAAAGCCAGATTCTTATTTCATCATCATCAGCCCATTACTGTTCCACTGCTGGGCACAAGCCTCTTCTCAGAATGAGAAGGATTTAGGCCTTAGTCCACCAAGCTGGCCTAGTGCGGGTTGACGGACTGCACACACCATTGAGAACTATATGGAGCACTCTCAAGTGTGCAGGTTTTCTCACAATGTTTTCCTTCACCTTGAAAGCAAGTGATAATCAAATTCTGATCAGCACATCAATTCGAAGGTGAAAGGCAAATGTTCAACCATTAGACTATCCCTCCTTTTAAATTCTTAGGTTATTATTAGGTTAGAGAGAGCCCAGAGGTGTATATTAAAGATCATGACCTGTAATCCTATAAGATTTCCTACAGCCGATCTTTATTCACTCTGCAAAGTTCTGACAATTCGCCAGCTTTACGTATTTATGGTATTACTACGCAAACATGCAGCAACTCCTTTCGATGCAGATTTTGTTAAGAGAACACGTAGGTCTGATATGGTGTGCAAGTTAGAAATGGCAGGTACTACTCTTGCAAGTCACCAGTATCACTTTCTGAGCCCCAGACTTTATAACAAAGTAAACAGAGAACTTCAAATCTATTCACTAACCTTAAATAAGTGCAAAACCAAAGTAAATGAGTGGCTATATACACTTTCTTATGAAGATACAGAAGGTCTGGTCATAAATTAATAATTCTCACGCAATAATACATCAACACACAAACATACCTCTCACACATCCATACATTACACATACACACTCAAATACTTAGATGATGTTAAATAGTAACTATTTGTATTTTATCTAAATATTTATTTCACTGGTTTTATTTTTGATCATGTTTTTCAAGCACAGTTATTGCATTATATTCCTGTAAAATCTGGAGGTGGGCGATGGTAGCTGCGACACAGTGCATACTACTGCAGCTACTATCGTACTCTTGTACCTTGTTATACTTGTAATAATGTTGCCCAATAAACTTTATCTTATCTTATTAGATTCTTACTTGATTTTTCTGAATTACTTACATGAACTTATGCAACACATCTAGACCCAAAAGTGTTGATCCGAGGGCTCCGCGACTGTAAAGTATCAAATCTGCTTCGAGAGCCTTACGAGGAAATGACGGTAGCTTCATCAGCTCGTCGTGTAGAAACACTACTCGTTGGACCACCTAGAACAGTACAGCACTTGTTATAATTTGTATCACTACGGAAGAACTGTCTTTATGAGGTGGTCCAGCTCCCCGATTCAGAACCGCACGATAACCAGTTGTCGACCGATTCAGTATGTTATCTCTTTTTCTCCCGTTGTGTGAATGATCAGACGAAATGAGATAGCAAACCGAACCTGTCGACAACTTGGTTATCGTGTAATTCTGAATCGGGGAGCCGGCCATAAATATTTTTACAGGTGAAAGCGATTTATGGGCTTACGCAACTCATGCAATCAATTCTAAAACTCTCACGATCGCAGGCTTACCACTACTTCATCAATTTGATGTCATATGTAGCCGGAAAACTGAGTTAGTTGTATAAAACATCAGAGATCACTTTAAGGATAAAATACAACAGCGTAAAACGGCAAAATATATACCATATCGACATTTTTCAGTATAGCCCAAGTCAGCAACACTTTTCCAATCTCAACGAATTTTGATAACAGTTCTTGTTCTTGTAGTTTTTGGAACGCCTCTTCGGGTTCCATGTGAACTAATCCTAATTGTGGATATTGCGAGCGTTTGAAAAAGTAGTGGTCGCGGACGTAACCTTGCGGATTGTGGATTTGACCTACAAGAAAAAGAAAATGCGATCACGATTAACTTCGAAAGAAAAACGGAAGACTAAAAGTGACGTGACAATTCAAAATGCACTTATCAATTCATTCGTAGATTTGTATTGAATTTTACAAATAAAATATTTTTTTTGGTATCTGAATATAACTTTTCAATAGAAGTACTGTTACAAATGCAACCATGGTTTATGTAAGAAGTAATGCGAAATTCCTCCTTACGTGTTTTGAAGTCAACAAGGAAATGTTCCCGATGCAACTTTTCTGGAATACCGAAGAAATCAAGCGACTCTTTCAAAATCTGTGCAAACACTGTGTCTTCTTGAACGGGGAATTGAGATGGTATATAACCTTCATTGTCAGCTAGAAAACAATAAAATGAGGTTAGTCAGTAGATTCAGTAATAATAATCAGTGTTAATAACTTCTGATTGATCGTTTTTACTGTATGTAGGTGCTTACGTGGGCCATGAACGATAATCTTTTTGGCTGCAGGGACATTAGCAGTTAACAGTATAGAGGCATCACACTGCTCTTTGCGCAATATCTGCTTTAGATCTTTGAACATGATACCGTGAACACTGTGAACCACCTGAAAATCAAATTATGGTAATGTATTGTCGTATTGTAAAGTTTTACCATCATACCCAATGGACTTCTATAGATCTCTAGAGAATTTCAACTATATCAATATGGTTGTACTTTATCCGTTTACGATATTGTGCGGAAGTACAGTATTCAGAACGAGGCGCTACTAATTATTATAAATTCCAAACTGTCACTCACTGTACTTAAGATGACCAGAAATATGATCATAGAATGAATAAATAGAAAAGGTATCTCACCATCCACAATATTGACAATGCTGCACCAACAAGCCTCTGCCCCTCTTCATGGGGACTCCTCACATAGAACATGACATAACCTATAATATAATTATACAAAGCGAAGGCCGCCTGTTGCGGTAATCTCGGTATGAATCTGATTAAGTGTCGGAGTAACTTGAACATCTCGTCTTGATGGTCACGCGTCAATCGTTCCAGTACATGTCGGAGGAATAGCGCTGAGTCTTCCACGAGACAGCACCATATAACCTGAAGAAAACAAAGACAACTTCTAAAATATCTTTGAGAGCAAGAACTTGAGATGGAATTGCCGTTGCATGCTGGCCAACATGGCTGGCAGGGCATGTGGCATTAGCGCATATTTATTTGTCAACATGTACAGTCAGTAAACTTTCCGGTGAACCACCACTAAAACTAAAATCGCTTGCGCACAGTGTTCGACGGCAGCCGTAGGTACGTATAATGTAACCAGAGGGATTTTGTCGACAAAGTGTATAACCGGGAAGGATCGTACATCAACAATTGAACATATTATAATCATTCACGTTCTCGACTTCTTATGAAGGTCACCCGTCGTTAGTGATATTGGTCGCCTACTTTGAGCTATTTGAGCTGGTAGCTGTATGATTATTTAAATAAAAGCTCCTGACTGCTAATACTCGAACCACAGACAGTCGATTAGCAGTGTAAAGGCCAAGCCAATTGTTTCTGTGTCTATAATCCCCAGTAGAGATTTAATTGTTTACAGTTCTTTAACAACGTAAGTTAATAGCATAAATATAATAGAAAATACGTTACCTGATAAGCGACTTCGTAGACGGAACACCCGTCCCTTGATACAGCAGCATCATCCAGAAGTGATACAATTTCAGCCACGGCAGAGCATAATGTTGAAGGGAAGAGAGCAGATGCTACTTGTGTGTGATGGGATCCTCGCACACCTTCTACTAATTCTTCATCTACTGGTGCTGTTGGGAAATAACATGTCCTTCATATAATAATACTACAGTAAACGAATGAACTAATATTCTTCATGTTCAAATAATTTTCTAGTAGTTTTGGGTCGATTCTCATTACCACTAAGAACGAGATGTGGAATGAAGAGAAAAATTAACACAGAATCTGAATTCTTGCTTCCCTAATAAAATTACTGGTTATTTCTATTTACCTATTCCCTAATCTTTTTTTTTCAAAGCACAATTCAGTTGTGGCCTTTGACGCTAAATGTTTAACGATTAAAAAGCATCAAGAAATAGTTTTGCTCAGAACTCCTGTTAACCCCTTACCGCATACGAAGCCATTTATGGCTTCTAAAGTTTGTTATTTTTTTACAGTTCAACTAATCGTTAAATTATAGTAAAATTAACTGTATCATACGATATGATTCTTTGCGAAGCGAAGCGTATTTCTTTTATCTGTGGTAAGTCATCAGTGTTAAAAATATTTGAGGTAATATCATAGCGCGGCCGGCGAGTGAAGTGCGACATCTGATTGAAACTTTTATCAGTAAAAAACAGAGGTAATAAAGTTATTCTGATCTCCAACAAAAATTGTTATTTACTCTCTGAATCATTAACTACGATAACAGTAAGTTAATTTTGTATATAGTTTTATTTTTGTTTGATTTTTGACCTGTTTTTTGCAAAGTCCAAATATGGCTTGCTATGCGTTCCCGTCAAAATACTGCCCGTCAAATATGGCTCCCCACGCACTCAAGCTTCAATCTTTTGCTTTTCAGAAATGGACCCTGCACGCTTTTATGGTACTAAAAAACATGTAAATACTATACTAGGTGATGGTTCTTTGGGTGAAGATGACCTTGCTTCTGATTCTGACTTAGAATACGAACCTCCCTCTTCCCGATCACCTAAAAAACAGCATGTTATCACAACCCGAGTCTGACTCCGATAGCTCCGATGATGATACACTTTTACAGTACTTGCAGGCTTCAAAAACGAGAGGTAAAAAGTAAAAAAAACCTACTTGTATGAAAGAACATAAAGCAGTTGGATTCATCAGCCCATTTTTCAAATTTTTGTTAACTGATGATTTGATGATATAATTGATTTCATAGTTGAGCAGTCAAATGTAAAATCTGTCCAAGATAACATCAACAAACCTGTTGGTATTACAAATGAAGAAATTGAGAGATTTATCGGAATAGTAATATAATAATATAGTAAGCTATAAAGACAAGCGCGGAACTCTTTCAAAGATTTTCACAAAACGTAACAGCTAGTATGCATACAAAACCAGATATGACCTTACTCGATTTCACTAGAATGCATACGGGTCCAGATATGGCTCTTTAATTTATTTTCATAAATAATAACTACAATTTTTTTTTTCGTTCGATTTATGTTCAATAAAGATAAATAAACACGTTTGCACCAAAAAATATGTTTTTATTGACCTCCTTCATAATTCATGCGGTAAGGGGTTTAAACAAATTCAATATTACATAAATTACTTACGTTCGACATGATCATCAGCCGCATGATCTAAAGCAGGTTCACGTGCCGCCTGTCTCGTGATTGGTATCGTAGTGATAAGGAAACTCTCTCGTTCAGCACGTTTTTTGTCGTTGCGTTGTTGTAGCGCTCTCTTTATTGCCTCTGTTTGCTGTTTCTTTCGGGTTTTTGTTGCTGTTACTAGGGAACGCTGCGGATACAATTCTGATGTGTTAGGTACTGCTAAATAAAACTTAGTTTTTGTAATGCTATACTAACCCCCAAATTCTGGAATGACCAGTTCTTTAAGACATTCTTACAGTTATTTTGTCGCTACAATGCACTTGAAGCGACAGAGACAGCATGAGATTTAAAGTCTACCGTAAAACGGGGTGAATAGGAACGCAGGGGTGAATAGGGACAAAAGTGGGCAAGGATTTTAACATTGAAATAAGATAGTTTGTTGCCCACAAAGACTTCAAAAATGTTCTGCCATAATTTGGTAAAACTAATTTATTTCAATGTTAAAATTCTTGCCCACTTTTGGGCCTATTCACCCCTGCATTCTTATTCACCCCGTTTTACCCGGTACTTGAAAAATAATTGCGTTTGCGCATTCGGCCGATCATGTTTTAAATACTGAAATGATTAAGATGGTTCTTCAACATTTAAGAGGCCTTTCTAGCAGAAGTTTCACAGCCGTCTTACTCTAATTTTAGGCTTTTTGTAAAGATTTAAAAAGATTTTAGACGTTATTGAAGAATGTTATCAATATAAGTGTATCTTCAGAGTGTCATCATGAATATGTAAGCAATGGTATATTTTCATACATAATTAGTATAGAGAGAAAAACAAAGAAATATACTTTTTCTCCCTCTTCCTCCTAAGCATCAAATCAAGACGAAAATATGTTTCAAAAATTCGTAATGTTACTCTGAAGGATGTGTATTGAATACCCTTTTAAATATCACGTAAAATCTCATTAAATCTTTAAAAAAGGCATATAATTAGAGCGAGAACTAAGTTAGGCTGTGGAACGGGTAGGGACTCTTAATGGCAAAAACAAACCATAAAGTTACAGGGTTTTTGTCTTACGTGTCTCTCCTGATTTAAAGTCATCTCCATATCCTTGTCCTTTTCCTGAGGACTCCACGGCGGGTCCACCACTGCTAGCGACTCGATGCCGATCTTTGGCGAAGGTAACGTGAACTCGATCCCAGGAGGCGGTACTTTGAACGTAACTGATGCACCTTCTTCCATACGAGGCCATACTTGATATCTTAGTTTCCACATCACTTGGAATCTTAGGATGGCGTTTATTCTGAAAAGTAAAATGCAATGTATTAGATTTTTTGGACATGTTCAATAACTGTTACGGTAAGGTGTGTTGTAGGGTGTAGTACAAAGCTGTGTATTGTATATCCAAGTCAAATTCTTACGAATTATGGTAAATGCCCATCTGGTACTGCGATTCCTAAATAGTCATACGTACCTGGTGCTTGGTTCAGCATGCTTCAAATCATTATGCATGATCTCAGTGGCAGTGTTCGGGGCCTTAACAGCAGCGAGTATGAATAACGCAGCTGCACACGAGCTTAGTTCACGATCGGATTCCAATAGAAGTTGCCACGCGACTGGTGCGCATTCTGCGAACATATCTTCACCCATCGTGGTTGCGCCTTTGATTAGTGTCGCGAGGGGCGTGTGGTAGGCGTCACGGACCTGAATGGAAAATTTACGATTTTAAACGTTTTGACAAAACTTATTCATTATTTGAAGATGTTAATTATAAAGGTATTTTTTTTTGTAATCCTGTAGACTTTTTTTTACAACAAAGTACGCATCTTTTAGAATTAGTTTAGTAGTAGGTATTTGGCAATTTTGAGGACGAAACCCAAGTAGTATTGTTATACATTGCTGTATGTGTGGTCAACTTACAAAGTTTCTGGAATAGCACCAAAGAGGGTAAAAGGGATTCTCTTTTGTATTATCCTGCAATCGAACTTGTGTAATCATTAAAGTGTTTTAAGGGGAATGTAGCAGACAAGTGGAACCCCAACCAGTAAAAAAATATTACTCGCTGATTTCATTTATTTATTTATAATTTATGTACACACAATAACATATGAAAGGAGACAGCATTAAAATCATTTAGTACAAAGGTACTGCATCATCATCATTTATCGAACATTCGTTTTTAACCATGTACTGTATATTAGTTTAATCAGAAACTATTAACTCTGTAAATTATACTTTGCTGTAGTTGTAGACTGAAAAAGTGCGAAAAACGGCCACTTTTGGCATATTTTCTATCTGCAACTACACAGAACTATATTTTTTTACAGAGTTAATAGTTTCTGATTAAACTACAGTACCTGTACTTCAATTGTTAAAAACGAATTATCCATAAATGATGTATTCAGCGAGTAATATTTTTTTTACTGATGGGGGCGCCACTTGCTACAATCCCCTTAACAGGGAAATTAGACCAAACAGCTTTGGTCACCTATACCATTTTTAGATCAAAGATACTTGTGGGTAGTCATTATTTTATTTACCTGTCCCTTGAGGTACTTGAGTATGGGCGGCGGGTCTAATGGTGGGTAGGGTAAGGCAGCCGGTTTCATAGGTATTCCCTCAGCGGCCACGTTGCTTTGTTCTCCGCCCGCAGCGCGATACGCTAGGCCCGCACTCTCGATTACAGAACGCTCGATTCTGATACGAGGAATGGAATGTTTTAAAATACCGATGATAAAAGTATACGATGGGTTAGGTGATAGTCAGTGGAGATACAAATAATCTTGTATGCTTTCAAGTTTATCAGTGTTGTTATTCTGTAAGATCTCACTAGCAAACTTACTCCTGAATCCGCAGTGAAATTCTCATTTTCGTATTGCTTTTACGACTCACTGCGGATTCAGAAGTGAGTTTGCTAATGAGATCTTGTAGAATAGCACTGCTGTTCGGTTGTTCAAACGTTCTGGTTGGCTCTATCGAATTTGCGGAATTATGGACATTAAATGTGAGACAGCAAGAAGTGTTTTTGTCAAGTTAAGATCACATTTACATACAGTAAAATACAATAAAATTGGTATCATACTGAGTATACCTATCTGTAGAATGCTCGGACGATTTGCGCGAGCGTCGTCCTCGGCGCGTACCACCATTTCCTTCTTCGGAGCTTGTCGTATTGATTTCGGGGCCAAACTTCTCTCCATAAATCTGCAAAAGGGAGTGAATGTCACTTGTGATTTTTTTAAACTTGGCTCCAGCCTAGGATTTTTCCTGTATCGTGTATCTTGTAGGTATATGATAGCATCGGTTACTTTTGTTTGCCTGCTGTTTTTCTAAAATAAGAATAAACTGATTTTTTTTAGGAAAATCGAAAACCTGCGTTTCTGAAAGATTAAACAAAGAAAAAAGTAACTATCAAATCTCGTGTCAAACGATGTGATTGGTTGTTAGAATTTTGTTGAAACAAGATTTAACAAACAGTTTAAATTGATCAGCTTTTCTGAAGTGAAGGTTCTTGGTGTTGTTGGTTGATGTCCAGTTTTCTTAGGGTAAGTATCCCGAATATGTATATGTTCATAACATAGATTTTATAAGCAAAAAAAGGAAGTCACCTTTTGCACAGACTTCATGAGTCTCACACTAGCTCTCATGTTGCGACGGAAGCAGTACGGGTGACAGAAGTTTTGATGACAGCATACGTAGTTGAAAGAGTTGAGGAACTTCACCATCACCTGCATAATAATGTAGTTTAGAATTAAGGTAATACTTTTCAGATCAAGATTTCACAAAATCGCAAAATACAGGTCTGTAGGCACTGTTGTCCTGTTGTCAGATCGATTTACTGAATAAAACTGACTGACAGGCAACACACAGCCTAAGTCGGTAGGTCTAGGAGGATGACATTTTGCACAGGAGTTCCTTAGGGAACGTAGTTGAGCAATAAGAAAGGATTCTCGAAAATTCATCCCTAAGGGGGTTAAATAGGGGTTGAAAGTTTGTATGGGAAACCTGTTATTTTTTCTGAATTTCATGCGTGTGAAGCCACGAGCAAAAGTTAGCTTTACTTTTAACCGTTATAGGTGTCATAACTTACCTTAAGCCAAGGAAATCCTTTATTAGTATCAGGCGGGTCGGTAGAGTTACTGTCAGGGCTATCCGGAGGATGATCGTGATCATCAGAAAGTACGCCAGGACTCTCCTCTCCACCGCTGTCCACTTCATTCGACATTATTACCGTACCGCCTGTTCGTAGTTAACATTAATGATTAATTTATCAAGATTCAATGGGTTTTATCGTAGCAGGTATGTTTTTGTAGTGTTATAATATTTGGTGATCTTACCTGCACCAGGATATACCTCCGAAGTGTCACTTCTATCCGATAGCGAAGATACTTTTCTTCTGCTTTGTATTGAGTCTGATCTTCTTGTAACAACTGCAAGAGAAACAAAGTTCACTTAGAACACTTTATACACGAGAAGTACAGCACGAAATTTGTCGGTGCCCCGCGGTTTCACCCGCCATGCGTCACAAAGCGCGGCCGCGCTATTACTTCGTTTTCGTTTAGCGTTCTTTCTGACTTTTTTCTTTTTGCTCGGCTCCCAAGGGTTGTAGCGTGATGTTAAAGCGCATATAAAAATACCTTCATGAAAAATTGGGGTATCAAATGTAAAAAACGTTTTTTACATTTGATACCCCAATTTCCCCAAATCCCAAACCCAGGGATTAGCACGTTCAACCAAAAAAAAAAACAAATAAACAAATTCTTCAGCTTTATGTAGAACCTTGATTGCCTTATACAATCAAAGGAATAAGTGAAACCCATTCTAGTTCATCGTGGATTGTCCCATCTATGATCCTAGTTCTAACTTAAGACAAACTTACATTATTATGTTTTTAAATAAGACCCATACATTCATCAACAACATCTCTGGTGTCCTTCTGCCTAAGTTTAATAGACCGTCGCTTGAAAGAGCCGTAGGCGGAGTGAGTTTGTTGTGTGTTGCGACGGTGCATGCCTCCTTTACCTCGCGACCCTAGACGACCCTTCTTTTCGTCCACTGCTGGAGGAATGGCATCTGCTAACTATAAAAAAATTGTATTGTAAAAACACCCTTACTTGACATCCAATCTAAATTGTTTTTAAAATGATGCTTATATTTTTTTTCAGAGTTTTATTTGAAACATTTGCACATAAAGACTTCTGCCCACTACCCCTTGCTATGGCATATACCATGACCGTGCTATGAACGTATCAGGCACGAAAAAACACAACAGATACAACGACGCCCATTTGAACATATCAACAACGTATCCTCAACGTATTCTCGTCGTGAATTCGATGTAGGTTCGGTTATGGCACGCTACGGTGTTGAAGGAATGGTCGAATGGGCGTTGTTTCATATTAATTCATACAAAGAATATTTTTTTGCATGTAACCGTATCGGCTAAATTCATAGCACAGTCATAGTATGGAACGGTGTAATGGGCAGACTCCGTCAATTATAATTTTTAAGTGTGAATACATTTTGATAAATTTTAAACATCGGATACTTACAGTTACATTACTTCCACCAGATACGTTCTCAGGTTCGTGTAGAACAAACGATATCTTTCTCTCTGTCTCTGCTCCCGCAATCGATTGCAAGCTTTGCGCAGACGCCTGAGAATGGCCCATGCTCGACAGAGCCATACTCCATCGACGATTAGCTTCCCTGTGATTCAAGTTATACACATTTCAACGTGTCAATGGACTTTCAAGTCCACGGGTGAGTCGATTGCATTTACCAGCTATTTTACTCAATTAGCCTCTATTTCTCTTTTCTATACAATTTTGTTTGAATTTTACAGTCTGTTTTCGCATGCCAATGTAGCAAAAGCGTTTGTACTTTTTCTAATATCAGCTAAACTATTTTATCATTTAATAAAACTATTGTATACAATTTTGAAAGAGTGTAGTTCACAAAACAATTTTAATATTCGTGTAAAATTTTAGGATAATTTTAATCGTTAGCCGTTTAGGTGTGTTACTTACAACATTCCATGCATATTAACTGTGCGTATGCACATTATACCATAGATTTGAATTTCTTTGTTATAAATAAGAACGTGGAGATGAGAGTGCCACAAATGAAGCCGCATGTAACAATTATCATAACCTGCTTAAAAGGCAAGATATGACGAACATAAGTAATTCATTGTAATATCCTTGTACACGATATCTTGTACCAAATAAATGATTTGATTAAAAAAAAATACTATCTATGTTTTAATCTAACTTTGTATTAGATGCGGCAACGAATGTGTATCTCGAGTGCCAAAATTGCCAATAAGTGTACATTATACGCTATTAAAGTCACATCTGTCCAAGTGAAATTTGCACATAATACTTCCATTTTAAAAGTGTACGTTATCAATATTATGTACATTCTACATACGCATGCACGCTTAGTGCCGTATGCAAGGAAACATGCATTATTTCTTTTGAAAACATACTCGACTGGCATTAATGTGTGTTGACTGCTAAGAGCCCTGTTAAAATAAAAGTATTGTCAAATATAATTATGCACTCTTCTTAATACATTTCAAATGAACGGAACATAATGAACTCACTTAGTCTTACATAAAATACGTCGTTTTTCCATCCATCTTCGCATAACATAATGACAAAAAAATAAAACGTTTTACACCAAAGAATTAATAAGCTACTTACCAAAAATAATCGTCTAATAATAAAGAGCAAGGGAATTTGGTACCTGTAAACTCTGTCCCAGGGTCCTCTTTCCTTAAGCGAGGATCGGCAAGTTTTTGGTAGGTTCTGATAGGTTTCGCGCAGGAAGGTCGTTATTTCAAATAGCAGTACACAGGCGATTATTCTTAAGGCTCGGGGACAATCAGCACCAACGGGTTTTCCAGGGAGGCGTATACTGGCTGTAGGAACGGAAACTCTAAATGATGTAAAAGCAACTTATTAGATCAAAGAGTTCTAGATTCAGTCCAATAGGTCACACAACTACGAAAGGAAGGGGTCCCGACATGTTAAATATATTGAAATATAAAAACCGTGAAGAACTGCTAATTCGTACCCACTATGTTCTACAAGATTGTTGTCATCTGTTTGAGTTCTGAAATATCTTCTAATTAAATTTCAAACATTGTGAAGGCTTACCTTCGTCAAGAAAATCTTCCTCTTCATCCTGCTGCAAAAGTTCGCGCTGGCCATCCGGGTCATTCACCAAGTTGACCACTGTTTCGATATGCTTTTTGTCTTCAATTAACATTTCTTCCAGTCTGTTACCTATAGCCTAGTAGCATAAAGAGACAGTAAGCAAGCTGTGGGGCCATGTATAGTTAAAGTTCAAAGATTTAATATGAACAAAGAAATGTGAATATGTTTGAAGTTGTTTTTTTTTTTCTAGTACGATCAATGTTGTCAACCCTACCAGAGTCAAAAGAAGCAAAAGAACTATAAAAATCATCAGAAAACAGTAAAAGTTTCGGGTTTAAAGGTGTTGACCTTTTACGGACGAAAACAGGGATGACATTCAAATAATAGTAGATCTGCTGTTACAACAGTAGGGTTGGTAGCACTGAGTAGGATGTTATGTATAGAGTACATAGTATGGGTGGGCTACGAAGTATGAAAGGGTTGTATAACTTTGTTTGTGCTCAAATTATCTACCAATATTTAAAAATAAAAACCTTACCTCTGCCCATTGGTAAAATAGTTTCCCAGCTAAACGCTGCCTCTTCAGTTGTGGATTCAGAGATACTGTAAATATTTAGTATCTGTTTAATAACATACCGAATTTTATTTAAACTCATGTAATAGATCCTTACCGGCAGTTTTGGAAGTATTTGATTTGAGCCAATAAGGCCATTGGCCCTTATTGCAATTGTGTACTAAGTGTGCACACTCTAAAAGTATAGCTGCTCTCCCAACAACAACTGTATTCGGCTGAAAAATGAATGACTTTTCTTATTTAACTGTATCATCATAAGACAACATATAAATTGGGATTGATGACAAAAGCGTTAGGAGTCTTTGCTTAAGCAAGGTTCTGGTTTAAATCTCAGATCTCAGCTGACCGGACCTTCGTCTTTTAACACACCATCAGACAGTATCCAAGGAGGTCCCATTCTCATTTGTGCATCTTATTTAAATGTAATATTGTAATTTTTTAGTATTTTGACATATCTTATTATAATTTAACTAATTTCACTCACCAAATCCAAGAGTGCGGCCATGAAAAGCGCATCAGGAGTGCCTCCAGGCTGTGTGGCATCCAACAAGAAGTTGAACCGAGCCAGTCCCGCGTACAGTGGCGCGGCGGCCACAAGGCGGCGACGTTTGAGTATTACTACTTCAGATTCCCCGCCACCCGAACCGCCCTCTGCAGAGCCACGTCGCGACATATCTGAAATGAAAATAATGTATTTATTAATAATAACCCTCTCTCTGAGGCCCTGACCGCCCGTAGCTTGGACCTTGTTCCCGATGCCGGTGGACTACTAATTTTTATATGTTTTTGATATATTATAATATAGAAATATTTAAAAATGTAAGGAAGAATAAATGGCATTATAATTTAATAATTTATTTTGATTATTGCAGAAAATGTTACGAATAGAACTAAACTATACGTAGCATCAGAGTTAGTAATGTTGCGGTAGGGTGAGATAAAAACCATTGAACCGCTTTTATTAACACCCTTCAAGTTATAGCCTTTAAGTAATGAATGAAACGTATAAAGCAACCCAATGCGCAATGCTTAATATTACAGTGCAACATAAGTCTATTGAAAGAAACCGCGAATATAAGCTTGGTTGATGATAAAACTATTCGTTACACTTACAACCACCGCTGGTATCTTCAATACTGCCATCTCTCTTTTTTCCCATCTTTCTAAGACCAAATCGGTTAAGTCTGTCTTCTACCCTTTTTCGAGCCCTGAAACAAAATAATAATAACATAAATTTTTTTTATCACCCGAATTTTCTTCTCTTTCATTGATTTATTTTGTGTTATAGGAGGTTTAACTAACTTTATATGATTAAATATACCTATTCAACGTATAGCCAACTCTTCGTTTGACATGCACGGGTCGTGAAGTGTGCGGTACTGGCATGCATGGCGCCGGGCGTGCCAACGATATCATGCTGCCGGATATCGGCAGTGACTCGCCCGAACCTCCGCCGTTACGGATCAGCGATTGAGAATGATGCGGTTTTTGGCGGAACCAGTTGACTGAAAAAAACCATTTGTCTAGTTATGGTTAAAGCCCATTTATCACCTCGACACCATTTTAGCATTGTAACTCCTCTTGACGATCACCAGCTACAAGTGCAAGAACAGGACAAAATTAGTAAAGGTTTTTTGTGCTTTTCCAGCAGAGGGGTTATATTATACAGAAGATTTAATTTCTACTTATTTAAAAATTCTCAACTCAAAAACCACCCCATGGTTTTTTAAGTGGTGCAGGCTAATTCTGGGGTGGGCAAAGTGGATTCTGGAGAGGCCAGGTCCACCTGGTCCCCACTTTGCTACACCTATAGGTGAATAAGTAAATCGATAGGTAATTATGGCTATCCACAATCCGGTAAGAGCCCTGTCCTACAGACTAGGAGAACCTGTATCTTGTAAGACAGAATAATTGATAATAGGGGCTGATGAGACGTGTTGTTTGATTGAACTTCATGTACAGAAATCAGAACCACTTGAGTCAATGCTAATACGGTACTGAGGTGATGTTTGTTTTAACCTTCAATACTTAATAATACATCATGCTTTACTAAAAAAAACTTCAAATAAGTATAATGTTTTGCGTCTTGTCACTACCGGGATGAAACTATTCAGAGTGGTATCGTTTTAAGGTGCGTCCTAGCTGTTGCATGCCGATTTCACGAGAAATGTATGAAAAGTACAGTTTTTTTTCACAAACATGACATTTGTTTTGATTTGCCACAAACACCTTTGCAGGATTTGATCACTATCAGTATCATTATCGACTGGTGCAATTATTTTGTCTCAATAAACAATTATTATTAAATATATTATGGTGTTTTTTTATGCAAAAGCCATTTTGTTATTTCTATTCCCGGCTAAACTAGTAGCTTTTTCTAAATCTCAAAATGCATAATATATATACATGACTGATTCTTGAAACTTAAACGCGATGACAAAACTCTGATACACAATAAACACTTTATACATACGCTTTCTTATTTGCAGATCGGCACAACAATGTTTTATTTTACCAATGCCGCTGATGTGGAACTTGGATGGAATGGACTTGGAATGTGAGATCTTGTGATGCGGTGTGATGTCGGCAGACGATGCGGATGGAATGGTGCGCTCGGACTGACGCGGCGTGAGTTGGTAGCGGCGCGTGCGCACTGACAGTGGTGACTGGCTCGCTGACTCTTCTCCACCCTCCGTTTCTAAGAGACTCTGTGAGATAGGAAAGTAGCGTCAAGGTTGGTTTTGGTATCAATCTGCCTATCGCAGGCAAGGGGATCACAAAGTTGCATTACTGTCATGCCGATGAAGTGAGTTAGTGTTGGTTAGCGTAGCCAGCGGATAGACATTTTGAATGTAGATCTGTGTCGTAGTGTTCAGCGATAAAAAAAAGCAATTTAATGACTTTTGGAGAACAAACAAGGTGTATATTTTTAAATTATTTCCACAAAAAAAATGAAAAGGTATTTTAAAAATTAGTGAATAAATTCGCCGGGTTCGCCGACTTACATGTGCCCCAGTTGAAGACGTGCTTCTTTTTTTAAAGGTAAACTTCTTGTGTGATCGGTCATCGGGTGCACAACCAGAGTCAGCACCGGTATCAGAACCTCGTTCCTCTTCACTTTGACGAGGAATGTGCCTGCAAAAATAAAGGTGTCGGAGGTGTAAGTGTCGGACTCGAATCATAGATACCAAAATGTATGATATTATGAAAGAATCTTAAAGGGTTTTTTTTTAAATACGTGAACCCATCTTAAGGCAGATGTGTTTTCAAAACATTTATCAGTATAATTGATATGGGCAAAACATATCAGAGTGACACTGAGAAAAGCAATAGGCACAAGCTGGTACCAAAATAATTATCTACAAACCTGATAACTCTAGTAGTCTGCATATTAGATTCTTTCTGTTGGCTGTCAGGCCGTTCAGCGGTATCTAGCAATGCACTAAATGCCACTACTCTGAATTCTCCACCATGAGCTTCTCGGACGTAGCTCAGTAGCAGACGTACTTCCATGTACAGTGTCTAACGAAAAAACATAAAAATAATAAATGACAAAGTTGGGTACTTTGACGATTGAGGTATGGTCAAATAACTGAACCTTGGCTATTGACAATAAACTACATAGTAATGATTTCCTTACTTAATGCCGATTAATTTAACCGAGCTAAAATTCAAGGTTCAAGCATAAAATAGATAATAATACTAGTATAGAAACGAAACTCCGGCCCCAGACGCGTTCAAATCCACGATAATAGCCTGCCGTCTAGCGTACCTTTAAAGGGAATGCACAGTCGGGGTTTGCGTCGCCTCACGCTTGCACGCGCGTTCCGTCAGTTGCGGACATGGCGCCAAAATATTGCGATGTATTCAATTGTGATTTATTTTTTACATTCTCAAACATAAGTACCTATATATTATTTTCTAGATTCTCCTGTTCATTTAAATCATTTGTCTTGTTCGTAAGTCGAAAGTATAAAAGATAGCTACTATACCTATAATCTAATTAAAATGATGTGTGCTGTGTAGATATGTACGTATATGTCACGGTAAGAAAAGTAAAGCCGTTTATTTATGTCCCTAGTAATATAAGTACCTACCTACTTAGTTTATTAACCGTAAGATACGAAAGCGCATCATAACTATCTCAATAGAGATATAGCTATAACACGGTCTCAATCTAGTGTTTTTATGACAAACCCAAGCCCACCTGAATTAACCACCACACCAAGATTGCCATTAGTAACTGCTTGCCAATGATACTCGTACAAGGTACCTATAAACGTTTTCATTATTTGATTAAATATTAATGATATGATACTTTACTATTAAAGTAACGTAGGTACTTACCATTGCAGTGTAAAATATCACTAACAATACACGGGTAAACGGAGAACATAACGCATGATGTAGTGTCACTCACTTGCCACCATAAAAGATTAGTGTAGTAGCACACCCCGGCCACTCAATACATTAAGAATGCTAGCACCGCCTACATACGCAAGCTTACGTCTTATACAAACACGTACACACGTGAATGAATAGGGTTGCTTGCCGCTCGAAATGCCGACTGCGTTCCAAACGCTTCTCAGTAGTTCTCAGAGATGGCGTTAGCTTGTGTAGCGTAAGTTATTCTTGCGCACGAACGCAGTGACTTTGTACGGGCGGTGAATAAAATAATTTAGTATTTTTAATTAGCTGCAGTAAAATGATAGTTTTATTTATTGTAAATTGTTACTTAAAGACCTCGTACTACTGAATCACATTACTGAAGCTTATTAAAATACTATCAATAATTATATACAACGTGTATCAGAAATGCGTGGTCATATTTGAAGAGCTTATTCAGGGGATGCTATCGAACAACTTTTACTATGGGACCAACCCTGAAATCGCGAAAAAAATATCAGCTGATCCTAACATTTTGTCGAGCGACATCGATGATTTAGTATGGAACAGCTGATATTTTTTGTTGTAAAATTAAACTCTCGCGGTAAGTAGATACCTACCTTTAATAAAATACAATAAATAGTTACCCAAAGGAATCTGCTTTCAAGCAGCTTTTATGTTACTAACAAAATATGGATACCTAATTTGATCCGAAATAAAGATTATATTATTATTATTACAACCAAATTATTTTTTCCTTTTTGTCATAACTGGCAAAGTACAAAAAAATCGTTTAATTGTAAAATTAAATGCTCGCTGTTCTGTAGTTCTACCTATAAAGGTTTTATTGTGGCTTACCTTATTTCATCCTTTGGAAATCGAAAAAATCTTCTGTTCCCTTGTCTAGATGTAGACACACATCCGTATAAAGCACAATACACTACCATTTTCAATTAAAATATAACTACAAACACCAAAAAATATATTGCGTAACGCACTCGACTGGCGATTGATATCCATTGAATATTGCAGTCCAACTTGCCGCCAAACTGAGGGCACGTGCAGGGCGCGGGTGAGGAACTTAAATTGGCGGGGGGCGGTGAGTGGCCGTTCTGTACGTAGTACTATTAGATATTCTGTGGTAGTAGTGTGATCGAAAACAGAAATTACCTAGCTCTCGGACTATACCGACATTCGATAAACATGAATGAGTATTATAAATGACGTCTATTGATTTCTCTCTGTCATTGTCGGTCAATTATAGGTACTTAACTTGTTTCATTGAGTGCAGGTCATCTTATGTAAACTAAATATAAAAAATAATGTAAGTATTAAGTAAATAAAAAATAATTTATATGTAAAACTAGGATAAAATAATGATTTCATGGTAAAGAAAAGTCTAAAATATTGTTTCTAACTAAACCGACAGATAACGCTTTAAATATTTAGCAGCTATCAGCCCTAACAGCACGCGCGGACGACAGAGGGACGTTAGAAGCTGAAGGGGGAAGTAGGTAGAAGGCGGAAGGTAGGTGGAAGGCGGCATTTGGGGTCGGCATAAAAGAGATTCTCTTCTATACTAGTATTATTGTCTATTCTTATGGTTCAAGACGATTCGGAATAGAATGATGTTAACAAGAATCCCGGATAAAAGTATGAGCAGTTGCTAAAAAGTAAAAAAATTAGAAATTATTAACAACTAGACGGCTGGTACTTTATAATACTTACAGAATTATCCAGCATTTTTAGTTCCTTGTGCATTAAAGCAAACCTGGTGACAAGTACTCTGAACGTGGTTTCTATAATGAACGTTTCTATAGCTCGGCTAGCGTTTGGGCCCTGCCCGGCACCGAAGTTAGTGGCGTAACCTGATTGCAGATTACTTATATCTGGAGACTTGGTGAAACTGCGTTTTTGTTGATCTGGAAAGAATTTTCAGATTTAATTTGGTATTCTATGATTCATTTTCATAATTTTAATTAGACATAGTATTTGATGCGAGTTAACGATATTGTGTCTAAACCATTTTGTTCTGCACTGGATTTATTCTTATCTAAAACAATTATTTTGATTGATCGGTGTAGCATGTCTTTTTCATTCTTATAGGTATCTCTATCAACGGTCATCTCAGCATTCACTTTCTTTCTATCCTTATCATCTTTCACACAATCTATCCATCTTTTTAAATATACATATCAAGTAGGTTCTTACTCATAGGCGATACAAGCGTAGCAGGTTCAGCACAAAAGCCAACGGCCGCGTGCAAGTTATCTAGCACCTCTCGTATCGGCGAGTACTTAGTCATTTCTTTCAAGCGTGTAGTGAATTTAGGTATGGAAGCAGATCGAAGTTGGCGAAGGGAGTTCCTTGCCTGGACTCGAAGACATTCCGCTTGAGGACCGCGGAGCGCCGAAGTGCAGCCGTGCGAACAGCCTAGCTGACGAAGAAGTCTACAGAACAAATAACAATAAAAACTATTGCAACAAGCATTACAATATTAAGTTTTTCCTTTGGTTTACCATGAAGGAAAAATGTTGGGTTTTATTGTGTTAACCTTTTCAACTCCGCGGTGTCGTAAAGGTTTTCGTGCCCGCAGCGCCAAGTCTTCTATAGAAGACAAATATTGTATGGACGTTAGTACAAATTGCCTCGTTTGTCTAGTGGTTGCAAGCGCGACTGCTGAGCGTGGGGTCCTGGGTTCGATTC
This sequence comes from Asteroscopus sphinx, assembly GCA_949699075.1. Classification (NCBI taxonomy): domain Eukaryota; kingdom Metazoa; phylum Arthropoda; class Insecta; order Lepidoptera; family Noctuidae; genus Asteroscopus; species Asteroscopus sphinx. The sequence continues at coordinate 14,669,258 of OX453013.1, forward strand.
CCGGTAGGGCAAAGTGTTATTGGGTTTTTTCATTAGGAAATTCTCAGTAGCAGCCCGGAGTCTGGATTTGTTCCCGGTTAATGGTAATAGGCTCGCCCCCTATTACATGGGACTATAACATAAACGGCGAAATGTGGGTGTGCTATACAACACCTCTGCCTACCCCTTCGGGGAAATACAGGCGTTATGTCATGTTGTTAGTACAAATTTATAAAGTCGTGGCACTGAGGGCACGAAATCGTTTGTCTTCTATAGTTGTCATTGGCGGTGGGAATATTGTTTTAGGTCAAACTTTCAATATAAGATAAATTTGAGTAGACCGGGAGAATTAATTTATTGGGTTGTGTTATCAACTACATTACGATGGAAGTCTTTTTGCCTTAACTAACCTGAGTATAACATGCATAATCATGTAATAAGGACAATCTAAGTTGTCTTCCTCCCTAGTTTTTTCTTTTGTGCTGTCCCCACCTTCCAAGTTTGTTGAATCTTGACTTTGCGCACCAGGTATACCAGAATCCCTTCCCTATAAAAAAACATTTAGTTTGAGTAGGTAGTGTCCAATAAATGAGTATCGAAACAAAACACAGCTATGGAACCATAAAGCAATGCGTTCGTAATGAGAGTGAGATAACGCCATATGCCAGTTAGATGCTAAAAAGAGACCAAACTTCAACCTGTAATAACTTACTTTGCTGTCCTTATCTTTATTGAAATCAGCCAGAGGGTCGACATTTCCAGGCAGAGTCTCTTCATTTTTACAATTCTGCCAATTCTTGTGGACACCCATCTCCATGAGCGTATCAACTAAGTTTAGCATCACTTCCATTACTCGAAGGGTAATGTAATAACTGTCCATCGTTGATACGGAATATACAGCCTGTAATTATATTATGACTTTTTTTTTGGGCTTGTAATTTGGTTTACATTTATAGGATTACAGCAGGGTTCATATGGGACAACCCTGAAATCGCGAAAAGTTAATCCCTAAATTTGTGTTCACTTAAATAGATAAAATGTAGGGATCACCTGATATTTTTTTCGCGATTTCAGGGTTGGTCCCATGGTAAAAGTTGTTCATAATGATGAGTACAATGACCCCTTTTCGGGAATTTAGCGATTAACATTTCAGCATGTTTATCAGTAAATATTGAAATACCTTGAGGACTACTTGGAAATCAATATCACCATCCTTCGTAATATAGTGCAAAGAACCTGGCGCCTCCTGTATTTCTTCAACGACATAGGTAATATTAGAGTCAGTCTGTGACCGCGTCAGACTGGGCTTCCGTTCGGGTGTCGGTATGTGTTGCGAACCTTGCATGCTGACAGAGTCAATTTGAGACTCTAATGATCCCTGCAAACAAAAACATAAGTAGCTTTTATTTGCGAGGGTGATTTAGAATTTACCAACTGATTTATCAGTAACCCTACGTCCAGGAAAGGACAGCGAAAACATTTCATGTCATATTATTATGGTTTCGCAAGTGGTTTGGTGGTAACTGAGGGGGTCTAGATCGATGAAGCCATTGATTGTCATCGAAATGGTGTCACAGACTGGTCCGATCAGAGCCTTGTCGATGAGTATAAGATTGCACCGTTGATAGCAGGTTTAGATGATATTTGGGGCGGTTTAGCATTTATTATTTATTTCCACAGACCAGTAAGCCTCTAGACGCTGATTAGCCGAGAAACCCCGGTCACCATGCATATGCAGTACCACTGCATATCATACGTCCCACCGCCAATCAGGACGTCAGTCCGTCAGCGAGCGGCACCAATCATACGGAATCATACCACTGAACTTTTGAGCCGACCAATCATAACGCGCTAGAGTTGTGTCACTCATACATGAGGCACCTCAAATGTCCCATACAAAACGACAGAATGTCGTAACACCTCAAAAATAATTTTTGTACCACTACACTGGGACAAACACAAATGAACCGAGATGTGACAACTTGAAGCATGTACCATGAAAGAACGGCATTGCTTCATAACTTCACTCGGACCGACTGTGACACTGACGCGTGCATGAATAGGGGACAATATGAGGGACTATAGGACAAATGAAGTTCGTAACATTGAATATTTGGAATATTCGACAATTTTCGGTTGTTTGGTGTCGCTGGTCATAGCCAAAGTTTTGACGGGGTTTTTTTTCGTTTAGTTTGATTTAAATTTGATTTCCAATATGATCCTTTTATTTTTGTTTTCATTATTATAATTTTAAATTAATAATATTATTTTTAAATACCTAAGACTTCAGTTTATTTTTCAATTAATCGGCCGGTTAATCAGCAACACACTATAATTCCCTGGTTCAACGACAGTTTAGCCAAAATTCCAGTACATATTTCGTGTAATCGGCTGTTTAAGCAGAGTATTAACGTTAACGAACACTTGTCTTAGGCCGGTCTTCATCAAAGTTAATTCTCTGGTAAACAAACGTTTACCCACGATTCCAGTTAATTTTCAATTAATCGGCTGTTTAATTAAACGCTAGCCTAAGAGCAGTATTCATCAAAGTTAATTCTCTGGTTAAACAACCGTTTACCAACGATTCCAGTTATTTTACAATTAATCGGCTGTTATTTGGAGGCCTATGTCCAGCAGTGGACGTCTTTCGGCTGAAATGATGATGATGATGATGATGATGAATCGGCTGTTTAATTAAACGCCAGCCTAAGAGCAGTATTCATCAACGTTAATTCTCTGATTAAACAGCCGATTATATTAAAAATGAATTGAAATCGGTGCCAATCGGAGGTTTAAGCAGAAAATTCTCGTTGGTTGCTGATTAAACGGCCGATTATTTGAAAATTATACTGGAGTAGTGGGTGTACGGTTGTTTGACCAGAGAATTAACTTTGATGAAGACCGGCCTAAGACAAGTGTTCGTTAACGTAAATTATCTGCTTAAACAGCCGATTACACGAAAAATGTACTGGAATTTTGGCTAAACTGTCGTTTAACCAGGGAATTGTAGTGTGTTGCTGATTAAACGGCCGATTAATTAAAAAATAAATTGGAGACTGGAATTAACAATGTTGATATTGTATTCTATAACGCAACGCACGCAATACCTTTGCCAACCAATATAAGAATCGGATCTATATCGAAAACGACGTACCTATACTAACTACCTACAATATGACCAAAACTATGCTCATCTGTCGATACTTATATAGTTTCAGAAAATGTATAGTTTCAAAATCCGATATCAAATATCGATATGTAGTTTCGATTTGATACTCAGCAAAAGCTATATTACCCACTCCTATCTTAGACAATATAAGCTCAACTCAATGTATTAATGTATTTCAGTGTATTATATGTCTCAGCAACATGACATTGTCCCAACTCATTTGAAGTGTGACAATATCTTAATGTATTTCAGTGTATCAAATGTCTCAGCAACATGACATTGTCCCACCTCACTTGAAGTGTGACAATGTCCCACCTCATTATGCAGAATGAGTTACTCATACAAACTCATTGATTTTGCGTGTCCTACCCAACTCTATAACGCGCCGTCCGCCCCCCGGTCCCCGCCAACATTTTACGACTGTGTTCTCATGCAAAACTTTGTTTATACGGCGTCTTGGGGCTTACTGGTCTGTGTTTATTTCTTAATAAGGACTTTAGGACTTTTTTTTTGGGGTCAATTTGCATTAAACCTAAACATATTACGATCTCTTTTTACCTGTCTAGTCTTAGACAAATAATCCGGTGACGGTGTAGGTGTGTGTTCAGTGACCGTTATAATGGGATTCTTTTTCTTCTGTGCATTTGTAGGCATCGCGCTTGAAGGGTGTTGCGTCCGTTCCGTGCGCATCTCATCAATGTACCTGTAATAGCGACTTTTGTACTTAGAGGGTTCCTTAAGGTACCTGTTTCATACTAACCACATTTGATAAAACAGTAATTTTATTAGTGATAACATGTTTTTATATTTCATTATTTTAAATTAAATTAAACACAATACATTTTTTATTTATTCTTGTTAAAATAGATCTTTATTCCGTTTTATTCAGTTTTTCAGTTTCATTAGCGATTCACATTATAGCTGTGGTTTGTCGTGTATTATGTTCATGCTCAATATAAGTGTAATATTTTAAATATACATGCTTAAAATATAGTTTTGCATTGGTGACATTTTCAAGAAAAACCTCTAAAACTTGCAATCGAACACTATCCTTAACGTGAAGCAATTAAGTTCAAAATTGTATGCTTTTATTGTTAATTATTACTGTTAGTAAATAAAGTGATGTTTGCATGGATAGTGCGCATTAACACATCAAATGAAGCCTCAAACTAAATGAACGATTTTAATAAATTACTACTAAGTATTTTGATTATTTAGCTTACTACGTAATCTTACTATTATATTCTACTGCATCAATTTGTTATTATGAATAGTGTATCAGATTGCTAATGAGCATATTGCGTGCATACAACTACTTTGATGTTCTGTTAACTTCAGTGTGTCTGTGTGTTCCTTTCAAATCAAAGTAATTGTTCTATGTGCTAACAAGCTTACTATACAGGGCGTCCCACGGATATGCCACATGGAGGGAAAGTACCTTGAATATTGTAGATGGAACATTTACTGAAAGAAGACATTATTTGAACTTAAAAACACCTTTTAGAGGAATTAAAACCTAATAATACCTTATAATTTTATAGCATTAAGAAAAAAAAAACATGCTGTATTTTTGTAAGCAATTTGCTATTGAGAAGTAATATAAATTAGTTGAGGGTATTTGAGAATTTTTGCATGGGGCGAGCGAGCGCGATGCGTCGTGTTCACCCACCCACATCTTGTTGTAATGAATGTCGATGGACCAAGCGGTGTACAGAAAAACCTAAACTGGTTTATGTTCTACACTGTATCTGCCAAATGTATGTATTTTTTTGTGGAAATAAATAAATAAAATAAATAAATAAATAAAAAACAATTTAAACTGCATTCATAGATATTTAAATAATTACATGGTTGAACCGGAAAACGAACCCGTTACATGAGAAAAATAATCATCCTGTAGCTTTATCATACCGATCGAAAGGCTTCATCATAAGCATTATTTTTTGCTAAATAGCATAGTGTCACAAATAAAAGGAAGACCATGAATTTTAACATTTGATGTGAAATTTTGTTTAAAAAAATGAAAAGCTGAGATCCCCAGATCTAACCCCGTTAGTTTTTTTTTTAATGGGGTTATGTAAAAAAATTAGTTTACAAGAACTAGTATGAAAGTGTCCACGAGCTACAAGCAGAACTTAGACGTATTATTCTAAATATCCACCACAACAAGATCAAAAAATCGACAGGGAGCAAAATAATCAAAAGAGTGCGACTTTGAATTCAACAGGAAGGGACTCATTTTGAGCATTTGATAAATTGATTAATTTTGTATTAAAAATGTTAAAACTCATGGTCTTCCTTTTATTTGTGACACTATGTTACTTAGCAAAAAATTATCCTTATGATGAAGCCTTTCGATCGGTGTGATAAAGCTACAGGATGATTATTTTTCTCATGTAACGGGTTCGATTTCCGGTTCAACCATGTAATTATTTAAATATCTATGGATGCAGTTTAAATTGTTTTTTAAATTCAAATAATGTCTTCTTTCAGTAAAATGTTCCATCTACAATATTCAAGGTACCTTCCCTCCATGTGGCATATCCGTGGGACGCCCTATATATGTAGCAAAAAAGACCTAATTTCTGGAGTGCTTGTAAAAATGTGAAGCAAAACCTCTACGCCTGGTACCTAAATATCGTAATACTAGTATGCGTATTACCAATCTGCCGAGCAAGACTAGCGTCTAAATTACGAAGCCTCTAATTTCTTTGTTAATTTTCTCACTTACCCATTAGATGCTAGCTCATCAATCAAACAGCTAGCGACCAAATCGTTCGTCCATTACAATAATGTACGGGTATAAGCGTCAACAAGATGGGAGAAAGAGAATAAATATAATTTTTAAATAGAATTACACCCAGAATCTCGTGTTGATATAAAAACATGCTGTGCTTTGATAATGGAAGAATATGGAAATATCGTGATTGTGATAAAACCAAGTTAGAGTTTATTATTGTAAACATAAAATAAAATCATGTTCATGGTTTTGCTTTAATTTTTGCTTAGCGAATAATTTCAGCTTGTGACATCTTCGACACAGATGTAAGAAAGGGAGAAGATATCTATATGAAAATACCAATTTATGCTATATGCCATAGAGCATAAAACCCGACAGAGACGTAATCACATCTGCTTTGTTTGAAATCGATTCCGCTAATTTTCGATTACACATAACGCGCTCCTATTGGCTTGGACAATGCCACGCGCGAGCCAATAGGAGCACGTTCAAGCATGCTCGCTCGTATTCTGATATTTATCTGTGCGAATAAATAGAACAGTTTCGGAATTGGACAGCCCGTAATTCATCTCTATAAGGTTTAATGCTCGATGCTGTATGTATATTCATACAATGTATGTATCAGTCGTATTTCTCCCCCTCCCTTAAAATATAGTAAATCAGTAATAAATATGTTTGTTCTACTTCTATTAATAAATACCTAAATTATCTATGATAAATCTGTAAGAAATGAAATAATAAACTTCATATTTTCAAGTATGAAAAAATATTCTACGCCTTATCAATTGTACCATACTCAAGATTTTATTAATAATTATAATTACTATAGCTACAAAAAGATTAAATGGAAATTGCCATGAGAAAGAAAATAATGAAAAATTTTGAAATGCTCTGTAATATTTACCTTAGGCTGGGCATACTTTTCCCTTTGATAAGATTGCAGTGGAAGAGATCACCAGTCAGCCTCGGGGCCAAGGGTGGGAAGTTACTGGCTAGCGCCGAATTAGGCCTGTCGTCTGTGTTGTCCAAACTCCTGTGGTATTCCTGCAACAGTATTTTAATTAAAGATTTATATTTGACAAAGGTTACAAAAAAGCGAGAAATATAGCTACAGATATCATCCTAACTGCAGTGTGAAAGGAGAACTTCTGGTCGTCGTGTCCAATTTTCTCCAGCGCTTTTTCTGACTTCGATAACAGCTTTGTTTCAACAAACGCCTTGAGGTCAGCCATTTTCATTTTGCGTTTTATTTTCTCACTAGATCTTCTTGACATTACGTTTTCTTCTTCAACTTTAGGCGGAGATGCGAAAGGCATTTCTGTTATGGGCGACATGTCTTTAGTTTCTGGAACCTCGATGAAGTTCTTTAGTGAATCGCGGTCTTTTATATCCGGGCTCTGGTATACCGATACTTCAATTTTTGGTATTGGTAAAGAGTTGCTCCTTTTTCTGGGTTGTGTTTGTTTGGACATATCATCGCATATGTCTCGTAACCTGAAATTTCGTGAAGTTATAGTAACATATTTACATTCTAACATATTGTTAAACGCTCAGAAAGTGTTATACCTGTTATATAGGTAATGGAGAGCCCAATATACGCCCTCTTCCTGCCATTGTGATGTAAATAAACACCTCAAAGTAGCTACGTCTAAAAAAGTGGCAGCAGATACCTGAAAAAGCGTTACAAAATAATTGTTGCTATCCTATTAAATAAAAAAACTATTATTTACTATAGGCAGAGGATAGAGGGTTTACTCGCAAAATTGGTAATCGATATATCGTGACATTTGTCGTGTCGAAACCTACTCTAAGTAATGTCAATTGAACTATCGTTTATACGAAGCAAGGAACGATACTAATCGACAATCTTCGATCAAGTAAATATCATTGAAATTGTCCTGTCTTTTTTTGTTTTTGACAAATTTTTTTTTTTAATAAATATTTTGCAACATTTTACACAGCACCATCTAGTCCCAAACTAAGCAGAGCTTGTAATATGGGTACTAGACAATGGATATAATACTTATATACTTTTTGTTTTGGTAAATACATACTTATAAATATATAAGAAACACCCAGACCAACACAAACACTTATGTTCATCACAGAAATATTCATAATCATAATATAATATTCAATATAATATCATATTCATAATTTTCATTCACTCCGAACATTGTCTGACGTCGTAAAAAATCACAATATTTTTTCTGTGAATTCGATAAACGACATAGAATCCGAACATTTATAATAGTAGGGCCGTACGACCGATGTATTCGGAGCATTACCGTGTCGTTCCGATTATGTCGTTGTCGATTTTCTGAATAGACCCCCAGGATATTATACAATATCTAGAATTTAGTTGCCCGGTTGAACTTTACATCTTAAATCTAATATAGATTATAATAAAACAAAGTTTAACCGGATTAAATCGCGTATATAACCAAAGTTTAACCGGATTTTAAACGCGATTTAATCCGGTTAATCTTTGTTTTATTATAATGTGTAGTGATTGCGAAAACGTAAGAAATGATCTAGTATAGATTACAGACGACTTTCATTATTTTCATTAGCTAGAATTTGCTTGTAGGAGCCAAAAAAAATTGCTTTCATGTCAATTAATCTTATGACAGTAAGTAAGTAAGTAAGTACTTAACTTACATTTCCCTGCTTTGCAGTAGGAGGTTTTTCTGTCGATGTGGGAGTACCTTTGATGGGGCCGCCTCCACCGCCACTGTCTGACAGTGACTCTTTATCTGATGAACTGTAAATATTAATGTTAAAAGAATAAGTTTTATTTTATACAACATCATCCCCCTGTACTCATCCAAAGCGTATGCAGAAGCATCCCTTCTGTTCAACACCCACCCGTGACAGGTGACCTGTCTATTGTATCCTATGTTATATTGGGAGACCTTATTGCTATTTTCGGGACTAAATTATAAACCACAAGCTGACACAAAAATCCAAGCTGAAAGTTAACAATTTGTTTAAAAACCTGTTTCAAGACCCCACATTTAGCAGCCAAGATAGATGGAAAGATAGAATATACTTTATTGTACACCATGGAAATAGTAGCAGGAACAATATGTAAATTATGGGTACATTGGCGATCGCATTTAGCGATATCTTCCAGACCTTTGGATGAACAAAGAAGACGTAAGATCTATGCTTAATTTGACATATCATTTTAGTTCGTAGTTCAGTTTGGTTACCTCATCTTAGTGATCTGCGGCAAAGGTTTGATTCCCGGAAGTGTCTGCTTTGTGGCGTCACCCTTACGTGGTTGAAATATACTGGGGTCGGCTGCATACACTGTGTAGGTCTCCTTAACTGCACCTCCGAAATTTTGTTCCGAAGGCAGGCGATAAATAAACTGAAAACGAGGAAATATATGTAACTAGCTTTTACCCGCGGCTCCGCTCGCGTTAGAGACTGGTATCTCCCCGTGATGGATCCTGTTAATAATGAGATGTTTTTCGGTAACTATTACAAAACTGTAAATGTCTGTTTGTTTGTTTATTCAAGCATCACGCAAAAACTACGGGACCTATTTTGTTTTTTTTTATGTTTAGACTTGTAAACAGGTATGCATTTTATGAAAAAAGAAAACGATTCCTGTAGGATGAATTGAAGAACCACGGAGTGAAGCCACGGGCAAAGTCCTGTCCAGTCCGATCCAGTCCGATCCAGCCCGATCCAGTCCGATTCAGTCCGATCCAGTCCGATACAGCCCGATCCAGTCCGATCCAGTCCACTGCAGTCCCAGTCCCAGTCCACTCACTCACCCACTCACCCATTGGCCTGTCACCCACTTGCCCACTCGCCCACTCACCCACTCGAACACTCGCCTACCTCTCGCCCACTCGCCCACTCTCCCACTCGCCCACACGCCTTCTCTCACACTCACCCACCTCGCACCCACCTCTCGCCCTCTCGCCCACAGGTCAACTCACTCGCCCCCTCGCCCACTGGCCCACTCGCCCACTGGCCTGACACCCACTTGCCAACTTACCCACCTCGCGCCCACCTCTCACCCACTCTCTCACTCGCCCACTCGCCCAATCGCCCACCACTCGCACACCCACTCGCCCACGCACCCACTCGCCCATTGGCCCACTTGCCCACATGCCCGCTGGCCCACTTGCCCACATGCTCACTCGCCCACTCACCCACCCGCCCTCTCGCCCACACACTCACTCTCTCACCTCTCGCCCACTCGCTCACTCGCCCACTCGCCCACTGACCCAGTCGCCCACTGGCCTGTCACCCACTTGCCCACTCGCCCACGAATCGCTCACCTCACGCCCACCTCTCACCCACTTGCCCACTCGCCTACCTCTCGCCCACTCGCCCAATCGCCCGCTCGCCCACTGGCCCACTCACTCACTCACTCATCCAGCCATCCAGCCATCCATCCATCCATCATCGTACATTACTACCCGCTCGCTCGTGCAAATAAATGCGTAGAAGCTTTTTTTTCTACACAGTACAATTCAGCCCGACCAAAATGTTTTTAATGCAATTTCTTTAGCAGCCGTATTTTGTCTATGGAGGCGCGCGCTAGAGCGCATGCGTGCGAATGACAGCTGGATATGAGCGCCTTATTGTATGCAAAATGTTGTAGAAAAATATAATTAAAAATCACCGGTTCCCGTCATCGTAGCGAGGTAAAATACATACCAGTTTTTAAGTCAAATCGTAAGTTTTTAGTTACAAACAGTTTCAACAAAATCGGTCCAGTAGTTTTATCGTGATGCTGGAACAAACAAACAAACAGACAACTGACATTTAACAATTTTATAATAGTAGTAGATTAGGCATAACTTACCACGAGAATTCACTGTGTCTCGTTAGAGATCACGTTAAACTATCAGTCCCGGTTGTTATACAAATATCTATGGCAATTGTAACGGGTAGATAGAAGCTTGAAAGTTTGACAACTGAAGGCCAATTCTCGTAATTAAAAACGTTCTGGACTCAACTACGTCCGGTTTCGCTCCTGTCTGCCATTTATTTATGACACTTATATGATTAATGTCACCAATAAACGGCAATCAGAAACATCTACCTACTGTCAGGAGATTGAGATTTAAAGCATTGAGATTAGTTTGGAACCCTATTTTGAACGTTTTTAATTACGAGAAATGGGCTTCTGGTCTATCTTTAAGTTGGAATTGTCCAGAGAGTTGCGGGGGTCTGATGGCAGTCACTCCATGCAAAATGCTGATATTCAGCCGCATCTGGTTAGATGGGAAACTGACCTTAAGTTGGGAAAAAGAAAGATTCCTTCTTGACCTTTCTGAGGTTTAGTCCAGTGTTTTCTGGACTGGATTACATTCTTACCAGATGTGGTATTACAATTTACAGAAACCTATAATCATCTTCCTTTATTTAATAGGGGAATAGTCACAATAACCTTAGATATCAAAAACATTTAAACAGTCAAGGCTTTCGGGCTTTTTCATTACATGAAAGCAAGAAGTGACGGTTTAACAAATACTTTTATGTTGGTTAGAAAAAATAAACGCGAAAACGAATCTGACTAGTCTTACCACATGTTCTTCCTCGGTGCTAGAACTCTCTTCAGGAATAGTTTCAGGGAATATGGTGTCTTTAGGAGACGACAGCCATGGTTCCTCTTCAGTACTGGCCTGTTTTGACGTCACTTCGGATTGTGACATCGACACGTTCTGGCTTGGTGGACTACCGGCTACATTTCCCCCTCCTCCTTCTTCTTTGGATAATTTTCCTGTAAATTATAAAGTTGTTAGTTATAAATGAGGCCACTTATAGAAAAATGTAAACAAAATATTACAAATTAGTAGTAATTTAGTATTACAAATATTATGAAAACCAAGCATTATACATTATAGGTATAAAAGGTTATACAAACGGCCAAGGTTGCTAAATACATAATAGAAATCAGATTGGTTAAAGTGGTAAATAAACAAACTCCAGCGGGGTCAGTCCAGGGGATGCAATCGCAAGAAATCATGTGAAGGAAAAGTACCATAAATTAGAGTCATTAGTAATAAAATTACTAAAGAGTAAAAGTATGATAGGTTTCTCTACATACGTCCCAAAAACACGTCGCCTGGTTGATGTCTCTTGGAATACTTGCCACCTAGAGGCTTGGGCTTTGGCTTGACGAGAGTGGTGAAACATGGCGCTTCCGGATGCCTGAACTCCCACATGGCTTGCCACATCTTTAGGCCATTTTCTAGCCGATAGTTGTTTGTGAAGTCAGACTCTTTCAGGTGGTGAGACAGTGGCGCGAACAGGAACACAAACAGCTGGAAATATTTTTGAAAGTTCATAATTTTGTGTGAAAATAAAACATTATTTTTGGAGTAAAAGCTTTGCGGAATTATTAGTGAAAAAATTTATATTTATAATTTGTTGTAAAAAATAAAATAAAATTTTATATCAGAAGAAGGTCATAATAAGTTTATGCTTAAAATGTTTAGTTAGGTAATGTTTAGTTACTTAACTAAAGGTAAAAACTCTTGACATGTCTTTTTATCTAAACATGCTTGTACAAAATATAAATTTATTTTGACATTTTGAAGATGTTAGTGGATAAATTTGATTTGCCAATCCGAAATCACTTCATACAGGTGTTAGCTAGGCAGGAGTGATTTCACTACTCAGGTTTGGCTGTATTAATTACTTGGTTTTTAGACTACCTATACTTTACTAACATAGTTTAAGTCATTTGTAACTAACACATGAATCATTGTTGTCTGTTAAATAAATAAAAAATAAATGTTGTATTATAAAATACAAATATTAATTTAAATTTACAAAACATCTACATATAAATAATTAATTTGTAAGTTTGCTGATTTAATTATGCATATTAAGATAAAAAAGCATGTCATGATTGTTCACCTTTACTTAATTACCTAAATATTTAGAGAATAGATGAAACAGTTGTATTTACCGTCAATGCAGGTATCGAAAATAAGTAATGGAATGGATTTGAGAAGAATACTCCATTTTCATAGTCGCTTTCAATGCATTCATCAGATGCGTCAAGTAGGATCCAATGTAATGTGTAAAGCAGCTTTGTTTCTACATTTCCCAGGGATTGCATGTTGTCTTTTACTCTAAAGAAAAATGGCTTGTTTGTTTAAAATTATATTTATGGTACCATGGTTAACATTAATCTTTTACAGTTTGACACATAGATACAGTAGGTAGTTTCAGCATATTAAAATAAACACACTTTCTGTTACTTTGTAAGTTATACTAATATTTGTAGTAAAACGCTTATTACACTATGCGGTATTCAGTCCAACTGACTTGCAGAATGAGGAAGTGGAGTGTAATAACACTTAGTCTGTCCGAATCTGAATTTAGTCCGGATCTGAGTTTAGCTTGGCGAGACTTACTGGCTTATAATTAGATTTTAAGACAGTCTGAACACCGCACACTGAATACCGCGTACAGTAATAAGCCTTAAAGTTGACAAGTAGCAAATACAGAAATATTTAAAACTAGCTGTGCCTGCGTACTGAAATAAATTACAACCTATATTACCTTTGGATAAAGTAGCTTTCTAATGGTGAAAGAATTATTAAAATCTGTTAAGTAGTTTCAGAGTTTATCAATTACAAAAAACAAATCTTACCTCTTTATAATATTATATTAGTAAAGAAGTATAGATAAATAAAGAATGGAATAATATCATCATCATCATCATCATCATTTCAGCCGAAAGACGTCCACTGCTGGACATAGGCCTCCCCCAAGCATCGCCACAACGACCGGTCCTGTGCCTTCCGCATCCAATAAACATAACTAAAATTAATTAAACAAATATTACCTGTTGTGTAACAAAGCTGCTAATGCATGCATCACATGAGGCAGTGATGCCTGTATGAGCCTCCATCGTGGAATAGATTCTATAGCCTCCGCAAGGCTGATAGATAGGCCAAAGCGTAGGTTTTGTACTAGCACTTTTTCAAATGACTGCAATTAATTAAGGTGAAATGAAGAAATGCAGAATGAAAAGAAGTATGTAGGTACGTAGTTATGAAACCCTAGTAAAAAAAACTTATTTCATGCAGAGTAGGAGTTGATCATTTAATTTTAATGTCATTGTTTTCATAGTTGATTCACATTCCAGTTTATTCTTTAATTACAGAACTTTTGATGATTCAGGATTGGATACATCAATAATAAACATTAATGGCAGTCGCTCCGTGTAAAATACTGATGTTCAGCCGCATCTGGCTAGACTGGAAGCCGTTTACTTGGTCTGAGGCCGACCCCAATATAATTGGGAAAAGGCTCGGAGGATGACGATAAGAATATTATTAATGACTGAAATATATTACCTTGCAAGCTTCTTTAACTTCCTAGGAGGCGTATGTAAAAATATTCTTTTATTAGGTAAATAAAAACAATGAATAAAAGTTTTGCAGTAAACGTAAACATTTATCTACAAAACTACAAAACGATGTACACAATAAACATGTCAAAACTCAAATGTCAAAGTCAATGAACTGTCATTTCTTTTCTTGGGCGGCGTTCAGTATTATCGTCCGACATCGTCCGACGACGGCGACGCCCGGAGCCAAAGAGAATATAATACTACGTACGCCCGGAGCGTACTTTGGTCGTTCAGTTACTCAGAGCGAATAGAGCGATCCATGAATCTATATTATAATATGTAATCACAGACCAGTAAGCTTCAAGACTCCGCATAAACAAAGTTTTGTATTCGAATGCAGTCGTAAAACGTTGGTGGGGTAAGGGGGGCGAATGGCGCGTTATGATTGGCCGGCTCAAAAGTTCGGTGGTATGATTCCTTATGATTGGTGCCGCTCGCTGATTGAGTGACGTTCCGATTGGCGGAGGGACGTATGATATGCAGTGGTAGAGCATATGCGTTGTGACCGGGGGTGTCCAGCTAACCGGCGTCTAGAGGCTTACTGGTCTATGTATGTAATACATACATATATAATATTCTTGGAGCGATCATACAAACGAACGCCCAAGGAACGCTCCGAGCGTCGTACGACGACGTCGGGTGATAATACTGAACGCGGCCTTTTTTTTTTTTTTATAAATTTATTCATGACCATGGATACATATCCTTCAGTCGTAATCATTGAACATATTATACTTTTGTACCTAGTAAAGTGATGGAAACTTTACTATGTTTCTGAGGGGATGATGAGATAATACGAATGTCATGATTTACAATTTTGTACCATTTATCCACACTTGTACACGTTAAGGAGCACTTAACATTTAATAATCCATCATTATTACACATTAACACTCGAAGAAACACAAATTTTGGAAAATGATAAAAAATCCACTACATGATCTTTACGAATTTTCCCGCCAACCCCCTGAACGCGGCCTTGATGTTAAATGTTGCTATTATATTAAAAATATTTACAGAGGAAATAAAGGAACTGAAAAGCAGTTTTCATATTTAATAATGCAAAAAAAAATCAAAAGTTCATTGTTAAAATTCATTGGGAAGCACGATAAAAAAATATAGTTGAAATAAATGCTAATAGCCATAAAAAATATTGGAGTAGTTCCTACCTACTTAGGTACGGTCGACCGCACGTCGGTGGTAACACTTTGACATTAGCAGCATCTTTATTTCGTAAGCAGTAAAGGCGGTTTTTGAATTGAAGTGTTACCACTGTCATGCAGTCAACTGTACCTTATTTTTAGGATTAAATAAGTATTATATTAGTATAATAAAGTGTGCGTGTGTGTGTGTGTGTTTAGTGTTTATTTTGTATTTCTGTCAGTTTTAGGCCAAGCGATTTATACTCGCGCGTTTTTTATCGCAAAATGAAACACATGATCATACGCACTCGCGATTAAAAGTCGCGGTGGAAAAATCATCTCAGTGCGCGAATAAAACAGGACGATTAAAAAACGCTGTGCGGGCTCGGCCTTACAGAGAAGGAAGTAAGTAAGTAGGTATTAGAGAAACGATTAGGTACATAAATATTTAATTAAGGAGTAAGCAAGAGCGTCCCATAAAAATAGCACAGTTTAACGAAAACAGACAGTAGGTAAGCAATATCTATACGTACACAATAAAAGTCGATAAGTACCTACTTACCTACAGAATAATAAAATGATAATGGAAATAAATCTAAAAGCCCATTAATGTGATTACTTACATGGTGTCCAGGGGCACGTTGACAGAACTGCGTGTTATCAACAAATAAGTGACACTTTACAATCAACAACAAAACTACGAACACACAAAATCCAAGACATTGCAAAAAGATTTCCCGTACCGGGAATCGAACCCGAGCCTCCTGGGTGAAAGCCAGGTATCCTAGCCACTAGACCATACGGGAGGTACTTTTTCTTTTCTAAAGCCAGTATACAATGTGCAGAATACATTTTGTGATCTTATTGTCTAGTAGCTGTACACATGGGTTCCTTCAAACAACAAAAACCTGTATTTAGGTATTTCATTACATGTTGCTTTTGCTCCACCATTTGTAAAGACGAGTAAAAGACATTAGACGATTTGATTTGACATAAAATTGTTATAGGTATAATCATATTCTATACCTATGACCTACTCACATTAAGAACACAAATAAAGGATCCCCGTGTCCCGTGTATTGGTAGACTAGGCGAGGTACAGTCAGAAATCTTTCTGGTGAACCACAACTAAGGCTAAAATCGCTTGCACTCAATGTTCCATAGTAGCGGTGCGGTACGTGTATTGTAGCAGGATTCGTTCAAGGGATTTTGTCGACAAATAAATGTACCGCCGCGAAGTATCGTGACCGTACGTACCTATGTGGTTTGGAACTAAAAAATCAATCCTAAAATGCATAATGATCTACTTTTCGGAAACACGATAACTTTTTACAAAGATAACATAAAAATTTGGCAATGTTGAGCGTATGTACACATTTTGCAAACATTTAGATGTAGGCGCTGGAATATAGTAGGTAACATTTTTGTAGGTATGTATCTTGAAGATTGACTTACCATGCAGGCTGCATCGTGTACTTTTCCTAGGCGCGGTCTCACAAACGGGGTGGTTTGTCTCCATAAGAATATCTGGACCGGAATCGGTACTGCTTCCTCGGAATTTGTATCTTCTTCTGCCATCTCTTTTGCTTTCATAGCAAGGAAGGATTCCTGATAAAATACATTGATCAATTTAACTAGATTAAATTTCGCGCTCTGGTTTATAAATTGCAGTTGTTAGGTATTTAATTTATTTAAACTCAAATTATTAAATTGATATTTATGATAGATAGCACCTAGGTGCCTAAATAGTGTCTTGAAAACACGATGTCCAGAACCAGATAACGATATGAAAGGAAAAAATAATTTAGATACTATCTTATACCTTCGTTGAACTAATGAACTTAAAAGGTAAGTATGTAGGTATTACATAATTAAAGTAAGTGAAACCACGTCATTATAGATTGCAAATATACCTCACTTGTAGTAATTAACACATGTTCGTTACTCATGGAGGCACTGAGTAGAAGCACTGTTTACATCCCAGGGCGACTCTATGGGAAGGTAAGGGAGGAAGCGAGGACCTCTTCGAAGGGACGCGAGACTGGGAATGTGGTTCTGCGCAATCGTGATGAGACAGACATGTAGGGTTGGCGTAGCTAAGTTTTTCTTGATTTAAGCCTGCCATATCCATTACAAATTTGTTTGTCACCTAACTATGCTAATGTTAGATTTTACACGTTTGTACTCGACAAAGACATTTCCATACTTTACGTCAGTATAATACCTTTATGGTACTCGAACGAATAAAAAATTTATTCGTCCAAGCCATAGATAATATACTTATACTGGTAGTCGTTTGTACATGTTGTAGAAAATTCAACAATTAATCCTGTATTTATTAAGTAGGTAGGACCTAACTAGAACAGTTATTTATTTATAACATTATAAATACGTTATCGCGCGTCCCTCGGGAACTGTTTATCTTCCCAGGATTAAAAGTAGCCAATATGTTAATCCAGGTTATGGTCTATCTGTGTGCCCATCCAAAGAATAAAAAAACCGGCCAAGAGCATGTCGGGCCATGCTCAGTATTATAGGGTTCCTTAAGTAGGTGTTACAAACAAATCAAATCGAATATTAATCACGGCTATTTTAGTTTTTGCAATAGACGGCAGCATTGGCGACTCAGAGAGTGATGTCAGTAGCCGCTAGATGGCGCTATACAGTGCCAAATGTAATACACGGCACTTGACGGCAGCATTGGCGACCCAGAGAGTGTTGTAAGACGCCGCTAGATGGCGCCAAATTTAAGAAGTGTCGTGTCGTCAACATAATACAATGTTACTTTTTGTGATTTTTTCAAATAGAAAGTAGTTAAAGGAGCATTATTTGCTATGATCATTTTTCTCTAAGGTCAATGACCTTTGAACTAGGACGTTTTAAGTATTTTTCAGTTTTCTGTCTGTAACTCAAAAAATTATAATCACATTATACTCGAAATAATTTTAAAAGAGAGTTTTCACAAAGGTCTATCAATGTGGAAGATTATAAGTTTCTACGTTGCATAGTTTAGAAATGGCAGGGGGGGGGACACATTGCAAGCCACTTTGGCGGGCTATATTTCGCAGATGGTACACCTGATAAAAAAGTGATGTATGAAACATTACCTTCATTTTAGTAGACCTATTCAATGATACCCCACACGAGGGGGTGCAGTGAAAAAAATTTTTTTTTCCCCATTTCACATATGTGGGCGCCACCCCTAAAGATCGTAAAAACTATTTTTTTATTCTTTTAAAATTGAGATCTATATGCAGACTATTTTTAAAAAAAATTTCATTTACTTATGTTTATAACTGTAGAAGTTATTAAGCTGTAAAGGATTAGGACAGACGGACAGACGGACAGACGGACAGACGGACAGACGGACAGACGGACGGACATGACGAAACTATAAGGGTTCCTTGTAGGACTTCGGAACCCTAAAAACAAGCATCCATATTTTCGCATTTATAATATTAATTTGGGATAATAGGATAGGATTTAGTCAAACATTCCTTCCACATAAGTATATTTTAAGTGTGAAAATCACCTCTGTAGGTACCTTCGTATATCACGGCGGGAGCAACCCTAGTAAATTTTCAGCATTGATCTGTGCACGCGGGTCGAGCGAGAGGAGGAGAGGCAGCCTCCGCAGCTCCGGTTGCTATAGAAACGCGCAGCTAAATATCTAGGCCAAAGTTTCATTCATAGGTACTTTAACAATATCTTCTTAATACATATAAGTAAATTGAAAGTAGGTAAACTTATAATAAAATTTTGCATTCCAATTGCATTGTGTTAATTAGTGTAGATATATTACCTATGTATAGGTATCAATGTTTGGGGTGCTGGCCAGAATGGGGTGCTGGCCAGAAAACCTCCACGTGTGTCTGACAGCTGCTTGTCCTTCTGGACACGTCTAGAGGGAACGGCAGTTGTTGGGCCGGTGCACCCTGGGCACGGGCAATAAGTCTCCTTTGGACCGGGGGACCTTATTGCCTGTGGCGAATATTCTGGCACGGGAGGGGCCCGATGTGGGCCAATAGGAAGTTGCTCCGCGTGTCCCTCTGAGAAAGCAGAGGGCACTGTGGAGGAGCAGGGGCGGGCCCGGTGTGCACTCAGTCTGCCACTGGGCAGGCAGCGGGGGGACTGTCCTTCCCTGAACCATCAACTCAGCCTATCACAGTCCACTGCTGGACATAGGCCTCTCCCAAGTTGCGCCACAACGCTCGGTCCTCTGCCTTCCGCATCCAGTCCCCCCCAGCCACGTTCTTTAGGTCGTCGGTCCACCTGGCAGGGGGGCGCCCTACGCTGCGTTTGCCGATACGCGGTCTCCACTCAAGGACTCGTCTGCTCCAACGGCCATCGGTCCTTCGACAGACATGGCCAGCCCACTGCCACTTCAGCTTACTGATCCTACAAGCTATGTCGGTCACTCCGGTTCTTCTCCGGATAATCTCGTTGCGGATTTTATCCTTCAAAGAAACTCCAAGCATAGCTCGCTCCATAGCTCGCTGAGCGACTTTAAATTTGTGGACTAGCCCAACTGTCAGTGTCCACGTCTCGGCGCCGTAAGTCATGACTGGCAGGACGCACTGGTTGAAGACCTTTGTCTTCAAACTTTGCGGTATAGGCGACGAGAAGACTCGGCGAAGTTTGCCAAATGCTGCCCAGCCCAGACGGATCCTTCTGTTGGCTTCTTTCTCGAAGTTGTGTCTACCAAGCTGAATTGCCTGCCCTAGGTAGACGTATTCCGTTACAACTTCGAGTGCCGACCCTTCGACGAATAATGGCCTCGGCATGACATGCATATTGAACATCACTTTAGTCTTGTCCAGATTCATGCCGAGACCGACACGTCGAGAGGCTCCGTTTAAGCTGTGCAGCATTTCGCCCAGTTGTTCCAGCGACTCAGCCATTACAACGATGTCATCGGCAAAACGGAGATGTGAGATGTTCTCGCCGTTAACGTTGATACCCTGTCCAGTCCAGTCCAGCGTCTTGAAGACGTCCTCCAACGTGTTAGTGAACAATTTCGGGGATATTACATCCCCTTGTCTCACCCCTCTGCGCAGTTGGATTGGCTTCGTCTTTTGGTCCTGGAGCTGAACAGTCATGGTAGCAGCGTTGTACAGGCATCTCAGCATCTCTATATACCGCTCATCAATGTGACATCGCTGAAGAGCATCCAGAACTGCCCAAGTTTCGATAGAGTCGAAGGCCTTCTCGTAGTCCACGAATGCCATACACAGCGGCTGATTGTACTCTTCAGTCTTCTGTATGATCTGCCGAACAGTATGGATGTGGTCTACGGTGCTGTAGCCTTTTCGAAACCCAGCTTGCTCTGGTGGCTGGAATTCGTCGAGTCTTCCGGCGAGACGATTCGTGATGACCCTCGAGAACAGCTTGTACACATGACTCAGGAGTGAGATGGGTCTGTAGTTCTTCAAAAGGGTTTTATCCCCTTTTTTGAAGAACAGTACCACCGCACTCCCGCTCCATGCCTCCGGAATTCCCTGAACCATTGGTCTCGAATTCCAGGAGTGCCTGCTAAGTAGTGTTCTCGCGCCTCTTGGGACCGAGGGTCTTGGCTTTACCGCCCGGACCGCGAGGAAGAACACCTGTATAAAAAATTACAGGAGGATGGGCCTGCGAGCAGCAGACTTGGGGTAGTCTGCTGCCCGACCAGCAGCTGCCGTAGCTGGCGTAGTTGGCGCAGCTGGCGTAGCTGGTAAAGGCCCGTGAGGTGGGGTAGCGTGCAGTGTTCCGGGTGCGCCACAGAGGAGGGTGCGGCCGTGGTTAGGCCGCACGGGGAGAAGGGGCTCGCCTGCTTGTGGCGGGCCGGGATCTGTCCGGGGTGGTTGTGTGAATACTCACGGGTTCCCACGCCCCCGGCTAAGGTAGTTGAAGGAACACCGTGGTGGTTTTAGTCGGTAAGAGTCCGACACTGACTCCGCCTACCCCGGGCGGAGTGCGTCCATGAGGATTTCCCCACGGAAAAAAAAAGGTATCAATGTGTAACCACAATACAAACATGTGGACATGATATCTGTTTACAAACTTACTATAGTTTTCCAAATTGGATCATCATCAACTCAGCCTATCGCAGTCCACTGCTGTACATAGGCCTCTCCCAAGTTGCGCTACAACACTCGGTCCTCTGCCTTCCGTATCCAGTCCCCCCCAGCCTAATTCTTCGGATCATCGGTTCACAGTGTCCAAATCGTATAGATAATTTTAATAAAAACAAAATAAATGAGCTATGAAAAACTTCCTCTATCAACCCTCGTACAAGTAATTTATTTGATACGTCCCCAAATAAAATGGTAAACATAAAGATACTGAATTAACAAGATTGGCATAGATATCAATGTTCACTTTGCGGCAGGCAATTTACTTTATAAATAGAGACGGTCAGGGAGCGCCGCCGGCACTAAACAGTACCCATTTTGTAGATTGTTTCCGTTAGTTGTGTCCACATACATTGTCATTGTTTTATGCATCCTTCCAGTATCACAGACATAAATTAGGTTTTGATCTTTATTTGTATTTTAAAAAAACGAGAATGAAAATTCTTAATGTATTATTAATTAGGTACCACGCATAGCATTAAAATAATCCTATTAGCCTTTTCTCAAGTATGTTGTTGTGAATCTGATTTTAGCAAAACTAAGAGATTTAAGATACGATGTCTTTTGCAAAACTTGATTACTCGATTTGGACAGCTTTTCAACCTGGGTCTCGATACTTTGACGTTCTCTCATCAGGCACTTGACGATCTTGGTGACTTGACCGCGAAAACGATGCTTATCTTATAGGTACATAGATCGATTAATCCGCGTAAGAGCGCACGGCCACGAGCAGCTTTTACTTTTCTGGATTTCTAAATACATCTGAAACTACTGAAATTCCATGACCGTGATTGTAAGGTAGATTCGCAACAAATCTACAGTTTAAAAAATTTAATTGGCTGACTTACGGCTAAAATTAATATCCAATCTATCCACGCTATTCTATTCCTTAGGGCATTTGCCCTACTAGAGATAGGAATTTGACATAAGCTCCATACAAAATATGTCAAATTTCTATCTCTGGTAGGGTAAATCATGGATAGATTGGTTATTAATTTTTGCCGTTAATAGTACTACCTACAACTATTCAGTTCATAATTATTAATAACCGCCATACATATAGTCCTTAGGCATAGAATTACTATTAGTCTAAGTCCTTAGGTAATGAGTGATTCAGTTTTCAGCAACGATTATAATTACTAGCGTCGTGTCTTGTTACTCACATAACTAAACGATTGTTATCTTTAATTTAATTACTTATCATCGCCCTGCAGTGAAAATCTAGCGTTTGCACGGAACGTAATTTTACTACTATCTGGTGAAAATAATAATTATAAAAATGTCTAATAAGAAATTCCTTTGTGTTAACGATTTAAATTGTGGAAAGAAAAAATCGCTTACGAGCAGGATTCGAACCTGCGACTAGTACGCCAGTGCTTTAGCCACTAAGCTACCGTGAACACTGCTCGTGGTATCGAATTTAACCTCCACTCTTCCTTTGTGTTACCTACATAAATATTTTAATGCAATATGCAAAGGAGTCGCCGCCGGACTTGTCAAGATCTACAAAACAAATTCGCTGTTTTTGATACTTTTGTTTTTTATATCTAAAGAATAATGCAACCATATAAATATATATACCATAAAACATCTGTTTACGAAGTTTCCGCTGCAGGGCGACGATGATAATTAATGTATGTCGAGATGGGGCTTTTTTGATCTCGTCTGCTGAGATGGTGCCTTTTTGCATTGTGTTTGTATATTGCCACAAGTGTTCTTCATTCAAAATTCTGTTCACCAGTGGCCTGATTCACAAACGTTCGAAAAGTTTCCGTTTCCGAAGTAAAATCTGACCGGCAAATAAAACAAAACGACCACTTCCTGCGACCATGAACGCTGCAATGCATTCGAAACGTCAGGAAAACCAATTTTAATAATAATACACGATGTAATTCGGTTAAACTTGTTTTTATTAAGAAACAAAACGATTTGAGAACCGAACGGATTCGGAAACGCAACGCGAAATTCATGGAAACTCTCCCGTGAGCCATTTGCTGTCGGAAAGCACTCGATGTAAAATTAAAGAACTATTAATAGCGTTTCCGAATGCGTACGATTCTCAATTTTTTTTTTTTGTAATATAACAAGTTTGACCGGATTACATCGCGTATTATTATTAACATTGTTTTTCCTGATGTTTCGAATGCTTTGCATTATTAGTAGTCGCAGGAAGTGGTCGTTTTGTTTCGTTTGCCGGTCAAATTTCACTTCGGAAACAGAAACTTTTCGAACGTTTGTGAATCAGGCCACAGATCAGATTAACTACATACTACATATAACTAGTGGTTCGCCCCGAACGGAGACCTCCCGACTCGCGACAATAGTTTTGATGAACTAACAGCCAAAATTAATATCCTACACTTTGATCCATAATACATACATGTATATGTACATGTTTGATACATAATTTGTATGGAGCTAATGTCCTACTAGGGGAAATCGTGGATAGATAGGATATTAATTTTGGTCGTTAATCGACACATTTAACTCAAAAAAATAAATTATACAGTTGGCAGACTGTGAAATTGGTATTAGATGTATCTCTTCCGAACATATTTAATTTTTTTTTCAATACTGACTCTTGAATGTACGGCAGAGTTTATAGAATAGCCAGAAATTGCTAGTAAGAAAATGGGTTTGCTTTTATTGCTTATAGATAGATAGATAGATAGAATATACTTTATTGTACACCATGAAAATAGTAGTAAACAGGAACAACGTATAAATAACTTTCAACTTTTTTTTTACTCATAATTGATAAGCTTTAGCATTTGTTGTTTTAGTACACGATATAACTGAAATCATCCATAAGAAGTGACAACTTTAAACGTTGAGCCGTTTTTCAGATAGACCCCAGGACAAAATAGGTCTAAAAACAGCGACTTTGCATGCCCACCAAATTTAACTTAGACCTAAACAATTTCTGAAAACAGTTCTAGACTCTGTTATTGTAATATTTTATTATTTGGGTTGAATAAGGTTCTGAAAGACTGACAGACTGACAGACAGAGAGACAAAGTGCCGAGCGGCCTAGTCTAAGAAACCTCACTTCGCTCAGTCAACTAATAGCGTTATTTTTAACAGAAAAATGCATCAATCAAAGGAGGCTATTTATTAACAGTCCGCAGCTGTACATAGATAGGTCTGTCTAAGGTTATGTTATGTTATAGGTAATTAAAGCATTAAGTCCCCTGCCTATTTCATATAGTCGGCTCCAGATGCCTTCTTGAAAT
The DNA here is from genome assembly GCA_949699075.1 of Asteroscopus sphinx. Classification (NCBI taxonomy): domain Eukaryota; kingdom Metazoa; phylum Arthropoda; class Insecta; order Lepidoptera; family Noctuidae; genus Asteroscopus; species Asteroscopus sphinx. Next base: position 14,694,035 of record OX453013.1, read on the forward strand.
AATACCTGTTACCATTGCAAACGATGAGCTCTTTTGAAGAAACTCAAAATAATTTTATGGACAATCCAAACGTTACATACGACGTTGTTTATTCCCGCCCACATTTGGTGGAGGAAGTTAAAATAATATCGAAGACATCCCCTGCCTTACGTCATAATGAATCACGGACTAATTTAAACTTTTTCTTGCAATTATTCCGTGTGAAATACGCATGGAAGTGGTTTCTGATTTCAGCAGTCCAATGGTATTGTGTAATCAATCTAATTGTTTTTTTTATTACAAGGTGCGTAAGCAAAATCTGTGTATAATTTTTTTGTGTTTTTGACATGCATCTAACTCGTTTATGAGAGCAAAGAAAAAATATGTTGTAGGTATTACTCATTCATAAAAGTCCTCAGTCCTTACTAAGTATTTATGATATGATACGTATTATATTTTATTATAGTATAAATAAACAGTTAATAAGCAATGTTGCCACCGAACTTTCCTAAAACATCTCACATAGTCTTAGCCCTATAGAATTTCACATATTATATATCCGCACGCCTGTGACACACCTCTTTTCTCTTTAATGTTTGTACAAATTGGTTAAAGATAAATCACATTTTTGTAAGGTTTATACCATATTCCTGGTTATGAACAGATATTTTATGATACAATCACGTAACTTCGACAAAAATAGAACGAGGTTGAAGTTTTAGAATATGTGCAACATACTATAGCTATTGGCTGGGCGTTACCGAAATAGCGACGTTGAGTTTTGAATGGAAAATACTTTTTACGTATTTGAAAAACTTTATTATAGAAAACAATAACAATTTGAGAAAAATATTGCTACCTATAAAATGTAAAGAAGGAATTAACAAAAGCATTCATTAGTTTGTCAAAACAATATAAGATATTCAATATCATCAGTTCAATATGAAAACATTTGTTGGTAGGTTGTTGGTAGGTATATGTTATTACCAAAATAGTTCTTTATGTCTAATTTTTTTTTTATTATTATTTTTGTGGTCGGTTCTTATCCCATGTTTCCGCTGAACTGTTTCGTTAGCATTTTATTTTTACACAATCAGACGCAATGGTAAAGCAGACAATGGTACGTGTTGGTACTGTAAGGATTACTCTCTTTTGCTAAGACGTTATTCTTGGAAACATGAGAGAGCACAAGTAGCGAGGTTCTCAGCACGATGGATGGGATGAAGGACTTGAAGGGAGGAGCTAGTAGAAGACCGCGATGTTCGAGCGTAATCCATCCATAGATTGAGAGAGTAAAGCGCAGCTGCACCGTACATTATATTATTGTTATTTAGCCAGACTCCATCACCTCCTGACCCCTAACTGAGGTAATCAAGCATCCAGCTTGTTACTCTTCTGAAAAAGTATTAAAAGAATCGGGATTAAAAACTTTTTTCCGCAATGTACCTAACTCATTGGCTGGAAATGTCTGTAAAATAAAAATATTTATAACGTCATTAAAAATCACAGAGAATTAAATAATGTCAAAAATCGTCAAGATGACGAACAGGGAAGGTGTGTTCTTGGATTTAGAATTGTTATTTAAGTTTCTAGATCTTTATTTTTAGGTACGTAATGTCATGACAGATAAAGGAATTGATGTAGAATCATAACTGCTCTTTTTTGTGTACAGTTGATGGTGAGCAGCCCTACGACCCTCGTCTTGCTGCCTTGTTGGCAGTCCATCTCGTCAGCCAAATTTTGGATGAAGCATATGTTATAGCGAATGCAGCTACCGAGACTGGTGAAATAATCAATCAAATAATTAGTACAATGTCGTTGTGTAGATGTAGAATATTATTTAGGTACTTATTGAGATAAGAACTCTATTTATTAAAAGCTTTCACTGGGCTTGCTTCGTTGTCTGTCTATCTGCTACAAATCTTGCAAGACTAGACTACAGCTATAGCTCGTTCCGATGAATGGGTTGAAAATTTGCAAACACCTATGGTTCTGATGACAAAAGAACTTTATTATATGAGCTTAATACAAAAATGAAATGCTACTTATAAAAAACACGTTTAATAAGTAGTAGGTAAGTTATAAAAACTTTTTAACAAAAAATAAAACCGACTTCAAAAACCTTAACTATAAAGTAAAAACATAATCCTTGTACGTATTTCAAAATCCCAAAATTTTGAAGGTGGCGCGTGACTGTCCCTTTGCGTCATGTAAATATAATGTGCTGTCGAGCGCTTATCTATAGTAATAAAAAACAGTTTATGCGAACAAAAATGAAAATCACGCGCCGCCTTCAAAATTTTGGTTTATGTTAAGATTTTGAAATACATACAAGGATTATTTTTTACTTTTTAGTTAAGGTTTTTGAAGTCGGTTTTATTTTTTGTTAAAAAGTTTTTATTTTATACTTTTTATTTGATAATTTACAGAAAAACTAAACTATTAGTAGATCATCTAGGTGGGCGAAGCTAAATTAAACTGATTTATTGAAGCTGGCTAAAAAACTACTCAACCTAAGTCAATAAAATTTATATGGGACCACCGCGCGGACTTCCTCTACCAAATAAAAAAACAACTACGCAAATCGACCCAGAAATCTCGGAGTAATCGGTGTACATATATGAAAAAAAAAACCGCTGATTACATAACCTCCTCCTTTTTTTGAAGTCGGTTAATAAATAACTTCAATTATGACAACAGCTCAGCCTTGGCGTTATCAGTCAATGTTGAAAAATTTCGAAAGTGATAAACAATGTGATGCTGATGATGAAGATACATCGTTCGAGGCATCAAAGGGCGACAGTGACATCGTAAATGAAAATAAGATAGAGAATGATGCCAATGTAGTTGCTACATCGACGCCGCACAAAGATACAGGTAATTTTTACTAAGGTAGCATTTCAGACGTCTGCCAAATTATTTGAATGAATGCCACTGAGTAAAATATTGATTTCCTCGTTCTCTCGTAGGTACTGTTTCAAATATTATTTTGAGATTAATATTAGCCGTATTGAAAAAAATACTAAAAAGAACTTTCCTTGATTTGATTCAGATCATTCTTTATTGATTGTTTTATTTACGGATTATATCATACCTGTGTATCATACCAAACTGAACTTTACATTAACAGACAACCGGTGCAGCCGCACCAACACATCATCATCATTCTCCTCGCTTTTTTCACAACTATGTTGGGGTCGGCTTCCAGTCTATCCAGATGCAGCTGAACATCAGTATTTTACACGGAGCTATTGCCATCCGACCTCCGCAACCCAGTTACTGGGTGATACAGATACATTCCAAGGTTAGACCAGTTGTCAGACTTTCGGGCTTCTGACTACCGCAGCATCAACCAATTTTGTCGAATTCTGACAAAAACTGCGTCAAACCCGTCAAACAGCGAATGCAACATGCGCATGCACTTATACCATTGAAAAACTCATGTCGCGTTGCAAGCACTGTCGATGTCCCTTCATGTAGAATTTATTTCAGATGATTTACAAAAAAATAAGCCTGATGCTAGTTTTATTGGTCAAGGAGATGAAGAATTTGGTTTGGTAAGCTTAACGTCCGATCTAGTATTTTCTGTATGACAAACAAGGTATAACATATTATATTTTAATTTCAAGATGTAAATGTTTTAACTGGACTAAATATTTTTAGCGACAGAACGAGTTAACCAAATCAACGTCGATGTTTATCAATCATCTTTTCGACATGAGTGACGTTGAAAGAGTAGTAATGTGCAATGACACTGAAGTCATACAAAGTAATTCAGAGCCCAATGAGCTACTCACTGCAGCAATGACCAAAATTACGGAATCTTATGTTAACACTGCGTTGGGTATGACAATTGAACAACCAGCACAATCTAAAGCTGGCGCCATACCATTGGAGAGGACATCGAGTCCTGAACAGTCTGACTACTCATTTTTGACTGATGCATTTGCTGAGGATATTGGTAGAGATATAGCATTTTACATACATGATGATGGAGCTGGAGATATCGATAGGAACTGTGAGGTTTCTCATCTTGTTCCCGCTGTAGAAATAAGAGAGGTAATATTTGTTTATTATGAAACTATCATCCTTCAATAATAATGATAATAGTCTTTATTGAACATGCACCAGGTAATGAAAACAAAGAAAGCAAACATTTATAAATTACAACAAATAATGTACAATGGGCGGTGTTATCGCACAAGGCGATTTTACTCAACCCACATCAAGAACCTCATTATCAAGTTGAATTTAACAAGTTATAGCATTTCTTTCCGATTCTCTTACTAAAATGATTGAATGTTATAGTATTGTTCTTAATGCCATAGATGTGTGATGAAATACCGGAAAAATTTATTGAGAGCAACGATGTCGCCCGATATGAAAATGCTTATCTTACTTTAAACCGTAAGTAAAATATGAAAACATCGAAATCACAAATTTTTTGGATATGACATTTAGTTTCAACCCGATAAATCTCTAGGTGATTACGATCAATGCTCTGAAGATGAAGTCGATCCTATTTTAGAAGATCCAAAGGGTATGACTCTTCAAGAGGTGGAATTAATGACTGCAAATACATCTGAAGAAAACTTATCATCTGATCATGTTCCAGAACCTAAAATCTGTGTAGGTATCAGTAAAAAAGACAGTATTTTATGAATAAATTTAATCAAAAACATCACTTTATTATATCATGCTATCATAACTTGATTTTTCTTTGTTGTCCAGCCAATGAAGGAATTAGAAGCAACATCAGCGGTGTCTGCAGCGGCAAGTGGATCAAGAAAAAGCACGTTGGTCAGTCGGTGTCGCTCTCAAGGCGCCAGGCTTCTGGCTTGTCTTCGAGGATGGTGGCGTCGTAGAACACCCGGGAGACGCAAGGTGTGAGAATATTTTAGTGCTTTTTTATTGTTAGCCTTTTAAGGTTGATAATGGGTACGTGGTGGAGGGAAGACGTAGAAAACGAAGAAATTCTGGAGTTGTTTTTTTGCAGACTGCCGACATTGATATTAATAAATCAGCATAGCTTTCGCGCTTGACCTATCAAACAGTACCTACTCAAAACAGTATATTACTCATCACTGAGTAGAGAGTACTGAGAACTAGAATTTTATTCTCAATAACTTCGTCACTCGAGCCTATCATGCTGGGGATGTCAGTGGTTCTATGTCTCAGCTACAAAACATATAGATAGATAGATAGATAGAGTATACTTTATTGTTTGCACACCATAAAAATAAAAACAAAGACACAAAAAACATATAGCAGTATATAATCATCCTACTTCCTACTAACATTATAAATGTGAAAGTTTGTGAAAATATTTGGATGTTTGTTACTCAATCACGCTGAAACGACTTAATGGACTGAAATCAAACTTGCCACACAGATAGTCCATAACCTGGATTAAAAAATAAATAAATAAAATAAATATTTTTGGGACATTTTTACACAGCACCATCTAGTCCCAAACTAAGCAGAACTTGTACTATGGGTATGGGTGGGTATGGTATGGGTAGGCTACTTATTATCACAGGAAAATGAATAGTTCCCGAGAGATGTTAAGTCTTTCTGTGATAAGCCGAATTATACGCGGGTGAAGTCGCGGGCAAAGTCTAGTATAAAATATAACAGGTTGATCATTAATAATAAAAGCTTTCTTGCATTATACGACAAAATAATATCTGAAATAAGTAATGTCACCGGACCCGCAATGTTCCAACACTAGATAGATAGAATCAATTCTATGGATAGAATATACTTTATTGTACACCATGAAAATAGTAGTAAACATGAACAACGTATAAATTATGGGTACATGGGCGGTCTTATCGCTAAAAGCGATATCTTCCAGACAACCTTTGGATGGACAAAGAAGACGTAAGATCTAGATAATGGGGGCAGTCCGTGGCGTACTAATAGCTTAAACTTTATCCATCAGTTAACCGGTTAATAAGTCTCTCTCTTCTTTGTGTTTCTTTATAAGTTGCAGGGCTGATATATTTAATGAAAGATTGAAAACATAAACCTACAATAGTTTTTTTTTTTTTTTAGGAAAATCGAGTACCATTTGCTGTTCGAGGACTATGTCCCTTGTCTCCGGATGCCAGACGTCGAGCTGCCAGCCTTCTGGATCAACGTCTGCTGAGGTCACCTTCACCCACCCGTGCCGTCGTATGGAAGTTCAACACGGTTAACGAAGCCCTTGTGCATTCCTCACGTTGGAAAGACTATACTTTTAACGAAAAAGCTGACGAATGCGGCGAATACTAATTTGCCATCTACTAAGACCACGTTAATTTGTCTGTTTAATCTCATTTGGTTTATCTCATGTTAATAAAGGTTTAAGTGACCAAATTATATTTTTTGATTTTTATTTAAAATACAAATTTCGAAATTACATCATATACAGGATTTCCCACGTTATGCTTCATGGAAGGAAAGTACCTTAAATATTGAAAATAGGGAATTTTACTCAGAGGAGACTTCCTTTTAGATAGATAGATAGATAGATAGATAAAACGTTTATTTAGTACAAAAACATGACACAGAACATACAAGTAAAAATACAATAAGAAAGTGTGATATGTGTCTCAATATTGTACCAAATGGGTGTCCAGTTCAGCATGTGCCAGGTATTATACCTGACGCTGGTATTCTGCTGGATCCCTGCAGTGACATACGGACGTCGAGCAGACCAGATACATGAGAAAAATTAAGAATGATTACTTTGCCTTAGTGTGTTGTTTTTAATGTGAGTATAATATCTACAAAAAAAATATATATATATATAAGTAGGCAGGTATATTAAGAGTGTGAAAGGAATTAAATAAATAAATATATATTTAAATATATTCATAACCGTAACTGGTAAAAAAAAAATGTATGTGAGTAAAATAGTAATTAGTAATTACCACTTTTTTGTTTTTGTTCCCAGCCTTGTAAAAATGGATTTTGCTTAAGGCCAATAATTAGAACACGGCATGTGCTATTACCTAAATTATGGAAACGTTGGTAATTATGTGACCTAGCATTTTCTGTAAGTCAATGAGAAACTGCCGCAGTCTACGTCGGAAGGTACCAAGAGTGTTTAGATTTCTTATGGGCGGGGGAATATTATTCCAGCATTTATTATAATTTTATTTATTTTATGTGGAAATCCTGCATTCAAAGATTCAACACAATCGCGAAAAAGTACCACCTGTATTCTATGGCTTCTGTTGATAAGGATTTTTTTCTTTCTGCATGCATAAAACGTGCATGCATTTTTTTTCCTTTCTTCGCGTTATTGTGTTATTTACTTCTGATTGCCTGCGCCTTGACTTCCATAATACAAGTTCTACTTAGTTTGGAAGTCAAGAGTTCAATTTCTTGTGCCTATGTTTTATGCAATAAACGTTTATTATTTTTATTATTTTATAGAGTAAAATTGTTGGAGACGAATAAAAATATATAATATGCTAAATTATGTTAAGTTAACATGAGTAATAAGGATAAAATCTGTCCAACAAACAGTGTATCATCAGTGTAGCAACAAATAAAAACAGGAGTTTTTTGAGTAACATTTGCTGGCTCTTGGTATAATTTTAATGAAATGTACCTAAGCTATGTTAGATTTTGTGGTCTTCCTTCAATCTAGGACACAGCATTTGTGTGTGTGTGAGTGATTTAATCCTCATTAACGACTCTATCGATTCGGCCAGGCATAAGGATGAAATTTTTTGTCGTAATTAAAGGTTCGATTCCCAGCTCAAGGAAGACATTTTTGAAAAATCCTTGAATGCAGTATTACTTGCTTTTAAAATATAACGAAGTCTTCTTTATTTAAAATTCCCTATTTCCAATATTTAAGGTACTTTCCCTCATGAAGCATAGCGATGGGAAGCCCTGTATCCAGTATATATATAACATTACTCATTACATTGACAGATAAATCTTATTCTCTCGGTTTCGGGCATATTCTGGATACCTTCATTCCGCAGAACGTGTACTGCAGAAATCCGATCGAAATAGTTTAGCATAAATGTAGATTTACCATTACAATTGGCGTTAGCACGTATCCACACAAGGGGCAGGTGAAAGATCTTTTTGTCTCTCTTACACTTGTAGTAGTAGTGTGTCCGAAAACATTGTGGAAACGAACCGACTCCGCCGAAAATAGAACGGTCGCGGATTCCTGGGCTAAATCTCAAATATCCAGACGGGTGCGCCATCTAAGCCAGTTAAAACAGTCCCACGAAAAGTTACCGAGCCCCACTTCTTGTCTGAACGTCTGCCAGTGAAGACCGGGAGGGAACCAACTAACACCACACAAAATGGTGAGTCACTGACGGCAGTGAAAATGTGGAAAGGTGTTAAGTGAGAAAATGGACTGTTGGCTTTGCAAGTGATAAATACAAAGCAATGCGTAAAAATAAACGTGTTTCTTCCTCGTGCCAGTAATTCCGCAGACCGGATGCTCGCGAGCGACTTGGATGTGTTCACTTCACCATCCGTAAAATAAATCAGTGTTGTGCTTATAAATCAGTGAAAGAAGATGGTATCGTATAATCCGAATGCTTCTACACAAACCGAGCTGCAAAGCTGTGAACACACACCAACTAATACCCACACTATGCATGGAAACAGTTACATACAAGGAAATAACGAAATATTTTTGGTAATTTTCAGAGCGACCTCAGCAAGAACGACGTTGAAAGTGAGTACTATTTACATGTAGCTTTGTTGACTAAACTATTAAGAACATTAACATGAGGCGACATAACCTGAATCAGATTTACCTGGATGTTGCAGAGTTAAGTTATAGGGTCAACTAACATTGATTTAATACTAAATTAATAAATAGCTGTTCAACAGTCGTGACATTTGCATCTGCATGACCAACTTACGTGAAATAACGTAACATTTAGCAAATAAAAGGAGAGTGAGGATCATAACTTCTAAGTTTAGCATCGTTTCTCATAAAAGGTGCGCGTTACTAAGAGATGCCGGGCGGCAGCGCCATGGCGCGGCCATGCTGCGCGCGCGCTGCGTTCCAAAATTAAACTCGTGCGTCACGTGATCCCGAATCGCCGCCCGCCCAAACAGAGAAACTCCGCTCAGATTTCACTGCAAGCGTCTTACGTATGTTTTAGCGTGGGAATCAAAATCTACCTAAGTGGACTATGTATATTTTATGCAACGGATATCTGCATTTACATTTGCAACTATAAATCAGCTGTCATTATCAAGGTCGGTAAATGATCTTGAGTCAGCTGATCCTTATGCACTTTACGCATGCGCCGAATAATCAAGAGCAATCTAATAAATCTTCAAGAAAATTCTCGAGATTTTGTCGAATCAAATTAATTAAAATATGATCATTTTTTTATAATTGAGTTCCAAGTGGATTATGTTTTGTAAATAAAATAAATATTTTGAAATGGAATAATGAAAAAATAGAAAATCTTGAAAACAAATACATTTCGTGATGGAATAGTTAACAAGTCAACTCGGTGTAATTTAGGGTACCGTTTCAATCAGGCTATAATTAGAATGTGACTCAGGAGTTCACACCGAATATTTGAAACGTATCGTGGAAAAGTATTATTCTGGGCGAAGAATGTCCGCCTACGCTCTGCCCCGCGCTCTACCTGACAAGTCGTATTTTCCAGAACATTGATGAATTTTAAATTAATGCAATGAAATTTGAAATCTTGAATACTTAACATTTCAAATGAAAGAATATGAGCTAGTTACAACAGTACAGTATCTACTATTGAATAATTATTATATTCATATTCATCAACTCAGCCTATCGCAGTGCACTGTTGGACATAGGCCTATCCCAAGTTGCGCCACAACTCTCAGTCCTCTGCCTTCCGCATCCAGTCCCCTCAACTTCTTTCATTATATTCATAATACTTCTTATTAATCGTACATTGGAAAAATTATACGGAATAGAGGATCCACATTTTAAAAGAAAATATGGTAAACGAAGATGCGACAATGCATTTAATTATTTTTTTAACACAATAATGCTTGCAGGACACAATCGTTTTCTTTGTAAGGGTGGTATGTCACTCGTCAAATTTATTTGTCTAATACAATTTATTTGATGATCAGTGATAAAATACATACATTTGATGAAAATCATCCAATTTCATTGAACAAAGTCACATTGGACAAATAAATTTTACCAGTGGTATACCACTAGATATTTAGAATAGAATAGAATAGAATCTTTATTGGTGTGATTTTGGTACAGAAGATCTTAATGATTTAATGACATATGTTAGATAGTAGTAGACAAGGAGTGACAAAACCAATATAAAACCAACAGAGCCTGCATGTCTTTACTTAGGGTGGTATGCCACTGGACAAATTTATTTGTCCAATGTGACTTTGATCAAAGAAATTGGATGATTTTCATTAAATGTTGTATGTATTTTAACACTTATCATTAAATAAATTCAATTGGACTAAGAGATTGGATAAAGAAATTTGACGAGTAGCATACCTTCCTTACATACTAAGCCTGTTTCGCTTATAATTTGGACGCTTTTGACGACCTCTGTGGTCTAGTGGTTCGAGTGTCGGACTGCTGATAACGAGGTTGTGGGTTCGATTCCCACAGGACACAAATACTTGTGTGATGAACATAAGTGTTTGTGTTGGTCTGGGTGTTGCTTATGTATTATAAGTATTATTAAGTATTATATCCATTGTGTAGTACCCATAGCACAAGCTCTGCTTAGTTTGGGACACCATCTAGGTGCTGTGTAAAAATGTCCCAAAGATATTTATTTATTTATAATGGTTTTATTACCATTGATATGCGGTTGACCGTACTATGTTCTCACTTGACACTATTTGGTAGAAACACTATTAAAACTCTCATTAATAGTAAAAGTGATACATAGTTCATGGATGTTGTTGATTTCTATGTCATTTTCATAGAAGGAATTAGCATGGTTATCTTTGTTGTTCAGGGGCATCCTTCGCCTTCTCCATCTACGACTTCGACGGCTCCGGCAAGATCGACGCCTTCAACGTTGGAGATGTCCTGAGGGCGCTCAACTCCAACCCCACAATGGCCACCATCGAGAAACTCGGTGGAACCAAGAAGAAGGGCGAGAAACAGCTCACTGTGAGTAGTGGTTTAAACTATTTAACTAGAGAAAATAATAAAAATAGAAAGGGAACGTATGAATGTTATAAGTAATTATAAAGAGTCTTGGGCCACAGAGTACCTTTGTATATGTCTTGGGCGTACACAAAACGAGTTAAAGACTCGTGCACATTAAGGCGGGCCGCGCCGCAACGGCGTACACAAAACGAGTTAAAGGCTCGTGCACATTAAGTCGGGCCGCGCCGCAACGGCGTACACAAAACGAGTTAAAGGCTCGTGCACATTAAGGCGGGCCGCGCCGCAACGGCGTACACAAAACGAGTTAAAGGCTCGTGCACATTAAGGCGGGCCGCGCCGCAACGGCGTACACAAAACGAGTTAAAGGCTCGTGCACATTAAGGCGGGCCACGCCGCAACGCATCGGATTGCAGAAATCCTCCATCATCACTTTCGTAAATATTGTATGAACGAATGCACACTAAAGGCGGGCCGCGCCGCTCCGTCCACTTTGCTTTGGTAAAATTTTGCAATGCGATGCGCGGTGGCCCACCTCTGCTGTATCTGCGTGAGCCTTTAGACTACATAATCAATATTATTAAAACGTAGTTTTATAAAAGTAAAAATTAAAGCAGAGTTAAAAGAGTTGTTAAACTCTACTTTATTATTATTATTATGTAGTCTAAAAGCTCATGCAGACACAGAGGCAGCGGGCCGCAGCGCATCGCATTGTAAAATTATGCTAAAGCACAGTGGCCGGAGTGGCCCACCTGTAGTGTGCAATGGTTCATACAAAATGTACGAAAGAAATATAGGACGATTTCTGCAATGCGATGCGTTGCAGCGCGGCCCGATTATTCACAGCTTTCATCGTGAATATATAATTATAATCAAATGAGTTGGGCTAAACAATGTTTTGACTGAGAAATTTGCTGTGTTGTTTCAGATTGAAGAGTTCCTTCCCATCTACAGCCAAGCAAAGAAAGACAAAGACCAGGGACAGTATGAGGACTTCCTGGAATGTCTGAAACTGTACGACAAGAACGAGAACGGTCTTATGCTTGGCGCCGAGCTTACACACACTCTCCTTGCGTTAGGTGAGAATTAAGAGCTTTTTAACACCCACAACCAACTTTTTTTTAAATATAGTACAGGATGGCGAAACGAGCTAAAGGTCCAACTGATATTAAGTGGTTACCTTTGCCCATAACAACTTCAATACCACCTAGGCTGTTACCTAAATGGTACCGCAAGTCGGTTCGCTAAACTGAAACGTGAAGATGGAAAGTCTCATGTGATTGTAATTTCACCGGCACCCGTACCCGTAGATTTTGAACATCTAGATGATCTGCACTAGGTGAAGGCTTCGTCGGCACAGATCAAGAATGGCATAGAAGAAACTGTGTCTTTCTTGTTATGTGCCAATTCATTATGATCTGTCAAACGTTTTGAGACTGTCTGTCTGTCAGGCATGCATTTTGAAATTACTCAAACTGTTACATTGTTATTCTTCCATATTAAACTACATCAACATAGCGATCTGCGTTGCTTAACATGTAAATAAGATAAATTGGCATCGACTTCCATTTCCAGTTGGACGTGAACTGAAATTAGTTGGCTAGAAGCCATTATGATCGTCGTTTAAAAATAATGATTTTGGTAACACAACTTATTTAGATTTTGGTTACTACGCAATGTTTATAATGTTTTCGATTGTATTTATCCCCTCATATGCCAAACTACCTTTTAAAGACGACGTTCACTGTGTTATTTTAATTGGCAGTTGAGCTCTTATAAGAGATAAAAATTTTGAAACTATATGTAATTTTCGTGGAAGTTGTAATAAGCCATCTCCCGCTCAGTGCTAAACATACTAGGCCTTCCTGTTACAAACTACAGCTGTATATTTCCTTGCAATTACTCATAATGATTTTTGTAATCATCAGGTGAGAAACTGGAAGATACTGAAGTCGCTGAAGTCGTAAAGGACTGCATGGACACTGAAGATGACGATGGCATGATCCCCTACGCACGTAAGTATCTACTCCTTTCTGCACTGTAGAATACCAATTTATTTGTTACTTTCTAGAAGAATATAATCATGGTATTGATTGTGGTAGAGACCCAATACATAAAAAATAAATAATTTGTATTACATTTGATAAGTGTGAATCCTTCCAATGTAGGTATCTACAAACTCAATGTTCCACATATTGTCCAGTGAATGCACATATTCATCCACGAATTCCTTAGTTAAGCATTTAATTACCATATGTTACGGCATGATCATTTAAAAAACATAAATAGCTTTTCTCCAAAGTTTGAACCTCGTTTATGGATAAACCCTTACTATTAAACGAAAAGTAGGTACTTCAGTAGATCCCTTTGTTATTTCCCAACCCAAGTGTCATACGCATGAGGGTATATTTCCTGTGTTTTGTGTGTCCCCCGTGTCTTACCGATTTTCCATTTACAGCATTCCTGAAGAAGGTGATGGCGTAGAGGCAGCACGTCTCGTCATATCTTTAGTTATAAGATCGTAAGTGGACCGCCGTAGACAATATGGCTATCTCTGAGCTCCGTTTCTTCTAACTGTTCATATAAGGCTTTATAACTTTACTGCTGTTCTGTATTTCTATTGTTATTACTATCGGTTTTACTGCTTCACATTCTACTTATATACCTAAGTTTATCTGTTTCTTAAAACGTAACCAATATTTATAGAGTTTTATCAAATCTTTACATCATTTTCGATCTGTCATAAGTTTGTAACCCATATATTTGCGAATAACAAGTTTGCCAACCATCCATTACGTTTTGTTAATATTTTCTACCATGTTTTCAGCGTTCCTCCGAAAAATGTGTGACGGGTGGCAGGGACCTAAGCCTAAGGCTAAGGCGGCGCCGGCGGAAGGAGAGCCTGAGGCAGAAGCACCTGCGGAAGGCTAAGCGGCAGTCGCCTGCGCCGGCGCCGCACGGCGGGCGTCGCGTGCGCAGCTTGCGTCGCCATCGCCCGCCGTGCGTCGCCTCGCTCCACCCTCGGTGACATCAACATGCCGTATACGCCATCTTAGATACGGACTACCCCCTTTTTATACGAATACAACATCTATGCACAATCGTTTTGTACAATTTTCTACCTATGACTGTACATACTAAAGTAAGATTAAATTAAATATACTGTAAACACACGTTGTACGTGTCTTTTAAATTTATTATTATTTATTTTAAGTACGTTTATAATGACAAAAATACAAAAAACCGTAAATAATTTTTATAATAAACTATTTAAAGTTTAGTCTGGTGTTATCTTCCATTAGTTAGATGTCAAATAAAAATAAAATTTTGATAGATAAATGGACAGGTGAATTTCCAAAGACCCAGAAATATAATCAATCAATCAATCAATCAACTCAGCCTATCGCAGTCCACTGCTGGACATAGGCCTCTCCCAAGTTGCGCCACAACGCTCGATCCTCTGCCTTCCGCATCCAGTCCCCCCCAGCCACGTTCTTCAGGTCGTCGGTCCACCTGGCAGGGGGGCGCCCTACGCTGCGTTTGCCGATTCGCGGTCTCCACTCAAGGACTCGTCTGCTCCAACGGCCATCGGTCCTTCGACAGACATGGCCAGCCCACTGCCACTTCAGCTTACTGATCCTACAAGCTATGTCGGTCACTCCGGTTCTTCTCCGGATAATCTCGTTACGGATTTTATCCTTCAAAGAAACTCCAAGCATAGCTCGCTCCATAGCTCGCTGAGCGACTTTGAATTTGTGGACTAGCCCAACTGTCAGTGTCCACGTCTCGGCACCGTAAGTCATGACTGGCAGGACGCACTGGTTGAAGACCTTTGTCTTCAAACTTTGCGGTATAGGCGACGAGAAGACTCGGCGAAGTTTGCCAAATGCTGCCCAGCCCAGACGGATCCTTCTGTTGGCTTCTTTCTCGAAGTTGTGTCTACCAAGCTGAATTACCTGCCCTAGGTAGACGTATTCCGTTACAACTTCGAGTGCCGACCCTTCGACGAATATTGGCCTCGGCATGACATGCATATTGAACATGACTTTAGTCTTGTCCAGATTCATGCCGAGACCGACACGTCGAGAGGCTCCGTTTAAGCTGTGCAGCATTTCGCCCAGTTGTTCCAGCGACTCAGCCATTACAACGATGTCATCGGCAAAACGGAGATGTGAGATGTTCTCGCCGTTAACGTTGATACCCTGTCCAGTCCAGTCCAGCGTCTTGAAGACGTCCTCCAACGCGTTAGTGAACAATTTCGGGGAAATTACATCCCCTTGTCTCACCCCTCTGCGCAGTTGGATTGGCTTCGTCTTTTGGTCCTGGACCTGAACAGTCATGGTAGCAGCGTTGTATAGGCAGAAATATAAATTTCATTACAATCCTTTTCAATGGACAAGAAAATATTATTTATTAAGGAATACAACAATATAACCGTTTGGCTTATCCCCTCTCCCTGTGAAATAAGTTGGTACACTCTATTTTATCTTACTTGTCTTATTTAGTAAACAATCTTGGCATGTCTTTTTTAAGCAATTCGTCAATAATAATTACTAAAACACATTATGTTAATAAATTCACACACAATTTTTTTAAATCATAATTACATATGTAGAACTAGTAATTATATTCTAACAGTAGTTATTTGAATAAAGACTTGCTAAGATTGTTTACTAAATAAGACAAGAGAGAAAAAACAGACTTTAGTAGGATACATTGAAATGCTTGCTGTAATTAACAGAGCTGCATGTATAAAAAGTACGACACTATATTACAGAGACAATATTACAATATATCTCCTATGTTGTTGTATGTAGTTGAGTGAGGTAGAAAAACCGGCCAAGTGCAAATCAGACTCGCGCAGTAAGAGTTCTGTACCACCCATCGACCTGATACACCGTATAAACTTATTTAATTCATGAGAGTTTATCAAAGGTCAGCACTGATGATGAAATATGAATATTTGGTGTGACATCTTTTTACGCCAGTACCATCACAGATTATGTTGCCTTATTTTATTATTAGTTGTTAAATTAAACTCACAGACTACATCATAGCATAGCATCACAAAGTTTGACGCTTGTATGTCGTATGTCTTGTGCATAACCAGTTTTAGGGTTTCCAACGGGACCCTATTATTCTGCATACGCCATCCGTCCGTCTGTCTGTCTGTCACAGAGCTCTATCTTTTTAACCGTAATAGGTAGCCAGTTTAAATTTGTGTATTGTGGTCATAATTTCACAGAATATGTATTACAATGCCCCCCCTCAAGACAAATACAAAAATTCCAAAAGTCTAAGTCAAAAGGTCCCCATACAAGAAACCTCGAATTAAGTGCATTTTTTTCAACGTTTATTGTTCCTGCTCTCTTTTTAGGGTTCCGAACCCAAAGGGTGCCACACGGGACCCTATTACTCTCGCTACGCTGTCCGTCCGTCCGTCTGTCTGTCACAGGGCTGTATTTATTGAACGGTAATAGATAGCCGGTCTAAATTTTCTCAGCATATGTGTTACTATGGTTCCTATCCCGAAAAGTATTAAAAACTAAAAAAAGTCTAAAATAAATGAGGGTCCCCATACAAGAAACCTATAAAAATGCATTTTATCAACGTTTTTTCTTCATGCTCTATCTTTAAAACGGTAATACATACCAGCGACAAACTTGGTCTGATGATAGTGCATAATATCTAGTTTACCAACAAATATTAAAAATAGGACAAACAGACATATGTGGTGGTACCTGCGTAAGAAAGAGATGCAAACATCCATATTTCACGCATGGTACTTTGATGATGTCTTTTGATGAACTCTTGTAAATTAAACCAGTTTCTATGGGGTATCAGGTCGATGGGTGGTACGGAACCCTTACTGCGTGAGTCCCACTCGCACTTTGCCCGTTTTTTATAGAGGCTATAGTAACACAACTAAAACACATATCTGTCAAAATTTCAACTGGCTTGACCTATTACGGTTAAAAAGATGCAGTCCTGTGACAGACAGACCGACGTACGGACGAACGGACAGACAGCGTAGGCAGAGCAATAGGGTCCTGTTTGTCCCATCGTGCCACCCTTTGGGTATGGAACCCTAAAAACTCAGGTTGTTGTTATTTTTTGGTTGGTTCCCTAAATTTTCATGAATATAAAGGGTGCGTTAAAATACGCATCAGTAGGATTTATTTTGAACGGAGTGACCGACATAGCTTGTAGAATCAGTAAGCTGAAGTGGCAGTGGGCTGGCCATGTCTGTCGAAGGACCGATGGCCGCTGGAGCAGACGAGTCCTTGAGTGGAGACCGCGAATCGGCAAACGCAGCGTAGGGCGCCCCCCTGCCAGGTGGACCGACGACCTAAAGAACGTGGCTGGGGGGGACTGGATGCGGAAGGCAGAGGACCGAGCGTTGTGGTGCAACTTGGGAGAGGCCTATGTCCAGCAGTGGACTGCGATGGGCTGAGTTGAAGGATTTATTTTTACTTTTTTTAAGATTATGCTAAAAAACATTTGCCTGTCAGCTTTCACGCTGAATAGAATGCTACACCGAGCGGCAATGGGAGAAAAAATTCCATAACCACTCAAAAAAGAGTTATATTTATCCAAAGTTATATATTGTGGAAAGAGAAATTCGCCCATAAGCAGGATTTCCTTTTCCTTTTTTTTCTTTCTACAATTTTATTTTTAGATTTCGCTTCACGTTACGTTAAAATAATAAAATAATTAATATCCTATCTATCAACGATTTACCGCACTAGACATAGAAATTTGACTTAAGCTCCATACAAATTATGTCAAATTTCTATCTTTAGTAGGGAAAATCGTGGATAGATAGGATATTAATTTTAGCCGTCAGCGTACAAGAGGATGCTGTATGTTGCAGATTACTTTTCTGTACCCCACTTCAACAAATCCGATTTATGTTTTAGTCTTTCTATGGTTTTGGCAGTTGTTTCATCACGGTTGACTGCGGTTGACCGATTTGGCTATACGTGGGCTATACACTATTGTACCTCTATACGAGTAGCCTATGGGTGGACTTTACGAAAAAACAGTACAGCGCCTTGCGTATTCAGTATAATAATGCTTTTAGGGTACTGCTTGGGCTGCCTCGGTTCTGCAGCGTATCAGGGATGTTTGCCGAATACCATGTGGACTGTTTCTACACAACCATGCGGAAACGGTGCACATCCCTGGTGCGCAGGGTCCGCGCCAGCTCCAACAGTATCCTCAAGTTATTTGCGGACAGATTTGACTGTCAGTACATGAACCATGCAGCATTGGTTCATGTACTGACTAATAAAATATATTAATTGTAGTTATTTTATGTTTGATTATTTTGTTTTGAATTTAATTTATTTCGATGTCTGACTCTCTGACATTAACTATATAATTTTATTAAAAGTGATTATTTTACTTATGAAAATTATCAAATAATAATAATAATATGATAATTTATATCTTTGATTACAATTTATTTTATTTTTTGCAATTTTGATGTACCTACTATTCCTATGATCCAATGTTGATTGAAATAAATGAATTTTAATTTAATTTTAATTTGTACATGACAGGGGCGCCGCCTAGCGGCTACAAGTCAAGTCAAGTCAAGCAAAAGTTTTCATTTCGAATAAGTATTTACATCTACGATGAAAGAAGCTAGTAAGTACTATAAGTAGTTTCTTTCATCGGAGATTTACACTTTCAAAACGTTAATTACGAATCTAGTTGCACGGTTCCAAAAAGTTGGTCCTATGGAGAAGAGCCGGCAAGAAACTCCATGGATAAAATCTTTCCAAATAATAATAGTACAATGATTTGTTACATGATTAATTGGAAAGAATTGAGTCTGCAATAAGAAACGTAATTTTTGGGACCCGCGGATTATTTTAAAAATTACTTAATATGCCGTGTTTTGATAATAAGCTACTAAAATTAAATTTAAAATTTAAAGAAATGTGTACAATTGACGATATTAAAGTGCTTAGTGCAACTCTTACGAGTTAACGGCCAAAGATATTTAATATGAGCCCAAAATAATATTATTAGGCAAACTTCGGTGACATTGACACTTTACAAAACATCTTTAATTATAAGTACTCTAAATTGTGCCTTAAGCACATTATTTTATATATATATATTAATTTCCAGTAAAGTTACTTATTAGGGTTCCGAAGTCCTACAAGGAACCCTTATAGTTTCGTCATGTCCGTCTGTCTGTCCGTCTGTCCGTCTGTCCGTCTGTCCTAATCCTTTACAGCTTAATAACTTCTACAGTTATAAACATAAGTAAATGAAATTTTGTTAAAAAATAGTTTACATATAGATCTCAATTTTAAAAGAATAAAAAAATAGTTTTTCCGTATTTTAGGGGTGGCGTCCATACATGTGAAATGGGGAAAAAAAAATTTTTTTCGCTGCACCCCCTCGTGTGGGATATCATTGAATAGGTCTACTAAAATGAAGGTAATGTTTGATACACCACTTTTTTATCAGGTGTACCATCTGCGAAATATAGCCCGCCAAAGTGGCTTGCAATGTGTCCCCCCCCCTGCCATTTCTAAACTATGCAATGTAGAAACTTATAATCTTCCACATTGATAGAACTTTATAAAAACTCTCTTTTAAAATTATTTCGAGTATAATGTAATTATAATTTTTTGAGTTATAGAGAGAAAACTGAAAAATACTTAAAACGTCCTAGTTCAAAGGTCATTGACCTTAGAGAAAAATGATCATAGCAAATAATGCTCCTTTAACTACTTTCTATTTGAAAAAATCACAAAAAGTAACTTTATCGCTAGATGGCGCTACTAACAACACGCTCTGAGTCGCGAATACTGCCGATTATTGCAAAAACTAAAATAGCCATGATTAATATTCGATTTGATTCGTTTGTAATTACACCTACTTAAGGAACCCTATAATACTGAGCATGGCCCGACATGCTCTTGGCCGGTTTATTTATATTATAACATTATTATTTTTAATTATTATAACTTTCTGTGAAATCGTACTGATTAAGGGGATAAATTACTTGCTTTTTAGGGTTCCGAAGTCCTACAAGGAACCCTTATAGTTTCGTCATGTCCGTCCGTCTGTCCGTCTGTCCGTCTGTCCGTCTGTCCGTCTGTCCTAATCCTTTACAGCTTAATAACTTCTACAGTTATAAACATAAGTAAATGAAATTTTGTTAAAAAATAGTCTATATATAGATCTCAATTTTAAAAGAATAAAAGAATCGTTTTTCCGTATTTTAGGGGTGGCGTCGATACATGTGAAATGGAGAAAAAAAAATTTTTTTCGCTGCACCCCCTCGTGTGGGATATCATTGAATAGGTCTACTAAAATGAAGGTAATGTTTGATACACCACTTTTTTATCAGGTGTACCATCTGCGAAATATAGCCCGCCAAAGTGGCTTGCAATGTGTCCCCCCCCCTGCCATTTCTAAACTATGCAATGTAGAAACTTACAATCTTCCACATTGATAGACCTTTGTGAAAACTCTCTTTTAAAATTATTTCGAGTATAATGTGATTATAATTTTTTGAGTTATAGAGAGAAAACTGAAAAATACTTAAAACGTCCTAGTTCAAAGGTCATTGACCTTAGAGAAAAATTATCATAGCAAATAATGCTCCTTTAGCTACTTTATATTTGAAAAAATCACAAAAAGTAACTTTGAAATGACAAACGTCTTAAATTTGGCTTCTTGAATGTATCGCTAGATGGCGCTACTAACAACACGCTCTGAGTCGCGAATGCTGCCGATTATTGCAAAAACTAAAATAGCCATGATTAATATTCGATTCGATTCGTTTGTAATTACACCTACTTAAGGAACCCTATAATACTGAGCATGGCCCGACATGCTCTTGGCCGGTTTTTTTCCTTTATACAGCAGTTAACTACCCATTTTCTTTTTTGCTCCAATTTCCAGGAAACTTGTAAAATTTACTCAAAATATTATTTATATTATTTGTGCAGTTTACAACACAACAAGTCTTATGACACATTTCCTTCTTTAGCTCATAAACATCGAAAAAACAGCGAGTTTAGCGTGGAAATACAAAACACAGTCCCAATAAGTTTCACATTTCTGCCACAGCGTGCACTGCGATCGATTTGACTGTCCCAACACCCATCTTGCACATAGCCAAAAGAGATGGCTCGTAAGAAGCAAGGAGGCATCAAGAAGAGCAAGGTTCCTAATGCTATAACGAAATGCGATGAACTGCTGTTTGCACTAGTAGTGTAGTTATGATACCTACTAAGTCTACTCAGTAGTAAAATAGAATACACTTGCACCATTCCGAAGTCAAATTATACATATCCCTTCTATTTTTCTCATTACTGAAAATTGAAATGAAAATTCAACCAATAAAATATTTTTGCTTCGCAGTAAAGATGTATTTCCCGCTGCCTTTGAAAAAACCCTGATTTAAAAAAGTATATCGACTGTTTCTTACATAATTGACACCATGGCACATTATTGCTGAAATTGGTAATATTAAAATATGGATATAGAATATTTTATGAAAATCAATGTCTTATGCTAAACAACTTTGGAAAATCTTTGTAGTTAGGATTTGGCACAACAACGAGATCTCACCCAAGCTGTTGTCCGACATCTTTGGTCTGCGGGATTCTGGACCACTAACTGTCTTTTAAACATATCTATCTTGAATACTACCTCTATTATTGGTACAAGCCATAATAATTTTTAATTAAAATAAAGTCGATAATGATTTATTGTCCTTTGTTATACAGTATACACCCTTTTAGTGCCCGTTTAAAATAAAGGGCACCTAACCAAATACTCCGTTGCACTCGCGCCAGTGAAAATGGCGCGGAAAATGTTTTCCCGGCATCAATATAAGCGTTCGGCATTTATCGGCTGGCGTTCGGATACACTCGGCGTAACGCAAAGTGCGAAGCTGTAAATGGTGTGACCAGCCTTAAATCATTACCAATTTATAAGTTAAAAAATTACTACACATGCGGAAAGCACAGGGCTCTATTCACGGAATTTCATGACGCGCCGATCAAGTTCCAGTGATGCTGCAGTTCGTTTCTGACAGCAATCGCCGTAGATAAGAGAAAACGAAAAGCATTGTTTTGATCGAAACTTAATTGCAACTGCATTGCAACTGCACTTCTTTAGTTACGTGAATTGGCCTACAGGACTCAGGACCGGTCGTTCTGGCGCTGCTTTGGGAGGCCTATGTCCAGCAGTGGACGTCTTTATACTGAAATGATGATGATGATGTATAATATGTGTATAACACACAGCAATATAAGGTAGCTTTATAAAGCTGAAGAGTAGTTATTTTAGTAATATTACGTAATCATTTTTTCATACCTGTAGTAAGGAAGACGAAACATGAACTATAATATTTTACATTTCAGCAACATTAAAAATGACCTATATAATGGCCTCATATCCTTGGTGTACAATCCCTGGCAGAGTTTTAACAACATAGGTTGATTACTATTCATTCCGGAATAAGTACAGATACTATATAGTTAATAGATAAAATCAAATTAATTAAAATGAACTCAAGAGATCTTAATCTAAGCAAAGTTGCTTTCCTGTCTCCTCGTTAAGTTCCTAAATACTAAAATACTGTTAACAACACAAATTACAAAAGTTTTGGATATGATAGTCATGTTCAGGGACTTTTTTCTCTTGAGTGTGGCAGCCCCACTCCGGGCTCGCTCCTCACAGCTCTACAAAGACAAAGTAAGGCAGTGTTTATCTCGTAGGCGAGCGAGTCCCGCGCTCCGTGCCTCCGCAGTGTTTACGTTGTGTGTGTGACCGATTGCTCAGTGATAACGTGACGAGAGGGCCGGTGTACACAACATCTTATCAAGTAAGAAACAACATTTTCGATCACTAAAATTATCATCAATATTTTTTTAAGAAAAACAAAAGTGGTAATTCTGCCAAAAACTTTTAAGGTTGACGAAAAATTCAAAGACTTTGCTCTATTTAATATATTATGTAAATGTCTTTGTTTAAGAGACAATATTCACGTGCTATGATTGCCAGCTATTATTTCATGTTGGGACTGTTTACATTTAGACCTATTCCATCGTCAGTCCGACAGCCATTTATCACAATACATAATGTATGTACAAGGTAGACATATAGGTGTACATTATGTGTGTATGTGTAGATTATACGAAGTATTTTACAACTATTATCGCAGACATAATTAAAGTTGATATGGAAACCAGTCGGCGATTGTCTCTTTAAATACACTAAACATTTTCATGTAGCGACAATTCAAAATGTATTGACAATTCAAAATGTATTCAAAGTAGAAAATATAATTTTATTTTGTTCAATCAAAAATAAGATGCTTCGCATAACAATAATAGGGTTATTTATACAAGCATTTGTTAACAATTTAGATGCGCGTGTACGAATTTCCTATATACGCATATTGGGTAGCACAATCTATGCGTATGATAACGGATGAAATAATTTCGCTCAACGCTCTTTATTAGCCATTATCCACAAATAATATATACCTATCTTATACACATGTTTAACTATGATAAACTTGCAGGTGTTGGTGTGTAACCAGTCACGATGGCGGATGTCAAAGAAAACGTAGAAGATGCTGTCAGCAAGCTTGCGGATAAACATAACACAGGTAAACAAACACTAGAGTAAATGCAACATTTTTTCCGTCCAAGCACTGTTCCACTTGCAAAGTAGGATGCGCAGTTTTGTGGGGACAATGACACGCACTCACAGAAAGTAACTTGAAACGAGTTGAAAAAATTCAACCACTTCGCCTGCCATTTTACTTCAGAGCACGAGTTTTGTAAAGATACTTTTGAGCTCAAGAGAGTCTTCATAAAGTGGTACTTTAAAGGTTTTGCGCTAGAATTGTTTGACCGGATCCCGAGTTTTATTGTTAGGGTCCGGATTTTATTTGAAATAGCGAGGGTCTTCATTGCTCGTCGCTTATCTTCTCGAATTTCCTTACATTGCTAATTTAACATAACATAACATAACATCACGCCTGTATTTCCCCGAAGGGGTAGGCAGAGGTATAATAGTACACCCGCATTTCGCTAGTTATGTTATAGTCCCATGTAATAGAGGGCGAGCCTATTGCCACTGACCGGGTACAAATCCAGACTCCGGGCTGCTACTGAGAATTTCCTAATGAAAAAACCCAATAACACTTTGCCCGACCCGGGAATCGAACCCAGGACCCCACGCTCAGCAGTCGCGCTTGCAACCACTAGACCAACGAGGCAACCAAATTGCTAATTTATTATTATTATTTATTGTTTGGAGGCCTTTGTCCAGCAGTGGACGTCTTTCGGCTGAAATGATGATGATGATGATTTAGTTTATTTTATTGCATTGCAAGCAATAGCAAATTACGTCCTTTTATCGGCTACAACTTTTATTAAACAAATTGCAGTAAAACTACTACGATAGGTCATTAATAAAATGCAGTACCTACTTGTAATTGTAAATTATCGATTCTAATAATCTTTTCCATTAATTTATTTGCATTTATGCTTGCGTTCAATTATGAAACCTTTTCGTACCTTTTTAGATTAATTTCGACAAGAATATGCATGACCTTTACACCTTTAGAATCTTTTATTATTTAACAACCTAATTTACCGGTTGTAATAAATTAGGTAATAAATATCTCGACACAAATAAACACTGACGAACTAAATGCATATTGAATACATGTTGTCACCATGCCTAAGCTAATGCAATTAGCAACGAAAGATTTCCAGATCTTTCGAAACCATAACATAACATTACCTAACCATAATGTAACTAAACGGTTTCGCAGCCTCCTTCTTAATAGTTGATAAATAGTCGATTAAGAAATCCCAGCTTAGTTTTTATGGAAGACAAATTTAAAATTAATTAATCATTTGATGAGCAAATAAATATATTGAAAATGTTCAAACGATTGGTTTAATCAAAATTCAATTAGGAGCAAGTGATTATTATTAATCATGTTTCTTTATCAATTTTTTTGGGCAAATTAAATTTAGATAGATAGATAGATAGATAAAACGTTTATTTAGTACAAAAACAAGACACAGGACATACAGGTAAAAATACAATAAGAAAGTGTGATATGTGTCTCAATATTGTACCAAATGGGTGTCCAGCTCAGCATGTGCCAGGTATTAATTAATTAATTTAGCCCAAAACAGTTGAAAAAAGTAGTTTTCGTTTCCGGGTTTTTTTTTAAATTTATTTATTTATCGCTTACCGTCTACACTGCCTTATCAGACAAGATCAAAATACAAAATATTAATAATTTAAAGAAACGAATTTACTAATTTATACAAACGCTTGGCTTCATCAGAAGTCGGATATTCACATTTCCTAACTTTTTTATATATAGTAGGCATAGGATGGCAAAACCGGCTAAAGGCCCTCCTGATGTTAAGCGGTTTTTGAAGATTTTAGCTACTGAGTATTCACTGTTACAAAATATGGTCGATAAATTAAAGCGCTAGAAAAGGCTTTAAATATTATTGTTCTGGATTCGGGGCAATGTATCAAACAGATGTGACATTAGTTTTAACCGGCAGAGGAAACATCATTCATAATAAAAATCTAGGTAGGTAGGTATGTGTGTTTTATACTACGAGACTGGTGACATATTATAACATCTGCCACCATTCCATTCTGCTATGCTACGGTATCATTCGGATTCATTTGCGGAATCAATGATAGAATACATCGGTAGATTTAATCAATCGCTATGTTAATGAATACACGATTCAATAATTACATAATTATTAATTTTATTTACATTACACAAAAAGCGAAATATTAGATGAAAAAAACCGTGACTAAACATTTTAGACAAATAAGCTTCTTATTATTCCGTGATATTGATGTGACATGTCTACAAACGAACCAGCACAGAATCAAAGTAGCTCGATTGATCAGCACCGTCAAACAAAATAGCGGTGTAAAGAAGTAACTCTTAGACGCAAATCGACAGTCTATCGGTGCCGCGATATTACAAAAGCCCATTGATTTCGGTTAGGTGCTTCTCCGATCGCTCTGGGTTTTATAGTTGGCACATGCACTATAATCTCCAGAGTGTTTCAGCCAAGAGGTGAGCCGAGCCCTACAGGGTATTCGAGTCACAATTTTCAAATTCTGGCACAAAAATCCCACCTCATAGCACGTATGAGTAGAGTGAGTAGTGTTTGAACCCAACATGCAATTGTTAAGAGCTGAACGTTTCTCTTGTCGCAATGCACTTAGGCCCGTATTACAGAAGGATACTCAAGCGTTGATCTCAGTTTAAAACTAGTTATGAGTTGAGCTTTGATTTTAGAACGTTCCTCAAGCAGAGATTTATTGATCACAGTTCAGCTGAGTTTAGTTTTATTTTATACTGTCACGTGTTTCGGAATTTCAGCTGAGATTTGATCTGTAATCACTCTAGTGCGGTCCAGATTACGCTTGAGTAGAGATTTATATTCAATTTCAGGTCAAATTCGTGTGTTATGTTGTTGAATTCAAGTTTATAATTACCATTCTGGAATAAGACCGATACTCAAGTAACGATTCTATACTTAAGTAGTGATCACGTGATTAGAGTTTAAACTGTACTTGAGGAAGCTTCTGTAATACGGGCCTAAGTGCATTGCTGATGGAGTTGTGAAGGAAAAATTCGAGTGAAAATTTGTAGATTATGTAATGGTTTTTGTTGCTACAATTATACCTACTGTATTTCATGAAAGATCGAAGACTATTGGACAAGGTAAGGTATTGTCTTTAACTAAATCAATAAAGGTAATTAACATGATTTATATGGAAGATTAATCATTCTCTATCGAGATATTTGAATGATAAACAGATCCATTTATTGATCCTATTGATGTTGTTACTTAGATAATTGCACCGGAAGCTCCTGTGACTTTGAACAATGAACATACACATGTTAGTACTAATTTAATTAGTTGTACTTGCTGCCTCATTAGTAGTAAAATTGAATAACACAGTTTACCATTATTATTTACCGTTATGCAATAACTTTTTATTACCTATTTACTTTTTATGAGCAAATTGTTTTATATCTGTTCTGACACAAAATGAACAATTCTAGTGTAAATTACAAAATAATATTCAATTTTATCAGCTTTGTTATGTAATGTGTGTTTTTCGCAGTAATTCTATCTCCCGTATGGTCTAGTGGCTAGGATACCTGGCTTTCACCCAGGAGGCTCGGGTTCGATTCCCGGTACGGGAAATATCTTTTTGGATTTTGTAAGTTTTATTCACGGCACGCGTTAAACATACTAAAGTGTTTAGATGAGATTATCATTAATCATTATCATCACATTATATAATCATTTTATTTTTAGCAATAGGTAAAGGAGATAAAGACGTTTTGTGATGTTTTCAAATTGAATAGATGATTAATTGATAGTTGATGATTTTTTGATTGAGTACTTAAAAAATAAATGTTGTTTTAAAAGGTGCTAAATTGCGAGTTTTTAATGTAATGTAATGACAATTTGAATGTAAATCGACGTGTTTTTTTGGCTACATTTCATAAGCACTGTTCCAGAAGCACACCTACTTGCATTTGGAGATAGGAAGTAACAAATTGGTGGTCATAAACCTGTAAATTAGCCTCCTCATCCCGTTGACAATAATCACACATTACGTAGGCGACGGTATATCAACGTCAATTCACTTTCTTGGAGACGATCATCCACATTCCACTATTATTGCTCAGTTTGCTCTGAATGAGCAACTATCGTCGTTAACAGAATTGTCCTAGTTTACGACAACATTATTATTTATTGATACTGCAGGCATAAGGTATGCTATAATGTATGGACTGGTGCGCTGCCCTTGCATTCAATCGGGCTTTGACTTGCATCTATTATCGTCCGACAAAGTTCACCCATACGTCTTAATTTATTAATATTTGCTGTAACATATTTTACTAATATTTATATGACTTCACCAAAATAATATTTCATGTGATTTATTCAAGTTGAGGCTCGCAGATAATAATAAATTGGTTTTATTTGCATGTTTATCACTATCACCATACTTAATAGATGCATTATCGCCGTCTTTATCAAATCGTCATCGATTTATTTAAGAATCTTATTCTTATCGAACGACAATGTAATCTTTATGTTAATTATCGGTTTCTAAAATCATAAATAATTTAATTTTAATATTTTTGGTTTGTAAGTTATTGTATTTTATTTTACCTTTATACTAAGGTTACGTTACCGATTTTGTGTTTTTTATTAAAGTATCAAAAGAAGCTATGTGATAATGTGAACAATAAAATTGACCAGCACCTATTGACAATTCATCATCATCATCATTTCAGCCGAAAGACGTCCACTACTGGACATAGGCCTCCCCCAATTAAGGGGGGGATATGCCATAATCGCCACGCTTGGCAGGCGGGTTGGCGATCGCAGTTGGTTGGTTAAATACTCATAGAACGCTGCTGCCCATCCTCTGGTGAATCCCTTAGTCGCCTTTTACGACACCCATGAGAAGAGATAAGGGTGGTGCTATTCTTTAAGTCCGGCACCACACGGACTTATTGACCTATTGACAATTAACATACATAAAATAGTAGGTAGGCATATATCCCAACACAAATAGGGTCAGAATTCGGTCATCAATCAGGAATCCTAAAAACAAAAAGACTAAGTAGTAAAAAGGGTCGGTGGTATATTTTTTGGTACCACCATTATACTCACATTATTTGAATTGAATTTGATGTAATAAACAGTAACCTATTTAAAAAAGAGTATATCCATTGAGTTTCTTGCCAGTTCTTCTACATAGGGCCTACAATTTGGAACCGTGCAACTAGAGCCTGACGTTTCAAAAGTGCCTGTAATTAGGTTTGTTTCAAATAAAAAACATTTGAATTTAGGCTCAGCAAACGGATTCGACACGTTGATCGTTGGCCAGAGTTACTACAAATAGATCAGGTGTAGGTGGCATTTCTAAGAATACTCTCAATAAATTGACACATCTCGTATGGATCCCCTTGGTGCTGCAGTGCACGGAGCCTTGACTTCATTTATCTAGTGCACCCATTATTCTATTAGCTATTTCCTGGACCTCTGTTTTGTAGATGTGATTTTCTGTCTCTTTTAACTTCAGCTTTATCTCTATACAATTGAGATTGAAGCAATTTTCTAACAACTCCATATTTAATCGCTTGCTTTTACAAATACGTAACTAGCTCTTTTTCAAGCTTTGTAAAATTTTCTAAGAAATAGTGTCTAACTAAATTGCCTCTTCGTTTCAATAAAGAAGTTTAAAGGCTAAACGGTACGTATTGATTACAATAGTTGACAGTCACGATAATTGTGTATGGGGTTTGTTCGGGGTGTGAGGGGCGTAATGAAGCTTCCTAGAAGAATTTGCTTCGTGCCTGACACCAGCCGCACCTAGGTCTCATGTAGTGCTATACTGGTAGTGGTAATCACTGAATGTTAATTCGCTGGCTTTACGATTTAATTTGTTACTAGTACCTTTTCTTTAATTTAAGAAATTCTGTATGCAGGTTAATTCGCTGGCTTTACGATTTAATTTGTTACTAGTACTTTTTCTTTAATTTAAGAAATTCTGTATGCAGGTTAATTTGCTGGCTTTACGATTTAATTTGTTACTAGTACTTTTTCTTTAATTTAAGAAATTCTGTATGCAGGTTAATTTGCTGGCTTTACGATTTAATTTGTTACTAGTACTTTTTCTTTAATTTAAGAAATTCTGTATGCAGGTTAATTTGCTGGCTTTACGATTTAATTTGTTACTAGTACTTTTTCTTTAATTTAAGAAATTCTGTATGCAGGTTAATTCGCTGGCTTTACGATTTAATTTGTTACTAGTACTTTTTTCTTTATTTTATGAAATTCTGCTACTTCGCAACTATTGGTTGAGGTCATGAAGTCTTTGTTTTGTATTACATAATCAGCCCATTACTGTGCCACTGCTGGGCACGGGCCTCTTCTCAGTATGAGAAGGTTAAAGCCTTAGTCCACCAAGCTGGCCTAGTACGGGTTGGTGGACTACACATACCATCGAGAACTGTACTTTCGACCAAGTGTTGCATCGGCGAATGATACGTTCGACGAATAGTTGTCGGTAAAACGTGTTTCGGTGGATCGTATTTCGGTGAAACGTAGTGCTCCCGTATGGAGCACTCTCTGGTGTTTGTATTATTGTCTTCATATTTTAGCATCAATAATCTATCAAATCATGGTGCAGTGTAGCAAATATGAAGTATTTCTTATTGTTGAAAGGACAATATAGAGATTTTTTTAAAGTAGAGGCTTCCATTTATTTCACTTTGCTTAGAAAAAAGGAATCTATTCGTTTGTTATTAAGCTTCACGGTATTCTTAAGTGATGAACAATGATTTGCGGTTTCATATATGGGCCAATTTGATTAATGGGCCTGGGCCTGGCTATAGTTTAAAATGTTTTCCTACACATTTTGATGTTGATATTTTGCAAATTAATGGGATTTATTTCTTGCAAAAAAACCGCGCTAGTCATAGCGCGGTTTTTAAAGATAGTCATATCTTTTAGCAATAATTAGCTTCATTGTCGATTTTATAGGACTTATAATCAATCACGACATGTGTAGATAAATTATCTGCTTAAAGATTTCAACTTTTTTCTTGTTCATACGTGAATGGATTTAATTAAACAGGGCCAAAATAAAAATTCAAATGCCAGGGTAAAAATTCAAATGAGCGCAACTCCATACGAAGCTTCCCATAGTTTTTGAAAACAATGTTTCATTTTAGATGGAATATTCTTATTTATTTTCTCGCAGTCGCTGTTGTTAGTAATTAATTATTGTGCCTCACAATGTTTTATTGCACTAACGTAATCATCTCATAATATTTACTATTGTTGTTAGATTAGATCGTAGATGAGGAATGCACTGTTTACACTACCTGCATTTATATCATTTTACTAAAGCGAATACTAGCGAAAAACCAACAATTAATGCAGCGTACAATTGAATAGCAAAACCTTGAACATTTAACATGTTCCATAGACTCTTCCTAAGCTTATCTCGTCATAGTTTTCTTACAAATTCCGTTATAAATTACCATTGTACACACTTTATCGGTCGAATCTACCACGACTCTCTGATTAAATCAGTGTAGCCTGGACAGGGCACCAGCATCTATTGTGTTAAGTAATGCCATAAATACAATTAAACTCACTTACTCTCGTTAGTGTGATAATGTAGTGTCTTTGCCCTCGGGCGGCATGGCCGCAAGTCTTATTGTATTATGCTGAGCTCACAAGTCACAACCTATTGTCTTTAGGAACCAGGCTCGGAGATTAACAGGGCATTGCAACTCATTCATAAATGATAAATTATAACAATGGATTGAGCAAACACCTAAATATACTTTAGCTCTGGTTTGCTTTCCAAAGTAATTGTAAGACAAACAGACGTGCCTTATTATACATGATATAAACAAAGGAAATTCTAAAAGTTAGGTAAACAATTGAATAATGTAGCAAAGTTTAGGGACTGATATTGAAAGTTTTACAATGAAACAATGTTCTAAATATTTTATAGACGTACGCTGTTCGCAACTAATGACACGGTGCTAGTTAAGTGAACAATTAGGTCAAATGTAGGCAAATGTCTATCGCCTAATAAACTGCAAGGAATTTAGCGTTATGTCATACATAGTTGAGTCAGAAATGATGTTTAAATTCAATACTTTAAATATTTAGCTTACTGCTTATTAGACATCTTTGTTTTGTATCGTTTCTTTATTGCCCTTCGGGTTGACAGTACGTAGTCGATCACAAAGATTCATTTCTTCATTCTAATGCACCGTATCCGTTGCTTCAAAGGATCTTCTCTTATGGGAGAATTGGGTAACATTATTTTTGAGGTTAACCAGCTTTTATTTTAGAGCTGCGTTGTGTGTGTCACTTTGTATATTTTGTCAACTATTATTTTAGTGCCCTAATCCATCAAGAAGCTCTAAATATTTGAGATACTTGAGGTTATTTAAGTTATTAATTTCAGACAAGAATTCCCTTCTTATTTAACAAATATAAATCACTAGCTGACGCCCGCGGCTTTGCTTGCGTGGTAGGTATAACAGTAAAGAGTATTGTAGTAATCCAGGACATGGTCTATATGTGTGAAAAATTTCATCCAAATCTGTTCAGCCGTTTCAGCGTCGACAAACAAACATGCATAGGTAAAAAAAATGATGCAAAATAAATGATTATGATTACTTTCGCATTTTTAATATTAGTAGAATTTACAGCATGCTTAATTGGAACAAACATGCCTGAGATTTTAGAATCTAACCTGTTTCTGAATTTAATTCGCGTGTTATAAGCACAACAATCTTAAACCCCGTTTGAGTTTAACAGCAGGTAAAGTTAAATTAATTAAATCATAAAAATGCAATTTTACCTATTTATTGACAGCAACAATATTTCATTTCGTAGCTCACGGCTCATTAAAATTAATGAGAGAGTTTAATAAAAAAATGTTTTGTTAAAATGAGGCGGGGCTCGCGGGCGCGGTGGGAGCTCATCCTGAAACTTTACTCAATGTCACTGGTTAATGAACTGTGAACCGAACAATGGTTTCTTGGAAGGTACACCAACAACTTTCTGAATACAAGACACAACATTGCAAGTTTCTATTCAAACCATTTGAAAGGATATCAGTATAAGAATAACAAACTTCTTTATTTTGTATTAATAATATAATATCATAATTATTGTCTAATTTATGCAATAATAATCATTCTATAATAAAACAAGTTTAACCGGATTATATCGCGTACCTATATTATTTAAATTGATTTTCCTGACGTTTCGATAGCTTTGCAGCGTTCGTGGTCGCAGGAAGACTAAGATGACAAGCGTCTGTACAGATATTTCTAAAAAATATATTTTAATCTACCGTACAATTTTTATTAATTAAAACTACGAACGCTGCAAAGCTTTCGAAAAGTCACGAAAACCAATTTAAATAATATACGCGATATAATCCGGTTAAACTTGTTTTTATTATAATGTGTAGTGATCGGGAAACCCTAAATCATTCATTAATTTGCGAATCTAACTATAATAATATGATGTATGATAATAGGATGATTTGGGTGTATGTCATAGATTTAGAGGTGTATGTGTATGGTGTTAAACTCATGCCTTGCCAGAAATAAGCCTTGCCTGTTTAATATTTTGTAGTTCAAGTTTCTTATTTTTAGGTACTCAACTCGAAGATAAACTTTGAAATAGGATTTTTTACGATGTCAGATTCTTTTTAAATGACAATCCGGGTGGGCTGAACTGGTTTCATAAAACGTTTATTAAATTTTATGTGAGCGTGAAAGATGTGGAGTACATATTCGAGATTAGATCAATTAGGAAAAAAAAATTCATTGTTACAAATAAGTTCATAAAAGTAATTTAACAAATCTAAAAGAATAGAAAAAATAAAGAAACAAAGAAAACTGATTTATTGCCACAACAAGAAATGCGGTAGGTAAGTACAGTCGACTGCATGACAGTGGTAACAATTGAATTAGAAAACCGCCCTTACTGCTTGCGAAATAAAGGCACTGTCAATGTCAAACCGTTACCACTGACGTGCGGTCGACCGTACATACAAAAAATATGAAACTATCTTAAATTTGAGGAAATCTTATAATAGCTGTAACTATCATACGAAAAGTAACGTTGCATGATGCTGTGTTGTAACGTGGGCCACTAAGCCACAATACAGCGCTGATTTTCAGTGCGCGAAATCAATAATTATATTCTTACCCAAAAATAAGAACCATAATTATATAAGGTAAGTGTTACAGAACTATTACGTATACATGCCCATATTATCACACACATGATATCATAAATAAAAAAACATACATCAAAGGTTTGCTAATGAGACGCAGTACCAGTGTTTGGATAAATCATCTGTTTCGTCAAGGTTCTAATAAGCTTTATGCTGCTGCGATTGAACCAGAACAATACCAATGATGCATTTGCATCACTAAATCATCAATAACTATTATCCCATGGTATTATAGCATCAATAACAGTTAAGCTGGAATTAAAAGCTGACAACCGTGGGGGATTAGCTGATGCCCGTACCAACATCAGAGGACAATTACATTTAGCGGCATCTTGCTTCGTGATTGGTAAATTGCCGGACGGGTTCAGCGCAAACGCATTTCCCACATACTACAACTAACCGCTTGTCTGCTATGATGAAATTTTTCTTTTTAAATGTTTTTATAGCATATATTTTTACACTTATTCAAAACAAGCCTTTTATAAAAAAAAAATACTAAATCAACAGAGTTCAGTATTTATTGCTACATTTTTATGATGCCATCCAAATGCTATTTAAATGGTTCCAAGTTGTATCGGTAGTATATAACCATTCTTTATTTGGATTTAAGGATAAACTCCATTTGTTTCAGCCAGAATCGGTTTTAAATGAAGGCAGTTAATGTCGCCCACGAAGCAAATTTTAACCATTACGTCAATATAATTGTAACGATTAGTACAATTTAGTCGCGACATAGCGTGCGGTTCGCCAATTAGGTGGAACCGCCAATTAAAGCTGGTCCACAAAAATAAATTACTTAATGTTACTCCAACTCCTTTTGCTATTACATCTGCTCCTATAGTCTACTCTTTTTATTGCTTCAAAACTGTTTGAAGCTACGCTGTCATTTTCGTTGCCAGTGTTTTATAAGCAATGCTAAAATGCTAATACGAAAGACAATCAAGCTTTCCTATATCGTTATGATTTAAGAAACGATATATGACTTGCGAAGAACTAATTTAAATCTAGCAAACGTTACCAATTCGTCGTAGCTTAACATTGATAATTGAGTAGTAACTACACACGACATAGTAACATGTAAATAAAAGATACAGAAGCAAAGCAAGAGATTTGGCCTCAGAGGTGTCGCGAGCGGCGCGTGAGGTCGCATACAAATTAGCGAAGCGGTGCGCACGCGCCTGTTTTCATAAGTACATAACATTATACAATGAGTATTCAATTACATATAGAACATTACGCTACGTCTACTGCATATTAGCGACGACAGAACGAAAGTTATAGAGATGCATACAAAATTAGTCACTTGGTTTACTAGTACGAGTGTAATAAATAAAAGTAAGGTAATATTTATTTACATCTGAATTGTAACATGTTACTTATTTTGGAAATAAACGATTTTTATTTATTATTAGTTTTTTTTCTTATAATAAAGAACTTGCTACTTATACTTTATTAATAACAATGTAACATTCATTTTCCTTTACGGGACAAGCCGAATTCGAATAAGAAGGCGGACGTAACGCTCCAAGCGTAACGCTTCAAGCGTTTACCTTTCGGGGTGCTGGCCAGAAAATCTCCACGTGTGTCTAACGGCTGCTTTTTCCTCTGGTCACGTCTGGAGGGATCGCAGTTGTTAGGCCGGTGCATCCTGGGTACAGGCAATGGAATCCTTTCGAGGGATTAACCCTCGGGGATCTTATTGCCTATGGCGAATATTCTGGTAAGGGAGGGGCCCCATGTGGGCCAATGGGGAGTTGCTCCACGTGGCTCTCTGTTGCCAGCAGAGGGCACTGTGGAGGAGCAGGGGCGGGCCCGGTGTGCACTCACCCTGCCACTGGGCAGGCAGCGGGGGGATTATCCTTCTCTGCCCCCGTCGATCTCGTAACCCCAGGAGTGCTGAGTAGTGTTCTCGCACTTCTTGGGAACGAGGGTCTTGGCTTTACCGCCCAGACCGCGAGGAAGAAAACCTCTATAAAAATTACGGGAGGATGGGGCCTGCGAGCAGCAGACTCGGGGTAGTCTGCTGCCCGATCAGCAGCTAGCGTAGCTGGCGTAGCTCCGCCTACCCCGGTGGAGTGCGTCCATGAGGACCTCCCCACGGCAAAAAAAAAAGCGTTTACCTTTCAGATCTGCTTAAGTACCTACCTAGTTTGTTTAAAATTACAAAACCACTGGGGGGCTGCTAGTACATAGCCATAAATCTACTAGGGCAAACATAATACAAGATTAAAACAAGACTCAGTTAAGATTAACAATATTTACAGCATGCTTTATGAAAGAGCAGCCGTTGCAATAGACCCAAATCCGACATAGATAAGGTTATCTGATGTTAGTCAACAAAACGACACTGTTATAAAGGTGTGTGCTCCGATGACCTGTAACTAGA
This sequence comes from Asteroscopus sphinx, assembly GCA_949699075.1. NCBI lineage: Eukaryota > Metazoa > Arthropoda > Insecta > Lepidoptera > Noctuidae > Asteroscopus > Asteroscopus sphinx. The sequence continues at coordinate 14,730,397 of OX453013.1, forward strand.
CGTGGCTTGTAAATATCTACTATGCAATATTTCTAGGATGACGTAAGAAACCGCACTAGCTAGATTCTAATTATTACGACACCTGAAGGTCAGGATGACCTTCCTCATCTGTGATTGTTTTTACATTTTATCATTCGATTTTGAATTCTAATTTAGGATGAATTCGTTCTGGTTGTTGATAATAAGGTAATTGTAGCCCTTCAACTTTATCCTGTAAACTTTTAGAAATACAAAGAAATGTTTTCGTTTACTTCTCTATTATTTTCTTTTGTACTGTTTGTGCCACGTCTAGCGTGGTGAGTATTGTTTATAGTAATCATTATGTTTACATATTTTCCATCGCGATTGTTGTAGCTTCTTTGAAATCATTAGAAGCTATTACCTCAATCACATCAAGATGACTAATAACATATTAGTCATCCTGATGTTGATTCTTTACTTTGGGTGCCTAATGTGCATGTTTGAATTTAGTGTCGTAGTAAATATTATTTTTATGTAGAATCTTAGTGATTTTCTAAGGAAATCCACCATTCTGTTCATTAGTTAATCTATCATCATCCACAGCGCCTTGGCATTCCATTAACGATGTCGTATCTTTTCTCTTATGTAAAACAGTAAATCTATATGTCTACAATATTTAATTTAAACCTTCAGCAGCAAGATCTATAAATACCTTAAAAGGAAATAATATATCAAATTGCACGCGAAAAATATAACTAAAACTTTGAAAGTACTTTTCAGAGGTTCTCTAAACAGGTGCCTTGGGTCACGCTATGTCAACCCAGCAGTTTTTAAATATCATGTCTACGGTCTATGCAAATATGCTTAGACTAACTTTAAAAGTGTTTATTAAGTTAGACGTAGAACAGTAAACTACTGTTGAAACTGCGCAAGGAATGGATCGCGTCTTCGACTGTGAATGCCGCCATGCCGTAAAGTTAACGTGTTAACGTCTTATTGAAATAACTGAAAACCTCTTAAGGGGTCATAGTTTTCAACAGTATGAACAACAATTACAATTTGACCAACCCTGAAATCAAAAACAGCTGTCCCCTACATTTTTGTTCACATGTTTCGACAAAATGTAGGGATTAGCTGATATTTTTTTCGCGATTTCAGGGTTGGTCCCATAGTAAAAATTGATTATACTGATGATTACATAGACCCCTTAAGAGGTTTTCAGTTATTTCAATAACACGTCGTATAAGCGACTATACTTTGCCCGCGGTTTCACCCGCATACTAAAATAAAATACAGCCTTTGTTACTTCTGGATAAAGTAGCTTTATAATGGTAAACTAATTATTAAAATCGGGTCATTAGTTTTATTCAGAGTGTATTGATTTACAAACAAACAAATCGTTTCTCTTTATAATATTAAGTATAGATATAGTTAGATTAAGATAAGATGATGGACAGTAGAGTAATCCGATCTGCCAATAATAAAATAAATCACCAAACTATCTGCCAAGTCGATGATTATGGAAATAACTTAAGGCTGATTTGCGCGGAGAGAGATTCAACAGGCGAGTGTCATGAAGTACCTATCTTTTTTCTCACCGAAAAAGCCAGTCAGAAAGAGTCTCGCCTAGCTGAACTCCTCATATAAATCAAACTTTATGATCTGACTGTTAATTGTAGAAGCAGTTATTGACCCATATTCTGTAACAAACATTTACACAAGAAAAGCAATAGTAATATAGGTCACATCTTGGTCAATAACGTGGAGTAAGGAATAATAGCTGTACGGTAATTAATAAATTGCTTACCATGAGGTTACGAGATCATCTTTAATACAGGTCTTGTTAAATGCAATTACCGAATTGTTATCACAAATATTACTGCTATCCAGTTCAGTTGAGTACCTACTACTAGCTATTGGTTGTTCTGGTGGTGTCTTAACGGGATTTTTTGAAAAACATTTTATATTTCATTCATTTCATAATTACAATTGTGATGAAACAAGTTTTACAACGGATTACATCACGTACATCATTAAAATTGAAAAAAAAAACACACAGAGTTTTGGTTTTGTTTTAAGCCACGCTAAGGAAATGTTTTGAAAAGTCACTGCTCACGATAGCAACACTTTCTGATAGAGAACATCTCTACAAACATAAGTTACTATAGCCAAGCTCTAAACCATCAATATGTCGAAGTTTAGGTGATAGTATGTTCCAAGATTTATGTGCTAGCAAATTACTATGGAAGGTGGGTGTCTCTTAAAAAGTCACTGTGGAATTACAATAGCAGTACACAAGGGTTGGTGACATCTCTAATAAATAGATCACTGTCGCAGCCAAGCTTTTAACCGAAACTATGTCGAGGCATATGTAGGTTATGATCGGTTTTCAGATTTGCTTATTTTGATGACCTTTAATTTTATTGTTGCCTATGACACTCCAGGGCTGAAGACGAATCTAATGACACCTCGCACAGGAGATCACAAAGAAACAGCCAAACATACATATATATGTATATACATACACTCGAAAAACATTATCCTCCTTCTGGGACAGTTGGGTTAAAAATAAGAAGTGAACGATCGTGTCGCAAGTTTTAATTTAAATAACATTTGTATGTCATGGCTCTTTTTAAATCGTTATTCAGATTCATTGATATGTTGAATAGATAACCAGTGTGGCCGTTTTTAAAAAAGGTAATCAACTAAAAAATTATGTTTTCAGTACTAAAAATACTAAAATACGTATGCAGAATTATACTAAAATTGTACTAAAAAAAATTCAAATGAAACACCTAATTTTTTTTAAAATATCAAATTTCAATTCAAATTTTCAAATAATATTCTTATAAGACATTCATAAATTAAACAAAAAAACAATGTTTCATTTTTATATGTTTAGTACGGAAGGAATTAGGTAGGTTAATGAACTAACGGCCTAAATTAATATTCAATCTATCCACGATTTGCCCTACTAGAGATAGAAATTCGACATAAGCTCCATAAAAAATATGTCAAAGGTAAATCGTGAATAGATTGTATATTAATTTTGGCCGTAAGGGACACCGGTCCCTTGGATTATCCAATACAATGATAATTAACGGCCAAAATTAATATCCAATCTATCCACGATTTGCCTTACTAGAGATAGGAATTTGACATAAGCTCCATACAAAATACGTCAAATGTCTATCTCTAGTAGGGCAAATCGTGGTTAATCTAACCATATTATTTTTGGCCGTAAAACGATGTTATTTAAAAACTTCCGATACTTTGTCTTCATTCAAACATCGATTATTTTTCCATTTCATTATATAAACTAACTAGTACAATATCTGTGTATTTTCGTTTCCTCAAACATTTCCTCAAAATTTTCCCAAAAACTATAGTTTCCCCAAAATTACGAAACCAAACCCCGATCTTGCTATAGCACAATTTGTGGGAGTAACCGTAAACTATTTGTACATACTACTTTAAAAAAGAGACAAATTATACCGCTGTGATAAACATCAGACAAAGACAAAACTAAGCCAATGAATGAAAGTTAGTACTGCCAGAAAATAATACCAAAAATACGCTATAAAAAGGTTGTCAAGTTAAAATTGTACCAAAAAATACCAAAATCTGAAATAATACCAAAATACGTGGGACACTCAGAAAGTTTTGCGAAACTAAAAAAAATTGTTCTATACGTACATATATTTTTATCAAATCTTTTCAAAGTACTTTCCACCAGCCTCTATACAAAGATTCATGCGCCTAAACCAGTTTTCAAAACACTTTTTCCAGTCCGCCGCAGACACCTCGTTTACAGCCTGCTCGAACGCAGCCAGCGCATCTTCCGGCGACGAAAATTGTATCCCTTTGAGCTGATTTTTTATTTTTGGGAATAAAAAGAAGTCACACGGTGCTAGATCAGGGCTGTAAGGAGGGTGACCCAGGAGTTTGACTGGCGTGCTGTCCAGGAAGTCCCTCGTTTTGAGTGCGGTGTGCGCAGGTGCATTGTCGTGGTGGAGCAGTAGCCCGCGGAGCCCTGTGTTTGGTCGCTTGTTGCTTATAACAGAGAAAACTTCTGGCAAACATTTGGTAGTATACCATTCGGCATTAATGCTTCTTTGATCCCGTAAGGGAATTGATACCAAGTGGCCAGTCAAATTAAAAAAGCTAGCGATTAAAATCTTACCCCCGCTTCTAGATCGCTTCACTTTGGTAGGCGTTGGCTCATTTTGAAACACCCAAACAGTCGACTGGCGCTTGGTTTCTGGGTCGTATTGATAAATCCAGGACTCATCACCTGTAACGATGTCGTAAACACGCCGAGACGAGCCTGCTTCAAATTTGTTAAGCATATCACGGCACCATTCCACCCGGGCCTGCTTCTGAGCATCGGTGAGGTTGTGCGGCACCCAGCGTGATACTATCCTCCTCACGCGAAGATGGCTGTGTAGAATCTCGTGAACGCTTCCCGATCCAATCTTCAATATGTGTTGAATCTCCTGATATGTAATTCGCCTATTGTCTTGGATTAAATTTTTCACTGCTAGCACGTTTTCTTCGGTAACAGCCGTCAAAGGGCGACCGCTTCTTTCGTCATCCCCCAAAGTTGGTCGACCGCGTTTGAATTCGTTATACCAACGATACACGGTTGCCTTGGAAGGGCCTTCATCCATGAATGCCATTTGAAGTCTATCGTACGATTCATCCGGTTTCAGGCGACACTTGAAATCGTATAAAATCATAGCTCTAAAATGTTCCCGGCGCAGATCCATATTTCAGTGAGACACAATACTTTGAATTAACTCGCAAAAAATGTGGAGGGAAATTTTGAAATTGGAACTTACTTATTTTTACTTATAAATAATCATATTTTCGAAAAACATTATAACTGGCCAGTCTCCCATATATAAAAACTTTTTTTCGCAATACTTTCTGAGGGGCCTGGTAATACTAAATCAATTTTGCGGAGGCCAAATTATACCAATTTGGTATCGAAAATAGCAAAAACGGTCACACTGTAGATAACAAGATAACCAAAAGAAAAGTCAAGTAAATAAATATCACGCGTGATCTTTATATCAGAAAATTGTTAATTACTAAAAGCTTTGTGTAGGTAGCTTCTAATTGAAGTGCAGGGGACGAAAAACTACGTCATGGTACAATGTTAGAATACTGATTACTTCTCTTGTTTCCCATCGTGGGAACGTGATTACACAACCAAGATAAATAAACTTACATTGACAATAACGTAAATGCGAAAGATTAGTTAAGGTATTTACTAAATAATATTTAGACCTATGGCTTCTCATGGGTGTCGTAAAAGGCGACTAAAGGATTCACCAGAGGATGGGCAGCAGCGTCCTCTGAGTATTTAACCAACCTACTGCGATCGCCAACCCGCCTGCCAAGCGTGGCGATTATGGCATATCCCCCCCTTTTGGGGGAGGCCCATGTCCACTAGTGGACGTTTTTCGGCTGAAATGATGATGATGATGATGGCTATAATATTATAACTTTAACTTTTGTATTCCATATACATACAAAAAATCCCATTTCCTAAACCTAAAATAAATTTTAGGCAAAAGAAAAGTTGACGAATTATGATGTTTACCATGTGATGTAGCCAACATAAGATCCCAATACTGTTCCACTACTGGTCACGGGCCTCTTCTCAAGATGAAAAGTATTTAGAATTAGTCCACTTCACTAGTTCTTTATACAATACTTGGACTATTACCTACTTTATCTTGCGAATAAACTATAGAAAGACATTTATAGATTAATATCAGATGGCTCTTTATGGACAGCAAAATCAAAGATAGCTAACTATACATATTCACACACCCTTCAAATGCCTTCATGGTGTCGTATTTCAAAGTCCATTCAGACGATCTTCATGTTGATAAGTAATTTCGGCAACTATCCCTTATTGATGAACAAACTTTTTCTTTTCTTTTTATTATTCTTACCATGATGAACGTAGTGAGGTTTCCTTCGTTTACTTTTTCCGGGTTGATATTTATCTATATACCCTTTTTGGTCGTTGAGGGACCAGGGAGTGACCCACGTCCGGGTTTTTAACGCACGACGTTATTGACCAATCATGTGTGAGAGATGTGTTCACAAAAGGGTCGCCTTGTTATTAGTACCTGAAGTACCTAGTAAGAATAGCACCACCCCATCTCTTCTGGTGGGTGTTGTAAAAGGTGACTAAGGGCACAGATTAGATAATAGTCTAAGGGGTTCAATAGAGGATGGGCAGCAGCGTTCTCTTGAGTATTTATTATATAATTTAACCAATTGCGATCGCTAACTCGCCTGCCAAGCATGGCGATTATGACATTTAGGACGAGGCCTATGTCCAGCAGTGGATGTCTTTCGGCTAAAATGATGATGATGATTAATAAGTTTGCGTTACTAAATTGTGAATATATTCAAGATTTTTACCCAGCACTTATAATCTTGTTTTCAAAAGGTAGCAAAGTAAAATACCTAAAAAGAAAAGTCCTTTTCCATCATTTTTGGTGATTGTCCTTCCCATATGTAAATAGAGGACGTAGCTTATTGAATAACCGATATTACTACACAGGCAAAGTAAATTATTTGTGTAGGTACTCCGTAAGAAGTTGGCATGGCCAATTAAATTATAAAACCAGGGTTTTACCTTTATCGCAGCATTATTAATGCTGATTTTTGTCAGAAACAACTTTCTTACACAATTTGGATGGTTACTTTACTTACTCTCATCAGTTCTTTTTCTCATGTAATTTTTCACAACATAAAAAATAGTACCATGTTTACCTTACTTATAAAGTCAGGGCGTGAAGTCGTTGAATCACTGCCAGTATCGTCGTCAGACTGTACTCAAAGCTTGTCTTCACAAGGAGGGAGTACTCCAAAGAACTCTTTGGACCTATCCTACGTCAAGGCCATGCGTTTTCAGCTTTCTCATTAGTATCACCCTTTCGTGTCTGTTGCATTTCTTAATTAAACGTAGCACCCTCTTTTAGATTCCCATGCACGTTGACGTTGGTCAAAGCTTTGTTCAAACTTTGTTTAAGGATACGATTACCTAATTAATGTATAATGATAATCACTGTTTTAAAACCATGTTGAACAATCTATCCATACAACGTGTTATTGAAATAACTGAAAACCTCTTAAGGGGTCATTATACTCATCTACGAACAGTCATGTATGAACAACTTTTACTATGGGACCTTTTATGGGACTAACCCTGAAATTACTAAAAAAAACAGCTGTCCCCTACATTTTTGTTCACATGAATCAACAAAATGTGCGGATCATCTGACTTTTTTTTCGCGATTTCCTGGTTGGTCCCATAGTAAAAGCTGCTCATACTATTGAGTACATTGACCCCTTAAGAGGTTTTCAGTTATTTCAATAATACGTTGTATAAATAGAAATCAATTGTCACATGTATGACGGAGCATCACTTGAGAACGGCTCGACTGATTTAGCTGTTTTTTTTTGTGTTCGTAATTATCAGGACAAGGTATGTATGAAAGAAAAATTTGGAATAAAAATTGCACCCCTGCGAAGCTAGGGCGGGTCGCTATTTTTAAATAAAAAAGGGATCGATCATAATAAAACTGTTTATCAGTGACAATCAATAATTGTTAGTTCCTAACTCAGACCAAGTGTCAAAGGTTCCTAAGTACTTAATTATTATACCTAATAGAGCATCTTCAGGATTCTAGTTAGATGAAATAGATATCTACTGATTGTGTGTAGCCACAAGGCAATCGATACTTTTTGTTACACTGTACCTACTTGGTCGGGTACCTAGTGCCCACATGTGTAACTATTAGCATTTTAATGTAATAGTCCTCGCTATAACCGATAGGGATTCAGTTGAACAACCTTAGTTAATTAAGCCTTATCTAAGAGCTGTGGTGGGTGAATAATAGTGATTAGCAAAAATATATTATTTATTTTATTATTTTTTTATTAACGCGTTCCCAGTTCTTATCCACGTTTAATAAATATTTAAAACGGTTAGATAACTAAAATTGGTTCTGATATAAGAGGTTAAGGCGCTACTAAGAGCTAAGTGGCGCCCCCATCAGTAAAAATAAAATAAAATAAATAAATAAATATTTTTGGGACATTTTTACACATCACCATCTAGTCCCAAACTAGACAATAGATATAATACTTATAAACTTTTTTTTTTTTGTAAATACATACTTATAATACATAAGAAACAACCAGACCAACACAAACACTCATGTTCATCACAGATATTTGTGTCCTGTGGGAATCAAACCCACGACCTCGTGATCAGCAGTCCGACACTCGAACCACTAGACCACAGAGGTCGTCGTAAAAAAATAATTACTCGCTGAGTACATCATTTATCGAAAATTCGTTATTAACTATTGAAGTACAGGTACTGTAGTTTAATCAGAAACTACTGATTCTTTAAATTATAGTTCGCTGTAGTTGTAGATAGAAAAAGTGCCAAAAGTGGCCGTTTTTCGCAATTTTTTTATCTACAGCTACAGCGAACTATAATTTACATAGTTAATAGTTTCTGATTAAATTACAGTACCTGTATTTATTTATTTATATATGCTTTATTGTACACCATAAAATACATTGGCTGCTCGTTGGTCTAGCGGTCGCAAGCGCGACTGCTGAGCATGGGGTCCTGGGTTCGATTCCCGGGTCGGGCAAAGTGTTATTGGGTTTTTCATTAGGAAATTCTCAGTAGCAGCCCGGAGTCTGGATTTGTGCCCGGTTAATGGCAATAGGCCCGCCCCCTGTTACATGGGACTTATTACATAACCGTCGAAATGTGGGTGTACTATACACCTCTGCCTACCCCTTCGGGGAAATACAGGCGTGATGTTATGTTATGTGTGTTGTTATGTTATACAAAAACGTTACATTGAATATGCATTTAAACTACTGTACAAATAGCGACCTGTACCTGTACATCAATCGTTACAAACGAATTTTCGATAATTGATATACTCAGCGAGTAATTATTTTATTTACTGATGGGGGCGCCACTTAGCTCTTAGTAGGGCCTTTAAACGCAGCAAAGTACGATTTTAGGCGGAATAAGTAGTCCCCAGTTTAGATTTTAAGTGAAACAACCGAAATAATCGCTTCATCTCCAAACTGAAATATTTTATCGTTCTAATGCAGCCGAGGGTAAAACTGGGAACGTTTCACCCTTCCCGGGCTATTAGCAATGGGTAGGGTTTCAAAGCACTCATCCAAGAGCCCCATTGTTAGCGAGCCACCACACTCGTGGGTCATTACGCCTTGACTCCCATAACGGCGTCGTGTGCGTAGTAAACAATCATTGTTTTGTTGAATAACATTTTTTACGTGTGAATATGAATTAAATTATACCATGATACTGAATATTGCATTGTAAAGCACATAGTAAACAAGTAGAAAACTTCGATTGGCTTGGAGAGTTCTCACGGCTATACGATAGTGCGACTTATAAATAATTACTGACATAAGTCTCATGAACTGACTGGTCTTTAAACTATGTAATGTAGTAAACTATTTTAGGTACTTTACTACTTTGATAAGGTAGAGCATCGAACTCCCAAGGTTTCTTCAGAAAAGGCATAAATGTTAAATCATCATCATCATCATCATTTCAGCCGAAAGACTATCGCATCCAGCAGATTCCCACACAAAAAAAAACACACATAAAAATAAAAATTGCACATAAAATAATGATGTGGAAACAACTTCTTATATTCATGAAAAAAATTACATTTACAAATACATAGAGTTACTTATACTAAGTTAAGTATACAAAGTCTTTGTACAAATACGGTCCTGTAAAATAGCCCAGAATATTCTAAAAACTTATGAGGGTGTGAAATACAACGCCATCTACTTGAAAAGTTGTGAAATGCATCGTAGCAGCGTCTCGCTACGGATCGTAGCGCCGTAGCGCTGCTTTAATACTTACAACATTGTGGAAAATGGTTGAGTAAATAGTTATTGAAAATTTTCATAGATGGCGCTTCATGGGAAACCTTGAAGTTTCTAAGACTGGGTGCGATGGCAGCACTGGATATTAGCGATTCCTTTCTATAATTTTACCATGGTATAATAACACCAGGTAGTCTCTTCCCATGACAGCTAGGTCACGTGATTGCCTCCGTACTACGTCATCGGCCGTGGAGCCAATAGCGGGCTGTTAGCGTGACACTTGTCAGTTTGATGTGCTGCCACTTTGTGAAAATAAATTACCCGAGCAAAATGCATTTTTTCATTTACTTTCTTCTATAAAGAATCACTTTTTAATTAGTAATTTAATACAGTTTCCTTTATTAACTAATTAGATGAATAACACGAGATAAAAATAGTTAGGCTAGTTAGGAATTTATTTTATATTCATTATGAACAAATATCTCCTTAAGTATATTGAAGATATCAATCAATGGCAGCACTGATCGTGACGTAGCTTGGAGGCATCGCGCTGTCATTGCGGGAAGAGAATACCTGGTGAAACATCTTATTATACCATGAATTTTACCATTACCTACCACGTCACCCGTGTCAGTCATGTCTCTGTTTGCTACAAATTAGCAATCGATTTTAAAGTAACTGTCCGATGAGCTACAGACTTGAAACTCGCTTTCTTTTCAAAAACGTGGTTAAAAAATATTTTTCGTCGAACTATATAATATTAATTCTATACGATTCTTTTGTTTTCATTCAATCGATAACTATTTAATAGAACGAGAGGTCGCCCAATGGTCGAAATTCGATCGCAATTCACATTTTTTTATGATTGAACTATGCCGAAAAAAATTACAATTTCAAATTTTTATTTGTTGATAACAATAAAGCTCGTCAATAGCTTGTTACGCCATCGTAGCATAGGCAAACCGCTGACGAAGCTTGCCCTCAATAATTTTCAATAAACAAGTTAAATGCTTAATTCGCAACACGAGGCACGAGTAGCTGAATAAGCGATATCGATGAAGACCGTCGCATCGTGCCATGAGGGCACTCACTTCTGATACATCATCGATCGGGACAATAGGTTTTAGTTAGCTATTAATATTTTTACTGTAATAAGTTTACTTAAAATTAAATCACTTTAAAATTAAATTGGTTTTTTTTAAGTCCTCCGGCCGCAGCCTTCGTAATTGGCGCAGTCGGTAGGATACTCGAGATTAGCTAGGGCTATCTTATATCGATAATCTATCGCTACCGTGCGTGAGCGATCGCGGCTAATCGAGCTATCCAGCCTCATCGAGTATCCAGAACCTAAGGATTGCTGCCGGGAGAGAAAGGGATCAAGATATCGACCCCAGAGACCGATATGAAGGTTTTGTAAGTACACTTGAATTATTCCCTGTGTTGCTTCCTGTGTATTTCCATAATATAATCCTTCAAAATTTTCCATCCAAGGAACGTAGGACCTCGCGAGTCTACACCGAGTAGACCGAATCGCAGGCAATTAGGGCTAGATTTAAATAGAGATATTAATTTAGGTTTAGATATTTTATTCGAGGAATCCACTATGGCGCACGAACCAGATACGATTCACAAGGCTCTGCGCCCAGTCCCTGAGTTCGATGGGAACCCCAACGTCCTCACTAGATTTATTAAGTTATGTGACCAGATAGCTGCTGCTTACCTTAGTAACGCACCTGGTAGTGAATTAGGAAATTTGTGCTTAATAAACGGAATATTAAATAAAATTAAAGGCCCCGCGGCAAGTCGAATTAATTCAAATGGCATTCCGGATAGTTGGGCAGGAATAAGAAACACTTTAATTAATAGTTTTGCTGACCAAAGGGACGAGACGGCCCTGTACAATGACCTCTTAGTATCAATGCAAGGTAACAGTACCCCGCAGGAATATTACGACCATTGTCAGTCGTTATTTAGTACTATTATGACCTATATTTCATTGCATGAAACTCTGCCTACTACCGTAGAAGCGAAGCGCACATTATATAAAAAATTAACGATGCAAGCGTTTGTACGTGGCCTTAAAGAACCATTAGGTTCTCGTATACGTTGTATGCGCCCGGATAATATTGAAAGGGCATTAGAATTTGTCCAGGAGGAATTAAATGTGATGTACTTACAAAATCGTAGCGATAATGCGCACGTAAAAAGGCCACCTCCAATCGCTACTATGCCTAAGTTACCTTTGTATTCTGCAGGTTTTTCAGCTAATCAACAGCATACTCCTTACTGGCAACGTCCGTTGCCACCACAAAATAGTTGGAAGCCTATCTTCCAACCCCATGGTGATCAGTCAAATGGTTTTCAACGTGCACCTAATGCACCTAACATGCCTACACGTACTCAGCAGATGTTCCGCGCGCCGCCGCCTAATTATAACAATAGTAACGTATTTAGAACTCAACCACGTCATCAAACCTCAGGCCCTCAGCCAATGAGTGGAGTTAGCCACTATGTATCAAAGCCGATGCAGTTCAGGGGTCATGACTGGAGTAAATCTGGCAACCCACCACCAACTAATTATTTTAAAACCCGTGAGATGAACTTTAATAACTTTAATGATTATGATTTTAATTATTATCCGGACAACGAGTACTATTCATATGACTATGATCAAACCGAATATACTGACTATACTGACTGTAACTTACATGACAGTTATGAGTATGAGCCACCTATGCCTTACTGCACAGTTAGTGAGTTACCTGACAGTTACGTTAATTCTCAACCTTCTACTAGTAATGAGGAGCAGGATTTTTATTCGGACCACCCCTCAAAACCCTCAAAATAGAAGTTAACCTACAAACTCAACGTCAACTTCCTTATATAAAATTATCGAATCCTCCATTAAATTTTCTAATTGATACTGGAGCCAACCAGTCATTCATTAGTCCTTCAGCTGTGGAAAAATATTATTCAAACATGCCACTTAATTTTGACCCCTTTGAGGTTACCAACGCCCACGCTACCAGTAGAAGTGACTATTCAATTATCATACCAGCCTTTCAGGAATTCAATGATCCTAATAATATTAAATTATTTATTTTTGACTTTCATAAATTTTTCGACGGACTTATTGGACTAGACCTACTAAGTAAATGGAATACGAAAATTGACCTGAAAAATAATTTATTAATTACAGATAACGCTACAAATCCTATAACAATGTTTAACTCTCGGAACGTCAACTTATACGAGGATATGATACCAGCTAATACTACTAGGCTCATTCGTTTGCCCATAAATGCTCCAGATGGAGATGTGCATATTCCTCAGCAGAAATTTTATAACTGTATTATAAATGAATGTATTACAACAGTTTCTAATAATCGCGGATTAGTTGAAGTAGAAAATACATCGCACAACGATATAATTTTATCATTAGATCGTCCTGTAGAAGCTGTAAATTCCAATATTGAATGTATGAACATTGAGCAGGCACCGGATGCCTATCGCATCAATCAAGTATTATCACAGTTGCGAATAGATCATCTTAACGAAGAGGAAAAAATGAACTTGAAAAATATTTGCTCGCGTTATGCGGATGTCTTTTACATTGAAGGCGAACCGCTGTCCTTCACTAATAAGGTTAAGCACCATATAAGAACTTTAGATGAGGTACCTATTTACACGAAAAGTTATAGATATCCTTTTGTACACCGACAAGAAGTTAGAGATCAAATATCAAAGATGCTGGATCAGAATATTATAAGACCTTCTGATTCTGCCTGGAGCTCTCCTATTTGGGTTGTCCCGAAGAAGGCTGATGCCTCAGGAAAACAGAAATGGAGGCTAGTCGTAGACTTCCGAAAGTTAAACGAAAAGACTATCGACGACAAATACCCTATTCCGAATATAACAGATGTCCTAGATAAGTTAGGGAAATGTCAGTATTTCACCACCTTAGATTTAGCCAGTGGTTTCTACCAGGTAGAAATGAACCCTGATGATATTCAGAAAACAGCATTCAATGTAGAACATGGGCATTTCGAATTTTTAAGGATGCCTATGGGACTTAAAAATTCCCCTTCAACATTTCAGCGCGTTATGGATAATGTGTTGAGAGGTCTTCAAAACGTTATCTGTTTAGTCTACATGGATGACATAGTAGTATTCAGTACCTCCCTCCAGGAACACCTGGATAACCTGGAAAAAGTATTTCAAAGACTCCGGGAATCTAACTTCAAAATTCAGATGGACAAGTCGGAATTTTTAAAGTTAGAGACTGCTTTTCTAGGCCATATAATAAGCGGTGAAGGCATTAAGCCGAATCCAGACAAAATTAATGCCATAAAAAAATATCCCATACCTAAAACAGCAAAACAGATAAAACAATTCCTTGGACTTATCGGTTATTATCGGAAATTCATACCAGACTTCGCTAGAATTACAAAACCTTTTACTCAATGTTTAAAGAAGGGCAGGACCATTACACTTAATAAAGATTACATTGACTGTTACGAACGATGCAAGAGACTTTTGACAAACGACCCGATCTTACAATATCCAGACTTCACTAGGGAATTTGTTCTGACCACTGACGCTTCCAACGTAGCTTTAGGAGCGATATTATCACAAGGACCAATAGGCTCTGACCGACCAATAGCATATGCATCGCGTACTCTAAATGAAAGCGAATTAAATTACAGTACCATAGAAAAGGAGCTCTTAGCTATTGTGTGGGCTACCAAATATTTCCGACCGTATCTTTTTGGTCGCAAATTTAAGATAGTTACAGACCACAAACCATTACAGTGGATGATGAATCTAAAAGAGCCTAACTCACGGCTCACTAGGTGGAGATTGAAACTCAGCGAATACGACTTTAGTGTAATATACAAAATGGGTAAAAATAACACCAACGCTGATGCCCTATCGCGAGTTGAAATCCATAATGATGAAGTTAGTTCAATGATAGCAAATCCCTCTGAGAAGCCACCTTCTGTGACTGACTCAAGTACTGAAACAGCTCATACAAGTAATGAAAACCCCATACTTGAAGTCCCTATAACTGACAAGCCTCTGAATATGTTCCATCGACAAATAGTTATGACTGTGGTAGGTGACATTAAGAAAAGACCGACGGTAACCAAGACATTTGATACACACACTCGTACTTCCATTCAGGTTTCACAATCTAACTTAATAGACGATGTTATTAACGCTATAAAAGAGTACGTTAATCCGAAGGTGAAAACTGGTATTCTCATAAATCCTCCTCTAAGCATGTATGATATAATTCCTATAATTCAGGACAGTTTTAAGAGCTCAGCAATGAATCTTGAACTATGTAAATTAGAATTAGAAAATGTGAAAGAATTCCTTAGACAGCAGGATATAATCCGGCATTACCACGACGGTAAAACAAACCATCGTGGGATAACTGAATGTTACCTAGCCCTCTCGCGAAAGTATTTCTGGCCTAAGATGAAAGACCAAATCACTAAATATATAAATGAATGTACAACATGTGGTCAGGCTAAGTACGACCGTAATCCTATCAAACAGAAGTTTAATATTGTACCACCAGCAATAAAGCCGTTCGAAATTATTCATATGGATCTTTTTACTGTTCAGAATGAGAAATATTTAACCTTTATAGATGTCTTCTCTAAGTACGGACAAGCGTACCTTATGAGAGATGGTACAGCGCTTAGCATTTTGCAGGGTTTACTACAATTTTGTACTCATCATGGCTTTCCGCAAACTATAATTACAGATAATGGCACTGAGTACACGAATCAATTGTTCGCTGAATTCACTAGACTCCATAAAATAAATCACCATAAAACCTTAGCACATAGCCCTAATGATAACGGTAATATAGAAAGGTTTCACTCAACATTGCTTGAACATCTCCGTATTTTACGTTTACAGCAGAAAGATGAACCTGCAATTAATCTTATGCCTTATGCTTTACTTGCCTACAATAGTTCGATTCATAGTTTCACTAAGTGTCGACCCTTTGATGTAATAACCGGTCACTTTGATGCCCGAGATCCTTGGGACATCGATTTAAGTAGTCACATGTTACAGCAGTACATCTTAAATCATAAAGAACAAATGAAAACAGTATACCAAATCATAAATGAAACCTCTCTTAACAATCGTACCGCAATAATTGAGAATAGGAATAAGACCCGCGAACCAGAAGAAGAGTATCAGCCTCAGCAACAGATTTTTGTTAAGAATCCAGTCGCCTCACGACAAAAATTAGCCCCTAGATACACCCATGACGTAGTTTTAGCTGACTTACCTATTCACATCTACACCTCTAAGAAACGTGGCCCCATAGCGAAATCAAGACTGAAACGAGTACCTAAGACTGCGAAATTGTTACAGGATGGTGCTGATAGCGACCCTACATCTGACACGAAGCCAGGAGATAAGACTTGAGACCTTAGACTCTGGAATTGGACTTCTACCGTTTAAACTTGGACCGACTAGATTAATAACTCATTACCATACTTTTCTCCAATATGTGAAGCTGGACGATATCGAAAATAATATTTCAGTACTAAAGACTCAATTACAGGATTTTAAGCTACGCATGACTAACGAAACCTTTTCCTTATACGAATATCAGTTAGATTATCTCGTGAGTAAATTGGTTAAGGTCAATAACCAGTTACATTCTTTAGAACCTAGTCGTTTTAAAAGAGGCCTTGTAGACGGCCTAGGGTCTGTTATTAAGAGCATTACAGGAAACCTTGATTATACGGATGCTATTCGGTTTAATAATGCCATAGAAATTTTACAGAACAACCAGAGAAAAACTATTAATGAGTTTAATGAGCACATTAGTATCAGTAAAGAGTGGATGTTATCCCACAACAATATATTGAATAAAATTGTCGAAAATCAAAGTAAAATTAATACCACTTTAGATTTATTGATAGACGGTTACACTCAAAACAATCAAAATCTCATACATTTTGCACATTTCGCACAAATATTAACTATTATTAGCGAAAATATAGAAGATTTATTATCTGAGTTATATAGGATAGAAAATATTCTAGCATTTACTCGGGCTATGACAACTCATCATAGTATGTTAGGAATAGATATTTTAGGTAGTATGTTAGATAAATTAAAGGGGATTTACGATAGTAATCATATATTAGATTTAGAGTTACGGGACTATTATGATATAATAAAATCAGGTTATTATTATGATGATAGGAAAATAGTTATAGTTTTTAGATTTCCTGTAGTTTCAGTAGATACTTACTTACTTTATAGACTTTCTATTGTTCCTAATAAACACGACCAGGCTCTCATTCCTCCCTATCCTTTAATAGCAACTAATGGGAAGGCATTCATGTACATGGAGGCTGAATGCCCGAAGTTAAATAATAATCGGTATCTCTGTGAACAAAGAACTAACCACTACGTTCAAATCCAAGCAGACTGCATACAAACTTTCATTTCAAGCAAGACTTTGGATAAATCCTGTACATTAACAACTGTAAAATTAGCAAAAGAAGCCGTAGAGGAACTTGACAGCCGACACTATGTTATTTCATTCCCAAATCCAACGAGGGTTCACATGAGCTGCGGAAATGACGACTACGACACTTTGAAAGGCAGTTATCTTGCTACAATTCCACTGCACTGTTCGTTACGTACACCAGAACTAACCTTAATTAATACAAGAGACGAGGTTAAAGGTCAACCTGTAAAAATACTGAAGGTCCCTTATAATGTTGAAACACAAGGAACAAGTCTAATACATGCGAATTTGGCTTCAGTTAACTTAAGTAAACTTCATAGTCTTCAGGACAGAATAACACTTCAGGCGCCAATACAAGCAGACAGAATTACTGAAACGTTATACCATACTACTATACCGTTTTACACTATAATATTTCTTGCAATTATCATAACGGCTGTGCTCATAATTTGGAGATATGTTTCCAGAACTCTAAAGACCAGGAAAGATGCTGTATCCAGAGGAACTGAAAATCATGAATACGCCGTTCCTGAAACTTCAAAATTACATAATCAGCAAGACAAGCTCCCAGCAACATTTTCACTTAGCGTTTTAAAATAGTTGCTGATCTACGGGTGGAGGTGTTACGCCATCGTAGCATAGGCAAACCGCTGACGAAGCTTGCCCTCAATAATTTTCAATAAACAAGTTAAATGCTTAATTCGCAACACGAGGCACGAGTAGCTGAATAAGCGATATCGATGAAGACCGTCGCATCGTGCCATGAGGGCACTCACTTCTGATACATCATCGATCGGGACAATAGGTTTTAGTTAGCTATTAATATTTTTACTGTAATAAGTTTACTTAAAATTAAATCACTTTAAAATTAAATTGGTTTTTTTTAAGTCCTCCGGCCGCAGCCTTCGTAATTAGCTACTAAACAAAAAAAAAAACAAAAAAATATTGGTTGACAAATTGGAGAAAATGACACTGGACCGTTTTTTCTTTGTCTGTTTTATGTAGACATATGCACAAGCTTTCTGGATATTTATTGTTTATCCCTTTCGAGAAGTAATTAATTTCATTCGCTCTCTTTATTTTGTTTTCTTTCCCGGTCTAGATCATAAATCTGGGATTTCTTGGGTTATTCTCGGCGGGTATCAGACGTATTCTGATTATATCATAAATGATTTAGCCATGTATGATAACAGCGGGGTAAGCTCTTCAATCATCACAATTCCAATTCCGTATGCTGCAACTAAAAGTTACTTTGCTTTCACTAAAGTTTTGCAAGAGCTCGCTTCGCTTACATGACCTGGTTAAGGGGCCATCCTGAAAAGAGACCTACATTATAAAAAAAATCGATTGACTGATAAAAGGCAGCACAGATTACTAGAGACACAATTTTTTCAGCCGAACGCCTGAAGACGGAGCACGCACCAAATGGCTGGTAATGTATAGAGACACGCGATCGTGAACTCACTTCCTGGTTGGGACAAACCTCGTATTCTTCAAGGACTACCCACTATCAATAACTTGAAAATATTTACGAGATGTCAGTTAACCACAAATATGCGCATAAACGTACCCTTAGGTGTTAATGATAAGGAGATATTTATGGTGCAACATTGTTATAGCGCTAAACTAAAACATATGATATACATGTAACTTTTAACGACTTTCTCGGTAGATCGTATAAAACAAGTACGGGTTTGATAAGCAGCCTTCTTAGTGGTATGACAAACTGCTTCCACCTCATCGTTATATCTGCTACTAAACGTTATGGCTATCATTATTTCCCTTTGACTTGTTCGTATAAAGGTTTTTAAAGAGCTATTTTGATTTATGAAAATTGAATTACATAAATAGCCAGTTACACTGTCTTCTATCTGATATGATGATAGCAAACATAAATAGCTCAGAATTGATACCTAATAGCTTAATACAGCTTTTATTTTCATAGCTTTTTGAAAAGATTTCAAAAAGCATGTTAGAGTAAGAACTCATATGTAAAAACCAGTCATCAAAAATGTTCTTCCACTTTACATCTGGGAGTTCTAAACAGGCCATGCCCCTTGGACAACGTTTTCAACGGACTCGGATCTTTTGGCTGCTTGCAGCCAAAAGATCCGAGTCCGTTGAAAACCCCCTTCCTTTTAACTGATCCTGAATGATTAAGGAAAGAGCAGTCACAGGGAGCTAGGTTTGGGCATTACGCTGGTTAGTCAAGAACTTTCAAGCCACTGCTCTTAAAAAAAAAAATGTTTTGCACCATTTCACTCTTACCTCCTTTTGCTGAGTCTTAAGGTCATGCGGCACCCAAAGCATCCAGACTTTTTTTACTCTAAGGATATAAGTATATCATGAAGAATTTGGTGTACGTTTGGTGCATTTATTTGTAAGACCTCCCCTATGTGTTGGTATGTTATATATAGATGTTCCTTTAGTAACTTTTTCACTTAGGTCACATTTTATGAACCAGTTGCCTCTACGGGACGTCCTGATGGCAGTGCCGCAACTAGCCTTTTATACGCCTGGTGCGAGCTTCTATAACTGTACCCTTCATGACCCAAAACTTGGTCCTGGTCTGGTCATTTCTGCGCCCTTCCAGGGTCTGCACCCTGTGCCTGGGCACCGCTGGCACCGCCCGAGTTACGGCACTGCAGGATGGCACTGCGCCATTAACATTAAATTAAGCACGCTTAAACTCACGGTACCAGCGAGAACTGTTGCGCGATGAGTACACTTTTCACCCAAAACTCATTTCATATCCTCCACGCATTCACCTATCGACAGGTTTCGCAAAAAGTTTTAGCACATAATAACGCGCAGCTCATCACTAGAACTGTTGGACATTGTGTTAAAAAAAAAAAATAACTGATTGAACAGCCTAGTTACGTCAGTTTATTTAATATGAACTTTAAAATTATTAATCATAGTTTGTAATAGTAGTTTATGAAACTGTTGCATAATAGGGGTTATTAAAACACGAGTGTGAGTTTAAAAACCGAGCCGTAGGCGAGGTTTTTAATAGTATCACACGAGTGTTTTAATACCTAATTATGTCAGTTTCATACACTATTTTATCTACACTCATACAATTTTAAATAAAATACCAAAGTAACATTGTCGTTGTTTTTCTTGATTTCTCTGGTAAAAGATTGTTCGTCATTTACGTTGCTGCATCCAGAAATTCAGGCGGGGTCATATTCTCCTCAGTTCAGTATCACTGCTGTAGTCAGATATTTTTGCCCTGATTAAAACTTTCGACATACAAAACCATAATAATAACGTAAACAATAACAATAAATTTACAAGTAACGATGACCAAATCCAGTAGGCCGCGGCCGTGGCGCGCGGCCGCGCACGCGCGCTGGTGCGCGCCTACACAGATAATAAAATATAGTCTGGCGAAAATATTATAATCGGAACTAATTTTCTATCCTTGTCAGGATTCCGTCAATCTCTGTTTTATCATACAAAAAATATGCCTGTAAACACTTAAATATAATTAAAAGCAATATGACAATCAAAAGTTCTGCCAAAAACGCGATTTTAAACGATACAATTTTTCAATGTATGACAAGTGGCGCCACCCTGAATTTTGTGTACTCATTGGTGCCAAACTGTACGACTGCTAAAAAAAAGGTTTGAAAACTCCTTGGTTAGGTCGAAGTGGCATTAAAAACTCCTTAGTTGGGCTGAAGTGTGCGGTTATGGAAAAAAAATTAAATTACCGCATTGTTTTGTTCAGCAAACTGTATCGTAATAAAACTTTTTAAATTCATTACAGGTGCGTGTGCGTAAAGTATGTCATTATGACATTACTTTCGAGTTCATAATTCGAATTTTACGATACGAGTGTAGATAAAAAATAATAAACAACTTCCCTACGGTAAGTAGAAAGAATGTATTGCAAAACTTATCTAGTAACCTAGTACTACTACAAACTACTAGGGGTACTAAGTAGACAGTCATTTTATTATTTTAACGCATTTATACATGCAAAAAGAAATCTAAAAATATAAATTGTGGATAGAAAAATTTACTCACGAGCAGGATTCGAACCTGCGACTCCTGGTTCAGTACAACGGTGCTTTAGCTACTGAGCTACCGTTAACTCTGCCCGTAGTATCGAATTTAATTTCCACTTATACATCTTGGGGATTTATTTTTTCAGAAAGCATACCTCTAGGTAGACAGTTATTTCCATCTTTGTTAAATTCCATATTTCACACCCAGATCTGATCTTAGTAACCCAAAAAACACTTTTCATAGAAATGCAGAAATGTAATGTGTTTATGTAGCTCATGTCGAAACGATAAAAGAAGATAGAAATGCGGAAAAATTGGTTTTCATGACCCTAAAAGTGTTCGGCGTTTGTTCTATACTTTTATCTACACTCGTATCGTAAAATTCGAATTATGAACTCGAAAGTAATGTCATAATGACATACTTTACGCACACGCACCTGTAATGAATTTAAAAAGTTTTATTACGATACAGTTTGCTGAACAAAACAATGCGGTAATTTAATTTTTTTTCCATAACCGCACACTTCAGCCCAACTAAGGAGTTTTTAATGCCACTTCGACCTAACCAAGGAGTTTTCAAACCTTTTTTTTAGCAGTCGTACAGTTTGGCACCAATGAGTACACAAAATTCAGGGTGGCGCCACTTGTCATACATTGAAAAATTTTATCGTTTAAAATCGCGTTTTTGGCAGAACTTTTGATTGTCATATTGCTTTTAATTATATTTAAGTGTTTACAGGCATATTTTTTGTATGATAAAACAGAGATTGACGGAATCCTGACAAGGATAGAAAATTAGTTCCGATTATAATATTTTCGCCAGACTATATTTTATTATCTGTGTAGGCGCGCACCAGCGCGCGTGCGCGGCCGCGCGCCACGGCCGCGGCCTACTGGATTTGGTCATCGTTACTTGTAAATTTATTGTTATTGTTTACGTTATTATTATGGTTTTGTATGTCGAAAGTTTTAATCTGGGCAAAAATATCTGACTACAGCAGTGATACTGAACTGAGGAGAATATGACCCCGCCTGAATTTCTGGATGCAGCAACGTAAATGACGAACAATCTTTTACCAGAGAAATCAAGAAAAACAACGACAATGTTACTTTGGTATTTTATTTAAAATTGTATGAGTGTAGATAAAATAGTGTATGAAACTGACATAATTAGGTATTAAAACACTCGTGTGATACTATTAAAAACCTCGCCTACGGCTCGGTTTTTAAACTCACACTCGTGTTTTAATAACCCCTATTATGCAACAGTTTCATAAACTACTATTATCATCGTCATTATTCGACCTAATAATACTCATTTTTGAGCGTAAACCTCCTCCAAATACTTTCACTCCTGGCGGTCTTGAGCCCTTGCCATCAAATCCAGACCTGTGTGTCGTCGGATGTCGTCCACACAACGTTTGGGTGGCCGTCCCTGCGGTCTAATGTTGTCGTGGTCGCCCATCCAGCAGTGTCCACGTCCATCGTTGGTTGTCCATTCCAGTAATGTGTTCCACCCATCTCCACTTACGACTAGCTATTATGGATACTAGGTATATATATGTACTTTTATTAATACAAAGCATGATAAATAAATCTGTTTTATGTCTTTAAGCAGCTTCGTTTTCGGTATTTGGACAAATGATTAACTGAAAAATCATAGTTTTTGAGTTAATACAGTTTTGATCTAGGTGTGTGATATTTACCGCTTGCTATTGCAATCTCTTGGGAAATGTCATCACCTAATGATAATATTTTCTTATGGCTGATGTACCACTTTTGAGCATCATACAATGCGAAAAATAGAAAATCTGTTTTTCTTAAGGGTATAGTATGGCGAAACGAGCTAAAAGCCCACCTATCGGTTACCTAGGCTTTGCCCATAACGACCGTAACTATGTCTAGGTTTTTGCCTAAATTGCAAGTCACATTTGCTAAATACACATTAGATGTAAAGTCTCATGTGATTGTAATTTCACCGGCACCCGTAACCTTCGCCCTGGAACACAGTAATACAAGCATTACGATTAGAGACAAAAATAAAAAATATACTGTTTAACAGACGTTTCGTTGATAGAACTAAACAAGTTATTAATACTTATAATGCGTATTAATTAATTATAATGCTTCATTACCGTTTCTTGTTGACCCGTCCATATTAGTAGGTCAACGACTTGTTTGGTTAAAAGATGAATGTCTTACCCACCTACGCTCTACACGTTCGTGGGTAATTTTTAGGTTTTGTTATTTGTCTTAATTCCAAACAATCGTTCTATAATGTCTAAACAGAGTGTTTGTTAATTAAGGTTTCCACTTAAGCTTACCGGTATTGGAAACTACGCATAAGATAATGAATGTTTTGTCCAGTTTTTCCTTGGAAGTTGTAATGGCCCATTTTAATCATGTATTTTCCATTGTTACAGGTAATTAATTCGTGGGAGAAACGTGTGATGCTGTAAACCCGTGCTATTATATAGTAACGTTTGGCTCGTTTTATACACTTTATGAATATAGATTTGATTTGATTTCATTGACATGGAAAGTTTTTACGTGTTACTTGTAAGAATTATCATATTTAATATCGACGATAAAATGTTATCATAGTTGTATTTGCAATCATAAAGATAGATAATATAAATTACGTCTCATTATTAGGATTGTTGTTATCTTCTCATAACGTGGTAACAACTATATTACTGATATTGATACAAATGATTGTATTTATCTCCTTTCTTTTCTTCGTGGTATTTATATTAACTTAACCCACGTAGATTTACGGTTCCATTACAATTTTCTAATAGGATTCATATAGATTGGAACTTGAAAAAATAAACATGCCGTCTGGCATCACATGCCCGGGGTACTACCTTCTATCGAGACGAAGACGAAACTGACCTGTCATCCTTTTCACTCAGTATGAATGTGAAAAGGACGTGCATGTTTCGTTTTCAATGAAGGTTGTAGTGATCTTTAATAGAGTTCCTCTGTAGGGAATTGGCCGGTCGTAGCTGCGCGCGCATGGTTTTCAGGGCGCAGGACGCTTTTTTTCTAGAACTATGAATGCTTAGACCTGTCTCAGCCCATAAACAATTGATTTGTATACAATCAATTTTTTATACTCGCATACGCATTGAAGCCGAATATTGAGATCTCCATGTCATTGGCAATAATAAATCAATTAAAATTATAATAGAAGATTAGAAACATTATAAGTTCCAAACCTGTAAAGAAATCCTTATATAAATTGATATTAAGTTGATATTTATATGAATTTGTACTAACACAGAAATCGTTACATGCCTTCTCTGAACATTTACGCAGTCTTCACGTACTTCGGTTGCCGATAGAGGCCGCACGTATCACGACACTTCAGGTTTTGCCGGCGTCCATTGCGGAACGCACCCCCTTATTTGGAACCCTCAATTTAATCGACAAGTATCTCAGTCAATTTATAAAAACAGTGTTTTTCGTTCCTCTCCGGCGAGGTGAGTTGTATAATAAGCCTGAAGACAAATGAGCACCGCCACGGCTTCCCACGAGTGCACATCGAGCATTCTAGTGTTCCTGTTCAATAATATCACTTAGAGTAGTTAACGTCGACTGTACATGAAGTAGTTATCTAAATATGTTCTAAGTATCGATCGCGGACGCACTAATAATTTATTGATGTAGTTTTAATCGGAAAATGCCGCTTCTTGTTGTCACTGCCAAGTTTGGGCACTTGAAGCATCGGACCAAAGAGT
Organism: Asteroscopus sphinx; assembly: GCA_949699075.1. Lineage (NCBI taxonomy): Eukaryota > Metazoa > Arthropoda > Insecta > Lepidoptera > Noctuidae > Asteroscopus > Asteroscopus sphinx. The sequence continues at coordinate 14,755,557 of OX453013.1, forward strand.
ATGGAAGCGTAAAACGAATTAGGTATGGTGATCTGATTACGCGACGAATGGTTTTTTTACTCGTGTTTTGAATGCACGGTTGTTGAAAGTCAATGCATTAGCATTTACGGCACGGCTTAAAGGCTTTAAATGTCTCACAGTTATAAAACGACTGCACTAGTAGGAACTTTTTAAAATATTCGTCCCACGTCATAGATATTAAAGCAATTAAAGTGTTCCCTCGTCAATTGCACTAATTACCTGATAAGATATTAGCTTCAATTAGGATGATTGATACCGAAGGCTAGCTGGTTGATTTGCTTGATAGAAATATTTATTGGCGGGGTACTTTATTTGATCTTTGATGTCGCTGTAAAGTTACAGGAAAATTGCATTGATATTGATAAGTCCATTGAAACATGTAGATGTGGTCTGCTAGATAGAAGGTCAACAAATTTAGGGATCAGCTGATATTTTTTTCGCGAATGCAGTGTTGGTCTCTTAGTAAAAGTTGTTCGTAATGATGAGTACAATGACTGCTCTTTGTTTTCGAAACGACAAAAATTTCTTACATTTTCTTTGTTTACATAACATAATCAATTTTTTGACGTAAATTGAAACTCTTTTTAAGCCTTATCAAAAGTTCAGTGGTAGTAGAAACATAAAATAAGTCAGCACGTTAATTTTGGGGCCATGTCAATCAAGCTTAGTTGTGTAGGGACATACACGGGCAATTGGACCATTTGACAGATCCGCTGCCGCTCTGCCGCCCACCCCAAATTACCTCTTGTTTCCAAATCAACTTGTTTACAAAAAAAACCGGCTACTGATTGTTTATTGTTCTTTACATATCGTATCAGATTGTGCATTTAATGTAGGTTTGGTTAGAACGAATAATAATATAATTACTAATAATGTGTTTATTTTCTCATCATCATGTTACAGAGGCACGATAAATAACAACTTATACAATATCTCCCGGTTTGTAATAATAAAACTTTAAGGGCGGAAAATACACAAAATTTTATTGGTAAAAACATCCCACTTGTGGGGTCCAAACCCCCAAAGATAGAGCAATTCTAGTATTTGACTTACCTACTCAGACATCTGCAGAAACTAACAATCATGAACTAAGTCACATCAGTGGTGAAAATTTAATGTCGTTTGAAACGTTACAGCATACACTATCTAAAAACATATTCAACTATCACACAAAACTTAAGCTACTTTTGTAATTAATCATAAAAGAGAAAATTGAAAGAACTGTACACGCTATTTTTACATTTTCTAAAATACTACTAAAACATGAAGAGTAAAAATGTATCTTGTATGCGTTTTTTGTTAGTTCTTGAGTTATTCTACACATAAAAGAATCACAGTTCGACATCAATTCGGTACCTTAAAAGTAATTGTTGCAAAAAACCTCTGCGCACGCCCTTCGTTATAAAAATACATAATTTAAGTTAAATAAGTTTTTATTGATAAAATTAATAGTACATTATAGTACAAGTGAGCTAAGATTTTCATCATACTCGAGGCTGGATTGCAGCCTCAGCCAAAGGCGAGGGCGTAGTTCTTTTTACTTTACAGTTTATTTTTAAATCTTAGCAAACAGTTTTTATGTCTAAAGAAAATTAAACATTTTTGTGAATGAATCAACTGTATTCATTAAAATATGTTTTTTTTTTATCAAATTATTTATTTTTGTGAATAAATTAACATTTATTTGTGTTAAAAAAAAAAAAAATTTTTTTTTATATTAGGCTGTTTGGCGGCTTCCTTCAACTACCTGCGCCCGCATAGCACAACCACAGGCACGGCGGCATGCGTTAACAGAAATCCGCGTGCCATTTTTCACAAATTTAATATTTGTCTAAACTATGTTTATAATTTTTTTCCATGAAAGTGTGTTGAAAAACGTCGTATGAGACGCGCAAGCAGTGTTCATTATACTCTCGGCTTTATTAAGTCCTCACCTTCGGCTCGGGCTGCATCATCTTAGCTCTCTTGGGTCATAATGTACTATACCGCCCTTAAAGGGTTATTACTACAAACCGGGACATATTGTATAGATGTAGTGTCTGAAGTATAACATTAATTCAAATTCAATTTGTTTTTAATTCAAACAGACTACTTATTACAGGCGCTTATGGGGAGCATTAAAAGAGCCTCCACGAGTGACGATATTTAATTGGTCGTTCCGCGCACCCTGGGCAGTCAGCTCCGCTAGCAACCTGCTGACTGGCTAATTTTTTTCCCACGGCATGAGCTATATCATTATGTAGCTCATGCCGTGGATATAGTCTCATGGGAATACCGTAAATACCAACTTAATAGAACGATTTACTTAATGTACATTAGATTGTTATTGTTATTATTGTTGCAAATGCAGCTTGCAAGCAAAACAGATTCATAATTGGAAAGGTCAAACGTTTGCCGATAGTACCTACGTTAAGTGTTTGATTCATATTTTTGGGAAAAGTACTACCTAGCATTTCTAGCCATGAGTCATCATTGTCGATCCGTGAGTCAGCGGAGGTTACATATTGTAGATAATACACACTGTTGGACTGCGATAGGCTGAGTTGATGACACACTGTTGAATTGGAACCAATTTTTGTTTGCAATCGAGTCATCGTGTTAGCATCAATCAAACCTTAAATCCCGTCCGGTTTGTAATGGTACTGTTTACTGTTATCTTCTGTTATCCATAAAATCACCAGAGGATGGGCAGCAGCGTTCTCTGAGTATTTAACCAACCAACTGCGATCGCCAACCCGCCTGCCAAGCGTGGCGATTATGGCATATCCCCCCCCCTTTATTGGGGGAGGCCTATGTCCAGTAGTGGACGTCTTTCGGCTGTAATGATCCATAAAATAATAACGTATTCGTAAGTTCCTGATACATTGGTGATAAATGATTGATTTCTACTTATTTTGATAAGCAATTAGCTAGAACGGATTCTGATTAGGAATTTCGACGTGACTATGCAAGGGTTGGCATTGGCATAGTTACTCGGAAATCTAATCGAACTTTAATACACTTAATACACTTTTGATGTGTATTTAAATATGTTATTATGTAGGACTCAAATTAACAGAAGGTCAATTATAATTCTAAAGAGTACATTGTCACTTGTAAGTTAAAGGCAATTGAACTATTAACCGCTGTACACGTTTTTATTCTGTATGTAATAAAAAATACAGGTAAATAAAATACACTTTGACTTCGGCTCAAATCATATAGAACACAAACATTCTCACATTGACGTCAGTGCACTCAACTGAAAAATAAATAGGTATAAACGACGGAGAAAAATAAATATGCGTTTTCAGATTCATATTTTATATTACCTATATTTTTAACAAGTTTATTGCTCAAGTAATAATTTGATGGTTAATTTAGTTTAACATTTGTGGAATTAACAGTAGAATAACGTATAATACGCGTATAATCCATATTATCTACTGCATAGTTCAATATCATAGATATTCTAATTATTGCTCTCACTGCGACTAAATCACTTTTCCTTAAAACAGTTCACTCACAGTATTGTAGCTATTCATATTTGCCACGGAAATGTTTTGTGTTCGTACGGTTTTCCACCAATTATCACAATTATCAATTAACAAAACTTATCGCTACATCGGAGGTTAACCGCACATGCCTCTGACGCACTCACGTAATGCCTGACTGAAAATTTCTTCAATTCGTTTTCGACATTTGCGTAGATTCAGCTTAACGTAGCGAGGCGTATTTTTATACGACTTTCCTGAAAAGCCGGAACGACAAAATGGCAACTTGCCATTAATATTTCAATATTTTTATTCGATTGTCCAGAATGCGAAGCTACCCTATTCTTTGTGGGAAGAATTCCAGGGGTTGTGGGTTGGCTTGCGGCGGCGGGGTGGGCGGGATCTCGTGCTGAGGCTTCAGTAGCCAGGGGTTATTCGAACCTTGTTGACTTCCATCGCCTCGTTTTTGTCCTGTGCCAGATGGGGTCAGATGTAGTTGGGGTAGCTTGGGGCCAACAGGCGGTCTATCTGATTTCGGTTGCATGTTTCCTGAAACAAAAAATAAATGTATAAGATACTGTTATTGTAATATGGCGCAGATTTTTCTTTATTAATGGTTTGATGTTTGGCTTACTTGTCATTTGAATTCCAAATTTTTATCATGATTTTTGGGATTTAGATGATACTGATACTAAGATTTCTTTTGAACACTGGTTGGGTTTAGTTTTTATTTGAATTCAATTTATTTAGGTATTAATGGGAAAATTTTCAGCATAAAGTTTTCACATGAAACAAATAATTATTTAGACGTCCGAAATGATAAAATTTATTGAAAAATACTTACTGTCAATGTTTAAATTGATCCTTTCCAATTGAGATGTGATAAAAGGTTCACCGTTTACAAACATTAATATTTTAAAATATATATCTTTACTATGAGCACACAGCGTGGGCTGGCGACTTTATACTAAATGTGCGATGCTTAGATTGGCCGCGCGGTTTTATATCGCTACTGAGTCACATTTGGCAAGAGAAGTCTCTATCTGAGTCCACGTCACTTGGCTGCTGACGCCCGATGTTATGACGGCAGCGCATTTTCCTCGCTTAGGACTTAGTACGCTCGTACAGTCGACCGCAGGTCAGTGGTAACAGTTTGACATTGACAGCGTCTTTATTTCTTAAACAATAAGGGCGGTTTTCTAATTCGAGTGTTACCACTGTCATGCAGTCGACTGTACAAGTATTACCAATACGTCTGACACGCTATGCAGTCGCACATCGTAATTAACCAGGAATATTATTAAACAATAGCTCATACAAGGAAGACTTTTATTTTACGTCAGGGCCGTGCCTATGTGTAACATGCCTCTGATTGGTCATTTAAATCAGAACATTTATGAATACAATTGAATTCATTATGTTGCTTACGGTACTAAAAAGAATAGTACCTATATCCTGAATTTCAATTGACGAATGTAGAAGAACACGGAGGGTTTTACGGTGGTTTTTTTTTCATTGCCTTTAATTAGGTAAGTAGTTACTTTAGACTGTGACGTTGATGTTGACAGTACGTTTTCTGTAACTACTCTCATAAATTTGGCTTAATCGGCGTCATCAGCCGCGTTCTTATTTACGATAATAAAAATATAAATTATGGACTGCTTGAATTAAGTATGTCAGGGTCGTGGTTATCATATTTATTCAATTTAAACCGAGCTGCGATTTTACATCAGGTACGGCCGTAAGGCACAAGTGCATATCCGTGATCCTTTGATATTAACTATCTAACTATCTGATATGTTTAAATATTTTATAAAATAAACAGGAAATTAGTTAATTTGTTTTAGCACTTCAAATAGATTTTAATCTTGTTCAAACGAAGAAACTTACATTGGTATCATTTACAGTGATATCACGATGTCATTCCTATTATCTTTATATCAGTAGTATCATGAAATTTCCCATACGTAATTTTATCAAATATTTAAGTTTGTATGGTTAGAAACGCGTGCACTGAAAATGACTCAATACTTGTTTGATGATGATTTGACATAAAATTATGACAAACTAGATTTTACCAGCGTTTTAGCCCGCGTGTAATTCTGCTGATCACAAAAAGACTCATCGCGCATCCCTCGGGAACTATAAATTTTAGCCTATATTTTAATCCGGGTTATGATCTATCTGTGTGCCAAATTTCATCCAAATCCGTTTAGCCTTTTCAGCGTGATTGAGTAACAAACATTCAAACATTTTCACAAATTTTCACATTTATAATATTAAGTAGGATATTTATTTATTTATTATATTCTTTATTGTACATTAAACCAAACAAAAACAAAGACAATAGTTATATTAGTAGTTAGTTAGTGTATTAGTATTAGTTATATTGAAATGTTCTGTTTAACGTATACACCTATAGGTATTGTATAAAGTAGTGGACAAGACAAAAGGCCTTAAAACAGAACTAGAACAGAAAGAACCAGACCGCATCAGGTTTGAATCAACTGAATTGTGGGAAATGGGTCATTACGGTGTTGATGATGGGCTGACTAACTGTATTATATCGTAATTCTCACTTTGATAGTGTAGTTTGTATTTAAGTTGAACAATGCAAAAGTATGTAAAAATCTGTAATCTTATCATAGTAAAGTCTGTCTCTCTCTCCCTAAATATTTCACCCTAAAAATTACTAAAAATTTCTAAATAATATTTCTAAATATTTCACCCTTGGTCGAACCAAGATTTTTTTTTTCAGTATTGAAACTAGTAACCATTCATCTGATTTGATTTTTTTCCCTATCGGTTCTAAGCAGAGGAAAACGTTAGCAAGAAAGTCTAAGTGTAAGATATTAAAAAGCTTATGGAGCTAGATTTCTTAAAAACCATTTTACGACAATTTGTCTTTGGGTTTTCTTGATTAGGTATTCACTTTTCTCTCCCTCAATTCTAATAAAAAATCCTAATAAAAATAATAGCCGGTATATAAAAACTCCGAGGCCGTAATATTCTACCACAGATACCTCCGGAAGAAGAATCTCGTTTATTAGGAGGGGGTAGCAATCCACCTGTGTTCATATCATATTGGGGCCTCGAAACCCACAATATTGTCAACAACACTGGCGCTTATGACATTTTCTTTGTTCTCATCATTTATAACTGGGTCTGCAATTCATATTTACATACAACTTACATAAGGTACGTTTCGTTTCATTATTTCAGGTAATAAATCAAACAAAAAGTAACGTTTATTTTCAACTGGAATGTTTTTGATAATAGGTGGCGTGTAAAAGCTAAATACTTAGAAGTAATTAAACAAGAAGGTTATTTAGTTGCAGTGAAACAATATTTCCAACACGCATACTAACACTTATTACGCAGGACTTAGGTACCTACTTGAAATACGACGTCGTTGTTAACTCACCTTCGAGTGAACAAAGGGTAATTGGTAGGTAGGTGAGAAAGCATAATCGTCTGTACGAAGGTCGGGCCCTCCCAGGTAACTCCCATGGGAGTGCCAGAGTGCCGGAGTACCATACAGTGACGGCACAGCCAATCACTCCGCGTCCACGACCCAGCCACGTGTACACTGCGTGCCGATGATGATGCTATCCCATACCAAAGATACTTTATTTACGAGTATTTGGCTCGAATATTCTATTGCGTAGATATGAGTATTTTTTTTACAGCTCAGCATTTATTTGAAGAGCATAAAGACGTCAAGTTCTGAGTGCTCTGGTAACGTATTGTTGAGCGTTGAGGGTTCAAAATTATCTTGTATTTTGATTTGTGGATCTGCTTTGGTATCTCTTATATTTATTTGATGTTAACTTCCAGAAGATCCACTATTAGTTTTCAATTCAAGTAGACTTGCACTTTATTAGCTTTATTAGCCTCTTAGAAATAAAATCTTTGGCCATTCAAGCCATCATTTCATATAGTACATATTCTTCATCTGGGTTTGTTTTTGACTCAGAAGAAAGTAATAATAATAAAAATAAAAAAACTCTTACTCGCGTTAATTTGAATTTCAAAATTAGAAACCCTTTTGGGTAATAACGATAGATAATTATAATATGTTTTATCAGTGTCCAAGAGTTCTTTCGTAACAGATTAATCCAGGATCCATCCTATCCTAATCATAAAAAAAGTCAGAGACCATTATCTACGTTGCTAGAGTCTGACCACGCTAACTCTGCATAGTAAAATGGCAACAGCGTAAACAATAACTATCAAAATCTCTCTATCTATCAAAAGCGCTTTATTCAGAGATACTATTTTAAGTATCTAATTATTTATCAGTCGCTTGTCAATATTGTCACAGGTCTCTTGTGCAAATATAATGAGAAATTCATATTAGTATTGATAGAAGTTAATGACGTCAATGCATCGATGGAAATGTCCAAAATAACTGGAATTTGTATATAATAAGAATAACATCGTTTATTTGCGATGTATTTATAGACTCCCCAAGTTTCTATTCTATGACGCCGGACCTAGTTATGGAAATGGTACATTTTGTAGTTTATTTGTGTCGCAGCCGTCATTACTTACATTGTACAGTTTTATCAGAATTTTCAAACAAAGCGTTATTGTGGACGGGATTAATGATGATCACTAATTCTAGTAGTTAATGTAACATTTAATTATTTTTAGCTTTAATAGTTTTGTATGTTGGAGAATCTATTCATAGTTACTTTAATGTCGTCCGAACAGTGACCAAAATTTAAAACAAGTTGTTCGTCATCATCATCATTTCAGCCGAAAGACGTCCACTGCTTGGACAAAGGCAAAACAAGTCTTTATTAGCACTGAAATGTTGTTAATCACAAAACATAACTGTTTTAACACAAAAAAAACGAGTGTGCTTTAGATCACACGACTGAAGTAAAAATTCACTAACTTATATCTCCCTCAAAACCACAGATAATATAATACTATAGTACTCAATACTATTTCAATGAGAACAAAAGGGGGACTTTCTTCTGCTTCAAAAACAAACCCAGATGAAGATTAGGTACTATATGAAATGATGGCTTGAATGGCTGAAGATTTTATTTCTAAGATGCTAATAAAGCAAAGTGCAAGCTCTACTTGAATTGCAAACTAATAGTGGATCTTCTGGAAGTTAACATCAAAATCAAGGGGTGCATTAAAAGAGCCTCCACGAGTGACGATATTTAATTGATCATCTGGCGCACCCTAGGCCCCTCTACCAACCTGCTGAATGGCTAATATTTTTCCTACGGCATGAGCTGTTATCATTATGTAGCTCATGTCGACACGATAGAAGAAGAAGAATGAGAACAAAGGAATTGCGGCACGGCGCGCGTCTGCTCTGCCACCGCGGCGCGGCGGCGCTGTGTCGTTGCCGGCCGTCGCGCACGCCTCGATCCCCGCGTCCCGCGCTACTCCCTCCGTTCGCCTCATTTTTCGTAACGCATTCACGAGCTTACTCCCCGAGTCAAGCCTAAAGAAGTTTAACTTCAAAAATATAACATATTGGTTACTAGTTGCCACAAAACAAAAAAAAGCGCTCTTAAACAACAATAATGAAGATAAAGTCATAATGATGGGTAAAAAAATATAAAGACTCTTTTAAACAAATTCTAACCATTTATAGCAACTTGTATAAGCCGATTCGCCATTTGCTTCTACTTAAATCATGACATAATCAAATATTTTAATTTTTGACAACCTCTGTGGTCTAGTGGTTCGAGTGTCGGACTGCTGATCACGAGGTCGTGGGTTCGATTCCCACAGGACACAAATATTTGTGTGATGAACATGAGTGTTTGTGTTGGTCTGGGTGTTGCTTATGTATTACAAGTATGTATTTACAAAAAAAAAAAGGTATTTAAGTATTATATCCATTGTCTAGTACCCATAGTACAAGCTCTGCTTGGTTTGGGACTAGAAGGTGATGTGTAAAATGTCCCAAAAATATTTATTTATTTATTTATTTGTGTCTTATTTTCCTTCCTGTCTTTAAGTAGTAGGTATAAGGGAAGATTGAACGCGATATCTTACTCATATATAATTTGAATGTCACTATTAAAATACGTGAAATTTGCTCTTATTACAATAAAATCGATCATTACGACAATTAATCTAAATCTTGCGAGCTCTCTTGTTACAGTTATTAGTTTTCCATTTTGTTTTGTTAATAGCACGTGTATAATGTTTTAAATAAAAAAAGTAGGTGTTTCTTTTGTTTGAGTCTTTACAAACATGAACGAACGTCAGGATGACTCATGTCATGAGTTGACTACGGTCCGTAAGTGTCATGTAAGTACGTGACGTAAACGTGTAGGTCGTAGGTGTCACTACATATGTAAGATTAATTGTCGAGGTGAGTTTGTAGAAGATGTCACCGTACGCAAAATTAAAAATGGAAGAGATTTTAGTTAATATTCCTAAAAAAGAACAGCCCCCCCTAGCCAAGTTGACAATCTACAATCGTCAACGCTAATAGAAAACAATCAAAATGTATGGGAATGACATATCTCAACGAATGACTTTTTCGTGTGTGTCAGTGATTGTAGATTGTCAACTTGGCTAGGGGGGCAGTAACTGAAAACAAATTGAAAAATGACAGTTTTTGTAGCTATTTATTAAATTTCATCTTTTGGCAAGATTTTCGACAAGTGTCGTTTTAGTTAACGATCTATGGTTTTAGGTTTTAGCATACAAGTTATTACGATTGTTTTAGTAAGAAATACTCTCCTTGACTCACATCTACCTACATACATACGTATCACTGTAAGGCTGAATGTCTACTTATCGATTGTACATAAACGTTGTAACGCCTATAATCTATCTGACAGCCGTGAATACTGTACATATCGAGGTACTATTTAGAGCCGTATGCTGTCGTAATAAAGTCATAAAGTAGTAAGCAGCGTCCTTAGGATATAATCTTATAAGTCACCGGCGTATAGATAGTCTTTCACCATAACACTTGAACATAATTGTGTAGTTTTCACTGTTAAATGCGTCAGCAAAGCACCACGGCACCTTTATAGCATCAGGTAGTTGTGCGTGAAGGCTTTCATGCCTAATAAAATGTTTATTGTCTTTTATAGTTTCAAGGAGACATCGCAAATAGGCGATCGCCTCGTCGAGCGAAGAAATATGACATAGAGACTTCTGTCAAAGATTGTAAAACTTAATCTTTTTAGTAAGCGGTATGGACGCCAACCGGGTAAGCCTCGTGATTTCACGAGCGCACCGACTTACATGCTGCACCATTGCACTTCATCATCACAGATATGAAGTTTCTAAACATGGCTGAAGTTATGTATAATTAGAAAGTTCAGCCTACGTTACAGTAATTTCCAAAAATGTTTACAAATTCGTTAGCTCCATGTCAGTATTGCCACTACGAAAAAAGTGCAAAAATCGACTAAGAAGCGCTCAACCCCTTTAATAAAACGACAAGGGCCGTTTTAGCTAGGTAATAAATCGAATCACGGATTTTCGTGATTACTTAAACGATGCCACTATTAAACCTGGCCAAAAATGACTAGCTTATGAAAACTTCGCCATGGAACATCACGGCACTAAAACGTAATCAGCCGATTGAAATTCGTTTCGACTTTGCAAACTTTTGTAATTTTTTCTTTTTTGTGTTTGCAAAGTTTGTTGGCTTGTTTCGTCCTGCGTGAATTTCAACGTAAATCGCATGAAACATATAAGTGTTTATGAATATAAATCAGTAGAAGTAGGTACTGCCATGCAATGTTATGCCAAAGTTAACCATAGTATTCGCGAAATTTTACAGTATTTTCATGTAAATTTGAGGATTCGTTGACGAGCGCTACAAAACGCTATGGTAAAATCACGCGATCGAGAACGTCTACCTTTTGTCATAGACGATCACAGACTTGTTTATGGAGATGCAATGTATTAACTATTCTGAAGTGCATTTATGTATGCCATAGTCACACACATGCTTATTAAGAGGTCTTTTCATTTGAAAAGGTCAAATCACTTCCAATCTATTTAATGTAGCAGCAAGACAACATACAAGTTATAATAAATTGATAAATTAAATAAGTACCACTATACGAAAGCACTTTTTGTAATGTTAAAAAGAAAATAAATTTCACGTGACGTAGTTCTATTTCAGTAGGGACAGGCCCTAAGAAGGCTCCATTTTACGATGCGTTCCACGTTTCAACTCAATTTAGTATTCATGCTTTTTTATTAGCGATGTTTCCAAATTGTCCTCATTTGACATGTGCAACAACGACAAGCAATTGCGAAATTCAGCATAATTTATTTCATTTACATTAATTTATGTGCAGTTTCAGGAAAGTGAATATTCTTATCAGATGTTACTTCCCACACTATTAAAGAAATTCATCATCATCATCATCATCATTTCAGCCGAAAGACGTCCACTGCTGGACATAGGCCTCCCCCAAGCATCGCCACAACGACCGGTCCTGTGCCTTCCGCATCCAGCGGATTCCCGCGACCTTCACCAGGTCGTCGGTCCACCTTGTGGGGGGCCTATCCACGCTGCGCCTTCCAGTACGCGGTCGCCACTCCAGAACTTTACTGCCCCATCGGCCATCCGTTCTGCGAGCAATGTGCCCCGCCCACTGCCACTTAAGTTTGGCAATTCTTCGGGCTATGTCGGTTACTTGCGTTCTCCTGCGAATCTCCTCATTTCTGATTCGATCACGCAGGGACACTCCGAGCATAGCCCTCTCCATTGCCCTTTGAGTGACTTTGAGCCTTCTTATCAGGCCCATTGTGAGCGACCACGTTTCAGTACCGTAAGTAATTACTGGCAACACACACTGGTCAAAGACTTTCGTCTTGAGACACTGCGGTATTTTGGACGAGAAGATATTGCGTAGCTTTCCGAACGATGCCCAACCGAGTCGGATTCGACGATTGACCTCTTTCTCGAAGTTGGACTTACCTAGCTGGACAGTTTGAGTGTAGATTCTCCGATGTTTACGGGAATGGGTGCTATATGGGAATTCAACATAACCTTTGTCTTGTCCATATTCATTTTAAGACCCACTCTATCAGAAGCTCTACTGAGGTCATCGAGCATTGTACCGAGGTCCTCCATGGTCTCAGCCATGACGTCGTATGTCGTCGGCAAACCGAAGGTGAGTGATGTACTCGCCGTTTATGTTAATGCCTAGCCCCTTCCAGTCCAGAACCTTGAAGACATCCTCCAATGCAGCAGTGAACAGTTTCGGAGAGATCACATCTCCCTGTCTCACACCTCGCTGCAGAAGGATAGGTTTCGAAGCTTGGTCCTGTAATCGGACTGACATAGTGGCGTTTTCATACAAAGACTTTAACACTTCGATGTACCGATAGTCAATCTGGCACCGTTGAAGAGACTGTAGTATCGCCCAAGTCTCGATCGAATCGAAGGCTTTCTCGTAGTCCACAAACGCTAAACAAAGAGGCAAGTTATACTCTTCGGTCTTCTATATAACCTGCCGCAGCGTATGTATGTGGTCTACGGTGCTAAAGCCTTTTCGGAAACCGGCTTGTTCGGGAGGCTGGAAGTCCTGGAAGGAACCTGCGCGAAAGACGGTTCGTAATGACTCTCGAAAACAGCTTGTAGACATGGCTCAGAAGTGAGATGGGCCTATAATTCTTCAGTAGAGCATTATCGCCCTTTTTGAAGAAGAGTACCACCACACCTCTGCTCCATGCCTGTGGCGTTCTTCCTTCGAGAATCACTGAATCAAACAGCTTCTGAAGGGCCTTAAGGATTGCCGTAATTCCGTCAACACCCGGTGCCTTGTTGTTTTTGAGCTGCTTCAGAGCCATCCTAATCTCGTACAGGCTGACGTCCGGGATATCTTCGGTATAGTGTCGGGTCAATCGAGCTCTTGGGGCGTGAGCCCGATTTACATAAAGCCGGCCAGTAGATGACCCCGGTGGTTCCGATATCCATATCCAAATTGCCCCACTCGCAGCTCATCATCGTAGCGATTGCCCAGTTTCGCGTTGAAGTCTCCCATGACAACAGTGAAGTGAGTTTTAGAGCCATGCATGGCTCTCGAGATATCCTCATACATGGTCTCCACCTCATCGTCGGGGTGATTCGAGGTCGGGGCGTATACCTGTATAACCTTCAACGAATACCTTTCGGTTATACATGGTCTCCACCTCATCGTCGGGGTGATTCGAGGTTGGGGCGTATACCTGTATAACCTTCAACGAATACCTTTCGGTTATTCTGAGTATAAGGTACGCCACCCTGGTCGAAACACTCTCGATCTTCACTATGTTGTTCACAAGAGACTTGTGGACGATAAACCCGACACCGCCCTGGGAAAGTTGATCGCCCTCCCGGAAATAGAGCAAGTTACCGGATTTGAGGATTATCGTGTCCTCCCCCTCTCTTCGGACTTCAGATAACCCTACGATATCCCATCGTAACTTGCTCAATTCTTCCTCGAGTTCGACAAGCTTCTCGTCGGTCCGCAGTGTACGTGTGTTGTATGCTGCCACGTCCAGTCTTTTTTTTGTTATGGTAGCCGGATCTCCGGGGATTCTTAGCACCCCCTGCCCCGCCGTTACCTAGGCCGCTACCGTAACCAGGGCTAGCGGGGCCGCCGGGGACTAGGAGCCGATTTTTAATTGTGCTTTGCATGAGGGGATATGCCATAATCGCCACGCTTGGCAGGCGGGTTGGCGATCGCAGTTGGTTGGTTAAATACTCGGATGACGCTGCTGCCCATCCTCTGGTGAATCCCTTAGTCGCCTTTTACGACACCCATGAGAAGATATAGGGTGGTGAAATTCTTTGCGTCCGGCACCACACGGACGAAAATAAAGAAATTATGTAAACATTATTATGATCTTTGGATCTAACTTTGTAGTTAACTGTGCGCATCATATAGAGTTCATTTTGAAGTCACTGAGTTGACCATCGAAATATGTATCTAGAATAGCTAGCATATTTAGAGGGGTGATAAAAGGTAGACAGGATGTCGTTTAGGGACGGTTTGGATAAAAAACGGAACCACTTTTCGTTCCACTTTCGTTTTAAGTCCTACTACGCTCATGTCTACAATTAATGCATACCATTATTTGTTGATGAGCCAGATGTGCCTCATTCTAATTATTTGGCACTAAAATTGTCGCTAATATAGTCGAATAAATTGAGTTTTTAAACAACCCATTAACTTGAAATTTCCAATAATTTGTTATCCTTACTTCTCACAAGCTGAGCAAATTATTCCACGTTATTATTAAAGCAAGTCTATAGTATTAAAATTTCTTAAACTGTGTTAATACGAGTCGATTTTAGTCGTTAAACTGCTTTTGGAAATAATCGAATAGGAATTTGGCAAAGACATATCGTTTGTTTTTAACAAACTATTTACTGAAACTGGTTCATAGGACATGCAGTATATTTTTTAACCGGCAATAGCTCGTTGACCCAGTAGCCGAGTTCGTGACAAGTGGTATCTATCGGGCGTTGCTCGCTTCGCTTACGCGGCTCAACTGGATCCACGAATAGGGGACGGGAACACGGAAATAAGTCATTTAGTACATTTCTCAATTCCATGTACACCATACGTAATTTATGCTATCATAACTTATCTTCACTGCGCGCACGAATTGGTCGAGGCCTTATCAAAGGACCGTCGTCCTTTGATATCGATGGCGAATAATTTAAATGATTGTAGACTGCATTAAATTTCAAGACATGTTATAGTCGTAGATGTGATTTTATGCGTTAGGTCTTTTACATTAAAAACATATGAAACCTATAGGTACGAATACTTAGCATATTCATCCATTACAATCACATGAGACTTTCCATCTTCATGTCTCAGATTGGCGAACCGACTTGCGGTACCATTTAGGCAACAACCTAGGTGGTATTGCAGTTGTTATGGGAAAAGGTAACCGCTTAACATCAGGTGGGCCTTTTGCTCGTTTCGCCATCCAATACTATAAAAAAAAAACACTTCATTAAACACTCGGGACAGTCGGGAGCAATGTATCCGGGTCACCGAGATAAACCTTAAATACCTTGGAAACTGTTTGACCACCTCCTGATAGTAACTATCTGCTAGAAAAAATCGAAAATAGAACAAGATTTTTATGGAATTATCTGCCAGATGAGCCAACTGGAACTTATCAGGAGATGGCGAAACAGGCCCTAAGAATGATAGCTTATTCAAATAAGAAGTTAATAATTAATAGTCTATAAAATAATAAATACATAGTCTATTGTTTTTGTTAATAAATATTCTCTAAAACACTATTTTTTTGAATACTTAGGTCATATCATTCATAGTTTCCGAGATATAAATATTTATGTTGGTGATCTGGATTCATTGCTCCCTTGTGTATTTAATCTATGTACGTATATCAAATGTTTTGATAGATATTGTTTTTGCTGAAGATCCATTGCTAGTTGTTATGATTCTGGCGGAGTGAGGAGCTCGTGACAGCGCGGTCGTCTCCGCCCCGCACCCCTCAGATATCGGGTTCAATCACTCTGAATTTTGTGAATTATTGGCCAGATTCGCTAAATACTGAGTGTTTAGGTACTTAACATTATTCATAATATTATAACGTGTAGGTCGGTCTAGACTTGAGAAATTAACAGAATATTGTACCTATATTCATAGTTGTTGTGGCGACCTTGTCTATTCCATGTAAACAAAATTTAATTTTGTGATCGACATACCTATCTAACACGATATGAACAAAATATGTAACTTGTTTACTACACGTATAAAACTTTAGTAATGCGGATTTTATATGGTAGGTAACAATACGTCATGTCCACGAATATCTAAATTAAGATCTTATTCATTAAAACTTTTGTGTTTCATCCTGAACTTGCAATTAGTTTAGTATGATTTTCTGCTATTATAGATACTACTTTATTTTTGAAAGGCCCCAACGGAGACTCGCCCCCTGAGTTCTGGGTTGGCTGGTCAGTATCTTCCAGTCTCGAACCAGCCGCCACCGATTCGTCCACTCAATAGGGTTGATTCACGATCAGCCTTTCCTCCACAATCGCCGAGACCAGTAGCGCCGCAGTCGCAACCTAGACCACAATTCCAGCCAGGAGGACCCGTTACTACACCGCCGCAATTTGCACCTAGGGTAGGGGCCCCAGTGCCAAGAGGCCCAGCCCCGACTGGTCATCCAGGAGCCCAGCTAGTTCGGCCTGTACCTCCCACGTTACGACCTTTTGGTCCGCAATCTATTGCCCCCCAGCAAGGTCCTAGGCCGGTTCAATCACCGACAGCACAACCAATACAACGAGCTCCTCCACCGAACAACCTGCAGTTCGGTCCGAGGCAGCCACCAATTGTAAGTCCAACCACACCCGACGGAGGAAGGCCACAGATTCCTCTCCAACAGCCCAACGGTGCAGCTAAAAACGGACCGCCACCTGGGCCTGGATTCCCGCGACAACCATCACAAGGCTCTCTAAAGGGTCTAGAAACATCCAATTCTTATCAAACGAAACCAGTCAACCTGGATAACCAAAGTGACAACCAGAATGTTAACAAAACTGAGAATGGTATTGAAGGGCCTGGGGCGCCTAAAGGTAGGAGCTACAGTATTGCAGCCGCCCCCGGTGCCACAAGTCTACTGAAACCAGACGACGATCGACGAAAATCAGTCAGTGCAATAGGTGGAAAAATGGATGAATTCATTAGCCGTAGTCCTGGACTTGGGTTGATCCAAGAGGGCAAAATAGACAGCAAGGATAATATTCGTGAATCTAAAGAAAGTGTTCGATCAGAAACATCAAACGATGGAGGGAAAGAAATTCCTGACCGTCCTGAATCTCGCCTAACCGGATCGAAAATGACAGAATCTTTTATCGGCGTTTTACCAACATCAATGCCAAAAAAGAAGATAGACGATGATGATGATGTGATTTCGCAAAACAATTTGGCGACGCCAAAAAATGCAAGTGAAACTAAACCGAAAGAAGAGTTTTCTGATCGCTCTCCGTCTCTGACCCGTAGTGATGACTCTCCAGAACCTAAACAGAAACCGCCACTAAGTCCCACCGTACCTAATAAGTCTCAGAGTGTAACCCAAGAACCAGTGCGTCCAAAAACACCTAAAGTTGAACCAAAATTCGAAACAAAGGTAGATACTAATAAGGACGTAAAGCCTGTAGCAACACCAAATAAAACACCGTCAAAGTCACCTATACCGGACGCCAAACCACCTTTACAAGTTCAGAAAAAACCAAATGATTTAAGCACACCTATTGCTTCAGCAGATGTGAAGAAATTAACTCCTCGTAAAACAGCTTCTGCTCCTAAATCTCGACCAAAAGGTAATTTTTAGGAAATACGATAATGAATATTAATTTACAAAATAAAATGAGCCAAACGTGCTGTAGGTATGTTTAAAAATAATAAATATTATTATGTTAACCACAGAAATATAACAATTTTTTTTTCTCTAGATGGTGACAATGACAGCGGTGTTGATGAATCTACGCAGGGAAATGTAAGAATCTTTATTTAAATGACGGTGTGATTAATTTTTTTTCCAATATTAAAATGTTACTTAAATTTCTTTCAAGGATGTCAATGGGTCTCCTGGATCACCAAATAAAAAGATTCCTAGTAAGTTGCCCATGAAGGAGAAATCGAGTAACAGTCTGAAAACAAGTCTTTCACGATCATCTAGCAAAAGTGCTACTGCTAAGACGCCAGAAAACCCACTACCAGTTGATAAAAAAAGTGAGTAAAACCCAACATTTTGATGTGTTTGTTTTTAATATACTCAACTTTTTGCGTTTAGCCTTTATTGTATTGTACTTGCCTAACCATTATTTATTGAAATTATAGCTTCATTGTATAAGTTATTAAATAATATTAACCGATGACTATGATATTTCATACAGAAAGCCAAGTTCAAGACTCGGACGAATAAAAAAGGCAGACGGAATCTCGCTAAGAAAAGATTGAAGCACTAGATTTTTTCCTAAACCCACTATAATTTCGAAAGCATTTTAACACACCAGATATTATATTGTTATTTTATTTGTGACACTACGACAATGACTACCGTCACACGAGATTTTTTGCGTAATCACAGCTTTTTGTCTTACTATGGGTGTGAATGTGTGCGTGCCAGCCATGGGTGCTTCATTTATTATTTAGCGAGATTCCGTCCGCCTTTTTTATTCGTCCAAGGTTTAACTTAAAGCAATATGAAAAAAAAAATGTACCTAGTATTAAATTGGAATGTATTATAGTATCAGAGATTGATGAAATAAACGAGAAAAAGGCTCCCAAAAATAATAAAATGTAGATTGATGATAATTATCTCGACATAGCAATTGTTTGACAAAGTTCTCGCTCGTGGCTAAGTAGCAAGCGTGTGGATTCTACGATATACAAGGTTAAGCTGCACTTGCCGCGGTCAGTCTGTGGATGGGTGACCGTTTCGTTACACATCGAGATCCCTTCGTGCCTCGGAGAGCACGTAAAGCCGTCGGTCCTGCGCCTGATCTCTCTCCGATCGTGTCGTATTGCCGTCCCATCGGATTATGAGAGTGAGGCACGAGAGGAACTGTGGCAACAAAGACACCCTCCCCCTTCTGACTACATTGGGCCTGCAGAAGAGCTCCCAGCAGGCCACCAACTACCATGGCCCATCTGGAAAACCTTGAATCGACTCCGAAGCCAGATGGGCCGCTGCAGGTCAGATTTAGTTAGATGGGGATACACAGACGAGTCACAATGTGACTGTGGAGTCAACCCACAGACGATGCCTCACCTCTTAACCTGCTCACTGTGCAATTCCACCTGCACAATCAAAGACCTATGCGAGGCTACTGAGAGTGCTGTAGACGTGGCTACATTTTGGTCCAAAATTATATAATAAACTCGAATCATCGACACGAAGAAGAAGAAGAAGAAGATGAGAGTGAGGGAATAGGGAGTGCACCTGTGTTTGCGCACACACTTGTACACTATAATATGTCCCGTGCAGATGGCTAGTCTCAATTGAGATTGGCCGCGCTGACCGAAATTCGGCCGGGAGGACATTATTATTGATAAAGTTAGACTCGTACCTATGTATTTACAACTTATTATGAAAATTACGTTACAGAAGTGCCGATGAACAAAGTTCAAGTAGGCAACGCTCCGTCGCCTAACATTAAATCAGTGAAATCGAAAATTGGCTCACTGGATAACGCGACGTACAAGCCTGGCGGTGGAAAAGTTAAAATCGAAAACAGGAAATTAGAGTTCGGTAACGTAACTCCTAAAATTGCTGCTAAAAATGATGCTTACTCTCCAAGTGGTGGTGTTAAAAAGGTAATAAAAAAAATTAAAGTGCTTTAATGTGCTTGGCAACAATCAAGCAAATGTCTTATGAAATATATTGGTATTTTTCAGATTGTATCTACGAAATTGGAATGGAACGCAAAGTCAAAGGTAGGCTCCCTCCAGAACACTGCGTATAAACCGGGTGGCGGTGACAAGAAGATTGAAACAGTAAAATTAGATTTCAAGGAAAAGGCAAAACCGAAAGTTGCTTCTACAGTTAACATCACTCATAAGCCTGGAGGAGGCACCATTAAGGTAAATTATTAATGACAACTAAATTTCAAAGATACGAATTAAATAGGTCATAGGGATGCGGTTATAAACAACAAAATATAGGTACAACTTGCAGTGAGTATTATTTTTTAGTTTGACAGCACAGCTGGTAAAAGTAATATTCGTGTAGAGCTTAAATATTAGGTAAAAGCACGTAAAAGATGGCGTCACGATCAATAATTATCATAAGTAAGCAAATATGTTAGAACAGTTCACATAAATCATAATATATTCGTAGAAGCACTCAATGTATAATAAATAATTTGAGGTTTTAGGTCTGTATTGTCGTTATAAGTACAATATTGAAAATAATGTTGTTCTTCTTTAGTCTACAGTTGCAAAGAACGGAACGAGAGCAGTGAGTAAAAATCAATATATAAGTTTGTGTCAACACAGTCACTTTATTGCACAATTTTTATTATTAAACGTGTTTTATAGGCGTTAAGTTTTATGCGGTGACGTCAAAACATATAATTATATGGATGATATACGTCATATATATATATATGTATACAATCAAAATGTTAATCAAATGTAGTATCTACAGACGTATTAATAGTGAGATTGTGTGATTATTATTTTTTAGTATGTTAAATGGGCGTTACCACGATGGAGGGCATCTCATAAACATTTTGCCTACCACTCTTTATGGAGTAAGGTTGGTTGAGCAGTACATTTGTGTACCATACGACACGTGAGATAATTGACTTGGTAGAAACGGTCTAGTCATCTAATGTCTACCTAATAAGGTATTCTTAGGACGGGCTGCGGCTGTATTTTTCACGCTGTGTGTTCTGCTTTGAATATGAACGTTACCGTGTCTTCCACACGTAAATGAAACAACATAAATAAAGTCTTGCCGAATTGATAAATGCGAATGATAGTAGAAGTGTCGTTACACATTATACGTTTTGTTTTTACACGAATGCTAAAATATAATTTCCTACATAAAATATTAATATGCTGATGTTACATAACGTAGAGAACAAGCATACGATAAATATAACCCCTATACACACGACCTACACGAATATCATCGACAAGCACGCCATGAAAATCAATAACGATTATGCATTGTACTATGAAACAAACACATATGTCTACACATACATCTGTTTATGACTTTTATTACTTAGCAACCGCACTGATATGACAATATATATATATTATATTATATTATATGTATACAAATAAAAAATCCAGGTTCCGTAGATACAGTACGCAGTTAGAATTTATTTGAATTCTGTTAACTTAAATGAAAAGTCACAATTAGAAATTGGAATAAAATTGTAACTCTAAAATATTTAATAATACATCAATGCCCTAACTGAATTTCTTAAGGGGGAAACAATTTTCTATGTGTGAAAAGTTAAAAGTGTAAGTGTATAAACTTAGTGTACGTGTAAAAGTTTTATGCAGACAAGGCAAACCGTGAAAATAATAGAATAAATAATTGCATCCCCCAATGGTAATGATTTACAAAGTAATTCAATACATCTATTGAAATAATTTTGTTGGTATTTAATTTTAAAATAAGATATATTTTTAATCCGAGGGGGGCTCGTGGCGAAGCAACGACTGCGTGGATTGTACGATCTGCAAGGTTAAGCTGCACTTGCCGCGGTCAGTCTGTGGATGGGTGACCGTTTCGTTACACCTCGAAACCCCTCCGTGCCTCGGAGAGCACGTTAAGCTGTCGGTCCCGGTTGTCATACGAATATCTATGGCAGTCGTTACGGGTAGTCAGAAGCCTGAAAGTCTGACAACTGGTCTAACCTCCGAATGTCAATATTACCCAGTAATTGGGTTGCGGGGGTCTGATGGCAGTCGCTCCGTGTAAAATACTGATGTTCAGCCGCATCTGGCTAGACTGGAAGCCGACCCCAATATAATTGGGAAAAGGCTCGGAGGATGATGATATATTTTTAATCCAATGGAAATTTTGATGAAGTGATTAATGTACTTTTGATTATGTTTACATTATCAGATTAAACGTTTTGCTTATTTTTGATTTAATCATATCATAATCATCGAATAAGTCAATTCTGTTCGGAAGAAAATTCGTGTCAAGTGCCAAAGTTACATACCTACTTACATTAATTTACGCATTGCTTATACTCAACTAGATTTTAAAATGCTAGAATCACACGTAAATTTCGTTTTTTTTATTGGTCAATCACTCTTTGAATTCATTGTAATCCTGTAGCTCAGGTATATTGCAATTATTCAGTAAGTTTAGAGCCGGATGAATTCTGCGGCTATTAATATGATCTAACTGGAGATGTATTAAAATTTTAGTAAAATATAAGCCATTGTACATTACTAGACCATTTACTTATTTAACTAATTTTAAAATGCCAACTTGTATGGAAATAAAATAGGTTGCAATTTTCTTCTAATTGGTTTATAAATACTGCTATGGACATTGACTTATCTCCAAAAATAATTTGGCAATGTTTCACTTTTTACGTTTCATTGTTGCGGTAATTATAGACTAACGGACAGACTGGCAGTATTTTATAACACAAAACGATTAATTTGGAATATATTCTAGAATCTACGGAACCTCCAAATTATTTCTATTTTATGTATTTTTATTTTATGTGCACACTCACTTCTTTGGAACAGATCGAAAATCAAAAATTGGAATTCAAAGCACAAAGTAAAGTGGGCTCCATGGATAACGTAAAGCATAAACCAGGAGGCGGTGACATCAAAATATTCGATGACAAAGAGTATATCAAGCAGATGACCGGACAGTCTCCAGTGCCCGATAGTCACGGCCATTCCCGGCAGGAGGTGAGGCCCTTTCTAGCCTCTAGTCGGGCCTTTCTATATCGTTTTCGCTTTTTAATTTTGGTTTTTGGTGAAGGACATTTAATTCGCAATCACTCATTTTTGTTTCAGCCGGGGTATTTGTACACATTTTATTGAATAGGTAACTCATTGGGCTTGAGTTTGTGAGGGGTGACTTCTGTGGCTAACAATTGTCTTTTGCGTGTTTGTTTTTTTGTTTGGTTTTTTCCTAATTCTTAGTTTTTTCTTTTCATTTGCGTGTCATATAAAATAAACTTAACGAAGGAGATTTAACTCAATTTTTTTGTATTTTCGTAGAGTCCAGTACCAGCGACATTGGAACCCCCGAAGTCTGACGAGAATTTGAATCAGCAGCAGTGTTAAGAGCTTACACTGAGAAACTATGACTTCTCAGCGAACAACACTAATGTTTATAATCAAGAGTCCAAACTTATTGTATAACATTTTTTTATTTGTTAATTTTATTCGATATTGATACCCAGTTTGAGTGACTTTATAAAGGTACGTTTGTTTTGGACAAATTGGTTTATTAAATTTGTCATAAATCATAATCAATGTCAATGATTTAGTGCATATCTTTTCGGACAATATCTTAAGTGCGTTATTATATGTATCATTAAAATTTTGAATTGTATTGTTATATGTAATTATAAATTTGAATGTTGTATTGGTAGCGTTATATTTTATGAATATTTTTACAAGTGAAATCTTTTTTTTAATAGTCATTAACCCGAGTGATGTTAGTATCATAAGTGCCAATTCATAATAGTACCGTAGAATTATCCATTTTGGTGTATTCAGTAATATTGTCGCTAGTAGCCTCATCCTATATCGATGCAATTGTTTGAGCAAGCATGGTTTCAGTAGACTCTACCATAATAGTGCTTGTTAGATACCATTTTGAACATTACACTCGTCGACATTGTTTTCATTAGCAGCACTAACTTGCACTTTTTCTTATGACGATGTGCTAGTTTTATATTGTATTGGTATTCAAATGATATTCATATATAATGCAAATATCTAAATGTGTATATTTATTTGTACTATTTCTAGTTAAATAGGCTTTGTTATGACTGTGTTTTGTTGTTTCCACTACGTATTCATAGATATATGCACTGACTATTTCAATGTTTTATAATTTGGGATGAAATGATACAAGGTAGGAGTTCTTGGCACAGCGTTCATTATGATTTTGTGATACACTGATGTAGAAACGTTTAGCTAATTGTCGCATTCACGTAATTTTATGCCTGCCGCTAATTAACGAGACAGTTTATAATATATTGCCACTGAAGGTTCTATGATTATACGGGATACTGCTGTGGCGAGAACAGGTGCGGGCTCGAGATTGACTGACCAGATTATTATATAAATGTTTTATATGTAACTATGACTATAAGAGATGATTAGGTTTAGATAGTGTGTATTAATGTTTGAAGCTTGAGTCACAAAACTTTCTTGCATTGGCATTTTTATTGTAAGATAGATAATATTCTGCATTTGTACGATTTGTTTGGTTATATTTTTAAAGTATTTAAAAATTTAGGCGCGTATAACCTAATAAAATAATTTCATGATAAATTTTAATTTTGTTTATTTTAACGCAAGCTTTTTATGGTAAAATATCTAGATAAGTTTTAACTAAACTAATAGATACATAATACTATACCTGTAGACAGCAACTTAACTCGCAATTTTGAGACGTATAATGTTTTATGAAGAGCAAAGGACATATTGTATACCTGTTAGGTAATCGTTTAATACAGTTTAACACTATACGAGTTCGTTTTATTTTATACACTAGATCACAGAATCACGAAACATTCTGTAGTATCAAGTATACAATGTAGTCAACTATCGCCATTACTTCTCACTTGCACTTACTGTTTGTAGTCCAGGGCAGATTCATATTTCGGATACTTGGTAAGTTTTCACATTTTCCTCTTAATATAACTTTTCTCTCCCCCTTTATTCATAAACGCTGTAAAACGTCTAAACCAAAGTGGCTTTTAGTTTTTTTGACATCTAATTTAATTGATAACACTCTAAAGACAGGTTTTATATTTTTAGAAGCGTTTATTATATTAACATCAAGTTTTTATGAATAAAAGGGTTAGTTTTAGATAGTAGATACAAGTATTTCAGATGTAGTGACTAACGGACAAAATTAATAACCAATCTATCCACGATTTGCTATTACTGAAATTAATTTTTTTTTTTTTTTTGATACTAGAAATATAGAAATTTGACATAAAATGTATGAAGCTTATGTCAAATTTCCATCTCTAATAGGGAAAATCGTGGATAGATAATAGATGGGTTATTAATTTTAGCCTATACCTGCAAACATAATTTAATCCATGGATGGACCAAGGATGGGTGGAGTTCGCTACACAAGATAAGATTACTTGACGTCATGGAAATAATTTTGGAAAAACCATATTTACCTTTCTTAAATCCAGCTAATTTATCTGATTAATTTTAATCCGCTGGATATAAACATATACGGAAAGTTAAATCCGACATATCTTTTTGAACAGTTATTATATGTTTGTTTTTATGTGATAGAGACAAACAAGTACTGCCTGAAATAGCCGTGTGCTCTACTAGACGGCGGGTTTGTGAAAGTAGAGCCAGTGCCAACGGTGTCCAACGGGTAACTTTAACTATCAAATAACTTTTGGCTACGACTGGCGCATTGGTTGATTGATTAGCTTCTGGGTTGAGGGTTGTGGGTTCGATTCCGGCACGGAACAAGTATTTTGGGGTCACTGTAATCCGCTTACCCAGTCAGTGTCGTCAGAGTACGTTATCTGTATAGGATTCTTTTTTCCGCCTTATGAGGAGGTTTAAGCCCGTTACGCTCAACTGTATTTAACAAATACTTACGTTAATTGTTTACGCAGGATCAATATTACATGGCCGTCCACGAATGGACCGAGGAAAATCGTCCGAAGTCCAGATGCCTGTCGGCGCGGGCGCCTCGCACGCCGCGCACTCCTCGGGCGCTATCGCCTCGACGCAGGGTTCCCACCATGGACGAAGATGACCTGGTCATACGCAACAACGAGAGGAACCGGCGTACTTCGGTAGCCAGACCTTTGAGTGCCCGCGAGGTTCCACGCACCGCCTGCTCCAGGCGAACCTCGCTCACACAACGTCCAGCATTCTCCATATATTAATGTAGTAGAACCGAAATTTAATAGAAATTCAATGCCGTAGGCTCTCTGTGTTGTTAAAATTGGTAGGAAGTCAGTCATGTAACTTGAGTTTTAAATGTAAGTAGGTGTTTTTGTGTTACAAAACGCACAAAATATTTGTATTGCACAAACATGCACAAACTTATAAGTTATAGAAAACGGAAAAAAATATTGTATTATGTTAGTAGTTTCGATGAGTTAGCTGTCGCATTGTAGGTGTATCAATGATTTGCCTATTTTCCGAACTTGGCTGAACACATTGGCGTGTGTCTAGATTATATTGATCGCAATAGTTACATTATTATCTATAGTATATGAATAGTAATATGAATTAATGTAACAGCCAAAAGTTTTAGCCAGATTTTAAAAGAGAGACCAAAAACTAAATTACAATTCACAAAAAGAGTTGTAACTTTTTGTGTACTTATCCTATTACAATGCTGCTTAGAGCATTTTTCTCAAAATGTTGACATCTGCTAACTGAATGAAACCATATGAAGCCTACTATTATAGTTTTGAAGATGACAAGGTGGTTACTTTACAAAAAAAAATCGTGTTATATTAAGATTTTTTGAAAAAAACCAATAACAGCTATAACGTACCTAACTCACAGAATATACAACCTAGTTTAAAGATATATTATATCGCGATAAATGACTCTTAATTTATTCACGTTGGTTATACATTAACAATCAATACCAAGTCTGTCGTTAAATTAACCCATACATTGCTCATTCTCATAAAATACATCACAAAAATGAGTTGAAATGAAAAAATATATCTGATTTGGAAACGTAATCGCCTTTTTTCAAGATATTGAGATTTTTTAAGACACCTATCGATAAAACGAAAAATTTGCATTCGAACTGTATCATCATCATCATCATCCTCCGAGCCTTTTCCCAATTATATTGGGGTCGGCTTCCAGTCTAGCCAGATGCGGCTGAACATCAGTATTTTACACGGAGCGACTGCCATCAGACCCCCGAAACCCAGTAACTGGGTAATACTGACATTCGGAGGTTAGACCAGTTGTCAGACTTTCAGGCTTCTGACTACCCGTAACGAGTGCCATAGATATTCGTATGACAACCGGGACCGACAGCTTAACGTGCTCTCCGAGGCACTGTAAGTGTATTCAATTCAATTTCGTCATTTTGGCGGTTACATTAATTGGTACTTATTACAACTGATGATATGTAGTTTCACGACCACAAAAGTAGGAGATTCGACTCAGTAGTAAAGAATAATAACTTAAACAGGTAGAATGCAGCTTTAGTCGTTACTGTATGTCCGAGTTTATTTATGTTAATTAAATTATACACCTCATACCTCATATTTGGATTTTATTTTAGACCTCTCCTAAATATGGTACCTAAGTACCGACTGCAAAAAACCCAAGCATGTGGATAGGGGATTTCTCGATGAGGGGTAGAATAGAATAGAATAGAATAGAATAATAATTTATTTGCAAAGACTGTAGGTACATGTGGGTTCGATTCCCACAGGACACAAATATTTGTGTGATGTGACATGAGTGTTTGTGTTGGTCTGGGTGTTTCTTATCTATACATATAATAAAATCGTAACGAAGAAAAAACTGTACATTGAATATTTTTTTGAAAAATTAGTTGCTGAGCATTCTAGAAACGATACTGATGCCAAAACTGCAACTTTTAGAATTTCTGAAACTGTGCCGATTTCGAAAAAATTTCACCATTAGAAAGCTACATTCACCCTGAGTAACATAGGCTATACTTGTAAGGGGAACGCTTCCGAAAACGAAGATAGGTGCTGGTGATAACTGATACGAAACCACGAAAAAAGAATGCGATTCCATTTTTAGATTTTAAATATATATTTTTTTGCATTTTTCATACATAACCAGCTTTGGGCAGTCAAAGAAAACTCATACATAATGAAAAATGCAAAAAAAAAAGGAAAAATCTAAAAAAAGAATCGCATTTTTTTCTTGGTTTCGTATCAGTAATCACTATCACCTATCTTCGTTTTCGGAAGCGTTTCCCTGACATCCTGTATATCCATGTCCACCCGTGCGAAGCCGGGACGGGCCGCTAGTAATATATAACAGAACGTAATATCGAACGTATATTTAACAGAATAAACGCAAGTCCTCAAAGTAGTTTGTACAAAATCACTAGGGGAATCAATTGCTGTGGTTTTTATGACATGTTTTGTTTACCCCATTTAGTTAATTAACCTTTTTTTTTTTTTTAATATTCATTTTGGATTTTACAATTAAAAAGTAAGTATATCAGACACCCGAATTAGAATAATAATGAATACTAATAATAATAATACATAACTACTGCTTTTTTTCAAAATCACAAAATTACATGGGTTTTAGGCATCAGTACCCGACTTTTCAAATTCATGTGTGGATCAAAATTTCATTGTAACATCGTGCGGAAACCTGCACATAACACCTGAGAGTGCTCCACACAGTTCTCGATGGTGTATGTAGTCCGGCAACCCGCACTAGGCCAGCGTGGTGGACCTTAACCTTCTCATTCTGAGAAGAGGCCCGTGCCCAGCACTGGGACAGTAATGGGCTGATGATGAAGTTGCCGACTTTGTTGCTGAATAGCTGCTGCTGCTGATAAGGATTACCCGAGACACAGAAACTCATTTTGCTGCTCCTGGGCCTCAAGTATCTGCTGTTATACTTACTTTTTAATTGATAAAATCCAAAATGAATATTGAAAAAAAAAATCAGGTTAACCAAATTGGGTAAACATAGAACATGGTATAAAAACCACAGCAATTGATTCCCCTAGTAATTTTGAACAAACTACTTTGAGGACTTGCGTTTATTCTGTTACATGTTGTATAGATACCTAAAAAGTATTATACAGATACTAGCTGTCGCCCGCGGCTTCGCTCCCATGGTATGGTATAAAAGTAGATACGTGTTAATCCAGGACATGGAATAACTTTCATCAAAATCCGTTCCGCCGTTACAGCGTGATTGAGGGAAAAGCAAACAAATATTTCGCATTTATAATATCTGTCTTGGGCTTACTCAATTTAACTTTAATTAGTCATTCATCAATCCTTTCCCAGAACTGGCACGTATAAGAAGTCACTATTTTTGGTATTTTCTATGAAAAACGAATGAGGTTATTTCTTGATTATACAGTGTTTAACTTGAAATAAAACAACAATTTCTTTTATATATTGTTTAATTGGTGTACATGGTTATGCATTATAATAATATTTATCAATTGTTAATTCATTAAATTATGGCACTTAACAAAAAAAAAAATATCTTTAAACAAATAGATACATACATTGAATTAATGTCACGCCGGAAAATGTCTGTTATTAATACATAATTTAATTATTATAAATTTTCGAAATAAACTTAATTATAATATTCGGAATAATTTCTCAGTCGTTCGTTGACGTTTCGTAAGATAACGAAAGCCTCTTTTTATTTTTACTTTTTTTTTTAAAGAAAATAAAGTTTCTAACACAAAATTCAACTTATTGATCCCAATCGTAAAAATTATAAATAAAAATCTTACTCACAAAATAGTACAATAACTTAACCTCTTGTACCCATAAGGACAACTGACTCACCACATGTATCCAACAATACCTTAAAACGAACGCGCAGGATGTCATTTTATAAAAACCAGTTCAACATCATTCAATAATACAAACTGTTGATAAAAACTTACAACTAACAAACTCCTCTATGGTACTGCAAAAAGATACTAATGCGAAGCGATTACTTGTTGAAGCTCTTCTACAAACTGCTCCATCATAGATAATATATTACTTTTGATTATTTTAAGGCATGTTTGTTCGACTAATACTTTAACGGTTAGTTAGGAGTTCTGATTACTATAATAAATAATTTGTGGAAGCATTCTCCATGCTATTTAATGTTAAGTAGACGACACAATGGATATTCGGACTGATGCAACAAGCGCACACACACGACACAGTAACACTATATAACTTTAATTACATACAAAGGCCACAACACATCATTCAGTCACAAAGCGCCAATTAATCCTAACACTGTAATGAAATGTGTATTTTACAAACGCTCGCCGTTCTCACAACATGGAGGTTATGATCATCTAAATAATTCAACTATAATTTAGATAACATTATTAGCCTAATTATTGTATAGATTATTTCTATTGTACAGTTCTAATTTGTGTCAACTTACGTCCACTCTAATTAATGAGATTATCGCGTCAACGAGCCTCTACATCTTGTTCACTGAACGTAGTTGGCAAGAGTCGATACATCATGACTGCCTCGAGGAAGACACCTCGTTTATACGCAAAGTTATAATAATTTTGCTCACTACAAGTCAGTATATTGACTACATTTTCGCCAATGTTGTGACTCGATAGCACGACGGACTACGAGAGGAACTGTATCGTGCATTCAAAAGTTTTGTTACAAATTTTGACCTCTAAAATCACTACTAAGAAGTAATATTATGTACAATCACTTTACACCAATTAACGAATACTGAAAGTTATAATAGGTATAATTAATTATATTAGAGTATTATGTCTCGAATATTAATATCAATCATATCATCCGATAATGTTGCGCCTTCAACTTGAGCAATAAAATACAATACATACCAAAAATATCATTTCTTTCCGCATCATAATAGCAGTGATATGACCATTATATCACAATAATATTCGTGACTGTTAAGCAGCATTTGTTTTCGATGACGACTCGTCCTTAGGTAATACCAATACCGATATCATAATTGATTTAATACCTCTAATAATTTAAATAGATAGTCGAGTGCGGCGATCAACACAAATTTATTGAAAAATGAGTGTGCTGGTTTTGGGATGTGTGATATGGAAAGGCGCATGCAGTTAGTTATAAGTGGTAGTTACGCACCAACACCGAATAATGAACTGTCAGTTGGAACTAAGAAGTATAGGCCAGCTCTGGGGAAGGTAGGGTTGGCAAAGGCCATGCAGTTAGTTAAGGTACACGAGTTAGTTCACCTACACCGCCTACAATATCAAACCCTTCACCACAGACCGTTAAGGAAGGTGCTAAGGAGAGGAGTCCACTCAGAGGACACGTGCTGTTAGATTAGTCAGACAAGTTAGCACAATCACATGAGACTTTCCATCTTCATGTCTCAGTTTGGCGAACCGACTTGCGGTACCATTTAGGCAACAGCCTAGGTGGTATTGCAGTTGTTATGGGCAAAGGTAACTGCTTAACATCAGATGGGCCTTTAGCTCGTTTCGCCATCCTACTATAAAAAAAAAAACTGAATAGCTTTTTGTCAAATATTTTCAGATTCAGATCCGCCGTACCCAATGTTTTAAAATCGAGTGAGACCTTCACAAGTACCTAGTCACCGAAATATAAAATGTTGTATTAATGTTAGCTATAATGTTACGTCACTAATACCAATAGGTAGTAATAAGTATATTATACACATATTGTTAATATCAATGGGTAATTTTAGACATCAAATTCACATTTACGAAATTTATCTAAACAACGAAGTACACTGGCGTCTTTCTCTCAGCAGTCATGAATTTCTATGATTTAAGGATACGATGGAGTTTGCCCTTAAGGTGAGATTTTGTTCCTACCATAAAAGTAAACAGTATTCTATATATCACATATTATTGAGATAAATATTTACTGTTAATACGTCATCGAAGATTTTTCATTACGCTTTGTCATTCCCAGTAAATATTCCCACAATTTGTGTTACTTAAAATAAATTTATATACAGTCTAAGACCTTGTCGTGCCTTATAACGTAAGACTAGATTTTACTACAATAATTAGAAATGTGAGAAATATTTAATGATGTTAAGATTCTGCGAAGAAGTAATGAATATTGCTGAGTAAGGCAATATTTAAATTAAATAAATTTAAATAATGATTAATACATAAAAATAGACCTCCACTCCAAACGAGTGGAGTAGAGTATGAAACATAGAATTACATTACAAGTTATATTCACATAGTCTTTGAACAGCATAGTTCACGATCACATTCATTTGCATTCCAAATCAAACTAGACAACACAAAGGTTCATACACATTCCCAGACGAAACAAAGTATAGTTCCACATTGATTCCTCACACCGAAACCTATTGCACATTTTCTCAACCATTTCATGTTTACATTTTCGGTTATCTGGAAATATATTATGACAAATCTAAGCAAAGTTGCTAGCGTGGATTCATCATGAAAATCTCAAAACATTCGAAGAGTATAAACCGAAATGTGATGTATCCCTGAATTTACTTTTTGCCGCTCAAGCGTAACGGGCGCCAACATGGCTGCCAGTCGTGCTAGGGCTGCCAATATCAGAAGTCCTCTAGCAGCACGGCGTCGCGGGGAACGAGCCCCTTTTGCTCGCCGCGACAACACAGCAGGTGTTGGTCGTCTACCTCTAGTATTAGTCGAAGACGTTCACCTTCGTTGAAGGCGAGGTGGCCGGAGTCCGAAGGCAACCGATGCCACAGCGTCCTCACGTACCTGAAAATACATATTACACAATGAAATAAGCGTTGGAAACAAATTCGAGACGTTAAAATTTTATGAGAAAATAAATTAACACTTCTGCTTCATGGAAGAGTTAGTAATTAATATGGCCTAAATTCCGTCATTAATAGATCATACCCATTCATACAGACTAATTTGAACTCAGTAACTAGTATAGTGTTCGCTTTTATTTCATCGTTAGTGAAGTAGGTACAGTCGGAAATCTTTGCGGTGAACCACCACTAAGGCTCAAATCGCACTCAATAGTCTAAGCCAATGTAGCAGTATTTGTTCAAGGGATTTTGTCGACAAAGTGTACCACCGGGAAGGACCGTGATCGTACAGTCGACTGCATGACAGTGGTAACACTTCAGTTCGAAAACCACCCTTACTGCTTTCGAAATAAAGATGCTGCTAATGTCAAAGTGTTACCACCGACGTGCGGTCGACCGTACCTAGCCAGTTTGAAACGAAAGTAGAGATCTTAAATGATTTATAAGACTTAACATTTCTTTTATTTTTCTGGAAATCTAGAAATTATATTATAAAAAGTACACGCACTTATGCTTCTGCTGGTTGGTGGAGTGCTGCGCCCGCGCAGCTGAGGAAGACGCGGCGCGGCGCGGCGCGGCCGGCGGCGGCGTGCGTCCGTACGGCAGCGACGACGGACGCGGCGCAGACCCGCCGTGACCCGCGCCGTCCACGCGAGACGTCCTGTACATACACGGACTATTTATAACACGAATTAGTTGAAGATATTGGTTATGATGGTCGAATTATTGGTTGGGAAAATGTCGAAATGATTTGAATGTCTAAAAAGCAAAAATGGGAAGCCGACATGAAAGTGAAATCTTTCCATTAAAGTTGCGCTAGTCGAGCGACGGCTCGAACACGTTGATGGCGCGTCTAAAATGCATGCTACATCATCTAAAACCAGAAAACAACTTAAAATTGAAAGCAGTATACCTAGTGGTATTAAGAGGCTAGTGCGCTGAAAAATACTCGTTCTCGTACGGTTTTGATTGATTTATAACGAAAACGCGTGAAACCTTTGACCGTAATAAAATGGTTAGTATTAAAAAAAATGCTGAATGTATCTATTCAAAATAGAATTAAACATTAGAATTTAGAATAAAATATGCTTGTACGGTAACTATTTTGTTATTTTCATAGGTAAGGTAGGTACTCTACCTCCAAAGTTGGGTCAAAATTAGTGTTGAAATAAGAAAAATTTCGACACTTTTAACGTTAAAAGATTTTTTTTACGGTTCTGTTTCCAAAAAAGCTTAGATAACGACCAGAAAAATCGATATCATTCTTAGTTTTGAAAGTACAACATCAAACAGTGGTGTCACTATACTGGTGGAGTGATCACCTTACTTATGATGACCGACTAGTGTAACTTTATGGACCTGCACTGGATATTAGAAGTTACAGATACTTTTAAAAAGCGTATGCTGAGTCAGGGACACTAACTCCTCCGTAAGGACTAGGAGAATCATTAATAAATAAAAATACATCTATAAATCTCCCAATAAATTTTAGTTTAATAATTTGTTAGTGGTTCGTTAACACAATCATGTCATGGTTCTCTATTGACATTTCCATTTAGATCATTAGCTGTTACGGTGTTACTTTCCTTTTATGCCACATGCACATGCTGTTAGTATAAAACTGTTAGCATTGACGATGTTAGTCGTAAGTTATTCCCATCTAGTACATACGGTGGTGTTTTCTGAACATTTGTAGTGTTAGCAACAGCTACATTTTGCACTCGTGGCATCACGATGGGCCTCTTCGCTGTCATCTCGGGTAATACTCTGAAGATATTGTGCATTAAAAGCATAATAATATATTGCGGTGCTGAACATAAAATACCAAAGCAAAGAAATATATTTTCAGTGTTTTACTAAGAAGATATTGTTAGAAATTCCGCCACCTGTGTATCCCATTTAACCTTGAAGTAATAGCGGAGCATAAATTTATTTTTATGTTCAATAGAAATAAAATATATGGCATCTATGTCGACTGTAACAGTTTATAATGTGCATCTAAAGTTTTTCTTGATCTAAAAATATTTTTAGACATATGTTTTCCAGAGTGTCAACGCGTTTTCCATTAGCCTTCTTTCAAAACCGTTTATCGGTCTTCTGATGTTCAGCAGTTGACTTTTAGTGGTAGATATGTATATTAATAGTAAATTATATGTTACCTGTTAGCAGCCTGCGATGGTTTCTTGGTGGCGGTGCCAGCCCGCGCTGTAGAAGGTCTAGGCGTCGACGTAGTAGGAGAAGTTCCCTTACGTACCGGCACCGGGATACCCCTGTTTGGATGGAAAAAATTACTTTGTTTGATTTTAGTGGTATAAATATTGAAGCAGGTACATGTTGTTTATTATCCATCTACTGAAGTTTAACAGTTGCCTCTTACGACAGGCACAGAACTCAAGAGCTTGACAAAGTGAGGTGGCAATGTCTAGACAGTACTTATAGCTACCGTGTGACTATATTTGGTACAAAGCAATAATGCATCCTGGGGGAATTGGCACGAACTATTCAATTCATTCGTCATTGTGAATTGCAACTGACAAATATTTATTAACAACTAGCTTATGCTCACGGCTTCGCCCGCGTGGATGTCGTTTATCGCGCATCCCTCGGGAACTTTTATTTTCCCGGGCTTAAAAGTAGCTTATATGTTAATCCAGGCTATGTTCTATCTGCATGCCAAATTTCATCTAAATCCGTTCAGCCTTTACAGCGTGATTGAGTAACAAACATCCAAACATCTTCACGATGAATCGTTTTATGTTTGGACCAATTGTAACATCAAGGTGCCTTAAATAATCTAGAATCGTCTTTGGGATAGATCTATTTGAATTTTCATACTACTATTTGCAATTTTTTTCGCTATTTGCATTTGTACTCTAGTATTTAGTAGTAGCATTCTGAAACAATAAAATGAACAGTGACTATCATTCCAAATTAATTTGATCATTGATATTTACCGATGGGTCGTATTCTTGGCTGGCGACTGCAGTGCTGGTGCTAATGGCCGTACAGGCGATAATACGGGCCGAGGAATCTTCGAACCACGCGCCGCTGCCGGGGACGTCTCTCCTGGATATATAAATATACAAGTTGTATATATTATAAAGGTATATCTGTTTACGTGACGTCATTTATTTGATGTAGAATTTACACAGCTGTTCCTTGTTCTCACAAAAACATGTGCTTTTGCATACACTGTTTTTGCATCATTGTTTTGCTAATTATATCATGTTTTATCCACAGATATAAGTATATGTTACTACAATTACCTAGATTTGCATTTTGGTGGTAACTCATTTGTTCAAAATGGTTTTTAAACGGAATTTCCAACTTTGATTTCAAGTTTTGCTTGTTATTTGTTATAAAACAAATAACAAGTGATAAGTAATAATAGTAGTAGTAAGTAGTAGTGGTAGTGAGCAATAATTTTTAACAAGTTTCGTCTAAGCCCAATGCAAAATTGACTTGCAAAGAATATTGATATAGTTTGTGATAACTGATTGTCACTAATAACGTCCACAGTTGACTCATAGATTGATACTTAACAATTTTAAAAGTGTACAGCATATGAGGTAGGTAGTGTGCAAAATCAAAGATATAATTTAAGTATTGAACAAACCTGACGGAGTCACTGGGCTTTCAGCGTTGCTGAGCATTTCCCACTTAAGCTGCAGACGACGGAACTTGCCGCCAGAGTTGCCGCTGCCATTGCCCGTGTTGCCACTGGCACCACTGCTGGCAGACCCTGGACGCCAATGCTCCTCCCCGCTGCACTCCAGCTAAACAAAACGGACGATTTTGTTAATTTTTGTGCCACATAAGAACCCACTGGAGCTGTATTTAGGGGATGCTTTATTTGTAATTGCTCTAATCAATTGGAAGAGATACTGACCCCCAGTTTCTGGAAGGCTGATCAATTTGATCTATTGTCAAATCTAATGTCAGCTTCTGTGATTGGCCGGCAAAACTGTTAACAACCAATCACATCGCTTGACCAGCGATTTGACAGCTGATTAGTTAAATTTTGCGTTGATCAGCCTTCGGAAACTGGGGGTTAATCATTCTAAACTTTTAAGTACCAAATCAATGGATATTTCTAAGGACTAGAACATTAGAAATTTGAAAAATCACACCTAGTTAATTTTATAGTACAAATGTCGACATAATAAATTTAATGTAAAGGACACGAGTAATAGCATAAAAATAAGGACATAAACATTTTGCAA
The DNA here is from genome assembly GCA_949699075.1 of Asteroscopus sphinx. Taxonomy (NCBI): domain Eukaryota; kingdom Metazoa; phylum Arthropoda; class Insecta; order Lepidoptera; family Noctuidae; genus Asteroscopus; species Asteroscopus sphinx. The sequence goes on from OX453013.1 coordinate 14,792,478, forward strand.
ACCTTTCTAAGTGATCACGTGCGAAACAAATAAAAGTAAGCCAATAAAATAAATGTTAAAAGCAGTAAGCAAGGTACTAAAACAATCTGCAAATTAATAACAACGGAGACTGCAACAAAACCTTTGTCAAAGCACATAACATTCAAGTAATGTCCACACAAAGCACCGCCGAGTTACCTTCACATCATTGCTGGAGGGCTTAGCGGAGGGAGGCTTATTGTTTTCGAGGCTATCAGTGTAATCGTCGCTGTCGTCAAACACGAGCCTATCGAACGCCTGCATTAACTTGGAACCCAAATGTACCCCGGACCATCTGCGGTTAGTTTCCATCTCTATCCTGCTGTTGTTCGGACAAATATCATAGCCAATCGGTGTCGGATTGACGCATGAGCGTGGTCTATTCTTTTCTATGGTAGTCTTAACGTTTGCCGAATCATTCAGCAGGTCGGGTGTCGATGGCTCTTTGTTTTTAGGCTCTTTGTGTCTCATTATGACACTGGTTTGGCAGTCGTCGCTGGAGAGACCGCTCGACTGCATCGAACGCACCAGCTTCAGCAAATTCCGCTGGTTCAGTGTTAGTGGTGGAGTGTTAATCGAAGTGGGCTGTTAAATACACCAAATTCTTTTTAGCATCATGCATCATGCCATCCAACGTTAGTTTAGTATAAGTTAAGGTCCTTGAAAAGGTCATTGATCGGGTTAGATCGCACTGCCATACCTTTATTTGCATTTTATGTAAGCTGTGCACGAAAGTAAATGCTAAAATATCGCGTTCGTACGCCGTGAACTGTGATTTAAGCACATGCAGTAAACAATAAAATGCAAATAAAGCGATGTTGCTCCGGCAGGCGGCTGTTTGATAGTATGCGATAGTGGTTTTGGAACACGAAAGACACGGAATATGGATTACGTATATTTCATGGGAAAGTAGCATTCAGTGTCAGTTCTTAGATACTAGGTATTAGTTTGTGAATGTGTTATCTGAACTTACCCGGCTAGCAGCACGCATGTCGCTTTCGATTTTCTTGAAACTTCTGTGAAGTTCACGCATTTCAAACATGAGGTCCAGGGAAAAAGGTAGGAGCTTCAAGGGTTCTAGGCTGGCTAGTAACGTATCCAAAAGAGCTCTGCAACGTGGTTCTCCTACACAGCCGGCGAGGACCAGAGAATCAGGACTGTAGTGTTTTGCTAGTACAGATTCCCTTGTACGCACATATGACACCCAAGCATCTACAGACTGCGCACTGTAAGAAATAATGTGATTTTAATAAAGGTATGAAGATAACATTATTAACACTAACATTATTTTATTTTTTTCCATTCTTACTTGAGCAAGCCAAGGATAAATGCGTTAAATTTAACTAATCCTTCTGTGACTGCATCTTCACTGTTAATTCTCAGTACCAATTCGTTGAGAGATTTGGTAATCGGTCCTAAAATAACAACACAGAAATTAAAAACATAAGCATAGGATCAAAGTATCTACGAAGATTGGGCAGCAATTGATATTTTCTAACCTTGCCTTGCGGTAGCTTCAACCATTTGCCAAACAGAATTATTTACGGCTCCGAAAGAAGTTTCAATGTTCTCTTTGAGGCCATCCCTGAATATTGCGTACAAAGCTGGACACAGTGCATTTAGCGCAATTTTAGCACAGGCTGGGGATTCCTTAGAGTCTCCTAAGAAAGCTAACTCGGCTTGATCCGTAGCAGGCGAAAAATGTTGAATCAACATTTCTACAGCATCGGTCACGTTTGAGATTAATGCTGCAATCATAAAAGAACATTATAGTTATATTTAATGCTAGTTACAGTACATGGTAAGTAATGGCTTGTACGATATTGATTATTACCTCTCTTTTGTGACACATCAATAATATCATATTTTGTTCTCATATCATGGTGGATGGGACTTCCAAATTCATCAGGACTCACTTCAGCTTCTTCACAAATCGGTATTTCTGCTAGATTCTTTCCCTAGAATTATATCAGCTTATCTAATACTTAGCATGCAAGAAAAAATTCACACATTTCAAAGTTAATGTCACTAAAGTGGTTAATGAGTGACAAGCGCAGGTAACGTGTTCATCTTGCCAAGAAAAACATGTGTGCAAAGTAAAATAAAATTGATAAGTAGCGTAACATAAAAGGACATCCATACAGGTAGATATAATTTGATTACACATGAAAATAACATTATAAACATAACATAAAAATAAAACATAAGAGCAAATAAAGAACCGAAGGTACTCACAGAAATAAACGGGTAATGATGTGTGTGAGTAGAAGTAGCATTAGCAAATGAAACGTTACCTGGTAAAGCCTCTGTGCTATCACAGCGGAAATGTTGGGCGAATTAGGCGGCGTTGTTAGACTAACACCCTTAATGTCTTCCATAGGCTTTAACTGAGACTGTTGACTCTCGACCTCGGATTTCTGCGCAAAACTCACTGACTTTTTACTATTACAACTACTGCCACTTGATTCTGTGGACCTTTGGTTCTCCTCTTGAGACCGTTTCATCTGGAGGAATTTGGTCACCTGGTTCCTTACCTTTTGAACTTGATTTTGGTCCCACTCATCCATGTTAAGACAATTGAATCCACTATGTTTCAGAAATTCTTCAAGTTGTTGTAAATCTGCACTGCTGATGAGTGCACCGGGCGGTGGAAATTCTGTATACTCCATTTTCTTAGTTCGTGGTTTGGGTAACGGAGGAGTATGTGGCCTATGGAACTTTAATTCGTTAGATTTTCCTGACTCTAGGCTACTCTCCGTTCCAACGCCTTCGTCTGCGTAATACTCGTTATAATCGGCATCCTTCTCGGCTGCGTCGAGAAATTGCTGGGATAATCTTTTAGCAGCTAAATCATTATTCTTTCTATAGTCTACAGTTTGATTTTGTAGATAATAGGGTTCTTGTAACGATCTTCTCTTGGTTTTATGTTCCGTCGCCGCCGTCATGCAAACAATTGGATCTTGAATAAGATCATCCATTTCAAACATACTGTATCGTTTAGTGTGCGTGCTAGATTTGCGTGTTTTATCCAGTGACTTACGCAATATGCTTTTTGGTAATGGTGGCCTTGGAGGCGCTAATTCTCCTTGTTTAGGAATGCGATCTGCTAATAAGAGAGATCGTTTTGGAATACTGGGATTTACTCTCTGTCCATCATTATTGACACCACTCGCTTCTGAGCTAGTGGCGCTGTCGTAGCGATACACAAACAAAGGATTGAAATTTCCAGCTGGTGCGGGGCTGTTTTGTGCGGAAGAATCTGTTAGCATTGTGGACGAACCACGGTATCCTGAAGAGGGCTGAGTGGCTGTACTCGAGCTTGATGATACTGCCGTGGTATTGGCCACTAAATTATTACAGTCGCAGCTTATAGGTCGGTTTTTGGTTCTTGATGAAGGGGTAGCATTACAGTACTTTTCACCACATTTTGGCATACCGTCTTTTTCTTTCATGTGTTGCATAAGTTCTGGTACTTCAGACAACAACTGCCTGCATTCCATTGGCAGTAAAAAATTAAGAGAGTCCCAGTCTTTTATATGGCCGAGTCCCTTTTTCTTCAACATTTCAAGATCATTGCATGAAAAGGGTCGTTTACCTTTAACTTGCAATCTGTTTCTCTTGTTTTCACTCGATCTGGGAGATACGTTTATTTTTAAAGGATTCAAATAAATATTTGGCCTTCCATTCAGGAAACTAATATCTGGCAAAGTGTAATTAGGATATAAGACAAAGACAGGTTTTTCGCAATCTCCTTCTTTCAGTTTTTCTAAAAATGAAGGCTCGACGACCTTGAACAGTTCTCTTTGAGACATGGTTGACACCATACTGGATGTTTGTATACCCTTATCTATTGTATTGGCTTCAAGGTGAGTTGAGGTTGATTTATTGTCAGAAGGCTCGCGTTGTAAAAGTCTATTCATTCTCGTGATCTGTGTTCCATCAGATTCAGAACAGCTTGAAATACTAACACTAGTGGCTGAAGATTGGGATGAACAAGACTTTCTGTTGCTTCTCATTCTAGATGGACTGTTAATAATATTTATATTGGTTCTCTTAATATGTGGTTTGTGAACAGTTGCATATAGATTACTTTCACTATCACTCAATTTAGGCCCATCACCTGTTTCTTCTTCTTCAATTAAAACTTCATCGTATACTCTGTTACTGAATGGATTTGTAGTTTGTATCTCTTCGTAGACAACTGATGAGACTTCTTCTACTGCAGTACTTGGTAATTCAATTTGAGGGCGCTCCGAAATCGCCGTTTTTGAATCTTCAAATTTTTGCTCTCCCATGGATTCTCCACTTTCTCCCCCAGAGCTTGAAGGCCAGCATTCAGATCTATCCAACTGATCCATGCTAACGATTCCATCATTGCTCATACTTTTCTGTTTCATAAATAACTTAACTAAGCTAAATGCTTGTTTTGGCTGACTTTTGTCTGATGAAGTTTGATTTTCAGTTGAAGATGTGCTCATAGGTTCCGAGTGTTGACTTCCCTGTGATGATCGTTGTTGTGATACATCATAAACTTTCATGCACATAGGAGTGCCTATTAGTCTTTGATTTACGGTGAAAGAATCAACCTGTAAATGAAACACATTGTTAACATATATAGATATACAGGAAATAGGATGATAATGAGTTCAATAAATGTCTAATACATACCGTTGAATTACTCAGAGCTGCCGAATTTATGGAACTATTCATAAGCTTCCTCCTGTACAGATTTGGCAAACTTTGGCTTTTAATGACTGAATTGCTCATGTTGTCGTCTTTTGCATCAGTCGCTTCATTTGAACCTTCATTATTATTTCCTGATGGGTGCCTAAAATGTTTAACATTAGGTTTATGGGTGATGGACAAACAATCGAAGATATAATATAAGATGCTAAAAAGCGTTGTTTACCTCCTTAAGGGTGACTGACTGGTTTGTTTCTTAAGCTTACTCCAAGTAGTTAATCCTAAATCGCTCCTAGCCATAGACGTCGTTAACTTATTAGTTAATTTCTTACATCTCTCTAATAATTCTAAGTTCCTGCGCGTTCTTTCATCGTTATCTAAAACTAAGGTTTCTTCCTCGCCCAATTTGTCTGAAAAAATATTATTTGTATGAGCTGGCAAGTTATCATGAGTAATTTCAAGGCAGTGAATCAGTACTGATGCGTATATTAGCGTCATTGTAAACTGGGTAAACATTATATCATTATCGTGGTATGCATCAGTAGTTCGAGGAAAGAAAATTGATTTTCGTACCATGTTTTTGATTGACGGCCGGGTCAACGCACTCACTGTCCTCAGAGTATGTGGTGAGACTGCCCTCGAAAGCGATGGTGTAGTTGTCCTTGTTGGCCTGGCAGGTGAGAATGAGGTCCTGCTCAGAGGGCAGCTCGCAGTCCAGGCTATCCACGCTGAAGTGAACGCCATGCAAACCCTCTTTTACAGGGGAGAACAGAAGTTCCGACTTGCATATCGACATTGTGTTGATCGAACCGACGGATTCTTCACCCTAATGGAATAATCAGAGATGCATTGTAGTTAGTTTAGTTAGTAGCCAGATGTATTCATAGGTAAAGTAATCAAAATGTATTTTATACTATTAAAATTATTGGTATTTAAATGTTTTGTACTTTTTTGTAATACACATTATAATAAAACAAGTTTAACCGGATTACACTGCGTAGGTGCCATGACTACGAACACTGCAAAGCTTTCAAAGCGTCAGGAAAACCAATTTAAATAATATACGCGATGCAATTCGGTTAAACTTGTTTTATTATAATGTGTAGTGATCGCGCAAACCTAAGAAATTATTATACTATTAGTCATCTCGGTAAATACAAATAGTTTAACCTATAACAGGAACTTCGATAAGCGCGATATTAAAACAAATAACACATAAGCCGTTTATAACGTACTAAAAGCAGCATGTTCCATACTACAACATGTGAATGTTCTCAGAAGATTTCGAAACTGTAACGTGTGTTAGTTGGAACATAAACATTTACGTGTAGTTATAACTGACGCGGATGCAAGTCGGGGCTAAAAATAATGGGCTGCAGTTACTTACAGGTACAATGTCCATTATCAAATGAAATATAGTGTTGGATTCTTATGTAGTTTAACTAACTCGGCTAGATTTATATCTAAGTAAGGCAGTGATTAAAAAGCTTTTTATCAAAACACAAAACATTCAAAATAATGGGGTGATATAGGTACAAAAACATTTCTGTTGTTGTCAAATCTGATTTACTAGGGCTTTAACGTCCAGCGTTTGAGGTTTATGATGATGAGGGGGTAAAATGGTGACCTGAATGATTCTAGATCAAGGCTGTCTCTTCTTAACAATCTTTTTAAAACATAATGTATTTTGTATACATCAAGACATTGTATACAATGCATCTAAGTACATTTATAGGTTCACCAAGTTCATTTCCCGCGAACCTAGGTAAGTACCTAACATCTTTCATAACATATAGATTAAAATTATAGGTCGCTGTAAATCTGCCCTTCCAAACTTATCAACTAAACTAGTTCACAGACTACTAAGGAGATGCATCTCCGAACCAGTTCATCCCAATCCATAACTAGACAAAAGCATTCCCTATAGTTACTTGTTATAATAGCTTTTCCAGATTCATTCTCATCACAAGATCAACATTTCTGTAGAATCTGCCTTTTTTTTTTTCGTGACACGCCCTACGCACTGTGGTATAGTCAGACCCAGAGGGACGTTTAAAGTGACAAACAACATGGCTGCCGCTGTGAGCGTTATCATCAATGTAATTCCTTTTCCTGCCACAAATGAGGTCACAAATCAAACAACTACTCATACCAATTATATTGTTTAACATATTTTATTGCAGTTGAGTATACCGCGAAATTATTGTTGGTCTAAAACGTAATGAGGGTAGTTTGACAATAATATGTTATGTAGGACGTACATAGTAGAATAGACAGGTTATTGTGAGACTTTGTTAGTGTTTATTGATAATAAAAATAACGAAAATATATAAACAATAAAGAAAGAGATGATGTAATTACTGATAAAGTTAATGATAAAGATGTCAATTGTGTCATTGCAGAGTATGTTCTGTTTTGTAATAAGATATTAATTAGACGGTTAAGAATAAGTTTTCTACTCATAAATCTAATTTAAGAACGTCGTAGGTGGTCTAGCTTATAACATTTGTATGAAAGATAAACAAATATATTGAAAACTATAGATCTAAACTCACTGAATAGTATCCATTGTAAGAATCCCAATCATACTCCGTCACACCCATTTTAAACAACAGTCTCTTCTATACACACTATCTTTCATGGAAAGGGACCACTGTACCACTAAATCATTCACCATGTACTAGTAGCAAACTGTCTCTGCCATTATGCTTCACACACACTATCGAAATATATGTCCACAATGTCCGCTGTAATACGTTATCTAACGCAAACACAATTATCTATAAGGTTCTCTGAACTATCACAATTATTGGTAAAGCAACATGTGATCGAATTCATTTCAAGAAAGTTCACAGTCCAGAGAACAGCACTCCCGAGAGCCCTGGGCGCGACTGGGGCAGCGGGAATATTAATTTTAATATTAGCCACTACATGCGCTTCTCAAACTTTATGCCAATTAATTAAAACGCGCGTGCTACTCATTCAAAGCTTTGAACGTAACTGTTATCAAAGCGCAGCATACGCTAAACTAAGATTAATGAGGGCAACAGATGCTTATTAGCCGTGCAATAATTATTGATTAGCGAGTGTCAATTAGTAACACTTCAAGGTTTGAAGTACTACGGAACAGAGCAATGTGTTTCCTTCATTTTAAGGGCCCTTGTGAATTTCATAATGGGTGTGGTAGCGTACGCCGTGAATAGTTTGAGAACAGCTGGCCTAGAGGATAGACTTCATTGCCTCATTGGTAACTCACACACATGGTGGCAGTATGAACAGGGCCACACATAAGGATGATTAAATATAGCACACGCACACATAAGTAGTTGACGAGGGAAAGACTATGACTGGGGGAATAACGAGCGTGGTTAAACTGATTGACGCAATTCATCGTGTAGTTACTTTAGTGTAAAAATATCAGTGTGTGAGTTGAGTCTCTCACACAATGATATCAGTCTTATTTCGTCTTTACTATTGGTACATCCCGTGGGACCAACGCACTTCACACTATAAGGAACACTAGTTGAATGCTAGCCAAGCGTCTGGGGCTTTTCAAGTATTGTTTTGATGTGTGTGTACTCTAGGGAGTCGGTAACTGTTACTAAGATGGTTTGATGGTTTGTTATGATTGCTCACAATCAAACAATATTAAATGTCCTAAAAACAAGCTTACCAATATGATCAATATGAACAGTCCAGACAAAATGTTTGAATTAATTTTTTATTCAGATTTGGATAATATCACATATTGTCGGTAAATTGTAGAAAGGGCGAATACGCCACAACTCGTTTTTGAAGCACAACTGTTTCTTATTGTCATTGCTACCGATCTGTAGAAACGGCGAAGGTCTTAAGGCCAAAATTAATATCCAATCTATCCACGATTTACCTTACTAAAGATAGAAATTTGACATAAGCTCCATACAAATTATGTCAAATTTCTATCTCTAGTAGGGTAAATCGTGGATGGATAGGATATTAATTTTGGCCGTTAGTAATCAAGAGAAAAAACTGAGATTGTAACGGTGGATATCGTTTACTTGGTACAAAGAAAGACCTAATATGGCATATTCGCCCTTTCGCCAGACTCACATATTATGTATGTTTGTCTTCAACTAAAATTATTCAGGTAGGTAGTACTTATACAGAAAATGGCTCAATTTTATTTGATGTGGACCAAATATTATTATTTTTATTTGTACCAGCCTATATTACTTTCATTTTAAAAATAAAATAGCAACACGGTACTTTTATTCCAAAAATTCTTTGTAAGATCATTAGCTAATTAAGTAAACGGCAGATAAGTAATTGACGGGCTGTAGAATTATCATAGTAATTTTTGTACTGTATACAAATTCAAATGTGATACAAAAGAAAACTCGTTAATTAATTAGGTACCCTAGTAGTTTAATGTGTGTGAATAAAAAAATCTAGAAAATTCAACATAGAGTTGTGACATCTATGTAAATAAAGTATGTTACATATAGGTACTATTTAGCTTCTTCTACGCTAGATGGCGTTGTGTTGTAACACATAACGATAGACCAGTTATTCTGGAAACGGCAGTGGATTTAATGTGCTATTAGAAGGTATTAAAACATTAAGTGCTTAGCAAGTGTCAAAAATGAGATGAAAAAAAATCCTGAAGCTTTCGTAATTTTGTAAAAAATGAATGAAATGAAACATTGAACAGCAATACGAGGCGAACCTGGAAACTACTGTCGGCACTGATACTGCTGTCGAATCGAAACCTTTCCATGAGAGAGCTAGAGATGCTCGCGAACATCTCGCCTCGGGGATTACTCTGCAATACACCATAACATGTCATCCACAAACAAAATCAGAATTATGGAACTGAAAAAATAAACATACATAAAATAAATGTGATAGGTTCAGATAGATAAGTTAATATTAAGTACATAAATGAATTAAGATTATATAACAAAGTGTCCAACACCAACACCGATATGTAGATACCTACCGAATAATTTGAAATTTATTTGCTGTCCAACGACAAGGTAAAGACTAGTTTTGAAATCGTACTTGATAGTCAAAAATGAAGACGTAATGCAACACATTTTTGACCTTTCCATGATTTTAGCTTGATCACTCCTGTGCCTCTTGTGTCAAATGGTACAACTCGAAAATTGCTTTTTTTCCTATAAATATCTACTTATTTTCTATATATCGCTGATCGCGATATGACCTGATGCCCTACATAAACTGATTAAATTTACGAGAGTTCATCAAAAGACATCAACGCACCGTGCGCAAAATATGAATTTTTGCATCTATTTCTTCCGCAGGTGTACCACGACATATGTCTATGTTTGCCCTATTTTTAGTATTTGTTGCTAAACTACATAGTATGCACTATAATCAGACCAAGTTTGACGCCGGTATGTATTACCGTTTTGAAGATAGAGTAGGAACAAAAACGTTGAAAAAATTGTATGTTTTTCGAGGCTTCTTGTATGGGGACCCCCTTTGTTTTTTTCATTTTTAGTGTTTGTCGTGATAGGCACCATAGTATAGTATAACGGGCTGGTTTCTGCAACTCCACGTCCAAGCGTGTATTTTGCGTACGGACAGGTACCATAGTAACATATATTCTGTAAAAATTTCAACTGGTTATCTATTACCGTTACAAAGATACAGCCCTGTGACAGACAGACGGACGGACGGACATCGTAGCGAGAGTAATAGCGTCCCGTTTGGCACTCTTTGGGTACGGAACCGTAAAAAAAATTTGTACGTTGTACCAAATAAAATGTTCGGTTTCAGGTTTATAACGTGTCTGTAATGATACAAATGCGATTATTTTATAATAAAACACAAAATAATTTCTTTTGGTGAAAATTGATAAGTATTTTTCTGTTTTTGGTGTAGCATAAAAACGTGTATGCCTATGTCAATGATCATTTATTAAAAAGCAGTGGCGGCAGGCTGAGTAGGCTGGAGCCTAGGGTGGCAGATTTTAGGGGCGGCAACATTTTTTTCATGTCTTACAGAAATTAAAAAGATTCATAGGTATTTATATAAAAGAAATTGTAAAACTTTCATAGCTTAATTGAATTTCATCGTCATCGTCAGCCGGATGGTTACCAGATAATTGAATAAATTGTTTTTAAACTGTAAGTAAGCAATAAAAAATATTTTATTACGTTTACGGAATGTACATTTTTGTGTAAGTAGTATTAAGGCATACCTTACCCTGCCTTATTAGTAGTAGTACGTAATTGACTTTTATTAGCTAAGAAATGTACCCAAAAACTATTTCTCGTGCAAATTGTGCAATCTTAACAGCTAATCTAGGAACTGACACTTGTAAAGGTTGGTAGGGGCGGCAAAGATTAAATAGCCAACTGGCGGCAAATGTGTAAATCCGTCACTGTTAAAAAGGAATGAAAATTGGTTCAGGATTAATATTCATTAGTAACCATCCTAGAATAAAATTAACAGGGTTTATGTTGAGTTGTACCAGCAGGCGTGGCATGACCAAAGTATAAAAAGATTTTGTCTACGAATGAATCGACAAAATGACAGTTATAGTTCTATACAATGTCATTTTCCCTATTCTTCCGTAGACAAATCTCTTGTCTACATTGGTCATGCTACGCCTACTGGCTTCGATGCAAAAAATTCTAGAGTCAATTGGCATAACATGCTGCATGCATACCTTGAGTGTCAGTTGCGCGAGCTCGCTGGCAACTCCGGATGGAAGTTCCTTAACAAAAGAGGACGGCGGTAAATGCAAGAACTGACAACGTTGCGTTCTTGAGATACCTATGGTGGCTAACCTTTGCTGCTTGGTTCCCTGATTACCACTCTACCCTATATATTTGGTATATATTTATGGATATATATTAGAATTTATTTTCTATATTTATATATGTAATATTTTCTATGGTAGGTAAATATTTATTTATTTATTATATTAAATATCAGTCAACTTTATGAAAGTGAACCACATACTGCCCCCTTCTATTTTTCACGTCTTCCTTGTCCATCCAAAGGTTGTCTGGAAGATATCGCTATTAGCGATAAGACCACCAATGTACCCTTATTTTACATGTTAGTCCTAAGTTTAATAATGTTATTGGTGTACAATAAAGACTATTCTATCTATCTATCTTAACTTCAGTTTAGAGGTACGCCATAGAGGTGGCCTAATACCACATGAATACAGTGTGAACTTCATGAGAACCATTGACACGAAGAAGAAGAACTTCAGTTTCATCAAAAAACATAAAAACTTATGGAAATTTAATAACGTAATTAAAATCCTATTTACGTTATTATACACCAACAATTTCAATGAACCTGTTTTTTGTGTGGTACAAGTTTAGATAATACACGAAAAATAAGCTAAGAATAGGTAAGTTATATCAATCTACACAAAATGATATCTGGAACTAAGAGAGGTATCGACATCGAGTTACACAAAAAATTGCAATAAAAAAAATAAGACGCCAAAAAGTTATAAGTCGAGTTATACCATTTACGGCCAAAATTAATATATAATATAATACGATTTATCCTACTAGAGATAGAAATTTGACATATTTTGTATGGAGCTTATGTCAAATTCCTATCTCTAGTAGGGCAAATCGTGGATAGATTGGATATTAATTTTGGCCGTTAGGAGGCACAGAGTTAATCCTAACGTTTTAACTGCACTTTACACAATACAGGTGTATTTATACATATAGAAGCAAGAATAACATTTTCTGTTGCAACGGCCATTTTGCAAGTCAATACACAACTGCATTGCATATGTGTAACAAACGTTTCATGAACATAAACGGTTGATTTTATCGTCATCGCTTCCGTCTTCTGAAAATCACGCAGGAGTTAGATGGCCGTAGATTATTTCTAAAGCTTAGAAATTAATTTCCATAACATTTTTGGGAAATAGTTGTTATTGCGGTTCTGCCCAAAGATATTTCTATACTGACGTAAGTTCTGCCACAGTTTAGACCACCCATTGACTGCCTCGTTGGTCTAGTCAAGTCTAGTGGTAGGTCCTGGGTTCAACTCCTGAATCAGGAAAAATGTGTTATTGGGATTTTTCTGTCGAGAACATTTCTAAGTAGCAGCCTGGAGTCAGGAAACTGGGGGTGCAACACCCCCGTGCCTCGAAGAGCACGTAAAGCCGTCGGTCCTGCGCCTGATCTCTCTCCGGTCGTGTCGGATTGCCGTCTCATCAGATTAGGAGAGTGCGAGGGAATAGAGAGTGCACCTGTGTTTGCGCACACACTTGTGCGCTGGCGCTGTAATATGTCCCGCACAGATGGCTAGTCTTAGTTGAGATTGGCCGCCGTGACCGTAATTCGGCCAGGAGAAACTTGGGAGAACATTAGACCACCCGTTATGTACTGTTCAGGGTATTGGTTTGAAGGAAAAAGTCTTCATGTTGCTATTTACATGTTGAGAATATAACACCAAGTAGCATTAGTAATATTTTATTTTACTTGCCTTTTTATAGTTCCGTACCAAAAAGGTAAAACAGGACCCCTAAAGCCACGCGTTGACCTATCGGTATCGTACGCATCGTACGGATCGCATTAAACGAATCCGTATAGCGTAGTGCGTCCACCTATTCGCAGCGCACGAGTACGGATTGCCGACGAATTTCTATTAGCATTCGGATTCTCAATATTGATATTTGGATTCCGATGACGTCATCCGCATTTTTTAATACAATGCGATCCGTCCGATGCGTACGATAGTACGATACCGATAGGTGTACGCGTGCCTTTATGGCGCGACTCTGTCCGTCTGTCTGTCTGTCACAGTTGCATATTTCAGCAACTACTTATGCTATCGAGTTTTAAATATTGCTTACTACGCTAGTAATATATTTATGTTCATGGGTGAAGCATATTATTATACCATGGCTTAACCAACCTTATGCAAATGAAGTTTTTTTTTTATTATATTTGCGACAGGGGCCGAAATGGGGGTTGAAATTTCAAAGTAAGGTAAGGACTGCATTTGCAAATTTCAAAAAAAGTTATTTATTTTTGTCCACAGACTTTTGACTTATAATTATAGATGATAAAAGTTTATGTAAATATTACAGAAAAGATAGAACGATTATCTAACAGTTTTTTAGAAATCATAAAAAAAAATCACATACAAATTTAGTTTTGCGGTCCGGTTATGGCCTTAATACATTCAGTCAAAAAAGTATCGGGAATGGATGTTTTTTTTTTATGATTCTAAATTAAATTTAGTTTTTTTTGTTTTTGTTGTTTGATTGACACAACCTCCTCCTCCTTTCTTTTCTTCGTGGGCACAACTGTTTTCCATTTTGGCGCGGAGTTTGAGTTGCATCTGTTATTTACACAGATCTATTACCTAGTTATTTAGATTAAATACAGTCTGTGAATACAGTGCTGTTTTTAGTTAGATAATATCTAGTGTGTATTATAAATTTCATAATGGACAAAAACATCCAACAAAGAGTTTGTCTTAAATTTTGCATCGCCAATGGAATTTCGTATTCGGAGTCACTGAAGATTTTACAAAAGGCTTACGGAGAATCGACATTATCAAAAACACAAGTTCAAAAGCGGTCGCGATGTGATGGAAGATTTGCGTGCTCTGGTAGGCCATCAACGACTTCAACTGAAGTTAACATCGCAAAAGTGAAGGAAATAGTGACTGAAAATCCTCATTCAAGTTTGAGAGAGATAGCCGCTGAACTTTCTGTATCTCACGAGTCGATCCGTACCATTATGAAACATGTTCCCGCTCGGCTAGTCCCAAAAGACCTCAAGATTTCTCAAAAAACTCAATCGCATAAGAGTCGCCGAGGATATGCTAGAACGAGTCAATCCCGACCCAACAATTATGAAACGCATTGTTACTGGTGACAAGACGTAGATTTACGAGTTTGACATGCAAACTAGTCAACAAGATTCAGAGTGGCGCCTTCCAACTGAACCGAAACCGAAAAAACCACGCCAAAGTTGATCAAAGGTCAAGGTCATGTTGACTGTTTTCTTTGACTATCGCGGTGTTGTGTACTCGGAATTCTTGCCGGAAGGTGAAAGGGTAAATAAAGAATATTATTTAAGCGTTACGCACCGTTTAAGAGACCAATTCGACTAAAAAGGCCAGATTTGTGGAAAGAAAATTCTTGAATTTTGCATCACGATAATGCGCCTTCGCACAAGGCCATCATTGTGAACGAATTTTTGACCAAAAACTCAACAAATACCATCGAGCAACCATCTTATTCACAAGGTATGGTTCCAGCTTCTTCTTCTTCTTCTATCGTGTCGACATGAGCTACATATTAATGATAACAGCTCATGCCGTGGGGAAAAGATTAGCCAGTCAGCAGGTTGGTAGCGGGGCTGACTGTCCAAGGTGCGCCGGACAATCAGCTGACTTCTTTCTTTTTCCTAAACTCAAATTACCACTTCGTGGCACCCGTTTTCATTCGGTAGAAGACATAATGGAGAATTCGCGGCGAGAACTGAAATCAATTCCGGAAAAAGCGTTTAAAAATGTTTTGATGATTGGAAACGAATAATCGTTGGCGTAGATTGGTTTCCTGACGTTTCGAAAGCTTTGCAGCGTTCGTGGTCGCAGGAAGACTAAGATGACAAGCGCTTTTACCGATATTTCAAAAAAAAAACAATTAATCTACCGTACAATATTTATAATATATAATTAAAATCGTTTCGATGCACGCAGTAATCACTCACGATGTCATTGACATTGTCATTGTTTTATTATAATGTGTAGTGTAGTGATCGCGAAAACCAAAGAAATTATTATTTTGTGTTCTATTGATCTTTTCCCGGTACTTTCTTGACAGAGTGGTACGTTCAAGGAAGGTACGGAACTGGAGTGTACGGTGAGTACAGTGCGCGATTCCGACTCGCACTTGGCCGGCTTTTATAATTTTGTGTGTTCTCGTGTGAACTTTAAATAAATAATTTTCTGTATTCTTTCTTTTCTTATATCTCCTTTGTGATACTGAAATTAAACTGCAATGGGGAATCCAATGTTAAAGGTTACAAGGGTAGAGTATATAAAAACTACTCTAAGGGTAAGGGCCTAGAGCGGGGGTAGTAAACTGGATTTTCTAAAGGGCCATTTACAAAATCAAGGATGTTTCCGCCTTTCAGCGGGCCAGACTCAAATTGAAGAATTGGTAATATCTATAAGTATTGATAAAAATCTTGTGATCTGGATTCTGGTTGCGGGCCACATCTTTATTATTATACGTATGTTTGACATGACCGGCTTGGAGTATACATATAAAAACATACTCTAAGGGTAATCTAGAATCTAGGTAATCTTGGTAGAATAATACACTTAATGATGGCAGTCTTTGTAGGAGGCCAAACTGCGAACATTTCTGGTAATTATTATTCATCTATAGAGGTATGACATCACCCACAGCATATAAGTCATCATTTTTACTAACTTTTGTCTTCAAAAGTCAGCAACAAGCACCTGTGATTACAAAACTGAAGTGAGAGATAACATCATATTATTTAATTTAAAATGTAAATACGTGAATTAAAAATATATTTTATTCGTTATGTTCACCTCTTGTCCTTTTATGACTTTATCATTGCAACACGGCAAGTAAATATGAATCCACAGCTGCCCTTAAAAACCGCAGCAAGAACATTTTCGTTTTATGTTTCGCAGCTTAAGATTATGTTTACTGCTTACTAAAATTCCTTGATCTGCGTAATTATGCAATGTGCCTTGATCTTTGAGGCAATCAAAGTATTAAATTACAAGATTTATTCTTAAGGGGCATGTAGCAGCCAGGTGGCGCCCCCATCAGTATAATAATTATTACTCGCTGAATACATCATTTATCGACGACCTCTGTGGTCTAGAGGTTCGAGTGTCGGACTGCTGATCATGAGGTCGTGGGTTCGATTCCCACAGGACACAAATATTTGTGTGATGAACATGAGTGTTCGTGTTGGTCTAGTTGTTTCTTATGTATTATAAGTATGAATTTACAAAAAAAAAGTATATAAGTATTATATCCAGTGTCTAGTACCCATGCAATGGCACAAGCTCTGCTTAGTTTGGGACTAGATGGTGATGTGTAAAAATGTCCCGAAGATATTTATATTTATTTATATATCGAAAATTCGTTTTGAACAATTAAAGTACAGGTACTGTAGTTTATAAATGTAGATGTTCGCTGTAGTTGTAGATGCCAAAAGTGGCCGTTATTCACACTTTTTACTATCTACAGCTACAGCGAACTATAATTTACAGAGTTAATAGTTTCTGATTAAACAACAGTAGGTACCTGTACTTCAATTGTTAAAAGAGAATTTTCGATAAATGATGTATTCAGCGAGTAATAATTATTTTACTGATGGGGGCGCCACTTGACTGCTACATGAGCGTTAAGAAAGTCTGAAGGCAGGTTGAATTATACAAAACAATATCACTGAGTGAATATTGTATGCACAATTGAATATAAACGGAATGAAACTGTAAGATATCATTTCAGTTTCTGGACTATGCATAAAACTATGCATGGTACGCAGAAACTGAATAAACACCTTCACATAATGGGTCTTAGTGATACTAAAGTTTGCAGGTTTTGTCGCGAAAGGATGAGACAATCGATATGCGAATGTGATGCAGTGCACCACATAAGAAGCCAGCTTCTTCACGCAGGAGATCAAATTCTTCTCCCCTAAGATTATAGTCGACTTAATGATTGACTTGCAACTTGGGGAGGTGCTGTAATACTGCAAGAGGCATCATAATAGACCTTATAAGGTCGCAGTGGCTTAGGGGCGTTCAAGACCCCTACCTCTTTTCTCAAAATAATAATAATGGTACCTATGGAGAAATGGATCATGGTTCATTGCGGAAAAGTAACAGACGTGGTGGCATTATGCTTAGGTTCAAATTCTTTTATGGACGTGCAGATCTCTTATGAAAAGTGTTACTGACAGTCAGTTAATTAATATTATCAAAGGTGTTTTATTTTCGTCATCACTTTAGTTTTTGTTACAGCGAATGTGTTTTCATAAATTTTAAAGTACCTATTTAAGAAGTTATCTTCTACTTAGTGCTTCTTGAAGGGTTTAATGCATTACAATTACTTTTTGTTCTAAACCTTTCATACAGAGTTTCTCAGTATTTGATTTGCGTCTTCATCCGCTTGAGAAGTTGATTATCCCGTCATTATGTTCCCACGAAAAATCAGGGCAATTGTGTCAGCTGATTATAAACATAAAGAACTCATTTCACATTTTATTTCCTAAAAGCCTGCCATAGTCTGTAATCATACCACAAAGGTCAAATCAGAACAGACTTAGGGCCGAGTTCGCGGACAGTGAAATAACCACTGTTTGCAAAATCAACCTGTTATTCAACAACAGATGTTTAACCGGGACGCGGGCATTTTCGTGTTCACGACTCCTATCCGATCATTGATTCTGAAACCGAGCGTTCTGGGAATGAAAGAACGAATGATGTAACACGATTAATCAAAATGGTAACTAAATGGCAACAACACTATGAAAAGAACGACAATTTAAAACGGTTGCATATTAGGTAACTCTTCCAAAATTAAGAATCCTAGTATAATATATGTACTCCATACATTTGACATATCTTTTTAATTTGGCAGGATAAGCGGGCTTGGTTGTCATAGCAACCAATTAATTACGCCATTTTGATGTTTGAATATTAGGCCGCTTACAAACTCGAAGTGTATCGGGCGGGCGCGTTTCTTGAAACATGATAAGATTCTGGTAGTTGTGCTTACCCATAAGTAGCGGTAACATTGTGCAGGTATCGCGCGAGCATCGTTTATCAGCCGCATTCATTTTTATTTTTATTAATTATACAAAAAATTATAAATAAAAAAATTACGTACTACCTCAATACGACAAAAACAGTTATGTTTACACATCTTTCATAAGTTTTCTCAAAGCTTATGCAATATGTTTCTTTGTTTATGTTCGTAAAAGAAAAATGCACGCTCGAAAAACGGCAACGTGTTACGGCCCTTATTTTATTCGTTTTTTATTGTAAATTTTACGAATATGGTAATATGCAATTGTTTTGTTATCTTGGAGAGTAATAATCCTAATATTAATATTTTATGCAGCATAGACTCTTCTAAAATTACGAAAAACAATCAAATACAGAATATCGATGAATAACCTCAACAATTTCAACCATCAAACGTCAAAAATATCTTGTTTAAATACCCGGTTAGTACTTAAACGACTTCCCCGACTTCGGTTAGAAAAATCGATTGATTATTGTGATATAACAGTTGGTTATCGTTGGTGAACACCAAAATTCGGGTTAAACATCTGGTTTTTACATAAACATCTGTTATCTTCTGGGTGAACTTGCCCCTTAATTGCGTATAAAACAGCGAGTTGATTTTTTATTGACCATCAAGGTAAATGCCGATGCACCAATATAATAAGCAAATTATTGATTACTCTAATTGGATGCATCGTACTGTAAAATATTTTTTGGATAATCTCGTATAATCCTTTACGTTGTTCTATAACCATGTTATTTTCAACAACGTTGCTCAACTTATAAATAAGTTTACGAACTAGGGTACCACTTATCGTTTTCACAACCTACTGGATAAACAATATAGTTACGCCAGGAATATTAATAAAGTTCATCGCCCAATCATCAATGTCACAAATTGCTTCATATTATGATAATGAGAACTTGGCACATATTCTCAAAATCTTGTTTTTATACACCTGTTATTATTATTTTTAATTGAGACAGGTTCGGCTTATGTTTAATTAACTAACCACCTGCTTTAGCTGTATTTTAAAGCCCTATTTTTGTACTCAATGTCTTAATCCTTATGTTACCACCCATAAGGTCAAGGACTCTGGATTATTACTCACATCATGTGTCCTGTCGTCTATGATGGTGTCGCGAGGCAAGTTGGCGGTCATCAACAGTGCGTGTATGTCTTCAGTCCTAAAACTTTCCATGTCAGCCTCGGCCAGGTTTGCATCGAGGTCTCTTGCGATGTCGTTGTATCGGGACGTGAATTCGAATCGTGATGTTAGGTCGCTTATGCCTTTGTAGGAGGCAGACACGGAGGACAGCACTGAGGTGTGGTGGCAGGAGCCGTCTCGAAAAATTGGGCTGAAACATAGAAAACATTCAATTAAACATTTTATAAAGAAGGATAAGGGGTACTTTTCCGAATACTAGAATTTTAACTAGTTTTCAATTAATAGCTTGGTACGTTTCCAAACTTAATTAATAAATTGGTTTCGAATGCAGCCCTAGCGATCAGGATTTAGTTAAAAGCGGTTACGGATTAGAGGCAATGTTAATCCAAATCAGGTAGTTTGAAATTCCACGAGATTTGAATTACCTGGTTGGAATTAACGAATTAGGTCAATCTATTCATCTAGTCGTTGTATTAAAAAGTCAACTGGCATCGACATTAAATTTCTAATTTAGAATTTGTGTTACAAAAAAACGTTGTATTGTTACGTTAAAAACTTTGAAATGTCACGATGATTATTTTTATGGTTCTTGAATTACACAATTTCATCTCACAAACGTAGGTAATAATCGAAGTAGTAACAAGCATGACAGACCTTTTGTGGTTCTTTAATTGAGTTATTAACTGTAGACATGAATAGGTAAATTGTTCACCTACAAGGTGGACCGACGACCTGGTGAAGGTCGCGGGAATCCGCTGGATGCGGAAAGCGTAGGACCAATTATTGTGGCGATGCTTGGGGGAGGCCTATGTCCAGCAGTGGACGTCTTTTGGCTAAAATTATGATGATGAGGTAAATTGTTGAGATTACAACGATACACGTAGTTTGTTAATACTTGTTTTCATTAAGTGCATTTCTAGTCTATTGGGGAATTTGTGACAAATAAATCTGGCTTCTTTCTCGAGTATAAAATCCAAGTTTTTGTCAATATGTGTCTTAGTTTTGAGTTTTTAGATATAATTATGCAACGTGTAACAGAATAACGTGTGTGTAGCGTGTAACTGCCTCGTTGGTCTAGTGGTCGCAAGCGCGACTGCTGAGCGTAGGGTCCTGGGTTTGATTCCCAGGTCGGGCAAAGTGTTATTGGGTTTTTTCATTAGGAAATTCTCAGTAGCAGCCCGGAGTCTGGATTTGTGCCCGGTTAATGGCAATAGGCTCGCCTCCTGTTACATGGGACTTATAACATAACTAGTGAAATGTGGGCTACTATACACCTCTGCCTACCCCGTTGGGGAAATACAGGCGTGATGTTATGTTTATTTGTGTAACAGGATAAACGCAAGACCTCGAACACCCCAATTAAAATCTGGTAATAAAATGTGTTATCAAAATCACAATATTACATGGTTTTTAAGCATCAGTTAGTCCCCGAGTTGGTTGCTGGGATAGCTGCAGGGTGCCGTTTAGGGGTTACCTGATATTGGGAAATCCATTTCACTGGTCTTTCTGGACCTCAAGCACCTACTCACCCTCTAGGACTGTATTTATTTATACTTCGTATCCAAAATGAATATTGAAAAAAAAAGGTTTAACTGTAACATGGTGTAAAAACCACACCAATTCAATCTCCTAGTAATTCTGAACAATCTGCTTGACTTGCGTTTAGTCTGTTACAGGTTCTATAACATAACATAACATCACGCCTGTATTTCCGCGAAGGGTAGGCAGAGGTGTATAGTACACCTACATTTCGCCAGTTATGTTATAAGTCCCATGTAATACAGGTTATATTACACTGAATTAAGTATTTCAACTTTGATTTATCATTATCGAAATCTTCGTCTTCTGTCATCTAGACATGTGCTATACAATAATTAAATAGCACTTGCCGTTGAAAGGAAAACCAAAACAAATACTGGCGAAATTACAATCACATGAGCCTTTTCATCTTCATGTTTAAGATTGGCGAACGCGAATTGCAATACCATTTAGAACAGCCCTAGGTGAAATGGCAGTTGTTATGGGCAAAGGTAAAGGCTTAAAATTCCATAGGACTTTGGCTCGTTTCGCCATAATATAGCATAAAAGATATTCAGTAACCTTCTAAAAGTATGAAGGCAGTACTCACTTGTAGTCGAGGAACCAGAGGTACCCGGAGTTGTCGCAGTGCGCGTCGAGGTCATCGTGCGAGTGCTGACTCCCAGTGAGGCTGGTGTTGCTGTTGCAGTCCTCGTCGGCGCCTGCCACCCCGGGGCTCGCCGCCTTCAGCCCCAGCCGTGGCGGTGGCCCTGGAAATTTGAGAATAAGGATCTATTAGATATGATAGCCAATAGAGAACCAGAAATCGCACCCTTAGACGAATAATTATGCATTGACCTGAATATATCTAACAATAAACCGAAGAAATTACAACTCCTGCAAAATAAAAGCATTATATAAAAGTACCTACAAACATAGTTTTTAAGAAAATTGTTACTAACATTAATGGAGATTCTCTTGAATTGAATTGAAAAACCCGTTTTGGATATACGTGTTCATTCGTTCAAGGATGCGAAATATTGATATTGAGTTGCATTTTCACTGGAAAATATTTTCAGTGTGGAAACGTTAACAGGACATGATTGGAATGTAACAGAGTGTAAAATTATAGTTAGTGGTTGAAAGTTTTGGCCTTTCGATTATATGTTTGTAATATATTTGGAGTCCTATTTCCTTAAAGCAACTAACTCTGAGACTTTCCCTCAGTTATAGTATAAAGGCAGACAAAAAATTGTGTAAAATGGGCTCATTAGGCTTGACTTAGCATATTTTAGTCGAATCCTTGTAACACAATGACTATGAGTTTCTGTCAAGGGTTGAAATTTGGCGTGTCTTTCATTCGCTGGTGGTGGAAAAACTGGGTGATTTAAAAAAAAGGCTATTATTTTATGCTAAATTTCGATAAATAAAAAATGTAGGTAACTACGTTGCCAACTTAAAGTAACTAAGTAAGAGGATATAACTTCTCGTTGTAATCGTTAAAAGTAGATTTTACAATCCACTACAAAATCCTTCTACAAGGCAACTAAAACCTTTTTTAGTGAACTTTGGGGATTAGAGAGTTTCATTCAAAAGAGGGACCTTCTCATTGTGCTGTCAAAACAAACCGTTTCAAAATTACAAGTTTCTATAAAACGCCTTCACCTAATAACTATAAAAACAATTCGCCCCATGGCGCCACATTAGGCCGTCACGAGCAAGGTATTGGAATACTAAAATGTAGTGGTAAAGGTTGTTTATCGAGCGGAGAGGGGCGTAGGTGGGCGAGCTCGCTGGACAACATGCCTTCTAGGGAATGTTGAAGTGCATCCAAGCAGACTATAAGGAATATAAGGAAAACTGCGTAATATGCCGCTTTATAATGAATTTCTATTACATTACTTTCAATTTTCAGTCAAGGTAATAAGGTATAATAGATGTTTCCTTTAGTAATCAATCAGATGTGATCGAGTAACGGGGTCAATAATCGTCACGCGTTATAATGTTAGCAAGGTTTTGAACTGCCGTGTGAGGCCGGTAAAGAGACTGTGACGCAAGTACGTCCTGACTCATCAGTGATACATCGCCAAGAAGCGGCTATGACTGGCCAGTCAATTGTTTTTATAACCATGTTACGTTAATTTGAACTTAAGCTACTTTA
This sequence comes from Asteroscopus sphinx, assembly GCA_949699075.1. Lineage (NCBI taxonomy): Eukaryota > Metazoa > Arthropoda > Insecta > Lepidoptera > Noctuidae > Asteroscopus > Asteroscopus sphinx. Next base: position 14,815,821 of record OX453013.1, read on the forward strand.
TAACATACTAGCTGTACCCGTGGCTTTGCTCACGTTATCATAAGGTTAACTTTGAAATAAGTCAAATTTCAAAGATAATGGACGAATGATAGCAATAATTATTTTTTTGCCATTATTTTTTTGTTAAAGCGCTGGGCGCAAAGTCAAAGACTAAAACGTAAACCGAGAACCTAGGCCACAAACAAATATTGAGCATAATTTACAAAAATAATACAGAATGATGTGAATGTATACAATAAAACGCCTTTTTACAAAACCTTCAGCAGCCAAAATGTACAGAGTGTCAGGGCTGGTAACGCGAGAGCAAGCGACGTACAGTTGTCCATATGAGAAGCAGCTGGTCCTGAGGTCGGCAGCCGCAGCCTTCAGTGTCTGCCCCTGCTACTACGCTGTAGCTTATCATCTTCATCATGCTGCATGGTAGCTGGCCTGCTACATTTTAGCGGCGCTCCACGCGGCCTACCTACGCGCGGCCGTTCGCCGGCCCGGTGACGACCACCTGTCACCATCTCCTGGCGTGATCCAGCCGGCCCATCAACACCTCGGGCTCACCATCTCGGCGGTCTCCACCACTGCGGAGCTGAGCCAGGAGAGTACATGCACTACCCTCCTTGGAAAGTGAAAACATAGTGACGGGTCTTCTACCTACCCACGACCTTCTAATTTAATAAATGTGTATCAAGTTTGAATGGTTTTAATTGAGTTACTTCTTTAACCAACCATCACAAACTTATATCCGTATCAACAATAAGAGAGCAGTCTCGTAGAACAGCGGGCTTGTCACTGTTTCGTGAAACGTCTCATTGCTCTCTAAGTCTATGGGAATCTTAAACATTGTGTGCGCAGTTTTGCCACCAGGGAGCAGTGTTGCGGCGATTCCGGAAGACGCTACTGCGAGGGCTATTTTTCCTCGCCTTCTGACCTCTGCAAGGATGCCTGAAGTAAGAAAGGTTTTGCCTGTTCCTCCAGGAGCATCCAAAAAGAACATTTTCCCTTGGCAGACTTCAACGCTCTGCAGGATAATTTCGAATAGCTGTCTTTGCTCTGAGATGAATGATGAACAATGACAGACATTGCGCCCGTACTGTAGTCAGTTTCGGCGGCGTATTCACGATTAACGCGTGGTTTGGTTGTGGGGTCGGTAAACCGTACTCAACCAGTGAATTGCAGCCGATCGAAACGACCATGTCTTGAAGTGAAAAAAAACAGCTATTCAAAATGCGTTCAGCATATCAACATAGGTCCGTAAGAATCGCCAATTGCTGAGGTGTAAAATGTAAAATATCGCAATTCGTAGGTACTAAGTATTTCAAGACAATTAAAGAAGCAAACAGAAAGACAACAAAAGTAACCCCCGTATCTCTACCCATAACATCACATTTTGTGAACGAAACCATAGCGCGATCTAATTCGACGTTAACGCCATCTGGTTAGGAAAGAAGGAGTATTTTAAATTAAGTTAATTATTTACAAAACTAAGTAAGCGGGAGACGTCGTCGTAAATTGATTATATTATCCATAGGTTAAGGATAACAATACAAATAAAATTTCACGCTTTTTTGGGTTAGGGGACTCAGCAGTTAGTAAAATAAGTGGTTCAATGGCACTTTTTGCACCGATTTCAAATTTTTTTTCACTGTTAAATAGGTAAAGCACTTTTTAGCAGACAATACTTTACTAAACTACTGTTAGAAAACTACTGTTTGTGGTAGAAAGTAAAATAAATAAAAATAAATACGGAAGCAGAAAATAATCAACACAATGCACTATTGCTCACCCCTCATACTAAATAGCGTGATCATTAATTGTTTTATAACTTAATAATCCACTCTTTAGCGGAAGTTGTTGCTAAATAACTTAATTTGTTGAAGAATGTTGAAGATGTTTTTTTTTTTTTATAACAAAATGCAAAAAATTATCTAAAAACTAAGATTGAGGCTGAGATTCGATCTTAGAACAACACAATCGTGATCCACACGCCAAGCCACCAGGATGAGTAATTATTTACGCGAAACTACGAAATAAGCATTTTCATTGTTAGTATCTGTCGTTTAGCTCCCTTTATATATAGCGTGATGGTTATTTTTTTAAATATTAATTTTGACGTTCTGATAACGAATTATTTTAGTCTTTTTTTAGTCTATAAATTAGAACATTTCAATATATTAACTGTAAAACATAACTTTGTAGACTTTTTGTTACTCTACTCACCTCCCATGTACAAAAGCGTGATGATTTGTAGCCTATAACCTGACCCGGTCTGTAACCGACATTTTTGCCAAATTTCAACTAATTCTGTTCAGTAGTATTGGCGTCATGCTCAAACATACAAACAGATAAACAGACAAACAGACAAACAGACAGAAATTCTAAAAATTATAGTTTTGGCATCAGTATCGTTCCTAGTATGCGCAGCAGTGATTTTTTTCAAAAAATATTCAATGTACAGTTTTTTCATCTCTACGATTTTATTATATGTATAGATAATAAGAATCTAAAGCCCATTGATTCATAATTGTCTTCGTATGGAGCATTCAGTTGACTCATATCCTAATATCTTCAAAATGTTATTGGGTTTTTTTCATTAGGAAATTCTCAGTAGAAGCCCGGAGTATGGATTTGTGCCCGGTTAGTGCCAATAGGCTCGCCCCCTATTACATGGGACTATAACATAACTGGCGAAATGTAGGTGTACTAATACACCTCTGCCTACCCCTTCGGGGAAATACAGGCGTGATGTTATGTTATGTGTTATTTTATATCCTAACATAAGACACTGAAATTGTATAGGATACGCGATATTATTTGATCTATAAATTACATTCTCAATAAAACCATAACTCTTGGTTATGTTTCATTCTCTAGAATACAGCTTAGTGGGTGTCATATAGGTAGTCAAAGAACAGCCATCATGTGGCGTGGGTTGGGTACAATCTGTGGGTACAATAGTGTCTCGCCTTTACGACATATGCTCTAACTTTGATCACACGGACGTCTCACCAAAGATAGAATTGAAAAGTATTCGACAAGCTAAGTTATGGCTTCATTGCAGTCGCCTCGGGTAGACGCCGCCAGTGGGCGGACACACTGCATTACTTCATTCTCCGCAATTTATGCACTCAAATGAAAGGAATCCTGGCTATGCTTTATAGAATTCAAAACTAAATTTTGTTTACATTTCCTATTGCATCCACTCGCGGCACGGCTTACTGTTAGCCTGAAACATTTGACGCAGAGTTTAAGACAGCAAAACATTCCTCACAGTCAAATAAATAATCGTTAAGAATGCCAGAAACGAACAAGGGGCAAAGTCTCACACATTAAAAAGTTCGTTTAAATTAACGGTTCATGGAGTCATTAATAGGAATGTGTTAGAGGTTTCCCAATTTCGTGGAACGCGTGTTGGAGAAAGCATTAACTCTGCTGTTGTTTTGATAATACAACTCCCAAAGTCCCAAATAGCGGCACAGTGCCAAAACGACTATTCCCTGCTGTGGATGTATAATCGAAACTGTGCTTGTTATATTTAGCAATGAGGCGTATCACCGCGAAAAAACGCATAATTTTGTATTAACCGTGTTTACTATATATTTTATGTGTTAGCAGCTATTCGTGTCGCGGACGTGGTCTGTTATTCGTCTGCACCACTACATTTTGCTTCGAGCTGGATGCAAGTGTAATTTTTCAAAAGGGATTAAGTCACTCTCAAGTACGCAGCTAATCCGTTTATGATTAATGCAGCGGAAGTCATGGAGCTTATATGTACTTATCTACACTAATATTATAAAGAGGAAAGATTTGTATTTTTGTGTGTATGTTTGTAATGAATAAACTCAAAAACTACTGTGCCGATTTCAAAAATGTCTTCACCATTAGAAAGCTACATTCTCCCTGAGTAACATAGGGTATATAAATAAAAGGTATAATTTTTTTTTTTTTTTTTTTTTATGTCCACCCGTGCGAAGCTAGGACGGGCCGCTATATTTTATAATTTATTAGTGGTTTTAGAAAATTATTTACAATATTATCACAATACATTGTATGCTCAACGTCATCCAGACCAAAACAAAAGAACGTAAAATCAATTATAATCGTTTCAACAATCAAACAATCGTGAGAACAGTTGCACTTTACCCAGAATATTAATTAAGTAGTTAATTACTGTAACAGGTATCGGTGAATTAAGTCTTAATTGTATTTTCACAATTGACAATTCAAATTGTGCAGTCAGTTTTTGCAACATCCAAGAGACAATGAAAAATGCCCGTGAGATTGCCAGCAAAATTGGCCGTGAGCGACCGACGGAGGTCGCATGGCAACTAGGTACCACAATACTGTAATTCACTCATACACTTCAGAAAGAGTTCTGCAATTTTGGGTGAGTTGAAAACATTCTGTAGGGTGACATCGAATTCGTGGTAGGGGCTTTTTCTGCATCTCATTGCCTTACGGACTGATGGTGGCTATTGAATTCATTTAGAAATTAAGTTATTTCGATATGGCTTATAGGTTTAAGTATGTAGTGATATTAAAAGTCTGTTAACGGCAACTATGCAGATGCTTATATCGGAAAAACACGATGAATTCACCTCAGATTAATAAGAACTCACATAGGAATGTGAAATAAGTCAAAATTACAGTTTATTTTGGCAGAACAGCTTTTTTAATTCCTACCACCTCAATTGCAAATTGTGTTGACATACACAGACAGATTTATCTACTTTCTCTGCATATTTTGTGTCTCAGATTATATTAAGTGCATTGCATGTTCATTCAGGCGTGTTTAAGCGGCTTATTCTGCAATAAGTTTACAGGATAAGACTGCTGACTGGCAGTTAATTTTGTTACGCATGCAACAATTGATGCATGAAACAAAAACTCATTATTGCATGAAGTATCATCTAATGAGGTAAACTAACAGAAGACCTTCAAGACCGTTGATTGCTTTGAGGAGGTAAATGTTCAGTGTATTTTGCTGGTATGCCTCGTAGTCAACTGAAATAATGAAACGTCAGATCACAAAGTAAACTGTAACCGTGAGAATGGTAACACAGTGCTAGGTAACCTTTCACCTCCCCGAGCTCGCCTGTCCTTATACGGCGGCGACGACATGCTGGCGCTCAGGTACCACACAGAAACCATGTTCCGAGAATATACGCCTTGTTTATACGGGTGTGTATACACAATAAGGGTAAGACGATTGTAAAAGTAACTGCAGTTGTATCTAGGACGTGCATTATTCACTGCATACCGAGAAAAGAGATAATGTTTGCATAGCAGTAACTGAAATGCCTAAATTGTTTACAAACTCAAATCACATAATCAAGTTTGATCCGAGTTTATTAAGGTTGCCTACCTTCGTCGTGTGTATATTCTGTTTTTTCGGTTTTGTCTTATTTAGTAAACAATCTTGGCACGTCTCTTTATTCAAATAACTACTGATAAAATATAATTACTAGTTCTGCACATGTAATTTGGTTAAAAATAATAATTTAGTGTGTGACATTTGACATACATAACATAATGTCATTTAATAATTATTATTGACGAATTGCATTACAAAGACATGCCAAGATTGTTTACTAAATAAGACAAGTAAGAAAAAACAGAGATTAGTAAATTTTATTTAGGAGTTATCTCAGCTATTCAAATTGTTTAATTTAAGAAAAATCTTTTGTGTAGTGCGTAATGTCTGATGACGTTATTTTTGTTATTGCTTTTACTGTTTGGGGATTGATGAACACACGCTAATATTTTTTTCAGAAATAACCTAATTTGCCATCTGTATCTTCCTCAACACACTTTTTTCAGAATTAAATAGCAAAAATGGTGTTGAGGTGATAAAAACAACTAACATTTTTATCTCTTAATACAGTTACCTGAATACCCTACCTAAGGAAATTGATAATATATCAGCAGGCTTGTCACAAAGCCGATTAAAACTGGGACCTACAGCAACCATTGTCCACACTTTCGAGTTTTTTCGTGATATTAAAAAATAAGGCCGTTTCAATCCGATTATGACATTGTAATAAAATAAGAGATCTGGCTTTCAAGGAGATAAAGCTATATTTAGTTTTTTATTCATAATAATTTAATCAGTGAAGTTGTATATGCCTTAAAACTTTTATCCTCAAATAATCTGTAAAAGGATGTTCACTAAAGTCTGTCGTCTCTTTTTATTGTAAACAAGTAAAGAATATGAGAGTGACAGCTGAGACTTATAGAGCATTACGAATGTCAAGTTTTTATGAATAGAGAGTAATATGAATAGAGGGGTTCAAGTTTTTATAGTGTCATTCCATGCGTCTCCTCATGTGGTCGGATGGTTTTCGGAATATATTAAAAATGTATTTTGAAAGTGAGTTCGGTTATGATGATACGTATGCACATATTCATTAATAGATTCATTATGTATAAAGCGTAGTCTTGTAAACATGCTTGTAAAGTTTAATATGTAAACAATATTCTGCTGCTTCTTTTATTTAAATCCAACTCAGTGCGCCACCGAACACAAAATACATTATACTAACGCATTTGTTAAGCAAACATATTGGATTTCGTAATTTAATCAATTCCTAGCGGGCTTACCATAATCTACGTACCTACCTATATGGTGGTCTACAGTTTATTGGCAATAATAAAGTAATAATAACTTAAACGACGCCATAAGTAACTTGCGCGACGATATTTTAGGCATGGTAAGTAAGTGAGTCATAAGAAAAACAAAATGCGAAACGAAAGAGACGACAATAAAAGAAAACTGGCCAGGCGCCGGATAATTTCACAGCGAATCCACGACATGAGTTCAGCTCAAAATGGAAGAAAACCAACCCTTATAAATAGAATTACTCCTCGGCACACTGCATGACCAATTCTCTAATTTTGTAACCAGTTACTGGCCAATAAAGAGTATCTTACAAATAGATCTCATCTTTATTGGAAAGTCAATGGTACAGTATCCTAACATGTGGAAAGACAGTTTTACACGACACTGTTGAAACTTAAACAACCTGTACAACAAGTTAAGAACAAGTGATTAGCCAATAAATGAGTCAGTGTGATTAATTTCGTTCGCTGAGATAGAAATTGATATTTTATAAATGTCAGCGTGGGACAAAAGCTCCCACGCGTGTTACATCACAAACAGAGACCGCTTATAATGATTTTCGCATACAGGTTTATTAAATACAATTTATACATATAACAGTGTTGACTGTCTTTAAATCATCGAGCATCCCACGCGAAATCAGAACAACGACCGGTGTGAGGTCGCGAGAACCTTGAGAGTGACTTTTGCTCATACAGGTAAAACAGCGACATAGCGCATGATTGACTGGACACATAGACTGGACATGAAAAATATCAAGTGTACTAAAGTACATTATACCTCAGTGGTGGTGTCTAAAAAGTATTTTTAATACACGGGTAAAAAATTGATTGAAGACAAAAAAATCTTGAGTCAAGAAAATTTATTGAAGACTGACATTATCTTTAAACAAGTTATCATCTTCCTTGCCTTTTTCCCAATGTTGGGGTTAGCTTCCAGTCTAACCAGATGCGGCTGAACATCAGTATTTTACACTAAGCGACTGCCATCAGACCCCCGCAACCCAGTTACTGGGTAATACCGACATTCGGAGGTTAGACCAGTTGTCAGACTTTCGGGCTTCTGACTAACCGTAACGAGACTGCCATAGATATTCGTATGGCAACCGAAACCGACAGTTTAACATGCTCTCCGAGGCACGGAGGGGTCTCGATGTGTAACGAAACGGTCACTCATCCACGGCCCGACCGAGGCAAGTATAGCTTAACCTCGCAGATCATACAATCCGCGCGGTTTATACTTAGCCACGAGCCCCCCTTTCTTGAACCAGTGTACGTACTGCAAAAATTTAATTTTTTTTTTTTTTTTTTACTGTTCCGTGGTATCAGACAGATGTATCGGAGATTTTCGTAATGCGATGGGCGGACATCAATACGCCAGTGAATGACACACTGATAGACAAAACATGGTATGCATATGACTAATCGAGTGGTACCAATTTATACGTAGTCAGGGCCACTTGAGCAATGTGACGAGACCATTGAAACGGCAATTTAGATGCTGTGCAAACGACAACTTCCTTTTTGAAATGGCAAATTGAAAACGCCTTTTGAGTTCCTCTATTGCGTAGAGTGAAAAATATGGCTGTTAGACCACATCGAGAAATGTACTGATATCAAAATACATATTTATAAAGTACTTACTTATATTATAAGATATCCCAGACAGCTGAATTGCAGCCCGTCTGTTTAATGCATTATTTACGAAATGTTCAGTTCTTTTGCTTTGACATAACGTATTACGTACATCATATGAGTTTTATTATTGTCTAGAATCTAGGCTACAGTTCTACACGTATATTATGTATAATACTGTTTGGTAAGCAGTTACAACACAGAATAACCTCGAATATTCCAGCTGCCTTCGCTGCACCGCCCACACCAAATCATGGATTAGAAAAACACATGATGTCTACGACAACGTAGGTACATAAGCGTCTACTAGGGTGGTATGAGCAGATTACTTTCATTATCATTGCAAATTGATCGAGAGTCGAGATGTACAGTCATTAAGGGTATCAAAGCAACACTTACCCGTGCGTTGCATCAATTACACGCACTAATGCATGCCCTACCTTCGTTGGAATACAAAGAGCACTATCGGATTGGTTTCATTGTGCGTGCGTACCAACGAATCACATTAGGCATGATATTCTCCTGCATAATGACAACGCATATTCTATTGTTTAGTAAATAGTGTCGTTGATTAGCTAAATTACCATATGTAATAAATTTTATTTATTCATTTCGAATGCGTCGTGTCCTGTGATTGCTAAGTGTTATCGTGCTTGCGTAAAGGAAAGGCATACCTAATTACTTCTATTTTAAGTGCTTTGGCTAAATAATCCGTTCGGCTTTCTAAAAGACTTTTTTTACTCTTATTTTCGCAGGTATTTTATTTTTATTGCACTTAATTCCCATGAACATAAAAGTTGTTTATTATTTAAGCCTTATAATTAGTACATTATTTCAGATTTAATGACAAAACATTAACTCATTTCTATTGTTTACTGTCTGCCTAATTAATTTTTGCTTCATTAGCACTTGAATTTTAAGCCTACTTAAGAAGTTTTTACAACGTAAACCATGACACCGTTATTAATAATATTTATCCGCAATGTAAACAGTGAACGAAAGCTGTGAACCGGGCGCCAGTGTTTGCACAGTGAGAATAGCTCACGGATAAATAAAATTTTAAATAGAACTCCAGCATGACAACATCTAATAACAACGCACCTATAATAAAGTACCTACCTATTCCTAATACGCGCGTGGTTGTGAATCAGAATCGGAAAATCTAATGTTTACTACCGCGTTAGTTATCCCAAACGTGACTCATATTGTAACAGAGATGATTGTCCAAATCGATATTCTGGGTTGCTATAATATTAGCGTAATTCGCATTCATGTATCGTACGGGTAGTATTGATGTTTTGTCAACAGATACAATGTGCGCTGAACAAACAAGCCGTCTGCGTCTGTGTGAATGCCCCTTATGTTTAATCGCGGTGAAATCGCTAACAATACGACATGAACGCGGCTGTTGTCGTCCTTGACTCGCGAGCGCTGGCGCCACCAAGCGCCGACATTGCTTTGTGAGCCTGTACCACGAATTCTTAAGCCTATTGCCTATTTTGTACCGAAAGAGAAAGGCTGCTGAGTAAGTGTAATGCCAGCCTACTCGCTCGCGAAAACCGCAAATATTCTGGCGACCGTGGTACGAGTTGGCCCACCACCTCTTTACTATTTATATTTAGAGCTGTTTTCAAGCACTAACGCTAAATGTATTTTATATTATTGCAAATCACCATGTTAAGGGTCACGATTACTTGTTTCATTAATTATTTAAACTGCTGTTTACATTAGTCATGCATGTGCTGTTAAATAACCAGTATTCTATATTTGTTTAACACTAACACTTTCTCAACGATTTGTTACCAGTTCGCTTTGATTTAACAAATGTTCATCTATGCCGAAATGCAGTAACTTTTGAAGATTTCTATTCAAGCACTTCTTTATGTTATGAACATTTATTAAATTGCAAATTTAAAACGCATCATTTATCATAACGGGGCTTAAACATAAAGAAAACATAAATTAGGAGTGCTAATGTATGCATGAGTGCATAGCTGTACATGGGTATTCTTTTTCAGTGGATGAGTTGGTCATGTGAAAGCATTCGGTTTTTTGTTTGTGCACTAACCGATTATCGCTTCTTACTAAACAATAGTTTGGGGTATAGTCCCATAGTAGTTAAACGGTAAATACAAGTCAATGACCACAAATGCAACATGTCACGAACCACAAATACCGTAATGACTGTCTTAATAGAGTCACGTTAGCAACGCCGAATTTAGGACAATCTGGGTCAGCATATAAAGTAGACTTACGCTTCAGTGATTAATTGCTATTATTAAGATGAAACTAGTTTTAACTCCAACGTTTAAATATGTCATTGAAATACTTATCTCATTGTATTATGTATTACCAAAAAAACAACAGCCTTAAACTTAATCGATGCAAATTCGATCTCCAATACCATTTCCTGAGTGTCAAGGATAATTCCTTATTTAATTTTAATCACTTGAATGCATATAATTCTTTGGTTTAAAATATAGATCACGATTATTGCGTGCTCCGTGCACTTTGTTGTGCGATGCCGAAATGTTTCTCGTGATAACCTGCAATTAATCTCAATGTTCTCAAACTTAGAACGTTATTTCATAGTCGATTGTCAACTGAGACACCGATATCGAGTTTCTGGGGGATATTTTCACAAAAACTTTTTGAGTAATGGGTACGACTGACACGCACAGATCACGGTTAATTTTTTTGCCACATTTGCCGTTAAAGTCTAGTTCTATCATTCAGTATTATACACGTTACATAAACTGGTGTAAGCAAAAAGTTGTAGAGGTAAATTTCCCGATGTGGGAGTTGATTGGGACGTATAAATAGCCGGCCGGCATCCGAGCCGAAGCCGGGACCGGCCAGCGTGGACAATGGATTCCGTAGACAAGACGTGTTCCATATGGATGGACTGCTAAAGGGCATACATGATCGTATTCTAAATGCCAGCCTACTCGTTCAATGGGAAATTCCGTACTATTTTAATTGCTTATTGTTTTTAAGGTAGAAAGTGGGATGGTTTTGATGTAAGATGTGCTTGAAAACCATATTTGTCTGTCTTAAAGACGAGATGAATACTACGATTTGAGAACTCGTCATTTGCGCTCTTGTATTTAGAAATGTTGTAAATTAGTATGCAATATGTTATTCTAAATATTGATTGCCTCTATAGCAACTTTCAAAAGACTAAAACGCTACACAAATGATCACATTTTAACAATGCTTGAAATTGACCGCTTCATATTTTTTTAAGAATCAGTGTAAGAGTAAAAAGTCAATGTAGATCACTTTATCCATTAATAAATAGGATTGCGTGTGATTCGTAAAACGGTTTATCGAGTCTGACTTGAAAGAGTCAATCATTATATTTTTGTATTTATTTAATCCGCTCAGAAAAAAAGAAAGATAAAACTGACATTTGTGAGAAATAAAACGAATTGTTATTAAGATGAAGAATGATGACCTATAAATTAACTCAGCCATATTTTATTCAAACTGGGCATATTCATTAATAAAAAATAACATGAAGACATAAAAAGGGCATCATTCCGATGAAAAGATATTTCAGAAAAAGAAGACTATATTTCACACGATTTATAGTGAACTAATCAAGAACTAATTGGATTGGCAGATTGCAGTTTTTTTTTTGGGTCACTTCTCAGTCGCCAAAAAAAAGGAACAAAGTGCCAAGTTAGAAGGGCAGAGTGTTGAAGAGAGCTGTGAAGTGTGAAGTGAAGATTCTGATAAGCTAATAGCCTGTTTGTGGTAGATATCGCACCCAGACATGTTATCTAGGCTCGGCGGCGCCGGTCTTCGCAATGGCGTCGTTTCTTGTTGTTAGTTTAACCACGTCTGCACATGCTGGTTATAGCTAATCATGGCTGAGCGAACATATTTAATATGCGCGTAACTATACTGTGCATGCAAAGTCTGCGCAGCGAAAATAAATTGAAAACGACAAAATTGCGATAAACTGACGTGCCAGACTGAAAAAATGTGAGGGAAATTAGGAAATGGAATAGAATACGTTAATTTAACAGTGAATTGTCCTAATGCAAAACTTATATGACTGTAAAAAAATCGAAAGAAGGTGAAACATACAAGACTAGAAGACAATTTCAACAGCGCCAGCGTTTAAAAGAAATTTCAAAAAGGTCTCAATTTACATTTCCTAAGTATATGAATTTCGCTAGTCTAAAGCGTATATGCATTACGAGAACTCGTAAACTTCATTGAAGCTAAAATAAGAACATGGAATTCCACGATGCTCTCAACCTTGAAATGAAGAGCGAACTGATTTTAAAGGCATTGCGCCCACGGGTATCCGTTGAGCATTAGTTTTCTAAGAACAAACTATCTTATTATAGGATAAATAAGAATTATAACTACTATTGATTGAGGATAAGAGTTTTAGGTTATACGAATGTCTGTAGTTAAACTGACTAAGGTTTGATTTCACCAACGATAATTCTCTGATTAAACTACCGTTTAGCCACAAATCCAGTTAAATTTTCGAGTAATTGGCCGTTTAATCTGAGAGTTAACGTTGATGAACAACAGCCTAAGTAGTTAAGGTGACTGCCTTGGTGGTCTATTGGTCGACTGCTGACCGTGGGGACCTGGGTTCGATTTTCGGGTCAGGCAAAGGGTTATTGATTTTTTTCATTAGAAAATTCTCAGTAGCTGCCCGGAGTCTGGATTTGTGCCCGGTTAAGAGGAACGTCCTGCCACGAGGTCTTCCACTTCCACTACATTGGCTTTTTTACCTATCCACATGTTTTGATGAAATTAGCGGTTCGGGGGAAAACTTTGTTCACCCCTAAATCTTAACTAAATCTTTTGTTTTATCCACGCTGATTTGTATTTTTTTTTCAAAAGAGATTTTTTTGTTTTCTTGAAAAACTACTTTTATTCGTCATAGTTTCATAGCAAAAAGTTTTTTAATTTATGTGCCTATATTCACGACGAAATAACAAAATTAAAAAAAAAAAAACAAGCATAGTTTTTCACGGTTTAAATTACAACATATTAAAAAATCATGGACATCGGATAAAATTTCGGGGTGGAAAACCGATGGCGCCTTTTGTAAGATGGTGGTATACTGCACTTACTGCAGTCTTAATGGCAATAGACTAGTGCACATGGGACTTTACAACATAACTGGTGAAATGTGGATGTTCTATATACCTCTGCCTATCCCTTCGGGGAATATTGGCGTGATATTATGTATGTAGTAAAAATACTTTTGCTATTTGAAAAAGGGGAACAACAAACAGCTACATTATGTATACTACTAGCAAAATAACTTATCTATGTAAATAAATAATAATGCAGACCACAGCGCTGTTCATACATAACCACCACAAAATTCACAAGACTAGAAGATTAGCTGTACCTACATGCACAGATAATATATTAACATGCATGACAGCTATTTTTATTATATTATAAAAATATTAAAAAGAACTATTAGCCTATTACCTTAAAAGTTTGCTCCATATAGAAAACAATAACATATTACTTTTATTTTATTGAACTTTAAAATAGAGTCGGCACCGTATTTAGCATAATTTACATAAATTATTATTTTTGGTCATATGTATTATAGTTTTAGTAGAACGATCACTACATTGATTCTCTGTTACAAAAAAAACAATACGATTACACGTTGTGTAATAAAAATTATATATTTGGTAAAAAAATGAATCTAAGTTAATTCCTCGAATTGTATCGTGTAAAACATTTTGTAATACAAACCAGTCTAATAGATAACCAGGAAATAATTAAGTCGAACTAGACCGTATGTAGGCATTTTATCAAATGTTTTTGCATCACGCGTACTCGTCCGTGGTAAAAAAAACACGTTTAGAACTAACCTAAGTTTCATAACGTAAAAAACGCTCTTGTATACCACGTCTCTATTTGAATGCGTGTCTACGGTTACTTACATTTAGTGGCTCAAACTAATTAAACCGATAGTTTCGTAGTTAGATGATATTTCGGAATACTCCTCCCGTATTCATTATGACACAAGACAAAACCATTACGCCCGCTAGCCCAGCAGACTGCCAGACAGCGCGTTTATGTCTTTTGTTTGAAAATTCTTCCCAGCCACGTGATACTGGGTGGCATGGGATGGTGCAGGACCAATGCTGAGTTGTTGCATTAGGTACTTTACACGTTTTACAAAGTCATCCATGCCGTGTGCTGTGTGTACTGGGTTCAATAGGTATGTGACAGGCCTTACACGTGTGTTGCGCTTATAAAGTAACTTATTTTGCGCAGCAACATTTTTAAGCACTTAACTCCTCCTTTACACTTAAACCAAAGACTGGAGTCGTAGCCTTATAATATAATTCATTTATTACGCACATTAAACAAAGAAGTGTATTTACTATTTAATAATATGCCTACCCATCATACCACAATACGTTCCAAAAGAAGAAAAGAGTTAATAGTATATTATTGAAGGCCAGTCGATAAATCAGTTGCCATCCTTTTAAAAACAATATTACTTTAGAATTTATGACTATAGCGCGTTAAAATCGCTCGAAGCTGAAAACTAAGGCGTCGTCGTCGCTCGATTTTAAATATAATATGTCGATCGTTAATGGTGTTGAACAGGGTTTAACCGTTTAAATGAGAAGTTTCTCAGTTATTAGCAGTTAGTTTGTAGGAGTATATTTCAAGGCGTTCCTATAAATGCTTTAATCATTGGCTCTATTGTCGATTCGGATCAATTAACAACAAGTCGAGGAGACGATGGGCAACGCCCACGGAATTGCGTGTGGGGCGATGCTTACATCGCTTCTTTCGTGCAAAAGAAAAAAAAAATGCTTATTTAATATAAATTGACTTATAATAAAATTATGGATGGACTGAATTTTACGAAAATTTGTATTAAACATCTCTATTGCATGGTTAGCATTTTACCGAAACTTTTTATATCGAATTTTCTTTTTATATGAAATTTTAGCAGAAAACTATTCCACGAATATTGTTTCAGATAAAATATGATTCAACAGTTCATCACTTTTTGTATTAATCTAAATCTTTTCATTGAAAAAAAAATCGAATTTGTCCCCGGTTAAGACGTTTCACCGAACCTACATTAATTCATTAATTTCTTTTAGAAATAAGCAGTACGGTAGGTTTGTGCTCTAGAGACTTTTTTATAGTGTTGTGTGAGTACATAAACTGATAAATAAAAAAATGAAAATAAAAACATTTCATTGAATATCATTTAATCCTCAGAATATAGAAACAACATTTAATCAAAGTATCAATCATAGAATATCATTTAATCTAGAGCTGTCTTAAAAGTGATGACGCGTAAGCCAAGGAGACCACCAATCTTCTTTATAAGGAATGTAATGTGTTAACGGTAAGGCAGCTATATATAGCACAGGCTATAGGTACTCAAGAAGCACACATCTATTGGCTATCAACAAAAGAACACTAGTAGAAAGACTGAGGTTTGTGAAATCGATTTTTGTAGAACAGCCCTTGCACGTTGACAGTACTATGTTAGCAGCGCCCGAATTTACAATAGAATTAATAAACTCACTAATATCTATCTACTGCCTTCATATAAATGTAAAAAAACGCTTAAAGCATGGCTCCAAAACTTATCATACGAGGAAACGGAAGACCTAATAAAATAATGGCACAAACACACACACACACACCCCAATACACAACAACTACTCACATCCACACAAACATTTAATAATCACACCAGTTCAATAACATCACACCCTCAAATTCATTAAACAGTTACACCAATACATCACACTATCGTACGCGCGCACACAGTATCTGCTCCTTATTTAAGTATACCTGTCAAATTGCCTGTTAAATGTAAATTGTACAACGCTTCTGGATGATGCTGACAGCCGTCATACAGTTTATACTAGTACGGTTGTCATCGTTAACCTTATTGTCTAGTATATAAAATTACAGTGTACAATGTTTGTTTAGATTATAAGGTCAAATCAACTCAGCCTATCGCAGTCCACTGCTGGACATAGGCCTCTCCCAAGTTGCGCCACAACGCTCGGTCCTCTGTCTTCCGCATCCAGTCCCCCCCAGCCACGTTCTTTAGGTCGTCGGTCCAGTTTGAAGACAAAGGTCTTCAACCAGTGCGTCCTGCCAGTCATGACTTACGGTGCCGAGACGTGGACACTGACAGTTGGGCTAGTCCACAAATTTAAAGTCGCTCAGCGAGCTATGGAGCGAGCTATGCTTGGAGTTTCTTTGAAGGATAAAATCCGTAACGAGATTATCCGGAGAAGAACCGGAGTGACCGACATAGCTTATAGGATCAGTAAGCTGAAGTGGCAGTGGGCTGGCCATGTCTGTCGAAGGACCGATGGCCGTTGGAGCAGACGAGTTCTTGAGTGGAGACCGCGTATCGACAAACGCAGCGTAGGGCGCCCCTCTGCCAAGTGGACCGACGACCTATAAGGTATATACTGTTACTTTATTTTTTGGTCAAATAAATAAACTTTAACTTAATCAAAGTATCAATTTGTCGCCAAACAAGTGTTTGGTGAATTGTTTATGCCACTCTCGCTTTGCTCGCTCGGCTCGTGCGTGCAGGTGTGCTCACAGTTCTAACATAACCTAACCTAACTAGTTAATGTTATTTCTTATTGCGAGGGGTAGATCCCCAGATCTCCTCTTAGGGGCTTCGCTCCTAATGAACCAAAATTCGACAAACAGACAAAATAGGAACTAGCTAAAACTTATTCAATTTCGATGAAGCGTTACCTCGATGTTTCAATAAAATAATGTAAAATAATTCGATAAATTGTTAATCGAAGAAAATACTGTTCAAGCAAATGTATGAGCGATGTAATGTAATTCGGCGACTTGTTTTTCATTGAATACAAGATTTTGCAAATAGTTTTATGGTAAACGAAAATCGATGATCCGATTTTCTATAAAATTATGGATTTATTTATGATATTGCAGACATATTGACCAAACCAGTTTCAATTACCTCAAACTACAACTTTTACCTCATAGATTAATTCCGTAATCAGTGATTTAATATCTTAAATTAAAGAAATATAAAAAGATTTTTTTTCATGTAGCAGCAGTAGAAATTTATTAAATTTAATTATGATATAGTACTTGTAACACTAACAGATTTATCTCGTTAATCTAGACTCTTGTTGTCTACATCGATTTTGAATTGAACAGCGCTTTCATATTTCTCTACTCCAATTTATCTTAGTTAACATGAGGCTGAAAGTGTGAACCAGTTTTTTGATTACTAATACGATGCTGGTCGGATTTGATTGCTAGCTTCTAAAATAGATTGGTTTTAACACGTTTTGGTAAGACAAAGAGAGAAGGAATGTATGCTTTCTGCATTTCTGTTTGTCCCATATGATTTCTATACAACTATAAAAAATACAACACAGCACATTTTGTGATGTGGTCGCGAGTTCACAATTTTTTTAGGGTAAGGGAAAAATTTAAGTACATTACATAAAATACTTTTGTTTACAGCGAGCGTATATACCTATAGTTTTACACGTACGTAATTATGTATGCAGCACGTTTCGGGTTTTCCGTCACGCTAAAAAAGCCGACTTTTAATTTGCATTTCAAACTAGTCTGTCAATTAATTTCGTAGAAGCGACTTGACTTATGTGAGATAGCTATCTAAATGACATGTTAAAATGGATCACGACTTCTACTCGTATTTTTTTGTCGGTCTAAGAACATAAACGTACTTTAAGCGACAGTAATAGTAATTAATTATGTAAACATACAGGTGTACCATCGCTATGCTTCGTGGAGGAAAAGTAGTAGACACTTTAAATATTGAAAATAGGAAATTTGACTTGAAGAATACGTCTTTTTATTAATATCGAAAACAAGTAATACATACCTACTGCATTTGTTTAACGAATTTTCAAAACCTCGTGCCTTTGCCAAGAATCGAACTTTCAAGAATGCCAAAAAATATCAGATTATGTCCTTATTATTCACCCTATCAGAAGTTATAAAACTGGTACTTCTTCACGATTGTGCTATAGTTCGATTCCCGGATCAGATAAGAGATTTTGTTTATAATCTTTGAATGCAGAATTTCCTATTCTTAAAAATAAAACGTCAAAGTCTCCTATAAGTAATATTTCCAATATTTTAAGTACTTTCCCTCAATGTAGCATTGCGCTGGACACTTTCGACACCCTGCATACTTACATTATTATAATTACAGCTTACAATAGACACGGTCATGAAGTTTTTTTATTTGCTTTAGAATTTAGACAGCTGAAAATCATTGGGCCACAAACTTTATGTACCCGCCTTCAAGAAAAGAACATACGTCTTTTTAAAAGGTCGGCGACGCATCGGCGACTCCCCTGGTGTTGCGGATGTCCATGGGCGGCGGAGATTGCTTACCATCAGGTGACCCGCATGCTCGTTTGCCCTCCTATGTTATAAAAAAAAAAACAATAAAAGATGCATCTTTCCTAAAGGAGTTTGAATCTGTAAGAACTACAACAGGTTCCATGGAATGCAGAGTCAGGATTTCGCAGTGAATGTTATAAGCCCCTGTTTTTGCCCGGCTAACACGTGGGCGGCGGCGGTGGCGGCGGCGAGCCAGACTGCCGACTTTTACTATTTGTTTATCAAGCGTGGTAATAAATAAAATTGATTCCAATTATGTGTATAATTGGCGAAAGCACGGCCGTTTGATATAACACTTATATTATACAATGTGTTACAACATATCCTTTGCTAACTTTCAGGCCTTTTACTAGCAACAAAAACCTGTATAATGTGCAATTTATTTTAATATTTTTAATTTTATTTTTCTTTAAATTGTAGCTACATGCTGTGTTCCAGCCCAGGGTGCTTATAACGGTATGTTTATGTATTTTTTTAATTATTTATAGACGTGAAATTCGGGCACGAAGCAAGAAATCAAAATACGAACCCTAACTTCGTAAAACAAGGCCTGTCTTTATTGATTTGCTTCGTTCAATCTAGATCAAATCAAATAATCATAACAAGATTCATAGTTCAGTGTGACAACAACTCGTATCTGCTATTAAAATAATTGGTAAAATTACATTCAATATTGGTGTGCTAGTTTCAACAATTCATTGACCATGTCCAACGGCAGCGGTGGTCTATAGTTATTAGACACGGCTTCATACGTGGGTGATATTCCTCGGTTCATCTTTCATACGCCCACTGCACTATCATTTTAATAACATGTCGTAAGTGAAACCTAAGTGTGCATTCCTCAGTGTTTATTGATGGGATATTTTAATATAGCTCGTAGAAAAGTAAATAGTAGAATTGCAGGTTTCTTTAACTATTATTAGGAACTAGACTTCCCGCGGCTTCGCCCGCGTGCTGAAATAAAATAGGAAGTGTCTAGTAGTCCGATTAATAAAAAGGCATATTTTGCCACTATTGGCAAGCTAAGAAATAATGCTATTCTGCAGCTACAGGTAACAACTAACAACAAAAAAAACCGGCCAAGTGCGAGTCGGACTCGCGCAGTAAGGGTTCCGTACCTCTCAACGACCTGATACCCCATAAAAACTGATTTAATTTACGAGAGTTTATCAAAAGACATCAACGCACAGTGCGCGAAATATGAATTTTTTCATGTCTTTCTTACGCAGGTACCACCACATATGTCTATGTTTGTCTTATTTTTAGTATTTGTTGCTAAACTACATAATATACACTATAATCTGACCAAGTTTGACGCTGGTATATATTACCGTTTTGAAGATAGAGCAGGAACAAAAACGTTTCGACGAAACGAGGTTTCTTGTAAGGGGACCCCCTTTCGTTTTAGACTTGTTTTTGTTTTTAGTATTTGTCGTGATACACCTCATAGCAACACAATTTCTGAGAAAATTTCAACTGGTTACCTATTACCGTTCAAAAGATACAGCCCTGTGAAAGACAGACGGACGGACAGCGTAGCGAGAGTAATAGGGTCCCGTTTGGCACCCTTCGGGTACGGAACCCTAAAAATGACATATTGTTCTCGTGAAAATTTTGAAACGGATCTGGGGGTAAATTCATTCGCCAGAAGGCTTGAGGAGCAATAAGGTCTACGTAAGAGCCACCCTTGAAGCCAACCCCAAGAGGGGCCCAGGGCGCAGCCCCAGCGGGTTTCGGGTGGCAAAGCCCCATGTAATAAGAAACAACTGATGGCAGATAGCTGATAGTTAGGTTAGGATATGTTAGAACAGTGGTGCCCCGCAACTGCGAGTACCATAAAGGATTTGCCATTTTTTACATCAATGAAATGTGGGCTTTAAGCTTAAAGCAATGAGTTACACTTTTCAACTACTGTCTACTTGTGGCAGAATAGAAAATTTTACTTTACAAGTTTGTGTTAAAGAACAAATTTTAAAAGCTAATTTTTAAAATTAGTTCGGTAGTTCCAGAGTTTGTCGATTACAAACATACAAACAAATTTTCCGCTTTATAATATTAGTATAGATTCAGTTATACCATAGCATACTGATCCTTTAATAAAATACGTAATATTGTATCGTAAGTTCGTAAGCCAATTTTACCTATATTAGCAGGTGGACGCTACGCTGTTTTTGTATGGTGACGCTACCGATCAAGATAATTCTGTAAAATCTAAACAGTGACAGTTGTAAGATTATTTGAACCTGTAACGACTGGTAAGAATTAGGAACCCGGACATAAATGAGGCGAGAGGGATATTCAGAAAGTAAATACTTAAAAATAAAAATATATTTTTTGCTTCTTGTAATCAAAGTCAATAAGAGTGCAAAAGCACTGCGGTTTTTAGAACACCGCAGTCTCTGTTAATTAGCAGGTGGAGTTTATACAGCTAGCTATAGAATGCGATTACCATTTTAATAAACATAATCTACACTTGAATGCGAAAGTAACTCTGTCTATTTGTTTGTTACCTTTTCACGACTAAACCTCTGAACCGATCGTAATGAAATTTGGCAAAGCGGCAGCCTGGGACCTGGAGAAGAACATAGGCTTCTTTTTATGCGGGATGATAAACAATTCCCGAGGGATGCACGATAACGTCTTTCTGTGATTAACTGAATGACACACGTGCAAAGCAGCGAGCAGAAGCTTGTATTATGTAATTCGTTAGCGTGTCTAATTGCATTAAGGCAAATATTGACCTAACAAGCCTCGGCAAGCTAAGTTCTGACTAGTTTAAACCACTTCTGCAACAAAGTAATAAAGCTGCAATAGGGTTGGTGACAGCTTTCTTGCTAGAAATTTCCGCGCTCGAGATCGTTTAGTTACGAGTTCTTGGCGAGAAAAAGACACATGGTGTGTCTAGTGTGTAGGATCTAGTAGCGAGTTTTTACTGAATAAGGCCCGTCGCATATTGGAGGTAGCCCAACCACAGCATACGGGTGATACATAAATAACATCACGCCTGAAA
Organism: Asteroscopus sphinx; assembly: GCA_949699075.1. NCBI lineage: Eukaryota > Metazoa > Arthropoda > Insecta > Lepidoptera > Noctuidae > Asteroscopus > Asteroscopus sphinx. Next base: position 14,837,500 of record OX453013.1, read on the forward strand.
TCCCCGAAGGGGTAGATAGAGGTGTATAGTGCACCCACATTTCGGCAGTTATGTTATAAGTCCCATGTAATAGAGGGCGAGCGAGTTTTGAATAAATATAAAGCATGAGTATAAGCCAATTGGCAGATTTTGTCCATTAAAAAATATATGATATGTGTATTTACCTACATTTAAATTAAGATACTGCCTCGTTGGTCTAGTGGTTGCAAGCGCGACTGCTGAGCGTGGGGTCCTGGGTTCGATTCCCGGGTCGGGCAAAGTGTTATTGGGTTTTTTCATTAGGAAATTCTCAGTAGCAGCCTAGAGTCTGGATTTGTGCCCGGTCAATGGCAATAGGCCTGCCCCCTATTACATGGGACTATAACATAACTGGCGAAATGTGGGTGTACTATACACCTCTGCCTACCCCTTCGGGGAAATACAGGCGTGATATTATGTTATGTTATGTTATGTTATGTGTTAAATTAAGATCTTCTGTAGCAAAAATCACAATAATAAAGATTCTATTCTAACTTATGCAGACTCTGGGCTGCTACTGAAAAAACCCAATAATAATTTGCCCAACCCTGAAATCTAACCCAGGATTTCACGCTTAGCAAACGGTGGATAGTTAAATAATAATAACATTTATGTTATTTGATAATATTTATAATTAATAAATTTAATGTAAAATGAGTAAAGACATGCCGCACCGCATACATTTTTCCCATGTATTTGCGAATAAAAGACATAAACACGCCGCGCATCCGCGTCCTGCACTTTCTGCTGTGCTGGGCTATGCGGCAGGCCTAACACTACGTAGCTTAAACCGACTCTATATAAAACGACTCGACTTACATCTAATTACTAAATCTTTACAAAATTTCTGCGAAAAATAGTATTCTAAATCTTGGAAACGAGTTAAGAGAGCCGTAAGTCTTATTTTTAAAATGAGCACAACTGAATAATTCAACCAAAAATTCTTATTAATTCTTAAATTATGCTGAATATTTTAATAAAATAAAAAATAATAAAAATAAAAGTTAAACTTCCGATAGAAATTGAATGCATAAACAGATGTGATGTTAGTGTTATCAACCGGCTGCCATCAAGTTCGTGACTAATTAATGTGTCCAGTGAAACACGCTACAATTAATTTGTATATCAACGTAAATATAACTAAACAAGTTTATTGAAATGCTGCATTGTATATAAATAATGTTAACCTATTAAATTTTCCTACTCACACATACAAATATTGTGTGTTGCTTTGAGGTTTTGGTGGTGTTTGTTTACGTAGGTAGTTAGTTTTGTGGAGTTTCCTCAACTGTAATATGGTCTTTAGATACACTTAACTAAGCACTTAAATAGTTAGCCCTAAAACTGTAACATAACTTATAATCAGCCCATTACTGTCCCACTGCTGGGCACGGGCCTCTTCTCAGTACGAGAAGGTTGAGGCCTTAGTCCACCACGCTGGCCTAGTGCGGGTTGGCGGACTACACACACCATCGAGAACTGTATGGAGCACTCTGCAGGTTTCCTCACGATGTTTTCCTTCACCGTTAAAGCAAGTTATAATCAAATTCTGATCCGCACATGAATCCGAAAAGTCAGAGGTGCGGGCCGGGATCGAACTCGCACCCTCCTGCATGGAAGTGCGTTCAACCACTAGGCTATCACTGCTATATAAAAACTGTAAAGTAGGAGTAAATTCTGTAGTATGGAGGAATTGTCCAGCAGTCTTACACTATAAATTAGTGTACTTACTAAATGCAATATAACAGGTAAAAGTGGATTAAATTCCCCAATTTAATAATGTATGACAAAGTACCGTCATGCTACGGTGTTAGCTGCAATAAAAGATTGTCTTGCTAACTATAAATAAAAACAGCCTTTTGTTATTTTTAATGGCGTCGACATCAAGACTTTATCTCTATTGTCAAGTAATCCTATTATACTTACATAACTACCATTTCATGAGTATCTTTGCCAAAGACATCGAACTTACCTGAAACAAAAATAAGAAATTAATTATTACGTAAAATTTAACAAAATTAATCAGGCTTATATGATTAAAATCTATCCTCATTGTAAGTTAATGAATTAGAATGATCAATATCCAATAAAAAGGCGAGACATCATTTATCATTTCTTCTTACGCAATCGCGAAAGCGCAAGCAATGAATGTAGGTATCTAAAGATATTAGAGATATTACATAATTATTTGCCATCAAGTATGTTAATCATACCGTTGAATCGAAAACGTCGCTTATATTCAGAATCATCGTTCGCACATGAATGGGCTTCCGATTCTTATGTAATATCACTTTTGGACTTTATATAATAGCTGTCGACACCTAATTTAGCACTTATAATAATTCAATTAAGTTATTATTTTGAGAGCAAGATTGTTTCGATGATTAGACGTTTTAACAGTGTTAATCTTTTAAATGATATTTTCGCGTTATCATGTAGGTTTTTTTTTCAATTTATTCTACACAAATGAAGATTAAAAATGCTTCATTTATTTCACAAAACTTCACTAAAGTACAAACAAACGGTGATTATGTAAAGCTTAATCAGTAAATAGTCTTAATTAGGAAAACCAACTGTCTGAAACTAGTTATTCTCATGCGAAAAAACACTAGTTTCAAAACAATTGGTTGTTTGTTACGAGCAATTGTTATTTAGTTACTTTTTTCAACATTAGTTACTTGATTATTATCCTTCATTAAAAATTCTACGTAATAAATACTTACGTGTAAAATAAACGCGCAAACGATTCGCTTGGTAAATATTTCAAACAATTTCACTATAAAAAACTGTGTAAATAAACTTATTACTAAAATTGCTAATTAACTAAATTGTTGTAAAGTTGTGAATTAACTAGCACAAAACGAGGAAAAATTCAGTAATTAACATACGACTGCGGTGACAGTACGGATGACGACTGAAATGAAAATTCACCAAGCATATCCTTCCTCTGGAAACTACTAACGTTGAAGGACACTCTCCTTTATGTTCTAGTTGCTCACCTCGCCTGTACACAAGAGATTCCTTGATACGCTCTTATGATACTAATTTCATCACACATAAAGGCTAATTTGTGTCTGAATGGATATGACGCAAGAAGATTCACTGAATGTGATCCGCAGCAGAGCGTGAACCATGTAAAGGTGTACTTAACTCGACACTAAAGACTAAGGAAGTTTGTTTGTGTTTGTTGCTATAATCAGGCTTTAGACGTACCATTTCTCATTCCTTTGTCCCTTATTTGATACGAGTATAATGTACTCTTTGATACTTATCCGGCGATTAGGTGATCAAGCTAATGATAAGAAATTTTGTAGTGTAAACAAAACAGATAAGTTTTCGTACGTGTCCGTGTCCCAGTTTTGAAATTATTAATGAAAATAAGGCCAAAATTTGGAAGATAAGGAAATATTAACTTAGGACAGAATACCTACAGAACAGAATCATCCATGAAAAACCGAGATTACTTCCTTGTAAAAAAAAAGTCTTGATATTACCTCTTAAATAATGCTGTTTGTCTACGTTTTAGTTTTTTCTAACTATTTTGATGACCATACAAAAACTCTAAATTATGAGAAGACCAGGAAACCCAGAAACGAAAACATTGAATTAATGACTTTGTTTGCTTTGCGTGTCAATTGCTTTAAAGATACCACACTACTGTTTTTTATTCACACCATGTAAAACCAACAGAAGCTTCCAACTTCCCCCATTAACGACAGCTGTAGAATTAAAAAACGTAGATGCTATCAAAGGTAGTATTGAGATAAGTAATTTAAGAGCCATCAGTAATTAAAGAGGCAGCGCATGCGTGATGCGGGCTGCAGATGAATAGGGTCTATTGATGCGTGCAGCGTGCGCCGGCGCCGAGGACATCGCCTCGCCATCCGGACCGACATTGTATAAAGCTTTGTGCACTGATACAGCCTCAGATACTAAGGACCAAGTTTATCATCAGAATAACCAATTAGAGACGAACAATAGTTAAACAGCCGCTAAACAGTACAAAATTCATGTGTTAAACGGCTGAAATAATTTAAAATTTTAGTTGTTTCGTTGATGAACTAGGCGACGGTAACGGTAATTATCTGGTTACACAACCATTTATTTGAAAAATGTACTAGACCTTCACGTAAAGAAATGCTCAGAATCATGAAGTATGGGATAGATTCGATCTTATCGGTCGTTTGTTTATCGTAAGAAATACAAACAAGTGATAAATTGTAGATGATAACGATGAAAACTATGCCACTGAAGTAAATCAGAATCAAGAATCGATACTTCTTAGGTATAAACTCGTATGATGTCTAGAGATGTCTGATTGATTTGACCTCCTTTAAATAATGCTTATACGAATCCACTAATCTCATACGAACATTGCATTGAATAAGTGGATTATTTTTTGGAAGGGAGAAGAAGCTGATGTTCCTAAAATATTAGATGTTTGTTTATCTATTTAAAGTTTTGTGGTAGTTAATCGTAGCCATGCCAGCCATGGTTAGAACGAATCGAAAGTTCTTAGTCACGTCATATATAAATTGTTTTGAATAATAGATTTTAATAACTCGTGATTCGTGATGTGTTTGCGTTTGCAAAATACTAATAACCTTGGTAAACAACAATCATAGATCTATAAATACTTGGTTGCAAAATTTATAATTATTTTAACAAACCTTTAAGAAGTCTTGACTTTTCAAATTCAAATTCAAATGTTTTTGATTTCAAATAAACCTAATTACAGGCACTTTTAAATGTCAGGCTCTAGTTGCACGGTTCCAAATTGTGGGTCCTATGGAGAAGAACCGGCAAGAAATAGTCAATAGTCATTTATTGATAATTTGAGTTACACGCCATTTTTGTATTATAACTGAATGTTATAATTATAAGTACAGTATAAAAATAAAATGGTAATTTAATATCTCTATATAAAGTATAAACTCCATGGATATACTCTTTGTAAAATAGGTTATTGTTTATTACATTAAATTTATTCAAATAATATGTATACACATAGTATCACACATGTAGTTTAATGTCAGAAATAAACAAGAAATAAAAAAGAGTTGCCATAGTATGTAGGAGCTAACCTGTCCCGACAGATGGCACCCGTTCACAGCATGACAAACTCATACTGCTAGCTAGACAATAAATAGGCAGGAATATATAGAATTACTTTTAAAACATTAATGTTCACATGATTACATTTTAATCACCTGTTAAATTTTGTAAGCAGTTCTGTGACATATGTTGCAGTTCTACGACAGAAAGTAATGCAATATTAGAAAATAAAAGTGTAAATAAATTGTATAATTCCGAAAAAGTAAACAGTTAATGAAGTAATAACTTCTTAGGTTTCCGCGACCACTACACATTATAATAAAACAAAGCTTAAACAAAGCTTTCGAAACGTCAGGGAAACCAATTTAAATAATATACGCGATTTAATCCGGTTAAACTTTGTTTTATTATAGTTAATGAAGTGTAAATAAATTGTATCATGCCGAAATAATAAACACTCTTCACTCGACTTGATATCACTTCTAAGTACTTGCTCATAGAAACCTAGAGATACCTATTGAATAATACCATCTGTTGCGTATTCTGTCTGGTGCATCCTTTACAGTAAAGTACCCTTCGATTGTCGACATCTATCAATTAATAGTTTGTGAAGTACGACTACATCTATCGACCCACATAGCGCCAGTTTTGACAATAGGCCGTTTTTGTAGTATTGAGCAAGAATATCATGTGCGAAATATGATTGCAATAACGACTCATTTGCAATGCAATTAATTCGACAATCATTTTATACAATATACCTTGTGTTCAAAGTAGAATTGCATATTTGTCTGTGGCATAAATGTCAGGTCAATGTTCAATATTGAAGGTCGAATCTTAACTAGATTCAAATAGGGGAGAAAGACAAAATGTAAGAGAACGAAATATGTTGGTACAATCACGATATTTCCCGGTCGTACATTTTGTTGACAAAATCCCTTGAACGAATCCTGCTACATTAATTACACGTACCTACGGCTGCCATCAAACATTGATTGCTAGCAAATTTAGCCTTAGTGGTGGTTCACTGGAAATATTTCTGACTGTACCTAGCTTCTACCCGCTCTTCACACCGAAATATCACCGAAAGTCGTTATCGCATATCCCTCGGGAACTGTTTATCTTTCCGGAATAAAAAGAAGCCAATATCCTTCTACAGGTCCAAACAAGCAAACAGACAGAGTTACTTTCGCATTTATAATTATTAAGTATGGATGGATATTATAGTATGATATGAGCGACTTTGTATTCAATGATGCGACATCGCAAAACTATGTACTCTCGACCCACATAAATTAGCAGATAAAAATCACAGACGATCTTGTCTCCGAGCTCGCGTCCTATGTAAATATCGACTCGGGGGCCTTTTAAAGGAAACTGCAAACAAAAAGTTAACTTTCGCCTTGTCATAGGCTAGAGTAACTGTGACAGTAGGCACTTTCCACTGTGGGTGTCACCGGCCGCCCATTGTGCTCAGCGAAAGCCGAATAAAGACAAAAGGTTATTCCGTATGTACGTGACATTTCGACCCCCATTGGAAACATGAGCAACATGGTTCAAGTAGTTGAAGACGAAGTTTCTATTAGTTTATTTCCTTTAACATGTGACCCTATGTGACTAACACAGACTTGTTGACAATTAAGTAGTTCTGCTTAAAAATAATAGATAACCTAGACTTTAAATACTCTCATTTCAACTGCCAGCATTAATTTCCGGAATTAGGAGTCATACATGTATTCGATGTGAGGGGCTCGTAGCGAAGCAATGACTGCGTGGATTCTACGATCTGCAAGGTTAAGCTGCACTTGCCGCGGTCAGTCTGTGGATGGGTGACCGTTTCGTTACACATCGAGACCCCTCAGTGCCTCGGAGAGCACGTTAAGCTGTCGGTCCCGGTTGTCATACGAATATCTATGGCAGTCGTTACGGGTAGTCAGAAGCCTGAAACTCTGACAACTGGTCTAACCTCCGAATGTCAGTATTACCCAGTAACTGGGTTGCGGGGGTCTGATGGCAGTCGCTTAGTGTAAAATACTGATGTTCAGCCGCAACTGGCTAGACAGGAAGCCGACCCCAATATAATTGGAAAAAGGCTCGGAGGATGATGACATGTATTCGATTTACAAACGAATTGTTATTTTTTAAAGATTTAAATTTTGGAAAGAAAAAGTCGCTCACTAGCAGGATGCGAACCTGTGACTCCTGGGTCAGTACGCCAGTGCTTTGGCACTAAGCTACCTGCTTGTGGTATCTAATCTAATCTTTAGATTTCGTTTCGCATGCGTAAATGCGTTAAAATCATAAAATAATTGTTTTTTTTTTCGTTAGAAAACTTACAGCTTACATACATACAATCACATGAGAATTTAAATCGTTAGATCTCAGTTTGGCGAACCGACTTGCGGTACCATTTAGGCAACATCCTAGGTGGTATTGAAGTTGTCATGGGCAAAGGTAACCGCTTAACATCAGGTGGGCCTTTAGCTCGTTTCGCCATCCTATACAACAAAAAAAAAAAGAAAAAAAAAAAAAGGGAATGCGGTTAGCAATACCATTTCGGTAACAAATAACAATCTAGGTGGTATTGCAGTGATTATGGGCAAGGTAACAGCTTAACATCAGGTGGACCTTTAGCTCATTTCGCCATCCAAAGCCATAAAAATTCCAAGTTTTCACAGGTAAGTAAGACAATAGAATAAGTAGACAGTAGACAGACAAAAAGACAAAAAAGATAGGAAAAACACTCGGGAAGAATCTTTACTAATTTCAGTGACCATTGAAGAGATGGTCACATAATATTTTATCGTATATTTGATGAATAGAAACCGCTTTCCCTGATGATTGAGAACATCGTCCAAGGTACAGTTAGTTACGTCAGCGTACGGATGAATTTCTCGATGTTTTTTTGCAAATAGTAAAACTTGTTTTTATGCGACCTACAAAGTACGGAAACCCATGTTTAGATAGCGTTGAAACGCAAACGATTCGTTACTTTTTTTAAAGCAAGTTTCTTAAAGTAAATGGCGAAAATGTTTCGAAATCGTGATTGTTATAGCTGCTGCCATTGTGGTTATGATTAACCGCTGTTTTATGAATTAGCGACGTGTGATTGCTGTTGCAGCAATGTCACTAGAAAGTCGTATGGATAACTTTTTATCTACACATCATGTCGATAGCTCGCTGGCTAGCTAGAACCAGACTTACGTTATCACCTGTCTCTCCTTATAGAATGCTCTTTGACGTGTCGTGTCGGCTAGCTCTCTCCTTTTAATGACTTTCCAAGAAGACGGGTGGTTAGGCTATCGATTAATTTATATTTTATAGTAAACATGTCTGAACTTTTAATTGGAGCTTTAAGAACAGAAATACTCGATGTGAGTGTTCGTCGTGTCGTCAAAAGACGTCAAAAGACGTATTAATAACAGAGTGTTTTAGCCTTGGCACTTGATTTAATACAATTTGCTTCATAAAACCTGGGGCACATAGCCAAACAGCAATGTCTAGATTCTCTTTGTGATTTCATAGCACATAACAAAGTAGGTACATCTATAATTACGGTATTAATGTAGATCAGAACCGGTATTGGAAAAGTATGTTATCCAAACACAATAATTTATTCATTGTAAAGCTGAAAGCTTATCCAGTATTTATCGTCTAAAACTCACTATAAATAGTGTAGTAGGGGTAGAGGATACGTAAGTTCATAACTAAACATGAAACTGCGAGGCGTTCCTCCAAATCGATACGCCCCTCGGTCGAATGCGGTGTGCGGACTGCGGTGCGGAATGACCGCGGGTCCGCGGTACGGCGGCCGGTCGTCGTGCTCGCACAAAAACACTCGGAAACAAACACTTCATGGCCGCTCAGTTTTTGCCTCACGCGGCCACGGGCCTGAATGTTATTCAAAAACTGCTCAATTGTTAGGTCACGGTAATAATCATTTCCACACAAGCAAATTTATATTGTTAAGTTACAGGTATCATGCGCTGTGGGAACTTTGGTTGTTAATTTATACACACAAGAGAATGGTGTATTCAGTTAGTACGGTCAACCACATATCAACGGTTTTATTACCATTGATATATTGTACTACTTAACATTTACCTTCCAAATCTTTTGAACTTGCATAGTTTATCAGCATTACTTTTTAGACACGTTGTCAAATGCTACTAGATTTATCTACAACATGTACATAACAGAAGTCCGAAACTATACTTTAGGGGGAGATTAAAGCACTCGTCAATACGAACAACTTTTAGCATAACAGCAACTGTGAATTCGTAAACAAACAGCTGTTCTTATTCCATACATTTTGTCAACCAATATGGTACGCAATGTTTCCATGGAACAGCTGTTTCGTTGTTGTCATCAGATATTGTTGTTACCATACTAAAAGTTGTTCGTATTGATGAGTGTTTTAATCCCTAAAGTATTATTATGGACTTCCTCGTCACTGTACTCATCAGTATGAACAACTTTTACTATGGAACCAACACTGAAATCGCGATAAAAAAAAACATATTTTCCCTACATTTGTGTTCACATAAATCGACAAAATGTAGGGAACAGCTGGTGTTTTTTTCTCGATTTTAGGGTTGGTCTCATAGTTAATGTTGCTCATACTGATGACTAGATGAGTACAATGATCCCTTAAGAGTTTTTCAGTTATTTTAATAACACGTTGTATGACTTCATTTTGTTCGCACAGTAATCATCATTATTACTTGGAGAATACGCGGAGCGATCTTAATGTCATCTTTATTTCCTTTTCAAGAACCAGTCAAGAGCACGACAGGCACGCCCAGGATAGGGGTTTGTAGCTGTTTCAGAGTTTCAACTTAATGTCAAACATGATAAGAAGTACTTTCGTCTTTCAAATTTGAAAATCCGCTTTCCTAGAACTGTTTAATTGTTAGCTGTAAACGTAATTTCATGTTTTTGTCCTATATCTACTAGTGTCTGTTATAATTTTCAGTATCTCGGTCTCATTTTCTAGGACTGTTACAACCAACTGTGCCAATTTTTTGCTATAAGCTCATAACAATTTATCAGAAAAACTCTTTGTTCGAAAACCGTTCCATATTGGCTTTAGACACACAATTGATGAGTAATTTTTACATTTAGGTTTTCAAGTAATGACTTTATTCAAACTTTGATCGACAAGAGACTTTCTATCGAAAAGAAACATACATCATAATTCTTCGATTCGACTTTTTTATACAGGTAAGTGCGATCGATTGACTCAAGTGGATGTTACGTATGTGAACGGCAAACATCCGATACGCGTTCTATAAAACTTTCTTTTGTTTGCCATTTACTGCGGAATAGAAAGAGACGAAGAATAAAACCGATAACCAATCAAGATCTAGAACTAGGTTTAGACACATGTAGGTAGTTATATGAGGGTGAAGTTAAACAATGTGGAGAACAGACGATTCATGAGCTGATCTGCCGTTTATTCAACGAGTGTATTCAAATAATTTCCGAAGGAAGTCGATAAATGAAAGTGTCGTGATGAATTCTCATTTCGATTGTCTCTCATGTAAAAAATTAACATCAGTACATCATGTACGACCTTATCTTACAGTTCAAGTTGTAAGTGTCAACGCTGAAAAATGGGTACAGTACGACAATGCAGTGATAAATTGAAGTTTGCCATACAAGGTTTTACCAGGGACCAATTTGTCTTGTATTTTGTTCATGTTTCACTTGCATACAGAGGTACATTACCTATTATTATATCTAACGGGGCAAGCAGACTTAAGCATTATTTAAAAAAAAGGTAGGTTGAATTTTTAAACCACTTTTTGTAGCGATGCGTGTCAGGTCATGGCTTATCTACATCACTAACCCTTTTTTTTAGGGGACTTTAAGATTTGCGCGTAATAAGCCGCATAGCTGGTGTCTTTTAGAAGCCTTTTATTTTTTATTTTTCGTTCAACGTCAGTCAGAACAAAAGAACAACATTGTAATCAAAATAAAAACAAAACGAAATACGCTCGAATCATTTCCGGGTACGAATTTGGCTGACACTAATCGATCGATATCCGATGCACTTCAAGATTCCTAAATATGGCGGCAATTAAACCGTTTTGGTGTCAATTAAAGTACAGTGTGCTGGTGATGTCATTAATAGTGATTACAGTGACACGGTTTGCAACGCGACGCCAAACAGACGAGGACCAGGAGAGTGTCGAAACACATCCATTAACGATAATTAAGCTCGGTTTTTTACAGCAAATGCTCAAAAATAACGCTAAAAAGTGCAATTAGTGAAAGATAAAAAACTAAAGTTTTAACGCAGTCGTCAGTGATTTTTGACTGGAGGTTCCTACATTATCAATCAATCAATCTACAATCAGTTCTTCATGCTAAGATATACATGTTAATTCAACTTAGAAGAATTCCACGTATTTCTGTGCCATACCGACCGCTGTGTTGTAGGATCGTGTATATTAGGTCGACACAGTTACTTTCTGAAGAATCCATACCCCAAGGGTATCTGCATCAGCCAGTAGGCGGGGGCCAGGCGCCAGGCCCCATGGCGCCTCTGCAGCCACTCCTGCAAGTCGAGCCTTACTACCGCTTCGTATATATTGTGGCGTGTCCTGCACTGGGATTCGCAAGTCCCTCCACTCTTCCACGGTAAAACTACGCTCCGTGCATTGAAATAAATAAGTGCTTACTCTATTCCATAAACCCATTAGTAGCTTTAGTAAAATTTCCATCCCAATAAAATATGAAGTAGTTTTGCAAATACGGTTTATTGCAAGTACTAAAGTAAAATTGGTGGGCAGAAAGATTCGAGTTCAAAATAAACACCAGCTAAACTATTTTAGCTAGGTATTTTCTCAATTTATGAGAAAATTACTGGCTCGATCCATTTTAACCTAAAAGTTATTATAAAGATTAGAATAAAAGATCCATGAGAAAATTAAACAAACGCGAGCGAGCTGATGAGAACTATCAGCTACCTAATAATTCAACATGTGTGCTTCTTGCTTTATTTTTCACTCAACACTGACTCATCCCAACTGATTTGACAACTCATTTATTGTCATTGGTGAAGATGGGGGAGCCGAATAAAAATATATACGCAGACATAAAAGCTTTTTTATGGTTTAAAGACCCCACTTGATGTTAAGCGGCTACCTTTGCAAGTGCAATACCACCTAGGTTTTTGCTATGGTGTTGCAATTCGCGTTCGCCAAACTGAGGCATGAAGATGGAAAGTCTCATGTGATTGAAAAGTTGTCTTTGTGTGACTGTAATTTTACCGACGACACCCGTACCCTTCGCACCGGAACACAGCAAGGTATAGATACAGATATAGGTATGTGCATAAGTATGTATAGTATTCTTTATGCCTTAAAATTTTTGGAAATAGGTATGTGAGCGATAAATCCCGTTTCATATTATATTAATAAGTTATAATGCAACGCGAAAGTCAAAAAATAAAAACAAATTTGGAAGCTTTATTTTTTGGAGGATAAGGTGTGGTTTTTTATTACCTACTCGTTCACCAACATCAACTCAACCACTCGCACTCCACTGCTGGACATAGGCCTCTTCCAAGTTGCGCCACAACACTCGGTCCTCTGCCTTCCGCATGCATCAGCCACCTTCTTCAGGTCATCGGTCCATCTGGCGGGGGCCCTACGATACTTTACCTACTCGTTAAATTAGCCAAACTAGATTATAAGTAAAAAAACTGCTGTCCAATTCCCAAGAAAGAACGGATGAATAATTACGATGTAATCTAGTTACTCATAATAATTGGCCAGAGCGTTAATTACTCATCTCACAGGAATTTCTATGAACAATGAAGTTTTATCTCGACTGTTCCGTTGATACCAGGTGACTAGTAATACCTAATACCTAGTCCGATATTATACGTTCTAGTTGTTACTTAGTGAACCCTAACCGTATGAATGGTTGCATGACGTAAGTGATGATAAAGAAAGTTCTCATTCTCGAAGTTTTCTTTTGAGTTGTAACTGTATTTAACTGTGTTTTAACTGGCGAAATGTGGGTGTACTATTACACCTCTGCCTACCCCATCGGGGAAATACAAGCGTGATGTTATGTTGTGTAACTGTATTTAAACCTCAACACTAGAAATTTTTAAACGATTACTGTATTTTTAATACTAACTACTAACCAGCCTATGCCCTCGGCCCAGGTTCGGTTTATCACAGAAAGACGTTATCACGTATCCCTCAGGAACTGTATATCTTCCCGGGATAAAAGTAGGCTATGTCCTCCTCCCGGCCCCAGGCTACCTATTTGCCTTTCATTATGATAGGTTTAGAGGTTTAGCCGTGAAAAGAAATAAACAGACAGACAAACAGAGTAACTTTCGCATTTAGCTTTTTCAAAAAGTGTTTACTTTTTTCAGCCAAAGAAAATAATGCGATCTAAATAAAAACTATGAATGAATTTCCATGTCTTGCTCTGAGAAAAAGAGGAACACGTTATGCATTATTAGGTTGTCTAAACGCAAAGTGGTATTGGAATTTCAGGAGTAACAAACTGTCATAGTATATATAAGTATGTAGCAGGTGAAGAACCTATATGATGTTGGGATTAGTGCAACAAACATAAATCCATAATTTTTGATAAATTTTGTTAGTTGTTATTTTTATTTTTAATCTAAGTTAAGAATCTAAGATGATGCAATTGTTGTAAAGACATTCGCGTTTGGCTTTGAAAAACGACGCTGAGAATAATTTTATAATACTAGCATTAATCTGAGTGGCATAAGATAGCTGAGAACCCATTTATAACGCCATAGAGACAAACTGGTAATTCCTATAAGGCAAAAGAAAGGAGTTGTCGCGGCTTAACCGCATTACGTTGCCACACGACAACGTATCCAAACAAATTTCTATTTCGCATCCGGTGAATGATCTGGCAACATTCTCTCTTCCTTACAAAATCGCTCCATGAACTTGTCGCGTGTGTCTGACCATTCGTCCTTTGTTAAGTTTGTTAAATTAATTAGAAGCAAAAATAAAGTATATATTCAACACGAGTCTGAAACTTTCATTATCAGGCCCCATGTGTCGTGTGAAGACACATATTGGTGGCCCATGAGGGGAACTTACAAAAAAAAAAATACAAGAAAAAGTCCGCCATGAATGACGCCACACCGGCCGGTTCATCAAACAACAAAATCAAGGAAGGCGCTAGATGGAATCTAAATTATCTAAAGCTGGAAATGGAGCAACTCGCCGGCAGCGGATTCCATGAGCTGAGTGTCCAATCCTTTTAATATTTTAACCTATTTTATCCTAAATCCTTAGACCAAATAAAAATGGTCGTTTGAACCTACTAAAAATCAAGTGTTGAACTTAATCCAAATTCATCGTACTTAACCTATATTCATCTTCTCACTATGGATAAAACTTGTGCAAAATAACGTTTGAAAATTCATAATATGATATGATTTCACCTAAAAACTGATAATTTCAGAAATTGTAGATCGCCATATTGTCTTAATTAACAGTGTAACAATTTTCAAAACTTTAATTATGTTATCATCATAAAGTAAAATTTAACTTAGCAGTTCTAAATTATAGTAACTAAAGCTAGCTGAGTTTGGTGGCCCATTTAACTAAAGAAATACCTAACTTAATTTCTTAATTGTTCTTATAGGTAATAACTAAATTCCCCATAATAATAATCACATTATTTACTTTGTTTTACTTAATATTTCTGCCGAACATTCCAGCTGTACCTGGTCTGCTCGCTGTCAGTGAACAGTCTTGAGTGCGGTGCTGCTGCTGTTATCTACCAGCTCATCACTGCCTCCGGCTTCCTGCTTCGGAGAGTGTCACCGAGGAGAGGAGCGTGAGATTGTTTGATTACTTACTATACTGCCAATCTCTGACTGGTTTACATTACATTTTATTTTAATAATTTTGCTGTAAATTTAACTTAAAAATGACAAAAACTAGTGAAGAAAGTGAAGTGAAAGAACTAAAAGAACTGAATATAAAACGTAGCTCAGTAAAAGGCCAAATTACTAAATTCAAGAATTATATCAACATTGTAAACCAGAATGAGGAACTGACGAGCATCGACTTAGCCGAGTTAACTTTAAAACTTGGCAAATTCGAAGCATTGTCATTAAGATTTGATGATTTGCAAACTCGGATAGAGGTTTTGAATTCTAGCAATTTATTGCAGGAGATAGATGAGCGGGAGAGTGTTGAGCATGAGTTTGTGGTAAATATTGCTGCGTGTAAGAAAATCATTGATGATCAAATCAAAATTGACAACCAACTAAAACATGACTCATTCTGTCAGGACACGAGTGCTCACTGCTCTTCTGATTCAAAAGGCAATAAGGGCATGGGTTTCAAATTGCCCCAAATACAAATTTCTAAATTTGACGGCACGTATTTTCGCTGGCTAGAATTTCATGACACGTTTGAAAGTTTAATTCATAAAAATAGTCGCATTTCTGATATTCACAAATTTCACTATCTTGTATCTTACTTGGAAGGGGAAGCGGCTAGGATAATATCCAACCTTGAACTGTCATCAGCGAACTATACTGAAGCGTGGAAGCTTCTTTGTGATCGTTATAACAATAAACGGCTGCTAACTAATCATCACCTCAATTCTTTACTTACTATTCAGCCGCAGACACGTGAGTCTGAGAAGTCATTGCGGTTCTTGGTTGATCATATGACAAAAAATTTGCGTGCATTGTCCACTTTAGGCCAGCCAACGGATAAATGGGACGTGTTGCTTATATTCATGTTTTCCTCAAAATTAGATAGCCACACCCTCACTAAGTGGGAGGAATATCGGAATACTCTTGAAGATATACCAACTTTAGAACAATTCAAAAAGTTTTTAATTGATCGAGCTGATGTCTTAGAATCTATTAATAGAAATAAATATGATACTAACATGACAAATAAGCATTGGCCTACAGTGTCACGTGGTGATAGTTCTAGTTCAAATAAACAGTTGCAACCAACATCACGTTACAACAATAACTATTCAAAATTTAACAATAATAATAGCAAACCTACTTCATTCACTAAATCATTTGCTAGTACAAACACTCAAAATTATAAACAAAATATATTAGTATGCATAATTTGTGGTGAAAATCATAGGGTCTATGATTGTCCTACTTTTAAGTCAAAAGGTATTCATGAAAAATATGAAGATGTCAAAAAATATAGGTTATGTGAAAACTGTCTTCTACAAGGGCATCTAACTAGTCAATGCCGAATGGGACCATGTCGTGAGTGCAAAAAAAGGCACAATACATTGCTTCATGGTCCTACAAAAGTATTAACCAACAATGTTCACGTCAGTGATTCTGAACCTGAAACTGTAGTTGGTTGTTCAACACAAAATATTAAACATGTATTGTTATCAACAGCGATAATTGAAGTCTGCAATCCCATAACAAGGCAAACAGCTAAAGTTCGCGCATTATTGGATTGTGGAAGCCAATCTTCATTTATTACGAAATCATTAATGAATAAGTTGGCCCTAAAGTCAACACCGGTAGATACTCTAAAGATCATCGGTATAGGTAACAATTGTACCAATCATGTCATAGAATCTTGTATGACCCAAATAAACTCTCTAAATACATCATTTAGTGTGCAGGTGTCATGTCTTGTGATGAATGAGTTAACTAGCGAGATCCCTAAAGCTCGTATAGATATTAAAGCCCTAAAGCTACCTCCAAATATTATACTGGCAGATCCCACTTTCAACCAGCCTGCTGCAGTAGATGTGTTGATCGGGGCTGACCTATTCTGGGACATTATAAGAAATGAGCAACGCTCACTTGGTCCTGAGAATCCTAAATTGCAAAACTCTAAATTAGGGTGGCTAATTTCTGGCCCCTTGTATACTAAAAATAATTGTAATTTAATACAATGCAATCATGCATCTATTTCACAAAATTCAAAAAATGAAGTTGAAAAATTGCTTCCTATATTCTGGAATCTAGAGGAGATTCCCCATAAGCCCATTCTAAGCGAAAGTGATAAATATTGCGAAAGTAATTTTTTACTAAATACAGTTAGACTAAATAATGGTAGGTTTTGTGTGAAACTACCTTTAAGAACCTCACCTGAATGTTTGGGTGATACTTATGCGTTGGCTAAAAAACGCTTTCTCAACTTAGAGAAAAGATTTAAGAGAAATTCAGATTTAAAGTCAGAATATACAAAATTCATAACAGAATACGAAAATTTAGATCATCTTACCGAAATTCGTGGTAAACCTGATATTTCTTACATTCTTTGTCACCATGCTGTTTTAAAGGACACTAGTGAGTCCACTAAATTAAGAGTAGTCTTTGATGGTTCAGCCCCATCCTCCTCTGGCTATTCACTAAACGACATATTAATGTCAGGGCCTAATATACAAGATTCCCTCTTCTCCATTCTTATTAGAGCCAGGCAATATAAATATTTGTTAACAGGCGACATCGAAAAGATGTATAGACAAGTTGAAGTAACTGGTAGTGACCGCGATTTACAGCTGATATTGTGGAGAGAAGAGGAGTCCCAGCCCATCAAAATATTAAAACTAAATACTCTCACTTACGGCACTGCAAGTGCCAGCTATTTAAGCACCAGGTGCATTTACCAGCTTGGGGAGGAGTGTGGTGATGAACTAATTAAAAATATCATTAAACATGATTTTTATGTTGATGATTTAATTACAGGCAGTAACCGGGAAGACCAGTTACGTTACATACAAAGTTCAGTGTCTAAAATATTAAGCTCTGGATGTTTTAATTTAAGAAAATTCAAAAGTAACTTACCCAATCTCTTTCAAAATTCGAGTATAATAAATAATCAAGATAATTTAACTTTCAGTGAATCGTCTAGTACTCTTGGGTTAGGGTGGAATCCATGTAATGATAGCTTACATTTTCCCACAAAAAACATTCCACAAAATGTTGCTATTACTAAAAGATTCATAATGTCACAATCTTTTAAAATATTTGACCCCTTAGGTCTATTGAGTCCATGCATAATACAGCCTAAAATAATGCTGCAAAAATTGTGGCTTCAAAAATTAGATTGGGATCAGACTGTCCCACAAGATATTGAAAATAGTTGGAATTTATTTCAAAGAAACATATCATACTTACAAAACTTAGAGATTCCAAGAGTCGTGTTATGTAGTGAACCTATTTATATGGAATTGCATTCTTTCAGTGATGCATCACAGCATGCCTACGGTGCATGCATATACATGCGGTCAGTGAACGCCAATAATGACGTCACTGTGAGGCTGCTGTGCGCTAAATCGAAGGTCGCACCTGTGAAGCCTACTACAATACCGCGTCTGGAACTGTGTGCCGCTCTGCTAGCCAGTCGGCTGTGTAGCTCTGTCACAGACGCACTCAGGGACGCACCAGCGCGTATGGTTCATTGGTGTGACTCTAGTATAGTTCTAGCTTGGATTCGTAATGATCCTAAAAAACTCAAGGCTTTTGTAGCCAATAGAATAATCGAAATTACAGAATCTTCTGACCTGTCAGCTTGGCGCTATGTCCCCACTTCAGCTAACCCAGCAGATTTAATTTCTAGAGGTGTAGATGCAAGTCAGTTAGTTTCAATGAATTTGTGGTGGTATGGCCCAGATTTTTTATCGAAAGACCAGTCTGAATGGCCCATACTTAATATTAAAGAAAAATCTGAAACATTAATAGAAACAAAATGTAACACAATTTCAATAAATTTCGAGTCTATAATCAAGTTTGAAAGGTATTCTAAATTTAATACTTTGCGAAGAATTGTAGCATATATCAAGAGATTTATTCATAATACTAAGAACCCAAATAATAAACGTTCAAACAACTTAACTTTAGAAGAACTAAATAATTCATTTAATTTATTGTGTTCTATAGCACAACGTCAGTCGTTTCCAATAGAGTACGACCTATTAGTTCGGGATAAACCATTACCTACTAAATCTAAAATACTGTCACTATCACCATTCTTGGATAAAGAAAATAATTTAATTCGTGTTGGTGGAAGACTTGATGCATCCAGTTATGCTTTCGAAAAGAAGCATCCTGTATTGCTTCACGCTTCTCATCATTTCACTAAAATGTTGTTTGAGCGAGAGCATTTAAGCAGTATGCATGCGGGACCCCAGCTACTGTTGGCAACAGTAAGAGAGACCGTTTGGCCAGTCAATGGCAGGCATCTTGCTAGGCGCGTTGTTAACAACTGTGTTCGTTGCAGGCATATTGCAGGCAAAACGTTATGTCCGAAAATGGGCAATCTCCCGGCTCAGAGAATAACACCTGACTATCCGTTCAAATCTGTTGGAGTGGACTATGCTGGACCATTCTATATTTTGAATAGGAAAGGCCGTGGTAGTCGGTTAATTAAATGTTATTTATGTTTGTTTATTTGTTTACGTTTTAAATGTTTACACCTGGAACTGGTCAGTGACCTTTCAAAAGATGCATTCATGATGACACTTCGAAGGTTTATAGCTCGCAGGGGTAAGCCAGCGGAAATATTTTCCGACAATGGCCGAAATTTCGTAGCCGCTTATAAAGAAATAGGGCATTTTTTAAAGGAGAATGCAGGGCCACTGTCTGAGTTTGCGAATCAAGAAGGCATAAAGTTTGTTTTCATTCCGGCTTACGCTCCTCACTTCGGGGGCATTTGGGAAGCTGGAGTAAAATCCGCTAAGTATCACATTAAGCGCGTAATAGCAAATAGTCACTTGACATTTGAAGAGATGTTAACGTTGTTGGCACAAGTGGAAGCCATACTGAATAGCCGTCCATTGTGTCCATTATCATCCTCACCCAACGACTTCCTTCCACTCTCCCCTGGACACTTTCTCATAGGAAGACCGTTGTCTGCGCTGCCATCACAAGATCTACTAAGCTCCAACGAGAACAGTCTCCGGCGATATGCACGCGTTGAAAGGCTGCGTCAGCATTTTTGGAACCGTTGGCAGAAAGAGTATATTGGAGAACTGCAGCAGAGATCAAAATGGAGAACCAATACAGCTAAACTTAATGTGGGTGATATGGTCCTAATACAAGAAGACAATGTGCCTCCCCTAAATTGGCGCATTGGAAGAGTTGCCCGTCTGTATCCTGGACCTGACCATATCTGCCGAGTAGCCGATATCAACACAACCAGAGGCTGCGTTCGAAGAGCACTGACTCGTCTCTGCCCGCTACCGACGACAGAAGATCTTCAGGGTTGAAAGCGTTCCTTTCAACGAGGCGGGAAGATGTCGCGGCTTAACCGCATTACGTTGCCACACGACAACGTATCCAAACAAATTTCTATTTCGCATCCGGTGAATGATCTGGCAACATTCTCTCTTCCTTACAAAATCGCTCCATGAACTTGTCGCGTGTGTCTGACCATTCGTCCTTTGTTAAGTTTGTTAAATTAATTAGAAGCAAAAATAAAGTATATATTCAACACGAGTCTGAAACTTTCATTATCAGGCCCCATGTGTCGTGTGAAGACACAGGAGTACTTATAGAAAATGTTTTACTAGTCTAACGAGTATCTCAATGAATGAAGCCAGAGACGTTGATTGAGTTATCCAGCTGGTTTTAATAGCAATTTATATTTCCGCTGCGATAATGTGAATTAGGGATTCCAAATGTTAATAAATACTTCATCACTAATTTTAAATGATTTTTTGTAATTAATTTAAATTGGTTGACAGTCAAATATATTCGACACTGAATCAAAAATACTAGTACCTTTGCAAAAGTAATTCATACGATGTTATAGTGCATTAACCAGTTAAATTTTAAGTGAGTCTGTCTGTGTTTTTCCTTCAAAGTTAGATAAGCATCGCCTTTTTAATATCATAACAAAATCACAACCATGTACAAGTAAGTAATGCGTAAGTACATGTTAAGTAATGCATCTTATACATCGTACCAGTTCCGGAAAAAGTGGGTTTTCTGTAATAAGTGCAGAGAGTGGTGTTAATAGTGTCTGCTACCAACATGGTACTTAAACCACTTGATCCTGCTTACCGCGGTTATCTACTGGGTTTAAGTACCTGCAATATCTACTGCATAAGTGAGATTAATAGCTCATCGCGCCTTAACGCTATAGGTACATTTAGTAGAAATTTCGCCATCTGTTTACGACTTTGCATTGTATAAAGTGATAAACCTTGTTTAAACTACATTTATTAGTGAGTCTATACCATTTTGTTCGATAACAGAATTTAGAAGTTGACTCAGAATGTTGTACAAACGTGTTCGAAAACTTTGCTCCTCTACAGAATAAATAAACAGTCGACAATGACACACTTTTCTTCCCCATTAATGCTTTGATTATAATCATGTTTACATAAAAGGAAATTGCCCTAAAAGTCACTCTTAATTTATGATAAGTACACGATTAGACTGATCTCATTTCGGATGATTCAGCCGTCCGTTTTTAGCGGCTGAATAACGTCCCATCATAAATGGCATGTTCAACGTATTTATGACACGAACCATATGCTATATTAATAAAGGAATATATATATAAGTTTGTATATATTTTTAACCGACTTCAAAAAAAGGAGGAGTTTATGTATTCGGCGGGTTTTTTTTTTTTTTTTTTTCATGTATGTACACCTATTACTCCGAGATTTCTGGGCCGATTTACGTGGTTGTTTTATTATTTGGTAGAGGAAGCCCGCGCGGTGATCCCATATAAATTTTATTGACTTAGGTTGAGTAGTTTTTTAACCAGCCTCAATAAACCAGTTTATTTTAGCTTCGCCTACCTAGATGATCTACTAATAGTTTCGTTTTTCTGAGAATTCTTGGCCGATTTGCGTGTTTTTTTATAACGATAGTGATTGGACGTTTGGAAGAACATGAGCGAGACCTTTGCCCAGCAGTGGGTGCATAGGTAAATAAAAAATATATTCTCAAATTGGTTACATAAACATTTATGAATCAACCCTCGCAATTATCAACTAAAAATAATGAAATAAAAACTTTTTAACAAAAAATAAAACCGACTTCAAAAACCTTAACTAAAAAGTAAAAAATAATCCGTGTATGTATTTCAAAACCTTTTCATAAACCAACATTTTGAAGGCGGCGCGTGATTTTCATGTACGTTCACATAAACTGTTTTTACTATAGATATACGCTCGACTGTACATTATATTTACGTGACAAACACGCGCCGCCTTCAAAATGTTGGTTTATGAAAAGGTTTTGAAATACATACACGGATTATTTTTTACTTTTTAGTTAAGGTTTTTGAAGTCGGTTTTATTTTTTGTTAAAAAGTTTTTATTTCATTTATATTAAAAACACTGTTTTGGACACGCATTCCTCCGTCGGTCTGGAGTGCCAAATTTCTGCACATTATTTATAAATAGAACGGCAGACTTATTTCACATGTGTGAATATTTTGGGAATTTGGTACAATGTTGTTAGGATTGAAAAGCGATGGTGATTTAGCAGTACAAAAGTTATCAGTAAAATCAACAAATTAAAACAAATGGCCGAGAACTTATTAAACGATTTTACATTACTGATAACTGATTATAAATATTAATAAACTAATAAAAATAGAGCGACACTAAACATGTTTATTACAATTAAATGTGTATACATTACCACAAGTTATTCTCGTTTCTGGTATTCCAACATTTTTCCCCTAAACAACAACAATGCCCCTGATCAACAAACATTGGGGCTTGGGTAGCTATCACTATTGTGTTGCTAAAATAAGCATGGCTCATTGGCGCCCCGTGGCGTCACATTGGCAGACCACCGGCCAACGCTTGGCAAACAAACCTATTGTCGGAACTACAAGGCCCAGGTGATACGATACTCTCTGTAGTTCATACTACACATAGCGTAGTAGTGCCAATTCTAGGAAGTAATAGTCAAATTTATTCGATTGCTCTTTGAAACAGAATGCTTTGATAGTGATGTAATAATTAAAAAAAAACATGCAGCTGCAATTCGTTAACTGGTTTCAAGAACTGTGCTGGCACTAATTGAAACCCTGTTTAATCCGTTGGAAATAAATTCATTGCAATTTTATGTCTGAATGTAGTCACTGGTCAATGTAAACTTCAATAGGTATTTTCTATAGAAATATTTTACGCCAACCAAAAAAAAAAAAAAATATTACTGGTTTTCTCTCCAGCCTCGTTTGCTGATGGTTACAATCTGTTTCCGCAACTGCCAACAATTTTAAAATCGACACCGATCTTATCTCATCCAATGTCGACCAAACCCGAACACTATTGTTCCCCTTGTATACCGCAGACAGGAAAATAAGTTAGGCTCAAGGCAGCCGGCAGCAGCAGAGAAATCGCATCGAAGCCGGAACTGATAGCTCCGACGGATATTTTATTATTGAAGAGACCTGTCACTGCGGCTCCACTTCTCCGGGTTTATCGATGTAATGCCCTCCAACTGAGGAAGGATGTTTTACAAGAATATACCATGATTTTCTTCATTTATTTCGACTTCCTTACTTATTGGTTTAATTACGGTTTAATGGTCATAAGCGCAATGCAGCTACTAAAGGCAGATTTTTGTGAGACCGAGAGGTTCGATCATATACTAAAATAGACATTTCCGAGTATATTTATTCAAAAAAATAATTCTCTATGCTCAATACAACAAGCCCCAAGTGTCTAAGCAAAAACCCATATCAGTAGAGCACCTGATTATTAGTCACGAGATTGGTCCTTGTTACCTAAGTCCTAATCCTAACCACGGCACCGTTTCAAATCGCGGTACCAAAAAATCAACGGGTAAAACGTAAATAATTAAATTAAAAAGATAATAAAATTAATAAAAAATAACGCTACCACGTCATCGATGTGGGTGTTCCTTTATCTTGTCTCTCTTAACTCTTAGCACTCTGTCTTATCCTTCAGAGATTATAAGTTGTGACGTGTATGTAGATATAATCTGTGAATCGATTTGTTTCCATTCCACTTGTTGCAACTTATTGTTAATCAGCTTAGCATGTTTTATTCACGACCTGCTAATGTCCGTTGATGTATGAATCGATCTTTATTCACTTGTCCGTCCCTGACACCACGTTAACGAATGTAGCCGTGACGTATCTCCTTACGGTAACTACATTCAACATCTGTTTATTCTGTATCCTGCACGAGGAAAATTGTCTGTATTGTGTCAACTATACACTCGTTTGACACAATTAGGAATGTTGGCGATGAATCTATAAATACTTGGAATGCAGTATGTCTCATACACAATACTCATGATGTCATAAAGATTACCTAAATTTTTCATGACATGTGACATAAACAAAACACTTTAGTAGAGAAATCGTGTACTCAATCCACAGGTGTTATAGACTATAATCATTGTAGCCATCATCGTAGCCATTATTGTTTTAAACATAATAGTAATAGACAATGAGGCTTCAAACTGCATTGCAAAGTGATGTCAAATTAAAAGTTGCTTTGCGGATTGCACGATTCACAAATCACGCAGTATCATTACTAGATAGTTACACAACCTAGCCCGGTGGGCCTCTGGGCAACTTGTAGCCATGTATTTTTTGCTACTCGTATTACGGTTTCAAATCAAGAGGTTCGCACCTAATAATAAGAGCTGTCAGACATTTAACACCGCGACGATCTGTTTTGTATCGTTATAATGTGCTGCCTGCTGAACCTGAACGCCAGCATCGAATTCTCTCGCACTATTTTTAGACAAGTACCTACCTACATTCGCGTAACAAATATTATTTTTGAATTTTCTCTAATATATCTTGCAGTTTCCGACTCGCATTTTCACTTAAAACATTTTAACAGTTAGTAGAATTCAAAAGGTAGCGATTAACCTTTAACTGTAAAGGCCACAGCGTTATAATCCAGTTTACTTACAATGAATTACTTAGTTAACATCAGTGTAACTTAAGTAGATTAAACTTTAGATCTGTAGCTACCATTATTTATCATACTTACTTTGATATACAGTCGTAACTAACTTAGAATAATGGAATATATTTTGGCAATAATATCTAACATAGATTTTGAACGAATGGGATGGTAATCGTGAATACAGTTAATAATAAAGTCATTTACATGGCATTGTGTTTGCGCTCCAATGCGCATTAAGATACAGAACGTTGACAATACAATTCTTTGGTTTTTACCACAGAAATAGATAGAATGGAGATGAAGAGGGCAGGGGGCGCGTGCCAACACTCTGCACCATAGTATAGGGCATTTCAAGACTTTCTCAGTACGCCTTATGACTTGTTTCTGTAAATACTGTAACAAAAACCCGCAAAAATCTCTTATTGTCCCTGTTTCTAACTGCAGAAACAAAAGCTGTAAAGTACATTTGATTAAAGTAAATTTAAAAAATATGTAAGGCGTAGTTTGTTCGAAAGTTGCCACGCATGAATCGCAAGTAAATCTATTACTGTGGTTTTTATTTATCAATCATCAGCACCATCACTTTACTTATAGGTAAGAGCGTTCCACGTAGGCTAATGCCTACGCATAATGGTAATATGGCAATATGGTAGGCTAATGGCTAATCTTAATAGATTCAACACCAATCACCACATTCACTTGCCATTAGTTCTTCACACAAAAGTTGTGTATATAAGTACGACCGTACACCTATTAATTAAGCCTTGCTCCACATTACAACATATTTTAAGGATTTTGAAGAAACGAAGTATAAGTCGTGAACTCCACGCGCGTTTATCATTACTTTGGAATATGCAGATTCTAACAATTTCATCTCATAAAATCCGATAAACATACAATTTTATGTTAGAAGGAAGTCTGACTATGAATTTATATGTTAAGTACTCTCTCGGATGTGACGTTGCAAAGAAGTCATCCATCAAACGGGATTTGAATAGCTAATAGAAATGTTTTTTTATTCAACTTCAACTTCAAAGGACCAGCAGGCTGAGGGAGAAGTAACGACTCGTATAAAGGACGAGTAAATCTCAGTTAGTGGTAGAAGCAATAAAACTGATAGGTTATTGCCATCTTCGTCTAGAATGTCGACTGCAAAATGTCCGCGTATCGAACCGGGCGAGCAGTAAAATTGCAAGGAAAAGTTGGCGACGCGCCAGCCGGTACAGTGCGCCTCGCCGGGCATCCGCGGTTTATTGTTTGCAGAAAGGAAACTCTAATTTCTTATTCATGTGGACACAACACTTCGATTGAAAGTGATATCGTTCTCGCGTTGCGACACTCGTATGTTAGTGCAAACATAATGCAACACTGTAGTGTTTCAATCTGTAAAGATAACATTGGTAGCAGCTTGATGTAGGCACAGTAGAAAGGAAAGTGGAAAACACCATCCGCTTCTGTGCGTTACGTTCAAGTGTAACATAACATAACATCACGCCTGTATTTCCCCGAAGGGGTAGGCAGAGGTGTATAGTACACCCATATTTCGCCAAATATGTTATAGTCCCATGTAATAGGGGGCGAGCCTATTGCCATTAACCGGGCACAAATCCATACTCCGGGCTGCTACTGAGAATTTCCTAATGAAAAAACCCAATAACACTCAAGTGTGTTTATAGTTATTAGTTTGTTCATACAGTATCAGTGTCGGACTGCAAATCACGAGGTCGTGGGTTCGATTCCCACAGGACACAAATATTTGTGTGATGAACATAAGTGTTTGTGTTGGTCTGGGTGTTTCTTATGTATTATATTATAAGTGTAAAAATATCCCAAAAATATTTATTTAATTTATTTTATAATTACTAGACTCTTTTGAAAATTCTTTGAGAATATCGATGATACTTGTTAGACATATTTTTCATGCCAATACCAGAAGAAAAACTAGACTAACTACACTACATCACGGCTTTTTTCTTGTAAGCATAAACTACAGGAAACCAAGTTTGACGACCCTTTTTTCTTTTCGGAAAAATATACACTAACGCTAAATTTTTTAATAAAAAGTTAGTAAAAGTTGTAAGTATCGTTGCACAAAATGTCCTCAAACGAGCAGAGTTTCATATTCAAAAAGTGTAGTAATTCAACTTAATGCGTCATTACTTAGACGTTTTAATGGGTGTAGGGAAGGGAATGAAATTAATTTTGCCAGCGCGGTCACGCACGGGCCCGTCTCGCCCCCGCGTTGACGTTACGGCGCGGCGCCTGCCCATCTCATCAGTGAAGGGGCCTTCAATATTCTCGACAGTCGGTTTCAAATTTAATACCTATATCGGTCGTATTAATTTCAGAATGATATTTTAAGTCTGTATTTTTGGACAAAATGTTTTCAAGCATCATCATTTGCGTGATTTTCATTTAAATAAAGAACTGCTTTAAGGAAGGGTAAACTTTTCCGCAAAGCAACCGCAGATTTTATGGCTTTCCTGTGCTGGTAGAAAGCTATAAAAATCGGTAGATATTACCCCGAAAAGTTTACTTCAGCTATCGTACATGTAGTGTAGATAGGCATCTATATCGCTGCAGACGGCGAGGGTAAGAGGGGTTGCCGCAGTGAACTACCCTAACCCCGACGAATTTCTGGAAAATCGGTGGCAAAACGAACTGGAAAATGTACTTCATCTCTCTACCAGGCTTCTCAGATAATCATGACTCATGTTAATAAACCAAATCGCTTGACCTTGGAGTCTTGATGCCTAAAATTTACCTAACGATCATACCAGGCCGCTTGGTTAAATAAGCATAGCCTTGAACTGTCAGTATAATGGTGAAAACAAGACCTTATAGGCACGCGACCTTTTTATATTAAAGAAATAAGCTGCTAAGGTGGACCACTTTGAAATTAGAAATTATTTATGAAATTGGTTCTGAATATAGATAAATCATAAGTGACAATAAAGGTCGTGTCTATATAAACGTGTCTATAAATAAATGAGAGAAAAGCAATCCAATAAAGTCCTAGACCAATAATATACGTCGTGCCCCCAAGCCCCTCGGGCTGTTAATCCTTCGAGCTCGTAACTGAGTTTTTCCGGTAAAACACGCACTGCGTGATTCATCGAGTGGTTCTACGTTGGGAAGCTCTATTCTTATACGGAGGAGACCATATTTGCAATATTTTAATATTATCCTTATAACTTTATTTTCTTGTCAACAGTCTGATTGACCTCGCGGTAACCAGCTTAACTAGAATCTTGCGTGGGTTCCTTCATAACTTTGTAAAGTGAGTTTCTGTTAGAAGGTATTTTTGTTACACTTTACGGTTTAAATGCGTCCAAGAAACGGCAAACGGTTCTTATGAGTTTGCTTCGACCTAGGTATAATACCTCTTTACGAAATACGAATCATTTCGGGGTTTTCCCATTCATATTATCCTTAATACCTTCATAGGCAGACTTTGTTGTAAAAATGTAAAGTCATTAACAAAATGAATCCTTCTCAATTACCGACTGTCCGTTTACCTGTAGCGGATAATTCTAACCCTACTATTTTGATTATTTTTAACGCATTTACACACGCGAAGCGAAATCTAAAAATATAAATACCTAGTGAAAAGAAAAAAAATGCTCACGAGTAGAATTTTGCTACTGCTGCCTGCTATTTTGCTTTGAAATCGATTATTACCTACTTTTAATTTGTTACATTTGTGCAACGTGCATTCTTTCTGGTTATAAACGCGCCATCACATGACTTGAACCATTAGAGGATTTAGAGGGGTGTGCTAGACACTTCAAAGTATGAACATGTAAGTGACAAGAGGTAATACAGGGGGAGTGAAGTAAGGTGGATTATAATGAATCTCATATAAAAATTCAAGTGAGCAGCCTAAATAGTATAAACCTTAAGGACTAAGTTTTAGCAAAATGTAGTCTTGAAAAAGAGTTTGGAAAAGAGAAACATGTAAAAAAGAATGTATCAAATATCAAACAGGGTGTAATTGTGTAATATAAGGATGATATTCAATAAAACCAGCTATAAACATTAAAATGTACGAGTAAGCTCTTCCTTAAAGTCATAAAATTGCGTTTACATTTACATAATGTTTTGTTCGGAAGGAACGTTGTTGAAAGCGTTTCACGTAATGAAATCAGTTTAATTCAGCTAAATGTGTGTTCACATACTTCACTCACATGAGTCGTTTATTGAAGTTACTTATCAAATTTTCAGTGAAAATAGAATTTCTGCATAATTATTTTATTACACATTTAATACATAATTAATATTACATTTTGCATCTGTATGTAACTGAATGTCTTTTTTTATGTTTCTGTACAATATTATTACATATCCGTTAAACAATTTTAATGTTGTATACTTTTTCCAATTTCTGCCTTCTAAGAAATTTACTTGAAATATTATGTGTAACTAATCACAGCCCGTTATTTTATTTGTAAATTAAAACAGAATGACAACCATACATGTATGTCTGACAGTCCGTTATTTTATACTTTTCTTATTAGTCAAGTCATGTCATTAATAATTATTAAAAGACACACACCTACACCTCTACCCCACCACACACACACACATCATTACACCTCTCACCTCTCTATTACACCTCTGCCTACCCCTTCGGGGAAATACAGGCGTGATGTTATGTTGTGTTAAAAGACATTATATTGACAAAGATACACATTAAAATACATTTTCAACCTAATTACGTGTGTTAATATTACTTTATTATATTTTCTCAGAAGTTATTTATAAGATCATCATTAAAGAGACCTATCAAGATTGTTTACTAAATAAAACAAGTAGAAAAACGGACTTTACAAACAATGATTTCCATCTTAACCGTATTTAAATGCATAATGCATACAGAGAAATCTGATTTAAAAACTATTATCAAAACAGAATGTTGACACTCTGTTTTTTCTTACTTGTCTTATTTAGTAAACAATCTTGGCATGTCTTTTTAATGCAATTCGTCAATAAAATTATTAATAGACATTATGTTAACAATTTCACACCCTCAATAACATTTTTTAACCTAACTACATGTGCAGAACTATAGTTATTATATTTTATCAGTAGTTATTTGAATAAAGAGACATGCCAAGATTGTTTACAAGAAAGAAAAAACAGACTTTACTTACATTGTAATCTTAATTTGATTCGCGTTTTTGAATTATGATTAAACTTCGTTCTAATTTGATATATTAATATTTAATATCACATTATCTTTTAATAAAATCGAAGCAAGGAGAATGTAAGCAATAATCTACCAACACCGCGAGAACATTTTGTTTCACTAGCAAACGATGCGAAAAAACGTGCTTATCGAAATTCAGAGGCATTGCAAAAAGATTTAAGAAGTGTAGTTCCACTCTGTGATTTCAATGTAATCAAAGAATCTCTTGAATTAAATTTAAACGACTCAATAAATAAAACAAACACGGCAGATGCGATAATCGTATAATTTTTCACCTGGTTCACGACGCACCTTGTGTAAGGCTAAGTTAAATGCATCTCTTACGAAACCATCTTCGGTACTGGTACTGGACACATTTTCATGTCCGCCTTATCTTGATCCCTGACATTTCATTTGGTCAAGTATTTGTGTGATCTTTTAATTTTGTTAATTATTCCTTGCGACTAAGTTTTATGCTCCAAGAATACGAATTCAAATGAGAGGTACTAAAATTAAATGTTTTTCCGTACGTATTTATTCATTTAGTTAGACTAGCGATGACCTAATTGAAAAATAATCCCACATATTTCACTGAAATGTTTTCATGTTTTTGGTAAAGGTTGAAGTTATTCAGCTTTGTATGGATCAGATAACATAGTCCTGTCAAACAATTATAACCACTCAACCATATAATCTTTATACACGTGAACTTTTGCCTGAACTTCACCTTTAAAAGTAAAGTTCATAGCTATACAGATTCAAGTATCGCAAAACCTGTGCGTCATTGCATTAAAGTCAAAGGAATAACTTGAGGTTTATAATTTTACGCACCTTCTGAAATTAAGCATGTTCCTGTATTGTAACTTCTTTCTACCTGATTTCATTAGCTATTTAATTCAGCTATCTTTAAAAGGCTCCTCAATAACTTCCAATCCTTTCCGATATGGTGACAGATTTTTCAGGAAGCAGGAAGTCACAATGGATAGTAGGTATAAATAGACAGTATCGTTTGCAAGGTAACAATCGTATTATATTATACTATTGGTTTCATAACATATGAGTACGATTATGTTACGGTGAATGGCTATAAAAGCACAGTTGCAAATGTGAAATTCAAGTCCTTTTAAAATGGAAGTGATAATTCTGGACTAACGCAGCTTGATCTTAACCACGGCACGTCTAGCTAACGTCTGCAAATGTACCTCAGAATAGAATTCATACACGTTAAATAGATGCGCTAGACATAATAAGGAAACTTAAATTTATAACAAATTCACCAGCCCGTAACCACGTTCAGCGTAAAGTACTGGCTGTGTACGGGAAACCAGATATTAAATGTGGTTTTAGGTAGGTACGCTAAATTAGATTAGCGAATCTCGTCTAAATAATATTTACAAGAGTGTGTATTTATGCATATTTTGGTCTTGTAAACATCAATTTCTATAAATTATGCTATTTTGTAATGATTTATTTAATTATTCAAAAATTCACACAAATTACGAAAAAAAAAAAAAAAAAATCGAGGAACATCAAAGAAAAGATGGATGAATTGGGTGAAAGATGATATGGATGAAAGGAAAGTGAACCATGAGATGACGGCCAATAGAAATGTATGGAAGAAAAAGACATGCTGCAACGACCCCAAATAAATTGGGATAAGGGCAGGATGATGAATCCAAAATAATGCCCATAGATTTATTTGAATTTTATGGTGATTAGGTACTTTACGTTTTAAATAACACCGATATTTAACAGAAAAGTCTATTAACTAACTTATTTAGACCTAAACAGGAAAAGTAAGACGCATTAGCGTTGGCGATATTTTTGATCCAAATTATTTTCCTGGTACCTACTTCTACATCACTTAATACAATTCAATATTTTTACTAACACTTACACAACTAAGTAGTAAGTACCTACCATCGAAACATCTGAAAGTACGTAATAAATAAATACATGATGATGTAACACAATAATGTGAGTGCAGATAGATAAAGTGAGCACTTTCGCTGGCAAAGGTACATACATCTCCATTCTGGTGTATCACACGCAAGTACGCAACTTGACGAGCTCGCTGCAATTTAGATGATTATCTTTGCTCGATTAATGCGAAAATGTACGCACATATACAGCCTACACGCATCATTAGCGGAGGTTAAATGAGTTCTCACTCCTCACTCCAGACTCATCTTCCAGATCTTTTGTTAAAGCACTCGGATACGCCCCCGCCTATACATAATACAGCTACGATACGCTAAAAATCTGAAAATGTGGTCTTAAATAAATATCTGAAAGCTATTTATGGCAGCATCACCTACATACATAGTATTTCATAGAACATCGTTCTAGTTCTGAGACCGGATTCGTGAATTCGTTCAATAGAAACGGATAATAGTAACTTGAGACTGAACGTGTCGCTCGACAATAGAATGTTCACATAACTTTTGGGATATTGGCTCGACATCGAATAGATCACGTTATAGAAGATGATCGTAGAAAATTAGAAATACATTTACCAAACCCGAAAGAAAATTTTATATATTGATCCATCATCACTTCGTCACTCTAATTGGAGAAAAAACACTTATGTCTTATAACTCCATAGATTGAGATATGAGTAAGTCTGTCATGTCGTTCGTAATGGGGAGTTACCGGAGTCAATAGTTATTTGTGTCGCCTTCGACGGCGAGGGTGGATTGTAGCATCGATTGAATAAGACAGCTTCTCCCCCACGAGGGTGTCAAGGGTAGCTCCGCAGTCAGACTCAAGGAGGCAAGTATCGCTCCTTATCTCAACCATCTTAATGAAGAATGTCAGCCTTATCGTTAATCAAATATTTGTCATTGCCGATTACAATGAAAAATAAAAATAAACATAATTTTCTTTGCCAAATCTCACGGTCACTTATTATGGACAAGGTTAACAAAATTTACATAAGGGAATATGTATGAAAATTTTATTTGTAAAGATCAGTTTTTTAACACATGTAGGACAAAAACATTTGTTTAATTTAAACTTTTAATGCAGTTTATAGTCATATTCTTTAACATAAAATACGAATGTTTTATTAAAATGTATGTGACACACGTTTTACTATACATTTTTTTATTTACTAATCGACGGTCTGCATAAGTTTTACGTCACTATTGTGAAAACTAGAATTAATTTTGCAAGACAATAGGAAATGTTTGGTCGCGTGCTCGTTACTTATTTAGAGCGATTGAAAGGCTGTTTTTAACTGGCCTGAAACACTCGTATAATTAAAGTTTACAGAAGAAAATTATTGTTATAAGCATGTTAATTGTTAACCGTAACAATATAACGCCATAATGAACAGAATCGTAGTGAGTGGCCGTTTAAAAGAACAATGGGAAGTGAGTGGTTGTACAAAGTATAAACCATTCGTGTATATTTTGTGAATATTGTTCGTATAATGTTGATATTTCTGGTGCTTTAACATACTCTGTGGTATCCATATATTATTAATCGTTTCTTGGTATTGTTGTACTACACAATGACAGGGTATAATTCGGTCATTTTGTCATGTTAATATATCTACATACAAAAGATTTCTGAAAACAAACTAATACTACTGAATCATTCAAACTTAAATTTTCTAAAGAGCCTTAGTACGCTAGTTCGCTACACGAACGCCCTAATTTTGCTTAAGGCATTAGGCATACTACTGTGGTAGGGGTTGAACCCTAGCTGTACCAAAAGCCTTGGTATAGGATATCCTATACCAAGATAGATAGATAGGTATATACCTAAATCATCATGGTAAATATAAAAATAACCATTGAACTTGCGATCGATTTGGAACAAAGACATATTTACTAGTGATTTGATTTGGAAGAAGTCTACATGTTGAAAATGAAAAGAGACATTTTGCAACTACTGCGGCTGGCTCGTATGTACGGGAATCTAAAGCAATTTAATTTAATCGTAAGGGCATTTGGTGCATGCCAGCATTTAGAAAACCTTTGTTTTGACAATGACAAGAACAATGCACTTAGTTATACACGATGGCCCTTTTAAGCTTCACAGCACAAGGACAATAACATTTGTGTTTCTGAAATAACACTCTTTCTGAATAAATGTACGGCCTTTCCTCGTCGCGTCAGGAGTGATAAACGAAAAGGGACATACTCGTAACATATGCATACAAAGGTCCTTGCATTCAAAATCTCACATGTATATTTCGTCCCCCATAAGGCCCGCTATGCGCCATATGGAAGATGTTTTATTGTATGTATTTATGTTAGTGATGAAACCGCGCCCGACCTCGTCCGACAATTGCGCCAACGAGAGGACAGGACAAGTCATCGTAATTTAAGTCATTAGAACGCTTTTGAGTCTGAATTCTGAGCTATAATGCGACGCGTGTAATGACCGCGCTAATCTTAACACGTTTACACGTCGTGTACCCCTGCCTATGAGGCTATGACGTAGGAAACTATGGCAAGCACATTTTCTTTTTCGTGTAGCAAATGTAAACCGGAGATTGGTATAAAGATTTCTAGGGTGTTTTACATAAATTACTTTGTCGGGGAATATGCTACTTGATCATACCTAAAGACCGCAGAGTTTATACAACGTTGTATTCGTTTAATTTTTAATTTTCTTTCTGCTTTGATATCTATATGAAATTCTTTGATAAATGAAAACATAATGAGTAGGCATTTCATGCTGAGATTTTTAAGCATCCGTAACGTCTGCCATGTATGGCGATAACGTGTTGGTTGAGAGATCGCCATGGTGATAGCAATGATAGCCTATCGCTTTCTGACTCGTGTGAAATGATAAGCGACCGCTACTTTCTACAGCTCTCATACATTTATTTTATTGCAAATCAGTGTATAAATATATTGAGAAACATTTATATCTGAGTAAGGGTTATGAATACGTCTGTTTGTTTTGTTTGTTTTGTTTTTCAGATGTCTCCATTTGTTAAGAGCCTTTAACTGCATTTTAGTGCCGTACTTATCCTTACATGCAGCATTCCTTTTGGCATGCCATCAGTCCAAGAGATGATATTTATCTACTTACAAAACAAATATTGAAAAGTATTTATGCAACAAAAAGAAAAAGTAAGTATATGTATATAAAGGATGTGAATTAGCAAAAGTAAGACAATATAACAAATAACAAATTCACAGACGACAATTCGGTAAAGTTGCCACTTGTGTACGAGTAGAACAATTCTAACGAAAGTTACAAAGTTTTACATAAGAACAAGCCGTAAGTTAGTGAAATTTGACTTTCTCAGCTAATAACAATAGCGTGTTAGACCATTTTCATCACAATTATTAGGCGTATTAAATCAAAATGTGACTACATCCAACAGCTACCCGCATGCTTAATGCTTCAGTTTCATTCATAATATACCTACCTACCTACATGCATAAACTAAGATAAATTGGTCGATAGTAGGTATATATAAATAAATAAATATCTTTGGGACATTATTTACACAGCACCATCTAGTCCCAAACTAAGCAGAGCTTGTGCTATGGGTCTATGGACTATGGATATAATTTATTTTTATTTTTTAAATACATACTTATAATACATAAGAATCAACACAAACACTTATATGTTCATCAAACAAATATTTGTGTCCTGTGGGAATCGAACCCACGACCTCGTGATCAGCAGTCCGACCCTCAAACCACTAGACCACAGATGTCGTCAATAATAATAATAATGTGTTGTAATAATTCAGGAAACTACAGATATTTTAATTAATTTAACACATACAGAATGTGGTTAAGTACCTGTAACTAAATGAATCATTTACAATAATGTAAATTAATCCATCGATTAAGCTGTTGATCTGAAGTGTATGGCTTTGGCTGTTAGTAGGTATGTTAAGCTTGTAAATTAGATTAATTGAAAATGCGGGGTCTTAATATTTACCATTCGGGCGAAAATCAGAGTGCGTCTTGATCCGCATTTTCTTTTCTCAATGTATCCTTTATGTAGTGTTCGAATTAGGTACACTATCGTAAATTAGGCACCTTCATCACTATACACTTCGACACATCGAGGGTAAAAACACCTCATATTTCGCGTCTAAGATCGATTTTTGTTTTGCAAAGTCAGAAAGGATACAAGTTACTTGGAAAATTATATTAACAACCACTTTTCACATTGTTTTTGCACGTGACAAACACAAGTAAAGACACTGCAAGTGAAATAAAAACAAGATTACAATAATATTGGTTACTACTAGGGTTATGTTGTGCCGCGTATCGCTTGATTTGACAGCTGCGAGCGCGCTATCCCGAATTCCCGGTCGGAATATTGGATGAATCGCGTGAATGAGCGCGGGGTGCGGGAACGAGACAGAAGATGTAGTGAAAACAGCTACAAGTGACGGGGAACACGTCGGGAACGGGACGGGATACAAATAGAACGGGATTAATTGGAGTATACTACGACCGTCAAGTTTTTATACTTGGATCATTAAAAACAAAATTTGAATAGGAAAATAAATGCAATAGTAAAGGAACATGTCTGATATCACAAATATTAAATTTTTCTACGTTTGCAATGAGTTATTGAAATTTTAGCTGATTACGCCATGCAAAATTTTGATAAGAAACGTATTTAATCCAATGATAATGGATTCGCATTAGTCAGATCAAACAGTACGATGCACAGCTTAATGTAATAAACATAGTATTGTATGTTAGAATAAAAATAAAACTGACGTTGTTAATCGGATCACAACTACAGCACCGCCGTGTAAAGCGTC
This sequence comes from Asteroscopus sphinx, assembly GCA_949699075.1. NCBI lineage: Eukaryota > Metazoa > Arthropoda > Insecta > Lepidoptera > Noctuidae > Asteroscopus > Asteroscopus sphinx. The sequence goes on from OX453013.1 coordinate 14,874,405, forward strand.
AAACGCGCAGGCGCAGCGCCCGTAACTGACGTACGCATGCGCGCCAACTTCATTCCTAAGATACGTCACTATTCAGTATTCACGAACAGCCTCTCAAAAGGTAGTAGGGTGCATAACTAATCGAAATAATGGTCAAACTAACTTTGTTATTGTTATTATGCTCTAATTTATATAAATGTTAAGCAGATGTTACTTAGCTAACACTGGCACACGAACATTTAGTGAAATTACAATAATTGTGATTAGTCGACTGAGTGCATTATTATAATGTTATTAATGACCGCCTGTAATGTGAGACTTATTTAATTAATTAATTATATTAAGTTACTTCTCTTAAGAGTAAAATATGTTGGTCTTACAATCAGATAATTTACTACACTTATAACCAAATTATTATAATTTTGTAGTAGGTATCTATTTCTACAATAATTACATTAATCACCTCAGTAGGTTCTAAAGTGAAAACTTTATTTTGATTTTATTTGAATGAAATATTTGTATCCTTGTTAACGCTTTAATTGTTATTAAGTTACTGAGCAGTTTTACAAAAAAATATATTCTAAAATCAACATCACTATCTGAGCCTTGACAATTTCTACAAATAAGACGTAAAATAAGGTACATAGTATAAGCTTCTGTTTGAGTTAGACAGAGTAACACCCGGTGGCTAAAAATGTAACGGTATGTTTGCCAAATCAGTCATAATACAGAATACAGAGCTAAGTGAATGACCTCACAAATCGAGACACTAATGCGGATTGTGGGTTCCTCATTCCCATACTTCGTCTACGACCATACCACACCATACATTATACAGTTAATTGTAAGTGAAGCGATGTCCGATGCTTATTCCACTCTTATTCATATCATAAATTAGAAGATAAGAACCAAGCATTAACCAAGATATGAGGTTAAAGAAACCGGAATTAAATAATTGGTAAAGTAACCATTTCTGTTTGGCAGTTTAGCCGTTTAGAACTAGTATTGAAAAGTATTGCTGAAAATGAAATCACGAAACATTGTAAGCATTTTATTTTGTCAACAATCATTAAGAATTTTATGAAATTCCAACGAATGACGTTAACTTGCAAATTTTTGAAATGACCCTGACAGTTTAGTGGCACTACAAGCAGGCAGGTTTTTTGCCTACACTTAGCTCATTTGGTCAAGTATTCGTCATACGTATGTCCTTTTTGTCGCGAACAAAGGCATGAAAGCCGGACGTAGCAAATGTATTGCGAAAGAGATTTGCACGTAGGTAGTCCAAAGAATAATAAAATCTTTCTTTGATTGGACTGTCGCTGTCGTTTAGCTTCCGGTTTCCAGTTAACTCTTGCGCATTTATTAAAAGTTCAACATAATTATCATATTGTGTGTACCAACATAATTACAATCAAGACTAATAAATTTGAACCCATTGTTGCTAAAGTTCAACAACTAGCTCCACCTAGCAGTACATACTTCACCAACCGTTTAATCGTCAATTTGCATTCGATCAATACTATTGTGGTATCAGGCACGATTCATACACGACCACTTAGTTACCACTTGATCACATAGATGTCGTTGAAAAGGATTTTCATTTTGTTATGAAACTTAACACTGTCGTACCACTTGGCATCCCACGTGTGGTTACATCATTTATAAACTACTGGCCTTGGCTACTTAGAAACGTAAATAGTTGTACTGTACAGGGTAACGAGGGCGTTTATAATAAACAATAAGCAAACGACAATATGATTAGTGATATGAACGCAGCTACAACACCTAATGCCGATGCCTAAAACAATATACGTATCTATTAGGATTCAATTGAACTGATAAATGATATTGCACAAGTTTTTAAATCGGTAAACTTTGAGTTGATTGTCGACGATTATTTTATAGCAGAAGGAATACATTACCTTTCCGCTTCCTCTTTTTTCGTAATCTTTTTCTACGCTTCCGAGTTTTTTCCTTTCTCGGTTCGAATTGTTCTAATGCACTATTACTGTAAACACTTTTTGCAACTTCAATTATTTTGCCAACCAAGCACAACACCAAAGCGATCATTTTACACAGTCACTAAAAAATAGACTAGCGTTTATCTTTATCTACTACCTCTGTTAAATGTTATCTTGGAGGCACTGTTTTTTTCTTTCTCTTGTTAATCTTTAGTTCATGCACAAGTTGTTTATTACTTTGCCGTCCAATGTTATTATGTCTTAAAACAAGTTTTGGTTTGATTTTTTGTACACTTTTTGTTGCAGAACACATAACCTTAGTTATTCGTGTCCTCAGCACTACACTAATGTTGATAGTTCTCGAATACTCGCCAGCCTCTCCAGGTCAGGTTTATTACTTGTGTGGGAGTAAAAATGCTTTATCGAGAGGTTATCACGGTTCTGCAGTGACAAGACACAAACATGACTGTTTGGATGCAACTCGCGGCACTCCGGGAGCCTTGGCGTGATTTCTATATAAGGCTAAAAATAAACGCCACACACGTTCAATCATTTTTAATCCGGTGTCGCCGAGTGTACTCCACAGTATTGTTATTTGAAAGGGAAATACAAAAAGTTTTGTTTCAAAACTTCAATTATTATTGTCCAAGTTAGTACAGAAGTACTTGGTACTTTTATTGCAGTAGAACGGTACCTACTACTTGTTCTCTCGAAGGATTATCATGAACTGCTTTTATGCACCAGGGTACCCGTAGCATAGCGGTAATCACTGCATGCCTTATAGATACCTACTAGACGTGCTTTCTATTCAGATGTGCTCTGCGTATTCAATTACAAAAACATTGTTATAACGGCATCAGCATAATTAAACGAAGTAATAACATAGGGTAGAGCAGACCACCTTTTGGCAAAAAGTTTTCTAACATTCACAAAAGTAGGTCCAAACAACCTTATCTGAAGCAGTTTCGTAATTTATATAAAAGCTGTACAATTTTAATTTAATTCGTCTGTTTTAAACTTTTTATGACTACAAACTGGTACATTTTGAGATATAAGTTTTACACGTGCTGAAAATATTTTTTTCGGAATCTCTGGGAATGCCGAGATCAAAACTATTTCATATTCATTTCCATGAAACAGGCAAAAAGAGAGTATTCGTAGATAATATGGTAATGCTTTCATGGAATCAGGAATCACGTGAACATTTGGCTGGCAAAACTGGATGAAATAAAATTTCGCATTATAATTCATCATTATATTAGGTTGACGGCCCATACTCATACAGAATTTTTGGGTAAACCAGGTTTTGGTAGTTTGTAAATTTTCGTTTTAGTGGTTTGTTTTGCAAACGATGCCCTATCATCATAAAATAAAAACCGGCCAAGAGTATGTCGGGCCATGCTCAGTATTATAGGGTTCCTTAAGTAGGTGTAATTACAAACGAATCAAATCGAATATTAATCATGACTATTTTAGTTTTTGCAATAATTGGCAGCATTCGCGACTCAGAGCGTGTTGTTAGTAGCGCCATCTAGCGATAAATTCAAGAAGCCAAATTTAAGAAGTGTGTGTTACTTTTTGTGATTTTTTCAAATAGAAAGTAGCTAAAGGAGCATTATTTGCTAAGATTATTTTTCTCTAAGGTCAATGACCTTTGAACTAGAACGTTTTAAGTATTTTTCAGTTTTCTCTCTGTTACTCAAAAAATTATAATCACATTATGCTCGAAATAAATGTTAAAAGAGAGTTTTCATAAAGGTCTATCAATGTGGAAGATTATAACTTTCTACGTTGCATAGTTTAGAAATGGCAGGGGGGGGGACACATTGCAAGCCACTTTGGCGGGCTATATTTCGCTGATGGTACACCTGATAAAAAAGTGGTGTATGAAACATTACCTTCATTTTAGTAGACCTATTCAATGATAACCCACACGAGGGGGTGCAGCGAAAGCATCCCCATTTCACATGTATGGACGCCACCCCTAAAATACGTAAAATACGTTTTTTATTCTTTTAAAATTGAGATCTATATGTAGACTATTTTTTAGCAAAATTTCATTTACTTATGTTTATAACTGTAGAAGTTATTAAGCTGTAAAGGATTAGGACAGACGGACAGACGGACAGACGGACGGACATGACGAAACTATAAGGGTTCCTTGTAGGACTTCGGAACCCTAAAAAATCAGCACATTGAATGTTTTGGCTTCAAGCTACAAGTATAGGCCTTCAAACTTCATAGCTATTTTTGCTATATTCGTTATCTCAATGAAGTGTGAACCAGTCGAGCAAAGCCGCAAAGTAGACGACTAAATTAGGCAACTAAATTACTATCGGTGAACCAGATTGTGGTAATTGTACAAATATTGAATAGACCGAGCTATCAATGGAATCCTAATTGAGGATAACTTGATTAAAGTTATAATCCACGGTTACTTTCGCCGAGATCAATTTCCTCTGATTCCCAGAGTGCTTAATTACATCACTCTTTCATTTCGCCACCGTAACCTAAATGGGTAGATTCAGTTACGCTAATTGCGGGATCCATTTTATTCCCTGTGGGTCCTTAAACTTGGAATTAGTGTTCTAATAACCATTTATTTTTTAGATTTACAAGGTTAACGTTAAATTGTAATAGGTATGTGGTTTATATCCCGATTTCGATGAAACCGAAAACGTGAAGGGACTGTCTTATATATAAATCTCAAGTCTTGCGCACAGTTCGGTGTTGCTATCTGTTACAGAATGTGGTAGCTTTGGAAGCCATTAGTTGTCGCAAAAAGGTAAAATTATGTTTGTTTGTATATCAATTATAGTCTCCATTATTTTCATTTATAAGAACACACACTTAACACAACAAAAAAATATCACACCGAAAAGCCGATCTAGTCTGATAGTCTGTGTCTATGATAATAATTGCTTCAACACATCTCTTAAATATACACCATTAAATACACAAAAATATTACTAATAATCTGCCTATTTATTTATTGTATACAAAGTAATCTTGGTTAACCAAAAGAAACAACGTAAAACGAGTTATTCTGTTCACGTTTGATGGTGACGCGGAAACGGTCGCCGTGACATCCGCGCTGTATATGCCTGTCTCATTTAAAGCATATTTTATATTGATATCAATTATAATGAGCAGTATTAACTCTTGATACTTAGTTCATTTGTACGCTACTACTCGACCAAGACAACCAAACAACTGGCTTGTATGCGGCCCAGCCACCCGCGTACCTCACGTTCTCCTCAGTACCGTACATTTCACCCTCCTTACGTCATCAACCCATAACTGTCCCACTGCTGGGCACGGGCCTGTTCTCTGAATGAGAAGGTGAAGGCCTAAGTCCACCACGCTGGTGGGTTGGAGGTCTACGCACACCATCAAAAACTGTATCGCACGTTGTTTTTCATAACCATTAAAGCAAGTGATAATTAAGCAAGCAAGCAAGCAAGTGTTAACTATGGAATGTAATAAACCATTGAGTATTGAAACTGTGATCCACAAGTTAATTTGAAAAGTCAGAGGTGCGGGCTGGGTTCACTACCAAAGTTTCAAACTCAAACTTCATGGAAGGCATGCGTTCAAATGCTAATCTATATATATAAAAATCAATTCCTGTTCGTTAGTCTCGCTAAAACTCGAGAACGGCTGGACCGATTTGGCTAATTTTGGTTTTAAAATATTTGTCCAGGAAAGGTTTAAAAGGTGAGAAAATGTGGAAAAATTTGCGAGGCAAATAGTAAAAACAACAATTTTATTTTCCCATACAAACTGTTCCTACCTGTCAAACATTTGATGTTCCGTTCGGTATGGTAAACTCGGGTCCCACGTATTAAATAAGATTTGGATGAAATTTTGTGTGTATGTTTCATTTCAATGGGTTCCTGGATGGTTTAAAAACACAACTGGATCCGGTAGGTGGCGCTGCTGTCGGTATGTCACTGATCTCATGACGTCTGTGGTCTGGTGGTTTGGTGATATGAGTGTCGGACTGCTGATCACGAGGTCGTGGGTTCGATTCCCACAGGACACAAATATTTGTGTGATGAACTAAGTATTTGTGTTGGTCTGGGTGCTTCTTATGTATTATAAGCATGTATTTACAAAAAAAAAAGGATATAAGTATTATATCCATTGTCTAGTACCCATAGCACAAGCTCTGCTTAGATTTGGAATAGATGGTGCCGTGTAAAAATGTCCCAAAAAATATATATATATAATATATCTCCTAAATTGATAGATGATAGATTTTAATGATATTTTTTGTGTAGGTACGTTCGAGTCCCTGCAAGGTTTTAATTAACAAATGGGGGTAGGTGGCGCTGCGGTCGTTTTGTCACCAAATTTGATTTGCTGAACAATTGATAACATGGGACGGGACATGGGACGGATGGGACATGGGACGGGACCGGACGGGACATGTGACATGGGGGACGGGACATGTGACATGGGGGACGGGGCATGGGACGGGACGGGACATGGGACATGAGACGGAACATTGAACATGGGACGGGACGGGACATGGTACGCGACGGGTCATGGGACTCACTAAAAATTTTAGCCGTAAGAAGAAGGTCAATCAAATGCTAGTAGTTATGATACGATGAAAACGTTTTCATCCACTTTTCCATGCAGTGTTTCAGCATATTAAAATTCGCCTACCAGGATTGTCTCCAACCTCGCTTAGCCTCCTGGGGCCTGATGTAATATACATAATACAAGAACGAAAAAAAAAATATAACAATGCCATCTGTTTAAAAATTTAGCAAATTTCACTTTAGGTGAATATACGAGGTATCTGTCCACCATTATGAGCTGTGATTGGCTGACGAAATGTTTTTTTTTTTTCTTGATTGGAGAGAGCAATGGTGTTTCGATCAGAAGAACGTAGTTAGTAATTTTGAGTTTTGTACTAAAATATTAACGATTTCGAAAATAAATTATGTTTTTCTTTTTGGTTTTGGTACGTTTTCATTCAATATGCATTGATCAATAATTGTTGGCATTTGCATGCAAACTATGAAACTCGTGTTAAAATCTGAATGTCATACAGGTATTACATGAGGTCCCAATTACTAGTGTAAATGGGTGGAGCCCAGTGTAATACCTGTATGACATAGAATGAAATTTCTCAATAAAGCTTCATATTCTAATGTTATTTTTATTTATTTTGCTAGGTATAGGTGATAGCGAATAGGAAGTGCATTTTATTGATGAGTCAGAACTCGATTCTGATACCTCAGCTTTGCCAGTACCTCAAAATTATGGCAGTACTTATTGAATCTGATTCTGGTTCTCCAAATTGTTCAGACACAAATGAAGAAAGTCGTCCGGGATGTGAAATATCATTGGCCTCGTCAATTAATACTGCCACTAGGGGTCATGTCAGAATTAAAGGTGGACCAAGAACGCGTGAAAGAAGATTAAGAGGCTGTGTAAGAACCTGCAAAGCCAATTCACGTAACTAAAGAACTGCAGTTGCAGTTAAGTTTCGATCAAAACAATACTTTTCGTATTCTCTTATCTACGGCGATCGCTATCAGAAACGAACTGCAGCGTCACTGCATCTTGATTGGCGCATCATGAAATTACGTGAATATCGGATAGATCAGCCCTGCCAGCAAATAATAGTTGAACCGGATTTTTTTCAAATTTCAGCCAGGTTATAATTTGATTGACACTGGTACTTGGACTGACGAATACTTTTTCAGACAATACAGGTTACAGGTGCCGGTGCCAGGTAAAATTACGATCAGATGAGACTTTCCAAATTTGATCTTAGTTTGGCGAATGCGATTTGCAGTACCACTCAGGCAACAACCTTTAGAGGTGATATTGCAGTTTTTATGGGCAAAGGTAACCTCTTAATATCAGGTGGACCTTTAGCTATTTTGCCATCCTATACCATAAAATAATAAATAATAGCATAAATGAAGACATTATTGACAACAGGACATCTGATCTACTAAAACATAGGAAGGAGTTGAAGCTGACTATGAACTTATTGAGTATTTTAATGATCTGTGCTTTGATAGAGTTGCAATCTTTTATAGGCATAGTGCTAATAATGGGTCGTCTCAATATGCCAAAAATTAGAATTTCTTGGTCAAAAAACAACACATACAAAACATAATGGACACTATGACATGTAAGAAAAACTAAGTTAACCTCCTGACTGTGATTTACATAAAAGTAAGGCGTTAGAAGTAATAAATTGTTATTGACGATCCAGGGTGGTAGTTTTCTTTACGCATTGCTATTATTGCATTGCTCGCAGAACGGATGGCCGATGGGGCAGTAAAGTTCTGGAGTGGCGACCGCGTACTGGAAGGCGCAGCGTGGGTAGGCCCCCCACAAGGTGGACCGACGACCTGGTGAAGGTCGCGGGAATCCGCTGGATGCGGAAGGCACAGGACCGGTCGTTGTGGCGATGCTTGGGGGAGGCCTATGTCCAGCAGTGGACGTCTTTCGGCTGAAATGATGATGATGATGTGATGATTGCTATTATTATTTTATTATTATTATTTTATATATTTTATATTATAATATTTATTAAAAATAATAATAAATAAATTTATTAAAAATTATATCCTATGTCATATATATATGACACAAAATACCGTTGACGTAGAGAACTTATGTTGTATATGTATGACATTGAGAAAATCTACATTTTCCAAAACAGATTTTTCATAAAAAAAAAATCGGTCATCTGATTGCCTGTTTATTCGATTAGGATAGTTTTATTTTTAATTCCTGACTAGAAATTTTCCTGGGCCCCAGGAGGTTAGACGCAGTAGGTAGGTGATGTATTTAATTTTTACTCTTTTCCTTGCCTTTTAGGGTATGTTTTGTCTAATGCAACATAACATTAATTTAATGATGACCGATGATTATTAATGTGAGTTAGGTGCCTTTATCTAACATCGGGACGGTACATGCATAAATTTTGACTAACTGTACCATGAGTATGTACTGGTTAGCAATTATTTATTTTTATTGAGAGATTTTATTGAGACTTTTTGTAATTGAAAATAAATAGCCTCGTAACATTTTGGTTATAAAAATAACTGAATATAACAAATCAATATACTAACGATGTAACTGGTGACTGGTGTACTGATACCTAGTTGTAGTTGCAATTGTACCTAGTTTATATTTATCATGTTTTTTTATACATACATACATATTATCACGCCTGTTTCCCATTGGGGTAGGCAGAGACTATGGATTTCCACCTGCTACGATCCTGAGACACCTCTTTCGCTTCATCTACGTCCATTAACAATGTTTTTTTATGTCGTGCAATAAAGATGATTTGTATTGTATTGTACTGAATCAAGACTCGCAGGTTCGAATCCTGCTCGTGAGTGAATTTTTCTTTCCACAATTTATTTTCTTACTGATATAACTACTCATAATTGCATATGTCACATTTTTCATAATTTCAGCCGAAAAACGTCCACTGCTAGATAAAGGCAAAGGGGGGATATGCCATAATCGCCACCACAGTCGCCACGATTGGCAGGCGGGTTGGCGATCGCAGTTGGTTGTTTAAATAGTAACATAGTCGCCTTTTACGACACCCATGAGAAGAGAGAGGGCGGTGCAATTCTTTACGTCCGGCACAACACTGAAATATTTGCATATGTATGTATATTTGCTTCTGAATAATTCACATATCTATTAGCATTGTTATAACGGTGTTAATGGATTATGTACAATAGTAAAAGATCTAAGTACCTATAATATTGTAAACACACTAGACTTACCCAGCATCCTATTGACTTCTCCCTTTTCAGTCATAATCGTCGTCCACGTCTTTCATGACTTCGAACCTGTAAGTAGAAAATGTTTCAAGTCAAAAATCTACTTAGAAATAATCTCTCTTCTACAAGTTATTAATTTGGCACAAGTATAATAATCTACAGTAAACACACTCTCTTGGGTAATTTCGTACACTTATTTCAAAAGAAATGACAATTTGTTGCTACGACTCTATAATTGAAAAAGCATTAAAATTCGCTACAATCTTTACCTTCGTATCGAACTGCGTTCACCCCTTATAACACCGTACGTGAGCACAACAATTAACTATCACTGACACCAAACAAAACAACATAAACTCACAATTTAACAATATACTACATCAACTTCATTTAAACTATGTTATAATAACCACATTTTCACTTAAAACTTTATATTTTCGGGGAAAACTCTGGCAAATATTGTAAAGATTTTTCAGATTTCCATGGAGGCATGTCAACGAGGGTTGGAAGGCGAATATCACGGAAATGCACGAAAGTCTCCGATCGTACCCGAATGCAAATATTGTACAGGGAAGAATTTGAGCGGCACTGACCCCTTTAATTTTTTTTTTTTAATAGAAAACTCAAAGTTAAACTGAAGGGTACTTGTAAGTTAAATTATCTCAAACAAAAACTACAAAGTTCATGTTTATTACGTTTCAAAACACTTTGGATTTTTAGTCATTAAAAATACTTTAGCACAGGGGTGGCTCAGTTCGTGCCTGCATGGAACGGCAACTACCGCCCTGCAGAGAGGTCGTCGTCGCTTCGCCATATTTTCCACGCATGCGCCATGGTTACCCCTAGGGGTAATCACTAAATACGGTATTACGTATTAGATGTGCTGCCAGTGAGAAAAATAGTTTTCCGATTTATTTAGAGATAATCTTTGACATTTCATAATATATATTCAATTATTTGCTTGAATTTATTTATATAATCTTGTCATTTATTATTATGGTAAGAACTTATGACGTAGGCTCATGGCGCATGGACAGAATAGGTACTTGGATCAATAAAATGACGTCACACCATTGAGGAGCTGGCTGTTATATGGCATTGCACTTTCAGCTACGAAAATAAGTGTGTGATGGCTAAAAATAAGTAGATACATCCATCACCGATTTCATTTTCATTTGACTGCAGATGCATCTGTTACAGTTTTATTTTTCCAGAACAAAACAATTGATACAAAAGTTTTGAAAGTGAATAAGTCGTAGGTACCTATACCTACTATTTGTCATGCATTAGTGCAACGTGAGGTAGAATTAGCTCGAAAATTAAAAATTAAGGCATACGAATTGTAAATAATTATTCAACTATTAAGCTAGCTTTAAGAAACTCTCTAACTTAATATTTGATGTGTGCAAGAAGCATCTGCTTTCAAATATTTACAATAGTTCATCAAATAAAGTTTAATTTAAATCATAGTAGGTATTTACTTAATATCAATTTTCAGTGCTGTGCTTCTAAAGTCTGAACTTGAGATCTAATATAAATCCTAGAACATTTGTCTGAGAACTAAATGTATTTGTGTAGGCATCCAACAATGCTCGATTCTCAGGCTTACAAGACGTCTAATGGATGCGCGTTTCATTCGTTGAACATTGAAGTCTCCTCCAAGGTCGGCCAGACTCCGCATAAGGATTTCATCGGCATTCAATCAAGTACAATCAACGTCGGACGGGATCGGGATTCTAAACAATTGGCTCGGGAATTGAACCTTGTGGACATACTTGACACCGTGATGACGTAGGTAGAAAAAAGTCAATTAAGGACTTGTATTCGAAATTACGCCTATTACGCCTATTTAGATTCAATTATTCATCTGTGTTAATGTAATTACAAGAAAATCTCTTACGAATACTAAATAATTCTCGATTGTTATCGCTATTCCGATATTTTATTTGTAATATTTTTATAGCGCGTGTTACTCAACTTGATTACAGAATTAATTTATCATCATCCTTATTGTTGAGTAGCTTACTCGGAAACAATGTTTCATTTTTATAGGTCATCTGTTTTTCATGTTGTTGGTGTCACTGGTTGAACACGATACCACAGACGCTTAATAATTCCGCCCATATAATGTTACAGATTTGGGTTTGTTTCTGGTGTCAATCACTTAACATTGCATAGCCCATTATTGTCCCACTGCTGGGTACGGGCACTACCGGCCTCTTCTCAGAATAAGAAGGATTCAGGCGACGCGGGCCTACTATGGGTTAGTGGACTACACACACCATCAAGAACTGTATGAAGCACTCTCAGGTGTGCAGGTTTCCTCACGATGGTTTCCTTCACCGTTAAGGCAAGTGATGATGAAGTTTTGATCCGCACGTAAAACCGAAAAGTCAGAAGCGCAGGCCGGGATTAAATTCAAACCCTCTTGTTCTGAAGGCTCCACTGCTCCTTTTACGTAACATTGCATAGATACATAATATTTTGTCATAGGATCATAAAGATACGAGCGTGTTATTTCATGTTATTATTCTTAGTAAGATAAGATTTGTCAGCTTGATTTCCTTTGTCTAATTTATATCTAATCAGCCAAAGTAAATTTAATCATACGGTTTAATGTACGTACTGAAATCGACCTACTTTAACATTTATCATATTGTGTTCCAAAAGTGACCATGAAGTAGGTAAACCTAAGAAAAAGGGCCTGATATTGGGACTGATATTGACCCTAATATCTAGTAGATTTTATTGGCTATTTGATAAGATTACAAATGTTGCAGCAGACGTTATCATACATAAAATACACTTTTGCATGAAGATGATAAAGTGAACTATTAACGCAATATTAGATAATATTTTTATTTAACTGACAACTGAATTTAGGGGCGAAACACTTCCTATTGAATTAAAGAAATCGGTATGGGACTTACTTCAAGTATGACAGTGCAGAAAAGCTGATTAGTGTCTTTGTTTAAATGAAAAGAGCATACTCATCTTCACAAAACCTGCCAATTCATGAAGAAATTTCAATTGTAAGTGAATGCGCTTGCGATATGTAATTGTTATTAATTTTTTTCCACGATTATGAAACAACTGTTCTACTTAGTCACACACACTTATTTTCCAAATTAATGTTATAGTATTTATGTACTTATTAAAATTAAACGGGTCCCGTGTATAACAACGAACATTCACAACCAACTGACTGATTAAGGACGTTTTGTAAGACTTTGAAATTACTTTACTTTCAAAGTAAAATGTTTCGTTAGATCATTCAGTTAAAAGTTATTTTGCCTCACACATTTGCTTCCGCCTGAAACATAGGTGATTCCAAACTTGTTTAGCCGAAACAGATAGCATTTTAATTAACACCAACTAGAATTTTGCTAATTTCCGTGACTTCGTGCAATTGCCGATCGAATGTTTTACTTTTTCCATTATGACTCCCTTCTATTCTTTGATTATCCTCTATTACATTATCCCTATATAATATATCTATGTTATAATCTATGTACCATTAGCACAAATACATAATAACCTATGTTTAGCACTTTTAATTTTAAAAGTGACTGCATCTATGGTTTCAATGTTGGTGCATAAATACATTTAGAGTGAAAATTTTAATTAGAGCATTGAAATTATCACAATATAAGTACTAATTTTATTCTCAGTTGTTTATACAATTGCAATGCCCCTTCTTATTAATTTAGGTTATCGGATATTTGGGTACAAATAAATATTATTACATTCAGGTAGGTATACTGATTCTGCTTCCACTTAGAACAGTCCTATTCAACAATAAAAGAGATTAACGCACTATAAATCGAGAGCACTTGGATTCATGCCACTTGAAATGAATAACGCAACAATTGAAGCTGTTGTTTTTCTGGTTGATCTATGCGATTGCTTACTTTTCCGAGCACCTAGCGGAGTTGACCTCCGGTCTATAATATCAGTGATAATTGCACACGTAATGATCGCGTAACTGCCGCGGAACGCGTGCCGACCACCGAGCGAGATTCTCAACTGTTTTATTTTAAAGCTGGCTCCGCACACTTTGGCCGTGAAAAATATTGCAGAGGTGTAGTAGCTCTGCACAAATGATGAGCAATAGACAATGTCGTTCATTGACTGTGAAACAAGAGCGCTGTCTCATGCGTTATTAATTGCCAAAGCTATTTATTTTTTTGAACAATCGAAGCGTGAAATCTATTTACACGGTACGTCTCTATTTGAGGCCGTTGGAAAATGTTAACAATTCTCTCTAAAATAAAATATAGGTTTCGCATCCCCAGACGCTTAGGTGAGCATTGAACTCATGACACATTTTTTATTAACACCTTAAGACCTTTATCTAAAGCTATAATAAACAAGAAAACACTATCTGCAGCTAATTGTGCAAGTAACTGCGAGGCGTCTCTGTATACGCTTAATTAACAAAGTTGCGTATGTGGACTCTATCACGTAGAGCACGAATATAGTGGAAAGATACGAAAGATTATTTTATATATACTGGCATGTTGTCGTATCGTGTGCAGATATACAATGACTTTATAAGGGCATGCACGTGGCCGCTGACGCTTTTGGTGGTTCGACACAACCTTGGGCTAATTTTACAAAGAAGGAATCCAAAGGAAAAGCAAATGTCTGATGCATTCATAGAAACTGTACTAATCATTACAAAATAAAATAAACAGTTTTATACTAATGGGGTCTATTCTGGTCATTACTGGTTTTGATTTACGAAGAACATTATTTTTGACTGCCTCGTTGGTCTAGTGGTTGCAAGCGCGACTGCTGAGCGTGGGGTCCTGGGTTCGATTCTCGGGTCAGGCAAAGTTTTATCGGGTTTTTTCATTAGGAAATTCTCAGTAGCAGCCTGTAGTCTGGATTTGTGCCCGGTCAGTGGCAATAGGCTCGCCCCCTATTACATGGGACTATAACAAAACTGGCGAAATGTGGGTGTACTATTGCACCTCTGCCTACCCCTTCAGGGAAATACAAGCGTGATGTTATGTTATGTTATTATTCCTGGCAAAAAAAATCGGGTCCATCGTAAAATTAATTTTGTTTCACCCTTTAATAGGTTTTTTTATTCGTTGAAGATGATTCTAAACGTCTGAATATCAAAATCATCTAATCTATAATCTTCCCCGTAGATTGCATCGTTTGCAAAAACTGTTTAAACTACCTGTATGATTACAACACATAGTCTCAGTGTTATCGTAAACGTAACCCTATTGGTATCAGTGAGAGCGTCAAGCCAATTGCTGTAATCGAACCAATTTGGTCTGAAACGAACCACATCGGCTAGCCGCGCCGGTCGGTAGCCTCATCCAGTTAAACGCTCATTGTGTATTTACAATAATGCATCGTATCCAGCTCAGAAAATTATCTTTCTATTTAACTAGGCACTGTTTCGAATTTTGCCAACAGACTGCTATGACTGCTATCTTATCGGCTCGTATTAGTAGAAGTTGTACATCACGGGTACACGCATCGTTGATCGTATAGTTGAATACTAAAACTGTGATGTGAACTCTCATTTTCTGTTTGTGATATACTCTGTGATTTATTTTTATTTAGATCGTATCGGAAGAAATTGTTAGTGACAATGAATGAAGGCACGTCTGATGTTCACGGTGAATTGGAAAGATTAAGGTTTTCTTTTATTCATAATTATTGTGTGTGACATGGTTTATCATTTGTTTCAATTTAATGTTAATATTCACGTTATAAAAACATTTTTGATTTAGAAATAATACTATATATTTTGTCATGTCAGCATGTCATAACAGATACAAATAAAAATATAGGCAGAGTTCGAAGCGTTTAAAACAATTTGAAACATTGATTCAAATTGCTCATCTGGACCTTATAATATCCTTCCACTTTAAGTTATTTTATTAATTAATACTTGTACTTTATAATTTATATTATTATTTATTAATAGTACCGTTTGTTATCAATTGCAAATTCAAATCAAATCAAATCAAATCAAAATAGTTTATTTGTCAAACATAGATAGGTTTTAGGTCATAATCCCGTCCACCATACTACAAACGCAACACTAATTAATTTCATATAAGGACTAAGTACTTGCATTGGAAAGTGTTATAAAAGTCACGTTGCTGCTTTAAATTCAGTGAACATAATTTGACTTCGATAATTTCTCTTTGAATAGAGGGCCGCAGGAAAAGGGACAGTGTACAAGATCACCGTCGTGTGTGGACCACACCGATATACCACAGAAATATCGCATTCTACTCGAACCAGCCCTCGTGGGGGCAATGATAGCTATCAATCTAGGTCAAACCTCTCTACAGAATTTCTATCTACAAACTGCCTGTACAATTGACTTAGGGGCGGATCTGGCAGTCTGCGAAAAAGGAGAATTGGAGGTAAATAACACATATTGGCATTTAATTCATCATCCATATCAATGATTTATCGTTCTCATATGCATATCGAAGTACTTTCTGAAATCCCCAATTGTTGTACTGTAGAAATATCGACACTTATGATACCAAACTTTTTGTTAAATCGAGAATGCATCATGAAGCTGGTGATATCCACTGATTAGCATAGATCATAGAAAGCTTCAAGGATGTTGATATAAAGGCCTTGCTTGACAATTAATTTATTGATCAATTACGTATACCTGAAACGTGCTATTGTAAATCGTTTAGCTGAAAACTTATTCAGGGCTTATTGTACTCATCATTACGAATAACTTTTACTATAGGACCAACCCTGAAATCGGGAAAAAAATTATGTTCGCACTCTGACCAAAAATAAGGTCTGAGTGTTCGCATAACTTAACAAAATGTGGGCAACGGCTATTTTTTTTCGCGACTTCTAGATAAGTCCCATAACAAAAGTTGTTATTTATTTATAATATTCTTTATTGTACATACACCAAACTAAAACTAAGACTGTAGTTTACAGAAAGATCATGTAAGTACAATGGGCGGTCTTATCGCACAAGGCAACCTTCCAGACAACCTTTGGATGGACTAGAAGAATGGGAACCGATCGTGGGTAGTTATGGTGTAAAAATAGGTACTTTTCGTACATAATACACTGATGAGTATCCTATTATGGAATGCGCTTCCTCAGGAAATCAGGATGGCTAACAGTCGGCTCGCCTTTAAAAATAAGTTAAGGAAATATTTCCGTGAAAACAATTTAGCAGATTCAGCTCGACTTTGAATTATCTTGATGTTATATATTTATAGTTATATATGTAGGTATGTATAATATATATATTTTATTATATGTATAATGTACATATGTATTTATCTATTTATTTTTTATTATATGTAATTATAAGTCCGTAGTACGAAACATATTTTACTACTTTACTGGTGCATCTACCCTATACTTTGTCTCTGCATTACCCTAAGGTTGTCTGGTAGAGAACGCCTATGGCGTTAAGACCGCCTTTGTACCCTGTTGTGCATAAAGAATTAAATAAATAAATAAATAAATAAATGAGTACAATGACCCCTTAAGAGGTTTTTAGTTATTTCAATTACACGTTGTATATTGTGGTCCTAAATACGACATGATGTTATTTTCCGACGGAGTCGCGGGCACTGCAAGTTTTTTAAATCAAAATTACATCTTCAACCTTGCAAGAACCATTTTAGTAATCATAACTGATGGCCAGAGTAGCGACGACAGCAACGTTATACTATACTCCCAAAATACTTCTTCTATTTCTCAGTATTAGATTAAAACTACGATACCAACAAGGGCAGACTTTATTGATATAACGACCGTGAATTTTATCAAACGTTAGATTACCTAAGCCTAACGCACCTATTGACACATGAAAAATAACCATCGATGTGATATTGATCTATATTTACGGGACTTTCCGCGCACAATGAAATCAAAACAAAACAAAACTGACTAACCACAACGTCTCGGCCCAGTTGCATTTGCCAGACCAGCTCGTGGCGGCTCGGTCTTCACATGACCACGGCCAATGCATTTTGACTAAACTTTACCTTTTTTTTAAATGTTAGTGGTGTACAATAAAGAATATTCTATCTATCTATTTTCCTACCTGCACATTGAGATGGCAGGGCTATGTGTTGATGCGTCATATTATGATCCCCAGAGCGGGTTGTTGACAGATGAGAGATAAAAATAAAGTAAGAGTACAATGACATAGGTCTGCTCTTATTAATAATTATTTTTAACGTTAGCAACAATTGCCTTATCTATGTTTATTGTAATTAAATTAATGACTTCCGATAATCCCAACGAGACAATATTTTAGACAAATATTATTACGCTCTTGTCTTTTTGGGCCATCTCCAAATTACTTTCCACATAAGTACAGGACCAATGTTTACAATTAAGTTATTTATCTCGTTGATGATGTTGCAAGTATATTACGATATATATATACATCTTCTGAGGGTTGTGCAGAAAAAAAAAATGGGGGCTGGTAAACAATGCTGCTTTTCAAACTTGTCGCTTGTCAGCTTTTTTATTGTAAGCATAATGAACTCGTTCTTCATTTAAGAAATGTTACAATATTTTGTTATATCCTACTATCATATTCATTATAAATGTGAAAGTATGGATAATTGTTTATTTGTTTGTCTTTCAATCACGCTGAAACGGCTGAACGGATTTCGATGAAAATTAGCACACACATAGACCATAACCCGGATTAATATATAGAACTTTTTACCCCGGGAAGATACAATATTCCAGAGGGATGCGCGATAACATCTTACTGTAATAAACCGAATCATATATTTATGTTATTAGTGTACTCATATTTAAGGAGATATACTGTCAAAACATTTTCTGCAATAAATTATTTATGATTTGTGTCAGCAAAACCGTGAGCAAGGCTTCCTGCTAATAATATAAATATGAAAGTATGGATTTTCGTTCGTTTGGTTGTATTTCAATCAGTAGCGGCTAAACGGATTTGGATGTTTGGCACACAGATAGACCATTTCTTGGATTAACACGTAGGATTCGACTATACCACAAAGGTACCATGGAAGCGAAGCCGCGGGCATCAGCTAGTGATACCATAGTTACAAAACAGTACAAACTTCTCGTTAGAATAAATAATATTATGATATGACCTTCTAGGCTACGTTCACGTATTCTAATCATCGTTTTTGTTCTATTTCAGGCGGAGAGTCAAATTGTAGTATCAGGAGTGAACGTCAGCCGAAGTTTCATTGGATCTCTTATATCTACTGTAGTCCTCCTATTTGTGGGACCATGGAGTGACTGCAGTGGACGTCGGAAACCACTGCTCATACTGCCGCTGGTCGGTATGAGTGTGATGACGACCGGAGTACTACTAATGTTGACCTTCCCTGGAGCATCAACAGTACAAGTACTGTATGCGGTACAGCTGCCTATGTCTTTAGGCGGGAATTTTGGACTGCTATTAGCAGCCGCATTCAGCCATATAGGTGATGTAAGTAAACAATATGATTTGCTCACTTATTTTTGAGACATTTATATATTTTAATTTAGAAAGATTAGATTTGAAAGATAAGTTACCTACGTAATAGATTAGAAGAAGACTATCTGAAATCATATAGTAAGATATGAATAGATATTGAGTAAACATACTCGTTTTACAGGTATAATAATGTGAAACGGTAACTGTAAAACTGTGCTACTAATAGTAGGTACTGTTCAAGTGTTTATCTTAAAAAGAATTAGGAGAAACTGGTGAAAAAAATCGGGTCTTACGAACAAAAAAAATTACCAGCAATGAATAAGTAGGATTTGTAGAATAAGTATGTATGATGATGATGAAAGACCGAAAAACGTCATCAAAGATAATACCTATGATGTAAATGTTCATCCCAGACTTAAAAACAATTTTGGGATTGAGGAAACATAACTTACACCAGACGTACAAGAAGATGATAATAAATCTGGGACCTTATTTCATTCATTACCCCGGCTGATTTATTGGAATAGATCTATGGGGAGAAATCTTAAACTTCAAGACCTTGAGAGTTTTGTTTAAATTAACTCAATGTTGCCGATTTTAGAAAAATACACAAGGATTTAAAAAAACTGATACACAGTGTGGAAATCGATAACAGAAGGTAATTTTCCTTGAAAAAATCATTAGTCGTTTTTTTATGGTAATTGGTATGTTAGGTTGTAGGGCATAAATCTTACTAAGGAACCCAATCTCCGTACCCAATTTACCACCTGCACATTGAAATGTGACCGTGGTCGTTTACGTATTGATTTTTCATTACGGAATAACACAGGCATAGGAGCAGCCTTCTATCAACATTCTTGATCGAAGGCTGCTCCTGTGCAAAGGGTACTATTAAAATTACAATCACATGAGTTTTACCATCTTTAAGTAGGTACCAGTTTGGCGAACTTGATTTGCAACACCATTTAGGCAACAACTTAGGTGGTATTGCAGTTGTTATGGGGAAAGGTAACAGCATAACAACAGATGGGAAAATAGTCTATTTCGACGTCCTATGCCTTCGAATAATCAATCAATTCTTTACCCGTTGGTAGCGTAAAACGTAACGTAGAAATTATATCATTTGGAAAAACTGAATGATTAACAGCAATCCCTTATGACAAAAGCCTATTCGTAGAGTCTGAAATTGACTTTGGGTGAGTTACGGATGGCAATGTCTTAAAAACAGAAACTTTCGTATTAGCTGTAGCTTGCAAAACAGGGTCCGGAAATAATAATAAATCTCTAGCATAAAATTAGTCTGAGCCTGTAACAAACGACAGTCCGTTCAGTTAACCAAATTACTTATTATTTTACTAGCAGTATTTTTTTTCAGCTAGGTACTTATATGATAGGTGCTTCAACATATTTCTGTATTGGAAAAAAATCTGTTTCAGATTAAACTGGTCTTTAGACCTCGGTCGGATGCCGCCATTGTTCATCCCGCAGGGCATATGTATGTGTCATACTCATACGTATGTACTTTATAGCTCTGCGTATAAATAACATAATAGTCCATTATGTTACAAGTGAGCTAAGTTGACTATTATACTCGAGGCTGGATTGCGGCCCGAGCCGAAGGCGAGGGCGTAATGGAGCCGAGAGTATAATAGTCAATGCTCACGCGTGTCATACGACGTTTTTCAACATACTTGCGAGGAAAAAAACATACATTAAACATTTTAGACAAATATTGAATTTGTGAAAAATGATAAAAATGGCGCGCGGACCGCGCGGTGACATGCAGCTATGCGCGCGCAGGTGGTCGAAGGAAACCGCCATACAGCCTAATATAAAAATATTATAAATTGATTTTTTATTTATAACACAAATTAATATTAATTTGTCGACAAAAATTAATAATTTGATCAAATGAAATGTATAAATAGCATATTTTAATTAATACAGCTGGTTTGTTCCTAAAAATGTTTAATTTAGTTCAGGCATAAAAAAACCTTTGCTGCGATTTAAAAATAATCTGTAAAGTAAAAAGCACTAGTGCAATAATATAATGAAAAAAGCACGCGTGCGTTATAAGCCACATTATGAACCTAAAAGCGATGCAATAAGAGCCACTTTACGAGCAAGTGTGTTGAAAAAGCCTTATCACAACTATAGTGCCTTTCATTAATAAGTTTAAGATAATAATTTTCTCATTTATCTCATTATAACATGTCTGTCAGATGGATTGTTCAAAATTCCAAGAAAATTTTGCGTGCCAACAAAAAACTTCTTCTATGAATAACTAAACTGTATTTTCTTTACACTTTCAATAACTGTTGGTTTCCTGTATGATAACGATAACCTTATACGTATTAACAAATTACCGAACTTTAACAGCCGAATTAATATCTTAAGTACGTTAATCTGCTGAATCGCTGATTACATCCAGTACATGCTGCTCAATCCCTCATTGGTTTTGATGCGTTCTTGTTTTACGCAATCAGTACTACAGTAAATGCTAGACTACTACTGTGAATAAATAATATTCTACCAGTTATTGTTAAAGTGCAGGGCCCTAATTCACGTAATACTATGACGCGCCGATCAAGTTGCAGTGATGCCGCAGTTCGTATCTGACGGCGACCGCCGAAGATAAGAGAATACGAAAAGCGTTGTTTTGATCGAAACTTAACTGCAACTACTCTGCAGCTGCACTTTTTAGTTACGTGAATCGGCCTACTGATTGCACAGCGGTAACAGCGTTCAGTTCAATTTATCAGTTTATTAGAAACAGAAATGGACGGCAAAGGTATTGGTAGTCATAAAATAAAAGGAGCACTGTAGACGCTGTATTGGTTTAGTTAGTAGGCTCTAAGGTAGAAACGATCATGGGTAACTCGGCTTCGATCAAATAACTATACGAACTCAGTATCATATACTAGTACCAACCTCTTAATTGACCACAAGACCACCTGCCTTGCTTTCTATAGCGTTTTTCTTCTGTATGACATTGAGTTGTTGATTGTCTTATTTCAGTCAGCCTTCAATGGCTATTAATGCTATCTTGTAGAGCAAAGTGCGCCTATAATGGATAAAGTTTTTCCTGACGCCAAATAATAGCTATGGTAAAACGTATTAAATCTTCTGTCGAAAAATTTGCAGGTGTGCTTCGCGACGGGTCGTGACGTCACGCGCACCATGGGCACCCACCGCGCCGCCATTCAAATAGCCCACGTGGTGGGCGCAGTGGGCGGCCCCCTGCTCTACCGCTACCTCGGATTCTTCGGTGTGTTTCCACTTGTTTTATTTCTACAGGTATATAACTCCATCTATACGTTTACACTCATAATTCCTTGAATATTCATAATAAAAATTGGCTACAAGCAATCCTCGGGACACTCAATACAATATAAATGCTAGCACCACCTACATACACTAGATTGCGTCTGTATACGAACGCACACACACGTGTAGGTTAGGGATGTTCTCAGAGATGGCGTGTTTGTATAGCGACAGGCGATTGACAGCGCGGGCGAGGTATCTTAAATTGGCGGGGGGCGATGAGTGGCCGTTCTGTACGTTAGTACCATTAGATATTCTGTGCTACAAGGCTACAACTAAAACATGGAGTACGAATAATGATGCAATCTTGTTAACTCTATAAATTTTTGGGCAATCAGTGAAACCAGGCGGATGCAATGTACCACATAAGAAGCCAGCACCTTGGAGGGTATAATTATCATCTCAACTCATGGATCAAATCCTCCACCCCTAAAACCATATCGATTAAGTGTAAAATTGCGAGAGGAGGCGTCACGTTAGATCTTTTCCGGTCGCATTTACTTAGAGGTCTGCAGGGGTCTCCTTCCTTTTTTCACAAAAGAATAAAAGCAGGCGAGATTTATTATACTTCTTAATAACCAGTAACTAAGTGAACAAAGTGGCGAAATGTGGGTGTACTATACCCTTCAGGGTTTTACAAGCGTGATACTATCTATGTGTATTTTTTTATAGTGTAGGATGGTGAAACGAGCAAAAGCCTACCTGATGTTAAGCGGTTACCTTTGCCCATAACAACTTCAATACCACCTAGGCTGTCGCCTATATGGTACCGCAAGTCGGTTCGTCAAACTGAGACATGAAGATGGAAAGTCTCATGTGATTGTAATTTCACCGGCACCCGTACCCTTCAGACCGAAACACAGCAAGGCAAGCATCATTATTTGGCGGAGAAGTAGGTACGGTATAACCAGGAATAAAGACAGTTTGATGATTTAGGTCATTAGGGAAACGAAAAAAAAAATTGTTTCGCAAATAATACAATTTACACTTTGGCCACTCAAATTATCACCTAAACCCAACTGTGCTTAAGCTAAATACACCAGTGAGGCGGAGCACAAACCCAAAAGTGAAAAAAAAACTAAAAAGGAAAGCTATCTTCCATCTAGCTG
The DNA here is from genome assembly GCA_949699075.1 of Asteroscopus sphinx. Classification (NCBI taxonomy): domain Eukaryota; kingdom Metazoa; phylum Arthropoda; class Insecta; order Lepidoptera; family Noctuidae; genus Asteroscopus; species Asteroscopus sphinx. The sequence goes on from OX453013.1 coordinate 14,898,013, forward strand.
TACATGCAGGAATTGGCGGCCGACACTGCAAGCCAAACTACCGGGTCGATATTGCGAACAAAAACATTTTCTGGCAGCCTGTTTTCATTCGTTATTCCTTTTACCGACCAGACTTCAACTATAAAATTGGAAATTCGGAAAGTAATAAAATGAAGACAATAAAAACGGAGACTAAAAATATATCAAAGCGACTCATTATTTACTTTTAAAGTCTGTCACTGGTGGCTCTGACTTCATAGTTTATAGTTATTTATTGATAATAGTAATTATTTTAAGTCACATGAAAAATTACATTCAGTTATCATTATTACATTAAGCTAATATATTATATAAATTTATTATATTCATTTGTTAATTGTTTACATTACTTATTTTGACATACATTCTAAATGAATCATTACGATCACGATCACGATTTGTACGATCTGCAAGGTTAAGCTGCACTAGCCGCGGTCAGTCTGTGGATGGGTGACCGTTTCGTTACACATCGAGACCCCTTCGTGCCTCGGAGAGCACGTAAAGCCGTCGGTCCTGCGCCTGATCTCTCTCCGGTCGTGTCGAATTGCCGTCCCATCGGATTATGAGAGTGAGGGAATAGAGAGTGCACCTGTGTTTGCGCACACACTTGTGCACTATAATATGTCCCGCGCAGATGGCTTGTCTCTATTGAGATTGGCCGCCGTGATCGAAATTCGGCCGGGAGGACATTATTATTATTATTATTATAAATGAATCATTATTATATTTTACACTTAGTCATTATTTACATAGGTAATAAATGGTTATCGGTTCCCTTTACTTGAATGAGAGACAAAATTTACTTATTTATTTTAATCAAGCGAGTGTTTGCTTTTACATCACAAATATATTTCTCGACAAGGAAAGAACAGCTTTATTACAACATTTATATACATCCAAATTTTGATATTTGAAGCGCAATTTTCTTAACTTGATGTATAATTTCGTAGTCTGTCCTTATCTAAGTTTATTTTTGGTTATGTTTCTATCAGCCACTATCCCACTGTTAACTTTCTTTCTAACCAGACCGAAGCCTACTTCATCGACATCCTCCTCGCCTTTTCCCAATTATATTGGGGTCGGCTTCCAGTCTAACCAGAAGCGGCTGAACATCAGTATTTTAGACGGAGCGACTGCCCCCGCAACCCAGTTAGTGGGTAATACCGACATTCGGAAGTTAGACCAGTTGTCAGACTTTAAGGCTTCTGACTACTCGTAACGAGTGTCATAGATATTCCTATAAGCTGTTAGCTTAACGTACTCTCAGAGGTACGGAACTACGGAGGCGTCTCGATTTGTAACGAAATGGTCACCCATCCACGGACTGACTACGAACAAAGTCTACTAATTTGGACCAATTTACCTTTTTTTATTATTATTTACGGGTTTGCGTTTGACCGCCACCTCACCTAATGTTAAGCACCTTTACCAACTTCTTGGTTTCTTTCTAAATCAAATCTAAACAAATCATTTATTTATTTGCCACAAGATATCGTGTACAAAGATATTGCAGTTCAGTCCGTCATAGCTTGCCCTTTTGTAGGCATACCAAAATTAGCATAATTAGCTTCTATACTTTTCAAATAGCCCTTAAAACAAAATATATGTATGTTTTATAATATTCCAGTTATCATCCCTGGTGTACGTGATATTTGCTGTGAAAGACGTCAGTGTGAACCGGGAGAACAAAGTGTCGGTGTGCAACTGGAAGTTGCCGTTCAACGCAGTACACTGTCTGATAAAGCCAAGGGAAGGTCATAAGAGGATGATCATATTCCTAATGTTGGTCGTCACTTTAGGAGACAGGATGCTGTTATCTGGTTAGTAGAATATAGTGGCTTCATTAATAGCTAATCCGTTTAAAAGGAATAGTTAACTAGACGAAACGCAGCTAAAGATTAGTTCATAGGTATATTGAATAAATAAATAAAACGTGCTGAACGTACCTACTATATATATAGCAGTGATAGCCTAGTGGTTGAACGCTTGCCTTCCATGCAGGAGGGTGCGAGTTCGATCCCGGCCCGCACCTCTAACTTTTGGGATTCATGTGCGGATCAGAATTTGATTATAACTTGCTTTAACGATGAAGGAAAACATCGTGAGGAAACCTGCACACCTGAGGGTGCTCCATACAGTTCTCGATGGTGTGTGTAGTCTACCAACCCGCACTAGGCCAGCGTGGTGGACTAAGACCTTAACCTTCTCATACTGAGAAGAGGCCCGTGCCCAGCAGTGGGACAGTAATGGGCTGATTATGAACGTACACACGGCTACACATCAAGCTGTACATTTCCAGTATAAGCTGACCTCGCATTTTATAGGTTTTCCTTACAACGCGGGGTCAGCCTATACTGGTTTTGTGTTAGCTTGATGTGTAGCCGTGTGTACCTACTGGCTGGCTGAATGGAGCTATTCCACTGAGCTATCCAATTTAAATTAAGAAAATATAAATACTATACTACTATATATTACATACACCTGGTGACTTTTTAATCACCATCCAATTTTTTTTATTATGATCTTTGCTGAAAATAATGAAACACGTAGTTTTTATTTTAGTCATTACAAAAATATTGAGATATGGCATCACAAAGTTTACGTTTGAATTATAAATCACTGTGTTAAAAACAATAAAACACGTGTTTTTCTTTTTATTATCACTCAGTACTAAAATATTGAGATATTGTATCTCAAAAATGACGTTTGTCGTAGCAACCACACAGAATTTGATAATTTTTCCGGTAAACGAAAATTTTACCTACCAATTATTTTCCAAAAATGGAGTCTTTGAATGTTATCTAACGCCTATAAAAAATTGTATAGTGATTAAAAATCATCATTCTGTATTTATATTTTCTTGCAGTCAGTGGTAAAAAGTAGAGTACATAACTCGTGCAAAAAAAACATGTCGTCCTTGTATCACTCGAATTAAAAACCTTTTTTCACTTTTCGTGTAATCTACTATTGTACCAATTGGCCGCCACCACTGTAGAACGTCTGACAAAATGCCTTCAACAGCTTATCTTGACCTTTATAATGTTCCTTGATACCTAGTTAATATAGTATTTCAGTAAAGTCAATCTGTACTCTCAGAATACAGAGTCAACTCTTCTTAATTATATGTCTGCACTAAAGGCACGTAGTTCAAAAATCTATTGGCAGATGGCATTGCAGTACCTACACACGAAATTACTTCTGTGATATCTACTAAGTATCAGCACAGAGGACCGAAGTATCAGTCTTCATTTAGTAGATACTAGGTACGCTAGTTCGAAGTTTTGAATGATAATGCTAGATGGCGTTAAATGTTGTTATCTTATTCTTCAGAATACCTATAAAAAACTAGGTTTCCTAAAAAAATTAACTGCCGATTGAAAAACCGGCCCTAAGTAGAAAAACTTTAGTAACATAAATCCAAGGACCATGGATGATGATTATGATTGATTGCGGCAATAGTCGTATTATTATTTAATACTAGCTGTGCCCGCGACTCCGTCCGCGTGGATGTCGGAAAATAACATCGTGTCATAATTATGAACACAATATCTTCAAATATATACATATAAGCGCCTACACAGACGATTACACTATTTACCGACTATACTATATTTTGTTTTTACAACCAACCGGCTAAGGTGATGGAATTTCATGGAATTAGCCCTAAACTCCCTCATTCTGAGAAGACGCTCGTGCCCAGCAGTGGGAAGTAATTGGGCTGATTATGTTTTTCTATAACACTAACCACATCTCTTCTTATGCTGAGAAGAGGCCCGTGTCCAGCAGTGGGACTGTAATGGGCTGGTAATGTTATGTTATTCTACAATACTAATAATATCCAGTTCATTAACTCTTCTCATTTTGAGAAGAGGGCCACACCCAGTAGTAGGACAGTAATGGGTTGACTACGTCATGTTATTCTATATTTTCTAGTTTCTTAACTCTTCTCGTTCCGAGAAGAGGTCCGTGCCCAGCAGTGGGGCAGTAGGTAATGAGCTGATTATGTTATGATAATTTATTACACTAACAATATCCAGTTCCTTAACTCTTCTCATTCCAAGAAGAGGGCCATGCCCAGCAGCGGGACAGTGATGGGCTATGTTATGTTATCTATATTTTCTATAATACTAATAGAATCCAGTTGTATTTTTAGGAACCTGCAACCTGCAACCAACCAACAATCATGACCTCTACTTTGTATGCAACTTAATACAATAGAGGGGTCAAGCTGTATCGCTGGATCTACTCAACCGATTCAGATAAAACATACCCTATATTTTAAGTTAGACTAATACCAATACAAATGCTAAGTTTCATTACGATCCGTTCAGCCGTTTTCACGTGATGAGGTAACAAACAGACAGACAGACAGACAGACATAAATTTTTTAAACGATTGATTCGTGTTCTATAGCTTATTTCTAGTCCCCCTAGCCGGTTTTCGCGAAAAAATACTCAATGTACAGACTTTTCGACCTTTACAGTTTTATTATAGTATAGATAGGTAGACTAATTGACTCCTAAAGGGATATAAGACAGACCTAAACATTGTAAAAGAAGGTGATCGCGGATTTTTTAAGCACGATGTCTGTATCGTATTTTCTATTTTGGCAATAAAGGGGAATAAAGATGAATCTTCAAGTGTTTTATCTAATTTATAGTTATTAAAATTCTGATTTATTGTTACAGCGGAGGTTTTAATAGCCTACATGTACTACAGGTATAAGTTTCACTGGAACGATGTGATGTTTGGCTCCTTCCTTGCTTACAGAAACATTGTCAGTTTTGTTGGTACGTATACATATACCTATCTTAATTACCTATCCAATTTATTTGTATTCTTAAGGCATAAAATTCCTTAACGCTTGGGCTGCATTGAAACAACAGATATGACTACTCTCTTGATAAATCGATGTGTATCATTGTGATTTGTAATCAATCAATAATTGAGATTAAAATGTGTAATTAGGAGGTCAGTTATTAGCTTAATTATTAAAAGTCCTGCCATAACTCGTATTAATGTTTGACGCATTTCTAATGATTGTACATTATGGTTATTATTCGAGAGGTTATCTATAATATTTGTCTAGCTGTAAGTTTTCCATAAAATAAAAAATAAAATATAATAACGAATACGATTAATATTTACGATATACGATTTTTTTTTAAATATTAATCCATTTGAAACTTGGCATTATTTATCTAGAATAAAATGAATTGTTGCTATGATCTTGTCGTGTGGTCATCATCATAAAACATGTACAATTTATGTCATACTTTCAGGCACGTTACTAATCCTCTCGGTGCTGAAGCGTCGGTTAAAGCTGTCTGATGAGACGGTGGGCATGCTGAGCTGCATCTCGTATATCCTTGCCACCTCCGGCCTTATTACCTCCACTGCGACTTGGTGCGTGTTCATGTGTGAGTATCTGTTCAAAGCAAAGACATTTCCATCACTATAATAACTCTATGGTTCAAAGTTTGTATGATAAAAATCAAACTTTATTGTGAACAACTATGGCTTCTTATTATTTTTGAGTAGGGATCCTTCAGTTCAGCGATTTTAAAGGAAAATACATAATTATTATCACGCCTGTTTTCAGTAGGCATAGACTATGGACCTACACCTGCTACGATCCTGACACACCTTCGTTTCATCTTCGCATGCTCGTCGGTTTAGAGTGCTAATCGTTACCTGGGGTTTAATACTATACTTCGAACGACGTTTCCTCAACGATCAATACCTTGCTGTCTTTTCCTCGAAGGATTACTTCTTCGATAGGACGTTACCTCGAAGGGTCAATATTTCGAATGCTTATAACCTCTTTGGGTCTTTACTTCGATGGTACGTTACGTCGATGGCATTTTACCTCGAAAATACTTTACCTCGTTAGGTCGTTTCCTAGCAATCAATAACAACAGATTTAATAGCCAGTCTGTAAGATTATTAAATAAAAAATTGCTAAACCATTAATTATATGTAATTAAAATTGTTAAATCATTAAATAAGTATTCATTTTATTGATTGTTCATTTATTCATTTGACAAAACAGTGTGTCCTAGGTAACTACTTTTGAAAAAAGTTATAGTAGCTTTGTTAAAAAATTTAGTTTATCTGTAAAAGAAGAGTCCATATAGTTTTTTATGCATAGACTTATATATTACGAAATCATTGCCTTAATGATACATTTATGAATAATTGTTTGCCTACCTTTACCCTTGTCTGCGGTGGTGTTACTAAGGGTGAAACAGACTCAGCTCACCCTCCACGTGGTCAGACTCTGTTCTACCCATAGAGTGTGATTTAATAAAAGCGTGAAGCCAGAAGGCGACAATGCGAGTCTTCTGGCGGAGTAAACTCAGAAACTCTTAAGTTTATCAAACGAAACATTAGGTATACAGCATGTTGATTGATTGTGGTATTCGTGCCCTATTTAAGGTGGTGACTATACCACTGATACTGAACACGAATCAGTAAAAAAATCTACACCATTTATTTTTTTAAATACCTATTTGTAAACAAACAAATTCCTTCCGTGTGTCGGTGAAAAACGATGCGTGCGACACCAACAAAACAATTTGCAGGTATTTCCACCCTTTGACAATGTCGCCGATGACTTATTTTCCGAGTCGTTCGGGATTTATTCTCTAACCCTCGCTATGTTTCTAAGTGAAAATTTAGGTATTAAATAATCGTGGATTTTTTCAAGTAGATTTAGGTGACTAAGCACATTATTTATCATGAGATCTAGAAATATGGCACGATTACAGATCAACATCTTGTATAATATATTAACTGACAAAACCAAAAAACTCGACTGCGCGTAAAAAACTGAAAAGATGTAAACAAGACGTAGGTACCGTAAAACTGGATGAATAGGGATGCATGGGTAAATAGGGATGCAGGGGTGAATAAGGATAAAAGTGAGCAAGGATTTTAACAAATAAGATTATAACATTTATTACCTTTTCTATGAAAATACTTTAGAATGTTTACAAAATTATGGCAGAACATTTTTAAAGTATTTGTGGGCAATGAACTATCTTATTTCTATGTATAAATCCTTGCCCACTTTTGTCCCTAGTCACCCCTGCATCCCTATTCACCCCGTTTTACCCGGTATTTAAAATAAAAACTTTCATTATCTAATCATAACAACAGTCGGAGGCTACCTACAAACTAGTTTATTCACAAACTCACTTAAAACAAACGTAGCCTCCGACTGCGTGTTATGATTTAATATTGAAAGATTCGATTTTAAATACGTCTTGTTTACATCTATTCAGTTTTTTTTACACGCAGTTGGGTTTTGTTAATTAAGTTTTTATTTAAAAAAAATGGTTTTGTTAAATTTTGTTTTACCGCACTAAGAATGTATCAATTAGTTTTTTTCAAAAGTCACTTCACTTACAATAGCAGTAGCTATATTCTGGTAGAGGACATCTCTACGAACAAAAGTAACTACGGCATCCAAGCACTAAACCATAACCACGTTGAAGTACAGGTGATAATAAGTTTCAAGATTAACGTTTTACCCAATTACGATGGAAGGGGATGTCTCTTAAAAAGACGATGTGGAATTACAATAGCAGTATACTTGGGTAGGTGACATCTCTATATTATGTCACTGAGACAGCCAAACTTTTAACTGAAACCATGTCGAGTTATAGGTTAATCTGTTTCCAGATTTGCGTACTTAGATGACTTTTTTTTTTTTTAATTTCAGATATATTGTAAAATTCAAGCGTTTTATAGGTATTATTACCAAGAACTGTAGTATATGACACTCCAGGGATAAAGACGAATCTAATAACACCTCGTACTTCAAAAACTGTCAAGCCATTTAAAACAAACATACATTAATACAAACATACATACGGCAGTCGGGTAAAAGTCGGCCAAACGTTGGTTTGTATCATGGTATGTATTTGTATAACATTTTAGAAAAAAGTAGCTTGTTAAAAAACGATTTTCAAGAAATGTTCGGAATCGTTATTTTTAGAAACATGTACTTGGGTGTAAAAAGACTTGTTTGCGAAATGAAATACTGCGGAAGATTGTTTTTAAAACATCTAGTTTGTAAAAAAACTTGTTTGCGAAATGAAACATTATGATAGGTCGTTTTTAGAAACAATAGTTTGTTTGTAAAAACACTTGATTGCGAAATTAAACATAATAAAAAGTTGTTTTTAGAAAGATATGGTTTTTTAGAAACTTGTTTGCGAAATGAATGTTTGTGAAGCGTTGTTTATGAAGTAACTTTTTGTAACAAATAATTTGCGAAACATTAGGGACCGTGTCAGGGTTCTTATGTTTAGACAGCCTAGAGTATGGATCCTAAAATTACTCCCTTGAGGAACACCAGACTTAATATTTTAATGTATTTAGTCATTTAAACTTCTTTTACTTTAAAGCGATGTTTCGTTGTTTTGATATTTTTAATTCTATATTTCATCTTATGCATATAAATAATGTTGTACGTGTTTTTAGTAGCGTTCAATATATGTACCGGCAAGTATTTGATTTGATAGTTTAGTAATTATGACATCTACGAGACGAAATATTTTGCAATCCTGAAGTTTTTTAGATTTATATATTTTATTTATATAAACTGATTAGATATTTTTTTCTTTTTTTTTTCTATGGATTATTCGCATATTTTTGGTTATCATTTTATGACTAACTAGTTCAGTGACTCAATATGACTAGAAATTCTGTATCTGTTACTACCTCTATAATATTCAAAATACAGGTGCAATCTAACTAGATAGATATCAAATTTAATAAATCATTATTTGTTTTGTTTTTACTTTTGATTTTATCACATTATCTTTTTTATCTTCTTACTGTAGGTAAACAGGAAAGTGATAAATATACCAAATAGGAGTAGAATTGTGTGACTATATTATATTGATAATAAATCTGAAATAGCTACGATCTCATTTATCTTTATACTTTTAAAACGGGTGCCGGTGAAATTACAATCACATGAGACTTTCCATCTTCATGTCTCAGTTTGGCGAACTGACTTGCGGTACCATTTAGGCAACAGCCTAGGTGGTATTGAAGTTATAAGTTATATGGTTTTAAGTTATATGGCAAAGGTAACCGCTTAAGGCGGCGATATACGTGAATTGGGCTTTTTTTCGGTTTTTTAAGTCACTTTTTCTCCGTAATCTTTATCGTAAAAAATCCAAAAAAAAAATATGTTAATCTACATCATATAATGCAGGTCCTCTTCGGCTCAGAAAATTGAAAATATTATTTGAAATACCTGAAATAAATATGCAAAGTAACCTCTGTGTAAAATTTTAATCGTTTTTTTCTCCTAAACTATCAATCACAGGATTTTTTTATTGCAATCAGCATATAAAAAAATACAATACCGAGGGCACCTTCGGCTTACTTTTTCAAATTACTTTCTTAATTATTTTTTAACGATTTTTTTACGTAATCGATACTCGTAAATGGCTTGAAATCCCCTCGCTCGCCCGTTTAGTCAGTGCGGGACGTGTCGCTGTGCTATACGGACCTGTACTACGTTCTCTCATAATTTTCGGTGTGAAAAATACGAAGGATTTTTATTATAATTTTATTTAGAAAGATGGCGCAGCGGCTGAGCGTATAGGTGGCGGGTTCGATTCCCGCATGGAACAAATATTTGTATGGACTATGGCCTACGTATAGTTGCTACTTTTAACATTGTGTTATACGTATTAATAACTTTTTTATGTAGGTATGTTATATAATAAAAAAAGTGTACATAATAATTAAAAACTCCCTAAAACTTTATAGTATAATTGCTACTTTTGTAAAAATAATTGTTGATTATATTGATTGTATTGAATTTAAATATTAATAATATATTTATAAGGGTTAATTGTAAAATTTGTAATTGACATATTTCAATTGAATATATATACTTACTACTACTTATAGATTGTGTAAGAGATACCTATTGTCTAGTAGTTTTGACAATTATAAATTAATTGTACCTAATAAATAGTATTTTGCATGCTGATCATACGGTGAGACATGATGTATCTGCCAAAAACCACTAACAACTTTGTAAAAACCATGTTTCTTGCAAATAAAAATCTTTATCTTTTATCTTTATCTTTAAAAGTAAATACGATTATTTCATCATAAGTAAGGAAGTGCTATCCATAGTCAAAGACAGTAAAAAATATAGACGTAATGCTGTGAACAATCATAGTGAAGCCAAAAAAACTATGCTCCTTCGTGTACAACCAGCGGTCACGTACACACCATGCAATTGAAGTATATTTGCTTTCGCGATGCGTACTTGACGATGTCGCGACATGTGTACTGAGAGTGAGCACGGTTTCAGGTGCATGTGCGTACGGAGCACTGGTTGTACACGAAGGAGCATAGTTTTTATTGGCTTCACTAAATTATTCGCGGCACTTCTTTTATATTTTTTACTATGTCTATACTTGTACGTTATTTTTGAACCAGCGCGGTAATGAGTAGGTACTTTATTTATAAGAAAAATAAGTAAAAACATAAATTCAAATAGTAAGTAGGTATGAATCGATCTCAGACGAAAGTAATGAGTATTAGGTAAAGTGGGTTAGTGGTCAATCCGCACGAATTTGATTGGCACGAAACGTGCGGATCGACTCTTTTAAATATTGTAATTTTTTTTGGGAGTAGTAGGCAATTGGCACACATTGTTTGTTATAGAACAAATTTACGAAAAAAGGTACCGTAGCGCACAAAAGTAGTAGGATTAATAATATTTATTAAATGAATTGACACGAATTAATCAAAAATATCTATGTTAAAAATATAAAATTTTGATAAACGTCTAGTCTTAGATTTCGTTGTGACGTGATTTAAAACTTTAAGTTGCCAAAATTAGTACATTTTGCTATACAGCTTGACTGGATGAATAAGGGACATTATAAAATTCAAGAATATGGTAGAATGACCGTACGTATAATGAATAAATATGTTAAAAATACTTCACGATAAATTACGTGTACAGGAGTAAAAAAATCGCCCACGCTCATCACGGCTGAATGCGACTTTCAAGGGGTCTGCTGACTAGTGCAAAAGGCAAAGAGGGTGGAAATACCAACCAATGGACACTTTCAGCTACTTACATCACCTTATTGTATGCAACTTTGATTTGTAAGTGCAGAATAGTGGTCACAGTAATTGCTAAAATTGATTGAAAAATATTTCAAAAATTAAGGTAGGTACCAGTTGTTTACATACAACATGTTGATCTGTATTCGTGCCATGTTTAAGGAGGTGACAATACCATTGATACTGAACACGAATCAATAAAAAAATCAATACCTTTTTTTTACTTAAATACCTATTAATAAACAAATAAATTCCGTGTGTGAGTCACGTGCGACACAAAAACGCGGCGTGCGAATCCACCAAAACAATTTACAGATATTTCCACCCTTTGACAATGCCGCCGATGACTTATTTTCAGAGTCGTTCGGGATTTATTCTCAAACTCTCTCTACAATTTGAAGTGAAAATTTGGGTATTTTTGGGTATTAAATAATCGTAGAACTATTCAAGTATTTTTAGATGACTAAGCACATAATTTATCATTTGCTCTAGAAATATGGCACGGTTACAGATCAAAATTTTGTATTTGGAATGAAAATCAGTGACTGAATATTCTCGTTTAATAAGTTCTTTGTTCAACCAATCAAACTGTATACATAATTACATACATTTAATATTAAACATCAGGTGGGCCTTTAGCTCGTTTCGCAATCCTATACTATAAAAATAAAAAAATAAAAAAAATTGCTTTCGCGATGCTTACTGGACGATACCATGACATGTGTACTGAGAGCGGTGAGCACGGTTTGAGGTGCATGTGTGTGATTTTGGTTTCAGCCTTTTCACCTTTCCTAGTTGACGGTTCTTCCGCCATTATATTAAGTACCAGAATACCAGCGTCAGGTATAATACCTGGCACATGCTGAGCTGGACACCCGTTTGGTACAATACTGAGACACATATCACACTGTTTTATTGTATTTTTACTTGTATGTCCTGTGTCTTGTTTTTGTACTAAATAAACGTTTTATCTATCTATCTCAGTAGGTATTAATGAACTTCGAAGCTATCTGAAAATAGCATAATATATTCGATATGAGAGCAATATTCCTTGAGAGCAATATTAATAAAAGAGTGAAACAATTTACAGCTTGCCGGTTCATTAATTAACTTTGTGATTGATAGTGTAGAGATGCGTCTACTAGGGGGCGCTGTAATATATTACTTCTAATGGACGTTGAATACTCTAATACTACTAAATAAATACTGATTTATTAATTCTAATTATTATAAACATCATTTAATTCTTATAAAAAATGTGCTCTGACAAAAGAATGGGCCGGGAAAAGTACGATTTAAAAGCCCCGCTAAAAGACAGCGTTTTAAAATAATATTAAGATAAATTCAACAAAATTTACTTATTATTTTACACCAATCTATTTCTTTGTTTTAGTTGCAACACAGCACTTGTTCACATTAATGATGATCAATATGTTTAAAAAATCTTAAGCACACACATTTATTTGCTAAGGAACATTATTGCATATGCAGCGTCAATCAATGGCAGATTAAACTTCAGTGTTACCATGTCTAGCCGAGTCGAAGTAGCCAAAAATATGGGGCAAAGTAGCCTAATTTTTCCGAAGTTTTTTTTTGTAAAATTGCCTAAAATCGCCTCATTGAAAGTCGAGTAGTCTAAAAAACCTATTTTTTAATGATAATGATAGTGTTAATTTATTTAACCAAATTAAGCATATTTTACAAGGTACACTGCTGGGCCCCACACTAGGATTCCGTGTCGTGGGCACCAGTATCTTCCAAAATGATTTGACTATTTAACATACATGCTATAGTTACATTCATACATGCTATAGTTAGATTTAAGAAATATTAGAATTAATTTAATTTAGTTAATTTTTTCAAAGTTTTTTTTTTTTTTCAATGTAAGGACCGCCTAATGCGGTAAAAACCTGCTCCATGCATCTCCATTTGTCGCGATCTCTGGCTAGTCTACTCCAAGTCTTTCCTGCAGTTTTCGTGATGTCGTCACTCCAACGCTTATGAGGTTTACCTGGCTTTCGTGTTTTATATATATATATATATACAAAATTTACAAATTAACTGTTAAAAAAATAGATATAATTTTTAAATTCAATATATAAATTAACAACAAATGGAAAAAATTATGAAATAAAGGTAAACTAACATTGAGAATGACATTATGTACCGATCGACCTTATCAATAAATGTATGTGTCAGATATGTGTAAATTGAGAGACATAAAAACATGAATGAATGAATGAAATTATACATATTAAAATGGACATAACAGTAAATATTTGTTAAATTAAATTAATGCATGAACCATAAATTAGAATAATGAAATTGTTAACTAATAATCGAGCATGTAAGGAATCAAATAAAAGCTTTATTATTATTATTTATAGTTAGATTAATTAGGTAAGTGTGTATGTGTGAGAGTTCATTAATTTTTCGATCTTTTTTATCGTCGTGTGTTCACGACTGTACTTTGATATTTTTTATTCTTTAAAATACAATATGTGCCTATTATTTACAATATGTGCCAAGCCTACTACGTATACATATATGAAGGTGGCGATCCGCACGAAAATAAAAACGAAAATTCTAATATTTAAAAGAGTCGATCGAACGATCGAATTCGTGCGGATTGACCACTAACCCAGATTTTTATTATTATTGATTCGCATCATTTTAAATTGATAAAATAGTATGGAAATTATTATTGGCAGGTCATAGCAGCACTTTTTTTTTGTTATTACAACTGAAATTATTTTATTGCATGTTAATTTTAATTTGTATTTAAATATTATGTACGATTAATTGAAAATCAAAATATTTGCACGACTGAAATGTCGAAAGTAGTGAAACCCAATTTTAACTTTAGACGAACTCAATGTTACCTATGTTCTTGCAAATAAATATATCATTAATATATCATTCATTCATTCATTCAAAGTAAAGTAACACAAAATAAAATAATTGTATTTTGTGTATATTTGATTGCAAGTATGTGTTCATTATTTACAAACTTAAGTAGGTAATATAACTTATTTCTAAATAAAAAAATGCAAAAATATAAATTCTAAAAGAAAAGTATATTAATGGGGATCGATCTCAGACTATACAGCCCCGAAGTCGACCCCTAAACCACTAGACTACGTATACTGTTACGAGACATGCCAAAATAACCGTTCATATTGTACACACAAGTTACTTGCCGGCTAAAACTTTTTTCATTCATACTCGCTAGCGAGCGGCGGCGCAGTCACAGGCGCAGTGGCGCGCGGCGCGATGTTATTATGAAGTGTCCCCGCGCTCCCTTTGCATCATTCTGATCGGCAACGCCCATTCGAGCAAGGTCATTGAGATCATGCGCGCCCTTAACATCAGGTGGGCCTTTAGCTCGTTTCAACATAACATAACATAACATCACGCCTGTATTTCCCGAAGGGGTAGGCAGAGGTGTAATAGTACACCCACATTTCGTCAGTTATGTTATAGTCCCATGTAATAGGGGGCGAGCCTATGGCCACTGACCGGGCACAAATCCAGACTCCGGGCTGCTACTGAGAATTTCCTTATGAGAAAACCCAATAACACTTTGCCCGACCCGGGAATCGAACCCAGGACCCCACGCTCAGCAGTCGCGCTTGCAACCACTAGACCAACGACTAGCTCGTTTCGTTATCCTATACTTAATATAAAAAATAAAAAATACAGGTTGAAATCAAATACAAGCATACAATTTTAATGGTGGATTGTACCAATGAAACTAAATAACTTTTCCTAAGAAACATGCGCCGTCAGACAAAAAAATATATTTTGACAAACAACGCACAGTCAAAACCGAGTCTTTGAACTATTCTCGATAGTGTATCTAGTCTTCCAACCCGTACTAGGTCAGCTAGCGTGGTCCACTTAAAGCCTGAAACCTTCTTATCCTAAGAAGCCCACGCCCAGCAGTGGAATAGTATTGGGCTGATGATGACGATGACCAATTACTCTGCCATAGGCAGTGCATGAGGACGCCAATATACATTGACACCGTACCATACATTGACCTAATACCGCCTAGAAATATGAGAGTTCACCAAAGTTGCAGCACTGCGCGCTGATGTCTTTAATATCTCTTTCTTACGCAGATACGACCCACCAGACATATCTGTGTTTGCCTTATTTTATTGATAATTAGCTTACTGAATTTCATAAAATTTGATATGTACCGAATACCTTTTCTTTACAGCAATGTTTGGTGCTTAACCGAACATTGCTGTAAAGAAAAGGTAGTCGGACAGTGGATAGTAGAATCTGGTTGTATATTTTTTTTGTTTCTTTATTGTATTATCAGTGTTTTCTGTTTATGCTGTGCTGTATATGATCTGTGCAAACCAAAATATTTTTTTTTTTTTTTTTTCAAAAAAATGTTCTTCCATCATACTTTGGTCTACATCACGGTAGATGATACAACTGCAAATGTAAGTTAGTAACTGCAAAAAAATATGATTTTGGGATATTTACCTTTACTTGTGTAGTCAACCGTAATTATTATAGGTTTTGATGAGTGAGTTTGCGAGTAACAAAATATGTGTGACAAAAATAGCCATATCCAATGATTAAAAAAAAAACACTGGCCATATCCTTTGATTTCGTTTAGTTAGACTTACGGTCAAAATTAATATGCAATCTATCCACGATTTACCCTACTGGAGATGGAAATTTGACATATTTTGTATGGAACTTATGTCAAATTCCTATCTCTAGTAGGGCAAATCGTGGATAGATTGGATATTAATTTTGGCCGTTAGAAGCTTCAATTTTGTTTACTCCAAGGGAGAGTTAGACTTTAGTATTTTATATTAATTTCAACTTGAGACCTCTATCCATTCCTGATAAAAAAAAGCTTGACATACGGACAGAAAGACGGACAACAAAGTGATCCTATAAGGGTCCCGTTTTTTTTCCTTTTAAGGTACATCATCATTTCAGCCGAAAGACGTCCTGTTGGACACAGGCCTCCCCCAAGCATATGTTGGGGGGATGTGCCATAATCGCCACGCTTGACAGGCGGGTTGGCGAACGCAGTTGGTTGATTAAATACTCAGAGAACGCTGCTGCCCATCCTCTGGTTCCCCTGGGAATCCCTTAGTCGCCTTTTACGACACCCATAAGAAGATATAGGGTGGTGCAATTCTTTACGTCCGGCACCACACGGAACACGATGGTGACGATAGTCTTTTTAGGGGTTTGAGGTACGAAACGACACGTGTGACTGCACGTTTTTATTATCAGCTTGTATTAGCTATGTCTATCCAATACGTCTATCCAATTAAATTGAACTGATAAGTGTTAATTAGTATCTACCACTAGTAGCTTAGCTTATCATAATGATTGGGTCGTGTTTTATTTACACAAATCCTATCAATGGAAAATATTGCATGAGGTCATTGACAAAATTGGAAGATCTAACTTCATCGGTCATGCGTGTCTTTATCATAAGATATTATAAAATAACGTAACGTTATTATAAAATAACGTTATAAGAGACGGAAAGCAAGGGACGTCATATCACGAGTTGAATATCCAATTATTCTATTACTTTTAACGCATTAACGCAAACGGAACGAAATCTAAAGATATATATTGTGGAAAGAAAATCGCGCTCAGGAAAAGGATTCGACCCAGTGACTTCTGGTTCAGTACACCAGTCGCTATAGCTGCTAAGCTGCCGTGAACTCTGCTCGTGGCTTTGAGTAAATATGTACTTATTTACTCAAAGGCTCGTGGTTGCAAATCTGTTCCACAATTTTATAATGTATCTTTATCATAATTTTATCTTTTTGAATACCCAATTTAAAATTATTAGTTTTATTAATCAATGTAAAAAAGTCGAAATTTACGGGCATTTGCCCACATGGACGATTCGAATGCTAACTGCCTATGCAAAGCTATAAGACTTTCTGATGGTATATTGTTTTTAATGAGATAATTGGCAGCATTTATCTCAGAAATAATTTGATTATATGGTTAAAAAGTCTTTCAGAAAATAAACCCAGTTCTAGAGACGAACCTAGGTTGCAGCCGAGTAGCATTTTTAAAGTGATTTTTAAATCTCATTATAACAAAAAAAGTTTAACCGGATTACATGAGTTATTATTGCAATTGGTTTTCCAGATGTTTCGAAAGCTTTGCAGCGACCACAAAGGTCGCAGAAAGACTAAGATGACAATTAGCGTCTTTACAGATATTTCGAAAAACATTTTAATCTACCGCACAATTTTTAATTAATTTAAATCGTTTCGTTGCACGCAGTACTTACTCAGTTTCATTCTGTTTTACAGTGTACATAGTGGTTTTGAAGACGTTTGTGGTCTAGTGGTTCGAGGGTCGGACTGCTGATCACGAGGTCGTGGGTTCGATTCCCACAGGAACCAAATATTTGTGTGATGAACATAAGTGTTTGTGTTGGTCTGGGTATTTCTTATGTATTTTAAGTATGTATTTACAAAAAAAGAGTATATAAGTATTATATCCAATGCCTAGTACCCATAGTACAAGCTCTGCTTAGTTTGGGACTAGATGTTGCTGTGTAAAAATGTCCCAATAATATTATTATTCTTTATTTATTTATTTACACAGCGTGCTGTGTGGAACTTGATAATTTTTAGAACTGAGTTCCAAACAGGTAGTAGCTGCCAACCATCTTCTCTATTAAAATAAGGATGTTTTAATTTCAATAGCCTCACGGAGCATTTTAGGTACATATCGGTTTTCCTTCGCTGGGACTTATTGCGGTTTATCAAATCGAAGAGAATGGTTAATGTCTAGGGCATGTCATGTTCACACACTGCAAACTTTGTGAAGCGTCTGTTCTTCTGTGTTCGAAACGTCAGGAAAACCAATTTTAATAATAATACGCGATGTAGTCCGGTTAAACTTGTTTTAATATAATGTTTAGTGATCGCGAAAACCTAAGAAATTATTATTTTTGAATCTCGTTTTGATGTAAATAACCATAATAATTATGTTTGTTTTTGTTGCAGTGCCCTTGGTCGGTATAATCTCGCAAGGCTCGCAGGTGGTACAAAGACCTATACTGAATAAGCAGATACTGCCTACTGAACAAGGTAACCTATTTTAATTTCATTGTTGTTTTGATTTTATCTTTTCGAGACTACTTCCGGTTTTCAGTTTCCACAACTGATGATATACATATAATTCAAAGGTTACCTAAGTACCTACCTACATTGTGTTTTTTTGTTACCATATTTTATAATTTTAATATGTATTTTATGAAGGTAAAATTAATTCAGATAATAATTAACCAACTGTATCTGTTTGTTTTGAAGCGAAGCTTTTATAGCGTCATTGCGAGCTCGGTCGCCGGGGAGTAAACCGAGAAAAAACGTCACCGTTAACACTCGCGAGCGTTCTATCCGCGCCTGCCAATGCGTAGAAGCTTCACTTCTCTCAGGCATCCCCCAACGCCACCCTTCTTTTTATACCTATGATTTAATTTAAAAATATAAATCCAGTTTGTTATAAAGAAGAAGATGCATTTGTTGGAGAAATGCCGTTTCTTATCTTAATCTGTAAATAAAGATACGGAAATCTGATATTTACGTCACATGCAAGTCCTTAGTTTCGGCAATCTTCAATGATAATATTCCGATTGATCCTTTTATCTCAAACATTGACAACTGATAATAAAACTGTTTAAAATGAAATTGAATTTGAATTTGCAGGTAAAATCTACAGTGTGATGGGTTCCTTGGAATCAGCGATGCAAACGATGTCTTCGCCTCTTTACTCCTTACTTTACACAAAGACTGTTTCGAATATGCCAGATGCCTGGTTACTTCCCGGAATTACTTTAGCTTTCTTCCAGCTACTCTCTTATTTAATAGCAAGAAAACTAGGCCAGTCAACACCTTTAAAAAACAATGCAGATCTCTGTGAGGTAGAAAAGAACTGTGAAAACAAAATACCAATGCAATCTAAAGATTCCGGAAAATAACCATTCATGAAATAGTTGACAGAAAATATTGTAATATTTTGTTGGTAGGTGTGTACCAAAAGTTAGGTTTTAAGTAAAGAAAATATTTTTTTACAGAAAAAGACAGATTTGTTTTTTTTACTTTCTCATTGAAAAAAAAAAACCTATCTGTTAAACAGTATTCTATCTACTTGACTTTGCCCGCGGCTTCACCCACACAAACACTCACCGACAGAGACACACGTCAACACACCCCCACACGGCTTATCACATATAGACTTATGGTTCCCTCGGGAACTGTTTATTTTTCTGGCATAATAGTAGCCTGGGTCGTAGTTAATCTGTGGGCCAATTTTCATCCAAATCAGTTCAGTTGTTTCATCGTGAATGAGTAACAAACAACCAAATATCTTAACTAACATTCACATTTATAATATTATATTAGGACAGGATATTTTCCGATCTACATTGTGCTTCTACAGTATTGCTAATCTAAGCTTTCGGCAAAATTTATTTGAATTGTGTTCTATTTATCATACCAAAACAGAAGATGTGCCTTAGCAAATAGCAATAGAGTAAAAATCTGTTTAACCAACTAAACAATGTTTTAAAGATTTTGAGGAAGATAAACAAAGATTAGGCCAACAAGGCCTCCCCCTTCGGGGGAGGCCTTTGTCCAGCAATGAACGACTTTCGGCTGATATGATGATGATGATGAAACAAAGATTAGATGTACGAAAAATAGGATATAAAAGAAAGATAAAAGTAGGAACCAATGAAATCAACGATGCAAATGATGAAGCCCGCGTGGTTCTCGACAGAGAATAGGTATAGGTCTACTGACAGGCATTGATATAATATATCATGAGGCCCCATGTTAAATGATACGTGCTGAAATGATGATGATTTGAAAAACAATGGTGCTAAATGACGAGTTGGATAGTTATGGACTGTAGAAGAAAGATTTTTTTTTGTTTGTCGCACAACACTACGTTATCAAGCAGTACTTAGTAAAAACTTTAAATTCAGCCTTTACAAAATCCAGCAAGTTTTTCTTGAACCTACATTGCTGAGAAGAACATTTATGACACTGATGTTTTCTACGGCTGACTTCGAAGCGGAATAGAAAGAAACTAATACAAAAAAATACATTTGCTTTCTTCTTTTAGCAGGCTCATTTCGCTTGTGAAAATCGTGTGCAAATTTATCAGTTCATCTAATCAGAAACATATGACTACTGTCAAACATCCTTTTGCCTCGCCATCGCGACATTTCATCACTACTCTACATATTTTTTCTAATCTTAATTCAACAACCTAATGAATCACATTTATCATTAACATGAAATCTTAATAGACGGGTCTATCACTGTGATAATCTAAATTCAGTACGTGTTTCAATTGATTGCATAATCTTCATCAAGACTTTGGTCTTTTGATTTAAATTATATTATTCTTGTTTTAGGAGAGCTGATTATTTTAACAATATTCTTCCAATTTCTAGATTGTTGTCATCTATTTGTAAGTCATTAGAGTCATTCGAGTGCTATATTCCTCTGCACCCTGTAACATATCCTATTTGTTAATATTATCACAGTCTGCCTCGGTGGTCTAGTGGTTGCAAGCGCGACTGCTGAGCGTAGGGTCCTGGGTTCGATGCCCGGGCCGGGCAAAGTGTTATTGGGTTTTTTCATTAGGAAATTCTCAGTAGCAGCCCGGAGTATGGATTTGTGCCCGGTCAATGGCAATAGGCTCGCCCCCTATTACATGGGACTATAACATAACTGGCGAAATGTGGGTGTACTATACACCTCTGCCTACCCCTTCGGGGAAATACAGGCGTGATGTTATGTTATGTTATCACAATGACACTGATCACCAATATACACTTTCTGTACCTCAAAATGTGTGAAGTATAAGTAAGTAACACTAAATATCATCGAGAAAATAGAAATCAGAGGCATTCATTGCGTGCTAAAGATGACAAATCAAAGATCCGTTGTCATAAGTTGTGTTTATGTTGGGATTACAGCCGAATGATGAGATGTGGACCCGTTGCATAGGACTGAAGCCCCAAGACAACGAGACGGAGTAAGGCTAAGTAGAAAATATGGCGAGACAAGTTGTTTTCCTTGACAGCTGGTTAGAGGCGCACCACGGAACAAAAAAAAACAACCACAAAACGGCTATATAAGTAATGGAGTGAGGAGTTTGCCTAGCAATTGGACAGTAGAGGCTAATAAAAAAATATGGTTATATTCCTTCACGATAGTATTTATAGCAGTGGTGTAGCAGGAGGCATAAGTTCAGTTGTAAACTTTCATGAGCATAAATGTGTGTTGCCTATCCACTATCTGAATAAATATCATATTTAATCATGACTAATTAGGATAAGTAGACACCTAATGATTTTCAAGTATGTTCTTCTTATCATAGTGCCTATGGTAGTTGTTCATTCAGATATACCTTAACAATAAACAGGTTATTTAGTGCCTATACAAATTGCGAATATACTCATGGCAAATCACAGTGGCAAATATAATATCAAGAAAGACTGAGCCTATTGAAAAGTAAGTAGGTGACCTTTTCTCTCGTAACCGTCTTATTAACATATAAACAATGAAAAAGTGCATTGTCAAACACGTGAACAGCTGACAACATCTAAATGGTTTTGAGGAAAATAAAATAAACAAGGATAGAAAACAAAACATGTGCGTGAAAAGAGACAAAGATATTTGAAAGATGATATGGTATGGTTAGAAAGGAACTGAACACTAAGATGACGGATGGTATCCCATCTAAAACGTAAATGTAAAAAACGTGCCAACTTCGGTAAAAAGGAAATTCTAGATTGTCGTGGCTTTGCCGATAAACAATTGGGATCTAAATGAGTGCCAAGTTCCATGGAAGTTCCTTAAATGATAGCTGTAGAATGTACGATCTTCACTTGTGTTAAAATAAAAAGATTGTAAGGTACCATGTACACTTGGCAAGTCTTCCTAGTTAATTCACCATCATCATACACCAGTTCCGTGTGGTTCTGTGTGTGCCGGACATAAAGAATTGCACCACCCTATCTCTTCTCATGCATGGGTGTCGTAAAAGGCGGCTAAGGGGTTCACCAAAGGATGGGCAGCAGCGTTCTCTGAGTATTTAAACAACCAACTGCGATCGCCAACCCGCCTGCCAAACGTGGTGATTATGGCATATCCTTCCCTTTTGGGGGAGGCAGTGGACGTCTTTCGGCTGAAATGATGATGATAATACACCATTTGTATGTATGGTGTATTATGATGTAATTGTTTGCATGTACCCGATAGGCTGATGAAGTACGTTGAAACTTACCTCATCACCATCATTTATCATTTCAATTGAAAGACGTCCACTGTTGGACATAGGCCTCCTCCAAAGAGATATGCCATAATTTCCATGCTTAGCAGGCGGGTTGTCACTCGCAGTTGGTTGAATAAATACTTACTCATAGAACGCTGCTGCCCATCCTCTGGTGAATCCCGTAGTCACCTTTTAAGACCCCCACGAGAAGAGATGAGGTGGTGCTATTTCTTTGTATTCGTGTGGTAATTCGGAACAATTTATTTCTGCCTCTTTAAAAATGGGGATGATAATAAATAAATAAAAATGAAAAAATTACAGCTTTACTTTACGCACGAGTCAATTACATCGTGTACTTTGGACGAGCTATTCATTAATTATGACCGTATACATTTTTATGTACCTATTATACTTTAATGACACCTTTGAAAGAGACACTATACCAACAGAGTCGTTGGCAGCACATTACCAGCTGAGTCTACCTTTACTTCCGTTTTTTTCTATGAGTATAGAATAAAATACACATTTTTTTTTGGGTAAAAGGATTTTAACGATTTACACTACTTATCATAGTTTGAAAACATGTTAAGTATAGTTTTGAAAAAAAAAAGAGAAAATGGGCCGTCATCTGATACCTAATAGGTGCATGAAACAAAGGAGCGATTGCCGTGATTTGGCGATAGCATAACTTTGACGGATAATCCGATAAAAGAACGTATAAATGGATGCCGCTGCCCTATCTCGAGAACAGATTGTAAAATCAGTCAGCACAACAACAAGTGAATATTTATTGAATTTTTGGAAATACTATCATGTAAGTACATCTATGTTGAAAAAAAAGCAAATTAGTATCTTAAATTCAGTTACCACAAAGTGATTTACGTTAGTCAGTGCTTTGCGTGTTGTAATAATTAATTTGTTTCAATTTTTTCAATGGATTTTCAAAATATTTTTTGCCAATGTGAACAAGACATAGTAAGAGTATCATAATTAATTTAGTAACACTGTTTCCAGAATGCAGCGCCCAGGATACAACCAAGGCTTCCCCGGCCAAGGAGGCATGAACAACGGTATGCCAATGCAGCCAGGCGCACCCGGTGGTCCTGCGAGGTTCAACAACCCAGGCGGCCCAACCTACGCACCGGGTTACGGCCAACCCATGGGAGGACCCCAACAACAACAAAACTTCCAGCCCAATGCCGGCTGCTTCATGCCCGCTGCCACCATCCGCAAGATCAGTAACACCACGCCACCACAACGATTTGACCCCTCCTTCCACTAAAGTTTGACCCGATTGAATCTCTGCCTGTTAATTATTACTTTACGCTAGTTTAAGTTATTGTTAAATTTATAGATAGGTTATTGAATAAAAAGTTACGTAACTACATTTCAGGCATTTTCTTTAGAGGTGCGATATGGTATGACCGATGCATGAAAATAAATAATCTAGAGGTGATTTTCAGATTGGTATCTGATAAACAATCATGAAGCTTTGTTTTTCATACTTTCATAATATGTTTTAAGGATTCATGGAATTTAGAGTTCAATAATGTCTTCTGTCTGGTCATTAAGCTATAGAGCAGCTATACTTGAATTTTCTTTGATGGACATTCAACTGGATAACCATCTCATCATTCTCACATTTTGGATCTTTATCCACATGGTATGGTATGGACATGTGATGCGGAGAAATGAGGAGCATGTTACGAAAAAAGTTTTGTGTATGAAATATAATATAATATAATGTGGATGGCTATAAGAAAAGAGGTAGACCAAAGAAAAGATGGATGAATTGTGTGAAAGATGATATGGATAAAAGAAAGTGAACACGGAGATGACGGCTGATAGAGATGTGTGGAAGAAAAAGACATGCTGCGCCGACCCCAAATAGATTGGGATAAGGGCAACAGGATGATGATCCACAATATGATTATCCAAAGCAGAATGGATTGACTGACCTAGCTTGCAGAATCAGCAAGTTGATAACAGCAGTGAGCTGGCCATGTCTATGTCTAATAACGGACTGCTATATAGGTTGAGTTGATTGTATGTGAGGGTCGTTAACCAGACAATTCATCATTCATCATCATTTCAGCCAAAAGACATCCGCTGCTGGACATCGGCCAGACAATTATCGGCATCAGTATGATTGATGATGTGACTGATTACAACCCTCTATCGTAAAAACATTGGTTTAATTATTTTAAGACGTAGGTCTTAAAACAATATATTATGTGTGAACACCTGTAGATGTAGCATAAGAAATAATAACTAAGATATCAGATAAAGCTACAATAAAGATAACAACAAACAAGTGTTCAATAACATGTAAGGATATTAATTTGCTGTTCCAATGCATGTTCCAACTGCCGCTAAGGGTACAATTTTGTTTTCTCACTACAATCAAGATTATTGTACCAGATATCACAGTCTCCTTTCCGAATTGCACATATTTTATATGGAAAAAAAATCTGCTTTATACGTACCAATATAAAATCAAGATACGTATGCAGATAAAATTGACACTGTCGGGTAAAATCCTGTCATGTGGCAAAGATCGTTTAAATTGCATGTTTATTGTACATGATGCATTAACATCACACTACACATTCTATTAATCCGCAGCTCCCTGAGATGATTTGTGGGGTTATTCTTAGTTGAATAAACACGAGTACTAGTCTGATTTTGAGCTATTGAAAAGATCCTCGTTATTTTCACTATAAAAAGTAATTTCAGTAAATGTTACAAGGAGTACAACGCCATCTATAGTGGTAGGTATTGACGAATATTGACGGCGCCATCTTTATTTTAAAATTATCATATCAGAAATATTCACAGATCATCTCGTCAAGTTCTGGGACAGACCAAATGGAGGCTGGGACTGAAAATTTTATTAAGCTCAGCTTTCCCCAACATTTCGGCCGGATCTTTGAATAAGGCTAGGATCTTACGATTACCTACCGTTCTGGGTCTGGTTCAAGCAACCTTTTCATGTGGTATAGTTCCGAGCTATATACGTCTATTTATGTAGCTCAATAAAGAGTAGTTTCTGTATACCATAACATTCATGACATCAGTAGTCACATTTTGAGACGTTTCACTAAACTTCTGGCTTTATCATTAGGATATTACCAAAAGCCTGTGGTAGTCATCGTGATATGAACTAAAAGCATATGCATGTTTTCCTTATTAATTTCATTTGGAGCAATGCATCTGACCATTTCACTATTTGATTTGTGTTATTGTTTAGTCAATTTCTCATCGAAAACTGTAGGTACAGTCACGATACTTCGCGGTGGTATATTTTGTCGACTAATCCCTTGAACGAATCCTGCTACGTTACACGTACGTACCACTGCCATCAAACATTGAGTGCAAGTAATTTTAGCCTTAGTGGTGGTTCACTGGAAAGATTTTCTGATTGTACTGTAGGTGTTTGTCAAGTATCGATCGGTTTAATTACGGCAATGTAGGTAAAATGGAAAAACCGTCAGCATCCTGGTCCCCGCATCGTTAATCAGTAATTTCTACACAAAGTGACAAACTGACCAGAAGGTTTACTTCCGAAAGAGATTCGAATTTGATTTTGTTTTTGATTTGAACTCGCTTTTTTAAATAAATAAATATTTTTGGGACATTTTTACACAGCACCATCTAATCCCAAACTAAGCAGAGCTTGTACTATGGGTACTAGATAATGGATATAATACTTATATACTTTTTTTTTGTAAATACATACTTATAATACATAAGCAACACTCAGACCAACACAAACACTTATGTTTATCACACAAATATTTGTATCCTGTGGAAATCGAACCCACGACCTCGTGGTCAGAAGTCCGACACTCGAACCACTAGACCACAGACGTCGTCTTTTGATTTGTACCCAATCCGGGGCCTTACTTCTGAATTCGAGATTTTTATCAATGGTATTCGTCGTTGTTGTTACGATCGAGAAATCTTACTCCCCATTAGATTAAACAATCGTGGTTCGAGGCAACTTTAGTCGCCGGCTTAGGTGACCGCAAACAGCGCGAGATAGCTTTGATTATAGTCGCTACCTCGTATATAATTCCTAGTACTTAAGTCGAGATAACGCTCTTTATCTTTTGATTGGCGAGCCCAACAGAAGCAGCTTATATATCCTGATAAAACAAAATACACTAAGACACAACCACCGCCATTGACACCCCGGCACCATTCATTGATCAGTCAAACCATTGGACTTAAGCTGGATTACTTAGCGAATTAAACTGGATTACAATACTCTTTACTTTAATTAAAATAATTTAATTGTACTAGCAAAACTACCAACAATTGGTAATCAAACCATATATGCAAATCCAACCCACAACTTTTAACAGTATTTCTTCAATCGATCGAATTTATTTTTATGACCAAAATTTTAAAGCGACTTGGTATGGGCACTGAGGAATTATAACGGTATGGGTAGTTATGTCGGGGTAGGTATGTTTAACGCATGACGATCCGAATCGAATATATATCAGTATAGCGATTCAGAACCATACGATAACTAGTTGTCGATCGATTCGGTTTGTTATCTCTTTTTCTCTCGTTGCGTGAATCATAAGACAAAACGAGATAACAAACCGAACCGCTCGACAACTGGTTATCGTGTGGTTCTGAATCGCATAGCTGAACCGTTATTGACTGAAAATTAGTAGAATTGACCGCCAGTCTAATTTCTTTCATACCAAACTTATTCATCTTACACGAATATGGTTTCAATATTTACTTTGATTATGGATTAAATTAATCTCGATTGATAAATAATTACTGTGCAATTTGTTTTATCTGATCATAAGTTTGTATAAACAACAAATGAGGTAAACTCATAATATACCTACAGGATGATTAATTTCAATTGGTCAGTGGGGAAAGCCTATGAGAGCTAGAGAATTTTGTTCGAAGGAACCACGACGTCGATTTTATAGTGCGGTCAGAGGACCCATGTCAGGAACGAAGTTATTCTTAAAAACTTCTTAGGTTTTCGCGATCACTACACATTATAATAAAACAAAGTTTAACCGGATTAAATCGCGTATATTATTTAAATTGGTTTCCCTGACGTTTCGAAAGCTTTGCAGCATTTCGTGGTCGCAGGTAGACTAAGATGACAAGCGTCTTCACAAATATTTCTGAAAAATTATTTTAATCTACCGTACAATATTATTAATTAAAATCGTTTCGATGCACGCAGTAATCACTCACAATATCATTATCTTTTACAGTGTTGCATGCTGTTTGGGACTTGATTATTTTTAGGACTGGGTTCCAAACAGGTGGTAGCTGCCAACCATCTTCTCTATTAAAATTAGGATGTTTTTTGATTTATGATATGTACCTAGAATGCTCCGTGAGGCTATTGAAATTAAAAAACATCCTAATTTTAATTTGTTTTATTATTCTTAAAATTTATATTTTTTGACCGATTCATTATAATGCCAAATTTTGCCTATAATACAAGCATATATTAGGAAACATCAAGCGTCGGACTAAGATACCACGGGCCCAGGTTCTATCCCCAGTAATTTTTTTTTTTTTGTATGTTTTAAGAAAAAATTACTTAAGAAATCTTAATAACTAATTAATAAGGCAACTTAGAAACAGTCAACATTGTCTACTGTCTCTCAAACTAAGTAAAACACCTGTATCTTGAGAGACAGTGTTTTGCTATTTCAAAGCACAACCCGTGTACGACAGTTTAGATATTAACAGGATGTATAATTGTATATTGCGTAATTACAATTTCCCTACATTTACAAAACAAGCATTATGTG
The DNA here is from genome assembly GCA_949699075.1 of Asteroscopus sphinx. NCBI lineage: Eukaryota > Metazoa > Arthropoda > Insecta > Lepidoptera > Noctuidae > Asteroscopus > Asteroscopus sphinx. Next base: position 14,926,257 of record OX453013.1, read on the forward strand.
TTTTGGCGTTTGTGATGTATTGGGGGTGAGTTGTGTGAGGGAGGGATGAGTGAAAGGTGTGTGTGTGTGTTTTATTTAATAGTTAGCTGTAACTTTGACGTTAACCACCAGATGGCACTTAAAAGTGAGGTCAGCTGACAACTCTGTCCGTATATTTAATGTACACTATGGGTATAACGCCAATCTAAGCGTGATGTGACGCAACATTTTCTCTCGAACCACACCTAACGCAAGCCTCCATAAGGAACTTTGTTCAAAAAAACTAACACACTTCGTGGGAATAGAAGCCAGTAATTAAATCCTTGAAAAAATGTCAAGTCGTTTTTTCGTGATAATTGGTAATTCAGATTTTTAAGAATCAATCTTAACAGTGCACAGTGGCCAGTAAAACATATTCTGTGAAAGTTTCAACGGGCCACCTATTACTGTTATAGAATACAGCCCTGTGACAGACAGACAGATGAACGGCGCCGCGGCGTAGGCAGTGTAATAGGGTCACATTGGTACTCTATGGTAAAGAAACCCTAAAAAATTAATAAGTTATTGTAAAAGAATATTCATAATTTCTATAGTTTAGTTTTTATTGTATTTTTACTTGTATGTCCTGTGTCTTGTTTTTGTACTAAATAAACGTTTTATCTATCTATCTATCTATCTGATACTTGCAGTTTCGCTCAAAGGGCCACCTTTCCGGTCCAGAAATTGTGTTTTTCTTTTTTTGGCACTCATCATCATCAGCATTTTTCAGCCGAAAGACGTCCGCTGCTGGCCAAAGGCCTCCACAAAAGGGGGGGATATGCCGTAATCGCCACGCTTGGCAGGCGGGTTAGCGATCGCAGTTGGTTGTTTAAATACTCAGAGAACGCTGCTGCCCATCCTCTGGTGAGTCTCTTAGTCGCCTTTTACGACACCCATGAGAAGAGAGAGGGCACAGGACTTTTTTGGCACTAAGCCAACTTTATTGTGAATGTCTGTCATTTTGGTCCATATATTATATAGAATTTATGAATAACTAGACCACAGCGCCACTTATCGGATTTTAGCATAGCTATGAGTCATTGTCTTGTCAAAACAAATATGTTGCGTGAATATGATCTCAATCGGTCAAGTCGTTCAGAAGTTACACGATTGCTAACAGACTTCGTTGAAAATACGGGAAATGATCACCTGTTTTCAAACCTGTTGAAAATTAATACCTTTTCAACCTGTTATTTATCGGAAAAAATGGTTACATTACATTGACACGAACCATCAATGACCCATCGCTAGTGTGAAATTAGCATTATCTTGCATTCATGAGCTTATCACGCAGAAGCGTGAGATGTTCAGAGTTTACGACCTCGTATTGTTCGGGCATGTTTATTAAAGTGAGTAAGCATAAGCGACACTTAAGCATGTGTGCTCGTAAAATTGCTCGCGGCTATGTGTGCGGGTCGGCGAGCGCGGGGGCCGTGCGCGGTGCGCGGCGTGTGGAATGGGCAGTCTCTCGGCTGCCCCAGCCAATATATTAGTCAATATTTATGTCAAACAAACAAACAAGTGAGAAACAAACCAAGATTAATCAATCAGTAATGAGCATCACTGACCATTGGTTTTCGTTCCGCAATAAATCGAAAATAGTTTTTAAATTACAATGAATCATGTCGGAATTAAAATTTTTTAGACACTGCTGACATGTGTATGCGCGTAAAGCATAACAAAACAGTTTTTGGTTCTGATAAAACCCAAAATGGGGTTTTCCATCCTCCTAAAGTACATTACGAGGATATTGATAAATATTAATATAAAACATTACCAGAAATTGATGATATATTTATGGATATATATTAGAATTTATTTTATTTATACATGTAATATTTTCTATGGTAGGTAAATATCTATTTATTTATTATATTAAATATAAGTAAATTTTATGAAAGTGCACCACATACTGCCCCCATCTATTTTTCACGTCTTCCTTGTCCATCCAAAGGTTGTCTGGAAGATATCGCTATTAGCGATAAGACCGCCAATGTACCCTTATTTTACATGTTAGTCCTAAGTTTAATAATGTTATTGGTGTACAATAAAGAATATTCTATCTATCTATCTATAAGATTGATATCATGTATCTTCTAACTTCTAACCTGTCTTGAATCTCCATACCTACTACCAATTAGCAATATTTTCATAATGAATCATTTTAGTGTCGCAATCGCTACAAAATGTAGGTATAGGGCTATTTTTAATTCACCAATAACCCTTAAATGGATGATTGTATTTATCAATTTGACCAACTTTTACCATGCTATGTTAGCTGTTCCATGCAGTTTGGTCAAGTAAACGAAACATTTTGTATGGAACGATTTTTTTTTCACGATTTTAAGAATTGAAATTGAATTGAATTGAATTGGTCCCATAGTAAGTTGTTAAAAAACTTATGAGTACAACCCTTAAAGGGTTTATTGGTGAATTAAAAATAACCCTGTATATTAATTTTAACATAGGCCTCTCCCAAACGTCACCACAACGACCGGTCCTGCGCTTACTGCAGTGGACGTCTTTCGGCTGAAATGATGACAATGATATTAATTTAAGGGGCTCATGGTTAAGTAATAACCCCGTGGATTGCAAGATCTGCGAGGTTAAGCTGCTCTAGCCGCGGTCAGTTCTTAGATGGATAACCGTTTCGTTGCTAATCGAGACCCCTCCATGCCTCGGAGAGCACTTTAAGGTGTTGGTCTTGGTTACCATAAGATCTCGGAAGTTGAAATAAATGAAATGATTTATTCTGCTAATTGGATGTCAAAATCACTTTTAGAAGTAAGGTTCTTTTAAAAACTAGATCTAGAACTAGAACATAACCCGGATTAAGGCTCTTTTTATCATGAAAAGATGAACAGTTCCCGAGGGATGTGCGATAAACGACATTCACGCAGGCGAAGTCGCGGGCATAGGCTAGTTTATAATATTAAGTCACAGGACAGTTTTAGAGTTTTGATATCTGTACCTTAGTACCTTTATTTTCCGAAACCTTCAAAAGGCTACCAGCCTCATAGGGAAGAGGCTGGGGTGTGTGGGATTTTTACCGCACTAAAACCTCCCTGGTGGCCATATTCAGCACAATAGAGCACTCCGGGAATGAGTTATGCTCCCGGGGCGCCCGCGCCCCTGTGCTACGCCTATAAGTCACGTCTCAGGGGAGACTTTTGTCTCCCTGAACACCTTCCCAATGCGACAACAAATGGTGGCACGGGACCACCGCGTACTACCGTCATCCCTGAGGTTACCCAGTGGTTGCCCAAAGCCCCCACTTTGGACAAGCCAGAAGCTATAAACCAGAACATTTTTCTTTCCCTCTTTTCTTTTTCCTTCTGCCATGATATGGCGTAACTCGGATAAGTACACGGAGCGACTGCCTTTTGACTTACTTGTTTACAAGCCTCACATACACCAGATGTTGACCACTCAACATTATCAGTGCACTGCACTGTACCGATGGTATCATTTGATTTATAATCAAACTACCTACATAAATGTTTATCTTGGACCTCATTTCTTTGTTTACTTGTTTTCAAAACAAATTGATCCTTTACTTATCAAGAAACCTAATTTCAGAAACGTTTTATGGTGTAGAGATGCATCTGTGCCATAAACAATTAAACCTTTGTGAAGATATAAATTGTGAAAAGAAAAATTCACTCACAAGCAGGATTCGAACCTGCGACTCCTGGTTCAGTACACCGTTGCTTTAGCCGGCTACCGTGAACTCTGTTCATAGTATCGAATTTAACTTCCATTTATACATCTTTAGGTAACGTCAGCAATATCCCATTTAGAAACAGACCGTGCCGTGTTCTATGCGGAAAATAAATAATTTATTCTGTGATGCGTAAATGCGTTAAAATAATAAAATAAATAAACCCTTTTGATTCACTCACATGAACTTACTATACTTTACGCTAGTATAATAAGTTTATGTTCACATATATGGCGTTAATACCAGGCCCCTCAGAAAGTATTGCGAAAAAAAGTTTTTATGTATGGGAGACTGGCCAGTTATAATGTTTTTCGAAAATATGATTATTTATAAGTAAAAATAAGTAAGTTCCAATTTCAAAATTTCCCTCCACATTTTTTGCGAGTTAATTCAAAGTATTGTGTCTCACTGAAATATGGATCTGCACCGGGAACATTTTAGAGCTATGATTTTATACGATTTCAAGTGTCGCCTGAAACCGGATGAATCGTACGATAGACTTCAAATGGCATTCATGGATGAAGGCCCTTCCAAGGCAACCGTGTATCGTTGGTATAACGAATTCAAGCGCGGTCGACCAACTTTGGGGGATGACGAAAGAAGCGGTCGCCCTTTGACGGCTGTTACCGAAGAAAACGTGCTAGCAGTGAAAAATTTAATCCAAGACAATAGGCGCATTACATATCAGGAGATTCAACACATATTGAAGATTGGATCGGGAAGCGTTCACGAGATTCTACACAGCCATCTTCGCGTGAGGAGGATAGTATCACGCTGGGTGCCGCACAACCTCACCGATGCTCAGAAGCAGGCCCGGGTGGAATGGTGCCGTGATATGCTTAACAAATTTGAAGCAGGCTCGTCTCGGCGTGTTTACGACATCGTTACAGGTGATGAGTCCTGGATTTATCAATACGACCCAGAAACCAAGCGCCAGTCGACTGTTTGGGTGTTTCAAAATGAGCCAACGCCTACCAAAGTGAAGCGATCTAGAAGCGGGGGTAAGATTTTGATCGCTAGCTTTTTTAATTTGACTGGCCACTTGGTATCAATTCCCTTACGGGATCAAAGAAGCATTAATGCCGAATGGTATACTACCAAATGTTTGCCAGAAGTTTTCTCTGTTATAAGCAACAAGCGACCAAACACAGGGCTCCGCGGGCTACTGCTCCACCACGACAATGCACCTGCGCACACCGCACTCAAAACGAGGGACTTCCTGGACAGCACGCCAGTCAAACTCCTGGGTCACCCTCCTTACAGCCCTGATCTAGCACCGTGTGACTTCTTTTTATTCCCAAAAATAAAAAATCAGCTCAAAGGGATACAATTTTCGTCGCCGGAAGATGCGCTGGCTGCGTTCGAGCAGGCTGTAAACGAGGTGTCTGCGGCGGACTGGAAAAAGTGTTTTGAAAACTGGTTTAGGCGCATGAATCTTTGTATAGAGGCTGGTGGAAAGTACTTTGAAAAGATTTGATAAAAATATATGTACGTATAGAACAATTTTTTTTAGTTTCGCAAAACTTTCTGAGTGTCCCACGTAGCTACGACACAGTGATAAACTAATGTAGTTATTATCGAACACTATAGTTAATGTAAAATGTGTTTTTTGGTTCCAATAAAGATTATATAAAGATTATATAATATAACTTACTAAAGATTTCTATGATTTCATGCTTTCCATAGAATACATTAAAATGTTATGATTTAATTGAATCCAGCCTTTTTTTTTCTTTTTTCCGTGGGGAAATCTTCATGGACGCCTGAAAAAACTACTGCTATTCAGCTGCATCTGGTAAGACTACAAGTCGACCGGCCACAGAAATCCGAGAAAAGAAGAAAAACTCCTGAGCAGATGTATAATTTACTAATTAATCAACAGATGTAATAAACATGCTGAAAATTCGGTACATGATTCATGAAATAGATATATCATATTGATTTCTGTTTAATTACGCAATTTATATTATCTAGTTACGTAGGCACCTACAGAAAAAGACAATACCCAATGATTTATTATTCATTATATCACGTATACAATAAAGTCTTTATGACGAGTGTAAAGGTAAATTATGATACCTACTTACCCAAATAATTTTATTCATTGATTCTTAGTTATTAAATTGAATCATCGGATTAAGACAACGGCTGATAGATACTGATACAGCGATTAACTAATTAGGCAAAAGAGTTCCAGGTATTACAGAAGAAAGAACAAAAAGGCGTCAAAATATTTACAATTAAGGAAAAACATTACCCTCCTTCTGTGTGCTACACGGTGTTCAACCAGCCTCCCCACCAAGGTGACCTTGGTGGGAGGTTGGTCGCTGACAGCTGTCGTCAAACTAAATTTGGTGACAAACCACTCTCTACATGGTTGGAAACCAGCAAGGTGACCTTGGTGGGGAGGCTGGTTTGTCACCGTGTAGCAGACGCTTAAATATTCTTTGAATCAGAATAGATACCTACTGTACTATTTGCCTTACGAAGTGTCAATGTAAACGGATCCTTTTAATATGCATGTGTATTCTCTACTATAATATAACAAGAGGGGCTCGTGGCTAAGTATGCGGATTGTATGATCTGCGACGTTAAGCTACACTTGCCGGTCAGTCCGTGGATGGGTGACCATTTCGTTGCACATCGATACCCCTCCGTGACTCGGAGAGCACGTTAAGCTGTCGGTCCCGGTTGCCATACGAACATCTATGGCAGTCGTTACAGGTAATCAAAAGGCCGAAAGTCTGACAACTGGTCTCCGAATGTCGGTATTATCCAGTAACTGGGTTCTGGGGGTCTGATGGGAGTCGCTCTGTGTAAAATACTGATGTTCAGCCGCACCTGGTTAGACTGAAAGCCGACCCCAACATAGTTCGGAAAAGCCGAGGAGGATGATTCTCTACTATAGTTACTATTATTTATGAGACCTTTTCGACTGCAACATCGTATTGATAATGTCCATGCATTATCAATACGATGCTCAAAAGTCAGATGCGTAATACGATCGTGATCGTGACATTTTGTTTAAAGGTTACACGAACGACAATTTACTTTATTTTTAGAAACAAATGATCATTTTATCAGATATCAAAACTAAAAATAATTCGATAAAAATTCAGCAGGAAGTTGTATCTATGTTAAAATCAAATTTACGTAAGTATCGAACTGTGCTTAATGTCATTTATTACCAGATAATTGAATTCCCCAAACATAAACGTTTATGATCGTATCATAATAAAACTAATCAAGGCTTTGCCAAAAATAGTTCCTATGATCAAACCGCTAGCCGAGTGCCCCTGAACAATACTTTCATGTCACTGTAGACTCTAGATCAATGTTTACACATTTGATGTCTGTCGCAGCATCATGCCCTACCCTTATTCCAATTTATTTGTGATCAGCGCAGCATGCCTTTCTCTTTCATACATCTCTATCAGTCATCGTCTCAGTGTTCTTCTTATTAGCCATATCACTCAACCATCTATTTTTTATTATTTGTTCTGCCTTTCTCAATATACCCCTCCACATTCATACAGTTTGGCATAGAAGCGTACACACAATGGTGGCGCGACTAGTTATTGAAAAATTTAAACTTTTAAAATAACATTTTTGGCAGAGCTTTGGATAGTCTTATTCATATAAATTCAATGTAAGTTCGTTTACGGGCACAAGTTTTGCATGATAAAAGTTAAAACACAGATTGTCACAATACTGACAAAAATAGAAAATTAGTTCCGATTTGACATTTTAGCCAGACTACTAAAGAGACGAATCTAAACCGTGTGCTACACGGTGAGCAACCAGTCTTCCCACCAAGGTGACCTTGGTGGGAGGTTGGTCGCTGACAGCCGTCATCAAACAAAATTTGGTGACAAACCACTGTCTACATGGTTGGAAACCAGCAAGGTCATCTTGGTGGGGAGGCTGCTTTGTCACCGTGTAGCAGACGCTTAAGCGTGAACTCATGCTTCCAAATGTCAATTTTGACAGTGGGAAGCATGTGTTCACGCTTAGATTCATCTCTGAATGTAAGCCTTAAATATTTTCTTCTCTACCGCAACATAGCTATAAAAATAAGTCTATACCTACTAAATTTTCCGCATTCGAATGCGTTTGTTTTCAAATAAATCCCAATCCTAAAATAAAAGTTTTCTGAAATAATATACACAAATTTTGGGATCATCTAACTAAGATGTATGTGACTGAACACATCGTGAACAGCATTTGGTAGGCAGAGCAAGAGTACGAAACTTCGACAGTCAGGTAAACCTGACTATGCTTGGCAAACATACAATCGTAATGGAGGTTTAGTGAATAAAAACAAAGAGAAACCATAATAGCTCGAATACCTTCTAACAAAGAGAAACAATAATAACGCGAATACTAGAAGGTACATTGTCGAGACTCGAGATAGGTTTTATTTTTAGAAACATAATTAAATGGCACAATAAGTAGGTAAGTAGAAATCCCTTTATCAGATATATAAATTAAAAATAACTTGATTAGAATACTGTGAAAAATAATTTAATCTTTGTAAGGAAAAAACAACATCTACGCTTGATTGTAAAGTGATTTTATGGAAAAGTCCATGGGCCATGGGGTACTTTTCCTTATAAGAACAATAGACGACCATTTTTATTTTAGTTTAGTTACACTCCACATCTTATTTCAGTTTCAGATGTGTCAAAAGATTTCAGAGCTAAAATAAAAAACCGGCCAAGTGCGAGTCGGACTCGCGCAGTAAGGGTTCCGTACCTCTCAACGACCTGATACCCCATAAAAACTGATTTAATTTACGAGAGTTTATCAAAAGACATCAACACACAGTGCACGAAATATGATTTTTTGCATTCTTTCTTACGCAGGTACCACCACATATGTCTATGTTTGTCTTATTTTTAGTATTTTTTGACGCTGGTATATATTACCGTTTTGAAGACAGAGCAGGAACAAAAACGTTGAAAAAAATGCATGTTTTTTGAGGTTTCTTGTATGGGGACCCCCTTTGGTTTTAGACTTTTTTTTGTTTTTAGTATTTGTTGTGATACACCTCATAGCAACACAATTTCTGAGAAAATTTCAACCGGTTACCTATTACCGTACAAAAGATACAGCCCTGTGACAGACAGACGGACGGACGGACGGACAGCGTAGCGAGAGTATTAGGGTCCCGTTTGGCACCCGGGACCCTATTACTCTCGCTACGCTACCTACCTTCGGTTAAGGAACCCTAAGAACTACAATTTAATTACAATTCAATTACTCGTTGCAGTTGAAGATTTATGTGACAGAAAACGTTGATAATTATTTATCTCGTCTTTTGTTGCAGATACCTACTTTTATTTATACGACCTTGAAGTTGACGTAGTAAGGTAAAATAGAAGAGTATGTATGGAACCACAATAGCTTCCCCCCAGAAGTGTCTTCCTCTGACCGACTTTTCCAATGGCATCAATACAATCACTAAGGAGGTCAGCGAATGCTTCGATCAGATAATAATTGCGTTATGAAAATAAATCCGATAAAATATGTATCATCCATATAAATACACGCAGTGTTGGTATTAACGCAATAAACACATTCAAGTGATAGAAACTAACAAGTCGACTTGAGGAGCTCCAGTGAAATTTCACATTGATTAAGAAAATATTTATTGAAATCTAACAATAATGTAAGTATTTCTATAATAACTAAAACATTGTTTTCAGGAGGCTATATCTACCCACGTTGCTCTCAAGACAAAATTTTGGATCATTATAATTCATCATCGTCATCAAAGTTTGTGAATGTGAAAACTAATAATGGATACTGCAACAAGCACAGTCAGGGTATAATATCTGAAACTATAGGGTATTATATCCATATGTATACAAATTGTATTCCTGTCACAAACTTTTATGTCACCCACAATAAGACTACTGAATTCTAAGCCTGGATACACTCACTAACACTTTATTTAATTTTTTCAGAATGCAGCGCAATTCAGCCTTCTCCTCCGCCGTGAATAACGGTTACCAGAGTTATTGCATCTCGCCCAGCCCCTGCGTTGGGCCACCCAGAAACCAGAACTATCCTAATGGCAGCTTTGCGACCCCGGCACCTCAACCCTTCCAGCCAAACACATGCTTTATGACTGCTTCAGCAATCCGGAAAATGAGCAACACTACGCCTCCGAAAGGTTTTGGCCGTAACTTCTAAAACGAAGGAAGGCTCAGGCATTATACATGGAATCTCGAGTAGTAATTCGTTTTGGTTACCGTTTACTGCTAGTTTAGGTTAAGAAATCTCACAATATTTATTGAATAAGTTTAAATATTATGTTGGATATACTTTTGCATATTACATAGAATAGTTTTTAATTCGAATTGTATACAGTTTGTTTTTAGAAATAGGTATTTTTCTAAGCTTATTTACATTTAATTAATGTATGATTTTAAGTATTTATATTCATTGAATAAATAAAAATATAAATTTATCTTTTGTTTTTTAATCATATTTCTGTGAATTACATTAAGACACATGATTTTCCCTAGTCTTTGTAAACTTATCGCATCTCGTTGCATAAAACAGAAATTCTTTTCTCTTGGCGGTTTTACTGTCTTCTTTACAGACACATTGCTGGTAACCGAAAAGTTGCTGAATATTATACTATCATAAGTTAATATTCCACCGCTTATTCACTGTCATCTAACTTCTTTCATGGGTAAATTTTCGGACTTCTAACTTTTCTGACTTCTAACTTTTCGTAACGACTAACCAGTGTGTTATAAATACGACCTATGCAACCTACCTACCCAAGCGTTTATCAATTTCGTGACTGAATATTTCCTGCTTTTGGTACCATGACCTAAATCTGTCACTGTAGAATCTACATCGAAATGTCCTTAAAAGATGTCCTACATGATTAAATGGTCGTGCATTGATAGACACTGATTAATATTACTGAGGTCATTCACATTAACAAAAAAGTTGATTGAAGAAATTAATTTGATGTTTGATTTGACATAAATAAAATCAATTTAATGTTTGATTTGATCAATAATTTGATTGAAAAGATTTTTTTCAACCACGTTTTTAGGGTTCCGTACCCAAAGGGTGCCAAACGGGACCCTATTACTCTCGCTACGCTGTCCGTCCATCCATCCTTCCACCCGTCCGTCTGTCTGTCTGTCACTTACTGTCACATCGTTTAAAAGATACATACATCACTGTATCTTTTAAACGGTAACAGGTAGACAGTTGAAAATTTCACAGAAAATGTGTTGCTATAACCCCCCTCTATCACGACAAGTACTAAAAATAAAAAAGTAAAACCAAAGGTTTGCTTTTACTATAAGAAACTGCTCATAATATATTCCATACAAGACCTCGAAACACATGCAATTTTATATAACGTTTTTGTTTCTGCTCTAACTTCAAAACGATAATACATACCATCAGTGTCAAACTTGGTCTGATTATAGAGCATACTATGCAATTTAAAATACTAAAATAGGGCAAACATAGACATATGTGGTACCTGCATAAGAAAGAGATGCAAAAATTCATACGTCACGCATGGTGCGTTGAAGTCTTTTGATTAACTCTCATAAATTAAATCAGTTTCTATGGGGTATCAGGTCAATGGGTGGTACGGAACAGGGGTGTTACGGATATTTGCATCCGCATCCGCAAATGCGGAATATTCGCATTAACTCAGACATCTGCATCCGCATCCGCATCAGCATCAATTAATGATGCGGAATCATAACAACAAACTTGAACAAACAAGTCATGACATGTAAAGAAAGTAAGCGGTGCCCATTATTTGTTCGCTAGGAACAAATAATGATGTGTAAAAATACCCCAAAAATATTTATAAAAAAAATAAAAAATTAATGTGGAGCTGGGTTAATATATAATCCAAGAAACAGGATGGAGGCTGAGAAGGCTGCAATATTGCTTTTTAATAAATATAATGCACCAATTTTTTGATTTGATTATTAAAACGTGGTTAATTAATAAGTTAAAATGAATAGGTACCTACTGTTTTAGTTTTGATTAAATAATATTATGATTAAATAAGACATTACTATTAAAATCGATTTTCATTTATTTATGAACTTAATATTGAAATAACTTTATAAAATCTTGAAATCCGCATCCGCATCCGCATCTACGGATGTGAACCTCTAATGATCCGTATCCGCATCCGCATCCGCGTATGTCAAAATTTTTGCATCTGTAACAACCCTGGTACGGAACCCTTAATGCGTGAGTCCGACTCGCACTTGGCTGGTTTTTATTAATAATTTCTTAGTTTGTCGTGAACACTACACATTATAATAAAACAACACAAGGGGTGTTTGCCTGGTGGTAGCTGATATCTTCATGGAGGATTTTGAATGGAGAGCTCTCCCGATAGCCCTGACTATGTAGAAGATTCTCCAAGAGGAATGTTGACGACACTTTCACCATCTTGCCTCACAGTAGGATCTCTATTTTCTTAGAACATCTAAATTCTATACACAGTAAAATTCAATTTACTATGGAATTTGAGACAAACAAGTCTTTAGCTTTTCTTGATATACAACTTATCCATAATCCTGATCATTCTGTTAGTCATACAGTGTATAGAAAGCCTACCCATACAGACAGGTACTTGAACGGTGAATCCCATCACCATCCTTGTCAGTTAGCTACCGTAGCCAAATCTTTGTTACAGAGAGCACATGGCCACCTGTGACTCCGACCATCTAGCGGGGGAACTTCACCATGTGAAGCGTCTTCTCAAACATAATAACGTACGAACTCCACATTCCCGTCGCAAACGCCCGAAATCCAGCACAGTAGATCGTCGACCCGCTATTTTTCATTCACCAAAAGAGTCACCGACAGAATTGGTCATATCTTGAAGCGTACTTCTATCAAAACCTATTTCAAGCCACAAAGAAAGATCAGCTAACTCTTCAGATCGGTGAAGTGTCACATTCCCTTACAAGATTCAGGGGTCTACAAGATTGATTGTGATTGTAGGTAAATCATACATAGTGTAAACAAAGCGTAGTATAGCCACTAGAATTAAAGAACATATAGCTAACGTCAAGAACAGACGCTCCACAAAGTCTGCAGTGTGAGAAAATGCCCTAGACACACCCAACCATTTTCTTCAATTTGATAAAACGAAGTCCTGGCGAAGGAAAACCGACATGTAACTAGAATGTTCCGTGAGTCTATTGAAATTAAAAAAAAATCATAATTTTAATAGAGAAGATGGTCGACAATACCACCTGTTTTGAACCCAGTTTAAAAAATAATCAAGTCCCAAACAACACGCTACACTGTTAAACATAATGACACTGAGTGACTACCTACTGATAAGTGCATCAAAACGATTTTAATTAGGTAATTAAAAATTGTACTAGATTAAATTGATTGAAATATCTGTACAGACGCTTGTCATCTTACAGCCAAAATTAATATCCAATCTATCCACGATTTACCCTACTAGAGATAGAAATTTGACATATTTTGTATGGAGCTTATATCAAATTCCTATCTCTAGTAGGGCAAACCGTGGATGGATTGGATATTAATTTTGGCCGTTAGTCTTCCTGCAACCACGGAACGCTGCAAATCTTTTGAAACGTCAGGAAAAGTAATTTAAATAATAAACGCGATGTCATCATCATCATCAACATTTCAGCCGAAAGACGTCCACTGCTGGACATAGGCCTCTCCCAAATGGGGGGGATATGCCATAATCGCCACGTTTGGCAGGCCGGTTAAACTTGTTTTTAACTCCCGCCGGAAACAGAGGGGTGTTTTGTTTTATTATACTTATTAATAATGTTAATTGTAATTAATATTAAGAGGAATGTAGTAGCCAAGTGGCGCCCCCTTCAGTAAAAAAAATATTACTCGCTGAATACATCATTTATCGAAAATTCGTTTTAAACAATTGAACTACAGGTACAACGACGCTAGTTTAAGTGGCGAAAAACTGTCACTTTTGGCACTTTTTCTATCTACAACTACAGCAAACTATATTTTACAGAGTTACCTAATAGTTTGTAATTAAACTACAGTACCTACCTGTACTTCAATTGTTCTTATTCTTATTCTTTATTGTACACCAGAAAAAAATACAGTAAAAACGTATAAATAGAAATTACATGTAAAAAGGCGAGCTTAACTCAAAAAAAAAATTGTTAAAAAATAATTTTCGATAAATGATGTATTCAACGACTAATATTATTACTGATGGCGGCGCTACTTGGCTGCTACATTCCCCTTAATTACTAAGTCTCCACTCTTATAAGCTAGAATGGCCACTCGTTTTTTTTGCGCCTTTGTAAATATTTATAGATATGCACTGAACAAAAAGAAATTGCAGATATGTATAAGAACGCTAAAAGTATTCAATAATTTGGATAGTGTAGACGATCATAGATGGATTTTTTGATAGATTACATTATGGTCTTACATTGGGCAATCATTAATATTATATTAATGTTCACTATAAAAAAAATGTTCATTATCTTTTATGTAGCTCCTTCATCGTCTGTTTTCGCAATTTCATTAAAAGTGTCACGTAGAGTTCATAATGGTGTAGGCGTAAAAGAAAGAGAATATGTTATTCTTTAGTTCGAAAAGTACTGTAGTTTCGCTGTTGACAAAACTAATATTAATATTATGATGCTGCTTTTCCCCCCTTACAAGTCTCTTAACATTATTAGCTGGTTTAAAGTTCAGGGACTCACCTACCGTGACATTCATGTAATTTGTTTACAATAAAGATTTAGTACCTATTATCATTACTATCACCCATTGTAGGTACTCTGATATTGTAGCACCTGCTATGGTGCAATTTCAATTCAGATCGGAAAAAATAAATACATTATGTTTTGATTTCTTTACACACACACCGATCACACATCGATCACTTAATTTGTATATATTCGTTGTTTGTTTGTACCTATTTATAATCTATTGTAAGCCAGATGGCAGTTGTTATAATTATTGGATGTAATAATCTGGAAATAAACGATTTCATTTCATTTCCTTACCCTTCCAGCTATTTAAGAAATAAAAGCCTATAAAAAATCAGTAAAATTACAGGACATAACACATATGTCGAAAATTTTCTTTCACGTAATATCCTTCTTGGAATTTTGCTATTGAATATAATCATTAATCGACAAAATGTTTACTTTTTAAGAAGAACAATATACAAAAGCAAGTAGGTCCATGTTTCCTCATAATTATTTGTGTTTGATGATTGAATCAAACACTATGCACCCATAGTGCAGGATATTTCAAAGCCTTTCTCAGCACGCCTTATGACTTTTTTCTATAAATACTGTAACAAAAACCCGCAAAAATGTATTTATGTGCTGTTTCTAACTTCAGAAGCAAAAGCTGTAAAGTACATTTGGTTAAAAATTTTTTTTTTAAATAATGACGTCAAAATGTAAGGCGTAGTTTGTTCGGAAAGTTGCCACGCATGAATCGCAAGTAAAATTGTGATTACAACCATTCTATCTATTTCTGTGATCTCAATGCTGACTCCAAGGCCAACTTGAAATTGCTTCACTCTGCGTGCGACTACTGTGGTTCTAAGCCTAGTTATTCTAAAGTGCCTAAAGTGTCATCATCATTTCGGCTGAAAGACGTCCACTGCTGAACATAGGCCTCCCCCAAGCATCACCACAACGACCGGTCCTGCGCTTTCCGCATCCAGCGGATTCCCGCGTGAACACAAGCCTTCGAATAACTCGTACCAGGCCCCTCAGAAAGTATTGCGAAAAAAAGTTTTTATATATGGGAGACTGGCCAGTTATAATGTTTTTCGAAAATATGATTATTTATAAGTAAAAATAAGTAAGTTCCAATTTCAAAATTTCCCTCCACATTTTTTGCGAGTTAATTCAAAGTATTGTGTCTCACTGAAATATGGATCTGCGCCGGGAACATTTTAGAGCTATGATTTTATACGATTTCAAGTGTCGCCTGAAACCGGATGAATCGTACGATAGACTTCAAATGGCATTCATGGATGAAGGCCCTTCCAAGGCAACCGTGTATCGTTGGTATAACGAATTCAAGCGCGGTCGACCAACTTTGGGGGATGACGAAAGAAGCGGTCGCCCTTTGACGGCTGTTACCGAAGAAAACGTGCTAGCAGTGAAAAATTTAATCCAAGACAATAGGCGAATTACATATCAGGAGATTCAACACATATTGAAGATTGGATCGGGAAGCGTTCACGAGATTCTACACAGCCATCTTCGCGTGAGGAGGATAGTATCACGCTGGGTGCCGCACAACCTCACCGATGCTCAGAAGCAGGCCCGGGTGGAATGGTGCCGTGATATGCTTAACAAATTTGAAGCAGGCTCGTCTCGGCGTGTTTACGACATCGTTACAGGTGATGAGTCCTGGATTTATCAATACGACCCAGAAACCAAGCGCCAGTCGACTGTTTGGGTGTTTCAAAATGAGCCAACGCCTACCAAAGTGAAGCGATCTAGAAGCGGGGGTAAGATTTTGATCGCTAGCTTTTTTAATTTGACTGGCCACTTGGTATCAATTCCCTTACGGGATCAAAGAAGCATTAATGCCGAATGGTATACTACCAAATGTTTGCCAGAAGTTTTCTCTGTTATAAGCAACAAGCGACCAAACACAGGGCTCCGCGGGCTACTGCTCCACCACGACAATGCACCTGCGCACACCGCACCCAAAACGAGGGACTTCCTGGACAGCACGCCAGTCAAACTCCTGGGTCACCCTCCTTACAGCCCTGATCTAGCACCGTGTGACTTCTTTTTATTCCCAAAAATAAAAAATCTGCTCAAAGGGATACAATTTTCGTCGCCGGAAGATGCGCTGGCTGCGTTCGAGCAGGCTGTAAACGAGGTGTCTGCGGCGGACTGGAAAAAGTGTTTTGAAAACTGGTTTAGGCGCATGAATCTTTGTATAGAGGCTGGTGGAAAGTACTTTGAAAAGATTTGATAAAAATATATGTACGTATAGAACAATTTTTTTTAGTTTCGCAAAACTTTCTGAGTGTCCCACGTATAATGAATAGACTAGAATAGAAAATATACTGTTATTCGCAGTCTATAGACAAATACTTCCCAATCCCAACCTTTTCAAAAGTATTATTTACTTGTGTTGTGGTTTTAATTGGTAAGAACGCCTTTACGTTATACAAAGCAATCAATCTTTAACCTACTGCACAGTCACACGTTTACTTCATTGTATATATTGTGTTATGCTACTTTTCGTAAAATTAATTTTGAATGCCATTTTATAAATATTCTGAATTTAATTATCACTTGCTTTAACGGTGAAGGAAAACATTGTGAGTAAACTTGCACACCAGAGAATGCTCCATTCTGTTCTCAATAGTGTGTGTAGTCCGCCAACCCACACCAAGTGAGCGTGGTTGACTAAGGCCTTTAGCCTTCTCGTACTGAGATGAGGCTTGTGCCCAGAAGTGGGACAGTAATGGCACATAGGCTAGGCTGCTTAAGTGCTTAAATTATGGTGTAACCTCCTCCTTTAACAACTTTATTGAATTAATTGTCTATTATTGGATAGGGTTCATTCTGCTTTTCTGCTTTCTTTTCTTTTAATATTTGGTAATGAAATAATTATTTATTTATGAATAATATCTTATCGAATGAAATTTAATAGCGAAGTAGAACGGTCTTCACCATTCCTCGTCTTCCTTCCTTCCTTTACTTGGGGTCCGCGCAATTTGTTTTCTTCTTCCATTATTTATTCATAATCTCATTATTTATTAGTAATATATCCTACTATAATAATATTATAAACGTGAAAGTTTGTGAGCATGTAGGGTTGTATGGATGTGTGGATGTTTGTTACTCTTTCACGCAAAAACTACTAAATGGACTTTAATGAAATATCGCATACAGAATCATCATCATTTCAGCCTTAAGACGTCCACTGCTGGACATAGGCCTCCCCCAAGCAAATGTTGGGGGGATATGCCATAATCGCCACGCTTGGCAGGCGGGTTGGCATACAGAATAACCCAGATTAACATATAGGCTACTTTTTATCTCGGGAAAATGAACAGTTCCAGTTCAGAAATTAAATAAAGTATATGATAAAAGTTCAACTAGTTCTAGATGATCTCTTAATAGGTATGTTTATCTGACAATTCTTGGCCGATTTGCGTATTTTTTTTAACGATGTAATGATTGGACGTTTGGAAGAACATGAGCGAGATCTTTGCCCAGCAGTGGGACAGCATAGGTTGATAAAATATATATTCTTATATTGGTTCTATAAACATTTATGAATCAACTCTCGCAGTTATCAACTAAAAAGTCTTTTCATAAACCAACATTTTAAAGGCAGCGCATGATTGACCCTTTCCTTACGTATGTTACGTAACACGCGCCGCCTTCAAAATGTTGGTTTATGAAAAGATTTTTAAAAAGGTTTTACAAGGATTATTTTTTAACTTTTTAGTTAAGGTTTTTGAAGTCGGTTTTTTTTTGTTAAAAAGTTTTTATAATTACAATACTATCTTTACTTTTTAAAGATAGTCGATATAATGAGTCAAAAACTTATCTAATCACTGCTAACACAAATCATAAAGAAAATACCGGCTCAATTGCAATGAATCGTATTCAGGAATCAGTTTATTTTTTCAGTTGAGCGTAATGACCTCAGGAAATAAATTTAGGATAAATGTTATGAATGTTACAAGAATTTATAAGAACATAAGAATGCTGGTCATTATAGAGTAGAATTACAGATAGAGTGAGAGATGATTTGTAAAAGAAGGAGTGACGAAAAAAAACGATGATGGCACAGAATTGACACAACATGACGAAAATAATACTGTTATAAAAGACGTTCAACGATTTCTAAAAAATTGATTAAAGGCATATGCTTCAGACTCTGCAAAAAATCTCAACGTAAACTGCCACTGAATACCCAAAGACGATGAAAAAGTGTTAAAAAAGTGATTCCAACACCAGCTCATAAAACATTCAACTTAGGCTAACCGCAGTCCATCACTGGAGTCTCTAAAGTTGTGCTACAGCGCAGCACTCCTTTTTACCTCTCCATCTAACCAAGGTCCAACTGTCTATCTTAACTTGCAAAAATCTTTAATAAATCTTATTTTTATAGTAAAAGATTCAGAAAATCTATTATCTCATCTCTAGAACTTACTTGGGTTTATCCACATCGCGCATAATATCTACTTGTATTTACCCGATTTAGACTAAGCTCAGTCTCACATGTTTATCAGATGCCAATGAGACAGATATTGATGCCACAAGTACTTTGTCGGACGATGTCTACTACTGCTAATCAAATCTTCTCTGAGAATCAAATAGACAACACATAACACACAACATAACATCATGCCTGAATTTCCACGAAGGGATAGGCAGAGGTGTAATAGTACACCCACATTTCGCCAGTTATGTTATAGTCCCATGTAATAGGGGACGAGGCTATTGCCACTGACCGGGCACAAATCCAGACTCCAGGCTGCTACTGGGAATTTCCTAATGAAAAAACCCAATAACACCACAAAAACAAAATTAAATAGACAGCTGTTGAAATTATCCATAAATGTAGGGCACCTGCGGCTTCGTCCGGGTGGATGATGTTTATCGCGTGTTTATTCTTCCCACGATAAAAAGCCTATATGTTAATCCAGGACATGGTCTATCTCAATAGATTGGGGGGTATATCGTCCGCATCGCACGCGGTGTACTGACCTGTAAAAGTGATTTTAACATCCAATTTGTAGATTAAATAATTACATAATAATTTCTTATGTTTTCGCGATCACTACATGTTATAATAAAACAAAGTTTAACCGGAATATTATTTTAAATTGGTTTTCCTGACGTTTCGAAAGCTTTGCGACATTTCGTGGTCGCAGGTAGACTAAGATGACAAGCGTCTTTACAGATAGTTCTAAAAAAATATTGTAATCTACCGTACAATATTATTAAGGGGTGGGCATTGGGAAAAATAGGGATTTTATAATCAAAATATTTTCATTTGCGGATACGACGTTGATCTAATTTTCATATTTATTTATTTTTCATTATATTTACTAGTTTTTGGTATAGGGAAAACACGATTTAATGAAATTTGCTGGATAGGTTTATTTTCCAAAGTAAGGTCTGTTTTTGCACTATTTCGCATTGCATTTAGAAATTCCAATAGTTTTTACTGTTGTTTTTTGTGAATAAGATATATCTTGTACATATCTAAATTCTGGTATAACAGATTTTTATTTAAATGTTTATTCGCTGAGATATTTGCAAAAATGTAAAAAAACATCAAAACAGCACGATTCCGCTCTGTTCTTACACGCACAATTTGCCGTATGTTAGAAAGGGACGGTTGCAAATTCAATGCAGCACCTTAATTAAAATCGTTTCGATGCACGCAGTAATCACTCACAATATCATTATCTTTAAATAATTTCATTTCAATTCATTTCACCCGCACCTCTGACCTTTCGAATTCATGTGTGGATCCGAATTTATATATATACTAGCTTTTACCCGCGGCTCCGCTCGCGTTAAATTCTGCTAACCCACGTCAGTCCAGTCCAGTCCAGTCCATTCCAGTCCAGTCCACTGTCCCACTGTCCCGCTGCCCCGCTGCCCCGCTGCCCCACTGCCCCGCTGCCCCACTGCCCCACTGCCCCGCTGCCCCGATACCCTGCTGCCCCACTGCCCCACTGCCCCGCTACCCCACTGCCCCGCTGCCCCACTGCCCCGCTGCCCACTATCCCAATGCCCCACTGCCCCGCTGCCCCACTACCCCGCTGCCCCGCTGCCCCACTGCCCAGTAGCCCCGCTGACCCACTGCCCCGCTACGCCTCTGCCTTGCTGCCCCACTACCCCACTGCCCCCAACTGCCCCGCTGCCCCGCTGCCCCGCTACCCCACTGCCCCGCTACCCCTCTGCCCCGCTGCCCAGCTGCCACGCTGCCCCACTGCCCCGCTGCCCCGCTACCGCACTGCCCCTCTGCCCCACGATCACACTTCCTCACTGCCTGCCCCGCTGCCCCCCACTGAACCACTGCCACGATGCCCCGCTACCCCACTGCCCCCTGCCCCGCAACCCCACCGCCCCGCTGCCCCACTGCCCCGCTGCCCCACTGCCCCGCTGCCCCACTATCCCACTGCCCCGCTGCCCCGCTACCCGACTGCCCCGCTGCCCCAATACCCCACTGCCCCACTGCATGCCCCGCTGCCCCACTGCGCCGCTTCCCCACTGCCCCGCTGCCCCACTGTCCCGCTGCCCCTCTGCCTCGCTGCCCCTCTGCCCCACTGTCCCGCTGCCCCGCTGCCCCATTGCCACGCTGCCCCACAGCCCCGCTGACCCATTATCCCACTGTCCCGCTGCCCCGCTGCCCCCTGCCCCACTGCTCCGCTGCCCCGATGCCCCGCTGACCCACGGCCCCACTGCTCCACTGCCCCACTGCCCCACTTCCCCACTGCCCCGCTGCCCTCTATCCCGCTGCCCCACTGCCCCGCTGCCCCACTACCCCGCAGCCCCGCTGCCCCACTGCCCAGTTGCCACTCTGCCCTACTGCCCCACAGCCCCGTTTCCCCGCTGCACCACTACCCCACAGACCCCCACTGCCCCGCTGCCCCGCTGCCCATCTGCCCCGCTGCCCCGCTGCCCATCTGCCCCGCTGCCCAGCTGCCACGCTGCCCCACTGCCCCACTACCCCTCTACCCCACTGCGCCACTGCCCCGCTGCCCCACTATCACATTGCCTCACTGCCTGCCCCGCTGCCCCCCACTGCCCCACTGCCCCGCTTCCCCAATGCCCCACTGCCCCGCAACACCATTGCCCCGCTTCCCCACTGCCCCGCTGCCCCACTATCCAATTGCCCCGCTGCCCCGCTACCCCACTGCCCCACTGCCCCGCTGCCACGCTGCCCCGCTACCCCACTGCCCCACTATTCCACTGCCCCACTGCATGCCCCGCTGCCCCAACCCCCTACTGCCCCGCTGCCCCGCAGCCCAGCAGCTCCGCTGCCCCACAGCCGCGCTGCCCCGCAACCCCACTGCCCAACTGCCCCGCTGCCCCACTATCCCACTACCCCGCTGCCCCGGTACCCCATTGCCCCGCTGCCCCGCTGGCACGCTGCCCCGCTGCCCTACTGCCTCGTTGCTCCGCTTCTCCACCCCGCTGCCCCGCTGCCCCACTGTCCCGTTGCCTCGCTGCCCCGCTGCCCCACATCCCCACAGCCCCACTGCCCCGCTACCCCGCTACCCCACTGCCCCACTATCCCACTGCCCCACAGCCCCACTGCCCTACTGTCCCATCGTCCTACTGCCACTGTCCTACTGTCCCACTATCCCACTGTCCCACTGTCCCACTATCTCACTATATCACTATCATCCCGTCCCATGTCCCATGTCCTGTCCCATGCCCCATCCTATGTCCAGTCCCATGTGCCGTCCCACTGTCCTGTCCCATGTCCCGTCTCATGTCCCGTCCCATTTCCCGTCCCATGTTCCGTCCCCTGTCCCGTCCACTGTCCCGTCCCCAGTCCCGTCCCCTGTCCCGTCCCCAGTCCCATCCCCAGTCCCATCCCCTGTCCACTCCACTCCACTCCACTCCACTCCATCGTACATTACTATCCGCTCGTGCAAATGCATAGAAGCTTCGATCTGTCGGGTGAGTACGCAACCCACGATTTTTTTTTTTCTTTTTTTCTTTCTTTCTTTCTTTCTTTCTCAAAACCCATACCAGTTTTTAAGTCAGATCATCAGCTTTCAAACAACAACAAAAATCATCAAAATCGGTCCAGTAGTTTTAGCGTGATGCTGGAACAAACAAACAAACAGACGTTTACAATTTTATAATAGTTAAGATTAAGATTATCACTTATTGCTTTAACGGTGAAGAAAAACATCGTGATGAAATCTGCACACCTGGGAGTAGTTCATTTAATTCTCGATGGTGTGTGTAGTCCACCAACCCACACTAGGCTAGCGTGGTGGTTGGAGGGCCATGGCTTCATTCTGCGAGACTGTTATGCTTCAGAAGGAAGCCGCAGAGTGAGATCGGGAGAGGGCCGATCCCGCTCGGAGAAAGAGGCGCTGGTGAGGCAAGCACCTTGTTGCAAGGCCCAGGGGCGAAGGGCCACATCCCCACCACCCTAAGCAACTCTGGGGAAGACAGCAGTATGTGTTGGTCGTGTGCTACTGTGGGTGAAAAAATATTGTTTTCCCGGGAGGTGCCAAAGGCATAGCACTAGAGGGGCTCGGTCCAATAGAGTTCATGGAGCTCCTCTATTTTGTGCAGAGGATGGCCACCATGTGGTTTTAGTCGGTAAAAGTCCGACACTCCCCTCTGCTATCCCCAGACGGAGGGTATTCATGAGGATTTCCACCAGAAAACAAAAAAAAAGGCTAGCGTGGTGGACTAAGGCCTTAACCCTTATTCTAAGAAGAGGCCCGTGATAGCAGTGGGACAGTAAGTGGCTGATTATGATGATTATAAAGTTGAATGTCTCCCGGGGGCAACAAAGATCACACATTCACTTTTAATAACATTGTATAACAGGCCATGGGTCACCGCATATCTCTCATAGATCTTGAGAGAAGTGAAGAAGCTTATCTTGATTGATATTCATTCATCATCTTCTTGCCCTGGTCTCAAATTACTTGGGGTCGGCGCAATACGTCTTATTTTTCCATTTTCCTCTATTAGCCGTCATCTCATCATTAATTACTAAATTTTTATCCATATCATTATTCACGCAATGCATCTTTTCTTTGGTCTACTTCTCCATCCATGAACATATACGTCACTCTTTTAGTAACATGCGTTTTATCCCTCCTCATCACTTGCCCATCCAACCCAAACGCTTTCCTCTCAACTTTTCTATAATTGATGGCGCCACTTTCAAACTCCCTCAAATATATTCATTTCTTACTTTATCCATTCTTGTCACTCCACACATTCATCTCAACATTCTCATTTCTGCTACATGCAATCTCCTTTCATTCGTCTTCTTCATGGCCTCAGCATTCCGCATAAAAGCATTGAAAAGCAAAAATATAATTTATTTTTATTTTTATTGTATAGGGTGTCGAAACGAGCTAAAGGCCCACCTGATGTTAAGCGGTTACCTTTGCCCATAACAACATCAATACCACCTAGGCTGTTACCTAAATGCTACCGCAAGTCAGTTCGCCAAACTAAGACACGAAGATGGAAAGTCTCATGTGATTGTAATTTCACCGGCACCCGTACCCTTCAGACCGAAACACAGCAATGCAAGCATCACTATTCGGCGGAGAAGTAGATACGGTGGTAGTACTTCCCCGAACGAGCTCTTTCACAAAGTAGCTCTACTACTACTAAACTACTACTACTATTTCTATACATTTGCTTGCTAAAATACGTCATAGTTATCTATTGTTATAAGAAATAGAGTAGGAGGTATAGTACTTTAGCTAAGTACATAATAATAACACAGTCATCCAGAATTCAATTCTCTTTGTAAACTGATCGACTGTTCCATTCACCAGATTCAGAGATCATCAAATCGCTTCACAAGAATAATATAACAACACGCCTGTATTTCCCCGAAGGGGTAGGCAGAGGTATACACCTCACACTCAACCTTGACACAACGCCATAAATAACGCCAGTTATGCTATGAGTCCCATGTAATAGGTGGCGAGCCTATTGCCATTAGCCGGACATAAATCTAGACTCCAGGCTGCTACTGGGAATATCCTAATGAAATAAAAACTTTTTAACAAAAAATTTAAACGACGAAAAAAGAAACTGAAAAGCGAAAAATAAAATAAAGCTTTTAACTATTCTTCTAACTAATGTAAATAACTAATTTTGAGTCGGCGCCTAACAAACAAGCAAAGTGCGCGTGAGTTGCATGTGGTCGAGCGGAGAATGCATTTTTGCAATGATATTGTTTATCGTTGAAAATTTTACGTTGTATTTGATGTTATTTTGTTTTTATTATTTACTTAAAGTAATTTAATGATCTTCGTTGATTGTTTGTTGGCGCCGACTCAAAATTAGTTATTTACATTAGTTAGAAGAATAGTTATTAAGCAGAAAACGCTTCATTTTATTTTCCGCTTTTCAGATATTTTTTTGCAGGTAATTTTTTTTGTTAAAAAGTTTTTATTTTTAGTTTTTTGTGGCTAAAATCTACTAGTTACTAACTACGAACTACATTTATGTATGCCAAGTTTCAACAGAATCAGTTAACAGGTAAGAATTCAGTGGATGAATGAGCACTCATCCCCTGTTTTTCTACCCTTAGAGGTGGATTTTGCTTTTTCTAATTTAAATGGGACCAATTATGAGATATACCCTATCCATAAAAAAAATAGTCATCAAAATCGGACTACTTCGTAAAAAGTTATGCTTGCTCATACATAAACAAAAAATACGCTTTGAATTGAGAACCTCCTCCTTTTTTTTCGTCGGTTAAAAACCTAATAACACTGCCCATCCCGGGAATCGAACCTAGAACTCCAAGCATAGTAGTCGCGCTTGTGGCCACTAGACCAACGAAGCCGTCACAAGCATCAATAATATTAATTAATACAGGATGTCCCATCGCTATGCTACATGGAAGGAAAGTACTTTAAATATTGAAAATAGGGTATTCTACTTCATTTTATTTTTTTAAGCAGTTAGATTTTTCAAAAGTGTCTTCCCTTAGCCTGTAATGAAACCTTCAAGTATACCCAAAAATATCCTCCTGTATTTTTATGCCACCAATCGATAGAGTTGATAAGCATTAAATCACCCCAATAAACATTATGTCCTACATTGAAGGAACACAAAGAAATCTAACAGAGCTTAGGTACCTATGTACATTTCAATAAAATTATGATACTGACAGCAAAGATCCAAATACACCTTATTTTTGATTTGTTGTTCAACCATATTTCATGGACTTCCTTTAATTTTAGATATTATTATGTTTGTTGGACAGATTTTTCCTTATTATTGAGATCTATCAAAAGAAGCCATAGAATAAAAGTGGTACTTCTTCGCGATTGTGTTAGTTCGATTCCCAGATCAGGATTTTTTTTTTTTAAATCTGTGAATTGAGGACTTCTTATTTAAAAAATAAATAAAGTCCGCTTTAACTAAAATTTAGTATTTCCATAATTTAAATTACTTTCCCTCCACATAGCGATGGGGCACCCTGTATATTCCTGCCCATCTTAAGGCGACCCGGGAAAAAGGTTGAATGCTTTAAAATGACGATTCAAATACAAAAACTTAAATACAAACTATTACCATTGTTTATCTTTATCCCAAAATAGGTTATCAATAGTTTTTCCGGAACGAACTGCTCTTGACGAAACCGAACATTGTAATGCATAAGATATCGATGGAGGCGGGGCGATGACATTGCTAGCATACGAGTGATTTTATCGTGATGTATCTCGGCCTGGGAAATTTTTTCATCACAGTTTGCTTTGCTTTATCTTTAGTGCGAAGAATGTTGTGCAACGTATATCCCCAATGGGAAATCCTAAAAATACGAAGAGTCACGATTCAGTACAGTGGTGACATCTTCGATCTATATTCTGAGATTGATTGAATTATATGATTTGTATGTTTTGGCAAACTTCGCCGAGTCTTCTCGTCGCCTATACCGCAAAGTTTGAAGTCAAAGGTCTTCAACCAGTGCCTCCTGCCTGTCATGACTTACGGTGCCGAGACGTGGACACTGACAGTTGGGCTAGTCCACAAGTTCAAAGTCGCTCAGCGAGCTATGCTTGGAGTTTCTTTGAAGGATAAAATCCGTAACTAGATTATCCGGAGAAGAACCGGAGTGACCGACATAGCTTGTAGGATCAGGAAGCTGAAGTGGCAGTGGGCTGGCTATTTCTGTCGAAGGACCGATGGCCGCTGGAGTAGACGAGTCCTTGAGTGGAGAATGCGAATCGGCAAACGCAGCGTAGGGCGCCCCCCTGCCAGGTGGACCGATGACCTGAAGAACGTGGCTTGCGGGGACTGGACGCGGAAGGCAGAGGACCGAGTGTTGTGGCGCAACTTGGGAGAGGCCTATGTCCAGCAGTGGACTGCGATAGGTTGAGTTGAGATATGATTTGTATCTATCTGTATATACTATGTTTACCTAAAATGTATACAGTATGTAGGTATAGAGATATATAAATAGAATATGCTTTATTGTACACCATTTTATAGGTTAAATCAAATTACTTGGCGAAACTTTACCAGAACAATTTGTTAGTGAAAACAGATAGACAGTTATCGATGTTTATAATAATTGGTATTAGAAATTTAAAGGTTTCTAACTTACTTCATCATCATCACCATAATTTCAGCCGAAAGACATAATAGACTAGAATAGACTGCTGGACATAGGCCTCCTCCAAAAGGGAGGGATATGCCGTAATCACTGTTGTTCGCAGTTGGTTTACCTAATAAATACTCAGAAAACGCTGCTGCCCATGCTCTGGTGAACCCGTTAGTCGCCTTTTACGACACCCACGAGAAGAGATCGGGTGGTGTTATTCTTTGTGTGCGGCACCAAACAGAACTTATAACATTGTAATTATATTTATAAAAAAATCAGTACCTATAATCTCAATAATTACAAGCCGCAAGAGAACGAAGGTAAATGACATAGCCCGAAGAATCACCAAACTTATGTGGTAGTGGGCGTGGCACATTGCTCGCAGAACGGATGGCCGATAGGGCCGTAAAGTTCTGGAGTGGTGACC
This sequence comes from Asteroscopus sphinx, assembly GCA_949699075.1. NCBI lineage: Eukaryota > Metazoa > Arthropoda > Insecta > Lepidoptera > Noctuidae > Asteroscopus > Asteroscopus sphinx. The sequence goes on from OX453013.1 coordinate 14,953,763, forward strand.
GCGTACTGGAATGCGCAGCGTGGGTAGGCCCTCCACATTGCAAGGTGGACCGAAGACCTGGTAAAGGTTGCGGGATACCGCCGGAAACGGGAAACGCAATACCGGTTGTTGTGGCGACGCTTGGGGGAGGCCTATGTCCAGAAGTGGACGTCTTTCGGCTGAAATGATGATGATGATGATGAATCTTAAAAACATTTGAGTAAAGTCACTTAGCATGGGAATCGCATCTTAGATGTGTTTATCTATAAAAAAGTGGACACCGGTAGTAAATAAAAATTTATTTGAGATAACGCGATAGATATACCTATCGTATATGTAGTTATTTTTTGTTGGATTTTCCCATATTGACAACCACCTACTTTTTAAATATTGCCACCAACAATATTCAGGAAAAATATTATTTCAAACAGAAAAAAACCAAATCATTTTTTTTTATTGTTTGGTAAAGAGCTGGCTGCAGTTTCCGAACGATTAGCCGGGTTACGGCCTACGGGTTTCGATTCCCATAAGTAAAAGATGTATATCATTAAACTTTTTTTTTTATTTATTTTTTTTATTTTAGGTAATCCTGAAAGCCATACTTTCAGATAATTTTCTGTCTGAGATTTTATCTGACTTTTGATCTGTCCGTTAATGCACCAGGAGAAATTAAATCCTAGTGGAGGAGTTGTGAACAGACATCGTTGTTCGCATTCTTGATCTAAATTATAGACACAACAAAATCGCAGACAAGTTGTTACTCCATACGTGGCCGTGATAAAACAACTTTATAGACCCAACACTAAACCAACAGAGACTTTACTTAAGCTTTTGAAGAATCAAAATTCAAAACCTTATTCCTTAGTGAGATGCTTTAGATTTAGATGGAATTGATGGTATGAATACTGAATGCTACCTGTATGAATGATAACTAAATTACTTCGTGAGTAACTAAGTGATATTTAATTGTATGAGTGGGATATCATTAAAATGAACCATCATGTACTCAAATCACTTCTGTATAATATAGCAGAAAAGTTGAAACTGTTCTGCTATGCTATACTAGGTAATCTAATGTCTGGAAGCTGTCATAAAAGTTATTATTTTATTTTAGTTCATTTGTTTTTAGAACTGCGCTTCACTCAATATAAACTTTTAATTAAAATCTGGCCGACCCGATGGCATATTGGCTTTTCTGCATCAGTGGCAGTTTTAGTTCAAGTAATGTGGATGACTCCAATATTGTCTAACCCTTTAAATCAGTCTTAATTTTTTGTATTATTTCCTATCTCTGAAATTATTTACGTGATGATATTAATCCTTCTAGCTGTATATTCATTATCAGCCCATTACTGTGTCACTACTGGGCACGGGCCTCTTCTTAGAATAAGAAGGTTTTAGAACTTAGTCCACCACCTGGCCGAGTGCAGGTTGGCGGACTACACACACCATTTAGAACTAAACTAGAGAAAAATATAGGAGCAAAACTGCTTAGGATAATGTAAGCAGGTTTCCTCCTATTTCTTTCCTATATTCTCGTTAAAGCAAGTGTTAATCTAATTCTGATCTGCATATGAATTTAAAAAGTCAGAGGTGCGAGGCGGGTATGAACTTAGAACTTCCTACGTTCTTACATGGACGGTGAGCGAGCAACCGCTAGACTATTGTTGCTTTTCTGTCTATTACTAAACACAATAGAAAATCTATTGTAATTATAAATGGCTAATTATCTCTTCCACGACCAAATGTTCTAATATCTAATTAACCATCATCATGTCAGCCTATTGCAGTCCACTGTTGGACATAGGCCTTTCCCAAGTTTCACACCAACACTCGGTCCTCTGCCTTCCAGTCCAGTCCCCCCCAGCTACCTTCTTCAGGTAGTCGGTCCACCGCAGGCTGGAGGGACTCCTACGCGCGTTTGCCGATTCGCGGTCTCCACTCAAGGACTAGTATACTCCAACGGCAATCGGACCTTCGACAGATATAGCCAGTCCACTGCCACTATCCACAGTCCACTGCCACAGAAACAACAAGCTGTGTCGGTCACTGCGGTTCTTCTCCGGTCTCGTTACGGATTTTAACCTTCAAAGAAACTCCAAGCATAGCTCGCTGAGCGACATCAAATTTGTGGCCTAGCCTGTCAGTTTCCACATCACGGCACAGTAAGTCATGACAGACAGGACGCACTGGATGAAGACCTTCATCGTCAAACTAATATCTAATTAGCTTTAAATAAATTTAAAATTGTACTAAACTTATTATAATAAAACGTTTTTAACAATATGGCTGCAACATATAAATACAGAATATGTCTTGTAATAAAACCAAAAGATGAGTAATCACCATTCAAACTAAGACATCTGGAGATCAGGGAATTCCAAGTGCAGGTAGCGTGGTTCCACAGATAACTCCTTCAAGATAAAATGTGGACAGTTGTTATCTATAGCCATGCTGTATTTATAAACTACAAATATTCATCTGGGATTTAGTTACCAAATATCTGCTTAGCGTGAAGTTTGCTTCCGAGAAGTACAAGAACCTAAAGCATAACCAGGTAGGCAGCTTACTTGGATTTAAAAAGATTTTCCTATAGTGATGCGTGATTGTAAAATCTTCGATTCAAAGAATTCATTTGATCAAAGTCGCAATTTTAATTGTTTTTTTTTTCTGTTAAGTGTGCCTAGTAAAATTCGAATGTAAATAGTGCCAGTTAATGCAGTAATAGTGAGTGTAGAGTCCACTGATCAAAACAATTAATGTAATAATTAATGTATACATATATAGCCATATATATTATGATTATATCTAGCATCACGCCAATGATGGAGTTGAGTGTTGAATCGTTAGGTTCCCTTCTTTTATGGTCGATCTTAGCAATATTATAATTTCATTGTTAACCTGTAATCATTTGTATAATTTAATTTTAGTGAATTTATCTCAACCATATTGTTCTCACATAAATCTTACGACAATAGGTACTGTAACAAACATATTTAAAAAGATTATCCACGGAGTTTCTTACCGGCTCTTCTCCATAGGACCAACATTTTTGGAACCGTGACGAAACAATAAATTGACAAAACTAGTAAAATACTAGCAACCTTCTTTACAGGTTTTTTTTTTCAAACCAAGAAATACACGAATTAAATCTTTAAAGTTAAAATTACTAATGTTAATACTGAAAAAGTTTACTAAATTCCTCACTTTTTGGGCGTATGAGCTCATAAAATGGCCAGGGATAACCTGAATCATACATATACAAATAATATTTCAAATTGCCAACAAGTCAGATGTTGATTTAGGTTTAGACTTTATTTCTATTTTTATTCTGCTGCAAATTCAAACGACTTGTAATTTTTTCAATTGCTAGTATTTCGAATCTTGCCTGAATATATTTAATGTAAGTCCTACCAGTGTTAGTAGTGTTTGTTAATACATTTGCATTTTGCATTTTAGCACCACAAAAAAACGGGACTTCAGTGGCAAATAATCTTACTTTGTAATTTGAACCCATGTTTATGACAGAAAAGTCTTCCGTCTGTCAGTTTGATGAAGATTCATTGATTTTACATGATATTACTGAAAACAGTAGTAGTGTAGCGTGTTAAACTTATTTGTGATACCTACTTTATTTTTAACAGAAATTCGGACAGTTTTGTTGATAGTAACTTTACTGGATTTCTTATTTGGTTTTGCATGCAATATTTTTAGTGATTATAATAACTAACCTATTGACTTGATTGATGATTGATTGACTTAACATCTCGTATGCCGTAATTCCAGATAGTTAAAACTCCATTACGTCTCGTGTAGATCTGCGTTCCTATTCGAGGGGTTGACTGAGTTTGTCTTTATTCTGTGCATTATTATGGGTACCTTATGCCTATCACAAGGTTCATGTCTTTTACAACCCATTCCTTTTACTAAGTACATCAGAACAGAATATAGTATCACATAAATCAACGCCCCTAAAATGATTTGCTTAATTTCATTTAAACATTATTAAATTGTTTATGTTTGTTATTGTTTCAGACATGTCCGGCTCAGGAGATAAGAGAGAACAGAAGCCGTATCGTCCTCCCCCATACGAAAGGCCGCACGGACCACCTGACAACCCTAAGGATCGCCCAAGAATCTAACAAGGAAGCAGTATACTCCAGCTTCGTATAGTTAATTAAACTTTAGCGTTTAAGTTATCAAGTTATCAGTATTATTTTGACTTCTGCTTATAAAGTGGAGTTAACAAGTGATGCTAACGTAGCGAATAGCTGTTCTGCTAAATAATACATGTATTGTATAATACTGACCAAATCTATTGGATTATTCTACATGTCACCTGATGTTACTATCGCTATACTGGATCTCAGTCACGAAGACAGCAGCTAAGAGTATCTCAACTCTTTCATTTGTTTGGCATACGTCATTTATTGGGAAAACCCAAAATATTGAAAAACGTGAAATTTTTGGGAAATACCAAGCGAGATAAGCGAAGAAAACAATTTGTTATTGTGATGAGTTTATCAATCACAAATAGATATACAAATCAAGTGTTAATGTCATACTTCTTCTTCTTTTTCGTGTCGACATGAGCTACATAATAATAATAGCTCAAGTCGTAGGGAAAAGTTTAGCCAGTCATGTCATACTTGAAAATAAACACGTTTTTCAAATTTTTGTATGTATAAGTAGTGAAAATGATGAATAGAATGTGTGTATAAATTAATGATTTTCATTTATAATAATTTAACATATTTATATTGTTTTAAGTTTAAATTGTAGAATCTCTAATACATTTAATTATTAACTAAATACGGTGCAATTAGTTTTATTTCTTATTTCCATCCATTTACTTCCCCCTTTATTGTTTTTTTCGACAGGGAAACCTTGATTACCTGACGAGGAGACTAGGGTATGTTATTTTTTTTCCTTACTTTAACCCCCAGGTTGCAGTCTTCAGCTTTGTGGACTCAGATCAACTGTGTCTCCAACCAGGTCGAAAGTCTGTGACCGTAGGTTACCTGCAAGTATCCGCAGCTGCAAGCAGAACGGGCTATACTATACCCCCGGTCCCGGCCCGATGCTATTCGGTGACCTCATTTTGGACCATAAGGGCTAGCAGAAAGAGGCCACTGCTCCACATAAATATATACCTACATAAAATAAATATGGCTCTGTCAGCTGACTGTTAAGGTATGCCTTGCCCGATCAGGGAACTCTTTGAGCGTATCACTCTAAATTGGTGGCGATCACCTGAGGTGACACCTCAGGTAGTACTTATGGCAAAGGCTTTGAAGCATGGCGAGATGTCTCCGACCTCTTTCACACATATTGAAAGTAATAAATTTGCCATCCCCAATCCTTTTAAATAAATTATAAGTGTAGGTAAGTTTATTTCATCAATAGGGTTATTTATTAGGTATGCCGCGGGTATGAATTACTTATATTGTTCATGTTAATTTTAAAGGCAACTTAGAATAGAATAGCCTTTATTGACTAATTATTACGTAAATTACATTTCATTTAACAATACTAGCTTAGATTCCACTATTATCTCATTATTTTTTTTTTTATTCAATTTAATTTAAAAAATATAACATTGCTTCAAATTGTTTTTGTTTTCAAAAATAATGTCTGTCATTCGAATTCGAAAGGCGACTTTAGGCCAGTGTTCATCACTGATTAAACGGTGAATCACTCGAAAAATGTATTGGAATTGTAGGTAAACGGTCGATTAACCAGATAATTATCGTTGGTGAAATCAAGCATTAGTAAGTTTAAAATTATTTATTTTTGTTTGATTTTACGTAATACCACATGACGAAAACTATGTCTACACATCAATATTCTGTGCTGACTACACTTATGGTTTAAAATATTCTTGAATACCATCCAACAGACTGACTTATAGTTTTATAACAATTGGATTAATATAATACTATATGTTATGACATTTAAAATATTCTTGACTACCATCCAACAGACTGACTTATAGTTTTATAACAATTGGATTAATATAATACTATATGTTATGACATTTAAAATATCCTTCAATACCATCCAACACAGTGATATTATAGTTTTAAAACAATTGGATTAATATAATACTATATGTTATGACATTTAGTAAAGTGCCTAGTAACATAGCGTAACTTAAGTTAAACAGACTGCAAGCGGTGAACTGAAGACGATCATTGCTGACGAGTTCTTTGAACGTTTCTAAAACAGGCTTCCTTGACTGAACTGAAATTAATACATAACTACTTGATTAATAATGCCATTTTTCTAAATCAACAAATCTTGTCCAAAACTTGAAAAATACATTACGTTTCCAAAGAAAATTAGTATACATGATGAAATTTCAATCGCTTCTCTCCCGAAAAGGGTCATTGTACTCATCATTATGAACAACTTTTACTACAGGACCAACCCTGAAATCGCGAAAAAAAATCAGTAGGTCCCTACATTTGTGTTCACTTAAATCGATAAAATGTAGGGACCACCTGATTTATTTCGCGATTTCAGGGTTGGTCCCATAGTAAAAGTTGTTCATAATGATGAGTACAATGACCCCTTTTCGGGAAAACAGCCATTAAAATTTCAGCATGTATGTACAGTCAGAAAACTTTCCGGTGAACCATCACTAAGGCTAAAATCGCTTGCACTCAATTTCAGATGGCAGCGGTAGCTACGTGTAATGTAGCAGGATTCGTTCAAGGGATTTTGTCGACGAAATGTATCACCGCGAAGGATCGTGATCGTACCTAATCCGAAAACAACTTTCTTATTGATTCTAGCTTAGTATCAAGACTATACCATACAGTCCCGAGCTGTTTTTTGAAATACCTCACCTATAGAATGAGTATTTTTTTTTAAATAAACTTACCACATCTAAAGTCTATCAAGCACTTGATAATGAGAGTAATAGTCCGGTCAACTTCCTTAGTCAGTTGGTCATTGACGTAACATCCGATGAAACACCAGAAGAGCGGCAAAACGCTCTTGACAATCACCAACCATTTAAGTGAAGGCTAAAATAAATTAATATAGTAAGTACAAAATGTTCTTCCTTTAGACAACTTAATCATCATAATACCATAGGATCACCAATCATCATACTACATAAGTATTGTAAAACTGTGATGTGACTATGTGCTAGGGTTGCCAACCGTACTATATAATATAGTATTTTACTATACTTCGGCCTATATACTGTTAAAGAAATATATAGTATGCAAAAATAGCAATGTGCTTCTGATTTTTATGCAGGTAGATAGGTTTTAGGTGTCATGCAGGTAATTATCACTTCATGCAGCTTCAGGTTTTCATGAACTCTTTGTATTGCCTTTGAGAACCTTAATTTGTTACCCTGTTTTATCCTCCCCTAAAGTCATAGTCGACTTCATGATTGACTTGCAGCTTGGGGAAGTGCTGTAATGCTGCAAGAGGCGTCACAATAGATCTTACAGGTCGCAGTGGCTTAGGGGGCGTTCAAGACCCCTACCTCTTTCCTCAAATAATAATACCCTGTTTTAACACGTATACTAGTTATCATTTTATATTAAAACTGCAATACCACTCAATAAAATAATTAATTGCAACTTACTTTAACCACAACTAAGGTATATTTTCACGTAAAGATAGTGAAAAAACCTAAAACGCTCTGAAAATAATCATCGTGTTTTCGCGAAAAACCTGAAAAAAATTGCGTTCGCGTTACTACTTGTAAAAAATCATCAAATCTTTTTTCAAAAAATACTTTCTTGTCTGAAAGATACTATGCTTTCCCGAAAAACAGTTGGCAACCCTACTATGAGTCCGCAATTCCACTAGTCCACTACACGATAGCCTCCAATATTTGTACGTTTAAACAATATCTTTCACAATCAATGTTATAACATTTAGAAAACATCTATCATTTATCAATCATTTATTTAGTTTTCATTTCATTTATTTAGTGCACTTAAGATCCATCGTACAAATCTTATCAGTTCTCATTAATCAGCAAGTTTAAATATTGCATCAAGTATTACTATTGAACGCCCTTTGAGTTTTGAATAGTAATAGCTTTGCATTATTACCACTAGTGTACAGACTATTTCCCAACTATTTTATTAATCCTTTCCATTTTCTACCATCTTCGTCGTAGACCCTAATTACTTCCTTTTTTTTTGTAATATGTAACCTAGGAACAAAGTCAAGACTCAGGATATAGGTACCTTCTCTAGCCTGAATTCTAATCAAATTTATATAATTGTGTTATCAGAACCTAGGATACCTACCTGATTGCAAACAATCACAGTCACACCGACCACTGCACTCGTAAACATTAACCATATCGATAAGAAGATCTGTAATCAAAAATGTAGAGATGAGTATTATAATTTATTTATCACATTAGCGTAGACTCAAATAATATAGGAGGCCTCGATCCAGACTACTCAAATATAAGTGGTACAGAATATTGCTTTATTTATCACGGATAAGTGATCACCATTTGGTTGCTTAATGTCCTGATACAAATAATAAAAACTCTCTCGATACACCATCTTAATAAAATTAATTTAAAAAACAATCCGTACACCTATAGGAAGTAACAATGTTTGGCCAAAAACTCTCACGATAATTATGCTGAAATCAATATTGCGTGTTATCTTGTAATAGGTTTATCTCATATTTTTTATGTGCAAAGCTATTGTTGGCAAGATTTGGTGATAGAAATACTTTGCAATTAATTTTAAGTTACACTAACCGAAGAAAATGGCGACACCAACATATCATACTGTTTTTAGAGATTATTCAATTAATCCAACAGTTGGATCTTACCTGTAAACCGTAGCATTTTTCTAAGAGGTGAATACAGGTGCTTAAATTATCATAAATTTTACAAAGGAATTTCAGATCAAATTGTTTTAAATCGTTTACTTCGATGAATTCTGGAGTAGGACTTAAAACGTATTTTAGAATGCATCGTATCCCAATATTTTCATTGAAAAGCATTTTAGGTATTTTATCAGTGCAAATTAAAGATCTGGACAATTGATGATTAATCACTTTTAAAAGCGCTAATATTAAATACAAGTGCATTATTAAATGCATTATCGATAAAAAGGTTGGCATTCTTATCAAGAGGATGTACGGCGGATACGTGTAAATAAATTCCATAACTATTAATATTATAAATATTACCATCGTTGAAGAAAACCAAAAGTACATCTTGTAAGCAAATAATTTTATAATTTTGATGTCAACTTTTAAATCTTTGAAAATAGAGTCAAACATTTCGTGTATATTCACGCCTATATTTTCATTTTTAATAAGATTAATTACTATAATTATAAAATTTGCTACTAAATCGTTAATATCAGGTATAATTTCCATATTATGTTTTGGGTCAAATCCAATTAGTCTGTCTATGGAAAATAAATAGCTGCTAACGAAACCTATAGCTACTAACAAAGACCACAGCTTAAGCCACAAAGTTGTCTTTATTGATTTCCCTTTAACTGTTATAATAGGTTTAATCAATCCAAAGATATTGCAAATTATATTGAAGGGACCAAAATACCCGTAGAACATTTTACTGACACAAATAAATCAAGCCACTGATACTGTACAATGGTTTACAATAGTATGATAGAAAAACTATCCACAAAAAATACTTCAAAAGACAGCTGCTATTAAAATTAAATCAATTTGATTGTATCAGTTTGAATAATTTGAAATGTTACGGTTAACTTATTGACATGACTTTTCACTTAACCCTTAGATATTAAAGCAAAATAAAGAGCTTAATTATTAAACCTATATCAATATAACTTTTCATCATTCGACATATTAAATCGAATTCGTCACTGTAGATGAAATCTACGACGATTTCATATTTTAATTGCAATCATATTAGGCACAACTGTTTATAAAAATGTATAGAAATACATACCTACTAGACCTGATAGATGGCTCCAACAAGTAGTAATAGAGCTCCTTGTGAAAGAGCTCGTCCGAGGAAGTGTATATCCATCGCACCGTAGGTACCTATTTCTGCCTACAAACAGTAAATGCTTGCATTTCTGTGTTTCGGTGCGAAGGGTGCCGGTAAAATTAAAATCACATGAGAATTTCTTTTTTTTTTTTTTTTTTTTTTCTATTTTTTTTTTTGGCAGTGGGCTGGCCATGTCTGTCGAAGGACCGATGGCCGTTGGAGCAGACGAGTCCTTGAGTGGAGACCGCGAATCGGCAAACGCAGCGTAGGGCGTCCCCCTGCCAGGTGGACCGACGACCTAAAGAACGTGGCTGGGGGGGACTGGATGCGGAAGGCAGAGGACCGAGCGTTGTGGCGCAACTTGGGAGAGGCCTATGTCCAGCAGTGGACTGCGATAGGCTGAGTTGATTGATTGATTGATTGAGAATTTCTATCTTCATGTCTCGGTTTGGCGAGCGCGATTTGCAATGTCATGTAGGCAAACAGCCTAAGTGGTATTGCAGTTTTGTTATGGGCAAAGTAAAACTGCATACAGGCTGGACGAGACATAAGCTACCACACACACAGACCCACACATAAACCTACTAATAAAAAATATTTCACTTTGGCTTAATAGATGATAAGAACCTAAATGAACCGAAATAATGTAAAATTACATCTATATAAACTCTTATGGTGAATAAATGACTATATATAAGTCGAATGAAGCTGATATTTATAATTACCACTTAAAAGACTTAAAAAGTTGTAGTGAGTACCTGAATAGGATTGGACGCGAGGCCACGGCAAATTGCCACCATTGTAGGTGTGACCAGGACACCGCACAACATACGCTCGAGGAGTGCCCTGCGTGGAGTTCCGAGCGGCAGGACCTGGTCAACCTGATCGGGCAGGATCTTTCTCTGCCAGCAGTAGTGTCGGCTATGCTGGCAGATCCGACGACTTGGAGGGCCGTGGCTTCCTTCTGCGAGACAGTCATGCTCCAGAAGGAGGCCGCAGAGCGGGATCGGGAGAGGGCTGACCCCGCTCGGAGACGAAGGCGCCGGGGAGGCAACCGCCCTGGCGCAAGGCCCAGATAGGGCGAAACGCAGCATCCCCCGCCGCCACATCTGGCAGGGGACCTCCGGGATCGCGGACGTTAAGAGTTGGGGACTCGAGGCGTCTATTAAGCGATTCTGGGGAGGATAGCAGTACGTGGTGGTCGCGTGCTGCTATGAGGGAAACAGTATTGTTTCCCGGGACGTGCCAAAGGCGTAGCACTAGAGGGCACCGGCGCGGTCCATTGGAGTTCCCGGAGCTCCTCTATTTTGTGCTGAGGATGGCCACCGTGTGGTTTTAGTCGGTAAGAGTCCGACATACCCCTCCGCCTTCCCCAGACGGAGGATATCCATGAGGATTTTCACCCGAAAACAAAAAAAAAAAAAAAAAAAGGTGTAGGTATGTCTGTGATGTAGGTAGGTACTTTTAGTTGCCATTGATTTAATTTACAAAAGTGGGCTTATAAAACAATAGAACCATCGATATATATGTACTGTGTAAACATATAATCCGATGAACAGAACCTTGTATTTTGTTCAGTATGTAACTTTTTAACAAAATGGTGCAACCTGTCTTGACACTTGTATAAAGGGCAAAACTGAGTCGGCATGTACTTTTCAGAATTTACATTCGTAAGAAGATCCGGCTAATTGCAATAAAATATTATTTTCACTTCGTTTTTGTGTCGAAGCACATTTTATCTAATCATAAAATGCGTTGAATTTCCAACCGATATGATAAGGGCATGATTCAGATGATAGGTACAAATAAATGATAAACAATTTATATGTCCAGTGAAGTTTCAAACACCTGTGAAACAAACAATACTGTATTTCGTTTATTTTCAATTAAAAATAATTAAAAACATGTCTCACAGTAAGTAGTATATTTTTATTTTCTAATTTAAAAGTTCGTGTTCGTGTCACGTATGTGTCCTTGTAAATTAAAAGTAAAATTAGGTTAAATGTGTTCAACCAGTTCTTTGTCATCTTTAGAATTAAAACTAACATTCTTTTTTAAATTTCAGATCCACCTCACGGTCCACCTCCTCCATACTATGGTTACCCGGTGCCGGGCGCACACCCACCCCCGCCTGCACCCGGTGCGTACGCGTACGTCCCAGCTCCAGTGATGATGCCGATGTATCATCCTCATCCTCAGCACCCGCCCCCACCACCGCCAGCACCAGAACCTGTACAGCCGCCACAACCGACCTACGTTACCAATTACATCTACCAGCAACCACCGCAGCCACAGCCTATTGTTGTCGAAGGTACTGAATAAAACCTTTTATATTCTTAAATTTTTCCCAATATTCTTATAAGATTCATAAGCATGAACTCTATAGAATGTGTTTCACTCAATTTAACTTATACTAGGTACTATATTGGATTTTCTGTAACATTAGCCATTTGGAATTTCGTATCAATACAAACACTCTGTTTTCTGATCCAAACATGAAGATATCTGAGCTAAATAATCTATGAACTCCTTTGTTTTCACATTTCAGTTTAGTCGAATTGGCACAGTTGTAGATTTTAGGCGTGTTTATTCTAAAAGTTGGGATGCTGTCGTTTCTTTGGTCTAGAAGTATTTCCCGACGAGTATCATTCAACGAGTATAATTATTACTAATAAGGTACCTACTATAAAAAAAAAAAAAAATATCATAATATATACCTATATTGAGGAAAATTTGTCATTGAATCTTTAGAAAGTCCGCATAAATATTGTGTTTGCATACTTAACTTGGTGAACGAGGCAATGTTCTGTTCTCAATTAATTTAAAGATTTACCTTAACAATCAATAAGCCTTTAAAACGTGAATAAACATCCACAATATCTACCGTACCTTAGGGATCCTACAGGGCAATATGTTTGGCCACCTTATTTTCTCACTTACCCATGTAATATATTCCAAGCAAGACGTCTTTAGACAGCATGGTACTCCTTATATTTACAGAAATCACGATTCAACCACAACCAAGTAATCCTTGGGATAATGTATTGACGAATGCTGGGAAGGGTTTGGCGTCCGTTGGAAAGGGATTGGCCTGGCTTCAATCTAAGAATTCTAGTAAGAACTAATGTATACTTCAGTGTCATAGTAAATTCAATTCAATTCCGAAAAAAAACTATCCATGTCAATAACTAAAGCTGCTTACCAACCGCTGCACAAATACTAAATAGTTAAAACTAAGAAGTATTGTCAGAGACATTTGAGACGGGAATCTCATTAAGTTTTTTTCATCAATCTAAATGAAATTTCATTAGTACAGACTCCTGCTTAATCGATAATTGCATTAATTTGTAAAGTTTTTGTATACTTTTTAATAATTTTAACTTTGTATTTTTTCTGGGCGTACGCTAGATCAGCAGGAAGTTGTCATTTGCGAGAGACGCCGCTACACTAGTAGTATGTATAATTTTTCATATTAGCTCTTTCTCAAACCCCATATTATTATAATAGGCTAAAAAGCTTTTATAAAGCTCGCACTCAATAAACGGTTAACAAACGTTTTCTCAACTATCGTAGAAGCCTAGAAGGTACACGTAAAGGCACAAATCTTACATACGCATACACCAAACCTGAAAAACCCAATCACACGAATATGTTTATGTAGATATATAGTTCTGTTCTGGAATCTTACTAGAAACCCCGTAGTGCAAAAGTCAATCGCTCAGATACTGTGCGTATTATGTAGTCTAAATACGTCCATTTTACATCTGTCTTCTAAAGTACATACAATAACGCTAAATACATAGCATTGCACTTAGTCATTATTAAACATGTTACAAGGGGGCCGTCTCCTACATGAAGCCCTTGAACCAACCACCAATAAAAATCCTCTTTAGATGTTCATGGATCATTTATATCACTAGGGTATTGGTTGTTGGGTATTACAGTTGTGCCAAATAAATGGTTTTTCTTTCTTTTCTTTACTTTCCTTCTTATCTATCTATCTCTATCCTATCTATCTATCTCTATCCCTCTCTCTATCCTATATAGTATTTCACGTTAGTTATCATCTTAACTTATGTTGTATTGTTTTGGCCTGTGTAAGACTTCCTGGAAATCAACACTACACAACACTCATCTACCTACACTGTTCATAAAATACAAAAAGTAAAAAAAAAAAAAAAATATATATAATAATCTTACTTATTTATTTTTTATCGTTATTTACCAACATCACGGCTCACTGATCTACGTTATTGCATTGTTTTGTCAATTTGTGTCGACGCCGACTGTCGCTGAAAACCAGCGCTGTGTCTTTGCTCCGTGCATGAGGCACAGCAATATGCTGAGCGGTGGCCGTTTTGCGCGGACGTGACGCATATCTTACCACACTTCTTGGCTCTGTACCTGTATTTGTTCTGTGTTCTTGAATTTTTTTGGTAATTTTGTGCGTCACTTTTGAAGCAAATAAATTTTTTTTCTTTCTTTCTTTCTTTCTTTCTTCTTTCTTATCTCATTATCAGGATTTAATATAGTGTAGATATTTGGGAGTTTCGTTTAACATTTTTATTTTTAACAGTATGCGATTTATAATTTCAGATCAGATCGACTGGGTGCCAGCCACAACTTCGGATGTTTCTGCACTAACTCACAGGGCGTTCGTAGCGGGTAGGGAAGGTTGGGACAGCAGTCCCCTTTGCGTCATCAGGGCTCACCACAGCGGAGAGTTTATTCCAGGGAAGTTGGCCATCAAACATCGCTCTGCTTATGTGCCACATGGTGGTAAAGAAGTGCCTGTACATAACTTTGAGGTAAATCACCGACCGATCTTTATTGATGTTAAGATCTCTGCAGACATTTCTAGAATACAATGATTTCTAGATCTACAATAAAATTGATCTTATTGAAACATTTTTTGCTGTTGAACAATTAATAAAAAAGGCAAAAATAGCTTGTTCTGTAAGCAGTCTAATGATTCATCGTGATGAATGAACTTTCGTGATACCTACCAAAATTTCTACAAGTGAAAACTACTATAAATACAGAACATTAAACAGAAAAATCATTAAATACTTATTTGAAAATCAATATGTATCATGTTTTGTGCAAATAAACACAATTTTCTTTCTTTTAAAAAGGAATTAAAACACGTACCTATTACTTTTTTATCTTCAGGTGCTATGTGCTCCGGCTCACGCTGTTCGTTGGCTTCCGTCCAGTAATGGCCAGGTCCCAGTAGGAGCCATTGCAGCCGGCAACACCCACAACGGCGAGCCACTCTACATTGCACGTGTTAAGCACATGCGGTCTGTTACACCTGGCAAGGTAAGTTCTTTTTGAATAACTCTTTTTTCGTGGGGAAATCCTCACAGATTTCATTTTACCCAGAGAGATAAAGAGTTATTTCGGACTCTTACCAATTAAAATCACCACGGTGTTCCTCCTATTTCCTTAAGCAATTTCTCGTAGCTCTGGGTTGACCTACATATCTTTTTCTGGAATGACCTAGGTATAGGTAGGCGCAGTATCTATTTCACATTCACCGTCACAACTGTTACTGATAACACAGTGTCGATTTTAGCATATTTGAGCTACGAGTTGTTTACCTTCTAAATGATCAGTCAATATTCGAAACAACTTTACGCAATACTGTAACAGATAATAACATTGTGAGAATTAATTAAATTAATAAAAATTGAACGGTAGATTAAAATGTTTTTTTAGAAATATCTGTAAAGACGCTTGTCATCTTAGTCTTCCTGCGACCACGAACGCTGCAAAGCTTTCGAAACGTCAGGAAAACCAATTTAAATAATATACGCGATATAATCCGGTTAAACATGTTTTATTATAATGTGTAGTGATCGCGAAAACCTAAGAAATTATTAAATTTATTGACTTTAGATTAAGGCAACAGCTGTCTAGCTTCTAATATAGGTAATACCCATTCGTAGCAGTTAGATAAGTACGAAAAAAAAAAACATGATGCATGAATTCTAACAATGTCATTACCTAACTACCTAATTTGTATGACCTGCTACCGCAAAGTGACACATTTTGAACAAAAACGATATTAAACGGTTCGTTAATCAAATGTGATGTAAGTACGCTAAATTGTAACAACTTCCTTTGTTTGTCTTTCTTTACGTTTCTTGTGTAACACGTTTTCACCAAATATTACGTGATGATTTTCATTATTGTCTTGAACACAAAAAAGAATGAGCGCAAATCAAATCAATAATAATTATGATTACTATTACAGTATTACTACGTCAGCTAATAGATCTTTGTAAAAGATAGCCAAAAAAAAAGAATGTGTAGTAAAATATATACAGTCAGCAACGAAAGTAGGTTAACACTATCCAAAGTTCCAAAAGTGATTTATTGCTCTGAGGTATGCTGTTAGAAAAGGCATTGCTGTACATGACCTTTCCTACTGTAAGGCGGCCCATACACCTACGATATAATTGTGCAATTGCGCAATGATATTGACCGTTTAGAGGTGAGATTGAAATAGTATTGAAGTTAGGGACGATTGAATAATAGTTGTGCAATATTTATATTGTACAATTATGCTGTAGGTGTAGGGACCGCCTAAAATCAATGTCATACACGGTTATTTGTAAAATGAAAACAAAGGACGACGTCTGTGGTCTAGTGGTTCGAGTTTCGGACTGCTGATCACGAGGGTTCGATTCCCACAGTACACAAATATTTGTGTGATCAACATAAGTGTTTGTGTTGGTCTGGGTGTTCCTTATGTACTATAAGTATGTATTTACAAAAAAAAAAAAGGTATTGTATCCATTGTCTAGTACCCATAGTACAAGCTCTGCTTAGTTTGGGACTAGATGGTGCTGTGTAAAAATGTCCCGAAAATATTTATATTTTTTTTAAACCCGAAATCGCGAAAAAAAAACTACTGTTCCCTACATTTTGCCGATTTATGTGAACACAAGTGTAGGGAACTGGCGATATTTTTTCGCGATTTCAGGGTTGGTCTTGTAGTAAAAGTTGTTCGTACTGATGAGTAAAATGAGGGGTTAAGAGGTTTTCAGTTATTTCAATAACACGTTGTATGTGTGTATAATAAAGAATAAGAATAAAGTAGAGGTAGGGAATACTTTAACGCCTACGTTACATTACGATGTATTTAGAACAATAAATTTGTTCTATGATATAAATTCATAAAAAAAATATCAAAAATCATCGACTTATGTTGCTTAACGTACCTAATTTATTTTCAACCATCAGTCACCATCGTAGTAAACTGGTAAATTAAGAAACAAGAGTTAATCTAGTTACCTTTGCCCATAACAACTTTAACACCTAGCAAATCTGTTGCCTAAATGGTCAGTATAACTGCAAGTCAGTTCGCCAAACTGAGACATGAAGATGGAAAGTCTCATGTGATTGTAATTTCACCGGCACCCGTAAAGGTACGGGTAACTATTTTATTATAATTTATGCGTATTTTGATTTCAGGTTCATCCCAGTCACGGATGCTGCTACATATCATTCGGCGGATCTGAAATTACATACAAAAGTTACGAAGTACTGTGCAGAATTGTTGGTTAAAAAACTTAAGTAGGAACAAAGTTTAAAATTATGTAACACCTGAAAGAAAATGCTGAATATTGTTTCATCCAAAGTCAGACACGATCAGTAGTTATTTTTTTTGCCTTTACAGTACATATTATTGACTACTAATAAACAGTAGGGCTAACTTCGTGAAATAGTAAATTGTTATACAAGGGTCGAAAGGAATCAACTCTACTTTTCATTTTGAATATAAGTATTGATCGAAGAAGGAAAGTAATAAATAGTAATTTTTCTAAAATACATATTTTCTTGTATGTTCGCCACTTGATAAAATCATTGTATGTAAGTATTTAAGTATCGTTCCTTTGAAATTTCTGGCAAAAGATTTTCGATTACTGTTTTTACCTCGTCGTTAACCGAATCTGGGGTCAACATTTCAGAATCGCTTGAACTAATTTTTAATCAAATATTAGTCTATAAAACTGAGATTTTGAATTTCGGTACAGACAGAAAGAAAGAAAGAAAGAAAGAAAAATGGTTTATTTACTACAGCCACACAACACACAAAATAACAATAATATACAGTTTTAATCAATATAGACTCCTAAAAGTATAATTGTGTGCCCCGCGGCTGCACCAAATAGGCTCAGTTCAGCAAAAATGCCAGACAACTAGTGTCTGGCGCTGGTTTTCAACTGGACCTTGTTTGAAAGCGTCACGGACGAAAATCAGTTTTACAGTGAGTAAACTAAACATAGATAAAAATAATAAGAAAGTTTTTCGCAATAATAATATAATATAAAATATAAATATCTTGATATATATATATATACACGTGTTAAAATAGTAATATTAAATAAATGGGAAATAAGTGGAACGGACGTCATCAATTAATAAATACATATACCTACATGTCACAGGTTCGTTTGCACGCATTTACCCACAAATCTAACAATGCGCTGCGGGCAGCCGAGCGCGACGGACATTTTACCGGCAGTTGTTATATTGAAACTAATAATCAACCAAACCTTACTAGAAAAAAGTGAAGTACGAAAAATAATAGATGGAGATTTCCGAAGTTGATAAAAGGTAATTTTCATTTTGTAGTAAAAATATTAACATTTGCAGAGCATTGTTGGGGATTCTTGATTAAGCACCAATAACCTGTTTTTTTAGTTGTGCTTCAACATCGAGATGCCAAATTACAAACACAGACGTTTACTGGAGGGAGAGAAAAAAAATGCTACGATCCCGACACCGTGCGCCGCAGTCGCAAGCAGGCCAGCCACATTGGGTAAGTAGAAACACAACGAGAATGAGCAGAGCACGACAAGTTGGAAAAAGAATATATTGTGTTTGTTTTGTTTCTAGGTCTCCGAACTGCGGTGGCACGCACTTGTCGCGGATGATGCAACAGCACCCCCAGAGTTACGGACACGATAAGCAGCAAAAGGAAACCACCGAGAATGTGCAATACCTACAACCTGCATATAGTTATGTACCTATCCATTTATAATAATTATCATATAATAGAAACATTAACATTAATCATGTCTAGTTTCCGTTGCGCATCTATCAGATACTGCCGTAAGCGTCTTCTAAAAGTTTCGATCGTCTTAATTGCTCTAATAGGTGGTGGCAGGTTATTCCACACTTTGGATGCCGCATACCGAAAGGTACCTCTAAAAGCCGCTGTACGGTGGAGCTGAATTGAGAGTGGCTGTGAGCACTGTCTTCTCTCGCATTCTCGTCTACTACCCACCCAACTCAGCTTGTTGTACAGGTAATCCGGCTTTTGGTATTTAACCACACCGAACAGGAGGCAAGCCAAGTGTAGTTTGCGTCTCGATTTCATTTTTAGTGTATAGTGCTTGTTAAGAAAAGGTGTTACGTGGCTTCTGGAAGGAATTCTGTAACAAAATCGTGCACAAGCGTTCTGAACCCTTTGAATGAGCCGATCTGTACGAGCCAAAAGGCGTGGGCCGCACACCGTGTCTGCGTAGTTCAACCTAGACAAAACTAGGGTTTCGACTAGTTGCTCCCTTAATGTTTCTGATAAATAAGGCCTCATCTTATACAAAACCTTTAGGCGGTAAAAACAGTTTCTTACCGATTCGGCAACATGTTTCTCAAAACGGAGATCGTTGTCCATAATAAGACCGAGATTCCGCGCTTCACAGACTCGCTCAATTGGCTCGCCCATCAACTCCAAATCAAAAGTTGCGGGTAGTTTAGCTAGCTGCTGCCTCGTGCCAAATACCATATATTTGGTTTTTATCGGGTTTAGTGACAGACAGTTCTCCTCGGACCAGATGGTGATTCTATGAAGGTCAGCGTTTAGATCTTTAATGGCACTATCGTATTCATCTGGTTTAAAAGAGATATATAGTTGGACATCGTCAGCGTATATGTGGTATTTGCATCTCTGGAGGCATTTGACTATATCCGCACAGTACAAAATAAACAGAATTGGACCCAAAATAGAGCCCTGTGGGACGCCTCTCTCTATAGAAGTAAGAGCCGATCTAAGAGCCGTGCCGTCACCTAAACGTAAATCCACTAGTTGTTTCCTATTACTGAGATAGCTACGAAACCATTGCGTTGCGCCGTGGTCAAAACCATAATAATTCAGCTTCGATAGTAATAGCGGGATATTTATTGCATCAAATGCACGGGAAAAATCTAATAAAACCAGTAATGAGCACATTCCTTTATCTTGGGCTGTTAACATATTATCAGTAACATCCAGCAAAGCAGTAGAGGTACTGCGCTGTTTTCTGAAACCAGATTGTAAATCAGGTAATACGTTATTTTGTTCCAAAAAAAACGTTAGTTGGTTACTGATGACTTTCTCCAATACTTTTGACAGACATGGCAAGATACTTATAGGGCGTAGGTCTTTTACTTCTGTTGGATTTGAATTTTTAGGTAACGGCCTAACGGAGGCAATTTTCCATTGTTCGGGGAACGTTGACGTCACTATAGAGCGGTTTATTATATCCGTTATAGAACTTAGTGTGTACGGCAGAGTCATATTAAGCATATCAAGAGTAATGTTGTCGTAGCCTTCAGCATTACTTTTAAGGTTGGAAATAATGCGCAAGATATCGTTATGTTCTACTGGAGTGATTGTGAAAGTTGCTTCACTATGTCTGTGATATTCATAGTAAGTCATATTTGACAAGCTTGCCACAAGGTTACCAGGGACTATCAAAAAAGTATTATTAATTAGATCTGGATCAGAAAAGTGCGACGGAAGGTCTTGTCTAGGTTTAAAGGGTGATAAGGTGGATTTGAGATTTTTCCATAGTAATTTTGGGTTTTTAATTTGATTATTTATATTATGCTTGAAGTACGCAACTTTTTCGTTGTACAATGATCTTACTACCAAGGATTTTAACTCTTTGTAGTATTCCTTTTTAGAGTCCAATTTAGTTTTCCTTTTTTTTTTTTTTTTTTTTTTTTTATCGTGGGGAAAATCCTCATGGACGCACTCCGCCCGGGGAAGGCGGAGCCAGTGTCGGACTCTTACCGACTAAAAACCACCACGGTGTTCCTCTACCGACCCTTGGCCAGGGGCGTGGGAAACTTAACTCGCCCAACCATCCCCGGCAGGTCCCGGCTCGCCACTAACAGGCGAACCCCTTCACCCCGTGCGGCACCCACATCGGCCGCACCCTCCTCTTGACTGGCGCGCGCGGAACACGACGCGCCACCGTCACGGGCCTTGTCTGGTCGGGCGGCAGGCCACCCCGAGTCCGCCGCCCGCAGGCCCACACTTAGGGTGGCTGGAGGTCGGCATACGCCCTCCTGCGACGCCCAGGTCGCCTTCTGCGGGAGGGAAGGGAGGTAATCGCCTCTCTAATTCTCTCCGCCGCCTCCTTAGCGAGCATCACCTCCTCGCAAAAGGAGACGACGCCTTCCCAGGCGCTCCCACTCCCGACCATCGATTGAACCACGGCCGGAAGCGAGAGATCGCTGCCGCCTACTGCAGTGATGAGATCACGGCGCTGCGTGGCCCAAGCTGGGCACTCCTCCAGTGTGTGCCGCGCCGTGTCCTCTGGGCAGCTCCCGCAGTGATGACACTCGGGTGTCGGCTCCCGGCCTATGCGACACAGATACTTCCCGAAGCAACCGTGCCCCGAGAGTATCTGTGTCAGCCGGTAGGTGAGGGCGCCATGGCTCCTCTCCAGCCACTCCTCCATGACGGGCCTTACCGCCGCGATTACGGCGTGCCCTGCGCTGGGTTGCACAAGTCGTTCCTCCCATTCAGCCGCTAGGATCTGGCGGACCTCGCTCCGATCAGGCGGGTCCTCGCGCTGATGATACCTCAGCGCAAGGTCTCTCGCCTCCAGATCCCAGGGCATTGATCCGGCAAGAAGGCTCGCCGCCTCGAAGGAGATCGTACGATACCCCCGTATCACCCTGACGGCCATTGCACGCTGCGGCCTACGCAGCAGCGCGACATTGCCTGGCGTCAGGGCGTCTGCCCACACTGGGGCCCCATAAAGGGCCATGGACCGTACGATCCCCACGTAGAGCCTCCGGCAGGAGGCATTTGGCCCTCCCAAGTTTGGCAGCAGCCGCGATAGCGCGGCCGTGGCCCCTAACAGCTTGGGCGCCAACCGCTTAAAGTGCGGACCAAAGTCCCACCGGCTGTCGAGGACGAGTCCCAGGTACTTCATCGTCGACTCGATACCGATGCGGACGCCTCCTACCACTATATGGGATCCCAGAGGTGGCTTCTTCCGAGGCCCATGAAAACACAGGGCCTCAGACTTATGTAGAGCCACCTCGAGACCCAACCGCCGGATCCTCGCAACGACTAGCGCAACCCCCGCTGTCGCCAGCATGGTCGCCTCCCGGTGCGTCTTCCCCCTCGCCGTGACTAGCGTGTCGTCAGCGTAGCACGTCATGCCAACGCCGTGGAGAAGAGCACCGCGCAGCACCCAGTCATAGCCGATGTTCCACAGAAGCGGTCCCAAAACCGATCCCTGTGGGACACCGCATGACATCTCTCGCCGACCCCATACTTCCCGACCCGGGTAGATGACGGCCCTGTCCGTCAGGTAGGCCCCGATAATGTGGCGAAGGTAAGTCGGCACCCGATGGAATTCAAGTGCCGCCTTAATGCAACTCCAGGGCAAGGTGTTGAAAGCGTTGGCGATATCAAGTGATACCGCCAAAACCACCTCCCCCCGGGCCACTGCTTCCTCCGCCAGAGCCCTCACGCGCATGATGGCGTCCACAGTGGAGCGCCCCCGGCGGAAACCAAACTGGTTGTCCGATAGATCCGGCCCCATCCTAGTTAGGTGCTGGACAAGGCGGTCTGCAATTACTCTCTCAAAGAGCTTGCCCACCTCGTCCAACAACACGATGGGGCGGTACGCAGATGGTGAATCTGCAGGGCGCCCCTCCTTCTTCAGCAGGACCAGTTTTCCAGTCTTCCACCTCCGTGGAAACTGGCCCCGCTCGAAACATGCGCTCAAGAGCCCTCCCAATCGGGGCCCAAGGGCCTTCAGAGCCAGGACCCATGCTCGGCCAGGTATGCCGTCGGGCCCTGGGGCGGTGTTTTTGGCTTGAAGCCGTTTCACCGCAGCCATCAATTCTTCCCGGGTCACTTCGGGCACGTCGTCGTCATCGTCCGCGCTAGGCACCATGTCAGGAGGAACCATCGGCGGAGGGATGTGCTCCACCCTTGAAGGGAACAGAGCGCTCACCACACCCTCCAGCAGCTCGGGCCGGAGACTCTGGGATAGTGGGGGGGCCCACGGGCGAAGTTTGCCCCGTACCATACGGTATGGACGCCCCCATGGATTTGCGTCCAGAGTCGCCCTCATAGCGTCAAAGCCTGCTACTTTGGCTTCTGCTATGGCCGCCTGAAGGGCCACCTTTGCTGCTCTGTACCCCTCGTACAGCTCTTCTTCTATGGTTGCCTCCTCTGGGGTGCGGGGACGCCTCCTGAAGCGCCTCCTGAACCTGGTGTACCGGCGTCGCTCGTCAACACATGCAACTCGTAGTCGCGCTATGTCCGAGGACCACCAGTACATCTGGCGCCTTGCAGGACCGGGTCTTGCCCTAGGCATCCCCGCATCGCACACTTGCGACATTGCCTCCTGGAACCACTCGGCCTCCACATCGGTATCGACAGGCCTGTCTGGTACTCTCACCCAGGCCTGTACTATCGAGGCCTCCAGGAGGGCCTCCCGGTCTAGCTTGGCAAGAGCCCAACGCGGACCTACCCCAGCCGGGGCCGCCTGGACTGGACTGATAGAGGTCTGGGCGGAGACGTCGAATCGGATATATCTATGATCCGACAGCGTCTCTACCTCCTCCATCACACGCCAGCCCTGGACATGGCGCTCCACAGCGGGACTAGCGAACGAAATGTCCACTATAGACCCGCCCCGCTGCCGCACGCATGTCTGGACGGAACCCCGATTAAGAAGCAGTAGGCCATACTCCACAGCCCACTCCTCCAACACCTCACCCCACGCATCCGTGGCCGGGGAACCCCAAGCCGTGGATTTGGCATTGAAGTCCCCGACGACGAGCACTGGGTGTGGGTGGCTGCGACTGACGACGTTGCCCAACCCCACGAGGAAATCCTCGAAGTCGGCGAGAGATCGGTTTGGGGAGAAATATACTCCCACGACCACAACCTCCCCAAAAAGTGCCGCTACGTGTCCCCGACCCCTCGTGATATTCTCGAAGGATGGGGAACCAGCAGCGGCCCGCGAGATTAAGGCCACCAAGCCGTCACTATCACTAACCCAGTCGTCCCTGGGCGGGTTAAAGTACGGCTCGGCGACCACAGCGATATTGATCAACCACTCCGCCATGCTCTGGAGCAGAAGGTCCTGAGCCCTGGCGCAGTGGTTGATGTTAGCTTGGAGGAAGCGCAAATTTGGGGCCATTATTGGGTTACCATTAACGCTTCCTCACCGCTTTTTTCAGGCAGCTTTTCAACTGCCTTTGCTGCGGCCTTTTTGCCGTGCCATCTGCCCCCTTTCTTGGTGGTTTTGGTGCAGGCGTTACCGCCCACCCGGTGTTCTGCCGGCTTACCTGCCGCCGCACAGATGATGCAGTGCGGTGGAGCCTCGCACGAGCTGGCCTTGTGCCCGTGCTGACCACAGCGGAAACAAACTCCGCTGCGGTCTACATTTGCGGAACACATCGCCCCGGTGTGACCTTCCTCCAGGCACCGGTAGCATCTCAAGGCCCTGGCTGGCAGGAGCCTTACCTGCGCCGAAACCCACCCCACTAGAAGTCGGCCCACCTTAAGCTTTTGGGCCGCCGCAACGGGGCAACTCACAATAGTTGTCCCTAAGCCAGCGAAGTCAGAACGGATCTCGTTTGACTTTATCTGGTCTGGAGGGCAGCCACCGACCCTGGAAACAGCTGCCACGACCTCCTGTCTCGTGACGGAGTCATCCAGACCAGAAATACGCAGATCCACGCACTTAATTGGCCTAGACACCCGGACCTCCTCTGCTGGGAGCGACGCCTTCAGCTTTTCCGCGAGGGCATCAGCTTTCGGGCCGCTGGTGGCGCCAGGAATCTCGAGTAGCCGGGCACCGGTCAAGGTATGCTTGAACCTTAAACCCGGAATGTCGAGGTCGCCAAGCTCGATCTCGGTCTTCGCTTTTGTCAAGATCTCGGCGTAGTTGATACCCCTCTCTGCTGCACCAGGCTGCAGCGTCAGTATCACAGCCGCTGATCTAGGGGCGCGGAGTCTAGCTGCCTCCCTTTTCTTGGCCTTCACCTCTTTCGACGCCTTTTTCCTGGCTGTGCGTCTAGCCCTCTTCCTCTTCTTCCCAGCGCCGGCTGTTTCCCACCCACCCTCACGGGTTTCGGAGGTCGTCGGATGCTCTTGGTTAGCCGCAGCAGCCTGCTGGCTGGCTGCTGCACCTTTGCCCTTGCCTTTCCCCTTCTCTTTCCCCTTTCCTTTTCCTTTCTGCCCCTGTTGGAGCTCCAGGGTCTGGGTCAGGGCAGCCGAGGTCTGGGCGGCCAAGGCATCCGAGGCCTGGGTGGCCGAGACTGACGACGACGCCGGTGGGGGCGACGCCTTTGGTAAGCGCGGCGCTGCGGCCTTCGCCGCGTATGATGGCGCACGCGCTTGCTCCGCATTTCTGCAGTCCGCAGCCAATGGTGGGCGCAGCGACTTTCCCTCACGGACGTCGTAAATCCTTGCCATCTCCTCCCGGACGATGCTGCGGATTTGGTCAGGCTCAGCTGTTTGCAAAGGCCGCACGGTGTTATCCACGACTTCGCGCCGGCGGGTGTCCCTCTGGAGCTCGGCCCTGAGCTCATCGTGCTCCTTACGCAGTTGGGCCACTTGAGCCGCCAGGCGGGAGTTCTCGGCCTGAAGCTTCGCCGTTTCCTCCGAGGAAGTGCGCTGCAGCATCACCTCCGCAGCTTCAACAATAGAGACCGTTGCCTCCTTAAGGGCCTTTTGGCTGCAACCGCTCAGGCCCTTGGACACCTTGGAGACCCTTTTTATGGCCACCACGGCACTCTGGAGCTGCTGGTGGAGCGCATGGGCGGACATATCTTCTGCTTCCACCTCTCCGGCACCCGCAGAGGATACCGAAGGTGGAGTCACCCTTCTGGCTGACACCTTCTGGGTGAGCTCAGCGACCTCTCTTTCGTCCTGTGCGAGTTTCTCCGCCTGTTCGGATGCCTTCTTAGCGGCCGCAAGCTCCTTCCTGGCGTTTGCCAGGCCCACATAATGGCTCTTTGATGCGGCCTTGCCTTTGCCACGTCCGGCACTGTTGCGTTTTGGAGCCGTAACCGCTCCATCGTCACTCAAGGCCGAATCTGACCCCAAGTAAACCACCTCTGAGCGAGTGCGTTTGCGCAAGACCTTGGTACCGCTCTTAACACTGTCTACACTCGACATACTAGCGTCGGATACATCGTCGGATCCCGACCACCCACCCAACCTTGTCAGCACTACAACGGGTACTGTACCCGGTCCTGCTTCCTTCTTTCCTGATGCAGAGTCAGCTTCTGACACCGCATCCACCTTCGTAACGTCTGAATTTATTTGATCCATAAAATTCCCACGAGTATGGGGGATATAAATGGTCCATCCGGGCAGTGCCCCCTGTACCCGGATAAGCCTAGCGTAACCCGCCAGGGGGTCGGCTGGTACCCTGGTGGAGGTCGCACTAGAGACTGAACGTTCCTATGGAACACCCGTCAGCCATGCATCCCCTCACGGTGCGCCGCCGCTTGAGATTCGGGGTAATTTTTTATAGAGGTTTTCTTCCTCACGGTCCGGGCGGTTAAGCCAAGACCCTCGGTCCCAATAGGAGCCGCGAGACGTAACCACAGCACTCCTACTGAGGTTACGAGATCGACGGGGGCAGGGAAAGACACAGTCCCCCCGCTGCCTGCCCAGTGGCAGGGTGAGTGCACACCGAGCCCGTCCTTGCTCCTCCACTGTGCCCTCTGCTATCATCAGAGGGACACGCGGAGCAACGCTCCTCTTGCCCAGAACGGGCACCTCCCGCGCCAGAATATTCGCCACGGGCAATAAGGTCCCCCGAAGGACAATAAGGTCCCTCGAAAGGATAGTTATTGCCCGTACCCAGGGTGCACCGGCCTAACAACTGCTGTTCCCCCCAGACATGTCCAGGGGGACTAGCAGCCGTCAGGCACACGTGGAGGTTTCCTGGCCCAGCACCCCCAATTTAGTTTTCCTAAAACTACTTAATGCATCGTCTCGTAAGCGCATCATGAGCTTGATCGTGTCCGTAATCCAAGGATACGACTTTTCCTTTATAGTACATGTCTTGATCGGTGCGTGAACATCAAACAGGGCAAGAATGCGGGAGTTAAAAACATGCACCATGTCAGTTACACTGTCTAGATTTGAAATGTTTTCAAGGCATAGTAGCAATAAGTCCATATTAAAACTATCCATGCATACACTTTTAAGTTGCCTAAATTCTACAACGTATGGCTTAAACTTGTCACGTTTTACGTGGAATTCTGCGGATATAATAGAATGACCATTAATTGAACCAGAAGATTCTACCGTTGCATATCTTGCTCTCAGGTCAGTACACAGGAGATCGATAAGAGTTTCACTGGTGTCTGTAAAGTGAGTGGGTGACGTGACTAATTGTGTGAGACTTAGGTATTTTAAAAACTCGTAGAATTTTTTAGTTTTCGCGTCGTTTGTGTCAGTCATGTTCACGTTAAAATCGCCAAGCAATATATAATGATCACAATTTCCCAATGAAGTAAGAGTTTCCGTTAAGGCATCCAGGAGAAGGTCAAGGTTAAGCCATTGAGGCCGATATGCTGTGCCTATGGCAATTTTTTTGCCATTCATTGACAACGTTAACCACATTTGGTCGACCGATTCGAACCTGGGATCAACAGCACACGTCCAAGTACGCACGCTCAGTCCCCGCCGTAGATAAAAGCCAACGCCCCCACCACGACCCCTGCGCACACGCGCTGACCGCGGTGTGTGGCGGAGACGATAGCCTGGCACCACCGGAGCGCGCCCCTCCTCCCCCGGTCGCAACCATGTTTCGTTGATAGCCAAAACATCAAAACAATGCCTGTCGAGTGCACCAATTAAGTTATCATGACCTGTACCCAATGATCCTGGATTAAAGAGACCAACTTTAAGAAATTTTCCGCCTTTAGTCATTATAATTTTCTAAAATTATTCCGTCATTTAGAAAAAACAGTATGATCAGTGCACATGCATTCATTGTAAGTTCTATTATTAGTATTGGTTCAAATGTAATTAAGTAAGTAGCGTGTAGAATAAAATGGAAGTGGGTAATATAGTTAATTAACGTGTAAAAAGGTTTTAAAGTGTGGTTTATAGATAATACTTTTGTATGAAATAGATGTAGATAAATATATATATTGGTATAAAACAGACAAAGTTAGTATCCCGGCAAATTGTATAGTCTTTCTTATATTTTAATTATGGAACACCCCGCGTCACCACCGGCGCCGGGCCGTCCCGCTCAAAGGTTTTTTTTAAATTCACACTGGCTGTTTATAAACTCAAAAGACCGCGGCATTTTTTTTTCGATATTTTTCTTCCGACTATCTATAGTTCTATTTTTAAAATTCATTCCCGCCCTAGGGTGGAAAGCAATTACTATGAGTTTTTTCCGCCCTAGGGAGGGAATCAGCGTTTTCCACCCGCTACTTGGATCAAACAAACACTACTATCCGAGTATGAGAAATGAAAATGAAATATTTTTGCGATAGGTACCTACCCACTAGATATTACATGATATTGTATTTACTCCAAAACTTTATATAAATAATTGTTTTAGTTAGTATTTTGTTCAGATCCCCTGATTTGATTGACACATCACACACACTTTCATGCACTACAATACACACACTTCTCTACACACAATACTTACACATATACTACACCCACTTAGTATAAGATAGCAAACTTAGATTTAACCTCACTGTCCATAGCAGTCTAGAAAGGTTTTTTTTTTTTCTGTGGCTGTCTCCATTAATTCTGTACTTCTTTTGTGGGAATCAAGTGCTGGCGGACCTTAACACAGGCTACTTTGTAACCTTGCTAGGACCCGAGATATACTATTGTATTTGTTACTATTGTTTGAAGATCGATCCCTAACTTTATTGTATTTTTGCAACAGACTGTACTACACTTTTATGAAATAAATCAATAAATTAATTAAATATCCTAAAATCCAAAGACATTATAAATTGTCTTTGCTAATATCCATGTAGCTCGTTTTGTGTGTTTTTGTAATAATGTTGCCAATTTAAATATCTACCTACTTAAATAATATAAGTTATCCTTAAAAATAAGGTTTTATACTGAGAACTAACAAAATCTGCGATTGACTTTCGAATCAACTGCTTGCAGAAGACCTTGACTCTTATCGACAAGGTTCGAGACGAGTGAAAATTAATAGGATGCTTATGTAAATTGCTGAGTTTACTAAAAAGCAATTTTCAGAAGTTTTTGAAGCACGTGCTTGCTTACCTGGCGAGGCTCCAGGTGGCAGATCTTTGCGAGGCCGTTGTCCTTTGTGCAAAATATGAGGATTGAAAGTAGGTATTTCTGATGACTAACGAGAAATACTAAAGTTATGGATAAATAAATTTAGAGTCTTAGACCAACATAAAAAAGGTAGACGGCGCATGTGTTAACAAAAGCGTTCAAAAACGTGATGCATGCTTTACAAACTTGTGTGCGTGACCTTGTGTCGCACGCAGTTGACATGCATCTGTGTGCTTAGTAAAAAGTGTTGCCACCGAAAACAAATTTACCCCATTTACGCATATTAAATATTATATTTTAAGGACAATATGTAGCAATTTAAATAAAACATATTTTTCTAATGATACGTTTAATAAAAGAGAATAATACTGAAAACCTTTGTGTTGTGTTAGTTTCCGGTAGTACTGTCTTTTCTTACCGATTTCTGGGTATACCATCTAATTTAGATATAAAATTTGATGGAATCTTATCTTTAGGAGTACCTACCTTACTTTATTGAAAAGTATTTCAATAAAAGGCCTTATTAAATTTGTTTTCTGGTCCATGCCGGAGAAATTATACAAACGTGATACACGTGATCACGTGTATCATATAATACTGACATTATTATCCTTTGAAAATAGCCGCGGGGGTGTGGGGCGGGCAGAGTAGGGCACGTCGATTAGAATAAGTATGACAACAAAAATCACTAATACAACGTGTTTGTGAAATAACTGAAAACCCCTTAAGGGGTCATTGTACTCATCCGTATGAACAACTTTAACTACGGGACCAAACCAGAAATCGCGAAAAAAAATCAGCAGATCCCTACATTTTGTCGGTTCATATGAACACAAATGTTACCTACATTTGTGTTCACATGAATCCACACAGATGATATTATTTTTTCACGGTGTCGGGGTTGGTCCCATAGTAAAAGTTGTTCAAACTGATGAGTACAATAGTCATTAGGTTCTCAGTGATTTCAATAATACGTTGTAAATTCTACAATAATTTATGAAACGAAATAATTACTTGCGATACCAATTTATTACAATAAGTTTGGGTGTCTGATGTTTTAAGCCATTGAAATAATACATCTTAATTAAATTAGGTACTATATGAAATGTTCAAAATAAATAAAAACATTAAACCGATGGCCAAATTACGAAAATTACTAATCCTAATAACACCATCATACCCAAACGTCACCCGTATTTTGGGGGTATTTTTGATGTCGATTTGCTGGTCACACCGACAATAATACGTAAGGTTTTGTGTTCCAACGGTACATTACGAAATTTTATTGCATTTATAATTTAAAATTACGTAAAATCAAGTACTTCTTTGTGAAATGTAATCCCGCAAGGCTTTTTTACTGTCAGCGAGTTATTTTTACACGTTTTCACAACACAGGAAGGCATATTAAGACCATAAACAATACTGTCAATGTTACGTCTAGCACGTTCGGTTTCTCGCGTCGCACTGGAACGCGATCAGCTTCCTATTACAAATTCAGCTTCCTTTACCCTGCTTCCTTGGACAGCGCGGTACTCTGTCTACCTTTTTTCTGTTGGTCTAAGTTTAGAGTTTTATAGTTGCACGACGTTGTTGCACGACGCCCCTGCAAGGCATGGCCCCGGGCGATCGCCCTGTTTGCCACCCTGTAAGAACGCCCAACGGAAGCAAGTTATGGGAACGCGCGTCTGATGCAGCTTGTGGCAGTTCGATAAAACTTCCAGAAACCGACACAATTTAACATATTCACTGAGAGGCCATTTTTAACGAACTTTCAGCTCTCAGCCATTCCGTTGGAGATCGATTATAATTCAAAAATAAACTAGGTAGGTAAGTTGGCACTAAGTACTAAATCTTGTGTCAGCTTAATATACACAGAAGATACTTTTTATCTTCAAGGTAATGAACTTAGAGGGTTCAGTGTTTGAATGAAAACTAAAAATGAGCCATATGCCTTCAACTTAAGTTTAGTATGAAGTACGCACTGTATACAATGCGAAGTCAGCTTATACTGGAAATGTATACCTTGATATGTAGCCGTACAAGAGTTTTATAGTTACAATATTTTTCTTTTACGTAATTCTAATGCACATAGGAATCTGTTACCTTAAAATGCAATGACAAGTCATCGTCATGCCTAATGCTACATGCAGAATGCAGTATTCATAAGGTATATTCAGAAGGACAGCACCATGACCACACCACAGCGGCAAAAATGTCCCAGGCAGTGATCGTATGTGCATGGTCAGCTGCCTGAAATTACGATGTGGCAGCCATAAATTACGTGTGGTTGCGATGTGGTTATGTTTGTCCAGCGATAAAATATATTGGGTACGGCACGTACACGACGTACGGTGGTCGCAGGGTGATCGGCCGATTGCAAGCGAATGCCGCCAGTGAATGTTGCATTTGTGGCCACAATATCGTCCGTATCGACAATACGTTTGCGATAGCCGTCGAACGCGACTGCAAATAATTTTGGTCGTTCATGTGTGTGAATGATACTAAAAGTTTTCATACAATTTTCACGTCTGGAAGGAATCATAGTGTACCTACGTGTGCACAGATTTATCAACTACAAAAGCAGTCCCGGATCTTGACTGGAACAAGCTGGTGCACATGTACTGGTGCTGCTGCCCCCAGTGGTAGCCTCAAAAGTCATGAAGTTCAAGTATGGCGCGCTTATCCTGATTTACTATAGTATAAGCTAAAAGAAACTAAGCGAAGACCTTTAGAGGAGATGAAGAAAAAGGTAAGTAGTTTTACCCCGCCTCTAAAAACTTTACATTCGATAAAGGCAGTGCGTTTGATTACTTGCTACCTACTTAATCCTACTAATTCTATTCTACTATATAATATTGTAAACGTGAAAGTTTGTAAGGTTGTATGTGTGGATGTTTGTTACTCTTTCACGCAAAAACTAATGTATGGATTTTAATGAAATTTGGCATACAGATAGAACATAACCTGGATTAACATATAAGCTACTTTTTATCCCGGGAAGATGAACAGTTCCCGAGGGATCCGCGATAAACAACATTCACGCGGGCGAAGTCGCGGGCATAGGCTAATGTTCTTATGTTTCCTATTCGTTTTCTATTTAATTTGGTATGAAAACATTACAATATCTGGAACAAAATAATAAAACTATCAAATGTAGGTATTTCAATCAAATATATGTATATTTATAAACTTAATCAATAGAAACTAAAGTTAAATGAACCACCAAGATAATTAACACAATTTCTTCTTTTACTGTCACTATTCATCGCGGAAGCACGATGATGATGAAATACCTATATTTTGTAATAATAAAACTAAGTTTTGCGCGTATTTGAGGGTCATCTAGCAAACGAGCTGGCATCAGGGCCCATCTCCATGTTATGGCCAGGAGGTGGCATGTGGAATCCTCCGTCGTTATTGTGCGACTGCTCCACAACGGTCACTCCGTTGTCGTCATCGCCACAGCAGGAACTGCATAAACCCATGTTTGTTATCTGGAACATTTATAAAAAAGAATCAGTGACTATCCATTTTAAGTTGTTACGAAAAGGTCGCAGGTTTTCAGACAAAACTAACTTTTTTTTTACAAAGGCAAAAGACTTAACAAGAGCAAATGTACACTAAGCTAGCTGGAGCTCAGCGTACGTCCTCCTGTGGCACCCGTCCCCCAATTCAGAACCACACGATAACCAGTTGTCGATCGATTCGGTTTGTTATCTCTTTTTCTCTCGTTGCGTGAATCATCAGACGAAACGGGACAACAAACCGAATCGATCGACAACTGGTTATCGTGTAGTTCTGAATCGGGCAGCCGGTCCGTCTACTGCAGGAGTGGAAAGAGGTCGTGGCCTCTCGAATCCTCTCTGTCACCTCCTTTGCAAGCATTACCTCCTCGCAGAAGGGGACGACGCCCTCCCAAACACTCTCGCTCCCGGCCATGGATATATCCACCACATGTGGATGTGTGGTGGTGTTCCTTGTAGTTATAACCACCACTGGAAGCAAGAGGTCGCTGCCGCCTACTGCACTAATGAAGTCACAGCGCTGCATGGCCCAAACTGAGCACTCCGCCATCGTGTGCAGCGCCGTGTCTTCACTACCACAGTAATGACACTCGGGCGTCGGCTCCCGGCCTATTCGACACAAATACTTCCCGAAGCAGCCGTGCCTCGAGATTATCTTTATCACCCAGTAGGTGAGAACGACGTGGTGCCTCTCCAGCCACTCTTCCATGACGGTCCTTACCACCGCTTTAGCGGCGTGCCCTGCGCTGGGTTGCACAAGTTGCTCCTTCTATGCAGCCACTATTAGGATCAGAGACACTTCGCCACGCCATTATATTTGGGCGTCCCAATTTCGACTACAATTAATGCAGCAACAATATTAGGCCCATATTTAATAGAAATGTTATAAAAAACATATAGAAATAAAGACGTAATTTTTACAAATAATAGCATTCGACGATGTATAATATTATTCGTAATAACATTTCAAAAGCTCTTGGTGGTTAATTTTTTTTCTTCTTCTTTGGTTGTTTCGTTGGTCATTAAACGATGAAGAACTATCTTATAAGCAGAACGCTTAATAGTAGAAGTTATATCAATCAACATTTTTCCAAGACATATTTTTATAAATAGGTGCGTATTGTCTTGAGTCACATTTATTCTATAAGCCGTATATCTGCCTAGATATTATTTAAGAGCCTTCAAAATTCTCATATGGAACTTCTGAGAATACACAATACATGATCACTATAAAAAATTAACTTACTTTTTTGAGATTATCCAAACGTTGTGCCACCACAAATTATGAAATGTTTTTATTTTACCAAGCGACTTATTATGTAGCCTACTTGCTAACTAAGGTGACGCTAGTATCCAATGAGATAAGATTATTATCGATAATTCTTTGCCGACGAAGTATTGGTAACACGAATTTTTGTGAATCACCTAAGGCATTTTTCACACTATGTAAAGGCATTATAACACAGTATTAAAGGAAAATGGCTAGACTTATTTAAAGCAAGACAATATAAATATTGCCTTAGTTCGAATATGTTATCGATTTCCTAAATAATCATTTGATTGTCCTTTTATCAATTCTTATTTCGGTATATCGAACTTTAAGATATTAAAACGATTTCTTGTACAAGTAATTAGGTTCCGCCTGAATTTCGAAAAAACACCGTTTCCTACGTATTCTTATGTAACATCGAACTACAATAAGTACCTACAAAGATAAACACAACGCTTGTCAATATGGCAACATATACAGTATACAGGAAGTCTGTATTCATTTATTCATATTCCTGACGTGTAGTCCAAAGAGCATTATGTCCATGCAAAAGAAAATTGTATTTGTTTTCGTAACAATAGGTTTTTTCCATGGGAGGGTTAACCCGCCGCACAAATATCGCCCCGCCCCAGATATCGCTGGGGAGATGCTGTGGAGACTGATCTACGTGAGCTTCAAGCTACCAACTGGTGAGATATCGCGCAAGATCGAGGAAAGTGGAGAGTTCTCGTTTCGGAGGCCATGACTCACTTTGGGTCGCTGAGCCAGAGGAGTAAGTAGTAAGTAAAAGAAAATTATTACACTTTTATTTTTAAAACCATTTATAATATTTTTTGACACCGACTGCTATGATCTGTGTGCCTTTTAGCAAAGGCCTCCTCCATTTCCATCTATTTTTCTCTGTTACTAGCTAGTAGCTACTCTGGTCTATAATATTCCGGCTAGGTATTTCATCAATCTCGTCGCGCCAGCGTTTTATTTGCCGTCCTCTGGTTCTCTTGCCATTTCTCGGGTACTAAACTATGACCATTTTACGCCAATTGTCTTGGCTTCTCAGGGTATGCCCATGCCCAGTCCATTTCTACTTTAATTTTCTGTTTTTCAGTGTTCTGTTCCATTTCCTTTGATGTCAGTGTTTCTTTTTCAATCTTTCCTTTTCACTCCTAGCATACTTCTCTTCAAGGAACGTTCGCAAACAGCTATTTTGGTAGCACCCAAATCTGGCACCCAAAGAAAGAAAAAAAGAAATGTCCTGGAGATTTGTCTAATTTTTGAGTTTTTATAGCTTTCTCTACCTTTCTGTCTGACTAGTATTTGACAAATACCACAGTGTAACAGCATACATACATTCTCCATTCAGTGGCTGATGGCTTAATGAGAGTTTGACATTTTTTAAAGCAACTTTGTTTGACTTGTTTGAAAACGGCTCAGGACATCACGTTGTAGGACTGTCAAACTGTGGCGTGACTAAATTGTGCTAATATAATCTAATATATTCTTAGTATGATAATTATGCTGGTCTCTTCTCTAGCCACATCACTGGTTGTCGCCAAACAAAACAAGAAAACATTATTTTTATTCAAGCGGACCTTATTTTTTATATGCTTGTAAACTTTACACCTTAGTCCTCGGAAGGATCGTCAATTATAAAATTAGTAGTAAATAGTAGTTACCGTGTATTGAGCTGTGAGCACAACTACAAGCTGATAGTAAGTAGAACATTCTTAGAAGTGTGAACGTGAATGATTATATATCTTAATTAAAAATCTGTATCCATATCCGTAATCTGAATATTATAATAATTTTATCGAAGCATTTTATAAATAAAACTATTACACAGCGGAATCCATTATGAGAAGGTAATTTATACGTATAGGTATTTTTTGTGAAAGTTTCTTCTCAAAATTGTGGAATTGAATTTCAAATATCAATTATTCGTAACCATATAAAACGCTGATTTTAAGCCGCATCTGCTCCCCGAATTAGAACCACATGAGAACCAAGGGCCTTACTCCCGGCTGGATCGAGTGCTGTATCAATCGAATTTGAATTCGAGTTAGTGTCAAATCGTACTGCATTTTTCTAGGACATTAGCTCGATTTGGTTCAGAGCTCGCACCAAGTAAGGCCCCAGTTGTCGACCAATTATGTTTGTTATCTCTTTTTCTCTCATTGCGTGAATTATGAGATGAAACGAGATACAAATCGAACCGTTCGACAACTGGGGCCTTACTCCCGACTGGTGTGAGCTCTGAACCAAATCGAGCTAACGTCAATTCCTAGAAAAATGCAGTACGATTTGTCACTAACTCGAATTCAAATTCGATTGATACAGCACTCGATCCAGTCGGGAATAAGGCCCCTGGTTGTCGTGTGGTTCTGAATCGGGGAGCTGGATAAACTGAAAACCGATCCTAACTTGGAAAAAGGCAAGGAGAAAGAAAAATTATTTGCAGCCACGGAAACTAAAACAGGGACTGGGTTACCGGTTAGGTTAGGGCTTGTATAGAAAACACGTATCCCTAACTATGATAATAACACAAGGATTATATTTTAGGTTATTATATTTTATGTCAAAATCAATAAAAGCTAAAAAAAAAAAAAAAAAAACACAGAAGTAGGTAACCTGTATTCACCTGTAACAATAACAGCATCTTAAGCATTACCGAAAACTATTCGTTGAGTATTAAAATGAACAGGTAATCCATTGAAAAGCAAACGAATTCTTCAGAATTATTAACCAGAATAAAAACTCGAAAATTTTGATTGCTTCGGGAAAGATTTAATTTTAAATCTTAAAAATACTGAGGTATGCATGGTACGGCTCGGCGGTGATATGTATAATACAAAATCTGTTGTATTGACTCCCTGCAGTCTCTCGGGCATTTAATTAATTAATAGAGATCTTTAGTTTTCATGGGAAGCTTCACCAACGTCCTGGGCCGTGATGACCGCCCGGGCCGCCTGGACCTCCATGATGTCCATGGTGTGGTGGTCCATGATGGTGTGGTGGACCATGATGGTGTGGTGGCCCATGATGGTGTGGTGGCCCATGATGGTGAGGTGGACCACAACACGGTCCACACAGACAAGACAGCAAGAGACCCATATTCACTGAAAATGAACGTGATTTAATTAGATTTTAAATTATAGTGGCCTCATCAGGCACTATCCTGATAGGCTGATAGTCCCCAATGCTGCCTGGTTTTTTGGTGCGATGTTCTTAAATCAAAATATTAACTGGACTTCTTGTGGCAGAACCATGGGCTCTCAATCTCAACAAGCATTGGGAAAAACGGGTTGTACTCCTCAGGACCTACCACTATCAATAAATTTAATGTTTAATTTCAAAAATACGCTTATTGCATGGAAAACATGTCCAGTCAGAAGCAATAATATCTACCTATCGACAGTTTTAAAATCGCAAAGAATGTGACCTGACTATAGATAGACTGGATAAATATGTGTCCATGTACAGAAGAGAAGGCTCTACCACCCATTGTCTTATATTCATTTGCATGGATTGAGTCGGAAAAATATCACTGGTAGCTTAAAATCCGTCGATAGGCAGATATTATTGCTTCTAACTGTACAGTAAAAATAAAAAACTTTCATGTAAATCAAGAACCATCATACGAACATCTTGAATTAATTTTTACGTTTTTTCCAATTTCCAAAATGAAGGCTATTTGTCGATAGGTGTAGGTGCCATGGCATGATAAAATTGATGATAGCTAGTTATCTACTAAAAGCATCGATATAGATAAACGTATCTTTAACAATTTTCACACTACGACACGTGCCTCTTGACTATAATTATGCAAATAGCATGAAAAACTTACCAATAAGATGTAGTGAACAGATGTTAACAGTTCGTCAAAACGATAGGTTTCACTCAATAGCAACAGGGAACTGATAAGCCCCCAAAGACCACTATTTGTTATAAATATTGATAGCAGATATCGATCCGAAAATATTAAGCGAATCTAAAGTTGTTAAATACTGCATGACTCATACTTACGTTTTAAGTATTATTATACCTAGGTACGTCAAATGACGTACGAGGACACTCCTGTAAGTCACCTTTAGTCAACCTTTTGTTGTTATACCTATGTATTATAAA
This sequence comes from Asteroscopus sphinx, assembly GCA_949699075.1. Lineage (NCBI taxonomy): Eukaryota > Metazoa > Arthropoda > Insecta > Lepidoptera > Noctuidae > Asteroscopus > Asteroscopus sphinx. The sequence continues at coordinate 14,992,210 of OX453013.1, forward strand.
AAATAACACTAATTAGATCTTAATTTGTAGGATATACAACATAATCTGGTGTAATGTTTTATCACGATTCACGAGATAATTGCCTGATGGGTTTTGACGGAAAACAATATTTCCAAAACCAAACATCATCAGTCTATATAGCCTTGTCTAACCATGTTGGCGTTGGTTTCCAGTCTTCATCATCATCATCATTTCAGCCGAAAGGCGTCCACTGCTGGACATAGGCCTCCCCCAAGCATCGCCACAATGACCGGTCCTGCGCTTTCAGCATCCAGCGGAACCGCGACCTTCACCAGGTCGTCGGTCCACCTTGTGTTGGTGTTGGTTTCAAGTCTTACCAGATACTAATAAGTACCTGCCATATTATTCAGGTTGAATTTAATCAGCCACTCATTTGTAATCTGTCATAAAAAGACTCTAGAAGTCCGCAAACTAAATTGGACCTTCAAAAATTGTCATAAAGGACAATTGGATAGGGAAGATTTTTTCACGACCAAAATATGTGTAGGATTCGCTGACAGGCTGATATGATGACTATGAATGGATGCGCACAACATTCAAATTACCCAAACTCCAATTGGTGAGCAGCCCCGGATCTTGATTTTTTTCGAGGCTGGGCAAAAACTGCTGTTTGCCCCCCCCCCCGACGACCACCAATCCTTTGTCTTTTTTTAAAAGATTATTTTGAGCTTTATACTTTGTATGATATATAAATGTATTGCACGGCCACAAACAGGAAATGAAGGTTGCATACGTTAGCGCGAGCCTATGTATAAAAAAAACCAAAAATATTACCTCAATTTCAGTGGGGTTTTTGGTTTTTTAAGTGTGACATAAAAATGCCACAAAATAGTCGCTTACAATAGAGTTTACGTATGAGCGCGAGCGAAGCCAGCGCGTTTTTTTTTTATTTTTTTTCCATTTAAACCGTTAACGAAAGTACATATAGCTCAAACATTAATTATTTAATGTAAAAAAACAAAAAGAGACAATTAAACTGTCAGAAATCCACGACTACCTCCACGGCGATTTTTGCGAAGTTTTCAAAGTACTCGATTCAATCTTTCGGTCGGCTTCATTCTCGAAGTTGTGTTTAACTACAAAGGAGAATTGAATTGAAATGGCATTCCATAATGGTTTTATCTAAGGGTTTTAATCATTCTAATAGGTATTATAGTTGTACAAATATTTATTTATTTTGACTTCTTGAGCTCATAGAAATGTTCAAGGCCTGAAATAAGGATATTTTTTAAGGTATTGAATTTTTCAGATCTTAGATTTGGTGTCCTTCTGACGGTGAGGCCCGGGGCTGACCTGAAAGATAAATAATAAATACTGCGCATCTCATTCATCGCAAAGTTGCGGTACGCTGGGTGGTGTACCCGTCTGCCACGCTTGAATTTGCCGCCCCCTGAAGTTGGCCCGGGGCACGGGCCCCCGCTTGCCCCCCCCCCCCTAGATCCGGGGCTGTTGGTGAGGCACCAAAGAGAAGAGATCGGCGTTTCTCTTTTCACTTGCACGCATTATTAAACTCTACCTCTGACCAACGAACCTCTGCTAACTGACGCGGAAAGCCGCGTAATTAACAATGGCTAGTTAGCATCCAACTTGCCATTCACTTCAGAATCTAGTAAAAAAAATGAAAAACTGATGTTAAACCAGAGAATTAATGCTCCTGAACAAGTAGCAGTGGAACCTGTGGCTGGAGGATTGGCTCTGCGTTTAACAGGTCATAAATGTTTATGAATAAGGCTTAACATAATCAGCCCATTACTGTCTCACTGCTGGGCACGGGCCTCTTCTCAGTATAAGAAGGTTAAGGCCTTAGTCCACCACGCTGGCCTAGTGCGGGTTGATGGACTACACACACCATTGAGAACTGTATGGAGCATTCTCAGCTGTGCAGGTTTCCTCACTATGTTTTCCTTCACCGTTAAAGCAAGTGATAATCAAATTCTGATCCGCACATGAATTCGAAAAGTCAGAGGTGCGGGCCGGGATCGAACTCGCACCCTCCTGCATGGAAGGCAAGCGTTCAACCACTAGGCTATCACTAAACAGTAAGGCTTGATTCACGAAAATTAGGACTTGATATTTATAAAGAGAATGGTACGATCGACTGCACGTCAGTGGTAACATTTAGACATTGACAGTGTCTTTATTTCGTAAGTGGTAAGGGCGATTTTCTAATACAAGTGTTACCAATATCATGCAGTCGACTCTACTAGCATAACTTCATGACATGCTATAATTTAAAAACACATAAACTGACTACCATCTATTGTCGTTTTACTATTATGGCACACCTAACAATTTCCATATAGAGTATATTAACTTTTAGCTGTTAATAGTAAGTAGGTAACGTGCGTGAAGACCCATGTTTTGTATAGCTAACCCCATATTAGTCAATTTTACATTAGACATTAAAAACAGTCATATTTCAATATTTTTTATTCAATAATTGTTATAAAAATACTAAAATCATCACACAGCGATGTATTACAAATAAAAAGTAGAGTAAATATTATATTTTTTCTTTTAATCCCGTAATTTGTTTTAAAGACGTCCGTACAATAACATTATTTTAAAGTAGAGTTGGCTGATAAGTAACATACGGGAACAACCTCACATAGATGTCAACCAACAAGCCAAGTAAATCATTTTAAAAAACCGGCCAAGAGCATGTTGGGCCATGCTCAGTATTATAGGGTTCTCTAATTACAAACGAATCAAATGGAATATTAATCATTGCTATTTTACTTTTTGCAAACAGCGCCACCTAGCGCTAAGTTTAAGAAGCTAAATTTAAGAAGTGTGTCATATAATACAAAGTTTATTTTTGTGATTTTTTTAAATAGAAAATAACTAAAGGAGCATTATTTGCTAAGATCATTTTTCTCTAAGGTCAATGACCTATGAACTAGGACGTCTTAAGTATTTTTCAGTTTTCTCACTATAACTCGAAAATTTATAATCACATTATACTCGAAATAATTTTAAAAGAGAATTTTCAGAAAGTTCTATCAATGTAGAAGACTATAAGATTCTACGTTGCATAGTTTAGAAATGGCAGGGGGGGGGACACATTGCAAGCCACTTTGGCGAACTGTATTTCGCAGATGGTATACCTGATAAAAAAGTTATGTATGAAACATTACCTTCATTTTAGTAGACCGAATCAATGATACCCAATACGAGGGGGAGCAGCGAAAAAATTTTTTTTATCCCCTTTTCACATGTATAGGCGCCACCCCTAAAATACGTTATCAAGATTTTTTTATTCTTTTAAAATTGAGATCTATATCTAAACCATTTTTTAACAAAATTTCATTTACTTATGTTTATAACTGTAGAAGTTATTAAGCTGTAAAGGATTAGGACAGACGGACAGACGGACACACGGACGGACATGACGAAACTATAAGGGTTCCTTGTAGGACTACGGAACCCTAAAAACGACTCAACAAGAACAAAAAGGAGTTAAGTTTCATTATTTTATGTAAGACCAATATGCACACTTAGTGCGCAATAAATGTTTTGAATTTGAATTTGAACTCACTGTATCAGATGAATAAATAAAATTAAAAATGTTTATTTCAGTTACATAATTTTCATATCATACACAATTTGGAGAGCAAGTTGCTTGTTAGGTGACTCCACTCTACCACTAAAATATTATCTGATTAAATTATGCAAATGAATGTTAGTACAAAAACACTAAACAAGTTTTACCTTTGAAGAAAAATAAGCTATTGGCTTTAAGTACTAGAAAAATACTGAAAGTATACCACTTTTGCGATATAAAAAAGATGAACACTATATTTAAAAAAAAAATGTGTATAGTATAGTTCCAGACATAAAACTTACGATATTAATTATTATTATGAAGTTTTGTAACCATAGTATTATATCCATTGTCTAGTACCCATAGTACAAGCTCTGCTTAGTTTGGGTCTAGATGGTGCTGTGTAAAAATGTCCCAAAAAGATTTATTTATTTATAGAAATCTAAATAATAAGGTAATAGAAGTGGTAAGGGCGCGTGAACTTGTGTCTGCATACAGGTGTCTTGTAGGACACCAGTGGCGAACCTTTTGCTTGATCATCAGTGCTGTTTTGAACGCAAAGTCACTAAAATTGTATTTTGCAGCATATCTGACAGCGGTTTTTATTGGCTTTATTTATTTTGCATTGAATGCTAGAAACATGGCGTATTTGCGGCCACAGGGTAGCGGCGAACTGGCGACACGTGTAACCATTTAATGAAGCAGGAAGACTAAAGGCCTGCTAAGTGCTAACCCTGCCAACAAAGTGACTGCTTTACGACGAGTCTTCCGTAGACATCCACAGAATTAATTACTAATTCAGATACGCAAACTACTATAGATTGAAGACTGTCCCAAAAAACTGTAAATACTAGGCATCTAATAGGCAAATACTAATTCATAGCAATCCTTTGAAAAATATGACTCCCTTACACAATACGTTTTTGTAAACTCTACAGCGTATATATTTGATTAATTTATATATAATCGAAACCGCATTATGATATTGTTAGTTCTATGCACATAGTTCAGTTAGCATTTTAAATTGTAATGGTAACTACCATTGAAAATGCAATCAAATAATTTTCCCATTCATTCATTCATTTCAGTCGGAAGACGTCCACTGCTGGACATAGACCTCCCCCAAAGGGGGGGATATGCCATAATCGCCACGCTTGGCAGGCGGGTTGGCGATCGCAGTTGGTTGGTTAAATACTTAGAGGACGCTGCTGCCCATCCTCTGGAGAATCCCTTAGTCGCCTTTTACGACACCCATGAGAAGATATAGGGTGGTGAAATTCTTTGCGTCCGGCACCACACGGACGATAATTTTCCCATAGTTATTTATTTACGACGTTTTTCTCTTAATATGGAATATATTTTATTGCATATTACATCCATTGTAATAAAAAAAAGCAATAGCTACAGTAATGGAATTTTAATCTAAAATAAATACAAATGAAATACATAACTAAATAAATACCAAAGACTTTACCTTGATCAAAAACAAAAATAATTAAGATTTTCCCTGTATCAAATATGTTTATGTACATATGTTTATAATTTTTTTTTTTAATATAGAAAACAAATTTAATATATAAATAAAATAAAAACATCTACTTTACATACCTCTACGTAAACACTTACTTTACATTAATTTATAGGTAACATTGATAGTTATTTAACATTTTAATATGTTAGTTAGTTATAGTTAGTTGTCAAGTTTAACAAATAAATAACTATAACTAACCAATTTTAATATGTTACTATATTTATTTACAACCGAGGTAAAACAGGTATCTGAAATACCAACATTATCACAATTGATATCTCCTATCTGGACTTAAAACAAGGAAAAATCAAGAATTGAATAAATAGCAGGCGTACGTACTCACGTGCTCTTAGAGATAACACAAATAATTTATTTACCATTACATTTTTATAAACGGAGAAAACACGTGAGAACAATACAATACAAAATGTAAGAGCTGATATAAAAAGTTTTAATAGGTCTTTCGTGGAATGAAAATAATAATTTCCTTTCGTGTTATCTTTGTTATATTTGTTTAAAAAGTTGTTTTAAAAATGGAAAGAAGTGTGAAGTAATATTAGCTTAAAATATTTTTAAATATTATGATAATGACAATACAATATTGACTGTTGAAATAGAAGATCTATTTAATTAACTTAACAGTGTATAATAGGTGCTTAATTATTTAATAAATCTACTTTACTATAAAAAGTTGTAAAGATTAACGTCTAATGTATGGTATGGTATTGCTGCAAACCCTGATTAATATAATATATTGACGTATAAGAACATACTTCGATATATTTGATATAGACTTACAAGTAAAAAATGGACTTATATTTTATGTACACTCGACCTCACGTCTGGTCAACGCTGTCACGGTCAGTGTTTGACCATGACAGCGTTTTAATTTCGTAAGCTGTGGGGTGGTTTTCGTAATTAAAGGGTAACCACTGACGTGAAGTCGACTATAGCTAGGTACAAAGTTAATTCATTCATGTAGGTACCACCTACATTTTGTACACACAATTACAAACATGTTTAGTACATTTTGTAAAGAAAACAAGACAAGATTAAGTACCGATATTTCAAATGTCAAATAACTTTTAACAGGGAAATAATACTGACTGTTTGATTGTTTTTCAATGGAAAATCTGTCGAAAAGTCAAATTTTTCCCGTTATAAAACAAAAGAAGATTTTGTAATCGGTCCATAGTAATAATTTATAGGTATAACTTCACATTAGGTTAGACAGTCAAACTTTTCCTTTTTGAATTTAGGACACAGCCATTTTGGAAAGCAGAATTTCAAAAAAGAAAACTGTCAGTTGGGCAGCATACCTTACACTTATTTTCATGTTTACAGTAATGAAAAAGGAACAAAATAATTAATTTTAATTTATTAGGTAACTATATTTTTTTGGAAGCGTCTGTCAGCCACCAGTGGCCGATAACAAAAAGGAATATTCTGCCACTAGTGCCAAGCTAAGAAATAATGTGGAAATAATGCTATTCTGCCGCTATTCGTAACAACAAAAATTACATATTCTGCAGAAGTCGTAACTCGTGAAAATGTAGAAACGGAGTCGAAGTCGAATTTGGGCGTGAATCCACTCGCTAAGGGGCTTGAGGTGCGATAAAGCCTGCAAGGGTCTGGGAGCCAGCCTTGAAGCTCCCACTAGGCGGCACGCAGGCGGGAACACAGCCCCCCATAGGAAACAACGAACAAGAATAAAAAACTACTGCCGGCAAATAGCTGCAGTTAGGTTAGGTTATGTTAGAATAGTGACCCCAACAAGCACGAGCCGAGCGACCACGGCCACTGGTGGCTGACTAGACCCTCCCAATTTCTTTTCCAAAATCATCAAACTAAAATTTTTACTACATTTCCAGTTAGATCTTCTAAGTGCAAATGTAGCACATTTTTATTACATTTTAACTTGTGACTTGTATAAATACAGCTGCATTTTAAATGTTAACTTACTTGCGTTGCGTTTTACATGTACTTGGTTCGATTTTGTGACTTTACTTTGGCAAACGATGGTAAATTTTATGCATAAATTTTGATTAATTTGGAAGCCGATTATTGTACCTATATGAAAAGGCTAGTTTTTCTTATAGATACAATAAGGTGTATAGGAAAACGCAGATATGGTGACCACGAATCATAGTGTACTATTTTTTATAAGGTGGTGGTGCCATGTTGGGTGCACTTGGCATAGTATTATTACGAGCTGAGGGCTGTACGATGACACGAGTGGTGCTGTGTACAACAGTGCGTTGAGGAGGATCGCTGCAACAGTCGCAGCAACAGCAGGGGATGCAGCAGCAGCAACACGGACGACACGAAATATTACAACCCATTCTGAAACATAACGTCGCCTAATTAATTTTTAGAACATTATTTATCTGTATCGTGTGGTTTAGGTATGAATACGTCACGTTACGGTCATCCGTAGGAGGCATAAACTTATGACAACAGGTTGGAAGCGATATCTGGTGATCAACATACTCATACTGCGGTCATAAAACCAGCTACCTTTCACTGGTGATTAATAGTAATGATAAAAATATGACCGAAAGCCAATTCTCGTAAATTAAAACGTTCAAAATATAGTTCCAAAGTAATCTCAATGCTTTAAATCTCAATCTCCTGACAGTAGATATTTCTGATTGCCGTTTATTGGTGACATTAATTAGTTAGTTATTTATTCGCAGAAGATATGGTACATAAGTTCTTAAAAATATAATACATGTTCAATAGCACATCTCGCCTTTAGCAGGCATGCATTTAATGACCTTAGTGTCACAAATAAACGGCAAACAGGAACATCTACTGTCAGGAGATTGAGATTTAAAGCATTGAGATTAGTTTGGAACTATATTTTGAATGTTTTTAATAACAAGAATTGGCCTTCGGTCATATTTTTATCAGGTAGGTTTTTTGGTAGGTAGTTTAAAAAAAAACAAATATCAAGGTTCCCCCTGGGTAGAAGTGGGCGTTTAAACAAAAAGCGCTTAAAAAAGTCTAATTAAAAAAATAGCGTATAAGCACGCTTTGTGATTAAAGCAGATTTCGTTTAGACTTTTTCGAAAACCAAACTTATGCTTTCAATAGTACGATTGAAATGACACCTTATTTCTATGCATATTAGACTCAATTTCAAAGTTGACTGGTGGTGGTTTGAAACCGGCAGAATTAAATTTTATTCGTTTACGTAAAATTTGTTTAGAGAAAGCACTTTTTTATTTTGTTGATTATTTTCGTATCGTTTAAACATTTTAAACGTTTTTGACCTTGATTGATTTGCTTTTGCTTTGGCGCTTAGTTTATTTTTCGTCGTCAACGAGTGAATGCGTTTTTGAATGTTCTCCTTGGTAATTACGCGACGATTGTAGTTTGTTTGTATAGTTTTTAGTGAACTTTGTAAATAGTTTAAATGTAAATAGAATAGTGTAATGTAGACAAATAAAAGTCAATTTTTTTAGAAGTGAAAAACGAAAAGCGGCAAAAGCGTAAAAAAATTCGTTGGTAGAAAAAAGCACAACGTTTAAACACGCTTACGATTTTAAGTCGTTTTTCCCAACTTTACCCCTGTGTATCTAGGTGCCACGATAGTTCACCCTTCAAAGTATCAATCATGTACATTCTCCTGTAGGTACATTTGTTATCAAAATTAGTCGTTTCAGTTGTCATTAGTCAAAAACAAATGCTAATAGATAATAGTTAATTGGAAATATCTCCATTACTAATTAAATAAGAATCGACAGTTTCTTAATTAGGTATTAGTCGATTGTTTCTCAGAAAAAAACGTTGTTCTTGAATTTAACAATTACTTATTGTATTTGCGTCAATTAAATTAGCAGCAATTCATATCCACGGTAACTTCTATATCTTGGTCGTTCGTGGTGGCGCCACTTGCAAAGGGAAATATTCTTATTCAAGTATTCCGTGGGAAATATCTACAATGTATCAAATTCAGTGCGTTTTAATTTGGTTTCACATTTTACCACCGATCATGATACACTGGGTATACCTACTATACTATAAATATGGACATGTCAAGGTATATTATTAAGACCATGTTAATATTACATTTCGCTACATAGTAGGTACAGCGATGGCGTTTGCGCAATGGTCCTATAGATTTTTCTTATAGATTATTGATTTTCTTAGAATATGTTTAGTGCTATTGAGTCGTCGTTGTTGTATTTCCAGAATAACCAAATAAACAACACAGAAAACGCTATTATCGCTTCAAGGTGAGACTTTTAAAAACGCTAAATAACAATTAGGAAACTGTTGCTATTGACAATCTGATAGCAACAGTTCAATACCTATCCACCATTAAGGTATTAAGATATTAGGTATCAGTAACTTAGGTATATACCTATAAATCTAGTTATCGAATCTTTGTATTCATCATCATCACCATCATTTCAGCCGAAAGACGTCCACTGATGGACGTAGGCCTCCTCCAAATGGGGGGATATGCCATAATTGCCACGCTTAGCAGGCGGGTTGGCGATCGCAGTTGGTTGGTTAAATACTCAGAGAACGCTGCTGCCCATCCTCTGGTGGTATGAGTCCTTTAGTCGCCTTTTACGACAACCCTGAGAAGAGATAAGGTGTTGAAATTCTTCATGGCACCATACGGAACCACGGAACACGGTTAATCTTTGTATTAACTAATACTAATTTATATTTAGTATTTTAATCACATGAAAGGGCGAATTAAGAGTGGGGCACGTGCCCCTGCTCAGAGGGTCGACTCTGATCACACACAGGTAAACATAGGAAACGAGATTATTTTTGCGAGGGCCTTTTAGGCAGACATAAAAATAGCATTAGAAATATGATGAAAAGTAAATTTCTAAAGTTTGACATCTCTTGAAATACAAGCTCTTGTGCCTTCCCCCTGAAAAATCCTGTTTCCACCCTTGAAATGTATTAAATCTACAAAAGCATAGAAAGATTAGGCAACAAGCAACTACTGAATAAGGTCGTCCACTCTTCTTACCTTGACTAAAAGCTTTTCATCTGTACATTTGCTGAGGTTCTGGGTATGGATATCCTTGCTGGGGAGGAGGGTATCCTGGGTAGCCGCCGGGAGGTGGGTATCCTCCGGGTGGTGGTGGGTACGGGTAGCCGGGCGGAGGTGGTTGTTCGCTGATAAACACCGGCGGTTGCTGTACCACTGTCACCTGTTGAGGTGGTTGTTGCTGTTGACCACACGCGTTGGGGCACAGGCAGGGCACCAGGCAGCACGCACTTAGCGCCAGACAGCAGGGGTTGCAGCAGACGTCACAGTCGCCACAGTCGAACGAAAGACACAAACCCATCCTCACGCACTGATGCTTTAACTAAAACCGATAGCAATCAATTACTTATACTCGTTAAACACCGTTATAAATATAAGATAATACAGTAATATACAAATGAAATAAGTATTTTAGCTTTTAAACAAAGTGGAATAAGTGCCAGAGTCCTTACTGTTGAATGATAAAATGGCGGGTTGGTATCTTTGCTAAGACTCTTATCATTGTGTGTTATCTGTTGATAACACTAGTCAACGATTACTCATACTATGTATGAGGAAAATGGCTGCCAAGTCTCCGAAATACAAAAGGATACACGTGAATAAATACAAGTGAATGTATAGGTAGGTACCTGTACCTACTACACTACACACTTAGTCACCCGTCAAATATTTGTTATTTAATAGACAGGCTGTGAAACGACATTATCTTGAAGATGTTTCACATTTATTAACATCCTAATTATTAACGGCCAAAATTAATATCCAATCTATCCATGATTTACCCTACCAGAGATAGAAATTTGACATATTTTGTATGGAGCTTATGTCAAATTCCTATCTCTAGTAGGGCAAATCGTGGATAGATTGGATATTAATTTTGGCCGTAAAACATTATGATGAAATCTTGGCCGAACAAAAAAAGGCGGACGGAATCTCGGTAAACAAAAAGAGAAACACCCATAGTAAGACGGCTCGCTTAAAAGTACGGGCTAGCACGCACACATTCACAGCCATAGTAAGACATAAAGCTGTGATTACGCAACAAATCTCGTGTGACGGTATTCATTGTCGTAGTGTCACAAATAAAATAACAATATATTTCTGGTGTGTTAAAATTCCGTCGAAATTATAGTGGGTTTAGGAAAAAACTAAGTGCGTCAATCTTTTCTTAGCGAGATTCCGTCCGCCATATTTTTTTCGTTCGAGGATAAAATTGTATTTTTTTGCTAGAAGTTGAGAGTAACTATTGTGTATCTGAAATAATTTGCGTCTTATTTTAATTTTGCATAATGTAATAGGTAATTCTGTTGGAATATTTGGCACAGTTAGTGACACACCATTATATTAAATATGATTTGTTTATGTGGATGAAATTGTATTATATCCTGGAAAAAAGTAGATAGTGAAAGGAAAAATCATCTAAGCACTACAAATCCATGGAAGTAAAATAGCCGGAAAGATTTCAAATAAACAAAAGAATATGCAGATTTCAAAAAAATAACATTTATGTGGGCCGAGTGCAGCTGCAGTTAAGTTTCGATCAAAACAGTGCTTTTCGTACGGCGATCGCTGGATCGCTGTCAGAAACGAACTGCAGCGTCACTACAACTTGATCGATGCATCATGAAAGTACGTGAATTAGGGCCCTGGCCTGAAATAAAGCAATTATGTCGGCCGAGCACAGACATAGTAAAAAATATAGACGAAGTACTGCGAACAATCAAAGTGAAGCCAAAAAAAACCGTGCTCGTTCGTGTACAAACAGCGCTCACGTACACCAATACACTGAAGGTACTTATAAAAAATCATTGCCTTCAGGTGTATTTTAACCTGAAGGATATTTGCTTTCGCGATGCTTACTGGACGATGCCGCGACATGTGTATTGAGAGGGGTGAGCACGATTTGAGGTGCATGTGTGTGCGTGATCGCAGATTTTTTACTGTCTGTGCGGCCGAGTAATATTGAAGTGATTTTAAAAAGACGAGGCGGTAGTAGAGTCCTTTTTACCCGAATGCGTCAGAAGGAGGGTTATGTTTTTCGAGTGTATGTATGTATGTATGTATGTATGTATGTATATTTCTTTGGCACGCTCTGTGGCCTAAACGGCTTGATGGATTTGAGATTGAGAGGTGTCGTCAGATTCGTCTTAATTCTGAGAGTGACACTGGGTACATCAAAATTAAAAAAAATTAAAATGGCCGCTTTTTGGCGCCATATTACCTCTTCAAAAAATTATTTTTTCCTTCAAAAACTATCGAGTGGGGTATCAAAATAAAGGGTTTTATAAATGCTTTACAAAAATATTTACAACTTATATGTTTAAATGTAATTTGGAATGAAAAATGCTAAAAAACAACAAAATATTCAACGTTAAAAATGAATTTGACTTTTCAAAAAAAACATTAATAGTATGATAAATAAAACATGACAAAACTAAAAAAATTAAAATAAAAAAATTAATTAACAAAAACAAAAAACCCGACTGCGTGTAAAAATAACAGAAAAGATATAAACAAGACTTATCAACACGCAGGCGGAGGCTACCTATGAACTATTATGTAATTCATGACCAAAAACATACGTAGCCTCCGACTGCGTGTTGATAAGTCTTGTTTATATCTTTTCTGTTATTTTTACACGCAGTCGGGTTTTTTGTTTTTGTTAATTAATTTTTAACTAATCGTTACTTGCTATTTCGGCCGAGACTTGTATAGTACTTTTCTCTCATTTACGAAGAAACAGTAAACAATACAGTATCTAATTTTCATTCTCGCCATATCGGTCTTTTTTTACCCAACTGCGCCAGAAGGAGGGTTATGTTTTTCGAGTGTATGTATGTATATTTCTTTGGCACGCTCTGTAGCCTAAACGGCTTGATGGATTTTAGCTTGAGATGTGTCGTTAGATTCGTCTTAATTGTGAGAGTGACACTGGGTATATCAAAATAATAAAAAATAAAATGGCCGCTTTTCGGCGCCATTTTAAGTCTGCAAAAAATTTTTTTTCCCTCAAAACCTGTCGAGTGGGGTATCAAAATAAAGGGCTTTATAAATGCTTTACAAAAATATATACAACTTATATATTTAAATGTAATTTGAAATGAGAAATGCTAAAAAACAACAAAATATTCAACGTTAAAAATGAATTACATTAATAGCGCGATAAAACATGACATCACTAAAAATTTTAAAATAAAAAAGTTAATTATCAAAACCAAAAAACCCGACTGCGTATAAATATATCTAAAAAGATGTAAACAAGACTTGTGTAGGTACATGTAGGTATATGTGAAAGTATGAAATCAACACGCAGGCGGAGGCTACGTATGTTTTTGGTCATGAATTACATAAAGTAGTTCATAGGTAGCCTCCGCCTGCGTGTTGATTTGATACTTTCACATATACCTACATGTACCTACACTAGTCTTGTTTACATCTTTTCAGTTATATTTATACGCAGTCGGGTTTTTTAGTTTTGTTAATTAACTTTTTTATTAAGTGAAGTTTCTATAGTTTTGTTGCGCACTTGGCAGCCGGAGAGTAAAATAAGAAAAAAAAAACGTTTTTTTTATTTATTTTTTGTTTTTTATTATTTCTTTCATTGAAGTACGAGCACAGGGTCTAACAGCCAAAATTAATATCCAATCTATCCACGATTTGCCCTACTAGAGATAGGAATTTGACATAAGCTCCATACAAAATATGCCAAATTTCTATGGCAAATCGTGGATAGATTGGATATTAATTTTGGCCGTAAGAGCTATAGTTTTGGAGATATGACCATCAGAAGTTTTGACGATTTATTTCTCTAGAGCTTATCGAGCCCTGGCCGAGCAGTACTCTTTTATTGCACCTACGTCACTCCATTACAACGGTGGATTTAAGACTATCGCTACAATTTACAGGAAAACATCTACTTACTTATATCTTCTTTCCAAGTATTCCATCTAATCTAATTACTATAATAAAAGTGTTAAGGCTCTTTTCAAGAAAATATAAATATTTTTCCTTATCTTTGAACATCGATTGTGATACACGAAATTTTTGAAAAAACAGCCAAGTGCGTGTTTACAACGCACATGGTAGGGTCAGTCAGTCAGTTACGCAGTCAGTCAAGCTATACAGATCCACAGACGTAGTAAAAATATAGACGAAGTGCTGCGAACAATCATAGTGAAGCCAAAAAAAACTTGTTTGAGTGCATGTGTGTGCGTGAGCGCTGCTTGTATACGAAGGAGCATAGTTTTTTTGGCTTCACTAAATTGTTAGCTGAACTTCGTCTATATTTTTTACTATATCTGTGTACAGATCTGAGTTCTGAAAAGACATCAGAAGGCCAATTCTCGTAATTAAAAACGTTCAAAATATAGTTCCAAACTAATCTCAATGCTTTAAATCTCAATCTCCTGACATTCGTTTTTTATATTTTTTATATTAGGTGTTTCTGATTGCCGTTTATTGGGGACATTAATGACTTAAGTGGGCTAAACGTCACAAATAAACGACAAACAGGAACACCTACTATCAGAAGATTGAGATTAACAGCATTGCGATTAGTTTGGAACTATATTTTGAACGTTTTTAATAACGAGAATTGGCCTTCTGAGCCCAAACTCAATTTATGTATTTAAAAAATACAAAGTTAATTTTGCAGTTTACTGAAGTATATATATATATAAGTATATATATTTGACTTTATACGGAATTTCTATGAACTTTTTATAGACTCAACTACATGGCTAAGTTGGCCGATTGTTACTCGTGAACTAGAAAAGCGTAGGTACCTACTCATCCGCGAGTTCTCCTTTTAAATTCTTTATACTAGGTAATATCCATAAAGTTATTATACTGGTATAGAAATGTCTTTGGTAATATCACAGGTAATATGCTGGATAGTTTTCAAGTGTCCAGGATTAGTAGCGTGTAACTCTAATAAAAATGACCTCTTTAAACCAGAGTATAAATGAACTCTATATTTTAAGACAACTAATATTTTTTTATAATAATAATGTCCTCCCGGGCGAATTTCGGTCACGGCGGCCAATCTCAACGGAGACTAGCCATCTGCGCGAGACATAATTATTATTATTTATTGCACAAGGGTGCAAGGGTGCGCAAACACAGGTGCACACTCTATTCCCTCACTCTTTTAATCTGATGACAACCCGACAAGACCGGAAAGAGATCAAGTGCAGGCGTTTTTATTTTTGAAATACTACCTATTCAACAATACTAGACACCTGTGCTTTTCAACGTGTGGATCGCGATCCCTGAGGGGCAAGGCAGGTACAAACAACAAGGTAGGTAAAAACCTCTTTTTATAGATCTGTTTTCATAACTTTGTAGGCGCCATAAGAATGTAAAACCATGCCTTCAACTCCATAGCACTCACTGTTTTCGAGTAAAATGGCTGTAACAGACAGTCGCAGGGACGGAGGGACGGACGGACATGGCGAAACTACAAGGGTTCCTTGTTTGTCTACGGAATCATATTTTTTTTTTAATTTAAAGTCTGTCAGGGATACTATTCTAGTATAAAAAAAAATAAGCGCAGTACCGGTCATTGTGGCGGTGGACGTCTTTCGGCTGAAATGATGATGATGATGATGACATATTTGAAAATATATTAAAGTTTATTCTGTGATTAAAGTATGGAATTTTCGTCTGCCTGTTTGTTTATAATCAGATTGTAGCGGTACAGCCACCACACGTCATCGCGGCTTCGTGGACACTGAACACATGTTTTGCGAAAAGTCTTCTTCGTGAGAGGGTTGCAGGAAAACACTGCTATGATAACATGATGTGTTTAATATAGGCTTGAAAATTAATATAACAAGTGTTTCGCCTCGGACCGAGCGTTTCAATTTGCAATGTGAAACATATTTTGCGATTAGAATTGACGAACTAAATCGACACATTTCCCTTAAATAAATAAAATAATAGGTACGTAGAGTTGGAAGATTGTGAAATTGGTGTTGTGCGTATCTTTTCCATGCATAAATCTTGATTTTTTTGAATATTGACCCTTGAATGCACGGCAGAGTTCAAATATTTTATGGTCAGAAAATGCTAGTGAGAAAATTCTTTTATTCTGCTTATAGCCTTTTTTCTCATTGATACCTAATTATTATTGTATTTTTTTTTGTATTTGTTGTTTAAACACAAGATATTACCGAAATCATTCATAAGCAACAACTTTTGACGTAAAGCCGTTTTCAGATAGACCTCGGGACAAAATAGGTCTAAAATAAGAAAATAAGCGACTTTGCACCCCACCTATTAGTTACCTGCTTGTGTTTATCACTGTTGTTGTTCATTCACAAAGTGCTGAGCGGCCGAGTTTTACTCAGAAACCTCGCCTTGCTAGGTCAATAAACTTAAAATTATCAAAATAAATCAATGCGCTCGAGTATTACAAAATAAATTTTATAAAAATAAAAGTTTTTATTGAACTCACATTTGATTGGGATCAATATACTCCTAAGGAAGTTTTTTTAGGATCTCAGGCAATCTCAGCACAAGTTTTCAGTCTTGTAAAAAATAGAACGAAACCTAACACATTACTGCTTATATCATTTCAATCGATACAGGCATCTCCTAACAAACAATCATGACATGCGTCGAATTGGAAACCTTTTTTTGTTATTTTCACAAAGGTTATTTTTAATTATACCTACCTGACCTGTGCAATACATTCAGATCATGATACTTGTTCTGAGTAAGGTAATACATACATATGGCTTTATAGCGTCATTTGTTGATAAAGACGATGTCATTGTCTGTTAATTTGAATAACACTCATACCCATTAGTCTAATTATTAAATACGTCATACTGTTCATATTAATCACACTAAAACTTTTAATGTACTTAAAACGTTAGGAATGGGTACACGAAAGACTATAAATTAAACAAATTAACCATGTACTATTGTGCCTAGAGGTATTTTATTTTATTATTTCAACAATACATGGTTAATATTTTGTTTACATACCTACTGTAAAAAAAAAAAAAACTTTTATAGGAAAAGAATATTGGGAACCCTTTTCCACACCTGGGTGTCTTAAAAGGGTAGGTATTTATGGGATTTTCAAAAGACACAAAAGTAGTAGGAGAAATACTGTGATGGTTTCCTGTGCGGAAGGTAGCAATTTCTGAGGCTTACTTACGTGGAAAAGAGCAAGGCCAGCGTCTTTATGTTTACTTATAACAACGAACTGGGGTCATATTATGAAGTCTTAGAGCCAACATTGTTTCGTAACAGAGACAGAGCTATACGGGATAATTTGCACCATCCCTCTCCTGCACGCAACGAAACATTGATTTGCAGCATCGCGTTGATGTCTTTCAAGACATCAACGCTCAATTGTGGTACTATAGTATTATATTATCTGTGATTGTGGTAAACTCTCATGAATTAGTGTGGTACGGAAACTGTATGAGTCCGAATCGCACTTTGCCGGTTTTGTTATGTTTACTTTTACTCATAAGTAGATCACTGTTATGTTTGTCAAATGTGGAATATCTAAGTTCTAAACTAAAGCTCTGGATTATCAGGTATCTAAATTAATTATAATATATGAAATTGAGAATAAATAGGTACCGACTCAACATATTTTATATTAAACTAAATGTGATTATTGTTTTCCATAGTAAATTAGCTAATTTAGGTCTGAAGCTTTGTTTTTGGAAACGCAGATCTAATAATTACACACGTTACACACTTAATAATCACACTATTATTGTTTAGTTATATAGGTACTAACATAATTGTGATAAAACATAATGTTAACGTCTCATTTAGGTTAAGTATTTAATTTTTAACTCGCTTATTTCGTGTAATAAATATTTAAGCCAATTATGAAATAATTAAAAATTTCGGTACGTGTTTAACAAATTCCAATTTGATATAGTATGGAAGTATTGTACCTACACAAATTTTAAGGAGTGCGGATAACTTGCATAGTGATTCAGTATCTGTTCCTTATCGTAACCACATCATTAAAATTCACTTTAAACAAAATAAAAAATCAACTTTGTATGGGAGTCGTAGCAAATTTTGTAGCGTAGGTAAAGGCAAATTTTTTGTTTGTTTTAAACTCAGGTTTTAAAGTGAATTTGAATAATTTGGTGGCGGTAAGGACCACTATGATTATCCGCACTCCTTGAAAAAATCATCTGTATTTGCCACTTGTTATCAACACTGTTGTAAAGGTAAAAAAAAAAAAAAAACTCACAAATGCTGTAAATAAACAATACGAATATCACATGATTGAAGCAGCTGATAAAATGTTTATTTAAAAAGTTAGTGGACGACCAATGTTATAATTTTGTTAGTAATTGTGCTGCTAGAATTGGGTGTATTAGTCAATTACATAAATAGGTACGTAATTAAAAATCTTACCTGACGTTATTTTATTCAATTTAAATAAAAACACTATTCCTTTCTAGACTTCACGATATAAACACAACGCTAAAGAAACAAAAGTGAATGAATCAGTTGTTCGTGGTTTGCAGTTCGTCATACTGCCGAGGGAAATAGTGCGATGACGCGAACGCCTGCGCACTACGCTCTGAAGTAAATACAATTCTTTGTCTCTCTCGCTCTACCATGAAAAACTGTGTGGAGAAAGAGGACAAGAGATCGAGACCTGCGGTTTCGATATCAGCGGTTGTGAAAATGAGAGCAATGCCGATTCAACCTTGTCGGGTTGCACGTAAAGAAACCGAACCTACTATATACCTACGTGCAGGAAAAACCGTACGGTGTATTTATCATATGCTCGGGTGGTAAGGTGCATGCCCCCTACAATACAAGGCTGTAAAGAAAACACGATAAGGCGTGGATCGATATAAGAGTTAAAAAAAAGATCCTTCATGCATTGTTGACCTACCTTTTACATAACTTTTCAAACTGTACTTACTAAATTTTACAACCAAGGTTAAAAAAGAAGATTGTGTAAATCGGTACTTATATTTACCGTAGAAAAGGCTTATGTGACTCAATAAGAACGATCATGATTTCTGAGATCTCTGAAATCGGAACATGAACCAGCATCATCATGAAGCAGCATCTTGAATATAAAGAAACTGGTCGTGCACTAATTATCTAATAATGATACGACCACTACAATAAGCCACAGCAAAACCACTTTAAGTGGAACTAGCTTAAGGCCAGCGCACACCGGGGACGGCAGGGCAGAGCATTTTATTTTTACCCAACGTAAATTCACACGTATCTAGTGGTAACAAGGTACAGATTCCAATGTTTAGAGATCGACCCCAAGGCATCAAAGGGGATTTCCTTCCACGGCATTGAAGAGCGCGCTAGAGGATGCCGCGGCGGGATGCGAGACGCGAAAGCATGCTGAGGGACGTCAAAGCATGCGACGCTATGCGCTTTTCGACTGCGTCGCGTAATTGGCAGCGAATGCCGGAACATTCCCTCGGCATGCCACGGGATGTTCTCGGTAGCTGCCGGCATGCCGTGGCAAAATCTGCCCTGCCTTGCCATCCCTGGTGTGCGCTGGGCATAGTGTGTACGTTTCATACAAGACAGGCTCTGCTTATGCTGGTTTGTTACTATCGATATGCGCTTGACTACCTACACAGAATTTGTGGTAGAAATTCGGACGAAACCGTATCACGCTAGCACTTTTGTGATTGAAGTTAGGTATATTTATGATAATTATGTTAATAAACGTTAACTAAAAACGTAAAAACAACGTAAGTATATAAGGTAATCAGTTTGTATTTCTAATAAAAATTACTTGAATTATACTATAGTATTATGTGGTTATACGTACAGTATAAGTA
Organism: Asteroscopus sphinx; assembly: GCA_949699075.1. Taxonomy (NCBI): domain Eukaryota; kingdom Metazoa; phylum Arthropoda; class Insecta; order Lepidoptera; family Noctuidae; genus Asteroscopus; species Asteroscopus sphinx. Next base: position 15,012,141 of record OX453013.1, read on the forward strand.
GATACGTTAATAGTTTTTTTTTAACATATCGTCGCGATTGTCATTTAGATACTACGTTGTTGCAAATATAGGAGACCTGTGGTCATTCTGGTTTATTATTCTGCGTTAAATAACAAGTATAACTATATTGCTATGACATACAGGCTGTCCTAAAAAATAGTGTCAAGCGGAAGTCCAGAGGTAGAGAGTACACTTTTAAGAGGTAGCGGATGCATAAACATTTTTTACCATAAGATGAAGGTAACCACGGCGTTTAAAAACAAATGAATTGATAAAAAGTTGAAATCCTAAATATTTTCTAAATATTTGAGAGTGGTTTAAGTTAATTGACTTTTATTTTAAATCACCCTCAAATATTTAAGAGCGCTCATCACGCTGAAGTCAAAATTGACGATTTCCAACGGAAAATAAATAAATTATGTATTTAATTTGTAGATTAGACATTGATATCATACTACTTATTTGGAATTTCATAATCTAGTACGGTCGACCGCACGTCAGTGGTAACATTTTGACATTGTCAGCGTCTTTATTTCGTAAGCAGTAAGGGCGGTTTTCTAATTCAAGTGTTACCGCTGTCATGCAGCCGATTGTACATGGCTGAAAAACATTTTAACATGTTAGGATAGATTTCGCGCCGATTATAAATATAGCAGTACTAAATAATTCCAAGCGTAGCGATGATGGCATATCCCCCCAACATATGCTTGGGGTAGGCCTATGTCCAGCAGTGGACGTCTTTCGGCTGAAATGATGATGGTGATATTTTATTCATAGTAAAATAAACATACAAGTTATTTAAAAAAACCGGCCAAGTGCGAGTCGGACTCGCGCACTAAGAGTTCCGTTCCACCCATCGACCTGATACTCCGTATAGAAACTGATTTTATTTATGAGAGTTCACCGAAGGTGCACCGTGAAGCACTGCACGTTGATGTCTTTCATATTAGCATCTCTTTCGTAACCAAGTACCGCCACACATGTCTATTTTTGCCTTATTTTTAATAATTAACTTACTGCAATTCGTAAATTATAAATAAGTAGGTACCGAAGATCGCTCTAACGATAAGGTAAGTTTTGTCGGATCAAAAGACAAACTTAACGTTGCAGTTAAAAAAATAAATAATAGAATATGGTTGTGTGATTTAAAAAAAAAACCATCGTATTAACAATCTGCGCAAGCCAAAATTATTAATATCTTTCTTTCTTACTGCTCTTTAAAAAAATGTTCTCCCATACATCGATCTACAAACCGGTCGATACTCCAATCGCAAATGTAAGTTTGTAATCGCAAAATTTTTATTTTTTTTTCCTTTGATGTAACCACACATTCATGATTTTCGGATGTTTTCCTTTACTTGTGCTGTGAGACCTTGCTTCGTGCCAAATTTCATGATTCTAGGTCAACGGGAAGTCCCCTGTAGGTTTGGATGAGTGAGTTTGCGATTACGTAAATGGCCGTATCCTTTGATTGCGTTGACTTAGAAGCTTGAATTTTTTTTTACCCCAAGGGACCGTCGAATTTAGTATTTGATATTAATTTCAACTGCATACCTCTACGCGTTGCTGATATAAAAATTCTTGACGACAGACAGCAGACGGACAACAAAGTGGACCTATAAGGGTTCCGTTTTTTCCTATTGCGGAATACGGTTGTACGGAACCCTAATATCAATATTTTGGAACATAAAGGTTTTCACTTACTATGTCTAAGAAAACACGAAAATGTCTCAGATTTGATCTTAAAATAAGACGAAAAATGTTTAATATCTCGAAAAATTACTAAAAATTGCACTTTTGATTACACTTTTCTTGAATGAACATTTACAGAAATCGTTTATTTTGTTCAGCCATGTATTAATGAATTCCCGATTTCCCGTAATAGGGTCCCGTTTGGCGCCCTTTGGGTACGGAACCCTGAAAAACAACACGCATATGTAATACATATCTCAACTATTTACTCCACTATGATCAAAAATGTCAATCATGTCAGAGCTTGGTTAAAAAACATGAAAAAATTCATAACTCAAAAACTACAAAGAATCGCGGAACATGCACGGGGTGGTTTGGGTACTCTACCTCTGGATTTCCGCTTGACACTATATTTTGGGACACCCTATATAAATACTATGTTTTAGTAAATATCATTTGTCAAGATTCATTGGGTCGATCAAGTTTCAACTGTTTTCGTGGCGGAAGAATTCGTAGCCTCACGGTAACTGAACACAAGGTTGCAGTTCTGCGTAAATTGTTTTGCTGTGCATTGTGTTTTTCGACGAACATTTGGAAGACATTGAAGTGACTACCATGATTCCGTGTCCACTGGTTTAGTTATCTGGAATAATCTATGACTGTTATTAAAAATATTACAAATAAAGATTTTGTGTTGTTTTGTTATAGTAGTACCTACTTACTTAATACTTTAAAAGAAACTTGTTTATGTTTCCTACGAGATTTTTATAACGTATAATCACCTGCACAATCACTATAAACCTAAGTCGCTGTAATCACAGTAATCTAGATATCTTATCAGTGGACTGCGTCACACTCAATCAATGCCAAAAATTTAGACAGGAGCTCACTCTAGTCCGATAAGCGAACAAAGTATATACAAAATGTGAAAAATAAAACAAAATAGTGATGTCTGATGAAGACATATCTGTGATCGCACCGGCGGAAACAACGAAAAGTTATGCCAAATCTGTAAAAGTTGATGAAACCCAACACAGGAACTATAAATACAGTAAACGGACGACGAACGATGGTGAAAAACAAAAGAGGAATCTACTGCGACGATTACCAAATGTGCAATCAGCGCTGGTCCCCGCATTCGGCAGGTTTCGCAACAGCTTCCGAAAATTGAATTGTTTTAAGAATCAGGATGAAGACGCGGTACCGATGTTGGAAATACCCCGACACAAGAGTATAGACATCGGTGTGGGACTAGCGCGACGTGTGTCCCTTTTCCTTTTCACAAAGAGAACAGTGTGCGTGCATCCTTATCATCCATACACACCGGAGCAAACCACAAGGAAAATCTATGTTTTTACTGAAGACAAATAACACCTTCTCTTATTGAGTAGTTACCTAGTAACTCATGTTATAAAATAGTGATCTTCTAAGACCATTTCTTGTGATTGTTAAATAGGCATCATTGTCATCACTGCGACAGGTGTTATCGTTTGGAACTAAAATGGAGATAAAAGAAATATTTATGTTGTTAGTAGGTATTTTCGTTGTAATTTATTTCTAAATAATTGTTATCATTATGCTTAGCTTTAAGACAAAATATTCTTATATAACCTTAATAAACTTGTATCACCACAATCTAATTTTGGACATGCGAGATGATGTGTTTTTACAAATATGTCATTGAAATATTAACATCTGTGCTAAAATATTCAAACAATATGAGCAAAGGACATTGTTTTGGTTACGACTTGAAATAAAATAAAATGACTTTTTTATTTATGAATTTAATACCGACTAAAACCACCACGGTGTTCCTCCAACTATCTTTAGCCGGGGGCGTGGGAAACCTCTGTAGTCGCGCAACCACCCCCGACAGGTTCCAGCCCGCCACAATTAGGCGAGCCCCTTCTCCCCATGCGGCCTAACGTCGGCCGCACCTTCCCCGGCGGCACACGGAACACTGCACGGGTCCCATCCAATCATGACGCAGCTGACACGCAGATGTCAAGGCCACGCCAACCACGCCTCCGGCCAAGCCAGCCACGAGGGGCACGACGGCCACGACAGCCACGCAAGCCACGCCAGCCACGCAAGCCACGCCAACCTCGCCAGCTACGCCAGGCAGCAGACTACCCCGAGTCCGCCGCCGGTTGGCCCTACCCTCCCGTAATTTTTATAGAGGTTTTCTTCCTCGAACCTGCTCCTCCACTGTGCCCTCTGTTACCTTCAGAGGGACACGCGGAGCAACGTCCCATTGGTCCATATCGGGTCCCTCCTGTACCAGAAATTCACCACGGGCAATAAGGTCCCCCGGTCTAAAGAAGAGTTATTGCCCGTGCCCAGGCTGCTCCGGCTCAACAGCTGCTGGTCCCTCCAGACATATCGAGAAGGACCAACAGCCACAGCACACGAGGAGGTGACTTCCTTATCTGACTTATCTTTCATTCATATAGTACAGAATACAAATTAAGAGTAAAATAATATGCTGTTTAGAAATTATTTATGTAAATAATTGAATTTCAAAGAATGTAATATTTTGAACACTAAACTAGGCTCCAAATATTGTGTACTTAGAGTGCTTAACCCTGTAAAGCAAAGAGTTCGTACGTAGTATCTCCAACCCATATTTATTGGTATATTATTATTATTATCTCTAACCCGTATTTATTGGCATACTATGTGTAAAGAAAGCTTTAAAGATATAATAAGCTTTAGTGGATCCCTCATAGAAAAAAACAGTTTCTAATGAGAATCTCACAATTCTGTAGCGACAAACAATAATTAGACATCAACAACAATTAGAGTTCAATAAACTTGTTTTGATGTGGTTTTAAAATCAATAACCACTTGGTATTATTTTTTTACGGGATTTCTGCAAATAAGAACAATTGCAGCTTTCCCTATGAGACATAGGGATAAAAGGTAAATACGGGATATATATATAAGGGAACTCTAAATATTTTCTATCATAAGTAAAACTAGCTTTCGTCTTCATTGAACACGCTTTCGTCTTCAGACTCAGTTCATATTTTTGATAAGCTTCAACAGGTTTTGCCAATTGATTAGTGGTTTGCCTCATGCGTTTTATAAAAACTCTGAATATTGTTACCCTTGACACGCAATAATTGGTCACTCTGCTTAATTCTTGAAGAGTTAAAGCACCGAAATGACGCGAGCCATTCCACTGATTGTCATTTTATGTTTAATATCAAACTCGTTTGGTAAAACCTTCTCAGAATGTGATTTGGTTAGGGAACTAAGGAAGCAAGGTTTTCCGCAGGATCAGCTTAGAGATTGTAAGTAGTGACTCACATTTATTTATTTTATTAAACGCTGTGCTTCGTGATTTTTATAAAATATATTCATCTGCTTTGAACTTTGACATTAAAATATCCTGATGAAAATTACAGCATAAACTTTTGCAACAGCGCGCAGCGTTTAAAACTCCAAACTACTCAATGTTTTCACTTACGTTTTGTGAGACTAACTTTTTTCCACGCATCAGAGAAGATTAGGCTTATACATTCAGAGACGAATCTAAGCGTTAACCAATGCTTCCAACTGTCAAATAGCACCGCATTTTGACAGTTGGAAGCATGAGTTTACGCTTAGATTCGTCCCTGAATATAAGCCTTAGAAAAAAATTAAGGGAAAGTAAAAATGTTATAAAGATAAGATATGAAAACTAATTGAAAATTGATATTTCAGGGGTGTGCCTGATTAATGCAGAGAGTTCAAGACGGACCAATGTGATTGGTGGATCGAATTCTGACGGGTCCCACGACTATGGACTATTTCAAATAAATGACCGTTACTGGTGTAGTCATGACCATCCTGGCAAGGGCTGCAATGTGCGGTGCAAAGGTAATTCTTTTTCAATGTTTTTTATATACCTAGGTACCTACCTATTTTCTATCATCATCATTTTCCTGTCCTGGTCCTAAGTTACTTGGAGTCACAAACAAAATTTTTGTCTCTTTCATTCGCCCTCGTCAGTTGTCACCTTAAAGTTCAATTCTTTTAATTCATAACATTTATGTCAACGCTCACACAATCCTCGATATTTTCTTTGGTCTCCCTCTACACACTTCCATTCATTGTGTACACATTTTCTCTAGGGTGCTTACACAACCTTATTCTTAGTTTATAAAAAACCTCTTAAGGGGTCATTGTCTTCATCATTATGAACAACTTTTACTATGGACCACCCCTGAAATTGCGAACATAAATCGACAGTAGCTGATTTTTTAGGTAGTATTTCTTGTAGGTACCTACGCATTGCTTGATTCATCCGCGATATTGTGGTATTTGTCTGGTTGCACGTGAAACAAATGACATCTGAACTTCGCATTCTTTAGGAAACTAGTCGTAGTAATACTACCTACTACCTAGTACTATTATAGTGTTCTGTTCTGTGGTAATAGTATTCCTAATGATTACGAACAACGCTGCTACCACATTTACACGATATGTGGCATAATTTCTTAGGCTAAGTTAAGCGTTTTATAAACAGTCATGCGCTTTAGCAAACATTATTATGATCATATTAGCCCTTTAATGTTCACTGTTGATCATGAGCCTTTTCATAAACCGCTGCAATGAACAATCAACTCAGCCTATCGCATACAGTGGTAAGGTTTATGAAAGCAGTGGCTGGACATAGGCCTCTCCCAAGTTGCGTCTCAACACTTGGTCCTCTGCCTTCCGCATCCAGTCCCCCCCAGCTACTTTAACCAGTTCGTCGGTCCACGTGGCTGGGGGTCACCCTACGCTGCGTTTGCCGCGGTCTCCACTCAAGGATTCGTCTACTCCAGCGGCCATCGGTCCTTCAACAGACATGGCCAGCCCACTGCCACTTCAGCTTACTGATCCTACAAACTATGTCGGTCACTCTTGTTCTTCTCCAGTGAACGCTCACGGGAAAATATTGCCATCACCACATTTTGGTGATCATTGTATGTTGTTATACTACAAAAGAAGGAAGCAGATGCGTAGGTGGCTCCTGAGATAATCCCTTATTCTGAATTCCAGACTATAATCCCATTATGTCTGGCCCATTTGAACCCAGCCGGGCTTGAACATAGGAAACGAAAATAAGTGTTCTGTTCATTTTCCTGAACCGACCATTAACTATTTAATTTCTTGTTAGTACCTAGCTATGGTGTATAAAAGTTTAAATTAAAATTTTTAAATGAAGATTGTATAAAAATACAAAATCTATCGGGATCGGGCTCCATAAAGAGGAACCTTAACAATAGCTACTCGCCGTGTCCAGGAGCCTACTTCTATTAACCATTAGTTATACTGGTTTTTGTACCAGACCTTTGATCCAACTGCCTAAGCAGAGCCTCCTCAGATGATATTCGGAGATCTTGGCTATCAGTCAACTACTACAATATCCGAAACAACTATCGGTACAATGACTGCTGAGTCAACAATATTTAGAATGTTTGTTTTTTCAGATCTCCTGCTGGATGACATAACAGTAGCATCACAATGCACTAAGAAAATCTTTGCGGTCCATGGATTCAACGCCTGGGTAGGATGGGTGAATAAATGTAAAGGACGAAACCTCCCAAATATCAACTGTTAAGTTTTTTGTCTGTATTCTTTCTTCTCCTTTCTACATAAGTATACTTATTAGGTGTACCTAAATATTAACTTTAAATTGTTTTCTTTGTTTTGTTGATTGTTACGACTGATAACCAGTGTTGCTAACTATAGTAATATTATAATCTTGATGATCAGAAAATTGCCCATAAAAAGTATCACATAAAACACAAACACAAAAAACACACAAACAGAAAACACAACAAAACATAAACACAAGTAAACTACGCTACACGTATTTTAAAAAAACATTAGAAAAAATGCATAGGTACCTTACACTCATACACAACACAGACATTTTACTAATAACATACTAGGTAGGTAATACACAGAACTATGTATTAGACATATTATTACGTTTTACTGTTAGTATTATTTAATTTAAATAATTTGTATGGATAAATTAAAATATTTATTTTTAATAAAAGTCATAAAACGAAACTGTCCTATATTTTAATTATTCCTAAGTTCTAGACGACCGGGTGAACATAACATAACATAACATCACGCCTGTATTTCTCCGAAGGGGTAGGCAGAGGTGTAATGGTACACCCACATTTCGCCAGTTATGTTATAGTCCCATGTAATAGGGGGCGAGCCTATTGCCATTGACCGGGAATCGAACCCAGGACCCCACGCTCAGCAGTCGCGCTTACAACCACTAGACCAACGAGGCAGTCACCTGGTGAAGGTTGCAGGAATCCGCTGGATGCGGAAAGCGCAGGACCGGTCGTTGTGCAGCATTGTGGGGTACTGGCCAGAAAACCTGCAGGTATGCCTGACGGCTGCTTGTCCTTCTGGACACATCTGGAGGGAACGGCTGTTGTTTGGCCTATGCATCTTTGGGAAACTTTGGGAAACCAGGCGAACGATGTACCGTTCTCCTGTCCCTTTTGTTAACGCTGTGAGGTGAAGGTTCACTTAATCAGTAAAAGTCCGTGAGGGTGTAAAATGGTTATAATATTAACATTACTATAAAAACACTTAACACTAGTACACTGGGAATTACAATGAATAACAAATATCGACCAGTCCAAGCCGTGGCGGGAGAGAGACTGTCGTAAGTTAAAACTTAAAACTACTCCAGATTTTTTACTGCTTAGCCTACGGGAACATTTCTATTTATAGACTAAGGGACAAGGGTGCGGTTCCAAACGCCACACCACCCCCCCACGGAGAAGGATAGGAAGACTTAGTAGAAGTCTGGAAAATCCCTAAATTTTACGCGTCTGCCAGATCGCGTGGTATACGGCTGTTTTGCAGTAGATGTATTAGCGTCTGGTTCTTGCAGTAGTGGCTGAGTGTAGGTGGGTTGTGACGGTGTCAATTGAGGTTCAAGGACAGTGGTATCGGTATGGTCAATGAATGCTGGCTTAACGCGATCGACACTAACCACTACGTGTCTGCCCTTAACGACCAGAGTCAAAGTCTTACCATCACTGGACCGATCAATGACCTGATATGGTCCTGTGTACGGTGGTTGTAACGAGCGTCTAACGGTGTCGTCGCGCAGAAAAACATGTGTTGACGATGAGAGGTCCTTGAAAATAAAAGTTGACCGTTGAGCATGACGAGAAGCAGGGACTGGACGCACAGTCGACATATGATGTCGAAGTTGAACGACGAAGTCTGCAGGGTCGGTAATGCTGTCAGAATTAGTAGGCGAAATGAGCAATTCCCCGGGCAAGCGAAGGGTTTCACCATAAACCATTTCGGCGGATGTAGCTTTCAGGTCTTCCTTAAAAGCAGATCGCATACCAAGAAGAACGAAAGGAAGGGCGCGATACCAAGAATCGTGGTGGCACATGAGAGCAGCCTTGAGTTGGCGATGTACTCGTTCAATCATGCCGTTGGCACAAGGATGGTAAGCCGTCGTTCGAATTCTCTTGGTGGCGAATTGTGTCATCAAGCGTCGGAACAGGTCGGACTCGAATTGAGTGCCTTGGTCTGTCGTAATGACTGATGGCACGCCGAAACGGGGAATCCATTCCCGTGTAAGGGTTTCTGCTACCTCTTCTGCGGTGATGGAACGCATTGGCCAGACTTCCGGCCATCTAGTGGCTCTGTCAATGGCTGTCAAACAATAACGATAGTCATTGCAGATCGGCAAAGGTCCAACAATGTCGATATGAACATGTTGAAAACGACCAGAAGGAAGATCGAACTTGCCGAGAGGGGAAGAATTGTGGCGCGACACTTTGGCGCGTTGACACGCCTCGCAAGTGCGAGCCCACTCTTTGCAATCCCTGTTGACAGAAGGCCAGATGTAGCGTTCGGTCACGAGGCGGGTAGAAGCTCGTGCACCGGGGTGGCTTAAATTGTGGAGCTTGTTAAATACTGCTCTTCGGAAGGGAGGAGTCAGGTATGGACGGGGTTTGCCTGTGGAAACATCACAGGTGACAGAAATGTTAGTGCCAGGGATAATGACCTTTGACAATTGCAGGCTGGAGCCTAGGCGTTGTAGGTCGGCTAACTCTTGATCTGTCTCTTGCGATTTGGCAAGGGCTTCGTAATCCTGCTCAAGGGTGATAGCATCGACGCGCGACATTGCGTCGGCGACGACGTTGTCCTCTCCCTTAATGTACTTAATATCAGTTGTAAATTGACTGATAAAAGACAATTGATTAAGTTGAGCAGGGGGAAGTTTTTCCCGTCGCTGAATAAAAGCGTACAGCAGCGGTTTATGGTCCGTAAAAATAGTTACGTGCTGGACCTCGAGAATGTGGCAGAAATGTTGTACACTTTCGTATACCGCCAGTAACTCGCGATAATAAGCGGGCCACTGCGTTTGCTTGTCGGTCAGTTTCTTGCTAAAAAAGGCAAGAGGACACCACTCACCCTCAACTTGTTGTTGAAGGCAGGACCCGATGTGGACGCTGGAGGCATCAGTAAACAGTCCAAGAGGGGCGTCGGTGACAGGATGTTGCAGCAGGGTGGCATTGGATAGGCTCCTTTTGCAGGCTTCAAATTGCTCCAGAAGTTCAGGTGACCATATAAATGGCTTGGCACCTTTACCGTTGGTAGCAACTATTGATTTGATCAATGGAGCCTGGAACAGCGCAGCTTGGGGCACGAAACGGCGGTAATAATTTACCATGCCGAGAAAACGACGCACCCCTTGAACTGTTTTAGGAGGGGGAAAATCCAAGATGGCTTGAACACGGTCTTGTGGAGGTCGAGTACCGTCAGGGCTAATGTGATAACCCAAGAACGTGACTTCACGTGCGCCAAAAATACACTTGGTAGGGTTTATCACAACACCATAGTCCCGTAAGCGTCCAAAGAGGATCCGCAGATGTTCGCAGTGGAGAGCTTCGTCTGCTGAAAGGACCAAGACGTCATCCACATACGGAAAGCAGAAATCGAGACCCCGGGTGACTTCATCGATGAACCGCTGGAAAGTTTGACCAGCATTGCGGAGGCCGAAAGTCATGAAGGGAAATTCGAAGAGGCCAAACGGAGTAACGATGGCGGTCTTCGGAACATCCTCTTTAAAAACCGGGATCTGGTGGTAAGCTTTTACCAGGTCTATGGTGCTGAAGACCTTGGCACCAGTGAGGTTGTGCGCAAAATCATTAATGTGCCGGACTGGGTATCTGTCCGGTACAGTTCTGGCGTTAAGTGCGCGGTAATCACCACAAGGACGCCAGGTGTCGTCTTTTTTCAGCGTCATATGCAGAGGAGACGACCATGGCCTTTTAGATGGTCGTGCAGTGCCAGACTGAACCATGTCCTCGAACTCCTTTTTGGCAGATATCAATTTTTGAGGTGCCAGACGGCGAGGACGGCAAGAAATAGGAGGTCCATCTGTCGTCTTAATAAAATGCACAGTGTTGTGCTTTATGGTCCTGGGGAGGCCAGGAGGACGACTGATCTCAGGGAATTCTGCTAGCACCTGTGCGAAAGCAGAATTTGCTGGAGCCACTGCCTTGACACTCGGTTGTTCCAAAGTTGCTGGAGAGCCGGGTGCTGATAAGCCGGTGAGACCGTCAATCAGTCTCTTAGTGCGGCAGTCTGGAAGCAGATGGTAGTAGCACAGGAAATCAGAACCTATGATAGCGGTAGTAACGTCGGCAACGACGAATGCCCATATAAATTTCCGCCGGAGTCCAAAGTTAAGCGCCAGGTTGACTGTACCGAATGTTTTTATGCTGCTACCATTAGCGGCACAGAGCTCATAGTCGGAGGGCTTTCTCCGATCTGTAAGCCAACTGTGGGGGAAGCAGCATAAGTCAGAGCCTGTGTCAATTAAAAATTGGCGTTTAGTGACTCTGTTGGTAACAAAAAGGCGGCTGAAGGGACGGCTGGATTCACAGTCAGTTGCCGCCGCTACTGACTGCTCGCAGAGTTTTCCGATTTCCAGTTGCATGGTGCGATGCATTTTGTTGCTTTTGCTTTAAATTTCTTATGGTACCAGCAGCGTTTAGCTGATAGCTGGTCCGGAGTGGCGCTGCGCGAAGAATTTGCACTCCTTGATGAAGATTGATTACGGGACCGAGAGCGCTCGTGAGAGTTGGAGGTCAAGGCAGCCACTTGCCTAGTTAGCTCCTCTATTTGGCTCATAATCGTCCTTTTAAGAATATTATCGCGTTCTTCACTCATCTTAAATAGGAGTGTGCAGTATTGAAATAGAAAAAAAACTAGCCGATACAGACACTAAATCAAAAACTGCAAAACGTTATGTTGCCTTAACCGTGGGTGAGTAGCGGTGCAAACATAAAACAGTTAAAAGTATGCTAAAAAGAACACAAAAATAGACACAAAAAAAAGGAACACAATAGTACAATACAATACACAAAACACAGTGAACAAGACACAATATGCAATAGAAAAAAAAACTATAAAATATGTTACGTCACAAAGTGTAAAAAGTGTAAAAAAAATTTAAACAACTCTGTGAAATTTTGGCTAAAACAAACAATTAAATCAAGTGCTATAAGTCGTATAAACTTTAAATGTAACTGGATGAATTATAATAAACAATAGATAGAACCCACAATAGAAAATAAAAAAACTAACAGATTAATCTTGATTTGATACAAGCAATTAATTTGTTACTTATTATAAAAGTTACTAATTCTAAAGTTACTTAAAGTCCCAACTAATAAAAACTACACTGAGTGAATTATTGTCACGTAAAAACACAAGAAATTTTTGAAAAGGGCTACTTGCGTGAACCGGAACGTTGAGTCAGTAGATGACACTGACAGCCGTAGGAGCCGTGTTGAGCTGTCACTGGAAACGCCGGCTGTTTTCGACGAATAGCGACAGGGGGCGTTTAACGCGCCCAACAACAAGACTTTCAAACGGATCTGAAGTGGTTCACGAAGGGTCACGGGTCGCAGGGTCGCAGGTAACCTTTTTTTGCGATGACGGCGCGCGATGCGGCGACGCGGTGGCGCGCGAATAATCACTTAAAGATGTAGCTAAGTAACTTTTACAGCACTGATTTTAATAAATGCACCACGATGGCGGGATATTATGCCGAAGTCTCGTAGAAGAGCGAGGGTTATCAGCAACCCGTAGCCTGCTCGTGGGGTTTCAAATTTGTAGGCAGCCTCTCTCGTTATGTTAGCCTAGGCGCGGTCACCAACACAGGTACGCCGCAAGACTATGGTCATCACCTCACGTAGCGTCGACGGAATCACTATCACGTCGGGGTCACCACTTTGGGAAACCAGGCGAACGATGTACCGTTCTCCTGTCCCTTTTGTTAACGCTGTGAGGTGAAGGTTCACTTAATCAGTAAAAGTCCGTGAGGGTGTAAAATGGTTATAATATTAACATTACTATAAAAACACTTAACACTAGTACACTGGGAATTACAATGAATAACAAATATCGACCAGTCCAAGCCGTGGCGGGAGAGAGACTGTCGTAAGTTAAAACTTAAAACTACTCCAGATTTTTTACTGCTTAGCCTACGGGAACATTTCTATTTATAGACTAAGGGACAAGGGTGCGGTTCCAAACGCCACACATCCTAGGTACGGGCAATAGAATCCTTTCGAGGGATTAAGGGAGGGGCCCATTCTGGGTCAGTGGGGAGTTGCTCCACGTGTCCCTCTGATGCCAACAGAGGGCACAGTGGAGGAGCAGGGGCGGGCCCGGTGTCACCCTGCGACTGGGCAGGCAGCGGGGAGACTGTTCTTCCCTGCCCCCGTCGATCTCCTAACCCCAGGAGTGCCTGCTGAGTAGTGTTCTCGCGCCTCTTGGAACCGAGGGTCTTGGCTTCACCGCTCGGACCGCGAGGAAGAAAACCTCTATAAAAATTACAGGAGGATGGGGCCTGCGAGCAGCAGACTCGGGGTAGTCTGCTGCCCGACCAGCAGCTGGCGCAGCTGACGTAGCTGGCACGGCTGGTGTAGCTGGTACAGTTGGCGTAGCTGGCACAGCTGGCGTAGCTAACACAGTTGGCGTAGCTGGCATGCTGACCTGGCGGCATGCTGGCGTAGCTGGCACAGTTGGCGTAGCTGACACAGCTGGCGTAGCTGGCACAGCTAGCGTAGTTGGCACAGCTGGCGTAGCTGGTCAAGGCCCGTGAGGTGCTGCATCATGATGAGACCCGTGCAGTGTTCCGTGTGCGTTATGCGTTATGCGTTATGGCGGGGCCCGTGAGGTGGCGCGCAGTGTTCCATGTGCACTACCGGGGAAGGTGCGGCCGACGTTAGGCCGCATGGGGAGAAGGGGCTCGCCTGCTTGTGGCGGGCCGGGACCTGTCGGGGTGGTTGTGTGAATACTCAAGGGCTCCCACGCCCCCGGCTAAGTTAGTTGAAGGAACCCCGTGGTGGTTTTAGTCGGTAAGAGTCCGACACTAGCTACGCCTACCCCGGGCGGAGTGCGTCCATGAGGATTTCCCAACGCCAAAAAAAAAAAAAAAACCTGCGGAATACATAACCTCCTCCTTTTTTCCTCCACTAGGAGGCTCTAAGCTTTACTAGATTAGCCGGATATCTAAGCACGGGCAATAAGGGTTAGGGCACACCGACGGAGTGGCGGCGAAGAGTAATTCACTAGTCGCAAGGCACACTGGGCGCGAAACGAGCGGCGCTAGTCTGTGGAGCGGCGGCCAGCGGGCGCCGCGACTGAGCTCGCACCGGCTCATGGACGCATGTGGCCGCTCGCCCGCTCTTTGCGGCGCTTTGACTAGGAGTCCTAGTGTGATTTTATTTCGTTATCGTATCAATAAGTTATATTATCTGTGGCCTAGGTACTGGGTAATGCACAAAACAATTTTTCAACAAAAAATAATGTTTACAACTGTTGGACTGTTGTTTACGGTAGCTTCGTGGCTAAAGCACTGGCGTACTGAGCCGGGAGTAGCAGGTTCGAATCCTGCTCGTGAGCGATTTTTTCTTTTCACAATTTATATCTTTACAACTGTTTGAGTTTTGCAAGCGCTGCGACGCGACCGCGACGATATGGCATGATTAGTTTTTCCAAACTTTGGCAAGTAGGTACCTAGACCTACCTATCCATAATTTAGCGTGAGAAGCTCCAAGGTAAAATCATAGGTGGGTACCATAGTAGAAGTAAGAAGTACTATTGTGTTCTGTGGTAGAAGCTACCTTAGCACAATCTCTAGAGTCTATAAGTAGGTACTATAATAAAATCGTCCTATGAAGGCCTATGTCCAGCTTGCACGTCTTTTGGCTGAAATGATGATGACAATAAAATCGTATCGTTCGATAAGTCTGCACTGTAATTAGGTAGGTACATTAAAATAAAACATGTTCAACCGTTGTGGCGATGCTTGGGGGATGCCTCAGAATAGTCAGAATAAAAAAACAATCAGAAGCCGCGCCTAATACAGCAGCGGTAAAAACTACTCTTAAATAGAGTAGTTTGACGCGCAGCCGATTAGCTCAGAAATTCTATGGGGGTGGCCTATGTCCAGCAGTGGACGTCTTTCGGCTGAAATGATGATGATGAATGAAATTTAACCGGATTAGATCGCGTATATTATTTAAATTGGTTTTCCTGACGTTTCGATAGCTTTGCCGCGTTCGGTCGTTTGCAGAAATTATTAAAATTAGGTACAGATACCGGCACGAGTCGTGAGCACAAACTTCACCTGCGCAGAAGTTCATTTATAGATCTGTTTGGTGGAATGACAGGAGCGCGGGGTGCCAACGCCGAACATTGTATTTACGCGATTGGTCGACACTCGATGCTCGTCGTCTATTGGACAATTAGGTGTCATTCGGCTACCGTACACTTTCGGTTCAACTTTATTGACTCACATTTTCGAATTGAAAACAGTTTATTTTTCTTTTGTTGTAATTAATTTATATTTAGATTTTTGAGTGTTTAATGTTTTTAATTAAAAATATTTTTTTTTTTCTTCATCTTCCTTTATTTATTACAAGATTGTATTTAACTTGCAATGTATGTACGTATGTAAATATATTTGTTAGAGTGGAATCTTGCAACTCAATTTTGAAGCAGATATCTTCAACCTATTGAGCTGAAATTTTGTACAATATGGGTATCAAATGAAAGGACTTGCTGAGAATACGAATGCGAGTTAAAAAACCTGTCCATCGATAACTAAATAGTAAAAAATAAATTAAAAGTCAAAATGTTTTCTGTTTATTTATCTGAGCGTAAAAAAAAGTCCCAAAATCATAATATGGGTGAAATTCGAGAAAGTTTGTATTTTCTATAACTACCCATAATCCTTGTAAAACGCTACTGGTAAAATTTAGTGAACAAAGATACTAAATAATTTTGGTCGAAAGTGTACATGCGCGAACTTGCCCCCACTACTGTCCATCTGTGCTCACGACTCATGCCGGCTACTATACATTATGTTTTTTTCGCAAAACATGGCTAGATGGACTAAAAATAAGCAAAGTAGAACACGAACCAGGAAGAACGAGTATGAAATAAAATAAGCATTGTTAGGATTGAGCTGTTTATTCTATTACAATCCATCTTGTGCATAACCCACTATTGAAACTAGTATTTAACATAAACTATCTATAATATACTACATTAGTATGTCAAACATTGATAAAAAGTCTACAAAACAATAACAAAAAAATACTTTTTAATACTCATTCTATCTCTTACATCTATAAGCTGTTTTGATCAGATCAACTTAAAAATAGAGACATCACAAATTAATGAAAAGCGAATGCAGGGCTTCACCCTATTTTATAAAGAAAAGTGCCGAGGTAACATTATAATACATAGGTATTTCACCCGCCTTGTTTCTTACCCTGCTTGTTATACTCGGGTTTAAAGGTTGATAGCAGAAACCATGTTTCAATGGTATTTCCTAATCAAGCAACACGTCAAATAATAATATAATTCATTCTTTATAGCAGAGTCCATAATTGCGAACTAATCTGACATTTCAAAACTTCAAATCGATCCAGGGGGTCGCGTTTGACAGATAGATAGTTAGATAGATAAATAAAATGTTTTATTTAGTACAAAAACAAGACACAGGACATGCAAGTAAAAAGACAATAAAAAGTGTGATGTGACGGTATTCGATCACAGACCAGGGGGTCTACTCGCAAAATCGACAACGACAGTCGACATAATCGAAACGACATGATAGTGCTTAAAATATATTGGTCGTATCCTACTCTAATAAATGTTCGGATTCTATGTCGTTTATCGAATTCACAGACAAAATATTAAGATTTTATTTACTGCCTTCTTGGGTAAAAACGCCTCTTTCAACTGCAGTTGGCAGTTGACATTGTTTGGATGGATGTCTCTGAACATGTCTTATTTACGTTCAAAATTTTAACTAGAATTTAATTAATTCAAAGCGCAAAATCTACTGAATCGTGTTCACATTCGATATGCACAGACACGCATAGGTGTGTGGTTTAGATTGCATTGCGCGGGAATTAAAAAAAAAAACCCGTGTTTCTAGGGGGGCAGCTGCCCCCCACTTGGCGACGCCCTTGGTATGAACCAATCAATCAATCAAATTATTTATTTACTAGAATATGGTATTATTACAGATGTAGGCACTTAGGCAGGCGCGGATCCAGGAATCCGCTCAGGGGGGGTGGGCAATTTTCATGATAATTTCTATAAACTAGTCAGCCTCGGAGAAACTTCTTTTTCAAATACACGTTGTAAAGAAAAACCGAGCATAGCAATACATTTTTATATAATTTTACAAATTACATGGATGCCCAGCTAAACCAGTTGCTTTTTTAAAATAAAAAAAACGTAGGTAGATCTTATTTTCCTACTACCTACTTATTAACTAAGGATATGGCCGCCCAGTCCCAAGCCAAAATTGAAACATAAAGTGCGCAAGCGCAGCAAGCTCGAAATTTTTTGAGATTTTTTGCAAAAACATGACGTTACCTAGATGCCAGAATAACGGATACGAAGATAAGATAAGCGCGAGCGAAGCGAGCGCAAAAATTTTGTGTTTATGTTTTTGGCGCTTTCGGGCTTCCCTCATTCAAATAAATAAATGTTACAGAATAGTTGCTTACAATATACACTAAACAAGTAGAGCATACGAAGGCTGAATATCAGGCGTGAGTAAACAAGATATTTTTTCACTGTGCATAAACATACTAACTGCCGGGACTGAGTAAGAAAAATCTGAAATTAAATCTGATCTTTACAAAAGTTATTACATTTAAAAAAATCTCCATTCATTTCATTACATTATCTGGGAGACGCACCCACGCAGGCAAGAAACAAATGTGGAATGATAACAGCAATCGTTGAGGATTTTCTATTAAACAATATACTATCTGTGATTAAACTAAACATTAAAAGCGATTTATCGCTATAATTCAATAATTGAGAAGGGAAATCAAAAATAGTACTTTAGTTTTTATCTAATTTAGGTACTATTTAATAAAATATTTATTGCAAAATTTCAGTTAAAAATCACATTATATTAGAAAATTTAAAAAGCAATGCACAGGCATTTACCAGGTAAATACTAATTTGTGTGCGCCCCATCCTTATTTAGCAAAAATTTTGGAATGCTGTCCATTGCCCGTCCTTGCCACTAATACTAGTAGTGATGTGATTATGACGGGTTCGGAAGTACTTAGGTCGAGGTTCAGGGGGGAGCAATTGCCCCTATTGCCCCCCCCCCCCCCCTGGATCCGCGGCTGGATGCAGGTGACTTATGATTAGTTTCAGCATATTCTGCCCCTCGGACCGCGCTCTATCTGTATCAGTCGGAACAAAAATTCGTACTTCGTTTGTCGTTCGTCAAACGCAAATAGACCCCCAGATCCAGAATCCAGATCCAATGATCCAATGGTCATAATTGCATGATTTTAGGCAATAATGATTTTAAACGTCAATTTAGTTCCTGGAATAGGGAATTTGACTATTATTCTTTTATCAGAATTTTTTAAACTATTAGATAAAGGATGAGCAACAATGAAAAATCTAATGAATCTGATAATGCCCAAGTTATAAGCGTTTCAAAATTGTTCACTAGACAGCGACAGCACTACTGTACGTTATAACGTAAAAACACCATTTTAATTACACAACACCAATGTTCGTTTCGCACAAGGACAGAAAATGCCCCTTTGAAAAACATAAAAAGCGGTATCTCTTCCATTTTGTCATCAATTTTATTTATTTTTAGCAAATGGTGTAATTTTTAGTCTTTACTCGAATTTTTTTTTAACCGACGAAAAAAGGAGGAGGTTCTCAATTCGACGCGTATATTTTTTTTATAGTCAAATACCCTATTCTGAGGTCAACTTGCTCAATTATTCACGTCTTCCTTCTCGGCTTAATGGGTGAATTCTCATAATTACATACATATCACAAAAGCATATTAAGCATTAACAAAAAAATAGGTACACTTGATGGGATTTTAAGCGAGTATTGAATTGAGATTCAATTTGGTGAGATTAATTACAAATATACCCTTGTCATTTCTTAGACAACAGTTTGCTATTTCCCAAGCTCTTTATTTCTAATAGTTGACGCTTCAATTGCGTTGATCAATGTAGCTCTGAAACAAGAGGTAAATATATAAAATAAATAAATAAAAAAAAAAGGTCAATATATAAGTTGTAATTTGTAAACACTTTTCTATAAGAACAGAACTTAACTGGTAATAAATGTAATCATATCAGCCATCGGCACAGTAAACGCTGTTGTTAGCGGAAAGGGAGCATAGGCAGGCTTACATGAGTTGTAATGTAATCTTACACACATAATGCATGGAATTATGGTTTAATAGTTAGTTATTTAGTCCAGCAGTGGACGTCTTTCGGCTGAAATGATGATGGTTTAATTAATTCTACAAATGGCGTGTGTTGTTAACGACACGCCCCGCTCACGCTCCGAATTAGTTTTAGCTTAAATGGCCATTGCTGAACCTAAACATGGACATCATCGACCCTTGCAATTATAAGCGCCCCGCAGACTGCAGACTTAATAGGCCTAGAGGTAGTCACACCTCGGACACTCAATACAATATCAATACTAGCACCACCTACACAATATTACGTCTGCATACGAACGCACACACACGTATAGGTTAGGGATGCTCGCCGCTCATAGTGCCGACTGGGTTTCAAGTTCAAACGCTTCTCAGTAGTTCTCAGAGATGGCTTGCTTGTATAGCGACTGGCGATTGACATCCATTACACGATTGCATTGCAGTCCAAGTGCCGTCAAACTGCGGGCGCGTGCGGGGCGCAGGCGAGGAATCTTGAAATGGTGGGGGGCGGTGAGTGGCCGTTCTGTACGTTAAACAACATAACATAACATCACGCCTGTATTTTTCCCGAAGGGGTAGGCAAAGGTGTAATAGTACACCCACATTTCGCCAGTTATGTTATAGTCCCATGTAATAGGGGGCGAGCCTATTGCCATTGACCGGGCACAAATCCAGACTCCGGGCTGCTACTGAGGATTTCCTAATGAAAAAATTAATTAACAAAAACAAAAAACCCGACTGCGTGTAAAAATAACAGAAAAGATATAAACAAGAGTTATACACGCAGTCGGGTTTTTTGTTTTTGTTAATTAATTTTTTTATTTTAATTTTTTTAGTTTTGTCATGTTTTATTTATCATACTTTTAATGTTTTTTTTTGAAAAGTCAAATTCATTTTTAACGCTGAATATTTTGTTATTTTTTAGCATTTTTCATTCCAAATTACATTTAAACATATAAGTTGTATATATTTTTGTAAAGCATTTATACAACCCTTTATTTTGATACCCCACTCGATAGTTTTTGAAGGAAAAAAAAAAATTTTTGAAGAGGTAATATGGCGCCAAAAAGCGGCCATTTTATTTTTTTAAATTTTGATGTACCCAGTGTCACTCTCAGAATTAAGATGAATCTAACGACACCTCTCAATCTCAAATCCATTAAGCCGTTTAGGCCACAGAGCGTGCCAAAGAAATATACATACATACATACATACATACATACATACATACATACATACATACATACATACATACATACATACATACATACATACATACATACATACACTCGAAAAACATAACCCTCCTTCTGGCGCAGTCGGGTAAAAACCCAATAACACTGCCCGACCCGGGAATCGAACCCAGGACCCCACGCTCAACAGTCGCGCTTGCAACTACTAGACCAACGAGGCAGTCTGTACGTTAGTCTAACAAAGCAATTAGTATACAGGGTCGCCAGATATAGATGAAGATTTCTCATGTAATTATTATAGAACGGTTTGATTAGTGTTTTGTATAAATACAATTTAACTTTGTCCGTTTTTAAAATGATATTTCATTTGAAAATATCCATAATCTTCCGAGATAACTTCATTTATTTCAGGCGAGCCTGGATACTAATTGCTTTGTTAGACTGTACTATAAGATTTTCTGTGCTATAGTTTAGTCGGGTTCTTAGTACGGGGACATACGTCCTAAGATGGTCGATAAGGAATATTGATTAACGGCCGTTTTCAATAACCTTTCGATCCAAGATTTGCCCTGCCCCTACTAGAGATATAAATTTGACATAAAATGTATGGAGCATCTGTCAAAGTTGTCTCTAGTAGAGCAAATCGTGGATAGATAGGTCATTGCAAACCGCCGAAATTGTCAATATTCCTTAGCGACCATCTTAGAACGTATGTTCCAAGAACCCGTACGCCGATAGGCAACACGCTTAGCGAACAGATTTGTAGTCATCATGTTGATATTAGCATAAAGGAGGATGCTATTAAATCTTTGGATAACCCCTACTCGTCTTGACTTACGGCCAAAATTAATATCCAATCTATCTACGATTTACCCTACTGGAGATAGAAATTTGACATATTTGTTGGATCAATTGGATCCTTTCCAAGATTTGGAGGTGGCACCATAATTAGAAGTCGCCGTATTTTTTTATGCTATTTATTAAATCAGAGCAAAATCACCTTTCGAAATTAAACTTATTATTTAATTACATAAATTAAAATATTTTAACTAAAGAAAACAACAAATAAAATAAAATAGCAAACTATTAGTTCGAACTCAGAGCGACTTATTACGCAGGAGCGTTCCGTCTCGCACGGCGACTCGCTCACTTCTGAGCTCGGGAATTTTTTTTTTTTTTTTTTTTTTTTTTTTTTCGAATGGGCTCTCGCAGGTGGGACCGAAGTCCCATTTCTGCTTAACCGGACTTAGTTGGCGGAGAGTCCCATGTGGGACTCCATTCGCCGAAGGTTTTTTCCCTACATACTTACAAACTAGATGCGCGCGGCATCAATACCGCGCGTAATCGGGCGGGCGCCCCCCAAGGGGGGGGCAAGCTCGGGAATGGAAGGCGGCCGCTTTTATAACTTTCATTAAAGTAGTGGCGGGGATGCGTCACATGTTGTTTGCGACCGATGAAATGGCGCGATGCGCACGTGTTTTTTATTGTTTCGTATTTTAACGAATCGTAGTTTGCGCCGACACAGCCATACTGCACAAGACGCGTCTCTGCGTCAATTCTGTAACATAAAAGTAGAGCAATAGATCACCTAGTAGACTCATAGTGAAGCCTCAACGCCTTTTACGCGAATAATATTGGAACAACCAAGCCTTCACGCTGGTGTCCAAAGTTTGGCCTTAACGCCTTTTATATTGAAACAACCAAGCCTTCACGCTGGTGTTCACAATTTGGCCTCGACGCCTTTTATATTTGAACAACCAAGCCTTCACGCTGGTGTTCACAGTTTGGCCTCGACGCCTTTTATATTGAAACAACCAAGCCTTCACGCTGGTGTTCACAATTTGGCCTCGACGCCTTTTATATTTGAACAACCAAGCCTTCACGCTGGTGTTCACAGTTTGGCCTCGACGCCTTTTTTATTGCACCAACCAAGCCTTCACGCTGGTGTCCAGTTTGGCCTCGACGGCTTTTATGCTTTTAATATTATAACAACCAAGCCGTCACGCTTGTATTCGTAACTTTTTGATGGTCCCCATGATTTTTACTTGACTGACACAAAAACTATCTTTCGGTAACAATTACCCCACGTAAAATTATAAAAATCCTCTTATCAAAGATTACATTACTTCAGTTGCTTCTGTTTCGGGTGACACTTCTTCCGCCGTCACGGCCGTTTCATTTTGTTTTCCAAAGTCTGGAGCAGCTCTTAAATTTTCATGAGCTACTTTTCTTGGTCGTCCACGTCCTGTTATTTTCGTAACTTCATAACGATCATTGGATAGTACCTTCTTAACCTCATAAGGGCCCCCAAAAAAAAATCTTCTTACTTTTGCTTTAGTGCTGTCGAATCTTACTTTTGATTTATTTGACTGCTCGGTCAGCCTTTCATAAACTACTTTCCGTAAAGATTCAGGCTCAACTCTCTCATTTTCTTCGTTGATGATTGAAATAAGTTCTGGAGGGACGCATTCATTTTTTCCTGTGAGAAGTTCGATAGGCGTTTTCCCGGTTGCTTTTGATATTGTACACTTAATACCGAGTTGTATGGTTCCTAGAGCACATTCCCAGCGATCATCTTCAATGTTGCTAACAACTGTGAGACCATCTTTGATGACGCGCATTACTCTTTCTGCTTGACCATATGCTCTACGAGTGTAGGCAGCAGTGTGATGCAGTTCAATTCCATACTGTTTACAGTATTTTTCATATTGCGACACAAATGCACCGTCGCCATTAACAATTATCCTTTTGGGAGCTCCGAAGAGAAATATTATTCCTTTGAGGTGTTGCAGGGTGGACTCTTGGTTTTTCTTTGTGGCATATCTTAGAATTACGAACTTTGAAAATGCGTCAACCGCCACGAAAACGTATTATTTTTCTGGAATAGGGGATCTTGCTAAAGCTTCAACCTTCAAAGGATCGGGTCTCACTTGTCCATCAGCTATGACATATCCCAAATATTGGATGGACCTCTTCATAAATGATCATTTTTTTTAGGTTTATAGCAAATCCTGAGTCACTGAGTGCCTTTAGAACCAAATCTAGTTTTCGCAATGTCTCAGTGATTGATCTTCCAGGCACAAGAACGTCATCCATGTAAACAAGAGCTACTTCTCCTCTTAATGATCCCAGTGCCTTGTTAATGCATCTTTGGTATACGGGTGGGGCGTAAGTCAATCCAAATGGCATGGTCAAATATTCGTACTGCCCGTCAGGAGTAATGAAGGCAGTCTTCTCAATCGAGTCCTCGGCTACAGGAATTTGGTGGAATCCAACTGCCATATCAAGGCAACAGAAATATTTTGTGTCAGCGAGCTGATCAAGTTGATCCGAAATTAGCGGTAGTGGATAGTGATCTCGAACCGTGTTAGCATTCAACTCACGATAATCAACGCAAAGACGATCTTGTCCATTTTTCTTTTTTACTAGGATTATTAGGCTTGCAAACGGGGAATTGCTCTCGAATAATCCCATTATCCAATAGATCTTGCGTAATCTTGATCTTGTTTGACCTTTTCCCTTTCAACTGGAGCCATTCTGTATGGTCGTCGTTCCACAATTTTATTAGGGTTTTTCAGCCTGATGTTGAGCTCCCCAGTAGTCACTCGGTTAGAAGAAGTACACGCTTGTTTTCTTCAGATTTCATTATAGTCATCATTTCTGCCAAGGTTGTGCGATGATCGTAAGATAACTGAGCCATCGTGTCACTTAGTGTAGATTTGAATGTATTTGCCATAACCTGGATGACATCATCATGCCGGTGCTCATCACGTGGTGTCCCATCTTCTGATGTTGGATCAATTGGATCCTTTCCAAGATTTGGAGGTGGCACCATAATTAGAAGTCGCCGTATTTTTTTATGCTATTTATTAAATCAGAGCAAAATCACCTTTCGAAATTAAACTTATTATTTAATTACATAAATTAAAATATTTTAACTAAAGAAAACAACAAATAAAATAAAATAGCAAACTATTAGTTCGAACTCAGAGCGACTTATTACGCAGGAGCGTTCCGTCTCGCACGGCGACTCGCTCACTTCTGAGCTCGGGAATTTTTTTTTTTTTTTTTTTTTTTTTTTTCGAATGGGCTCTCGCAGGTGGGACCGAAGTCCCATTTCTGCTTAACCGGACTTAGTTGGCGGAGAGTCCCATGTGGGACTCCATTCGCCGAAGGTTTTTTCCCTACATACTTACAAACTAGATGCGCGCGGCATCAATACCGCGCTTAATCGGGCGGGCGCCCCCCAAGGGGGGGGCTCGAACCTCGCTAGGGCATTGCAGGGGGACCCCGCAGTTCCTATGTCCCCCTAGCAGCCGTTGCTGCATCGAATTGGTTACCTCGAAAGTAGCGGACTTTCGGTCCCTATCGGGTGACGTGCTAAACGCCGTGAAGCGGCAAGCCTCGCCGGCGAGGCTAAGACCTACCTAGAAAACCTAACCAGTGGCTACGCAATAGCCTGCTCCTAGGAACTACTCTAGAGCATAGGGCCGGTCTCGCGTGACGAGATTATCTCCGGTTGCTTACACCGTGAGGGCGTCCCCAGGGGGGAGCTCGGACCTCGACTCAGGGTGCAGCAGGGGGACCCCGCCACTGATCCCCCCAGCAGCCGGTGCTGCGTCGGCATGTGTTACTGTTTCTCGAGAGTCGGACTCTCGGGTTCTGTGTGTGTGTCGCGTCGGTCCTCGCCGGCGGGGACGATATTTTGGACGACGGCGTCGGAGTGTGCTTGTACTTTTATCTGACTCCTGGAGGAGTGTGATATCGTCATCGGGCTCAATGAGTGTGTGTCTGGGACGTCGGGTTTTGCTGATAGCGGATGGCTGGTAGACGGTGGCCGCCACGACCAAGGGGTTGGGGTGCTTGGGAGCGGAATCGAAATAGCGTTTTGAGACACGCTTGAAAAACTGCTTGATGGTCGGCAGTTTGAAGTCTAGGTGGAGGTCGACGTTGCGTACGTACCAGGGGGCGTCTACAGCCCTACGCATGAAACGGTTTTGGATGGTTTGGAGCATGTGAATTCTCACCGGCTTAACGTGTGCGAACACAACGCTAGCATAGGCGAGTATGGGGCGGATACAGGTGGTGAATATCCTTACTTTGAGATGAGTGGGCAGCTTACTGTGCGCATTGAGAAGGGGGTGGAGACGTGCGAGGACAAGGGCGGCACGGTTTTTCACCCTGCGGATATGCGGACGGAAAGTCAGTCTACGGTCAAGGATCACTCCGAGATATTTGGCTTCTCGTTGCCATGGGATCTGTTTTCCGAACATTGAGACTGGTACGCTCAGTTCTTTACGGTACTGTGACAGGGGTCTCTTATCGAAGAGGACCGCTGCACTTTTTTCGGGATTTACTTCGATTCTCCATTTCCGGAACCATTCACCTAGGGTGTTGGCCGCGGATTGGAGGGTACGAGAAATAGCGACATGGGTCATGCCGGAGTAATAGATTGCCGTGTCGTCGGCGAAAAGGGCCATACGGGCTGCACCGCATTTTGGAATATCGCTGGTGTACAGCGTGAACAGTAGGGGGGAGAGCACGGAGCCTTGAGGCACACCGGCGTGAATGGGATGGGGGGAGGAGAGAGCCCCTTCTATGCGATAGCAAAAGGTACGATTCGACAAGTAGTCTCGGATGATGAGCACGAGACGATGTGGCACATTCATAGTGTACAGCTTATATAATAAGCCGTTGTGCCACACTTTATCGAAAGCCTTTGCTACGTCGAAAAAGAGAGTGCCGGTCATTTGACCGCGTACGAAGCCTGCACTGATGTGTTCTACAATGCGGTGCAGTTGGTTAACGCAGCAGTGCTTTGTACGGAAGCCAAACTGCTCGTCGGGAAGGAGTTTATTTGAGTCGGCGAAATCTTTGAGTCGCTTATAAATAAGCTTCTCGTAGATTTTACCGAAGACATTGAGGAGACTAATCGGCCGGTAACTACTCGGCTCGGCTTTTGGTTTGCCCGGTTTGGAAATACCGATTACCGTAGCCTGTTTCCAAGCCTGGGGAAAGATGTTGTTTTTAAATGCCGCATTGAAGATGACGGTCATTAGAGCGATTAGGGTGGCAGGGAAACGTTTCAGCACCTTATTGGTGATGCCGTCTGCGCCGGGGGCTTTTTTGGGCTTAAGATCCTTGACTATAGAGAGAACTTCGTCAGGGGTGATCGGTGGGAGCGGGTCATCAGGGTCATCTATTGGGGGGGGGGGGGAGGGCTGACCTACGCTCTACTTCTGAATTAACCTTATCAAGGTGGGTTTGGCTTACGGGAAGCGTACTGAGAGTGCATTGAGACTCCAAACTGTCGGCTAAGCATTCGGCTTTTTCGTCGTCGTCAAAGGCCGGCCTTTGATTGGGTCGATTTAGGGGGGGAGCTCGGGAATGGAAGGCGGCCGCTTTTATAACTTTCATTAAAGTAGTGGCGGGGATGCGTCACATGTTGTTTGCGACCGATGAAATGGCGCGATGCGTACGTGTTTTTTATTGTTTCGTATTTTAACGAATCGTAGTTTGCGCCGACATATTTTGTATGGAGCTTATGTCAAATTCCTATCTCTAGTAGGGCAAATCGTGGATAGATTGGATATTAATTTTGGCCGTAAGATGTAAAGATGACTAATATAATACCATAGTGGGCAGTGGTAAAAACATCAATCATAATTATAAATAGCCTATTAGCACAGAATATCTAATAGTACTAAAGTACAGAACGGCCTCTCACCGCCCCCCACCAATTTAAGCTTCCTCACCCGCGCCCCGCACGCACCCGCAATCTGACGGCAATTGGACTGCAATATTGCAAAGGGATACGACGGGAAGGGGGACGAGATAGACTTTATCATGACGGATAAGAAGCACATATTTAGAGATGTCTCTGTGATCAATAGGTTCAACACCGGAAGCGATCACCGACTTATCCGAGGAACTCTAAATATCAATTTTAGAGCTGAAAGAACGCGCATGATTAAGTCTACTCTCCGACCTTCGCCGCTCCAAACCAGTTTGGGCTCCGAAAGGTTCCAAGCGGAACTTCAAAATCGATTCGACTCGCTGGAAACCACTGGCAATATTGAGGAGAAAACCAACACCATAGTCAAAACATTGCAATTGTCTCGAAAATTCTTTCCGCCGCAGCGTGGAAGCAAGATGCCCAAGCTTTCGACTGAGACTCTCGATCTGATGAGGAAAAGACGGGAAATGTCAGCCGCGCATTCGTTTTCATCAGATAATAGGTCCTTAAACCTACAGATTAGGAAGCTGATGCGACGTGACCTCCGCCGCTCTAACACCCGCGCCGTTGAGGCTGCGATTGAGCAAAATAGGGGGTCGAAAGTTTTCGCTCAGCAGCTAGGGAGGACCCATCTGATGAAACTGAAAGCCGCGGATGGCAAAATTGTCACCTCTAAGATCGAGATGCTTGATGAGGTCGAAAACTTCTATGGGCATTTGTATTCCACGAAAACGGCGAGACCAGCGGTTCCTAGCAATGACGACAAAAGAGCCCAGCTCACGCGCCATTACACCGAGGATCTTCCGGACGTTGACCAGGGCGAGATTAGGGCGGCCCTCGAGCAGCTTAAGAACAACAAAGCTCCGGGCGATGACGGCATTACTACTGAACTCCTAAAAGCAGGCGGGGCTCCGGTCCTGAAGGAGCTACAGAGTCTGTTTAATTCCGTCATCCAACAAGGCTCTACACCGGAGGCATGGAGCGGGAGTGCGGTGGTACTGTTCTTCAAAAAAGGGGATAAAACCCTTCTGAAGAACTACAGACCCATCTCACACCTGAGTCATGTGTACAAGCTGTTCTCGAGGGTCATCACGAATCGTCTCGCCGGAAGACTCGACGAATTCCAGCCACCAGAGCAAGCTGGGTTTCGAAAAGGCTACAGCACCGTAGACCACATCCATACTGTTCGGCAGATCATACAGAAGACTGAAGAGTACAATCAGCCGCTGTGTATGGCATTCGTGGACTACGAGAAGGCCTTCGACTCTATCGAAACTTGGGCAGTTCTGGATGCTCTTCAGCGATGTCACATTGATGAGCGGTATATAGAGATGCTGAGATGCCTATACAACGCTGCTACCATGACTGTTCAGCTCCAGGACCAAAAGACGAAGCCAATCCAACTGCGCAGAGGGGTGAGACAAGGGGATGTAATATCCCCGAAATTGTTCACTAACGCGTTGGAAGACGTCTTCAAGACGCTGGACTGGACTGGACAGGGTATAAACGTTAACGGCGAGAACATCTCACATCTCCGTTTTGCCGATGACATCGTTGTAATGGCTGAGTCGCTGGAACAACTGGGCGAAATGCTGCACAGCTTAAACGGAGCCTCTCGACGTGTCGGTCTCGGCATGAATCTGGACAAGACTAAAGTCATGTTCAATATGCATGTCATGCCGAGGCCAATATTCGTCGAAGGGTCGGCACTCGAAGTTGTAACGGAATACGTCTACCTAGGGCAGGCAATTCAGCTTGGTAGACACAACTTCGAGAAAGAAGCCAACAGAAGGATCCGTCTGGGCTGGGCAGCATTTGGCAAACTTCGCCGAGTCTTCTCGTCGCTTATACCGCAAAGTTTGAAGACAAAGGTCTTCAATCAGTGCGTTCTGCCAGTCATGACTTACGGTGCCGAGACGTGGACACTGACAGTTGGGCTAGTCCACAAATTCAAAGTCGCTCAGCGAGTTATGGAGCGAGCTATGCTTGGAGTTTCTTTGAAGGATAAAATCCGTAACGAGATTATCCGGAGAAGAACCGGAGTGACCGACATAGCTTGTAGGATCAGTAAGCTGAAGTGGCAGTGGGCTGGCCATGTCTGTCGAAGGACCGATGGCCGTTGGAGCAGACGAGTCCTTGAGTGGAGACCGCGAATCGGCAAACGCAGCGTAGGGCGCCCCCCTGCCAGGTGGACCGACGACCTAAAGAACGTGGCTGGGGGGGACTGGATGCGGAAGGCAGAGGACCGAGCGTTGTGGCGCAACTTGGGAGAGGCCTATGTCCAGCAGTGGACTGCGATAGGCTGAGTTGATTGATTGATTGATTGCAAAGGGTGCCAATCGCCAGTCGCTACGAGCACGCCACCTCTGAGAACTATTGAGAAGCGCTTGGAACGCAGTCGGCATTACGAGTGGCGAGCATCCCTAACCTACACGTGTATGTGCGTTCGTATACATACGTAATCTTTTGTATGTAGGTGGTGCTAGCATTTATATTATATTGAGTGGCCTAGGTGTGCTATTAGTCTCAACGCTGGGCATGGGCCTCTTCACAGTAAGAAGAGGGTTCAGACCTTAGTTCACCACACAGACCTTCAACATTTCTTTATAACCAAAAACTTAAAATATACCTGGCTACCTAATCATATTATTACCTAACCGTATAATTATCATTTGACTCATCTATAATCCAACAAAAGGGTTTATCAAAACATACTGTCATGTTGATCAATCCATAGTTATGTAATGATGATGTGTTTACTGCTTACCTTATTTTACCATTTTCAAGTGCAGTGATACCACATATAGTCGAGCCACCAGGTGAACAAACTTCATCCTTTAGCAAACCAGGGTGTTTCCCAGACTGAAGAACCATCTGTCCACTGCCGACGACCATCTGTGCTGCATGACGCAAGGCCATTGCTCTTGGTACACCTTGCTTCACTGCCCCGTCTGCTAAGGCCTCGATCACCAAGTACATCTGTAATTTTGTTTTGATCATTAGAATAGTTATACAATGTGTATCAGAAATGTGTGGTCATATTTTAAGAGCTGATTCAATGCATAGCATGTAAATAAATATAAAGCTAAATGTTGCAGATGGAGAATGCCAGTAGAATCACTTCAGAATTTACTCACATAAGCTGGTCCACAAGCAGTCAATGTGCCCAAGGAATCCATTAAATATTCAGGAACTTTTTCACAAAGTGCAGAGCAGCTTAAAAGTTTTTCTAAAACTGAGCATTGCTGTTCTGTCACTTTAGCATCTGGAGTGTATAGGCAGATGCCTGCTCCTACTGTCATTGGGGTGTTAGGCATAATCCGTATCACACTTACATCAGCATTAACGAGATGAGATTTCATGCTCTGAAAATATTTACAAAGTTTTTTATATCTTTTTATTCAATCTTTCCTATCAAATATTTCCAGCAGGACGTCTTTCAGCTGAATGGTGATGAGAAGGAGAAATACACAGGAGTTAAAACAGTCCTAGAACATTATACACTAAGCACCAAAGTTATTTTATTTATTTAACATCATCTCTTCCATATTTCTTTTTTTTTGTCTTCTTAACCCATCAACTGCTGCAAAAACGTGCAAGACAATTGAATTTTCCTGACAACATTCTGCATTTTGTCTGGAATTGTCACATTCAACAGTTAATACATTTTTTTTAAACTAAACATCTTTAAACAGTTAGGCCACTGCTGTAACATTTTGCCATCAATAGCTTGACATACTTGTACTGGGCTGTACAAATAGTATATCAATCACATTAGTCATTTTTTGATTAAATATGTAATGCATGAGTACCAATTAGTGGAAGTGGACCTGTAGGGCAGCTTTCGGTTTCATAATGACTTTATTAAGTACATAAGTATACAAAACCAATTACATACTGCTTGAAGTTTTTCAATTTGTATCCCAGCTAACATAGAGACAAATAAAACTTGTTTTGTTGTTTTCTTTGCTACATTTTTAATATTTTTCACAGCTTCATCCAATTTATTAACTTTCACCCCTAAGAATATCATATCACATTTGTCAAACACTTCTCCATTTTCTATAGTAACATTTGTTCCAAAATCACTCCAATGCTTCAAGTTTTCCAAATGGGGGCCTGATACCCAAATCTTTGATGCACTAGCACCTGAAACAGTTTATTCATAACTTTTATTTGCCTTATTAGAATTTACTAATTCACTAACTATTATGAAATGTATGAAAATGGTTTGTGCAGATTAAAGTTCTGTCTGAAAGTAGTGAGCTAGTGACAGAAAATTTGAAAGGAAAGAAATAGAGTTGTTTACCTTGGTATTGACAGGTGATGAAAGGGATGAAACGCATGATGTTACAAAGAGAGTGATGAATATGAATGTTGATGGGTGGGTGGAAAGGAAGAGGGAGACCAATGAAAATGGATGGATTATGTGAAAAATGATATGAATGGAAAGGGAGTGAATGATGAGATGAGTTGAGAAATGACAGCTGATAGAGGAGAATGGAAGAAAAGAAACTTCATGCACGGACCACAAGTAACTTGGGACCAGGGCAGGAAGATGATGAAAGTTTTCAGATGCAGATATTATGATAGTTTCAGTGATCTTCATGGTTTGTTAAGCACATGGTTTGTTATGGATTACTACACTAAACTGAATTCAGAAATTCTAATTAGGATTTAGGAAAGGAACTTCCTTATTACACCGACATAACTGTTAGCACACTTTCCTTATTTCCTTTCTTAAATCCTAATTAGGATAACTGAATTCAATGTAGTGTAATAAGCGCTCTAAATAGGTAATTATTATAATACATATGTTTATTCTACTCTTCATTCATATGTACTATTAATATATAGTTTTTTTTTTTTTTTGTGTACCGTATGTAAATAAATAAATATAGTCATAAAATTCATACAAACATACCACTTTTTAATATTCCTTTAGCAATTGCTGTAGACATATTACCACCCCCGATAAATCCTACATTGAAATCCATAGTGTTATGTAAAAATATTATATCCTGGTGAATTGAAAATGTAACCAAACAAATTAATTTATTGAAAGTCAATCTCTCAATTCTCTCAATTTTATTAGTTCGTAGAATAAAATTACAGTTTTAAATAATTTAATGATATTTGTTTTGTGTGACTGCCACACAGTGTTGCCAGGTCCGATTTTCAAAATCCGGGAGGCTTATTATGAAAAAAGCGGGAGATGTATTGAGGAATAATGGAAAAAATCGGGAGATGATGTTTTTAACAAAAGTCAACGTTTTTGAAGTAATCCCGATATCTTTGACAATATACCTATAGACCAAATGTCACGAAGAAAAATTTGATACATTCAAAACCTTGCCGAACAGCGTAGTACACGCGAATTACGCACACACTCACATTCAAACCAAGCCGAAATGTATATTGTATTTCGAACCACCGAACGTGTCACTATAACGTAGTGGTTATATTCTCTTTGCGTGTCACCACGACACATAACTGTCAAAGAGCTTTGAAAAAAATCTTAAAATGCCTTCGTGTGTCGTGAAACGGTGCAAAAATAATTCTACAGCGCATAAAAAGTCAGATGGAATTACTTTTCACAAGTAATTTATTTATTTTAATCATATTTTAATGTTTACAATTCATTTTCTTGTAACCTTACCGCGGCAAGGAATATTCCTGTGTTGCATGTTAATAAATTATAATTTACCCTAGAAACCGGGTAAAACTAATCGTCATGTTATTTTTACGCTTTTTTTTGTTTTTTAGCTTTCCGAAAGACTTTAACAGAAAGAAAGAGTGGCTTGATGTAATACGTAATAGCAGAAATGAAAATAATTGGTCACCATCCAATTATTCACTTATTTGTAACGAACACTTTGTTGAGCATGATTTATACATGACTAAAAACGTGATCCCTCCTTTTGGGCTGCACCACAGTCGGGTAAAAATTTCTATTAAAACAACATAATGAATCCTTCACATCTACCACAATGGAATCCAATGAAATGAGTAATTTTTGATAATTTTGCAAATAATTTATCAAGGAATAGTATCCAACCAACAGCAGTAATTTTATTTTTAGTTTTAGTATAATTTTCCATTTTGTAAGTGGGTAAGGCCGTTAAAAAAGGAATAATTTCACTTTAGCATTTCGTCCGGTATTTATTTAATATGAAAACGATAAGTCACCTGTAAAATTATTATTTTCCTGCATTAAGGAAGTTCTTATCTAGTTGTTGAAATGCCACAAACTTCTAAAAAACATTTTCTTTGTATTTTTTTAAATAAAATATTGTGGGAACATAACATTTTCTAGAACAAATAAAAGTGTCCCAAATTTTCACCCTTGTTCAAATATTATTGAATTTGGACATTTCGTTGTATTTCAATTGAAATTTATAGTTTATCCTAATGATTATCGCCTTTTCTAAAATATGACATATATTACGACCGTTTTGATAAATGAAACAATGATTATTTTGGGAAATTACATCGTGTCCGCATATTTAAAGCTTTTAAGTTACTTATTTTATATTACCAAAATTTTCCCAAAAAAATATCAATTGTGCAGTACAATCTGCTTTGATACCTAGGCTGCACTATTGTCTATGATATCTGTGCTACATAATTATCACTAGTCAGCCATTTTTGTGATTGTGCATTATTTTGTTTGGTGAGGTGCAGATAGTCGTCGGCGAAAATAATTGTAATGGTTAATTTAAATGAAAATATTAATATTTTACTTGAAAACACAAATTATTTAATTAATGTAATGTTTAAGGTACAGTTAGAAGCTGCGTACGCGCCTATATTTAAGTCGTAATTCCGTAAAATTGAGAATGTTTGACGAGAGGTCAGGTTTTAAGTTACTTTTATGTGACTTATGTTACCATTTTTTTAATTACGTAACATAAAAGTGTATAAAGTTTGAAAAAATTGTTCTGAAAATGCCTTTAAATACTTTCATGTTACTTTTAAGTTACCAGCTACCTTTACTTTATAGTTACTTTTATGTTACATGAGGCCAATTTTACGGCCTTACCCAAGTAACTACTATGAATAACTACCCTGATTAATTATATTTCAATTGTTTTTCTTATATCTAGCAATTTCTTCGCTGCAGTGAGATGAAAAGTTGTGTGTTTTGCACTTCTGCAAAATTATTTGCGTCTCGTGCCTTTACATTTTTTTGATTATATTTTAGAATTCAATCTTAAAATCCTTCGCTTGCTTTAATAGAAGAAAACACGCTTAATAACAACATTACAGTCTTGTAGGTATAGCAAATAACTATATTTTATTATATAGTTATATTCTATGTACGGCCAGGGACACGAATTATTTAGCAAATTGAGACACACATTTTGCCGTATTTTTCCTTTCCAGCCCTGATCATCATACCAACGACTAGGCGTTGGTATACTGATAACGAATGACAATAATTGTGATTAAATATACGAAAAATTTAAATTGACAGTCAATTTGCTAAACAATCCCTTTCCGTGACTGTACATAATTGGATCGTATTAATCATTTAAAGACTTGATATTAGTCGTGGTCAGTCGTTTGATATCAGGGGTAAAAAGATTGTTGCCCTGCATCAATTCAATGTTCCGCTGGAATTTGTCTTGAGTTTTTACTTGGTCTATGCCCGGTATTATATTTTGCCACTATTCCAGCTGTAAATTAAAGTCAAAGCAATTAGATTTTTTTACATTTGACTGCCATGTGTAAAAAAAATATACATTATTATTTTGTGACAGTCTATTTTACGCTAAGTGCTTGGTGAACATACGATACACTGGAAGTGACGGAAATTGATATCAATTTAATAATAAAATTGTAAAGAAAATGTCGTAACACCATTTCAATTCAAAAAATTATGGCGTCCGTTTCATTTTATGCAGTTTTTTTTAGCAGGTTTTGATCTTATTCCTATTATTAGGCTTTATACAGGGATTGTAAATTATCGGGAGATTTCCGTCGAAAATCGGGAGATCGGGAGATTTTTAGTAAAATCTGTGAATCTCCCGGAAAATCCGGAGACCTGGCAACAGTGCTGCCACAGATTACTAATTACTATCACCTACGTCAAGATCAGTGCTGCTATTGATTAATATCTTCAATATACTCAAGGAGATTTTTGTTCATAACGAATATAAAATAAATTCCTAACTAGCCTAACTATTTGTTATTTCATGTTATTCATCTAATTAGTTAATAAAGGAAACAATATTAAATTACTAGTTAAAAAGTGATTCTTATAGAAGAAAGTAAATGAAAAAATGCATTTTGCTCGGGTAATTTATTTTCACAAAGTGGCAGCACATCAAACTGACAAGTGTCACGCACAGACCAAGTAGAGATGCTACGGTGTCACGCTAACAGCCCGCTATTGGCTCCACGGCCGATGGCGTAGTACGGAGGCAATCACGTGACCTAGCTGTCACGGGAAGAGACTACCTGTAGGCGTAGCATGAACGCTGTAGACAAAGCTTGTGTCGACGGAAGAATAGACAAAATGACGTATTGTAGAAAGATTTCTTCCGTCCGTAGCATGCCGATGTCAATAATGAAGAAAAGAAATGTTTCTATACTTCGATCGACACATGTCTACAACGTCGAGCATGATGAACATATTTTCTCTACTTTTGACAGTTAGTGGTAGACATGTTTCTCTTCAAATACTTAGAAGAAATTAGTCTACATCTCATGAGACCTAGACAAAATTATTCTTTAGTTTTATTAGGACTAGATTCTTGTTAAATTTGTTTCATTGGAGTTTTTGAACAACAATAATTACATGTCGAGTTCCTATCGTCGCTATCTCCTTAGTTATTATCAAAAACTAGCCTTTGCCCGCGTGTAATTCGTAATAAGTATCGAATGACTATCGTGCATCCTTCGGGAACTGTGTCTTCCCGGGATAAAAAGGTTTCCTTTATGTTAATGCACACCCTATGGTCTACGTGTTAATCTTCATCCAAATCCGTTTGAACATGATTGAAGGACAAACAAACAAACAATCATACGTTTCGTTGATAACGATTTTAACCTAATGGTAGCTAACGGTTACTTCTGTTATTAACGGTTAGTAACCACTTTTTCGGGTTACTACGGTTAATAACATGTTTTTTTTTATCGAACCGAAATTTCACCTCATGCAATTATTAGATAATGGAAATACCTACTTTGTTTTATTGAAAATATTTTTAAAGAACAATGCCCTCTAATGTATGACACTTAGTCTACCCATCAAAAGTTGATGTCGCACAACCAAACCCAGGGTATTTGAAGGACAATAAAATACTCTTTCCGTATAACTAATTGTTTAAAATGGGTACCAGTAAATCGCACTTTTTGGTACTTATTTAATATTTTGTAGTTAAGTTCGAAAAAATTACTGATTCGAAGTGTGACAATAATAGGACATTTGCGATAAGAGCTTTATAGTCCTTGTCATTTATATGACATGTTGTTAATAACATAATTGTATACGTGTTAGTTTTTACACAAAAATTGTAAAGCTGCTAGTGGTAGTAATGTTCCTATCGGTTCGAGGAGCGGCCGTTCTGGTATGGAGCATTGAAAGTAGCTGCTTTCATCATCATCGTCATCATCGTCGTCATCTTCATCGCCACCATCATCATCGTCATCACCATCGTCATCTTGAAGTTGATGACAACATCATCATCATCATCATCATCATCATCGTCGTCGTCGTCGTCGTCGTCGTCATCATCATCACACATGACAAGACTTCACACTTCCACTGCTCGCTCCCAAACATACACAATCTACTTATATCTCTTATGTATTTATCAAATCAAATAAAATCAACCAAATTAAAAATAAAACAAAAATTAAATAAATGAAATATTAATTACTTAATAATAATAATTAAATTAATAATTCTTTTACATACTCTCTTTCTAGTTTAGTTTTTCGTATGATCAACTGTTTTCGATTATAATTTCTATATAGTAAAAAAAAAATTAATTAACAAAAACAAAAAAAATTTTATTTTAATTTTTTTAGTTTTGTCATGTTTTATTTATCATACTATTGTGGCAGCGCGTCCTCCGCGCACGCTGCCTAGCATCGCAATGGCACTCCGTAGTTTGTCACCAATATTTATAACCTCGGGTTTCAATCAAAACTACGTCATCAACTGCGAGCGCGCATGCCTCTTCGCCATTGGTCAATTAAATATTACCTATTTGTTCTGTGTGTTTTCTGTAAATATTTTTTAGTACTTAAGTAGGGCAAAATATTAATAAATTATTCCCCCCCCCCAATAGATGACCCTGATGACCCGCTCCCACCGATCACCCCTGACGAAGTTCTCTCTATAGTCAAGGATCTTAAGCCCAAAAAAGCCCCCGGCGCAGACGGCATCACCAATAAGGTGTTGAAACGTTTCCCTGCCACCCTAATCGCTCTAATGACCGTCATCTTCAATGCGGCATTTAAAAACAACATCTTTCCCCAGGCTTGGAAACAGGCTACGGTAATCGGTATTTCCAAACCGGGCAAACCAAAAGCCGAGCCGAGTAGTTACCGGCCGATTAGTCTCCTCAATGTCTTCGGCAAAATCTACGAGAAGCTTATTTATAAGCGACTCAAAGATTTCGCCGACTCAAATAAACTCCTTCCCGACGAGCAGTTTGGCTTTCGTACAAAGCACTGCTGCGTTAACCAACTGCACCGCATTGTAGAACACATCAGTGCAGGCTTCGTACGCGGTCAAATGACCGGCACTCTCTTTTTCGACGTAGCAAAGGCTTTCGATAAAGTGTGGCACAACGGCTTATTATATAAGCTGTACACTATGAATGTGCCACATCGTCTCGTGCTCATCATCCGAGACTACTTATCGAATCGTACCTTTCGCTATCGCATAGAAGGGGCTCTCTCCTCCCCCCATCCCATTCACGCCGGTGTGCCACAAGGCTCCGTGCTCTCCCCCCTACTGTTCACGCTGTACACCAGCGATATTCCAAAATGCGGTGCAGCCCGTATGGCCCTTTTCGCCGACGACACGGCAATCTATTACTCCGGCAGGACCCATGTCGCCATTTCTCGTACCCTCCAATCCGCGGCCAACACCCTAGGTGAATGGTTCCGGAAATGGAGAATCGAAGTAAATCCCGAAAAAAGTGCAGCGGTCCTCTTCGATAAGAGACCCCTGTCACAGTATCGTAAAGAATTAAGCGTACCAGTCTCAATGTTCGGAAAACAGATCCCATGGCAACGAGAAGCCAAATACCTTGGCGTGATCCTTGACCGTAGACTGACTTTCAGACCGCATATCCGCAAGGTGAAAAACCGTGCCGCCTTCGTCCTCGGACGTCTCCACCCCCTACTCAATGCGCACAGTAAGTTGCCCACTCCTCTCAAAGTAAGGATATACACCACCTGTATCCGCCCCATACTCGCCTATGCTAGCGTTGTGTTCGCACACGTTAAGCCGGTGAGAATTCACATACTCCAAACCCTCCAAAACCGTTTCATGCGAAGGGCCGTAGGCGCCCCCTGGTACGTACGCAACGTCGACCTCCACCTAGACCTCAAACTGCCGACCATCAAGCAGTTTTTCAAGCGTGTCTCAAAACGCTATTTCGATTCCGCTCCCAAGCACCCCAACCCCTTGGTCGTGGCGGCCACCGTCTACCAGCCATCCGCTATTAGCAAAACCCGACGTCCCAGACACACACTCATTGAGCCCGATGACGCTATTACACTCCTCCAGGAGTCAGATAAAAGTACAAGCACACTCCGACGCCGTCGTCCAAAATATCGTCCCCGCCGGCGAGGACCGACGCGACACACACACAGAATCCGAGAGTCCGACTCTCGAGAAACAGAAACACATGCCGACGCAGCACCGGCTGCTGGGGGGATCAGTGGCGGGGTCCCCCTGCTGCACCCTGAGTCGAGGTCCGAGCTCCCCCCTGGGGACGCCCTCACGGTGTAAGCAACCGGAGATAATCTCGTCACGCGAGACCGGCCCTATGCTCTAGAGTAGTTCCTAGGAGCAGGCTATTGCGTAGCCACTGGTTAGGTTTTCTAGGTAGGTCTTAGCCTCGCCGGCGAGGCTTGCCGCTTCACGGCGTTTAGCACGTCACCCGATAGGGACCGAAAGTCCGCTACTTTCGAGGTAACCAATTCGATGCAGCAACGGCTGCTAGGGGGACATAGGAACTGCGGGGTCCCCCTGCAATGCCCCAGCGAGGTTCGAGCCCCCCCCCTTGGGGGGCGCCCGCCCGTTTACGCGCGGTATTGATGCCGCGCGCATCTAGTTTGTAAGTATGTAGGGAAAAAACCTTCGGCGAATGGAGTCCCACATGGGACTCTCCGCCAACTAAGTGCGGTTAAGCAGAAATGGGACTTCGGTCCCACCTGCGAGAGCCCATTCGAAAAAAAAAAAAAAAAAAAATACATTAATAAATTATGAAAAATCCTGATCAGTGTTTCTTTGTCTTCCAAACTAACTCAAAGGCTAGTTCCCTAGTGCTAAAGTGGTGACCCGAAACAGAATGCCGAAGAATTCTGAACCAACCGATATGGAGTCAGCAGCAGCAGCAAGCTCAGAAACCTCACACGACGTTTTGATGTCCACCCAGCAAATCGCCGGTATTTCACTATCCCTACGAGTACCACCGTTCTGGCGCGATAAACCTAGACTATGGTTTATAAGTTTTGAAGCAGCTACTCGCGATCTAAAGAAGAGTGAAGCACAGAAAGCCCAGATGGTAATCGCCCAGCTTCAAAAAGAAGATATCGAGCAGATAAGTGATTTACTGTACAACCCACCAGCTGATGGTCAGTACACCGCCATAAAAGATCGTCTTATTTCTGTTTATGAAGAATCAGATAGCAAGCAGTTACAGAAGCTACTCTCCGACATGGAACTAGGCGATCAAAAGCCCAGCCAATTATTACGTCGCATGAGAAACCTCGGTCACAAGAAGGTACCTGACAACACACTCCGGCTCATGTGGATAAACTTATTACCAGCGCATGTCCGCTCAGTGCTTGTAGTGAGTGACACTATAAGCAAAGATACAGCACTCGAGGAATTAGCCAAGCTCGCCGACAAAATGCTCGAACAAACAAGCGAACCTCACTCAGTCGCAGCAGTATCAACAAGTCAACAAGCACAAAACCAACCTGTGGGAATCCAATATCTCGTGGAAGAAATCAGGAAATTACACATGGAGATCGCTGAAATAAAAACATCGTGTCACAGTTGCAGCTACAAGAACCGCGACCGCTCGCGCTCGTCGCCGCCGCGGCACTGCAGGCGCAACTCGTACCGAGCTCCATCAACGTCTCGCTCCCGTTCGCGCTCAGCCACCCCGTCGCCGTATTGTTTTTATCATCGACGTTTCGGCAAGAATGCAAAACGATGTACTACACCGTGCAGTTTTAACAATGATATGAAGACGGAAAACTAAAGGAGGCGTTGGCAGTGGCGGAACCTGACGTCAACAAAAAATCATACCGCCTATTCATCACCGACAAGACTACATCTACGACCTTTTTGGTAGATACGGGTGCCAATATATCCGTCATACCGAAGAGAAAGGGAATCACATCGACGCCGCTTCCGTATCAACTATACGCAGCAAATAACACCGTCATACCTACCTATGGCGAGAAGACACTGGAACTCGACCTAAATCTTCGAAGACCATACAAGTGGAAATTCGTAGTCGCCGCAGTTTCGAAGCCAATCATTGGAGCAGATTTTCTCGGCTATCACAACATATTAGTCGATCTACGTAAACAACAACTCATTGACAGCACAACAAAGCTCACCTCCAAAGCTCCTGGCCGTTATACAAGCACGCCTACAATATGCAGCGTCGACTCCAAACAGACGTATCACGCCATACTAGCAGAATATCCAGGAACTACTCGGTTATCCGCAATGACTCTCAACCCGAAGCACAAAGTAGAACATTTTATTGAGACCACCGGACCGCCAATACATTCAAGAGCACGACCGATACAACCGCATCTCTATGAACGAGTGAAAAAAGAATTTGAGAACATGATCACCCAGGGACTGTGCAGACCGAGTAAAAGCCCTTGGTCTAGTCCGCTACACATCGTGCCGAAGAAAAACGGAGATTTAAGAGCCTGTGGAGACTTCAGACGACTGAACACTGTAACAAAACCTGATCGTTACCCTGTTCCAAGGATCAAAGACTTCACCTATCAACTCAGCGGCAAGCAAATTTTCACCACCATTGATTTAAACCGTGCTTACCAACAATTGCCTGTTCGTGCAGAAGACGTGGAGAAGACAGCAATCATCACTCCTTTTGGATTATACGAATTCCCGAGAATGTGCCCTGGTTTGAAGAACGCTGGACAAACATTTCAGCGGTTTATTCATGAAGTACTGCGAGGACTCGACTTTGTATATCCATTTATCGACGACTTGTTACTAGCTTCAGAAGATGAAGATACACACAGACAACATATTCGTACTGTATTGCAACGACTTGATGAGTACGGCATAACAATTAATCCTGCAAAGTGTGTATTCGGCCAACGTGAAGTGAAATTCCTTGGCTACACAGTATCACCAGAAGGTATCAAGCCACCAGAAGACAAGATCAAGGTTATCAGCGAATATCCAAGACCAAAAAACATCGAAGAACTACGACGTTTCCTCGGCATGCTCAACTTTTACCGAGATAGCATTCCGAACGCAGCCGCCATTCAAGCACCACTACATACATACCTGCACAATACAAAGAAGCGTGATAAGACTATTATACAGTGGAACGAAGATACATCTCAAGCGTTTGAAAACTGCAAGAAATGTATTCAGAAAACGACATATCTGTCGCACCCACATCACTCTGTCCCGCTTGGACTGATGTGTGACGCATCCGACTACTGTGCTGGAGCCGTACTACAGCAGCAAATAGAAGGGAAATGGCAACCTCTTGGCTATTTCTCAAAGAAGTTTACACCAGCGCAACAAAACTACTCGACATTCGACCGAGAACTTCAAGCAATTTACATGGCAGTAAAGCATTTCAGAAAAATATTTGAAGGGCGCGCACTCATCATTTTCACCGATCACAAACCGCTAACGTACGCTATGCAAAAGATTTCATCAGATTCTGAAACTCCACGACGACGAAGACAACTGTTATTCATCAGTGAGTTTTCAAACGACATACGTCACATAAGTGGACGACAAAATGTAGTTGCCGACGCATTATCCCGAGTCGACGCAATCAACTGTCCCAGCCCTATTAATTACGAAGCACTCGCTCAAGCACAATCAAATGACAAGAACATTGAAGAACTTCTTCGTCAGTCAAACATACAATTGAAGAAAGTGACGTTACCTGGCACAACAGAGCAAGTTTACTGCGAAACTTCAACTCAAAGCGTTCGTCCATACCTACCAGAAGAGTTCCGTATTATAGCATTCAACGCCATCCACGGACTCAGTCATCCCGGTATACGAACAACCAGAAAATTAATGCTAAGAAGATTTTTTTGGCCATCAATGAACACAGACATCAAAACATGGGTTCAAACATGCATCGCCTGCCAACGGTCAAAAATACAACGACATACATCAAGTGCCACAGCAACTTTTGAACAATCACAACGGTTTGAGCACGTCCACGTAGACATTGTCGGACCACTACGGACGTCACCTACCGGACATCGCTACGTGATCACAATGATCGACCGTGCTACACGCTGGCCCGAAGCATACCCTTCGAGCGATATCACTGCTGACACTGTTGCTAAGACCATTTATGAAGGATGGATTGCAAGATTCGGCTGTCCAGCAAGAATGACAACAGACCAAGGCCGACAGTTTGAAAGCCACCTTTTCATTGCTCTGACCAGGCTATTTGGGATCAAGAAACTCAGAACTACACCATATCATCCCCAGAGCAATGGCATGATAGAACGCTGGCATCGATGTATGAAAACTGCTCTCACTGCCCGTCTCAGTACAAATAGCTGGACTGAAGAATTGCCCACAGTACTACTAGGACTCCGTGCTGCAATCAGAACCGACTCAGAAGTCAGTGCTGCCGAGTTAACATACGGTCAAAATCTACGACTACCTGGTGATTTCTTCATGCCATCACAACCTAACACCATGGACAGCAGCTATGTCGAAAAACTGAAGACAGCTATCAGTAATACTCGCCCAGTACCCACACAGTCGCATCATACCAATCGCCCTGTGTTTGTTCATCGCGATCTACAAACATGCAAGCAAGTGTTTGTACGAGTCGACGCGGTAAAGAAACCGCTACAGCCTCCATACGACGGCCCGTATAAGATTATACGCAGAGATAGCAAGACCTTCACCCTGCAACT
Source organism: Asteroscopus sphinx (assembly GCA_949699075.1). NCBI lineage: Eukaryota > Metazoa > Arthropoda > Insecta > Lepidoptera > Noctuidae > Asteroscopus > Asteroscopus sphinx. The sequence continues at coordinate 15,055,939 of OX453013.1, forward strand.
ACCGGGAAGGACAGCAGTTATCTCGATAGATCGTCTCAAGCCAGCCTTCACCATCGTAGAAGCAGAGGAAGCCCCATCAAAAGTTCCTGCAACGATCGCACCCGAACCCGATGTAATCAAAACATCGCGCTCAGGCCGCGTTATCAGACGACCGGTACGCTTCGCTTGAGGGGGAGCACTGTGGCAGCGCGTCCTCCGCGCACGCTGCCTAGCATCGCAATGGCACTCCAGCTCATAGTCTTCTCTGCGCCCCGCAAGGGGCGCGAGGAAACGGGCTCGGGGGTTGGGCCCCCTTTCCCGTGGTGTCAGATCGCGACCCATATAAATATGGGTCGGTAATTTGGTTTGGGTCGTTGACCCTGTGGTGGGTGAAATTTTTTCCTAGGCCGCGGGATTGCTCCGCGGCAGCGTGTGTTGTTGTTGTGTGTCTGTAGGGGCGCCTGAAGTGCTTCACGCTGCCCGAGCGACCAGACCCCCGTTAGGTGAGACCCCCAGTTCCCTGGGGGAGGCCCGACGAGGGTCGATCAGCTACGAGGGCAGCGGCTTGTTTGGCGCCCGCCTACAGATATGATGATTGACTCGTGGCTCGTTGCGCTCTCAGATCTAGCCGATCACGCCACAGGCCACGTGACGAATTGTGTGTTTGAGCGATATTGAGGTGTGGGTACATCGCTCTATGAGTATACACTTTCATACGCTCACCCGCCCGTGAGACGTAATCGGTGTACGTCAGTGTTTACTTTAGCATGTAAAGTAGTGCATGTGTGTAAAGTTGGGAAAAACGACTTAAAATCGTAAGCGTGTTTAAACGTTGTGCTTTTTTCTGCCAACGAATTTTTTTACGCTTTTGCCGCTTTTCGTTTTTCACTTCTAAAAAAATTTACTTTTATTTGTCTAAATTACACTATTCTATTTACATTTAAACTATTTACAAAGTTCACTAAAAGCTATACAAACAAACTACAATCGTCGCGTAATTACCAAGGAGAACATTCAAAAACGCATTCACTCGTTGACGACGAAAAATAAACTAAGCGCCAAAGCAAAAGCAAATCAATCAAGGTCAAAAACGTTTAAAATGTTTATACGATACAAAAATAATCAACAAAATAAAAAAGTGCTTTCTCTAAACAAATTTTACGTAAACGAATAAAATTTAATTCTGCCGGTTTCAAACCACCACCAGTCAACTTTGAAATTGAGTCTTATGTTAATAGAAATAAGGTTACATTTCAATCGTTTACGAAAAAGTCTAAACGAAATCTGCTTTAATCACAAAGCGTGCTTATACGCTTTTTTTTTAATTAGACTTTTTTAAGCGCTTTTTGTTTAAACGCCCACTTCTACATGTGTGTGCTACGCATATTGCGCCTAAGTGAAACCTAGTAGCAATATGCGCAGTGGATGCGAGTTTCGTTGTGGAGTCATTTTGTATGAGCAGACCACGTGTAACGTGATTATGGTCTGCTCAAGAGTCAATCCGGTGGTGGGGCGATCACGTCCGCAATCAGGTCGCGCGGAAAGCGCTTGGCGTCAGGGGGGCGCGCGTGCCAAGGTGCCAGGCCCTTAATGTGGGCCCAGGCGGAGACGTCGGCGCGCGCGAACATTTTCTTCGCCATCGCTGCGGTGAAGTCCTCGATACTCTCTACGCGCAGGTCCCTGTGGATCACAGTGTTCCTCACGAAGCGAGGGGCTTTTGTTATTTGGCGCAGCGTGATGTTCTGCTGCGCTCGAAGCTTTCGGCGGTGTATCTCGCTCGTGAGGGCGAGCCAGGCTGGGGAAGCGTAAGTCAGCTGGGGCCGGATGTACGTTTTGTACACACCCAGCTTGACTCGTAATGGGAGGCGCGAAGAGAGCACGGGGCGAAGCTGGTAGCGGGTCGATCGCACCCGCGCGACCGTGTTTTGGACGTGTTTCGCCATGCTGAGCCTGCTGTCGAGCGTGACCCCCAGGTATTTAGCCGTGGAGGCCCACTCGATGCTGGTATCCTGTAATTTAAGGTTGGATGGGTTGGGACGACGCCTGGTCGTCACTATCATCGCCTGCGTCTTACTTACGTTTACCGACAGTCTCCACTTGCTGAGCCAGTCGGGAAGGTCGTCCAGGGCGCGCTGCATTTTGACCGCCGCGTGATTGACGTTCATAGACGTCGTGATGTACGCGGCGTCGTCAGCATACAGCGCGAGTGTCGATGTGTGCGTGGCGGGAATGTCGTCAGTGTAAACGGAGTATAACGCAGGCGAGATGCAACTCCCCTGCGGTACCCCGGCGGCGACGGGGCGAGCGCTGGAGAGTTGGTTCTCCACCGCAACCTTAATTGTCCGATCCTGTAGGAAGGAGGAGACCACCCGTACTATGCGGCGGGGCGTCGTTGTCAGGGACAGTTTGTAGAGCAGACCGGTGTGCCAGACTCTATCGAACGCCTTCTCCATGTCGAGGAATACTGCAACGGCGTATTCCCGCTTGTTCACGGCCGCTGTCAGGAGGTGCAGTACCCTCGACAGCTGGAGCGTCGTGCTATGTTCAGCGCGGAACCCGAATTGCTCTGGTCTCGGTGTGACGTGTGGCGTCATGTGTCGCAACAGGAGTGCTTCGAACACCTTGGAGGTGGTCGGCAGGAGGGTGATCGGCCGATAGCCCTCTGGCTTCCTAGGGTTTTTCCCGGGCTTGGGGATCATCACGACTCTCCCCACCTTCCACGCTTGTGGAAAGTTCCCGGTGCGGAGAATGCCGGTGTATAGCCGCGCGAGCGCGGCCACCGTGCGTGGCGGTAGGTGGCGTAGTGCGGCGTTGCTGATTTCATCCACACCGGGTGCCTTCTTTGGCTTGGTGCGGAGAATCGCGCGTCGCACCTGGCCCGGGGAGATGAAAATGGGTTCTTCCTCGGGGGCTATCGGCGTGTTGAAGTACTCTCCAAGGCGTTGCTCGACTGTTGCGACATGTGCAATGTCGTTGGTCGGGTTCGGCGTGAATTGTCGCTCCAGGTGAGAGGCGAAGATCTCTGCCCGGTCTGCTGCAGTGTATCTTAACGCCCCGTCGCTGTTGAGCATCGGTCTCACCGGAGCTGGGGTATTCTTAAGATGCCGGCACACACGGTGTACCGACATCCAGTCGCTCTCTGCTTCGATAAAGTTCTCCCAACTCTCGGTGGTGTGGTCCTGTAGTTCGGCCTTCACCTTTTCCGTGAGTCGGTTGAGCTGGGTTTTCAGTGCTGGATCTCGTGTTGTTTGCCACCGCCTGCGTAGTTCCCTCTTCGCGGCGATCTTGCGCGTGAGGTGTGCGGGGAGCGTCGTGTAGCGCCCCTGTGGTGCAGGGGTAGTGTCAGTCGCCACTTGGAGGGCGTTTTTCATGCTGGCGGTGAGCTCGTTCGCCAGCTCATCGACATCAGCGGTATTTGTGATAGGCCGAGTGGGCGTGGTGGTCTCCAGCTTCGCCGTAAAGGCTGTCCAGTCCGTATAGCGACGTGGCGTAGGACGAGCATAGCGGGTGGTGTGCCCTGTGAGGGTGACGAGTACTGGCTGATGGTCAGACAGTAGCTCGTCATCCAGCGTCTCTTGCGCGATCTGGCAAAGCAGCCCGCGGTGTACGACAATGTCCAGAACATCCGGTGTGTGTTGCTGGTTTTGTGGGTATCGTGTGGGCATCTCGGGTCCGAACACTTCGTAGCCGCGGGTGTCCGCGTCATTGAAGAGTTGTCTTCCGTCTCTGTTGGTTGCGTGTGAGTTCCACGCCGGGTGCTTACAATTTAAGTCACCGGCAATGATGGTTGGGTGGGGTGTTGCTAGTAATGCGTGTACGTCGGCGATTTGCAGCGTGTTTTGTGGCGGTTTGTAGGCCGCGTACACGCACAAATCACTGCCGGCGACATGGAGTTGGACACCCAGCGCGTACATGCTCTGGAATTGTGGTATAGGTAGCTCTTGGTGGACAACTCTTCTCTTGACAATGACCGCCAGACCGCGGTATGCTGCGGTAGCCGCTTGCTCATCCTTCCTATAAACGAGATAACCCGGGAATCGCAGCGGGATTTCAGGACTCAGTTTCGTCTCGCTTATAAGCGCCACGTCGATGTCCTGTTCCTGTAAGAGTGGGCGGAGGAGGGCGACCTTTTTCCTGAGGCCGCCGGCGTTCCAATGTAATATCCTCAACGGCTTGGTCATTGCAGTGGCGCTGACTGACCAATCAAGGTGGCCATGCCGTTGAGGACTGCGCGTACAGGGTCTTCCCCTCTCCGCAGGGCGTATAGTACGTCCTGCAGCACCTGTATGGCGACCTCAATAATGTCCAGGTTGGTGTTCGGTTCACGCTGGACATCATTAGTGGCACCCCGGGTCTGGGTATAATTACCTTCCCTGGGTGCCCCCGCCGATGCCGCGTTTCCTCGCACCGGCCCGGTTGTTCTATTTGCTCCGAGAGCCGCGTTATACGCATTTCCGTGTTTGTTTACAACGGTTGCGCGGCTGCTCGGAGCCTTTGTTTGGGTGCCTTGGGCACCGTGGGTACCCCCTAAGGTGCCGTAGGCACCCGTGGAATGTGATTGGTGCAAGGATTTGTAACTTTTATTTTCCACCTGTTGCGCGGCCGCTGATTGGTCGGCGCTTTTGAGCAACAGGTGGTTGCGGTTAATCGGCGGTCGGGATTGGTCGACCTTAGTACCGCTCTCTGCCGCCTCGGCAGAGTGGCGTGGCATGCGCGCTTGGGCATTTTGTTCGGTATCATTTTCGTTTGTTGTTGTTTTCTTGGCCTTGCGCTTTTTGCCGCCACGCTTCTTCCTCCGCCCGGAAGAGGTTGCGGTTTCTTCGCGCGTTTTGGGCCCATTTGCGGCCGCCATCAGGGTAGACGATGGTAGTTCTCCCTCCGGGGTGGGGTTTAGCCTCTCGGTGGCCTCAGTGTGAGGTCGGCGTGAGTCCCCCCCGGTGATGGCGACCGTGCCCGCTCTGCGGTTTCGCAGTTCGCGTACCAACACTGGGCATTTATAGTAGTTGGCAGCGTGTGGTCCCTCGCAATTTGCGCAGGTGGCGGGCTCCTCCTTGGGGCGTACGCACTCCTTTGCATGGTGTGGCCCACCACACTTCACGCATGCGAGGGGCCGATGGCATTGGGCGGACGAGTGCCTGAATTTTTGGCATCGGTGGCACTGGGATGGGCCCTTTTTTCCACGCCAGGCCTCGATCTTAATACCGGGCATGCATAACATTTCTGTCACGTGGTATATACCCGGTATCGTATCAGCAGTTCGTTTGAGGACGGCGTGGAAGATACAGCCGGGTCTTCCCTGTCTCGCCTTGATATGGCGGACATACTCCGGCTCGTACCCCTGCGCGCGAAGATCCTCTTCGATTTCCTCTGGGGATGTGTCTACCGGCAGCCCCCTGATGGCTACCTTAAGACTTTTGTCCGCTGGTAGGGAATAGGAAAACCAACTTACGTTTTCTTCCTTTTCGAGCTCCGTCAAGTATCTCTGTACGAGACGGAACTCGGATTCATTTTGGGGGATGAATTTAACACCCTTCCCGAAGGGGCGCGCGTTTGGTGCCCGGCCCAACTTGTCCTTGAGTGCCTTGAAGTGGCGCGCCCACTGTGGCATCGTTTCCACCACCAGCGGTGGGTAACGGGGCTTCTTTGCCGGCTTACCCTGTGTGCCGTTACCTGTGTTGGTAGCGTGCGCGGGGGCTGCCGTGCTGGTCGTCGCGGAGTGTGTTCCGGGAGAGTGCGGCTGTTTTGCTGCTTGGGCAAAGGAGTGCGTGTTAGTACTCACGCGGGCCGTTGTGTCGCTGTCGGCGCGCGGGCGCACGGGCCGCTGCGGTAAAGGTGCAGCGACACACGGCCGCTTTGCCTCCTCCGCGGCGTCGTCGTCGGGGCTGCGCTGACGTCGCTGCGCTAGGCGTGGCAAGTCCAGGTCCAGGTCGTAGCCTAGATCAAAACTCACAGGACCTACCTGCTGGACTTCCGGGGACATCGGCGACTGCAGGTTCGGCAGCGACGGTGTCTTCTGTTGCCCTTGAGGGCTGGGCCGGGTCTTTCTCAGCGCAGCCCGGGGCACATCCATGTCACTGCGATCCAATGCACTGCGATCCTTTACACTGCGATCCAATGCACTGCGATCCAAGACACTGCGATCCAAAACACTGCGATCCAATGGTCCACTGTGATCCGAGGAGGCACTATGTTCACTCGCGACCGATTCACTGGACCCGAACGATGCATCCGAGCCTACGAGCGACGAATACATCGCTCGGGACGCCGGGGATGCCGGTGCGGAACCGCGAGGTGGAGCAGGTGACGCAATATTCGCGACCGACTTGGGCACAATCGGTCGGTTCGGCGAATAGCGTGACGTCATTGTTTTTGCCGCGCCCGCGGGCGCGCTCGACATCGGCGGGCGGGCCGATGGAGCAGCGCGAGGCGGGACGCGGGCAGAGGTGCGTGTGGCGGCTGCAGCAGCAGTCGCATGACGCGAGGTGGTGGGAAGCTGGCCTGCAGTCTCCTTGGGCACAGGAGTGGCGGCCGATGTTGGACGCGCTGCGGTGGTGGTTGTGCGTGGAGCGAGGCGCGGATCGCGCTGTTGCCGGTGGGCTGCCTGGGTGGCTGCCGGCTGCGTTGAAGCGGTGCCGGAAACGGAAGCACGCTGCATGGCCGCCTCGTCACTCGCCGCGTGACGGGCGGCCGATGCGAGCGGACCACCGGAACCGGCGTCGCGAAACTCCGGGTTCGACAGCGTTCTTTGTAGCTGCTTCACAGGTGGTGGTGGTTGTTGGCCCTTAGAAGGGCCTTTTGGGCTCGGTCCCGTGCCCTGTGAGGGGCCACGGGTCCCGGGCGACGGCGCCATGGAGCGCGGCCTACCGCGACCGTGCGGCGCGTATATGAAAAATACACACCGGCGGCAACGGGTCGGCGAAAACGGTCCGAACGGATTTACGCGCACGAAAAATAAAAATATATCGCACGTGCGCACTGGACCGCGTAACGATCCAATGGCACTCCGTAGTTTGTCACCAATATTTATAACCTCGGGTTTCAATCAAAACTACGTCATCAACTGCGAGCGCGCATGCCTCTTCGCCATTGGTCAATTAAATATTACCTATTTGTTCTGTGTGTTTTCTGTAAATATTTTTTAGTACTTAAGTAGGGCAAAATATTAATAAATTATGAAAAATCCTGATCAGTGTTTCTTTGTCTTCCAAACTAACTCAAAGGCTAGTTCCCTAGTGCTAAACTATTAATGTTTTTTTTGAAAAGTCAAATTCATTTTTAACGTTGATTATTTTGTTGTTTTTTAGCATTTTTCATTCCAAATTACATTTAAACATATAAGTTGTGTATATTTTTGTAAAGCATTTATAAAACCATTTATTTTGATACCCCACTCGATAGTTATTTAGGGAAAAAAAAATTTTTTGAAGAAGTAATATGGCGCCAAAAAGCGGCCATTTGAATTTTTTAAATTTTGATGTACCCAGTGTCACTCTCAGAATTAAGACGAATCTAACGAGACCTCTCAATCTCAAATCCATCAAGCCGTTTAGGCCACAGAGCGTGCCAAAGAAATATACATACATAACATACATACATACACTCGAAAAACATAACCCTCCTTCTGGCGCAGTCGGGTAAAAAAAAAAACAATAATATTTATAATTAATTATTAATTTCTTAGGTTTTCGCGGTCACTACACATTATTAATTAATTAATTAAATCAAATCTTATCTATTTACTAATTAATATTATTATTTATTAAATAAGTATTCATAATTAAAATAATAATAAAAATAGTAAAATTTACATTTGATTTACATTTATATTTGAGTAGCTACAATATTCGTAAACGAACGCATTAAAAATAATTCATGCTTGAAAAACTGTTCAACATAACCACCCTTTTCACGTCGCAGTCGGATAAATAACCGTAGCTAACCGGCTGTTTATTGGTAGCCAACGGAAATTTTTGGTTAATAACGTTAGTCTACCGTTATTTTACAACTATAGCTCATAGCTCCATATCACAGAACATTATGCTCCATGTACTGTAGTTATAGGTAGGTACTTTTTAAGATTAGATTATGGGAAATAAAACAGGATCATCATCATTTTCATATTATATTTTGTAGGCACAAAGAATGTCAACAACAACAAAGCTCTAAATTATCATTCTTGGGGATAAGAAATAGCATTAGTTTCACTTGTTTCCTATGACGAAAAGTTCACGCACAATACTGCACTGAAAACAGAAGCGGTAACTCGCGAATTATCTTATCATTAAACTATGTCGAATTTGGAGTCTCGAAGAACTCAACTCAAGCTAAAACAGCGAAGATATTACCACAGAGTACATTTGTATATATGAGAATATTACAAGATAATATGATAATACTGGCACTCGATTAGCTGTTAGTTAACACAATAATCAAAGACAATAATAACTAGAACTACTAAATCTAATATATTAATCTGTGAACTAGAACGTCATGGCATCAAACATCCCACAGATAAAAAAAAACGAAACAGCGACAGGTGACATATGGCAGGACAACGAACTAACGACTGTCAGGGCCAGTACATTTGTATATATGAGATATATAACCACTATGTTTACTAGCTACTAGCATGCGTAGCATCTCTATTCTCTAGGTAGCATCTCTAGTACGTCTGTGATCTCTAGTCAACGATTTAAGAAGCTAAGGTAGTCTCTAGTACGCATAGACATATGTGTGACTGACTGACTTCTCAGCTATATAATGTACTCTGTGACTGACTCTGAAGCAGTGCAGTGTTGCCAGATTCTAGTCGTAGTGCGTAGCATCTCTAGTACATCTGTGGTGAATAGTGATTATTTTCTCTGTGGTACATATACTATTAATCTGTGGCCAGATTCACAGATTATTGATATGTAATTGAGTGATAAAACGAAAATTCGGTGCACAGTGGGTCAAAATCACCAGAAATACGGTATTTCAGTTTAAAGAAATACTTTTTTGCCTTTATTTGAAGGCAATATTGGTGATTGCGACGCAGTAGCCCTCGAAATTCAAAATTTCTTGCGTATTTTGCAAGTTCTAGCTCTATTTACGTTTATATTGATCGCGGAATGTTTTTCACGACAATAATCAGTAGTAGTAGTAAAAACAAACTAGCTTTATAAGCTCTATAATATTAATTTACCACCAAATTATCGATTTTTGAGCTTATGGAGCTAGGTCAATGTTTTTTACGAGCATTATTCAGTAGATATATTGTAATTATTGCCGCAAATCAATCAATATCAATACTATCGATTTTCAATCGAAATTAATATCCGATCTATCCACGATTTGTTCCTACTAGGGATAGGAATATGACATAAGCTCCATACAAAATATGTCAAATTTCTATCTCCGGTAAGGTAAATCGTGGATAGATTGGATATTAATTTTGGCTGTAAATCATTCATACTGTCAGGCCCGTATTACAGAAGCTTCATCAAGTACAGTTTAAAAATTAATATCCAATCTATCCACAATTTTCCCTACTAGAGATAGGAATTTGACATAAGCTCCATACAAAATATGTCAAATTTCTATCTCTAGTAGGCCAAATCGCGGATAGATTGGATACTAATTTTGGCCGATAAGGATAGAATCGTTACTTGAGTATCGGTCTTATTCCAGAACGGTAATTATAAACTTAATTCAACAACATAACAAATGAATTTGACCTGAAATAGAATAGAAATCTCTACTCAAGCGTAATCTGGACCACACTAGAGTGATTACAGATCAAATCTCAGGTGAAATTCCGAAACGTGACAGTATAAAATAAAACTAAACTCAGAACTGAACTGAACTGTGATCAATAAATCTCTGCTTGAGGAACGTTCTAAAATCAATGCTCAACTCAAAACTAGTTTTAAACAGAGATCAACGCTTAAGTATCGTTCTGTAATACGGGCCTCAATAGGCATACATATCGATTGAATCGATTGGAAGGTCTCTAATAATACTCGATAGTTATCGATAGTGTCGAAATTATTAAAACTACTTTTACAATACTATCGATGATATCGATTGTTAGAGATAATGCAATAGTATCGATACTATCGTGCTATTGTTTGGTAGTATTGATGTATGAGATTAGTATAGAAATTGGTAAATAGGTACAACTAACAGTGTGGTGTGTGTGCCAATACTGAAACGGACTGATAGGAAAATAATATTCTAAATGTTTTTAAAAAGATTACTTAAAAAAATGTCGTAAATTAAGATCAATAGCTATGGTAATAGATCTGATATATTAGTGGGTAGAAGGGCGGTGCTGCGTATTGCATCAAAGCTTGACAACTTAGTTTTGGAAGAATTAACACTAAATATTGTAACTTCATATTTTTACCCGACTGCGACAGAAGGAGGGTTATGTTTTTCGAGTGTATGTATGTATGTATGTATGTATGTATATTTTTTTGGCACGCGCTGTAGCCTAAACGGCTTGATGGATTTTAGCTTGAGATGTGTCGTTAGATTCGTCTTAATTGTGAGAGTGACACTGGGTATATCAAAATTTCAAAAAATTAAATGGCCGCTTTTTGGCGCCATTTTAAGTCTTAAAAAAATTTTTTTTTCCCTCAAAACCTATCGAGTGGGGTATCAAAATAAAGGGCTTTATAAATCCTTTACAAAAATATATACAACTTATATGTTTAAATGTAATTTGGAATGAGAAATGCTAAAAAAACAACAAAATATTCATCGTTAAAACAAATTACATTAATTGCGCGATAAAAAATGACAACTAAAAATTTAAAATAAAAAAGTTAATTAACAAAACCAAAAAACCCGACTGCGTATAAATATAACTGAAAAGATGTAAACAAGACTTGTGTGATTACATGTAGGTATATGTGAAAGTATCAAATCAACACGCAGGCGGAGGCTACCTATGTTTTTGGTCATGAATTAAAAGTAGTTCATACGTAGCCTCCGCCTGCGTGTTGATTTGATACTTTCACATATACCTACATGTACCTACACAAGTCTTGTTTACATCTTTTCAGTTATATTTATACGCAGTCGGGTTTTTTGGTCTTGTTAATTAACTTTTTTATTTATGTCATGGATTTCCGCAGAGTAACGCCTGATTCCATTCTTAATCAGAAGTTTGGAAAGTTCATGGTGTACAACAACGTTAGGAAAATACACTATATTAATCACACACGCTTTATAGTTCCAAACAGTTCCAAAATATGGCGATGGAGCTTTTCCTTGCATTAAAAAAAAATTAGTTGATTTTGACTGCCAAGCGAATCGTGCGTATCTATTTTCCAATTATTTCCATCCCTCAACAAAATAAAATATATAAATCAAAGAGAACTTGAACTTCCTAGGTAATAGTATGATATTCTAGTTTCAAACCACTTTGCGACGCAAAGCTAAATTCTAGGTATTACGGGGCGCGGGGGCTGAAGAGCTAAATAAGCAAAACCAGAAAAATTACGCATAAAATATATGTGTCCACCATTTTGGATAAATTTCCGATAAATACGGGTTAGAACTAAGAACGAGTATTTATCCATGTCTGATAAATATCCGTGTTTTTATCTTTTTGATATTTATCCACTGCCCATCACTATCCCTATGAGTCTGTGATTTTATAAATTTTATTATGTTTGTTTGTTGGCAACACTGACAGTTTGTGGCTTCATTTTATAGGGTGAGGTGTAAAGTTGTGTTTTTTGGAATATTTTGATATCGTTATCAATTTTACAATGCTGAAATAGTGTTACAATTTTGAATGTGCTCAAATATGTGTCGTTGTAGTGATTCATTCAATTATAGTTTGTATGAAGTGTAGTGTCCAACATGTTTCGATGTATACCTTTGTTCAAATGTAATCGCCAAGTGGAATGTGTAGACAAGCGGCATTGCTCGTTGCCAACAATACCCGAAGAAATTTTGCGATATTCCAGGAGTTTAGAGGAACTCTTTTTGGATGCCAACCATATAAGAGACCTGCCGAAGGTGAGATAATTTGTAACCTAAATAAGAGGATCATTTCACTCGTGGGCGTTTACCTTATCACTGAATAGGTGTAAATAATATCAATGCGTCTTATGTTGTGTTATTGGTAGGTGCCTACGTAATGTGTATCAGTTCTCACGGTTTTCCGAATAGATGTGTACGTATGTACCTAATTTAGTTAACTGCTGCAAGGCTTATAAAGTTATCTACACAAACATTTTATAAAATTAATTTCGGATTAAACTAGGTACCTACGGTCTGTTTTTTCTGTCTTGTCTTATTTATTAAACGATCTTGGCATGTCTAATTTTTCAAATAACTACTGATAAAATATAATTACTAGTTCTGCGCATGTAATAATGACGAAACTGAAAATATGCTAGTAATTTTATCATAAATAGTCAATGTAATAATATGGAATCTGAATAAATGTTTACCACAACACACGCACACTTACCCCCACCACTCTACACACTCACCCCATACACATCACCCTTCACTCAAAGACACCCTACCCATCCACTCTCCCAATCTCAAACACATACTTCGCTTGCTGTTGTTAATGTTAAATAACTGAAATGTCATGGTTGTATTATAAAACTCAAACCGTAGAAACTCCCGACTCCTAAGACACAGGTCTGCATACCTAGTTTAGGGACCGGAAATCTGTCATTAAACCTAAAGACTTGATTGTACAACCTGCTGTTGTTCCTCATGCTCTGTATTGTGTTTTAAGTACAAAAAAAAATTAGGTAAAAAAAATCTAGTGTGTGTAATTGTTAACAAATTTTAATGTCTATTAATAATTATTATTGTCGAATTATATTTAAAAAAAAAATGCCAAGAATGTTGACTAAACTAGACAAGTAAGTAAAAACAGAGATTAATTAGATACACACAGTCATGTCACTGAATAATTATGTTGATAGTACATACGGATGTTTGATTTTAACAGATTCATAAACATTCAGCTTAGCTTTCCTATGTAGTGATCAGGTGATTGGAGTTTAAACTGTGCTTGAGGAACGTTCTGTAATATGGGCCTTAGACTTGACATGTTTCAACATGTTATTTTTGGGAAAAAATGTATAACATTTAGAGGGCTTATTCCCGCGCGCTCCAGGATTTGCTTCCCACGGGCTCCAAAACGAAAAAATATTGTAATATTAATTTAAAAAATCGGTCCCATGAGCACCAAGGATTCCAATGTGCAGATTGCATAAAAGTTAATACGTTAAAGATGTTTTTTATTTTTAAATTGACGAAGCAATCATACTAACGAACAGAGAACTGCGAGATGTGAGTCTGACCATGCAGTCCACATCGCCATCGTCGCTGCGACTCGTTACGTTTTTTTGTATAGCATAAGATCGATCGAAGATTGTGATATCCAAAACTGTGTTTTTTTTTACTTTTGTACAATTGATATTTTATGTACCTGACCAGTAGCATAATAATATCTAAGATCGACGTGTAAAATCAGAAACCGATTTTTCATATTTCATTTACTTTAAATAATTTACATTTGCAATATACATAAGGCCGATTTGTGATATCAGAAACATTGATTCCTGGTTATTTCTTACTTATCTGTAATTGATGTTTATAGCTTGTAAGGTTGATTTGTGATATCAGAAACTGTGATTTTATATATTTTTAAGTAGGTATAAATAATTGACATTTTACATAACACTTTACAAAATTTACTTAAGATAGCTTCAGTTATAAGTATCTGGATCTGGTTCCGTGTGGTGCCAGACGTAAAGAATTGCACCACCCTATATCTTCTCATGGGTGTCGTAAAAGGAAACTAAGGGATTCACCAGAGGATGGGCAGCAGCATTCTCTGAGTATTTAACCAACCAACTGCGATCGCCAACTGGCCTGCCAAGCGTGGCGATTATGGCACATCCCCACCATTGGGGGAGGCCTATGTTGAGCAGTGGACGTCTATTGGCTGAAATGATGATGTTGATGATCAGGATCCGTGATGTTTATAATTTTTTTGATGCATACTTTGAAATTGTTAGCTTTTTACAATAGCATGAAAGTGGATTTGTGATATTAAAAACTGTTTAAAAAATATTAATTGACATTTTATATTGCCTACAGCATAAGCTAAATTTGATGAGTCATCAAATACTGTTATTTTTTATGTTTAAAGTGTAACTTTTTTTTTAAACTATATATTATAGGATGGCGATACGAACTAAAGGCCCACCTGATGTTAAGCGGTTACCTTTGCTCATAACAACTTCAATATCACCTAGATGGTTGCCTAAATGGTACCGCAAGTCGGTTCGCCAAACTGAGATATAAAGATGGAAAGTACCATGTAATTGTAATTTCAGGCAGAGGCACACCCACATTTCGCCAGTTATGTTATAATCCCATGTAATATGGGGCGAACCTATTGCCATTAACCGGGCACAAATTCAGACTCCGGGCTGACACTTTGCCCGACCCAAAAATCAAACCCAGGACCCCACTCCGCAATCGCGCTTGCAACCACTAGACCAACGTGGCATATTATATTTACTTATAAATAATTTTCATTTTAAATATACATAAGGCCGATTTCTGATAACAGAAATATTGATTCCTGGCTATTTTTTACTTATCTGTAATTGATGTTTATACATTTTTAGGTCGATTTGTGATGACAGAAATTTTCAATTACCTATTTTTTACTCTTGATTTCACACTATAAGTGTAACCTATGGTCGATTTGTGACTGATGCCTTAAACTATATTCAGCAAATTATAAATATGAATGTAAGCCATAAGTGTTTCATTTTGCTAACCATACACAATTTCGCTTGGAGCTCTCGGGACAAAAATAGGAAGGTATATTAATATTTATTTAGTTTGTTCTTCAAAATTTGGAGCTCTAGGGAACCAATGTATGAAAACATTTTTTGACGAGAACAATAGATTTGGAGCTCATGGGAATAAGCCATTTAGAGATGTTATGGATATGATATTTCTGATCTGGATACGGATATGGATATAGGAATAAAATTATATCGGTTTCGGATATGGTTACGGATATGTGATTATTTCAGATTATCAGTTCGTTTCGGATAGTTTCGGTTACGGATATTAGATTGAAGTAAAATATAAACACAAATAGTATGTAATAATTTCGTTTTATTTATAGGTTATGAAAGAGGTTATGTTATGACTATAATAAATAACAAAGAAACTGCAAGATTCACGTGGAGCACGAGCGGTGAAACAAAAACCTGTCAAAACATGTCGTTTTATTTAGAGTCCGCCCTTATACGAAACTTGTGAAACGGATACGGTTATGGATATATTTTTATTTCGGATATCCGATAGTTTCGGTTACAGTTACGGAGCTCCACAACATCCCTGATAACATTTTGTAAATGTTACATTTGCTTGGAAGCCCTTAGATTATCATATGTTAATATTTTGCAGTTCTCATAATATTACACACATGTCGAATTGATAGTATATATATAGGAAGTCTGTTAAAAAGTAGTGTAAACCATTCTACTCTCGATTCTGGCCAAACTAGTTTCAGGTTTTGAGTTATTTCAATAACACGTTGTATATGTGGTGTTATGTCCAATAAAACAACAATTAAGTAATAAGTTTTAATCCGTAATAAGCATTAGGTAGCACTCACAGTAGTAGTCATAATACAAAATGTAAGGTAGCCGTAAATATCATATTTTATAATCAAACCTTCCAAGTACCCATGTAATTCATACATAACATACCTTTCCCCTAAGTATGCATAAACCTACTAGTGTAAACAAAACCTATAATAAACATAATTAACCTTAATTATTCTTTTATAAATCACATATTTGAGTTCATCATTTAATAAATGCAATGAAGTTATTATCACTAGGCCTAGCATAAGGTCGCTGCGCCTACCAAGTTCCATATGTGATTTTTGATAAGTTTTGGGGAAACAACAAAAAACATATTAGTTTATAAACAATACATTAAATAAGAAAACTAAAAATGCCGTATAATAAACATGATTTATTATTTGTTTTCTTATTTAATGTATTGTTTATAAAACAGGGTTGATTGATTTAAATCATTGATTTAAATCAAGTGATTTTTTTATAAAAATCAGTGATTTAAATCAAACATGATTTTTTTCCAAAAAATTTCAATGATTTATTTAAATCATAATGATAAGGGACTAGAAACGAAAAATACATATTTAAAATTATACAGTTTTTATTTTTTACTCAATATTGAATAAAATGGCAATAGCAAACTACAAATAGTCAAGAAAATCGAGTTAAGAGATGCTTCAATTAGATGTTGAATTTACTTTTCGAAACTGATTATATCACCACCACCAAAAAGTCTTAGAAGTTTGAATGAACTGTTTCCTACATTTCTGTGCTTAATTACTACTGTCATACTAAGATTTACTCATGTTTTATTTGAATTCTTACAAAGTTGCATACAAGTAAATCTTTTTGTAAAAATATTTGAATAAGTAAGAGTTTTACGTAAATAAAGAGTAGTAGTTAGGTCTTCTACAAGTTTAGTTTTTTATCTTGACTTTTTGTCATAAATATGGAAGATTCTATGTCAGTAGATTAACATTTATGACAACCATTTAACAAATTATAACTAGTTTTGGAGAAAAAAATATTTTTTTTTTACTTATTTAGTTTTTTCTTCAGAACCATTGGGAGTTTTTGGACAATATTTGGAATATTATCAGTTATGAGTATGTAAATAATAAAAATCAAATTTAAATCATTCAAAGTCAGATAAAAAGTGAAAAAAATCAAATAAATCAATGATTTTTTGGATTAAAAAATAACAAAAAAATCTGTCATAAACAAAAAAATCATTATTTTTATCAACCCTGGTTATTAGGGTTTCATTGATGTCGCAGGTGTTCCGTTTATGGTATTCATAGAAATATGCAAAATGAGCACAATTAGTTTAAAAATAAAATGAGAATATTAGCAGATAACAATATACATTTTATTAAAATTCCTGTATAGACAGAACACTGCTGAGGTTTAAAAATGCTTCCTGGACAAGATATTGGCATAAATATCCCTGAAAAGTACAATTATTTACATTATAATGTAAAGAAACTACAATATATATCTATAAAGCCAATTTTGTTTATTTGGATGACTCTTTTTTTTTTGTTTTTTAGTGTTCCATATTTCCTAAACGGGGTAGTCCTGGGACATAACATTGGTACCTATGTATTGGTGGTTGGCCCAGTAATAATACCTATTAGGTTTCAGCTCTACAGTTCTGAATAGTTTTGAGAAAAACGACCCGGAAATTCTGTTTCCATATATCGAAAATGGAGATTATTTTATTTCTCAGTTCCTATTCCTGCTATATTAATGAATATTATGGATGGTAAAAAAATATCTGGTACATAATAAATATTAACTAAACTGAAGTTCATTTTTCAAAAATCAAATGTCCACTAGCGTCGATTTTGGCACCATTGTGCATTGTGTGCCGCGACGCCGTTGCATGTTTTTCGGGACAGTACAAATTTTAACCCAAAAATTGACCGACATTCGGCAAACGTGCCCGGCCCAGTCCCACTTAAGCTGGCAGCTTTTTGAGTGACGTCAGCAATCTGTGTTCTGGAGTTCTGGACAAGTAAATAATAGATAGATACGTTTACTATTTTTAGAACCCTCGGGAGATAGATACTGAATATGTACCAGGACTGGATAACATATTGAGGGATATGTTTTCTATTTTTAGAACTCTCGGGAGATAGATACTGAATATGTACCAAGATTGCATGACATAGTAAGTGATATGTTTTCTATTTCTAGAACCCTCGGGAGATACTAGAAACATATTGACGACCTCTGTGGTCTAGTGGTTCGAGTGTCGGACTGCTGATCACGAGGTCGTGGGTTCGATTCCCACAGGACACAAATATTTGTGTAATGAACATAAGTGTTTGTGTTGGTCTGGGTGTTTCTTATGTATTATAAGTATGTATTTACAACAAAAAAAAGTATATAAGTATTGTATCCATTGTCTAGTACCCATAGTACAAGCTCTGCTTAGTTTGGGACTAGATGGTGTTGTGTAAAATGTCCCAAAAAAAAAAAAATGTATTTATATCCTAAAACTTAATATAGTTGTGGTAGTACATCTTCTTTTTACTTTTATTTTACTTTAATTAAAATGAATTTAGATTATGAAAGCAAGCATACTAATTTTGCATTGTAGAAAATTTAGATTTTTGAAATAGATACCTAAATCTATTTTATTGAAGACATTTAGTTTTTTTAAAGTCGTTATTGGAATAAGAACATTTTCATTTTATTTTTGTTCCTGACTGTACAGAAATACTTTTCATTTTCACTGTCCGGGTGTGCTGCTCCCCCTCGTGTGGGGTATCATTGAATAGGTCTACTAAAATGAAGGTAATGTTTCATACACAACTTTTTTATCAGGTATACCATCTGCGAAATACAGTTCGCCAAAGTGGCTTGCAATGTGTTCTCCCCCCTGACATTTCTAAACTATGCAACGTAGAAACTTATAATCTTCCACATTGATAGACCTTTATAAAAACTCTCTTTTAAAATTATTTCGAGTGTAATGTCATTATACATTTTTGAGTTATAGTGAGAAAACTGCAAAATACTTAAGACGTCCTAGTTCAAAGGTCATTGACCTTAGAGAAAAATTATTGTGGCAAATAATGCTCCTTTAGTTATTTTCTATTTAAAAAAATCACAAAAAGTAACTTTATGTTATATTGATATGACACACTTCTTCAATTTAGCTTCTTAAATTTAGCGCTAGGTGGCGCTGTTTGCAAAAACTAAAATAGCAATGATTAATATTCTATTTGATTCGTTTGTATTTAGACCTACTTAAGGAACCCTATAATACTGAGCATGGCCCGACATGCTCTTGGCCGGTATTTAATTACGCATAATGGCGTAGAAATCATCTACGCTGGCGCTGTACACATTACATTTTTTTATAAATGACGGTCTCGCAGAAAGAGGCTACTTCCCTCCAATTTGTTGTTTCTGCCAGGATATCTGAAACTACCACTGGCAGAGATCTTGGGATCTAGGGACTCCGGGAATGTGATATGCCTCTGGAGCCCCTCCTATGCTACGGTCGTATACCGTCTTAAGGGAGACTAAAAGTCTTCCTGTACACTTTCCGGGTGCACATGGCGGCACGTGACCACTGCGTGCCGCCATCATCCCAGAGGGCACTAAGTGGACATTCAGAGCCCTCACACTGAACGCCCGTAACCTCAAAGCCACCCCCGCGTTTCAGTCCAGTGTCAATCGGGCGGGGGGAGTGACGATAGCCCTAATGGGCTTAGTGCTGGAGCGGTTGCCTCTCCGGTGCCGCCTTCTCCGAGCAGGACCGGCCCTCTCTCGATCCCGCTCCGCAGCCTCTTTACAAAAAATAAATAAAAAACATTATTATCAGAGAACTTAGTCATAGGCACGGTTATTATGAAAAAAATATGTTAGAATACACGTCGTCCTGGTGAAGGTCGCGGGAATCCGCTGGATGCGGAAAGCGCAGGACTGCGCTTAGGTTAGAGCTATAGGTTAGTTATTACTTACCTACACAAGTCTTGTTTACATTTTTTCAGTTATTTTACACGCAGTCGGGTTTTTTGGTTTTGTTAATGAATTTTATTATATTTTCGCTAATATAGACGGGAATTCAATTAAAATAAATAATAATTATAAAGGGTTATGCATATAATAATGTATATAAACTAATAGTCATCAAATGAAGGATATAATAGTGATGTTGTATCATTGAGGATTGATTCCATTAAAACATGATGATGATTAATCTTGTTACATCATTCGTTCTTTCATTCCCAAAACGCTCAGTTTCAGAATCAATGGTCGGATAGGAGTTGTGAACATGAAAATTCCCGCGTCCCGATTAAACATCTGTTGTTGAATAACAGGTTGATTTCGCAAACAGTTGTTATTTCAATGTCCGTGAGCTCGGCCCTTAATCTTCGATGTTTAAACACATCAGTTTTTTAGGCAATTCAATCTCAAAAATTTCTGTTTCAGAATTTCTTCAGACTCCATAGACTAAGAAGACTAGGCCTCAGTGATAATGAAATTCACAAACTTCCAGCAGACATACAGAATTTTGAAAACTTGGTCGAGCTAGATGTATCTCGAAATGGTAAGTTTTAAATCTAAGAGGTTACTAATGTAACCTATAATATAAAATATCTGTAAATATTTGATTAATTCATAATACCTACTATTATTTCTCAACTAGAGTCAATCAACATCTTTTAGGTTGCTCATAATTTCATAAGTCTTATCTATACAATAATTATTAATATAAACGGTTTCACTCACGTTATTCCATCGGGTGTGCCCGACTAGTTTCAAGCTCGAACGGAGCCCTTAATCATGAGCTGGTTGCGAGGCGGCATCGCGCTACAAACAAAAAAAAATCTATATAAATAAAATTAAACATGCTCCTTGGTGAACTGTAAATAAATTATAATAAAACAAGTTTAACCGGATTACATCGCGTATTATTATTTAAATTGGTTTTCCTGACGTTTCGAAAGCTTTACAGCGTTCGTGGTCGCAGGAAGACTAGATGACAAGCGTCTTTACACATAGAAGATTTTAAACTTTCGCGAATCAAGTCTCAAACAGCTACATAGTGACATTGTGAGTGATTACTGCGTGCATCGAAACGATTTTACGCCCAAAATTAATATCCAATCAATCCACGATTTGCCCTACTAGAGATAGAAATTTGACATAAGCTCCATACAATATATGTCAAATTTCTATCTCTAGTAGGGCAAATCGTGAATACTGATAA
This sequence comes from Asteroscopus sphinx, assembly GCA_949699075.1. NCBI lineage: Eukaryota > Metazoa > Arthropoda > Insecta > Lepidoptera > Noctuidae > Asteroscopus > Asteroscopus sphinx. Next base: position 15,076,783 of record OX453013.1, read on the forward strand.
CTGGGTAGGTACAAAAATGTTTACAGCACATACTATCTACTATATTGGGTAGCAATATGTTTGGAAGTTCTATTTTGTGGTTCTATATTAGTATTAAATACTTTCAAATATACCATAACTACAATTACGTGCTAATTAGGAGTTCAAGAAATAACGGCAGCAATGTAAAAGGCAGTGTCCAAAAATACTCTTAAATGTTTTGACTTTCTCAAAGGTAAACTCAACAGTCTCATAACCAAGAACGTGACGTAATCTGGTTCAAAAGCATTAAAAACTTCTTAAAAAGACGAAAGTGTAATCGATTGGAACCATTTTATTTTTAAGAAACATAGGACTTGGTTATCAATATATTTACAAAATAATTTCTTAGGTTTTCGCGATCACTACATATTATAATAAAACAAGTTTAACTAGATTACCTAGCGTATATTATTTAAATTGGTTTTCCTGACGTTTCGATAAGCTCCATACAATATATGTCAAATTTCTATCTCTAGTAGGGCAAATCGTGGATTGATTGGATATTAATTTTGGGCGTAAAATCGTTTCGATGCACGCAGTAATCACTCACAATGTCACTATGTAGCTGTTTGGGACTTGATTCGCGAAAGTTTAAAATCTTCTATGTATAAAGACGCTTGTCATCTAGTCTTCCTGCGACCACGAACGCTGTAAAGCTTTCGAAACGTCAGGAAAACCAATTTAAATAATAATACGCGATGTAATCCGGTTAAACTTGTTTTATTGATATGATATGTGGATAGATTGGATATTAATTTTGGCCGTTAATTAATAAAAAATTGTACGACAGATTAAAATATATTTTTTTAGAAGTATCTGTAACGACGCTTGTCATCTTAGTCTTCCTGCGACCACAAACGCTGTGGCTGTAAAGCTTTCGAAACGTCAGGAAAACCAATTTAAATAATATACGCTAGGTAATCTAGTTAAACTTGTTTTATTATAATATGTAGTGATCGCGAAAACCTAAGAAATTATTTTGTAAATATATTGATAACCAAGTCCTATGTTTCTTAAAAATAAAATGGTTCCAATCGATTACACTTTCGTCTTTTTAAGAAGTTTTTAATGCTTTTGAACCAGATTACGTCACGTTCTTGGTTATGAGACTGTTGAGTTTACCTTTGAGAAAGTCAAAACATTTAAGAGTATTTTTTGGACACTGCCTTTTACATTGCTGCCGTTATTTCTTGAACTCCTAATTAGCACGTAATTGTAGTTATGGTATATTTGAAAGTATTTAATACAAATATAGAACCACAAAATAGAACTTCCAAACATATTGCTACCCAATATAGTAGATAGTATGTGCTGTAAACATTTTTGTACCTACCCAGTTATCAGTATTCAAGTTGCGTGCTTGCCCATCAAGCGCATAGCTTCACGTACGAGGCAGGTGCGAAAATATTCGTCAGTGAAATACAATAATGAAACAAATCATCTTGATGTATATTAGGTACTAGCAATGGTCTTGCGACGTGGACACTGACAGTTGGGCTAGTCCACAAGTTCAAAGTCGCTCAGAGAGCTATGGAGCGAGCTATGCTTGGAGTTTCTTTGAAGGATAAAATCCGTAACGAGATTATCCGGAGAAGAACCGGAGTGACCCACATAGCTTGTAGGATCAGTAAGCTGAAGTGGCAGTGGGCTGGCCATGTCTGTCGAAGGGCCGATGGCCGCTGGAGCAGACGAGTCCTTGATTGGAGACCGCGAATCGGCAAACGCAGCGTAGGGCGCCCCCCTGCCACAGGTGGACCGACGACCTGAAGAACGTGGCGGGGGGGGACTGGATGCGGAAGGCAGAGGACCAAGTGTTGTGGCGCAACTTGGGCGAGGCCTATGTCCAGCAGTGGACTGCGATAGGCCGAGTTGATTGAATGGTCTTGCGGCTTTGCCCGCATAAAAAAAATTTAAATGCCCCGTATAATGTTTCCCGTCGTAATTTTGGGATACGAAATTGACACGTATTTTCTTTATTATTATTTACTTTAAAGAGTAGGTATTTGTGTCAAGTGTAAGAAAAAAGGAAAGAAGAACAGGAGATTGTACAGGAAGATTTTTAAATTTTCATAGATACCTACTTTACCACCGTTTAGTTTTTAGAAAAAAATAAAAAAACACTTAAATCATTAATTGCTTTAAAGACTATTTATACCTACCGAGTTTCGACTGAATCCAGCCGCGCAATAAGTTTCTTCCATACAAAATTTATAACCCTCTTTAGCCCCTCTTTTGGGGTCAATTTTGCAAAAAGTAAAGGTAGATGTTTCATTTTATTTTAAAGTTATTTTTCACAATTTTTAAATAAATCGATGAGGAGAAAAGATCTTTCATACAAACTCTAACACCTTACTTCACTTCCTTAGAGTTAAAATTCCAAAAAATCCCTTCTTAGTGGGTCCGTGCGTTACAAAAATAAATAAATAAATAAATATCTTTGGGACATTTTTACACAGCACCATCTAGTCCCAAACTAAGCAGAGCTTGTGCTATGGTTACTAGACAATGGATGAAAAGTACCTACTTTCCAGGGTTGGTCCTATAGTAAAAGTAAAAGTTATTCATTCTGATGAGTACACTGGTCTGACCCCTTAAGAGTTTTCAGTTATTTCAATAACTAAATAAACACAGAATGAGTTGAGAATAGGTATAAAAGTATAAATATGTATTTTCTATTCTTTTTTAAATATTTTTTTTTACCCATTCGGCTGTAATAAGAAACCGGCCAAGTGTGAGTCGGACTCACGCAGTAAGGGTTCCGTACCACCCATCGACCTGATACTCCATATCAGCGGTTCTCAAACTTTTTTGGTCACGGAACCCTTTTGACAAGCAAAATACTTGACGGAACCCTACAATAAAACAATAGTTTTTAAAAGTGTATTCTTTATTATATACACACCGGCACAATTAGCGGAACAGAAAAAAAAGTGAGACTATGAGATAATAACGCATATATTTGACGAAAATGTAATTAGACACAAAATAACAAATTGATTAACATCTTTTAACAACGACTTTGAAAAGTCTTCGTTATTTTTTATTGAAAAATAAAGAAATTTGAAATAAGTGAAATTTTTAGATGATTATGAACCATCACAAAAAATAAAAAAAAGTAAGCATTAAATGATTTAACAATAAAATTAAAGCAAAATTAATAACGAGTGTTTCCCCCTCTTGCTCTGATTACGGTTTCCATTCGTCTGGGCATGCTACAGATTATGTTATCGATGATTTCTTGAGGCAACCGCTCCCACTCCTCAAGTAATGCGTTTCCAAGTTCATTCAGATTGTTGGGGGGTGGCATTCTGGATTTAACCCTTCTTTTTAGCAAGTCCCAGACATGCTCTATCGGATTCATATCGGGGGAATTTGCTGGCCACTGCATCACCGGTATACCTACGTGGCTCAGATATGCCTGTACCGATTGTGCACTATGAGCACGAGCATTATCTTGCATTAGAATAAAGTCGTCACCAATAAATGGGGCAAATGGTACAACATGTTCTTCTAAAATGTCTCTGATGTATCGATCTGCTGTCATGGTCCCTCCTGCGACTATCACTAACTCCGTGCGAGCTACCAAACATATCCCTCCCCAAACCATAATCGAGCCGCCACCATAAGCCACTGTGTGTTCAAAATTAAACTGTATGTGGCGTTCTCCTTTGCGTCTCCATATTCGCTGTCTCCCATCGATCTGTTTTAAAAGAACTCTGCACTCATCAGTAAAGAGAACCTGCTGCCATTCGTTCAAATCCCAATGACGATGTTCTCGCGCATAGCTTAATCGGTTTACGCGGTGACGTCTCTCAAGTTTTGGGCCTTTGGCAGTATATACGACTGTAACAACTGTATATACGACCCTAAACCAACTTCTTCAAATCTCCTGCGAACTGTACGCTCACTTACTCGTACTCCTCGAACGTCTTCCAGTTCATTTCGAGCTTGTACAGCCGTTAATCGCGTATTCCTACGAACTCCAAGTTGTAAAAAACTGTCATCTCGCCTCGATGTACATCTTTTTCTACCTTGACCCCTCCTCCTCAAAAGAGAATTAGACGATCTGTACCGCTGGATGCTGCGATGAATCGTTGATACTGGTCGACGAAGCCTTGAGGCAATCGATCTGTAGGTATGGCCATTTCTTCTCATTTCATCAGCCCTAATGATTTCCAGTGATGTTAAGTCAGGCATAATAAAGAGCTTTTAATAAACAAAATTGCCTATAGAATAACAAATTTATAAAAAACCATTAAGTGCAATTTTTCAAAAAAATTACAATTACGTAGTTATTACTCGAACAAGTTGACAAAACGTATTGTTCGGGAAAATAAAACAAATGAATGAAAAAAGTGTATGTCATCTAATTTTCTATTTTCAAATTTGACAATAAATTAAAAAAATATCATAACTGGCCAGTTCCTCAAGTAAAAGATTTTAAAATCCTGCTTTTTTTGTGTTCTGCTAATTGTGCCGGTGTGTATATAAGCATAATAAAAGTACAATGTAACAGTTACTAATTATTACTTACTTTAACCACATGCCAAGTACAATAAAAGAAGATATTAAAAATGAAAAAATCTTAACTAATGGGAGGTATGAAACTGTTTTTTATTTTTCATCAATTGGTTGATATCAGGTTTGATAGAAGACATTTGAAGTCTCATATCAGGTTCGGCGTCCAGTCTATTGCGATATTTTGTTTTCGTGGCTGCATAGGTTGAGAATCCTGTTTCGCACAAATATGTTGTTGGGAACGGGAGAAGAATATTCAGAGCCATTCTGCCAAGCATTGGATATTCATCACGGATTCTGCACCAAAAATCGTTGAGAGGCGTCGTTTTGAACAGTGACTCCATACTTGTGTCTGATGACATTTCTAAAAGAGATTCATATATCTCGTTTGACATACTTTCGGGCTTTTGCAAGTTGGGTAAAAAAGGATTATGAATCCATGAATTCAGCTTCATTTTTGTATTATGTTCTTCGGGAAAATACTTTACAAAAGATGCGCGCATCGAAGTGAGATATTGGACCAATTCTTCAAACACATCATCTTGAAACATTTCCGAGTCGTTATCGCTAACAAACTCACTGAGTGACGTAAAGCTTTCTATTTCTCTCTTACCAACGCAAATAATCCAAAAATCTAATTTTCTTTTGAAGGCAGTTATTTTGTTATAGGCCTGGAACACTGTTGTCTGTTTACCTTGCAATGATAAATTCAATTCGTTCAGTTTTTGAAAGATATCCGCCATAAAAGACAATCGGAACAACCAAGTTTTATCATACAAACGGTCTTTCAAATTAAAAGAAACTATCTGCTGAAAGAAACATTTGTAACTCGGCTCTAAGTTCAAATAGCCTTGTTAAAGTTTTACCCCGAGACAGCCATCGCACTTCTGTATGGAGCAGCAGTGTTTTATGTTTGCTGCCATAATCTTCACACAATAATGAGAACAATCGGGATTGTAGTGGTCGTGATTTGATAAAATTAATTATTTTTACCGCTTCATCCATAACTAATTTTAGATTTGACGGCATTTGCTTCATCGCAAGTGCTTGTCTATGCAGAATACAATGGCTGGAACTACAATTAGGCGCTTTACTTTTTATTCGTGATACTGCTCCTGCTGTTTTACCTGTCATCGCCTTGGCCCCATCTGTACAAATGTCAATGCAATCGTTCCAACTAAGATTATTTTCTTTAAAAAATATGTTTATTTTATTAAAAATTTCTTCCCCGGTAGTGTTTGTGGGCAGCGGTGAACACATAAGCATGTCTTCTTCAAAAGAACGTTCATATGGATATCTCACGATAGCCAGCAAGATAGCCAGACCAGTGACATCAGTTGACTCATCCATTTGCAAGGCGAATCGTGTTTTTTGTAGACGTGCAACTAGTTCTTGTTTGACGTAGCTTGCCAGATCATGGATTCGCCGTGAAACAGTATCGTTTGATAGCGGTACAGTAGAAAGATGCTTTGCAGATTTTTCATCGAGCATACATTTTGTTATGTCTAACACACATGGCTTTATTAAATTCTCAGCGATAGTGTGCGCTTCATCTGCTTGTGCAATGCGATAGCTAACTAAATATGATGCCTCCGTGGCCTTTTCATTGATAGTTTGTGTTACATGCATCATATTTTTTTGACTTTCCAATAACTGTTCTTTTTTACGAACAAAAAATTCTTTATTCTTGACTTTAGACTCGGGGTGTACAGTTTCTAAATGTCTGCGTAATTTGGCAGGTGCCATGGAACTATTAGGAAGCAGTTTACTACATAACATGCAGAGAGGTGAGCCGTTGGAATCAACAAATCCGAAACTGATATATGATTCATCATACTTCCTTTTTTTCGTCTTTGAAACCGTGGAGCTTGACGTCGTGGCATCATCGTCTGGATCGGTAATTGCTGTATTCTCCGCGCGTACTGCTTTTGAACATTCAGCGTCATTAGAAGATGTCGTTGCAACACGTTTAACACCTTTAAGCCAACGTTCCATTCTTCTTTATTAATAATGTTACACGTCAGGATGGTAGGGTCAAAATAATGCACAATCGTTACTGCGTTTATGAGACAAAGTTTAGTCCAAAGAAGAAATGTACAAAACTGATACAATCAGAATACAGCGGGCAGTAGAACTTACAAGAAGGCAGCAGGCTAGCCAGCTTGAAAGTAGGTAGGTACGAACTTATCGCTCCGAACGCTAATCGTCAACTGACTGACGAGGCGCGACTTTTTTTATATAATAGCGCTTTTATACTTAGTCCTAGACTCGAACTCGAACATTCTCAAAAATACTCGAGTCGGCGCCTTTGATAAACAAAAAGCGGAAATAAAAATATAAATACAAAAAAATGCGTTGTAAACAATCTCGACTTTATACTTTTGAAAATAGAGCCGAAAGTCGCTTGTTCACAACTATAGCGTCTAATTCAGAGGCGGCTTTTATCAAAGGGACTGCGCGCTCACAAGTATACGCGCGGCGGGCGGATTCAAAACGTTCGACCAGTGACCAGAGAGAGGTGTTTTGTTTTTTTTTTCTAAATTCTTGCGGAACCCCTACAGGGGTATCGCGGAACCCTAGGGTTCCGCGGAACACACTTAGAGTACCGCTGCTCCATATAAACTGATTTAATTTACGAGAGCTTATCAAAAGACATCAACGCACGTACGCGAAATGTGAATTTTTACATCTCTTTCTTACGTATGTACCACCACATTTGTCTACATTTGCCATGTTTTTAGTATTTGTTGCTAAACTACATAGTATGCACTATAATCAGACCAAGTTTTACGTTGGTATGTATTACTGTTTTGAAGATAGAGCAGGAACAAAAACGTTGAAAAATATGCATGTTTTTCGAGGTTTCTTGTATGGGGACCACCTTTGGTTTAAGACTTTATTTTTATTTTTAGTATTTGTCGTGATGTACACCATAGTAACACATATTCTGTGAAAATTCCAACTAGTTATCTATTACCGTTACAAAGATACAGCCCTGTGACAGACAGACGGACGGACGGACGGACAGCGTAGCGAGAGTAATAGGGTCCCGTTTGCACCCTTTGGGTACGGAACCCTAAAAACTAATATGCAACAATCCAAACTAAAGTGTTTTTTTTATTAATTTCACTTGATAGAGTTCAAACATAACTCTGATCAAATCATTTGATGTAACATCCAAGTTGATAATAATAATCATTTGCGCTGACTTAGGCCTACCCCGCACTGCGATTTTTCCTCGCGCGAATTTTTATCGCAAAATCTGTAACACATGGAATCATATGCAGGTGCCCGCACTGCGAATAAAAATCGCGCTGCAAGAAAAAAATTGCCGCAGATTACGCGCGACAACGCGCGACAGTATTCTGTAACACATGGAATCATATGCAGGTGCCCGCACTGCGAATAAAAATCGCGCGTTACGGTATGGGGGGGCGTCGGGGGTCGGGGTAAATAGGTGCCAGTCGGTCCGCCGACTCCGCGGCAGGCGGCAGCTGCTCTCAGTCACGCATCAATGTTTGTAGTAGGATGTCGCGCTCTCCGTCTCACGCTCCGGCGTGGCAGTGCCAGAAAACGGTGTCGATATAGAGCAATTAATAACGTAATATCTGTTTTTTTCTTATTTGCCTTCTTTAGTAAACAATCTTGGCATGTCTTTTTAATGCAATTCGTCAATAATAATTATCAAAAGACATTATGTTAACAATTTCACACACTAAATAACATTTATTAACCTAATTACATGTGCAGAACTAGTAGTTATTTGAATAAAGAGACGTGCTAAGATTGTTTACTAAATAAGACAAGAGTTAAGAGTTTTGACGACGTCTGTGGTTTAGTGGTTCGAGTATCGGACTGCTAATCACGAAGTCGTGGGTTCGATTCCTACAGGGCACAAATATTTGTGTGATAAACATAAGTGTTTGTGTTGGTCTGGGTGTTTATATAAGTATTATATCCATTGTCGAGTACCCATAGTACCTGCTTAGTTTGGGACTGTGTGATGTGTGTGACTGGTGCTGTGTAAAATGTACCAAAACTATTTATTTATAAAAAAAGACGACAGAAAAAACAGAACACAATGTGTTATTGAAATAACTGAAAACCTCTATGGGGTCATTGTACTCATCAGTATGAACAACTTTTACAACGGGACCAACTGTGAAATCACGAAAATAATATCTGCTGTCCTCTACATTTTTGTTCACATGAATCGACATATACAAATGTCGTATCTTGGTAGGTTATTTATAGCAGGACCAACTACACGTCCTACATTATTGGACGATTCTTTTGTCATTCTGTAATATCCGGAAAATTCCTTACATTTTGTCGATTTATATGAACTCAAATGTAGGGAACAGCAGTTATTTTTTTGGCGATTTCAGAGTTGGTCATTGTACTCATCCGTATGAACAACTTTTACGTTTACGTTTTTAGCGTACTGCGCGGCAGTACTATCGACATACAACATGTTATTGAAAACCTCTTAAGGGGTCATTATACTCATCCGTATGAACAACTTTTACGTTTACGTTTTTAGCGTACTACGCGGCAGTACTATCGACATACAACATGTTATTGAAAACCTCTTAAGGGGTCATTATACTCCTCCGTATGAACAACTTTTAGTACTATTACGTTTACGTTTTTAGCGTACTACGAGGCAATACTATCGACATACGAGTTATGACGTGATAATGAAACCTCTTAAGGGGTCATTACACTCATCCGTATGAACAACTTTTACGTTTACGTTTTTAGCGTACTACGCGGCAGTGCTATCGACATACAACATGTTATTGAAAAACTCTTAAGGGGTCATTATACTCATCCGTATGAACAACTTTTACTATGGGACCAACTCTGAAATCACGAAAAAAATATCTCTTAACGGGTCATTATACTCATCCGTATTTACAACTTTTACGATAACGTTTTTAGCGTACTATGCGGTAATGCTATCGACATAAGACGTGTTGAAAACCTCTTAAGGGGTCATTATACTCAGACGTATAAACAAGTTTTAGTACTATTACGTTTACGTTTTTAGCGTACTACGAGGCAATACTATCGACATACGACGTGATAATGAAACCTCTTAAAGGGTCATTGTACTCATCCGTATGAACAACTTTTACGTTTACGATTTTAGCATACTACGCAACAATACTATCGACATACAACGTGTTATCGAAAATCTCTTGACGGGTCATTATACTCATCCGTATTTACGACTTTTACGATAACGTTTTTAGCGTACTACGCGGTAATGCTATCGACATACACATGTTATTGAAAACCTCTTAAGGGGTCATTATACTCCTCCGTATGAACAACTTTTACTATGGGACCAACTCTGAAATCGCCAAAAAAATAACTGCTGTTCCCTACATTTGTGTTCATATAAATCGACAAAATGTAGGGAATTTCTTGGATATTACAGAATGACAAAGGAATCGTCCAATAATGTAGTACGTGTAGTTGGTCCTGCTATAAATACCTACCTAATAAGATACGACATTTCTATATGTCGATTCATGTGAACAAAAATGTAGAGGACAGCAGATATTTTTTTCGTGATTTCAGTGTTGGTCCCATAGTAAAAGTTGTTCATACGGATGAGTATAATGACCCCTTAAGAGTTTTTCAATAACATGTTGTATGTCGATAGTACTTTCGCGTAGTACGCTAAAAACGTAAACGTAAAAGTTGTTCATACGGATGAGTGTAATGACCCCTTAAAGAGGTTTCATTATCACGTCGTAACTCGTATGTCGATAGTATTGCCTCGTAGTACGCTAAAAACGTAAACGTAATAGTACTAAAACTTGTTCATACGTCTGAGTATAATGACCCCTTAACAGGTTTTCAATAACACGTCTTATGTCGATAGCATTACCGCGTAGTACGCTAAAAACGTTATCGTAAAAGTTGTAAATACGGATGAGTATAATGACCCGTTAAGAGATTTTCACTAACACGTTGTATGTCGATAGTATTGTTGCGTATTACCCTAAAAACGTAAACGTAAAATTTGTTCATACGGATGAGTACAATGACCCCTTAAGATTTTTTTTTAATAACACGTTGTATGTCGATGCAGTCGATGTATAACCGCGTAGCGTAGTACGCTATCGACGTTCAATGTGTTATTGAAAACCTCTTAAAGGGTTATTGTACTCATCCGTATGAACAACTTTTACTATGGGATCAAACATGAAATCGCAAAAAAAAAGTTATAAAATAAAATAAAAATGTCTAAGTATATTGTGCCAAAAAATATAAATAACATTTGGTACAAGTCGTCCACGTTACACCGGTTACACGTGCGTCTCAGCCGAGCACTGCTTAGAACTGGCCACAGAGTACATTGAACTCAAGAAAATCGCGAGGATTTTAATCGCAGTGCGGGGTACCTAAAATTTTGTGCGCGAATAATTACAGCGCGAATAAAAATCGCGCGAATAAAAATCGCTGTGCGGGGTAGGCCTTACACACATGAGTGACATGAGGTTTCCAGTGACCTCGCCTTCTGTAAATGCCACGCGCGGCTGCAAATCTCTACTAAGCGACTTTTCCTACTGTGTATTCAATGGGAAAATATTTATTCTTGCGTTGTACTGTATCAGGTGGGAATATCTATCTTTATTTTTACTTACTTATTTGCGACGAAGGTCGTAAGCTGGCACGAATAAGCTGTAAACTTTATGCGGTTGTATCCGTCCGAGGTTAAATTAATCGTGTTTCATGTCGTTCAAGTAATAATACAACGAATAAAAAAGTTAGAACATTCTACGAAACAGACTACTTTGCGGTTTAATAAATGTTCCATTTTAACATTTTACGAATTAACAATCTTTTTCACACACTCTTTATAACGTCATATTATTTCACAAAAAAATCTGTATCTAAAATAGTTTCATAATATAATTCAGTCCCCTGATAATCCTGACAATAGAATAGAAACCTATTTTGTATGCAGAGATGTATAAAATGGTTTGATAAAAGTATTTAAATACAAAATAAAAATACTTTTTGTGTTTTCCATTTCAAATGCAAATACAATGAATGAATGAATGAATGATATATTTATTTGCAAGAACATAGGTAACATTGAGTTCGTCGTTCGTTCGTCGTTGCGTGTTGTTCGTCGTTCGTCGTACAAAATAGTTTCTTCGTTTTGTATTTAAATACTAAATATAAAATCTGTATTTTTAGGGTTCCGTACCCGAAGGGTGCCAAACGGGACCCTATTACTCTCGCTATGCTGTCCGTCCGTCCGTCCGTCAGTCTGTCTGTCACAGGGCTTTATCTTTTGAACGGTAATAGGTAACCGGTTGGAATTTTCTAAGAATGTGTTGCTATGAGGTGTATCATGACAAATAATTAAAAAAAAAAGTCAAAAAACAAAGGAGGTCCCCATACAAGAAACCTCAAAAAACATGCATTTTTTCAACGTTTTTGTTCCTGCTCTATCTTCAAAACGGTAATATATACCAGCATCAAACTTGGTCAGATTAAAGTGCATATTATGTAGTTTAGCAACAAATTCTAAAAATAAGACAAACAGACATATGTGGTAGTACCTGCGTAAGAAACACATACAAAAAATCATATTTCGCGCACTGTACGTTGATGTCTTTTGATAAACTCTCGTAAATTAAATCAGTTTTTATGGGGTAACAGGTCGTTGAGAGGTACGGAACCCTTACTGCGCGAGTCCGACTCGCACTTGGGCGGTTTTTTTAATGCCTTTTTCAAATAAAATGCTTTTATATTGAAAAAATATCGTTTTCTTTATTGATTGCTATCAATATTATTTATAAAGATCATGAGGCTTCATAGACTAATTGGAAATGGTATACTTATGTAGGTATATTATAATCCAGACCTTAACACAATAATTTATTCAAATAAATTATCAGTCATCTTCCTTCTGTGAGGTCGCATGATCATGCCACCAAAGTAAACGCTCTACTTACTGGTGCTATAACTTGACTTGCCACGCCTCTCAGTGTGAACAACTTTAGTTTAAATATGATAATTTGTAACGTCGATCGATAATGTTGATAACAATAAAAAAATGATTTTATTTTATTTTAAATATTGATATAGATGTATGAAATCAGGTTCATTTACTCACTTTATATAGATATGTACTGTGTTCCGATTCTTTCAATTACTATACCTAACAATGTTTTATGGCAGGGTGTCAAGATGGGAAGTTTTCGTGAACATAAATTCATGAGTGCCGAGATGGGAAGGTGCCGAGATGGGATTAAACCATAAGCATGGTCTTAATTCTTGTTCTCACTAATTTAGTATGATTTTAGGACAACATGTATTTTCATTGTACCTATTACTTTCCCACTGCTACCGACCTTGACCGCTCAACGTTACATATTAAACAACACAGCACAACTATTATTTTTACCGCTAACCGGACATCACCAAGTATATATTGAGCCTTTGTTAATAAACAATTGCGTTTCCACATTAGACGAACTACAAGAATTTGCCATTTGTGAACTAGTTTAGCAATAAACTGGGTAATTTACATGTTAGTAATCATGGAGCGTTATGTTAACTTCGGTAATGGTGTCGATTCTCTTGTTCACGATCTAAACTTATTTTAAACTATCGCTCTCTTTTACTAAAAGTAGATACAAGAAAGGGATGGCAACCATTTTAGAACTGTCTAAATAGTTTACGTGTTACATTTCTTTGTATTTTAGTGGGCACGTTCCGAGATCACGACTAAACTTGTATGGAAATTTTAATTTCGTCTAATTTGACAGCTCTTAAATGGTTGCCATCCCTTTCTTGTATCTACTATTAGTAAAAGAGAGCGATAGTTTAAAATAAGTTTAGTTCGTGAACAAGAAAATCGACACCATTGTGTTGCAAATTTCCGTATTTAGGTGGCTAATCTGTTTTCATCATCGATATCATCTTTAACTTACAATGATCCTTGACCTTAATAATGTATCAGTTGATTTTAAATTCATCTAAATTCTGGTTGTGTTGTGTACTTGTGTAGGAATATTATGGTATGCACGCCGCATTGACAATAATAATTTTATTAATATTAAAGACATAAGCAATAATATAGACATAAACAGTGCCTACCTCACTCGAATTAAATTGTGGTGTAAGTTATAATTTTTTTAAAGTACGATGATTAATTTAGACCTATTAATGTATACCTATTTATATTACTAAATAAATAATAAGCAGAGTAATAAAAAAATACACTACAATTGAATTTGAATGAGGTAGGTAGGCACTGCTTAATTGCGTATTATAATGGGATGCACGACACTTATTACGGTTTACTTTTGACTATGGTACGGTCGACCTCAGGACAGTGGTAACAGTTTGACATTGACAGCGTCTTTATTTCGTAAGCAATAAGGGTAAGCGTGGTTTTCTAATTCGAGTGTTACTACTGTCATGCAGTCGACTGTACTAAATTCTGAATGATGGGTAATTTCAAGCCTTTTAGATTGCTCATAGCTACGGGTCACGGCTAAAGAGGGCTACTCAAAGCATTGAAAGCAGGCCCCTGCATGCAGTCCCTGCGAAATTGTATGGTATGTATAGATATTTGCAGGGTCGATATTTTTAATCTATACCCTGCAGCAGAGTTAAAACCATTTTTTTTTTTTTTTTTAATCAAATTTATAATGATATACGTTGTTATTCAAATCAATCTAACTGAATATCGCAAAAACGTGACCAAACCTAGGTTTTAACTAATCCATATTATCTGGATTCTCCTAGACTTCTTGAACTAAGGCTAGGGTTTTATTTAGACAGTAGACTCTGACTTTACTCTTGTCACTCAGTGACGTCATGAAAATCAAACTGAAAAACATGCTATGTTTTTCCCTAGAACAGTATTATGTTCTAATTTTTACCCGGCCGGCAGTGGTTATGTTAGCCCTTGGTGTTCACTTCATTAACTTATTTGACGAGGGTCCCTCGCTTACTTGCTTCTTTGTTGTGCGTAATATCACGCACGTTAGGGTATTATTTGTTGTCTTTAACGACTAAAGTAAACTTTTATTCTGTGACTTTAGTTGTTTTGTGTAAATCTAGGAACAGTAAAGTCTTAAACGGTTTCTAAAGCTAAACAGTTAAAATTGCTAAGGCTACGAACTTTATCAACGTGTACGTAGATACATCAGGTTCGCGGTGGGTGATTCGAGTACGTTTCCAACGACCCGTGTAGATGAACTAGATTTCCTGTTAAACTCGCCATCAAACGGTTAGTGCTGTTTTATACTAACATCTGTGTATTATTCACAGTAAAATGCTCCGTTCTAAATTTAAAACAATGCAACGAAGTATTGCCACAGTCTTTATGTTGAGAGAACCATTATCACAAATATGCAGTGTGCACATTTCCAGCATAATAGTATTATTCGTGTTTTGTGACTGAACTTTTTTAGCCTATAATTAGCGATATATTTGTAAATTGCAAAGCGACCCGTGTTCGTTGATGTCATCGTGAATCTGGGTAATAATTAAGTCAATCCTAACAGCGCAGCAGTAATTAAATTACCTTTGTAGAGATAACATTAATTTCAGACCAGTAATTACTTTAGCGAGGTGCTTATTTTGAGTTTAATAATAAACCTGATGTTTTACATTTTGTCAGTATAAATATCAGCGAATTTCCGGTTAATGAAATTGTACTAAAGTCTAAGAGGTGTAAAATTAAATACTACGTAATTTTATTGCTGAAAATGTGTCTCCAGCAGTATGAACACTGTAGACAAGAGTTTTGTCTACTGAAAAATAGACAAAACGATACTGTGTAGAATTAAAAATGTCATTTTGGCTATTCTTTCGTAGACAAAACTTTTGTTTACAGTCGTCATGCTACGCCGCACCGTTCCTGATTGACCTCTACAGTGAATTGGAACAGTTGTGCGCGAAATTTTTCTATAACCACGCCAGATACACAGTTTGTTGATCAAACTATGGTGTTATTTGAACATGATTCGCTTTTTGGAAAAAAAACTTTCTGCATTTTCGATTAAAGGCTCCGTTCATTGACTGTTTTCTTCAGCATCGCATCTAAAGTAAAGGTAGAGAGTAAACGAATTATGTTTGACTTTATTGACGACAGATGCAAATCTGTTTGAGTTATATCTTCAGTCTAGTTTGCATAAACTATGCCTTCCGAAGTGCCGAGGTTCCTTGCTTGCACTATCTTTATTCTATCTTATCATGACTTAGCTCCTACGCGCATACGTGACGGAGATGCTTCGCTTCATTTTACAGTTGGTCTGAGAGTAGAACAACGCTAAACTTCTGACTACCGTGTTGGTATTCTCCCTTTGTGGATTATTCGCAATGTACCTACCTATTTGTTTTATTATAACGGAATAATGTGAATTACATTATGTATTCCTAGTATCATATCATAATGTATGTATAATTGTATATTTGTATTAAAAATTGTTATCGTCAATGATAAAAACGATAATTGATGACACGTACATCTAGGTAATTAATTATATTCGGATGCAACCTCTTAATTCTGACTGTCATAAATTGCATAATATGTGGTACTACCACAGTGGTGGGGTGGTAGGTGCTGCCCAATCGTGTTACTCACTCGCGATCGCAATCATGTTGATTTCAATGTTCACTGCTCCGTGTGTTTTGACAATCCATCTGCTGCACCACTCAATGTACAACCAACACCAACAACCCACCGAGACATTGCGTTTTTGCACCAAATATTTTGTATGATTGTAGTTGTAGTGAGAGGAGAATGTAGATCGGGCATAACATCAAAATGAAAGCTATTGTCATTGATTGTGAGTACAACAATTACACGTCTGTTGGAAGGACAATACATTTTTGATATAAGGTAGATGTGGTAACATACTGCCATCGACAAGCTGGCTGTGCGGCAAACACAAGCTTTTTGTTCAAGGAATAATTTAGCTCAGATTGGATAATTATACATAATTATTATAAGTAGGTACCCCCAATGATATTTAGAAGTACTTTTAAATGTCATTGAGGTACCCTAATAGATTTAGATTCATATCATAAAATTATCCCCTTAGCTTAGTTTGATATTATCAATTCAAGGATGAACATCACTCACTAGCTATCGATTCTCAAGGGGTTCATTTACGTTGCTCGTTATAAACCGATTACAGTAGAAATAATGAATTTACTGTTAATTGCCAATTAGGTATTGGGAAATCTTTGACCTCAACTCAAGTCATAGTTTTTGATGTGATATTTTGAAATGAATTTGACATTATGAAACATTATGATTCCAAAAAAAAAAATCCGTTTGTAACACAATCGTCGAATTCATCGTTATTGAATGAGCTCTCCAAATACAATATTTATTTTATTATACTCATTTCTGATACACGTTGTAGGTATACGCTGTCCTGTGTGGTTTTGAACTTTCGACTCATTTCAATCATGTTTCATAAGGCCTAGGTCAATCATAATTTTCAAGGTGAATTAGGTATTACGCTAATGGTTAACATTAAAAACATCCAAAAACGTCTAATAGAAATAGAAAAAAATCTAAACCGATGGCAGGTGTAAATTATGACAAAAATCATAAATAAAATTCTATCTCCTAAACTACTTAAAATCACGGAACATACATGGGGTTGATTCAAATATCCCTCACGTCATGTGAAATTTGGTGAAATTGACGTCACCCAGTATATCATACATTAATCACATTTTGTCTAGACATATTTTGTTGATTGTGGACAGGGTTACAGGTGGAAACAGTGTTTCAATGACTGCTCATGGGGCTGTTGAACTGGCAGAGCGTGCTGCCAAATGCCGAACATCGTATTGTTCTCGGAACTCCCACGCAACGAGCCGCTCGCGCCCGTCTAGTTGTCTGCCCCATAATAATCATTACACATCCCATCGCTCTCCCATATCAAAAATTCCTCTCTAGATATGGACGTCGCATTTAATATCTATGTTCACTTATGAAACAAATATACTCGTATGCTGTTTATCACGCAAAGCGAGTTATTAGTGGATCACCAGTGAGGTCGCTTTTGAACCGGTTTGGTTACAATAAATTGAGTAATATGGAATGGGTCGAGTGTTTTATGGGAGGATTTGGATATCGTTTTTGTTAAACTAACCAATCATAATCTTGGATCAGAGATAAACAAAGCTAGAAGCGTAATTTGTAAACATTGTATTCTTAGTAAAAGATATTTTCTCAAAGATACAACAATATATATTCAAGTCTAGTAAAAATCTCACGACATACATTCATCAGACAAAACTGGAAAAATTATTTTGCGATCTTACTCGATGAAAAAACAATTCAATATTTTTGCTAAATAATATCCGCAAAGCACCGCACAAATGTGGAACATCGTTAATGAGCAATAAATTACTTCCGGAACATGTAACATTAAAATTTGTCGTTACATTAAATATTCAACTGTAGAGTAATAAAATCAAAGCGTCAGGAAATATCCAAGCTGGGAGCAATGGCACGTTTACTGTCGCAGGTGTGACTAATTCTTGCGTGCGAGCAAGTACTCAGAACGAGATGTTTTATAAAGATACGTTTTAAATAATTGATTTATGCATGTTAAATCTATACTACAATAGTTACCATGTAGTATAGTATGTATGATGTTAATGTACGTAACATATTCATTCCCACGTTCTTATTCGGCGGATTGTTTGAAGCAACATGAACCAGTGATGTGTTTTATATCAATCACACAACTATAATATCATAACAAGTTGTAAACTCATAACGCCAACTAAAAAACGCTGAAAATATTTTCTTCAACTTACAACTTTGATAGAAATATAGGAAAATAAGTTGTTTGTTTGTGTTTATAATCTAACCTTTGGCAATAACGAGGTTATTAAAAAATTAAATTGTAATCATGAAATTAATTTCGGGGCAGTTAGCTACGTTCTGATAAAAATTTAAACGTACGCTGTGTGCATCGTTCAAAGCTATTTAACAAAATTTGTACGGGAATTTATATCATTATTGTTCAGTCCGGAAACAAAATACATAAACTGTGATATCATTTTATACTTTGTTTTTAGAGGATAAGTAGTTAACATCTTTACGTTTCTCCTCTGCTGTTTCTCTGTTTTTTTTAGCTGCTTGGTCAAGCTAGTTTATAATAAATATATTAATATTTGACTTCAAATTGTATGCGTTAGTAGGTTTCTCACACGTATTGCGAAGAATCAATCGTCTTTGATTGTTTACGCAAACCGCCTAGTGTGTAACGAATCTTGTATTAGTTTTCGAAGTCAAAAAATGGCATTTAATATCTCTTTAATATTATTCTTATCTTGTACCTTCACACCGGGCTCGACTCATAATGTCCTATTCGCAGATCGTCACGCAGACGCAAACGGTCCCATTCGTAGGTGATCCCATTCTTAGTTGCTCCTATTAGCAGTAGGTCCTATTCGCAGGTGGCTCCTACAGCATTGGTCGTCCCATTCACAGATGGTCCCATTTCATTATACAGGGTGGAATTTAAAGAACGTGTACCTGGAGGGATAGTACCCTTAAAGCGGGCTACTCAAAGCACTGCAAGCACGGCACAGCATACAGAGTCCCTGCTAAATTGTGTAGTGTGTATATGTGCTGCAGGACACAGAATAAAAGAGCCTCCACGAATGACGATATTGAATTGATCGTCCGGCGCTCCTTGGGCAGTCAGCCCCGCTACCAACCTGCTGACTGGCTAATAATCTATTCCCCACGGCATGAGCTATTATTATTATGTAGCTCATGTCGACACGATAGAAGATTCATCATACTCTCGCCTTAATTTAAAGGTTAAAAAATTTGAATTTAGTTTTAGTTATAAAAAAAAGGAATGCTTTCTCAAAAATCATCAGACTCATCGGAGTTTAGGGCACTTTCCCTCCAGTTACGGTCTTTAAATTCCATCCTGTACTTATTATAGTGAAATGGGACCATCGTCGAATGGGACGACCTGCGGAGGGGATTATCAGCGAATGAGCGTTTGCGTATGCGTGATAATCAGCGAATAGGACCTTGCGTCGAACCCTTCACCATCTCTTACCTATCATACCATCTCTTATCTTATCCTAAGAGTTTAAGAACTGTTTTTTTATTCGCTGTAATTTCATACCAATTAAGTAAAACATCAAATAATGTCCATAGGTAGCCGCTGATGCATGATTTTTACCGCTCATAATTTATCGAAAACACTGATTTTCTTTATTAATAAATCCCTGTCGTAAAATGACCACTAATATAATGAAGTTTTCCTCATATCATGTGTATGAGACATACTAATAAGGCCTTCTTTTTATACAATAATTATTAATTTCAGCGGCTGGCAAACCTGTTGGTGCACAGCGCACGTATTTCAGATAGGATTTATAACCAGAGGGTCTATTGTCCCTTTGGTTGAACTGACTACCATTATTAGTATGTGTTGGGTCGGTATAGGATTCTCGATAGTTGCTTTGTACGACGAACAACTCAATAACGTTCTAATGGGATTCCAGTGGTGGTAAGCCACGCGAGACCGCCACTCGACCGGCGACTATAACTTTTACTGTTCATTTATCGAACCTGTATTGTTTAAGCAGACTCGCGACCTATAAAAGTTACACCGTATGTTTGTTTTATTTTTTGTATTAAGGTAATAAATATTGCTAGGTCAGCTGACATTATTTGTAACAAGCGAATCAAACATCTGCTAACCAAACTATGCGGGATGAGAAACGGGTGCGTTCGAGACCCAATGGAAATCTGTGGTTGTCTGCCGAATACTTGTTACATCATCTCTTAAAAATAAATTGGTTGCTGGATCTTGAATGTATTTAACAGGAAGGTTAACGAGAATAATTACCTACGTTTATTTTTTTTCGTAGGGAAGACTTTTTTAAGAAGGTATTTTGAACTTCCATTAAACTCAATTTTTTATTTCGGGTCGTCTGCGGTTACTGATTAGATTACAATTGATTGGTGTAGGTCATTAAAATAATGACGTATTTAACTGACATGAATACTTTCCATAGTATATGATGTTTAAATGGGAGGTGCGGAGATAATCAAACGAGTGTCTTGATTGAACGCTGGTTTATTACTTTTTTATCACGGTTGGTATGTAATCCGTTCTTATCAATAACGTAACCCAGGTATGTTACGTTCTCCTTAAAAAATCACATTTGTCCATTTGAAGGCGCAAACCTTGCTCATTTAACCTGCTTAAAACCTGAGCTAACCTCGTCATATGAAGTGTTTTTGTTGGTCCATTCAAACAGATATCGTCTAACCAAATACTGACTCCTATACCAGACAGCAGTACTTCCATTGCTTTTTGGAATAAAGCAGGAGCAATCGCGAGACCGTAAACTAGGCGTGTTTGCCAGAATGGTAACGTTAAAAAAACGATTTTTTTCAACTGTTTGCGCACACTTAAGGCCTTATCTTGAAAACAATGCGCAAATAGAATACAAAATGAGCCTGATTCATTCACCTGCTTACTTATTTGACGTGACATGTTTTCGTTTCTATTCTTTTCGAACGGCTTTATCGAATTTGTATGGCGTATGAAGGTTCCATCTTTACGAATAAAGCCTTTCGTTTATCTAATATCATGAAATGCTCTTAATATTAGCATCATGTATTGGTTTTAGTTGCGACTATACAATGAAAGTTAACGTTCGTATGCAGTAACGGCCAAAATTAATATCCAATCTATCCACGATTTGCCCTACTAGAGATGGAAATTTGACATATTTTGTATGGTGCTTATGTCAAATTCCTATCTCTAGTAGGGCAAATTGTGGATAGATTGGATATTAATTTTGGCCGTAAGACAATCATAGTAATAGATAGATATTCTGCCTCAAGATGAAGACTAATTTCATTTCAGTTGCCGTTTCTAGGTCCCCCATTCAATTCACCGTTGATTTGTGTTGTATGCCTCTTGTTCTTAAAATCTATCAATCATCTTTATTTTATATATATTTTGTAACGTTTTTAAACATTCCAGTGTTTTAAATTGCTGGCACACACCTATTATTTACATAGTCAAATACAAATTTCTCAAATTCAGTCTCGATTTCGAATTATTATCGTGAAAAATATGAAATTTTAAATTGTTTAATTTAAATTTAAGAAATAGTTCCAAAATTATAAACGCAAAACAATCGTTGGCTGGCTCACCTAGTTACCGAACAAAATGATTCTGCCTTAATTAAACGTTACCGTTTCGTTAACCGTTTATTCGTTATTTTGTCTTGTTACTTATACTTTCCATTTGACCTACTCTTTGACTGCCTCGTTGGTCTAGTGGTTGCAAACGCGACTGCTGAGCGTGGGGTCCTGGGTTCGATTCCCGGGTCGGGCAAAGTGTTGTTGGGTTTTTTCATTAGGAAATTCTCAGTAGCAGCCCGGAGTTTGGATTTGTGCCCGGTTAATGGCAATAGGCTCGCCCCCTATTACATGGGACTATAACATAACTGGCGAAATGTGGGTGTACTATTACACCTCTGCCTACCCCTTCGGGGAAATACAGGCGTGATGTTATGTTGTTATGTTTGAATAGCAGCTAATGTAAACGTTGACATAAGTTTAAAATAATTAATAGCGAACCGTATGATATGAAAACGTTCTTTGAACCTGCTGCTATCGATTGAAGTGAACTCTAAACTAATCTTGAGCATTAACATACGGGAATACTCAGAGCTAGTACCACATAAATAAACATTTTAAGAACAGTTTCCGAAGCACAGCGGATGTGCCATTACCGTAGGCCTACACTGAACATCTTCCCGCACCCTTCAGATAAACAAAGCGGCGCACTTACAATCCAAATAGTCAGTCGCACACTTACCTTTCTTAAAATAGCTACACTCACACTGAAAAAGTACGAGCATTTCCATTTCCCTTGGCTCCCTTTATAAATTTGTTGAACACCTGTTACATTTTTTTTTTAAGACAGTGGAAGTTGAATACTGAAAATACTAAGCTGTTAAGAGTGAGAGGGCAATAGAATATCGTTTTATAAACATGCAATGCATCTACATCTACAACTATATCAGCATCAAGTAGATTGCAAGAAATAATCATGACTATCAGAATTCCCACTGAGTGTAATATTGTGCGATTACTTTGTAGGTGGACTGGCGGATATAGTTAGTAGGTACTAGTAATCTTGACTCTTCCTAATACTTAACCCATCTTATTACAAAATCTGGTTAAGGAATAGGTTTAGCCTAAGCCAGGCTTACAAACCGTTTTTATGTAAGGAGTGACTTACATACAACTACAAATTAAAAAAGTTTAAACTTTTGAGAGGGGGACGAGTTTTGTACCTCAAATCACAGTAAAATATTTAATACTGTTAATAGTCATTTAATTGTATTTCTATTATCATTCTGAAAAAAAAACGCGAAGACAAAAACTCACTCAAAGTAATTATAGTTACTAAAGGTACTAACATAGACCAATAAACTAATTCATCCATGGTACTAATACGACATTAGAAGTCATTTCCGTACTTACGGTACGGTACACAGGCTTCAAACAACCACCGTTAGCGTAGTTTATGACACAGTATTAAAATACAGTTTTCTGGATAAAAGCTACTGACCTGTGTTATCGTTCGGGTTCATCCATACAATATGCTCATGGCTTGACAAATAATTGATGACGACACGCCCGTTGGAATGCCCGCCCGCAAACCGGAAACCGGGGCGCACTGCCGTTAACATCGTGAAATTAGAAAACCAGTTTGGAACTGCCTTCGTAATGGTGTTTATTTTGCTAAATAAAAATCTATTGTAACTGCTGTATTTTAATTTCTATTAAGTGCCCACAGTAAGTGCCTATCTCGTTTTAAGTCTTCATCTTTCATTGACATCAAAATTGATTTTTGACTGAGTGAAGTGAGATCTTCGTCCGTCTTTCAGAACCTTATAGCTTTTAAACCAAATAAGATAGTTCTTGAAAGTTTCACATAATACGTACAACACCCAAAGCCGAAAATGATTATTCGAAAAAAATAAAATTTTGAGGGTGACGTCCATACAAAGAAAGAAAAAAATGCAAAAGGCTTAATCTAAGGCGGGGGCATTTTTTACAGACTTGCTAATGCTTGTGAGGTTGTCATTGTTTTTTTTTTTTAACAGATTATGTTATTTTTGTTAATTTTCTTGGTCAATTGAGTAGGCATGCAAAGTCGCTGTCTTTACTCGACTACGGCAAATCCAAAAGGAGGGTTATGATTTTAGCAGGCTATGTTTGTATGTATGTATGCTCATCTGTTCCTCCAGATCTACTGAACTACTCGTCGTATCTTGACAAATGGGGTATCATTGGAAGCGTAGTGCTCTTCCGCTGGTTTAGGTTAGGCCATGTGTTACCACATACAATACAACATAACACAATATGTGGGTCATAGCGGACATAAAGTGCTACAAAAAAATCGTGTTCGGTATCCAATGAAAGGCCTTAACGAGTACATTCCAAAACTATACTATAGATTACCTATTATAAAGAACATACTTACATAAACCCCATTTTTAGGGTTCCGTAGTTTCAACAAGGAACCCTTATAGTTTCGTCATGTCCGTCCGTCTGTCCGTCTGTCCTAATCCTTTACAGCTTAATAACTTCTACAGTTATAAACATAAGTAAATTAAATTTTGTCCAAAAATGGTCTGGATATAGACCTCAATTCTAAAAGAATAAAAAAATCTTGATTACTTATTTTAGGGGTGGCGCCCATACATGTGAAATGGGGATGAAATATTTTTTTTCGCTGCACCCCCTCGTGTGGGGTATCATTGAATAGGTCTACTAAAATGAAGGTAATGTTTCATACACAACTTTTTTATCAGGTATAGGTACCATCTGCGAAATACAGCCCGCCATAGTGGCTTGCAATGTGTCCCCCCCCCCTGCCATTTCTAAGCTATGCAACGTAGGAACTTATAATCTTCCACATTGATAGACCTTTATAAAAACTCTCTTTTAAAATTATTTCGAGTATATAATGTGATTATAAATTTTTGAGTTATAGTGAGAAAACTGCAAAATACTTAAGACGTCCTAGTTCATAGGTCATTGACCTTAGAGAAAAATTATCATAGCAAATAATGCTCCTTTAGTTACTACCTATTTAAAAAAATCACAAAAAGTAACTTAGTGTTATATTGATATGACACACATCTTAAATTTAGCTTCTTAAATTCAGCGCTAGGTGGCGCTGTTTGCAAAAACTAAAATAGCAATGATTAATATTCGATTTGATTCGTTTGTAATTAGGAACCCTATAATACTGAGCATGGCCCGACATGCTCTTGGCCGGTTTTTATTTAAAGACCAATTACGGCTAAAATGCCTTTCCAACAACAGTCCCTAACCCCAAAATCATCATCATCATCATCATTTCAGCCGAAAGATGTCCACTGCTGGACATAGGCCTCCCCCAAGCATCGCCACAACGACCGGTCCTGTGCCTTCCGCATCCAGCGGATTCCCAACCCCAAAATAGTTCAAATAAAATTAAAGTTAAAAACTAAAACCCAACTACGACAAAAAACTCTGTAAATAAATATGGGTTTTCGTATAAGCGTAGTCACACCACACGTCATTGCTAAAATAGCATGTAATCTTCGATCAATAATCATTGAAGCATGTAATGGACTAACTATGGTTTTGTTTGAGAGAAATGTGACGATTTAGTTCGTCAATACTATTCTCTTCGCAAAGAATATGTTTCATACTCAGTGGTTTCACATTACAAATTGAAATGTTTATCGCGAGGCCCTCGTTCGGGAAAATCACTAGTGTGAGCTTCAACCTTTGAGCTTCATTCAGTATTTCTGAAGTAGCTTGCTTAACATTATTTCATCATACAATATTGATGTTGTAATAGAAATGCTGGAATGTTGCAGTTCTGTTATAAACTCTCGATATGCATATTAGTTGTGCTGGTTTTGCACGCTACTCGCTAGTTCTCTACCTACATTAGTATCGTCGTCGGTCGATTAACTACGGGCTACGGGACTGTTACATTTACCTGCTCTAGTAAACATGTTTTGTAGATATACTTCGTTTAATATACTCCTATAAATAGTTCTAATTTCTTGTTAAAGACACATTCTGATTTAAAATATTTTTTGATATATTTGGATTTGAAGTTGCCAAATAAGGACCGACGAGACATTTTCTTTTTTTCGAGGCTGCAGTGGTGTCTTACTTAGGTCTTTTTAGTAAAATTAAAACTTCCTTAAAGTGAATCGGCTTCAATCATCATGAATACTATAATTCTACTATTAATTTATACGAAATATTGTTAAATCCAATTCCAATCTTGTGGACTTGCTCGTTCCGACAGCATTAAGCCGTTTTAATAGTTCTGAATGTAATCTTCTCAAACCGGAGAATAAATCTAACGCACCAAAGGTAGCTTTACCTTCTTCATTATGTAGAACCAACTCCAAAATTGATTTTTGAAACGCATAATGGGTATCAAAATTGTATGAACGACATTTAGAAGTTCAGAAACAAATCTACTGACAACACGGAATAATAAAAAATTGAAGTGACGCACGTTTTGTCTAACAATTTTATTTTTGTCTTCGGCATGGTGCTTTCATCAATTGATGCCAATAAGATGTAATCACTCCGACCAATTTTTTATAATATGTACCTACAGATTTTGTCCTAGATTTATTTAGATTGTAGGGGAAGGAGACAAACATGGTAAAAATTTGACCTCGACCTCATCAAGTCCCTCTAAATCTAAGGCTAATATATCACTTAAGATGTACAAAGAGCGCTTCACTCTCACGAGTAAATAGTTCTGCAGCCATGAACATTTAAATTATGGTTTTGAGGTGTTAACACACCTAAAACAAAAAAAGGTTAAAAAAGTAACTTAGTGATTCTGTGTGAATTATTTTATAAATAACCGAGTTGAAAGAACATACATAGATCTCACTATTCTACGGTCTAATGACTTTATAACTTACCACTTGCTAGACTTGACAACATAATTATCATGATAATTCACTTTTCTAAAGCTCCAAAGGCCTCAGGGGCCCAAGCAAGCTCTCAAAGGTTCTCACAGCCTACTTATGTAAATCAAACAACTAGGTATTATACAATTCTAACATCCTCATTACTTTTGTCTTCTCTCTTGTCGCTATTGAAATCAGTTACATTTATTTTTAAAAGAAACCATAATTTAGATTTTGGGTAACGTTTGGTTTAAACCCGATCATCGCTAAAATTAATTTTTTTCTTCGTATTCAAAATTTCTTAGTTCGACCTTGTCTCGTACGTCGTTTACAATGTTTTGTTTAGCGTCTGGAAACGTGGAACAATCGCAAATTATTTTGATGACCGCAATGTTTATGTCCATGTGCCAATTGCTCTCATGTCGACCTTCGACGGCCCTTAGCTTTACTGAATGCGTGCGATGCAATAGCTCCTTGTGTGGCGTTAACTGTGCATTGTGCCGAAACAGCGATCCGATGCCAGTACCATATTTGGATGTTTAATGTTGCAATACTTGCAATAACCTACATGAAATATTACCAAAAATCACAGACCAGTAGGCGTAGCATGACCACTGTAGACAAGAGATTTGTCTACATAAGAATCGACAAAACGACATTGTATAGAACTTTAACTGTCATTTTGTCTATTCTTTCGTAGACAAAACACTTGTCTACAGTGGTCATGCTACGCCTGCAGTAAGCCTCTACTGGTCTGTGCCAAAAATACATACAATTTTTTATTCGGCTATTCTAACATTTCTATTTTTACTAGTATTTATTTAACTTGCTTCGTTCCTATGTTATGGAAGTCTTTCCGGGTTAATATTCGTAAACCATTTTTCGACCAATTGCTGAGATCCGATGGGCTGAAATTTGGCATAAATACCTATGAAAGTTCAGTGACAAGTGTGACAATGCTATAAAATGGTACAATAGAGCTGGTCTGATGTTTGAGCCGGAACGTGGCCATTGGAACTCTACCCAACATAACCCCATTGTGATTGGGCTCGTTTGTCGTGAGTTGACAACTAGTACTGGTAGTTCTAGATGGTTTCCAGGATAAAAATATAAGGATCCATTGAGATGGGCTATAAACGCGGCCACGACACAACGCAACCACTCGTAAACTCGCGCGCAAGCAACCGGCCACCGATCGGCCAAATCGCGGCCACAACGCAAACGCTCGTTTGTAGCTGCGAAGACGCAGCTTCAAGCGGTTTCATATTTCTCATGAAAATCTTAAAATTAGTAATCTTAGCGTGTATTAATTTAATTTTTAAAAATTACTAACAATGAAGCATTCGAAAAAGTACCTACCTAGGTTCGGTACCTTAACCCAATGTGAGATTACAATGACATTTCTTATATGTATGTACCTACTTATTTCAACCCTTATAGGTTCCCGTACTTTTGAGGTAACCCTAAAAATAAGATTTCTGTTTGGAAAAGATACGTACAACACCAATTTCTCAGTCTTCCAACTGTATATTTGTTATTTGGGTCGATTTAGTTCGTCAAAACGTTTATCTCGAGGTCTCCGTTCGAGGCTAACCACTAGTTATGTTTTTAACGAGTTTCATTTTTATAATACTTACCAACATAACATGGGTTCGATTCCCGGGTCAGGCAGTGTTATTGGGTATTTCCATTAGGAAATTCTTAGTAGCAGCCCGGAGTCTGGATTTGTGCCCGGTTAGTGGCAATAGGCTCGCCCGACTTATAACATAACTGGCGAAATTGGGTGTACCTACTATACACTTTAGACTACCTCTTCGGGCACAAGCGTGGTGTTATGTTATTATAACATAACCTCAATTTCGAAAACAGCTGGACACCATGCAATCCACCCACCCATCTAAGTAAACACCAGTGTGTAAACTGTTAACCTTTTAAACGGCGAAAAGTAGTCACAATAGAAAATCTATTTATTATTTTCTAGACACCTCGGGCGCTAAATGAATAATTAATATCCCAAAATAAATCTGTGTGTATTTTACAGACATTCCCGATATCCCGGAGGATATCAAGAAGCTGCGGGCGCTGCAGATTGCGGACTTTAGCAGCAACCCGATCCCGCGGCTGCCGGCGGGGTTCAGCCAGCTGCGGGCACTCACGGTGCTCGGCCTCAATGACATGTCGCTCACCAGCCTACCCAGCGACTTTGGCAGGTGAGACATATAATATAAACTACATCAATCATCATCATCATCATTTCAGCCGAAAAACGTCCACTGCTGGACATAGGCCTCCCCTAAGCATCGCCACAACGACCGATCCTGCGCTTTCCGCATCCAGCGGATACCCGCGACCTTCACCAGGTCGTCGGTCCACCTTGTGGGGGGAACTACATCAATAAAACTTATTTAGTAGAAGTAGAGCTCCTTTGTGAAAGACCTCGTCCGGGGAAGTACTATACCCGTACCTACTTCTCCGCCAAATAGTGATGCTTTCATTGCTGTGTTTCGGTCTGAAGGATACGGGTGCCGGTGAAATTACAATCACATGACATGTTGTAAATAGCATGGTAGACCACATCCATTCTGTTTGGCAGATTGTAAAAAAGACCGAAGAGAACAATCAGCCGCTGTATATTTTTGAACTACGAGAAGGCCTTCGGGCAGGTTCGGATACTGTTAAACAATTAAGATGTCATATCCCCGATGCTTAGGAGGACGTCTTCAAGACACTGGAATTTCGAAACTGATTAGACCAATTTCATAAGCGAATTTCGAGACTGAAAATCTATGAAACTAGTGTGTTGTGTGTGTGTGTGTGTAGTGTGACTACGGTTATACAAAAGCCCGAAAATTAAAAAGAGGCAGACCTAAGAAAACGGATGGATTTTGTGAAAGATGATACTTATTTTACATGTTAGTCCTAAGTTTAATAATATTATTGGTGTACAATAAAGAATATTCTATTCTTTTCTATTCTATGATATGAATAGAAAGAAAATGAACACGGTGATGACGGCTGATAAAGATGTATGGAAGAAAAGTACATGCTGCGTCGACCCCAAATAAATTGGGATAAGGGCAGGAGGATAATGATGATGACTTCTCATTACCTCCGCCTAAGATTAGCGACGAGGCTATCTGACCAAAGATTTTTATTGAATGAAATTGGACTGTTTTCACGCCAAAAAAAACCTACAATCCGGTCTGTATTAACATCGTAAAATTATTGAGACTTTATAAATTAACTTTTAACGCAACATTTTATTTTATTAATGCGATAGATAAAGTACTACAGTTCGTTTCAGTTTACAATGTTAGCAGTGTGACTTTGATAAGAATAAAAAATTCCTTTCGATAGTTATCTGTTAAGTTATCAAAGAAAGTAGCCAGCTCAGTTTAACAACGAGAAATTGTATATTATTTACAGTTATAATATGTATCCCTTCTTCAGAATCTTTGGTTTAGTAATATCCTGTGAACCATGGCACCAAACACGGGTTTATTTGCGTTTTAATCTGAAGGCCAACTCTCGTAATAAAAAATGTTCAAAATATATTTGCAAAGTACTCCTGTCAGTAGATGTATCTGATTTGATCTGATTGCCGTTTATTTGTGACACTTAGGTCATTAATGTCACCAATAAACGGCAATCAGATACATCTACTGACAGGAGATTGAGATTTAAGGCATTGAGATTCGTTTAGAACTATATTTTGAACGTTTTTAGGGTTCCGAAGTCCTACAAGGAACCCTTATAGTTTCGTCATGTCCGTCCGTCTGTCCGTCTGTCCGTCTGTCCGTCTGTCCGTCTGTCCTAATCCTTTACAGCTTAATAACTTCTACAGTTATAAACATAAGTAAATGAAATTTTGTTAAAAAATAGTCTACATATAGATCTCAATTTTAAAAGAATAAAAGAATCGTTTTTCCGTATTTTAGGGGTGGCGTCCATACATGTGAAATGGAGAAAAAAAATTTTTTTCGCTGCACCCCCTCGTGTGGGATATCATTGAATAGGTCTACTAAAATGAAGGTAATGTTCGATACACCACTTTTTTATCAGGTGTACCATCTGCGAAATATAGCCCGCCAAAGTGGCTTGCAATGTGTCCCCCCCCCTGCCATTTCTAAACTATGCAATGTAGAAACTTATAATCTTCCACATTGATAGACCTTTGTGAAAACTCTCTTTTAAAATTATTTCGAGTATAATGTGATTATAATTTTTTGAGTTATAGAGAGAAAACTGAAAAATACTTAAAACGTCCTAGTTCAAAGGTCATTGACCTTAGAGAAAAATTATCATAGCAAATAATGCTACTTTAGCTACTTTCTATTTGAAAAAATCACAAAAAGTAACTTTGAAATGTCAAACGTCTTAAATTTGGCTTCTTGAATTTAACCCTAGATGGCGCTACTAACAACACGCTCTGAGTCACGAATGCTGCCGATTATTGCAAAAACTAAAATAGCCATGATTAATATTCGATTTGATTCGTTTGTAATTACACCTACTTAAGGAACCCTATAATACTGAGCATGGCCCGACATGCTCTTGGCCGGTTTTTAATTACGAGAATTGGCCTTTTGAGCCAGAAACCAAACCATGTCAAATCATGACGTCACAAAATCCCATATCTCTATAATAAACTGGTAGAAGCTTATATCACCAACACAAAACATGTTGATATTTTAATGGCTTCTTTTTTTTCGCGATTTCGGTGTTGGTCCCATAGTAAAAGTTGTTCATAATGATGAGTACAATGACCCCTTTTCGGAAAAGAAGCCATTAAAATTTCAACATAAATATTATAGTAACTTTACATACGGAGAAAATGTGGGGATAATAACAGGCTCTGTTAATGAAAGAATAATTATTTTTCAATTTAGCTTATACAGATAACTTGATTACTTTGCTTCTGCTCGGATTGGCACTAATTTCCTGCGGGAAATTGATTTTAGTTGAACATTGATCAAATTGCCTTTTGTGTGCGGACCCCGGCTATCCATTGCTTTCTAATAGTGATTGACAGTCAAAATTCATTACGGAAAACAGGCTGGAATCTGGAGTCTTCCATTGCTTTGTTGTAGTTATATTATAATAAGTATAAACACTTCACTCGAGTTCGGCTGCCGGTAGGTAGTACATGATTTTAGAGGAGTTTTGCAGGCATTTGTTTTAACATTTATAAGGTAGGGAATAGACTATATAGTTGCAATATAATTAAGGCTGGTGTTCATCAATGTTAATTCTCTGATTAAACGTCTGATTACTCGAAATATGTGTTGGAATTGTGGGTAAACGGTAATTTAACCACAGAATTTTCGTTGGTCAACTCAAGCCTAAGTAGATTTTCTGTTTGTCTCGCAAAAATGGACGAAATACATTTTTTTTGTATTGTTGTTAGTTTCTTATTGGAAATAATAATTCGAGTTACTGTTTTTACAAGCTTTTATAATTCCACAAAATAATTCTCTAACATATTACAAATATCTACTACATCACTACATTGCAAATAGAATCTAGTAAAAAAAAATAAGGACCTAATTACATTTGCATATTATTATTTTGCATGTAGATCAAATATTGTTTCGTAGTTAATTTATCAGTTCTGTTGTGGTCGTGAAAGTTAATAAATTGATGGTAGGAGTCACGAGTCTTGTATTAACAAATTGTATGACCAAGCATTGTTCGAGCTCAAGGCGAAAGCGAAAGTTAAACTGGAAAGCTATGGTCGGCTCTTAGAATAACCTCCTATTGACGTCCATACAAACAAATAATACGTTTGTAAACTTGTTTCACATTCTTTTTGTCTGAAGTAAATTCTTTATATTCTCTACATACAAGTACCTTCTTTTGTGTTACGCTTATGCCATTGTACTGAGATTACTAAGAGAAAAGCTTTACTGATTCTTATTTTGATGTATCACGTAAAATTGTTTGTCTGGTAAATATGACACATTGCTGTACTGATGACCATAACACGCGAGCGAGACTGTTAATACGGTACTAAAAGTATGTTTTTAGCAAATACATAATTTACGAGATTACCCAGTCTCCAACTTACGTACTGGAAATCAGTCGGAGAATCTGGAGTATGAAGTTTAACATTATACTTGTTCGCGTAAGTAAGTTGACACTTGACACGACTATTGGCAGTAGCAGTAGGGTTTACATGATCGTCATCGTTCAGTGACTGTACCGTACGGTTATTGTTAATCTAAGACCGTACGCGTGATGTTGATGACTAATGCCTTGACAGTGAGTTCTACATGTGTATGCAGTTAGCATGATGTTTCAATTATGCCAACATCGAGTTACAAAAACAAGTAACTTGAATTGATTCAGTTCAATAACATCAATTAGCACGTAAGCTGTAACGTGAGCACTGAGCATCTATTTACGCACTCTTAATTGAATGGTAAATATTTAAATAAGTACCTATACATTGTACAGGCCGCAGAGGTTCATCAAAATTAATTTTCATCACAGAATGTGAATTCCTTTATCAAAGACCCAATTTTCGGGGGTTTGAACTTAAATAACTTTATCGTTCGATTTATTGTGTATTTTTCTGAGTTTATTCCTCTCATTTGATTGAATTAAATATTATGATTCGATTTGTCTAATAGTGAGTGTATTACGTGTTTTTAATTACATATTTATTAGTTTTTAACATAAGCACGAAATAGATAATAGTATACTTCGTAAGCGTGCGTAGCGTTGCATTCCAATAGAATTCAATCGTATTTGTCCCTCTGGGCATGGCCGAAATATCTTATCTAGAAGTAAATAATATTTGTCTAAATAATAAACATCAAGAGAGTATGTTTTATGTTTTGCTCCAGTTGCACTGTACCTACCTACTTATAATTTATTAAACGTGAAATATTAATTCACGAAACACGGTGTTAAACGTGGTTAAACTACGCATATGCTTAGATAGGTATTCTGGCATCATCTTTGAAGAGAGCCGTTGGAGGCGTGTAACGGGTATAACGTACGTTGTACACGCCGTTGTTACAACCTGTTGCTTTGATACACACTGATTAATGTTTTCCTTCACGATTTAATGGACACATTACGTCTTCTTTAAGCCTGGAGTTGTTTTCAAGTCAATTTGCTTTTATTATTATAATAAACCTAATTTTCAGACGTCGTTAAACATTTTTGTGATTGCTGCGGTTTAACATAGCATAATTAACAATAATACAACTTTATTAACGCGTTATTTCTGAATTGGGGTCACGAACAGCGGTTCATGCTTACTAGAACACGTTCATAGGTATGATGTTTACTCCATAGTCTAATTACTTGAGTACATAAACGGTCTTTGAGTGAGTCGGGAGTCAGGCTCAGGATACGATGATGTACAAAACCAACGCTAAGTACTTTGACATCGACTATGGAATGCGGCCTCAAGTCTCTAAACAAACATGACGTGCGCCTATTATCAGTCAACAATAGGGCTTTTTCATAATATCAGACAATTGCCTAATCTTAGCCAAGACTCGTGAAGGAAGTTAATTAACGTTTAAAATACCTCAGTCTTTGAGATATTTAATATCCAAATACCTACGACAAAAGTAAATTCTTTACTTTTATGAGACTGTTTATTTCCCAGAATAATGTCGTGTCGGCGACGTCAACGCAACGGTTTTCTGGAAAACCACGTCAAACCAAGAAAAATACAATTTAATATGTCAGCCGCAATTTTTAAATGAGATTTATCCAGAATTGTGGGTTTTTGCATTCGCTTAAAGTATTTATTTTAATAATATAATCCTCTTTATTGCACAACAAGATTACCTAAATGAAGTTCTTAAAAACTACTATACCCATGCCATACACTCAACCATACTACTATACCCATACTATGCCATGTACCCATAATTTAAACGTTGTTCATGTTTACTACTATTTTCATGGTGTACAATAAAGTATATTCTATCTATCTATCTATCTATATTTTAAATATAGGTATTATGTGTTCTATTGTAAAAACTGCCTCTTGTCGTTTTGCCACAGGGTTTGCTCTTTGTCTCTCTGGTGAAAAATTCTGTAAATGCTTAACTTTGTTTTCCTATAAAACTTTGAAAATAAACAAGCGCCGTATCGGTAATTGAAAATGTAATTTAAAACCTGTTTCCTGCTTAATCACATGTCACTTCGCAAAAGGGTTTCTGCCACATTCCTAACAGGATAATTTTATGTCGCTTGGCGAGACTTGAACTTAAAAATGAATGTGTTAAATGCTTTGAAACCGGCTAGACTTATCTACTTACCTCGTACGTGCCAAGTCAGTTATTATGTCGCAGTTTTACGTGCCTCTTCCGATGTGAATACCGTTTCTTTGTCTTAGTATTTTACATAAATGTTTTACTTGTTTTTGCAATCGACTTCATCTGCGTGAAACGGGAATCTGATATTGTGCCCACGTACTGTAATATTTTGACATTTAAGCCAAAGATTGGTGCTTTTATTCGTGCAGCTGCAAAACTTATCCTCTGTTGCGGTCGTTGCGGTGATGCGTTATCATCTTCAATACAGGGGGTCTACTCGCGTTTCACGAACGACAAACGAAGTACGAACTTTCGTTCCGACTGATTCCTACATAATAAAGATAGGCACATAAAAAAGGCACAATAAAGATAGACTACGGTTCATAATTGTATGAAATTTACCGGAGATCAGAGAAACAAATGTCAAAACATGATCATCGCATGCGATACAGAAACGATGGTAGACCGGAGTAGCAAATTGTGCGATGATTCGTACGATGAATCGAATATCGTCAAACGGGAGTAGACCTCCAGGGCCCTAATTCACGTAATTTCATGACGCGCCGATCAAGTTGCAGTGACACTGCAGTTCGTTTGTGACAGCGATCGCCGTAGATAAGAGAATACGAAAGTATTGTTTTGATCGAAACCTAACTGCAACTGTACTGCTTTTGTTACGTGAATTGGCCTACTGATCTGTCATCAAAGAAACCTAAGAACTAATCACTACTATAATATTTACGATTTTGTTTTTATTTTTTTGTCGACCTATGTGGTCTAGTGGTTCGAGTGTCGGACTACTTATAACGAGGTCGTGGGTTCGATTCCCACAGGACACAAATATTTGTGTGATGATAAGTGTTTGTGTTGATCTGGGTGTTGCTCATGTATTAGAAGTATGTATTTACAAAAAAAAAAGCATATAAGTATTATATCCATTGTCTAGTACCCATAGCACAAGCTCTGCTTAGTTTGGGACTAGATGGTGCTGTGTAAAAATGTCCCAAAAGATATTTTATTTATTTCGCTCAACATTGTTGTGACTCAACTCAACTCAATAAGCTGAAAATATGACATTTGCTAAATTCGTAATTCCAAGTTCTGAAACCGACATTCAGAGTCTTCATTTCATTACCTTTTTATTGCCATTGCGAAGACTTTTTTGCCGAGAAACTCAATTTAATTTTTCTGTGATGTAAGAACTCCTTGTACGGATATTACAGAATACTTATTACTTACATCCTCACCGTAATTTACTTTGTTATGCAAACAAGTTTAGTTCCCGAACCAACACAACGTAAGTTAGTTTTTGCATCTGTTTCTCATGATTCATTATGGATCAATATTCCGATTGTAACAATAATCTATTGGAATATTATCATTAAATCATATCAGTATTAAACAGAGCAACATTTTGCTTGTTTCTTGGGAGTTCATGCCAAGAACGGTTTATTCTATTGATACGATCCAGATTGTCGTAATGCATACAAAATCTACGAGAACGAAGTCTCAAGCTCAACAGTAAATCATTTCAGATTGTTGATCTCGGAAAATATCCTTACAAGACTGAAAATAATAATTCTTTGGTCTCATCTGTATCCAAACTTTCGTTAGACTTTCAGGGAGTGAATAAACTCTGGGGCTAATGCCTGAGAGATCACTTAGTTGTTTTGTGTATGAAGAGAAGATAATATTAGTGTTAAATTAACCTTGCAACGGTGCAGTGGGAGTTGTTGACGTTGTTACTGTGACGGTCGTTCTATTGTGTTTCCACCTCGCTGAATTGTCTCATCAAATTATTATGTCACAATATTGTTGGGTTGTGAAGGTTACATGCTATTAAATTAATGTCTGATCTTTTATTTACTATCTATAAGCGTTTTATATAAAACCTTCTTTGTATCTTTCCAGTTTGATCTCACTTCAGTCGCTGGAGCTAAGAGAAAATTTACTCAAGTCCCTGCCAGAGTCATTGAAAAATCTTACAAGATTACAAAGGCTGGATCTTGGTGACAATGACATCGAGGAACTGGTAAGTTATTCATTAGTTTCGTTATCTGGGATTAAGTTCGCCTGTTTTAAAATTAAACTTACCTTGTCGCGATTTCTATTTCAGCCGGGTTTTATCGGTGAGCTGCCCGCGCTGGAAGAATTATGGTTGGACCATAATAAACTGCAGTATTTGCCGCCAGAAATCGGCAATTTAAAGGCACTAATATGTCTAGATGTGAGTGAAAATAAACTAGAGAAAATTCCTGAAGAAATCGGAGGCCTGTGCTCCCTAACCGACTTACATCTCTCCCAAAACATGCTGGAAACTGTACCCAATGGTACTGGAGATTTATCCAAGTTAACTATATTGAAGTTGGACCAAAATAGATTACATACATTAAATGAAAATGTAGGAAGGTTAGTATATCGCACTGTTTCAGATATAT
Organism: Asteroscopus sphinx; assembly: GCA_949699075.1. Classification (NCBI taxonomy): domain Eukaryota; kingdom Metazoa; phylum Arthropoda; class Insecta; order Lepidoptera; family Noctuidae; genus Asteroscopus; species Asteroscopus sphinx. The sequence goes on from OX453013.1 coordinate 15,114,065, forward strand.
TTCATTTTGTTAGTTTATCTTTAGCTATTTATAACGTTAATGATTCCGTATTTCTCTTCCAGGTGTACAAATCTACAAGAGCTTATATTAACGGAGAATTTTTTATTGGAGCTGCCTAAGTCGATAGGGAATCTCAATGAACTGACTGTACTGAATGTAGATAGGAATACTTTGGCTGAAATACCGTTAGAGATCGGTAATATGACATTACTTGGTGTATTGTGCTTAAGAGATAATAAACTTACGAGATTACCGAATGAGCTTGGAAATTGTAAATCGCTACATGTTTTGGATGTAAGCGGGAATAGGTGAGTTATTCATGTAGATACAATTTGCTTATTTTATTTATGAGCTAAGTACCTGTGATGCATTCAGATGAATTGTTGTAACAAACAACTTTGCAACATCATGAATTTGTTGTTGATAATTTTATTATGACACTGAATTGCATAATCATCTTGTCTTATAATGTTATTATACAACAAAATGAATAACATTCAATTTTAAATGGCAGGTACTGCAGTGTTATGTAAAAGTCAACTTTTAATATCTGCAGCGAACTCGTTTTGCATTTTATATGACCTTTATTTCTTAAGATTATTTAGTTGAGATGGATAATAATATTCTTATCAATGTCACATTCCAGGTTACAGTACTTACCGTACACTTTAGTGAATTTGGAGCTCAAAGCGGTGTGGCTATCGGAGAACCAGGCGCAGCCGCTACTGACCTTCCAAACAGACAGGGATGAAACTACAGGGGAGAATGTTCTTACTTGCTTCTTGCTACCTCAGCTTAGTTATACACAACAACCAGGTATGAATGAACCCTTAATAATAGTATTGCTTTTGGTGTCCTGCCGTAGAAGTACTCTTAGTATTTAGGTGGTTCATATAATTTCATAATTGCCTATCACCACTGGTTATTGTCAATTTCATAAGCTTGCGATTTATTATAACTATTAGAAGTCGGCTGAAAGTTTTAAATATTTAATTTTCACACTAGATGTGAAATCTTATACAACGTGTTATTAAAATAACTGAAAACTTCTGAACGGGTCATTGTACTCATCAGTATGAACAACTTTTACTATGGGACAAATCCTGAAATCGCGAAAAAAAAAAATGTTCCCTACATTTTGTCGATTTATCTAAACACAAATGTAAGGAACAGCTGTATTTTTTTTCACGATTTCAGGATTGGTCCCATAGTAAAAGTTGTTTATACTGATAAGTACAATGACTCGTTCAGAGGTTTTCAGTTATTTTAATAACATGTGTACTAAATTAGTTTTTGTTTCATTTTTATAATATGTTGTTTTACTCGATTTTACTATAGTATATAATGATAAGGTAATGGCATTGTCACGCAAATGTAATATCAATTTATCCCTATCAGTATAGCATAGTAAAAAAATATTACATATTGTACGTTTGCTTTTATGTGAGCATTTTGATACGTACGTAAATGTCGTCTTTGCCTATGCTTTTTGTGCTTTTATTTAATTATGCGAAATCAGTGACAGTTCACAAAACTCCGTGTCGCATCTCGAATTGAAATTGCTGGCCTAATATTGTTTATCTTATCCGAATGATACGAAACTTTCACTTTCGTGTAGATATTTATTGAGAATATTACTGGGTGTGTAATATATGTATTATCTCATGGAACTCCTCAGGAGTTCCGACAAAGTAAACTATTATTAACAATAAGGCGGTGGTAATCAGCCTCATCACCCTTTGTTTTTTTTGTCAATGCCTTTTCGAACATGACCAATCTGGGGCTACAGTAGCCAGTCACCATACCAGACCAATGCCAATTGATCGGATTTCAATAAATGTAATGGGCCATTGTAAAAAAGATGGTAGCCATCCTATTATGTAATGACAAAAATATTCAATCAGAAATCGAATGTGGATGTATTACTTAATTCTTGGCAATAATTGAATGATTCATGATTGCAAAATTCTTGTTAAATCAACTCGACAACTTTTGCGTATAACAAAGTATTGTGAACTGTTTCTGTGTGGTTCTTGTTTTGTTTTTGCTGTGTAAATATACTAAATGCACTTGTCACACACGAATAGAGCTGGAACACACGTCAGAGGTCGGCAGTGGACACTGGTACAGGGATCACAGATTTAATTCACAATCGCAAGAGCTAGATAGAAGAGGTAAGGTTCACAAAAGTATCACTTTAGAATACGATTACGAATAGGTATATTGCGATAGTTTCTGCTATGCATTTATATGCACGTCGTCCATCTGATGGTAAAATGTGATTTAATGAAGATATACAATTTGAGAGACCTGCTGGAATGATTTGACCGAGTGGTGGCCAAGGTCAGGTCGGAGAAACCCGTCCGGCCGTCCGAAAGCGCGTTGGTTGGATGATATCGCCAAAGCTGCAGGAAACACCTGGATGAGGGACGCACAAGATCGAAGAGGCTGGCAAAAACAAAAGGAGGCCTATACCCAGCAGTGGGTAATACCGGGCTAGGATGATGATACAAATGGAGAGAAGCTTAGCAATATCAAAACTAATCGTAATTCAATTACTAACAGCCGTCATGTGAACCCTGAATAAAATGAAATGTGTGTTTGTAAAACATGATCGTCTTTACATAAATTCTCTATTTTAATCAATAACTGTGTTGAGTGATGTTCACTGTATTGCGTGGCTATCTTGTAATAACTCATTGTCGAGCTCACATCTGAATCCGTAGTTAAATGGAGTTTCTTGCCGGTTCTTCTCCATAGGATCCACCATTTGGAACCGTGCATCTGGAACCTAACGTTTCATAAGTGCCTGTATTTAGGTCTATCTGAAATAAAAACAGTTTGAATTTGAACCTTCTTTCTCGTATTGTTTTTACTACCGGGTACAATGGGGTGAATAGGTATGCAAACGGTGAATAGGAACAAAAGTGGGCAAGGATATTAACATAAGAAAGTTTGTATAGACTTTAGAATGTTTACCAAATTATGGCAGAACATTTTTGAAGTAGTTATTCTGCTAGAACTCCATTGGTAACAACGCGTTACCAGCCCAAACGGTCATACCATCCGTCATCGCTGGTAACACGTAGTTACCAGTGCAAGCTATTTAATACCATATTTTGTAATGTTAAGGTTTAATTCAATTGCACACATTTGTCAGGCGGTGCCGTCCGGAGTTTGAAGAGATTTTTTTTGTCTAGAGTGGTTAATTCTATGTTAAAATCTTTGCCCACTTTTGTCCCTATTCATCCCTGCATTCCTATTCACTCGGTTTTACGGTACTTATCACTGCGGATTCAGAAGTAAGCTTGCTAGTGAGTTCTAAACAGGATAGCACTGCTGTACTGAACAAATAGAAATCCTCGCGCCAGTTTTTACTATCAGATGGACGCGCGACTTTATCAAGGTTGAAATGAAGATACTCTATTATTATTATGACAATTTCGCACTGTTATTATTTTTTACGACACAACGCAATTCATGGTCATCATGCTGTAGCACTGCACTGAATAGAACTGTAGTGTTATTTAGTAACTATTAATTATTGTACGGTCGACCGCACGTTAGTGGAAACAGTTTGACATTGACAGCACCTTTATTTCGTAAGCGGTAAGAGTGATTTTCTAATTCAAGTGTTGCTACTGTCATGCAGTCGACTGTACCTTTTATTATACATTTTCAATGAACACTTTGATACAATCATTGATATGATTTTACGCAACGTAAGATAATGTTATATCATTTTGGCTTTCAATGTTTGTTCGGTTTGTGACGTATCGCTGCTCTGTTGTGATTGTCCTTGTTCATTTGTGTTATGGTTTACCAAGCGGGAACATCATTTCCATTATACATACCTAGATAATTCCATTGTACTGTAAATGTACATAAAATATTTATAATCATGGTATCGCTAGTGATATCAATTTATTAATGAGTTTTCATAAACCATCTTTGAAATAAAAAAAAAATTATTTAGCCTGAGTTCACCAACATTAATTCTTTGCTTACACAATCGTTTAACTATAACTCCAGTATACAACATGTAACAAAAACCCTGTTGTTCCTGTGAGTTACGTTATTAGAATCGATATTCATACGTAAAGACACAATTCATTTGGAAAAACTCTTCAATAAAAATAATAAACTTAAATATTAAATCATTATTAAAAGTGATTATAACACTTTCAATTTCAATTTACATAACATCATGCCTGTATTTCCCTGAAGGGGTAGGCAGAGGTATAATAGTACACCCACATTTCGCCAGTTATGTTATAGTCCCATGTAATAGGGGGCGAGCCTATTAAATTACAATTAATAATGATTTTCAATTTACAATTAATAATGATTTTCAATTTACAATTAATAATGATTTAACATTAAATTAAATTATATTATCTCTCACTCAGTGATTATATTGATTGAGAGTTTTGAGTGATATAATCACTTTCAATTCACAATTAATAATGATCACCTAGCACCCGTAACACAGGTTGACTCCTAGCTCGGGACTGGGTCTTGCTCTGTCTCCCAAGTAAAATTCCAGATGTGTCTGTCGCTCAATCTAGTATTTAAGTTGACCTGTACTCATATGTTTATAAATAAATAAATAAATTTAATATTTAATTTTATAATTTTTATTAAAGAGTTTTTCCAAATGAGTTGTGTCCTTACGCATGAATATTGATTCCGATAACGTAGCTCACAGGAACAACAGGGTTTTTGTTACATATTGTATTTTTCGAGTAAACCGTTGTTTAACCAGATAATTTATTTTGGTAAACACTAGCCTTGCACAGGCTTTGCAACATTCCACTAACTGTATTGGTTCTACAGAATCGAGTATATCTCGCGACCGCGACTCGGATGACGAGAACTGGGAACAGAAGGAGAATTCTCGCACGCACTCGGTCAAGTTCACCGAAGATATTCCTGAACTTAAAGAGGTGAGCCTTTGCAGTTGTAACTTGTTCAACAATACTAGGAGACTGTATTCATATAAGCGGAAAACGATCTTTAACACTGGGTACGCTTATCACAAACGGTATGATGTATTTAAATGCTTCCACAATGCTGGTTCTGCACTTAGAGAGAAGTGGGGGAAAGTAGGCTCTTGGTTCAGAACACACGTACGCGAAGGCTCAAGGCACAGAGCTTATCTAGCGCTGAGTACGATACTTGTAGCCTTAGAATAATCTCAGTATTGAACTAAACACCATCACTTGTAATTATGTTATTAACGCTTATATTTAGCATGTTTTTGTTATTTGTATATAATGCAAAAATTGCAGTTTTATTCTCGTCTTATATAAAAATAGGAAGGAGTTACTAAAGAAAGGTTGTGGTGATAAAAGATCTGTATATAAGTATTTTACGGCCAAAATTAATATCCAATCTATCCACGATTTGCCCTACTAGAGATAGGAATTTGACATAAGCTCCGTACAAAATATGTCAGATTTCTATCTCCAGTAGGGTAAATCGTGGATAGATTGGATATTAATTTTGGCCGTTAGTTGGCTTAATAAACTTCAGTATTATTTAGTTTAAGCTGGTACTAATATTTCTCATGTTTATTTATGCAATAAACTTTTGGTTTCCATTATATTTATCTTTTATTTTATTTGAATGTTTTATTTTGTTACCTTCATCTGATATTTTGTTTGAAATAAGTTCAGGACAATGGTTAAATGGAATCGGCTATAAAAAATCATAAGATTTCCAAAGGAAATGACAAGCTTTAAGTGGCAAATGAGGCAGTTTTTCGCATGTTTTCTATCTACAACTACAGTGAACTATATTTTACCGAGTTAAATGTTTCTGATTAAAATACAGTACCTTTATACTACAATTCGGTACAACAAACAAGATTTTCGATAAATGATGTACTCAGCGAGTAATTATATTACTGTTATTTTTTTACTGATGGGGGCGCCACTGATCTGCAGGGAAAAAAGACTATACAATGTGTATCAGAAATGCGTGCTCATATTTTAAGAGCTCATTTAGAGCAAAGCATAGAACAACTCTTACCATGGCCATGGGACTTACACTGAAATCATAAGAAAAAAGCTGTTATAAATTGTGGAAAGAAAAAATCGCTCACGAGCAGGATTCGAACCTGCGACTCCTGGCTCAGTACGCCAGTGCTTTAGCCACTAAGCTACTGTGAACACTGCTCGTGGTATCGAAATTAACCTCCACTATACGTCTTTGGGGGACGTCAGCGATATCTTATTAAGAAACATTGTTCCTTAACCGACTCGACTAACTTTACAGTTAAATCAAAGTCGTATAGATATGCCTACCCTTACTAATTATTTTATTATTTTAACGCATTTTACGCATGCGAAGCGAATTCTAAAGATATAAATTGTGGAAAGAAAAAATCGCTCACGAGCAGGATTCGAACCTGCGACTCCTGGCTCAGTACGCCAGTGCTTTAGCCACTAAGGTACCGTGAACACTGCTCGTGGTAAGCACTGGCGTACTGAGCCAGGAGTCGCAGGTTCGAATCCTGCTCGTGAGCGATTTTTTCTTTCCACAATTTATATCTTTAGAATTCGCTTCGCATGCGTAAAATGCGTTAAAATAATAAAATAAAAAAGCTGTTCTCGAGAAAATCATCGATGTCGCCCGACAAGATGTATGGATCAGCTAAATTCGCGATTTCAGGGTTGACCCTGTACTCAAAGTTGTTCTATAGCATTCCCTGAATAACATTACACAACATACACCCACATTTCGCCAGTTATGTTATAGTCCCATGTAATAGGGGGCGAGCCTATTGCCATTGACCGGGCACAAACCCAGACTCCGGGCTGCTACTGAGAATTTCCTAATGAAAAAACCCAATAACACTGCCCGACCCGGGATTCGAACCCAGGACCTCACGCTCAGCAGTCGCGCTTGCAACCACTAGACCAACGAGGCAGTCATTCCCTGAATGAGCTCTTAAAATACGACCACGCATTTGTGATACACGTTGTATAACATGTTTTATTGTTCATATATTGCAATAACAAATCTAAGTAGGTATGTGCATATTATAACAGATCTCTCAGTCAGGTTGCATAGAATATTGTTTTTAATGGAAAGCCAAAGATTTTATATATTTAGAGAACCTAGTTACGCCTTTCTAACGAACGCAGAACTACAGATGTGTAGTAAAATTTAACCGTTAGCAGAACTGTTAGTAACATTTTGACTATTATTTTTACATAGCATATAAAAAATTAAAATTACGTTTGAACGATCTTAACAATCTATCAAATACTTAACTTCTAACGTCCAAAATTAATAACCTATCTATCCACGATTCGCCCTACTAATAATAATTGTTATTATTATCATTATAAACTAGAGGGCGCTCACGGCTTCGCCCGTGTGGATGTCGTTTATCGCTCATCCCACGGGAACTTATGACACCCTGGTACATATTATGCCGAATGGTTGTCGTCAAATAATTTCTTTGTCGTTTGTCGCACATCCCTTGGGAACTGCTTATCTTGCCGGGATAAAAAGGAGCCTATATGCTATTTCGGGTTTTGGTCTATCTGTGTGCCAAATTTCATCCAAATCCGTTCAGCTGTTACAGAGTGAAGAAAAGTAACCAACATACACAATACATACATACTCACAAACTTTCGCATTAATAATATTGGTGTGATTGTACGGAGCTTCTTATAAATTTTATGGAGCTTAATGTCAAATTTCTATTTTTACCCTAGTAGGTTAAATCGCAGATAGATAGGTTATAATTTTTGGCCGTAAGACATAAGCTGTGTGTTAGGCTGTATCATATTTTAGTGATGTATAAATAAGTCGCCTTTAAAACTGGAATGAATCGGCACCTAATAGGTTTGCTCGCTCCATCATCGACCACATCTTGACAAAGCTGTCTAGATTGCGGTCAAGAGCAGATCTAGAGAAGATCAGATATATCTCATTAAAAAAAAATGGGTATATTAGGGAAATTAAGTAGGTATACACTGTAAATGATTGTTTTTATTGAGTTGTGTCAAAATATATTTAATAATTTATTTATAAATAGGTTTGATGTAAGAAAACAACAGCAACGTTTAATCTTTAGTTGTATGTAGAACCATTGGCGATGAAGTGTTCCTGGAACGTAAATTATAATTTCAAGGTTTCGTCGATTCCGGAGGACATTGAGGAGGCTTTCGACTCGTTCGCACAACAGTCGATGATTGCCTTCAGGCGGCCTATAAACGTAGTTCGCAAGCTAGTCAACACACAACGGAGGAGTTCCCTGCAACGACTCTCCTCCTCTATTACTAACCTCACGGAGGTACGCGGCAAAGCGTCTCGAAGGGTGCATTCACAAATTACAAACATATAACTTTTCTCTCAGTCTCATATTTTGTTATAACTTCATAATCAGACGAGTTTTTTGTCGACGAGAAAAGTTCTCACTTCACATGCACATTTTATACAACGTGTATCAGAAATGAGTGGTCATATTCGGAGAGCTCTTTCAGGGCATAGCATAGAACAACTTTTAATATGGCGACAATCCTAAAATGATGAAAAAAATATTGTTGTTTCATACCCCTGGTACCATTAACAAGAAAAAAGTATGATATCCATTGTCTAGTACCCATAGTAGCTCTGCTTAGTTTGTGAATAAATGGTGCCGTGTAAATATGTCCCAAAAATATTTATTATTATTATTTATTCATATGTCCAGCAGTGGACGTCTTTCGGCTAAAATGATGATGATGACCCCTGATTTACACTTAGCCATTGCCACTGCTCATCGCGTTGCCGAAATTACCTTTTCCAAAAATATTTTCACGGCAATGTAAGCAATCCCCTAATTTACACTATTGCCATTGCATATTGCGTTGCCAATTGGGCTACGAAAATGGGTTAAATTAAACCAAGCTATAGAAAAATACAATACCTATTAAGTCATAAGTCATAAGTCATTTATTCATTTGTGTAACATAGGTACAAAAAATAATATAAAGTATTCCTATATTTATATTTGTTTTTTGCGATTTCAGGGTTTTGACCCCGCAGTAAAAGTTTTTCTATGCTATGCCCTGAATGAGCTTTCCAAATATGACCACGCATTTCAGTTACACGTTGCAGGATTGAAATATTATTAAATTTTCTGCCACAACCCTGTTAGTATGAAAATTCATTTCATCTCATATTATAGTTTACATTAAAAAAAACAGGCATTTATTACCACTTTGTTGAAACCCACAGTTGAACCTGCAACCAAACACATTACAAAAATGTTAAAATTATTGTGAATGCACTACCATCGAGTTGAGTATGCGCTGTCCGCCACTAAGCCCCTTGCTCTAGCAGTATTTAGATAATAGTTTGTTTTTTTTGACAGTAGACTAATGCATTGACAAATTAGTGTTATTTTTACTTGCAAACGCATTAATTTTTTATGCGTTTTAAGCGTTCTAAAACTTCACACATAACCGACAATTCAACACCATTACGTAACATTAACCACACCTGTCGTCCTAGCACGGAATGATACTTATCAAAACATGTTTTTGAATCAAGTCACGTCCCAAAAATCTTGGATCTTCACAATATATAAAAAACTGTAACACTTGTTCTAAAATATTCCTCCAACTAATTCCACATAGCGCACAATATTTGAACTGCACTTAAAGTGGATTAACTCTTTTCCAGTAACAGACGTCGTAGTGTCGCTAAGAAGAGACTGCGTGTGATATCATATCCTGTGAATCATTCCGTTTTGTCTCACTTATTGCGACATTATGCGGCTATTAGGTTAAGTGACAATTATAATATTTTCGGTACTTCGGACAAGATTCTGACTTTTTAGTATAACTGGGATAAACTTTGCAAGTACACGTTATGTACACATTTTATGTACACATTATGTATTGATTCAAATCATTAAATTGAAATGGTTCTTGTGATATGTTAACAGAAAGATTTTATAACAAAATAATCTGTCTCATTTCATTAGCTGCGATTTTATTCTGTATTTTTTTAATCAGTAGTATAATTAACATAATTATTAAATGATTACACACTTGCTTGCTTTGTTTACACTTGTCTTTATCTTTATAAGCACACTAATACATGCATATTTTTAATTGTGCAATTATTTAAATGATAATATCACTTAGCATTCTCATATTTTTTTTAAATGCACCAATAGTTTAGCTTCATATTTTTTTTCTTGTTACAACCTCGCATTTTTCTTATAAATTCACAAAGAATAGTGGTGTTGTTACAAGTTTTTATTCAAATTCACTTATATTATATTAAACCACTTAGCATGTGCATGTTTATTTTACCAATTTCAAACGCTGTAATGCAGTAAGTGATATGTATTTTTTAAATGATACTTTTCTTACTCTTTCTAACTTATTGAACTTTTCGCAGACTCCGTTTGTCCGTCAAAATACACCTCACCCGAAGGACTTAAAGGTGAAGGCACAGAAGCTCCTTGCGGGACGGTCACCCGAAGCTGCGATACTGCAAGCAGCCAAGCAAGAACCGCCGACTACCAACGGAATCACCATGTCACCACCCGAACATATTCCAGCGCCAGTGGAAACGATTGAAGTAAGTTTATATACAGGAGATTGGGCGTTATTGACCCAGAGTGGATAGAATCAATTCATATGTCAATTGATAGGTCCCTTATTGTATACTAGTCACTAACTTGACGGTGCATATTACGTATTTTCTTTGAATTCGATTTTTGTTTGTATGAAAATATCATCAACGTAGCAGCATTAACACCAAGTAACACCAAAATTTGTATTTTTTGTTAGAACCCCAGTACAGTTTTTGGTTATGGTTAGACGTGTACATGCACGGTGTCATAGTGTGCGTGCCTGACAGATCACACACGCGCACTTTGACACGTATACACGGTGAATTTTCATTGGTTTTGGAAACGAAAAGGGGTCATTGTACTCATCATTATGAACAACTTTTACTATGAGGCCAACCCTGAAATCGCGAAAAAATAATCAGCTGATCCCTACATTTGTGTTCACATAAATCCCCTTTCCATTTATAAATATGTGCCACAACCAAGGGCGGTCGTGGATTGCAACAACTGTAGTTTGCTATTTATCTGGGTAGAATAGAATAGAACAGAATAGAATATATAAAAATAATAATAATAGGTACAAAGAAAAATACATAGCTTAGGTAACTAAGTGCTGTGCGTTTGGCAGATGCCCGAATTTTAAATTGGCTTGTTCAGTCTAGTCCAGATTGAAAGCGTGACGCTTCGTCACAGACACCATACAAATTATGTCAAATTTCTATCTCTAGTTGGCAAATCGTGGATAGATAGGATATTAATTTTGGACGTTAGATCCCTAGATTATGATGAATTCACAATCCTTGGGTAAAATTAGCAAAAACATCACGCTATCAATACAGAGTTATTTTTTAACTACCAAAAACACTAAGGTTCGGCTCATAAATCTGCACAACTCTATGAGTATGAGACCAACTCTGAAATCGTGCCCGCAGTTTGACGGCACTTTGACTGCACAATTGCAATGGACGTCAATCGCGAGTCGCTGTATAAGCACGCCATCTCTGAGAACTATTGAGAAGCGCTTGGAACGCAGTCGGCATTACGAGCGGCGAGCATCCCTAACCTACACGTGTTTGTGTGCGTTCGTATACAGACGTAATCATGTGTATGTAGGTGGTGCTAGCATTTATATTGTATTGAGGGTCCGAAGTGTACCCAAAGTGATTAAGGCGTATAAAAATAACCCTGTATAAATCACTGACGTTATCGTATCAGAATAATAAGTGACATACTTGAGCTAGAATTTGAATAATAATGTTGGTTCTACTCTATATCTGTGTTATGGCCCCATTAAACCTGGATGTCATGGTATTGCGATAGTGTTTTAAACATGCATTACTTGTTCTTAATTGCGACAGCTTATAACGGTTCCTCTGCGGAACAGAAGTGAGTTTATAACCTGTTACTTGCAATTAATTACTTCCTAGGGATTACATGTAGCTCTTACAGTTTATGATCTTCTTACATATACTTCTAACTGTTGTAAATCCAGGGAGTTAATTCATGAAGAACATGATTTTCCAATTTAACTTTCACTTATTTAAATTTATTGACAGTAAATACGTACTTACTGAGAAAGCTATTGGTGTTTAAGTAGCTATGAAAGTAAATGGTTACAAACATCACATCACTACTAGTAAAAGAAAAACCAAGTTTCAAGTGCATAGCCTCAAATACCCCTTAGCAATAAACTCGGTATAAGCTGTGAATATGTTATTCACTGTTTTGTTTCTTTAGTTCTTATTTCATTTGACATTAGAACGAAAGAAGTTTGCATAGTTTGAATAACTATTCACAGCTTATACTATGTTTATTTGTAAGACTGTTAGTTTATTTCGTTGCCAAACGTGTGCCTAGTACAAAAATTATCTTCATTACTAGATTTCTATAAGATGGATGCAAAGCACCATGAAATTTTTAACTTCCAAGTAGACAGGCAACTATCCACAACAAAATGAAATGAAATTTTGGTACTTCTTATTTGCATAGGAAATTAGAAAATTATCTGCTTAAAAGTTAGTTGCGTATCCACAGAACCCTGCGGCTTTTAATACACTCCTATGGCCTGAAACCTGAGATATATTAAATTAAGTTCCATTTACAGCCGGTACACACACCACAGCCTATTCCGGAATTGACGAAAGAGGAGGATAGCGACACTCAGACGGCTGCAGATCGAGAATCGTCTGAGGGTGAAAACGACGAGAATGAAGATTCTGATGAACTAGAGGTAAGACTAGTTAAAACTATCTTTTATTTTAGGTACTCAGTGTAAAAACTGTAAAAACCTACAATTTGAGATTTTAGAGACAGTTTTTTTTACTGTTCCGGCAGGTAACCTAAACACGATATGTATCTGAATAGTTCTTTGAAACTTGAACTGCCTCGTTGGTCTAGTGGTTGCAAGCGCGATTGCTGAGCGTGGGGTCCTGGGTTCGATTCCCGGGTCGGGCAAAGTGTTATTGGGTTTTTTCATAGGAAATTCTCAGTAGCAGCCCGGAGTCTGGATTTGTGCCTGGTCAATGGCAATAGGCTCGCCCCCTATTACATAGGACTATAACATAACTGGCGAAATGTGGGTGTACTTTACACCTCTGCCTACCCCTTCGGGGAAATACAGGCGTTATGTTATGTGTTAGTTCTTTGAAATCTCAAATCGTTATTTTCTATAAGATCCTGTTTAACGGTATCTATAGATTTGCTCGATCTTGTTGATTGATTTAGCGCGGCTTCTCTGAAAAGAATTTGTTGATACCCTACAAAGGACATTGCTGGAAAAATCCTAAGTCTATTACAAACACGGAATAGAAAACAAAGTGGAAGTGCCCAACGGCTACCGCACGCGTGGCACAATTAAGCTCCAACACTCACTTAATCGCGCTTAATTTAGCGCTGTGACACGACGATGTCTCGAACGCTTACATGGAATACTAGAATATAACTTATTGTGAAATTAATTTTCACGTGTAAAAATGATAATATAACGTAAAGTGATTCCCATAGAGGTGTATCATATCACTGTTATGTGTTCAATTTTGTCAATTTCACATTGCCTTCATCGAATTTTATATGAGAATCATCTTTTTTTCGTAACTTCCAACGGCTGGGGCACTATGGAACTTTAGCAATGTCTTTCAAAACTTGAATTATAACGACCGCACATGTCGATTCACAAAAATCGAGCTCTGTAGGCTTCTTAACTAACCTATAGGCTCTACTCAAAGATAACAATATTTTAGCAAAGTTTCTTTTTGCAAGTGTTAGTAGAGAATTCAATATATGTATTATACAGGATGCCCCATCGCAATGCTTTATGGAAGAAAAGTACTTTAATATTGAAGGGTGAGTTTTGAAAATAGTGCTGGAGGGTCAGATCCGAAACTATACGGTGTAGTGAAAAGTCGTCAAAGAAGTTGTGAGCTAGATTTTGGAGAAAACAAAAACTGCCTTTTTAGATTTTTGAAAAAGCAGCTAGTTCGATCAGGAATATAACCCAAAAATTTATGAGGTAGGCTGATAAGGAACAAATATTGCAAAGAAATATTATGCGGAAAATAAAAGGAAATAGGATTTTCGTAACAAGTTTCTTTATTTTCCATAAGTACATCATTGCAATAGTAACGTATTAACTGTTGAAAAATGGCAGCGTTTAGCGTTCCTTATGACATCCATTTGAGTTTTTGATTGTGACTCAAGATCTTAAAAATACCATGGATTGATTCGCAGAGTCGGTAATATCTATGATTTGTAATATGCTTATAAAATATATGAAAATTTACGAAAATCTTAATTAAACACCATTTTCTTTGATTTGCCACATAACATTTCTCTGCAGGATTAGTTCGTCATCGGCAACCTTATCAATTAGTGCAATAATTAAGATAGCGCGATATTGTTTAGCAAAAAAGATTAGATTCGACTCCTGGCCGAACCAGCTGCTTTTTTTCTAAAATCTGAAGATGTAGTTATTTTTTCAAAATCGAGCTTACGTCTCCTTTGCCTACTTTATAAAGTATCGTTTCAAATCGGGTTGTCCAGCACAATTTTCCAAACTCATCCTGTATATTTTATACGCTTGTACAAAGTGATTATTTATTTAAAATTCTAAATTTAACTCTGGATAAAATAAAGACTTGCTGCTTGGGATTAACATACCTAATCTAAAGTAGACGTTAACTATCCCTATTGCTGCTTTTATTTAAAGTACATTAATGACTCTCTAATGACCTAGAACCTCAATTAACAGACAGAAGGAAACTATTTATTAACATTAACTTAAAATTAACAAATTAACTTTGGAATCTGGTAGATTTTTTATTTAGAAACCACCTTCTAGATTATGAGAAAAATTTAAAACTGAAAATATGCTAATCAAAAATATTTGTGCTTGTTTAAAATATTTTGTCAATTTTACTATCCCAAATGTGTCTTTAATAGTCTTCATGTTGGCCTTTTTGAAGTATGTAAAGTAAAATGCAGACAATCACATTGGTTTTCGTAAGCATATATTTCATATTCCCACACATATACACTGGAAAGGACTCTGATATTAGTACAGTCATACCTCGAATCGCAAAGTCCATTCAGATACAACGAAGTCTGCATAGCTGGGTTTCGAAGAAACACAAATTCTATTAGAGGGGCAATGGGCAGGGCATAAGAAATCGCGATTATAGAAAGATTTTACCAAAGCAAGACGATTGTCAATGCCGATCAATATGCATCAATTTGCCGGAGTAAATTGCTAATAAGGAAAAGGGATGTGATCAATAATAGAGAATCGTATTCCGCGTAGTTCTAGGTATGACTGTACGGTATATGTATACACGGGTGTGTGTTGGTGGTGGTGCGGGTAGCGTCCCCGGCGAGTGGCGTGGCGCGCTACGGTGGAGGAGCGAGGCGCCCCCGTGCAGGCGGGCCGGCTGCACCGGCGTGACACCCCCCACCACCTCAAGAACAAACGCGTCAATCAGATCGACGCCAGGCGCGCGCGAGACCTTATTGCGCAGGTGCCGCTACCGTCTTCCTAATGCATTGTGTTATATGTACTTACAGCCTTTTAACTCTGTTTGTAGTCTTGCTTGGTTGATTGGTGCTAGGAACATCTATAATAAGGGCCTTAAATTAAACAGTGAAGCATAAATCAACAATTTACTTTTGCATAAATCCACTTGGCATGTTGCTGCATACACAATATGGTACAGAAGCTGAAAGTTTAAGGAAGCCGCATACGCAGTTTCTATTTTCTGTGCTTTTTAAGAAAGTTGTTGATTCATGCAGACGTTTGTGTAACGGCCTTAATTGGACTTCAGAAATTGTAATTGGAACTCGGTTTATCTAATTAAAAATAATTGATTCTACGGGTTTCAATCTAATATTAAAGAGGAAATGCGGCAGAGAGACTTTTAAAGATTAGGTGTTGAAGAAACTATCGCTGTCGGTTTGCCTCAAGTAAGTGAGATAAGGACAACTGCAGTTCCTACTGAATAGCCTTAGCAAAATTCGAGGTTTAGCTCTCGACTATTTTCTCTTCCGAAATTGGACCAATTTGTAAGATATTTCATAAACCGAATAAGAAGTATATGTACTGTGCCGCTATTTTTTTCCTTTTTAATACTTGTCAAAGAAGATGTCCGCTTTTTGTATGGACGTTGGTTTTTTATTCCGAGATAATTCTAATCAGCACCAAATTACACTGATGTAAAAGCAGCAAAAATAAGAATCTTGGAACAACTGAAAAAAATAATTTAGACCAAACCATTTAAAAGGAAAGCAAGAAGTTATTTAATGATAATAATGATAGTAGATATATTTTACTGTCAGTCAGATAAAACGGTGACCACACTGCCAATTTTGCCAATTTTACTTCTTTTATCGGTCCGTTCGTTTTAATTATTCAAAAAAAGTGTGTTCATTTTAGGTGTAAATTCTTACTAAAGTAAAAACAGTTTTTCTCAAAATTGGAGGTCTTTAAAAATATATATAGTTTATTGTAAAATGCTAGTTTTGAAGACTTCTATCCAAATATATTTAACCGGGTTCGGATTTTTCATTATTAAAAAACTGTTTCTAGACATTTCCTTTATACACTAGGCCTTTGTAGACAGTGGTCTAAATAGGCAATTTAAGATTTTTCGAAGGCTTCCTGAAATAATTTATCAACAAAAACGACGAATGGAAAAAGCTGATATTTATTTAACTCTAAAAAATCATTGGTCAGGGAATATAAACCAGAAAGAAAACAGTCGAGAGCGTTTGTATGGAGAAAAGACCACCCACATTTCCTCTTAAGATGCCGTTTTGTCTTCCAAGCCAAATACAACTTCTGAAATCCAGTGCACCTTTTGTATCTTGAATAGTATGATGATATCTGTGTATTCTATTACTCTAAAATGATTTATAATTCTATATGCATGTTAACTAATTACAATTTTATTTAACTTTTGGTTTAATGGGATAATTATATCTTACAATGCAATTTTATCAATTGTGTGTGTTGTATACAACGAGTTATTGATATAACTGAAACCTCTTAAGGGGTTATTGTACTCATCAGTATGAACAACTTTTGAAATCGCGAAAAAAATTAACTGCATTTGTGTATATGTGAACACAACTGCAGTTAATTTTTACATCCATAGATTTCAGGGTTGGTCCTGAAGTAAAAGTTGTTCATACTGATGAGTACAATGATCCCTTAAGAGGTTTTCAGTTATTTAAATTACACCTTGAATTTCCAATCATAATGATTTATCTTTTCGACGCACCATCGACGTAATGGTACAATGTCCTTAACGTGTTTTGTTGTTATTAGGATCTTGCTTCATTTCGTAGTACTTGTATTGATGTTTGATCATCTTCGACCTTCGTTCTAATTAGATTCACAAACTTGTGTAAATTCATTCATTCATGCATGTTGTTAACATAGTAATGTTTCAGTATAAACCATATTTGTGAATGTTGTATTTCATTTTATCAATTCTTTAACCTGTTGAATCCTTCGTAGGTTTGGTATGAAAGTGAACGTAAGGTCACATGGGAAAACCGTTTGCTTCTTCGGCCGGAACCGACACTGAGAAATAGAGAAAAGGGGACATTATAAAAAGTATTTATCTTTATAAAACCCAGCCTGTATCGTCATTATGTTTTTGAAGCTCGTTCAAATGTGACAGGTTTTGTTGTAAATTTTCATGATAGATTGAATGAATTTATTTATATTATTATTTATTTTTCCATTATCTAGATCTTACGTCTTCTTTGTCCATCCAAAGGTTGTCTGGAAGATATCGCTTTTAGCGATAAGACCGCCCATGTACCCATAATTTGTACGTTGTTCCCGTTTACTACTATTTTCATGGTGTACAATAAAGTATATTCTATCTATCTATCTATCTATTTATTTAGCCTTAATTAAATATTTTGTGATTTCTTCGCTCGGAATTTCTCGGTATTAGCTGTGGTATTAGCTCACTACTATTTTAACATAAATAATTTAATTTTTCCGGAGAAGAACCGGAGTGACTGATATAGCTTGTAGGATTAGTAAGCTGAAGTGGCAGTGGGCCGGCCATGTCTGTCGAAGGACCGATGGTCGCTGGAGCAGACGAGTCTTTCGAGTGGAGACCGCGAATCGGCAAACGCAATGTAGGGCACCCCCCAGCCAGGAGGACCGACGACCTGATGAAAGTAGCTGGGGTCGAGTGTTGTGGCGCAATTTGTTGTGGAGAGGCCTATGTCCAACAGTGGACTGCGATAGGCCGAGTTGATTGATTGATGAAAATATGTAATAAATTATATCCGAAACCCACAGTATTAACCGTTGGGCTTATCACAGGTTTAAAAAAAAAAAACTTTCCATGTACACGAGAAATATAAAACATCACTTCATAATCGATACCTTCGGGATTACTTCCTTCTTGTTTATCAATTGTATTTTATCTGGTGAACGGACGTTTTCAATGATAATAATTTAAAGAACAATGTAAGTGAAAGCCTTCGTAAACGTAATATTTTGAGTGAAGTGGCTTATCTATTCGTTAATGCTTCTCTACATTAAACGTGAATCTCCTGGCATGTGATGGTATTTTTTATAGACCGTGTACCTTATACATGATCGTTCATCAATTAAATACACTGCTATCGTGCAATCGTGCTGCGCATCACAATGGCATCTAAATTGCGGACTATACAATAACGCGAAAGGGTAAAAGCTGACGCACGGTCCGCGTCGAAATTTCTTGTTCACCAGAGAATAGCAGAAACAATAGCGTCGTGAGATCTCTTTCGCATCGCACCCGTACTCTGTGAACATATTACCATAAAACGATCATCGGGGCGAGTATTAACACTTCACTCAAATAATACTTGAACATGATTTCTAAGAACTTGTTCAGAATCCGTACTTTTAAATACATATTTGTGAAGAAGTAATAAATCTGCAAGTAAAGTGTTTCTGTAAGCACGACTCAACCGTGGGTAATTGTTGGAATACTGCGGCTGTTACGGGCTGATGCGCGCGGGCCCTCGACCACAACGCTCTCGGTAGACCCTCCGCGAGGCTCGCAGAAATGAGTGCCTTCCACCGCGCCGCTTGTAACAATGCTTCGTGTACCGCGATTAATCGATAAGTGAAGTGCCGCTTTCTCAATACAAGTGTAGTGTTAAATCACCAACAAACACCGGGCAATTTCCAAAGTGCTCCTTATCGGTATATATTAAAATGAGGTGTTTGAAAGCGGCAGGAGGATGGCTCGCCCGGGTGAGATGCGTATGCAAGATAGAAAGACATTTAGCGAAAGATTTCAATTTAGATTTGACTGTATTTTGTTTGGCTTGCTTCGCTTGTGTATTGTCGTGTCACGATCATACCATTTCACTGGCACGTAGTGTAATGTGACATTTAAGTTACTTCCTTACTGGCTGTAATCAGTGTGGCTTTTGTCTTTTGTTGATGCCAGTTTACCTTCTCCCGCAATAGAATATTATAGAGAACTGATTCCGGCGTATTAAGAATGTATTCTTCTACAGGCCATTAAAAAACGAGAGCAACAAGAAGAGCCGAAGACTGATGACGAAGAGGCCGCTGAAGATGTTCACGACGGTGAGTAGCATTTAAAATACATTTTTATTTTTACCAGCAAATTAAGTTCATTAGATTTTATTACGGAGCACAACTTAGGAGGTGCACGGTCTTCCTGTGAGATATTCGATTGTTGCGACATTATTTCACACGTTCGTGACCATAGTCATAGTCTTGCGATCACGAACGTGAACCGAACGGAGCCCGTCTGTCACTCTCACGTCACACACAAACGCACCGTCTCTCCTTTATTTTTATGTGGGAAACATCTAACTATGTCTAATAACTTTCCAACTTGAAGACGTTTGCTCGCTAATTGTCATTTAGCTCTAAGACTAGAGTTATCATGCGAATAAATAAGCTCAAATCAAAAACCATAACACTAGTGTATACACGTGACTCCTGATTAGGGAAATCTGTAAATTACTTACTTTGGTACATTCTCTTCCTTTAAGTACAATGAATGAAGCAACACACTTGTAATACGCAATGTTTAGCGTTGTATAAAATCGGTATCGCTTCGTTATCAGCTTATCTTCTACACTTGGCGTGCCATTTCGTTCCGTTGAACGAAGCCCCGCAGTGTTTCGCTTGCCTGTGCCGAGTTTGTAGCTAACTCCACCGCCTTCCTCAAATCTTCAGTGAAAATTAATAACCAAGTCTTCTAGTCGCGTGACACACTTCAAACCAACGATACGGAATTCGTGATCTGAGCCGAATTTGTGTGATACCTCCTTAAGGCATTGTATGACTCAGAGTCATGATTTGATCACATTCGGAAAACGCATTGACGCAATCCCCTTCATATCCCTGTTCTTTGTTAAGTGGTGTTTAGCTGTCAAAAATTCAAAATATTCGGTGGCGAATTTTGTGTTTTAGTGATAACGTAATTAAAGAACTGTGTTCGTTAATGATTGGAGATGATAGAGTTATTAATTCGATCATAAGTAAATAGCATTATCTATTGTTATGCACGTTTGTATGATATTCTAGAAACTAGTGTTCAAGCAATGTACCAGGCCCCTCAGAAAGTATTGCGAAAAAAAGTTTTTATATATGGGAGACTGGCCAGTTATAATGTTTTTCGAAAATATGATTATTTATAAGTAAAAATAAGTAAGTTCCAATTTCAAAATTTCCCTCCACATTTTTTGCGAGTTAATTCAAAGTATTGTGTCTCACTGAAATATGGATCTGCGCCGGGAACATTTTAGAGCTATGATTTTATACGATTTCAAGTGTCGCCTGAAACCGGATGAATCGTACGATAGACTTCAAATGGCATTCATGGATGAAGGCCCTTCCAAGGCAACCGTGTATCGTTGGTATAACGAATTCAAGCGCGGTCGACCAACTTTGGGGGATGACGAAAGAAGCGGTCGCCCTTTGACGGCTGTTACCGAAGAAAACGTGCTAGCAGTGAAAATTTTTATCCAAGACAATAGGCGAATTACATATCAGGAGATTCAACACATATTGAAGATTGGATCGGGAAGCGTTCACGAGATTCTACACAGCCATCTTCGCGTGAGGAGGATATCATATGATAGGATTCACGCTGGGTGCCGCACAACCTCACCGATGCTCAGAAGCAGGCCCGGGTGGAATGGTGCCGTGATATGCTTAACAAATTTGAAGCAGGCTCGTCTCGGCGTGTTTACGACATCGTTACAGGTGATGAGTCCTGGATTTATCAATACGACCCAGAAACCAAGCGCCAGTCGACTGTTTGGGTGTTTCAAAATGAGCCAACGCCTACCAAAGTGAAGCGATCTAGAAGCGGGGGTAAGATTTTGATCGCTAGCTTTTTTAATTTGACTGGCCACTTGGTATCAATTCCCTTACAGGATCAAAGAAGCATTAATGCCGAATGGTATACTACCAAATGTTTGCCAGAAGTTTTCTCTGTTATAAGCAACAAGCGACCAAACACAGGGCTCCGCGGGCTACTGCTCCACCACGACAATGCACCTGCGCACACCGCACTCAAAACGAGGGACTTCCTGGACAGCACGCCAGTCAAACTCCTGGGTCACCCTCCTTACAGCCCTGATCTAGCACCGTGTGACTTCTTTTTATTCCCAAAAATAAAAAATCAGCTTAAAGGGATACAATTTTCGTCGCCGGAAGATGCGCTGGCTGCGTTCGAGCAGGCTGTAAACGAGGTGTCTGCGGCGGACTGGAAAAAGTGTTTTGAAAACTGGTTTAGGCGCATGAATCTTTGTATAGAGGCTGGTGGAAAGTACTTTGAAAAGATTTGATAAAAATATATGTACGTATAGAACAATTTTTTTTAGTTTCGCAAAACTTTCTGAGTGTCCCACGTATGAAGGTCAAGTTCGGTTATTGTTACATCGTTACATATAAACGCGTCACTTACTCCATGTTTCTGTGTTTTCACGGAAATATCACAATGTTTTACGGATCTTCGCGGTAATACGCTTTGCTCCATTTACTTTAAAATTGCGGGTTATATACCCTGCATTTATGTGCACAGTTGCACACGTACCCACTTTCCCTGTGTCATTCATAGCAATCATAGCACAGAAAACAAACCATTTCATTCTTTATTGCTTTACCTCTCTCATCACCATTAGTGAATTACATTTACGAAAAAGCTTCATTCTAGCATACTCCCACAGTAATTAAAGGGTGGTCCTAAGTAAACAATTAACGAGTTATTGAATTAAGCATGGTCACAGACCGCGCGTCGGTACACAGTTGATAATAGTGGTCTGTTTGATTTACAAATAGCAACTTGTTTCTTACCACTTCGACCTGTGGCGTGTTGAAACGTTTACATTACATGCTCATCTAATACGCTACACGCCAAATATATTTTAGGGACTTGTTTTTGCTAATAAACGCTATTTTGTTCAGTAAGGCAACACTTTCACTTTCTTATCTAAGTCCTTTCTTACTCTAAATAAATCCAAAATTATTTCATGTTAAAAGATCTGTAAATGCCTCATTTTATCGCAGACTATTATTTAAACGTCAGTATTCTTAATAACTGGCATAGAATTTAAAACACTTGTTCGTTGTACCCAAAACAATGCGTAAGAGAGCAGCTGTAACCTTGACCCAGTGTTCGTATTTTCCGTAACTGCTCTCGAGGTATATTTTCCAGCTCCAAGTACTAGTAAGTGTACTTCATATGATTCACGTGGCCGGCATACCAAGCTTATAAAAATACGTGTTACATTAGCAAACAATAACTTGGCTAAGGTTGCATAGAAGGTGTTATGTGCCCCTAAGGTATAATATCTATAAGTACATGTTTGTTGATACGAGTTATTGAACTGACGATATTATCTTATCAGCTATAATAATAAATTATTGGATCGAAACTCATTGTCAGTCGTAGCTGAACATTGCACTGCGCTCTAGTAGAAGGAAGTCGTCCATTGTAATATAATAATATCTATATTATTTTCTTTGTTAACATCATCAAATCCGCTCTAATAAATAGTGAACGAGATTTTTCTTAATTGGTTACGTTTCGTTAGTGTCTTATCGTTACATGAAAATGTTTTCTTGGAAATTTTATTAAAACGGATTAACTCCGTGTGCACTGATGTTGCATGTCAAGAAGTTGTTTGTCAAACGACTTCCTTGTTCGTAAATATTATTTAGCAGTTATTTATATTTCCAATCGTGCTAGTGTATTTCTTCAATAATTTTGTTTTGCCTAACTCCTTGGAGTAAAAGTGTGGACGTATTCGTTTAAAAGTGTACGAAGAAATATTTTAATCCTAGATAGTTTTTAGTGTTCTTAAATACTGTGTGTAGTGTATAATTTTGACTAAATAACAGCATCCAACTAGTGAAGGTTAAGGAAGATTGATAGGCTAATTGTTAACTAATCGTTAAATGTATCTACGAATTTTCTCTTTACAGTTTTTTTTTTGTTCTCTGTCTATACGTCAAATTGCCTGCCACGGAATTGACAGTACCTTTGTCTGAAAGTCGTGTCGATGTTTCATCCAAACTATTTTAACCTCAATTAACTTCAACAACAACGGTCTTGTTCTCAAGCTTGTGGTCATTTATTTATACATCGACGATAATCATTAGTCATCGTTCATGATGTACACCGTACTAGATGTAATTTACTTTCTTCAGCGTGATATGTGACTTCGTTGTGTAACACCGTAAACTATAATTAATTTGTTATTATGTCTGACAACGTTTCTAATTAGAACACATTTAATAACGAATTGTGATGTCAAGGGGGTTCTCACGAGAATGTAAAAAGAGTACATAATGAAAGACAAAAAGAGGCTGGAAGTGACGTTAAGCGTTCGCGGTGATGGTTCACTGAGCCGAAACAATCTCAGGAGCAGTACCAGGAGCAACCGCAGTAATGCAAGCAACAATAGCAGCACACTGCCCGTGAGCGAGATATTCGCCACCGATCGTTTCTCTGCACCATACAATAGATCCTTTGATATACTCGACAAGTACCGCAGGCAACCGAATCAATATGGATATCCAGCACAAAGCTTGCAAGCGTTAAATCATTACGAACAATCCAGGAATAATGGATATGGCACACGGGAGAGGAACAACCCGTATATTGACTACACGGACTCGACAACGCCATATAACTTTCAGCCACAACAGCTGCATGATGTGGCTCAGAATCAATATCAACCTGTGTATAGTGATCCATCAATTCGACTGCACGGAACGTTGCCCCGGTCAGTCAGCCGCCAAGATCAACAAAGGAACAACCAGAGTTTTGATGAAGAGCCCTTTCGTTCAACATTGCCTCGGTCAGTGAGTCGCCAAGATCAACAGAGGAACAACCAGAGTTTTGATGAAGAGTCCTTTCGTTCAACGTTGCCTCGGTCATTGAGTCGCCAAGATCAACAAAGGGATAATACTTTTTATAATGATGAGTCAAATCGGCTTCATGGATCGTTGCCACGACCAGTAAGCCGTAATGATCAGCAAAGGACCAACCCGATGCATGGTGATCAGTCAACACGACTCCATGGATCGTTACCACGATCAGCAAGTCGCCAAGATCAGCAGAGGGGCAATCAGATGTATAATCCGTCAGTTCGGTTGCATGGAACGTTACCTCGATCAGTCAGCCGCCATGATCACCAACGGGAAACTCCAATTTATCCCGATAATCATTACACGTTGCCTGCAAAATACGGGCCAAGACGAGTGCGGATAAGCGAATTAGAGCCAATAGTACACGGATATGGTATGTATAATTCAAGATTGTCGATTTCATGTATCAGTCCGTCTTGACTTTAAGCCTATACCCGGTTGGGCACAAGCTAGGTACTCCAACAGCTTAATTTTACATTAGAACATTTAGGACTCAGCATAGCAAAGCTTGCCTTCCAGGCAGGACAGTCTGAGTTCGAACCCGGCCCGCACCATTGCATTTTCGAATTCATGTGTGGATAATAATTTGATTATCACTTGCAAACATCGTGAGGAAACCTGCACACCTGAGAGTGTTCCATACAGTTATCGATGTGTGTAGTCGTAGTCTGCCAACCCGCACTAGGCCAGCGTGGTGGACTATGGCCTTCTCATTCTAAGAAGATGCCCGTGCCAGCAGTGGGACAGTAATGGGCTGATGATGATGATAGCAAAGCACGCACCCTGGCACGAACAGTTGACGGGGATCTTTCAGTCCACCGGTTTATTAGGAATAGTCTAAAACAAGTTGTAATCCTATAAACTTAAAAGTACCTAATAGTGTAATATCTAAAGAATTTGAGAACTGTAGGTAGACCGTTGCGCTGCTGCTTTTCATGAATGCTGTGGGGAGCTCGAACAAAATCTTCAATATGGGGCGGGAATACCATGTCATTATTTTTTATGGCTCGCTCACCTGATGATTGGCGTTTTAATGAATAGTGATGACTTGACTGTATTTCTTTCAGATAGAATGAGTATAACTAAAGACGGGTATATATAAATAAAGCGTTTAGAGTTAGTGGGAAATGTTTAAAGAATATTCCATTTATAATACACTTACTACACTTAACTCTGGAGAGAAATCCACGATAGAAAGTCGTTTTGAATAGAAACGAATCTAGTCGTTAACCTGCAATATATCACGTTGTATCAAGGTATAACTACCATAAAATATTCTCTTTTCAGCTTAGCCACCATAGTATTTTGAATACTTAGTATCGATATTCTAATTACAGTAACTACCCATTAGCTCTCTGCAAACCTGTTTATCTTAACTAGTCCGCGACAGTTAAATTCAGCGAGGTTATTTATAACTTGCTACAGATTGCTAGATTAATAATGTTTCTGGAAAAGAAAACATACGTCGTTATTTTAAATTACAGTTTTGTTTATGAACTTTATTGCTATATCAAAATGTAAAGCAGTATTTATTGACACTTCTATATATAAACAAAAGGTTTATTATGCGTGTGTGCGTAAATAGGACGACATCTGGGCCAACCCTCCCGAGGGACGGACAACAATAGCTGCAGCAGGGTACTCTCCCCGCGTTTACTGGTGCGCTCTAATGAGCCAGACCGTTGTGTTAGCTGCCTCTCTCAGTACTTCATATGTCTCTACGATAAGTACTCATATTGAAAATTAGTGGTGTTAATTATTTTCCAAAATTAAATGTCTTTGCGATGGCGGTCACGAAGTCAGCGGTTCGTGGCATTATGTGTTCCCTCATGGAGTTTACGTTTAAAGCAAGTAAGATGCCCGCGTTAATTAAACTAAATTTTACTAGCCGGACTCATTACATCGTAATCCAAAATTAATTATGAATACAATAATCCCCTTAAAAATTTCAATAAAATTACGGGACTCTAATATTAGGGTAATAGTTTTCTTAATTCTGCACGCAAAATCGATGATGAAGAGATTATCTTTGATATTGTTTTTTTTTATTTCTTTTAATCTTGATCACGCTAGTAGAATAACAGCCAGTACCGTTATAATCGGTACGTTTTGATATTCGCGTGTCACCATTTTAGCATTTACACAAAAGGAGCACTGGTTCGGTTAGAAGGTCGACGACTATTTATTGTCTTTTATGTCTTACTTAAAGCTATACCAAATACAGCTTCAGAGATGCGTTTCTAATTTATATACAATAAAAAAAGACCCCAAGAATAAGATTAGTCGCCGTGTTATCTTCTCATTATACATCTTGTGACTCACAAAGCTTCATTTATATTTTCTTAAGTTTATGTGGGATAGCCTTATTTGAAAGTTCACGTTCGAATCTTTGCGTTCTTTTTGTGTAGTTCATTTAGCTACGGAGTTTATGTAATAGACAGTTACGGTATTAAAGCCAATAACAAATGGTTCGTAAACCATAATCTATATCTCAGAGTTGTGTAATGGTTGGTGATATCGGATAGAAAGTACAATACAGGCAGTGTATAAAGTTGGAGGTTATTTGACCCTAACAAATAATAACGGATGAGCTTTCGCGAGAACAGTAGAGGAGGCGGTATGGTGCCAGGCAGGGGGCGCGTGCCTGGGCCGAGTTCGTGCACCGATGCCTGATAGAAAAGGAGACGAGCACGATTGACACTCGTGAACTCACAGCTTCACTCAAATTACATCGCATTCGATTTTACTAGTGCGTCTAAAACTGTTTGTTTTACTTATTAAATATAATAATTGCAATAATTGATTGATCGTTAAATCTCGAATCAATGACGTCTCTTATCATGAACCTTGAATCAAACACAAAGGTAATAGCGGTATGAAGATTAACACCGGATGTAAATAAACCAAGTAAACAGTGAGTCAGTTTGATAATTATTATGATACTTCAGAACGTTAATTTTGATATGAATCTAGGAATGTAATTGAGTAATAAAGAAAATGTATTATTACTAAGCTAGGGATCTATCAGTCACGTCACACGAACGTAAATTACCGTGTTTTACTTTCGAAACTTAATAAATAAATGTCATAGATTGTTATTTGGTACATGTTATTATAATGTTGGATACAAAACACCTTTCTCTGTAGCAGTAATTACTATAGGTAGTGCACTCATGTTTTTCTTTTGCATTATCAATCTTCGTGCATCCGCGTCTTATTCAACGCCGTGAAAGTCCTTGTTATTGTGTATTCTGGCGCCGTGAACTTATTAATTGTTATTGTTGTTACAATGGCGTTTAACAGAGATACGTAACCCTTTTCGATTTCTCTCACCATTAATATCGTGCATGAAAAGATGACGTTTTCCATCGCCACTTGACGTTGGAATTTTATCGGAGTACGAGCTCAATCTTATCTTTTCTTTTGTATTTTAAGGACGTCCGTTTGAATGGATGTGCACGTGAATATTTCTAATTTTATATCAGTTGTAGATTCTCTAATATTGTTGACCGCAGTGTATAATAAACCTACCTGTTGGGTTAACCGGCAATGTGCACAGGAAACCGTGCGTTGCGGTTTACATCCGTGCTGCGGGCAGATCTCGAAAGTGAACCTGTGAAATGAGTTATTGAAGCGCATCAATAACATGATACTTTGAGAACATGATATCACCCCTATCATTTATAGAATTTACTTTTGATCCACTGCTTTTCTCTAGCGTCTATTCGTCTTTTGCATCCTTTTGTTTGTAATGACTTTCATCGTGAGATTTAACAACGGGTGCGATATTTGTATTACGAATAATAGAGAAAGTTTAAACTTAATTTTACCAACAATTTCAAAAGACGGCAAGTTTTTATGATTTTGAGGAGAGGTTGGTGCAATACTTTTCACGGATTAACACGATTCATCGTCAACTCCACCTACGGAGAAACAGTATCAAATTCTTGCAAAGCTATGTCACCATGACCGTTACTCGAAACGTAGACGCATATATGTTCGGCGAGAAAAGTGTCCTTTCGAGAACGAGTTTGTTAGTTCTGTATAAGTAGGTCTGAACGTCCATTACATCTGTGACGCGTGCCGTATCTAATTGGCATCCTTGCATACATTAATCACCTTGCAAGGTGTGCATTGCCTGTATGTAGATCACCGGTTGGACTGCTTTTCGAAAGCTGAAGTCCTGTTCAATAATCTACGGTTAACTGAAAGCCATATCCCGGCTGCTACGCGATTTCTAATTTTCTCCGATAGCTGGTAATATTATATCGTTTCGTAGTGTAATTAACTGTCATATTAACATATTTTATGTAATAGCTTCCAGCAGTTTGTATTTGCGGTTAATTTTTATGCTTTTTTGTAGATGTTCGATCAATGCCTCATCATCCTCCGAGCCTTTTCCCAATTATATTGGGGTCGGCTTCCAGTCTAGCCAGATGCGGCTGAACTTCAGTATTTTACACGGAGCGACTGCCATCAGACCCCCGCAACCCAGTTACTGGGTGATACTGACATTCGGAGGTTAGACCAGTTGTCAGACTTTCAGGCTTCTGACTACCCGTAACGACTGCCATAGATATTCGTATGACAACCGGGACCGACAGCTTAACGTGCTCTCCGAGGCACGGAGGGGTTTCGAGGTGTATCGAAACGGTCACCCATCCACAGACTGACCGCGGCAAGTGCAGCTTAACCTATGCCTATGCTTATTGAATTCTTTACCTTGATTTTGCAATTCAATGTCGTATTGATTGTCCGATTAGGTTGTTTATTCATTTTACTGTTTACAAACGAAAGAATCGTAACTGTGTATTCAAATGCATTTTTTGTATTCGTTGTTGTTGTATGTCGTATGCATCAGTTAAATACAGTATACTTCTTGCTTGTAGTCTTGTTCGTTTTATTAAGCTATTTGCTCAAGCAATTTATTATAAAAATAAAATCTACTGTGATTCTGTTTATGTTTTCGACGCTAAACTTACTTTTTAATTTCAAGTTGAAATTAATTCACAGACATTCTAAATACAGACGTGATAATAGAAGTAATAAATGGGTATATAATCGATCACATCGATATACTCGTAAAGAATCGAAAGTGTCGGTAACGAGATCGGATGTAGATGCGATCAATCGGTGCAGATAATGGGTAGGTAAAGCTAGGGTAAAAATAAAGGAATCGGTATGCGCCAGGTTGAGACTTTCTATTTTTAATCGGGCGGAGAGGTCGCGGGCGCGGGCGCCGGCGCCACAGCCTCCGCCACATCTCGTGGTGGTTGCGCGCGCATTCCGTCACCGCATGCGCCCCGGGCTGCGCGCACTACACGCGTTATTATACCCAGTTTGGTGTTCACGACTTGTTTGTTTTGATTTGCCGTACCAAATCCGTAGCCGGTTACACTTATTGCATCTATAAACAACATTTGATCCACATTTCAGATAAAGTTAACGGCTCGTAAAATTATGTAAAGTTTATTTTGTAATCAAATTGGACGATGACCTAGTCGGAATGCATTAGGGCGAATAGCCGGCCGGTTCTTCGGCTTGATTGACGTACGATACTAACCAGATAGTATCGTAACGAGAGCCGGTAAATCAACCTCCGCCTACGGACATAGCCGCCCATATTCAGGAAGTAGCCCAGGACTAGTTTGAGACGAGGAAATGGGTGTGATCAGAAGAAAAAAGCGTAAGTTTACTTTCTCTACGATTAGATAACTAGCAGACTGAAATGTACTGAAAACGCTTTTTAAAGAGTTTAATAAGTTGTTGTGTATACTTTATCACTAAACAAGTTCAGTGTTATTTTCAACTTGAAATTTTACAATTCAGCTTTAGATTATGTAGAAACATTATAAGTATGCATTTTATAGAATTTTTTTTGCGAAATATTCAATGAAACTTTTCTTGTAATGCATCCAAATTAACATTTCACATTGTTCAATGTGATGTTTTGAACCAAAATAACAGTCGACAACAGAATTTTATGGACTGTTGACGTTGTTATGGTTATAGAAATTCTGTTGTGGAACGGATACCGTGCTCTATAACTCTATAAAATTCTGTGACAAGCCAGTCAAGGTTCATTATTGTGTTTTTTTATAAAATTACATTCAAATTCCATGGGAAATTTTAATACACTTCCACATTCTGTAGCTAATTACTACATTTTATTAGGTACTAATTAGCTAAGTGCTTTTTGTGGGAGGTAGCACAGGGGCTTTTGATTCTGCTGTTGCAATCAATTTAAAATACGTAATTATTTCTTGTCTTCTTGTAATAATCGTGTTAAAGTACCTAGTTACTTTAACATAACAGTTATAGCTATCAGCTACTTATAAACTCTTAAGTAACGTACTTATAGGCGGACGTAGGACTTCAATATTGTTCAAGTCTTGTTGATCCAACCAGTATCGATAATATCCTAGATCGTTTGTTTTCTATGAACATTAATCTAACAATGTTTATTTTATGAACAAAAAGTGAATTAGAACGTATCTAAAATATTTTTAGACGTATACTTATCAGATTTTAATTAAGATCTGCCACGGCAAGTAATTGAATAGTAACTCTACACGCATTCTGTACGTAACTGACGTAACCTAAAGGAAAACTATGTTTTATTACCAAATGTTAGGTAGTAGTAAAATTTTATGGCACGTGTTTTGTAACAGTTGATTTCTAATGATTTCTTCCCATACGATATTGTTTTATTCGAATTCCGACACGAATAGGTCATCGTCATATTCGTCATCAATAAAATTGCATTGATCGTGGCAAAACTATTCAATATTAATATGTGCAAAATGTTCATCTTTACGTAAATATGCACTTGATCCTCGCCAATACAAACCGCAAAACAATGCGCATATTATTACAGCGCACTTGCACTCAATAACATTTAATCGCCTACCGCTACTGTTCAATAGGCCATACGTAACATATTTGACGTGCTTCGTAAATACCCTAGTGTGAAGGTGAAACAGCAGTAATGGTTACGTTATGCGGTCATCGCTCACGTATTCGGGTGGGTCCTAAGTTACACTCGCCACTGTACCTTTATTTCGTAAGTGCGTAGAAGAAATATCTGCCAAGTACCAAGTTTATATTTGGACATTATTGACGAAGTATCTCTTGTCATTGGATTATTTTGTGAATGGGTCGCCCTTTATGTACCGCGATGACCTTTGAGTAGTAGGGATTCGCCGATACTGGATCAAGTCTGGGGGCCGACGCTGCCGACTAGTCTCACATGGCACATATGACCGCGAAATGATTAAGTTAGTCTTATAAAACCGCGAATTAATTTGATTACACGTATCAAACCGCGAATTAATTTGATATCAAACCGCGAATTACTTTATCGATCCGCGAATAAATTTGATATCAAAACGCGAATTAATCAGACTACACGTATCAAACCGCGAATTATGTTGATTGATCGATCTGATCGCGGGTTTGGTCTTTGCTGGTAGTAGTAGGGATTCGCCGATACTGGATCAAGTCTGGGGGCCGACGCTGCCGACTAGTCTCACATGGCACATATGACCGCGAAATGATTAAGTTAGTCTTATAAAACCGCGAATAAATTTGATTACACGTATCAAACCGCGAATTACTTTATCGATCCGCGAATAAATTTGATATCAAAACGCGAATTAATCAGACTACACGTATCAAACCGCGAATTGTTGATTGATCGATCTGATCGCGGGTTTGGTCTTTGCTGGTAGTAGTAGGGATTCGCCGATACTGGATCAAGTCTGGGGGCCGACGCTGCCGACTAGTCTCACATGGCACATACGACCGCGAAATGATTAAGTTAGTCTTATAAAACCGCGAATTAATTTGATTACACGTATCAAACCGCGAATTACTTTATCGATCCGCGAATAAATTTGATATCAAAACGCGAATTAATCAGACTACACGTATCAAACCGCGAATTATGTTGATTGATCGATCTGATCGCGGGTTTGGTCTTTGCTGGTAGTAGTAGGGATTCGACGATACTGGATAAAGTTACTCTTGTCAAAGATTCACCGGCTAAGATAATGCCATAATCAGGTACTTCTTTTTTTTGTTTTGGGGGCATTGTTAAGCGTTTATGAGTTGTATTTTTATTAATTCTATTGTAAGGATTTGCCTTATTCTTCTCAGAAACTGGCTATTGTGTTTTATTTTAATTACCTTTTGAAGCATTTTTTAATCCAATAGAGAGTTGTTCTAACGATCCGAGTAAATCATCAACTACTAATATTCAAAAACATGAAATGTATAGTTTTGGGTATTGTATAAAGCGTTCATATGACGACATATTATCAAAATGAGATATATAGTGCCCAAAAATTGTGTAAAAATTCATTAATTGTGTATTCATGAAACATTTATGTAAAGACCTAAAAACAATATGTGAAAAAATTGCTTCAATCATGTCCTGTTTCATTAAAAAACGAAGATAAAAATATTATTTCAAACAAAAAAATCTGTCGTATTTGTGAAACTTAATTAACAGATGAACATTTTTATGATTTCGATTGGCATACTTGTATATTTAGAGGTGTTGCACATGAAATATGTAATTCTAAGTTTAGAACACCCCGTCATATTCCTGTTTTTTTTTTTACGTAACTTAAGTTATTACGACGCTCATTTTATTGTTCACGGATTAAATTTTGATAACGGTGAAGTTGAAATTATTCTTCAAAATAAATAAAAATACATATCATTTTATAAAAAGTTAAAA
Source organism: Asteroscopus sphinx (assembly GCA_949699075.1). Classification (NCBI taxonomy): domain Eukaryota; kingdom Metazoa; phylum Arthropoda; class Insecta; order Lepidoptera; family Noctuidae; genus Asteroscopus; species Asteroscopus sphinx. The sequence continues at coordinate 15,147,323 of OX453013.1, forward strand.
ATAAATAATCAACAAGTTAGCTAAAGGTTCGTAGACTCTTTAAATTTTTTATCATGTAGTTTAGATCAGTTGGCTAAAATTCTATAAAAGTGTTTTTATTTTTATATTATCAGACTCTAAGAAAATGTAATGGACATTATTCATAGTTAATAAACATACACGTAACATAGAAAAATAATATAAATTTTGATGACAGTGATGTTGAAATTATTCTTCAAACTAAAGAAAAATAAATTTCCTTTTCTAAAAAGTTAAAAATAAATAATCAACAAGTTAGCTTATGATTCGTAGATTCCTTAATTTTTTTTATCATTTAGTTTTTTTATCAATTGGTTAAAAATTAAAATTCTGTAAAAGTGTTTTTAATTTTATATTATCAGACTCTAAGAAAATGTAATGGATATTATTCTTAGTTAATAAACATACACGTAACATAGAAAAATTATTTAAATTTTGATGACAGTGATGTTGAAATTATTCTTCAAACTAAATAAAAATACATATCATTTTATAAAAAGTTAAAAATAAATAATCAACAAGTTAGCTAAAGGTTCGTAGACCCTTAAATTTTTTTATCATGTAGTTTAGATCAGTTGGCTAAAATTCTATAAAAGTGTTTTTATTTTTATATTATCAGACTCTAAGAAAATGTAATGGACATTATTCTTAGTTAATAAACATACACGTAACATAGAAAAATAATTTAAATTTTGATGACAGTGATGTTGAAATTATTCTTCAAACTAAAGAAAAATAAATTTCCTTTTCTAAAAAGTTAAAAATAAATAATCAACAAGTTAGCTTATGATTCGTAGATTCCTTAATTTTTTTTATCATTTAGTTTTTTTATCAATTGGTTAAAAATTAAAATTCTGTAAAAGTGTTTTTAATTTTATATTATCAGACTCTAAGAAAATGTAATGGACATTATTCTTAGTTAATAAACATATTCCTTAATTATTTTTATCATTTAGTTTTTTTATGAATTGGTTAAAAATTCTGTAAAAGTGTTTTTAATTTTATATTATCAGACTCTAAGAAAATGTAATGGACATTATTCTTAGTTAATAAACATACAGGTAACATAGAAAAATAATATAAATTTTGATGACAGTGATTTTGAAATTATTCTTCAAACTAAAGAAAAATAAATTTCCTTTTATAAAAAGTTAAAAATAAATAATCAATAAGTTAGCTTATGATTCGTAGATTCCTTAATTTTTTTATCAGTTAGTTTTTTTATCAAATTGGTTAAAATTCTGTAAAAGTGTTTTTAATTTTATATTATCAGACTCTAAGAAAATGTAATGGACATTATTCTTAGTTAATAAACATACACGTAACGTAGAAAAATAAGTTAGATGAAAATTATTTTGTAGGCTAGATTGTAATGCATTATGAGAATAGTGTTTTTTTTTTTTATAATAAGGAAAAAAAATTGTTTAGATCAGTTTGCTAAAAATCTTCATGACGATCAATTTGGAGAATTAAAAAGAAACTTCCCTAATAATCAAGATGTAATTGCTTAAAACTAACGTCACTACGTAACCAAGTCCATTTTATAGCTCACTTACAGATTCTCATATTCATATTAATTTATTTGTAAAGTCAATTTACACGTCATTAGTTTTATAAATCGTTACATATTATCATAGAATAGAATCTTATTAAGTAGGTGTTAAGGTAAAAATATAAAATTGTACAAAAATAAAATAAAGTTACAATAGAAAATACATGTCTAAAGAGTCAAATTCAAATGTCACAAAATAATAAAAAGTCAAAAAACTAAGCATGTCACAACTTTAAATTTAAATGATATTAATTACATTCAAAAACAGATGTCATAATTAAAATAATTAAATAATATTAACAAACATATCCAAACGATGATTACAATCATGCAAATGATATTTGACAACACTTTCATTGTCGTTAGTATGTTTGATTATTCGGACTTATATTTGAAAACGGATGTTTTACTTTTACTCGTGTATTTTTTAGAAGTTTGTTTGGAGTACCCTGATGTCCATGATTTACATTCGAACTATCCTTTATGTCCAGACAATATGTGTTTACTAAAGAAACTAAGTTCGTTAGATAAATTCATTACAGAAATCTAAAACAATGTATTGAAATGAGGATAAAGTTAGTTAAAATTCATAGAGTTTTAAGATTTTAACAGAGCCCTTGGTTAAAAAGATATATAGATTCAAATTTAAATTTCAGAACATTAGCTAAATCAGATTTTGAAAAAGACTTTTACAAGTTAATGAACAATTCTGTCTTTGGTAAGACGATGGAAAATATTTTGATAAAATGGTAAATGTAAAATTGGTAACTCACTGGGAAAACCACGGTAAAATTTTCGGTGCTCAAGATTTAATTGCGAAACCGAGTTCCATAGTTTACCAATATTTTCAGAAAATTTAGTTGCGGTTCAAACGCGGAAAACCAAATTAACACATAACAACCCAATTCTTTTAGGATTTTAGATATTTCAAAAACTTTTATGTATGATTTTTATACATTTTTATAACTACATGTGTAAAAAATTTAACAACAAAATTATGTTATTATATACAAATACTGATAGTTTGATATTATCAAATTTTTACAAATGATTTTTATGATGATATAAAACCAGACCTCGATGTCCCTACATACTTTGATACATCAGACTATGACTCAAATATTGTTTTCGGATACCCAAAAAGAAATAAAAAGAAATTAGGTTATTTTAAAGACGAAAATAATAGAAAAAAAAAATGTAGGGTATAAGATAAAAACTTTATGCTTTTGATGTTGAGGATAAATTCATAGCAAAAGCGAAAGGTGTAAGCAAAAGTATTACCAAAAAGATAAATATGGTGAAGTCATGTCTATTTAATAAAAAAATTCAATATTGTAGTATGCTTACATTTACATTGCATTATATGATAAAGATATTTTGTTAAGTTTCTGAGTAAAAATTGTATGTTTTTAATTTTGATGACGGAAAGTTAAAAATAAATAATCAATAAGTTGAACTCGAGGAAGAATTGAGCAAGTTACGATAGGATATCATAGTCTGCTGCCCGACCAGTAGCTGGCGTAGCTTGGCGTGGCTGGCACAGCTGGCGTAGCTGACACAGTTGGCGTAGGTGGCGCGGCTGACGTAGCTGACACAGCTGGCGTAGCTGGCCCAGCTGGCGTAGTTGGCGCAGGTAGCGTAGCGTCGAGGGTGGTTGTGTGAATACTCACGGGTTCCTACGCCCCCGGCTAAGGTAGTTGAAGGAACACCGTGGTGGTTTTAGTCGGTAAGAGTCCGACACTGGCTCCACCTACCCCGGGCGGAGTGCGTTCATGAGGATTTCCCCACGGCAAAAAAAGGGTTATCTGAAGTCCGAAGACAGCGGGAGGGCGATCAACTTTCCCAGTGCGGTGTCGGGTTCATCGTCCACAAGTCTCTGGTGAACAACGTAGTGAAGATAGAGAGTGTGCGTCGACTAGGGTGGCGTACCTTATACTCAGATTAAGCAAAAGGTATTCGTTGAAGGTCGTACAGGTATACGTCCCGACCTTGACACATCCCTGAAGATATCCTCCAATGCAGCAGTGAACAGTTTCGGAGAAATCACATCTCTGTCTCACGCCTCGCTGCAGAAGGATAGGTTTCGAGGCTTGGTCCTATAATCGGACTGACATAGTGGCTTTTTCAAACAAACACTTTAACACTTCGATATATCGATAGTCAATCTGGCACCGTTGAAGAGACTGTTGTACAGCCCAAGTCTCGATCGAATGGAAGGCTTTCTCGTAGTCCACAAACGCTAAACAAAGAGGCAAGTTATACTTTTCGGTTTTCTGTATTACCTGCCGCACCGTATGTATGTAGTCTACGATGTTAAAGCCTTTTCGGAACCCAGCCTGTTCGGGGGGTTGGAATTCATCAAACCTGCGTGAAAGACGGTTCGTAATGATTCTTGAAAACAGCTTGTTATCTACAAGTGTTGGTGGTTCAGGAGTGAATGAGGCCTATAGTTCTTCAGTAGAGTATTATCGCCCTTTTTGAAGAAAAGCACCACCACACCTCTGCTCCATGCCTGTGGCGTTCTTCCCTCGAGAATGACAGAATCAAACAACTTCTGAAGTGCCTTAACGATCGGTTTTCCACTAACCTTCAGGAGCTCGGCAGTAATGGCGTTTCAAGGACTTTGAGATCTGTCTATTGAGCCGCCGGTACTTAGTCGCATCATCTGAGGGCTGAGAATCATCTCGCGTCTATCCGCATTTCTACAAACCCATGGTTGTAATCGTCCACTAAGCTCCCTAGACATTCGAAACGATTCTGAATTTCGAGCTAAAAGCTGCGAGTGGGGCAATTTGGATATGGATATCGGAATCACCGGGTAGAACTGGCGGCTCAATAGACAGATCTCAAAGTCCTTGAAAAGTGACCTACGCCGATTTAATACTGAACGTATTGAAGACGCGATAGAGAAGGACAAGGGTTCCAAAGTCTTCACAAGGGACCTGTCTATTGGACAGACCCAGGTTGCAAAACTGAGGAACGACGATGGCAGAGTCGTATCCTCCAAGCCAGAGCTCTTGAAAGAGGTCGAGAATGGACAGTTATAAACGTCCACGCGGAAACCCGCTGCAAATCGGGCGAACAACCAAAGAGCTCGAGTGACCCGACACTATACCAAATATATTCCAGACATCAGCCTGTACGAGATTAGGATAGCTCTGAAGCCGCTCAAAAACAAGGCGCCGGGTGATGACGGAATTACGGCCGAACTCCTGAAGGTTGGTGGAAAACCGATCCTTAAGGCCCTTCAGAAGTTTTTTGATATAACTTGCCTCTTTGTTTAGCGTTTGTGGACTACGAGAAAGCCTTCCATTCGATCGAGACTTGGGCTGTACAACAGTCTCTTCAACGGTGCCAGATTGACTATCGATATATCGAAGTGTTAAAGTGTTTGTTTGAAAAAGCCACTATGTCAGTCCGATTATAGGACCAAGCCTCGAAACCTATCCTTCTGCAGCGAGGCGTGAGACAGAGAGATGTGATTTCTCCGAAACTGTTCACTGCTGCATTGGAGGATATCTTCAGGGATGTGTCAAGGTCGGGACGTATACCTGTACGACCTTCAACGAATACCTTTTGCTTAATCTGAGTATAAGGTACGCCACCCTAGTCGACGCACACTCTCTATCTTCACTACGTTGTTCACCAGAGACTTGTGGACGATGAACCCGACACCGCACTGGGAAAGTTGATCGCCCTCCCGCTGTCTTCGGACTTCAGATAACCCTTTTTTTGCCGTGGGGAAATCCTCATGAACGCACTCCGCCCGGGGTAGGTGGAGCCAGTGTCGGACTCTTACCGACTAAAACCACCACGGTGTTCCTTCAACTACCTTAGCCGGGGGCGTAGGAACCCGTGAGTATTCACACAACCACCCTCGACGCTACGCTACCTGCGCCAACTACGCCAGCTGGGCCAGCTACGCCAGCTGTGTCAGCTACGTCAGCCGCGCCACCTACGCCAACTGTGTCAGCTACGCCAGCTGTGCCAGCCACGCCAAGCTACGCCAGCTACTGGTCGGGCAGCAGACTATGATATCCTATCGTAACTTGCTCAATTCTTCCTCGAGTTCAACTTATTGATTATTTATTTTTAACTTTCCGTCATCAAAATTAAAAACATACAATTTTTACTCAGAAACTTAACAAAATATCTTTATCATATAATGCAATGTAAATGTAAGCATACTACAATATTGAATTTTTTTATTAAATAGACATGACTTCACCATATTTATCTTTTTGGTAATACTTTTGCTTACACCTTTCGCTTTTGCTATGAATTTATCCTCAACATCAAAAGCATAAAGTTTTTATCTTATACCCTACTTTTTTTTTTTCTATTATTTTCGTCTTTAAAATAACCTAATTTCTTTTTATTTCTTTTTGGGTATCCGAAAACAATATTTGAGTCATAGTCTGATGTATCAAAGTATGTAGGGACATCGAGGTCTGGTTTTATATCATCATAAAAATCATTTGTAAAAATTTGATAATATCAAACTATCAGTATTTGTATATAATAACATAATTTTGTTGTTAAATTTTTTACACATGTAGTTATAAAAATGTATAAAAATCATACATAAAAGTTTTTGAAATATCTAAAATCCTAAAAGAATTGGGTTGTTATGTGTTAATTTGGTTTTCCGCGTTTGAACCGCAACTAAATTTTCTGAAAATATTGGTAAACTATGGAACTCGGTTTCGCAATTAAATCTTGAGCACCGAAAATTTTACCGTGGTTTTCCCAGTGAGTTACCAATTTTACATTTACCATTTTATCAAAATATTTTCCATCGTCTTACCAAAGACAGAATTGTTCATTAACTTGTAAAAGTCTTTTTCAAAATCTGATTTAGCTAATGTTCTGAAATTTAAATTTGAATCTATATATCTTTTTAACCAAGGGCTCTGTTAAAATCTTAAAACTCTATGAATTTTAACTAACTTTATCCTCATTTCAATACATTGTTTTAGATTTCTGTAATGAATTTATCTAACGAACTTAGTTTCTTTAGTAAACACATATTGTCTGGACATAAAGGATAGTTCGAATGTAAATCATGGACATCAGGGTACTCCAAACAAACTTCTAAAAAATACACGAGTAAAAGTAAAACATCCGTTTTCAAATATAAGTCCGAATAATCAAACATACTAACGACAATGAAAGTGTTGTCAAATATCATTTGCATGATTGTAATCATCGTTTGGATATGTTTGTTAATATTATTTAATTATTTTAATTATGACATCTGTTTTTGAATGTAATTAATATCATTTAAATTTAAAGTTGTGACATGCTTAGTTTTTTGACTTTTTATTATTTTGTGACATTTGAATTTGACTCTTTAGACATGTATTTTCTATTGTAACTTTATTTTATTTTTGTACAATTTTATATTTTTACCTTAACACCTACTTAATAAGATTCTATTCTATGATAATATGTAACGATTTATAAAACTAATGACGTGTAAATTGACTTTACAAATAAATTAATATGAATATGAGAATCTGTAAGTGAGCTATAAAATGGACTTGGTTACGTAGTGACGTTAGTTTTAAGCAATTACATCTTGATTATTAGGGAAGTTTCTTTTTAATTCTCCAAATTGATCGTCATGAAGATTTTTAGCAAACTGATCTAAACAATTTTTTTTCCTTATTATAAAAAAAAAAACACTATTCTCATAATGCATTACAATCTAGCCTACAAAATAATTTTCATCTAACTTATTTTTCTACGTTACGTGTATGTTTATTAACTAAGAATAATGTCCATTACATTTTCTTAGAGTCTGATAATATAAAATTAAAAACACTTTTACAGAATTTTAACCAATTTGATAAAAAAACTAACTGATAAAAAAATTAAGGAATCTACGAATCATAAGCTAACTTATTGATTATTTATTTTTAACTTTTTATAAAAGGAAATTTATTTTTCTTTAGTTTGAAGAATAATTTCAAAATCACTGTCATCAAAATTTATATTATTTTTCTATGTTACCTGTATGTTTATTAACTAAGAATAATGTCCATTACATTTTCTTAGAGTCTGATAATATAAAATTAAAAACACTTTTACAGAATTTTTAACCAATTCATAAAAAAACTAAATGATAAAAATAATTAAGGAATATGTTTATTAACTAAGAATAATGTCCATTACATTTTCTTAGAGTCTGATAATATAAAATTAAAAACACTTTTACAGAATTTTAATTTTTAACCAATTGATAAAAAAACTAAATGATAAAAAAAATTAAGGAATCTACGAATCATAAGCTAACTTGTTGATTATTTATTTTTAACTTTTTAGAAAAGGAAATTTATTTTTCTTTAGTTTGAAGAATAATTTCAACATCACTGTCATCAAAATTTAAATTATTTTTCTATGTTACGTGTATGTTTATTAACTAAGAATAATGTCCATTACATTTTCTTAGAGTCTGATAATATAAAAATAAAAACACTTTTATAGAATTTTAGCCAACTGATCTAAACTACATGATAAAAAATTTAAGGGTCTACGAACCTTTAGCTAACTTGTTGATTATTTATTTTTAACTTTTTATAAAATGATATGTATTTTTATTTAGTTTGAAGAATAATTTCAACATCACTGTCATCAAAATTTAAATAATTTTTCTATGTTACGTGTATGTTTATTAACTAAGAATAATATCCATTACATTTTCTTAGAGTCTGATAATATAAAATTAAAAACACTTTTACAGAATTTTAATTTTTAACCAATTGATAAAAAAACTAAATGATAAAAAAAATTAAGGAATCTACGAATCATAAGCTAACTTGTTGATTATTTATTTTTAACTTTTTAGAAAAGGAAATTTATTTTTCTTTAGTTTGAAGAATAATTTCAACATCACTGTCATCAAAATTTATATTATTTTTCTATGTTACGTGTATGTTTATTAACTATGAATAATGTCCATTACATTTTCTTAGAGTCTGATAATATAAAAATAAAAACACTTTTATAGAATTTTAGCCAACTGATCTAAACTACATGATAAAAAATTTAAAGAGTCTACGAACCTTTAGCTAACTTGTTGATTATTTATTTTTAACTTTTTATAAAATGATATGTATTTTTATTTATTTTGAAGAATAATTTCAACTTCACCGTTATCAAAATTTAATCCGTGAACAATAAAATGAGCGTCGTAATAACTTAAGTTACGTAAAAAAAAAAACAGGAATATGACGGGGTGTTCTAAACTTAGAATTACATATTTCATGTGCAACACCTCTAAATATACAAGTATGCCAATCGAAATCATAAAAATGTTCATCTGTTAATTAAGTTTCACAAATACGACAGATTTTTTTGTTTGAAATAATATTTTTATCTTCGTTTTTTAATGAAACAGGACATGATTGAAGCAATTTTTTCACATATTGTTTTTAGGTCTTTACATAAATGTTTCATGAATACACAATTAATGAATTTTTACACAATTTTTGGGCACTATATATCTCATTTTGATAATATGTCGTCATATGAACGCTTTATACAATACCCAAAACTATACATTTCATGTTTTTGAATATTAGTAGTTGATGATTTACTCGGATCGTTAGAACAACTCTCTATTGGATTAAAAAATGCTTCAAAAGGTAATTAAAATAAAACACAATAGCCAGTTTCTGAGAAGAATAAGGCAAATCCTTACAATAGAATTAATAAAAATACAACTCATAAACGCTTAACAATGCCCCCAAAACAAAAAAAAGAAGTACCTGATTATGGCATTATCTTAGCCGGTGAATCTTTGACAAGAGTAACTTTATCCAGTATCGTCGAATCCCTACTACTACCAGCAAAGACCAAACCCGCGATCAGATCGATCAATCAACATAATTCGCGGTTTGATACGTGTAGTCTGATTAATTCGCGTTTTGATATCAAATTTATTCGCGGATCGATAAAGTAATTCGCGGTTTGATACGTGTAATCAAATTAATTCGCGGTTTTATAAGACTAACTTAATCATTTCGCGGTCGTATGTGCCATGTGAGACTAGTCGGCAGCGTCGGCCCCCAGACTTGATCCAGTATCGGCGAATCCCTACTACTACCAGCAAAGACCAAACCCGCGATCAGATCGATCAATCAACAATTCGCGGTTTGATACGTGTAGTCTGATTAATTCGCGTTTTGATATCAAATTTATTCGCGGATCGATAAAGTAATTCGCGGTTTGATACGTGTAATCAAATTTATTCGCGGTTTTATAAGACTAACTTAATCATTTCGCGGTCATATGTGCCATGTGAGACTAGTCGGCAGCGTCGGCCCCCAGACTTGATCCAGTATCGGCGAATCCCTACTACTACCAGCAAAGACCAAACCCGCGATCAGATCGATCAATCAACATAATTCGCGGTTTGATACGTGTAGTCTGATTAATTCGCGTTTTGATATCAAATTTATTCGCGGATCGATAAAGTAATTCGCGGTTTGATATCAAATTAATTCGCGGTTTGATACGTGTAATCAAATTAATTCGCGGTTTTATAAGACTAACTTAATCATTTCGCGGTCATATGTGCCATGTGAGACTAGTCGGCAGCGTCGGCCCCCAGACTTGATCCAGTATCGGCGAATCCCTACTACTCCTTTGACGTTGTTGTCATCTTCGAAAATTGCTTGTTTTATATTCAAGAAGTGTGTATAGTTAAAGTTAAGCTACAGTGTATCTTTGTTGGGAAAAAACATAGGTTGTGTTCAGTTACTGTAATAGAATAGATTTATGAAAAAGAAATCGTTTTTTTTTTAGTTCTCTTCACTAACTGAAATTCATAGATTAAGCAATTAAGCACCGAACATTGCTGTAATTAAAACTTAAGTCGGATTAAGGACAAACTTTGTAGTAGAAAAAATTGTAGGTAAGTAATTTTTTTTTCTTTCGGTTTCAAAAAAATTTCATTCTCAAACTGCAAATGTAATCAAAAATAAATCCTGTAATGATTATAGAATATAACCTAAAATTCATGATTTTCGGATTTTTTCCTTTACTTATGCTATGCGACGTTGCTTCTTGCCAAATTTCATTGGTTTTCAAAAGCTATAGGTTTTGATGAGTGTTTTTGCGAGTATCAAAATATATGTGACATAGGTAAATGCTTGGTAAATGGTAAAGGCTGTATCATTTGATTGCGTTGACTTTTCTAAGCTTGATTTTTCTTTACTCTAAGGGACCTTGGTATTTGTTATTAGTTTTTTCAACTTCATGCCTGTATCCATTGCTGATAAAAAATCTTGAAAGACGGACAACAAAGTGATCCTTTAAGCGTTACGTTTTATCCTTTCAATGTATGGAACCCTAAAAGATTTTTTTATAAATCTATTCCAGTAACTGATCTGATCACCCTGTTCTTTTCCAGACTGTAAAAATGTTGCCCTTTATTTTAGTTCATACAGTCCCTTCGAATCGTTCTCTGTACTTTCAGAAAGCTTTTACACCATAATTACGTGTTTTTCTGACTGCCTCGTTGGTCTAGTGGTCGCAAGCGCGACTGCTGAGCGTGGGGTCCTGGGTTCGATTCCCAGGTCGGGCAAAGTGTTATTGGGTTTTTTCATCAGGAAATTCTCAGTAGCAGCCCGGAGTATGGATTTGTGCCCGGTTAGTGGCAATAGGCTCGCCTCCTATTACATGGGACTATAACATAACTGGCGAAATGTGGGTGTACTATACACCTCTGCCTACCCCTTCGGGGAAATACAGGCGTGATGTTATGTTATGTTTACGTGTTTTTCGTGTAAATTGCTAGACTCCGTTGAAATTATCTTTCATAACTGTGATTAGTGCTTGCAGCTCGTACTCGAAACGTGCAAGGAGTACCGTATAGTCTGCTGCACACAGCAAACAGCTTTCAAAACCAGATCACCCTTACTATTTCCATTCCCTTCACAGTTTTCAATTGACTCCACTGAGGTAATTTTTTATCTATTATTTTTCATTTAATTATTTGTTTTAAATTTTGTTTTAATATTTTTAGACGAAATAATAGCTCCATGTTTAAGAGGCACATAGTATCTCGTTTAATTAAGTTCTGAAATTTAATAACATAATATGATGACATACCATAATATGGGAGACAAATCTTTTAGGCTTGTTTCGTTTTACTTGTAAATGTCATTAGCGCCTATTCATTTCCAGAACTTGAGTATTACCACAGTCTAGCCACTCCAAACAGCTGTTCAACGCGAGAGTTGAGTGTAATAATGTCCTGAGTTGCCTTTAAAAACTGTCAATGTCAACTGTTTTTTATGGTGTACAATAAAGCATATATAAATAAATAAATAAATAATAAATGTCAATTTTCGTTGAACCACTGTATGGAACGATATAAGTACACTGTGGTATTACCATATTCTAGCAAATAAGTAACTTGAATTTGAAGAAAGAATGAGCACACTAATTTTCGTTCGTAGGTCCTTTCCATTTTGATTAATTGCGTTAAATTTCAAAACACATTAGCATTCCGACTCAAGCTGATGTGATTTTTCACTTTTCTTGTTGGTTGGTTTTCACGGTAGATCCACTTTATGGTCGTCACAATTAAGTCATTGTGTGTATTTCATTCTTTCGTGGTGAATAGATTTGCCAAGAAGTGATACTGACTCCAGTGTCTGTTCAGGGTGCAATGAACCTACTTACATTCTATGTATCGCTATCGTTACTCGTGGAGGCTCTTAGTCATTGTGGTGGAAAAGTACCAGTCAAAATTTTACTGTTCTTAGAAAAAAAAAAATGAAAGCAAAGCCTTTGACACAGCTTAAATATTCACGTTGTATCGTACATATTTATGCAGATAGAAAAACATCGAACACATGAAAATTATTTTTTTATCAGTTAAGTGCATAATACGACGATAAAACAAGAAAGCACAAGTACAGCGAATATAAATATTGCATGTCTAGAAATACTTATGTATGGTAATGGTGCTATACTGTTCATGACGAATGTATGAAGTCATACGTTGAGTAGATTTACGGCGTAATGATCGCGGGGCCACACCGGTGGCGCAGACAGCAAACAGTAGACATTTACGTGTTTACACCCATTACGCTTACATAGCCCACTACCGCCATTAAATCAAATTACTACTCTTAATTTAACATTAACGGACCGCTATCAAGCTTAGGATTTACTCCTGTCATCAAAGCTGCAATTTCTTACATTGCTTCTAAGTTTATACTATGTTTTTAAGCGCACTTGCCAACAAAAACTCCATTGGCTACATACTTACACAAGATAAAAATTACTTCACTGCTTTTACTTAAATTACTTTCATAAAGTACCAGCAGCAATTATTTAATAGTTACAATGCTTTTTAGTTAAATTACTTACAGAATCATTTCATAGCATTGACTTTCACCTGTCCGTTACATTTAGATTGGAACTAAATTATCATCATTCCTAGAAAAGAGCATTTTCCAATAAGACTACTGTAAAATGAGAGTCACGAATCCCTCTGTAAACTATCACGACTCGTTCTAGGGTACAATAGTTGTGTAGGTATTCTATTAAGCTTATCCGGGGGTGAAAGTATCTCAACTGATTGCCTATTGTAATGCACAAGACAGGACGCGGGCCCGACCATTCTGGATCATGATTTCACCGTGGTCCATTCATTCGTCTCGACATGTTGATTGTCGTGCGAACGTTACAGAATGACGCGCGATCATTTGTTATTCAATTCCGTACTGAAGATCTGTGGAATTAGAAATCCGGTTGCGTAGAAACGTATCATCAATAATTGTCGCAGCGCGTCGTTTGTTATTGGTCTTCGGAACAAAGCGTTTCTCCTAGCGGTATCAGACTTAACATTTTGTAACTGATAGTTCAAAATCGTGCCGACCGCTAACACAGGTGATACGTCACAGACATAATGTCTATATCGTGACGGTTTTTTTTGAGCTCATGATCGTTGCAACGTTGACCTTGCATACATATGTATGCACTACATTGCATAGGAGCGCATTATTCTTATCCACAGGAGGGTAAATAATTAGTTCAGTGTCGGCACTTTTAAACGCCCACTGTCCTATTAACTCAAAGTAGACCTTGTTAGAATAATTTGTTTTCTGGAAGTCTCGTACTCATCTTTGCCAGCAATTATAATTACTGTAACCTTACAAGTAGCTTAATTACTCTATGCACATTACGTACATTCTCACGAATATCCATTTTCATATTTATGCTTGACCTTACACTTGTCTTGTTGACAATAGATATATCTACGTGAGCATTACGCAAGTGGCGGAACTCAGTAGTCCGAAACAATACGCAATACATAATCATTGGTTCTAGATAACGAACCTGTTATACAGACTTAATGTCTGTATCGACAAATTATTATTGAATAATATTTGTTATTGAGCTGAATGTTCTATATTGGCCTATCATGTCTAAATTCAGTAATGACATTAAAAATGCAGATAAATAAAATATAAGGGGCTTAACAAAGATAATGTTTTTTATGTGTGACATAATGAATAATAATAAAATAATTCCTGTAGGTGTAAACGATATTTTTTGTAAACATTATCGACTGAAAGTATAATCTATAAAACCTTGTAATAGTATAGGTCAGCGGTTCTCAAACTTTTTTGGTCACGGAACCCTTTTGACAAGCAAAATACTTGACGGAACCCTACAATAAAACAATAGTTTTTAAAAGTGTATTCTTTATTATATAAGCATAATAAAAGTACAATGTAACAGTTACTAATTATTACTTACTTTAACCACATGCCAAGTACAATAATAGAAGATATTAAAAATGAAAAAATCTTAACTAATGGGAGGTATGAAACTGTTTTTTATTTTTCATCAATTGGTTGATATCAGGTTTGATAGAAGACATTTGAAGTCTCATATCAGGTTCGGCGTCCAGTCTATTGCGATATTTTGTTTTTGTGGCTGCATAGGTTGAGAATCCTGTTTCGCACAAATATGTTGTTGGGAACAGGAGAAGAATATTCAGAGCCATTCTGCCAAGCATTGGATATTCATCACGGATTCTGCACCAAAAATCGTTGAGAGGCGTCGTTTTGAACAGTGACTCCATACTTGTGTCTGATGACATTTCTAAAAGAGATTCATATATCTCGTTTGACATACTTTCGGGCTTTTGCAAGTTGGGTAAAAAAGGATTATGAATCCATGAATTCAGCTTCATTTTTGTATTATGTTCTTCGGGAAAATACTTTACAAAAGATGCGCGCATCGAAGTGAGATATTGGACCAATTCTTCAAACACATCATCTTGAAACATTTCCGAGTCGTTATCGCTAACAAACTCACTGAGTGACGTAAAGCTTTCTATTTCTCTCTTACCAACGCAAATAATCCAAAAATCTAATTTTCTTTTGAAGGCAGTTATTTTGTTATAGGCCTGGAACACTGTTGTCTGTTTACCTTGCAATGATAAATTCAATTCGTTCAGTTTTTGAAAGATATCCGCCATAAAAGACAATCGGAACAACCAAGTTTTATCATACAAACGGTCTTTCAAATTAAAAGAAACTGTATCTGCTGAAAGAAACATTTGTAACTCGGCTCTAAGTTCAAATAGCCTTGTTAAAGTTTTACCCCGAGACAGCCATCGCACTTCTGTATGGAGCAGCAGTGTTTTATGTTTGCTGCCATAATCTTCACACAATAATGAGAACAATCGGGATTGTAGTGGTCGTGATTTGATAAAATTAATTATTTTTACCGCTTCATCCATAACTAATTTTAGATTTGACGGCATTTGCTTCATCGCAAGTGCTTGTCTATGCAGAATACAATGGCTGGAACTACAATTAGGCGCTTTACTTTTTATTCGTGATACTGCTCCTGCTGTTTTACCTGTCATCGCCTTGGCCCCATATGTACAAATGTCAATGCAATCGTTCCAACTAAGATTATTTTCTTTAAAAAATATGTTTATTTTATTAAAAATTTCTTCCCCGGTAGTGTTTGTGGGCAGCGGTGAACACATAAATAAATATAAATAAATAAATATCTTTGGGACATTTTTACATGGCACCATCTAGTCCCAAACTAAGCAGAGCTTGTGGTATGGGTACTAGACAATGGATATAATACGTATATACTTTTTTTTTTTTTTTTGTAAATACATACTTATAATACATAAGCAACACACCCAGACCAACACAAACACTTATGTTCATCACACAAATATTTGTGTCCTGTGGGAATCGAACCCACGACCTCGTTATCAGCAGTCCGACACTCGAACCACTAGACCACAGAGGTCGTCATAAGCATGTCTTCTTCAAAAGAACGTTCATATGGATATCTCACGATAACCAGCAAGATAGCCAGACCAGTGCACAGTCTGTTATTTTGCCTTAGTTGCGGCCATGTCCATTTTATGTTTTTATTCGATAGCTATAGTAACGATAAAGGTTTGGCAGAAAGACCTATGGTATTTTTTTTGTATAATTATAAAGTTATTAAGGTTTCATTGAAAAGTGAGAAAAACAAAATTAATTTTTATTTTCGAAAATTGTTGTAATACATATCTAGTTAGTCCTTTAAATAAAGTAACAGCATAATATATATTTAGATAAAAAAATGGGGCATCGTACCTTTGATATATTAGGAGATTTTTTACTTTTACCGATTAACACAAAACATTTTTTTTTCATGTTTTCTTATCACGGTCGCATCTTATTTTCATTTAAATATATGCGTAATGTTATTGTCAATAATACACTAAAATATGACATGCGTCAATAGCAGGAATACGAAGATAGAGAGTTTCTAAATATTTTTGAAATTTCTATGGAAATAGGGTTGTCGCAATTGAATAAATAAAAAAATTAAATAAAAGTGCCAGATATTTACCAAGTATTTAACTAACTTTGAGTAAACTCTTTCTGGTGTCTTTCTGTGTCTCTTTCTGGGTTTCTGTTGTCTGAAAACAATTACTATAATGTTCTCAATGCTCTAAGACTACAACGATACGTGACGCTAACCTAGCAGTCATCATCGGAGTTTGTCAAAACTTCTTCTGATGATAATACGAGTATATTATCATCAGAAGCGTCTGTTACCAATTCAGTATTAGGAATATCATCAAAACTTTGCGGTAGTGGATCATGGGTAATAATATTCTCCATTGTCGGTTTTAAGAGTGACAGAACCTTGCCGGGAAGAACGGAACGTTTATTCTTTTTATGTCGGTTGCCAATGGACATCAGCGATAGGAATGGGTCGGAAGACTCTAGCGCGCGGTGAAACAAGTCGAACACTGTTGTTTTGCGATCTAATTTTCGGGTATGATGCTCACGGTCGTAACGCCAAAACTTGTTCCTTGATTCACCGGCTTGTTCTGACAGCATTCCAATGGGTAAGGAAATAGATTCTATTATTTTTGCTCCATGCATCAGTATCTTGTGCAGAGTAACTGACATATAACACCAGTTGTACTTTTGCACGTATTTAACAGCGAGATTTTCACAAAAATATTGAAACTTTTGAGAATCGATTTCCAACTCGCTTGATAATGTCACAAGAATGGTGTGTAAATCCTCAACAAGCCATTCCTCAATTCCAAGAATATCTGCAAATGTTTTCCGGTTTGAATCTGACAATGCAGTACGGGCAGTGTTGCCATCATTGGTTGTTCCTGCATTAGGCCTTACTACATCTACCAGCAAACCCATTTTGTTTCTAATGTCCGTTTGAATTTGTTTTTTTCTTCTTTCCACAATACGACCTTCGGGAGAGTTTTTTGTAACTCTCCATTTTTGCACGTCTGGATCATTTTTATAGCCTAAATGCAACAAAAATTCGAATATTCTGATCCAGGCATGCAGTGGACTTATTCCGTGAAGTAAAGCTTCCTGATTTAATGGTTTTTTTGCCACTTCGTCAAGTTTATTAAACTCGGTGCAAGTAGCTCCACAACACGCACACCGTAATTGTGAGCTGGTATTTGTGATGACATTAAAGACTTTTCCGTCAATTATGGTGAGGTATAATTTTGGATCTCCGACAACGACATATCCAGCAGAAATTTCCGAATAAATTTGTGAAAGATTTTTAATTTCTTCTTCTACCCGGTTCCTTTCTTCCAGAATCAGATCTTTTGATTCTGATCTGTATTGTATTTTTATTGGTCGGCAAAATCTAAAAGATTGGGGATTTGGGTTTGACCATAAGACAAAACCATCAAGACTTTTTATGCGCAACGGAATGTAGGTAGTAGCAAAGAGGCAGTGTTCGTCATCAATTTTATCAGAAAACGTTTGCTTATATGTTGACTGTCCTGTGCTACCATCAAAACCCCATGAACCCTCAAAAACGCAGTGAAGTGTATCTAACTGTTTTTGATTGCAATATTCCGAAACCCTTTGGTCGCAAGAGTCAATGATTCGTCGAAACGTGTGCATAAGTAAATCATTTAAAGGTACTTTGGCTTCTCGTTCTGATATTTCAATTTCAACATCAGGATAACAATGTTTTTTAGCTTTTTGTATCTTATAATAGGGAGGGTAAATATTAAATCCTCGAGATTTGGCACCTTGTTGCATGTAGATATAGTCTTCCACTGATAGTTTTATATCAATCATTAAACAAAGAGCTTCATCAGGAGAATAGGGTTTGGGTTCCGATTTTGACTTTATGGTTCCCGCGATTTTTTTAGGCCGAGTTGGACTTTTCAAGCATTCCTTTATTATAAACTCAAACTCCTGAGCAGAACTTTTATTTAGTTTTTCGCCGGTTTCGTCTGTTACTATTCTCGACATAACTTTAATTAGTTTTGAATGAGGTTCTCCGTCAAGCGATTCCTCAAGATCTTTCCGTGCACGGCGCTTTTGGCGATCACTTAAATTTTCATAAAATGTAGATGTGGAACTGGATGAAGCATCAAAAGAAGTTTCAGGTTTCGGATCTATTGAAGGTTCAAGTTCTTGGGGTCTTAAAGTTTTTTGTAAGTCAAAGCTACTAGTTCCCGAAGTCGAAGGATTATTTTGTAATAAATGTGTATTTGATGTGAAACTGGAATGAGCGCCAAAAGAAGTTTCAGGTATCGGGTCTTCCGGTTCTTGGTGTCTTGAAGTTTTTTGTAAGGCATAGCTACTACTTCTCGAAGTTGAAGGATTATTTGGTAATAAAAAATGTGCCTCATCCAATTCTATAATACTTTGTTGTGGTAAAGGACTTTCCTCGATATTCACTTTTGGTATTTCAATATCAAAAATAGTGGAAAGCCAGTGTTTGTTTTTATTACAAAATCGTTTGAAATTCCGTTTACTACTGCGATATAAAGTTTCACATTTACTTAAAAATTTTGAAAGATTGTATTTAAATTCATTGTTTTGGCTATCGATATTGTTCGGAATTCCATTTGGATATAAAGTGTTTAATACGATTAGGCATCGTTCCTCTGAATCGAGATCCAAAGGTCTTTTATGAACCCCGTGCAAATGTGCCTTATCTACCAAAATTTTATAAATTTCCAATTTCGTGAGTGATTTCTTCAGATCCGTGTTCGTGCTTTCGTTGTTAGTCGTTGGAGTTGCCACTCGCTGACCAGCATGAGGGTTGGCGCCCTCATGCCCCCCTTGCATTAAGTCCTCTGGTCGGGGCCCAGAAGGACATCCCCCAGCAGGACGGGTCAGTACCTGCTGAGGCAAAGCAGTGCCATGGGTCTTTGACGGCTCCATGACACCTCACCCCCGCTTCTCCAGATATTATGTATGGAAATTGGGTTTTGACATTCTATCTAACGAGGGCGGACCCCTTCCCAATTCCACATAATATCCTTCATCGAAGATTCATTTTGATGTAAGTGCATGCACTTACAAAACAAAAAAGAATAATAAACAAGATTTGTTTCATGATTTGTTAGTTACAGGTGAATCTAATAAAAGCGTGTTAGTTAAGACATGATTAGACCAAGGATAATGCTTCAGAAATAGTAATAGGAAATTATAATAATTGAAGAAGCAAATTTATTCCGAGCGAAATTGGTCGTTTGTTAGAGGCGCCTACATTAGTTGACAACCCTAAATTAAAACTTTAAAATTGAATATCTCCGAGTTCTTGTGTTCGTTGCTTCTTATTTTTTTTGTGGTAATACTTAGTATTGTACTAAACATTGACACACAAAAATAAAATGCGACCATGTTAAGAATGACCATAAAAAAAATTATTATGAAATCATAGAAAAAATAAAATTGACGCCTAGTAGAACGCATTTTTTTAAGATAAAATAGATGTAATGATGCATTAAGTTAATGGCTAGCGTGCCATGAAACATTTATTGTAAAATGTTCATTATGAGAGCCTAAAACACGTTTCTATTGTTTCTATGGATTTTTCTCGATTTTCGAAATATGTTGAAAACTATGACACATAAAACCACGGGGGTTTTAATAGAAGTTTTGTTTGGTTATTATCTTTCTAAAAGCCTCAAAAAATAAGGATGGCCGCAACTAAGGCAAAATAACAGACTGTGCAGTGACATCAGTTGACTCATCCATTTGCAAGGCGAATCGTGTTTTTTGTAGACGTGCAACTAGTTCTTGTTTGACGTAGCTTGCCAGATCATGGATTCGCCGTGAAACAGTATCGTTTGATAGCGGTACAGTAGAAAGATGCTTTGCAGATTTTTCATCGAGCATACATTTTGTTATGTCTAACACACATGGCTTTATTAAATTCTCAGCGATAGTGTGCGCTTCACCTGCTTGTGCAATGCGATAGCTAACTAAATATGATGCATCCGTGGCCTTTTCATTGATAGTTTGTGTTACATGCATCATATTTTTTTGACTTTCCAATAACTGTTCTTTTTTACGAACAAAAAATTCTTTATTCTTGTCTTTAGACTCGGGGTGTACAGTTTCTAAATGTCTGCGTAATTTGGCAGGTGCCATGGAACTATTAGGAAGCAGTTTACTACATAACATGCAGAGAGGTGAGCCGTTGGAATCAACAAATCCGAAACTGATATATGATTCATCATACTTCCTTTTTTTCGTCTTTGAAACCGTGGAGCTTGACGTCGTGGCATCATCGTCTGGATCGGTAATTGCTGTATTCTCCGCGCGTACTGCTTTTGAACATTCAGCGTCATTAGAAGATGTCGTTGCAACACGTTTAACACCTTTAAGCCAACGTTCCATTCTTCTTTATTAATAATGTTACACGTCAGGATGGTAGGGTCAAAATAATGCACAATCGTTACTGCGTTTATGAGACAAAGTTTAGTCCAAAGAAGAAATGTACAAAACTGATACAATCAGAATACAGCGGGCAGTAGAACTTACAAGAAGGCAGCAGGCTAGCCAGCTTGTAAGTAGGTAGGTACGAACTTATCGCTCCGAACGCTAATCGTCAACTGACTGACGAGGCGCGACTTTTTTTAGGGTTCCGAAGTCCTACAAGGAACCCTTATAGTTTCGTCATGTCCGTCCGTCTGTTCGTCTGTCCGTCTGTCCTAATCCTTTACAGCTTAATAACTTCTACAGTTATAAATATAAGTAAATGAAATTTTGTTAAAAAATAGTCTACATATAGATCTCAATTTTAAAAGAATAAAAGATTAGTTTTTGCGTATTTTAGGGGTGGCGTCCATACATGTGAAATGGAGAAAAAAAAAATTTTTTCGCTGCACCCCCTCGTGTGGGATATCATTGAATAGGTCTACTAAAATGAAGGTAATGTTTGATACACCACTTTTTTATCAGGTGTACCATCTGCGAAATATAGCCCGCCAAAGTGGCTTGCAATGTGTCGTCCCCCCTGCCATTTCTAAACTATGCAATGTAGAAACTTATAATCTTCCACATTGATAGTCCTTTGTAAAAACTCTCTTTTAAAATTATTTCGAGTAAAATGTGATTATAATTTTTTGAGTTATAGAGAGAAAACTGAAAAATACTTAAAACGTCCTAGTTCAAAGGTCATTGACCTTAGAGAAAAATTATCATAGCAAATAATGCTCCTTTAGCTACTTTCTATTTGAAAAAATCACAAAAAGTAACTTTGAAATGACAAACGTCTTAAATTTGGCTTCTTGAATTTATCGCTAGATGGCGCTACTAACAACACGCTCTGAGTCGCGAATGCTGCCGATTATTGCAAAAACTAAAATAGCCATGATTAATATTCGATTTGATTCGTTTGTAATTACACCTACTTAAGGAACCCTATAATACTGAGCATGGCCCGACATGCTCTTGCACAGTCTGTTATTTTGCCTTAGTTGCGGCCATCCTTATTTTTTGAGGCTTTTAGAAAGATAATAACCAAACAAAACTTCTATTAAAACCCCCGTGGTTTTATGTGTCATAGTTTTCAACATATTTCGAAAATCGAGAAAAATCCATAGAAACAATAGAAACGTGTTTTAGGCTCTCATAATGAACATTTTACAATAAATGTTTCATGGCACGCTAGCCATTAACTTAATGCATCATTACATCTATTTTATCTTAAAAAAATGCGTTCTACTAGGCGTCAATTTTATTTTTTCTATGATTTCATAATAATTTTTTTTATGGTCATTCTTAACATGGTCGCATTTTATTTTTGTGTGTCAATGTTTAGTACAATACTAAGTATTACCACAAAAAAAATAAGAAGCAACGAACACAAGAACTCGGAGATATTCAATTTTAAAGTTTTAATTTAGGGTTGTCAACTAATGTAGGCGCCTCTAACAAACGACCAATTTCGCTCGGAATAAATTTGCTTCTTCAATTATTATAATTTCCTATTACTATTTCTGAAGCATTATCCTTGGTCTAATCATGTCTTAACTAACACGCTTTTATTAGATTCACCTGTAACTAACAAATCATGAAACAAATCTTGTTTATTATTCTTTTTTGTTTTGTAAGTGCATGCACTTACATCAAAATGAATCTTCGATGAAGGATATTATGTGGAATTGGGAAGGGGTCCGCCCTCGTTAGATAGAATGTCAAAACCCAATTTCCATACATAATATCTGGAGAAGCGGGGGTGAGGTGTCATGGAGCCGTCAAAGACCCATGGCACTGCTTTGCCTCAGCAGGTACTGACCCGTCCTGCTGGGGGATGTCCTTCTGGGCCCCGACCAGAGGACTTAATGCAAGGGGGGCATGAGGGCGCCAACCCTCATGCTGGTCAGCGAGTGGCAACTCCAACGACTAACAACGAAAGCACGAACACGGATCTGAAGAAATCACTCACGAAATTGGAAATTTATAAAATTTTGGTAGATAAGGCACATTTGCACGGGGTTCATAAAAGACCTTTGGATCTCGATTCAGAGGAACGATGCCTAATCGTATTAAACACTTTATATCCAAATGGAATTCCGAACAATATCGATAGCCAAAACAATGAATTTAAATACAATCTTTCAAAATTTTTAAGTAAATGTGAAACTTTATATCGCAGTAGTAAACGGAATTTCAAACGATTTTGTAATAAAAACAAACACTGGCTTTCCACTATTTTTGATATTGAAATACCAAAAGTGAATATCGAGGAAAGTCCTTTACCACAACAAAGTATTATAGAATTGGATGAGGCACATTTTTTATTACCAAATAATCCTTCAACTTCGAGAAGTAGTAGCTATGCCTTACAAAAAACTTCAAGACACCAAGAACCGGAAGACCCGATACCTGAAACTTCTTTTGGCGCTCATTCCAGTTTCACATCAAATACACATTTATTACAAAATAATCCTTCGACTTCGGGAACTAGTAGCTTTGACTTACAAAAAACTTTAAGACCCCAAGAACTTGAACCTTCAATAGATCCGAAACCTGAAACTTCTTTTGATGCTTCATCCAGTTCCACATCTACATTTTATGAAAATTTAAGTGATCGCCAAAAGCGCCGTGCACGGAAAGATCTTGAGGAATCGCTTGACGGAGAACCTCATTCAAAACTAATTAAAGTTATGTCGAGAATAGTAACAGACGAAACCGGCGAAAAACTAAATAAAAGTTCTGCTCAGGAGTTTGAGTTTATAATAAAGGAATGCTTGAAAAGTCCAACTCGGCCTAAAAAAATCGCGGGAACCATAAAGTCAAAATCGGAACCCAAACCCTATTCTCCTGATGAAGCTCTTTGTTTAATGATTGATATAAAACTATCAGTGGAAGACTATATCTACATGCAACAAGGTGCCAAATCTCGAGGATTTAATATTTACCCTCCCTATTATAAGATACAAAAAGCTAAAAAACATTGTTATCCTGATGTTGAAATTGAAATATCAGAACGAGAAGCCAAAGTACCTTTAAATGATTTACTTATGCACACGTTTCGACGAATCATTGACTCTTGCGACCAAAGGGTTTCGGAATATTGCAATCAAAAACAGTTAGATACACTTCACTGCGTTTTTGAGGGTTCATGGGGTTTTGATGGTAGCACAGGACAGTCAACATATAAGCAAACGTTTTCTGATAAAATTGATGACGAACACTGCCTCTTTGCTACTACCTACATTCCGTTGCGCATAAAAAGTCTTGATGGTTTTGTCTTATGGTCAAACCCAAATCCCCAATCTTTTAGATTTTGCCGACCAATAAAAATACAATACAGATCAGAATCAAAAGATCTGATTCTGGAAGAAAGGAACCGGGTAGAAGAAGAAATTAAAAATCTTTCACAAATTTATTCGGAAATTTCTGCTGGATATGTCGTTGTCGGAGATCCAAAATTATACCTCACCATAATTGACGGAAAAGTCTTTAATGTCATCACAAATACCAGCTCACAATTACGGTGTGCGTGTTGTGGAGCTACTTGCACCGAGTTTAATAAACTTGACGAAGTGGCAAAAAAACCATTAAATCAGGAAGCTTTACTTCACGGAATAAGTCCACTGCATGCCTGGATCAGAATATTCGAATTTTTGTTGCATTTAGGCTATAAAAATGATCCAGACGTGCAAAAATGGAGAGTTACAAAAAACTCTCCCGAAGGTCGTATTGTGGAAAGAAGAAAAAAACAAATTCAAACGGACATTAGAAACAAAATGGGTTTGCTGGTAGATGTAGTAAGGCCTAATGCAGGAACAACCAATGATGGCAACACTGCCCGTACTGCATTGTCAGATTCAAACCGGAAAACATTTGCAGATATTCTTGGAATTGAGGAATGGCTTGTTGAGGATTTACACACCATTCTTGTGACATTATCAAGCGAGTTGGAAATCGATTCTCAAAAGTTTCAATATTTTTGTGAAAATCTCGCTGTTAAATACGTGCAAAAGTACAACTGGTGTTATATGTCAGTTACTCTGCACAAGATACTGATGCATGGAGCAAAAATAATAGAATCTATTTCCTTACCCATTGGAATGCTGTCAGAACAAGCCGGTGAATCAAGGAACAAGTTTTGGCGTTACGACCGTGAGCATCATACCCGAAAATTAGATCGCAAAACAACAGTGTTCGACTTGTTTCACCGCGCGCTAGAGTCTTCCGACCCATTCCTATCGCTGATGTCCATTGGCAACCGACATAAAAAGAATAAACGTTCCGTTCTTCCCGGCAAGGTTCTGTCACTCTTAAAACCGACAATGGAGAATATTATTACCCATGATCCACTACCGCAAAGTTTTGATGATATTCCTAATACTGAATTGGTAACAGACGCTTCTGATGATAATATACTCGTATTATCATCAGAAGAAGTTTTGACAAACTCCGATGATGACTGCTAGGTTAGCGTCACGTATCGTTGTAGTCTTAGAGCATTGAGAACATTATAGTAATTGTTTTCAGACAACAGAAACCCAGAAAGAGACACAGAAAGACACCAGAAAGAGTTTACTCAAAGTTAGTTAAATACTTGGTAAATATCTGGCACTTTTATTTAATTTTTTTATTTATTCAATTGCGACAACCCTATTTCCATAGAAATTTCAAAAATATTTAGAAACTCTCTATCTTCGTATTCCTGCTATTGACGCATGTCATATTTTAGTGTATTATTGACAATAACATTACGCATATATTTAAATGAAAATAAGATGCGACCGTGATAAGAAAACATGAAAAAAAAATGTTTTGTGTTAATCGGTAAAAGTAAAAAATCTCCTAATATATCAAAGGTACGATGCCCCATTTTTTTATCTAAATATATATTATGCTGTTACTTTATTTAAAGGACTAACTAGATATGTATTACAACAATTTTCGAAAATAAAAATTAATTTTGTTTTTCTCACTTTTCAATGAAACCTTAATAACTTTATAATTATACAAAAAAAATACCATAGGTCTTTCTGCCAAACCTTTATCGTTACTATAGCTATCGAATAAAAACATAAAATGGACATGGCCGCAACTAAGGCAAAATAACAGACTGTGTCTTGGCCGGTTTTTTATATAATTGCGCTTTTATACTTAGTCCTAGACTCGAACTCGAACATTCTCAAAAATACTCGAGTCGGCGCCTTTGATAAACAAAAAGCGGAAATAAAAATATAAATACAAAAAAATGCGTTGTAAACAATCTCGACTTTATGCTTTTGAAGATAGAGCCGAAAGTCGCTTGTTCACAACTATAGCGTCTAATTCAGAGGCGGCTTTTATCAAAGGGACTGCGCGCTCACAAGTATACGCGCGGCGGGCGGATTCAAAACGTTCGACCAGTGACCAGAGAGGTGTTTTGTTTTTTTTTTCTAAATTCTTGCGGAACCCCTACAGGGGTATCGCGGAACCCTAGGGTTCCGCGGAACACACTTAGAGTACCGCTGGTATAGGTAAATAGGGTGTGGTTACAGTGAGAATTTTATCAGAAGTACCTGTGCACTGATAACAACATAATAACGATATCACTGCAACCTCTTTGATCAACTTTTTATAGGGCAAGCACATGTTCAGTAATGCACATGAAGTGACTTATATGATAATGATGTTTACTTAACATTATTTTCCGTTTTATCACAGGCGAGTCTGTATCCGAGCGAGCCGAGAGCGAAGCACGGGTAGTCAACGATCAACGATGCATCGAGGTCCGCATAGCACGCACCGCAGGAGGTCTAGGGTTAAGCATAGCTGGGGGACGCGGTTCCACACCTTTCGTCGGCGACGATGACGGCATATTCATCTCAAGAGTCACACAAAATGGACCTGCTTATATGGCTGGACTTAGAGTAAGTCTCCTAAAAATTTTTTCACAAAGCTGGCGCTGTTTTGCTAGAAGTTACTATGTACTTTTAAAACGCAGTGCATTGTACGCAGTAGCTATAAAGGTGGCAATGGAACTGACCGGAGCATTTCGTCGTAACCTAACATTTGCATCCAGCGCGGCACATAAATCTGACGCGGAGCGATGGGATCACGGCTTGCATTGCTGTACTGATTATACGGATGATCGCTTTGCAACATGTTACGTTACGACCATATTCTGGTCATTCGCCACATTAATACATTTTTGGTGTACCTTGTGTATTTTTTTAATAATTAGTGATTTAGAAAAATATAATTAAAGCTATTGCATTGGTGTGTTTGCAGCAATAGTGTTTCAAATCGCAGGAATCACTGCTATTGCTTTTGATTTCATCGTTAAATTCTATTCGCTATAAGTGCCAACGTATAAAATTTAATAGTTTATGACCTTTTGTTACGTTTAAGTTCTTGGTGAAGTCATTAAACCCTTCACTTTTTTGAAAACACACGAATGTCATTTAATTCACTTTTGAGAAAGTAAGATAGTTTTGAATGTAAGAAATGTAATATAGTATTGTTTCTATTGTTTCAGGTTGGCGACAAGGTGCTCTCAGTGAACGGTACGTCGGTCGTAGAAGTGGATCATTATTATGCAGTGGAAGTACTTAAAGCAAGCGGGCCCACGCTCACACTTGTCGTGACCAGAGATTCACCCAATTCGACCAGGTAAGTGCCGTTTGTTCCTTATCTTAATGTTTCATCACCACTGTTGCAATACAGATTGCGAGAGCCTAAATTATTTAGAACAAATCTTGAAATAGTGAGTTTGTTACTTCAGACTTTGGCTAAGAGTTTATGTGTAATATATCAATAAATAATTGTTGTTTTCTAGCATCATTTATCTAGTTATTGCAAGTATGGCTTCTATTCGTAAAGTCGTAGACTTGATTTCCAAGGCAGTAGCATCTTGAGATTCGGAATTGTTTTATTTATTATTTTTTTGGAAGACCAACAGGCAATTACTTTAGAATAAAAATGATATATAAGATAGAATCTGACAATAATAGGTCTTCCCGAATAGCGACTGAGTACAGTAAGATGCGTGGATATAGTACTAAAGATA
Source organism: Asteroscopus sphinx (assembly GCA_949699075.1). NCBI lineage: Eukaryota > Metazoa > Arthropoda > Insecta > Lepidoptera > Noctuidae > Asteroscopus > Asteroscopus sphinx. The sequence goes on from OX453013.1 coordinate 15,175,212, forward strand.
GATTAATTATTATTAGAATAACTTGAACTTTCTGAAAGAACTTTTGAACAGACTGAATAAATATCACATTTACCTCAATCAACTCAGCCTGTCGCAGTCCACTGCTGGGCATAGGCTTCTCCCAAGTTGAGCCACAACACTCAGTTCTCTGCCTTCCGCATCCAGTCTCCCCCAGCCACCTTCTTCAGGTCATCGGTCCACCTTGCGGGGGGGGGCGCCCTACGATACGTTTGCCGATTCGCGGTCTCCACTCAAGGACTCATCTGCTCCAGCGGCTATCGGTCCTTCGACAGACATGGCCAGCCATTGTCATTGAGTGACATTTGCCTACTCTTTGGAAAATATAAGGATGATATTAATATACCAATCTTTTTATTCAGAACTCATAGCCGAGCGCCTAGCGGAGCGAGCCATCATTCCATATCAAGCACCACCGACACAGTATCCACATTTGAAAATGGACAGGTAACATCTCGTTCAATATTCACGCCACAATGCATATACAACGTGATATTGAAATAACTAAAAACCTCTTTAGGGGTCATTGTACTCATCAGTATGAATAACTTTACTATGGAACCAAACCAGAAATCGCGAAAAAAAATCAGCTGATCCTTACTTCAGGGTCGGTCCCGTAGTAAAAGTTTTTCATATTGATGAGTACAAAGACACCTTAAGAGGGTTTCAGTTATTTTAATAACACGTTGTAATGATATGTAAATCACAGCTAACATACGCAACGCAGATCGTAATGTTTTTATTGCAACAACCTGTATCGATTAACACGCGAGTCATTCTGCGAACAGGTTCCGACCGGTCGCGGTATATCGTCTAAGCCGCTTATCATCAGCAACCAGTATGCGCAAGAGTTCGAGCCGGAGTATAAGGAGCAATTGGTGAACCAAACTGCGCCGATGGTGGTCCCTACAGTAATCAGCTATAGTCCGTCTCCTACGGGTCAGGTTACTACGGATACTTACCAGCGGCTGCAAGCGTCACCCCCACCTTCTGTTACTGAGCCATACATACCACCCGGTAAGTTGAAAACACTGACGAAAACTAAAAAAAAGTAGTTTCAAATTGAGCAAAAAAAACCCTATTAGTAGCGACAAATGTGGACTATAGTCTGTACTACTTACTATTCTGTATTAAGATTTGCAAATGGGAGGTCACGCAGATCTAAATCTCAAGAAGAATGCATCAAAACCTACGAGTACGCCAATGTTTCAATCCCGCTTGTCATACGAGTATCTGAAAGTCTAATAATCAAAAAGCCCAATAAAATCTGATTACCGATCTAACCTTTAGATATACTGTGGTATTTATCCAGTTGAAGAGCATAGGTCAGACGTCAGTAAAGTAGTTTGTTCTGACATATTGATATTCTACAGCACCTGGTTAGACTGGAAACTGAACCCAATGTGAGTGGGGAAAGGCCTAAGAAAGGCTTCGTTCACAGAGGTTAATATTATTTAAATGAGGGAGATAAAGTTATTTTAAAAGTTTATATACCAACAAGAAATCTTAAGTAGAAAGCGATAAAGCTGTAAAAAAATCTAATACCTGTTTCAAGTATTATAAAATTCTAAACAACTAAGATCTTCGATTACAGCACTACCACTTTTATAAGTTACAACGATGTACCTGCGTAAGTGTAATTTTTTGGTAGGCGCGAAAATATTTAAGCCAATCATAACGCATCACATTTACGCGCGAAACATTTTCATCTGCAATTGGTTGTTGTGTACGCGTCATGGGTGCGTCTGCTGCATGGCTACGATTTGCCATACAGTTCACAAATGTTATGAGCGAGATAGCATGGTTTTGTTGTTGTTGTATTTCAAATTCAAACGTAAAAACAACAAGGTTTACAATCGTTTTAGTCGGTGTGACATTACTCCTTTCGGCGCTAGCGAATGTAGTCAAAGTAACTAAGGGGACGTCCATTAATCACGTGAGCTCAAAATGGGGGAGGGGTTCGGCAAAACCTCTCCGAATCTTATTTATAGGGAGGGGAAGTCAATAAAAATCTCACGTCGACTTTTTAATTCAGAGAATATACAGTAAGCGACAGCTTTAAAGTTTTATTTTAAAAAAAAAACGACAAAAGATTATTTTTAATCTCAGATCAAAACAAAATATAAGGTAAATATGAATTTTAATAAATCGACAAGAATTCTAGCTAACTAGTGAACGCTGCGCGTGCCGGATCGAAAGTGAGCTCTCCGTCATACGCGCGCCTCCCACCGTAGCTCGCCATGATGTCTGCAATGCGTCGGCTAGCCACCCCCATCGCTCCAGTTTGACGCTAACAATACATTATTAAAACAAATAGCATTTTGTATTACAAAATCAATCACTGCCATAGACAATATTATGCTGTATAATTTATATTTTTTAATAACTATTTTAAAATTTTAAATTTAATTAATAAAATTATACAACGTGTATCAGAAATGCGTAGTCATATTTTAGGAGCTCATTCAGTGCATAGCATAGAACAACTTTTACTAAGGGACCAATCCTGAAATCATAAAAAAAAATCAGCCTACTAAATCGTCGATGTCGTTCGACAAAATGTAGGATCAGCAGATATTTTTTTTTCGTGATTTCGGGTTTGTCCCATAGTAAAACTTGTTCAATAGCATCGCCTGAATAAGCTCTGCATACATGACCACGCATTTCTGATACACGTTGTAGAGTAAATCTCACGTGAGTGAGAGGGAGGGGTCTCACCACATCTTACCAAATCTCACCAAGGCCCCGGATCTAAATGAAAAAAAAAAAAACACCTCACGTAATTAATAGACGCCCCCTTGGAAAAGTTGTAACAACATAACATAAAACAACATCACGCCTGTATTTCCCCAAAGGGGTAGGCAGAGTTGTAATAGTACTCCCACATCTCGCCAGTTATGTTGTAGTCCCATTACAGAAAAAAGTTGAAAAGATGTAGTATAATTGAAATGTGTATTCGATGAAATTCTTCATACCGGCCTGCAAGTATTCAGTGCTAAGCTAAGAACAGGGCACCCTACTAGACGGCTACCATGATTGCAAATATATACAATAATCTCCATGATTATCAACCGGATCGTTTATCTCTATAACATATGACGGTGCTAGTGCTCGGAAGGCCAATTTTCATAATTAAAATGTTCAAAATATAGTTCCAATCTCACATTAATATTGTATATGTCAATCACAATATGACAGTAGATGTTCCTGTTTGACGTTTATTTGTGACATTTAGGACATTGAAACGAGATCGGAACTATATTTTTTACATTTTAAATTAGGAGAATTGGCTCTCTGGAAGACCTTGACATGAATAATCTCATGGTCACTTTTCACTCCAACTCTTGACGTAAACCACACGCGAAACTAAACATTATCTCCTCACATTTCTAGTATATCAACAAAAGGTGCTAGTCCACACAACGCTTATCCGCGACGGTGCGGGTCTCGGCTTCAGCATAGCCGGCGGAAAGGGATCCCCGCCCTACAGAGACGATAGCGACGCCATATACATCTCCCGGATCTCGCCACAAGGTGCTGCTGCTAAGGACGGCAAGATGCTGGTCGGCGATAAAGTTATCTCCGTGAGTTGTTATAAATAGCTTTTAATTACTACAAAAAGTTAAGAAACCAAAAAAAAACTTATCCACTTAAATAAATATCAACTACTTGTATGTCTCTATGATTGCCTATTTAGACCGCTGTTAACAAAGGCCTAGGGACACATCCTTCTTATACAGTTTATGATTATATTTTAAATTTGTCTAGTTTCGGAGAAGAAAATAGGCGAGGGCCAATCCTCTAATTATGATTTCTTTACTTAGGCTATTCAGTCGGAGCTGCAGTTGTCTTTATCGCATTGATTTGAGGGCGGGGACACCACAGAGCAATAGCGATAGTTTTGTAAATACCTAATTTCCATAAGTATCTTCGTCCGCATTTCCCCTTAAAACGTTAAATTTCAGACTTTATATTGCAATTAATTTTGGAACTTAGTCAAGATAGTGCAAAAGCTAGACGATATTTAACAAGAGAAAGGTATTTGTTGACATTAATTATCGCAATCATTTTACTACGAAAGCCACTGGCTACTTACCGTAGTGAAAGACTTAATATAGATTTATTTCCTTAGATAAACGGCGTAGATATGGAGAGCGCTCCTCACGAAGCAGCCGTATCCCTTCTCACCGGACACGAGAGATTCGTAAGGCTCGTTCTACAGCGAACCGTCACAACGGAACAGGGTAAATAAACTATTTGCACATTCTACTATGTAGGCTACCTTTTAAGCTTGCCAGATCAATTGCTTCATGGCATTTTTCTTTCGCATTAGGGAAATTATCCTAATTTACGTACATATTTTTATGAACCAGATATATTTATTATGACTAAAAGGGACTGCCCGTAGCATAGAAAACAGCTTGGCTTTATTCTCGTTCATTAAAATCTTTTTTCCCTCGTATAGGCGAGTTGATCCCGCGGAAGTCCACATCAGACGAAGTGAGAGAACACAAGACGAGCCTGCAGAATGTGAACGTCACTCCGACACAGAAACCCACCACGAATCACATAAGTGCACCTATTGGCAATCACACCAACACATACACTGCACCGCGCGTATCCACACAGGCCGCACCTCCCACACACACACAGGCACCATCGCCGCAGCCGCCGGTACAGAAGCAGGCCACTTTCGCACCCACCAGTACCGTCCCACCGCAACCTGCACCGCGAAAACTGAGTCAACCGAATGGACAGGTGAGGCTTAGTGTTCGCTCTCTATGGACTTCTCGGTTTACATTACATTTTGGGAACGTAGCATTAATATAGCTGTAGTTAATTAGTTTAATCGACTTCCATATTTGCACATTAGTTATACAAACATAACATTTAGATGAAATTGTAGATGCCATTGAGTTCATTTGGATTACTAACAATGTTTTAAAATTAAAATATACCAACAAGATGCTTCAAGAGAACGTAGTCAATTTGATGTTTGTTCCCATACTTGCGATGCCAATAAATTCAAAATTAAAACTCGTTCACTCCAGGCCAAACTGACAACTAACAGTACGAGCACGCCCCTAACTCCCGGCGCCAATAACGTGCACGGATCTAACGACGATGTCTTCGACGATATTCAGGTAAGGCTCGCTTAGTTATTAATTAACGTACTCAGATTCGCAGGTGATGGTATCGGTTTAACACGTTCACATCCGAGCTTTTACGTCATAGCTTTACCACCATTGTGTGCGGTGCCTTATTTGTTTCCCTTCACTATTTTAGTATGTAGATTAGTTAAAAGTTGGCGATGACATTTAACTCCCAATAGTTGCGAAAGGTATTATGTCCAATGCATTCTGAAATATAGAGCTCATATTTCACGATGTTTGGAGGTAATATTGGTCACAATTATTTATTTTTGGCTAAATGATATCTCCATACTTTTATTGCCATTTATCCGCTTTACTATCCTATATAAAATTTCGACATTTCAGACCTGTAATTAAAACCATATGGGTAAAAGTAAAAATCATATTAAAACTTGATTCGAATTATTGTCATTTCAAAATACATGCTAACGTATCATTACATTTATTCTAAAATCTTACTGTGTATCATTATGTATTATAGTATTTACGCACCTTTTATTATTATTCAATTGTATTAACTAGTTTGAGCATTATTTAAAGGCTTCAGCTTTACTTTGTATAATTGCACCATCGCCAATAAACGTTGTCGACGCAACATTGTTTATAACTTTGCTATACTACACGATTAACTATTTATTGTTATCATATAAAATATAAGAGATCAAAATAAAAATATTTATGTAAAACACGTATATATACTATGTATGTAGGACTCCGCAGCTACAGAGACAGATTTTGTATGTATCGCTAAAAATTTAAATGAGTTGGTATTTAGATCTTTTTGTCACAGTTTACTTCAATAATGTAGCCAATGAACTGAGGTAGCAAATGGATTTTTCTTATACATCTCACAAAGCATTATTTTTTAATTTTTCAGATTGTTAAAGCTGGAAAGCTACGGGGATATAACAATATTAAAGTTACAAGCTGTAAAACATTTGTTAACATTTTGCTTTCTATCAAATTTAATAGTATGGCTGTAGAAAAACTGCAGACCTGTTATTGACCTGTTGTTGTTTCCTATAGAAAACAAGAGGCAAAACCACGTAACGTTGTTTTATGCGATTTTTACCCTCCCACTCCTGCACGCGTAGCATGAACACTGTAGACAAGAGATATGTCTACGGAAGAATAGACTAAACGACATTGTATAGTACTTTAACTGTCATTTTGTCTACTCTTTCGTAGACATAGCCCTTGTCTACAGTGGTCATACTACGCGTGCTGTAAGATCATGTAGACATTCAGTTTAAACCTTGGCAAAACGAAACTGATGATCTTTTTTTATTTAGCTCCTCTGCCTCTAAGCTAACTCGAGAACACTCTTATACGTGACAATCATACTAATACATAACCCCCTCCTCTTCTAACGCCCTGTAGGCATCAGTGACCATCCCTCCCACCAGATCTACAGCGTTACTTATTTTATGCATGACCCCGAATCAGGTCTCTGAAAAACAAATAAAATAAATTTTAATACATGTATGATAATGGTGGTGTATTTTAGGCCAAAGCAAGCTTTAACATGAGGTGCTGCTAGTTAAAAAAAGTTAAAAGTTGTTTTGTAATAAAACAAAGTTGCAAGAACCAAAGTTGCTTTAGCCGGAAGAAAAAAACAATCGCGGCAAAAATTACGGCCGCGCAGATCGTCCTATCTGCGAGGTTTAGCTTCATTCAAGTAAAAGGGCTACCTATCTAATCGACTCAGTGTTCAAGCTTGCTTGAATAAAACATACGTCAAAACACAATCAAAAATGTATTTTAGAATCAGCTTTTACCGCAGCTCAGGCCGCGTGGAATAACAACAACAAATATTTGCTAAACAAAATCAAAATCATTTATTTGTAAAACATAGGTAAAAGTTAAAAACTTGGTGGAAAATTAGAATATAAGTCACACTATGTTTAACCTTGAAAGGCATACAAATTACATAGTACCTATAGAACACAGCATAGCATTTTTATTATTAATAAGCATTAGATCCGACAACAGGTCAACAGGATCACCAGGTCCGTGCAATGAGATATTGAGAGAATTACGAAATTTTACGGCAGGTATATCCTGTAATACAGATGACTGAGTGTTGTGCCGCAACTTGGGAGAGGCCTATATCCGTGAACTGTGATAGGCTGAGTTGATATCCTATAATACATATTTTTTTATCAAGGTTGGATCGTGATTGGGTGACATCACAAACCCATTGCACAAAAATGAACTCACCACATCAACATGGATTACAAGCAAAAAGCGATAGATAGAACTGAAAATTTTGTTGGGTTATTTAATATTCGTGAAAGAGTAAAAATTGGTAAAATGCTTTCATAAATACGAAACTAAAAAAAAAATATGTTACCTGGCCGTTATACATTTTTGTTTCAAGAACTAGTTTTAGGGTTCTAGTAATAAGTAATAGGGGGTGATAATGATACGCTACCATGACAAAATCAAGGTCGCCCTTTCCTTTCACTAATACATTAAGCCCCTCCGCAGACTGAAGACTTAATTGGCTGATAGTTTAGATAGTTAGAGTATACTTTATTGTTTGCACACCATAAAAATAAAGTTATAACAAACATGAGCATAGTACAGTCGACCGCTCATCAGTGGTAACAGTTTGACAGTGTCTTTATTTTGTAAGCAATAAGAGCGGGTTTCGTGATTGAAGTGTTACCACTGACGTGCGGTCGACTGTACTAATTGGCTGGCGGTCTTATCGCCGGGTTTAGTCGGGTTATTAATCAATACGGGGTCATATGGGAGGTTGACTCGATTTCCCATACAAACATTATAAGCACCCAACTATCGGCCGACAGTTTGGTCTGTAGTCTGCGGGGGTTCTTAGACTGATTCGATGTGAACGTGTTAAACGTTTAGCCGTCGCGGCCGATTACCAACGAGGAGTTCCAAGCGATGATCCCGGCGCACTTCCTGGGCGGTGCGCGCGCGCGGCCGGCCAGCGAGCCGCCCGAACGCGGCGTGCGCGTCACCGTGGAGCGCGCACCCGCCGTCGTGCTGCCACCGCCGCCACTCGCGCTTGGCCGCGTCACCGAGACCATCACCAAGTCCACCTTCACCGAGACTACCGTCACCCGAATCACCGACAACCAGCTCGTCGAGCCGCTCATCATCGAAGTAAGAACGCCGACCGACGACAACTCAACTCCTTCACAAACAATATCAGGCTACGGTTTCGCAATCACAATATTTTACAGTCCTACTGAGGTTTTGCGAAGTCGATGCTCTCTTGATACCTGGTGGCGACCACTACCACTTTTCATTTTAAAGTATCAAGTATTTTTAGAAACAGGTGAAAGGTAATATGCACGTTTTCTAGCATGCAATTAATAAAGTTGTTCTAATCCAAAATTGAGTAATGTTAGGGACGTTACTCAATTTTCAATTTAAATTAAAACATTGACCTTATTCCAAAACTTCCAATACCAACATGACTATCAAGTGCTATTGACTTTATCTTGTAAGTATTTTGGTACAGTCCTTCGCCGATTTTGACAAAATTCTTAATTAATCCATCCCTCCTGTCTTTGGATTTCATTTGACCTGCAAAAGGGAGTACGCATGTAATACTTTTGATGTGGTTTGTTAACGCTACACATTAACTACAAAGATCTAGGAGAAGACAGAAACTGTAATATTCGAAATCAGAGCCGACCAATCCCAATTGAGTTTGATGTTAGTAAAACAGATCGTAGCTTAAAAGTGAAGTATGACTGTATGAGTCTCTATGAAGAGTCGACACAAAATAAAAGCTGAATTGATTGCAATTCTTGTACATTATAAAACATAAATCGTCAGAAAAAGAATCGCATTTGTAAATATGATGAATGAAACATATATGAAAGAATGTTAATAAATGTTCGTTAATGAATTGAATATAATGTTGGTATGGTACAGAGAGTTGTTTTCGGAGCATGTGCATTGTATTTTATAATATATATCTTGCATAAAAAGTTAAGAGCAGAATGGTTTGATGTTTTGGTAATGTGATAAAGGGAGTTATGACTATCTTTCTTGTAAACAGTTCTTTCGTGATGTCTTCTAAAAATTATACGTTGTATCCTCAGGTAGTACGAATATAAAACGATACTGTGTCATTGCATGACTATGCGTCCTTAAATTAAATGAGTCTGTTGACTGGCGGTTTACGGTCTGCTCCATTATTTCATAAATTGAGCGTACTAAAAAGATAACCTTAAGTTAGAAACTGATTTAAAGACATTAACCACGTATCAAAGATGTATCCTGCTGGCAGATTATCAACAGTATATTTCGGGAGAGATTTGGACAAACAAATCTAGAACAAATTCCCTGAACTACCTACGCTTTGATATGACGTGGTTCCCGCAGGTTTAGACACTCCCTTAAGACAGTTTTTTATTCAGAAATATATCATGGAACTCTTCTCATGAAGCCACCACATGAAAGATATCTCTTGCTAGTAGTATTATATGCGTATTTTCTTTTTATCGCAGAGAGTAAACGTAAACTGACGGTTCATTTCGCTAAGTAGTATATCCAAAATTGGGCGAATGCTGCATGATATGTCATTGCATACCACCTTTCAATCTCCGTAGTTAGCATATAATAAAAGAGCAGTATTGCATATTACAACTATCTTGATATTCGGGAATCTGTATTCCATATATTGTTTCATGTATATTACTTAAACTTCATTAACTTTAGGCCAGAAATTGCTATGAAATGATAACAATAATATAACATTCCAATTTGATTAGTAATAGAATCAACAAACATAACTTCTCGGATAGAGAGCTACTATCCGGTGAAGTTATTTTGTAATTACAAATTATTATGCCATAAGTCTTAAAAGCAGAAGGTTTGGAATTTTATTCCAACAAACAGCCTTGAAAGACCAGTAACTAAAGGGTATAAAAACATATTTATTGCAATTGAATCGAAAATATTGAAAAGATGTCTCTTTTTGTTACAGGAAGTCGTTTTACTCAAAGAAGGCGGATCCCTTGGTTTTAGTATTATCGGTGGCACTGATCACTCGTGCGTGCCCTTCGGTGGAAAAGAACCTGGAATATTTATATCGCACGTTAGTATTTTATTTATGAAACTACACTTTTTTCTAACTGTCGTAGTTAATTACTGCTCAAGGGTTGACAGCTGTTTCACAACATTTTTAATTCAGAGGTTTACCACATTTTCTTTTCCAATTTTCACACCAGTTCAGTTACTTAACATTAATCATGATTTTGATTGCATAGAACACATACTGCGCCGACTCCTAACAAATTGGGATTAGGGCAAGAGGATCATGATATTGATGATTTGCACAGGTGGTGCCTGGAGGAGTTGCAGCTCGTTCTGGCAAGTTGCATATGGGCGACCGTTTGCTGAAAGTGAACGGCGTGGAACTGACTGGCGCAACGCATCGTGACGCCGTGCAACTGTTGCTGCAACCCGGCCCAACGCTCGCACTCTCCGTGCGACATGACCCCCTTCCTAATGGATTCCAGGTTTGTGACCACACCACACTATACACCGCCTATTGTGACACGGGATTGATAAATTATTGTGATCTACCTATTTATTCTAAAAATTATTACGGTTACAAAATATATTCTGAAGCATATTGAGACATGAGATAATTGATTTAATTAATTTCACTCTCCCTCTTGTGTAAAAGAATTCGTATATTTTGTTACATTTGTGGATTTGCTTTAGTGTCATATTAATAACTGTGTGTTTTTTTATCTATTGATTCTTATGTTTATGTTTAATAAGTGATAAAATAAAAAAGTATAAGTGTAACACAAAGTATAATACAAAATGTATATACGTTAGTATGAAATCCGAGTGTTTGTTATAAGTTTTTGTACAATCCTGTGTCACAGACTATTTGAAATGAAATACAAATGGTAATGATTAATCGTTTAATTGGTGACAAATGCTTTTGACAAAAAACAGTCCCCACCATTGGGTATGTTTTGTATTGATTTTTTGTAATTTGTATGAACATACACATACGTAAGCCGCGCAATGTTTTGCATGTTATGCAAGTAACCGAATTTGTGGATTATCATGGTGAAAAGTTGAAAGCATAATGTGAACTCACGAGTAGAATGATTGAGTAATGTCGCTTATAGTAGTCATTTGGCGGTATAAAACAATAAAAAAGTATGCATAACGCTTATGCATTGATGCACATGATTGTTCAATATTTATACTGACAAAAGCAACTAGTATCTCTTTGCTGCGAACTCTGTCGCTTATCTTTTTCTTGTTCAATGACAAAGCTTTGTGTCTTGAACAGCATCGATACGAGTTTGATTGATTTTGTCGTTATAAAACGCAAAAAATTGTTTTGTTCCACACGTTCGCAACACGGCCACCGCCACACGATCAGGGTCTCATACAAGTTGAGATTGTTGACGCAACTGTAAGTGTGAACGTCGCTCGACGATCTCGAACTTATGTGTGTTAATTTACCAAATATATATGTCAGTCTCCAACCCCTCATCCAGTCAGTCCGTGTGCCCAACTATCGTCGTATTCGGAATGGTTATTTCGTAATACAGCTTTTCCTATTTAGAACGCGACTTTTTCTCTTAAATAAGAAATCTTTTTGCTTGTAGCTCTTTCTACTGCCATGCCAATTACACTTAAACTTACACCCCTTAAAAATGTTGTGTGTCATGTGCTAGGATTTTTAGAATGTTTTTGTAAATATTTAGTATGAAAGCTTCTGTAAACTTGAATGCATGGTACCTATTGTATTGTGGCTTTGCATGAAACAAGTCTTTGTGAATGTAGTTGTTCAAGTAAACCAATTTATATGATATAAAAAATATATCTGGTACTCAATTTTTACCATTTATAGTTTCAAAATAAAATGCCTATAGTATTTTTTAACCGACTTTGTTATCTGGTGTTTTAACTTATAATAATTCTTCAGGATCTAACGATAATCAAACAAGAGGGCGAGAAATTAGGGATGCACATAAAGGGCGGGTTGAACGGTCAGCGTGGCAACCCTAACGATCCTAACGACGAGGGAGTCTTCATATCAAAGATAAATAGCGGTGGTGCCGCCAGGAGAGATGGCAGACTGAAGGTGGGTACAAGAAATTTAAATTAAGATATTTTTTTCTGTAATCTTCCTTTTGACGTTGGAGTACAGAGATCTTTAATCGTTATCGGTAACTTTTTTATTCATGAAAAGAGAAATATGAAAAAAGGAAAGTAAAAATAGAAAAATTACTTACCTATTCCAACTGACTTTTCATGAATCAGTTTTAATCGATGCTTTGAAACCACCTGAGACATATTCCAATACAACTTGCCGTAAGACCCTACAGGATAATTTATATTTTTACATCTTTCATCTTTAATGTATCTAGCGTTACGGAATAGTACATTACTGTCGAGGCCTGTAATAAAGCAAATGACGACCGACTAATATTGGAAGGACATGGCGAAACAAAGAAGTGATTTTTAAAGGACGAGTCGCCAGCCGAGTTTTTGACAAAACGAGGCCGTTAATTGCTATTTCGACCGATACTTGTATAGTACTTTACTCTCATTTGCGAGGAAACAATACAAAAATTAATTCGACAGTATCTAATTTTCATTCGCGCCAATTCGACCGCGCGCGGTTCTTGTTCTATTTTAAAACTCTTCGCATTCTGCCTTTAAAATAACAAATATCCTGTACATAAAAACCCTTAATTTATGTATGTGTGTGATAAAACATCGCTAGCATACTTTAAAAAAACTGTCCAGCAATTTCTATTATTGTCGTGTTGGACGTTGCTGGCGTGTTATTTCATTGCGTACGGAAAAGAGGTGATGGATGTATTTTTTTTATTAATGAAGCAATTTCCGAGCAAGTGGGAGAAAATATACATCTCGATTTTCGTAAGCTAGAATGTTTACAGCGATCAATGAAGGAAAGATATTCATTACGTTACCTGCTACGTATGCAATACCTTAAGATAATGTAAAAAGGTACATCCCTGGATGTTAAATACACTATAGCTGCCGTGTTTTACGGCCTTTAATGTACTTAATCAAAATAAAAACAATATTGTATTCTCGTCACAGGTTGGCATGCGTCTATTAGAAGTGAATGGTGTGTCGTTACTCGGCGCGACTCACAACGAAGCTGTGAACGCATTGCGCTCAGCCACTAATGCGCCGCTGCACCTCGTCGTGTGCTACGGATACACCAGGCCAGATAAAATCACCGTAAGATCATAATGAACACTCATAACTCGACGGAAATATTTTTGGACCCCTATTTTGGTCGCAGCACAGACCAGTAAGCCTCTAGACACCTATTAGCCGGATACCCCCGGTCACAAAGCATATGCAGTAGCACTGCATATCTTACGCCCAGCCACCAATCGGTACGTAACTCCGTCAGCGAGCGGCACCAATCATATCACCGAACATTTGAACCGACCAATCATAACGCGCCGTCCGCCCCCCGGTCGCCGCCAACATTTTACGACTGTGTTCTCATGCAAAACTTTGTTAATGCGGCGTCTTGAGGCTTACTGGTCTGTGGGTCGCAGAAACGAATCTGTAGACGCCTGCGAAAGGCGAAAACTGATTGGGAAGCCTGAGGTTTACAGATATTTCCATCGAGTATAATACTTTTAAAATTTTATATTACTCTTAAAACAAATCCAGTTTTTTTATGAAATTAAAAAGCATCATTTTTATTATTTTATTTTTAAATACCTACATTTTATGCTAATTTTAACGCTTCCTTAAAGTTCACGCTTTAACTATTTACAATTTTTACTATATTTTTTTACTTTGTAATTTCATTTGGCACGCTCTCGAATGCGTTTCTGCCTTTCACACCCAAAATTTGTTTGAAACCGTTTTAACAAGCGCTTGTTAGAAAGAGATAGACAATGCGAATGTTTGCACAGACTGGTAGCGAGAGCGGGACGGCGGATACCGGCGGCTCTCTGTCACACTCAACGTCAAGCCTGGACAGAGATGAACCGTTGCACCAACACCAACAGGTCAGTGTATTTGCGCTTCTAGATATTCGTTTTATATTTTTTTGCTGCTTTACCTTTTTTATTCAGCTTTAAACACCTTATTCTTAACCTTAAGCTTTGAATCTTCTTAAGAATAAAGTACGTAAAATAATAAACAATAAAGTACGTGTTTAAGAAACCGATCACATTTTCTCAAAAACCATATTTTCTTAAAATGAGACTTCCGAAGATTTCATAAAAAGCGACCAAACGAAAATGTGTCAAGAATAGAAATGGACAAACTGTAATAACCAATGCGTTTGATAATATTATAAATGTAATATGTAAACGAAAAAAACATAAGTAAATGGATAGAAAGAAGGTGAAGGTCGCGGGAATCCGCTGGTTGCGGAAAGCGCAGGACCGGTCGTTGTGGCGATCCTTGGAGGAAGCCTATGTCTAGCAGTGGACCTCTTTCGGCTGAAATGATGATGATGATGAAATGGATAGAATATTCATTTAAGACAAAGGCCCGTTTTTAATAGGCCCATATTCAACATTGGATGTCTGCAGTTTGCTAGTATGTAGAATTTAATAAAAAAAAATATTAAAAAAACCTAGCATTTGGTTCATTTAATTGGATGAAATTTTTATTTGGTTTACAGGAGCAACATTTCAAACAGGACCTTGTTGAGTATGAACACGAGAAGCAAGTCGCAGAAATGAGAGAAAAATCTACACCCGAAAAGGTAAGCTACATAAGGCCACTAAGTTATAAGCACCAAAACAAAAATGTAACACTTACCCCCAGTTTCTGGAAGGCTGATCAATGTGATCTGATTGGCCGGAAAAAATGTTAACAACCAATCACAACGCTTGACCTGAGATTTGACAGCTGATTAGTAAATTTTTGCGTTGACCAGCCTTTCGGAAACTGGGGGTTAGTATGCAATAAATCTTTGAATAGTTCTCAACAAATAACTTGAACATGCTCAATGATCGGTTTAAACGATTATAACCTTTATGTCATTACAGTAACATACGCAGTGGCACCATCTTTATTCAAGTTATTTGTCAGCTACTTACTAAACCATTTTAAAATTCTGTTTAACTCTCATACAAAGATGGAAGTGTGAAATGAAATGCACGAAAACGTTTCTGTTTTTTTTTGTTGTTGTTGTAATGTTTATTTGTTTGTATAATAAGGCTAGTCGTTTTGTCTAAAAAACTATAATACTAGATCAAGATAACACTGAATTAAAAAAGGTAGGTACTGTAGGTTTTAAAAGGTTCTGTTATTTGACCTTGATTATTTGAATTGGCAGTACTGCGTTGCGGGAGTTTGATGGCAGTCGCTCCGTGTAATATACTGATGGTCAGCTGCATCCGGTTAGAGGCTCGGAGGATGATGGATATTTTTCATGTTTTAACTGGCAAAGCTTACCATATTCACAATATTGCTCTCAACTACTACCACAGACTTTACTTTGTGTCTTTTAGTAATACACATACATATTCTGCCAGCATTTCAATATCTAATAACAACGTTTCAGGTGCTAGATATCGTTCACGCCGTGGAGAGCATGGCTCTCGAGCCCGCGCCGCCGATATCGCCCGAACTACAACACAAGACGACCACCGTCGTAATGTCCAAACACACACTTCAACCTCAGGTTAGTAAATAACTGTAATAACATATTATTTAGATCTAGATTTAAATGACTTTTAAATAGAAGCTAGATGAATCAATGACTTCGCTCTTCCCAAAAAAGCTAGAACACTAAGGTGAAGGTAGGGTAGCCCGCGAAATTCAAAATGTCTTGTTTTTTTTTTGCAAATTGTAGCTCTATTTCGCGTTGTATATTAATCAAAATGATTCGCAGTATATCTACTGAATAATACTCGTAAAAAATATAAACCTAGCTCTATAAGCTCTTAAAGCTCGATAATCGATAATTCGATCGTAAATTAATATTATCCAGCTTGTAGATTATTACTGCAACGAATCATATGTAGATTGATATACAACGCGAGATGGAGCTACAATTTGCAATAAACGCATGAAATTTTGAATTTCGCAGCCTAACCCTGTAGCATTCACCTTAATATTTCTTCTAATCTATAAATTCCAGCAAGTTATTATCTACTTTATTAAAATGCCATTAATTATTTTTTTAATAGTGGCTTTTTTAATATGCTTGATTTCCCCCCTTGAGAACGAAGCGAATACCTAAAAAAAAAAATGCGGGTTTTACAGACTAAAACTAGTTTTCAATAAGGGGTTATACAATTTGGTCGCATTGTTCTTAGAAATTTTCCTGAATAAAACTGAATCCTTGCAGCAGGACACGGAATAAGTTAGGCAGTATAAATTAATTAAAACAAGCATTAAAATTGTTCAATTTCTTTGACTTGTTCCGTGTCCAACTGTACATAATTTTAATATTAGTATGCATGTAGTTTATACTGTATTATCCATTTTGATATTAACAATAATTTATCTATTGAAAATTTCAAGCTTTATATTTCGATATACTTAATTGAAAATTTTATTACAGCATGTTAAATGAAAATATAGCTTTGTTATAATACATATGAATAATTTATTTGTATATTATAAAGGCCGAAACAACTCTGCTGTATATCTTTTGCACGGTTCGCATCTTCCTGACTCTGATATTGATGGCATGCACTATGTATATTTTGTAGTATAAATATCGCTTGCATGAAAATATACGTAAATATCTGTATTGAGTACTTTAAGTATACTATTCGTATGTTAACTCCTTGTCTTCCAAAATAAATGTTGTTTAGTATATCTAAATGAGCCTTTTATATGTAAGGTCTATGTCAATTCAATTAACAATTTACATGATTTCGGATTAGAAACCCTATTTATTAAGACACAAACATCAGTTCCCTTTGGAACGTATTTTTTTAAGACCTTTTAAACTGCTTTTGTCGTTCTGAATTCAACTTAGTTTTCATGAACGTAAAGTTGAAATTCGTGTATGTGGCAATTACATCAATTATTCAATTGGATTGACACAGACTTTAGCTGGTTTGTGATGAAACGGAAGAGTGGCACTTTACAGAAAACTTCAGTACACCTATCTCTTTACGGCGATCTTTCTGTCTTATGTCTGTAAAATGTAATAATAATAACTATTACAGCATTGATACTGACTATTAAGGACTGTTTTGCATGTATCCTCAATTTCTTTAAGAACTCTCTGTTGGGACGTCTACATCATGATGGAAACGTAATAGAACTTCTAAATGTACCCTAGTACTATTAGTATAAACCTTATAGCAAGACGATGTTGTTCAGTTCTTATTTTAATTTAATGTAGCTTAGTGTCAATGTCGTCATGTGTTTAGCTTGTACGGGTTCTGCCTAGAGGACAACCCTTAATGGTGCAGTTTATAAATTAATGACAAAGCGTATTACGTCCATTGCAGAATGCAAACCCAGAGGAAAAGGAGGAAAACACATACCTAGTACGGCAATGTTAAGTTCTGTCCAAATAATTTGTAAATAGTTAATATTCAATAAACTTAACGGATACACGTGTCCAGTAAAACTATTTTTATCGTTGTCTATTTGTGAAGTATGAATGACGGAGCAAAATCAACATGAAAATGATAATTAGATGTTTTAATTTTTACCCGACTACTCCAGGAGGGTAATGTTTTTGCTGACCGATATGAGTGTTATAAAATAAATAAAATTAGTTAATGTTTTTAATTCTGAATAGATTATGTACCAATGCGATGCCATTTAGTTGCATTGATGGTCGTTTATGTCTGTGGGTTCGTTATAGTGTTTTCAGTAAAGTTATCCAAACGTACTTTCCTTATATTTATGTCGTAATGGCTTCGCGCTTTTTAATGTTATGTACAATACTCGCCACGGATCTTTGTCTCTCGGAAGTTAGCTTCAGATTTGGTTCTTCTTCTTCTTCGTTTCGACATGAGCTACATAATAATAATAGCTCATGTCGTGGGGAAAAGATTAGCCAGTCAGCAAGTTGATAGCGGGGCTGACTGCCCAGAGTGCGCCGGACGATCAATTAAATATCGTCACTCGTGAAGGCTCTTTTAACGCACCCCAGATCAGATTCAGGTCAGATTTGGTTTGCGCATTGTACAGTCGCAACAAAAACGCATTTGTACTAATAATTTTATCATAATTTTAACATTAAAATTATGTAGCTAAACTTTTAAGTAGCTAAACTCGCATGTAATATTAATTTGTTTATGGAGAAAAATGTAACAGTGAGAAATATTAGTTTGAAAAAAAAACATGTGATAAAACCTAACAACAAAACTTAACACAGTAACGAGCTACCTAAAATAATAATAAAACTTAACACAAAACAGCAACTAGATCTATCTTTAGAATAAAAGATAACACAAACAAGTCAAACATACTAATCGCAATAATAACAAAACAACTGACTGAACACGACTGTACCACACCCCGGCCACTCAATACAATATGAATGCTAGCACCGCCTACATACGCAAGCTTACGTCTTATACAAACACGCACACACTTGAATGAATAGGGTTGCTTGCCGCTCGAAATGCCAACTGAGTTCCAAACGCGTCTCAGTAGTTCTCGGAGATGGCGTTAGCTTGTGTAGCGAAAGTTATTCTTGCGCACGAACGCAGTGAGTTTTTACGGGCGGCGAAGAAAATAATTTTTGATTAGCTGCAGTACAGTGATAGTTTTATTTATTGTAAATTGTTACATAAAGAGCTCGTACTACTGAATCACATAACTAAAGCTTATTAAAATACTATCAATCATTATATATGTATATTGGAAAATAAAATAAACAGTTAATTAATCAAAAAAATGTATTATATTAATATTGCCATAGAAATTATACATTATAATAAATTACATCGCGTAAATTGCATCGGTTGTATCTGACGATGTAATCCAGTAAAATTTATTTTATTGTAATGTGTAGTGATCGCGAAAACCTAATAAATTATTAAATAAATTATATATTACACACACTGAAAAATTTACGCCTATACGATTTAAATTAGCGGTTATTGAACCGTATGACATTG
Source organism: Asteroscopus sphinx (assembly GCA_949699075.1). Taxonomy (NCBI): domain Eukaryota; kingdom Metazoa; phylum Arthropoda; class Insecta; order Lepidoptera; family Noctuidae; genus Asteroscopus; species Asteroscopus sphinx. The sequence continues at coordinate 15,194,455 of OX453013.1, forward strand.
AAAATACGGAATGTCAAAAAAACGTTTTGTTTTGCAAGCATTACAATTTATAATAATTCATTACTCTCTTATCATAAGTACGTAATTTTACAGTAAACAATCTCTCACTATAGTTGTAAAATTAAACTCTCGCGGTAAGTAGATACCTACCTTTAATAAAATACAATAAATCACTACTCAAAGGAATCTGCTTTCAAGCATTACAAGCAAATTATTTTTTCCTTTTTGTCATAACTGGCAAAGTGCAAAAAAATCGTTTAATTGTAAAATTAAATGCTCGCTGTTCTGTAGTTCTACCTATAAAGGTTTTTTTGTGGCTTACCTTATTTCATCCTTCGGAAATCGAAAAAATCTTCTGTTTCCTTGTCTAGATATAGACACACATCCGTGTAAAGCACAATACACTACCATTTTCAATTAAAATACAACTACAAACACCAAAAAATATATTGCGTGACGCACTCGACTGGCGATTGACATCCATTGAATATTGCAGTCCAACTTGCCGCCAAACTGCGAGCACGTGCGGGGCGCGGGTGAGGAACTTAAATTGGCGGGGGGCAGTGAGTGGCTGTTCTGTACGTTAGTACTATTAGATATTCTGTGACTGTACTGAGCGGGACGTAGCTATTGACGAAAGCGAGAGCAACGATAGGAAGTCGTTCGGTCGCTCAGTTGCTAAGCAACTATACCTCACCCGTTCCCCCTTGCTGTCTTTCGTCTCTTGCATCTATTTTTAGTTTACTGCGCAGCGATTTGTTGCTAACTTCAGAAACTTAAAGATCCGTGGCGCGTATTGTAATCAACTACATGTAAAACTTGAAAATGTTCTTTATGAAATACACTATTTTGAAATGAAGTGGTAAATGTATATAATAGCAAAATTTATCATTTTGTTTAGTTAGTAAGGACAAGGGTATAATGTAGTTAAGATAACATAATAACCGTGTCAAATAATATTTCGGTTTGAATTAACTATTCTCTCTATTCGTGTGTATACCTATAACAAGTGGATGTTTCTGTGCAACATTATCATAAATAGTGAGATACCTACCTTTGTCGCCTTTGCACATATATCACACATATACAACCTTATACTTAGTTTATACTAAATCTCTTAAGGGGTCATTGTAATCATCATTATGAGCAACATTTACTATGGGACCAACCCTGACATCACGAAAAAAAACAGCTGATCCCTAATTTTTTTCGATTTATGTGGTGAACTTATTTCGGGGAGGCCTATGTCCAGCAGTGGACGTCTTTCGGCTGAAATGATGATGATGTGGTGAAAACAAATATAGGGAACAGCAGATTTTTTTTCCGCGATTTCAGGGTTGATCCCATAGTAAAAGTTGTTCATAATGATGAGTACAATAACCAGTGGCGTGCATTGGCCTACTTCACTTGAATTTAATTGTGGTGTAAGTTATTGATTTTTTCATGTAGGAAGATTAATTTAGCATTAATAGGTCTATTTTAAGATAAATAATCATCGTACTCTGAAAAAAAGATAATAACTTACACCACTATTGAATTTGAATGAGGAAGGCACTGGGTATTGCCTAATTGCCTATATGTAATGCACGCCGCTAACAATAACCCCTTAAGAGGTTTAGTATAAACCAAGAATAAGGTTGTATATGTACAACCCAACTAAAATATTATCTTCAATCCCGGTGTTTTATTCCATTGCTATAACAATAAAATTATAACATTGTTATACAATCCGATACGACCAATTAATATCATAAATTTAATTGTTGTAGTAAAATATTTACATACCAACTACATTCTTTAGCTTAAACCTAAATACTCATGTATATATTTGTAACATGTTGTATTCTATGTAATAGTCTTCAATCCAAAAGACCAATTTTATATACCCGTTTATCCCTGTTTGTCTTAATCAATTATATTAATATACATGAACTATAATTGTTATTATATTATGTACTCGACAAAACTATGTCGAAAAAAAAACAACATAAACTTTTGAAATGTTTATACTTCGCTTCCAACTTTTTTACAGTATTATTTATAAATTATACTTGTTCAATAGGTGATGGTATGTTCAGTACTATGCATTTGTTGAAGTATTTTCAATTGTTTAAATTTGAATAAGATTATCATTAGGATGTTTGGCCAAATTACTATTCTCAACTGCCAATTATTTTACATTTGATAAAAACTATTGTGCGTTTATCTTTATTTACTTTTTGATGTACAAAATTGTATAATTGACGTTATGTTTAGTGTTGCATTAAATACATGATGTTTCAGATGACGTTTTCTTTTGTTTTTATGTTAGCATGTTTTCAATGACATTTATTTTGGAAGATTTTTGTTCGTCGCTGAAGTAAGCTTTTGGGTTTTATGCTAAATAATAATATTATTTTTGAACTATTCTTGATTTTCGTATTAAAATTTTCGTGCAAGTAGCTTTGCTATTGTTCGATGTGTTAAAAAGCGTCAACGGTTTTACTTGTGCTAAATTTGTGGTTACGCTCGAGTATCTAGCACTTTGTTTTGGTCTTTCTTTTAGTCTTATTTAGGCTACAGTAATGAGTTGCGTAAGTACCGAGAGGTGCAGTATATTTTGTTGGTTTGGTTAGTCGTCTAGTTCGCAAGCGGCGCCCCCCTCGCCGCTCGCGGTGTTCACCCAGCAGAAAGCGAAGACGCCGCCCCCCTCCGCACCGACCCCTCCGCCCACGCCCGTTACCGAAGGCACGCCTGTGGACCCGCCGCCGCTGCAGCGACCCAACAGACCGCCACCCGCGCCCCCCGTCAAACAAAAACCTCAAGTGCCGACAAAACCGAACACGAAGCGAGTTAGTTTCACTCAAGAGCCGATGGATGAACCTGAACAATACCCCCTGTTGATGAACGATACAAATACGATGTTCAGACCCTCATTGCATGACGTGCATGATGACGAACAAACGGGGCCTATGATCATTGACACTAACGATGCATGCGAGGGGTTTAGCTCCTTACTAATCCGAAATCAAACTTCTACCGAATTGGAAGTCTCGAGACCGGTCCCTAAAGCGAGTCGAGTACTTCACGCCGACCTCATCATCCCTCCTCCGCCTTTGTTCGACACTTACGTAAGTGATAGTGAATTAATTGACGACGAAGATAGTGAAGCAAGTCTATCACCTATCACCGTTATCCCTGAGCGGATTGTGCTACCTGAGCCAGCGGTGGCTGAAACATCCATGCAGTCCTCAAACTCCACCAATTCTCCTGATACTGAAGCCCCTCCTCCTGTGAATTACGGTGCGTATCCAAATTTGGTCTCGGGGCCGGTCGTTCCTGACGCACCATTTCGCTCGGTTATAATATCAGCAGTGCCTTCACATCAAGTCTTCCGTACGACAGAGCTTCATGTAGCCAATGATGAATATTACAACGAACTTTCTGTCAGTCCTAGTGGTGAACCCGATCCTCCTGCATTGCTACACGCACAATATAAAACTTTACCCACTGTCTCACACGTCCCTAATTCTCCATGTAGTTTACATCCAGACGAAACTTATATTGATCAACGAACAATGTACGTACCCGTTCACCGTTCATTGCGTGATTTGAGGACAGATAATACGACATCGGGTATGGTTCATTCTAACACATATCCGCCAATCAATCCCTACCCATCTCTAACGACTGTAGCTGGAACGTATAACCCATATACCTGCACAGTCCCCGTATGTTCTTCCCATCAAACTGGTTATTTCAATCATAAATCACAGACCGCTGTAGTCAGTGCTTTAGGACAAGATATAAATGCAAACTTCACTTCATCTGTCCCCACTAATATCTATGATGCGCCTAAAAGTGTTCAATCAGAGAGAAGAGTTCATTTCGGTGAGGTGACTACGGTGCCTGAAACCGATAGAATGTCAAACAGTTCGGATCCCTTGAGGGAAGGGAGCCCGACGCCCGCATCCGCCTTGAAACCCGCATGGAGCAGCAAAATCAAAGCCTTCGCCATCGGCGAGGTAAACATCAATGTACGGCATCTTATCCTCGCACATACACACTCAGCTTCTTTTGATTGTGTTCGTCAACAACCCAACCTGGATTCTTGACTAAAACCCACATAGTCTGTCATCCCTCCATATCCCATTTTGTTACTTACCCCCATTAAATTATTGTTTTTTACTTGCAATTACTTATATTTTGCATGTTTAATTTACTAACCGCAATAACTTTATTTTATTATTGTTTATTAAAACATTGACTGCATGGGTGTGAAGCCTGGAGAAGGGAATTTCATAGCTTGTAAATATCATAAGCTTTTTACTCATTATTTATTTAATGTACTTGAAAGATTTGTTAGTCAGTAGCTAATCAAACCGAATGTCCTCAGGCTTCCCCACCTCATTCTGGAAATTTTGTGAAAGCGTCTGTCAGCGATAAGAAAAAGTTCTTCGAAAATGCTATGGAAGAAAGCCACAAACCATCGCCCAAGCCAGGTGAATATTATTTTTATTGTTTATATTAATATTATAATCTTCACTTTCACTATTATTTGTGCGAATAAATGACGTATTTATCATCACACATACGTCCTTTAATTAGCAAACCACTGCTTTCACTCGTGTTTCTCCTTGAAAGGTAATATCGTGTAGAAATTGTATGAACTTATGTTTATGGATAATTTACCTATTTCCAGAAAAAGTTTTCACATTCCTATCAGCGGATGAGGTGGAGAAATTGAAGCAAGAAGAGGAAAGAAAGATGGCTTCTCTGTCGCGATCAGAGCTCGGCTCGTGGTCCCCAGGCGAGGACCGGCAGAGTGGATATAGCTCGCATTCCGACGACGAACCTTATGAGAATGGCCATAGGTAAACCAAATAATTCAGTTTTCTAAAGGCTCGTATAGACCAAAAGCAGTTCAGTAGCAGCGCAGGTTGAAGGCAGGTCCGTGCATGTTGTTGTATGTTGCCGTGCTCTTGCCCGGCTCTGGACCCGCTGGCGACAAACAAGGCAGCGCGGGGCGTGAGATGCGCAGGGCAGGAGCTATATGGTTGCGTTGTATCACGACTTCTCTACGGTCGCCATACTAACTGGCCACACTGGATTAGGGCAGGACAGCGCGTCAGTGTGACGTCAAAGCGGTTACGAGGCAGTTGTTTGACAACCGACACAACATGTCATACTGAAAGCAGTACTATGGCGAGTCCGCCGTCATAACGATTTAACGTCTGCCGCACTTCTTCTTCTTCTTCGTGTCGATGGTACAATATCATATCCTGCTGGCCCAGAAATTGGCCACCTTAATTGCATTGTCTGTAGCATTATTCAGATCGCTCAATGTGCAGGTGTAAGGGCAAAGAGAGCAAGATAACAGATGTGGCATTGATTGAGGATCAACGCCACAGCTACAACCTGTATCCGTTTTGTCTACGTAGCCCCATTTGCTCATGTTCAGCTTACATCTGCCTACCTGGGTCCGCAGACGGTTTAGGGACTGCTACTGACCTGCTTTTGGTTTATACGGGCCTTGAAGTTTTGTTAGAATAAATATCTGGATCTTAATCAATTTAGATACATGCAAAATGCATTTGGTCCCTGAAAGTAGTTCTAAAGTGAAACAAGCCAATTTTTAGTCCTTTTTAAAGTTCTAAAGCCAAACGGCAAAAAAGGATTCCATACATAAAAAATTCGGTATCTCTGTGTTGGTGCTGATGTAATTTAACAGCAGTATAGGTTATTTGTCTATTTCTCAAAATTATCAATTTTATTTAGAAGAATGAAAAAAAAAACGATTTGTAAAAAAATATGAAAAAAAATGACAAACGCTTTTTAAGTTTTTGGAGGGAGCATTTTCTGTTCTTGTCACGCGAAACGGACATTGTACTGAGTGGTGTCTTTGCGATGGCGTTAATGCGTTATGACGTCAGATGGCAGTAGTGCTGTATCTGTCTTGTAAAACATTTTGAAACACTTGTAACTTGAGCATTGTTAAAAATATTTCGGTAGGTTTTTCATATTGCTCTTCTTTTTTCAAATAGATTTAAGATTACTAATAAAATAATAATAGTCAAATACCCTATTATGTGAACCGCCACAGTATTGTTTAAAATTAAGACTTTCTTGGTGGTTATAATATGAAACGGAGATAAAGAAGAGTATTTTAATATTCAAAAACTTACGCACCTTAGTGTGTCTGGAGGCGTGAGTCCATCGGCGAAGTCTCAACGCAGACGAGCGGAGCGAGACGGCGAGGTGGAGGACGCGGCCACGCGCGCCGCCCGCCGCGCCGCCTGGCGAGCCGCCAGACTGCGCTCGCTCGAACAGGTCAGTCTGCTGTACAGGAGCGTTACCATGACGTGTTAAGGTGCTGCATTGAATTTGCAACCGTCCCTTAGTAACACACGGCAAATTGCGTGTGCGAGAACAGAGTGGAATCGCGCTGTTTTGATGTTTTTTTACATTTTTGCTAATATAACATAACATAACATCACGCCTGTATTTCCCCGAAGGGGTAGGCAGAGGTGTAATAGTACATCCACATTTCGCCAGTTATGTTATAGTCCCATGTAATAGGGGGCGAGCCTATTGCCATTTTTGTCATTTAATGCTAATATCTCAGCGAATAAACATGTAAATAAAAATCTGGTACACCATAATCTAAATATCCACAAGATGTATCTTATTGGCAAAAAAACAATAGTACAAACCATTGGGATCTCCAAATGCAATGCAAAATAGTGGTAAAACGGACCTTACTTTGGAAAATAAATCTATCAAGCAAATTTTATTGAATCCTGTTTTCCCTACACCAAAATCTAATAAATATAATGAAAATTCAGATATATAAAAATTAGATCTACGTCGTATCCACAAATAAAAATATTTTAATTAGAAAATCCGTATTTTTCTCAATGCCGCCCCTTAAAGCTATCATGGTTCCGTTGAGAGAGAGCGACGGCGCTATTAGTCCTCACAGTCCAGTAAGCCTCTACACGCCGATTATCTGGATACCCCCGGTCACCAAGCATTAGCACTACATATCATACGCCCCGCCGCCAATCGAGACGTCACTCCGTACCAATCATACCGAACTTTTGAGCCGACCAATCATAAAGCGCCGTTCGCCCCTGCCCCCGCATATATTTTACGACTGTGTTCTCATGCTAAACTTTGTTTTAGTGATGCAACGAATACGAATATTCGTATTCGCCGAATACATTCATGACATTCGTATAAAAATAAATTCAGACTATCGATCGGCAACACTACCTACAATATGCGCGTCAGTAAATATTAACTAGCTAATAGCACAGAGTAAGGATGTTACTGAATAGTTAGCTAATTAATGTATACTGACGGGCTGCATCGACTTGATGTTGACGAGTTGATGTTTTAGTTTTAGCATTTTGTTAGAATGTGCTCACACTTGTTTGGTTTATTTAGGAGGCGCTTGAATCACAGAAAGTGATTAAAAGCATGGTGGGGCCAGCAAGTGATATTTTGGAAGATCCACAGAGAGAAAATTCTCCGTCCGAGGTAATTAGTTGAATTTACATACTTGTTGTTTTGATAAATAATTATGTGAATGTTGTCCCAATTAAAACACTAAAGCAACCTATTCTGTAAATGGAAAAAGGAACATGCAAATAATTTTTTGCCGTAAATCTGTTTCTTGCGACAAACCACTCGGAGATCCGATAGTCTTTTTTCCATTTCAGATTTTGAATGTTTTATCATAATTTAATAATACATGTAATAATTAATTTGTTTGTCTGTAACAGTTAAAATTGTAATTAACACTGCTTAGATATGTCTTTGTCCAGTAAGCATTTGATAAAATCTCCTTTAGTTCTATGTTCATTTTCGATACTTAAATTGATACCTTCAATGTCTTGTTGCAAGTACCAGTAACAGTACTCAAACTGATTAAACTTTTACTAACACAGTGTGGTTAATTTGTCTTGTCCTGGGTGGGGATCAATGTCGCTTGGCTGGCATATTATTGTACGTTAACAATGGGCTGCGAATGTCAAAATTGGCTTTACAAATTATAGAAATGGCCCCTGCCACGTATCGCGTTACGCACAAAACCGGGCCCTATACTGGCCGTCAAGGAGAAAGAAAAATTGTTAGACGAGCGCATTACCCTCCGCACCGAGGAGTTCGTGTGCCCGGCCACCGGCGAGACTAAAGTGCGAACCGTCGAGTACATTGAGAAAGTCATTGAAAAAGAGGTACGCGTATAACGCCGCGACTTGTACATTCTGCTACGTAAGACGCTGTACACAAGCAATGCCGTATCGTGTGTGGTTTTTATTATCTTTTTGTATATCTTTAAAATTACGCTTAGCTTTCAACGTGCAACTTTTTGACGGACAGTACAAATGGAGACTATACTGTAGACTGACGAACTGAACTAGTACTACGTTATATATTTGTAAAAAGACAATGAAACGATTGACTGACTAAAATACTTAACGGGGCCTTTTTAAGTGCACATAACGAAATACACTATTTAGCACAACACAAACGTAAAACACAACACTTGCAGTAGATATTATTTCGTAGGAAAATAGGCAAATCAGTTATGACTGACCTGTTTCAAAGTTATTTACCCACAATCTCCAAAGAAGAAAAATCACTGCATAATGATTTATCTGTGGCAATTTTTGGAATATGTCGCTGATGTATTTATCCTGCTTTTGATGAAAGAGCAGAGCTGAAGATTTTTGTGCACCTTTGTCTGAGATAGAAATTAAAAGGCAGTAGGTACTTAATTAATCTCAACCAGAGATATTTTTAATATATAATATTTTTGAATGACTATGACGATAATTAAAATGCAATAATAATTGTAGCTAACGATGATTTTTCTAACTTATAATTAAAATTTGAGAAAATAACTAGAAATATGATCAAGTAACTGATTAGGTTATTTTTCTGCGACAAATATAAGATGTAGATAATCACGTAGTAGACACTCACGTTAATTTAGAACTAAAATAATTGACGTGGCAATAACAAGACTTGTAAGTTATGGAATAATTATAAATTATTGTTATAAATCCCATTTTATATACAATTTATTTGCCTCATTTGACAGTATCCCGAATCCCAAGGTTTCCCATGTTATTTTCTTTTATTATTTTCTTCTTATCTATTTAATGTTTTCACGAGTGTTGCATGATATTTTGGCATGGCATGCTAACTTAATTTATTGTGTAATTTGTCAGACGATACCTGGATTCTAGACACTGCAAGCTTCAACGAAAACAATGGTTTGTTGCGTTTATTACTCTTCAGAAACATATATACTAAAGCTTATTTCATTGCTTTAGCAGCAGAAGCAACTAATCCACTAACGCCTGTATATTAGAACAATAACAAAGTATTTAGTGCATGTCATTTTCCATAGGTAACCAACATTACCGACAGGTGCTCAAAATTGTGACCTTTTTTGTAGTGGGAACTTGTATGTTGTTTTAATTAACTGGTCACACTTTTGAACACAAAATTCGAAGACATTTATTTACTGATGATAAACTTTTACATTTCATAAAATCCTGTTCTAAAACAAATACTTAAAGAACATCATGCATTTATACGACTGTAAAATATTCTGAAGCCAGTAGATTTCATAGCATTATGCTCAATGATTAAAGTTCAAAGATAAAGTCATGGCATTTCTCATTTTTGGCGAAAAGTAATGAAAATGACTATGATTTTGGTACTAACTGTATTTGTCAATACAGGTGGAAACGACGCAAGAAAAAATAATATCTCTGGAATTAACGACTAGCCCGAGTAGCGAAACAGCGCCTACCGATCTCGAGGAGGCCGGTATTAGCTTGGGAGAGGGGGAGACAGAAGGCGGGGACAGCTCGCTGCAGCCCGACATCGTGCAGGTGGTGAACCCTCTGCTGGACGGCGGCGCCGGCCGCGTCACCGCCATCCCCGTGGGGCCCACGCACCGGGTCACCGCTTACACAGAAACACCACACTAGACCACACTCACTTAAGGCCCGTACAAACCAAAAGCAGATCAGTAGCAGCGCGGGGCATGAGCAGCGCGGCAGACGTCACACTAAAAGGTAGGCAGTTTGAAAGCGTTTTGACGGCGGGCCCGCCATAGAATTGCTTTCAATATGACATGTTGTGTCGGTTGTCAAACAATACAACTGCCTCGTAACCGCTTTTACGTCACACTGACGCGCCGTCCTGTCCTGCCCGGTGTGGCCAGTTAGTATGGCGGCCATAGTGATACAACACAATCGCACCGCTTCTGCCCACGCGCCGCGCTGCCTGATTTGTCGCAGGGCAGGACCGGCGCAGTTTTCCAGCGGGCCCGCGCTAATGTTTGGTGTGTCGTGTTTCATATCGGTCCTTGTATTACAACCTGCGCGGGCCCGCCTTCAACCTGCGCTGCTATTGACCTGCTTTTCGTCTGTACGGGTCTTTAGATCTCTATCCAGACACGCCTCAATCTCCGCCCCCCTTACCCTACCTGAAGATAATCCCATGACAACACATTGGCTATAACCACAGTTGTAATAGACACAACTCGACTGTTGTCGAGAATCGAACTCGATTGTAGATTTCTTCAACGAAACGAACGTTCGTGAAACGAGTATCCATCTTAATTTTGTATTGTAACTGTGATAATAAATTTAGACTCCACCGACTTGTTATGTTACTTAAAGGCGCTTGAAGAAATCCACTAGCGAGATGCGTTTTGTGGCATTTTATTTTGATCACAATTTTTATTTTTTTATTTTAGTTTTGCGACGGAGATTTTAAATTATTGATAGGTGTTACTATACATATATTTTTTGGAAATATTAATAGTTTTTATTCTTTGAATACTTTACGTATTTAATTTTAAATAATTTTCATTCCGTGCAAGTTTTTATTATTGACTGAATGTTGATGCTGTACCTGCTGAGGAATGCGACTGGTTGCTCAACCAGAATATGAATGTGGGCAAGTGTAAGATGATATTACAGGTGTACATACCGTCTACAAGGCATAATGTAATGCGACACAAATGTACGAAAGTGGCATCACATTTTACTATACATAAAACATAATATCAATCTATACTTGCATTATAAAATTAGTTTATTTGCGAATTGTTGTTTCATTCAGTATTTTGTGTTTGCTGATGTATTAATATATTAATTTAATGTATTATTAATTTAATTGTATGTGGTGCCTTGATTTTTTTAAATCAATTTTATATAATTTTGCAATTTTATCATTTAAACTTCATGTTTTAATTTTATTATTCTTTTAATTTTGTTTCGAAAAATAATTTTACATTAGGTATATTATAATTATCGTTATCCTACAGAAGGTGATAAATTACGCATTTGCATCAATATGACCATAGTGTTTATTATTAAGATTTGCTGTAAATGTACCGATGTATTTCCGATAAAACTAAGTGTACATTTCCGCCTGTATGAAATGTAATATTTGAATTTGATATATTTAAATAAATATGTATTACGGTAAATAAATTGAAAGTGTTGAATGGAAGAATGTGTGTACTTTATACCTTTCTAGTGATATGTGCATTGTAAACTATATAAAACATTGTATGTTTGTCCCAATTAAATGTTTTAATATATATTTTAATAAAATTATCCTGTTGTTTAATTGCGAAACACAATAAGATTAATGTTACTTTATTTAATCTTTATAAAATATCTAAGGAACACAATTTAAATGACTAAAATCTAATAACAACAAAAACATCTTAAAAATAACTAACGAATACAACACTGTTACTTCTTCGGAGCAATAATGCCTTCCAGTTGTGCCTGAAATCAGATTTTTGCATTTAGAAAATTGTAAATGTTAACAGATTAATATATTATATTTGTATAAAAAAGACTGGTTGTGAAGGCATATAAGTAGGCAAGTGAATTTGTTAAAAATAAAATGTTCAAAGTTTGAAACAGAAGGCCAATTTTTACAGACGAAAAAAAGGAGGAGGTTCTCAATTCGACGTATACGTGGGACACTCAGAAAGTTTTGCGAAACTAAAAAAAATTGTTCTATACGTACATATATTTTTATCAAATCTTTTCAAAGTACTTTCCACCAGCCTCTATACAAAGATTCATGCGCCTAAACCAGTTTTCAAAACACTTTTTCCAGTCCGCCGCAGACACCTCGTTTACAGCCTGCTCGAACGCAGCCAGCGCATCTTCCGGCGACGAAAATTGTATCCCTTTGAGCTGATTTTTTATTTTTGGGAATAAAAAGAAGTCACACGGTGCTAGATCAGGGCTGTAAGGAGGGTGACCCAGGAGTTTGACTGGCGTGCTGTCCAGGAAGTCCCTCGTTTTGAGTGCGGTGTGCGCAGGTGCATTGTCGTGGTGGAGCAGTAGCCCGCGGAGCCCTGTGTTTGGTCGCTTGTTGCTTATAACAGAGAAAACTTCTGGCAAACATTTGGTAGTATACCATTCGGCATTAATGCTTCTTTGATCCCGTAAGGGAATTGATACCAAGTGGCCAGTCAAATTAAAAAAGCTAGCGATCAAAATCTTACCCCCGCTTCTAGATCGCTTCACTTTGGTAGGCGTTGGCTCATTTTGAAACACCCAAACAGTCGACTGGCGCTTGGTTTCTGGGTCGTATTGATAAATCCAGGACTCATCACCTGTAACGATGTCGTAAACACGCCGAGACGAGCCTGCTTCAAATTTGTTAAGCATATCACGGCACCATTCCACCCGGGCCTGCTTCTGAGCATCGGTGAGGTTGTGCGGCACCCAGCGTGATACTATCCTCCTCACGCGAAGATGGCTGTGTAGAATCTCGTGAACGCTTCCCGATCCAATCTTCAATATGTATTGAATCTCCTGATATGTAATTCGCCTATTGTCTTGGATTAAATTTTTCACTGCTAGCACGTTTTCTTCGGTAACAGCCGTCAAAGGGCGACCGCTTCTTTCGTCATCCCCCAAAGTTGGTCGACCGCGCTTGAATTCGTTATACCAACGATACACGGTTGCCTTGGAAGGGCCTTCATCCATGAATGCCATTTGAAGTCTATCGTACGATTCATCCGGTTTCAGGCGACACTTGAAATCGTATAAAATCATAGCTCTAAAATGTTCCCGGCGCAGATCCATATTTCAGTGAGACACAATACTTTGAATTAACTCGCAAAAAATGTGGAGGGAAATTTTGAAATTGAAACTTACTTATTTTTACTTATAAATAATCATATTTTCGAAAAACATTATAACTGGCCAGTCTCCCATATATAAAAACTTTTTTTCGCAATACTTTCTGAGGGGCCTGGTATAATTTTTTTTTTTTGATTATTGTTTTTTTATTGGATAGTGTATATCTCGATGTTGGTCCCATTTAAATTTGAAAATCAAAATCCACCCCTGAGGGTAGGAAAACAGGGGATGAGTGCTTGTTCACCCACTGAATTCTTACCTGTTTACCGATTCTGTTGAAACCTGGCACACATAAATGTAGTTCTAGACACTACAACATTATGGAGACCTGGAGTTAGACTTTAGCCACAAAAAATATTAAAATAAAACTTTTTAACAAAAAATTGAACCGAAGAAAACAGAAATTGAAAAGCGAAAAATAAAATGAAACTTTTTAGTCTTAATAACTATTCTGCTAACTAAACTAATGTAAATAACTTATTATGAGTCGGCGCCAAACAAACAATCAACGAAGATCATTAAATTACTTTAAAGAAATAATAAAAACAAAATAACATCAAATACAACGAGAAATTTTCAACGATAAACAATAACTTTCCAAAAATGCGTTCTCCGCTCGACCACTTGCAACTCGCACGCACTTTGCTTGTTGGTTTGGCGCCGACTCATAATAGGTTACTTACATTAGTTTAGTTAGGAGAATAGTTAAGACTAAAAAGTTTCATTTTATTTTTTGCTTTTTAGTTTCTGTTTTCTTCGGTATTTTTTTTTGTTAAAAAGTTTTATCGTAATTAAAAACGTTCAAAATATAGTTCCAAACTAATCTCGATGTTTTATATCTCAATCTCCTGACAGTAGATATTTCTAATTGCTGTTTATTGGTGACATTAATGACCTCACACATGTCACAAATAAACGGCAAACAGGAGCTTTACTATCAGGAGACAGATTTAAAACCTTGAGATTACTTTGACTGCCTTGTTGGTCTAGTGGTCGCAAGTGCGGCTGCTGAGCGTGGGTTCCTGGTTTCGATTCCCGGGTCGTGCAATGTGTTATAGGGTTTTTTCATTAGGAAATTCTCAGTAGCAGCCCGAAGTTTGGATTTGTGTTAATAGCTCGCCCCCTATGGGGCTTATAACATAATTGGCGAAATGTGGGTGAACTATACCCCTTAGGGGAAATACAGGCGTGATGTTCTGTTATGTGAGATTAATTTGGAACTATATTTTGACCGTTTTTGATCACGAGAATTGGCATTCAGGTTCAAACAAAAATATTTTTATAACGATGGTATTCAGAGAAAATGCAGTTGTCACCTTGAGTTGAGCGTTGGTCTTCTTCAAAGCGAGCAGCTCTTCTTGGTGGCGTTTCTCCTCGGCGGCTCGAAGCTCGGCGGCGCGTCGCTCCAGTTGCTCAGTCTTTTGCTTCAACTCCATACACTGTTTTTCCAAAGCAGAACGTTCCGCTTCTAGCTTCGCTACTTGATCCATCAAATCTGATTTCCCTTGCTCTGACTGAGAATTAAATTAATCTTTAGATGAACTTTAATAAAAGTAGACAAAGCAGAAGGTGGGTCAGGATCTTCATCATCATGCCGAAAGCCGAAAGATATCCACTGCTGGACATAGGCCTCCTCCAAGCATCGCCACGACCGGCCCTGCGCTTTCCGCAGGATCGGTCGATTCGGTCAGGATCTTAGCGAGTGGAAATCTAGTATTTCCCTACCCAATGGCAAGAGGCGTTGACAATATGTACGTGTTATTGAAAACCTCTTAAGGGGTCATTGTACTCATCAGTGTGATGAACAACTTTTACTATGGGACCAATCCTGAAATCGCGAAAAATAATCGGAAAAAATTTGAGATCAGCTGTCTTTTTTTCGCGATCTTAGGTTTGATCCCATAGTAAAAGTTGTTCATACTGATGAGTACAATGACCCCTTAAGAGGTTTTCAATTATTTCAGTAACACGTTGTTATTATGAAAAAAATGTTGTAAGGAAGGCCTAGGGCTATTTTTAGGGTTCCGTATCCTACAAGGAACCCTTATAGTTTCGTCATGTCCGTCCGTCTGTCCTAATCCTTTACAGCTTAATAACTTCTACAGTTATAAATATAAGTAAATGAAATTTTGTTTAAAAAAAAGGATTAGATATAGATCTCAATTTTAAAAGAATAAAAAAATCTTGATAACGTATTTTAGGGGTGGCGCCCATACCTGTGAAATGGGGATGAAAATTTTTTTTTCGCTGCACCCCCTCGTGTGGGTTGTCATTGAATAGGTCTACTAAAATGAAGGTAATGTTTCAGACATCACTTTATTATCAGGTGTACCATCTGCGAAATATAGCCCACCAAAGTGGCTTACAATGTGTGTCCCCCCCTGTCATTTCCAAACTATGCAACATAGAAACTTGTAATCTTCCACGTTGATAGACTTTTATAAAAACTTTCTTTTAAAATTATTTCGAGTATAATGTGATTACCAGGCCCCTCAGAAAGTATTGCGAAAAAAAGTTTTTATATATGGGAGACTGGCCAGTTATAATGTTTTTCGAAAATATGGTTATTTATAAGTAAAAATAAGTAAGTTCCAATTTCAAAATTTCTCTCCACATTTTTTGCGAGTTAATTCAAAGTATTGTGTCTCACTGAAATATGGATCTGCGCCGGGAACATTTTAGAGCTATGATTTTATACGATTTCAAGTGTCGCCTGAAACCGGATGAATCGTACGATAGACTTCAAATGGCATTCATGGATGAAGGCCCTTCCAAGGCAACCGTGTATCGTTGGTATAACGAATTCAAGCGCGGTCGACCAACTTTGGGGGATGACGAAAGAAGCGGTCGCCCTTTGACGGCTGTTACCGAAGAAAACGTGCTAGCAGTGAAAAATTTAATCCAAGACAATAGGCGAATTACATATCAGGAGATTCAACACATATTGAAGATTGGATCGGGAAGCGTTCACGAGATTCTACACAGCCATCTTCGCGTGAGGAGGATAGTATCACGCTGGGTGCCGCACAACCTCACCGATGCTCAGAAGCAGGCCCGGGTGGAATGGTGCCGTGATATGCTTAACAAATTTGAAGCAGGCTCGTCTCGGCGTGTTTACGACATCGTTACAGGTGATGAGTCCTGGATTTATCAATACGACCCAGAAACCAAGCGCCAGTCGACTGTTTGGGTGTTTCAAAATGAGCCAACGCCTACCAAAGTGAAGCGATCTAGAAGCGGGGGTAAGATTTTGATCGCTAGCTTTTTTAATTTGACTGGCCACTTGGTATCAATTCCCTTACGGGATCAAAGAAGCATTAATGCCGAATGGTATACTACCAAATGTTTGCCAGAAGTTTTCTCTGTTATAAGCAACAAGCGACCAAACACAGGGCTCCGCGGGCTACTGCTCCACCACGACAATGCACCTGCGCACACCGCACTCAAAACGAGGGACTTCCTGGACAGCACGCCAGTCAAACTCCTGGGTCACCCTCCTTACAGCCCTGATCTAGCACCGTGTGACTTCTTTTTATTCCCAAAAATAAAAAATCAGCTCAAAGGGATACAATTTTCGTCGCCGGAAGATGCGCTGGCTGCGTTCGAGCAGGCTGTAAACGAGGTGTCTGCGGCGGACTGGAAAAAGTGTTTTGAAAACTGGTTTAGGCGCATGAATCTTTGTATAGAGGCTGGTGGAAAGTACTTTGAAAAGATTTGATAAAAATATATGTACGTATAGAACAATTTTTTTTAGTTTCGCAAAACTTTCTGAGTGTCCCACGTATAAATTTTTGAGTTATAGTGAGAAAACTGAAAAATACTTAAGACGTCCTAGTTCATAGGTCATTGACCTTAGATAAAAATGATCTTAGCAAATAATGCTCCTTTAGTTACTTTCTATTTAAAAAAATCACAAAAAGAATCATTGTGTTATATTGATAACACAAAGTAACAGCGCTAGGTGGCGCTGTTTGCAAAAACTAAAATAGCAATGATTAATATTCGAATTGATTCGTTTGTAATTAGACCAGTAGGTCCTAGGGTTATAGGGTTCCTTAAGTATAAGGAACCCTATAATACTGAGCATGGCCCGACATGCTCTTGGCCGGTTTTTTACCTAAAAGTTTAGGTAGGTACCTAAGTACTACAAACCTGTAAAGCTTTCCTCATACCAAAAGCGATGGAACTACAGTAGAGCGTTTGGTAAGCTTCCATCGTGATCCTCGCTTCGTCACGTACCCTTAGTAATAAAAGGCCTCTTTCTCCGCAGTTAATCGTTACCTGTAGGCATTGTAGCATTGATTAAATAATACCCATATTAGGTAGGTACTTATAATCACAGAAAAAGCTGCTAGCTCTGCGGTATCACGATTATGCGATATGACTCAAACTCGCGCACTAGGCACCCGCCTAGTGCGCGAGTTTGAGTCATATCGCATCTTCCGTCGAATTTGTCAACTTTCATTCATAAATCACAGTAGTACCTACTCGTTGATAAGATCAATCTTATAAGTTGTGAACCTGTCGTATAAGCTCATCGAAGCACTGAGTGTAGAGCTGTCTGCGCACGGGACAAATGCCGGTTTCCCTGGCTTGCCTCTGTTGCAAGCGCGTGTCAAGCATTTCTTGTAAGTTTATCACGTCCAGTCGAGTTGCAGGAGTCGATGATATCTGAAAACAATCAAATCATAAATCTAAACTAAACTGATAGGTAACTACCTAGTCTATAATATAGTAAATCAGTCACAAGAGCCAAGAAGTCGGCACCTTGGAGGGCACTGCTATCTGACTTCAGTCATGGAATTCTGTGCCCACACATAGCCTTCCATGGACCTCAACAGGAGTATTCCTATCTGTCCCCGAATAGGGACCCATGGGAATTTTCATGTTATCTGTCCCCAAACTTATAAATGGGGACAGATGGGAATTAAAAGTTTTATTTGCCCCTGAAATATTTTTAATTACCTAAAGTGTCTGTCCTCAAATAGGGACAGATGGGAATTAAGAGTTTTATCTACACCCGAAATATATTTTTATAAAACTTTTTTTTGAAACTGATGCTATTTTCGGGGGCAGATAAAACTTTTAATTCCCATCTGTCGCCATTTATAAGTTAACACGAAAAATACCATAATACGAATAGGTTCAACACATTTTTCATTTAATACCTAAGGGGCCTGCTTTTGACCGCCACCTACCTGATGCTAAGCGATGGTGCGGTCGACGATGGTACATGCTTGCCCAGCAAAAACCTTGTCACTCGAGCCTTGAAGGCTACCAGATTATCAAATCAGGAAACAGACGCAAGGAATTCCACTCCACACGCATAATCAAGCTATTAGCAAAACGCTGCGTGCGTAAGGGTGCGTATATAAAGGCAAATGGGAGTTGAAACTCATGCCTTCTCTCAGAAATGAATCAGTCAATGCTATGAAAATACTACAGCACCTTTTGAGTCCATATTTGGCCATCTTCTTCCCATTCCTTGGGTGGCAGAATGGCATTTAGAATCTCTTCCGTTTCCTTTTTAGCTTCTGTTGGTACACATGGTTGTACGGAAGAACCAGCAAGAGGTGCTATCTGCAATAAATGTAATATAGGCCGAGCGTGAACCTCTTCATTATTTTAAACACAAACTCATTTATAAAACAAGTTAAGGAAACCTACGACTTTTTCCGGCTTTTTAGTAACTAATACCGGATTGTCATAGCGAACTAAAGTTTCTTCTGTAGATACGGGAGCTCGCTCACCCATTTTTAAACAATTAGTCTATATTATTTGTATACAATTTTAATTTTAATAATACGTGAAATGTCAATGTCGACCAACGATACCGATACGTCGTGTATTGTACACAAAGTTCTATCTCCATAGCAACTGCCTGTTGCATAGCAATGTTTATTTATGGATCTATAGCCATTCAAAGAACATTGATACCAAAAAGATTGAATTACATCGATTTTTATTATATTGAACGTTTCTGATTGATACGAAGCTGCGGACGGGCGTTTTTATGAACGAGCTATCGGTTTGTCAGTGGGGGGAGAACGGGTATTCCCGTTTACTACCACTAGACGGGTAATAACCCGTCTACTACCTAGTGGTAGTATGAAATGGAGCGGAAATGGACTTTCAGACTGTTAATATGGTGAACGGAGGCGACTTTATAACATTTCTGAACCACTCTCAACATGGCGGCCGGCCTGAGCATAGCATCCCGAGTAGAGCTCTGAAAATACCTACATAATTATAAAGAATGTAACTGCTTTTTTAAATTTAAGTATCAATAAATAAAATTAAAAAAAATAAATATCTTTTGGACATTTTTACACAGCACCATCTAGTCCCAAACTATGCATTAGCATTCCCAATTTAGCATCTCCAGTTGCATCATATCGACATTCAACGGACAACTATCTAATAAGAGCTATTTATAAGTAGTTAAATACTAGAAAGCACAAGCAGTTCCAATCCCGGATTTTAAATGAACATAACATAACATCACGCCTGTATTTCCCCGAAGGGGTAGGCAGAGGTGTAATAGTACACCCACATTTCGCCAGTTATGTTATAGTCCCATGTAATAGGGGGCGAGCCTATTGCCACTGACCGGGCACAAATCCAGACTCCGGGCTGCTACTGAGAATTTCCTAATGAAAAAACCCAATAACACAAATTAACAATAATTTTAAATGAATGTCTCACAAAATGCATCAACAAGACGAGACGCTAGTGTCTCATATTCCTGTCACTATAACCTATGCCCTATCCCCCAGTGAAAGGTTAATAATACATCTCTTACTACAAATAAAACAGATAATTATTTTAGGTAGTGAGTTTGAATACTATTTTAATCAGCAAAAATTATTTCTAAAATAATAGTACATAAATTACTTAGGTCCATATTACACAGAACATTCCTCAAGTACAGTTTGATCTTCAATCACCTGATCACTACTTATGGATAGAATCGTTACTTGAGCATAGGTCTTATTCCAACACACTAATCATAAACTTCAATTCAACAACATAACACACGAATATAACCTGAAATAATAGCAAAGAAATCTCTACTCAAGAGACCACACTCGAGTGATTACATATCAAATCCCTGCTCAAACACCTAAACAGGTGACAGTGTATAAAAAAGCTAAAATCAGCTAAATTGTGATCAATAAATCTATGATTGAGGAATGTTTTCCAACTCCTACTCTCCAACTCAAAACTTGTTTTAAACAGTGATCAAAGCATGAGGAACATTCTGTAATACGGGCTGTAGAATAATAGAACAGTCTTGTGATCTGATATTGCAATATCCAATAAAAATCATTCTTCACAGTTCTTTCCACTTAGCTGTCTATTCAACATAAAACTTCACATAATTATCAGGATGTTTGATAGTGTCTCAAACATGTTATTTTCCTTATTCACTGGGAATCACTGCTGGAACTCGAACTTGAGTCAGTGGACATAACTTCGACGTCTTCTTGGTTGGGGGCATCTTTGCTGCGGCCATCAATGGCAACTGAGTTCCCACCGCCAACCGACATGTGAAGCTCGCCTGATGGGTGCCAGGTAAACTGGTTGGTGGCTGATGCTGGCACTACAATACATAAATGGCTTTATGTAATTCAAATGATTCTAAAATTACTTAGGCATAATTATAAATTGTTAGGAGATTGAGATTTTAAGCATTGAGATTAGTTTGGAACTATATTTTGAATGTTTTTAATTACGAGAAGTGGCCTTCAGTATTATATGGATTCAAATATCCAACATAAGTGTATCACCAATTTTAATAATTCTTTCAAAATTTGAAAGTTACTTCTAGTAACATAGGTTACATTTTATTTCAGTATGCAGGTGAAGCGGCGGGCAATGTCTAGTGTTTAATAAATTAAAGTTGTAGTTGTAGCAATAATTAACTTGCTATGATCTATGACCACACAAGGAAATACAATACATAAACAGTAAAATGAGTAGAAAAGCTTATTCAAGCATGGAAATACCCATAATTATTTTATAGAAACTTTTAACTGCAAATGTGATAGCATAGAATAAATTTCCAAGGAAATTAATGAGTAATATGACTCACCTCCCCCTGTTGTCATTCTGTGTAGTTCATTTAGTGTAGAAGGAGTGTGGCCATTGAGTGGTAAGTCACAGAGCCGGCCGAGCATTCCCAGCCTCATCTCCAGATCTGTGGGATATGGTCGGCGTGGATCTCCTGGCTGCCATGAAAGAGGCGCGCTGACTGCATTTGAGGCACTGATTCTGTGGATACATTATTTTCATCATAGCAACACAATAACAGTAAGTACAAAAGAAAAATCAATTAGGAAAACAAGATTTAGGTACAAATTATTTTATTCAAAGTGAAATGTAAAGTATCATGTAGCTCATAGCTGTATACTTTAATATTATGTACTTGCCTGTGTGCAAACTTAATCAATTCTTCTGATGGTACTGGCCGTTTCCTAGACTTCACTATTGAAGCAAGTTTCTGTCTAGCTTGATATAATGAAGTTGCAAGGATTTGTTCTGCATCTTTTAGCTGTCTTTGTAAATGGAAGATGTCTTGATCCTACGAAACAAAATCCTGTTTATTACATTTGTTGGAATATATTAGTAATGACGTTGGCTTGGAAATTCAAATCAACACTCAAATATTATGAGTATATTTCACCTTATTTTCAACCTCAGCTTTCAAATCATTCATTTTCTGTTGTATCTTAGCTTGTTCATCAGCTAATTCCAAAGTTTTCTTCAATTCTGAGTCTTTTGAGAGCAGCAATTCTGTAAGCTGTGCATGGTCTGCCGCGGAAAGCTTCTGTGGTTTCGGCGCTATAGAAACTTCAATCATTTCCCTGTAATACAAAGCAGAATAGTTATAAGCTTTAAAAGACTTCGTTTGTATGTATTTTCACTACTAACACCCAAAACCACTTTACTCACTTTGAAATTAACTCAATGTCGTCAATCAATGCCAGCAGCCGATCTTTAGTACTCAAATGAGATGCCATGGTATCTAACTTAATTAAATAATTTTGTGTAACACAAAGATTGTGTTATTTAAGATATATACTAAAATTTATGATTTTATGAAGTCGTTTTGTTTTGTTAGCAAAGAAAATAAAACCATTAACCAGTACGTTTATTAGTTAGTTTGACATTGACATTTATCAAAATTATGCCACTCGATTCGGTAGGTAGAGGTGTGTAACTCAGCTCAGAACCGGTTCAAATATGCACATCAATAAGCTTGAGCTTTTGAGCTGCAGCTCAATGACAAAATACGCTGCTCACGGCTCAAAGAATAGTATCTATCAGTGCGACAACGTTCGTTGCACGAAAGATAAAAAATATCCATATCAATAAAAACCTGTTTGAACCGGTGACGGTGACGGCGACAGATCGGCCGGTGAGTCGCAAAGTGAGCGAGCGAGCGCAGCTCAAACAGATCGAACGTTCTGTAAGCTCAGCGACTCGCATCACAGATCATAACTCGAAGTAGGTAGATACACAATTTGAGCTGATCTGTGATCCGGTTCACAGCTCCGGTTCACTGAACTGAACCGTGAGCTGAGCTGCAGCTCACGCATTTTTGTTGATTTACCCATGTCTATCGGTAGGCGACTAACGATAGTCCATGAAAAACGATGTATCGATAGACTATCGATATTTCGATGGTATCGATACTATCAATAGTATTAGACACCGATACCATCAATAGTATTGTCACTATAAGTGTCCAATACTATCGATAGCATTATCACTATAAGTGTCCAATACCATCAATACTATCGATAGTATTAGCACGGACCAAGCTATCGATACTTCTTCTTCGTGTCAATGGTTCTCATGTAGTTCATACTGTATGCATGTGGTATTTAGCCACCTCTACGGCGTTGTTTGTGGCTTTGTTCAAATCGTTTCTTGTGCAGGTAGTAGGGCACAAGGGACAAGTGAGCAAATGGGCCATGGACTGAATGGGGGCCCCGCAATCGCATTCTGTATTAGACAAGTCTCGCATTCCCTATTTACACATATTCTCTCTGCAGCGACCGACTTGAGACCGTAGTCGGTTGAGGGACTTCCAGACTGGCCATGGGAGATCGTGACCTGGGGGCAGATGATCCTGTGGTGCTACAAAATCAGGTGGTGGTGGGAGCCTATCGATATCCTAGTTTCAATGGCAAATATCGATAGCAGGACTATCGATATTTTGGTATCACTAATCAAAATACTCTGTGTAGGGATGGGAAACAAAGAATCGATTCCCTCGACATATCAATTTATTTTGCTAACGGTTTGTAATCGTTTATTTTTTAACTACGATTTAAATGTCAATCATTCATTATGGGGGATGGTAAATATGGCTGTCTATTATTTCTCCAATCTTCTTCTATCGTGTCGACATGAGCTACATAATGATAATAGCTCATGTCGTGGAAAAAAGATTAGCTAGTCAGCAGGTTGGAAGCGGGGCGGGGCTGGGCAACCAGGGGGCCTAGTACGAGTTTGACACTTACGAATACTTTCAAAGTATTCATCGACTTTCATTAATAAATCTGTAGTTCCTCCTCGTATCCGCCAGGGGCGCTACTGATTTATGAATGAAAGTTGACGAAAACGATGAAAGTATTCGTAAGTGTGAAACTCGTACTAGGCCCACTGGATGCGCCGTACGATCAATTAAATATCGTTACTCGTTAAGAAAACTATCTAACTATAGTACTATCGAAAATTAAAAACATGTTGTAAAAGAACAAGATAGAGTTATTAACAGTTAGTTAGTTATTTAATATAGAATTATTAACAGAAATAACAAATGAAGAAATATAAATACTTAAAATCAAGAAACTTAACAAATTCTTCCTAATCGTTAAATCAAATAATGAAGAAAAATATAGGTACACGTTTTCACCAAATCAAATCGTAGCTCGATTGATTTTGTAAATTAATCGAACAATGATTTGTTATGGTGTGGAAATTAGAATATTTATTTGTTTTTTTTTGTGGAAGAATAGTCCCTGCCGCTGAAAAACTCGTTCAGACAGAAGGCAGAGAGGTAGCTTGTATGTGAAATCTAACCGATATGTATGCGCAGGATCTTAACCATTTTAAGGAGGCTGCAAGAGGATTTTACTTTTATACTTTACATCTTCAGAAACTAGGTTTCAAGTAAAAATTCAAAACTATCGATAGTAATGTCGTAGTATTGCACTATCGATACAACCGATAGTACTATCGATAGTATCCGACCACTAGTAACTGCCCATCTTCAACGTGTGGAGCCGGAGTTATACTCAACGTACGTCACAGAGTACTTTTATATATATGAAATAGAGACCTAGCTCTGCCCTCAATAGAGGCACACACCAAGTGGCGCCTCTATATTTTTGTTTTGGAACTACAACTTCATTTCATATATCTATAGATATATGTCACTCTTGAATCAGTTTTGATAACTATGTACCGAGATCACTAGGTGGCTCTGTATTCATCCTTAATAGAAATCGAAAAAATAAAGACAAAAAGTTCGAATGTTAGCGAGATTTGAACCTGTATCTCCACCATCATAAGTCAAATACAGTACAAGATAAGCAACCGTGATTCTTATGACAAACCTTGAATTTAACTTACAGTTACGTATTTCGTTAACGTCATAACTTTTATTTTACAATTTATGTATTTAGATATCACTTCAATTGCGTAAATGCGTAAAAAATATTAGTATAATAAAAAAAAGCAATTGATAAGTTTAAATGTTGGTGTTATATACCAAATTACGTTTTCCCAACATAATTATACTTTAAGAATCTTGGGGATTGATTTGTTTAATTTGCCTATTAAATAGGCAATTAAATTGAACATATTAAAAACGAAAGTGAAAAAACCGGAAAACATTAGTAAATAATTGTATACAACTTTGAATTTTAAATTCACGCCATCTATACAGTTTTCTAGACAACTTTTTGTATCTTGGATCTTGCTAGTCAAATCTTAGCCTCGATAGCATAATACGTAGATACTAGCGACATCTGTATTTTTGTTTTGTATATAGTTAAATATAATACTGGTAAATTCAAAATACGTAGTGGTCAAACGACGTTTGAGTATTATCAGTACTCGTCAATTTGGTCGGATAAGAATTGATGGTATCCCAAGAATTTTGTTCTAAGATTGTACCCCCTGACGTACGTCTCGGCATCTCTACTTGGTCTGTGCGTCTCGTACTCAACTCATCTATTGGCATGTGATATTCTTAAGAAATTCAACAACTTTCGAATTACTTTCGTTAGGCCCACTAGCGCCAAAATTAGTAGTTATTTTTTGCCAGTCGTTCGTCGTCGTCACCCACGAAAAAGCATGATTTCCAGATTTATTTGATAGCCAGAACCACGACCGGAAGCCAGAGATCGCTGCCGCCTACTACAGTGATGAGGTCACGGCGCTGCGCGGCCCAAGCTGGGCACTCCTCCTGTGTGTGCTGCGCCATGTTCTCTGGGCGGCTTCCGCAGTGATGACACTCAGGTGTCGGCTCCCGGCCTATGTGGCATAGATACTTTACGAAGCAACCGTACCCCGAGAGTATCTGCGTCAGCCGGTAGGGGAGGGCACCATGGCTCATCTACAGCCACTCCTCCATGACGGGCCTTACCACCGCCATCGCGGCGAGCCCTGTGCTCGGTTGCGCAAGTCACACTTCCCATTCAGCCACTAGGATCTAGCAGACCTCGCTCCGATCAGGCAGGTCCTCGCGCTGATGGTACCTCAGCGCAAGGTCTCTCGCCTCCAGATCCCAGTGCATTGATCCGGCTAGGAGGCTCTCCGCTTCAAAGGCGATCTTTCGATATCCACATATCACCCTGACGGCCATCGCACGCTGTGGTCTACGCTGCAGCGTAATGTTGCAGCACGTCAGGGTGTCCGCCCACACTGGGCCCCATAAAGGGCCATGGACCGTACGATCCCCACATAGAGCCTCCGGCAGGAGGCGTATGTCCCACGCGAGTATGGGAGCAGCCACGATAACGTAGCCACGGCCCCCATCAGCTTAGGCGCCTACCGCTTAAAGTGCGGCCCAAAGCCCCACCGGCTATCGAGGACGAGTCCCAGGTACTTCATCGTCGACTCAATGCGATGCGGACGCCTCCTATCACTATGTGGGATCCTGGAGGCGGCCCCTTCCGTGATCCGTGGAAACACAGGGCCTCAGACTTATGTAGAGCCACCGATCGAGACCCAACCGCCGTGGAACCGACCGAACCGATTCGTGGAAACTGGCCTCACTGGAAGCATGCGCTCAAGAGCCCTCCCAATCGGGGCCAGAGGACCTTCAGAGCCCATGCTCGGCCAGGTATGCCGTCGGGCCCTGGGGTGGTGTTTTTGGCTTGTAGCCGTTTCACCGCCCCCATAAATTCTTCCCGGGTCACTACCCTCGGGAACTGTTCAACTTCCCGGGATTAAAAGCCTATATGTTAATAGATAGATAGATAGAGTATACTTTATTGTTTGCACACCATAAAAATAAAAATAAAGTTATAACAAACATGAGCACAGTACTAACAATTGGCGGTCTTATCGCTTAACGGCCAAAATTAATATCCTATCTGATCCACGATTTGCCCTACTAGAGATAGGACTTTAACATAAGCTCCATACAAAATATGTCAAATTTCTATCCTTAGTAGGGTAAATCGTGGATAGATTGGATATTAATTTTGGCCGTTAAGCAATATCTTCCAGACAACGATTGGATGGACTTGAAATGTACAAGAAAATATAACAGGTAGTTGGCGGTGTACTATAGAGAAAACATGTTATGTATAATGTATATTCTTATATAAATAACTAAAATAAAAACAAAAGTATATTAATATATATATCAAAATTATAAGTATATTTAAGATAATACATGTTAATCCGGGTTATGTTCTATCTGTATGCCAAATTTCATCCAAATCCGTTCTGCCTTTACAGCGTGATTGAGTAACAAACATCTAAACATGCAAATATCCCATTACCCAAACATCTTCACAAGCTTTCCCATCTATACTTATATTATAAAGCTGGAGAGTTTGTTTGTTTGTTTGGTTGAACGCGCTAATCTCAGGAACTACTGGTTGGTATAATTAATATAATTAATGATATTAGTAGGATTAATGGTCATAAAGTCCGTACTCTGAGTTTTTTTCGCGAAAACTGGCTAGAGGGCTAGAAATAAGCAATAAACACGAATCGATCGTTTTTAGAATTTGTCTGTCCGTCTGACTGTTTGTTACCTTATCGTATTATATTATCTGTGCCTTATCACATGAAAACGGCTGAACGGATCGTAATGAAACTTTGCAGTTTTATAGGACTAACTTAAAATATAATATATATATACCGTATATTAGAGTCAGATTCTGAGTATAAAAGTTACCGAACTACCAATAGGTAACAATTTTAATTCTATGAGGTAACAATTGAAATACAGCGACACAGAAATTTCCAACTTGATTTCTTCAGGAGAATATTTGCTTGTCTCTTGCTATGTTCAGGCATTATAAAGGTATCTATAGGTATGTAGCTTGTAACAAAGCCTGCCAGCTACGACAGCTGTGCCAGCTACGCCAACTGCTAGTCGGGCAACAGACTACCCCGAGTCTACTGCTCGTAGACAGAGGCGCGAGAACACTACTCAGCGGGCACTCCTGGGGTTACGAGATCGACGGGGGCAGGGAAGAACAGGCCCCCTACTGCCTGCTAAGTAGCAGGAGGAGTACACACCGGGTCCGCCCCTGCTCCTCCACTGTGCGCTCTGCTAGCATCAGAGGGACACGTGGAGCAACTCCCCACTGGCCCATATCGGGCCCCTCCCATGCCAGAATATTCGCCACAGGCAATAAGATCCCCCGAAGGTCCCTCGAAAGGATTCTATTGCCCGTACCCAGGATGCACCGGCCAAACAACTGCCGTTCCCTCCAGACGTGTCCAGAAGGACAAGCAGCCGTCAGGCACACGTGGAGGTTTTCTGGCCAGCACCCTAGATTCTATTATACCTTTTTTTTTTTGGTGGGGAAAATCCTCGTAGACTCACTCCGCCCAGAGAAACTGACTAAAAACCACCACGGTGTTCCTCTACCAGGCGGCAGGCGAGCCCCTTCTCCCCGTGCGGCAACCACAACGGCTGACGTTTACCTACCTTTTAAGTAAACGTGTAAAATCTAGTTAGGTACATAGGTTACCTTTGTAAGTAGATTCTATGTATATTCCTACGTTTACCTACCTACCTTGGTTTTTGTTTGTATACATGTAGCTGTGTGCAGTATGGTATGACTGTACTGCGATTCACATGAACCGGCTTTATGCACGCCGAGGCACGCCGTTGCTGCGTGATCAGCTGATGTCAAGGGGAATGTGGGCAACGGGGTGGGCTGAGAGGTACGAGGGGAGAAGGGGCGACCACGCTGTGAACATGCGCACTCCACGTGCTCGTGAGACTTTATTACTGTGCGTCCTTACCGTAAATACCTTAAATAAATTAAATCAATATTTAACGTGCAGGTAATTTTACATTGGAAATATATTTTAATTGACGTCATAATAATATGATTCACTTTGTCTGGGTCAACTATGTAAATAATATGTTCCCGATTTCCAAGTGTGTTATACAAATCGCGCAATTATATGTAATACCTATGTTGGAAAGTTTCTAAAACCAACTCTTTTTCTGAATTTAGGTCTTTTCTTTTATACAATTTAATAAGTCACAATTCTAATGAAATAAAATCCCATTCATAAGTCTTGTGAAATTAAAAAACCGGCCAAGAGCATGTCGGGCCATGCTCAGTATTATAGGGTTCCTTAAGTAGGTGTAATTACAAACGAATCAAATCGAATATTAATCATGGCTATTTTAGTTTTTGCAATAATCGGCAGCATTCGCGACTCAGAGCGTGTTGTTAGTAGCGCCATCTAGCGATAAATTCAAGAAGCCAAATTTAAGACGTTTGTCATTTCAAAGTTACTTTTTGTGATTTTTTCAAATAGAAAGTAGCTAAAGGAGCATTATTTGCTAAGATAATTTTTCTCTAAGGTCAATGACCTTTGAACTAGGACGTTTTAAGTATTTTTCAGTTTTCTCTCTATAACTCAAAAAATTATAATCACATTATACTCGAAATAATTTTAAAAGAGAGTTTTCACAAAGGTCTATCAATGTGGAAGATTATAAGTTTCTACATTGCATAGCTTAGAAATGGCAGGGGGGGGGACACATTGCAAGCCACTTTGGCGGGCTATATTTCGCAGATGGTACACCTGATAAAAAAGTGGTGTATGAAACATTACTTTCATTTTAGTAGACCTATTCAATGATATCCCACACGAGGGGGTGCAGCGAAAAATTTTTTTCTTCTCCATTTCACATGTATGGACGCCACCCCTAAAATACGGAAAAACGATTCTTTTATTCTTTTAAAATTGAGATCTATATGTAGACTATTTTTAAACAAAATTTCATTTACTTATGTTTATAACTGTAGAAGTTATTAAGCTGTAAAGGATTAGGACAGACGGACAGACGGACAGACGGACGGACATGACGAAACTATAAGGGTTCCTTGTAGGACTTCGGAACCCTAAAAACATAAAAATTCTAAATGATTGAAACGCACGCTAATAAAGGCGGCAAAGTCACAGTCTACCTAAACCAGTTTGTTGATGCAAGATGTTTAATTCATTGTATCACTTAAATCAACTTATAATCTATTAATAAAAAAGTAACATGGAGTAAAGATTAAAAGCTTTTGGTTTTTCTTCAATCTAATGCTTTCTTTCAGTCAAAATAAATAACTTAAATTAACAACGAATCAGCGATTGACGTTATTTCGAAACAATTCTTTAGACTGTGGCAAAGGTTTCTTTTATGATGACATCAACACGCCAGGGGTGAGGGGGAGGGGCTAACATTTGTTGATTCGATCGGACGCTCGTTTGCTTGCTCCAAGTTTACGAGTTCCAGTGTGAGCTTGGCAGTAGAGGTGAAATTGGC
The DNA here is from genome assembly GCA_949699075.1 of Asteroscopus sphinx. NCBI lineage: Eukaryota > Metazoa > Arthropoda > Insecta > Lepidoptera > Noctuidae > Asteroscopus > Asteroscopus sphinx. The sequence continues at coordinate 15,224,683 of OX453013.1, forward strand.
TTCACTGCCAATCTAATGGAAAATCGCTCTTTTGAGAAAGTGTCTTCTGCAATCGTGTTAAACAAATCAAACATTCGCCATAAACGCGACAACTGTCGTAAACAACAAATCCTGCTGTTACTATTATGTTGTTTAAACGGATCATTGAAGGAAAGTCCATGTTGAACGCCGATGCCAAGAGTATTTCGCCAGAGAAATGTTCTAGAAGGAGGTCGGAATGCAATGGATGTAGTGAACATTCCACGTAAGTCAAGATCCTGAGTTTACTACTAGCTAGTATTTAAATTATGTGGTGTTTAACTACAGCCAGCGACAACACAGTCCCACTACAGCTAATCTCATGAAACGGTCCTTTGATAACACTGCTTTACGCTAAACTCTAAGCAAAACATTAATTTAAAAACAAAACAAAATTAGAATAGAATAGACCCCCTAACTACCTATATAACTGGATTTTTATTTTTAGCGCCAGTTAACACCAATGCAGCAATGCCACGAATGTGCATTCTCGAGTCTCGACCGACTTTTACTAACTGTAAGAGTTAAACAGCGTTGTCGAATAAAATGTTTAAGTTTGTTTACATAATATTGGCGGTCAGAAAAGGGTCATCATCACACCATATGGGTTCAGGAGAGATCAATGATCTTAAACTAAACATGTTTTCAATGCGGATAGGTCAGTGTTGTTTGGCACCCGCAGGCTAATTAATGATATAAATAAAAGGTATTCAATACCTAACGTAAAGCCATAGATGTATAGTATAAAGCTACGAAATTTTCCTCACTTAATTTCGGTAACGCTGTGGAAGGTAAGTGTACTATTTTTGTATGTTTTAAACGGCCATAAACATTCATGAAGTTGTTTTGATTAGGCTGATAATCTTTTAGATCTAAATAAAGTTAAGTATTTAGGTATCCAGAATTTTCTTAAATAAAATGTCGATTTGTTAGGAGGTATGTTTTTCGTAAGGTGCAGGTGTTTGTTTTTTGAGGTCAATGACTCATACACTGCATGTGCATCATTAATTAAATAATTTGATTGCAGTTATGTTTGCCAAATCTTCACCCTATTTTATCTGGTCCAAGTCTGTGAGATCGTTGGTTATAATTATACCTACAAAGTTTTTTAATGAAAATTCCTTACCGACAATTAATCATTATTTAGTTAGGTAGGTAAGGTACCTACTTACTTTATGCTAACCAAAAGAGTAAAGTCAATATGAAAAATATAGGGTAAGTTTAACCACATTTCTTGAAGTGATAACCATAACTTTATTCTGTGTGGAAGGGCTATCGAGATAGGTCAGTGGGAAGGGCTGACTTAACTTTCTATTTGGATTGGTTAAGTAGGTATGTTAACATAGCCCTTCTTTCCCTAAAATACGCGAACTACCTACCTACCTATGTGAATTATGTAAGTTGACAACACTGACCGATCGATTATCGCATTTTTTTTACTTCCACTTTTAGCAAAGGAAGTGTAGGAAAGGAATGATGGAAAGGATTGTGTAGGAAAGATAAAGGTAATACGAAAAAAGAAGAAAGAAGATAAAGGTAATATGATTGTGTAGGAAATACGATTTCTGTCAGGTAACGCTTAGGTACACGCATACACGGTTAAAAAAGAAACGTAGGCCAATTCGCGTAACTAAGGAAGTGCAGTTGCAGTGCAGTTGCAGTGCAGTTGCAGTGCAGTTGCAGTGCAGTTGCAGTGCAGTTGCAGTGCAGTTCCAGTGTAGTTGCAGTGCAGTTGCAGTGCAGTGCCAGTGCAGTTGCAGTGCAGTTCCAGTGTAGTTGCAGTGCAGTTCCAGTGTAGTTGCAGTGCAGATGCATTGCAGTTCCAGTGTAGTTGCAGTGCAGTTGCATTGCAGTTGCAGTGCAGTTCCAGTGCAGTTCCAGTGTAGTTGCAGTGCAGTTGCAGTGCAGTTCCAGTGTAGTTGCAGTGCAGTTGCAGTGCAGTTCCAGTGTAGTTGCAGTGCAGTTGCAGTGCAGTTCCAGTGCAGTTCCAGTGTAGTTGCAGTGCAGTTGCAGTTAAGTTTCGATCAAAACAATGCTTTTCGTATTTTCTTATCTACAGCGATCGCTGTCAGAAACGGACTGCAGCGTCACTGCAACTTGATCGGCGCGTCATAAAATTACGTAAATTAGAGCCCATGCCATGAAACTATTATACCGACTAGCGAGTAGCGATTCTAACTGCAATCTGATCTATGAAAGTAGTGTCCACTCACTATAACAAATACCTAGTCCTCATCCTCAGTATCATGGACCCACGTTCCCTGCTTTACTTTGTGCCCACGGCACGGTACGGGGGCTTACACAGAAATAGATAGAATGGTTGTAATCACAATTTTACTTGCGATTTATGCGTAGCAACTTTCCGAACAAACTAACTACTTACGCGTTACATTTTGACGTCATTATTTTTAAAGAATTAATGTACTTTACAGCTTTTGTTTCTGCAGATAGAAACAGCACTATTTTATTAGGCACTTTTGCAGGTTTTTGTTACAGTATTTATAGAAACAAGTCATTAGGCGTGCTGAGAAAGGCTTTGAAATATCCTTCACTATGCTGCATGGTGCTGCCACGCGCACCCTGCCCACATGGCTATTCTATCTATTTCTGTGGTGACTTACCTACATTACTAGTGTTTGTTTTGGTTAAATCATTTATTACGTTATTAATTATAAATCTATTCAGTAGATACTTGCATTAGGTACGTTTTCTATATGTAGGTATGTAGGTTACATTAATTAACTTTATTAAAAATTCAATTGGTCAAATCATCTGTGTATACTATACGGGAAGATTGAATAAATGAATCGTATGTATTTTGCAAATAAAAATCCCGATGTAGGTACAAAACCAAAAAGCAACAGCACAGGATAATACCTATGTTATTTTGTTAAATTAACACATCTTTTCAATATGAGAGCTTTCAAGGAGCGTTCCGACCCGACGTCGATATCTAGGTAGGTACCTACCTACTCGTTTTGGGTTTAAACTTTACTTCAAACGACGTTTCCTCGACGATCAATAATAACTCGATGTCTTTTCCTCGAAGGATTACTACCTCTTCAATGGGTCGCTACCTCGAACGGTCAATAGGTACTCCGAATGCTTATAACCTCGATGGGTTCTTACATCGATGGTTTTTCACCTCGAAAATACTTAACTTCGCTAGTCGTTTCCTCGAAATCAATAATAACAGATTAGGTAGCCAAAATTGCTAAACCAATATTAAAATCTTAAATAACTACTAGGTATTTCTATTAACACCGACATGTTTCCGACCAAGATGAATTTTTAAATAACAAATAATTCATACATGGAAGGATATTAGTACCTAGCTAATTTAATATATCTGTAATTAGCGCTGAGGTATGTAATTAGTAAGAAATTAGAAGGTATCTTGAGATTTTTGAAATTTAATAATGTTTGTAATATTGGTTTAGCATTTTTTTAATGATCTCACCGACTAGATATATATGTACAATATGTTATTTTTCAATTATTATTGATTTCAAGTAAACGACTATAGAAGTAAACTATTTTCGAGGTAAAAACCATCGATGTAACGAGCCATCGAATTTAAAACCCATTGAGGTTCAAAGAAGTAGGTAATACTTCGAGGTAAAGACATCGAGGTCCAGGGGGTCTACTCGCGTTTTACGAATGACAAACGAAGTACGAACTTTCGTTCCGACTAATACCTGCATAATAAAGATAGGCACATAAAAAGGCATAGGTAATTAAGATAGACTACGACTCATAGTCATATGAAACTGACCAAAGATCAATGAAACAAACGTCAAAACACGATCATCGCATGCGATAAGGCAACGATGGTTGACCGGGGTAGCAAATTGTGCGATGAATGATACGATTAATCGAATATCGTCAAACGGGAGTAGACCCCCAGATCATCAGGAAACGTCGTTCGAAGTAAAGTTTAAACCCAAAACATTACCTATTCATTACCAGTGATAATTTTAAAAGTAACTAAGAAGTTAAAGATTTTGTTACATAGTTATGTTAAACGACATCATCAACCCAGCCTATCGCAATCCACTGCTGGAAATAAGCCTCACCCAACATTATAACACCAGGCCCACCGCTTTCCGTATCCAGCCCCCCCCCCCACCAGCTACATTCTGCAGCTCTTCGATCCGCCTGGCTGGGGGGCGCCCTCGCGGTCTCCACCCCAAGGACTCGTCTGCTCCAACGGCCATCGGTTCTCCGACAGACATGGCCAGCCCACTACTACTTACAGCTTACTGATCCTACAAGCTATGTTGGTCATTTCGGTTCTTCTCCGGATAATCTCGTTCCGGATTTTATCCTTCAAAGAAACTCCAAGCATAGCTCGCTCCATAGCTCACTGAGCGACTATGTGGACTAGCCTAACTGTCAGTGTCCACGTCTCGGCACGGGCAGGACGCAATGGTTGAAGACCTTCGCCTTGAAACATTTTTTTATTAGTTACTATTTGCATTTTTATGAAGTCGGAGTGTTTGCCTTTGTCTAAAATTAATTAGGAATTGTCTGAACTAAAAGGACGCGCCTCTTTACCGCATAACTTAACAAAAATAAATTTAAAATACATTAAAAATACCGGCTTTTTCTGATTGCATGTCCTAGTTAAGCGTTAATGAAGATCTACAAGGATATCAACACATTTTTTGAAGTTAAGCCAATCTTTGACGCCTAATATTTAATTCTGTGATACGATAATGGCGTAAACTTTCTCATACCTATCAGAAAACAAACCCATCCGTTAAGTACTTAATAACTAAATGTCCACAAATTTTTCCTCCATAAGGTTAATTCCCATTTAATTATTATTTAGGCACAAAAGTTATATTTGATTAAAATGAGGGTAGCATGACATTACTGACTTAATAATTTTACAAATAATGCCTCACGCATACTCACGATCATGCCACTGGCGGTTGACAGTCGACAGATTGAAAACTGGTGCTTCCATCAAGTCACATGTCCTTCCAAAAATTACACACACACTATCAAGCCTACTTGATGAAGCCTATTTGATTATACCGCTCGATCCAGTGGCATGACAGTTGGCAGATTGAAAATCGATCCATCCGTCAAGTTGCATGTCCTTCCAAAAATGCCCACAGGCTGTATAATATATTTACATAATACAAATGGGTACTTTTTTTAAAGTCAAAAGTTTCAGTCAACTGTTAAAACTTCACATCTACCCACAACAATTTCGTGTTACATTGCCTAGTGAGGTAGGTAACCAGCCCCCCTAGCCAAGTTGACAATCTACAATCGTCAACGCTATAGAAAACAATCAAAATGTATGGAAATGACATATCTAAACGAATTACTTTTTCGTTGAGATATGTCATTCCCATACATTTTGATTGTTTTCTATAGCGTTGACGATTGTAGATTGTCAACTTAGATAGATAGATAGATAAAACGTTTATTTAGTACAAAAACAAGACACAGGACATACAAGTAAAAATACAATAAGAAAGTGTGATATGTGTCTCAATATTGTACCAAATGGGTGTCCAGCTCAGCATGTGCCAGGTATTATACCTGACGCTGGTATTCTGCTGGATCCCTGCAGTGACATACATACTTGGCTAGGGGGGCAGCTTCACAATTTATTTAAGTACACATGGCAGCTGTTCGTGTATAATATTTGTAGTAATATTGAACATCATGTTATAAATGTATTAATTTAGGTAGACAAACACGATAACTTGCATTTTTTTCCTATGAATAAAATCGGTTATTTAGATTCTATTTTCACGTAGAGTGTATATCATGTAAAAATATAAAAAAATAAACAATATTAAGATAAGAGTTTACAATCAATATTCAAGACCAAACATTGCAGCATTGGTTCGTCACTTGTTGTTATAATAACACGGGTTCTCTAAGGATACTTGGTACAATTAAAATATAAATAATAATTCATTCTAAATAACATCTAATTAGGTCTATCTATAATCGGAACTGTTTACTTTAGTGAATGATTCGTTATCTTGTAGTTCAGGGGGCTTGTCTGCATAATACAATGGCTGCTAAAAATGATAGATAACATGGTGACGACACATTCGTATCAACACTATGTGCAGGGTCCGGTCGGGTTATCAAAAGTCATATTGCCCTCTCGTAAATAGGTCTTCATAAAACTGTTTATACACCCATTTGTTGATCAGTTGGACTCCAAACGTCTCAGATATCAGTTCGAAGTATGTTAATATTTAAAATTTGTCATCGGTTGGTCTCTTGAAATTTAAATAATGTTATTATTCACATGGTGACGCGGTGACTCAACTGTTGGTTTCCTTTGTTGCAGTATATTGGAAGAAATGATGAAGATGGTGTTGCTTGGTGTGGTGCTCTGGGCGGGAGTCACCTTTGGGAGCCACGTCGCTCCATACCCGCTAAATCTAATACTAACAACGGGTATGTTTCTATCTTATTTTCATTTATGACCTTTGTTTGTATAAAACAAGATCTTAACCGTTTTCGTCTTTTGCAGATATAACGCATCCACCGCCTATGTATGATTTTCCGTTTCCAAGTGCTGAAATGTTGAAGAGGTTACCACCTGTCTCGACGATTCATACAAATAGGTCGGTACAAATCAGCAAGTTAGAGGTGTCGATGTTGGCCCGATTGGAGAGGAACTTGCAGTCTGCTGGGATTACGCCTAGAAGTGGATCAGCTGCCCATGGTCTCGCGATTGACGGTTCCGTCTCAGACAATGCTATGCACTACGAGAAGTCTTCGATGACCATCACGAAAGCGTCTCAGAATCTAGTCTACACTAGGTGCCGAAGGTTCGTTGTTAAATTTAATTGTTTGCTTTAAATGAATTTGTCAAGATTGAAAGTGAGAGTTTAATAGCTGGTTTGTTTGTCCACATCCAGATATGGTTTGCCTAACGATGAGTGTGCGAGTTTCATCAGCACGTTGAATTTGCGTGAGAGTGAGTTTGGTGGCGAGTGTGCAGCTCTTGAGCGTTTCACGTGTCGTACGAATAAGATGTCGACCAAGTATCGTACTTTTGATGGCTCTTGCAATAACCCTGTGCGGTCTTCCTGGGGTCAAGCGCTTACCGGGTACAAACGTCTTCTGCATCCCAGATACGCTGATGGCATCGAGGAGGTTGGTTCCATAATACCATGTTAATATTCACTTTCATACCTATTCATCATAAAACTTAATATATTTAGACATGTTTTTAAGAACGTCAGGGTAATCTTTCTTTTTTATTTCTTAATTGCAATCAGCATTTTTGGTTTTTTTCTGGAGATAACTTATCAATATTCATTGAGTAAATGTTGTGTTTGTTGTTGATTATGGCATATCCCCCTAATATATGCTTGGGGGAGGCTTGTGTTCAGCAGTGGACGTCTTACGGCTGAAATGATGATGATGATGAAATGTTGCGAATGTCGCAAATAATCCTGTTTTTGGATATTATGTTACAACAACAACTCTGTTTATTGCAGCCACGACGTGCTCTAAGCCACAAGGCGCTGCCTTCAGCTCGTGCTGTCAGCATAAAACTTACTAACAACTTGGACCTGCCTAACAACGACAAAACCATTGCTTTGGCAGTCTGGAGTCAATTTGTTTACCATGATCTGGTTCATACTCCTGTTCGGAAAACAAGTAAGTTCATCTTTCTTTTTTATCTGAAATTGTGTTGCTAAAATTATTAAAAGTAATCAAATCTTCGAAAAGAAGACGTCTGATTTATTAGATCTTAATTCAAAGCGAACGTGTGTAACGGCCATGTCGCGGCCGATGCGACAGATGCGCACGGCCGACGCGCTGCGGCCCACACTACAACAGTATGAAAATGTATGACATCGGGTGCTTGTGTCTGTCACGGGTCTCGGAAGCGGACGCCATACATTTTCACAGTGTTTATCACGACAGCCACAGCGCGTCAGTCGCGCAAGTCTGTCGCATCAGCCACGACCTACAGAAGTCCATCTTTACAAACCCTTTACACTTATCGCCAAAGTATTTCACAGTATCAAACATTTTTTTTTATTCAATAGTTCACACGAACCAAGCCATCCGTTGCTGCGAGAGCGACGGCTTTCCCCTGTCGCCGCGGTACATCCACCCGAGCTGTATGCCCATTGCCGTGCCCCATGATGATCCTTACTACAAGGATAAGTACGTCACCTGCATGGACTACACCCGATCCGTCACTACGTACAGGGGGGACTGCACTTTTGGAGCTTCGGAACAGGTAAGAATCTTATTTAGATACTGCTCGTTTGATGTTCCTTATTAGCAAAATTTTCATGCCTGACTTATTTTGTTTATGGGCAAAGTGCCATCCGAAACTATCCAATTTTGAATGTAGTAGTCAGTGTATAAATGTACTCTGTGGTAGTCATCTTTCAACTTGCTTAGGGTGGGGTCTGGTGACCATGGTGACTAGGAAATAGTTTCTCTTTAGGATTGGCCTATGACCAGCAGTTGCCTATGGCATATTTCAGTAGGCTGTTTATGTTGAAGCAAAATAATAAATAACCGTAGTTTTATTAGTAGTGCATTGATTCTGATAAAACTTATTAAATGGTCTGAGAAGGAAAACATGGTGTGATGCGTTATTTATTTAATTGAATGCCACAATAATCAATCAGTGAAATTAACGACACGATAGATCCTTGTTTGTGTCATATTCCAGTTATGTTCATATCTATACTCAGTGCCTTGAACTCTTAAACAGTCGTGCGTAATTTCATATCGAATCAAGTAAAACAATTTATGTGTTACAAATGTTACAACAAATGTTATCCGATCTTATGTTCAAATATGTATAAACTCACGTCGTCGCGTCATCGATCATGCATCGACAAGCGACGAGTAGTTTGTATAATGTGGTGTCTCTGTAATTTATCAATAGGTACCTACCTATTTCGCAATTTAATAAGGATGTTTTGATTTCTCGTTTGCCTTTGAGCGTTTCCCTGAATCCATTTTGGGATTACCAATATCAAATGAAAGGGTTTTTTTGTTTTGTAGAAGAAAGTCATTCTGACTCATCAAACTAAAATGACAGTTGACATATTGTTCCATCAATTGGCATGTCCTTCCCTTATTATACCATGGTCCTACCAAAAATTTTGCTAACATACCGCCAAGTAATTGAATTTAGACGTCAGGAGAAACTATACCTAAACAATTTTTTATAGGGAAATACTTATTACACAATTTAAAAGAAATGCTGAATGCACCTGTGTACTATGTAGGTACCTACTCTCAAAATATCCATGATAACAACTAGATTATAGAATTACATTATATACCTTTTAACATGCTTTTAACTTTCGTTTCCTATGTAGACAAGAATCTCTATGGCAACTAGACAGAGTTGACGACTCCAATTCGTCATTTGATTTTGTCCCATCTCCAATTAAAGTGTATATATGGAATATTTAAACCTTGTCATGTTTAAGTCCAAGAGTCCAAATATTTGCAATGCTAATTGATTCCCCTTATCGATTTGCACTTGAGTAAAGTGGGTTCAATTGATAGCAATACAGACTAATAGCATACACGAGCCGTACAGTGGGGCTAATAATAGTCTAGTCTAGAATCTAGATGCTTCTATTTTTCTTTTATTAAATTTATTGTTTCACAAAAGTTAAGATTTTTTAATACATTCTTCTTGGTTCTACATTCTTCACGGGCGTCTGGACGTGTTGTCTCTCACTTCCTTTTTGTGTCCCAGCAGGTTCCGCTATTTGATACGTAACTGCCAGGACGTAACGAAGGAATAAGATTCTTCTCCCCGGTGCTGCTTCTTTCACTTCGTTTCTGTTATCAGCAGGACCGCTATTTGATACGGTCACTGCCGAATGTGGCGAAGGAACATGTGTGCAAATAATTTTCTTTCACTCCGTTTTAAGGCCGGGAGCTAACGTTATAACGGTAAAGGTAACGGATACGGTAGCCACCAGGATTGAGCGGAGATAACAATTTTGGAAAAGCATTTTGTTCGCTGTGATTGTTTGATTTTGCCTAGATTTATTTGTGACTATTTATCCTGCCGGTGGGTGGACCGTAGTCAACACGGCTGATAATTTTCTCCTTGATTGCTTTGATTCGCCGGCAGTCGATTGCTGTGGTCATGTGTTTCGAATCGTCACAGAATATCTAATAGCACGTATCGGACTCCGTTTTGAAATTGTCGTTGTGTTGGGAATAGTTGAAACATTTTGGCAAATTATTCTTCTCTTTGGCAGAGCAGTTCACAGATCTGTTCCCCACCTTGGCACATAATTATGCTTCTATTGACAACGAACTCTTACAAAAGGGAGTATTTGCGTGATGCACTTGTTTCAGACGAAAAATTACCGGATTAACTGCTCAAGGCCAAGCGTGCAGTTGATAAGGACTAACCGTGCAATCCAGACAATAACATGTTTTTGTATGCTTGTACATAGACATCTATGCACTCGTACTTATTACAGTTCGTTCGCTTTGCAATACAACCCTGATAAAATAATGTTATGCAGTTTTCCTGATGATTACGTTACAAACAATCTCGAGGTACATGGAGGTACATACCTAGATTGTTTTTAAAACGTCATCGTCAGTAGGTACTTACTACGCAGTTTTTGTGTTTTTTTTTGTTGCTATAAACATTGTGAAACATTGAACGGATTTTAAGAGTGTTATTTATTAATCTAAAATTATTTCGAGTCACGTAAAAATTGTTCTAGCAGACTACCTAGTTTGAGAATTGCGGCATCGTGAGTCGAATGCGGAAAATTTTCAAACATTACCGAATATATTGTACCAATTTATTTTCATTTTGTTTTTTCCATTAAGTAATTTGTAGGTAATTAAGTGAAGATTTCTAGAATTGCACATGACTTTCCTGTTAAATTAATGAGATTAATTATTGCAGTACCTACCTACTTTACATGTTTACATTAATTTTAATTTGTACCTAAAACTTTTCTTTGGTAGGCGTACGTATCTAGATAGATATAATAGGGCCACAGACTATTAGGGATACTAGGTACGTATATAGGGCTGAATACGTGACTTGCCTCTTAATTGTTATTGAATTATTATGGAAAAATCTCAAAGCTAAAAGAATTGTATATGCAGGCCTATGCAGGTATTGCTTTATCTCAAATGAAGTAGATTTCCACTTCATATCGAAGTGTACACATATTACGTTCATTAATTTCCATTTTCCGGACGTAAAATGACACTGGTACACTGGCCTCATATTTATATACAGTTGTAATAATAATGTTTATAAGAATTTATATAGGTACTCAAATCCTATTATAGTACTTATACATACTAGAATTATTGTTAACTAAAATAGCCATGAATATCTTGGATTCCGGTGTGACCTCGACCTTCATTTAACCGGTTATTTTTAGTGTATTTAATAGTGTAACTCTGTTCCTGAATATTTTATTTGGGTAATATTGTTTAGATATATATTTGTTTATGTACAAAAGTCAAAACTATTTTAAACTTGAAAGAGACATTAGTCTTGTTAGTAAAACTAGTAACATGCATGTAGTAAAGCATTCGTGGTTTTGTTCTAAATTAAAGTGTTGTTGTTACTAACCAACCCATAAATATAATATTACGTTTGCCGTTGATCAATAAATTACAAGGTTCTATATCAATTAACCAATACCAATACTTACCAATACAATCAATCAATCAATACTTCTTTCTTTATTTTTTCTTTCTTTTATCAATACTGAGAGTGAGACACATATCACACTTTTTTATTGTATTTTAACGTTTATGTCCTGTGTCTTGTTTTTGTACTAAATAAACGTTTTATCTATCTTATCTATTTATCTAATTAAAGCTGCGGGGAAATTAAATCATAAGCAAAATGAACGGACATGTCTTTTTACTATCCGATTATTTTAATAATTTTTCTTCTTTCTCAGATGAATCAAGCGACTCACTTCCTGGACGGCTCCAACATCTATGGTGCTAACAGCAGGGACGCCGCAGCCCTACGCGTGAAGACTGGAGGTCTACTTAAGACTTCCAGCGTTGAAGACGAGGAACACATGCCTTTGGCTGCCAACCCTACTGAGAAATGCCTTGTGGACAGCAGCTCTGCTACTTGTTTTAATGCGGGTAAGTTTGTAGTGTTGTTTTTAGGAAAGTTCAGGTTTAGCTTAACTTACGTAAAAGGTTTATTTATAGATTCTTGACATGATGGTGAGATGTTTGTGTAAGTGGCTGTACTTAGGTAGTAGCCAAATAAACACATACTTTCTTTTGAATTACCGAGTCGTATGAAATTAGTCATTGGTGTTGAATCTCTTGTTCACGAGCTAAACTTACTTAAACTATCGCTCTCTTTTACTAATAGTAGGTACAAGAAAGGGATGGCAACAATTTTAGTGCTGTCAAATTAGTCGGAATTAAATTTTCCATACAAGTTTAGTCGTGATTTCGGAACGTGCTGACTAAAATATAAAGAAATGTAACACGTAAACTAGTTCGACAGTTCTAATATTGTTGCCATCCCTTATTTGTATCAACCATTAGTAAAAGAGAGCGATAGTTTAAAATTAGTTTAGTTCGTGAACAAGAGATTCGACACCATTGTCTTACGGCCAAATTTAATATCCTATCTATCCATGATTTACTCTACTAGAGATAGAATTTTGACATAAACTCCATACATTTTATGTCAAATTGCTATCTCTAGTAGGGTAAATCGTGGATAGATAGGATATTAATTGAGGCCGTTAATATGTGAAGGGATTCTATCAATAGAATTTAGGACAGTTGGGAAATATATTTGATGTCGTGCCAAATATAAAACGTATCGTTTAGTAAGGTACTTGTTTCTTACCCTTGACCTAAGGTTAGAACTTGCACTTGTTTAGTACTTTAGGGCTCCTTGTGAAAGTACTTGTCCTGGGAAGTACCAGATACCACCGCGCACCGTAAGTCCTACCTCTTTCTGCCACCAAGCAGTACCTAATGCTTGTATTGCTGTGTTCCGGTGCGAAGGGCACGGGTGCCGGTGAAATTACAATCATTATGAGACTTTCCATCTTCATGTCTCAGTTTGGCGAACGAGTTTTGCAATATAATTTAGGGAGCAGCCTAGGTGGTAATTGCAGTTGTTATGGGCAAAGGTAACCGCAGCGGGCCATTGGTTCGTTTCGCCATCCTACAAAAAGGGGAAAATGGAAGGAGTATGACCTCATAGTCATAATAAAATGATCTCACTGTAACACAAATACTGGTTTTTTGGGTATTTTATTAACATACCCAGAAACATTAACTTATATTCGTAAATTGAAAAGTCAATAAATGCATTTTATGCTTGAGATCCTCGTAAGGATCTTAATAATTATTCGTGTAAATATATTTAAAAGTGCTAATTATATATATGTTTATGCATATTATTTACATGCTAGGTAGGTATAGGTACGTAGCATGGAGAAATACTATGACACTGATAACATAGAGATAGTTAAGATAACGAGATTATGTTATTAAGATATCAGTTCATTTGATCGTTGTGTCATCAGATAAGATAAAGCCTACATTTATAGGTATGTACAATCAGAAATCTTTCCGATGAACCACCACTAAGGCTAAAATAGTTTGCACTGAATGTTCGATGGCAGCGGTAGGTACCTACGTGTAATGTAGCAGGATTCGTTCAAGGGATTTTGTCGACAACTCGACAAAATGTACCACCGCGAAGTATCGTGACAGTACCTGCCTTCCATCATTTATATCACAGCAGGGTTCAAATTTTTGTTTTGAATCTAATAATAAGTCTCTACCAACTCCAGCCAAAAATCATGTGAGCAGAGTTGAAATTCAGTTTTTATTTTAGACAAATCTTTGCATTTTGTAGTCTTCCACAAAAACCTGGAATTATAAGAATGACTGACTTGTTATAAAAAATATGCAATTGCAGCTATTTACGGTTCAATAACCTAGTTTAGAGTCCACCCATCGAAGATTGCTTTCAAGGGCACATTGCCCACATTTAGAATCTATAGACGCCACATTCATTGACCTACATTCAATTTTAGATTCATTGTCCCCTCCCCTCTGTTGCTAGATTATTCTATACTTTTATCTTTTGATTTCCTTCGTCGTTACTTTCTCATTCGATGATAAGATGCAAATCGTATAAAACCAAATGCGTCACAAAAAATATTGTTGTAACCTCTTCACCTAAAGAGGTGAAGAAAAAAAGAAAGAAAAAAAGAAAAAAAAAGAAAGAAAAAAAAGAAAGAAAGAAAGCTAGAAAATGCTTGTTTTTATGGCCTAAATCTAATACATCGCTAAATTTTAAGATAAAGTTACTGGGTCAACCAAATTATTGGTCAAAGATTGATAACTAACAGCAGTGTTCGACATCAAGTAAATGACAAATGAATCAAGAATATCTCCATTATTTTATTTTAATTTTCTTTAGATGCATAGATAGAATACACCATTAATAATATTAAAACTTAGGACTAACATGTACATTAAGGGTACATTGGCGGTCTTATCGCTAATAGCTATATCTTCCAGACAACTTTTGGATACCTTTAGATATTTGAAATTACTTTTTTGATTGTCATTTCAACTTCTGAAGAATCTCCACGATGAGTCTAAAATATGATCATTTCTTTAACTTTTTCACCAACAGCCAAATGTGTCATTTGCAATATTCTTTCTGTTTTTTTTTTTTTCATTTTTAAGACATGACTTATCAAATTATTTACTTTCACCATCTTATTTTGGAAATATTTTGCCAACAGGAGACGTCCGTGCCAATACACACCCCTGGTTGGCGAGCATGTACTCCGTCTGGGTGAGGGAACACAACCGCGTGGCTCGTGCACTGGCTGCTCTCAACCCTGGATGGAACTCCGACCGGCTGTACCATGAGGCTAGGAGGATCGTTGTTGCTGAACTCCAGCATATCACCTACAAGAACTGGTTGCCGGCACTGACTGGTAAGAATTGTGAATTTATTCCCTGTTTTGTCCCCTGTTCTAAGGTATCCGTAAAAGTTGAAAATATATCTAGTTAGGATGAAAACTCCGGTGATGATGTAACACCTTCACTGTGACGGTTAGGGCGTAGGTAGACTGCGCTGTGCCGTTAGCTAGTAGGGTAGTGTGTAAAGAGATGAGTTAAAGATCACTCGAAGATTAATACATTTATTTAGTAGAACTCGGCTAGGTCGCAGGTAAGGCTATTGTCTGTACTGAGTGTTCGCACACTTAGAAGGAATGAAAAAGGTACCGTCCCTTAGAATAGGGCGGGCAGGTTGGTAGAGGGTCTCTCGCTTCAGGGTCGCGGAGTTCTCTGCCTCGTGGTTGGAGCGGGGTCAGGATCGGAGCTCAGCGGAGATCGGCGCGTCCATTGCAGGCCCAGGTTCAGCTTAGCAGTCGGAAATAGCTCCTCTATAGAATCTTTAGTGGTAGGTAGAAAGTAAGCACAGAATACTACGCAATCAATTTAGAAATCAATAAAAAAATTAACTGTTCTGAACCTAGCATAGTTTGTAATTCTACGCAAAGCAACTTTTTAGAGTATCCTTGTATCTGTAGAGAATAAGGCCCTCGTGAACAACGTTGTGGAAATCGGTAGTGTGTCGACACGGGTAGCGTACCTTGTAGTAAAGCTAAATGATAGGTACAAGCTGAAAATAGTGCAGGTATATGCGCCGACCTCGACACACTCTGACGATATAGCCGAAGCGATGTACGAAGACATAGCTAAGGCTATGAATAGTACCGCTAAGGCTCACTACAACGTTGTTATGGGGGACTTCAACGCTAAAGTGGGAGTACAAGAACGCGGCGAATCGAAAATCGGACCTTACGGTTTGGGGCGCAGAAACCACAGGGGCCAAATGTTGGTCAACTTCTTGGAGTCCCAGGGGCTCTTCTTAATGAACTCTTTCTTTAAGAAGAAGCCCCAAAGAAGATGGACCTGGAAAAGCCCCGATAAGGTGACAAGGAACGAGATAGACTTTATCATGACGGATAAGAAGCACATATTTAGAGATGTCTCTGTGATCAATAGGTTCAACACCGGAAGCGATCACCGACTTATCCGAGGCACTCTAAATATCAATTTTAGAGCTGAAAGAACGCGCATGATTAAGTCTACTCTCCGACCTTCGCCGCTCCAAACCAGTTTGGGCTCCGAAAGGTTCCAAGCGGAACTTCAAAATCGATTCGACTCGCTGGAAACCACTGGCAATATTGAGGAGAAAACCAACACCATAGTCAAAACATTGCAGGAACTGTCTCGAAAATTCTTTCCGCCGCAGCGTGGAAGCAAGATGCCCAAGCTTTCGACTGAGACTCTCGATCTGATGAGGAAAAGACGGGAAATGTCAGCCGCGCATTCGTTTTCATCAGATAATAGGTCCTTAAACCTACAGATTAGGAAGCTGATGCGACGTGACCTCCGCCGCTCCAACACCCGCGCCGTTGAGGCTGCGATTGAGCAAAATAGGGGGTCGAAAGTTTTCGCTCAGCAGCTAGGGAGGACCCATCTGATGAAACTGAAAGCCGCGGATGGCAAAATTGTCACCTCTAAGATCGAGATGCTTGATGAGGTCGAAAACTTCTATGGGCATTTGTATTCCACGAAAACGGCGAGACCAGCGGTTCCTAGCAATGACGACAAAAGAGCCCAGCTCACGCGCCATTACACCGAGGATCTTCCGGACGTTGACCAGGGCGAGATTAGGGCGGCCCTCGAGCAGCTCAAGAACAACAAAGCTCCGGGCGATGACGGCATTACTACTGAACTCCTAAAAGCAGGCGGGGCTCCGGTCCTGAAGGAGCTACAGAGTCTGTTTAATTCCGTCATCCAACAAGGCTCTACACCGGAGGCATGGAGCGGGAGTGCGGTGGTACTGTTCTTCAAAAAAGGGGATAAAACCCTTCTGAAGAACTACAGACCCATCTCACTCCTGAGTCATGTGTACAAGCTGTTCTCGAGGGTCATCACGAATCGTCTCGCCGGAAGACTCGACGAATTCCAGCCACCAGAGCAAGCTGGGTTTCGAAAAGGCTATAGCACCGTAGACCACATCCATACTGTTCGGCAGATCATACAGAAGTCTGAAGAGTACAATCAGCCGCTGTGTATGGCATTCGTGGACTACGAGAAGGCCTTCGACTCTATCGAAACTTGGGCAGTTCTGGATGCTCTTCAGCGATGTCACATTGATGAGCGGTATATAGAGATGCTGAGATGCCTATACAACGCTGCTACCATGACTGTTCAGCTTCAGGACCAAAAGACGAAGCCAATCCAACTGCGCAGAGGGGTGAGACAAGGGGATGTAATATCCCCGAAATTGTTCACTAACGCGTTGGAGGACGTCTTCAAGACGCTGGACTGGACTGGACAGGGTATCAACGTTAACGGCGAGAACATCTCACATCTCCGTTTTGCCGATGACATCGTTGTAATGGCTGAGTCGCTGGAACAACTGGGCGAAATGCTGCACAGCTTAAACGGAGCCTCTCGACGTGTCGGTCTCGGCATGAATCTGGACAAGACTAAAGTCATGTTCAATATGCATGTCATGCCGAGGCCAATATTCGTCGAAGGGTCGGCACTCGAAGTTGTAACGGAATACGTCTACCTAGGGCAGGCAATTCAGCTTGGTAGACACAACTTCGAGAAAGAAGCCAACAGAAGGATCCGTCTGGGCTGGGCAGCATTTGGCAAACTTCGCCGAGTCTTCTCGTCGCCTATACCGCAAAGTTTGAAGACAAAGGTCTTCAACCAGTGCGTCCTGCCAGTCATGACTTACGGTGCCGAGACGTGGACACTGACAGTTGGGCTAGTCCACAAATTTAAAGTCGCTCAGCGAGCTATGGAGCGAGCTATGCTTGGAGTTTCTTTGAAGGATAAAATCCGTAACGAGATTATCCGGAGAAGAACCGGAGTGACCGACATAGCTTGTAGGATCAGTAAGCTGAAGTGGCAGTGGGCTGGCCATGTCTGTCGAAGGACCGATGGCCGTTGGAGCAGACGAGTCCTTGAGTGGAGACCGCGTATCGGCAAACGCAGCGTAGGGCGCCCCCCTGCCAGGTGGACCGACGACCTAAAGAACGTGGCTGGGGGGGACTGGATGCGGAAGGCAGAGGACCGAGCGTTGTGGCGCAATTTGGGAGAGGCCTATGTTCAGCAGTGGACTGCGATAGGCTGAGTTGATTGATTGATTGTAGAGAATTTGAGAAATTACAGCTTTGTGCAATTAATGTAGAAATTGATGAAAAAGTGGATTTGTATAACTTCAGGTTAATGAAGAGTTATGTCATTTTAACAAAACAAAATACTACGTACCTATAACTATTTTAGCTCCTGCAGTGGAAATTTTTGCTAGGCTCTTTAATGTAGGACTAAAGTACTAAAGTACAAGTTACAAGATCTAATCCGCAAGAGTTAACTCTTAATTCACTTTTTGAGAAAGTTTGGTTAAGTTGTCGACCGATTCGAGATAACAAACCGGCCGACAACTGCTTATCCAAAATGTTTGGAATTGGGGAGCCGATCACAAAGTAACTAAATATCTAGTTACACTTGTTTTGCCCTATATCTACATATTATGCTTATTGGACAATTAATACAAAACTGGCACCAACTGGCACAATAGGCATTTAATATAAAAAAAATGTGAAATAAATAAAATAGGTAGCAGCAGACTTCAAACACTGGCGATGTATGTTGCTTATAAATATTTCTTGTCTTTTTCAACAGGACGGGCATTTGATGAGCTGTACGAGAGCTACGACACTGGTTACAACTCGGACATTGACCCCACCATCACCAACTCCTTCGCCACTGCTGGCTTCCACTTCGTCAACAGTCTCTTGGACCAAGACATCGAGCTGGTCGACGAGAACAACAAAGTGACGACACATCGGCTCATGAACAATTACTTCAAGCCAGAGATCGTGTCGCAGAAGGGAGGATTGGAAAAGATCTTGAGGGGAATGGTCAGCCAGAAGAGCCAGGGACTGGATTTCAACTATGATGATGATGTAAGTTTCTTAAGGATGCCAACTGAACCATATTACTAGGGCTACGCCGTCTGACCGTTCGACTATCTGTCTATCACATGGCTGTTTCTTGTTTTTATAACCATAATAGGTAGTCAGTTGAAGTTTTCACAGAATTGTGTCACTATATCATCTATCATGGCAAATACTAAAAATAATAAAATACTTAAACATCAATAGAACCATAGGTACAAAAAATCTCGAAAAATATGCATTTTTTTTACGTTTTGTGGTTCCTGCTCTGTCTTCAAAACGTTAATACAATGTAGGACTAACGTTTTGAAGGTTACGTAATAAATACATACGAGCGACAGAATTGGACAGATTTTAGTAGTGCATACTCTATGGTTAAACAAAAAATAATATGAAGAAAGATTACATTGGTATGTTTGGTGGTACGGAGTACGATATAAACAATCAGAAGCATTAATTGCTTGTGCAGTTGACATTGCAAATAGTAAATTAAGACTTATCAATATAATTATTTCGTTATACATTATCAAAGGGAGGAAACTATTTTAAAATACAATAATTTAATGAAATATTCAAAAATACAATAATTTAATGAAATATTCAAAAATACAATAATTTAATATATATATATTTTAAATTTTTTAGATTAAAGTAAAATGCGTTCAAAGATGCAGTGGCCAATGATAAGATAAAATAATCTGGTTCTCTTGTAAGTGTTAAATTGGCTGATGATGAATAATAAAAGTCACACTTTTAGGAGTTGTTCCTATGAATGTCAAGGATAAGTATATAAAAGTGATGTAAGCAGTCGTTATCGATAGGCTGAAGTAATAATTATAGAATTAAATCAATGTCAAATAATATCTGAATGTCGACATGTTATTGCTGTAGGTAGTTATGTATCTACTTTATTATAACTCTCACGTCAAGTTGACACGACAAGTCACTTAACCGACTTCGAACTTCGAACCCAAATGAAGGTTCAGTTGAAAATCAGCGTCAGGCAATTGTTGCCTGGCATTTATGCTGAACTGGACCTTTTTGGGACAATCGCTAGACACACAGCATCGATGTAATTATAATCTTGGGAAATGGGTTATATCAACAAAACGGTGACAGGGTGTGGTTGTGGGTATGCCCCTCAAACTATGCCTTACTTGTTATCCTGTCCTTTGTGTCCCAAAACCTGCACCTTGAGCGAGCTCTGCGCCGCCACTGATAATGCCGTACAAGTTGCAAAGTTTTGGGCTTGCTAAGTCTGACAAATGATCAGTCATAACGCTGACAAGAAAAAAATAATCATAGTTGTTGCCATACTAAAAGTTGTTCGCATTGATGAGTGCTTTAATTTCCTAAAGTATTATTGTACCTCTTTGTAAAAGTAAAAAAAAAGTGATGTATGAAACATTACCTTCATTTTAGTAGACCTATTCAATGATACCCCACACGAGGGGGTGCAGCGAAAAAAATGTTTTCATCCCTATTTCACTTGTATGGGCGCCACACCTAAAATACATAATCACGATTTTTTTATTCTTTTAAAATTGAGATCTATAGATTTATCTAGATATATCTAGACTATTTTTAACAAAATTTGATTTACGTAAATTTCATTTATGTTTATAACTGTAGAAGTTATTAAGCTGTAAATGATTAGGACAGACGGACAGACGGACGGACATAACGAAACTATAAGGGTTCGTTTTAGGACTACGGAACCCTAAAAAGATACGCTTGATAAAGCACTTATATATAATAAATGAAGTCAAGCAACAAAGCCAGTATAAACAGATCCTGTCCTACATGAAACTTATATAGGTAGGTACAAGTCAGTTCCGCTGATATTGGTTTTGTTACCATTGATATGCAGCTGATAGCTCACCGTACACGGATACTTCACACATTTATGCTAATACAACTCGTACCTGATGATCTCAGTGACCGAACATATTGACCTTCCTAACCACTGCTACCGCCTTGAAATACACATAAAATTATATTGACCAATATTGACAAAGGTCTTATCAGACCTACTTATACGACCACTTATGTTTCTTACAACGTTCAGACATGTAAAAGATAAAGAAATCAATTGAATGTTCAAAATAGCATTTAAAATTAAAATGACTTCCCTTGTATGAATTAATTGTCACTGAGAAAAATAACAAAGCGAGGAGTTGTTATGGATTTTTATCGTACGTTGTTTGTTCTTGCCTTGAACAATGGTTGTATGTTTAATGTCACATTGAACGTGTTTACCTTACGTACACATGTATAGACACTGCATAAAAGCAGGCACTGAATTATTAGCATGATGTTATGTGGCTACGTGCATACTGATTTACATAATATGCGTTTATGATAGTATTGACAGTTGAGCAGGACCATAAAAAAAACTTGCGTTAAAACAGCGTTTTTTATTACAATTTAGCTTATTGATACCTCTAGGCTCAAAGGGCTTAAACGACATTTTGGCGTAAAGGCATTTTCTACTGTATAGATGGATAAAGTCAAAGAGTAGAAAATGTGCTAACGCCAACATGATGTTTTCGCCCTTTGAGCTTAGAGGTGTATCGTTGTATCCGGGTTAATGATATACCAAAAAGCAATCGTTATACATATCAATACTAGATTAACAATGACCCTTATTTTAAACTGCTCATTTACGGCCAAAATTAATATCCAATCTATCCACGATTTGCCCTACTAGAGATAGGAATTTGACATAAGCAAATTTCTATCTCTAGTAGGGTAAAACGTGGATAGATTGGATATAAATTTTGGCCGATAGAGGCTAATTTATTATCTGAGATATTAGAGTTATTATTCTGACTAATGACGGTCGTTAAGATGTAGAAAACTCTGCATTTTGTAGTAAGTAGGTTCTTTCCTCGTAGGTATTAGTTGATATGTACACTCAATGATTTAAAAAAAACATTGGGTACAGTCGACTGCATGACAGTGGTAGGTAACACTTCAATTCGAAAACCACCCTTACTGCTTACGAAATAAAGACGCTGTCAATGTCAAAGTGTTACCACTGACGTGCGAGCAACCCTACAATATTTATTTTGTCCACAATTAGATTTTATTCTTCACATATCTTCTAGACAAAACATCAAAATAAGTATTTAAATAATTGCGTCTTCTTTTAATTGTATCTATAGGTATTTTTACGGCAAGAGCGAGATGAAAAGCGTCAGTTCTACTCTTATTTTTATCTTTTATTCCCTTATAGTGTAAGAGCAAACTAGTTATTAGAAGTTTTAGTTGATACCATAGAAATGGTCATGAGCTTACAGTCAACTGCATATGAATGGTAACAAAACAATTATAAATGGGACTGGCTTAGTATCTAAGTTTCATTAACGACAGGCTCTGCTTATACTGGAAATGTCGTGTTTGCTGGACTGTACTGTACCACGAAACATGTTAATTACGTTTTGTGGTTACTCATTAAACCAAATTTAAATATTGTTAACTAAATCACTTGATATATATGCTTTTGTTTGTCTTCTGAATGACCTAGAATAACTTTTTAGCATTGACAGTGACAGCTAAGAATAATTTGCACATTTAGGTGATTTGCTGAAAACATGTTTTAGATTAGACTGATCGAGAATTATTATTCTTCTAATAACAACGTCAGTTATCATAACATGTGGTTTGTGTTAGCTATCAGCAGCAATTAATTAAGTAATTATGTATGTTTAGTCGGTAGAATCAATACAAACTTCCATTTAATTTATATTTAACTTAATTAGCTACACTTATTTACACTTATGTAAATAAAAATACTGAAGCATAAACAGTTCGAATAATTGCCTGTAAATTAATCAGTTGTCCTACATTAAAACTGCAGCTTGCAATTCTAAAGAAGCTAGCAACTCATTAGATTTCGAGTTCTATGACTTGGTTGTATAGCAATATTTTTTCTTTATTAACAGCAACAGCTAATTACTGAATATATGCTTGTTACCTAACAGTACATTGATTAATGGTAGGAGTAGGAAGCTATTAACAATTTTTGGATTCTAAGTTCTACCACTCAAGTTCTAAAATGCAATTTCCTTCAACAGCTCCGTCACCATTGGCTGGGCGGTCTGGACGTGTTGGCAGTGGATATTCAACGTGGTCGTGACCATGGTCTACCTGGTTACACTCAGTACCGCACACTCTGCGGTTTACCGGCCGCTGCTACCTTCCAACAACTAGCTGATGTTATTCCGGAAGAGGTATGTTCCGAATTATTGAATATTTCATCTTCGAGGATGTTGGTTCAGTTCGGTAGAGCTTATTTCGTGATTTCTATCAAATTACAGTTATTCAGACGTAGCATTACACGCTAATGTACTACTACTAGCGGTGCTCTTGCGGCTTTGCCCGCGTAAAAAGTTTTAACATGTCCCGTACAATGTTTCCTGTTGTAGTTTTGGGAAAAGAAAAATACGTAGTTCTTTATTATTATTTAATTTAAAGAGTATTTGCGTCAAGCGTGACCCCAGGAAGATTTTTCATTGAATATTTAACATCCCTTTTTAACCCAGTTGAGTTTGATTTTTGAAAAATTAAAAAACACACGATTTCAACTCAATCCAGCCTCGCAATAATATTCGCCGATTCAGAATTTATAACCCTATTGCACTCTTTTAGGAGTAATTATGGAAAAAGAAAAGATTTAGAGATCATTTTTCCCAAGTTTTGATTAAATCGATCCAGAAGTAAAGATTTTAATAGAAACTCTAACACCCTATTTCATTCCTTTATGGTTAAAGTTTCCAATAATCATTTCTTAGTGGGCGCTAACGTTACAGAAGGAACCTACTGGCCAAATTTCATGTTTTTAACTAGAGTAGTTTCGGCTCTGCGTTGATGAATCAGTCAGTCAGGACAGGACATATTTTGTCCTTATAAGTATAGATACATAGATATACCAGGCCCCTCAGAAAGTATTGCGAAAAAAAGTTTTTATATATGGGAGACTGGCCAGTTATAATGTTTTTCGAAAATATGATTATTTATAAGTAAAAATAAGTAAGTTCCAATTTCAAAATTTCCCTCCACATTTTTTGCGAGTTAATTCAAAGTATTGTGTCTCACTGAAATATGGATCTGCGCCGGGAACATTTTAGAGCTATGATTTTATACGATTTCAAGTGTCGCCTGAAACCGGATGAATCGTACGATAGACTTCAAATGGCATTCATGGATGAAGGCCCTTCCAAGGCAACCGTGTATCGTTGGTATAACGAATTCAAGCGCGGTCGACCAACTTTTGGGGATGACGAAAGAAGCGGTCGCCCTTTGACGGCTGTTACCGAAGAAAACGTGCTAGCAGTGAAAAATTTAATCCAAGACAATAGGCGAATTACATATCAGGAGATTCAACACATATTGAAGATTGGATCGGGAAGCGTTCACGAGATTCTACACAGCCATCTTCGCGTGAGGAGGATAGTATCACGCTGGGTGCCGCACAACCTCACCGATGCTCAGAAGCAGGCCCGGGTGGAATGGTGCCGTGATATGCTTAACAAATTTGAAGCAGGCTCGTCTCGGCGTGTTTACGACATCGTTACAGGTGATGAGTCCTGGATTTATCAATACGACCCAGAAACCAAGCGCCAGTCGACTGTTTGGGTGTTTCAAAATGAGCCAACGCCTACCAAAGTGAAGCGATCTAGAAGCGGGGGTAAGATTTTGATCGCTAGCTTTTTTAATTTGACTGGCCACTTGGTATCAATTCCCTTACGGGATCAAAGAAGCATTAATGCCGAATGGTATACTACCAAATGTTTGCCAGAAGTTTTCTCTGTTATAAGCAACAAGCGACCAAACACAGGGCTCCGCGGGCTACTGCTCCACCACGACAATGCACCTGCGCACACCGCACTCAAAACGAGGGACTTCCTGGACAGCACGCCAGTCAAACTCCTGGGTCACCCTCCTTACAGCCCTGATCTAGCACCGTGTGACTTCTTTTTATTCCCAAAAATAAAAAATCAGCTCAAAGGGATACAATTTTCGTCGCCGGAAGATGCGCTGGCTGCGTTCGAGCAGGCTGTAAACGAGGTGTCTGTGGCGGACTGGAAAAAGTGTTTTGAAAACTGGTTTAGGCGCATGAATCTTTGTATAGAGGCTGGTGGAAAGTACTTTGAAAAGATTTGATAAAAATATATGTACGTATAGAACAATTTTTTTTAGTTTCGCAAAACTTTCTGAGTGTCCCACGTACTTGTAAATGAAAACTACAGGTTAGCACCTGCATACATTTTGACAACACATAATTTTGTGAATTTAAAAGAAAACATCCAACCAAAACATTGAAATTGATTTACGGTCAAAATTAATAACCTATCTATATCCATAATTTGATTACTAGAGATGGACATTAACTATTAACTCTGTAAATTAGGTTCGCTGTAGTTGTAGATACAAAATATGCGAAAAACGGCCACTTTTGGCACTTTTTGTATCTATAACTACAGCGAACTATAATTTACAGAGTTAATAGTTTCTAATTAAACTACAGTACCTGATACCTGTACTTCAATCGTTAAAAAAAGTTTTTCGATAAATGATGTATCTATTCAGCGAGTAATAATATTTTTAATGATGGGGGCGCCACTTGGTTGCTGCCCTTTAGTTGTACGGAGCTTCTATCTCTATCTATGGAAATTTCTATCTCTAGTAGAGCAAATCGGGTATAGATAGGTTATTAATTTTGGTCATTACTTGATTTCTATGGATTTTATGAACGTTTCAACTTTTGTTATCAGACGATTGAGAAGCTGTCGAAGGTGTATGAGCATCCTGGAGACATTGATTTGGTGATCGGTCTGATGGCGGAGACACCCGTTCCTGGCTCTCTGCTTGGACCTACCGCTATTTGTGTCATAAGTGAGTATCTATATCTAACGAAGAAAAAAATCTCTAAACAGAAATTACACACAGTTGCAAACACAGAATTCACAGATGTAGCATTATAATAGCTTTCTGAATCAAAATATTAAGAAAAAGGAAATATTCTCGTCGCCAATCGCACTGAAAATAGCATCAGCTCTAAATAAGGATACATTGGCACATTAACTACTGATGCATATAGACATCTCCAAAAAATAACTTTGAACCATGATGAAGTTATCTATAAAATGAATGTTTCTTTGTTTGTTTGTCATCTATGCGCTCCAAAACCATTCATCCGATTATGATGAAACTTTGGTGAGTTGTTCTGCGTACGCCCGCGAAGGATCCCGACAAAAAAAAAACGCATTGCAATGGCATTTCAACGCAAGCAGCTAGTCATGAAAAAATTTAACCGTTAACGTTTCCCTTCTTTTCACAGAGGAACAGCTGTGGCGTACAAAAGCAGGTGATAGGTACTTCTACAGCCACCAGGATGAAGCCGGCAGGTTCACCAAGAGGCAACTCACCGAACTAAGACGTATCTCCCTCGCAAGACTGTTCTGTGACAACACACCCTTCGACAGAATACAGAAGGACGTGTTCAAGCCAGCTTCAGAAAGGTAAATTGGAATATCTACTTAATAACATTCTTGAAACTGACTGACATACAACGCACAATCTAAACCGGTAGGTCTAGGAGGATGACATTTTGCACAAGACTTCTTTAAATAACGTAGATGAGCACTAAGAAAGGATTTTTTTAAATTCATCCCCTAAATGTGTTAAATAGTGGTTGAAACTTTGTATGAAAATCCGTAATTTTTCAAGTTAGATCTATGAAAATTCGTATTTGGCTTTTTGGTTGAAAATAAAGAAAGTGTCAGTGTTTTTTTTTTTAAAAATCAACCTTTAACTCCCCGTAAAATATAGGGGTTGAACTTTTGTATGAAAAAAGTCAGGCGGTTCCTGAGATGTTAATGTTACCGATGGGAAATTCCATCGGGCACATAGCTAGTTATAGTATAATTTTCATAAAGCCTGAGCAGCGTACCTCAAAATCAAACGGTTGCTTCTAAAGCATCTGATAAAGGTTCAAAACATTTTTTGAGAGGAACAAAGAACGAATTGAGATTGCGCGGTTATGCAATGTGACAGGGAAGCAGCTGACCATAAAGGAAAATGGGTTTAATCTATCCTTTAACTGTCATTTCCATAGATTCGTATACACGGGGATAGGCATGCCACAAGGTATTATTTTGGCTCCCAATTCTATTATCAGATTGGTGATTACAGTTTGATGGTGAATGCTATTCGATAGATAGATGCTTAATTTCTTTATTGTGCGTGTTGATTGTCTGATTGTGTTGTGGTTGTGTGATCTATTCTTAGCCGAGAATCACTTACCCGGTAATTTATGTTTCAATGATTCAATTCCCTATGGAAAGTAGGATGCAGATGTCTGTGGGTAGACATGACAGAAAATACCGACCTTCGTTAAGATGCTTCCTGCTCAGCTTATTTACTTTGTAAATAACTTCATCATCACTACTGAAAGTAGTTTTCCTTCTTATTGTGACATTTGCTGTTATAGATAGTTGTTTTGATGTCAACATTGTTGACTCATTAAATTTTATATTTTCAGCAATCCTATTGTATCCTGTGAACAAATTAAGAAGGTTAATCTGGATGCGTGGCAGGATCCGGCAGAACAACCTGACATTCTGACTCGCACGAACAAATGGCTCAAGAATAAAGTCGGCAGCTCGGGAAACTCAACCAAGTAGATTCCCTCACTTAGTATAAGTATCCATAGTATATACATTTTGTTAATCTACGGTGCAAGTTAGGTCAATGTAATTAGTTTTTAGTGGTAGTAATTTGTGATTTGGGCCATCGAGTAGGTACTTAAAATAAAACTCGATGTTTGGAACACAGTTGTGGTTACATTACAAAGTTCCAAGTATGAAACTGAACATCTACGTAGTTACGATTTAAAGAGAATGTATTAAGACTGTTCCAGCTTGCATTGTAGACCTTAAGTATATTGTAGTCGAGCGATTCAGTATTTTGTTTGATTGTGACAGTGTGTTTATTTAGTTAGTAGTAGTTAAAACCACGTTCCTCGATGCGAAAGCAAAAGAGAACTTTAAGTCATACGACTTTTTAGTGTGTAGACCATTCGAGTGTCTTTTGAAACATTTGAGATTTTATCAGACGGAGGCGGGTTTGGTTGAATCTGCCTCTCATGTTATGGTGCCGTGTCGTAAAGTGGCTGTGATATGTGGACGTGAAGTCCACTGCATAGAGAAAAAAGTCTCGAATCGGGACGTGAGTTTATGATTCTTGAGATTCATATGTTAAAAGATCCAAGAGTTATTCGTTGTAACGAAAACAAAATTTAAATAACACAATGTTTTCGGAGAAAGTTGATACGTGTTATGTATTAAGTACTTAAGCCAGGGTAATTTTATAAACCTTAAATTGAAAAACTTAATATCAGATAAATACTTTTACCAATCTTCCCTGGCGAAGGGTTGTGGTTAAGTAATAGCAACACAGTTTTAACTGTTTGTTAAAAACGTCATTTGTTTTGTAAACCTGACTGATGACGAAATACTCGTGAGGGTGACAAGAGATTTCTTTTGCGTTTTGCACGATGCGATCCAAATAAGGTTTGGCTTTTGGTGACATTACGAGGCTAACCAGTTTTCACTGATATTTATGATGTCTTGAGCAACATCCTTATTTTGAACGTAATCGTGCTTAATAGCTTGTGTTGCATGCGAGTGATTCTAGATCTCACTCAAATACTTTGTTCCCAGTATTTTTGTATCTCAGCGCTTTCTTCCCATTGTTTCTTGCTGTTATTTCGTCTTGTTTTCGAGTTCCTTTTTTTCTCTTATGAATTACTTATGTTGATAGTTTTAAGTTTTCGGGCATGTATTGTTAATAACTCTTCTTGCTTACAACGAAATTTTGAAGCGATGACGTTAAAAGCGTGTGTGTGTGGTCAATTCCAAAGACTGGAAGACAGAATTTTAAAATTGTGTTATTTTTTGTTAAATGAACGTCGACATTACCTAAATCTTGACATGTGTTGTGAAATATAGCTTGATTGACAACGAATACCATATAGGTATACTTATTATAGAAAGATTAAGAGCGTGTTGAGTGTGATGCAAACATGTCAATTAATTTTAAATGTTATAGGTATCTAATTTGAATACAATTAGGTACCGGTCTTGATTATTTTTCGAAAAATTTATGCCCTTGCTAAAATACAGTTCAATTTCTTTCAAAACTTGATTTTTCGCAGTTAATGGTAAGCTTGTAGTAAGATATTGGCATTGATTTTTAAATGTACTTATGACGTTCAGTATATTTATTACTTATTTTAATGATTTATGGCTATGGTACACTGAACTAGCACAAAGGCATTTTCATCAGAATATTAAAAAAAACAGATTTATATTTTTTTAATAATATTATTTTATTCTTGTAACAAAATATTAAATTTTTTCCTTGAAATAAATATCACATATTTTAATGTATGTATTAATGTTTTACTGTATTACTAATATCATTATTTTGATTTTTTTTTATGAATAATGATTGTCCTTTGCGAACAAAATAAATGTATAGAAATAATTAATGTTATGTGTAGATCGGAAAGAGTTTATTCTTCACGCTTTTTGTACGTTAATAAAATTTACTATGTATGTACCTATGACTTTTATTTAAATGTGATTATTATTCAGCCCAGAAACATCGATAGATAGATTCTATTTGTTGCTCTATTATCCAAGGGCGGATCCAGCTTTTGTGTCAGGGGGGGGTCGCGTACTTATATCCAGCTCCGGATCTACATTTTTAAAAGGTGGGTGCAGAGCCTGATTTGCCGCCCTTTTGGAAAAAACTTTGTAAGATTTTCGTAATTTTTGCTAAAACATGATATTGTGAATTTTAGAGCTTAAGATTTTCTCTTTGTGGAATATTAATGTAATGGAATAGTTACTTGCAATACCTATACCTACACCAAAAAATTACAATATAATAATAATACAAGCTCGAGCGAAGCGAGCGCGAAATTCTTCTCGGTTTAGGCTATGTCTCTATTAACGTACCTAACAGAATAGTTGCTTACAACATAGGTACGTGCAGTACGTAGTAGGAAAAAGAACAGAAAGATAAGCGCGAGCGAAGCGAGCGCGAAATTTTTTGGATTGACAATCTGATTAACTCTTCACAAAAGCATAAATATTCTGTGACAAAAGTGTACGCATTTATTTGAGCACAACCCGTTCTTGCGGCGCCTAGAGCGGCTTACATTAGACGCTTTAGTGTAAATAATTAAGTATAGATTCACGTTATGACAGTCCTACACCTGTGCAGGTGACCAAATTTAGCAGGAGCGCGAGCGCAGCGAGCGCGAAATTTTTTGGTATTTTTTGCAAACAAATAAGTATTATACATATTTACTTACCTACTGAATTTTAAGAGCTTTTTATTTTGGATGTTATTTTTCTATTCCGATTTTCAAAAAAAACGAATTATCTTCTAATATCGATGTTTTAAGGTTCTGGAATAATTTTTACTTGGGCGAGGTTTTATAAGGCTATTTCTGTTGTTGATGGTTAGCTAAGTATTCAAATGGTATTCAGTCAACGGTGACGCAACGGGGAGTTTGGAGAAGAACCTAGAGGCGCGGGCGGTGCGGCAAATTCAACATTTAAAACGCGCGAATATTATTCTCATTGAACGAACGGGTTCGGGTGCGAGTTCAATTTAGTAATTTTGTTTGTAAGATACAAGTTGCATTAGTATGTAACACATACATTCATTGTACATTAATTTAGTAAATTATGTGAAAAAGTAACAAAAACTGTGGTTGACCTAGGCCCAGGGGGTCATGACCCCCATGACCCCCCCCCTGGATCCGCCCTTGCTATTATATAATACAATTATTATAAGTATTAGTGCACTGCAAGTGTCTACAAGAGCTTACGCGCATCATAAAGATTTCAAAGAAATATACATATAAGTCTATAGGTAATCCATTATTTTATAGAAAATAGAATAATCAATTTTTGTTTCGCTTAACACTATTTGCAGAATTTTCATTCATTGAATGCCAGTCGCCGAAATACATTACATCGCTCATACATTTGCTCGCACAATCTTATCCTCGATAAACGATTCATCGAATTATTTTACATTATTTTATTAGTACATCGTCTTTCCCATAATTACGACGACACACTATTATTGTGTAGTACCTACTACATGGGGAATTTAGTAGCCAAGTAATAAAGTTATCAGTAAAAAAATATTACTCGCTGTCTGTCTCCTCATCAGTAAAAAAATATTACTCGCTGAAAACATCATTTATCGAAAATTAGTTTTTAACAATTGGGAGTACAGGTACTGTAGTTAAATCAGAAACTATTAACTCTGTAAATTATTGTTCGCTGTAGTTGTAGATAGAAAATACTGTAGTTTAATCAGAAACTATTAACGGCCAAAATTAATATCCAATCTATCCACGATTTGCCCTATCGGAGATAGAAATTTGACGTTTTTTGTATGGAGCTTATTATGTCAAATTTCCATCTCCAGTAGGGCAAATCGTGGATAGATTGGATATTAATTTTGGCCATATCTCTGTAAATTATAGTTAGCTGTAGTTGTAGATAGAAAAAGGGCTAAAAGTGGCCGTTTTTCACACTTTTTATGTCTACAACTACAGTTAATAGTTTCTGATTAAACTGCAGTACCGTCACAGATTACATATTAGTTACTGTACCGTACTTCAATCGTTAAAAACTAATTTTCGATTAATGATGTATTCAGAGAGTAATCATTTGTTTACTGATGGGGCGCCACTTGGCTGCTACATTACCCTTAAGCAGTAGGAAGTGCCTATATAAATTATAAACACGCAATTTTAACCACATGTACAATCGACCACACGTCAGTGGTAACAGTTTAACCATAACAGCGTCTTTATTTCGTAAGCAGTAAGGGCAGTTTTTGTAATTTAAGAGGAAATGTGGGCAGAGAGACTTGAAAATTAGATATTGGAAGAAACTATCGCTGTCGCTTTGCGAGCGCTCGGCCTCAAATAAGTGCGATAAGGACAACTACAGCTCCGACTGAATAGCCTAAGTAAAAAAGACATAGTTCGAGTTTTGGCTCTTGACTATTTTTTCCTCCAAAACTGGAACAATTTAAAAGATATTTCATAAACTGAATAAGAAAAATATATAATATGTAGCTGTTTTTCCTTTTACATTAATAGCTGTTAAATTTATACGTCCACGACGGTCAAAACAGGAAATTTTTAGATTTTTTGGGCATCTTTTTTTGTGTTTATGAGATGCAGATCTGCTCTTGACCGCAATCTAGACAGCTGCAGGCTTTGTCAAGGTGTGGTTGACGATGGAGCGAGCAAACCTATTAGGTACCGATTCACCCCAGCTTTATAGGTTTTGGGTTGTAAGTGCCCGGATATACAGATGGTGGCAGTGAATTTCACAACTTGGCTGTGCGCTTATTGAAAGAGTTCTCAAAACGCTTGGTCCTGATAGTAGGGATTTCTACCAAATGTGGATGATATCCTGCAGTGCGTCGTGTAGTCTGATGAAAGAAAGGAGATGGCGGAATAAGCTCATGGAGCTCTTGCGCACACTCCATAGTACAGCCTGTAGAACACCGACAAACAAGCAACTGTGCGTCTATAGGCTAAGCTTTGGAGCTAAGATTTTACTAGCAGTTCGTCACCAATTAGCCTCTCAGCTCTGCATTGAATCGAGTCAAGAGCCGCAAGCTGGTATTTGGCGGAGCCATCTATTGTAATCTTAATAAAACACTGTAATTTACTAAGCAGAGTTTGGTTTTATTAATGTTAAGTGGAATTATAATAGATTGGTTGCAAGACAGTTTTATAGGAACACAATTACAGAGTACAGACGGACGCCAACAAAAAGGAGGGAGGAACATAAGTGTCACTGTCATGTCAAAGTGACAAGTAAGTATATGGAACCAAGGCTTTTAGCCATCAAATAGTTTACAAATAATATTTTATATTGCTACTAACACCATCCCATAAGTGACTGCAATACTCCACACACGATCGGACTTGAGCTTTATATAAAGTGAAAATCTAGAAATAATTTTACAACAAAAACGAAAACATTGGGACATAGAAAAAGTTGATATTTATTTAACTGTAAAAAATTATTGCTCTAGGGCAGAGGTTCCCAGTTTTTTTTTTCTCATAGACCATTTATTTTTATTTTTTATAACATACGGGGGCAAACGAGAAAGCGGGTCACCTGATGGTAAGCAATCTCCACCGCCCATGGACATCCGCAACACCAGGGGAGTCACCGATTCGTTGCCGACCTTTTAAAAAGACGTATGCTCGTTTCTTGAAGGCTCCCGTGTCGAATTGTTTCGGGAAAACCGAAAACTTTCAAAATTGAGCTGGTTCCGGTGGACCCTCTGCAGCTACATTTCTACCATATTCCCCGAAAACTCGACAAAAAATGTGAAGATTACATAGTAACCAACCGCCAATGTAGACCCCCATCGAGTCTCCCGTGGACCTGGGGGTCCACCTGGACCACTTTGAGAACTACTGCTCTAGGGTTATAAACCAGAAAAAAAAACAGTCTAGAGCGTTTGTATGGAGAAAAGATCACCGTGTGTGTCCCCCCCTGTCGTGTGGTCGACTGTACATTGCAACAGTGAACCGTTGTGAAATACTTTTTTATTTTTGTAGTCAAGGTTGGTAAGGGTTAATGTCAGAACAAAGTTAATAGGTAGTTACTCATAGTAGTCATAGTTCACACTAAGGCCGTGTTCACACATTCATTATCTGGTTTTAAGCAACAGTTAACCCCAAATTCTAGTACATTTTTGAGTAGGTAAACGGTTGCCAGGAAATGAATCATTGTGGACAGTATGTATAGCCTAAGTCCTTATAATTTTGTGAATTGCTGTTCGTGTTTATTGAATGAAGGACATTACGGACATAATTTAATTTATTTTTTACTAACATATCAGAACGAATTAAAATTTAAGTGCAGCTCCAACAATAATGTAGGTAAACATGTAGAATAATAAAAAAAAACAACCTATTTGGTTGGACAGGATGTAGGTACTTTATCCAGACATAAATCAGGTTTCGCAAGCATCTCATGACAGCACGCTATCAAAATTTTACATCTTAGGTGCAATTTGGACGCGCAATTTATTCTCTGTAAAACAGATCTGCCAGTGATCAAGAAGAAACAGTTTTATTTAACGGTCAGTTGAGAATGTTTTTTTTTTGCGAAATTACTGCAAGCTGCATTTTTTGGATAGGTATAATGTTACCCGACTTTCGAAATAAGTCTCAAAGTATAAAAGGTTTGAGTAGGTAGCTCAGTACCTCATCGGACGTTATTTTGGGCTTAGTTCAAAAACGACAGACAGATTAAAATATTTTAAAATAATAAGACACAGTAAAATATTTTAAAATGGTGTCGTTGGAGAAACGGAGGAATATGTTGGATTTGGTTTTTCTTATTATAATTAGTAACAGGCTCTCTGGATTGTCTCAGGTTGCTTGGTGAGGTGTCATTCCATGTGCCACGTAATCTGCCAAGAGAAGTTCTAACAGGAAGCTTTTTTGTCAGCCAAAACGCCGTACAAATTTGAGGCAACATTGCTCATTATCCAGAATGTACGCTTTATACGAAAAGCATGACATGAGCATTGATTTATTCCACTCATCTATAATTTCTCTAAAAAGCTGTGATGGACATTCAGTGATAAATTGATTTTTCATACATATTTAAATTCACTTAATTTAAAAAAAAATTGTGTGTAAAGTCATTTGCTTTGATTTCATACATACCATAAATGGTCCACTTTATTGCATCGCTGTAAGTTTGTTGTTTTATGTAACTAATTTTTGTATTCATATTAATTGCGCTGCGGTGCTCTTCTGTAAGTAATGGGGCACTTATAATAAGTTTGAAATGTGTTAATTTTTTCATGTACAGTGTAGGTACTCATTGTTGAAGAGCCAAATAAATAAATAAATAAAATAAACGACGTATAAGTCGAAAACAACTGCTCAACTCTAAAGTTTGTACTAAGATACGATTCTTTACAATGAAACATCTGTTACTTCCACAGATTACGGAATAAAAGGAGATCGGGCAAGCCGCCTAGT
The DNA here is from genome assembly GCA_949699075.1 of Asteroscopus sphinx. Taxonomy (NCBI): domain Eukaryota; kingdom Metazoa; phylum Arthropoda; class Insecta; order Lepidoptera; family Noctuidae; genus Asteroscopus; species Asteroscopus sphinx. Next base: position 15,259,870 of record OX453013.1, read on the forward strand.
TTGCATGGAGTCGGAATATCGCAAGCTCAACTTACGCACACAACGCAAGAAACGTATCAATAAATTACAACAAAAAGAACGCACTCATATAATACACACACACTTGTATCCTTACGGCATTTTGGAAATAAAATAAAGCTTTCTCTCAAACTAGTGCGCATATTCACTCGGATGCAAGTGACGGTGAACTGGCGGCAGTGTATGCACGCTGTGCATACAAAGGGCAGCCTTTACGCGGCGGCTTGTCCTCTCTCTAGTATTCTGTTGCTCTGAGGTTACTGGATGGTGAACTTGTCCTTTAGTTTTCTACTTTAGCAACTACGTACAGCTATGTCATGTATTTTCGTCGAACTTAAAATATTATCATAGCAGCATTTAGTTATCATTTCCTTTTCAAAGACTTTTAAGCATTACAGACTGGTAGCTGCTGCGGTAGCCAGATGATAACTTAAAAGAATAGTGGATAAATCTGCAAGAGATTGGTGCAGCACAGGGTAGTATATAATAGCACAATGGTTGGAGGAACACCGTGGTGGTGGTGGTTTAGTCGGTAAGAGTCCGACACTGGCTCCGCCGGCGTCCCCGGGCGGTGGGCGTCCATGAGGATTTCCCCAAGGCAAAAAAAGGGTAACATAGCACAAGAGGCAGCAGTGTATGGCAGAAGTCTGTCCAGGAGGACGAATTATTTTAACAAAAATACAGAAATCTCCCAGTAAGCTATTGACTGTACATTAGGTACACACGGCTACACATCAAGCTGTACATTTCCAGTATAAGCTGACCTCGCATTGTATAGGTTTTCCTTACAACGCGAGGTCAGCCTTTACTGGTTTTGTACAGCTTGATGTGTAGCCGTGTGTACCTATAACGTTACAGCTGTCCTTAAGTACCTACTTCTGTAAATTCCGTTTTTTTTTCTTACTCGTCTTATTTAGTAAACAAAATTGGCATGTCTTTTTAATTCAATTCGTCAATAATAATTATTTAAAGAGATTATGTTAACAATTTCACACACTAAATAATTTTTTTTAACCTAATGACATGTGCGGAACCAGTAATTTTATTGTATTTTATCAGTAGTTATTTTAACAAAGAGCCAAGATTTATTACTAAATAAGACAAGAGTGAAAAAACAGACAATAAATGGAAGCATATTTTGAGAGTTTATGATGAATGACGAATCTAGAATCAATATTTAATTTTTTTTTTATTTAATATTTTTTTTTACATATAACCATGTCTCAAACCTGGTTGATAAGAAATTTTGTCAAACGCCTGCTGTTTTAAACTAATCACATAATGAAGCTTGCAATGTGAAGTAATAATTTCAGGAGGCGTCTGCTACTCAATTCCACTATCACCATGGAACTACTGTGGATTGCCACGTAGTTGTTCCCACCTTTGTAACGTGTTGCGTTGAAAATATCTAACTAATCGTAACAAAATGTAACATATGTTAGTAAATTTTATAGTGTTAGATAATGTTCAGTAACGTTTTTAAACACTTTATAACTGCAGTGTGGCCGCACATATCCAAGAATGGGGTGTTAGGATAGTAGCGGGTGGAAATCTATAGTCTCTTCTCACCTACCCCAAGGGAAGTATGTGATTTATTTTGGAACTTCAGCCCAATACTGGAAATTAAATTAATGTTAACAGCAGAAGCTGATCCGAAGAAGTTACCAAGAATTGGAATGAAGTTAATGTTGTGAGAAATATTTTATTTTATCATTTCCGAGATATGACAAAGTACCTTCCAGCTTCCAGGAAGGAACGTATTACGTATGGTTCGATTTTCCCAACAACTTATAAAAGAAGGTAAGGCATACAAATACCTACATATTACATACATTACAAAGTTAAGGTTAAGAATTAATAAAAAATACAAATAGGTATATGGAGATATATATATAGACAACCTCTGTGGTCTAGTAGTTCGAGTGTCGGACTGCTGATAACGAGGTCGTGGGTTCGATTCCCACAGGACACAAATATTTGTGTGATGAACATAAGTGTTTGTGTTGGTCTGGCTGTTGCTTATGTATTATAAGTATGTATATACAAAAAAAAAAGTATATAAGTATTATATCCATTGTCTAGTACCCATAGCACAAGCTCTGCTTAGTTTGGGACTAGATGGTGCTGTGTAAAAATGTCCGAAAGATATTTATTTATTATATTTATTATTATATACATCTTAAAAAATATCATATTATTTTGATATCTTTAGATTTCGCTTCGCATGCGTAAATGCGTTAAAAATAATAAAATAATTAGCTATATGGAATTGATGTTTTCCCTTGAGTTATTTGAGCTACTTCAATATGTTACAAAATATAACAGTCTGTATGTACCTAGTCCCATTAATAAAGTTTCCACAGATCTAAGTGGAATTATAAGTTTCGTCTACACCTTCTACTTACTCTACATATAGTGCGGCCGCTGAGAGAATGCGTTTCAAATACTGTGTTCAAACATCACAACAAAGCGCTAAACGCTTGCAGTTTATTGTGACGATAAGACTAATATGAATAATTTTGAATTTAGCTATATAAAATTTTGTATCGTATTTCTGATTCGATCACGCAGGGACACTCAAGGGCGGATCCAGCCTTTGTGTCAGGGGGGGGGGTCACATACTTATATCCAACCCCGGAACTGTATTTTTAAAAGAAGGGTGCAGAGTCCAATTTGCCGCCCACTAGGAAAAAAATGTTCAACCAATAAAATTCTAGGATTTTCGTAATTTTACTAAAACATGAATTTTAGAGCTTTGTAGAATATTAATGTAACGGAATAGTAACTTGCAATATTTAATTACCTATACCTACGCCAAAAATGAAGAAATGTAAATTTATACAGGCGCGAGCGAAGCGAGCGCGAAATTTTTCTCAGTTTCGGCTTTGTTTCTATTAACGTACTTAACAGGATAGTTGTTTACAACTTACGTCTAGTACGCAGAAGAAAAAAAGACGGAAAGAAAAGCGCGAGCAAAGCGAGCGCCAAATTTTTTGGACTGTTCATGAGCAAACTGATTAGCTCTTCACCAAAGCATAGATATTCTATGACAATAGAGTACGCATTTATTTCAGCGCAACCTGCGCAGCCCGCTCTTGCGGCTAATAGTAGACGCTATAGCGTAAATAACTAAATATAAAGGACATTGATAAAAATAGCCTTAAACTGTTACAAAGATGAACAATATACGAAAATTACATGCGAATTTTTTCCTTACATAATATATATTGTATTTAATGCGGACAGTACAAGAACCATTTTTTATATTTTAAGGAGTATCAATACATTAATGACGTAACCGGATAAAATTGTATCATCTATGATATCTGTGTATCATCCATATTTTTATTTCGATACTCTATAGGTAGTCTATGATTCAATATTAAAGACTCCTTTTCACACAAGAAATTCCAAAAAATTGGCATCGACCACAGATTAATGAGGCATCGACCGACAACTTGACGACAATGTAGGTTGTTTGCAACGATTTAAGAAGCTACTAAGTGTAGCTTTTTAAATCGTTGCGTTAAATCGTTGCTTATAAGAAGCTACTAAGTGTAGTAGCTTCTTAAATCGTTGCAAACAACCTACATTGTCGTCAAGTTGTCGGTCGATGCCAATTTTTTGTTATGTAAAACAACCTACGAATAAGTGTATTCGTAGGTTGTTTGACATAACGAAAAAAGCAAAACATGACATCAAAATAGCACAGATAGCTGTGATTATATGCGTCAAAATAGTAAATATTTTAAAAATCTAAAATTATATTTAGTACTGTCCGTGTTTATGAATGAATTGCAATACATTGGCTTCATTGAGTTGTATCTGGTGAGCATCAACTTTAATTTATACAGAAAAAGGCCGAGTCACTAAGGATCTTTAGCAATGTCCTTTACGTCATGGCAGACCTACACTTGTATTTTTTGGTATTTTTTCAAACCCAGATTATATTTACGTGCTCGAGTTTTAAGAACTTTTTTAATTGGGATGTTATTTTTCCATTCCGATTTTCAAAAAACTAATTACTTATCATCTAATATCGATGTTTAAAGGTTTTGAATCATTTTACTTGGCCTAGGTATTATAAGGCTAACATGGTAGTTAAGTAGTTATTTCTGTTGTTGATAGTTAGCTAACGGCCAAAATTAATATCCAATCTACCCACGATTTGCCCTACTAGAGATGGGAATTTGACATAAGCTCCATACAAAAGATGTCACATTTCTATCTCTAGTAGGGTAAATCATGGATAGATTGGATATTAATTTTGGCCGTAAGTATTCAATCGACGGTGTCGCAACGGGGAGATTGGAGAAGAACCTCGCGGCGGCGTAGGTGGTGCTGCAAAATCAAACTTTAAATCGCGCGAATATTATTTACAATGAACGAACGGGTTCGGGTGCGAGTTCAATTTAGTAATTTCATGTGTGCATCTTGTTTCATTAGTATGTAACACGTACATACATTCATTTATTCATTGTATATAGGTACATTAGGTAAATTATGTAAACAGGAAAAAAAACGATGGTTGACCTAGGCCCAGGGGGGGTCATGACCCCCATGACCCCCCCTGGATCCGCCCTTGGGGACACTCCGAGTGATCTCCATTGATTGCCCTTTGGGTGACTTTGAGCCTTCTTATCAGGCCAAACAACTTCGAGTGTAGTCTCCGATGATTACGGGAATGGGGTGCTATATGGGAATTCAACATAACCTTTGTCTTGTCCATATTAATTTTAAGACCCACTCGTTCGGAAGCTCTACTGAAGTCATGAGGTCCTTCATGGTCTCAGCCATGACTACTATAATGTCGTCGGCAAACCGAAGGTGAGTGATGTACTCACCGTTTATGTTAATGCCTAGCCCTTACCAGTCCAGAACTTTAAGGACATCCTCCAGTGCAGCAGTGAACAGTTTCGGAAAGATCACATCTCCCCGCCTCACTCCTCGCTGCAGAAGGATAGGTTTCGAGGCTTGGACCTGTAATCGGACTGACATAGTGGCGTTTTCATACAAATACTTCAGCACTTCGATGTACCGATAGTCAATCTGGCACCGTTGAAGAGGCTGTAGTACAACCCAGGTCTCGATCAAATTCGAATGCTTTCTCGTAGTTCACAAACGCTAAACAAAGAGGCAGGTTAATTCTTCGGTCTTTTGTATAACCTGCCACAGCATATGTATGTGGTCTACGGGACTAAAGCCAAATAAAAAACCGGTACTAAATTAAAATATTTTGTATCTGTTCTTGTCTTAGTGGACGCTAAGCGAAAAAGCCTTTCAAAAACAGAATTAATCTTAAAAATAAGTACATAGCTATTTCATTAGATTTCTGAATGTCTATATTTTAGGGTTGTATACTCTAACAAAGCAATTAGTATACAGGGTCGCCAGATATAGATGAAGATTTCTCAGGAAGTTATTATAGAATGGTTTGATTAGGGTTTTGTATAAATACAGTTTAACTTTGTCCGTTATTAAAATGATATTTCACTCGAAAAATCCATAATATTCTGAGAAAACTTCATTTATATCTTTCTACCCTGTATACTGATTGCTTTGTTAGACTGTACAATATCTTTACAGATAATGGAAAAAGGTTTTACTTTGACATTAATATCATTGTTGGCTTTGTTGGGTCATCAGATTACCTGTATAAAAATCTGGGGCGGGGTGGGATCTGAAAATTTATTTCAGTGCTTGAAGAAGATATTGGAAATCGACTTAGTTGATAACTTATAAAGGTCTTTACTAAAATTATACCGAAATATAGAAAAATTGGTGTGTTTTCACAATTGACCCGAAAAATTTCCTTCTTGCGCTATCGGCGAAGACGTTAAAATCATATTTTTTTTACTAATATAACAGCAGTTAATTACTGAACTTTAGTACTTTCTCACAGTATATCAAGACTTACGAAATTAAACCTCACAGCATTTCTGATACCTACGCACTTGCTTCAATTAATTGGTTTACTTACGCAATATTGTAACAACTTCACCTTGTAAAGTTCTCCCCGATCCAATACACGAAGTGTTCAAGGCAATATTTTATGGCTAGCCGAATCGCTCCGAAACAAAACAATTTATTACATTCACCATAGAATATCTTTAGCTCCGCCGCAAACTGCAGACTTTTAATCGGCCGATAGTTTAGTCGGATACTTAATCCTGGGCCTAGTGCGTACTCGATCGAATGCGTCGATTTTCATTCATAAATCAGAAGTTTGAAACTTACGCATACGCTTACGCATACGCTAACGAAATCGCCATCGAATTCGTTGACTTTAATTCATAAATCAGTAATTCCGCCTCGTTTCCGCCAGGGGCGCTATATACTAATTTTTAATGAAAGTCGACGCAATCGATCGTGTATGCGTATGTTTCAAACTCACACCAGGCACCATGTAGTTCCTCTTCATTTCCGCTACTGATTTAGGAATGAGTCGAAGGTCGAAGCATTATACACAGTATGCGGTAAGTGTCAAACTCGGAATCGGCACTCTGTACGGGGACCTACGACGTGAGTGCGCACACCGGCAGACCTGATATTTCCATACAAAAATAATATCACCCAACTATCAGCCGACAGTTTGGCCTGTAGTCTGCGGGGGTTCGTAATGTTTTGACGTGACTTCCGTTCTTATGCTCACAAAACCTAGAGAACAGAAGTAAAGCTTCATACAATGCGCGCTCGAGTAACGCACACATAGACATCGTTCACGGACTCGAAATCTCAAAACACGTTCGAACTGTGGCTAGAACAATGAGCTTTACTTCTGTACTCTCGGTGTTTTGTGCTATGGTTGTATGTTTCATTGTACCGACTTAATTATGATTGGTGATTATTTCCTATGATCAATCAATCAATCAACCAAGTCAGTCTTTTGCAATCCACAGCTGTATGGATGTAGCTGATCTAACCTTGCAGAAACATTAAGCTGAAGTTACACCTCAGTGGCTGAAGTAGCAGCAGGATGACTATTAGGATTAATGCAAACATAATCAAAGACCATTAGTTATCTCTTTGCTTTTGGAGTTTTAGTAGTAATAGAGCTCCTTTGTGAAAGAGCGCGTCCGGGGAAGTACTACCACCGTACCTACTTCTGCCGCCAACAGTAATTATTATTATTATTTATTTATTAAAATCTTTATTGCGGACTTTACAATCCATAGTGTTAGTTACAAGATCTTAAAGCTATGTTAGTATATAAAAATAGACAGGAAATAATCACTTTACATATAGAAGTGGCTTTGAGCACCTGGTCGATATATGTAAATTGACCCAGTGCTCAATGAATGGGTTATCCATTTTCTCACTTAATGTTTTTAGGATACTATTTTCACTCCCGCGCATCCTGTCCATCATTGACGCTGTTCTTTTTCTGATGATGGCATAGAAGTCATCAATGTGTGCCTCAGCAAACATTTGAGATGCACTACAGAAGCGCGGAAGCCCCAACAGCATCCTAAAGCCATTATTATATTGTATTCGCAAGACGTTGTAGGCCTTTTGCGTATACCTCACCCACAGGCTGCAGGTGTAAAATGTTTGACAATACGCCTTGAAGAGGGTAATTTTTACAGCCCTGCTGCAGCGTGCAAACCTGCGGGCAAGCATATTGCAGCGGACCGCCAACGCCCTGCGCTCCCTCTCTATGTCTGTATCATCAGATAAGTTCTCTGTGACTATATGTCCTAAGTATTTAAACTCTGTGACTCTCTGCAGAGGTAATCCATTTAAGGTCACTGGTGGAACATTATCCAATGTACTACTTTTATTACATTTAAAAATTAAAAGTTCACACTTTTTAACATTATAAACGAGCCCATGTGTTGCCGCATAGGACTCGCATATTTTTAACAGTTTTCTTAGGGCGCTAATTGATGGACTCAGCAGAACCATGTCGTCTGCATAACTCAGATTATTGATCATTGTACCATCTATCGAGCAACCGACATTGGCTTTGCTGAGTTCATCAATTAACTGATTAACATAAATATTAAATAGGGCTGGGGATGTTAGCCCCCCTTGTCTAACACCGCACTCCAATTTGTATGTGTTAGAGTACGCATTCGCCCACTTTACACGATTAGTCTGCGAGCCATACCAAAATCTTAACATATTAATCAGTTCTTGAGGAACCATTAGGCTATTAAGCTTAGACCATAGCTTTTCATAACAGACCAGGTCAAAAGCCTTAGAAAGGTCGAGAAAAGCTGCATATACTGGCGTCTTTCTATCTGTATAGTACTTTACAGTCTGCTTGAGCGCCAGGATAGCACTTTCTGTAGATAAGTCACTCCTGAAACCAAATTGAGCATCATTTAATTTTAAATATCCACTAAGTTGGCGGTCAAGCAGACCATCAAGCACCTTCCCTATTATCGTAGCTAAGGAGATAGGCCTGTAATTATTTTTGTCTGCTACATCCCCTGTTTTATTTTTAACTACAGGGACCACTATACTCTCCATTAACTCCACTGGTAGATAAGTATGACGGATACAAAACGTGAAAAACATCGCCAGTATACGGTAAATATGAGGTCCCGCATACAGCAAATGCTCGACGCCAAGCTCGTCGTGTCCCGGAGACCTCCCTCGAGATAAGCTTTTAACTACTCTACTAACTTCTTTAGCTTTGAACCCGAGTGGAGGAGCCGAGCTCGACACCTCGACCTCGATCATCTGCTGTCCTTGGGGCAGCGTGGCGTGCACTCTAAAAAGGTCTTTAAAGATGTTCGCTATTTGTTTTGCATCCGTCTCACCATCCACACTCACAGGGAGACCCGGTCTTGGATTCAGTTTATTGGTTTGCTTCCAAAATTGTTTAAATTTTTTCCTATTATGTTCTTGCACTATTAAATCCATCCGTATTTGCTCTTTATTACTTTGACAAAATTTTAATTTACTTTTATAAATATTCTTACTTTCTTTCATCTCATTATAACTAAGGCCAGAAGTAGGCATTCCATTTAACTTCCATACTCGAAACTTTTCGCGTGCCTCTCTGTAAGCGCTTTTAACATATTTATTCCAGCCCGGAACATGCCAGCCCCTCCCGGCCCCTCCCGAACCATGACTCTGTATGGCTGCGTCCTGAAGCGTTTTAATTATTTTTTGGTATAGCTTGTCAATAACTACTCTATGGCTGACATCAATACATACCCCGTCACAACAAGTACTAAAGTCGATGGGGAAATCTATGGTTTTTAATACAGTGGAACATATTTCATGATAGGTATTTGTTTGCGTTACATTTCTTTCTCCCCAGCCTATTTTTTTGTCATTGTAACGTATATTTTGACATGTTGACTTAATTCGTGTTACACTTGGCTTACATTTTATTTGCAACGGAAAATGGTCAGACCAGTATACGTCATAATGCATCGAGACGTCACTGATTGAATGCCATGCAGCCTCAGTAACCAAGCAATGATCGAGCCAGCGTCTACATCCGTGTACGTCGCTTATAAATGTATAATTATTACTATCCTGACCAAGCACAGTTTCATCGGCGCATATCCATTTCTGGTCTAAACAAAAATTCATCAATTCCTTACCGAATAGTGCGCCAGGGTGGGCGTTAAAATCCCCTAAAATGTACACAGATTCAATAGCACTTGTCTCAATTGTTGCTACAATTTCACTTAAACACTCATTAAATTCAGTAATGTTATCTAAGGAGTCAGTTGGCATATACACACTAAAAAACAACATCTCACGATTCGCAATAGTTACCCTTATAGCTATAATGCGATTACTATTACACGGCACGATAGATACTGAGGTAAAAACACTTTTGCGCCACAACAATGCCACCCCACCATAGGGCCTACCTCGTAGTATCCCCGCTGACAGATCAACAGCTGATTTTCCGGTGTACATGAAGTCATGGTGTATATCCGCAAGAATGGGTATTTCAGGCTGTAACAGCCAGGTTTCCTGCAAGGCTACAACATCTGCATTCTTACACAGGGACTTTATACACTCATGAGACCTCTTAATGCCTTTACAATTGAAAGTGATTAACGTCATAGGTTTATCGTTGCCCATTTTTATTCATAGTGTCCACTGTGTTCATTGTCTGAGCAGAGTCTTTATTTCTGTATTTAAAGTGGATATAACGCCTAAAAGCTACTCCCTCCGGCCAGATGTTTTCATCCATAAACAATGACAATTTACGATAAGGAATATCAAATTTATATGCTTCATATTGTCTAGGCTGTTTCATTTTAATTTTATGTAGGTCTACCGTCACGCTAGTTTTCTCTAATACATATTTTGCAATGTCGCTTATTAAGGCGTCTTTGTCAACATTATATATATAAAAAGGTATCATTATCTCAGCGGCTTTAAAACTTTGAGCCGTTTCAGATAAACCTCTTCCTCTATTCCCAATAAAACGATTCTTATACCTATTTTTATTCGCCACAGTAGTCCATCCATCACCATCCTGTTGGTTGGTTTGTTTATATACGTTATTCGACTTCATTACGGCCGCATATGTATTATTGCTGTCTAATTCGTTCGGGTTACTTGTTACGTCAATGTTAGTACTAGTACGAAACTCCCCACACCTTACATGTGTGTGATCGTTAACTATGTTCCCATTAAGTTGAAGTAAGATATCTCTTTGCAGTCGAAGTGGGGACGGCTCCTCATAAGTATTTATAACTGACTTGATCGAGGAATTAGTACTCCTCTCTAAGCCATTATCTAAGTTAACGCTTGATCGGAGCGAGACAGGTAGTTGCGCTTGGTGTTGTATGACCTTGGGCGTTGTTTCTACTACCCATTCACTTGGCGACTCGGCTATCAGCTGGCTGCAACTGTTTTGCAGTTCATGATTCATTCCCATGGGCCCACTATCACAGGCATTACTGTTTAAAAGCCAAGCTCCTCTATTTCTATTCATGTAATTTTTGTCTGTGCAGGTTGATGTACTATTCAAACCACAAGTTTTACATAATTCTATCTTCAAGTTTTCGAGCTCTTCTTTTGTTGTGTAATTATTCTTAACTTGGTCTAATTCTTTCCTTAGTATCAATAAATCTTTTAGAAGCCTTGTCACATCTATATGGTCGAAAGAAATAGGAGGTAGTTTTTGTATCTCACGGGCGACAAAAATAGGTACTTTTTCTGGGTCTGTCCCCTTGAAAAGATCTATGATATCTTCTACATCTCGTGTGGTTTTTCCCTTATTCTTTCGCTGTATCATGCGTTTGGCATTTGGTATTGCTTGAAATAAAAGCGATTTAGCCCGGCTTATATCTTCTTCTTTAAAACCTCCGATACATAACTGCACTAAACTCACATTATCCATAATTTCTAGTTTGTTTTGAATGTAGCAGAGCACTTCGTTAATCACAATATTACAGGTATTGCACTTCACAACGTCCGAAGCCATCGTAACAACACGGGAGGTCATTAACCTCTCGCTCGCAACTCATTTAATAATAATAAGTCTCCTTTGGACCGGGGGACGTTATTGCCTGTGGCGAATATTCTGGCACGGGAGGGGCCCGATGTGGGCCAATGGGAAGTTGCTCCGCGTGTCCCTCTGAGAAAGCAGAGGGCACTGTGGAGGCCGCACGGGGAGAAGGGGCTCGCCTGCTTGTGGCGGGCCAGGACCTGTTGGGGGTGGTTGTGTGAATACTCACGGGTTCCCACGCCCCCGGCTAAGGTAGTTGAAGGAACACCGTGGTGGTTTTAGTCGGCAAGAGTCCGACACTGGCTCCGCCTACCCGGGCGGAGTGCGTCCATGAGGATTTCCACACGGGAAAAAAAAAAAAAGGGTTGGATTTCGTACTATAATTTGTTACAATGTACGACATACTATCCAAAGCCAAGGATCGTTCATACAGTAAAACACGATAATTTCCATAGGTGTTGTAAGAACCTAAGCTCTGTGATGTTGAATGTCCCATGGGCCACGGCCACGGTCGGACGGACCAAGTCCACCGACCACTAAGTTGGCTGATTTTGAACCAACAACGTACGAAATGTTTTTAAACTTTATCGAAAATTCGTTTTTAATAATTGAAGTACAGGTATTGTAGTTTAATCAGAAACTATTAACTCTGTAAATTATAGTTCGCTGTAGTTGTAGAAAGAAAACCGGCCAAGAGCATGTCGGGCCATGCTCAGTATTATAGGGTTCCTTAAGCAGGTGTTACAAACAAATCAAATCGAATATTAATCATGGCTATTTTAGTTTTTGCAATAGACAGCAGCATTGGCGACTCAGAGAGTATTGTTAGTAGCCGCTAGATGGCGCGCGCTATACAGTGCCAAATGCAATAGACGGCAGCATTGGCGACTCAGAGAGTGTTGTTAGTACTAGATGGTATTACTAGATGGCGCCAAATTTAAGAAGTGTGTTATGTCAACATAACACAAAGTTACTTTTTGTAATATTTTCAAATAGAAAGTAGCTAAAGGAGCATTATTTGCTAAGATCATTTTTCTCTAAGGTCAATGACCTTTGAACTAGGACGTTTTAAGTATGTTTCAGTTTTCTCTCTATAAGTCAAAAATTTTATATATACAGCAAAAAAAAATTTTTCATCCCCATTTCACATGTATGGGCGCCACCCCTAAAATACGTAATCACGATTTTCTTATTCTTTTAAAATTTAGATCTATATCTAGACTATTTTTTAACAAAATTTCATTTACTTATGTTTATAACTGTAGAATTTATTAAGCTGTAAAGGATTAGGACAGACGGACAGACGGACAGACGGACAGACGGACAGACGGACAGACGGACGGACATGACGAAACTATAAGGGTTCCTTGTAGGACTACGGAACCCTAAAAAGTGTGAAAATCGACCACTTTTAGCACATATTTAATAAGTACGAAAAAGTAAAATTGCGCAGGTTGCTGCAAAACGATGAATCAAAATATGATGAGAGGAAACCTTTACTTATTAGTAATTTCAAATTATCTTACGACCAATGATATTTAAAAGTACAGATATGGTGCAAGCGCGCGCAATCTGAGGACTCACATCCTAATTGGGACGTTTTTCTATTAGTCCGCATCAAGTAAGGCACCAACCGTGACCATTGACAAAAAAAAAACTAAAATGCCGTCGTGTGTGTACAGAAAGTGTACCAATTATGACTAGAAAGTAACATAAAGTAAATAACTTACTTATTTTGTACTAGTTATATGTATTGTGCTGTCGCTGCTTACGGAACATATTTTTCGTTTATTTTGTTAGGGTATGACATATCTATATTTTTAAATATCATTGCTTACGACACATGGAAATACTTTAAATAGATCAATGGAAATCACTATATTATACAGAATGTGTTACAATAATAATGCAATATTTAATATTCATTGCTATGTAATCTACTCCTGAAGACAAGCTTCTTCCAAAATACGAGATATATTATACCTAATGCCCATTAATAGTCCCCCCTCCCATAAGCATCGCTAAGCCGTTGATTGAGTAAGCATGCGCCAGGGGCATTGATCTTGATAGAATTTTCCACCGTACATCATCACAGCCTCATCAGACGTCATTTAGTGGTAGGTCATGCTGACATGCCTCATGCAGAATATGACGTCAAAGATTGGGGAAGTTAGAAGATGTGTAGTTTCTTCTTTTCCTTACCTTTTTATTTCACCTTTGAAGTTTCATATTTCCCTAATGAGTATATTGGGGAAGAACCGGAGCACGTATAACTCATTTTCCTTTGCTTTGTCCGGCTCATCCCACAGCTAAATTAATTAATTAACTACGAAGACATACTCCAACTACGATATTCATCTTCCTTAACTGTTCATGAGTATTTATCTAGACAGTTACATTTACAGCCCTAATCTTGTATGCAATCTTGTTGCATTAGAACAATAATTGCAAAGATCATTACTCTTTGACTGCACATAAACACTAATGAGCACTTAATGTTAATAACGTGGCGTACACTACTTACGAGCCATTGTTCGGTGCAGAGGATATACGCTTCCAGAACATATTATTGCTTCATGACTGTCGCCATATTGGCAGAAATTCGAACGACGAGTAATGATGAACTGTCGTGACGATAGCAGTGATTTCGATAAGGGGCATAACCATGACAGCCACATCAACATCTAATCAACATCCAGATGTTATGATGTATACAGATCGTGCATGATTGTTACGTATTGTTATCTTACCCCTCAGGTAAGATGACAAGCTATTATTATTTATTTATTTACATATAACATAACATAACAACACGCCTGTATTACCCCGAAGGGGTAGGCAGAGGTGTAATAGTACACCCACATTTCGCCAGTTATGTTATAGTCCCATGTAATAGGGGGCGAGCCTATTGCCATTGACCGGGCACAAATACAGACTCCGGGCTGCTACTGAGAATTTCCTAATGAAAAAACCCAATAACACTTTGCCCGACCCGGGAATCGAACCCAGGACCCCACGCTCAGCAGTCGCGCTTGCAACCACTAGACCAACGAGGCAGTCTATTTACATATGCTTTATTGTACACCATAAAAACATTACATTGAATATGCATTTAAACTATTGTACAAATGGCGGCCTTATCGCGATCAGCGATTTCTTCCAGGCAACCTTAGGATGGACAAGAATGAACTCGACAGAAAATGGGGTTGTCAGATGTGCAAATTCGATACATAATTTAATAATAAAATAAAATACTATACTACTACTATAAAATGACAACAAATATATATTCTATAAATCCTAATACATAAATACTATATGCATATATACATATAAATAATAAGCAACGGTAAAGTAATTAAAAAACCGGCCAAGTACGAGTCGGACTCGCGCAGTAAGGGTTCCGTACCTCTCAATATGTCTATGTTTGTCTTATTTTTAGTATTTGTTGCAAAACTAATACTAATATTCACTATAATCTGACCAAGTTTGACGCTGGTATGTATTACCGTTTTGAAGATAGAGCAGGAACAAGAACCCTAAAAACGTTGAAAAAAATGCATGTTTTTTGAGGTTTCTTGTATGGGGACCCCCTTTGGTTTTAGACTTTTTTTTGTTTTTAGTATTTGTCGTGATACACCTCATAGCAACACATATTCTGAGAAAATTTCAACCGGTTACCTATTACCGTTCAAAAGATACAGCCCTGTGACAGACAGACGGACGGACGGACGGACGGACAGACAGCGTAGCGAGAGTAATAGGGTCCCGTTTGGAACCCTTCGGGTACGGAACCCTAAAATCGACCACATACAGGAGAAGAAACATGCTCATAACGACAAATAATGCTCCTTCACAAGCCTCTTAAACACTGGCAGCGATTGCGCTCTTCTAATAGACACTGGCAATGCATTCCACAAACGAGCAGCCTGAACCGTAATTTGTCAAAAAATGTTGTGGAATGCATTGGCATTTAGCTATATGATTGTCAAGGAGTAGAAGTTAATAATTTTCTGGTTGATTTATACACTCAGAAGAATAAAAAAGGCGGACAGAATCTCGCTAAACAAAGACTGAAGCACTTAATTTTTTCCTAAACCAACTATAATTTCGAAAGCATTTTAACACACAAGATTTATTCTGTTATTTTATTTGTAACACTACAACAATGACTACCGTCACACTAGATTTTTTGCGTAAACGCGGCTTTTTTGCATACTATGGATGTGAATGTGTGCCGGGCCTGTACTTTTAAGCGAGCCGGCATACTATGGATGCTTCACTTATTGTTTAGCGAGATTCTGTCCGCATAGTTCTATCCACTTCGAATAACTAACTAGTTTGGTTCTTTGTTCTATCTGTAGAAAAAATACTTAAGCTATGCTAATGATTGAGGCAATTGGCTTGGCATCTCGTTTCGGAAGCCACGACACATTTTGAGTAGCTAAGTCAACGAAGTAAGTATAAGTATGGAGCTTAGGCTTATATTCAGAGACGAATCTAAGCTGTAACGCTATGATACTTCTCTGAATGTAAGCTTTATTCTTGTATTCTTTATTACTTCTCAACGTTACTAGTGATCCATGATCTCTGAGTTTTCAAAGTAATACTATGTCAACCTCACATCAATCATGTCATGTCATGTCGTCCACGACTCAGAATACAGAAATAAAGTTAATATTAAACGCTTTCGGAATAACTTCTTGAAATATTAAAATTAACTAAAATAACTTACTTGTTGGTAACTACTCATCAAGTAAAATAGTACATTTAGAGTTTATGGGAACGGAACGGAAATTTGGGTGTGTTAACCTAGACGGATTATAAGCTAAATAACTTCATAACTACTAATAAAAATATAATTTGTGGTTCGTCAAATTAATAACAATTAAGGTTTAAAATAAATAAAAATAAAACGTTTATTGCATAAAACATAGGCACAAGAAATTGAACTCTTGACTTCCAAACTAAGTAGAACTTGTTTTATGGAAGTCAAGGCGCTCTCTATCAGAAGTAATTATTACAATAACGCGAGGAAAGGATGCACATGCAGAAGGAAAAATAATAAAAATTAATTTTAGGTTTTACAAAAACAAATAGAAACAGAAATTTTAGATCATAACAGAAATTTTATGATACGTAACTAAAGCTGTGGTGGGTGTGGTGTAGGCATGGAAATGATTGCTATTTATAATTCATTTTCATTCGATGAAATTATTTACTTTAATCACAATGATTTCACATGTTATTATTAAAAAAAAAAAAACAATCAATCAATTTTCCCTCATACTTGAACAGGCTTTGAACTGACAATGTAAAAATAATGAATGCACTAATAGTCTTTTTACATAACATACATTGTGCCACAATCTTGCCTGAGACTTTTAAATAGTAATCCGTATAGATGCACTCATTGTACGTTTTTATCCAGTACCTATATAAATTTAAAGTGATTTACAATCACGAAACAACAACTTACCCCCTTTTTATTTATACACTAAAAACTAATCCAGCCCATACACAAGAACAAAACTATAATAATAATACAAGCATACAAGCATACGTCGCAAACTATAGCAATTTTATTCACAACACAACACATGTATCGCACCAAAAGATTGTCGAGCGAAATGTGAAATTTCATTTCATCTTCGAAAATTATTTCTTAAACAAATGCGATTTCGCAAACAATTATGTGATTTTGATATGTGCTACAAATTACCGCAAGGAAATAAATACTTTACGTTGCTCAGTTTAAAGTTCACTTTTGAAATACTCTCATAAGCTGGTCAAGGTCATGGTAATGTTCGGATAGCGACAAAACAAAGCGGCAACGTCATAAATAACTTGCCCTTTTTAACGCACCCGGCATTGGAGCATTTCCGTCCCTACTCGCTCGCTCTCTACCTGCGTCGATGACAATGTGCTATACAATGATATTTGAGCGATCTCTGATTGATTTCACATTTTGCGATTTTCACAGACTACATGAAGGAAGGTAGCGCGTGCGATATGTGAAATCTCATATCATATGTTATTTCACATGCTATTCGTGAAATGTTCCATGCCTAGTGTGGTGTGATGAGGTGTGTGATAAGGTGTGTAGTGTGTGACGGTTTATATAGGGTGTGAGTGTGTATGTGATGTGGAGTGTGGGCGTTTTGGGTGGTGTCTGTAACAATGGAATGTGTTCGATGTGAGATTATGACGGAGGTTTTAGTAGTGCCTCAATTTCTTCATAATTTTGCTCATCAACCATTCAGTAATAGTAGACTTCACTTTATATTTAGTCTGGTGATTGATTTGAAGTTTTTTATTAGATTGGTTGTACAAGTAGTTAGATATGACATTAAAATGCCTCTGGGCTAATGAGGTTTTGTGTATGTGAGAATAGAGAATGCTATTTACACGACGTTGGCTGTTGGTGACTTCGAAGGTTTTGGATGAGTGTTTACGCAATACAATACAATACAATACAATACAAATCCTCTTTATTGCACAACAAAATTACATTAATTTCTTAAATAACTACTTATGCGCTAGTGTACAACTGGCGGTCTTATCGCTCCACGGCGATCTCTTCCAGACAACCATTGCATGGACTGGAATGTCATGGAAGAGACAAAGGGTAGTTACCGGTGCACTTAAATTATATCGGAAATTTAAACTAAACTAACTTAACTAGTAAAAAAATATAAAATAAATATCCCAAAATATACATACATGTATTATCCTCTATAACATTAGTAAGATTAATACTGTTAGTAAGATGAAAAGTTTCCTGACGGTTAGAAGCTCACAGTCCTCATAAAGCGTAGTCGTGGGATATCGTATTGGCTTTAAGGTGATAACTTTTAATACAGCTCTTTGAGCTCTCTCTAGCCTAATCATTAGAGTTTTACAGCACCCCATGCACATATACAATATGTTATTAGGGATTGGCAAAGAGCGAAGTAAACTAGTTTGAGTGTCTCTGAGTCCGCACATTTGTTAAGTTTTTTAAATATGTAGATTAATTTTCTAACAAGTCCTGTAAGAGAGTTTACATGAGGAGTCCAACTGAGAGTGTCATCTATCAAAACGCCAAGATATTTAACACAGCTACTTCTAGCTAGAGTCAAGCAAGAGCAGTTGTGATTTTGGTCAATGCAATTATGGGCTTTAATTGTAAAGGACAGTGGCAAAAGGTAACTTTTAAGAGCGAACGGAAGATAAATAGACTTAGAGACATTCAATGTTAGTTGATTTTCTGACAACCACGACATGACCGTTATAAGTGCACATTCTGCGTTATTCTGTGTCTCCACCCAAGTTGCTCCATTTATAACTAGAGCCGTGTCGTCTGCGTATGTAAAAATTTTACAATTAGGTATTGACAGTCGACACAGCTCATTAATATAGATAAGAAAAAGAGTAGGACCAAGAATCGAGCCCTGAGGAATTCCAAATGTAAGATCTTCTTCACCACTCACAAGTGAACCAATTTTAACACATTGAGTGCGATCTGTTAAGTAGTCCTTGAAGATTTTTAGTGGATCTCCACGAATACCAATTCGTTCCAGTTTATTGATAAGTATGGGGACAGAGACAGTGTCAAACGCCTTCGACAGGTCCAGAAAAACGCCAAGACATTTACGCTTATTGTCTAAGTTAGTAACAATTTCATTGGTCAGGTCCACGACTGCATCTTCAGTAGATACTCCCCCTCTAAAGCCATGCTTGCAATGCTTTTAGTATGACCACAGTTTAACAATATAAAGTAAAACTGTGGTATGACACAATATCCCTGAGGTATTTCATGTTCAGGCTTATTATGAGACTCCTACTCCTATAAAATCCTATTAGGTAATATAATAAGTCATATATTCTAATTACGATATAAATGCTGTTAATAAAAGCATCTCAAGTATTATTTAATTACTACATGTTTTGAGATGACAGATGATTAAATTACTAATAGAAGAGATACACAGTTTTGCTATTTATTTGTAAAATATTACAATTGTGGCACTAGTTACTTATGTAATACCATAGTTAAAACTGGCAATACTACCACCGTACCTACTTCTCCTTTATATTTTATTTTATTTATTGCAGTTGTTATGGGCAAAATGAGCCTTTAGCTCGTTTCGCCATAGATACTATAAAAAAACCGGCCAAGAGCATGTCGGGTCATGCTCAGTATTATAGGGTTCCTTAAGTAGGTCGGAATATTAATAATTGCTATTTTAGTTTTTGTGAACAGCGCCACCTAGCGCTGAATTTAAGAAGTATGTCTTAGATTGATATGACACACTTCTTAAATTTAGCGCTAGGTGGCGCTGTTACTTTTTGTTATCAATATAACACAAAGTTTCTTTTTGTGATTTTTTTAAATAGAAAGTAACTAGAGGAGCATTATTTGCTGGTATCATTTTTATCTAAGGTCAATGACCTATGAACTAGGACGTCTTAAGTATTTTTCAGTTTTCTCACTATAACTCAAAAATTTATAATCACATTATACGCGAAATAATTTTAAAAGAGAGTTTTTATAAAAGTCTATCAACGTGGCAGATTACAAGTTTCTATGTTGCATAGTTTGGAAATGGCAGGGGGGGACACATTGCAAGCCACTTTGGCGGGCTATATTTCGCAGATGGTACACCTGATAAAAAAGTGATGTATGAAACATTGCCTTAATTTCAATAGACCTATTCAATGATACCCCACACGAAGGGGTACAGCGAAAATAAATTTTTCATCCCCATTTCACATGTATGGGCGCCACCCCTAAAATACGTAATCACGATTTTCTTATTCTTTTAAAATTGAGATCTATATTTAGACTATTTTTTAACAAAATTTCATTTACTTATGTTTATAACTGTAGAAGTTATTAAGCTGTAAAGGATTAGGACAGACGGACAGACGGACAGACGGACGGACATGACGAAACTATAAGGGTTCCTTGTAGGACTACGGAACCCTAAAAAACACTTTGACCTTCAGATGTCGACAGCCGACAACTCTACACAGTTGCGTCTGTCCGTCTGTCCGTCTGTCCTACAGACGGACAGACGGACAGACGGACGGACATGACGAAACTATAAGGGTTCCTTGTAGGACTACGGAACCCTAAAAAAGGTCGTGACAGCTGATCATTACACAATTACACATACACTCATATCACATTTTATTTAGATTAGATTTGTATTTAGATGTAAAACTCTTGTGCTGAAATAAAGTTTTTTTTACTCTATATTATTTAACTGGAAAAAGTGGAAGACGTTATAAAATTGTGTATAAAAAACCAGCCAAGTACGAGTCGGACTCACGCAGTAAGGGTTCCGTACCACCCATCGACCTGATACCCTACTGATTTAATTTACGAGAGTTCATCAAAAGACATCAACGCAAAGTTAATATCTACTATCCTACTTCCAAATAGCCACTTAGGCAAAAAAGCTTTAGTATAATTTAGTTAACACAAAACCAAAATTACAGAAAGATTCACATCTCGCTCCTGCCTACTAAAATGGAAATTGTATTCCTTCAGCAAAGATGTAATCTCCTAGAAATGTATAAACGATAAAACCCAATTTCCAAATCAACACGTAGGATGCGGGTTTGTTCGTATTATTTATACATGAAGTTAGTTACTTCCACGGAATTTATTCCGCCAAAGTTTTTTTACCAGTTCGTCCAACAAATTTAGAAATAATATGTCATGTTACATTACCTATAGGTATACCTATATTTTCGTTTCCAATAGATTCTATTTAAAATTTAATTTTTAGGTTTCCATACCCAAAGGATGCCCACGGTTCCCTATTATTCTATGCTGTGTGTCCATCCGTCCGTTTGTCTGTCTGTCATAGGGCTGTATAATTTTAACCGTAATTGGTAACCAGTTTAAATTTCAACAGAATATGTTTATTATGGCCTCTATCATGGCACTTACTAAAAGGTACCATCACTTTGTGTTTGGTGCACTTTTTATTACTTATTAGGAACCTTTGACAGGAAAACGAAGGTAACCGAAATAGCCCGAAGAATTGCCAAAATGAAGTGATAGTGGGCGGGGCACATTGCTCGCAGAACGGGTGGCCCATGGGGCTGTAAAGTGCCGTGGGGAGGCCTATGTCCAGCAGTGGACGTCTTTTGGCTGAAATGATGATGATGAGGAACCCTTAGTGGGCGAGTCCGGAAAGTCGGTTTTTAGGGTTCCGTGGTACAAGGAATCCTTATAATTTCGTCATGTCCGTCCGTCTCTGTCCGTTTGCCCTGATACTTACGGATTAATTACTTATTTATTTATTAATCACAATCACCACTAGCATTACGTAGTAACTTATAAGTAATCTGTAACACAGACTTCTACAGTTATAATCGTAAGTACGTACATGGCGCTGCCTCCACCGAATAATATTGTAATCGACTATTACGATAGAAGTACTTTTATTCAAAATAACTGTTTTAGAGGTCCGATTACACCTTGTGAATTTTTTTAGACGATTCGTACGTGTACTTTTTGTAATAGATTTAACTGTACTATAGAAAAAAAATATGTAAAAAATTAAAATTTATTACATACCTAATGTATTTTAATGATGGTCTTTGAATCTGTTTGAAATTGGCTTCCAATTTTTATAAAACGTTAAAGCTGCTCGTCCATTTACTCGCAGCGACAGATCACGAGAGTCGTATATCTTTCCCGAGCACCTTGGTAACGTTTTCCCAGCTGACGCGCAATTTGCTCACAAGATAAGTATACGTTTCCTTCCTAAAATTTCTTGAAACAAACGTCTTGGACCGTGAAAAGGTTGTGTAAGCAATTTACTTAATGCAACACTATCTTTACTAAGTTTTAGTTTGCACTATGTATCTTTACAACAAAATGAGAACAATCTAACGAAATGGAATAATTAATAGAAAATTGTGGTTTTAAGTTTGGACATAGTAAATTTTTTGCCTTTGGTATTAAGCGGTTTGATTTCCGTACGAAATAATGTTTACATTTTGTCAAAATGTAAATGGATGGATCGGTACCATCAGCGAGAGTAAATTCGAAAAAATAAAAAAATAAAATAGGTAACAAACATAAAAAAAATTAACAATCGAATTGAGAACCTCCTCCTTTTTTTGAAGTCAGTTAAAAAGGAGATTAATTCGAATGTGTTTATAAACATACTAATTGAAATGAAAACTTCGCCGAGTCTTCTCGTCACCAGTGCGTCCTGCCAGTCATGACTTACGGTGCCGAGACGTGGACACTGACAGTTGGGCTAGTCCACAAATTCAAAGTCGCTCAGCGAGCTATGGAGCGAGCTATGCTTGGAGTTTCTTTGAAGGATAAAATCCCTAACGAGATTATCCGGAGAAGAACCGGAGTGAACGACATAGCTTGTAGGATCAGTAAGCTGAAGTGGCAGTGGGCTGGTCATGTCTGTCGAAGGACCGATAGCCGTTGGAGCAGACGAGTCCTTGAGTGGAGACCGCGAATCGGCAAACGCAGCGTAGGGCGCCCCCCTGCCAGGTGGACCGACGACCTAAAGAACGTGGCTGGGGGGCACTGGATGCGGAAGGCAGAGGACCGAGCGCTGTGGCGCAACTTGGGAGAGCCCTATGTCCAGCAGTGGACTGCGATAGGCTGAGTTGATTGATTGAATTGAAATGCCTGTGAACTAAAGACGTTCTAAATAATTACTGTCGCATAAAATGTACAACCATAAAAAAACGTTATTTCCTGCTGCTGGCGACATAGATATGAATCATATACATGTACAATAATATAAATCGTTGAGCAAATGCACTTAATGCCATCCTCTTACTCTTAATAAATTCTTTGAAGCACCTCATACACTGTGGTATAGTTTACGTTCCTTAAGATATTTTAGATTAAGGTGAATGTTACAGGTACTATAGTATTATATTATCTGTGCTACAGGGTAGCGCTCGAAATTCAAAATTTCTTGCGGTTTTTGCTAATTGTAGCTCTGTTTCGCGTTGTATATCGATCGCAATATGATTCGCAGAAGTAATAACAAGATATCTATTAAATAATACTAATAATAAATATAAATCAATATTTTGATCATCGAGCTTATACAGTTTATAGAGTTAGGTTAATATTTTTTTCGAGTGTTATTCAGTATATATATTGTTATTACTTCCGCGAATCATATTTCGACTGATATACAACGCGAAATAGAGCTACAATTTGCAAAAAACGCCAGAAATTTTGAATTTCGCGGGCTACCCTGTAGCATTCACCTTAATTCGTTTTTGAGGAACGCTTGTTAGCTTTTTAATCGTAGATGAAAGGTTATTCAAGATTATATTATTCACAAATGTAAATCTAGGTACTTATTAAACTTAACTTTAGATAATTATTCTAAACCTTTTCAAAGAATTAGCAGCAATACTTAATAACGCAATATTAAACTTTCTTCTCCGGTGACTTATCATGTTTTATTAATATTTAGTTTTTCGTATACTCCTACACATGTTAACTAAAACTTTGGACTAAAAGCTATGAAATTTATTTTTATAGTACATAAAAGGTTTACATGTTTTTAAAACCTTTGAAAAACAATATCTAAACTATAACTCATTGGTAACTCCCACTCACTCACTGATATGTCTGACATGTCGATAAAAGTACCCTTTAAACTTTTTCAGGGTTCAAGCTATCTCCATACCAAATTTCATCAAAATAGATTCAGCGATGTAGCCGTGGAAACTTAATAAACCGAAAGACAGACTGAAAAAGAGAAATAAAAGAGTTACTTTCGAATTTATAATATCAAATATGGATTATTCCTTTACTAGTAATGTGGAGTCTCAGACCAAAAGAATATGAGCGAAATAGAACTAGCGAATGAAGCTTGAATAAAACTTTTTAACAAAAAATTTAACCGACGAAAACAGAAACTGAAAAGTGAAAAATAAAATGAAGCTTTTTAGTCTTAATAACTATTCTCCTAACTAAACTAATGTAAATAACTAATTATGAGGCGCCAAACAAACAAGCAAATTGCGTACGAGTTGCAAGTGGTGAAGCGGGGAACGCATTATTGAAAGTTATTGTTCATCGTTGAAAATTTCATGTTGTATTTGATGTTATTTTGTTTTTATTAGTAGTAAGTAATTTAATGATCTTCGTTGATTGTTTGTAAGGCACCGACTCATAATTAGTTATTTACATTAGTTAAGTTAGGAGAATAGTTATTAAGACTAAAAAGCATCATATTTTTTTTCGTTTTTCAGTTTCTGTTTTCGTCGGTTCAATTTTTTGTTAAGAAGTTTAATTTTTAATTTTTTTGTGGCTTAAATCTAACTCCAGGTCTCCATTATGTTGTAGTGTCTAGAACTACTTTTATGTGTGCCAAGTTTCAACAGAATCGGTTAACAAGTAAGAATTCTATTTGAATTATACTTTTAGGAGTCTGTGTTGTTTAAAATTGTATATTATTGTTATTGTGTGCCTCTGGCTGTAGTAAATAAACCATTTTTCTTTCTTTCTTTAATTCAGTGGGTGAACAAACATTCACCCCCTCTTTTCCTACCCTTAGGGGTGGATTTTGATTCATTAAAAAAAGAATCATCAAAATCGGACTACTCAGTAAAAAGTTGTGCGTGGTCATACATAAAAAAAAAATACGTCGAATTGAGAACCTCCTCATTTTTTTTTGTCGGTCAAAAAGGAATACAAAATGCCAAAGGAGGATCTACAACTCCGCCCACAGTGTTCGCGAGCCGCAATCCTGGTGCGTACGTCTATCGCCGCGGCGGCGGACAACGAGTGCACGACGCTATAGAAGATTTTCTTCAAAACTCAGCGAAACTTGGAAATGGAATAATAAGGACGGAAACAAGGGCATTTAAACTTCCACTACTGAGTGACTCTCTTATCAACTGATAAGGGAATCAAACAAAAATTATGAGCGATTTGTTTAACCTTCTCGGAGTGAACGATCGTTATCGTCAACTAAATCACCATAATAAAATCTACTTCACCTTAGGTACTCTCAAGGGTATATTTATACAACGTGTTATTGAAATAACTGAAAACCTCTTAAGGGCCGATTGTATTCATCGGTATGAACAACTTTTACTATGGGACAAACCCTAAAATCGCGCAAAAAAAATCAGCTGATCATTACATTTGTGTTTACATCATCATCATCATTTCTGCCGAAAAACGACCACTGCTGGACATAAGCCTCCACCAAGCATCGCCACAACGACCAGTCCTGCGCTTTTCGCAACCAGCGGATTCCCGCGACCTTCACCAGGTCGTCGGTCCACCTTGTGGGGGGCCTACCCACGCTGTGCCTTCCAGTACGCGGTCGCCACTCCAGAAATGTACTGCCCCATCGGCCGTTCTGCGAGTAATGTGACCCACCCACTGCCACTTAAGTTTGGCAATTCTTCGAGCTATGTCGGTTACTTTCGTTCTCCTGCGAATCTCCTCATTTCTGATTCGATCACGCAGGGTACCATTAAGCAGGTACGTGTACATGTTAGTGGCGTGCCATTGTAGAGGCCTATGTCCAGCAGTGGACTAATATAGGCTGCTGATGATGATGATGTGTTGAAAGGTGAAAATCAATTTCATAGGTGGTGTCCACGAAAATGATTTATCGAAAGTAATTTTCGTGGACAATACCAACACGAAACTGACCTAATAACGTGTGACCGATATATTTTGCCTCATAATTTATAAACAACAAGAAATATGCAAATATTTTTATTTTACGAATGCTGCAACTCTCAACAAAATATTCTGATGTACAATAGTTGTTAATTAAAACATTGAGAATTTATACACGGTAGTTTGAAGCAAGTGTGACACGTGAAGAATGGCGAAATGGGCCCCGTTTTTTTAGTATTTTTGGTAATTTTTTTAAAATAACATTGATTAAAATATATTTTTTTGCTACAATTATAAGTGAAGAAATATATATATTAAAAAAACTGTATCTTTAATAACTGGGGAGATATTGCCGTGTGACTACCAAAATCAACCTCTCCAAGAATGACACACATTAATTGTCGCGTGACGCGGCCATTACCTGAAGTTGTGATGTTTTCTGAAATGTTTTTATGGATTTTTGAAGAAATATTGAGATGAGCAATATAAACTCCGGATTCCATCGTTCTATAATTCAAAATGACATTTTTCAGAGTACAATAGTTCGCCAATGGCATGCACTGGTTTTCCGAAAATATCTTATAATCATCATCATCATCATTTCAGCCGAAAGACGTCCACTGCTGGACATAGGCCTCCACCAAACATCGCCACAACGACCGGTCCTGCGCCTTCCGCATCCTTCTGTTTCCATTTTATTTTATTTCATTTCATTTGTTTATTAACAATTACAATTGTGTCTGAATGTCTTACACGTATACATGTTTCTAAGACAACAAGGCCATTGAAAAATATCTAACTAGGTAACCTGAAATCAGCTACGTTTTCTAAAATTTAAGTATTTTTCACACAAAAACTAGTTTCACTGCATTTCAGCACAAAAAAAAATTGAATTTTCTAAATTGTTCAATCATGGCTCATGAAACATAAAGTCAATTAGGTTTTCAATTTAAAAATTAGTTTTCAACTTACTTTATTTTATTCATCATCATCAACTCAGCCTATCGCAGTCCACTGCTGGACATAGGCCTCTCCCAAGTTGCGCCACAACACTCGGTCCTCTGCCTTCCGCATCCAGTCCCCCCCAGCCACGTTTTTCAGGTCGTCGGTCCACCTGGCGGGGGGGCGCCCTACGCTGCGTTTGCCGATTCGCGGTCTCCACTCAAAGACTCGTCTGCTCCAGCGGCCATCGGTCCTTGGACAGACATGGCCAGCCCACTGCCACCTCAGCTTACTGATCCTACAAGCTATGTCGGTCACTCCGGTTCTTCTCCGAATAATCTCGTTTCGGATTTTATCCTTCAAAGAAACTCCAAGCATAGCTCGCTCCATAGCTCGCTGAGCGACTTTAAATTTGTGGACTAGCCCAACTGTCAGTGTCCACGTCTCGGCGCCGTAAGTCATGACAGGCAGGACGCACTGGTTGAAGACCTTTGTCTTTCAACTTTGCGGTATAGGCGACGAGAAGACTCGGCGAAGTTTGCCAAATGCTACCCATCCCAAACGGATCCTTCTGTCGGCTTCTTTCTCGAAGTTGTGCCTACCAAGCTGAATTATCTGCCCTAGGTAGACGTACTCCGTTATTTTATTGAAATAACTAAATTAAAATCTAAAAAAAATAATTGCTATAGTAAAAGTAAGTAAGTAATGTCTTCAATAAACAGACACATCTGAATAGATTGCGTTTATTAAAGACATGTTGCGTCGACCCAAATAAAATAAGGGCAGGTGGAGGTGATACCATCAACATAAACGCAGCCTATCACAGTCCACTGCTGGACATAGGCCTCTCCCAAGTTGCGCCACAACACTCGATCCTCCTTCTACATCCAGTCCCCCCCAGCCACCTTCTTCAGGTAATCGGTCCACCTTTACATGTGATTACCTTAAGGTTTAAATTAGATTAAGTTACTTGTAACCATGGTCTGTGAGAAAACTAGTAGGGTCGTTTCGCCGGTTTTCGGCCATTTAGTGGAGTTGTCAACTTAAAGGCACCAGAAAAAAATATTGCCATTGTGCTAGCCTAGTACTATAAATGTTAATGTATAACCTACATAGTGTAGTTTCAATTTTTATAATAATTTGGTTTATCAAAATGCTTTAACAAAATACATTTTTTTATAACAAAAATTTATGTGAAAAATGGGCATTATGCTAGTTTTCGGCCACAAATTTCAGATTTCGGCCTACATGAATTTTAGTTTTCGGCCACTACTTTAGATGGAATAGAAAGATGGTACAAATGAAATATTTATTGTGAAATTATAATAAAATGTATTTTATTAATTAAATATAATTATTATCAATCGTACCTGATTCATGAGTTCAGAAGTTTTTAGTTAATCTTACCAAATCACGTAGTTTCATACATTAATTCTAACTAGTCTTTATTAATTAAAATACAAATCATCTGATTTAGTATTTGCAGTGTATTTTCTCTGTAAATATACTTTTCAGTCGCAGTCTCCATACAATTATTGTTATTTAAAAAATAAGGTATTAAATAATAACTTCGAATATCATAATCAGTCATTTATCATAAAAATTAAGGTCATCATCATTTCAGCCGAAAGACCAAGACATCCACTGCTAGACATAGGCCTGCCCCAAGCATCGGCACAACGACCGATCCTGCGCTTTCCGCATCCAGCTGATTCCCGTGACCTTCATTAAGTCGTCGGTCCACCTTGTGAGGCGCCTACCCATGCTGCGCCTTCCAGTACGCGGTTGCCACTCCAGAACTTTTCAACCCCATCGGCCATCTGTTCTGCGAGCAATGTGCCCCGCCCACTGCCACTTATGTTTGGCAATTCTTACCTTCGTTCTACCGCGAATCTCCTCATTTCTGATTCGATCACGCAGGGACACTGAGCATAGCCCTCTCCATTGCCCTTTGGGTGATTTTGAGCCTTCTTATCAGACCCATTATGAGCGACCATGTTTCAGTGCCGTAAACGGTTTGTTAGCAGGTTAGCACACTCTGGTCAAAGACATTCGTCTTGAATTTAAGGAGAATTGAAGGAGATATTGCGTAGCTTCCTGAACGCTGCTTAAACGAGTCGGACTCGACGATTAACCTCTTTCTCGAAGTCGGACCTACCTTACTGGACAGTTTGTCCTAGGTATAAATAGTCGTCAACAACATCGAGTGTAGAGATTCCTATATTTACGGGAATGGGTACTAACCTAACCTCACCTAACAATCCTAACATAACCTATATAACACAACCACCAACATACAGATAATCATAACCTTACAACAACACACACATAACCAGTAACCACATAACATAATCTACACACATGACTTTAACACACAACCTTTGAACGTAAGCTTTGTTTATGATGTTTATTTATTTCTACTGAAGTCATTGAGCATTGTTCTGAGGTCCTCCATAGTCTCAGCCATGACTACTATGTCGTCGGCAAACCGAAGATGAGTAATGTACTCGCCGTTCATGTAAGTGCCTAGCCCTTTCCAGTCCAGAACCTTGAACACATCTTCCAATGCCGCAGTTAACAGTTTTGGAGAGATCACATCTCCTTGCCTCACACCTCTCTGCAGAAGGATAGGTTTCGACTTTCGAGGCTTGGTCCTGTCGTCTGACTGACACAGTGGCGTTTTTATACAAACACTTCAACACTTAGATGTACCGATAGTCAATCTGGCACCGTTGAAGAGACTGTAGTACAACCCAAGTCTCGATCGAATCGAAGGCTTTCTCGCAGTCCACAAACGCTAAACAGAGAGGCAGGGTATATTCTTCGGTCTCCTGTTTACCGCAGCGTATGTATCTGGTTTACGGTGCTAAAGCCTTTTCGGAATCCGGCTTGTTCGGGAGGCTAGAAGTCGGTCAAATATACGCGCGAGACGGTTCGTAATGACTCTCGAAAACAGCTTTTGTAGACATGGCTCAGAAATGAGATGGGCCTATAGTTCTTTCAGTAGAGCATTATAGCCCTTTTTGAAGAAGACCACCACACCTCTGCTCCGTGCTGGTGGTGTTCTTCCCTCAAGTATGGCGGAATCAAACCACTTCTGAAGGGCCTTAAAGATCGGTTTTCCACCGCCTTCAAGAGTTCGCCGTTCACCCAGCTCCTTGTTGTTTTTGAGCTGTTTCAGAGCCATCCTAATCTCGTACAAGTTGACGTCCAATATGTCTTCAGAATAGTGTTGGATCAATCGAGCTCTTGGGTCGTTCGCCCGATTTGCAGCGGGTTTTCTTATTGACGTGTATAACTGTCCATAGAATTTCTCGACCTCTCTCAAGAGCTCTGATTTGGAGGATACGACTGCCATCCTTGGTCTTCAGTTTTGCTAGCTGGTTCTGCTCAAAAGGCAGGTCTCTTGCGAAGATTTTTGAGCCCTCGTTCTTCTCTATCGCGTCTTTAATACGTTCAGTATAAAATCGGCGTAGGTCGCTTTTCAAGGACTTTGAGATCTTATATTGCGCCGCCGGTGCTCAGACGCATCATCTGAAGAGAGCAGAATCATCTCGCGTCTTTCCTCCATGAGCTCGAGAGTATAGTCAGAGAGCTTTTGGTTCTATTTGTACGACGGGTCTTAAAGATCCTTGTTGTATCTTGAGTACCTATATGGTGCATTTTTTTTCTTTATTTCCTCAGGCTTTGAAGGAACCATCTGAAAATATATTTAAACTTCTTCTACCAAAAACTGTTCGTGAATGACAAATTATTTATTGAAATGGTCGAAAACCAAAGCAGCATTCCGTTTTCGGCCACTCTCTCATTTCATACAATTTTATGTTGGCCGAAAACTGAATCATAATTATAGACTTATTCTAGTTTTCGGCCACTACCGAAATGGGTATTTTAGTTTCATTGTTAACCGTTATAAATTGCAGTATTTTGGTGGCCGAAAACTGCAAGCTAGTGTCTTCGCAAGCATATGATTCATTATAAATTAAGAGAAGACTAAGAGCGTGTTACTAAATAAATTAAAGAGACAAAAGCTGAACGCGAGCTAGTTTTCGGCCACACGGCCGAAAACCAAACATTTGGAGAATTTTCCAAGTTACTTTCCGGCCACCTAAATTATTAACTTTGAAATCAAAATATTAAAATTATCAATGTGAAAATACAGTAATAAATTATATAAGCAGTGGAATATATGCACATTATAAGATAATCTTAGTAAATACAACACAAAACTTGCTTTTGAGTGGACCGCGCGCCACTATTTTTTTCGCTCTTTCCCACACTCGTTGACAACTCCAGTGCTGGGGTTGAACTAAGCAATTAATTAGAATTCACGTGTTGTGGTTACCTGATCAAGTAATGTTAGAAGATATAATGCAACTATTTGCGGTTATATTAAACTTCATTTCGTGCGATAAAATGCATTAAAATTGTTATTAAATCAAATTTACTGATTCACCTGGGCCAAAAGGCCGAAATCCAGAGGTGGCCGGCTAACCGGCACAACGACCCTACTCAAACAAAACGCCTCTTTTAAAACGTTATTGTTCAAAATGTGTTTTGTATATGTTGTATCGTACGTCGTAGATAGGTATTTGTTAGCCGGTCAACATTTACCGAGCCAAAACAATGTGGCGTCAGCGTTACCCATAAAAGCTAGTTATAAATTGTCTCTCAGCACAGAATATCTAATAGTACCTACTAACGTACTCTGAGACTAAACCTTGGAATTTTGGTAAATCTGGTACTTTGCATGGGAATTTTAATTAGTAGTAGGTACCTAATCTAAGCTTAGAGTGTTCGTAGTTAAGATTAAGATTAGCAGAGGTCAACTCATGCCATATTTCGAAATTGTGCCACGAAGTTGGTCCGTTCTAGGAAGTGCTGCGAACAAACTAGTGAAGCCAAAAAAAAAACTTTGCTCCTTCGTGTACTCACGCACACACATGGTCCTCAAACCGTGCTCACCCATCTCAGTACACATGTCGTGGCATCGTCCAGTAAGCATCGCGAAAGCAAAAATCCTTCAGGTGCATGGTGTGTGCGTGAGCGCTGGTTGTACACGAAGGAGCATAGTTTTTTTGGCTTCAATATGATTGTTCGCAGCACTTCGTCTATCTGTGTTTTTAGTTATGAATACTATGAATAGTTAGAAAAAAAAAATTAAAGAAAAGGACCATAATTATTCTTTTGTGTTCTAGAATCGAAGGGCACTGTCTTAAGGCAATAAATATTTCTACTAATATTCTGTTAAAAATCTTGTAATCGTGGAAAAAGATTATAAGTTAGGATTTGTGACTAATAGCTATTAATGTATTTCAATCAATCAGCAGACAGTTTTCCTGTTTGCTAAAATCAATAAGGTGCTATTATCAAATCATCTGTTAAACGTAGCATTAGGTTAGGATACTATAATAGAATAATAATTTATTTGTATAATATGAAATAGCGATGTTAACTGAGGAGTGACTCAATTTACAAACTCCTTGAATGAGGCATACAAACATTTGTGAGATCAATAAATTAATGTTTCCAACAACAACACAACACAAACTAAAAAACAACAAGAATAAAACAAACAACAATAACAACAACAACAACAAACAAACAACAATAACAACAACAACAACAAACAAACAACAATAATAATAATAATGTGTAGTCGTCACAGCCATAGCCAAGAGCCTCGATCAACACCTATAAGGAGGCTCTCGTTGGGCAGCTGGATCAAGGGCCAGATACAGAAGGTAGTACTGCTTGATGCCGATGGGCTACTATTTTTTATATTTTTAAATGTTTTTTAATATCTAACATTTAAAAATGTAATTTATAGGTATTTGAAGTGAATAAAGGGAATAATAATAAAAATTATAATTTACCATTTCGAAAAAATCAATTAAATATGTAGTAACATTTCTTCAATAAAAACAATCATCAAATCAATTTAAATTAATTAAGAAAATATGAAATCATTGATGTGATGTTTAAATGTGTGTACAATAAAGAATAAGAATAAAATGTTAATGTCATGACCTCAGACGTCACGACATGAGTTATCTACATACAAAACCAATGTTAAGGAACATCTAGCTATAACAATCCACTTTATTTAATTATTTCATTGAATGTATTTGCTCGCAGCCTTAATAACGGTTGTCCGAAACCCAGCGCTGCAACATTTCGGTGTTGCAGCATAGTCTTGTACAGATTTTTTTCATTCTTTTATTTTTGCCTGTTACGAGCCTTGAATAAAACATTATTACACTTCTGGACGTGGCTTATGTAAAAAAGTGGATTATGAGTCGAAGTTCAGTGTCAAAATTCAGTTAGGTACCAACTCTATTAGGTCAAATCATCTCTTTTGCTAAGATTACTGAATAAAGCAAGAACATTATATATGTATGTATTACATCTGTCTTATTGTATGTCACGGGAATATCGGGAACTTAGGAAAAAGGATTTACATGATAATTAGATGGAATAAAGTTCTTAAAATATAGCCATTATTACATATTGTGACATATGTCAAATACGTACAAATAATGTCAAAATACAAAATGTACGTATGTGATATCTGTCAAGTGTATTTTACGAACTATAGGCTAGTGTGTCAGAAATGCGTGGTCATATTCGGAGAGCTCATTCAGGGCATAGCGTAGAACAACTTAGTTCTACTACGGGGTCAACCCTGAAATCGAGAAAAACAAGTACATCCATACATTTCGGTCGAGAGGGTAGGACTTTTCTATGAAACAACAGCCTTTTTCTTCACGATTTCAGGGTTGTCATCATATATTAAAAGTTGTCCTATGCGGAATGCTAGGTCAAATATGACCTGGGGAAATAATATTGTTTTCCCGGGACGTGCTAAAGGCATAGCACTAGAGGGGCACCGGCGCGGTCCATTGGAGTTCCCAGAGCTCCTCTATTTTGTGCAGAGGATGGCCACCGTGTTGTTTTAGTCGGTAAGAGTCCGACATACCCCTCCGCCGTCCCCAGACGGAGGGTATCCATGAGGATTTCCACCCGAAAACAAAAAAAAAAAAAAAAAAAAAAAAGGTCAATTATGACCTAGCATTTCTGATACACGTTGTATTATAAAAGTAATCAGTGAACCTTTCTAAAAACAATCCAAATATTGTTTGTCCATCTCTGGGGGATTAAATTCATTACACCAATGAACTGTTCTACACCTTCATTACTTTACACGAATTTTGAACTTGGAGAAATCATCCGTAGAGGTTCTTATAGATCTTTATTTCGCAAGAAACTACTCAGGATAAGAGGTAATAAAACATTTCTTATCTTAGTTTATGGGGTGCATTGTACCTTGCGTATGTATTCACATGTATTGTATGTATAGCTAGAAGTTAAACACCTGAATGAGGTGCTGCAGTACATAGACGAATAAAAAAGCGGACGGAATCTCGTTAAACAATAAGTGAAGAATCCATAGTAAGACGGCTCGCTTAAAAGTACGGGCTGGCACGCACACATTCACATCCATAGTATGTCAAAAAGCCGCGATTACGCAATAATCTAGTGTGACGGTAGTCATTGTGGTAGTGTCACAAATAAAATAACAATTATAAATCTGGTGTGTTAAAATGTTTTGGAAAAAAATAAGTGCTTCAATATTTGCTGAGCGAGATTCCGTCCGCCTTTTTTATTCCTCCGAGCTGCAGTATTGTAAAGTAACTATTGTATGTTGGCTGAGCAATTAATTTTTGCGCTACGGATTTGATTATCTTACAGCACAGACATAGTACAAAATATAGACAAAGAACTGCAAACAATCATAGTGAAGTCAGCAAAAACCGTGCTCCTCCGTGTACAAACCAGCGCTTACGCACCATACATGCACCTGAAGGATATTTTGTTTTCGCGATGTTTACTAGACGATGCCGTGACATGTGACTGAGAACAGTGAGCACGGTTGAGGTGCATGTGTGTGCGTGAGCCCTGGTTTGTACACGGAGGAGCACGGTTTTGTTGGCTTCACTATGATTGATAGCAGCTCTTTGTCTATATTTTTTACTATATCTGTGCCTTACAGATACAATGTGTACAGTGACGTGCTTATTAATAGTGATAATCAGTATAAGCAGAGCCTGTCTTGTGTATGATTTTTAACCGACTTAAAAAAAAAAGAAGAAGGTTATGTATTCGGCGGTTTTTTTTTTTATTTTTTTTTAATTTATGTACACCGATTACTCCGAGATTTGTGGGCCGATTTACGTGGTTGTTTTTTTATTTGATAGAAGAAGCCCGCGCGGTGGTCCCATATAAATTTTATTGACTTAGGTTGAGCAGTTTTTTAACCAGCTTCAATAAATCAGTTTATTTTAGCTTCGCCTATCTAGATGATCTGCTCATTGGTTTGTTTTTCTGAGAATTTTTTTTCACCCGCGCGGTGGTCCCATATTTACTACTTATCCCATATTTACTAGGACTTAGGTTGAGCAGTTTTTTAACCAGCTTCAATAAATCAGTTTATTTAAGCTTCGCGCCGCCTTCAATTTTGAAGGTTGGTTTATGTTAAGATTCAGAAATACACAATAAATAAATAAATAAATATCTTTAGGACATTTTTACACAGCACCCACAGTCCCAAACTAAGCAGAGCTTGTGCTATGGGTACTAGACAATGGATATAATACTTATATACTTTTTTTTTTTGTAAATACATACTTATAATACATAAGCAACACCCAGACCAACACAAACACTTATTGTTCATCACACAAATATTTGTGTCCTGTGGGAATCGAACCCGTGATCAGCAGTCCGACACTCGAACCACTAGACCACAGAGGTCGTCGAATCACCTTATTATATCGAGAATGGAAGGGAGAGAAGAATGATTTTAATGGGCATCTTCACTGTAAACATGTTTTGAAACTGTAAAGACCCGTGTAAAGCAGGTCAGTAGCAGCGTGAACATGTCAAACTAAAACGCAGGCAGTTACAATAAATCGTTTTGACGGCGGGCCCGCTATTGAAATCAAAATGATACTGAAAGCAGTATGACCAGTGGAGGCCCGTAACGGTGGCCCGTCGTGTTCCGCGTGCGCCAGTCAGAAGGAGGGTGTGGCCAAAGATGGCCGCACGGGGAGCTGGGGCTCGCATACTAGTGACGAGTCGGGACCTGTCGGGGGTGAATTTAGAGAATATCATAAACCACACCCCCAAAGGTTAGCAGAGCAACACCTTAGTAGTTTTAATCGGTAAGAGTCCGACCCTTCGTCCGTCACCCTGGCGGAAAGCGTCCATGAGGGTTTCTCCAAGCAAAAAAAAGTGTGCCCGCTGTCACCTATACGCGTGAGGGGCTGGGAGCGGATAGGAGGTAGAGACATATTGACGAAGTTTCAATATTATCTCCTAACTATATACAATAAACTTTTTGCTTTTTGAAATGGCGGATGATAAGATGTTCCCTCTCACTCCAGTATTTCGTGGACAAAGAATGTTGCCAAAATAATTCATTTATTCAGAAGAAATCTTGTCTTCGGTGGGTATCCATTGGTCAAGGAAAAGGAAAACTACACATTCTAACCTTTAAAAAGTGAGTTGGCGGTCAAACGCAAGACCGTTAGGAATAAAAAATAAAAGGTGAAGATTGGAAAATATGGTTTTTTAACTTTTTGTTCATAAGTTTTACCTCAAATACCATATTTTTAAGGATAAATGATGTATGTTTTATTTTATTTATACAGCCGCTTTCTCGAGGTTACGTTATCTTCTCATTAAACAAATCCAAGAAGGCTATGAGTCGGCGTAGTTTGGGTATTTCTATTAATCACAATTTGATGGCGGATTCTAAAAACCAGCTCTTTCTTAATGAGATTTTATTGATGTTTACATTATGGGATCGTTTTATTTCTAATTCGATTATGTTACTTTTCGATTACAAAAGATACAATCAGAATTCTGAAGGAAAACGCTGCAAAGAAAGTTAAGGGGAATGTAGCAGCCACATAGCGCCCCCATCAGTAAAAAAAATATTACTGGCTGAATACATCATTTATTTATCGAAAATTCATTTTTAACGATTGATGTACAGGTACTGTACTGTACTGTAGTTCATAAACTATTAACTCTGTAAATTATACTTCGCTGTTCGCTGTAGTTGTAGATAGAAAAAGTACGAAAAACGGCCACTTTTGTAATTTTTTCTATCTGCAACTACAGCAAACTATACTTTACCACGAGCAGTGTTCACGGTAGCTTAGTGGCTAAAGCACTGGCGTACTGAGCCAGGAGTCGCAGGTTCGAATCCTGCTCGTGAGCGATTTTTTTTTTTTCTTTCCACAATTTAAATCTATAGCAAACTATATTTTTAACCGACTCCAAAAAAAGGAGGAGGTTATGTATACGGCGGGTTTTTTTTTTTTTTTTCATGTATGTACACCGATTACTACGAGATTTGTGGGCCGATTTACGTGGTTGTTTTTTCATTTGATAGAGAAAGTCCGCGCGGTGTTCCCATATAAATTTTATTGACTTGGGTTGAGTAGTTTTTTAACCAGCTTTAATAGATCAGTTTATTTTAGCTTCGCCTATCTGATGATAGATGATCTGCTCATTGGTTCGTTTTTTCTGAGAATTCTTGGCCGATATGCGTGTTTTCTTTTCACGATAGTGATTGGACGTTTGGAAGAACATGAGCGAGACCTTTGCCCAGCAGTGGGATAGCAAAGGATAATAAAAATATATCTCAAATTGGTTATATAAGGGTAAAGACCAAAATTTTGACGCATTTGCCCAATTCAAAATTTCCCAATAATTTTTCTTAAAAACTGTGCCAGATAGAATTATATGACAATTGATATTAAATTAAATGATTATTTGTCCAGCATGCCAAAGACTCAAAGTTATAAAATAATACTCGATAGCAGAGTAAATTAAATAATTTCTCCACAAACGGGAATAAATTATGTACAAAACGGCGTAATAATTTTGGAGGGTGAACTTTGAGTATATTTCTGAACAAAATCTGTGTTACATAAAGACTGAATATCGAATTCTACAGTAAAAGCGTATAATTGGCAATGCTTTTCAAATAGATGGTGTAAGAAAATAGCCGCAATAATGTGCTTTTTGACTGTTTAAATTTTCATGTGATTTTTAAACAATTGTGCTACTTATTTTGTGCAACCGTTTTCATTAGCAGTATCTATAGACTAAACCAGGTAGGATATCGTTTTCGAGAACTGGCAAAATTGCGCATAATTGTCTATAGCAGCTAGAGCTCAGCGGCTATATTGAATCGGTCGCGATGTCAAACTCAAAGTGATTAAGCGTGGTCAGAAAATTTTCGACAGGTTTTTCGACGATTTCTATGCTAAGTTTTGTGTTTTAACCATGATTTTTAGTGCTCTAAGTATAAAAAGGCATGGGCTTTTGTGTAATGTTCATTTCAATATGATTTACAACATAGTTTCGGGGTAATCAATATTTACTCACTGTGCTACCTCACAATTGTGATACGTTTATGTTACTTTTGTATCACCAGTTAAACAATTTCTGTGTCACCACAATTGTGCTACCATTATAAGGTTGGGATACACTGAGTACTATTATGATTAAACGCATTTGAGAAGGCAATTAATAATTGAGTAGCTATCGGGATAGTTTTAAATGAGTCGTTGGTTGAATTCGCGGAAAGAAAAATGTTAAAACTTTGTGGTAATAATAATGATGGATGCATTTTGGAGCACTTTGTAAAATATGTTCTAATAAGATAACAATTTTGTTTCGCTTCCGTTTTAATAAATAAGCGTAACTGATTTTGCCATAAAGTTTATAATTGTTATCTAATAATGTTACTGATTTAATTTTTTGTTATATTAGTCATAAAAAATTAAAAAGTTCATAACGTTGAACTTTCAAGTACCTTTGTTGTTTTTTTTTCTATTAAAACTCATTAATTTACATTTTGGAGACTTAATTAAACTTCATCAAGATTACAATATTGTTTTA
Organism: Asteroscopus sphinx; assembly: GCA_949699075.1. Taxonomy (NCBI): domain Eukaryota; kingdom Metazoa; phylum Arthropoda; class Insecta; order Lepidoptera; family Noctuidae; genus Asteroscopus; species Asteroscopus sphinx. Next base: position 15,298,881 of record OX453013.1, read on the forward strand.
ATTTCGTTTTTATGAATAAGCGTGACTTAATTTGCCATAATTTTCTATATTGTTGTTTAATTTTCCATTTTTGTAAATAAACTACTTTATAAACTCTTAGTGTAACCTCAACTTTATAGTTCTATGCTACCATTTTGTGCCACTATTGTGTCACTGTAGCGTAAATTGCTGTGCGACTTTTGTGTCACCATCGCACAACATTTTGTGTCACTATTGTGTTATTTGCGTCAATATTTTGGTCTTCACCCATAAACATTTATGAATCAACCCTCGCAATTTTTAACTAAAAAGTATGAAATAAAAATTTATTAACAAAAAAAAAAAAAACCGACTTCAAAAACCTTAAATAAAAAGTAAAAAATAATCATTGTATGTATTTTAAAATCTTAACATAAAACCAAAATTTTGAAGGCGGCGCGTGTTTTTCATGTACGTTCACATAAACTGTATTTATATTATTTTTCTATATTGCGCTCGACTGTACGTTACACGACGCAAAGGGTCAATCACGCGCCGCCTTCAAAATTTTGGTTTTATGTTAAGATTTTAAAATACATACAATGATTATTTTTTACTTTTTAGTTAAGGTTTTTGAAGTCGGATTTTTTTTTTGTTAAAATGTTTTTATAGAGTTAATAGTTTCTGATTAAACTACAGTACCTGTACTTCAATCGTTAAAAACGAATTTTCGATAAATGATGTATTCAGCGAGTAATTTTTTTTACTGATCCCCACCTAGTCATCAGTCTGCGCCCCCGCGCGACTTGACTGCTACATTCCCCTTAAAGAACAAATTCAGTGTAACATGTATAATTATGGCGCTTTTTAGAGTTCCGTAGTCCTACAAGGAACCCTTATAGTTTCGTCATGTCCGTCCGTCTGTCCGTCTGTCCCGATCCTTTACAGCTTAATAACTTCTACAGTTATAAACATAAATACATGTAATTTTGTTAAAAAATAGGTTAGATATAGATCTCAATTTTAAAAGAATGAAAACAATCGCGATTATGTATTTTAGGGGTGGCGCCCATACATGTAAAATGGGGTTGAAAATATTTTTTTCGCTCCAACTCTTCGTGTGGGGTATCATTGAATAGGTCTACTAAAATAAAGGTAATGTTTGATACATCACTTTTTTATCAGGTGTACCATCTGCGAAATATAGCCCGCCAAAGTGGCTTGCAATGCGTCCCCCCCTGCCATTTCTAATCTAAACTATGTAACGTAGAATCTTATAACCCTCCACGTTGATAAACTTTTGTAAAAACTCTCTTTTAAAATTATTTCGAGTATAATGTGATTATAAATTTTTGAGTAATAGAGAGAAAACGGAAAAATACTTTAAACGTCCTAGTTCAAAGACCTTAGAAAAAAATGATCTTAGCTGAGAATGCTCCTTTAGTTACTTTCTATTTGAAAAAAATCACAAAAAGTAACTTTGTGTTATGTTGACATGACACACTTCTTAAATTTGGCCCGCTAGATGGCGCTGTATAAAAACACACCGAGTCGCTAATGCTGTCGTCTATTGCAAAAACGAAAAAAAAACTAAAATAGCCATGATTTGATTCGTTTGTAATTACATCTACCTACGGGAGCCTATAATACTGAGCATGGCCCGACATGCTCTTTACCGGTTTTTTAATCTTAAATTTTATAGAAAGTACAATTAGAACTATAACTTAAATAGGTACCTTTCGTCATTATCGACCACGAACAAACATGGATTTCCTAATGATATGACTGTTACTATGATCACACAATCTATTAGAATAATAACAAGAAAATATAGGTAACAATGAACGAACAAGTATTTCTTCTTTTAAATATAAATAAAATGAACTTTAAAAAAAAGTGAAAAACCGACTTCAAAAAGAATAAAATAATTTTTTAAAAACATTTTAGGAAGTAGGTGCCTTTTGATTCGGTTTGATTTAAGAAAAAAAGTGGCACCGACTTCCTAAACTGTTTCACGCAAATTATTTTATTCTTTTTGAAGTCGGTTTTTACTTTTTTTCAAGTTTATTTTATTTTTCTATTTTGAGTGGCATAGGTACCTACCAATAAAAATACAAGCGATTACAGCAATACCGGATGATTTGCTGTCATCCATTGAAGAGTTCCCTTCTTTATCTCCGAAGATTTTCATCAGATCTTCACCAAATGATACTTTCTGAATGCAAATGCTTAATTTGTTGATGAAAATACCAAAATTGCTATATGTATATCTATAATATTTGAGGAGTTCCCTCAATTCCACATGGATCCCATTATCAGAACCGAATTTTGATAAAAATTGGACCAATCTGAAAGTATATCCTTTCAAATAAAAAAAGATTTTTCCAAATCGGTTTATAAATGACGGAGTTCTGAGGAAACAAACATAAAAAAATATACAATCGAATTGAGAACTCCTTTTTTTGAAGTCGGTCATAGCATTGTCTAGGACAAGAGGAAAAATTTGATAACAGGTAACTGATAAATCTACAATACGGCGTTATTCAGGGTGAAAACGTTAAGTGTGTCAAGACGATTATTTAGTTAATATAAAAGACAAGTCTATGCCCGCGGCTTCGCCCACGTATAATTCGGTTTTTCACATAAAGACGTCATCGCACAACCCTCAGTTATCGCGTTACCTCTTACTTATTTTCTCGGGATAAAAAGCTGTATATCCGGGTTATGAATCTGTGCGCCAAATTTCATCGTCGTTTCAACGTGATTGAATGATAAACAAACATCCATAATTTTGCGTTATAATATTAGTGGATATAACAAAAAAATTACGTGCTAAAAACGATGTTGTCTCATGAACTAAATAATAAATAAAAAATAAATAAATTTTGTTGGGACATTTTACACATCACCATCTAACCCCAAACTAAGCAGAGCTTGTACTATGGGTACTAGACATTGGATATAATACTTATATACTTTTTTTTTTGTAAATACATACTTATAATACATAAGAAACACCCAGACCAACACAAACACTTATGTTCATTACACAAATATTTGTGTCCTGTAGGAATCGAACCCACGACCTCGTGATCAGCAGTCCCACACTCGGACCACTAGACCACAGAGGTCGTAAATGACAAAGAAAAGATGTTGTTTCATGAACTAAATGACAACAAACGATGTTGTTTCATGAACTAAATGATAAAGAAACAATGTTGTTTCATGAACTAAATGACAACAAACGATGTCGTTTCATGAACTAAATGATAAAGAAACGATGTTGTTTCATGAAATAAATGACAAAGAAACGATGTTGTTTCATGAACTAAATGACAACAAACGATGTTGTTTCATGAACTAAATGATAAAGAAACGATGTTCTTTCATGAAATAAATGACAAAGAAAATATGTTGTTTCATGAACTAAATGACGACAAACGATGTTGTTTCATGAACTAAATGATAAAGAAACGATGTTGTTTCATGAAGTAAATGACAAAGAAACGATGTTATTTCATGAACTAAATGGCATACACACACAATTTTTTTTATAAAGTGATCGCAATGTGATTAAAATGTGTACATTTGTGGCTTTCAAACATATACTATTACACTCATAAAGAAATCCAAAGAAACATGAAAATTCACAAGTAATAAGAAAATGCAATATTTAATATTATTATTATATCCATTGTCTAGTATCCATAGTACAAGCTCTGCTTAGTTTGGGAGGTGCTGCGTAAAAAATGTCCCAAAAATATTTATTTATTTTATTTATTTATAAAAAATAATATTAATAAAAATAATTATAGTTAAGAAATTGCTCGAAGAAGCACATATTTTTATATAAAAAATGCATTATTAACTAATAATAACGGATAATTGTTCCGGATCTGGGTATTGCACAACATGTGTGTATGTGTTATGTGAAAAAAAAACATTTTGTATTTTAATTAATTTTGTAATATTAAATGTAAGAATAATTTAAGTAAAAATAATGTTGTTGGAGATTATAGATAAAAAAAAATCTTTTTTTTTTAGCTTTTTAAAGTAGAGCCGTGGGCCGGTGCGATCGCCAACCCGCCTGCCAAGCGTGGCGATTATGGCATATCCCCCCTTTTGGGGGAGGCCTATGTCCAGCAGTGGACGTCTTTTGGCTGAAATGATACGATGCTATAAGATGTAACATTATCAGTTGAGGTCCATTTAAAGGGTTAGCGTACTCATCATTGCGAACAACTTTTACTATGGAACGTTGGTTCCATTTTTTTTGGTTGGATTTTTAATAAATTCAGGGTTGCCTGAAAACATAAAAAAAAACGTTCACGGTCAGGGGACCCCCCGTCAGGAACGAAGTCATCCTTAAATAATACTAAATTAATTATAATGCTAAAAGTCACACCTATAATACAAGCATAGATGGCGGGAAACATCATGCGTTGGACTGAGAAACCACAGGGCCCAGGTTTGATCCCCAGTAAAACATGTATGTTTCTTTTTGTATGTTTTATTTAAGAGTTAGCTGTAACTTTGACGTTGCCCACCAGATGGCGCTTAAAGGTGAGGTCAGCTTACAACTATGTGTCCATATATTCAATTTACGAATTACACCTACCACAAGCCCCCATAAGGAACATCGTTCCAAAAACAGCTGTTCCTAACAAAATTATCGATGTCGCTCAACATAATAATGGAACTGCTGTTTTTTTTCGTGATTTCAGGGTTGCTCCCATAGTAAAACTTGTTCATTATGATAAGTACATTCACCCCTTAAAAGGACTCTGCTAATAATGTCACATCTTATATTTGTTTCAAGTATTGGTACTTGGGGAAGCCCTTAGTTTCCTACATAACTATCTATGATTTGATTTGATTTGATTTGATTTGATTTATGAGGTATACCAAGGACTATCTTTGACAGCACAAAATCGTTGCCATCCCTTTCTTGTTATTATTATTATTATACTTTATTGTACACACATAAACACATTATTGCTACAGTAGGAAAGTTTATGTACATCGGCGAGCTTAACTCAAAAATTTGTTTTCTTACAGCAAACCTTAGAGCGATACAGAGATGTTGATATATTAATATAGGGTGTTTAATATTGGTAAAAGAGAGCAATAGTTTAAAAAAAGTTTAGTTCGTGAACGAATCGATTGTCTTGTCGACACCAATGTTGGATATCTAATTGGGAAACATAATAAAGCATTTCAGACATTTATATGAATGATTCCTTTCAGTAAAGCAATTGCATAAAATTGTTACAATGTCTTTCATTACCAAAATTGTTTTTACATCGCAAGTTCCAATCATTTTATTTTAAATGTTGTCAAGCATGTCGTGCATGTATTTTGATTGAAGTTTGTATTTTTTATATTATGAGTAGCATTTTCATCATTTTGTTTATGTAATTGTTATTAGTTTTACCCTGCCCTGTGTTATTATTTGCGACATTTACATTATTTTGACATTTTTCATTTTTTTCATTTTTCATTTTTTTCAGAATAATGTGTCACAAATGTTAGTAAAGAAACGCAAAAAATGGTTAATTACAACATTATGATTTAAGTTGGTCATACATACACAAGTTAATTTGCTGCTTTATTAATTAACAAGTACAGATTTACTGTCCTATTATACACCTTGTGTAAACATAATGCATTATAATTGGTTTCTCGATCGGACCTTCATATTTTTAAAGTAAACTACCTACTTGTTTACGATTTCAATATGATTTTAATGTATCCCCCGCTTGTTGGCTGTATAAATTTCCTTGTGCGCCCTTCCCGCAGCTTAGTTGTTTGAGGTAGGCGCGGTGGCAGCACTGTTGACCGCCTGCGCAAGAGCACGCGTGAAATAGTTGAACGATCGGAAAGCTGTTACAATTTAATTTGTAAGTGAAAAGTGGAGTGATTTCAAGATACACGTTGATTTTTGTAAACAGGTGAGCTTTTTGGATTCAATTTGATTTAAAATAAGGATCTGGAGCATTTTTCGGATTATTATATAGGTGTTTGGTTATTTTTGATAATAATAAAATTAAGATAAATAATGTTTAATTTAACCAAATAAATACGTACTAAACAAGAACTCATTAGGCTCTGAGTAGGTGAACAGCTGTGAATAAACATGATTAAATATCTAGAGCTTGATAATGACGTAAAAGTAAATAAAGTAAAACAATCTATAAATGATAACTTAATTATAGGACCAACAATAAGTGAGAAATAAGGGGATATCGCTTACGCATAAAATGGCACGCTATAATTATTTCTCTAACAGTGTTGTACCCATGAGATATTAATCTGACTGTGGGAAAGGTAAGTAAATAGCTCGCATACATTATGTAACACTTTGTTAGAGATTACATTTATATCTCATTTTGATTAATAACTTATTTGGGTTGTTGCAAAATAACTGTAGTCTGTATTATTTAATTATTAGTTTTTTATCTGACACCTTATTTATGTAGTTTGAGTTTTTTTGGTAGATACGACACTTAACTCGATCGCAGAAGATGTTGTTTTAAATAAGATTTCATTGATTGCATAAGACGATGTTATACTTTTAATATTAACTAATCAGTTTCTATATGTAGATATATCTAGTAGGTTAACAACAAGACTATTAATAAGAGAGACCTTAAAAAATAATTATTGAACGGTTGGTCCACTTTCTTAAATGATAATCACCATCGTAACACCATAATTAACATGTTATTACAAAACTAATTTTGTAAGGACAGGTCCACACTGCACAGGGTTTCGTATGCGTTGTCTGATAATACGCACTTGCGCAATGCGTACCAAACAATTTTAACGGAGATCAGAATGCGATTTGATTACAATTGCATGCGAAATTATGTATTCAATAAATCGTGGTAGGCGATAAGAGACCACATTATAATGTACTGAATCGTGAAAAAATGTGCTGTTTCTGAACGATTAGTTAGATTAGCCGATTTTTATTTTACGATTTCAGACTTTGTCCCATAGTACGTTCCACCGCACGTCAGGGTAACATTGACAGCGCCTTTATTTAGTAAGCAGTAAGGGCGGTTTTGAAATGCAAGTGTTACCACTGTCATGCAGTTGACTGTACAAGCTTTGTAGAATAATGAGCTCTGGGGCCTTACTCTCGACTGGATCGAACATAACATAACACATAACGTCACGCCTGTATTTCCCCGAAGGGGTAGGCAGAGGTGTATAGTACACCCACATTTCACCAGTTATGTTATAGTCCCATGTAATATGGGGCGAGCGTATTGCCTTGACTGGATCGAGTTCTGTATCAATCGAATTTGAATTAGAGTTAGTGTCAATTTGTACTGCATTTCTCTAGGAATTGACATTAACTCGATTTGGTTCAGAGCTCAAACCAGACGGGAGTAAGGCCCCTGCTCTTAATTTTTTTTGCCAAATATTTATAATGGTGTATCGTTATTTGGCTTTGAAAGTAATGCCATCACCAACATTGACTCTCAAGATATAAGTAGGAACCGTGTAACAATTAAATTGGCTGTTGTAAATATTCAATTTGTGCATTTACCGACAAAGACAATGTCATTCAGGTACCTCCATTATTGCTGGCTACAATGACTTATTATTTTTCTCTCTCGCACGTTTTTCCTCGACACGGTTACGATTTGAAACAACTGAGTGTTGTGAAAGACGGGGGATTTACTGGTTCCATTTTAATTGATTAAAGGCGTATTTATATCGACGAAGATAGATAGGTAGGTATAGGTGCAACGTTTATAATAAAAAACGTTTTAAAATTGAGAAGAAGTTATTTTAGGAAATTTAGTCAAAGATACGCGAGGTCACTGGGAAAAATGAAGGTGCTGATTCGAGAAGTTCATTTTTTATGTCATTTAAGTTAATTGTAATTTGTAAGTATAATTAACTTAACTGTTTCGAAGGTCAAGTAAGTAGATGAAAAAGTATTATATAAATTCTGTACCATTTCCAGCGGTACTAAGGGTCCAAAACCCGTTATTCTTGCCAAATAATTTCAATCCTGCTTAAGAAACTACTCACTGTATGGTACTGAAATTATACGTGACAATATTATTTAGTTCAAAACACGAATGTACGTATTTGACTCGATTATAAAAAAATATCAAAAATACCGATTTAGCTTTAATTCATGAACACAATATGACTAATAGTATTATTTATTTAATATTTAATTATTAACTTAAATATTTGCTCTACATGCCTATTAGATACCAAGGAACGAATCAAATACAAATATCGGTTCAAAAAACCTAACTGCGCAGAAGCAGAATGCAGGTAGACAGGTTTATGTAATTATAGGTTCCGCGTAGTTTTTTTACGAAATCTACAGTAACTAACATAATGTAGTAAGGACAGAGTGTGACAAAATGAAAATGCATATATTGTTGTGACACAACATAAATCTAAAACTCGTCGAAGTAATATTATATAATTTACAAAGAATGGCAATAACTGTATTCAAACAAATATTTACATAAGTTAAATCACCTATTTTATCTAATGGACATAAATAATCATTAATAACGACTTATATTTCAGTGGTAAAGCATCAGTTTCCGTTTTATTAACGGTAATTTATACAAACAGTGCAGTGCTTGTATCATAAACTTTCAGATTTCAGTACATGTAATTATATTATAAAAATAATATAAGTTGTAGGTTATTGTTTTGTTATTTATATTTTTGACCGTAAACTATATAAAGGTTAAAAAAATGTAAAGATGAATTCAAATGATGTTTGTTAAAGTTACTTTATGACTCAATATTTTGTCAAAAGTGTTTTAATTGAATTTAAGTACCTAGGCATTTTTGATAACATAGTATTAATTACGTTTTAATTAGAATAATTAGGCTTAGAACCACAGTAGTCGCACGTGGAGTGAAGCAAATTCAAGTTGGCCTTAAAATGATATGTTCAGTATAGCTTACGTGCACTTATGTGTATGTCGGCGAACATTTTACGCGCCGCTTGCACACATCGATTGTTTTTGTGCTTCAACTTTAAACATTGATTTGAGTGAAACTAACACTTTGTATTATTAAAGCAAACAAACAGTATTATTCTTACCGGTTTTCCATTGGATAATCACAAAGCTCACCAACTAACGGGATATCAAAATAAAATAATGTTTCCTCATTTCTTTGCACATAATATGACTTTCTTTGACGTTTATAAACATTGATATTTCTACTTCTCCGTAACCCAGTAGATAAATAAAATGATGTTTACTTGTTCATTTCTCTAACTTTGAGCCTTTTCACGCTTCGGGAGTCGAATGATGGATGTGGTTCAAATTCACGGGGATGCTTTGTGGGTAATTGAGGTACCTAACGTACATGTTTTAGTATGGAAAAAATATGCTTCAGTAAAAAGTCGATATTTATTTTTATAAATGGCAGTCAAAAGAACCGTATCTACAATAAAAATAACATGCTGCATTCGAAGGTGTTACTTTGCTACATTCGATTTAAAAAAAGTAGATCTGTTTTAAGATACCTAATACAAAGTATTGCTGAATAATATATCGTGCAACACGCAAGTTCGATTTTCCCACGATTTCGCACCTTAGTATGTCCATACATTCATTAATTGAATCAGACAGCCAGGCAGTAATACTCTTCATGCAAATTGTGTGAAACATTCGCAAGAAACTTCTTCACTTATTTACTTATTTATAAGATCGTTTGCTCAAGAGAAATGCGACGCATGTGACAACCTTGATTGTATCTTTCTGATATAGATTTGTTGTTTCATTTTGTGGCAACTCTTGGGTATTTCCTTCTTGTGCCAAATAATAACTTGCTCTGTTAGTATTGCTGCACGGAATATTTCCTTATTCGATGTAGTTTAAATGTAGTAATAAAAAAACTAATTAGGTACAAATTCTTTCTCTCAGTTCACCGGTTCTTAGGTGATGCATCGCAAATTATGTACGGAATTAGGAGCACGCGATATTAACAAGTCGAGCATAACTCGTGCGTTTTTTGCGAAGTAAAAAGGAAATAACCGTATGAATCTCGGGGTTATGGCTTCCATTTTTGGCTGTGACACCGAACATTGAACACAGGGCATAACGATTATCTTGCGTTTTTATAACGTTTCTTTTAGGAGTGAGTGTTACTTAAGATATGTTTTTACCGCTTCCTTTAAAATGTGCGAAATGTAACTTGACGACTTTCCATGGAACCATAAATAATTTTCGGAACGTTGTATTTTGTGCAGTTCGTGCCTAAAATATCGGAGCGTACCTACAGACTGTTAAAAATAATCTCAAAAATAAAGAAAATTAAACTATTGTATCACACGTGAACAATGCGGAAGGCGCAGAACCGATCGTTGTGGCGATGGTTAGGGGAGACCTATGTCCAGCAGTGGACGTCTTTCAGCTGAAATGATGATGATGATGATGATGATGATGATGATGATGATCAATGACACAAGAAATGTTTCAGAAATGTTTTAATTTTATCCATCCCATTAGTATATCAGATCATTTTGAACAGCGAACAGATTGATACTGTGCCGATATTTTGGACACTGGCTACACTAATTTCTTTTTTTATACCTAATGGGCTTGCGTTTGACCACCATCTCACCCGATGTAGGTACCTTAATTTAAAAGAAATTAAGCATAAAATAATGTACAATGGAATAATAAAGTATTTACAGACATCAAAGTATTTATTGTTTACGTATTTTCTAACATTGTTTCTAAAAACGATCAAGCTGCTTTATTGGTCTATTGTACCTAGTTATTCGAAAACATGCACTAGAAACCTGTTATTGAGCCAAACATCGCTTTCAGTATTCTGTTGTGATAGTGTAGACGTGCTTAATCAATGTAAACGTAAACAGCATATAAATCCCAGGTTACATTTCACATAACATACAAAAATATTTTTCGTTTTATTTTAGGTACCCTAAGCTTTTTATACATCATTAAAATATAATAAAAATAAGGCAGGTGTGTCAGGATCGTAGCAGGTGGAAATCCATAGTCTCTGCCATAGAAATAGAGTGTCTCTGCCTACCCCAATGGGAAACAGGCGTGATAATATGTATGTATGTAAAAATAAGGCATAATTCTTCATTGTCTGTTACATTTTGATCTTTCCTGCAGGAAAAGTACACATATTGTTAGAAAGGAGAGCTCTTTACACAATTACAATGCGGTTGAGAAATTGTATGCAATCTTTACAAAGACGCGACTTGCACTCGCGACTATTGTACGCTTTTTTCGTGCATTAGAGACGCATTCGATCTTTATGTAATCGTCTATAGCGTAAGTGATACTATACAATACGATCTGTTTATTCTCGTAAATCAAGTTGCAGCGACAAAATGCACTAGTCTCATGTGAGCAACGCCTTACATTATTTACTTTTAATCTCTTTCTCAACGGTCTATTCGAGCGTGATATATATTTTATATTTTGTTAGGTAATATTATTATATATGTTACAATAAATACTTGTTTACGTTTATGGCTATAAGATATTGTTGGCAGTTACGCCTGTGGTCAGATTCCCATTATGATTTACAATAGACATTTACGGAAATCCGCTTTGACTACAAAGATAGTACTTTATTTGAGGATAACATGAACAGCAAAGTTCCTTTGATACGTAAAAAATTGTGTTTGATACACAAAATAACCGTCTGCATCCCATTTCGTCAAGATTTTTTATTCCATAAACGAAATCCCATTTCGTAAACTTCAAATTCATTTTAGTAGGCAAGTTAAACTATAGTTGACGAAATTGGATGTTTACCAAATGGGATGTTGCCCAATAACCCAATTTGGAAATAATCTACATTACCCAAACGAAGAAATCTTACCCCGGTTTCTATCACTGATCAATAAATTTTAATTTACTGTCAAACTACATGTTAAGTGATGTGATGTGATGTGATCATTGATTTATTCACATCGAAATTAAAACATAAAATACATTATTTAAAAATAAAAAACCCTTAAATAAAACTACTTACACCTAAAGCTAAAAACTAAAAAGGAGTATCAAAATATCCCTATTGATTGCTTGACCTTAATGTTGACATCCTATAACATTGGCTGACATATGATTTGACAGCTGATAAGTTAAATAACGTTTCGTTGATCAGCTTTTTTAATAAACTTGGGTTTACACTTTTAATATGGAAAAAAAAAAATTAAAATATTTTTATACGGATTTACAAACCTAAATTGCACTTAGATTGAAATACGTTTCCACAAAGAAAACTGTATTTAATTTAATTATTATAAAGGTTGTAATGCACTAACGAGTTGCTGAATTAAATATATATATCATCATTGTAGCCTAAAGATATCCACTACTGGACATAGGCCTCCCCCAAAATGGGGGGAAAATGCCATAATCGCCACGCTTGGCAGGCGGGTTGGCGATCGCAGTTGGTTTTATAAATACTCCGAGAACGCTGCTGCCCATCTCTCCATCCATCTATCATGCCATCCCTCTGGAAAAAAATTTATATAATAATTATATAATTATTTAATATATATATATATATAGTGTCTATCAATCAAGCGAGCCGTGTTTGAATGTGTTCACAAATTGCTTAAGCACTTTTTTTGAGTAATTTCTTTTGCATGATGTTTCAGACATTATAAAATATGAAGATTAATTTGGTGGAAAGCAAATAGGTACTGATGACTTACAAGAGATTATTATGTTAAATGTTTGTCATAATAATATAACGATAATGTTCTAAGTTTTTATTTTATGAAACCAAGTGAGCTAGTTTACTTATTGCCTTAGATTGAGCCGATTACGGAAATAACTTAAATGGCTATGGCGCCCATAGGCATTGTTGAATAACTTGAACTGTTTATGGAAAATAATCCCGAACTTCATTGTTTTATATAGCTTCAAGTGTTAAGTATCTCAGATAATTGGTCTGAGTTTATAATGTTTTAAACTTTTAATATTATCAATAAGCGTTTAGGATTAATTCTAAAATTGCAGACTGAACCAACTCAACCTAATTCAAAAAAAAATACTTGAAAAACCTCGTTTGATTTTGTTTGAAGCGGGCTAATAACCCATCTGCAGATTGAAGGTTTGCATCGGATAAAATAAAATATGTAAGATTTTCAAGTTTTCTTCCTGAGTTCTTCTTCTTTCCGAGTTGAAAAGTAGCCTACATGTTAATCCGAGTTATAAAAAATAAAAAAAATGTCTGTATGCTAAATTCCATCCAAGTCCGTTCAGCCCTTACAGAATAATTGAGTAACAAACATCCAAACATCTTCACGAAGTTTCACATTTAATCGTCCGAGTATTAAGTAGGATTTTTTGTACCTCAATATTATGAATTCAATACCTATCTAGTTGAACGATGAAAAATCAATTTGAAGCGTGAAGATGATGATCAAAACATGTGTTGAAATATTGAACGAAATGAATTGATTTCTATATTTCATTCAAGTAACACATTCACTCGAATAACATGAAGGTGTATGTATAATATTAATAACAATCAAATAAGATAACTGCGACACTCCATTTTGCAATTCGCTTTCAGAAATCAACAATTCTTGGAGCGGCCAAGGCTCTTGTCGTTGACATGACAAAAAAATAATTATATATTTCTGTTCCCAGTGAATTGACGAAATCAGTCTCGTTAGCGAATCGAATGAATTTCCAAGTATTGTTTTGAATATAGAACGAGAAGAAAGCGGGAAGACAAAATCTTGACATTGAAAAGATTACCATCACACTTTATCCGTGGTTTGAGGATTTTAGTAAATATTACATTGCTTTTCGTCATGTTTTCTTTATAATATATAGGTATATAAAGGGACGGTCTGAAAACACTGCTAACGTTGCTAAATCCGTTCCTTTTTTAATATTTTACAACACTGTTATGTTTCTACTTTCTTTCTATGTATAAATTGTAACAAAAGACACTTTGTGGGTATCATAATTTTAAAATAGATCATCTATTTTATTTACTGTATGCACACCAAAGAAAATGAAATAAAAGTACAATTAGGTACTTAAACATATTATTTGCTGTCATAAGTTTTAACATAATATATTTTACCAAGAACACAGTTGAACAAACATAAAATCTGTATTTTATTAGCAACATACGCAAAAAGAAGACAATAAGGCAGAAACAATAGAACCATACAATGATATCGGCCACTATGCAATTATTTTATTAGCAAACTAAGTCCTGAAAAGACAATCTACGAAGAAATGTATACAAGTTAAACGTTGCATCGTTCTCCGTTTACTAGATACTGTCTTGTGGGTGAGGGACCTATAAGACACGTATAGTATAGTAGTATAGTATAACGGGCTAGTTTCCGCAACTCCACGTCCAAGCGTGTATTTTGCGTACGTGCTTAACATAGGTACATACTACACAGGCATGGTAGACCCAAAACAATCTACTTAATAAATTTCTTAAAATTGACTAACAGACAACGCACAGCCTAAACCGGTGGGTCTAGGAGGATGAAATTTTGCACAGGTGTTCTTTAGATGACGTAGGAGTTTTGAAAATTCATCCCTTAAAGGGGTTAAATAGGATTTGTAGGTTTATATGAAGAAAACACGGGAGCGAAGCCACGGGCGCGGGCGTCAGCTAGTTCTACATATAGTAAAATTGTCTGCATTCGTGTAAAAAAGATTTTCCTGAAATATCGAAATTAGACGTACTTATAGCTGGATTAATTAACTGGTTAGTCTTAAATGCCAGGTTAAGAGTTCTCTAAGACGACGAGCATGAATGACGAGGTTAATGGACGTAGATGAAGCGAAAGAGGTGTGTCAGGATCGTAGCAGGTGGAAATCCATAGTCTCTGCCTACCCCAATGGGAAACAGGCGTGATAATATGTATGTATGTATGTAGTCTTATATGTTCGAAAATTATGTCCATTTTGTTGATTTTTTAAAACCAGGTTCTTGAATTAAGAGAACCTTGCAATAAAGAAAGTGAACGAGTTAAACCTGAACTCAGTTTAATGTAGCGTTATAATGACGCACTGATTGCTTTTATTTACTTTTATTACCATTAAAATAAACAGGCCTTATATGAGCCAGCTTTGTACAAAAATGCGGTCAGTTAAGCAATGATTCGATTAACTCGAATAAGCGCAACTTAAGGTGCTTGCAGATTATGGTATCCGTCCAAATATGGCCTACAAAAACCTTGTGGTTATTACTATCATTAGTGACTGCGTGAAATTTTCGTGGGTGAATAGTGATTAGACTCGTAACAAAAAAAGTTTTGTTTTACAATTTTTTTTTTACCATCCTATACATTATACTCGTCAGGCTCATCGTAATGCTTACATAACGAGTGAAATTGCTTAAAATCATCAAAAGGCACTGTGTAAGGTTATAAATGTGACATAATGAAGGCTGTTTAAATTGGAAAGCTGTATCAGCTGTATGTATAAAAGGAAAAGTTATTATAACACAGTTAATATGTGAACATAATAGTACATATACTTACCTATATTTTAGAATAATAATTACTGACCATGAATCACGTTCCCGATATTCCGTAAAAGCAGTTTCAGGTTTCTTAGTATTCGGTTTCCAATTAAGAATTTAATCATAAAATCAACAATGATGTATAATTGACAGCGTAACCACAAAAGGGAAGTGTTTTGTTAAACTATATAACAATATTCTACTTACATAGGTATAAAAAATACTAATTTATTACTGTTTCCTGCCTACTAATTAACGATCAAGCTATATTTACCTACCAGGGTTGCATAAACAGTAGGTGCCTACAAACAAAACATTGGTGGCCGGCCTTGTGCTTCGAAACTGACCTGAGGCAAGTTATTCGTAAGAGCGGGTATGTGAGGGCCCTTAAGTCACGTATGTTCCTTTCTTTGACCGCACTTTACCTTCGCACCACATGTTCAAACACGTGCTTTTAATAATGCGTACTCCGAATATTGTCTGTCCTTGTAAACATTCTATAATCGATTTCTAGACCTATACTTTTAATCGTTAGCAATCGAAGTATAGGAAGTCCGTGTGGTGCCGGACTTAAAGAATGGCACCACCCTTATCTCTTCTCATGGGTGTCGTAAAAGGCGACTAAGGGATTCACCAGAGGATGGGCAGCAGCGTTCTCTGAGTATTTAACCAACCAACTGCGATCGCCAACCCGCCTGCCAAGCGTGGCGATTATGGCATATCCCCCCTTAATTGGGGGAGGCCTATGTCCAGTAGTGGACGTCTTTCGGCTGAAATGATGAATCGAAGTATGACTTGTTTTCAGTAATTTAGTTTAGTTAAGTAATTTTTTAATATTACCATAGTCTCAGAGTTGAACTTTACAGAAGTAAATAAATAAATAAAATGGTGGCTGACGCTTTATGCCTGCCATAAGCAGCCATTGGTCATTGACTAAGCATGCTGATAGAGTAATAGCAGGATAGCAGTTCCAAAAAGATAAGCAGTGGCGTACTCGCAATCTGAATTTGCAGTATGTATGCAGTGTTCTGTAACCCTATTCCCACTTTTTGGAAATAAAACTTCTTTTTACACTATTATCATTTTTGTAAGAAACAACAAATATTTTCCAATATCCAAGTTTTAAAGTAGTCAAGTTGTGCAATACAACTAGCTCGTGGAAAGTTACGTCGTTTTGCAATTTATGTACAAACATTCTATTATGCACTAAGATACTTTACGATTTCCGTTCCAACTATCTCTATGTTCTGAGGAAATTGTATTTAACTTTGTAAAGCTCATAAATAAATATGTCTCTTTTTTGCTCTTACAAACTGTGTTTACTCTCTATTTCGGGAACATTATAATCAGCCATAAACGTCTACTGGTAAACATGGGCCTCTTAATTGTGTGTGTATTAGAGCCTCGGCAGACTACAGACTGAACCACAGAAATAGATAGAATGGAAAAGTGGGCAGGGCGCGCGTGCCAACACTCTGCACCACAGTGCAGGCCATTTCAAAGCCTTTCTCAGTACGACTTACGACTTGTTTATGTAAATACTGTAACAAAAACCCGCAAAAATGCCTTATTGTGCTGTTTTTAACTGCAGAAACAGAAGCTGTAAAGTACATTTGATCAAATTTTTTAAAATTAATAACGTCAATGTGTAATTGGGAAAAGGCTCGGAGGATGATGAATATGTAAGGCGTAGTTTGTTCGAAAGTTACCACGCATGAATCGCAAGTAAAATTGTGATTACAACCATTCTACTCATCTATTTCTGTGGACTGAACGGTCTGCCGAGTTCGTATTAGAAATCGATTCTGCCCAGTTATACAAAGCATAGAGTTAAGTTATACAAAGTCTTTGATTCTGCCGGTGTGCGCACCCCCGTATGTCCATGTAGGTACAGATACAATCAATAATATCTTCATCATCATCATCATAATCAACTCGGTCAATCGCAGTCCACTGCTGGGCATAGGCCTCTCCCTAGTTGCACCACAACATTCGGTCTCTCGGCTCTGCCTTCCGCAAACAGTCCCCCCCGGGCGCCCTACGCTGCGTTTGCCGATTCGCGGTTATAACTTCACCTTTTTAGGGTTCCGTAGTCCTACAAGGAACCCTTATAGTTTCGTCATTTCCGTCCGTCTGTCCGTCTGTCCGTCTGTCCTAATCCTTTACAGCTTAATAACATCTACAGTTATAAACATAAGTAAATGAAATTTTGTTAGAAAATGGTTTAGATATAGATCTCAATTTTAAAAGAATAAAACAATCTTGATAACGTATTTTAGGGGTGGCGCCAATACATGTGAAATGGGGATGAAATTTTTTTTTTCGCTGCACCCCCTTGTGTGGGGTATCATTGAATTGGTCTACTAAAATGAAGGTAATGTTTCATACATAACTTTTTTATCAGGTATACCACGAAATACAGTTCACCAAAGTGGCTTGCAATGTGTCCCCCCCCCCTGCCATTTCTAAACTATGCAACGTAGAAACTTATAGTCTTCCAAATTGATAGACCTTTATAAAAACTCTCTTTTAAAATTATTTCGAGTATAATGTGATTATAAATTTTTGAGTTATAGTGTGAAAACTGAAAAATCGAGACGTCCTAGTTCATAGGTCATTGACCTTAGAGAAAAATGATGTTAGCAAATAATGCTCCTTTAGTTACTTTCTATTTAAAAAATCACATAAATAAACTTTGTTATATTGATATGATACACTTCTTAAATTTAGCTTCTAAAATTTAGCGCTAGGTGGCGCTGTTTGCAAAAACTAAAATAGCAATGATTAATATTCGATTTGATTCGTTTGTAATAAGACCTACTTAAGGAACCCTATAATACTGAGCATGGCCCGACAAGATCTTGGCCGTTTTTTAGGGTTTTTTTATTATTCTTAACGGGCTTGCGTTTGACCGCCACCTCACCTGATGTTAAGCGATGGTGCGGTCGATGATGGTTCACGCTTGCCAAGCAAAATCCTATCCACTCGATTCTTGAAGACCACCAGATTATACTATGTCTTGTGCATATATTATGTCTTGCTAATAAGTAAACTAATGTAAGTAGATAAAACTATACCAATCGATTTTAATATCCATTCATATCATATTACATACAGAGATAACTGATCAACAAAGATATAAATTGTGGAAAAATATGTGGATAGAAAAATTCCGAATCCACGTTTAGTATACCAGCTCTCTGCTCTAATTTAACTTCCACTTACGTCTTTCGCCGCCGTCTTTCTGACGTCAGCATTCAATATTTACCTTTTCAAAGAGTTTTAAATTTTAAAGTCAGGTTTAAATAATGGCTTTCCAAGAAAGAAGTGATCGAGTGCAAATTAATGTCATGGGGCTGAGCTGTTAAATCGACAGTTATTTTTAACAAAAGCTAGCACCTACTTGTACTTTAAGTTTTTTTCAACTAAAATGCTTTTCCAGAGGAATTGGTATTTTTGTTATTCAGCAGGGAAAATGATAAACATACAATTACAAAAGTAATTATAAACATTTTCCTTTTACGAACGTGACCTTTTGCGGATATCAAAAAGTATTCAAATTAACTGATTTAAATACTTATGCAAGACATTAAAATGAAAACGAATGTCAATTAATAGCAATTAAATAGTTGAAAAACTGTTAAAATACTTAATAGCTCCTAACTATGTCGTAAAAACTGAGGTTAAGTCAACAAATTATTTAAAGTTTATACATACCGGTACAATTTCGATGAGCATATATTATTTCATTGATTCGTCCATGACTACCTACAGCGGTGTAAATAATTTTCACAAATAACAAGTAGTTCAAAAACGCCCGGGTCATCTTGAAAAATATTTTTTTAAGTCAAAACTACTTGAACTATTGAATCAATATTTGAATTTATAAAAAACTAAATGCGTTCAGAAGGTGTAGTTAAAAGTTAGGTCAGTTAGGTGTGGTGTAGTGTAGTTAATAAAAATTAAATGCTAGTCATAATATATAGGTATTTGCAATAAATTGAAATAATAAAAATAAAAAATAAAAATTTAATTTAATTAAATCAAAAATTAAGATCATACTATGCCATTTAAATTTAAGATCATAGGTACTTTGTACACCTACATTCTGGCAAATAAATAAAGAATTTAGTTCAATATACAACATGTTGATCTGTATTCATGCCATATTTGAGGAGGTGACTATACCACTGATACTGAACACGAATCAATAAAAAAATCAAAACCAATTTCATTTTATTTTATTAAAATACCTATTTGTAAACAAACAAATTCCCTCCGTGTGCCGCGTGTGCCACAAAAACGATGCGTGCAAAACCACCAAAACAATTTGCAGGTATTTCCACACCTTTGTGCAAAGCAGTGATAGCCTAGTGGTTGAACGCTTGCCTTCCATGCAGGAGGGTGTGAGTTCGATCCCGGCCCGCACCTCTGACTTTTCGAATTCATGTGCGGATTTATATTCGATCATCACTTGCTTTAACGATGAAGGAAAACATCGTGAGGAAACCTGCACACCTGAGAGTGCTTCATACAGTTCTCAATGGTGTGTGCAGTCCGCCAACCCGCACTAGGCCAGCGTGGTGGACTAAGGCCTTAGCCTTCTCATACTGAGAAGAGGCCCGTGCCCAGCAGTGGGACAGTAATGGACTGATTATGTAATAAGGTCCCCCGGTCCTAGGGGAGAATTATTGCCCGTGCCCAGGGTGCACCGGCCCAACAACTGCCGTTCCCTCTAGACGTGTCCAGAAGGACAAGCAGCCGTCTGGCACGCGTGGAGGTTTTCTGGCCAGCACCCCTGGTATTTCCACACCTTGACAATGCCGCCGATGACTTATTTTCGGAGTCGTTCGGAATTTATTCTCAAACTCTCTCTATGTTCATAAGTGAAAATGTAGGTATTAAATAATCTAATAAGTATTTTTAGATGACTAAGCACACTATTAATCATTTGCTCTAGAAATATGGCACGGTTATAGATCAACATTATGTATTAACTACACACCTTCATGAAAACTACCAAAACCAACTCGGCTTAGTGAAGTTTAAATATGTATAGCCTCATTGGCTTAGTTTTCTGTCACAAACACAAGAGTGATTCATACATACTTTACCCACAAACTTTTAATTGGGAGGTTCATCATACTACAGCTATGAAGAGACACAAAATTCTGGTAAAGCTAATTAGGTTTCTGGAGCCCTTTACTTAACTTTACTCTTGAATTTGAGTGACAGACTGTAGCTAATGAATGCCTTCATATTTATAATGAGATACAGGTGGGTAGAATAAAGCAGACTTAGAAATATAATTAAGAATGTCTGTCGAGTATGACAATAATGTGTATCAGAAATGCGTGGTCAAATTTGGAGAGCTCATTCAGGGCATAAGCATAACTTTTCAAAGAAAATCAGCTGTTCCCTACATTTGTGTTCACATAAAACATTTTTGTTGATTGCCTTGTGCGATAAGACCGCCCATTGTATTTATGTAATCTTTCTGTAAACTACTGTCATTGTTTTTTGTTTGGTGTGTATGTGCAATAAAGAATACAATAAATAAATAAAACGACAAAATGTAGTGAATAGCTGATATTTTTTTCACTATTTTAGAGTTAGTCTCATAGTAAAAGATGTTCAAATTCATGATTACAATCATCCCTTAAAGGGTTGCTAATGAATTCAAACTCACCTGTATAGTTAGGTTATTTATTTAGTAAGTCTCTTTTGATAGTTTCAAGGGGCTCGTGGCAAATTAGCAACGGCGCAGATTGGATGATATGCAAGGTTAACCTACACTTACCACGGTCAGTCCGTGGATGAGTGACCATTTCGTTGCACATCGAGACCCCGACCCCTCCGACCCTCCGTGCCTCGGAGAGCACGTTACAATGTCGGTCCCGGTTGCCATACGAACATCTATGGCAGTCGTTACGGGTACTCAGAAGCCCGAAAGTCTAACAACTGGTCTAACCTCCGAATGTCAGTATTACCCAGTAACTGGGTTGCGGGGTTCTGATGGCAGTCGCTCCGTGTAAAATACTGATGTTCAGTCGCATCTGGCTAGACTGGAAGCCGACCCCAACATAGTTGGGAAAAGGCTCGGAGGATGATCTTTTGAAATTTAAATTTTATGGCCGGAATACACATGCTTGTAAAATGGAGCAGTAGTTTGCACGCGAGCTACGTATATTTAAGATACTGGCACACTGTGGATACATTTGCAAGTAAAACGGCATGCAATTTTCTTACTTGCATGCCTGTAACTGGCAATTAGTATACACGTGCCAGTACGCCGCGCTACACGTCTTGACAGCACATTATCTAGTTTTTGCATTAAGAGGCTGACAACACGAGCCGAGGGACGTCGGATACGCCGCTCAACTTGAATGAAAATTAACAATATTTTTTTTTTACAAAAATCTAAAAGCTTATTTGAAAAACAGAAACAACAAATGTTTAGATTATTGTCTTTCTCAAATGTTTTCTTAATTTTATTTATAATATTTAGTAAATAATAGAGATTGTTTGCTTTCAAGCATGTTTTAAGAGGTTAGTTTACAATTCTTTTCTATAGAGAAAACTTCAAGAAAACGTATTTTGGGCACAATACAGTTTCAGAAAATACGATCAAGATTAACATATATTTTTTTCACTGCCACAAACTGAATAGATACAGCTAAAAATGTTTTTAAAAGAAGCCTATTTGGGGTATTTGGCTGTTGTCAGTGTCTTAACCGAAAGCTTTCGAAGTTAGTTAAATAGTGTCATATTGTTACTATCGGAAGAATGTGTAGCTAAACTAATGACACAAAAAAACAAGAGAAGAAGTAGATGGATTTGGTTGACACTGGCATGCCAGTAGCTGTCGCGTACGTTCACACGTGCCGGTTGCGCAGCCCCCCGCGGCCCCTCCCTCTTATTGCATGCCAGTAAATCAAATTTTGTGCAAGCTAGTTCTTTGCCAGGTACAGGCATGTGAAAGTAGCTCGTACGTCCAAGGAGCTTGTATACAAGCGTGCAAGTTACAGGCATGTGTATCAGAGGCTTTAATGACAATGCTCGAGTTTAAGAACGCACTCTTATTGACCAAAAGAGTTCCTTTATTTAGCAATGATAGCAATAGGCAAAACATGTAGGTGCTTCAATTTATTTTATATCTTGCATGCTTTAATTTGTATGTAAACGCATGTTTGACAAATAAATGATCTTTATCTTTATCTTTATGAAGGCAACTGAGCAAAATGTGGAAGTTTATTTTTAATCTCACACGTGTTAATCTGACTGGGAATCAACGAACGAAATTATCAGGCTGATTAATAAAAAAAATTATATAAAAAATCATTTATTTCAGAATTTTGTTAGTAACAATATTTATCTTAAAACTATGTTAGTTACAGATAGTTAAAATAAAAAACCGGCCAAGTGCGAGTCGGACTCGCGCAGTAAGGGTTCCATACCACCCATCGACCTGATACCCCATAGAAACTGATTTAATTTACGAGAGTTTATCAAAAAACAGCAACGCACAGTGGGCGAAATATGAATTTTTGCATCTCTTTCTTACGCAGGTACCACCACATATGTCTATGTTTGTCTTATTTTTAGTATTTTTTGCTAAACTACATAATACTCACTATAATCTGACCAGGTTTGACGCTGGTGTGTATTACAGTTTTGAAGATAGAGCAGGAACAAAAACGTTGAATAAAATGCACGTTTTTTGAGGTTTCTTGTATGGGGACCCCCTTTGGATTAAGACTTTTTTTTGTTTTTAGTATTTGTCGTGGTACTCCACATAGCAACACATATTTTGAGAAAATTTCAACCGGTTACCTATTACCGTTCAAAAGATACAGCCTTGTGACAGACAGACGGACGGACGGATGGACGGACATCGTAGCCAGAGTAATAGGGTCCCGTTTGGCACCCTTCGGGTACGGAACCCTAAAAAACAAACATTAATCACAAAATCACAATACATAGTTATAATAAAAACATGCGAGATTTATTAAGAGCTCATCAGGTCACATGCAGCCTGATGAGTCTACCTAAAACTGCAGATTCTGTTCTCTCAGCAATCATCTTTAGAATCCCGTTGCCACTTCATCGAATTCGATGAAACAGTGCGGCTGACTTTTTGCGCATTATAGCATAAAAATCATCCACCCTCGCGTCGGCAAACATACCCGAGGCACTGCAAAAACGAGACAGCCGCACCAGGATCCTAAAGGCATTGTTGTATTGTACTCTAAGAGCATTGTAGGTGTATTAATAATATTCATAAATAATTAAAATGTATGTTCACAAGTCACTAGTTATCTAAGCAAAATATAATATGCGTAGGCACAGTCATGAGTACCGATATAATTCCATAAGCGTAATTTAAATGATAGTCTCTCTAAATAGAAAACAAATACAACATAATTATTATGTGAACAGTATTTTAAGACCTTATTAATTTTTTTCTATAATACTCTTTAACATTACGCTAAATGTATACAAATTGGTGCTCATGTCTGTACACTAAGTTAATTATCTAAATACACTTCTAGAAATAGATAGCCGAAATAGAGAGTTCTTTAATTTATACCCACGGGTGTAACAGAAATAAGTGGGAATCTCGATCGATTTGGTGATCAAGTCGTGTTCTTTCATGAAATATTATGAGATGATAATATAGAAATTATTATAAAAATAGCAATGCTGCATGCAACGATCTACGTACAACATTACTTTTTAAACAACACTAGTTGACAAGATTTGTTAAATTTAGCCGAACTTTCGCTACCTGTCACATAAAAAAACGGCCAAGGGCGATTCGGAATCACGCAGTAAGGGTACGTTTGCATATCTTTCTTACGCAGGTACCACCACATAGGGCTATGTTTGTCCTATTGTTGGTATTTGTTGCTAAACTACATAGTATGCACTATAATCAAATCAAGTCTGACGCTGGTATGTAATACCGTTTTGAAGATAGATCAGGAACAAAAACGTTGAAAACAATGCGTTTTTCTGGGTTTCTCGTATCGGGACCCCCTTGGTTTTAGACTTTTAATAATTTTTAGTATTTGTCGTGATAGTGGTCATAGCAAATAGCAACACATGTTCTCAGACTTGAACTTGAATTAATTTGAACCGGCTACCTATTACGGTTCAAAAGATACAGCCCTGTGACAGACAGACGGACGGACGGATGGATGGACAGATAGACGGTAAGCGAAGCGAGAGTAATAGGGCTCCGTTTGGCACCCTTTGGGTACGGAACCCTGAAAAGTGACTACAAAACCTATAAGTTAATACCTAACCAAAAATTTTGTTCATTAAAGATAAACAGTTTGTTAAATCAACTTAACTTTGGTAACGTCTTAACAACATTTTGGTTGTCTCTCTAGTTTGGTTAATTTTTTTCTCAGTGAACATGAACTTTTTTTTGTAAGTCACTAAGTATCAACGATATGAATGTGTCGGAAGTACTCGGTGACTCTATTACAAAAGAATCCAAAGAAATATGTACCTAGTCAAATTTCTTTGAAAGAATTGTGGAAAGAATCCACAATTCTTTCAAAGAATCCTAGAATAATGACACATAATGATAGTTGCATACATCCTGTCAAAAAAAGAAGTGTAAAATAATAATATAAGTTGACATGTACTTACTTAAACTGTTACACATGAAATGTTACCTTATTAATATTGTTTTTTTTATCTGATGTGTTGTGACACCCTTTCACCTTTTACACCAAGACAAGTTTGAAAACTATTGTTCAGCACGGTCATCGGGGACCATTTACGAACTGGCTATTTCAAATGACGTCTTCTCGAGAGCGCATCCTGCGGTTTTATGCATGGTTTTATGTGTTATTGTTCGAAAGCTGGGTTGATGACGTCAGTGCAAAAAAGTTGATAAAATCGTCATTTACCAACTTTATAGATCGTGTCTAAATTGAATAAACCTTTTTTGGAGTTAGTTTACTCATTGCTGAAAAAAGTTCAAAGTGAATTCTGAAATTTTCTTTTATCCGTTACATTTTCTTTAAATTTATTTTGTTGTTTACTATTCAATCTATCATAAGGGTTTTACCACATCATCATCATCAACCATAATGGAAAAAATACGAAGTAAATTGGATGTGGATTTTTGCATGAACATACTTTTGTAAATTGAAGTGTGTTTACCTGTGATAAACTGAATAAGATTAATAAAACAGACCAATTTTGCGTTGTGTACTTGTGGCTTGTATGTAGGCGAGTGGCTCCCTGCAAATACAATATCAACTATTATTTCTATCTAGCGTCGTGAAAGCTCCGTCAGCCTCCCAGGGTGCCTGGTGCGAGTTTGACACATATCGCATTATTTATGAAGTACCGATGAGTGTTAAACTCGCACTAGGCATTATTTTGGAAAATCTACCGCAATCACCAAACTGTACCAAGTTCGGTGATTATTACAATTTCTATTACTTTTCAGTAATTGTTGGAAGGCATATGTGGGGGCCTCGGAAACCGTTGAAAAGTATCTGCTGTACAAACAGATAAAAATTTCCAGTCGTATGGATTATCAAAGGTTATGCACCATAGGAACCTTATGAACCGGATGGCTCACCTTCAATAAATTGTCTGTTTAAGTGTATATCTATGGGACCCTGTCCCACGCCTTCCATTTGTGGTTGATAACCATTTTAAAAATTGGTAGAAAAAGGTTTAACTATTGGGTTATCTACGAGTTACGGCTTGCCCATTGTCTATGAAACTTCTTAATTATTTTGAATTATCTGGCTGTTCTGCGGGTCTTCTTGAAAAAATCGTATTTTTGAGAGGAATAGTGAGTTATAATGTATGTTAAAATCTTATATAAATCTGGGCCCTAATTCACGTATTTTCATGACGCGCAGATCAGGTTGCAGTGACGCTGCAGTTCATTTCTGACAGCGATCACCGTAGATAAGAGAATATGAAAAGCTAAATATCAAAACAATTTTGATCGAAACGCACTTCTTTAGTTACGTGAATTGGACTTCTGTTCAGCGTATATACTCATATCCAAAAGTATCACGAGCTCGTGTGTTCGATTCCCACAGGACTCAAATATTTGTGTGATGAACATAAGTGTTTGTGTTGGTTTGGGTGTTTCTTGTGTATTATAAGTATGTATTTACGAAAAAAAACTATATAAGTATTATATCTTATTATATTTGGGACTAGGTGGTGCTGTGTAAAAATGTCCCAAATATTTATTTATTTTATTTATTACCAAATATCATAAATGATATTTAAAAATATCATTGAATATCATATAGTTAGTAGTACTACCACCGTACCTACTTCTCTGCCAAACAATGATGCTTGCATTGCTGTGTTTTAGGTCTGAAGGGTGCGGGTGCCGGTGAAATTACAATCTAATTAGAACTGAAACAAAATATTTCTAGATTGGTACACAAGGGACAACAATGCAGTCTGTTTAGTTCGTTAAAACTTAATTTAAGATCTGGCTTAATGGAATGAGAAACACGTGATTGGATTCCTTAAAGCCCACTACATACATCGCAACAAATCAGAGTGATTTAATCTTGCAAGGTTCTTTATTATGCTTCCATTGAACACTCAGTTGGGTGGAAATAATCATCCTATGCTATCCACCGTTCGATGTACTGAAACAGATAAGTTTATGCGATGTAGTCGCGACGATTTATTGTAATTTGTACTGGGTTTTAGCATCCAATAACGAGTTCATTACTTGTGCGTGGTAATTACATCTAGTTCTCGATCTGAGGTGATAAAGCGTGTTGGAGGGTTTCAGCATTTTTCTCTGGTACACACCGGTTGAGACATTAGGTATTCGTACCGCTTAGTTCGAAAGCTTGGGCAGACTTCCATCGCTTTTGGATGGGTGTTTTCGGAAAATGAAGGTAACAAGCGACAAATTCAAATAAAATCTGACCAAGTGCTAGTCCGACTCGCGCTCTAGGGGTTCCGTAGCATAAACCTTGAACCATAATAATTATTTTTTGTTTGAATGAATGAATGAATGATATATTTATTTGCAAGAACATAGGTAACATTGAGTTCGTCTAAAGTTAAAATTGGGTATCACTACCTCGACATTTCAGTCGTGCAAATATTTAGATTTTCAATTAATCGTACATCATTTTTAAAAACAAATCAAAATTTAAATAAACTACAATGCACTACAATAAGACCAAGTTTGACGCCTGTATGCTGCCTGCTTAGCGGTTGAGCGCTTTCCTTCCATGCAGGAGGGTCTGAGTTCAAACCCGGCCCGCACCACTGACTTTTCGAATTCATGTGTGGATCAAAATTTGATTATCACTTTGCTTTAACGGTGAAGGAAAACATCGTGAGAAAACCTACGAACCTGAGAGTGCTCCATACAGTTCTCGATGGTGAGTGCCAACCCAACAACCCGCATTAGGCCAGCGTGGTAGACTAAGTTCTCAACCTTCTCATTCTGAGAAGTGGCCCGTGCCCAGCAGTAGGACAGTAATGGGCTGATAATGATGATGATGACGCCTGTATCTATTACCAGGTTTCCTGTATGGGATAAAAGTCTAAACCCCCTGATAGACAGATACTATAGTAATAAATATTCTGTGAAAAAAAAGATTGTATCTGTTTTGCTGCAATAAATTAGGTAGATAGACTTAATTTATTGCAGCAAAGCAGATACAATCTTGTGAATTTGTGCCTGTGACAAACAGACGGAAGAGCAGACGGACGGACGGACGGACGGCGATGGTGGCGTAGTAACAGGTTCCAATTGGCGCCCTTTGGTTATGGAACCCTAAATTTACTCCTTGTATTACAGAAATTAAGAATAATAAATGACGGTTTTTAATCTTAATTTGACGGAAAGTATCGAAGTTCTGTACATTTCCATTTTAGTCGTACAATAGTGCTGTATAGTTTTGAGCAGTAATTTTTTTTTTAAAGCAAACTATTGACTTTAATGCAATAACTATTAAGATTAATAAACCTCATGAAAGATATCATATTTCCACAATTCATTAGAAACGTCTTTCGAATCGAAATCTAATAAGGTAAAAGGAGGTACCTACCTACACAAAGAAAAATAATATATTTTTCTTCGGATTTGCTCAACAATGTGTGTAATTACCACAGACCAGTAAGCTACAAGATTCCGCATAAACAAAGTTTTGTATTCGAACCCAGTCGTAGAACGTTGGTGGGGTCAGGGGGGCGGACGGCGCGTTATGATTGGCCGGCTCAAAAGTTCGGTGGTATGATTCCTTATGATTGGTGCCGCTCGCTGACTGAGTGACGTTCCGATTGGCGGAGGGACGTATGATATGCAGTGGTACAGCATATGCGTTGTGACCGGGGGTGTCCAGCTAACCGGCGTCTAGAGGCTTACTGGTCTATGGTAATTACAAAGTTACGAGGAATGCTTGTGGTTTGCTTTGTCGATAATATTTTTTTCAACACATTTGCTCGTAAAGTCTTGTCCAATGTGTTTCTTTCTTTCTTTAAAGTGGCTCTTATTGCACCGCTTTTACGTTCATAATGCAGCTTATAAAACACGCGTGCTATTTACTTTACATTACCGCACTAGTGCTTTTTACTTTACAGCTATTTTTTAAATCTCAGCAGAGTTTTTATGTCTCAAAAATAAACGCGTTAAATACATAATCTTCTTTTTTGAAGGCTGTTAAAAATAACAAACATTTTGTGAATAAATGTACTGTATTATTTAGAATATGATAAATATACATTTCATTTCATAAAATTATTTATTCCTGCCAACAAATTAACATTAATTTGTGAAAAATACATAATTCCTACACAAATATATCTTTAGGCTGTTTGATGGTTTCGTCAGTGCCTCTCCTGCCTGCACGCACGTGCACACGTAGCTAATTCAACCACCATAGAAAAAGAAAAAGAAAAGCGCGCGCCATTCTTCACAAATTTAATATTTGTCAAAATATGTTTCTTATTATATTTTCCTCGCAAGCGTGTTTAAAAACGTATGAAACAGTGCATTGGTGATTATACTCTCAGCTCCATAACTCCCTCACCTTTGGCTTGGGCTGCCACCCAGCCTCGAGTATAATGTTCAACTTAGCTCACTTGTATCAATTTTCAATTTCATTTTCAATGTTTTTTATTTAAAATAAACCTAATTACAGGCACTTTTGATAGGTCAGGCTCTAGTTGCACGGTTCCAAATTGTGGGTCCTATGGAGAAGAACCGGCAAGAAACTCCATGGATAAACTCTTTTTAAAATAGGTTATTGTTTATTACATCAAATTTATTCAAATAATGTGAGTATAATGTAGGTTAATGTCAGAAATAAACAAGAGTTTAAAAGTGACTATATTGCCTTTAGAAATAAACGTAAAAAGAGTTGCCATAGTATGTAGAAGCTGACCTGTCCCGACAGATAGCACCCGTTCATACCATTCGTATCATAATGTACTACATATAATAATAGTAAGACTTCCATTTTTCAATAACATTTCGGTCCGTAACGTTTTATGCAATAACTTGCCATGAAAGCTTCAATATTTGTCCATCCATTTAGTTCACTTTAATGAAACACAGGAGTAAACTCTTTTACAAAAACTGTTTTTGATACAATGTTTATGTCTGAGTACTGTGCAAAGGGGTCTTAAACAATGTAGGTAGGTACCTACACGAAATGAAATGAAAAGAGCGAGGGGCAATTTGGTTCGAAATAGACTAGCTATAGAATATCTTAAATTGGTCTACAGACAACTTTTAAAAGCACTTAATTCTATTTCTGAACTTGTTTAAAAGTTCAAGTTGTATTTAACTGTAGTATTGTTTTCTTATCTCATTTTTCTGCACAAGCCACATGAGAAAAGTTTACGGCCTGGAGAAAAAAACTTCCAGACAGCAAGGTCAGGCCCGCTAACAGACTATCCAGGGTGCACTGACTCGTGGAGGTGCTAGCTAATGCAACCAATGTCTTGTCTGAAGGCATATTATGTGCAACTAAATTATCGAGCTATAGTTCTTTACATAAAACTAGACTTTTTCCGCGGATTCTCCCGCGTACTGAAATAAAATATAGCTTATGTTACTTCTGAATAAAGTAGGTTTCTACTAGTGAAAGAATGATTAAAATCGGTTCAGTAGTTTCAGAGTTTATTTAGAAAACTGTGGCTGGAAAAATTACCTCCACCTGCACATTAAATCCAACCCAGTGAGAGACTTCCTGTAGGGTATAAACTCCCCTGGCCTACATGGAAGTCCCTAAACTGATTGCGGACCCAGGTAGGCAGATGCAGGCTTAACATGAGCAAGTGGGGCTATATAGACCAAACAGCTACAGCCTGCATGTGTGGCATTGATCCTCAATCAATGTCACACTTGCTATGCTGCTCCTTGTGTCCAAGCACTTGCAAAACTTGCACTTGAGTGACTTTATCGATGCCACAGCAACAAATTTCTGGGCCAGCAGCGTGTGATTACTGTGCCACTATCAGTAAATTTTTTGTACCGTCGACACGAAGAAGAAGAAGAGTTTATCGATTACAAAAAACAAACAAATCTTTCCTCTTTGTATTATATTATTACAGATATCATAGTTCTTTGATATACTTAAATTGCATGAGGCAATTTTTTTCTTCAAAAATAAAGATGAAATCTGCAACTGTACAGTCGCTCACATGAACATCGGACTGCAATAAAACCATGTGTGTCTATAGGTACAGGTGAGGTCAGGGCTCAGGTCAATCCGATACAATAACTGATGTTTACTCGCTCGGAAGATATGTTCAAGTACTTTTGAAGTATGATACTTCTACCTGTTTGACATCGATATCATTCTATCTATTCACAGCCGGTAATGCATCAGTAATAAGAATAAAATAATACAAAGTAAAATTAATGGCAGTGTGTTCTAAAATACATTTTAGAAAATGTTAACTTCTTGGTCAATTATTTTATTAGTAGGTATTGGAATTTTGTAATCAATTCGGCGGTTTGGTCGTAGTGACCGAAATGTTCTAAATTTAATCTAACTTTCCCTGGCACAGTTACAAATATTTAGAAACGAATTTTCGGAATTAGTGTCTTGGGCATACCATGTTAATACAAAATGATAAAACGCGTTAATAAAAAAATAGGATTTACTAACTACTTAACCTGTCTATTATTTAATATTCTGCATGTATAAGGAAAAGGTGAAAAAGTTTCTCATTTAATTTCTTTTTTGTCACAGATAAATTATTATGTCACGGGATATATTATTTACTATGTAAATCCTTTTGTATGAGTTACTTTTGTATGAAGCACTGATACAACCGCCATGGTTTTATGGCAATCCGTAACAATGGCGGTTCACATGGTAAATTTCCTGTGACACAATAATATAAGATTTTTTTTCTTCTTTTAGCCATGTCTTAAAAGAAAAATAGCGCCTCATAAGAATCAATGCGGGGAATGTAACGCAAGAGCGCTTAAATCGTATAACATGGCCTTTTGTACTTTCTGCCAATCTAAAAGGAAAACCGGCCAAGAGCATGTCGGGCCATGCTCAGTATTATAGGGTTCCTTAAGTAGGTGTAATTACAAACGAATCAAATCGAATATTAATCATGGCTATTTTAGTTTTTGCAATAATCGGCAGCATTCGCGACTCAGAGCGTGTTGTTAGTAGCGCCATCTAGCGATAAATTCAAGAAAACAAATTTAAGAAGTGTTTCATGCAAAGTTTCTTTTTGTGATTTTTTCAAATAGAAAGTAGCTAAAAGAGCATTATTTGCTATGACCATTTTTCTCTAAGGTCAATGACCTTTGAACTAGGACGTTTTAAGTATTTTTCAGTTTTCTCTCTATAA
This sequence comes from Asteroscopus sphinx, assembly GCA_949699075.1. Lineage (NCBI taxonomy): Eukaryota > Metazoa > Arthropoda > Insecta > Lepidoptera > Noctuidae > Asteroscopus > Asteroscopus sphinx. The sequence continues at coordinate 15,331,188 of OX453013.1, forward strand.
CTCAAAAAATTATAATCACATTATACTCGAAATAATTTTAAAAGAGAGTTTTCACAAAGGTCTATCAATGTGGAAGATTATAAGTTTCTACGTTGGATAGTTTAGAAATGGCAGGGGGGGGACACATTGTAAGCCACTTTGGCGGGCTATATTTCGCAGATGGTACACCTGATAAAAAAGTGGTGTATGAAACATTACCTTCATTTTAGTAGACCTATTCAATGATACCCCACACGAGGGGGTGCAGTGAAAAAAAAATTTGCATCCCCATTTCACATGTATGGACGCCACCCCTAAAATACGTAAAAACGATTTTTTATTCTTTTAAAATTGAGATCTATATGTAGACTATTTTTTAACAAAATTTCATTTACTTATGTTTATAATTGTAGAAGTTATTAAGCTGTAAAGGATTAGGACAGACGGACAGACGGACAGACGGACAGACGGACAGACGGACAGACGGACGGACATGACGAAACTATAAGGGTTCCTTGTAGGACTTCGGAACCCTAAAAATCGCGTGTCATGAAAATATCTATACACTCTCGGACGAATAAAAAAGGCGGATGGAATCTCGCTAAACAAAGCCTCAAGCACTTAATTTTTTCCTAAACCGATTTATACCGTTATTTTATTTGTGACACTACAACAATGACTACCGTTACACTAGATTTTTGCGTAATCGCGGATTTTTGGCATACTATGGATGTGCCCACTATAATTTTGAAGGTATTTTAATACATCAGATTTATACCGTTATTTTATTTGTGACACTACAATAATGACTACCGTCACGCTAGATTTTAAGCGTAATCGCGGCTTTTTGGCATACTGTGTGGATGTGTGGGCCCGTAATTTTAAGCGAGCCGATACCATGGATGGTTCACTTATTGTTTAGCGAGATTCTGTCCGCCTTTTTTATTCGTCCGAGTATATACTTAAGTAAATATAAAATATATTTAGGGAATCAGACAGTGCTCTACTGATTAAATAATCCTAGTTAGGCTAATTCAATCAAATACTACGAATTACCAGTCCATTCATATGAGTTAAGCTTGTCAGATGTAAAATAGCCACGTAATTGATCAATTAGTACATAATTTAACATCCACGTTAAATGATAAAGTTGTGATTAATAGCAACAGGATATTGTTATTATGGCGAAGTATATTAATGCCTTTTTTTAAGTATAGGATGGCGAAACGAGCTAAAGGCCCACCTGATGTTAAGCGGTTACCTTTGCCCATAACAACTGCAATACCACCTAGGCTGCGCCCTAAATGGTACCGCAAGTCGGTTCGCTAAACTGAGACATGAAGATGGAAAGTCTCATGTCATTGTAATTTAACCGGCACCCGTACCCTTCAGACCGAAACACAGCAATGCAAGCATCACTATATGGCGGAAAAGTAGGTACGGTACTAGTACTTCCCCGGACAAGCTCTTTCACAAAGGAGCTCTACTACTACGTATTTATTTTCAAGTAAGATAGATCTTAAGAAACTTGGTCTTGTTTTTTCTATTATAAGCTCTGCCCCCCCTGGCCAAGTTGACAATCTACGATCGTCAACGCTAATAGAAAACAATCTAAATGTATGGGAATGACATATTTAATATCTCAACGAAAAAGTCATTCGTTGAGATATTTCATTCCCATACATTTTGATTGTTTTCTATTAGCGTTGACGATTGTAGATTGTCAACTTGGCTAGGGGGGCAGGCTTATTAACTTCCGCAAGTGTAAATTTTACTTTATTGTATACATTCATAACATTACAATATTCAAATGAGTCACTATTTTTATATTTCTTTTTTAATTTTTGGTTGTGATGATACTTATCATCATCATCCTCCTGCCCTTATCCCAATTTGCTACTTAACTTCTCTGTCACTGGCGCTACTTTCAGACTCCCTCTTACATATTCATTCCTTATCCTATCCATTCTCGTTACACCACACATTCCTCTTAACATTCTCATCTCAGCTGCATGCACTTGCCTTTCATTAATTCCTTTCGTAGCCCAACATTCTGATCCATACAGCACAGCAGGTCTTATCATGGTCTTATAGATTTCCCCCTTTTTTTTTTTTTTTTTTTTTGTGATGATACTTATGATTTTTTAATATTTTTTATTGTAGTTTATAAATGTCTGCTAAGTATGTTTGGTAGGTACTACCATAGCTGCTTAGTCCATAATTGATAATAGAGTCTGCCAAGGCCATGTATAGCATTCTAAGTATTTTATAGGACAGCTTATATTTTAAAACGCTTAGCTTACCCACAACAGACCTCAGTTTGTTGCACACGTAGTCTTTATGCGGTCGCCAACGGAACCGGCTATCAATTATTAGGCCAATATACATATGGTTTTCAACTACTTCTAATATTGGACATTGACAAGTATCAGCTGGTCTATGCAGGCAAGAGTGTTCATGAGCTTTAATCGCCGGTGTAGTTATATTTCTATGGTGGGATGAACGTATATGAACGATTTTTGTTTTTGATGCGTTAATGACTAAACCAACGTCATGGGCCCATTTACACAATTGGTCGAAGTTAAGTTGAAGAGATTTTTGGGCCTCATAAATATCCTTATTATCAACAAGTATACATGTATCATCTGCAAATTGCAATACTTTTTCTATCTACAACTACAGTGAACTATAATTTACAGAGTTAATCGTTTCTGATTAAACTACAGTAGGTACCTGCACTTCAATAGTTAAAAACAAATTTTCGATAAATGATGTATTCAGCGAGTAATAATTTTTTTATTGATGGGGACGCCACTTGGGTGCTACGTGCGCTTTAACTATAGCCAAACTTCTGATTTTTCAAATAAGTAACTATTACCAATGACATATTCATCTCTTGCATAGCATAACATACTTCATAAATGCTATCACCCAAATAATGTTTTTTGACAAATCTTATCCGGTTTGTCATAAAAAGTAATCTTTCGTGTTTAATACATAAAGAAAATGAATGAGTAAAACGTGTAAAGTGATAATAAATTCACACTTGAATCTCAAGCTTTTTATACCTTCACACAAGATAATTTTTAAAATCTCTCTGCTCAAAAAAGTGGTTTTGTTTCCGCCGCTTCCTTTTAAAATCCCTTTGTTAAAATGTTTTCATTATGTGTGTCCGCTTACCATGACTACTGAAAGTGTCCATTATGTCACGTTTGAAAGATGACCTTATAGTATGATATAGGTACTTATATTTACATATTTATAAAACAGCCACGTAACAGCCCAGCATAACTGTTAGCTTTGAGCGAACTCAAGTTCACTTAACTTCAAAGTTCAAGCAGCATGTTTTGTTTCCAGAATGTCTTCAACACTGAAAACAATGGACTACCTTAGTTTCATGCTGAGAACTAGGCTATACCTAACCGAGGTCAAAGTCAAGCCGAACTAAAGTCGTTTTTGAGTGCGTTGGTGTTAAGCTCGCCTTCGCCTCTACTTTTGTATTTTACCACGTTTTTATTAACTCGCTTTCCTTCCTGTCTACATGTCCGTCTGTTCAGTACAAATTTTGCAATCCATTTTAAACTAACTTCCCGATGAGCGAGAGACTTAAAACTTTAAACAGATTAGAACTGGATGACAATGCAAAATTAACTTGCTTTCGTTTAAAAAAAAGTATGTTGTGGCATTTGTGGCAATGCTTGGGGGAGGTCTATGTCTAGCAAAGGACGTCTTTTGGCTGAAATTATGATGATGATGATTTCTTCTGTAATACAATAAAGAATAAGATAAAGTTTTTAAACTGACACAATCTGTTCTCGTAAACAAACGAATGTTTATTGGTATGGCTCATTGACCATACACCCCATAGACGCATCATAACAGGCGACCGATGTCTGCAACACGTCTATGAAATTTCACTAATGTAGGTCGCCACTGTTCGCCGCTTGGAATCTTCAAATCAGTTTCGACCACTTAAATGAGCCGTCAAAACTACCGCGTTAGTGATTAGCCAATAGCCGCCTTGGGAGGACCAATCGGATTGCAGTACCCCGGCTCGACTAATGGCAGAATTGATTGTAGGTACGCATTATATTCAAAATTAGGCGTTTATTGGGCTACATGGTCATTGGTATGGCTATGCCTATGAGTTCTACACTATGGAAATTGAATAATTGAATTAAGGAATCCGGTTCCCTTTCTCTGTGATCCAGTTATGCTATAAAAAAATACAAAACTGGATTAAATTCAATTAACATACCTAATAAAATTACAACTTACATAATACCTATTGATATAAAATTACTTCATGAAAGCAAATTTTTGGTCGTACAGATCTTCATTTAATTTACTTATTACGGCAAGCACCGACCCTCGACCTTATAATGGTTCCGTGATAACGTGAATTGGCACTAAAAATAAATTGGTGAGAAGATTCAAAGTAACTTTATTAATAGAAATGTTCTTAATTATGTAATTCAGTATAATTTCCTTGATGATGGCAATTTCTTTGAGAGTATTTTTGATCGAAAATATTTAAGTTCGTTAAGGTGAATGCTACAGGGTAGCCCGCGAAATTCATTTTTTTTTGCGATTTTTGCAAATTGTAGCTTTATTTCGCGTTGTATATCGGTCAAAATATGATTTGCGGAAATAGTAACAATACATCTACTGAATAATACTCATAAAAAATATTAACCTAGCTCTATAAGCTCTACAAGCTCGAAAATCGATAATTTGATCGAAAATAATATTATCGAGCTAGTACAGCTTATAGAGCTAGGTTAATATTTTTTATGAGTATTATTCAGTAGATATATTGTTATTATTTCCGCCAATCATATTTTGACTGATATACAACGCGAAATAAAGCTACAATTTGCAAAAAACGCCAAAAAATTTGAATTTCGCGGGCTACCCTGTAGCATTCACCTTAATCACCTTATTATATCGAGAAATTGAAATTTGATATGTATTGCTACTTTGAAGAGGAAAAAATGGTTTCTTATTAACTTGCGAGAGTGGTTAAAATAATGAGTTTGATATATTGTGTCAACGTTTAAAGGTATAAACCTATTTTAAAACTCATTGATGATTACATTAGCACAGAATAATTAATCGTACCGACTAGTTTCAACTAGAAATAGCTATTGCACTTTTATGAAAATGATAAAAAAGACAAGAAGCTTAAACTAAACTGTTTCCATACACAGAAAGATCAGTAAAGTAAGCTCAGCTCTTGTCAATCTTACCTATTTTAGTGGCTCGAAATATTTTAACTACCCAAAAACAACTCAATTATGAATGATTATCAACAGCAGATGATAAATGACCGACGAAGAAAAATATCATTCGTTATATCTATATCAACAGATACATACAGACACATACACACATACAGATGCATATTGTTTTGTTGTTGGTATTTAGGCATTGATAACAATTTTGTTTTTACACATGAACCAATAAAAGTAAGTTTATTTTCAGATAATCTTTATTATGACCATGTAATCCTTCTGGGCATACACGCACTTACTTTTGGGCGCGTTACCAGTAGAGGCAGTCATTACAGCCGAAAGACGTCCACTACTGGACATAGGCCTCCCCCAATTAAGGGGGGGATATGCCATAATCGCCACGCTAAGCAGGCGGGTTGGCGATCGCAGTTGGTTGGTTAAATACTCAGAGAACGCTGCCCATCCTCTGGTGAATCCCTTAGTCGCCTTTTACGACACCCATGAGAAGATATAAGGGTAGAAGCAGTGATATAGAGGAATTTTTCGATGCCCTCATCTTACCATCAGTTTTATTTTAGGCTATTGTATTTATAAGTTATTAGTATTGAGTATAGTATTGGGGTGCATTAAAAGAGCCTCCACGAGTAGCGATATTTAATTGATCGTCCGGCGCACCCTGGGCAGTCAGCTCTGCTACCAATCTGCTGGCAGGCTAAACTATTTCCCACGGCATGAGCTATTATCATTATGTAGCTCATGTCGACACGATAGAAGAAGTAGGTATAGTATTTATTTAACTGAGTGGCGTGGTGGCTTCTACAGCAGGGAAGAAGTGGGCATGGGCAGGACACATTGCAAGAATGGATACCAACCACTGGACGAGAAAAATTTTAGAGTCGAGACTCAGAGCCAACACTCGAGGAAGAGGCTGACCATCGCAGCAATGGGTCTACGAAATCCGACGGCACGGTGGTCATGATTGGATGAGTCGGGCACAAGACCGCCAGGAATGGAAAAGGAGGGAAGAGGCCTACATCCAAAACTGGATAAACGACAGGCTCCAATAACGATGATGATGATGATAGTTTTTATTTATTTTAGAACCACAGCGAACATAACTAAATTTTATTATGAATTACATGTTATCTAATCAAATCATTATCATACCTAGTACACAAAATCAATATTTACTAAGTATTCCACTCCATTACCTAACACCGAACGGAGTGCGGCGTACCGAGCTATGAATAACAGTCAGTCAGCGTAGCAATAACTTTTACTGTTGAGTAGATAAACAGTAACATCGGAAGAGGAAGTAAAGAGATCGCACGATATGTTCCCATGCTTGTATACGTGTAAGCACATCATCATCCTCCGAGCCTTTTCCCAATTATATTGGGGTCGGCTTCCAGTCTAGCCAGATGCGGCTGAACATCAGTATTTTACACGGAGCGACTGCCATCAGACCCCCGCAACCCAATTACTGGGTAATACTGACATTCGGAGGTTAGACCAGTTGTCAGACTTTCAGGCTTCTGACTACCCGTAACGACTGCCATAGATATTCGTATGACAACCGGGACCGACAGCTTAACGTGCTCTCCGAGGCACGGAGGGGTCTCGATGTGTAACGAAACGGTCACCCATCCACAGACTGACCGCGGCAAGTGCAGCTTAACCTTGCAGATCGTACAATCCGCGCAGTCGTTGCTTCGCTACGAGTACGTGTAAGCACATATCATTAATAAATGCTGTAATATTAAACATCAATTACGTGACATTACAGAGTTATATTGTACCTCCTATCTGTAATATGTACAGTCTACCAAAGATTTAAGTATCCACAGGGTTGCCAGCAGTGGCAAAGGGTGAATATTTTCAGAAGGGAAGCCGTAGGTATAGTCACGATCCTTCCCGGTGATACATTTTGTCGCCAAAGTCCATTGAACGAATCCTGCTACATTAAACTACCTACGGCTACCGTCGAACACTGAGCACAAGCGATTTTAGCGGTTAGCCTTAGTGATGTTTCACCGGAAAGTTTGCTGATAGTACCTAAAATCCTAAAATAGCTAATATAGCACGTTAATAAATTAAAAAAGAAACAATTTAACAACTTTTAATTTAATTTTAAGTTCTTTTTCTGTACTTTAGAACAATAAATTAGCATAGAAATGGCGTTGATCTGTATTTAAGCCATTCCTAAAGGGAAGCCGGAGGGAATCGTGTTATATGGACCTTTCGCTACTGTTCTCCAGATATAAATGATGTTTTCTCAGTAGATTATGGATGTTTTCGAGTAGAATATCATTTCAGTGAAATACAAAGTTAAACAGTATTTATACCTCAGAGCAACAGAATACTAGAGAGAGGACAAGCTGCCGCGTAAAGGCTCACCGTTGTATGCACAGCGGGCATATACTGCCTCGAGTTCACCGTCGCTTGTACCCGAGTGAGTATGCGCACTAGTTTAAGAGAAAGCTTTCTTTTATTTCAAAAATGCCATAACTATACAAGTGTGCGTGTTTTATGTGTGTGCGTGCTTTTTGTTGTAAGTTATTGATGCTTTTTTTGCGTTGTGTGCGTAAGTTGAGCTTGCGACACTGTGACTCCATGCAAACTAGGCAATTTGCCCGATCTCCTCGATTATAGTCGGTTATCTGTGTTTACAAAAAAAAAAAGTATATAAATATTATATCCATTGTCTAGTACCCATAATACAAGCTCTGCTTAGTTTCGGACTAGATGGTGCTGTGTAAAAATGTCCCAAATATATTTATTTATTTATAAATAAATATCTTTTTATTTATTTATACAAAACCTTATTCAAAACATTCTATCTTAATTTCCTGAGAAATCTTTATCTATACCTGGCGACACTGGATGCTTATCACTTTGTTAGACTGTACATAGGTATACTCAGGAAAATTTATGCAGTTTTAGGGAATCGGTGTCCCTTCGCAATCGTCAAATACTTTTGTTTAATAATTTTTGTAACTAACTTACATAGGTTGCTTTTAAGTACAAGTAATTTTTTTCTTTTTTAAAAACGTTCTATGAGGGATGTTTGAAGGAGTTCTGGAACACACATTATTTAAGTTAATCCTAATTGCGAAAATTAAGAACTTCGCATTTTTCAAATGAAAAAAGTTTTCTTTTCTTATCTAGAACTTGATTTTGTAAAAAAAGTAAAATATCTAACCACGCCTGTGTATAATGTTAATCTACTCCAGGGGTCTTAGTTCAAAACCTGCTACATTTTCATAAATCACAAAGGCCAGGCAGCTAAGTACCTACAGATAGTAGAAAGACGTCTAAGAAGAATTCTCTCAACTTGATTTATGTTGGTATTTTACAGCTTAGAAGCACAGAATAAAAAATAGTTCCTGCGCATGTGGAAGATATTCTTCTATTTTTTATATGTACAATATTAGTTTTTGTTTATACTTAACCTGGAAAGGGGTCATTATGAATAAGTTTTACTATGGGACCATCCATGAAATCTAAATAAAACAGCTGTTACATACAATAGTTTTTTTTAGCGATTTCATAGTTGGTCGCATAGTAAAAGTTGGTCATAATGATGAGTAAATTTACTTCTTTTCAGGTTTAACACATAAACATAACATAAAATCACGCCTGTATTTCCCCGAAGGGGTAGGCAGTGGTGTATAGTACACCCACATTTCGCCAGTTATGTTGTGAGTCCCATGTAATAGGGGGTGAGCCTATTGCCATTAACCGGGCTGCTACTGAGAATTTCCTAATGAAAAAACCCAATAACACTTTGCCCGACCCGGGAATTGAACCCAGGACCTCACGCTCAGCAGTCGCGCTTGCAACCACTAGACCAACAAGACAGTCAAGTTCAGGTTTTCAGGTTTAGTATAAACTAAAACTAATATTGTATTTGGCAAATAAGTAGGCAACAGTAACTGTTAAGCTGTCGGTTCAGGTTGCCATACAAATATTTATGGCAGTAATTACGGGTAGTCAGAAGCCCGAAAGAATGACATGCAACTGGTCTAAACATAAGATGTCAGTATTATCCAGTAACTGGGTTGCAGAGGTTTGATGTTGATGGCAGTCGTTCCGTGTTAAATACTAATGTTCAGCCGCATCTGGTTAAGCTGGAAGCCGACCCCAAAATAATTAAGAAAAACAAAAAGGCTTGGAGAATGAAGAAATAGGAAACTGGGGTAAAAGGTTTTAAGTAAATGGTGTTTTTTGGAATATTAAAAATAAGTTTGACCTACAATCGTTGTTGGGACTTCAGTTTGACGCTTCTATGATTATGGTTATGTAAAAACTAAAATAAAACGACTAAATGTTAAAAAACAAATCTGCCGTCCGATGACTAAAAGGCCGTTAAGTGACAATTTTGTCAAATTTTGTTACATATACTACGAAAAAGAGCAAATTTTTCTCTCTTTAGCAGTATATGTAACTCGAATTTGACAAAATTGTCACTTAACGGCCTTTTAGTTATCGGACGGCAGAAATGAGCTCTGTCTCCCAGGAGAAATAGCTTCTAAATTGCTACCCAATCCCCCAACCCAGTTGATTGATTTACCTATTAATTTTCAAAACAGGGATTACCTGGTTTTTGAATAATTCTTGTACAACCTTTTTACGATATCTTTCTCTCTTTAATTTAACCTAATGTACTGCACAACAGTATTGATTACAAGTTACAACCCACAAGTTTTTCTAAAGCGTTCTCAGCGCTGCACTTTAATTTACTCTTTCAACCTCACCGACTATTTTCCAATAGGAATGAACACATCTGCTGATGAATAAAAAAACAGGTTTTATTTATGAATCATGAGGAGCATTACTAGAAACATTTACATTATTAATTACGCTCTCAATGACTGGTAAAGCCCTTGTAATTACGTTTTCCTTGTTTATTGTTTGTAAAATCCAAGTATTGCAATGATCTTGCGTGACATTGTACCTTGTAGCATAGTAGATATTATTTTTAACCTTGAACTCTCCAATCAAACGATAATTATTGTTAGAGAGAAAATTACAGCGTATAGGTACATACTATATTTATTTAGTACTAGAGTTTGCTCGCGGCTTAACCCGCGTAATTCGGCTTATCACAGAAAGACTTATCACGCATCCATCGGGAACGGTTTATTTTTCCAGGATAAAAAACCTATATTTTAATCCAGGTCATGATCTATCTCTGTACCAAATTTCATTCAAATCCGTTCAGCCGTTTCAGCGTGATTGATTAACAGACATCCAAATATCAAAATATTCAAACTGCATCTTCACAAACATTCACTTTGCCTGGCGGAAAATAAAGCCAAATTGATTTTAACTGAATCAATTTTATGTTGTACAGTCTAACAAACCAATTAGTATACAGGGTCACCAGATATAGATGAAGATTTCTCAGGAAATTATTAGAGAATAGATTGATTAGGGTTTTGTATAAATACAGTTTAACTTTGTCCGTTATTAAAATGATATTTCACTCGAAAACATCCATAATCTTCTGAGAAAACTTCATTTATATATATCTACCCTGTATACTAATTGCTTTGTTAGACTGTACCTATTATTTGCGATTTAAAAACATATTTACATATATAATTATTTCGTTCAAAGGTGCTAGAACGTAATAAAAATATTTAAGCACGTAAAAGCCTTCGGTGATTAATTCCATTGTCACTTTAGTGCCAGTTCTAGAAACTAGACTCAGAACAGGTACCAACATTGGGTAATAGCAGGAAAAACAGGAACAAAACTAAAAATGTCTATTATATACATTCTATTGAATTACATTGCCTCACTGCCGGCCTCGTATTCTACATAACAATGACACAAAACTTGACGTAAGGTACAGTTAAATATCCGCGTAGCTGAAAAAGTAATCCAGCAAGGTGCCACGCCTAGCTAACTGGCCATGGGTGACGACCTCGTTGAAGCGGCTTGGTTTCAGGAATTAATTCAGTAAATGCCTGTAAGATCCCCGGTGTCTGATAACGATACTTTTATAAAGATTTAAATTGTACGAGTAGGATTCGAACCTGCGACTCCTGTTCGAATCCTGCTCGTGAGCGATTTTTTCTTTCCAGAATTTAAATCTTTGGATATCGCTTCACATGCGTAAATGCGAAAAAAATAATACTTTTATACTTTGACAATTTTACGCCGCTTTGAAGGATTTTAAAAGAGCTTACTCACTGTTGTAGTTTTCTGTGACTGCGAATTTTAGGCAGGTACTGGGTTTGAAGTCCAAGGCAAATAAAGTGTTGTTGGCCTTTCATTTAAAATCTTTGTTTTTCGGCGGGTTTATAGGTAATAGTGGTCGATTTTCTTTAGGCTCGCCCTATAAGTGCCTATAACGGTGCCAGCTGTTAGGAAATATTGCTATAGATATATCATTTCGCGAACACCAAACGGATTACTTTTAGTGTATGCATTTTCCATACATGATATTGCAATTTCATCATCATCATCATCATTTCAGCCGAAAGACGTCCACTGCTGGACATAGGCCTCCCCCAAGCATCGCCACAACGACCGGTCCTGCGCCTTCCGCATCCAGCGGATTCCCGTGACCTTCACCATATACCAATTGCAATACCAAACCATATTGCAATTTAACCTGTTGTTATAATCCAAAAAACTTTAAACAACAATAACAAAGGAAGGAGGTCACTTGCTTTAACGGTGAAGGAAACCTGCACACCCGAGAGTGCTCCATACAGTCCTCGTTGGTATGTGTAGTCCGCCAACCCGCATTAGGACAACGTGGTGGACTATAGCCTTAATTTTCTTATTCGGAGATGAGGCCCATTCCCAGCAGTGGGACACAAATAAGTTGGTTATGTCTGTTTTATTTTTTAATTTTTAATCATTACGTAGTGTTACGTGAACACAGGAAGAGAAAAATATTCTAATTCAAGAAATATGTTCTGATTGTTCTGAATCAAGAATCAACTGGGCTGTCTGCCATCTGTCTTAGTGTCCTTTGTTGGAACACAATACATCAGTGGAAGGTGCATTTGTATGCACTACCTATCTTGTGAATACGTGTGCTAATGAATGTGCTTTTCGCATCTCGTTGCTAATACGATCTAATGATTGGAATGACACTGGGTAGAAAAAAAAGTGCGCTCAGGGGACCCCCGTCATAGAATATATTGCCCCCGTCAGGAAGTTCCTTACACACACACAGATAGACTAGAAAGAGAAAGAACGAGAGAGCGCGTGGTGCGTGGTTTGCGTATATGCCTGCTCAGATATGTGCCAGAATCACACCTTAAGGAACTACGTTCCGAAAACGTAAGCTAGTAATGAATAAAAGTAAATAAATAAATATGTATATATTACAATTACATGAGACTTTCCATCTTCATGTCTCAGTTTGGCGAACCGACTTGCGGTACCATTTAGGCAGCAGCCTAGGTGGTATTGCAGCTGTTATGGGCAAAGGTAACCGCTTAACATCAGGTGGGCTTTTAGCTCGTTTCGCCATCATATACTATAAAAAAAAAAGTTTTCTCACAATAAGGAATTATTAGGTGCATTTTAGTGTGGGCTTGAAAATCAAACACCTGTTGCATGAAAAGTTAATCGCTTACGCACTGAACCATGTTTCGTCAATAGAAAAGATTACCTACTGGCTGACTGATAATTAAGTGAAACATAAATCCTTTTCTAACACCACTGTCCGTTTTATACCTATATAGGTAGGTTAGGTATTATTTTCTATTATACGCATAAGTATTATAGAAGCATTTTCCGCACTACACGTGTCGCTAAGCTCCTTTGAAGGTACCTTTATAAAAGGACCTATAACTTCTCGATAAAGTTTTTCAATACATACATAGAATTCCTGTTCATGTTTCCTCCTGAATGAGTTTATCCTAGGTAGGTACTTACTATGAAATATTGAATATATCTATTTGAGGACCTGAGATGTTTTCCAAGATTATGTTTCAAAATGTGAACAGCTTTTTAACAGTGTTATCCGCCACAGACCAGTATTTATAACAGATGTACAACATCTGTTCGATGGCAGCCGTAGGTACGTGTAAAGTACCAGGATTCGTTAAAGGGATTTTGTCGGCAAAATGTACCACCACGAAGTATTGTGACTATTCGTGACCGTACCATAGCATATTAAAGAACAAAACCTTAAATCCGTAGTTATTTGGTCTTACATACATACATAAACATCATGCCTGTATGCCCTGAAGGAGTATACAAAGGTTTACAGTACACCCTCATTTCTTATTTATTATATTATTGGTCTCATAGTACTAATATAAGTATAGAATCTTTAGCAAGCCAAAAGATTATTTATCATTGGGATTTTGTTCTGATTTCTTCTGATTTCTGAAAACATTGTTATGAATACCGTAAAATAACAGATGTTTATTGCTCGTGATTAAATTCTTCATCGTCAAACTAGCACGTCAAATTTGCGTTATTAGGTAAGTCCCTAATGTTTGAATCCGGGATATTTAGACCCAGGGCACAATGACGAGGGTCCTGTGATTACAAAAATCTGAATCAAGTCACGTAGCATCAGAACCATTCCTCTGAAAAATATCTACGTACTGGAGTTTTTATAACGATCGTAAGGTAGGTGCTATCTGTTTGCCTGTGATACTTGGTATCTATATACGTGGCTAACGTGGCACATATACTTTAAAAAAATATGAGTCGCTGTAACAGAAAAAGTATTATTGATTGTAGGTACAGGAGTTACTATTGCTAGGAGTACTTCTACTGACATTATTTAACAAATATTTGGAGTACCTGATAAATTTCAGTTAGTCGTAAAAACAAAGAATCAGAAATATTTGGAGTACCTGAAAAATTTTAGATAGCCGTGAAAACAAAGAATCAGTAAACTCACGAAAGTGACTTTCTTGAGTTTGCTGATTCTTTGTTTTAACATTAAAACCATGATAGGTTACTTTATTAAAAAAGAAAGCGGTTTATTATATTTATTATTGTAAGTTATTTTTGTTTAAATTAACTGTGGCGACTAAGTAATGTTAAACATAATGAGAAATAAGTTTTTTCTCATATAAGTGTTTTTTTTTATAAATATATTTGGGACATTTTTACACAGCACCATCTAGTCCCAAACTAAGCAGAGCTTGATGTGCTATGGGTACTAGACAATGGATATAATAATTATATACTTATTTCTTTGTAAATACGTACTTATAATACATACAAATTTAATTATTTTTGAAAAATAATGTTCTAAAACTTTTGTTTGTTTGTTTTGTTTGTTTTTCTGGTATTATGTTATCTATGAATCCTGGAATATGCTGGATGCGGGAAACACAGGACCGGTCGTAGTGGCGATGCTCGGGGGAGGTCTATGTTCAACAGTTGACGTCTTTCGGCTTAAATGATTATGATGATGTTAACTATGAAATATTTAGTGAGGAGATGGAGATTCATAAAAAAAAATGGTGCTTGGTTTTGTAATTATTCTATTCGTCTCTGTCATGTAGAAATCGTAAAGGTTATGATGCCACCTTGCCAAGAGGATTTCTTTAAGGTAACTTAAACAAGGAAATAAAAACTGAAGTAAATTACATAAAAAATGGAGATGGATAAATATTAAAATGGTACACCAGAAACATAAAGTTTTTATGCTTGTTTTTATTAAGGTACTATTGTTTTCAAGCGGTATTACTTTTACGATTCCGTTACCTTTGTCATCGAAAAGAAGAAAATTTTAAAATCCAAAAAATAAAAGATAAAACTTTTTCTTTTAAAGAGTAATGCTACTAATTTGAATATCTCGTGATAGTTTGTGATTAAATGGAAATAGTCAAAAGGCAGGACTTGTAAAGGTTTTTGTAAGGATCCTAAGGTAATGTGACTGCGGGGAAAGCCTGTAAAAATATTACAAAGAGCGAAAATAATTGTTTTAGGTAATAATTGTAGCTCCTCATGGTATATTCTTATTACTTAGTCTTATTATTTATTGTAAAGGCACAGAAATCTTGAAATAAAACCAGCCTTTTTAATTATTATTTTATCTGCCTACCACCACACTGCGCTACTGTAAAGTTTATAGTTATATCAACCAATTAAAACATAATAACAGCGTTTTCGAAAGGAGACAATATGCACGTGACGTGACCATAATTTCGATCATGGGCAAGAGGAGTGAGACTAGCGGGATGCAAGTGGTTCAAGGCCAGAGGGGTGGGTGGGGCCTTGGCTCGGACCATTGCTTCCCTTGTGATCCGGCAACAGCTGTGAAGTACAGATAAAGAGAAAGTTGCTCTATTTGTAACTGAGGCGTTTTGAGTGTTGGACGTGAACAGGGCTAGATTTATACAGAGCTTTTGGTGTGCACCATTTTTGCGATATCATTATGTATTTGCGATACAAAGTTTTACTTATGCCTGCAATTTTAATAAACATCACGTATTATATTTTACTATCGGAGATGACGGCTGATAGAGATGTATGGAAGAAAAAGACATGCTGCGCCGGCCCAAATAGATTGGGATAAAGGCAGGAGGATGATGATGAATGATGATTATATTTTTAACCGACGAAAAAAAGGAGGAGGTTCTCAATTCGACGCGTATATTTTTTTTTTTTTTTTTTTTTTTTTTTTATGTATGACCACGCATAACTTTTTACAGTGTGGTCCGATTTTGATAATTCTTTTTTTAATGGATAGGGTATATCTCGAAGTTGGTCCCATTTAAATTTCAAAATCAAAATCCACCCCTAAGGGTAGTAAAACAGGGGATGAGTGTTTGTTCACCCACTGAATTCTTACCTGTTAATCGATTCTGTTGAAACTTGACACACATAAATATAGTTCTTGTTGTGGGTATGTCTAAATAAACTATAATATTTATAATATATTATGTAGGTATCTGAAAATATGGTACAATAAATCAGTTGTTCTTTAGACGGTGTTTGATTTACATCTCCATAATACTACATGGTGTCAGGTGTGGCTAGTTGGTGCTTATTGTCCTTATAAAATACGTTTGGGGTGTTCATATCCACAATGAGTGAAGATAAGTCTGGAACGGGGAGTGAGAATGCGGATATTAGTAAGTTTCGTATGTCTATACGGCAACCGGAGGCGTTGCAACAAGAAGGCAATATGGCTACCAATTGGCGAGAATTTAAAGTGGCATTTGAATATTATTTGTTGGCTTCGGGAAAAGAATCGGCGTCATCCAAAGAAAAATGCGCACTATTTATGCACACTATTGGTAAATATGGTCGTGAGATTTATGAAGAACTAGACATTGACGAGACTCAGAAACAAAGTTACGATACAATTTGTCAAAAGTTTTGTGAATATTGTGATCCAAAACGAAATACAAATTATGAAAGGCACATATTTTTTGAAACGTACCAGAAGGAAAACAGTTTTGATAAATTTTTAGGAGTGCTGAAGGTACAGAGTAAAAATTGTGAGTTCGGTACCTTAAAGAAAAGTCTGATTTTGACTCAAATCATTCGAGGAATAAAAAATCTGCAAATGAGAGAAAAATTACTTGCAAAATCGTCAG
Source organism: Asteroscopus sphinx (assembly GCA_949699075.1). Lineage (NCBI taxonomy): Eukaryota > Metazoa > Arthropoda > Insecta > Lepidoptera > Noctuidae > Asteroscopus > Asteroscopus sphinx. Next base: position 15,347,944 of record OX453013.1, read on the forward strand.
TAACGTTTGATGAAGCGATTGAGTGGTGCCGGGCGGCGGAACGGGCCGGACAACAAGCGGTTTCGTGTGCGGTGCGGCCGCAGCCCACTGCTGTGGAGCAGCTGCGCACGCGCGGCGACCGTGGCGCTGGCGGGGCCCGCGCGCCGCAACACGTCATGCATCGACACCGGGCGCAGCACGCACACGGGGTGCGCCAACCAACGTACTCAGTACCTGCGTCGGCACAGCCTATCGGACGGTCTTATAATAGTGTGTGTGGAAAATGTGGCTATGGGCATAGGGATCGCGATAAGTGTTCAGCGTTCTCGGCTAAGTGCTATCGTTGTGAAAGGATTGGCCACTTCGCTAGGTGTTGCCGCGTAAGGTTTGCGCGACAGGTGCAGGAGGACGGTGCGTCGCCGGCCAGCGAGGCCGGTAGCGGGGACAGTGACGTCGATAGCGGTGAGCTAATTATGTATAATGTGTCTATAGATGCTCTGGGAACTACGCGTGAGTCTTGGTGCGCGAAGATTAACGTTAATGGAATGGTCATAAAGTTTAAATTAGATAGTGGGGCGGATGCATCCATTATGTCACGACGTTGTTATGAGCAATCAGGATTCAATATACATAAACTTAAAAAATGTAATACAGTACTTTTAGAAATTAGTAAGAATAGTTTACCGGTTATGGGATATTTTGATGCATTATTGAAATATAATCATCAAAGTTGCATTGAAAAATTATTTGTGTTGGACGTGAATTGTAATAATTTACTTGGTTTGCAATGTTGTATAAATTTAAATATGTTAGTACGAACTGATCAATTGTTGATCAATAAAATTGACATTGATGATTCACTGTTCTCGGGTATAGGTTGTTTGCCTACCGAATGTAGAATACAGATTGATACGTCCGTACCGCCGGTGGTGAGTGCATCACGTAAAATTCCAATAAAATTGCGACCACGCCTAAAAGATGAACTTGAATCGATGATTAAATTAAATATTATTACCGAGGAGGAGGGCCCGACGGATTGGGTTTCAAACATAGTAGTTCTAGAAAAACCGGATAAGAGTTTACGTGTTTGTTTGGATCCACGAAACTTGAATCGTGCAGTAAAACGTTGTCATTTTCAGCTTCCAACTCTAGATGAGATTTCTAGTAATCTGTCTGGGGCTCGATTTTTTTCAAAGTGCGACGCAAATAAAGGGTTTTGGATGCTTAGATTAACGGAAGATAGTTCAAAATTATGCACTTTTTCTACACCATATGGTAGATATAGATTTTTACGAATGCCATTCGGAATAAACTGTGCTCCGGAAATTTTTCATTTCGAGATGGTCAAAATATTTAAAATGGAGGGGGTAGAAATATTTATCGACGATATTCTGGTTTGGGGAGAAACGCGTGAAATACACGATGAGCGGTTGAAGGAAGTGATTCGACGGGCAAAAGAAAATGGGGTGAAATTTAATAAAAACAAATGTATTTTTGGAGCAACTAGTGTTAATTATTTAGGGCATAACTTCGATGCTAATGGTATGACGCCCGATAAAAATCGTATTAAAGCAATAGAAAAAATGCCAACACCGCGTGATAAAAAAGAGTTAGAAAGATTCCTCGGGGTTACTAACTATCTTTCTAGATTTATACCTAATTATTCGGAAATTTCGGTGCCGTTAAGAGAACTATTACGAAAAAATATTGAGTTTATTTGGCTACAGTCACATGATAAGGTATTTAAAATATTAAAGCATAAAATAAGTAGTGCGCCGGTTTTAAAATATTATTCGCCGCATGAGCCGGTGACGGTGTCAGTGGACGCCAGCTCGCACGGGCTGGGCGCGTGCCTGCTGCAGGCGGGCCGCCCCGTCGCCTACGCCGCGCGCACGCTGTCGCCTGCCGAGGGGCGCTGGGCGCAGATTGAGAAGGAGTTGCTAGCAGTTGTTTTTGGGTGTACACGCTTTCACCAATATATTTACGGGCACGACATAGTCACAGTAGAGAGTGATCATAAGCCTTTAGAGGCGATTATCAAAAAACAACTTAATGAGACACCAGCTCGATTACAGCGTATGCTGTTAAAATTACAGCATTATCCTATTGAGTTAATATATAAACCAGGTAAGTTGTTGTTTATAGCGGACACATTGTCTCGTGCAGCCACGGAATCTGGTTCAGACGATGACGTTGATAGGGATGTTAAGGTACACGTAAATTTTTTGTATGAAAATGTTCAGGCGACTCCGGAGATGTTGAGCACAATCAAACATGAGACTGAAAAAGATACGGTGTTGTGTGCCCTGCTTGTTTATTATAGTAAGGGTTGGCCAGCCAATAAGAAAGACGCTAACGATATAGTTAAACCTTTTTGGGACGTACACAATGAGTTACATGAGGTAAATGGAATTTTATTTAGAAACGAACGTGTAGTTATACCGTCTTCGCTACGGAAGGAAATGCTTCGTCGTATACACGAAGGGCATTTGGGAATAGAAAAATGTCAGCGTCGCGCGCGTGAAGTTATGTGGTGGCCCGGCATGTCGGCCGACATCGCGCGCTGCGTGCAGGCCTGCGAGACGTGCCAGCGGCACCGTGCGGCCAGCCCGCGCGAGCCGCTCGCGCCGCATGCCCTGCCCGAGCTGCCCTGGGAGGTCCTCGCCGCTGACATTTTTGAATTTAGGGGAAAACAGTATCTTCTAGTTGTCGATTATTATTCTAAGTACTTAGAAGTAGTAAAATTGCCGAATTTACAAAGCGGCTCTGTAATTAACGCATTAAAAGATATTTTTGCCAGGTTCGGTATACCTAAAAAATTTGTGAGTGATAATGGGACTCAGTTTACTTCTGAGGAGTTCCAAAGTTTTGGTGAGTCATGGGGCTTTGAGCGTGTGACGAGTTCACCCTTATACCCGAGGTCAAATGGTTTGGCAGAGCGTAATGTACGCACGGTTAAGTCTTTGCTTAAAAAATCGTGCGAGAGCGGTGAGGATTGGCGACTAGCACTGCTCAATTTTAGAAACACTCCGCTTACAGCAGAGTCGTATTCTCCAGCACAGCTTCTTATGAGCCGTCGCCTCAACACTCGTTTACCCGTTAGTGATAAGAATTTACAACCCAAAATAATAGATAATAAAGATTTTAAGCATCACACAGAACCCGGAAATATAAAAAACAATACGATCGCGGTACGCGTAGTTTGGCACCGCTAAAGCCAAATGAAAAAATCCGTTTAAGGGATAAAAATGAGTGGGTTAATTCTAGAGTAGTCGGCAAAGCGCGGGGCGACAGGTCGTACTGGGTTGAAGCTGAAAATGGCCGTGTTTATCGCAGAAATCGTCATCATTTACTGAAGTTACCGGAAACCGTAGGGCCTGATCTCCCGCATGGCACCTCCACTCAAAGTAGAGGAGCCATTATTGACTGGGACGATTTGAACTCATCGGACGCTAACAGTTCGTTCAGGCCAAGCTCACCACCTGCTGGGCCGGAGCTAGTCGCGGCACCAGCAACGGCAGCAACTACTTATGTTACGCGAAGCGGTAGGGTCGTACGCCCGCCACAGCGATATGCATGTTAAAGAAGTCTTATTCACTGTTATCTTTGGATATATTGTTACCTAATTAATATTTTTATTACTCATGTTATAGCATAATTAGGTCTAATGAACGTGTTAGGTCTATTTTATGTTGATGTTAAATGAATGCATGCAAGGATATTTTATATTGAATAGTAATTATATAAAAAAAAAAAAAAAAAAAAAAAATATATATATATAAATATATATTAGCATGGTAAATAAAATGTAATGAATGATAAAAATAAATAACTATGTCAAAAGTATATTTATATTCTAAATTGTAAATGTGTTATATTTAATCTATTGAATTGTTTGTTGTGTTAGTTATGAAGAGGGAGATGTTGTGGGTATGTCTAAATAAACTATAATATTTATAATATATTATGTAGGTATCTGAAAATATGGTACAATAAATCAGTTGTTCTTTAGACGGTGTTTGATTTACATCTCCATAATACTACAGTTCTCTAGACACTACGACTAATGGAGACCTGGAGTTTGATTTTAACCACAAAAAAATGAAAAATAAAACTTTTTAACAAAAAATTGAACCGACGAAAACAGAAACTGAAAAGCAAAAAATAACTAATTATGAGTCGGCGCCAAACAACCAATCAACGAAGATCATTAAATTACTTTAAATAAATAATAAAAACCACGCCACATCAAATACAACGTGAAATTTTCAACGATAAACAATAACTTTCTAAAAATGCGTTCTCCGTTCGGCCACTTGCAACTTACACGCACTTTGCTTGTTAAAAGTTCGTTTGGCGCCGACTCATAATTAGTTATTTTTTGCTTTTCAGTTTCTGTTTTCGTCGGTTCAATTTTTTGTTAAAAAGTTTTATATTATAACACCTCACCATAACCTGACCTACCTGACGACCTCTGTGATCTAGTTTTCGAGTGTCGGACTGCTGATCACGAGGTCGTGGGTTCGATTCCCACAGGACACAAATATTTGTGTGATGAACATAAGTGTTTGTGTTGGTCTGGGTATTTCTTAAGTATTATAAGTATGTATTTACAAAAAAAAGTATATAAGTATTATATCCATCGTCTAGTACCCATAGTACAAGCTCTGCTTAGTTTGGGACTAGATGGTGTTGTGTAAAAATGTCCCAAAAGTATTTATTTATTATCATTATCATTTATGGTTAGGCAGTTAAGTAATTTGCGTTTTTTTGCAAATTGTAGCTCTATTTCACGTTGTTTAACTATAGTAAAAGTTACGTAGTAACCAATAGGTAATCTGTGGTAAAAGCCCCAGTTACCGACAGTGCCCTATTGTTCGACAAAAAACAACCAACTTAAGAAAATAAGAGCAAATTTATAATTTGGTAAACAGTTAAATAATGTAATAAACATATTATAACTGTTATATAGTGCGTGCACCACAAGTACCTACGTAAAAAATCATCACGAAACCAAATATTTAAAATATACTTGTGATTGTCGCTTCAAGTGTCGATAATTGGGGATGTTACTATACCTATCGATTGAAATATGATTCGCGGTAGTACGCACGGCTACACATCAAGCTGTAACATTCCAGTATAAGCTGATCTCGCATTGTACAGAAACCCTATACAATGCGAGGTCAGCTTATACTGGAAAAGTACAGCTTGATGTGTAGCTTTGTGTACTAACAATATAATATGCTAAATAGTACTCATAGAAAATAATAACAGCTCTAGAAGCTCTACAAGCTTCCTAATATTAATTTACTATCAAATTATCGATTAGGAAGCTTGAAAAGGGAAAAAAATGAGAAAAAAAATGAAAAATTATTAAAATCATTTATTATTTTCATATTGTTACTCAGAAACATTAATGTTAACTGGACTATAGATGTATATATTGTATATAGAGTCAATTAAGCACGCACAGTCAACTGCATATCGATGGTAACAAAACAAGTGTAAGTAGAGCCTGTCTTGTATGTAACTTATTCTGAGTTAGAAATTCTTAGTTAAGCAGGAATTAAGTATCATTTGAGCATGGCTTTGTACGTAAAAACCATACTCAAATGATACTTCAGTACTTACTGCATAACTAAGAATTCTCAACTCAGATACCGGCCCTAAGTTTACACACATCATTTTTTTTTTGTCATTGCAAACGATGATTAAGAGATTGTACACGCCCTTATAAACTAAGCGTAGGTTAAACGTTTAAAGTACATCGCTAAAGCCTGAGTCTGTAAAAAGATAAAAAACATACGACAATTACATGCGATTTTTTTATTATTTACTATTCATCATGTTTAATGCGGACTGTACAGTAAACATTTTTTATTTTAAAGCGTTAATCAACACAATAACACAGATAATATAATACTATAGTAACAATAATAACGTGAGCGGCTATGATACTCTCTTTGACTTCATATTTTTGACCCATCCCTTGTAAGTACTGTATGGTTTTGTAATGTATTACGTTGGCACCACTGTTAAAGAAAGCCAATGACAGCCAACCTCTTGTTAGCACCTTCACATATTGTATAGAAGAATAAAACTGTTTCGTTGCTAGGCAACCACTTGTTTGACATAAGTTTTCTAAGCAAAAAAATAACCTCAAAATTGTTAATATTTTAATGAATTACACATCTTTGGAGTACTGTCCGAGTATTAAAATAGTTTGCAACACATTGCCCTCATAGAATTGTATATGGTGAGTATCATCCTTTATTCATAACCTTTATTCCGAGGCAACCTTTTTTTTTTTTTCCCTTGGGGTAATTCTCATGGACGCACTCCACCCGGGGTAGGCGGAGCCAGTGTCGGACTCTTACCGACTAAAATCACGACGGTGTTCCTTGAACTACCTTAGCCGGGGGCGTTGGAACCCGTGAGTATTCACACAACCACCCCCGACAGGTCCCGGCTCGCCACAAGCAGGCGAGCCCCTACTCCCCGTGCGGCCTAACGCGGCCGCACCCTCCTCGGTGGCGCACACGGAACACTGCACGCCACCTCACTTCATGGGCCTTTACCAGCTGCGCCAACTACGCCGGCTGTGCCAGCTACGCCAGCTGCTGGTCGGACAGCAGACTACCCCGAGTCTGCTGCTCGCAGGCCCTACCTCCCGTAATTTTTTATAGAGGTTTTCTTCCTCGCGGTCCGGGCGGTAAGCCAAGACCCTCGGTCCCAAGAAGCGCGAGAACACTACTCAGCGGGCACTCCTGGGGTTACGAGATCGACGGGGGCAGGGAAGGATAGTCCCCCCGCTGCCTGCCCAGTGGCAGGGTGAGTGCACACCGGGCCCGCCCCTGCTTCTCCACAGTGCCCTCTGCTTTCTCAGAGGGACACGCGGAGCAACTTCCCACTGGCCCATATCGGGCCCCTCCTGTGCCAGAATATTCGCCACAGGCAATAAGGTTCCCCGGTCCAAAGGAGACATATTGCCCGTGCCCAGGGTGCACCGGCCCAACAACTGTCGATCCCTCTAGACGTGTCCAGAAGGCCAGCACCCCATTCTGGCCAGCACCCCTTTCTGGCCAGCACCCCTTCCGAGGCATACCTAACACAAGTATTCTTATAACTTACTGGGGCTGCCTCAATTCTGTATTGTATGAAAATGGATGAGAGACAATAAAAACCTATTTTATTTATTTATTTATAACATCCATAGGCTGGGCTTTAATGGAACTTTAGCAATGTCCTTTAAATTGTAATTTATTTTATCTACACTCGTATCGTAAAATTCGAATTATGAACTCGAAAGTAATGTCATAATGACATACTTTACGCACGTGCACCTGTAATGAATTTAAAAAGTTTCATTACGATACAGTTTGCTGAACAAAACAATGCGGTAATTTAATTTTTTTTCCATAACCGCACACTTCAGCCCAACTAAGGAGTTTTTATGCCACTTCGACCTAACCAAGGAGTTTTCAAACCTTTTTTTTAGCAGTTGTACAGTTTGGCACCAATGAGTACACAAAATTCAGGGTGGCGCCACTTGTCATACATTGAAAATTTTTATCGTTTAAAATCGCGTTTTTGGCAGAACTTTTGATTGTTATATTGCTTTTAATTATATTTAAGTGTTTACAGGCATATTTTTTTATGATAAAACAGAGATTGACGGAATCCTGACAAGGATAGAAAATTAGTTCCGATTATAATGTTTTCGCCAGATTATATTTTATTATCTGTGTAGGCGCGCACCAGCGCGCGTGCGCGGCCGCGCGCCACGGCCTACTGGATTTGGTCATCGTTACTTGTAAATTTATTGTTATTGTTTACGTTATTATTATGGTTTTGTATGTCGAAAGTTTTATTCTGGGCAAAAATATCTGACTACAGCAGTGATGCTGAACTGAGGAGAATATGACCCCGCCTGAATTTCTGGATGCAGCAACGTAAATGACGAACAATCTTTTACCAGAGAAATCAAGAAAAACAACGACAATGTTACCAAGATTTTGACTTTGGTATTTTATTTAAAATTGTATGAGTGTAGATAAAATAGTGTATGAAACTGACATAATTAGGTATTAAAACACTCGTGTGATACTATTAAAAACCTCGCCTACGGCTCGGTTTTTAAACTCACACTCGTGTTTTAATAACCCCTATTATGCAACAGTTTCATAAACTACTATTATTTATACACTATCGGTAATCACCCTTCGTTTCACGATATAACACTAACATAACTCGTCTTATTATCTCATTACAATTATAAATCAGATTACAATTATGCATAATTAATTATCTCATTTCGCAGCGCACGGCGTAGTCGGCGAGTCGATCAGTAGCAATCGTGTTCGTAATGTCGTAACGAGTCGCGTGCGCAGATCACCTTAATGTAATTTTGAGCGTAACGACTTCGGCTGGAGTAATTGTGACGTGAAGGCCTTTCTGATTCTTGTTGTGACATTGATAATGATCATAATTTATTGGAGTTCTGCATATTTTAATATTTTCCCGTACTTAAGTGTAAAAATATTTTCATAATAATATAGGTAACAAAGTAACGGGTGGACTATACTCAGAAATAGACGAAGTGCTGCGAAAAATCTAGTGAAGCCAAAAAAACTATGCTCCTTCTTGTACAACCAGCGCTCCACGCACACACAGGTATCTCAAACCGTGCTCACCCCTCTCAGTACACATGTCGCGGCATCGTCCAGTAAGCATCGCGAAAGCAAATATCCTTCAGGTGCATGGTGTGTGCGTGAGCGCTGGTTGTACACGACGGAGCATAGTTTTTTTTGGCTTCACTATGATTGTTCGCAGCAATCCGTCTATATTTTTTACTATGTCTGTGACTCAGAAGTAACAGGCATATTCAAAATTCGAATTGTTTTTATTTCAAACAAGACTGCCCGTGGCTTCGCCTGTGTCATGCATTAAAATATAGCCTTTGTTACTTCTGGATAAAATAGCTTTATAGTTGTGAAAGAATTATTAAAATCGGTTCAGTAGTTTCAAAGTTTATCGATTGCAAACAAACAAACAAACAAATATTTCCTCTTTATTATATAACATTAGCATCAAAGAGTATCATGTACTAAACTTTGCCCGCGGCTTTGCCCGCGTAGTGAAATAAAATATTGGTGGTGTATGTTACTTCTGGATAAAGTAGCTTTATAATATAATATTTATAGATATTGTAAATAAAACACAGATAATATAATACTATACCTAATAATGAAATAATTATTCTTCTATCGTGGATACATGCCTCATGCCGTGGGGAAAAGATTAGCCAGTCAGCAGGTTCGTAGCGGGGCTGACTGCCCAGGGTGCGCCGGACGATCAATTAGATATCGACACTCGTGGAGGCTCTTTTAATGCACCCCACACCGAAGAAGAAGAAGAATTACAAACAAAGAAACAAATATTTCCTCTTTAAAATATTGTTAGACGCGAGCATCAACGTCTCTTATGTCAACTATACAGCGTGTAATTGAAATAACTGAAAACCTCTTAAAGGGTCACTCATCAGTATGAACAACTTTTAATGTAGGACCAAACCAGAAATTACACAAAAAAACAGCACTGTTGCTTACCTTTTGTTGAGTTATATTGAACTAAGTTTACGGGACTTGTCGCGCACAATTAAATCAAAATATAACAAAAAAAAAATGTTGAGTTATGCGATGCGAAATAAAGGTGGAATAAGTTATTTTAAACTGAACGAAGAAAATGGCTAAAAGTTCATTTAGAATAATTATTGATTAATGATGATAAGTCATACATGGAAGTTGAATTTTATTACTTTCTTCGTAGTTCGACTATGTATGTAGAATCGTACGACAAGGATTAAGAAGTCCTCGTCGTTCGACCGATCGTAATACAAGGACTTGAAAATCCTCGTCGTTCGTACAATCGAACCACACATACTTGTAAAATGTATGTCCTGCTGGTTCGACTATAGGATCGCACCAAAAGGATTTTAAATTCCTCGTCGTTCGATTAATCGAACTGTCCGATCGAACCACGCGGCCGGAAGGGGGAATAGAGCAGCTGATTTTTTCTGCGATTTAAGGGTTGTTCCTATCATAAAAGTTGTTCATTATAATTACAATGAGCCTTTAAAAAGTTTTCAGTTATAGCCAACATCAGCAAGACATTTAAGTTAGGCTGTCAATTATGGTGACGGCGAAGTAAAAAAAAGTAAGAAGTAAAGTAAGCGAAAAACTCAAGGGGTAGCTAGGTCTTTGAGTTTTTTAATGGGGTTGAAAATCTATTTTTGTTTTTTTTTTCTAATGGTTAGTGACGACCAAATATGGTCTTTTATGAACTTCTGACGTTTTATACGTTTTATGTTGCTTTATGTTGCGGCTTTATGAAATACACGTAAACTACTTATTTAGTAAACTATGTAACGGACTTTTTATTTTTACATCATATGTAATAGTGGGAAAATTGCATGCTTAAAAAAGTTAACTGCACAAATGGTTATGCAAATTGTGCACTGAAGCATAATAAGGCCTTAATAATAAGTGAATTCATAAGATCATTTTAATTCCACATATACCTACTGAAGTAACTACCTTCTCTTTTTATTTTTGTAAGTTAAAACCTGTTCTCAGAATAAAAACGTTTGTTACAGAGATAAAAGCGTCAGAACTAATATCCAATGTCAAGGGATGGATCATTATTTTCAGCAAATCCCTTACGTACGTAATCCCTTTTTCTGTTAAAATATTTTTTCATTAAAAGGAATTATGGAATCTATAGGAGAGGGCATTGCCCAGTAAGTAGATGTTTTAGGTATATTAGAATACAAGGTGTAATTTAAACAACTGAAAACCTATTAAGGGCTTATTGTACTCATAATTATGAACAACTTTTACTATGGAACCAACCCTGAAATCGCAAAAAAATCTTTTCTGCATCATAAATTTATGTTCGCATAACTCGAAAAAATTTAGGCAAGAGATAATTTACATTTTGCGGTTTCTGGATTAGAGGAACCATAGTAAAAGCTGCTTATACTTATTACTACAATGACCCCTTAAAAGGTTTTCAGTTATTTCAATTACACGTTATCTAAGGATACAGTGCTTTGTAGCTTCTTCTATATTTACATGAATTATCTGAAAAAAAAAAAAACTTGTTCAAGACAATTTATTTAAATTATAAAAAAAATCTCAAAAATCTTCAAACGATTTTTTTTTTGTCATTTTCAATGTCATTAAAATAGCGAGATTACCTACAGAAAATTCGTAACTTTTCCTCCAATTATGATCGTGATCATTAAATTTTAACGAGTTGCCAGATAATCCACTTAATGAAGGCCCACTTTGATGACAGTATTAAAAAAAATTAAGTATCTTCGAATTACAGTGCGAAATAAATAAAAGGCGCAATCATGAAGTTACATTGCGTTTATTGTGTAGTGAATACAACTAAACTCTGAACTTTTTTAATAGGGTACCTTAATTAAACCTTTGGCCTAAATGTACCCGTAATTTGGTCAATGTGTTGTTGGTCAACACGTGTGTAATCAAACTAAGATCAATGTGTAGGTAAATAGGAATTTAGATACATTTCTTTCATATGCTTTAGTTGATAGCTTGGTGAATTTGAATTCATAATTAATTTTTTAATTAATTTTTTAATTAATTTTTTAATTTATTTACACTTTCATCAACTCTCATGTTTAAATTATGTGGTTGGCTTTTAATAATCGGCGCTTAGTCGTGTAGTTTATTTAAATAAATAAAATAATTAAATATCTTTGGGACATGTTTTACACAGCACCATCTAGTGCCAAATTAAGCAGAGCTTGTGTTATGGGTACTAGACAGTGGATATAATACTTATATACAATTTTTTTTAATACATACCTACCTTATAGTTTTACCTTAAAAACTTTTAAAACTTTTCCTACGTTACTTGGCTACTTTTAATAGCTGCAAGTGTTGCTTGGTATTTATATTCGCAATGAATTTTATTAAAGGAATTACGATTACTAAAAGAACATCGTGTGACAAATTACATAAAAAAAAGAAAATTGCGAATAAATAAATAAATAATCCCCGCTACGACCGGTAAAGTACCGGTTAAGAATTCTCTAAACTGACGAGCATGCATGACGAGGTTAATGGACGTAGATGAAGCGAAAGAGGTGTGTCAGGATCGTAGCAGGTGGAAATCCATAGTCTCTGCCTACCCCAATGGGAAACAGGCGTGATAATATGTATGTATGTATGTACCGCTACGATTTCGTATTAGCCAATTTCCGTCAGATGATGACATTCCATAAAACAACACACTACTTTTTCATTCACGCTGTAATTTACTTATGGTGAACCTCTTATAAATATGAACCTCTTACTTAACGCAGGATTTGTTTTAGTATATTTTATTATAGCTTATATATAAGTGGTAGAAAAATCCGTTTTTATTTTTACTGAAACCTGCGTCACCCTAATTAAACAATCACCTAAACTAAAAACGAACGGTCTAGCTAGAGCAACCAAAAAAAGGTACCGTGTAATTGGTTCATTCAATAGTTCGGTCAAGAGTTTTTTAAACGAAGTACACAAAGGCCGTGACAAATTGAACGGCTTCCCGTCTGAAGGTTGGAGTTTTTCAATGTTTGTAAACAATACTGCTTTGTGTCCAGGCGTTGTGTCGCGTGAATATGTTTTTATTAAGTACCTAGTGTACCTATTCAGTGACCGAATGATTGGGTAAAATTATTATGTAATTGTGTAATACAAGATGGTTACGTGTAATGTATTGATGTTTTCTGTAATAATAAGTTAATAATAAATCACCATTTATAGAGTGGGAGGAAATAGTTCGATCTGAATACTAAAACTAAATATCGTTTTGTTGATATTCATATTTTACATGTTAGTTTTTTATTGGTAGGTAATTAGTTATTTTTAAATTCTAATAAGTTTACGTTCACTTTCACTAGACAACAAGATTCAATGATTCGTTCATACAAATGTACTCTGTGATTCGTTCCAAAAGAAAGTCCGAAAGTCCGCCACTTTCGAGAAAACCATTCCCGATGCAGCATCGGCTGCCAGAGGGACATAGCGGTGGGGTCCCCCCGGAATGCCCCAGTAAGCCGAGGTCCGAGCTCTCCCTTGGGGGACGCCCTTATGCGGTTTTGCAACCGCGATTTTAGTTTATAAGTTAGGTCTAGGGGTTTTTTTCGGCGGATGGAGTCCCTAACGGGATTCTCCGCCTCCCACACAATAAGCAGTTAGGATACCTATTTAGGGTACCGATCTGCAAGAGTGAATTCGAAAAAAAAAACATGTTTCGTTGTACCTTATCCTATCCCACTAATAATATTATAAACGTGAAAGTTTGTGAGGATGGATGGATATGTGGATGTTTGTCACTCTTTCAGCAAAAACTACTGTATGGATTTTAATGAAATTTGGCATACATATAGAACATAGCCCGGATTAACATAAAGGCTTTTTTTTATCCCGTACAACTCCCGACATTCACGCGGGCGTAGTCGCGGGCATAGGCTAGTAATAAAAATAATTATGCAACGTTAAAATGCCAGTTTTTTATCATAGGTAGCACCATTTTGTGGGTCCTTATGGGTGCACTCCTCCCGGGGAAGGCGGGGCCAGTGTCGGACTCTTACCGACTAAAACGACCTCGAACGGAACGGGTGTTCCTCGAACGACCCTTGGCCGGGGGTGTGGGAAAACTCCTGTAATCGCCCAACCATCCCCGGCAGAACATAGGTAGCACCATATTTGAGAACCAACTACCTATGCCATGTTTATTTCAAAAATAACCCTTTGATGTAAAAACCTGTGTTTTAAGTACTTTTTAGAAGTTAATTAACCGGTATTTATTCGTTAATTAAAAGTGAGAAAGTTGTTAGGAGTTGTTAGGTAGATTTTGTCGTAACAAAGGTTTGGTTTTAAGTATAAAGGTACTATAAGGGTTCAGTGAGCGGTGACCTTTGTTCGTAACGACAATCCGACACGCCCTGCCGACGACAGAATTATGTATGTGTTCGCAATTATAAAATAATCAATTATTTATTTACATGCCTATGTTACGAATAAGTTCTATGTAGCTGAATTAATTTTGGGTGTATTGTTAAATAACATATAAAAACAGTTGTTTGGAACTAGAGTTCGGTTTTGTATTAAAAATTTACGTTGTTTGTGCAACTTTGAAAAGTTTCAACTCTATTCTATTTTTAACACTGTATAAAAAAAACTAGTTTGTTCGGGATCGACAAAGCTTTCACATATCACACTCATCTCACGCATATTTTCTAGATTTACGATCGACAGATCTCGGCACCTTTAGAGAAATAAGATTTTAGAAATAAGAATCTTTTACAGTCTCGTATTTACCCTCATTCTATTGGATTGAAGAATACCTACGCTTCAAAAAAAATCGAAACTCCTACCGTGCCGTTATAAAAGAAAACTTTTGTTCGTCGACTTTATTGTCCATTAATTACTCTTCCATATTCGTAAGTGAGGAAATAATAATTATCTTTAAAAAAAATGTTAAGCAAGTGAAGGCCACACATGGACGCTATGGTGACCAAATGTGAGGTTGAAAAAGACTACCAGTTAATTAAGTAAGAAGCTCTGAAAAAGATATTCCCATTTTTTATAAACCCACATTAAATTTTCTGAAAAATCTAAAACATTATTTAGTACCTCTTATCGTAAATATTTTCGGCTACTCTAGGTACTTAATGTTTTTCATAATGTGTTCACAAGCTTTAGTTTTAACTTAACTTGAGTCTTAACTCGAATAAGAACTTGAAACTGCTGAAGAAAAATGAAAACTTTTGACTAGTTTAAAATATATTTTTTGTGTTTTATAGAAAAAAAAATCGTAACAACTTAATACTTAACTAAAAGTTTCTTGCAGTAGTAGAATACCAAAATAAATACTTACCTATCCTTGGACGAATAAAACAAGGTGGACGGAATTTCGCTAAACAAAAAGTGAGGCATCCATAGTAAGACGACTCGCTTAAAAGTACGGGTTGGCACGCACACATGCACACACATAGTAAGACAAAAAGCCGCGATTACACAAAAAATCTCGTGTGACGGTAGTCATTCTCGTAGTGTCATAAATAAAATAACAATATATATCTGGTGTGTTAAAATTATGTCGAAATTATAGTGGGTTTAAGAAAAAACTAAGTGCTTCAATCTTTTCTTAGCGAGATTGCGTCCGGCATTTTTATTCATCCGAGTACCTATCATCAAAAATAATATCTAGTCTTCTTATTTCTTTGTTACTATTGTTACCCACTGCAGGATAAAATATTCTTTTCTGGTAGAAAAGGATCGCTCATCGCCTGGATGTTTTTCCTTCAACGTAAACAAAAAAAAAGATTTTAACTTAACAAAGAGTGAACTCGTTGCCATAAAACAAAAAAAAAAGAAAAATGATCTGTCCTCTGAATGGATTTTTTATACTTCGTGTGACGGTAAAGAGGAGTGGCTGGATATGTTTATTGTAACGTAGCTGCTACAATCGTACGGTCAACCGCATATGAATGGTACAATAACCATTGTAAGCGTAACTGGCTTAGCATGTATGTTTCACAGAAGACAAGCTCTGCTTATACTGGTTTAGTCAACATCGATATACGCTTGACTGTACCTTGAATCCTTCAGACAGGTCAAGTACCATTTTATATGGCTAGCAGTTTAGTCCTGTAAGCGTCTTTTATTGCTTTCAACATAATTTGAACAATAAGTATCTATCTCAGCTTTCGGTTCCATCCGATTTTCGTAGGATACCTGCTTGATACAAATTATTTCATTTTCTGCATATTTTTTCTAAAGAATATTATTATCGAGGTTTTTTATATTGGAATATTGATACACACATACCTACAAGGTGACCGGTTAAATGAGGGACTTATTTTGAAGGAGGATGTTCAGTACCTATTTCTCGTTCCAAATATTGTAATAATGTAAAAAATGATACCTTAATTTATGAAATATTTTCCAATCGATTTATGCTTGATTTCACCAACGATAATTCTATGGTTAATCGACCGTTTACCTAAAATCCCAGTACATTTTTCGAGTAATCGGCCGTTGAACCAGGGAATTAACGTTGATGAACTCGGGCCTTAATCAATTACTGTGGACACTATTCTGGTGAGGTTATGTACTTACCTAGCATGGCAGTGTCCATCGGTCGCTATATCCACTCTCTCTGCCTTTTGTTATAGCTAGCAAAACCGTGGACAGTCAGAGCGTGTGCTATCATTTTTACTCCTGTATAAAGGTATATACAGCAGTAGTAGCAGCTCAGTAGCAGCCCGGAGACTGGATTTGTGCCCAGTCAATGGCAATAGGCTCGCCCCCTATTACATGGGACTATAACATAACTGGCGAAATGTGGGTGTACTATTACACCTCTGCCTACCCCTTCGGGGAAATACAGGCGTGATGTTATGTTATGTTAAAGGTATATACGCGTGATTTATCGTGGAATATTATAATAATAATATTTTTGCAACATTATTTTATTACATTTACACTACCATATTCGTGAACATGCCCCTTGTTCATCATATATTATTATAATTATGACACGATTGGCAGGGGCTTAGCGATTGGTTGCTGCATTATGGGCTGCTGGTTCGTTTCCGGCACAGAATTTTTTTATGGAACATGCGTAGTTGCTTGGGTCGGAGAGTTTGTGCATGTGAGATTAAATATGTCTATACACCTGCGTTTTTTTTTATAATTTACTTATTTATTTTTTTATTTAGAAAACCAACAGCAATACAAACAAATTATTTCAGAATATATTGTTATATATTGCTTGGGGGAGGCCTATGTCCAACAGTGGATGTCTTTATGCTGAAATGATGATATTATAATACAACAAGTGTAACCGGATTATATCGCGTTTATTATTTATATTGGTTAGCTTTCGAAACGTCAGGAAACCAATATAAATAATATACGCGATATAATTCGGTTAAACTTGTTTTATTATAATATGTAGTGATCGCGAAAACCTAAGAAATTATGATGATGATATTGTTATATTTATATTGTATGGCTAATAATTGGTTTCCCTGTTTAACTTGGAAATGTGTAAAACATGCGAACGATCTACAAAGAGAAATTAAAGTTCAAAAGCATAGAAATGTCTAAAAGTATAATAATACTTAGAGTTAAGTTAAAATTTTAGTTAGTTTATTGTTATAATTTATAATGGTGTGTCTGAGTATATTGTACAGTAAACACATATCCAGTACTTTACGCCTTTCATTGAGTGTGCGGTGCAAGAGAAAAACTAGTGCGGGGACATTTTCCTTTGAAAGAAGATAATATAATATATTTACTTCTGTGACCAATATGCCAAATAGTGATGCTTGCATTGCTGTGTTTTGGTTTGAAGGGTATGGGTGCCGGTGAAATTACAATCACATGAGAGACTGTCCATCTTCATGTTTCAGTTTGGCGAACCGAACTACGGTATCTACTATTTAGGCAACATCCTAGGTGGTATTGAAGTTGTTATGGGCAAAGGTAACCGCTTTACATCAGGTGGGCCTTTAGTTCGTTTAAAAAATGCTTGATGATGAAATTACTATTACTATTAAATTACTATTACTATTAAATGATTATTACTAGTAAAGTGCAATGGCTTGATAAACATTGTGAGAAATGATATTATATTTATTTGACAAAATATTAATTAAAATGACGAGAATGAACAGTCAAGTTGAAAATTTAATTGCCAGTTTAATTTGGTGAAAGCTTTTAATCGAGTAAAATTGTTTAAATGATTGACTGTTATTTTCATTAACCTTATGATATTCGGTGTCACGTACAACGTTGAAATCCCAATATCAGCGCCTGTTTTAACTTTTCAATGAGCTAAACGAACACTCGATAGAATTATTATTGGACGAGAATATTCCCTATGCTAACAATCTAGAGTCTAGACGAACAAAAGTATCTATGGTATGAAATTAATTTGCCTGTCATTAAAGTGTAGATGTTCAACACAAGCAAAGTCAATTCGCCTATTTTTTGTTTCATCGTATGCAAATTATACGTAATCACATTCTGATCCACACATGAATTCGAAATGTCAGAGGTATAAGCCGGGATCATACATACGTATATACATATTATCATGTCTATATTCCCCGAAGGGATAGGCAGAGGTGTGTAGAATACCTTCATTTCGCCAGCTATATTATAAACTCCCATGTAGAAATAGGAGCGAGCCTATACCTATTAATAAATCCAAACTCCGGGGTGCTACTATGAATTTCCTAATGAAAAAACCAAATATCACTTTTCCCGACCCAAGTATTTAGTTTCGACCACTGAGGAGTTATACAGTGGTTTCGACTCGGTATGTTCAGTCGGCACCTATTATTATTACGTGTTATCATCAGATATACCGATACACTTCTAGAACTGATGCACATCATTTCACTACATAATACAATCGATCGATTATGTGCATCAGAGATTGTATAGTGATAATATGTGTAATAATGTGGAGTAATATGTGTAATTGCTATACTTATAGCAACACATATATATATATACTTACATATATGCTATACTTATTGCTTTACTTAGCCAGATACTTATGTGGCTAAGTAATAACCCCATCGATTGCATGATCTGCAAAGTTAAGCTGCGCTAGCCGCGGTCAGTTCTTAGATGGGTGAACGTGTCGTCGTACATCGGGACCCTCCGTGCTTCAAAGAGCACGTTCAGCTGTCGGTCCCGGTTGCCATAAGAATATCTATGGCAGTCGTTACAGATAGTTAGAAGCCTGAAAATCTGACAACTGGTCTAACTATAGGATGTCGGTATTACCTAGAAACTGGGTTGCGAGGGTCTGATGGCAGTCGCTACGAGTAAAATATTGATGTTCAGTACACTCAATAGATCATAAAGTGAATGTAAGTTACAATTAGCATACCGATAAACTAGGAAGCGAGGATGTAATCGAAGTAATGATGGATAAATTATTGTTTTATTTCATTAACTAGCCAATGCCCGCGGATTTTCCCGCGTATAATTCGGTTTATTACAGAAATCCGTTATCGTGCATCCCCCAGTAACTGTTTATCTTCCCGAGATAAAAAGTAGCCTATATGTTAATCAGGATTATGGTCTGTGTGCCAAAGGAGATGTGCGCTTTTTGTATGGGCGTTGGTTTTTTATTCCGAGATAATTCTAACCAGCACCAAACTACTTTGGTTTAAAAGCAACAAAAATAAGAATCTTGGAACAACTGAAAAAATAATTTTAGAAGAAAATCCATTTACATTTAAAAGAAAAGCAAGAGTAATACATGTTAGTAGATGTATTTTATTGGTGGATGGCAACACAAAAAACTACACTAACATTGAAAAATCTTCAGGTTTCTGTCTGTTTCTGTCATATTGAGTTTTTAACCTGCCTGAAGTTTTTATGTCAGTTTTGACACAATGACAGCCAGATTAGACAGTGGCAACTGTAAATTTTGACAATTTTACTTAATTTTAGCGCATTTGTTTAATATTCTTGAATAATTAAAAAGGTATGCTCATTTTAGGCATAAATTCTTACAAAAATAAAAAAGTTTTTCTCAAAATTAGAGGCCTTCAAAAATACATGGCTTATTCCTTTATCCTAATGTATTTAACTTGTCCAGGTTAGAATTTATGATGATTAAAAAACCGTTTTTGGACATTTCCTTTCATCCAAATCCGTTCAGCCCTTTCAGTGTTATTGAAGGATAAACAAACATGCATATATTTTCACATTTATAATATTAGTAGGAAAGGATACCTATATCTATTATGGTAAAACTGTGGTAATACATCTTATAAGTAGATACACTTTATCTACCTACTCGCCAGATATTTCTTCTTTGAGTGAACTGATTGCCTTTGAATCACATGAGTCCTTGACTGTAGGAGACCTTGAATCTAGAAACAACGGACCCTGGTAGATGAGTGACAACCTTGAAGGTAGCCCACGCAGGCTACATTTCTGAAGGGGATAATAGGGTATTGTCATAGAATATATAGTATTGTGGTATCTTTTGGGACAAGCCATGGTCTAGTTGTGGACTGCGATAGTCCGGATCGATAAATTGAGCCACAAATCAATCATAATTGTCTCCGTCGTAATCTTTCTCCAATTTTAAACATGAAAATATACGTAGTTACGTCAAAGGTAAAGTCTATTGTATAAATTATGGCTACATTTTCCACACCATTTACTCAAAATTAAGATAGTTTTCTTAAACTCAAAATATTTGGCGCATGTCGATTTATCACTTAGTTCTTTATATATGCCATAATAAATTATGAATGTTATCGAGAACTTTCGTTATGTATAATAACTCTTGGTACCCTGTGTGTGACATGATAAATTAAACTAAAAAGAGAGTTGTTCAAGCATCTCCATTCTAATGTATTCGCTGAAGATCGCTGTTTTTGTTTTAATTAATGATGCATCGCAACTCATTTCTTAAGAATTCTTAAGATTTCAGAATGTGAAACTTAATTTTATAAATTAGAAAGCTTATTGTTTCAATTACATACGTTAAACCACATTCTAAGTACCTACCTAATAGAAAAAGTTAATTAAATTTTAAGTGGATCATTGATCAATGTTTTTCAGTAGGTACTATCTTTCAGTATTTACTGATCACGGACGAATAAATAAATAAATAAATATTGTAAATATTTTTGGGACATTTTTACACAGCACCATCTAGTCTCAAACTAAGCAGAGCTTGTAATATGGATACTAGACAATGGATATAATACTTATATACTATTTTTTTTGTAAATACCTTCATGCTTATAATACATAAGAAACACACCCAGACAAACACAAACACTTATGTTCATCACACAAATATTTGTGTCCTGTGGGAGTCGAACCCACGACCTCGTTATCAGCAGTCCGACACTCGAACCACTAGACCACAGAGGTCGTCAAAATAAAAAAAGATGGACGGAATCTCACAAAAAAAAAATTGAAGTACTTCATTTTGTCTCAAATCTACTATAATTTCGATAGCATTTTAATACACCAGGAGGGTTTTTTTTATTTGTGGCACCACGATAAGGACTTCTGTCACACGAGATTTGTTGCGTAATCACGGCTGTTAGACTTATTAAGGGTGTAAATGTGTGCATGACAGCCCGTACTTTCAAGCGAGCCGACTTAAAATGGGTGCTTCACTTATTGTTTGGCAAGATTCCGACCACCTTTTTTATTCGTCCATGTTACTGACATACTTTATACTTAATCTCTGTTTTGTCAACAATTTTATCAATGATTTTACTTTTAAACAAATAAGTGATTGCCTTCAACAATCCTTGATCTTAATAGCAAGAGTATTTGAAATTACAACTATTGTTATGTTCTAACCATCAGATTCATCAACGTAAAAATAAAAGATTGTTTTAATGACTTTTTCGTGTGAATCATAGGTACCTTCTGCAATTAACATGGTGTATAACGAACAAAGCGTGCAGATGTAAGACATTTTAATGACTATGTGTTCTAAATTTTAAATGTTTGTAGTAACATATAATGATAAAGTATTTGGTAGTGCTACATAAGGTTCAGTCAATCATATTGACCTTTCATGAACTGTGGGAAATATCGCAATAACATATTGACCTGTGAGACATAGCAAACGACTAACTCGACTCAGGTATAAAACTAGTTCAAAGAGACTGTTTTGCAAAGGGACTTAGGATAGGATTTATTTGATTTAATTATGATATCTTAAAACTGTATACAATTAAATTTCATTAAGTAATTACTACATTAAATTTAGTTTTGTAGTTAGGTATTCTTTAATATTTAAAGTATCATAAAATTATTCCTATGAGAAATGAAATAACGAAAACGGAGAAGGATTGTTGAGGCTCAACTTCAATGTAGTTAAAGCTAACACTTGATTAATTAAAATTTATTTAAAATGAACCTTTAAATGTTTAAGAATTTCGGTAATATTTTAACTTAAACTTCTTTCCTTTTGGGAAATAACACCAAACAAAAAGTACCTAATTTGTACACCGTGATCAGTTTCGAAAATTATTTTATTTTCTTTCTTGTATCAACGGATACCGTGATCAGCGGGTAAAATATTAATTTGTTTCTTTGAGGGAAACGGATCACGATATCAGTGGATACAACGCTCCGGGATCCTTGACTAATTCAGTCTGATCACGGGATTCGTGGAGACAAACCCAAACCATCACTTGTTCATCAGAATATACGCGATGTAATCCGGTTAAACTTGTTTGATTATAATATGTAGTATTATCAGCCTTGCAGTTTTAGGATTCCGTTTTCAACATATCGATGTACAAGGTTTATTGTTCCTGCTCTATGCTAAAAAATTTACTTAATGTACATACAAGTATCAGATTGTAGTGCATTCCTATTCTATAGTTAAATAATAAATAATAGAAGTAGGTACACATATGTGTACTGTGTACGTTTGGTAGTACGAATTAGTGCGCCAGTCGGACTCGCATTTGACCGTTTTTTTCTGTTTTGGGGACAGATTGCTGCCAAAAAATTGGAGCTAAATAAACGCATTACACATACCCTCAACTTTATCTTTGCTACGTTTAACGGTAGACCGGTGGATGTATTCACTGTCGTAGCTAATATCAAGGGCCATGTCTGGTCATGATCGCTCAGGGCCGGATTTAAATTTTGCACCCCCCAAATATCTTGTAAGAATAGAAAAGCATAAACTCACGTTTTAATTTTGGGTAAGTGCCCTAGCGTCCTGCAGGCTGCGGGTCTACAAGTGCGCCCCATTGAGGTTCGCGCCCCTGGCTGACACCCCCGCTGATGCTCCCTTAGCCCGGGCTCCGTCACTCGCTCAAGGTCGCTTTATTTGCCTGCCTGCTAGCGTACTCCCGAGAGTACAATTATCAGTAAGGCATCCTCAACTTTCGGTATGCATACAGAATGTATTTTTCTGCTTGCAGCTGAAACCTATGATTATTATTAAAATGTAGGCTAATAAAGCGTAGGTATTTTCGCTTTTGTACGGGAGTGATATCTGTTACGTAGTAACTATTATCTAATCTTTGTCTGATTATCCATATCAACTTTCAAAGAAAATTATGTGGAAAGATCTCTCGATATGGAAAAACTGTCATTCATCCAATAGGTACCTAACAGTTAACAACTAATTTTTCAAGCCAAGATACGAATCATTGACCGTGTTCCCAATTATATGCAAAGCGCCGCACCGGTCCACATTTGCGAATCTTTCCGATAATATTTTATCGGAAAGGTATTAAAATGCCAATGCTGCCGAAAATAAACGTAGATAAGTATTTATCGTAAAATTGGAAAGCGGTAATTAAAGCCAGATTTTAAGCTTGAAATTAAATTTTTCGAATTTAAATGTATTTCATTTTAAATAAACTTAATTACAGGCACTTTTGAAACGATAGGCCCTAGTTGCACTTGCTTTGCAGCACTTGATTGCAGTACATTAATGAATATGTTTATTTTTAATGAATATTGGTCATGTTTTTGTTTTTGTGTTCATATTGGTTGTGAATTGGCAACTGGTGTAGTTTGGATCGCAACCCATCCGGATGGACTGATTCGTTCCCGTTCGTGAAGGGAGAGAAGGGGGGGTAGAGTTGTAGATATGTATACCTAGTACACCAAACTTTTGCCAGTTATTATAACATAACTATTATAGCAGTGGCAGCTGTCCCTTAAGTGCACTCGTACGCTGCACTACCAGTTCATAAATTCATCATTAACTCAGCCTATCGCAGTCCACTGCTGGATATAGGCCTCTCCCAAGTTGCGCCACAACACTCAGTCCTCTGCCTTCCGCATCCAGTTCCCCCCAGCCACGTTCTTCAGGTCGTCGGTCCACCTGGCAGGGGGGCGCACTACGCATTTTTTTTTTTTTGATTTTTTTTTTGTCTCCACTCAAGAACTCGTCTGCTCCAGCGGCCATCGGTCCTTAGACAGACATGGCCAGCCCACTGCCACTTCAGCTTACTGATCCTATAAGCTATGTCGGTCACTTCGGTTCTTCTCCGGATCTCGTTACGGATTTTATCCTTCAAAGAAACTCCAAGCATAGCTCGCTCCATAGCTCACTGAGCGACTTTGAATTTGTGGACTAGCCCAACTGTCAGTGTCCACGTCTCGGCACCGTAAGTCATGACATGCAGGACGCATTGGTTGAAGACCTTTGTCTTCCAACTTTGCGGTATAGGCGACAAAAACACATAACGTCGTGACATACATTCATAACGTCTTTAAAAATAATCATAAAGTATCTAAAAATCAATATCATGCACCTATTTTATACTTACGAATAGTTATGAAGTAACGACAAATCAATCTAATCTCTTAACTAAACTGAAGAAGTTAATACTTATTTTTGCTCGAAACGAATAGTTAGGAAGTAACGGCCAATCAATTTAATTTCTAGACAGAAGAAGTTAAAACTTATTTTCGCTCGAACTAAAAAATTCCCGTGCGCTTCGTGGAGCGCACGCAGGGCGCTCGTACAACTTCTATGAAATACAAGGCATCTATTGAGCTGTATGGTCGATGCTTTACTCTAACGACAAATATCTTATATCATATCACGGGCTCAATAAAACTAGAGATTCTCCAATTTTCTGTGTGAATAGTAACATATCATATGAAAAAGTATTCCAAGATTCTAGGGTTCTTCAAAAAGCTGTCTCGTCTAGATTCAGGACTTTTACATGAGCGTAAAGTGAACAGTGAACGATGATAAAACAATTTCACTTGATTGATTTCATTCAGAAAAGCAATAAAATGTGCGTTTTCCTTTTACAGTTTCTAAGAATTGTATAGCGAGCCTTTGAATTGAATCGATTAGCTTTTTTTTTCTTTTAAAATTCTTATTTCGTATGTTTTATACTCGACTAAACACCTACAGTAAATAAAATCGGGAGTTAAATTTACGTTTCATAAAATTTTAAATTTATCATTGTTTGCCGTCAGTCATTTAATTTGTTTGAGTTTATTCAGTCGACAGACAGGTACCTTAAAACTCTTAGGAAAAGGAAAACGACAGTAGGTACGAAAAAGAATACTTCAAACCACAAATTACTTTTGTACGGTACTTCTTACGGAAACTTTTTTAGGTGCTTCAATCTTTCAATCTTGTTATATTTTCATAAGAAATTTTTGGGTGAAGCAATGTGTAAGTCTTTTATCAACAAAATGTAGGTGTATTCCTAATAGGAAAGTAATTAATTTTATCTTTCGAAACGTTAGTACGTTGGTATGTTACGTATTTATCATAGAATATTCTTTATAATGACGTCAAATCACTTTCTAAAATTATAGCTGAATCGCATCGGATAATTCTTACCTTTATGGTACCTCAGACCAAAAGAATAAGATAGACGGAGCGCGTAGAACTAGCGAATGAAGCCAGAAAATGGAATACAAAATGGCAAAGGAGTACCTACTATTCCGCCCACAGAGTTCGCGAGCCGCGGTGTGGTCGAGAGCGTCCATAGAGGAAAATAATATAATTATTATAGTATTCCGTGGGAGCGTCAATCTGAGGATTAGACGTACGCTCCAGTGGGCGAAATAGTCGGTACTCCTTTACTATTTTGTATTCCTTTTTCTGGCTTCATTCGCTAGTTTTACGCGCTCCGTCTGTCTTATTCTATTGGTCTGAGTATGGAACATGCATTTTTTTATAAATGCATTATTTTTTCTTGTTAGAATAATGTTAAATCTACTCCGATCCTAGGATTTCCTATACATAAATGGATGCCTAAAGACGGTATATGATATAATCATTGGCGAACAAGATATAATAGCATTAGCTATTATAATCTTACATATCCTTCAGGAATAAACTGGTTACGGTTTGATAAACTCGAAGGTGCGAGACAGAGTTATCCATATTTATTATTACTTAACCCTTGAAATACAATAGATATGTAATTTTAAATTCTAATTTCATTTCATTCAGAACTAGTAATTATATTGTATCAGTAGTTATTTGAATAAAGAGATACGTGCCAATATTGTTTACTAAATAAGACAAGAGAGAAAAATCTGAATATACGCTGACATATCGTGTAATTACTTTTATTGAAGCGACACCGTTTCTTTATTAGGATATAAGTGAACTTGTTTACGAGTGTTAAGCAACATACCCACTATAAGTTTATCTTTGTTAATTACCTACATTGGGAACAATAAATTTGTGTGAAAAACGAAGTGCGGATTGCAAAGAACCGTAGGTCCGTGGGAAGTTTAGAACGAGCATTCAGTGACAAGTTGAATGGACTTTAAGCGGCATTCACACTGTGGGAATCAAATCGTTTTATCTACCAGACTGTCAATTAACGAGAGAAATGCTTTTAAATCTGTCTGAATCAGCTTAATCAATTGGATTATTTCAATGTACGTGCGTAAAAGCTGTGATAAGAATCGCTTTCCGTAATAAATCAAGATTAGTGTCACGGTGAGTCGTAACTTATAGGTATTCAAAGTCAAAGTCAAATTTCTTATTTCGAATAAACATTTACATGCACTTTCAAAACGTTAATTATGAATCTAGAGTTGCACGGTTTCAAAAAGTTGGTCCTATGGAGAAGAGCCGGCAAGAAACTCCATGGATATGCTCTTCAAATAATCAACGGTACAATGATCTGTTACCTACATGATTATGAAAGAATTGTGTGAGAACAATGTAAGTTAATAACTGAGAAAAATTCACTGAAGTGAACTAATTAATGATTAATAATGATTTTAAGTTTAGGCTCAACCACAACAGGAGGGAACCCAACGCAACGCCGATACTTGCTACATTGTGTTCATGTTTACAGCGATCAATGTTCAAATAGTAGGTATTTTTTTTTTAAATATATTAAAAATTACAAATGTCTTTGTAGAAAATGTAAAAAACGTATATCAAGACATAAATAGGTACCAGGCCCCTCAGAAAGTATTGCGAAAAAAAGTTTTTATATATGGGAGACTGGCCAGTTATAATGTTTTTCGAAAATATGATTATTTATAAGTAAAAATAAGTAAGTTCCAATTTCAAAATTTCCCTCCACATTTTTTGCGAGTTAATTCAAAGTATTGTGTCTCACTGAAATATGGATCTGCGCCGGGAACATTTTAGAGCTATGATTTTATACGATTTCAAGTGTCGCCTGAAACCGGATGAATCGTACGATAGACTTCAAATGGCATTCATGGATGAAGGCCCTTCCAAGGCAACCGTGTATCGTTGGTATAACGAATTCAAGCGCGGTCGACCAACTTTGGGGGATGACGAAAGAAGCGGTCGCCCTTTGACGGCTGTTACCGAAGAAAACGTGCTAGCAGTGAAAAATTTAATCCAAGACAATAGCCGAATTACATATCAGGAGATTCAACACATATTGAAGATTGGATCGGGAAGCGTTCACGAGATTCTACACAGCCATCTTCGCGTGAGGAGGATAGTATCACGCTGGGTGCCGCACAACCTCACCGATGCTCAGAAGCAGGCCCGGGTAGAATGGTGCCGTGATATGCTTAACAAATTTGAAGCAGGCTCGTCTCGGCGTGTTTACGACATCGTTACAGGTGATGAGTCCTGGATTTATCAATACGACCCAGAAACCAAGCGCCAGTCGACTGTTTGGGTGTTTCAAAATGAGCCAACGCCTACCAAAGTGAAGCGATCTAGAAGCGGGGGTAAGATTTTGATCGCTAGCTTTTTTAATTTGACTGGCCACTTGGTATCAATTCCCTTACGGGATCAAAGAAGCATTAATGCCGAATGGTATACTACCAAATGTTTGCCAGAAGTTTTCTCTGTTATAAGCAACAAGCGACCGAACACAGGGTTCCGCGGGCTACTGCTCCACCACGACAATGCACCTGCGCACACCGCACTCAAAACGAGGGACTTCCTGGACAGCACGCCAGTCAAACTCCTGGGTCACCCTCCTTACAGCCCTGATCTAGCACCGTGTGACTTCTTTTTATTCCCAAAAATAAAAAATCAGCTCAAAGGGATACAATTTTCGTCGCCGGAAGATGCGCTGGCTGCGTTCGAGCAGGCTGTAAACGAGGTGTCTGCGGCGGACTGGAAAAAGTGTTTTGAAAACTGGTTTAGGCGCATGAATCTTTGTATAGAGGCTGGTGGAAAGTACTTTGAAAAGATTTGATAAAAATATATGTACGTATAGAACAATTTTTTTTAGTTTCGCAAAACTTTCTGAGTGTCCCAGGTATAATTAAAAAAATACACAGTTATTGTATCAGAAAGTATCAACATACCCTCACACTATGTACATAATTTCTTAGTACGTTGGTCACATACGCCCTGCATATGAAATACATGAGTAGGTAATTAGGTTGTTGAACTTTGATTGAATGAAGGTATGTCATTTGTAAAGGTGGATTGCTCTAGTTCACCTTCTATACAGACTGCAAGGTGACTAATGGTATCTTATTTGCAAGTTTAAAGCCAAAATAATTCATATAAAATATAAAATTCACAATAGCACAGATAATATAATACTATACTAGACAATAGTATAAATTCATTCATATAAAATATTCATTATACTTATTTTTATTAGCATATCGAAAAACTGGTTTGTAATTCAAAAACTAAAATGTATCGTGTGATTTTTCACCCCCGACGCAAACGGTTGTTATCTATTTAAACTGTGTTTCTTATCTGCGTGTCTGTCTGTGGCATCGTGGCTCCCAAACGATTAAACCGCTTTAGTTTTTTTTTTTCAAGAAGGCTTGATCGATAGTGTCCTTAGCTATGATTCAAGAAAATCTGTTCAGCTGTTTGAATATCATCAGCTCTTTTCTAGTTGATGAAGGGATGTGAGTAACTTCAACAGGTCTGAACGATTCGAAATTTGGTAACCTGTTACTTCAATGATATTGCAAGAACATGGTAACCGTGACCTGCAGTATCACCTGGTATCAGCTCCTGCAGATGCCTGACCAACTTACAGCAGAGGTATCGTGTTCAAGATCATTGGAATGGTTTCAATGAATGTTATAGATAGATGGTCATCAGGGTTTGATGATGGAGCAGGAAAGAGAAATGAAGATAAATTGGTGAGTGATTCTAAACTACTTTCACTCGTTCAATCTACATGAAATTGATATAGGTACGATGTAGTATCAGTTGTGGTGAATTAGTGTATAAATGTGTAAAGTGATCAAAGAATGAATGATTGGATGAGTTGTGTCAGAGTTTTTAATTTTTTAATTTTCCCCTTTTTATATACAACTTTATTGTTAGTTTATACTAAACCTCTTAAGGTGTCATTGTACTCATAATTATTAATAAGTTTTACTACCTATGAGAACAAACTTGAAATCGTGAAAAAAAAAACAGCTATTCCCCATATTTTGTCGATTTATATGAACACAAATGTACGGATCTGCTGTTTTCTTCGCGATTTTAGGGTTTGTCACAAAATAAAAGTTGTTAATAATGATGAGTACAATGACCACTTAAGAGGTTAGAATAAGGTTGTATAATGAACCGACCAGTTACAAAACAATATATTATATATATATATATTATATATTGCATTCGCTTACAAAACAAGCTCCAGATTTATCGGGGTCATCCGACGAGAATATCGGGGAATGTTCGTTATACAACACTTAAAAGGATAACGTCGAAACCTTTCCGGTAATCGGACGGCGATCTGTAATTAAGACGTACTAAATGTAAGGAATTTCAATCAATATTATTCGTAACGTTTTTTATTACACGTAACATTGATTACACATACCGAAAAGTAAAACAAAAACTACTGCTAGTGTACTTATAGACATATGACTAAGTATGTGTTACGAGACTTCTTATACATGGCATTTTTGTTATAAGTAGATATGTGGTTTCGTGTGTGGACGCGAATTCCGTCCGCAGATGGATCTTGCATTGCTAAACACTTCACATGCTTTATATTTCACATAAATCATCATCATCATCATCATCATTTCAGCCGAAAGACGTCCACTGCTGGACATAGGCCTCCCCCAAACATCGCCACAACGACCGGTCCTGTGCCTTCCGCATCCAGCGGATTCCCGCGACCTTCACCAGGTCGTCGGTCCACCTTGTGGGGGGCCTACCCACGCTGCGCCTTCCAGTACGCGGTCGCCACTCCAGAAATTTACTGCCCCATCGGCCATCCGTTCTGCGAGCAATGTGCCCCGCCCACTGCCACTTAATTTATTTCACATAAATAAATAATAATAAATATTACACAGCACCATCTAGTCCCAAACTAAGCAGAGCTTGTACTATGGGTAGGTACTAGACAATGGATATAATAGGTACTACAATGGTGCCGATTCTCTTGTACACCCACCTAAACCTAACTATAACTAAAATTTACAAATTTTAGTTTAGAAAATCATAAAACTTATTCTGTGTTTATCTTTTTCTTATTTTACAAAACTTGTTGACAGTTCTAATAATTGAGTTTGACGCATCTAAGTTGAATTGGCGGTGCTACCAGTACATCTTAAAAAATTTATTAAAGAGTGAATGGAAATGACCGAAAGTTCACAAAAACAAGGAAATTAAATAATAATTATATTTGTAATTATTAGTTTATCATTAAAATTATGAAGAAAAAATCATGTCACGAAATAAAGTACATTTTTGTTTTATATTTTCAATAAAATATATAAATTGGAATAATGTGATCAGGTTATTATTACCTACGGCCCGTATTACAGAACGATACTCAAGCGTTGATCACAGTTTAAAACTAGTTTTGAGTTGAGCTTTGATTTTAGATCGTTCCTCAAGCAGAGATTTATTGATCACAGTTCAGATCACAGTAATAAACTATTTCTTTAATTTAAAAAGCTGGAATTTCCCTTTTTAAAGACGTGGTTAAAAAGTTCTAGCACCCAGGACACGAAATTTCTGAAAAAAGTTGAATAAATTAGAATATAACATTGAATTAAGAAACCTATGGAAGTGGCACATTCTTCTATATCCACCTAGTTTATACAAATATCTATTAAATCGTTATTGAATTATGAAACTATTCTTTGTCTCTTGTTAACAAACGTGTTATGTCGTTTGGTGAAAGAGATCGCATGCTATTTGTATATTCTCTGTTTGGCAACATCTTTACGGGATGTCAAAATACCTACGCCGCGTGGCAACCCCGCTTACCCCGCAATGTGGCCCATAATACATGAGCTGTCAAGTAAACAAACTAGGGCTGTTGATATTTTTTAAATATCAGATTTTCGATCTATCGATTATTATTGAAAAAAAAAAGATATTTCGATATATTGGCCAAATTTCATGATTATAGGTCAATGCGAAGTACCCTATAGGTTTTTTATGTGAGTTTGCGAGTATCAAAATGTGACATAGCCGTATGATTGCCTTGACCTAGAAGCTTGATTTTTTATGTCCTAGGGACAGCCGAACTTAGTATTTGATATAATTGCATTATTTATTACTATTTGAAAATGATTTTAATCAGCATTTTTACTAAGTTGAATAACTAAACTAATTTTGGTCCTGTCAAACCAAAAATTAGTTTTAAAGTGAATTTCAGAATAGAAAACTTCGTTTGACAGGACTAAACTAAATTTAGGTGATTTTTAGTCTAGTTTAGAGAATTTTGTGACAAGAGTATCGGCACCATTAAATGCACTATAGCAATTATGTGCTACTAGTTCACACCACCACCATTATTCTACTAATATTATAAACGTGTATATCCTACTAATATTATAAACGTGAAAGTTTGTGAGGATGTATGGATGTACGTATGGATGTGTGGATGTGTGTTACTCTTTCACGCAAAAACTACGGTGTGGATTTTAATGAACTTTGGCATACAGATAGAACATAGCCCGGATTAACATAAAGGCTACTTTTTATCGCGGGAAGATGAACAGTTCCTGAGGGAAACGCGATAAACGACATTCACGCGGGCATAGGCTAGTGAGTCAATAAAAATATTGTCCCATTTTTGGGCACGGGCCTCTTCTCAGAATGAGAACTGGGTTCAGGCTTTAGCCCACCACGTTGGCCTACTGTGGGTTGGCGAACTACACACACCAACGAGAACTGTGTGGACCAATCTCAGCTGTGTACGTGTAGGTTTCCTCTGTATGTATAGGTTTCCTCACGATGTTTTCCTTTACCATTAAAACATTAAAGCAAATAATAATCAAATTCTGATCCACACATGAATGAAAGTTCACAGTTTCACATATCCTCACGGAATCTGCATGCGCACCCGCATACGACAGAAAACTTTGAGTTCATGTAGATTGTATCACCTTCTAATCCGTTTTGTTGGATTAAGAGAATGCAATACCGGGATACCAGGATCTTGAAATACCGGGATCCCGCATGATTTTTGCGGGACTACTCCCACAATTTAATACCCCTTAGGATAAAAGAACATATGTATATATATTATATGATTCCTTCAAAACTAAAGTAGTCTAATCTGTGGCGGTTGTGGGAGCAGTGGGGTAATAGTGTAATGCATTCACATTGACATCAGCTTTCATTTTGAAATTACAGCAATATTTATTGCGTGATACGTAGACGGAAAAACACACAGAGCAATGAACATTGAAATCCAGATGATTGCGATCGCGAGTGAGTTACGCAATTCGGCAGCTGCTCTTATTCATTTTTGCCCATTGTCCTTTATGTACAATGAAACTTGTAACCTTCTTTCTAAGACTATCATACGCAAGAAAATTAAAAACATCCTAGATAAGTTAAGGTTCACTAACAGGGAAAACAACGCAGACATTACTGGTTATGACTTTTTGCTAACCTAGATTCAGGTTCAGCAGCTGAACCGATATGTCATTCCCATACATTTTGATTGTTTTTTATAGCGTTGATGATTGTAAATAGTCAACTTGACTAGGGGGGCAGAACTGACTTTGACGCGTTTCCCAACCGATGGCGTACCTCAGCCTAGGAAATCGTAGTGCTCGTCTTGAAGTTTTGCCTTGAAGAACGAGAAATGCGGGATTCTGGAAAGACCTGGATCCAGCGGGACTATGAATTCTTAGTCCCGCAAATACCGGGATTAAAATTATATTGCGGGATTGTATGCCCTTGTTGAATTTATATTAGTACAATAATGTAATTTTTTCTGTATCCAAACCATTTAGTTAGTGTGCCGCACACACGTGCGACTGTCGTTTGTTACATTAAGGTCTGTGTTGTTACACTACAGTCAGTCAGTGTCAGTGTTGTTACTATAAGATCAAGCTAATCAGTCAGTAAGCCGTTTATGTGATAACTATAACTATTTTGTCACTGCAATCGTTGCCAATTGAAAAGTAGATAGCCGCTTTTTGTATGAACGTTGGTTTTGGAGATAACTTCAAAGTACACTGATCTAAAAGCGCTTTAAAGAAGAATCATGGAACCACTAGAAAAATTATTTAAGACCCCCCATTTAAAAGAAAAGTAAGAAGTTATTTAACGCTAGGACATAATTATTTTATTGACGGATGGCAACACAAAAACAAAACTACCATTGAATTATCTATCAGATTGGGTTGTTTTGTCAAATATCAATATCTGCTATCATTCGCAACACAGATCTATGATTCGCAAGTTAAGCTATCATTTTTGACAAATTAGTCATGACAGTTAGATTAGATAGTGACAACTGTCAATTTTACTTCTTTTTTCGGTATATTTGTTTTTACATTCTTGATGTGCCCATTTTAGGCTTAAATTAACTAACTAATTAACTATCTAAAATTAAAACTAAATCTCAAAATTCTTTAGAATTCAAGAGGTATTTAAAAAGATACGGTTTATTTCAAAATGCAAATTTTTAAGATCAAAATAGGTATATTTAACTTAACCGGATTAGAATATTTTGTTATTAAAAACCGGTTCTGGATATCTCCTTTACGATTGGTTGGTAAAAGATCGCTCGTCTGCGGAAGCCCTTACACACGTGCGTTACGTACGAGACTTACTTTATTTTTCGATTTCCGCAATCCGAGTTCGGAAACAACAATAAGATATTAAATTTCACATTTAACAAGTAATGTAGGCACTTACAGAGTTACAGTCAATTTCCTTACAATGATGAAGTAAACAAACAAAGTTCAGTTGTTCTTACACATAAGTAAATATTATTTTAGGCGGATATTTACTTATTGTTTGTGTTCAGATACAACTGTTTTACGCTTTGTTTGATAATTTTGGTATATGGGGCTTCAGTCTTAAGAATATATGTATGAAAAATGCATATTGTATGTCAATTAAAGTGTACAATCATCTCCCTCAAAATGACAAAGAATTATCCCGATTTAGAAAAAAAACTGTAAAATCTCCTAATGAGCAAGAACTATTATAGTGTTACAGAATATTTATAAGATAAGATATAGGTATCTTATCTTATAAATATTCTAACATAACATAATTAATATCGTCAACTCAGCCTATCGCAGTCCACTGCTGGACATAGGCCTCTCCCAAGTTGCGCCACACAACAACACTCGGTCCCTTCTGCATCCAGTCCGCCCCAGCCACGTTCTTCAGGTCGTCGGTCCACCTGGCGGGGGGCTCATATTTTTGGTTTCTTATCAATCAATCCAATTTACACGCCGCGTCAAGGGGCAGAATATGCTGAAACTAATCATAAATCACCTATACCAGTAAAAATACCTTATTCATGCAAATAATTAATTTTACTTCGACTTGTCTTTTTGAAAGGAAATAGTATAGCAGTCAAATTTTTAACGTAAATATTGTATGCTTTTGATGGATCCCAAATTATATTTTACCACGTATTGTTATCAAATAACTTAACTATTCTCGTTATTACAACAATAGATCTATTTCGAGTTACTTCACATTGACATTCCATTGATAAATTCTGTGGGTTTGTGTCACAATATAGTCACAATAGTGTATTTTATAACAGTATGCTGTACTATATCTGTTTGTTTGAACAGTAATTGTGCTGTGACAACTCCAAGGCCGTTCCACATAGTTTCATGCCCTACTGACTCTCTTATCATTGCAGAAAAGCGTGCTGAACGCTGCGTTTTGAACGCCTGATTGGGTAATAATAAAAACAATACGAAGGCGTATTTAAATAAACCACTCATGAGGCCTTATTTTCAATGTAACTAAGTGTAAATTAATAGAGCCTTCACCAGCAACGGTACTAGGTGTCCGACGTAGGTACCCTTGGCAGTCAGTTAGATACCAATGAGAGATGAATAAGCGTACGGCAAACACTTGCTGGCGCTGGGCATCCTGAATTTGCGGCAAAGGTCATCGAGTAGGTTCTACCTGGATTTGCTTCCCGACCCGGCCCGGTAGTTTTTTGCCGACTAGTACATTTTGTATGGGTTTCTAGACTTTCCGGGTATAATCTACCCGGCCCGGCCCGTATCGGACCGGAAGGTGTGTGCCCGCGCTAAGATGACAGTTACTAAAAAAGAGTGATTTATAAACATTACACGTTTATAGTGCTGGTATCAAGAGGGTTATTTGAACAATTAGCTCTTCGATTCTTCTCTTTTCTATACATTTGATGGTCTACTGATCTACCTACTCTGTCTATCCGTCCGTACGCCCATCTGTCTCTGACTATCACAGGGCTTTATCTTTTTAATCGACTTCAAAAAAAGGAGGAGGTTCTCAATTCGATTGCATATTTTTTACAGTTAGTAATAAGTCACTAATTGAAATTATACAAAATATTAATTATTTTGCTAGGGCCGGTTTTTCCCCAAAGTGATTAGTCTGAATTTCGAAAGCGTTACAGCTGCCAGTCTGCTCAATTTGTCGTAAAGGTGGTTCCTCGGCCGATGCCGTCTTAAAAGTTTCTTCATATCCTTCTGTTAGCAAATCACCCATGAAGTGTGCTAATGAGAGGTTTTAATTGGGTTTTAAGTTAATGAATGATACATTTAATTAAATTTTATTTTACTGTTAAATATTTAAAAGGTGGTTTAGGTGTTAATTAAACCAATTTAAAAAGTGGTTTTAAAATACGATGTTGACTTTATTACTTTTTGCCTTTTTATTGACAGTATTGAAGTACTATGGACAAAATTAAATAATGTACATAATGTACATAGTTGTTTTTTTTTTGCATCTTTGCTACTGTGAAAGAAGAAACAGTAAATTAGTTTCTGTAATCCCGACTGTGAAGG
This sequence comes from Asteroscopus sphinx, assembly GCA_949699075.1. Taxonomy (NCBI): domain Eukaryota; kingdom Metazoa; phylum Arthropoda; class Insecta; order Lepidoptera; family Noctuidae; genus Asteroscopus; species Asteroscopus sphinx. The sequence continues at coordinate 15,384,189 of OX453013.1, forward strand.
GTAGTTTTAACACATTGTGTAAATTAATTCTATTTGGTTGTTATATACAGCACTGGAAGGCGCAGCGTGGGTAGGCCCCCCACAAGGTGGACCGACGACCTGGTGAAGGTCGCAGGAATCCGCTGGATGCGGAGGGCGCAGGTCCGGTCGTTGTGGCGATGCTTGGGGGAGGCCTATGTCCAGCAGTGGATGTCTTTCGGCTGAAATGATGATGATACAGCATTTCTAAGCAATCTCGTGTATTATTGTAATGTTCTGTATTTCATCCCATCTCTCTTTCTCCTAGCCTTTTTACAACCATGTTGGGGTCAGCTGCCAGTCTAACCAGATGTCCTGATCATGTCCATTTCATCATATTGTTTCTGTATTTCATTTAATCTCTATATTAAAACTACACGCTGAAATTTAGTCCCTACATTTATTCATTCGTTTTTAATTGTACACAAATGCAGGGACCAGCTGATTTTTTATCGCCATTTCAGGATAGGTCCCATAGTAAAAGTTGTTCATAATGATGAGTACAATGACCCTTTTTCAGGAAAACAGCCATTAAAATTTCAGGCCGATACTCAAAACGAATGAACTTAATTGCTTCATTGTAAAAGAAAGCTCTAGTTTGAAAGAAAATTGAATGATATTGGTATAGGTTGGTATTGGTTGTTTGACGACCTCTGTGGTCTAGTGGTTCGAGTGTCGGACTGCTGATCACGAGGTTGTGGGTTCGATTCCCACAGGACACAAATATTTGTGTGATGACCATGAGTGTTTGAGTTGGTCTGGTCATTGATTCATAACCGATATCAGACGACATAACCGATATCTGACATTTGGAAGTGTATGTGTATTGAAGTAAGAGTGTACGAGAGGATATTATGAAAAATTGAAAGTGATGAGGGTCGAGTGTGCATTGAGTTCAAGGTGGCGTTAATGGAAAGTGATGGCAAAAAGGGTGTCGGAACAATGAGCCTTTCTAAAAAGAAAACATTATAGGCAGGCTCTTCATGAATGTGCGTGACAACCACACAATTTGGCCTTCACGGTTGCATCGTGAACTCGAACTGTAAATGGATTATCAACAACACAGCACAACACAACAACAACTACACACAACAATAACAACAAAGTATGGGTTGATGCCTGAAATAATGTTTTTTTTTTCATTGTAAATGTCGAGGTAATGTAACATTTGGAGCGAGCTTGTGACGTAACAGTATCTGCTAAAATCCGAGCAGCGAGCGAATTAGTACACTCCAGTAACTACTGTAATGTTCACTTTTTATCACGTGAATGATACAGATCAGTTTTCACCTTACGTATATGTCGAGATGGGGTGGATGCAATAAAGTATCGGTTTTCATATCTATACCTAATAATAATAATAAATAAAAAAGCCTTTTATTCCGTGCTACAGCTGCTACAATAATAGTTACATATAATTTTTGACATATAAACAATTTTTTTTTATTCTTATTAAAAAAAAAAAAAATTGAATTTTTATGCATCTATTGTAATAATCTATGTTTAAATGATTTTATAATTGATTGACAATATGTTAATAGCACGGACCCCTCTCAGGTGAAGGCCTCCTCCAACGATTTCCATTTTTCTTTTAGTTTTGCTGTTTGTATCCACTTTGTTCCTGCGATCTTCCGTATATCATCCTCCCATCTTGTGCACGGTCTCCCTACGCGTCGTTTGCCTGGCGGGCCCTTCCATATAGTTACACCTACAGTCTATCTGTTATCTGTTTGACGTGCAACATGGCCAGCCCATCTAAATTTTAATTTTTGGGCGTAACTCAGTGCGTCTATTACATTTGTGTCTTATTTTTGTGTGTCTAATCTTATGTATTTTCTTTATATTTAGCATACTACGCTCCATACCTTTTTGGCAAGTACTAATTTTATTTTTAATCTTCCACGTAAATTTCCACGTCTGGCAACCGTACGTTAGAGAAGGAAGAATGAATCATGAATGAACACATGAATCCATTATCTTCTTTTTTAATTCTACTGACATTTTGCTTTTGAATACTTCTTTTAAGCTCCAATATTTATTCCACGCCTTTTTCAATCTGCGCTCTACCTCTTGTCCATTGCTGTTACTATTGAAACTTATTTGTTTACCAAGATAGATATATTGCTCCACATATTCTGAAGGTTCATGTTCTATCATAATACATTTCTTGATACTATTTGTCATGGTTTTTGTCTTGGAGAGGTTCATTTCTAATCCCACATGTCTGCTAGCTACGTGAAGCGTTTCTAACATGTATTGTAGATTGCAGCTGGTTTCTGATACTATTACGAGATCGTCTGCGAATCTTAGATGGCTCAGGTATTTACCATTAATGTTCAGGCCGCAATTTTTCCAGTCTAGCTTGCCTATGATGGATTCTAATATAGCGATAAAAAAAATTGGGGATAGTGGGTCGCCCTGTCTTATTCCTCTTTTTATGGGAAAACTTGGACCAGTTGTTTCCAATTTGACTTAACTTGTGCTGTTACTGTATATATTCCTTATCACTTCTATATATTCTTTCTCTACCTTTTGAGCTGTAAGGGTTTCCCATATGCTTGCGTGTGATATTGTGTCGAATGCTTTTTGGTAGTCGACGAAGGCAATGTCTCTGTCGGTCTCTGACTTTCCTGGTATTTTTCAATAAGTTGTTCTAAGGAGTGGATGTGATCGATTGTAGAGAATCCCTTTCGAAAGCCTATAATTGAAGAAAAAAGTTTATATAGAGTCGATAAGAGACTTATAGGTCTGTAATTACCTATGTCGTATGGCAGCACCCTAAAAAACCAAGATGAAATAAACAAATACAAGGATAGTCTAAAAAACCATCTAACTGACTGGAGTAAATTGGAAACAGTGCAAGCATGCTATGACAAATTGATACACACCATAATTCAAAGTCAGGAAAATGCAACATCAGAAAATGAAACCACTACAAAGCACAAAGTCCTATCAGAAAGAACAACATCGCTTTTAAAAAGAAGACAAGAGCTTCAAAAAACTAAAAACAAATCCCGTTCCTTGAAAAATGAACTCTGCACTCTATATAAGCTAATAAGCAAATATATTAAAATTGATTACAAAAATTATAGGACTAAAACTATTGAAAAACATATGGAGCATGTAGGAAGCCTGAAAAAAGCACAGAAAGAGCTACGAACCAATAGAACCTGGATCGAGGGGCTGAATCACCTTGGTAAAATATCGTACAACCGCATAGATATCATCAACATTGCAACAGACTTTTACAGAGACCTGTACAGTGTTAGACATCACACATCAAATATCACCACTAAAAAGAATCAAGACTCGGAAGAGATATCACAGGAGAACTCTGAAGGCGAAATAAGGACAATTGATGAAATAGAAATTCTACAAGCAATAAATAAATTAAAATCAGATAAAAGTCCAGGTCCAGATAAGATCACCAACGAGGCTATAAAGACTGGCGGTGCTTTATTAGCCACACCATTAGCACACCTATTTAATTTGATCTTAAAGACGGCGAGTATACCTGTACAATGGTCCGAATCAAATATAATCTTACTCAGTGGCGTGCATTGCATATAGGCAAATAAGCAATGCCTACCTCGTTACAATTCAATATTAACTACTACTAAATAAATTAATCAGAGTATTAAATAAAAACCATTAACATAGGTATTCAATAATAATGTATGAATTCAATGCGAAACTTCATACTAGGTGCAGGCATTAGGCAGGTCAGCCGCACGAATGCCTGTAATTTCACACACAATCAAACCATTTGGCGTAACTATATACACACGCACACTACTTTAGCGACGTAATACGACAAAAACATAAATCACGTTACGGCCATGCGTAACACACTAACATTTGACAATTCGCAATTTATTCGCAATATCAGCTCTACAGGTGTAGCCTTGTCGACTCGTCGCGTCATGGGTCGTTCGTAACGTTTTTCACACGTAACCGTTTTGTGTGTAACTAGTTATTTCCATACAAACTACAAAGTGATCGTTATAATAAAACTATACTCAACATTAGAAAAATAATGGCGAAGTAAAGATAGTAATTGTTTTATATTATTTACATTTAAGTGTAAATGGTAAATATATTACAATATTTTTTTTGTACAGTCGATTGCATGACAGTGGTAACACTTACAAAATCACCCTTACTGCTTACGAAATAAAGACGCTGTCAATGTCGAAACTGTTACCACTGACATGCGGTCGACCGTACATTGCTACACATTTATCGTAAAATAACGAAACTTAGTATACGCTTATATCGAAATATCGATAGCGTTATAACGTTATTTATCTATTATTATAATGAATTGAATATAATAATTGTGTAAAATCTGTTGTTTTCGTGCTCCGTAAATCTATTTTGTAACTTTGTTCGTAAATTAATCGCTAAATTACTACATCCACAAAACTACTATTTACACAAAACGATTATCATCATCCTCTTAAGCATTTTCTCTAACCGACGTTAAATAACGCCCAACTCTAATTTATTGGCTGTTGACATTGACACATGACAGTATTTGACATTCTTGTTTCTATTTGCGCGGGTGAATTGCATAAATCGCTCAGATTAAAAACCTCATAAATCGTATTTTAATTACGTAGACAGAAAAACTAATTAGGTAGTTCGTTTTATTGTGATTTGTGAAGGTTTTTGTAAAGAAACTTATGTAAACATGGATGAATTACAGTGCTCGGTATATGTGTTTAGAGAAATTACGAGAAACCCTTTCAGTCAGTTTTCGTTTGTTGACAAAACAAAAAAAGTGTATATCAGTAGACAAATACGAAATCAAATCTGTCTTTGACTCAAGAAAATCTAAAATGTTATGACAATTACACGTTAATACAACTGTAACTGGACTAACTGGGTGCCGTCATTCAAATGTAATGGTCTTTTACCAGTGTCTCTTTAAAACGTATGTGTACAAGATTTTTTTAATTTTATACTAGTAACTTGCTCTGTCTGTTTAGTGCCTGCCTACCTAGGCCGAAAACCAATGCACGCCACTGATCTTACTGTACAAAAAAGAAGATCTATACCTACTGCATTTTAATTAACATCAGACATAAAGCTCATTGATAGAAGAAGCATTATAATATCTTGCAACTATGTTCTGAATCTTTCGCAGATTTTAAAAAGCAGACTCTTGAAATTGTATGTTCGTAACAACAAATACAATATGACAGTACTGTTACATCGTGAACTTAAACTATAAGTGGATTGTAAGATATTTTGAGAAAGAGTGGAGTCTTCAAGGTATCGGATTTCATTTAAAAATAAATTTGTATAAAATAAACTGGTTGATAGAACGTTAAAATATTTTAACCCCTGCTTGCGTCAAGAATAATGATTTCTATAAGAAAAATATATGTATAGACAGTTTCTTAAAATACATATTAAATCTTCTTTTATCGTGCCAATGGCTCAAATATTATATTTATAGCTGTATGTGAACTAGTGCACTATATAAGTTGTTGCATTTACGGGCATGGCTTTACTGACGTCAATAACTTACGTAAGCCATAAGCATAGTCATAAGCTGTGAGGTAAGAGTCGGTTTTCAAAAGCTATATTAAGTGCATCACGTGGGTGTCTGCGGTTTTCAAAGTCTATGTATGGTATCTCGGAATTAAGAGCCATTCATACTACGCTATAATATACTATAGCATATAAAAAATATTATATAGCACAACAATATCACTCGGCATGTATTTCATATGAACAAGTTCACGCTATGCCATACTATATAGGTATGTAATAGTAATATATAGGTATATATAGTACGCAATGTAATAGTAGACGCATTATGCTATACTATACTGAATTTTTAATCACCATCCAAATTTTAATATTATGATCTTTCCTGAAAATAATAAAATACATGTTTTGTTTAAGTATCACTCAGTACAGTCTAACAAAGCAATTAGTATCCAGGGTAACCAGATATACAACGTGTCCCAGAAATCAACGTCAAGCCGAAAATAGGCAATAGGCCAAGTCGTGACAGTCATTAGAAAAATATAAAAAAAAATGTTGGTCATGTACTTTTCAAATTTTATGGATTCAAAAAAAAAACTCGAAAAGTGACACCCTGTGATGATTTTTCAAGTCTTGTGGCTACAAATATTTACTTTCCATCAGTTTTTTTTCTGTAACGTAACCATGAATAACCCTTCTGTAAATTACAGTTAAAAGTTAAAACATAACTACCTCATTTTTAAATAAAATGTTACATTTTTGCCCAATATTGAATTCAAAATTATTACATCACCCAACTTTAACCGCGTGTAGTGTAAAAAAAAAGTACTACACTATTTTGGCAAGTAACTTTAAAAGATGGCGCGTTTAGTCTGGATTCCAAAATGGTATGCCACTTACTAATTGCTATTTCTTAATTGACGAAAAAAAAATATTTGTTAGTTTTAGGTGCGTTTGAAATAAAATTCAGTTGTTGGATTTCTTTAGTTATAATTTTTATTCAATCAGATTTACAGAGTTTATATTATTGCCCGTTTTCGGCTTGACGTTGATTTCTGGGACACGTTGTAGATGAAGATTTCTCAGAAAATTATTATAAAACGGTTTGATTAGGGTTTTAAATAAATACAGTTTAACTTTGTCCGTTATTCAAATTATATTTTACTCTAAAATATCCATAATCTTCTGAGAAAACTTCATTTATATCTGGCGTCACTGGAAACTATCTATTTGCTTTGGTAGACTGTACTAAAATATTGAGATATGGCATTACAAAGTTATGTTTGACTTGGTAATCACTGTGCTGAAAATAATAAAATACGTGTTTTTCTATTAATTATCACTTAGTCAGAACTTAAATATTAAGTACTTATATTGTTTTATATTGCATCTTAAAAATTACGTTTTACTTGGCAACTACACAAAAATAGATAATTTTTCCGGAAATTTATTATATTGCGAAAATTTTACATATCAAAAATAAAGTTTTTGAATGATACGCAATGCCTAAACATTTTTTGGATACTGATTAAAAAGTCACCTGTATAGCAAAATATTATAGTGTAGTCTGAACTGCGCTTTACGGTATGACAGTTGTTAATGAAATCTTCCTTATAAAAAAATATTTTGTTAATACATGTTTATACAAGATGTAACAGAAAGGTGTAGTTATGTTTGGAGAGCTCATTCAAGGCATAGCATAAAACAACTTTACATTTGACGACAACCTCGAAGTCATGAAAAAAAAAACTGTTGTTTCATAGAAAAGTGGAATAGGTACCTTTTTTGCTGTTTTTTTTTTGTTTTCGGGTGGAAATCCTCATGGACATTCTCCATCTGGGGAAGGCTCAGCCCTACTCGACCGAAATGTATGGAAGGGTTTTTTTTTTACGCAAGTTCAAGGTCAACTTGGTACTAAAAGTTTTCAATATATACAACGTGTTATTGAATTAACTCAAAACCTGAAACTAGTTTGTTCAGAATCGGGAGTAGAATCTATTACACTACTTTTAACATAGGTTAATTTTTACAAAAAAAATATTTTCATACCATGCCGAGTCTAAAAGTTTCATAAGACGACGCGGCGCTGAGTGCAAAGGCGAGCGAGACCCGGTAGAACAGTTTAATAAAAACATATTGGTAACGTTTGTTTCCTAAAAGTTACCTTAATTTTAAGAGGTTATTTATCTACAGGACCGGTCGTTGTGGCGATGTTTGGGGGAGGCCTATGTCCAGCAGTGGACGTCTTTCGGCTGAAATGATGATGATGATGATGATGATTTATCTACAAAAACTTAACTTAATTTTAAGAGGTTATTTACCTCCGACACAGTAGCGTCGAGAGCGTCGCACGTTCGTGAATGAATCTAGCGCTATGAATCGATTAGAGTAACCATGATACCAAAAATTACAAATATCTTCTACAACACTAAATGAAAATTAATAATACTTTCCATATAAATTTATTATCATAAAAACTAGTTGGGGTGTCTGAGGTTTTGAGTTATTCCAATAACACGTTGTATACCTTTCTGAAACATGTTGTAGATTTCACAAACTCGCCCCAAAAGTCTTGTTTACTATTTGGGTTATAAACTTTATTAGCTAACTAACTGAACTAGTTGAATAAATCTAGTTTTAGTCTAATAAATATACGGACAATCAAATAAAGCTACCCTAAAATATCAGTGAAAATAAAACAAGAATTGAATACTGTTTTCTATTTGTTTGTCCTTTATACCTTGTCTAAAAGTTTTGAATACTTTCTAGGAAGTTCTGAAGTAGTTTTTCTTTTGATGTGCTGAGCCCGGCTAAAGTTCTTTACGACTAATAAAAACACTGAAAATGGAGCTCTTACATAAAATTCATTATTCGGTCTTGGTCCGAGATACAAAGCAACAATTAGTAGCTTAGGGTTGCCAATTTTTGAAGAAATTACGTATTTAGATTTTAGTAGTAGTAGAGCTCCTTTGTGAAAGAGCTCGTCCGGGGAAGTAGGTACTACCACCGTGCCTACTTCTCCGCCAAATAGTGATGCTTGCATTGCTGTGTTTCCGTCTGAAGGGTACGGGTGCCGGTGAAATTACAATCATATGAGACTTTCCATCTTCATGTCTCAGTTTGGCGAACCGACTTGCGGTACCATTCAGGTAACAGCCTAGGTGATATTTCAGTTTTTATGGGCAAAGGTAACCACTTAACATCAGGTGGGCCTTTAGCTCGTTTCGCCATCCTGTACTATAAAAAATATAGGGATGGTAAATAAAAAGTAGTCTCACAAGAAATATTATATATTGTAATTTATAAACAAAGTTATTGAGGAACTATTACGGCTAAGTTCTCGATTACGGGCTTACCCCCAGTTTCCGAAAGGCTGGTCAACGCAAAAATTTACTTATCAACTGTCAAATCTCAGGTCAAGTATTGTGATTGGTTGTTAACATTTTTGCCGGCCAATCACAGGAGCTGACATGAGATTTGACAACAGATCAAATCGATCAGCCTTCCAGAAACTGGGGGTTAGTGTCAGTTTACGTTTCATAATATTTGACGTATTATTTGAACTTAGGCTTGAAATACTGCCTCGTTGTTCGAGTGGTTGCAAGCGCGACTGCTGAACGTGAGGTCCTGGGTTCGATTCCCGGGTCGGGCAAAGTGTTATTGGGTTTTTTCATTAGGAAATTCACAGTAGCAGCCCGGAGTCTGGATTTGTGCCTGGTTGATGTCAATAGGCTCGCCCCCTATTACATGGGACTTACAACATAACTGGCGAAATGTGGGTGTACTATAAACCTGTGCCTACCCCTTCGGGGAAATACAGGCGTGATGTTATGTTATGTGTTAGGGTTGAAATAAAGTATTTCCGCGCACTTTACTGGTATTTAAAAAGTTTATGAGTACAGATAAGTGAGTAGTGAGTAAGTTTGATAATATCATATCTTTTCTTTGATAATAATATCTTACAATATTTTAAGTCTCGTAGGTACAGTCGACTGCATGACAGTGGTAACACCTCAATTCGAAAAACGCCCATACTGCTTACGAAATAAAGATGCTGCTAATGTCAAAGTGTTACCACCGACGTGCGGTCGACCGTACTTAACCTATGAGACTTAAAATATTGTAAGATACTTTATTTTAAATTACGGTTGGCAACCCTACGTGTAGTCAACCGTTGCTTTTCTTCTTTCATATTATCTTTTCCTGCCTAATTTTCATTAGTCTTTATTTTTAATAACAATGTCCTTTGAATAGCTTTGTTTCAAATAGATACTTATTATGATGTTTGTGGTAAGATTCCGATTTCTATTTAAAAATTCCGTCACTTAAGCTATATTGTCATCGATGGTTGGTGTAGTTGGTATATTGTGGAAAATTCAGCACACCTGATGTCTAGGTTTAAAAAAATATTTTCAGCTTCGCATCGCATTATTTTAGTTTGACCTTCGATAAGATATACTCGTGTACACAATTTATAATAGGTATATTTATATTTTTCTTGTAGTATTTTGAAGGGCGACGAAGTAATTTCCATTTTATGGGAGCACTTTTGGGGACGTTAATGTTTTAAGTACCAAGAAGAATAATGTCACTGCGGCAAGATATGCGACTGATGTGAAACATCAAATCAATCAACTCAGCCTATCGCAGTCCACTGCTGGACATAGGCCTCTCCCAAGTTGCGCCACAACGCTCGGTCCTCTGCCTTCCGCATCCAGTCCCCCCCAGCCACTAAACATATGTGAAACATACTAAAATTAAATTAAAAGATAGTTACATGAAGATAATAACTAATGTAACATGTTAATTAACTTTGGAGTTTGTATACACACACGGCTAAATACAAGGTCTTACTATAATTATGGCAATTTTTTTAAGGCTAGGCTCTATGAATGGTATACCTAGTATTTATTTCAAATATCAAATTAATCTAAAATATGTTTTACTCACAATCCTACTAATCCTATCCTACTAATGTTAAAAACGTGAAAGTTTGTTAGGAAGTATGGATGTATGTATGGATGTTTGTTACTCTTTCATGCAAATACTACTGTATGGATTTTAATGAAATTTAGCATACAGATAGAACATAACCCAGATAAACATAGATGCTACTATTTACCCCTGGAAGATGAACAGTTTCCAAGGGACGTGCGTTAAAAAAAATTAACCCTTATTTTAACACCTTAAGGGTTGATTTTCCAAAAACACTGAAACACGTATTTCTTTATATTCAATCAAAAAGCCAAATACCGTTTTTTATACATCTGATTTCATCAACCCCTATTTTACCCCCTTAGGGGTGGAATCTCTAAAAATCCTTCCTTAGTGGATGCTTACGTTGTGAAAGGTACCTACTGTCAAAATTTCATGTTTCTAGCCCCAGCGGCTTAGGCTCTGTAGGAGGTCGCAAGCCGTCAGCCGTGGCCTACCATCAGTATGCCACCTGATTTGCACCACCCAAGGATGACGTGTAGGGATCCGGAAAAGGGATACTCTCCTACGGACGTGGGTGACAACGGGGGCGAGCCTATTGCCATTAACCGGGCACGAATCCAGATTCCGGGTTGCTACTGAGAATTTTACTGATGACAAAACTCAAAAACACTTTACGTACCCGGGAATCGAACCCAGGACCCCACGATCAGCAGTCGCGCTTACGACCACTACAACTGCGACCAACGAGGCAGTCTTAGTACTAGTATTAGTTCATATATTCGTTTGTATATTAACTACTCCACAACTTTGAGGTCACCTAGTGCCCTGCGTATCATAAAGTGATAAAACTCCCAGTTTCCGAAAGGCTGATTAACGCAAAAATTAACTAATCAGCTGTCAAATCTCAGGTCAAGCAATGTGATTGGTTGTTAACATTTTTGCCGGCTAATCACAGGAGCTGACATTAGATTTGACAACAGATCAAATTGATCAGACTTCTAGAAACCGGGGGTAATCAAATGCACTAAGAACATCATACAACTATCAAAATCAGCCCATACTACCCACTGTTTTGCACGGGCCTCTTCTCAAAATGAGAATAATTTTAACCTTAATCAACCTTGGCGGACTACAAAAAAAATGTACTCAGAATATATTTTCTTTACTGTTAATGTGCATGTGATAATCAAATCCTACAAGATATTTGTTGCAATAATACATAAATAAAACATAACATAACAAACCCATTAATTAAATAAATTAACGTTTAATTCGAGCCCATAGAAATAGTTACATGAAATAAATTTTAAATTGTAAATATTGGCCTTAATACATGAAGTATCTGTTTAATAACCTAATTTACCTAATTATGTGTCTTTATAAATTAATCCAAGGTTAATAATGTAAGATAACTATCAATTAAAACGGTTCGTTTAGAACTAAAGAGTATCACGCTCAATAAAAAAAATCGAATTAGTGTTTTTAAAATCAATCTTCTTCTGTCGTGTCGACGTGAGCTACATAATGATAATAGCTCATGTTATGGTGTTAAGATTAGCCAGTCAGGTCAAATGGATAAGGGTAAGGGTACGGGTAAGGGTAGGTAAGGGGATCAATATTCTTTCCGTTCTTTTTTCTTTGACGTTTTTTAATCGTTATAAACAAATGTTATTTTGGCAAACCCGCTATATAATTAATGAAAGTATAATACCTATTGGACCAAACCTAATTTGATAGTTAGTAAGTAAAGGCGTTGATTTAGAACTTGGTAAAGCATTATAAATGTAAATGGCCACCTGTCCATCGTCACATAAGTCACACATATGTCAAAATAACGGTCTATTAGAGAAATAATGGAGCATAGCATAAAGTATTCATCACATATTCAATTCGCAGAACTGTGGTAGTAATCGGACTTGTGTATATATTTGTGTGTGTCTTTATACGAATAATATATTTAAAAAAAAATGTTAATACGGTAATGAATTTCGATACATCCTGCCCTGCCCTGTTATAGTGCAGTGCTTTTCAACGTATGGGTCGCGACCCCTTGGAGTGTCGCGAACCCAGCATAGAGGTCGCAGTCACTTGAAAAAAATGTTATAGTTCTTAATATATTTATTGAAAAACTTTACATAATCCTATGTCTAGCAAAATATGAGTAGGTAGCGGGTATTTTTTTTTGTAACTAAAGTTAGGTAAAGTTTGTGAATGTGTTGTGTATGTTTGTTACTTTTTCAAGCTGTAACGGCTTAACGGATTTGGATGAAATTTGGCACCCAGATAGACCATAACCCGGATTAATATAGGCTACTTTTATCCCGGGAACATAAACAGTTCCTGAGGGATGCGCGATAAACGACAGACACCCGGGTGAAGCCGCGGGAGCCCTCTAGTAATATATACACACCGGCACAATTAGCGGAACACAAAAAAAGCAGGCTTTTAAAATCTTTTACTTGAGGAACTGGCCAGTTATGATATTTTTTTAATTTATTGTCAAATTTGAAAATAGAAAATTAGATGACATACACTTTTTTCTTTCATTTGTTTTATTTTCGCGAACAATACGTTTTGTCAACTTGTTCGAGTAATAACTACGTAATTGTAATTTTTTTGAAAAATTGCACTTAATGGTTTTTTATATATTTGTTATTCTATAGGCAATTTTGTTTATTAAAAGCTCTTTATTATGCCTGACTTAACATCACTGGAAATCATTAGGGCTGATGAAATGAGAAGAAATGGCCATACCTACAGATCGATTGCCTCAAGGCTTCGTCGACCAGTATCAACGATTCATCGCAGCATCCAGCGGTACAGATCGTCTAATTCTCTTGTGAGGAGGAGGGGTCAAGGTATAAAAAGATGTACATCGAGGCGAGATGACAGTTTTTTACAACTTGGAGTTCGTAGGAATACGCGATTAACGGCTGTACAAGCTCGAAATGAACTGGAAGACGTTCGAGGAGTACGAGTAAGTGAGCGTACAGTTCGCAGGAGATTTGAAGAAGTTGGTTTAGGGTCGTATATACCTGCCAAAGGCCCAAAACTTGAGAGACGTCACCGCGTAAACCGATTAAGCTATGCGCGAGAACATCGTCATTGGGATTTGAATGAATGGCAGCAGGTTCTCTTTACTGATGAGTGCAGAGTTCTTTTAAAACAGATCGATGGGAGACAGCGAATATGAAGACGCAAAGGAGAACGCCACATACAGTCTAATTTTGAACACACAGTGGCTTATGGTGGCGGCTCGATTATGGTTTGGGGAGGGATATGTTTGGGAGCTCGCAAGGAGTTAGTGATAGTCACAGGAGGGACCATGACAGCAGATCGATACATCAGAGACATTTTAGAAGAACATGTTGTACCATTTGCCCCATTTATTGGTGACGACTTTATTCTAATGCAAGATAATGCTCGTGCTCATAGTGCACAATCGGTACAGGCATATCTGAGCCACGTAGGTATACCGGTGATGCAGTGGCCAGCAAATTCCCCCGATATGAATCCGATAGAGCATGTCTGGGACTTGCTAAAAAGAAGGGTTAAATCCAGAATGCCACCCCCCAACAATCTGAATGAACTTGGAAACGCATTACTTGAGGAGTGGGAGCGGTTGCCTCAAGAAATCATCGATAACATAATCTGTAGCATGCCCAGACGAATGGAAACCGTAATCAGAGCAAGAGGGGGAAACACTATTAATTTTGCTTTAATTTTATTGTTAAATCATTTAATGCTTACTTTTCTTATTTTTTGTGATGGTTCATAATCATCTAAAAATTTCACTTATTTCAAATTTCTTTATTTTTCAATAAAAAATAACGAAGACTTTTCAAAGTCGTTGTTAAAAGATGTTAATCAATTTGTTATTTTGTGTCTAATTACATTTTCGTCAAAATATGCGTTATTATCTCATAGTCTCACTTTTTTTTCTGTTCCGCTAATTGTGCCGGTGTGTATATTATATAACTGATAAGCGAGATGATTCTAGTATGTATCAAAAGCATACAATAAAAGTATGTATTTTCCTTGTCGGAGATAACTATTGGAGTCAAACATAGAACACAGTTCAGCGACGAAAGTAATTCAAGTGTGACGCGACAAGAAATCGTCCGGAAGACGGTCAGGATAGGACCATATATTTTATGAAGTAAATGGGATGAAATTTTTCTTCTTACATATCAATAATTCTCAGTTCACACTTTATTCGTGTGATATGTGGCTACTTCTATGGCATTGCTTGTAGCTTTGATGACATGATGATGATATTTACTCAAGACATTTTTCATCTCGTACACAGTCCGGTAAGCCTTTTAGACGCCGATTAGCCGGATACCATCGGTCACCACGCATATGCAGTACCACTGCATATCATACGCCCCGCCGTCAATCTGTGCGTCACTCCGTCAGTGGGCGCTGGACGGCACCAATCACACCACCGAACTTTTGAGCCGACCGATCATAACGCGGCGTCAGCCCCCCCGCCACCGCCAACAGTAATTACGACTGTGTTCTCATGCAAAACTTTGTTTATGCGGTGTCTTGAGGCTTACTGGTCTGAGAGAGATGATGAAATCACTCATAGCACGATCAGAATCAATATTCTTATTAAAATATTTTTTTCTTTTACAAAATATTTCTTGAATTTTTTATTTATACTCGAGTACTCACATGTGATAGTTGTGGAAAAGATCGAGAATATTGACAATCAAACTTTCTCAAGCTTTCTGGGTTTCATTTTGAAACACGTTTTTCTGATATTGGTGCTTCAAGTATTTTTAAACTCTGACGTCTCTTATACAACGTGTACCAGAAATGCGTGGTTATATTCGAAGAGCTTATTCAGGGAATGCTATCAAACAACATTTTCTATGGGACCAACCCTTAAATCGCGAAAAAAACTCAGCTGACATTTTGTCAAGCGACATCGATGGTTTAGTAGGGAACATCTGATATTTTTTTCGCGATTTCAAGGTTGGTCCCATAGTAAAAGTTGTTCTATACTATGCCCTGAATAAGCTCTTCAAATATGTCCACGTATTTTTGATACACGTTGTATAAAATTACTTATTTTGCATTTACTTATCACCCAATTGCCAACAGGCAATTGGGTGATAAGTAAATGCAAAATAAGTAATTTATTATAATAAATAATAAATTTAAATAATAAATAAGTAATTTATTTATTTTAGTAAACATACTATGTCGCAATAAACGTAGTCACTACTGAAGTTTGGCTATCTTAATTTATTGATATTTTGATACTTATATTATTTTCTTTTTTATTTGCTGATACCGTCAATTGTAAGTTCCTACTGTTCTCATGTTTGTATTGACATTAATTTATTTTTTTATGGTGTGCAATCACAATTTTGCAAGTATACTCTATAATTATCTATCTATTTTTAATTGCAAATATTTTTAGAACCAAGGAAGGACCTACGCCTCGATTCATAGATAAGTTACTAAAATGCTATATATGTACTACCGTTTCCATGCGCCCCAAGAAACATACGCATATAAACATAGCCTTCCGTAAATTGTTTACGTCTGCAATAAACATGTAAACACCCTTGTGTAAACATGCCTAATGGCTCCTTAAGCGGATAACCTATAGGCAGTAGTTACATAATGCGTTATGCTTTGTCACGACCCACAATTTAATTAATATCACATAAATACGATAAAATTCCTCCAGTTACCGCTTACCCGTTATGAAGTCGACACAACGAAATGGTCTTACACCATAATCAAATTTAACTACTTAGATAATGATACATTTGATTGCTAAAACCTACAAAATGGAATATAATACATACTCGTAATAATATTTAAAAAAAAAACTACGTATTCAAAAACGTAACTTATGTACCACGCCTAAAAAAATTCATCAAATCTTTTCAGCGAAATTTTTCCATAGAACTAAAAAGGTTCTAGCAAATACATACTTGAAAGTATTGAAAAGATAAAATAATACAATAATCGTGTATTTGTATCAATTATTAAAAAGACATTATTAGGTAATTAAAATCTTACAGAGCGATTAAAATATGCTAGGTCTACTTAAGTTTACAACTAAGAATGTATGTTACACAAGCGAATATGCTACTTAGAACATGGGCTAGTATCATAACCAGTCCATTATTGGGTCGTAGGCTCGGGATTGTTAATAAATTATCACGCCAAATCTTTAGTCATTAATTAGTAGGGATTAGGAAATATAGGTGCATTGTTTCGAATGCTCCGGACTTCCGCAAGCTAATTTCAAAACTTTTATTGACTATGACAGCCAAAGCAGTTGAACGCTTGCTTTACCATAATTTGTTTTATAGGTTACAATCTGATTGATTAAGATTAGCACCTCAAGAGTGTTAAAAAAGTATACTAAAATGCTACTTAGAATCATCTTGATAGTT
The DNA here is from genome assembly GCA_949699075.1 of Asteroscopus sphinx. NCBI lineage: Eukaryota > Metazoa > Arthropoda > Insecta > Lepidoptera > Noctuidae > Asteroscopus > Asteroscopus sphinx. Next base: position 15,401,069 of record OX453013.1, read on the forward strand.
GACAGTTATACATCAATCTAGTGTAGTAACATTACTCATTATCGCATCAATCTTACATTTATGTAACACATAGTTATATTGCAGCTAGTAATTATGAAATTTCAAAGTAGTTTGTTAGAGGTGACTATGTACCGTGAAATATTTAATGACATCGCGTGATAAGTAATAGTTGTTTTTGTCACGCCATTACACCTGAAATCTTGATATCGGCGTTTTCATGCCATGATTTCTTCACAGTTATATTGTACGAGTATATCAAAATTACCATATAATACAGGAAATTTCTTTGTTAACAAAAGTATCAATGAACATTTTTAAGGTTTTGTAAAATTTAATCTAAAGCTCTTGTTTGGAACATGTTTTTTTAATTTTACGTCCCTGAAAATTTACCCACAGGCAACGCTTGAGTCGATCTCGTAACCCCGGGAGTGCCAGCTGAGTAGTGTTCTCGCGCCCCTTGGGACCGAGGGTCTTGGCTTCACCGCCCGGACCACGAGGAAGAAAACCTGTATAACAATTACGGAAGATAGGGCCTGCGAGCAGTAGACTCGGGGTAGTCTGATGCCCAACCAGCGGCTGGCGTACCTGGCACAGCCGGCGTAGTTGGCGCAGCTGGTAAAGGCCCATGAGGTGAGGTGGCGTGCAGTGTTCCGTGTGCGCCACCTAGGAGGGTGCGGCCAACGTTAGGCCGCACGGGGAGAAAGGGCTCGCCTGCTTGTGGCGGGCCAGGACCTGTCGGGGGTGGTTGTGTGAATACTCACGGGTTTCCACGCCCCCAGCTAAGGTAGTTGAAGGAACACCGTGGTGGTTTTAGTCGGTAAGAGTCCGATACTGGCTCCGCCTACCCCGGGTAGAGTGCGTCCATGAGGATTTCCACAAGGCAAAAAAAAAAAAAAGCTGGCAATCTTTACAATAGTTAGGCAACGTATTATTGAAATGGGTACTCATCAGTATGAACAACTTTTACTATGGAACCAACCATGAAATCGCGATAAAAAATATCAGCTGTTCCTTACATTTATGTTCACATAATTCAACAAAATGTAGGGAAAAGCTGTTTTTTTTCGCAATTTCAATGTCCCATAGTAAAAGTTGTTCATACTAATGAGTAAAATGACCCCTTAATAGGTTTTCAGTTATTTCAATAACACGTTGTATGAATACTTTATCACCTCGCGTGATAAGTACCCGTAATTTCTCTTGTTAAAAATCGAGGCTAAGCGAAATAGCCATCAACATTTAACTAATCGGTATAATATATTGAACCCAACTTTGATTTTTATGAATGGAAACCACTAATCAACGCCAATGTTAATACCATACTTTCGTCAGAAAATGAACAAATACAGCTATTAGATGTTTCACTTTATACGGGTTGATTTGTTGTGATGGGTGGTCTAAGGAGAAGCTTTTCTATATAAAAGCTAAAGAAATTTGCTCTAGAGAACCATGACAAAAGTAAAATATATTTTTTTTAGTTTTGCTGTCGTAATCATTCAAAGACAGTCAGGTTTAGGCACGCGTCCACCTATCGGTATCGTACGCACCGGACGGATCGGATTGAATACAAAAATGTGGATGACGTCATCGGCATCCAAATGTCAATATAGAAAATCCGATTGATCATAGAAATTCGTCGGCAATCCGTACGCTGCGGATAGATGGACGCACTATGCTATATGCGAAAGAAACAACTAGAAATTACAATTATGCCATTGAATTATATGTTATGCTTTGTTTGTTAACGGCCAAAATTAATATCCAATATATCTACGATTTGCCCTACTAGACTTAGAAATTTGACATAAGCTCCATACAAAATATGTCAAATTTCTATCCCTAGTACAGCAAATCGTGGATAGATTGGATATTAATTTTGGCAGTAAGTGCATATATTGACATAGAAAATGGTTTGTACCTAAGGGTACTTATCACTCATTTTAGAATAGTGATAAAAGTTATTACCATGATATGAATGATTAGTTTTTATTACCAGGATACGTAAAGTGAGTTTTACCAAAATAGGTAGGTACCTATAGCTGTTGCCAGAGACAATTTATAAAATGCATGTTTTTTTTTAGATATACCATAAATTTTAATAGCAAAAACTAGCCTCATTGCACTAAAGAAAGTTCTGAATTAATAAAGTAACTAGCAAGTAAGCAGTAGTAGAAGGGCTAGTAGCTAAGTAAGTAGTAGCTCTAGCAACACTTGACACATTAGTTAAAGTTATTAAATAATGTTTTACTACAGTAAAGTATACATTAATTATTCATAAAAGATCGTAATAAGTTAATTTTACTGGCTTCTGCGTATACGCAGAAGCCAGTAAAATTACGTTTATTTCTTCCTTTTTCTTATTACGTCGTCGTCACTAATATTTATTGGAAATTGGTACACAAAGGTTACATCACAAATCCTACTTCCTATCCTACTATCCTATCCTACTTCCTACTAATATTATAAATGTGAATGTTTGTGAGAATGTATGGATGTTCGTTACTCTTTCAAGCAAAAACTACTGTATGGATTTCAATGAAATTTGGCATAGGTACAGATCTTTATTAATCTTTATTAAAAACTCAGTAAGTGACAATATTACATTGAAACTCTGCCTCCTGAACTAGGGTGTTAGCCTGTATCTCAGGAGACAGTTCCTTCCCTGGTTACAATAACACAACTTAATTACTTCACGGTTACATGAATACAACTTTCATAGATACTTAAATACTTCGTGGAACGGGTATTAAAGAAAAATAAAATAAAACAATTTGTTTATAAATAAAACTGTTTTGGCTGTATACAATTGGTGTTGTTGTTGAGTGTGTGTATGTGGGGGGTGGGGGGGGGTTGGGTTATTTGCTGTTGTTTTTTGAAATTTCGTCATTTCAGCCGAAAGACGTCCACTGCTGGACATAGGCCTCCCCCAAGCAGTTTGAGTGGATATGCCTATGTCAAATTTACTTGTTGCTAATTGCCTGTTGTTCATAAAAAATGTTGCAACCTATTTTGCATTGGTCTCAATGTTATGTTTAAATATGTGGCTTCTTATTGTGACATCTGTACATCTATCTTTGGCAAATAAAGTTATTATTATTATACAACGTGTTATTGAAATAACTGAAAACCTCTTAAGGGTCATTATACTCATCGGTATGAACAACTTTTACTACGGGACCAACCCAGAAATCGCGAAAAAAATATCAGCTATTCCTTACATTTGTGTGTTTCTGATGATTACAATGACCTTTAAGAGGTTTTCAGTTATTTTAATAACACGTTGTATTACTAAGCTTCTGACCGCTGCTTCGCGCGCGTGTAATTCTGTTAATCACAGAAAGACGTTATCACGCATCCCTCGGAAACTGTTTATCTTTCCGAGATAAAAAGTAGCCTTTGTCATTTTCCAACTCCCAGGCTATCACTTTTTCGAATTTTATTACGATTGGTTCAGAGGTTTAGCCGTGAAAAGGTAACACACACAGACAGATAGATGGAGTTACTTTCGCATGTATAGCACTAGCCTATGCCCGCGGCTTCGCCCGCGTGGATGTCGTTTATCGCGCATCCCTCGGGAACTGTTCATCTTCCCGGGATAAAAAAGGATAGCCTATGTGTTAATCCGGGTTATGTTCTATCTGTATGCCAAATTTCTTTAAAATCCATACAGTAGTTTTTGCGTGAAAGAGTAACAAACATACATCCAGAAATCCTCACAAACTTTCAATAATATTAGTAGGAAGTAGGATTAGTATGGATTCATTTTAAAAATTGTGAATAAAACAATTTTATCATCATCTTCATCTTCATCATTCTCAGAAATAGTCCTATTGTGTTGAAATCAACATCGCGTCTAATAGTAATCTTAAGTCCTCGATATTCGTAAGGGCTCTTGGCATCTGAATGCTTCTTTGTGCTCGCTTCATTTAGCCGAATAGGATTCGGGATTGAAATGTTCGGATTTAGTCTAATCCAGTGTAGGGAAACAAAAATGGGAATATCTTCACAATAATACCTATTATACTGTTGGGTAACGAGGTTCTTTGGAATCCGTTTCGAAATAAAATTGTAATCATTAGTGGTAACGAATGAAACCAGCTTTCTGTTTGTGGTATCTATATTTAACAAGATAGGTAATAACACTCTTTTGTAAACTCTTAACATTGCGATCGTCCGTAAGAGATTTCCATCTTTTAATACCCTACAATTGCTCCCTAGGTGGTGCTTAATGGATAACAATCCCAGATTTAACCGGGCAAAGGTCAAATAACTTGACCTGTGACCACTGCTAACAGCTCCATAGTTTACCATACGATTAAATAAATAAATGGCGGTAAACACATAGTTTGAAAACCCCATGACCTGCACTGGAAGTATAGCAATCTACAACGTGCATCAGAGTGCGTGGTCATATTTAAAGAGCCCATTCAGGGAATCTATCGAAAAAAAAACTAAAGGGTCAACTCTGAAATTACAAAAAATTCATCAGCTATTCCATACGTTTTGTCGAGTGACATTGATTGATTTTGTAGGGAGCAGCAGATTTTTTTCAAATAAACAACGTGTATCAGAAATGCGTGACTGAAACTTTTTATTAATAAAAAAAACATTTATTTAAATATTATTATTATATTATTCAAGGATTTTTCAAATTGCTAAATAATATGTTTTATGCCACCAATCGATTGAGTCTATAATAAGGATAAAATCATACCAACATTGTGTCGTTGATTGAAGGAAGACTACGAAATCTCGAGGTCAAACGCAAGCCCGAATAATAATAATAAAAAACCTACCCCTACCCCTACCTCTTCGGGGAAATACAGGCGTGATGTTATGTTATGTTATGTTATAAAAAAAAACAGCTTAGTATGTTTCAATAAATATGATATTGTTGTTTGTCTTTCATGAACTTCCTTTAATTTTAGACACTTTGTTGGACGTATTTTATCCTTATTATTGACGCTATTCAGATCTAGATCTATCAACAGAAGTCATAAAATACAGAATGGTAATTATTAGCGGTTTTGTTAGTCCGATCCCCGAAAAAGTCTCAAGCAAGAGATTTTTCAATTAAATATGCTTGTAGAATACGTTTATAAAAAAAAACAAGATATTTTCTATATTTATAACTAGCCTATGCCCGCGACTTCAACCGCGTGAATGTCGTTTATCGCGCATCCCTCGGGAACTTTCCATCTTCGGGATAAAAAGTAGCTTATATGTTATTCCGGGCCATGTTCTATCTGTACGCCAAATTTCATTAAAATCCATAAAGTAGTTTTTGCGTGAAAGAGTAACAAACATCCATATATCCATACATCATAACAAAATTTCGCGTTTATAATATTAGTATAGGAGTAGGATAGGAAGTAGGATACTTTTCCCACATGAAGCATAGCGATGGACATCCTGTATATTAAAAGCATCGATATGATGGGTTCTTATCTACATGCCAATGTTCTCACCGTATGGAGCTACCTAGAATCCTACGATGAAAGAACCTACTTTAATCGTAGCTAGAATCCTATTGTTCCGCTACTAGAATTCAAGTAGCAGCTTATTTATTACCCGACTGCGCCAGAAGGAGGGTTATGTTTTTCGAGTGTATGTATGTATGTATATTTCTTTGGCACGCTCTGTAGCCCAAACGGCTTGATGGATCTTAGCTTGAGAGGTGTCGTTGGATTCGTCTTAATTGTGAGAGTGACACTGGGTATATCAAAATTATAAAAATCAAAATGGCCGCTTTTTGGAGCCATTTTATGTGACTTCAAAAATTTTTTTTTACTCAAAACCTATCGAGTGGGGTATCAAAATAAAGGGTTTTATAAATGGTTTACGAAAATATATACATCTTATATGTTTAAATGTAATTAGGAATGAGAAATGCTAAAAAACAACAAAATATTCAACGTTAAAAATGAATTTGACTTTTCAAAAAAAAACATTAATAGTATGATAAATAAAACATGAAAAAACTAAAACAATTCAAATAAAAAAATTAATTAACGAAAACAAAAAACCCGACTGCGTCTAAAAATAGCAGAAAAGATATAAACAAGACCTCCGCCTGCGTGTTGATAAGTCTTGTTTATATCTTTTCTGTTATTTTTAGACGCAGTCGGGTTTTTTGTTTTTGTTAATTAATTTTTTTATCTGTTATACGGTCGACCGCACGTTAGTGGAAACAGTTTGACATTGACAGCGCCTTTATTACCTAAACGGTAAGGGCGTTTTTCGAATTCAAGTCTTACCACTGCCATGCAGTTGACTGTACTATAGGAGTTATTAACTAACAGATAGTAGGTATACTTACGCAATTTTCTTTTTTCGCAGATACAATGGCCACGGCGACAATATATCTGACGCTGGCATTGTGTTGTGCCATAGAAGCGCACCTTAACTTCCACACGACGCCTTCGCAACTGTTCCTGGATCATTCTGCAGGTTTGCATATAACTGGACCTGGGGCCGCTTTCACCAGAATCGCAGCATTCACGCCATTACCTGACAGATTACCCGTCACTGGATTTGGGTGAGTGATTTAAAAAGTTGGAAGGATTTTAAAGATCTTATTTACTTCTTTTATAGACGAAGTGCTGCGAACAATCATAGTTAAGCCAACAAAACCATGCTCCTCCGTGTACACACGGCTACACATCAAGCTGTAAAAACCAGTAAAGGCTGACCTCGCGATGGAAGGAAAACCTATACAATGCGAGGTCAGCTTATACTGGAAAGTACAGCTTGATGTGTAGCCGTGTGTACAAACCAGTGCTCACGTACACACCATGCACCTGAAGGATATTTGTTTTCGCGATGCTTACTGGACGATGCCGCGACATGTGTACTGAGAGTGGTGAGCACGGTTTAAAGTGCATGTGTGTCCGTGAGCGCTGGTTTGTAGATGGAGGAGCACGGTTATGTTGGCTTCACTATGATTGTTCGCAGCACTTCGTCTATTTTTTACTATGTCTGTGGTTTATTTTAACTTTAAATAATTTAATCTCCATATAGCTTTGTTACCTATAACCATGCAAATTATAACTTTGCTGGAAGAAGTGACAAGTGTAACTGACTCCTGAAACTCGGGTACCTATAATGCCTAAACTTTGGAGTCAGGGTCTCAATATTTTTGTACCAGTTTTATGTAAATAAAGATGTATTATTTTACATTATTGTTACTATTAGATCTGAAATTATGACTACTTACAGCGCTGCTAGCGTAGTTTGAATTAAGAAGGTGTTAAGCCTTTCGTACACAAGTTGATGCAAGTTTCCGATACGTATTCGATAATTTAAGTATAAACTCAACTTTAAAGTCTTAAATGCAATGCGTCCAGCATGAGATGTAGTGGCTTAAAATAAAGTTGTGCTTGAGAATTTGGCTGTAAGCTACCGCAGTACATTTTTAATCACACAACATAAATATCGGCAACATTTGCATGAGTACAAACCATAAACTTATTATACTAGCGTAAAGTATCATAAGTTTATGGTAAAAACATCCAAACAAATTAATTGTCGTTGTTCGTGAGACATTAGTCGACGAGTCAGATACTTGTGTACACTCTGTTTTTTCTTAGTTGTCTTATTTAGTAAGCAATCTTGGCATGCCTTTTGAATGCAATTCGTCAATGATAATTATTAAAAGACATTATGTTATTACAATTTCACAAACTAAATTTTTTTTTTTAACCTAATTACATGTGTAGAACTGGTAATTATATTTTATCAGTAGTTATTTGTAAAAAGAGACGTGCCAAGATTGTTTACTAAATAAGACAAGAGAGAAAGAACAGACTTTAGCGTAGAGTATGAAGGGGCTAAAGGTAACAGTCCTATTTCATAATCCTTGTAACTAACTTAAACAAGCGCTTGCTAGTTAAGTACACCTTGTTTCTCTTAAATAAATCATATGAACGTTGCTTTTGGAGCACAAAATGTGCAGATGTGTTAAACAATTTTCTTGTAAAGTGTAATTTAAATTGACTGTGTTCTCTACGAAAATGCGGAGCATGAGTTTCTGATTTAAATTTTACATGTCCTGGAATTTCTGCAGTGTTTTTCCACACTCATTTAGTTTTTCTGTATGAAACAAACTTATGGCGAGCTTGAAATTACAAGTCTGGTGACGTGAGACGATAGCTTGGCAACTGTTTTGATCTTTTTTAGGGTTCCGAAGTCCTACAAGGAACCCTTATAGTTTCGTCATGTCCGTCCGTCTGTCCGTCTGTCCTAATCCTTTACAGCTTAATAACTTCTACAGTTATAAACATAAGTAAATGAAATTTTGTTAGAAAATAGTCTACATATAGATCTCAATTTTAAAAGAATAAAAAAAATGTTTTTCCGTATTTTAGGGGTGGCGTCCATACATGTGAAATGGGAAAAAAAAAATTTTTTCGCTGCACCCACCCAAGGTAATGTTTGATACTGCACTTTTTTATCAGATGTACCATCTGCGAAATATAGCCCGCCAAAGTGGCTTGCAATGTGTCCCCCTGCCATTTCTAAACTATGCAATGTAGAAACTTATAATCTTCCACATTGATAGACCTTTGTAAAAACTCTCTTTTAAAATTATTTCGAGTATAATGTGATTATAATTTTTTGAGTTATAGAGAGAAAACTGAAAAATACTTAAAACGTCCTAGTTCAAAGGTCATTGACCTTAGAGAAAAATGATCATAGCAAATAATGCTCCTTTAGCTACTTTCTATTTGAAAAAATCACAAAAAGTAACTTTGAAATGACACACTTCTTAAATTTGGCTTCTTGAATTTATCGCTAGATGGCGCTACTAACAACACGCTCTGAGTCGCGAATGCTGCCGATTATTGCAAAAACTAAAATAGCCATGATTAATATTCGATTTGATTTGTTTGTAACACCTACTTAAGGAACCCTATAATACTGAGCATGGTCCGACATGCTCTTGGCCGGTTTTTTGATACTTGTTCGGATCAAGGACTAAAAAAAACTCACTGTTGTGTGATTAAACCCACTTAATCCTGAATTAACTTTTCTTGCACTATTTTGTGTGTCGTTTATGACACAGTAGGAACAAGCTGCCTAACTCGCAAACAGGATTGCGTGATTATTCAGTTAAAAGTTGTCAAACTACAGTTGTACGCCACTATTTTACAAGATCTATTAAATAAGCATGCTTCGTATTTTCCTAGAAGCGGAGAAGAAGGTTTCGACTGCACTGAAGTATTTGTGAATAATTTTCACGCTACTGCAACGGACAAGCTTACGTCTGAATCTTGTAAAATTGTCCGGACCATTATATGCACTCTTGTTAATTAAATCTTTGTTGCATGTACTTGTTGTAAAATACACCGATTCTGTCTACAGCTCGACGACTGACCTGGGCAGCTTTGGATCCCCTACAAGGTTATTAGATATTCATGTGATTGACTAACCCAACTAACAATTTAACTAATGTGATTAACAACTTAATTAGTTTAAGCCTTAATCAAAATCAAATCAAAATCAAAATATTTTTATTATATCTCATACATAAGTGTTCAAACATAAATTGAGGCAGCTCCAGTAAGTTACAAAAAACTAACTAATAAAGAAACTAATAAATAACAATGTATGCATGATTTTACTATTAAATATTTATTTAGTTTTAAATACTGACAATCAATTAGTTAATAGTAGTTTATGAAACTGTTGCATAATAGGGGTTATTAAAACACGAGTGTGAGTTTAAAAACCGAGCCGTAGGCGAGGTTTTTAATAGTATCACACGAGTGTTTTAATACCTAATTATGTCAGTTTCATACACTATTTTATCTACACTCATACAATTTTAAATAAAATACCAAAGTCATAGGTTCATATTCGCCTCAGTTCAGTATCACTGCTGTAGTCAGATATTTTTGCCCAGAATAAAACTTTAGACATACAAAACCATAGTAATAACGTAAATAATTACAATAAATTTACAAGAAACGATGACCAAATCCAGTAGGTCATGGCGCGCGGCTTCGCACGCGCTCTAGCGCGCGCCTACACAGATAATAAAATATGGTCTGGCGAAAACATTATAATCGGAACTAATTTTCTATCCTTATCAGGATTCCGTCAATCTCTGTTTTATCATACAAAAAATATACCTGTTAACACTTACACATAATTAAAAGCAATATGACAATCCAAAGTTCTGGTTCTGCCAAAAACGCGATTTTAAACGATACAATTTTTTAATGTATGACTAGTGGCGCCACTCTGAATTTTGTGTACTCATTGGTGCCAAACTGTACGACTGCAAAAAAAAAAGGTTTTAAAACTCCTTTGCTGGGTCGAAGTGGCATTAAAAACTCCTTAGTTGGGCTGAAGTGTGCGGTTATGAAAAAAATAATTAAATAACCGCATTGTTTTGTTCAGTTGGGCTAGTCCACAAATTCAAAGTCGCTCAGCGAGCTATGGAGCGAGCTATGCTTGGAGTTTCTTTGAAGGATAAAATCCGTAACGAGATTATCCGGAGAAGAACCGGAGTGACCGACATAGCTTGTAGGATCAGTAAGCTGAAGTGGCAGTGGGCTGGCCATGTCTGTCGAAGGACCGATGGCCGTTGGAGCAGACGAGTCCTTGAGTGGAGACCACGAATCGGCAAACGCAGCGTAGGGCGCCCCCCTGCCAGGTGGACCGACGACCTAAAGAACGTGGCTGGGGGGGACTGGATGCGGAAGGCAGAGGACCAAGCGTTGTGGCGCAACTTGGGAGAGGCCTATGTCCAGCAGTGGACTGCGATAGGCTGAGTTGATTTGATTGTTTTGTTCGGCAAACTGTATCGTAATGAAATTTTTTAAATTCGTTACAGTTGCATGTGGGTGAAGTATATCATTATGACATTACTTTCGAGTTCGTAATTCGAATTTTACGATATGAGTGTAGATAAATATATTAAACAAGATTATAATGAAAATAATATAGGTATCCTACAAAAAAAATTATTTACATGTTTTATTTTGAAATTATGAATAGCGTAGGTACTTACTTACTATTAGTATACAGCCATAACTAATAGTGTCCCTTATAATTTTGTTTAGCAAGAAACCCTTAATCTTAGGAAAATAAACCTTACGAGAAGGATGGTGTACATACATCACCTGTTTTAGCAACCCTTAACGTCCTACTATTTTCGTCTCATAAATATTTATACTTTTACAGAAATGGGTTTTCACACGCAAACCCATTTTGTGTATAATGCATTGAATCAATAATTATAATCATTCAAATTCAATGTTTAATGTGAAATAAATTTATAACATTATATATATTGTACCTTACTCACGTGATAAGTAGGCACTCAACTACTCATATTATTATTTAGGATTCCTTTTCGAAAAAGCAAATAAATAAAGAGAAATATATTTCAGTGCCACGTAAAATATGTTGGGCATTATTAACAACTAGCTAAAATTGAAATTGATTCAATTTTAGTTGGTTAAACTGATTCATTGAAATCGGTTAGTGGGGAGAAATCTTAAACTATTAGAGCTAGAGAATGTTGTTCCAAATCACGATGTATATTTTAGAGAAATGAAAAACTGCATTCAAAGATTTTCAAAAAACTGATAGAAGAGATGGATAAACAGCGCAGTAATCGAACCCAGTAATTTTACTTGAAAAAATCTCAAGTCGTTTTAACGTGATAATTGGTACATTAACTTACAAGCAATAAATATATTACTTAGAAACCCCATGTAGTTTTACAATTATCTAAAATCGACATCGTGGTTCGTAAGAAGCAATTTCTCAAGCTCTCATAGTTTAAATTTCTTACTACTGCAACCCAATTCAATTAATCAACCTGTATAAAAGATAGCCAGGGCGATAAACTCTGAATATGCTTATTTGAGGGAAGTGTAACTTTTTAGTAGGTATCTACTGTTTGCGAATCTTGTAAAGAATGGTATACAATGTATCGAAATATTAAAGTTAGAAATCAGGTTTATAACTCCACATTTTACAGTGCTAAATTGTTTTGATTTTGTGTTGGTACCTGTGTTGATGGCGGCACTACCCTGAAAATTTGCGGTATTGGCACTCCGCCAACCTCACGATACGCTCGCCACCACACGTGCGAGGTTGAGAATTTTTAGAGATAAATTTCGAAGTACAATTAAATTGTAATAATGTCGTAGACTTTAAAGCTAGCTATTTTCCGATGACAAAAGTTTCAAGCGCATAATAAAAAGTAATAAAATTATAACGCTTGTTTAGTAGGTACCTATGCAGGGCCACCAGCTATTAGACAACCCCGTGCGTCCTCATGCTTATTTAGTAACTCGTTTACAAGCATTGGCAAAGTGCGAGAAGAGAAATGCACATCGACCGACAAATAAATATCCAGTCGTGAAAATCTAAATCCCCACTAGAACTCAAGTTATAAGCGAACAGGTAGGCAGTAGGACAGAAAGATGTTGCATTTTATAAAAAGAGATACAGAAGAGAAGAAAAGAAGATAGGTCAAAAATGCTATTGATTGAATAGAGGTATCGTTTAAAGCAGATTACTGATCAGTTTTGATGACGGCTCATGGGTGCTATATCTCGTGGGTGCTGTAACCTGCGAGCACCGACGGAGTCAGCGCTCATTACTTTTTATGAAATAAAATTCCCATGATAATGTCTAATGAATAATGTCACTGCATTAACAACTGGGCCCCAATTCTCGCGTTATATAGATAAATATCTAATAAATAAAGTGATATATTATAGAACAGTGGGATTACAATAATTAAATAATTTATCTACATATGTACAATATTTACAACACGAATATAAAATAAAAGTACAAAATAAAATTATATAAAAAGGCGTGCTTAGGCGACTGCGACTACCTCGTTGGTCTAGTGGTCGCAAGCGCGACTGCTGAGCGTGGGGTCCTGGGTTTGATTCCCGGGTCGGGCAAAGTGTTATTGGGTTTTTTCATTGGGAAATTCTCAGTAGCAGCCCGGAGTATGGATTTGTGTCCGGTTAATGGCAATAGGATCGCCCCCTATTACATGGGACTATAATATAACTGGCGAAATGTAGATGTACTATTTATAGGTTTACCTCTGCCTACCCCTTCGGGGATATACAGGCGTGATGTTATGTTGTTGTTGTAGTTGTGCTTAGGCGTCAAAGTATTCCTCCACATCGCTGTCATCTGGAAAAGTGCCCAGAAGACTGGCACAGTTGCCACGTTGAATGGCAACGCTTATTTTTGGCCAAAGAACAAGCCAGCCCTCTGGTCACGCGAAGTGTCAACTAGCCTCTTTGCGATTTCCTTGAAAAGGATGCGCGCACTCGGACCCCATGTCCCGAGCGTTTCGACCCCAAACGGCTCAAAGTCATAGTTACCTGATAGGTTACTATATTTGCGCTGCTTGAAGGCCTCCGCAGACGCGGCGGCAGCACCAGCACAGCCAGCTGAGCTAGGAAGGTGTGATGGAGCAAGGGTGTCGACGCACGTTGCGTCCCACACCAATGTCTATCGAGATAATCTCTAATTTTAAATCTCTACGAAAAATGTCGTCGGTAATGTCAACTGCTATGAACCACACTTTGTATTTAGAGCGCTAGGCGTAGACATGACTTTCTGAGAATGCGTTTTTTTTTTACAATCGACATTCGCTATCTTGTTTCGACGTTATGTCGAGTTCGGGATAATGTCTACGACGCGAGAATCACCACCTGGTATGTTAGCCGAAAATTATTTTGGTATAAAATATTACTCTCACTTTAAATCAATTGCTGCTCCCAGCACGTGTTACAACCGCACGTATATTTACTGGAGCAGACATTCTCAAGAGATGTCACACTGAACGAGTTGTACATGAACAAACTTGAATTCGAGTGAATTTGCTTTTGCGCTCCTATAGCGGGCACAAAATTATAATTTAATAAGGTTGCGTCACACACAAATTCTTGGAAAAGTGAAGGTGTACACAATTTTTCTTTGTGGTGTATAATGCATGTCCATTAATTGTCCATGTTAATTGCATGTTATAAATAGGTATAAATGGTATGTTGTTGCTTAGGTATTAAAGTTTGCTTATAGCTTCAGCAGTTTGTGAATAAACATTTTACGTTAAAATAAATTCTTAACGACAAATCGTTGACAGTTTTTTTAGGGTTTTACAATTTGCGTTCAACGTCTATCAAAAAGTATGAAAGAAAGGTGAAATAATACTTTACATGTCTATGTTAGGAGGGATTTTAAGCACCTATGAAAATTAACAACTTTTAGTACCGTATATAAATAAAAAATAGAGAAAATAATATCAGCAGTTTCATTGTGACATTTCATAGTGTCACCAAAATGCATGCAGCAGCTGTGTTTTTTCACGATTTACTTATGTTACCTGAATTTTTTGATACATGTTGCTCTGATAACCTTTCAACACCTTTTTAATTAATCTTTTCTTAATATAGTTTCAGCAACCCGCCCCCTCCATTAGGATCTGCGCAGGACCCGGCCACGCAGACATGTGGACTTTCACCGCCTTTCTGCACTAAGTCCCGGTACAGGGCCATAGATGGCTCCTGCAACAACCTCCAGAGACCAGCGTGGGGCATACCCCAAACGCCTTATGGACGGTTGGCACCTTACAATTATGCTGATGGTAAGTAGTTTCTCTTAACTTTCGGTATTTTAAGGTAGCTAAGCACCTACCGAACTCGCCCGAGTGTTTTCATTTTCATCGCCATCAAAATCCGCTCCGATACAGTAGCACTTAGCACATGATGTGCGGCGTAAATCCGCTCCGATACAGTAGCACTTAGCATATGATGTGCGGCGTAAATCCGCTCCGATACAGTAGCACTTAGCACATGATGTGCGGCGTAAATCCGCTCCGATACAGTAGCACTTAGCACATGATGTGCGGCGTAAATCCGCTCCGATACAGTAGCACTTAGCACATGATGTGCGGCGTAAATCCGCTCCGATACAGTAGCACTTAGCACATGATGTGCGGCGTAAATCCGCTCCGATACAGTAGCACTTAGCACATGATGTGCGGCGTAAATCCGCTCCGATACAGTAGCACTTAGCACATGATGTGCGGCGTAAATCCGCTCCGATACAGTAGCACTTAGCACATGATGTGCGGCGTAAATCCGCTCCGATACAGTAGCACTTAGCACATGATGTGCGGCGTAAATCGTGTGCTAAGCGCTAAGTGCGCACTGTGTTGCGCGGTGCGATCCAATCTGTAGCAAACCACAATTTTTGTCGCAGTTTGTACAGTTGAATGCAATTTTTGACGCAGTTTTTGCGCAACGTGCGCTCCTCTGTGATTTTATAGTATGCAGAGTACCTGCACCATAATGCATGCTCGGTGAAATAAATTTGATAATATGCAGAGTGCTGATTCCAAGTTTGAGACTTAGGTTATCACTTTCGAAAACGCTACCGAATGCGTCGAATTTTATTCATAAATCAGTAGTTCCTCCTCGTTTCTGCCAGTGGCGCTACCAATTATGAATGAAAGTTGACACAATTTATTTCGCATTCGTAAGTTAGTTTAAAATACCGCAGTGTCAAGACGAAAGTCTTTGACCAGTGTGTGGCTAGTAATTACTTACGGTACTGAAACGTGGTCGCTCACAATGGGCCTGATAAGAAGGCTCAAAGTCACTCAAAGGGCAATGGAGAGGGCTATGCTCGGAGTGACCCTGCGTGATCGAATCAGAAATTAGGAGATTCGCAGGAGAACGAAAGTAACCGACATAGCCTGAAGAATTGCCAAACTTAAGTGGCAGTGGGCGGGGCACATTGCTCGCAGAACGGATAGCCGATGGGGCCGAAAAGTTCTGTTCTAAAGAGTGGCGACCGCGTACTGGAAAACGCAGCGTGGGTAGATCCCCCTCAAGGTGGACCGACGACCTGGTGAAGGTCGCGGGAATCCCCTGGATGCAGAAAGCGCAGGACTTGTCGTTGTGGCGATGCTTGGGAGAGGCCTATGTCCAGCAGTGAACGTCTTTCGGCTGAAATGATGATGATGATGACGTAAGTTATAAATTCGCACTAGGCACTCTGCATCTTTTACTGTTATGTACAATACACGCGTCCATACGTACTGTAGCGCATTAAACGAAATTGAAATGTCTATTAAATGATTAAAGTTAGCTCTAATAGAGGCGTACATCGTACATTATTGTACTAGTGTGTAATACGTTATCTAACTAAATTGAATACTTCTATTGCAATTTTAAGCTATACAGGCAATTCTTACGTAGCACATGATTTACGAGTGTACGTAAACGATCTCCGGTTCGGTGCTCGGCTTATGCAAATGTCTAAAATACCCCACGTATTTGAGACATTTGCATGTCATTTCACTCGTCACTGACGGAGCTGCATTATTGATGTTCACCTACTTAATCTAGCAAATTGAGCGCAGAAGCTCAATACAAAAGGAGCCTGCAGTAATTTGCTATCTGCAAAAAGAATGCCATCCTTTATTGCAGTTTTGAAGTATGCTACGAAGCTTTTTAACATTTATCTGTCCGGATCAATTTAAATTAGAAGAAGTGACGTTCTTTGAATTCAAATTTAAATTCAAATATTTATTTGCCTTATATGGTTACAGGTGGTGCTACAAATATATTTAGTAGGTGGTTCAGCATATTTTGTCTTATCATAATAACATGCAAATATTAGAGTTTACAATCAAATTATATTTAAATGTATTAATTGTAGAATTAATTAGTTAATTTGTCAGTTACCTCTTTATTAATAATATTTATTAAAGCACTGGTACAGAATATTACTAAATGTTTCCTTTATTGTGAGGAAAACAAGTTGTCCTACTCATATTATATAATCTGAAAGCACGGATATTTGTTTGTTTGTCCTTCAATCACACTGAAACTGCGTAACGGATTTAGATGAAATTTGGCTCACAGATAGACCATGTCTTGGATTAGCACAGAATATACTTTTTATCGACATACCAGAAGAGCGAAGCCGGAGGCGTCTGTTATATTAACTATAGTATTTTTTTTGTGTGATAAATATATATCTGAGCTTATTGAGATACGACGATTCGCCGAAATAACATTCTTCTTCTATCGTGTCGACATGAGCTACATAATGATAATAGCTCATGCCGTGGGGAAAAGATTAGCCAGTCAGCAGGTTGGTAGCGGGGCTGACTGCCCAGGGTGCACCGGACGATCAATTAAATAGCGTCACTCGTGGAGGCTCTTTTAATGCACCCCATAACATTTAAACAGTAGGAAGTTCTACAATTGCCACATCAAACTTATGTTTATTATTACTTTGAGATAATAATATGGAATTTGAACACAAACTGGTAGTTGCTGCAGCTTACACGCGCGTAGACAAATGCGGCGCGCAACACCCACGTAGACAATTTTGTAGAAACTCGGAGCATGTCGTAACTCGTAGCAGGTACAGACGCGTTATCACGTTTGTGATGCGTTCGTTGAAGGTACCTGCTGGATAGCATGTGATTAATTTTGAAGACAAACTTTATGTGCATTTAATTTTGCTTGGTTAGTTGATGATTCATAGTAATCATTATCATTATTTTAGCCGAAAGACGTCCACTGCTGGACATAGGCCTCCCCCAAGCATCGCCACAACGAACGGTGTTGCGCTACCGTATCATAATCATATTAGCTTGTGCTTTTACGAGCCTCCCAAAATGACCATGACCTACCCCTAAATACTCAAATGCTACTAAATTTAAGGTCGCCTTTAAGTCTCATACTGACACTGTCACTGACGTTCGCCGTGTGACGCTTTAATGCATATTAAAGCAACAGAACGACTTTTAAGAACGTCTTAAAGTTAAGTGTCGTTTGAGTATTTGAGCATATAAATGGTAAAATAAGATAATTATTTATTATTTTTAACGCATTTTACGCATGCGAAACGAAATCTAACGATTTAAATTGTGGAAAGAAAAAATCGCTCACGAGCAGTATAAGATAAGATAAAATAAGATAAGTCATACCTAAACACTACGCTATTAGAGGGAAGAACGACTACTACTGCTCACCTTCTTGGCGAATACATTTTTCACAAATCCCAAGACATCGAGAGTACTATTCATATCAAACATTCTCTCTATTTATCATTGTATTAAAGGACTCTTCCACAACTGGGCACAATCAATCATTTCCGCGGATTCTGTTTCTGATAAGAGAACTTCCGTTTATTTATTATTTACTCTCTTTCAGTAGGAAGGGATTGGCGCCATTTTCCTTTAGTTGACGACGTTTTGATGAATGATTATGACTCTGAGCAATTATGTATGGCGTATATTTTACGTTCAAATATATCTCGGGATAGGTTAATTTTCTCTTAATGGCACAGGATACAAACACGGTAGAGGGATGTGTAAATTTATGGGGGTGAAATGTTCCCATAAGGTAGCGAGTGTAGCGGGATAGATAATGTTTGTAAGGATATACCTATACCCAAACGTGTATTAGTGTTGCTTTTGGAGATATTAATTATTTAGGAAACAAATCTATGAGAAAATGTGTGTGTGTCTGTTTGGTTTCCAGTAAAGACTAGGCCAACCCTTTTCTTCCAGTGCACATAATAAAAAATCCAAAAAAAACCTATAAAAGAAACCAAGATAAATCACGCGTGCAGAAGTATAAAAGCTCGCGCACGCTCTGATTGACTAGGGGTCCACTGGCTAGTAATAAAGGCAGAGAGGGTGAAAAAGCGACTGCATGGGCTCTACCGTCCTGGGTGCATTACATAGCATGCATTTCACGAACTTTAATTTTTGAAGTCCGTGTGGTGCCGGACTTAAAGAATAGCACCACCCTTATCTCTTCTCATGGGTGTCGTAAAAGGCAACTAAGGGATTCACCAGAGGATGGGCAGCAGCGTTCTCTGAGTATTCAACCAACCAACTGCGATCGCCAACCCGCCTGCCAAGCGTGGCGATTATGGCATATCCCCCCCTTAATTGGGGGAGGCCTATGTCCTTTGTCTTTCGGCTGAAATGATGAATTTTTGACGTCGTCTGTGGTCTAGTGGTTCGAGTGTCGGACTGCGGATACGACCTCGTGATCAGCAGTCCGACACTCGAACCACGGTTCGATTCCCACAGGACACAAATATTTATGTGATGAACATAAATGTTTGAGTTGGTCTGGGTGTTTCTTATGTATTATAAGCATGTATTTACAAAAAAGGGTATATAAGTATTATTTCCATTGTCTAGAACCCACAGTACAAGCTCTGCTTAGTTTGGGACTAGATAGTGCTGTGTGTAAAATGTCCTAAATATTTATTTATTTTATTTTTAAGCGTAAAACAATGTCCACAGAAATCATCAGAATTTATGAAATCGATTGGATAAATATTTAAAAATTTAAGGAACCATTTTTATTACATTTTGGAATGAGAAATTAGTATTGAAAATCCACCTTCAAATCCTTCAATAAGTCCCTCAGTCAACCAGTACCTAACTCTATTTCATCAACAATTCGTCAAAGTTGGTTAATTAATGCTAATATTTCTTCTTTTGTATTAGGATGTCTATACTTCACATTGAACACCAGAAATTGTTGTGATGCTTTAATACTCTTTATGTTCCAGGTGTAAGTGAACTGACTCGGTCGTCATCCGGCCGTCCTCTGCCAAATGCTCGAGAGATCAGCCTTCGACTGTTCCCTGATCGCCAACTGATCGACCCTATCTGGAACCTCAACACCCAACAGTGGGGACAAATTGTAACCCACGACATGTCACTCACAGCCGGCGTAGTCCAGTCCCGTAAGTTTTCTTACTATATTTCCTTTACCAAAAACTTCGTTTGTTACCGATTTGTATATTAGGGAAATGTAAAAGCGGGTGTAGACTTACGTTAGGGTTATCGGATTTCGTTCAAACAATGTTTCTTTTTGTCAACTTCTGTTATTTTAGTAAAAGGTAACAGAACGGTAATAAACGGTATCAAATAAATACGATGTATTTTTGCAAAAATGACTTACATTTCACGGCGTTTTTTAAAGATTTCATGAGATTTTAGGCGAAATTGAAAAATGTATTTTACAAACATCTATCGTGGTAACATTACAAATATATGAAACATATTTTCGTCTTGATTTGTTGCTTAGAAGGAGCAGAAGAGAGCGTGCATTCCACTTGAACCCCCTCTTTAAACCCCCTAGGGGTTCTATTCCCCCTGGACCTCCTAGGCGATCTACGGACATTCGCTATAACGCTTGAACCCCCTGGGGTATCTACGGACACTCGCTATTACGCTTCAACCCCCTAGGGGATCCATGGACAATCGCTTGAACTCCATCTGAACGTAATATCTGTCTTATATCATAGTCTATAGTAGTTCGTGAAACTGTTGCTTATTAGTGGTTATAAATTTCTTTGTTTTTCTTTCTATACATAAATCATGTACCTTTGGAAATAAAACCATTGTTTAAGTATTTGTGATGACACTCTGAAGGATTTTTATAGAAAATATTTTTCAATTTCGCCTAAAATCTCTTTAAACCTTTCAAAATGGCCTAAAATTAGACAGAAACGGCTTTGAAACGGAAAAGGGCTCTTAAATATTAAAGATTTTTGGATAAGGCCCTCTTGTAGTATATAGTTGTAATATAGGGCACTTGGGTTAGATTTATTGAGATTCAAAAAAGTTAAAGAGTAGTTCAACTTCGCCTTCACAAAGTAACTTCCATGATTATCTTAAGGATTGGTAGAACTACAATACATTCCCTATTGTTTTCAAAGGTGTATCAAACTTTCTACATTTGACAATGTTTTAAAATTAATACTTAATTGTTTTTCTACAGCCTTTTCTTCAGAATTTGAGAGTAAGTTTGTATGTGTGTGTCACTAAAACACGATCATTGTGTGTTTAATATTTTAATTTCATCCGTCTTAATAACAATAGATTTGTCATAATTTTATAGATAAAATCACTGTGTTACTTGTATGATCTCGTATATGCCTAACATTTGTATTTAATATAATAAGTATTATTTAAATGTAAAAGCTTTTTAATGTTTTTGATTAGATAATTTTGATAATATTACCTATTATGTTTAAGAGTACATTAACAATGATATTAAATAATGTTGTTATAGGACTAAATGGATAAAGAGCTTTAATGAACAATAAAACTTAAAAGCTCTTGCCTAAAACTTGTCTGGTTTATATTTTGTGCATGTTTCAAGAATTCAACGTTTTATATTGTCAAAAATCTACCTAGATGTCGTATATATTTCGAAAATAGCTGAATATTACGGGATTATGTTTATTTTTTGAGTAAAAGTTTACTGAATCTTAAAGTACAACCAAAAGAATAATTTGAAAACATTGAAGAGTAAAGACATCGAAACCGAACAATATACCATTGTTTTTAGGGTTCCGTACCCGAAGGGTTCCAAACGGGACCCTATTACTCTCGCTACGCTGTCCGTCCGTCCGTCCGTCTGTCTGTCACAGGGCTGTATCTTTGTAACGGTAATAGATAACCAGTTGAAATTTTCACAGAATATGTGTTGCTATGAGGTGTTTCACGACAAATACTAAATACAAAAAAAAAACTAAAACCAAAGGGGGTCCCCATACAAGAAACCTCGGAAAACATGCATTTTTTTCAACGTTTTTGTAAACGTAACGTAAAAATAAGACAAACATAGACATATGTGGCAGTACTTGCATAAGAAAAACATGCAAAAATTCATATTTCGCGCACTGTGCGTTGATGTCTTTTGATAAATTCTCGTAAATTAAATCAGTTTTTATGGGGTATCAGGTCGTTGAGAGGTACGGAACCCTTACTGCGCGAATCCGACTCGCACTTGGCGGGTTTTTTAAAGTACTTTAGCCGAACAGAATAACGAATGAAGATATTGATGAAAATGTCTGGAGGATTGTTAGATTTGAAGATACAATTTTCTGTATCACTTCAAGCCCGTCTTTTGCGATTGAATGCTCAAGCTCAGCGTTGTTGACAACGATAGACGCGGGTTCATAAAACCTTATCTATTATAGAGAACACGGATCAGCAATATCTGGAAAGGAAAATGTTTTTCCACAAAAAATTAAGGACTATTATCTTGTTCGATGGCGTTGTAAGTTAGTTGAGAATGGATAAGTGGAGAATTTTCAGGCACAACATAGTTTACCTATATCTAAAGCTTAACTTTGCCTTTATACCTAGAAAATCAAAATTTTATGTTTCCATGATTTCGTTTTAAGTGCAGCACTACTTTGTGTTAGCATCGGTTGGTTTGTGTTCTCATTATTTTCAAACGACACCAGCGGACGTAAGCTTAAGGAAGTACAAACTTTTACAAAAGCGAGCTTGTAAATCTTTGTTATATTCAGACTTCCGTGTATTCCCAAAAGTCTCATTGAAGTTATCCCGTGACAGGACTACTGGGATTTTTCATCCCAGAGGTTCCATTAAAGGGACTACTGAGATTTGTAAATTGTGTCATAAAGTTTAAGTAAACCCGGATTGGGAGTGTAGTTTTAAAAGTTACGGAACTTTTGGGAAGGAAAATCCCAGTAGTTCCGTCACGGGACTACTTCAATGGGACTTCTAGGAATACACGCAGGCTTCAGCATTTGTTGGTAAACATAAACTGCAATCTTGTCTCCATTTTTATCTTCAAATAGTATATATTAGATAAAGTCACTTGTTCTGTTTCTGTTTGTTTGCATAATACTTCTAAATTATTTGATGGAATTTGGGTATATATGGTTTTCATAATTATTTAGAAAAGTTGAGGAAGGTTTTAGTGAATAATACATTAACAATTCCCGTGCGAAGTCGGAACGGGTCACTATTTTCCATTAAAGTTTCTTCTCACATTTCAATATTTTTTTACCAGATAAGGACGTGATCACATGCTGCGACGACAACGGCCAGCTAACTCCAGACGCCGCGACTAACCCTGTGTGTGCGCCTTTACTGATTCCTCCCAATGATCCCATCCACGCGCCCCAAGGAACTAAGTGCATGAACTTTGTGAGGACTGGCACCACTAGGGATAGAGGCTGCACTGCTCCCAATGCTCCTGCTGAACCGGTAAGAATTAACCTTTCAGGAATTTATTACAACTTCATTGACACTTAGATATGCAGGTTAATTGAAAAAAATAACCCAAAACTAACTTTGTATTATGACCTTAAGTAACGCTCGTTCTACGACTTTTCATAAATCGAAAAAAAAAACATACAAAACAATGAAAATACTCTGTGATTTGCATATTCTAGACGGCCGACGAGAGGCCACAGTATAAAGAGATAATACTTATTTTGTGGCCGTACATTTTTTCGGCGGATGGAGTCCCTAACGGGATTCTCCGCCAACCCGCCTGGTTAAGCAGTTATGGTATCCATTTTGGGTACCAATTCTGCGAGAGTCCATTCGAAAAAAAAAAAAATGTGGCCGTACGGGGTCGCGTTGGTGGGACTGCGCGGCTAGTACAAACGCGCTCGGGATTACGGCATAATATTCTATAGTATACGCAAATTTTACTACAAATAAATAAAAACAATTTTTTCTGTTTAGTTTTGTTAAGTCGTAGAATAAATGTTATTCAGGATTATGATACGAAGTTAGTATTTGGAGGTTTCGGGTATTTTTTCAATTACCCTGTATACTGACTAGTCAAATGAATAGCTCGTATTTTGGTTTATCCCAAAACACGAAACACACACGTTTTCGTTTCTTTGGAGTGTCAAATAAGAGATAAAACTTGGTGTATAGTGTATGTTATGTCTAATTGTTAATTTTCAGTGTAAGATTTATTACGATATGAATACAACCTAATTCCGCACAATTTGGGGGAACACTGGCGTGCCAGCTGGCTTAACGAGTTCATTTATTACGATATTAATTTGAAATGTATTATATAAAGCATTCTATAGTATATAATATAATATTTTGATAGAATGTAATGTAATTAAGTTTAATTGTTATTTTACTGGCCACCTAGTGGCACCCACTGCTTAGTTTTATTGTATTATCTGTGGATAATGTAGTGGGCTGCAACATTACCTTATACAAATTTGCTAACCCTATAATTGATGTCTTATGTTGTAGCTGTTTTTTATCCCTCAATAAATAAAATAAAATAAAATATGAATACAACCTAATTCCGCACAATTTGGGGGAACACTGGCGTGCCAGCTGGCTTAACGAGTTTATTTATTACGATATGAATACAACCTAATTCCGCACAATTTGGGGGGAACACTGGCGTGCCAGCAGGCTTAGCGAGTTTATTCGTAAAAATCTCTGAGTCGACGAAATGCAACAATGTCTCATCACAGCTATGGCAGTCGTTGCGGGTAGTCAGAAGTCGAAAAGGCTGACAATTGGCGTTAACCTAAAATGCTTTTATTGTCTTAGTTACAGGTTACAGGATCTGATAGCAGTCGCTCCGTGTAAAATATTGATATTAATAATAATTGTGATGCTCTCATATATAATAAGGTCCTACATTATTAATCCGAAATATTTGAAGTGGTGAATCTACTCATCATAACAAACAACTTTAACTATGGGACCAACCCAGAAATCGAGAAAAAAATTTCAGGTGGTCCCTACATTTTATCGATTTTAAGTGAACACAAATGTAGGGACTAACTGATTTTTTTTTCGCGATTTCAGGGTTGGTCCTACAGATTCACCACTTCAAATATTTCGGATTAATAATATAGGACCTTAGATATATATTAGTAGAAAATAACCATGATTTATTATTATGTTATGAAACGGGAATTAACGCGCACATACCTATGAACCAAACTGACTATGATGTAATTGGAGGCACTGATTCCGATAGTACAGGTTCACTTAGTTTCGGAATCAGGGTTAAAGTCATACTGTCCTTGCTCTTGTAATAATTGAAGTTTTGATTGTATGCAACTCTAGATATAAGAGTCAACTTTAACATAGTTAATTGGAAATAAAAACCAGCCAAGTGCGAGTCGGACTCGCGCACCGAGGGTTCCGTACCTTCCTTGGACGTATAAGAAGTTATTTAGTTGTTCATCTAGCTATAACTGTGGTTAAATAAGGTTTATGTTTATGAAATTAAATGTTTTTTTTTTTCATATTTGAGTTGATTGAATGAAAGGTAAATTGCGGTTTACGATTTATGACGTATTAAAAAAAAAGTACTTACTAGACCTCGTTCAAACCAATTTTCGGTGGAAGTTTACATGGTAATGTACATCATATATTTCTTTTAGTTTTATCATTCTCTTATTTTAGAAGTTACACACATTTTACCACTTTGGAAGTGTCTCTCGCGCAAACTATTCAGTTTAGAAAAAAATGATATTAAAACCTCAATATCATTTTTGAAAAAGAAAAAAGACTGGACGCTTGTAGCAATAGACAGGGAGAAGTGGAAGGAGAGTAGGGAGGCCTTTGCCCTGCAGTGGGACACTTCAGGCTTATAATAATAATAATAATCATTTTTGAAGACCTATCCATAGATAACCCACACGTATGGGTTTGATGAAAAAAATAATTCAAGTTTTAGTTCTAAGTATGGGGAACCCCCAAAATTTATTGTTTTTTTTTCAATTTTTGTGTGAAAATCTTAATGCGGTTCACAGAATACAGATGTATGTTGGTAAGTAGATACTTACCAAGTTTCAACAGTATAGTTCTTATAGTTTCGGAAAAAAGTGGCTGTGACATACGGACGGACAGACAAACAGAAAGACAGACATGACAAATCCATAAGGGTTCCGTTTTTTGCCATTTTGCTACGGAACCCTAAAAAGGCGAAAAAAAGAACTGACACGTATTAACCGCTTCATTGGAACTCGCAATCGCTATACTGATCATGGTGTTGGTTTAATTTCATGGTCGTGTGTTGGACTTTTTCTGTAGCGAAATTTTAATGCTACTAATTCACACGGACTCGGAGCTGGGCAAAGCCCTGTAAAATAAGAAAAACTCATCCCTTATTACATGGGGCTTTCAACTGACATCTGCGAAAAATGGACGTATCTTAGTGCAGATCCGACTTCCCAAAGGAAATTCAGGCGTAATTTCATTCTTATACTTACTTTTGCTTCACAAAAGCAATTTCATAACAGTCAGTTGAAACTATTACAAAGGACACTACAGACATTTATTTCGGGCTTGATATAGTGTCCGGAGATTCGCAGGAGAACGAAAGTAACCGACATAGCCCGAAGAATTGCCAAACTTAAGTGGCAGTGGGCGGGGCACATTGCTCGCAGAACGGATGGCCGATGGGGCAGTAAAGTTCTGGAGTGGCGGCCGCGTACTGAAAGGCGCAGCGTGGGTAGGCCCCACAAGGTGGACCGACGACCTGGTGAAGGTCGCGGGAATCCGCTGGATGCGGAAGGCACAGGACCGGTCGTTGTGGCGATGCTTGGGGGAGGCCTATGTCCAGCAGTGGACGTCTTTCGGCTGAAATGATGATGATGATGATGATAGTGTCCGTAGTATACTGAGAGCAATTACTGTCTGAACTCAAAAAGCTTTACCAAACCTTTTCACAGTATAATTTTGTTGAAATACGATATCGATGTTGCTATCCTCTGACAACGACAACGGCATTTTATAAAGATGGGCTGGTCTGTTCTTAACTGAGGACCAGACGGCAAATGTTAAAATCAAATCAAATCAAATATTATTTATTTTCAAAGACAGGTACAATTTTTCCATCTCATACTAACAAACACAGTTAACTGTCTAAATATACCTACTAAGATAGAGTTAACGGCAGTGTCTGTGCTTGTATAAACTAGGCCTTTATTATACAGGGAAATAATAAAACTTCCTATACTCATCAGTTAGGCTATAAATACCATGTGTAATCCTTATTATGCAAAACTTTCAAAGTCCTGTTTTTTTAACGAGATATTTTTATGAGAATTTGTGAATTTTTAAATTCAATAATGTTTCCGTCAACAGTTTAATATATTCTACAAAAATAATATCTATAACAGTTTTTGTAATTAGCATTTTGCAAACAACACAGGTATACATATTGTGTCATGGTATTTTTCACACAGAAAAATAAACGAAAATAAATAAATTGTTCAATGCGTAGCTTCCGTGGAAAAATAAAGTTTATTAATATGTACGAGAGCCACGGCATTGTATTGTAGTCCGAGTACTCTTAGTTCATTTGTTGCTTTATTTAAGTCAAAAGGAAACAATTAAATTAATTAGCCTACAAGCTGGGCCAGTGGTTCAGGTACCCGTGTGAAAAGTTTCAAGTATTCCAGTATGAAAATTAATTATAGTTTTTGCTAGCATTATATACCCTAAGTAACCCCTTTCACATTATTATATATTATTGATTATTTTTATCGTCATCATAGCGTTCACAGTTCTAATTTTTAGCGTGTTGAATAAAATAATATAGGGCCTATGACGAATAAAAAAGGCGGACGGAAGCATCCAAAATATGCTCGCTTAAAAGTACGGGCACACATTCACATCCATAGTATGCCAAAAAGCCGCGTTTACGCAAAAAATCTAGTGTGACGGTAGTCATTGTTGTAGTGTCACAAATAAAAAAACAGTATAAATCTGGTGTGTAAAATGCTTTCGAAATTATAGTGGGTTTAGGAAAAAATTAAGTGCTTCAGTCTTTGTTTAGCGAGATTCCGTCCGCCTTTTTTATTCGTCCGAGTATAGGGCACTCCAGTTATGGTATTAGATTTAAGGCGTCGTTCTAATACAATGCGATTACGTGGCTATCGCAAGTCCGTGCGAATACTGTTCGTGCGAGCCTGCGATCAAACGTAAAGGTGTCCTAATAGGCATTCGCACGATAAACACCTGGTACGTTTGATCGCGGGCTTGCACAAACAAAATCCACGCAAACTTGCGATGGTTGCGTAGTATGAATTATATGTATGTATTTACAAAAAAAAAGTATATTAGTATTATATCCATTGTCATTATTTTACCCATAGTACAAGCTCTGCTTGGTTCGGGACTAGATGGTGCTGCGTAAAATGTCCCAAAAAGATTTATTTTTTATTTATTTATTAGAACAACGCCTAAGTCAATAAGCACACTCCTTCAACTGCTTGAAAACTTTACAAATAATTTGGAAGAGCTGCTCAGATTCAGTATTTTAGATCAGGGATGTTATTTATGGAGCTCCGTAACCGTAACCGAAACTATCGGATATCCGAAATAAAAATATATCCATAACCGTTACCGTATCCGTTTCACAGGTTTCGGATAGTTTCGTATAAGGGCGGAGTCTAAATAAAACGACACGTTTCGACAGGGTTTTGTTTCACCGCTCGCGCGCCACGTGAATCTTGCAGTTTGTTTATTATTTCTAGTCATCATAACATAACCACATCACATCATCAGATGATGATGATGAATATCCGTAACCGAAACGTTTCGGATGAAACTAATGGATAATCCGAAATAATTACATATCCGTAACCGTATCCGAAACCGATATAATTTTAATAAAACAAAGTTTATCCGGATTAAATCGCGTCATCATTTCAGCCGAAAGACGTCCACTACTGGACATAGGCCTCCCCCAATTAAGGAGGGGGGTATGCCATAATCGCCACGCTTGGCAGGCGGGTTGGCGATCGCAGTTGATTGGTTAAATACTCAGAGAACGCTGCTGCCCATCCTCTGGTGAATCCCTTAGTCGCCTTTTACGACACCCATGAGAAGAGATAAAGGGGTTAGGGGATTAAATCGCGTATATTATTTAAATTGGTTTTCCTGACTTTTCGAAAGCTTTACAGCATTTCGTGATCGCAAGTAGACTAAGATGACAATCGTCTTTACAGATATTTCTATAAAAATATTTTAACCTACCGTACAATATTATTAATTAAAATCGTTTCGAGGCACGCAGTAATCACTCACAATATCATTATCTTTTACAGTGTTGCGTGCTG
The DNA here is from genome assembly GCA_949699075.1 of Asteroscopus sphinx. Taxonomy (NCBI): domain Eukaryota; kingdom Metazoa; phylum Arthropoda; class Insecta; order Lepidoptera; family Noctuidae; genus Asteroscopus; species Asteroscopus sphinx. The sequence continues at coordinate 15,430,001 of OX453013.1, forward strand.
TTTGGGACATGATTATTTTTAGGACTGGGTTCCAAACAGGTGGTAGCTGCCAACCATCTTCTCTATTAAAATTAGGATGTTTTTTAATTTCAACAGCCTCACGGAGCATTCTAGGTACAATAGGTATATGTATAGGTATATAATTTTATTCCTATATCCATATCCGTATCCAGATCCGAAATATCATATCCATAACATCTCTATTTTAGATAACCATGATTTATTTTACTACTGTGATTTTGTAACTAATAAATACTCTTCTACCAGATAACAACAGTAACGGCGTTCATGGATCTCTCTCTGGTTTACGGCAGCAGCCAAGGCCAGGCCGATCCCATCCGAGCTAGACAAGGAGGACGTCTTCTCACAGCAGTGAGGGGAGGCCGGGAGTGGCCCCCTCAGGACCCCAACGTCACCGTAACCTGCGAGTCTGCACAGTCGCCCAGTGAACCCTGCTATTTGACTGGTGAGTTATAAATAAAACCTGTTGTAGAAGTGTTATAAAAACCATTGAGCTGAAAATGGTCATAGGGGAGGTTTTAGTGCGGTAAAAATCCCACACACCCCAGCTTGTCCCTCACAAAGCCGCTAGCCTTTTGAAGTTTTCCTCCTCGAAAAAAGGTGTTTTGCATCAGTAAATTATTTGAAACAGTGTCTAGACTAAGTAGGTACACAGTTAGTACTAGTTCTACGAATATTGTTGTAATATTGTAGGAATCTTAGCCAATATTCGTTCAGGCATAAACGACTCAAACGAATACTGGCTAGCTAAAAGGGTTCACCGTAATCCACTTAGGCATATTGACAAAGTTGGAAGCAGCAAAGGAAACAGATAATTCTAACAAAGTGCTTACATAGCCATAAGCCGTTTGAATACTGGTGGTTAAATCTACTTGATCTTTGCTTCTAACCTCCCGAAGGCAATTTCCGACTCAAGTGGCACTGTAGAGGCTAGTCCAATTAAAGTTGTGCACCTATAATACACTACGAGAATTTTGCATTATACAGGATGGAAAAAATTAACATGACATGGAGGCACGCTCATTTGTGACAAGGAAGAAATCATCAAACAATCATTGCGTAACTTCACTGGATAATTTTCTCAATTTTTTTAAATAATGTGTAATTGGGTTATGTGCAAACAAAGGATCTGTTCATGAAAGTTAAACAACTGACAGGTACCTTCAAACCGAAATGCTGGGTTGTGGAAGACAGTAGAGGTAACATCTTGACGGAACTGGAAAATGTTTTGGGTAGATGGAGAGACTACTGTTACAGAATATATCGGGATGAAGAGGGACTAGGCACTGAAAGAAGATGGGATGACCACATGGAGGAACCAGGTATATTGCTGTCTGAAGTCCAAGATGCCATCGGGAAACTAAAGCATAAAGCTGTGGGTCCTGATGGCGTTTCTGCTGCGATGCTGCAACATCTTGGTTCTGATGGGACAAAGACCATACACCAAATATTCATCAAGATCTGGAAGACAGGCCAATGGCCAGTAGATTGGACACAATCTGCGGTAATTCCTCTTCACAAGAAAGGTTCCACCAAGAAGTGTGAAAACTACAGAATCATTTCACTCATGTCCCACGCCAGTAAAATCTTCCTGCGCATAATCAACGCGAGACTAGCAGCATATGTAGATCATCAGATACCGAGTGAACAAGCTGGTTTTGTTGCTGGCAAGGGAACTCGAGAGCAAATTATGAATGTCCGCAATCTCATTGAGAAATGTCGTGAATTTAACAAACCACTGATCTTATGCTTCATAAATTACGCTAAGGCGTTTGATTTCGTACAATGGCAGGCAATGTTTAATGTTCTAATTGAGATGGGCGTCCCTCCACATCTTACCTTTCTGATCCAGAACCTGTATCTAGATGGCACAAGCTTCGTGAAACTTGAAAACCAATCTTTCCACACGGAACGGGGCGTGCGTCAAGGTTGTATTCTGTCGCCAAAGCTATTCAACCTTTACGGGGAGCATATTATGAGGAAAGCTCTTGATGGTTGGCACGGCGGAATCTGTTTTGGCGGTGAAAGATTCACTAACCTAAGATATGCGGACGATACCACTATAGTTGCGTCGAGTGAAGAAGAGATGGCCAATCTGCTGAAGCGAATAGAAGTAGAAAGCGCTAAGCTTGGACTTAAGATCAATCATGCCAAGACAAAAATAATGGTGGTAGACCGAGCTCAACATCTTCCAATCTCTAATCTACTTGACGGGTATGAGAAAGTCAGCGAGTTCGTATATCTTGGTTCCTTGATCACTAGTGAGGGCATCTGCTCTGAGGAAATCCGCCGGCGTACAGGCATGGCTAAAAGTGCAATGACCAATCTGGAAAAAATTTGGAAGAACCGTGGCATCCGACGGAAAACCAAAATACGATTGGTCCGAGCACTGGTGTTCTCAATCTTTTTGTATGGCGCGGAAACGTGGTGCATTAAAAGTCGCGATAGCAGCAAGATTGATGCCTTCGAGATGTGGTGTTGGCGAAGACTACTTCGTATACCATGGACTGCCATGAGAACTAATGTGTCTATACTGGAGGAGCTCAACATCACCAAACGACTATCTACAATATGCCAGGAGCGTGCCCTCAGCCTTTTCGGGCATATTATGCGATCACCTAGGCATTGTCTGGAAAGGCTCTTGATACTGGGCCGGATAGAAGGAAAGCGCGCTCAAGGCAGAGCACCGGCAAGATGGTCAGACGCCATTAAGAGGGCTGTCGGAGGCAGCATGTACCGAGCGGTCCACACAGCGGAAGACCGCATAGCTTGGAAATGCGTCGTATGTGGTCGCGATCCTCAGCAGTGAGGGAATGACGAAGAAGAAGAAGAAGAAGAATTGGGTTATGTCGTCCTCGTCGCAAGGAAAAAATATTTTGTTTTTAAATAAGAATAACTAGTAAAGCATTCACAGATTTCTGAAAACTTCTTTACCGGAACTAGGAATCAAACTAAAACTAATATAAAAGAGTAGCACCCTATATTTTTACCCAACTGCGCCAGAAGGAGGGTTATGTTTTTCGAGTGTATGTATGTATGTATATTTCTTTGGCACGCTCTGTAGCCTAAACGGCTTAATGGATTTTAGCTTGAGAGGTGTCGTTAGATTCGTCTTAATCGTGAGAGTGACACTGGGTATATCAAAATTACAAAAATCAAAATGGCCGCTTTTTGGCGTAATATTAAATGTCTTCAAATATTTTTTTCCCTCGAAACCTATCGAGTGTGGTATCAAAATAAAGGGTTTAATAAATGCATTACAAAAATAGATACAACATATATGTTTAAATGTAATTTGGAATGAGAATTGCTAAAAAACCTCAAAATATTTAACGTTAAAAATGAATTATATATATTTGTGACTTTCCAAAATAAACATTAATAGCGCGATAAAACATGACAAAACTAAAAAAAAAATTTTTTTTTTTTAATAATTAACTTTTTTTATGCTTTATGTTGATAGGGTCAATCATAAGGACCTAACCTGTCATATAAATATAGTATTTTAAATTAAAGGAATATAAACAAACAAAAAATTTGTTATGGTGTCTTTTGAGTCAAAGATTCCTTTTTATCATTTCATTTAAATGTTATAAATTATGTTAAATTTCATGGTCTTTCTTCAATTTAGGACACAATATTTGTCGGAGTGATTTGGCCGTTATTATCGACTCTATCGAATTAAAATACAGAATGATATTTTTTGCATTATTTAAGGTTCGGTTCCCGGCTGAGACAAGTGAGATTAAAAAAATCTTTAAACGCAGTTATAACAATTTTTAAATATAAAGGAATGTGTCCTTTGAGTAATGTTTGCTATCTACATGTTCCGTTAGTTTTTTCCACCCCGTATAGGTAATAACGAAAGTTATCGTATGAACAACTCTGTGGGTCAACTGGCAATATATTGTTTGTGTTGTTTTAAAATTGACACACACGTGTAGAAGCTTCAGTATAGCAATCTAGCCGTAGTTTTGATGGAAATGTTTGAAAACATTAATAACTGTCTTCATAATTACTTCAGTTTTAAAACATAACATAACATAATATTACGCCTGTATTTCCCTGAAGGGGTAGGCGGAGGTGTATAGTACACTCACAGTTTGCCAGTTATGTTATAGTCTCATGTAATAGGGGGCGAGCCTATTGCCATTGACCGGGCACAAATCCAGACTCCGGGCTGCTACCTCTGTGCTGCTACTGAGAATTTCCTAATGAAAAAACCCAATAAAACTTTGCCCGACCCGGGAATCGAACCCAGGACCCCACGCTCAGCAGTCGCGCTTGAAACCATTGGACCAACGAGGCAGTCAGTTCAGTTTTATATACTTGAGTAATATTAGTTTGATGTTCAGTTTGTCTGTTGATTTTGATGTTGTCAATAGATTTAAGACTGGAACGTAGCTTATTATGAAGAACTGAATACCTTACAATAATGTTTTTTTTTCCTCCTACTTGCTTGGATATTGCTTCATTGTTTAAAAAAAAACAACAATCGGCTCTTTTCCGTACGCAACAAAATAACATGCCAGCAATTTTCAACACGACAATAATATAAATTGCTGGACAGTTTTTTTATTATGTTAGCGAGGTTTTATACGTACACTCACATAAATTTGGTGTTTTTAGGTACACAATATTTATTATTTTAAAGGCTGAATGAATTTTCTATTCAAAAGTTTGAAAATAGAACAAGAACCGCGCGTGGACAAATTGGCGCGAATGAAAATTAAATGATGTTGAATTAATTTGTGTATTTTTTCCTCGCAAATGAGAGAAAAGTACTATGAGTAGTATACAAGTCAAGTCTCGGTCGAAATATTTCCACCGATATTACTCGGTCGTCGATTGCTTCATTTCAGGCCTGGACTAGTAATGTAATATTTTACAAGAACCCTCAATAAATTATTGCAACATACTAAGATTATTCTTTTCTTCTACAGGTGACATCCGTGTAAACCAAAACCCTCAACTGACGGTTCTCCAAGTGATTCTGATGCGTGAACACAACCGTCTCGCCGACTCTCTTGCCCAGCTCAACCCTCACTGGAACGACGAGACCCTTTACCAAGAAGCAAGACGCATCCACATCGCTGAGAATCAACACATCAACTATTATGAATATCTTCCTATTCTACTCGGTAAGAATTTCTTAGGAAAATCATTATGTGAAAAGAAAGAAAAGAAAGAAAAATAAATTTAGTCTCGTTGCAGGCCAGAGAAAAAAAAAAAAAAAATTACACATTAACAATAAACTTCAAAATAAAAAGTCTAAAAATGGTCTGTAAAAACTAAAAAGGCCCCCATCTCATCATTTGCTACAACACCGAAATGTTGCAGCTGGTTGCAGCGCTGGTTTTTGGATGGGTCCCGATAGTGAACCCACGGGTGATACCACCAAATAAATATAATTACAATAAACCTAAATTGTATATATGTGACAATTAGTGCTTAAAAATAAAATGAACCTGCCTGTTCATTGTTAAGCAGTGATAGTCTAGCCGCTTAACGCTTGCCTTCCATGTAGGGGGGGTTCGAGTTCGAACCCGGCCCGAATCTCATGTGTGGATTAGAATTTGATTATCACTTGCTTTAACGGTGAAGGAAAATTTCGTGAGGTATGCAGTATAAACATACTTGAGATTGCTCCATAAATTTCTTGATGGTATGTGTAGTCCGCGAAACTACAGTAGGCCAGCGTGGTGGACTAAAATCTGAACCCTTCTCATCCTGAGAAGAGGCCCGTGCCCAGCAGTGGGACAGTAATGGGCTAGTTATGTTATGTAAACGATGATTAGTGAAGCCAAGTCGAATCATCTTTTCTTAACCTCTTAAAATAGGCATCGTAAGTAACCGTTCAAGCCCTGAGTGACTTTTTTTTAATAACGATGAAGAAGATTTTTCTCATAATTAACTTAATGTTTTGGATTTACACCATTTCAGTTATGCTTGGCTGAGTTTTTCCTTTATAAAATTTAATGTAGGTACCCAAAGATAGGATTTCTAAGACCATAAACTGAAAAAAAAAAAACAATCATGTCCCAACAAATTTAGTTAACATTAAAGAGCATAACTTAATTGCCTATGTCCTTAAATTATAAATAGCCATGGCTGTTTCAGATCAATTGGATATACATAATTAATGCAACACGTTTTGTTTTATAATATTTGTGCAGCTGATACCTTGGTTAGCCGCTTTCCATGCCATCGCTTATAAATAAATAAATAAATAACTTATGATAAATAAATGACTTATGTTTACTTATATTAGATATTACGGAAACTGTCCGTGGTTACTCCACATCAACCCCTTGAGGCCTTGTATAAATCTTGTAGGTAGCTAACATAACTAATGCATTTACGATAACTGTATTGATGAGGGCAGAGGTAAAAGCTGTACTGTTCTCAAATGTAACATTTGTGCCTCTAGACAGACGAGGTATTCTGTAGTTTGTACAATCGTGCTAAAGCTGAAAACTTGCGCAAATTTTGGATAATTTTCACTACGGTTAAGGTTTAATGGAAGCTTTTGCTGTAGGTATCATTTCTTAAAAACGATAAGCGAACAAAGGTAGCCCACATGATCAACAAAACAAAATAAAAATAAAATAGGAAAGTAGGTATCTTTTTGGTAAGTTTTCTCAAACCCTCACTATAGAAAATGAATAAAGATATTCAGTACACAAGTGTCACCCTTTGTGCATGGTCAAATGCAGTTAATAATTTTTGTTAGTTTAAAGGTGAAATGGTGTAAGAATATTTAAATGATGTAAGGAATAAGGAACATCTGCCAACAAACTGCTTTACAGTATGGCAGAAGTAATATTTTTTGTAAAATGATTATTTCTGTGAAAAGACACTTTTTCTTTATTTCTTTCACGCTCGGGTATACTGGGGTACTCAGCTTAGTGTGTGGCCACTTTTGATCTGTACCTACAATGAGAATTCTATGATCCATGAATCTATTTTAGCCATATTGTTTATTTATGTAGTCTGTTATATTCCCCTTTAGCACAATCAATTTCTTACTGACCCACTGCTGGCTACGAGTTTCTTCCCAGAGTACGGCTTTAGTCCTACCACGCTGGCCTAGTGCAGGTTTCTGGCTTTTCCTATTACTAAAACTTATTTCTTTTACCACTAGGCTTTGAGAACATGGTGAAGAATAAGCTGATCTACCCAGGAGCTCACGGCTACGTGAACGACTACAATCCTGGTGTGGACCCTTCGGTACTTGACGAGCATGCTACAGCTGCCTTCAGACACTTCCATACGTTGATCCGTGGTTACTTGCAGTATGTACAGCGTCTTTTATGTTCATATTATAATCTATTGATTAGTACATTTGGAGTGTCCCTGCGTGATCGAATCAGAAATGAGGAGAATAGTAGAATCTGGTTGAATGATTTTTATTTTATTTTATTGTATTATCTGTATTTTGTGTTTATTCTATGCTGCAAATGATCTGTGCAAGCCAAAATTATTATTTTATCGATTCTCATACTACAAATGTAAGTTTGTAATCACACATTTTTTTTTTCCTGTGATATAACCACAAATTCATGATTTTTGGATATTTTCCTTTACTTGTACTGTGCGACCTTGCTTTTCGCCAAATTTCATGATTCTAGGTCAACGGGAAGTACCCTATAGGTTTTGATGAGTAAGTTTGCGAGTTTCAAAATTTGTGACATAAATGGTTGTATCCTTTGATTGCGTTGACTTAGAAGCTTGAATTTTTTTTTCCAAGGAACTATCGACTTTAGTATTTGATATTAATTTCAACTTGATACCTTTACCCGTTCCTGAGATAAAAATTCTTGACAGACGGACAGACAGACAGCCAGCCAGCCAGACAGACAGACGAACAACAAAGTGATCCTATAAGAGTTCCGTTTTTTCCTTTTGAGGTATGGGTCCCTAAAAATTACGATTTGTTCATAAAATCAAGTACTTCTATTGTATTAAAACAATTAACCTATTGCGTTCTCTGAGTATTTATTCAACCAACTGTGATCGCCAACCCGCCTACCTAGCGTGACGATTATGGCATATCCTCCCCTTTTCGGGGAGGCCTATGTCCAGCGGTGGACGTTTTTCAACTGAAATGATGAATGATTAATTAACCTCTCAAACATAATTATATTAAAGGGACTTCTTAAAAAATGGCCCCTCTACACAAAAACTGTTACTTAAAATAACAATATTTGTTTTTTTTTCACAGACTAATGTCGGAGAAGCGTCGTTTAGTGGGCACTGTGCGTATGAGTGACTGGTTCAACAGACCACTACTGCTCGAACTTGGTAACTCTTTTGATCAGTTGGCAAGAGGACTCGCTACGCAGCAACAAGATTTCAGCGACCAGTTCTGGGATTCGGAAATAACCCAATTCCTTTTCAAGTAAGCCATTCCTACTTTAAAAAAACTTCTCGTTCCTACTAATGCAACAAGAAACTTCGACGTTCAATATATAAAGTAAGTGAATTGGAAGCAGAAGAGACAAAATTGCAAAAGTTACTTCAGGATTAAATTTTAAAAATAAACTTTTGCAACCAGAAAAAAAGGGTTAACGATGGCCGGTATTACGCCGATGATTTACGACGAAAACAGTCGCCAAAATTGTGCTGAAGTTTTACCGTATGGAAGATACGAGGGAAATTTATTGCCTCATTAATATTAATACCAATCTGAGCCCGATATTACGGCCTCCAATTGTAATGTCTATAAACTTGACGCTCGGTTCCATTCGGAAACACGGACGAATTGTCAAGGACGTATTAGAAGAACATTTGAATAATTCCTAGTTTTGCAATCAAGGTATTATGGTGTCACATCAAAGGAAGTTCATGCATGTTCCTGGTATAGGATAATTTGCTGACATGCGATAGAATTACAGACGTCTATACGACTTCAAAGTTCCTTTGTCATGCCTTTGATGTCACGATTCGTCGTAGAATCGTAGTCGTCGTAATTTAATGTTTATTTCATTCAAATAATATTCCCTGTAAGTACAAAAGATAATCCGTGGTGTTTTGTTACGGTTTGGTCTGTTTGGTATACTAAAAGGTCGATGTTGTGATTACTAATTGATGGTCAATCAAACTGTTACAGTTGTTTGATCCCGACCTATCTGCGTCATACGCCTCCATATTTATGAATTTTGTGCTTGAATTAATTTCATTAAAGTTGTTGTTTTGACTATTTATTACTTTCAGAGTAAAAAGGGCGTGTATCTAAAGCCACGTTTGAACAAACATTTTCGTTGTACCTATCAACGTTGTTCACATTTAATACCATTACCGAATAGATAGTATGTTCAATTGTTCAGCGAACACGTCCATAGTGATTCGTAATCGATATTCGGGTTCACGGTGTTCCTCTATAGCCTGTACATTCCTATCTGAAAGTGCGTGCACGGCTTTTTACACGCACGTAAATACTCGCGAAACTACTTCCCGATAGATTTATGGATTTCAACAAAGGATTTATTATGTTTCCTGAATAATCTTGCCAACATCAAAACAATTTTGTTAGATACCTACCGATATTAGAAATACTAAAAGTTCAATTAAAGTCTTTAGTGATACTAACTTTCGTCTTGGAAGTACTTTCAGCTAGTTAAATGTCAAATTCGTCGGTATTAGCTTCCATTATTTATCCTAAAACTAGTTAACCCACTTGATTGTTTGTACTACAAGTTTAATAACGAAACTTAGACAATATTTCAATTTATGATCACTGTTTAATTTCTGAAGAGCGTACACAACCCTAAAATTTATAAGATTAGACGTTAGGATTATTGTTCAGAAATTATAACTCCTCATTTTGAGCTTAAAGCTGATTACAGATTATAAAGTTACCTACTTACTTATTAATTTTAAGTCAAGGTTTTATTGAAATTTTGCCCAATATCTGAGATTATGTAGATACGAGTATTTTGTTTGTAAATCTTCATGATGAATTTATCCATAATCAGACTTCAGTATCGACGCGATCGACTTTAGTAGGTACCTACTAAAGTCTTACATCCCGGCCTAATGAAAAAAAGTCAAGGAATATGATTTGTAAAATTTGCTCATCCGGCATAAAATATCTGGCATAATTATGCGTGGTTTCATTCAATTCTTATACATATACACACACATAATCAACCGATTATTGTCCTACTGCTGTTACAAAATCCAATGTGAATACTTCTCATTCTGAGAAGAGGCCACGGCCTTCTTGGCAGAATGAGAAGGATACAAGCTTTAGTCCACTACGGGTCCACTATGGGTCCACCACGGGAACACTATGGGTCCACTACGGGTCCACTAATCTGGTCAAACCCGTAGGGGTTTGCACGATCAAGAATCTGGTTACTCAGGAGCATTTGTTCATAATACAACGTGTTATTAAAATAACTGAAAACCTCTTAAACTCATCAGGAAAACAACAAACAAACAAATAGGAACAAATAACAAATTAACAAATAACAAAAACAGCAACAACAAACAACAACAAATTAACAAACAACAAACAAATAACAAACAAACAACAAACTTTTTTTGGTAAAATTTTTTACTATAGGACCAACTATGAAATAGCGAAAAAAAAACAGCTGTTCCCCATGGTTTTTTTCGCGTTATCAAGTTTGGTCCCATAGTAAAAGTTGTTCATATTGATGAGTGCAATGGCCCCTTAAGAGGTTTTCAGTTATTTCAATAACACGTTGTACTTACATAATACAAAAATACTACTTACAACTCATAAATACTTACACACTAATACGAACTTCTTATTGTTCATTTTTGGACTATAAGTAACATAATTTACTTTGTTTAAATTATGCATATAATTATGTTACATTCATCAAAGCAGGTATGTATGTGAATCCCAATTGACACCCTATCCTTGGTAAGCTTGGCATAATCAATAAAATTAATTTTGATTCCTATTACAACAGGCGTAACAACACTTTTGGAGGAGACCTGCGGGCGACAGACATCCAAAGAGGTCGTGACCACGGCCTCGGGTCTTATGTAGCTACGCGAGCCGCTTGCGGCCTGTCCGTGCCCAAAAATTTCCATGACATGCTCGACTTCATCTCAGCACAGGTATACATTTGTAACTATTGTAATTTCCATGACATGCTCGACTTCATCTCAGCAGAGGTATACATTTGTAACTATTGTAATTTCCATGACATGCTCGACTTCATCTCAGCAGAGGTATACATTTGTAACTATTGTAATTTCCATGACATGCTCGACTTCATCTCAGCAGAGGTATACATTTGTAACTATTGTAATTTCCATGACATGCTCGACTTCATCTCAGCAGAGGTATACATTTGTAACTATTGTAATTTCCATGACATGCTCGACTTCATCACAGCAGAGGTATACATTTGTAACTATTGTAATTTCCATGACATGCTCGACTTCATCTCAGCAGAGGTATACATTTGTAACTATTGTAATTTAACACAACTGAATTTCGACGTGTATACTAACGGTAAAACAAAACACGTACCTACCAACATTTTAAGGAGAGTGGTCTCGACTCAGCCAGTGCGTTTCAGAGCCCCTAGCATGAGTACCAAAATGAATACCAAAATTAGTTACATAAAACAACAAACTTACAGTGATGCAAATAAAGTGGACCATTTATGGTCTGTATGAAATCAAAACAAATGACTTAACACATAAAATTTTTCTTAAATAAAGTGAATTTAAATATGTATGAATAATCAATTTATAATTGAATGTCCATCACAGCGTTTTTTAGAGAAATAATAGATGAGTGGAATAAGTCAATGCTCATGTCATGCTTTTTGTATAAAGCGTACATTCTGGATAATGAACAATGTTGCCTCAAATTTGTACGGCTTTTTGGGCTGACTAAAAAGCTTCCTATTAGAACTTCTTGGAAATTTCGTGGCATATGGAACGACACCTCACCAAGCAACCTGGAACAATCCAGAGAGCCTGTTACAAATTCCTTAAGGAAAACCAAATCCAACATATTCCTCCGTTTCTCCAACGACACCATTTTAAAATTCTTTAATCTGTCTTGGTATGATTTAAGCTGTCTTCCCATATTACTCTTATAAGTCAAATGCTGCAAAATCCATAACTAGTCAAAACTAGTTTTAACTACACAAAACTAATTTTATCTAAGCGCAATCGACAAAACTAGTTTTGCCTAGTTAAAACTAGTTTTACTAACACGTTTAGGTAGAAATAGTATTACCTAGGAAACACTAGTAATCTGGCACTCGCCGGCAACTGCCGCGACAGTGGAGTCACGGTTCTCACCTAACCTAACTTTTCACCTTTTGTGTGCATTTTTTTCTTATTTTGTTGGTCTACTACTAGTTCTGCCTAAGAATGTTAGGAAAAACTAGTTTTGTCTAGTTAAAACTAGTTTTTCCTAAAATCTGATTTAACTGTAACATAAATAAGTCAAACTATGACCTATAATAAGTACGGCGCGCAAAATTCACGTAATTTACTACGCCCACGACTTTGTTAGCAATGTGATGTGTGTGACGTGTACTTTTTGCTACGTGCTACCAGCCGTTACCAGAAACTTTTATCAAACTGTACTCTTCATGACCTGTGTTCTCATGTCTAAGCAACAAGAAATAAGTAACAACGATAAATTCCGATGTTACAATATTAAGATGACATGTAACAAAATAATCTTCCCTTATTTGTAAATATCTGGCGGTATCAAAATTACGCTAAAAGAAAAGATTTAATCTTTAAGTACAAAAAAGATTTGACTATCTTATACAGTCAAATATTTTTTAGTCTGACAGGTGATGTTTCGTAAAAGGAAAGGAAGGCTACATTTATTTTTATTTTATAAGGTTACACATGAAGTAAAAATAAAGTTGACTTATGAATGGTAAATATAAATAATAAAAAGGATCTTTTATCTTTTGAACTTTCAGTTGTTTGAAGGCAATGTTAATGTCCGTGTTCTAGTGGTTCTAGTGACGGACTGCTGATTATGAGATAGTGGGTTCGATTCCCACAGGACACAAATATTAATATTTATGTGAAGTTGCCAAAGCCGCAGGAAACACCTGGATGAGGGACGCACAAGATGGAAGAGGCTGGCAAAAACGAAAGGAGGCCTATACCCAGCAGTGATACCGGGCTAGAATGATGATGATGATGATGTGACGAACAGTGTTTGTGTTGGTCTGGGTGCTTCTTATGTATTATAAGTATGTATTTACAACAACAAGAAATGTGAGCATTATATCCATTGTCTAGTAACCATAGTACAAGCTCTGCTTAGTTTGGGACTTGTGCTGTGTAAAAATTAACCAAGTAATAAATAATCCTCTTACATGGACGCACTCCTGGAGCCAGTGTCGGAATCTTACCGACTAAAACCACCACGGTGTACCTTCAACTACCTTAGCCGGGCCACGTCTATAAAATACGTGCGTCCCGTCAATTTCAGATGTTTTCAGTGCATGTTTCATTACAATCCAATCAAATTGTTACTGTAAAATTCAATTAATTTTTGTTTTGAGTTTGATATAATGCTGCAAGATTTTTAAATTATTTTTCTTGTAACACTTGAAAGATTTCTTTACAATGAAATTATTGGCATAACACAATGAGAGAAGACACTAAAAAGAATAGCCAGTCTTATTGAAACAATAAAAGAAAAAAAACTTTCTGATAATGGTGCAAAAAATAGTTTCTTCAACACCAATTAATAGAACATCATGATACAAGTGAGCTAAGATGTTCATTATCCTCGAGGCTGGATTGCAGTCGGAGCCAAAGGCGAGGGCGTAACAAAGCCGTGATTATAATGAACATTGCTCCCGCGTTTCATACGACATTTTTCAACACACTTGCGAGGAAAAATCATAAACATAGTTTAGAAAAATATTAAATTTGTGAATAATGGCGCGTGGATGTGAATGTAATCGCACGCCATACCTGTGGTTGAGTGACGTATAACTATGAGCGCGCAGGTGGTGGAAAGATGCTGCCAAACAGCCTAATATCAAAAATATAATAAATAGCTTTTATTTTATTTATAACACAAATTAATGGAAAAAAATAAATAATTTCATGAAATAAAATGTTTATTTATCACATTTTTATTAATGCAGTTGATTTATTCACATAAATGTTTAATTTTGTTGAGACATAAAAACTCTTTGCTGCGATTTAAAAATAAACTGAAGTAAAAAGCACTAGTGCAATAATGTAAAGTAAAAAGCACGCGTGCGTTATAAGCTGCATTATGAACCTAAAAGCGGTGCAATAAGAGCCACTTTATGAGTAAGTGTGTTTTTAATAATCATCTATTTTTAGTTTAATAGCAATTTAACTTCTTGATAACTAATCATATGATTCGTTATGATGATAGCGATGGTGCCACTAAGATTAACGTCGCGAACTTGTCAAGTGTTATCTACTATTATAAATCCAGTTTACGAAGGCTCATAATTAAGGCCGCAGTTGATGGGCTTTTCAAACGCTGTTAAATGGAGTTTCTTGATGGAACTGTGGTAAAATAATATAGCGCCGTACATACTATGCAATTTGGTTTTAGCCACGGAAAATAAGAAATAGATCATACATTTTAATAAAAATCTTTTTATAAAATTGACAAATGGAATCGTTTATCCTTTATTATATTACTCGTGGCTTCGCTCCCGAGTTTCAAACTTTACCACCCATTTTTAACCCTTTAGAGATAGAAATTCAAAAAAATCCTTCTTATTGCAGCTCTAGGGTACTCAATGAATATTTTCTCCAAATTTCAAATCTCTATTCAGAGACGAATTAAAGAGTGAACTCATGCTTCCAACTGTCAAAATGCAGTACTATTTGACAGTTGGAAGCATGAGTTCACGCATAGATTTGTCTCTGAATATAAGCCTTAGTCTGTCGACTTAGGACGTGTGTTGTCTGTCAATCAGTAGAGTTTTATTCATACAAACTTCACTACCCCTTTTGGAGATTGATTTTCGAAAATTCCTCTTTAGTGCACTTCTGGGGTACCTACTCAAGAAATATTTCCTGTATATTTCGAATTTCTAGGTTCACCGGTTTAGATAGCGTTGTCTGTTAGTCAGTAGAGTTTTATTATGAGATTCTTCATACAAACTTTACCACCCTTTTTCACTCCCTTAGAGATGGAATTTCAAAAAATCCCTTGTTAGTTTACCTCTGGGTTACTCAAAGAAGATTTCCTCCAAATTTAAAATATCTAAAGATATAAAAATTGTGAAAAGAAAAAATCCGAATGCGTTAATGCATTAAAATAATAAACGATTCAAATATCTAGGTCGACAGGTTTGAGCTGTGCGTTGCATGTCAGTCAGTGTTAGAGTTTTTTATCAAGTAAGTTTAACGCATTAACGTAAGCGGGGCGAAATCTAAAGTTATCATAAATTAATTAAACATTGTACATTCATTTTATGTTATTAATGTTGTTTTAATGCTTAAACCCAGTGTTGCCAGGTCCAATTTTCAAAATCCGGGAGGCTTATTATGAAAAAAGCGGGAGATGTATTGAGGAAAAATGGAAAAAATCGGGAGATTGTTTTTCAACAAAAAATCGAAGTTTTTGAAGTAATCGCGGTATTACATTTTACTACCATTCCAGCTGTAATATTAAAATCAAAGCTGTTTGATATTTTACTGCACTGTGTAACAAGTGACGGAAATGTTCAGGGCAGCAACTTAAGCGTCCGTTTCATTTTATGCAGTTTTTTTGCCAGGTTTTGATCTTATTCCTATTATTAGGCTTTATACAGGGATTGTAAAAAATCGGGAGATCTTTGTCGGAAATCGGGAGACCGGGAGATTTTTAGGAAAATCTGTGAATCTCCCGGAAAATCGGGAGACCTGGCAACAGTGCTTAAACCGCTAATCTAGATTTGTGTTTAGGCCATCGGAGCAATGCTCAGACTAAAATGATAAAATATTACGTGCTTCATAAACTTAGGGCATTAGGCACATTTAGGTTAAAAGTTCCGAGATTCTAGCTATACCCATATAATGTAAACACACACGGGTATTTATCTAGATATATTTTATGTAATCATAATCATTTGTTTAGCATATTCAGTACAGTAGATTCATGTGGTGCCCCGACTCCCGAACTAGGATGTCCTGTGTGTCAGGAGTCAGTACATTCCCTTATGGAATAATAGATAGATAGCAGTGGCGTTCCTACAAGTACCCCCTAGATATCCCAGTAGTAGAAATTTCTAATATCAGGACCAAGCGCTTTGAGAACTCTTTCATAATGCGTATAGCCAAGTTGTGTGTGTATTTTTTTTTACAAAATCTATACTTGCTGTAATTTTAATGGCTTTTTTCCCGAAAAGGGGTCATTGTACTCATCATTATAAACAACTTTTACTTTAAAACTAACCCTGAAATAGCGAAAAAAAAATCTGGTGTGAAAATAAGATAAAATGTAGGGACAACATGATTTTTTTTCGCGATTTTAGTTTTGGTCCCATAGTGAAAGTTGTTCATAATGATGACTACAATGATCCCTTTTCGGGAAAGAAGCCATTAAAATTTCAGCATGTATATGACAGAGACCGTGTTCCTTAAAATTTTTCTTTCCAAAATTTATATTTAGATTTCTCTCCGCATGCATTAAAATAATAAATAATAATTACTAATGATCCCTTTAGCAAACGTAGTGTAAGCGACACAGTTAAAGATAACTAATTTTTTCCCTTTTATTTTAATTAAGTAAAAATGTAGGTATTTATATAAAAAAATACCGATGCACAAAGAGTGCGTGGCGGCAGGTGGTGTCAGGGGTCCACGCGCGCCTATGCGTTTCGAAAATTATCGAATCCAAAACTGAGCTTCACGCACGCCGCATGCTCCTTATCGCAAAAATATCAGTGTTAAACCTTTGGGCAGTATAATCGTTTTCGATTCCAAAATACCTAGATTTTATTGTATCTCCATCAGGACCACCAACACATACATCTCTTGACGTAGTGTTATGTTAACGTTATTATTCTACTACTTACCTATTATAGATATTTAAAATGAGACCCATGTGTATTTATTTTTGTTATCTTTCTGATGTTTACGGGCTATATGATTTCAATTTTGCAATCGTTGTTAGTAGTACCTATCTACGAATATATGCTGTAATAACTTCATGTTTTGTAACAATAACCCCTTACACCTGCGTGTGGGCGTAGAAGCACTTGTGCCTGAAATAATACTAGCAGACTTGACTTTAACCATAAAAAAACTCTATCTCTCCGGCTACATACAGCCTATTTGTCGTATTATTATTATCTTTCCATTTTTATACGTACCGTAAAACGGGGTTAATAGGAATGCAGGGGTGAACAGGGACAAAATTTGGAAAGGATTGTAATATTGAAATAAGATAGATTGTTGCCCACAAAGACTTCAACAATCTTCTGCCATTAATTGTTAATTGGTCTGTGTTTGGTCAATATTCTAAAGTATTTGTGGGCAAAAAACTATCTTTTTTCAATGTTAAAATCCTTGCCCACTTTTGTCCCTATTCACTCCTGAATTCCTATTCACGCCGTTTTACCCGGTACCAGGAGGTGGCTATAGAAAAGATCAATTTCTAAAAGATAGTTACGTAAAACGGGGTGAATAGGAACGCCGCCGGGGTGAATAGAGACAAAAGTGGGCAAACATTTTAACATTAAAATAAGATAGTTGGTTGCCCACAAAGACTTTAGAATGTTTCCAAAATTATGGCAGAACATTTTTATAGTCTTTGTGGGCGACAAACTATCTTATTTCAATGTTAAAATCCTTGCTCATTTTTGTCCCTATTCACCCCTACATTCCTATTCACCCTGTTGTACCCGGTACCTAAAAAAGTTGTTTGTGTAGTTATTTCACTTGCTCATAATGGATATGTTTAGAAGATGTAAATTTTTACATCAAGAATTATTTATGATTTAGGAGTGAACATTAAACAAAATTGAACCTATTTCTTCTGATTCGGGCGTTTGTTGCATATTTCTTAATAATCATTTGCGCCTATAAACATAAACACACCTACGTTACAGGTGATAAAAAGCGTGGAACAAGAGTCATTTGTTTTCTTATTTGTTACTTTGTTCTACATCATTATAATATACCTTACCAATAATATACAGTTACTGGTAACTCGACGTATTCCTTGCAGGAATTTATATGGAGTAGGGCTTAAATGAAAAAAATTAAGCCACCAAAATGTTCTATCGAAATTCAGTAGTTATTGCACGAATTTAAAAATTAATATTCAAACATTTTTTTCTACACCAGAACGTCGCTGAACTCAAAAATTTGTATGAGACTGTTGGAGACGTGGAGTTGGTGGTAGCAGGCTCCCTGGAACGTAATGTGCCGGGGGCGCAGGCCGGGCCCACTTACCTCTGCATCCTGACTGAACAGTTCTACAGGACCCGAGTCGGTGATAGGTACTTCTATGAAAATGGAGCTGATCCGGACACTGCTTTTACGCCTAGTAAGTATCTTTTCTTCTATCGTGTCAACATGAGGTGCATACATAATGATAATAGCTCTTGCCGTGGAGAAAAGATTAGTCAGTCAGAAGGCTGGTAGCGGGGCTCACTGCCCAGGGTGCGCCGGACTATCAATTAAATATCGTCACTCGTGGAGGCTCTTTAAATGCACCCCAAACTTACCCCTAGCACAGATAATATAATACCTCTAGTAATTATGATGTTGTATGATGATGGTGTTCCTTGTGGTGCCGGACGTAAAGAATTGCACCACCCTATATCTTCTCATGAGTGTCGTAAAAGACGACCAGATGATGAGCAGCAGCGTTCTCTGAGTATTTAACCAACCTACTGCGATAGCCAACCCGCCTGCCAAGCGTAGCGATTATGGCATATCCTCCCACTTGGGGGAGGCATATGTCCAGCAGTGGACGCCTTTCGGCTGAAATGATGAAGCACGATGTTGTTACTAATACAGTAATAGTTAGATATTTGGATGGATAATGTTCGTTCACTCAATCACATGTAGGTAGTATGTTTTGATGCAGTACAGTTTCTAATATTTGTCCTGATTTTACAAATC
Source organism: Asteroscopus sphinx (assembly GCA_949699075.1). NCBI lineage: Eukaryota > Metazoa > Arthropoda > Insecta > Lepidoptera > Noctuidae > Asteroscopus > Asteroscopus sphinx. The sequence goes on from OX453013.1 coordinate 15,449,108, forward strand.
GAAGTATGCAATGATATTTGATGTATGTATTTACGGGATTCCTGTAAACAGCCAATATAGCAGACAGAAAAGAAATCATATAAAATATTCTAGCCTCACAAAAGTTGTGTAGAATTTATAACTCGCATATTCCCTGGCCCAGGGTTGTTGCTCTGAATCCCAGAAAAACAAGTTTTATTTATATTTATAACCTGTATAAAACGAGAGTAATTGTTTTGTCCCCATTCATTGTGTGTAATATCCCGTTTATTTAAACCATATCCGGAAAATATTGTGTGATTGTTAATCATTTTTTCAACAGGGTAGGTAATTTTAATTTGGTAAACCCTTGTGCAGGTGCACCCTTTATTTTTTCACGTCCTCTCAAAAAAATAACGTAACCGTTGGATAGGTAAATAACATTCCACTGTCGTATTTTTCAGCAAAGCGCACAATAAAGTGCGGATGATAGCAATTATTCATCAGATTCGTAGCACGTTGCTCGAGGTTATCAAAACAGTTTTTTTGTATGTTATAAGGCCCCATTGCGTTGTTTTCCTCAATAAATCTTGTTAATCTGTGTGTTTAGTGCAGCGGTAAACACATCACACAAATTAACTTTAACAAATCCAAACAGGATTTCATATAATTGAAGGAGACGGGCAAAACTTCCAAGTGTTTTCCTAAAAGACTGTTTTTTTATTTTACAGAATACTTTTTACTCAAGCTTGTTTTTTTACGGAAATTAAAAAAAGTAATTTGGAAAGAATAAACTATCAAGTGTTTCTTCGAGAATTAATAAACAAACTATTTCTGAAGAAATTACTAAATTATTCATAATAAAATAGGTATAAATTGGTTGGTCCCATAGTTAAAGTTGTTACAGTACAATGACTCCTTCAGAGGTTTAGTATAAACTACTAGTATAGTATTATATTATATGTGGTATAAACTAAGAATAAGGTTGTATAATATATTTATATAGTTCAATCGTAGACAATTTTCAGCAACACAAAAAAAGTACAGAATAAAATTACCCAACAGTTTCTGCCACGATACAAAGACAACTATTATGTCACTACTATATACATGCTTCAATAAACAGGTCAGCTGGAGGCGATACGCAAGGGATCTTCCATGGCGCGTCTACTCTGCGATAACGGTGACGGAATACGAGCCATGCAACCTAGAGGCTTCCAACAGATATCGCACGGGTAAGTATCGTCATTACTTACAGCCTCGCCTACGGTGATATAGAAGTTACTTATCTACAAATGTACAGGGCGAGTTTCTGACATACGGAACTACCTGAAACTGATAGGAATACAGAAAATTCGACAAAGGGGACTTGAACTCAATTTTGGAGAAGACTAAAATTATTTTTTTGACCATCTGGCTTATGTTGTCAGTTAGTGAGCCTATTTTTTTTGTGAAAATAGTACTTCGCATTGCATTGCATCAATTGATAAGGTTGTTGATAAAAAACAAATCCTGAGAAAGAAATGTTGTGTGAAGAATTCAAACAGCGACAACACAGCCCCTAGACGGATATTGTTGAATTTAATGCGTACAAACAATTCTGTCACTAGCTGAGGTATGAGGAAGCGGGGTACTGCGATCCGGTTGGCCCTGACAATATCATTATGTCATAGAAACTTCAAACTTTGTAGGGTTAGAGACGAGACAGATTTAGATTCAACACGATATAATATCGATAAAATGTTATTTTATCGATATTATTTTTATGTAATACGTAGTATTAATTATAAGGATTTTAGCTTCTTATTTCTTTTAATATTATTTAATAATAAAGTAATTTATATACTAATAATAATAGTAAGTATTACATGTAGGGAGGGAGTCTTTCAAAATTATCTTAATTTTGAAAGTAAGACGGGTGCTCTGTACTTTCAGAATTAAGATAATTATATCTTTAAAAATATCTTTATGTATTTATTTGGTGTTGAATATGGAGTTATTATTTTGTAAAGCGGATATTTTAAAAGAGGTAATTGTCCGTTTATATAGTAAATAAATATTAAATAATAAAATAATTAATTTAGTAGTAGTATTATATTATTTATTTTACCCAGCAATATTACACAAAATGTTACATTAACATACTAGGTACTACGTCTAGGTATAAATATTATTGTACCTACTTAACATTTAAAAGTGAACACAGCATGGAACAAAAACAAATATTATTGCAAACTATAACAGCTAATAAGCACGTAAATAAAACGTTATTCAAAAGAAAAGAACCTACTCAAAAATAACTTAAATTTAAAGGACAAAAAAAAAAAAAAAACTAATCACCACTAATCATTTTTTAAATAAATTAATTTTATGTATGTATAGCCTTCGAATAGTGCATTTGTAACTTTGAGATTTTATAATAAAGCCATTATAAATACCATTCGATATAATCAAATAAAACAAATTTTGTGACTAATGAATATAACAACTAATAACTGTAATTTGGTTCTAGTACTCGCTGGCAGCTACCGCGGCACCACTCACTTCGCTTGCTCACAGTTCTTTCATCATTCATCCCCATTTCAGATGTATGGGCGCCACCCCTAAAATACATAATCACGCATTTTTTATTATTTTAAAATTGAGATCTATATTTAAACTATCTTTTAACGAAATTACATGTACTTATATTTATAACTGTAGAAGTTATTAAGCTGTAAAGGATTAGGACAGACGGACAGATGGATAGACGGACAGACGGACGGACATGACGAAACTGTAAGGGTTCCTTGTAGGACTACGGAACCCTAAAAAAGGTACATGTATCATTTATCGTGTACGTATCGGTCGGAACAAAAGTTCGTTTATCGTTGAACAGGAGTAGACTCCCTGGCTGTTATAGGTATATAAAGATTGAATGTTTGAAATCGTAGTTTTTTTTTTTTTTTTTGTAGGTAGCAAAATATTCTACTACCTATATTTTTCAATTTCGTTGATAGTATGGAGAACTTTGTTTCATCGATAACAGATTTAGTACATCACTAGTTACATTGACAATTAAATAGAGGGAAAGAGATAGTGTATTAAGTGCTTGCGTAAGAAAGAGATGTTTTGTGAAAGACATCAACGTGCCGTCTGCACCTTTGGTGTCCGTTACGAATTAACCAGTATAAGATGAACTCTCATTAAATATTAAATCAGTTGAAAAATCTAATTGGATGATGACATTATTAACTTAACGATGAAATGTTATGCCGTCTTTCTGGACACTCAAAGTCTTGCTGTTTTTATAACACAATCGTACTGTGCAAGAAGTCATTATAACATTTATTTGTAAATTTTGTGTTCACTAACACGGAAGTGTCAACGGCTCACAGAAGTGGTCGTAACTGATTCAAATTGTTTGAGTGGCGGCTTACATACAGGATTTTTCCCTTATGTGTGATAGAAATCGGTCGCCTGTTATGTGGCGTCTAGGGGCTGTGTCGTCGCTGAATTCAAAGGATTCGTTTCACACAATTTTTGTATTATTCTCTTCACTTTGCTTACTTTTCCACCCTGTAGAGTAAGCCGTATCAGCACATCAAATTATACTCCGGAAAATGAAGAGTTATTGTGATAATGTATTCAGTGTTCGGTGACGGAAAACGGTCGTGAAGACGAGGATTTATTCAACTTCCTTATTTTGGAAATAAGGGTTATCTACGAGGTATACCTATAGAAAGCTGTACCCGTTCTGGTTTTTACCGACTTATATGAGGTTCATCCCTATCTCTTCTCATGGGTGTCGTAAAAAGCGACTAAGGGATTCACCAGAGGATGGGCAGCAGCGTTCTCTGAGTATTTAACCAACCAACTGCGATCGCCAACCCGCCTGCCAAGCGTGGCGATTACGGCATATCCCCCCAACATGCTTGGGGGAGGCCTATATCCAGCAGTTGACGTCATTCGGCTGAAATAATGATATGAGGTTAAATCAAATTAGCTTACTTCACAGATGTGATGGGTATTGATATCTAATGACAATACAGCAAGGAAAAATATATATTTCAGAAATCATAATTTCAACTACAGCCAGCTGATCACGGGGTCAACGGCCGCGCAATGCACGAACAATATTTGTTACGTATTTAAAAACAATTGTAGTGTTATGGTGTCTAATATTTCTTTAAAAGTATTATGTAAACCTACAAGGTCACGCGTCCCTTGACTATGATGGATACCGTGATCAGCTGACTTGAATGAAATGATGAGCTTAGAAAATCATATTTTTTCTTGTTTTATTATCATTAGATATCGATACCGATCACGTCTGTGAAGTTTCGCCAGATAATTTGATTTAACCTAATGTAAAAATATTTTAAGGCATGATTGTGTGTGATCTTTTGTTAGTATTTCATAATTAGATTTTGAGTAATTGTTTCAAAAATCGATAAAAATGTGAGGGGTATTTTTGTATATTAATTATTACATATTTTTTACAGGAACAAGGTTGTACCATGCGACCATCTGCCGTTTATTGATCTAACTCTATGGCAAGATGCGAGAAGCCATTATTAATAATCATAAGGAATTAGTATAAGTACCTATATGTATAACAAACAAAACTGTTACTGTCCTCTACCAATAGGTTTATGCCATGTTTATGCCTGTTAGAAAAAAATCTAATTTTCTTTTACACCTCGGAAATATATTATAAAAACTTATTGACTGTATTTTTTTTCATCACAAATTAGTTTTGCTAGGTGTCATAACAAAGTTATATAAGTTACCAGTAAATGCTTATTTCATAGGTTTTTCCAATACTTGACTGAATCAATATTTACTAACCTGCTATGTTAAAAACTATGTACGTGGGACACTCAGAAAGTTTTGCGAAACTAAAAAAAATTGTTCTATACGTACATATATTTTTATCAAATCATTTCAAAGTACTTTCCACCAGCCTCTATACAAAGATTCATGCGCCTAAACCAGTTTTCAAAACACTTTTTCCAGTCCGCCGCAGACACCTCGTTTACAGCCTGCTCGAACGCAGCCAGCGCATCTTCCGGCGACGAAAATTGTATCCCTTTGAGCTGATTTTTTATTTTTGGGAATAAAAAGAAGTCACACGGTGCTAGATCAGGGCTGTAAGGAGGGTGACCCAGGAGTTTGACTGGCGTGCTGTCCAGGAAGTCCCTCGTTTTGAGTGCGGTGTGCGCAGGTGCATTGTCGTGGTGGAGCAGTAGCCCGCGGAGCCCTGTGTTTGGTCGCTTGTTGCTTATAACAGAGAAAACTTCTGGCAAACATTTGGTAGTATACCATTCGGCATTAATGCTTCTTTGATCCCGTAAAGGAATTGATACCAAGTGGCCAGTCAAATTAAAAAAGCTAGCGATCAAAATCTTACCCCCGCTTCTAGATCGCTTCACTTTGGTAGGCGTTGGCTCATTTTGAAACACCCAAACTGTCGACTGGCGCTTGGTTTCTGGGTCGTATTGATAAATCCAGGACTCATCACCTGTAAAGATGTCGTAAACACACCGAGACGAGCCTGCTTCAAATTTGTTAAGCATATCACGGCACCATTCCACCCGGGCCTGCTTCTGAGCATCGGTGAGGTTGTGCGGCACCCAGCGTGATACTATCCTCCTCACGCGAAGATGGCTGTGTAGAATCTCGTGAACGCTTCCCGATCCAATCTTCAATATGTGTTGAATCTCCTGATATGTAATTCGCCTATTGTCTTGGATTAAATTTTTCACTGCTAGCACGTTTTCTTCGGTAACAGCCGTCAAAGGGCGACCGCTTCTTTCGTCATCCCCCAAAGTTGGTCGACCGCGCTTGAATTCGTTATACCAACGATACACGGTTGCCTTGGAAGGGCCTTCATCCATGAATGCCATTTGAAGTCTATCGTACGATTCATCCGGTTTCAGGCGACACTTGAAATCGTATAAAATCATAGCTCTAAAATGTTCCCGGCGCAGATCCATATTTCAGTGAGACACAATACTTTGAATTAACTCGCAAAAAATGTGGAGGGAAATTTTGAAATTGGAACTTACTTATTTTTACTTATAAATAATCATATTTTCGAAAAACATTATAACTGGCCAGTCTCCCATATATAAAAAATTTTTTTCGCAATACTTTCTGAGGGGCCTGGTATATACGAGTTTGTGAGTCTTATTTTTTTCAGAATCTATTCTATAAACCTTTTGGTGTTAAAATTGTAATTTTTATTTATTTATTTGTACAGATTACGGTACTAAGTTGTAAATGCGTGACCATCCCTTAAGTTACATAAGTATTTGTTTTGGTAATGATGTATATTTTGCGACTGTATAAATATTTTTTTTACATACTTTATTTGAATGAAATGTGAGAAAGTTGAGTGAGTAAAAGTAATAAAGTATTTGTTCATAATTTCTATATTTTATTTAAATCCCGGAAAGTTAACTAAATACCAAAGATAATGATAAACTAGAAATAAATCCGTAGCCTAATAAAATAGGATCTAGTTTACTTAAATACTGACATAATTTATGAAAGCCCAAAGCCCATCCTTCTATTATTCAAGTAAATAGAAATATCAGGGTTAGTCAAATTCAGTACCTAAATGTAGTTATACTAAACCAAACCTACACCCTTGTCTCAACAAGGCGAGTCGAGACCAGCCCTAAGAGCCTCTTAGCTGCAGTTGCTTATATTTTAAGTTTGGAGAGCCTGCGCTTGTCTTTGTTTTAAGTTGTATCAGCAGTGAACTCCAGTGTGCATGTAACCTAGTACTAGCCACTTTAGAATTTTGAAGGGTGTAAAAGGGAGGTAGTATTCATAGTCAGGACCGTACTACAATACATGAGCCTCAGACCAAAATAATAAGATAGACGGAGCGCATAGAAAGGAATACAAAATGGAAAAGGAGTATCTATTATTCCACCCACAGTGTTCGCGAGCCAGTCAGGAGTTTTGTTTGAGGAATATACGTACGCTCCAGATTGCGGCTCGCGAACACTGCGTGGAATAGTAGGTATTCTTTTGCCATTTTGTATTCCTTTTTCTGGCTCCATTCGCTAGTTCTACGCACTCCGTTTCTCTTATTATTTTGGTTTGAGACATGAGCAAAGAGGAGTATTTATAGTCGGGACTAATGGCACGGTTGACATACAACAGTTTAATATGAGTTGTCACAAGTGCTTTTAGGTTAACGCATCCGGGCTGTGTCGCATAACATGCAATATTAATGTAAGTGTACTTAATAATATTTTGAACTAATTACTTTGAAGGTTTATTATTATTATGTTGAGGTCATTAAACAGTCAAAACAAAAATAACAACGAAGAAATAAATATAAAAGAACTACAAAATAAATGTTTTCTGTAAATGGTAGCGAGATCACAATGTATTGAATCAATATTCACGAAAAGAATATTCAAGAAAAGAATATTCAAGTCTTATGTTAGAATTTGTTCGGCTTCTGAAGTCAAAAATTTGAAATAAATAAAAAAAAACCTTCGCGGCCAGCAACGAAGTTATCCTTAAAATTCAAATTTTTTGCACCGGTTCATTATAATGCTGAATTTCGCAATTATAATACAAGCATAGATGGCAGGAAACATCATGCGTAGGACTGAGATACCACAGGGCACAAGTTCGATTCCCACAATAAAACATGTCTTTTTAACAGACTTCATTGTATGTTTTATTTAATAGTTAGCTGTAACTTTGACGTTACCCACCAGATGGCGCTTGATGGTGAGGTTAGCTGTATATTAAATGTAGGTAGGCTATGGGTATAACGCAAATCTTAGCGTGGCGTGACGCTACATTTTCTCCCGAATCACACCTACCGCAAGCTCCAGGAATTTCATTCCAAAAACAAATCATCACAAAGATTTTTATATTTTTAGTTATGTTAAAATGTAACACAATAATTATACCATTTATCTCGTAAACATCGAACTAAAAATAAATCTAAAACAGCAGGTCTTACAGGCCGCACGTGTTACTTTTGTCATTAAGATTTTTACTGAACTAATTTAATTTCAACAACGTGAAGCATGCATTTCAAAGCAAAGCATGTCACGTGTTAGTCGGACGCGTGACAAAGTCACCTAGGTACGGGAGCAACATTAACTACATTTTGAAAATGTTTAGGTTTAAACGAAATTCTTGGCAATAAGGGTTGATGGTAAGGCTAGATTTGTTAATTAAAACGTTTTACAGCGTTTTATATTAAACAGTCAGTGATGTGTATAATTTGAGCTGACAGCTTAACACAGATATTTAGTTCTAAAGTTGAGGTCATTCGAAAACTAAACTTTAAAAAAAGTAAAAAACCGACTTCAAGAAGAATAAAATAATTTGTGTGAAACAGTTTAGGAAGTGTGCAGTGTAGAAGGTGCCTTTGATTCGGTTTGATTTAAGAAAAATTGGCACCGACTTGATAAAATAAAATAAAAAATCTATTTTTAGTGGCATTAACAATAGAAAGACAAGTGATTGCTGCAATCCCTGATAATTTGATGTCATCTATTGAAGAGTTCCCTTCTTTATCCCCGAAGATCAAATCTTCACTAAATGATACTTTCTGAATGATTTGCATCAGAACATTGATATTCAGAAAGTACGATTTAGAGAAGAATTGTTGATAAAAAAAAAACAAACAAAAAAATATTATCGAGTTGAGAACCTTCTCCTTTTATTGAAGTCGATTAAAAATAAACTACAATAATCTGTTAAGGGATTTTGCATGTATAGGGTGGTCAGAAATGCGGAGATTCGTAGGAGACCGAAGTTAACCGACATAGCCCGAAGAATTGCCAAACTTAAGTGGCAGTGGGCGGGGCACATTGCTCGCAAAACAGATGGCCGATGGGGCAGTAAAGTTCTGGAGGGGCGACCGCGTACTGGAAGGCGCAGCGTGGGTAGGCCACAAGGTGGATCGACGACCTGGTGAAGGTCGTGGGAATCCACTGGATGCAGAAAGCGCAGGATCGGTCATTATGGCGATGCTTGGGGGAGGCCTATATCCAGCAGTGGACGTCTTTAGGCTGAAATGATGATGATGATGATGAGTGAAGGGTTCCGTGTTCGCGTTATACGTTATTTGTATTGTATTACGTCATATACCCATGCCCACACAGCAGGAATTAATTTAATTACTTAATTATTAATTTATTGCTAATATTTGTATGCCACCTGTGGCAGCACACAGAGAGACTACCTATAATGTAACTAACACCAAAAATACCTGTGTACACAAATAAACATTTTGATTGATTGATTGATTTCTGACCGCATCGGTCAACCGCCTTATGTCTGGGGACTGCGAAATCCTAAGTTCTACGGTTTGATTTACTTAAAATGATTTGTTAGTTTAGTCTATCAACTGCGGCGGAATGACAGCGCCAGAAGAAAACATTCCGCTGTCTGTGTGACTATTACCACAGTCTAAGGAACTCTAGCTCTGCTCTTTTACTATGTATTTCCATATAATACAACGCTGGCCGTATCGGTCGCACACCACCCAGCGTTGTCTTTCCGCCCGGCGCGGCGTAGTGGCGCGGCGGCGGAATGGTCACGCCATCAAAACGCCCGGCAGGACGGCGGTGTAGGCACTATCTAATACAGTTCAGCCCCCCTAGCCAAGTTGATAATCTAAAATCGTCAACGCTAATAGAAAACAGTAAAAATGTATGGGAATGACATATCTCAACGAAAAAGTCATTCGTTGAGATATGTCATTCCCATACATTTTGATTGTTTTCTATAGCGTTGAAGATTGTAGATTGGCAACTTGGCTAGGAGGGCAATAATATATAACAACACAACAAGACCCGCCGGCGATACGCTTCAATTCCGTTCCGCCCTTTGTTTTTTGTTTCTAGTTTCGTTTACTCTATAGAAACAAGAAATCTGTCCCTAAAGTGTTTCGTCGTCTTTTATCAAAACACAGCAAAATATTATACTTGGTAATAAAGTTTGTACACAATACAAAAGTTACAAAGTTACAGTATACCCTAGGAAACACTGAAAACTTTATCGTTTGTTTAGTTACAGTCAAAAACCTGAAAATAACGGCCAAAATTCCTCTGCTCTTGCTCTAAAAATTCTGACTTTTTATTTGTGCTTAGATATTTCAAATTCTTAACTTTAATGGGATTATCTTTTTTAGGGTTCCGTACCCAAAGAGTGCTAAATGGGACCCTATTACTCTCGCTACGCTGTTTACCCGTCCGTCTGTCCGTCACAAGACTGTATATTTTGAGATGGTTAGGTGGAAAAACACTCATGGCGAATTTTTGGTAATTTTTTGATGCATATCTACTAAATATGCGATCAATAGAAACATGGGAGGTATTTAAAACGTAAACCTGCTAAAGAATAAAGACATGATCCATAGCAAAGTTTGGCCTAGAAAAAAGGAATAGTACGAATGTGTGTATATGGTATGTACAGTCTAACAAAGCAATTAGTATACAGGGTCGCTAGATATAGATAAAGATTTCTAATGAAATTATTATAGAACGGTTTGATTAGGGTTTTGTATAAATACAGTTTAATTTGGTCCGTTATTACAATGATATTTCACTCGAAAACATCCATTCTTCTGAGAAAACTTAATTTATATCTGGCAACCCTGGATACTAATTGCTTTGTTAGACTATACTACTTACATTCATAGTAGATCAAGATTATGAAAATAAATCAATATTATTTTCCCTAAAATTATGGTGTTTCATTTAGATACTTTTTTATCTAGCGGGAAATACTAGGGTATTTCCCAGAAACTGTTACCCGAAATGAGGAATATACATAATTTTCAGATATTCTCAATTTCAGCACTCGAACGAAGTGTCTCTAAGACCGAGCCTTGGCATTCCGAATGGAAGAAAACGAATGTACTTACTTTAGCTTTAAATTTTATTATAAATGTATGGGTATAGTTCAATATAAGTACTAGATTGAACGACGGATACATCTGGAATTTTACGTGGGAGACAGAGCAAAACCCAGTTTCGAGCTAGGAGTCAACCTGTGTCACGGGTGCTAGGTGAAACCACCGTTGAACCGAGTGGTGCGGGTGGTGTGGTGCGGGTAATGTGTGTGAAGTATGTAATGTATGGAATCCCGAATCGAGATTCCGAATTGGGATTCCGATTTGGAATTTCGAATGTATGTGGCCGACCTTAAATAAATATACTAGGTCGTAGGCCGTGTTAGGCGCAATGCACTCAGAGGTGACAGGACGCGGACAACGGACACGGATGAGGCACGGACGCTTGTCCTTTACTCGTCCATTGCATGTTATTAAATGGTGTAATGCACACAGAGGTGACAGGGCGCGGACGGGGCGTGGACGCGGAAGGGTCACGTCACTTTCCCGCCCGCGCCACGTTTTTCATCCGTAAGTTGATTTCGTTCAAAACATCTTCAGAAGAAGACATGTTCACGGACCGAAGTTGAAATATCGAACGACATGGCTGGCGAAACTCTATTTACGTCCATGCCACTTCTCGGCTTTGTCCTTTGTGATATTTTGTGTTTTGATAAAGTCATGTCCAAGTCATGTCCGTATCACTTCTACGTCTAGTCCATGCCATGTCCCATGTTTTGTGTGCATTGAGCCTTAAGTAGGAAAATAATGTAAACAAACAATCAGACAAATGTTATGGGTTGTCAACTGGAGGTCAACATTAAATATTGATTCACCTACGTCATAAGCATTTTCTTTTTACAACTTAGCCTTCCGCAATTATCTTCCGCATAAGAGTAACTAACTGTCCAATTAAAAATTACTGCTTTCAATTGCATAAGAAAATTTCACGCTAACTGGACCAAGTCTTGCGGAAAAACGTAATTTATTGGTATTTAGATAGTAATTAGCACAATATTGCCTAAACATGATAAAGTTACGAACGTAAACAATTTTGATTGGTTTTAATTGATACTATGATGTTCACGTAACAATATAGTCACCATCATCAGCCTATAGCAGTCAGTTCCTATAGCCATTTATGTAACTTTCCCATACCACTCAGCTGAGCTTGATCCTCGCCTTTTCTCATCCAGCTGCTATCAGTCATTTCACGAAGATCGTCACTTCACCTACAGATCTATCGGTGCCCGAGTTTATAAAATAGTTGCGGGGCGCGGGAAGGGCGTGACGCATGTCAGTCGCAGGAATCGCAGGTCCCTGACAAATCAAGAAAAGGAGATTATTTTCGAAATGTAATTGAGTAAAAGATTATTGATGGCGGACGGAATCTCGCTAAACAATAAGGCCCGTATTACAGAACGATCCTCAAGCGTTTATCAATGTTTAAAACTAGTTTTGAGTTGAGCTTTGATTTTAGAACGTTCCTCAAGCAGAGATTTACGGTATTACCACAAAAGATTTAACCAAGTCTTAGTTATGTGTTCAACAGATGTTTCAGAAAATTATTACTACAAATCCACGTCTTTCACTCGCCTTGAGTTAAATACGCTTCCGGTGCGTGCAGAGGCGGATTATCCCTGAGGCAAACTAGGCACGTGCCTAGGGCGCAAGGTTACAAAGAGGCGCGCGTGCGAAAGTTTTTAAACAAAATCAGTAAGCTGAAGTGGCAGTGGGCTCTGGCCACGTCTATCGGTCGAAAGACCGATGGCCGTTAGAGCAGACAGGTATGGGTGGAGGCCGTGAATCGACAAATCCAGTCCCCAACCAGGTGGACCAACGACAACCTGAAGAGCCTCAGCTGTGGGGGACTAGATGTGAAAGGCGGAGGACCAAATCACTTGGGAGAGGCCTATGTCCAGCCAGTTTTATGCCGAGTTGATTATTGCTTGAATTAAACAAAAAAAAAAACGATCTCGCTTCGCTCGCGCTTATATGTTAACGCATGTCTGCAATGACCAACTATTCTGTAACATTTCATATTACACAAATCCTACGTAAAACTTGAAAAAATATACTTAAATTGAGTTATGTTTACGTATTAAATAAAATTTTAAAAATAATTAATATTTTATTTTTATTTTGGCAATAGGCTCGCCCCCTATTACATGGGACTATAACATAACTGGCGAAATGTGGGTGTACTATTACACCTCTGCCTACCACTTCGGGGAAATACAGGCGTGATGTTATGTTATGTGATGTTATGTTTACGTATTGAGGTATATTGTTACGCATAAATCTGAAAAAAGTTTCGCGCTCATTGACCGTTTTTAGGCCACTCGGGATATTGTTTGACAGTTTTGAAGGCGGCTTGGGACACTTAACTCTAGCGTTGGACGAATGTTTAGAGACTTTGGAGTGGCTAGACTGTGACAATATAAACCTTTTGTTCAATTTTTTTTTTCAAATTTTGATTGTATTTATTGTTATACCTTATCGGCGCTTCCTTGCCGCAAGTGTAGTCAGTCCATTTTTGGTATTAGATGGATGCGAAATAATACATTAAATTGCAATAACTGTTTATTCTTATAAATAAGACACACTGCACATACAGGCGCAATTACAATGAATAATTACATTCTAAATACAATATTCACTCTGTGGCGGATCGCAATCGAATGACCTCTGTGTTTACAATAATCGTCTTTTTATATACCCTCAACTAACGTCACTTACAATCATGAGTATACTGTTTAGATCTATTTAAATTCTTGACAATTAAATTAAACATTTCATGGCAAAGCAAAAATCTTAATCTTAATTTAATCTACGGAAATGTTTTTTGTTCATTATGGGATTACCAGAGATCATCAAGCGCTTTGCATGAACTAAAAACATTAGTTATAGATATTTTTAAGAATATATTATACCTACTCAATATATGAAAGATCGAGTTTTGATCTTTATAATAAACTAGCTGATGCCAGCGGCTTCGTTCACAGCACCATCTACCGGGTCTAACTATTGCTAAGAACCATCCAGGTAACACCATGAGTTCACAAAAAAATATCAAAATTGATCAAGCCGTTTAGGAGAAGAATGTTTTGATACACATACGCACTGGAATTTTATATAAGTACAATAAAGATTCATACCTAATAACACATTGTTACTTTCCCATAACATTTCAAACTATTTGATGTTCTAACTCTGCTATTTATTTAGGATAGTTCAGTAGCCGTAATTTTGTGAATATTAATAAGAAACTTTCACATCATGCATAATTTCCTGTTAATTAATCATAAAATAATTATAATCAATCAAAAAAGTATTTAGGGACGTCAATGCGCCCTGATGTATTAGAAATTGTGGTCTTCACGGGCACCTAGAAATGGATTTCGTGAACAATATTGTTATAAAAAAATACGGAGATGCCCATGAACATATAGGCTTCATCATTACGTGAACATGGAGAAAATCCAGCGCTTCGACAACATGAATTTATTTAGAAGACTTAAAAGGATAAAATCCTTCGAGTTAGTGTAGTGAAAAAGTGATAGTGTAAAATTGTAATGCATGGACGAATAAAAAAAGGCAGACGGAATCTCGCTAAACAATAAGTGAAGCAACCATAATAAGACGAATCGCTTAAAAGTACGGGCTGGCACGCACACATTCACACCCATAGTAAGACAAAAAGCCACGATTAAGCAACAAATCTCGTGTGACGGTAGTCATTGTTAAAATGCTGTCGAAATTATAGTGTGTTTAAGAAAAAAAATTGTGCTTCAATCTTTTCGTAGCGAGATTCCGTCGGCCTTTTTTTATTCGACCGAGGTGTAATGCAATAAGTGCTATTAAAGAACATGAAGAACAAAGTGTCTTCGACTTAATTACAGACTAAGAAAACTGTTTTAAGACGCATTCTTAGAACTTTAATTTCGTAGATGGAGGTTTAATTTAAAATTGAATTAGGTACTCATTAGTGTTTAGGCTATATTGTAATTGTAATATAAACAAGAAGTGCTCCTGCGGCTTTGCCCGTGTAAAAAGTTTTGACTTGTCCCGTATAATGTTCCCCATAGTAGAAAAATACATATGATTTCTTTATAATTATTTAATTATTTGAAGAGTATTTGTGTCAAGCGAGACCCCAAGAAGATTTTTCATAGAAACTTTAACACCGCTTGTTACCCCTGTTGAGTTTAATTTTCGAAAAATTGAAAAAACAACCATTAATTGCTTTAAATATTGTTTGTACCGAAGTTAGACTCAATCAAGCCACGCAATAAAGTTCTCCCATACAAAACTTATAACCTTATTTCACCCTGTTTTTGGAGTAATAGGTGTTTCATTACTTACTATAGTGATTATTTTCCCCAAGTTTAGAGTGAATCGATCTAGGAGAAAAGATTTTGCATACTAACTCTAATACTCTATTTCGCTCCCTTAGGGTTTAAATTTACAAAAATCCGTTCGTAGTGGGTGCTTACGTTACAGAAGGAACCTACTGTCCAGATTTCATGTTTCTAGCTTGAGTAGTTCTGGCTCTGCGTTGATGAATCAGTCAGTCAGGACATCTGTCTTTATAAGTATATACAACGTGTATCAGAAATGTGTGGTCATATTTGAAGAACTTTTTCAGGGAACTTTTCCGATGGGATCAACCCTGAAATCGCGAAAAAAAATACAACTGATCCCTACATTTTGTCGAGTGACATAGATGATTTAGTAAGGAACAGCTGATATTATATTCGCGATTTCAGGGTTGGTCCCACAGTAAAAAATGTTCTATGCTATGCCATGGATGAGATCTTAAAATATGACCACGCATTTCTGATACACATTGTACGTGGGACACTCAGAAAGTTTTGCGAAACTAAAAAAAATTGTTCTATACGTACATATATTTTTATCAAATCTTTTCAAAGTACTTTCCACCAGCCTCTATACAAAGATTCATGCGCCTAAACCAGTTTTCAAAACACTTTTTCCAGTCCGCCGCAGACACCTCGTTTACAGCCTGCTCGAACGCAGCCAGCGCATCTTCCGGCGACGAAAATTGTATCCCTTTGAGCTGATTTTTTATTTTTGGGAATAAAAAGAAGTCACACGGTGCTAGATCAGGGCTGTAAGGAGGGTGACCCAGGAGTTTGACTGGCGTGCTGTCCAGGAAGTCCCTCGTTTTGAGTGCGGTGTGCGCAGGTGCATTGTCGTGGTGGAGCAGTAGCCCGCGGAGCCCTGTGTTTGGTCGCTTGTTGCTTATAACAGAGAAAACTTCTGGCAAACATTTGGTAGTATACCATTCGGCATTAATGCTTCTTTGATCCCGTAAGGGAATTGATACCAAGTGGCCAGTCAAATTAAAAAAGCTAGCGATCAAAATCTTACCCCCGCTTCTAGATCGCTTCACTTTGGTAGGCGTTGGCTCATTTTGAAACACCCAAACAGTCGACTGGCGCTTGGTTTCTGGGTCGTATTGATAAATCCAGGACTCATCACCTGTAACGATGTCGTAAACACGCCGAGACGAGCCTGCTTCAAATTTGTTAAGCATATCGCGGCACCATTCCACCCGGGCCTGCTTCTGGGCATCGGTGAGGTTGTGCGGCACCCAGCGTGATACTATCCTCCTCACGCGAAGATGGCTGTGTAGAATCTCGTGAACGCTTCCCGATCCAATCTTCAATATGTGTTGAATCTCCTGATATGTAATTCGCCTATTGTCTTGGATTAAATTTTTCACTGCTAGCACGTTTTCTTCGGTAACAGCCGTCAAAGGGCGACCGCTTCTTTCGTCATCCCCCAAAGTTGGTCGACCGCGCTTGAATTCGTTATACCAACGATACACGGTTGCCTTGGAAGGGCCTTCATCCATGAATGCCATTTGAAGTCTATCGTACGATTCATCCGGTTTCAGGCGACACTTGAAATCGTATAAAATCATAGCTCTAAAATGTTCCCGGCGCAGATCCATATTTCAGTGAGACACAATACTTTGAATTAACTCGCAAAAAATGTGGAGGGAAATTTTGAAATTGGAACTTACTTATTTTTACTTATAAATAATCATATTTTCGAAAAACATTATAACTGGCCAGTCTCCCATATATAAAAACTTTTTTTCGCAATACTTTCTGAGGGGCCTGGTATATATATATACATGCTGAAATTTTAATCGCTTCTTTCCCGAAAATGGGTCATTGTACTCATCATTATGAACAACTTTTACTATGGGACCAATCCTGAAAACGCGAAAAAAAAATCAGTTGGTCCCTACATTTGTGTTCATTTAAATCAATAAAATGTAGGGACCACTTGATATTTTTTTCGCGTTTTCAGGGTTGGTCCCATAGTAAAAGTAAAAGATATATAGACAGATGTATAGATAGGTAATAGATAAAAGAAGATAGATAAAGCAAACTCTATTACATAAACTATAAAATAAAACATCAACAACAAACAACCTTGGGTTTCAAATGTTTAATATAGGTATGAAAATAATGAAAGCCGTTCTCCAAAGCGCGCAAAACGAATAGAATTTTCTATGATACAAGAAATATTTAATTATTTGAACTTTTAGGTACTCGTCATGTCGATAAAACGATAGGCTGTAATTAAGTGTACTTAAGATTACATAGTAGCAAGGGGTCTGATGGCAGTTGCTTCGTGTAAAATACTGCTGTTCAGCGGCATAGTATCAATAAAAAATAAAAATAAATCTCTATTTCCTTATTAAGTTAGACTGGAAGCTGACCCCAAAATAATTGGTAAAAGGTTTGGAGAAAGAAGAAGAAAACATGAAATCGTAAAAAAAACATACCTAAGTGGATACTATTAACATGCCCTAGACAAACCCAACCATTTTCTTCGATTTAATAAACCACAAGTTCCTTCGCCAGGAAAACCGATATCTACCTAGAATGCTCAGTGAGGCTATTGAAATTAAAAAATATCCTAATTTTAATAGAGAAGATGGTTGGCACTTGTTTGGAACCCAGTTCTAAAAATAATCAAGTCCCAAACAGCACGCTACACTGTAAAAGATAGTGACATTGTGAGTGATTACTGCATGCATCGATACGATTTAAAAAATTGGTCGGTAGATTAAAACATCTTTATCTACACTCATATCGTAAAATTCGAATTATGAACTCGAAAGTAATGTCATAATGACATACTTTACGCACATGCACCTGTAATGAATTAAAAAAAATTCATTACGATAAACAAAACAATGCTGAACAAAACAAAGCTGTAATTTTTTTTTTTTTTCCATAACCGCACACTTCAGCCCAACTAAGGAATTGTTAATGCCACTTTGACCCTTTTCAATCCTTTTTTTTAGCAGTCGTACAGTTTGGCACCAAAGAGTACACAAAATTCAGGGTGGCGCTACTAGTCATACATTGAAAAATTTTATCGTTTAAAATCGCGTTTTTGGCAGAACTTTGGATTGTCATATTGCTTTTAATTATATTTAAGTGTTTACAGCCATATTTTTTGTATGATAAAACAAAGATTGACGGAATCCTGACAAGGATAGAAAATTAGTTCCGATTATAATGTTTTCGCCAGACTATATTTTATTATCTGTGTTGACGTGCGCTAGGGCGCGAGCGCGGCCGCGCGCCATGGCCTACTGGATTTGATTGTTTACGCTATTATTATTATTTTGTTAGCCTTAAGTTTTATTCTGGGCAAAAATATCTGACAACAGCAGTGATACTGAAGTGAGGAGAATATGACCCCGCCTGAATTTCTAGATACAGCAACGTAAATGACGAACAATCTTTTACCAGAAAAATCAAGAAAGACTAACGACAATGTTACCAAGATTTTGACTTTGGTATTTTATTTAAAATTGTATGAGTTTAGATAAAGTAGTGTATGAAACTGAAATAACTAATTATTATTCAATTTATCAATATAAGTAGGTACTTATCTTTTTCTCAAACATTTTAGCAATAAAAATCTAAATTTTTGGTTTTGTTTGTCCTGTAAAACCACTGCAGTAATTGATTGAATATTAAAACTAGACGCAATTTAATTAAACCCTAGTAGTAAGTATTCCCTTCAATTTCAGATATCAGTGCAATATTTATTACAATTCAATCGAACAATTACAATAAAATTCAATTTATTATTTTGATTTTGCTAATGCTGCAAGATTTTGAAATTCTTTTTTTTTCTTGTAAAATTCAAAGATTTCTTTACAATGAAATTATTCGCATAATACAATGAAAGAAGACAGTAAAAAGAATAGTCAATCTTTTTGAAAAAAAAAATACATATTTTTGTAATAATGGTGCAATCAATCTTCAATACTAATTAAATATATTTTGCAGTCGTTAAAACGCTAGAATGACGTGATTTACGAGTATCGGTCATCATCATCATTTCAGCTGTAAGACGTCCACTGCTAGACATAGGCCTTCCGCAGCGGTTTCCCGCGACTTTCACCGGGTCGTTGGTCCACTTTGTGAGGGGTCAACCCATGCTGCGCCTACCAGTACGCGGTCGCCACTCCAGAACTTTTCAGCCTCATCGGTCATCCGTTCTGCGAGCAATCTGCAATGTGCGCCGCCCACTGCCACTTAAGTTTAGCAATTTTATTCTTCGGGCTATGGCGATTACTTTCATTCTCTCGTTTCGTTTCTTTAGGAGTACGGTATAAGTATAAACAATTATGTTATTAGTATAAACAATTACGGTATTAGTGTTAACAATGGTTAATTACTATAAATGTCAAAACATTAATAAATCTACGAACTTTTTACTTATTGCTTAGCAGCAGGTTACAACTTTGCAAGCTCTGCAAAATCTGAAGTTTGATTATACAGGGTTATTTTTAATTTACCAATAACCCTTTAAGGGCTAATCAATTTGAATAACTTTTACTATTAGACCGACTCTGAAATTGAGAAAAAAATCTTGCTTTCCATAGAAAATGTTGCGTGTACGTACATGACCAAAATGTATGGAAGAGCTATTTTTTTCAAGATTACAGATTTGGTCTCATAGTAAAAGTTGTTCAAATTGATAAGTATAGTCAATCCTTGAAGGGTTATTGGTGGATTAAAAATAACCCTGTATAAACCCCCAACCATTCTATTAGGAGCAAAATCTAAAGATATTAATTTTAATAATAGTGGAAGAAACACTGTCTGTTTTGCAATAAGATGTAGCTGACGTCACAGTCGAAGTTGAAGTTAAATTCGATACCACGAGCAGAGTTCACGGTAGCTCAGCGGTTAAAGCACTGTGGTGTACTGAACCAGCAGGCGCAGGTTCGAATCCTGCTCATGAGAGAATTTTTCTTTTAACAATTTATATATTTAAAACCCCTATTTACGGGTTACAAATTATTGTCAGAAATCATTTAGTAAAATCTCAATATTTATCCCTTAAAATAATTTAGTGATGCAACAATTCCTGGTTTTCCGATTACGATTACGATTAGTGAGGGAAGGAAAAGTCGATTGACTAAAACCACCACTATAAAAAAACACTGTACTACAATAATTTGAAGCTATTTATTAGTAACTAATCAAAATAAATTCCAGCCAAGTTCTTTTACAAAAAACACAAAATTTTTAGATGTTGGGGCATAGCCCAATTAATATTCCATTTGCTTGTTGATTATAGCAATCCAGCAGTAGAAAATAGACGTTCTACTGAAACTGTGGATGCCTTCAATGATAAATATTTTTGTCAAGTGTCAAAGGTCAAGTGTCATGTCAATGATGTCAATGTTAACCATTAGACTACATAACAGGGAAGCAGCAATGCGTTTAGAAATCAAGCACAGAGATACAGCACATGTTTTTTACTTTTTTTTTGTAAATAATAATAAAGTAATAATCGTGAGAAATCTTACATAATAATCGTCAATTATGACTAATCATAAAATACTAATAATCGTCGATTATGATTAATCACAAAATACTGATAATTGGCGATTTTGATTAATCCAAATCGTAATCGTTGCATCACTACTACTAGGCCTACTATGCCTATGCCTACTCGTGGCTAAGATACGGGGTAATGTTATGGGGAAATAGTACCAATGTGTCCGAATTATTCGTAATTCAGAAAAAAATGTGTTCGAATTATGGCCCAAATAGACAACAGACAAAGTTGCAAACCCTATTTTTTAAAATATGAACTACTTACGCTCCCCTCTATATATATACACGATATATGTAATTTTGTATTCAAACACAAGCACACATTCACTAAAGTGCATGAAACACACAACAAACACCCGCCATAAAAACCAACTATACCTACCTCCCTCGAGACTAAAAATGTTAAATCAAAGTCCACAGTACCTATATGGCAATTAGAATATTTAATAAACTACCACAAAGTATTCAAAATGAAACAAAACTTATAACATTCTATAGAAAACTAAAATCATTTCTTATCCAAAAATGTTTTTACACAGTTGAAGAATTCCTAAGTACGCCAATCTACAAATAATAAATGAAAACTGAAACACATACATAAGTAGAACATACGTAATATATAAAACGAAATAAAAATAATTAATACGGCGATCTACCAAGATTTAATATTATTATAAGATACTAGAACTGTGTTATTATACCTTACTAATTTAAACTAGATACCACCTAATTAACATTATATAACTAATTAAATTATCTTATTTAAAAATTAATTAAATATATAATACAAATTAATCAATAATAATTTACTAATATTAATTAACTGACATAACTTATTAATAAAGCCCTCAAATTTGCCACGCCTGTAGAAGGCCGCGAAGTTTTAAGTGCCTTATAATGTATTTTACATAAATAAGAACTACAATTGTACACTTAGTTGCAAATAAATGTTTTGAACTTGAACTTGAACTAAAATAATTTTCCCGAAGAACATCAGCAGCAAAACCCCTGCTGGTAGGTAACTGCACCTCAGAATCTTCCTAATAATCCTCGAGACTGTTAAAATAAATACACACATTTTTGTTATGACAATCATGTTTATTTTCAGGTCAGCATTAAGTGGTACAATTCATTAGGAATATTGGTTTTATATTGGATATTTTTCAAACTAAATGTCTATTAAAATATCCAATCTATTTAGGGTTTCATTTCAATTACCTTCACTTTATTGGTTTCTGATACTATTTTTTGGTCTGTTAACGCTAACGACAAAAAACATATGTTAAAATTGTTATCTAAGTTAGAGTACTAGGTAGGTAGGTAGTAGGTTTTTTCTGAAACTAAATTGAGGAATATTTTTAAATAACAATTTTTTTACGTGAGCGGAACTAGTAATTATATTTTCTTGGTAGTTATTTATAAAATCAAAATTAGGAAGATATACTAAGATTGTTGCCAAAAAATTGGACTTTACCTACTTTGATCTTAAAAACTGTGGAAGAATAAAGGAATATTTTCCTCCTTGTAATCTAGCCCGATGTTGTCTCATTATTGTTGGGCAGTACTTCTCTTATTTCATTCCTAAATTAAGTTTCAGAGATACATAATTATTTCACATACTAAATGGAGTTCCTTAGCTTGAGTTTTTTGATATATTTTTTTCTGCTTTCGAAATATTTAATAAATATAACAGTGAATCTGTCAGACTTGGGCAACGATTATACAGCCCATAGATGCCTCATAACAGGCGACCGATGTCTGCAACACATCTATGAAATTTTACTAATGTAGGTCACCACTACTCGCTACTTGAAATCTTCAAATCAGTTTCGACAACTTACATAAGCCGTCAAAACTGCCACGTTAGGGATTAGCCAATGCTGCCTTGTTAGGGCCAATCGGATTGCAGTAGCCGCCTTAGCTAGTGGCAGAATTTATTGTACGCATTATATTCAACATTAGGCGTCTATAGGGCTGTGTGGTCGTTGGACTTGGGGTAGGTCCATATTTCCGTAAGATGATATTCAGAAACTATTTCCTGAAACCAGTGAACTCACACAAAACTGTCAAGACGCTATGTTACACAACTTGGCGTAAGTCACATGTTCAAACTCAATACTCTGGCGGCCAGTACTTTGATGAGAATTATTGATTTTACACTGACTCTGTTCTATCCTGAAAATCGGTTGTGACCTCTGCACAGTGTACCATTTGATCGAAGTATTACGATAAAGTACTTTGATCTAAATAAATATATATTATCTCAACAATCTGTAAGGGTCCAGTATTATATAACTGGTGAATGTAATGTAATCATTGACTTTATTTTACATAACCGTATGATTGAATGGAGTAAAATCAGGGTTGACCTAATGTGCATCATCAGTTACATACTATAATCGGAGCTGGTAATAGCAATTCTTTGATAGAGGCTTAATAAAAATTTCAAAGCCTAATCATTCCGCAAAAGTGCCTTTGGTTTGAGTGGTTGGAGTAAAGTAAGATTAAAAATTGATCTTCTTTAGTTAAATGCTTGGAAAATTAAGTTTTGTTTAAAAATATTAATTCCAAATCTTAACTCAGAATAAGGATCGAGTTAACTGTTTAACGGAATTATTTGTACGCCGCAATATGAAAACTTTTTATTGCGTTACCTTTACAGCCGGGCCCAAAAGGATGATTACCAAAACTCGTTTTAAATATTTTAACCACTTCAGAGTTTATTACAGAATCGTGGTTCGTTTGGACATTATCTTTTATGCAGATAAAACAATTTCTATGAGATCGAATACCCGCAAAGTCAATAAAAGTATTATCTGATCTAGCGAGTCAATGACATTTCTGCGTGGATTTATGGCAGGCCTATTTTTCTCCTTGTTTGGCCCAGTCTTGATCGGATTAATTTTTTATCTTTATTACTGTCTTCATTGTTGCCGTGCGATTCAATGCATACAAAAGGCCAACCCTTCTTTTCTTCCGAATGCATCGTAAAAGTCGACTAAGGATTTTCAGTATGATGAGCAAACTTACCATCCTCCCTATAAGCCATAACGTACTATAAAAATATGTCATTAGGTATTTTTATATAATAACTGTTGTTGTTCCGTATGATGCCGGACATAAATAATAGCACCACCCTTATCTATTCTCATGGGTGTCGTAAAAGGCGACTAAGGGATTCATCAGAGGATGGGCAGCAGCGTTCTCTGAGTATTTAACCAACCAACTGCGATCGACAACCCGCCTGCCAAGCATGGCGATTATAGCAGGTCCCCACCTTGGGGGAGGCCTATGTCCAGCAGTTGACGTCTTTCGGCTGAAATGATGATGATGGTGATGATATAATTACTTTCGTGACTTAAATTCATAATTATTAATATAAACGGTTTCACTCACGTAATTCCATCGGGTGTGCCCGACTAGTTTCAAGCTCGAGCGGAGCCCTTAATCATGAGCTGGTTGCGCGGTGGTGTCGCGAACCGAAAAGCGCAGGACCGGTCGTTGTAGCGATACTTGGGGGAGGCCTATGTCCAGCATTGGACGTCTTTCGGCTGAAATGATGATAATGATGATGGAAGCTATTGTTATTAAGAGTGCGTTACTCAACTACCTCACAATTTGCCAAGAGTATCTACAACGTTAATCAGAAATGCGTGGTCATATTTTGAGAGCTCATTCAGGGAAGTCTATCGAACAAATTTTACTACGTGGTCAAACCAGAAATCGCGAGAAAATAAACAGCTGATTTTGTCGAGCGACTTCGATGATTTTCTAGGGAACAGCAGTTTTTTTGCGTAAAACTAAAAGTTTTTCTATAGTATGCCCTGCACGAGTTCTTCAAATATGACCATACAATTTTGATACACGTTGCATTACTCGCTTCTTATCCAACATTATTATATTCGGTTCCTAGTCGTGTGCTGATTGAATGTACGCTTATAGAATGCTCAAGAGATTCAAAAGTTTTTCTATGCTATGTCTAGAACGAGCTCTTAAAATATGACGACGCATTTCTGATACTCGTTGTATAATGGCAATTATTAGTTACTACGTAAACAAGGGGTGCCAACGGAAAATTTGCTCTGGGTGTTCCACGCCTAGCACATGCTGAGTTGGTTATCTTTTTAGGATGGGCTTGCTCGATATGCCCATCTCTTTTCGTGAGATGCATTATCTTTTTGAAGATAGAGTAGGTAGAAAAACGTTGAAAAAGGCATGTTTTTCGAGATATCTTGTACGCATCCAGTTTAAGCTGATCTCCCATTGTACAGAGAGCCTATACAATGCAAGGTCAGCTTATACTGGAAATTTACAGCTTGATGTGTAGCCGCGTGTACCCCTCTGGTTTTAGACTTATTAGTAGTACATAATTTGTGAAAATTTTAACTGTCTACCTTATCACATTCAAAAGATACAGCCCTGTGTGAGATGGACGGACGGACAGACGTCGTAGCGAGAGTCATAGGGTCCCGTTTTGCATCCTTTGGGTACGGAACCCTAAAAAATGTTATTAATACAAAATTTATAACGTTTACACTGTTTGACAAAAATGCATTCAATGTGATTTAGTTCATAATAATACATAAACAAATAAAATCTATTCTTATAAAAGATTAAAGATTATATTGTAAAGTTTAAGAAATGCTCTGAGAAAATTATTTCTTTTGATTGCTCTTTCATTCCGTCCATGTTTTAATAAAAACGAATTAATATCCAACTCATTGAGCCAGTTTCGTAATATCAAAGCGATTTGTACTAAACTCTCGATTTTATTACGAACTTTAATTCCTTTTGGTTTTAATCTTGTCAATATTGAAACTTTTGTAAAGTCGTGTTTACTCAGTGTCTCGTTATCAATTAATATTAGGTATATTCTCTAAAGAAAATCAATATGGAACGGAGATTGTTAAGATTATTCGGAAGCATGTTTCAGAATAAAGTTTTGAAATATTAAGAGCAGATATTTGAATTATTTTAAACCTTTCATAACATTAACATAACATAACATCACGCCTGTATTTCCCCGAAGGGGTAGGCAGAGGTGTATAGTACACCCACATTTCGCCAGTTATGTTATAAGTCCCCTGTAATAGGGGGCGAGCCTATTGCCATTAACCGGGCACAAATCCAAACTCCGGGCTGCTACTGACAATTTCCTAATGAAAAAACCCAATAACACTTTGCCCGACTCAGGAATCGAACCCAGGACCCCATGGACTCCAACCTTTCATAATAACGTCAATTGTCTATGATAAGCTGTTAAGAAACTGATTTTATTTTGATTTATAGACTACTCCAAAACTATATCAGTAGGTGTAGGTTATCATCTAACTTTGCGTGTATTTTATGATAAAAATAATAATAATATTCGTTTACTTCATCATCATCATTTCAGCCAAAAGACGTCCACTGCTGGACATAAGCCTCCCCCAAGCATCGCTACAATGACTGGTCCTGCGCTTTCCGCATCCAGTGGATTTCCGCGATCTTCACCAGGTCGTCGGTCCACCTTGTGGGGCGCCTACCCACGCTACGCCTTCCAGTACGTGGTCGCCACTCCAGAACTTTACGGCCCCATCGGCCATCCGTTCTGCGTTTTTGTTTTATTTTACTCAACTATTTATACTATAGTACTTATAAAAAACTGACCAAGTGCGAGTTGGACTCCTATACTACACATACTATGCATCCTGTATTAATGTATTTTGTTACCACTGATATCACAGTGACAGTGGTAGACAGTTTTCGTTTTTCAATCATCATCCTCCGAGCCTTTTCCCAATTATATTGGGGTCGGCTTCCAATCTAGCCAGATGCAGCTGAACATCACTATTTTTCACGGAGCGACTGCCATCAGACCTCCGCAACCCAGTTACAGGGTAACACTGACATTTGGAGATTAGACCAGTTGTCAGACTTTCAGGCTTCTGACTCCCCGTAACGACTGCCATAGATATTTGTATGACAACCGGGACCAACAGCTTCACGTGCTCCCTGAGGCACGGAGGGGTCTCGATGTGTAACGATACAGTCACCCATCCACAGACTGACCGCGGCAAGTGCAGCTTAACCTTGCAGATCGTACAAACCACGCAGTCGTTGCTTCGCAACGAACATTTCCCTTTATTTGTGTTATAAGACCTTCCTTTATGCCAAATTTCGAGATCCTAGATCCACGGGAAGTACTTCATAGGTTTGTATGAGTCAGTGACCTAAAATCTTAGAAAGGACGTGGCATTTCTTTGCTTTAAGTTAGAAACTTGATTTTTTACAGGACTATTGGGCAATAGCTATTGGTATCTAATATTAATTTCAGCTCGATACCTTCAGCTTTTTTCGAATTGTTGGACAGACAGACATACAGACGTACATATTATGGGCAATAAAGTGATATTATAAAGGTTCCGTTTTTTAGGAACCCCTAAAAGCGCCGTAAATATTGTACCTACAGTTTTTATATTCTATTCCTCGATAAAAGTAACAATAGCCTGATAATTTATTACTTACAATAAACTGATTAGTGATTCTGTCTATGAAGGATTCCTAGAATAACTTTGTGATAAAAATAATAGGCATTTAGTCTATTTAGGTGTAATAAATTAATTAATAGCCTTGGCCTTTCTGCTGGCGGCTCATTGAACAATTAGATTATCTAAGTCAACCAGAATTTCTTATAGAAACAAGGGAGACAATTTGTTTCGTAGAATTAATGAAGCTAGATTCTAAATTTCCTGAAACTCTAGATACAGATTTTTTCCGTTTTCTTCTTTTCCCCTCGTAGTGGAACGGGGACTGCCTCGTATGTTCTATACACGAGCATAGCTCCTATTTTATGAACTCAGCCAATCGCAGTCCACTGCTGGACATAGGCCTCTCCCAAGTTGCGCCACAACACTCGGTCCTCTGCCTTCCGCATCCGCTGGATGTTAAGCTGAGTTGATGATGATGATGAAATCAAATTATTTTTGTGCTGTGTTCAAATAAAGTATTCATCCATTCATGTCAGACCAATAAGACCGTTGACAAACTCATGAATTAGATAATTCCAAAGGCGAAAGTTATGTAAGTAATAACATAGTTCTAAGAAGACATTAGATATATTGCAGGGTTGCCTGACCCTTCAACTGGAGTGGTTATTACAATAGTTCATGGTAACTAGTTTTCATGTCGACTATTAAAACTTAAAGACTTCCTGCTTCCGAGTTCACCTACCACCTGTTACCTGTTACCTATCGTTTAACTGACCTTCTAGATTTCTAAAATGCGGGTGGTCTTTTCTCCATACAAACGCTCTCGAATGTTTTCTTTCTGGTTTATAACCCGAGAGCAATGATTTTTTACAGTAAAATAAATATTAACTTTTTTTAACTTCTATGTTTTTGTTTATAAATTATTTCTAGAAGCCCTAAAATATCTCAAAATTGCCTTTTTAGACCTCTGTCTACAGAGGCCCTGGTGTATAAATTTGCCAACTATTAATAAAAAGGAAAAACATAGCGGCACAGTATATATTCTTCTTATTCACTTAGTGAGGTCGAGGTCGTGGGTTCGATTCCCACAGGACACAAATATTTGTGTGATGAACATAAGTATTTATGTTGGTCTGGGTGTTTCTTATATATTATAAGTATGTATTTACACCAAAAAAAGTTTCTTATGTATTTTAAGTATTTACGCAAAAAAAAAAATTATATAAGTATTTTATCCATCGTCTAGTACCCATAGCACAAGCTCTGCTTAGTTTGGGACTGGATGGTGCCGTGTTTTTACAATTTTATGTCCCAAAAATATTTATTTATTTTAATGAAATATCTTTAAGATTGGTCCAGTTTCGGAGGAAAAAATAGTCGAGAGCCAAACATTGAATTACGATTTTTTTACTAAGGCTATTTAGTCGGAGCAGCTTGTCCTTATCGCACTTATTTGAAGTCGAGCTCTTGCAAAGCGACAGCAATATATTCTTCAAATACCTAATTTTCAAAAGTCTCTGCCCGCATTTTCTCTTAATTATATTATCCTTCTGCCCTTCTAGTTTATTTGGGGTCGGCGCAGCATGTATTTCCTTCTATAAATCTCTATCAGTCGTCATTTCAGTGGTGACTTTTTTCTATAATCAGTGCTAATTAACTTTTATTTAATGTATAAATTAGTTCAGAAATGCAGAAAGAAACAATTTAGAAATTTCAATTGTTTGAAAGAGTGAGTTGAAAATGTGTTTTTTAAACCGTTTTCGTTGAATGAATATATATTATGAATATATGTTATGAAGAAAAGGAAAATTTAATGTGATGTTTACATTAGTATATCGATCTTACATTACCTGCTCGTTGAAAGAAGAGTTTTAAAAATTTTGAATGTGGTAGGTATTGCTTTGTTGTCACTTTCTTATATTTTATAATACCTAATAAATTACTATTATTATTGACACATATTCGAAACAATAATTATTCATATCAGGCAATAATTCAAAATGCATACAATTTTAGGTACGTAAATTCTACGTCGATTTTGGCTGGAGCATTCATTACAACAGGCTTTGAATTATTTGAGTAAAGTCGTATTAGGCAAAACAATTAGGCAAAACAATTATCTAACCAAGTTAATCAAATTCCTATTCGTGTAATAATGTCTTAAGATCAACCGAAAATTGCTTACGTTGCGTTGTCCAGCACAGTTCTCACACAAATTGTCAATACAAGATAAATGTCTGGACTGACAAGATTAAGGGAGTGACCCCTGAGTTTGTTTCGGTATTTCTTCTTAGAGGTACTTAAATAGGAAATGCGTAAAAGTGATCTTAATATCCAATTTGTAAAATAAATACTTTAATTTAATTTAATTTGTATCATATCTAGAGGAATGCCTATGAATGTCATGATAAAATATACCACCCACAAGGAAACAGTTCATCTGAAAAAAAGGATAACAAACTCTTTGAGAAGAATCTTGTGTTATTATTATTGCCGTCACGTAGCCACTGAGTTTTTTAACCTCAAAGATCCCTAGTGTCCTGTCCTGAGACGTTAATTATTAGGAGTTCACACGACTTCAAACGGTTCCGTATAACCTACAAATATATAAAAATATACGTGTGTAAAAAACCATTTTACTGATTAGGAATTTACTCTACAACTACCTACTGAATTTAAGCGTTTAAGCGGTGCTATGGAGATTGAATTATTTTCCATACGAGAATCGACCCCTGACACTTTTTGCAGTAGCTAAGCGCTCACCCGTTGCGCTAATCGTATCGTCACACACAGGTTTATTTTTAATTCATAAATAACCCTTTAAGGGATCATTGTACTCGTCAATTTGAACAACTTTTATTATAAGACCAACTTTGAAATCGTGAAACAAAATCATCTGTTCAATAGAAAATGTTTCATGTACTTGATCAAAGTGTATTGAACAGCCGATTTTTTTTGAATAGATTGACGAGTAAAAATCATCCCTTAAAGGGTTATTAATAAATTAAAAATAATCCTGTATAAACATTGTATACAAGTGGAGGCCTAAATCTTCTTAAAAGGCTGTTAAACCTATTCAACTAAAAGACATAACTATAATTCAGTATTACTGTCATTTAAAACAGTTTTCATGTAAAATTTGTAGCCTTCATTATGAAACACAGTTAGGTCATTGTTTAAAGAGATGCTTTCTGCTTAATCATTGTCTAAAGATAAAGACACTGTAAGCTCAAACATTCAAGCTTAAAGCACAGATAATAAATCACGGAAAAATCTAGCTAAGAAATATACACTTTATTTAGCCCTTTACATGCTAGGTCATGGTAACAAAAACGTTTGGCAAATGTTTACAGACAATAAAATGAATATTTCATAACATATGCTGAATAAAATCGCGACGCGGATATTTTAAGAAACTTGACTGACTTAGAATGACTGAGATGTGGATCTTGTAAGAAACTTAGTTTTTCAAGGCGAAAAATATGAAAACAAGATCAAAGTAAGTAAGCTCTAAATAGAGGAAACAAAAGTAGAATGTTAAGTACTGGGCTAAACATTGTGTCATGAATACTCAATGTCATGAATGTCAACCACCAGGTTACTTGATGTCAGTTTTCCAAGAATTTGGGTCATCTCTACTAATTCTTCTTAATTCGGGAAGAATATTTTTTCCAGATTACGAATCAGGTCACGGCTTTTATTAATCAGGCAGTTTTTAAATGAAGAAGTAAAGACTTTGAAGATCATAATTAATGTCATAATAATTGGACATCAAAACTGTTTTCAGTAGATAATATTTGTTTTTCCTGTGACATACTTACGCTTACTATGCTTTCTATGCTTGTTTAGTGCTAATCCTACTTCCTAATTATACAACGTGGAGATGACAATAAGACAATAAATGGAAATACGGTTATTACTACACTATACAAGCATTTTAAACACAAATAAGTTGATAATCGAAACAATCGAACAAAATAAATATTAAAATACCGAACTAATAAGTAACATCATTTAATTTTGTAATCCTATGTAATAATTGAGGACGAGAGTTTAAAATCATATGGATTTTCACAGGTCTTTGATCTAACGATCTATGCCAGAAAAACGGTCCTACATTCAATATTATTAAAATTCAAATAATTTCCTGTGGCTTAACTATTAACTGGATTTGATAGATTTTTTGTGTACGGTCAGAGAACGTGATACCACAGTCTAAGGAACTCTAGCTCTGCTCGCTGTGGTGATACTCTGTACGTGGTTTGATGTAATGTCGTATTGTCATCTCCACTTTGTATTACAAATGTGAAAGTATTGATTTTTGTTTATTTGTTTGTTGATTAATTACGCTGAAACGGCCAAACAGATTATTTAGGATTATATTTTGCACACAGAAAAACCATGTCCTGTATTAACTCATAGAATACTTTGTATAAACATAATAATAATGTCCTCCTGGCTAAATTTCGGTCACGGCGGCAAATCTCAATGGAGACTAGCCATCTGCGCGGGACATATTATAGTGCACAAGCAGGGCTCCGTCACTTACTCAAGGTCGCGTTAAGGTGGGCACTGAAGATGCATTTATTCGGACGTCGTTTTAATGACTACATCCAAAAAAGCTTGACTTGTTCTAAAAATAACATACGTTTTCAACATTCACGGACAGATTTTGGAATGCGGCCACGCCATTCGCACTGTTGGATGCATCTTCAGTGGCACCCTTTATATGCCACTCGGCTAGCGTACTCCCGAGAGTACAAGTATCAGTGGGGCGTCTTCAACTCTCGGTACGCGTACAGTAGGTATATTTCTGCTTGCAGTTAACGCCTGGGATTGTTTTTATTGTTTGTTTTTTTAGATTTTTTTATACACTTACCACGGGAGCGAAGCCGCAGGCATTAGCTAGATAATTATAATATTAATGTAACCCTTGGCCAATCAAACTAGTTGATCAAAATAATGTTAACCAATCATATCAATAACTTAAACGAGGTTTGACAGGTGATTAGTAAATATTTACAATCTAGGTATAAAAATCAGGGCAAGTACCTTTAATAGCAATAGCAATTACCTAAAAAAAGATTTGTGAGTTTGTATCGAAGGAATTTATATCATATTAGTAATCCATCACTTGTCTAAATTTTCCGATATACAAATCTAATATATGTCTTTGGAGTGTATCAATGTATCCTTGTAGATACGAAGTAGATGTACGTTGTATACAAAAAGGAAAATACCTAGTATAAAAACTGCTCAACCGAGTTTCGCAATTTCCTCTGCCATTGATATTAAAAGGCTTTGTGATGATGAAGGATGTGTAGTGGATATCAATGTTTTCGCTTTTATGTACAATTTCGAGGTTTTCAAGTTGTCTTTGTTGTTTTGTTTCTCTTTCTTTTCCTTGTTTCAAGGCTAGAATACTGGAATACTTCCAGAAGTGTAAATCAGCATCTATTAAAATCTTCTTAGTGTAGACTCTGTAAAGTCCACCCGCTCAAATAGTGGCGTCCTATGATTCCAAGGGCACATCTAATGATGAAGAACAGCGTTTAATTTTACGTAGTTAGCCATATTAATTTTATTCTCATCTTCACTATCTTTATATATATATATATAATTCTTCTGTGCGTGTGTATGTGACTGAACTCGTCCTAAACGGCTGGATCGATTTGGATGAACATTTTTGTGTGTGTTCCAGTGGATTCGAGAATGGTTTAGATTCACAATTGGACCCGGTAGGTGGCGCTGCTTTTCCGGGTAGGACGACGCCTGCCAGGACCGCATAGTATATTATATTATAAAGAGGAAAGATTTGTTTGTTTGTAATCGATAATTATTAATTGGTCTCCGGGGTGACTGACATAGCTTGTAGGATTAGTAAGCTGAAGTGGCAGTGGGCTGGCCATGTCTGTCGAAGGACCGACGGCCGCTGGAGCAGACGAGTCCTTGAGTGGAGACCGCGAATCGGCAAACGCAGTGTAGGGCACCCCCCAGCCAGGTGGACCGACAACCCGATGAAAGTAGCTGGGGGGGACTGGATGCGGAAGGCAAAGGGCCGAGTGATGTGGTTCAATTTGGGAGAGACCTATGTCCAGCAGTGGACTGCTGATAGAGCTGATGAATCGATAAATTCTGAAACTACTGAACCGATTTTGATAATTCTCCATTCACCATTAGAAAGCTACCAGAAGTAACATAGGCTATATTGTATTCCTGTACGCGGGCGAAGCCGCGGGCAAAGTCTCGTTTATTAAATTCCTGCTTGTTGTTTGGGTGTACCGCTACAAGTGGCTTGGGACATACAGATCACCCTAGTTTAGAAGCCAGGGCTACCTACATTTCTTTGTAAAATTGGACTGAACAATAAAGTTTACTTTACTTTACTATTTGAGCAGATAGACTATATAGGTGACGCGTAAAAACTTCGTTACTGTCTGAAATGAAATTTTACAGGAGGCAAAAAAACTTCTCCTGTTTTTTTTCAATGACCGGCTTTGTTTTTACGAGGTTTGCTTGCAAAGCCAAAGATTTAGGTGCGTTCAAATTATGTGATACGAGCTTTTCTATCTTTATCCATACTAATATTATAAATACAAAAGTAACTCTGTCCGTCTGTCTGTTTGTTTGTTACCTTTTAACGACTAAACCTCTGAACCGATCGTAATGAAATTTGGTAAACCGGTAGCCTGGGACCTGGAGAAGGGGGCATAGGCTACTTTTTTTCCGGGAAGATAAAATAGTTTCTTAGTAGTAGTTTTGAGAGGCTAGGGGTATAAACTCCCCTGGCTTACATGGAAGTCCCTAAACCGATTGCGGACCCAGGTAGGCAGATGCCGGCTTAACATGAGCAAGTGGGGCTATATAGATCAAACAGCTTAACATGAGCAAGTGGGGCTATATAGATCAAATAGCTACAGCCTGCATGTGTGGCATTGATCCTCAATCAATGTCACATTTGCTGTGCTGCTCCTTGTGTCCAAGCACTTGCACATTGAGTGACCTTACCAATGCCACAGACAATGCACAAGGCGTGGCATATTTCTGGGCCATCAGCGTGTGATTACTGTGCCACTACCGGTAAATTTTTGTACCGTCGACACGAAGAAGAAGTAGTAGTTTTTAGTAGTCTTTCTGTGAAAAACCGAATTACGCACGTGCGAAGCAGCGTGCAGAAGCTAGTAAAATATAATATTTTTTTTATACAAATTTCGATTTACGAGATTTTCACGCGTCGCTGATGGTATCATCATCATCATCATTGTCATTTTAACCGGAAGACGTCCACTGCTGGACATAGGTCTCCCCCAAGCATCACCACAACGACCGGTCTTGCGCTTTCCGGATTCAGCGGATTCCCGGAACCTTCGCCAGAACTTCGACCTTCGCTGACGGTAGACAGATTTTTTATTATAAACAATATTAAAGCTGTAAAAGTACTAAGAGGACTAAACTAGTCCATGAGAATAGAATAGAATTTATTTATTTGTAAACACAGGTAAAAGGGTTGTTACAATATGTGAAGTTCATCCATGTTTGGCTATAAAAGCATACAAATATTTAACAAGTTAGATACAAATTATAATACAATTTAATCAATTAGTTAATTAATTAGAGAACCTTAATTAATTAGAGAACTTTTGCGGTTAAAAACTTTGAACAAAGAATATCGGGTGGTTCAAATTTCTTATCCACTTCAAAATGCATTAGCCTTATTGTTAAACATCACCTTAAATAGATAAAAATATCAAATAACACAAAGTTAATATACTGAAAAACGATGTGGGCCTGTAAAATACCCTTTTCCAAATAACTGTTCAGATGAATCATTCGTTGTTTATGGCGTCGCTTTGCTCACTGTCAGCCGTAATATGCTACCGGTCTCCAAAGTACCAAAATGATGTCCCATATGGGTTATATTTCGCCGAACGAACAGTCGATATTGGTCACGTATTTTTCGGGCTGTGTTTATTTGTATTTCGGGTCATTGACACGGATGCTGTCAAAGATGGAAACAATATGTTATTTATTCGCTCAAAGCCTCATTTACTTATTAAAGGTACTTTAAAGTTTGAGGTTCGCTTTACGTTGCTCTCATGTTTACATGATAAACATGATATCTGTAACTTAAACAGATGGATCTAACTATTCCTATCTTATTGATATCTTAACTTACTTATCTGTGGAATGTAGCAGCCAAGTGGCGCCCCCATCAGTAAAAAAATATTACTCGCTGAATACATCATTTATCGAAAATTCATTTTTAAAAATTGAAGTAAAGTTACTGTAGTTTAATCAGAAACTATTAAAACATAACATAACATCACGCCTGTATTTCCCCGAAGGGGTAGGCAGAGGTGTATAGTACACCCACATTTCGCCAGTTATGTTATAGTCCCATGTAATAGGGGGCGAGCCTATTGCCATTAACCGGGCACAAATCCAGACTCCGGGCTGCTACTAAAAATTTCCTAATGAAAAAACCCAATAACACTTTGCCCGACCCGGGAATCGAACCCCGGACCCCACGCTCAGCAGTCAAACAGAAACTAGTCAGCAGAAACTATTAACTCTGTAAATTATTCTTCGCTGTAGTTGTAGATAGAAAAACTGCGAAAAACGGCCACTTTTGGCATTTTTTTATCTACAACTATAGCGAACTATATTTTACAGAGTTAATGGTTTCTGATTTAACTACTGTACCTGTACTTCAATTGTTAAAAATGAATTTTCGGTAAATGATGTATTCAGCAACTTCAGCAAGTAATATTTTTTTTACTGATGGGCTTGGCTGCTACAACCCCTTAAACAGAAAAATCTAGAGTTCCTAAAAACAAAGTATATTTTTTCTCTTTTTATAAAGATCCATATTTATGTTACTGGCCAAGCTTTGTGTTGAAAACGGCTAAGCAAGGAGATGTTATTGTGCTTCATATAAAGGCTGGAATTAAATAAAAAATGTAACATCAATGCGGGCAACGTCCACAGTTGCGTTGAATGTTCTTTTGTTCTAATGCTTTGCTCAGAGAATTTGGACCTTTATGTTTGTACTGACCACATTATAACTTGCAAGAGGTAATAAACAGTAGGTTTCCAGAATAATATAGAATTAGTTACCATTTGTGCCTGGCCCGAACTTTTTTTGCGTCGGTTTGAACCTGAA
The DNA here is from genome assembly GCA_949699075.1 of Asteroscopus sphinx. Classification (NCBI taxonomy): domain Eukaryota; kingdom Metazoa; phylum Arthropoda; class Insecta; order Lepidoptera; family Noctuidae; genus Asteroscopus; species Asteroscopus sphinx. The sequence goes on from OX453013.1 coordinate 15,485,477, forward strand.
TGTTCAAGAAAGAATGTGACAGTTGCTCGTAATAGTTTACTGTCTTAGAGTAATAAGACATAGAGCGATAGTTCCATTCAAATTTCCGCTCTAAGCTGAAGCATAAAAACAATAGATATGTGCCCGCAAGCAGTACGTAAAATGTTCGCCGACACAGACAGGCGCGTGTAAGCTGTACTTCTTCTGTCGTGTTGACATGAGCTACATAATGATAATAGCTCATGTCGTACGGAAAAGATTAGCCAGTCAGCAGGTTGGTGGCTGACTGCCCAAGGTGCGCCGGACGATCAAGCTGTACTGACGGAGCCATTTCTGTGCGGACTTGGTTTAACTTAGTTGGTTGGTTTCTATGTGTTTACTATGTGTTTATTCAAGTTTACTGTATAGAATGGTAATTTGGATTTAAGGTAAACAACGATTTCATACATAATTGTAGTAAAGCAGTTTACGTACTCAAGATTGAAGTATAAAAAGTGTGTCTCATTCAAAATACAATCTAGAAAAAGTTCCACGAAAGTAAAAAAATAACTTTCCCGGTGTTGAAAGTAGTACCTACCCATTATTTCATGGAGCTTGGCGCGCACGCGCCCAGTAACCGTGCCAAGCCAGGAATGTTTAGGCCAGGCCATCAGGAGATGATGTAGAAAATTAAACGCACTTTACTTGCACTGACGTTTATTTTGCACTGACACACAAATACCAATAGGTATATTTTGAGAGTTTTGAGTTTTACACTTTGTATAGTTAATTTAATTATAAGTAAGGGAAACGTGACCGCACCGTTCGCAGATCCTGAACAAAGAGAAAGAGGAAGTAGACGGTGTTGCTACATTTACGGCATTATTTATATAATGTTGTAAGTAATTACAAATTACTTTTTATGTTGTTGCCAACAGAGCTTAATACCGTCATAGGCGAAACCACAACTACCTACTATTTATTATTTACGTAATATCTTCCTCATACATTGGTTCCAAACAATGATATTTAAAAAATATCATTGGTTCCAAATGGAACATTTTTAATTGTTTTTTTATTTTTATTATATGTATTTAATTTTTATTTTCACTTTTCCCTGTATTTTCGAATGTAATCTTATAAAATTGTAACCGAGATTGTAGTGCAAACTCTACGAAAGCCCCCAATCACAGACCTGTAAGCTTCTAGACGCCAACTAGCCGGATACCCCCCCCCCACTCCTACCGGTCACAAAGCATATGGAAGAGGCCCGCCCTCAGCAGTGGGACAATAATGGGCAGATGATAATGAAGATGATGGTCTTCTTTTATAATGTTTAGAATTTATCCGTTTCCGAAATTAATTTTTTGGACTATTTGTTGATATGATGAACTACATTACAATACAATGAAAATTGATAATATGATGTTATGAAAATAATCACAGTTCCACACGGAGATTTTTTTTTAGTAGCTACAACTACAAGTAAATATTAGTGATGCCCAGGACAAGTAAATTACTCTAATAATTTCTCTCCGGTCGTGTCGAATTGTCGGCCCATCGGATTATGAGAGTGAGGGAATAGAGTGTGCACATGTGTTTGCGCATACACTTGTGCACTATAATATGTCCCGCGCAGATGGCTAGTCTCCATTGAGATTGGCCGCCGTAACCGAAATTCGGCCGGGAGGACATTATTATTATTATTAAATTACTCTAACGGATACAAACGAGTTTTACTGACACCTAGTATTTAATAATAACAAGTGATCATTATATTTTTTTATTTTTTTTATGTTATTGGGTTTTTCATTAGAACATTCTCAGTAGCAGCCCGGAGTCTGGATTTGTGCCCGGTCAGTAGCAATAGGCTCGCCCCCTATTACACGGGACTATAACATAACTGGCGAAATGTGGGTGTACTATTACACCTCTGCCTACCCCTTCGGGGAAATACAGGGGTGGGTGGTTCCCTGGTGGGAATCACTAATATTTACTTGTAGCTACAAAAAAAAATCTCCGTGCAGTCATTTAGTTTTGTGCCAAGCCCTCCTTGTAATCGAATTTATTTTTTCGGTAAGTTCAGCGGTCAGCTGTAGGCTTTGATAGAATTTCGATGATACAAACGTGTTACTTAGTTGTTGAAATTATGCAAATTAATATTATTTAGAGTCGAAATACAAAACTACGATGTGACGTTGCATCGCAGAAATCTACGAGCTCGCACGACGTTTCGCTAAATCTTGCGGCATGATTCGCGGCGGGCACTCCTGTGATGTATGAATGGTAACCATGGTTACCCGGTCTTGGCTAGCACGAAATCGCAACACAGCAATTCGCGTCGCAGTCTTCTGCGTTGCAAGTTCGCATCATACCGATTCGCAGTTTCGTGTGTTGACCCTTAATTCCAGAATGTCACAAAAATTCACACCAACTGAGGCATACCAGTACATGCAAAGACTAAATGCAGCATACAATCTGTATTTCAGCATAAAATCTGTACCTACGCTGAAGTCACTTTTAATAATAACATAACATCACGCCTGTATTTCCCCGAAGGGGTAGGCAGAGGTGTAATAATACAACCACATTTCGCTAGTTATGTTATAGTCCCATGTAATAGGGGGCGAGCCTATTGCGATTGACCGGGCACAAATCCAAACTCCGGGCTGCTACTGAGAATTTCCTTTACTTTTAATAATAATTGAATATAATAATGTAATAAATAAATACTTAAATAAAAATCATTTATTGCAGGCGTACACACATAGAACATTCACATACAATTTTATTTAACAAACAAAAATTATAGTGATTAGAAGATTAATTCAACTTAAATAATTCAATTCAATAATCCAATTAATTTAATAATTTATAGGAAAGTCAAATTCGTAAATTCAAAATCTCTTTAAAATCAAAATTCATTCAAAAATTTACAAAATCGGTTCAATTAAAATTCATTTAACATTAATTAATAATTAATACAAAATATACATAATTATTAGCTGGAACATTAAAATTAATATAATTGTTGATATTTGTTTCTCTACGTCTCTGTTGCTATTCACAAGTGTATAAAGTTAAATGTAACAAAATTAGGAACTCGCAGTCTCAAGATTCGAACTTCCAAACATTGTTACACTTCTAAGTATGGCTGAATACATAAATCAGGCGAGTTTAAATAAGAGAAACTAAGCCCGTATTTTATAATAGGGCTCAACGGGATCACGGAACGTCTTTGAGAATTTTGTTTTAAAGAACTTATTGATGGGTATTACGTACCGTTTGCCAAAGGAATGTAATGTAGAAGATCTTTTGCGGAATTTTTAGGAATGAGACCTTTTTTTGGACATAAGTGTTACATTAATTATCTTCGTTTTATTGGCATAGGTAAGTAGAACATAATAATATACGCAATATTCATCATAATCATCATCATCATTTCAGCCGAAAGACGTCCACACATGGTGGACATAGGCCTCCCCCAAGCATCGCCACAATGAGGGGTCCTGCGCTTTCCGCATCCAGCGGATTCCTGCGACCTTCACCAGGTCGTCGGTCCACTTTGTGGGGGGCCTACCCACACTGCGCCTTCCAGAACGCAACTTTACTGCCCCATCGGCCATCCACTCTGCGAGCAATGTGCCCCGCCCACTGCCACTTAAGTTTGGCAATTCTTCGGGCTATGCGACGGTAATACGCAATATATAGTCATTTTCCAATGTGCCTAGACATACTATCTTATTGCATTTATTATAATTATGCTGGTAATGACAATTTTAAGATAGTTTTACTAGAACAATGTGTCGACGTCACGGCCTCGCGTCGCGTCGATGTGTGAAATTACATTACTAGGTTTTCAACGTTCAGAGATAATCGTGATATTTTACACTAGACTGCCTGCGGCTTCACCTGCGTACTGAAATAAAATATAGACTATGTTACTTCTGGATAAAGTAGCTTTCTAAAGGTGAAATAATTATTAAAATCGGTTCAGTAGTTTCATATTTCATCGATTACAAACAAACAAACAAATATTTCCTCTTTAAAATATTAGTATAGATAAGTTCTGTAAACGATACTGTTTTTACCCGACTGCCCCAGAAGGAGGGTAGTGTGTTTCGGGTGTATGTATGTATGAGCTTACATTAAAGTAAGTATATTGACAAATCAATCCAGAAAAAAGCGCTTTTCTCTCTGAACTTTGAAAACCTAGTTACTTATGTAATTTCTCCTCTATCTACGCCGGAATGGTTTCATTTGAAGCCTGTTTGACATATCATACTAAAGTTTAATTGCCTTTACGTTTTAAAGCCAAGCTATTTTAAACTTTACTTAACTAAGGTAATTACTGAAAGATCTTTAAGAAATCATCCAGTACTTACGTCATCTGCCCTGAATACTAGATACCTAGAAAAAATCTGGAAAGAAGTATGTAGGTATGTCAGTTTCCACGACACGACATATACTTCAAGGTCCATTTTAGGAGTTCACTTAATATTGCTGACGTGGCGTGACTCAAATCCCTTCATGTCACGTCTTTTCACATTACTTTACCTGTTCCATTACCCACAATTCGTTAATCGCACATTCCGACATGTCAGTTTTGGACGCACTTTTACGATAGACATGATTCTGAAGGTAATGTAACCATTCGTATTTATTTAATGAATTACTACTTCAGTAACATTTTTGGCAGGTTTCTTTATATTTTTTTATAATTATATTAGGTATCATATGTCGAAACGAGCTAAAGGCCCACCTGATGTTAAGCGGTTACCTTTGCCCAACAAGGCATTGCATAGGTGGTATTGCAACGGGGTGCTGACCAGAAAACCTCCACGTGTGTCTGACGGCTGCTTGTCCTTCTGGGCACGTCTAGAGGGAACGGCAGTTGTTGGGCCGGTGCACCCTGGGCACGGGCCCTATGTGGGCCAATGGGAAGTTGCTCCGCGTGTCCCTCTGAGAAAGGAGAGGGCACTGTGGAGGAGCAGGGGCGGGCCCGGTGTGCACTCACCCTGCCACTGGGCAGGCAGCGGGGGGACTGTCCTTCCCTGCCCCCGTCGGTCTCGTAATCCCAGGAGTGCCTGCTGAGTAGTGTTCTCGCGCCTCTTGGGACCGAGGGTCTTGGCTTTACCGCCCGGGCCTCGAGGAAGAACACCTCTATAAAAAATTACAGGAGGATGGGCCTGCGAGCAGCAGCTTCGGGGTAGTCTGCTGCCCGACCAGCAGCTGGCGTAGCTGGCGTAGTTGGCGCAGCTGGCGTAGCTGGTAAAGGCCCTTGAGGTGAGGTGGCGTGCAGTGTTCCGTGTGCACCACAGAGGAGGGTGCGGCCGTCGTTAGGGTGCACGGGGAGAAGGGGCTCGCCTGTTTGTGGCGGGCCGGGATCTGTCGGGGGTGGTTGTGTGAATACTCACGGGTTCCCACGCCCCCGGCTAAGGTAGTTGAAGGAACACCGCGGTGGTTTTAGTTGGTAAGAGTCCGACACTGGCTCCACCTACCCCGGGCGGAGTGCGTCCATGAGGATTTCCCCACGGGAAAAAAAGAAAAAAAAGAAACGGTGGTATTGCACCATCTGCAATACCACCTAGGCTGTTGCCTAAATGGTACAAGACATTAAAATGGAAAGTCTCATGTGATTATTATTCACCGGCACACCCGTACCGTTCAGACCGGAACACAGCAATGCAAGCATCACTGTTTGGCGGAGAAGTAGGTATTGTGGTGGTGGTGGTGGTAGTTTTGGTATTTCTAAATAATGTGAAGCTACATCTACCTGCATATCTCCGGGAATGCCCGACTAGGTTTTATTATAAGAATCAAATTAGGTTTTAATATGACATTAAATAAAAGACATCTATACTAACAGTGGGTTCCAGACAGCAGCAAACGACAACACGGCAGGCTCAAAAGGAGATGGCGGGACGAACTTGACTTCTATCTGAAGGATTGGCCCCAGAAGGCAAAAGACAGGGACAAGTGGAAAAAGGGAAGGGAGGCCTTTGCCCTGCAGTGGGACACTACAGGCTGATAATAATAATAATATACTAATAACTATAAAAAGCCCATAAGTACATAGAATATGATTCCATAGACCCGAACTTATCATACATTAACGTATGTCAGTGCAATATAAATGTATCATGTTTAAACCAAAGACATTTGTATGGTTTAAACCCAGTCATATTTTATATATCCATCCATCATTTGCCATCTGGTGCAAATGAAACAAATTTGACGTCACAAATGTAGTGAACAAGAACAAACTAATTTTACGACATTTGCATCAACTGATCGGTCTCAGGCTTATGACAAGGTCCCCATTTGTTTGCACGTGACATGGTTCCAAATGTTATTCAAAATTTCACTCTGTACACAATTCATAGAAGTTCATTAATCAACCTATTCATCGTGGTGTCTTTTGGAATTTATTCAAGGATTATTCACAGTTAACTAAACGTTTATTTATTCAACTGTGGTAGATAAAATGTCTATTATACAGTAGTACCTATTATAGAAAAACAGAATTAATGTATTTTTAAGACCCCGCTACAAGACAAGCAGCAGAATGGTGGAAAAATCAGTTCACAATTAATTTTCCTTGCTAGATGAGCTCGTAAACAGATCGATAATAAATTGACAGCTACTGCCGCTCTCGCTATCTTTCACAAGGGAAGTACAAAATATTCCAGCACCGTAAACTGGGGTTACTTTCAAGCACAGAAGCGACATTGATAATTGCATTTTTCTTTGCATTTAATAACATTTCTCTGAAAACATAACATATACACAGTTTTGTTTTATTGAATAGAGACTAATGGTTGAATGGTTTAACTATCTCGTCATTTGATATTGAGCCGTGTGTAATGTGACTTAACTAAGTTACAAAAATATTGAATTATACCTCTAATTATGTCAGAAATTCGACATCTAATTGGGGCGTTGGCATTTTACATTATTATACCAGAAGTTTTAGTAATCATCTATATTATTATAATTTATTATTAAAATGATGTGATAACTTGTAATACCGCCCCAACACTTATTTAAGATTTATGGTTATTTTAAAGTTGCAAAAGCGAACATTTTTTGATACTCAAATGCAGTTGTTATAAACCGTTAATCATATATAATGTAATAAAGATAGCAGATTTATTCGGTTGTTTTTCACGTGAACGTTAGAATTTCTCTTTTAGCTGATATGAAACTTCACTTTATTGCTCCCAGTTTTATTATAGAGCGTTATGATCTCGAAACAAAATCAGATCTCCTATTTATGCAAGTAGCAAATAAAAGCTACTGAAAAAACACTTTTATGTAGGCACTGTTTGCCCTGGATTATTTATTTACAGTATTTATTTGTAGGCCTATATCCAGCAGTGGACGTCTTTCGACTGAAATGATGATGATGACGATTTATTTACTAGCTGACGCCCGCGCCCGTGGCTTTGCTCCCGTGTTTTCTTCATAAAAACTTTCAACCCCTATTTAACCCCCTTAGGGAATGAATTTTCAAAAATCTTTTCTTAGTGCTCACCTAGCTTGTCTATGAAACTCTTGTGCAAAATTTCATCATCCTAGACCCACCGGCTTACGCTGTGCGTTGTCTGTTAGTTAGTTTTAAGAATTTTATTAAGTAGATTTGTTCAGAGGCAAACTTAACAAAAAGATAAACTCATTCGAGTTTTACCCTACATCAGTATCATCAACTATACTATCTTGAAAACAAGATATTATTTAGTAAGTTCAATAAGGGTAGATACTAAATAATTATTAACTATTATGAAGGTTTTTGCTGGGCAAGCGTGTACCATCGTCGACCACACCATCGCTTAAAACACAGTAAGAGTCTAGGCTCGTTATTATGCTTCTACTCATTATATTTGAATTTCCTGGCTATTATAATAGTCCATTAATCCAAATTTAAAATATTTAAAAAAATGGGCCATTCTCATACTTTTAGTCAGTTCAATATTGCATGTCGAACGACACGCATGTCTCCATGAGACTGATATTACCACCCTAATTGTATTCTTACCTGTGTCTGTATCAGTTTACAATTTCTATAGATACAGTTATCAAAACGTGCCACAGCTCATCGTCGTAGCTGTACTTATAGTACTCTGTGCCTCCTTACCTTACCTCCGTGTTACTTACTACTTACCTCCGAGCCTCCAAGCCTCGTGTTTCCTTGCCTCCTTACTCCTACCTGAGCTACCCTCTCTCATGTGGCGGTCAAAGGCAAGCCCAAGCAAAGTGCGTGCAAGTTGCAAGTGGTCGAAGTGGAACCGACGAAAACAGAAACTGAAAAGCGAAAAATAAATGAAGCTTTTAGTCTTAATTATTATTTTCCTAACTAAACTAAAGTAAAAAACTAATTATGAGTCGGCGCCAAACAAACCTTGCAAAGTGTGTGTAAGTTGCAAGTGGTCAAGCGGAGAACGCATTTTTGGAAAGTTATTGTTTGTCGTTGAAAATTTCACGTTGTATTTGATGTTATGTTGTTTTTATTATTTATTTAAAGTAATTTAACGATCTTCGTCGATTGTTTGTTTGGCGCCGACTCATAATTAGTTATTTACATTAGTTCTAAACTAAACTAACTAACTACTACTAGTTCTAACTAGGAAAAGACTAAATTTTCATTTAATTTTTCGCTTTTCAGTTTCTGTTTGCTTCGGTTCAATTTTTTTTTAAAGTTTTATTTTTTATTTTTATGTCGCTAAAATCCAACTCCAGGTCTCCATTATGTTGTCGTGTCTAGAACTTCATTTATGTGTGCCAAGTTTCAACAGAATCGATTAACAGGTAAGAATTCAGTGGGTGAACAAGCACTCATCCCCTGTTTTCCTACCATTAAGGGTGGAATTTGATTTTGAAATTTAAATGGGACCAACTTCGCGATATACCCTATCCATTAAAAAAAGAATCATCAAAATCGGACTACTCTGTAAAAAGTTATGCGTGGTCATAAATAATAAATAATAATAAATAAATAAAAAACCGGCACACTAAGTACCGGCAGCTCAATAGACAGATCTCAAAGTCCTTGAAAAGTGACCTACGCCAATTTAATACCGAACGTATTAAAGACGCGATAGAGAAGAACAAGGGCTCCAAAGTCTTCGCAACAGACCTGTCTATTGGGCAGAGCCAGCTTGCAAAACTGAGGACCGACGATGGCAGAGTCGTTTCCTCCAAGCCAGAGCTATTGAAGGAGGTCGAGAAGTTCTATGGACAGTTATACACGTCCACCCAGAAACCCGCTGTAAATCGGGCTAATGACCCAAGAGCTCGATTGACCCGACACTATACCGAAGATATCCCGGACGTCAGCCTGTACGAGATTAGGATGGCTCTAAAGCAGCTCAAAAACAAGAAGGCACCGGGTGATGACGGAATTACGGCCGAACTCCTGAAGGCGGGTGGAAAACCGATCCTTAAGGCCCTTCAGAAGTTATTTGATTCCGTCATTCTCGAGGGGAGAACGCCACAGGCATGGAGCAGAGGTGTGGTGGTACTCTTCTTCAAAAAGGGCGATAATGCTCTACTGAAGAATTATAGGCCCATCTCACTTCTGAGCCATGTCTACAAGCTGTTTTCGAGAGTCATTACGAACCGTCTTTCGCGCAGGTTTGACGACTTCCAGCCTCCCGAACAAGCCGGGTTCCGAAAAGGCTTTAGCACCGTAGACCACATACATACGCTGCGTCAGGTTATACAGAAGACCGAAGAGTATAACTTGCCTCTTTTTTTAGCGTTTGTGGACTACGAGAAAGCCTTCGATTCGATCGAGACTTGGGTGGTACTACAGTCTCTTCAACGGTGCCAGATTGACTATCGGTACATCGAAGTGTTAAAGTCTTTGTATGAAAACGCCACTATGTCAGTCCGATTACAGGACCAAGCCTCGAAACCTATCCTTCTGCAGCGAGGTGTGAGACAGGGAGATGTGATCTCTCCGAAACTCTTCACTGCTGCATTGGAGAATGTCTTCAAGGTTCTCGACTGGAATGGGCTAGGCATTAACATAAACGGCGAGTACATCACTCACCTTCGGTTTGCCGACGACATAGTAGTCATGGCTGAGACCATGGAGGACCTCGGTACAATGCTCGATGACCTCAGTAGAGCTTCCGATAGAGTGGGTCTTAAAATGAATATGGACAAGACAAAGGTTATGTTGAATTCCCATATAGCACCCATTCCCGTAAACATCGGAGAATCTACACTCGAAGTTGTTGACGATTATGTATACCTAGGACAAACTGTCCAGCTAGGTAAGTCCAACTTCGAGAAAGAGGTCAATCGTCGAATCCGACTCGGTTGGGCAGCGTTCGGGAAGCTACGCAATATCTTCTCGTCCAAAATACCGCAGTGTCTCAAGACGAAAGTCTTTGACCAGTGTGTGTTGCCAGTAATTACTTACGGTACTGAAACGTGGTCGCTCACAATGGGCCTGATAAGAAGGCTCAAAGTCACTCAAAGGGCAATGGAGAGGGCTATGCTCGGAGTGTCCCTGCGTGATCGAATCAGAAATGAGGAGATTCGCAGAAGAACGAAAGTAAGCGACATAGCCCGAAGAATTGCCAATCTTAAGTGGCAGTGGGCGGGGCACATTGCTCGCAGAACGGATGGCCGATGGGGCAGTAAAGTTCTGGAGTGGCGACCGCGTACTGGAAGGCGCAGCGTGGGTAGGCCCCCCACAAGGTGGACCGACGACCTGGTGAAGGTCGCGGGAATCCGCTGGATGCGGAAGGCACAGGACCGGTCGTTGTGGCGATGCTTGGGGGAGGCCTATGTCCAGCAGTGGACGTCTTTCGGCTGAAATGATGATGATGATGAATAAATAAATAAAAGATACGCGTCGAATTGAGAACCTCCTCCTTTTTTTTCGTCGGTTAAAAATGGAGTGAAACCGGCGATCTCGCGGTGGATAGCATATATTTCAATGTATCCACATTTCCTAATACGAACTTTGCTTCCCAAGACACTCACATGTTTTGTCTAGTGACGTGGGCGACTGTTTACGTAAACAACCTTGTTTGGGTGATAGTAATTACATGACATCCTGTTAATAATTTGCTCAATTCCAACAGTATCTTCCTATCGACCGATTTTAAATCGCAAACATGTATCTATTTGACTTATGGAACGGATAAATATGTGCCTATGCAGGTTTAAACGAGATAGCTTTAGAACGTATAATTTCCACCCGGCCGAATTTTGATCACGGCGGCGCGCAGATTTCAAGCTAGTTCTTTATTCTTCTCTAGCTAGCTAGTTCAAAAGTGTGTACGCTATTTTAAAACTCTCATAATCCGATGGGATGGCAATCCAACACGACCGGAGAGAGATCAGGCGCAGGACCGAAGGATTTACGTCATGCTTTCTGACTAAAGACGATATTGGCATATTGTAATATCTTACGAGCGGATTAGAGAATGGCACTGCCCATTCTCTGGACTTGTTTCGACTAGTTCAGCGGGTGTGGAACACCCACGGATGGAAAGAAGGTGGCCTTTCGTTGCTAAACACCACATGACCACATGAAGTTTGGAAACGTTAAATGTGTCCAGTCTATTATTTCGTTAAGTCAAAAGATATTACAAACTTTTAAACATAAAAAATTGTGTCAATGAATAAAATGACATGAAAACATGCGAAGAAAAAACTTTTTAACAAAAATTGAACCGACGAAAACAGAAACTGAAAAGCGAAAAATAAAATGAAGCTTTTAGTCTTAATTATTATTTTCCTAACTAAACTAAACTAAAAAACTAATTATGAGTCGGCGCCAAACAAACAAGCAAAGTGTGTGTAAGTTGCAAGTGGTCGAGCGGAGAACGCATTTTTGGAAAGTTAATGTTTATCGTTCAAAATTTCAGTTGTATTTGATGTTATTTTGTTTTTATTATTTCTTTTAAGTAATTTAATGATCTTCGTTATGTTATGTTTGTTTGGCGCCGACTCATAATTTGTTTTTTACATTAGTTAGGAAAATTGTAATTAAGATTAAGCTTCATTTTATTTTTCGCTTTCCAGTTTCTGTTTTCGTCGGTTCAATTTTTTGTAAAAAAGTTTATGTTTTATTTTTTTTGTAGCTAAAATCTAACGCCAGGTCTCCATTATGTTGTAGTGTCTAGAACTACATTTATGTGTGCCAAGTTTCAACAGAATCGGTTAACAGGTAAGAATTCAGTGGGTGAACAAGCACTCATCCCCTGTTTTCCTACCCTTAGGGGTAGATTTTTCAGGTAGGGACAAACTTCGAGATATGCCCTATCCAATAAAAAAAGAATCATAAAAATCGGACCACTCTGTAAAAAGATATGCGTGGTCAAACATAAAAAAAAATTAAAAAAATACGCGTCGAATTAAGAACCTCCTCCTTTTTTTCGTCGGTTAAAAATTACATCATGTGTTCGGAATTCGTTCTTTTATGACCCCCATCTTGTATATCATAAAACGTCGATGTTTCCAAGGCTTTCTGAAAATGCTCGTATCAGACGGATAGCATCTGTCTATCTAGATAACAAAAAAAATCTTGTTGTCTAGGAATAAAAGAAAACAGGCGATAGCGGCAGAATAAAGGAGTGCTTACGCTTCTTTTGTGAGCGAATAATTCGCTTCGTTGGTATGAACAGGATAGATAGATCCAGAAAAAAACAGATACCTAGGTTTCGTATCCTTGTATATAATTAATGACAACTCATCTCTCAAGTAAAAAAAGTTTTAATATATTGCTAATATACATGTGTACATTGTATTGACACTCAAAAACTGGATATGTAGGCAAATTTTCAGCTGAACTGGAAATTAACTTTCGAGATTTGTTGCAGATGGACAGACAACGGACAAAGACAAGTAGATAATTATATGCGCATTTCTTTCAAAACCCACATGGAATTTATTCGATGTAGGCTAAAGCCAATTAGCGCTTTGTGAACGTCGACGATAAAGACAGCCCCAAAAACGCACCCTTCACCGCTTCCCAGTGTTTAAGACCACCTATACCATGAATGAATGATGAATGAATGAATGAATGAATGAATGAATGAATGAATGATGAATGATATATTTATTTGCAAGAACATAGGTAACAAAACTACTGTTGTTACTTGTTGTAATTGCCTTATGAAATAAATAAATAAGCTGGGAAGAAGCAGCGCAACAAACGTGACTCCTCAGCAACACATTTATGTCTACAATATATAACAAAAGTCCAGCAGTGGACTACTTTCGGCCGAAATGATGATATAAAAAAAAAACCTTGTTGTTCCTGTGAGCTACGTTATCGGAATCAATATTCATGCGTAAGGACACAACACATTTGGAAAAACTCTTTAATAACAATGATAAAATTAAATATTAAATCATTATTAATTGTGAATTGAAAGTGATTATATCACTCAAAACTCACTCACTCAGTGATTATATCAATAAAAAATATTTAATTTAATGTTAAATCATTATTAATTGTAAATTAATAGTAGATTATACAACAAGTGAAAAAAGAGGGAATTTAATTTGAGGGACTAAGTTGGATCCCGAGCAGCGAAGGATTCTAAGACTGTTCAAAAATAGAATCCTGAGCGGAGCGAGGGATACAAGGCCCGAGATGAATTTTTTTTTCACGAGTTGTGTACTCTACTTTTTACCATTGACGGCGAGAAAATAAATAGTGGTATAAAGCATGACTGGGTGAATGAAAGACATATTCAAGAATATGTTAGAATGTGCGTACCTACACATAAAGAAAAAAAGATGAAAAAAATATTCTACGACAAATCACGCGTAGGTATAGTAGTCAAAATGCTCGCGCAAGGTCTGATATTTCGGGGTCTTCTGTCTAGTACAAAAGGCAAAGAGGGTGAAAATAGCCACCGATGGACACTGACCTAGCAAGGTGCATCACCTCACTGCATGAAATTTTGATTTGTAAGCACGGAATAGTGTCCACAGAAATTTATGAAATCGATTTTAAAATATTTCAAAAATTAAGGTACAATTTTTTACACATATTTGGAACGAGCACAGACCAGTAAGCTTCAAGACTCCGCATAAACAAAGTTTTGTATTCAAACGCAGTCGTAAAACGTTGGTGGGGTCAGGGGGGCGGACGGCGCGTTATGATTGGCCGGCTCAAAAGTTCGGTGGTATGATTCCTTATGATTGGTGCCGCTCGCTGTCTGAGTGACGTTCCGATTGGCGGAGTGACGTATGATATGCAGTGGTAGAGCATATGCGTTGTGACCGGGGGTGTCCAGCTAAGCGGCGTCTAGAGGCTTACTGGTCTATGGGAACGAGAATCAAGTACTAAACATCCTCCTTCAATAAGTCTCTCGTTGAACCAGCCAACCTGTAGTATTTATTTTTTCTTAATTTTAATTTGATAGCTCCATCCAGCCAGTCAGTACGTACGTTCAGCACGTTTTATTCATTTCTTAGTACATAATTCGTGCTTGTTCCAAATTCAAAATGTTTTTATTCTCTTGTGAGTAAAAGAGAGTTTTATTCACTGTTATCGATGAATAAAATGCCCTTTTTCGAGTGGCAATGGTAAAAAAGTGTTTTAATCACTTTTAATAATGATTTAGTATTTCATTTGATTATTTTTATTGAAGAGTTTTTCCAAATGAGTTGTGTCCTTACGTATTAATATCGATTCTGATAACATAGCTCACAGGAATAACAGGGTTTTTGTTACATGTAAAGAGGATTCTTTACAGGTAAATACTGACATCGATGACATACTCTATGTATATTGTATTCAAAACTGAGTAATATGCTTTAAATGAACTTCATCTATCCCAAATCCAAAATATTCAGCAACACGTGTCTTGGAGACAAAGCCTCTCATGTCGTATGACTTGAAGATTTGCCAACCCTAGTTCCTGAAAATTCTCAGAAATTTTCGCTACCGTAAAAGTCAGACGAGGAAAGAATTACGACGTATGTATCAACAATATTCCATAGTAAAAATCTAGAGGAGCTATCCATCACATGCTTAATAGGTAACATTGAGCCCAGTCATATCGATGCCCCAAATCTTTGATAGGTATTACGTGAGTAGTTAGAAAATTGAAATAGTTTGGCGTGTTTTGACGATGATATTCTATGATACAAGTCTATAGCCACATTCCTCGTTTCTTTTTTCCCAGTACTGACAATATTAGCTAAATTAATAAAATTAATATTAGACCTTAGTGAAAGAAAGAAAGAAAATGTGTTTATTGGCACAAACAACAAAATTTACAAAACGGAAAAAATATATATGTAAGTGCAAAGGGCCACCAGCTCAGCATAATGTTAGGTAGCAGTACCGGTACTGACTACCCAACGCTGATTTTCAGCTGCGACCCACGTGTGCCACTAGTGCTGAGGATAATTATTTATTTAATGTTTTACACACAAAAAAACACAAAGGTGGACTAATGCCGTAGGTACTCTCAAACCTAGAACATCAGATCATAATTCATTATCATTATTGCCTGGATATAATTAGATACAACCGATAATATCTTGACTTTGTTTATTATTCTGGCAAATTTAAGGCCTGTTTCACCACCTTCTAATAAGTTCCCGTTATTTTATCTGGCAGATATTTAATAGAACCCTTGATCCATTTTTCAATTTTTTTATTAATCTGGCTGATGTTACCTTACTAGGCATTTTTAAACAAGCCCTTATAATCCTGCTAAATCTTTCAGGAAATTAAATGATTTGCACGTCTCTATCAGAAGAATATACTGGAATGGATTTATTTTTTCAACATTATCACGAAGAAAAAGGTTCTAATTATATTGTTTATGGATACTAAAAACGTTTAAGAGGTAATTGAAAACATAAACACATGCTTTGATGATTATATCATTCGTAATAATTCAATTTCACGGCTTTCGTTTAACTACGTTTTCATATTTTGTAGCCAACAATAACATAGTCATGTATTTTCTGTGCTTTTTCTAACTGATCCAAGAATATGAAACTCCTTTTGTGTTTTACCTGTAAGTAACTAAATAGAATAATAAAATAGTCTAATAGTCCGTGTGGTGCCGGACTTAAAGAATAGCACCACCCTTATCTCTTCTCATGGGTGTCGTAAAAGGCGACTAAGGGATTCACCAGAGGATGACGACCTCTGTGGTCTAGTGGTTCGAGTGTCGGACTGCTGATAACGAGGTCGTGGGTTCGATTCCCACAGGACACAAATATTTGTGTGATGTACATAAGTGTTTGTGTTGGTCTGGGTGTTGTTTATGTATTATAAGTATGTATTTACCACAACAACAAAAAAAGTATATAAGTATTATATCCATTGTCTAGTACCCATAGTACAAGCTCCTCTGCTTAGTTTGGGACTAGATGGTGCTGTGTAAAAAAATGTCCCAAAGATATTTATTTATTTATTTATTTAGGATGGGCAGCAGCGTTCTCTGAGTATTTAACCAACCAACTGCGATCACCAACCCGCCTGCCAAGCGTGGCGATTATGGCATATCCCCCCCTTAATTGGGGGAGGCCTATGTCCAGTAGTGGACGTCTTTCGGCTGAAATGATGATGATGATGAACTAAATAGAAAACTTTAATAATATACTAAGGTTAGATATATTATTATACTAGCCTATGCCCGCGACTTCGTGCGTCGTTTATCGTGCATCCCTCGGTAACAGTTCCTCTTCCTGGGATAAAAAGTAGCCTATAAGTTAATCCGGGTTAAGTTCTATATGTATGCTAAATTTCATGTAAATCCATTCCGTCCTTACAGCGTGATTGGTAACAAACATCCAGCTTCACAAACATTTATAATATTAGTAGGATTTCATTGAAAATATTACTTACAGTGGGTTTATTAACCTTCATAGCTACAAGCGCTAAGAAGATAAATATACAGATTGATCCAGATGATATATTGAAAATAATCGATGGTGTTATGAACTCACAGACATTAAAAAACTTAGCAAGTCAACTTGTTCAAAGAGGAGCAGCAAAACAAGTTGGTTATAACAACCCCTACCATCCAGAGGATGATTTAGTGAACTCGTTCGATGATGCCGTTGTTAAAGAAAAAGAAAGTCTCCAAAAGAGTCTTAAATATAATTCAGAACTCAAACTCAGCATAGATCCATTAGACAAAGAAAATGAAAAATTCTTAGATGGAAATGACGTTGCAAATGAAGCTGATATCTTGACTGATGAGATGGGAAGACCAATATTAAAAGCAAAAAATGATATTAAAACAGTTGTAGAAGCAGTAGCCTCCAAAAAAATACTAACCAGAAAGGATGGGAGACAGCAATATGTAGGTGATGATAGAGAAAATTATAAGCCTTTACAAACAAGATACGTTTTGAAAGGTTCTAACGACAGTCAGACATAATATTTGTAGGTAACGTAAGTATAAACAAAAAAAAAATTATAAGAATGTATTATTGTAGTAGTTCCTGTATGGGGGTCCCCTTTGGTTTAGACTTTTTTATTTTTAGTATTTGTCGTCATAGCAACACATATTTTGAGAAAATTTCAACCGGCTACCTATTACAGTTCAAAAGATAGCCCTGTGATAGACAGACAGACCGACGGACGGACAGCGTAGCGAGAGTAATAGGGTCCCTTTTGGCATCCTTTGGGTACGGAACCCTAAAAACGTGTCTTTGAACCTTGAAGCCACCGCAACGTTTTTACGATACATTCATACATACCACTAATGGTGTAATCCTTGGATATTGTTTATCACAAAAATGGTGCTATAACACGTCCTTATTGAAGCTATAAACGTTTAGTATGTAACATAAATTGTTCAATAAGGTGTAAACGACTCCGTGGGTCTGTTTGTTGAAGAT
Source organism: Asteroscopus sphinx (assembly GCA_949699075.1). Lineage (NCBI taxonomy): Eukaryota > Metazoa > Arthropoda > Insecta > Lepidoptera > Noctuidae > Asteroscopus > Asteroscopus sphinx. Next base: position 15,503,282 of record OX453013.1, read on the forward strand.
ATTTTAGTGTAATACACTCACAAAATTTATGGTAATCATTTCGATGTTATCGTGCGGTTAATGTACCTACTCCATTTGGATTTGCAGCGCGTTCTTTATCGACTGCAAATAATTTATGACCCTAATTTAAAAAGTTTACAGCAAGATGGAAATAAGAAATGCTAAATCCGTGGCGACCGCGTACTGGAAGGCACTGCGTGGGTAGGCCCCCCACAAGGTGGACCGACGACCTGGTGAAGGTCGTGGGAATCCGCTGGATGCGGAAGGCGCAGGACCGGTCGTTGATGCTTGGGGGAGGCCTATGTCCAACAGTGAACGTCTTTCGGCTGAAATGATGATGATGATGATGAAGAAATTCGAATTTTATGTTTATACCTACAGGTGATTTCGAATTCATTAGCGACCCTTTAAGGGATGATTTAAACTAACGACCAACCCCGACTTCGAAAGGGTGCAATTTTTTTTCACAAAAAATTTCTTTCTTGCAAACTTTGACCCGACAATTACTAGGAACACAACCAAATAAAATAAAACTTTTTAACAAAAAATTGAACCGACGAAAACAGAAACTGAAAAGCGAAAAATAACAAATTATGAGTCGGCGCCAAACAAACTTTTAACAAGCAAAGTGCGTGCAAGTTGCAAGTGGCCGAGCGACGAACGAATTTTTGGAAAGTTATTGTTTATCGTTGAAAATTTCACGTTGTATTTGATGTTACGTTGTTTTTATTATTTATTTAAAGTAATTTAATGATCTTCGTTGATTGTTTGTTTGGCGCCGACTCAGAATTTGTAATTTTTCGCTTTTCAGTTTCTGTTTTCGTCGGTTCAATTTTTTGTTAAAAAGTTTTATTTTAACTTTTTTTGTGGTCAAAATCTAACCAGGTCTCCATTATGTCGTAGTGTCTAGAACTATATTTATGTGTGCCAAGTTTCAACAGAATCGGTTAACAGGTAAGAATTCAGTGGGTGAACAAGCACTCATCCCCTGTTTTCCCACCCTTAGGGGTGGATTTTGGTTTTGAAATTTAAATGGGACCAACTTCGAGATATACCCTATCCATTAAAAAAAGAATTATCAAAATCGGACCACTCTGTAAAAAGTTATGCGTGGTCATACATAAAAATAAAAAATAAAAATACAAAAAAAATATATATACGCGTCGAATTGAGAACCTCCTCCTTTTTTTCGTCGGTTAATAAAACAGCCAAATTGGTCGAGCCGTTCTCAAGTGATTCTCCGTCATTCGTCATACATATGGCAATAGATTTTTTATTGAAATAGATTACTAGGATTATTTTATGCGTATTATTTATCTATTTATTGGAAGACCAACAACAATTAACTTAAATTAAAAATGTTGTACATCGTTTCTTTTTGTTAACGCAAATTGAGAAACCAGTTTATTCAAAATCGGTGAATCGATTGGGAAAGTTTTTATAGCATGTCACATTTTAAGCAAAAAAAAATATGGATCTCAGTTTGGTTATTATGATTAAATTTAGTACATTACCGGATCGTGAATAAGTCCTTTTGGTCCCGGAAGTTCGTCTCAATTAGTTTCCGTACATCAAGTAGTCCCTGCATAACATTCTTCACTTTTTCCGCTACCAACTGGGGGACTTACAGTGGCTATAAAAGCATGTAATTTTGTCATCATCATCATCAACTCAGCCTATCACAGTCCACTGCTGGACATAGGCCTCTCCCAAGTTGCGCCACAACACTCGGTCCTCTGCTTTCCGCATTCAGTCCCCCCCAGCCACGTTCTCCAGGTCGTCGCTCGGTCCAACTGGCGGGGGGCGCCCTACGCTGCGTTTGCCGATTCGCGGTCGCGGGTGTAATTTTGTGATTTAGAAAAATTACGTATCAATCGATTCTCCTCGTGATTCTGAACAAATTTTTTTCTTAACTTGCGTAAACAAAAAGTAACGTTGTTCAATACTCACATACATTTTGCCAATAATAGGTATTCTTCGAATAAAAAACAAAAATAAACGCTAAATTGTTCTCAAGCTATTTCTTCTTAAACTCAGAGATGCATGTATGCAAGTCTTCTTGCATTTAAACAACTTATCAACTCAGCCTATCGCAGTCCACTGCTGGACATAGGCCTCTCCCAAGTTGCGCCACAACGCTCGGTCCTCTGCCTTCCGCATCCAGTCCCCCCCAGCCACGTTCTTTAGGTCGTCGGTCCACCTGGCAGGGGGGCGCCCTACGCTGCGTTTGCCGATTCCCGGTCTCCACTCAAGGACTCGTCTGCTCCAACGGCCATCGGTCCTTCGACAGGAATCAAACAACTTAAGTTTGATTTATATTGGTATAAGTAGATAGAAGCATCTTAGGTAGAATCCCAGTAATTAGTTTTTTGTAAACAAAACAACAGAAAATGATTTGTTTGCTTCAATTAATGAATTGATGTTGCGTACAACATTTTGTACGCAACATCAGTTAACAAAATAAAGTACAACACTACAGTAGATAGACAAGGCGTTGAAACTCAGACAACATCTCAGTTCACAGTTGTCTGTGTTTAGTACAGCTGGACGTGTTTCTTTATTTAATTTCACTTGAACTATAAAGTACCTTTTAGTCGTAAACTAAAAGCTTCTTGATGCTCATAAAATGAAAATATTACACAAAATCTAAAACCATTAGGAACAGAGAAAAATCTTCAAAGGAGTCAAAGAATTTTAGAGAATTATTTTATTATTATTTTAGAGTATTTTAGATTTCTTTTTGAAGAACCTCCCTATTTTTTTACTGTTAGTTACTGTTAATAAACAAATCCTGCAAATTAATATGTTTTCCTAAACTGATCATTGCATTCAAGTCAGCTGATCGCGAGATCGACGCGTGACCTTGTAGACCACGGACGAGAAAAAATCATCTAATTTTCCTCGCCCATGATTTTATGTTAATCATGAGCGAGTAAAATTAGATGATTTTTTGTAGTATATAGGTATTTTTAAAGAAATATCAGATATTAATTGTTTTTAAATACGTAAAAACTACTTTTCGCGAGTCGCGCGGCCGTTGACCCCTTAACCAGCTGGCTATAGTTGAAATTATGAGTTGAGAAAACTATATCTTTTCTTGTTATATTATCGTTAGATACCATCACGTCTGTGAAGATTCGCCAACTAATTTGATTTAACCTTGTATAGCACCACAAACGAATGTAATTTGCAAATATTGAAGATCCCTTTTATTTTTGTTAAAGGCACAGACGTGGGACTCCGTAAAAGTGCCTTAATAAACATCGTAACGAATCCCACGGGCGAGGGGACACGGGGCTCTCAGAAATTTGTTCACCTCTCGTGTGTAAATAAGTCCATGCGAAATAATCTTTTCACATGTTTATGTTAAAATGGGAATGAAAATGTGGCTGAAATCCACAAAAGAGGTTTGTTTTAAATATTACATATAGTACAGTCAGAAGCAATAATATCTACCTATCGAAGGTTTTAAAATCGCAAACAATATTGTATCTATGGAATTGATAAATATGTGCCTATTTATAGAAGAGATCGCCCTACTATTCATATTATTATTATTTTTTGTAAATTTTTTTGCTCGGCTAACCATGATGACTGATGGCACGGGCCTAAGCCAAGTATTGATCAGTGAAGTTAGGATTTGGGCAAGGTCTTAAAGATGATCATAAATTAGTTTGGGTAATCGGATTCACACTGCAGGAACTTTCTTACTAGTCTGCACGTGTTCAGTATCGCCGCTTTCTGCATTAGGTTGTAGGTGTTTGCAGGTAAATTCAGGGTATTAAGGGACTGGTGAAGTTGTTTGGGTATTACTCCTGTAGTAGACAGCACTATAGGGACTATTATTACTTTTTGCAGATGCCAAAGTCGGGTAATTTCATCTTTTAATTCTATATATTTACATAGTTTCTCAGAAATCGTAGTCTGTAAGTTGTGTGTATTTGGTACGGCAATGTCTATTAGGTATCCAGTTTTGCTTATTTTACTAATTAGTGTTATGTCTGGTCTGTTAAAGTGAATTGTTCGGTCAGTTAGGATGGCTCGATCAAAATACAACTTTGTTGTGGGGTTCTCTAATACAGTTTCGGGGTTGTATTTATAATATGGTACTATGGTGTCTATGTGTTTGTATTGGTAAGCTAGTTTCTGTGGTGAATTATGTTTGCTACATGGTCGTGTCTATGTTTGTAATCTGTCTGGGCTATATTATTATAAGCCTGAAGTGTCCCACTGCAGGGCAAAGGCCTCCCTACTCTCCTTCCACTTCTCCTTGTCTATTGCTACAAGAGTCCAGTCCTTTTGGAAGGAGTCCAGCTCATCCCGCCATCTCCGTCTGGGCCTGCCGCGTTGACGTCTGCCATGTAAAGGGACCCATTGAGTTGGCAGTTTGGCCCAGTGGTCGTCTGACATGCGGCAGATATGTCCAGCCTAGTTCCACTTTAGAGTATTCATAGTAGTATGTTAGTAGGGTCAGATAGATATTAGGTATTGGCGGTTTTAAATCTGTCGATAGGAAGATATTATTGCTTCTGACTATAAAGTCAGCAACAAAAGTAGGTTAACACTGTCCAAAGTTTCAAAAAGTGTTTCATAAATGAAAACTTACTAACTATTTATTTATTTTTTACAAATTATTATAGGGAAGAGAATACTTTAATGACTAACATTATGATATAGGTATTTAAAACAATAATTGGGTTCTATGTTTCTATTCTATGCTGTTTTTATTAATGAGTAAAGGACATAGCTAATAGGAATATCCTAAGTCTGTTACAAAGATAAGAAATATATGACAGCTAAAAGCGTATTTTTTCATAATACAGCAAAAAATTTTTTCAACACACTTGCTCTAACTGTCTATTATGAATATGAATACTATGAATATTCTCATTAATTGGTTTTAAAAATAAAAAAATCTATTTATTATATTTTTAATATTAGTCTGTTTGGCGGCTTCCTTCCACCACATACGCGCATAGCTATACGTCACTCAACCACAGGCACGGCGTGCGATTACAGAAATCCGGTTTTTTTTTTACAAATTTAATATTTGTCTGAACTATGTTAAGGTACCAGGCCCCTCAGAAAGTATTGCGAAAAAAAGTTTTTATATATGGGAGACTGGCCAGTTATAATGTTTTTCGAAAATATGATTATTTATAAGTAAAAATAAGTAAGTTCCAATTTCAAAATTTCGCTCCACATTTTTTGCGAGTTAATTCAAAGTATTGTGTCTCACTGAAATATGGATCTGCGCCGGGAACATTTTAGAGCTATGATTTTATACGATTTCAAGTGTCGCCTGAAACCGGATGAATCGTACGATAGACTTCAAATGGCATTCATGGATGAAGGCCCTTCCAAGGCAACCGTGTATCGTTGGTATAACGAATTCAAGCGCGGTCGACCAACTTTGGGGGATGACGAAAGAAGCGGTCGCCCTTTGACGGCTGTTACCGAAGAAAACGTGCTAGCAGTGAAAAATTTAATCCAAGACAATAGGCGAATTACATATCAGGAGATTCAACACATATTGAAGATTGGATCGGGAAGCGTTCACGAGATTCTACACAGCCATCTTCGCGTGAGGAGGATAGTATCACGCTGGGTGCCGCACAACCTCACCGATGCTCAGAAGCAGGCCCGGGTGGAATGGTGCCGTGATATGCTTAACAAATTTGAAGCAGGCTCGTCTCGGCGTGTTTACGACATCGTTACAGGTGATGAGTCCTGGATTTATCAATACGACCCAGAAACCAAGCGCCAGTCGACTGTTTGGGTGTTTCAAAATGAGCCAACGCCTACCAAAGTGAAGCGATCTAGAAGCGGGGGTAAGATTTTGATCGCTAGCTTTTTTAATTTGACTGGCCACTTGGTATCAATTCCCTTACGGGATCAAAGAAGCATTAATGCCGAATGGTATACTACCAAATGTTTGCCAGAAGTTTTCTCTGTTATAAGCAACAAGCGACCAAACACAGGGCTCCGCGGGCTACTGCTCCACCACGACAATGCACCTGCGCACACCGCACTCAAAACGAGGGACTTCCTGGACAGCACGCCAGTCAAACTCCTGGGTCACCCTCCTTACAGCCCTGATCTAGCACCGTGTGACTTCTTTTTATTCCCAAAAATAAAAAATCAGCTCAAAGGGATACAATTTTCGTCGCCGGAAGATGCGCTGGCTGCGTTCGAGCAGGCTGTAAACGAGGTGTCTGCGGCGGACTGGAAAAAGTGTTTTGAAAACTGGTTTAGGCGCATGAATCTTTGTATAGAGGCTGGTGGAAAGTACTTTGAAAAGATTTGATAAAAATATATGTACGTATAGAACAATTTTTTTTAGTTTCGCAAAACTTTCTGAGTGTCCCACGTATGATTGTTTTTTCTCGCAAGTGTATTGAAAAACTTCGTATGAAACGCGTGAGCAATTTTCATTATACACCCGACTTTATTTCGCCTTTGCCTTTGGCTCGGGCTGCAATCCAGCCTCGAGTATAATGAACATCTTAGCTCACTTGTATCATAATGTACTATTATTTCAAAGATTTTATCAACACAATAATTACGTCAGCAGCTATGATACTCCGTTTGACTTCATATTTTTGACCAATCTCTTGGAAGTACTAGAGTACTTACTTACATAGATGGATTTGAAAAAAAAAATGTTGGCACCTCTGCTAAAGATAGCCAATCTCATTTTAGCACCATCATATCTACAGGAATAAAATAGTAAAACTGTTTAGTTGCTAGGCAACTACTTGTTTAACATAAGTTTTGTGAGCAAAACATAACCTCGAAATAGTTAATATTTAAATGAATTAAGCGTCTGTGAAGTACTGTCCGTTTAATAAAATAGATTGCAACACATTGCCCTCATTGAATTTTATATGGTGAGCAACTTTTATTCGTAACTTCCATACTCCATAGGCTAGGCATTTTAAAATAATCATTGGCTTACGTTGCTGACCGTGGGTTGATTGGGTTTGCTATACCTATTACTACAATTGTATTCAAAGTATTTCCAGAGGTGTCCGCATTATTTATCCGTCGCCTACAGTTCACATATTATGTACATTGCCTACAAAGATCTAAAACATCACTTGGCCCGATTTATTAAGTCAGGATCCTATGCAAGTAACCGAACATCCTCATCATCATCATTTCAGCCGAAAGACGTCCACTACTGGACATCCTACTTCCTACTAATTATATGAATGCGAAAGTATGGATTTTCGTTTGTTTGTTTATGTTATGAATGCGAAAGTATGAATGTTTGTTTGTTTGTTTTCCCTTATATCACGCTAAAACGGCTAAACAGATTTGAATGAAATTTTGCATTCAGATAGAACATGAACGAGGTTAACATATAGGCAACTCTCCTGGGAAGAGTAACATCAGGTTCTCGAGGGATGCGCGATAACATATTTCTGTGATAAGCCCAAAATATATGTCTGTGGTCTTTTCGAACATCCTATTATTCATATCGAACTATGTTTACGGGACTTGTCGCTCATAATTAAATCAAAATATAACAAACATTTTGACTAACCTCGACGTTTCGGCCAAGTTGTATTGGCCGTGGTCACGAGCAGACTGAAGTATGTGGGTGTCATCGTCTTGAGCGGCGGGTGTTTTCTCGAACTACCCGCGGTTGGTTTTTCGTAACGTTGCTGTCCGTAACAAGATATGCTGAATCACGACACACAATGCTGACAGTTTTTTTAATTGTGCTTGACAAGTCCCTTAAACATAGTTCAATATGAGTGAAATTCGCGAAAGTTTAAAAACTTCTATCCTATTATTCATTCAATTATCCATCCTCCTTCTGGAAAGCCAATTTACAAGTAAATACCTACTCTTCCTAATTTACTTTACACTATAGGCTACCCAGTTCATTTCTTTAATATACCCGTATCGTTCTCACCGAGGGAGCCAGAGTACTCATGCGGACTAAATTGAAAACAATTTACCCTATGTGAATTTACAGGCAAGCCTTAACAAGAGGAAAACGTGACGAAAAATTCAAGTGCAATTGAAAAAATGAGCCTTTGTATATTTTCAGTACGGATGGTGAAATTGTGTACCTACTGTATAAACGCTCCTTTTTATTTTATTATTGAAAATTAAATGAGTACATACCTACCTATAAAGATGAACTAGGGCTTCTTGGATTTAAATACAATGACGTCAGACGTAGGTAAAACAGTGTTTGCATAAGCGGATCAACAGAAATCCGACTTTCTCGCTTCCTTAAAAATCATTAGGCGCCGTAAGACAAACAACAGATTTTTCACAGGTGGTCACAAACAATATATTTACGTGATTAAATATTTTTCATTTTATTATTTTATTTTAGGATGTGTGTCAGGATCGTAGCAGGTGGAAATCCATAGTCTCTGCCTACCCCAATGGGAAACAGGCGTGATAATATGTATGTATGTATGTATTATTTGAACGTATTTATGCATGTGGAGAGAAATCTAAAAAAAAAATCTTTTCACAATTAATAGATTATTTATATTGCTTTCTTTACCTTTTGTACTTAAATACTTACTTCATAAAACTACAAAAAACAACACTGATTTATTTAGAAAGAAAATAGAGCGTTAGTACCTACCTACCATTTTAAGAAATTGTTATTAATATCTCACTATCCTAATATCAGGCCATATCACATTAAGAGGAAATGCGGGTGGTCTTTTCTCCATACAAACGTTCTCGACTGTTTTCTTTCTGGTATTTATAAGAGCAACCGATACGGAGCAGCGGTCACTTTCACCACGTGACGAACATAACCTTAGAGCAATGAATTTTTACAGTAAAATAAATATCAACTTTTGGTTATGTTTTCCTGTTTTCGTAACTTATTTAGAATCCCTCAAAAATTGCCAAAATTGCCTATTTGGACTGCTGTCTACAGAGTTTGAGGCCTAGTGTATAAATTTGACAACTACCTATTAATGAAAAAGGGAAAACTAGCGACACAGTAAATATTCTATAAAATATCTTTTAAATTGGTTCATTTTTGAAGGAGAAAATAGTCAAGATCCAGCCCTCGCATAATGACTTTTTACTTGGGCTTTTCAGTCGGAGCTGTAGTTGTCCTTATCGCACTTATTTGAGGGCAAACGCTCGCGAAGCGACAGCGACAGTTTCTTCAAATACCTAATTTACAAAAGTCTCTGAAAAATATAAAGGTGAAAAATGCGTACAAAATGTTCATGTCATTCGTCATTCTACTCTGAGAAGGGGCTCTGAGGTTGTGATACTCACACTCCTCACAGTCTGTTGGGTTTATGGAAACCACGTGCAGGTGAGGGCCCGATTAGGGTAATTTTATGTTGTGCGTCCACCCTTATTCTAAATTAAAAATCATTATGCAAATCTGCATTGCGTACGTATCATTTAACAAAAACTTGTTATCGCGGTATAAATTCAATTATGTCGCAGGAACTGAAGCCTAAATAAAGCCAAAACTCACTCTCAAAGTTAGGGAGTTTATCTATTCTTGTGAACTGGCTCTTATGATAATGCTTTATAAGTCCGGCTATTGCTGATAGAATAGGGTAGTTGACCTTATGACGGAACTTTTCATGTCTTTTCATATAAGCTCGTGGGAATTTTCCTACATATCGTTCGTCGTATTCCTAAATGTGGTAAAGTCTGATGGTGAAAATCTTACTAAAAGAGAATTTTTGTTTGTGACATTACCTGCTGATACTATCTGCTCAAAATAGTTTATCAAAATATTACTTTGAGTTCATTTCTATGAAATTATTGTTTTGATACACTAAAAACTATTCCCAAAAATCACCATACTAAACAAAATATTGTTAACATCGAAGATTAGATTAGATTATTTATTAGTAACAATAATTAAATATTAAACGGCATTACAACTTTCATTGATATAAAAAACATTTGAAGCTGTAGAGCAAATATTAAATTCTTTCTACGAGCCTATTCCCCAATTATGTTGGGGTCAGCTTCCAGTCTTACCAGATGCGGCTTAACATCAGTATTTAAAAAATAACTATCAGACCTTCGCAACCCAGTTACTAGGCAATGTTGACATCCTAAGGTTAGACCAGTTGTTGTCAGACTTTCGGACTTCTGACTACCTGTAATGACTGCCATAGATATTCGTAGGTAAACCGGTTCCGACAGCTTAACGTGTTCTCTGGGGCACGGAAGGGTCTCAGTGAGCAATGAAACAGTCACTTAAGGACTGACCACGGCTGACGCAGTTTTACTTCGCAGATCTTGCAATCCACGTGGCTTTTACTTAGCCACGAGCCCCTCTGAAATTAAAACAGTAAAATAAAAAAATACTCTTGAAAAATACGTTCCGATTGACAACGCAAAAGCTAAAGGAAAAACATTTAGCCAGATGAAATCACGATTGGGATGCAAATATTTGTCGAAGTTAAATATCAATTTTCCTTTCGATATCAGCGATGCAGATAATTGGAATTTAAGAGGAAGATGTTTTTTTCAAAGTACTCAAGCTAAAATATTCAAAGAGACTTTTCTAGATAAAACGATAAGCTTCAAAGACATTTTAGTTTTAAATTATAGTTTCTGTGAAGTGCTCTTAGTCGAATTAAAAAAGAACTTTCGCCGCGATAGCAGCTTTCGATATTTTATTATTAGTTTGAATTTATTCCTCTTCGATATAAAAATGAGACTTTAAAGACACCTGCTTCAATCGATCGAGAACCGATCCCACTTCATATGCTACAAGCGTAGACATGTGGACACATTGAGTGTCAAGCAAACGTGCTAATTTTTGGAACTCAATCGAATAGGTATCTTTGCTTGCTTTGAAGGTTGTCTTTATTAGAAACATTCGTAGGATCTTTTTTTGGATGAGAGATTTTGACCGCAGGTATCATTTACCTTTCTGTTTCCTGAAATGAGTTTTCTGAAATATTGATGACCCTCAATCCCCTTTTGAGAGTGGAAAAACGTACTTTGGTAGTACTTTTATCTTTTCTGAAAGCAATTTTATTTTCTAAAGAATCTGTGTACATGTACAGTCAACAAATCGGAATCATGACCCACTCAGCTGATAATTCGTTTGAAATCGTCAAAACAGTAAGGTTTTCTTCTACGCTGCACTTAGGACATTTTGAATATTACAGAAACTGCATTAAAACGGGTCAGAGGTCTGTGCCATTTTGAGCTTTGTTATCAATGCAATAGATTTATAATTGGATTGGAAATTATTTTTTTGATAAAGCAGGAATTATGTTTTGAATTTCGAATTAGCTGTCGTTTCACGTGGTTTTCCTACACAGACCAGTAAGTTTTCCTACAAATAACTATATTTTTTAAGAAACCTATATTAACTTTTTCGATTACAGACCATTAATAAAATAAAAATAAAAATTACAAATAATAAAATGTCAAGTATGAAAAGGTGTCAAACAATACTCTTAACGGCTAAATATGTGGAACCTCGGACGAATAAAAAAGGCAGACGGAATCTCGCTATTCAATAAGTGAAGCATCCATAGCAAGCCGGCTCGCTTAAAAGTATGGGCCGGCACGCACACATTCACATATATAGTATGCCAAAAAGCCGCGATTACGCAAAAATCTAGTGTTACGGTAGTCATTGTTGTAGCGTCATAAATGAAATAACAGTATAAATCTGGTGTGTTAAAATGCTTTCGAAATTATAGTGGGTTCAAGAAAAAATTAAGTGCTTCAGTCTTTGTTTAGCGAGATTCCGTCCGCCTTTTTTATTCGTCCGAGTGTGGAACATACATTTAATTTATAATATCCACTGTACCATATTTCACGCAATAAATGATAAATAAATAAATAACAATATTTGGAGTTAAACGTCAAGAATAAAATTTATAAAAATAATTTTATTGGTAAACTAGCTGTAACTGTCTATAGCTAACAAAATTGATAACAAGTCAGTTGCCAGGGAAATATCTGTTTAAGCGAAATTCAACCCAATTGTATTAGAATATCTGTAGGATATTAAGCTTATCGTGGGTCATGATTCCGATTTGTTGACTGTACAAGTAATTTCCTAGCTAGTGAGACCAATAACTTGGATAGAATCTTGATTCAATTTACTTGAGCTAATCGATATAGTAGCGGAGAAAACATTCTATGAGCGCACATTCAACCAACATTCGACTAGGAATCGAATAAAAGGTATATTGGATTAGAAGCGAGTAATATATCTTTTGAAATAAATGTTAACAGATTTGAAAAAGAACCGTTTCTTAGAGTCAATAGTAAAGCATTTGTTCGTGATTTCATTTTCATTTGATTTTAGGACCAACAATAAAACTGACGTTACAAAACAAATTGACTTAAGGTAGCTATGAGTATTTATGCATTTGGCAAAAAAAATACAAAACATTTTTTTACGTGTGGCTCTAAAACTGGAAAACTGTGTAAAATTGAAACAATTAATTTGCTTGTCATGAATTGACGGGTAAAAATTGAAAACCTGATACAGATTCGTCTTTCTCAATTTTTGATAATATGTTTATATATATCACATTTTGATTTATTATGTAAAAAAAATCGTCTCCCATTGTCATAAACTCTAACTTTTTCTCAACATTGAACCTGTATCCTTGAAATTACATATTATAAAAAATATTTCTTTCAAAATGGATTTAAGACAGCAAATTAAAAGATGCTTTGAAGCTAAGTGGATTATCATGAAGTTGAAAGCGTTGGTAGTGCACGAAATTATCATAATTAATAAAGGAAAGTAACTTGCGTTTTGCATGCTTCACCATGTTTCGAATATCTTCTGTTTACACACTGATATGCATTTTCCTTTGGGTTAGGTTGCACACAGTTAGTGGTTAGTGCAAAACAAACCAAACAATACTAGACATGGGTAACTCAACAAAAATGCGTGAGCTGCAGCTCAGCTCACGGTTCAGGTCAGTGACCCGGAGCTGTGAACCGGCTCACAGATCAGCTCAAGATGTGTATCTACCTCGAGATCTACTTCGAGTTATGATCTGAGATGCGAGTCGCTGAGCTTACAGATCGTTCGATCTGTTTGAGCTGCACTCGTTCGCTCACTCTGCGACTCACCGCCGATCTGTCGCCGCTCCCGCTCACCGCCACTCACCGGTTCAAACAGGTTTTTATTGATATGGACATCTTTTATCTTTCGTGCAACGAATGTTGTCGCACAGATAGATACTATTCTTTGAGCCGTGAGCTGCGTATTTTGTCATTGAGCTGCAGCTCAACAGCTCAAGCTTATTGATCTGCATATTTGAACCGGTTCTGAGCTGAGTTACACACCTCTAAACAATACCGACTTTTACACTTGATCAAGTGTGAAATAAAAGGTATTTTAAAATACTTTATTACGTTTATCATAAAATAATGTGCCTATATGAATCCATACATGAGACCAATGGCCTTTAGATATGAAAGTATATAGACAACATCTATCGACAACCCTCAAGAGACTGCTATGAGTAACAAATTCAGAACTATTCTTGCTTTCAATGCCTTCTGTATTTCCCTTGTCGAATGAATAATGATCTAACATTGTTCAATCCAAATCATAGGCATAACATTGTAACGATTCTCAATTTCTGAAAAGAGATAGACAGCATTCAATTGATTTAAATTTTGTATTCAGTTAGGATACCTATCGTTATTATCTTGGTGCCAAAGAAGTTACCAACATTTGGTAGCATGTGCAAAAAAAAAATGCAAAATGCAATTATTGGATCGAATAGAAGCTACTCAAGCTGAAAGCAATTTTGTAACATCACTCTCAGCGTCTATAAAATTCGCCAACTCATGTTTTTTAAGCAGGTTACTTAATTTAGATAAATTGCTATTAATATTGTAGTAGAGTATCATTATTTTAAGCTTAGTTCTGAGATAGGGTCTCATCAACGGCCGAAGTAACTACGATCTATTGGGATTTGTCCAACTTTGTAAAACTTATTGATTTTTTATCATCCTCGTCTATGTAGTTTCACGATTTGTGTCTAACACACTCTTGTACAAAAATAAGTATAACTTCCAATAGTATAACTGGCGAAATGTGGATGTACTATAACACTTCTGCCTACCCTTTAGGGGAAACGAGCGTAATGTTATGTATGTGTAACATCAAATAATAAAAATAAATACGTTTTAAGTCTGAACACGTAAACTTGTTTTTTTTTTTCCAAAACACGCTCCCAAAGGAAGACCAGACACAAAATCGAATGTTTTATTCACGGAATGCTATGTCCATTTATAGCAGAAATCTTTTTCACGTTTTATCTCCATGTGAACCGAACCTTGCTCCTTTCCGTCCCAATAATAATAATTTATGCACGTGGAAATTCTCATACATAAGTGTTAAAAAAACCGGCCAAGTGCGAGTCGGACTCGCGCAGTAAGGGTTCCGTACCACCCATCGACCTGACACCCCATAAAAACTGATTCAATTTACGAGGTTCATCAAAAGACATTAACGCACAGTGCGCGAAAAATGAATTTTTGCATCTCTTTCTCACGCAGGTACCACCACATATGTCCATGTTTGTCCTATTTTTAGTAATATGTACTATAATCAGACCAAGTTTGACGCTGGTGTGTATTACCGTTTTGAAGATAGAGCAGGAACAAAAACGTTGAAAAAAATGCATGTTTTTTGAGGTATCAACCGGCTACCAATTACCGTTCAGAAGATACAGACAGACGGACGGACGGACGGACAGCGTAGCGAAAGTAATAGGGTCCCGTTTAGCCTTCGGTTACGGAACCCTAAAAAGGTGAAGGTGTGGTTTTCTTCAAAAAATTGTTCCTGCGAAAGAGAAAAGCCTTTCTCATAATTTCCCTGTATTTTTATTACTATCAAAGTTCATATACAATGTGTATCAGAAATGCATGGTCATATTTGAAGAGGTTATTTAGAGGATGATGTCGTTGTATATATGCCTTAATTGTCATCTTTGTAAAAAAGGCGTGTACAATGGGCCCCGCACATTGCTCTCAAAGTGGAAATAAATAAATATATTTACGTATTACTAGTACTGTAAGAAAATATGTAATATGTATGTGTGCGTGAGCACTGGTTTGTACACGGAGAAGCACGGTTTTGTTCGCTTTCCTATGATTGTTCGCAGCTCTTCTACGTTGCAACGAAATAGATAGTGTAACCTAGTGAGTTTGTAGTAGGTAATTAGTTAATTTAAACAGCTAGTGGGTTCATTAATCTTGTTTCTTTACTTGGGTAAATACAGGAGTAAAGTAGGTACACTGGCCTGACGTAACGAGATATCGGTTCGTTGGTCTAAACTGCCGGCAACTCTTCGGTCAACTCCTGGCGTCGCCGCGTCGGTAGTCAACGGCCTAGTGAGTCCAACAGCAGCAGTAGCAACAGCGTAACCGAACTGAAGCTGAGAGTAAGCAGAGATCCTGGAACCCCGAAAGATGGGCATTAGCGGCTTGGCATTAGACACTCCGAATCCCGTCGGGTCAAGGTCCAGTTACAAAGTTATATTATTATAATGCTAAGCAGCACTACAGCGGAAGGAAGAACAAAGAACAGTTACAGATTGGGCACTAAAGGTACGGTAAACAATATGAGAACTCACCCCAGCGGGATCACTAGCACAACACTCTTTAAATAATAAACAGTCGTTATATTTGTAAAATTGAGATCGAGTGACACAGGCGCACGTTCAAGCGATAACAGTCGTATGAGCAGGTAATTAATAATCGTTCATTCTCGAACGGACCGAACTAGCCGCGTTCGGTAGAGATAAGCGCTAACGATTGCGTGCGATAGAAAACCCTAACGAGTTATATTAAAATTACAAGGTTCCGTAGGTTTTATTTATTATTTGTAAAGGTGTGTCTTGACGCAACGTTACAATAGCCAAAGGCGCGAAACGATGATACAAAATCTACAGGAACACAATGCTGAACAGTGACTTGCGGTTTCTAAATTGAAGCGACCATTCCTGCGTTTATCAGGACGCACATTAGGTCTATTCTTTGTGACGCGGACAGGAACAAAAAGTAAGTTCAAAGCTCACTCAAAGTTTTAATTACTTTAGAAATTTACGTTACGTAGGCGTTTTGACTGTGAAATGTGAATAGGTTTAGGGAATTAAAGGTCTGTACAAATGAATATCTAACCGAGCGATCTCTTTGATACTGATTCATGCTTCTATTCTTGTGCCTCACGCATATAATTTAAATTACGATTATTATTTTAGAAATAAAAAGCTTGAGTACCTACTTGGTTGAGCTTTTTCTGAAAAGGTTTTCGTAAAATGGCTTTAGTTTTGTGACTTATAATTTGGTTAAATAAGTGTGCCTACTAAGACTAAAAAAGTTTTATTCCTCTTGAATAAAAACTTGAAAAATGACACAGATATATTTTTAAACTTTTAAAACATAAACATAACCAGCCCATTACTGTCCCACTGCTGAGCACACTTTTAATTAATATAAATATTTTACTTTTAGACATACTTCTTTTTTCATTGTTCTCTAGAAAATTAAGGACTGCTAGTTTTAAAATGTGATTAGTAAAAAGATGAAGATGATCAAACTACAAATCAAAACTTTTTCACAAAATTTTGTGCGTTATTAAGCGTTGTTTCTCACAGAAGATAATAAGTAGCTCTATCTTATTGCGTAATTAGCCAAGTATTTAGATTCCTTAGTCGTAGTTCACAGTTCACAGAATTATAGTGCTTAAGTGACAAAACTTTGTGTTAGTTAAGAGTTCACAGAATTATAGTGCTTAAGTGACAAAACTTTGTGTCTTGGCGTCTTCATGTCTGTAGATAAACGAATATAAATCCCTAGATCTTTAAGAAAACGATATGCTTAATTTAAGTGCTGCTGATAAAAATATGTACCGAGAAACTATAATAAATTTCTTACTAAAAGTCCGTAGAAATTACGTTGAAATTTTCGCTGAACAAGTTTGAGGTGTAAATTACCATAAATTTCTTCGTCGACTCAAAACTCGAAGGAATCTGGCGCTCGGCCGTTACTCTGTGCTTAAGACTTGGAACAACTGCTATAGAATACGACCGAAGACTTAGCCGTATTCAACTTCCTTTTGTACAGCTTCGTGAATGTGGGTACCGCAAACTTTCCATGTCATTGAATATTATACGAGTTGACAACCCTTAGACTTATGTGTTTTGAAATTTCTGTGTGAATTATCTTGGTAAGTTTGCCTTATTAGATGGTTTGTTGCGAAAACTACTCTTTTGACAGCAGCGGAAACAATCGATGCTAACACTGATCAATTAAATTATTTTTCAGGAGACTTCCATGTATTAGGGTGTCATTAACACTGGTCAGCATAGAAATCTAAATAATAAGGTAATAGAAGCGGTTTGAGGTTTACAAAACTGTTGAATAACTGAAGTAAATTCTTCAAATTTCAAACTGATTACTGCTCCTACCAAATTGACAGTGTGGTCACTTTGTGTGAAAATGAATCATATTTCTTTTTTTGGAAGCAGAGTCAGAGTGGACCATTATATGCGCATTAATGCGATATTATGTTTGTGAGCCTTCTTAATTGGTTGGATAATATTGTGAGCTTGGATGAAAACAAGTTGGACCGTTACCGGATTACTCCAGTAAAAATGAATGCGATGTAATCATCGCATTCATTTTTCATCGGATTGTGTAGTGATCGCGAAAACCTAATCATCATCATCAACTCAGCCTATCGCAGTCTGCTGCTGGACATAGGCCTCACCCAAGTTGCGCCACAACACTCGGTCCTCTGCCTTCAGCATCCAGTCCCCCCGCCACGTTCTTCAGGTCGTCGGTCCACCTGGCAGGGGGGCGCCCTACGCTACGTTTGCCGATTCACGGTCTCCACTCAAGGACTCGTCTGCTCCAGCGGCCATCGGTCCATCGACAGACATGGCCAGCCCACTGCCACTTCAGCTTACTGATCCTACAAACTATGTCGGTCACTCCGGTTTTTCTCCGGATAATCTAATAAATTATTATATTTCAGATATTTTACATAATTATTAACATATCAAAAGTAACGACGATTTTTTTTACGATTGTAAATAAGTAATATTATTATTTGCCATGATAGCCACGATATGTCAATACTAAAGCATATGATTCAGATTCAAATTTTTAGTGTTGGTATGTAGATAATTACATAGTCAGGTCTTATTATGAATGACATAATTTTAATACTAATCTTCTTCTTTTTCGTTGTTTCGCTCTTGACATGGTCGTGGCCATCATGTACACACGGCTACACATCAAGCTGTACAAAACCAGTAAAGGCTGACCTCGCGTTGTAAGGAAAACCTATACAATGCGAGGTCAGCTTATACTGGAAATGTACAGCTTGATGTGTAGCCGTGTGTACTATTGCCGGTGGCTGCTGTAGCTCGCCTCACGATGACTCGCGATTAATACTAATAATAACATAATTTTAACTCATTTCTGAGTTAAGCTCGCCGATGTAAATAAACTTTCCTACTGTAAAATCAATTTATATACGTGTGTACAATAAATAATAAGAATAAGAATTTTATTTTATGAGTGTAGCTGAGACCCAATGTGCGCTACGAAGTTGTATTGACGCCTACGCGGCCGGGGCCGCGGATTACGTCAGCTTCGAGTGACGTCATAATTTCACGTATTCATAGCTAACCTATTCTTATTTTGAAGTACTTACCTACCATATCAATAAAAATCCATATGGAAGCCAAGCTGAGCCGGCGCAAGCCGGTTCTTACCATAGCCGGGCCATAGTATTAAGAGGTACACACGGCTACACATCAAGCTGTACATTTCCAGTATAAGCTGCCCTCGCATTGTATAGGTTTTCCTTACAACGCGAGTTCAGCCTTTACTGGTTTTGTACAGCTTGATGTGTAGCCGTGTGTACAATAACATCCTTACTCTGTGGCCGAGCGGACGTAACCCATCGGTGAATGTCACGCACATATTGCCGCACACACAACACACCACAGCGAGAGTGAGTGAATGTGGGTGAATGTACAACAGCGGCTAGCTTGGTTTCTGTATGAATTTTTATTCATGTGTATCGGTACATGGTACCTACCTACGTTCGTGATTCCACCTACGTTTTCATACAAAGCGATGTTGACATCACGTGCGTATCGAGGCTGTGCGTAGCAATAGCTGGCTTTAAAGTAGTACAGTATAAAAATCCAATATGTTTACGAAAACACAAACTTGGTAGGTGGTTTTGATTTTCTACTACAGTGGTTTTGGTTTTCCAATGTCCACTTTGACATTTTTCATAGCTCAGGGGATTTAATATAATTTCACAGTCGAATTGTTCCAAATTTTGTTACATATCGTATTTACAGACACAGAATCAAATAGGTGTCGAGTAATTAGAAATTCTCCTATTTGAACATTTGGATCAAAGGTTCAGCTTCGTAATCATGCCAGTTATGATAGCAAGGTCGTTCCCCCTTCAGCATCAACGGACATTCTCCAGTGAACACTAATGCCAACATACAACTATCACCAATCTTTTATAAGTACAAAGAGAACAGTGATTAAAAAACATTTATTTTAAGATTTTGTCATAAGCCTGAAATTGAGTGTCCCAAAATTCTAAAACTGTAGAAGAAAACTTCTTCTTGTGAACCAAAATTACGTATTACCTATTTCATATAAATAAGGTAAAACTGAACACTTCTGAACCTAACACTGGAAAATCAATTACCTACAGATAAATAGTATGCGATTGTGTCAAAAATTAAATTTACAACCCTTTGTCAGTAAAGCTACTTTAGCGTAAAATTGTATTGAAAAGAAACCTTTTTTAACCGACTTCTTTTGTGATTATATCTGGGTGTTATAAAAATATCAACTAGAGCCTGACGTTTCAAAAGTGCCTGTTATTGGGTTTATTTGAAATGAAAAACATTTGTTCAGGCATAAAAACTCTTTGCTGCGATTTAAAAATAAACATTAAAGCAAAAAGCACTAGTGCAATAAAATAATTTAAAAACTGGCCAAGTGTGAGTCGGACTCACGCAGTAAGGGTTCCGTACCACCCATCGACCTGATACCCCATAGAAACTGATTTAATTTACGAGAGTTTATCAAAAGACGTTGATGTCTTTTTTTCTGCCCAGCAGCGGGACAGTGATGGGCTATGTTATGTTATTCTATATTTTCTATAATACTAATAGAATCCAGTTGTATTTTTAGGAACCTGCAACCTGCATCCAACCAACAATCATGACCTCTACTTTGTATGCAACTTAATACAATAGAGGGGTCAAGCTGTATTGCTGGATCTACTCAACCGATTCAGATAAAACATACCCTATATTTTAAGTTAGACTAATACCAATACAAATGCTAAGTTTCATTACGATCCGTTCAGCCGTTTTCACGTGATGAGGTAACAAACAGACAGACAGACAGACAGACAGACAGACATAAATTTTTTAAACGATTGATTCGTGTTCTATAGCTTATTTCTAGTCCCCCTAGCCGGTTTTCGCGAAAAAATACTCAATGTACAGACTTTTCGACCTTTACAGTTTTATATAGTTATATTATTTAGTATATAGAAGAAGATAGGTATTTCGTATTTTTCGTCAGTAAAAAACTTTCCCAACTTTGCCTTTTAATAAGCAATATTCAGCTTGACTGGATGAATGAGGGACATACTCAAGAAATTGGTAGAATGTCTGTGTACGAAAACACAATTAATCGACTTTAAATCCACGTAAAATGGTTACGCACGCTCTGACTGTCTAGGGGTCTGCTGGCTAGTAGAAAAGGCGCAGAGGGTCGAAATAGCAACCGAAGGACACTGCCGTGCTAGGAACATCACCTTGGGGTCGTCAACATAAACTCAGCCTATCGCAGTCCACTGCTGGACATAGGCCTCTCCCGAGTTGCGCCACAAAACTCGGTCCTTTGCCTTCCGCATCCAGTCCCCCCCAGCCATGTTCTTCAGGTCGTCGGTCCACCTGGCAGGGGGTGCCCTACGCTGCGTTTGCCGATTCGCGGTCTCCACTCAAGGACTCGTCTGCTCCAGTGGCCATCGGTCCTTCGACAGACATGGCCAGCCCACTGCCACTTCAGCTTACTGATCCTACAAGCTATGTCGGTCACTCCGGTTCTTCTCCGGATAATCTCGTTACGCCAAAAAACCTCCACGTGTGTCTGACGGCTGCTAGTACTTCTAGACACGTCTGGAGAGAACGGCAGTTGTTAGGCCGGTGCATCCTGGGTACGGGCAATAAATATCCTTTCGAAGGACATGATTATCCTTCGGGGGATCTTATTGTTTGTAACGAATAATCTGGCATGGGAGGGGCTCGATCTGGGCCAATGGAGCATGACTCCACGTGTCTCTCTGAAGTTACCAGAGGGCTCAGTGGAGGATGAGGGATGAGGAAGAAAACCTCTATAAAAAAATACGGGAGGATAGGCCCTGCGGGCCGCAGACTAGGAGTAATCTGCTACCTGACGTAGCTGGCGTGGCTGGTGTTGCTGGTGTGGCTGGCGTGGCTGAAGTGGCGCCCGTGGCTGGCGAGGCTGATGAGGCAGGAATGGCTAGCGTGGCTAGCGCAGCTAGCGTGGCTGTGACATTGGCCTGTTAGCTGCGTCATGGCGGGGCCTGTGAGGTGACGCGCAGCGTTTCTTGTGCGCTGCCCGGGAGGGTGCGGCCAACATTAGGCCGCACGGGGAAAAGGGGCTCGCCTGCTTGTGGCGGGCGTGGGCCTGTCAGGGGTAGTTGTACGAATACAGAAGGTTCCCATCTCACACCCCCGGCCAATGGTAGTTGAAGGAACACCATGGTGGTTTTAGTCGGTAAGAATACGACACTGGCTCCGCCGTCCCCAGGGGAATTACATCCATGAGGATTTCCCCAAGGCAAAAAAAAAGTTGCATCACCTGACCGCATGCAACTTCGATTTATAAGTGTTAAATAGTGTCCACAGTATTTCATGAAATCGTTTTGAAAACTACTAATAAAATCAAGTACTGAATCCCCCTTCTGACCCTAGTCACCCTGTGTATTTTATGTAAATTCATGAACAGCTTTGTAGTGTGCTTTATCTAATACTATAAATATGATAATCAGTCTTGTAGATTGATGTTGTTTCAATCCAGAAATACACAATATAATATATTATATATAATATATTATTTTTACACAACTTATATAGAAGACTATCTCATCGGCATTTTACCTTTCAGCGTCAGAACTACGTACCATTTATCAGTTCAGTCTTACAAAGCCTGAATTTTCTTTTATATTCTATACCTTAGAAATCTGTTTAACACAGGCGTATCTGAAGCTTTTGTTATAAGTTTTCCTACTTTACTTAATACTTATTTGATTTTTCTCTCTAGCGAATAATTTTTCCGGCAGACTGAAGAAGCAATAAGTCTTAAATATTTTCAGCCTACAATAGACCTTTTGGGAAATTATGGGTCAATATTTTACTTTTATAGACACATTTTGTTAGGCATAAAGAAAAATGTACATACTTTGCTGTTTTAGGGTTCCGTACTCAGAGGATGCCAACGGAAACTTATTACTAAGCCTACACCGTCTGTACGTCCGTTCGTGCATCCCGCGTGCGTGCGGCTGTACCTTTTTAACTTTATTAGGTAGCCAGTTGAAGTTTTCACAAAATATGTTTTTGTAGTCACTATCATGGCAAATACTAAAAATAGTAAAAAGTCTAACCCAAAAGGAGTCTCTCATGAAACCTCGAAAAAAATGCATTTTATCGTTTCTGCAGCTCTATCCGAAAAACCAAATAACATTTACATAAAAAAAAACAGCTGATCCCTAAATTTCATCATCCTCCGAGCTTTTTCCCATTTGTGTTCACATAATTCGACAACATGTAGGGATCAGCTGATTTTTTTTCGCAACTACAGGGTTGGCGCCATAGTAAAAGTTATTCATAATGATGAGTATAATGACCCCTCTTCGTTTTTGCGGATGGAGTCCCTAACGCGATTCTCCGCCACGCGCCCGGTTAAGCAGTTAGGGCATCTATTTTGCTTGCCGATCTGCGAGAGTCATTTCGAAAAAAAAAAACCCCCTCTTCATTTTCGAAACGACAAAATTTTCAGCGTGTATACAAGTGCCGAACTTGGTTTGACTGTAGTACATACTCTATAGTTAAATAAAAATTATAAAAAAAGGTAAGTTACAGACATGTGTGTACGAAACCATCATCACCCACTAAGGCTTAGGTCCGTATTACAGAACGTTCCTCAAGTACAGTTTGATCTTCTATCAACCGATCACAACTTAAGGATATACGGCCCAAAATTAATATCCAATCTATCTACGATTTGCCCTACTAGAGATATAAATTTGACTAAGCTCCATACAAAATATGTCAAATTTCTATCTCTAGTAGGGTAAATCGTGGATAGGTTGGATATTAATTTTGGCCGATAATCGTTACTTGAGCATCGGTCTTATTCCAATACGGTAATTATAAACTTCAATTCAACAACATAACACATGAATATAACCTGAAATAGGAAAGAATCTCTACTCAAATAGATCAAATATCTGCTCAAACACCGAAATAAGTGACAATCTAGAATAAAGCTAAACTCAGCTGAACTGTGAATCAATCAATGAATCTATGCTTGGGGAATGTTCTAAAATTAAATCCCAACTCAAAACTAGTTTTAAACAATGATCAAAGCTTGAGGAACGTTCTGTAATACAGGCCTTAGTGTGTGAGTCCGACTTGCACTTGTCCGGTTTTTCTAAAGGCATATTTAATGCACAGTAAATACACAGTCACCATTTTAGACAAAAACAAAAATAAACCGTAATAAATACCTTATTAATATAATTTTCTTGTAATGATTTTTTTAACATTGCTGAATTGCGTGTACTGCAATGTTTGTCTGTGACTGTTTATCGAGCATGCTAGCACTTTATCACCACCAAAGCATTAAAACAAGTTTAGTTTAGTAAATAAATTATAAAAATAAAAATTAATATGTGTAAATATTTTCGTAAAGTAGGTTTAGCTTCTGTTGTACACTTGTTTCTGTCCTCTAACATCAACATCTCTCTATTTCTCTAAGGTTTGCTGTTAGAAAACTCATTTCTGAGTTAAGCTCGCCGTACATAAACCTTCCTACTGTAATATCAACGTAAATGTGTGTGTACAATAAAGATTATGAATATGAATCAATTGCTGGATAACGACTTTTATTTTTAAGCATTAAATAAATTAATAGTTTAAAAAACACTAGAAAAACACGCTTTTACGTGGCCTTTCTCAGAAGTGCAAACAGGACTATGATACGATATTCTATCATGGAATGCCAGTGCCTATCTTCCGGCTTCATCATCAGACCTTGAAACCTAATCGTGGTCAAAGTTCATTACAAGACTTTTCTAAGAAATCAAAAACAGCTATGATACGGTTTTCCATCATGAAGTTCCAGTTCATATCTTCCGGCTCCATCATCAGATCAGTTCGACAGAACCATATTATTGTATTGTCATCAGAACTACATACAGCTGCCAATTTTCACTACGCTACAACCCTTGGAAGATGGTTAAATTAGTTACCTTAGATTCCATTACATACAGGTCGACCTAATAAAAGCGTGTTAAAAACAGCTGTTATCAGTAGCCCACAATGTAACGCGTGTGCCGGGGTGTGCCTACCTGTGTGTAGCTGTGTAGAATGGGTGAGTTTTGCGTGTCCCGAGCTCCATCACACCGCATCGTGCGTAAAAACCCATAAAAAATCGTAAATTTGACCTTCAATATATCCATAACCACAATCGGTTCCTAGGTATGACCTAAAGCATAAAAAACGTTGTCATATTGGGTAGAACACGTGGCTTTCGGCTTCGTAATCAGCTGCCGAATTGCGTAACTCACTCGCCATCGCAATCAACTGGATTTCAATGTTCATTGCGCCGTGTGTTTTGACAATTAATGTTATCGGCAACTACGTACCATACAATGAATGTTGCTTTAATTTCAAAATGAAAGCTAATGTCAAAGTGAATGCATTACACAATTACCCCACTGGTCCATCTTCACGCACGAGCTTGCTGGGCTTGAACCCAGGGCCTCGCCATCCATAGGGTTTCCAAGCACCTGCGAAAGCAGGCCAATCGATGTTTTTTTTTACCATTAAAAGATTGATGATTGATGATTGATGTTAATGATTTTGAAAATTAAAACTCCAGAAATCCTCTTACATCACTTAAGTTTTTAGGGTTCCGTAGCCAAATAGCAAAAAACGGAACCCTTATGGATTCGTCATGTCTGAAATAAGAGAATGATAAAACTAAAAAAAAAATATGATGTACATTAGCATTTTCCACCGAAAATTGGTTTGAACGAGATCTAGTAAGTAGTTTTTTTTAATACGTCATAAATCGTAAACCGCAATTTACCAGCATTTATTATTAAAACATTGATCAAAGTTACAACGAACTACAAGAACTTTTATATTATGTTACTTGCTGCTACGGAACCCTTCATGGGCGTGTCCGACTCGACTTGGCTGCTTTTTTTGTATGTATGTTCGCATCACATTACTTTGTAACTTTTCAAATACCTACTTATGTTGGTTGAAGAACCAAAAAACCGTGTTCAGTGCTTCCTTGGCTAAACACGGTCCTAGGGTTCATAATGTGAATTTTTACACGCGTTATACATAAGCAAACCTGTAGAAATTATTGTGGATTTTGTACCTCGATGATTAACGTACCATAGATCATCATATAAAAAGGCGTTTATTTCCTCCATTTTAACAACCTAACAAAAGTTTCATACGCCATAAACAAGCTTTTATGTTTGAAGTTGTTTTCTTAT
Source organism: Asteroscopus sphinx (assembly GCA_949699075.1). NCBI lineage: Eukaryota > Metazoa > Arthropoda > Insecta > Lepidoptera > Noctuidae > Asteroscopus > Asteroscopus sphinx. The sequence goes on from OX453013.1 coordinate 15,529,128, forward strand.
TGCTCAAAAGTAATATTTGCTGTAGATGCTTTTTCTTCTCTTGCGCTATTTACAGCATATTTCGAGGTCCACTTTCTGGCTTAGTGCAGAATATTTTTATTTTGGTACAAACTTTTTGTAATTAAATTTAAAAAAAATTGCAGTTACTATAAGAATACAGTGCGAAATTCTATATCTATTTAATACGGAAACAGAACAACATCTTGAAAGCATTTTATCGTAGTTTTGCGAGATTCTCCTCCTGATCTGGCTTTATTCCAATATAAACCAAATCCTCTATAACTGGGTTACTACGTTATGTTTTGACACACTTTAAGAACAGCTTATGTTTACTCGTAAGATATCAAGACATTTAGAGCATTATGTTATCCGATAGCACCACAGGTTGTTTACTCACTTTAATTTTTTTTGCACTCACACTTGAATTTTATTATACCCGCGGCACGCTATGATGTCGTTTTTGACATTTTCCAATAGTGTTGTGACACATTTCAAATTATTAGCGATTGGGACCAGGTTTATTACTTTTACTCCAACTAGCTATTATCAATAAAAGTCAAAGTAAATAATTTATCAAATTATTCAATAAACATAACGTATAGCCATTTTGTTTAATCGCTATTAATTCAAATTTTCTGGGAATCGCGCAGTAAGGGTTCCGTACCTCTCAACGACCTGATTTAATTTACGAGAGTTTATCATAAGACATCAACGCACAGTGCGCGAAAGATGAATTTTTGCATGTCTTTCTTACGCAGGTACCACCACATATGTCTATATTTGTCTTATTTTTAGTATTTGTTGCTAAACTACATAATATGCACTATAATTTGACCAAGCTTGACGCTGGTATATATTACCGTTTTGAAGATAGAGCAGGAACAAAAACGTTGAAAAAAATGCATGTTTTTTGAGGTTTCTTGTATGGGGACCCCCTTTGGTTTTAGACTTTTTTTTGTTTTTAGTATTTGTCGTGATACACCTCATAGCAACACAATTTCTGAGAAAATTTCGACCGGTTACCTATTACCGTTCAAAAGATACAGCCCTGTGACAGACAGACGGACGTACGGACGGACGGACAGCGTAGCGAGAGTAATAGGGTCCCGTTTGGCACCCTTCGGGTACGGAACCCTAAAAACAGTAGAAATAAATAGAATTTGAATTTGAATAATAGATTCGAAATTCGAATAATTATATTGCTGTAGCAGTGCATCACTATTGACAATAAAGTACGGCAATTGTTCCTTCATACGTAGCTGTCAATATTTACGGATCTTCATGAGCAGGCAAACGTCAAAAACGCCATCATAGCGTGCCGCACCTATAAATTATGACTAAACCCATAGAATTAAAATAAACACTAAACCATACCTAAACCTCTTTTCGAATTCATGAGCGGATTAGAATTTGATTATCACTTGCTTTAATGGTGAAGAAAAAACATCGTGAAGAAACCTGCACACCTGAAAGAGCTCCATAGTGTTCCGTCCAACCCACACTAGAGGTCGAAGAGGTCCGTGTCCAGCAGTGGGACAGTAGTGGACTTGCGATGTTGATGATGATGATACCTAAACATGTTTATTTTCATTTAATTAGAGCAGACGGCCAATTCTCATACCTAATTAGAAATGCCTAAAATATAGTTCCGACCACAGGTTCCGACCTAGTGTTAATGCCCTTAAATGTTACAAATAGACGTCAAATAGGAACATCAAATGTCATAATTTTGACATTCATAAAATTGGGATTAGACAAGTGGTTATATACTCTTTGGGATTAGATGGGAACACAGACCTGCTGGACCTGAACGATATTTTGATCATTAATTTTTTGTTACTGAGAATTGGCCTTCTTCGGACGTTGTGTCCAGTGGATTATATGTATAATTCGCAAATATTAAAGTTATTTGAAAATTGAAAAACTTAAACTGATAAAGAAACTGCGTCATTATTGAATAGAATTACATAAAAACCTTGAAAAAAAAAATGCCATGCTTTCCAAATAAAATTTGTACTTTTGTGGCTTGTGGCTCCGATTTTTTTTTTGTATTTCTTGAATGCCATAGTACTCGCAAGCAATACAACAGAAACAACAAATTTGACTAAGCAGGATTGGAGGATAATATTATTAATCAAAGATTTATCTCACTGAAATTTTGCTTATAATAAAAAAACTATATTTACACAATATTCACAAAATCTTCAGGACAGACTGTACAAAAAAGTGAATTTATTTAATCTTTCTGAGTTAGTGGTGTTTGCTTCCCTATGAAATTAATCTCAGACTTCTGACGTCTTGATCAAGAAGGTAGGTAGAGCGGTACCGCTCTGCCTTAATGTGGTTTACGGGTGTCCCAATTGTCCCGTGTAATTGTTCCAAAGACTGCCCAAACGAAAGGAGGAAAATTTATTTCGACCTTGCGTGTTTCTGTCCGAATTACCTTTTTTCTTTATTGTGTATTCCAATTGTATTCCACTTTTGTACGAGTCACATTGTTAGGCTTCTTTGAATCGATCATTCGAATATCGATTCGTTTCAATCACAAAATAAAAATTCTAAGTTAGATCGTGTGTTGTTGTCAGTCTTTTCGTAGATTTGAAAAATTCACTGAATCATGAACATGTTGGAAAACGCATGAATAGTTCTATGGATTTAAAAAAAAATATCAGTCTTGATAAAAATCCTTGTAAAATTTCAGCCAAGCTTCTAGATGGAAATAAAATTGAGATAGTAAACAACAACATTTTATTGAAAAATTAAGGTCTTAATACTATAGTGTATCAATAACAAACAAATTAATACATGTAAATATAAATAATATACAGTATTGTCTTTAACGTATGAGTCATTGCTATTAAACAATAGTACACTACGGTCGAGGCCTGAAATAAAGCAATTGACGACCGAGTAATATTGAACTTCCGAAGTGATTTTAAAAGGACGAGGCACCAGCCGAGTCCTTTTTAACTAAACGAGGCCGTTAATTGCAATTTCGGCCGAGACTTGTATAGTACTTTTCTCTCATTTGCTAGGAAACAATACGCAAATTAATACAACAGTATTTAATTCTAATTCGCGCCCATTCGTCCGCGCGTGGTTTCTGTTATATTTTCAAAGTTTTGAAAAAAAAAAAAACACCTAATTTATGTAAGTGTGTACTTAAAAACCTCGCTAGCATGATTTAAAAAATAAAAACTCCAGCAATTTATATTATTGTCGTGTTGGATATTGCTGGTGTGTTACTTCGTTACGTACGGAAAAAAGCCGACTGCGGACTGATGTATTCTTTTTTTTTAAATAATGAAGCAATTTCCGAGCAAGTGGGAGTAAAATATATTACGGTGTAAATAAATATGTTACATTAACTTAAATAGGTAGGTATTTGTAATGGTTTTACTAGCAAAACACTATAGGATAGGTAAATAATTACAAGTAGTTTAGATTAGATTTATTCTACAATAAATTGACCTTATCTGAAATGTGGTTTCATGAATGAACCTGACCTGTTACTAAGTTTGTTCAAAGATAAGGAATCAGTTGCATTTTATTTCGTTAATAGCGGAAATTCTATACAAAATAATTAGAAAAACATGTTAATCAGGCAGGATAATTTTATTACACTTGTTTTAAAAGACGAAGGTAAATCAGGACCCATCATTCTTGCACTAATTACTATAGGTACTTACAGCTTACACGAAGAAAGATTAAACTTCATTAACAATGTACAGGCTGTAATAAAGATTAGGTAATTAAATTTTAAGTAATTAAAATATACAACTTAAAGACCCGTTTACAAACGGTTCACCATTTTCTGACAGGCAACAGGAATTTACAAAATGGTATCCAAACTCCGCTTGTTTTTAATTAAAATTATCTACAAACAAAAAATACACAATGAAACCTTTTTTAACTTTAACAAACACCAACACCCAAATGAGTTGAAAATATTAATTTCGATGTATCGGTATTATACAGTGCTGAGTTCGGTATCAATATCATACAAAATTTTAATATGTCGAAACGTTATTACGATCACTCCTACATCAATATTTAATACAAAATCTACTATCTTCATGAATTTCCTGTAATTACTATCTACGAGATCATTATTTATTTACAATAATTGAAGTTCTTATTTTATTCTATAACTTGTCATCACACAAATGGAAATGTCTTTCATCTGGGTCACCCCTCGGATTCATTCGCACTGCGTTGCCGTTCATTATCAGTTCTGTAGCATTCGAATGATCTGTCAACAAAAGGAAATCGATTAACATCGTTATAGATCACGGACACAGACGGCAATCTCCATCGGTTTTCAATCCACAAGGCCTTTGTTTGAAAATCGTTTAAACTTTGTACTAGAGAGGAAACGATGACTAGGTTATCGATATACTTTACCAATTTTGTAGCCACAAAGTTAATTAATGGACAGATTACAAATTGAGAAGTCAAAAGGCATTGTTTTCATAAGCTACAATATTTTGTATTGGCTAATTAAATTAGGCTGTAGTGAAAGCTTTTTGGGCATTTTCAGTTTGTATTTAAATCAATTTAATTTTCATCTACATCTCGCTTAAAAGAAGAAAGTCTTTAATTGACATTTTACGTTAAAAAATAAAGGTTAAATTAATAATTTACATATTTTAAATTGATATTTTCTTTGTTCACAAAAGAACACTAGAATTCAATGTATTCATAATTCTTGAACAATAGAATTTAAAAACACCTTTGTCTGCTGATTTTAATTTGATAAGGCTAAACCTGGGGTCAACGATAAGACTGAAGTTTATTTATGTAGGTAGGTACAATCGACCACTTCTTGAAGGCTGTACCTAAGTAAATAAGAACTAAGTAGGCCTGTTTGAATCCAGCCTAAATTTTAAAATAAAAGTAAGACAAGTCACGTTTCTAAAATATTTTTCTATAAATTTCGATGTAAGTACATAATATCTAATTCATTTATCATTTTTTACAAGCTCAAAAAATTTGACATTTTAAAAGTCTTAATTTACATTTCGATATCGTTACCCGTAAAGCGTTGACATGAGCATTGCTAAATTGAAATAAAAATGAACTTTGCACTTTAAACTATGAGAGAAAAATAATTTTATTAGCACGTTAGCTTGAGCTAACACTAGAACAATAAATTAATGTAATTTTCAGAAACTATAACGTTGAATATTTTGTATTCAGCTAGATACCAGATAATAAAAAAAACACAATCTACGGTTAAAACTTTGGCATTCAAATAACGTCGCACAAATTTATCATGCAATGTATTAAGTCTAGCATCTGGCATATAACATCACCACATCCCCCCCATACATACTCTCAAACACACGTTAATCTTATAGAGCTACTAAAACCAATATTTATACAATTTTTTTTTTTTTTTATAGAGTTTCACCATTTTTAGGGTTCCGTACCCGAAGGGTGCCAAACGGGACCTTATTACTCTCGCTACGCGGTCCGTCCGTCCGTCCGTCCGTCCATCTGTCTGTCTGTCACAGGGCTGTATCTTTGTAACGGTAATAGATAACCAGTTGAAATTTTCACAGAATATGTATTGCTGTGAGGTGTATCACGACAAATACTAAAAACAAAAAAAAGTAAAAAACATGCATATTTATCAACGTTTTTGTTCCTGCTCTATCTTCGAAACGGTAATATATACCAGCGTCAAACTTGGTCAGATTATAGTGCATATTATGTAGTTTAGCAACAAATCCTAAAAATAAGACAAACATAGACAATTGTGGTGGTACATGCGTGAGAAAGACATGCAAAAATTCATATTTCGCGCACTGTGCGTTGATGTCTTGATAAACTCTCGTAAAATAAATCAGTTTTTATAGGTATCAAGTCGTTGAGAGGTACGGAACCTTTACTGTGCGAGTCCGACTCGCACATGGCCGGTTTTTAGATAACTTAAAATATTAGCATATTAGATAGTACTAAATACTTATAATACTGTCTCCTTTGTGTGTCTATAAATTATAAATAAATAAATAAATTAGTTTCATAGTAAATACATATAAATCAGGGGTAGTGGTGGCAATTGACTTGCAAATTCAGATTTTCAAGTAAGTACCTCGATCATGATCTGACCCAGCTCTTAGTCTAAGTCTGGGCCTTTGTTACGTAGGTTCGCTTCACAATATGGAAAAAAAAAACACAAAGGGATGTAACAGTCCTTCTTAATCTAGGTTTCAGGCTTTTGATATGCAAATTCTGATAACAACAGGGAATCCAAAATAAAGGCTTTGAATTTGATTACGGCGGTTGTAATTGCAATTAGTACAGAACCAAGAAACCAGACTCTTTAGTTTGCTTATGTTGTTTGCCTTTGTTTTGGTCGGATAGAGTTCCATTATACCAAGTTATTTTTAATACACTAGCAATTTTTTAAGTTTTGGTTTTTTCGTACTCATCATTACGAACAACTCAACTCGTAGAACACATCATCGTTGGTACTCATCTTTACTACGGGACCAACCCTGAAATTGCGAAAAAAAAAAACTGAACCCTACATTTTGTCGATTTATGTATACACAAAAGTAGGGTTCAGCTATTATTTTTTCGCGATTTCAGGGTTGGTTCCATAGTAAAAGTTGTTCATACTGATGACTACAGTAATCCCTTAAAGAATAGCTAATGAATTAAAAATTGCCCCGTATGTTCATAAATATACTGCCTATCACTAAGATGATAACGATGTGAGTTTAAATATAAGGGAACATCCTGTACCATTTTCATTTATGAATGGTTATATTTAGAAGGTTAAAATCTTTCATTGTTTTTAAAGACATGCATGTTTCTATGTTGAGATAGATAGATAGATAACGTTTATTAAGTACAAAAACAAGACAGGACATACAAGTAAAAAGAGAATAAAAAGACAAAGAAAAGGAACTTGAAAAACTAGGAAGAAAACACAATGACTTTTTATATTATTATTATCTAGCCGTCTTTGCATGAATAAGTGTGATCTAAGGATATTTAAAAGTACAGATATGTTACTATGCTCGCAATAAACGAAAACTCGAAAACTTAGTGAAGACTCGAAAACGTCCTAATTAGGACGTTTCTATATTAATCCACGTCAAGTAAGACGCCCAGCGTGGCCGGTGATAACAAAACAACTAAAATGCCGTCATGTGTGTACAGACAGTCTTCCAACTGTGACGGGAAAGTAACTTGAAGTAACCAACTTACTAACTTTGTACTAGTTTATGTGTATTGTGTTGCCGCTGCGTACGGATTTTATTTTGCGTTGTTTTTTTTGGGTTTGACATATCTATACGTTTAAATATCATTGGTGTGATCTATGTTAATAAATAATAAATAAATTTTGTTCAAAAACTGAAAACGGGCTGTAAATATTTGTTTAAAATTCACGTTAAAATATATCATGAATTGAGTAATTACTGTAATGATTCAACATCATTACAATGTGATTACTTTATACTCGTTGATGAACAACAACAGAGTTTTGGCGGGGTGAATGAAATATTGTACCGAGATAATCATGGCCGACGAAAATCTGCAAAAAGAGCGCGGTTTCAGCTCGATTGAATCCATTGTGAGTAGAGCTACAAATTATTTACATTCAGGAATTTTTCATCGAGCTTGATTTTCAGGCTACCAGAACAATATGAGTATCTGGTATGGTAGAACAATGAATATTAATGGCGGTGTGTAACTAAGGATATAGTTATTCTATCCATCTATTTATGTTTACACAAAGTGTAACATAAAGGTGTATTATATATTTATATTTATTATATTATTATTGCGACACACTTTTTTATTATTTTAATCTATGTTTAGTTTACACACTGTAAAACTGATTTTCGTCCGTGACACTTCAAACAAGGTCCAGTTGAAAACCAGCGCCAGACACTACTTGTCTGGCATTGTTGCTGAACTGAGCCTATTTGGTGAAGCCGTGGGGCACACAATTATACTTTTAGGAGTTGTATTATAGATGATAAAATTGTATATTATTGTTATTGTGTGCCTCTGGCTGTAGTAAAGAAACCATTTTTCTTTCTTTAGTCATATTTGGAGAGCTCATCATGGCATAACATAGATCAATTTTTAATATAGCGACAACCATGAGATCGCGAAAAAAAACAGCTGTTAGACATATTTATTACCTGTGTATCACAAATAAATGATTTGACTTGATTCTGTTTCATAGAAAAGTGCAATACCCACTGGACTGGTTTTTTTTGTTCGCGATTTCAGGGTTGACCCCGTAGCAAAAGTTGCTCGCTAGCATTCCCTGAATGAGCTCTTAAAATATGATGACTCTTTTCTGTTACAGGTTGTATAAAATACATTTTATAATAAAATTAAAGTTATAACAGCTGGCAGAACTTGTTAATGTAACCCAACTTTTACACCACAACAAGTTATGCCCATTATTAATTTACTTTGACGGACCACCCTGGGGTTACACGAGTGACGTAATGGAAGTTTTTCTCTAGAGGTTCACTTACACGGCCGGGTAGAAACATAACGGGAAACAACATACATGAAATTTCATAGGATGTTAGATAAGAATTATTTTCTAGTCTTTAAATTATTTTGTTCACAAAGGACCTACAGTTTCCATACATGTTTTTTTACTCAATATGAATATTAATTCAGTATGTGATACTGACTTTTTTGTTTCAGGTATTGTTACTAAATAAAGCATGTTCCTTTTAGTAAAATGGAATCTTGGCAGTATGCCAGGATAACTGAAATACAAGAAAAAGATAAACAAAAAAGCACTTAGTAATGATTTTATTTACTAAAAATAGTCGGAATAGAAACCAATGTTTAGTTTCAATATCTAAAAAAACCTCCACCAGTGACGATATTTAATTGATCGTTCAGCGCACCCTGGGGCAGTTAGCCCCGCTACCAACCTGCTGACTGGCAAATCTTTTTCCCACGACATGAGCTATTATCATTATATAGCTCATGTCGACACGATAGAAGAAGAAGAAGCAGAAGAATATCTAAGAACCAGAATTAACATACTGTACCTATACAATTTGGAAAAGTAGGTACCTACTGTTAAATTTTGTAAATAGCTAAGAAAAATAAATCATATCATTAAGAAACAACATTAGGTCATCAGGACATATGATTCACATTTCGTATTGTTTACATATCGTTAGCGAGTAACTTGTTTGACATGTGACACGACGGGTGTACTTGTGTGACAACCTTGACGTCGTGCAGGCGCGTATAGTGGACCTGACGGCGGGGTGTATAGTGACATCTTGCCACCGAACAGGCACGTAGATTCAGGCTAATTAACAGACCTGAGCGAATGTCAGCATAGAGCTGCATATCTTATAGACACAAATTTCATAGAAAATATATCAGTAGGATTGTCAATCTTTAGCATTCATTAGTTTGATGTACTTATCTGGTTCAATTTTATGAATTTTATGAAAACTTTCAACCACTTAAGGCGAATGTAGCAGCCAAGTGGCGCCCTCATCAGTAATGGTTTTTTTACTGATAGGGGCGCCACTTGGCTGCTACGTTCCCCTTAAACTTGGACAAGATAAAACATCCATCTTCACAAATATCATATCCTTCTATTGCATTTGACAAATCACTTCAAGCTGGCGTCACGAAAAACTATTTATTACGAACAAAAGAGAAAATATCGCTTCTGTCTTAACTTATTGGGTTGTGTGACTACTGCCTATTATATTATGTGCGGTCGAAGCATTAAGATAACAAGCATTTGACTAAACGAGGTCAATTAGGACGACCACAATAACTGTCGCGAAATATCCCAGTATATCCATTAATTTCACGATGGATGTAAAAGACTGTTTAGTGCTCATATTATGGAAAGTTTTCTACGAGTCAACTTCGAACAAAAAGAAGCCATTTTCTTGATAGGTATCATAAACTTGGGTTACTTTCAAACACAGGGGCGACATTGCTAATTAAATTTTCTTTTGCATTTGACCGAGTAAAAACAACCGTGGTGGTGGTGGTAGTGACCTTATGTAAATACCGCCAAATATCTAGGAATGACCATTGATGCAAAGCTTCCATGGAAAGCACACGTCAAGAAGGCGCAATAGAGCAATAATTCAACGGTTTTAAAATAAAATTTCAGGGATATAAACATAATAGCCAATGCACCCTGGTACGTCAGGAAAAGCCAATCTCCACCGGGACCTTAATGTGGACGTCGTAGATAAAGTATTATAGAATTAAGCAGAAGCTCATGAATTTAGACTTCACCACCACGTAAATGTTGAGGCAATCCAGCTTTTCGATAACACGGAAATAGTGCGAAGACTAAAACGCGCAAAGCCATTTGAATTAGTGTAATGACAGACAAAATCTCGTGATAAATGATGCCTATAAAGAACACATAAACAAAGTGCCTTATTAGCCTCACGGCTAGATTGTAAATCAAATAAAAACTATCAATGGTACTTTATAGTAAAAAAAAATTACCAAATATCTCTGTTTACATGGAATTTAGACAGTTTTGTTTTATTGGTTAGGAACCATTAACTGTCATTTGATATTGAGGTGTGTGTTACCTGACTCAGCTGCTATAAAATATATTGAATTATAGGTACCTCTAGCTATGACAGTTTGCCACTTGAGTGTACTTTGAAACAGAGTTATAAAAAACAGAGTTCATCAAAGTGGAAGATTCAGGGCGACTCTGATAGGGAACTATTCTTCCTTGTTTCTTAGAAACTATAAATCCTACGTAAACTCATATTATTTATTATATTATACATGCTGAAATTTTAATCGCTTAATTCCCGAAAAGCGGTCATTGTACTCATCATTATGAACAACTTTTACTATTGGACCAATCCTGAAATCGCAAAAAAAATATCAGGTGATTGCTACATTTTATCGATTTAAGTGAACACAAATTTTGGGACCAACTGACTTTTTTTCGCGATTTCAGGGTTGGTCCCATAGTAAAAGTTGTTTATAATGAAGAGTACAATGACCCCTTTTCGGGAATTAAAATATTAAAATTTCAGCATGTATATTTATTTATGGTATATTATTTTCGTTCCGTGTGGTGCCGGACACAAAGAATAGCTCCACCCCATATTTTCTCGTAGGTATCTAAAAGGTGACTAAGAGGTTCACCAAAGGATGGGCAGCAGCGTTCTCTGAGTGTTTAGTCAACCAACTGCGATCGCCAACTCGCCTGCCAAGCGTTGAGATTATGGTATAACCGCCCCCCCCTTTTGGGGGAGGTCTTTGTCCAGCAGTAGACGTCTTTCAGCTGAAGATGCTGATGATGACGAAACTGATATTACAGTTGCTAGATTAGATTTTTGACGGAGCCTCTAAAACACAAAATTTAATTAGATACAAACTTGTGACGCTCAAAAACCAATCAATCTTACCCCGGTTTACGTTATTTACTTTTGTCTTACTCAAAGTAATCAATAGGTGTTAAAGACCCTTTACCTAATTGGCGGTCTTATCCTAACAGACGATCTTTGTCGATGGCGTTAAATGTGACGGAAGGGATAAGGGGTACCCTTAGATAAACCGTAGACCGGTGTTAATTATACAGTATGGTAACAAAAGCCATCTCCGTTTTGTAATGTTTTGAAATCATTTTTATTTTTTCATGATAATATTTCTGAGTTAGAGTAGACGGGTTCTTGAGCGGAGACCGCATATCGGCAAATGCAGCGGAAGGCGCCCCTAACCAGGTAGACCGACGACCTAAAGAAGGTAGCTAAGGTGGACTACATGGGATGCAGGCAGATTACTGAGTGTTGTGGCGCAAAAAGCTGAGTTCATTGAATAAATGTAGAGGGAAAATATTAAGTGAGTGAAAATAATATAAAATATAAATTGTGAAAAAAAAACTGTTAAAAAAAACCCTTGAAAAAATAGCGACCTATACCGCTAGGCTTCCGTAAAATCTAACGCTCTCGCTCTCCGTAAAAAAATAAACATAGAAAATTTGTTCTTGCAAAAATATATTTAACGTGCGTTCTAAGTGAATGAATAGTTCTATGAGTCCTATAACTGGTTTGACGGGTGTAAAAACACTTACCACGAAGCCGAAAGCCACGTTATCTACCCATCCTTATGAGTGTTTTTTTTGTACTAAGCCATACCTGGGAAACGATTGGTTATGGAGAAATTGAAGGCAAAATCCCTATTTTTTATGGGGTATGTAGGCATGAGGCGGTGCGGTGAGCCTCGGGGCGCGCCACACATACCCGTCCGGTTCTACACAGTTAAGCATACGTAGGCACAGAGGATCTACGCTGTAATCGCGAAAAAAACATTTGTGTTCACTTAAATCGATAAAATGTAGGGACCAGCTCATTTGTTTCCGCGATTTCAGGGTAGGTCGCATAGTAATAGTTGTTCATAATTATGAGTACAATGACCCCTTGAGCGTGTATTCTAAATAAAAGTTGCCCAGCAATTACTTTTGTACAATTTCACTTAGTTTGATAGAGCTTGCCTAGAATACAGCTTGGTGATGAGTTTTTTTACACCCAGTATAAAAGTACTTATAACATACCATGCTGCGGCGTCGAGCGCGAAGTGTTGCTCCGTCTTTTTGAATGTCATGCTCTGCTAAAAGACGATATGTCTCGATAGTTTCTCTGGCTTACTGCAAGGGATAAACAGAAAAAAAAAATTATAGCGCGTTTTTCATGTAGTCAAGCCTCATAAAATTTTAATTGGTATCGCATCTGACTCAGCGATGATGGTCATAACATAACATAACATCACGCCTGTATTTCCCCGGAGGGGTAGGCAGAGGTGTATAGTACACCCACATTTTTCCAGTTATGTGTTATGTGTTTTCGTGCGATGATGGTCGGATACACTTAAATGCTATCATACCAAGAATCATACTAGCCTAGAGAGAAATCGGAATAAGTAAAAAAATACAAACATTGCCATTAAACTTACAAGCTTGTGTGAAAGAAATCTTTGCCATGCAGTGAAAAAAATATAAAAATACACTGAATACCTAATAAAGACACCCCGTATTTTTCCAACAAAAGGCCAAGAAACAGTACAAATTAAAACATGAGGTTTGATCTCATCTTGGTATAAATCTCTCCATCATATCTTCCAGATCTCTTACAAAGAGGCGACTAGGACGGCAGTGTTTATGCAAATCTGTATTATAATAACATCGTACTCTGAGCAACACTGAGTGTTGCCATAAGCACTTGACGGGCAGATGCTTGCCAAGTGCCTATTGTATTCAGTCGTGAGCATTAGCTGACTGTGATGTTGAATTATGTAAGACGTCACGGCCATGATTCCTGAAAGGTTTCTTTACCTAAAGAGGAAGTAATCATTATCGTTTACTCTCAATTCGACGATGACATTGTTTTTGGTCCCATAAGTTGGGTTAAGCCAACACCTTTTGCCAGGCAGAGGACGCTCCCAAAACGCAATTCCCACCCTCGCACTCCCCTTACACCCCGCAACTGCGGGTCGCTCACGTAAATTTTATGCGAGTTGCAATAGAATACATTTTCGAAAAATTCATTCCCGCGCGTTTTACACACGGAGTTAATGACGTAAGTCTCAAAACAGTTTTCGTTTTATTACAAGATTATTAAACAATCTGTACAAATTTCCTGTGGCCAGTTTTTAGTAAACTTTATTATCTGCCTATATGCATACATTTTATACAGCTAAGTTAATTAATAAAGGAGAAATATTTAGAACATCTCTAAAAACGCATGATTTTGAAAAAATAAAAGTATCGAACAAAAATCAACTAATTATGTAACTGTCTAATCAAACGATAGATAAAGGTTCAAAAAAACATATACCTATGTAAATTTGACATTCATTAAGCATGTGTTCGACTCACATGTTTTCAAAAAGTCACCTCATTTTGGGAGCCTAGCCTTAATTGTTGTACAAAACTACTTACTTAATTAAGTTAATTACTACTTTACTTGTAATGTTTTTTTCGATTCAGTAAGCTCAAATGCGATTTTGACTCGCGCACAAAGGGTAAGTTCTTCTATGGTACTACACATATTATTTATTTAAGTATATACAACATGTAACAAAAACCCTGTTCTTCCTGTGAAGTACGTTATCAGAATCGATATTCATACGTAAGGACACAAGTCATTTGGAAAAACTCTTCAATAAAAATAATAAAATTAGGTAAATATTAAATCATTATTAAAAGTGATTATATCACTTTCAATTTACAATTAATAATGATTTAATATTTAATTTGGTTATTTTCATTGAAGAGTTTTTCCAAATGAGTTGTTTCTTTACGTATGAATATCGATTCTGATTGATAACGTACTTCACAGGAACAACAAGGTTTTTGTTAAATACTGTATTATGCACTACAATCAGACTAAGTTAAACGCTGATATGTATTACAGTTTTACGGCGAAAATTAATATCCAATCTATCCACGATTTGCCCTACTGGAGATAGGAATTTGACATAAGCTCCATACAAAATATGTCAAATTTCTATCTGTAGTAGGGTAAATCGTGGATAGATTGGATATTAATTTTGGCCGTTAAAGATAGTGCAGTAACAAAAAACTTAATTTTTTTTCATTTGTTTTCGAAGTTTCTTGTATGGTACCCTTTTGGGTAGATAATTTTCATTATATTTAGTTAATTTAGTTAGTGCCATGATAGAAGTCATAGTAACACATATTCTTTGAAATCATTAACTGGCTTCTATTGCGGATAAAAAGATACAACCCTCTGACAGACAGACGGACGGTCAGATAGACGGTTTAGGCATAGTCATAGAGACCCGTTAGTACCCTTTGAGTATGGAACCCTAGAAACATAGAACACCAATCATTCATCGTAAGTTAGTTGCCATTTGAATAGCAAATGATTTATTACAAGTTAAGTTCAACTTACCAGTTGTAGCATATGGCACAAATGAGGGTGATTATAATGTTTTACCCAAAGCGTTTCATTGTAAATTCAGCATAGAAATAATTCAATCATAAGAAAAATAGAAAGCTTAGGTGTCAGAGTTTCTAACTTTGTTAAAGCAAAATGGAAGACAAATTTAAATATAACTTGTAATTCATATTCTTATACGATATTATTAAATGGCAAATAAAATAAATTTATACAAAACTGAACACTTAAGAGTGGAAGAGGGATTGTGAACGCCAACATCCTAAGAAAGATTGATGGTATAAAATAGATGCTTAGACTACATCATTATTTACAGAAGATATTGAAGCTACATAAAAGGTTTTGTGGCAATATTATTACGGTGACCATTATTACAGGAAGCACGGTTTATGAACTACACAAAGAACGTTCCGTAGCGAGGAAATACTCTGGGTTAATATTAAATATTAACTAACGTGGTGACAAAATCGATTTTAGAAGCACAACAAAGCCAAACCAATAAACAATACGCATTCCACGTCAAATGAAAATGAACATTTAATATTCTCTGGTCTGGCAAGAAAAAAAAGCTTTTGTTTCATTGGACACACACATTTTAGGAATAAAAAGCCTTTTAAAATAAAAGAGTAAAAGCCAAAAGTAGATAACATTAAGTACCATTGTCGAAGTAAAAATACTGGCATGCTAACATTGTTGTACTATTTCATTTTTACAAGCTTTTATTTTTCTCTTAGGCAAAGAAAAAAATGCTTTTGGACTTGGAAACTCAAAACCACTCCAAAGAGTACCTAAAGCAGAAATGAGACCATTAGAATAAAACAAACACTGACCGGGCTTTTATTTATAAAAACCTAAGGACCTTAACGTACTTTATTATTATATTACGAAACGTTGCTAAGAGGATAACCGCAGCACATTCATTACAAGGGACCTACAACCTACAATACATATGTGGTTCGTTTACTGCTATGTTGGGTACAGACTACAGACTGTGGTTTCGCTAGATTTGAGGGTTTACGAATGCTAAAGAGACCAATAAACAAGATTCGGCAAACGCTAAGGTACGGTCATTGATCTAGCCCATAGAAATCTAAATAATGAGGTAAGATAAATGTTATTTACTGTATTTTAATACCAGAACACGTGTCGCCGGTTTGCCGCTCCCAACACATATATACACAATTACGCCCACCGTGTTTCTAGCATTCAATACAAAATAAATTAAGCTTGAAAAAAAATCCGCTGTTAGATATGCTGAAAAATACAATTTTAGTGACTATGAGTTCAAAACAGCATTGATGATCAAGCAAACGGTTCGCGCACTGGTGTCCTACGAGACACCCGCACGCGGCGACAAGTATACGCACCTTTTCACTTCTATGACCTTATTATTTAGATTTCTATGATTTAGCCTATACTGAACATTAGACAAACAAGGTTCAATATATTGTAAAACATTCTCAACAAAAAAAACTAAAGCTTTATGGTATAAAAAATGCCAAAGTTCTAGGGCACGTATTTAAACTCTATAACATAGAAGATAATCATGACAGAGCAAATTTAGTAGTCTGTAGCTTTTTAAACTTTTGAAGGACTAAAAGCGGGTGGTATTAAAAGATAAAATCAGATTTAAGTTATCATAAGTTATTACGCGGTGCTATGATTTCTTAGTAGCTTAACTTGATGCATTTGCTCGAAACTACATAGAGTCCATTTACCCTTGTTTTTTTATTTCTTTCGAGTACATATATAGCTATTTATTTTCATTCATTTAGTTAAGGTAAAGTCGCGGGAATCTGCTGGCTGCGGAAAGCGCAGGACCGGTCCTTGTGGCGATGCTTGGGGGAGGCTTATGTCCAGCAGTGGACGTCTTTTGGCTGAAATGATGATGATGATGATAAAGTTATTCTGTATTTGGTAATATGTTTTAATTTTATGTTTTGTAGTAAAACTGTAATGAATCAATTTGTATTCGAAAACAAACTGTAATATAAGAAATATTTCTTGTTGTATTTTTCATCATCAATATTTATAAGCCTCAATTTATCAACTGCGCTGTAATAAAGTTTTAATACAGTTACATTGTACTGTTAAAAATATCATTAATCGTTGAAAACACGTAGAATTTACAATAAACTGAACAGCAATAAGGAATCCGTCCATAACAACAACATTCAAATTAACTTTTAATCGATGAGCGCCGAGGGATTTGGTCAATCCCTAAAGTGACAGAATCGCGGAAGCTCTCAATTTATCGGAAACATTCGAGTTTCACGGATCGTATTTTTTATTTAAATCTTATCATATTCATAAAAGTGGTCGTCGGTCATATTAAAGTTATTTGAGTGTGTTCCGTGTGGTGCCGGACACAAAGAATATAGCACCACCCCATCTCTTCTCGTGGGTGTCGTAAAAGGTGACTAAGGGGTTCACCAGAGGATGGGCAGCAGCGTTCTCTGAGTATTTATTCAACCAACTGCGATCGCCAACCCGCCTGCCAAGCGTGGCGGTTATGGCATATCCCCCCTTTTTTGGGGGAGGCCTATGTCCAGTAGTGGACGTTTTTCGGCTGAAATGATGATGATGATGAGTATGTACTTTGTGAATTTCAGATGAATATTGAGCTTTAGTATCTATCGTACCTAGTAGGTATACCTATACCTACCTACCTACCTATTGGTTTACCTGTTAGTAAACTGTTTGCGGTACAAACAATAGCACTGTACCTATTAAGCTACTCTTTGCGTGAGACTGGCCTGTACTGTATTTTGTTTAACATTTACCTAGTTTTAAACTACACATACGAGGTTAATTCTAAAACGTCTAAAACTATATTCCGATCGCAGTACATATTTTTCAATCAATATTCCAGTGTAAACAAGGAAAATATAATTACCTATGACTATATTGTAGAACAACAAGGTGGTCGCTTCGAAAGGCTCTGCCCACAACAAGTCAGTTCCAGAGAAAGACAATCAGTACTTTGTGAATGCAAACTTATATCGGCCACAGCCGCTGTCATTTGCAGTGAAGAAAAGAAAACAAAGGAAAGCGAACACAACAAAATGCATATGAAAAGAAAAAAACATGTTTCTTTATATCTCTAGATTGTCAAACAAAGCAAGAGCTAAGAAACTAAGCACAACATCAACTCGCGTTTAACCCAACTTAATGGTAAGAAACTAATTATACCGTAATCATTATACACTTATGTGTTCTGTGGTCTTGTGTCTTTGACGAAACCGAGGAAGCGTTGGCAAAATTAATTGTGCTCTCTGATTGCTTTCCACGCACAGAGGTTATTGTTTTCATGTAAATGGCTGAATAATTTTAAGGACAAGAAATGGAGTCTTACCAGAAAACGATTTGTTCATTTCTAACTTCTTCAAGTCAGTAGATGTAGCTGCTTTAGGTGTCCAACACCAACATAACACCATTCGGAAGTAGATCCGAAACCTGAAACAAACATTTAATTATAGTCCTTCATAATTTGATGAAAAAGTATTTATACCACATTGAGTTCGCGAGTTCATATTGCACTGTCATCTTGTTGTGAGCTATAGTTTAAAATCGATTGCAAAATTTGTACCGAATAGACAGACAAGACTGAAAGCGAGTTAAAAATAACCTTCTTCTTTTTGAAGTTTGTAAAAACGTGGTAAAATCAGAGACTTGTCGGTGGTAGATGTCAAATCTGTGGGTAAAATACAGCTCGAGTCCCTGTGACAGCTGTCAAATACGTACATTTTAACAGAGACATGACATTTACCGCCTATGCCATGTCTCTGCATTTTAACGTACTTTGAAATTATTTGTACGTATTTGTCATCTGTCACAGGATGTAACTCTAATTAACTCTATGCGTGAGGTTTTTCATCTGAGCTATGCGTTAAGCTATATTTGACGACCTACAGGTATGGAATTTTCTTTTCGTGCTTACCGCACTTTACTCCTACAATCAGTCATTATCAAAAACTGAGCAGCGTTTTTCTGAACTGGATTAATTGTCTTAGAACCCGGAACAAAATTAATCTGATGAGAATTTATGCAAGGTAGGAGAGCAAGTCACAGAACTAACAATCATTTTATGAAGGTTGGCTGAACAGAAGCATATTATAGCTAATTAAACTAAATCTGGATATATTATTACATATCTTATGTAGAATGGACCATGTATTATTTTGGAAGAATAATTAATTTGATGTGACTGGGATGACTTTCCGTGACGATTAAGGCCCTTAGGCTACGCAAGTCTCCACTACTAATGTTATAAACTCACGACGCCTCACGGCGTCTCTTGCGAACAATTTGTACCGCACAGTCCGTACACGTGGCATGAAGTCGCGAAACGCGAGTTGCCGTACTCAGACAGACAGATGACGTACGGACTGTTACAAAATGTCTGAAAAAAGTGACGTTGAGATTATAATTTTTCTTACAAAAATTTGAAAATGTTCACTTTTTTTTGTTTTGATAAATCAAAGGAGAAGAAATCGAAAAAGGAATATAAACTACACGGTGTTTGTTACAGCAAAATAATTTAAGTAAACAGATGCTATATTCTTAACATTTTATAAGATGTCAGGGCCTATGTCAGATTGGGTACAGTCGACTGCATGACAGTGGTAATAATTAAATTCGAAAACCGCCCTTACTGCTTACGAAATAAAGATGCTGCTAATGTCAAAGTGTTACCACCGACGTGCGGTCCACCGTACCATCATTGGATTGTGATCTTTTCGACGACGCGGTGGTTCGATTAACACGTCCTGTGAGTATTCAGATTGCCTTGTTCTTAATAATGTTATAAAATCTATGGCAAAACACATTTTTGGGGTTGATAACCAGCTGAAACAAAAATACAAGAAAGAGTTTTTTCAGCAGGTTGAAAAGTTTTATCACAAAATCTTAATGTCCTGTCAACCTCACGTCAGTGACAGTCAGTGGCGTCAGTTTGACATTGACAGCGCCTTTATTTCGTACGCAGTAAGGGTGGTTTTCTAATTGAAGTGTTACCACTGTCATGCAATCGACTGTACTATGTAAATGTCAAAATTAATTATTGCAATGTTTAACTAAAATTCTGTGTGATAAGTTTTTTAAAATTAAAAATACATTAATCGTTTCAAGGGATTAGCATACGAAATTGCTTCATTCTTAATTAAGTATTTACTTTTAACTAATTGTAATTAACTATAGATAAAAGGCTTAAAGAAGAGACTTCTAAAACTAATAAACTTCAGATCACCTTCAAAGTAAATGGTTTAGACTTTCATTCCAACTTATTTCACTTTCATCTTCTCTAGTCCCAAAAAGTACATAGGTAACGTGTATCTCGTCGTCTGTGGTCTAGTGGTTCGAGTGTCGGACTGCTAATCACGAGGTCGTGGGTTCGATTCCCACAGGACACAAATGTTTGTGTGATGAACATAAATGTTTGTGTTCGTCTGGGTTTTTCTTATGTATTATAAGTATGTATTAAAAAAAAAAAAATATAAGTATTATATCCATTGTCAAGTACCCATAGCACAAGCTCTGCTTAGTTTAGGACTAGATTATGCTGTGTAAAAGATGTCCCAAAAATATTTAGTTTAAATAACTAAACAGATAATAATAATAAATTTATTATTATCTGTTTATTGATTTTGCAAAAGTTCAATTTATCTTATTTAATTACGGTTGAAAAGATTTAGCCAGAAGCCCAGAATCTCATAAATACCTACATTCTGCAATAACGTGTAAAGTGCTTTTATTCTAAAAAAACTGAACTTTACACACAGCAGCCACAGCTAATAAGTTCATGAATTGGCTATAAGTTATTCGATTTCTCACTGACAAAATTAGAAATTTGAGAAATGAAAATTGAGAGCGGATTTTGTAACATTGGAAAGCTTCCAAAGAAACAGTTTGCAGAAGTACGCCAAGAATTCAACTAATTAATTAAAATATTGAAATCTTTAACAAACATTAGCGGTGAACATTGTTTAGGTACCTACTTATGGTGATTGCTTCCCAGTGGCCCGCGAAATTCAAAATTTCTTGCGTTTTTTTTGCAAACTTGTAGTTCTATTTCACGTTTTAACTAACAAATATGTTTAGCGAGAATAATTACAACATAATATTTACTGAAAAATACTCATAGAAAACTCGATGTAATAATAATATAAAATATCAATGAGTTGTATAATCCATGCTTAAACAAGTAAAATATCTTTATCTT
The DNA here is from genome assembly GCA_949699075.1 of Asteroscopus sphinx. Classification (NCBI taxonomy): domain Eukaryota; kingdom Metazoa; phylum Arthropoda; class Insecta; order Lepidoptera; family Noctuidae; genus Asteroscopus; species Asteroscopus sphinx. The sequence goes on from OX453013.1 coordinate 15,550,275, forward strand.
TAAACACGCTAATCTAGCCCTATAAGCTATATTTACTGGATAATATAATTTTTGTACCAAATTATAGCTAGGTTAATATTTTATTATTTTATTCTTTATGCACAACAGGGTACAAAGGCGGTCTTAACGCCATAGGCGTTCTCTACCAGACAACCTTAGGGTAATGTATTTTCTATGAGTATTATTCGGAAATATATTGTGACAGTGACTATGGTCGCCAAACATATTCCAATTATATACCTACAACCTTAGAATAATTAGGCTTAGAACCGCAGTAGTCACACGCAGAGTGAAGCAAATTCAAGTTGGCCTTAAAAGACTATTTTATTGTGTCCGGCACCACACCACACGGAATATGCCTGTAGTAAATATTCTAGGAACAAGTATTTTTTGTCCTAGTAAATACTCTATCTGTATTCATTTGATAGTGTAAGAAAAACAAAAGGTAACCGTAAGGGTAGATTAATGTCGTTTGTCGACGATAGGCATCAAGTTTTACTTGACTCAAGGGTGCATTGTACGCCTTTACAACTTCTTGTTGGAACTTTCTTAAATCTCGCTTACTTTTTTTCTCTCAAAATGCAAAAGACGAATCAGAGATCTATCTGTCTTTGAATTGCTAGAGCATTGATGTGTTATTGCAATTTTTTCAACACAACCAACATAAAACCGTTTGATTTCTTATTGATAACCGCAGAAAATATAATACTATACTAGTACTGTACTGATAACTATATCATGCTTTCAGACATTCAATACTGAATTCGATCTTCCCAAGCATAGGCACACTGACAAATAAACAAAAGCAAATAGATAACAAATAATAGATAATTATGAATTTTTAGACTAACGTGGTCACTTACACTAATATTGTTACTTAATATTTGACAAGTATCTACATCATTTTTGTCGGGAACAGGGCCCCAATTCTCGCGTTATAGAGATAAATGTCTAATTCGAGATAATCTCTAATTATAAATTTCTACGAAAAATGTCGCCTGTAATGTAGACTGCTGTAAACCACTCTTTGTATTTAGAGCGCTAGGCGTAGACATATCTCTAACGTGACATTCTGAGACTACGAAAATTTATTTTCAATCGATATTCGCCATCTTGTTTCGGAATGATTATGTCAAGTTCAAGATATTGTCTACGACGCGATCATCACACCCCAGAATCGAGTTTCGAGTGACACATGTGATAGTGATAGCGAAACCCAGCGACCCCAGCGTACAAAACGAAAAAAGGAAGATGGTAATAGGTGCATCTGCTCATAAACATCCACCAGCAAATACTTCGAAAAAGTGCCGAAATATCGGGAACTCAATCAAAATAATGTACATTGTAAATTTACTATGTCTGTGGTATTAAGTAACAATATTAGTGTTAATAGATTGTTATCAAGTTTTTTGTCTAGTAAACACATTACCCTCCATCTGAGGCAGTCTGGTAAAAACTAATGTTTTTTTGTTTACTAAAATCTTGGCAGTATGCCCGCTTGTTGAGGACCTTCGTTAGTAAAATGAAATATTATATTTAACCTAGTTCTCAACTTTCTCAAGATACCCAATACTTACGAGTCCTAAACTATAACATATATTTTCGAGGTTACAGCTGAACAATTAATTAATACTACAATCTCTTTGCACGAATTTCTAAAATAATTTCCTAGTATTTAAGTAGACTGTTTCTAGACCAAAACTGGGAAGACCTGAATCGAATCTATGTCGCACCATTTTTGGAGCCAAGAACATGTATTTTTGGGAATACAGTACCTACTGAAAAGTTTAAATCTAGGAGGATTCAAGTTAAATGATCACCACTTAATACTTCATTATTCCAACTCAAGTTTCTACGAAGAATTCAATGCTAAAACAATAATAATTTAACAACACCATTTACCATAATAACTAATTAACATTGTGGCTGACATCCACTCGAAAAGTTTGCGTGGTATACGGGCAATCATATGGAAATAACACGACATTGACTCCATAAAATTAGCGAGAAAATAATAGAATGGAATAAAAAGAGGTGCTATTTTAGAACATGAGACTTTTATTGAACTAAGTTTACGGGACTTGTCGCGCACAATTAAATCAAAATATAACAAGCATGTCTACCAGGCCCCTCAGAAAGTATTGCGAAAAAAAGTTTTTATATATGGGAGACTGGCCAGTTATAATGTTTTTCGAAAATATGATTATTTATAAGTAAAAATAAGTAAGTTCCAATTTCAAAATTTCCCTCCACATTTTTTGCGAGTTAATTCAAAGTATTGTGTCTCACTGAAATATGGATCTGCGCCGGGAACATTTTAGAGCTATGATTTTATACGATTTCAGGTGTCGCCTGAAACCGGATGAATCGTAAGATAGACTTCAAATGGCATTCATGGATGAAGGCCCTTCCAAGGCAACCGTGTATCGTTGGTATAACGAATTCAAGCGCGGTCGACCAACTTTGGGGAGTGACGAAAGAAGCGGTCGCCCTTTGACGGCTGTTACCGAAGAAAACGTGCTAGCAGTGAAAAATTTAATCCAAGACAATAGGCGAATTACATATCAGGAGATTCAACACATATTGAAGATTGGATCGGGAAGCGTTCACGAGATTCTACACAGCCATCTTCGCGTGAGGAGGATAGTATCACGCTGGGTGCCGCACAACCTCACCGATGCTCAGAAGCAGGCCCGGGTGGAATGGTGCCGTGATATGCTTAACAAATTTGAAGCAGGCTCGTCTCGGCGTGTTTACGACATCGTTACAGGTGATGAGTCCTGGATTTATCAATACGACCCAGAAACCAAGCGCCAGTCGACTGTTTGGGTGTTTCAAAATGAGCCAACGCCTACCAAAGTGAAGCGATCTAGAAGCGGGGGTAAGATTTTGATCGCTAGCTTTTTTAATTTGACTGGCCACTTGGTATCAATTCCCTTACGGGATCAAAGAAGCATTAATGCCGAATGGTATACTACCAAATGTTTGCCAGAAGTTTTCTCTGTTATAAGCAACAAGCGACCAAACACAGGGCTCCGCGGGCTACTGCTCCACCACGACAATGCACCTGCGCATACCGCACTCAAAACGAGGGACTTCCTGGACAGCACGCCAGTCAAACTCCTGGGTCACCCTCCTTACAGCCCTGATCTAGCACCGTGTGACTTCTTTTTATTCCCAAAAATAAAAAATCAGCTCAAAGGGATACAATTTTCGTCGCCGGAAGATGCGCTGGCTGCGTTCGAGTAGGCTGTAAACGAGGTGTCTGCGGCGGACTGGAAAAAGTGTTTTGAAAACTGGTTTAGGCGCATGAATCTTTGTATAGAGGCTGGTGGAAAGTACTTTGAAAAGATTTGATAAAAATATATGTACGTATAGAACAATTTTTTTTAGTTTCGCAAAACTTTCTGAGTGTCCCACGTACATGTATGTCCGCCGAAACTGTCAGCATTGTGTGTCGTGATTCAGCATATCTTGTTACGGACAGCGACGTTACGAAAAACCAACCGCGGGTAGTTCGAGAAAACACCCGCCGCTCAAGACGATGACACCCACATACTTCAGTCTGCTCGTGACCACGGCCAATGCAACTTGACCGAAACGTCGAGGTTAGTCAAAATGCTTGTTATATTTTGATTTAATTGTGCGCGACAAGTCCCGTAAACTTAGTTCAATATGAGTGAAATTCGCGAAAGTTTAAAAACTTCTATGAGACTTTTAATTCCAGAAATCTATCAAGAATACAATGTAACAAATATGTATTATTGAAATCATTTACAGTGTGATCCCGGTCACAAATATATACAAGCTCGCATTTATATTTGATTAAAAACCTGTTGTCACAATAGCTTCGTTGGAGCAATTAGTTTCAATCTGTGACAACAAAGGAAAAATGGGCAAGACACGGGAATGTCACCCAGCCCTTCATCATAAGAACTTTTATGCACATACCAAAATGTTTTATAATGAAAAACCGGCCAAGAGCATGTCGGGCCATGCTCAGTATTATAGGGTTCCTTAAGTAGGTGTACAAACGAATCAAATCGAATATTAATCATGGCTATTTTAGTTTTTGCAATAATCGGCAGCATTCGCGACTCAGAGCATGTTGTTAGTAGCGCCATCTAGCGATAAATTCAAGAAGCCAAATTTAAGAAGTCTGATTGATGTCAAAGTTACTTTTTGTGATTTTTTCAAATAGAAAGTAGCTAAAGGAGCATTATTTGCCAGTATCATTTTTCTCTAAGGTCAATGACTCTTGAACTAGGACGTTTTAAGTATTTTTCAGTTTTCTGTCTATAACTCAAAAAATTATAATCACATTATACACGAAATAATTTTGAAAGAGAGTTTTCGCAAAGGTCTATCAATGTGGAAGATTATAAGTTTCTACGTTCCATAGTTTAGAAATGGCAGGGGGGGGGGACACATTGCAAGCCACTTTGGTGGGCTATATTTCGCAGATGGTACACCTGATAAAAAAGTGGTGTATGAAACATTACCTTCATTTTAGTAGACCTATTCAATGATACCCCACACGATGGGGTGCAGCGAAAAAAAATATTTTTTCCCCATTTCACATGTATGGGCGCCACCCCTAAAGAACGTAAAAACTATTTTTTTATTCTTTTAAAATTGAGATCTATATGCAGACTATTTTTTAACAAAATTTCATTTACTTATGTTTATAACTGTAGAAGTTATTAAGCTGTAAAGGATTAGGACAGACGGACAGACGGACAGACGGACAGACGGACGGACATGACGAAACTATAAGGGTTCCTTGTAGGACTTCGGAACCCTAAAAAGGACGCAACCCGTGAGAAGCGTTTGTCATGTTATGACACTCTCTAATCGCAAACGACACACCCTCCTTCCTGTGTTTTCTTATTATTATTGCAAAGCGTAGTATATGATAGGGATAATTTTCTAGGTATTAAAGCCAAATTAAACCGCTTTGGTACTCTAAAAAGCTCTGTAGAATTGTGGTTTTATCTGAAAGCGAACGTGAGGTTTCCAGGAATTGATACGAACGACATTAGTCACACATTTAACACTCGACAAGAAATGGGGCGACTGTTTTTTCGACCGCTTTTACCACTGAGTAGGACTAGGAAGGTAGTGAGCAAATATTGTAGTTATTTATCATATCATAGAAATAGATTCAACCAGCTTCTCGGCTTACATTAGAAGCAGTAAAAAACATAAGTTTCAATATAAAATATATTAGTCTGTACAAAGTAGCACAGCGTACCTAAAGTAAGATCTCATTAGACCCGATAAATTCTACACGGTTTATTTCTCTCGTTAAGTCTCTGCTACAGAGGGAGAACTTAATAAAATTCCTACATCTAGACTGCTGAATTTTAATAAAGTGCCATTTTAGCCGACCTTATAAAGTCGTCCATGCATAGAAAACTAACTAACTTGTGCGTATTCCAAGCAATTTCAAAACACAACGCCTGTATAGTTTATACACTGTGCCACAGAGTAAGGATGTTAACTGTAAGTGTGCGGTTGCAAATGGAATATTGTAAGCATAAAATTTTCATGACGTTACGTTTGCATGTCTGTTATTCTAAGAAATCATCATCCTTCTGCCTTTATCCCAATTTATTTGAGGTCGGCGCAGCATGTATTCATACTTATCATACTGCTAATATTGGCTTTATTTTTACGACCACCTGCCTGTTATTTCGCGAGCTGGCTTCGAGTCACGTTTTTGACTGAACATCCATAAAGGCAATGTGACTTAGTGCGTCACATTGCCTTTATGGATGTTCATATGGAAACAATAATTGCGTCATTTGTTTGAACAAAGAGAATAAAATGAGTTCAGCTAATTGCTGTTGACAGAAGAGTTTGAGAGACAGCGTGCAGTTAATAAAGCTTTTATTTATATACGTGGGACACTCAGAAAGTTTTGCGAAACTAAAAAAAATTGTTCTATACGTACATATATTTTTATCAAATCTTTTCAAAGTACTTTCCACCAGCCTCTATACAAAGATTCATGCGCCTAAACCAGTTTTCAAAACACTTTTTCCAGTCCGCCGCAGACACCTCGTTTACAGCCTGCTCGAACGCAGCCAGCGCATCTTCCGGCGACGAAAATTGTATCCCTTTGAGCTGATTTTTTATTTTTGGGAATAAAAAGAAGTCACACGGTGCTAGATCAGGGCTGTAAGGAGGGTGACCCAGGAGTTTGACTGGCGTGCTGTCCAGGAAGTCCCTCGTTTTGAGTGCGGTGTGCGCAGGTGCATTGTCGTGGTGGAGCAGTAGCCCGCGGAGCCCTGTGTTTGGTCGCTTATTGCTTATAACAGAGAAAACTTCTGGCAAACATTTGGTAGTATACCATTCGGCATTAATGCTTCTTTGATCCCGTATGGGAATTGATACCAAGTGGCCAGTCAAATTAAAAAAGCTAGCGATCAAAATCTTACCCCCGCTTCTAGATCGCTTCACTTTGGTAGGCGTTGGCTCATTTTGAAACACCCAAACAGTCGACTGGCGCTTGGTTTCTGGGTCGTATTGATAAATCCAGGACTCATCACCTGTAACGATGTCGTAAACACGCCGAGACGAGCCTGCTTCAAATTTGTTAAGCATATCACGGCACCATTCCACCCGGGCCTGCTTCTGAGCATCGGTGAGGTTGTGCGGCACCCAGCGTGATACTATTCTCCTCACGCGAAGATGGCTGTGTAGAATCTCGTGAACGCTTCCCGATCCAATCTTCAATATGTGTTGAATCTCCTGATATGTAATTCGCCTATTGTCTTGGATTAAATTTTTCACTGCTAGCACGTTTTCTTCGGTAACAGCCGTCAAAGGGCGACCGCTTCTTTCGTCATCCCCCAAAGTTGGTCGACCGCGCTTGAATTCGTTATACCAACGATACACGGTTGCCTTGGAAGGGCCTTCATCCATGAATGCCATTTGAAGTCTATCGTACGATTCATCCGGTTTCAGGCGACACTTGAAATCGTATAAAATCATAGCTCTAAAATGTTCCCGGCGCAGATCCATATTTCAGTGAGACACAATACTTTGAATTAACTCGCAAAAAATGTGGAGGGAAATTTTGAAATTGGAACTTACTTATTTTTACTTATAAATAATCATATTTTCGAAAAACATTATAACTGGCCAGTCTCCCATATATAAAAACTTTTTTTCGCAATACTTTCTGAGGGGCCTGGTATAGGTACTTGAAATTTTATTCCAGTCGTGTCAGAAGAAAATAGATGCGGTTTTCAGGTCTTACTTGTGGTTTTGTAAACTCTGAATTTTTTATCATTATTTGAATACAGCTCTGGCAAAATGAATTTTCTTGTTAAAATCTCTTTTTAACCGACTTCAAAAAGGAGTAGGTTCTCTATTCAATGCATATATTTTTGCACTATAATTCATTCGCTATTTTTTAAGGGTTGACTATACTTATCATTAAGAGCAACTTTTATTATGGACTAACCCTGAAATCGCGAATAGAACATCAGCTGATCCCTATATTTTGTAGATTTATGTGAACACAAATGTAGGGATCAGTAGTTTTTTTCGCGATTTCAGGGTTGGTCCCGTTATAAAAGTTGTTCAAATTGATGAGTATAGTCATCCCTTAAAGAATAGCTAATGAATTAAAAATAGCCCTGTAGCATTTAGGTAGTATGAATTAAACAATTTAAAATCCAGTGTTTCTATTGAGAATTTCCTGAGCAAAATTTTATAAAATAACACTGATCATTCTGGGAAGCTACATTCTTAATCCGAAATATTTTAAGACATACATTTGTGAATGGTAAAAAGTAATATGAAATGTCAAATTTATTATTTATCTATGATAAATAAATTAAAATTACTTTACTGACCTCTGTAATATTTTTGCATCATATGGTCATGAATATCCAATGTATTGTTCAGTGCAAGTTATTCATAAAGTAAATAATAATTGCAAATGAAAACAAACACTAATAAGAATCATTTTAGTAAATATAAAAAAGTTTGATAAAATTAGATACCTGCCTAATTATGTTTTTACTACAAAGCATCTTTGTAACTTATAGATTTACCCCCTCAAATATTTAGGATTAATAATGCAGGACCTTATATTATTACATTATGAAACATTGGTACTCACTTATTACTCATCCAGTAATATATTAAAGGGTTGAACATGGAATTCGCCATGGCCAGCCAATAGAAGAAGAGGTAAATATGTTGGGCGAATGGTGCTGACGCCAACGATTGGTAGTGGTACGACAACACGAAGTACGCGTGGTAGGGCAGCCAGCAGAGCGCGAACACCATCACCACCAGGACAAACATCCTCACCACCTGCGAAGATAAATAACTGTTAATATTCGTTATAATATCCATAATTTTTTTACAGATCTGGCTTTAAATGCTCCGTCTCTTGTGTCGAGTTATACAAAAATAGCTCATGCTGTGATGAATAGGCAAGTCAGTCAGCAAAGTTGGCAGTGACGCTGATTACCCAAATACAAAGGTTTTCATTTCGAATAAGCATAATTATGCACTTTCAAAACGATAGGCAAGTAGTTGCACAGTTCCAAAAAGTAGGTTCTGTGGAGAACAGCCCACAAGAATCTCTATGGATATGCCTACTCTTTCCTACCTTTGACTATTTTCCTACATTGTTTGTTTGTTACACATTTTGGAAATTTTTGTATGAGAACAATGTAGGAATGAGTGTGATGAATGTACTGAAGTCAAATAATTTAATATAATTTAAATGATAACATGTTTAGGCTCGACCATAATAGAAGGGAACCCAACGATTCAAGACTCTATGCCATTAATGGCAACATATATACAACATAGCTCACATTTACATTATGCTGGCCCGCCCCCCTTTAAATGCTTCTATTTTTTTTATTAGAGCGGTATATTGAAAATGTAGTAAGTACAAATGCTTCTGAAGAGGAGTACGTTCGGATAATACATATCTCGCGACCTAAAGCCACGGGGCCGGGCCAGCCTGACGCACGTGATCTTTTAGGTAAAACATCACTTGTGGAGGTTTTTTTTAATGCACCCGTAATCTCAAATATTTTATTGGTGTAAAAGTAGTAAGGTTCACCCTAGTCCTACTACCTATTTGTTCTAGCAGGACGTAAGGTGTTGAAGTGCACCATGAGAGTGTACAAGATAGCACTTAGATTCGCCGGGATTAGCTAATGACGTAACATAAAACCGCGTTCCACTGGTAATCTCTGAGCCCAATCCATAAGTGCCTAACGGCCAAAATGAATATCCAATCTATCCACGATTTGCCCTACTAGAGATATATAGGAATTTGACATAAGCTCCATACACAATATGTAATTTTTTTATCTCTAATAGGGTAAATCGTTCATAGATTGGATTTTCATTTTGGCCGTAGTGCAGCCAGCCAGCGTATGGTTTGTGAGTAAGAGTTTGATTGACATACCCCTTCACCTTCCTATGGAGAGAATCCATGAGAATTTCAACTTGAAAAAATCTGTCTATGTAATATGACAGAGACTGAGTAGTACACATATCGGTTATAAGCTCGGTTCCCGTGGGAATAGTGAAAGGCGAATAAGGGATCAATATCAGATTCGCTTAATAAGCACTAGGCCACTTTTTCACTTGATACTTTAGATTAATTTTCAGTGTCACTCTCGGGAGCGATATCTCAAGAAACCACTTTCAAAGTCGCTCTAATTTTTTTTTTTTTTTTTTTTTTTTTTTTTTCGAATGGGCTCTCGCAGGTGGGACCGAAGTCCCATTTCTGCTTAACCGGGCTTAGTTGGCGGAGAGTCCCATGTGGGACTCCATTCGCCGAAAGTTTTTTCCCTAACTTACAAACTAAATACGCGCGGTATCAATACCGCGCGCAAGCGGGCGCCCCCCGAGGGGGGGGGCTCGAACCTCGCTGGGGCATTGCAGGGGGACCCCGCCGTTCCTATGTCCCCCTAGCAGCCGTTGCTGCATCGAATTGGTTTCCTCGAAAGTAGCGGACTTTCGGTTCCTATCGGGTGACGTGCTAAACGCCGTGAAGCGGCAAGCCTCGCCGGCGAGGCTAAGACCTACCTAGAAAACCTAACCAGTGGCTACGCAATAGCCTGCTCCTAGGAACTACTCTAGAGCATAGGGCCGGTCTCGCGTGACGAGATTATCTCCGGTTGCTTACACCGTGAGGGCGTCCCCAGGGGGGAGCTCGGACCTCGACTCAGGGTGCAGCAGGGGGACCCCGCCACCGGTCCCCCCAGCAGCCAGTGCTGCGTCGGCATGTGTTTCTGTTTCTCGAGAGTCGGACTCTCGGATTCTGTGTGTGTGTCGCGTCGGCCCTCGCCGGCGGGGACGATATTTTGGACGACGGCGTCGGAGTGTGCTTGTACTTTTATCTGACTCCTGGAGGAGTGTAATAGCGTCATCGGGTTCAGTGAGTGTGTGTCTGGGACGTCGGATTTTGCTAATAGCAGATGGCTGGTAGACGGTGGCCGCCACTACCAAGGGATTGGGGTGTTTGGGAGTGGAATCGAAATAGCGTTTTGAGACACGCTTGAAAAACTGCTTGATGGTCGGCAGTTTGAGGTCTAGGTGGAGGTCGACGTTGCGTACGTACCAGGGGGCGCCTACGGCCCTTCGCATGAAACGGTTTTGGAGGGTTTGGAGTATGTGAATTCTCACCGGCTTAACGTGTGCGAACACAACGCTAGCATAGGCGAGTATGGGGCGGATACAGGTGGTGTATATCCTTACTTTGAGAGGAGTGGGCAACTTACTGTGCGCATTGAGTACGGGGTGGAGACGTCCGAGGACGAAGGCGGCACGGTTTTTCACCTTGCGGATATGCGATCTGAAAGTCAGTCTACGGTCAAGGATCACTCCAAGGTATTTGGCTTTACTTTGCCATGGGATCTGTTTACCGAACATTGAAACTGGTACGTTCAATTCTTTGCGGTACTGTGACAGGGGTTTCTTATCGAATAGGACCGCTGCACTTTTTTCGGGATTGACTTCGATTCTCCATTTCCGGAACCAGTCACCTAGGGTGTTGGCCGCGGATTGGAGGGTACGAGAAATAGCGACATGGCTCCTGCCGGAGTAATAAATAAAATAAAATAAAAATATTTTATTGTCAGGCATCGAGGCCCATAGCGTGTTAGTGTAATAGATTGCCGTGTCGTCGGCGAAAAGGGCAATACGGGCTGCACCGCATTTTGGAATATCGCTGGTGTACAGCGTGAACAGTAGGGGGGAGAGCACGGAGCCTTGTGGCACACCGGCGTGAATGGGATGGGGGGAGGAGAGAGCCCCTTCTATGCGATAGCGAAAGGTACGATTCGATAAGTAGTCTCGGATGATGAGCACGAGACGATGTGGCACATTCATAGTGTACAGCTTATATAATAAGCCGTTGTGCCACACTTTATCGAAAGCCTTTGCCACGTCGAAAAAGAGAGTACCGGTCATTTGACCGCGAACGAAGCCTGCACTGATGTGTTCTACAATGCGGTGCAGTTGATTAACGCAGCAGTGCTTTGTACGAAAGCCAAACTGCTCGTCGGGAAGGAGTTTATTTGAGTCGGCGAAATCTTTGAGTCGCTTATAAATAAGCTTCTCGTAGATTTTACCGAAGACATTGAGGAGACTAATCGGCCGGTAACTACTCGGCTCGGCTTTTGGCTTGCCCGGTTTGAAAATACCGATTACCGTAGCTTGTTTCCAAGCCTGGGGGAAGATGTTGTTTTTAAAAGCCGCATTGAAGATGACGGTCATTAGAGCGATTAGGGTGGCGGGGAAACGTTTCAACACCTTATTGGTGATGCCGTCTGCGCCGGGGGCTTTTTTGGGCTTAAGATCCTTGACTATAGAGAGAACTTCGTCAGGGGTGATCGGTGGGAGCGGGTCATCAGGGTCATCTGTTGGGGGGGGGGGGAGGGCTGACCTACGCTCTACTTCTGAGTTTACCTTGTCAAGGTGGGTTTGGCTTACGGGAAGCGTACTGAGAGTGCATTGAGACTCCAAGCTGTCGGCTAAGCATTCGGCTTTTTCGTCATCATCAAAGGCCGGCCTTTGATTGGTCGATTTAGGGGGGGCATAGCTGCCGTGGTCTCGCATTTGAGTTTGCGTTGAAGTGCCCAGAAGGCTAAATGTGACGGTTGGATTTCGCTGACTTCCTTGTCCCAGCGATCCTCCCGTACCTGAGCTACACGTCTTTTTACAGTATTCTGCAAAGAGCGCATATGGGCACGGTTGGCTTCGTTGGGAAAAGCGTCATAGGCACGGATGGCCGCGTTCCTCTCGGTCCTCAACTCATTAACATCGTCCGGCAGTTTCAAACGCTGGTCATCCAGCATCGGAACCTGCCGTGAGCATTCGCCCACTACGGACTGTACATGGTTGGTGAGCGAGGTGATCGCGGCCACCGTATCCGCGACTGTCTCGATGGAGTCAGGGATTGAATCTAGTTGGGGGGATGAGGTAGATTTGAGGCGGTCCTCTAGTCTCCTCCAATCGGTTATTGTTTTAGTTAAGGGTGGAGTACCGGGATCCGAGGGACCACCTCGGGGACCCAGTTGAATGATCACAGGTCGGTGATCTGAGTCTAATTCTTGAATTACCTCGATAGAGCGAATACCGAGGTTTACGCGCTTTAAGAGGGCTATATCTAGGATGTCGGGCCGTTGCCCTACTGTGTCGGGAAAGTGAGTGGGACGCATCGGGGCGATGACGTCAAAGGAAAGTCTGTCGCTAAGTGCTTATAATTGAATACCAGCGGTGTTATTGGAGACACAGCTCCATGAGCGATGTTTGGCGTTTAGATCGCCTGCTATAATTACAGAATTACTAAGATCGAGTAAGGATTTTAGGTCGTCCTCGAGCAGACTCGCGGGTTTGTTTGAGGACCTATAGGCCGAGACTATGGTGATGGGCTGGTGCCCTGTCATGCCTAGGCGACAGATTGAAGCCTCCAGGCATGCTAGCTCTGGGGGATCAATGGGGATGCAATATAAAGAATTGCGGTAATAGATTAGCGTTCCGCCTAGTGCGGTGTACGTTCTGTCGTTTCTAATCAGCCTATAATTGGCTATGTTGGGATTACGACAGTGGGGCTTGAGAAAAGACTCTTGAACGAGTAATATGTCAAGTTGGTGCTCACGCAAGAAGACAGCTACGTCATCGCGTTGACCACTAATGCCTCGGGCATTAAAAAAGCCTAAATTTAGGGAACGGGGTTTGAATCTTTTGGGTGGGGCCGTATTATACATTATAATTGGAATTAAGTATTCTATAGATGTCTTGGTACTTGGTAAGTACCTGAAGGCGCTGCTCGTGGATGCCTTGGGTAAAGGCCCAAAGTCTAGAGTAGGCGTCAATGCGGGATTCCCCTGACTGGGGTTCGAGGTATTCTCTCGGCAGAAGGCCGGGGTAGTTTACCGGAGGGGGGGTTCTCATGGGGGGGGGGGGGGGCTTTAGCTGCTGGTGCAGTTTTGGGCCTGAGAGAAGGTGCGGGGATGGGTATGTTCATCAGCGCGGGGGGCTCTGAGGCCGGGGGCGCGAGACGAGAGGGCGGAAGAGGTGGGTATTGGGGCTTTTGATTACCCTTAAACCAGGGGTTGGGCCCGAGTGGGCCGCGGAAATTAGGGGAGGGCCCGAGTGGGCCTCTAGGGTTTGGTGGTTGGTAATGGAAGGGGGCTGCGTAGGAGGGGGCTTCCCTCGCAACGCGGTCGGAAGCGCGTTTTGCCGTTTTGGCGTTGCGCATTTTGGGGGCTTTGGGGCATCCGCGATAGTTTGCTGGATGCCCGGCTTTGCCGCAAAGGACACAGCTAGGGGGCTCCGTGCACAGGTCCCTCTCCTTGGGACGCTCGCACTCGGTAGTCCCGTGATCGCCTAGGCACTTAACGCACCTGGGCTTTGCGTAGCAGTTACGCTGGGAGTGACCATACAGCTGGCAACGGTGACATTGACCAGGCTGGTTTGACTTGTGGGGGCGCTCGACCGTGATGCCTGATAAATTGCATACGGTCTTTATGTTGTTGATGTTTTTGGCGTTTTCGCCAGGGTGACAAATGACAAGGACCATGTTGTAGGGTTCACCGTGCTTACCACGGTACATTCGGTGGGTTATTGCAACCGGGATCCCTTGACGATCGAGGTCGGCGTGCACTTCCGTGCAGCTGAATCCCTCGGATCACAACTCTAAGGAGTCGGTCCTCTGGGAGTGCGTAGGTGTGAAAAGACACACCACGCTCGCGTAGCAACCTGGTAAGGTTGCGGTAATCAGTGGGGGTGGGGACAACTACTTTAATGCCCTGCCGTGTGGGGCGGGCACTAGTGAAATTGATCTTATTTTGATTGCACCAGTCGGATATTCTGGTCCAATATGCCTTATCCTGGATGAATAAGGGAGGCGGGATGGGCACCTTCTTCTGGGAAGATGAGGTATGTTCCTGAGGGGAGGGGGGCCTGTTATCCTGCGAGGAGGAGTAAGAGGCGGGACGGGGGGTAGGGGCCGGGGCAGAGTTTGCCTCGGAAAGTTTTAAAGATTTTGAGGCGAGAGCCTCGGCCTTGTTCGTTTTTCGGCTGCGTTTTTTACCTTTGCCCACTACCGTGGTAAAGGCACCGGCCTCGTCTGAGTTGACCTCACTGTCCGAAGACATCTCTTGGTCTGATGGGATTGGGGAGCGATCAGGGTATTGAGTGGGGGCTGGGGTGGGGAGAGGTGAGGGGGTACGGTCCTTATGGTCCAGGCTGGCTGAACGCCTAGGCGGACCACGCGGAGACCTCGGCCTCTCCTCATCACTGTCGGAACGGGCGGGGCGCCTATTCCTCCTTAGGGGTGGGGGGGTATCGGGCGACTCTGGAGAGTTGGGGACGTCAGGTTGTTTGGCGGCAAAAGCGCTGCCAAACAAGTCGCCATGATTGGCGATAAAGACAGGGTCCTTGAAGAGGACGTTCTTTAAGATGCTGAGAAACTCGGCATCAGACACCATCGTACAGATGATGACTAAGCCAAGCCTAGCAACAATGAGAGGGGAGAAAAATTAGTGGCGTACTACCATGGGGGTTTGCTCCTCGGGTGGGTGCTCCCGGGAGTGTGTTCAAACCCTCCCCGTCGGGTATAGACGGGGAGGTTGTGTGCCTACTGGTGAGCCCTAAGCTTGCTCTCCTGTTTGCCAGTCTCAATGTGCAAACAGGTCCCTAAGTCTCTAGTGTGCAATGGGTGTAAACCCCTAGAGAGTGCTAGATAGGACGAAACGGGGGTAAGCTAGGGAAGACTAGGAGATCCCCCAAGGCCTTCTGGTCCTAGCTTCTTCCAATTTTGCTTTGCCCTTAAGGAGCGCAGCTGGCGTGTCGGGTCAACGCCCCTCGGTTTGTTATCACCGTTAGGTATCCACCGAGGACCACAGTAAATAAGTGGGTTTTTCCTGAAGGGACACTACGTTTTTGACGAAACTCTGTCTAAAGAGACAAAAGCGCGCCCGCTGTCTTGAAAAAGACAGCGAATGTGCTTATCGGGCTGCAGTCGGCGGGGCGACTGCGGAGGGCGCTACGGTGAGCCGTAGCGAAATATTCGAGCACGTAACTCGGCACGAAAGGACGGAGCGGGAGCAGCACGACCTCTCGGGGCGAGTGTCAGAGCGTGAATCAAAGTCGCTCTCGGGAGCAATATCCCAAAAGTCTTATTTCATAAAGTAAAACTAATTCTTGTTTGATATAATAAATCAAGATATTTATCAAAACGCTCTTTTCATCATCATCATCATCATCATGATTTCAGCCGAAAGACGTCCACTGCTGGACGTCAGTCGGTTAAGAAACAATTTTTCTTATTAAGATTGCACTGACGTCACCCAAAGCCGTATAGTGGAGGATAATTTCGATACCACGAGCAGTGTTCACAGTAGCTTAGTGGCTAAAGCACTGGCGTACTGAGCCAGGAGTCGCAGGTTCGAATCCTGCTCGTGAGCGATTTTTTCTTTCCACAATTTAAATCTTCAAAATCCTTTTAATAGCGATTACGTGATTGAAACTAAATATTGATATTGTTTCCACTTAAAATAATAAAAATGCCTACCTATAGGTATCAAAATTGGTTATGTCGATATACATACACTATTTTTCATAATAGGTAGTTTGAACTTTTTTTGTGTGCACGATGTTCAAAGATCAGTAAACTATTGGGTACTTACGGCCTCCCCTGAAGAACTTTCTTCTCCATGAATGTCATCACACACACACACACAGTGACAACAGACTGCAGGTTAATCAAACTGGTACCTTCACAAAAGCGAGGCGCAATGACCTTAATAGCTAGGTTGTACCAACTCTGCCTTTGAAATGTTTCTCATCAGTAATCTTGTTTTTTTTATTCCGTGAGTAATAGATTATGTGCGAATTTTGTGGCTAATTCGATTAGTATCCAATACTGACATAAAACGTTTACGGATAAAGCAATTTTCAGAACCCTTTTGTTGGACGCGTGAACCGACATTGTGGTTCACACAAAAATAGATAAAAAACCGGCCAAGTGTGAGTTGGACTCGCGCAGTAAGGGTTCCATACCACCCATCAACCTGATACCCCATATAAACTGATTTAATTTACGTGAGTTTATCTAAAGACGTCAACGAACGTACGCGAATGGTGTATTTTTGCATCTCTTTCTTACGTAGGTACCACCACATATGTCTATGTTTGCCCTATTTTAAGTATTTGTTGCTAAACTACATAGTATGTACTATAATCAGACCAAGTTTGACGCTGGTATGTATTATCGTTTAGAAGATAGAGCAGGAACAAAAAGATAAAAAAATGTATGTTTTTCGAGGTTTCTTGTATGGGGACCCACTTAAGTTTAGACTTTTTTTATTTTTTAGTATTTGTCGTGATAGACGTAACACATATTCTGTGAAAATTTCAACTGGTTATCTATTACCGTTACAAAGATACAGCCCTGTGACAGACAGACGGACGGACGGACGGACAGCGTAGCGTGAGTAATAGGGTCCCGTTAGCACCATTTGGGTACGGAACCCCAAAATAGGGACCAGTTATCTATGTTGCACCGCAAACATTCGCTAGAAAAATTCGCGGGCTAGCCAAAGGGACGCGTGACTAAATCTCCGCTCCTGCGAGATTTTATTTGTTTTACCGTCTTTTATTCGCCTCTGAATAGCTGGCGGAAATAGGGACGTCGAGGGTTGTTCATTCGTTTGTCGTGTTACCCATACCGTACGAAAGGAAATTAGAGTATATTCTCAAAAGGGTTCGTGTTCAAAAGGGCAAATCTTGGGTACGCAAATATTTGGTATTTTCATACCGTATGATGGTTTTACCGTTTACGTTTAAGTAAATCTACCGAACAATAAACTCAAAGTATTGAATTTCATTCAGAGGCATTCCAGTATTGTTGTAATTTAATGAATGGATATTAGTTAGAGATTTCTCTGTCGGATATTAAAATCTGCGTGGGACAGTGACTAAAACACAATATCTTTGAGAGTACCTGTATATATCAACTACTAGCTTTTACCCACGGCTCCGCTCGCGGTTAATTCTGTTAATCCACGTGACGGATCCTGTTAATAATTAGGTGTTTTCCTGTAACTATTACAAAACTGTAAATGTGTATTTGTTTGTTTATTCGAGCATCACGCAAAAAGAACGGGACTGATTTTGTTTTTTATGGCTATCAGAAATTTTGACCATTTATTTATCTACAGCTCGTCGAGGCCTTTCATTTGAGTACCAACACGATCGGTCTAAGTGCTTATAGTTTAGGAGATAATTATGGCTATCATAAGTTCAGTTCAGCCCAGTTCAGTCAAGTTCAGTCAGTTCATTCAAGCTCAGTCGAGTTCGGTCAAGTTCAGTCAAGTTCAGCCAAGTTCGGCCGAGCTTGGTCGAGTTCGGTCCAGTCCGGTTGAGTCCGGTCCAGTCCGGTCCAGTACGGTCCATCCGGTCCAGTCCAGTCTATTTTTAGCAATTGGTTCTAAACTACATAGTATGCACTATAATCGAACCAAGTTTGACGCTGGTATGTATTACCGGTTTGAAGATAGAGCAGAAACAAAAACGTTGGAATAAATGCATGTTTTTCGAGGTTTCTTGTATGGGGACCCCTTTTGATTTTAGACTTTTTATTTTTAGTATTTATCGTGATAGCAGCACATATTCTGAAAAAAATTCAACCAGCTACCTATTACCGTTCAAAATATACACATACAGCCCTGTGACAGACAGACGGACGGACGGACGGATAGCATAGCGAGAGTAATAGGGTCCCGTCTCGGTCCCTTTGGGTACGGAACCCTAATAAAAAGAAAATAACCTAAAAGAACATTTAAATTTAAGTAAAGTAAAAATTAAGATGAATTTAATTTGAACATCAAAATCGAATTCCAATTTGAATTTACTCCCATGTAAACAGAAACTTCATAATATATTTGGCTTATTTCCAACTCCGGAACACGTAACGTACCTACCCCATTTTCCCACTGATTTCACTGAAATGAAAAACATGTTTGTCCATAAATGTAAATATTAGTGTTTACATTTCATACGAAAAATCAGTATAAAAGCAAATATCAACATTAAATGGTTGGTCTGGTGACGTAATTGTACACGTCAAGAATTTTCCTAATTTCCCGGTATTCTGACTGAAAGTCAAAGTTGACTGGGCTAAAAAAAGTTAATGTACCTAAGCCCTTTTTCATGTTTTCGTTTACTTGTAATCCCTGAATAGCGATTTCGAATGCAAAACAGTACGATATGTGACGTGAAAATGTATGAAGACGAATTCGTAGAAGGCGGTAAAACCTCATTCAATTGTCGTCGTATTAGAACCAAAAATAACTTGAAATGTGCGGTCGACCGTACGTCAGTGACAGTCTTTATTTCGTAAGCTTCTTCTTCTTCTGTCGTGTCGACATGAGCTACATAATGATAACAGCTCATGCCGTGGGCAAAAGATTAGCCAGTCAGCAGGTTGGTAGCGGGGCTGACTGCCCAGGGTGCGCCGGACGATCAATTAAATATCGTCACTCGTGGAGGCTCTTTTAATGCATTTCGTAAGCTATAAGGGCGGTTTTCGTAATTCAAATGATGTGCGGTCGATTGTACGTCTTTTACGCAACGATAGATATACACAATACACACGTTGATAAAGGCATGGTAGCTAATATTATTGTCATGCCTCTATTATTACCCCAGCGATTTGATCCATCACAAATCGACCATCAACAAAGCCTGTACACCTATTATGATGCTTGGATCCAAGGATCAAACAATGCGTGAACAATTTAATGTTTTTTTTTTACGTTTCCACGTGTAAAATAAAATTGGAATGATGATTTTATTTCGAATTTATATTTTTAGATTATAGTGGCAACAGGATGGCGTTTTTGATGTTTTTCCGCTCATGAAGATCTGTAAATATTGACAGCTACGTATGAAGGAACAATTGCCGTACTTTTATGTCAATAATGACTAAGTATACATAATAACCGTAATATTTTTTTTAGTTATTAAAATCTTTTGACGTAGACCTTGTGTTATGCGTTAATGAATAACTATTGAAACTTTTTAAAGTAAAATATAATATAATGGTCTTATTTGGAATCGCTTGCCAGCATTTCCGACCCTCATTACTGCCCCGACAAACTCGAGTCACTGCTCAGTCCCAGGCAACGCAACCAAGCAGTTTCGTCTTGACGTTGCTTCGGAAAGAACGAACTCTTGAGTGCGCTGCGAACGTGATTTTGTTTTGACCTGACATTATATATACTTATTTATACAACTAGTATACTTGACTAGGTATATTGTTTTCAATAAAAAGTTGAAATGTGTCACAGTACTATTGTAATATGTCAAAAACGGCCATCACAATGTGCCGCTACAACAGTTACATAATTTTTTATTAACACTCGGTAATTTAACTCGGCACGCATGTGAACGTCATTTCCCTACTAATGTTATAATTTTAATGAAACGGTAAATGTATTTGTCTGTTATCTTTTTGTCTATACAGCCCACAGACATAGTAAAAAAATAGACAAAGTGCTGTGAACAATAATAATGAAGCCAAAAAAACTATGCTCCTTCGTGTACAACCAGCGCTCACGCACACACTATGCACCTGAAGGATATTTGCTTTCGCGGTACTTACTGGACGATGCCGCGACATGTGTACTGAGAGGGGTGAGCACGGTTTGAAGTGCACGTGTGTGCGTAGACGCTGGTTTTAGACGAAGGAGCATAGTTTTTTTTGGCTTCACTATGATTGTTCGCAGCACATCGTCTATATTTTTTACTATGTCTGTGTTACAGCCAAAGTGCTGAACTAATACTTATTGATAAAAAAATTGGGGGAGGCTTGGGGGAGGTAAGTTATTCAGAAAAAGTCTTATAAAAGTTTTATCTTTTTGACGTGGGCGGGGTAGTAAGTCGATGTCGTTGTACTGTAGCAAAGCAACTATTGCGGTATTCAACTCTCAGTTTTGTCATAAAGATACAAACTGTAAATGGATGATTCTACTCAGCAGGGCTAAAATTTACTTGTTTTTGGCATGATTATTTTTTTCCATCTAAGTTACAAAAAGTAGTTTGAAGTCTAGCTTAGGTTGTTTTTTTACAGACATTAAACAGGCCAGTCAAAAAAAAAACAAATGAAAAAAGTGATCAGGGGACTGAGGCCCATAGGCCAGGATACTGATATTGAAACAAAATAATCTCATAACATAACATAACCAGCCCATTACTGTCCCACTGCTGGGCACGGGACTCTTCTCAGTACGAGAAGGCTAAGGCTTTAGTCCCCCACGCTGGCCTAGTGCGGGTTGGCGGACTACACACACCATCGAGAACTGTATGGAGCTCTCTCTGGTGTGCAGGTTTCCTCACGATGTTTTCCTTCACCATTAAAGCAAGTGATAATCGAATATAAATCCGCACATGAATTCGAAAAGTCAGAGGTGCGGGCCGGGATCGAACTCACACCCTCCTGCATGGAAGGCAAGCGTTCAACCACTAGGCTATCACTGCTTATAGCTTAATTAATAGTTAATAGCTATTTATATAGTTAATAGCTTTTCCGCAAGTAAAATCAGATTACCCACAAGTTTTGTCACGATTCCTCAGTTATTATGTTTGCTGAAGTAGCCGTCAGTTTCAAGTAATTGAAATTCTATTGGAGTGTTGGGTACCTATAGTACCTACACAAACTGTAAGAGATAAGTTTCGTACGGAGATGAAATAAGAGTGTTCGGACTTCTTGTTTACCCACTGAAGCTAATTTATTTTAATTGTTTTCCGGGCTAATTTACTCTGCCTCCATTTATTTTTATTGGTATCCTTACAATTTTAATTGTGAGCTGCTGCTGCCAGAAAAGCTCGTTATAATTACCAAAGCGTTTTTTTTTGCTGTAAGTATTTTTATTTCAGAGAAAAACTCTAAAGCATTAAATATTTAACACAAAATTTATTACCTAAAAAAACCAACTGTGTACTTAGCGTTTGTCTTTTAACAAAATTTATTAACTAATAATAAGGAAATGATGAAGAAGAAGGGTATGCTGTTGAAGATTAATTGACCCTCGGAGAATACATTTTCACAATTTTTTATTGTGAAAGAGCAAGCTTTAGTACATTTCGTGCATTAAAAGAGCCTCCACGAGTGACGATATTTAATTGATCGTCCGGCACACTCTGGGCAGTCAGCCCCGCTATCAACCTGCTGACTGGCTAATCTTTTCCCCACGACATTAGGTATTATTATTATGTAGCTCATGTCGACACGAAAAAGAAGAAGAAGTACATTTCGTAAGGAAGCCTAACACGACACTACGAGCAATTCGATTTAAAAGGTCAAAATCTGTTGTTAAAACATGTCATTGTTTCCGTTTTCACACTAAATCCTGCTAAAATTATACTTAAAATTTCTATAATTGCATAGGTATTTAGAAGTACAACAGTCAGAAGCAGTAATATCTTTTAACGACGGTTTTAAAATTGCAAACAGTAACTGAATAGAACCGTTAAATACGTGCCTATATACAGAAGAGATAACTCTACTACCCATAGTCATATACGTTTATTCTCGTGGCTTGGGTCAGATAGATATTATTGGCGGTTTTAAATCCGCCGATAGGAAGATATTATGTTTCCGACTGTACCTTACCTCAAAATCATCAATTATTAAAATAATTTTGTAGAGAGAATAATGTATTCGTGGTTAACAAACCTAGCCTAGTGACCTTTTTCACATGCCATTCTTAATTCAGAAATTATGTCTAGGTGAGTGCTACTGGGTAGCCAAATTCAAAGTTGCATGCGTTTTTTGCAAATTGTAGCTCTATTTTGCGATTTATATCAATCTAAGTAATAACAATATATATACTGAATAATACTCATAAAAAATATTGTCGAGCTTGTATAGCTTGTTAATATTTTTTATGAATATTATTCAGTAACTAGATATATTGTTATTACTACCGCGAATCACATTTAAGTTGATATACAACAGCTACAATTTGCAAAAACCGCAAGAAATTTTTAATTTCGCGGCTATTTTATTATTATTTTATTATTAAATTATCAATACGATACACAATCAAAGTTATTTAAATTCGTGAGTTATTCTGTAACATTCACCGTAAATCATTACATATACATAGAACTAAAATTTTGCTTTCATAAAGTTACTGGCAAAAAGAGATGAGTTGTGGTCGCTTCATTATGAGCTTTCCTACCCACTTTAATTACCAGCTAAATATGTACAAGAGACGGGTTCATTTTTAGGGTTCCGTACCCAAAGGGTGCTCAGGGGACCCTATTACTCTCGCTACGCTGTCCGTCCGTCCGTCCGTCTGTCCGTCCGTCCGTCTGTCCGTCCGTCCGTCCGTCTGTCTGTCACAGGGCTGTATCTTTGTAACGGTGATAGATAACCATTCGAAATTCAAAATATCACGAAAAATACTAAAATAAAAAAAAATCTAAAACCAAAGGAGGTCCCCAATACAAGAAAACTAGAAAAACATGCATTTTTTAACGTTTTTGTTCCTGGTCTATCTTCAAAACGGTAATACATACCAGAGTAAAACTTGGTTTGATTATAGTGCATACTATGTAATTTAGCAACAAATACTAAAAACAGAACAAACATAGACATATGTGGTGAAAGAGATGCAAAATTCACATTTCGCGTACGTTCGTTGATGTCTTTGATAAACTCTCGTAAATTTAATCAGTTTCTATGGGGTATCAGGTCGATGGGTGGTACGGAACCCTTACTGCGTGAGTCCGACTCACACTTGGCCAGTTTTTTACATACCATTGTAGGTAGGTATAACTACTGAATTAATGCAAAAAAGCTGACTCCGCAAAAATAAATCTGCGAAAATGTTTGTTGCACTATTTTGTATGTTGATACTCTCTACTGAAATCTTGGACGAATAAAATAAGGCGGACGGAATCTCGCTAAACAAAAAGTGAAGCACCCATAGTAAGACGGCTTGCTTAAAAGTACGGGCTGGCACGCACACATGCACAAAATTAGTAAGACAAAAAGCTGCGATTACGCAACAAATCTCGTGTGACCGTAGTCATGGTCGTAGTGTCACAAATAAAATAACAATATATATCTGGTGTGTTAAAATTATGTCGAAATTATAGTGGATTTAGGAAAAAACAAAGTGCTTCAATCTTTTCTTAGCGAGATTGCGTCCGCCATTTTTTTTTTCAGCAGTAAAATGCTAATGCTTGATTATAATTCTCTGTGTTCCTCACATTCGGTAGGTACTAGGTACTCGTTTATTTTGGTCTTATAGGAGTTCATATAAAATTATTATAATTCTTTCGTAGTGGTTACGTGGTTATTCTGGTCATAAATAGAGTACTATAAATGTTTTTCCATTCAAAATGAGACTTCAGAGAAATTTTCTGTTCGAGAAGACTATGCGAATATAATTTAGGTACGTACCTAACGGAATGGCTACGAAAAAGATTGGTGTAAAAAATCATAGGGTTAGGAATATTCGACTTATAGTTAGTGATTACTACGCATGATCGATTTATCTTAAAATATACAGCTCACGTGCTCAGCGTGGGGAGAATAAAGATCATAAAAGAAACAAAGTAAAATTGATTTTGCAATTTTAGACCAACGAAACCAAATATTTAAGATCCCTGTCCTGTGCGTCTTCTACATAATTTATTTTTAGTCTACTGGAACTTTGTACCCGGTTACAGATTTTAAGGTTGAGCCAGCCAGTCATTTCTCCATACAAACGTCGAAGGGTGATCACTCCATTATTTGGTGTTAACGGTCCATAACTAAGCATGATATCGATTTTTCTTTTCATTGTCTAGGTTTTTATTTTAACAAAACAGTAAAAAGATAATTGACTTAAAAGTGATGAGCCCCAAAACATCTGTATTTTAGCACATAGTAAATTATATCAGTCAGACCGATTTTTCACCATCAGATTAAATCGTGTGTTATAGTCTTATTTAAAAGATTTATTTACGCGAAAGGTAGTCTAATTATTTTTTTAATAAGTATCGATCTATATTAAAATACAAAAAAATACCAGTACCATACTAACCTTTCTCTTCGCCCTGACGACCTGCATCTGATGGTGTGTACACTCGCCAATCGCTCGGCCTCTGAGAGCTGCACTCATCCTCGCATACGCCCACACCATAACCGACATAGGCGCCACATACGTCACAGCCAGGAACACCAAGTTATAGCTACGAAAAAAAAAAGTACACGGTAAATCTATCTTCATATCAATCAATCAATCAACTCAGCCTATCGCAGTCCACTGCTGGACATAGGCCTCTCCCAAGTTGCGCCACAACGCTCGGTCCTCTGCCTTCCCTCTTTCTTTATATAAATATGTTTAATTTTGATAATATGTATTATTATACTTTTATGTATTTATTTTAGTATGGTATTTATTTATTACAAATTTTCTATATTAGTACACCGCCAATTACTCTAAAAGAATACTCTATCTATCCATATATCTAAATCAAAGTGAGGAATCGTTAAGGTTATTTAGTTAAGAATCATCTTATGACGGAGTTGGCCGAGCGTAAGCGTAACTATAGGTTAGTCAAGCCACCTGGAGGTTATGCCAAATGTATGGAACTGCAACACTAAACTTGACTACAATCTGTTATCAAGGTAAGAATACGACCGGGAAAAATGAATATTAATGTGCCAGAGCAGCTGGTTTTAACTCTTGAATCGGTTCAAATATAGCCTGAATTTGCTATGCTCGGCTGAACCGAAACAGATATTAGTAAATACCAAGTTGATAAAGTGCACCCTGGCCCTCACCTGTGACTTTTCAGATTCATGTGCGGATCAGCATTTGATAATCATTTGCTTTAACGATGAAGGAAAACATCTTGAGAAAACATGAAAGTGCTACATAAAGTTCTCGATCGCGTGTGTAATCCGCCATCCAGCAGTAGGCCACCATCTCTCCCGACATCGAATTATAATTCGAGTTAATGTGAATCCGTACTGCATTCCTCAAGGAATTGACATTAGCTCGATTCGGTTCAGACCTCGAACCAGTCGGGAGTAAGGCCCCAAGATCCTTCTCATCCTGAGAAGAGGCCCGTGTGCCCAGCAGTGGGACAGTAAGGGGCTGGTTATGTAGAGTGCACTATAACATTTTCATGAGTCAGTAACTTGCATCATGTCATTGTCATGATGTAGGTATAACCGGCTAGTGCAACTATATTTAACGTTTTACGTTTTGGAAATCATGCAGAAGAAATAATCTGACCTGGTGGTAATAAACAAGGTTAAAATAGAAGAAACCTTGAAAGTTTGTCCGCGAATAGAATACTATGAAATCGATTAAAACTTGTAGATGACTTCATATACATGCGCTCCGATTTTCTAGACTTTCTAATCAAACAGTAGGTAAACTGAGAAAAGTAGTAGTAGAGCTCCTTTGTAAAAGAGCTCGTCCTCGTCGGAAGTACTACCACCTATTTCTGCCGCCAAACAATGATGCTTTTTTGCTGTGTTTTGCGAAGGGTACGTGCCGGTGAAATTAAGATCAAATGAGACTTTCCATCTTTCTGACTCAGTTTGGCGAACCGACTTGCAGTACCATTTAGGCTGTTGGCTTAGGTAGTATAACCCCCCTGTAACTTCTAAAATAAGAGAATGATAAAACTAAAAAAAATATATGATGTACATTACCATGTAAACTTCCACCGAAAATTGGTTTGAACGAGATCTAGTAAGTAGTTTTTTTTTAATACGTCATAAATCGTAAACCGCAATTTACAAGCATTTATTATTAAAACATTGATCAAAGTTACAACGAACTACAAGAACTTTTATATTATGTTACTTGCTGCTACGGAACCCTTCATGGGCGAGTCCGACTTGCACTTGGCCGCTTTTTTAATTTAGTTATCTTACTTTTACCAAAAGCCTAGACCTTCAGAAATTTGGGATGACATTGTGTATTAGGAGGATACTTCGTAAACTACGTTTAAATAATAATGGCAAGGCTCTACCTGAGTATTTTAGGGGGCGTCGACAAATGTGACTTGTACAAAACTGAATAAGGAATTTATTTAATTAATTACGAGTACTCGAAAAGAGTTTTTATTCTTTGTTTAATCTGACAAGATAAAATAAATCTTAACACGAGGTCTCACAAGCTCACAAACAAAGTAGGAGGTGAATTCGAAAACCAGTAAATGTTTAATAGTGTGTACATTCTTAGATAGAAGAAAATGTATTTTCGTGTAATTTTTTTCCCAAAAAATCCAGCCATAAATTTGAATGTGCTGGTAGGCATAATTCAATTCAGTCAATATTTACCTTATCCTACGTGTCCGCTCACCTTGGGTATAAAAAGGTCTATTTATTCCTGACAAAAAGATTCAATGTACCAACGCAGGTACCTTCTCTTCTTTAAGGAGGTATTATCACGGTCTAGGTACCCTAATAAGACGTATTTACTGTTGGGTCGAAGTCAAAGGTAATGTCTACCTAGATAGGATGGTCTTGGGATAAGGTTTGACACAGAAACGGCTTTTACACGACAGCCTAAAAAAATACTAATGAAAAACGTTGACTATTTTAGTATGGACGGATGCCTTTACTCGCGTATGATGTACAATTCATTTTCACGAGTAGTTGTGATAACTGGCAGTCTCTTATATTATAATACTAACCTATGCCCCGTGTGGTGCCGGACGTAAAGAATTGCACTACCCTATATCTTCTCATGGGTGTCGTAAAAGGCGACTAAGGGATTCACCAGAGAATGGGCAGCAGCGTTCTCTGACTATTTAACCAACCAACTGCGATCGCCAACCCGCCTGCCAAGCGTGGCGATTATGGCATATCCCTCCTTTTTGGGGGAGGCGTATGTCCTGCAGTGGACGACTTTCGGCTGAAATGATGAACCTATGCCCGCGACTTCACCCAAGTGTATGTCGTTTATCGCACATCCTTTAGGAACTGTTCATCTTCCCGGGATAAAAAGTAGCCTATATATTTATCCGGGTTATGTTCTATCTGTATGCTAAAATCGGTCCAGCCGTTCTTGAGTTATAAATGGTGTAACTAGCTCGACTTTGTTTTATGTGTTTAGATACAATACTTTTAAACCACAATTGAAATTTTAATGTAAAGATCTTTGCTGAAAACAATGAAATACATACGTGTTGTAGTAGTACAGTGGACCGTACGTCAGTAGTAATACTTAAACTACGAAAATCGCTCTTACTGCTTACGAAATAAAGACACTGTCAAGGTCAAACTGCTACCATTGACTTGCGGTTAACTGCATTAAGATGTTGAGTATGGCATCACAAAGTTTACGTTTGACTCATTGGTTTGACTTAACAGTTTGGTGATAATAATAAAAGAGATACCTACATGTTTTTTTCTTATCACTTAGTACTTAAATATTGAGATAACGCACCACAAACTTTACGGTTGACTTAGCAACCATAAGGATTTTTTTTTAGAGCTTCTCGTTTATCTACTTATTGTACTTGTTGTACCAAAACACTTACACATAATCCGTTCTCGATGATGGATAACTGCTGCCGTCGGGCCATTTTATAAAACAAATTTCTCTTTCACCATTAGCATACCTGAAACAAACAAAATATAATTCTAAGGTATGTAAATTTAAAAAATTTATAGGTTATTTGTTCGATTAAAATATATATTAGTAACTTTTAATATCCCGTGAATATTTTCGTAAGCTAACCTCGGATTCTTTACAATATTTCATACGTTATTACTTGAATATCATTATGCTCATCCATATTGCTATATAGGAATTAAGCTAGCTTCTACCCACGGCTTCACTACCGTCGTTCTTTAATTCAATTCAATTCATTTATTTGCCAGAATGTAGGAGTACATGTATGATCTTAAATTGAAATGGCCCATTTACATTCTACCATTATATGGTGTGCAAATATACATTAAGATAAGTTAGTTATTAAGCTATTCTAATTCCATGTCTTTGAAATTCGTTTAATTTTGTGTAATAATGATAAAATTATGTTGTTGTTAATATTATTGGTATTATTATAAATGCAATGACTGTAACTTGTAACTATGGGTGGATTTGCCTGAAATAAATAAATTTATTATTATTTTATTATTATCCTACAGGAACAATGCATTTCTGCGGGATAAAAAGTAGCCTACATCATTCTCCGGCCCATAAACTAATAACTAATTAACTATTAGTATTATAGCTATTAACAGGAATGGAATAGTGGAATAGTAAATAGGATATGTTAGTATTTTCAATTCAAATACTTTATCATATAAAAAAACTAGCCTAGGCCCGCGGCTACGCCCGCGTTTATTTCGTTTATCGCGAATCCTTCGGGAACTAGATAAAAAGTAGACTTATATTATGTTAATCCGGATTATGTTCTATCTGTATGCCAAATTTCATCCAAATCCGTTCAACTCTTACAGCGTGATTGAGTAACAAACATCCAAACATCTTCAAAAACTTTCACATTTATAATATTAAGTACGATGACAGAAAAACCTTTACAACTAACTGAATACAGAAATCCAAATTGTAACTCGAATTCACAGGGCAGCACTTCAAACATCCTTCTAATAAACCGTAATAAAAATAAAAATAATTTAATTCATTTCAATTTTTTAATATATATATTTTTTTTAAATTTAATTTCTAATAAAATGGTAAATGTCACGAACTGTACTTAACTCTATTAAAAGCCGGGCTTTGTTTACAATGAAAACTTTTAAATGCATTGGTATTGGTTGAAGGATGTTGTTTGACACAGCAATTTGAACTATTTTGACACCCCATAATATAGCTTGATTTTTGCTGAAGGGAAATGCCAACGGTATGGGTAGTATCAACTGACTTAGTATTTACTTTTCTGCTATGGTATGTTTCCCATGATTTTGTAATCGTGGCTCATGAGTAAAAAACCTCCACGTCCTTTACCATCCAAGGTAAAGGATAGCATTATTTACGTTTCTATTACAAAGAATAAACAATAAGACAAAATGTTTAGTTTTCCGTGGTTTTTTATCGCTACGCACAACGCTTGTGACAATATCGATCGTATAGGATCTGAAGCCTAGAGATATTTACATAATTTTACGATTTACGAGGCTTCATATTACAACAACAAAAAAATGCTAACACATATTTTGATTTACAGTAAAAAAGTAATAGGGTCGTACATTTTTCTCTATGTTATTTACTTTTTCGCCAATTTTTTTTTTTCTTTCGTCTATGTATTTTGGTTTGCGAATAATAAACGCACATATGAAAAGAAATAACTATATTATACATTGCATTTGTCGTTATTTAGGGACAATAGAACCAATAGGTGTATTATCGATAGTTTACGCTGCAATATGACGATATAACAAATAAAATATCTACAGAAAGTAATAAAAAGCTTTTTCTTCGACGCAGCGTATATAAATTGAAAGTTAACAACTAGGAGGCAGACGTTGCAATAGTTTAATACTTCGGATAACGAGTTTGACGACATGGGATGACGGGGTGTTTGTATACACCTACAAAGGAAAGGAAAAAGAAAACTTTTCGCAGAGATTCATTTGTTTTCAGGTAAAAATCTTTGAAACAGGAAACCTTCTGTTCATTGATTTAGAATAGAGTTCGTTGCTTATTTGAAATCGGAAAAGTTTTTTTATTTACTTGTTTGAAAGGCCCTACCCGAAAATGTAAAAGAATAAAAATCGGCCAAGTGTGAGTCAGACTCACGCAGTAAGGGTTCCGTACAGCCCATCGACCTAATACCCCATAGAAACTGATTTAATTTACGAGAGTTTATCAAAAGACATCAACGAACATACGCGAAATGTGAATTTTTGCATCTCTTTCTTCCGTAGGTACTGCCATATATGTCTATGTTTGTCCTGTTTTTAGTATTTGTTGCAAAACTACATAGTATGCACTATAATCAGACCAAGTTTGACGCTAGTATGTATTACCGTTTTGAAGATAGAACAGGAACAAAAACGTTGAAAAAAATGCATATTTTTCGAGGTTTCTTGTATGGGGACCCCCTTTGGTTTTAGACTTTTTTTTATTTTTATTATTTGTCGTGATACACCTCATAGCAACACATATTCTGTGAAAATTTCAACTGGTTATCTATTACCGTTACAAAGATACAGCCCTGTGACAGACAGACGGACGGACGGACGGACGGACGGACAGCGTAGCGAGAGTAATAGGGTCCCGTTTGGAACCCTTCGGGTACGGAACCCTAAAAATTTAATGTTAATACCAAAGAACCCAAAAAATATCTCAGGCTTATCTGCGAATATATTGTTTTAAAATGAGGGAAATATAACAAAAGAAAATCGATGATTGATATCCAGTTATCTTTGTACATTATCGGCCAAAATTAATATCCAATCTATCCACGATTTACCCTACTGGAGATAGAAATTTGACATATTTTGTATGGAGCTTATGTAAAATTCTTATAAATGAATTTTAATTTAATTTAATTTATGTCAAATTCCTATCTCTAGTAGGGCAAACCGTGGATAGATTGGATATTAATTTTGGCCGTATATTGGTTACGCACACAGAAATAGATAGCTAGGATGGTTGTTATCACAATTTTACTTGTCTTGCGATTCATGCATGGCAACTTTGAAACAAACTACGCCTCCCATGCTGAAGTCATTAATTTTTAAAAATTAAATTTAATCAAATGTACTTTATAGCTTTTGTTTCTGCAGTTAGAAACAGCGCAATAAGGAATTTGTAAACAGTAAACAGTCATAAGGCGTACTGAGAAAGGTTTTAAAATGGCCAATTGCCCATGCCATGTTGTTAAAATAATAATAATATTTCAATAAGTTATAACTGTTATTAGCTATCTATCGAAGAGCGGAGTCTCCTAATACAAGCATTATTTGCTTAAAAGGAGGCTCCAAACACTAACTAATGTTACCTAAATCTTGTTGATGCCCTGCAATCTGATGCAGAGTGTTGGCAGACGCGCCTCGCCCACTTTTCCATTCTATCTATCTATTTCTATGGTTACGCACTAACTATTATAAATACGAAGATTATAAATAGCTTACGTCACATCAAGGAAACATTGGAAGACAAATTCAAAATCAATTCGATTAATGTTTATTATTTAAACAACAATTAAAAGTTTTAACAAGGTCTTTGAACGTTGCACGGAACTCCTATATTTTATAACTTAATACAACAGAAAGGGGAGAAAACTTTAAAATTTGTGTACCTGCTTTAAACGCTGTTAAACGATTTATTGTTACGGTATTTTGGTGTTTACATCGTTAAATATTTAAGGTGTGTTTGTTCTATAAAAAAATAAGCACATGGTTTGATGACTCTTTTTCACGTATCTTCGTATACAGTCGACCTTACTTCAATAGTATAAGTTTGACCTTGACAGCGTCTTTATTTTGTAAGCAGTAATGGCAGTTTTCATCCACCTACCATTGACTTGAGGTCGACTGCACCTAACTCAGAGCAAAAGAATACTAGAGAGAGAACAAGCCGCCGCGTAAAGGCTGACCGCTGTATGCAGAGCGCATACACCGCCACTGGTTCACTGTCAGTTGCACCCGCGTGAGTATGCACGCTAATTTGAGAAAAAACTTTTTTTTATTACCAAAATGGCGTAAGGATATTGGCAAAAAGGCGTATGCGTGTTTTATATGTGTACGTGCTTTTTGTTGTAATTTATTGATGCGTTTCTTGCGTTGTGTGCGTAAGTTGAACTTACGACACTCGGACTCTATGCAAACTAAGGCGGCTTGCCCGATATCCTTATATTCCGTCATCTGTGGTACCTACACAGTACCTACGTTTCTCGGCTAACTATAGTACAGGTTGTCTCCTCTCCCATTGTGGGTCTCCCATGAAATGGATCTAAGGGATAATTTCAAGATGGTGGGCAACAATACCCTTCTATCTGCTAATAGGTATCACATACTACGAACATCAAGTCTACAGCTAGATCCAATTTCTTCATGTATTTGTATCATACAAGAAATCCCATTTCGTAACCATCAAATTCATTGGATTAGTACCTAGGTAAAAGTAATGTTGACGAAAAGGGATGTAACGTAGCCCCATCTGCCGAGTGTGGAAATAATGGCTATAAGACCGTTTATTGTAGCCAACGTTAGTAGTCCCGCGTTTAACAGTAGAAGTTATTCGATTGAATGATGATCTATGTGCACGTATGTACGGCCGACCGCATGTCAGTGGTAACAGTTTGACATTGACAGCGCCTTTATTTCGTAAGTAGTAAGGGCGTTTTTCTAATTCAAGTGTTACCACTGACATGCAGTCGGCTGTACGTTATTTTACAGCACAAATGGTTAATCTAATAAAATTCTAACATTACCCCACAGACAACGAACAGCCTAAGCTGGTGGACCTAGATATTTGAAATTTGGAGGAAATATTCCTTGACTACCCCCCTGAAGAGAATTAAAGTGGGCTTTTTAGGGTTCCGTACCGAAAGAATGCCAAACGGGACCCTATTAATTTCGCTACGCTGTCTGACCGTCCATCCGTCCGTCTGTCTGTCATAGGGCTGTATCATTTGAACGGTAATAGGTTGCCACTTGAAATTTTCTCAGAATATCTATTGCTATGATCCATATCACGAAAAATACTATAAATAACAAAAAGTCTCAAACCAAAGGGGGCGACCATACAAGAAACCATGAAAAACGCATTTTTTTCAACGTTTTTGTTACTGCTCTATCTTAAAAACGATAATACACATCAGCGTCAAACTTGGTCCAATTATAGTGCATACTATATAGTTTAGCAACAAATACTAAAAATAGGGCAAACTCTCTCTTTCTTACGCAGGTACCATCACATATAAAATAAAATAAAAATCTATTAAAGGATTGTTTAATTTTACGCTAGACCAGAGGTTCCCAAAGTTTATCTACCGCACCCCCTTAATAACCCATCGCCACAATTGATATTTAGGCTGCACTGCGTTTTGACAGTTGCACAGTGTGTTACAAACCCCAATTTTGTTAAATCTCGTTTTTGTTACAAAAATCTATAGAGTATTGTTGAGGACAACCCAAGGATATGATAAAAGAAACGAACGATCTGTTGAAAGGCACTTGCCATATGTATTAAGAGGCTGACAACACCTAAAAAATCAGACCTCTGCGGTCACTGTCGTTTCGTACAGAACTGAAAGAGACGCAACGAGCCGAGAGACGTCGGATACGCCGCTCAACTTGAATGAAAATTAACAATTTATTTTTTTATTAAAAAACTAAAAGCTTATTTGAAAAACAGAAACAACAAATGTTTAGATTATTGTCTTTCTCAAATGTTTTCTTAATTTTATTTATAATATTTAGTAAATAATAGAGATTGTTTGCTTTAAAGCATGTTTTAAGAGGTTAGTTTACAATTCTTTTCTATCGAGAAAACTTTAAGAAAACGTGTTTTGGGCACAATACAGTTTCAGAAAATACGATCAAGATTAACATATATTTTTTTCACTGCCACAAACTGAATAGATACAGCTAAAAATGTTTTTAAAAGAAGCCTATTTGGGGTATTTGGCTGTTGTCAGCGTCTTAAAAATGAAAGTACACTCGTTCCTACGTAGCTCTGTTCTAGGCGACTAATACGTTATTCTTTCTTCAGGCTTCAGGGTTCAGGACGTCAGGATCAGTTCTTCATAGGTTGAGGTCTTGATCTGAAGCGTAGAACGAGTGACGATCGAATGAAATATTGCCCACACAAAATGCCGTTTTTTTTTTTTTTTTTTTTTTTTTTTTTTTTTTTTTTTTTCGAATGGGCTCTCGCAGGTGGGACCGAAGTCCCATTTCTGCTTAACCGGGCTTAGTTGGCGGAGAGTCCCATGTGGGACTCCATTCGCCGAAAGTTTTTCCCTAACTTACAAACTAAATACGCGCGGTATCAATACCGCGCGCAAGCGGGCGCCCCCCGAGGGGGGGGCTCGAACCTCGCTGGGGCATTGCAGGGGGACCCCGCCGTTCCTATGTCCCCCTAGCAGCCGTTGCTGCATCGAATTGGTTTCCTCGAAAGTAGCGGACTTTCGGTTCCTATCGGGTGACGTGTTAAAGCGCCGTGAAGCGGCAAGCCTCGCCGGCGAGGCTAAGACCTACCTAGAAAACCTAACCAGTGGCTACGCAATAGCCTGCTCCTAGGAACTACTCTAGAGCATAGGGCCGGTCTCGCGTGACGAGATTATCTCCGGTTGCTTACACCGTGAGGGCGTCCCCAGGGGGGAGCTCGGACCTCGACTCAGGGTGCAGCAGGGGGACCCCGCCACCGGTCCCCCCAGCAGCCGGTGCTGCGTCGGCATGTGTTTCTGTTTCTCGAGAGTCGGACTCTCGGATTCTGTGTGTGTGTCGCGTCGGTCCTCGCCGGCGGGGACGATATTTTGGACGACGGCGTCGGAGTGTGCTTGTACTTTTATCTGACTCCTGGAGGAGTGTAATAGCGTCATCGGGCTCAATGAGTGTGTGTCTGGGACGCCGGATTTTGCTAATAGCAGATGGCTGGTAGACTGTGGCCGCCACGACCAAGGGGTTGGGGTGCTTGGGAGCGGAATCGAAATAGCGTTTTGAGGCACGCTTGAAAAACTGCTTGATGGTCGGCAGTTTGAGGTCAAGGTGGAGGTCGACATTGCGTACGTACCAGGGGGCGTCTACGGCCCTTCGCATGAACCGGTTTTGGATGGTTTGGAGCATGTGAATTCTCACCGGCTTAACGTGTGCGAACACAACGCTAGCATAGGCGAGTATGGGGCGGATACAGGTGGTGTATATCCTTACTTTGAGAGGAGTAGGCAACTTACTGTGCGCATTGAGTAGGGGGTGGAGACGTCCGAGGACGAAAGCGGCACGGTTTTTCACCCTGCGGATATGCGGACGGAAAGTCAGTCTACGGTCAAGGATCACTCCGAGATATTTGGCTTCTCGTTGCCATGGGATCTGTTTCCCGAACATTGAGACTGGTACGCTCAATTCTTTACGGTACTGTGACAGGGGTCTCTTATCGAAGAGGACCGCTGCACTTTTTTCGGGATTTACTTCGATTCTCCATTTCCGGAACCATTCACCTAGGGTGTTGGCCGCGGATTGGAGGGTACGAGAAATAGCGACATGGGTCATGCCGGAGTAATAGATTGCCGTGTCGTCGGCGAAAAGGGCCATACGGGCTGCACCGCATTTTGGAATATCGCTGGTGTACAGCGTGAACAGTAGGGGGGAGAGCACGGAGCCTTGAGGCACACCGGCGTGAATGGGATGGGGGGAGGAGAGAGCCCCTTCTATGCGATAGCAAAAGGTACGATTCGATAAGTAGTCTCGGATGATGAGCACGAGACGGTGAGGCACATTCATAGTGTACAGCTTATATAATAAGCCGTTGTGCCACACTTTATCGAAAGCCTTTGCTACGTCGAAAAAGAGAGTACCGGTCATTTGACCGCGTACGAAGCCTGCACTGATGTGTTCTACAATGCGGTGCAGTTGATTAACGCAGCAGTGCTTTGTACGAAAGCCAAACTGCTCGTCGGGAAGGAGTTTATTTGAGTCGGCGAAATCTTTGAGTCGCTTATAAATAAGCTTCTCGTAGATTTTACCGAAGACATTGAGGAGACTAATCGGCCGGTAACTACTCGGCTCGGCTTTTGGTTTGCCCGGTTTGGAAATACCGATTACCGTAGCCTGTTTCCAAGCCTGGGGGAAGATGTTGTTTTTAAATGCCGCATTGAAGATGACGGTCATTAGAGCGATTAGGGTGGCAGGGAAACGTTTCAACACCTTATTGGTGATGCCGTCTGCGCCGGGGGCTTTTTTGGGCTTAAGATCCTTGACTATAGAGAGAACTTCGTCAGGGGTGATCGGTGGGAGCGGGTCATCAGGGTCATCTATTGGGGGGGGGGGAGGGCTGACCTACGCTCTACTTCTGAATTAACCTTATCAAGGTGGGTTTGGCTTACGGGAAGCGTACTGAGAGTGCATTGAGACTCCAAACTGTCGGCTAAGCATTCGGCTTTTTCGTCGTCGTCAAAGGCCGGCCTTTGATTGGGTCGATTTAGGGGGGGCATAGTTGCCGTGGTCTCGCATTTAAGTCTGCGTTGAAGGGCCCAGAAGGCTACATGAGACGGTTGGATTGCGCTGACTTCCTTGTCCCAATGATCCTCCCGTACCTGAGCTACACGTTTCTTTACAGTATTCTGTAAGGAGCGCATATGGGCACGATTGGCTTCATTGGGAAAAGCGTCATAGGCACGGATGGCCGCGTTCCTCTCGGTCCTCAACTCATTTACATCGTCCGGCAGTTTCAGACGCTGGTCATCCAGCATCGGAACCTGCCGTGAGCATTCGCCCACTACGGACTGCACATGGTTAGTGAGCGAGGTGATCGCGGCCACCGTGTCCGCGACTGTCTCAATGGAGTCAGGGATTGAATCTAATTGGGGGGATGAGGTAGATTTGAGGCGGTCCTCTAATCTCTTCCAATCGGTTATTGTTTTAGTTACGGGCGGAATACCGGGATCCGAGGGACCACCCCGGGGACCCAGTTGAATGATCACAGGGCGATGATCTGAGTCTAGTTCTTGGATTACCTCAATAGAGCGAATACCGAGGTTTACGCGCTTTAAGAGGGCTATATCTAGGATGTCGGGCCGATGCCCTACTGTGTCAGGATAGTGAGTGGGACGCATCGGGGCGATGACGTCGAAGGAAAGTTTGTCGCTAAGTGCTCCTAATTGAGTGCCAGCGGCGTTATTGGAGACACAGCTCCATGAGCGGTGTTTGGCGTTTAAGTCGCCTGCAATGATTACAGAATTACTGAGATCGAGTAGGGATTTGAGGTCGTCTTCGAGCAGACTCGCGGGTTTGTTTGCGGACCTATAAGCCGAGACTATGGTGATGGGCTGGTGCCCTGTCATGCCTAGGCGACAGATTGAAGCCTCCAGGCATGCTAGCTCTGGGGGATCAATGGGGATGCAATATAAAGAATTGCGGTAATAGATTAGCGTTCCGCCTAGTGCGGTGTACGTTCTGTCGTTTCTAATCAGCCTATAATTGGCTATGTTGGGATTACGACAGTGGGGCTTGAGAAAGGACTCTTGAACGAGTAATATGTCAAGTTGGTGCTCACGCAAGAAGACAGCTACGTCATCGCGTTGACCACTAATGCCTCGGGCATTAAAGAAGCCTAAATTTAGGGAACGGGGTTTGAATCTTTTGGGTGGGGCCGTATTATACATTATAATTGGAATTAAGTATTCTATAGATGTCTTGGTACTTGGCAAGTACCTGAAGGCGCTGCTCGTGGATGCCTTGGGTAAAGGCCCAAAGTCTAGAGTAGGCGTCAATACGGGTTTCCCCTGACTGGGGTTCGAGGTATTCTCTCGGCAGAAGGCCGGGGTAGTTTACCGGAGGGGGGGTTCTCATGGGGGGGGGGCTTTAGCTGCTGGTGCAGTTTTGGGCCTGAGAGAAGGTGCGGGGATGGGTAAGTTCATCAGCGCGGGGGGCTCTGAGGCCGGGGGCGCGAGACGAGAGGTCGGAAGAGGTTGGTATTGGGGCTTTTGATTACCCTTAAACCAGGGGTTGGGCCCAAGTGGGCCGTGGAAATTAGGGGAGGGCCCGAGTGGGCCTCTAGGGTTTGGTGGTTGGTAATGGAAGGGGGCTGCGTAGGAGGGGGCTTCCCTCGCAACGCGGTCGGAGGCGCGTTTTGCCGTTTTGGCGTTGCGCATTTTGGGGGCTTTGGGGCATCCGCGATAGTTTGCTGGATGCCCGGCTTTGCGGCAAAGGACACAGCTAGGGGGCTCCGTGCACTGGTCCCTCTCCTTGGGACGCTCGCACTCGGTAGTCCCGTGATCGCCTAGGCACTTAACGCACCTGGGCTTTGCGTAGCAGTTACGCTGGGAGTGACCATACAGCTGGCAACGGTGGCATTGACCAGGCTGGTTCGACTTGTGGGGGCGCTCGACCGTGATGCCTGATAAATTGCATACGGTCTTTATATTATAGATGTTTTTGGCGTTTTCGCCAGGGTGGCAAATGACAAGGACCATGTTATAGGGTTCCCCGTGCTTACCACGGAACATACGGTGGGTTATTGCAACCGGGATCCCTTGGCGATCGAGGTCGGCGTGCACTTCCGTGCAGCTGACTTCGGACGGAATCCCTCGGATCACAACTCTAAGGAGTCGGTCCTCTGGGAGTGCGTAGGTGTGAAAAGACACACCACGCTCGCGTAGCAACCTGGTAAGGTTGCGGTAATCAGTGGGGGTGGGGACAACTACTTTAATGCCCTGCTGTGTGGGGCGGGCACTAGTGAAATTTATCTTATTTTGATTGCACCAGTCGGATATCCTGGTCCAATATTCCTTATCCTGGATGAATAAGGGAGGCGGGATGGGCACCTTCTTCTGGGAAGGTGAGGTATGTTCCTGAGGGGAGGGGGGCCTGTTATCCTGCGAGGAGGAGTGAGAGGCGGGACGGGGGGTAGGGGCCGGGGCAGAGTTTGCCTCGGAAAGTTTTAGAGATTTTGAGGCGAGAGCCTCGGCCTTGTTAGTTTTCCGGCTGCGTTTTTTACCTTTGCCCACTACCGTGGTAAAGGCACCGGCCTCGTCTGAGTTGACCTCACTGTCCGAAGACATCTCTTGGTCTGATGGGATTGGGGAGCGATCAGGGTATTGAGTGGGGGCTGGGGTGGGGAGAGGTGAGGGGGTACGGTCCTTATGGTCCAGACTGGCTGAACGCCTAGGCGGACCACGCGGAGACCTCGGCCTCTCCTCATCACTGTCGGAACGGGCGGGGCGCCTATTCCTCCTTAGGGGCGGGGGGGTATCGGGCGACTCTGGAGAGTCGGGGACGTCAGGTTGTTTGGCGGCAAAAGCGCTGCCAAACAAGTCGCCATAGTTGGCGATAAAGGTGGGGTCCTTGAAGAGGACGTTTTTTAGGATGCTGAGAAACTCGGCATCAGACACCATCATATAGATGGTGACTAAGCCAAGCCTAGCAACAACGAGAGGGGGAGAAAATTAGTGGCGTACTAACATGGGGGTTTGCTCCTCGGGTGGGTGTTCCCGGGAGTGTGTTCAAACCCTCCCCGTCGGGTATAGACGGGGAGGTTGTGTGCCTACTGGTGAGCCCTAAGCTTGCACTCCTGATTGCCAGTCTTAATGTGCAACCAGGTCCCTAAGTCTCTAGTGTGCAATGGGTGTAAACCCCTAGAGAATGCTAGATAGGACGAAACGGGGGTAAGCTAGGGAAGACTAGGAGATCCCCCAAGGCCTTCTGGCCCTAGCTTCTTCCAATTTTGCTTTGCCCTTAAGGAGCGCAGCTGGCGTGTCGGGTCAACGCCCCTCGGTTTGTTATCACCGTTAGGTATCCACCGAGAACCACAGTAAATAAGTGGGTTTTTTCCTGAAGGGACACTACGTTTTTGACGAAACTCTGTCTAAAGAGACAAAAGCGCGCCCGCTGTCTTGAAAAAGACAGCGAATGTGCTTATCGGGCTGCAGTCGGCGGGGCGACTGCGGAGGGCGCTACGGTGAGCCGTAGCGAAAAATATTCGAGCACTTAATTCGTCACGAGAGGACGGAGCAGGAGCAGCACGACCTCTCGGGGCGAGTGTCAGAGCGTGAATGACAAAATGCACTTCTGGGTCTTCTCGGCGCCCCCGCCAGGGGGCGCGAGGATCGGGACACGGGATAAATCCCTTTCCCGAGGGATCACTCTATGCCCGTAACTACGGGCATGTCATTGTTGTGGGCATGCCCAAACCTAAGTTGCTGTGTGCCGCCTGTCGTGGAATAGGTTGCAACACAGCTATGTGTATGGTTGCTATGATGTACCTGTAGGAGCGCCTCGCATACCGTTCCCACGGATGCGATTTTTCACGACGCCTTGGCGGTCAAGCCCTACCAGGTGGAACCCCCGGTTGCCCCGAGGGAAGCCCAGCAGATGCCGACCAGCGACAAGGCGTCGACTTGTTTGGCGCCCTCTACAGGGAAATGATGACCCCCACTTACAACGCAATCAGAACGAACCAATCACGTTCCAAGCTAAGGGGCCGTTTATGTGTGTTTGGGCGGCTTGTACTGTGAGTAACACCGCCCAATGTTTACGCATGAGATGCGCGCCCGCGACGCGCATTCTTACGTGTGAGTATGGGTGCCTGTACAGTTATGTATGTTTGTGGGCAGCGCGCTCCGTGCCTATATTAACTTAGCACACGTCGCGCGCTGGGGTGCATGTTATGTATGTAGAGTGCTCTGTGTTTGAGTAAGCCACGTGTTAACGTGTTATGACTTACTCAGGCGTCAATCCGGTGGGGGGGGAGCGTCGTCCGCGATTAGGTCCCGCGGGTAGCGCTTGGCGTCGGGAGGCCGCGCGTGCCAGGGCGCCAGATCCTTGACATGGGGCCAAGCCGACGCGTCGGCACGCGCGAACATCTTTTTCGCCAGGCGTGCGGTAAAGTCCTCCAGACTCTCAATCCGAAGGTCCCGCTGGATGGTATTGTTCCTCACGTAGCGAGGGGCTGCGACGATTTTTCGTAGCACAAGTGCTTGTTGTGCTCGAAGCAATTTTCTGTTTGTCTCGCTAGTAAGGGCGAGCCAAGCTGGGGCGGCGTAAGTAAGCTGGGGGCGTATGTAAGTTTTATAGACACCCAGCTTATTCCGAAGCGGGAGGCAGGATGAGAGCACTGGGTGAAGCAGGGCGCGGGTTGCTCGTACCCGTGCGGCGACCTTGCGGACGTGCGGTCCCATTGTGAGCCGGCGATCTATGGTGACCCCGAGGTATTTTACCTGAGGTGACCACGCGATGTCGGCTCCCTGTAGTTTCAGTAGTGGTGGGTAGGCATCATAGCCAGTGAGCATGGCCTGCGTCTTACTCACGTTAACAGACAGTCTCCATTTTTGAAGCCAGTCGGGAAGCTTTGCCAGCGCGCGCTGCATTTTGACGGCCGCGAACTTCGAGTTCATGGAAGTCGTTACATACGCGGCATCGTCGGCATACAGCGCGAGCGTCGTGTCGGGAGTGGAGGGGATGTCGTCGGTGTAACATGAGTAACACGCAGGCGAGATGCAGCTCCCCTGTGGTACCCCCGCTAACACCGGCCGCGCACTTGATAGCGCGCCGTCAACCACCACCTTGAAAGTCCTGTTTGAAAGAAAAGATGAGACCACTTTAACAATGCGGCGGGGCGTGCTTGACGTCGCCAGTTTGTAAAGCAGACCGGGATGCCATACGCGATCAAAGGCCTTTTCCATGTCAAGGAATACTGCAACCGCGTGTTCTTTTTTGTTTACTGTCGCTGTGAGTAAGTGCAGTATCCTTGACAACTGGAGCGTCGTACTGTGTTCCGCGCGAAACCCGAACTGTTCCGGTCGCGGTGTGACGTGCGGTGTTAAGTGTCGCAACAGGAGGGATTCAAACACCTTAGAGGTGGTCGATAGGAGAGTGATCGGCCGATAGCTCTCCGGCTTCAAAATGTTTTTCCCCGGCTTGGGGAGCATGATGACGCGCCCTTCCTTCCACATCATGGGGAAAACCCCCGTGCGCATTATTCCTGTAAACAGGCGCGCCAACGCCGCCAATGTTCGGTATGGCAGGTGACGCAATGATGACAAAATGCCGCTTATTCACCCGCTTAAGTAGTATTCAGCGGGGCACAAGTGGCGCGTAGTGCGCCCTGCGGCTGCTCTGTTCTTCCAACATTTTTACAAGTCATAGCTAGTTGTAGTTATGTATGGCTTATGACCTGTGATTGGTTCATGGTTTATGACTCATCAAACTGTGATTGGCTGATGATCTGTACCTAGCTATAGTGTGATTATAGCTAGATTTCATGCCCTTGTTACTTTGTACATAACGTTTCAGCTGTGTTAGCACAAGTTTTCAGTTACATTAATTAAGTTCAGGCTTGCGTCCGCAACAAGTATATAATTTTAAGCACTAGACTAAAACTCAATACGCCATTATAGTGGAGAAAAAATAATATCTTTATTAATTGAGAGTAAATAGACGAAAACCTGTGTTATGATGTTCTCATTCAATATTTAATTTTGTAATTTGTAGAATCCGGAATCCGGATATAGGTAAACTTTGTCAATTTTTATAAAATAATGACTTGCAGTATCGATCTGGAGTTTTAGTGTAGTGCTTAAAGTATGATAAAAACTATCGATTGTTTTCATAAAAACGAGAAGGAATAAAATTGGGTTTCATAACACACTGTGAGTTGAAAGCATGAGTTCACGCTTAGATTCGTCTCTGAAAATAAGCCTTTGTTCTTATAAATTATCTAGTATCCGTCTTTACATCTCATCACGTCCCCCCAGAGGGGCGCTTCCCCACTTTGAGAATCACTGGGCTAGACCGTGCTGGGTAAAGTTCACATTGCGTCGAGCCTAGTCCGCGTCTTTAATGACTCGCAATTTTATTGTTGTTATTTTGTCAACCCGGATCCAGCTCAGTGCAAAGTGAACTAGTCCATAAAAATAAATTATACTTAAGGAATCCAAATTCGGCAGCTCTACTTTATCCTATGTACACATAAGATCTTTCCACATTTTTACCTACGATTAGACATTGAACACTGAAACAAATCATTAATTGAAACACTTTTGAAGATTCCTCCAGTAAATAATTCATTTTCATTATGCTCGAATGAATTAATTGTACCAAACTAAAAAAAAAGTTTTGTTTACGTACCAACATTTTAAAAGTATTTTTATTTCTTCTAAAAAACTCAGTCAAGTGAATTCTTTATTCAAGTAAGTAGATAAAAATGTGTGGGATTTTGTTATACTTAGCAAATTTAAACTTTTCCTTACACGAGTTTTAAATCAGCTCGCCTTCGCAAGTCCATTTCATAAGAGCAAAACAATGATAACCATTTAAATGAAAAGTTAAAAACCCAAAGCTTTTATTTAATACATTTGATACAAAGTTTTTAAAGTTTTGTGCAAAGAGTTTTACATATTATGGTAAAGATGAGAGAAAAACTTGACAGAACAAGACTTGACATTACAATCACATGAGACTTTCCATCTTCATGTCTCAGTTTGGCGAACCGACTTGCGGTACCATTTAGGCAACAGCCTAGGTGGTATTGAAGTTGTCATGGGCAAAGGTAACCGCTTAACATCAGGTGGGCCTTTAGCTCGTTTCGCCATCCTATACTATAAAAAAAATAAAAATACGAATTTATTCGTTATTTTCAACATTTGGATTTATAAATTAGATTGTGAGATTTTTTATTACCTCGGTCAATCTTTTTAGGTACCTACTAGAAGTAGTAAAAAAACCTTTCTCAAAGGCCAGTCATGCCTGGTAGCTATGCGCCTAAGTATACTTTTTACGTTTCAGAAAAAAAAATGGTCTAGCTACTAAATCTACTTTTCAGTCTGACCCTGCCATTTGGGCTTTTATTTATTAAGTCAACTTTAGAAACCAGAGTATTCTGATGCTGTATGTACTAGATGAATTGTCCATTTATCGAAAACTATAACTATACCTTTCCAGTGTTGTGATCGTCACTTCCCAGTAGTGTGGCTCTGAGTGGTGCAACACAATCAGTGCTACCGGCTTTTGACTGTAAGTTTGGCCGCATCATAACAATCATAACTAACTATTCCAAGCATATTTTTATTCAATTCAATTCAATTCAATTCTTTATTTGCGTGAATATTGTTACATAGATGGTAAAAAAATATATTGTATTGGTACATAATATTCCGCCTAAAATAGGGCATGAAAACATTGTTGGGTAGTCTAACACAGCACTAGGTATACATACATTTTCAAATCTAACAATTCATTTTTAGGGTTCCGAAGTCCTACAAGGAACCCTTATAGTTTCGTCATGTCCGTCCGTCTGTCCGTCTGTCCCTCTGTCCGTCTGTCCGTCTGTCCGTCTGTCCTAATCCTTTACAGCTTAATAACTTCTACAGTTATAAACATAAGTAAATGAAATTTTGTTAAAAAATAGTCTGCATATAGATCTCAATTTTAAAAGAATAAAAAAATAGTTTTTACGTTCTTTAGGGGTGGCGCCCATACATGTGAAATGGGGAAAAAATAAATTTTTTCGCTGCACCCCCTCGTGTGGGGTATCATTGAATAGGTCTACTAAAATGAAGGTAATGTTTCATACACCACTTTTTTATCAGGTGTACCATCTGCGAAATATAGCCCGCCAAAGTGGCTTGCAATGTGTCCCCCCCCCTGCCATTTCTAAACTATGCAACGTAGAAACTTATAATCTTCCACATTGATAGACCTTTGTGAAAACTCTCTTTTAAAATTATTTCGAGTATAATGTGATTATAATTTTTTGAGTTATAGACAGAAAACTGAAAAATACTTAAAACGTCCTAGTTCAAAGGTCATTGACCTTA
The DNA here is from genome assembly GCA_949699075.1 of Asteroscopus sphinx. Lineage (NCBI taxonomy): Eukaryota > Metazoa > Arthropoda > Insecta > Lepidoptera > Noctuidae > Asteroscopus > Asteroscopus sphinx. The sequence goes on from OX453013.1 coordinate 15,595,245, forward strand.
GAGAAAAATGATCATAGCAAATAATGCTCCTTTAGCTACTTTTTATTTGAAAAAATCACAAAAAGTAACTTTGTGTTATGTTGACGACACACTTCTTAAATTTGGCGCCATCTAGCGGCGTCGTACAACACTCTCTGGGTCGCCAATGCTACCGTCAAGTGCCGTGTATTACATTTGGCACTGTATAGCGCCATCTAGCGGCTACTGACATCACTCTCTGAGTCGCCAATGCTGCCGTCTATTGCAAAAACTAAAATAGCCGTGATTAATATTCGATTTGATTTGTTTGTAACACCTACTTAAGGAACCCTATAATACTGAGCATGGCCCGACATGCTCTTGGCCGGTTTTTAACATTAGGTTATCTACATCCATTTTATAATAATTCATGTCATATCACATTATTTCTAATTACATGTCTACAGTATAATTTACATCTCAATTGTTGATAATATAATTTAAAAAGTCACAAATTGCTTACCCATTTTTAGGAAATCCGTGACAGAATAAAACCCTCTTTGGTGTTAGCTTTGAGGATTTTTGTCGTTTAAATACGCTATTAAAGAAATTACTAATAAATAATAAAGAAACGTTGTCTACTTCGGGTGTAATCTCGTTATTAATTATCTAGACCTTGAGTTCTAAATAAAATGCCTATGTTTTAGTGAAACCATTACATGAAAAATGTACATTAGTGTACATGTAAAACTATACTAAAATCCATTACCTAGTTTAATGTACGGTCCATACATAATGTGAATATATTACACGGAACCCGTTTTAAAGCTTTGCGTTTACTAAGTAAACCGTAATCGTGATGTATATATATAGTGGCAGTTAACTGGCCCTTGAGAATACCCGCCACCGCCAGATAAAATTATATTTAAGGTTCCTAGACTACACGCAGCCTTTGTAGGCCTGGAGACTCTAAAATATTCATTGTATTCGGTATAATTTATGATTACGACATAAATACAAGACGTTGTCTAGAAAATTAACTGAATAAGTTTGTAGGACACGAATGTTTACGAGAGAAGAATTGGAGTTCCTACTACATATTTGATGAATGAAATTAACGGAACTTTGGCGTCGTCGTCCTAATACAACGCGATTAGGTACGCAGTTATCGCGTGAATATGCGAAACCATCATCGCACGTACGCGTGACAACATGAATCTAATGTCCTAATAGGATAGATGTAAGGTCGTGTCGCGTCACTCATCCCTTTGCATAGATGTTTGAGACGCAATGATGGCGTGAATGTCGAATAGGAGGTCACCTGTTTTGCATCAATAAATAAGATTGCGCATTCATAGGTACGAACTAAGTTCGAGTGAATCAGTAATCACTGGTTTTAGCCGCGCGATTGCGAATGTCAAGTAGGACACCTATTCGGAACCTATGTGATCGCGAGTTTGCATGAATAAAATTCGCGCGAACTTGCGATGGTCACATAATCATGTTGTATTAGGACGACACCTCAGTCTTCGCCATCCTTTAAGCATTTTAGGAACGGCTTCTTGTCTACCAGATGTGGCTAAATAGTACTTAGGTATTCGCATTCTATACTAAGCTAATGCTGTCTGGCAGCTCAATAAAATATTTAGAGGGCGCAGGTTTGAATTCTGCTCATGCTCACTAATAAGCGAATTTTTCTTCCCACAACTTATGTCACATGCGATAGAGCTATTTGTGCTACTCCAAATAACAATAACAACAACAAACAATACAACAACAACAAACACAACAACAACAATAAACAACAACAAAAACAACAACAAACAACACAACAATATTTGTGCTTTTGTTCTCTTATTTTTCCAAGTAGAAATCCATCACTATGAATGTAAACCGAAAATTCTAATCAGATGTTCAGAAAAATATCAGGAGTGCTAAAAATTTGCGTATTGGTTCCTATTCCTTATCGCAACCACATAACACATTCAAATTCACTGTAAAACAAAAAATATAATTGCGTGCGCTACAAAATTGTATGTATGTATCCATCTCAAAAAGCCGATTTTTATTTTGTTTTAACGTGGATGTGGGTGGGGATACTGCAGAACACCACAAATTTTCCGCACTCCTTAAGAAATATTCTGTATGATTTTGAATACTCACGTATTGTACGAAGACTTTTTTTATTTTTTATTATGTCAGGTTCCATATTTACAGAATCCTTTAATGTTGAATAACAAAAGTTTGTGCTACTACGGTTAGCCCTTGTTTTTTGATGATAATGAAATGACAAAGAAAGTTTGTATATTATGTTACACTCGGAAACTTTGTTCCCTGATGTAATAATACATCAACTTTGTTCAACTTTATTCAACTTTTGTGGAATATAAGTTCGGGAATAAGTAGGTACTATTCAAAAAGTTAATTTTATCTGAGTGAAACATTTCGCACCTAAGTAATATTTTATTTAAGATAACTGAGATTGTCGTCTTGTTAGTTATTGTAACATAATTTATATTTCTTCTGCGGACTTGAACATTTACTTTGAGTATTCCAAGAATTTATTTAAAAATTGTTTGAAAAATTTGTGTCTGGTTAGTGGCAATAGGCACGCCCCTTGTTACATGGGAGATGAAACTTAAAACATGACTGACGAAATGTGAGTGTTAGTACCTCTGCCTACTCCTTCGGGGTATATAGGCGTGAGGTTTTGTGTTGTTATAAAAAAATGCCTATCGCCGGGGTCTCGGTCTCGTGGTACGTACGAAAAGTAAAGAAAAGTATTCTTTATTTTAATCCAGGAAATGGTCTATCTGTATGTCAGATTTCAATCAAATCGGTCCAGTAGTTTTTACGCGTGATTCAAACGAACGAAAAATCAAACAGACAATTAGTTTTATAATAGTTAGGATTAGAATAATTTGGTGTTGATTCTCTTGTTCACAATCTAAACTTATTTAAACCAATGATATTTAAAAGTACAGATATGTTATACCCTAACCAAACAAACGATAAAAATGTTCCGTACGCAGCCATAAACCAGTACAAAGTAAGTAAGTTAGTTACTTTAAGTTACTTTCGCGTCGTCATAATTGGAACACTTTTTGTACACACACGACGGCATTATTGTTTTCATTTGTCACCAGGCACGCTCGGCGCCTTGCTTGACGCGGAGTAATTGCAAAACATCACAATTAGGACGTTTTCGATTCTTCAAATTGCGCACGTTAGTATCATTTATGTACTTTTATATATCATTGTTTTAAACTATCGCTCAGTTTTACTAATAATTATTAGATACAAGAAAGGGATGGCAACAATTTTAACGCTATCAAATTAGTCGGAATTAAAATTTCCATACAAGTTTAGTCGTGACCTCGGAACATGCCGTCTAAAATACAAAGAAATGAAACATGACCTCTGTGGTCTAGGGGTTCGAGTGTCGGACTGCTGATCACGAGGTCGTGGGTTCGATTCCCACAGGACACAAATATTTGTGTGATGAATATGAGTGTTTGTGTTGGTCTGGGTGTTTCTTATGTATTATAAGTATGTATTTACAAAAAAAAAAAAAAGTATATAAGTATATTATATCCATTATCTAGTACCCATAGTACAAGCTCTGCTTAGTTTGGGACTAGATAGTGCTGTGTAAAAATGTCCCAAAAATATTTATTAAAATATTTATTATTATTTATTATTATTATTATTTAAACTAATTTGACGGCACTAAAGTTGTTGCCATCCTTTTATTGTATCTATTATTAGTAAAAGAGAGTGACAGCTTAAAATAAGTTTAGTTCTTGAATAACAGAATCGACACCATTGTCTCACTTTCCTATATAACGTAAGGTGGACTCCATACTACGCTATCGATATATAACATACCCTTTACATTCCTGCATTCTTCAAAGATTGTATAAGAGAGCCCATAGGTGATTGGTAAAGGTCATCGGTCGACCCCCATAATGGTTACGTGGGGGTGTTTCTTAAGAAACGAGAACTTGCCGACCCTTTCAAGAATAGACATGAATAAAATTACAGTAATCTATTGTAGAAAATCTTTTATATCCTTAATAATGACTTAAATCATCAAGCAGAAGTATTTCACTGCTGTTTACGCCTGCAGTTCAACGATAATCGTATATGGTTAGGTTAGTTAATCTTAAAAAAATTGTAACTGAATAACCTAATTGCAGTTTATCCGATGTGGAAGTTTTAACTCATAGGACGGTTTGCGGCTGCAAACACAAACCGTCCTGTAGGTTAAACGCATAGAAATCGTAATAATAAGGTAATAGAGATGAAAAAGAAAATCCGGACATTGTTTACACAGCACCAACTAGTCCCAAACTAAGCAGAGCTTGTACTATGGGTACTAGACAATGCATCTAATACTTATATACAATTTTTTTTGTAAATACATACTTATAATATATAAGAAACACCCAGACCAACACAATCACTTATGTTCAGACAAAGATTTGTATCCTGTGGGAATCAAACCCATGACCTCGTGATCAGCAGTCCTACACTCGAACCACTGGACCACAGACGACGTCGTCAAAATATCGTCGTCGTGATATCTACTGTTTTTTAATACCGGAACGCGTGTCGCCGATTCACCGCTACCAACACATAAATACGCAATTACGTCCACCATGTTTTCAGTATTCAATGCAAAACAAATTAAGACTAAAAAAATCCACTGTTAGATTTGCTGTAAAAACAATTTTAGTGACTCTGCGTCCAAAACAGCACTGATGATCAAGCAAACGGTTCGTGCGCTGGTGTCCTACAAGACACCTGTACGCGGCAACAAGTTTACGCACCTTTACCACTTCTATTACATTATTATTTTGATTTCTATGGCTAAACGATTTTATCACTACTAGATAATTTTTACTTACTGCTTTTTGTAAGTGTCTGAGTAGAGTAGGCTGGGTAGCGCAAGCAATGCGCTGGCGCACCACACGGTCAAGAGCGCCGCGCGCGCAACCCGACGACTCAGTCTATGCTGTAGCGGCTTCACTATCGCCACGTACCTAAACAAAGTAATAATGTTTAGGTACAAAATAAAGTAAAAAAAAAAATAGTAATAAAGTAATAATAAAACTTTTTAACAAAAAATTGAACCGACGAAAACAGAAACAGAAAAGCGAAAAATAACTAATTATGAGTCGGCGCCAAACGAACTTTTAACAAGCAAAGTGCGTGTAAGTTGCAAGTGGCCGAGCGGAGAACGCATTTTTGGAAAGTTATTGTTTATCGTTGAAAATTTCACGTTGTATTTGATGTGACGTTGTTTTTATTATTTATTTAAAGTAATTTAATGATCTTCGTTGATTGGTTGTTTGGCGCCGACTCATAATTAGTTATTTTTCGCTTTTCAGTTTCTGTTTTCGTCGGTTCAATTTTTTGTTAAAAAGTTTTATTTGTCATTTTTTTGTGGTTAAAATCTAACTCCAGGTCTCCATTATGTCGTAGTGTCTAGAACTATATTTATGTGTGTCAAGTTTCAACAGAATCGGTTAACAGGTAAGAATTCAGTGGGTGAACAAACACTCATCCCCTGTTTTACTACCCTTAGGGGTGGAATTTGATTTTGAAATTTAAATGGGACCAACTTCGAGATATACCCTATCCATCAAAATCGGACCACTCTGTAAAAAGTTATGCGTGGTCATACATAAAAAATATATACGCGTCGAATTGAGAACCTCCTCCTTTTTTTCGTCGGTTAAAAATAAAAATAAAGTAACCAACAACTCGATTGACCCAAGGCTGAATAATCGGCTTCTGGGTCGTGGGCTCGATTTCATAGAGCTATTGTTCAAAGTCAGAGTATTTATGAATATAAGACATGTGTCCGCCTCCGCTATTAAGTACAGTCGACTGCATGACAGTGGAAACACTTGAATTAGAAAACCGACCTATCTGCTTACGAAATAAAGACGCTGTCAATGTCAAACTGTTATCACTATCCCAAATATATTTATTTATTTATTTTATCACTATCACTGACGTGCTGAAAAACTACGTTGTATGGCCGACCGACCTTACAACATAATTTTGTGTGTAGTGGAAACCTCAAAATACCCAAAAAGATATTCTTCTTACATAACTATCGAGAAAAACGTGTTTTAAAATACAATTATTTGTACAATAATATTGTTGATAGTTAAATAAATAAATAATAAATGTTTTTGGGACATTTTTACACGGCACCATCTAGTCCCAAACTAAGCAGAGCTTGTGCTATTATTACTTATATACTTTTTCATACTTGTAATACATAAGAAACACCCAGACCAACACAAACACCTATCTTCATTACACAAATATTTGTGTCCTGTGGGAATCGTACCCACGAGTTCTGTTGTCACTTTAAAAGTTATTTGCAGAATGTACGGCATTCCAGACAAACCCTTTCCGTTTTTGCTTATCTTTTTGTCATTGTAATAGTAATTTTAGAGTTATCATTGTAAGTTCCCAGAAGAAAGTGGAGATAGTGTAGAAGGTCAAGCAAGTTCTACCTGATTCACGGAACCATCGAACTATAGAACCTATCGAGCTGAACTTCCTAGATCATAAGGACCTGTTCACAACCGCTGATGTATGGACTGAATTTAACCATAATAACCAAATTAAGTTTAATTGTTTTACATGTTACGTGGCTTATAAACTATCCCGATGGATTCTCCTGGAATAAACAAGCAACTGAACGAAACAACAAACTACTGAACAAACTACTTTTTGGTTTGCGTGGTTTGCACTATACAAAAATAATGATTTGTTAGGTTTTATTATAAAGAAGCCTTTAGAAAGCTATATCTATTTATGTATCGAATGGGTACCCAGTAGATAATATAAGAATTATTAATGTTTGAATTAATCAAACATAACCGACCTACATATTTTTTAAACAGTTTTTGTCGATAAGTTCTTTCTGATAACTTTATGTGGTTTTATCAAATGATATATTGTAACTAGTCCGTGTGGTGCCGGACTTAAAGAATATCACCCTTATCTCTTTTCATGGGTGTCATAAAAGGCGACTAAGGGATTCACCAGAGGATGGGCAGCAGCATTCTCCGAGTATTTAACCAACCAACTGCGATCGCTAACCCGCCTGCCAAGCGTGGCGATTATGGCATATCCCCCCCTTAATTGGGGGAGGCCTACGTCCAGTAGTGGACGTCCTTCGGCTGAAATGATGATGATGATCATGATATTGTAACTATCATTTGATAAAATCACATAAAGTTATCAGAAAGACTGGACTGCCTCGTTGGTCTAGTGGTCGCAAGCGCGACTGCTGATCGTGGCGTCCTGGGTTTGATTCCCGCGTCGGGCAGTGTTATTGGGTTTTTCTTTAGGAAATTCTCAGTAGTAGCAAAGATTAGTCTAGATTAATTGAGTTTAAAATCTCTTCACATTCACTGGAACAAAATTCTGCGAGGCAGGCGTACGATCATTACTTAACCCCTCGTATGCCAAACCACTTTTTAAAGACGACGTCCATTGTTTAACTATTGTGTTTTTTTTGGTTCGATTCCCGGTTCGGGCAAAATGTTATTGGGTTTTTTCATTAGGAAATTCTCAGTAGCAGCCTGGAGTCTGGATTTGTGCCCGGTTAATGGCAATAGGCTCGCCCCCTATTACATGCGACTATAACATAACTGGCGAAATGTGGGTGTACTATACACCTCTGCCTACCCCTTTGGGGAAATGCAGGCGTGATGTTATGTTACGTTATATTGTAACATAAAAAGTACCTACTGTAATTAAATTTTTTATTTGTAAGTTGTTCCATCTGGTGAAATAAAGATTTTTGATTATGATTTATGTTATAGAATAAAGCCTATTTTGAATAAAGTATCTATCCAAAACATTTATCCACTGTCAGATGGGCTATGTCACACAGCGTGTTGTAACGTCACTGCGTTGCTTCTGTGGCGGTGGTATGCCACACGGTGCGCTGCGGCACCGCAACGCTAAGTGCGGCCACACGGGCAGGTTGAAGCAGTCACGACCGACCGCTTCAAGCGGCGACTGCATAGAAAACTACAATCATTCTTTCATTGACATACACAAGACCGCTTGAGCAAGTCGCGACCGCTCCGAGCGTTCAGCAGTATGGCGAAAATTCGTCGTGCGGTCGAACCACAGACCATTAAGACGCTGACAACAGCCAAATACCCCAAATAGGCTTCATTTAAAAACATTTTTAGCTGTATTTATTCAGTTTGTGGCAGTGAAAAATATATATGTTAATCTTGATAGTATTTTCTAAAACGCTATTGTGCCTAAAACACGTTTTCTTGAAGTTTTCTCGATAGAAAAGAATTGTAAACTAACCTCTTAAAACATGCTTTAAAGCAAAAAATCTCTATTATTTACCAAATATTATAAATCAAATTAAGAAAACATTTATGAAAGACAATAATCTAAAACATAGTTGTTTCTGTTTTTCAAATAAGCTTATAGTTTTTTATGAAAATAAAATATTGTTAATTTTCATTAAAGTTGAGCGGCGCACCCGACGTCCCTCCGCTCGTTGCCTCTCTTTCAGTTCTGTACAAAACGACAGTGACCGCAGAGGTCTGATTTTTTAGGTGTTGTCAGCGTCTTAAGCCTCAAGACGCCGCTTAAACAAAATTTTGCATAAGAACGCAGTCGTAAAATGTTGGCGGGGACCGGGGGGCGGACGGCGCGTTATGATTGGTCGGCTCAAAAGTTCGGTGATCTGATTCCGTATGATTGGTGCCGCTCACTGACGGACTGACGTCCTGATAGGCGGTGGGGCGTATGATATGCAGTGCTACTGCATATGCATCGTGACCGGGGGTGTCCGGCTAATCGGCGTCTAGAGGCTTACTGGTCAGTAGTGGGTCGAACAGTTGCAAGCAAAATATAAACACTGACTGCTTTCGACTTCTCGAGCTGTCGGCTGTTTTGGCGTCAGCCCGTATTTGTTGTTGCCGTTTTGTTAAGAAGTGGGGTAATAGTGGTAATACCGATATTTTCTGTACTAGCCGATATGAATAATTGAAAAAAAAAAAACATCATCACTTCTAAGTTCCACAAGCAAGTGATGGAATTGGCCATGTCGCAGAATACGCCGTATTCTGCGCCAGTGCAAACAGCAATAGGTAGTGCTTATTCCTCAAAATCTATTTTGCTATTTAAATTGACAACTGATTCAGCAAGCGGTTGAAAACGAGTGCTCGGGGACACGCGACGCGACGCCCCCACGCTGTCCCCTCGACAGCGCGCAGTGCCGCACCGCACATGTTTGTTTTGACTTTTCGTTTTTCTTATAGTTTTTTCGCCACACAGTGTGTGCGTCACCCTACCAACGCTACCAACAAAATTACTACGTAGCGGCGCTGCAACACGTCGCCCGTGTGGTATAGCCCTAACTTCGATTACATAACAAGGTTAATAGGGTAGAAGTCGCTGAAATTGGCTGAGGACCAAAAAAGTTTAAGCAAGAAAGAAGTCACACTCAGCAGTCAGTAAATTTACGCTGAATAAGTTTATATGACCTAAATGTAATTAATCGGTCCAAATAACTGATAAGACAGTTAGGTTAGAACTTATTAATCGAGCAAAACTTAGAGATATCAGTTATGTGATACGGATAGACTGTGCAGTATAGTTTTATTTTATTGAATACAAAGCATTTTTACCCAACATCTTTTACCAAAAAATGAATTCCTCCCAAATTCACTTTCTGATAAAGCCGTGTCTACGCCACTTGATGAACTTAATAAACAGTAATTTTTCATTGTGTAGGGCTCAAAGAAAAAGCCAGATAAGTGTGTCAAAAGAGATATGACATCGATTATATCGGGACATCAGACTCCTCATTCTGATAGATAGATATGTTGTCAGTGACAGATAAGGGTCATTTAAGAAAAAGGCGAAGGGAACAAAGATAAGAACGGCCAATTAACTACGTCACAAGAAATGACGTCACAATTCTGAAAAAACTCATCCTATGTTTAGATTAAGGTGAACAGATATATAATGGCTGATTACCTAGGACGTCTGGTTTGTCATGAAAGGTCATCGGTAAACAGTTCACTACGAAATGATGGACATTCAAACAAAGGGTGTGTATACAAGTGTAGATAAGTAACCTTGATTTATTTATATTATTGATGGATATCTCAGTAAACGTAAACATTAATAACGAGCTTCTGATAATGTAAGCTTTGTTGTTTTGGTCTACAAATATTATTTCATAGCAATGATTTTTTGTGTGATTAATTCCAGCTTTTATCAGGAAATCTGATTAGTCGTCATTGCGATTTAATGTATTAAAATCCACGTCAATTGCAAAAAAAACTATGTGACTTTCTAAATACATCGAAATGAAAATCCAATTAAATTATTGTATTGATTTTTCTTTCTGATATATTCTCAGAAAATATCAATTAAATCGATCTTCCTATCAAATACCTATTTATAGTGGTGTTTGTACAAAGTATTGTATTATCGTTTCTCAAATCAACCTAAGCATTATTAAATATGTAAGCCTTTTTTCACTGAACAATTTTCATTTATATAGAACCCTATTTATGAATCCTATTGGTAGTCGAATACACCTACGATGAAATAAATAAAATGTAATAGTGCAAGTTTTTTAATTAATTTTGCGCATATAGGTGCATCTGCAATAAATTGAAAAAAAAAAATAGCAGTTGGGCTAGCAAAATAATGCTACAGCGTTTTTGATACTTACTATAACAAATCACAGTCGTGTTTTAATAACCCCTATTATGTAACAGTTTGCAGTTTTAACGCGCGTGTAAACGTAGTGGTTATATTCTCTTTGCGCGCGTGTCGCGCGTGGCGCACGCGCCTTCTGCCACGCCTCACAAAAACATCTCTATTTCGAATTCTATCGTCTCTATCCACATTATGTAAACTGTTTTGGGTTTCCAAAGAATGAGGCCATATATTATACAAAAAATAACCATTCTCTAATCCCATCATTCGCATATTCCCATTATAGAAAAAACTATAAAATTATGAAGTCAGAGTACTGGCTGATTTAAAGGTCATTATTGTAATGAGGTTGTATCATGTGGATTTCTGACAAAACAACTGAATGAATTTACATGAAACTTTGGAATTATTTTTATGAAACTACCTACACGTTGAAACATGTTATTATACCATGCTACACGTAATCTAATGGCAGTGTAATTTCATGAGTCCTACATTACATTTATAACAAAAAAAAAAAAACTGTGAATTTATATTGTAGGTACCTGTACCAATACATAGTTTTCTGGACGTCCTACAGAGTTTATAACTACTAAATAGATTGTAATAGATTTTACTAGAATACTGCATGGACCTTCAGTGATTTAGTAATTTATAAACTGTATTGGTATATGCCGCTATAATTGTACAAAAACAAAACCTACATGACGAAACAAATTTGCGATAATTTTACTACGTAATTTTGTCACCGTAAAAATCTAATTTCGTGATATTATTCCGTGCTAACTATTATCTACTAATAAAACTACGTATTTTTATGATTATTATTTATAAACTTACCGATAGCAATGAGCACTAAAACAAACACAAAATAACTATTTCACACACTGACACGAACAATAAACATCGCGGCCGCCATCTTGCCAGCTGATACGGGGTGCGTTCCGTAGAATATAAATTTTAGTATGTTAACCATTCTATAGACAATACATTTTTATTTTCATAAACGAAATTTTTAGTGGGCCACACTCTCAAATTTCGTATAATCGAATTAGAATCTTAAATGTATTAAAAATTAGGTTTTTGTTCGCCTGGGGACGGCATGCACTCTAGGGTACGTTAGATTAGGGTATTGGCGTTTGGAAGCGCACCCGTGAATACTTGTGAGTTTATGCGGAATTATGGAATTTGTATTACAGTTTTACTAAGACTACTATAAACGGTCGACCGTACGTCAGTTTGACAGCGTCTTTATTTCATAAGCAGTAAGGGTGGTTTTTAGGGTTCCGTCCGTCTGTCTGTCACAGGGCTGTATCTTTGTAGCGATAATAGATAACTAGTTGAAATTTTCACACAATATGTGTTAATATGGTGTCTATCACTACAAATACTAAAAATAATAAGTCTAAAACTTAAGGGGGTCTCCATGCAAGAAACCTCGAAAAACATGCATTTTTTCAACGTTTTTGTTCCTGCTCTATCTTCAAAACGGTAATATATACCAGCGTCAAACTTGGTCTGATTATAGTGCATACTATGTAGTTTAGCAAAAAATAGAGCAAACATAGACGTTTGTGGTGGTACCTACGTAAGAAAGAAATTAAAAATTCACATTTCGCGTACGATTGTTGATGTAATTTAATAAACTCTCGTAAATTAAATTAGTTTCTGTGGGGTATCAGGTAAATGGGTGGTATGGAACCCTTACTGCGTGAGTCCGACTCACACTTGCCCAGTTTTTATCTAATTCAAGTGTTAATACTGTCATGCAGTCGACTGTACCAAGGTTGACTCAGCGAGAATGTCTAAGGCATTAAGTCCGCCTATGTACTTACATTTGTTGCATAAAGTTTAAATAAATAAATATGTTGTAAAATAAAATTCTCAACCTTCACCACCTAATTTAATAACGAGCTTTGGAACTACGAAATACTTTGTGTATATTCAATCAAATATTTGTTGTAGCCTTTTGACATTTGGCTTGTATATAAAAATAATTATTATTTATAATGTGAGGCATGAAGGCCTAAGATATTGTCGATATGAACATATTGGTGTTTCTCAGCCCTACAATAGTACCTATATTACTGTCGAGGCCGAGGGGCTCGTAGCGAAGCAACGACTTCGCGGATTGTACGCTCTGCTAGGTTAAGCTGCACTTGCCGCGGTCAGTCTGTGGATGGGTGACCGTTTCGTTACACATCGAGACCCCTCCGTGCCTCGGAGAGCACGTTAAGCTGTCGGTCCCGGTTGTCATACGAATATCTATGGCAGTCGTTACGGGTAGTCAGAAGCCTGAAACTCTGACAACTGTTCTAACCTCCGAATGTCGGTAATACCCAGTAACTGGGTTGCGGGGGTCTGATGGCAGTCACTCTGTGTAAAATACTGATTTTCAGCCGCATCTGGCTAGACTGGACGCCAACCCCAATAAAATTGGGAAAAGGCGCGGAGTATGATGATGATGATTACTGTCGAGGCCTGAAATAAAGCAATTGACGGTCGAGTAATATTGGAAGGACGAGGCGAAGCCGAGTAATTCCGGAGTCATTTTAAAACAGTACTATAAAGTTGGAAGCATGAGTTCTAAGTTTACGCTTAGATTCGTCTCTGAATATAAGTTACACTCGCATCTTGGGGAGTGCAATAAAGAAAAAAACCGGTCAAGTGCGAGTCGGACTCGCGCAGTAAGGGTTCCGTACCTCTCAACGACCTGATACCCCATAAAAACTGATTTAATTTACGAGAGTTTATCAAAAGACATCAACGTACAGTGCGCGAAATATGAATTTTTGCATGTCTTTCTTACGCAGGTACCGCCACATATGTCTATGTTTGTCTTATTTTTAGTATTTGTTGCTAAACTACATAATATGCACTATAATCTGACCAAGTTTGACGCTGGTATATATTACGGTTTTGAAGATAGAGCAAAAACAAAAACGTTGAAAAAAATGCATGTTTTTTGAGGTTTCTTGTATGGGGACCCCCTTTGTTTTTAGACTTTTTTTTGTTTTTATTATTTGTCGTGATACACCTCATAGCAACATATATTCTGAGAAAATTTCAACCGGTTACCTATTACCGTTCAAAAGATACAGCCCTGTGACAGACAGACGGACGGACGGACGGACGGACAGCGTAGCGAGAGTAATAGGGTCCCGTCTGTCACCGTTCGGGTACGGAACCCTAAAAAAGATGACCTCTACACTAGAAGAGGATCCCCTGATGTGGTGGAAGTCAAATGGGCACAAGTCCCATCATCTCGTGTCCATAGAGCACCAGTATTTGGCAGCCCCTCCGACTAATTGAGAACCTTCTGCTTTTCGCAGTCGGTTAAAAATACTTGAAAATTTTAGTGTTTTTCATAGCATTTACACTTCTGCTTCCGCTTCCGTTTCCGCTTCCGCAAAAATTTACTTATGACATCTGCTTCCGTTTCTGTTTCGTTAAGACACTTCCGTTGCATCACTAGTCTGTGCTTACTCTATAATGAGTTCTTAATCGTGCCAGTGTAGTAGATTAATGCCTAAACTTTTCTCATTGTGAGGAGCTGATTAATGCAATCGTGTTATCTATACACATTAGATCTTCTAATGACGTCACATCTATTTTTTTATTCATATTCATATTTCATATTTATTTATTTCATAAAATGTGGTACAGTCTGTTACAAAAATATAGTAGGTATAAGCTAGGGATCGATCTTAAATAGTAGGTAGTAACAAATACAAAAGTACTGGCGTCCTAGCTAGGTTACAAAGTAGCCTGTGTTAAGGTCCGCCAGCCCTTGATTCCCTTAAATGAAGAACAAAAATAATGGAGACTGCTATGGACAGTGAGGTGCAATCTAAGTTCTATGTAAGCTATCTTATACTAAGTGTGTGTAGTATATGTGTAAGTAGGTATGGTGTGTGTGTAGAGAAGAGTGTATTGTATGTATGTGCATGAAAGTGGGTGTGATGTGTCGGGGGGTGTAAGTAAGTGTGTGAACGGAGGAAAAAGAGGGGTGAGTTTAAGTGTGGAGCGTTATTTAGGAAAGTCACTATGATAGTGTTGTGAGCAGATCTTCAGAGTCATCATAATTTTTATTGGACAGAAAATGTGTTACCTGTTTTTTACAAACTTCGTAAGAAGATTGATACACTGGAGTGGTAAAGTTGATTCTATTATATAGAAATGGTCCTAGGTAGTAAAAAAAACGTTTAGTGAAAGTAAAGTGTGGGAATGGTACATTACATGGATCGAGTTTTCTTCGAAGTGAAGATTGAGTTTGTATAAAAGGAGTTTTTGTGTGCTGTTGTAATATAGTGTTGAGTATGAATGTTTGGCGGACCGTAAGAACATTGCATTTTTGGTATAGGTCAAAG
The DNA here is from genome assembly GCA_949699075.1 of Asteroscopus sphinx. Lineage (NCBI taxonomy): Eukaryota > Metazoa > Arthropoda > Insecta > Lepidoptera > Noctuidae > Asteroscopus > Asteroscopus sphinx. Next base: position 15,610,313 of record OX453013.1, read on the forward strand.
GTAGGGTAGAGCCTTGGACGGAAAGTGGCAACCTTAAGTATGGCCCTCTGAGCCACCTCAAGTGGCTTGAGTATGGTTTTTGCAGCTCCACCCCAGCTAGTAATACAGTAAGAGACTACTGTCTGACACATGGCAAAATAGACGGACCGTATTACAAAAGTGTTGGCAACGTGTCTGAGTGTTTTGAATAAATAAATAAGTTTACGAACTCTACCAGTTAGGTGAGTAATATGTGCCCTGAAGTTGAGATGCTTATCAAGGGTAATACCAAGGTACTTAATTGTATCGGTGGAGGTAATTGATGGACATGTGCAAGGGGACGAATTGACTTGGCAGGTGTGAGCTTGTAAAGTAATGGGTGTCAAGGGTTGTGATGTTGACTTTAACGAGAATGTGATGAGTTTGGTTTTATTGGTGTTTAGAGTGAGTGAGTGAGAGATAAGCCAATTGTGTAACATGTCAAAACCAGCTTGAGAAGTTGCTTGCAGCTTGGTCCAGGAGTCATCAAAAAAGGTAATTGCCGTATCGTCGGCAAAAGATACAATGTTACCAGAACTAAGGTTAATATTGCATAGGTCATTAATGAAGACCAGGAACAATGTGGGGCCCAATACACTGCCCTGTGGGACTCCATATGAAATGGGCAACTCGTCGCTCAGGCAACTGTCAATTTTGACTATCTGTCTACGGTCTGAGAGGTACGATTTAAAAAGTTGGAGCTGTGTACCTCGAACGCCTAAACATTCTAGTTTAGATAAAAGGCAGGGGAGAGGAACGGTATCAAATGCCTTAGCAAGATCAATAAACACTGTGAGGCATTTTTTGCGTTTATTAAGTTTATCGACGATACCAGTTATCAGTTGCAAGGCTGCATCAGAGGTAGATTTTTTCTTTCTGAATCCAAATTGATTGGTAGATAATATATTATTGCATTCAAGATAACAGGTAAGTCTGTTGTTGAGGAGTCGTTCCAAGATCTTGGATAAGGCAGGTAGTACCGCAATAGGGCGGTAATTATTAACGATAGCACGATCCCCTCCCTTAAATATGGGATGAATAATGGCCTTTTTGAAAGAAGATGGAAAGGTAGCAGTGACGAAACAAAGATTGTATATATGGCAAAGTATAGGCGTCAAAATTGAAGAGTACCTTTTTATTATGATTGTAGAAATGCCATCAAAGCCGACCGCTGCATTGGGTTTTATAGATCTGATAATAGATGCTATCTCATCAGGGCTAGTTTCCAAAAGAACGAAAGAATTCAAACAACTGGAACTTTTAAACTGGGAATGTGAGGAGCAACTATCTCGTATATCTCCAATGTGATCAGCAAGATCTTTGCCTATATTCACAAAAAATGAGTTGACATCGTTGACAGATTGGGAGGGGGTTTCAGAGGACGAAAGTAACTCCGTGGGAGGATGAGTAGTCTTAGTAGTGTTTGTGACTCGCTTGACTGTGTCCCATAAAAGCTTCGTGTTACGACCAGCTTTGGTAATTTCATTTGCGTCGAACTGTCTTTTAACTTTTTTGAGTATCTTATTGCAAAAATTCCTGTATCTTGTGTAAGTAACTTTAAGGACATTTTGGCAAAGCCACCCACTTTAATCCTCATTAAAATAATCTGTTTCAATAATTAATTAATTATTATTCTAATTGGATTCAACTGAAAGCCTACTGTTTAAGATAATCACTAACGTTCAAGTATTAACAGTTCTGTTTAACATGTAAATCTAATACAAACGCATGTAAAGGAAGATTTGTATTACTAGCTCTAAGCTTATTTTAAATTTTTAATCACCCAGAATATAGGCTTTATAAATAAAATTGTTCAATCAACTCAGCCTATCGCAGTCCACTGCTGGACATAGGCCTCTCCCAAGTTGCGCCACAACGCTCGATCCTCTGCCTTCCGCATCCAGTCCCCCCCGGCCACGCTCTTTAGGTCGTCGGTCCACCTGGCAGGGGGGCGCCCTACGCTGCGTTTGCCGATTCGCGGTCTCCACTCAAGGACTCGTCTGCTCCAGCGGCCATCGGTCCTTCGACAGACATGGCCAGCCCACTGCCACTTCAGCTTACTGATTCTATAAGCTATGTCGGTCACTCCGGTTCTTCTCCGGATAATCTCGTTTCGGATTTTATCCTTCAAAGAAACTCCAAGCATAGCTCGCTCCATAGCTCGCTGAGCGACTTTAAACTTGTGGACTAGCCCAACTGTCAGTGTCCACGTCCACGTCAAATAAAATTGTTAATAATTTTTAATTTTCTCATAAAAAGGAAAACATACTTTAAATAATTATGAAATCAAATATTTGCCTAAAACATACATTACATTTTTTTCGTCAAAGTGGTCTAGCAATTTCAACGTAATGTGACATCAAACTGCCATACATTTTCATCCCAGATTCCTGGTATAAAATCTGGCTCACTATATTGTGTGTGCATGTGCACGACAGGGGCACTGCCTAGCGGCCGCAATAAAAAACGTATTTTCGGGAACCGTGAACTATTTTAACAATTAGTTATACAGCCTTGTTTTGATAATATCTACTAAAATAATGATAAAAACTTAGAGAATTGTGTAACATTGACGATATTAAAGTGCAATTAATAATATTTGTAAAAGGTACCTACGCTGATATTTGTGAAATAAGAATAGGATTCAAAAGCATAAAACATAATTTACACAATATATCTTTCCAACCTGAAGCTGTGACAAAAGGAAGAAAATTAGTTTTAGCAGTACAAGTGAGACAAATTTAAAAAGTAAGAATTAACGGCCAAAGTTATTTAATATGAGCCAAAAAATACATAAAATAAAATTTCTTCGGTGTCTTTAGTGACATTGACACTCTACAAAACATCCATCAATAAAAGTACTCCAAATTGTGCCTTAATTATTAATTTCCAGTAAAGTTACTTTGTTTTAACATTATAATTTTTAATTATTATAACTAATCAGTAAAATCGTAATAGTTATATGAATAAGTAACTTGCTTTTTCCTTTTTAAAGCAGTTGAGGACCCATTTCTTATTTGCTCCAATTCCAAGGAAACTTGTAAAATTGACATAAACTATTCTTCTCATTATTTGTGAAGTTCACAACGCAACAAGTCTTATGACCCATTTCCTTCTTTAGCTCAATAACATCGAATATACAGCGAGTTTAGTGTATTAATACAAAACACAGGCCTGATATGTTTCGCATTTCTGCACAGCGTGCACTGCGATCGATTTGATTGTCCCCACCGCCATCTTGCACATAGCCAACAGGGCACTCTATAATTGCTTTTAAACACTAGCGGGTACAAATAGCCACATCGCCAATCCGCCAAATAGTGATGCTTGCATTGCTGTGTTTCGGTGTGAAGGGTACGGGTGCCGGTAAAATGACTTACAATCACATGAGACTTTCCATCTTCATATCTCAGTTTTGCGAACCGACTTGCGGTACCATATATGCAACAGCCTATGTGGTATTGCAGTTGTTATGGTCAAAGGTAACAGCTTAACATCAGGTGGGTCTTTAGCTCGTTTCGCCATCCTACATTATAAAAAAAAAAACAATCAGTAACTCTTCAATATACAGGGTAATTGAAAATATACCAAAACCACTTTAAGGTTAGTCTCTGTTCATCATTCTGCACAACTTTTACCAAGGGACCATCTCTAAATAATGAAAAAAAATCTGCTGTTCCATACTTAAATGAACAAGTAACTCGATCAATGTAAAAAACAGCTGTTTTAACGAAAAATCCAAGGCAGTTTACCGTCGATGAAATTCAGGTAATCACTAGCCTGAAGGACCCTTTTGTGAAAACTGTCAATCTGGTAAGCCATACCTGGTAGATTCAGGAGAAAAAAAGAAAGAAAATATATTTATTGGCACAAACAATAAAATTAACAAAAAAGAAAAGAGCATTAAAATAAATAACATGGTAGTGCCAAAGGGCGCCCAGCGTAATATTAGGTAGCAGTACAGGCACAGGAGTTATGCGGTGGGGAAAAAAATAAAAATTAGGTAAAAGTATCGTGTTTTTTTTTCGCAAACTGTTCATTGCAGCTGTTTCCAAAAATGTAGGATTTCGACAGTTACAATTTTTTTTTCAATAAGTTTCCACCTGTTTCCACCACTATTTGTAGCTGGCTTTTTTTGGCTTCTGTGATATATAAACTCTTAGCAGAAAAAAGCGAGCGGCCAGATACTATTACAATTTTTTTTTCGCTGATTTTAATTAAGTCTGGCGACACCTTTCTACCAACCGATTGACTTGATTTTTTTTTTTTGGTTTTGTTGTGCCTTATGGTGTGTTTGGATTTTTTTCAGTTACCCTGCATTGAAAATAATTTTCATCTCAAATTCCGAATTGAAAGAACAGTAATATCAACAGACGTGGAAACTACTTTCAACCAATGTACTCCAATTTGAATGTATTGGAGAGATTCGTTATTGTAATAAAACAAAGATTAATATTTTTCTGCTGTGTAAAATACAATATTGAAAGAAAATCTAATAGTAAGTGCGTATATATGAGCACTGGGAACGGGCACCGGCAATGTGGGTTACGTAGTAGATGAGTTCATGACCTCGGCTGGGTCACAAGCATAGACCAGTAAGCCTCTAGACGCCGGTTAGCTGGACACCCCCGGTCACAACGCATATGCTCTACCACTGCATATCATACGTCCCTCCGCCAATCGGAACGTCACTCAGTCAGCAAGCGGCACCAATCATAAGGAATCATACCACCGAACTTTTGAGCCGGCCAATCATAACGCGCCGTCCGCCCCCCTGTCCCCACCAACGTTTTACGACTGCGTTCGAATACAAAACTTTGTTTATGCGGAGTCTTGAAGCTTACTGGTCTGTGGTCACAAGACTGATTGCAATTGGTACATATCAAACATGAATGGAACTAGTGGACGAAGCAACTACATATACACATTTGCAGCCATTATTGCACTTTAGATGCCAAAAATACCTTGGTAAAATTAAGTATAATGTTTATATATAATATGATATATAAGTATACTGCCCCATCGGCCATCCGTTCTGCGAGCAATGTGCCCCGCCCACTGCCACTTAAGTTTGGCAATTCTTCGGGCTATGTCGGTTACTTTCGTTCTCCTGCGAATCTCCTCATTTCTGATTCGATCACGCAGGGACACTCCGAGCATAGCCCTCTCCATTGCCCTTTGAGTGACTTTGAGCCTTCTTATGAGGCCCATTGTGAGCGACCACGTTTCAGTACCGTAAGTAATTACTGGCAACACACACTGGTCAAAGACTTTCGTCTTGAGACACTGCGGTATTTTGAACGAGAAGATATTGCGTAGCTTCCCGAACGCTGCCCAACCGAGTCGGATTCGACGATTGACCTCTTTCTCGAAGTTGGACTTACCTAGCTGGACAGTTTGTCCTAGGTATACATAATCGTCAACAACTTCGAGTGTAGATTCTCCGATGTTTACGGGAATGGGTGCTATATGGGAATTCGACATAACCTTTGTCTTGTCCATATTCATTTTAAGAACCACTCTATCAGAAGCTCTACTGAGGTCATCGAGCATTGTACCGAGGTCCTCTATGGTCTCAGCCATGACTACTATGTCGTCGGCAAACCGAAGGTGAGTGATGTACTCGCCATTTATGTTAATGCCTAGCCCCTTCCAGTCCAGAACCTTGAAGACATCCTCCAATGCAGCAGTGAACAGTTTCGGAGAGATCACATCTCCCTGTCTCACACCTCGCTGCAGAAGGATAGGTTTCGAGGCTTGGTCCTGTAATCAGACTGACATAGTGGCGTTTTCATACAAAGACTTTAACACTTCGATGTACCGATAGTCAATCTGGCACCGTTGAAGAGACTGTAGTACCGCCCAAGTCTCGATCGAATCGAAGGCTTTCTCGTAGTCCACAAACGCTAAACAAAGAGGCAAGTTATACTCTTCGGTCTTCTGTATAACCTGCCGCAGCGTATGTATGTGGTCTACGGTGCTAAAGCCTTTTCGGAAACTGGCTTGTTCGGGAGGCTGGAAGTCGTCAAACCTGCGCGAAAGACGGTTTGTAATGACTCTCGAAAACAGCTTGTAGACATGGCTCACAAGTGAGATGGGCCTATAATTCTTCAGTAGAGCATTATCGCCCTTTTTGAAGAAGAGTACCACCACACCTCTGCTCCATGCCTGTGGCGTTCTTCCCTCGAGAATGACGGAATGAAACAGCTTCTGAAGGGCCTTAAGGATCGGTTTTCCACCCGCCTTCAGGAGTTCGGCCGTAATTCCGTCATCACCCGGTGCCTTGTTGTTTTTGAGCTGCTTCTGAGCCATCCTAATCTCGTACAGGCTGACGTCCGGGATATCTTCGGTATAGTGTCGGGTCAATCGAGCTCTTGGGTCGTGAGCCCGATTTACAGCGGGTGTCCGGGTGGACGTGTATAACTGTCCATAGAACTTCTTGACCTCCTTCAATAGCTCTGGCTTGGAGGATACGACTCTGCCATCGTCGGTCCTCAGATTTGCAAGCTGGCTCTGCCCAATAGACAGGTCTCTTGCGAAGACTTTGGAGCCCTTGTTTTTCTCTATCGCGTCTTTAATACGTTCCGTATTAAATTGGCGTAGGTCACTTTTCAACGACTTTGAGATCTGTCTATTGCGGAAGGCACAGGGCCGGTCGTTGTGGCGATGCTTGGGGGAGGCCTATGTCCAGCAGTGGACGTCTTTCGGCTGAAATGATGATGATGATATAAGTATAAATATGTAAAAAATCATTATTGTTTTATTCGGTAGGCAAATCATTTGACCAATAATCAAAGCAATTTTTCTGAAACTGAAGAGTCTTCAGTATGATACTAGTAATCACAATTACCTAATTGCTCAACAATTTGCCCATATCTACATTCGTCTAACATAATTATTTTAATTCTTAGAATTTTTACACAAGCTGTAATGAAATTCCATTAACTACAAGCTTTAATTAAAATGATAAATGGAACATCAAAGCTTGAAAAGTATGTCATAATAAGATATTCATATCATCGTTTGAAAGAAAATAAATAAAGAAAAATGGTTTATTGACTACAGTCAGAGGCACACAACAACAATAACCGTAACCGTTACGCTGACGCAGGAAGAAATCAATCAATCCTATCAATTGACCGAGGTCAACACAGTTCACCATTTGTGTAAGGATTTCGCACAAATTACCTGAAGTGGGCCACGAGTACCACGACCGAACAATGTTATTCTTAATCTATTGAGTTCTGTTGTGTAAAGTGCCACCCGTAGAAATGGCCATATATTAAAGTTTTATGGGACGAATTTAGCACCCCCTTCTGAGGTTTGTTTTGGGTACGAGTTCAAGGGTGTAACAGCAATAACTTATTGAAAACATTGTCTTTTAGGGTTAAAAGTGAAGAACTTTTATTTGAAAAGTAAATAATAATAATATTTTATACACATTAAAACACCTAAATGTGAATAATGGTGTTTCTACCAGAATATATATGAATCAATACATCTGTATAGTTACATGCTGCGCCTCATATCACCTGGGAAATTAAAAACGAAATGCTATTGGCTGTATTTACTGTCAGAATACACTGAAGCTCGTCAAAGGCAATCCTAGCGTCCATTTCATTGGTCCATTTCGCATCGGGTCTCTCTAATCTTTTTCGATTCGGAGAGTTTCAGTTCAAAAGAAAATCGATTATTGCTTGACCATTCACGCAATCTTAAACAAAGGAAAAGTTTTTAGATATGCTCTAGAAAACATGTAAGATCTTTAATTTTATTAAAGACCGGTTTGGAAATGTTTATTGGAACTTTATCGATCAATTCATACAGATACCTAGTTGTTCCGGGTCTGGGTGTTTGTGTATGTGAGATTTATGCTTGTTAACGTACAGGGTCCAGGAGAAATTCTAGTGTAGGGCAACGCTAGAAAAAAGTAAAGTAAGTAATTTATATGACAATAGGTGTCATATAAATTACTTACTTTACTTTAACCTTTTTTTCAATTTATATTTTGACTCGAATAGGAAAAACATAAGAATATATTGGAATAATGATTGAGACGTTATTTCTACGTTATGTTAGAGACGGTGAAATATATAAAAAAACAATTAATAAAACTGCAAAGTAAAATGTAAGTGGCGTCGTTTCGAAACATTTTCACGTTTTGAAGTGTTAAAGTATAAAATGTTTTATTCAAATTTTATACAACTTGCCTGAAATGAAAGATAAAGTTCTGAAAAAGGCAAGTTTTACAAACATTTTCTATACACTCTTACTGAATACTAAAATTTAAACTTACAAGACCCTTAGTAAGGTCGTTGATCTCAGGCCCGTATTACAGAACGATACTCAAGCGTTGATCTCTGTTTAAAACTAGTTTTAAGTTGAGCTTTGATTTTAGAACGTTCCTCAAGCATAGATTCATTGATCACAGTTCAGCTGAGTTTAGTTTTGTTTTATACCGTCACCTGTTTCGGTATTTGGGCAGAGATTTGATGTCTAATTACTCTAGTGTGGTCCAGACTACGCTTCAGTAGAGATTTCTATTGTATTTCAGGTCAAATTCGTGTGTTATGTTGTTGAATTAAAGTTTATAATTACAGTACTGGAATAAGACCGATACTCAAGTAACGATTCTATCCTTAAGTAGTATTCAGGTGATTGGAGTTTAAACTGTACTTGAGGAACCTTCTGTAATACGGGCCTAATTCTTGTCTTAGTTTCCTTAACATTAGAGGGCATCGACGCGGTCCATTGCAGTTCCCGGAGCTTGTCTAATTTGTGCTGAGGATGGCCACCATGAGGTTTTAGTCGATAAAAGTCCGACATATCCTCCCGCCTTCCCCAGACGGAGGATATCCATGAACACATCCACACATCCACACTAAAAAAAAAGTTTTCCCCTTAAAATATCAATAACACCATAATCCAAATTGTTGTTTGTATACTAACCAAATGGACTTACAGTCTGTAATAAAAGATTTTTGTTTTTATTTTTATTTTGATAATCAATAACAACACATGAAAAATAGTCCGTAAAATTATTATTGTTATGGATAAATCAATGTAATTATTTACATATAAGAAAATAATATGCTTCACTTTTAAAACTTATCAATCATTCTCTACGCCACTAATGATTCAATATACAATGGCTCGCTCTCTAAAGCCCCGTATACACAACATATGGACTTGAATGCGAAGAGATACAATTTAAATCGTTTTCCGAATCCCTCCCTCTTTTACAAGATCTTTATGATACCCGAATTTACAAGTCAATCGTGATTCAGACTGACGCTTCTGAAAGCTAAATCGAAGATTTTATTGCTTTTAGAGCATTGGCCGTTTGTGAGAATCGTGACTTTTATTATTTTACGTCTTCTGCTCGGAAGGCCTTGGTTTGATTATAGATACCTTGATGGTAGCTGTAGTAGTTTTATTAAGCTTAATACAGTAGTTATTATTATTATAATGAATGTGTGGTGTAACGAGAATGGATAGGATAAGGAATGAATATGTAAGAGGGAGTCTGAAAGTAGCGCCAGTGACAGAGAAGTTAAGTAGCAATAGACTGTCATGGTATGGACATGTGATGAGAAGGAATGAGGAGCATGTTACGAGGAAAGTTTCAAGTATGAATGTTGATGGCTATAAGAAAAGAGGGAGACCGAAGAAAATATGGATGGATTGTGTGAAAGATGATATGAATAGAAAGAAAGTGAACACGGAGATGACGGCTGATAGAGATGTATGGAAGAAAAAAACATGCTGCGCCGACCCCAAATAAATTGGGATAAGGGCAGGAGGATGATGATGACAGTATTTATTCGTTATACTAGCTCACTATACACCAAGCACCTCTCTCTCAGGCTTATATTTAGAGACGACTCTTAAACGTGAACTCATGCTTCCAACTGTTAAAATGCACTGCTATTTGACAGTTGGAAGCATGAGTTCAGGCTTAGATTCGTCTTGGAATGTAAACCTGACACATATTTTTCTAGGGCGCGACTACACCGCTGACTACCCAATTGACAGCTGTCGGCTGTCAAGCCAAGCTGTCCGTTGATCCGTTCCACTTGTGTATATAAATAAATATTATACTAAATCTTTTTAGGCACTGCCTCGCTGTGAGCATTCAATGTAAAAAATGCACCAGTACAAGGTTTATTGATTTTTTCCGGACAATTTGTTTCATTATAAGCGAATGCTCGCGGTAAAGGAGCGCCCTTAAATTCAGTACATCAGCGGATCGTGAATAGGTCCTTAAGTTCCAGGAAGTTCGTCTCGATTAGTTTCCGTGCATCAGGTAGTCCCTGCATGACATATTCTCACTTTTTCAGCCACCAAGTGGCGGGGACTTACAGTTACTATAAAAGCATGTAATTTTGTGATTCAGAAGAAAAAACTATACCAATCGATTCTACTCGTGATTCTGAATAAACTAGTTTCTCAAATTGTGTAAACAAAAAATAATATTGTATTACATCCGATAATCAATACCTAGGAAGTTCTGTCTCAATCAACTCAGCCTATCGCAGTCCACTGCTGGACATAGGCCTCTCCCAAGTTGCGCCACAACGCTCGGTCCTCTGCCTTCCGCATCCAGTCCCCCCCAGCCACGTTCTTCAGGTCGTCGGTCCACCTGGCAGGGGGGCGCCCTACGCTGCGTTTGCCGATTCGCGGTCTCCACTCAAGGACTCGTCTGCTCCAACGGCCATCGGTCCTTCGACAGACATGGCCAGCCCACTGCCACTTCAGCTTACTGATCCTACAAGCTATGTCAGTCACTCCGGTTCTTCTCCGGATAATCTCGTTACGGATTTTATCCTTCAAAGAAACTCCAAGCATAGCTCGCTCCATAGCTCGCTGAGCGACTTTAAATTTGTGGACTAGCCCAACTGTCAGTGTCCACGTCTCGGCACCGTAAGTCATGACTGGCAGGACGCACTGGTTGAAGACCTTTGTCTTCAAACTTTGCGGTATAGGCGACGAGAAGACTCGGCGAAGTTTGCCAAATGCTGCCCAGCCCAGACGGATCCTTCTGTTGGCTTCTTTCTCGAAGTTGTGTCTACCAAGCTGAATTACCTGCCCTAGGTAGACGTATTCCGTTACAACTTCGAGTGCCGACCCTTCGACGAATATTGGCCTCGGCATGACATGCATATTGAACATGACTTTAGTCTTGTCCAGATTCATGCCGAGACCGACACGTCGAGAGGCTCCGTTTAAGCTGTGCAGCATTTCGCCCAGTTGTTCCAGCGACTCAGCCATTACAACGATGTCATCGGCAAAACGGAGATGTGAGATGTTCTCGCCGTTAACGTTGATACCCTGTCCAGTCCAGTCCAGCGTCTTGAAGACGTCCTCCAACGCGTTAGTGAACAATTTCGGGGATATTACATCCCCTTGTCTCACCCCTCTGCGCAGTTGGATTGGCTTCGTCTTTTGGTCCTGGAGCTGAACAGTCATGGTAGCAGCGTTGTATAGGCATCTCAGCATCTCTATATACCGCTCATCAATGTGACATCGCTGAAGAGCATCCAGAACTGCCCAAGTTTCGATAGAGTCGAAGGCCTTCTCGTAGTCCACGAATGCCATACACAGCGGCTGATTGTACTCTTCAGTCTTCTGTATGATCTGCCGAACAGTATGGATGTGGTCTACGGTGCTGTAGCCTTTTCGAAACCCAGCTTGCTCTGGTGGCTGGAATTCGTCGAGTCTTCCGGCGAGACGATTCGTGATGACCCTCGAGAACAGCTTGTACACATGACTCAGGAGTGAGATGGGTCTGTAGTTCTTCAGAAGGGTTTTATCCCCTTTTTTGAAGAACAGTACCACCGCACTCCCGCTCCATGCCTCCGGTGTAGAGCCTTGTTGGATGACGGAATTAAACAGACTCTGTAGCTCCTTCAGGACCGGAGCCCCGCCTGCTTTTAGGAGTTCAGTAGTAATTCCGTCATCGCCCGGAGCTTTGTTGTTCTTAAGCTGCTCGAGGGCCGCCCTAATCTCGCCCTGGTCAACGTCCGGAAGATCCTCGGTGTAATGGCGCGTGAGCTGGGCTCTTTTGTCGTCATTGCTAGGAACCGCTGGTCTCGCCGTTTTCGTGGAATACAAATGCCCATAGAAGTTTTCGACCTCATCAAGCATCTCGATCTTAGAGGTGACAATTTTGCCATCCGCGGCTTTCAGTTTCATCAGATGGGTCCTCCCTAGCTGCTGAGCGAAAACTTTCGACCCCCTATTTTGCTCAATCGCAGCCTCAACGGCGCGGGTGTTGGAGCGGCGGAGGTCACGTCGCATCAGCTTCCTAATCTGTAGGTTTAAGGACCTATTATCTGATGAAAACGAATGCGCGGCTGACATTTCCCGTCTTTTCCTCATCAGATCGAGAGTCTCAGTCGAAAGCTTGGGCATCTTGCTTCCACGCTGCGGCGGAAAGAATTTTCGAGACAGTTCCTGCAATGTTTTGACTATGGTGTTGGTTTTCTCCTCAATATTGCCAGTGGTTTCCAGCGAGTCGAATCGATTTTGAAGTTCCGCTTGGAACCTTTCGGAGCCCAAACTGGTTTGGAGCGGCGAAGGTCGGAGAGTAGACTTAATCATGCGCGTTCTTTCAGCTCTAAAATTGATATTTAGAGTGCCTCGGATAAGTCGGTGATCGCTTCCGGTGTTGAACCTATTGATCACAGAGACATCTCTAAATATGTGCTTCTTATCCGTCATGATAAAGTCTATCTCGTTCCTTGTCACCTTATCGGGGCTTTTCCAGGTCCATCTTCTTTGGGGCTTCTTCTTAAAGAAGGAGTTCATTAAGAAGAGCCCCTGGGACTCCAAGAAGTTGACCAACATTTGGCCCCTGTGGTTTCTGCGCCCCAAACCGTAAGGTCCGATTTTCGATTCGCCGCGTTCTTGTACTCCCACTTTAGCGTTGAAATCCCCCATAACAACGTTGTAGTGAGCCTTAGCGGTACTATTCATAGCCTTAGCTATGTCTTCGTACATCGCTTCGGCTATATCGTCAGAGTGTGTCGAGGTCGGCGCATATACCTGCACTATTTTCAGCTTGTACCTATCATTTAGCTTTAGTACAAGGTACGCTACCCGTGTCGACACACTACCGATTTCCACAACGTTGTTCACGAGGGCCTTATTGACAAGAAAACCAACACCACCTTGGGAGAGCTGATCACCTTCGTGGAAGTAGAGTAAGTGTCCTGACTCCAGGGTTATCGTGTCCTCCCCCTCTCTACGGACTTCGGATAACCCCAGTATATGCCATTTTATATGACTTAACTCTACTTCAAGCTCGGCGAGGTGATGGTCCAGTCTCAACGTTTGTCCATTATACGCTGCCAGATATAGTCGTCGGTTTTGGTAGCCTGCCGTAACCCGGGGATTCTTCGCACCCCCCGTCCCACCGTTACCGCGACCGCTACCGTAGTCGGGAATAGAGGGACCACCGGGAACTGGGGGCCGTTTTTTTGGTTGTGCGTTCATTGGGATGTATGCCCATAGTCACCACGCTGGGCAGGCGGGTTGGTGACCGCAGTGGGTGATGTTGCACGATGTTAGTGCACAGAAGGACGCTGCTGCCCATCCTCCTGATTTCAACCCTTAGTCGCCTTTTACGACACCCATGGGTAGAGGGGGGGTGGTCTATTCTTTTTATTTGCCGGATACCACACGGCAAAGCAAGTTCTGTCTATAGCACTCCTATCACGGAATACAATGCCCTATTATCTATTAGGCCTAAATGTGCGTAATCGTCCGAAAGCGGGTGGATACCTGGAGTTGATTAAGCTAATCAGAATCCATGTACCAAGATTGATTAAACAGACCAGATTAGTTATCTGTATTATTCTTGACTTTATCTAACACACTAGGCTATTAGTACAGTCGACTGTATGACAGCGGTAACACTTGAATTAGAAAATCGCCCTTACCGCTTACGAAATAAAGGCGCTGTCAATGTCAAACTGTTTATACTAACGTGCGGTCAACCGTACTAAGGCCGGAGTTCATCAACGATAATTCTCTGATTAAACGGCCGATTACTCGAAAAATGTTCTGGAATTGTGGGTAGAATTTTCGTTGGTGATTCAAGCCTAAGGCGCTAGCATACATCTGAGTCTATAGGTATAGGTATATCCTGTCTATCAATCTACATAATAAAAACATTATAACAAAAAAAAAAACCGACTTCAAAAACCTTAACTAAAAAGTAAAAAATAATCATTGTATGTATTTTAAAATCTTAACATAAACCAAAATTTTGAAGGCGGCGCGTGATTGACCCTTTGCGTCATGTAATGTACAGTCGAGCGCAATATCTATAGTAATAAAAACAGGTTTATGTGAACGTACATGAAAATCACGTGCCGCCTTCAAAGTTTTGGTTTATGTTAAGATTTTAAAATACATACAATGATTATTTTTTACTTTTTAGTTAAGGTTTTTGAAGTCGGTTTTATTTTTTTTGTTAAAAAGTTTTTATTTCATACTTTTTAGTTGAAAATTGAAAATAATTCATAAATGTTTATATAACCAATTTGAGTTTTTTTTGTTTTATTAACTTTTTCCATCCCACTGCTGGGCAAAGGTCTCGCTCATGTTCTTCCAAACGTCCAATCACTATCGTGAAAAAAAAACACGCATATCGGCCAAGAATTCTCAGAAAAAACGAACCAATGAGCAAATCATCTAGATAGGCGAAGCTAAAATAAACTGATTTATTGAAGCTGGTTAAAAAACTACTCAACCCAAGTCAATAAAATTTATATGGGACCACCGCGCGGACTTTCTCTACCAAATAAAAAACAACCACGTAAATCGCCCTACAAATCTCGGAGTAATCGGTGTACATACATGAAAAAATAAAATAAAAAAAAAGCCGCGGAATACATAACCTCCTCCTTTTTTTGAAGTCGGTTAAAAACGGTTGCTCAATACATCTTGATCGAGTTAAATATTTACTTATGTATGTAACAATAGATTTTTTTCACGATTTTCGTGTTGTTCGCATAGTAATTTTTTTGTATAATAAATTATGTGATAATATTTTTTTAGGTTTTCGCAACCACTACACATTATAATAAAACAAGTTTAACCGGATTATATCGCGTACCTATATTTTTTAAATAATATACGCGATATAATCCGATTAACTTGTTTTATAATAAATTATGTGATGATAGCATAGACTTATTATATAGGTAATAATTTCTTAGATTTTCGCGATCACTAAACAATACATTATAATAAAATAACTGGATTACATCGCGTAGTATTAGTATTAGAATTAGTTTTCCTGACGTTTTGAAAGCTTTGCTGCGTTCGTGGTCGCAGGAAGACTAACATTATATCTATCAAAATGTCCCAAAAATATTATTATTATTATTATATTATCTTTACAGATATTTCAAAAGATTATTTTAATCTGCCATTAAAATCGTTTCGATGCACGCAGTAATCGCTCACAGTGTCATTATCTTTTACAGTGTAACGTCAGGAAAACCAATTTATTTAAATTGGTTTTTCTGACATAATATACGCAACGAAATCCTGTCAACATTGTTTTATTAAACTTATTATACTTTACGCTACGCGCTAGTACCTATAATAAGTGTATGGGGTGCTAGAGGAGAGGAACAACGCATATCCAATGACGTTATATTGCGCATCTCTATGATAAATTCGACTATCTCACGGAAACAATGCCAACGTGGCTATAAAAACTATTTACCATACCAATAATCATTTTGTAAGAAAACATAGCACTGCATTACTCTTAAAGTAAGCTAATAAATCAAATTAATTTAAAACCTGAAATATTCAAGCAAATGTATATATCGATAAGCCTTTTGTTGTTGACAGGCTATTCATTACTATAATGGAATCTCCAGCATTGAGTGGAGTATAAGTAATTTAACCACCCACGTAATGGATTTCAATAGTCCTGAAATGGAGTGACTCTGTCAACTAACTACGTAATTGATTAGTGTCTCTTAAAAAGTTCATACAGTACTGGTTTTAATCTGCTCAGTTTGATTGAATGAATTGCTAATCAGTGTGAAAATATGACAGGACTCCTTAATACCGTCTAACCGAAAATCATTTTAGTCTGCGTACTCTTAGGAACTCACATAATTAACATATTAACATAATCAACGCTTCGTCGTCATTCAAATTAAGCTAGTCTTTTTAGTCAATAGGTACTATCTGTGCCCGCGACTTTGCCCGCGTACTGAAATAAAATGTAGCCAGGTTATTTCTGAATAAAGTAGCTTTCTAATGGTGAAAGAATTATCAAAATCGGTTCAGTAGTTTCAGAGTTTATTTATTTATTTATTTATAATTAGGAAAACCAACAGCTATATAAAAATTAATAAACAGCTAGCATAGGTTACATTAAGCCAATTACAGGTTTCCACGGATAGTAATAGGATAAATTAACACTGATTTTAACGATCACTAGCAAGCACAAAAACTACAATTGATTAGAGTTGAAAAATATTACATAAAATACTTGAATATTAATTATTCAGTCATTCTAAAGAAGTCAAGGTTTAGCATATTGCATACCGTAGAGCTTTTTGAAGTAAATGGGTCAAATGAGAACTCTTTACAAAGTTCATTAAAGTCTTTGCTCGCCCGCACGATATATGAATTTTGCCTATAGTTCGTGGAACAAAAGGGGATGGAGATAGGAGATAGAGTTTATCGATTATAAATACACAAACAAACAAATCTTTCCTCTTTATAATATTATTAATAGTATATTTAAAGATCGAATCGCAGAATTGCGTTTCACTTCATCTTCTTCTACGCAACGCAATTCTGTATTACTTAATTGAGTGAACCTATTATCTACTAAAGTAAGTACAGCTATTGTTTGAAGGAAGATTAATTATAGCTTCGAATAATTTTTACCCCAAAATATGAATAAATACAAATAAGCGCTCACTAATAAAAAAACCGGTCAAGGGCGAGTCGAACTCACGCACCCGCAAGCGTTCGGAACCTTCTTTGGACGTATAAAAAGTTCAGGACTGTAGTTAAAAAACCGGACCGTATAACTAAATTTGTTTGTGAAGGATTTTGATGATTTCTAAAAAAACTGTGCTAGCCATATTCATTGTTATATTTTTTATGTAATATTTAAATCAACTTTTATCAACTGTAATTATTTAAGTTTTTTTCGCTTTACAAACTTCGGAGATAAAGGAATGGTATTTTTGTAATTTTTCATCATAAGTAGCATAAAAATAGACCAAAACCTTTTTTGAAATATGAAAATAAATCCCTTTCATATGGTATCCCATTTGAAATAGTAGCATCACTTTGAAATTTTGACATCCCGTTGCGGTCGCTATCGCGAACAAAACAATTAGGTAGTTTTTTTTTCATTTGCAATAAAGTTGGATAAGCAATATTTAAAGCTATTTCAAATCAATAGCATTAGTAGTGTCTGAAAAATTCTTCTGTGACAGACGACAAGACGGACGGACGGATTGAGTAAGAGTCACTTTTTTAACGCTCTGGTATGGAACCATAAGAAGATTAAATTAACTTATAAATTATTAGCTGAGTGTAAAAACTACGCAGAATACCACAACATGAAGTGACCAATCTGTGTACATGGTATTCGACAGCCCGAACAGCTGGCCGGATCTACCACCACTTATACTTTACGGCACCGCGCTTGTAAAAGTCAATACGGTCAAGTATTTAGCAAGTAATAACAGCCGACCTATCCGATTACGCCGACATAGAAAGACAGCGTCGCGCCACCTCAGTTTGTGGAAACATGCTAGCCAGGCGGTTCAGCCGTTGTAGCGACGTCGTGAAAGCACAGCTGTTCACCAGTTACTGTACCAGTGTATACACAGTCTAGCTGTGGACGAACTACACAAAGGCTGTACTCGGTGGTCTCGAACCTACCGATTTTTCGGTATTTCTACCGATATGAGGACTGTCAATGTCACTGTGAAAGAAATTCATGAAAACAATTAGTTTTCCGTCCATTTATTCGCCAATGCTGAGCACTTATTCTCGTTCATAATTACGAACTTTACTGAAATCAAATTAATTGAAGCCGTATCATGAAATAGGTATGTTATAGGTTATGATAGTATAGGCATTTATGAAAAATGATTCATTTTTAAAATTATTTTTTTATAAAAGGTTTCACTAATGGTTATTTCAATAAACCACCAAATAATTGAAACAATTTGTTTAATTGTGTGGTGAATTCTGTAAGTTTCTAATAATTTACAAGGATAACGAAGATTTAAAATTGAAAAATTCGATTAAATATAATTTTTTACTTGTTATACCTATTTTAGGTACAAATACACCGATTTTTGGGGGCAGCTCTACCGATTTTGCCATTTTACGTTCGAGACCACTGGCTGCACTGGCTACATGCGTGTGCAGTATAACGACGCGTGGCGTGCGATTTATCGACTGCCTCGGTGCTGCAGCGCGAGTGGCATGTTCACTGCGGGCCGCGTGCCTGGGTGGCAGACGCTGCTAAGGAGCCGCTCGGCTGCCGCTCGGCCGCCGCACGCACCGCCATGTATCGTTTCGCCAACTCCTTGGTGGCTGCAGTGCGTGACTGAGACTACAGCCCCCTACACCAAAAGTGGCAGTCCTATCACACACCGATCACCCCTAATTTGCATATATTCGTTGTTTGTTTGTACCTATTTTTAATCTATTGTAAGCCAGACTACAGTTGTTGTAATTAATTATTATTGGATGTAATCATTTATAAAATAATTTCATTTCATTTCATTCATTATAATTACAATCTAGTGTGTCTCGTTCATCTTTAAAATCATTTAGGATTCCGGGAGTGCGCGTCTAACTTCACAAAGTAATTACTTCCTTTCGGTTTAACCAGCAGTTTGAATACGAACAAAGTTTTCGGTTACCCAAGTTGTAGTTCTATTAAAGATAAATTGTGATTATTTCTATTTTATAAATTAAGATGGTAAATAGATGTCTAGACGCCCATCTTGTAAGATGAGCACAAATATTTGATAGTTTGGAACACTAATTTCATGAAAATAATGTAGACCTTTAGGTGACCACTTTTGAACATGGCTATACCCAATGACTACCACAATAAACGGCCAAATGGGGAAATAGTCATAGTTACGAAGCTTAGTAATAGGAACTATTACTACTATTATTTGTTCTATGCCCATACTAAGTTATCGTAATGCCACTTCCCGTTGTTTTTTATATTCCGTGCTTCCCAATGTTGATTGAGGACAGGACCCTCAGGACAAGTAACTTCATCCAATCATTACGTGTTTAGTATGCAGGTCACCCTGTATTTATTTACAATTTATCTTTAAAGGGACAACGTGATGACTTGATTGGTGAAAATCCTACCAAACCATAACTTCCGTACTTTTAGCTGAACTCAACTTTTCTCTTTAAGTAGTCGTAACCAAAGTTAGGGTAAATAAGGAAGTTATTAGAACATAAAACGTAAAAGTATCTTGTTGACGGAATTTTTCTCCGGCTGTTTTAGAAATAAAATAAGGGATAGTGGGTCCAAGTTTACGACTCAAAAGGTGGCGACTTAAAAGAACACATCTCTGGAATTGAGCACCTGCCCGTGATAAAGACAAGAAAATACTTATGTAGGACAAGAAAAATACAAAATCAAATAACAATATAACTTTCATAATACTTCAAAGGTTCTTGTTACAAGCCAAAACACGTCAGAACAAAACATTTTCTGAAACCACTCATTTTAATTTTACGAGGAAAAAAAGTTTATGTTTATTCGAGCTAAAACAAAATTGAAGGTAAAAGTTTATAGCCGGAGGTTAGATC
This sequence comes from Asteroscopus sphinx, assembly GCA_949699075.1. Classification (NCBI taxonomy): domain Eukaryota; kingdom Metazoa; phylum Arthropoda; class Insecta; order Lepidoptera; family Noctuidae; genus Asteroscopus; species Asteroscopus sphinx. The sequence continues at coordinate 15,630,182 of OX453013.1, forward strand.
ATCAAATACACTCTAATTGATAAAATTATTAAGAATATCGGAAAGATGGAATCCATATTAAAATTCCATCGTATAAAATATAAAGAAAAATGTGCTTAATTTTTCCAGGAAGAACTCACTTTTACTGCCAAAATGGAGGCCAAATTTCAATTTCTTTATTTTTTATTTTTGTTTACACCTTCCACATACCAAAAGGTTAAGTTAATTATGTAACTTGTAATTAGGAAATAATCAGTATGCGTAAATCACAAAAAAAATAGCACATTGTGTTAACCTAATTAGCTCATCGATACTTTTTTAGAAAACGCGATTTTTTTTCTCTCTCTACCGGGTTGTTTTTAATTCAATACCTTTTTTTAAGGAATGACTGTACTCATTATTACAAACAACTTTTAATATGGGACCAACCCTAAAATCAAGAAAAAAAATACAGTTGCGTCGACCGCACGTCAGTGGTAACACTTGAATAACGAAAACCGCCCTTAATGCTTACGAAATAAAGACGCTGTCAAGGTCAAACTATTACCAATGACGTGCAGTTGACTGTACCTACATTTTGTCGATTTATGTGAACACGAATTTAGGGATCAGCTGTTTTTATTTTCGCCATTTTAAGATTGGTCCTTTAATAAAAATTGTTCAAATTTATGAGAAGAGTCAATAGCTAATGAATTAAAAATAACTTTCATTTTACTTATCTCACCATGACAAAAAATTTGACCTAACGATTTCAATTGTGGAAAGAAAAAATCGCTCACGAGCAGGATTCGAACGTGCGAGTCCTGGCTCAGTACGCCAGTGCTTTAGCCACTAAGCTACCGTGAACACTGCTCGTGGTATCGAATTTAACCTCCACTTGGTAACGTCTCTGGGTGACGTCAGCGATATCTTATTAAGAAACAGTGTTCACGGTAGCTTAGTGGCTAATGCACTGGCGTACTGAGCCAGGAGTCGCAGGTTCGAATCCTGCTCGTAAGCGTAATTTTTTTCATTCCACAATTTAAATCGTTAGATTTCGCTTCGCATGCGTAAATGCGTTAAAAGTAATAAAATAACTAGACCTAAACTAATTTCTGAAAGTTTTACAGCTATGACATCAATCATAATATTTGTATTGTTGTTGTTTTTGTTGTTAATCTACCTGAAAGCTTAGCCGAGGCCACGAAAAAGTAACTTCAATCTAGGCAAAGTTTATTTTAACAGTCTAGCCTCGCAACAGTTGCGGCTTGTTTGGTATCTATCAACAGTTGTTGCAAACAAATTGTGACATGGTCAAGACGACGCCAAGTTTTCTTTTCGTAAATATAACACCTTAGGCCTTAGTATGAGTTTTCGGGATAGGTAATGCTACTGCTACGTCTTTGTTTTTCTATTGTTGATGAACTGACTTAACGTAAATGTAGTGGTACTCAGCGTTTTAGTCAGCTACACAATCATATGAGACTTTCCATCTTCATGTCTCAGTTTGGCGTACCGACTTGCGGTACCATTTAGGCAACAGCCTAGGTGTTATTGCAGTTGTTATGGGCAAAGGTAACCGCTTAACATCGGGTGGGCCTTTAGCTCGTTTCGCCATCCTATACTATAAAAAGCTATTTTCAAGCCTCAGTATTTATGCTTAGCTGGTACCCACGCCCAGTGCTGGAAACTGGACCGTGGGGGCTATCCAGCCGATTCTTGAAGAGTGGTTGCAGAAACGACATGGGACGTTGTGCTTCTGTCTGGTGCAGGTGTTGTCGGGGCATGGTTGCTTCGGCAGATACTTGCATGAACTGGCGAGACGAGAGGCTACTCTCATGAGCCACCAGTGTGGCTGTAGTAAGGATACGACCCTTCATACCCTGGCGCATTGTCCTGCTTGGAAGGTGCAGCGCCGTGCTCTTACTGCATTAATTGAGGGAGACCTCTCGCTGCCGGCTATGGTCCGGGCCATGGCTGATAGTGGGGGGGCCTGGGAGGCAGTCACGTCCTTCTGCGAGGATGTTATCTCGCAGAAGGAAGCGGTGGAGTGGGTCAGGGAGGAAGACTCCCTCGCTGGTCTTATCCGCCACAGAAGAACGGGACGGCGCAGGCGGCTTTATGGCGACCTGATGCCGCCCTAAGAGAGGCCAGTGGGTGATGATAGGTTGGGTAGTCTATCATCCACACTTCAAGGCCCTCGAGCTGCGTTGATGTCCCACGTGTGCCCGGAAATCGCCAAAAGAGAGTTTAAGTGGTGGAAGGCTATGAAGTGGGCCGCGCTGGTAAGGTTGCGAAAAAAAAAGTTGTGATTCGGGAGAAAATCTAGCGTAACGTCACGCTAAGAAATTATACCCATAGAGGACATTGAATATACGAACAGAGTTGTTAGCTGATTTGACCTTTAAGCGCCATCTGGTGGGTAACTTCAAAATTACAGCTAACTATTAAATAAAACATATAAAAAGACATGTGTTTCTGAGAATTAAACCTGGGCCCTGTGCTGTGGTATCTCAGTCCGACGCATAATGTTTCCTGCCATCTATGCTTGTATTATAGTTGCGAAATTTAGCATTATAATGAACCGGTCAAAAATATGATTTTTAAGGATAACTTCGTTTGTGACGAGGGTCCCCTGACCGAACATATTTTTTTTTATCTGAGAATCTAGCATTAACAATTTTTATTTCATAAAATGTGGTACAGTGTCTCGCTTTTTCCATTAATTCGTTCTCGGAAATATTTATAACAGTGCAGTTTATTACCCGTTCCAATTGGCTATAAGTCTAGCTCGAATGCGGACGTGGGAAATCGATTAGCGGTGAAACATACTAGAAACTTTTAGTGGTCGAAACTGTTCCGACACAAGCTAATATTGTTACAGTCACAAAACGCGTATAATTAAATAAAATTTTCGGATGCGTATTAACACTCTACAGGCAGGAGTGCAGGACACATGAAAAACCATGATAAAAGGTTTGTTTTTATTAGATCTATACTTAAGTCGATAATATCCCGAAACGTGTTCTCTATTAAATTGATAATTAACATTTTTTCAAAAGCAAATTATTAAACAGATAATGTAGAAACTTACCTATCAACAGTGATGGCAACTAAAGTGAACACTCCGGCTGAGACAGTAAGGTTTGCGGTGAAGTTGCTTGCTGTACAGGTGACTGCCCCGAACGGCCAGTCTGCAGTCACAAGGAATATGAAGTTCGGAGCCCCGTTTAGTGTCGCCATGAGGAGATCTGCGACGGCGAGGTTGACGAGGAAGCAGTTGGTCACTGTTCTCATGCGACGATGGGCTGTGAAAAATAAATTTAATTTTAACAGAAATTATACACAATCATCAGGAATCTATATTAAAGTAACAAAAATGATAGGTAAAGATTGTTTACTTTCAGATGTCAAATGATTGAAACTGACTTAAGCCGCGTTGACACGATCGAAGTTCGCAATAGGCAAAGATAAAATGAACTTCGATGACTAGATAGATAGATAGAATTCTTTATTGTACACCATTAACATTATTTAAACTTAGGACTAGCATGTAAATTAAGGGTATATTGGCGGTCTTATCGCTAATAGCGATATCTTCCAGACAACCTTTGGATGGACAAGGAAGACGTGAAAAATAGATGGGGGCAGTATGTCGTGCACTTTCATAAAGATTACTTATATGTAATATAATAAATAAATAAATATTTACCAACCATAGAAAATATTACGTGTTTAAATATAGAAAATAAATTCTTATATATATCTATAAACATATACCAAATATATAAATCATCATCATCATCATTTCAGCCGAAAGACGTCCACTGCTGGACATAGGCCTCCCCCAAGCATCGCCACAACGACCGGTCCTGTGCCTTCCGCATCCAGCGGATTCCCGCGACCTTCACCAGGTCGTCGGTCCACCTTGTGGGGGGCCTACCCACGCTGCGCCTTCCAGTACAAAATATCGCTGTCCAAATATATACAATATATTATTATACAAATCTAACAACAAATAATATTCTTTAATAAATAACCAATATTTACAAAATAAAATACGTGTATATATATACCAGTGTAGCAATATCTCAATAAAATAACAATTTATACAGAAAGGTAATATTCCTTTAAAAGTGACTACTTGGACATTACAATGATCGTGGCGTCAGTAAAAGTGCGCTTTGATTACTGTTGCCACGATCAAAGTGACGATTTCTGCTGGTGGGGCAGAAGCAAGAGATGGTTTCATAATAAACAGAAAAAACACTGAAAAATCTTGCCACTTTTTGAAACCGAACAAGGAAGTTAGGTCTGATAAGAGGCATTTGAACATAACTTGGAATGCGTTTTTTGCTGTATGTTTCTTATTTTAGTAATATTTCATTAAATAATTTACATATATAGTTGTTTATAGCTCATTAAACTGACACCTTTTTGCAGCACATATTTTCTTTTATTTACATTATTCACATTTACAATAAATAAATATTGTTGGGGCATTTTTATACAGCACCATCTAGTCTGAAACTAAGCAGAGCTTGTAATATGGGAATTAGACAATACTTATAATACATAAGAAACACCCAGACCAACACAAACGCTTATGTTCATCACAGAAATATTTGTGTACTGTGGGAATTGAACCCACGACCTCGTGATCAGCAGTTCGATCCTCGAACCACTAGACCACAGACGCCGTCGCAACTTTATTATGTTTAAACCATCACAAGGTGTAATTGAAATAACCGAAAATCTCTTAAGGGCTCATAGTACTTCTCATTACGAACAACTTTAACTTTGGGCTATTTTACTTGTTTTTATTATGATTATGATTAGGAACCCTGACATCGCGAAAATAAAATCAGCTCCTCCATATATTTTTATTTTTTATTTATGTTCGCATAACTCGACACAATGTAGGCAACAGCTAATTTTTATTTTTCGCAGTTTCGGAATTGGTCCTATACCTAATAAATATAAAATATAAATAAATGTTGTTCATACTGACGAGTACAATGAGAGGTTTTCAGTTACTTCAATTACATGTTGTTAATACTAGTTCTGTGTACATCATCATCATCATTTCAGCCGAAAGACGTCCACTGCTGGACATAAGCCTCCCCCAATCATCGCCATAACGACCGGTCCTGTGCCTTCCGCATCCAGCGGATTCCCGCGACCTTCACCAGGTCGTCGGTCCACCTTGTGGGGGGCCTACCCACGCTACGCCTTGCAGTACGCGGTCACCACTCCAGAACTTTACTGCCCCATCGGCCATCCGTTCTACGAGCAATGTGCCCCGCCCACTGCCACTTAAGTTTGGCAATTCTTCGGGCTATGTCGATTACTTTCGTTCTCCTGCGAATCTCCTCATTTCTGATTCGATCACGCAGAGACACTCCGAGCATAGCCCTCTCCATTGCCCTTTGAGTGACTTTGAGCCTTCTTATCAGGCCCATTGTGAGCGCCCACGTTCTGTGTACGTATCTAACTAATTACAGATGTTAGGGTGGAGTGAAAAAAAGGTATTTTTTTCAATTTTGTTTTTCCTGTATTGTCAATTATAGATAGCCTAAGGGCCGAGTTCACGGACATTGAAAAAAAGTATATAAGTATTATATCCATTGTTTAGTACCCATAGCACAAGCTCTGCTTAGTTTTGGACTAGATAGTGCTGTGTAAAAAATGTCCAAAAATATTTAAAATTATTATTTATTATTATAGTTGTTCAAGCTCTCGGTGTTTGCGTATACGTTTGTGTTGCACCTGCATACAAGCTAGAAATATTAGAAAAACAAAAAACTGTAACATTTCTGTGATCAATTTGTCGTTTCGACAAATCTCATAATTTTCATTCATAAGCTCACTCGTAACTTATGGTTTCCTCATGTGAAACACGTTCAGCCGCAAAAGGGCTACCCAAGGGTCACCCTGATAGCTTTATGATGTTCCGGCTGAAACAAAACCCATATAGCTAAGACAGTCACGTAACACAAACGATGCATTTTATGTGAAAAAGGTTCGAGTTATTTCACCCAAAAACGGATTTTCTAGAATATACCAGTGCAGTTTGCTGTGACATCACATCATCCGTCTCGCCATTTCCCAATTATATTGGTGTTGGCTTCTAGTCTAACCAAATGCAGCTGAACATCAGTATTTTACACGGAGCGACCGCTATCAGACCCCCGCAACCCATTTACTGGGTAACACTGACTTTCGGAAGTTAGACCAATTGTCAGACTTTTAGGCTTCTGACTACCCGTAACGAATGCCACAGATATTCGTATGACAGCCGGGACCGGCAGCTTAACGTGCTCTCCGAGGCACTGAGGTCCAAAATGTGTAACAGAACGGTCACCCATCCACGGACTGACCATTGCATGCGCACCTTAACTTCGCAGTTAGTATAATCCGCGCTGTTGTTACTTACCCACGAGCCCCGCAGTGCAGTTTGCGTTTAAGTTTTAATTTAATGATGACTTCAGAAAAAGTAAATTTTGTTACTGTTAAGGACAGAAAAAAAAGTTTGAAAGAAAAGAAGTTTTGAGAGCCATCAAATTATAAAGAACTATCCACCCCTTCGTCCGCATATATTTTGAAACCCCATTACATCCTTTTGGATGCTAGCTTACATTCTAGAAGGAGGAAGGAACTGATTCAATAATCCAGATTTACATACATAACATAACATCACGCCTGTATTTCTCCAAAGGGGTAGGCAGAGGTGTAATAGTACACCCACATTTTCATCTTCAAGCAAAGTGCGTGCGAGTTGCAAGTGGTTGAGCGGAGAACGCATTTTTGTATTGTTTATCGTTGAAAATGTTATTTGGTTTTAATTATTTCTTTAAAGTAATTAAATGATCTTCGTTGATTGTTTGTTTGGCGCCGACTCATAATTAGTTATTTACATTAGTTTGGTTAGGAGAATAGTTATTAAGACTAAAAAACTTAATTTTATTTTTCCCTTTTTAGTTTCTGTTTACGTCGGTACAATTTTTTGTAAAATGTTTAATTTAAAAAAAAATTGTGACTAAAATCTAACTCCAGGTCTCCATTATGTTGTAGTGTCTAGAACTACATTTATGTGTGCCAAGATTCAATAGAATCGGTTAACAGGTAAGAATTCAGTGGGTAAACAAGCACTCATCCCCTGTTTTCCTACCCTTAGGGGTGGAATTTGATTTTAAATGGGACCAACTTCAAGATATACCCTATCCATAAAAAAAAGAATCATCAAAATCGGACTACTCTGTAAAAAGTTATGCGTTTGCTCATACATAAAAAAAAATACGCGCCGAATTGAGAACCTCCTCCTTTTTTGTCGTCGGTTAAAAAGCATGCGTGTTTTATTTACTGCATTATTACCCTAAAATCAGTGCCATAAGAGCCACTTTACGAGTAAGTGTGTTGAATTAGTACATTTATGATAAAAGTGGCAGTGGCGTACATTGGCCTACTTCATTTGAATTTAATTGTGGTGTAAGTTATTGTTTTATTTTATTTAGGAAGAGGTAGGTCTATTAAAAGATAATAAATAACTAACACCACTATTGAATTTGAATGAGGAATACACTGGGTACTGCCTAATTGCCTATATGCAATGCACGCAAGTGAGCTAAGTTGGCCATTATACTCGAGGCTTTTAAACACACTTACGAGAAGAAAAAAAACATATTTGAGACAAACACTGAATTTGTGAAAAATGGCGCGCGGATTTCTGTAATCGCAAGCCACGCCGTGCGCGTAATTGATAGTGACGTATAGCTATGCGCGCGCAGGTGGTGGAAGGAAGCCGACAAACAGACTAATACAGGGCTCAGATACCGGTAAAATTTTGAAACCGTTATTATGTACTTGACGCAAAACCTTTAAATTTCGGTTTCGTTCGAATAAACCGGTTTCTTAAACCGGTATTTTGAGGGAACTTTACATAAAGGTTTTTTCGGATTAACCGGTTAAGAGCAATAAAAACCGGTTAATACAAACAAACGCCGTTTTGTTTTAATTTTTCTTTAGTAGAAAGACAATTTCTGTTTCGCGAAGAACGTTTATTTCACTGCTTCAATCAGATCAGATTCAGATCCGGGGCAAAAAATCCAAAAATGGGTAAGTATCTACTTTTCTTTTCTTTCTTACTTGGTGCTCGTCGATTAAACCGGTTAATTTAGGTTAAATAAAGTTCTTTAAACGTTCACGTTCTCAAGAAAAGTTCGGAGCTAAACCGCAATAAACCGGTACTAACCGGTATTTCTCAAACCGGTTCCGAGCCTTGGACTAATATTAAAATGTAATAAAAAAAAAATATTATAACAGACATTAATGTTAATTTGATGACAAAAATAAATAATTTGATGAAATGAAGTTATTTATCATATTTTAATAAAAAAAACAGAAGATTTATTCACAAAAATGTTAATATTGTTTAGACATAAAAACTCTTTGCTGTGATTTAAAAATAAATTATAAAGTAAAAATCACTAGTGCATAATGTAAAGTAAAAAGCACGCATGCTTTATAAGCTGCATTATGAACTTAAAAGCGGTGCAATAAGAGCCACTTTACGAGCAAATGTGTTGAAAAGGTTATTGTCTTGTCCAGGCACAAATTTATAATGAGGTGACATCTAAAACTGAACTTCGTCGTATAAAGATTTTCTACTAACACGAAATGAAGCTTTAAGCTTTGAGGCGTCGTCGTTGCTCAAACGTAGCACAGTCTTGTAAAGGGTTGCTGTTTTCCATATTTAGAATTAAACCTTCTCCTTGTAAACATTTCTGATGGAATACTTAGAAATACTTGCATCATTATTTTGTTATGTAAACAATATATTGCGTCTTTGGTTTATTCACCTACTCAGTTTTAATAAGGAAAATTTAATTAGAAACAACAGCAAATAAACAGTTTCTAATTATATTCCCAGTAGATAACGATGATGAGGTCTGGTGCAAAGCGTGTGACGAGGTTCAAAGCATTCTGGATTGGTTTTCTGAGATTGAAGACCTGATTGAGAACCAGGAGTTTTTTGAGTCTTACTTAGCAAATGAGTATGATAGTTTTGTGCATTGCAGCAAGTGCCAAATGGAAGGAGTCTGCAATGCTCAGAATATTCAGAGTCACGTGCACAGTAAAGCATATTTGAATCAGTTATGGATTATAGGAAAACGCGCCCCGTTGTTATGTTGATGAGGTCTGATGCAAAGCGTGTGACGAGGTTCAAAGCATTCTGGATTGGTTTTCCGAGATTGAAGACCTGATTGAGTACAAAAAGTTTTTTGAGTCTTACTTAGCAAATGAGCATGAGAATTTTGCGTATTGCAGCAAGTGTCATATGGAATGAGTCAGAAATGCTCAGAATACTTGAGAGCCACGTGCTCTCAGTATTCTGAGTGAAGTGAAGCGAAGGGGTGACAAAGCGAGTCTTCTGGCTGACGGAGCAAATTGAGAAACACTTGCTTGCAATAGTTTTATAGTTCATAGTTATTTATTGATAATAGTAGTTATTATAAGTCACATTTTAAGTAAATTAAATTACATTTTTAGCTAGGCGTTATACGAAAAATTAATAAATATAATAATTAATGAACATTCTAATAACTTTAACGAGTTCGGAAAAATGGTAGTACGGAAAAACAAACATACTGAAAATTAAATAATCTGACTTGTAAACCGCGGAAAAACATTTTGTTGTACTTTAAATCATCTGTAATTACATAGAACCCTAAAAAGGAGAATTAATAATCTTACCTTTGAAATTATGGGAATTGTATTGGTCCTTACATATGAAATTGGCGTTTTGTGCGGGAGGAATATAGTTTTTTTTTTTTTAATATATTTAATTAATCAAAGTGCAAAACGGTGCATCCGTTGTTGTCTATGCATTTTTGCCATCTCATAGGTAGTTCATAGATCCCTTTACTAAAAAAACCATGGGGGCGAGAATCAATAAACTCTTTGAAGGCGGTTTGGACTGCCGCCTCAGAGTTAATTTTTTTTCTAAGTAAGTAAGAAGTTGTCTAAATTCCGGAAAAAATGGTAATCTGTTGGAGCAAGGTCCGGGGAGTACAGTGGATGTCGCAGACATTGCAATTGTAGCTCATCTAACTTAGTGGTTGTTTGTTGTGCAGTGTGTGGTCTTGCGTTGTCGTGAAGCAGCAGTGGCCTAGAGCGATTGACCAATCTCGGTTGTTTAGCAGCTAGTTCTTCCTTCATGGTTTGCAGTTGCTGAAAATAGATATCTGCCGTAATCGTTTGGTCAGATTTTAGAAAGATGTAGTGAACGACACCGGCGCTAGTCCACCAAACACTCACAAGTAACTTTTTCTGAGTCAATTTTCGTTCAGGGCAGGATTTGGCTGGGTCTCCAGGGTTCAGCCATTGCGACGAGCGCTTCCGATTATCGTACAGTATCCACTTTTCATCACAAGTAATGATTCGATTTAAAATCCGTACATTATTGTGTCGGTTGAGCAAAGTAACACAGCAGTCGACGCGTGTTTGCAAGTTCGATTCACTCAATTCATGAGGTACCCATCGTTCAAGTTTTTATACTTTCCAGATTTGCTTCAAGTGGATTAATACAGTTTTATCACTTACCCCGAAGCCTGCAGCTATCTCTGAAGTGCTTTGTGATGGATCCGCTTCCAAAATAGCCTTTAATTCTTCATTTTCCACTTTGGTCTCCGGCCGTCCACGGGGTTGGTTCTGAAGGTCGAAATTTCCAGAACGAAAACGTCGAAACCAAAAACGTACCGCGCTTTCTTTTGCGACACCAGCGCCGTACACATCATTAATCCTTCGAGCTGTTTCTGCAGCACTGGTGCCACGGTAGAACTCGTACTCGTAAATATACCGATATTTCATGTTTTCCATTGTGCGGTAATAAGCGACGCCAAAGAAAAAAATAATGAGGAAAAAACAAATGAATGACTGTTTTCAAAACTCAAATGTACCAGATAAATGAATTTATAAATTTGAATTTGGAATTCTTAACCAAAGAGGAGATATTTCAGATCAAAGTGTTCAGTACGACAAAACGCTAATTTCATATGTAAGGACCTAATATTTTCGGGCAAATGAAAAAAAATGTGGAACAATAATCAATAGTGAACCGTTATTTTCATACATTTTATTATTCATTGGTTTGAATTCTTGAGCGTTTTCTTGTTGTTATTATGATTTGTAATTCAATGAAATAAAAGCGTAAGCAAGAAATTTTGTTACAATTCACTGAAAATTATAATATAGACATGAACAACCTTGTTTAAAATTTATGAACGTTTAATAAAACTCACGAACTCTTCACCTGTTACATTTTTTTTATCCGGTGCCACCCACTTTTTCAACAATTATTTTGGCCAGTATGATCTAACAACGTTATTACTTTACATAATCAATTATAACTGATGCTGCTCAATCATACCTACCGTATAAAAAATTCTGTTACTGAGCACCGATCATAATTTTAGACTAACATTATTGGCTGAGAATCTATGCCCTATACATATTATAATTAAAATTCTGACTTACCTAAAACAATCCATATGACAAGTGTATTCCCTAATACAGCAAGCAGTAACATGATGGCGAACACCATGAACCAAGCGAGCTGGCCCCACCATGGTGGACTGAACGGCCTCTCGCCCAGTCCCATACAGTTGCCAAGTGTGATTCTGGAAAAGAAAATATATTTATAGTACAAATAAATTATTCATCTTAAAGAGGCAGGTACAATGGCCGAAGGAGATTTTGTGTACCATACATGCATCTAACTCATTTTAAGTTTTAACAAAGTTATGCGTGTCTTATGTGGCTCCGTTTTTGTCTGAACACCTGTAGTATAGTGCACAAAAAGTTATTGTCAAAGATTTTTCTAGGTATCTGTCAGTGCATATATACAGCGTGCATCAGAAATGCGTGGTCATATTAGAAGAGCTTATTCGGGCCATAGTATAAAACAGCTTTTACAAAGGGACCAACCCTGGAATCGCGAAAAAAATACCAGCTGTTCCATACTAAATCATCGATGTCGCTCGACAAAATGAAGGGATCAGCAGATTTTGTTTTTCGCGGTTTTAGGATTGGACCAATAGTAAAAGTTGGTCGATAGCATCCCCTGAATAAGCTCTTTAAATATGACCACGCATTTCTGATACACGTTGTATATACAAAGTGAATATGACAATACGACATTAAATAAAACCTCGTACAAGAGTTCACGTTCTCTGACCGTATACAAAAAATCAATCAAATCCAGCCACAGGAATTTAAATTAATTTAATTAATTTTGAATGTAGGACAATTTTTCCAGGCAAACATCGTTAGGTCAAAGACCTGTGCGAGTCCATATGATTTTAAACTCTCTTCTTAATTATTACAGATGATTACAAATGGTGTTACTTATTATTTCGATGTTTTAATATTTATTTTGTTCATCATTGTTCACATTTTTTATTTTCAATAAACAACATAAATTTAAATGCTTCCATAGACTAAGTAATTACCGTGTTTTTATTTATTGACTGCGATAGGCTGAGTTGATTGATGAATATACAATTTACTAAAAAGAATGACAGATACCATACAAGAAATAAATATATGCTAAATCTCCCTTTTCCAAGGACGGATTATGGTAAAAGAAATTTAATGTATGAGGGGGCCCAAATATTTAATAAAATACCCAGAAATATTATAGATATTGCTTCGATTAATATTTTTAAGAAGAAATTAAAAGAATATCTCCTAAGTCATGCTTAACACCTGTACAAAAATTATTATGAACCCGTAGAATTAATATATAGAATGTAGATACTATAGATACCCTAGATTTACTTTAAGGTGTGCGATGTCGGATGTCGGTTCGGTCATCAGTACACCTACTTATTTAAATTACTTCTTTTTTTTATATCCAAATTATATAATACTATTAAGGCTAAACTAACACTAGGATCATCGACTAACCATCTTTTTGTATTTTCAATTTTTAAGTTTCTCATGTTAAGTGAACTAAGTTCTTTGTGAGAATAAATGTCTTAAACCTCATAACAATTTATGAAACTTACAGGGAACAATAAATATCGAATTGCTATAATTAAACAATAATTGGTCTGAGTCCGAGTATAAATTAATATTTTAATGTTATAAGCTATGGAAAGCTATGTTACTCTAAAATTACAATAGATGGCGCAATGTTCAACCAACGCCAGGAAGAAACATTCAATACTGACTAGTAACTGTGGGTTTGCAACAAAAAACATTCAACATGTAATGTCTCGAAACTTGTCATATGAAACTAATGTCACAACTTGTTTTGTTGATTGTTACGTTCGCACTGCAGAAAACTGGGTAAATTCTTTGACAGATTTCAAGATTTGTTGTTGACTGTGTTTGCACTGACTAAAAACGTATACATTGACATGTTTGTCTATAGATTTGTCACGGCCACAGAAATATTTCTGTGGTCACGGCTGACATTCGCACTGATGCTTAATCAAGTGTCAAAACTCGTATAAATCTCGTTTTATGTGTTATCCAATGAGGTCGGTAAACATGTATGGCCGAAATCAGATACTTTGAAGTGCATCGAAATTAATTGTGAAACATGTCAATAGACTATGAAAATGTCAAACAAGTTTCGTTTTAACAAGTTGTGTGATAATGCGAACGCGATTCGATACATTGACAGAAAACTGACGTTTCAACATGTTTTTATGTGAATGTTTCGTCAGTGCAAACAACTCACAGTTATAAAGATTAATATATTAAGTCCTGTCAAAAAAGTGTAAACAAATTGAAGGCAACACTAGCGCGCCCATATATACATTGCTTATGAAACTTTCATTTGCACTCGCCAGTTTTTTACATTATGTAACGGTTTTTCATAAGAAACAGTTTCTACATCCATTGTTCTCAATAATGAACTAGCAACATTTAAATTTTTCAATGCGTTTTTCTCTTGATTGACTCCTGTGGACATACCCTGTTCTTTGCCTGTACCCTGCGCTTAGTTTCTGTATGAATTTTTATTCACGTACGTTTACTATCATGACCAACCAACCAGAAGTTGATATTTTTTACACCAAAATAAACCAATTTGTCAGCTTTTGTCATAAATTTTCAAGTGATAATGATTAGACTTATAAGAATTATATAAGTATGTACCTAAATTATAACTTGGCCTACTGTACGTGTTGGGCAACTGTAAGTACAGTAGGCAGCTGTTAAATAAAAAATCAATATAAGTTTATTTTAATCTCTCTGTTAATATTTAAAATAAATATATATCTCTCCCCCACATTGTTAAAATTCTATCAAAATAAATTGTTTACCTGTATATTTTTTTGAAATGTTGTTATAAAATCAAGGCTCTCAATTTCAAAATCTGAAAAGAATGACGGGTAAACATTAGTTTCAACTGACAGCCTACGTGAGTATCCTTTTATTATGATTTACGACCTTTTCTTTAATAGAAATTCTGCGTGTTTTTGCAACCATTGATTGCCACTCGGCCTGGGCTTGGCTCCACCTACTATCACCCCACAACGCCTATTATATACTTTTCACAACACGCAATATTAGCCAGACACTATTAAAAGTCCATCAGTCTACGTTAAATGTAATTTAATTATGTCTAACAGCAAAACAGCTACAAAAAAAACTAATTATAACACAATTTCCTAGGTTTTCGCGATCACTACACATAACATAACATCACGGCTGAATAGTACACCCACATTTCACCAGTTATGTTATATATACCAGGCCCCTCAGAAAGTATTGCGAAAAAAAGTTTTTATATATGGGAGACTGGCCAGTTATAATGTTTTTCGAAAATATGATTATTTATAAGTAAAAATAAGTAAGTTCCAATTTCAAAATTTCCCTCCACATTTTTTGCGAGTTAATTCAAAGTATTGTGTCTCACTGAAATATGGATCTGCGCCGGGAACATTTTAGAGCTATGATTTTATACGATTTCAAGTGTCGCCTGAAACCGGATGAATCGTACGATAGACTTCAAATGGCATTCATGGATGAAGGCCCTTCCAAGGCAACCGTGTATCGTTGGTATAACGAATTCAAGCGCGGTCGACCAACTTTGGGGGATGACGAAAGAAGCGGTCGCCCTTTGACGGCTGTTACCGAAGAAAACGTGCTAGCAGTGAAAAATTTAATCCAAGACAATAGGCGAATTACATATCAGGAGATTCAACACATATTGAAGATTGGATCGGGAAGCGTTCACGAGATTCTACACAGCCATCTTCGCGTGAGGAGGATAGTATCACGCTGGGTGCCGCACAACCTCACCGATGCTCAGAAGCAGGCCCGGGTGGAATGGTGCCGTGATATGCTTAACAAATTTGAAGCAGGCTCGTCTCGGCGTGTTTACGACATCGTTACAGGTGATGAGTCCTGGATTTATCAATACGACCCAGAAACCAAGCGCCAGTCGACTGTTTGGGTGTTTCAAAATGAGCCAACGCCTACCAAAGTGAAGCGATCTAGAAGCGGGGGTAAGATTTTGATCGCTAGCTTTTTTAATTTGACTGGCCACTTGGTATCAATTCCCTTACGGGATCAAAGAAGCATTAATGCCGAATGGTATACTACCAAATGTTTGCCAGAAGTTTTCTCTGTTATAAGCAACAAGCGACCAAACACAGGGCTCCGCGGGCTACTGCTCCACCACGACAATGCACCTGCGCACACCGCACTCAAAACGAGGGACTTCCTGGACAGCACGCCAGTCAAACTCCTGGGTCACCCTCCTTACAGCCCTGATCTAGCACCGTGTGACTTCTTTTTATCCCCAAAAATAAAAAATCAGCTCAAAGGGATACAATTTTCGTCGCCGGAAGATGCGCTGGCTGCGTTCGAGCAGGCTGTAAACGAGGTGTCTGCGGCGGACTGGAAAAAGTGTTTTGAAAACTGGTTTAGGCGCATGAATCTTTGTATAGAGGCTGGTGGAAAGTACTTTGAAAAGATTTGATAAAAATATATGTACGTATAGAACAATTTTTTTTAGTTTCGCAAAACTTTCTGAGTGTCCCACGTAAGTCCCATGTAATAGGGGCAAGCCTATTGCCACATCAAGACTCCGGGCTGCAACTGAGAATTTTATAATTAAAAATCCCAATAACACTTTGTCCGATCCGGGAATCGAACCCAGGACCCCACGCATAGCAGTCGCGCTTGTGACCACTAGACCAACGAGGCAGTAGTAAACACAGACACGCGACTTCCTGCGATCACGAACGCTGCAAAACATTCGAAACGTCAGGATAACCAATTTTAATATATATATAATATACGCGATGTAATCCAGTTAAACTTGTTTTATTATAAAACTTTTTAACAAATAATTGAACCGACGAAAGCAGAAACTGAAAAGCGAAAAATAACTAATTATGAGTCGGTACCTTTGAAATTTAAATGGGACCAACTTCGAGATATATCCTATCTATAAAAAAAAGAATCATCAAAATCGGACCACTCTGTAAAAAGTTATGCGTGGTCATACATAAAAATAAAAAAAATAAAAAAATATACGCGTCGAATTGAGAACCTCCTCCTTTTTTTCGTCGGTTAAAAATACTATTATTTTTGTAACAATGGAATACACATCGTCCTAAGTATATAAGTTTTCCCAGAAGGCATAACATTTTGGAGGAATGTGTATGATGTAAGTTGATAGCATTGGAAGAGGTGCTCAAGATCATAAAAGGGCATCTTTTGCAAAAAAATAAACTAGGATTTTATATCTACGTCATAATCTATGGAGGGCCAAGTACCTACCTATCCTATTTGATAGTCACGCCCACGAAAACGCAAAGAAAACGTATTTACTTACCCTAGAAGAATTTATTGTTTGCGGTATTTTTGCTAAAGGAGAGATATTGTACGGGCGGAATTTATATTAAGTCTACAGTAGTTCTGCAAGTATTTTGTATTCCATTTGAAATAAATAAGAGGAGAGTAAAAAATGTAGCAATGCGCATTTTTGGAGTACCTTTATTACTGAATTTATATGAATTTATTTTCTACGGTATTTGGTTTACCTGTTTAAGAATCTACTTCAAACGACATACTTTATGAATGGGAACTGAATATTGAATCAACTGGTATATTCGGCAAACGCAGCGTAGGGCGCCCCGCATCCAGGTGGACCGACGACCTGATTAAAGTAGCTGGGGGGGACAAGATGCGGAAGGCCGAGTGTTGTGGCGCAACTTGGGCGAGGCATATGTCCAGCAATGGACTGCGATAGGCCGAGTTGATGATTTATGTTTATGAGGTAATAGTCAAGATTAGTCTAGATTCATTGAGTTTAAAATATCTTCACATTCACTTGAACAAAATTCTGCGAGGCAGGCGTACGATCGTTACTTAGAGACTTCTTTCTCCGAGATTTTTCCCAATCATGTTGGGGACTGCAGTGAGCTTCCAGTCTGACCAGACGCGGCTGAACATCAGCATTTTGCCACGAACGACTGCCATCAGACACCCACAACCCAGTTAGTGGATAATACCGACATCTTAAGATTAGATCAGTTGTCAGACTATCGGGCTTCTGACTACTCGTAAAGACTGCCATAAATATTCGTATGGCAACTGGGACCGTCGCTTAGAGACATTTTCATAATTATACTTCAGTAAATTTATTCTAACTTATCGTTGCTTTATCAAATTTAAGAAAAATAGAAGGTAGCAGGAAATGCGTGGTCCAAACAAAACAATTTAAACTTTAACAGAAAATCTTCGAGCTCAGAACGTCAACGTAAACAATCTCAAAGTTTTGAGATTGTGCTGGCATTAATTAAACAAAAGTTAAACAAAAATACGTTGGCAATTCATAATTGAATCTTAAACATTTTACAGGTGAGGTTTGGACAGAGTTTGGTATCAGAAAAGTTTAGAATAAACAGATTATACGGGATAACAATCTTCTTAAACGCTAAGTTAATGATCCTCTTGAGATTTCGACTAATTAAACTGAAAGTAAATCTATTAAAGAGCAGTAAAGAGCCTAGTAGATCTTCTATAAACTGTTTGTTAGTGTAATGTTTTATGATTTTGATGAGGTAAATACTTGTTTCATGATGATTAAGGTGTTATAAATATTTTTTTACTTTTAATATTTTTAACCCCCAACGAAAAAACGTGGGGTGTTATAAGTTTGACGCGTGTGTCTGTCTATCTGTGGCTTTTCAACTCCCAAACGGAAGTATAGATTTCAGTGCAGTATTTATAATCTAGTTTGGTTGTAATGGTTCTTAGCTATATTTGAATGAGCTATTTCACGAATTGGTGTGAGAACTTCACAGACATACTAATGGAATATTTATTAGTTTAAAAAACTACAAATAAAACTAAACAAAATATTAAAAAAACGACTCATGAAACAATACCTTAAAAAGTTTCAAATTATTGTTGACCCTTGAATGCTTGGGGGACCGTAAGCGAACTTGAAACAAATAAGTAAGTGCAAAAACGTATGTTCTATTCTGTTTTATGTTTTTTAGTTTATTTTAAACTTATGAAACGAACACGTATTGAAGTAACTGAAAACTGTTTCTTAATTTTCATTTACTAGCTTGCCAAGTGAATGCCGAAGGTTGTCTGGAAGATATTGCTTTAAGCGATAAGACCGCCATTGTATCCATAATTTATTTATACGTTGTTCCTGTTTACTGCTATTTTCATGGTGTACAATAAAGCATATACTAGACTATTATTTTAACCATTTGAAATAGCAAACAAATACGTGTAGAAATTCGAATCGCTTATTTCCCGAAAAGGGGTAATTGTACTCATCATTATGAACAACTTTTACTATGGGACCAACCCTGGAATCGCGAAAACAAAATCAGGTGGTCCTTACATTTTATCGATTTAAGTGAACACAAATGTAGAGACCAACAGATTTTTTTTCGCGATTTTATTGTTGGTCCCATAGTAAAAGTTGTTCATAATGATAAGTACAATTACCACTTTTCGGGAAATAAGCGATTCAAATTTCAGCATGTATAAGGTATATAGTAGTTAAGTGTTCCTAACCTTTTCTGTTAAAACTATTATGATTGTGAAAAAACTGTATTGAAGGCTACTTACTATCCGTAAATTTCCGTCAATAGGCATACTCGCTTCCGTCTGAAAAGGGTAAGGCACAGGTCGGCATTCATTACTTACATTTGAACGGATCGAAGCCCTTGTAAATGTTCTTTTTTTACTACTTTATTGGTCCAGTTCCAGTAGTATTTCTTTAAATAAGATGTAGGTTTGTCGCTTTGTCACATTTTCTTTCATCATCATCAGTCCATTACTGGTCCCAATGCTGGGCACGGGCCTTTTCTCAGAATGAGAATGTTAAGGATTTAGTCTACCAAACTGGCCTACTATCCCCAATAAGGGTATTTCTTCTCATGGGTGTCGTAAAAGGTGACTAAGGGAATCACCAGAGGATGGGCAGCAGCGTTTTCTGAGCATTTAAATAACTAACCCGCCTGCCAAGCGTGGCAATTATGGCATATCCCCCCAAACATGGTTAAGGTTGCGGGAATCCGCTGGATGTGGAAAGGACAGGACCCGTCGTTGTGGCTATGTTTGAGGGAGGCATATGTCCAGCAGTGGACGTCTTTCGGCTGAAATGATGATGATAACTGGCCTACTGCGGATTGGTGGACTACAAATGTGTAGTCGTGAACTTTACGAAGCACTTTCAGGTGTGCAGGTTTCCTCACGATGATTTCCTTAACCGCTATAGCAAGTGATAAACAAATTCTGATCCGCACATGAATTCTAAAAGTCAGAGGTGCTGGTGGGGTTCGAATTTAGACCCTCCAAGGAAAGCAAGCGTTCAACCGCTAGGCTATCACTGCTTCTGTTGGTTCTAAGGCGTATATTAGAGACATGAAAGTAAGACAGTCAAAGACTACTCTTAGCCGAGTGTCGGCTAAGCAAATCCTCATATTTCGTATTCAGACTATAACGTTACAATGTAGTTAGGGTATTTGGTAGATTCCAACATACTCGATATTATTAAATTGTATCTACCTGTACCTGTAATATGGGTTCTTCTATCTCGGATGCTGAAAAAACAAAGAGAAATACAAGACCCACATCTTCTAAGCTAATAAAAACACCCAGAAAATAGCAGCCATACTTCGTGGAACACTAATACAATGTACACAAAACACGATATAAAATAGGAGGCTTTCAACATAATCAGGCATCTGCTCCCGGACATATTATATGTTTGATCAAGTTAAAAGGTTTTTAAAGGCCAATTCGTTTGATACAAGTTAACTTTGTAGTTCGTGCATCATTAGGCGGCACATAAGTATAGATAGTTTCAAGTAAGTAAGTAAGTAAACTTAATTGTTTCTGATTGAGTGGTTACAGTTGTTATATATACAATGTGTATAAAGGCACAGAATGTGGTTTTGCGGGCATTATTCATAGTTTCATGACCAAGGTTGAGATTGGAAAAAGTAGAGATTTTTAAGGTAGATACCTACGAAATGTCGTAAAAATCACAACAAAATCCTATTAGAGATATGCCCTTAGAATGAATGCACATAGAAACCAAGTCCGCGCGCACAATTTGAAGAAACTAAACTGGGGTCAGAAATGGCTCCATTCACAGCGTATGCCTCGTGCTTCGTAGCCTATGTGTGTGATGGTGAATATTTTACGTGCCACTAACGGGCACACATCGACTGTTTTTGTGGTACAATTTTGAGCGGAAATTTTAATGAAACTATCACTCTATGTCTTAATTACTCTAAGGACATGCCATTTTTTACAAGACTTAACATGGGCGTAGCTACAGCTTTTACATGGGTGGGGGGGGCTTGGCTCCGTCACGTGCATAGGAAGTACACCTCACAACTATAGTTCGTTGCTATGTCAACCAAGCGGCCCGTGCAACTATATTATTTTGTGGCACGGATACAAAAGGTAGTTTTATTCGGCGAATAATAGCCACTGAGGGGGGAGGACCTTCCGCCCGCCCTTATACACGTTCGTGCTTCTTAATAATGTATCTAATGCGTAGGATTTAAAACTTTAAATATTTTTGTCTGAGTATCTAGCACGGCGTAACTATAAGACTTTCATCACTTACTGGGCACAATGCTAAAGCCTTATGCTGTAAGGGATTTCTTAAAACAAATAACCTAAGTCCCGAACATCCTATTCCGAAGCTGTTGAGCGACCATGAATATGGTAAATAAATAATTAATAATAAAAAATAAATAATAATAATTATTATTTTCACTGTAATAAATAATTATTACAGTGATATTTTATTCCATATTCGAAGATAGACATGTGATGAGGAGGAATGAGGAGCATGTTACGAGGAAAGTTTTAAGTATGAATGTTGATGGCTATAAGAAAAGAGGGAGACCGAAGAAAATATGGATGGATTGTGTGAAAGATGATATGAATAGAAAGAAAGTGAACACGGAGATGACGGCTGATAGAGATGTATGGAAGAAAAAAACATGC
The DNA here is from genome assembly GCA_949699075.1 of Asteroscopus sphinx. NCBI lineage: Eukaryota > Metazoa > Arthropoda > Insecta > Lepidoptera > Noctuidae > Asteroscopus > Asteroscopus sphinx. The sequence goes on from OX453013.1 coordinate 15,651,659, forward strand.
TGCGCCGACCCCAAATAAATTGGGATAAGGGCAGGAGGATGATGATGATGATGATTCGAAGATAGAAAGTGAAAATCGCGTGGGATGTGCAATATGTTCTACATTGTTGAAATTTCTCGTGAAAACCCCTCGTTTCGTTCATAGTCTAAACACTAGTGTTTAGAAATTTTATTTACTTCTGTTTTACTTAAGTATTTGTTTTATAGACTACACAAAACCGTTAAAAAGTTGTTCACTTGTGTTTTGTTTCTTATACAGTTGTTCAATAACAAGATGCAGTTTTCAGTATTTTAGCTGATAATAATTATGCATTATAGCCGGGCCTTATCCATGAGATTTTTTTCTGAATAGATATAATAACGTATCACATAGCAGAACAGAAATATAAACTTTAAAAAAGTAAAAACCGACTTCAAAAAAACAAAAATAATTTGTGTGAAATATGTAGTTTAGGAAGGCAGTGCCTTTCATTCGGTTTGATTTAAGAAAAAATTGGCACCGACTTCCTAAACTGTTTCACACAAATTATTTTATTCTTTAAGAAGTCGGTTTTTACATTCTTAAAGTTTATATTTCTATTCTGCTATGTGATAAGTTATTATATCTTTTCAGAAAAAAATCTCATGGATAAGTGACATTAACAATAGAAAGACAAGCGATTGCTGCATTCCCAGATGATTTGCTGTCATCCATTGAAGAGTTCCCATATTTATCTCCGAAGATCAAATGATACTTTCTGAATGCAAATGCTTGACTTGTTGATGAAAATATCAAAATCGCTATATGTATGCCTACAATATTTGAGGAGTTCCCTCAATTCCACGTTGATCCCATTATCAAAACTGGATTTTGATAGTGGGATACATGTGAACAATTTCGGAGTATATCCTTTCAAATGAAAAAAAAAATCCAAATCGGTTTATAAATGAAGGAGTTCTAAGGTAACAAATATTTAAACAAAAACCACCGAATAGAGAACCTATTCCTTTTTTTTAAGTCGGTTAAAAATAGTAATCAGAAGCCCGAAAGTCTGAGAACTTGTCTAACCTTAGGATGTCGATATTACCCAGTAACTGGATTGCGGAGGTCAGACGGCAGTCACTCTGTGTAAAATACTGATGTTTACAAGCATCTGGTTAGACTGGAAACCAACCCCAACAAAATTGGGAAAAAGGCTCGGAGAAAGAAAGATAACAGAAAAGAAAATGTACCAAAAAACAGGCGAAATGCGAGTCGGACTAACGCAGTAAGGCTTTCGTACCACCCATTGACCTGATACCCCATAGATACTGACTACTCTTTTCCTAGTACGGACTCCAGTCTCAAAGGAGCTTATACGCGCCTATTTGTCACGTAAATCTAAGCTGTTATTATATTAAGTGAACCTTTGTGAGAAATAAAATTTATTATTATTATATTATTATCTGAATAAAAAAAATATTGCCATTTAATTAATTTAAGAGAGTTCATCAAAATAAATCAACGCATCGTGTGCGAAATATGAATTTTTCCATCTCTTTCTTACGCAGGTACCACCACATATGTTTGCCTTATTTTTAGTAATTTTTGTTAAACTATATACTTACGTAGTATGGACTATAATGAAACCACATTTGACGCTGGTATGTATTACTGTTTCGAAGATATAAGTAGGAACAAAAAATTGAAAAAAATACATGTTTTTCGAGGTTTCTTGTATGGGGACCCACTTTGGTTTTAGACTTTTATTTTATTTTCAGTATTTGTCGTGATAGCAGTCATAGCAACACATATTCATATTTGAGAATATTTCAACCGGCTACCTATTACCGATCAAAAGATACAGTCTTGTGACAGACAGACGGACGGACGGAAAGCGTAACGAGAGTAATAGGGTCCACTTTGGCACCCTTTGGGTACAGAACCCTAAAAATTATTTAGAATTTATAATGACTCAAAATTTGTTTTATTTTCTTATTCTTATTCTTTATTAAACACACATATATACATTTATCTTACAGTAGGAAAGTTATTTTATTATTAAACTCTACAAATAAAATGCCCATGACCTTTATCGTATTTAATAACAATAATATTATTTATTGGTTCAAACCAGTGTAAATCGACTTAAGTTGTTCGCCCGTTATCACGAAAGCGGTGCTAACATCCGGTTTCATTATTGTTTTCGCAATTTAATCAAATGGAAACATTACCAAATTGTGTTTGAACCCTGTTTACTTGTTGATTTTAACTATAAGGTTAATCTATAACGAGTTTGTAATTATCCTAAGCGGTAAGATCAGATTTCTCGTTTATTAACATAATTAATGCGAGCTCACGAAATGACAGATCATCATCCTCTTCGCCTTGTCCCAATTATTGGGGTCGGCTTCCAGTCTAACCAGCTATGCGATTCAGAACCACACGATACCAGTTGTCGACCGATTCGGTTTTTTATCTCGTTTCGTCTTATGATTCACGCAACGAGAGAAAAAGAGATAACAAACCGAATCGATCGACAACTGGTTATCGTATGGTTCTGAATCGGGGGGCAGATGCGGCCGAACATCAGTATTTTACACGGAGCGACTACCATCAGACCCCCGCTACCCAGTTACTGGGCAATACCGACATTCGGAGGTTCGCTTAGATAGTATTGATGTATAACATTATTAAAGAAATGGTTAAGTAGGTACATCTTAACAGTGTGGTGTGTACCAATTAGAGGATTCGATCCGGGATCCTGTGGGGTAATTGTGTAATGCATTCACATTGACATCAGCATTCATTTTGAAATTACAGCAATATTCATTGCGTGATACGTAGTTGTCAATATGACGCATTGTCAAAACACACAGTGCAATGAACATTGAAATCGAGATGATTGCGATCGCGGGTGAGTTACGCAATTAGGCAGCTGGTCATATTTTAGTCAAGAAATTTTCGAGATCAATTTCAATGAATCCCGGAATTTTCGGGATTGATAATTTTTATTTTTTATTTTTTTATTTTTTATTATATGTAAGGTTTAATTAATTAACTACTACCTATCTACATTAATATAAATAATATATACAATATAAACATGTATAAAAACAGAAACAATAATATTAAAATATCATAAAAGTAGACTTAGGCGTTGAAGAATTCCTCCACATCACTGTCATCCGGAAGCGTGCCCAGAAGACTAGCAGCGTTGCCACGTTGAATGGCAACGCTTATTCGTTGCCCAAAGAACAGGCCAGCCCTCTGGTCACGCGAAGTGTCGACCAGTCTCTTAGATATTTCCTTGAAAAGGAGCCGAGCGCTCGGACCCCATGGCTCGAGCGTTTCGACCCCAAAGGGCTCAAAATCATAGCATCCAATAAGATTACTATATTTGCGCCGCTTGAGGGTCTCCGCAGCTGCAGCGGCAGCACAGCCACAGCCCGCCGAGCTAGGAAGATGTGATGGAGCAAGGGTGTCGACACAGGTTGCGTCCCACACCAGAGGCCTACCCAACTTCCAAGGTAATAACGTCATACCGTCTGGTCTCTTACCATCGTCACGTGCCAAGCCATTAGGTTCTAGTACGGCTGGTACGCCGGCGGTGGCAAGAGTACGACGAATAATGTCGTTAATATTGGCGTGCCGTAATATGCGACCTGCACTCCTGCAACAAGAAAGGCCATGGTGTCCGAGGCTGTCGACAGCTTCACCACAATGACACCGATGTGGAGCAACGCATGGAGCGCCTAACCGTAGGCTAGTAGCGAACCGAAAAGTTGTGACATAACTTATGTCAAAATTTCTATCTCTAGTAGGGCAAATCGTGGATAGGTAGCATATTAAGAGGAAATTCGGATGGTCTTTTCTCCATACAAACGCTGTCGACTGTTTTCTTTCTGGTTTATAATCCTAGAACAATGTTTTTTTTACAGTAAAATAAATATCAACTTTTATATAGGACGAAGACGACGACGACGACTTCTGTGGTCTAGTGGTTCGAGTGTCGGACTGCTGATCACGAGGTCGTGGGTTCGATTCCCACAGGACACAAATATTTGTGTGATGAACAAAAGCGTTTGTGTTGATCTGGGTGTTTCTTATGTATTATAAAAAATTAAGTATATAAGTATTATATCCATTTTCTAGTACCCATAGTACAAGGTAGTGCTGTGTAAAAATGTCCCAAAAATATTTATGTATTTTATTTATAGGGGCATATAAAATTTCGTTTTTATCGATAAATTATTTACAAAAGCCCTAAAAACCTCAAAATCGCCGCCTAAAAAACCTAAAAAAAAATATTTAGACCCCGTGTACATAGGCCTAAGTGTATACCTTTGAAAACTATTAATGAAAAAGGAACAACATAGTGGCACAGTACATATTCTTCTAATTCAGTTAATGAAATATCTTTTAAATTGATCCAGTTTCGCAGGAGAAAATAGGCGAGAGCCAAACCTCGAATTACGAATTTTTATTAAGGCTATTCAGTTGGAGCTGAGTTGTCCTTATCGCACTTATTTGAGGCCGACTGCTCACAAAGCGGCAGCAATAGTTGCTTCAAATACCAAATTTTCAAAAGTCTCTCTGCCCGCATTTCCTCTACATCTCGAAACAATAGATAAAGAGCAAATCTATCGTCATATTATCTGGCTCAGTTCCCCTAAAAAAGAGAAAATCTAGATAATTGTATTCGCACTTTGTATTCTGGACCAAAATCAAGATACCAAGAAAACAGCCGTGGAATTAAAACGAACGATAAAGAGGAACGTAAAATAATTATTTCCCAAAGGAAACCAACAAAGGGCCATCTTACATTTTTATTGGGCATTTCAGAGATAGTCCAGCGTTTGGCTAGTGATTCATTGTACTTTATTGTTATATCCGCCATGACGGAATAAAAAGTCGTTGACCTCTCTCAATTTCCCTTTCATAAGGGATAGACAAGCGTCCTTATTCTAGTCACAAAAACATTCTTTTTGAAGATAAAGCGGCTAACAAAAATATACAAGCATGTGTTTTGAATTATATACGAAATAAGTGTCGTGTGTCTAAAGCTTAAAAAATCTCAGAGGATACTGTTAAAGGTGATTGATAGTTGATACCCAGTAGGGCAGGAAATTCAAAATTTCTTGTTTTTTTTTGCAAATTGTAGCTTTATTTCACGTTTTAAATTGATTAAAGTTTTGCGACAATAACCACAATATATCTACCTACTAAATAATACTCATCAAAAATATTAACCTTGCTCTATTGGCTAATATATTCCATCACTATACATCGTGAGAGCTACAATTTGCAAAACGTAAGAAATTTTGAATTTTGCGTCGTCCAATAACCAGTGGCGGCTGCTGCCCTAGAGAACCGGTGGTGCACTGTACTGTTTTATTTTGTGTTATGATTTAAAATACAATAAAAATATTTGATACCAGTTTCCGTCCAAATTGACTCTCCAGGTTATTGGCAATAACCTTAAGCTAAAACGGTACATTATATTGGCTTTTTTACAATCTGAATACCTTGACCACCTTGCAGCTTTTCTCGTTTGCTTAAATTATTCCCTTTTCCTTTTTTATTTTAAATGGAATTGCGTTTGACTGCCACCTCACCTGATGTTAAGCGATGGTGCGATCGACGGCGAAGATTACACGCTTGCCAACAAAAACCTATTCAATCAAGCCTTGAAGACCATAGATTATACTTATCGAGAAACACAGAGACCGGCAAACAATTCCACTCTTTAGCGGTATGCATAATAAAGCTATTAGCAAATCAGTTCGTGCTTAAGGGTGGAATGTCTACCATGTAAGGGTGGCGCATCGCCATGCGTCTGGTTGTCCGATGATGAGAAGGTTTTGGGGGAATTAAATCGTGTGCTCCTCATATTTAAGGCTGATTATCACCAACATAAATTTTCTAGAAATTTAGGTAAAACAATTTGATGAAAAAGATTTTTTTAATAACGTTTTTAAAACGAAAGCGAATTAATAATGCATTGTCATCCAGTTCTCAGCTACGTTTAAAGTTTTAAGTCTCTAGCTCATCGGTAAGTTAGTTTAAAATCGATTGCAAAATTTGTACCCAACAAACAGACAGAAAGAAAAGGGAGTAAATGAAAACGTGGTAGTAAAATGCGATTGGTCCGAGCACTGGTATTCTCAATCTTTTGTATGGCGCGAAGACGTGGTGCATTTAAAGTCGCGATAGCAGCAAGATTGATGCCTTCGAGATCTGGTGTTGGCGAATACTACTTCAGATACCACGGACCGCCATGAGAACTAATGAGTCTACACTGGAGGAACTCAACATCACCAAACGACTATCTACAATCAGCCAGGAGCGTGCCCTCAGCTTTTTCGGACATATTATGCGATCAACTAGGCATTGTCTGGAAAGGCTCACGATACTGGGCTGGGTAGAAGGAAAGCACACTCAAGGCAGAGCACCGGCAAGATGGTTAGATGCGATCAAGAGGGCTGTCGGAAGCAGCATGTATCGAGTGGTCCACACAGCGAAATACCGCATAGCTTGAAAACGCGTCGTACGTGGTCGCAATCTTCAGCAGTGAGGGAACGATGAAAAAGAAGAAGAAGGTGACATATAAATCAGGTTAATAGAATAATAAGGTGAAGCGTGGATAGACCCCGCACAAGGTGGACCGACGACTTGGTGAAGGTCGCGGGAATCCGCTAGATGTGTAAAGCGCAGGACCGGTCGTTGTGGCAATGCTTGAGAGAGGCCTACCTATGTTCAGTAGTGGACGTCTTTCGGCTGAAATTATGATAATGATAAATAGAATAATGTCAAACAATACTTTTACAAGAAGAATGTAAACTTTTCTTGTACGTATGAAGATGAATGAAGGTACTCATTTATAAGTATAGGCTGTAGATACATTTAAACCCATGGAGCACCCCTTTTAAAGGTATTCCTCTCGTAAGTAATTTGAATCCGGATAAGGTTTAGTAGTATTAGAGCTCCTTTGTGAAAGAGCTCGTTCGGGGATGTACTACCACCGTACCTACTTCTTCGCCAAATAGTGATGCTTCTGTGTTTCGGTCTGAAGGGTACGGGTGCCGGCGAAATTACAATCACATGAGACTTTACTTCTTCATGTCTCAGTTTGGCGAACCGACTTGCAGTACCATTTAGGCAACAGCCTGGGTGGTATTGCAGTTGTTATGGGCAAAGGTAACCGCTTAACATCAGGTGGACCTTTAGCTCGTTTCGCCATCCTATAATATAAAAAAAATTGTGTGAGGTGATTGTATCTTTCAACCCACATAAATAAATAAGAACCCTTTTTGATTAAGCCTGTTATTTAATCTTGGCATATATATATATTTGTTTAACTGTTTTGGAGCGCTTATCAGACAATACGTAAAACTAAATAACACGAGTTTATGGGACAGGTGTTTTGTAAACAACTTTTTGAACTATTCCAATTTATATGGATAAACCGATGGTAGGCATCAAAATACGTATTAAAGTTTAAAGTAACTATTTATCACGCAAGTCCACAACACATCAAAGCTCATTGCTTCTTCTTCATATTCTTGATAGAATCTCTTAGTTACTCTTTTATATTACAAATGTATACAACACTCCCAGTGGGTGAAGCTGAAACTCAGGCCCGTATTACAGAAGCTTCCTCAAGATCACGTGATCACTACTTAAGGACAGAATCGTTACTTGAGTATCGGTCTTATTCCAGAACGGTAATTATAAACTTTAATTCAACAACATAACAAACGATTTTGACCTGAAATTGAATAGAAATCTCTACTCAAGCGTAATCTGGGCCACACTAGAGTGATTACAGATCAAATCTCAGCTGAAATTCCGAAACAGGTGACAGTATAAAATAAAACTAAACTCGGCTGAACTGTGATCAATAAATCTCTGCTTGAGGAACGTTCTAAAATCAAAGATCAACTCAAAACTAGTTTCAAACAGAGATCAACGCTTGAGTATCCTTCTGTAATACGGGCCTCAATCAATGCAATTTTTTACTGCGTAAAATATTTGAAACGATTGCTTGCTTATTATTATTTTAACGCATTTACGCATGCGGAGCGTAACCGAATTTTTATTTCCACAATTTATATTTTTAGAATTGCTTACTTGACTATTTATCAAAATCAAGCAATCTTCACATTTAACTGAGCAATATATTAAACTGAGGTGCAGTTGGGCAAAAAAACATTGCACCAGATTGATAATACGAGAAACAATGAGAAACTTTGAATCAAGAATTAATTTAACATAACACAATACATAGAAGCATGCTCAATGCTCATGTAGTTCAGGAATAGACTTGCGAAAAGGAATAACAATTAGAAGTGTTTATAATTAATATACATTCTCAAGCTTCAACATAAGGCCACTTGAAACTGGAATATAGGTACAATAGCGTACCTATATACATATTCAAGGAAGAAAAAACAACAGGTATACAAAGTAGTTATGTACTATGCAATCTAATTATCACTTAGGAATTATTTAAAAAGGGTACTAGTATGTTCACTTACTATTTATTTATTATATTCTTTATTGTACATACACCAAACGAAAACAAAGACAGTACATATTTAAAAAGGGTACTAATATGTTCACTTACTATTCTTTGGTTATTTAAATAACTCACTCACTAACTCACTACCCACACACACTCACTTATTTAATAACTCACTTATATACAACTCTGGACAATAAACATTATCACTCACTCCAGTTCAATAAAAGGTTCAACCGTAAACGCGGTTCAAACGGATTCCATTTCCTCGGAATTATTTTCATCAGACCTTTTCGTTCAAAAGTTTTAAAACAATGCGGTAAAGAAGGAAAGCATTATGAATGCACGTAATTTATTTTAAACAAATATTTAACGGGCTCTGAAACTTGAAAGCTTTATATTTAGCCCAACATTGAAACATGTACTACGCCTAGTGTGTATGCGTAATAAGGGGCTCGTGGCTAAGTAGCAAGCGTGTGGATTGTACGATCTGCAAGGTTAAGCTGCACTAGCCGCGGTGAGTCTGTGGATGGGTGACCGTTTCGTTACACATCGAGACCCCTTCGTGCCTCGGAGAGCACGTAAAGCCGTCGGTCCTGCGCCTGATCTCTCTCCGGTCGTGTCGAATTGCCGTCCCATCGGATTATGAGAGTGAGGGAATAGAGAGTGCACCTGTGTTTGCGCACACACTTCTGCACTATAATATGTCCCACGCAGATGGCTAGTCTCCATTGAGATTGGCCGCCGTGACCGAAATTCGGCCGGGAGGACATTATTATTATTATTATTATGCGTAATAAACCAATTGATAAAAGATGATGACAGTTGTTATCTATCCTCCTACTTTAATATCATAAACGTGAAAGTTTGTGGGAATGTATGGATGTTTGTTACTCTTTCAGGCAAAAACTACTGTATGGATTTTAATGAAATTTGGCATACGGATAGAATAGACTCACCCGATAGAATAGATAGACCCGGATTAATATATAGGCATAGACACATACACAAAAATAATTAGCTATTTTTATTTATAAACTATGAAGAGACTGAAAACTTGCTATCTTTAGTACAGTAGTTAACTTACTCACCCTCCTACATACATTCACTTATTATAATTTTACATACAGGGAGGCCATTGCTTGACATTAATTTTTTATATAATTTTGTCTATTTTCTTTTGTAATAATATTCTTATTATATCTTAAAAGAGGTGCATAATTAAAAGAGGTGTAAGGGGTGCATTAAAAGAGCCTCCACGTGTGACGATATTTAATTGATCGTCCGGCGCACCTTGGGCAGTCAGCCTTGCTACCAACCTGCTGACTGGCTAATCTTTTTCGTACGACATGAGCTATTATCAATATGTAGCTCATGTCGACACGACAGAAGAAGAATTATATCTTAAATGCTTTTGTCTTACACGTCTGAATAAACTTATATTTTAGTGTCTAATATTAAGGGAAGGGCGCTGATGTCTGAAATACAGTTATTTCTTATCTAGTTCATGAAACAAAAAGGAGGCCTCTAGTGTGGGACGCACCGTGCGTCGATACCCTTGCGCCCTCCCATCTTCCCAGGTGGGCAGGCTGTGCTGGGGCTGCCGCTGCGGCTGTTGAGACCCTCAAGCGGCGAAAATATAATAGCTTTTAGTAATTATATTTTCGGCCGTTTGGGGTTAAAACACTCGGATCGTGGGGTCTGACTGCTCGTCTTTTGTTAAAAACCATCTCCAGGCGGCTTGTCGACACTTCACGTGACCAGAATGCTGGCCTTTTTTTGGTCAAAGAATAAGCATTGCCATACAACGTGGCAATGCTGCCAGTCTACTGGGCACGTTACCGGTAGACAGCGATGCGGAGGAGTATTTTGATGCCCACATGTAGCTATTACTTTGTTTATTTATTTTAGGCTATTTGATTATGCTTAAGTTAATGTGTAAGTAAGTTTGTAAATATTATTCATTATTACAGAGTAAAATAAAGCATATTATACAAATAAATCATTTAACGTAAGTGAAATTAAAACTAAACAAAAACGTAATTGTTTGCCTACGTTCCGTCGGCGACGTAGTGTGCAGCTGCGTAAAAAGTAAAAACGCAGTTAGTTGGATCAATACACTATTTCCATAATAGTTGTCGAAAAACCTACACTGTTTTTTTTTTAATAATGTTGTCATAATACCACCACATGCGTAGTTATTATCAGTACCTAGAAAATTATTATCGCAAATTGATGAAGTCCATTGGCTTATAAAATTCCATTTATATTCATTGACGGTGTCTCAAAATGTAGTCGAAAAGAAGGTTCTAGAAAAGTCACAAATAAAGTTATTAAGAAGTCAGTGGCCTGAATAATATGGTCAGTGGCTTTCAATGTTAATCTATTAGATATTAGGAATGCTGCTTGGTATCAAAATTATTCTAATTAATTAACTTGCCACTTGAGTTTTCGTTGTTTATTATATAGGCATTTATTTACAATTTACATTATGACTGCTAATTTACAAAATGGAATGTTTGTAAAAATATAATTAGAAGCGTCGGATCGTTTCACACATCATCATCATCATCATCATTTCAGTCGAAAGACGTCCACTGCTGGACATAGGCCTCCCCCAAGTATCGCCACAACGACCGGTCCTGCGCCTTCCGCATCCAGCAAGTTTAGACAATTGTTTAAACTCTATCTACGTATGTATTTATAATCTCCATATACAAGATGTTGATATGTAACCATGCTTTATTTCTATAGCAAATAATAAAAAATGTGCTTGATTATCTACAAATACTTAACCAAATAGTTAATGACGGTTATTTAATGTCAATATTTTTACTTAGAAACATAAGCGAGGATTTGAGAATAAATCCCAAACGACTCTAAGAATGAGTCACCAGCGGCCTTGTCAAAGAATGGCAAATTCCGCCTATTTTTTGGCGGTATCGCACGCGTCGTTTTTGTCTCGCACGTGACCACACGGGAGTATTATGCTTGTTTAAAAATGTTTTATTTGCCATAATAGAGGCCATGTAACACAAATTCTCTAAAAAATTCACATTAATTTTTAATAAATTGCAATCTCGTGAGCTATACTCCACTCACACTCATACTCTGCATTCGCGCCAACCACCCCTGACAGGTCCCGGGTCTCCACGAGTAGGTGAACCTCTTCTACCCGTGCGACCTAACGTGAGCAGCGTCCTCCTCGGTGGCGGACACGGAACACTGCACGCCACCTCACAAGCCTTTACCAGTTGCGCCAGCTACACCAGCCATGCCAGCTACGCCAGATACGCTAGCTGCTGATCGGGCATCAGACTACCCCGAGTCTGCTGCCCGCAGGCCCCATCCTAATCGTAATTTTTGGTAAAAGTTTTCTTCCTCGCGGTGGCGGCGGTGAAGCCAACACCCTCGGTCCCAAGAGGTGCGAGAACACTACTCAGTGAGCACTCCTAGGGTTACAAGATCGACGGGGGCAGGAAAGGGCAGTCCCCCTGCTGCCTGCCCAGTGGCAGGATGAGTGCACACCAGGCCCGCCCCTGCTCCTCAATTGTGCTCTCTGCTGACATCAGAGGGAGACGTGAAGCAACTCCTCATTGGCTCAAATCGGGCCCCTCTCGTGCCAGAATATTTTCCATAGGCAATAAGGTCCCCCTGTGCAAAGTACAGTTATTGCCCGTGCCCAGGGTGCACCGGCTTAGTAACTGCTGTTCCCTCCAGACATATTGAAAAAAACAGCAGCTGTCAGGCACACGAGGAGGTTTTCTGGCCCGTCACTCCTTCTATCATAATCCCCTGAGAAATCTTCATCTTCTGGCGATCCAGGATACTTTCCTCTTTGCGTGACATGCCGTAGATACATTATACCTTTATTGGAAACGAGAATATTGGAATTATTTAAAACTGTCTCGAGAACAAGAATCTATGGCCCATATATTCAGTGGCTTCTATATTTACACTACAACAAATAGAAGTAAGTACCCAGTATAACTTTGCGCTGCATGTATTAGGTAAAGTTGAACGGAAAACTATTATGTTCAATGCTGCGAAACATATAAGTACAACCTTATTCTTAGTTTGTACTAAACCTCTTAAGGGGTCATTATACTCATCATTATGATTATGAACAACTTTTACTATGAGACTAACCCTGAAATCGTGAAAAAAAAACAGCTGATCCCAACATTTGTCGATTTATGTGAACACAAATGTGGGGATCATCAGATTTTTTTTTCGCGATTTTATGATTGGTCCCGTAGTAGACATTGTTCATATTGTTCCTAATTATGAGTACAATGAGCCCTTAAGAGGTTTAGTATAAACTAAGAATAAGGTTGTATAAATAGCTACAATCAATGCAGTCGCAATTCAGGACAGTTCACTTTGCAAGCACATCACTACAAAGTATAAGAATCACGACCACGTAGGTAACGTGGTCGTGATTTTTAAAATATATAGTTTCTACCACTTGTTGAATTTCATTAGGGAATACAGCTTGTTGCTGTATAAAGTCCTAATTTTATTTATATCGTAAATAGTTTATTCCACAAGAGAAATAAAGAGGTGAATTTAAGAAATTTTTGAGGGTTTTCCGGATCCTCTTCGCTCTGTTTGAAACATAATTGAAATAAAGACTTTCATTCAAAACAAGTGGGCGGTTGTTTAAGTGTTTTCCTCGCTAAGGACCAGTGATTTTTAAAGGTACAAAATTCTCGTAAATCTGATGAGAATAACAGAAGAGATAATCTGAATAATGACAAAATATATGATAATGGCTACGATTTAAGATTAAATCAATTATGCCCAATATACACACAACATAGCTTTTTATATTTAAAATCAATACATTTGGATACTTAGTTATGACGAGACTTGCTCAATCCCTCCTTCTCCCTATTCTTGACTATGCCGATGCCAGCTATTTAGATCTTACTGAGGCACAACTAAATAAGCTTGAGCGACTTTACAAAGTTTGTATCAGATTTATATTTGGCTTACGCAAATATGATCATGTCTCCGAATTCCGCACTAAGCTCAAGTGGCTCCCTATACGTCTTCGCCGGAATACTCATATTTTATCACTTCTCTACCGCATTCTGTTTAATCCCAAGACCCCCCTTTATCTCAAAGAACTTTTCAAGTTCCTTCATGACACACATACACGACACTCAAGATCATCGGAAAACTTGAGGCTTCTGAAGCCAATGCATTAAAAAATTAAATTTCTATTTTTTTTCTATTTTTTCTATTAAATTTTATGATAAATCTTTTACTGTTCATGCTGTGCGTCTGTGGAATGAGTTACCTGTGTGTATACGGCGAGCTCAGTCACTGTTTTCATTTAAAAATTAGTTAAAGAATATTACCTTTCCAAATAGATTGTAATTTATTAAGACATTGCCTATGTATCCAATCTCTATTCTAAATTGTAAGATTATTTATATATATATTTATGATACCTATATGTGTAATATATTTTGTGCTATTTGTGATATTGTGCCCCCATTATCTAGATCTTACGTCTTCTTTGTCCATCCAAAGGTTGTCTGGAAGATATCGCTTTTAGCGATAAGACCGCCCATGTACCCATAATGTATACGTTGTTCCTGTTTACTACTATTTTCATGGTGTACAATAAAGTATAATCTCTATCTATCTATCTATCTTTATACAACTGATTTTTTCTTATAGTGTTATTACAGACTGTTCAATAAAATCGAAGTTGAAAAATCTGTACATTGGTTGGGGCTTTTTTCATAAAAACTAGCTAGGGCGACTAGAAATAAGCAATAGAACACGAATCAAAATTATAAAAATTCTGTCTGACTGTTTGTTTGCTACCTCATTACGTGAGAACGGCTGAACGGATCACGATTAAACTTTACAATTGTATAGATAATAGTCTAATTTAAAAACTGAGATACCTACGTTTTATCTCAATAGGTTGGGTGGATCCTATAGAATAAACAGCTAGACCAGTCTATTATATGAATTTAATTCGCGTACAATGATGATGATTGATTGCAGAACACTAAAATACTAAGTAGATGTTGTTAGTATTATAGAATAACATTTAACATAATCAGCCTATTACTGTCCCACTGCTGGGCACGGGCCTCTTCTAATAATTAGAATAGTTAAGGCCTTATTCCAGCACCCCGGCCGGTTGGTTGTAAAAATCTAAATATAGTACCTATAGTAAATAGTGCAATCGTCTATACAACGTGTATCAGAAATGCGTGGTCATATTTAAAGAGCTTATTCAGGGGATGCTATCGAACAACTTTTACTATGGGACCAACCCTGAAATCGCGAAAAAAAAATCAGCTTATCCTAACATTTTGTCGAGCGACATCGATGATTTAGTAGGGAACAGCTGATATTTATTCGCGATTTCAGGGTTGGTCCCATAGTAAGAGTTGTCCTATGCTATGCCCTGAATGAGCTCTTAAAATATGACCACGCATTTCTGATACACGTTGTATAGGTACCTACCTCAATGTATTATGTTTTTTTATTTTTATTTAATGCTTTTTTCTACTGCAGTCTGTCCCAAGAGGACAATAAGCAGTACTTTGGTTACTTCTCACAGTTCTCACTAGGCTTGCTGGGTAAGCATCCACTGATTCACCCCTAATTAAGTTTTATTTTTCACTTCAGTCGCCTAATAGGAGGTTTTCTTGACATCAGTGATTTTTATAGATTGTTAGGGTGTCTGATTAGCCTTTGTTGGTATCTTTTTGTTAGCTTGATCATAGAACAAATAACAGGCTACATTGCCTTTTCTTCAACTGTTGTCACTTTAAGATCTCTCTACAGTAGGTTATTGTTGACATACCAGGGAGATTTCATGATTAGCCTTAAGACTTTGGACTGAAATCCTTGCAATTTACCTAAGTTTGATTTTAAGTCTGTCTCCCAGAGCTATATACCATATGTCCACACAGGTTGGAGTATATATTTAGTAGATTAGTATCTTGTTCTCTAGGTTTAGTTTTCATTTGTAACCCAACAATGGATATAACTGTCATAAAAGTAAGCCGAGCTGTTTTCTTTTGGTAAAGATGTGTTCTCTCCCGGTCAGTCTTTTGTTAATATGCATACCCAGGTACTTTGTGTCATCAGTTTGTGGTATTTGGGTGCCATTCAAAGTCGAAGTGTAAATGTGACATGAGATTTTGATTCTTTCACTTTGTTACACCATAATTTTCAAAAAATGATAAACCAATTTTAGGTCTTCTTGTAAGAGCTTGTGTCAGATCTTCGTGACATGTCATAATTGCTGTATCATCTGCATAGGTTGTTATAATTGTAGTAGTCGTATTAGGTATTATAAAACACAATGTGTTCATAAGAATACGCCATTAATTTTTCGGGCTCGTGGACAAAGCTCGTATGAAATAAATAGGTCCTAAAAGTTATTTAATAGGCTCGCCCCCTATTACATGGGACTATAACATAACTGGCGAAATGTGGGTGTACTATTACACCTCTGCCTACCCCTTCGGGGAAATACAGGCGTGATGTTATGTTATGTTAAAAGGTATTCTTATACTTACTTGAGATTGATGTCATCTAAAATTCTCGAAGGCAGCAAGTCCAGGATCTGGGTGACATTGAGATGATCCCAGGATTGCTGCCGGCCCAATATCTGCTGGGTGCAGTTTATGAACAACTGGAAATCTATTTCCGAGTCCATCGCAACATATTTCACTTACACTTCACAAACAAAGTCTTTTTAATATGAAGCAAATGTTCATTTAGTTCAAATTTATTGTTATTTAATTACGCGGCTTAATTGTCCTTACGCATATTCTCCTTGAAGGGGTAATTACGTCTACCACATAATTGTTTTATTCGGAACATATTTTAGGTTTAACAATATTACTGAATCAAACAATATTTTCCTCGCATCACTGAAAATAAATTACACTGTATTGAGTAATGTTAGTACTTTTATTAGTAATTTTATTACTCGACGATGAATATTAATACCAATTATTCTTCAGAACTTTTCCGGTACTTAATAAGTATAGCTTAATTAAGAACTCTTTGTTATTTCCTCCATTAACAGAATTTTTATGGCACAATCAACAATGAAGACGGTCATTTAGAGACTCATTATAATAGAAAGGACTTGATTGACCACTTCTTTTTGAATTCGCAATGAATTTCCGTAAAAATGCTACCCTTAGCTTTAATGTTCCGGAAAACTTTCCAAAATGAAGGATTGAATAAAGAAAAAAGGAGAGAAAAAACAAAGTCGTATTTCATGGGATCTTCTCCTATCTCAAAGGCACCTTTCAAATTGCGATAAAGAGAGGCATTATTATAGAATTTCCGGTAAGTTTCGGTAGCGCGTCTGTTCCCTTAAGACAGAAACGTAATGTAAACCAGTATTTTGACGGTATTCTTTTTAGCCGAATCATGTTTCAGTGTAATTCCAAACATTTACGAAGAACAGAGATAAAGTTTCGAATTATACGAGTATCTACCTAGTAACTAGTCATCGTTGCAGATCACAATGGGAAGAGAAATAAACTACACTTAGAACACTCTTAGATACCCACTCAATAATTCAGTTTAGAACAAACAAACGAGTTCCAATTCTAATATTAAGTTCGACATCAAAGCTATCTCGGAATGATTGATTTTATTAAATCGAAAAAAGTTAAAAATTCATTCGAACAGATATTGGATGGAATTGCATATCTCCCGGCCTGAAATGTTTAAATGCGTGCACTCGACATGGGAGAAAGGCCTTGACAATTTAACGTTCCTGAAATTTGTGATTGGAAATTAAATTACCAATGGATAATATAATAAACCAGCAGGAACTTCCGTTCCGTCACTGCCATATCTCAATGTTTAGTTAATTTTAATATTTATGTAGGGTACATACACTGTCGGCTAAAGTCGAAAACATCGTATCTTCACAAATATGAAGATTACAGGTGGCAAAAAATTAAATTATAATAGAAATAATTGTAAAATAAATAATAATTCTCAGTAGCAGCCCGGAGTCTGGATTTGTGCCCGGTCAATGGCAATAGGCTCGCCCCCTGTTACATGGGACTATAACATAACTGGCGAAATGTGGGTGTACTATTTATTACACCTCTGCCTACCCCTTCGGGGAAATACAGGCGTGATGTTATTTTATGTTATAATTGTAAAATAAACTATTATTATCATTTCATAGGAAACATTATCAAAGAAAAAAATAATATGAATATGAATATTCTTAAAAATATGATTATTTGTAACCCTTTTAAATATATTTTTACAAAAAAGTCTAGAAAATAGACGTACAGTTATGGTCTATAAATCATATTTTAACTAGATTTAACTCAAATATTTAAAGCGTAAAATAATGAAGTAATTCAGACTATACGAGACAAATTAAAGATGTGACACGAGATTTACGACTTTAGACTTTACCTAGCGTTACAATCATGTTCTAATCTAAGTCATTCAAGTAAATTATTTTTAAACAACTCTTTTACAACAACTGCAAACCAAACAAGGACAAAAGAAGTCACGTGTAAAATAAAGAGATCTGAGGCATTCAAAATTACTCTAATCATGAACGTAATTGGGCGTCGAAGTGATAAAAAAATAAAAGCTATAAAAGACTTACTTAATATTTATATGAACCATCAATTCCAATTACCGAAATTGTGTAGACATTAACTGAGCAATAAGAACATTATTTTTCGGTTGATCTAGTAAAAACTGATTAGCAACAAAAGATAGTGATGTACAAGGAATAACTAGTGAAATTATAGTTATGGCTACTACCACAAAGTAAGAAAAGAACAAAGAGAATTTGGTGAACGTAACCGGCCGGAAATAGGGTTCAGCGCAGCTGTAGATCCCGAAACAGAAAAAACACGATTTTGAGTTATTTGAAAGATGAAACCTAAATTTGACATCAAGGGAAAGCTTGGTAATAAACGTAGCGAGAATTGAAATACCGAATGGCAAAAAATATTATAACGGCTTTCATTAATTAAGTACGTTTAATTTACGCTTATGTTTGCACGACACGCTTTTGGACCGTTTTCCAATGGACCATGATAGATAGCTGTTGGAATATTTTAAAATTAATTCGAGCACGATAAATTCGGAAGGAAATCACACATTGAGTAATGTGCTTAATATTAATAACATTGGTAATTGACAAGACAAATTGCTAAGGTTAGTTTAATGAAATAGCACAAAATAACACACTTAATACAACCTCTTCCAGCGCAATACTAACAAATTAGACAGCTCTTGGGCATGAAAATGGATTTCCAAGGGCGGGATTGTATCGCAACTAAATTATATAAAGATACGTGGTGGGAAGCGGAACAGCCGGAAGGCGGATAGAATTGCCTAATTCAAATTTAGTCCCCAAGAAACGTATTCGATAATAATTGAAATGTGAAGAAAGGAAAGGCTTTCATTTCGTAAGAGTAATTTACACTTACAGAAACCATTTTAAGGCGGTGATACATGTTTTATATTTTCTAATTATCCTTTTAATTTGATAAAGCCACAAAAAAATTAAGAACTAATTTTAGATTAATAGTAAGGATTTTAAACACCACAAGAATGTTGATTATTCGCAAATAGAAATTAGGAAATAAGGGTATGTCAATAATAAAAAAAAAAACATTATTTTACACAAAATGTAACGGAGATACAACCACCTAATATTGATAGTGGCCCATTTATTTAAAGATAAATTAGATATCTGTGTAATCACGGAAGTATAAAAAGAAGTATTAAATAAAGATTCCCAATGTAAATAAATCTGTTTGTACAGGATCTACGCCGGAATTACAGCAAAAAATATCCTATCAGGATTTCTAGCACCTTCTTTCACCTCGATATTTTATGATAAAAATAGTATATTTACCGTTTATTAGATTTTTATGATAAAAATGAAAAGTATCTCCAAAAATCTATAAATTATAAGCAACAGGAATGTTAAACCTTCATGGAATCAAATTATTGATGCCTACTCACTCACAACCGCTGTATGTATCTATATTTTTTTATTTAATCATCTTAATGGAAAAAGTAACTTAGTAAAAGTAAGTAAAGCTTTGATTACTTCACTTGAACGCCAAAAGCCTATTATTAACCATCCCTTTTATCCCTTTCAAAGCCAGCGAATAAAAACTCGTTCTATTTTCCGCCTTTTCCTTATTATCGATATTGCCTTACCGTTTCTTATTAGAAAGAGCA
This sequence comes from Asteroscopus sphinx, assembly GCA_949699075.1. Lineage (NCBI taxonomy): Eukaryota > Metazoa > Arthropoda > Insecta > Lepidoptera > Noctuidae > Asteroscopus > Asteroscopus sphinx. The sequence goes on from OX453013.1 coordinate 15,671,379, forward strand.
CAATACAAATTAAAAGATTGTGTTTTTCCTCTCCTCAGTTACTGTAAGTAATAGGTGTCGTCAGAAAATACATTAAACGCTTAGGAACTAATTATTTGAGAACGCAAAAACTTTTGTTAAACTTTTAAGAACAACTTTTTTACAACACAAAATTTTTAAACTAAATGTTTCATAAGTCATTAGAAGTAATGTATTCACTGTAATGTTCTGTAATTAAATTATTTGTTTGTTTTGTCACAATTTAATAGTTTGGTCGCATTATCACCCGCATCGCAAGGCGCGTGCTATCGGAGCCGCGGTTGGGACACGACTGAACATCAGCAGCCATAAAAGTCAAAGCGTATTTTCCAGTAAACAAAATTCACTAAACTGCATCAGACTGGTGTTAAGATCTGTAGATTATACATTCCTGCTGAAGTCACGTTCACACTCCCGATGTCAATCTTTCAGGGTATTGCGATCTCGTTTTTAATTTACGCCAGCTCGATAAAGGGCGATAACTTTTTTCAAAGCTGTGTGAAAAACGATACTATTTTTTTTTTTCCGAAGAAGTGAATATCTATCTGTAAGGCCATAAATCTGTTGATGCTGTTCCGTGCCGATGAAAATATTTACGGGTGAATAATTTCGGATTTTCTGCTCACTTTTATTAACCGTTTGTAGGTCAAAATATTATTTACACTTCGTCAGTTCGTTATAATTTGTACCTTAAATACATGGCTACATCACGCAATATTTCCTTTACACTATGAATATGTTGTGTTAAGTGGACTATAAACCTCTTAATGACCAATTACAACCGTGTGGTTGATGATGTGAAGAAAGCCAAATATGTATCTATAACTAAAATAATAACAACAGATGAGGGTGTAGATTTTATATTTCTACGGCAAGTCAACTATGTTTGTTAGAGCCCTTGTAAAATACAGACTAAGCTGTCGGTGATAGTTGGGTGCTCAGATCAAAAGAATAAGTACGTGTGTGTGAGTTATTTTTTATTTTTTAACGCATTTACGCATGCGAAGTGAAATCTAAAGATATAAATTGTGGAAAATTAGTCAACGGGATGTGGCTGACGTCACCGTAAGACGTAAGTGGAAGTTAATTTCGATGCTTCGAGCAGTGTTCACGGTAGCTTAGTGGCTAAAGTCACAGGCTCTAATCCTGCTCGTGAGCGATTATTTCTTTCCACAATTTATATATTTATTTTTCTTATTGTTTTGATTTGAGGTTGGGTGATATAATTTTTGTATGAGAAATCGGGTATACACTCCCGAGTGTGCACTTCGATGTCGTCGTTCTGATTAGTTTTAGTAGGCCGCTAGATTAGATGGAGTCCACTAAAATATCAGCCGATTAAAAGTCTACAGTATAAGGGGGGCTTAATATTTTATCGCTGGTTTTGGCATTACGGTGGAGTTTCCGACAAAGAATGTCCACCTTTAGTCCTTACCCCGAGTGTCGCTAAAAAGCGACTGAAAAACATTAGGTATATGAAGTCTGTGAGCATCAGCAGTATGAACACGTGATCACGTGTTTTCACGTGGTACTATACGAAAACCAGCGGTATAACAGTGGTTGCTACCTAATGTGGCTGCGATAGCCGTTTTTGGCCTTTTACCTACAGATGTTTTTGTTATTTTTGTTACAAATTGTGTAAGATCAGAATAAATATTTTTCTTTCCTTCTTTTATTGATCACCGATCCGTTACAGTATAAGACTGGTGAATGGAAATTAAATGTTAATTACGATATAGGAGTTTAACGGCCAAAATTAATATCCAATCTATCCATGATTTGCCCTACTAGAGATAGGAATTTGACATAAACTCCATACAAAATATGTCAAATTTCTATCTCTAGTGGGGTAAATCGTGGATAGATTGGATATTAATTTTGGCCGTAAGTCAGTTGTTCTAGTGTTCCTCAGGTTTTATTATTGTCAATGGTGTACAACAAAGTATATTCTATACTGTCTAGTGGTCTAGTATAAGATCGTTGTTTGGCAGTAAACTTTTATAGGCTCACAATAATGTAAAGAGTAGGTAATAAGCAACGTGTTATGGATGGAAAATTTTGACAACTCAGTTTCAATGCCAAGTGTCCAAACAACGGATGTATCGAATATAAGAACAGTTCCTCTAATTGAATGAAATAAAGGTACCCCAATATTCTCGCTGTCTCATCTTCGTACGTTATTACGTTTGCGTACCATTCTGCGAAATTGTAGTATTCGCTGTAATGATGGTGGTATTCTCTTCCCAATTAATGTCAGTCAGTTTTGTCATTAAAAATCTACGCGAATTATTATAAATGGTAATAATTGTTGTAAGAGCAGCAGACCTACTAGTTTTTTGTAGAAAGTTTCTACAAAAACAAATACCTGTGATATGTAACGTTTTTCATGTTCATTTCTTTTTAAACAAATACGATTCTCAATAGGCATGGGTAACTCCAGACACATATATATCTTCGGATATATATCCCAAATCGGATATGTGTCACCCCGTCACTTTAAAAAAAATATACTTATCCCATATCCGAGTAACCCCGACGCCCGACATTCGACACTGACGACAACGATATGGACGAAAAACTAAGTTTAGATAATCATTGTACATAATACTTGATTTTTAAATACGCCTATCTTATTTTTATTTTTTTGATAGACTGTCCTTAAGCCAGTAAAGTATAAAAATAAATCTATTATCATGTTACTGTGTCACTTAATCGTTCCGCGGATCTATTCGGCTACAATATATCCAGCCTCACTCCGGTGGATTTATTTAGAAGCCGGAGTTATCATTCTCGGACATAGCATGCAACGTGGAATTACTTCAGTACCGGATATATTAAGCGGATATGGATATGCTAATCGAACATTTATCTTTACTTGGAATGAAATTTATTTATTTATTTATGGATGGGTACAAAGGCGGTCTTACGCCATAGTTGTTCTCTACCAGACAACCTTAGGGTAATACAGAGACAAAGAATATAATATATGATACATTACATATCCAATATTTTACTGGAGCTAGTTAGTCCATGTCTAATTCTCAATGTTTCATGCTGCACTATGTTGTTTTCGTTTGTAGTACTCAGTACATTATCACAGATTAGTGATACAGTGATACATATATTGAAAATTTAATGGCTTCTTTCCCGAAAAGGGACCATTGTACTGATCATTATGAACAACTTTTACTATGGGACCAACCCTGAAATCGTGAAAAAAAATCAGGTGGTCCCTACACTTGATCGATTTAAGTGAACACAAAATTTAGGGACCAACTGATACTTTTTTCGCGATTTCAGGGTTGTTCCCATAGTAAAAGTACATTATTAATACGTGTTGTTTTCCGTGAAAATGTTTTTTTTTGCGATTGAATTCAAGTTTCTATAAAAGTTCTTGCAGGTTCTTTTGCAAAGGACATTTTTTAACTAAGCAAACAAATTCTTTACGTTTTATAGTGGAAATGTGACATTGAGAACTCATTTAATTTTTGTATTCATATTGCGTAAATCTGATCAAATATTCTGGCGTAATTTTCTTTTCATTTCAACCACTCATAGACTAACTAATGAGTGCACAACAAAATATTCCACCTTCTAATGAACGAAATGAATTACGATCAATACAGAATTTTCGACTTCTGTGGACTAATACGATATTCTTTGTTTGTATAATCAAGTTATTTATCAAAACTATTGTCCACACGAATTTATAATAAAAACATCTCTAACAAAGCATTATTTTAATACACTCGTAGATTCTCGTTTATTTTGTGCTCGTTAAATATAAATTACTACAGTTTTGATCCTTTAAAGCTTCCCAAAATTCTTCATGAACAAAGAATATTATCCTACATGCTAATAGAGTTTTATTTTACCAAAGAGTACTTTGGATTACTGTATTCCCGAACTTTTGCTGGCATAATTTTAGCTTAATATTGTAGACTGATTTCTACTTCAATGTCTCACAAAAGATTAAAGCTACACAGATATTTTTATTAACTTTAACAACTGTTGGTCGTTTCTATATTTTTCAAATTGTTTGTATGAAGTTGAACTGGAAACTACAATCACGTGAGACTTTCCATCTTCATGTCTCAGTTTGGCGAACCGACTTGCGGTACCATTTAGGCAACAGCCTAGGTGGTATTGAAGTTGTTATGGGCAAAGGTAACCGCTTAACAGCAGGTGGGCCTTTAGCTCGTTTCGTCATCCTATACTATAAAAAATATAATAAATAAACGAACCGTGTGTGAAAATTGTTTCTGATAATATTATAAAAAATAACCGGCCAAGTGCGAGTCGGACTCACGCAGTAAGAGTTCCGTTCCACCCATCGACCTGACACCCCATAAAAAACTAATTTAATTTACGAGGGTTCATCAAAAGACAACGCACCATGCGCGAAATATAAAATTTTGCATGTCTTTCATATGCAGGTACCACCACATATGTCTATGTTTGCCCTATTTTTAGTATTTTTGGTTAAATTTCATAGTATGCACTATAATCAGACCAGGTTTGGCGCTGTTATAAATTACCGTTTTGAAAATAGAACAGGAACAAAAACGTTGAAAAAAGTGCATGTTTTTCGAGGTTTCTTGTATGGGGTTTAGACTTTTTTATTTTTTGTCTTGATATCATCATGATGATAATGATCATAGCAACACATATTCTGAGAAAATATCAACCGGCTCCCTATTACCGTTCAAAAGACTGTGACAGACAGACAGACGGACGGATGGACGGACAGCGTAGCTAGAGTAAGAGGGTCCCGTTTGGCACCCTTTGGGTACTGAATCCTAAAAATGAACTTTTGTGTGCTAAAAATATATGTGAAAACATTATCTGTAGCTATTAATGACTGGAATAATGATTGCCATTTAGAATATTGTTAAGACAAATTATTTCAATTTTTTATTTTCATTTTGAATGTTCGACATTGGTGCCGATTCTCTTGTTCACCGCACTAAACTAATTAAATCTCGTTACATCTCTTTCTAAAATTATTAGAAAAGGATAGAAGATTTTAGTCCTTTCTTTAGTCCAGTTGCTTGTTTTCTACAAGAATTTAGTCGCCAACTTTTTAGGTCCCGACTATTTTCTCGCAAATTACAAGGGCAAAGACTAATTTGACAGTTCTTAATATTTTCTGAAACCGAACCGGAGTGACCAACATAGCTTGTAGGATCAGTAAGCTGCAGTGGCAGTGGGCTGGCCATGTCTGTTGAAGGACCGATGGCCGATGGAGCAGACGAGTCCTTGAGTGGAGACCGCGAATCGGCAAACGCAGCGTAGCCCCCCCGCCATGTGGACCGACGACCTGAAAAAGGTGACTGGGGGGGACTGGATTCGGAAGGCAGAGGACAGTGTTGTGGCGCAACTTGGAAGAGGCAGCAGCAGCAGCAGTGGACTGCGATAGGCTGAGTTGATGCATATTTTCCGTCCTTTTTCATTGGTATTTATAAGAAAGAGATAAAGTGTCATTTAAATAAGTTTAGTGTGGTAAACAAGAGAATCGTTACCTTTACATCATTGTATTTACATTGCTACCAAACTACATCGCCTATCTACAGCTTTCAGAAAGCGATAAATTGGCTCCGTCCCCAAAATGGAGAGAATTGAAAGATAATCTCGTCGTTAAACTAATATAATGATAGAGGCATATCAATCGAGATTAAACTACGCATTTCGGTACGACTATATCGCTAGGCCGATGAATTGTTTTAATTGAAAACCACATTTAAATTTAACCCGCATAAAACTCGAACTGTGCTTATCAGAGACTTAACTTTATAACTTGCCTTCTTCTTTGATCAGGAATTAGAGACCAGAAAATTATTTGAGCAATGCTTTGTGAATTCAAAAAATTCCCTTTATTACATACTACCGCTTTATTTATTTATATTCAAAGAGACAATGTTCAAATTGCTAATCAGCTTTCACTGGTTCACTCTTTTATTCAACCATCAAAATTAGGGACATTATTGAATAATTTTAAAGACCTTTTATTGAATAATTTTAAGCGGATGAAATTGTCAAAGCTAGATTGTTATTTGATTAGATATTCAATTCCTGGGAATCCTGCATTAAAAACACATTATTTACATAAAATCTAACAAACTCGCCGCAATATTTGCTGCGTATGTGCGAGCACGCCTCACCCGGCTTTGTATAAAAAGACAAATATTTGTTCAGAATGTAAGTCTGCAATTTTCTCTTGGAAGGGCCGCGAACCCGAAGTGTGAGTATAAAATCTAAATTAGGGCTATTCAGGCGTCGAGAAGCAAGTTATTTAGAAAGTTCACAATTTACAGCACTTGGTCTTGCGGTAATGTTTTATGTGAATTGCGAGACGCTCTCCAAATGGAAAATATCTTGGCTCGCTTTAGCGCAACAAATTACTGCTATCCCAACGTTTTGCCTTCCACTTCAAAGCCTTGCGAAGGGGGCTTTATTTCAATGCCTTACTTGAGTAGAAACATAAGGAAAAGCTTAGTCCGAGATGTTTTTCGAAGACGTTGGCTTCAGACTAATTGCGTTATATCATATCAGACGCGGCGCTTGTCTTGCAATGTTAGCTTCAGCTGGCTGGAATTAAATCACAGTGCTGTAATTTGTTTTAACTTCCGACGTAATAATCGAGGTTGCCATAAATAAGATAACTTTGTCTGTTGTGTACTTATCTGACTGGTTGGTGATACTTACTTGAATATAATTATTGCTAATGTTGTGTGCAACTTGCTTAAAATAGACAAAGAACTATCTATATAATAACTATAGTAGCAAGTTTAACAACAAAATATTCTAAGTAGCCCTATATCCTACTAATCTATCTATCTTCTATATATATAAAATGAAAGTTAGCGTGTTTGTCCTCTACGCGTTCCTAAACGATTCATCTGATTGTGATGAAACTTTGGTGAGTTGTTCTACATAGGCCCGCAAAGATTCCTGGCCCAAAAAAAGAGGGCATTGCAACGCACAGCTAGTATTATTATAAATATGAAAATATTGATGTTGGTTTGTATATTTATTTGTCCTTCAATCACGCTGAAGTAGCAGAACGGATTAGGATAGACCATAACCTGCACAAACATATAGACTATACAACGTGTTATTGAAATAACTGAAAATCTCTTAAGAGGTCATTGACTCATCAGTAAGAACAACTTTTATTATGGGAACAACCCTGAAATTACGAAAAATAAATCAACTGTTCCTTACATTTTGTCGATTTATGCAAACACATCGATTTTTGTGATTTGATATGATTAGTAATACCATTTAGGAAATAGACTAGGTGGTATTGCAGTTATTATAGGCAAAGGTAGCCGCTTAATATCAGGTGGACCTTTTACCAGGTTTCGCCATCCTATACTATAAAAACCGCCCAAGAGCATGTCGGGCCATGCTCAGTATTATAGAGTTCCTTAAGTAGGTCTAATTACAAACGAATCAAATCGAATATTCATCATTGCTATTTTAGTTTTTAAATCCAGCGCTAGGTGGCGCTGTTACTTTGTGTTATCAATATAACACAAAGTTTCTTTTTGTGATTTTTTTAAATAGAAAGTAACTAAAGGAGCATTATTTGCTAAGATCATTTTTATCTAAGGTCAATGACCTATGAACTAGGACGTCTCAAGTATTTTTCAGTTTTCTCACTATAACTCAAAAAATTATAATCACATTATACTCGAAATAATTTTAAAAGAGAGTTTTTATAAAAGTCTATCAACGTGGAAGATTACAAGTTTCTACGTTGCATAGTTTGGAAATGGCAGGGGGGGACACATTGTAAGCCACTTTGGTGGGCTATATTTCGCAGATGGTACACCTGATAAAAAAGTGATGTATGAAACATTACCTTCATTTTAGTAGACCTATTCAATGATATCCTACACGAGGGAGTGCAGCGAAAAAAAAATTTTCATCCCCATTTCACATGTATGGGCGCTACCCCTAAAAAACGTTACCAAGATTTTTTTATTCTTTTAAAATTGAGATCTATATCTAAACCATTTTTTAACAAAATTTCATTTACTTATGTTTATAACTGTAGAAGTTATTAAGCTGTAAAGGATTAGGACAGACGGACAGACGGACAGACGGATAGACGGACAGACGGACAGACGGACAGACGGACAGACGGACAGACGGACAGACGGATGGACATGACGAAACTATAAGGGTTCCTTGTAGGACTACGGAACCCTAAAAAAACGTGTCGTGAGTTCGATTCCAGGTAATCGTTCTGGATGTTTATGAATGTAAAGATTTGTGTTTTTAAACGTTCATGATACAGAAATAAGGCTAGTTTGGAGCAACATCTTTTTTAAAAGTAAAATAAAAGTAATTAATGAAGGCGTTTATCTCTATTAGTCTAATCGTCGTTACCATTGTTTACAAGTTACAAATTGAAGTTAAAGCTAAAAAAACACTTTGACCTTCAGATGTCGACAGCCGACAACTCTACACAGTTGCTTGATTTTTTCGATGGTATATAATATGATTGAATGATGTCAAAGACAGTGGTGTAGATTTTTTTTTTCAAATACTAAACTTATTTTAAACTATCGGTCTCTTTTACTAATAGTAGATACAAGAAAGGGAAGGCAACAATTTGTGTGCTGTTTAATCATGTATGTTGCGTATTTTGTGTGTACAGTAAAGAGTATTTGTATTGTATTGTAAAAGTATTTTCTTTCTTTATCATAACAAAAACTGTATTTATATAATTTAGCCATGACATTTTCTTGTAAAGGAAGGCCTTTGAGCTATTTTCAGAACAACCTAAACAATGTTTTCCAGGATTTGTATCGAGAGCCTCATCTAAAATTCTTTACATATAAACTGCTTAACAGTAAAGCTACTGCCTTATTTAAGTAATACATTTGAAGAGAAGACAATCTCCATGGAAATTCATAGAAATATGGCTTACTACAGACAGCTGATTTGTACTTAGATACACGTTTAGTTGGTTACGCCTGTTATTCCGAAAGAGTCGACAGTTGTCTGCCATTACGCCCCCCATATTTGGCTGATGATTGACGAACTCTTAACTTTGAAAACTTATTAAATATTTCCACACGAAACAAAAATAACACTTTATCAGATTCAAGAATAGACCCCTGGACCTCAGAGCAACAGAATACTAGAGAGAGGACAAGCCGCCGCCACGCCGCGTGAAGGCTGACCGTGGTATGCACAGCGGGCATACACTGCCGCTAGTTCACCGCCACTTGCACCCGAGTGAGTATGTGCGCTAGTTTGAGAGACAACTTTCTTTTATTTCCAAAATGCCGTAAGGATACAAGTGTGCGTGTTTTATTTGTATGCGTGCTTTTTGTTGTAATTAATTAATGTGTTTCTAGCGTTGTGTGCGTATGTTGAGTTTATGACACTCGGACTCCATGCAAACTAGGTGGCTTGCCCGATCTCCTTATGTTCCGATATCTGTGCCCTGAACGTAATGTTCAACAACCATTTATACGGATCATCACACTTTCCCGAAAATTCTAGTATGTACTTAAACTAAAGAGAGGTACTTACACACGGCTACACATCAAGCTATACATTTTCAGTATAAGCTGACCTCGTATTGCATAGGCTTTCCGACCAATAAGAGGTCAGCTTATAATGGAAGTAGAGCTTGATGTGTAGCCGTGCTTACTACGATTGTTGTTGTTTTCTTTCCGTTATTTTCTATTCTATCTTATCCTTAAAACAGGGTGCGAATAAAATCAGTCTGGTAAATGTAGGGTAACATGCCGTCACATCCTATCATCTTCGTAATACTAATGACCCACATTATTTACGAGTTAGATGTAAACAATGTGGATAATCATGTGTATTTCTTTAGCTTTCACCCTTATGTTGTAGGTATTTTACTGCGACCTCGTTTTCTCCGCAAAGGCAATCTAAACAAGATGAGAGTGTATCAGGCTTCTCAAAGCTACACATAAGCACTTTACAACAAAGCATTGAAACTACTACTTACTCGTATCATATTTACTTTCAAACAAAGACTTTCTCAAAGCTACATTGGAACATTCTAACGGAAAATCATGATAATGTTTTATTTCTTCACAATTGGCTTCGCATTAGATTTTTACAACGTAAAGTGACATAATTTAAAAATAATTTGATAATTAATAAATAATTAATTAATTGCTAATTATGAATTATTTCTCTTGGCAAATAAATTGGTGATTTGGTTACAGAGTCAAACATGGACGAAAATTTATTTTTGTGAAGAAATTCTTAAGGACGCACTCCGCCCTGAGAAGGTGAAAAGGTATCAGACTCTTACTGACCAAAACCACCACGCCACCTTTGACCAGCCCCGCGTGGGATAGGATCTGCACTCTTCAATCACCCCAAAAAGATCACGGCTCGCCACTAGATAGGTGAGCCAGGCGAGCCCCTTCTCCTGGATGTCCTACGCCATATCGAATTACAAAACAACGAACCTCATTTGATCGACCGTCCAAAAAATCGAAAGTTCATAATATTGAATGCTTAAAATATCGAATGCTCAATACCTTGAGTGTTCAAAATATCGAATGCTTAACGATTTAAATTGTGGAAAGAAAAAATCGCTCACGTAAAAATGCCTAAATGCGTCAAAAATAATAAAATAATTAGTAAGGGTAGGCATATCTATACGACTTTGAATTAACTGCAAAGTTAGTCAAGTCGGTTAAGAAACACTGTTTCTTAATAAGATATCGATGACGTCACCCAAAGACGTATCCAAGTGGAGGTTAAATTTGATATCACATGCAGTGTTCACGGTAGCTTAATGGCTAAAGCAATGGCGTACTGAGCAAGGAGTCGCAGGTTCAAATCCTGCTCGTGAGCGATTTTTCTTTCCACAATTTAAATCGTTAGATTTCGCTTCGCATGCGTAAAATGCGTTAAAAATAATAAAACAATATAGAATTTATTTTGTTTTTGTTTCATCACCCAGTTTTTTTTCAAAGTCAGTTGATAAAGTTGAATTATTACACATTAAAATGTTGTTAGTAAACTCTGTCTTTTTTAACCGACGAAAAAAAGGAGGAGGTTCTCAATTCGACGCGTATATTTTTTTTGTTATTTTTTTTTTTTTTTTTTTTTATGTATGACCACGCATAACTTTTTACAGAGTGGTCCGATTTTGATGATTCTTCTTTTAATGGTTTGCGTATATCTCGAAGTTGGTCCCATTTAAATTTCAAAATCAAAATCCACCCCTAAGGGTAGGAAAACAAGGGATGAGTGTTTCTTCACCTACTGAATTCTTACCTGTCGTCGTCGTGTAATCGATTTTGTTGAAACTTGGCACACATAAATGTAGTTCTAGACACTACAACTAGACACTACAACATAATAGAGACATGGAGTTAGATTTTAGCCACAAAAAAATTAAAAATAAAACTTTTTAACAAAAAATTGAACCGACGAAAACAGAAACTGAAAAGCGAAAAATAAAATTTTGCTTTTAGTCTTTTCCTAACTAAACTAATGTAAATAACTAATTATGAGTCGGCGCCAAAGAAACAATCAACGAATATCATTGAATTACTTTAAATAAATAATAAAAACAACATAACATCAAATACAACGTGAAATTTTCAATGTTAAACAATAACTTTCCAAAAATGCGTTCGCCGCTCGACCACTTGCAACATGCACGCACTTTGTTGGTTTGTTTGCCGTGTGGCGCCGACTCATAATTAGTTATTTACATTAGTTTAGTTAGGAAAAGACTAAAAGCAAAATTTTATTTTTCGCTTTTCAGTTTCTGTTTTCGTCGGTTCAATTTTTTGTTAAAAAGTTTTATTATTGATATCTCCGTAGATAAGGAGACGTACACTCGACCAAACGGAATCATGACCCGACATAAGCTTAATTTTCTACAACCATTCTAATAAAATTAGGTAGAATTTCGCTTAAAGATATTTCCCTGGCAACAAACTTGTTATCAATTTTATTGTACAGTAACAGTTAGTTTCTTTTAACTTGATTGATATTATTCTGGAATTAAAAGAGATCGTATAGGTTTTTGAAAAAAAAAAAATGTTTACTTATTTTTTATTGGTAAACTATGCGGAACGACAGCTAATTCGAAATTCAAAACATAATTCTAGCTTTAATAAAAACTTATCTTTTTATCCAATTATTAACCTATTGCATTTAATAACAAAACTCAAAATTGCACAGACCTGTGACCCGTATTAACGCAGTTTCCTTAATATTCAAAATGTCCTAAGTGCAGCACGATGCTAATAAGAAGAAAATTTTACTGTTTTGACAATTTCATACGAATTATCGGCTGAGTGGGTCATGATTCCGATTTGTTGACTGTACCTGCGGCCTAGTGTCAGTCGCACCTTCCTCCTGACTGGTACCTGTGGAACACTGCACGCCTTGACTGGTCTGGCGGCGGACTACCCGCAAGCTCTATCCACCCGTAATTTTTCATAGAGGTTATCTTCGTCACGTTCTGGATGGTGAAGCCAAGCACCTCGTTCCCAATAAGAGCTTAAAGAACATAACCACATCACCCCTACTGGGGTTACAAAAACAACGAGGCCAGGGAAGGACACAGTTCCCCCGCTGCCTATCTAGTGGCAGGGTGAGTGCACACCAGGCCTGTCCTTGCACCTGCACTCTGCCTTCTGCTAACACCAGAGGGACACGCGGAGCAACGCCCTATTAGCCCAGATCGTGCCAGAATATACACCATTGCACAAATATTAAGGTCCCCCGAAGAAGAAGTATTGCCCGTGCCCAGGGTGCAGCACTGGCTTATGAAACTGTTGTTTCGTCCAGACGTATCAAGAAGGACCAGCAGCCATCGGGCACACGAGGTTTTCTGGCCCAGCACCTCAGATGGATAAAACTGCCTTATCTAAAATAATCATTGAGTAACCATTCTTTAAAACGGGGTGGCCTATTCCAATATTTCTCGGAAAACAAAAGGAAACCCTAAAACACCCAGTTTATAGCTTATCAAACCGAGTATTTATACAAAAAATTGTTTCTGTTTCGAAGAACTCAGGGTTAAATCTTTTTTCCAAGAAAGGGAAGTTAAAATTAAATCGTTCCTCTTGACCTAACCCGCGATTGTCGTATGACACGGGTTGGTGACGCATATCGAAACAAAAAGATCGTCCCTTTCAGGGCATTTGATTCTCTGAATAAAAAGGGCAACAATATAATACGACCTCCATTCATTCATATTGACCTCTACAAGTCGATAGAAAAGTATATAACCTTATGTAACTAGCGCGAGGTTTTTTATCAAAATCTTGAATATTCTTGAACGTTGTCTTGTGACAGTGCAACCTCAAGATGAAAAATGGTCATTGTGATAACGTTTGACGTGTAGGTATTATACAGGGCTAAAATCTCGAGTGCAATCTTAAAAACCGGCCAATAGCAAGTCGTGCACTAAGGGTTCCGTATCGTGTATGTAAAGCAAACATATTTTTTTATTATTTATTGTTAAACTATAGAGTAGGTATCCACTACAATAAGTTTGACGCTTGAACAAAAACAAAAAAGGTTGAAAATATTTTTTTGTGGATTTTTCTTGTATTCGGACCCAGTTTTGGTTTAAACTTTTTTGTTCTTTCAACCCAACCAGCAAAAATGTGTACTGTAGCAACCGAGAGAACGTTTTCGGACTCACTATTAAGTGTATCAAATATGTCCTATAACAATGATGTAATCATTAATATAAACGGTTTCACTCACGTTATAAAACAATTAACACGTCACGTTAATTTCAATAGAGACGGAGGTTGGAAACTGCCACCTGCCTGGAAACCAGCTCTCAGGTCTTCATCAAACAGCCATGTCCCGTTGAGCCTGGAGTATGACACGGTCAGCAGTGTGTGTACCGGTGATAATCCACCTGAAGACTCGGACACGATGAGCGACGAAGATGCACGACCACCACCGAAACCAGGCGCTCCGTCACCGTCGTCGCGAGCGCAGCGCTACGCGGCGCGCTGTGGCCTCTAAATCCACAGTTTGGTGCGCGACGCCGCCGCGTAACCAGCTCATGATTAAGGGCTCCGTTCGAGCTCGAAACATGAAATAACGTGCGTGAAACCGTTTATATTAATCATTATGAATTTAACTCACGATAGTTATTATATAAAAATGATGTAATCGTTTACCCAGGCAAGTTTTGGCGCAATTACATCGTAATTTTGTGACTTAATCAAGTTATTGTAGCTGCATACATTACAATTTAGTACTATACTTATACTATAATAATGTCGTGTAAGTCTTTTCAAGGTTTTAACAGTGATTTTGTGTAGCTTTCATCACAAGAAACTTACAAAAAAGCCACCACGACTCGCTTTATCATGAGTTTGAGTGATAAATGCATTTCTTAACAGAATACTTTGCTGATTGGGAACTGGCGTGACTGCACACAAGGATGTAGTAGGTATATAGACGGAATATTACGCAAAAGTAGTTCCTCATTTAAGAATTACATTACCAACATCAAAGGCTCAAAATATGCCTCATAAATCCGATTGGTACAAGCATCCCTTGTCAACTTAGCAATAGGGTAGAATATGTATTACGTACTTTATAAAGGCACTCGTGGGAACAATATTGGACTAGATTTCAGCATCAAACCCAATTCGTAGGATACGTCTCGCTTTGTTACGACAAATCACAATCACTGTGTCGCTTGTGAGTCTTGTGAGACTGATTGTCGCTGACATCTACTTATTTGATTTCATATAGATAGATAGATAGATAGATAGAATATGTTTTATTGTACACCATGAAAATAGTAGTAAACAGGAACAACGTATAAATTATGGGTACATGGGCGGTCTTATCGCTAAAAGCTATATCTTCCAGACAACCTTTGGATGGACAAAGAAGACGTAAGATCTAAATAATGGGGGCAGTCCGTGGCGTACTACTAAACTAAAATAAATAAATAGCACAAAATTTATTACACATATAGGTATCATAAATATATGTAATATATATATAAATAATCTTACAATTTAGAATAGAGATTGGATACATAGGCAATGTCTTAATAAATTACAATCTATTTGGAAAGGTTGTATTCTTTAACTAATTTTTTAAATGAAAACAGTGACTGAGCTCGCCGTATAGACACAGGTAACTCATTCCACAGACACACAGCCTGAACAGTAAAAGATTTATCATAAAATTTTGTAGAATGCATTGGCATCAGAAGCCCCAAGTTTTCCGATGATTCATATCATATATGATTCTTAAATAGGAGGTATGTATGTAGGGACACTACTAACGTATTTCAAATTCAAAATTATGAATGCAAATAGGGAAGTTTGGTCACTGAAAAAATTCAAATTCAAAACTTTATTGCTGAACAGTACATTTAGATACATTGCAAGATGTTGAGTGAAAACTAAGAGAGTGAGTGAGTGTCTCTAAAAAAACTTTTTTTCAGGACAATTATACCAATTTAGTCATAGTCAATACTAAGAGTACCTACCAAAACTTGATAGTCAAACATCGAAAGTATAGTTAATAATCTGTTTTGGTCTTTGTCTATTCTCGCCTGAAATGAGGCAGTCAAAAGTCGATTTGACTAAGGAGGTCAAAATTAGTTTTGACTGAAATTCGCACACCCTGACTGCACATGGTCAGGTCTCCACCACCACTCCATCGGTGTGCACTGACCCTAAAGAACCCTGAAACGTGCGTAGAAATATTTATTTACTAGTAGTTCGCCCCGAACGGAGACATCGCGATAAACTTTTTGACGAAGTAATTCCACACGTTCCTCTCAAATAAAAAAATATACGGTTGGAAGACTGAGAAATCGGTGTTGTGCGTATCTTTTCCAAACATAAATCTTATGTTTCTTGAATGACCCTTGATTGTACAGTAGAATTCAAAGACCAGAAAATGCTAGTGAAAGAATTATTTTGCTTTTATTGTTTATAACATTTCTTATTGATGATTTATAAGTTTTAGTACTTATTTGTTGTTCAAGTACAGGATATTACTTACTTCATCCACAAATAACAACTTTTGACGTGGAGCCGTTTTTCTGATAGACTCTGAGACAAATAGGTCTAAAACAGCGACTTTGGACGCTCACCAAATTTTTAATCTATGACGTAGAGTATTTATAAAAATAAATTTGTTCTCTGTTAAAAAAAATCTTCAAGTTCTTTTCAACGATATCCCACATGCATTAGTAGAAAGAAAAACAATGTTTTGCCCCCCTTAGAATTTATGACCTCAATTTTTTTTAATGACATTTCGGCTTTGGCCTAAAATTTTCCGTATTATGTGAGATTTTGAATTTATTACATTTTTTGTATTGGAAGTTATAAGGTTCTGACAGAGAGAGACCGACGGACAAAGTGCTGAGTGGCCTAAGCTACCTAGACCTCATAGACCTCGCTTCGCTTGATCAATTACCATAATCGCCAACTCAGCCTATCGTAGTCCACTGTTGGACATAGGCCTCTCACAAGCTGCCCAAAACTCAGTACTCCGTCCTCCGAACCATAATATCATAATGTATTTTTTTTTATTACACATATGATAATACTATAACCATAATATAACATACTCACTGTCCCTTTTATGCAATGTATTCATCACAAATAAATCACAGTTATTAAAACAGCCTAATATCTAGATATTAAAGTAGCACTAACGTCATGGATAACTTAACATAATCCATGTCTGCATGTCTAATTGATACAATGAACGATAAAACAGTACACAATGTCAACATAAGTTCGTGATTCACTGACATCAAAATAATAAACATAATAATATATTTTATAGAGCCGAAAGGTCATTTAATGGTTAGATATTATATTGATTAGCTATTAGCAGCCTCGTTTATAGAAACTAAATGAAAAGAAAATAAATAATAAATGAAGAAATGGAAAGACTATTAAATTCTAGACATGAAACGAGCTGGATGACAATGCAATATGAACTCGATTTCGTTTAAAAAACATGATGTAAAATTTTGCCGCTAGGTGTGGTGTAGGCACACGGCGAGAGCTAGTGCAAAAGGATTAAAAAAATTAAACAAATATAAAAATAAGATCATCAATGTAGCTTGCAGAATCATCAAACTCCTGGTATGACTGACAAGTCCACAACTCAGCATACCTAAATGTACCCCGCTGGCCAGAAAACCTCCACGTGTGCCTGACGTCTACTAGTCCTTCTGGACACGTCTGGATAGGCAGTTGTTAGGCCGGATAGTCTTCTCTTTTCTTATGGTACGGGCAATAAATATCCTTTCGAGGGACATTATTATCCTTCGGGGGGTCTCATTGCCTGTGACAAATATTCTGGCGTGGGAGTGGCTTGATCTGGGCCAATAAGGCATGACTCCGCGTGTCCCTCTGAAGTTAGCAGAGGACACAGTGGAGGATGAGGGATTAGGAAAAAAACCTATATAAAAAAATATGGGTGGATAGGCCCCGCAGGCAGCGGACTCGGGGTAGTTTGTTATCTGGTGTAGCTGGTGTGGCTGGTTTTGCTGGCGTGGCTGCCGTGGCTAGCGAGACTGGCGTAGCTGGCATGGCCAAAAAAGTAGACAAAAAGCAAGGCTTTGGCACATACCTAGAGCAGGTAAAGGTGTGGGCTTCATAGGCTGTGACTACATGCGTGGGTTACACACACACAGTGACAAGTAAAATACATGTAAGAAAATCGTCAATCTTCGTAACTTGACAGCTGCTTCGAAATGTCAAACTTGATAAGCTCTATTATTGGTATAATATGAATTATTGATTCGACAATAAAAAAATCTCTGGAAAATCTATCGAGGCACACTGTAAATATTGAGTAGTTCAACATATATTTGTTTGTGGATAGAAATCAGGAATTTTATAAGTGAATAAAATATCAACCAACGGGAAAACAAACAATCTCTCTGTAAGTAGATATCGTGTATCCCTGGTCGTAGAGATACGTACTTTACTTTTGTTTTCATACATTGAAGAGTATTTGAATCAAAAAATTTCATAGAAACGGTAACAGCCCTTTTTTAACACCGACGCGTGACGGGTTTAATAAAAAAAAAAACACGCAATTTGTTATGTAGGTAATTTATTTAAAGATTATTTATACCGAGCTTCAACTCAATCAAGCCACGCAATAATACTCTCCCGTACAAACTTTATCAGCCCGTTGCACCCTGTTTTAGGGGTAGTTTTGAAAAAACTAAAAATATGTATTTTATTACTTTGAGTTTATCCATGGAGTTTCTTGCCGGTTCTTCTCCATAGGACCCACAATTTGGAACCGTGCAACTAGAGCCTGACCTTTCAAAAGTGCCTGTAATTAGGTTTATTTTAAATAAAAAACATTGAAATTGAGGATTTATTTTTCCAAGTTTTGAGTGAATCGATCCAGAAAAAAGATTTTTCACAAACATACAATACCCGCATTTTACCCTTTTATGGGTGGTATTTATAAAAATCCATTCTACGTTACAATTAAAATCTACTTTCCAAACAAGCTTCTAGCTTTAACGGTTTTGGCTCTGCTTTGATGAATCAGTCAGAAAGAAGTCAGGATATCTCTCTTTATAGATTTACATTCTTGATATTTCTTAAGAACATCTAGTTAGTAGGTATTGTACGGTGCCAATTTGAAATAAAAACTTTGAATTACCGTTCAACAAACATTCTTCAAGCAGCTTCTGAGGAAACAGCAGAAAGACCCAACAACACGTGTTCCGAAATAAGAAGATCAACGTGACTAGATCAATAAAATTTAAGACAGTAGCATTACAATTCATTAAACATTCTCTGCATTCAGAGCCTTGGTCTGAGATTCAGAGTAGTATTTCCTTGGCTTATTACCACACACTTAAAACACATTAAAGAGAACTCTACGCATCGTGAGGTTAATACCTTTAAGCCCTTATGTTTGTAAGTAATACCTACTTAGGTACTAACATCATTACATGCTTCATTCAATCAGCTGAAACATTTGTGTTTGTTCACCTTAGCGAATACATTTTCATTCATTCGGTAAATGTATAAAAAACCATTCCGTGTGGTGCCGGACGTAAAGAATTTCAGCACCCTATATCTTCTCATGGGTGTCGTAAAAGGCGACTAAGGGATTCACCAGAGGATGGGCAGCAGCGTTCTCTGAGTATTTAACCAACCAACTGCGATCGCCAACCCGCCTGCCAAGCGTGGCGATTATGGCATATCCCCCCAATATATGCTTGGGGGAGGCCTGTGTCCAGCAGTGGACGTCTTACGGCTGAAATGATGATAAAAAACCAGCATAAAATTCTTTGAACTAGGTACGTGTTGATAAAGAATAATAATAATGCTTTTTAAATAATGGATGTGTAGCTGATTATCTCAAAATGCCTTATGCTTTTACTAGCGCTTGAGTGAAATTTAACTTTAGATTTCGCACTTTACTCTCATTTATTTGCTGTTAAGCATAGTGTCGATTTTAATCTTCATAATTCGACAAAGTTTGCTACAATATTTTATGCCAGTGTTCTAACATTTTTTCTTTAGGTATAGAAAAAAAAAAAACTGCGTCTTTGCGCGAGTAACACACATATAAACAAACATATAAACAAAAATATAAACAAAAACAAATATTGCAAGGCAGCTGAGTCCGTGCTGCTACTGAAAATTTTTCTTTGGCACTAAAATGCCAATATAACTTTCTGTCCGACCCGGGAATCGGACCGTTATTATTATTATATTCGCCCCGTTACAGTCACTCACTATCAATACGGATTTTTTTACTGCCTCGAGCGTGAGATCCTTTACGCTCGAGGCAGTATAAAAATCCGTATTGATAGTGAGTGACAGTAACGGGGCGAATTGGATTTTCACGAAAAAAGCAGTTAATACTATAGAGTTTCGCTCTGCATGAGTAAAAGCTATAAAAATATTATAAATAACAACTTTTTGACAAAAAAAAACCGACTTCAAAAACCGTAACCAAAATGAAAATAATAATTCTTGTATGTATTTCAAAATCTCAAACCAACATTTTGAAGGCGGCGCGTGATTGTCATATAGGGTCAACAGCATAACTCGCTTAGTGTAAGTTTCATACAACATACAACCTAACTCAATAAAATTTATATGGGACAACCGCGCGGGCTTTCTCTACCATATAAAAAACAACCATGTAAATCGGCCCTTAAATCTCGGAGAAATCGGTCTACAAACATGAAAAAAAAAAAAACCTCTCCCTTTTATCAATAAAGGGAGAGGTTTTTAGGTTAACTTTATCTTTACTTCAAAGTTGGTTAAAAAATATTTAGTGTTTGATTCTTCAGTAAAAAGTTCGAGATTCGGCTCAACTTGTTTACTCAGTAAACTGAAAAACTCATCTGTACGTAACACCTAAAGTTTTATAGACCTAGATACCGTGAAATACTTAGGAAACCTGAATTCTTGTGTTAAAGCTTGTGGAACTAGATAACATTAGAGCCCACCGAGGTTATTGAAGATTTGAAACATGTTGTTATTCCAGAACGAAACTTTTGGTGCCTACAACATAAATTTTAGATTATAATAATAAAAGTATAGTTTTAGCTACATTTTATGATCAGGCGAATGACATCGAAGCTCTATTGAAAATTAATGTAAATAATATTGAGAATTTGAATATTTGTCCGCCTATGTACACATGTTGCATGAAGTTTAAATAAATAAATAAATAAATAAATAAATTTGAGACATTAGTAGTCTAGGTCTAGTAATTTCGACGACGTCTGTGGTCTAGTGGTTCGAGTGTCGGACTGTTGATCACGAGGTCGTGGGTTCAAGTTCGATTCTCTTAGGACACAAATATATATGTGAACATCGGTAAATGTTTCCGTTGGTCTGGGTTTCTTATGTATTATAAGCAATATAAGTATGTATTTACAAAATAAAAGAACATAAGTATGATATTCATTGCCTAGTACCCATAGTCGACCGCACATCTGTGGTAACAATTATTATGTTATTTTTAGAACAAGTCAAGTTTTTTCGGAAGTAGTCATTAAAACGATGTCCGAATGGATACACCGTCAGTGCCCACCTTTAGGGGATACATTTTCAAAAATCTTTTCTTAAGGGTGGCACTGACGATGCATCTAACAGTCCGAATAGCGTGGCCGCATTCCAAAATGTGTTCGTGAATGTTGAAAACGTATGTTATTTTCAGAACAAGTCAAGCTTTTTTGGAAGTAGTCATTGAAACGATGTCCGAATGGATACACCGTCAGTGCCCACCTTTAGGGGATACATTTTCAAAAATCTTTTCTTAGTGCTCACCTACGTCATCTGAAGAACTAATATGCAAAATGTCACCCTCCTAGACCCACCGGTTTAGGCCATGCGTTGTCTGTAATCAGTTTTAAGAAGTAGATTTTTAATTTGAGGTGTATCAATTTTAATCCATTATATTTTTTTACTGCCCCACATGCACCTATGATACAAGAGCAGGTATAATAGGATTACGAACATAAACCGCTCACTCAATACAAGACTAATACCATAGTACTTATTATAAGTTTTTTTTATACTGCCTGCCTCGTCGGTCTAGTGGTTGCAAGCGCGACTGCTGAGCGTGGCGACCGAAACAATTGAGGAAACTCGTTGGGAAACTGAGGATGCCGACCGCTTAATAGGCGAGTGGGAGAAAGTTTTGTTCAGTCCATCTGCTGTGTTTTCTAGTTTGTAGACCTATTGGTTTATTTTGGCAGACCTTGTAGAGAAAATAGCGTGACTATCTACCTATATACTGTACTATAGACTGCCTCGTTGGTCTAGAGGTTGCAAGCGCGACTGCTGAGCGTGGGGTCCTGGGTTCAATTCCCGGGTCGGGCAAAGTGTTATTGGGTTTTTTCATTAGGAAATTCTCAGTAGCAGCCCGGAGTCTGGATTTGTGCCCGGTCAATGGCAATAGGCTCGCCCCCTATTACATGGGACTATAACATAACTGCCGAAATGTGGGTGTACCATTACACCTCTGCCTACCCCTTCGGGGAAATACAGGCGTGATGTTATGTATTGTTGTTGTTGTTTTTTTTTTTACTAAGTTTATAACAAATTTTATGTGAATCACATCACATAAAACAATCATAGTCCATAAAGTCCATTTTCACGTTAACAATTATAAATGTGATGGTTTTCATGGCAAAACATAGGCCTAAAAGTGAACTTTGTGTTAGCTAAGGTTTTTAGCACTTGTGGTTGGTTTACATTGGGTGAGCAAAATTTCACATGCACAAACACCCAGACCATCTGTGAGCACACAAATATTTGCTCCGTACAGGAATCAAACCCACGACTGAAGAACACACACATGAATCACATATTCACACAATCGGCACAGACGCCAATTGCTCAACCACTGCGCCAGTCTTGTCGTCGCATGTTCTTTCTGTAACTCAAAAAAGGTATACAAAGGTAAAAGTATACAATGATACCTTTATTTAATATATCATAAGTTAAATTCACAATCATTTATGTCTTATAAACTTTTTTACTCACGTATTCCATCGGGTGTGCGACTAGTTACACCCGATGGAATTACGTGAGTGAAACCGTTTATATAATTAATTACAATTATACCGTTTACGTCTGACCACAAAAGCATTCAAAAAAATTAACTTTTAATTCCCTGTAGGTACTGTACATGAAGGCTGAAGAACACCTCGTGTAATCAAAATCAGATGGTAATTTGGGAGTAGACAGTTATATGATAACAATATCAGCCCTAATGACTTGCCGTGCCTAATGTTGTCTGTCTGTGTATTCAGTAATAGATAACTATTATTTGTAGAGCCTATCCTTGTAGGGAGTGCCTAATAACACGAAATTGAATAATTCACAGCTACCATGCCAACTGCTGGATGGAATTACGTAAGTAAATTGTCATAATTTACTAAGTGTTTTCTTACACGCACGTCTTCATTGCTTCTATTATCATTAGGTACCGTTCTAATCATTTCCCAATTACATTTTATGTTTAGTTCGCATCTTTGTCTATTCACTAAAGTTACTTGAATATTACAAGGAGTGGCTGTCATTTGAACTGCACATACCCTATATTGGAGAATGAAGACTGTCCATTAAGACCACCATAGTTTTTTATATGGCAATCAGTTATGTAACCGGGAATCAGGGTTCAACGTGCTCCCCAAGGTCAACCATGGACTTGACCGTGGCAAGCAGTTCTATCGATTACAATATTGAGCCATTCATTCTTTGCTACAAAAATATTGTTATTAATATTTTACAAATTACAATAGCTATTGTAGTTTGTAGTGGACATTAACAGATAAGATAAAAGTAAATAGTAATATCCATCCAAGTTCATTAAAAATCGAATGTTCTTGTAAAAGGGCTTGTCAAATATAATTGCTGCATTAATTCGTGTGTGGCAATCTGAAAATAATTGTGATGTATTACACACACACACACACACACACACATAACATCACGCCTGTATTTCTCCGAATGGCTACCCCTGCCTACGCAGAGGTGTAATAGTACACCACATTTCGCCAGTTATGTTATAGTCCCATGTAATAGGGGGCGAGTCTTTTGCCATTAACCGGGCACAAATCCAGACTCCGGGCTACTACTGAGAATTTCCTATTGAAAAAACCCAATAACACTTTGCCCGACCCGGGAATCGAACCCAGGACCCCACGCTCAGCAGTCGCGCTTGCAACCACTAGACCAACGAGGCAGTGATGTATTATTTGTGGTGAATAAGGGGTTCACCAGATCACCAGAGGATGGGCAGCAACATTCTCTGAGTATTTATTCAACCAACTGCGATCGCCAACCCACCTGCCAAGCGTGGCGATTACGGCATATAGCCCCCTTCTGGGGGAGGCCTATGTCCAGTAGTGGACGTCTTTCGGCTGAAATGATGATAAATAAATAAATAAATAGTTGGGGCATTTTTACACAGCACCATCTAGTCCCAAACTAAGCAGAGCTTGTACTATGGGTACTAGACATTGGTTATAATACATATGTACTTTTTTTTTGTAAATACATACTTATAATATATAAAGAGACACCCAGACCAACACAAACACATATGTTCGTCACACAAATATTCGTGTCCTGTGGGAATCGAACCCACGACCTCGTGATCAGTAGTCCGACACTCGAACCACTAGACCACAGACACGTCAATACGATTTTGTTTCAGTTCGATTTAATCATAGATATATCTGAAGTGCAGATATCTATGGATTAATACAGTTAAATTCATTGTCATTATACTATCAGTAACTAGCCTACTTTACCTACCCTTTTACCAGTTTATTTGACAACTAATCTCTTTGGCAAACTTAAAAATGAACTATAGTGTAATACTACTTAATAAGAACCTGACCGGTCAGGTGGACCGATGCACTTTGGACTGAAGAAGGGTCTGCTGCGGGGGACTAGATGAGAAAGCCGGAGGACCGAGTATTATGGCACAACTTGAGACATGTCCAGCAGTGGACTGCAATAGGCCGATTTGATGAAAAACCTGATTTAAACACGCTACTTGTCTGCAAAAACTTCCATGTTGTCATTTTGCAGACAAATAATTAGTCATTTGAAATGTATTAAGACGCCTGGAAATGACAATGTATTGCAGAACATAATAGCAAAATGATATCAACTCATCTTATCGTTTCCATCTTCATTTCACGCCAACGCTTGCAACCTATCCGGAGATTGGAATGTAAGTACGTAATCAATTTTATTATAGGCTTATATATCTCATGACTGCGTTGATAAAATACTTACTTTATATCGTACAACATCCTGGCGTAAGAAATAAGAATTCCGAAGTAAGGCTGCGCCTTAAACGTTTATGTTAAGCTATAAATCCAACGTTATATTTGGGAATAAATAATTGCATGATAAAATTCGAGAATTGATTAATTCATGATAAGGTTGTGAAGGCCTGAAAAGCTGTAAAGTTTCTTCTGGTTATTCCAGACTTACGTTAAGAACCTTTTACTAAACGATTGATGCTTTAAATTTTTCCAAAACAAAATGCTTATTTTCCTATAGATTAATGTCACACTTCACTAAACATCAGCAAATATTCATAACACGTATGCTCAACGCAATTTCAAGCCTCATCATTGAGTAAGCGATCCGTTAAAGTATACATTCTTCGGAGACATCGGCAGCAGCATTATACTAATACATATTTACTACGTTCAGCACATACGAACAAGAAAAATAATCTATGTAAATCGGATATAAATAAGTACACCAGACAAAAGAAAATATTCTACATCCCAAAAAAAATGCTATAAAGTGTATCCCCTCTATTGGACTATCTTAAAAAAGCGAAAGTTTGAACAGGCGTTCGTTACTCAATCACGCCGAATGGCTAAACGGATTTGGATGAAAAATAGGGGTTGGTACCTTTAATTTAGGTACCTATCCTGTGGAAAAATTAGGCTAAAAAACGAGATTGTAGTTGTTAGTTATATCAAAAACAGACAACAGATTGTTGTTGTTTTGTACATACGCAAAATACACGCTTGGACGTGGAGTTGCGGAAACCAGCCCGTTATACTATACTACTATCCTAGTTATATCAATAATAAATCGTAGAGCAAAACCTTGCTTGTGAAATCTTTGTGAATAGGCACATAATGTAATACTTGTGCCTCGTATCAGAAGATCACAAGAATAAATTAGAGAGCAAAACCTAGTCTGTGAATACACAAATAATATTCGTCTATTAGTATTTTCCTATAAAGTTACCCAAGTCGGTACTACAGAACGTCACGTTTTAACACCCTTAAATTGGTCCCCCTTTTCTTTTTCCTTATCCATGTAAGTATCTTGCTATACGTGCCCGCTATCGACTTTCGACCTTCTTCAAGAACAACTGACGAATGAAGGACGAATAATGTCATTTCAGGCTACAGTCGGGATGCTGGGCCAGAAAACCTCCTCGTGTGCCCGATGGCTGCTGGTCCCTCTCGATACGTCTGGAAGGAATAGGGGGACCTTATCGTCTGTGGTGAATATTCTGGCAAGCGAGGAGCTCGATTTAGGCCAATGGGGCGTTGCTCCACGTGTTCCTCTGATGTCAGCAGAGGGCACAGTGGAGGAGCAGGGAAGGTCTCGGTGTACACTCGCCCAGCTTGGAAGATCGGAAACTTTAATTACGGGAAGATTGGGCCTGCGGGTTAGACAAGTCAAGGCACGCGCCAATGAGAAGGGTGTGGGCCATGTCAGGCCGCACGGGGAGACCCCTGTACCACCGTACCTACTTCTGCCAAAAAACAGTGATGCTTGCATTGCTGTGTTCCAGTAGGAAGGGTAGGGTGCCGGTGAAATTACAATCACATGAGACTTTCAATTGTATTTTCTATTTCGTGTTCCATCTTCATGTCTCAGTTTGGCGAACCAACTTGCGGTACCATTAAGGTAACAACAGCCTAAGTGGTATTGCAGTTTTCATGGGCAAAGGTAACCGCTTAACACCAGGTGGGCCTCTAGGTAGATAGAATATAGGTACTTTATTGTACACCATGAAAATAGTAGTAAACAGGAACAACGTATAAATTATGGGTGCATGGGCGGTCTTATCGCTAAAAGCGATATTTTTAGCTAGTTTCGGCGTCCTATAATGTACATAAAAAATATGGGGTCGGGCCCAGCATTGTTATCTGTGTCAAGACTGCAGGGCCTGTAGGGGTTGTTTGTCGAATGCAGAGTCTATTCTACGCCCCTGGACAAGGGTAGTTTGCGGAAAACCATGGTGGTTTTATTCAGTAATAATCCGACACTGGCTCCGTTCTCACCGGGTGGAGTGCGTTTATGAGGATACCCAAGCAAAAGTAAAAAAGGTAGTCAATATTTCTACTTCTGCGCTACAGAAAAAATGTATATATAGCCTCTCACTCTGTATAATTTGTTATTCCACAAGGGTAACCATATAGTTGTACTTAAGTCCTAGGTAACCCCAACATACCTTTTATAATATATGGGAGTCATTAAAGTTTATAAATCTAGTTATAATCCGGGTCAATGGTAATGGCCTTCAACCCTCAAGCCACAATCGCCGAGCCGGGAAGGTTTCATAATAGAAATTGATAGCAATTTGCCGAAAGTGGATTGTGTGAACAAAGTATTTCATTCAGGTTTAATGTGTTAGTACCCAAGCATAATGTCTTTAAGTTGAAGTAGTACTTGCATATTAATAATGTATCAACCTAAATTATTATTTCTGGCACTACATACGGTAATCACTATGCCTTTGCACGAGGAAGTGTACATGTTCTTATTATATAGATCTTGTCATCATCATTTCAGCCGAAAGACGTCCACTGCTGGACATTGGCCTCCCCGAAGTAGCTTGGGGGGATATGCCATAATCGCCATGCTTGGCAGGCGGGTTGGCAATCGCAGTTGGTTGGTTAAATACTCAGAGAACGCTGCTGCCCATACTCTGGTGAATCCCTTAGTCGCCTTTTACGACACCCATGAGAAGATATAGGGTGGTGCAATTCTTTACGTCCGGCACCACACGGAACATAGATAGATCTTGTATGTTATGCAAAACAATAACCCTTTAGTTGTCACTAATTATTGTATTATATCTATATATACCAGGCCCCTCAGAAAGTATTGCGAAAAAAAGTTTTTATATATGGAGACTGGCCAGTTATAATGTTTTTCGAAAATATGATTATTTATAAGTAAAAATAAGTAAGTTCCAATTTCAAAATTTCCCTCCACATTTTTTGCGAGTTAATTCAAAGTATTGTGTCTCACTGAAATATGGATCTGCGCCGGGAACATTTTAGAGCTATGATTTTATACGATTTCAAGTGTCGCCTGAAACCGGATGAATCGTACGATAGACTTCAAATGGCATTCATGGTGAAGGCCCTTCCAAGGCAACCGTGTATCGTTGGTATAACGAATTCAAGCGCGGTCGACCAACTTTGGGGGATGACGAAAGAAGCGGTCGCCCTTTGACGGCTGTTACCGAAGAAAACGTGCTAGCAGTGAAAAATTTAATCCAAGACAATAGGCGAATTACATATCAGGAGATTCAACACATATTGAAGATTGGATCGGGAGGCGTTCACGAGATTCTACACAGCCATCTTCGCGTGAGGAGGATAGTATCACGCTGGGTGCCGCACAACCTCACCGATGCTCAGAAGCAGGCCCGGGTGGAATGGTGCCGTGATATGCTTAACAAATTTGAAGCAGGCTCGTCTCGGCGTGTTTACGACATCGTTACAGGTGATGAGTCCTGGATTTATCAATACGACCCAGAAACCAAGCGCCAGTCGACTGTTTGGGTGTTTCAAAATGAGCCAACGCCTACCAAAGTGAAGCGATCTAGAAGCGGGGGTAAGATTTTGATCGCTAGCTTTTTTAATTTGACTGGCCACTTGGTATCAATTCCCTTACGGGATCAAAGAAGCATTAATGCCGAATGGTATACTACCAAATGTTTGCCAGAAGTTTTCTCTGTTATAAGCAACAAGCGACCAAACACAGGGCTCCGCGGGCTACTGCTCCACCACGACAATGCACCTGCGCACACCGCACTCAAAACGAGGGACTTCCTGGACAGCACGCCAGTCAAACTCCTGGGTCACCCTCCTTACAGCCCTGATCTAGCACCGTGTGACTTCTTTTTATTCCCAAAAATAAAAAATCTGCTCAAAGGGATACAATTTTCGTCGCCGGAAGATGCGCTGGCTGCGTTCGAGCAGGCTGTAAACGAGGTGTCTGCGGCGGACTGGAAAAAGTGTTTTGAAAACTGGTTTAGGCGCATGAATCTTTGTATAGAGGCTGGTGGAAAGTACTTTGAAAAGATTTGATAAAAATATATGTACGTATAGAACAATTTTTTTTAGTTTCGCAAAACTTTCTGAGTGTCCCACGTATTATATACTAGCTTTTGCTCGCGACTTCGTCCGCGTAGAAGTCGAAAATGGTTCTAATATGATTTTTAGTTGGTTTTTTACGTTATTAAATTTTGCAATTATTATGTTCAAATACTTATAAAATATAACAATCTTTATTATAGTGTAGGGATTTAAAGGTTAAATAAACATGAAAATAAAATGAAATTTCGCTATATTTTGTGAGCACGAAGCTCGGCCTTTGATTTGGTGAAAGTTACCACGGGGGTATATTATCTTTTTACAACGAAATCGAAATACTACACCTACCGCAGTATTTCTTTGTAAACAATATTTTTTGTATTTCCTTCGGGTGCTAGAATACCAGGCTACTCTGTGCGCTTACTCTGGAGCATGCCACATAGAACTGGCCGTGAGAGAAGCAGCTTTCCCTCAAGTCTATTCCCGTTACCTTAAGAGTTTGACCTTGAGCTTTGTTTATAGTTATTGAGAAGCAGACTTTTATGGGAAACTGCACTCTCTTGAATTCGAAGGAGTAATTCGACGGTGTTAGGGGAATCTCTAGGAATAAAATTGCGAAAAACAATACACACTAATTTAAACTTCTAAGACAAACTAAAAGAAAACTATAAGTATTATTATACACGACAAATCAAACACAGATATTTTTAGAGACCTTCCAATTTTAAAGAGTATTTGCTTACCCCGGCTCCACACGTTGGCCCGAAAGTTGGCGCCAACTTGTGCATCGGGAAAATGTAGTTGGCCCGAACGTTGGGGCGAGCGTTGGCAGCTACCCCGGCTCCACACGTTGGTCTGAACGTTGGCGCCAACACTATTCGCCAACGTGTGGATCGGGAAAATGGAGTTGGCCCAAACTTTGGGGCGAGTATTGGCAGTTAGCCGTCGCGTGTCGGTTTTATCAAAGGAATTAAGCGCCAACGTTGGCGATGCGCCCACACGTTGGCGGTTTGCTCAGTCTTGACGCAGCACTCATGCAGTAACGTGAATCGAATGAGCTGTTCCTACGGTCACCGCGTCGTGAAAATGTCATCAACGCAATAGTTATAGAATTTTTATAAAAAATCTTTATGTTTATTAACAAATAACAACGATATTATTTTGTTAGTCAAAACATTTTTCAAAAACGACGTCCATTGTTTAACTATTGTGTTATTTTAATTGAAAGTTCAGCTCTTCTGCACTCAATAATATTAAAGTGTCCTTAGTCATGATTACGGGCCAACACTCGTCCCAACGTTGGGGCCAACGTGTGGAGCTCGCCTTATGTTTTTAAGTGAGTTCAACCTATTTTGAATAAAATCGGATTGAGTTTTCAAACATGTGTCAAAATAAAATATAATTTAAATCAAAAACACTAAGAAGTATTGATATCAACTTCGAAGCAAATCACCGCCAAAATAACTAATTAACCCTTTTTAACCCCGTTAGGGGATGAATTTCAACAAAATACGAAACACATCTTCCATCAATTCTGTTAAAAAAGGTTTATGCAAAATTTGAAGTAGATTGGACCAAGGAATCACGTTGTCCCATACAAACTTTGCCCTCCCTTTTCACCCCCTTAGGGGTAGAATTTCGGAAAATCCTTTCTTATCGGATGCCTACGTCATACAAAGAACACACCCTCCAAGTTTCAGGTCTCTACGATCAGCGGTTTAGGCTCTGCGTTGATCCGTCAGTCATTCAGGACAAAGCCTTTTATATGTATAGATATTTATGAGTCTATACATTCTTATGTATCTATTATATATACTTAAGTATCTATATATTACTTATATTATTATTAGCTATTACTGTATGTAAATAAAGTAGGTTTAATTAATGTTGTACACTTGTTTCTGTGGTTTGCCGTTAGAAAACTCATTTCTGAGTTAAGCTCGCCGATGTACATAAACTTTCCTGCTGTAATATAAATGTATATAATTATGTGTGTACAATAAAGAATAAGAATAATTACATCCAACACTCTAACAGATACTTAGGTACATATATTTCTGTTTAAACAGTTGTTTCATTGAAAACTGTAGTTTTATTTTTATAAAATGTTTCGCTTTTCTAAAATTACCCCTGTATCGTATTGAATGTGTTAACTGATACAAACCACATGCACAAACTTTAAACCATAGAAATCTAAATAATACGGTAATAGAAATGTTATCTCATCAACTCAGCCTATCGCAGTCCACTACTGGACATAGGCCTCTCCCAAGTTGCGCCACAACGCTCGGTCCTCTGCCATCCAACGCAATTACGCCCATCATGTTTTATATAGCATTCGATGCAAAATAAATAAAGTCTAAAAAAAACTGCCGGCATATCTACATACATACATAACATCACGCCTGTATTTCCCCGAAGGGGTAGACAGAGGTGTAATAGTACACCCACATTTCGCTAGTTATGTTATAGTCCCATGTAATAGGGCGCGAGCCTATTACCATTGACCGGGCACAAATCCGGGCTGCTACTGAGAATTATATATGCCGCAAATACGATTTTAGTGACTCCGCGGCACTGATGATCAAGCAAACTGTTCGCGCACTGGTGTCCTACGAGACACCTGTACGCGGCGACAAGTTCACGCGCCTTTTTAGGGTTCTGTTCACCGAAATTAGATTAAAATATCAAATGTTGAATGAAATTGTCCCTAACACTTCTTCAGCGTGGCTTTTAAAATCAAACCAAAATTCCGCTTAAATCAATAACATAACGAAACTATTATTATCTATTCTATACTATAATAAAACTGTAAAGGTCGAAAAGTCTGTACATTGAGTTTTTTTTCGCGAAAACCGGCTAGGGGGACTATAAATAAGCTATAGAACACGAATCAATCGTTTAAAATAATTATGTCTGTCTGTCTGTCTGTTTGTTACCTCATCACGTGAAAACGGCTGAACGGATCGTAATGAAACTTAGCATTTGTATTGGTATGAGTCTAACTTAAAATATAGGGTATGTTTTATCTGAATCGGTTGAGTAGATCCAGCGATACAGCTTGACCCCTCTATTGTATTAAGTTGCATACAAAGTAGAGGTCATGATTGTTGGTTGGATGCAGATTGCAGGTTCCTAAAAATACAACTGGATTCTATTAGTATTATAGAAAATATAGAATAACATAACATAGCCTATCACTGTCCCGCTGCTGGGCATGGCCCTCTTCTTGGAATGAGAAGAGTTCAGGAACTGGATATTGTTAGTGTAATAGATTATCATAACATAATCAGCTCATTACCTACTGCCCCACTGCTGGGCACGGACCTCTTCTCGGAACGAGAAGAGAAAAAAAAACGTTAAAAAAAGTTAAGAAACTAGAAAATATAGAATATACATAACGTAGTCAACCCATTAATGTCCCACTACTGGGTATGGCCCTCTTCTCGAAATGAGAAGAGTTAATGAACTGGATATTATTAGTATTCTAGAATAACATAACATTACCAGCCCATTACAGTCCCACTGCTGGACACGGGCCTCTTCTCAGCATAAGAAGAGATGTGGTTAGTGTTATAGAATAACATAATCAGCCCAATTACTTCCCACTGCTGGGCACGAGCGCCTTCTCAGAATGAGGGAGTTTAGGGCTAATTCCATGAAATTCCATCACCTTAGCCGGTTGGTTGTAAAAACAAAATATAGTATGGTCGGTAAATAGTGTAATCGTCTGTGTAGGCGCTTATATGTATATATTTGAAGACATTGTGTTCATAATTATGACACGATGTTATTTTCCGACATCCACGCGGACGGAGTCGCGGGCACAGCTAGTTTTTAATAAAACAGTTTAAACAAGACAAACAAATATGTATAAGTAAGTATCAAATCATAACACGCAGTCGGAGGCTACGTCGTTGGATATGCTTTTGGTCAGTTTGTGACTTACATAGTTCGTATGTTAAGGTACCTACGAAAGTAACTGACATAGCCCGAAGAATTGCCAAACTTAAAAAACTTAAGTAACTTAAGTGGCAGTGGGCAGGGCACATTGCTCGCCGAACGGGTATCCGATGGGCAGTAAAGTTCTGGAGTGGCGACCGCGTACTGGAAGGCGCAGCGTGGATAGGCCCCCCACAAGGTGGACCGGCGACCTGGTGAAGGTCGCGGGAATCCACTGGATATGGAAGGCGCAGGACCGGTCGTTGTGGCGATGCTTGGGGGAGACCTATGTCCAGCAGTGTACGTATTTCGGCTGAAATGATGATGATATTGCTGATGTTAAGGTACTGGTAGGTAACCTCCGACTGCGGGACCACACCAGACTATGAATTTATTTATGCCCAAAATAAAGACTAATATTTACGATATACCTAATCCCCTTTTCAGCGGTTTGGGGCTGTTTTCCAAATATTGGAAACGATAATAATGTTTGCAAATATAATTTTCAAGAATCACGAGTAACTTTGCCGCTGAATAAATCAGAAAAACCTACCTATATTTTATAATACGAAATGTGATGCTGGAAATATTAAAAAATTCAAAAATTAAAATGAGTTACTTTGGTACAAACAAATATTTACAAATATTAGCGCGGGCCCGCTGGTGAACTATGTCACTCTAAAAGATGGACAGTTTTAAAGCGTTTTGAGGGCGGGCCCGCCATAGAACTGCTTTCAGTATGATATGTGTCGGTTGTCAAACTATACAATTGCCTCGTAATCGCTTTGACGTCTCATTGACGCACCGCCCTGTCATCCTCCGGTGTGGCCTGTCAAGGCACGTACAGACCAAAAGCAAGTCAGTAGCAGCGCAACCAGTCAAAAAAATATGAATTTTAAGGATATTTTCGTTCCTGGCCACACACGTTTTTTTATATATATTCCTGGATATTATATAGGTATATAGTAGATGTGTTATATGGGTTATTTTACTTGTTTTATTGTATTATGTGGCGCAAAACCTCAAAATAGGGTTATCCAATCCAATTTAAAGTAATAATTAGTAACCATGCTAAAAAGAAGTTATCTAGGTATATACATAATATAAAATCAGTTGATATTGTTTTGTGATTAGGAAATAAACCAAAAAATAAACAATGTGCTGATTGTACCTGATAAGTTTCCCGTAAAAGCAATATTTTATAAAGACTCCCCCCGTAAAAGCAGTATTTTATAGTAGGTAATACTATGCTATTACCGTCCATAAAGATTGCGTATCAAAACAACACGAGTGAGGTGTAATATAAATAAAACACCGAAGCTCATACTTTGTTTGTTTGTTTTCGTTTATATCTCCTACATAAAACTTAAAGTACCTTAGAATAACTTTAAGGGAGCTTTAAGAATTGTCTATAGTTTCTCGATGTAACTGTAAAATAATTAAAGAGGTGACAGAGGAATCCGAGAGTTAGTTCTAGAACTTCTATTTATGGGTTAGCACACACTGACGTAGTGGCGGTGAAGTATACCAAACTTCATCCTAATCCGATCACCCGTTTCAGTGCGATTGAAGAACATACAAACATTCATACTTTCACATCCTCTACCCAACTTAATATTAGTAGAATTTTATGTTAATTGAAACAGTATATAATAATTCATATATCTAATAATAAACATTTAATGCTAAAAAATATTGAACAAAAAAATAAAAAATAAAAATCAAAAGCGGAATTCGCATCAGAACTAGAAAGCGTTTAAAGAAGCTGATTGTAAAATACACCAAAAAAATTGCTAACGATATAGCTGCAATACCGCTTACAAAGATGTTTCAGGCACAGATAATATAATACTATACTTTCAGGTATGTTTTTCTAAAGAACACAACTAGAGCTGCCGCACAATAAGCGTGTTTGTAAAGCTCATCAGGCCATGAACAGAATTAAGGAAATTATTTTATTATTATTAGGAACCGTCAACTACACCAACCGCAAAGGGGCAATAAAATCTGCCTCGACAAGTTTGTGAAAAATCAACTCAAAAATGTAATAGATTTTTGAGTTAGGATATCCCCAAATTTTCAGGGTATTTTGATGACGTAGTAACAAAAAAAACATCGTCTACTTGCATTTACATGTGTGCTTTCCCTGTTGGTTCAAGTATTTAAGTCGTAATAAAATAAAATTTAAATAACCCAAAATCCTCAGGACCGATTTTGAAGGCGTAATAAAAAAAATAAACATCTACATGTATGCTTCAAAACAATATTAAATAAACCACATCTCTGCAGGTTCATGGATTAAAGTCGCTCTTGAACTTCTAGCAAATCATTTTTATGTTGAATTATCCCAAAATCCTCCAGGCCGATTTTGATGGCGTAATAACAAAAAAAAACCGGCCAAGAGCATGTCGGGCCATGCTCAGTATTATAGGGTTCCTTAAGTAGGTGTAATTTCAAACGAATCAAATCGAATATTAATCATGGCTATTTTAGTTTTTGCAATAATCAGCAGTATTCGCGAATCAGAGCGTGTTGTTAGTAGCGCCATCAAACGTTAAAGTTACTTTTTGTGATTTTTTCAAATAGAACGTAGCTAAAGGAGCATTATTTGCTATGATCATTTTTCTCTAAGGTCAATGACCTTTGAACTAGGACGTTTTAAGTATTTTTCAGTTTTCTCTCTATAACTCAAAAAAATATAATTACATTATACTCGAAATAATTTTAAAAGAGAGTTTTTATAAAGGTCTATCAATGTGGAAGATTATAAGTTTCTACATTGCATAGTTTAGAAATGGCAGGGGGGGGGACACATTGCAAGCCACTTTGGCGGGCTATATTTCGCAGATGGTACACCTGATAAAAAAGTCGTGTATCAAACATTACCTTCATTTTAGTAGACCTATTCAATGATATCCCACACGAGGGGGTGCAGCGACAAAAATTTTTTTTTTCCCCATTTCACATGTATGGACGCCACCCCTAAAATACGGAAAAACTATTTTTTTATTCTTTTAAAATTGAGATCTATATGTAAACTATTTTTTAACAGAATTTCATTTACTTATGTTTATAACTGTAGAAGTTATTAAGCTGTAAAGGATTAGGACAGACGGACAGACGGGCAGACGGACGGACATGACGAAACTATAAGGGTTCCTTGTAGGACTTCGGAACCCTAAAAAGATCGTCTATATGTACCTATGCTTTAAAAAATATTGACCACACCCGTACTGGTCTTGTATTTATAGTAACAGATTTTTGAGCTGTAACTTCTCAAAACCCTCGGGGCCAATTTTGATGACGTAATAACAAAAAACCGGCCAAGAGCATGTCGGGCCATGCTCAGTATTATAGGGTTCCTTAAGTAGGTGTTACAAACAAATCAAATCGAATATTAATCATGGCTATTTTAGTTTTTGCAATAGACGGCAGCATTGGCGACTCAGAGAGTGTTATAATATAGCCGCTAGATGGCGCTATACAGTGCCAAATGCAATAGACGTCACTTGACGGTAGCATTGGTGACTTAGAGTGTTGTTAGACGCCGCTAGATGGCGCCAAATTTAAGAATTTTGTCATGTCATTATAACACAAAGTTACTTTTTGTGATTTTTTCAAATAGAAAGTAGGTAAAGGAGCATTATTTGCTAGCATAATTTTTCTCTAAGGTCAATGACCTTTGAACTAGGACGTTTTAAGTATTTTTCAGGTTTCTCTCTATAACTCAAAAATTTATAATCACATTATGCTCAAAATAATTTTAAAAGAGAGTTTTTACAAAGGTCTATCAATGTGGAAGATTGTAAGTTTCTACGTTGCATAGTTTAGAAATGGCAGGGGGGGGACACATTGCAAGCCACTTTGGCAGGCTATATTTCGCAGATGGTACACCTGATAAAAAAGTAGTGTATGAAACATTACCATCATTTTAGTAGACCTATTCAATGATAACACACACGATGGGTGCAGCGAAAAAATTTTTACATCCCCATTTCACATGTATGGGCACCACCCCTAAAACACGTAATCAAGATGTTCCTATTCTTTTAAAATTGAGATCTATATCTATACTATTTTTTAACAAAATTTCATTTACTTATGTTTATAACTGTAGAAGTTATTAAGCCGTAAAGGATTAGGACAGACGGACAGACGGACAGACAGACAGATGGACAGACGGACGGACATGATGAAACTATAAGGGTTCCTTGTAGGACTACGGAACCCTAAAAAGATCATCTAAAAGATTTGTGCTTTAAAATATTTTTAACTAAATCCCTGCTAGTTCATGGCCGACATTCACAGTCTCCTTATGTGCTAATCTAGGATATCTATATTCCTATCCATAACGATGTGAATGCCTTTTACAATGCATTTTAGTAAGTTATTCTGCAATAATGACGCACAAAATAGACAAGACTAAATCTAACGTAGCTAATCCATCATCTATAAAGCAAAGTCACCGTGTCACAGGAAGACACCCTGTAATGAAGGTGACCCTTTTCCAAACTTCGGTCATCTTTGGCCACGTTATTAGTACGCATATCCTGCTATCCCTCAGGTATGAGAGGGTCTACTAACAGGTCAAGAATACCCACATTATTTTGTATCTGGGCCAAAGCTGATGTCCCTACATACTTGATTCGTTTTGTTTTTGGATTGAACATTGTTTGAAAACGTTTGACGTGAAAATGTCTTTCAGCGATAGTTAGTCGAACTTTCTTGTGTGAAAATATACCTTAGTGAGACATGAAAAATATTTTCCAGAATATAAGTGAAAATCAGTACCTATTAAATTGAAAACTACAAATTAATAATGAAAATTTTCTCAGAATTATAGAAAAAAAACCGGCCAAGACCATGTCGGGCCATGCTCAGTATTATAGGGTTCCTTAAGTAGGTGTTACAAACAAATCAAATCGAATATTAATCACGGCTATTTTAGTTTTTGCAATAGACGGCAGCATTGGCGACTCAGAGAGTGATGTCAGAAGCCGCTAGATGGCGCTATACAGTGCCAAATGTAATACACGGCACTTGACGCCAGCATTGGCGACCCAGAGAGTGTTGTACGACGCCGCTAGATGGCGCCAAATTTAAGAAGTGTGTCGTCAAAATAACACAAAGTTACTTTTTGTGATTTTTCAAATAGAAAGTAGCTAAAGGAGCATTATTTGCTATGATCATTTTTCTCTAAGGTCAATGACCTTTGAACTAGGACGTTTTAAGTATTTTTCAGTTTTCTGTCTATAACTCAAAAAATTATAATCACATTATACTCAAAATAATTTTAAAAGAGAGTTTTTACAAAGGTCTATCAATGTAGAAGATTATAAGTTTCTACGTTGCATAGTTTAAAAATGGCAGGGGGGGGGACATATTGCAAGCCACTTTGGCGGGCTATATTTCGCAGTTGGTACACCTGATAAAAAACTGGTGTATGAAACATTACCTTCATTTTAGTAGACCTATTCAATGATACCCCACACGAGGGGGTGCATCGAATTTTTTTTTTTTTTCCCCATTTCACATGTATGGGTGCCACCCCTAAAGAACGTAAAAACTATTTTTTTATTCTTTTAAAATTGAGATCTATATGCAGACTATTTTTTAACTAAATTTCATTTACTTATGTTTATAACTGTAGAAGTTATTAAGCTGTAAAGGATTAGGACAGACGGACAGACGGACAGACGGATGTCTCGGACAGACGGACAGACGGACAGACGGACAGACGGACAGACGGACAGACGGACGGACATGACGAAACTATAAGGGTTCCTTGTAGGACTTCGGAACCCTAAAAAGCAAGTCAAAGGAAAGCTCGTGTTGAAAATAATTCAATTAGTCTAGAAAGTCCAGTAGCGAGCGAATATAAGAGCTACACAGCTAGGGCAACATCGAAATGGACGGTGCAAAGCAATGACGTAGCTGGCCCATTGGAAATACAGTGGGCATGGGCAGCAACAGTCCAAACGTCTACGGATCATAGGCAGGTGTTTTTGGAAGGCAATACACACATAACTATTAAAGAGTTCCACTATCCACCTCCCGGCTCCATCATCTGACCCTCATCACCAAGTGTTATATACGGGACTTGTTTAAACAAACCAAATGAGCCCAAACTCGAGGGGTTTACTAGTAACCATGGAAGAGTTCCACCATTCAGCTCTCAGCTCCATCATTAGACCCTCATCACAAAGTGTTATGTATGGGACTCGTTAAAACAAACCAAATGAGCCCAAACTTGAGGGGTTTACTAGTAGCCATTAAAGAGTTCGAGTATCCATCTCCCGGCTCCATCATCAGACCCTCGTCATCAAATGTCATGTATGAGACTAGTTAAAACAAACCAAATTAGCTCAAACTCAAGGGATTTACTAGAAGCTATTGAAGATTTCCACTATTCAACTCATAGCTCCGTCATCAGATCAGCTCGATGGTGCCAAATTATAGTATTGTCATCCGGATTACATTTACTCGCAAAATTTCGAATCGATACGACGATTAGAAGTATGTTAAAATCGACTTCCAAGATTTGTTTACATACTTACAAGGTATACAAGGCATACTTGGTGAACGCGGGGCACGTGCGGTGCCAGCGAGCGCACGCATGTGCAAAGTATCACCGACCATCGGCTGCCACGGCGATGATAAATAGTAGATTATACAACAAGTGAAAAAAAAGGGAATTTAATTCGAGGGGCTAAGTTGGATCCCGAGCAGCGAAGGATTCTAAGATAAAATCCTGAAACAGAAAAAAAAAAAAAAAAAAAAATCCTGAGTGGAGCGAGGGATACAAGGACCGAGATTAAATTTTTTTTCACGAGTTGTGTAATCTACTTTTTACCATTGACTGCGAGAAAATAAATAGTGGTTTATAGAAATGACCAATGATTCAAGAATATGGTAGAATTTGCGTACACATCAAGAAAAACCGGCCAAGAGCATGTCGGGCCATGCTCAGTATTATAGGGTTCCTAATTACAAACGAATCAAATCGAATATTAATCATTGCTATTTTCGTTTTGGCAAACAGCGCCACCTAGCGCTGAATTTAAAAAGCTAAATTCAAGAAGTGTGTATATCAATAGGTATAA
This sequence comes from Asteroscopus sphinx, assembly GCA_949699075.1. NCBI lineage: Eukaryota > Metazoa > Arthropoda > Insecta > Lepidoptera > Noctuidae > Asteroscopus > Asteroscopus sphinx. The sequence goes on from OX453013.1 coordinate 15,711,312, forward strand.
CACAAAGTTACTTTTTGTGATTTTTTTAAATAGGAAGTAACTAAAGGAGCATTATTTGCAATGATCATTTTTCTCTAAGGTCAATTTTGATGACGTAATAACAAAAAACCGGCCAAGAGCATGTCGGGCCATGCTCAGTATTATAGGGTTCCTTAAGTAGGTGTTACAAACAAATCAAATCGAATATTAATCATGGCTATTTTAGTTTTTGCAATAGACGGCAGCATTGGCGACTCAGAGAGTGTTATAATATAGCCGCTAGATGGCGCTATACAGTGCCAAATGCAATAGACGTCACTTGACGGTAGCATTGGTGACTTAGAGTGTTGTTAGACGCCGCTAGATGGCGCCAAATTTAAGAATTTTGTCATGTCATTATAACACAAAGTTACTTTTTGTGATTTTTTCAAATAGAAAGTAGGTAAAGGAGCATTATTTGCTAGCATAATTTTTCTCTAAGGTCAACGACCTTTGAATTAGGACGTCCTAAGTATTTTGCAGTTTTCTAATTATAACTCAAAAATTTATGATCACATTATGCTCAAAATAGTTTTAAAAGAGAGTTTTTATAAAGGTCTATCAATGTGGAAGATTATAAGTTTCTATGTTGCATAGTTTAGAAATGGCAGGGGGGGGACACATTGCAAGCCACTTTGGCGGGCTGTATTTCGCAGATGGTATACCTGATAAAAAAATTATGTATGAAACATTACCTTCATTTTAGTAGACCTATTCAATGATACCCCACAAGAGGAGGTGCAGCGAAAAAAAAAATTTCATCCCCGTTTCACATGTATGGGCGCCACCCCTAAAATACGTAATCAAATTTTTTTTATTCTTTTAAAATTGAGATCTATATCTAGACCATTTTTTTACAAAATTTCATTTACTTATGTTTATAACTGTAGAAGTTATTAAGCTGTAAAGGATTAGGACAGACGGACAGACATGACGAAACTATAAGGGTTCCTTGTAGGACTACGGAACCCTAAAAAAGATGAAAAAAATATTCTACGAAAAATCACGCGTAGGTATAGTAGTCAAAATGCTCGCGCAAGTTCTGACTGTCTGGGTCTGCTGTCTTGTAAAAGGTGAAGAGGGTGAAAATAGCCACCGATGGACACTACCGTGCTAGGTGCACACCTCACTGCATAAAACTTTGATTTGTATGCACGGAAGTGTGCACAGAAATTGATGAAATCGATTAAAAATATTTCAAATTTTAAGATACATTTTTTAAACATATTTGGAACAAAAATCAAGTACTAAACATCCTCCTAAGGAATAAGTCCCTCGTTCAACCAGCCAACCTGTAGTATTTATATTTTCATAATTTAAATTTGATATCTCCATTCAGCCAGCCAGTAGGTACGTACGTTCAGCTCGTTTTATTCATTTCTTGTACATAATTCGTGCTTGTTCCAAATTCAAAATGTTTTTACTCACTTGTGAGTAAAAGAGAGTTTTATTCACTGTTATCGATGAATAAAATTTTTCGAGTGGCAATGGTAAAAATATAATTAAATTACTATGTTAGAAAGACAATATTTAGACTGAATAATGAAAAGTCACTCCTTGACATACCAGGCCCCTCAGAAAGTATTGCGAAAAAAAGTTTTTATATATGGGAGACTGGCCAGTTATAATGTTTTTCGAAAATATGATTATTTATAAGTAAAAATAAGTAAGTTCCAATTTCAAAATTTCCCTCCACATTTTTTGCGAGTTAATTCAAAGTATTGTGTCTCACTGAAATATGGATCTGCGCCGGGAACATTTTAGAGCTATGATTTTATACGATTTCAAGTGTCGCCTGAAACCGGATGAATCGTACGATAGACTTCAAATGGCATTCATGGATGAAGGCCCTTCCAAGGAAACCGTGTATCGTTGGTATAACGAATTCAAGCGCGGTCGACCAACTTTGGGGGATGACGAAAGAAGCGGTCGCCCTTTGACGGCTGTTACCGAAGAAAACGTGCTAGCAGTGAAAAATTTAATCCAAGACAATAGGCGAATTACATATCAGGAGATTCAACACATATTGAAGATTGGATCGGGAAGCGTTCACGAGATTCTACACAGCCATCTTCGCGTGAGGAGGATAGTATCACGCTGGGTGCCGCACAACCTCACCGATGCTCAGAAGCAGGCCCGGGTGGAATGGTGCCGTGATATGCTTAACAAATTTGAAGCAGGCTCGTCTCGGCGTGTTTACGACATCGTTACAGGTGATGAGTCCTGGATTTATCAATACGACCCAGAAACCAAGCGCCAGTCGACTGTTTGGGTGTTTCAAAATGAGCCAACGCCTACCAAAGTGAAGCGATCTAGAAGCGGGGGTAAGATTTTGATCGCTAGCTTTTTTAATTTGCCTGGCCACTTGGTATCAATTCCCTTACGGGATCAAAGAAGCATTAATGCCGAATGGTATACTACCAAATGTTTGCCAGAAGTTTTCTCTGTTATAAGCAACAAGCGACCAAACACAGGGCTCCGCGGGCTACTGCTCCACCACGACAATGCACCTGCGCACACCGCACTCAAAACGAGGGACTTCCTGGACAGCACGCCAGTCAAACTCCTGGGTCACCCTCCTTACAGCCCTGATCTAGCACCGTGTGACTTCTTTTTAACCGACGAAAAAAAGGAGGAGGTTCTCAATTCGACGCGTATATTTTTTTTTTTTTTTTTTTTTTTTTTTTTTTTTTTTTTTTTATGTATGACCACGCTTAACTTTTTACAGAGTGGTCCGATTTTGATGATTCTTTTTTTAATGGATAGGGTATATCTCGAAGTTGGTCCCATTTAAATTTCAAAATCAAAATCCACCCCTAAGGGTAGTAAAACAGGGGATGAGTGTTTGTTCACCCACTGAATTCTTACCTGTTAACCGATTCTGTTGAAACTTGACACACATAAATATAGTTCTGGACACTACGACATAATGGAGACCTGGAGTTAGATTTTAACCACAAAAAAATGAAAAATAAAACTTTTTAACAAAAAATTGAACCGACGAAAAGTGAAACTGAAAAGCGAAAAATAACTATTTATGAGTCGGCGCCAAACAACCAATTAACGAAGATCATTAAATTACTTTAAATAAATAATAAAAACAACGTCACATCAAATACAACGTGAAATTTTCAACGATAAACAATAACTTTCCAAAAATGCGTTCTCCGCTCGGCCACTTGCAACTTACACGCACTTTGCATGTTAAAAGTTCGTTTGGCGCCGACTCATAAATAGTTATTTTTCGCTTTTCAGTTTCACTTTTCGTCGGTTCAATTTTTTGTTAAAAAGTTTTATTATTCCCAAAAATAAAAAATCAGCTCAAAGGGATACAATTTTCGTCGCCGGAAGATGCGCTGGCTGCGTTCGAGCAGGCTGTAAACGAGGTGTCTGCGGCGGACTGGAAAAAGTGTTTTGAAAACTGGTTTAGGCGCATGAATCTTTGTATAGAGGCTGGTGGAAAGTACTTTGAAAAGATTTGATAAAAATATATGTACGTATAGAACAATTTTTTTTAGTTTCGCAAAACTTTCTGAGTGTCCCACGTATATTTATGTTTCTCGAGTGATTAAGTTAAAACAGTAGGTACCTCAATGCACATGAACGCATTATGTCCTGCCGTGCTTTGAGGCCTGGCTGGAGAAGAGTGAGCGCGTCACCTACCGCCTTCCTCAGGTGTTAACGGTTGCTTCGGTGAGTACCTGAAATTGCAAATTGCCACAATTATGAGTGTGACCAAGACACCGCACAGCCCACGCTGGAGGAGTACCCTTCGTGGGGCTCCAAACGTCGGAACCTGGTCAGCTGGATCGGGCAGGATCTTTCTCTGCCAGCAGTAGTGTCGGCTATGCTGTCAGATCCGACGGCTTGTAGGGCCATGGCTTCCTTCTGCGAGGGAGGAGCTTCAGAAGGAGGCCGCAGAGCGAGATCGGGAGAGGGCCGATCCCGCTCGGAGAAGGAGGCGCCGGGGAGGCAACCGCCCTGGCGCAAGGCCCAGATAGGGCGAAGGGCCGCATCCCCTGCCGCCACAACTGGCACCCACCTTCGGGATCGTGGAAGCTAAGAGTGGAGGGACTCGAGGTGCCTATTAAGCGACCCTGGGAAGGAAAGCAGTACTTGGTGGTCGCGTGCTACTGCGGGGGAAAAAATATTCCCGGGACGTGCCAAAGGCATAGCACAAGAGTGGCACCGCACCGGCGCGGTCCAATGGAGTTCCCGGAGCTCCTCTATTTTGTGCAGAGGATTGCCACCGTGTGGTTTTAGTCGGTAAGAATCTGACATACCCCTTCGCCGTCCCCAGTCGGAGGGTATCCATGAGGATTACCACCCGAAAACAAAAACAAAAATAGGTAAGAAAACCTAGCACAAACGTCACGTTCTAGCAAGCAGCTTGGCATAGGCTAAGTGAGTTAGAGTGTAGGCACTATAACGCATGTTACAAACTATCGAGTTTAGGCGTCATCTCTAGTACTGTTGACCGCACGTCAATGGTAACAGTTTGATTGACAGCGCCTTTATTTCGTAAGCAGTAAGGGCGGTTTTCTAATTCAAGTGTTACAACTATCATGCAGTCGCCTTTACATTCTTTCCTTCTGCCGTTCAGCCTTCTGTAAACTGATGCATTCGATTAGATCAGTGCTGTTCAACCCTATCCAAAGGGTCGCAGTACTTATATTACTTATAATTTAAAAAATGTTTTTTTTTTCTTTATTTAAGTATAAAAACCAGAATAAAAATTAAATTAGAATTTTACGGAAGCTGAAAAAAATCTAGAGGTAGGCTTGGAGGTTCTCGGAAAGTATTACGCTGAAAACGGTCTTAGACCAAACCCCACAAAAACCCAGTCATGCGTTTTCCATCTTCGCAATAGCTCAGCTAGACGTACGCTTAACATTAAATGGCAGGGAGTCGCTATTAATCATAGTAATAATCCTACTTATTTAGGAGTCACCCTTGACAGAGCGCTGACATTTAAAAACCACTGTTTGAAAACCAAACAAAAGGTCGGTTCCCGCAACAACCTGCTTAGGCGCCTTACGTCAACTGCCTGGGGTGCCTCACCTACGGTACTCCGAACTACTGGCTTAGCACTCTGCTTTTCTGCGGGTGAATATGCGTGCCCAGTGTGGCACCGTTCCGCCCATTCCAGAGAAGTAGATGTTGCACTAAAAGAAACTTGCCGAACTATCACAGGCTGCCTTAAACCGACTCCACTTGGCGTACTTTATCCTACAGCTGGTATAGCGCCCCCACAAGTCCGTAGAGAGGTTGCGTGCGCAGTGGAAAAGCACAAACAGGAGTCTGATCCAAGACATCCACTATTTAGCGCTCAATTACCAACACAGAGGTTAAAAAGTCGGCACAGTTTTTTAAAATCAGCAGAGGCCTTATCGGGGTGCCCGGTTGAGGCCCGTTGTAAACTGTGGCTGAAGACACTTTCTCCACCCGCTCACTATATCCAGCCGAGTGAGCACCTTCCTGCGGGATATAACCTTCCCTGGTCAACCTGGAAGTCACTAAACCGACTACGAACTCAAGTGGGAAGAAGCAAGTCCAATCTCGCCAAGTGGGGCTATATTCAAAAAACAGCGACAGGGTGTGGTTGTGGCACTGACCCCCAATCGATGAGTCACCTCTTACACTGCCCTTTGTGTCCCGAAACCTGTAGCCTGGGTGACCTTTGCGTTGCCACTGATAACGCCGTTGAAGTGGCAAAGTTTTGGGCTTGCCAAATCTGACCCAAGAGATTACATAAATACCATACCATCGACACGAAGAAGAAGTATAAAAACCGGCCAAGAGCATGTCGGGCCATGCTCAGTATTATAGGGTTCCTTAAGTAGGTGTTACAAACAAATCAAATCGAATATTAATCACGGCTATTTTAGTTTTTGCAATAGACGGCAGCATTGGCGACTCAGAGAGTGATGTCACTAGCCGCTAGATGGCGCTATACAGTGCCAAATGTAATACACGGCACTTGACGGCAGCATTGGCGACCCAGAGAGTGTTGTACGACGCCGCTAGATGGCGCCAAATTTAAGAAGTGTGTCGTCAACATAACACAAAGTTACTTTTAGTGATTTTTTCAAATAGAAAGTAGCTAAAGGAGCATTATTTGCTATGATCATTTTTCTCTAAGGTCAATGACCTTTGAACTAGGACGTTTTAAGTATTTTTCAGTTTTCTCTCTATAACTCAAAAAATTATAATCACATTATACTCGAAATAATTTTAAAAGAGAGTTTTCACAAAGGTCTATCAATGTGGAAGATTATAAGTTTCTACGTTGTATAGTTTAGAAATGGCAGGGGGGGGGACACATTGCAAGCCACTTTGGCGGGCTATATTTCGCAGATGGTACACTTGATAAAAAAGTGTTGTATGAAACATTACCTTCATTTTAGTAGACCTATTCAATGATACCCCACACGAGGGGGTGCAGCGAAAAAAATTTTTTTTTCCCCATTTCACATATAGGGGCGCCACCCCTAAAGAACGTAAAAACTATTTTTTTATTCTTTTAAAATTGAGATCTATATGCAGACTATTTTTTAACAAAATTTCATTTACTTATGTTTATAACTGTAGAAGTTATTAAGCTGTAAAGGATTAGGACAGACGGACAGACGGACAGACGGACAGACGGACAGACGGACAGACGGACAGACGGACGGACATGACGAAACTATAAGGGTTCCTTGTAGGACTTCGGAACCCTAAAAAGGAGATTTGGTTAAACAAGATCATACCATAGGACATCACATCAAAACAATCTTACCAAGTCTTTTTACCAAAGGGGTCGCGCTGTGAAAAATGTTGAAAAGCACTGGATTAGAATATTGGCCCAAAAATTGGATTGTTATGGTGCAATTTAAAAAAGGCCAAATAGATTTGATTGATTGAAGATTGATATAAATATGATTCCCATAGGCTAATGTGTGTGCAAAAAGCGAAAAATTGCGAATTTTTTGATGGATCAAACCTATAGAGGTTTATGGTTAAAAGTAGATTGCATGCATGGTTTGGCGATTTAATAGTAGAGTTTAATAAAAAGTAAACACATTACCTACTTTAGTAGTAGTAGTAGAGCTTCTTGTGAAGGGCTTGTCCGTGGAAGTCCGTCTAGTGGTACCATTTAAGCTGCAAACCCACAGCAGGCGGAACTGAAGCGTATCGTCGGCGGGTCTCGTCGTGTTATAATGAACTGAACTGTATTAGACAGTGCAAACAGACACGGGTCTGTGGCAGGACGGCCTGGTGGGCGTTTTGACGGCGTGACAGATCCGCGCCGCCGCTCCGCCGAACGGAAAGAAAACGCCGGGCGGTACACGACCGATACGCTAGCGTTCCGTCCACGTTCGGTCGATGCTCCGCCTCAGTTCCGTCCCGCCCGCTGTGTGCCTGCACCTTTAGGCAACAGCCTAGGTGGTATTGCAGTTGCTACGGGAAAAGATAACCGCTTAACATCAGGTGGGCCTTTAGCCTGTTTCACCATCCTTAATAAACATAAAAAAACCAGTTCTTACAAAAATTTGTTTAGTTCGTCACCTGTCTAACATGGAGTTTCAAACAAGCGACTCGCAGAGAACGGCACGGACAGTCACGTTCACTGCACCATGAGCACAGACCAGTAAGCCTCTAGACACCGATTAGCCAGATACCTACCCCCGGTCACCACGCATATGCAGTACCACTGTGTATAATTCGCCCCGCTGCCAATCGGAAAGTCACTCCGTCAGCGAGTGGCACCAATCATACCACCGAACTTTTGAGCCGACCAATCAAAAGAAAAACGCGCCGTCCGCACCCCGGGCCCCGCCAACATTTTACGACTATTTTCTATATGCAAAACTTTGTTAATGCGGCGTCTTGAGGCTCACTGGTCTGTGGCCATGAGTCGTTACTCACGTGCCGTTTCACCGGAACGTGACGAAGTGACGAAGTTAGGTAATACGAAGTGACGTAGTTAGGTAATACGAAGTACCTACTAATCAACGAAAAATTCTTCTTTCAGTTTCATGGAGCGTTTCTGAATGCAGGTTCCTAATATTCTCAATGATATTTTCTTTCACCCACAGGACAGGCTTGCCTAGTGTGGGGCCACTGGATAATTACTTATTCTGTAATGTTGTTTCTTGGCAAATAAACGAATTTTATATAATATTATTTTATTTCGAAATTTTAAAAATCCCCCTCCCAATGAGCTCCTTATGTGGCGCCAGTATTTTTAGATATGGAAAAATGTTGTTGACACAGATATCTTCAGTAAAAGTAGCGTTCACAAAAAGTACTCCGTTACCTATATTTTAGGTATATAATTATCTACCACAGCACTTATCACGCCCCATCGAACAAGTCAGTGAACAGCAATTCCGGCTGTATCTACCTACAAAACATGATGCCGCAGAACCACTGCGGTTATGGTGCCCATAAATCTTGCCGTGTGCGGTCGTTTGTAATGCCCTCTGTATTATAATAAACGAACAAAGTAGCAGACAATAATTTAATCAACTCAGCTAAACAGAGGGGCTCGTGACTTCATGCAAATATCTACTACACACCCTAGTGAATATTCTCTTTAAAACTGACAACCGTCCTCTTTACAGATACCTAGCCTTTACAAGCAGTCAGAAACATAACGAAATAAAACTTTTTAACGAAAAATTGAACCGACGAAAACAGAAACTGAAAAGCGAAAAATTAAATGAAGCTTCACTACGCATCCTCGCACCACGCAATCTCCGCGCACAGGTTTGGTGGAAACCATCACCCCGTTTCACAGCGCCGCTACACATCTTCGCACAACCTAGCTACCCCGCACATCTCTGGTGGGAAACCAGCCTTAAGCTCGAAAAGACAGTTACGAGTAGGTACACAATACAAACAAGCAGACTAAAGCCTGAAAAAATCCTTTGGTTGGTTTTGCATGTACCCTGAAAAAAATTGTTCAAAAACAAAGTTCGATTAATACCTAAGTATAGGTATTTAGTCACACCGATTATTCAATAACTTCTCTTCCTGCTTGGTTGCAGTGGTGGCGTAGCATGGGGCGGTTTTCTATTGAGCACCCCCCAAAACAAAACAACAAGAACTAAACGTGACTTTATTTTGTTAAAATATTCAATGACATTATCAAGGTTAGTCGCGCTTGGCTCATTGCGGATCTTAAGTACCTACGATTTAACTAACTTTAATTTTGAAAAGCTGTTGCTTGTGTGTCTTAGACACATCATTAGACTCTGAACAGACTCAGAATAGTCCCATTTTACAGAATAATCGCAGAAGCTCCAATGTAGTCCACCAGACCGCCTCTTGGGAAGAAATATTCTGGCGGCTTCCAAGTGGCGCCGGCGCCCAGGGCGGACTGCCCCCATCGCCCCCCCCCCCCCCCTTGCGCCACCACGGCTTAGTTAGCTAGAAGTCAACATACTTAATAGGTAAAAACCTAATAGGAAGAAGAGTAAAATGAGCTGACCGATTTTATACCAGTTACCAACTTTTGTCGCTATCAAGCAAAGCTGGACATCAATGATAATGTTATTCGATTTTAATTAATAATTAAAACGGAACAAGCTTTATATTAAGCGAATCCCGATAACCACAGAAGTTAAGCGGATTCCAGCAGTTGCAGTTATATCGCTCGACTTTGTTAGTAATACGATTCTACATACATTACCTACCAACGATGAGCGAGTCCTTATTCTCGCTTGATTTTACGTGGTTGTTATGGTTCCGTGGTCAACAAGGAACGCTTATAGCTTCGCCATGTCCGTCCGTCTGTCTGTCCGCGGCTTAGCTCAGAAACTCTTAGTAAGATAAGCTGCAATTTGGCATGGGTAGGTACTAGCCATCTCCGCGGGACATATTATAGTGCACAAGTGTGTGCGCAAACACAGGTGCACTCTCTGTTCCCTCACTCTCATAATCCGATGAGACGGCAATTCGACACGACCGGAAAGAGATCAGGGGGTCTACTCCCGTTCGACGATATTCGATAAATCGTACGATTCATCGCACAATTTGCTACTCCGGTCAACCATCGCTCCCTTATCGCATGCGATGATCGTGTTTTGTCGTTTGTTTTTCTCATCTCCGGTAAATTGTATACGACTATGAACCGTAGTCTATCTTAATTGTGCCTTTTTTATGTGCCTATCTTTATTATGTAAGTATCAGTCGGAACAAAAGTTCGTACTTCGTTTGTCGTTCGTAAAACGCGAGTAGACCTGCAGGACCGACGGCTTTACGTGCTCTCCGAGGCACGAAGGGGTCTCGATGTGTAACGAAACGGTCACCCATCCACAGACTGACCGCGGCTAGTGCAGCTTAACCTTGCAGATCTTACAATCCACACGCTTGCTACTTAGCCACGAGCCCCTTACTTTTTTTTTGTTTCTTTATACTGTGGTATAGTCATGATACTTCGCGGTGGTACATTTTGTCGACAAATCCCTTGAACGAATCCTGCTACATTACACGTGCATACCGCTGCCATCGAACATTGAGTGCAAGCGATTTTAGCCTTAGTGGTGGTTCACCGAAAAGATATCCGACTGTACCTATACATTTCAATCACACCGATAAAGTGATAAAATTAAATGTAGAAACATTTGGAATGTTTTTTTTCTCTCGTCTAACCCACGGTTTCTTTGAATAGATCATTTAAAACATCGCGGATGTGTTAATTTTTCGATTCAGGGATCCGTTTGCGAAATATACATATTTTATTTGTAGATCAGACGAGCTTACCTGTAAGCGAAGTCTTGATTCTAATTTTATGAGCTGCGATCTGAAATATAATTGATATTATACATTGTAGTTATCTAATCCGAGCCCTTAGACACCGCGTTTCGTTTAGAAAAAAAAAAAATAAGTTAAAAATACCATATTTATTATTTCTATCTGCTGGCCACCCCGGTATATGTCACTAGTTTTAGAGATAACGAAGATAAGGAACAAGCCCTGTTGCCTGTACAGGGCAGGTTCCACAATCTAACATTCACTATGTTCATCTGAAAGATTAACGAAGAATGTTTACTAATTATTGCAGCTTTGGGACTGTTGGTGGCGGGTGGGTGATTATATTTCAGATCGCAGCTCATAAAATTAGAATCAAGACTTCGCTTACAGGTAAGCTCGTCTGATCTACAATTTTATTTCGCTGCGATCTGAAATATAATTGATATTATACATTGTAGATGTTCAGAGTTTGCTGCAATAATTAAATTGGATATTTAAATATAATTTGTTTTGATTTATTAAACTCTATACTAACATCAGGGATACCTAATGTATAATGTAGAAATATTAAACAATAGTTGGTAATCAACAGACAGAACGTTAAATATCAATAATCCATTGTCTAGCACCCACAGCACAAGCTCTGCCCAGTTCTGGACCAGATGGTGCCGTGTAAAAATGTCCCAAAGACATTTATTTATTTATTTATCAACCTAAGATATGAAATGTACGAGATTGAAGTACATGCTAATGTATTTTCTTGTTTATTACATGACATATTATGTTGTTTGACATCATTAAAATTTAAGTAGGGATTATTGTTATAATAAATAACTGATAATGCAAAGTTGATGAATAAGATTCTTCACTAATGAGAATTATAATATTGGGTTTTAAAGATATTTTTGAGCTGTTTTCTATCCAGCTGCCTTTCAGTTTCAATGTACACACAGCGTCCTTAATTGATTACCCCTCATGTTCTAAAATTTGTTCATAAGTGGGGGTAACCAATTGGTGTAGCTGACTGTACCTCTTTCTTCATGTTTTTTAACTATTAACTAATGGTTTTACTGTTAGGTTTTTCATGGGATTTTTCGAAAGGTATAAGTAAGGTTCATCATTACCTATTTATTTCTAACAGTTTAAATATGGAAGTAAAAATAAAAATCTATTAAATTATATTATTGTAAGTTGGACTTAATCACAATTGTCTTAGTAAAATCTGTTATTTAGGTTTATTTATTGTTAAATACAATAAATAAAATTGTTAATTAATTATTGATATGTTTATCTATCAGCCAACTTCTTGGCAAGTTTTCCTAAAGTTAGTCTTGTGTTATTAGGCCAGGAAGGTGGTGATGAAATTGGATATTTTTGTAAGATTCTATGAACAAGAGTGTTTTGATAATGATGTTCCAAATCTGTATGCACCTATAAGGAATTTTATAATTATATCAGCCTTATCCACTTGTGGACTGATCAGGGCTGATAAGGCTCCAAGTTCATTGCAAGCCAATCCTGAGTTTTGATGAACAGATGCTGTACACTAAATCCATAGGTTCTGTACCAGGTCGGTCCACCATACTTTATAAGTATGTAGTATTGTTTTGTAGACTTTGTAGTTTTGTAGTTATTAGACGAATAAAAGAAAAAATAGATGAAATAATTTGAAGTTTTTGTGTTATATGCTTAGGACCTTACTCCATGAAATATGTTTACCATAAGTCAATTTTAGTCTGACCAAGTTGTAAGTAAATTAAGCTGAATTTATTGAGTGACAGTTCTCTTACTGTATTGTACTTGGTGTTTCTGCATTATTGATCTTTTATTCTGGTTGTCTTTAGTTTAGCATATTAAGAAGCATAAATGTGAACTAGTCTCTTGACTATGACCAGGTCCATATCCATATAATAATACCTCAGGGTGCATTGTTTAAGTGAAGAAATTGTATGTTTCCATTTTGTTAAAGCAGATGATGGCAGTTGTAATATTGATTCTTAACAGCAAAGTAAGTGATAATATGTTAATACTTGTTAAGCAAATAATTTTTAATGTTACATATTATATGCTGCGATTAATTTTAGTTTATATGGAAATTTTAATAATAAGTAGTATGGACAACCTTTTATTGTGATCAAAATACACCAATGTGGTCACTCTCACTATGCCTCCTTCAAACCCTTTTCAGTAAAAGAGGCTTCTGATATTTTATGACCAACGCTGAATTTGGTATTCAGTACCCATACTAAAATTATTTATAGTATTGTAATTATTATTAGAATTATAGAGGTTTTCAACAACAACAACAACTTCAACAACTTCTAGGCAAAGTGGCTGCTAATTTGTTAGTTAAATTAAATATCTGTAATATACACTTTATTTTCTATGTGTTGTTCTAGCTCCACACTTGTGTATTAATTATAAAACCTAGAAATTTACATTGTTTGTTGGTAACTCCTCTATTTCTGAGAAGAGGCCCATACCTCTGTGCCCGTACCCCGCAGGGGGATAGTTATGGGTTGATGATGATTAGTTAGTCTTTTCAGGGTTTATTAGCAATCCACCCAAAATGTTTTAATAAATTTAGAGTAACATTTACTTTTTCAGTACATCCTTGATAAGTTTTGACCTCTATGTGGGTAAACATCAAGGTAAATAGTTAATAATTAGTTAATAATTATTTATAAACCCTTGGTTAACGCACTATCATATGTATCTGAGTGATAAACCATGATGGAACATAGCTGTGAAACATAATTGTTTAATAGCAGTACTAAATCAATGACACAATTTTTTTCTGTATTTTTACCCGACTGCACTGCAAAGAGTGCTTCGTTGGTCTAGTGGTTGCTTGCGACCGCTGAGCGTGAAGTCCTGGGTTCGATTTCTGGGTTGGGCAAAGTGTTATTGGGTTTTTCCATTAGGAAATTCTCAGTAGCAGCCCAGAGTCTGGATTTGTGCCCGGTCAATGACAATAGGCTCGCCCCCTATTACAGGGGACTATAACATAACCGGCGAAATGTGGGTGCACTTTTACACCTCTGCTTACCCCTTCGGGGAAATACAGGCGTGATGTTATGTGTTATGCACTGCAAATACAGGGTCTACTACTACTTAGTCAGTATTAAAAGTTTCTATGAATAAATTAATCAATGATTCCATTGAAGGAACACATGTAAATATTTTTATATAAATCTTAGCGGTTTGATACTGCACAGGCTGCGCAGCAGCCCCGACACCAACCTGCATGCGATAGCCGCCTGGGCTGATAGCCCTCTTGTGGGCACTGGTCACCCGGACTAAATCTCTGCTAGTTATTAAGTACTAACATAGAATAAGTTGCATTTGTTACTAACACATTGTAGACCAATTTGTTGTCTGAAAGATAAAGAATGTTGATTTGAAAGAATTTTGATATGATTTGCTCAAAATAATTTTCTTTTATTTATGGTGTTAGGTTATCAATTAAGGGTAAACCTGAATGTGCCATTATATTATGCATCATGGAAGGTTTTAAGTAATGGATTCATTATTGGTAGATATGTTGACAAGATGACATAGCATTGATGTGACAAGTCTGTTTGTTTATAATGATATTATTTCTAACTATGACAAATGACTAGTTAGAATACATAAAGGTATCATGTGGTATCTCGTACACTTGTACCCTTTTTAAAATGACAGGATCGTCAGTTATGTATTTCCAGCATCTACAGTACTTAGATAAATTGTTAGTATGTGGTTACCTGGTTGGTATATTATATGTATATATGGTTGGTACATTTCAGTATCAGCCTTGTGGGTCTTATGCTCTCTCGGAGCTGATGGATAGGTTGCTTTGTCAGAGCTGGTACACATTGGTTATTCTTCTAGAGTTGGAAAGAGTTTCAAGAGCCGAGTATCGATCCGAGGAATCACAATACAACCGAGCATAGAAATAAGGCAGTTCCTGAGCAGCTATGCCAACCTTACCACTTGTAGCGGCTTAATGCACTTGTGAATATATTATTAAGTCTAATAAAAGTTCACACCATGTGTGATATCTCTTGATTTTGATTAATATTTATCATCAAGTAAAGGTTTTACTTTCATTTTGCATACAATCCGTCATAGCTTTCCTTATAATAGAAGGCCAGTCATAGGTTAAGTCATATGTATGACTTCTCAATCCCTTGGTCCCTGAGTTTAGAGACTTCCGTGAGCACCGCTATCACTTTTGAATTAAGTGGTGGTGCATCCCAGTAAGAGTAGTTGTCAAGCAGTGTGTTTTTCCCCTAATGTAAGTAACCGTTTCTTGTGGGTACAGTTGTAGGAATATGCTTGGACTTTTCGTTGAGTGTTATGGATTCTACTCTTCTTTCTTAGGTTCATTTTTAAATGGGATGTTAAATAACGAAGAGCCTTATTTGAAGCATTTGTTATCAGCCATTGTAACAGAAACATGTTTACTGTTAACTTAAGCATCACGTACTTGATGGCAGATATTCATATGGACCACCGCCAGTGTTTATAAAAACGACTGAAAGCATCGCGTGCCCCGGTGGTCTACTAAAGCCTGACATGTAGTCAGAGTGTCGCCTTAGGGGCGCCACGAAGGCGACGTTTCAAGTACCTATTTGTTTTAGGTAAATCACGGGAAAAAACAGGTTTCGACGTGTTTGGAATAAGGTTATGATTATGGTTATGGTAAAACTCACCTGTTCTTTTATTTTACAATCAAGAAAGGGTTCACCTTCTTCAAGACTCGCATCCATCCAATAATCAGGGTTAGGTGTTCCTGAGAATAGAATAACTGCAACAGCGCGGCTGCGACATTCTGCACAGCCTGTCGTTCGATGGCCGTTCCTTCAGGCGAAAAGCACCCCCGTTTTCGCTTTCGGCTCTCGAACAAAGCACTTTCTAGCATTTTAATTGGTTTTCTTTCACTTGACACGATAATTTAGACAAAAATTAAAGAAAATATTCAAGGAGAAAAAATAAGAACGCAGATGTCATAAGGCGCGCGAAACAGAAGTGACATATACCGGGGTGGCCAGCAGATAGAAATAATAAATATGGTATTTTTAACTTATTTTTTTTTTTTCTAAACGAAACGCGGTGTCTAAGGGCTCGGATTAGATAACTACAATGTATAATATCAATTATATTTCAGATCGCAGCGAAATAAAATTATAAACATACCTATTTAATTTTTTTATAATTTCTTAGGTTTTCGCGATCACTACACATTATAATAAAACAAGTTTAACCGCATTAAATCGAGTATATTATTTAAATTGCTTTTCCTGACGTTTCGAAAGCTATGCAGCGTTCGTGGTCTTAGGAAGACTAGATGACAAGTATAGATAATATACTTATACTGGTAATGACAAGCGTCTTTAAAGATATTCAAAGAAACAGTCTACCGTACAATTTTTAATAAATTAAAATCGTTTCGATGTTCGCAGTAATCACTCGCAATAAGATGGTAGAGAAGATGGTTGGCAGCTACCACCTGTTTGGAACCCAGTTCTAAAGATAATCAAATCCCAAACAGCACGCTACACTGCAAAAGACAATGACATCATTGTGAGTGATTACTGCGTGCATCGAAACGATTTTAATTAATTAAAAATTGTACGGATTTGAACAATATACGCGATGTAATCCGGTTAAACTTATTTTATTATAATATATTTTTTATTCCCGCGACCATCACCAGGTCATCGGTCCACCTTGCTGGATGCGGAAAGCGCAGGACCGGTCGTTGTGGCAATGCTTGGGGGAGGCCTACAGGGGGTGCTGGCTAGAGGGGTGCTGGCCAGAAAACCTCCACGTGTGCCTGACGGCTGCTTGTCCTTCTGGACACGTCTGGTGGGAACGGCAGTTGTTTGGCCGGTGCATCCTGAGCACGGGCAATAAAATCCTGTCGAGGGATTAACCTTCGGGGGATTTTATTGCCTGTGGCGAATATTCTGGCGCTGGAGGGGCCCGTTCCGGGCCAGTGGGGAGTTGCTCCACGTGTCCCTCTGTTGCCAACAGAGGGCACAGTGGAGGAGCAGTGGCGGGCCCGGTGTGCACTCACCCTGCCACTGGGCAGGCAGCGGGGGGACTGTCTTTCCCTGCCCCCGTCGATCTCGTAACCCCAGGAGTGCCCGCTGAGTAGTGTTCTCGCGCCTCTTGGGACCGAGGGTCTTGGCTTCACCGCCCGGACCACGAGGAAGAAAACCTCTATAAAAAATTACGGGAGGTAGGGCCTGCGGGCAGCAGACTCGGGGTAGTCTGCTGCCCGACCAGCAGCTGGCATAGCTGGCACAGCCGGCGTAGTTGGCGCAGCTGGTAAAGGCCCATGAGGTGAGGTGGCGTGCAGTGTTCCGTGTGCGCCATAGAGGAGGGTGCGGCCGACGTTAGGCCGCACGGGTAGAAGGGGCTCGCCTGCTTGTGGCGGGCCGGTACCGGTCGGGGGTGGTTGTGTGAATACTCACGGGTTCCCACGCCCCCGGCTAAGGTAGTTGAAGGTGTTCCTTGTGGTGGTTTTAGTAGGTAAGAGTCCGACACTGCCTCCGCCTACCCCGTTGTGTAATCTACTTTTTACCATTGACTGCGAGAAAATAAATAGTGGTTTATAGAAATGACCAATGATTCAAGAATATGGTAGAATTTGCGTACACATCAAGAAAAACCGGCCAAGAGCATGTCGGGCCATGCTCAGTATTATAGGGTTCCTAATTACAAACGAATCAAATCGAATATTAATCATTGCTATTTTCGTTTTGGCAAACAGCGCCACCTAGCGCTGAATTTAAAAAGCTAAATTCAAGAAGTGTGTATATCAATAGGTATAACACAAAGTTACTTTTTGTGATTTTTTTAAATAGGAAGTAACTAAAGGAGCATTATTTGCAATGATCATTTTTCTCTAAGGTCAATTTTGATGACGTAATAACAAAAAACCGGCCAAGAGCATGTCGGGCCATGCTCAGTATTATAGGGTTCCTTAAGTAGGTGTTACAAACAAATCAAATCGAATATTAATCATGGCTATTTTAGTTTTTGCAATAGACGGCAGCATTGGCGACTCAGAGAGTGTTATAATATAGCCGCTAGATGGCGCTATACAGTGCCAAATGCAATAGACGTCACTTGACGGTAGCATTGGTGACTTAGAGTGTTGTTAGACGCCGCTAGATGGCGCCAAATTTAAGAATTTTGTCATGTCATTATAACACAAAGTTACTTTTTGTGATTTTTTCAAATAGAAAGTAGGTAAAGGAGCATTATTTGCTAGCATAATTTTTCTCTAAGGTCAACGACCTTTGAATTAGGACGTCCTAAGTATTTTGCAGTTTTCTAATTATAACTCAAAAATTTATGATCACATTATGCTCAAAATAGTTTTAAAAGAGAGTTTTTATAAAGGTCTATCAATGTGGAAGATTATAAGTTTCTATGTTGCATAGTTTAGAAATGGCAGGGGGGGGACACATTGCAAGCCACTTTGGCGGGCTGTATTTCGCAGATGGTATACCTGATAAAAAAATTATGTATGAAACATTACCTTCATTTTAGTAGACCTATTCAATGATACCCCACAAGAGGAGGTGCAGCGAAAAAAAAAATTTCATCCCCGTTTCACATGTATGGGCGCCACCCCTAAAATACGTAATCAAATTTTTTTTATTCTTTTAAAATTGAGATCTATATCTAGACCATTTTTTTACAAAATTTCATTTACTTATGTTTATAACTGTAGAAGTTATTAAGCTGTAAAGGATTAGGACAGACGGACAGACATGACGAAACTATAAGGGTTCCTTGTAGGACTACGGAACCCTAAAAAAGATGAAAAAAATATTCTACGAAAAATCACGCGTAGGTATAGTAGTCAAAATGCTCGCGCAAGTTCTGACTGTCTGGGTCTGCTGTCTTGTAAAAGGTGAAGAGGGTGAAAATAGCCACCGATGGACACTACCGTGCTAGGTGCACACCTCACTGCATAAAACTTTGATTTGTATGCACGGAAGTGTGCACAGAAATTGATGAAATCGATTAAAAATATTTCAAATTTTAAGATACATTTTTTAAACATATTTGGAACAAAAATCAAGTACTAAACATCCTCCTAAGGAATAAGTCCCTCGTTCAACCAGCCAACCTGTAGTATTTATATTTTCATAATTTAAATTTGATATCTCCATTCAGCCAGCCAGTAGGTACGTACGTTCAGCTCGTTTTATTCATTTCTTGTACATAATTCGTGCTTGTTCCAAATTCAAAATGTTTTTACTCACTTGTGAGTAAAAGAGAGTTTTATTCACTGTTATCGATGAATAAAATTTTTCGAGTGGCAATGGTAAAAATATAATTAAATTACTATGTTAGAAAGACAATATTTAGACTGAATAATGAAAAGTCACTCCTTGACATACCAGGCCCCTCAGAAAGTATTGCGAAAAAAAGTTTTTATATATGGGAGACTGGCCAGTTATAATGTTTTTCGAAAATATGATTATTTATAAGTAAAAATAAGTAAGTTCCAATTTCAAAATTTCCCTCCACATTTTTTGCGAGTTAATTCAAAGTATTGTGTCTCACTGAAATATGGATCTGCGCCGGGAACATTTTAGAGCTATGATTTTATACGATTTCAAGTGTCGCCTGAAACCGGATGAATCGTACGATAGACTTCAAATGGCATTCATGGATGAAGGCCCTTCCAAGGAAACCGTGTATCGTTGGTATAACGAATTCAAGCGCGGTCGACCAACTTTGGGGGATGACGAAAGAAGCGGTCGCCCTTTGACGGCTGTTACCGAAGAAAACGTGCTAGCAGTGAAAAATTTAATCCAAGACAATAGGCGAATTACATATCAGGAGATTCAACACATATTGAAGATTGGATCGGGAAGCGTTCACGAGATTCTACACAGCCATCTTCGCGTGAGGAGGATAGTATCACGCTGGGTGCCGCACAACCTCACCGATGCTCAGAAGCAGGCCCGGGTGGAATGGTGCCGTGATATGCTTAACAAATTTGAAGCAGGCTCGTCTCGGCGTGTTTACGACATCGTTACAGGTGATGAGTCCTGGATTTATCAATACGACCCAGAAACCAAGCGCCAGTCGACTGTTTGGGTGTTTCAAAATGAGCCAACGCCTACCAAAGTGAAGCGATCTAGAAGCGGGGGTAAGATTTTGATCGCTAGCTTTTTTAATTTGCCTGGCCACTTGGTATCAATTCCCTTACGGGATCAAAGAAGCATTAATGCCGAATGGTATACTACCAAATGTTTGCCAGAAGTTTTCTCTGTTATAAGCAACAAGCGACCAAACACAGGGCTCCGCGGGCTACTGCTCCACCACGACAATGCACCTGCGCACACCGCACTCAAAACGAGGGACTTCCTGGACAGCACGCCAGTCAAACTCCTGGGTCACCCTCCTTACAGCCCTGATCTAGCACCGTGTGACTTCTTTTTATTCCCAAAAATAAAAAATCAGCTCAAAGGGATACAATTTTCGTCGCCGGAAGATGCGCTGGCTGCGTTCGAGCAGGCTGTAAACGAGGTGTCTGCGGCGGACTGGAAAAAGTGTTTTGAAAACTGGTTTAGGCGCATGAATCTTTGTATAGAGGCTGGTGGAAAGTACTTTGAAAAGATTTGATAAAAATATATGTACGTATAGAACAATTTTTTTTAGTTTCGCAAAACTTTCTGAGTGTCCCACGTATATTTATGTTTCTCGAGTGATTAAGTTAAAACAGTAGGTACCTCAATGCACATGAACGCATTATGTCCTGCCGTGCTTTGAGGCCTGGCTGGAGAAGAGTGAGCGCGTCACCTACCGCCTTCCTCAGGTGTTAACGGTTGCTTCGGTGAGTACCTGAAATTGCAAATTGCCACAATTATGAGTGTGACCAAGACACCGCACAGCCCACGCTGGAGGAGTACCCTTCGTGGGGCTCCAAACGTCGGAACCTGGTCAGCTGGATCGGGCAGGATCTTTCTCTGCCAGCAGTAGTGTCGGCTATGCTGTCAGATCCGACGGCTTGTAGGGCCATGGCTTCCTTCTGCGAGGGCGGAGCTTCAGAAGGAGGCCGCAGAGCGAGATCGGGAGAGGGCCGATCCCGCTCGGAGAAGGAGGCGCCGGGGAGGCAACCGCCCTGGCGCAAGGCCCAGATAGGGCGAAGGGCCGCATCCCCTGCCGCCACAACTGGCACCCACCTTCGGGATCGTGGAAGCTAAGAGTGGAGGGACTCGAGGTGCCTATTAAGCGACCCTGGGAAGGAAAGCAGTACTTGGTGGTCGCGTGCTACTGCGGGGGAAAAAATATTCCCGGGACGTGCCAAAGGCATAGCACAAGAGTGGCACCGCACCGGCGCGGTCCAATGGAGTTCCCGGAGCTCCTCTATTTTGTGCAGAGGATTGCCACCGTGTGGTTTTAGTCGGTAAGAATCTGACATACCCCTTCGCCGTCCCCAGTCGGAGGGTATCCATGAGGATTACCACCCGAAAACAAAAACAAAAAAAAGGTAAGAAAACCTAGCACAAACGTCACGTTCTAGCAAGCAGCTTGGCATAGGCTAAGTGAGTTAGAGTGTAGGCACTATAACGCATGTTACAAACTATCGAGTTTAGGCGTCATCTCTAGTACGGTTGACCGCACGTCAATGGTAACAGTTTGATTGACAGCGCCTTTATTTCGTAAGCAGTAAGGGCGGTTTTCTAATTCAAGTGTTACAACTATCATGCAGTCGCCTTTACATTCTTTCCTTCTGCCGTTCAGCCTTCTGTAAACTGATGCATTCGATTAGATCAGTGCTGTTCAACCCTATCCAAAGGGTCGCAGTACTTATATTACTTATAATTTAAAAAATGTTTTTTTTTTCTTTATTTAAGTATAAAAACCAGCCAAGAGCATGTCGGGCCATGCTCAGTATTATAGGGTTCCTTAAGTAAGTGTTACAAACAAATCAAATCGAATATTAATCACGGCTATTTTAGTTTTTGCAATAGACGGCAGCATTGGCGACTCAGAGAGTGATGTCACTAGCCGCTAGATGGCGCTATACAGTGCCAAATGTAATACACGGCACTTGACGGCAGCATTGGCGACCCAGAGAGTGTTGTACGACGCCGCTAGATGGCGCCAAATTTAAGAAGTGTGTCGTCAACATAACACAAAGTTACTTTTAGTGATTTTTTCAAATAGAAAGTAGCTAAAGGAGCATTATTTGCTATGATCATTTTTCTCTAAGGTCAATGACCTTTGAACTAGGACGTTTTAAGTATTTTTCAGTTTTCTCTCTATAACTCAAAAAATTATAATCACATTATACTCGAAATAATTTTAAAAGAGAGTTTTCACAAAGGTCTATCAATGTGGAAGATTATAAGTTTCTACGTTGTATAGTTTAGAAATGGCAGGGGGGGGGACACATTGCAAGCCACTTTGGCGGGCTATATTTCGCAGATGGTACACTTGATAAAAAAGTGTTGTATGAAACATTACCTTCATTTTAGTAGACCTATTCAATGATACCCCACACGAGGGGGTGCAGCGAAAAAAATTTTTTTTTCCCCATTTCACATATAGGGGCGCCACCCCTAAAGAACGTAAAAACTATTTTTTTATTCTTTTAAAATTGAGATCTATATGCAGACTATTTTTTAACAAAATTTCATTTACTTATGTTTATAACTGTAGAAGTTATTAAGCTGTAAAGGATTAGGACAGACAGACAGACGGACAGACGGACAGACGGACAGACGGACAGACGGACAGACGGACAGACGGACGGACATGACGAAACTATAAGGGTTCCTTGTAGGACTTCGGAACCCTAAAAAGGAGATTTGGTTAAACAAGATCATACCATAGGACATCACATCAAAACAATCTTACCAAGTCTTTTTACCAAAGGGGTCGCGCTGTGAAAAATGTTGAAAAGCACTGGATTAGAATATTGGCCCAAAAATTGGATTGTTATGGTGCAATTTAAAAAAGGCCAAATAGATTTGATTGATTGAAGATTGATATAAATATGATTCCCATAGGCTAATGTGTGTGCAAAAAGCGAAAAATTGCGAATTTTTTGATGGATCAAACCTATAGAGGTTTATGGTTAAAAGTAGATTGCATGCATGGTTTGGCGATTTAATAGTAGAGTTTAATAAAAAGTAAACACATTACCTACTTTAGTAGTAGTAGTAGAGCTTCTTGTGAAGGGCTTGTCCGTGGAAGTCCGTCTAGTGGTACCATTTAAGCTGCAAACCCACAGCAGGCGGAACTGAAGCGTATCGTCGGCGGGTCTCGTCGTGTTATAATGAACTGAACTGTATTAGACAGTGCAAACAGACACGGGTCTGTGGCAGGACGGCCTGGTGGGCGTTTTGACGGCGTGACAGATCCGCGCCGCCGCTCCGCCGAACGGAAAGAAAACGCCGGGCGGTACACGACCGATACGCTAGCGTTCCGTCCACGTTCGGTCGATGCTCCGCCTCAGTTCCGTCCCGCCCGCTGTGTGCCTGCACCTTTAGGCAACAGCCTAGGTGGTATTGCAGTTGCTACGGGAAAAGATAACCGCTTAACATCAGGTGGGCCTTTAGCCTGTTTCACCATCCTTAATAAACATAAAAAAACCAGTTCTTACAAAAATTTGTTTAGTTCGTCACCTGTCTAACATGGAGTTTCAAACAAGCGACTCGCAGAGAACGGCACGGACAGTCACGTTCACTGCACCATGAGCACAGACCAGTAAGCCTCTAGACACCGATTAGCCAGATACCTACCCCCGGTCACCACGCATATGCAGTACCACTGTGTATAATTCGCCCCGCTGCCAATCGGAAAGTCACTCCGTCAGCGAGTGGCACCAATCATACCACCGAACTTTTGAGCCGACCAATCAAAAGAAAAACGCGCCGTCCGCACCCCGGGCCCCGCCAACATTTTACGACTATTTTCTATATGCAAAACTTTGTTAATGCGGCGTCTTGAGGCTCACTGGTCTGTGGCCATGAGTCGTTACTCACGTGCCGTTTCAACGGAACGTGACGAAGTGACGAAGTTAGGTAATACGAAGTGACGTAGTTAGGTAATACGAAGTACCTACTAATCAACGAAAAATTCTTCTTTCAGTTTCATGGAGCGTTTCTGAATGCAGGTTCCTAATATTCTCAATGATATTTTCTTTCACCCA
Organism: Asteroscopus sphinx; assembly: GCA_949699075.1. Classification (NCBI taxonomy): domain Eukaryota; kingdom Metazoa; phylum Arthropoda; class Insecta; order Lepidoptera; family Noctuidae; genus Asteroscopus; species Asteroscopus sphinx. The sequence continues at coordinate 15,735,253 of OX453013.1, forward strand.
CAGGACAGGCTTGCCTAGTGTGGGGCCACTGGATAATTACTTATTCTGTAATGTTGTTTCTTGGCAAATAAACGAATTTTATATAATATTATTTTATTTCGAAATTTTAAAAATCCCCCTCCCAATGAGCTCCTTATGTGGCGCCAGTATTTTTAGATATGGAAAAATGTTGTTGACACAGATATCTTCAGTAAAAGTAGCGTTCACAAAAAGTACTCCGTTACCTATATTTTAGGTATATAATTATCTACCACAGCACTTATCACGCCCCATCGAACAAGTCAGTGAACAGCAATTCCGGCTGTATCTACCTACAAAACATGATGCCGCAGAACCACTGCGGTTATGGTGCCCATAAATCTTGCCGTGTGCGGTCGTTTGTAATGCCCTCTGTATTATAATAAACGAACAAAGTAGCAGACAATAATTTAATCAACTCAGCTAAACAGAGGGGCTCGTGACTTCATGTAAATATCTACTACACACCCTAGTGAATATTCTCTTTAAAACTGACAACCGTCCTCTTTACAGATACCTAGCCTTTACAAGCAGTCAGAAACATAACGAAATAAAACTTTTTAACGAAAAATTGAACCGACGAAAACAGAAACTGAAAAGCGAAAAATTAAATGAAGCTTCACTACGCATCCTCGCACCACGCAATCTCCGCGCACAGGTTTGGTGGAAACCATCACCCCGTTTCACAGCGCCGCTACACATCTTCGCACAACCTAGCTACCCCGCACATCTCTGGTGGGAAACCAGCCTTAAGCTCGAAAAGACAGTTACGAGTAGGTACACAATACAAACAAGCAGACTAAAGCCTGAAAAAATCCTTTGGTTGGTTTTGCATGTACCCTGAAAAAAATTGTTCAAAAACAAAGTTCGATTAATACCTAAGTATAGGTATTTAGTCACACCGATTATTCAATAACTTCTCTTCCTGCTTGGTTGCAGTGGTGGCGTAGCATGGGGCGGTTTTCTATTGAGCACCCCCCAAAACAAAACAACAAGAACTAAACGTGACTTTATTTTGTTAAAATATTCAATGACATTATCAAGGTTAGTCGCGCTTGGCTCATTGCGGATCTTAAGTACCTACGATTTAACTAACTTTAATTTTGAAAAGCTGTTGCTTGTGTGTCTTAGACACATCATTAGACTCTGAACAGACTCAGAATAGTCCCATTTTACAGAATAATCGCAGAAGCTCCAATGTAGTCCACCAGACCGCCTCTTGGGAAGAAATATTCTGGCGGCTTCCAAGTGGCGCCGGCGCCCAGGGCGGACTGCCCCCATCGCCCCCCCCCCCCCTTGCGCCACCACGGCTTAGTTAGCTAGAAGTCAACATACTTAATAGGTAAAAACCTAATAGGAAGAAGAGTAAAATGAGCTGACCGATTTTATACCAGTTACCAACTTTTGTCGCTATCAAGCAAAGCTGGACATCAATGATAATGTTATTCGATTTTAATTAATAATTAAAACGGAACAAGCTTTATATTAAGCGAATCCCGATAACCACAGAAGTTAAGCGGATTCCAGCAGTTGCAGTTATATCGCTCGACTTTGTTAGTAATACGATTCTACATACATTACCTACCAACGATGAGCGAGTCCTTATTCTCGCTTGATTTTACGTGGTTTTTATGGTTCCGTGGTCAACAAGGAACGCTTATAGCTTCGCCATGTCCGTCCGTCTGTCTGTCCGCGGCTTAGCTCAGAAACTCTTAGTAAGATAAGCTGCAATTTGGCATGGGTAGGTACTAGCCATCTCCGCGGGACATATTATAGTGCACAAGTGTGTGCGCAAACACAGGTGCACTCTCTGTTCCCTCACTCTCATAATCCGATGAGACGGCAATTCGACACGACCGGAAAGAGATCAGGGGGTCTACTCCCGTTCGACGATATTCGATAAATCGTACGATTCATCGCACAATTTGCTACTCCGGTCAACCATCGCTCCCTTATCGCATGCGATGATCGTGTTTTGTCGTTTGTTTTTCTCATCTCCGGTAAATTGTATACGACTATGAACCGTAGTCTATCTTAATTGTGCCTTTTTTATGTGCCTATCTTTATTATGTAAGTATCAGTCGGAACAAAAGTTCGTACTTCGTTTGTCGTTCGTAAAACGCGAGTAGACCTGCAGGACCGACGGCTTTACGTGCTCTCCGAGGCACGAAGGGGTCTCGATGTGTAACGAAACGGTCACCCATCCACAGACTGACCGCGGCTAGTGCAGCTTAACCTTGCAGATCTTACAATCCACACGCTTGCTACTTAGCCACGAGCCCCTTACTTTTTTTTTGTTTCTTTATACTGTGGTATAGTCATGATACTTCGCGGTGGTACATTTTGTCGACAAATCCCTTGAACGAATCCTGCTACATTACACGTGCATACCGCTGCCATCGAACATTGAGTGCAAGCGATTTTAGCCTTAGTGGTGGTTCACCGAAAAGATATCCGACTGTACCTATACATTTCAATCACACCGATAAAGTGATAAAATTAAATGTAGAAACATTTGGAATGTTTTTTTTCTCTCGTCTAACCCACGGTTTCTTTGAATAGATCATTTAAAACATCGCGGATGTGTTAATTTTTCGATTCAGGGATCCGTTTGCGAAATATACATATTTTATTTATAAACATACCTATTTAATTTTTTTATAATTTCTTAGGTTTTCGCGATCACTACACATTATAATAAAACAAGTTTAACCGCATTAAATCGAGTATATTATTTAAATTGCTTTTCCTGACGTTTCGAAAGCTATGCAGCGTTCGTGGTCTTAGGAAGACTAGATGACAAGTATAGATAATATACTTATACTGGTAATGACAAGCGTCTTTAAAGATATTCAAAGAAACAGTCTACCGTACAATTTTTAATAAATTAAAATCGTTTCGATGTTCGCAGTAATCACTCGCAATAAGATGGTAGAGAAGATGGTTGGCAGCTACCACCTGTTTGGAACCCAGTTCTAAAGATAATCAAATCCCAAACAGCACGCTACACTGCAAAAGACAATGACATCATTGTGAGTGATTACTGCGTGCATCGAAACGATTTTAATTAATTAAAAATTGTACGGATTTGAACAATACCAGGCCCCTCAGAAAGTATTGCGAAAAAAAGTTTTTATATATGGGAGACTGGCCAGTTATAATGTTTTTCGAAAATATGATTATTTATAAGTAAAAATAAGTAAGTTCCAATTTCAAAATTTCCCTCCACATTTTTTGCGAGTTAATTCAAAGTATTGTGTCTCACTGAAATATGGATCTGCGCCGGGAACATTTTAGAGCTATGATTTTATACGATTTCAAGTGTCGCCTGAAACCGGATGAATCGTACGATAGACTTCAAATGGCATTCATGGATGAAGGCCCTTCCAAGGCAACCGTGTATCGTTGGTATAACGAATTCAAGCGCGGTCGACCAACTTTGGGGGATGACGAAAGAAGCGGTCGCCCTTTGACGGCTGTTACCGAAGAAAACGTGCTAGCAGTGAAAAATTTAATCCAAGACAATAGGCGAATTACATATCAGGAGATTCAACACATATTGAAGATTGGATCGGGAAGCGTTCACGAGATTCTACACAGCCATCTTCGCGTGAGGAGGATAGTATCACGCTGGGTGCCGCACAACCTTACCGATGCTCAGAAGCAGGCCCGGGTGGAACGGTGCCGTGATATGCTTAACAAATTTGAAGCAGGCTCGTCTCGGCGTGTTTACGACATCGTTACAGGTGATGAGTCCTGGATTTATCAATACGACCCAGAAACCAAGCGCCAGTCGACTGTTTGGGTGTTTCAAAATGAGCCAACGCCTGCCAAAGTGAAGCGATCTAGAAGCGGGGGTAAGATTTTGATCGCTAGCTTTTTTAATTTGACTGGCCACTTGGTATCAATTCCCTTACGGGATCAAAGAAGCATTAATGCCGAATGGTATACCACCAAATGTTTGCCAGAAGTTTTCTCTGTTATAAGCAACAAGCGACCAAACACAGGGCTCCGCGGGCTACTGCTCCACCACGACAATGCACCTGCGCACACCGCACTCAAAACGAGGGACTTCCTGGACAGCACGCCAGTCAAACTCCTGGGTCACCCTCCTTACAGCCCTGATCTAGCACCGTGTGACTTCTTTTTATTCCCAAAAATAAAAAATCAGCTCAAAGGGATACAATTTTCGTCGCCGGAAGATGCGCTGGCTGCGTTCGAGCAGGCTGTAAACGAGGTGTCTGCGGCGGACTGGAAAAAGTGTTTTGAAAACTGGTTTAGGCGCATGAATCTTTGTATAGAGGCTGGTGGAAAGTACTTTGAAAAGATTTGATAAAAATATATGTACGTATAGAACAATTTTTTTTAGTTTCGCAAAACTTTCTGAGTGTCCCACGTATACGCGATGTAATCCGGTTAAACTTATTTTATTATAATATATTTTTTATTCCCGCGACCATCACCAGGTCATCGGTCCACCTTGCTGGATGCGGAAAGCGCAGGACCGGTCGTTGTGGCAATGCTTGGGGGAGGCCTACAGGGGGTGCTGGCTAGAGGGGTGCTGGCCAGAAAACCTCCACGTGTGCCTGACGGCTGCTTGTCCTTCTGGACACGTCTGGTGGGAACGGCAGTTGTTTGGCCGGTGCATCCTGAGCACGGGCAATAAAATCCTGTCGAGGGATTAACCTTCGGGGGATTTTATTGCCTGTGGCGAATATTCTGGCGCTGGAGGGGCCCGTTCCGGGCCAGTGGGGAGTTGCTCCACGTGTCCCTCTGTTGCCAACAGAGGGCACAGTGGAGGAGCAGTGGCGGGCCCGGTGTGCACTCACCCTGCCACTGGGCAGGCAGCGGGGGGACTGTCTTTCCCTGCCCCCGTCGATCTCGTAACCCCAGGAGTGCCCGCTGAGTAGTGTTCTCGCGCCTCTTGGGACCGAGGGTCTTGGCTTCACCGCCCGGACCACGAGGAAGAAAACCTCTATAAAAAATTACGGGAGGTAGGGCCTGCGGGCAGCAGACTCGGGGTAGTCTGCTGCCCGACCAGCAGCTGGCATAGCTGGCACAGCCGGCGTAGTTGGCGCAGCTGGTAAAGGCCCATGAGGTGAGGTGGCGTGCAGTGTTCCGTGTGCGCCATAGAGGAGGGTGCGGCCGACGTTAGGCCGCACGGGTAGAAGGGGCTCGCCTGCTTGTGGCGGGCCGGTACCGGTCGGGGGTGGTTGTGTGAATACTCACGGGTTCCCACGCCCCCGGCTAAGGTAGTTGAAGGTGTTCCTTGTGGTGGTTTTAGTAGGTAAGAGTCCGACACTGCCTCCGCCTACCCCGGGCGGAGTGCGTCCATGAGGATTTTCCCAGGGGAAAAAAAAAAAAAAAAAGGGGGAGGCCTACAGAAATAGATAGAATCGCCATGTGGGCAAGGCGCGCGTGGCAGCACCATGCACCATAATGAAGATATTTTGGAGCCTTTCTCAGCACGCCTTATGACTTATTTCTATAAATACTGTAACAAAAACCCGCAAAAATGCCTTATTGTGCTGTTTCTAACTGCAGAAACAAAAGCTGTAAAATACATTTGTATATTTTATTTTTTAAATAATGACGTCAAAATGTAAGGCGTAGTTTGTTCGGAAAGTTGCCACGCATGAATAGCAAGTAAAATTGTGATAAAAACTATTCTATTTCTGTGGGGAGGCCTATGGCCAACAGTGGACGTCTTTCATCTGAAATGATGATGATGGTGTTTTTTTTATTATTATTTTGTAATAACACTATGTGAAAAAACCCTGCCCACATGGCCATTCTATCTATTTCTGTAATCTAACTAGTCGTTGATAAGTTTAATAGTCAACATCGTAGGTACTTCATCAATCGCGTTTAAAGCACATTCTAGTCATTGGTGCCGGTTCTCTTGTTCACAAACTAAACATATTTTAAACTATCGCTCTCTTTCACTAATAGCAGATACAAGAAAGGGATGGCAACAATTTTGGTCCTGTCAATTTAGTTTACGTGTTACATTTCTTTGTATCTTAGTGGGCCCGTTCAGAGATCACAACTAAACTTGTATGGAAATCTAAATTCCGACTAATTTGACAGTTCTAAAATTGTTGCCATCCCTTTCTTGTGTCTTCTATTAGTAAAAGAGAGCGATAGTTTAAAATAAGTTTAGTTCGTGAACAAGAGAATCGACACCAATATTGGAAGCGTAAATACCGCACCACAAGAAATATAACGCTTCATATTTCATAAAAAATATGGTGATAAATGGTTCTGACCGTTCTGATGACCCAATTTTGGCCGGACAAATATCTACTAAAGGGACACAAATTGATTTTATTACAATCCCATTATAATAACAGAGTCGGCTTAAATGGGATCTATCAACCTACCTATGACTTTATTACAGTTTGTATAATTGTTTGAGAATTCGAGAATTGTTCCCCTTTCGTAACCTCTTTCTTTATTATGTTCCTTTGGCAATTCGAATTAAATTACTTCAAATTCAAATAAACTTAGTACACCTCTCGTATTTCACTTTCAGTAAGTTTTCTTGCTTCCCGGAATTGAAGCGAGATTTTGCTTTTGTAATTATGTTGCTTTAGCTTTAAGGATGTTATGGCATCGAATTACTGAAATATTTGTTTGTATAAATTTCAGAATAGGTAAGTCGGCTGCATGTCAGCGGTAACACTTGAATTAGAAAACCGCCCTTAGGTACCTACTGCTTACAAAATAAAGGTGCTGTCAATGTCAAACTGTTACCACCACTGAGGTGTGGTTGAACGTCACTACACTCATGGTCAATTAATAAAATCCTACTTAATCTTAACTATTATAACACTGTAATATTAATATTACAAATAAATGCTAATGCAATGCTAGTAATATACAGGGTGTCAGGGAAACGCTTCCGAAAACGAAGATAGGTGATAGTGCTGGTGATTACTGATACGAAACCACGAAAAAAATGCTATTCTTTTTTTAGATTTTTTATTTATTTTTTGCATTTTTCATTATGTATGAGTTTTATTTAACTGCCCAAAGCTGGTTATGTATAAAAATGCACAAAAAAATATATGAAAAATTCTAAAAAAAGAATCGCATTTTTTTCGTGGTTTCGTATCAGTAATCACCAGCACCTATCTTCGTTTACGGAAGCGTTCCCCTTACACCCAGTATAAATGTGAAAGTTTGTGAGGATGTTTGGATATTTGGATGTTTGTTACTCAGTGACGCGTTAACCGTTGAGCGGATTTGGTTGAAATTTGGCACACAGATAGACCATAACCCGGAATACCCGGATTAGCATATGCTTGTGTTATATTTCTATGTGCTTAGGCTACTTTTTATCCCGAGAAGAAAAACAGTTCTCGAGGGATGCGCGATAATATCTTTCTGTGATAATCCAAATAGCCGCGGGCATAGGCTAGTCTTACATAAAAACGATAGTGGGAGCAATGGTGAGTGGAAACAAATAGGTATAGGTATTGTTGTATTTTATTGTTATTGACAAAATGGGCGTCTGCCGAAAGTGAAGCTTATATCTGTTAAGATACGCAGCTGAAGGTGTGGGTGAAATTGTGCTCGAGGTATAGGAGAATATTGTGGGATATGACCAGTGCTGGCCCAGACTGGTTTTAGGATATAGCAAAATGTAAATATGGCTCTTTTCTGCTTATGTCGTTTGGCGGGTCAAAATACGAATTTTATCGAGTTTTTCCATATGCATTTATAAATAATAAGGAGTTTTTATCTTTGATATTTGAGCAGCATTAATTAATAATAATAATAAATATTTTGGACATTTTTACATAGCACCATCAGTCCCAAACCAAGCAGAGCTTGTAGGTACCTACTATGTGTACTGTACTAGACAATGGATATAATATTGTTTTTTTTTTGTAAATACTTATAATAGGTACCTTCATAAGAAACACCCAGACCAACACAAACTCTAATGTTCATCACATCAATATTTGTGTCCTGTGGGAATCGATTTCACGACCTCGTGATCAGCAGTTTGACACTTGAACCACTAGACCACAGACGTACCTAATCAAAGCACCGTGTCGTAGCATTGAAAGTTTAAAGTAGTAGGTACCTAGGCTGGCAGCTGGCAGTGGCGTAGCGTAGTGTATGTTTCTGCCCAATTGCCGGACCTAGTTTTTGGATTGAGCGAATACTAAAAATAATTGAATACAAAATATCATCATCATCATCATTTCAGCCGAAAGACGTCCACTGCTGGACATAGGCCTCCCCCAAGCAAGGGGGGGGATATAATTATATTATATCCCCCCCCATTATTATTATATAATTAGTTATCGTTATATTTTATACAAAATATAACGATAACTAATTAGCATCTTATAATAAGTCACGTATATTATTGCATCTTTCTTTCTATCCTGTGTTTCTATCGCAGTACGAGTACGACGAATACAAAAAAGTGCACCGCTAGCGCCATCTCAATTTTTCATATACAATTACTGACAACTTTCAAGGCAGGGTAAGGAGTTACGTAAAGAACCTATGGGCGTACTTTGATGCCGTTCCAAAGGCCTAAATACTTCATAACGCATAAGAAAGAGGGCGTGGAACTATACCTACATGATAATGAGCTGTTTGTGTTGATAAAAGTTTAGCCAACAACACAGATACAGATAATATAATACACAGACTAACGCAGCCTGCTATAATAACTATTTACGGGACGTTCTTTACCGAATCTTCTTATCGTGTCAATCAGCGACAACACAGCCCCTAGACGGATATTGTTGAATTTAATGCGTACAAACAATTCTGCCACTAGCTGAGGTATGAGGAAGCGGGGTACAGCGATCCGGTTGGCCCTGACAATGTCATTATGTCATAGAAACTTCAAACTTTGTAGGGTTAGAGACGAGACAGATTTAGATTCAACACAATATAATATCGATAAAATATTATTTTATCGATATTATTTTTATGTAATACTTAGTATTAATTATAAGGATTTTAGCTTCTTATTTCTTTTAATATTATTTAATAATAAAGTAATTAATATACTAATAATAATAGTAAGTATTACAAGTAGGGAGGGAGTCTTTCAAAATTATCTTAATTTTGAAAGTAAGACGGGTGCTCTGTTCTTTCAGAATTAAGATAATTATATCTTTAAAAATATCTTTATGTATTTATTTGGTGTTGAATATGGAGTTATTATTTTGTAAAGCGGATATTTTAAAAGAGGTAATTGTCCATTTATATAGTAAATAAATATTAAATAATAAAATAATTAATTTGGTAGTAGTATTATATTATTTATTTTACCCAGCAATATTACACAAAATGTTACATTAACATACTAGGTACTACGTCTAGGTATAAATATTATTGGACCTACTTAACATTTAAAAGTGAACACAGCATGGAACAAAAACAAATATTATTGCAAACTATAACAGCTAATTAGTACGTAAATAAAACGTTATTCAAAAGAAAAGAACCTACTCAAAAATAACTTAAATTTAAAGGACAAAAAAAAAAAAAAATTCAAATCACCACTAATCATTTTTTAAATAAATTAATTTTATATATGTATAGCCTTCGAATAGTGCATTTGTAACTTTGAGCTTTTATAATAAAGCCATTATAAATACCATTCGATATAATCAAATAAAACAAATTTTGTGACTAATGAATATAACAACTAATAACTGTAATTTGTTTCTAGTACTCGCTAGCAGCTACCGCGGCACCACTCACTTCGCTCGCTCACAGTTCTAACCTTACCTAACCTATTTGATATATTTCTGATTGTTTTTATATAAACAATGTTGAATTAGACAGTAAACTGTACAATTGTCGTTAATGTAACCTCAAATTATGCGACTGCTCAAGAGGTCTCTTTTGGATATTGAAATCTTTTTTATTATTTTATTTTAGTAGTAATTGAAAGCGAAATTCTGATAGTACTGAGTAATTTTTTCAGTGTTTACGTGTCAAACCGCGTTTGACAGTATTATTGTGATATTTAATAGGTTTTAACAAAACCAAACATTTTCAGGGATGTAATAGTGCGATTGATTTTAATTGAGGATTTTTCTCGCAAAGAGGCCTTCGAAAGAAGTAAAAGACCAAGTAGCTTCATGGAGAAATATTACACATCCGTGCAAATCTTAAATAAAATCGAATGTGACACAAAAGTTGTTATTTTACTAAATTATTCATTCCTAGCTGTGCTTGTGACCCTGTCCGTGTGGAAGTTGTAAATTAACATCGTGGGCCTTACTCCCGACTGGTTCAAGCTCTGAACCAAATCGAGCTAATTTCAATTCCTAGATAAAAGCAGTACGATTTGACACTAACTCGAATTCAAATTCGATTGATACAGCACTCGATCCAGGCGGGGTCAGGAGTAAGGCTTAGAAGTGGGTAGCTACTCTAATAACTAGCTAAATAGCGGCTATTCAACAAATAGCCATGGCTACTTCGATCAATGGCTACGATATCTGTCTACACGATAGCTAGCTATTGGCTACTGCTTCGAATAACCAACAAGTTTACGGTGTAGCGGGCAGCCGCCGCGCTGCCGTGAGCTGACGAAGTAAAATAGCTATTGGCTATTGGTAGCTAGCTAGCGACTTTCTTTATTTTTACGATTTCTAACTTAACTTAGTAGTCATCATTACATCAAGGGATTTACCAGAGGATGGGCAGCAGCGTTCTCTGAGTATTTAACCAACCAACTGCGATCGCCAACCCGCCTGCCAAGCGTGGCGATTATGGCATATCCCCCCCTTAATTGGGGGAGGCCTATGTCCAGTAGTGGACGTCTTTCGGCTGTAATGATGACTTAGTAGTCAATTAGGTTTAAAATCGTTTGAGATCTATAATTTTGTTTGTACAACAAAAGAAGGGTCTTTTGTTGTAGTTTTTACTGTAATTTTATTAGTTAATTTTAAATTTTCAATGTTTTCGACAGTTAAATATGTAGTAATTAGTAATACGTAATAATTGTAAAAATACGTACGTACGAAGGAACGTCATTTTTTTTTCAACAATACAATACAAATACTATTGTACACAAAAGAAGATAGCAACATATATGACTTATATAGAACACATGTACAATGGGCGGTCTTATCGCTCAAGGCGAATTCTTCCAGACAACCTTAGGATGGACAATATGGGCAAGTAAAGAGAGGGGTAGTACGCAGTGTAACAACATAATAGAATACATATACTACATAACATAAATACTATACATATATCTATAACAAAACTACATAAATATAAGATACAATAAACATAATAAATACAATACAATATGTCTAAATATTACATAATGTACCTGCCGGAAATTACAGTGATGATAGGTAGCGATCATTTACCAGTTTTTTGAATATAGGCAAAGATTGAGCACGCCTCACTTGTACTGGCAAAGCATTCCACAGGCGAGCAGCCTGAACTGTAAAAGAATTACCAAAGAAATTTGTGGAATGCGATGGTATCGCCAACGTGAGGTTTTCTGATGACCTTAAAAGCCTCGAATGTGTGTCACGAAGGAACCTAACTAACTAAAGGACTAACTAAAGGAACTAACTAAAGGACTAACTAAAGGAACTAACTAAAGGAGCATTCTTTGCTAAGATCATTTTTCTCTAAGGTCAATGACCTTTGAACTAGGACGTCTTAAGTATTTTTCAGTTTTCTCTCTATAACTCAAAAATTTATAATCACATTATACTCAAAATAATTTTAAAAGAGAGTTTTTACAAAGGTCTATCAACGTGGAGAATTATAAATATCTACGTTACATAGTTTAGAGATGGCGGGGGGGGGGACACATTGCAAGTCACTTTAGCTGGCTATATTTCGCAGATGGTACACCTGATAAAAAAGTGCTGTATGAAACATTACCTTCATTTTAGTAGACCTATTCAATGATACCACACACGAGGGGGTGGAGTGAAAGAAATATTTTCATCCCCATTTCACATGTATGGGCGCCACCCCTAAAATACATAATAACGCATTTTTTATTCTTTTAAAATTGAGATCTATATTTAAACTATCTTTTAACAAAATTACATGTACTTATATTTATAACTGTAGAAGTTATTAAGCTGTAAAGGATTAGGACAGACGGACAGATGGGTATACGGACAGACGGACGGACATGACGAAACTGTAAGGGTTCCTTGTAGGACTACGGAACCCTAAAAAAGGTACATATATCATTTATCGTGTACGTATCGGTTGGAACAAAAGTTCGTTTATCGTTGAACGGGAGTAGACTCCCTGGCTGTTATAGGTATATAAAGATTGAATGTTTGAAATCGTAGTTTTTTTTTTTTTTTTTGTAGATTGCAAAATATTCTACTACCTATATTTTTCAATTTCGTTGATAGTATGGAGAACTTTGTTTCATCGATAACAGATTTAGTACATCACTAGTTACATTGACAATTAAATAGAGGGAAAGAGATAGTGTATTAAGTGCTTGCGTAAGAAAGAGATGTTTTGTGAAAGACATCAACGTGCCGTCTGCACCTTTGGTGTCCGTTGCGAATTAACCAGTATAAGATGAACTCTCATTAAATATTAAATCAGTTGAAAAATCTAATTGGATAATGACATTATTAACTTAACGATGAAATGTTATGCCGTCTTTCTGGACACTCAAAGTCTTGCTGTTTTTACAACACAATCGTACTGTGCAAGAAGTCATTATAACATTTATTTGTAAATTTTGTGTTCACTAACACGGAAGTATCAACGGCTCACAGCAGTGGTCATAACTGATTCAAATTGTTTGAGTGGCGGCTTACATACAGGATTTTTCCCTTATGTGTGATAGAAATCGGTCGCCTGTTATGTGGCGTCTAGGGGCTGTGTCGTCGCTGGTGTCAATAAATAAGAGTTGAGTGAGTTACCTACTTTCACACAGTCAGTGTGTACAAACGCCATTTATATGTCGTAGGATAATCGGACAAATCGAATCTTTGTGAAAATCCTAGGATGATTGCAAAAGACCGGAGAATTGGAATCTCAGAAAGATTTTCGCCATCATACGAGCTATTATCTGGATCATTGCAAAAATTCCAGTTTGTTTAGGACGATTGAAGCTTGAACACTGATTGGCTAATCTATGAGTCAATTCATAACATCGTCATTCTGGTTGGTCAGAACGTGGCTCGAAAGACCAAGGAATCCAGCCGCAAGCCGTAAGCCAATCAGCGCATCCGTCAGTGCATAATGTTCATATCAGCCAATCAGCGCTCATTACGTGAGCGGTTATTCGCGACTAAGCTAAGCCGGATTTTTGTCATGATCCTAAAAATAGCTCGGATGATAACGAAATATTTTCATAGATTCCAATTATCCAGTCCTTTGCAATAGTCCTAGGATTTTATCAAAGTTCCGATTATTCCGATTATCCTACGATTTATATAATTATGTTACAGTGGCTACTTACATAAATCAACCGCGGGCTGCATGGAGCGTCCAGGGTGTCTCAGCAGCTAGCCCGACGCCTTCAATATGATTGGAGTGCAAATGGATAGATGCTGTGGTTGTGAATCACTTTTATTGAGATGTATCACAACTTGTGATACATCTCAATAAAAGTAAGGAACTCTCGGTAACTTTATTTTCCTATAATTAGGAACTCCCTAAAACTTCTGTTCTTCATCCCTTTCATTTTATGATTTTTCTCCGACGTGCGTTATAATTCAAATAAAATAACCAGTGCGTTTTTGAACTTTATTATAAATACAAAGTGAAATAAATTAAATCTAATCTTAAACTAGTCCTGAGGACACGATTTGTAAGAACATTAATTACATCATAAAAGAAAAAGAAATCGCGTGTTGCTTTTCAAAATATATGGAACTACAAAGGAAAACTCAAACTGTTAATACTCTTTATAATATTATATAATACTTAATTCATATATTGCTACTATTCACAACCGGATCTAAAATGGGAATCGAAATGTATTTGAGAATTCTACGCCATTAAAAATTATTATAACGTGACGATTAGTAATACGACATTTATTTACACAATTTACATACATTTATTGTTTTAAAACATCAATTAGTGTAATAAGTAGCAAACAAATCTAGTCCAGATTCTACTTGACATGTGTTCATAATAATCACTAACATTATTCAGTTTAAATATTAAAACTACAAACTATAAATGCTAAGTAAATAATCAATGAAATACCAGATGTACAAGAAAGTCATAATAATAATTTAATATTACCGTAACTCTCTAACATAAGGTAGGTAAAAGTTTATACAGTAAAAAATCTATCAACATTATTTTTTTTCTTTTAGGGACATAATTTATTAATATTAACCGGTAAATAAATTACTAAAATTACTTTGAATGTCATCGAAGGGTGAATAGTCGCAAATAATAAACCGCCGGTATTAATATTATAATTATTCATACATTGCAAGATATCAAATGTAATCTGCTCAAGATCAGAATGGGAAGAACGCGCTCAAGTCAGCAAACTCGCGTCTAAGCTCGCATGACGATTTAAATACTTACGTCATTGGTAACTTTCAAGTTTTATGAGAGAAAATTCCATCTCATTCTGATTTCGTTGATACAGACGTGTAGCAAGCGGCCTCGATATTATTTAGATATTTAAACATACTGAGATCTAATACCAGCGGGCAAATATCTAACATTTATAAGCAATGTTTTTAATTATTATATGAATAACCCATACTCAATATTTTAGAATCTAAATAAAAATTAAGTAAAAAAAACATAAGGACACTAATTTCATGTTCTACATATTAATTCTAGGAATAACTGAACCCTAACCGATTCTTAAAAAAATAAAAGCATTTAATAATAAAATTCTTAATCACAGTTTACATAAAATCATAATTTTAACGTTTATGAGATTTTATTCAAAATTCAAAATTCAAAATTATTTATTTGTCAAACATAGGTATGATGTACAAGACATGGTGTTAATTTTTAAATAATCCAGTATCACTATGTTTTGCCTTGATAGGCGTACAAATTTGGTAACATAAAGATAATACTTATTACAGATTTGTGGAAATTAATTGTTTAATAATAATAACTGTTTTTATTAATATATATTAATGAATAGATAGATGTTTTTATTATTATTATTTTGTTTGTAAAATATTATTGATTGTATTATCCTATTGTTGTACTTGTCACATTTACTGAAGCTGCTTAGAAGTTATAATAATGCCTTTATATAGGACAGGCACTTGGTGCACATTTTGTTAGCAAAGTTCGTGGTAAAAAGGGCAAACTGAAGGCCGACTAACACGGGGAGTTTCTCGAAGCGAGACTCGTTCTGACTGTCTTTCTCGACGAGGGCAACCGAAACAACATGAAAGTCGCTTCGAGAAACCACGTTCGCACGAACACGGCGCGTGTATCGTGGCATTGCATAGAACGAGGTGAACTTATTTTGTACATTTTCAAAACAATGTCACATTGCACGTTCCGCGGTCATAACACCAACGCGGCCTAATTTTTGAAGTCAAACTTTGAAATTAAAAAGTCAAAGGTCTTTGTAAACCTTGAAAGGCTCTATAAAGACCAATACCATTATCGGGGATGGACTTCTACCTACCTCGTCAGGGATAAAGGGATATGAATTCAATGAATGTTTGTATGGGATGTAAGTGGTGTAGTTACTAAGGAGGTTAGGCATGTGGAAAATAAAAATAAGCTTAGCAACTAAACGGCCTTATTTAATTTATGGAGACATAAATAAAAAAGGCGAAATTGTTCTCTGGAAAGTAATAAGACATTTTAGTAGCCTGTGTCTCACTTCCTAATAAATTGTTAAGCTATTCCTATTAAAATTATTCATTCACAGATAAATAAATAAAATATCTCCATTATGATCTTTGATACAAGTAAATATAAAAAAATATAACAATCTAATGGCAATGCTATGACAACTGAAATAAGTTATTGATTAATAATGATTTTTAAGAATTTGTTGACACTGGCGCAAATATTGGACCAAGCATTGCACCTTTTTCCTGCTCCATTACTTTTGGAGACGGATAGTATAGTACTGGCCATTTCTTTATCTAAAATAAAACACAAAATTTAGAATATAGCACCAATGACTAGATAAAATAATAAGAATATAGGAAACGTTTACGGTGCATGGAAACGTAATTACTACACCACTATTGTGAAATCCTGGTTGCCTTTAAACACACGTGAATTTAAAATTTAAATCGAAAAAGACTGCATAGCTGAATACCCTTCTTTTTATAAAAAAAAACTTATTTTCGATTTTACTGGGTCGTCATGAGATATTTCTAGAAGACAAAGTTCAGTGCCTATCACAATCTAGCTTACGCAGACATGCTGCGTCCATGCGAAAGCCTAATGCGTTCCGCGTTCCGTACAATAGAAAATCTTTCATAAAACTTAGAGTAGATGGCGCCACCGACTTATAACGTAAGTAAAACTGTCAAATGAAACAAGATTTTCGCAACAATAAATACACAAAATTAAAGGTCTGAGGAACAAACTTGACGTTTTAACAGATGTATGTGCGAACTGGCATACCGTCAAGCTTATTCTTCAGAAAAAAGTTATTTGGCGATTGAAAAACCGGCCCTTAGGTTATATTCAGAGACAAATCTAAGCGTGAACTCATGCTTCCAACTGTCAAAATTCAGTGCTATTTGAAAGTTGGAAGCATGAGTTCACGCTTAGATTTGTCTCTAAATGTAAGCCTTAGTGCATGACAAGCAAATTTAAATAATAGTCTTTTCCTTTACTGGTATAAAACCAGCTTCAACGGTTAAATTGGCAGTAAAGTTCGCATCATCATGAGCCATTTAGAACGTTGAACGCAGTTCACAGAACGCACGATCACAGTCAGTCTGCGCGCTTTTTAAGCGAATGTATCAAATATATTACCTAATTATTAAGCAGCATTTTAGTATATTATCTTGCTGGGTGGTGCAGCGGTGTTGGCACTCATGGCTTGTTCCAACGTGTCCAGTCGACGATAGGCGTGGCCTCGGCTGTTGCGGCGGCGACCGCTTTGACGACCTTCCAGTATTAAGCCGAAGAACTGGAACACAAGGCATCAATATTTTAGTTTGGTAATCATTCTGCTTCATAAGGGTAGGTACAGCCACCCAAAGAGATAAGTATCCACGTTCGCCAAATATAGATGAAGATTTCTCAGGAAACTAAGATAGAACGGTTTGAATAGGGTTTTGTATAAATACTTTTTAACTTTTTCTCATCCCACCCGAAAACATCCATAATCTTCTGAGCAAACTTAATTTATATCTGGCGACCCTGATACTTAGGTAGAGGACCGAGCTTTGTGGCGCAACTTGGGAGAGGCCTATGTCCAGCAGTGGACTGCGATAGGCTGAGTTGATAAATTGTGGAAATCAAAAACGCTCACGAGCAAGATTCGAAACTGCGACTCCTGGCTCAGTACTTACGCCACTAAGCTACTGTGAACACTGCTCGTGGTATCGAATTTAACTTCCACTTACGTCTTTCGGTATACCGCAGTGTCTCAAGACGAAAGTCTTTGACCAGTGTGTGTTGCCAGTAATTACTTACGGTACTGAAACGTGGTCGCTCACAATGGGCCTCATAAGAAGGCTCAAAGTCACTCAAAGGGCAATGGAGAGGGCTATGCTCGGAGTGTCCCTGCGTGATCGAATCAGAAATGAGGAGATTCGCAGGAGAACGAAAGTAACCGACATAGCCCGAAGAATTGCCAAACTTAAGTGGCAGTGGGCGGGGCACATTGCTCGCAGAACGGATGGCCGATGGGGCAGTAAAGTTCTGGAGTGGCGACCGCGTACTGGAAGGCGCAGCGTGGGTAGGCCCCCCACAAGGTGGACCGACGACCTGGTGAAGGTCGCGGGAATCCGCTGGATGCGGAAGGCACAGGACCGGTCGTTATGGCGATGCTTGGGGGAGGCCTATGTCCAGCAGTGGACGTCTTTCGGCTGAAATGATGACGTCTTTCGGTGACGTCAGCAGCATTCCATTGAATCCTGCTCGTGAGAGACTTTTCTGTCCACAATTTATATCTTCAGATTTCGCTTCGCATACGTAAATGCGTTAAAAAATTATAAAATTACATGGTTTTTAGGCATCAGTAAGTTCCATCCAGAGTTGGTTGCTGGATAGCTTCAGGATGTCGCTTAGGAGTTATCTGACACACGGAAAGCCATTTCGCTGATCTTCCTGGACCTCAAGGACCTACTCGGGATCCACTGATATACTTATTTATCTTTAGTAGTATCCAAAGTGTATCTTTTTATTCGGATAAAATGTAACATGGTATAAAAACCACACCAATGGATTCTTACAGTGATTTCGGAAAAACTACGTTCAGGGCTTGCGTTTATTCTGTTAATGAAATGTTTTCTGTGGGCAAATAATGTTTGCAAACAAACTAATCATTGAGGACCTTGTAACCTTCTATAGTAAATTGTAATCAGTAAAATTCAGAATAAACTGAAATGAAATGACACATAATTTGACTTTACGAACCGAATATGTAGGATATTCATACTGGGTGTCAGAGAAACGCTTCCTTTACGAACCGAATGTGTAGGATATTCATACTGGGTGTCAGAGAAACTCTTCCGAAAACGAAGATAGGTGATAGTGCTGGTGATTACTGATACGAAACCACAAAAAAATGCGATTCTTTTTTTAAATTATTTCATATATTTTTTTGTCTTTTTCATACATAACCAGCTTTGGGCAGCTAAATAAAACTGATTTGCAAAAAAAACCATTTATTTACTTAATTTTTTAAAGTTCGCAATGTAATTCACATAAAATATCAGCTGGCGCAGGGGTGAACGACATCCGCTCGCATACGCAGCCAGTGTCGAAGCGAGCGTAGGTAGGTTAGGTACGTGCGGCATTGATCCCGAGTTTTGTACGCTTTACATTGCGGGTTTGCAAAATACCAAATCGCTAAAACAAAGAGTATAAGACTAATGCTTATTGGTATTCGATTGTGTTCAGGTAGTATAATAATAGCCTTTCAGTTTCGGGAGCGTTTCCCTGACACCCAGTATATCAAGCTTTTCTCCATAACCTGCAGCGTTTTTATATGTTCTAAGCATGCATTGCCAAATAAGCCAAAGATTGGCCGCCAAATATTCGCCAAACCACACTCACCACTTTGCTAACTTTGTTCTTGTTGTGGTACAGGACGTACAACAACACCATCAGGACAATAGAAGTCATGAAGAATGGGAAGAAGTGGTCGTTGTCCTCAGAGAAGCCTTCATCAGGCATGGAGTTGGGGAAGAATTCTGGAAACAAATAGTTTTTGTTTTACTAAATTATCAGTAGCATCCTGTATAAGTTCATCTTCGATAAATACTGTCATGATATTATACCATAATTATTAACATATTAATTATGTTATTTGGTTTAAAAGTTGTAAGGTTCTGACAAACGCACAGACAGACGGACAAAGTGCTGAGTAGCCTAGCTACTCAGAGGCATCAATATATATCAATTTCACAATCTTTCAACTTTAATATAATTATGAATTGTGAAAAGAAGAAATCGCTCACGAGCAGGATTCGAATTGCGACTCCTGGCTCAGTACGCCACTAAGCTACAGCGAACACTGCTCGTGGTATCGAATTTAAGTTCCACTTAGTTTACGTCTTTGGGTGACGTCAGCGATATCTTATGATGTGCCAGGAGTCGCAAGTTCGAATCCTGCTTGTGAGCGACTTTTTTTTTCGACAATTTATGTCTTTAGGTTTCGGTTCGCATGCGTAAATGCGTTAAAAATAATAAAATAATGTAATATCATTGTTTTATTTGATAGAAGTGTGTCGATTTAGATCGTCAAAACGTTTATCGCTGTCTCCATTCGTGGCGAACCACTAGTTATTGTATGATATGTGTTGATATTTCCTTTACTGATAATAACTGTTGCCAAAAATTCATTGAAATATAGGTTTATCGAGATGTATCATTTTCACTAAGCGGAATCATCATCTATACATATAATAAAATCGTAGAGATGAAAAAACTGTACATTGAATATTTTTGAAAAAAATCACTGCTGCGCATACTAGGAACGATACTGATGCCAAAACTATAATTTTTAGGATTTCTGTCTGTTTGTCTGTTTATCTGTTTGTATGTTTGAGCATGACGCCAATACTACTGAACAGAATTAGTTGAAATTTGGCAAAAATGTCGGTTACAGACCGGGTCAGGTTATAGGCTACAAATATTACGCTTTTGTACATGGGAGGTGAGTAAAGTGACAAAATGTCTACAAAGTTATGTTTTACAGTTAATATATTGAAATGTTATAATTTATTGACTAAAAAAGACTAAAATAATTCTTTATCAGAACGTCAAAATTAATATTTAAAAAAATAACCATCACGCTATATATAAAGGGAGCTAAACGACAGATATTAACAATGAAAATGCTTATTTCGTAGTTTCGCGTAAATACCAGGCCCCTCAGAAAGTATTGCGAAAAAAAGTTTTTATATATGGGAGACTGGCCAGTTATAATGTTTTTCGAAAATATGATTATTTATAAGTAAAAATAAGTAAGTTCCAATTTCAAAATTTCCCTCCACATTTTTTGCGAGTTAATTCAAAGTATTGTGTCTCACTGAAATATGGATCTGCGCCGGGAACATTTTAGAGCTATGATTTTATACGATTTCAAGTGTCGCCTGAAACCGGATGAATCGTACGATAGACTTCAAATGGCATTCATGGATGAAGGCCCTTCCAAGGCAACCGTGTATCGTTGGTATAACGAATTCAAGCGCGGTCGACCAACTTTGGGGGATGACGAAAGAAGCGGTCGCCCTTTGACGGCTGTTACCGAAGAAAACGTGCTAGCAGTGAAAAATTTAATCCAAGACAATAGGCGAATTACATATCAGGAGATTCAACACATATTGAAGATTGGATCGGGAAGCGTTCACGAGATTCTACACAGCCATCTTCGCGTGAGGAGGATAGTATCACGCTGGGTGCCGCACAACCTCACCGATGCTCAGAAGCAGGCCCGGGTGGAATGGTGCCGTGATATGCTTAACAAATTTGAAGCAGGCTCGTCTCGGCGTGTTTACGACATCGTTACAGGTGATGAGTCCTGGATTTATCAATACGACCCAGAAACCAAGCGCCAGTCGACTGTTTGGGTGTTTCAAAATGAGCCAACGCCTACCAAAGTGAAGCGATCTAGAAGCGGGGGTAAGATTTTGATCGCTAGCTTTTTTAATTTGACTGGCCACTTGGTATCAATTCCCTTACGGGATCAAAGAAGCATTAATGCCGAATGGTATACTACCAAATGTTTGCCAGAAGTTTTCTCTGTTATAAGCAACAAGCGACCAAACACAGGGCTCCGCGGGCTACTGCTCCACCACGACAATGCACCTGCGCACACCGCACTCAAAACGAGGGACTTCCTGGACAGCACGCCAGTCAAACTCCTGGGTCACCCTCCTTACAGCCCTGATCTAGCACCGTGTGACTTCTTTTTATTCCCAAAAATAAAAAATCAGCTCAAAGGGATACAATTTTCGTCGCCGGAAGATGCGCTGGCTGCGTTCGAGCAGGCTGTAAACGAGGTGTCTGCGGCGGACTGGAAAAAGTGTTTTGAAAACTGGTTTAGGCGCATGAATCTTTGTATAGAGGCTGGTGGAAAGTACTTTGAAAAGATTTGATAAAAATATATGTACGTATAGAACAATTTTTTTTAGTTTCGCAAAACTTTCTGAGTGTCCCACGTAATTACTCATCCTGGTGGCTTGGCATGTGGATCACGATTGTGTTGTTCTAAGATCGAATCTCAGCCCCAATCTAAGTTTTTAGATTATTTTTTGCATTTTGTTATTTAAAAAAAAAAAACATCTTCAACATTCTTCAACAAATTAAGTTATTTAGCAAAAACGTCCGCTAAAGAGCGGATTATCAAGTTATAAAACAATTAATGATCACGTTATTTAGTATGAGGGGTGAGCAATAGTGCATTGTGTTGATTATTTTCTGCTTCCGTATTTATTTTTATTTATTTTACTTTCTACCACAAACAGTAGTTTTCTAACAGTAGTTTTGTAAAGTATTGTCTGCTAAAAAGTGCTTTACCTATTTAACAGTGAAAAATTTTTTGAAATCGGTGCAAAAAGTGCCATTGAACCACTTATTTTACTAACTGCTGAGCCCCCTAACCCAAAAAAGCGTGACATTTTATTTGTATTGTTATCCTTAACCTATGGATAATATAACCAATTTACGACGACGTCTCCCGCTTACTTAGTTTTGTAAATAATTACGAATTGCGATATTTTACATTTTACACCTCACCAATTGGCGATTCTTACGGACCTATGTTGATATGCTGAACGCATTTTGAATAGCTGTTTTTTTTTCACTTCAAGACATGGTCGTTGCGATCGGCTGCAATTCATTGGTTGAGTACGGTTTACCGACCCCACAACCAAACCAGGCGTTAACCGTGAATACGCCGCCGAAACTGACTACAGTACGGGCGCAATGTCTGTCATTGTTCATCATTCATCTCAGAGCAAAGACAGCTATTCGAAATTATCCTGCAGAGCATTGAACTCTGCCAAGGGAAAATATTCTTTTTGGATGATCCTGGAGGAACAGGCAAAACCTTTCATACTTCAGGCATCCTTGCAGAGGTCAGAAGGCGAGGAAAAATAGCCCTCGCAGTAGCGTCTTCCGGAATCGCCGCAACACTGCTCCCTGGTGGCAAAACTGCGCACACAATGTTTAAGATTCCCATAGACTTAGAGAGCAATGAGACGTTTCACGAAACAGTGACAAGCCCGCTGTTCTACGAGACTGCTCTCTTATTGTATGGGATTAATGCAAATTGGCGAACAGAAAGGCAGTGGAGGCTGTTGACCGAACCCTGCAAGATATCCGCAGGAACCACAACATCATGGGTGGGGTAACAGTTCTCTTTAGCGGCGATTTTCGGCAGACGCTGCCTGTGGTGACGCGAGGTACTAGGGCTGATGAGGTGAATGCTTCGTTAAAACGCTCTACTCTCTGGCCGCAAGTTCACACATTGTGCTTGACGGTCAACATGAGAGCACGGCTTGGCGGGAATTCACATGCTCAAGAATTCGCTGAAGTCATTTTAAACATTGGAGTAGGAACTTATCCAGAGGAGAGTGGCCAGGTGGACCTACCGGAAACGCTTTGTAGAGTGGTCCCTACGGTAGAGGACCTAATTCGTTCTGTTTTTGGGGACATCAGCCAAATCTCGCACCAGCAGAATTCTTGGTTGTGTGAGAGGGCCATTTTAACACCAAAAAATGACCAAGCCGCTGCCATTAACGATAGCATTCTCTCAGAAATTTAAGGGAATGAAGTGGTTTATACTACTATAAACACCGTTATAGATCTAGATGACGCTACTCACTATCCAGTAGTATTCCTTAACTCTCTCTCTGCAAGTGGACTTTCTGCCCATCTTATCAAACTTAAAGTCCGGGTCCGGTGTACTTTTGTGGAACTTAACACCGCCTAAGCTGTGTAATGGGACCCGACTCAAAGTCATATCCTTGCAGAGGCACATTATAGAGGCAGAGATTCTCACTGGGTGTGCCGCTGGCGAGATGGTGTTTTTTCCACATATACCACTGATTCCCCACAATTACTCTTTCCAATTCAAGCGCATACAGTTTCCTGTGAGTCTGTGCTTCACGATGACCATCAATAAGTAGCAGGGGCAGACACTGAAGGCTGCGGCTGTCGACCTCAGGACCAGCTGCTTCTCATATGGACAACTGTACGTCGCTTGCACTCGCGTCACTCAGTGTACTGTACATTTTGGCTGCTGAAGGTTTTGTAAAAAGGCGTTTTATTGTATACATTCACATCATTCTGTATTATTTTTGTAAATTATGCTCAAAATTTGTTTGTGGCCTAGAATCTCGGTTTACGTTACGTTAGTCTTTGACTTTGCGCCCAGCGCTTTAACAAAAAAATAATGGCAAAAAATTAATTATTGCTATCATTTGTCCATTATCATTATTATCCGGCTAGACTGTAAGCCGACCCCAATGTAATTGGGAAAAGGCTCGGAGGATGATGATTTGTCCATTATCTTTGAAATTTGACTTATTTGAAAGTTAACCTTATGATAACGTGAGCAAAGCCACGGGTACAGCTAGTCATTTATAAATAAATAGTATGATACCTACTGAAACCTTAAAAAGGTATTCCTCAGAATTACTAATTTCCAAAAGGATAGAACCAACATGTTCAAGTTCAAAGCATTTATTTGCAACTAAGTGTACAATTTTAGTTCTTCATCATCATCCTCCGAGCCTTTTCCCAATTATATTGGGGTCGGCTTCCAGTCTAGCCAGATGCGGCTGAACACCAGTATTTTACACGGAGCGACTGCCATCAGACCCCCGCAACCCAGTTACTGGGTAATACTGACATTCGGAGGTTAGACCAGTTGTCAGACTTTCAGGCTTCTGACTACCCGTAACGACTGCCATAGATATTCGTATGACAACCGGGACCGACAGCTTAACGTGCTCTCCGAGGCACGGAGGGGTCTCGATGTGTAACGAAACGGTCACCCATCCACAGACTGACCGCGGCAAGTGCAGCTTAACCTTGCAGATCGTACAATCCGCGCAGTCGTTGCATCGCTATGAGTACAATTTTAGTTCTTATTTATGTAAAATACATTATGAGGCACTTAACACTTAGCGGCCTTCTACAGGCGTAGCAAATTTGAGGGCTTTATTAGTAAGTTATGTCAGTTAATTAATATTAGTAAATTATTATCGATTATATATTTAATTAATATTTAAATAAGATAATTTAATTAGTTATTTAATATTAGTGTATTAATTAATTTATTATAAATTAGTTAATTAGGTATCTAGTTTAAATTAGTAAGGTATAGTAACACAGTTCTAGTACCTTATAATAATATTAAATCTTGGTAGATCGCCGTATTAATTATTTTTATTTCGTTATATACCTTGGCCTTGCAAACTGTGGACTTTTCACCAGTCTTGTATTGCGAGGATGCAACTAAAGCTGCTGCAGAACTTATTAATATTATCTCTATAGTTGTCAAGGAAAACACTCGCATTCAGACTGTCCCAAGCAAAAAAAGGATTATCAAACCCTGGATCACGCCAGGGCTTTTAAGGTGCATACGTAACCGGGATAAACTATGCCATAAAGCAAAAAAAGATCCTAGCAATATTATTTCAAAGGTGACCTACATACGGTACAGAAACTTCTGTAATAATTTACTCAAAAAAATAAAACGACAGTATGAGCGCACTGAGTTTGAAAAACACCGCAATAACCCTAAGGCTACGTGGAAGCTTATTAAAAGTATATCCAATCTTCAAAAGAATAAGTCTCTCGCTACTGAGCTATTATCTCTGACACCAGATCCGACACATTCAGTGGATATAACAAATGAGTTTTTTGCAAATGTGGGGAAAACACTTGCTGATAAAATAACTAGTGCTCACGGTACTCCCACCTTTGCCTCTGATCCGTCGATTGCCTGTTCTAACTCCATGGCTCTATTTGAAACTGATTGTGAAGAGATCGAACGCGTCATCCTCAGTCTTAAATTAAGTAGCGCCGTGGGGTGGGATGGCATTTCAGCTGCTTTAATTAGGGCTGCCAGACACATCCTTGTCCCTGTAATCCTACACGTGTTTAACCTTGTTCTTGTCTCAGGAGTGTTCCCGGCAGTCTTTAAAAAAGCAGTAGTTCATCCTATCTTCAAGAGCGGGGACAGAGGCAGTGTCAATAACTACAGACCCATTTCGGTTCTCACTACTATATCCAAAATATTAGAAAAACTTTTAAACAGTCGATTACTAAATTATCTTAACTCATACAATATACTTTCTGAGAATCAATATGGGTTTCGATCTGGTAGAAGTACAGAAGATGCAGTCCTAGAAGTGACTGGTACTGTAGCTAAAAATATTAAAAATAATTTAAAAACAATTGCAATTTTCCTAGATCTTTCCAAGGCTTTTGACACTGTCTCTGTCCCTCTCTTGCTTGAGAAATTGGAACGAATTGGTATTAGAGGATTGTGTCTGAATATTTTCAAAAGTTACTTGAGTGAACGGTCTCAAATCGTTAAAATAGGAAATCACATCAGTAAGGAACAATTCCTCAACTATGGAGTGCCACAGGGTAGTGTCCTTGGACCTACCCTCTTTTTGATTTATATTAATGACCTCTGTAATCTTTCCTTAAACAACTCAAAAATTATAACATATGCAGACGACACTGTCATATTGATACACGGCAAAAATTGGTCTGAAACCCGCTTGCACGCAGAATGTAGCCTAAACATAGTTATGAATTGGCTAAGTAAAAGCCTACTAACCCTTAATTTAGAAAAAACTAAATTTATTACCTTTAGCCCAAGAATCACTTCACAACCAGCTTCTCCTTATTCCCTAATGGCTCACAAATGTGGTATGCGTATGACCAATGATTGTCGTGATTGTATCCACATTATGCGTACACATAGTATCAAATACCTGGGTGTTTTACTTGACAGTACAATGACTTGGAAGGAACAAATTGATCAACTGGTATCCAGAGTCAGAAAACTAATCTTTGTGTTTAAAAACTTACGTTCATCTGCTGACTTTAATACACTTCGAACAGTATACTTTGCCCTAGCGCATTCTATCTTGACGTACTGCATCACTGCGTGGGGTAGTTCAGGCATATGCCAAATGCTCCGGCTGGAAAGGTCACAGAGGGCCGTGCTGAAGGTCATGGCTCATAAGCCTATACATTTTCCTACTGTTGAACTGTACACTATATGTAAGGTCCCGACAGTCCGGCACGTATTTTTGCTTAACACAATACTGCGTAAACACTCAAACCTTCCATATGATCCTGAATTTGTGAGAAAAAAACGTAGAGCTGACATAGTCTGCCAGACAGAAATTGCAAAAGTTAAAGCCGTGAGTCGACAGTACCAATTTCTGAGTACAGTATTATATAATAAAGTAAATAAGAAGCTCAACATATATCCGCTCACTCTTCGCGAGTGTCGAATACTCACTGATAAATGGCTCTATACGCTTACATATGAAGAATTGGAAATATTTGTTAAAACGTAACTTCATGTTTCTGATACCCGCCTGCGCACACACATTCCCACGCAAAATCATCACACTCTTCCCCCTACACACACACCCCCCCACACACTCACACACGCACACACACCCCCCCACACACGCACTCCTCCACATACACATACCTACTTACTACAATTTCAGTTCAGTTGGAACGCTGTCGCCTCAATCCATCTGAAATGGGCGTTAATGACTGCAACACAGTTTAATAACTAATGCAGTCATTTTCGTACACATTTTATGTAAACGTGTTTTCTGTTCCAATAAAATTTTTATTTATTTTATTTATTTATTTATAATGAATGAACTAGCGGTTTTATTCGAATTTGCGAACTAGCGATCGATTGTTTTTGTATTCGAATGTTAATATCAGTAGTATCAAACCATTCGATTATTGGAATCAGTAACAATCGCCCATCGCTACTACAGATAATAAACGTCAGTAACGTCACTTTACGAGGGTTGCTAGATCGAGATTCTCAATTTTCCCCATATTTTTTTTTTCGATCAAGAAATAAAGCTAAATATTTAAAAATATAGGACTATGTTTATTAAAAAAAAACTATAACAATATTTATAGTGTATCGTGGATGATGTTTAAAACTTTTGATACTTCATCTTCATTCAAACCCTCAATTATTTTCCCACAGACATTATATAAAATAATACAATTTAATACAATACCAGGCCCCTCAGAAAGTATTGCGAAAAAAAGTTTTTATATATGGGAGACTGGCCAGTTATAATGTTTTTCGAAAATATGATTATTTATAAGTAAAAATAAGTAAGTTCCAATTTCAAAATTTCCCTCCACATTTTTTGCGAGTTAATTCAAAGTATTGTGTCTCACTGAAATATGGATCTGCGCCGGGAACATTTTAGAGCTATGATTTTATACGATTTCAAGTGTCGCCTGAAACCGGATGAATCGTACGATAGACTTCAAATGGCATTCATGGATGAAGGCCCTTCCAAGGCAACCGTGTATCGTTGGTATAACGAATTCAAGCGCGGTCGACCAACTTTGGGGGATGACGAAAGAAGCGGTCGCCCTTTGACGGCTGTTACCGAAGAAAACGTGCTAGCAGTGAAAAATTTAATCCAAGACAATAGGCGAATTACATATCAGGAGATTCAACACATATTGAAGATTGGATCGGGAAGCGTTCACGAGATTCTACACAGCCATCTTCGCGTGAGGAGGATAGTATCACGCTGGGTGCCGCACAACCTCACCGATGCTCAGAAGCAGGCCCGGGTGGAATGGTGCCGTGATATGCTTAACAAATTTGAAGCAGGCTCGTCTCGGCGTGTTTACGACATCGTTACAGGTGATGAGTCCTGGATTTATCAATACGACCCAGAAACCAAGCGCCAGTCGACTGTTTGGGTGTTTCAAAATGAGCCAACGCCTACCAAAGTGAAGCGATCTAGAAGCGGGGGTAAGATTTTGATCGCTAGCTTTTTTAATTTGACTGGCCACTTGGTATCAATTCCCTTACGGGATCAAAGAAGCATTAATGCCGAATGGTATACTACCAAATGTTTGCCAGAAGTTTTCTCTGTTATAAGCAACAAGCGACCAAACACAGGGCTCCGCGGGCTACTGCTCCACCACGACAATGCACCTGCGCACACCGCACTCAAAACGAGGGACTTCCTGGACAGCACGCCAGTCAAACTCCTGGGTCACCCTCCTTACAGCCCTGATCTAGCACCGTGTGACTTCTTTTTATTCCCAAAAATAAAAAATCAGCTCAAAGGGATACAATTTTCGTCGCCGGAAGATGCGCTGGCTGCGTTCGAGCAGGCTGTAAACGAGGTGTCTGCGGCGGACTGGAAAAAGTGTTTTGAAAACTGGTTTAGGCGCATGAATCTTTGTATAGAGGCTGGTGAAAAGTACTTTGAAAAGATTTGATAAAAATATATGTACGTATAGAACAATTTTTTTTAGTTTCGCAAAACTTTCTGAGTGTCCCACGTATATACATCTTATTTTTATTAATATTCTTTTGCTAAGTATTAGTATTTACAGTTAGACTAGGTTAAACACATAAGGAGAGCAATCTATTTGAGTATGTTGTTAACACCTGAATAAACAGCCATGAGACTGGGAGCTAACATGATTGAACGAAAAAATAAATAAACATAGGATACTAACACAGTTTTCAAGTATTTTCAACGAAATGTTATGTTAAAAACTTAACTTATTTTATGTCTGTAATGGGTCGGCAAACAAGCGGCCCTCGTGATGGAAAGTGGTAACCGCCGCACTGTCTATAAACACCCACAACACACAAGTATTGCTAATGGTGTCGATTCTCTTATTCGTGAACTAAACTTATTTTAAACTATCGCTCTCTTTTATTAAAAGTAGATACAAGAAAGGGATAGCAGCAACAATTTTAGAACTGTCAAATTAGTTAAGTGTTACATTTCTTTTTATTTTAGTCGGCACGTTCCGAGATTACGACTAAACTTGTATGGGAATTTTAATTTAGACTAATTTGACAGCACTAAAATTGTTGCCATCCCGTTCTTGTATCCACTATTAGTAAAAGAGAGATAGTTTAAAATAAGGTTAGTTCATGAACAAGAGAATCGACACCATTAGCCATACTCGTATGTAACATTTCGTTGAAAATACTTGAAAAGTGTTTTAGTTCCTATGTTTATTTATTTTTTCGTTCAGCAGTGCAGCAATGCTGCTTGGCTAAATATATATGTATCGTCTTAGTCAGTGACGGCCGCCCCTGGGCGCCAGGGTAAAGGGGGCGCAGCGCGGTTGACCCTAGCGCCACGAGACTGGGTGCTTACACGATTTTTCTTTCTAGGCGGGTCAAGATGGAAAACGTTGGAATGAAAACAAAATAAAAGAGCTAGCTTTCTTCTTTCTGGAAAATGCTAGCTAATAACAAGACAAAAGACGCTGAAAATTTTCTCACCCTGGGTGCCCGGATGGCTGGTTCGTATTTACCCTTTGGGTAACTCATCATCAAGGAGCTCTACTACTACTTAGGTGCATGAAAATAGCCTTCACGAGTGACGGAGTACGCACCAATCTTAAAAAAGGTGAAGGTGGTGGCTGTGAAGGTAGCACTGCGCAGCATCCCGCACCCCGATTGACACCCGCACACTATTTTGCTTCTGGGCAGGTATAAGTCACGTGTTGACAGCCGCTATAAAGATTAGTGCGTACTCTGCTTCCGGTACCCTGGGCAGTCAGCCCCGCTACCTTCTTGCTGACCGACTACTATTTTTTCATCCCATTTATTCGAAAAGGACGACTTGGTTCGCCTTTAAGTGCACCCAAAGGTGGTGTTTTCTATAAGAAACTTTTAGCGGGCAGTAATGAGTTTTTAATTCTCTTTATAAGTGCGCCGCAATTATCTTTGCCGCACTTTTTGAATTAGGAGCATCTTAGTGTTCAGCGCCAAAGAAATCGAACGCAAATATTGTTTGAATAAAGACTGGCTGGTACGACGGCCCATAGTCGCGCCGTCGGCTGAATAATAAAAAAAAAACTATCATGCCACAAGAAATCGCTACTTATTTGAAGTTACCAGTTAACAAACTGTATACAGGACATTGTTTTCGTCGTACTTCTGCTACCCTTTTGGCAGATTCTGGAGCGGACTTAACTGTTCTCAAGCGTCTTGGAGGATGGAAGTCGAGTGCTGTAGCAGAGGGGTATACAGAAGATTCCATTGAGAACAAGGCGAAAACATGTGAACGCATCGTGGAAAACATTAAATTGCAACCTTCAGTAAATCCATCCAAGGCCACTGTCGCCGCGCTCATCTACATCCAAACAACGAGATTCACCGTCACATTTTCCTCAAAATGAGCCAGAGTCGGGCATTATTACAAACACGCAGAATATAAAATCTACAACAATCTCTATTCCTAATAAAACTGTAACAATACATTTTCATAATTGCGAAAATGTCTCAAATGTAATTTTTTTTTTTTGTTGTTTTATTATTAAATACTATTTAATTTCAATTTAATTGTTACTCTATGTTACTATTTAATTTCAATGTAATTGTTATGCTATGTATTAAATAATAATATTACAATAAAATATGAGGCGCCTTTTATTTTCTCATAGAGGGTGATGAAAAGTAGAGTGTATCACTCGGGCGCAAAATATATTTTTGGCTCGGCCGACGTTTTTATTGTATAGGATGGCGAAACGAGCTAAAGGCCACCGTGATGTTATGTTACCTTTGCCCATGACAACTTCAATACCACCTAGACTGTTGCCTAAATGGAACCGCAAGTCGGTTCGCCAAACTGAGACATAAAGATGGAAAGTCTCATGTGATTGTAATTTCGCCGGCACCCGTACCCTTCAGACCGAAACACAGCAGGATTCTACCCTAGAATCCTTCACTTCGCTCTGGATTAAAAAAAGCGCCCTCGCCGTAGAAATATTATTTTGCTCCCTTATGATACAATCGACTATTACCACAGCATGAGCTATTCAGTTCGTGACGATACGAGAAAAGACTAATAATTGAAATAATTTGCTTTGTAACTCTACTACTAGAAATAGTATTATACTATTCGCGCAGATAAGGAATGGGATTAAAAATGGCAGCATTTCTATTTGTCTCTCGCTCACACGTACGGTATTGTGTGAGTGAGAGGCACATAGAACAATAGAAGTGCCGCCATTTTCAATCCCATTCTTTATCTGCACGATCAGAATAGATACATATTATACTTATTATAAAATTCTTGTTTATTTGTCTATACATACATACAAATAAACACACAACACATATACGTGGGACACTCAGAAAGTTTTGCGAAACTAAAAAAAATTGTTCTATACGTACATATATTTTTATCAAATCTTTTCAAAGTACTTTCCACCAGCCTCTATACAAAGATTCATGCGCCTAAACCAGTTTTCAAAACACTTTTTCCAGTCCGCCGCAGACACCTCGTTTACAGCCTGCTCGAACGCAGCCAGCGCATCTTCCGGCGACGAAAATTGTATCCCTTTGAGCTGATTTTTTATTTTTGGGAATAAAAAGAAGTCACACGGTGCTAGATCAGGGCTGTAAGGAGGGTGACCCAGGAGTTTGACTGGCGTGCTGTCCAGGAAGTCCCTCGTTTTGAGTGCGGTGTGCGCAGGTGCATTGTCGTGGTGGAGCAGTAGCCCGCGGAGCCCTGTGTTTGGTCGCTTGTTGCTTATAACAGAGAAAACTTCTGGCAAACATTTGGTAGTATACCATTCGGCATTAATGCTTCTTTGATCCCGTAAGGGAATTGATACCAAGTGGCCAGTCAAATTAAAAAAGCTAGCGATCAAAATCTTACCCCCGCTTCTAGATCGCTTCACTTTGGTAGGCGTTGGCTCATTTTGAAACACCCAAACAGTCGACTGGCGCTTGGTTTCTGGGTCGTATTGATAAATCCAGGACTCATCACCTGTAACGATGTCGTAAACACGCCGAGACGAGCCTGCTTCAAATTTGTTAAGCATATCACGGCACCATTCCACCCGGGCCTGCTTCTGAGCATCGGTGAGGTTGTGCGGCACCCAGCGTGATACTATCCTCCTCACGCGAAGATGGCTGTGTAGAATCTCGTGAACGCTTCCCGATCCAATCTTCAATATGTGTTGAATTTCCTGATATGTAATTCGCCTATTGTCTTGGATTAAATTTTTCACTGCTAGCACGTTTTCTTCGGTAACAGCCGTCAAAGGGCGACCGCTTCTTTCGTCATCCCCCAAAGTTGGTCGACCGCGCTTGAATTCGTTATACCAACGATACACGGTTGCCTTGGAAGGGCCTACATCCATGAATGCCATTTGAAGTCTATCGTACGATTCATCCGGTTTCAGGCGACACTTGAAATCGTATAAAATCATAGCTCTAAAATGTTCCCGGCGCAGATCCATATTTCAGTGAGACACAATACTTTGAATTAACTCGCAAAAAATGTGGAGGGAAATTTTGAAATTGGAACTTACTTATTTTTACTTATAAATAATCATATTTTCGAAAAACATTATAACTGGCCAGTCTCCCATATATAAAAACTTTTTTTCGCAATACTTTCTGAGGGGCCTGGTAAGTTTATTATGTAAGTATATAATTAAAGATTTAAATTGTGAAAAAATCGCTCGCGACCAGGATTCGAACCTGCGACTCCTGGCTCAGTACGCACTGGCTTTAGCCACTAAGCTACCGTGAACACTAAGTAAGTAAGTAGTAAGTATATAATTATAATGCATATGTGATTCTTTTGTTTGTATTTGTATATAATAATGATGTAACTTTTGTTTTTACACATGGTCTACATTTCTTGTTTTAAATTCTCATCTTGCAGGTCTGCTGGAAGAGATTTTTTTTTTTTTGTTTTTTTCTATGGTATATTATACTTCAGTCCTAAATTATGTAACCTGTTATGATACTTTGTGTGTTAGTAAATATTTTTTTAAATAAATAAAGACTTTCAAGATACTTCAATTTTAAATTTACATTACAATAATTAAAAGGCAAGCAATATTATACTACAAAATTGTATTTGTTGGTGCTTGTTACAACGAATTTACGTCAGACATGAGCAGATGGTACGAAACAAACACCTGTACACTAATTATATTTCATTACATAATAGAATCGTTATCTATTTCATAACAGCATTTTAATAAATGTATAATTTATTTACGTCATTGGTTTTTACTGCGTTCGTGACTGTTTCACCAATAAACAAATTCTACACGAATTTGTTTTTATACTTACGATATAATCTGCTTGCGTCACAGAATAAATATTTACTATATCCTTCTAAACAGGCGCTCTGCCTGCTTATCTTATTTATTCGCTAAGGTTAAAGTAGTTTATTTGCATTCGAACTTGGCAATCAAAAATAACTTTGCATAATAAGTACTTAGATACAAATTGTACATCACCAAAGATGGGTAGACGAGATGCGACTTGCAGACCAATTGCTATACCAATTAAATGGCCTTGAATAAAATATTAAAATAAGGAAGATAAATAAAATCAACGTGTATTCTTATACATAGATAAACTTAGGCTAGGCCTCTACAGCTTGTGGTAGTGGGGAAGATTACCTGATATCCTTATAACCATAGATAAAAGACAGGGGGCGTATTGCGTAGAGTTAGTCATCACTGTTCCGTTGCAAGTTGGAAACAGCTATAAATGATGAATAGCGCTATCCCCCTCTCACAAATATACGCGTTATTTCGCTTATACAAAATTAACTTTATTGAAATAGAAATAAGAGTGTATTTTGGTTTATATATACGCCAAGTGAAGTGCCAGCATGGCATAAAGTTTTGCTTCTACAATTTATAATTTTAGATGACTCTAAAGACAAGTCTCCTGCAAGCCACGCCGAGCCTTTGGCCACGTTTGATTAGCCTAAACAAAATATCAACATGTTTTGTAAGCTTGTTTTATTAGATTTTTGTCGCAGGAGACTAGGCTTACATTTCAATGGTGAATGCAGTATACTATTATGAGTATTATGATTACCTAGATGGACAATTTCTTAACAT
Source organism: Asteroscopus sphinx (assembly GCA_949699075.1). Lineage (NCBI taxonomy): Eukaryota > Metazoa > Arthropoda > Insecta > Lepidoptera > Noctuidae > Asteroscopus > Asteroscopus sphinx. The sequence goes on from OX453013.1 coordinate 15,770,026, forward strand.
TATCTAATTATGACACATTAAGCATTCATGCATAAGTCACTCTTTTAAATTATTGCTGCTCAAGGTAACAGAGTTAACTTTTAAACATAACTTGTGCATTTAAGTGCCTTTATATGTGACCTCTACAATCTCTCAACACTCACACAAAATATGACGGATTGTATCTTATTTTTTTGTGTTATTATTAAAATGTTTTGTATTGATTAGCATGTATGTCGACTTTTACCTTCACATTTAGTGAGCTACATCTACATTATTTACTAATAAGTACTTCTAATGCATATTGCAAACTCGATTCTGGGGCCTTGTTCTTGATGTAATATGAGTAAAACTTTATTTCATAGGTATATTTTTTTTAGGGTTCTTAAATTGAGATGAAATGGATAGCTGTCTAATCCATCTGTATCATAATTAAGGATGTTCGTTATATTAGGTAGCAGATAACATAACCTATTATATACAAAAAGCAGGCGCATACTATTATTTACTTAACACTAGTACCTGCTATCTGCTATAAATTTTTTCATCGTCTTGTTTACGAGATTGAGTCGAGATGTAGTTTTTTTTTTGCTAGGTTGTCCCATACGATCAAGTATAGAATCCATTGTAATAAGGTATATTTTCTAACGCACGTTGCAATTCGAGAATCGGCGGCGTAACTTTTGCTGACTTGATATTCATTATCAATTCAATAACAGGCGGCTTACATTACATGAACTAACGCAGCCTGCTATATAGCAAGTCAAGGAGCTCCAACGCAGACTGTGGTTGCTCGTGCTCGCACTCGCACATTGCTGATAATGAATATAATAACGCGCACATACTCGTGGCGTTTCGAGCGCCGCGCCGAACCCCGAAAGCAGGGTCCTCAATCTTAAAACAAATAATCGGGTACAACAGCTTTTACAACGCTGCAAAAATACGTAGTACTTCGAATAATTGTAGATAACAGGTAAGATGGTGGTTTTTAATTTAGTAGCATTATATTTGTTATTGTTACGGACTAAAAGTAATAGATGGCGGATTTACCAAATTTAAGAAACGAGATACTGTAATAGTTTATTCAATATCGGATAGATGTCGCTAATTGACCCCATATTTGATAATTGTTCCAAAGAGATTATGATTTCATTTCACGAGATAATTTTACTGATTTTTCACGAAATATTATAATAATAAATAAGTATCTTTTTCAGAGCCTTTTTTGTTGATTCTTGAACATTAAAGTATTCTACTTTTACTGATTTTGACTGGTTGATTATAGTGCTAAAATTCGCAAGTCAGAAACAAGTGTTAATAGCAGTACTATCTTGCGGTCCGATTTATAAAGGCAGGGCGTAAGTTCGATCCTCAAGAAATGATTCTCTTTTTGCATTTTTTATTTTTAGTTCTGTTGATGTACACACGGCTACACATCAAGCTGTACATTTCCAGTATAAGCTGACCTCGCATTGTATAGGTTTTCCTTACAACGCGAGGTCAGCCTTTACTGGTTTTGTACAGCTTGATGTGTAGCCGTGTGTACTAACAGCAGTTCCAAACTAAAAGTATCAGATGGCGCTAGTAAGCGGTTACCAGTTTTGTGGTGGAAGATTGGTCTCTATTTCAGTGGTCTAGACGCCGCTTAGCCGGGCACCCCCGGTCACAACACATATGCAGTACCACTGCATATAATACGCCCCATCGCCAATCAGGACGTTAGCCCGTCAGCGAGCGGCACCAATCAAACGGAATCATACCACCGACCATTTGAGTCCACCAATCATAACGCGCCGTTTGCCCCCCGGTCCCCGCCAACATTTTACGACTGCGTTGTCATGCAAAACTTTGTTTAAGCGGCGTCTTGAGGCTTGCTGGTCTGTGATTTCAGTATATTATAATGTACTCTGTGCCCGAAAGCGGACTGATTTCTAACGAGTGCTGTATGCTATATTATAGCATAAAAAATATTATGCGCTATACATATAGCATGTCGTTACAACGCGTCTTTGATATGTAGCCGTTGTGAACACCTTTAATCATAATATGATGCATCCGCATAGATAAATATCCGACGGACGGATATTCGGCCAAACATTGCCATCGAGCTTATCGTACCATATAAATATATAGATATGAGCTCGCGAAAGTGAAGCATGGACGATCGGGCGGATTCTTAGGCTTATTGTTATTATGTCCTTATTTTCACTTTTTTTGTAAATAAATACTTTTATTACATAATAAATACCCAGACCAACACAAACACTTATGTTCATCACATAAATATTTGTGTCCTGTGTGAATCGAACCCTACCAGCAGTCCGACGTAAATGTGGGGACACCCTTATCCAATTTATATCATGGATACAAAGTTATCTAGAAATAGTTATTGTTATTATTATAGGTACAGTCGACTACATGACAGTGGTAAAACTTGAATTAGAAAACCACCCTTACTGCTTACAGAATAAAAGCGCTGTCAATGTCAAATTATTACCACTAACGTGCGGTCGACCGTACATATAGAACATAGTTTTTTTTTTTTTGCAGATCTCCTTTTTCCTAAGCCCTTATCCTCATAAGAAACCCATGCCTAGAAGTGGGACAGAAATAGGCAGATTATTTGTTATTTACCTTTTTGCGTAACATCTACATCGTGAGCAGGGGGCACAATCAACTTTTTCTTGTCGAAAGTGTTCTGGTTTGCTTCCTGGTCTGATTTGATGTCTATTCCAGGGTTTTCATCATCATCATCACCCACATTGTCATTACCATCAGAATCTGAAATGAAAACAATTGCATATGTTACTTATTGTTACGAAAATGGAACATACACATTACACATATTTTCATTGGCATAAAAAATAGACAATGTCAAGACATAATAACTAGAGTTGAAGTGGATAGCTGTTTGGCCGGATACCGGATATTTGGCCATCCTATAAGTCGGATAGCCAGATATGCGGCCGAATCTAATTTAATTGTACCTCTGACATTTTTAATATTTTATAACTACCTGCAATTATTTTGAAACTAATTGTCATTTAAAGATGACTAATTTGCACGCCTTGCATGGCAAAATATGGAACAAGGACTTTTTATTTATATAACAACATCTATTATTTTACACATTTGCAAATAAAATGATTTGATTTGAATATTGTCATCAAGTGTATCGTTCCATATAGACCTGAATGAGCCCGCAAAGTTCAAGGACACGGACAAGGGCGGAATCTGGTGTTCATTTGCCATAATTTGCACCTAGTTCAGTACGACAACTATTTTTTTAAGTTAGAATAAATAAACGAAAATTCTAAGTTATTGTGGTTTTATTTGTTTGAGTATAGTATTTATATTTGATATTTTATTTGTGTTTATATTATACTATATTATTACTCTTAAATCACATAGTATATTAATTAAATAAAGTCGATTTAATGAAATTTCTTGAAAATCCGGTATCCGTCATCGGGTGACCTACTATCCCGTATTTGACCTGATATTTAAAAGCAGCCGTATACCGTGTAGTTGTCTGATATCCGTTTCATCTTGTAAAATAATAAGATTGCAGCAAGTTTAAAAAATACCAGATAGCCAAAGAAACATACTAATATTAATTTACTTGAATTCAGAATCTTTTACTTTTGAAGCCTGACCATTATAAGCCTGATCATTAAACCAAATGTACCTACTTACTTGTTTACTAATAACTCAAAATACGGGTTGATAAAATAGTGACAGAGTAACAGGTAATTTAAAATAATAATATTTATATTCAATTCATACACAATTACTTAATAAAATGAAAGCATAATGTTAGTAATATAATTTCAAAACATAATATATTATCTGTGACATAACATAATGAAGTCATTAAAGAAAACTGGTTTAACTTCTAATGAAATGAAAATCTGTGATCATTCAAATAGTGATGACTAATTACTTACATATTCTAGATCTAATCTATTGTATCTTCATGGCTTATTAATTAGGGATTAGATGACTAATCCTAGATAAAAAACACTGATTAGCAATTAGCAATATGAACAAGCTTCAAAAATCAACAACCCTTTGAGTTTTTTGAGTTGTCTTTATGTATGACAACAATACAAAATTGTTAAGCAAGAATATAAATGAACATATTTTACAGCATACTTCGAATAACTAAAGTGTAGTAATGAAACTTTAATTCATCACAAAACGGCTAAAGAAATAAAGAAAGAAATAAAAGAATAGAGAGTAAAATATTTTTTGACATAACCGAGACACATACAAAAGAAAGGATATATACATATATATACATGAACAAGAAATAAATTTAGTGAAGTAACAAAGCGAGGAAAAGACACACATAGCGCAAGACTGTCAATTACTTAATTGACAGTCTTGCGCTATGTGTGTCTTAAAGTTGTGACAAATGGGTGTCCAGCTCAGCATAATTATTGCCAGGTTATTAAACCTGACGCTGGTATTCTGCTGGATCCCTGTTGTGACGTAGGATGTTGAGCAAACTACACATTAATAAAAATCGTTTGTGAGTGTGTATTATGAGTGTGATTATGAATAGAAATAAATATTAAATTAATACACTAGATTTTCCATTTTTGTTTCGTGGCTGCCAGTTTTGCACCATTGATGGGTTAAAGTAAAAATAAGGCTCAGTCACATTAAATGCAACTGTAGCTGTTGTATTGTGTGAAGAGTCACATTAGTTCCAGTAGGACAATAATAACAGCTGTGTGTAAATATCGCAAACCACACAGTAGCGGCCCAAACACTGAGTAATAATGACATTCTCTTCAAGTAATGACATTACTATTGACAGTGTTGGTTGGAATGATGGTAAATAATGTTTTTTTTTACTTCAGGACATCATTCATCATCATTTCAGCCGAAAGACGTCCACTGCTGGACATAGGCCTCCCCCAAGCATCGCCACAACGACCGGTCCTGCGCCTTCCGCATCCAGCGAATTCCCGCGACTTTCACCAGGTCGTCAGGCCACCTTTCGGGGGGCCTACCCACGCTGCGCCTTCCAGTACACGGTCGCCACTCCAGAACTTTACTGCCCCATCGGCTATCTGTTCTGCGAGCAATGTGCCCTGCCCACTGCCACTTAAGTTTGGCAATTCTTCAGGCTATGTTGGTTACTTTCGTTCTCCTGGGAATCTCCTCATTTCTGACTTACTTATTATATTATTTATATTTTAGGTAATAATGACAATATATACTGATAGCATAGTCATAAAAAAATAACAATATAGTAAATAAAAAATCATTATCATAGTATGTGGAACACAACATTTCATCTTACAGTATTCATCGGGTAATTGCCCTAGAGTAATTATGTTCTATGGTAATCACTGATGGGTGTTTGCACTGGCACCCCGCTCTGCGATCGCAGACAATGAAATAAACAAGGAAGAATTACTTAAACAATTTATAGTTACGAACAAAAGTTTGCCCATATTATGGGATTCAACAAACTCAGAATATAATATGAAATACCTTAGAATCACAGTCAATCTATCTTCTTCTGGGATTGATTCAATCAAATGAGTATATTTTCTTTTCTCTCTATAAATTGGAGTAATCGGAAGCAAAAGCTTTACTTATATAAGTCTATTTGCTAATTCGAAAACTAAGTAATCATTCAACTCATCAACTTCAATGAGAGCAATTTCCTAGCTAATTCACAGCTACATAATGATAAAAGCTCATCCCGAGGAAAAGATTAGCTAGTCAGCAGGTTGGTAAGACGGCTGTCTACCCAGGATGTGCCGGACAATCAATTAAATATAGTCACTTGTAAAGGCTCTTTTAATGCACCCCAATACAAAACTAATACCTAATACTCATAATGATTGGAGTCTACAAAAGAAGTTTGTTGTTTACCTGGGTATTCATCAGCATCACCAGCTTTCGGTTTTGGGTTATCTAGAACAGCCTCTTTCTGTTCAGCATTAAGCGGCAAATCTTTACCAGACTCTGGAACTGCCACATCATTTACAACTGCTGGTTTTTCTGCCTGAACAATGTTTGACTTATTGGCCTGATCTTTGTTAGGGACTATGTTATCTGGCAAACCTACAGAAGGATCTTCCAGCCTATTTACATTGACATCTGAATCTTCATTTTTGTCAACATTGCCTGCAGTATCCAAACTCAGAGTTTGTTTAGGTGTTCCTTGAACTAGTGTATCAGACTTTACTACTTCATCATCAATTGCTTCATCAACCTTTTGTGGTGTTGTTTTAGCAACAGCAGGCTCTGTTTGCTTAATTTGTCCATTCAATGTTTTAGTATTCACATCTTGTGGATTAATGGGATTGCTATTGATGGGTACAGGAATATCAGCTTTAGCATTCACATCAGGTTCTGGTATCACAGGCGCAGCAGCTGCATTGTTGTTGGCATTATTTGCCATTGTAGACACATGCTGGGTCTTCAACATTTCCAGACCCCACTTGTAGTATTTGCAATAATAGTTAGCCTCATTCATAGTGTCCTCAACACCGCATACTTCCCCACAAGTGGCTGGTAGTTTGAAAAATGTCTCTGCAGACTCTTTATAATTCACAAACTCTGTAATATTGGTGAAAACCCATTCCTTGGCAAGTGTGCACACAGTGTTGATATCCTGTTTCTCGTTTATTTTAGGCATATAATCATCGTTCAGTGCTAGTTTAGATGAAGCCACAGCTTTGCACAACTGCATACTTATGTCATACAGTATCAAACACTGGTATTGCTTTTTACCATAAGGAGGTACGAATACGGCACATTCTTTTATTTTGCTTTTGAGTTGATTTGACAAAAAAGCATTTTCGCATTGGCTGGCTAGAGTAGCGAGTGGTTTGGATAGTAATTGTTTTGGAGCACTTGGTTGAATAGGGTTCCCTGAACTTTGGTAACACGTATTTATCAACAAAAAAGCAAGAAAATAGTGAAACATATTTGATGAAAACTTTGAATTTCCACAATTGAATATAAACTAATGAAAATCCAGATAATATCACACAACACGCTGTCGTCAAATTATTGGGAAATGAACTGTCAAAAACAATATCATCATATGAAAACGTCAACTTACCTTATAAGGATGGGAAAAATAAATCGACACTGGAGTGGTTTATCGATTACACTGAGATCGATTATTATAACTTTGAGAAGAATAACATTATTATTGAGTAATTACTGTGGAAAATAACTTTTTTTATTTATTTCATGCTTTATTTTATTTTTCTTTATTTGGGAAACGAACAGATAGTAACAAACATAAGTACCGGGTAAAAAGGGGTGAAAAAGAAAGTAGGTGTGAATAGAGACAAAAGTGGGTAAGGATTTTAACATTGAAATAAAATAGTTTGGTATACAAATAAGATAAGTAACACAAATAAAAAAACTAAAAACTAAATGATATTGATGTTGTTGTTTTTGTTGTTGTTGGTCTTAGGTCAGGTTGTCTAACCGTATACCTATGTAAATAATGTAGGTACAGGAAAAACGCGCATTTGAATAAAACTACCTACTAACATAATTCTTTAAGAAAATTGTTACTAACACCTATGGAGATTCTCTGATTTAATAAATAAATTCAATTCAATTAAATAAATTATATTACAAAGGACTTAATTATATCTAAAGCTGAAATCAGGCGCTTCACTCGAGTCATCATTCGCTTTTATTTTATTATAATCAAAGTTCGTTCACCTGGTATATAACCGGCATCAATTTTTTTTTTGTATCGTGGATATTATCCACTGGATAGTAAGTGCCTCCTTTAGTTTCATTAAGGTTGTGAACATAGAATATTGTTAAGAATGAATACTGACTGCCTCGTTGGTCTAGTGGTTACAAGTGCGACTGCTGACCGTGGGGTCCTGGGTTCAATTCCCAGGTCGGGCAAAGTGTTATTGGGTTTTTCCAGTAGGAAATTCTCAGTAGCAGCCCGGAGTCTGGATTTGCACCCGGGTGATGGCAATAGGCTCGCCCCCTATTACATGGGACTTACAACATAACTGGCGAAATGTGGGTGTACTATACTCCGTTTGACTACCTCTGTGGTCTAGTGGTTCGAGTGTCGGACTGCTGATAACGAGGTCTTGGGTTCGATTCCCACAGGACACAAATATTTGTGTGATGAACATAAGTGTTTATGTTGGTCTGGGTGTTGCTTATGTATTATAAGTATGTATTTAAAAAAAAAAAAAGTTTAAAAGTATTATATCCACTGTCTAGTACCCATGGCATTCCAAGACCCCCCTTTATCTCAAAGAACGTTTCAAGTTCCTTCATGACACACATACGTGGGACACTCAGAAAGTTTTGCGAAACTAAAAAAAATTGTTCTATACGTACATATATTTTTATCAAATCTTTTCAAAGTACTTTCCACCAGCCTCTATACAAAGATTCATGCGCCTAAACCAGTTTTCAAAACACTTTTTCCAGTCCGCCGCAGACACCTCGTTTACAGCCTGCTCGAACGCAGCCAGCGCATCTTCCGGCGACGAAAATTGTATCCCTTTGAGCTGATTTTTTATTTTTGGGAATAAAAAGAAGTCACACGGTGCTAGATCAGGGCTGTAAGGAGGGTGACCCAGGAGTTTGACTGGCGTGCTGTCCAGGAAGTCCCTCGTTTTGAGTGCGGTGTGCGCAGGTGCATTGTCGTGGTGGAGCAGTAGCCCGCGGAGCCCTGTGTTTGGTCGCTTGTTGCTTATAACAGAGAAAACTTCTGGCAAACATTTGGTAGTATACCATTCGGCATTAATGCTTCTTTGATCCCGTAAGGGAATTGATACCAAGTGGCCAGTCAAATTAAAAAAGCTAGCGATCAAAATCTTACCCCCGCTTCTAGATCGCTTCACTTTGGTAGGCGTTGGCTCATTTTGAAACACCCAAACAGTCGACTGGCGCTTGGTTTCTGGGTCGTATTGATAAATCCAGGACTCATCACCTGTAACGATGTCGTAAACACGCCGAGACGAGCCTGCTTCAAATTTGTTAAGCATATCACGGCACCATTCCACCCGGGCCTGCTTCTGAGCATCGGTGAGGTTGTGCGGCACCCAGCGTGATACTATCCTCCTCACGCGAAGATGGCTGTGTAGAATCTCGTGAACGCTTCCCGATCCAATCTTCAATATGTGTTGAATCTCCTGATATGTAATTCGCCTATTGTCTTGGATTAAATTTTTCACTGCTAGCACGTTTTCTTCGGTAACAGCCGTCAAAGGGCGACCGCTTCTTTCGTCATCCCCCAAAGTTGGTCGACCGCGCTTGAATTCGTTATACCAACGATACACGGTTGCCTTGGAAGGGCCTTCATCCATGAATGCCATTTGAAGTCTATCGTACGATTCATCCGGTTTCAGGCGACACTTGAAATCGTATAAAATCATAGCTCTAAAATGTTCCCGGCGCAGATCCATATTTCAGTGAGACACAATACTTTGAATTAACTCGCAAAAAATGTGGAGGGAAATTTTGAAATTGGAACTTACTTATTTTTACTTATAAATAATCATATTTTCGAAAAACATTATAACTGGCCAGTCTCCCATATATAAAAACTTTTTTTCGCAATACTTTCTGAGGGGCTTGGTACACGACACGTAAGATCATCGGAAAACTTGAGGCTTCTGATGCCAATGCATTCTACAATATTTTTTTTTTTTTTTTTTTTACGCATTTTTACGCATGCGAAAGTGAAATCTAAAGATTTAAAATGTGGAAAGAAAAAACCCCTAACGAGCAGGATTCGAACCTGCGACTCCTGGCTCAGTACGCCAGTGCTTTAGCCACTAAGCTACCGTGAACACTGCTCGTGGTATCGAAATTATCCTCCACTAAGAAACACTGTTTCTTAATAAGATATCGCTGACGTCACCCAAAGACGTACCATAGTGGAGGATAATTTCGATACCACGAGCAGTGTTCACGGTAGCTTAGTGGCTAAAGCACTGGCGTACTGAGCCAGGAGTCGCAGGTTCTAATCCTGCTCGTGAGCGATTTTTTCTTTCCACAATTTAAATCTTTATGATAAATCTTTTACTGTTCAGGCTGTGCGTCTGTGGAATGAGTTACCTGTGTCTATACGGCGAGTTCAGTCACTGTTTTCATTTAAAAAATTTGTTAAAGAATACTACCTTTCCAAATAGATTGTAATTTATTAAGACATTGCCTATGTATCCAATCTCCATTCTAAATTGTAAGATTATTTATATATATTATATATATTTATGATACCTATATGTGTAATATATTTTGTGCTATTTATTTATTTTAGTTTAATAGTACGCCACGGACTGCCTCCATTATCTAGATCTTACGTCTTCTTTGTCCATCCAAAGGTTGTCTGGAAGATAATCGCTTTTAGCGATAAGACCGCCCATGTACCCATAATTTATACGTTGTTCCTGTTTACTACTATTTTCATGGTGTACAATAAATTATATTCTATCTACCTATCTATAGCCAAGCTCTGCTTAGTTTGGGACTAGATGGTGCTGTGTAAAAAAAATGCCCCAAAGATATTTATTATTTACTCCTCTGCCTACCCCTTTAGGAAAAAAAGGCGTGATGTTATGTTATGTTGTAAGAATGAACAATTTGATTAGATTCGAAACATACAAAATTAGAAGACATTTAGTCTATTTTGCTAACCTTATCACGGACTAATAAGTAGTAAAAGTCGCCACTCCCAAAACATTATTTAAGGTTAAATCAAATTAGCTGGCGAAACTTCACAGACGTGATGAGTATAATTAGATCGATATCGAATGATATGTAATTTATTTATGTATGTGATTTGTATGATCACATTCAGACACAATTGAAATTGTTAATGAATAAATAAATGAAGTGATAATAAAATAAGATAAAATATTATTTTCTAAACTCATCATTTCATTCAAGTCAGCTGATTACGAGATCAACAGTCAAAGGACGCGTGACCTTCTAGAATAACATAGTCTTTTTCAAAAATTATCAGATACCATAACACTATAATTTTTTTTAATTATGTAAAAATCCTGGTGCAGGTCGCGGGAATCCGCTGGATGCAGAAAGCGCAGGATCGGTCGTCGTGGCAATGCTTGGGGGCCTATGTCCAGCAGTGGACGTCTCTCGGCTGAAATGATGATGTTGATGAAAAAAAAAAAAAAACTATTCACGCGTCGGACTGCCGTTGGCGTTGACCTTGTGATCAGCTAGCAGCCTGTAGTTGAAATAATGTGTCTAGAAAATCATATTATTTCGTTTTTAGTGTCATTAGTTAACAATACCCATTATATATTGGCGCAGGTTATACAAACCAAATTAAATTTCATCAATTCTTTTCCTCGACGATCACAGGATCACAGAACACAGGATACCATGTGCAATGCAACGTTCTATCGTTACAGGTCAAAATAACAGAAATTCTGTAATTTCTGTCACAGAACCCAAGTGAATGTTCAGTGTATTTTAAAGTTTCATTAACTGTTCATTCCAGTCCGAAGATTTACATAACACACATAACAACATAACATCACGCCTGTATCCCCCGAAGGGGTAGGCAGAGGTGTAATAGTACACCCACATTTCGCCAGTTATGTTATAAGTCCCCATGTAATAGGGGGCGAGCCTATTGCCATTAACCGGGCACAAATCCAAACTCCAGGCTGCTACTGAGAATTTCCTAATGAAAAAACCCAATAACACTTTGCCCGACCCGGGAATTGAACCCAGGACCCCACGCTCAGCAGTCGCGCTTGCAACCACTAGACCAACGAGGCAGTCGAAGATTTATAATTATGAATAATGCTCAATAAAAAAATGAACAGTGCTTGGTTGATTAACGAATTAATTAATTTGACATATTTCTTTCATTTTGTGTTTACTCGTATCACTTCAAGTGAATGATGCAGGATTAAAGACAAACATTAACGAAAAGTGATTCGTCTGATTCCACCTTTAGATGAATATTACATTACAACTGAAGCCCATCAACCAACGCCAAAGTTATGAAAATAACAAATATCGATAACACATTAATCGATATTTACTTTACATCTGTCTAAGTATGCAACACTAGTACACGTCAATCTAAATTTTTAAAGTTTTTCTGAACATCAGGCTTTTGAGACTATTCATAAAAATCACAATCAAAATTTTTAGGCGATTATCTCCAAGCAAAAGTTAAATCTATGAAAATAATCAGTGCCAGTGTCCCAAACTCATTGACTGGATACTGGAACTAGACCGCGTTCAGTATTATCGTCCGACGTCGTCGGATGACGCTTGGAGCGTTCCTTGGGCGTAACTAAGATATTGTGCTAATGAAAATTTACAATCGCCAAAACAAAAGTCATGTGTACCTACAAGCTGTTCTCGAGGGTCATCACGAATCGTCTCGCCGGAAGACTCGACGAATTCCAGCCACCAGAGCAAGCTGGGTTTCGAAAAGGCTACAGCACCGTCCACGGTCCACGACACCACATCCATACTGTTCGGCAGATCATACAGAAGACTGAAGAGTACAATCGGCCGCTGTGTATGGCATTCGTGGACTACGAGAAGGCCTTCGACTCTATCGAAACATGGGCAGTTCTGGATGCTCTTCAGCGATGTCACATTGATGAGCGATATATAGAGATGCTGAGATACCTATACAACGCTGCTACCATGACTGTTCAGCTCCAGGACCAAAAGACGAAGCCAATCCAACTGCGCAGAGGGGTGAGACAAGGGGATGTAATATCCCCAAAATTGTTCACTAACGCGTTGGAGGACGTCTTCAAGACGCTGGACTGGACTGGACAGGGTATCAACTTTAACGGCGAGAACATCTCACATCTCCGTTTTGCCGATGACATCGTTGTAATGGCTGAGTCGCTGGAACAACTGGGCGAAATGCTGCACAGCTTAAACGGAGCCTCTCGACGTGTCGGTTTCGGCATGAATCTGGACAAGACTAAAGTCATGTTCAATATGCATGTCATGCCGAGGCCAATATTTGTCGAAGGGTAGGCACTCGAAGTTGTAACGGAATACGTCTACCTAGCCAACTAAAGAAGCCAACAGAAGGATCCGTTTGGGCTGGGCAGCATTTGGCAAACTTCGCCGAGTCTTCTCGTCGCCTATACCGCAAAGTTTGAAGACAAAGGTCTTCAACCAGTGTGTTCTGCCTGTCATGACTTACGGTGCCGAGACGTGGACACTGACAGTTGGGCTAGTCCACAAGTTCAAAGTCGCTCAGCGAGCTATGGAGCGAGCTATGCTTGGAGTTTCTTTGAAGGATAAAATCCGTAACGAGATTATCCGGAGAAGAACCGGAGTGACCGACATAGCTTGTAGGATCAGTAAGCTGAAATGGCAGTGGGCTGGCCATGTCTGTCGAAGGACCGATGGCCGCTGGAGCAGACAAGTCCTTGAGTGGGACCGCGAATCGGCAAACGCAGCGTAGGGCGCCCCCCTGCCAGGTGGACCGACGACCTAAAGAACGTGGCTGGGGGGGACTAGATGCGGAAGGCAGAGGACCGAGTGTTGTGGCGCAACTTGGGAGAGGTCTATGTCCAGCAGTGGACTGCGATAGGCTGAGTTGAAAAAAAAAAAATACTAGCTTCATACAATTTTTTCGTAAAAAATGTATAATTCCGTCGTTTTTGTGCAGAATAAACTCGGGTGTCATTTTTGAAAATAGTAATATCTAATAGAAGCGATATCCGGCAAAAAATCCGGCACTTGCAAATTGAAATCCCTAAGTCTATGAAAGCCGATTTTTAGCCCACCGTACGTCGCGGCATCGTCAGACAGTAATACTGAACGCGGCCCTGGACATACATGTAGGCCCGTATTACAGAACATTACTCAAGTACAGTTTAAACTTGATTCACCTGATAACTATTTAAGGATAGAATCGTTACTTGAGTATCGGTCTTATTCCAATACGGTAATTATAAAATATAATTCACCAACATAACACACGAATTTGACCTGAAATACTTAGAATAGAAATCTCTAGGTACCTACTCAAGCGAAGACTGGAATTTTCAATTACTGTATAGATAACCTACGAGCGTAGTACCTTTAGAAACTGGTATTAAATTAAATAATATGTACTGGTACACTAAACACTGCTACTGCAACTTTTCACACTACCTACCTACCACCACAAAAGTCTATCCTTCATCAGTGAAATAGGTACATGTCCGCGCGTAGCTCAAGGTTTCATCAGGATTCATCACGAAATAAATTTCTCATTATTCCAAATTATGTATTTTCCAGAAACCAGAAAAAGAAGTCTTACAACAAGAATGACAGCCCGCGCAAAGCACAGTGTCTCCATCTTGATATTCATTCATCATTCATTCATTTCAGCCGAAAGACGTCCACTGCTGGATATAGGCCTCCCCCAAACATCGCCACAACGACCGGTCCTGTGCCTTCCGCATCCAGCGGATTCCCGCGACCTTCACCAGGTCGTCGGTCCACCTTGTGGGGGGCCTACCCACGCTGCGCCTTCCAGTACGCGGTCGCCACTCCAGAACTTTACTGCCCCATCGGCCATCCGTTCTGCGAGCAATGTGCCCCGCCCACTGCCACTTAAGTTTGGCAATTCTTCGGGCTATGTCGGTTACTTTCGTTCTCCTGCGAATCTCTTCATTTCTCATTTCTGTTTTTCTCATCTTGATATTACTGCAATCAAATAGACCCAACAGAGTCACTAAATACATTTTAATTTATAAATGAACACTAAAATAAGTAACCAGTCGTCGTGATAAAACTAATATTAATTTAGATAATCTCTAAACATTATATAAACCAACAAATCATGCCAGATATTAAAATATGAAACAATATAAAGCGGAATTATCAGAACCACAAAACTAAATTAACAACATTTAAATTAATCATTTCATTAATCTAATTAGAATATTCGAATTATAATTATCATAATATTAACATTATTTACAACAATAATTTAATTAATACGGATCATCAAATATTAAACTTTGCTAAACAAAAAGGTATCTTCTTGGATCTTTGATGATCTTTGCAAAGTACAAAAAATACAACTTTGATGATCTTTGCAAAGTACAACAAATACAACAGCAAACTACATAGCAAATTCTAGAAATAAAGGATATTTATTTCAAAATAGGTACTTCATAATCTAAGAGTAATTCATTGTATAAACTAGTTACCTCAAAATGGCAATAGATTGCGTTGTAAGCATCGATATTCGTTATAGCATAGACATTAATTGGTCTGAGTCCGAGTATAAATTAATATTTTAATGTTATAAGCTATGGAAAGCTATATTACTCTCAAATTACACTAGAGGGCGCAATGTTCAACCCACGCCAGGAAGAAACATTCAATACTGACCAGTAATAAAGATGAATATATTAAGTACTGTCAAAAAAGTGTAAACAAATTGATGGCAACACTAGCGCGTGTATACACATACCTACCTACCTAGCTAATCAAACAATAGTAAGCAAACTCAAGAATCGTACCTATAGGTCAAGCTTTTCTTTACCAGCAGAAAAAACCAAGTGCAAACCCACCTCATGAGTTACCTTACTTCATTGCCATATCATCATCATTATTTCAGCCGAAAGACGTCCACTGCTGGACATAGGCCTCCCCCAAGCATCGCCACAACGACCGGTCCTGCACCTTCCGCATCCAGCGGATTCCCGCGATCTTCACCAGGTCGTCGATCCACCTTGTGGGGGGCCTACCCACGCTGCGCCTTCCAGTACGCGGTCGCTACTCCAGAACTTTACTGCCCCATCGGCCATCCGTTCTGCGAGCAATGTGCCCCGCCCACTGCCACTTAAGTTTGCCAATTCTTCGGGCTATGTCGGTTACTTTCGTTCTCCTACGAATCTCCTCATTTCTGATTCGATCATGCAGGGACACTCCGAGCATAGTCCTCTCCTTTCCATTGCCATATAAAAATACAAAAATAATTCTGTTATCTCATCACACAGCAAATATACATTACCATTGTTGACACGAATTCAACTGATACCGAATTAATCTGCAACAGAAAATAAGGAGGTGTTCAGAGAAAAAAGGTAAGGTAACCTGTAAAGATCTATTGTGTAGCCTTTAACAATGTTACGACACTTCCTTTACTATTAGATATTCTGTGCTTTTACAGTCCCATTCCAATTGTAAAATCGTCTTTAGATAGGTAGGTTATCTCTGATTTCTAAAGGCGGACTGATTATTTACCGCATTCAAAGAGATATTGCTAACAGCAAGGTGCTGATCTGAGGCGTAGCATGACAACCGTAGACAAGAGATTTGTCTCATCATAATCATCATCATCATCCTAATCATCATCATCATCATCAGCAAAGTTTATGCTAATTGTAAATGAGTTCTGGGTAAAAAGTGTACTCATCGCAAAACAGTTTACCGCTGGTGCCGTGAGTTTGAGCATGCATAATTTAATGTTAATGACTCTGTAAGATCAAGTAACCATACAAACTAATAATAACTGTGTTTTCATTTATTGTCGTATTGTCATATCACTGACAACACCCACATGATAGAGATGGGTCTTATTTTAACCACAGAAATATGAAAAAAGGAGAAGTGGCAAGGGGGCGTGTTCATGGCTCCGCAACATCATCGACGTGCTCATGTCATGAGTGAATGGCCGTCTCCGAAATTTAGTACGTTTTTAACCGTGATCATATTATCAAGTTGAAATGCCGCGTTTTTCAGTCGTTGTTTGTAAAAATACAAACTGTAAGGTGAATTACGTGATAGATGGGATCTCGTTTCACACGTAAGTACTAAATATTATTGTTTTTCCTATTAAAACCAGTAAAACATTATTTCGTGGTACCCAAAACGTGATGAAATACAAAGTCGATTATTTTCATTTGAACAACGCGCAACGGTGTAACAGAAAAGTGTTTTTACTGATACTCTCACTAATACATAGTATAGGTTCGTATATAGGTTCGTGGTACGGTCAACCGCACGTCAGTGGTAACAGTTTGACATTGACAGCGCCTTTATTTCATAAGCAGTAAGGGCGGTTTTCCAATTCAAGTGTTACCAATGTCATGCAGTCGTCTGTACGGTCGCATGTTGCTACCGCGAACTGTAAAATTCACGTTATTCACGATTTGTGGAATTCGTGTATGCGGAAAAGAATACCTATGGTGTCACTATTGTGTTTGTAACTAATCACGCGTTGACGTTTTTTGTGTGCGTATCTTGACAAGATTATGTGGTCAATGTGTTATTTTGTCATTATGCGAGTAGGTGGCGAAATCGTTTTCCGAACAAACAGTGCTCAACAACACATACCTATCGTTACTTTTGAAATTCTGTGATTCTGTGTGGTGTGTGACCGTAGCCAAGGCCGTAGATAAGATGTTTCACTAATAAGATGTTTCACCAGGTATTCTCTTCCCGCGATGACAGCGCGATGCCTCCAAGCTACGTCACGATCAGTGTTTCCATTTATTGATATCTTCAATATAGTAAAGGAGATTTTTGTTCATAATGAATATAAAATAAATTCCTAACTAGCCTATCCATTTGTTATCTCTTGTTATTCATATAAGTAGTTATTAAAGGAAACTGTATAAAATTACTAGTTCAAAAGTGATTCTTTATAGAAGCAAGTCAATGAAAAAATGCATTTTGCTCGGGTAATTTATTTACACAAAGTGGCAGCACATCAAACTAACAAGTGTCACGATAACAGCCCGCTATTGGCTCCATAGCCGATGACGTAGTACGGAGGCAATCACGTGACCTAGCTGTCACGGGGGAGAGTAGGTTTTCACCAGGTGGTGAAACATCTTATTTATACCATGGCCAAGACTATACGGCAATATTAGATTGACTACATAAATAATAAGTAACAGTTAATTAATAACACAACGCCACGTTACGCCAGCTCAATATATCTAGCTAGAATGTAGGATAGACCTGTATAATTAAGTTTCACTGAAATAGCAATCTTTTGAAACAGTTTCAAATTATGTATGTAAAATACT
Source organism: Asteroscopus sphinx (assembly GCA_949699075.1). NCBI lineage: Eukaryota > Metazoa > Arthropoda > Insecta > Lepidoptera > Noctuidae > Asteroscopus > Asteroscopus sphinx. The sequence continues at coordinate 15,788,028 of OX453013.1, forward strand.
GGCCACGTTATTATGCTAGTAGACAAAATTATGATAATCTTAATCTGCTGAGCTACGTAGCTTCGGAACGTCGGTATTACGTAATGAGTAGGTATAGGGTATAAAATGTACGTTTTACGTGCAAATTTGAACTCACTGCGGACTTAGGTTGGCGTCAAAGGGTAGCCATATTGCAAATTCAACGGGTTTTCTCTGCACGTATAGTATGACCGGGTATAGAACCCAGAGCAGGCAAGTGGATAGCGCCGCGATATTGAATGCACGTAGGAGTAATCTTGCTTGTCGGGCGGCTGCTAACAGAAATTCTTGATGCTCTTCCTTTTTCTGATTAAATATTGGACCTTGAAGAGTAAAAATATTGCTGCCCTATTAATGTTGCACCTATATTTTTCAGAACTCTAAAATACCTATTGTAGACTCTTAGTTAATGTTACTTACACAACATGTAAGTAATTGAAATAACTGAAGGACTCATTGTACTCATCATTATGAACAACTTTTACTATAGGATCAACCCTGAAATCGCGATAAAAAATCAGCTGCTCCATACACTTAAGTTCGCATAACTCGATACAATGTAGGCAACAGCTGTTTTTTTCGCGATTTCTAGATTGGTGCCTTAGTAAAAGTAGTTCATACCAATGAGTACAATGACCCCTTAAGAGGTTTGGTATAAACTAAGACTAAGGATGTATACACAACTAGAGGTCGATCGCCTGCGGTTTCGCCCGCGTGGATGTCGTTTATCACGTGGATGTCGTTTATGGCAAAAAAAGTAGCCTATGTTCTTCTCTGGGTTCCAAACTATATCTGTACACACGGCTACACATCAAGCTGTACATTTCCAGTATAAGCTGACCTCGCATTGTATAGGTTTTCCTTACAACGCGAGGTCAGCCTTTACTGTATTTGTACAGCTTGATGTGTAGCCGTGTGTACCAAGATTCATCAAAATCCGTTCAGTAGTTTAGTTGTGATGAAGTTACAAACAGACAGACAGAGTTACTTTCACATTTGGAATAGTAATAATAAAGTAATTAATGAGAATATAAAAATTCATATAGGTACTACAAAAGCAAGCTTAACTCATATTAAACCATGTTTACGGGACTTTTCGCGCACAATTAAATCAAAATATAACAAATATTTTGACTAACCTCGATGTTTCGGCCGAGTTGCATTGGCCGTGGTCACGAGCAGACTGCTGTCTGTTATAATCAAAGAGATTCACTAATAAATATTGAATGTCTTTGGTTATAATGTTTGTTATATTTTGATTTAATAGTGCGCGACAAGTCCCGTAAACATACGTGGGACACTCAGAAAGTTTTGCGAAACTAAAAAAAATTGTTCTATACGTACATATATTTTTATCAAATCTTTTCAAAGTACTTTCCACCAGCCTCTATACAAAGATTCATGCGCCTAAACCAGTTTTCAAAACACTTTTTCCAGTCCGCCGCAGACATCTCGTTTACAGCCTGCTCGAACGCAGCCAGCGCATCTTCCGGCGACGAAAATTGTATCCCTTTGAGCTGATTTTTTATTTTTGGGAATAAAAAGAAGTCACACGGTGCTAGATCAGGGCTGTAAGGAGGGTGACCCAGGAGTTTGACTGGCGTGCTGTCCAGGAAGTCCCTCGTTTTGAGTGCGGTGTGCGCAGGTGCATTGTCGTGGTGGAGCAGTAGCCCGCGGAGCCCTGTGTTTGGTCGCTTGTTGCTTATAACAGAGAAAACTTCTGGCAAACATTTGGTAGTATACCATTCGGCATTAATGCTTCTTTGATCCCGTAAGGGAATTGATACCAAGTGGCCAGTCAAATTAAAAAAGCTAGCGATCAAAATCTTACCCCCGCTTCTAGATCGCTTCACTTTGGTAGGCGTTGGCTCATTTTGAAACACCCAAACAGTCGACTGGCGCTTGGTTTCTGGGTCGTATTGATAAATCCAGGACTCATCACCTGTAACGATGTCGTAAACACGCCGAGACGAGCCTGCTTCAAATTTGTTAAGCATATCACGGCACCATTCCACCCGGGCCTGCTTCTGAGCATCGGTGAGGTTGTGCGGCACCCAGCGTGATACTATCCTCCTCACGCGAAGATGGCTGTGTAGAATCTCGTGAACGCTTCCCGATCCAATCTTCAATATGTGTTGAATCTTCTGATATGTAATTCGCCTATTGTCTTGGATTAAATTTTTCACTGCTAGCACGTTTTCTTCGGTAACAGCCGTCAAAGGGCGACCGCTTCTTTCGTCATCCCCCAAAGTTGGTCGACCGCGCTTGAATTCGTTATACCAACGATACACGGTTGCCTTGGAAGGGCCTTCATCCATGAATGCCATTTGAAGTCTATCGTACGATTCATCCGGTTTCAGGCGACACTTGAAATCGTATAAAATCATAGCTCTAAAATGTTCCCGGCGCAGATCCATATTTCAGTGAGACACAATACTTTGAATTAACTCGCAAAAAATGTGGAGGGAAATTTTGAAATTGGAACTTACTTATTTTTACTTATAAATAATCATATTTTCGAAAAACATTATAACTGGCCAGTCTCCCATATATAAAAACTTTTTTTCGCAATACTTTCTGAGGGGCCTGGTAGTTCAATATGAGTGAAATTCGCGAAAGTTTAAAAGTTCAATTTGTTTTGTTACAGCAAAACATAGAACGATAAAGAGAAGACTCTTTCGCCTTTAACCCAGTGCAGGTTATTTCAACCACCATGAAATTATTCGTAGGTTTACCTACTTGTAGACGATTTACTAATGAAGTCTCTATTTACACACATTATGTAGGTATTTCAGCTATAATTTACCCTGAACTGTTTTCACTTATTGGATTAGTTATTGTTTATACCAGCCCCTGTAATCATTAGCAGACTCGCTAATGATTTCAGCATGTACCTACAATACAATGTAATTATTTTTACAGGACGAACGAGTCTCTACATAATAATCAGTCACCTAGGAGGTTATCCCACGGGAAATGAAACCAACATGGTTTTAGCATAAGAAAAGTACTAGTATTATTACCTATTCTATGGTTTTTTATTAGTAATTTTTATTATTCTTCATCATCATCGTCATCATTTCAGCCGAAAGACGTCCACTGCTGGAGATTGGCCTCCCCCAAGCATCGCCACAGCGACCGGTATTCTTATTATAATAAAATTATCTTTACTGGATGATTTTAAATTCATTAGAAATTCTATAAGTGATGATTGTTCTCATAAATGTAAAGAACTTTTACTATGGGATGGTCCCTGGAATCGCAGAAAAAACAGTTGTTAGGGAAAACAATTGCCAATGTAAGATAACACAAATGTACGGAACATACCAACTGCTGACTGTTTAATCATTTCCCTAGAACACGCCAAATTTCATTGTATCGACATTTATCTGGTTCATTGCCATTTTATATCCTGGCTTGTAACAAGAGTTGTTGTTGTTCAAAAAGTGTGGGCGTCTTAAGCTTACATTCAGAGATCGATCAATCAAAGCGTGAACTCATGCTTACAACTGTCAAAATTCAGTGCTATTTGACAGTTGGAAGCATAAGTTCATACTTGGATTCGTCTCTGAATGTAAGACTAACCCCCAGTTTCCGAAAGGCTGGTCAACGCAAACATTTACTAATCAGCTGTCAAATCTCAGGTCAAGCGTTGTGATTGGTTGTTATCAATCACAGGAGCTGACACGATCAGCCTTCCAGAAACTGGGGGTGTGTCTCAAAAAAAAATTGAACTTTCAGTAGCTCTCATTAGTCAAAAGTTCTTCGATATGATTCGGCTCCTTCTAAAGCGCAAGTTGTTTGTAGATTGAATCAGAATTGGTAAGCAACAGGAACATTGTATCCATTACTTTATTGATCATCTCGAACCTGAAACTTCATATTTAACTTTAAATAGGGCCATAGCTACAACAGGGCCTGTATACTGCCGCAACAGGGACCCCGGTTACGGTTAGATCTTTTTACCTAAAGCGGACTAACGTGCGGTCGACTGTACCTACTTACTTGGTAAACTTTGATAATTTGCTAAAAGTTTGGTATACAGCAAAATTAAAAATAATATCAATTGCATGTAGGCTGACGTGTAGGATTATTTTCTTAGAATGTAATTGATAGAAGCCACAAAACCACAGATTTCTGGAGTAACCACAAAACGGTACATTCTTCAGACACTGTGAAACGCCGAAATACGTTAAGTTATCCGCCATTTTACTAACAAAAATTCTCTCAAGAAGTAATTAGATATTGGTGAAACGTGCTTACGTAGGAGTTGTCTGTGGAACTGCTTATTATACGTATTTATACAGAAGCCTCTGAAGTACCAAAATATTTAATTGCTATTTGACAATTTTCAAATGCCACCTTTAGTAAATAAAATTATATCTCGTTAGGTAATAGTAATTTTAAGTTTATTGTTAATAATGTTATTTTTAGTTTTTTTTTCTCTCGCCTGTACCGAGGCTGAAATTTTTTTTTCTTTCTTTCTTTCTTTCTTTTTTTCTAGGTACATGTTTGACGTATTGCACGCATACTTAAAAGGAGACACCAACGTAAGATATATTGTAGATTGTACATGCTAATGAAAAAAAAAAATTGAATTAGTTTGATTTGATATATTTTAAATGTATTCCACCGACTACATATTATATTAAAAAAAACAATAATTTAAATTAAAAAACATAAAAGACCGCTTAAGGATCATCCGGAGCAGGGTTCAGCCACCGGTGGTTAGGGCCACAGAAACATGAACCTCCTCACAATACCGGAATGGAATAAAAGAGTTTGGTTTAAAAAACCTTCACACCTAACTGTCGAAATCCGCCCTGAATTTTACAAAAATTTAATGAAACATAAACAGTAAGAATTAGAAACCCATCGCAAACTTTTTAACACAATTACATTCATTTTAATTTTTTCTTTTCCGAGGTAGCCATGGATTTGCATTATGCAAAGAACTTTCATTAACGCGGCAGATAAAATCAGCCGCAATGATAGGATCTGTAATCTCGTGAAATTTTAGAGGAATATTGTTACAGTAACAGAAATCGATGGCACGATTGGTGTAAATTTGAGCTATGGGTCGCAGGTTTGGCTCTTTCAGGGAATTAATATTCATATTTTTTTCTTAAAGGCTTTCGTTTGACCGCAACCTCAACTGATGTTTGTTGGTACACACTTACCCAGAAAAAACCTATTTTACTCGGGCCTTGAAAATCACCAGATTATACTTATCGGAAAACACCGACAAGGCAAGGAATTCCACTCTTAAGCGGTACTCGTGATAAAGTTATTAGCAAATTGTTTCGTGCGTAATGGTGGAATGTCTACCATGTGCATTGCCGCCCCGTGCGTCTGGTCGTCCGATGATGGAAAGGGCTTGGCGCTTTTATAGCCGTTCCGAGTCTGGACTTAATGAGGATTCGGGATTAATAAATAAATAATAATAAATCGTTTCATCATCATCATCATTTCAGCCGAAAGACCTCCGCTGCTGGACATAGGCCTCCCCCAAGCATCGCCACAATGACGGGTCCTGCGCCTTCCGTATCCAGCGGATTCCCACGACCTTCACCAGGTCGTCGGTTCCGTCCGTTCTGCGAGCAATGTGCCCCGCCCACTGCCACTTAAGTTTGGCAATTCTTCGGGCTATGTCGGTCACTTTTGTTCTTCTGCGAATCTCCTCATTTCTGATTTGATCACGCAGAGACGCTCCGAGCAAAAATCGTTTATTTGGACTATATCGAATAAAGCCTAATTAATATATGCTGTTTGAATTACTTATAACTAAAATAAGTGGCTACTAAAAACAAGAGGAATGCCTGACTTCCAAACTAGGAAAGAATACCTTTGGAAATCAGTGCCCTTCCGTGAACACAGTTAACTGTCTGATTCGTTTCTTTAAAGACACTAACGAAGAAGGAAGAGAAGAAGGAGAAGCAGAAGAAGTTACAATGTGGGGCGAAGTTTTTAAGAAAATATATAAAGAATAACATAATATATTAACAAAGCCATAAATACTACACCAAAGTTCTCTGTAGGAGGAAAGCAGGAAGCACACAACGCCTAGTGTTTTCAAATGTTATCTTCCCCAGCTGTTTACGCTACTGCTGAATGATGTGATTTTAGCAAACTTCGTAAAGCAGAATAACTGCCGAATAAGTTTCATCCAGCAAAATATTACGTATCCAACATTTTTCCACCTTTACTGGTCGTATATTACCTATATGATATACATGTCTGCCTGTCTCTCATTTGCATGTCTTTGTAAATATGCTGAACTAAACTGTACCTAACAACTGTATTTTGTAGCACATTTAATTAAAAGCAAGTAAAGACATTATTATTTATCACCTTTGAAAGAAGACTTCAGCTGATCTAAAAGATTTCGCCATATTGCGGAAATGATATCAGCTTTTCCTGCTAACATTCTTAAAATTAAGTGATATAATTGATATTAAACTCTGAAGTGACTATCGATTCCTATCGAATTATTGCCAATTTGTTGCCATGACTACTTACTTCTTAAAGATGCCGTTTTGGTAGATAGTTACTGTCCGAACGAAATAATTATAATGTGAGATATAACAACATAAACGTAACAAACAAACAAACATAACTTATCACAAATATTGACGCTAAATAAAACCGTCTTTTAGGCCAGATCTACAAACAAAACGGAACACTGTTGTTCGAAATAACAGTTTTCAGTGACAATGGAACAACAATTAATTTACGCCCCGAGCCGACGCGGTCGCCTCGAACTTTTCGTTTAAGAACCCTGAAAGTCCTAAGACCGCCTGAAGCCACGTTTATAAATAAATATTAGGTACTATTTAAGTTCTAAATACTTAATATTAGGTAAGTATTTTAATTCCCATGCTATAAATTATTATTTGAAGAAGGTTGAATTAAAACAATGTATACCGGTATGGCTTTTTCCAAGTAAATATTGATTCAGAAGAGGTCAAAGGGCCTAAAGTGTTAATTATCTACTTATTTTAACATTAATTTAATCAAAGAAAGCTAAGCAAGTTGTATGGTTACATAAAATACAGTGTGGCGTAGCACAGCGGCTTCGAACAAAATATCTTCAAACTCCATATGTAGGTAATTGCTGAATGTTTTTCAAAGTAATTTTAGAAAACTTCTCACGTAGAATCATAAACAAATGTGTAAGCTGAAAAGTTTTGATGTCTTATTTGAGGTACATGTCTTGCCATACTCATTTCATTCATTTTAAAGATTTTCTGTAAAAGGTTCTTTCAAACAAAACAAGATTCAGTTCAAGATAATATTATGTGCTTTCTTTATTTATCTTAAACTAGCCTATGCCCGCGGCTTTGCTCGTAATTGGTTTAATACAGAAAGACGTTATCATGTATCCCTCTGGAGTTGTTTATCTTCCCGGTACAAAAATGTTTCTTTTATGAATATTAATCTGGATTATGGTCTATCTGTGAGCAAATTTCATCCAAATCCGTTGAGCCGTTTTAGCGTGATTGAGAAACAAACATCCAAATATACAAACATCTTCACAAACTTTCACATTTATAATATTAGTAGGATTATTAAGAGGCACGTCCTGCCGCGAGGTTTCGGCAAAATTTTTACCTAAATTAGCTTTGTTTGCCTATTAGAATTTCGGGGGAAAACTGTTTTTACCCCCTAAATCTTAAGCAAATCTTTTGTTTTTGGTGGCAATCGCTTGGATAAATTATAATCTATAATGACATGTATTGTTGCGCAATTTCAAAAAAGACATACGGATCAGCATAGATTTTCACGGTCCAGCAGGGCCAGTGTGTAACTGCATCGCAATCAACAAGATGCCTATTTTGACGTTTGAATCCGGAAAAATGATACAATTCGAATAGCGTAACAACAAAACTGTTGATTACGATGTCGGAGGGATTCATCATGAAATTTAATGAATGATAAAGCTTAAAACGCATACTACTTGCATAACGAAACGTGATCTAACATACATGACGTCATTTACATCGCAATGGATTTCCCTCCTGACGTCATTTATTTTATAATGAAGTCCCTCTATGTCGTTTCACAATTGCAATGTTTGATTGCGATGTTATCAAAATCGTCTTCAATTTTACATCAAAATGAAACTGTCAAATGAGTTACGCAATTGCCCTGCTGATAACATACAAAAGAAGTCGGTTAAAAATCATCGAAATCGGATGACATTTAGGGGTGGAAAACTGTTGGCGCTTTCTGTATCTACAAGAACCTGGTAAACTGTACTCTTAAAATGCAAGCAAGTATTTAAAGACTTGTAAGAAAAAATGCAGTGATTAAATTACTTGATTGACGTCTCTAACTAGGTAATAGATCTGTGTCTCTAACCATATTTTTCATCTCTTTGGTCAATTAAATGAGGTCGTGATATTATAGAGGTGGAATACGCCACAGATAAATAATTTTAAGCAATTCTTATCAAACAACAGTAAGACTGGGAATAAGAAGTGCCTTCATAAGCGCTCGCAGTTAAAGAGGCAAGGCTCTTTGTCACGTTTAGTCCGGAACGTAGACTGAGCACTCGTTAGCAATGTGTTATTGCTCGCTTAATTCTTACAACGAGTACTTAACGAGTACTGTAATTTGCGAACATTACGTATAAACACGCCTCGGAACATATGTGTTCTTTACAAGTGAAAAAACAAAGTGGTTACGAAAGTACCAGTGTCTTTGTATGTACTTTTCGTTTTGCCTATTTAGTTGAGGAAAATTTCTTGAGTTATGTGGAAAACAGAATTAATATTCGTTTGCGTTAAGTTTCTATTGACACAGTTAATTAGGATAGAATATTACAGATGTTATTTAAAAACCGGCCAAGTGTGAGTCGGACTCACGCAGTAAGGGTTCCGTACCACCCATCTACCTGATACCCCATAGAAACTGATTTAATTTACGAGAGTTTATCAAAAGACATCAACGGTCGTACGCGAAATGTGAATTTTTGCATCTCTTTCTTACGTAGGTACCACCACATATGTCTATATTTGTCCTGTTTTTAGTATTTGTTGCTAAACTACATAGTAAACACTATAATCAGACCAAGTTTGACGCTGGTATGTATTACCGTTTTGAAGATAGAACAGGAAAAATAACGTTGAAAAAAATGCATATTTTTCGAGGTTTCTTGTATTTGCCCCTTTGGATTTAGACTTTTTTATTTTTAATATTTTTCGTGATAGACACCATAGTTAACACATATTCTGTGAAAATTTCAACTGGTTATCTGTTACCGTTACAAAGATAACCTGTCCTGTGATGTACCTGTGACAGACAGACGGACGGACGGACACCGTAGCGAGAGTAATAGGGTCCCGTTTGCACCCTTTGGGTACGAAACCCTAAAAATATACCCATTAAAGCACTGTGGAAAAAAGGCTAAAATAAATCGCGAAATTGTATTTACTTACCACTAGAACTTCATAGATTCGAGATTCGCGAAAAACATACATGTCATCATCCTCCAAGCTTCTCTCAATTATACTGGGGTCAGCTTCCAATCTAGCCAGATGCGGCTGAACATCAGTATTTTACACGGAGCGACTGCCATCAGAAGCATGTATGTGTATCACAAACCATTTTTATCAGTAACATTTTTTCTACATCAAATGCGTCCCTATTGCCTGCTTCATAAATCCATGTATTACAATTTCATTACGTAAATCTTTACATGATAAACATATGATAAAAGCTAACAATAAAAATTTCAACTAAGAGCAGAGACAAGTTCTCAAACAGCTAAATTATGTTTCAAGTTTGCCCCACTTATGCCATTTTATGGAGACCCGTCTCTTCGCCGGCCATATTTTTTCCATATTATTGCTCCCGACTTTAAGATTAGCATAAATAAGCGAAAATATGAAAAGCTTTTAAAGAAACATTAAGACGTAAATGCGATAATCGCTATTCCCTGCTATCTATATAAAGCAATCTTATTTTTAAAACATAATTTTATTTATTAAATAATCCGCTTTTAACGTTGAATCGAAACTTTTGTTTTCCTCATTGTCATTCATAACGTGTTTGGTAACTTTGTGTTGTTATAAATTTGTAAACCTATTTTTATACCGACGACGTACATTTTTATTTCCCATAGAAATCTATAGATTTTTTTATAGTCTGATGTTTTATTAATACTCATACATAACTATGGCAGTTTATTGTAATAAGGTAAAACTCATAGATTCCTCCATGTTTCGCGGAACGAGGTTATATCAAATACCTACACAAGGAAATACACATCTGTGATCACCCTATAATTCTCTCAATGACTGTTAAAAGTCAATTTGTAAAGTGCTATTTAGTTTTTATTACCTTCTCCACCATCTCGAAAACTTAACTTTTGTACTGCACAAAACTATTTTAATACAAGTACTCGTATTGTTACTTTCAATAGAGATACCTTTTTAAACAGATGCCTCATTCAATTTGAATAGAAGTTTTTTTCAGAAAAATACGGAAGTTCAGGCATTGTGATGTTCAGAGTCGTGGAGAAGGCGCCTCTCAAGAGCCGCGTCTTTGTTATCATTGCGTGAATTACGCAGGTAATGGGCCGCATTTACAGCGTACGTGCCTCGACATTCATTAAAACGGCTAATTAAACCAGCCGTCGAGATTCCTACGACGAATTCGCCTTTTGAGACGGCAGAACTCTACATATTTCTTTGGGGAAAATTTCAAGTGGAGCTCCGCCGGCGTTCGTTGTTTCTCAGGGTGAAGTTTTAAAAAGACTTTAGAAGTTATTAGGAGTGTAAATTATTCAGACTAGATATGTAACCGCGTATTTATATTTGCCTATGTACTACGAAATGCAGGTTCCGCGGATGTAGTGTCCAAATTTATTAGCTATTATGCAAAGTTTAGTGCCGTAATTACTGGAGCAGTGTTGATTAGTTTTGCGTGCTGTTTATCGTATAATTGTGGAGTTACATTTGCCGATGCCGCGATGGATTGAATATTTTACTTAGTAGGTATTTGCTCAAAATTTGTATTTTGAGGTCAAAGTTTCAGTTTAAATTCAATAAATTAAAACTACTACTAACGTGTACGACGTGGCTCCGTGGGCACAGTTTTGTATTATACCGACGGCAGCAGACCCAGAGCTTTCATACTTTTTAAGAAAATTGTGAGATTTTTGCCGATTCCCTCCATATGTACGGATGACATAGTTGCTGCGTATGTGGAACTGCCAGGAAACGGAAGTAGGCCAATCGCCTGCTCGGCATACCTTCCAGGGGATGAAGCAAACCCTACCATACAACTGGACAACATGGTAACCTACTGTCAGGAGCAGAAGTCCCAACTACTAGTGGGATGTGATAGCAACACCCACCACACAAGCTGGGGAAGCACTGACACCAACATTAGGGGTGAGTTACTGTTTGATTACTTATTGTCTAACAACCTTCTCGTTCTTAATAGGGGCAATTCCCCGACCTTTGTAACCAGCACTTGCCAGGAGGTGCTAGACATTTCTTTCTGCACGGGCCCTTTACAACACCGTGTAAAAAACTGGCACGTTTCTGAGGAGGCGTCCATGTCCGATCACAGACACATCAGGTTTAACCTAACTCTCTCCGCGGTGAGAGAGACTAATTCTTATAGAAACCGAAAAGCAACGAATTGAACAGGCTACAGTACAGAGACTGTCTCAAATCGAATTTGCTATCGGTCAATAGATGCGTTAAATCTATTGAACAGCTGGAGGCTACAGTAGGGGACCTTGAAGGTGGCATTAAATCTGCTTTCTTCCAGAACTGTCCGCTAAAAACCTCCGCTACCATGAGAGATGTTCCATGGTGGAATAAGAACCTAGAGCGACTCAGGAGAAACGCCCGAATCCTGTTTAACAAGGCCATGAGGGACGACACCTGGGATGACTATAGGAAGGCGCTTACCGCGTTCAACAGAGAATTGAGGAAGGCCAAGAGAAAGTCCTGGCGCGAGTTCTGTGAATACATTAAGAGTACCTCACAGGCAGCAAGGATCCACAAAATAATCTCAAAGTCTCCTCAATCCCACTTAGGGCTATTAAAATACCCGGATGGGACCTACACGAGATCCGCAGAGGAAACACTGAAGCTTTTAGCTAAAGTGCACTTTCCGGACTCTGTGCCAATAAATGGTAACGGAAGCCATACCTATCAAAACCCTCGGAGCAACAGACCAAGAATAGAAGACTGGAGGATGGCTTCTCTTATATTTAGACCCGATCGGATCGAATGGGCCATTAACAGCTTCAAGCCCTTTAAGACCGGAGGGGAGGATAATATCTTCCCTGCCTTACTACAAAAGGGGTTGGATATTATCTTACCAACGCTGTTGAAGGTTTTTCGAACCAGCTTCGCCTGGGGCTACATACCCACAGCGTGGACTAGGGTGTCCGTCACCTTTATCCCCAAAGGGGGAGACAAGGACAAATCGATGCCCAAGTCCTATAGACCAATTAGTCTTACCTCCTTCATGCTCAAAACCATGGAGAAGGTTCTCAACCAGCACATCAGGGCTACCTACTTAGTAGACAAACCCCTGCACGTGAGACAACATGCCTATCAGAAAGGCAAGTCCACTGAGTCCGCATTGATGGACTTAGTGGATAACATAGAAAAAGCTGTTGAGGACAAAGAAATTGCTCTGTGCGCCTTCTTAGATATAGAGGGGGCATTTGACAACACCTCAACTAAAAATGTCATACTAAAAAGTATGGAGCAACGCAACATTGACCGAACGACCATCTACTGGATCGAAGCAATGTTGCGTAACAGAGTAGCGTCAACATCTCTCTTAGACACAACCATAAGGATGAGACTAAACAGGGGTTGCCCACAAGGGGGCGTCCTGTCTCCCCTATAATGGTCTTTAGTTGTTGACAGCTTACTGAGCGAGCTCAATAGGGCTGGCTATTACACGCAAGGTTACGCGGATGATCTGGTAGTGATTACCGTTGGCAAATGCCAATCAGTCATCTCCGATCTGATGCAAACGGCCTGTAGAATAATCGAAAGATGGTGCAAAGACTCCCAACTCTCGGTCAATGCAGACAAAACTGTCATTGTACCTTTTACAAAGAAAAGGAAGTTGGATGGCTTAAAACCACCAACCCTCTTCGGTAAAACGGTCAACTTTTCGGATGAGGTCAAATATCTAGGCATTATCCTAGACAAAAAACTCACGTGGAATGCACACATTAAACATGTGACAAGGAAAGCAAAAATTGCTTTGGGAACTTCCTGCCGACTGGTCAACTCGAAATGGGGCCTTAGACCATGGGCAACGCTGTGGCTGTACACTGCTATAGTAAGGCCCATGATAACCTATGGCTGTGTCGTATGGCATGGAAAAACCCATCAGACTACCTGCAGGGATGCTCTCTCAAGCCTCCAGAGACTCGCGTGTCTCATAACAACAGGAACAATTGCATCGACTCCGACCGCTGCACTTGAGGCTCTGCTTAATCTCGTTCCTTTGCATGTGCAGGTGCAAATGGACGCTAGGGCACCAATGATAAGGGCCAGAATAGCGGGAAGGACAAGATGGAAGTCGACTGCCATGAGGGCACTGCAAGAGAACCTTATGAAGAAAGACATCATTGCCATGCCCACTGATGCAATGTTAAAAGAATACAGCTTTGATAGGCTGTTTAGGGTATTCATACCTCAGAGGACTGAGTGGAAGGACGACACGCCAGGCCAGCCTCAGTCCACTGATGTTGTTTGGTTCACCGACGGATCAAAAAAAGAGGGTCTAGCAGGAGCCGGATTCCACGGTGGGCGGCCAAAGGTAAAAAAATTCGCCAACCTAGGCCAGCACACCACTGTGTTTCAAGCGGAATTATTTGCCATTATTGGATGTGTCCGTTTAAGTCTGCAGAGGACCTATATTAATAGGCGAATCTTCATCTTCTCTGACAGCCAGGCTGCTTTAAAAGCCTTAAATTCAGAGGAAATTGACTCCAAACTTGTAAAGGAGTGTGTCCAGCTATTAAACTCACTAGGAGCGGCAAACTCAGTGGCACTAGGATGGGTACCTGGACACTGTGGCATTAGGGGCAACGAAGCCGCTGATGAACTGGCTAGAGCTGGTGCTGAAAGCCCCAATGTGGGTCCGGAGCCAATCTGTGGCATTCCTAAATGCACCACTACAGCCTACCTTAAAAACTGGGGAACTGACCAAAGTATTAGCCTTTGGGAAAAATCCCCAGGCCAAGAACACTCGAAAGCGCTACTTGTGGGCTTCAAAAAAAGGTTTACGAAAGAAGCGCTTTCGTTGAACAAAAATCAGATAAGAATTTTGACAAGAACCCTTACTGGGCACTGCAAGCTGAACAAACACCTTCACAGGATGGGCCTCAGTGATACCACAGTTTGCAGGTTTTGTCGCGAAAAGGATGTGACGCCCATCCATATCCTATGCGAATGTGATGCAGTGCACCACATCAGATGCCAGTATCTTGGAGGCCACGTCATCTCAATGCAGGAGATCAAATCCTCCTCCCCCAAGGTCATAGTCGACTTTATGATTGACTTGCAGCTTGGGGAAGTGCTGTAATGCTGCAAGAGGCGTCACAATAGATCTTTTAGGTCGCAGTGGCTTAGGGGCGTTCAAGACCCTACCTCTTTCCTCAAATAAAAAAATAAAAAAAAAACGTGTACGAGCTTGCATTTTAATGTAGGATACAGTAAAATTATGCGTTCCTAACAGACACAGATTGTATTTATAGGTATAACTACCTATAAATAAAATTAGAGTAATTACACAAAAGAACCTCGTAATAGTTTCGTTTGTACATCTAATGAGATAAAAAATGCAATATCTACCGTTCTGAAAACATTATTGGTTTGCTTCCGTTTACAGACACATTCCTAAAGGTGTTTTGCGTAACGTAGTACTGACTGGCTTAGTCTAGCCATTGTGTCGGTTTTATCTAAGCTCTGTCGAATGCTGCCTAGTAATTAACAAAGTTCCCAACTCCCAAAGGGATCGGATGTACCTACGTCGAAAACCAAACCATTGCCTTTCATTTGGTCCCCAAATTAACACTAGTCGGAATCAGAGCTGCCTGCAGAAACGTGTGTTTGGTTACATTAGTGCCATTCTGTAAAATTATACAAACTCGTACCTATGTTTCTCGTCTCGATGAGCACTTTTGACGAGAAGTAATCGATAGGTCGTGTAGACGACTAGACAATTGTATTGGTGGAGTGGTTGAACACTTTTCTGCGCGCATCAGTTGCTGATTAAATCCCACAAAGGAACAATTCAATATACCTCAACTCAAACTTTGTCTGAGAATAAACGTATTTTAATTTAATTTAATTTAATGATTACAAGTTATACAACGTGTATCAGAAATGCGTGGTCATATTTAGTAAGCTCATTCAGGGCATAGCATAGAACAAATTTTAATAATGCGACAACCCTGAAATTACGAAAAAATCTGCTGCATCATAAAAAGTGCAATAAGTAACTCTCGACCGAAATGTATGGAAATACTGATTTATTTTTCGCTTTTTCACAGTTGACCCCCTAACAAGAGTTGGTCGATAACTATAGATAAGATACTAATGGGCTTAGTTTTTACACATATGAGATTTGTGTCTGTAATATAATATATTTATGTATCAATGATGTAGATACTGTTTAAATCAATTCAGTAAATAGATACCTATAATATTTTACGAAATCCGGTTATAAAATTTCAATTTAATTTCAATTGAAGTTATAGTTACAGAAGGGCACAACAGTACTTTGTGGCCAATACCCATAGTTTAGATTTGACAGGATTTATTATATGCAACGTTTGTCGGGAATATATTCGCGTCAGTGGCGCTTATAACAGCGTAGGATAAGCCTAGCTGTAGACCATGTCGATATACATTATGTCTTGTATGACAAATTGTACCTACTATGATGCTTGCAAGCATGCATAGCTTGCATTGTCTTGTTAGCGTTTAAAGTCCATAAATTAATTCTGAAATGATGTAATGCGGTATTACTTTCCTTGTGTTTTTTTTTAAATTATTGAATAGAAATTTAAAGGTTCCATGTTTTTCAGGTTGCGTACAATTAACCGCACGTTAGCGTCACTTTAATTATAAAAACCATCCTTACTGCAAAGGCGCTGTCACGGTCTAACTGTTGCCACTGGAGTGCGGTCGACTGTACTAGAAATTCTTGTATTTTTTTTATGGTATAAGATGGCGAAACGAGCTAAAAGTCCATCTGATGTTAAGCGGTTACCTTTGCCCATAAGAACTTAAATACCACCTTTTTTTTCCCTTGGGAAAATCCTCATGGACGCACTCCGCCCGGGGTAGGTGGAGCCAGTGTTGGACTCTTACCGACTAAAACCACCACGGTGTTCCTTCAACTACCTTAGCCGGGGGCGTGGGAACCCGTGAGTATTCACACAACCACCCCCGACAGGTACCGGCCCGCCACAAGCAGGCGAGCCCCTTCTCCCCGTGCGGCCTAACATTGACCACACCCTCCTCAGTGGCGCACACGGAACACTGCACGCCACGTCACCTCATGGCCCTTTACCACCTACAGCCTTTACCGTTTCTAGTTGACTACGACTATAAATAATCAATTTGGTTATTTTAAAATCGTACATGACATGATAAGCCTTACTGTTCCATTGCTGGCCACGAGCGTCTTCTCAGAATGAGAAGGGTTTAGGCCTTAGACCACCACGCTCGTCAAGTGCAGGTTGATGGACTTGCACACACCATCGAGAGCTTTGGCATCGACTGTACTTTCCTTATATTTTATGTTGTTGTTTGTGTTTTTTTTCACTGTTATTTAAATCTTGCGTGCTGTTAACTGGGACAGTAAATCATTTTTATTTCTTTTATTTCTTTCATTTTACCTCTCTGAAGTGTGCAGGTTTCCTTCATCATCATCATCTTAGCCCGGTATCACCCACTGCTGGGTGTAGGCGTCCTTTCGTTTCTGTCAGCCTCTTCGATCTTGTGCGAGAATCTTGAGGTTTCTTTACGATGTTTCATCTCAGACCCTCCTGTTTGGAAGGCAAACATTCAACTGCTATTATAGCTACGGACGGAACTCTATTTTTGGCATGGTAACACACGCACTTAATAACAGGTTATGTTTTGTTTGTATTAAACCTCTTTGAACATATCAATCAAGCTGTTTCTCTCTCTAATATTTACTTCGGTTTACTTGTTTTGCTAATCACGTATTTGAATACAATCTTACTGACTACAAGTTTAAATTATATCGATTACTTGGATATAGTTATAATAACTTATCTTAGGTACGATAGTTGAGAGGCATAAGAAGAAATAAATTATAATTTGATATAGGTATTTAAATTCATCAAAATGTAACATTTCGTCGCCGACAGGCTGGACGGGCCGTTTTTAAAACATTGGCTGGCCTTACATGCACCTGTTTATCAGGCATGGGGCAGATAAATAAAAATTAATATGTACCAATCTACGTAATAATTTTATATATATTATTAAATATTAATATACAATTTAATTTAAAATTTAAAATAATTTAATTGAACAATAAAAATATTTAATTCAATTCAATTCATTTATTTGCCAGAATGTAGGTGTACAAGTATGATCTTAAATTTAAATGGCCCATTTACATTCTACCATTACTTATGGTGTGCAAATATACATTAAGTTAAGTTAGTTATTAAGTTATTCTAATTTCATTTAGTCTTTGTAATAATAATGATTTTTTTTTATTACCAATAACGTTAATATGAATTATTACCTCTTTTGCCCTCAGGCTCGGTGGAGCGATGATATTGGCAAGGTGACTGGTAGAAACTGGATGCGAGTGGCTGAGGATCGATGTCAGTGGTGTGCCATTGGAGGGGCCTATGTCCAGCAGTGGACTAATATAGGCTGATGATGATGATGATGATTATCTGTTTGGAGAGAAAATATGATAATAACCTTAAAATTACTAGGCTTGGAACTACAGTAGTCGCACGCAGAGTGAAGCCATTTTAAGTTGGCATATAAAGGCTACGTTCGTACATTATCTGTGCGCTTGTGTGCGTATCAGGTAACATTCTACGTACCGCTTGCGGACACACATGGATAGTTTTTTGGCTTCATCTTTGAGCGGAACTTTGAATGAAATTAGCACTCTAAGTCTAATTACTCTAGTCTAGTAAAAACTTTTTAACAAAAAATAAAACCGACTTCAAAAACCTTAACTAAAAAGTAAAAAAATAATCATTGTATGTATTTTAAAATCTTAACTTAAACAACATTTTGAAGGCGGCGCGTGGTTGACCCTTTGCGTCATGTAATGTACAGTCGAGCGCAATATCTATAGTAAAAACAGTTTATGTGAACGTACATGAAAATCACGCGCCGCCTTCAAAATGTTGTTTAAGTTAAGATTTTAAAATACATACAATGATTATTTTTTTACTTTTTAGTTAAGGTTTTTGAAGTCGGTTTTATTTTTTGTTAAAAAGTTTTTATTTTATACTTTTTAGTTGAGGGTTGATTCATAAATGTTTATATAACCAATTTGAGAATATATTTTTATTAACCTTTGCTATCCCACTGCTGGGCAAAGGTCTCGCTCATGTTCTTCCAAACGTCCAATCACTATCGTGAAAAAAAAACACGCATATCGGCCAAGAATTCTCAGAATGAGGAACCAATGAGCAGATCATCTAGATACGCAAAGCTAAAATTAACTGATTTATTGAAGCTGGTTAAAAAACTACTTAACCTAAGTCAATAAAATTTATATGGGACCACCGCGCGGACTTTCTCTACCAAATAAAAAAACAACCACGTAAATCGGCCCACAAATCTCGGAGTAATCGGTGTACATACATGAAAAAAAAAAAAAAAAAAAAAAAACCCGCGGAATACATAACCTCCTCCTTTTTTTGAAGTCGGTTAAAAATCATTTATTACACTACACTGAATTCAGAAATTCTAATTAGGATTTAGGAAAGGAACTTTCTTATTACACCGACCTAACTTTTATTACACTTTCCTTATTTCCTTTCCTAAATCCTAATTAGGATGACTGAATTCCAAGTAATGTAATAAGCGCTAATAGTGTGGTAAGAGTTAGGTCGGTGTAATCAGGAAGTTCCTTTCCTAAATCCTAATTAGAATTTCTGAATTCAGTGAAATATAATATGCGCTTATGACCTCTTGTTCCGAAATGAACTCATGCAAGATATCGGTTCATTATTTTAATTACTAATTATTACCTACTGCCAACTTGAGCTACCGTTTCATTAAGTTTAGAAGTATTGATAGTTGTTTTCGTGTGAATTTTGCCAGAATGATTGATTTTTTCAGGAACAGTATAAGGCTTTTAGATAAAATAAAAAATAAAGTTTCCTCTCGCAGGTCTGCTGGAAAAATTTGTTAAAGAAATAAACGCCTTTATATTATTCATTTCTATGTATTTTATTATTATTTCTCTGTGTATGCATAAATTTCATAAATAAATAAAATATTGAATGTAGTAGTTAATCAATAATAATTACTTGCCTTTTCGGCTAATAGAAGTAACTGTTTCAATTTAAAAACGAACCATTTCTCATACAAATATTTTTGCATCGTCTAGTGGTCACCACAAAAGTTCGAAACAAAAATAAATATAAAGCTGCAGACCCATATGACACTTGATTCAGTTGTTTGTTTTCGAAACAGTGAAAAATAACACTTCATGCAAAGCAAATAACGCGAGCGGAGATAAAACATCCGAGCTGGTGGCTAGCCTGTTTTCAACTTCAGTAACTTCGTAATTTTATAGTTAGCCTTTCTGCTACAACTTTTGAGTAACTGAAACCTTTAAAAATGTATGCACCAGCAGTCTGATGGTTATTATACATATATGTAGTAAAACGTTGATCGTGTTGTTTCCCAACTTTGTAACGAACATTCAGTGCTATTTTCGTATTTTTTTCTGTTAAACCTTTTGAATCCTTCCGTCGGAAAATTTGGGACATGGTCTGGAACTTGCAACTAGGTATGTAAAATTTCTCAGATATTTCTTACCCAACTGCTGCAGAAGTCGGGTAATGTTTTTCGGATGTATGCACGTATCATCATCATTTCAGCCGAATGACGTCCACTGCTGGACATAAGCCTCCCCCAAGCATCGCCACAACGACCGGTCCTGCGCTTTCCGCATCCAGCGGATTGATACTGGAAGGCGCAGCGTGGATAGGCCCCCACAAGGCAGACCGACGACCTGATGAAGGTCGCGGGAATCCGCTGGATGCGCGTATGTAAGTATGTATATGTACATGCCGATTTTATTGTACATCCTCTTGTTTACACCTTTTCAGTTCTTTTTACACGCAGTCGGATTCTTTGGTTCTTTTAAATTTTATTTCATAAGGATGATTGATTGATATTTTTTAGATAAATTGCTCATTTTTACAAAAGAGGAAAAGGGTAGCCTCCTCCGATTTCGTTACAATATACTCTGAGTTTGTTTTGTTACAATTTTCATAGATTAATTTACTTAGTACCCATCCATTGTGGATGTTAACTTTCACGGAACAAAACACTTACACCTGTATTTAAGTAATAAGCTAAACACAACTTTTTTGCGACTATGTAAAAAACTACTTAGGACTAATGTTCCCAGCAAACTTCTACTCTTAGACGCAAAGTCCGCCTCTCTACAACATCAGCTATTGCGGCCATCTTATTTAGAAATCTCCATATCTCCTAAGAGCTCTAGGATTTTCTTAGCGAAGATTTGTTGCAGTTCATCTGACATAAGTGCTTCCCCAGATGCGCATTTAGTTTATGCATCGGTGGGTCGCATTCACACGAGATATGCAGTTTCTGCTACTTACGAAATGTGTGCTTACACTCAAATATATGAGAACCTTTTAAATATAAAAGAGTACCGAATGTAAAAAAAAACCGGCTGTTCTCCTTAGATCAGATTTTTGGATCCCAAATCCGGAGTCTTGATCACAGCTCCAATGATAAATATGGATAAAAACTGTCTTCGACTTTTAATGCAAGATAAACATATTTTCTGTTGATAAAAAAAAATAAAAAAAAAATAAAAAAAAATTATTTAATTGAAATTAAATAGTCTAGGACCTACCTACCGCTTAGCGTTCTCTATAACATGTGCGGTCGACCACATGTCAGTGATAACATTTTGACACTGACAACGCCTTTATTTCGTAAGCAGTAAGGGTGGTTTTCTAATTCAAGTGTTTCCACTGACGTACAGTCGACTGTACCAGCATAAAGAGAGAATTAGCATTGGCCTCTGTAGACATGTCGAGACGCTCGCTCGCTTAAGTTATTGCAGTAACTTAAGCTAAGTGTTATGCAGTAACTGAATTGAAACGTCAACCACATTCAGAAGACTCTAGGGATTGCCATAAGAGCGAAACAAACAATATCACAGATCTATATCCACAACAGCACGCCAGAATTCCTCAAAGGGATAGAGAGAGATGTATAGTACACCCACATTTCGCCAGTTATGTTATGTCTCATATAATAGCCGGCGAGCCTATTGTCATAAACCAGCCAAAAATTCAAATCCGGGCTGCTCCTGAAATTTTCCTACTGAAAAAACCCAAAAACGCTTTGCCTGACCCGGGAATCGAACCCAGAACTCCACGCTTAGCAGTCGCGATATACAAAACCAATCTTCGCAATCAAGAACAATGGTCGTTCTTACAATAAAACTTATATTAGAATAATTTTCAGTTTTCAGTCAGAAATTTTGGTTTAAATATGTACCTATTTAAAATTAAATTAGATTCAGAAAGTTTCAAGAGATCAAAGAAACAAGTTGGATACGTCGTTAATCAAAATGAAGCTGGAATAAATTGGTGATGTGAAATGAAATGCGACCAGCGAAACGTGTTATTCAGTGCGGTGACATCGGAGCGCACTCAGTTAGATTGTCCATATGAAAACCCCGCTTTATTTATGTAGGCTTGTTGAACATGCTGTGGTTGGAATGGACGAGTAATACCTAATTAAATGCAATTTTGTGTGACTGTCAGAAATCGTATGTGATTAATTTATTTGTATTTACTTTTAATTTCCAATCAAGCTGAAAGCCGATTACAATGAACATCTCAAGTAAATAAGATATGATGTAATATTATTATTATTTATTTAATTCGATAGCAGTGCAAGCCCAGCGGTTGAACGCTTGCCTTCCATGCAGGAGGGTGTAAGTTGGATCCCGGCCCACACCTCTGACTTTTCGAATTCATGTGTGGATTTATATTCGATTATAACTTGCTTTAACGGTGAAGGAAAACATCGTGAGGAAACCTGCACACCAGAGAGTGCTCCATACAGTTCTCAATGGTGTATGCAGTGGGACAGTAATGGGCTGGTTATGTTATGTTTATGTATTTAATTCGAGCAACCAAGACTAGGGTAACACTATTTACTTAAAAACTATGTTAGTGATATTAAAATTAAAATGTAATCCAATTATGAAACAATTTAAAACTAAAAATTACCAATAAATATTTTTGAATTGCTGCCAGAATTCCAGCAGAAATTCTGGAGCAGCGATTCAAAAGAGAGCAATCTAATCTGCCTGCAATCATGCTCAGGATGCTATTGGAGCTAGCCCGTACCCGGCGCACCAAGGATGCACATCTTTTTCGCATTGTAGCAAAAAAGCAGTCTAAATGCATTTTAGGAAACATCCCTGATGCGCTACAGAAGCGAGGCAGCCCCATCGGCACCCTGAAGGCATTATTATACTGGACGCTAAGGACGCTGTACGACTTTTGTGTAAAATGTACCCACAAGCTACTGGTATAAAATGATGATGGTATTGATGCCATACGATGAAAATCAGATCAGGATTTGATTATCACTTCCTTTAACGTTGAAGCAAAAACATCGCGAGGAAACCTGCACACCTGAAAGTGTCCCATACGGTTTTCGATGGTATATGCAGTTCGCCAACCCGCACTAGGCCAGCGTGGTGGACTAAGGCCTTAATCTTCTCATTATTAGAAGAAGCCCGTACCCAGCAGTGGGATATTAATGGGAAGATTATGATGATGATGATACGACAAAAAAGTAAACATTTATGACTTCGTAACGACTTTAGCTTGAAATTCTAAATATTTAAAGTTATTTTAAAGGACACCTCTAAGAATAGCCTGAGTCTGTACAAAGATAAAAAATATACGACAGTTACATGCGTATTTTTTCATTACTTTTTATTCATCGTATTTGATGCAGATTGCAGACACTACAGTAAACATTTTTAAATTTAAAGAATAATTAACACATTAATAACGTGAGCGGCTATGGTAGTCCATTTGACTTCATATTCTTGACCAATCACTTGTATGTACTTTATGGTTTTATAATGTATTACGTTGGCACCACTGTTAAAAATAGCCAATGATAGCCAACCTCTTGTTAGCACCTTATGTCTATACATAAGAAGGTGCTAACAAGAGGTTGGCTATCTATTCCTATGAATAGAAGAGTAAAACTGTTTAGTTGCTAGGCAACCACTTGTTTGACATTAGTTTTGTAAGCAAAAAATAACCTCAAATTAGTGAATAGTTTAATGAATAAAAAATCTGTGGAGTGCTGTCCGTTTATTAAAATAGATCGCAACATATTGCCCTCATCGAATTGTATATGGTGAGCATCATCTTTTATTCATAACGTTAGGCTGAGCTTTAATGGAATTTTAGAAATGTCCTTTACCAACTAAAGTTTTTAGTGATAAACCGCGAAGCTATTGAAAAAAAATGTTGGGTGTGAGGATTTAATGGAAAGATTAAAGTGTGACATTCATTAGCAGCAATCAGTCAAGCGAACTAAGCAGGGTGGCCTTCCGACAGCTGACTGCTACTTATCTAAATAAGATCGGCGTCGTGCGTGATGGATTTTAAGACCCTCGTCCCTCCTGGGTGCCACCGTTCAGTAATTTAAAATCAGCTTTCGCTTTCAGAATGTTCATAGGGCTTAAAATATTTTAACGTGATTTAAATACGAACACGCTTCACGCTTGCAACGTTCGACATGTAAAACAATACCATTTAGTTGTCGGGCTGAAATCCTCATACCTGATTCGGTTGTCAGGCTTAAAAAGCCTTTTTAATATGATAACGACTGTAATTGATATTCCCTAAAAAGTATGCACATATATTTGGTCCTACACTAACAATCCGAATTATTTAAAGGAGTACATCTATATGTTGCAAAGATGATCTGTAGCAAAAAAAAATTGATTTTATCAATCCCACTGAAAACCATCATCATCTTCACTTAAGATCATCGGAAAACTTGGGGCTTCTGATGCCAATGCATTCTACAAAATTTTATGATAAATCTTTTACTGTTCAGGCTGTGCGTCTGTGGAATGAGTTACCTGTGTGTATACGGCGAGCTCAGTCACTGTTTTCATTTAAAAAATTAGTTAAAGAATACTACCTTTCCAAATAGATTGTAATTTATTATGACATTGCCTATGTATCCAATCTCTATTCTAAATTGTAAGATTATTTATATATATATTATATACATTTATGATACCTATATGTGTAATATATTTAGTTCTATTTATTTATTTTAGTTTAGTAGTACGCCACGGACTGCCCCCATTATCTAGATCTTACGTCTTCTTTGTCCATCCAAAGGTTGTCTGGAAGATATCGCTTTTAGCGATAAGACCACCCATGTAGGTACCCATAATTTATACGTTGTTCCTGTTTACTACTATTTTCATGGTGTACAATAATAGTACATTACTGTCGAGGCCTGAAATGAAGCAATTTACGGCCGAGTAATATTGGAAGTACGAGGCGAAGCCGAGTACTTCCCAAGTGATCTTAAAAGGACGAGGCGCAAGCCGAGTCCTTTTTAACTAAACGAGGCCGTTAATTGCTATTTCGGCCGAGACTTGTATAGTACTTTTCTCTCATTTGTGAGGAAACACAACACAAATTAGTTCAACAATATCTAATTTTCATTCACGCCAATACGCCCGCGCGCGGTTCTTGTTCTATTTTCAAAGTTTTGAAAAAAAAAATGCGCATTCAGCCTGTATAATGATAAATATTTTGTACTTAAAAACACCTAATTTATGTAAGAGTGTACTTAAAAACCTCGGTAGCATAATTTAAAAAATAAAAAGTGTCCAGCAATTTCTATTATTGTCCTGTTGGATATTACCGGCCTGTTATTTCGTTGCGTACGGAAAAGAGCCGATTGTTGTATTCTTTTTTTTTAATAATGTACCAATTTCCGAGCAAGTGGGAGAAAAGTATATTCTATCTATCTATCTATCTATCCCTTCCCGCTGAAAAATGCATTCAACTAGTCCTTACATAATGTCCATAATAATATATAATAGATTTCCTGAGCCAATAAAAAATGAAAGATAAATAAATATATTTAATAAAAAACTAAAAAAGCTATTATTAAAAAAAATGCTATTATAATATTAATAAATATTAAGATGATAAGTCATTACAAAAATATACTTGTTATATGCTATATTTTATCTAACAGCCAGCTTCCTCTCCTACATATTTTATTTGCCGTGCCCGACAGGGTTTACACTGATCTCATAGTTTTAAGTCTACCACCTGAGTAATACATTGTGAATGCAATAAATATATTGAGTATTGAGTATCTTTTTTCAAGACATTACTAAAATAATTCTAATAAAGATTGGATTCGACATACTAATTATGTTTTTTACAAGGTCGGCAACACAGCGGCGGCTCCCCTGGTGTTGCGGATGTCTATGGGCGGTGGTGATTGCTTATCATCAGGTAACCCGATTGCCTGTTTCCCTCCCTATATTATAAAAAAAACATTTGTTTTAGTTTGCATTTTCCTCCTCTCTAGAATAACATGCACTGGGCCATGCATTTGACGTTCATGACCATGTAACACGAAAATACAACGAAGCAAGTGAATTTATCGATAATCAAGTATTTATTTCAATTATAACAATAAAACAGATAAATCATAAATGACATGACTTCTTCAATATTAATAGATGTAAATCTTGTCTTCAAATATTTCGGATTAATAATGTACCTTATAACCTGTATAGTATATACAGGTTGTCCTTTTGCCAGTGGTCCAAGGGAAAACCCTGGTTAGAGAACTTGTCTAGCTATCAGTCTGCTGTGTATTAGTATGGGAAACCGTTAAGAAATTGTGATTCTTCTTTTGTTTTTCAAGAATTTTGTCACCTTTTATTATATTTCTAGTCATCATTGCCAACCTACTTCAAATTGAAAATTTGCTTCCACGTTTTCACATAGAATGGCTACACGATAGGTACAACTAGAATTTAAGAAAAAACATCAGACAATTATTATTTATTTAAACTTTGATTCACATATTTGAAAAAAATAACGGTAATTTAGTCCAACTTTCTGACACACGTTGCAAAACGCCCGTGCACATTCTTTTATTTTTCATCTTTAAAAAACCTCGTATATATGAAAGTGTGTTAAAATTTTAGATTTCTATATTCGTTTATAGAAACCAACACCAAAAACAACACGAAAATCATTAAAATTCATAAGTCAACATTTAATTGAAGTTATCTCAAAACCATCGCAGTAACCATTTAATGGCTGTCGCTGTGTGGTTTGCGCTTTACTCTTCTATTCCTATAGATGTGAAGGCGCTAACAAGAGACTGGCTATCTTTGACAGTGGTGCCAACATTTTTTTTTTCAAAACTATAGAGTACTCACAAGGAATTGGTAAAAAATAAGAAGTTAAATGGAGCATCATACCTGCTCACGTTATTATTGTGTTGATTGACACTTTAAAATGAAAAATGTTTATTGTACTGTCTGCATTAAACACGATGAATAGTAAGCAATGAAAAATTACGCATGTAATAGTCGTATATTTTTATCTTTGTAACAGACTCAGCTCAGGCTATTCTTAGCGATGTCCTATCCCACACTAATGTTGCAGACTGATAGCTAGACATGCCCTCTAACCAGGGTTTCCCCTTGGGTCACTGTCAAAGGGACACCCTGTATGTAGGACATTATATACAAGGCATGTACTTACTTGGGTCAAACCGGTCAAATATACAGAGCTCTGACATTCGACTATTCCAGCATACGTTTTGAATTTATTAGTGTAATTTAATTCTGCATATGTAAGTTGCTTTGGAGCATAATGTAGAATCTCGCATGTACAGTACAAAGTAGCTATAGTATAAGGAAAATTCAGATTAAACGTGACTGCCCGAGTCCCGGGCGCCGAGTCTTACGGGTAATTCGCAATAACATAGCGCTAATGACCCAGCATTCACAAGGGAGAATTCTCAGCTAACTGCGACATTAAGACCTTCTTATTTGGCTATTTCACTTCGTTATGGGGCCTTTGTGGGAGCTTGTGGAAAAATATCAAGTTTACAGTTCTGAAAGGAGATTATAGATATGTGCAGCACGTTCGGGCTTTTCTATTGAACATCAATGACGACCTCTGTGGTCTAGTGGTTCGAGTGTCGGACTGCTGATCACGAGGTCGTGGGTTCGATTCCCACAGGACACAAATGTTTGTGTGATGAACATGAGTGTTTGTGTTGGTCTGGTTGTTTCTTATGTATTATAAGTATGTATTTACAAAAAAAAGTATATAAGTATTATATCCATTGTCTAGTACCCATAGCACAAGCTCTGCTTAGTTTGGGACTAGATGGTGATGTGTAAAATGTCCTAAAAATATTTATATTTATTTATTTTTTATATCAATCTTTTATTATGTTTGTGTGTTTTCTATGGCGTTATGAAGTTACATACAAATCATTCCAAGATTTGATATTTTTTGTAAATATTATAATTTACAAAATAAACTTCAAATCATGGAATATATTTTCTAATACAAATGCGACTGCTAAGCGTGGATTCCTGGGTTCAATTCCCGGGTTGGGTTTTTTTTTTGGATTTTTTCATTAGACAATTCTCGGTAGTAGGTCGGAGTCAAGATTTGTGCTCGTTTAATGGCCATAAACTCGCCCTATATTCATAATTTCAGCCGAAAGATATTCACTGCTAGAAATAGGCCTCCACCAAGCATCGCCACAACAACCACTCCAACGCTTCCCGCATCCAGTGGATTCCCGCGACCTTCACCAGATCGTCGGTCCACCTTGTGAGGGGCCTACCCACGCTGCGCCTTTCAGTACGCGGTTGCCACTCCAGAACTATTCGACCCCATCGGCCATCCGTTCTGCGAGCAATGTGCTCCGTCCACTGCCACATACGTTTGTCAATTCTTCGGGTTATGTCGGTTACTTCCGTTCTCCTGCGAATCCCTCATTTTTGATTCGATCACGCAGGGTCACTCCGAACATTACATGGGACTTTTAACCCAACTGGCGAAATGTGAGATCCCTTAAGGGAATACAGGTGTGATGTTATGTATGTATGTATGTAGGTACAATAGAAAGCATTATTTCAATATTTTTTATTGAGAAACAAAATTTGACAATTCAATTTTTTTTTTGGTCTTTTAACGATATCTTTCTGCTGGTTGTTATTCTATTAGTTCATCTAACAACTCTTTTCTAGTTTCCAGATATTCAATTTCCTGAGAAACATTACAATTCTTATTTGCATTTGATAAAGGAAACTTTTACTTATGTAAAATAACACTCAATGAATTAATCGTTTCTCTTGATAAATAGTTTGTAAATACAGTGAAGTATTTAGACAAATGATAACTACTCCAGCTTCGGTTACATTGAAACCTGAGTAATGAAATTGCTACTGTAGATTAGACGGTTAAATCAATAACGATAATGTATTCATCGGGACTGTTTCAATGCTCACCTCAGCAACCTTCTCATTGATGGTGGAAATGGAATAAAAGCCACCCATTACGGGATGAACAGAAAATTCAATTCGCTCAATGTGGTTGAGAACATTTTGATTACATAGCGACTCGCAAACACTCTATGTGTGCTCTCGTACAGGTAAATAATTCGATATACAGAGATCCAATTGCGTCATCTCGTTTTGCGCCGATTTCCCCTTGTATCTGTATAGGACTACATTATGATACGCTTTTTTTTTTCGCACGTGGATGTATCGACTGTAAGTTGATTTGCACGTCTGTTTATTATTATTTACTATTTGGCATATTATACATATTATAAATTGGAACATATTATACTATGTATAGGCAGCTAATTTTATCAGATTGGTAGGAGAATTATTTTTTAACAAGTATAGTCGGGGTGGGTCAGTGTAAATGATTAGGGCTTTATTAGATGGAATAAACTTTAATAAAAAAAAAGGTATAAGACACCAAAATTACAATAGAATGTCCACACACGTCAGAACTCTGTCTCCATAGACTAAAAAGTGTCCTACCATAGAAACACGACCACAGACTACTCTATTAATTGGGTCGTCGCGAGGCGCATACTCGGTGCGTTCGAATACTCGTGTGTTGGAGAATAACGCGTAGGCGCCTTGCCTCGACTCGTGCGATGGGGGAGCATCCTGTGGTTCCGTACATTCGCTATACACTCCCCCTCGGGTTCGTGAAGGCGTCCTCGCTCAGGAACCCGCTCAAGAACGTCAGAAACAGGCTGAATATGACGAGGCCGGCCTCTTTTACGCTTCGGCATAATCGGAAGAGGTGGCTCTTCGTCTCTATTGACAAAAGGCGTGAGTTGGGACGCGTGGAACCTGCCCAAGACCTCGTCGGGAGAATTAAGTTTTGAAACCAGGTAAGTAGTAGGGCTAGCTTTCTTAACGACCATATAGGGACCATCCCTCTTTGGTACAAACTTAGCTGATAATCCCTTAGCAGCGTTACTCAATACGTGCGACTTAACCAAAACTTGATCACCGACATCAAATTCTTCAGGTTTACGACCCTTGTCCGCGTAATCTTTACGTCTATCCTGTTCTTTCTCAACTTTATCCCTAATCGTAACTAAAGAATCTAAAAACTTCTTTAAGTAGGGCGTACTCTGGGGAACAAAATTATCCTTTTTCAGGACGGCCCTAATATCGTACTGAACGTCAAGAGGTGAACGGAGATTCCTCGCCAAAGTGAGAAAAGCTGGAGAAACGCCTGTTGTATGACACAACGCTGAGTTCATGGAGAAACGAACCGATGGTAAATGGTTTGGCCATGAAGAATGCTCAGTGTCAACCAACTGGGCCAGCTGCACCTTAAGGTCTCTGTTCTTCCGTTCAGCCGGGTTTGCCTCCGGATGATATAAAGGTAACAAGTCCTGTTGAATTCCCAAAATAAACATACATTGTTGCATGACGGAAGAGACAAATTGTATTCCATTGTCCGATACAATACGACGCGGCAAGCCATACCTGAGGAAGTATTCCTCAATTAGCGTACGAGCACAAACTTCTGAGGTGGCGTCAACAAGAGCAAAGAGCTCGACCCACCGAGTAGCTGTGTCTTCGACTAATAAAATGTATTTCTCCCCCTTCTCTCCAGGCGGGAGCGGGCCAAACAAGTCGATCGCCAAGACCTCTCCCCTTTGATTTAACACTGGGGTCTGTAAAAGGCCTGAAGGCTTCAAGTTTGAAGACTTGTACCGCTGGCAGGTTGCGCAAGACTTAATAAAGTCGGCGACAAACCGTCTCATTCCAGGGAAGAAAAACCGCTGTGAAAGCTTATGTAAGGTCCTGTCGATACCTTGATGCCCAGCAATAGGAGTGTCATGGCATTCGCTCAAGACGTCGAGTCGTAAACTCACTGGAAGCACAAGCTGTGGTTCCTCGACATCGACATCGGGGTTGTACCTATACAGGACTCCTTGCTGCATAAAGTAACCTCGCTCGGACCAACGTTTCTCTTCAACTGCATCATTATTTTCAAGACCACTGACTATCTTTTCCAGTTCTGGGTCATCAAACTGAGCACGTCGCAAATCAGTAGGACTTCTAGTGGGTAAGTCAACAACGACTGAACAAATACCACACTGACCTTTACTGTCTTCTTCGCAGGTAGGACGACTCAGAGTGTCGGCGACAACATTGGCTCTGCCTGGAGTGTATTCGTACTGAATGTTAAACTCCTGTAACTTCAGTGCCCACCGAACTAGTCTACCAGAAGGCGACTTCAAGCTCAACAACCATTTAAGAGGCTGATGGTCACTACCTACAATAATTTGCTGACCCTCAATATAACCTCTGAATTTTTCAACTGACCATACTACCGCGAGAGCTTCCCTCTCGGTAGTGCTATAATTACGCTCGGCTGGGTTTAAAAGGCGGCTCGCATATTCAATTGGCCGTTCGTCTTTTCCCTCTCCTTGTAGGAGAACTGCACCGAGAGCGTAATTACTCGCATCTGTACGCAAGATAAACGGTTTACTATAATCAGCTTGTATAAGTATGGGCGCAGACGTTAAGCACTTTTTCAGCTCCTGAAACGCCTTATTTTGCTCAGAGCTCCATATCCAAGACTGATTCTTCTTCAAAAGACGTGTTAAGGGTTCAGCAACTTCTGAAAAGTTCAAAATGAACTTTCTGAACCACGAACAGGTCTGAAGAAACGTTCTGAGGTGACGTAGCGAACTTGGAACCTTCATGTCCGCCACGGCGCGAACTTTGTCATGATCAGGCGAAATCCCATCCTGACTAATAACATGACCTAAGTATTTCACCTCTTCGCGCGCGAAAACACACTTTTCGCGATTGGCGCGAAGATTGAACATGCGCAACCTCTCAAAAACTGCACGTAAATCAGCGATATGCTGATCAAACCCTTCGGATATTACGAGTAAATCATCCTGATAGGCCAATAGGGTCACATTTTTAAGTGACGCTCCAGAGCGCAGCCTATCTATGAGCCGTTGGAACGTGGACGGAGCGTTTTTTAGTCCAAACGGCATCCTTTTAAAACGGTAACTACCAAAAGGTGTTAAAAAGGCCGTTTTGTCTCTGTCACACTCACGGACGGACACATTCCAAAATCCACTCCTCATATCCAAAGTACTCATGATGCAATTGCGCTTGGTAGACTGTACTAACTCGTCTATAAGCGGCATCGGGTACACATCGGTTTTCGTTATCGCGTTAAGTTTTCGGTAATCTACGCAAAAACGAACTTGACCGTTCTTTTTAGGCACTAACAACGCAGGAGAGCCCCATGCCGATTCGCACTCCTCGATAATATCATCGGCTAACATCTTTTCTATTTCCGACTGCATAATAGCTTTTTTAGCAGGGTTAAGCCGGTACGGAGGGACTGCAACAGGAGCGTGGTCACCGGTGTCAATAACGTGCTCTGCAAATGTAGTCGGTTCGCCCCTTAACTCAAATACGTCCTTATTATCAGAAAGGAATTGGGCAAGAACGGAGCGCTGCTCGTTGCTAAACCGTGACGCTTCCTCCTCCCTAAGTACACTACTAATAGGCACACTCTCAACGTGGTGTACATCTTTTTCAGGGAGAAGATCGAACTGCTCAAAGCTATCAGCAAAATGCCATTTAAAATTACAAAAATCAATACAAATATTAAAATTTATCAAAAAATCTATACCTAAAAGAGTTTCGTTACTATCCGCGTCTGGAAAAATTAAAAAACTTACGAGCCTGGTTCTACCTTCAAGAGTTACATTCACTTCGGTAGTAAGTACATTCAATAACCTACTGACACCATCTGCTAGTTTTACATTTTCCATACGAGAGGACATAGGATGATCTTTGGCCTTTAGGAGAGCGTATAACGTATGGCCAGCCACGCAGCTTTTGGCTGCCGAATCTACCATCGCGGTACCTTTTTCACCTAAAATACTAATCTTTAGCACGGGCCGTAGAAAAGATCGACTATCAGTACGATTACCGACAAAAGGTTGTGAACCTCTGGCAATTCCGCACAACTGCTGACAACCGGAAAAATGTTGACAACCACTTGCTATTTCGGAAAAATGTTGAGAGTCGCTGGTATTATTACAAAACGGTTTATAATCATTATCAGATCTGGAAATAAGCATAAAATCGCGAGAGCAAGATTTTGATCCATCGGAATTACCAGATAAAGATTGACAACCATTGAACGATACCGACCGTGACGTTTCACTAATCTGTGACGGTGACGCGAACTCCCCCTGGTCGCAAGTAGTACAAACACTTACATTAGTTTCAGTACAAACACACATTTTCGTTTTAGAACGGAAACAAACACAATTATGATCAACACAAAAAGAACTACTTACATCACACAAAGGATTATCTAAACTATTATTTGAGCTCACAGCATTAACATTGTTATTAATACAAGGCGGCTCTTGTAAACTAAAATAATCATTCTTGAAACTGATACAATGTAAACAATTACAATCATCACAAGTTTTATCATGTAAACATTTACTATAAGGAACACTATCAGCAAAAACAGGATCCATAGTCAAAACATTAACATCCAAATTAGGTACACTAGTGACAGAATCAGATATATTTATAGAATCAACAAAACAATCGTTATTAATACAATCCCTTGCGACATACGCAGGGTTACCTGGAACATCGTGAGAAGACATGCATTGCTCGATGCTCGAATGCGCGGAATCGCCCGCTACGCCGGCAAACATCACGCTACCTCGCAGCGGCGACGGCGTAGTAGGCTGAGTAGGCACTTGCGGCGGCGGCGGCGGTACGTTTATCGCGGAGCTAATGTCGCTATGCACGGCAAGCACGGGGCGCGTGCGACGCGAGTCAATGCGATCGGTGGGCACGCGAGATTCACAAGCCGAAGTTAGGGAATAGAACGTTGAACGTTCACTATTTTGTCCGTTATTGGTCTTACACTTAGGACACTTCGACTTAATGACATTCGCGGCACCACAACCGTAACACTTAATGTCTTTATTAACACTTTTAGAGTTATTGTCACTGTTGACTAATTTTTCGCAATTTTCTTTAGTGTGGCCGCTACGTTTGCAGTAAACACAGAATAACTTGTTTTCCCCTGCCTTTTTCGTCGTTGAGTCGCCCGTGCGACTACCGGCGGCGGCAGTGGAAGACCGAGAAGTAGAACTTGAAGCGGTGGCGGCGCGGGCGTTACGCGCAGGCCCGTCGGCGGCGCGTGACCCCTCTTCGCGACATGATGACGGTTTTTCTGCCGAATGACTGTGCCGTAGCTCATTTATTGAGTCCTCAACGGCTCGAGCCTTTTTTAGCAACTCGTCGAATGTCGAAACCGCAGTTCTATCAATACGTTTTCGGATGCGGCGATCCAGCAATCCGAACGTCATATCCAACTCGACACGTTCGCATAAATCTTCTTTAGGCAACTTGGCTAACAATGCTCGGACTTTGGCTATAAACAAGTCTGTTTTTTCGTTACCTTGTGCCAGGGAGAACAACTCCAAGTATATTCGAAAGGGCGGGCGACGCTCGCCATACGCACTCCGGAGTCCAGTAACTGCTTCATCCCATGACCTTGTAGTGCCTTTGACGCCTTGCCACCATGTACCCGCCGAAGAAGTGAGCAGCATCGACATACCTAAGAGAGCGTTCTCATCGCTTATATTTAGGCACGACTTGTAAACTTCGACAGCATCAATAAAATTTTCCACGGATTCCTCAGGATTGCCGCTGAACTTTGATGTACACTTTGAGAAGTTGGCTGTGGACTTCATGATGGCGGTTGCGGCAGATGTACTTGCATCGACTGATGTTTGAGGTGTTGATGAGCGAACTTCACGTAAAAGTTGGTTGCAAAACTCTGCTTGCGACTGTTGAATTGTAGTTAACAATGATGTAAAGACGTCTTGTGTCATATTTATATTGTTGGATTGTCCAGATTCCTCAAGAATCGAGTCATTATTGGCTTGCGACTTGCGTTTTCGCGGCATTTTGCAAACAAGTACGTACCTGCTTTACGTAGGTACCGAGTACGGTTCGTGGTTCTACTAACCAGCAAAATCACAGCGAAACACAAAACCACTTGTCGGTCGTATCACCAAAACTTTTAGACTTGATCAAAATCACAACGAATGAAAAAGTTTGATCCACTAAACAAAGACTCCAACCCCTTGTTTTAAATCTAAAACACACGCTTAAGTGTCAAGATATACTAAAACACACGTTGGGTCGCCAAGATATAGTCGGGGTGGGTCAGTGTAAATGATTAGGGCTTTATTAGATGGAATAAACTTTAATAAAAAAAAAGGTATAAGACACCAAAATTACAATAGAATGTCCACACACGTCAGAACTCTGTCTCCATAGACTAAAAAGTGTCCTACCATAGAAACACGACCACAGACTACTCTATTAATTGGGTCGTCGCGAGGCGCATACTCGGTGCGTTCGAATACTCGTGTGTTGGAGAATAACGCGTAGGCGCCTTGCCTCGACTCGTGCGATGGGGGAGCATCCTGTGGTTCCGTACATTCGCTATACAAGCTAATTTCTCAGAAAAAGTATACTTTAATTATACTCATGTCGAAAAGTCTGTACATGTTTTTTTTTTTTTCACAAAAACCGACATGATCGTTTTGAATGGCGGTGGATGGTGTGGTGGTGATGGACTAATGGTGGTGAATTGTGTGGTGTTTCTACACGTGATTGGTGGTGGTGTGGTGGTCGTGTGTGGTGTTGGTGGTGGTGTGATATGGTGGTGGTGGTGGTGGTGTGGCATCATAAGAATACAATTCCGTAAATCTAAATAAGGTACTGTTTTATGTCATACTCCACGGCAGAACCACTTTAACTAAATTGAGTAAACATTTCAGGATAAAATGTAGATAATGTCTATATTTTTGTAGCTTAATATGAAAAAATGTATACTGTTGGTTTCTTGGAAAATATCAATTTAAAGTGGTCTTGCCACAGAGCATACTCTCCAGCAGAACCACCTTGAAATATCAGTTATTTCACGCAGATTATGCACAAGTCATAATATAAACAAATGTATAATAATTGTATATTAAAATAGCACTTACAGTTTTAGGTTTATACCTATACTTATTGATTTTTAGTAACATGACGATATTTTATCTGAATGCGCCTGACATAAATTACTTAGCAAATATTTTACAAAGCTGTTGCCTATTGTGTTTGAGTAGGCGTGTTGTTAAAGATAACTTAAGTAGTAGTGATAAGTTCATACGTACTTCTATGCTATGTTATTATTTATTTGAACTGTTATTTTCCTATAATAAGTAATTCATTGTCATAATAAATATATCTGATCCACATAGTACGTTATTACTTGACTTGATTTATTTAATGGTCATGTTCAACCTGCCTTGGCGGTGTAGCGCGTCTGGCATGTTTTTTGAGAACAGAGTGTGTGACTTCTTTGCCGTTCTAAGGAGGTCGAGGGCTTCATTTCTAAAAAGATTAAAAAGCAGTACTAATGTTATTATAGCAACTGTATTCAGCACAATTTATATGTTTAGATCCGAATTTAATCTTAATAATAAAAAATAAAATTGCAAAAATTATGTCCCTGTACTGTTTCTTATTTCTTATTTTTTAATTTTGACAACCAATATAAGTATTTGACTTAAAATTTAATATAAAAACTTAATTTAATTGAATAATAATGTATTTCTAAAATTATTTTTAAAATTATTTATACTATTCTAATTACGTATTTGATGTTCTTGTTAGTATTAATTTAAAATAAGAGACTGTACTTAACAACTAACTTATAACTATGGGTGAATTTGCCTGAAATAAAATGATTTTATTTATTTTTATTTGTTTATTTTATTTATTTAATTCGGGTTATGTTCTATCTGTATGCCAAATTTAATTTAAATCAAAATAGTAGTTTTGGCGTGAGAGTAACAAACATCCATACATCCTCACAAACTTTCACGTTTATAATATTAGTAGGATAGGATAGGATTTATCATAAAGAAATCTATATCCTACCTATGTATCTATTAATCTAGACATTTGCTAAGAAATTTATGTCAGGCGCATTCAGATAAAATATCGCCATGTTACTAAAAATCAATAAGTATAGGTATAAACCTAAAATTGTAAGTGCTATTTTGATATACAATTATTATACATTTGTTTATATTATGACTTGTGCATATTCTGTGTGAAATAACTGATATTTCAAGGTGGTTCTGCTGGAGAGTATGCTCTGTGGCAAGACCACTTTAAATTGATATTTTCCAAGAAACCAACAGTATACAATTTTTCATATTAAGCTACAAAAATATAGACATTATCTACATTTTATCCTGAAATTTTTACTCAATTTAGTTAAAGTGGTTCTGCCGTGGAGTATGACATACTGTTTTATCGTTTGTTATTATAAGGTAGGTACATAAATACATTGTTAATGAAGGCATAGAGTTCATGAATAGGACATGATGCTATTTTTCAACAGCTTGCACTGCTGGTGTGAAATAAAATAGATATTAATGTTTTCTTCAGATTTTATATAGTGAATCAACATTTTTTTAAAGGTCTATACTTAGTACTTATTAGCCTATTCGTGAGAACTGTCTTGGATTATGTATTTCATAAATTCAGTATCTAAATTTATTATTATACATACACCGTGACATTTATGTCGTCTTACTTCGGCGGCCCAGATAAAGAATTCATCATTGCGAACAACTTTTACTATGTAACCAAACCTGAAATCGCTAAAATAAATGCTTTTCCCTAGAAAGTCATCGAGGCCGACAAAATGTATGAAACAGCTGTTTTTCCCGTAGTAAAAGTTGTTCACAATGATGAGTAGGTACATTAACTTGGCCACCGATGTGAGACGATAAAAATTTCGTGGTGTATATCTGTTTATTTCCCTAATAAACAAACAAAACTGGAACTGTAGTTAAGCATACGGAGAAACTATCAAGCCATAAGAGATAGTGAATAAGTAAAAGTTACACGGCACTATGTCGCATGAAATGCTTTCTAAGAGCAAAAGCATTTCTGATAATCTCTTTTTAACATACTTTTTTGTGACACAATATTATTTCAAGACCCAACTCATTTTTCATTATTCTCGAGAACTAGGTCCGTATTACTGAACGTTCCTCAAGTACTGTATATTTTCCTGAATCTAGGAAGTGAAATATTTGCCCTATACTATCTAGGAAATTTTAAGTACGTGAAAATTTCAAACAACATAATTATTATCTAGTAAGATACATGTTCAACCCAACCCATTATCTTTGTTTTAATGAACGACAGGAATTAAAACACAAACAATTCTTTAGGGACATATTTTCTTTGAGCATGAGGTCAAGGAATGGAAATATCTACCCTACACTATCTAAGAGATAGTGAGTGGGTGAAGGTTGCACACCACATCGCAGTCGACACGGATTCAATTACTGTGGAGGTGTGCGCAGCATGTAACACGCTACGCTACATGATGTCGTGCTGAAGCGCCTGCGGCTTCCTGCACCCGCAGCACTTAGGACGCGCTGGCGCAAGCGATAAGCTGAAACGATCTGGGCC
Source organism: Asteroscopus sphinx (assembly GCA_949699075.1). Lineage (NCBI taxonomy): Eukaryota > Metazoa > Arthropoda > Insecta > Lepidoptera > Noctuidae > Asteroscopus > Asteroscopus sphinx. Next base: position 15,826,497 of record OX453013.1, read on the forward strand.
CTAGTTCACGTAGTTTCATGACGCGCCGATCAAGTTGCAGTGACGCTGCAATTCGTTTCTGACAGCGATCGCCGTTGATAATAAAATACGAAAAGCATTGTTTTGATCGAAACTTAACTGCAACTGCACTGCAACTGCACTTCTTTAGTTACGTGAATTGGCCCACTGGTTATGAATTGGCTGACACAGGATTCAATCGCGTGAAAAAAATATCCATGCGAGCAACGCGTGAAAATAGTTCCAGAATAGTAAAACTTGTTTTAAATAAACAACTAAAAAATAATTTAAAGGGGATTTTTTTTTCTGTGTATTCCAAATTTCATCCTGTTATTTTATTTTTAGTAGTCTGTATTCTGTCGGACAGACAACGATGCTGAGAAGTAAGAATGTGTGATTTGTACCAGTTACTTCGTGAGGCGATTCGTCCACGGTGATGCAAGTCGGAGCAACACAACACTGTTCATATCTTTGACTATGGAATTAGTGATTCCTTTCTCAAAGTTCATACTTTTGACTATGGAATTAGTGATTCCTTTCTCAAAGTTCATACCTTTGACTATGGAATTTGTGATTCCTTTCTCAATGTTTTATACTGCACAGACGTGCGTCTATGTGCCAGCCGTTGCCGATGACGTGTGCGATTCGTAGAATGCGCTGCAGTTGGTTTGACCCAGCCTTAAAACTACATGCGTCACTGAGAGAAAACCGCCTCGGAGAAGGTTCACACTAAACATATAGTCAGCCACTGACTATAGGTAAGCTGTAGCGTATGTAATACATATGGTTGAAAATTATAAAAAAACAAGCAAACCGCGTATTATCTCATACTCGGCGGCTTAGCGTGAGAAAGCGTAACGTTTTGTGTGAACCGTCCCTAAGTTATTGAAACATCGAATCAATTAGCAAGATACGATACCTACGTTAAGATCCCTACTTAATTATAGACTAGGCTACTAATACGCACTTAAATGTATAGCTAATTATATTCCTTTTAACATCTGATTCGAAATATGATTTCATCCAGAATATGAAATCTCATTACTCATTTTGAGTAAAACTTAACTACTTTAGAGCGTCGTTTAAGTAATTGAGTTCAATTTAAATATTTATTTACTAAATAGGTCGTTTGTCATGTATCAAAATCACAAAATCAATTTCGTAGAGCAAAAACTTATTAGTCTTCCTATGGCTCATTTATTTCTTCGTCACAATAATTTGAAAACGACATTTTGCTCTGGTAGTTATTTTAAATATAACACAAATATTTCGGAAGCCGTAGCCTGACATAGAATTCTGAATGAATTGCTTACGCACTTCTAATTCCGTAGTGTTAAACATAATTGTAAATTATTAATTTAATGAATTAAATACTTCAGCAAGGTCAAAGGGTTTTAACTTTGCTCACCTTGTCAGAACGGATCGTTCGTTTCTAAAATTAATGGCAAAATTAAATTAAATAAAACTAATTACAAACAATTTTGTTTACGTTAATTTAGAAGTTAAAGACAGATTAACAGAAACAAGTTGGTGTAACCCTTGGGTACCGGAAATAAGTACGTACGATGGGCACGGAAGATAAGTATGCAGGCAGATAAACAAATGTGCTTTAACATTTATGAGTGTGCTCAAAGCTCCTAGCATGAGTGTTTGCGGTATTATCGTGTAGATTGTTTAGTTCCAAATACGCACACGGTGGCGCTGGTAAAATTCTTATATAAAATTTGTCAACAACAACCAGTGATGGGCCGAGTAAGGGTTTTACCGAATACGAATAATCGGCCGAACTTTCGGTTAAAATTTTACCGAACCGAAAATTCGGCAGGATTTGGTGCGCTTTACCATGCATTGCAAATTTTTCAAGTCTATGCTTGTCGAGCGCGTTGAAACGTGCGACCCTTCGGCCCGCTGAAGCAGCTACCCCCGGTCTGTTATTGCGTCATCTAGTTAGCAAAAAACATTGACACGTGCGTTTGTTTTTCTATGTGAAATCGTTAAAACTGTATCTCTTTAGCTAGGCATAATAAATGTTATGAAACACTTGATATTGATATAATTCTGTAATTGTATCCTATTTCATACAAACATAGAGGCAACTCTTTAATGCAAGATTATTCGGTAGAATATGCGGCATTTCTGCTTAAATAATCGGCCGAATACGAATGTTCGGTAAACCTGCCGAATGAGCCAACAACTGAACATAAATCGTATATTCGGCCCATCCCTAAAACTACACGATGATGGCTTCAGAGTAATTCAATGTTGAAAAAAAAAACTCTTCCTTTTATTCACCCACTTAGCATTAATTGTACAAATGATCGCAATTTTGTCATAAAACGAATAATCTATGTTGTCTGAAACGGTTTTGTATTATTAATTTCTTCCTTTTTTATATTATGGGATGGCGAAACGAGCTAAAGGCCCACCTGATGTTAAGCGGTTACCTTTGCCCATAACAACTGCAATACCACCTAGGCTGTTGCCTAAATGGTACCGCAAGTCGGTTCGCCAAACTGAGACATAAAGATGGAAAGTCTCATGTGATTGTAATTTCACCGGCACACGTACCCTTCAGACCGAAACACAGCAATGCAAGCATCACTATTTGGCGGAGAAGTAGGTACGGTGGTAGTACTTCCACGGACGAGCTCTTTCACAAAGGAGCTCTACTACTACTAAACCTTTACATATTATAAGCGATGTTACCCGCTCGTCGGTTATCACTCGTCCCACGAAATCGGAACCGCCTCCAAATTACCTCACTGACGTTCCACTACTTCCATTCTAATACTAGTTAGAGTACTTGCCACCAGCATTAGTATCACGTTTTATATCATTTAACATAGTTCGCCTAATGCCTCTCTAAGAAGTCTTCCTTGGTTGACGTTAATGGAGATCCTAACTTCATTTACAATGTGGTAGCAGTATTAGGCACTTCTCTTCAGGTCTTGAACTTTAACTATTCTAAATAAGAATAGAAATAGATATTATGACAGCTTTTTCACTGCTGATCTTTGGATCTCTCACAGATAATTTCAGATAACCGTCTAACGGTCAAAATTAGGATCCAATTTTTTTTTTTTTTTTATTCATGACCATGGATACATGTCCTTCAGTCGTAATCATTGAACATATTATACTTATATCCTAGTAAAGTGATGGAAACTTTACTAGGTTTCTGAGGGGATGATGAGATAATACGAAAGTCATGTTTTCCAACTTTGTATCATTTATCCACACTTGTACACGTTAACGAGCACTTAACATTTAATAATCCACCATTATTACACATTAACACTCGAAGAAACACAAATTTTAGAAAATAATAAAAAATCCACAACACGATCTTTACGAATTTTTCCGCCAACCTCCATTTGGATCCAATCTATCCATGATTTGCCCTACTAAAGATAGGAATTTGACATAAGCACCATTCAAAATATTAATATGTCAAATTTCTATCATTAGTAGGGTAACCCGGTAACCCTTTACCGGCGGCAGTAAATGTCATGTCTCTGGGTAAACCGTGGATAGATTGGATATTAATTTTGGCCGTAAGATCTCATCAGACTATCTTGTAAGATCACAGTATAATGTTATAAAAATATAGATGAGATGTTTTCTACCTTCTAGAATTTTCAATTAATTATTCTTTTCAATCAACGTTTTCAATCAATCATGTAAAGGTAAGTCGTTCTTTAATAAATTTTTCAAGGTTTTTTCTTCTTAGCTTTTTGAGAAGTCCATTAAAGGCCTTCAATGGTTTCGCTGCAAAGCCTTCTTAAAATAAACATATTTCTACTGAAATGTACGATTTTTATAAGCTTCAAGTGAAATCAAATTACATTACGAATTATATCGATTTTCAATGGCTTCTTTCTATTAGAACGTATTTCACGATTTCTGGTAGCAATTTAAATAGTATTGCAGTGGATATGATATGTGATATGTAAGTTGATTCGACGTTTTTCGTACACATTTCTGAAATAATCAAAGTTTTTTGGAAATGACTTATGCGTTTCAATAGTCCGACAGCCTGAAAGATACTGATTGATCAATAATAAAAAGAGTCGCGACTCATGGAAAAGTTAAGTTCAAACCAGCTTGACCAATGTCCAACCAAGGTCGAATAAAATATATTTTATTATTGATTTCAGTTCACTTACCCTTCTTAAAAAGTTCAATGGCCACTTTTATAAAGTTCACAATTCTTCTTTAATTATTCTTATTGACTTGAAATATTCTATTTATAGGTAAAACTAACTTGTAACTATACAGGATGATGGAAACGTTATGTGTGTTTATTCGATTACTTCGTTAAAATAAAAGTTAAAAAATCTATAAACTGGTAAAGAAACTGTGTTGTTAAATTAATAAATACCTGTATACACAAATAAACATTTTGATTTGATTTGAATAAAATCACATAAAAACTTGTTAAAATGCATATTTTATGGACATACACCGCTCGAGGAAAATGCAGCCAGTGTCGGACTCTTACCGAATAAAACCACCGTGGTATTCCTCTAACCCCTTTATTCCGGGGCGTGAGATAGACTCTGCATTCACCAACCAGCCCCGACAGGTCCTGGGTCACCACTAGTAGGTGAGCCCCTTCTTCCTGTGTGGCCTAACGTCGGCCGCACCATCTTCGATGAAGCACGCGGTCCACTGTTTTCTAATAAATAATCTGTATATTTTCAGTGAAGGTAGGAAGGTAGTACTTCGACAAACTTCTTAAGAGAAAATTGAAAAACTAAATTGAAGAATAAAATGAATAAAGGAATTTAAAAAAAAAACTTTTTCTTCCATTAACTACATCTTTCTTTATATTAAGCTATATCTCCACATCTTAGCATTCTAAGTATTTGATAAATCGTAAATGTGTAGGAGCCACAGAAGTACAAAGGTGCAGTGTCGGGCGTTAGGGACACAATAAATAACACAAGTTACTTGTAAGAACGTCTATAATGTTCTGCCCACTTACTAGCTAATTAACAATATATATGAAGGAGGTGCGTCACACACTACACCTCCCCCGTTTTAAAAGAAAAAAAAATATTAACAAATATATTTTTATGGTAAAAATTTTAAAATAAAACAACAAGCTATTGTTTGGTAAAAGTCGAAAGGTATAAAAGTATCTATAAAGAAAACATGAATAAATTCATGGCAAAGATACAAATGGTGAACATAAAATATGTTTTTTAAAATATTTAATTCTACATTACGAATCGCCTAGCATTTAATCTTTTTGAGTTTTGTGCGACGTTAAAAACATTTTCGACAAAAAAAAACAAAAAACAGTAAGTTACAATATTAAAATTAACTTCCCTTAGTACCTAATAAGTATCATAAACATTATGTTACAATTATGATATATGTACCTATATGCTAAATTAAAAGTCTTATACATATTTAAAAGATTATGTATAGTTATTATATGCACTGTTGAAAATAGTCATGATGTTACCTACTAGTAGTATAGATTTAATCGATTTAATATTCAACATAAAATAAGGCACAACTGCAAGTTGATTAAAAAAATCATGCTTGCATTAGAATAATAATTTCAAACTTAAAATATTCCTTCAACCTGTTATTCTGTTTTAGATTACATTCTTTCTAATAATGAAAATAAAATTTTTCATTAATTAATCACAAACCTTTGATGGCATATTGAACTTCTTTAAAAATAACCATCTTCTTCATTTTTTTTTTAAACAAAAACTACACCGTCGTCTATTAACTTTCCTGAAATCTTTCATTTATTATATTAAACTACTTTTCTTCCCTTCATACAAAATGTTACAATAAATTTCCATTCTTCTTAATCATTTCAAAATCTACATGTCATCTTTCATTACCTATATTTGGTAATTCACAAACTTAATAAAAACAATCATTACTTTATTTTCCATAACTCTTTAATAAACACTTTCAAAGTATCATCATCCTTTTCATGGTATACACATTTTTCATAATGGACCGGCCGGTCATATTATCTTTATTATATTTATAATTGAGGTACCTACAACTTAAGGACCACTATTTAAGACATACAGTCTCCAACGGTTTTCACAGAGGAAAGCTCGTTCACACCATGATCAAACTGAAGGACCAGTGACCTTAGTACCTCATTATTGTGTACCATATTTTTATTACATCTCAATCCAATCACAACCATTATAACTCTTCCAAATTAATAATTTGATACCTAAGTTCTCTGCCGTTTTACGGGTGATCAGTCCGTCTGCGAGCAAGAGTCTTATTTACCAAACCATTCCCAGCTATCACTCATACTTAAACTTAATCAAACCAAAACTTTCTGTCAATAATTACATCATCGTAATCAAACAACTTAAGTATATAAATCTTCCATATATTATTCCTTCTCACTTCTAAATAGGAAAAGTACCTAATGCCACTATAAAAGGTGACAAAGATATTTCATACTATCCCATTTCATCATTCCTAAATCATTTCGACCAACTCAACTTTACATGTTTTGTTATTCAATTCTTTACCTACTTCAAAACATCACCATATTAAGTACATTATTTTAAAACAAAGAATGGCACGTTTGATTCCGACCTCAGATTTCAACACCTAAAAGTGCAACGCATGCATAAGCGGAATATGCATTCCTTATGATGACATGATAATCGGAATGAAACAATGACAATATGTTACTTTAAAATGTTGAATATAATCACATTTTGTGGATTAGCCTGTCCTATTATTTTAACCTTTTAAACAGCCAAGAAAAGATGTATTCTAAATACGATAAGTTGTTATTGTTGAACTACTTTCAACTTATATTGTAAGTTACATTAGAGTATAATAATAAAATATAGACAAACACATAACAAATTGCTGTTAAAATCTAAAAAAAAATAAAACATAAAATGCAAAGTCATCAATTAGGTAGTGGTAGATTTATACCTATTTGGCACGATGAAATAAACGCGCAGCAACTAAGTTCTTGGAAGCGAAATTTGAGCGCATTTACTTAAGACATAGGAGACTCGTGGCAACCTATAATACAATTCAAGGTGCAATGCTTGTAACAAACACGAAATACCTAGATGTTTTAAGTTTTAAATTTCAATTATGAAAAGTTAATCAACATTTCCTAAATCTCTGATATCCTATTTATTGTCAACAGGCAAATTCTTCTAATAAAAAAAATACATTTATATTCATTAAAAAATACATTATTAACATATTAAAACACGAATATAAAAAAAAATGTCCGCGGCATTATTAGTCATTAAGTAGGTACGTGTTACCTCATCTCATCTTATCTCATCACACAATACCTCACAACACACTTTTCTTCAATAACATGGTGGAGCCCGTGGCCCCATGATGCTCCACAAAAGTAGTGGTACCATCCACTGCATCATAGTCCATACGCAGCTGGCTGCGTATCTGGATGGACAGCACTCCCATCTTCCAAACACCTTGTGCCTCGTTCAATCTCGTTTACCCTCACACAGTATCTCATGGACGAACGTCGAAAGACACGTTGAACGTCGTCTAACTTCTCAGAGGAGAGGACTCAGCGAGTCGAAACACAGTTTCATCACGTCAACTTTTACACATTTGTCGACTGGCCGTGCTGCCCACTAGACAGCACTGGCAGGGTCGCCATGCAGTGTCGGGCGTTAGGGACACAATAAATAACACAAGTTACTTGTAAGAACGTCTATAATGTTCTGCCCACTTACTAGCTAATTAACAATATATATGAAGGAGGTGCGTCACACACTACAAAGGGCGCTATTTTTTTCAAGTTTATAATTTAATTTTTTCATTTACTAAGTGATAGTTCATTTATATGTTAAAAGCTTTTTTTAAATATTTTACACAAAGTTTATATATCACTTAATTTTTTTGATATTTAATTTACCAAATAAACGACTGGTCACACTCACAGTTAAGTCTCCATCCTGTATAAAAATGCGATAAATATCAGCCATCATACGTAGGTTAGGTAGCTTTGGTATTTCAACATTCATAAAACATCAAAGCCTTTCAAACATATTTATACGACTTTGCTCACAGCATATCAATATTTATTTATATATTAGCATATTTGTTTACAGTATACCGTAAATAACTTACGGCATAGGAGACTTTGATATAAATAGATAAAAAAAATATTAATCGAGGAATGTTGAGTGAGACCTTTACCGTGGTGTGGTTTGTTATAAGAAGAGTTAAGTATGGATATGACAAAAGAGGCAGACTTTACAGAATAGACGGACCGGGCGTCGCAGTAGGGTGTACAATGACCTCCAGCCACCCTAGGAGTGGGCCTGCGGGTGGTGGACTCGGGGTAGCCCGCCGCCCGATCATTCAGTGCCCGTGACGGTGGCGCGTCATGTTCCGCGCGCCAGTCAAGAGAAGGGTGCGACCGATGTTGATGCCGCACGGAGAGAAGGGGCTCGCCTACTAGTGGCGAGCTGGGACCTGCCGGGGATGGACGGGCGAATACAAGTTTCCCACGCCCCCGGCCAATGGTTAGAAGAGGAACACCGTGTTGGTTTTAGTCTGTAAGAGTCCGACACTGGCTTCGCCTTCCCCGGGCGGAGTGCGTCCATGAGGATTTCCCCACGTAAAAAAAACGACTACATAATAAGAGTTTATGACGACACGTTAAAGTACAAAGTTAAAATAGATAATAAATAAATAACCGACAGATAACCAGGTGACCCGCTTGCTAGTTTGCTAACCTAAATATAAAAGAAATAAACAAAAAAAAATACATTGCACCGATCCCAAGTAATAAAATGAGGCAGTCTTTCTTTAAAAATGTACTACACATTTTTAAAGAAAGACTGCCTCACACATTTCGCACATTTTTTTTAACATAATAATTATGCGTTTTAGTTATAATTGTTAATTATTTATCATGAACAAATAATAACGCAGCTAAGCTTGCTAATAACTCGATTAAAGAATCTGAAAACGCTACTGCTACTGATCTTGGTTATGCGCGTAGCAGAGCGATATCTTATTATCCTTGCTGCTATATGGTCTTGCTGACGTCACCCAAAGATGTACCATAGTGGAGGATAATTTCGATACCACGAGCAGTGTTCAAGGTAGCTTAGTGGCTAAAGCACTGGCGTACTGAGCCAGGAGTCGTAGGTTCGAATCCTGCTCGTGAGCGACGTTTTCATTCCACAATCTATATCTTTAGATTTCGCTTCGCATGCGTAAATGCGTTAAAAATTATAAAATAATCAATGTGTTTTACTTATTCAACTTGCTTTCAACACAGACATAGTAAAAATATAGACGAAGTGCTGCGAGCAATCATAGTGAAGCCAACTAAACCGTGCTCCTCCGTGTACACACGGCTACACATCAAGCTGTAAAAATCCAGTAAAGGCTGACCTCGCGTTGTAAGCAAAACCTATACAATGCGAGGTCAGCTTATACTGGAAATGTACAGTTTGATGTGTAGCCGTGTGTACAAACCAGCGTTCACGCATGCACATGCACCTGAAAGATGTTTGCTTTTGGCGATGCTTACTGAATGATGCCGCGACATGTGTACTGAGAGCGGTGAGCACGGTTTGATGTGCATGTGTGTACGGTTTTGTTGGCTTCATTATGTTTGTTCGCACCACTTCGTCGATATTTTTTACTATGTTTGTTGTTTTCAAGTAGTGAATAAAGTGGTCAAATCACTGTTTCACTGAGTGCCAAGTTTAAGTTCAACGGTGCATAAACGGAACGGCAGCTAATAAATTACATGTAGTACCTACTTCTAGTATACCTACACAGTAGGAACAAATATTGTTGCCAAAACAATAGTTTCAACAAGATTGTATATACGAGTACGTTCTCATTAGCAATTAACTATGTCAAACCAACGAAATACTGTGTTACATGGTCATATTGTCAATAATAAGAGTACCCAGGTCCAGGAAGAGAACTCTGTGGACTGATGTTATTATACCTCTTAAGGCGAGGTAAATTCTAGTTTTTCCGTGGAACGTGTAGTTTTTCGTCGCAAAGTTAGCCGTATCCAAATATATAAGCCAGAAAAAATGCAATAAATAGTCAAGTATATAGGTTAAAGATTTTTCCCGGTAAAATTTGTAATTTTATGTCAAAGATCTCAGTATTTTGAACAAGATTGTACCATATTTTTCAAGTAATTTATTGAACTAAAGAAATATAAAAAAATTACAACTTAATCTTGTAGTTTTCTTTCTATTAAAAACCTCAAAGAAACGTACAAATATTGGCAGATTAAGAGATTCTTCTAAAATCATACATATTACCAATTTTGAAGCCAATCTATGTGTTTTATACGAAGTTCGGATATCGCGCGCTTATCAGTGCCATGCTCAAATTTACCGTGCCTTTTAAATATTGTTTATTTTATCCATCTTCTCTATATATATAAAAATTAATATTGGTATGTTTGACCTCTATGCGTTCCCAAACCATTCATCTGATTGTGATGAAAGTTTGGTGAGTTGTTATACGTACGCCCGCAAAGGTTCTTGGCCCAAAAAAAGGGGCATTGCAACGCAGGCACAGCTAGTAATTTATAAAATATTACTAAAAAAATATTCTGTGTAACTTGTCTCTTGGTTGACTCTTCTACATTTCGCTCACTCTAATAACACGCTAAATAACAAGCAATTAAAGATGTAGCGCCGCGTCGCGCCTTAGTACCTAACCAATTCCATTAACGTGTCATCCTTTGCCTGTATTCTTAAAACAAGTAAGCAGTATTTGCTCTAAGAATGTTTACTACATACATTAGAAGCTCGAATCGAATTTTCTGGCTCCTCAGCCGTGTGGCAGACGTATTCAATTAACTGGAAGTGGCAGAGAGTAACAGAATTACATGACGCCTCTGCTCCAGACGTCGAGCTCAATACAAGGCGTGAGACTGACGGATGACTCCAACAATCCCACCACCTCATAGATTAATTACTTGAAACTAAACTTGGGTATGCACTTGATTTCCAAGTTTAGCTCTTAAGCAATTACTCTATTCTGTTCAGGAAGTTGCAAGGTATGGATTCGGCGCTGAAATATCTACGTTTGAGTTGCCAACTAAATCTTAAGCGGTGTTTACAACGCTATGTTATGTATGTTTGAAGGAAGTTTACTGTAATTTAGTAATTTAACATATACAACTAAGTACGAAGATGTTGTTGACGAAATCAACAAGTGATTATAAAAGCATATTGAAATATGTTATCTCGGTCTATCAACCATTTTATACTTTCTTATTTTTGTATTATTGAATTAGATTGTTAACCTATCATTACACTGACTGACATACCTAACAACAATTATTTTTTAAATGATGATATCGATGTGATGATATATCATAGAGTTTACACGCAAATTAACATATATACAAGAGCCCAACATCAACCGTTGGGCAGTAGCTCGCCAGGCGCAGACCCAGCCTGGTCGAAGGATCCTCCCTTTGTGGGGTGCTGGCCAGAAAACCTCCACGTGTGCCTGACGGCTGCTTGTCCTTCTGGACACGTTTGGAGGGAACGGCAGTTGTTTGGCCGGTGCATCCCGGGTACGGGCAATAAAGGCCTTTCGAGGGATTAACCTTCGGGGGATTTTATTGCCTGTGGCGAATATTCTGGCGCGGGAGGGACCCGTTCTGGACCAGTGGGGAGTTGCTCCACGTGTCCCTCTGTTGCCAGAGGGCACAGTGGAGGAGCAGGGGCGGGCCCGGTGTGCACTCACCCTGCCACTGGTTAGGCAGCGGGGGGACTGTCTTTCCCTGCCCCCGTCGAACTCGTAACCCCAGGAGTGCCCGTTGAGTAATGTTCTCGCGCCTTTTGGGACCGAAGGTCTTGGCTTGGTGAAGGTCCGGGCGATGGCCCGGACCGCGAGGAAGAAAACCTCTATAAAAAATTACGGGAGGTAGGGCCTGCGAGCTGCAGACTCGGGGTAGTCTGCTGCCCGACCAGCAGCTGACGTGGCTGGCACAGCCGGCGTAGTTGGCGCAGCTGGTAAAGGCCCATGAAGTGAGGTGGCGTGCAGGGTTCCGTGTGCGCCACCGAGGAGGGTGCGGCCGACTTAAGGCCGAACGGGTACGCCCCCGGCTAAGGTAGTTGAAGGAACACCGTGGTGGTTTTAATCGGTAAGAATCTGACACTGGCTCCGCCTACCCCGGGCGGTGTGCCCAAAAACACAAAAAATCCTCCCTTTGTGTTGGAGGAACATGATACCTCGTTCCTCCACAGTGGTGACCCCGATGTGATCGTCACAGACAGTGTTTCCGCACTGGTGACGCCAGCATGAACATCATTGCAGGCAGCATCGACGTCATCATCGCTTTTTTTAACTAAAAATCCATAATTATTATAGCTGAAGATAGCCGCGATAAACAATAAATGACCAAAATACAGGTAAGACGATAAGAGACATAAGATATTCACATCAGAATATATACTATTGCTCTTCCTGAGGGTCGGAGAAACTGCGCAGAGCTAAAAAACCATAAGTAAAAAAATTATTGTTTTTAATAATTAATTATATATTTCAAATGTTTACTCAAAAAATATTGGAATTGGTAAAATACACTCAACTGTTTTCAATATCATGCGAGCGATATTTGAATATACTATATTATTATGTGGACTGATATCAGGACTAGGGCTTCTCAATATCGCCTTTTTTCCAATATCGGAATTGGACCCGATATTGACCTCAAAATATCGGAATTCCGAGATTCCGATATTGAGACACAATATTTTTAAATACTACCAGGACTTGATTTAAAGTGAAAACCTAATCTTGTTTGTGGAGTAACAAGTGAAGATTATGCCAAAAGTGTTGCTTTTGAAAACTAATGGGTCTTTATGATCTAAGAAACCTGTACGGCCTGTCATCATCATCATCATTTCAGCCGAAAGACGTCCACTGCTGGACATAGGCCTCCCCCAAGCATCGCCACAACGACCGGAACTGCGCTTTTCGCATCCAACGGATTCCCGAGACCTTCAGGTCTTCCAGGTCGTTGGTCCACCTTGTGTGGGGCCTACCTACGCTGCGCCTTACAGTACGCGGTCGCCACTTCAGAACTTTACTGCCCCATCGGCCATCCGTTCTGCAAGCAATGTGCCCCACCCACTGCCACTTAAGTTTTGCAATTCTTCGGGCTATGTCGGTTACTTTCGTTCTCCTGCGAATCTCCTCATTTCTATTCGATCACGCAGTGACACTCCTAGCATAGCCCTCCTCTCCATTGCCCTTTGAGTAACTGAGCCTTCTAATCAGGCCCATTGTGAGCAACCACGTTTCAGTACCGTAAGTAATTACTGGCAAGTGGCAACACACACTGGTCAAAGACTTTCTTCTTGAGACACTGCAGTATTTTGGACCAGAAGATATTGCGTAGCTTCCCGAACGCTGCCCAACCGAGTCGAATTCATTCAACGATTGATCTCTTTCTCAAAGTTAGACCTACCTAACTGGACAGTTTGTCCAAGGTCTATGATTGGTCAAAGTCCCAGGTATACATAATCGTCAACAACTTCGACTGTAGATTTTCCGATATTTACGGAAATGTGTGCTATATGGGAATTCGACATAACCTTTGTCTTGTCCATATTTCCACTCTATCGAAAGTTCTACTGAGGTCATCGAGCTTTGTACTGAGGTCCTCTATGATCTCAGCTATGACTATGTGTTGTCGGCAAACCGAAGGTGAGTGATATATTTCCCGTTTATGTTAATACTTAGCCCTTTCCAGTCCAGAAACCTGAAGACATCCTCCAATGCAGCAGTGAACAGTTTCGGAGAGATCACATCTCCCTGTCTCACACTACGCTGCAGAAGGATAGGTTTTGAGGCTTTGTCCTGTAATCGTTGTCATACAAACACTTTAACACTTTGATGTACCGATAGTCAATCTGGCACCGTTGAAAAGACTGTAGTACAGCCCAAGTCTCGGTCGAATCGAAGGCTTTCTCGTAGTCCACAAACGCTAAACAAAGAGGCACGTTATACTCTTCGGTCTTCTGTATAACCTGCCGCAGTGTATGTATGTGGTCTACGGTGCTAAAGCTTTTTCGGAATCCGGCTTGTTCGGGAGGCTGGAAGTCGTCAAACCTACGTGAAAAACGAATCGCAACAAAATTTAAACCTGAAGTTTTACGGGCAGGTTTTCAAATTGGATAAGTACATTAACAAACTACCCCTCTCCACGCGGCCGTAACGCTTTTTCTTTCGTGACAGAAAAATCCTAATAAAAAAGTCTATATAGAAGTTTCACTTCAAAAAACTTTTTATGCAATAAAAGCAAAAGCATTTTCTCACTAGCACTTTCTGGCCAGTCTTCTAACTCTGCCAGGGATCAATATCCAACAAAAATAAGATTAATGAATGGAAAATACATTACAAATTAAAAAGTTTGTTGTAACGTTCGAGGCACACCACTAGTCTCTCGGATTTTTTGATGTTCTCATACATTTTCTGGAAAATATCGAAATATCGGAATTCCGATATTTTACCTTCTAATACCGATATTATAAATACGTAGAAAATGTAGCGAGATTCCGATATTTCGAGATCTCGGAATCTCGGAATCGAAGCCCTAATCAGGACATTCGAGACATGTGTATTTTTTCTCGTTTGGGCATTTATATATATACTATAGCAGTATTACTACTACTAGGGCATATAGGTATTTTTGTTTTTGTTTTTAAAAAAAAAATGCCTTTTTTCTTTTTTAATTATATAATTATAAACACACAAAATGAACTTCCAGCAAGCAATTTTCATGAAATTTTGACTTTGAACATTCAAACTGAAAAAACAAATAGCTTACTAGTTTAGCTACTTCAAAAATTTTCCAAATTTTAATTAGTAGTAACCAAATTTTTGTTAGACCTAAACGGATTTGCTGCCATATCTCAAACTAGTTAGCTGCTAGTAGCGTCAGTTTATTAGTTGTCTTTTTAGGGTTCCGTACCCGAAGGGTGCCAAACGGGACCAACTCTCGCTACGCTGCTGTCCGTCCGTCCGTATGTCTGTCACAGGGCTGTATCTTTTGAACGGTAATAGATAACCGGTTGAAATTTTCACAGAATATGTGTTGCTATGAGGGGTATCATTACAAATACTAAAAACAAAAAAAAGTCTAAAACCAAAGGGGGTCCCGATACAAGAAACCTCAAAAAACATTTATTTTTTTACTTACCAGTGTCAAACTTGGTCAGATTATAGTGCATACTATGTAGTTTAGCAACAAATACTTAAAATGGGACAAACATAGGCATATGTGGTGGTACCAGCGTAAGAAAGCGATGCAAAAATTCGCGCACTGTGCGTTGATGTCTTTGATGAACTCTCGTTAATTAAATCAGTTTCTATGGGGTATCAGGTCGATGGGTGGTATGGAAACCTTACCGCGCGAGTCCGACTCGCACTTGGCCGGTTTTTTTATGTTACTAGCAGCTTATAAAACTTTTTTTTTCAGTGCAAGTAGAAATGCCGCGGCGTTATTATGTGATACCAAATTTATAAAATGTAAAATAAACTATGTTAATATACTCTATTTTGATATTGTTTATCTAGATTATATTGGTCCTAAACAATTCCACAAACGAAACAAGATTCAATGTAAATCCTACTGTTCATACAACGCACATATTTCAGCAGGAATTAACAGTATCATTCGAGCTATCGACATCGTTACATCGTAAGCTGTGCAGGCTCGCCCACAAACCGCTGCCGATGTAAACGCCCTGCCGAAAGCTTTCAACTAGTTAAGCGCTTTGTGTTTTATAACAATTGCGAAGATAAAGGCGGATCTAGTTTAGTTTCAACCTCCATTGTTCGCTAATGCAACGTCAAACCTTACCACCTTCCTCAACGCTTAAGGTCATTAAATGTTCTAAAGTCAGGGAGTCGCCCTTTTCATTTCATTTGTACGCGTGATATCCATTTGTTTAGCTTTTCCCTGTTGATATAAATTGATGTGCCAGTTTCTTTTGTTTTACAAAGTATTGTTACCGCAACAATTGGTGTTATAAGTACAAAAGCATGTTATGTGTCGTTGCTTAATAAGAAAGTTGAAAGTCATCTTTTATAAACAAAAGATTTTGGCTACGCTTGTTTTTATTTATACTTCGCAGTTTCAAGTTCAATCTGAAGTTTGATATGGCAATCAAAGGTTATTTTAATGAGATGTATGAGTAGAAAAAAAACCGGCCAAGTGTGAGTCGGACTCACGCAGTAAGGGTTCCGTACCACCTATCGACCTGATACCACATAGAAACTGATTTAATTTACGAGAGTTTATCAAAAGACATCAACGAACCCACGCAAAATGTGAATTTTTACATCTCTTTCTTACGAATGTACCACCATATATGACTACGTTTTCCCTGTTTTTAGTATTTGTTGCTAAACTAAATAGTATGTACTATAATCAGACCAAGTTTGACGCTGGTATGCATTACCGTTTTGAAGATAGAGCAGAAACAAAAACGGTGAAAAAAGTGCATGTTTTTGAGGTTTCTTGTATGGGGACCCCCTTTGGTTTTAGACTTTTTTTTGTTTTTATTTGCCGTGAGACACCTCATAGCAACACATATTCTGAGAAAATTTCAACCGGTTATCTATTACCGTTCAAAAGATACAGCCCTGTGACAGACAGACGGACGGACGGACGGACGGACGGACGGACAGCGTAGCGAGAGTAATAGGGTCCCGTTTGGCACCCTTCCGGTACGGAACCCTAACAAGCTGACAAACCAATTCCAATTTTGTGAACACACAATAAGTCCTAAAAGAATAAACTCGTTTTGTGTTAGATCTAATTTAACGCGTTACGTTAGTAGGTCTGTGATTTTATCTGAGTAATGAATGAAATATTTCGGGTCGTTGTTGGCTCACACGAGTGGTCCTAATTGTTTTCTGTGTTGGCATACAATTAACAAGGCCCTATACTAGTGTGGGCGGTGCGGTTCGAGCGAGCCAAGTTTCCCTCAGGCCGCCGCGGCGACGAGACCGACCGACGGCAATTTCCGCTGCAACGCCGCCTGTTAACGCCACCTGGTGCCTACTTAAAATAACGAACAAAGTTACATATAAAAAAGAAATATTCTTGTACAAAATTATTTCATAAACGACGTATTTCGAGTCGCAGCGGCAGGTGTAACTGGGACGCGGCAGAATGCTGGCTTTAAAGGAATTAGGCTGAGCCGACTGCGGTGGAGAATTATAGCTGCTGTTGTCTGGATTATCAGCAAAAAACTAGTTTATAAGCGATTACCTACTCTATTATTTTTCCGCTTTTAAGTAGAAAACGAAAATAGATTTCGATTTTCAGGCATCAACAGATTACAAGGATATAACAGATCAGTCTGATCGTGACCACAATCAGTGAAACCTAGTTGAAACGTTGGGCTTAAAATAGGTATGTGCGCGTTTCATAGTAGGTATAGTAATAAGTAATAAAAATAATGCAACTCGAAAGTTTAAATCATCAGATCAGCTCACAACATAACATAACACATAACATCACGCCTGTATTTCCCCGAAGGGAGTTGTAATGGTACACCCATATTTCGCCATTTATGTTATAGTCCCATGTAATAGGGGGCGAGCCTATTGCCATTTACCGGGCACAAATCCAGACTCCGGGCTGCTACTGAGAATTTCCTAATGAAAAAACCCAATAACACTTTGCCCGACCCAATTCAATTCAATTTTCAATTCATATCAGCTCGATGGTACTAAATTATTGTATTGTCATCCGGATGACATATACTTGCAAAATTTCAAATCGATATACGACAATTAGAAGTAGGTTAAAATCGACTTCCAAGATTTGTTTACGTAGTTAGTTAGTTATAAGCGTGTTAAAAAGAAAGAAAACTGGCCAAGTGCGAGTCGGACTCGCGCAGTAAGGGTTCCGTACCACCCATCGACCTGATAACCCCTTGGAAACTGATTTAATTTACGAGAGTTCATCAAAAGACATCAACGCACCGTGAGCAAAATATGAATTTCTGCATCTTTTTCTTACGTAGGTACCAGCACATATATCAATGTTTACCCTTTTTTATTATTTGTTGCTAAACAACATAGTATGCACTATAATCAGACCAAGTTTGACGATGGTAAGTATTACCATTTTGAAGATAGAGCAGGAACAAAAACGTTGAAAAAAATGCATGTTTTTCGAGGTTTCTTGTATGGATAAGTATTTGTCGTAATAGGAGTCATAGCAAAACATATTCTGTGAAAGTTTCAACCGGCTACCTATTACCGTTCAAAAGATACAGCCCTGTGACAGACAGACGGACGGACAGCGCAGCGAGAGTAATAGGGTCCCGTTTGGCACCCTTTGGGTACGGAACCCTAAAAATAAAGGAAGAAAAATGATTTATTGCCACAACAAGACATGCGGTGGGTGTACATAAAAAATAACTAAGTAAATAAGGATGTCACGTCCGCATCAACTGTTAGAATATATTCTGTCATACCTCTCAGAACAGAGTGTACCCGTCGAGCGTCATCACGTCGTGTTAACATTCACGCCGAGACAAATCTGTGCAGCAGCTGGCAAGTATTAACTAGAAAACAGTAAGGGCCAGTGCACACCGAAGCGCAGTTTACTGGTTGCAAGTCAAACTGACTCTTATTGACCGGCTCTTATGGAAGATTGTGGCTGCGGCCGCTTGACTGCTCTTCGCCGCGCTTTAAGCCTGTGATTTTATTTCGATATTCAAATTTCCGTTGTATATGGAATTGTGGAATTTCAATTGTTACTAAAAGAGCCGCTTCGCCGCCAGTCTGCCAGTATGCGCTGACCCTAACTCTTGCGAACAGCCCGTCTAACCATAACTCAAAACAAGCACACAATTCTACAAACATTATTCCTTATTAATATAGGTACATACTAGTAACTACTAAGATATTTCAAATTAAAGCTTCAAGATTATAAATTCTACTACAGTAATAACGGGTAATTACTATCAAATCATGCACGGTACTACTTCAGCTAATAGAATTACTTGGCGCCGCAAACCATTGATCGTATCAGAACCGAGTATCGTTGTAAATTTCTATGAATTCCGGAACAACACGAATTACAATAAAACCTAACAACCTAACTAAAAGTAAAGAAAAGGCCTTCAATACTTAGAAAGCAAAACATTGGTCGCGTTCTATAGTCTTTCTATTTACAAAACTAGGAATTTATTATTTATGTTCAGTTTTTTTTAATGATATATAGATCTGCTCTTGACCACAATCTAAACAGCTTTGTCAAGATGTGGTCGACGATGGAGCGAGCAAATCTACAAGGTGCCAATCATAAAGTTATTATACTGACGTACTTTGGTGCCAATTCACTCCAGCTTTAAAGGTTGTAAGTACCCGGAAATACAGATGCCAGCAGTGAAATCGACAACTTGGCTGTGCGCATTATGAAAGAGTTCTCAAAGCGCTTGGTCCTGATAGTAGGGATTTCTACCAAATGTGGATGATATCCTGCAGTGCGTCGTGTAGTCCGATGAAAGAAAGGAGATGGCGGAATAAGCTCATGGAGCTCATGCGTACACTTAGTGCATTGTATGTACAAAATTATTAAGACTTTTAGCCTGCAGTGAAGACACGTATCTCACTAAGTTATAAATTATGTAGACGTGACACGAAAAAGCCTAAGAATGAGGTAGAATAGCCCGGCTATTGGATACGGCTACATGCGAAATGTAAACAACGGAAACAAAATTATACTGCCAAACTCTGCAGGTAAATTTTTGGGTGAGAAATAAGGTGCTTTAGTCTTTTGTAAAATTTTCAAGACGCTTAAAACAGTCATTCTCATCATCAGCCTATTTAGACATAGGTCTCTCCAATGGCACGCCACTGTCATCGATCCTCGGCCACTCGCTTCCCGTTGCTACCATCCACCTTGCCAATATCATCGCTCCACTGAGCCTGAGGGCGTCCTACCCTACGTTTACCGATTTGCGGTCTCCACTCATGAACACATCTAGCCTAAAGGCCATCGATTCTGCGGCTAATGTGGCCCACCCACTACCACTTCAGCTGGCTAATCCTGTAGGCTATGTCGACAACTGTGGTTCTCTGTCGGATCACCTCGTTTCGGATTTGATCCTTCAGTGAAACTCCGAGCATAGCCATTTCCATAGTACGCTGAGTTACTTTAAAGTTTGTGGACCAACCGTACCGTGAGTGTTCACGTCTCGGCTCCGTAAGTCATGACAGACACAGCGCACTGATTGAAGATGCACTGACTTAAGGCTCTGTGGAATAGGTGACGAGAAGATTCAACGAAGTTACCCGAATGCGGCCCAGCCCAGCTGTATTCTTTTACTAGTTTCCCTTTAGAAGTTGTTTTTACCGAACTGCAAAGTTTGATCAAGGTAAACATATTCTCGAATAACTTCGACAGCGTCGCCATTGACAACAACCTACTCCGGAGTTACATGCTCATTGAACATAACTTTGGTTTTATCCAAGTTCATACGGAGATCAATGACCAGAGAGTACTAATAAAAATTTCTTAGGTTTTCGCGATCACTACACATTATAATAAAAAAGGTTTAACCGGATTATATCGCGTAGCTGTTTTTTTTTTGCGATTTCAGCGTTGTATTAATAGTAAAAGTTGTTCATAATGATGAGTACAATAACCCCTTAAGAGGTTTAGTATAAACTAAGAATAAGGTTGTATAAGCTTCAAGATACAGAATTCTGGTAGATCAGTGAATTATTATTATTATGTCACATAACCACAAAATCCGTGTGGTACCGGACAAAGAATGGCACTATCTCATCTCTTCTCGTGGGTGTCGTAAAAGGCGACTAAGGGTTCACCAGAGGATGGAAAGCAGCGTTCTCCGAGTATTTATTTAACTAAGTGCGATCGCCAATCCGCCTGACAATCGTGGCGGTTATGGCATGTCCCCCCTTTTAAGGGAGGTCTATGTCCAGCAGTGGACGTCTTTCGACTGAAATGATGGTGAATGATAATCCACCAAATAATAAGTTGCGCTTTTTAAATGCAAAGCTAAATAAATGATTATAACAATAAGGCAGCCGACCCCAACATAGTTGGGAAAAAGGCGAGGAGGATGATGATGATGAAATGAGCAATTTTCAGTAATTGATCTCATCAAACAAACACCTTTTCACATCAATCTTGGCAGTTTAATCTGACCCCCGTAACCCTTAAGCAAGCAAGCTTTCACGGTACGATGTTATCAGTGTACCTACAGGTGGAAGCTGCTTCGGTACTTCCCATTCACTTGGTTAATCCTTTAATCGCCTGCTACGACACACAAAGGAAGACGTTACGTGGCATATTCTTAGAGGCAGGCAACACGGCATGAGGTGTCTTCTCTTGTGATATTTTATTGAGTTACAAGCACAGTCAAAAAATACAGTTTTCGAAATATAAACATTACATTATAAAAAAACGAACGCTGAAGACTGTAGTGCATCCAGAACGATTATGCTTCAACATCCTCCCCTTAATCGGACAAGGCTATCAATTAACTTGACTGACTGTACTTATACAGCTACATATAATGTCAGCTGACTGTACTTATATGCACAATATGTTAGTCGACCTGACTGTACTTAACATTACAAGGAGATTTTATAACAAAAATAATAGTTACAGGGGCCTATAACCGATTTGTTGTGATATTTTTTATTGAGTTACAAGCACAGTGAAAAAATACAGTTTTCGAAATATAAAAATAACATTATAAAAAAACGATCGCTGAACACTAGTGCAGCCAGTACGATTATGCTTCAACAACTTCTTGAAATTATTCTATCCACGTAAATAGGTACACATGTAGTGTTTATCTAAGGAAAAAGGCTCCTGTTTAACAATACAAAATAAACACATGAATTCAAAGTAACGATATTGTGTGAAAATGAAAATGAGGCGGCGTTCCGAAGAACCAACTTAAAATTCAGTTTACTCAAGTAAAAGCATCTAACTTGCGCATCAGCAAACCGTGAAACATTACATTGTATGGTGTGTGCATACATCCGTGTCTCGAGTTGTCGTAGTGCCGACAGTTTCCAGTACACTGGCGGTAGTTAGCGCCACCTGCGTTGTACGAGATACATGGCTCGCTTTATGCCATAATAACAATAACATCGCACCGCTTTACCGCCTTCCGCCCGTAATATAACGTTCAAGCCATCGCTAATAGGATTACCTATTATTATGAACACCTCGTCATTCCTCCAAACATTCTAATTAAAAGTTTAACTTTATGACTCAAGATTTCCTCAATAAAACATTGTAACGTTTCAGAAACAGCGATGGCCTGATTTTTTCCAATACATTAAATCGATATGAAATGGCAGAAGTACGTCAGGAGGGAAAATTTATTCAATAATACAGAAGACAGGATTAACTGGGCTTGATAACGCTTCGCTTGAGCCGAACTCATCTGCGGCGCTATAGCATTTTTTGAGCCTCCGAATTTCATATACCAAAAGACTTACCACGTCGATTGGCTTCTAAATCTGTTTTATATCAAATTTTGTGTTTGTTTTATAGATGGCGGTATTAATTTTGACTCTGAATGAAATATCAAGGATTAAATAGAGATACGTAAACCTTGAGAGTTACGTAGTAGAAGTGGGTAAATAGTAAATGAGTAAGTTAAAGCGACGACGTTGCAGAGTTTGTTGCAGTGAAGGTAAACCCAGTTGCGAGGCTTGTTTGTTCTTTAAATTACGTAGGGCTCGACGTCGGTAGACCGCTGTATGTACTGTTGTTCTCGTTAGATTGCTTCCCGTCCAAGTTTCAATCCTGTTTAGGATTCCACGTTGGGGACATACGATTTGTTTTGACGTTGACGTTTCCTAATGGTCTATCTGGCAACACCATATATTTATATATATCTAATACTAGCGGACCCGACAGCGTCATCCTGCCCGGAAAAGCAGCAAAACCTACCGGTCCAATTGTGTTTTCAAACCATCCAGGAACCGATTGAAATATACACACAAAATTTCATCCAAATCGGTCTAGCCTTTTAGGAGACAAACACACGTACAGAAGAATTATATATATTAATTAATAAGATACATAAGAATGAATTGCTGTTCGTTAGTCTCGCTAAAACTCGAGAACGGCTGAACCGATTTGGGTGAAATTTTTAGTGTATGTTTCAATGGATTCCTGGATGGTTTGAATTTACAAATGAATCCGGTAGGTGGTGGTGCAGTGGGTGTGTCATTGATCTTCTCCTAAACGGCAGGGACGATTTTAATGATATTTTTTGTATACGTTCGAGTGGATCCCTGCAAGGTTTGAATTCACAAATGGACCCGGTTGGTGGAGCTGCAGTCGGTGTGTCACCTAATTTGATTTGCTGAACAATCGACATTACATAATTTTTAGCGGTACTTTTTATTGCCTCTCAACCGTAGATTCGTTAGAAGTAATTATGGAATCGAAAAATTTAAATATAATAATGTTAAAAATATAATATTTAATGTGGCGCTGGTTTTCTGGGCAGGAAGGCTGGAAAGGCTGGTCTACCGGGTAAGCTAACACCTTTATACATATAGATATAAGAAACTAAAACAAATGCCTACCAATAAAAAAATTAAAAAATTAACTTCGTTATTGCCTGGGCTTGATGTCTGAAATAAAGTTTTTTTTATATATAGATTCAAGGACATGCATAAAACCTGTGCGAAATTAAAACTCTGTAACCAGCACGTTTTGTACATGTACCGTATACATTCAGTTGAATAAAAACGTTCATCGAGCACGATCCGCTAAATAAACAACGAGTAAGCTCATACACACCTATGTATATACAAAGTAAAGAAATAAAGTGCCCCAGTGATGGCGTTGAAAGTATAAAATGCAGATAGCCGCTGCACTGAACGATAGCTGTTGCACTGAGCAGAATTTTATTAGCCTCTTTATTTTGCGAACAGAAACGAAACGTCGCGCGGCCGTTGCCCACTTTGTTTACTCGATCCACTCCATAATGATAGCGGTTAGAACAATGTTTTGATTCATGGACCCTCTTTTATAAACACGATACCCAGTTATACGGAAAAAAATAACACCGAACTAGAGTGACAACCAAAATTTGGTACTAAGGCGTTGCTAAAGTTAATTTGTCGTCATTTAACAAACTGTTTATCATAATAATTTCTTAGGTTTTCGCGATCACTACACAACAACATAACATAACATCACGCCTGTATTTCCCCGAAGGGGTAGGCAGAGGTGTATAGTACACCCACATTTCGCCAGTTATCACTACACATTATAATAAAACAAAGTATAACTGGATTAATTCGCGTATATTATTTAAATTGGTTTTCCTGACGTTTCGAAAGTTTTGCAGCGTTCGTGGTCGCAGGAAGACTAAGATGACAAGCGTCTCTACAGATATTTCTAAAAAAATATTTTAGTCTATACCGTATAATTTTTATTAATTAAAATCGTTTCGATGCACGCAGTAATCACTCAAAATGTCATTGTCTTTTACAGTGTTGCGTGCTGTTTGGGACTTGACTAATTTTAGAACTGAGTTCCAAACAGGTGGTAGTTGCCAACCATCTTCTCTATTAAAATTAGGGTTTTTTTTTTAAATTTCAATAGCCTCACGGAGCATTCTAGGTACATATCGGTTTTCCTTCGCCAGGACTTGTGATTTATCACAAGAAAATGGTTTTTTAATCGAAGAAAATGGTTGTGTTTGTCTAGGGCATGTTCATACACTGCAGACTTTGTGAAGCGTCTGTTCTTGACGTTAGCTATATGTTCTTTAATTCTAGTGGCTATACTACGCTTTGTTTGCCTTATGTAAACTTGTTAAACTTTGTTTTATTATAAACTGTTTATCTTTAAAAAACAAAATTTCTGTTAGTTATTACCCTATAGTTACCTATGTAGTCACTTTTGACCGACTTCTTTTAAGTTACAGGTAGACGAAATTTCGGCATTTAACAAACTTATTTTTTCAACTAACTGTTTGACTGCCTCAGTGGTCTAGCGGTAACATGTTCAACCGCAGGTCGTGTGGTCCTGGATTCGATTCCCGGATCGGAAAATATTATGATATTTTTTCTGTCAAGAAAATTTCTTAGCAGCAGCCCGGAGTCAGGAAGTTGGCGGTACTACACCCCCGTGGCTCGGAGAGCACGTAAAGCCGTCGGTTCTGTGCCTGATATTTCTCCGATCGTGTCGGATTGCCGTCCCATCGAATTATGAGAGTGAGATAATCTTCTTCTATTGTGTCGACATAAGCTACATAATGATAATAGCTAATGCCGTGGGGAAAAGATTAGCCAGTCAGCAGGGTAGTAGCGGGGCTGACTACCCAGGGTGCGCCGGACGATCAATTAAATATCGTCACTCGTGGAGGCTCTTTTAATGCACTTTAGTGAGGTAATAAAGAGTGCACTTGTATTTGCGCACACACTGGTGCACTATAATATGTCCCGCGCAGATGGCTAGTCTCCGTTGAGATTGGCCGCCGTGACCGAAATTCAGCCGGGAGGACATTATTTTATTACCAGTCTATAAAGACGTTATGATAGCCTATCTGTTGAGCGCTTACCTTCCATGCGGTTCTGAGTCTGAGTTCGAACCCAGTTCATACCACTGAATATTCGAATTCATGTATAGATCAGAATTATTATCATTTGCTTTAACGGTGAAGGAAATGAAAAATTTAGAGGAAGTCTGCTTACCTGAGAGTGCTCCAAATAGCTCTCGATGGTGTGTATAGACCGCCAATCCACACTAGGCCAGTGTGGTGGACTAAGGCCTTAACCACAGAAATAATAATGTCCTCCCGACCGAATTTTGGTCACGGCGGCCAATCTCAATGGAGACTAGCCATCTGCGCGGAACATATTATAGTACACAAGTGTGTGCGCAAACACAGGTGCAGCACTATCTGTTCCCTCACTCTCATAATCCGATGGGACGGCAATTCGACACGACCGGAGAGAGATCAGGCGCAGGACCTTTACGTGCTCTCCGAGGCACGAAGGGGTCTCGATGTGTAACGAAACGGTCACCCATCCACAAACTGACCGCGGCTAGTGCAGGTTACAATCCACACGCTTGCTACGTAGCCACGAGCCCCTTCTAAACCATTCTATCTCATTCTATCTCTAACCACAGAAATAGATAGAGATAGAATGGTTGTAATCACAATTTTACTTGCGATTCATGCGTGGCAACTTTCGAACAAATAACTTTTAAAAATTAACTTTACTCAAATGTACTTTACAGCTTTTGTTTCTGCAGTTAGAAACAGCACACTGCCCAATGAAGCATTTTTGCGGGTTTTTGTTACAGTATTTACAGAAACAAGTCATAAGGCGTACTGAGAAAGGCTTTGAAATGCCCTGGACTATGGTGCAGAGTGTTGGCACGCGCGCCCTGCCCACTTTTCTATTCTATCTATTTCTGTGGTCTTAACCTTCTCATTCTGAAAAGAGGCCTGAGCCCAACAGAGGGACAGTAATTGGCTAATGATGTTGATGAAGGTGTGTTCGTTATTTGAAGACTGGTGATGAGTAGTACCGTGATTCCTGCTATCTAAGTTAGCGATCGTCAACCCACATTTTTGTGGTGACTTTGAGAAATTTATTCATTTAACAAGAATTCCAATAATGGACTGATACTGTCATTAATATGCATAACCGTTAGCTTCACAATCAACAACGATAAAAAGGAAACCACAACAGAGTTTTGATAACAGATTTGCTTTTTAAAACAGGCACTTTTGTGACCAATTGAACGGTACTTGCAACGAAACAAAGAACACTGACCCGTTCAAGTTTGAAAACTATTACCATAATAACACATTGCCGGCAACGCCGAGCAGCCGGGGGTTAGCTGCATGCAATTATATTTCAATATTAATTCACCCCGCATTATTTACAAGAAAGCAGGCAATTAGAAAAAGTAAAAAGGCACTACAGAACTTAATTTTGCGGCATTCATGATTAAAATTTGCTATCTTTACCGCTGGCTGTTCACATTTACATAAAATGATAGTAAAAGAATGCATATTGCGAGGTGACCATAAATAACAGGTGCGGACAGGATAGGCTGTACTTACCTTTTCTCACGTTCCCACTATATTCAGGACGTTATTTAGTATTTCCTGGTTTCTCACACAGTTTTCACTTACGAGTTCCTCACCGGTGAGTTGTTTTAATTAAAATTAGTTATACGTTGCTAAAATAATTTTGTGTATTCATTACGAAAGCTCTACTTGTTCACTTTATTGGAGAACGACATGTAATAACAGATTTCTCACTATTATTAACCGCTTGAGTGACCACGACATTCTATTATAGCCTGAGTAAAAACGTGCGGCTCGCTCATTTTACAAAAAACATGTTGGGTTATTCATTAGGAACTAGATGATAATATTGCCAAAAAAAAGCAACTCTTAGTTAGAAAAATATTAGGCTTAAGTAAGAGGTATTCCACATTCACTTTGCTTGGGTACTCCCAGTACCCAAGGTCACTCAAGCGGTTAAACAAAATTATAGATAATAAAACAAAGTTTAACCAAATTAAATCGCGTATATTATTACGGTAGGTTATTTTTTTTTTTTAAAATATCTGTAAAGACTCTTGTCATCTTATTCTACCTGCGCCCACGAAATGCTGCAAAGCTTTCGAAACGTCAGGAAAACCAATTTAAATAATATACGCGATTTAATCAGGTTAAACTTTGTTTTATTATAATGTGTAGTGATCGCGAAAACCTAAGAAAGTATGAAAATTATAGAGCTTTGTAAAACCTTGCACTGTTATTCGAAAACAAACCAAAAGAAGACTCAAGGAAAATAATTCCAAAAACCACATTAAAAGTACCATATTCCACAAGTAATATCACATGAAATCATTACCCCTTTTATCATATTGTATTTGTAGACCCATCCATGGGTTACTGTACGAGCCATAGAAATGAAAGGAAAATAATTTTTGTTTCTTCGTACTACGAATACTTACCCGCAGATGTTTTGTTAAGGGCGGCGTGCGGGCCTCGCTCTCTATTTGGCTAATGGATATATCAACGAGATTGGTTTCTAACACAAAAGAGCCGGTCGTCTAGTTAAAAATACCGTGTGTATTTCCACGGCCGGTAAATTCAAAGCGGTATCCGAAGTTAAATATTTGTACCGTGTTTGGAAACAAGAT
Organism: Asteroscopus sphinx; assembly: GCA_949699075.1. Classification (NCBI taxonomy): domain Eukaryota; kingdom Metazoa; phylum Arthropoda; class Insecta; order Lepidoptera; family Noctuidae; genus Asteroscopus; species Asteroscopus sphinx. The sequence continues at coordinate 15,854,716 of OX453013.1, forward strand.
CGGTATCGGTTTTCATGTACCTGAAACTAAATGGGAAATTTCAAGTAGGCTCGCAGCCGATAAATTATTGCATGAAATAAAATCTGTACTACACGTTTGGAAAGACAAATCACTTCCTGATTTATGTGTTTACAACTTAATCGTAATATGATTTATTTTATGTACAATATTTACAAAACAAATATAAAATAAAAGTACAAAATAAAATAAAATAAAAGGCGTGCTTAGGCGTCAAAGTATTCCTCCACATCGCTGTCATCTGGAAAAGTGCCCAGAAGACTGGCAGCGTTGCCACGTTGTATGGCAACGCTTATTCTTTGGCCAAAGAATAAACCAGCCCTCTGGTCACGCGAAGCGTCGACCAGCCTCTTTGCGATTTCCTTGAAAAGCATGCGTGCACTCGGACCCCATGTCCCGAGCGTTTCGACCCCAAACGGCTCAAAGTCATAGTTACCTGATAGGTTACTATATTTGCGCCGCTTGAAGGCCTCCGCAGACGCGGCGGCAGCACCTGCACAGCCAGCTGAGCTAGGAAGGTGTGATGGAGCAAGGGTGTCGACGCACGTTGCGTCCCACACCAGAGGCCTACCCATCTTCCATGGCAATAACGACATGCCGTCTGGTCTCTTCCCATCGTCTCGTACCAAGCCGTTAGGTTCTAATACAGCTGGTACACCGGCGGTGGCAAGAGCACGACGAATAATGTCATTAATGCTGGCATGCCTTGCTATGCGCCCAGAGCTCCTGCAACAGGACAGGCCATGGTGTCCGAGGCCGTCGACAGGTTCGCCGCAGTGGCACCGATGTGGAGCAACACAAGGAGCGCCCAAGCGTAGGCACGTAGCGAGCCGGAAACTGGTGTCGTCCAACATTGTACCTATATTGGACGACGGAAGTGCCTGAAGCCAAAGGCCTGCCTCCCATTCACCCACAGCCAGCAGACGAGCACGCTCAGCAGTATTGGTAGACGTATTTATTAAATTATTCCGTACCAACCTGCAGAGCGGCTCATCCCACTGTCTTTGGGAAGACGGGTTGACAGGCAAATCCGTGTTTGGGCAAGCCATTTTCCAGGCGTTCACAGCATCGGTCAAGTACGGCACCTCAAAGTCAACCAGTGAAGAAGGTAATATTTTCCTGGTTAACTTATCAGTGCTGTAAACCGAGGACAGGAACGCCGGTAAACTTACACTGGAAATTTTGCGAACGCCGAGCCCGCCGTGTCGGATAGGAAGTGCGGCTTGTTCCCACGCTCGGTCGTCCAGAGCCACATTTAGAATTGTGTTGTAAATATTGTACATTTGTAGATAGGTTATTTAATTATTGTAATCTCACTATTCTGTAAATTTATCAAATAACTATTTTTTTTCCTGTTTATTTTATTTCCTTTCATGATCATTTAAAAATATTCGTTGTAATTTTTTGACGTTGGATAGAGAGGGAGAGGGAGACCTAAGAAAAGATGGATGGATTGCGTGAAGAACGATATGGATGTAAAGGGATTAAAATATTATACTACAACAAGTCGTTTGTGGGAAACTCAGTGCGATTTTATTACAAGATTCCATTGAAGATTACCGAATTAAACGAGACTCAATTTAAAATGATAGTTAAAACAAAACTTATTAAAAAAGCTTATTATAGTGTTATCGATTATATTCTAGATAAACATGCGTGGTCTGGCCTAACTCTGCAAGATAGTTAGATATAAGTCAGACAAAGCCCCCTGGGGTGCTGGCCAGAAAACCTCCACGTGTGCCTGACGGCTGCTTGTCCTTCTGGACATGTCTGGAGGGAACGGTAGTAGTTTGGCCATGGCCATTGGTGCATCCTGGGTACGTACTACTGGGTGGTACTTATAGTGCCGAGACATGGACGCTTACAAAGGAGACTGTCCACCGAGTGCGAGTGGCACAACGGGCCATGGAGCGTGCTATGCTCGGCATAAATCTTCTCGACCGAGTCCGAAACACCGAGATCCGTCGTCGGACGAAAGTCTACGACGTCGGTGATAGGGCAATTAAGCTAAAGTGGAGTTGGGCGGGACATCTGGCTCGGCGTAGAGATGGCCGATGGAGTAAAGCGTTGACCGAGTGGTGGCCAAGGTCAGGTCGGAGAAACCCGGGCCGTCCGAAGGCGCGCTGGGTTGATGATATCGCCAAAGTCGCAGGAAACACCTGGATGAGGGACGCACAAGATCGAAGAGGCTGGCAAAAAAGAAAGGAGGCCTATACCCAGCAGTGGGTGATACCGGGCTAGAATGATGATGATAATCCTGGGTACGTGCAATAAAATCCTTTCGAGGGGTTAACCTTCGGGGGATTTTATTGCCTGTGGCGAATATTCTGGCGTGGGTGGGGCCCGTTCTGGGCCAGTGGGGAGTTGCTCCACGTGTCCCTCTGTTGCCAACAGAGGGCACAGTGGAAGAGAAGGGGCGGGCCCGGTGTGCACTCACCCTGCCACTGGGCAGGCAGCGGGGGGACTGTCCTTCCCTGCCCCCGTCGATCCCGTAACCCCAGGAGTGCCCGCTGAACAGTGTTCTTGCGCTTCTTGGGACCGAGGGTCTTGGATTCACCACCCGGACCGCGAGGAAGAAAACCTCTATAAAAAATTACGGGAGGTAGGGCCTGCGAGCAGCAGACTCGGGGTAGTCTGCTGTCCGACCAGCAGCTGGCGTGGCTGGCATAGCTGGCATATTTGGCGCAGCTGGTAAAGGCCCATGAGGTGAGGTGGCGTGCAGTGTTCCGTGTACGCCACAGACGAGGGTGCGGCCAACGTTAGGCCGCACGGGGAGAAGGGGCTCGCCTGCTTGTGGCGGGCCGGGACCTGTCAGGGGTGGTTGTGTGAATACTCACGGGTTCCCACGCCCCCAGCTAAGATAGTTGAAGGAACACCATGGTGGTTTTAGTCGGTAAAAGTCCGACACTGTGGCTCCGCCTACCCTGGGCGGAGTGCGTCCGTGAGGATTTCCCCACGGCAAAAAAAAAGACAAAGCCCCTGTGCAGCTGCTTCTGAACATGTACTCAATAGACAAGTCCTCTTTATATCCGCTATCTATTTATGTTTTGTTAATTTTTAATTTTATGATGCTCACTTTAGCTTAATTTACTTGACAAAGCCACTTTACAGCTGCTTCCAATTGTGTACTCCACTGTCAAGGCGTCTTTAGAGCCCCTTAAAATTTATTTATTGATGTATTTACTAATTTATAAAATCCATTTTTTTATTCAACCAATCATACTCAATAGATTAGCTTAATTTCTTGACAAAGCTTCTTTACAGCTGCACCCATTCTTAGTTCTCAAATGACAAGACCTCTGTACAGGTGCTATAGATTCCAGTATTTAAAATTCTTATTTACCTTCTATTGTAATTTTTTTTATTCAAATTATCAGAATTTCAAACAATGTAATGACTTAACCAAGTGTTCTGTAAGTTCCTATGGGATAATCATCATCATTGCGGCCTTATAATACCCATTTTTGGGTGTAGGCCTCCTCAAAATTCCTCCACTCCTGGCGGTCTTGAGCCCTTGACATCCAATCCAGGCCTGTGTGTTGTCGGATGTCATCCACCCAACGTTTATGTGGCCGTCCCCGCGGGCTAGTGTGCTATCGTGGTCGCCACTCCAGCAGTCTCCGCGTCCATCGTTCCTTGTCCATTCGAGCAATATGTCCCGTCCTAGGCGTAAATGGAGATATTTACGCCTAGCTATTATGGACACTACATCTTTGACTTTTGTCTTGGAGTGTATCCACTTATTAGTCTTCGAATTGAATTGAATTATGAGATGACGGCTGATAGACAAAAATGGCAGAAGACGTATTGCGCCGACCCGAAGTAATTTGGAACCAGGGTAGGAAGGTGATGATGTGTGCTATTCTAGAATCTTAATAAAAGCATGCAGCAGCATGTGTAACAAGACTTAGTTAAATCTTGTGTGTCATAAAACTTGGAAATAATGTGCAATAGATTCATAGCTGAAGTTTTAGTTAAGACCTACTACTATACTTATGTCAATATATGAAATGTACGCTCCACTCCATCCAGCTGCAATGAGGACGGAGTTGTGGAAGGAAAAGCTCCCATCACCACCTGATTTTGTAGTTCCGCAAGAACACCTGCCCCCAGGTCACGATCTCCCCTTAGCCAGTCTGGAAATCCCTCAACCGGCTCCGGACTCAAGTCGGTCGCTGCAGAAAAAATTTATGCAAATGGGGAATTCGATACTCCTCAAAAATTGAATACGATTGTGGGGCCCCCATTCAGTCCATGGCCCATTTGCTTACTTGTCCCTTGTGCCCTGTCAACTGTACAAGAGCCGACCTAAATAAAGCTACGAGTATCGCCATAGAAGTGGCCAAATATTATATAAAAAAAGTGTGAACCATTGACACGTAAGAAGAAGAAGAAGAATATATGAAACATCAATTTATTAAACAATAGAGACTGAAATTCAGCAATGGATTTCATAATACGAAACTGGAATAAACGCGCACATATCAACGCAACATCGAATCCAGTGATTCAAATATCAAAAGCTCGCTATTTTCAATCGGTAAAATATGTGGACACAGTGACTGTAGCGTGCATAGGTCTTATAAACAAATTGTGAAAAATCAAGGGTGGATGAACATTCCTGTACCTTGGAATCAGATCGAGTGACACCGCTGCATTAGTAAGCCAATTCACTTAACTAAAGAAGTGCCGTTGCAGATAAGTTTCGATCAAAATAATGCTTTTCGTATTCTCAATCGCTGCAACTTGATCGGCGCATCATGAAATTACGTGAATTAGGGCCCAGTCTGCTCGTGACCACGACCAGTTGAACCGGTCAAAACGTTGGACTTAAGATATGTTCGCGTTAATTCCCGTTTCATATTAAATTTTATAATGCAACGCGAAAGATTAAGGCCCTACTAAGTGGCGCCACCATCAGTAAAAAAATGATTACTCGCTGAGTACATCATTTATCGAAAATTCGTTTTTAACAGTTGAAATACAGGTACTGTAGTTTAATCAGAAACTATTAACTCTGTAAATTATAGTTCGCTGTAGTTGTAGATAGAAAAAGTGCCAATTTCCCATTTTTAGGGTTCCGTAGCCAAATGGCAAAAAACGGAACCCTTATGGATTCGTCATGTCTGTCTGTCTGTCCGTCCGTATGTCACAGCCACTTTTTTCCGAAACTATAAAACTATACTGTTGAAACTTGGTAAGTAGATGTATTTTGAGAACCGCATTAAGATTTCACACAAAAATAGAATAAAACAATAAATTTTGGGGGTTCCCCATACTTAGAACTGAAACTCAAAAAAAAAAAAAAAACATCAAACCCATACGTGTGGGGTATCTATAGATAGGTCTTCAGAAATGATATTGAGGTTTCCAATATCATTTTTTTCTAAACTGAATAGTTTCCGCGAGAGACACTTCCAAAGTGGTAAAATGTGTATCCACCCCTTGTAACTTCTAAAATAAGAGAATCATAAAACTGAAAAAAAATATATGATGGACGTAAACTTCCACCGAAAATTGGTTTTAACGAGATCTAGTAAGTAGTTTTTTTTAATACGTCATAAATCGTAAACCGCAATTTACCTTTGATTCAATCAACTCAATTATAAAAATAAAATAAAACATTTAATTTCATAAACGTAAACCTTATTTAACCACAGTTATAGCTAGATGAACAACTAAATAACTTCTTATACGTACGAAGGTACGGAACCCTCGGTGCGCGAGTCCGACTCGCACTTGGCCGGTTTTTTTCTATCTACAACTACAGCGAACTATAATTTACAGGGTTAATAGTTTCTAATAAAACTACAGTATGTACTTGTACTTCAATTGTTAAAAACGAATTTTCGATAATTTATGTACTCAGCGAGTAGGTAATTATTATTTTACTGATGGGGGCACCACTTAGCTCTTAGTAGCGCCTTAAAAGGAAATATTCAGCAAAGGATGAAAGGTCTTAAAGAAACCTGAAGCTATGCTGGTACCGTTAGAACTCCAGTAAAGGACATAGGTACTAGCAATTATACGAAGAAAAACCATAGATATAAGTAGAATACTGTTGCACAAACTAATTACTGTCGCAGAACAAATAAAGAGTTAATATCCGCGCAAACGACACTCGGCAAACATACTAGAACAACGTTTGTCATTTTATTACCCGAGTAAATAATATAGTCGCTACGGGGAATTACTGCTTAGATTAAAATAACGTTTTCGCAAAAATATATGATTAAACATGAACTTTACGTTGGTGTGAGTGATCTTACACGCTGCGTAACGGTTGGACAGTATTTCAAACAATTACATTGAAAGATATAAATTGTGGAAAGAAAAAATCGCTCACGAGCAGGATTCGAACCTGCGACTCCTGGCTCCTGGTTCGAATCCTGCTCGTGAGCGATTTTTTTCTTTCCACAATTTATATCTTTAGAATTCGCTTCGCATGCGTAAAATGCGTTAAAATAATAAAATAATTACATTGAAGTAAAATTACGCACACGTGCTATTCCAGTCCTATTATTGTTGATGCCCACTCACACAGATACAAAGTTCATGTCTTGTTTGCTAGGGCTGTAATACCTACTACCTATATTTGTATTGATGGGTGTTCGGTCTTTTCTCAAGTATGGGTCATTTTCCAGGTTGGCCTCATTGCCCTTGTTTAGAGAGTGGTACTGATTTTAGTGGTTTCTTTAGCTCTCCAAAGTACGGAATGACTTCCATATAAAAACAATTGCAACCCATGTAGATACCCGTGGCCATATTGAATGTATGTTTAATTATATGGTTAAAATTCCGTTCCTGACAAAATCTCTTCCTCCTAGCGATGTAATCAGTCTACGCCCACACTTGATTAAATCACGTACACAAATTGTGTTAAAAAAAACAAAATGGAGATATTTGTTACAAAGAGCACACTCTTCTTCTTCTTCGTGTCAGTGGTACGACTGATCTCTTGTTAGAATTGGCAAGCCCAGAACTTTGCAACCTCTACGGCGTTATCAGTGGCGCCGCAGAGGTCGCTCAAGGTGCAGGTGTTAGGGCACAAAGGACAGGATAAGAGGTGAGGCAGTGTTTGAGGGTCATACCCGCAACCACACCCTGTCACTAAGACTAGAGGTCAAGAGGACACTGAATCTATGATACGTCATCAAAATTCAAACTTATAAAACCTTTTTTATCTACACATATATAAGTATATTGAATATATTTACATGGATAACAAACAGACAAAGATAAATATTAATACAGAATATCCGTAGATATGTAACATCGGTCGCTCGATTTAGAAAACGTTTATTAGTACGAGGCTAAACTGCGATAGGGATGTGAACGGGTGAACGTGACGAATTCAGCTGAAAACGCACGTAGACAATTAACCCAGGGCTGACGTCTGCAGTGATACATGAAGCGAGCCCCCAAAGGACGATGGAAATAAAACGGACCCGAATAAACACAGAGTTCATACATTTTCTTACCTTTTTCCCCCTCGCTTAACAAAATTGGACGGAGATAATGTCCGTATTTGTATCAGAAGTTGTCTTAAGTAAGTTGTCGTTGATCTAGAAGCTTAAGATCCCGGTTTAAACCCAGTTGTTTGTACACTACGCTGTAGATATGGGGGATTTGTTATACGAATTTCGTTTATTTAGTAGATTTCAATTCGAATTCAATGAATGAATTACGTGTTTTTGTAGTTTTCGAAAATAAACTAAACGGGGGGAAAAAGGGGTGTTAAAGTTTTTATGAAAAATATTTGTGGGGTCACGCTTGACACAAATACTCTTCAAATTAAATAATAATGAAGAAATACATAAAGATTTAAATTGTGGAAAGAAAAAATTGCTCATGAGCAGGATTCAAACCTGCAACTCCTGGCTCAGTAAGCCAGTGCTTTAGCCACTAAGCTACCGTGAACACTGTTCGTGGTATCGAAATTATCCTCCATTATCCTGCTCGTGAGCGATTTTTTCTTTCCAAAATTTAAATCGTTAGATTTCGCTTCGCATACGTAAATGCATTAAAATAAAGAAATATTTATTTTAATTTTTTCATAACTACGATGGGAAAAATTATACGGGGCATGTTAACACTTTTTACGCGGGCAAAGCCGCAAGAGCACTGCTAGTAGTTGCAATAAAATGCAATGACCGTTTTAAAACCGCCCCAATTTATATTCTTGTTTATTAAGAACATGCAACAACATGTAAAAGACATTTAACTGTAAAATATCTGGCACTTGAAACTTATTAAAGCAATAAGTTTTTGCCGAGGAAAAGTGTTTTAAGAAGAAGCACGTGTCGCAGCCAAAAATTTTAAAAGAATTTGGGAATTTCCGTAACATAAATCTTCGTAGCGTCTAATTACATGGATCCAGCTCTCTCCGCTTTTTTCTGGGCAAACTTATGGCGGTCATGCGTCATGATGTTTTTATGAAAAAATAGCGGCGCATCCCTGAAAGCCTCTATTAGAATTATGAAATAGGTTACTCCACAGACATAGAAAAGATATAGACGAAGTGCTGCGAACAATCATAGTGAAGCCAAAAAAAACTATGCTCCGTATACAACCAGCGCTCACGCACAAACTATGCACCTGAAGGATATTTGCTTTCGCCATGCTTATTGGACGATGCCGCGACATGTGTACTGAGACAGGGTGAGCATGGTTTGAGGTGCATGTGTGTGCGTGAGCGCTGGTTGTACACGAAGGAGCATAGTTTTTTTTGGCTTCACTAGATTGTACTCAGCACTTCGTCTATATTTTTTACTATGTCTGTGGGATACTCGAAAAATCTTCTACGTATTAGATTAAATTTCCATCAGACGTGAGCTTATAAAATAAAGCAATGAAGTGAAGAAATATTGGTTCAATTTAATGTTTTATCCAGCCTAAATCCTTTTACATTTAGCAAAGCTGTGCAGTTATTGCTAGCGTTATGGTTGAAAGAATACAGTCCGTCACATACAGTTCATATTAGCTTTGGTGCGCGGGGGCTGCGCAGCGAAGCGGCTCACTTGAACACAGTCTGTATGTTCAACTCTAGGGCTCTCAAACTTGGAGAAAAATAAACTGAGCAAATAATAGCCGCCAACTTCAACGTAGAAATTTTTTTTCGAGTTCAAAGTTGCGAATAGAATTTCAGCTAACAAAAATTAATAAATTCAGCTGTCTATACGATAAGCTTCGCTCTCTGTTCGGTGAAACAAAGCTTTTTACAAAGTGTTTTACTGAAGTACACTAAAATATTACTTCAGTATTATTACAGTAAAAGGTTCAGTTGACGTTAATACAAAACATAGAATTTATCAAGTAAACAAAAGTAAAAACGCGTAAAATCGGCGTTGAATTGACTAGTTTCATTAGCTTCAAAATAAATAAAATTTATGTAAAAATCTTAATCTGTACAGACCTACGAGTAGGTATATGATAAAAAAACAAAGCCTTCAGCACCCGGAATATTCACGCGGCATTCGCAAAAACTGAACAAAGCTTTTCATAATTTATTTTCAAGAAAAATTGAATTTCCTGCTTGTAATAAGCCACATTTACGAAACATAGGCACACACAAGTACTTCACAGCTACTACCCATGGTCGCAGGTAACCGCGGTCGATATTGAAACCAAAACTTGAATTCGGGATCCTACTTTACTCCAAATTACACCAAACGAATATAAACAGAACCCGGCAAAATCAGTACAGTTGACAACACAAGTGGCTTGAGTGTTTCCGGAATTTATACATTTTTTAATCACTCTTCCTCGATCCTGAGTAAAGCTCACTGATTTAATTTTCACAAGTAGGTACTTATGGAGGGTTCCCGAGTAACTATGTAGTTATCATAAATTGCTTGCACTTTTGAGTCTATTTAATATCATGGATGAAAACGTTTAAAACAGGGTTGATTGGTTGGAAAATTTGTTACCCGCGTATTATAAGGGCTTAAAGTAACAAAGTTCTACTCGTAGGTACCTCTACATAATATTATGATTTCTTATTTAATTATAAATTATCTGATAATTGTAGTATAATGAAATTTCTGTATTCTAAAATTATTCCAATACCATAAAAAATAAAAATAAAATTGTACGCTGGAAACGGCAGATGTTTTGTCATTTTTTTTTATAACAACTCTATTGTACCATATTCTGACAAATAAATGATCTATCTATCTATCTTACGGCCAAAATTAATATCCAATCTATCCACGATTTGCCCTACTAGAGATAGGAATTTGACATTAGCTCCATACAAAATATATCAAATTAATAACTTCTTAGGTTTTCTTCAAATTTCTGTCTCTAGTAGGGTAAATCGTGGATAGATTGATTATTAATTTTGGCCGTAAGTCTTTGAGGAAAAATCTTTTCTTAAGCTAAGTGCAGATGAGGAACATTCCCGAATTACTACATTCTAACTAAATATGCGATATAGTTAGCAATATAAGTCCAGCGTTTTTATCTGAAATGGCCTTTTGGTCGGCATATAATAAAACGCTTCCACATACATTCACATACAAAAACAGATCTAAAAATATAAACAAAAGTTTTCGAGCACTGGCGTCTGGTAGACATTTTTGACAAAGTTTTGAGCGCGGGTGCGGCGCCGATCGTCGACAAGCGGCGACGACGCATACGCGACTTGTGACGTCACACGGCGCAAAACGACTCGCGCCTTTGAGGGAGTTCCTTTTTGTTACTTTACCGTATAGATAATTGTACAGCTTACAATCTGACTGCAAAAGTATGAACATGAAATGCGTCGGAGTCGAAAAATCAAGCGAGTGCTATATTGTGTAAACAGAAATTCGAGCAATCCTACACAATTCCCATAAAATTTCCAGTATGAAAGTTTACTTTCGTTCAATTCTCTTTGAGTTATGTAAAGTTTTGAACTGGAGATTTTTCATGTTATAATAAATATGTAACAAATCCTAGTACATTGCTATTGGCAGATTTATAAAAAAGTAAAGAAACTATCACTGTATCTAATTAGATACGGTTTTATAACAGAGGGGCCATTCTCGTAATTTAAAACGTTTAAAATATAATTTCGATCTAATCTCAATGACATTTAGTCATAATTGGTTAAACGTCTTTCGGAAACATGTACGGAACTCAAATTTGGAAAATTTTTACTTACTGAATAGGCGATTCAATAGTTAATAATAATAATTTATTTCACAGCACATGTCCAGCAGTGGGCTGTTATTGACTAATATGATGAAGAAAGCCGTTTTTTTTGTTTTACACTTACAACATCATATTAGAAATGCAATAGTAACTCTGTCTGTATTTATTCAACATAACATTAAAATCTAATAGATCGTTTAAGAAAATATTTACAAAATACAAAATAAAATGATACAATATTTACAAAGTACAAAATAAAATGATACAAAAAGGCGCGTCTAGGCGTCAAAATATTTCTCCACACCGCTGTCATCTGGCATAGTGCCCAGAAGACTGGCAGCGTTGCCACGTTGAATGGCAACGCTTATTCTTTGACCAAAGAACAAGCCAGCCCTCTGGTCACGCGAAGTGTCTGTCTTAAGTTTGTTTGTTACCTTGTAACGACTAAACCTCTGAACCGACCGTAACGAAATAGTAAAAAAATTGCGGCAGCCTGAGACCTGGGGAAGGAAATAAGCTTCTTTTTATCCCGGGAAAATAAAAAGTTCCCGAGGAATGCGCGACAACGACTTTTCATGAGATATCAATGCGCTGTGCGCAATCACTGTTATATCAGGGTATCATAAACGTACATGAAGGGTACTTTTAATACTGGGAAGATAAACAGTTCCCGAAGGACGCGCGATAAATGACAAAGAAATTATTTGATGACAACGACTCGGCATGATAATAATGTATCAGGGTGTCATAAAAGTATACTAAAAAAGTGTGTGAGTTTGTTACTTTTGACGCTTAAACCGGTATGCGCGAAAATGACATCAGCCGCAAGCTCCCTCTAGTACTTAATATATTACTTTTCGTCACTTTTGGTACAATTAAAAGTATTTGTGAATCTAACTCCCCAAACCAATAGTGTCAACATCTCTCAGCTAACTAACTACTCCTTGAGACAGATCTATCACGCCCAAATTCGGTGTGTCTACGTTAACCACAGCGGAGATAATGTGACCACCTTCCACCTCCATCATCAGACCCTAATCACTATCTCTCAGCCAATTACGCATTCAGACAAATCTGACGAACCCTATCTTGGTATGTCTACGTTTACCACAACAAAGATCCTTCTGACTATGGAGTCAGAAGGATCTTTGTTGTGGTTGTGGAAAAACTTAAATCATAACTAATACACGACTCTCACTTATACCTCACTACCCATCACCTCACCACATACATTTTTCACACTCTTACAGTACAAACACACTCACACTACCAATATTAACTATATATTGTATAAATGCCCAAGAGGCTCTCTGCATAGGTTTGTGATTTTAATTAGTTATGTGCTTCGTAATTGGCGTAATGTCTAGATTAATGAATTGAATAAAATATTGAAAGCTGTGAAGGTACCAATAACAAATAAATAAATAAATAATACAAGTTGTTGATCTGTAACCGTGCCATATTTCTAGAGTAAATGATAAATAATGTGCTTGGTCATCTAAAGATACTTGAAAAATTCTACGATTAATTAATACCCAAATTTTCACTTAGAAACATAGCGAGGGTTCGGAGGGTTTGAGAATAAATGCCGAACGACTCTGAAAATAAGTCATCTGTGGCATTGGTGTCGATTCTCTTGTTCACGAACTAAACTTATTTTAAACTATCGCTCTCTTTTACTAAAAGTAGATACAAGAAAGGGATGGCAACCATTTTAGAACTGTCAAATTAGTTTACGTGTTACATTTCTTTGTATTTTAGTAGGCACGTTCCGAGATCACGACTAAACTTGTATGGAAATTTTAATTTCGTCTAATTTGACAGCTCTTAAATGGTTGCCATCCCTTTCTTGTATCTACTATTAGTAAAAGAGAGCGATAGTTTAAAATAAGTTTAGTTCGTGAACAAGAGAATCGACACCATTGTCAAAGGGTGGAAATACCTAAAAATTGTTTTAGTGGTTTCGCATGCATCGTTTTTTATCGCACGCGACACACGGAAAAAATTTGTTTGTTTACAAATAGGTTTTTTTTTGTATTGATTTTTTTTATTGATTCTTGTTCAGTGTCAGTGGTATAGTCACCTACTTATAAATATATATATTTTTGGGACATTTTTACATGGCACCATGTAGTCCCAAACTAAGCAGAGCTTATGCTATGGGTACTAGACAATGGATATAATACTTATATACTTTTTTTTTTGTAAATACCTAATTATAATACATAAGAAACACCCAGAACAACACAAACACTTATGTTCATCACACAAATATTTGTGTCCTGTGGGAATCGAACCCACGACCTCGTGATCAGCAGTCCGACACTCGAACCACTAGACCACAGACGTCGTCGAAATATGACATGAATACAGATCAACATGTTGTATATTATATAGAATTTCAGGACTGTACATTTCCTCCAAACCCGCTGTCAATATTTCCTACAATACACGAATACAACAAAACGACTAAGAAAACTGTGTTCCGAACATATTTTGTTTTGCTTTGAACAGCAAAAGCTGAATTCTTATGGATGTAAAGAGAGACTTGAAAACCGCTTTCCCATTTTCAAAGTTTATGAAAAATATTTATAGATTCTTGTGACAAAAGAGCGTGTTCACTAAAGCTCCATGTACCGCTAACAGAGCCAATCACGTAGTGCAAGTAGTACCGGTAGCGGGGGGTCAAGTGGAACGCCGTACTTGCATAGGCCAATCGCAATGTTACCTTGCATTCGTTCCTAACGAATTCTATTCACTAAAGAATTAAAAGGATGCTTCACATCATATGAATGAACTTTTTTTTAACTTGCCGTGTATGTGTGTGTAGTTCAAATCTTGCAAGCCAAAACCAGTTTCCGATATCAGAATTGACTGAAATTTGATACACACATGTAGGTAAACCCGATGACAATACAATATTATGGTACTAAGGAGCTGATCTGATGATGGAGCCGAAATATGGTCACAGAATCTCTGCTGTAGTTAGCGTAGACAAACCGAGTTTGGGCTCGTTAGATTTGTCTCAATGAGTAGTTGTCTGAAAGATGGTGATCAGGGTATATAATGCCATCATTAAGAGTGTGAAACATGTGTGTGGTGAGGTGATGGGTAGTGAGGTATAAGTGAGAGTCGTGTATTAGTTATGATTTAAGTTTTTCCATTTCCGTAATATTCTACTGCCTCTTACGATAAGGTCACTACAGATATTTATTTAATATTTCGTAGGCTCCTCATTCAACATAAAAATACTCTCGTCCTTCCAATCCTTAACTAGAAAGCCCAAAAAGCGGTCAAACATCCAATATGAAGAGAATAAATTTATATCTCGAGAATCCGGTTGAATAAGAAAACCGAAAGCAGTGGAAGCGCCAGTTACAATAACTATTGTCACATTCAATCAAACCATTCAAACATTGTGTGCCCTCGACAAAATAAAACGCGGGGAACGTTGGTACGTAACAATTCCCGGGATCCATACAGTAAAAACAGTGGGATCTCATCCAATTTTGCATTCAATCTACGACCACGAGAATTGCTTCCTCCGAGATGACCCGCCACTTCCACTCGCCGTAAAGCGATGACCTAATCCGGTTTATTTGATTTGGGTTCCTGACTTCAGCCTTCTTTACCAATTTGTAAGAATAATGTCAGATATGGGAACACACAGCCACTTTGTATTAATTCAACCGATTAAGTTAAGCGCGCTCTTGAAGTACCCGTAGGCATGCTATTCTACACCTCGCCCCACCCATAGAGCACCTAACTCCTAGAGAGAGACTTACAAACAATTAAGGCTTTCACCGGTGCCTGTCGTCTGTTTGTCATAGTTGTACTCTTACCTCGCTTTATTTTTTATTGTGATCATTTCTACTGATTTTGCATCTCGACGTCAAAGTTGAATTAAATACGTGACTTTAGATTTGTAGACAAAATATCAAAGCGAAGTTTCACAATTCTGAGTTTAAGTCTCAACCTGATTCACCGTGCTACTGAAACGCTGTGTGCCTGACACGAGTTGCTTTGATTCGACTAATTTTACGTCTCACTGAATTAACTGTGAGATTCAGCTACAAAGAACAATGAAAACTTCAAATTGAGAATCTTAATTAGTACGTTTTGAGGCGACGAAAACTTCAAAACTATATAGACATGTTCCAGGATTGTACTTTTATGACAGCCATTAATTCACAAGTGAAATAAAGAAGTTATCAAGAGTCGTGGGGGTAGGAGTAAACAAGGCCTGTTGTGGGTCATGTGATTAATTTCAGCGAACACTTTCCGGCCACAAATGGCTTGTCAGAAAGTTTATTGCAGTAAAAAGCTTGAGTTTGTACGGGGAGAATGACGCGAGGCTTTACACTAATGGCCCTTGAAGTTTCACCCATTAAAACAGAGTTTTTTTTACCCAACATTTGGGTATCTATGAAATTTGATATTATACCGCAGATGATATAAATTTAACTCATAAATTCGTACTTTATGTTTTATATTGTAGGTCACACGACGCCATCTGTTATGTTATGAGTTGGTATATCTTTGTGAGTGATCTAGATTTTAAATTCATCTGAATCCAAAATGGACTTAATGAGGAAGCGTTTTCAGGTCACTTTATAGAGGGGTCTAATTTGCATATTATCGGGGTGTGGACAGAAGGTCGCGTGACAGTGAGGTCGAATTACCATAAGAATGGGCCAACGAGGTGAACGTTTTGTTAAGACTCCAACCAATGTCCCATTGTAACGTAAGTTTTCTTAACAATTACGCGAAGAAAAAGTCCACGTCTAATTGGGACGATTCTCTTAACACGAAATTGGAGCAAACCTTCCGAGGCGAATGTTTTGCAAAGTATATCTAGAGTTACATTGACCTCGATTCTAATTTCTCAGATAATAATATTATTGTATAAAAGATTCCCTTTAATCACAAGTAAGTACACTGGTTTAACTATCCGTTAGAGCAATATGATATATATGAACGTATTCTACTAAGAAGTCAGTTATTTATTAGACTTACAGAAAGTAGAAAAAAATTATGATCAAATAAACAAAAGAAAGCAAATGAATGGTATTTTTCCCTGTATTTTCTTCATTTATTTCTATTAGGTGTGTAGCTATCAGCATTGTCCTTCATTGTCGCGGTGTCACCAGACAGCCAGGTTTATTGTCGCATGCCTTGAGGCAGTTTCCTACCACCAGAAATTTAGGGTCCATAAAATTGATGAACAGTTTCTTAATAGCGTCGACTGACTTCTTACGATTTTTAATTCCCGATTCTATTAAATATATACGAATATATATACAGTGAATGAGGTCACATTGGCGTTATTTGGTTTCAGAAAATCAATTTAGTCAAAAACCATTTTTGCTAGGGTCGTCTAAGTGTGGTACGAACAATATTTGCAGCCGAAACGCTATATTCGGAGCTACGAGTGGTGCTGTCGGCATTATTGGAATTTGCGGGACCACCTAAAGGCGGAAGAAACGAACAGATAGCTACGTCGACACTAAAACAATAATATCTTCTGTGATTTGGTCTATTTTTAACACGCTCATATTAGCTTCACTTGTAACTAAGTATGTAAACAAATCTTCGGAGTCGATTTAAAACTTTGCAAGTATATGTAAACCACAGAAAAGATAGAATGGCCATGTGGGCAGGGCGCGCGTGGCAGCACCATTCACTATAGTGCAGGATATTTCAAAGCCTTTCTCAGCACGCCTTAGTTATTTTGTTCGGAAAGTTGCCACGCATGAATCGCAAGTAAAATTGTGATTACAACCATTCTATCTATTTCTGTGATGTAAACAATCCAAATGACAATACAATAATTTGGTACCATAGAACTGATCTGATGATGGACAAGAAAAACATGCTTTTATTTTTAGTTTTTAACTATTAATTTATTTTATTAAAAAGACAAGCTTAATTCATATTGAATTTATATTGATATATAGGTTTATATTACGCTCCAATATATCCACAATATGTCTGCCTACCAATGACTTATGAATTCTGATAATTCGCGTCCTTGTCTTCGCGTGACGGCTTTGCCTCGCGTTATCAACGCTTATAGATCGCTCAACGGGTAAATTTACTGGAGTTGACTTCGCAACGGAGGTGTTTTATCATTGCCGTACTTGAATATGCAGGCAAGGAACTAATATAGTACCCTAATAGCATTAATTTTCGGTGGCATGGAAACTTTTTGCCTCAGTCGTAGATGAACGGCACTCACAGAGACGGTTAAGACTTAAGACGGTATAAGCTGTATCAAATACCTTAATTATTACATTAATATTGTTTCTTAAAATTGTTAATAAAACTAAAATGTTGAAATCCTTATTTAAATAAATGTGCTGATACGAGGATAAATAAAATTCTTAGTGCCACACTCAAATCTAGGAGGTTTAAGTGGTAATTTTTTACTAACTTTGATTGTGTCAATAAGATAATTGATAATTTAATAAATAAAAAGAAAATTAAACTGGTTAGTCTTAAAAAGAAAACAACTTAGAACAGTTTTTTATACAATGTATTTGAATCTCATGTTGCATCGATTTTGTTTGAAATACGGTATTTTAAGCAAAATTATAAGCGAAATTTTGTTTTTTCATTTATCTCTTTACATTTTGAATTATGTTTATATGTATATCTTTATTATAATTTAACATTAAAATATTTCAACAAAAATCTGATTTGTAATTTAGCAATCAATGGCTTTCAATATTATGTACGCACAACGATTATTAAGCCATTATTTCATCAGTCACTCAATCACCGTTTTAGTCATTACACTGCAAATGGTACCTACAAATACAAATAAAAGTATTTTATTTATTATTGTTAATGGAGTTGAGACCGAAGCGTGGAACTATTCTAGTACATAGTGAATCACGTAATCCCGTACAGTATGTACTATGAAGGTACATCATTGGCTTCTATCTGTTTTTTTTTTTTAAAAAAACGATATTGTTTTAGAATCATAACAGCTCGTAAACATCTAACACAACATCTAACAGCGAGGGAGACGGTGCTGTGCTGATTATCCGTAACGAGATTAACCGGAGAATAACCTGAGTGATCGGCATAGCTTGTAGGATTAGCAAGCTGAAGTAGTAGTGAGCTGTTCATGTCTGTCGAAGGACCGATGTCCATTGTAGCTGTGGAGACCGGGATTCGGCAAACGCAGTGTAAGAAGCCCCCCAGCCAGGTAGACAACCGGAAGGCGGAGGACCGAGTTTTGACCGAGAACTTGAGAGGCTTATGTACAGTTGTGGACTGCGATTTGCTGACTTGATTTAATGTGCTAATTATTTAAACAGCCACTCCTGAAGATGGCCTGCGCAATGACTACTACAATGAACGATCAGAAGAGAAATTCTCGAGAGTGGTAAGAGTCACTAGATTACATTGATATGATGATGATCAATATTTAGAGTCCACTGCAACTGCAAGCACATACACACACCTCACAAAGACAAACACTAAACACCGCCACACTCAATCCTCCACAACAACGAATACCCCTAGATTAACACACCCCCACCTACCTACAGACCACACATGCCACAAGCACACTGTTACCCCACACACAAAACACATTCACGATTACAATATCATCATCATCATTATTTCAGCCGAAAGACGACCACTGCTGGACATAGGTCTCCCCCAAGCATCGCCACAATATACACAATACAATATATACATCAGTAAATAACAACTGGTTTTTATAACTACAGACTAGAGATCTTGTTCACATAAATGGAGGGTACTAATAACCTATAACAGGTAGGTAACAGGTACCTACCCTAGTTTTAAGTATTAGTTACGAAAACAAAAATGAGATAGTTATTATTGTATTGTAGTTTCTGTAATTAGGAACACCGAAATGTGATTTAATTCGTTTTAAAGACCTTTACTTCTTACTAAAGATAATCTCGTCACTTGCATGAGAACAACAAATAAACGTACTTATTATTAACTCGATGCGGGTAGAATTCAATTAGAATGTGGGTAATTTGGTTGGTTGTTAAATTCTTTGGGAAACAAATTGAATACTTTATTATAATAAAACAAGTTCAAAAAGATACAGACAAAGAGACTGGTCGACACTTCGCGTGACCAGAGGGCTGGCTTGTTCTTTGGGCAAAGAATAAGCGTTGCCATTCAACGTGGCAACGCTGCCAGTCTTCTGGGCACGCTTCCGGATGACAGTGATGTGGAGGAATTCTTCGACGCCTAAGTCTACTTTTATGATATTTTAATATTATTGTTTCTGTTTTTTATACATGTTTATGTTGTATATATTATTTATATTAATGTAGATAGGTAGTGTGTATTTATATTGTATAAAGTAGTAAAAAAAAAAATATTATAACATCAGGTGGGCCTTTACCTCGTTTCACCACCCTAAACTATTAAAAAAAAAAAACATTCACTTGACGATACTCAAATATATGTAGAAAACAGACCAGTAAGCTTCAAGACTCCGCATAAACAAAGTTTTGTATTCAAACGCAGTCGTAAAACGTTGGTGGGGTCAGGGGGGCGGACGGCGCGTTATGATTGGCCGGCTCAAAAGTTCGGTGGTATGATTCCTTATGATTGGTGCCGCTCGCTGACTGAGTGACGTTCCGATTGGCGGAGTGACGTATGATATGCAGTGGTAGAGCATATGCGTTGTGACCGGAGGTGTCCAGCTAAGCGGCGTCTAGAGGCTTACTGGTCTATGATGTAGAATAACCACTCTTAGAACCTTATGGTACTCCAGGTACACAGTGCGATCAATATTTAGCATTCAAATATGGTAGCCGATTCAGTGTAAAATCAAAAGCGAGCACGGTGCGAACAAGGAAAACATTTTACTCGCATAGTGCCATTGTCTCACACAAACTTTCCGAAGAAGGTATCTGTGTACAAAAATTATGCAGTACAAATCTGTTACCTTTCTCGAATGCTTTCCAGTTTCTATTTATGTTCAGGAAAATGGGTGAGTGAATTTTTGAAATTGACAGATTTGTATAAAATTTTCAATAGTAAACAAAGCAAGCTAAATAGAAAGCAAGCAATCACATGGGACTTTCCATCTTCATGTCTCAGTTTGGTGATCGTGACTTGCAGTACCATTTAGGCAACATCTAGGTAGTATTGCAGTTGTTATGGGCAAAGGTAAACGCTTATCATCAGGTGGGCCTTTAGCTCGTTTCGCCATAGTATAAAAAACCTATGAAAAGGTAATTACTAAATTACTGCAACGTTAAAGTCCAGGCTTCATGGCTTATTTACATTTATAAACTTGTATTCCGGATAGTACCTACGGCAGGCATGAAAAAGAATCTTCTTGAAAGGGTCAAAAAAGGGACAAAACCATTAACCGCGCGGGCGAAGTCGCAAGCTCACGCTAGTATCACATATTTCAAATGAAAATGTACCAAATCCTAAAACACAATTTGTCTAAGCGATGAAACGGTTGAGTGAAATTCTCATTTATTTTTCTATTTCCATTTTTAGTTCAATCATAGAGAAGATCCAGTTTATGCAAGTAGATAGAGTGGCGTACCTTTACAATTTTAATCAAGACATTTTCAGAATCAAAGAGAAAATAAAGATAATAATCAGAAAATGCTTTAAATACTTTGTCTTGGTCGAACAATTCTAATAATTTATTGCTTCAATTTATATTGTCAATACTATGGAGTGGACCCTAGAATATTGTCTAATCTAAGTCCATACCTTAAAATCATACTCAATTAACAGAAGCATAAAATCATTGACTATGCAGACCTGCCTATTGTTGAATATAATGCGTAGGTACAATACATTCTGTCAACTAGCTGAGGTAGGAGGTACTGCAATGCGATGGGCCCTACCAAGGCGGCTATTGGCTGAT
The DNA here is from genome assembly GCA_949699075.1 of Asteroscopus sphinx. Taxonomy (NCBI): domain Eukaryota; kingdom Metazoa; phylum Arthropoda; class Insecta; order Lepidoptera; family Noctuidae; genus Asteroscopus; species Asteroscopus sphinx. The sequence goes on from OX453013.1 coordinate 15,875,765, forward strand.
CACTAACGAGGAAGTATTGACGCTTCATATACAAGTGGTCGAAACTCATTTAAAAATTTTAAGTGCCTAATAATGGCGACCTAAATCAAAAGCCAATTCTCGTAATTAAAAACATTCAAAATATAGTTCCAAACTAATCTCAAAGCCTTAAATCTCAATCTCCTGATAGTAGATGTTTCTGATTGCCGTTTATTGGTGACATTAATGACCTTAAGTGTCACAAAAAAACGGAAATCAAATCAATACATCTTACTCCCAGTTATACCTTTATCTTATCAACTGAACACAGAAACGAAAACCATGAATAACAAACCAAAAACACAAGAAGCCTAATATATACAATCACAGTCACAGTACCTAATTATATTCAAAGGAAAATCGCGCCAAAACACATAGACCCACTCACTTCTATCGGGGGTAAAAAGTGCTCAAGGATTCAATGGTGCGAAATAGCGGGTGGCGGTTGGCGCAGTAAGCGTTATTAAAATTTGCCTACAGTAGCACAACGAGTGCCAACCGACGAATGAGAAAGAAAAACGAAATTAGCCAATTTTATGAGGTTGCAGACTCGTCAACTTGTGCCTTTGAACGTTTTCAAACTTAATTTTTGTTTAAGCCGAACGATTTAACCGATCCGAATCCCAGGTTCGGTACATGACTGTAATATTAATTAAAACGCGATGTATATTAAGCTTCACTCTTTAATGAGAAGCTTAATACTCAATTAGTATGCATATTTTCGCGGCAACATGGTTGCCTAAGCGAAAATATCAGAATGTTATTGTATTTTCAGTATATTCCGTGTAGTGCACGTTAGCTTGCTATATCCTCGTGGGGCAAAGAAAGGGTTAATGCGTTCTGGTGGACCGCGTTGTTAACCCGTATGACCGCCATTCCGTCCAAGGCTGCGTCCGAAGGAAAATAAAAAGGTTATCGAAATAATTTTTGATGTCCGCCAATTGTCATTTACTACTGCGGGTCTACACTGAAAATGATAGGGTGGCCCAGAGCACTCACTAAGCGGCCAACTTCAATTATATTTCGTTTAGAGTTTATGTAATAAAGCCAGCCAACAAACTGTTTTTACGACCTTTTACAATATTGTTATGTTTTGTCTTTTCAACTGAAAACATAACTCGAATTTAAACTTATTTGTTTTAGTTAATGAAATTATATTCTACAACGCAACGTACCCTTTATTTCTATAAATTCAACCTATACGTTCTCGTATATTTTTTTATTCAATTAAGAGGCCTGACAGAAACGTTTTTTATTTTATTTTTCTTAGTTACCTGAAAGCATAATTTTATTTTTCCATTACCGCTGTCTTCTTAATTGCCGTTATTAAAAGATATTGAGTCAAAACAATATTAAAGCTTTATTTCAGGCATGAATGTTACTAATGGATCACTAATTACAGATACCTATACCCTGAAAATGGTTTTTATACACTCCATAGGTTTAATTACATTGTTTCATAGGTATTCCAACTATTCATGTTTTCATTTTAAACTGGAATGAGTATGATAGATGGGACAGTTTAAAAAATAATAAAATTATTTAAATATTCTAAAGTCCGCCCGCATTTAAGAAAATTTTAACCCTTAAAATGATGCAGCTTTCGGGCTATCTTTTTAAAATAACGTCCACAGTTGGGACATCTAGTTCCTAAATTGGCATAAGAAAAATTACATTTAGAATGATGATACTGAGTTTAAAATGTAGTAGTATACTGTATAAGAACACATAAGTACCTATTTTAGGTAGTACTACATTGTAGGATAGTTATTGATTATATCATGAACTACTTAGTGAAAAGTTAACTTCTCCATCGACCATATATTTCTACCATTTAAGTGATATGATATTATAAGCATAATAATACACATCTTAATAATTTCTTAGGTTTTCGCGATCACTACACATTATAATAAAACAAAGTTTAACCGGATTAAATCGCGTATATTATTCAAATTGGTTTTCCTGACGTTTCGAAAGCTTTGCAGCATTTCGTGGTCGCAGCTACCACCTGTTTGGAACCCAGTCCTAAAAATAATCAAGTCCTAAACAGCACGCAACACTGTAAAAGATAATGATATTGTGAGTGATTACTGCGTGCATCGAAACGATTTTAATTAATAATATTGTACGGTAGATTAAAATAATTGTTAGAAATATCTGTAAAGACGGTTGTCATCTTAGTCTACCTGCGACCATGAAATGCTGCAAAGCTTTCGAAACGTCAGGAAACCAATTTAAATAATATACGCGATTTAATCTGGTAAAATTTCGTTTTATTATAATACACATCTTATTTGAACTATTCTCAACGTAGAACATGAACTTTTTATTAAGAATTTTTGTTCCAGTATTGTAGTAATGTATACTTCATTTATTATAGCATTTTAATAGACAAAAGATAACCAAAAAGGCAAGGAATAAGGGTAAAAAAAAAACTCTTTCTAGATGAGGTTGGAGACAATTTAATGAGTCTGTGGACCTGATAGGCCAATCTTATTAAGGTGAAGCTCTGCATGGAGAAGTGCATCAAAAGATATTCATGGCCATGTTAGCCATATTTGTCTAATGCAATAATAAATGAAGTAATGGCCGCAATGTGAAAGACGAGTATCGTACGTGTTACGGTAAATAGGTGGAAGTATACAATCGGTAGCAAGTTACCAGCCCTTGTGGAACAGTCACGACGTGTACGGCTATATCGCGGGGTGGCCGTCCCAGTGATTTGTACACTGCTTCCTATTTATTCATGCAGTTTCTAGAGACGATTACCTACTCCCGCGGCTCATGAATAAATTTGAATAATTTCCCGCTGAGGTGTAAATGATGCAAGTTTTTGCATTTAAAACTGTTATTAATCACTTTACTTTTTCTGTTGACAAATTGCGGCGTCGTTGTGTTCATAGCTCAGTATTAAAACATTTTTTAAATTCCTCAGAAATGTTTTATAACAAATGATTGTAAGTAGTGGCAGTTGATAAATGTTAGCTTCCACGATCGCCATTATAAACGTCAGAATACAATGTATAACTTACTTGTACTGTAGCGACACGCCATTCGTAAAATGCTAATTTAAAACTGCATAAACAATGCAACTATTCGGAATGCTGTTATACAATTATGAACGATTGACGCTAGCCTTGTAAAAATAAATAAATACCAGAAATGTTATCTCGGTATGGATGGATATACAGTGTTTCGGTTCGTTGACTTTTGTTTGTAAAATGAAGCTACAGGAAGTAGTTTTTTCAACACGCTTATATTAGCTTCACTTGTAACAAACTATGTAAACAAATAATGGAAGTCGATTTTAACCTACTTCTAGTTGTCGTATCAGATTAAGATGTATCGATTTGAAACTTTGCAGGTTTATGTAGTCCAGATAACAATACAATAATTTGGTACCATCGAGCTGATCTGACGATGGAGCCAGAAGGCGAATAGAGGAACTCTTCAATAGCTACTAGTAAAACATTCGAGTTTGGGCTCATTTGGTTTGTTAAACATAACAATTGGTGACGAGGGTCAGATGATAGAGCCGGGAGGTGACAGAAAGATCAGGTTCAATAATATTTTTTGCTGTTTAGCACAGTACTTCTAAAAGCGTGTTTTTTAGGTTTTAAACTTTTAATTTATTGATGAATATTAGTATTTTTATTATCTTGGGCGTTGGGCCCAGAAACGATTGATTGTAATAATTAGTCTTCTATTTTCAATTCTGCTTCCTAAGTAAATATAAGTATGTCGAAGTATATTTTATTTTTAAAATCACTACATGTGACCTTACATCGTATAGATGTTTATAAGTAGCGCCCACAAAATACCTTTCGTCATTTCACGAAATTTTACCTACTCATCGGCTCATCAAAAATGTTCAGCTATTAATAAGAAATCCGATACAAACAGACAAACTAACAATCAAAAACTCTTTTTTTCTATTCATAACACATTTTGACACTTTTCATGTGTCAATTACTCAAATAAATTTCAATCAGAGACATAACATTTACCGCATGCCATGTCTCTGATTTCAATAGAATATTGACTGAAGACAAACCTTGAACGGAATTGCGTCACCAAAAAGGACACAGGCCACTTCTAATCCCAACTAGATAAGTAGTTCCCTCGGGATATAGAACATTTTATTTTCTTTGTTGCCAATCACATTTGAGCGATTTCGCCATACGTGTAATCTATGCGAATGAAGATACTAATAAAACACTTGTAATTACTTTTTTATAGCCCTTTTTAGTGGTCAAATGAATCTTAAAGTCCAGAGTTTCATTCCAAAGTCGGGTCGGATTGGACAAAATCTCGGATTATTGTCCAGAATTGGAATTGGATCCGATCCGATACCTGTGGATAGGTTCGGCCCTTATTATTTTGATTTCATGACGTCATGGGTATTTTTGTACGTATGTAACTACTCTACACTTTGCTTATTGTTGCACAAGAACAAGTAGTGAGGTTCTTAAGAAAGAGCTCGTCCGAGTACTACCACCATACTTATTTCTACCGCCAAACAGTGATGCTTGCATTGCTGTGTTCCGGTGCGAAAGATATATATACGGGTGCCGGTGAAATTACAATCACATGAGACTTTAAATCCCTAGGTTTCAGTTTGGTGAACGCGATTAGCAGTACCATTTCGGCAACAACCTAGGTTGTATTGCAGTTGTTATGGCTTCATTGTTCCAACCTAAAGACAACAATAAAAAAACAAGAACTGCTTCACTTATGGGAATCAATATTTAAGAATAATAAAATTGACTTAAGAATGAGGATGGCGCTGTTTTTATTATTGTATAGGATGGCGAAACGAGCTTAAGGCCCACCTGATGTTAAGCGGTTACCTAGGCTGTTGCCTAAATGGTACCGCAAGTCAGTTCGCCAAACTGAGACATGATGGTGGAAAGTCTCATGTGATTGTAATTTCACCGGCACCCGTACCCTTCAGACCGAAAAAAAACATTCCAAGCATCACTATTTGGCGGGGAAGTAGGTACTGTGGTAGTACTTTGCCTATAAAAACACCTATTTGACGACCTCTATGGTCTAGTGGCTCGATTGTCAGACTGCTGATAACAAGGTCGTAGGTTCGATTCCCACAGGACAAAAATATTTGTGTGGTGAACATATTAAGTGTTTGTGTTGGTGTGGTTGTTGTTTATGTATTATAAGTATGTATTTACAAAAAAAAAAACATAAGTATTATATCCATTGTCTAGTACCCATAGCACAAGCTCTGCTTAGTATGGGACTAGATGATGCTGTGTAAAAAATGTCCCAAAGATATTTATTAATTTATTATTTAAATATTATAAAGAAAACTCGAAAACTCGCCTGCCTCGTTGGTCTAGTGGTTGTAAGCGCGACTGCTGAGCGTGGGGTCCTGGGTTCGATTCCCGGGTCGGGCAAAGTGTTATTGGGTTTTTTCTTTAGGAAATTGTCAGTAGCAGCCCGGAGTCTGGATTTGTGCCCGGTCAATGGCAATAGGCTCGCCCCCTATTACATGGGACTATAATTATCATAACTGGCGAAATGTGGGTGTACTACTCAGAGAATTTATCTGAGGTGTACTATTACACCTCTGCCTACCCCTTCGGGGAAATACAGGCGTGATGTTATGTTATGTTGTTTGCGTTAAAGAAAACTCGTTAAGATTATACCGATAATTGTTGAACAGATCCAAATGACTCCTTTACTAACATAACCTTTGTATGTGTTCTGAAAACGTTTTGTGTATTTATCCCTCTATAAGTCTTTTTTTTATATTTAGGAACATTGCTTCGCTTGTATCGGCAAATACTTTTCTGTTTGCGTTGGAAAAAAAGTTTCCTATTCACGTGTTATTTATTAGGAAAACAATTATCATTTCAGTGCACCGTGCAGCAGTTGAGTGGGGAGCGTGTTGCAAGACTGATCACCTCCTCCAACATCCACCACTTCACCCACGCTAATCACTGAAACGTCCACTTGAATTAAGTGTAATAAGAAGTAATTATACCTTCAGCTTATCAATTAATACGTAACTCATCTTTTACAAATGTATTTTCTATTTTCGTAAATGTCCGTAAAGGTTAATTTTTCCATTAAGGCTGAACTAGCCGACGCGGTGACGACGGCTCAGAAGTCAGACGGTAGTCAGAAGCCTGAAAGTCTGACATCCTAACCTTAGAGTGTCGGTATTACCCAATACGCAAAATACACGCTTGATCGTGGAGTTGCGGAAACCAGCCCGTTATACTACTATACTATACTATTACCCAATAACTGGATTGCCTGATGACAGTCGCTTGGTGTAAAATACTGATGTTCAGCCGCATCTGGTTGGACTGGAAGTCGACCCCAACATAATTGAGTAAATAGTTCGGAGAAAAATGTTGGTTGAGGTAGTGATAATCACATTTGGTAACAGGTTTATTAAAGTTTTTGTCACCATATACACTACACCACCCGAGGGAATCAAATATGATGAGCTTCATTTGAACAGCATTACGAAAGAACTTTATATCAACCAAATTAAAAAGCATTAGAGCTGAACGCAATAATTGCCACAATTCTAGTTCTAATTATAATCACTAATACCTCCCTAGACACGCTTACTTTGCTTCATTGTAATCCCTATCTATGTAGATTGTAAATCAATAATTTATACACAATCGCTTCGCTGTTGTAGTTAAAAGCAATCACAATACGATTTAAACGTGTTTTCGTATGCGTAAAGCGTACCGTGATGTGGATATTCGATATTTCGCTGATAGTGCGGCGGTTGACAATGAGAGATGAATTTATAGTGGCAAGTAATGCTTGTTCAACGTCATCCTTTCATGAGCCAGGTTTGTTCGTGTATTCCGCTGATTGTTCCATTTAATTGAACCCAATTACTTAAATTTCGTCAATCTAAATTTGTCCGTGTTGTGCAGAAATGTTCTAATCCATGTCAACGAAAGTTATTCACGTTTGAAAGATAATTGTATTTTCAACACACTTGCTCGTAAAGTGGCTCTTATTGCATCGCATTTAGGTTCATAATGTGGCTTATAACGCACGCGTGCTTTTTTCATTATATTATTGCACTAGTGCTTTTTACTTTACAGTTTATTTTTAAATCGCAGCAAAGAGTTTTTATGCCTGAACTAAATTAAACATTTTTGGGAATAAATCAACTGTATTCATTGAAATATGCTATATAAACATTTCATTTCATCAAATTATTAATTTTTGTCAACAAATTAATATTAATTTGTGTTATAAATAAAAAAAACAATTTAAATATTTTTATATTAGGCTGTATGGCGGTTTCCTTCGACCACCTGCGCGCGCATAGCTGTGTCAACGCGCGGTCCGCGCGCCATTTTTATAATTTTTCACAAAATCATTATTTGTCTAAAATGTGTAATTTATGTTTTTTTCCTCGTAAGTGTGTTGAAAAACGTCGTATGACACGCGTGAGCATTGACTATTATACTCTCGGGTCCATTACGCCCTCGCCTTCGGCTCGGGCTGCAATCTAGCCTCCAGTATAATAGTCAACTTAGCTCACTTGTATCATAATGTACTATTTTCTTGTGACAGTAACCATGTTACATCATGTTCTGCATATTATTTTAAAGATAATTGAATATTGATTTTGATATAATTTATTATTTTTAAGACGTCTTAATGAATTGTATTTATCTCCAAATAAGAATAAATTCTTATCTTATTTGGAGAATTATTATTAAAATTCTATTAAATACATTTGAATTTTGAACAGTTTGTGGGTTGGATCCACAGAAATAGATAGATAGAATAAAAAAGTCGGCGGGGCCCGCGTGGCAGCACTCTGCACCATAGTGCATTTCATTTCAAATCCTTTCTCAGCACGCCTTATGACTTGTTTCTGTAATTACTGTAACAAAAACCCGCAAAATTGCCTTATTGTGCTGTTTCTAACTGCAGAAACAAAAACTGTAAAGTACGTTTGATTAAAGTTAATTTTTAAAAATTAATAACGTCAATATGGGAGGCGTAGTTTGTTTGAAAGTTGCCACGCATGAATCACAAGTAAAATTGTGATTACAACCATTCTATCTATCTATTTCTGTGGTTGGATCATTTCTGCACAAAACGGTCCAATTGTACTCTAATATTTCTAATACAATTTGTTTTTAAGCCAACCAAAGGTGACTTTGATTTACCCTTTTTATTAGGTTTTGACTTTCGGTTTAACTATTAATTTTTGATGACATCTTGATCACTTTTCGGTCATGCGACGGCAGTTACATGCAAGACTTTCTATAATATGTAATTTAAGAAAAATATAAAAGTTTTTTTCATAAAATGTACTACATTAATACATTCATCGATCAGGGTTTCAGTCATGAAGAATATTGTGATTTTCCGCCACCTCATTAATAATAAATTAAACATATTACAGCAGTTCATTGGTGCGTGAAGCAGCAATGCATGTTGCATACAATGAATGGACACGCGACACTCCACCGGACAGAACATGTCATGAGCTCGATTTATGGCCACCACTTAGTTGCACGTCATATGCTACTGCACCACTATCAAAAAAGTGATTTCAAACGGTTCAACGGCAATTATTATTATCCTCAGCGCTGTTAAACCGACACGACACGCACGTACGACAAACGTTCCTTGTCTTTTTAATGAAAGTTCAGTCGCTAGAGTCCCACAGGATTAGTTCATTTGGACAAGGAGTAAATTTACTCAGGCCAATCTAATATAGGTACACGCACGAGATAGCTGCGATCTTGTTTAATCTATGGCTTTAATTTCGACCTGGGACCTACAATAATATCTGATAGTACAAGAAAAATATCTAATAAAGTTGCCCGATGTGTTTCGATGTTTTTCTTTAACAAATTAACTAAGCGGTATTGAATTTTCGACCCTTATCAATAGTTCATATTATAAACAATTGCTTCGAAACGTTTATAGGCTTTTAGTATCGGTTAATGTCAGTAGTATATTATTATATCTATGTGTATTGTTAGAAACATCTGCTTCGAACCACTCCAATAAGGATGAACTATATTGATATTACGATGACATTCAGCGAGTTACTGACCTTTCATATCAAATTGAAATATCTGTTTTGAACATATTATTTACTTAACAAGTATATAGGTACGTGTAACTGAATTTATTTGGTATCTAGATTCGAAGAAACTTTATATTTCGGTTTCTTAGTTTTATCACTAGAACCTTTTCTCAGAATAACCTGCATATTTGAGTTAGTGAAATAATACTTTGGTTTCAAGCAAGAAACAAGAGACGACTTTCAATAAAATGATTCTCAAAATTTAAATAAAAAATGTAGATATATTTTTTACAAAACAAATAATAAAAATATAACGTGACAATAATGTCTACATAAAATTCTATAACATAAAAATACAGGTAACCTAAAACCCAGTATTCGGTTAAATGTCTAAAGTGATATTTTGTGCAGATAACAATTTTTTTGTATAGCAAGTCTAAATTTCGAGATAAAGCCGTAACATTTCTGCTATCGTCGCACTGGATCACAAAGCAAGTTATTTTTGACGGAGTATGAACAAAATGGGATATCGTGTGCCCGAGAGGCCGGCTGACCCGAGATATTGAACTGGTCGGGCTAAACGAATAGCAGGGTTCGGGAGCGGACCAAGTACCGCTATCCGAGTAAATCCACCTTCCGCTGAATTGAACCTTTCAAGTGTTTAATACATCAACGTTTATTGAGTTACGCTCGTATACCGGTAAGTAAATCGTGTATTATGATATTGAATTCCAGAAAATGATTCGGAAATGGAATTGTATTATAAAACATTTAACTACAATTTCTTGTTGTCACAATAAAATCTTCCTCAGGCTATCTATCAAACGGGTAAATGACTATACTTTAGCAACCATATTAATATCACTAATCGTTTTTCAAACTTCCCTGTAATACTGCAGAAGCTTTTATAAAACAAAATTGTAAGAAGGTACAGTCTAACAAAGATATAAGTATCCAGGGTCGCCAGATATACAGGATGACGTGGAAAACATATCAAGCCGATAACCCCATATTATATTGTGCATTATTAAACGTTACATGAACCCTCATGAATCCCCAACAATGTTCATTAAAGATTTTTAATGCTTTCGGCACCATAAAATTAGTTGAACTCTGTTAAACTTTTTTGATATAGTGATGAATGTGACAGGAATTACACAGTGACACATCATAGTAAAATTTCTATAATTTTCTCGCATCAAAGAGGCAAGTTGTATTGCAAAATTAAAATATTATTTGTAGTTTGTAAGAGAAAAACATCGTATAAAGTCGAGTTTTTATGGCGACCTTCCAGAATACTTGATAGTGTACAAAATAATACATGGTTTCCAGCTTAGCATGTTAAAATTAAAAAAAAAAAAAACTTTTTTATTTTTTTATTTTTTTTATTTTTATGTTTGCATGTTTGCCAAGTTATCAGGTAGATAAATATTTCTCAGGAAATTATAATAGAACGGTTTGAATAAGGTGTTGTATTTTTTTATTTTATTTATATCTGACAACCCCGGATACTAGTCTCTAGACTGTTCATAAATAAGGTAATGTTTTTTTCGAGTATATTTAAAAGAACAAATCTAAAATTTCCAGTCGAAAAAAAGACAGCATGTAGCTGTGTATAATATCTGTACAATGTCAGTGTATATTTCGTAAGTACAATTATTCGATAAATATGATATTATTATTATTTGATCCCGTGGAACGAGATTAAATAAATCCTATGGCCGCGGGCGCATTCCATTTTATTACGTCCGTTAACATCGAAAATACGTTTATTGAATGACATAAGTAGGTAATTGGCTTGAAAATAATGATATACCGTAAACTGTACAGTTACGTACTGTACTTCTTCTTCTGTCGTGTGACGAAGTCGTGCGAAAAAGATTATCCTGTCAGCAGGTTGTTAGCAGGGCTGACTGCCCAGGGTGCGCTGGACGATCAATTAAATATCGTCACTCGTGTAGGCAAAGCGGCCTGCCTGTCCTGACTTACGGTGCCGAGACGTGGACACTGACAGTTGGGCTAGTCCACAAATTCAAAGTCGCTCAGCGAGCTGTGGAGCGAGCTATGTTTGGAGTTTCCTTGAAGGATAAAATCTGTAACGAGATTATCCGGAGAAGAACCAGAGTGACCGACATAGCTTGTACGATCAGTAAGCTGAAGTGGCAGTGGGTTGGCCATGTCTATCGAAAGATGGCCGTTAGAGCAGACGAGTCCTCGAGTGGAGACCACGAATCGGCAAACGCAGCGTGGGGCGCCCCCCAGCTAAGTGGACTGACGACCTGATTGGAGTAGTTGGGGGGGACTGGATGCGGAAGGCAGAGTACCGAGTGTTGTGGCGCAACTTGGCAGAGGTCTATGTCCAGCAGTGGATTGGGATAGGCTGAGTTGATGATGATGACTGTTTGAGGCTCTTTTAATGCACACCTACTTAACTATCTTTAATACCTTTACTGTTCGATTGATAGGACAGATTCACCTGTCACAAACGCAGACGCTGAACGTAGATTCGATCGTAAAATCGTAACCGAGGTTCGATCGTCTTGGATATTTTTTGTTTTTTTTATTTTCAGTCGCAGTCCAGATTTAAAAGCTATCCCTAGTAGTGGTACGAGACTCTTAAATAGACACCGACATTGACAGAACCTGCGTCCACAGGTCTAATTTAAATCTCTGCCATACTCTCTGGGGAACACATTTTATCTTAAGGTAATAGACATAAAATCATATCAATCTGATCTTCAACCAATCCTGTAGGTGAGACTTAATAATAGCCAAAGTAAGGTGAATTATTCCATTCAATTAGCTCTTCCAAGAAAAATAATTACTCGGTGTAATGATACAGAGAGGCTAGAGAGATACTGAAGGCAGCCATTAAAGCTACTTACGAGATTATTACCAGTAGAATTAGGCACTTGCTAATGTCACTAGGCCGCGTTTAATAGAGCATGTTGAAGACTGGGTCGGATAATTGTGACTTTAGGAATCCGATGCAAGTTGAAAAGAGTGTTGAAAGTAGTGTTTTAAAATGGTTGTATATTTATTTATTATTAATTGATAAAATAGACTACCTATTACCTATATATTTTTACCTATGTGATTAATCTAGGACGGGCGGGTTCTCCTGAACCTGGACGTAGGTGAGTAAATGCAGTAACACGAAGCGTCAAGACATGTTGTTTAATCGGATTTTTACATTAGAATGAGCGCAAAATGATTGCTATTTTATAAAGTCTAAGAATCAATGTTGCCAACATAATAAAATACTACCACTCAAATCGATACATAGTTAAGTAAATTTCTAATTAGGATAAAATTATATAATATGATCATGTTGGCTAGTGACGAGACTAAATAAACAATCATAATCTATATATGTCTACATCTTTGCTTCAAATTTTCCTCTCGCAGGTCTGCTGGAAGAAATTTCTTAAAGAAGTAAGCAGTTCCTTTGCACTATTAATTTCTATATATTTTATTATTATTTCTCTGTGTGTGCATAAATTTAATAAATAAATAAATAATCTAATTTACTCTGAATATAAATATGATGGAGTGAAAGTATAAAAACAAGCAATAGGGACTTCATTCGTTGCTTCCGCTAGTAAGAAGTTATCTCTGGGTTGGCTGATCCACGAGATGGTAACACATTGTACACATGATCACAGTAAGTATAATTATGCAGCTCAATCCTAGGAACAGCTGGAATATATCAGTGTATACGAAGTTGGGATCGGTCGGAGTTCCCATCACGTAGAATAATTAAACGCAAACAAACTGCCGTGTTCACTGGCGATCCAGATACGTTTATTTTCGATATCTGCTGTGACACAAAATCGATTTCATTTATTAGATTTTTGTAAGCGAACATTCATTCGATATGTTGGGAAACAATGTGCGACGATTGTCCGACAATTTGCAGATGGATTACCTGAAGTAAATCTAACCACTCATGAAATTGTCGTCGTTTGTTTTATTATTTAACTAGCTGTGCCTGCGACTCCGTCTGTTTGTCTATCGGAAAATAACATCATGTCACATTTATGAACACAATGTCTTTTAATAGCTAGTATAATAGTTTATGCTTCTAATATAAATAAGCGCCTACACAGACGATTACACTATTTACCTACCGTACTATATTATTTTTATAACCAACCGGCCAAGGTGATGGAATTAGCCCTAAACTCTTCTCATTCTGAGAAGACGCTCGTGCCCAGCAGTGACACAGTAATTGGGCTGATTATATTATGTTAGTCTATAACACTAACCACATCCAGTTCCTCAACTCTTCTCATTCTGAGAAGAGGCCCTTGTCCTGCAGGAGGACAGTAATGGGCTGATAATGTTATGTTATTCTATAACACTAACAAAATTCAGTTCCGTAAATCTTCTCATTCTGAGAAGTGGCCCGTGCCCAGCACTGGGACAGTAAAGGTCTGATAATGTTATGTTATTCTATAACACTAACAATTTCCATGTGCAGTTCATTAACACTACTCATTTTGAGAAGAGGCCCATGCCCAGCAGTGGGACAGTAATGGGCTGAGCTGATTATGTTATGATAATCTATAACACTAACAATATCCAGTTCCTTTACTCTTCTCATTCCGATCTCATTCCGAAAAGAGGCCCATGCGCAGCAGAGGGACAGTAATGGTAATGGGCTAAATTACATTCTTAAGAAGCATTATTTAACTTTGTGTCCATGACAATTATAATTCACTCCTCTAAAAGTTACAAGTCTACATGTTGACTGTACTGTGCCATGTTCGATTAAAAATTATGGCTTTGCAAAGCAGTTTGTAATAAATAAAAGTAGTATTAGCATAATAATGAGATTATAATTTAGATATAATTAGCACATAATTTACCAATATTTGTACAACTATCAGAAACGAGAACAACTGCCGACAAACTGTTTTGCAGTTTGGCAGAAACACACATTTGTAACTTTATACAGATACAGAATAAAAAAAATAAAAAAATAAAATATATATGTTTTTCTATAATACTAACAACATCTAGTTATATTTTTTTAGGAACCTGCAATCAACCAACAATCATGACTTCTACTTTGTATGCAACTTAATACAACAGAGAAGTCTAGCTGATAAGATAAAACGTACTCTGTTTTTTCATTAGGAAATTCTCAGTAGCAGCCCGGAGTCTGGATTTGTGCCCGGTCAATGGCAATAAGCTCGCCCCCTATTACATGGGACTATAACATAATCGGCGAAATGTGGGTGTACTATTACACCTCTGCCTACCCCTTCAGGGAAATACAGGCGTGATGTTATGTTATGCACTCTGTTTTTTAAATTAGACTAATATCTACACAAATTCAGACTTTCATTATGATCCGTTTAGCTGTTTTCACGTTATGAGGTAACAAACAGACAGACAGAAAGATAAATTCTAAAAATGATAGATTCGTGGTCTATTGTTTATTTCTAGTCCCCCTAGCCGATTTTTGCTGAAAAAACTCAATGTATAGAATTTTCAACCTTTACAATTGTATTATAGGTAGTAGGTATAGATATGTATAAAGCCTAACTACTATAGGAAAAGCTACTCTTTGATTTCCGAATTGTCTATCATAAAAAATAAAATAAAGACATCTTGGGTGACAACCTAGTTAATGACTACTAATATACTTAATCATAGACTAGCTAATTTTTCATATGGCTATTAATTGACGACCTCTGTGGTCTAGTGGTTCGAGTGTCGGACTTCTGAGCACGAGGTCGTGGGTTCGATTCCCACAGGACACAAATATTTGTGTGATGAACATAAGTGTTTGTGTTGGTCTGGGTGTTTCTTATGTATTATAAGTATGTATTTACAACAAAAAAAAGTATATAAGTATTATATCCATTGTCTAGTACCCATATCACAAGCTCTGCTTAGTTTGGGACTAGATGGTGCTTAGTAAAAATGTCCCGAAGATATTTATTTATTTTATTTATTTATTTAATTTTATGATGACTCAGTTTGTTCTAGCCCATTCACATTATCCATAATTACTTCAACAAACACATTCACATTGTATTTATCATGCCTGTTTTTCATTGGTGTATGCAACTGACATAGTAAAAAATATAGAAAAAGTGCTGCGAACAATCATAGTGAAGCCAATAAAAAAATATGCTCCTTCGTGTACAACCAGCGTTCACGCACACACCATCTATCTGAAGGATATTTGCTTTCGCGATGCTTACTGGACTATGCCGCCACATATGTACTGAGAGGGGTGAGCATGGTTTGAGGTGCATGTGTCTGCGTGAGCGCTGGTTGTACACGAAGGAGCATAGTTTTCTTGGCTTGTCTAGATTGTTCGCAGCACTTCGTCTAGTAGGCAGGGACATTGGTGTAGTTTATGGAGAGATTATGTAAATTATTTCAGAATAGAACACATTTAAGAAAGCATCGTTTATCTTCGGTTTATTTTACTTAACCTACTTTTGGTTTGAATATCTACTGTAATAAAATATACTAGAAATGGCTGGTTATAAAAAAACCTGTATATAATATTACTTTTTGTTAACGCAATTTGAGAAACTAATTTATTCAGAATCACCAGAAGAATCTATTGGGATAGTTTTTATCCTGTTAAAAATAAAAAAATAAAAAATTGAAACTCAATTTGGTTATTATGGTTAAATTCAGTACATCAGCGGATCATGAATCAAGTAGACCCTGCACGACATTCTTCACTTTTTCCGCTACCAATTGTGGAACTTCATCATCATCATCGGTTCTTCGGCTAATGTGGCCGACCCATAGGGGCCCACTGGGGTACAGTGACTCAAGAAGCATAACTAATTTAATGCTAAAAAAAATGTGCTTTAGAAAAAGGTTCACAGAATACATCTACTCACCAAGTTTCAACAGTATAGTTCTTATAGTTTCGGCAAAAAGAGGCTGTGACATACGGACGGACAGACAGACAGACAGTCATGACGAATCCAAAAGGGTTCCGGTTTTGCCATTTGGCTACGGAACCATAAAAAGCAAATTACTGATCCATATAATTGTTAGAATTTCACTAATTAGTTATAATTATTTAAAAACAAAGTAACTTTACTAGGAATTTATGAATAAGCAGCACAATTTGGAGTACTTATATTCATAGATATTTTGTAGTGTCAAAGACACTGAAGTGTGCCTAATAATACAATTTTTGCATCAAATTAAATAACTTTGGCTGTTAATTCTTACTTTTTTAACTTTTCTCACATGTTCTGCTGAAACTAATTTTCTTCCTTTTGTTACAGCTTCAGATTGGAATTGATATATTATGTAAATTATGTTTTATGCTTTCGAATTCTGTTCTTATTTCACAAATATCATGTATCAATATCAGTTTATCTTTTACAAATATTATGTATTGCACTTTAATATCGTCAATATTACACATTTCTCTAAATTTTTAACTTAATTTAGTAGATAAATAAATATCTTTGGGAAATTTTTATACAGCACCATCTAGTCCCAAACTAAGCAGAGCTTGTGCTATGGGTACTAGACAATGGATATAATACTTATATACTTTTTTTTTGTAAATGCATAATTATAATACATAAGCAACACCCAGACCAACACAAACACTTATGTTTATCACACAAATATTTGTGTCCTGTGGGAATCGAACCCACGACCTCGTTATCAGCAGTCCGGCACTCGAACCACTAGACCATAGAAGTCATCAAATTATCAAAACATGGCTTCATAACTAATTGTAATAATAATTCACGGGTCCTGGAAATACATTTCTTATTGCAGCCGCTAGGCGGCGCCCCCGTCGTGCGCATAGACAATACAGAGATTTTTAATGACTGGCTACTAGACTGGCTAGTAGCTAAAGCGCATCTCCGTTGGCATCGTGACAGTTAATTAAATGAGCATTTGGCACTCAAGTTGCGATATACGTTACCGTTATGTCTCCCAGCACATTGTCACCACGTGCCACTCTCACCACTTATTAGATTCCACACCACTGCAACTGACGTTAACTCTACATGAACCTAACTATAGCAGACTATATGAAACTATCAAGGACGAATAATAGGTCTAGCTTTACATTAAGAAAGATAAACTTCCATTTTAACACTTCTAAAAAGTATGTAATTTTCTTTTATGTTAAAACTTTTTGTTTTAAAATACATAAACAAAATATTAAACCACTTAAATTCTACTCATTATGTGGTTGTCATCATAGTATGTTTTTTAATGTAATTATTCTTCGTGCAACATAAAAAATGAAAGCCTGCCCGCCGAAAAAGTCTGTCGGAAAATATGCCCGAATGACCGCTATGCTTTTAAAATGCTAATGGGTTATACTTTTTCAATATCAAAGAAGGGCAAGCAGATTGTTTTGATTATAGATTTACCTAAATTAGATTCCTATGAGTATAAGTATACCAGACTATAAAATATTAATTTGGACAGAACTACAGAATACATTAGTGGAATAATATTTAATAACCAACAGTGTTATGTAATAATTTCTTAGGTTTTCGCGATCACTACACATTATAATAAAACAAAGTTTAACCGGATTAAATCGCGTATATCATTTAAATTGGTTTTCCTGACGTTTCGAAAGCTTTGCAGCATTTCGTGGTCGCAGGTAGACTAAGATTCACTTGTGCAAAGCGATGGCGAAATAGACCGGACAGTCAAGCACCGAATTAACACAGGATGGTTGAAATGGCGGCAGGTCACGGGAACTACATGTGACTCTCGAATTCCTCTTAAACTGAAGGGAAAACCTATAAGACCCTGATAAGACCTGCTGTCCTGTATGGATCGGAATGTTGGGCTACGAAAGGAATTAATGAAAGGCAAGTGCATGCAGCTGAGATGAGAATATTAAGAGGAATGTGTGGTGTAACGAGAATGGATAGGATAAGGAATGAATATGTAAGAGGGAGTCTGAAAGTAGCGCCAGTGACAGAGAAGTTAAGTAGCAATAGACTGTCATGGTATGGACATGTGATGAGGAGGAATGAGGAGCATGTTACGAGGAAAGTTTTAAGTGTGAATGTTGATGGCTATAAGAAAAGAGGGAGACCGAAGAAAATATGGATGGATTGTGTGAAAAATGATATGAATAGAAAGAAAGTGAACACGGAGATGAAGGCTGATAGAGATGTATGGAAGAAAAAAAACATGCTGCGCCGACCCCAAATAAATTGGGATAAGGGCAGGAGGATGATGATGAGGTAGACTAAGATGACAAGTGTCTTTACAGATATTTCTAAAAAAATATTTTAATCTACCGTACAATATTATTAATTAAAATCGTTTCAATGCACGCAGTAATCACTCACAATATCATTATCTTTTACAGTGTTGCGTGCTGTTTGGGACTTGATTATTTTTGGGACTGGGTTCCAAACAGGTGGTAGCTGCCAACCATCATATGATTAGACATCTATTAAAATTAGGATGTTTTTTAATTTCAATAGCCTCACGGAGCATTCTAGGTACATATCGGTTTTCCTTTGCCAGAACTTGTGATTTATCAAATCGAAGAAAATGGTTGGGTTTGTCTAGGGCATGTTCACACACTGCAGACTTTGTGGAGCGTCTGTTCTTGACGTCAGCTATGTTCTTTAATTCTAGTGGCTATACTACGCTTTGTTTGCGCTATGTATGATAAACCACAATCACAATCAATCTTGTAGACCCCTGCATCTTGTAAGGGAATGTGAAACGTCAGGAAAACCAATTTAAATAATATACGCGATTTAATCCGGTTAAATTTAGTTTTATTATAAGTGTTATGTAACCGAATATTCTATTGAGACTGCATGATGACCGTATACCATCGATCGTATCCATGGTTATGGGGTTTCTTACCGATTCTTCTCCAAACGACCCACTATTTGGAATCGTGCAACTAGAGTCCAATGTTTCAAAAGTGCCTGTAATTAGGTATATTTGAAATAAATAAATTAAAATTTATAATATTACATGTGTGAATAGAACCTTGTTTTATATTTTACTATTATTTCCTAATGCTGTCGCTACAAATCCATGAATTCATATTGCATTACACAAACCATTATAATACATATTGCAAGTCTGTCCCCACCATTTAATGTAAATGTTAAATGTTTTCAACTCCTTTGCGTAAGAGTTATCTCATCTGACAACCTACTTAACATCCTAACTGAAGAATGATGTACTTAAGAAGCAGTCTACATCGCTACCTTATTTAAAATATCACAGGTGACTGTCCACTGTACACATCTCTGATATATAAAACTAGCCTTTACCCGCGGCTTCGCCTTATCACAGAAGGATGTTATCGTGCAACCCTCGAGAAGAACTATTTATCTTCTCGGCATAATAAGTAGTAAGTAGCCTGTATATTAACGCGGATTATGGTCTGTGTACCAAATTTTATCCAAATAAGTTTAGCTGGTTTAGCGAGATTAAGAACAAAAAACATCCATACTTTCTTTTTAGGGTTCCGTACCCGAAGGGTGCCAAACGGGACCCTATTACTCTCGGTACGCTGTCCGTCCGTCCGTCCGTCCGTCTGTCTGCCACAGGGCTGTATCTTTTGAACGGTAATAGGTAACTGGTTGAAATTTTCTCAGAATATGTTTTGCTATGAGGTGTATCACGACAAATCCTAAAAATAAAAAAAAATAAAAAATCAAAGGTGTCCCCATACAAGAAACCTCAAAGAACATGCATTTTTTTCAACGTTTTTGTTCCTGCCCTATCTTCAAAACGGTAATATATACCAGCGTCAAACTTGGTCAGATTATAGTGCATATAATGTAGTTTAACAACATATACCAAAAATAAAACAAACATCTACATATGTGGTGGTACCTGCGTAAGAAAGACATGCAAAAATCATATTTCGCGCACTGTGCGTTGATGTCTTTTGATAAACTCTCGTAGATTAAATCAGTTTTTATGAGGTATCAGGTTGTTGAGAGGTACGGAACCCTTACTGCGCGAGTCCGACTTGCACTTGGCCGGTTTTTTATAATATTAGTAGGATAATAGGATTATAATGCTCTGAATAACATAGAAAAAAATCCTTTAAATATACCAACTTTACCCACATTAAAGCAAAAAACGAGTAAGTTTTTTCCATTTAGAAAATCTTGACCCAATTATGTATCTCTACAACGTTACTTTAATTCCCTATTTATTTTGTAAAAACTACTCACAGTATAGTTAACAAGTTTGTCATTCTGAGCGGTTAATATTCGGGCACAACCTGCAAATATACTCGAATGAAGCTCCCAGTAAAAACTAAAGAAAAAATGTATATAAAAAAGTCCCCACGCAGAATTACAGGTACAATCTTAGTGTCGGAACGTTTTTCCGCTTCTCAATTATTTATGTGTACGCAGTTATTACGACGTAAAAAGCACAACCTTCCCCAGATCATTAGGAGCAAGGAAAAACAGAAAATGAGAGAAACCTTTTGGGTGTAGCGTTACGCCATACAACACTTAATTTGTGATTGAGGTACAGGTTTTCCGTGGGCCTTCCGAAATATAAATAACCTTTTCAACAATCGTTGCAGATAAGAACTTTTTGTTTAAAAAAAAACAATAGCTTTCTGCCACACATCACAATTTTATACAAGCCGCGATATTAACATGGCTAAACGCTCATTTAGAAACAGGTTCTCCACGAGAATATTCAGAATCTAACCGAGTTTAAAAGCTACGCTATGAATTTTAAACTGAAAACTACATTGGATATGAGCAGAAAGGCGAGCGTTGTGTAAACAGTATGCTGTTTCCGCGAGTAATATTTGAAAAAAGTGCATCTGAAAGGATGCTGCACTGACAGTGGAAATAAAATATTTATATACGAGAGCCATGGAGCAGAAAGTTTTAGGAGTATTTTATAAAGAATTTAGAATTTAAATGCACCTAGTACACTCGAGAGCAATGAATACGGGTCATCAACATAAACCTTATTATCTCAGATACTAACAATGATAGTTTATTGAAATAAAAAGTTGTTAAAATATAGTCTACATTATGATATGAACTTAGTTGTTCTTACACTTGAGGCTGGATTGCAGCCCGAGCCGAGGGCAAGGGCGCGGTGGCGGGGCGTATTGGAGTCTGAAAGTATAATGAACAATGCTCACGCGTTTCATACGACGTTTTTCAACACACTTGCGAGGAAAAAAAAACATTTATAAACATATTTTAGACAAACTCAATTTGTGAAAAATGGCGCGCAGATTTCTTTATTCGCCCCCGTCCGTGTGGTTGAGTTACGTAAAGGAAACTGCCAAACTGCCTAGTATATAAATATGATAAATTGAATATTTTATACTTGTAACACAAATTAATACTTGTTGACAAAAATAAATAACTTGATAAATGAAATGTTTATTTATATTTTTATGAATACAGTTCATTTATTCATAAAAACGTATACAATTTTTTTGACAAAAACTCTTTGCTGAGATTTAAAAATAAACTGTAAAAAGCACTAGTGCGGTAAAGTAAAGTGAAAATTACGCTTGTTTTATAAGCTGCATTATGAACTTAAAAGCAGGGCAATAAGAGCCACATTACGACGACCAAGTGTGTTGAAAAACAATAAATAGTCTATTGTTGTTTACATAATAGTCTATAAAATACGTTTTATTTGAATAAGCCATTATTCTTACAACAATATATTAATGTTTATTAATGTTAACCAGATATTAATGTTTATGTTGGTCACCCGAATTCATTGCTCTCCAGTGAAGCTAATTATTGTCATGAGCAAAGTTAAGCATCTGGCTGTATTTCCATATATGTATAGCTATAGGGACGAACCACTGATAAGAAAACCGCCGTAGGCCCGTAGGACCCCGCAGACAAAGGACTTAGTTTGTTTTCGACAAAACACAAAAGAGAACCCTAAGTAAGCACAAACAAACATGCTACGGTACAAATTAGGTTGAGCAATTCCAATTTATCTTTGCAACTGAATCCATTACCTTAATTTCTCTCTCATTGATACAATAAAAACAGCAGAGATTTTCGTACCAATAAAAAATAACAAGTCCCATATTCAGGAAAATATTTAGATAGGTTTCCGGTTCTTTTGTTTATGTACAGTATTCCTACTTTAATGTGTATAGAAACTTTTTTGGACCAATCATTAAAATAGTTAATACTAGACTTTTCCCGCGACTTCGCTGCGTATATTTCAGCTTATCACGGAAAGACTAACCGCGCATCCCTTGGAAACTGTTTATTTTTCCGGAATAAAAGTAGCCTATATACTAATCCAGGTTACGGTATATCTGCCCGTTCAGCCTTTTCAGCATGTTTGAATTATAAACATTCAAACATCATTACAAACTTTTACATTCATAATGGAGCAAGCTATGCTTGGAGTTTCTTTGAAAGATAAAATCCGAAATGAGATTATCCGGAGAAGAACCAGAGTGACCGACATAGCTTGTAGGATCAGTAAGCTGAAATGGTAGTGGGCTGGCCATGTCTGTCGAAGGACCGATGGCCGCTGGAGCAGACGAGTCCTTGAGTGGAAACCGCGAATCGGCAAACGCAGCGTAGGGCGCCCCCATGCCAGGTGGACCGACGACCTAAAGAACGTGGCTGGGGGGGACTGGATGCGGAAGGCAGAGGACCGAGCGTTGTGGCGCAACTTGGGAGAAGCGGAGCGGAAATCGATGGAGAGGGAAAGGGAGACCATGGACCTTGGTTGGAGAAAGAAAAGATGGATGGATTGCGTAAGGAACGAAATGGATACAAAGGGAATAAATGATGGGATGACGGCTGATAGACAGAAATGGAAGAAGGCGTCGTATTGCCCTGACCCTAAGTACTTTGGGGCCATGGCAGAAAGATGATGATGATGATGAATAGTAGTTTGGAATGTTTGTCCAAAAAAGTCTCATTTCCCTTGGTCCTTAAAAGCTACCACAATCATAGCGGTCAGTTGGACTTTAAAATATCGACTATCGACGTCAAAGCCGGGTAGCCGCTGTTTCCTGAAACTGTAACTCGAAACAAGCCAGCTGACGGTCTGTGTCTTTACTAACAAACAATCGGCTCTTACTACTAAAACTCCGAACTCAAGGACTCAAAATATCTGTTGACAAATATTAGGGGAATGGAAATTCTGTATAACCTATTAATACTTATCGATCTGACTGTAATTATTCCTTTAGCCCACAGCCGAATGAGTACGAAACGGTACCAACGTAAGATGCATGTCCCGGCCAAACTAGGCAAAGCACTATGCCGTAATTTGCTACCGAAATCGGCACAGAATTTAGTATTGGAACTGCAGGGTTAATTCACTTAAATACTTTGGTGAAAACCATAGAAATCAACTTCCCATTGGGAAACCATTTGGTTACAAAACAAACAAAAAAACAAATTTGGAGTTGTTTGCTTTAAATAGGATCACAAGTTGTAAAAATTTTAGTACTAATATCACGATAAAATGGGGATATAATCTCGGTGATTATTTACTATTTTTAACAACATAAAGTGATTTTTTGCCGGTACATTTTCCTAGATCTGGTGTTATGTTAAACATAAGCCATTGATTAATCAGTCTCTCACTTAACTAATCTAACCTCCATACCTAAGTAAGAACTAATCTAACATGGTACCTAAGTAAGACCGCCAATTGTTAGTACTGTGCCCATGTTTATTATAACTTTATTTTTATTTTTATGGTGTGCAAACAATAAAGTATACTCTATCTATCTATCTATCTACCTGATTAGGTATGGAGGTTAGACTGGTTGAGTTCCCAACGACTTCCTTACAATGTTGCTAAAGTATTAAGAATGCGTAGTAGTGAATCAACAAAAACTTATTTTCAAACAGTTTTGAAACCGTTCGTTACTGCGTGAGGGAAAAAAGTACTCGCTCTTTTTGAACCACCATTTTCACAGAATACGATTTTCACGTGATTGGCAATGTAATATTGCTATCGACGTAAAGATATAATTAAATCAACTGACCAGCTATGTAGCAAGATAGTTAATAACTTTTAATAAACGGTTTTATTAAATGTTTCAATAAAGTGCCCCATTTTGAAACACCAGTTTTATATTTCATGGAGTATTATTCGTACGAGCTTGGACGAATAAAAAAGGCGGACGGAATTTCGCTAAACAATAACAAGTAAAAACATGTAGTAACAAGTATGCAATCGGCGAGACGAGCAATTAGTCTAGATTTCTTTCAGTAATTTTAGTTATTCTAACAATAATTAATCTATCTTATAATACTAATACTAATTATATCCACGCATCTTACTGCACTCAGTCGCTATTCGTGAAGACCTATTATTGGCAGCTTATATATCATTGTTAATCAAAAGTAATTGCTGTTGGTCTTCCAAAAAATAAATAAATAAGTGAAGCACCCATAGTAAGACGGGTTGCTTAAAAGTACGGGCTGGCACGCATACATTCACACCAATAATAAGAAAAAAAGCCGCGATTACTCAACAAATCTCGTGTGACGGTAGTCATTGTCGTAGTGTCACAAATAAAATAATAATATATAGGTATCTGATGTGTTAAAACGCTATCGAAATTATAATGGGCTTAAGAAAGAATTTAGTGCTTTAATCTTTTCTTAGCGAGATACCATCCGCCTTTTTTTATTCGTCCGAGCGTACGAGTTTATTTTTTGGGATTTGCATAATATGGAGGGTACTGCGATAACAATCTTAGTAATGTACGAATTTTACTTCATTCACATTTATGAATTACAGGTAAATAAGTTATCTAAGTAAATACAGTGGCAAAGGTCTTTTACCCCATTGCATACCACTACATACCGCTTGCATGATGCAAAGTGGTGCGTAATAAATATTACCTAGTCGTAATAATACCTTTCTACATAACATAACCCCCTCCTCCTCCTCCTCCTCCTGGCGACCTCTGTGGTCTAGTGGTTCGAGTATCGGACTGCTGATTACGAGGTCGTGGGTTCGATTCCCACAGGACACAAATATTTGTGTGATGAACATGAGTGTTTGTGTTGGTCTGGTTGTTTCTTATGTATTATAAGTATGTATTTACAAAAGAAAAAGTATATAAGTATTATATCCATTGTCTAGTATCCATAGCACAAGCTTTGCTTAGTTTGGGACTAGATGGTGATGTGTAAAAATGTCCCATAAATATTTATTATTGATTATTATTATAACGTAATATCACGTCTGTATTTCCCCAAAGGGGTAGACAGAGTTGTATAGTACACTCATATTGTTTTATAAGTGCCATGTAATAGGGGGTGAGCCATTAACCGGGCACAAATCCAGACCCCAGACAGTTACTGAGAATTTACTAATGAAATAACCCAATAACACTTTGCCCGACCTAAGAATCGAACCCAGGACCTCACGCTTGGTAGTAGTGCTTGCGATTACTATACCGACGAGGCAGCAATAATCCTACTATCCTACAAATATTATAAATATTGAAAGTTTGTAAAGATGTTTGGATGTTTATTACTCAATAGCGCTGTAATAGCTGAATGTATTTGTATGAAATTTGGCATACAGATAGAACATAATCCGAATTAACATATAAGCTACTTTTTATCTCGGAAAGATGAACACTTCTCGAGGGATGCGCGATAAAAAACATCCACGCGGGCGAAGCCACGGGCATAGGCTAGTACCTTATAACAATCATAATCATCATCATTTCAGCCAAAAGACGTCCACTGCTAGACATAGACCTCCTCCAATGGGGGGGGGATATGCCATAATCGCCACGTTTGGCAGGCTTTATAACAACAGTACCTTAATAATCACGTGGTAATATCATTATATTCTTTTAAAAACCTTAATACGTCACCCGCAGTAGCTATATCATTGGATACACCGCCAGTCTTTGAATTTCCGGTACGTAAGTAATGTAATAATAGAAAGAAAGCGTACGAAACACAATTAGGACAAAATAAAAGTGACGTTTTACGCAGCCTTGTTTGAAAGAAAAGCTGTTTCTTTTGCAAAATAAATAATGCTTTTGTTTTACGTTTCTTTCAGAAGCTGAAAGTCAAATGATGTTATACAAAACGAAGAATAGCTTTTAATTTATTTTTTGTAATCATGTTTGGAATAATATTAATTTATGTTTGTGGTATATTAAAGTAAATTAAGTAATAATACGAGGATAAGTGAATGGCTAGCAAAATTAAAATATTATCCTTGCAATGCTCGTAAAACTTTGCAAAACAAAGAACCACTCGATTTTGCATAACGATGTGAAAATCAAATCCACCTATTTCCCAGCCAATTGATAAGTGAAGTGGAAAGGAAGGAATTATTATTAAGTTTGGTTCAGCTCGTGTGGAATGCGTTCGGCAGCGCATGTGCACCGGAGCGACGAACTTGGCCAGCCGAGTCGTAGCGGCCTACAGTCGCGCCTCGACTCGCTACGCGGACGCACGTAGCACGTCTACGCCGCTACGCGCTACGAACTTCTACAGCGTCGACTCGGCGTACTATGCCGCGCAAACAGTGAAGTTTTTTACGCTAAAATACAATGTGTTTTGAATGATGTTGTTGGGAAAACTGTTGTTCTATATACACTTTGGACTTGTCTTCCATGTTGTGATTTGTTTTAAGGATTCCGTCGGTAAGTTACAAAATAATACGATGACAAAAATTTTGATAAATCAAAATAATAAAATGGCTGCAAAAGCTCTACTTAAAACCACAATACTTATACGTAATAAAAATACATAGTATTTTCTGCATAACAGTAAAACCTACTTCAATATGAATAAAATTAAACACATAATGTTGGTTTCATTGCGGCTAGCGAGGGTCTACGCCGGTAATAGGGAAACATTTAGTACCGTTATTAAAAGCCCTTTGACATGTGTACGAATAATGCCCTAATGTATTATTAGGGCAGTTACAGGTTAGTGTCAATAAAATGACTTGCTATAAAGTGATCTTTATTTGTCGTGACTAGAAGATATAAAATACTATTTTTATTTAGACCTTGTCCGTTGGTAAATCTATAGCGGAGTATATTCTAATTATTGTGATTAAGTGCTGTAGAGACTTTTACTAATTTAAATAAAAAACTAATAAAGCCAGAAAATAATTGAAAATATTGATGCCTATCGTGACTTCGTTACTGTGAAAATGGAAATACGGTGGTCGTGTAAAGCATTAAAATTTAATTATTTGGACTGACTAGCGATCGTGCACTTTTTATCATCATCATTTCAGCCAAAAAACATCCACTGCTGGATATGGGCATCCCCAAATAGGAGGGATATGCCATAATCGCCACGCTTGGCGATAGAAGTTGGTTGGATAAATACTCAGAGAACGCTGCTGCCCATCCTCTGGTGAATCCCTTAGACGCCTTTTATGACACCCACGAGAAGAGATAAGGATGGTGCTATTGTTTACGTCCAGCACCACACGGAATACATCCGTATACTATCTTACATTACATTATTATGAGTACTAGTAGAACTCCTTGTAAAGGAGCTCGTCCGGGGACGTACTACTACCGTACCTACTTCTGCCCCCAAACAGTGATGCTTGCATTGCTGTGTTCCAACGCAAAGGATAAGTACATTTGCCGGTGAAATTACAATCGCATGAGACTTTCCATCTTTTGGTCTCAGTTTGGTGCACGCACCTTGCTACACCATTTAGGCAACAACCTAGGTGGTATTGCAGTTGTTATGGGCAAAGTTAACCGCGCAACATCAAGTGGGCCTATAGCTCGTTTTGCCATCTTAAGCCGACAAATAACATCACTGATTAGATAACGTTATATTTAAATTCAATAACATAACATAACCAGCCCATTACTGTCCCACTGCTGGGCACGGGCCTCTTCTCAGTACGAGAAGGCTAAGGCCTTAGTCCATCACGCTGGCCTAGTGCGGGTTGGCGGACTACACACACCATTGAGAACTGTATGGAGCACTCTCAGGTGTGCAGGTTTCCTCACGATGTTTTCCTTCACCGTTAAAGCAAGTGATAATCGAATATAAATCCGCACATGAATTCAAAAAGGCAGAGGTGCGGGCCGGGATCGAACTCACACCCTCCTGCATAGAAGGCAAGCGCTCAACCACTAGGCTATCACTGCTTCATCATTCATCACTATACCCTTAAAAGTAAATGGTTATCCACTCTGCTTGAAAGAATTGGTAATAATAATAATTTTATTTAGTGTTGCACGAACAGTTTTATCAACTCAGCCTATCGTAGTCCACTGCTGGACATAGGCCTCTCCCAAGTTGCTCCACAAACAGGTTACAGACATGTTAATTAATAACTTATATGTATAAATTAACAAATATTGTACTGCTGGTACTTAAAAAAGGAAACCCTGAGGTATCAGTACCAGCAACATTTAAAAACAATTTGCACCAACGTGATCCATCCATAACCCAACATCAAATTTGATTCACTTATTAGCATTCACGCTAAGGTTTCATTTCATTTGATATCTAGGACCTATCCTGTTTGTGCCTAGTCCAGTCTGGTAGTATTATTGTGCATCGGGTCGTTGAGCTCCCTAAAATATGATTGAGCTACACGATGGCTGATGCATGCGGGACGTCAGTTGGAACAGGTCCACTCAAATTGACTTTCACTTCACTTTCTTCAAAATGCCAGTCCAGGCGTTACACTGCATTGTCCTCACATAAATAACTAATAATAAAAGATAAAATACTGGACTCTAAAAAGAGACTTTGTTGTTCCCTGTGTTTGTTTTGGTGTTTCTTCTCAGAGGTAGTCACATAAGAAATTTCAACGCCATCTAGTTTTAAAAAACACTGACATGTAAAAGTGATTTTAACTACCAACATGCAGAATAAATAAAATCATTTCATTTAACCTCTCTGTTTCCAGAAAAGCTTCAAAGCTCAGGCTTCAGTAATAGAAGAACGAAGCAAATATAATGACACTTGTAACTTGAGAAATTACATTATTATATAGGTCACGAAACTACAAAATAATTACATGTGGGTAAAAAGCATTTGTTTATCAATAGTCTACAAGATTGTAGCTTTATTGAATATTTTTTTTGTAAATTTAATTTTTAAATGAAATACGCTTTATTTTGATGTTACATAATTTAAAATCATTCATCGTAATTCCTCTATTTAGGGCCTGTTTCACCACCCCCTGATAAGCACTAACTGCAAGATAAATTTGAACAGAGAACAATATTTTTATGAATTTATCTATCAGATAAGTTAACTGACACTTATTAGGAAGTTGTGAAACTGACCCTTGTCCCGTAAATAACTAATTAATGAATTTTAAAAAGATACTATTTACGAGGTTAAAACTATATGAAGATACTGCTGTATTCACAGTATTCGATACATTTTCTAATTATAAAACAGATGTTTATAAAGCTATAAATATTAGATCAACAGTAAATAAGGATATCGTTACTTTCCTGATATCCGTTATACAAAACATGAAAAAAATCCTGATATCCTATAAACAAAACATAAGGAAAACAACGTAGGATTAATTATCCTTAAACCAGGTTGTTGGCAAAGGATAAATGATTTACTATTTTATGGCGATATGCTAGCAACCTGAACATTTGCCATTAAATGTTGATATTTCATTTTAGATTTTGTGACAATAGGTTACATAATATAATACATATGGCGAAGTAAAAACCACGCGGATTATACGGTCTGCGAATTTAAGCTGCACTTCCCGTGGTCTGTCCGTGGATGGGTGACCATTTCGTTATGCATCGAGACCCCTTCGTGCCCTGGAGAGTACTTTAAGTTGTCGATCCTGGTTGTCATATGAATATCTGTGGCAGTCGTTACAGGTAGTCAGAAGCCTGAAAGTTTGTCAACTGGTCTAACCCCCGAATGTCATTATTACCCAGTAACTTGGTTGTGGGGGTCTGATGGCGGTTGCTCCGTGTAAAATACTGATGTTCAGCCGCATCTGGTTAGACTGGAAGCCGAAAAGGCTCGTAGGATGATGAATAGGTTACATAATCAGCACCTTAATATCCCACTGCTGGGCACGGGCCTCTTCTCAGAATAAGAAGGATTAAGATCTTAGTTCACTACACTGGCCTACTGCGGATTAGTGGACTAAATACACCATTAAAAACTTTATAGAGCCCTCTCAGGCGTGCATGCATATTTCTTCATCAAGTGATAATTGAATTCTGAGCGAATGCAATATAATTCAGACCCTTCTGCATAAAATGCAAGCATTTAATAGTTAGGCTATTAAATGCAGCGTGGGTAGGCTAGCACAAGGTGGACCGATGACCTGGTGAAGGTCGCGGGAATCCGCTGGATGCAGAAAGCGCAGGACCGGTCGTTGTGGCGATGCTTGAGGGAGGCTTACGTCCAGCAGCAGACGTCTTTCGACTGAAATGATGATGATGATGAAATATTTTCAAGCCTTCTGGAGAAGGCTATGCATCTCCTTATACAATCCTGACACACATCTCTTTCGCGTATCAATCTCCTCTTGCATGCTCGTCAGTTTAGCGCGTGAACCCTAGTCTTATTTTGAAAATATTCTCGATTTCATTGCGACCCCAATAGATTACAGACTTCTGTAACTGTTCAAACTAATTATCTTTTCACTAATGGGACACTCATTATAACGATCATAAAACTTCCAATACAAAAAAAATCTCTTTAATTTATATACCTTTTTTTTATACTAGAGGCCGCCTACGGCTTCGCCCGCGTGCTTGTCGTTTATCGCGCATCCCTCGGGAACTGTTTATCTTCCCGGGATAAAAAGTAGCCTCTATCTTTTTCCAAGTCCCAGGCTACCTCTTTGCCAAGTTTCATCCAAATCCGTCAACGGCTTAAGCATGATTGAGTAACAAATATCCAAATATCTTTACAAACTTTCACATTTATCATATTAGTAGAATTAACTTTTACCCACAGCTACGCTCCCGTGGTTCTCAATCACACAGAAACCATACATTTATTTATCTGTATCACAATAAAAATAGCAAAATTAATAATAAAAATAAGCGTCACTAGCTGTCACTACACTACTGCTAGCTCTGTAGTGACTATTTTCTCTGTGTGGACCATAAACAACAGTCTGTTTTTTCTTTCTTGTCTTATTTAGTAAACCATCTTGGCGTGTGTTTTTAATGCAATTCGTAATAATAATTATTAAAAGACGTTAACAATTAAAAAAAAACCTAATTACATGTGCAGAACTAGTAATTATATTTTATCAGTAGTTATTTGAAAAAAGAGACATGCCAAGATTGTTTACTAGATGAGACAAGAGCGAAAAAAACATACTACACTGACGAGCAATATAAAAAAGCCACTAACGCAAGATAGCTTCGTGAAGTAAAAAGCAACATTCAAGTGTATTTAATAACACATCATCATCATCATTTCAGCCTTAAGACGTCCACTGCTGGACATAGGCCTAAAACAATTAAAAACAAACAATTTAATAACACATAAAAACACCAAATGGAAACAAAACAAACACGTCTTGTTAAAAGCTAACTTGTGTGGTTTAGGAGATATTAAAATTTTTTAGGCACTTTGCAAGTGGTTTTTTTATATTGCTCGTAAGTGTATCTCTATGCAAAATAACGTCGATCTGTTGCTCCGTCGCTGCGTGAAAGATGGACAAACAAAAAAACATACTTTAGCATTGAGATATATATTAGTAGGAAGTATGATAGGTTAGGATTAGTAGGAAAGGATAGGATAGTAGGATAGAATAGGATTAGTTAGATTAGGCATGACATTTATTGATCAATATTTAGGTCCTACACCAAATTGGGTAAGGCAAGTTTCCGAATAATATGCGACTAGTCCTTCGCCTACGAAATTACTAGGTAACTGGATTCTCTTTAGTGGAAACTTATGCGGAACGACGACCAGCTGTTACTCCCGCTTTTTTAATTTAATCAAAAATTTTATACGAAGAAAGGTAACACATGCATATGTATCCTAGTAACCCTCTTATTTCTTTTTTTTTCTTATGAAAAACAAAGGTGGGGTTAGATTCAGGTTTTATTGAAAAATATATGGAGGCAAATAAATAAATATTTAAATGGAAGCATGACTAGCCGATATCACGGTTGAACAAATACGTAGTTATGCTATTGGTCTATGGTTATGCGTAATTGACTAATTAAATAATAAAACACAAAAACCGATGTAGGCCATGCGCTATAAAAATTAAAATTGATAGTTTACTCATTATTTTCATGTAATATTAGAATAGCCTAATGCTAATGAGACACGACACTTTCAAGTGAAACCACATAATAGTTGTCGTTTTGGATATGATACTAACTAATGCCTGCGGTTTCGCTCAAACGCCGGCCCTCGGGTTCAAATTTTGTGTTTTTCTTTCTTTGCACTTAACTAACATAATATATTGCGAATAAGAGTCATTTTGGTCCATAAATATAGAATTTGTTAATAACTTGACTACAGCGCGACCTATCGTGTCCAGTGGGGTAATTGTGTAATGCATTGACATTGACATTAGCTTTCATTTTGAAATTATAACAATATTCATTGCGTGGTACATAGTTGCCGATAAGACGAATTGTCAAAACACACGGAGCAATGAACATTGAAATCCTATTGATTGCGATCACGAGTGAGTTACGCAATTCGGCAGCAGATTTTATTATTTTCTTTTTTTGCGCTAAATCAACATAATTTAATTTAACTTTAATTATGTTGTGGGCACAACATAAGTAATCAATAATTTTCCTTTGCATGGAACAAGCGTGTTTTTTTTCGCGATTTCAGGGTTGCTCCTCTAGTAAAAGTTGTTCGTTATGATGAGTACATTCACCCCTTAAAATTCCTACAGCAATAATTTTATATCTTATAATTATCATTCATCATCATCATCATTTCAACCGAAAGACGTCCGCTGCTGGACATAGGCCTTCTCCAAGCATCGCCACAACGACCGGTCCTGCGCTTTCCGCATCCAGCGGATTCCGGCGACCACCTTGTGGGGGACTTACCCACGCTGCGCCTTCCAGTACGCGGTCGCCACTCCAGAACTTTACTGCCCCATCTGCCATCCGTTCTGCAAGCAAAGTGCCCCCCCCGCCTACTGCCACTTAAGTTTGGCAATTCTTAGGGCTATGTCAGTTACCTTCATTCTCCTGCGAATCTCCTCATTTCTGATTCGATCATGCAGGGACACTCCGAGCATGGCCATTGCTCTTTGCCTTGCCTTTTTCC
Organism: Asteroscopus sphinx; assembly: GCA_949699075.1. Taxonomy (NCBI): domain Eukaryota; kingdom Metazoa; phylum Arthropoda; class Insecta; order Lepidoptera; family Noctuidae; genus Asteroscopus; species Asteroscopus sphinx. The sequence goes on from OX453013.1 coordinate 15,909,071, forward strand.
ATACCTTATACAACATGTAACAAAAACCCTGTTGTTCCTGTGAGGTGCGTTATCAAAATCGATATTCATAAGTAAGGAAGTCATTTGGAAAAACTCTTCAATAAAAATAATCAAATTAAATATTAAATCATTATTAAAAGTGATTATATCACTTTCAATTTACAATTAATAACGATTGTAATTTAATATTTAATATGATTATTGTGAGTGAGTGAGTTTTGAGTGATATAATCACTTTCAATTTACAATTTTAACATTTAATTTGATTATTTTTATTGAAGAGTTTTTCCAAATGAGTTGTGTCCTTGCGTATGAATTTATTATTCTGACAACGTACCTCACAGGAACAACAGGGTTTTTGTTACATATTGTACACAAATTTAAATGATACACAACTCAACTTTGACGACCTCTGTGGTCTAGTGGTTCGAGTGTCGGACTGCTGATAACGAGGTCGTGGGTTCGATTCCCACAGGACACAAATATTTGTGTGATGAACATAAGTGTTTGTGTTGGTCTGGGTGTGTTGCTTATGTATTATAAGTATGTATTTACAAAAAAAAAAGTATATAAGTACTATATCCATTGTCTAGTACTCATACCACAAGCTCTGCTTAGTTTGGGACTAGATGGTGCTGTGTAAAAATGTCCCAAAGATATTTATTTATTATTATTTATTATTTAAATTAATAAATTCTTGTTTTTTTTCGACTTGGCCAAAACCATAGCAAACAAAATAAATTTATTTGTTGTATGAATAATTTAACGTCGGTGTTAAGCACCAACATATTAGCTGAAGGACAGTCCGCTGAGATGTTGTAACAGCAAGCCTCCGGGTGAAAGCCGGCTTAGCGGCGTGAAGGGCGACGCGCAACAACCCGCAGAATGTACGGGAATAAAGGTTAAATGCCCCCGGGGCACACCTACTGTCCTGTGAACATAATCAGGGGTCGCACGCATTTATTATTCAGTTAATTTTCCTAGTTTCCACCTTTTTATTATAAGCCCACGATAGGGTTAAATTTATGCCTAAAGTTTCCTCGTGGGTAATTGATAGACATATGTTCGTGAATTATTAAAATGACGATTTAGCTGTACCAGTCCCAAAGCGGTAACAATGTTTCGTTCAAGCTTATAAAAAGGCCACTTTTTATCCAAATTCGGTTGAAAACTAATGGTTATTATTTACAACCTTCAAATAATGTTAGCATTATGGCTATAGTACCCGGGGGACAAGCAGAGTTTGCTATTGTTATTTACCAGTTACATATTTATTTTTATTTATTTTGAGGAAAGAGGTAGGGGTCTTGAACGCCCCTAAGCCACTGCGACCTGCTAAGATCTATTGTGACGCCTCTCGCAACATTACAGTTCTTCCCCAAGCTGCAAGTCAATCATGAAGTCAACTATGACCTTGGGGGAGGAGGATTTGATCTCCTGCGTTGAGATGACGTGGCCTCCAAGATGCTGGCTTCTAATGTGGTGCACTGCATCACATTCGCATAGGATATGGATGGGTTACACATAAAGGCAATCTTCTTCTATCGTGTCAATATGAGCTACATAATAATAATAGCTCATGCCGTGGGGAAAAGATTAGCCAGTCAGCAGGTTGGTAGTGGGGCTGACTGCCCAGGGTGCGCCGGACGATCAATTAAATGCCGTCTCTCGTGGAGGCTCTTTTAATGCACTCCCATCACACATAAAGGCAAGCTTATAGCCAATAACTGGTAGGTTCAAAGTATCTAGCATTTTCTATAACAAAATCCAAGTATTATAATAAAATAAGTTTATCCTAAGTTTAGTTTTACTTCGCGTATATTATTAAAATTAGTATCCGGTTAAACTTTATTAAGAATTTTTTTTATTGCATGATGGCGAAACTAGATAAAGGTCCCAGGTGGGCCTTTAGCTGTTGCAAAGTTGATATGTGGTTACCTTTACCCATAACGACTGCAATATTGCCTAAATGTTACCGCAAGTCGATTCGTCGAACTGAGAAATGAAGATGGAAAGTCTCATGTGATTGTAATTTCACCGGCACCCGTAAGGTACGTCAACTAAAACTGAAAATTGTTTTATTATAATTTGTAGTGGTCGCGAAAACCTAAGAAAAAATCTAAGTACGATTTTATCTTACCTAAACATGAAACTAGAAACTAGAAGTCAATGTAGCACGACTTTGTGCTACGTACCTACCCATAGACAAGACAGCTAAGCTCATAAATTATTCATGATTGTACGTGTATCATTATGTTGTTCCTGTTTACACCTATTTTCATGGTATACAATTAAGCTTGTACTATCTATATATCAGTACCCCAAAGTAACTATTTATTTTCATAACAAAAGGTAACAATAATTGCATGGACTTCCGAACTTCAGACTTGACTTCAAAATAACCACTTTTAAATTTCAACGACCGTGTTGCTGATACCCGCGGTTTCGCGCGCGTGGTATATCGATTAAAAGTATTTAAATGTTAACTGAAAATATGGTCTATTTGTCTGACAAATTTCATCCAAATCCATTCAGCTGTTTCCGCGTGATCGTATAACAAACAAACGAATATCCATACATTCGCATTTTTTATAATAATAGGATAGTAGAGTAAGTCTAGCTCAATAAAAACATAAAAGAAGAAAGAAAGAAAAAATAAAATTGACACAACAAAACGCGGTAGGTCTATTAATCGACCCTGGAGAGGACAGCAATACGTGGTGGTCGCGTGCTACTGTGTGGAAAACAATATTGTTTTCCCGGGACGTGCCAAAGGAGGTAATCTGTGCCAAAGGCATAGCACTAGAGGGATGAAGGGTATTCATAAGGATTTCCACCCGAAAGCAAAAAAAATATGTAATTTTTATTTTATTTTTATTTATTTTTACATAAAAATCACCCGTAAACGTATTACGTTTTAGGAAATCTTATTAATGGTAACGATCATCAGAAAACGCTATGCGACAATGAGTATTCAGATATATCAAATTATTTCGTCAATCCAACCAACAATGTCACAGACAATGCGTTGACTGGCAGAAAACTGAAAACTGAGCATTCTGAAGCTTGAAGTATTCCCATTACATTTGCAGTTCTCGGTCGATGACAGCACTTGCAGTTTGCAGTCAATCAACTGATAAACTCAGCCTATCACAGACCACTGCTGGACATAGGCCTCTTCCAAGTTGCGCCACAACACTCGGTTCTCTGCCTTCCGCATCCAGTCCCCGCCAGGTACTTTAGTCAAGTAGTTGGTCAACCTGGCTGGAGGGCACCCTACACTGCGTTTGCCGATTCGCGGTCTCCATTCAAGGACTCGTCTGCTCCGACGGCCATCGGTCCTTCAACAGACATGGCCTGCTGCCTAATTGCGTAACTCACTCGCGATCGCATTCATTTGGATTTCAATGTTCATTGCTCCGTGTGTTTTGACAATCCGTCATATTGACAACTACGTACCACGCAATGAATATTGCTGTAATTTCAAAATGAAAGCTGATGTCAATGTGAATGCATTACACAATTACCCCACTGGCCACTGCCACTTGAGCTTACTGATCCTACAAGCTATTTCGGTCACTCTGGTTCTTCTCCGGATAATCTCGTTACGGATTTTATCCTTCAAGGAAACTCCAAACATAGCTCACTCCATAGCTTACTGAGCAACTTGCACTTGCAGTAGTACCCTTTTTTTTTACTGCGAGGAGGAAACCTTCAAAAGGCTGCCGGCCTCATGGGGGATAGAGGCCGGGGTGTGTGGGATTCTTACCCACTAAAACCCCCTCAGTGGCCGTCTACAGCACAATAAAGGGGACTTCGGGAATGTAATGTGCCTCCGGAGCCCTCCCTATGCTACGCCTGTAAGGCACGTCTCAAGACAGACTATTTGTCTCCCTTTACAACTTTCCGGTTCACATGGCGGCACGTGACCACAGCATGCCGCCTTCTTCCTAGAAGTCACTCAGTGGACTATGAGAGCCCCCGTCTTTATACCCGTGACCTCGAAAGCCCCCCACACTTCGTGCAGTAGTACCCTGCATTTGGGTCGGGTTAATGCAAATTATTCTATCATTGTTAGGGTTTATAAAATGGTTGAACACTAACGGTGAATAGTTACGCTGATTTCACATTACTATTCACGTCAGGATCGAGTAATGCACATTTATATGTAAGTACGTTAACATTTGTCGATCACATCGTTTAGATTTGGAATTCAATATGCATTATAATTATTTAATGCAGTTGAACATAATAAACATCGTCATAAACATCGTCAGCATACCTAAAAGCTAAACCCAACAGATTTTCTAATATTTCACGGCCGCCGGTGGCTTTGCACCCATTGATGGGTTTATCCGGTTACGTTGTGCGGCATTCGCTGCGTTAAACACATTGCAATTGACGCGCACAGTACATATTATAAATAACTTACTACGAAATTATTTTTACGTTGAAAGAAAAATGGTTTATTGACTACAGTCAGAGGCACACAATAACAATAATATATTTTTTTATTATCTATAATACAACTTACTCCTAAAAGTATAATTGTGAAGGTTGAACGCAGTGATAATTGCAGCGTAAGGCGCAATGCGTCAAGCGCACATTAAAAAATAATTTATCTTCATAATATTCGTATGAAGTATCCTTGTTTATTGCGTGAACCATTTCAGTTGTCCAAAAAAACAAGGTATTTAACGCAAACAAATTCAATGCGCTGAAGCGCTTTTTTTTCGCGCGTGAACGCGTTTAATGTAAAAAAAGAATGCCATCTCTTCTCGACGTAGACGTGGCAAACGAGTGCGTTTTCCGCGGGCTGGGCGTCTTCTGCAGCGAATGCCGCCTATAGGAAACGCGCGCTTAAAACCACTGCTGGGGTGTGAGCAGAATGCTGAGTGTAATCCGCGTCCCGGCAAAATGTAGTAGGAAGAACGCCGTGCAAGGCGTAAATAGTCCAAAAACATATACCTAACCATTTGATGCCTTAAAATACCCGACTAAGAATAGCCCGCCCCGTCTTATCCCTAAGGTGTTGTAAAATCCGACTGAGGGATTATATCAATGAATGGGCACTTTAACTGCCCCCCTAGCCAAGTCAACAATCTACAATCGTCAACGCTAATAGAAAACTTTCAAAATGTATGGGAATGACATATCTCATCATTCCCATACATTTTGATTGTTTTCTATAGCGTTGACGATTGTAAATTGTTAACTTTGTCAACTTGGCTAGGGGGGCTGGTCTTTTTCATGTCTATAGGTATTTTACACTATTACATGGGACTATAACATAACTGGTGAAATGTGGGTGTACTACACACCTCTGCCTACCCCTTCGGGGAAATACAGGCGTGATGTTATGTTTAGGTATTTTATGCAAAGAAAAGTAATTATGTAATACAAATGCAATAATCACCGAAGAACATGCTGGATTTGCGCCCTCTATCACGATTTAATTCATACAGAAAACACTGCCTATTTCTTTAAAATTCTAAACCATTTCCTCGTAAAAACGACAATAATGTTTAATTTATAACTGATAAACTAATTAGGGGTTTAGCTTTAGCAGTGATTCTGTTACAATTTGTCCCTCAATAAATCTTTGTTCCCGCTTTAGCCTGTCCTGCGCCAGTAGGACTTTGCCTCCCCGTTTTCTCCGTTTCACTTGTTCTTGTGTCATCTCCGATAAATCCTTTAAGAAAGCGTTTAAATCGTTCGCCATTTGCTCGGTTGCGATGTTCGAGAGACTTGAAAGACATTTACCGTAGTTACTTCGACCCGCAACTCGTTCGGCACACTTTAATTGTGAACGACTTCTTGTTTTTCTTAGATAAATAATGACGTTGTTTGTTTCGCGACTGTTTATTAAATAAGCCACTCTTATTTAGTTCCGACCCAATTGGTTTAGTGAATTTGCTAAATAAATAATAATTTTCCAAGTGTTATGAAGGGTGTTAACAATCCTATCAATACGACGTCTTATTAATTAGTGGAATAATTGGTAGGAAAGAGCGCCCTTCCATCCGGTCACGTCGTCCAAACTTCCGGCCAGCCATTAAATTAAGAGCAACTAAACTTCATTTATCTCGGCTTGTTACTTCCACGGACGATAAGGTTCAGAAACACGGCTGGAAACTTCGACAAACTTACAGCTAACTTCGACGAAAAGTTATCGAATCACGCCGATCGTTCGAAAATTTGTTACTTACTCAATATTTTAAATAATCTTCTTTGCAACACTTCTTATCTCCAAAGTTTTCACTCCCTTTAACTCGATTTGATTATGTACCTACTGATAATAATTTACCTGCTTTGACTTAAGTTCCTTAATTTTGTTAATTAATTGTGTTAAACGTTAATTACATTTGTAATTTCTTTACAAATGCTACTAATGTAGAAGGTAAAACAGTTTAGCTCTGAAATAACCTCTAATCTTCTAGTAATAAAAAGTTAATTATAACATGAATTTTATAAAATTACTTACTACGGGTATCTTGAAAAACTTACACGTAGGCACCTGTTTTTAGTAATTTCAGGACTAGGATAATTAATGATACTCCTCCTTTGGGAACAGACAAGTTTTCGCATTTTCTTCTAGTAAGAACAGGTCTAGTCAGTATAGCACTATGGCGTAATAACTGACCTTAATTTGTAGAACATATCGATTCACGTAGGATATTTAAAGTGGAATAAACTTCTTACATTGAGGCAGCGGTCGCGTGACGAGCCACGTTTGGAGGAGCGGGCGCGGGCGCGGGGCCGCGGCACGCCAGGCGGCGATGCGATACGCAAATATTTATATCGGCCCCCACGGCACAAGTCATTGCCTGAAAGCGTTGTCTTGTACTAACCTCGTTGTAAAGAGAAAATATTGCCTGTCGATGCTATTCACAACAAAGTCACGGCACAAATAAGTCGCGTTGCATAAAGCCTATTCAAAGGTATCGCCCCAAATTAAGATTAAGTGAGGGTTTACACAATATCATGATTTATCGACAATATCATTTTTACTTTCGCACTTTAAAAGGACCGGTTGTCATTTTTTATTCAGCGTAATATGATACGAGACAAAATATTGACGTTAAAATGTAGGTTTCAAACGATCGTTTTAAATAAAATGCGATCATGTTGAAATGCGGTTAGAAATTTTATTGTTTGTTAATGAGGCTTTGTTAATAAAACTTAGATATTATCTTTTCTACAAATGGAAAAGTCTTGTAAAACTATCGTGTAGATATAAAAGGCAAATAATATTCTTTTTATTAGTTTTGTATTTTGAAACGCCATAGGTTAGAGTCAGTATCATAAATTTATTATTAGTAGGTATACCTAATATTGGTATCTATGGTCATGCAGTACCTATATTTTTTTGCTTAACAAAAGACGTGATGGTAAAGAAACGAAAAAATACTAGCGTGCGTGATCACTGTTCACGCATTAAGGGCGAATAACGTTCCTTTTAATTTCAACTGACGATTTAAGGGTTGTTTGGCTCACGAAATATCGACTTTGCCATAATGACATACTGGAATACCATATTTATAGACGTTGCCAAACAAATCGACCGTAGCAGAATATAAATACCTAATGAATAATTTCCTCTTTTGTCTCTTTAACAATGAAATCTGCATAAAAGGTTTTCCTGGTAAGCACTATCAGCAAGTCTGACAAATAGACGAAAAGTAGTTTAAATATCTGCGAGTCTCGGATAGTGGGAGGGAGGAGGGACAGGCAAAGTACCTACCTAAGTAGAGACAGCAACCAAAACAGAGTTATCATATTTTGTAACTAACCCGTAAAATACAGACACTGAAAGTTTTGCTGGAAAGATTCAAGCTAGGAAAATGTTAACCTATTTCATTGTATTTACATGCCGCTTTAAACTGTTAAGAAAGTAGTAACAAACAACTCAAGAGTTTATTATCAAGCAATCAAAGTGCATAGTAAGCATCGAAGTGAAATCAACAATATATTATATATATAATTGTACTTACCACTCTCTAACTGATACGCAAATCAAAATTTGTATCTAACTGCTAAAATTGATTGTTAGGCGCCGGTGTCTGTCACACAGTTATTTTACTAGCACGGGCACCGCCGTTAACTCTATCTTAAATACCTATGTGCAAACAAAACAATACTGTTATAATAACAGCATTAATATAATAATTATAATAAAATCTTTGTTGTGTCAACAGTGGTAGCATAGTTTATCTATTTAGGTATACAATAAGATTAAAAGCAACAGTGCATCAAAAGAGCCTCCACGAGTGACGATATTTAATTGATCGTCCGGCGCACTTTGGGCAGTCAGCCCCGCTACCAACCTGCTGACTGGCTAATCTTTTCCCCACGGCATGAGCTGTTATCATTATGTAGCTCATGTCGACACGATAAAAGAAGAAGAAGGCAACAGTAGAAAATGAATCAGTCTAAGATTTATCAGATGATTCTAGTTCTATAATCAGAATTCATAATTGTTACATTTTCATTTTCTTTTTTCGTACATTCCAATATTTCATTTATACACAAAAATTTATTAAAATTTCAAATTCGTTGTAAAAATCATGTTCTTAAAAAAACTAATTCATTAAAAATTACCTTACATTGTTGGTGCTCCATTACAATGTAATTATTCTATTACATTGAAAATTAAAAAAAACATCTAAACATTATTAGTATAATTTTAATAACCCGTTCACGCATAGTGCTACAAAATCAAGTTTGCATATTTGATTATGAATAATTATTATTAATTAAACTAATTTCAGAGGGATAAAAGAAAACACAATACATAATTAATAAACAATGGGAACTAATTACCAAATTACATGTAATTTTTTAGCTATTGTCCTTATTCTGAAGACTTTACCTGTTATCAAGTAAAACCTGATTCAAATTTATGCATAATGAATGCAAACAGAGCTAAATGGTGAACGAATAAGAACTATTTTTGTAAAACCAATCATTCTGTAATAAGTTTCATAAGTTTTAAATTAAATTCAGTATTCTGATTGTAAATTGAATTCTATTAACACTTTGGATTTTTCTGTTGGAATTTTATAGCTATAAAGCACGCTACGATTATTGTACTGGCATTTTGGGGACGTGCGCGTCTTTAGAATGTGCGCGTTGCTAAACGCAAGTGTGTGACAGACCTAATGTGTATTTAACATTAATATCATCAAAAATAAATAAATATTTTTGGGACATTTTACACAGCACCATCTAAGCAGATCCCAAACTAAGCAGAGCTTGTAATATGGGTACTAGACAATGGATATAATACTTATATACTTTTTTTTTAAATTCGTACTTATAACATAACATAACATCACGCCTGTATTTCCCCGAAGGGGTAGGCAGAGGTGTTTAGTACACCCACATTTCACCAGTTATGTTATAGTCCCATGTAATAGGGGGCGAGCCTATTGCCATTTACGTACTTATAATACATAAGAAACACCCAGACCAACACAAACACTTATGTTCATTACACAAATATTTGTGTTCTGCGGGAATTGAACCCACGACCTCATGATCAGCAGTCTGACACTCGAACCACTAGACCACAGACGTCGTCATCACCATAATTTCAGCCGAAAGATGTCAACTGCTGGACATAGACCCCCAAGCATCGCCACAACGACCTTCACGCCTGGTGATGGTCGCGGGAACTTGCTGGATGCGGGAAGCGCAACATCGATATGATTAAACTAAATTGACAATTTAGTTACTCGTTGTTAGTTTAGTTAGTTGTTTTTAGATAATAATGTCGTTTCGCGTAAATTCAGAGGAGCGCCATACCGTGGATGAGCGAATACCACAACGGAAATTTTTTACAAAAAATATCTGATGCCATAGCTAATAAGCGCGCGACCTAAATACGAAAAAACCAATTATAATATATCGGCGGCATCAGTGACATTTCACGAATACAATGCATTTTACATTCTGCCTGTTTAATCCGAGTTTGGCCCATCACGTATTTCATTAATTGTATTAATCAAGAATTCATCCATTTTGTTAATTGAAGTATTTTATCATCGGATATTAACTAATTAATTAAACAGTCACAGCCAAACATAATAGTCGAGTGATAAATAATTATCTGTTAACAAGCATTACCTTTCCTCCTTATTTGTTATTGTATAATATTTATATCATATTTACCTATACCTATAATTATAATTTATGTGTATTTATTTAAGTATCTATTGCTTTATTAGAACTAATTTTAAGTTTCTTTTCATTTTTACACACTGTTGTCTACTTTTCTTACTTATTTCTCCTCTCGCAGGTCTGCTGGTAGAAATTTCTTTGAAATAAGCAGTACCTTTGTACTAAATAATTTTAATGCTGTCTCCTTTCATACATATATTATTATTATTCATTATTTCCTTTCATGTATATTGTGTGTACATAAATTATATATAAATGGACAAATTACTACAGTAAATTATAATAAAACAAAGTTTAACCGTATTAAATCGCGTATATTATTTAAATTGGTTTTCTTGACGTTTCGAAGGCTTTGCAGCATTTCATTTTTTTATACGCGATTTAATCCGGTTAAACTTTGTTTTATTATAATGTGTAGTGATCGCGAAAACCTAAGAAGTTATTACAATAATATTTTCCCAAAGAATTTTAGTTCGTTAATTTAATTATGCGAAGAATGTAAGCAATTTAAACGTTAGAAATATGTAAAGCATTAACAATTTCACGAAACATGTAATTCAGAAAGGTATTAGCATAACATTTTAACACGATACTGAGTTCTTTGAGAGATTTTCTTGCACCTTGCATACTTAAAAACATAAATCTTATATGTTTTCCCACTTTACATCTCAAGCACGCAATCTCTAAAATAAAAACCAATACGTGAGGAATAACAATATCTAATCCGCAGTGCACCGTGAAATAGTTCACACGTCTGACGTCACTAAGGTTACAATACAATACAATACTCTTTATTGTACACAAATAAAATAAACTACATATATGACCATGGTTACCATGTGTAGAACTGAAAATTCCTGAGGGAATTCAATCCCGCATAAAAACCTAAGTCTCGCAGGCCTGCGGGATTGAGGTCAACAATCCCAAGGATCCGCAGGATTAGTGGGATCACAGAAAATAATAATACTTTTTGTACTTAATAGTTATAATGATAGTATTATTAATCATTAATCAAATAAAAAATAAAATGTATACAGGATATTTTTTTAAGGAGTGCAGATAATTTGCATCATCATCATCATCATCATCATGTAAGCCGAAAGACGTCCACTGCTGGACATAGGCCTCCCCCAAGTATCGCCACAACGACCGGTTCTGCGCCTTCCGCATCCAGCGGATTCCCGCAACCTTCACCAGGTCGTCGGTCCACCTTGTGGGGGGCCTACCCACGCTGCGCCTTCGAGTACGCGCTCGCCACTCCAGAACTTTACTGCCCCATCGGCCATCATTTCTGCGAGCAATGTGCCCCGCCCACTGCCACTTAAGCTTAATAATTTAATAATTTGATAATTTGCATAGTGTTTCAGTATCTGCTCCGTATCGCATTTATGGTGCGATAAAATACGTATTAATGTTGATAATGGAAGGCTTCGGAAACAACTTGTGAAGCCTTTGCTTAGGTCCAAGCGCAACGGACAACAATTTACAACAAATAAAATATATTATTTTGAAATAAATCATTTTCTCTCATATTTTTTGCAGTCTATACCTATATCTACTTACTTAAATCATGTAAGACATGTAACATTTTCACACTTAAAATCAGCGGGCTATGGAATGGGCTATGCTCGGAGTTTCTCTGAAAGATCGAATCCGATACGAGGTGATCCAACAGAGAAACAAAGTTGTCGACATAGCCCACAGGATCTTCTTATCGTGTCAATGGTTCAAATAAGTATAACTATTGTGTTTAAATATTTTTCGAGTAGAATGTGGCCACTTCAATGGCGTTTTCAGCGGCGGCGAAAAGGTCATCTCTTGTGCAGGTGTTCGGGCACAAGGGACACGTTAGCAAGTGTGACATGGATTGGTCTGGGTCACCACAGTCACAATGCGCAAGACTAGGGTCCCTAAACCCCCATTCACAAAGATTAAGTCTACAGCGACCAAACTGAGTGCGAAGACGACTAAGTGACTTCCACACTGGCCACTGAAGATCGTGTCCTGGTGGTAACTTATCTTAGGGTATAATAAAGTAAAGAGGTGGAGAGTGCTTTCCGGTCCATAGTTTTCATCTGGCGGCAGCTGGGTGGTCTTTAATAGCTTGTGTGTTGCGCAAAAAGCTTTTGCGACTCTTGAAACGATCTGGAGACATTTGTTGATTGATTGTAAAGGGGACGTCGAACGTTCTGACGTTCCAGCTTATATTTTTCTATTGAGCAGGCTACATCTCGATGGACCACAGGTGGTGATATCCGTGCTAAGGGGTATACCATAATCAGTGGCGTGGGCTTGAGGCAGCCAGTTATAATGCGGCAGATGTCATTCAGCGCAACATTTACCAGGTTTGCGTGAGCGAACCGATGCCACACCGGACATGCATATTCTTCAGCGGAGAAACACAGTGCCCACAGGATAGCTGACATGGCAATAGGCCGGCCATATTAGCCGAAAAACTGATAACTGCTAGAAGTGTTCTTGAGTGGAGCCACAGACCAGTAAGCCTAAGGACACCTTATAAAAAAAGATTTGCATGAGAACACAGTCGTAAAATGTTGGCGGGGACCAGGGGGCGGTCGGCGCGATATGATTGGTCGGTTCTAAAGTTCGGTGGTATGATTGGTGCCGCTTGCTGACGGATTGACGTCCCGATTGGTGGCGGGGCGTATGATATGCAGTGGTACTGCATATGCTTGGTGCCCGGGGCTATCCGGTTAATTAGCGTCTAGAGTCTTACTGGACTGTGAATGGAGATCACGAATCAGCAAACGTAGTGTGAGACGCTTTCAAGCTAGGTGTAGTGACGATATTAGCAAGGTGGCTGGTAGAAGCTGTATGAGAGTGGCTGAGAATGGATGTCAATTGCGCGCTACTGGAATGGCCTTTGTGTCAGCAGTAGACTACTACAGGCCGATGATGATTATATAAAGCAACAAGATATCTACAACGTGTTATTGAAATAACTGAAAACCTCTAAAGGGGTCATTGTACTCATCACTATGAACAAGTTTTACTAAGAGACCAACCGAAAATAAAAATGTAGAGAGCACCTGTTTATTTTCGCGATTTCTGGGTTGGTCTCATAGTAGAACTGGTACATAGTAATGAGTACAATGACCCCTTAAGAGGTTTTCAGTTATTTCAATAACGCGTTGTATACTCAGTGCTCCGTAAAATAGCTCACACTTTGATTTACAAAACCTTCGAAGTATTAAGACGCATCATAGAATATACACGTGTACGTTTCTTACAACTTTAAAGGTGTAAGAAACGTACATATAATATATGCACGGCTTTGAATCCCCTCGGCGAGACGGACGTGCCAATATGTATGCATGGTTCGAAGTTTCAAAAAGTAAAAAGCTCACGTGATAAAATATTATTTTCATTGTAGTTTACTGCAATGGATTTTATTCACAGTTGTTCGTGGCATCTGCTTTAAAGGCACCTCCAAGCACCAAGGCAACAAGTTATCGAAAATAATCCTGTGTCCTTATAATCTCATCATCAACTCAGCCTATTACAGTTCACTGCTGGATATAGGCCTCTCCCAAGTTGCGCCACAACACTCGGTCCTCTGCCTTTCGCATCCAGTCCCCCCAGCCACCTTCTTCAGGTCGTCGGTAACCACCTGGTGGTGGGGCGCCCTACGCTGCGTTTGCCGATTCGAGGTCTCCACTCAAGGTCTCGTCTGCTCCAGCGGCCATCGGTCCTTCGACTGACATGGCCGGCTCACTGCCACTTCAGCTTCCTGATCCTACAAGCTATGTCGGTCACTCCGGTCCTTCTCCAGATAATCTCGTTATGGATTAACGAAACTCCAAGCATAGCTCGCTCCATAGCTCGCTGAGCGACTTTGAATTTGTAGACTTTTTTTTTTTTTTTTCTCCTTTGGGAAATCCTCATGGACGCACTCCGCCCGGGGTAGGCGGAGCCAGTGTCGGACTCTTACCGACTAAAACCACCACGGTGTTCCTTCCACTACCTTAGCCGGGGGCGTGGGAACCCGTGAGTATTCACACAACCACCCCCGACAGGTCCCGGCTCGCCACAAGCAGGCGAGCCCCTTATCTCCGTGCGGCCCAACGACGGCCGCACCCTCCTCTGCGGCGCACACGGAACACTGCACGCCACCTCACTTCACGGGCCTTTACCAGCTACGCCAGCTGCGCCAACTACGTCAGCTACGCCAGCTGCTGGTCGGGCAGCAGAATACCCCTGCTGCTCGCAGGCCCATCCTCCTGTAATTTTTATAGAGGTGTTCTTCCTCGCGGTCCGGGCGGTAAAGCCAATACCCTCGGTCCCAAGAGGCCCGAGAACACAACTCAGCAGGCACTCCTGGGATTACGAGTCCGACGGGGGCAGGGAAGGACAGTCCCCCCGCTGCCTGCACAGTGGCAGGGTGAGTGCACACCGGGCCCGCCCTTGCTCCTCCACAGTGCCCTCTGCTTTCTCAGAGGGACACGTGGAGCAACTTCCCATTGGCCCACATCGGGCCCCTCCCGTGCCAGAATATTCGCCACAGGCAATAAGGTCCCCCGGTCGAAAGGAGACTTATTGCCCGTGCCCAGGGTGCACCGGCCCAACAACTGCCGTTCCCTCCAGACGTGTCCAGAAGGACAAGCAGCCGTCAGACACACGTGGAGGTTTTCTGGCCAGCACCCCTTGAATTTGTGGACTAGCCCAACTGTCAATGTCCACGTCTCAGCACCGAAAGTCAATTCAAGTCAGTCTTATAATCTCCCACACAAATATTATGAATGCAAAAGTACCTCTGTCTGTCCATCTGTTTGGTTGTTTACCTTTTTACACCTAAACCAGTCGTAATGTTTGGCAAGGCGGTAGCTTGTGACTTGGAAACGGACAGGCTACTTTTTATTCCCGAGAGATGTGCGGTCTTTCTGTGATAAACCGAATTACACGTGTGCGAAGCAGCGGCCAGAAGCTAGTCTTCTATCAATTACAATGTACACATTGATCATACAGCAATACGCTTTATTAGAAGCAGATTATCCTATTACCAAGTACATTGATACAACTGGACACTGGACAGTGTCCTATTGACAAAATGTATTACTCGACGATTATTTCGGCCAGTGCTCTGCGTCACGGACTCTAATTTCGAATTCCGCGTAGGTCGTAGATATTTTCTGTGCGTGCCTTCAGACTCTTTACTAGTTACTTTAATTTGTGCTCAATAAATGTGGCCGAAATCCTAGAAAAATATTCCATTAAAAAACATGTTATTCCACGTGCTGTTTCATATAATCTAAACCTATTATCATTTATAGGACATTTTGATGTTTATATAAATATAGGGATATCTTGCTTAGTCAGCTCAGAAATGGAGCAATTTGAATGACAGTAGTCCACAATTAGTATAACTATGTGTATAATCACAGTGCTATCACTATTAATTCAACAAACGGGACAAGTGAATTTTAACGCCAGCTGTGAGTCACTACACATGAATAATAAGCTAATCGAACGTAGTTATATTATATACTGCAGTACTATTCTCTGGGGCCACAATGTATAAAATACAAAGTGACACAGGAAGCGTTAATTTAACATTTAGACGGAGCAGTTAAAAATTAAAATAAATTTACAAACATTATGTCACCTCTTTTCCTGTTGGATGTTTCAGAGTTTACACAAGCCGAAAATATATTTAAAAGTGATACTCTTCACGTATACACAATCTCTAACAAGGCTCGACAAATTGTGTACGGACTACGGGCGAACAGAGCCAATTGCCGTCCGATAAAAAAACAATAGGCAGTGCTTGCCTTTCTGTCATGCGGAATACAATGGCATTCTTTCTGAGCGATAAAACAGTCGCCCGCAGACATCGGCAACCGTGAATGACAGTTTACGATGTAAAAATACATACTACATTACAGAATTTAACGTCCGCAACATCGTATGTGCAAGTACCGACATAAAGCATTTAAAACTTTCTTTTAGAGTCTCTAAGGAGGGTAATATTCTGACATAAATTCTCCCCAGGGGTTCACCCCACTCCTTGAACCCATAAAACGATAAAGATCATCTTTTGTAGCTTCTGAAGGGAACAGTTACGTACCTCCTTGTGTCTTAAACAATTCGTTCATTTCGAAGATATACATCGAGACAAATCCACTCATTAATATGCGGAGTTTAAACTTTGCTTCGAGTTTGTTATCTGGGAATTGTCTAAAATGTACGAAGGTATTTGAAAGGGTTCCATCTCATAAGTTATAAACAGATACCTTTTCTGATAGCAGGTCGTGGCGGAGAATTTTATAAAATATCTATGAAAGGAAGAGGACAATAATTCGAATTCTTTAGACGTATTTGACAATTTGAGAAATTTCAATGAAATATTATATTTTGTGTGTACATACCATAAAATGATTGACGAAAATAATATAACTTCTGTTACAATATTTAGATATATTTTGCTAGACTTTAGTTCTACGAAGGAAGAGAGGTGACTGTACCTAAAGAATTTTCAAGTAAAAAATATTGTTTAAGTTCTACTTATCCATTTCCAGCTTCGCATTTTATGACATCCGAGTAAAAATAGCAAGAAAATATTATGATCTACATTCTACATACCAAAGATTTTTAAACTGACTGGCCACGAAATGGTAGAGCTATAAAACTTGCCTAGACATTTTATTACCGATCAAATATATCTATTGTTTTTATCGGATTAATCTTTTATAATCAAAACATTCAGAACCTTAAGTTTATAGTATTAAGGCCTATTTTTTAAATCGTTCACTAGTCCTCACATGTACAATTTGATTATATTATACGACAATAAAATTTCAGTGGCCAGAGAAATGGGGAGGTCTACTAATATGTTAGCCTTTATTACACCTTTAGTATATTGAATGCTCAGAATAGATACGGAGAAAAAACGTTCATTATCGGCTCTGGCGCGCAAATAAAACAAGATAGCACCCCAGGGCCCGTTCACTTGGATATTGCGACCCGCAAGCAAATTTGCTCTAGGCACAATAAATGCTTAGGACTACGTGCGAGAACACACTGCCGGGGCAACAATAACATTTATATATATATATATTGATACATTAGAGCGGAGATAAAGCTTAGTGATGTATGGACGACTATAAACATGTCGCTTTCATAGCAACGACTTTGTCTAAATTGATAACTTTATCTGTTCGAGCTCAAAGAGAAGACTAGGGATTCAGTGTTCCTCATCATCCGAGCAAAGTAAATATCTAATTGATCGTTATTTCAATCTTATAACATAAATTGAGTTTAATGAAATGCTCAATAAGGAGATAATATAAGATTTTCATGAAATAATCACGATAACTTTGTGAATATATCTATAGAATTCGAATAAACTTGAGAGAGGAGGTTGTGTTTGAGATTTTAATATTGAAAAGGTAACAGTGTCCAAAAATAATTTTGAACATGCGACGGAATTTAAACGTAGCGTGTCTAAGAATTTTGTTAATTATTTAGGCATTTAAACTTCTAATTAGAAAAGGTGCTTCATTAAAAAGTATGGTATAAAAGTATAAAATGTTGCTGAGGGAGACTGAGCCATCGATCGATACAAGCAAAGAATAAATTCTGTGTAAATATTTCTTCAGTTTGTAATTAGTTAACCAGCCGGCTGTTTGCTATTCATCATCTTCATTTTGCCAACGTTAGCTTCGCTGTTACTGTTTATTCTATTCATTCATAAGCTTTCTATAAATAAAAAAAAGGAGCAAATGGAGAACGTACCAACACAGGTGGAGTCGAAACATAGCTGATATTACTTTAATTAGGATCCACGGACTTTATTTTTTTTTGTTTTCTTTAACTTAAATACACGTTTTACCTATTTTTTATGAGCCTGTTTCGCCCTACTGCAGCATTGTGGGGCAAAGGCCTCCCTTCCATTCTTCCACTTAAGACTTTGCCTTTCTACTTACCTCTATGATTATTTATATTGCCATTGATTCAATTAATTAGCCCAACTAACAACCTACTCCGCTGCCAACAAAACGGTTCAACCAGCCCAACCCGGCGTCACTACAAGCTCTTAATTTGCTGTTTATGTTATATTACCATAACCAGGCAAGAAGAGATGTTTCCAAAAATCGATTAATTTTTCGTTTAAATAAATGAAAAATATCAAGAACAGATTCAATCAACTTTACAACAGTAATTATTACTTTTGGGACAAAGCTGAAGCTAACGTGTTTTTCTTTTGCTTACCACATATTGCTTGGTAAGGAATTCAGAAACAAAAGCTTCGGCAACCTATTTGGTTTGTTGATAGACATTCTGTGCACAAAAAGAAGCGTCCAAACACAAATTTATTTTCGAAACAAAACAAAATGAACGAACCAACGAACGCGGAACGAGAACTATAATAATTATACTAAAGATTGGAACATAATGAATGAACTAGTTAAGTTAGCTAGTCAGTGTCAATAAAACAATGACTTTTGACTTGACCTTGACGAAGACATGTAAAAAGTATCGAAAACACACTACGCTTAAAATAAAAAATCGATTTCTGAATAATCAATTTTTCTAGAAATAATAATCGACTCAATAAATAGATTAAAAAATTTAAACAATCGAATTTTTATAATCGATTATTATTTCACATCCCTAGAATGAGGCCCAATGTCTCATTGGAAGAAATTATTGAATGGTATTTAGCCTGAGGAACGCATTGCTACAATACAATATATCTTAATACAAGCTACTTAATTGACTTCAGAAAATGTTTACACAAAACAAAAAGCTGGATTCACTGTCACATATTAGGTATGAAAAATAGTTAATTAAAACAATATCATGTGAAAATAATTAAAATAATTGTTCTAGAAGTTCCACGTTTCGAAGATAGCCTAAACAATTTGACTGTGTCTTTGGGAAGAGAAGCAGTCTTCACTTGCGTCGTCAATGACCTCGGCTCTTACAGGGTAAGTATTTTCAAAGCTGTACTGACTGGCTACTTGGAGCAGTCGAAATGTGTACGTAATAGGTTTGTTATATTTGGCGTTTTTATTCATTCATTATTTCTTTATTTACTACAAAAAAAAATTATTACTTTATATTACTTTTCAATAGCAAATTGCTTACAAATTACAGAATGTTTTTTTTTTATTAATGTTATTAAATTATAAGTCATTATTAGGTTTTATTTCCTCTAAAAGGTATTTTTTAAGTTTAGATTTTATGTTGTTTCGTGTTATAGGTAAGTTTACACGACAAGATACATAAAGACACGCATTTTATAAGTCGAATTAATATTGTAATAAAAATTACTTAAGTAGGTATACTTGCTGAAATTTTAATCGCTTCTTTCCCGAAAAGGGGTTATTGTACTTATCATTATGAACAACTTTTACTATGGGAGCAACCCTGAAATCTCGAGAAAAAATCAAGTGGTCCCTACATTTCATCGGTTTAAGTAAACATAAAAGAAGGGACCAATTGATTTTCTTTTCGCGATTTCAGGGTTCGTCCCATAGTAAAAGTTGTTCATAATGATGAGTACAATGACCCCATTTCGAAAAAGTAGCGATTAAAATTTCAGCTTGTATATTATGTATACCAATAAATGAAAAGTATGTACGTGGGACACTCAGAAAGTTTTGCGAAACTAAAAAAAATTGTTCTATACGTACATATATTTTTATCAAATCTTTTCAAAGTACTTTCCACCAGCCTCTATACAAAGATTCATGCGCCTAAACCAGTTTTCAAAACACTTTTTCCAGTCCGCCGCAGACACCTCGTTTACAGCCTGCTCGAACGCAGCCAGCGCATCTTCCGGCGACGAAAATTGTATCCCTTTGAGCTGATTTTTTATTTTTGGGAATAAAAAGAAGTCACACGGTGCTAGATCAAGGCTGTAAGGAGGGTGACCCAGGAGTTTGACTGGCGTGCTGTCCAGGAAGTCCCTCGTTTTGAGTGCGGTGTGCGCAGGTGCATTGTCGTGGTGGAGCAGTAGCCCGCGGAGCCCTGTGTTTGGTCGCTTGTTGCTTATAACAGAGAAAACTTCTGGCAAACATTTGGTAGTATACCATTCGGCATTAATGCTTCTTTGATCCCGTAAGGGAATTGATACCAAGTGGCCAGTCAAATTAAAAAAGCTAGCGATCAAAATCTTACCCCCGCTTCTAGATCGCTTCACTTTGGTAGGCGTTGGCTCATTTTGAAACACCCAAACAGTCGACTGGCGCTTGGTTTCTGGGTCGTATTGATAAATCCAGGACTCATCACCTGTAACGATGTCGTAAACACGCCGAGACGAGCCTGCTTCAAATTTGTTAAGCATATCACGGCACCATTCCACCCGGGCCTGCTTCTGAGCATCGGTGAGGTTGTGCGGCACCCAGCGTGATACTATCCTCCTCACGCGAAGATGGCTGTGTAGAATCTCGTGAACGCTTCCCGATCCAATCTTCAATATGTGTTGAATCTCCTGATATGTAATTCGCCTATTGTCTTGGATTAAATTTTTCACTGCTAGCACGTTTTCTTCGGTAACAGCCGTCAAAGGGCGACCGCTTCTTTCGTCATCCCCCAAAGTTGGTCGACCGCGCTTGAATTCGTTATACCAACGATACACGGTTGCCTTGGAAGGGCCTTCATCCATGAATGCCATTTGAAGTCTATCGTACGATTCATCCGGTTTCAGGCGACACTTGAAATCGTATAAAATCATAGCTCTAAAATGTTCCCGGCGCAGATCCATATTTCAGTGAGACACAATACTTTGAATTAACTCGCAAAAAATGTGGAGGGAAATTTTGAAATTGGAACTTACTTATTTTTACTTATAAATAATCATATTTTCGAAAAACATTATAACTGGCCAGTCTCCCATATATAAAAACTTTTTTTCGCAATACTTTCTGAGGGGCCTGGTAAATGCTAGAACTTGTTCCCTTTCAAATCAGATTATCAGAGATAAGTAACAGACAATTTTTTTTTACATAGCTAAAGAAAAGTCAGCAAATTGAATACCGTAATAGTACATTATAATAAACTGTAACTGTGTGTTTATTTTTAAATCTCAGCAAAGAGTTTTTATGTAAACATTTTTGTGAATAAATGAACTGTGTTAATTAAAAAGAAATGATTAAAACTTAGCTCACTTGTATCATAATGTACTATTATCTAATTATGTGAGAAGAATAAATTATTTCTTTATTGATATCAAATAACTCTACTGTGTTTAATTTAGCCCAATTGAATGATACTTAAATAATTATTCAATTTAAGTCTGAAATTAATGTTATTAATATGAATCCTTAATGGGTCTTTATCGCATTACTACTTTGAATTGGTATCAAACCGCACCGTTTTGCCTTTTATTTTCAAAATGATAACATCATTTTCGTATTTATTCGGATAAATTGACTTATTAAAATGTTTGTTTTTGTTGCCATTCATCAGTTTACTTTAAGTATTTACCAAATAATATAACTAGGTACTTAGTAACCTTGGAGATTTGGAGAGTTATACTTACCGGCAAATAACTAATGATGGTGGAACTGTGCAATACTGTACTGTGTATGTTACAGTAATGACATAAGGATCTGAATCGTTTAAATCGATGACAGAGCATGTTCAGTTATTTGCCGATAACTGTACTTTCATTCTGATTTTAGATAGTTTTATTTTACCTGGCAGTGTCGCCAGATATTAGGTACTTAGGATGGTTTTAGAGCAGTTCGTACGGTCCGTATGGACTGTCTGCAGTGCTATGAATCAAGTGTTCAGTTTAGTGGGGCGCGGTCAACTTGTATGGACTCGACACGGAATGTGTTCCGTACGGAGAAATCAACATACACTTCATTTATAACAATGTTCTAACACCACACGTGTGTCTCCGCTCCGGAGTTCCGCACGGACGATCCACAGATTAATCCGCACTGCTCTAAAATCAGCTCATGTAACAGCTTTGTGGAAATAAATATAAAATAATCTAATCTGCCTAGAAGTACTCTATTCTGGTACATTATCGGTACGGTGCATCGAGTAGTTGTGGGAAATATCTCAATTAAAGTCACTTTTACTGATACAGAAGTATGTCTTTATTAACAAAATGTCTGACATTATTAAATCATTTATTATGTTTTTGCATTTCAATATGATTTCCCCGTAGGTATATTTTACTACGTATACGGGTCCCATATTTCTGTATTGTAACTACATATTTGTGTGGGGTGGGTGTGTGTGTGTGTTTTTTGTTTGAAGGAAATAAAAACAAAAAAAAACAATTAGAATTTGGAATTGTTTTTTTATAAAACACCGTTTTTCTTTGAAGGTGGCGTGGCTACGCGTGGACACGCAGACTATCCTGACGATTGCAACACATGTTATCACCAAGAACCACCGCATCGCGGTCAACCACAGTGACCGCCGGGTGTGGTTCCTACACATACATGACGTCAGACAGTCTGACCGGGGCTGGTACATGTGCCAGCTCAACACTGACCCCATGAAGAGCCAAACAGCATACTTAGATGTAGTAGGTAAGTCATTTGTTTTCCATGTGTAGCTAGTAAGTGTACTGCTTGATGTTGAAATTGCAAAACTGTAATTCAGCTGCAGGTTCATTTATGTAGAAAAGTCATCATCATCGTCCTGCCCTTATACCAATTTATTTGTGGTCGGTGTAGCATGTATTTTTCTTGCATACATCTCTATCAGCCGTCATCTCAGTGTTCACTTTCTTTCTATCCGAATCATCTTTATCTCTCACACAATCCATGCATCTTTTCTTTGGTCTACCTCTTCAAATTCATTCAATCATTTACCAGTACTTTACAACTATACCAGGCCCCTCAGAAAGTATTGCGAAAAAAAGTTTTTATATATGGGAGACTGGCCAGTTATAATGTTTTTCGAAAATATGATTATTTATAAGTAAAAATAAGTAAGTTCCAATTTCAAAATTTCCCTCCACATTTTTTGCGAGTTAATTCAAAGTATTGTGTCTCACTGAAATATGGATCTGCGCCGGGAACATTTTAGAGCTATGATTTTATACGATTTCAAGTGTCGCCTGAAACCGGATGAATCGTACGATAGACTTCAAATGGCATTCATGGATGAAGGCCCTTCCAAGGCAACCGTGTATCGTTGGTATAACGAATTCAAGCGCGGTCGACCAACTTTGGGGGATGACGAAAGAAGCGGTCGCCCTTTGACGGCTGTTACCGAAGAAAACGTGCTAGCAGTGAAAAATTTAATCCAAGACAATAGGCGAATTACATATCAGGAGATTCAACACATATTGAAGATTGGATCGGGAAGCGTTCACGAGATTCTACACAGCCATCTTCGCGTGAGGAGGATAGTATCACGCTGGGTGCCGCACAACCTCACCGATGCTCAGAAGCAGGCCCGGGTGGAATGGTGCCGTGATATGCTTAACAAATTTGAAGCAGGCTCGTCTCGGCGTGTTTACGACATCGTTACAGGTGATGAGTCCTGGATTTATCAATACGACCCAGAAACCAAGCGCCAGTCGACTGTTTGGGTGTTTCAAAATGAGCCAACGCCTACCAAAGTGAAGCGATCTAGAAGCGGGGGTAAGATTTTGATCGCTAGCTTTTTTAATTTGACTGGCCACTTGGTATCAATTCCCTTACGGGATCAAAGAAGCATTAATGCCGAATGGTATACTACCAAATGTTTGCCAGAAGTTTTCGCTGTTATAAGCAACAAGCGACCAAACACAGGGCTCCGCGGGCTACTGCTCCACCACGACAATGCACCTGCGCACACCGCACTCAAAACGAGGGACTTCCTGGACAGCACGCCAGTCAAACTCCTGGGTCACCCTCCTTACAGCCCTGATCTAGCACCGTGTGACTTCTTTTTATTCCCAAAAATAAAAAATCAGCTCAAAGGGATACAATTTTCGTCGCCGGAAGATGCGCTGGCTGCGTTCGAGCAGGCTGTAAACGAGGTGTCTGCGGCGGACTGGAAAAAGTGTTTTGAAAACTGGTTTAGGCGCATGAATCTTTGTATAGAGGCTGGTGGAAAGTACTTTGAAAAGATTTGATAAAAATATATGTACGTATAGAACAATTTTTTTTAGTTTCGCAAAACTTTCTGAGTGTCCCACGTAAATGCGTTAAACGCCAACGCTTCTGCCCGCTGCTTCGCACGCGTAATTCGGCTTATCGCATTTCTCGGAAATTGTTTATCTACCCGGGATAAGAAGTAGCCTGTGCTATTGGTCCCAGGCTACCTCTTTGCCAAATCTCATTACGATCGGTTCAGAGGTTTAGTCGTGGAAACGGATCCGCCGCAAACAATTCAAATGTGTGAAAAAATTGACATAAAATTTGACCAACTTCTTCTGCTCAGAATTTTTCTCTCATATGAGTTACTCCTTAGGAAACTGAATTAGCAACTTAAGTTATTTTTTAGGAAAGTTCGCACTTGACCAAAAAACTATATCTAAATATACCAATATAATTTTTATAAAAAAAGAATAAATTTCTCGAGTAGCGTCACTCGTGGAGGCTCTTTTAATGCATCTTCAAGTGTTCTAAAGTATTATTGAGATCACAAACAAACTGTTATCAATTAGGATATGGTGCTAATTCCGTTGTTTATCAACGAATTTAGTCCCACTATGTCTCTTTCAACAGAGTATAAAGAATAATTAATAATAATAATAATTAATAAAAAAATTAAATTAAATTTTTTAATTTAATTTATTAATTAAAATTATTCTTCAATAATTATAATAATTATTTCAATCAGTGCATTTTCCCTGTCATGGCATACGGAACTGAGGCGTGGACACTCACGGTATGACTGGTCAACTAATTTAAAGTAACTCAGCGGGCTATGGAAAGGGCTATGGCTCGGAGTCTCTCTGAAAGATCGAATCCGAAACGAATTGTTCCGACAGAGGACCAAAGTTGTCGACACAGCCCATAGGATCAGCAAGATCTGAAGTGGCAATGGGCCGGCCATATTAGCCGAAGAACTGATCGCGATGAGGGAGACGTGTTCTTGAGTAAAATTTGTAAAATTTGTTTAGCGCGATGTGCAGCAGTTCAGCTAACTGTCAGTAACTGTATTCAAATGTATTCGTACACGAGGCCAGTGAAAGGCCAGTACTGAACTGACTCACTGGACTGACTCGCAAACTAGCCCGTGTCCGGAGCATATAACAGCTACTATAACTAGGCCAAATACAACGATACATAATTTTATTTGAAGAAAATTTGTTAGTTTACATGGGCAAGCAAGCGTGTATAACTAATTTGTGTACAAAACCGTGTGCCTCCTTGTAATGTTCATAATTAATTCATATCGTTTAAGGTGAATTTCAAACTAAGTTTACACAGCGTCTACTTATGAATTCAGAAATGTTCCGTTATATAGATTTTTCCGAATTTCCTGCAAAAATAATTTTGAACAACAACAATAAAATTCCATTTACATTGTTATGCCTGTTCATGATTTTTAATGTTAAAATGAATCTAGTCTTACGAATATTATTTAACGCCTTTGGTCACGAACTGGTTCCTTTCAGGACTGAGTTTCAGAAAAAAACTTAAAGCACCAATTTTTTTTTCCTCAAACATTCGTAATACTAGTTTCTATTCAATACAATATTCGCGTAGATATGAAAAACTGCTACGGATTTGCGCAGTGCCTCCGGACATTCTGGACTACCCGACGAGTAGTGACCAGGTGGCCAGGGAAGGAGCAAACGTCACGCTGAGGTGTGCGGCTCACGGCGTGCCGACACCTACCATCGTGTGGCGAAAGGAGGCTGGTGACTTACTGCCTACCACCAACTTCAGTGACACACATAGTAAGTATACTAAAAACAATACGACAAGTAATGACTAGAGAAGGTGCCAAGACTAACAACATTGTTATAGCAAGAAGAAGCTTAGTACTGATTACCTAACGTAAGCTATATCGACTATAACTTTTATTTATGAGTACACGGCATGTAGCGACTACATGACTAAGGAAGAAGAAAACTTCCAGCTGGTCTTTCAGCATAAGATACCCTTAACCCAGTTTGTGACGAAAGCAGGCCAGTGACTTATAGCTTACCGCAATTTGATTGGCGCAGTAGCTGAGCGATCGGCTGCTAAGTCGGTGGTGAATCTACAGATAGTTGTTTTGGGTCTAGGTATTTGTGTTTGTGAAATTTCCACACCGGTGTTCACCACAAACGTTTGTCAACATTTGGAAATATCCTGTGAGGGAGCAGTTTTCCTCCACCACTGGATAATTCTAAATGTTCACAAACACCTGTGTGGGAACACTTTAATGGTGCTTGTACACGATGCATGTAACTGGTGTGGGCTACATGCGCGAGCTATACGAGCGGTCTAAGCAATACATTCATAAGGCACTGGACCCGCGCATTTATTAACATGGTCGTTTACACCATGCATATAAACTGCGCAAGTACCTCAACATGTGCATGTTTCACGCGCCGTGTACAAGCACCATAAGATACAGCCCAAATCCTAGAGGAGCAAAATTTAAAAAAAGACACAAATAGTTGACACTTAAAATCCTGCTGGTGAGCGTTTTTTTTTTTCCACAATTTAAATCGTTGCATTTCGTTTCGCATGCGTCAAATGCGTTAAAAATGATAAATAATTACTTAAAGTGAGTTTAATAATACCCAAAAAAAAAAAAAAACTGCCACATCTTCCATGAAAGTTAAAAATTTCCAGGGGAAATGTAACTTTGATCAAATCATCCTTCGCTTTTTTTTTAAATCTTTTTGAATTTGGGGTTTTTATCCATGTGGACACGTCAACCCCATCATGCCTTATCCAATCTTAGTAAATCAATACTAGATCTAGTTGTTAAGGGAAGTCTTAATCAATGAAGTAAACTAAAGTCTTTTTGCAGTCTTTTTGCAACATCTGATTTTGGTTGTGCTAAAATTGTTTGAACTAACCTCACTTCTAATTTATTTAAATGAAATTCATTGACTAAAACTTCACTTTCATTCTGGTTCCTAACACAATCCATCGGCAAAGGATGCACATCCTCAATCACATTGCAAATATTACTTCGCTTTTTGGATTTAAAATTTTTCCAGCAAATACTAAAAGTTGCAACCTGGCAACCCATAGATAAATAATGGCTCAGTGGAGGAGCTCTATGTACAATCAGAACTCTTTCCGGTGAACCACCACTGAAGCTGAAATCGATTTTACTCAATGTTCGATGACAGCGGTAGCTACGTGTAATGTAGCAGGATTCGTTCAAGGGATTTTGTCGTCAAAATGTACCACCGCAAAGTATCGTGACCGTACATCAAGAAATCACTAAAACTGAAGAAAAAAACATTGCAATACAATTTTTACAGTGTCAATATCGATATATTTTTCACATAAATACAAATAAAGCCAAAAAAAGGAGATTATAGGCATGTACCTATAATCTCCATCTCCAATATGTGCTTATGTGAAAATTACCTGAAGAAACATAATTACAAAATTTTGATAACATCACATCGCTCAAATGATGAAACAAACCGCAACTTCAAGCTCCTTTAACTTTGTGATAATCAGAATCTTTTGCAAGCCTTTATCATTGTTCTTTAATTGTTTTTCTTTTCTTTAAAAGTAATTATTTTGTTGTTACCAGTTCAGTAATACTTCGATTATCTTTTCTTAGATTCGTCGGTACACGGCGCCGTTCTACAGTTGGTCAAAGTATCAAGATTACACATGGGTGCCTACCTATGTATAGCCAGCAATGGCGTCCCGCCGTCTGTCAGTAAACGCGTCATGCTTGTCGTGCATTGTAAGTCAGTTTTTTGATCTTCAGATATGACTGTAGTAACTAGATGATCTGGAGTACGAGGCAGCATGTGATCAAGCCCTATACGTACTTATTTGGGCCCCCTATGATCAAGGCAGCCGAGCAAAGTAGCTCAGTGGCTCAGTGGCCAGTGACAGGGCAGTTCCTGAATACACCGGCAGAAGCTACGGTTTTTTTTTTTTATAGTATAGGATGGCGAAACGAGCTAAAGGCCCACCTGATGTTAAGCGGTTACCTTTGCCCACGACAACTTCAATACCACCTAGGCTGTTGCCTAAATGGTACCGCAAGTCGGTTCGCCAAACTGAGACATGAAGATGGAAAGTCTCATGTGATTGTAATTTGATTGATTTGTTCCAAGAGTGGTAGTAGATATTCTTAACCATTGGTTTCCTGAAATCGAATATAATTTCTGCAACGAGTAACGAGTACATTATGTTAACAATATAAATAGAAAGAAGAAAGAAAGAAAAATGATTTATAGATAGATAGATAGATTTATATTTTATTACAACAAGACGACATGCGGTAGGTGAACAAAACTTCATTAGGTACATTTTAGGAATTACAGTGATACAATATTAAATAAAATATGATATAACTATTATTAATAATAAAATAACAACTAACTAAATGTTATTATTAATTATTTGTTTATTTTTAATATGTTGTTTTTAGTTTTTTTTTCTCTCGCCTGTACCGAGACTGAAAAAAAAAAAAAAAACTTTATAATATCATAAGAAAAGTAACTTTGCATGTCGTAGCTGCGGCAAAGAGGTTGACACTTAGCATGATGCTGTGTTGTACCGTGAGCCACAAGACAACGCTGATTTTCAGTTTAAATCGTTCGTTTTTCTTCGCATTTCATCTCTCATTTAAGAATTCTCGAAATGTAGAACACCGTAAAGTGTAAAAATCGAATAAGATTAAAAGTCTCATTTGATTGAAAAATTAATGAAACATTTGTGTGTTAAAAACATGAGTGTACAATACAATGTCAAGCAACATGCATGTAAGGTGTATTGTAGGTACCTGTAGCAGCTGTAATATTTGCCACTGGGTGCGTACAAATATTTTAGTTTTCAGGTTATATTGGCATTTTTACAAAAATATGCAATTCTTCTTGTTTTACATTATAAAATAAAAAATTAAGAAATATCTTCGGGTCATTTTTACACAGCACCATCTAGTCCCAAACCAAGCAGAGCTTGGGACTAGAAAATTGATATAATACTTATATACTTTTTATTATACTATTGCGGAAAGACAGAATAGACACAATAAAGTATGAAAATTGAATATAATGTCAAAGTAATAAAATTAGGCTAGGTACTAATGACATGAAAGGTAAAATACTACATTTCTAAAAACTTCACAATTTTTTATAAACATCGCAGGATGATAGTTTATAAAACTTTCAAACTAGTCAGACCTGGATTTATAAATGTCCTGCTTTATAGAAAATCCAATGACACAAATAGTCCTGGCCACTGGACCATATCGCCGCCGGCTGTCTTTGTCTGTCGCGCGCTTTAAGCCAACTTCAATTGCTTTATAAAATGCCTTTGAGATTGGAAAACTTGATATTGCGACCACAACCAAAATCTACATCATTGCAGAGTATACGCTGGACTTTAGAGAGATTAAATCCTAAATGTAGATAAATCTGTAAAGCTATATACACACTTGCGGTTGCCTCTCAAAGAGCTGAAACGTGTGTTGCCAGCATTAGAGCTGAATTCTAAACCGCAACTAAGCTAATTTGAACTAAATTATGTCAACCGACTTACTCGAGACCCTTCCAATAATTTGTTTGCTATATTTGTATCCCATAATTTGACGAGTTACAGAAATTATTTCTTTTGTTACAGTTCCGCCGATAATGACTATACAAAACCAATTAGTAGGAGCAAAAGAAGGCGATACTGTTCATTTGGACTGCCATTCAGAAGCTTTTCCTAGATCTATTAATTATTGGACGATAAATGATCAAATCATATCACAGTGTGAGTATCATACATAATTCCATCTTGACGGCTAATTAATTATGAGTATAAACCATACAAAGTCTTTGGTATAAACTATCATTTTGTTCATTTTGTAGCGGACAAGAGGTTCGAGATCACAGCAGTAGAAAGAGGTTACGAGGTGGATATGAGGCTGAAGATTAAAAAAGTTGGTAGAAATACTTTTGGCACATACAGTTGCATATCAAAGAATTCCCTCGGCGACACGGACGGGACAATAAAATTGTATTGTAAGTATCGAAGTACGAAAGTACAAAGTTGTGTTTTTGTTGCTATGATAAGAAATACTTAGAAAGCGTTTAGAAGTAAAAGTTAATGGTTATGTCGAGTAACTTGATATTTTCGAAAATGGCGTCCGATTTGGCCTCGGGGGATGTAAGGAGCGTTTCTGAGCGAGTGTTTTGTTTCAGCTTTGTCCGGCAAGTTTGAGGAGATGCAATACAACGAGGTGGGCGATTCTGACGAGAGCCCTGACGTCAGCGAACTCGAGGCGCTCAAGCGCAGCGCAGGGGTTTGCTCGTACCCCACGGTGGGGTTCTTCTTAGTTATTTACGTTGTATTATAAAGCTAATTTGTATATAAAATATATTGTTACAATAACATTTTATTTATCGTGTTATTGCCACTGCCATTAAATAATACTTTTTTTTTTACATTTCTACACAGCACCATCTAGTCCCAAACTAAGCAGAGCTTGTGCTATGGGTACTAGACAATGGATATAATACTTATATACTTTTTTTTTGTAAATACATACTTATAATACATAAGAAACACCCTGACCAACACAAACACTTATCTTCATCACACAAATATTTGTGTCCTGTGGGAATCGAACCCACAACCTCGTGATCAGTAGTCCTCGAATCACAAGACCACAGACATCGTCAAATAGGTAGGTCTATTGATAGAAGATAACTTCACTATAATTATCGAATTCTATTTGCATGTACAAATACGTGTATATGTATAGTAATTAAATCTAAATATCATTATTTTGAATTGAAAACAAAAGCTCTGAATGATGACAATAGGCGCATTCTATGTAATATCAATTCAAACTCATATTTCAAAATGAAACCTTCGAAGAAATATAAAATGCTCAGAATATTGTAAAACATGTTTAGGAATTGTTTGAACGTAGCCGTCACTGGTGTCATATATCATGCACGAGGAGTCCTGGAAGTTCTATATTTCATGTTTGTCGTCGGTCCGAACCCGGGGAGGGACTACACGACACCTGCGCTTCGGGCGACGAGGCGGCGGGCGTCGGCCCTCACTACAAGCGCCGACATCTCACTACTACAACAGTTTCGAGCTTCGGGGCACTTCGCGACACGAATTAAAATTTGTCACCCGAGACGTCCGAAGGTGTCACATGACGACTGTTATCTGACGAACGAACAATTTTCTCGAGCTACTCGCCAAATTGTACCCTCACGAATAGGTATCATTAGAATTCATTTCGCATACACGATACTTATCGCTGTTGTGTGTGGTGTACCATTTTGTTTATGTAACTACGTGGATTCATGTACCGACGTTACGTTATGATCAATATCAACGATATTAAAGCATTATTTATTGGGTTTCCAGCTCTTCTAGTCTGGAATTTATCTTGGTTTAAGAACTGGGCAACTTTTGGGCAAGTTTGAAGTCGAACATAAAATAAGTTGCCACTAACATATTCCAAGGTTAGCGAATTCCTGGGTAAGGGATTTTAATGATAGCGCTCGTAACCGTAATTTTTTATTTCGTCTTCCCTTTTCGGTTGGTCATTAACCTTATAAGGGCCATTCCACTGAAGTGCTGTACTACGAATATGAATTGTTAACGACCCGCAGAGTAATTTTATACATACCTAAATAGCCATAGTAAATATATTTATTGGTTTTTTGTCACTTTTAGCAAAAAAAAGGGATTTTAAATATAAGTAGGTAAGGTAGGTACCTACTACATTATAATCAGGTTTTTAGAAAAAATATATACAGAGAATAGTCAACCACACGTTATGGTAACATTTTGACCTTTACTGCGTCTTTATATCGTAGAGCAGTAAGAGTTGTTTTCGTAATTCCAGTGGTTTTTATTTCTCAAAACTGGATTATAATGTTACCTGTTTCAAACATAAGCCAATTTCTAGATAACATTTACCCTAATCTGATAACTAATAGGTACCAAAACTTACATAGTTACTAACTAGATAGGTATGTTAAGTTTTGACTTTAAAACCAATTGGATGTCTTAATGGAAAGTGCCTACAGAATGTACAACACGTACTTTATGCCCTTCAATATTTTTTATGGCTTAGCTCTTAATTTGAGAGCTCATAAAAAAACCGACGCTTTCAAACTTTCATTTTAAAAATAATTTTAAAATTACTTATTAACAAACATCGAACATGTTTTGGCTTAAATTCAGTTTTTTTATTTTATTGTAAGCTGCTGGTCTTCCGTTGGTTTTTTACACTTAACTATTATAGGTACTTATAGAGAAAATTTCAAGAAAAGATCAAATCGAAAAAATAAGGAAAAGGGTTCTTTGTTTAAAATATATGTTTTCCGGGAGGAGAGATGAAAAACATTTTTTTTTCTTATTTAAAAGCATGTGTTAAACCTAAAATATAAAATATTGACGTAATATTCGAAATGCTGGCACGACAAACTAGATTTTTATAAACCAATATAACATATCGAGTTGTACCATCTCGAATAAATATTTGTCGGTACATTACGTAATTTGGAATAGATTGAGATTACTTTCCGACTTCCTCACTCTTTTGGGTCTTCAGGAAGCTACATCTATTATTGAGATTTTCGATTTTTCGGCCTGAAGAAATGAGTTTCTATTTTTCTACTTTAAATAAAGCCCAAGGCTAGGCTTGGAAAATAAAAACCAGCCAAGAGAGAGTCGGGCTCGCACACACGGCTACACATCAAGCTGTACATTTCCAGTATAAATAAATAAATAAAAAAATTATTTAAATAATGAATACTTACCTATTATGATCAAATTTTCTTACCTCTTCTACTGTCGTTTCATTTTCTACTACTACTGAAACGTAACTCCGAACCATTCCCAGAACTAATTAGTGAAAATTTTGTAACACCTAGTTATGTACCATATTCTAGCAAATAAATATATTGAATTGAATTGAATTGAATTGAAGATCTAATGCAGCAATAATACTACGCGAACAGATTACTCGCTAAGCCACATTCTATTACACCGTAGTACGTAGCGACCCTATTCAAGTATTCACTTGCGTGAATACTATTCCAACATAAAGAAAAGTTTTTATTCGAATCCGTTTTACAAATTAAGGTTTTCCATCACGTCGTCACCAAGCCAAATTGGAAAGGAATCCAGGTAACAGAGCTCCAATGGCGATTGTCACGATTCCGAAGGGTCCGGATGCATTCAGGAGGGCACAAATGGAGCTATTCACTTTGAATCAGATACAGGATTACGCCGATCGTGATCTGAAACCTCTACTAGACACCGCTACTGTTAAATAAAGCTATAAAAGTTTAATATACCCACCTCTGATTACCTTTTCGTTGGCCATTGAAATTGGGATACGCGCTCCAATTTCCGACACGCTTAACATTTTGGAAGTTGATAAACAAATACATGTGTTTATGTAAATTATGTTGCCCTAGAGTTAACTACATTTGAAATTAAAATTATAGCAATACATATGTACAGTCAACAAATCGGAATCATGACCCACTCAGCCGAGAATTCGTATGATATTGTCAAAACAGTAATATTTTCTTCTTATTAGCAACGTGCTGCACTAAGGACATTTTGAATATTAAGAAAACTGCGTTAATACGGGTCAGAGGTCTATGCAATTTTGAGCTTTGTTATTAAATGCAATAGATTAATAATTGGATAAAAAGTTACGTTTTTGATAAAGCTAGAATTATGTTTTGAATTTCGAATTAACTGTCGTTCCGCATAGTTTACCTATAAAAAAGAAGTTTTTATTTTATTTTATTCAAAAACCTATACGAACTCTTTTAATTCCAGAAGAATATCAATCAAATTAGATGAAACTAACTGTCACTGTACAATAAAATTGATAACAAGTTTGTTGCCAGGGAAATATCTTTGAGCGAAACTCGACCTAATTGTATTAGAATGTTTGTAGAAAATTAAGCTTATGGTGGGTCATGATTCCGTTTGGT
The DNA here is from genome assembly GCA_949699075.1 of Asteroscopus sphinx. NCBI lineage: Eukaryota > Metazoa > Arthropoda > Insecta > Lepidoptera > Noctuidae > Asteroscopus > Asteroscopus sphinx. The sequence goes on from OX453013.1 coordinate 15,943,290, forward strand.
TGACTGTACCTACTTCCATTTTTCTGTAAGTATGGGTTGAAAGTAAGCGTTACGTTACTGAAGTAGATAGGTATCTAGAACGCTCGCATACTAAACTTTCTTCATTAATAGGATGGTGAAACGAGCTTAAGGCCCACCTGATGTTAGGCGGTTACCATGGAAATTTGCCGCGTGAACTTGACGCCGCGTACAGTGGTGTCTTTTAGGACACCAGTGTGCGAACCGTTTGCTTGATCATCAGTGCTGTTTTGGACGCAGAGACAATAAAATTGAATTTTGTAGCATATCTAGTAGCGGATTTTTTAGGCTTAATCTATTTTAAATTGAATGTTAGAATAGAAGCATGGTGGGCGTGATTGCGTATTTTTATGTGTTGAGCGGAAAACCGGTAAAAGACAGTAGATAAAATTTCAATACCTTATTATTTAGATTTATATAAGTAAGTAAGTAAGTGTAAGTAAGTAAGTAATGTGTTAAGTGTAATAAGTGTTTGTGTTGGTCTGGGTGTTTCTTATGTATTATAAGAATGTATTTACAACAACAACAAAAGTATATAAGTATTATATCCATTGTCTAGTACCCATATCACAATCTCTGCTTAGTTTGGGACTAGATGGTGCTATGTAAAAATGTCCCGAAGATATTTATTTATTTATTATTTATATGGCGGTTACCTTTGCCGATAACAACTGCAATACTACCTAGGTTGATGCCTAAATAGTATTGCAAATCACGTCCGGCAAACGAGCCCCAAAGATGGAAAGTCTCATGTGATTGTAATTTCACCGGCACCTGTACCCTTCGTACCGGAACACAGCAATGCAAACATCACTACTGATTCAATCAATCAATCATTTATTTGCTTGAATACGGGTGTACATGGGGTGATACTTTGGTTAAAACAAAGTTCTTTTACCATATCCTACCTTAACAGGTGTGCAAATATGTGCTTGTGATAATTCACATGCAATTAAACTAAACTAAATATTAAATCAGGCATACAGTTATCTATTACAAATATTAAAATTAGAAATTTATTACGAAATTTATTAATTATTATATAATTTTATTGTGACTTAACTAATTAATTTAATTACATTTATCATTTAAATAATCCTTAATTGAGTAATAAGCTTTATTAATCAAATAAATCTTTAATTTATTTTTAAAGGAATTAAAATTTGTTGCATCTTTTACATTCTTAGGCAGTTTATTATAAATTCTAGGGCCCATACAAAATATACTCTTGTCAAACATAGCTGTTCTATGGCTTATTGCACAAAGTGTACTTGCGTGTCTGGAACTTTTTAACGTTTCATATTTATTTATATTATTTCTAATGTGTAATGATAGTTCATAAATATATAGTCATGGGAATGTCAATATTTTTAAATTTATAAAATGTGGTTTGCATGTATCTGTAGGTTGTAATGCACAGATCGCCCGGATACATTTCTTTTGGGCTTTGAAGACAGTTTCTTTCTCAGTGGCATTCCCCCAAAATATTATACCATATCTTAGTACCAAACCAACATTAGCGTGATAGGCAGTTAGGAGTGCACTTTGATTGACAACTTTACGAAGCATATATAGGGCGTATGAATACCGGCTTAGTTTTGTTCATACTTGTTCATTATGTGTCCTGCATGTCATATCTGAATCGATGTGTAGTCCTAAAAATTTTGATTGGCGGCTGCATATAGGTACGGTGATAGGATAGGTACGGTGATAGTACTTCCTTAGACGAGCTCTTTCATATGGAGCTATGTTACTAATAAACATTCTACCTCCTTCGGTCAGTTCTGGTATGTTATGCTATTGCAATCATGGACGAATAAAAAAAGGCAGACGGAATCTCGCTAAACAATAAGTGAAACACCCAATAGTAAGTCGGCTCACTTGGAAATACGGGCTGAGACGCACACATTTACACTCATAATTAAGTCTAACAGCCACGATTACACGAAAAATCTCGTGTGACGGAAGCTTTTGTCGTAATGTCACAATTTAAATAACAATAACTATTTTATTATTTTTAACGCATTTACGCATGCGAAGCGAAATCTAAAGATCTAAATTGTGGAAAGAAAAAATCGCTCACGAGCAGGATGAAGACAGCAGTACGTGGTACTGTGGGGAAAAATATTGTTTTTCCCGGGACGTGCCAAAGGCATAGCACTAGAGGGGCACCGGCGCGGTCCAATGGAGTTCCCGGAGCTCCTCTATTTTGTGCAGAGGATGGCCACCGTGTGGTTTTAGTCGGTAAGAGTCCGACATACCCCTCCGCCATCCCCAGACGGAGGGTATCCATGAGGATTTCCACCCGAAAAAAAAAAAAAAAAAAAAAGGATTCGAACCTACGACTCCTGGCTCAGTACGCCAGTACACACACTGTGTTGTGTTGAAACACTGTTTCTTAATAAGATATCGCTGACGTCACCCTAAGACGTACCATAGTGGAGGATAGTTTCGATACCACGAGCAGCATTCACGGTAGCTTAGTGGCGTACTGAGCCAGGAGTCGCAGGTTCGAATCCTGCTCGTGAGCGATTTTTTCTTTCCACAATTTAAATCTTTGTAACAATAACTGTCAAAATTATAGTAGGTTTAAGAAAAAAAATAGTTCTTCAATCTATTTTTAGCGAGATTATGTCGGCCTTTTTTTATTCATCCGTGACTGCAATACTGACTTTAAAATCACTTTGAACATCAATGCTGATTAAATAAGATTATCAAATCAACCGTACAGAATTAATAAAACCTCTGCTATAGTTGTTAAGATTACATCACAGTTGAACACGATATTTTTGTAACTCGTTAACAACACGATTTCAATTTCATACAACCACAAGCAGTGTGAAAATGAAGGCAACACGTCGGTTAATTTCACTAAATCGTTACAATTTGTGGACGAAATGAGCCCCTGAACACTTAACGGAATTATATTGGACACGCACTCGCCGGCGACGGAAGGGTTGAAAATGTAAATGTTCATAGTGATTATTTATATGAGTAAATTAATATTGTGAAGTCAATTAGTGTTACTACTACTAGTTCTATTTGTCAAGTTCTATGAGCTCAGTTCTATTTTGAGCACGGCAATAGTTGGAATTTGGGGCGCTGGTACAGCAAGCAACAGCAGGTGATCGAGAGGCCCTTTATCTATACGTTTGGGGCTCTCCTATACTTCGGAGCTTTGGAGTCTGGAAAACAGCCTTAATTGTACCGATGGCCCTGGTTTTGAGCTTTGAGTCTATTCAGGAATTTTCGAAAATTGATGTTTATGCTCGAACAACGCTGCATGTAACATTTTGGCGAAAGTTATCTAACAATCGGACAATGCTGTATGGAAACAATGGCATCACTTATTTTATTTTCTTTAAAATGCAAAAATTCAGCATTGTTCGAGTACCTACACGTCTCAATAAATGTACTTTTTTTATAAATTTTAAACTATTGACAACCTGCATGACAAATACCTTACCTACACGTCTCAATATTTTTTTCTGTTTTGTAAATGGCAATGCCCTCTCATGTATGGCGCTTAGTGTACCCACCAAAAGTCGACGTGTCAAGACCGAATCCAGTGTATTCGAAGGAAAATAAAAAGTTTTTTCCATATCCACTAATTGCTTTTTAGCCAGCAATTCGCATATTTTTTATCATGCATGATTGTAGGGACTTGACAGAAATATGACATGCTTCGAATCAGTTATTTCCTCAAAATATGTAATGAAAAAGAATGTGAATAGCTGGCTAAAAAGCAATCAGTTAATATGGAAAAAACATTTTATTTCTCACCTGCTTGCACTTGCAACTGCGCCTAGCTACACTGCTACAGTAAACAACGCGATGAATCGAAAACGAAACACCTCACTATCATGATTGAAACTTGTGCTTACAACCCTGCTTATATCTTAATGTAATACAAACTTGAAGATTCTTACATTTTGCATAAGCGCCGTTTTGCATAAGTAGTCTCCTGCTTGAGCGGGATTATAATCTCATGCGACGCTTTAATTTATAGTGACTAAAATTCCTAGGTATCGTGGAATTACTAATTTGAATGTGCAAAGAATTTACGAAAAAACATCACGACAGTTTTCAGTCTCAAGCTGTATTTTTTTATTATAGTATGGCAAAACGAGCTAAAGGCTCACCTAATGTTAAGCGGTTACCTTTGCCCATAACAACTGCAACGCCACCCAGGCAGTTGCCTAAATGGTACCACAAGTCGGTTCGCCAAACTGAGACATGAAGATGGAAAGTCTCATGTGATTGTAATTTTACTGCCACCCGTACTCTTCACACCGAAACACAGCAATGCAAGCATCACTGTTTGGCGGGGGCAGAAGTAAGTATGGTGGTAGTACTTCCCCGGACGAGCCCCTTCACAAAGAGCTGTAGAGCTCTACTACAAAAGCTGTAATTTTGTATGCAATTTTTTTTAAGTATAAATTAAATACTTTATTCATCAAAAAAATTACAGAAGTTACAAGAAATATTAGAGTGATACAAAAAAATAGAATACCGTTGGGTTACAATTCTTGTATGTTGCAAAATCTGTACAAAATTTTACTAACCCTGCCTCCTAAACTAGGGTAATCTGTATCTTAAGAGACAGTTACAATTATACATGCTGAAATATTAATCTCTTCTTTCCCAAAAATGGGACATTGTACTCATAATTATGAACAACTTTTACTGTGGGACCAACCCTGAAATCGCGAAAAAAAAATCAGGCGGTCCCTACATTTTATCGATTTAAGTGAACACAAATGTAGGGACCAACCGATTTTTTTTCGCGAGTTTAGTGTTGGTCCCATAGTAAAAGTTGTTCATAATGTTGAGTACAGTGACCCCTTTTCGGGAAAGAAGCCATTAAAATTTCAGCATGTATATAAGTAAGTATGTACCTAAATGTTAAATAGTAGATATTAAGCTTTCTTCCTCATCTATAATTGTGGGTTTAAAATAATAGGTAAGTATACCTTCGCCTTACCATCTGGTAGATGTAGACGACTCTAATATTATAATTGGAATGCCTATGGAATGAAATGAGAAAGATAACTCCTCTGTACAGTCGACCGCTCGTCAATGTCACAACGAAATCAGGACCCTTACTGTTTACAAAATAAAGAAGTTGTAAAGGTCAAACTATTACCACTGATGTGCAGTCGACTGTACATAATAAACACTAAATTTTAACACCACAGTTTCATAGGAGAATCCTTAGAAAACGCAATGACTCGGAAAATAAAAGTTTTAATAAACTCAGTGTTGTCTGTTTCATAGAGCTCCACGTGTAATAAGATAAACGTTTTATTACATCCTTACACCAGATATTGTGGGAAGTCAGCGAATAAGTCGTTGGTACGTATTTAGCTAATAAACTCAATTTCCAATTAGAGAAAATCGCTTTTTCACGACTTTTCCACTGATCAGCCATTATGAAAGCTCAGTAAAAACGATCGTTGAAAATGTCCGATTCCCCCGAACTAAGTACTCGCGCAATCTTTATTGGAAATAAATTAAAGCCAGCGGAAAAGAATTCAGACCCTTTGTTTGTTTGGATGAAGGACTAGATATTAAAAAATGGAAAGCTGTGAATTTCCATAGAATTTTTCATGACAACAGGGTGGCGTTGCGGGTAGAAAACACATACGTTTTATTAGGTTATATTTGAGACAATGCCTTTTTTATTCACCTTATATTGTTGTGCTTTCATGTAGAAAAAGTTTTGCCATTCTACCTCTATTTTTGCTTTTTGGTCGCTGAGCAACCGGCGCGGCGTTTTTATTCAAAGGACAGTAATTTTATAGTTTTGGGGGATTTGCTGTATTATAGTGTAACTTATTTGGGTTACCTACTCATTTGAATGAAAAATCTTATTTTGTAAAATTATTCTGGTAGAATATGTAATCTCGTGGTTGACACAAGACGCAACTTTGTGATTATTTGAGTGAACAAAAACATTATTTTTACACACCATTAACCACTCACTGCGACAACCAACAAGTTTGCCAAACTTCTCATTATTCTTCTTCTTCTTCTATAGTGTCGACATGAGCTATAGCTATAGGTATGACTAGTAAAGTCACATTGTTTAGAGCCTCCCGACTCTCGGGGCTCCACAGTAAGCATATCCTGGCCAGATTCGGCTAGGCTGGCTTCGGCCTTAGAGGCGTTCAGGCATAATCCCGCAGATGGTAGCTTCGCACCACCGGCCGCTCGGCCGAGTGCATGAACCAAATGTCCGAAACTGCGGTTCCTCTCGTACTGAGCAGTATTACTATCGTAACGACAAGCCATCAGTAGGGTAAAATGATAATAGATAATGATAATGATTATGTATAATGATAATAGCTCATGCCGTGTTACAGACAACCCACTGTGCAGAGCCTGCATGGTGGAAGACGAGACAGCAGCTCTTGAGCTTCTAAACTGCTCTGAGGTTGCCACATATAGGGCCAGGTACTTCGGTAACAGAGATCACTAGCAACGCCAAGACGTTGCTGGCCTTTTATGAAGAGTTGGGGTGGATCGAGTTAGTTCCCACCCGTACGCAAAAAATGCTATTAGACGTGGAGTTGTAGAAACCAGCCCGTTATACTATAGCTCATTCCGTGGGAAAAAGATTAGCCATAGCGGGGCTTATCAAAAGTGGTGGATGCTCAAATTCTACAGTGGACTAATTAAATAAAACGTAAGCATCATAAAGATGAAAACAAAAATGTATAATAGTAGATTATACAACAAGTGAAAAAAAAGGGAATTTAATTCGAGGGACCAAGTTGGATCCCGAGCAGCAAAGGATTCTAATATTGAACCACGAGCGAAGCGAGTGGTCCAAAAATAGAATCCTCGGCGGAGCGAGAGATACAAGGTCCGAGATTTTTTTTTTTCACGAGTTGTGTACTCTACTTTTTACCATTGACTGCGAGAAAATAAATAGTGATATATAGCATGACCGGGTGAATGAGAGACATATTCAAGAATATGGTAGAATGTGCGTACATATAAAGAAAAAAAGATGAATAAATATTCTATGACAAATCACGCGTCGGTATAGTAGTCAAAATACTCGCTCAAGCTCTGTTTAGGGGTCTGCTGTCTTGTAAAAGGCGAAGAGGGTGAAATAGCCACCGACCTCACTGCATAAAACTTTGATTTGTGAGCGCGGAAGTGTCTACAGAAATTGATGAAAAAATATTAAAAAATATTTCAAATTTTAAGATACAATTTTTATACATATTTGGAACGAGAATCAAGTACTAAACATCCTCCTTCAATAAGTCTCTCGTTCAACCTGTAGTATTTTTATTTTCTTAATTTAAATTTGATAGCTCCATTCAGCCAGCCAGTACGTACATTCAGCACGTTTTATTCATTTCTTAGTACATAATTCGTGCTTGTTCCAAATTCAAAATGTTTTTACTCACTTGTGAGTAAAAGAGAGTTTTATTCACTGTTATCGATGAACAAAATGCCCTTTTTCGAGTGGCAATGGTAAAAAATAATTTAGTTCTTCATCAGAACACCATCTTCGAACAAAACACTTTTTTCACGCTTCACTATCACGAACAAGCCGTGTAATAAACAATACTATAGGAAACTTTCTTATACAGCCATAGAAATACTGACGAAGAAACAACAATAAACAAGTAATTAAAACTTATTTACCTATACGGCTAGTTCGCGTGCAGTAGACGAACTAAATGAGGCTCCACGTTTAGCTAACATAAATATGTGTCCGTATCTAGCTGCGGGAACATAGGCGCCTTAAGGCTTAATCTTTATGAATACACTATTCTACCATTCCATTTTAATAGCAGCCTTTACAGGCTTACCAATTTTAATTTAACACTTCATTATTTAATTTGACTTTTTAATAAATATTTAATCCAAAATAATCATCATTGTCTGTGGGCTCCATACGGGCCCACAGCTCAAATGGGCATCATGCGACAGACGTGTCCTGCCCAGTCTCACTTCAGTTGGGTGACCACACTGACCACTGTGACCAGTAAGACGAGGTCGCGGCAGACCACGTAGGAGATGGCGAGACGAGTTGGATGTCTTCCTAGACAGCTTGTAGGAGGCGCCACGGAATCGCGATAGATGAAAGGAATTAAGGGAGGCCTTTACCCAGCAGTGGAAAAGTACAGGCTAACAAAAAAAAAGTCATCATTGATTGCCTTCTCATATTATAGTCAATTTGAAAAATATTTCTGTCGTTTAAACAAATGATATTATCGTATTTGAATATACGACTGGTGAAATTGGAAAAATAATTTTTTTCTGTACAACTGCGTGCGAGTACGTTTGACAATTGAATACCTGTTTCTAATTGCTAACGTGTCACTACTCTATTTCGGAAAAGTTTAGTTTGAAACAGACTTTTACATACAAATTTACTTAAGTAAAATATATGTATAGTCACCCACAAAGACAAGTATCCACGGTTGCCAGATATAAATGAATGTTTCTCAGGAGATTATGGATGTTTATAATATTATAATAATTAATATATTATATAACCAATATAATAAGTTTATTTACGCAAACAATCTTAGCTTAAGAATAATAATGTCCTCCCGGCCGAATTTCGGTCACGGCGGCCAATCTCAATGGAGACTAGCCATCTGCGCGGGACATATTATAGTGTACAAGTGTGTGCGCAAACACAGGTGCACTCTCTATTCCCTCACTCTCATAATCCGATGGGACGGCAATTCGACACGACCGGAGAGAGATCAGGCGCAGGACCGACGGCTTTACGTGCTCTCCGAGGCACGAAGGGGTCTCGATGTGTAACGAAACGGTCACCCATCCACAGACTGACCGCGGCTAGTGCAGCTTAACCTTGCAGATCGTACAATCCACACGCTTGCTACTTAGCCACGTACATCAAAAGATTGTTACTATGACAGTTGTTGTAAAGCAAATCACAATTTCATATGAGATCCCTGCCCTTCAAACTAGGAAAAGAACCTGTGTCTTGAAAGACAGTGTTCTTTGGTGGACTGACACATTTAACAATTTTATTCATATATAAGACATATTCCGATGTTATTGTGTTTGCAAGATTTGATGATTTTCAGCATAAGTTTGTGTGTATGGGTATGGTAAGGTGCATGTAAGTATGTAGTGTTGGTCGGTGTGTGGGTCAAATTTTCGTGTGGAACAACATTTAAATAACGGGAAAAGTTAAACTGTATTTAAGCAAAGCCCTAATCAAGCCATTCTATCATAATTTCCTGAGAAAACTTCATATCTGGCGACCCTGGATACATATCTGTTTAGGTGACTGTACATTTTACTATATGATGTTCATTTACGTACGTGAAGTGTATACAAGTCCTTATCTAAGCTAGTTTTCATCGACCCAATGATTAAACACACAAACAACAATTTAAATAAGGAAAGAGCATTGTTTTTACTATATACTATCTGACGCCTGCGGCTTCACTCCCATGGTAGTTTGTTAGGTTATATGTGTTGTTCCAGGACATGGTCAATTTGCGTACTAAATTTCATCCAAATCCGTTCAACCGTTTTTGCGTGATTGAAGGACAAACTAACTAATATCCATATTTTTAATTTATATGCTACTGCTAAAATTAGTTGTTAATTCTTAATACACAATATTACAGTGGTACTTTCGATCGAAAGAAGGACAAAAAACATGGTTTATTTATAACCAAATTGTTATAGATAATAAATAAATTATCTAAATTATTATTTAAATCGTTAAATTATCTACAGTTATTCAAAATTACTATTTACCCAACTGCGTCATTGTATGACGGGACATTAAAAAAAAACGATCTTTTGTTTTAATTTACAGCTTTTTTGTACATATTGAACAGCATGGCTATTCTGTGGAACTCACTGTCGAGCTCACTTCTGAATCCGCAGTAAATTCTAACAGAATATCACTGCAGATGGATAATTTAAGTAATTATCCATGTACTAGTCATTTGAAATACCTTAAGCGAACTTTTTGGTAATTGATCAAGATATCAACAGGCGATAAGGGGTGCTCTTGTCTGTATCGAAAGTTCCTTATTAACAGTAATTTTGTCTGCCTATATACATCTACATGATCAAATTACCTATATCCGAAATGCGCAAGGGGCTTTGGCTCGGTGCAAAATTCACTGCAGTACCTACATATGTATTTCGGGGAAATTATTTACGATATAATACAAATACTCTTTATTACACACAAAAAAAAATAAGCAACATACATTATTTCTATAGAAGATAATATGTACAATGGGTGGTATTATCGCTCAAGGAGTTTTCTTCCAGGCAACCTTAGGATGGACAATATGGGCAAGTAAAGAAAGGTAAGTGATTTAGGTTTCATGTAAGTAATTATAATTACTAGCGAAGCTGCTAGTTAATGTTGCGAAATTCAATATGTGAGCCAGCAATCTGTGCTCACAAGAGTAAAGCGAAGAAGACTCTGGAAAGGAAGCTCTATAAACGAAAAACGAGTTAAACTAGGGATTTATTTACAATTTTATTTTTCTAATATTGCATTATTTTCTGTTATGGAACTGCAACGTGTATGAGATGCTTACAATTTTTTTATAGGTGATTAAAATGTAAAATGTAAGTATGTTGTAGCCATTAATGTTTTTACAGTAATTCTATATATTCCTGCCTATCTGTTGTCTAGCAGTATGAGTCTGTCATGCTCACTTAAATGTCATGCTGATGGTGGCGTTAGTGTCGGGTCGTTAAATTCCCTTCAATATGCTTGAGTTAAGCGATGGCTGATGCTCGCGTCATGCTCGAGAACGGGTGTCGTCTGTCGGGACAGGTCAGCTCCTACATACTATGGCAACTCTTTTTAAGTTTATTTCTAAAGACAATATTCTCACTTTGAAACTCTTGTTTATTTCTGGCATTAACCTACATTATACTCACATTATTTGAATAAATTTGATGTAATAAACAATAACCTATTTTAAAAAGAGTTTATCCATGGAGTTTCATGCCGGTTCTTCTCCATAGGACCCACAATTTGGAACCGTGCAACTAGAGCCTGACGTTTCAAAAGTGCCTGTAATTAGGTTTATTTGAAATAAAAAACATTTGATTTTGATTTTTTTTATTTTGATGTTGTGTCAGTTTTATTTTTATTTTTTTATTTCTCATTAACTGTGCTCGCGACTCCGTCCGCGCGGAAGTTCGTAAATAGCAGCATTACGTAGGTATACATAAAAACATCTCTACTTTGGCCAAGGTACGTACCTTCATGAATGATTACAGTACTATATTTTATTATGATACTTAACACCATCTAGTTGTATGTTTAGTAAACTGTAACCAACCAAAAACCATGACCTCTACTTTGTATGCAACTTCCTACAATAAGTAAGCCACTTGTTTTACATGAGATGAAACATACCTCAGTTTCAAATTTAGACTAATACATATCTACAACTGTAAAGTTTTATTGCGATCCGTTCAGCCGTTCTCATATTATGAGGTAACAAGTAGACAGCAGTGACGAAAGGTGTATATTTTCAGAAGGGAAGCCTTAAAGGTACCTTAAAATCCTAAAATAGGTAAGATCGTACTTTAATAAAATAAAAAAACTATTTAACAACTTTTAATTTAATTTTACTTTCTTTTTTTGTACTTTAGAACAATAAATTAGCATAGAAATGTCGTTGGTCTGTATTTAAGCGATTTCTAAAGGGAAGCCGGTGGGAATCGGGTTATATGGTCCCTTTGCCACTGGTAGACAGACAGACTTACAGACAGGCGGACAGTTGGACAGACGGACAGACGTAAAGACGGACAGACAGAAATAAATTCTAAAAATGGTTATTTGAATGGTTGATTCGTGTTACCGGTTTTCACGAAAAAAACTCAATGTACAGACTTTTCCACTTTCACGATTTTAAGTTTTTTGGTACCTATCAATAAAATGTTTCCTTAATCAAGGTAATTGCAAAAATAAATTAAGAACATGCTGTGATTTTTTCGTAAAATTGCTCAAAATAACGTCCAATTTTACAACCCACAAAACATGATGTATAGCATACAGACAGTTACTTACCCATCGACGCTACTAAAACTCGGTCTAGCCTTTCTTGCAAACATGAAACATTTTCAAATATTATGCACCAGTCTGATTTATAGGAGACAGCAAGCTAATCTCGCCACGCTATCGCAAACACAGCTGTACGAAAAACCGGCCAAGTGCTAGTCGGACTCGCGCAGTAAGGGTTCCGTACCACCCATCGACCTGATACCCCATAGAAACTGTTTTAATTTACGAGAGTTTATCAAAATACATCAACGCATAGAGCGTGAAATATGAATTTTTGCATCTCTTTCTTACGCAGGTACCACCACATATGTTAACGTTTGCCTCATTTCTAGTATTTGTTGCTAAACTGAATAGGATACACTATAATCAGACCATGTTTGACGCTAGTATGTATTACCGTTTTGATGATAGAGCAGGAAGAAAAACGAAAAATGCATGTTTTTCGAGGTTTCTTGTATGGGGACCCCCTTCGGTTTTAGACTTTTTTTTTGTTTTTAGTATTTTTCGTGATAGTGGTCATAGCAACACATATTCTGAGAAAATTTCAACCGGCTACCTATTACTATTCAAATGATACAGCCCTGTGACAGATAGACGGACGGACGGACAGCGTAGCCAGAGTAATAGGGTCCCGTTTGGCAACGATTGGGTACGGAACCCTAAAAACGAATTTACAACGGTGACTTTTATGGTGGACCCTTATACTGTCTAGCCAAAAGTGAAACCTTATCTTGCAAACTATAAATAAATAAACTTGACGTTCCAACCTTACATTGATAGCATCACACTTTGTTTTTTAAAAAGTGAATTGGAGCTCACTTAGTGACAAAGACTTACAAAGAACTAGTTCTTTGTAAGTCTTTGCTTGGTGAGTGCCAAACTTTTGTTGTGTCATCTAGGGACAACGGAATAATTGTGGTACCGTTGAGTGTAGTTTTCTTTTTTAACCGACTTCAAAAAAAAGAGGAGGTTATAAGTATTTTCATTGCAGTGGTATTTTGAGCTATTTACTATTTATTTTTCTACTAAACGAGAATATGCTGTTATGCTGAAAATACCATAAATAGAACAAAAAACGAGTGTGCTTTAAAGCACACGACTGAAGTAAAACTTCACTAACTTATATCTCCTTCAATACTATTTCAATGAGAACAAAGGAATGGCGGCGTGGCGCGCGTACATCTGCCGACGCTGTGTCGTGGAATGCCGTCGCGTGTGCCTCGATCCCCGCGTCCCGCACTCTCCCCTCCGTTCGCCTCACTTTTCGTAACGCATTCACCAGCTTACTCCCCAAGTGCCTAGAGAAGTTTTACTTCAATAATGTAACTATACCATAAACCATAAAAGGAACACATATCAACATTGATGAGTTCTCCTGATTAGACAAAAGCAACCACAAACAGACAGGAAAGCTGATTTCCGCATCTTTAATTACATCACCCCAGTATCGTTACTGAAAAATAAAAAGATTTTATCGAAAACCGATCCCCTTAAAGAGGATTTACGCAATTAAAGCGGAGACGGGAAACCCGATAAAGGAAAAATATTTATTCTTGCCTTTTGAGTAAAGTTCCAGAAATAATAATCTTCTACATTATGCGGTTCTTTAAATATTTGAAGTTCATCGGAATAAGCTTTATCATCGTATGATACGTCTTCTTCCTGAGTGTGATTGTTCCATTCCTGGGTTCAAATTGCCACTTTTTGATTTTGACATTAACCAGCTCATTACTGTCCCACTGCTAGGCACGGGCCTCTTCTCAGTATGAGAAGGCTAAGGCCTTAGTCTACCACGCTGGCTTGGTACGGGTTGGTGGACTAGACACACCATTGAGAACTGTATGGAGCACTTTCTGGTTTGCAGGTTTCCTCACGATGTTTTCCTTCACCGCTATTCAAGTGATAATCGAATCTAAATCCACACATTTTTTTTTTACTTGTTCTTTCAGGAAAACTACCTGATAGCAAATAGCCCGTACGCAGATGGTTGTGAGGACGGAAGTAGGTACCCTTCTACTTATGCCCATCGATAGCTGCTCAAGCTCATATAATCCTTTTTCCTAGACGAAGATGGATCAGACCACTACCACTTTAGCACTTTTTTTGAGAGCTACGTATATCTATTGCGTATTTATATTTTAAATCCTATTGTATGGAACTAACGCAGCGTCAAAGGAATAAATACATAACGCATTGTTGTGCATTTTCGGCTATATTCTAATTTCCACCAAAATAATGATATTGTTGTAGATAATAATTTAGGCTGAATTAGAAATGAATTTTGCAGTACCTATATAATTTCAAAAGAGCTAAGTAGTGGTCAAATAGATATCAAATAGCAATTATTACAACCCAACTAGCAAAAACGTCGTATAGTTCCAGTCTTATAAGACTTCATGTTATGTAACAGTTATATAGTGGGATCTAGCTAACTATCATGTTATATAGATGTTCATCTTACGACGGTTTAGTCGCGTGACTGTAATGTCTTATAACATAGTTGAGTAAACGTTTTCACGACCAACTTATACGACGTCGTACAATGGTGTCAGTGCATATGTAGAGTAAACGTTTTCAGTACTAACTTATACGACGTCGGATACTAGTGCCAGCCATGACGTTTACTTGACAATGTATTGGTCATATAAACGTTTCAGTTAAATAAAAGGTTTTCATAAGACAACCGTCGTGGTGTGCAAAATTTTAACATAACTTTTATATAATTAAAAAGCCGCTTAAACGTTTGAGCATGACCTTTATACAACAAAACTATTTTGGTCGTATGGAAGCCTAACTAAGACTTATATGCGACTAAAATGTAGAATTTCAACGGTTACATAACTTTAAGTAGACTTTTAAATCATTTAAAGGTCAAATCTATACTTTAATTAAACCCTTCTCATTTTGTTTTGTCAAATACAAAAGTAATTTCAATAATAAATATTGATCCAAATAAATGGAGAAAATTGAAAAGTGAGCCGAAAACTTCTTTGTTTTCTAATCCCCCCAAAAATTACGTACAAGAACGAATGATTGTTTCAGAAAATGGTTCCGTATATTCTTAAACTTATTTTAATTGAAGATTATTTTGAATACCTGGCAGAAATGGGCGATAGATTTTAATATTTCTCATGAAGCCATTAAGTCTTTGAGCACAATCTTAAATAAAAGACTTCCCAATATAGTTCATAAAGATCCCAGAACGCTTCTTAAAACGAATAAGGTCAATGTACCACTATTTAATGTGGACGCAGGCCAATATTGGCACAATGGCGTATCAGCACCACTAAGAGAAATACTGGAAAACATTTCTGATATACCGGATAATCTTACACTGACATTTAATATTGATGGACTTCCTCTTTATAATAGCTCACGACAGCAAGTATGGCCTATACTTTGTCACATTTTTGAAAAATAAGATATTCCACCATTTATTGTCGGTATTTACACAGGAAAAGGCAAACCTAGTGATCTAAACACTTACTTATATCATTTTGTAGCGGAAATGAAAGGACTTCTCAAATAACCAAATAGTTGAAACTATTTCTGAGAATGATAACGGTGGAAATATTTTAATATTTGGTAATCTCTTAGGAAATTGTAGCGATGCGTTTGAAAAGCCTATTAAATCTTCAATTTTGAATACTTATAAGTATGATACTAATACTGTTACTAAATCAGAGTTATCATATAAAATATCAGATGTTAAAACATCATGTTGGTTAGCGTTGCTTACAATGAGTATATATTTTTTATACCTTTAATCACACATTGTCATCGTAAAAAAAATAAAGATTTAAAGTAGCAAATTATTTTTTATTGACCAAAAAAATCACAGTACAGTCAAATAATACACAACTTTTAGTGTCGACAACTTACAACAGTCTGTTTATCAATTATTGTTAATGAACACTAAGCTTCACATAATCTAATAAAAATGTGGGTACAAACATGGCACATTCGGTTATAAAATTATCAACAATAGCCTGTTTTTCGCTTATTATTTATAAACACTTAGCTTAATATAATCTAACAAAAATGTAGGTACGAATATATGGCACATTCGGTTAAAAATGATCGTCAAGACTTCTTTATCATTTAATATTAATGAACACTAAGCTTAACATAAACTATGACATTTGAGGCCAATTCCAACTTCTGTTATTGTCGCGGTCTGGTATACATGTTACATAAATTGAGGATTCATTGACGCTTGTGGATCGAGGTTCGGGCATCTTGTCATATTCCTAAAATAAAATAAAAAATGTTTTACAAACCATTGAAAGCCCTCAAAAAAGATCGCAAGATCGAGGAAAGTGGAGAGTTCTCGTTTCGGAGGCCATGACTCACTTTGAGTCACTGAGCCAGAGGAGTAAGTAAGTAGTAAAAAAGATCAGTTGAGTAAAGTTTGGTAATTGGGACAGTAAATATGTTTTTAGTTTACATTTTAAAAACTCTTACATCTTACATTTACTGACATTTGTTTACATTTTATGTAAGTATTGATTAGGGAACCCTAAAGTCATCTGAATATGGCCGGCATCGTGGTCTCAAGGAAAAGTCTACGCGACCTTTTTGTTAAATTAGTGTAATATAGAGGTCGCTATAAAACGTAAACAAGATGGTTGGAGCTTTATTATGAAAACGTATTTTGGATAATAAACTAAAACCATTGAAATACAAAGAAATAGGGGAGGGCGTAAAAAATTTCACATAAACACATATATACATTGTCATAAAACTAAATTTCCCCGAAAAAATAACACAACTATTATAATATCACACATTTAAATAATGTACAGTAAATATATTTTGTAATCATGGAAGTTAACTTCACTTACCTTTAATGTTGTTTTTTTAAACACCAACGGCGAGCACAATTTTTACACGCGAATTAAAATGGTTGTCGTCGAGTCGTTGTTTGACACTAACACAACGCTTCAGTCATTTGACAACGTCGATATAACTGCTATATGACATAAGCGGTCACTTAAGGGTCTCATCACAACCAGTATTGGACCGAAAAGTCGGTCTTTGTACTTTTATTTAACCTGTATATAACGTTCAGCGGTCACTAACTGACTTCTATGTAACTAATAACCGATGATATTGTCGTATAATTTGGGCCTTTTTCGGGTTTTATAAATGTTTATATTTACGCTTATATGACCAATCTTAAACGATAAACTGAAAATGTATAACGTTAACTTGACTATTATAAAACATAAATGTGTTAGTTGGGAAGCTATCTTAATGTTTGCATGTGATATATATTGCAACATTAAATTAACCGAAAAATCCTTCGAGTGAATAGTATCAGAAGGCACTTTCTTCATCTTCAATCAGCTGCCTGTTGGGTAAACTGCGACGGGGGCACGTGATACGCATTCAGATACAAAGGGATATTGGGCCATTGAAATATGGGCAGTCGATTCTTGCCCAAGGCTCTTGAAATCGTCTAAAGTAGGTACAAGTAAGTTTGTAGCCTAATTAGTTGTGTTAAATTGAGACGCGTTGGCAGAGAACAGGAATTTGCTTGGTTAATGTGACTACCTAAATTTAGTCCCAGCTTTGCTTCGTTTAAACCATTTATCAAGATTACTTAGCTTTGCTGTTTTCCCATTAAATACAAGAGAGAAGTAAAGTAGCAAGTTATTAAATTATAGTGAATAAAAAAGTACAAGAATCCATACATACATACGACAATGACGACGACGACGTCTGTGGTCTAGTGGTTCGAGTGTCGGACTGCTGATCACGAGGGTCGTAGGTTTGATTCCCACATGACACAAATATTTATGTGATGAACATAAGTGTTTGTGCTGGTATGGGTGTTTCTTATGTATCATAGATACGTATATATTTACAAAAAACTAAACTAAAGTATATAAGTATTATATCCATTGCACCCACAGTACAAGCTCTGCTTGGTTTGGGACTAGATGGTGCTGTGTAGAAATGTCCCAATTTTTTATTTTTTTTTATTTATATATTTAATAATTTATGTGTGATTCAGTTGCAGTTGTTGGGGTGCATTAAAAGAGCCTCCTGGGCGGTCAGCCCCGCTACCAACCTGCTGACTGGCTAATCTTTTCCCCACGGCATGAGCTATTATCATTATGTAGCTCATGTCGACACGATAGAAGAAGTTGCACTCATCATCATCATCATCATCATTTCAGCCGAAAGACGTCCACTACTGGACATAGGCCTCCCCCAATTAAGGGGGGGATATGCCATAATCGCCACGCTTGGCTGGCGGGTTGGCGATCGCAGTTGGTTGGTTAAATACTCAGAGAACGCTGCTGGGGCATCCTCTGGTGAATCCCTTAGTCGTCTTTTACGACACCCATGAGAAGAGATAAGGGTGGTGCTATTCTTTAAGTCCGGCACCACACGGACTAAGTTGCACTCATTGTTAGTTAATTAGATGGGATTTCGTTTTTGTTTTATTATAATTTTATAACAATCCCTTTTGTTTTTGGGTACCGAACATTCATTCGCCGCAGGCAAAAAGTTTTATATTGTTGTTTAAACTGAAGGATTTCAAATCAAAAGAAATTCAACGTTCAATGTACGGAGTTTGAACATAAATATTTATATACTTGTTAATTTTCATGTCTGCTAAGAGTCAAAATTAACATATTGTTAATTAGTCTTAAAAATTACAAATTTGCCAAATAAATTTTACATTTTTACTTTTGTTTATTTCGAAAACCAATTAATTAAACTAGAGGTAAACTCTGTTTGTGTACCGGCCAATTAATTGTTTTGTAAAAAAATCAATTGTAACATAACAGAAACAAATAGGAATTTCTAACAAAGTATTTCCTTTGATTTTTATATCTAATTGCTATGAACTGATCAACTTGAAAAATAATAAAAAGGTACGTGTCTATATATATGAAAGTATAAAATTTACGTTTGTTTATTAAAGTTTAATCACCTCCGTGTGAATTACGGAGCCCGATCAAATTTGATCAGCGTCCAATTAATTTGTTACGTCAGATAGTAGATAGACAATTATGTACAAAGCCCTATATATACACCTACAGACTATATAACAGATTTTACCGTTGATTAATACGAACTCGCACCGAACTGCGATATATCGATGTAAGTTGAGAGAAACGTACTTTTTATTTCACTCGTATGCAGAAAAATCGTTCACACGTTTTATTGGTATCTCCCAATTAAAAAAAGAATGTGGAGTGCATTGGTGTGATGCAGCGGCATTCGCACGGATCCTAGCCAGCAATAAAGTAGGCATCAAGCGAGCTACGTGCCTTACGATAAGACGAGTTGTACGTGCTAACTCCTTATTTGTGCATGAAGCTCAGCCACCGAGCAAACTGGGACGTTTAAAAAACGGAAAGAAAAATTTACATTATCACATTCCTCTGGAGAGTTATTTTACTGTTCTCAGGGCTTAAATATTTCATTGTAGAAAATGTACTCCGTGGAAGTTCATCTGAAAAAACATTTTATAATAAAGATAGGTATCTACCGAGATACTGCAATATAATTTAAAGAGGATTGCATCAGTCTAACGCTCTGCAATTTCATGAGAGGAAACTTTGTAAGAAGACTAGTGATTTCATCAATATTAAATTTTGCCTACTTATTTAGTTACTCAAAGCTTTTAATATAATTAAAATAACTACGTATACGTGTAACTGCGATCAGAAATTTATTGTGGTTCCGTTATTTTTGGTTCAGCATAGAAAAAATTACAAAGAAAAAATAAATAAATAAAAATGGAATGTTGTCCTGTGGCATTAAATAATGTTTCCCGCGTTGTGTATCCTAGCCCACTCGTGCGTTACGTGGGCAGCTACTACGGACGTCAAATGCTCCCCGAAATCACCCGGCACGTAGGTTATAAAAATGAGGGAGATCTCTAAAGTGAAAAGTAAAGCGAGTTTGGCTTTTATGGTAGTTACCCTGAGTTATCCAATCAGTTGGTGCCGGAGAAGCAATAAACTGGGCATCACGTCCGAACGTGTCCTCCCAGTGACATACTACTAACTACCACGAGGCGCACTCAGTGTTGCCAACTTAACGGATTTCCCGTCAGATCTAGCTGATTAGGATGAGGTGACAACGGTATATTATTTTTTCTAACGGCTAACGGATCGTTTAACGGAAAGTTTTACGATTTTTATCAACATTTCTAATTAGTTTTTCCTATAAAGTAGTCAGATTTATGAACGCATTTTAATTTTTGTAACGTCACTATTGCTAAGTGCAGTCCATGGTGCTGAATGGTTTTAATATCTTGCCAAAAAAGAGCAGAAAGTGGATTGCCAAGCTATAGGCAATTTTTTCATTGCAAATTGTTATTAAACCGTCTAAATACATCGTTAAAAAAAAAAAACGGCTTTTTTTGACGGGAAAAAACTATTTTTGACGGAATTTTGACGGAAACACAACAAATTCAACGGAATTTCAAAAATATTGTTGGCAACACTGGGCGCACTGAACGCTTGTCTGCACTCACTGATGGACGAATTTAGATTTATTACTCACCCCGCGTGTTTACTTTTCCTCACATCGTCCGAGCTCTGACAAGATTCATTAGTTAGGGGTTAGTCGCCGATGTAGCTGTGTTTGGACACGGCAAGGGGACACTCGCACTGCGATGAGATTGGAGCAAACTGGTACACGTAATAGTCGAAATTGGAGACATGTTTATTTCAAAGAAGGGTTATAAACGAAATATAATAATAATAATAAATAAATAATATTTTTGGGACATTTTACACATCACCATCTAGTCCCAAACTAAGCAGAGCTTGTACTATGGGTACTAGACAATGGATATAATACTTAAATACTTTTTTTTTTGTAAATACATACTTATAATACATAAGAAACAACCAGACCAACACAAACACTCATGTTCATCACACAAATATTTGTGTGCTGTGGGTATCGAACCCATGACCTCGTGATCAGCAGTCCATCACTAGAACCACTAGACCACAGAGGTCGTCAAATCATATCAGGGATTCCTATGTATACCTAAGTTATAAAAAGTATTTACCACAAATTAACACTATTTACCTACGTGTACCATGCTTGCATTCCTAAAAAACCAGCCAAGTGTGAGTCGGACTCACGCAGTAAGGGTTCCGTACCACCCATCAACCTGATACCCCATAGAAACTGATTTAATTTACGAGAGCTCATCAAAAGACATCAACGTACCATGCACGAAATATAAATTTTTCCATCTCTTTCTTACGCAGGTACCACCACATATGTCTATGTTTACCATATTTTTATTATTTTTTGCTAAACTACATAGTATGCACTATAATCAAACCAAGTTTGACGCTGGTATGTATTACCGTTTTGAATGTAGAGCAGGAACAAAAACGTTGAAAAAATGTATGTTTATCGAGGTTTCTTGTATGGTTTTAGACATTTTTTTATTTTAAGTATTTGTCAGTGGACTAAGGCCTTAGCCTTCTCGTACTGAGAAGAGGCCCGTGCCCAGCAGTGGGACAGTAATGGGCTGGTTATGTTATGTTTTATGTAGTATTTGTCGTGATAGCAACACATATTCTGAGAAAATTTCAACCGACTATTACTTTTCAAAAGATACAGCCCTGTGACGGACGGACGGACCGCGTAGCGAGAGTAACAGGGTCCCGTTTGGCACCCTTTGGGTTTGGGTACGGTTACCTAAAAATTATAAAGGCTGCATGCTTTCAGTTTGCTATAACCCAGTGTAGTATAATCTGATTTTTATTTTAAACATTAAAAGCCGACTACTTAAAATTATTTCGATCGGGGAACCAAACCCTGAATTTAAGAGTAACAGTTTCCATTGTTGATTCTGAATTTTAAAAAGAGATAAGTCAATGGTTCTTTACAAAATCATGATAAACTGTACCACCGAAGATTAATCATTCTTAATGCAAAAGCATCTAAATATCACTTTCCTAAAAGTGAAGAATACATTTGTTTCGGAAAATTCCTCAGCGGGATGATGCAGGAAAAAATCGTTCGATCATCGAATATTTTTGAGTGCTTTTCTCACAGTTATTCTTATAAATGAATTCAATTAATCTTATTTGTTTTTCGATTATGACAACTCACAGTAATCCTACTAATATTATAAATGCAAAAATATAGATGTGTATTTGTTTATCTGAAACGGCTGACGGAATTTGGATGAAATTTAGCACACAGATTAACTATAACCTGGATAAACATATTTTTAGTACGTTTACCCGAGAAGATAAACAGTTAATAATAATAATAATCCTCTTTATTGCACAACAAGATTACATTAATTTCTTCAGTTCCCGAGGGATACGTGATAAGTATTTCTGTGATAAGCCAAATTATACGCGGTCGGAGCCACGGGTAAAGTATAGTTTCTTAAAAAGATACATAGATATTTTTCTACACATGAATACATCTGAGGTATTATAAAGGTACACAAAGAGAAGGCGTTTCTCTGTCAACTATTCTACATTTGATATGCCAAGATAATACTGTAGTGTCAACGTTCTGAATAGGCGTCTATTACACAATGTACCTATTGAGAACAACTCCTATTGCTGACAGCGAACTGTACTCGACGTCTCTAATTGCAGATTATCCGTTATATTTATTGATACCATCAATCACGACTCAATCACATTTGAAACATAATCACCTGTATTATCAGATTTAGGTACAGCTTAACCCTAAAAGTACTTAGATAATAGACAAGCAACAAGATAATCGTCTTCTTACATTAAATTGTTTGAGAATTATCTCACAAAGGAGACTTTACGGATGAATTCAAATGAATTTTGAGAACCAGCTTCTAGCGAACTCATGGCTGAATAGTGGCGCATTGGCTGAGCGCTTAGCTATTTCGCAAAGAATTGCAGATTCGATTCCCGCACGAAAGATTATTAATATGTTATAATAAACAAGTTTAACCGGATGACATCGCGTGTATTATTTAAATTTGTTTTCCAGATGTTTCGAAAGCTTTGCAGTGTTCGTGGTCGCAGGAAGACTTGATCCGATTAAACTTGTTTTATTTTATTGTGTAGTGATCGCGAAAACTTAGTATTAATATGGTCTACAGCGTAGAATACCTAGCCTTAGAACTACAGTAATCGAATGCAGAGTGAAGCCATTTCAAGTTGATCTTAAAAGCCTACGTACGAATATTATTCGTGCGCCTGTATGCGTGTCGGCGAACATTTTACGTGCCGCTTACAGTCAAAAAAGTAAGTCAAAAAAGTAAGTAAAGTAAGTAGTAGTAAGTTATGTCAGTCAGTTATTGCTTGTTCTGTGCTTCAACTTTGAGCAGAACTATGAATTAACTCACTATTGCTTTCTCTAGTCGATGGACGGAAAGATGACCCTTCTGGCACAGGATCCTCTTAGCACGGGGGTCATTGAGCAAATATTTTGCACCTGTAAGTCCAACGCTGTATATACTGCACATACTATGTACATTACTTTGGAAATATGTAAATTTATTATTAGTAAATAAATTACTACTTCAGGATTGCTGACGATACCCGGTACAGCCACAAATCTAATACCGTAAACTGCCCTAACTTGGCCCACAAGACCTACTTTGCCTAGTTATTGTTTGAGTAAACTATAATAGCTATAATTTCCGTACTTGGCAACGCTAACATTTGGTTCAGTTATAAAGTGTCAGTGCGTGTAAAAATTAAGTTAATGCCTTAGGCAAAGTAGGGCTTGTTGGCAAAATTAGGGCATTTTACGGTACTTGGGTATTCGGCGGCTGCGTACAGCGTCACGCTGGACGTAGTCAACGGCGTTTGTAACAGACCACGGTCTAAGGCCTAAGTACAAATAAATTGTTTAGGGTCTTTAAAAAAGCTAAGAAAAATCTACGTTATTTCTCTATCGATTAGTTTGAACACACTTACATAACCAGCCCATTACTGTCCCACTGCTGGGCACGGGCCTCTTCTCAGTATGAGAAGGCTAAGGCCTTAGTCCACCACGCTGGCCTAGTGCGGGTTGGCGGACTACACACACCATTGAGAACTGTATGGAGCACTCTCAGGTGTGCAGGTTTCCTCACGATGTTTTCCTTCACCGTTAAAGCAAGTGATAATCAAATATAAATCCGCACATGAATTCGAAACACACAGGATACACTTGAATCGATCATACCATTGATGCGTGGTCGTTTGTCACTGGGTGCCTCACGTCAATATATATTATCGGTCTTAATTGCCTTACCAATACCTATAAATTATCATCGTATTTAAAAGTACCGTAATTAAAAGCTCGAAAATGCCATCCGGATTCTGTTATTCAGACGCATCTAGTAAGACCGGGTCCGTTCCGAAAAGGCTAAGCTGGTGATGCACTCGCCTTGACTGCAACCAAATATAGACCGGGCGAATTAAGCGTGTTTCCGCTAATGACAAATGTAAATATGAACAAATAAGTAATTTTAACATTAAAACTTGCTGATACTAGTACACTTGTTGGTAATGATAGGGGATTAATATGAAACGGATCATATTATTTGATACGATTACTTGATTGTGGCTTTGGTAAATTATACATAATAATAATAATATTATTCTTTGTTTAATCAGACAACTTTAGGTCAAAATAGTATTTTACAATATTATGTTAGTTCAAAATAAAATTTCCTAATTTTATGTTAAATTAAAATTGAATAAATACGTGGGACACTCAGAAAGTTTTGCGAAACTAAAAAAAATTGTTCTATACGTACATATATTTTTATCAAATCTTTTCAAAGTACTTTCCACCAGCCTCTATACAAAGATTCATGCGCCTAAACCAGTTTTCAAAACACTTTTTCCAGTCCGCCGCAGACACCTCGTTTACAGCCTGCTCGAACGCAGCCAGCGCATCTTCCGGCGACGAAAATTGTATCCCTTTGAGCTGATTTTTTATTTTTGGGAATAAAAAGAAGTCACACGGTGCTAGATCAGGGCTGTAAGGAGGGTGACCCAGGAGTTTGACTGGCGTGCTGTCCAGGAAGTCCCTCGTTTTGAGTGCAGTGTGCGCAGGTGCATTGTCGTGGTGGAGCAGTAGCCCGCGGAGCCCTGTGTTTGGTCGCTTGTTGCTTATAACAGAGAAAACTTCTGGCAAACATTTGGTAGTATACCATTCGGCATTAATGCTTCTTTGATCCCGTAAGGGAATTGATACCAAGTGGCCAGTCAAATTAAAAAAGCTAGCGATCAAAATCTTACCCCCGCTTCTAGATCGCTTCACTTTGGTAGGCGTTGGCTCATTTTGAAACACCCAAACAGTCGACTGGCGCTTGGTTTCTGGGTCGTATTGATAAATCCAGGACTCATCACCTGTAACGATGTCGTAAACACGCCGAGACGAGCCTGCTTCAAATTTGTTAAGCATATCACGGCACCATTCCACCCGGGCCTGCTTCTGAGCATCGGTGAGGTTGTGCGGCACCCAGCGTGATACTATCCTCCTCACGCGAAGATGGCTGTGTAGAATCTCGTGAACGCTTCCCGATCCAATCTTCAATATGTGTTGAATCTCCTGATATGTAATTCGCCTATTGTCTTGGATTAAATTTTTCACTGCTAGCACGTTTTCTTCGGTAACAGCCGTCAAAGGGCGACCGCTTCTTTCGTCATCCCCCAAAGTTGGTCGACCGCGCTTGAATTCGTTATACCAACGATACACGGTTGCCTTGGAAGGGCCTTCATCCATGAATGCCATTTGAAGTCTATCGTACGATTCATCCGGTTTCAGGCGACACTTGAAATCGTATAAAATCATAGCTCTAAAATGTTCCCGGCGCAGATCCATATTTCAGTGAGACACAATACTTTGAATTAACTCGCAAAAAATGTGGAGGGAAATTTTAAAATTGGAACTTACTTATTTTTACTTATAAATAATCATATTTTCGAAAAACATTATAACTGGCCAGTCTCCCATATATAAAAACTTTTTTTCGCAATACTTTCTGAGGGGCCTGGTATGTTTGAAGAATGAAGAACAATAAAGTTAAATATGATTTAGGTATAATGCGCAAATTGAATGTTTTTTTTTATGAATAAAATGAAAATTTAATTAATTTAATTTAATTTGAATAAACAAACATCAACACAAACAAACAAACATAAAAATAATCTTGATTATTTTAATAATTTGATTAGGTATTTTAATGCCTTAACGCAAGCTGGTCGAAATCTAAAGAGAAAGCAAAGCTAAGCGGTCAAGCTTAGCGGGCAAAGTGACTTTTATTTTATTTTATTCTTAACGGGCTTGCGTTTGGCCGCCAACTCACCTGATGTTAAGCGATGGTGCGGTCGACGATGGTACACGCTTGCCCAGCAAAAACCTATTCACTCGAGTCTCGAAGACCACCAGATTATATTTCTCGGGAAACACTGACGCCGGCAAGGAATTCCACTCTTTGGCGGTACGCATGATAAAGCTATTAGCAAACCGGTATCAGGTTTGAATCCTGGGCCCCAATTCTCGCGTTATAGAGATAAATTTCGAATTTTATTCGAGATAATCTCTAATTTCAAATCTCTACGAAAAATGTCGCCGGTAATGTCAACTGCTATGAACCACTCTTTGTATTTAGAGTGCTAGGCGTAGACAAAAATCTAACATAACATTCTGAGAATTCTTATGTATTATAAGTATAGCACAAGCTCTGCTTAGTTTGGGACTAGATGGTGCTGTGTAAAAATGTCCCAAAAATATTTATTATTATTATTTATTATTAATTTGAAGAAGAAAAAAAAGATCGACATTCGCCATCTTGTTTCGACATTAAGTCGAGTTTGAGATAATGTCTGCGAGGCAAGAATCATCGAAAGAATTTTTCTTTCCACAATTTATATATATTTATCTAAAATTAAATTAGAATGGAGCTGACTCGTTGGTCTATTGGACGCAGCTACATTATTGAATTCTGAGTTTCCAGGTAGCATGATTGGCAAACTGTATTTGAATTATATTATTAAGATATTCTCATTGTCTATCCCAGGTGACAGTGTCCGATAGGCGATAAGTTTACAGGATGGGAGAGTTAAATTCCTCTTCCACTTAGCCTGGTAACACACTAACACAACACACACTGATAATGGTATCAGAGTGTGTGTGTTGTGTTTGAAATAGAGTGAGACAGTATTAGTATGGTAATACTCATAAACACTAGGTTTACTAAAATACTATTGTAAAACTAGAATAACCGCCGACAAACTGATTATTGGTTATGAAAAATGCATTCATGTGTTAAAATTAAAATGAGAAAAAAAACACTGTTTGAAAGTCATTATAACATAAGACAAGTCAAATCCAACATTGTAAATCCAACAATTTCAATAACTATGAAAAAGGTGTGAAAGGAATAAACTCAGTCAGTTTAAATAACAGTAAATTGGTAGACCTTTTCCTTAAACTAGCTGGATTTTATTCCTTGACTAATATAAAAATATATTGTAGACAGTCAAAGCGTTTATTGGGGGACGGTGAACCCTTTCAAATCCGTTTGGAACACGGATTCGACTGAATCGCTGATTCAAAAAAATAATGAGTAGTAGTAGTAGGTACGTACTGTATACAGGTTGAGTTTTGAAAATGGTGCTGGAGGGCCGAATCTGAAACTAAAAGGTATATTTAAAAGTCATCAAAAGAGTCATAAACTCGTTTTTGAAGAAAACAATAACTCCATGCTGGTTCGGCCAGGAAATGGAACCCATCCAGCTGGTTTCGCCTGGAAATGGAACCCATCTTTTTTGAAAAAAATATCATCGTATATTATTGAACCAATTGATAAGGTTGCTGATCAGGAACAAATCCTGTGAAAAAATGTTATATATGGCAAATCAACTATTTTTCTCTGGATAGTTTTGGATTTGGCCCTCCAGCACTAGTTTCAAAACTCACCCTGTATATTGTATATACGTTCGAGAACATTCCAGTTTTTACGAATAGCGGGACCTAGAATGTCATGATATTTATTTTAGATACTTCTACACGTGCTGAATTATATGCTCGTGTAAGTTAAATTATTCGTTGAATATTTTACCGAAACATATGTTCCGTAGAAAAGTGTAGGTTTAAAATGAAGCAAATTATAGCTTTTTGACTGTTCTCAACTACTGACACAGATATTCTTGAAAGACTACAAAGCATATTGACACTTAGAGTAATAAGACATACACAGACATAAGACGGACCCTTAAAATGATAGTTTCATTCAAATTTCCGCTCAAAGTTGAAGCACAAAAACAATCGATGTGTGGGCAAGCGGCACGTAAAATGTTCGCCAACTCACATACATAGGAGCGCGTAAGCTGTACTAAACGCAGCCATTTCTGGCTCCAATTTAGTTGTTTCAAATTGTTCATGCTGACTTGGTTTCTATATTTACTTACTCGAAGCATTGACAATTAATTCAAGGGTCGGCCGATGGGATACGATAGATCTCTTCTGAAATTCGTAGCTAGATCGGTCTTTGAAGAGCTCGTAGTTAATCGGCTCGTAGCAGAGCTGCTACGGCTACGAGCTCGTCAATATATTACACGACATTAATTCATTATACGACAATAATTTGCAGGGAAACTGCGCATACATAAGAAAAAAAAAGAGTTAAGCAAATTAACTGTAAAAAATACACAAAACAAATGTAACCATCCTGCATAATATAGTCCGAGGAAGTACTACCACCGTACCTACTTCTGCCGCCAAACAGTGACGCTTGCATTGCTGTGTTCCGGTGTGAAGGGTACGGGTGCCGGTGAAATTACAATCACATGAGACTTTTCATCTTCATGACTTAGTTTGGTGAACCGACTTGCGGTACCATTTAGGCAACAGCCTAGGTGGTATTGCAGTTGTTATGGGCAAAGGTAACCGCTTAACACCAGGTGGGCCTTTTGCTCGCTTCGCCATCTTATACTAAAAAAAATAACAACAATATTAGTAACATGCAAATGCGAGATAATGAACGTTCAATCCAGATCGAGAAGACACTAATGAGATTATAATATAACGGCTTTGACAATATCACTGCTAACGGACTGCATTATATAGTGTATTTTCAATAGTTTTGATCTTCAATGGTTCAATTCAATTCATAGCAGAAGTAGATGAATTTTACTTTTTTACAGTAGAAAAAATCCCCATGAGTAGCAAATTCTAAAAATATACGCATATAGATTATGTTTTATGGGAAATCAAGTATTTTATCATACTATATCATACATGAAATTTTCATATAGTCTTCATCACATTGTTGTCCTTTTTTGTTGAAAACATCATGATACCCGTTTTCGTACATAATAAGTAAGCTAATGATATGTCATATTTACAAAAGTACCTATTTGAATATCAATTGACATGAATCTAAATTGCTTTAGCAACGTGCCTGTCCGATATAACGCAGAATAAACTATATTCAATATGGAATAGTATTTTATACTTAGCAGCTGTGTATCTTTATGTTGTTTTAATATATACTAAACAACCCGCTCGCTTCGCTCCTGTGATATGTCGATAATTGTTCTATACGT
The DNA here is from genome assembly GCA_949699075.1 of Asteroscopus sphinx. Lineage (NCBI taxonomy): Eukaryota > Metazoa > Arthropoda > Insecta > Lepidoptera > Noctuidae > Asteroscopus > Asteroscopus sphinx. Next base: position 15,972,915 of record OX453013.1, read on the forward strand.
ATTTTAATCCAAGACATTGTTTATCTGTCTATCAAATTTCATCCAAATTAGTCTTGTAGTTTTTATGTAATGACTGGATAAACAAACAGACAAATAAAGTTTTGTAATACTAACCTACGAAAAGTATTTATTACAATCTATTTTATACTAAGCCCATACAAATATAAACCAAATCCTAACATAATACAACTTAACACAACACTGAAATCTAATTAAATACACTTGGCGAATCGCTCCCTAAGTACCAAACTAATTTCCAGAAGTAGGCAATATAATTCTGTTCTAACTGTAGCAGGCAGTTAATAATCGACATTAGTAAAGTGGCTCTGTAAGGGGAACCTCCCCTAAGGTATCAAGTACAGTGGCGGACGGTACAAACGACCTGAAACCGTACTGCGATACCATCTACCACTTCTGCATTGCAAGGAGGTAATTCCTCAATTTACAGTAATTTGCTTTTAGAGAATCGGTATATCAATGTACTGTGGTATCGATTGTGTTTATCACTGTATTTGTATTCCATGATTTTATTCTCATAATGGAAAAAAAACAAAAACTAGTAAAAATATGTTATGCAAGGCAATGGTTTTTAGGGTTCCGTACCCGAAGGGTGCCAAACGGGACCCTATTACTCTCACTACGCTGTCCGTCCATCCGTCCGTCCGTCTGTCTGTCACAGGGCTGTATCTTTTGAACGGTAATAGTTAACCGGTTGAAATTTGCTCAGAATATGTGTTGCTGTGAGGTGTATCACGACAAATACTAAAAACAAAAAAAAAGTCTAAAACCAAAGGGGGTCCATACAAGAAACCTCAAAAAACTTGAACGAACATGTTTTTCAACGTTTTTGTTCCTGGTCTATCTTCAAAACGGTAATATATACCAGCGTCAAACTTGGTTATATTATAGTGCATATTATGTAGTTTAGCAACAAATACTAAAAATAAGACAAACATAGACACAAAAATTCATATATCGCGCACTGTGCGTTGGTCTTTTGATAAACTCTCGTAAATTAAATCAGTTTAAATGGGGTATCAGGTCGTTGAGAGGTACGAAACACTTACTGCGCGAGTCCGACTCGCACTTGGCCGGTTTTTATAACACTGTGCGCGTTAATAGCCACATTGAATTGTCAAAAAAATCATAACATACCTATTAAATATCTACAAGCCTATTATCATTAATTATTACAACATAAACGTCATTTTAAATTAAGCACTCTAAAAAATACACAAGAAGCTACACCCCAGGCCTCCATATTTCATATTGATAAGACGATAAGCTAACAACATGCAGGCCTTTTTATAGCCAATAAATAAGGGTTTAAACATATATGCATAACTCGAATATACCTATAGGTTAAATAAGACATGTAACGCTGAAGTAATGGCAACACTGGCCCGGAAGCGGAAAAACGAAACGGACTAGTATTTACGAGCAGAACATCCGCCCAGTGGGCTTCATTAGCACACGCGCTGGACAAAAAAATATATTGTTGGCATACATTCATTGAACTTTACTACTTTGTTACTGCATTGTGAATGAATTACACGGCATTACTCTCAGTTTTATTTTAATGTTAACATTGTTTAGTTGAGTATTTTTATTGTATTTTGAAATGAGCTTTATTATAGTTAAATGCAGAGCGGTTTGCTAATTAATCTTAATGAATGGATTCAGGCATTAATTTGCGGAAATCCATGACAAACAAAATATGGAGTATGCATCCAAGCTTGACGAAGCTTGCTTGAACTAGTTTCACCAAATCAACACAAAATATTGTATCTCCTAATTTTGTCATTAATCTTGGTTTTTGTACCATTATAATATTGCCGGATATAATAAAATATGAGCTCAGTTGGCTTATCAGTATGGTGAAGAAGCCCATTGTGGTCAGAGTCAGTTCAGTGGCGCTCGCTGCTAATTAGCCAGCCACAAGATAAATGTCAGCAATCACGAACCCCCGCAAGGCGGCCACACGCTACCCGCCTCCGCCAGTCCGCCCGCGATCAACAGATTACTTACAAACTAGCATCTCGCCTTACAGACCAATCCTCCTTATTACACCGTTTTTGTATCCTCGACTGCCCAACGGAACCCTTGCTACTGATTTATATTAATAGATCACAATCAATCATCCGCTATCTTGACTTCCACGCTGATAGCTCAATAATAAGCTCGAATTGCCCCCATAATAGTGTCTTCGTCGCAAATGTCAATTGTTGAACTTTTAAAGGGGCTGTTGGTAATAATAGGGGTGGTCTTGTTGAACCATGTCGTTGTAAATCAGCGGTTCACTTTATATTGAAGGTAAATCACTTTGTTGAAAGTTCAATCGGTTGGCGGGTGATGCGAATCGTGTCATTGTAACGCGTTACATGATTCAATGTGCGCTACTTTTATAGACTTTAATTTTATATAAGGATTTTTTTGTTATTTCAAACCAAAGAGTAGTTAACTCATTTTAATAAAACAAGTAACCACGAACGCTGCAAAGCTTTCGAAACGTCAGGAAAACTAATTTAAATAATATACGCGATGTAATCCGGTTAAACTTAATAAATAACAAATAAATATTTTTCCCAATAATAAATATTTTTGGGACATTTTTACACAGCACCATCTGGTTAAACTTGTTTTATTATAATGTGTAGAGATCGTGAAAACCTAAGAAATTAGTAGTTAACTCATTAAAATTTTAATCTAGGAGACTATTATTAAGCAAATGCTTTGTACATGTCATTTCTTTTGTAATGTTTTATTTCTGTACTTATCTGTATTATTGTTCCAATTTTAGTAGATATATATACTGCCGAGTATAATAAGAATGTTTTTTTCCAGAAAAAACTTGTTTACAATGAAAATTAACTTGTAACTAAATATAGCATCTCTCTATCGCTCTAAGGTTTGCTGTAAGAAAACTCATTTTTGAATTAAGCTTGCCGATGTAAGCTTTCTTACTATGACAATAATGAATATAATGTTTGTACAATAATGAATAATAATGATAACTTTACAAAAAAACCGGCCAAGAGCATGTCGGGCCATGCTCAGTATTATAGGGTTCCTTAAGTAGGTGTACAAACGAATCAAATCGAATATTAATCATGGCTATTTTAGTTTTTGCAATAATCGGCAGCATTCGCGACTCAGAGCGTGTTGTTAGTAGCGCTATCTAGCGATAAATTCAAGAAGCCAAATTTAAGAAGTCTGTCATGTCCAAGTTACTTTTTGTGATTTTTTCAAATAGAAGGTAGCTAAAGGAGCATTATTTGCCATGATAATTTTTCTTTAAGGTCAATGACCTTTGAACTAGGACGTTTTAAGTATTTTTCTGTCTATAACTCAAAAAATTATAATCACATTATACTCAAAATAATTTTAAAAGAGAGTTTTCACAAAGGTATGTGGAAGATTATAAGTTTCTACGTTGCATAGTTTAGAAATGGCAGGGGGGGGGGACACATTGCAAGCCACTTTGGCGGGCTATATTTCGCAGATGGTACACCTGATAAAAAAGTGATGTATGAAACATTACCTTCATTTTAGTAGACCTATTCAATGATAACCCACACAAGGGGGTGCTGCGAAAATATTTTTTTTTCCCCATTTCACATGTATGGGCGCCACCCCTAAAGAACGTAAAAACTTTTTTTTTTATTCTTTTAAAATTGAGATCTATATGCAGACTATTAAAAAAAATTCATTTACTTATGTTTATAACTGTAGAAGTTATTAAGCTGTAAAGGATTAGGACAGACGGACAGACGGACGGACAAGACGAAACTATAAGGGTTCCTTGTAGGACTTCGGAACCCTAAAAAAGAGGTAACGTATATACCGCTACCCTAGACCAAAACGAAGACAACTAAATAAACTAGACATTTCAGTTATTATTATACGTAATTTGAATACTCGCTCATATATTTACCTACCTACGCACCAATTTTTGTCTAATAACTTCATTTTTAACTTGTTTTAGTTTTAAACTAGGTGTGCAATACTTACCTTTATTTAAGTATTTAAAAGTGGAATTATTGAAAGTCTCTTATTTCGTACAAAATTGTTTTCTATGTATCTCAAACAGATTTAAAGCGCATTCCTGTGTAGTAATAATCCGGCTACATTTTTGGATGAGTATTTAATATTCATAAAGAAGTTCTGAATACGGAGCATATGCAAGTTCTAAATATCTTAATTACCTGCTACCGCGAGTTCGCCGCGGAAAGTTTTTGCGTTATACTCGGTACCGTTTTGAATATAGTTCCCTTACATGACGTCACGCCCCACAACATTATACTTATGAGATTAATTCAGAAATATTTACGTTTGCTCTTGCTATCTTGGTATTACGATACATAGCTGAATTAAATATATGTGGGGCAGTAAAGTTCTGGAGTGGCGACCGCGTACTGGAAGGCGCAGCGTGGGTAGGCCCCCCACAAGGTGGACCGACGACCTGGTGAAGGTCGCGGGAATCCGCTGGATGCGGAAGGCGCAGGACCAGTCGTTGTGGCAATGCTTGGGGGAGGCATATGTCCAGCAGTGGACGTCTTTCGTCTGAAATGATGATGATGATGATGGGGTATAAGAACTTTTCCCATAAAATAAGATTATCATTTTTTTATCTAATCTACAATAAATTTCCAGTTTGACAATGCTATGATCGATAGTTTGAATTCAAAATTCTTGGGCTTCTATGCTTCTAAGACATTTCAGTAATCCTACAAAATCTATTAAAATACCAACCTACATTTCTCAATCGAGAAATTCTAGGTATCGATACAAACAAATAGTTCTGTCGATCGTCAGTTCAGACACTATCTCGGACCAATAAACATAAAAGAGAGAGTCAATAATTTGTTATTTATTTTTATGTTAGATGTAGGTAATTGCTTTCTGTCTGGTAGGTACAATCATATTCCCCAATTTTATATACATGATACCTATGTTAGTAACCTAAAGTCTAACATCTCGATATATTTTTCAGTTTTTCGAGCTTATTTTTAGCAATTTTAATTGTTTAATATTTCAATGTAATAAATTTTTTAATACTTTTACCATTCAACTTGAAGAAGTAAAAATTTCTTCAGAAAGTTTAATGGTAAACAACGCCAACAGTATGGTTCTAATTATCGGGGGAAAAACGTTTTTTCTTAATTGACTCTACCAATCGGTTCTATGTTATAGTTACAGAGTCTACGATTTCCGTTTACAGGTATAGTAGCTAAATGATATTACAAAGTTTTTACTACTTATATTTTAGGGTTCCGTACCCGAAGGGTGCCAAACGGGACCCTATTACTCTCGCTACGCTGTCCGTCCGTCCGTCCGTCCGTCCGTCTGTCTGTCACAGGGCTGTATCTTTTGAACGGTAATAGGTAACCGGTTGAAATTTTCTCAGAATATGTGTTGCTATGAGGTGAATGACGACAAATACTAAAAAAAAGTCTAAAACCAAAGGGGGTCCCCATACAACAAACCTCATAAAACATGCATTTTTTTCAACGTTTTTGTTCCAGCTCTGTCTTCAAAACGGTAATATATACCACCGTCAAACTTGGTTAGATTATAGTGCATATTATGTAGTTTAGCAACAAATACTAAAAATATAACAAACATAGACATATGTGGTGGTACTTGCGTAAGAAAGACATGCAAAAATTCATATTTTGCGCACTGTGCGTTGATGTCTTTTGATAAACTATCGTAAATTAAATCAGTTCTTATGGGTTATCAGGTCGTTGAGAGGTACGGAACCCTTACTGCGCCAGTCCGACTTGCACTTGGCCGGTTTTATTTATACCTAATTTACCAGAAGTACCTAACATTAACACAACTGTACTAAAAAACATGAAATGCAAAAAAAAACGAAACGTTTATTAATTGTTTTCTCTTTTCCTATAATAATGTCGGCGCTCAACAACCAAACATTCAACAACACGACACTTTATTTGTCTGTAGTAATTACGTAAATTACCCTTCATAAGTAACCCTTTAACCTACACACTTCAATAATAAACCAGCTGTCTTTGTATAAAAATTTAACAAAGCACTCTATTTGAACAGCTGACGCTCATTGTGAGCTGAACATTATACAAAAAACATCGATTAAACTACCCGAAGGTTACTAACACGACGGTTTTGTCAGTCTTAAGTAACTATTAAAGCCATCACACATAGCGAAGATGCTATACTAAGTAGATAATATATATTATCTTAAAGCATCTTTTGCAATGCAGCTTATTAAGCACGCGTGTTTTTACTTTACATTATCGCACTAGTGCTTTTTACTTTAGGGTTTATTTTTAAATTCCAACAAAGAGTTTTTATTTCTTAACAATATTTAAGAAAATTGTGATTAAATCAACGTGTTAATTAAAATATGATACATGAAAATTTCATTTCATCAAATCATTTATTTTTAACCGACAAAAAAAAAGAGGAGGCTCTCAATTCGACGCGTATATATATATATATATTTTTTTTTTTATGACCACGTATAACTGTTTACAGAGTGGCCCGATTTTGATGATTCTTTTTTTGATGGATAGGGTGTATCTCGAAGTTGGTCCCATTTAAATTTCAAAATCAAAATCCACCCCTAATGGTGGGAAAACAAACATAAGTGCTTGTTCACCCACTGAATTCTTACCTGTTAACCGATTCTGTTGAAACTTGGCACACAAATATAGTTCTAGACACTATGACATAATGGAGACCTGGAGTTAGAATAAACCACAAAAAAATTAAAATAAAACTTTTTAACAAAAAATTGAACCGACGAAACAAGAAACTGAAAAGCGAAAAATAACTAATTATGAGTCGGCGCCAAACAAACAATCAACGAAGATCATTAAATTACTTTAAATAAATTATAAAAACAACATAACATCAAATACAACGTGAAATTTTCAACGATAAACAATAACTTTCCAAAAAATCGTTCTCCGCTCGGCCACTTGCAACTTGCATGCACGTTGCTTGTTAAAAGTTTGTTCGGCGGCGACTCATAATTAGTTATTTTTCGCTTTTCAGTTTCTGTTTTCGTCGGTTCAATTTTTTGTTAAAAAGTTTTATGTCAATATATTAACGTTAATTTGTGTTAAAAAATAAAAACATCTATTTATAATATTTTTTAATATTAGGATGTTTGGCGGCAGCCTTCCACCACCTGCGCGCGCATAGCTATACATTACTCAACCACAGGCACGGCGAGAGATTACAGAAATCCGCGCGCCATGTAAAGTAAAAAGCACTAGTGCGATAATGTAAAGTGAAAAGCACGCGTGCGTTATAAGCTGCATTATGAACCTAAAAGCGTTGCAATAAGAACCACTTTACGAGTAAGTGTGTTGAAAAAAATATGAATTTGACATTTGTACATTTGTTTTTTTTTTTTTTTTTTTTTTTACTGACTTGGCATTTTTTGTTTTGCTTTTTATTACACCATAATGTCTTTTAATAATGATTTATATAGTATACCTAATAATATTTGAAATGAATGTTCATGTCGTGCTCACATATAACTTGTTTTTTTTTTTTTTGCATGCCAACTGGTAAAATATGGTTGAACTTTGTTTATTATGTTTACCACCATGTTATGTACCATGTACCCATATTTGCAAAATAAAATATCTTTATCTTTATCTTTACTTTATTTAAATAAATCATCATCCTCCTCGCCTTTTTCCAATTATATTGGGGTCGACTTCCAGTCTAACCAGATGCGGCTGAATACCAATATGCAGGCTTAACAATAATATACGCTATAATATTTTATATTAAGATGAAATATAACAGCATTTTGTACAACTGTTAAAGAAACGGGTATTAATATGGCATAGGTAAGTAGTTAGGGCCCTATTTAGCTTAGGGTCGATCGAGGTCCTCATTATCATCATCATTTACAGATTTTATCAAACTAGTATTAACGATGTGCAATGCACGAGACATGACAATTTTCTGGGCCAGCCGCATGTGATGATTGTGCTATCATCATCTATCGACACAACGAAGAAGAAAGTCAACCTTCAAAGGTTTTAAGCTTTTTACGTAATTCTTCTGTTTACGTGCGAAGTCCTGGGAGGAGTCAATCGGAAAAAAAAACCGCTTTCCCGACCAAAGCTTGCAAGAGGTGGTTTTATTCCGTAAGAGTCATTCATGCGTTCGCCTTACCCAGACGCAGAGTATCTAAAACAGTCGCCAATCAATGATCAATAATGTAATGTATGTATGTAGTTTAGAACCGATTTGGCATAGGCATAGACCAAATCGATTCTGTCAAACTCACCACTAATTTTGTCTAAACAATGAGGCAGCCACGTAGTAGTTCCAAACTTTGCTTTTAGACACAACCGAATGGCAGAACGATGTTCATCAAACAATCAACTTTTACGTATAAGTACCATTGACTGTTACTTTATAAAAAGGTGCAAAGCTTTTTTGCACCTTCCAAAGGTGCAAAGCGAGTGTGGATGGAAGAGTTGGAAGGGGACCTCGGCGAACGTATCGCGATCAAATCGCGGATGTTCTCAAAAAATGCCAGGTTAAGAGTTCTCTAAACCGACGAGCAAGTATGGCGAGGTTAATGGTTGTTTCTTATGTATTATAAGTATGTATTTACAAAAAAAAAAAGTATATAAGTATTATATCCATTGTCTAGTACTCATAGCACAAGCTCTGCTTAGTTTGGGTCTAGATGGTGATGTGTAAAATGTCGCAAAAATATTTATTTATTTATTTAATGGACGTAGATGATTCGAAAGAGGTGTGTCAGGATCGTAGCAGGTGGAAATCCATAGTCTCTGCCTACCCCAATGGGAAACAGGCGTGATAATATGTATGTATGTATGCAAAGCTTTTTTAAACACATCATAAATTTTGTTAGAATAATAGAAATTTTATGCCAAATAAGAGTTTTGGAGGTTTGTTGGTCACGAAAAAAGTATATTTCAAAGTGTTTATAGAGTTGAACTATTTTTATATTTAAAATGTTTTTGGAACAAGTAGTAAGAAGTTAAGTGGCTTTTAAATTTAATGTTTGACAAATATAACTACGTCCAAGTGTTTTCGAAGTGAGTAGGGTATGTCATGCCTTCATAATATAAGCTCAACTTGCTTTTTTTGAAGAGAAATCTATCGGAGACCATTCTCTTACTTTAAAAGACTTTTAATATTGCATTTACTGGAAAAATTGTGCTTCTAACCTGTAATTGAACAAACGTTCATTCGTACTTTTATTTTATTTTTTTACACTTGCGTTTGACCGTCACCTCACCCGGACGATGGTTCACGCTTGCCCAGCAAAGGTGAGAGGACGGCAGTGAAATATTTCGACCCACCCTCACAAGTGGCTACACCGGCCATCGTACCGGAACACGACTAGGTCGCTTGGCGGCACGTCTTTGCCCGGTGGGTGGCCGCAAGCCGTCGGCCGTGGCCTACCACCAGTATGTCACCTGATTTGTACCACCCAGGGACCACGTGTAGGGATTCGTAAAAGGTGTACTCTCCTACGGACGTGGGTGACTCGATCCCCAAGATCACTCGATTTTGATCACTGATACTTAGAGAACTCAGATTCATCATCATCATTATCATCATCATTTCAGCCGAAAGACGTCCACTGCTGGACATAGGCCTTCCCCAAGCATCGCCACAACGACCGGTCCTGTGCCTTCCGCATCCAGCGGATTCCCGCGACCTTCACCAGGTCGTCGGTCCACCTTGTGGGGGGCCTACCCACGCTGCGCCTTCCAGTACGCGGTCGCCACACCAGAACTTTACTGCCCCATCGGCCATCCGTTCTGCGATAATATATAATATTCCGTTCTCAGATTCATAATATATGCATTTAAAAGTAGAGCAGTTTTCATAGGTAAAGGATATTATATCGCTCGGCATATTAATGCAATAGCACTGTAGAAAGTTGGGGCAGATATGTACAGAGTTGTGCAACTATTTCTCGTTGCTCGTGGCTGGCTTGAAAAGTTTCTAGCTTCATTAAGACTACACTCTTACCGCTGTACATTTAAGTTCCTTTTGCAAAATTACTACTTCAAGATTTAAATATTTATTACGAGGCTTTAGAATTCGCTGGGATCAAATCCTAGAAAGTTTATTCTGATTACATTTTCAAAAGTGGAATGAGATCTAGGTGCGTGATTACATTGGAAACATGTATTGATTTGGTCAAAGTCAGTTTCGTCTGGCGATGAGTTCTATAAACGTACATTTCGATACATAATAGGTACAGATACGGAGTAACTATTAATAGTAGCACAATTATCTCCTCACCTTCATCTTGACTTTCCATACACAACGTTAAAATTGTAGTACGTTATCGATTAGTCGATAAATAAAAGTAATAGCAACAACAATATTGTTGTGTACCAGGGTGAAAAAGTTATCAGAGAAGTCGTTACTCATTCATTGATTTATATTTTATCTCATAGAGCATTCACCGCCATATTTATTAATAATTTGTGCAATATCTATGTCTGCGTATTTTACGTAAGAGTAACTGCCTGATAGTGTTACCAAACACTATAAATATATTTATCTGGACCCTAGGTTTTTGGCTAGCAACAGCAAAGTCATCTAAGCACCAAATTTTTAAGTTGATTTATCTATGAGAGAGCAATGTTCTTTGTTCACAACATCAATATCGAGCGACGCTTGCGCCTGATATTTATTACCACTTCGCATCGCACCAATTTTATCCACTGATACATTTTTACGATTATATCCGCGAACAGATGCACAATTTTATCTCAACATACCCTAATTTTTGTCGTTAAAATCTCAAGCCGCTCGACTTCACTCGGCATCTGACATTAACTCGTTGAGAATGATAAAGCTCTTCGCCCTCACAATGGCTTTATTAATCTAACAGTGCTTGAACAAATCACGCGAGCTCTACAAATAATAACTTCGTTCATACGAGACTGAAAGCGACTGCAAAAATGTTTTCGAGATAACTCGTCTCGACTCCATAGGCTCTTGTATTTTCATACCATATCTTACAGTTACTATGCTGCACGTATCGGTATAATACATATGCGTACGCCTTCTGCTTTCTTACGAGATATCCGTCTATGATATGAAAACCCCTATTAATATCTTTCTATATTTTGTATTGTTAGGAATAAGAGGAAAATCTCTGTTCAACGATTTCATTCAATTTTCTAATGTTATACAGGCGCTGAATAAAAAATCGAACGTTCGGTGATTAATCAGTGGTTTTGTGATAAATCGACGCGTCAAAAAAGCTTTTACTTACATTGCCCAATGTGGATATTGTAATAGTCAATGAAGGTAGAATTACTGAAACGTTTTAGTCATAAATAATCATGAATCGTATTTTAATGAAGTATTAGAAAATATGTTTATTGTCAGGAAAGATGGATTTATTAGGTATTCTAAGCGAAGGCTATCTTTCTTTTTTTTTTCATTCAAGTCAAACAACTGGACTTTGGAAATGGAAATTCAAATTCAAATTCAAATGTTTTTTATTTCAAATAAACCTAATTACAGGCACTTTTGAAACGTCAGGCTCTAGTTGCACAATTCCAAATTGTGGGTCCTATGGAGAAGAACGGGCAAGAAACTCCATGGTTATGCTCTTTTTGAAATAGGTTATTGTTCATTTCATCAAATTCATTCCAATAATGTGAGTGTAATTAAAATTAATGTCAGAAGTAAATAAAAAAAAAAAATTACAAAAATAAAAAACCCGACTGCGTGTAAAAATAACAGAAAAGATATAAACAAGACTTATCAACACGCAGTCGGAGGCTACGTATGTTTTTGGTCATGAATTACATAATAGTTCATCGGTAGCCTCCGCCTGCGTGTTGATAAGTCTTGTTTATATCTTTTCTGTTATTTTTACACGCAGTCGGGTTTTTTATTTTTGTGAATTAATTTTTTTTTTTTTTTTTTTTGTTTTGACATGTTTTATTTATCATACTATTCATGTTCTTTTTTGAAAAGTCAAATTCATTTTTAACGTTGAATATTTTGTTGTTTTTTAGCATTTCTCATTCCAAATTACATTTAAACATATAAGTTGTATATATTTTCGTAAACCATTTATAAAACCCTTTATTTTGATACCCCACTCGATAGGTTGAGAGCAAAAAAAAATTTTTGAAGTCACATAAAATGGCTCCAAAAAGCGGCCATTTTGTTTTTTATAATTTTGATATACCCAGTGTCACTCTCACAAAACTCTCAAGCTAAGATCCATCAAGCCGTTTAGGCTACAGAGCGTGCCAAAGAAATATACATACATACATACATAAATACATACATACATACATACATACATACATACACTCGAAAAACATAACACTCCTTCTGGCGCAGTCGGGTAACAAGAGTATAAAAGTGAGGGTATTGCCTTTAGAAATAAACGGGTACGGGTGCCGATGAAATTACAATTACATGAGACTTTCCATCTTTATGTCTTAGTTTGGCGAACCGACTTGCGGTACCATTTAGGCAACAGCCTAGGTGGTATTGAAGTTGACATGGGCAAAGGTAACCGCTTAACATCAGGCCCACCTGTAACGTTGTACATTATTTCCTAAGTTTCCAAGTATTGGAAATTAATATTAATCTATCAAAAAAGTACATTTCAAATCAATATGTACAAGTTACGTTCATTTAAAAGTATCAATATTATTTCTTAACATCAGCAAGCCGCGCGAACGCGACGGTAAGCGAAAACAGGTTTTGGTTGGCTACGTTCGAGTCGCAATTTCACCACACTTGTCATTACGGAGCTGTGAGCAGCTAATGTGTGCTAACCGTGGAAATATTTTAAACGTCAACCGCCACCACCTACATTATTATTAAAAATCAATTACCTAAAATCTAAAACTGTGCTAATTCTACAAATACAAACAGTGTTAAACCCCAAATCGGGTGAGTGTGGCAGAAACATTATTTTAACTAATTTTAAGTAGTTGAGTACTTGCATGACTTTGATATTTTTGATCATCAAAAATCATCATCATTTCTCGACGATCATCATCACTACTTGCACTATATCATTTTGTGTTAGTGTAACTACTGTATTAACATGTGATTAGACTATATTTAGCTTCGCAAAGGATATGACCGAATGACCGGTATGACCTTAACCGTGTCATGAAGGTCATGTCTATGTCTATTTTAGTTTGTGCTATCCCTAATGCATATCTATTCTTCCAAATTCTTGTACCTATGTAGCTACTGACTTGATTGGAAACTATACTAGCTATTTTCGGAATTTAATTTAATTTGTAAAAGTAACATAAATTGTAACTGCTACCATTGTAATATTTTTGTCATGATTTTATCATTTTACTATGCTGTCTAGACTGCCTCATCATGATTGCTATTTCATGCTAGAACACTGCTTTCCATATAAGTAGTACACAGTGGATCACGGATGTCGCAGTCATCAGCATGAATTCGGACAAAGTCTAAAATGTCCAATAACCGGATCCCAGGGTTTTTCGTATACGGTTAATTTTGGAGACGCTACGAGCCTGCTGCACTACTCCTGCAACTCCGCGACATACTACGCCTGAAGACCTACCTACCTGCACTGCGGCCACCTTCCTACAGCGGACTACTAAGGATAGTGGTGTTTCATTCAGACTGCGGACTAGAACCTAACACGCGCTCGATAATCTAAACTCACACCCGGCTTCACCGACCTACCTACCTAATTTTTGATATTCGGCTTCACCTACCCACCTATTATTATATTTTAGAAACTGCCTATTTTTGTAACTTCAATTACTAAATTAAATTATTTGTTATTGTTGCAAAACTAATATTTTTATTTATAAAACTACCTACCTATAGCCGGATGTGACACACCTTTAGCTCGTTTCGCCATCCTATACTATAAAAAACCTAGGTTTTTTTAGGTTTATACATACTTGTAGGAGGTGGTAAGATATCGAACCATCATATCGAACTCAAATTGCAATTAATAGGCCCATCTGATGCCAAGCGGTTACTTTTGCCTTTTTTTTTTCTTTTTTTTTTTTTTTTTGGCGGAGAAAATGCCTATCGCATGTCACGCTACCCGGGGTGGTAGCGTGGTTATGTGGGACTTGCACCCACTAAAAACTCCGCCGTGTACCTACTCTCGCCTTGGTGGATGAGCCACGAGAACTGCGATGCATGGCATTCGCGACCCATCCAGCGCGGCCCATTTTCGGGTCCCTCTCTCTGTAGTGACGCTCCTTAGGCGATGTCCGGGTACACTTGGGACATCACCACAACTTGAAGGCCGTGCAATGCGGACGACTGACTCCCCAGTCTATCGCCCGCTGGCCTCTGTTAGGGCGGCATCAGTTCGGCGTAAAGCCGCCTGCGCCGACCCGTCCTCCTGCGGCGGATTGGATCAGCGAAGGAGTCTTCTTCCCTGACCCGCTCCGCCGCTTCTTTCTGCGAGATAATCTCCTCACAGAAAGATGCGACCGCCTCCCACGCCTCCACACTGTCAGCCATGGCCCTGATCACGGCTGGCAGTGATACGTCTCCCCCAATCGCTGCAGTGAGAGCACGGCGCTGCAACACCCAAGCAGGACAGTATGCAAGGGTATGAAGGGCCGTGTCCTCACTACAGCCGCACTGGTGGCACATGGGAGTAGCCTCCCGTCTCGCCACTTTATGCAGGTATTTGCCGAAGCAACCATGTCCCGACAACACCTGCACCAGACGGAAGGACAACGTTCCATGTCGCCTCCGTACCCATTCCTCAAGGATCGGCTGGATAGCCCCCACAGTCCAACGACCGGCACTGGGCGTTTCCAGCCCCTCCCTCCATTGCACCATTATGGCAGCCTGTGCCTCCCTGCGCCACGTTTTTATAACTTCAGGCAGCGGGTGTCTGCCACTTTCTGCCTGATGGTCCGCTCCCTGCCAATAGATCTTGGCGAGCACCTGGGCCTCTAAGTCCCACGGGAGGGTGCCTGCAAGTGCACACGCCGCTTCCGCAGATATTGTGCGGTATCCGCGTATGACCCTGACTGCCATGACTCTCTGCGGCCTTCGCAGCAGAGCCTTATTTTGGGCATTCAGGGACTCCGCCCACACTGGCGCCCCATAGAGTGCCATCGAGCGCACCACCCCCGTATAGAGCCGTCGGCAGCTCACACTCGGTCCACTTAGGTTCGGCAACAGCCGGCTAAGTGCGGACGCTGTGCCGATCAGCTTGGGGGCAAGTTGCTCAAAGTGCTCGCCAAAATTCCACCTTCGGTCTAAGACCAGGCCCAGATATTTCATGCGCATGCGGACCGTTACACTGGCATCACCAATGGTGATGTGAGCGCCAGCTGGTGGCCGACGTCGGGGCGCATGAAATACCAGGGCCTCCGTTTTTTCAAGCGCCACCTTGAGACCCAGTGCTTGGATACGACCGATAACAAGGGACGCGCATTCAGTGGCCAAGCGTGCTGCTTCCTCATAATTTCCTCCCCGGGCTATGACGAGGGTATCATCAGCGTAACATATGACGCCCTGCCCGGGGGAGAGGTCGCCACGTAAGGCCCAGTCGTAGCCCGCGTTCCACAGAAGTGGCCCCAAAACCGACCCCTGCGGAACTCCGAACGAGATGGGCCTGCGCACGACTTGGCCATCGCGTCCTTGATAGCTGACGCACCGCCCCCTCAAGTAGTCTGCCATCAGCTGCCTTAAATACATGGGCACCCCATGGAAACGGAGCGCCTCTCCAATGCAGCTGAATGGCAGACTGTTGAACGCGTTGGCGATGTCTAGTGACACCGCCAACAGGACCTCTCCTTGCACAACTGCGTCCTTAGCTTTAGCCTTCAGGCTCACAATGGCGTCAAGCGTGGAACGCCCTGCCCGAAAACCGTATTGAGCGTCCGACAAATTCGGGCCCACAGAGTTTAAGTGCTGGACGATGCGGTTGGCGAGAATCCTCTCTAGCATCTTCCCCGCCTCATCCAGCAAGACTATAGGCCTGTACGCCGAAGGAGACTCCAGAGAAGCGGTTACCTTTGCCTATAACAACTGCAATACCACCCAGGTTGTTGCCTAAATGGTATTGGAACTCGCGTTCGCCAAACTGAGACATGAAGATAGAAAGGCTCATGTAGTTGTAATTTCACCGGAACCCGTACCCATCATACTAGAACACAGCAAGCAAGCAACAAGTATGCAAGCATTACTGTTTGACGGCAGGAATAGATACGGTGTGGTAGTACTTCCCCGAACAAGCTCTATCTCCTGGTCATGTGCGCGCTCCTGTTGCCGTCTTGCTCTAAGATCACTAAAGAGCTATGGCTGCACGTTAATAGGTACTTATAAAAGCAATTGATACTGTAAACATAGATAATACATGTTGAAATCCAACTTCATTTAACCAGAAACCAGACTAAATATCTTAAGTCATACATCAACAAAATTGACCCGAATATCGGCGCCAGAAGGAGCAGGATTAAATTTTAAGTATACAATCATAAATTTATGGAATGTTTGTGGAAGCGGTAGCGTCACAGCTTAGCTTGGTGCATAATGGCAAAGATAATGATGTCAAGAGGCGGAAGAAGCAATTACGACCTCGAGCCGTTTGCAATCACGTCGAGATATTTCTGAGAAAACAACACTGCTACCAGACAATTCCGAGATTATATTTCTTCTGAATATTATTGCGGTAAGTATCTCCCGTCTCCAAGAAAGAAAATCTGTTATCTTATACTGTTTTGTAGGCAGGCGATAAAATGCCCGGGCACTGAAAGATAGGCACAATACAAAGCTATTATTAGCTGTACAATAGTTTCTGAACGCAATCCTAGACTTCAATCACGTTGGTATTATAAAGCTTCTCTTATGCCTACCAGTGATCGCTTTAATATTGGGCTACGATCAAATATTCCGCAATTGATGGTCGGTATTCGGAGAACAGTTTTACTTTTATTCGAAATGGAAGGACTCCGTTAGATAACAAATAAACGAACAGTACCGGCCTGCCAGTGGCTACACACGTGTAGAATTATTACACCGAAACTTTTCAAAAATCTGTTATCTGTTATTGTACGCGTCGGCATCGGCTAAACTTTTGAAAATCGCTTGCTTCCTGTGTTTTAGTTTAAACGTTATTTGTTTTATAATAAAACCAGCCAAGTGCAAGTCGGAATCACGCAATAAGGGTTCTGTACCACCCATCGATCTGATATCCCATAGAAACTGATTTAATTTACGAGGTTCATCAAAAGACATCAACGCTCAGTGCGCGAAATATGAATTTATGCAACTCTTTCTCACGCATATGCCTATGTTTGTCCTATTTTTAATATTTTTGTTAAACTACATAATATGCACTATTAATCAGACCAAGTTTGACGCTGGTATGTATTACCGTTTTGAAGACAGATCAGGAACAAAAACGTTGAAAAAAATGCATGCATGCATGTATGGGGACCCCCTTTTTTTTTTTTTTTTTTTTTTTTGTGATACTACTTATGGCAACACATATTCTGAGAAAATTTCAACCGGCTACCTAATACCGTTCAAAAGATACAGCCCTGTGACAGACAGACGGACGGACAGCGTAGTGAGAGTAATAGGGTCCCGTTTGGCACCCTTCGTGTACGGAACCCTAAAAACCTAGGTACTATCCTACTAATATTATAAATGTGAATGTTTGTGACGATGTTTGGATATTTGTTACTCAATCACGCTGAATCGGCTGAACGGATTTGAGTGAAATTTGGCACGAAGATGGACTATAACCCGGATTAAAATATAGGCTACTTTTTATCCTGGGAAAAAACAGTACCCGAGGGATGCGTGATAAGTCTTTCTGCGATTAGCCGAATTATAAGTAGGTGAAGCTGCGCGCAGTCTAGTTGAAAAATAAATATTTTATAATAAATACATTAAATACGTGTGCATGCAAAAGTTCAGCCTGTACGGATATTTTTAGTAGACAGAAAAATAAACAAGCTAAATAAAAAACATGCAGTATCAAAACGTTCATCATACAATTATGCATAATCATATGTTTTTATGAAGAAGCGAAGAAGATGTTAACGGAACGCAACACACTATTTTGGACAACCGTATTGGTATTGGTATCGGTATAACGGGCCATTTTCCGCAACTCCACGCTTGGCGTGTATTTTGCGTGTGGGTGGGAATAACTTGTTTACTCGAGCCACCCCAGCTCCTCGAGGAAGGCCAGCAAACGCTTGATGTTGCTGACTGTCTCTCGGAGAGTACCCGGATCTCCGAAGTACTTAGCCCTGTATGAGGCGACCTCCGGGCAGTTGAGAAAACCGTAACTTTCAATAGAAAATTGTACTTAATTTTAGCAGGTTATCCAAGCAAAAAACACCCTTTGAAGACAAGTGGCTTTAAAGAAAGTAGTCAAGTTTAACAACAACCTATTTTTTTATACACAGCACCATCTAGTCCCAAACTAAGCAGAGCTTGTACTACGGGTACTAGACAATGAATATAATACTTTTTTTTTGCACATAATACATAAGAAACACCCAGACCAACACAAACACTTATTTTCATCACACAAATATTTGTGTGATGAACAGCAGTCTGACACTCGAACTCAGAACATACCCTTAGCACTACAAGCTGGCCAAATTTTGTAGACACGTGAGCCAAGGCACCCTCAAACTACACTTCTACGAATTTGGAGTTTTTAAACACACTCAGCTAGAAGCCTTCTTGGTTAAAATGAAAATTAATAAGTATGTATTAATATATGTATTTTTTTATTGTTTGGCACGTCTAAGAATTCTACCATCAACACACAAAAACAAGCGTAAAGATATTTTCTATGAAACCTATATTTTACTCCCGTGATATACGGCCAAAGCACATATTCAATATCCGAGCACTCTAAATAGGTCAGTGCAAAATTCACAGAACCCATTTCATAATACCTAACTGCAAAATTTCACACTCGCACAAGAAATAACAAAACACAGCGCAAGTATTAATTTACGCCTGAGTAATAGTATGTCAAGATTGTCAAGTAATCCGCTTAAAGTAGATAATGTATTCTCGTAAAATAAAGTCGAGTTAAGTCTCAAAGTAATTTGTATTATTTCGCTTCATGTTTTGCTTAATTATTCGCTACATCTAGACAGGCAGGTGCGACGAATCTGTATTTATTTGCATTAAAAATAAATTTGCCGAGCGACTTGCGTAATTCAGGATTATCATCCGACAGCTGTGTCAGACAAATTCGAATTTGCGGATTAAGTCTTAATTTTGCTATCAACATGATTAATAGCTTTAAGCGGTGGCATGTGTGGGCGATGAAAAATCCTGAAGGAGGTACAGGCTTGTTTATAATATACGTATACTGGGTGTCAGGGAAACGCTCCCGAAACTGAAAGGCTATTATTATACTACCTAAACACAATCGAATACCAATAACCATTAACCATTTATACTCATTGTTTTATTATTTAATTTGGTATTTTGCAAACCAGCAATGCAATACGTACAAAAGTCGGGAAAAAATCTAAAAAAAAGAATCGCATTTTTTTTGTGGTCTCGTATCAGTAATCACCAGCACTAAAACCTATCTTCATTTTCGGAAGCGTTTTCCTGACACCCAGTATATATAATTCCGTGTTCCATGTGGTGTCGGACATAAAGAATAGCACCACCCTATCTCTTCTCATGGGTGTCGTAAAAGGCGACCAGAAGATGGGCCGACACGGACTGCGTATGCGAGCGGATGTCTTTAACCCATAGCGTCAGCTGATATTTTATTTGAATTACATTGCGAACTTTAAAAATTAAGTAAATAAATGGGGTTTTTCTTTGCAAATCAGTTTTATTTAACTGCCCAAAGCTGGTTATGTATGAAAAATGCAAAAAAAATAATGAAAAAATCTAAAAAAAAGAATCGCATTTTTTTTGTGGTCTCGTATCAGTAATCACCAGCACTAAAACCTATCTTCATTTTCGGAAGCGTTTTCCTGACACCCAGTATATATAATTCCGTGTTCCATGTGGTGTCGGACATAAAGAATAGCACCACCCTATCTCTTCTCATAGGTGTCGTAAAAGGCGACCAAGGGATTCACTAGAAGCTGGGCAGCAGCGTTCTCTGAGTATTTAACTAACCAACTGCGATCGCCAACCCGCTTGCAAAGCGTGGCGATAATGGCATTTATCACCCCTTTTGGGGGAGGCCTATGTCCAACAGAGGACGACTTTCAGCTGAAATGATAATGATAATTGAAATAACTGGAAAACTCTTAATTCATTGTTCATTGTATGGTCCCATAGGACCAACCACAGAAATAGATAGAATGGTCATGTGGGCAGGGCGCGCGTGGCAGCACCATGCGCCAAACTGCAGAATATTTCAAAGCCTTTCTCAGCACGCCTTATGGCTTTTTTCTATAAATACTGTAACAAAAACCCGCAAAAATGCCTTAGTGTGCTTTTTCTAACTGCAGAAACAAAAGCTGTAAAGTACATTTATTAAAATAAAAAAAACATTAATAATTACGTCAAAATGTAAGGCGTAGTTTGTTCGGAAAGTTGCCACGCATGAATCGCAAGTAAAATTGTGATTACAACCATTCTATCTATTTCTGTGGGACCAACCCTGAAATCGCAAAACAAACTACTGTTCCGTACACTCATGTTCGCGTAACTCGACAAAATTTAGACAACACAGATTTTTTTTCGCGATGGAAAATATCTGAAAAGACGCTTGCAATCTTAGTCTTCCTGCGACCACGAACGCAAAGCTTTCGAAACGGCAGGAAAACCATTTTTAATAATACACGCGATGTAATCCGATTAAACTTGTTTTATTTTAATGTGTAGCGATCGCGAAAACCTAAGAAATTATTAAGAGGTCCTCATTGCACACATCATTCAATTTAAAAATGCTGCTCATGTAATACATACATAGGTACTACAGCTAGAATATATAGCCTGAAGGTAGGTTTTCTTAAATGCTTGGCACTGGAGATACGTATCGCAGTTTTCGGGGCATTAGCGACACACGGCCGGAGTTCATTATGAACGTCGCTACGTGGTGTAAAAGTAACAGCGGGCATTTTTCTGTGGAATTAATTTTCGAGCAATTTGTTGGTTAATTTTGAAGATAATAAGATGCCGTATATACTGGTTAGCGTGGTGGACCTCATAACATAACCAGCCCATTACTGTCCCACTGCTGGGCACGGGCCTCTCCTCAGAGTCCACCTCGCTGGCCTAGTGCGGGTTGGCGGACTACACACACCATTGGGAACTGTATGGAGCACTCTAAAGCAGCAGCTAAAGAGCAAACGAAATAATCAAAGGATCTGTTTTCCATCAAACAAAACTGCACAATTTAGTAAAAGCATATTTTGTATGGCGCCTCGCATTTATAATCATCTTCCTACAGATATATTGAATTGTTCGATCGTAGACACATTTAAATTTAAATTGAAACAATTTCTTTTTATCAAGGCATATTATAGTGTGGTTGAGTATCTTAATGAAAAATTAAATCTACGTTGACATTGTATAATAGGTTTTGACATCACGATAATGCACTTTCAATTATTTACATTTGACATGCTTTCATATTCACTTTGACATTTAAGATATTGTATTATTCTTGACGTATGTAATGTAGGTCTGTGTATGTAATATATTATGTTTTATTGCTTTAGACGCTTCAGTTAATAGCTTGGCGTAGAACTCTGTATTTCCTGTTGCATGCTAAATGGCAGAATATAGCTGCACAAAGATTGTTTTTATGACAATATTCATGTAACACCTACCTTACCTATATTCGCAATAAACGATTGAATTGAATTCTGGTGTGCAGGTTTCCTCACGATGTTTTTCTTCACCGTTAAAGCAAGTGATAATCGAATATAATTATTATTATTATTATTTATTCTTTGTCTCTGCATTACCCTAAGGTTGTCTGGTAGAGAACGCCTATGGCGTTAAGACCGCCTTTGTACCTTGTTGTGCATAAATAATTAAATAAATAAATAAATATAAATCCGCACATGAATTTGAAAAGTCAGAGGTGCGGGCCGGGATCGAACTCACACTCTCCTGCATGGAAGGCAAGCGTTCAACCGCTAAGCTATCACTGCCTAACATGTATAAATTTCATGAAAACTGCCACAATTTCGGCTTCCTCGCAGTCGTTTTAAAGTAAAATACCATCTAATTTCCACGGAAAATTGAACAAAATCCCTAACCTCACATTCTTCATGTTTACGCTACATTTCGTAATCATATCAACATGAACATAGAACACTCTTCACAACGGGAATTAACAAAACAGTGTTAAACAGCGATATGTATGTAATAACGTACTACCATACAATTTAAATGAACCTCACAAACGTATGTAGTAAAATAATAGACAAATATCTACATAGATACTGCTCCGGCTATTCCTCGTCCAAAACAAAGGACTGCCACCGACAAACAAAAACGTGATTTACGGGAGTGTGAAATGAAGGTACCCTTACGAACCTCTAAATTATTATGATAGGACGATAATAAAGTACTATTTTTGCCTTTGAGAACAAACAACTCAATAATAAATTCTGTCAGTCTCTTGTTCCGTATTAACTCATCTAATTTACCCTACTTTATCTTGTTTAAGTTTATCCAAGTAAATGGGATTATCAGATCGAAACGCCTTTAAAACTAAGCAAACGAAGTAATCTATACCGCTGAAAGTATTTGTCGATAAACCTTGTCAGGCTGTTCACGTACGTTCAGCCTTCCTTCCACATCATTTACCTGCGAGCCTACACCTGCTGACAGATAAACAAACGATTCGATAACTGATTTTATTTTGTTAGAGAAATATTACGATTTATGTGCCAATAAAAAACATTCGGCGTCGCATGTTGTTACTTCTACCACTTTTTCATTAAAGAGTATTCATCAAAACAACAACACAGACATAGTAAAAAATATAGACTAAGTGCTGCGAACAACCATAGTGAAGTCAACAAAAACCGTGCTCCTTCATGTACAACCGCACACATGCACCTTAAACCGTGCTCACCCCTCTCAGTTCACATGTCGCGGCATCTTCCAGTAAGCATCGCGAAAACAAATATCCTTCAGGTGCATGGTGTGTACGTGAGCACTGGTTGTACATGAAGGAGCACGGTTTTTGTTGGCTTCACTATGGTTGTTCGCAGCACTTAGTCTATATTTTTTACGATGTCTGTGAACAACAATTGGAAAATATTTGTTTTGTCTCTGTAGTTTTGAGCTTGCGTAATTACTTAATTATAATGCCATTTCCTTCTCGAAGGATATCTTGTTACACTTTCTCCACTAATTGTCTTAAAAGGGTTCTGGGGAAGTTATGTTGTTCGTCTCGGAATACATTCGCTCAGAGTCCGTGAGAATGTAACAAGGTGTACACGTCCTCGCTCTATTGGATAGCACACGTAATGACCCATTACTTTTTACTTTTATTTCTTTATTATCCCGATTTAACTGCTGTTATCAACATTTATGTCACCAACAGGCGTCCAGAACAGTAAATATTTGCGCATCCCTCACGAATTTAACGTGTCAGTCAAAAGACAATATCTATAATATTTTTACTCTCCATATAGGTTATTGATGTACCTGCTATTAACCTTTATGTTTGGCTAAGTTGCTAGGTATTTTTTTAAAAATATATTTTGCAAAACCTCTGTGATTTTATCGGTAGTTCTAAATATATATTATCTGTATTCATATAAATACAAAACGGGTCGCCCTCATAACGTAAGAGTTGGTAGCTTGATCCTTTGAGCTTGCTTGATACTTTCGTGAAGTAGACGCATAGACAATTTGATGACAACAATTGCGGTCTTCACTCAGATACAGGCCACAATGGCTGCTAAAGAAGACCTTGGAAATTGGTTCGGCTCTTTCGCTTTTATTTTTCGCTTACCTTTGTATACAATTTCGTCGACCCATCGCTTTGAATTAATTTCACGCCAGGGCGGTCGTTTGTATTTCTTTTGTTTCCAAGGTGGGGACGCTTTTGGTCCCAGTTAAAGATATATTTGGCCCGTTAGCACATTGCGACAACTTTGAAGCCGGCTATTTATTTACTTGTCTCAATAGATGCCGCCGCGGCTCGTATTTCAGATTTAATCAAGTCTGACAGCATGATTAACGTCACCTTTCCCATTCGTTGAGCTATCAATGAAAATGCCGAGGCCCCGATTTCTGCTTTTAGTTAACTGTTTTTACCGAAAGCTTATTTTGTTGCCTTCGTTCCGGCTAAAAAGACCTATGTTGATTAATGTTATAAATTGGAATAGTTAGTTGCAAACTATGCTAAACACAGTAATAATAAGAAGCATCTGGTTTAATTGCGCACTTGTGTGAATAATTACGTGGTTCGTTCATCTCGATCGCGGCTGACTTATGGGGTAAAGTTGTTCAGGCATTGCGGCTTGCCTCTGACACCTGGCAGTAATTAGGTTCAAATTTATTGCTTTTCCTTGCACCTTCCGTCGTCACACAATATAAATCATTTTCGTTAGTTCTCTGACAGTGAAGTAGCAGCGTGTATTTTATGAAAATTTAATTATGCTCGGTTTGAAATATACGTTTTCAAAGAGATAACGCTTTGTGCATGTATACTGTTATTTATTTTAGAACTATATGCTGTCGAAATGTTATTCATATCACTTACCAAAAAGCCACAGCTTAAAATTTTGTGGCTAAAATGTAACAGAAAAGTAACTCCATTACGGTAATGGAAAACAGTGAGCTCTCACGTTGCTAGATTTTTTTGCTTTGGACCGATGCCGCAGTGCAGTTACAGGAATACATGTATCAAAGCTCTCTTTCATTTGGATACGCGCAACTCCCAGCTGCTGCATCCCAGGAAATATCGGCTTTTATTAACATTACACCATACCACAAATTATGAATTGAAACCGACTGCATGCTAGCTTTTACTGTAATCACTCTTAAAATAATATATATGAGATAGGTAACTTGGACACCGGTTCTACGATTAGAGAGAAAGTAATTTCCGTTTTCAGTACTATTATATTATTCCTGAATGTAGAGCTGAGCTGAGCAACGTATTATTGAAATAACTGAAAACCTCTTAAGGGGTCATTGTACTCATCAATATGCTGCCGTCCGATGACTAAAAGGCCGTTAAGTGACAATTTTGTCAAATTTTGTTCCATATACTACGAAAAAGAGCAAATTTTGCTCGTAGTATATGTAACTCGAATTTGACAAAATTGTCACTTAACGGCCTTTTAGTTATCGGACGGCAGTATGAACAACTTTTACTATGGACCAACCCAGAAATCGCGAAAAAAATATCAACTGTTGCCTACATTTGTGTTCACATAAATCGACAAAATGTAGTTTCCCTACATTTTCACCCGCATTTTTCGCGATTTCACGTTTTGTCCCATAGTAAAAGTTGTTCATACTGATGAGTACAATGACGATTAAGAGGTTTTCAGTCATTTCAATAACACGTTGTATAGAGGTAGAAAAGGTAAGAGATTTAAATCAAATCATTTTATTTGCATGAAATGTGGAACAAATAAAGGTGTTACAATAAAATGTTAGTTCTACACATTTCACCATTTTCGGTGTACAAATATTTAAAAAAAACCGGCCAAGTGTGAGTCGGACTCACGCAGTAAGGGTTCCGTACCACCCATCGACCTGATACCCCATAGAAACTGATTTAATTTACGAGAGTTTATCAAAAGATATCAACGACTGTACGCGAAATGTGAATTTTTGCATCTCTTTCTACCGTAGGTACCACCACATATGTCTATGTTTGTCCTGTTTTTAGTATTTGTTAATAAACTACATAGTATGCACTACAATCAAACGCATGTTTGACGCTGGTATGTATTACCGTTTTGAAGATAGAACAGGAACAAGAACATTGAAAAAAATGCATGTTTTTCGAGGTTTCTTGTATGGGGACCCCCTTTGGTTTTAGATTTTTTTTTGTTTTTAGTATTTGTCGTGATACACCTCATAGCAACACATATTCTGTGAAAATTTCAACTGGTTATCTATTACCGTTACAAAGATACAGCCCTGTGACAGACAGACGGACGGACAGCGTAGCGAGAGTAATAGGGTCCCGTTTGTCACCTTTCGGGTACGGAACCCTAAAAATGGTAACATCTGAATAGTCTAAACAATATTCGGCAAGACCACTAAAATTAGTTAAACTATCAAGAGTTTCATCAATCATCATCATCAACTCGGCCTATCGCAGTCCACTGCTGGACATAGGCCTCTCCCAAGTTGCGCTACAACACTCGGTCCTCTGCTTTCCGCATCCAGTCCCAAGGGTTTACTCATTAATTACTTAGTATCCATTAATTGTTGTAAAATTACTATTATTTAATATAACATAAACATAACATAACCAGCCCATTACTGTCCCACTGCTGGGCACGGGCTTGTTCTCGGTACGAGAAGGCTAAGTCCTTGGTCCACCACGCTGGCCTAGTGCGGGTTGGCGGACTACACACACCATTGAGAACTGTATGGAGCACTCTCAGGTGTGCAGGTTTCCTCACGATGTTTTCCTTCACCGCTAAAGCAAGTGATAATCAAATTCAGATCGGCACATGTATTCGAAAAGTCAGAGGTGCTGGCCGGGATCGAACTCACACCCTCCTGCATGGAAGGCAAGCGTTCAACCACTAGGCTATCACTGCTTATATAATTTAATATAATATCAAACAAATGTTATGAAAATAATTGTTAAATTTATTAAATTCAATATTCAAATGATCATGTCACGGAATATAATTTAATACATAATGCCAATACAAAGTGTGCTGTATCAACCATTTCTTCAACTCTTTCTTCATACGCATTAATGGCAATTCTCTTATATATTTAGGTGCCCAGTAATTTATTTTATATTGAACGCCCAACAAATGCACTTTACTATGTTTCCCGCGCAATAAAAACCTTTCTTTTATTACGTGTTTGCAAACATATGCAGTGTTCCGGCACGACCGCCTGAAAATTAAGTTTCGCCCTGGAAACGGGCAGGGTTGAACGTAATACAGGTACATAAACTACCTATGTGTTCACAGTTTAATATAAAAATATTAAGTGAAAATTTTAATTATCAAGCTCGCTTGGTGAGAGTTGTGATTTTTTTTACCGGCGGTCCATCCCTCTTCGTGTAATAAAATTGACATCAAGTAAAATATGACGGTACATAATAACTTTGTGGCAACTGTTTATATCCAAACTATGCTATAAAAGCATATAATTATTTGCGTAGGTACCTGACTTTGTTATGACGTATTACAAAAGCGCAATAATAACAACCAATTTGTTCATAATTTAATTAGTAATAGTCAATGAGTGATTAATATTAGCATCGAATTGTTCTTCTGTATTTAATTATTAATAATGTCGTTTTCCTTGAATCTAATCAATGAAATATTATCCCGAATCATTGATTAGGATACTAACGTCGATTAATTGTTTTGTAATACAAGGATATATTTATAAAACGCTGAATAAAATGTTCTACAGATACCCAGACCAAAACAAATCAGTAGCAGCGCAGGTTGAAGGCAAAGTTGTAATACAAGAAACAGTATGAAACACGACACACCAAACATTAGCGCAGGCCTGCCGGACTACGCCGCTCCTACCCTGTTCCAGAACAGGGCAGGAGCGGCGTGGTTGAGATGTTTAACTATGGCCGCCAGACCTACTGGCTACACTTGACGTGTGGATTTCAAAGCGGTTATGAGGCAGTTGTATTATTTGCCAACTGACACAACATATCATACTGAAAGCAGTTCTATGGCGGGCCCGCCGTCAAAACGCTTTAAAACTGCCTGCCTTTTAGTGTGACGTTTGGCGCGCTGCCCATGCCCCGCGCTGGTACTACCTTTTTTGTTTTGTGTGGGCCTTTAAAGGCGCGTCAGGTTAGATAGATGACGTGATTGGCAACACCGCCGAACGGAATTTGTTTCAAACCGCACTGACTCTCTGACAACTTTTGTATTCCTGCCTGTAGTGTATGCAGACACCCTGCTATACAAAAGAGATGTGATAGACAGCTGTCCCTAGAAAAAATAACGAGTGGAATGAACCAGAGACACGGGGTCTGAGAGGGAAAGACCAAGTTATAAGTGGTGGCGTAAAGAGTGGGCGATGGGGGCGGTCTGCCCCGGGTGCCAAGGGGTGACAAGTGGGTGCGGCGCTGGTGCCACTTGGAAGCCACCAGTATTTATATTCAAGGGGCGGTCCAGTGGACTACCTTGAAGGTTCTGAGATTATTCTGTAAAATGGGATTATTCTGAGTCTGTTCCGAGTCTAGTGCTGTGTCTAAGATTTGTCGTTTCGGTGGCTTCAATGAAAAAATATTTTCAAAATTAAAGATCCACAAGGAGCCAAGTGCGATTAACCTCGATGATGTCATTGAATATATCAGAAAAATAAAGTCACGTATGCACGTTTATTTCTTGTTATTTTATTTTGGGGGGTGCTCAATAATAGAAAACCGCACTGGGTGCTACGTGCGGTGTACCCATGCTACGCCACCACTGCAAGATATGTTGCCTGCATATACGTTATGTTGCTGAGCCAGTAAGCGGTAAAAATATAAACATATATTTGGAAGCAATGAATCCGGGTCACCAAAATTAAATATTTTTTTTAAATTTATTTGGGGTTTTTATCCATCTGGATACGTCAACCCCATCATGTCGTATGCAATCTAAAAAAAAACGAATACTAGATCAACTAAGTGTTATACGGAAAGTCTTAATAAATGACGTATACCAATTGACATAAGTCTTTTTGCAGTGGCTATCACACTTATCACTGATATTTACGATGTTTAATTTTTCATCATTTAACATCAAACATTTTTTTTTTTATCAATGATAATATTATGATTGTACTAATTTCCTTAGGGTAAGTAAACCGTCAAGGTAGGACATAGAGACTCATTAGACTATACTTAACACATATTTTATTTTACCTATGTTCACAAATTAATGATTTGAATTTGAATTTGGTTAATATTTATATTTTGACCTTAATATTTATCACGGTAACTAAGAATGATAGCTTATTCAAACAAAAAGAATTTTGTACAATTGTTCGTTTTTTTAAGACCTTTAATAAGCTGTTATTCTTAATTTCCAAAATATTAAGGTTTATGTTGGTGACCCGGATTTATTGCTTCCGAGTGTAGTACGCCGTCAAAATCAAAAGTTCATTCCGTAATTACATAGGTAGTTTTCAACAATTTTACAAGACATTGTGTTAGATGGCTCCCGGCGTTTCGCTAGCTGGCCACTTGAGATGACATGCCGAAACAAACTCAAGACCAAACAAGTAATACGCATTCGTCGTAGTCTGACTTTAGCATCATTAGCAGTTTGATAATCATGGTTAACGTTAAAAGTAAGACTTCTTAGAAATAAAAGATCCAGGAAAAATTATCAGTGGATTGGTGACGGCAGTGCATTATTTAACACAGAGGGATGCTTTCAAAACTTTGACACCCACTTGAAGAAAAAAATTCGTATTTTATTCGTCAGAAACCACGCTCATTGATGCCATTGTGGAATTGTCCTTACGATTACTTAGTACGGGAAAAAGTGTCGTCAAAATCCCACATTGACAATTGCAATTGTACATTAAAATGTACAAAAAACAATCATGTGATTGGGTCTATTTAAAATTCAAATGGGGCCTAACAGTTACATGTTTTATTTTAAATTAATTTTTTTTCTTAATACAAGTAGTTAAAATAAAAAAAAATAACTGAAATTTATCAAAATTGTACACATAGCGGTGATATAATACACCTCTATGAGAATTATTTTTCGTTCTGCTAACATTTTTACACCTTATAATTTAGTATTTCATCTAATCCAGTATTTCACGTAAGCGTTTGAGACGTCAGCGTCATAGCGTCGCAGCGGGAAACTAAGTGCGATTAGGTTAATGTTGCGCACCTGCGCTTAATTGTGCCACGCGTGCGGTAGCCGTATGCCACGTCCCTTGTTTTTTTCCGTGATGCCATTAATGCCATTACTCTCTTCCAACCCTAACCCGCTCCGCTTTCAGTATGACGAGCGCCTCAGTACATAACACATTCTCGCTATATTGTCGAGTTTGAACAGCACGCAATAAATAATTTACGATCAGAAGTTAATTACCATGTAGGTAGGTGCATGTGCCATTTATTATTTCAGCACTCATTTATTAAGTGTAAACTGTAAAAATGGTTAATGATGTGCCAAGCATTTGAGAATGATATAAAACGGTTTACAAGGTATATCATAATTTATATAGGTACTTGTGTATTTTTATTATTTCTATTTTAATACCGTATAAATACGTAAAGACATAACTATATTACCAAAGGTTTCTATACTCTAAGCACAGTATATATTTTAATAAATACATGTGATAACTATATTCTGTTTTGAACCACTAGTGTCGTAACTATTATTTTCTGTTACACACAACACACAGACAGTACAAAATATAGACGAAGTGCTGCGAACAATCAATAGTGAAGCCAACTAATCCGTGCTCCTCCGTGTACAAACCAGCACTCACGCATACATAATTATGCACATCAAACCGTGGTCAACACTCTCAGTACACATGTCGCGGCATCGTCCAGTAAGCATTGCCAAAAACAAATATCTTTCAGGTGCATGTGTGTGCGTGAGCGCTAGTTTGTACATGGAAAAACACGGTTTTATTGGCTTCACTATGATTATAATAAAACAAAGTTTAACCGGATTAAATCGCGTATATTATTTAAATTGGTTTTCCTGACGTTTTGAAAGCTTTGCAGCATTTCGAAGTCGCAGGTAGACTAAGATGACAAGCGTCTTTACAGATATTTCTAAAAAAATATTTTAATCTACCGTACAATATTCTTAATTAAAATCAATCAATCAATCAATATTATTAAAAATAATCAAGTCCCAAACAGCACGCAACACTGTAAAAGATAATGATATTGTGAGTGATTACTGCGTGCATCGAAACGATTTTAATTAATAATATTGTACGGTAGATTAAAATTTTTTTTTAGAAATATCTGTAAAGACGCTTGACATCTTAGTCTACCTGCGACCACGAAATGCTGCAAAGCTTTCGAAACGTCAGGAAAACCAATTTAAATAATATACGCGATTTAATCCGGTTAAACTTTGTTTTTTCACTATTATTGTTCGCAGCACTTCATCTATATTTTTTTCAATGTCTGTGGTTACCTATTTATATGGATAGGGATCCATAACAACAATTTCATGGTTTGAATTTATATTCCAAAAAAAAAGACTACTAAAGTTATTCACGTGCAAAGACGTGCAAGTTCTTTATAAAATATTTGTAAGTTCCAAAAAGGCCACCTAGGAACAAGGAATATCTATCTCATCGACGCTCGGCGTGTCAAGAAAACCATCCGTATCAGCCCTTAATCCGACTGCTGAGCGAGAGCTTCTTAGATATTGATCAAAGCTCTTTGCTGTTAAGCCATTTACCGACACAGCTATCAATACAATGACTATTAGAAACACGATATTTAAAGGTAGTCTTGTACAAAAAAGGCAAAACGATTTGATGAAAAAGATTTTTTAACGACGTTTTTAAAATGAAAGTGGGTTAATATTATATTGTCATCCAGCCCTGAGCTACGTTTAAAGTTTCAAATCTCTAGCTCATCGGGAAGTTGGCTTAAAATCGATTGTATTTGTACTGAACCACAGACCAGTAAGCCTCTAGACGTCGATTAGCCTGACACCCCCGGTCACCACGCATATGCAGTAGCACTGCATATCGTACACCCCGCCGCCAATCAGGACGTCAGTCCATCAGCGAGCGGCACCAATCATACGTAATCATCCCACCGAACTTTTGAGCCAACCAGTCATAACGCGTCTTCCGCCCCCCGGTCCCCGCCAACATTTTACATACATACATATTATCACG
Organism: Asteroscopus sphinx; assembly: GCA_949699075.1. Lineage (NCBI taxonomy): Eukaryota > Metazoa > Arthropoda > Insecta > Lepidoptera > Noctuidae > Asteroscopus > Asteroscopus sphinx. The sequence goes on from OX453013.1 coordinate 16,004,925, forward strand.
CCTGTTTCCCATTGGGATAGGCAGAGAAATGATTTCCACCTGCTACGATCCTGACACACCTCTTTGGCTTCATCTACGTCCATTAACCTCGTCATGCATGCTCATCGGTTTGGAGTACTCTTAACCTGGCATTTTTAAAAAACGTCCGCGATTTGATCGCGATACGTCTTACGTTTAACGTTCTCAACATTTTACGACTGTGTTCTAATGCAAATCTTTGTTTATCCGGCTTCTTGAGGCTTACTGGTCTGTGTGCCGAACAGACAGACAGACTGAAAACGAGTTAATAACAACGTGGTAAAAAAGGGGTGCATTAAAAGAGCCTCCACAAGTGACGATATTTAAAGATTTAAATTGTAGAAAGAAAAAATCGCTCACGAGCAGGATTCGAACCTGCGACTCCTGGCTCAGTACGCCAGTGCTTTAGCCACTAAGCTACCGTGAACACTGCTCGTGGTATCGAAATTATCCTCCACTATACGTCTTTGGGTGACGTCAGCGATATCTTATTAAGAAACATTGTTTCTTAACCGACTCGACTAACTTTGCAGTTAAATCAAAGTCGTATAGATATGCCTACCCTTACTAATTATTTTATTATTTTTAACGCATTTACGCATGCGAAGCGAAATCCAAAGATTTAAATTGTAGAAAGAAAAAAAAAAGATATTTAATTTATCGTTCGGCGCACTCTGGACAGTCAGCCCCGCTACCAACCTGCTGACTGACTAAGCTTTTCCCACGGCATGACCTCTTATCATTATGTAGCTCATGTCAACATGATAGAAGAAGAAGACAAAATAAACAACAGGGATCAACTCAGCCTATCGCAGTCAACTGCTGAACATAGGATCGTGGCTACGATTGTGGTAGTTCGCATATAGCACGATAGATGTCACTACACCGTAAGATAGATATTTTTCATACCATTTATCCCTGTTAGGCCTCTCCCAAGTTGCACCACAACAACCAGACACACACCACACAGGACTGATGTGGTGCAACTTGGGAGAGGCCTAAGCAGTATTATATTATCTGTGCCTAAGCCTAACAGGGATAAATGGTATGAAATAAATATAATATATCTTACGGTGTAGCGACATATAACGTGCTATATACGAACTACTACCACACCTCGGACACTCAACACAATAGAAATGCTAGCATTACGTACACACACAAGATTTACGTCTGTATACGTACGCACACACACGTGTAGGTTAGGGATGCTATCCGCTCGTAATGCCGACTGAGTTCCAATCGCTTCTCAGTAGTTCTCAGAGATGGCGTGCTTGCATACCGACTAGCGATTGACATCCATCGCAATCTTGCAGTCCAATTGCCGTCAAACTGCGAGTGCGTGCGGGGCGTGGTTGAGGAATCTGAAATTGGCGGGGGGCAGTGAGTAGCCGTTCTGTACGTTAGTACTATTATATATTCTGTGCTACTACAATCATAGCCACGATCGTAGCATAATTATATATATTTTGTTTTTTCTCTCTTGTCTTATTTAGTAAACAATCTTGGCACGTCTCTTTATTCAAATATCTACTGATAAAACATAATTACTAGTTCTGCACATGTAATTAGATTAAAAAAAAAAAGTGTGTGAAATTGTTAACATAATGTCTTTTAATAATTATTATTGACGAATTGCATTAAAAAGACATGCCAAGATTATTTACTAAATAAGACAAGTAAGAAAAAACAAAGTATAGGTACGAACGGACACACAACATCAACCATTGGGCAGCGGTCCACCAGACAAAAATACCCAGCTTGGATGGAGGATCCTCTCTTTCGGGCTAGAGGAATATAATATCTCTTTCCACCATATAGGGGGTGGCTATGTTATATTGAAACATATTTTATTTGCAAAGAGAATACATGTAGTTACTACCCTTCTTTCTTTCGCCGTAATTTTTTTGTCATCATCATCATCATCATTTCAGCCGAAAGACGTCCACTGCTGGACATAGGCCTCCCCCAAGCATCGCCACAACGACCGGTCCTGTGCCTTCCGCATCCAGCAGATTCCCGCGACCTTCACCAGGTCGTCGGTCCACCTTGTGGGGGGCCTACCCACGCTGCGCGTTTTTTTTTGTATTCGGGTGGAAATCCTCTGGTGAAGGAGGAGGGATATGTCGGACTCCTACCAACTAAAACCACATGGCGGTCATCCTCAGCACACAATTCATATCCCCATATTCTTTCTTTCACCTCATAGCCATTTCCAAACTATGTTTACGGGACTTGTCGCGCACAATTAAATCAAAATATAACAAACATTTTGACTAACCTTGCCGTTTCGGCCAAGTTGCATTGGCCGTGGTCACGATCTGACTGCTGCTGACTGTCTGCTCGTGACCAACGTCGAGGTTAGTCAATTTTTTTGTTATATTTTCATTTAATTGTGCGCGACAAGTCCCGTAAACATAGCTCAATATTTCCCAACTATGTTGTGGTCAGCTTCCAGTCTAACCAGATGCGTCTGAATTTTACACGGAGTATCTGCAACCCGCAAAATACCGCAGTGTCTCAAGACGAAAGTCTTTGACCAGTGTGTGTTGCCAGTAATTACTTACGGTACTGAAACGTGGTCGTTCACAATGGGCCTCATAAGAAGGCTCAAAGTCACTCAAAGGGCAATGGAGAGGGCTATGCTCGGAGTGTCCCTGCGTGATCGAATCAGAAATGAGGAGATTCGCAGGAGAACGAAAGTAACCGACATAGCCCGAAGAATTGCCAAACTTAAGTGGCAGTGGGCGGGGCACATTGCTCGCAGAACGGATGGCCGATGGGGCAGTAAAGTTCTGGAGTGGCGACCGCGTACTGGAAGGCGCAGCGTGGGCAGGCCCCCCACAAGGTGGACCGACGACCTGGTGAAGGTCGCGGGAATCCGCTGGATGCGGAAGGCACAGGACCGGTCATTGTGGCGATGCTTGGGGGAGGCCTATGTCCAGCAGTGGACGTCTTCCAGCTGAAATGATGATGATGATGATGATCTGCAACCCAGCTACTGGATTATACGGACATCCTGAGGTTACACCAGTTGTTAGACTTTTTGGATTCTGACTACCCATAGCGGCTGCCAGAAATTCGTATGAAAACCAATACCGACAAAATCGTGCTCCCTGAGGCACGGACGGTTTTCAGTGTGTAACGAACGGTCACCCATCAACAGAATGAACGCAGCAAACGCTACTTCACCTCGCAGATCTTACTTTTACTCATTATATAAATAGATCACAGACATAGTAAAAAATATAGATTAAGTGCTGCGAACAGCCATAGTAAAGCCAACAAAAACCGTGCTTCTTCATGAACAACCAGTGCTCACGCACACACATGCACCTTAAACCGTGCTCACCCCTCTCAGTTCACATGTCGCGGCATCTTCCAGTAAGCATCGCGAAAACAAATATCCTTCAGGTGCATGGTGTGTACGTGAGCACTGGTTGTACATGAAGGAGCACGGTTTTTGTTGGCTTCACTATGGTTGTTCGCAGCACTTAGTCTATATTTTTTACTATGTCTGTGAGATAGATAGACAAAACGTTCATTTAGTACAAAACAACACAGGACGAACAAATAAAAAGACATAAAAATGGAACTAGAAAACTCTGAAGAAAACAGTGATTTTTTTATATTACATCTTGCCGTCTTTGCATGAATAAGTCTGATTTGTGTCTCAGTATTGTACCAAATGGGTGTCCAGCTCAGCATGTGCCAGGTATTTATTATACCTGACGCTGGTATATACCATCGAATGTACGCTACATCAAAACATATTTTGAGTACCTTTGATCAAACTAATTTGACCATTCCATTTTATGAAACTTCATCAGTGAATCGAAATTGACGTCTGTGGTCTAGTGGTTTGAGTTCGGTTCACTTGTGCAAAGCGATGGCGAAATAGACCGGACAGTCAAGCACCGAATTAACACAGGATGGTTGAAATGGCGGCAGGTCACGGGAACTACATGAGACTCCCGAATTCCTCTTAAACTGAAGGGGGAAATCTATAAGACCATGATAAAACCTGCTGTCCTGTATGGATCGGAATGTTGGGCTACGTAAGGAATTAATGAAAGGCAAGTGCATGCAGCCGAGATGAGAATGTTAAGAGGAATGTGTGGTGTAACGAGAATGGATAGGATAAGGAATGAATATGTAAGAGGGAGTCTGAAAGTAGCGCCAGTGACAGAGAAGTTAAGTAGCAACAGACTTTCATGGTATAGACATGTGATGAGGAGGAATGAGGAGCATGTTACGAGGAAAGTTTTAAGTAAGAATGTTGATGACTATAAGAAAAGAGGGAAACCGAAGAAAATATGGATGGATTGTGTGAAAGATGATATGAATAGAAAGAAAGTGAACACGGAGATGACGGCTGATAGAGATGTATGGAAGAAAAAAACATGCTGCGCCGACCCCAAATAAATTGGGATAAGGGCAGGAGGATGATGATAGTCTAGTGGTGTGAGTGTCGGACTGCTGATCACGAGGTCGTGGGTTCAATTCCCACAGGACACAAAGATTTATGTGATGAACATAAATGTTTGTGTTAGTCTGGGTGTTTCTTATGTATCATAAGTATGTAATTACAAAAAAAAAGTATAGAAGTATTGTTAGGAATCGGCGGAATAAAATGGCAACACTTCGCTATGACAAATTGACACCCCACCAAAGTCGGCCATATTGATTGTCGGCGGTTGGAGCGGGGCGCGCACTTCGCTACGGGTCGTTGAACAAGACGGACGTTCTATAGCCCGACACGACTTATCCTTTTATTTCGTAATATTGAATATTGATGTAATTACTTACTAATACCTAACCTAAAAATACAGTGCTCTCATGGTTGGCTTTGAGAGTCTTAATGTGACTATTATTGAACATACCCGCCTAGCCCCTGATAAGCAGACATTACTTTTTAACTGTAAAAGTATGGTCACACCTATACATTTTTATCTATAAACGTGCTTGTTGCTAATATCAGAGTTGGGATAAAAAAATCCATACCCACAAGTGATTGTTTGTTCATCCTGTACGTTCCTTTGTAGTTTGACATTTTTTGACCGAAAAATTACTTGACTGCTTAGAACGAGAGACTGGTGTTATATTTTATCTGGTGAGTCGTAACGTGTTTATTATGCCTAACTACTATGGTGTTTATGTATTCTGTGATTGTGTGTGCCGAATAAAGTTGTGGTAATTTCACAGTTTCGTTGAGCAGAATTTATTTATTCGTCACAAAATTATTGCTTAATTGCTAAACATGCGGTGATAGATTTGACATAGTAGATCTGATGGAAAATAAAGCTGCTTTTGGAAAATAAAGTAAAAAAAAAAATTGTAAAAAAAAAGAAGCTTGAACGAAACGAAGGTGTTCTATATTCGTAACGTATTCCCATGAAGTTTTAATTATGAAAACGTAATCGTTTTTAAAATTTGTTCTGATGTAATATTCCATTGCATTCAATTTCCAAATAATCGATACCGTTTGATGGTAATAGATTCGAAATAGTAGATGTTATTGGTGTAGCTTATGGAAAATAAAATTAAAGAAGCTTAAACAAAACGAAGGTATGCTGTTCGTTATTCGTTACGTATTACCATAACGTTTTGATTATGAAAAAGTAAAACTGTTTTCCATATGCATTCGATTTTCAAATAATCGACAACGGTTATGGTTGCAAACAAAATATGAATTGAGAAATTAGTCGAGTCGAAACTCGCGAGTGTCAATTGGCAAATCAGCGAGTGTAGCTGATTTTAACAATTGTTTTAGTTTGCTATTCCGCGGTGGATAGTGTAGTGTTAGTTGGATATTGGATTATTTTCACTACTAGTTAAAGATGCGGAGCACTGGTTAAGTGCTCACGACGACGAACGTTAGAGTGATAGTCACAATGCGGTAAGATTACCGTGAAAATTGTGATTATTGCCGTTGTGATATTTTAAAAACAGAAAACAGTTGAAAATGGAAAACCATTGCATTCGATTTTTAAATAATCGATAATTGTTTATGGTTGCAATCATGATTTTAGTAATTATCGAGTTGAAACTATGACAGTTAGCAAATCATTGGGGGCAGCTGATTTTAACAAAAAAAAAAAATGTTTTTCTATATTTCACGGTGGATTGGTTAGTGCTGGTTGGGCACTGGATTGTCACTGCTGGTTAAGGATGCAGAGAATTGGTTAAGTGCTATTGTTACTCGAACGTTAAAGTGATAGTCACAATGCGGTAAGGTTACTGTGGAAATTGTGATTATTGCCGATGTTATATTTGGAAAGTTTGAATATTTCAATGACTAGTGGCGTCCTTTGGGTACTTCATTCTGTAGACTCTTTCATGCCAGCACGAACTCACGTAAATTTAGACTCTTTTATACCAATGTCCAGGAGTGGACGTCTTTCGGCTGAGGTGGTGATGCTGATGATGATGATGATGGCGATGATGATGTTGATGATGGTGATGATGATAACGATGATGTTGATGATGGCGATGATTGCGATGATGATGGTGATGATGATAATGATGGTGATACCAGCACTACAGGCTTTGTTTTTTATTGGGTTTTTAAGGCTAAATTACACTACGGTGTAAGTCTACAGAGACGAGCGATGAAATGATTGATGATGTGTAGTCAGGTGTGGCCGAGTGGTACTTTGCTGTTTATTTTTTGTTCAGGTCAAGGAGCTTGAAGCATCTCGGTGTCTTTGTTGGACCTGATAGAGGGCTGTTGTGCGGCCTTGATGCTAGACCTGATGGCTGCGCTGATCTGCACTGGTGCCTGTGTTGATGGCTGGAAACCGATGCCTGCGCCGATGGTTGGACTCCGATGCCTGCGCTGATGGTTGTGGTGACGTATAAGCTTGACGTCTAACCTTGACGTCTGACCTTTATATCTGACTTTGACGTATATTGGACACGGGTCCTGCAGACGCGTTGTTAACGTGTTTTGGACATTAGTCCTGCAGACACATAGTTATGTGTATTGGATATTCATCCTGCAGACACGTTGTTTACGTGTATTGGGTATTGGACATTCGTCCTGCAGACACGTGGTTTACGTGTATTGGGTATTGGACATTTGTCCTGCAGATACGTTGTTTACGTATATCGGTTGTTGGACTTTGGTCTTGCAGACACATAGTAATGTGTATTGGATATTCATCCTGCAGACATGTTGTTTACATGTATTGGGGTTTGGACATTCTTCCTGCAGACACGTTGTTTACGTGTATTGGGTATTGGACATTCATCCTGCAGATACGTTGTTTACGTATATTGGTTGTTGGACTTTGGTCTTGCAGACACATAGTATTGTGTATTGGATATTCATCCTGCAGACACGTTGTTTACGTGTATGGGGTATTGGACATCCGTCCTGCAGACACGTTATTTACGTGTATTGGTTATTGGACTTTGGTCTTGCAGACACATAGTAATGTGTATTGGATATTCATCCTGCAGACACGTCGTATACGTGTATTGGGTATTGGACATTCGTCCTGCAGACACGTTGTTTACGTGTATTGGGTAAGTCTCACGGACGCATAGTAATGTGTATGCAGACACATAGTAATGTGTATCAGATATTAGACTTACAGACACATAGTAGTGTGTATGCAGACACATAGTAATGTGTATCAGATATTAGTCTTACAGACACATGTTAGTGTGTATGCGGACACATAGTAATTTGTTTGCAGGCATATAGTAATGTGTATCGGATATCAGTACTACAGACACGTTGTCAACGTGTGGTATTATTCATGTACATATCGACAGTATACGAGTAAAATAATGAGCGAGAAGAGATGTCCGATGCAGTATGTCTTTATAATGAATAATTAGATAAGTGCCAGTATGCCTCAAAGTTTAATTTGTTTTACAGATGAGTTTGATGATCTGAACACTGAAAATTTAGAGGTCGCGCTGTGCTGCCAATTCCTGGAGTCGGCAGAGCAAGTGCGGTCGAGGACGACGCAGTGTCAGGAGAGGCCGTGTTAGGAATCGGCGGAATAAAATGGCAACACTTCGCTATGACAAATTGACACCCCACCAAAGTCGGCCATATTGATTGTCGGCGGTTGGAGCGGGGCGCGCACTTCGCTACGGGTCGTTGAACAAGACGGACGTTCTATAGCCCGACACGACTTATCCTTTTATTTCGTAATATTTAATATTGATGTAATTACTTACTAATACCTAACCTAAAAATACAGTGCTCTCATGGTTGGCTTTGAGAGTCTTAATTTGACTATTATTGAACATACCCGCCTAGCCCCTGATAAGCAGACATTACTTTTTAACTGTAAAAGTATGGTCACACCTATACATTTTTATCTATAAACGTGCTTGTTGCTAATATTATTATATCAATGTCTAGTACCCATAGTACAAGCTCTGCTTAGTTTGGGACTAGATGGTAATATAAGATAAAGATAAGATAAAAATTTATTCAGTCACAGTTACAATACAAGTGCAATTTTTACATAACTCAGTATCACATATGTTCACTCATGCACTAAATTATACAGTTTCACTGGGCCCCACACTAGGATACCCTGTGTCGTGAGGTTCAGTGGTGGTGTGTTAAATGTCCCAAATATTTAATTATTTATTTAATTCAATGAAACACATTTCTTCTTATTGTAATCTGCGTTGTACGGTGCAACAGAACATTGCGAAATTATTGTACATACATACCGCGTCAGCATATCCGCCAACATTCATAATTCATTTTCATTTATTGTTAAGTTAATTCACTACCGGTCATCGAACGCGCCGTGTGTTCTCACATATCATTTATTCTATAGAACTATTTCTGTCTGACCTTTGGTATTAATTTAGCCCAATAAACTGTTGGTCTTCAAAGGATTCGCTTCATTTATATCATATCAGCTTGTCAGTAAAGTTGTTCGGTACAATACCGTACACGCGTTTTAAGTACCATTGTGTAGCTTTTCAAGCATAGATTAACAATAAAGTTTTCAAGACTACATTATATTGTGACATCTTCAGGTATGAAGCAGTTATTTATAAATTACTGCACGCCATCTTTGACTTTTCGACAGTAGGTACAAGTACCCTCACTCCACTCGACTATGTTGTTGACCAACAGAAATATAACGCCCACATCTACTCCAGTTTTCGCTCATGTCTATGTAGATAGGTGTAGGTACTCTCTATATACCCAAGCAAATATACTGTCAGATCTTTATTATCATAATCGTATAGCCATGTTATAAAAAATGTTGAAAAATTTGTTATTCACTTTAAATTTTGAAAGAAATGGAAGCAAAATGTTGGCCTCCCCTAGTTTAAACATCAGATTCTTCCGTCTGCAGCCATATTTCATGGTTAATCTTATTATTTATTAATCAGGAGCTATAGTAAAGATATTAGAAAAGGTACGGAACAAATTCTATGAATTCTGATTGAAAATGATCCTTTCAACAGATTGGCGACTAATTTCTTACTTGAATTTAATTGATGATGAATTTATAATGCGAATATGTGATAATTTTGAGTACCGCTCATAAATATGAAACTTCTTACACTGAAATATCAAGCAAAATTGTATTGTTGTTATGTATGTACTTGAATTTTATACAGACTGATAGATAGATAGAATATGCTTTACAATAAACTATGACAATAAACAAACACTATGACAATAAACAAACACTATGAAAATAGCAGTAATTAGGAACACCGTATAAAATAAATAAAAATTAATATATCGCTCATCCAACAGAACAACGACCTAGTAATAAAACATTTTTTTTCAATAACATTGTTTTGAATTTAGTTATGTGTTGAAAATACAATTGTTTAATGAAAATGTTTTCGAAAACAATGTTTTAGAGGAATTCAGTTGTAGCTAGCTAGCTATCTAATGAAAATTACTAAAAGTTGTCAGTACCTAATTAAATTTTCTAACTGGAAATGAAATGCATACATTAAATTAGTTAATGCTAAAGATTTAAATTGTGGAAAGAAAAAATCGCTCACGAGCAGGATTCGAACCTGCGACTCCTGGCTCAGTACGCCAGTGCTTTAGCCACTAAGCTACCGTGAACACTGCTCGTGGTATCGAAATTATCCTCCACTATACGTCTTTGGGTGACGTCAGATACCACGAGCAGTGTTCACGGTAGCTTAGTGGCTAAAGCACTGGCGTACTGAGCCAGGAGTCGCAGGTTCGAATCCTGCTCGTGAGCGATTTTTTCTTTCCATAATTTAAATCTTTAGATTTCGCTTCGCATGCGTAAATGCGTTAAAAATAATAAAATAATTAGTTAATGCTCTTTTCAAAGAGACGTAATTACATATCAGTAACAGTTATGCATTATTAATTAAGAATAATTTTATTTGTAACTGAACTTTCATAATTATAAGACTTAATTTTATCTCAACCTTTTTCATCAATTTCTAGTACAGTCGAGGAGCAAAATAGTTCGTCAATTTTCAAATTGATTCCTTTAAACGTGTCGCGACGCGAGTACATCTTACGTTATCAAACACCGAACGAGAGATAATCAGCACCCCTAGCCAAGTTGACAATCTACACAATCGTCAATCGTCAACGCTAATAGAAAACGATCAAAATGTATGGGAATGCCATATCTCAACGAAAAAATCATTCGTTCAGATATGTCATTCCCATACATTTTGATCGTTTTCTATTAGCGTTGACAATTGTAGATTGTGTAGATTGTCAAATTGGCTAGGGGGGCAGGTGGGTGTACGTACAACTGTCGTTATTGTTATCTGCCAATACAAGCAAAAATAGACCTGCGGCCGAATTGTGTAACTCACTCGCCATCGCAGTCATATGGATTTCAATGTTCATTGCTCCGTATGTTTTGACAATCCGTCTTATCGGAACTACGTACCACGCAATGAAAATTGCTGTAATTTCAAAATGAAAGCTATTGTCAATGTGGATCACACAATTATCCCACTGAATGTGACGAACCTTTTCATTCCACGACTGTACATTTTAGGGCTCTGTTTCTAAGTTTTATACGCAATTTACTTGACAGTAAAATATTGGATATTAATTTACAACAAAGTCCTTCAATCTTTCATGAAAAACTAAAATCTTGATTCTCATTGTTTACTTGTTCCCATTAACAACGCTCGGTCCATTTACTTACCGATTCTCAGAAATATTTTCGTTTTTAAATTATGACGAATAATCCAAAATGAGTTTACGTAAACGTTTGTATTAAAGACTATTCCTACCAGGCAACTTCAAATGATAATACGAGAAATCGATTGGAAGCCTATACCGGAATATTCCATTACCGCCACTAGGCAACAGCGGCCTTTTACATTTCCAATCAGGCGCTTGTGTGTGCAGTACGCGGAATTGTCTGCTAATAGGCAGGGGCCGAAAACCGTGATCTACAATGGTACCGGTATAGTAAAATAAGGTTACCATAACTGGTATTTAAAGTAATCAAAATATATTGTTACGTTACTGTACATCTACCTGTTGTAACTTAACGTAAAGTTATTTTTGGAACGTAGTTCCTTATCGCGCGTTGTGAAAGGGGGCTAGACGGAAAAAATTCTCACGAAAAGTTGTAACGACACTTTTTTTATATTTTTTATAGTATAGGATGGCGAAACGAGCTAAAGGCCCACCTGATGTTAAGTGGCTACCTTTGCCCATAACAACTGCAATACCGAATCGAAAGGAACTTCGTTCCATCCGGGTGTCCCTTGACACCTCTCATTTTTTTTTTTCATTAAATTGTCTGTATTTTTTTTATTAGATATCAAGTTAATAACTGATGTTGATTCTCTTGTTCACAAACTTAACTACCAAACTTTTAAACTACCATTTTCTCTTACTAATATAATAGTAGAAACAAGAAAAGGATGGCAACAATTTTAGGGCTGTCAAATTAGTTGTATTGTTACACTTCTTTGATCACGACTAAAATTTTATGGAAATTTTAATTCCTAGTACTAATTTGACAGCGCTAAAATTGTGCCATCTCTTTCTTGTATCTACTATTAGTAAAAGAGAGCGATAGTTTAATATAAGTTTAGTTCGTGAAAAATTGAATCGACACCAATTTCTCACTTTCTACTAATTTCTTACATGTTTATAATAGCTAGAGCTGAAGCAGTCCAATATAAGTATTTCATCCTTATTACATGTTTATGCTCCGTGTGGGCGTAAATAATTGCACCACCGTATTATCTTCTCATGGGTGTCGTAAAAGGCGACTAAGGGATTCACCAGAGGATGGGCAGCAGCGTTCTCTGAGTATATAACCAAACAACTGCGATCGACAACCCGCGTGCCAAGCGTGGCGATTATGGCATATCCCCCTCATTGGGGGAGGCCTACAGCAGCTGTGGTGTCTATTGGCTGAAATGATGAAGACGATGGTGACATGTTTATTCTCTCTTGTGTGATGTATGGTATCGTGTATGGTAGAGTAAGTTTAATTTCAGGTACCGGTTTAATATCGGTATTGCGGTAAGTAAAAATTACCGGTAAAAGAGTCAACAAAAACTACCGGTAACTATTTCAATGCCAGTTTCGGTCCTTGCTAATAGGCCGGTTGTCTCTGAACCACGGCACGCCGACGAGATTTACGGTGAATTTTACTGCCATTTGCATAGTTGTAAATAACGTAGTGTCGGCCCCCGCCGCTTATTTAGACGTTATAAACTGATTACTCACTCGATAACGCCACGCCACATTTAAATGTAACACTATATCGTCTATAACTCCGATATAAACTGTTAATAATTTATTACGGAATATTCGTTAATTACAGTAGCTGACGCTTTAATTTCTACATTATGGACAGTGATTTTGCTTTTTATTCGACGTATTTTGCTGAATTAAATATGAGTTTTTTATTGTATTTTACAAGACTTAATGACTCCATTTATAATAATAACATCAAAAGGGCATTTTATCTTACGACAATAATATTTTATTTATTTAAAACGTTTACTAACTTAGCTACAACTATAATACATAACTCCGACAGACTAGCAAATATTTCATATAGTAGCAAACATACTATATGAAATTATTATTATTATTACATCATCAGGACCTCCACCTTATTACATCATCAGGACTGGATGCGGAAGGCAGAGGATCGAGTATTGTGACGCAATTTGGGAAAGGCCTATGTCCAGCAGTGGACTGCGATAGGCTGAGTTGATAATAGGTTTAGCCTAAGCCGGACATAAAAATCTTTTTTATGTATGGAGTTTGACGTTAGACGTTAGACGTTAGGGTCCAAAACTGGCTTTTGTAATAAGGGTAACTATGTTTACTGCAGTATAAAATGTATATTTCAATACATTCACCTAAAATGTTAGAATATGTATTCTCTCAGTATGTTTTAGGTTTTAGACCATGGACAAATAGCTGCAGTAAAAATGTATCACAGTATTTTGTGAAGTGCCAGTATTTTCGTAAAATCATTACGTTGTGTTTTCATTACGCAAGCATTTTTTTATTTTTTTATTTGTGTGCACGGCAGTTGTTTACTCTGCCCCTCGACCTATAAAGTGGGGAGAATCGAGTGAATGTGCAATTTTCCATGATTGAGAATTTTAATTTGTTATGGCATGCTGATGAATTGGTTTCACAATCATTGTGTGCAGACCTCGCATCGCTTTGTGTTGTGGTACGATCAAAATGATAACTAGAGCTGATGACTTTTTTATTTACTAACTTTGTGACGTCATAAATATAATTTATAGTGTATAGGTGTAAAAGTTTTATTAAAAAAATATCTAAACTAACATCACGCCTGTATTTCCCCGAAGGGGTAGGCAGAGGTGTAATAGTACACCCACATTTCGCCAGTTATGTTATAGTCCCATGTAATAGGGGGCGAGCCTATTGCCATTGACCGGGCACAAATCCACTAAACTAAAATGTTATATTATAATAAAAACAAGTCTAATCGGATTATATTATATTTAATAGTGATGCTTGCATTGCTGTGTTTCGGTCTGAAGGGTACGGGTGCCGGTGAAATTACAATCACATGAGACTTTCCATCTTCATGTCTCAGTTTGGCGAACCGACTTGCGATGCCATTTAGGCAACAGCCTAGGTGGTATTGAAGTTGCTATGGGCAAAAGTAACCGCTTAACATCAGGTGGGCCTTTAGCTCGTTTCGCCATCCTATACTATAAAATAAAATAAATATCGCGTATATTATTTAAATTGGTTTTCCTGATATTTCGAAATCTTTGCAGCTTTCGTGGTCGCAGGAAAACTAAGATGACAAGTGTCTTTACAGATATTTCAAAAAATATTTTAATAAACTAAAACTTATTTTATTATGTGTAGTGATCGCGAAAACCCAAGAAATTGTTAAAACTATAATAATTGTTTGTTTGTTTATTCGAGCATCACAAAAAATCTACTGGACTGATTTTGATAAAAATGATTTTTGTGCTTGAAAATTTTTGATCAAACTTAAAAACTGGTCGGTTGTTGTACTTATGAAAAAAAAACACGGTTCCTGTGGGACAGAACTGAAGAACAACGGAAGTGAGGCCGCGGGCATAGGCTAGTATATTTATACAAATTGTCGTAGATGACCATAGATAGATAGATAGATAGAATATTCTTTATTGTACACCGATAACATTATCAAACTTAGGACTAACATGTAAAATAAGGGTACATTGGTGGTCTTATCGCTAATAGAGATATCTTCCAGGCAACCTTTGGATGGACAAGGAAGACGTGAAAAATAGATGGGGGCAGTATGTGGTGCACTTTCATAAAATTTACTAATATTTATTATAATAAATAAGTAAATATTTACCTACCATAGAAAATATTACATGTATAAATATATAAAATAAATTATAATATATATCCATAAATATATACCAAATATATACAAATGTAACAACAAATAATATTCTTTAATAAATAACAAAATAAAATACGTGTATATACCAGTGTAGGAACATCTCACTAAAATAACAATTTATACAGAGAGGTAATGTTCCTTTACAAGTTTTTTAAAAGAAGCTAGCGACTGAGCACGTCTTATAGGCACAGGTAACGCATTCCATAAACGAGCAGCTTGGACTGTGAAGGATTTGTCATAGAATATAGTTGAATGTGCTGGCTGGCATCTGAAGTCTCAAGTTTTCCGATGATCTTAAGTATCGAGTATGTGTGTCATGAAGGAACATAAAACGTTCTTTGAGATAAATGGGGGTTTTATGAATTTTTATTAAACTTTATATTGACCAACACAAAATAGGACATATTATATTTCTATAAATATAACTTCCTGATTCTCATCTTTTTAAATCCCTCACCAGCGGCACAGTGAGGAACATCAAATGATTATCGAGAGTACCCACTAAAATTGCTAATGTTATTCCGCATTCCAAATCACTAACGTTCAGAAAGTGATCGATATAGAACTACCTAGGTAAGCTTGTGTTCGCGGTTCAGTTCCACAGCCAAGCGGGGGTCGCGATGTCGACAAGATCTCATCAATAAATCACAGAGAAACTCCTTAAACTGAGAGACTGCATTTTATCTGTCAGTTGTCACGGGTGACTTGCTCGACAAATTGATGATAGCGGATTCGCTGGCGCATCGTTAGTAAGTTGGAAATGTTTGTGATAGGTACTAATCTACATTAATGTTGAAATAGTTACAAGGTTACTCCGTATGGTGCAAGAAAGTGGGCCTTCTTTCAATAAGTTTTCCTTTCGTTGATCCCTTAATCAGGTATACAACACGTAACAGAATGAACGCAAGTCCTCAGACACCCCAATTAGAATAGTACAGTCGACGCTTGCCCTGATAAAACCTATTCACTCAAGTCTTAAAGACCACCAGATTATCATCATAATTATGATCATCATTTCAGCTGAAAGACTGCTCGACATAGGCCTCCCCCAGATTATGATTTATTAATTTATTGATAATATGCTTTATTGTACACCTTAAAATATATAACATTGAACATTGCGTGATCGTATCAGAAATGAGGAGATTCGCAGGAGAACAAAAGTAACCGACATAGCCCGAAGAATTGCCAAACTTAAGTGGCAGTGGGCGGGGCACATTGCTCGCAGAACGGATGGCTGATGGGGCAGTAAAGTTCTGGAGTGGCGACCGCGTACTGGAAGGCGCAGCGTGGGTAGGTGGACCGACGACCTGGTGAAGGTCGCGGAAATCCGCTGGATGCGGAAGGCGCAGGACCGGTCGTTGTGGCGATTCTTGGGGGAGGCCTATGTCCAGCAGTGGACGTCTTTCGGTTGAAATGATGATGATGATGATGATGAATATGCATTTAAACTATTGTATATGGTGGCCTTATCGCGGTCAGCGATTTCTTCCAGGCAACCTTAGGATGGACAAGAATGAACTGGACAGAAAATTAGAATTAAATTAGATACATACGTATTAAATATTACTAATCATCATCATCATTTTAGCCGAAAGACGTCTACTGCTGGACATAGCCTCCCCCAAGCATCGCCACAACGACCGATCCTGCGCTTTCCGCATCCAGCGGATACACGCGGCCTTCACAAGGTCGTCGGTCCACCTTGTGGGGGGCCTACCCACGCTGCGCCTTCCAGTAGGTACGCGGTCGCCACTATTTATTCAGATTATTTATCAGGAAATACAGATAAGGAATTCCACTATTATGCAGTACGCATAATAAAGCTATTAGCGAAACGCTTCGTGCGTAAGGGTGGATGTCCACCATATAATGCATTAAGTCCGCCTATGTACACATGATGCATGAAGTTTAAATAAATAAATAAATATAAGGGTGGCGCATTTCTGTGTGTCTGGTTGCCCAGCAACATAGGTACTGCAGTCACCGATACATATTTGTCTAGATCTGTGATTATAGAAATACGATATCTCCACGATAGCGCCATCTAGTAGACAATAGGATAAATTGTACAGACTGTTTAATCGTACCACAACGTAATAAATCCTACTAAATACATTTTTATTTTCAAGTGTGTTAATTTTTCATTTGTTTTTTACTTTGGTTCTCAAAAATTTCTATGTTATGCAGTTAAATAACGAAAGTGTATTGTATCCAAATTTTTTTGTTTAAAGGATAGCGAAACGAGCACCACCACCACCACCACCACCACCACCACCACCACACCCACCACCACCACGATACGATATCGTGGTACGATATCGGCGACTTTCCCGTAATAGGAAGTATTTTTTTATGTAAGGATTTTTACCGTTTGTACATGAAATGTGTGAATTCTTAGTACAATCTTCCGAATCCACAAAAATGTTACAGAAATGTTTCCGCACTTAACAAAATGTGAAAGGAAACTTGAGTAGCAACGCCAGTCTACCGACCAAGTAATGTAGTGTTTATGTCACTCCCTACATTCATCCCGCAAGTTTACAATCTTTCAACTCTCCAGTTTATAGCTACGAGTAAGTAGGCTATATTCCGTGATTATACTTTCTGTTGGCTGCAAGAATCTTGTAATCTACATAAGCAGCTACTGTCCCGCTACCGCCTCTTCTCAGAATGAGAAGGATTTAGGCCTTAGTCCGTGGTGGCTGGCCTAGTGCGAGTTGGCGGACTACACACACCTTCAAGAACTGTATGGAGCACTCTCGGGTGTGCAGGTTACATCACGATGTTTTCTGCCTGCCTGCGTGATAATCTGATTCCGATCCGCACATGAATCCGAAAAGTCAAACTTAGAACAATCTTGTTAACTAGAGACCATATTAGTATACAAAATTTATACTAAAATAGGATCAATTGGCCAACATTCATTACCAATCCGAAAAAATAAAATTTATAAAAAAGTTTTTTATAGGTACCACGTTTTTAAAACAAAAGCGAGTTAATATTGCATTGTCATCCAGCTCTGAGCTATGTTTAAAGTTTCAAGTCTCTAGCTCATCGGGAAGTTAGTTTAAAATCGATTGACAAGATCACACAATTCTTTCCAATTAATCATGTAACAAATCATTGTACTATTATTATTTTAAAAGAGTATATCCATGGAGTTTCTTGCCGGCTCTTCTCCATAGGACAAACTATTTGGAACCGTATAACTAGATTCAAAATTAACGTTTTGAAAGTGCATGTAAAACTTTTGACTTTGAGTTAATAAAAACGTAGTAAAATATTTATTCTGATCTTGTACAGATTACTAAAAAAAACTATAAATAAAAAACAAATAAAAACAAAAAAATACTATACAATTGCTAATACTGTTGTTGTT
Organism: Asteroscopus sphinx; assembly: GCA_949699075.1. Lineage (NCBI taxonomy): Eukaryota > Metazoa > Arthropoda > Insecta > Lepidoptera > Noctuidae > Asteroscopus > Asteroscopus sphinx. The sequence continues at coordinate 16,023,207 of OX453013.1, forward strand.
GTGTATGTCGCCAATTGTTAGTACTGTGCTCATGTTTGTTATAACTTTGTTTTTATTTTTGTGGTGTGCAAACAATAAAGTATGCTCTATCTATCAATCTATCTACAAGGCCAAAATGGGCTATCTCAGCATATTATTTATATAACTGCCACAGTAACTAACTACTGTTGCAGGGCTGGTTTTGTGATAGGATCCCTATTTCCCTAACTAGCTTCTTATTATACACGGGTTGATTTTTAAAGAAAATTTGCTGCTTTTATAAAAAAAAATACTCGTGTGTCAAGGTACTCGTACTGATAAAACTCTGTTTGGTAAATATTTGCACGGTCATTCAGATAACCCGGAAGTTTTCAGACTCATCACGTTGTCTTCTATCAATATTGTGATGGTCATCTATCAATTTTTTTTTAGCATGATTTGATTGACGAGGCTCTTCAAAAACTTATTTGTTTGCAACTCAGACCAAAAAAATAAGATAGATGTAGCACGTAGAACTAGTAACTGAAGCCATAAAATGGTGTTCCTTTTTGTAAAGGAGTAGGTACCTACTATTCCGCCTACAGTGTTCGCGAGCCCCGATCGGAGCGGGCGTAAAATATTCAATAATATATAATATATTATGTTGGTCTGGGTGTTTCTTATGTATTATAAGTATGTATTTACAACAAAAAAAAGTATATAAGTATTATATCCATTGTCTAGTACCCATAGCACAAGCTCTGCTTAGTTTGGGATTAGATGGTAACATAACATAACATCACGCCTGTATTTCCCCGAAGGGGTAGGCAGAGGTGTATAGTACACCCACATTTCGCCAGTTATGTTATAGTCCCATGTAATAGGGGGCGAGCCTATTGCCATTGACCGGGCACAAATCCAAACCCCGGGCTGCTACTGAGAATGTCCTAATGAAAAAACCCAATAACACTTTGCCCGACCCGGGAATCGAACCCAGGACCCCACGCTCAGCAGTCGCGCTTGCAACCACTAGACCAACGAGGCAGTCGACTAGATGGTGATGTGTAAGATATCCCAAAATATTTATTTATTTGTTTATTTATTCAGACCAGAAGAATAAGATTGACGCTCCCAATTGCGGCTCGCGAAAGCTGTGGGTGGAGTAGTGGACACTCCTTGACAAAAAGGAATACAATTTTCTGGCTTAAGTTACTAGTTCTACGCGCTCGTATTATCTTATTCTTTTGGTCTGAGGCCTTGCATTACTTCTCTTATTAATGTTTCATTGTACAGTATAGATAAATGTTATAGTAGAATACTATAAAGCCGACTACAGTGTTTACGCACACGATTAAAAACAGTATTTTTCTTCTCACAAGCCACAAAACTACTGATAAATATACCTAGGTAACGCGTTGTAGCCGTACACGGCAGATAGGAAGAAATAAAGTTTATTTTAAATAAATAAATATCTTTAGGACATGTTTTTCACAGCACCATCTAGTCCCAAACTAAGCAAAGCTTGTGCTATGGGTACTAGACTATGGATATATTAATTATATACTTTTTTTTTGTAAATCATAGTTATAATACATAAGAAACACCCAGACCAACACAAACACTTATGTTCACTGTGTTCATCACACAAATATTTGTGTCCTATGGTAATCGAACCCACGACCCGTCCGACCCTCGAACCACTAGACCACAGACGTCATTTTAATACAATTTGCTTTTTTTTACTCTTACTTTTCTTTGTGTATAATATACAAAACTCTTACAGATGTTTGTATATTTGCAAATGCACTGAAATTGCCTCGTGCCTATTATTTTGCCTAATTGCTCCTCCCTAAGAGGCAATGTGGCAAATTACTGGGACCAGCTGTTGTTTTAGCTCAGCCCATTCAATTAAACTGTTATAATCTGATATCATAATAGCTTTTACCTACCTATGAATACCTATTATTAATAATATACCAAATAAATGAATATAATTATTAATAGTATTTACATAAATGTAGGTCATAATGTATTGAGAAAAATTATCTCAACATCGTCATCATTATTTCAGCTGAAAGACATCCACTGCTGGATATAGGCCTCCCCCAATTGGGGGGATATGCCATAATGGCCACGCTTGGCAGGCGGGTTGGCGATCGCAGTTGGTAGAATAAATACTCAGAGAACGCTGCTGCCCATCCCAGATAGTCGCCCACGAGAAGAGATGGAGTGGTGCTATTCTTTGTGTCCGGCGCCACACGGAACAAACAAAGTCTAGTTTACATTGGTGTCGATTCGTTGTTCACTAACTAAACTTATTTTAAACTATCGCTCTCTTTTACCAATAGAACATACAAGAAAAGGATGGCAACAATTTTAGAATGGTCAAATTAGTCGGAACTTAGATTTCCATACAAGTTTAGTCGTGATCTCGGAACGTGCCCACTAAAATACAAAGAAATGTAACACGTAAACTAATTTGACTGTTCTAAAATTGTTACCATCCCTTTCTGGTATCTACAATTAGTAGAGGAGAGCGTTATTTTAAAACAAGTTTAATTCGTGAACAAGAGAATCGACACCTTTATCTATTAATATTAAACATTTGCTAAAATATCGAGTATAGTGTCTATATCCACAAGTGTTTCAAAAGTCAGTAACTCTTACTAAATACAAATAAACCTAAAATAAATGGTATCTACGATGTAATAACTATAATAAACAGTAACTTCATGCCACCGAGATGCCATGTTATCATTACCTAGGCCCGCTGTAGAATGCTTCCGTCCTAATTTGCGGAATGAAGACTGTAGGCGCCGAAATATAGCCCAAGCACGAAATATATCGAGCAGGCGCCGCTGCACACAAATAGCTGTAAAGCAAATATAAATAGAACTACAATAAGGACATTGTAATGTGTTTAGTAGGAAGAAATATGGTCCAAAATTGACTGTAACCAAATAATAAGCTTTAAAGATGGACTTCAGCAATTAACGACTTCAATACTGGTAACAGATATTACTCATTATATAACCAGTTATGGCTTCTAATAAATTCGAATAAAGATCACCATTAGCTGCCAGTGCCAGAAAAAACTGAACTAGCTATAGTTCTTAAAATATAGCTCGAGTCCTGTGACAGATGTAAAATACTTACCTCCGATGAAATATACCATAGATGCACGGTCTTGTACAAAATCAAAACCAAAAAACGTCTCCGCGTTAAAGTGTACTTGTCATTATTTTTACGACAGCAACAAGTACGACACTCCATCCTTTGTTTGCATATTTGGATTATAGTTTTTGTTATTTATTTTTTCTACACATTTTTGCATCGTAAAACGTCACACTATCTCACTACTAGTGCGATCGTGAAGCGGCTGAAAGCAAAACTGTGCACGCGACTGTTTATTGCACAGTTTTGATGGCGCCGTTTTTCGAGCGGCGATCGTACATCTATAGTATATTTGATCGGTGTCAAATACGTACAAATAATGACAAAACACTTTAATTTATGTATAGATTTATTTATTTAACAATTTATGTAGGTACACACTTAATGAAAATACATAAAAAAGTCACTTGAGCACAAAGGTACTGCTCACGTACTACGTATGTATGAACACAAAAAATCACATAATTAAGGCACAAGGTCAATTTGAAATTGACCGGAAATCAGAGAAACAAACGTCAAAACACGATCATCGCAATCGCATGCGACATGGGAACGATATGGTTGACCGGAGTAGCAAATTGTCCGATGAATGGTACGATTAATCCAGCGACAACACAGCCCCGTGTCGTCGCTGGATTAATCGAATATAAAACCCTAGTAGACCCCCTGTTACAGGATTCAACCTATATTTTAAGAAGTACAATATAACACAATTGCTCCAATTGGTAAAATATGTGGTATCGAGAAAGCTTTATCATTTGCATAAAAAGGTCTTCACTTCCAATCAAAATAAGAAATAGGTATATTTGAATACCTTATTCCCTCACTCGACATGGCAACTCAACCGCTTTTGAAGTGTGTAGGATGTTACACCTATTAAAATAACTCAATACGAATCAATGAGGTATTTATTATTGTACTAAATAGCTTTATTGTAACGAAAAGCATGTAATATTAAATGCTAACAATAGGACCAGGCGCGGTTCCAGCCCAAGATTTTGGGGGGGTCAACTTGGCTTACGTACAGTTTCAAGGTCCAAATTTAGCAATGAATGACAAGGTAATGTTTGGAGTTAGTTTATTATGTAACAGAATAGTTACTTACAAAATGAACGTCAACAAAGAGGAAACTAACGTTGGGACTAAACGCGAGCGAAGCGAGCGCGATTTTTTCATATTTATGCGAAAAGTTGACTTCAATATAAGTGTATTTTTTGGAGTAGTAGGTTATGTAGGTATGTTAATGAAGAAGCGAGCGTGATTTTTTTTTTTTCACCGCCAAAGCTTCAATCGCTTGCGCCTTTCAGTGTCCAATCGCAACGTGCAGGCTCATGTAAAGTAGGGCGCATACCGTTCAACAAAATGAACTACCGCCGTCGTATGTGATATTATTTGTCATTAAACTGGTAATATCATTCATACTTTATTTTGAGCAGAATAATACCTATGCTGTAAATTGAACTTCAGTGCATAAAAAAAACTCTGAAATAATGTTACGTATTTTTTGACGTACGAGTAGATGTCGTGTGATGTCGTGTTTGAGTAAGTAGGTAGGTAGTACTTACCTAGTTTTGATTTCATTGTTTACTTTTGGACGATTAAGCAGGAAGTCACTAATTTATTTTATTTATTTTTGTAAATTGTCTATTTTTGACGTGTACGATTTGGGGGGGGGGGGTCATGATCCCTACGACCCCCCCCCCTAGAACCGCCACTGAATAGGACCAGTGCTCTTCCCGTGGGCGGCGTCTAGTCGACCGCGCGACAAAATGAACTTGTTGATGGGCACGGCTAAAATGCGTGCTATAGAAAATCTGAATAGTGCCGAATGTACTAAAGGACAAAAACCTCAGACCAAAAGAACTAAAACTTAAACTAAAAACATTATCTCCTGTAGCCTTATAACACGATGGAAAATAGTAAATAGGCAGTCAAACAATACCCTAACAAAACAAACAAAAAAAATCCGTACCCAGCGGCATCACACATACGCATAAAATAGGAGAAGGTAAGTTTTTTTTATTATTATTATAGGATGGCGAAACGAGCTAAAGGCCCACCTGATGTTAAGCGGTAACCTTTGCCCAATTCAACTTCAATAACACCTAGGCTGTTGCCTAAACGGTACCACAAGTCGGTTCGCCAAACTGAGACATGAAGATAGAAAGTCTCATGTGATTGTAATTTCTCCGGCACCCGCACCCTTCAGACCGAAACACAGCAATGCAAGCATCACTATTTTGCGGAGAAGTAGGTACGGTAGTAGTACTTTCCCGGACGAGCTCTTTCACAAAGGAGCTCTAGTACTACTAAGTTAGTTGCTTTAAGTTACTTTCACGTCATAATTGGTACCTTATTAATCTAAGATTGGTACACTTTCTGTAACCACGCTACTGCATTAATGTTTATTTTTCACTCCGGTCACGCTCGGCGTCTTGCTTGACGCGGACTAATAGCAAAACGTACTAATTGGGACGTTTTCGAGTCTTCAAATTGCGCGTGCTAGTAACATATCTGTACTTTTAAATATCATTGTAGCCAAATTAATTTTTTGAGTTTCCTAGCCATTCAGTCACAATTGTAAACGATCTTTGAATATATGACCTAGCTGGTGGGGTAACGATCTACTCTACAAATCGACGAATACTGATGATAAGGTAAATATATGTGTCCCTACTTATAAACATACACCACAGTACTTAGGTATGTTGTTGATGTATGGAAAAATAATAGGAATAAGAACTTCGTTTCGTTGGGTTTTTTATATAATAAATTAACAAATACCTATTTAGGACATTCTACACACAGCACCATCTAGTCCCAAACTAAGCAAAGCTTATACTATGGGTACTAGACAATGGATACAATACATAATATAAACTTTTTTTTTGTAAATACATAGTTATAATACATAAGAAACACCCAGACCAAAACAAACACTTATGTTCATAACATAAATATTTGTCTATGGGAATCGAACGCACGACCTTGTGATCAGCAGTCCGACACTCGAACCACTATACCACAGACGTCGCCATATTGTAATTTATTGTGATGATAAGTGTCAAAAAATAGAGACACTATTACATAACATTATTTATTTAATTCATTACGTACATGAACATGTTAGCTTCATCAGGGATCAGTAATCGAAGGTTTTTAGAAGCATTTTTTAGTGTTTGTAGTAGTTTATTTTCATATGAGCTTCTGTCATTCTTTAAACATCGTTGACGTCCTATAAAATAAGAGACGTGTCCAGTATCCACATTTCAAAATTGAAGAATCTGTTATATGAATGAAAAGACAATAACAAATACCAGAGCATGTGTGTCAACAAACAGTTGGGTAAATAAAATTTCAATTAAACAATCAGGTGTGTGTTGTGATCACTATCATACGTTGTATTGAGTTTCATATTTTTTGCAAGAATTTACTTAAATTACATAGGGAAAAATTCAGCTGTGTACTCCTAAATCCGGTTACTTACCAAGCATAAACTTCACTTTAATTTTATTATTACTGATATGCAAATTATACATACCTACTTAGTCAACTGCTTAAAAGGTTTTATGAAAGGAATCGTCGAAGAGCGACAAACTCCCACAATACTTTAAGACTCAAGAAAATACCTTAAATACATTTCCAAATAAATTAATCCATATAAAACAGAGAATCACTGGCGCCCACAAATACCGCGAGCATTTTAAAAATCCTGCTGATTTCGTCTTTTCCGTAAATTAAAGTCGGTTGATTGAACGAGATAAGAAAGTTTTTTGCTGAAAGTGAAGCTAATCATTCAAGATTAGCAATGAAGCTAAAATGGCAGAAATTGTGGCAGCCTTATCTATTTGAAACTCCTGAACTATTAAGTTGGCAATAATCTATAACACCTAGATGTTTACAAAGTATACTGAAAGCATCTGAGATTTATGTTTTTAACGTCTCTAAATAAAACTAGCTAGCATAGCATAATCAGCTATTTTTTGTAACTTTGCTAGTTACGGATCTTTTTAGGGTTCCGTAGTTTCTACAAGGAACCCTTATAGTTTCGTCATGTCCGTCCGTCTGGCCGTCTATCCGTCTGTCCGTCTGTCCGTCTGTCCGTCTGTCCGTCTGTCCGTCTGTCCGTCTGTCCGTCTGTCCGTCTGTCCGTCTGTCCGTCTGTCCGTCTGTCCGTCTGTCCGTCTGTCCGTCTGTCCGTCTGTCCGTCTGTCCGTCTGTCCGTCTGTCCGTCTGTCCGTCTGTCCGTCTGTCCGTCTGTCCGTCTGTCCGTCTGTCCGTCTGTCCGTCTGTCCGTCTGTCCGTCTGTCCGTCTGTCCGTCTGTCCGTCTGTCCGTCTGTCCGTCTGTCCGTCTGTCCGTCTGTCCGTCTGTCCGTCTGTCCGTCTGTCCGTCTGTCCGTCTGTCCGTCTGTCCGTCTGTCCGTCTGTCCGTCTGTCCGTCTGTCCGTCTGTCCGTCTGTCCGTCTGTACGTCTGTCCGTCTGTCCGTCTGTCCGTCTGTCCGTCTGTCCGTCTGTCCGTCTGTCCGTCTGTCCGTCTGTCCGTCTGTCCGTCTGTCCGTCTGTCCGTCTGTCCGTCTGTCCGTCTGTCCGTATGTCCGTATGTCCGTCTGTCCGTCTGTCCGTCTGTCCGTCTGTCCGTCGTCCGTCTGTCCATCTGTCCGTCTGTCCGTCTGTCTTAATCCTTTACAGCTTAATAACTTCTACAGTTATGAACATTAGTAAAAGAAATTGTGTTAAAAAATGGTCTCTGAATATAGATCTCAATTCTAAAAGAATAAAAAAATCTTGATTACGTATTTTAGGGGTGGCGCCCATACATGTGAAATGGGGTGAAAAAAAATTTTTCGCTTCACCCCCTTGTGTGGGGTATCATTGAATAGGTCTACTAAAATGAAGGTAATGTTTCATACACAACTTTTTTATCAGGTATACCATCTGCGAAATACAGCCCGCCAAAGTGGCTTGCAATGTGTCCCCCCCCCCCCTGCCATTTCTAAGCTATGCAACGTAGAAACTTATAATCTTCTACATTGATGACCTTTATAATAACTCTATTTTAAAATTATTTTGAGTATAATGTGATTATAAATTTTTGAGTTATAGTGACAAAACTGCAAAATACTTAAGACGTCCTAGTTAATAGGTCATTGACCTTAGAGAAAAATGAGCTCAGCAATTAATGCTACTTTAGTTACTACCTATTTAAGAAAATCACAAAAAGTAACTTTGTGTTATATTGATATGACACACTTCTTAAATTTAGCTTCTTAAATTCAGCGCTAGGTGCCGCTGTTTGCAAAAACTAAAATAGCAATGATTAATATTGGATTTGATTCGTTTGTAATTAGGAACCCTATAATACTGAGCATGGCCCGACATGCTCTTGGCCGGTATTTTTTAAATTTTTGTACCGATGCTAGTCACGGATATTTTCTCTGCTTTGTACCTATGTTAGACACGGATCTTTTCTCAATTTTGTACCTATGCTTGTCACGGATCTCTTTTCAACTTTGTACATTACCAGGCCCCTCAGAAAGTATTGCGAAAAAAAGTTTTTATATATGGGAGACTGGCCAGTTATAATGTTTTTCGAAAATATGATTATTTATAAGTAAAAATAAGTAAGTTCCAATTTCAAAATTTCCCTCCACATTTTTTGCGAGTTAATTCAAAGTATTGTGTCTCACTGAAATATGGATCTGCGCCGGGAACATTTTAGAGCTATGATTTTATACGATTTCAAGTGTCGCCTGAAACCGGATGAATCGTACGATAGACTTCAAATGGCATTCATGGATGAAGGCCCTTCCAAGGCAACCGTGTATCGTTGGTATAACGAATTCAAGCGCGGTCGACCAACTTTGGGGGATGACGAAAGAAGCGGTCGCCCTTTGACGGCTGTTACCGAAGAAAACGTGCTAGCAGTGAAAAATTTAATCCAAGACAATAGGCGAATTACATATCAGGAGATTCAACACATATTGAAGATTGGATCGGGAAGCGTTTACGAGATTCTACACAGCCATCTTCGCGTGAGGAGGATAGTATCACGCTGGGTGCCGCACAACCTCACCGATGCTCAGAAGCAGGCCCGGGTGGAATGGTGCCGTGATATGCTTAACAAATTTGAAGCAGGCTCGTCTCGGCGTGTTTACGACATCGTTACAGGTGATGAGTCCTGGATTTATCAATACGACCCAGAAACCAAGCGCCAGTCGACTGTTTGGGTGTTTCAAAATGAGCCAACGCCTACCAAAGTGAAGCGATCCAGAAGCGGGGGTAAGATTTTGATCGCTAGCTTTTTTAATTTGACTGGCCACTTGGTATCAATTCCCTTACGGGATCAAAGAAGCATTAATGCCGAATGGTATACTACCAAATGTTTGCCAGAAGTTTTCTCTGTTATAAGCAACAAGCGACCAAACACAGGGCTCCGCGGGCTACTGCTCCACCACGACAATGCACCTGCGCACACCGCACTCAAAACGAGGGACTTCCTGGACAGCACGCCAGTCAAACTCCTGGGTCACCCTCCTTACAGCCCTGATCTAGCACCGTGTGACTTCTTTTTATTCCCAAAAATAAAAAATCAGCTCAAAGGGATACAATTTTCGTCGCCGGAAGATGCGCTGGCTGCGTTCGAGCAGGCTGTAAACGAGGTGTCTGCGGCGGACTGGAAAAAGTGTTTTGAAAACTGGTTTAGGCGCATGAATCTTTGTATAGAGGCTGGTGGAAAGTACTTTGAAAAGATTTGATAAAAATATATGTACGTATAGAACAATTTTTTTTAGTTTCGCAAAACTTTCTGAGTGTCCCACGTATAAGCTAGTCACGGATCTCTTCCAAAATGAAAAGTGTAGCCTCTTGTTACAGTAAAAGGCTACACACCATAGAAATCAAAATAATATACGGTAATAGAAGTGGTAAAGGCGCGTGAACTTGTCGCCGCATACAGGTGTCTCATAGGACAGTGCGCGAATTGTTTGCTTGATCATCAGTGCTGTGTTGGACGCAGAGTCATTAAAGTTGTGTTTTGCAGCTAAGATATGCCATATCTGAGAGCGAAATTATTTTAAGGCTTAAGGCACATGTAGTAGCTAAGTGGCGCCCCCATCAGTAAAAAAATAATTACTCGCTGAGTACATCATTTATCGAAAATTCGGTTTTAATAATTGAAGTACAGGTACTGTAGTTTAATCAGAAGCTATTAACTCTGTAAATTATAGTTCGCCGTAGTTGTAGATAGAAAAAGTGCTAAAAGTGGCTGTACAACTACAACGTACTATAATTAAAAAAAAAAAAAAAAAAATACAAGTATTATATCCATTGTCTAGTACCCATTGTACAAGCTCTGCTTAGATTGGGACTAGATGGTGTTGTGTAAAAATGTCCCAAAGTATTTATTTATTTATTTATAGAGTTGATAGTTTACAGTACCTGTGCTTCAATTGTTAAAAACGAATTTTCAATGAATGATGTACTCAGCGAGTAATTATTTTTTTACTTATGGGAGCGCCACTTAGCTCTTAGTAGGGCTTTAATTTATTTTTCATTGAATGTTAGAAACATGGTGGGCGTAATTGCATTTTTGTGTTGGTAGCGGAAAACCGGCAACGAGCGTTCCGGTAGTAAAAGACAGTAGATGCCATTTCTATTACCCTATTATTTAGATTTCTATGCTACACACGAAACATCGTTAACTCAGATACACAAACAGTACACTCGGTTAAACATTGTTAATCTATGACTTATATTGCAATTACAGTTAAAAATAATTCAATTATGCATCGTTATAAGTAATCGTTTGAGATTAAAATACTGATAGGATTACACGCTACGTGCAATTTTGATAACAAAGTCACGCCAAACCGTGACTAACACAAACATTTTCTTTACTAATCTTTTGTTTATTGTTCTAGTTGCTACAAGCACAGCTGTTGATCTAGAAATCCTAGGTGCCATTTCCGGATCGTGCATAAGTTAATTTATTATGCAATTCTCAACCTGCTGGAATTGTATCGCGCAATGTAAATGGCAATGGCTTGTTCCTTTGAGTAGGTATCCTTTGATTTTCGCGACCAATAACGGTCCGAGTCTGAATCCGCAGAAACTACTTACAAAGTAGCATACCTATAGAACCACAAGCAGAAGCCAGTAACATTAAAATTCAATTTTTCGGATTTCGTCACAATTCTTAGTACTCTTCAAAGAACATTTAGGTATATATAGACACATTAGTCTCCTGCATTTCTGTAAAGAAAAGGTAAACACAATCTCGACAGCTGCACGCTGCACAAAATAAATTCGACGCAATACTCTATAGACTTACCAACTGTCACTTACTATTTACACCATCGCCGGTTTGAATCCTACTCTTCGGTACCTACCTATCGAGTTGTTTCATTTTGTTTGTTTCATGCATTACCTGAATTATCTGCGGTATGACTCCGAAGAAAGAGATACGTAGATGTGAAGATACTTTCTCATCTTCCGCATCAGCTCATAAAAATCCTCCAATGAACGGTCAAAGCGGAATTACCATAATCACATCACCTGGTAAAACAATTACAGGCCACTGTTTGTTGTTAGCAGTCAGAGAGCTACCTATTCACTTGGAATTATCCTTTTGTCACCTTTTACGTCACCTATGGGTATGGAAAAGCTGGCCCATTCATTGCGAAGAACCAATCGGAGCTTGCTGCTCAAAGTATCGTAAATATTGGATCAAAGGTAAAGCAATACAAGTAACAATAAACGCGTTATTTGGATCAAATCACTGTACAGGCAAAGATGCAATTGAGTATTCAGCGTCAGTGAATACCGGAATTTTCGGGCAATGCTCAGCCAACCCGTGCTGTCGACAAGGGGCTGCTCGGCAAAAGGTACTTAATTGTGGCTTTGGTGAATCAGTTATCTTCATCGTACTCAACTTAAAAGTCTGGCACGCTCCCAGCTTGACCTATTTTACTGAAACAGAACTTTAGGAGACTTGATTGGATAATTCAAAGTTGAAGTAATGGTATTTATACGTATTTATATTTATTACCTCTGCCTACCCCTTCGGGGAAATACAGGCATGATGTTATGTTATGTTGTTGTTATATTTATTTATGCTTTTCAAGGAAATCGCAAAGAGGCTGGTCGACGCTTCGCGTGACCAGAGGGCTGGTTTATTCTTTGGCCAAAGAATAAGCGTTGCCATACAACGTGGCAACGCTGCCAGTCTTCTGGGCACTTTTCCAGATGACAGCGATGTGGAGGAATACTTTGACGCCTAAGCACGCCTTTTTATTTAATTTTATTTTGTACTTTTATTTTAAATTGGTGTTGTAAATATTGTACATTTGTAGATAGGTTATTTAATTATTGTAATCTCACTATTCTGTAAATTTATCAAATAAATAAGTATTTATACGAGTAGATATCTACTCAAAACAATTTCATTGACAATATAACCCAATGTATCTGTTTCCTTCGTTTTGCAATAAAACAGATAATTTATGATATGATACTTTATAGAAATAAGATTGTGTTAGTCCAGAAAAATAAAAGTTATAGATATTTATTCATATAAAGATTTAGGGTTTTGAAAATAAAATGTTGACTTTCAAAAAGTATCTACTAAATTATTAGTACGTAATTTTGAATAATAATCTTTATTTCTGTTACAGAAAGCAAATAATGTCTCTGATCAAAACACATGAAAGAAATTCTGTAAATAATTAAATTGTTTTTCTAAACATAGGAAGTAATCAAAAACAAAGTAACATTTGTAATGCTTTAATTACGTTCATTTACACAGTAAATGTCATTAGCAATAATTACAAAAACATAAAAATCTTCTAACATTTCTGAGTGTCATAATTATCCTGTTTCTCATTAATAAATGCTTCAGCGGCATCCTCTTTCATTTCATACGACTCTTTGAAATAATTCTCTATTTCTTGCAGTGTTTTGTCTTTGGTTTCAGGTAAATATTTGTACAAAATAAATGCAAAAATTGATGCTGATATACCGTAGAAAAGGAAAGCACCGGGCAATGTGAGCGCTTTAAATATATGCGGTGACAGTTTCAATACAGTTGCCATCAATAATTCAGAAAACAATGTAAGTATCAGCAAGGAGGAACTTTTATATCTTAAAAATATCAATTCACCGAAAATCGTGGACGGCATAATCATTGGACCACATGTTATGGCCACTGAAAAAGATGTCAGTAAAACAATAGAAACAATTCTGTTTTCCATTATAACTTGCAATTTAATTAAGTAAAGGTATAATGAAATCATAAACAAAAAGAAAATTCCTAGAGCTGATGACGATAGTAACAACGTTCTTCTGTTTATTAACTTTGACAAAACACAACCAACCTGCATACCGAGTATTGTAACAGCGTCCAAAATAAGCATACCAATATATGCAGCAGACTCACTGGAAGTTATCTGACTTATCAAATCTACGGCATACATGGAACATACTAATTTCCCTGAGAAATGGTATAATGACATGACTGCCATGGAGAGTAAAAGTGGTTGATAAAAACCCTTAGCAGTTACGGTTTCTTTAACGATTCGGAGTTTATAACACGATGTAGATTTTACGCGTGCTGCACATTTTCTAAGGTACTCTTTTTGAGACATTATCAAACTTTCAAGTTCCTCTTCCGATTCTTTGCCGTATCCTTTCAACCAATGATGTGCATTGGCACATTCATCGAAACGTCCATTCATTGCTAACCATGATGGAGATTCAGGTATAATGACAGCTGTCATGGAATATAGACAACACACGAATGCTATTATGGCGATGTTCTTCCAGTGACTAAAGGTTCCAGTCACATTTGCGATCCATACTCCCCAGAAGAATATCGATGATTCTATCATCATGAACACGCCTCGGTAACGAGGTGATGAGTATTCCACGATGATGACGATGAGGACCGTCATGTTACTAGCAAGAGTTACACCTTGCAGTAATTCACTGATTAGAAGGTGCATGGCATTCGTACTGCAGTAGAAGACGATGAAGCTGACCATTGTCAATACTGTGACGATTAAGAATGGTATCTTCCTTCCAATGTATTGCGTGAGAATTGGGAGAATGATCACCCATGGCATCGAGCTGTAGCCGAGGACGGATGCTGTAAAAAAAGGAACAAGTCAGACAATCGAGGTCGTAAATTAAATCTTCCCGTGTGATAGAACCTACAAATACCTATTATATGTCTATATTATGTGTTTAAAAATAGTGAGGCAAGGACCTAATAAAAACAAATCGAGTTTGTATTGAATGGGCTAATAAATCTCTAAATAATCATGGAATACCATCCACGCAAATCAAAATTTAATTTCTATTGACAAACTATCGACTATACCATATTTATACAACATTCATTGCGTATGATACAATATAATCTTTTTCACATAGAATCAGTGGGTGCAGTGACGGCAGGATAGAACGATGCCTAAAGAATAATTGTAAAAAGACTTCACTCCAAAACACACCACACGCATGCTTTGTGTAAAAGATAACAGAATTTTTTTTTGTATTTTCTAATGGTTCCTGGATTTATATTCGATTATCACTTGCTTTAACGGTGAAGGAAAACATCGTGAGGAAACCTGCACACCAGAGAGTGCTTTAAACAGTTCTCAATGGTGTGTGCAGTCCGCCAACCCGCCAGCGTGGTGGCCTTAGCCTTCTCATATTGAGAAGAGGCCCGTACCCAGCAGTGGGACACTAATGGGCAGGTTATGTTATGTAATGGTTCCTCAGAGGATTTCTTTGGCATCGTGGGTGCGTTTACAGATACAAATTTTACATTCACAAACGCCCAGACTAGGTCTGTCTGATCTGTGGGCCATGCAAATATTTACTCCGTGCGTTATCTTTTATTTACTCCGTGCGGGAATCGAACCCGCGACCTGTAGCGCATCCCTCAATTGCTCAGACACTGCGCCAAACGTACTGTCACACGTTTATGCACGTATGAATAAAAAACCGGCCAAGTGCGAGTCGGACTCGCGCAGTAAGGGTTCCGTACCTCTCAACGACCTGATACCCCATAACAACTGATTTAATTTACGAGAGTTTAACAAAAGACATCATATCATCATGCGCGAAATATGAATTTTTGCATGTCTTTCTTACGAAAGTACCACCACGTATGTCTATGTTTGTCTTATTTTTAGTATTTGTTGCTAAACTACATAATATGCACTATAATATGAACAAGTTTGACGCTGGTATATATTACCGTTTTGAAGATAGAGCAGGAACAAAAACGTTGAAAAAAATGCATGTTTTTTGAGGTTTCTTGTATGGGGACCCCCTTTGGTTTTAGACTTTTTTGTTTTTAGTATTTGTCGTGATAAACCTCATAGCAACACAATTTCTGAGACCGGTTTCAACCGGTTACCTATTACCGTTCAAAAGATACAGCCCTGTGACAGACAGACGGACGGACGGTCGGACGGACAGCGTAGAGAGAGTAATATGGTCCCGTTTGGCACCCTTCGGGTACGAAACCCTAAAAAAGGCGGACAGAATCTCGCGAAAAAAAGATTGAATCACCCGCTATAATTTTGACAGCATTTTAACACACCAGACGGCATATTGTTATTTTATTTGTGACACTACGACAACGACTGCCGTCACACGAGATGTTTTGCGTAATCGCGGCTATTTGTCTTACTATAGGTGTGAATGTGTGCGTGCCAGCCCGTACTTTTAAGCGACCCGTCTCATAGTGGGTGCTTCACTTATTGTTTAGCGAGATTCCGTCCGCCTTTTTTATTCGTCCATATGTTTAAGTGGTACTATATTATTTTATAAGTAAAGATATTAATATTACACAACCAAGATGCCATGTCTTCTGTTAAGGGTTCCGTTGCATTCATTTCTTTTCTCAGTTGTGGTATGAAAACTGTCGGCGCCCCGAAGCACAGTCCCAGCACGAAATATATTGATGTGCATACTGTGCAGACGTAAAACTGAAAAAAAAAAAACATTTTGTGAGTGACTATAGTCAGCATATTACTGTTCCACTACTATTAAGAGGAAATACATATATATGTTATTTTATTTGTGACACTGCGACAATGACAACCGTCACACGAGATTTGTTGCGTAACGGTGCTTTTTGTCTTACTATGGGTGTGAATGTATGCGTGCCAGCCCGTAGGTACTTTTAAGCCAGCCGTCTTGCTATGGGTGCTTCACTTTTTGTTTTGCGTCATTCCGTCCGCCTTTTTTTATTCGCCCAAGACTGATAACAATGATTTTTTTACAGTAAAATAAATATTACCGCGTTTAATGTCCCTATGATTTCGTTTTTGTTGATAAATTATATCTAAAAGCCCTCAAAAAATGACAAAATTGCCTATATAAACCGCTGTCTACAGAGTCATAGTGTATGAGTCATAGTGTAGGGCATTTGGACAACTGTTAATGGAAAAGGAAAAACATAGCGACACAATACATATTCTTTTAATTCAGTTTATGAAATAGCTTTTAAATTGGTCCAGTTTCAGAGGAGAAAATAGTCTAGAACCAAACCTCGAATTATGACTTTTTTACTTAGGCTATTGAGTTGGAGCTGGGTTCTCCTTATCGCACCTATTTGAGGCCGAGCGCTCGCAAAGCGACGGCGATAGTTTCTTCAAATACCTAATTTTCAAAAGTTTCTCAGCCCGCATTTCATCTTAAGGGCCACTTTTCAAAATAAGAAGGGTTTAGTTGGACTTTAATCCACCACGCTAACGCAAGTTTGCGGACTTCAAACACCGTTGATAGCATTGTTTTAAGATTTTAAGTAAATACAACCTAAGTAGATAACATTACCTACTACAATATTCCGTTGAAAAGATAAAGGGAATCAATATCAAAAAAAAAAATCAATCAATATCAATATATGGGGATGATAAAGATTTAGAAAGGGAACGAAGGGCGCTATCGGTTAGAGCTAATATGGTGGCTCGCAGGTTTGCACGTTGTTCTAGAGAGGTGAAAAAAACTCTATTTCGTGCATATTGCACCTCCTTTTACACGTGCAGCCTGTGGGTTAGTTATACTCAAAAATCGTATAGCGCCCTTCGTATACAATATAACAACGCGTTCCGGGTGTTAATGGGGCTGTCCCGTTTCTGTAGCGCATCAGGGATGTTTGCTGAAGCCCGCGTCGATTGTTTCTACGCTACGATGCGAAAAAGATGCGCCTCCCTGGTGCGCCGGGTGCGGGCCAGCCCCAACGTTATACTGCGCTGTATAACCAGCAGGCTTGACTGCGCGTGTGTAAATCGCTGCTGCAAGCTTTCAACCTCGGTGCTGAGCTTGTAGCAGGGATTTGCATACCAGTGCGGTTTAGGTTAAGTGCATAGGATAGGAATACTAACATAGTTATTAAGTAATATTGTTACTAACACAGTGAGTCATTGTTACTCAATCAATAAATAAATAATAA
Source organism: Asteroscopus sphinx (assembly GCA_949699075.1). Classification (NCBI taxonomy): domain Eukaryota; kingdom Metazoa; phylum Arthropoda; class Insecta; order Lepidoptera; family Noctuidae; genus Asteroscopus; species Asteroscopus sphinx. The sequence continues at coordinate 16,040,802 of OX453013.1, forward strand.
TATCAATCACTCAATTGCTTGACATTTGGTTGGTTTTAATATGTAGGTAGGTATGTATTGCAATGCAACTATAGAACTAACGTGTACTGAAACTACAATGATCTTCAATCAAATATAACAATGATTTTATTAATAATATTTTTAGACGTAGCGCGTGGACCTAGTGACCCAGGAATTATGACGGCATAGCACACAAAGATGTTTCTACAGCTGGATTTTCTCGTGCGTACCTCAATAACAACACTCCTCATCTCATCATCAATACTTTTACCGGGGTCTAATGACCATTCGTTTCATTACTAAATTATTTGCACGGTCCTGGATTAGCTTCTGCAGAAATTACTTTAAAACAAGACAAAACAAACGATGTGAGAAACACATTGATATGTATTTTAATGTGCCTAATCATAATTACAAGCTCATTTCAGTATTCCATTACACCATATTAACATTCCTAATTCGTATCGCACTTCATCATCATCATTTCAGCCGAAAGACGTCCACTGCTGGACATAGGTCTTCCCCAAGCATCGCCACAACGACCGGTCCTGCGCCTCGCACTGCATATCATATGTGTATTTATTCTAAGCGTAGGTACTTAGTTTAAAACAAATATTTTAAAATAAATAAAGGTAGGTACTTATTACTACGTTCAATTTCTCAGACTTAACATTGTACCAGACTACTTAATCATTCATAATAACTTCCACTCACCTTACACGTTTAAGAATTTCTAACAAGAACATAATATTTACAAACCTGTCTTAAGAATGGTGACCACGACAATCTCATATGTGTTGTACATTCTTCACTGTCTTCAGTTTCGACACCGTCCCGGGTATCGTTCTCCATTATTAATAATAACGTGCAAGTTTTACACGAAACAGCACTTTAATAGTGAAGCGACTTCTGAAAACTAATAATAATATTTATACACACTTGTGTTATTTTAGATACTCTGTACATTATTTATATTAATAAAAATTTAGAGGATGCTATCTGGTCTATGTCAAGCAGTAGACTGTAATCTTTTCATTTATTTGCTTCATCATCATTTTTTTCTGCATATTATATGTTAAGTAATGGAAAAGACAAAAAATATGATAACCTTGATATTTTTTAATGATCTTATTGTTCAATATCTTTAAAATTCATTAATCATCAAAGTTTTTAGAGCATTTTTTTAATATTTATAACAGGAACAATTTTTTACACATACCTACAATCAGAAGTAGATTTAATGAAACTTACAAATCGGTACCTAATAATGTCAGCCTTGTTTACTGTGTGCGTTTCCGATTTTGACAAATAACCTAATTGAAGTTTAAAAAAAATGTACGATACCATATTTCTTCTACGGATCAAAGTTCCAATTTGATTGCACAATCACATAATAATATAATAAAAATTACCTATATCATTGCATTTTTTTTGTCCAACACACACAAAACAGATGAATGAAATCACACCATAGTTTAAATCACAGTTCTTTTACCGAATCAAGTCCACAAAAACTATGTATACTTTTTAAGTAAAAACGATACTTTAAAACTTGTTTATTAAATAGAAATCCTCTGATCACAGTAGACGGTAACGATCGATGTATTAATTGCAGTGACACTGAATCAGATTGCTCGTACTAGTTAGGGTACCGACACATTGACGCGACGATGCCGCGATGATTTCAGAAACGCGAGTGCAACTGCATAGTGCAAGTGCAGCGAAAGTAATCGCTTTATCAGTTTTTTATTTACGCTGATTTATTTAATTTACTATAGTATTATAGTTACAAAGTTTATAGTTCAGTAAGAAAACGTATGTATAACTTTTTCATCCATCACATTGTGATGTTTTTCCAAACATAATTATATGATTTCAATCGTCATAATTTATAAAAAGAAAAATTATAAAATGCAATAACAATACAATAATTTTAAATATCTCTCTTATATTTTTAAATTGAGAACAATAGTAATACCTACAGTACTGCAGAATAAATATTGTGCATCGGGAAACATCGAACACCCGTATTGTAAATTATAAAGACGATTGACAAAATAAATTTTGTCCTAAGAAACACTCGCAATTTCGAGTTACTTTACGAGTGTTTCCAATTTTTACCGATGCACAATATTTATTCTGTAGTACGTACAACAGTAGTACTGTACAATTATTAATTTTCAGTTACTCACTCAGTTTAATTAGATCTTTTCTACGGTATGTAGGTATTCACACGGCTTGTTTTTGAACACCATTTTGATATAAGACTATATTATGTAGTCTATCATACGTATTGCGATATCGCGTAAATGAACTTGTTCCTTAATTCACACGTATTTCAGTTGGGTATTATGTCCAATCATTGTTATGGAATGATTCGTCTGATCGGTCTACACAATTACATGAAAGTCAGTTTATTAATGGCGCTTATTATTGGATATTTAGATACACCTTGACACTTGTACTAAACTAATTGGACTGATAAGAATTCTGACAACATTATTATAACCACACTGAATAAATAAATCGATAATTAAATAACGAATGTAATTAATGTTTCTCCTAATTGCCATACAAATTACACAACACGAGAAATTATTATTTATCGTATTAATACTATTATAATACTAATTATAATTATACGAGTGGTTTATACTTGATTACTGATTTTATATAGGTATATAATATAACAAAACTCTCACCTTTTAACGAACTGTAAATGCACGGAAACACACCTTTGCTTACTCCCCGGAAATAATAAGCGTGAGAACGATTAAGCAAAATATGGAAGTTATTCAAACACACGGTTTATTTTAAGACCGGCTTCCGCGCTTATGTCAAAAATTTGTCTTTATTATTCGCGGGTTAAGAGTATGTATAGGTTCTTATGATTGCGAAAGATAAGAGGGCATTACTTTTGATATAACGTTCATATTGAAAAGTGTCAATGGGGGTTTTGTCTTACTCAATCACGGCCATTCACAGCTTGTTTTGTTCGTTCCAGAACTAATAATTCAAGATGCCAAAAGGTATTTATAAAGTGGACTTCGAGTGTCGCAACTCGAAGCAGAGCTATTTCTCGATCCCGAGCCCATTGGGTTTAATCACCGATTTCAGCAAGTGTCTGATGAGATAATAAATTACAATTTAGTTTTTATTTTAACTGAAAGCAACTTGCGGTGTTCAAACCGTGAGGTGCGGTGTGCGACTACGATTTTTTTTTAGATTCCTTCCGTAAATATACCATGGTATAATAATATATCTCGGCCTGGTATTTTCTTCCGGCGAGTTTCGATCTTACGTCACAGTTTGTGTTACCATTAATTTAAATCTTCTATAACATAAAACACAAATTAATTTTTTTTATAAAAAAATATTAATAAATAAATATAATGAACTATCTCGTGAGAAGAAAACTCAAGAAGTTTTCTTTTCTTTAGACGCGTTAGGGAAAAAACATGACGGTGTTTAGCATGCGCGCACATTTAAAAACGATTTTTAAAATGGATTTCTTTAGTTAATAACTCTATAAAATTAGATCATGGAGTTTAAAAATAAATTATGAATTCGTAATTGTAGTGATCACAAGATAATTTTATTCCTTCTTACCCTAATTTTAGATAATCACCATTTTATATAACAGTAGGTACCTGTAGGTATGTATAGGTACCTATCTACTCGTATTATGTAAATGAAAAATTTGTTTCGCGACTCATGCATTAAAAGTTCCTTATGTGGGTACCCTCACATTTTTCTTTACGTCACAGAGTGACGGTTTCAAATTTGTATGGCAACCCTCCCTAAGGCAAGTCACCAACATCCCTCATTTTAAATGTTATTGGAAGACGTCATAATTCATTTGCCGTGGCATTTTTAAACTACTTCAAGTATATTTAGACTTATTTATTTTTCTGGTTAACGAGAACTATTCTTAGCCATGGGATAATCCAGATTCTCAGAGCGTGAATAATAATGGAATTACAATCGTAGAAGTACCTGGAGATTTTTTTATTAATATCGAATATTTTACAAGGATAACAAACTGAAAAAATAAAAAAAAACATTAGCAATTACGGGGACTGCCGACAGACGTGTACTTAAAACTGTCACCTTGGATTAATAACACACAAAATACCAAATCCGCGCGCACAATTCGATGCAACAAAAAGGGCGCCCAGATGGGCACACTACGCCCGACAGCTCGGTAATCGGTCCGAAAGCTCTCCCGGAATATAATTAAATATTATGACGATTAAACAATTGTTTTTATTTGCTTAAAAGGTCAAAATAGTGACAGCTTGCTTGTGAAAAGTGTTATAAATTTTAAATTTTCACAATCAAGCTTTCACTATTTTGACCTTTTAAGCAAATAAAAACAATCCTTTTATTTCGTACTTAGTAAAAGCTCAGTGTTGCCAGATATTAAAGAAAATAAAAGTGTGTAAACGTGTAAGCGCTAGCACACATAACAATTTTTTTGCATCAGTTCTGCTAGCGCGTAATGTATGAAACTAACCTTCTATGTGTATTTATTCTAAGACTGTCACATTAGCATGTCGCATGCGCATTATTGCGCATGTATCCTCTTTGTTCGCATGTCGATGACGTCGGTGGGTGACGCGAACTCTAAAGTTTTGCCCCTACCAGAAATCGCTCAACGCACCTAAAGAAATTTTCACATGAACAATTTGTTAATGGATTTAATGCTTCTTCTTATCATACACCCAAAACCAAATTATAAACGATACCAAATAAATAATTAGGTTAATATGTATTTTATAATAAATAAATTATCAAAGTCCATTGACATGTTAAGATAATTTTTATAGAGTTCATCATTAATATTGTAGTTATTATATCTGAATGTACAAAGATTGTTTTCATAACATTATTTAATTTGGAATAACAAATGGGTCATTAGCTGAATGTGAGTACAAACGCCTCACGCCTGCCATCTCATTCACAACTAACCGATTTAAATCAAATCAAATCATTTATTCGCCACAAGATATACCTATACAAGGATATTACAATTAATTATTATTTATTTATTTCCAATATACCTACATTATTCTACACGACACAATGATATTGCACACAAAACCGCTAAGGACTTGTCTTTGTAACGGCGAGTCGTTCATTTTACATTATTTTATGACTGAGTATACCACGAGTATAAAATACAACTTATTTTCATCATAAGTGGATAAACTGTTAGGCCCATATTACAGAAGCTTCCTCAAGTACAGTTTAAACTCCAATCACCTGATCACTACTTAAGGATAGAATCGTTACTTGAGTATCGGTCTTATTCCAGAACGGTAATTATAAACTTTAATTCAACAACAAAACACACGAATTTTTCCTGAAATATAATAGAAATCTCTACTCAAGCGTAGTCTGGACCACGCTTGAGTGATTACAGATCAAATATCTGCCCAAATACCGAAACAGGTGACAATATAAAACGAAACTAAACTCAGCTGAACTGTGATCAACAAATCTCTGCTTGAGGGACGTTCTAAAATCAAAGCTCAACTTAAAACTAGTTTTAAACAGAGATCAACGCTTGAGTATCCTTCTGGAATACGGGCCTTAGTCTGGCAAAAACATTCGGAATATATTCGTTTTTTTTTTTATCTTTGTCAGTATTGTGTCAGCCTGTGTTTTATCTGTGACGTACTGAATACGGAAAGCCATATACGCGTCCCGACAGACGACACTCGTTGGGGTGCGGGCCAGGAAACCTCCACGTGTGTCTGACAGCTGCTTGTCCTTCTGGACACGTCTAGAGGGAACGGCAGTTGTTAGGCCAGTGCACCCGGGGCACGGGCAATAAGTCTCCTTTGGACCGGGGGACCTTATTGCCTTTAGCGAATATTCTGGCACGGGAGGGGCTCGATGTAAGCGAATGGGAAAGTGCTCCTCGTGTCCCTCTGAGAAAGCAGAGGGCACTGTGGAGGAGCAGGGGCGGGCCCGGTGTGCACCCTGCCACTGGGCAGGCAACGGGGGGACTGTCCTTCCCTGCCCCCGTCGGTCTCGTAATCCCAGGAGTGCCTGCTGAGTAGTGTTTTCGCGCCTCTTGGGACCGAGGGTCTTGGCTTCACCACCCGGACCGCGAGGAAGAAAACCTCTATAAAAAATTACGGGAGGTAGGGCCTGCGAGCTGCAGACTCGGGGTAGTCTGCTGCCCGACCAGCAGCTGACGTAGCTGGCACAGCCGGCGTAGTTGGCGCAGCTGGTAAAGGCCCATGAGATGAGGTGGCGTGCAGTGTTCCGTGTGCGCCACTGAGGAGGGTGCGGCCAACGTTAGGCCGCACGGGGAGAAGGGGCTCGCCTGCTTGTGGCTGGCCAGGACCTGTCGGGGGTGGTTGTGTGAATACTCACGGGTTCCCACGCCCCCGGCTAAGGTAGTTGAAGGAACACTGTGGTGGTTTTAGTCGGTAAGAGTCCGACACTGGCTCCGCCTACCCCGGGCGGAGTGCGTCCATGAGGATTTCCACACGGATGAAAAAAAAAAAAGACGACACTCGTTCACGAGCATGACGAGACTATCAGCCATCGCTTAGCTCAACCATATTGTAGGGAACTTAACGACCCGATACTAACGCCATCAGCATGACATTGAAGTGAGTATGACAGATTCATACAGCTAGACAATAAATAGGCAGGGATATGACGACATGTGGCCCGCCGCCCGACCAGTCAAGGCCTGTGACGGTGGCGCGTTGTGTTCCGCGCGCGCCAGTTAAGAGGAGGGTGCGGCCGATGTGGGTGCCGCACGGGGTGAAGGGGCTCGCCTGTTAGTGGCGAGCCGGGACTTGCCGGAGATGGTTGGGCGAATACGGGAGTATTTCTCACGCCCCCGGCCAAGGGTCGGTAGAGGAACACCGTGGTGGTTTTTAGTCGGTAAGAGTCCGACACTGACTCCGCCTTCCCCGGGTGGAGTGCGTCCATGAGGATTTTCGCCACGAAAGAAAAAAAAATAAGGGATATGACGACATCTCTGGTCAAGAGTCTAGTGGTTCGACTGTCGGACTGCTAATCACGAGGTCGTGGGTTAGATTCTCACAGGACACAATTATTTGTGTGATGAACATAAGTGTTTGTAATAATTTCTTAGGTTTTCGCGATTACTACACATAAATAAATTAATATAAATAAATCAAGATAATAAACAAACAAACAACAATATATAATTCGGTTAAACTTGTTTTATTATAATAAGTGTTTGTGTTGTTCTGGATGTTTCATATGAATTATAAGTATGTATTTACAAAAAAAAAAGTATATATGTATTATCTGGGGGCACGGCAGTGCCCCCGCCAAGTCGAGTATCCATTGTCCAGTACAGTACCTATAGTGCAAGCTCTGCTTAGTTTGGGACTAGATGGTGCTGTTTAAAAATGTCTCCAAAATATTTAATATTTTTTTATTTATATGTAGAATTACTATACAAACATTAATGGCCACATGATAGGTACTTACATTTGGTGCTGTGTAAGATGTCCCAAAAATATATTTTATTTATTTATTTTATTTTACATTTAATTACCTAATAAGTTTTTTTAAGCAGTTATATGCATACGTTGCAGTTCTAAGACAGAAAAAAAGCAATATTAGAAAAAAGTGTTAATAAATTGTATAACGCCGACATAACAAACATTTAATAATAAAGGAGGAGCAAGGTTGCTTCGCTCCTCAGGAAGATCGCCCATTAATTGGTATTGTTTACTTGTTTCTTGTTTTCGGCAGATTACACATTTTCGTATCTGTTTCTTAGTAGCATTGTTCCCACTTGTTATCCAGTACTGTTGACGAAGATTGGCTAGGGTTACACGTGGCCCGCCGTGAAATGTTAGTTGATGTGCTTCGTCGATAAGAAGTTCGGCCAACCGACTCTTATGGCTTATAATTTTCGGGTGCCGCATTTCATCACTCATGTTTGCGTTTTTCAATCGTCCACCCACTCGTAATAATCCGTTTTGATCAATGAAGGGATCTAAATTTAATAATTGACTTTTTATTGCTATTCTACCAATTTTACGCAAATGTTCTATATCTGTTCCAAAGTCATTATTTTGCACATGTGTTATAATAATTGTTTTAGCTTTGCGCAACTCTGGTAACGTGAGATAGCTCGGTAGTTGTTTACGATAACGTGCACTTATGAATGCTCGATGTATCCATGCTAATAAACGGATTATTTTATTTATATTGTTATGTTTTTCAAGTAATTGGTCGATGATATTCGGGCTATGTTGCACCATGTTAACTTGTTGGTTGTTAATTGTTTTGACCTCTAGATTCGTTTCAAATGTTTGTTGTTCAGTTTCATCCTTCGGAGTCCATGTTTGTAGCCAAGGGGGGCCCTGCCACCACAAGGCATGTTTAGCTAACTGCGATGCTAGCATCCCACGACTAGCACAGTCCGCCGGGTTGTCCATTGATCTTACATAACGCCAGCATTCAGGAGGCATTATTTTTGTTATTTTGTTAACTCTGTTAGCGACGAAAGTCTTCCAACGGTCAGGCTCGCCTTTTATCCAATTGAGGGTGACCATAGAGTCCGTCCATCCATGTATTTCTAGTTTATTTGTTATTGATTGTTGTATTTTGTTTATTAGTTTAGAAAGTAAATATGCACCGCTGAGTTCGAGCTTCGGCAATGTCAGGGCTTTTTTATGTGGTACAAGTTTCGATTTTGCGGCGATAAGTATTATGCTCGATTTATGTTTTATACGTGCATACGCTATGCACGCATATGCTTCCATGGATGCATCACAAAATCCGTGAATTTCGATGGTGTCGCCTGTGTTGTTATTTAACCATCTTGGTACTTTACAGCTGTGTATGTTGTGTATGTCCGCCTTTATCTTGGACCATTCGTTAGAGATGTCATCGGACACTTCATCGTCCCATTGTAAATTGTTTTTCCATAGTTTTTGGAACAATAATTTTAGTTTAGTGGATAATGGGGTTAACCACCCTAACGGGTCAAACAATTTTGATATCTCCGATAGGAGGTGGCGTTTTGTTGGCTTTGAAGATTGTTTTGAAAAATCACATCGAAAGAAAAAATTGTCGGAGTTCGTATTCCAACATAGACCAAGTGTTTTTGAGGTGATTTCAGTTTTCAAATTAAATACGATATTTGTGTCACGATTTTGTTGATTTGGTATGTCTTCGATTAATTTTGGTTCGTTGGAGGCCCATTTTCGTAGGTTAAATCCTCCCGATTTTAGTAAGGTGACTAAATCGGATATCAGTTTCTTTCCTTGTTCAATCGAATGACATCCATGAACTAAGTCATCCATGTAAAAATTATTGTTTAACACCTGGGATGCGTCAGGATATATTTTCTGTTCGTCTGCTGCTAGTTTCTTCAGCGTCATTAGAGCCATAAATGGGGCCGCTTTTGTTCCATATGTAACCGTCGTAAGTTGATAGGATTGTATAGGTTGTTGAGGATTGTTTCGCCATACAATTTTTTGTAAAGGTTGATCCAATTCATGTACTAGGATCTGCCTATACATTTTTTCGATATCTGCTGTATAAGCGTATTGGTATTGCCTCCATTTTAGCAATAATGATTGCAGATCTTGTTGGAGATTGGGTCCTCTATGCATCAAATCGTTGAGGCTGCACCCAGAAGATGTCCTTGCAGATGCATTAAAAACTACTCTGTATTTAGTGGTACTTGACTCCTCACGTTGAACTCCATGATGGGGCAAGTAACATTCTGGTGTAATGTTACTGGGCAATGCTAGCTTCATATGTTTCAGTTCTAAATATTCATCCATGAATATTTTGTAATTATATGCTAATGTTTCATGTTTTTGAAATTTGCGCTCCAAATTTCGGAACTGAGCTAATGCCATTTGTTTTGATGAACCCAATTTGTTTTCTATGTTCTCCTTTAACGGTAACCTCACTTCATACCGTCCGTTTTCTTTCCTGTTTGTAGTGTCTGAATAAAATTCAATACATTTTTGATCCTCCAAAGATAGACTTGACTGTTCACTTATCTCCTGGGAAGTAGACTTCCCAGAATTGTTGAATGTTTTCCAAGTTGTGTAAAACTACATTACACTGCAATGTGTTAGTGGAGCCTCCACACAGTATCCACCCCAAGTGGGTTTGTTGAGCGATAGGCTGCGATCGATTTGTATTTTTTATAATTCCTTCCATGATAATGTTTGCATAAACTTCGGCTCCGAGTAGCAAGTCAACGGGCTTGCTTATGTAATACTCCGGATCCGCCAACTTAATGTTTTCTATGAATGACCACGAGGGCTTCGTAAATGTATGGTTAGGCAGATTTTTAAGAAGATTATTCATAATTAAAGCCTCTGTTGTAAAAGTGTAATCATTGTTTATCGACTTGCATGTAATGTTAATCATCCCCTTACAGCTGTTCTCCCTTTCGCCTACGCCAACAACAGTTCCCATGCATTTTTGTCGTTTAATCTTTAATAGCTGAGCAGCTTTTTCAGATATTAAAGATATTTAGTATCAACAATTACAACAAGTTTTTAACGACAGTCTCTTGGCAGAAGTGACTGAAATGAAGATAGAATGGCACTTTAACGCCCCATCTTGGCCTAGCGCGGGGGGCTTATGGGAAAGAGCAGTAAAAAGCCTCAAATTCCACCTCAAACGAGTTATTGGTGAACAGAGGCTCACATTTGAAGAGTACTCGACTTTTCTGGCTCAGATCGAGGCTTGTCTAAACACTAGACCACTTTGCCCAATAACAGAAAACAGAAGACCTTGACTACCTAACACCGGCACACTTTTTAACTGGCCGGGCAGGATTAACAGTCATGGAAACAGAAAATGATGCAAGAACACGATGGAATTTGGTCCGGAAACTAACGGAAGACCTTTGGAAAAGGTGGAAAACAGAATACCTAAGCCAATTAACTGCGAGAAATAAATGGTTGAAACCACAACAAAATCTAAAAATAGGTGATTTGGTGGTCATTCAAGAAAACAACATTCCTGCCGGAAAATGGTCTATGGGAAGAGTAGTGGATCTCCATCCGGGCAGAGACGGCCTTGTCCGGGTGGTATCCCTAAAAACAAAAAACGGAATATTGAAGAGGCCTATTATTAAACTTTCTCTGTTGCCTATTAATAGGCCAGAAACAAATGAACAAGAAGAAAACAAAACAAGAAGACGTAGGACGCCTGTCAGATTAGGACAAATCAACTTCATCTCAATGGCTTTAACATTAACGTTATTTATGACAATAATAATCAACACTGCGTACGGAATGTACAACATTACAAAATTAAGGAATAATCAGTCCTTGTATTTTGATTCTGTGGCCAAAATGAATCTGATTCGTAACAAATGGACCTTAGTTGTCTATTATGATATGTCGCCCTACTGGGAAGGGACGACGGCGCTAGAAAAACTACTATCTCATTTAGATAAAACATGCACTACGATAGACAGCGGTGTGTGTAACATGATAGTGCCGCAACTCCAGCACGAGTTCACGGAACTGCGTTACTATAATATACTACTGATGACACAACAATTCGGTCGGTCGGGGCCTTATCAATGGTCTTGGCTATGCTGCAAATTTTCTCTTCGGCGTATTAGACGAGCGTTTCGCTGAACAGTACACTAAGGACATCGAACTTTTGAAACAAAATCAAAATCATTTGGCAAAATTATGGAAAAATCAAACGTCTATCGTAGAGTCGGAATATAACATACTGAAAATGTACGATATTCAGGAGAGCTCGCTGGTTCTGGAGCTCATGGAACGCAAGACGGTGATGCTTACGGCAGTACTCGCTGGGATAGTGGAGGTTGCGGGGGATATTGCGGCGAAATAATAACACGGCTTTACATATAGGTACACAACAATAGCGAGGTGTGAGCACTACTTACATGGCTTAGTACTAGCTCGGCTGCCTAGGGCATTTAGGGCAGAACTTTTCCTTAGAGAGATTTCTTGAAGACTGGTTACTGGATTACGACTGACTGACAATAGTTAGTGCATCTATCTTTATACCTGCGGGTTCGGTCCGCGGGCCAGTGACCCAAAATCACTCTTGGGCCAGCGGACATGCAAACTCGCGTCCATGCTCACCATTGGTGACGCACTATCCTATTTTTTTATCTAATTTTCTTATTGGTCATCAAGCCACGCCCACACCTCTTCTTTATTAATCAAATTTACAGTTATTCTTACATAATCAAGTTAATATTCTTATTTACATACATTGTCCCATAAGATTCCAATAATATGGAACAGTCATGGTGGTTCTACGACCCTCAGAGACTCCGCTACGAGGCATTTTGTCGGTCACTATAAAAACAGTGCGCACTTGACACCGAGGTATTTCGAGGAAACCAATTCGATGCAGCAACGGCTGCTAGGGGGACATAGGAACGGCGGGGTCCCCCTGCAATGCCCCAGCGAGGTTCGAGCCCCCCCCTCGGGGGGCGCCCGCTTGCGCGCGGTATTGATACCGCGCGTATTTAGTTTATAAGTTAGGGAAAAACTTTCGGCGAATGGAGTCCCACATGGGACTCTCCGCCAACTAAGTCCGGTTAAGCAGAAATGGGACTTCGGTCCCACCTGCGAGAGTCCATTCGAAAAAAAAAAAAAAAAAAAAAAAAAAAAAGACACCGAGGTCATAAATATATGTCAATGCGTCGCAGCGGAGCGACCATTCATTTTCCGAGCGTCGTAGGCGCAACATCTATGTACCATATGACATACCATGATATACCTATTCATACACATACACACCTATTACATAATATAGGCATGACCATAACGAAATTATACAAAAGAAACTTACAACTAAGGGTAATGAAAACAAAGTAAATAAAACAGTATAATCATTACAATTCGCACGTGGCAATCAACATACTTATAGCTACTTAAGGCTAGGACAATAAGGTCTTACGATTAAGGGGAATAAAAGACAAAAGACGAAATAATATAATTTTTACAGTTTAACTTATTCTACTCCTTAAGCCTATTATGTACACGCTATTTCGGTGTTGTCGTGCACACTTCTCCCGCCGTCGACGTCAGTCGACCCCGTTGGTAGCACGACGATCCTCTTTGTAGGCCTTCGTAGAATGTGTCCACCCTTGGTGGCAACGTCGACCACCCTAACCTCACCGTCCGCGCCTGGGAACACTTGGGTCACTCGTCCCTTGGGCCAAGTGTTGCGCGGGAGGTTAGAGTCGCAGATCACGACGATATCGCCCACCTTGGGCGGGGTGCCGCTACCATGGGGCTCCCGCCGGTTTTGAAGGAGTGGCAGGTATTCGCGCACCCACCTTTGCCAGAACACATCGGCTAAGGCCTGGGCGCGCCGCCAATGCTGCCGCGCTGTGATGTCTTCTTTGGTGAATTGCCCGGGTGCGGGCACGTGACTGTTGGGGCCGATCAATATGTGATTCGGCGTAAGGGCTTCAGGCTCGTCTGGTGCCACTGTGACATGTGTGAGTGGTCTCGAGTTCACCGTGTTCTCGACCTCGACCAATAGAGTGTAAAGGGTCTCTTCTGTTGGGTGAACTTCCTTTAGTGTCACGTGTAGGGCTTCCTTGACGGCCCTCACCATTCGCTCCCAGGCTCCTCCCATGAACGGCGATCCGGGAGGGATATACTTCCATTTTATAAGGCGCGCATCGGACTCACATTCTAGAGCGCTTAAGGCGCTTTCGCCTAATTCCCTATCTGCAGCTTTAAAGCAGGTGGCATTATCACTCCATAGTTCCCTAGGACAACCCCTTCTACCTATAAATCGCCTAAGTGCGGCAATAGCTGAGTCCGCACTTAGGGATTGTGCAACCTCTATGTGGATCGCCCTAGATGTCATGCATGTGAATAAAGCTCCATATCGTTTTTCCCTATGCCTAGCTACAGTTACGGACATTGGACCAAAATAATCTAGACCTGTATACGTAAATGGACGCACGTGATGAGCTAAACGGGGATACGGTAGGTTCCCTGTAGAGGGGCTCGCCGGTTTTGCCTTTTTTATTCTACACAAAAGACAACTTTTTATTACTTCTTTAACCGACGGGCGTAATCTTATTATCCATACTCGTTGCCTTAATTCGTTTAGAGTAATTTCTGTACCTCCGTGATGTAGACACTCATGTACATGTCTTATGTACCACTTAGTGTATGTGTGCTTGCCATCCAGTATAGGCGGATTTTTTACTTCCTCGTTGATTTTTATGGCGGCTGTAACTCGGCCGCGCAGACGCAATATACCTGCATTGTCTAGGTAGGTACTTAGCGCGGCGAGCTTACCGTCGGTCGGCGGCGCATTGTTCTTTTTTATGGCCCTAATTTCTTGGCTAAAGCTTTCCGATTGTGCGGCCTTGATCCATTCTTCCTCAGCTGTTAATGCGTATGTAGCCGGCAGAGGTGTGTAAATAACATTTTGACCTGTCGGCTTTTTTATACTTTTAGCGGGTTTTTCCTTTTTCTTTTTCACCCACGTTGGGTTTCTCAACGCATTCTTACTCTTACGCTGGTAGGCCACTATCTCAGTGGGAAAGTGTTGAAGATAGTCGTCCATATAGTGGTTTCTTTTTATCGCCGACGCCGCTGCTGGATATTTATCGGCGTAGTCGCTGGCGTTACGATCTTTTATGTACAACGCCGTACACGGGGACGACTTCGCGCCGAAAATAACTGACGTCATACGATATTCGTCCGGCGGTCTCTCCCGCCGGTCGCCTTTCCACAGGAAACTTTGTGCGTCTCTATCTTCTTGTCTTATCTTTATACGCATGAACATTTCTTTTATGTCCGCAGATTCCGCAATTCTCTGTTGTCTAAAATGCATGAGCTTGTTGTCTGTTGGCGCGTTGTTCACTTGCTCGGCGTGTCTCGAAGTAAACAAGTTGTTTAGTCGCTCTACATGCTGTGATTTTAGTTGCGGGTCGCGATCTAAGCGCTTTTCTAAATGTTCTAGCCTTCTTAGGGTACCTAGGTAGTTGTAAGTTATCCTAGGTTCATCTCTCTTCCACAATAGGCCCGTTTCAAAGCTACCATCGGGTAGTCTCTTACTCTTTGATTCCAGTATACGCAGAGCCTTTTGTTCAGGATCGTCCTTAGGTATTCTAGGTTCTATACCTAGCGATTCTAACTTAGGACAGTTCTTTAATATTTCTTCAAACGGTTCCTCAGGTTTTGTTATTTTAATATTACCACAGAATACCGCTACTGCCTTATTTATTGAATACTGGCAGCCATGAAGCACCCATCCCAGCTTAGTATATGACGCGACAGGTTGGTCTCGTTTTCCTATTCGTGTATCTTGAGCTACCAACAAATGCCAGTTATCTTGGCCTATTAATAACATTGGCCGCGCGTTCTCATATAATAATGTGCTTCTTATATCATTCAGGTGTTCACATTGATCTAGGTCTTGCGGTGTGATAGACTGCGTCATAATTTCTAGCCTATCTACCGTGCGCGCTGCTTCTATCGTATGTGAGTCGCCGTGATGTTTACCGCGCACGCGTAAGTTGACGGCTCGGCTGCGCTCGTGCTTGACTTCTGTCCCTATGCCCTGGACCCACATAGCCTTTTTTTTTGGCCCGTCTACTCCTAGTACGTCGGCTATAGATGAGTCTAATAACGTCACTGTACTACCGTCGTCTAGTAGGGCGTATGTGTCTACCGAGGTATGTGGTCCACTTAAGGTCACCGGCACAATCTTTAGGTACGCACGTCGTTCTAGGGGCGCTGCTGCCGACACTACTTCACACGTTGACGTCACGGCTTCATGCGTTGCTATGGGCGCCGCGGCGGCGTCGCTATGCGGTCCTCCCATCTTACGCGCATGATGCAGCAACCTATGATGCTTCATATTACAATGATCAATATTACAGAGAGGCGCCTTGCACGTAGCTCGCCTATGTTTACTTTTCAAACATTTAAAACACATGTTATTTACTTTAGATAATTCCCAGCGAGAATCTACACTCATTTCTTTGAATTTCGCGCACTCTTTAAGCTTATGCCCGAATTGTTTACATGCGGGGCAACGCTCACTCTGGGTCGACGCCTCCTTATGTACATTGAACGTACGCTCTATTTTGCGTCGCTGGCGTCCACCGCTGGCGTCGTCCATTATATGCTCCGGTTGTGCATACGCAGCACATTTATCCGCTTCATCATTTAAAAACATAGACAAACGTTTTAGCTCTGGGATATCTTCATACTTCTTATTAGCCGCGTAATCATACCATTTGTTTCGTAGTATAGGCGTCAATTTATCCACAATAATACGCGACATTTCCGGGCTATGTAAATAATGTACACGTTTTAACGCCTCTACCGTACCCACCGTGTTAGCTATTCGTCCTGCAAATATACATATTTCCCTAGGATTGTCTATCAATTTAGGTAATAGTTTAACCCTATCTAGCTCTGCTAAGATTAACGCCTCTGGCCTACCAAATCTTCGCTCTAAAGCCTCTATTACGACCTCGGGATTGGGCTGGCTAAGAAGTAAACAGCCAGCCGCCTCTATTGCAGCACCTTTTAAGCTTTTCCTAATTCTAGCTACATTTTCAACACTAGAAAAATACATATGTGAGTCACGATATGCGGCCTTATAAGATATCCACTCACCGGATTTTCCATTGAAGTACGGCAACTGCTGGATGTACTTAGGAGGCTCGCGCGAGCTCCGCGCGGCTTGCGCTAGAGCCGCTGCGAGCGTCTCCACGTCGATCACTTGCACTGGGTTCACTACACTCCCTGTGTCCAACTTATTCATTGTGTCCGACGTGTTCACTATGCTCGACGGAGGGGCATTTTCCTCGACGCCGACGGTCTTCCGCGGAGGGGTGTGTTCCTCGACGACGGTGACCTTGGTTGACCCTGCTGCGGGCCTCTCGCCGCTGACATGCTGGGTCGGCTGTGGACCTTCGCTATCCGCCGTTGGCGCCGGTCTGGCAAGCCACGTACCTATTCTCACGGAAGCGAGGTCATCTTCTATCTCGTCGTCGCTGGAGTCGCTCTCGACTCTGAGGCGCTGCAGGCGTAGCTCTTGTAGCTCTTTTTCCGCCTGAGCTTGCTCCAACTTTATCTCAGCCAGCCGCTCCTTCACCTCGAACTCCGCGAGGAGTTTCTTCCTGGAAGCTGTGGAGCGGCGTGACCGGGTATCGCCAGGCTTCAGCGTTCTTTGTGAGCCGCTAGCCTTAGCCGGTACCTTCTCTACCGAGCCTTCTGCCGTCGTACACGTAGTGTCGCTAGTTGTTGTGTCCGTCGTGCCGCTGCCGCTGTTCGTTACCTTAGACGTGCCGCTGCCGGTGTCCGTCTTGGTGGCCTCACCCTTACTCGTACCAGACGCCGGGGCGAGTTCTTCGTCAACCGGTCTGGCGGCCACCTCAGGTTCCGTCTGGCTTCGTCCTCGTCCCGAACCTCCACTACGGCTGCGTGTCATCACCATCTTTACGTTTTTTGACGTTCTTCTTATTCGGCTCGCGAAGGACCAATATTGTACGATATTCAGGAGAGCTCGCTGGTTCTGGAGCTCATGGAACGCAAGACGGTGATGCTAACGGCAGCACTCGCTGGGATAGTGGAGGTTGCGGGGGATATTGCGGCGAAATAATACGACTTTACATATAGGTACACAACAATAGCGAGGTGTGAGCACTACTTACATGGCTTAGTACTAGCTCGGCTGCCTAGGGCATTTAGGGCAGAACTTTTCCTTAGAGAGATTTCTTGAAGACTGTATACTGGATTACGACTGACTGACAATAGTTAGTGCATCTATCTTTATACCTGCGGGTTCGGTCCGCGGGCCAGTGACCCAAAATCACTCTTGGGCCAGCGGACATGCAAACTCGCGTCCATGCTCACCATTGGTGACGCACTATCCTATTTTTTTATCTAATTTTCTTATTGGTCATCAAGCCACGCCCACACCTCTTCTTTATTAATCAAATTTACAGTTATTCTTACATAATCAAGTTAATATTCTTATTTACATACATTGTCCCATAAGATTCCAATAATATGGAACAGTCATGGTGGTTCTACGACCCTCAGAGACTCCGCTACGAGGCATTTTGTCGGTCACTATAAAAACAGTGCGCACTTGACACCGAGGTCGGCGAATGGAGTCCCACATGGGACTCTCCGCCAACTAAGTCCGGTTAAGCAGAAATGGGACTTCGGTCCCACCTGCGAGAGCCCATTCGAAAAAAAAAAAAAAAAAAAAAAAAAAAGACACCGAGGTCATAAATATATGTCAATGCGTCGCAGCGGAGCGACCATTCATTTTCCGAGCGTCGTAGGCGCAACATCTATGTACCATATGACATACCATGATATACCTATTCATACACATACACACCTATTACATAATATAGGCATGACCATAACGAAATTATACAAAAGAAACTTACAACTAAGGGTAATGAAAACAAAGTAAATAAAACAGTATAATCATTACAATTCGCACGTGGCAATCAACATACTTATAGCTACTTAAGGCTAGGACAATAAGGTCTTACGATTAAGGGGAATAAAAGACAAAAGACGAAATAATATAATTTTTACAGTTTAACTTATTCTACTCCTTAAGCCTATTATGTACACGCTATTTCGGTGTTGTCGTGCACAGAAAAGAACTGAAAGAATTATTCATAAACAACATAAGACTATAAATCAACATTTAGCAAAACTAGAGAAATTAACAAATGGAGTACAACAAGCTATGTCTAACATGAATGAAGTACAAGGCCAAATTATTACAGCGTTGACTGCGAACACCTTGTTACAAGCATTGAGAAGAAACCAAGACACTTTATTAGACACTTTGACTGACATTCGCCATTGCCAGTTCAACATACACTTGTTAACGCCTCAGCAACTACAGCAAGAGCTCAACATTATTGCTGGCCAACTATCTGGTGATTTAACGCTGCCTGTCGATCAAACTGATGTAAAGAAACTGTACCACCTGTTACAAATAAAAGCAAGAACTACTGAAAAATACTTTATTTTTGAAATAACATTCCCACTTATAAGCAGAGATCGATACAAACTATACCGAGTGATACCCATTCCCAAACAATTTGGTAAAAACATGACTACCATTTTACCAAAATCGGAATATATTGGCGTAAATCTAAGAAAGGACTCGTATATTCCGATAAATATCAATGAATTATCAACATGTTTTACTCAAGAAGAGACTTATATGTGCCTGCTAAAGAAACCTGTTTACTATCTAGGCAGTGACAACAACAATTATTGCAATATTAATCACGCGCCTAATCAATGTAAAGTCGAACAAAACATATGCTCAAATAAGTGGATACCGTTGAACAATCCTTCTGAGTATTTATTTCACTGCTGCAACAACTATTCCATTAAAATAATTTGTGGAGAGCAAGTAACAGTCGAACAACTCAGTCAAGCAGGATTATTATATCTTGGACAGGGTTGTGTTATTAAAGGACAAGATTTTACCCTGCATGCAAACACAAAATTTAACAATAACATAACCGTGAAGTCGAATATCTACGTCCCTAAGATTGACCCATTAAACAACATTATCAATGTGAGCATACCGATACAGATGAACCACGAAAACCTAACATACGAGGACGAGTTAGATGACAACTTACGCAAAATCTACAAACAAATCAAGCAGATGCAAAATAGCGAAGTAGAAGATGAGATATTGACAACACATGATATCCATCACTACGTGATAAGCTACACCCTTGTGCTTGTGGCGGCTGTGGTAGCAGTCGTGTTCCTGTGGCGGTGGCGACGTCGTCGCATGCGACGCGTTCTCATCTCTCCGGACATCGAACTCCAAACTAATAACGACGCGAGTGTTAGTGCTTGTGCGCGACAACATAACAAGGCTGACCGACAGCCCAGTGTCCAAAGTGAAGTGCGAGTGGATGTCGTGAAAAAACTAAACAAAGCGTGTTCACCAATATTGAACAAACATTAGAAACATTAAGATTTACTTTAATTCAGATTCTCAAATTAATATTATTGTTTTTTATCTTAATAATCACCTCTAACATTAGGCTAGTATCATATCATTTTATTACCTAACCTGACTGTACATCATCTCATCATCTCATCTTCATCTTAGCCGCCCCGGAATATGTTCGGTCCAAGTAACCGAACACTTGCGAGCGCGGCTCTTTACAACAATCGTAGGTACTAAGGAATAATTATATTTTCAACTTCATAACTTCAGTGCATTACTAGCCATCGAACAGACCGGGTGCTGCATTCATTTAACATAACATTTAAACATCCTAATTATTAAGAACATAACATTTAAACATCCTAATTATTAAGAACATACAGCTTGTCAGAACTCAAAATAAACATTTTCTCTATTAATCCAGTGCTTTAATATCATTAAAACCCTGCACCCCGCACAAATAATAAAACAAGTTTAACCGGATTACATTGCGTATATTATTTAAATTGGTTGTCCTGACTTTAGTTAATCATTGTAATAAGAATCTTAAGAATATTTATCTCTTTATATAACACACGCAGAGACTCACGGCACTCTAGATTATAAATAGCTCGGACTGTTCTTTTCTGTAATATAAAAATCTTCTCATCAGCAGACGAACCCCAGAGTAAGATGCCATAAGACAAAATCATAATACTGTGGAAGTATGCAAAATATACTAATCTAGCCGTAGCCACATCAGTCATCTGCCTTATTTTTCTAACGGCAAAAGCAGCAGAACTCAGTTTGCCAGCAACTGCCTTTATATGGGGTACCCATTGCACAGTTTGGAGTCTACCGAGATGCCCAGGAAGACAGTTGAGGGAACCAAGACTAAAGCTTTTCCATCTAGTCTTGCATTAGTATCAATATGGGGTACATTAGGTGTCAAAAATTTCATACAATTGGTTTTTCCTGCATTAAGAAGAAGATTGTTAGCAGAGAACTAATTGGAAAGAATATTAGGAGTATTATTGGGTTCCACAAAATCACTGTCCTTCATATTTACTGTAAATATAAGTGATGTGTTGTTAGCAAATAAGACTATGTTAGTGTTTGTATCTTTTATTATAAATATTGGAGGCCATCAAGGAACAGAAATGGGCCTAAAATTGATCCCTGAGGTACACCTATTTTAACTTACGAGCTCCTCCGGGTTCCAGACTAATCTGTACCAAATTTCATCACAATCAGTTCAGCGGTTTAACCGTGCAAAGGTAACACAAACATACAGAGTTACTTTTGAAGTTATAAGTGTTATAAGTGTGGATTCCTGATACCCACATCTTCTTATCTCATAAAGTTATTTACCAAAATGTAGCTACAAGACATGTTCAGTCTATGTTATGTCCATTTTTCATGTACTTACATGACTTAATGAGGATAACGATTATTATTACCAAAGTCTAACATTGCCTGCCAGTTGCCAGTAACATTGCCTGCATTACTTCGCTAGTTAATAGTTAGCTTTAATGCTGCCAATTGCCATAGAAAACAATAAAGGCGTCCAATATATTTATGTAAATGATTATTAAGGGTACTTTTCGTCCATAAAAACTTGTTACCGCGAGTATTGCGAATAGCCTCCGTAATGCAGTTATCACAGATATACAGTTAAATAGATAACGGAATTTGAGCTACAGGGTAGTCCGCGAAACTCAAAATTTCTTGCGTTTTTTGCAAATTGTAGCTCGAAATATGATTTGCGATAGTAATAACAATATCATCATCATTTCAGCCGAAAGACGTCCACTGCTGGAAAAAAGGCCTCACCCAAAGGGGGGATATGCCATAACCGCCACGCTTGGCAGGCGGGTTGGCAATCACAGTTGGTTGTTTAAATACTCAGAGAACGCTGCTGCCCATCCTCTGGTGAATCCTTTAGTCACATTTTACGACACCCATGAGAAGAAAGAGGGTGGTGCAATTCTTTACGTCCGGCACCACACGGACGAATACCGACATAGACGAATATAGGTACTTAATACGATACATTTCGATTTCTTAATCAATGGTAACTAAACCAATATAAGAGAAATGGTATGTAAATTTCATACGAGACAGGCTCAGCTTATACTAGTTTTGTTATGTTACCATTGAATTGAGCTTAACTATACGTTGTTGGAAAAAAAAAGTGACACGACTGACAACAAACTTTTGCGCTATCTATTTAACTCAGTATCTGTGACCGTTGCCATAGTGGTCCACTGCACTGAAAAGGAAAAATTCTTGGCTGTATTTATAAAATCTAATATTTACATGCAATATCTGTGTAGAGTTCTTCTTTTTGAGAAGTAAAATATGAGCGAGAAAGGTACGAACGATAGTGTCGATAACGGGTAGATCTACTTTGGGAAGTGATACAAATTTAGTAACGAATAGATATCGATATTTTTCAAGTTTCGATACTCGATACTTTGCAATTTTGATGCAACAAATAACATTTTAATTTTATAATTAAGGCTTATATTTAGAGACTTATCTAAGCGTGAACTCATGCTTCAATTATTATTATTAAAATTTAATAGGTAAATAACGTAAAACCTTAGAAACGTTTCAATCGAGGTAAGCCTAACCTAACCTAACCTTTTTTAGCTCCTTTCTTTAGCCTTATTTAGAACTGATGACCGTTTTTTTTAGTTTCTCAAAAAGTAAAGTAGTATCGATACTGTGGCATAGAAAAAAATATTGAGTATTATTATTTTTTATGTGATTGTGGCGTACTATACCAAAATATGAGTACTCGATGTCGATACCCGAGGCCTATATATATACTTCGAAACCAATACATGTGATTTCATACTTTTGGCTACAAAGTTCATAAAGAAGTTTCTTCCAAGCCGTCCCGATGTTAGCATTAACACGAAAAACACCGCGGCTAATTCTAAACAACCAGCGAGTCAACGATGACAAGCACTTCAGCAGTTCCGGATACTTCCCTAATTACGTAATTATGAATGGCATGGGGTACATGAAGCTTAGAAGGAACTAGGCGATACTCAGTTATTAATACTATTGACGTATTCGGCGACTTTCATTTATAAACCAGTAGCGCCCCAAGCTGATAAGAGGAGGAACTACTGATTTATGAATGAAAGTCGACGAATTCGATGGAAGTAGGTATGCGATAATTAAGTGTCATTCTTGCACCAGGCCCTCAGCACTGCCCTCAGTAGCGCACCTAGCGGATACAAGAAAGGACTACATATTTAATATTTATATTAATGATAAAAGTCATACAATACTATAGAAGTCTATGAAGTTTCATATTGTCAAACACCTAATAGAGGTACTGTCACGATCCTTCCCGGTGGTACATTTTGTCGACCAAATCCCTTGAACGAATCCTACGATAGACGTACCTACGGCTGCCATGGAACATTAAGTGCAAGCGATTTTAGCCTTAGTGGTGGTTCACCGGAAAGACTGAACTTACCTACTGAATAATGACGAACCGTGATTGACATTGGAGTGGTCACCTTTGCCCTTGACAACTGCAGTACCATCTAGGTTGTTCCTTCTGCGAGACAGTCATGCTCCAGAAGGAGGCCGCAGAGCGGGATCGGGTGAGGGCTGACCCCGCTCGGAGACGAAGGCAGACGGGAGGCAACCGCCCTAGCGTAAGGCCCAGATAGGGCGAAACGCTGCATCCCCCCCCTGCCGCCAGATCTAGCAGGGGACCTCCGGGATCGTGGACGTTAAGAGTTGGAGTCATGAGGCGTCTATTAAGCGATTCTGGGGAGGATAGCAGTACGTGGTGGTCGCGTGCTGCTGTGAGGGAAACAGGATTGTTTCTCAGTACGTGCCAAAGGCTTACCACTAGAGGGCACCGCCACCGGCGCGGTCCATTGGAGTTCCCGGAGCTCCACTATTTTGTGCTGAGGATGACCACTGTGTGGTATTAGTCAGTAAGAGTCCGACATATCCCTCCGCCTTCCCCAGACGGAGGATATCCACCACAAAAAAAAGGTTGTTGCCTAAACGGTATTGCAAACCGCGTTCAACGAACTGAGACGAAAAGATGGAAAGACTCATGTGATTGTAATTTCACCGGCACTCGTACCTTTCGCACCGGAACAATGCAAGCATCAATGTTTGGTGGCAGAAACGGTCAGGTACTGTGGTATTACTACCCCGGACGAGCTCTTGCATAAGGAGCTCTATATGATCATATCTTGCAGCACATTTTCGGCAGAGGATATTCACAGACTTATATACGATATTTCCCTGAAGATCCACCTTATAAACATTCTTGATAAGTTCGTGGAAATGCCGGAAAAAATAAATATTGTAACAAATTAGATTCATTCAATAACATTTATAGCAGAAACCTCTGATTTTTCAAGCGTACTCAGAATTTCTAAAATTGGCATCAATTATAAGTAGGTACACAACCAAGACTCCATTTCGTCAGTAATAATATTAGTCGTATTTGCCTCTACTTATTAGTGAAATGAGTTCTGTAGGCGGAAAAGACTCCGCCTACGGCCATCGCTGTCAGAAACGAACTGCAGCGTCACTGCAACATGATCGGCGCGTCATGAAATTACGCAAGTTAGGGCCCAGTAGGTCTACTTGCGTTTTACGAACGACAAACGAAGTACGAACTTTCGTTCCGACTGATACTTACATAATAAAGATAGGCACATAAAAAGGCACAATTAAGATAGACTATGGTTCATAGTCGTATACAATTTACCGGAGATGAGAAAAACAAACGTCAAAACACGATCATCGCATGCGATAAGGGAACGATGGTTGACCGGAGTAGCAAATTGTGCGATGAATCGTACGATTAATCGAATATCATCGAACGGGAGTAGACCCCCAGGGCTCTTAGTTTTATTCATACCGACATCGTGGTTCCAAAAACCAGGTTACAGGGCTATGCCACTGTGCGGCATTTAAATGTTCAAGGGTTATACCCCTGCACGCTATTTAAACTTTGCAAGGGGTTTCCCCCTGTGCGGTAGGAAAATGTTCCAGGATTTTTCCCGGCGGAGGTATCGGCGGCACGAGCTCGGCGTCCCTTACAGTTTGATTTATGTTTGTTTGTTGGATGAAATTTGGCACACAGATAGACCTTAACCCGGATTAAAATATAGGCTTATCCCGGACAGACAAACAGTTCCAGAGGGATGTACTATAACGTCTTTCTGTGATAAGCCTAATTATACTCAGACGAAGCCGTGGGCATAGTATTGTAAACTATTGTATGATACCGTATTCACACAATTGTAAATTTAAAAAACCCCGACACAACCAAATTTTACATTCGCTTTAAATATTCAACCACTAATTTGCCACAACCGATACAACATCGTATTCCAAAATATGTGCCTTCCGCATCCAGCGGATTCCCGCGACCTTCACCAGGTCGTCGGTACACCTTGTGGGGGGCCTACCCACGCTGTGCCTTCCAGTACGCAGTCGCCACTCCAGAACTTTACTGCCCCATCGGCCATCCGTTCTGCGAGCAATGTGCCCCGCCCACTGCCACATAAGTTTGGCAATTCTTCGGGCTATGTCGGTTACTTTCGTTCTCCTGCGAATCTCCTCGTTTCTGATTCGATCACGCAGGGACACTCCAAACATAGCCCTCTCCATTGCCCTTTGAGTGACTTTGAGCCTTCTTATCAGGCCCATTGTGAGCGACCACGTTTCAGTACCGTAAGTAATGCAGAGTCATGTTCTTGCAATATTATTGAAGTAACAGGATACCAAATTGCGAATCGATCAGACCTGTGAAAGTAGCTCACATCCCTTTATGAACTAGAAAAGAGCTAATTATCTTCAAACGGCTGAACAGATTTTCTTAAATCTACTAAGAACACTCTCAATCAAGTCACCTTTCAATTCAAACAAATAAAAACTAAATCAAAATCGGTTCATCCGTTTGAGAGCTACGATGCCAATACAGACACATAGATATACACCCGTTAAATACATAACATTCCCTTGTTTCGTCGGGGCTAGTATAGTATTATATTATCTGTGGTCGGGGTTTAAAAAAAGTTGACAAACTAGACTACTTGGAGGTGTCAATTAACGCAAAAGCGATACTTGTAGTACCTAGTTACCTACTTTATTTTGTTTACCTGTTGTTTTTCGCTTCCCTGAATACGGTCTAGTTATTCTTCAACTTGCTGCATATTTTTAGACACACAAAGTGCCTGCCATACACTTTTTTTTTCTTACTTGTCTTATTTTGTAAACAATCTTGGTATGTCTTTTATAATGCAATTCATCAATAATAATAATTAAAAGACATTATTTTAGAAAGTTCATACCTACACATTTTTTTTTAACTTTATTACATGTGCATGTGTTTATTACATGTAGTAATCATATTTTATCAGTATTTATTTGAATAACGAGACGTACCAAGATTATTTACTAAATAAGACAAGAGAGAAAAACAGACGTTACCTGCAAACACTGTTTCCCTACATTTTTTATTTTAAATACATCATCGATTTGTTTCTACAATCCTACCACGACACGATACCGACTGTATAACGGCCAAAATTAATATCCAATCTATCTACGATTTACCCTACTAGAGATAGGAATTTGACATAAGCTCCATACAAAATATGTCAAATTTCTATCTCTAGTAGGATAAATCGTAGATAGATTGAATATTAATTTTGGCCGTTAGTGTATACATGCTGAAATTTTAATCGCTTAATTCCCGAAAAGGGGTCATTGTACTTATCATTATGAACAACTTTTACTATGGGACCAACCCTGAAATCGCGAAAAGAAAAACAAGTGGTCCCTACATTTTATTAAGTAAACACAAATGTAGGGACCAACTGATTTTTTTCGTGATATCAGGGTTGGTCCCATAGTAAAAGTTGTTCATAATGATGGGTACAATGACCCTTTTCGGGAATTAAGCGATATAAATTTCAGCATGTATGTACCTATAACATTTGACACATATATTTAACTAAAACTGGTGACATTTTTATTAGAAACACTTTCTTGGCTGACAAATAAAAAGGCTGCACGTCTTTTTAAAAAGAAAAGATAAACGATTATGATTCACAAAATCTTAATTTGTATCAGCAAAACAATATTGTTGGGAACTGGATAAAAATATTTACCAAGGATAAAGTTTTTTGGCAAACAAAACTCTCGCAGAAATTAGAAAGTGAAAAATGAGAGTTTAGCTTGTTTGATGCAACTTTAGATATTTTACAGCCAAATTTTAAAACTGCGACTTCCTTCTTTGACAATTATTTTGATGTGTTTTACTTAGGTATATTTATTTTTAATATTTATGTAGCTTATTTAATATTTATGTATTTGAGATTTTGTTTTTATGTTAAACTAAGTACTAAAATATTGTTACAAAAGTAAACATGCATAATATAGTAACCTTAGCGACTTAACGATGAAAATTAGATCTTACGTTAAGAATTCAGACAAAAACTTTAGTGCAAAATAAAAAATAAACAAAAACAAAACCCATGAAAATAATTTCTTTATTTTATATAACACAAAAGGGCAGGTTTTTCAATATGTATTTATGGAAGACACGTTACAACTTCTAGAATCTTCTTCTATCGTGTTGACATGAGCTACATAATAATAATAGCTCATGCCATGGGAAAAAGATTAGCCAGACAGCAGGTTGGTAGCTTTTGAACTGATGGGCAGCATTTGGCATTGGTCCTTTGTAGAATCTTCTCGTCTCTTATATCGTAAAGTGCCATACCTCTAGCTGAGGATAGCTCACTCCACAGAGTGAGCTATCCTCATCAGAGTTTCTTGGAAGGGTAATATTCGCAATAAGATTATTTATTAAAGCGAATGTCAGTCACTCCGGATTTCATAGATAACGACGACCTGAAGAAGGTAGCTAGGGTGGACTAGACACGGTAGGTGGAGGGCCGAGTGTTGTGATGTAACTGTAGTCTAATACTAATCATGGACTCCGGATAGGCTGAAAATTGTATTAATATGGATTTGTTTAGCCATGAAAAAATAAATATGATTTTCTAATAATTTTCAGGGTATATTGGCTTCTCAACTTCTCTTAAAGATTTCAAGAATCTCTTTCTATAATATTTTTCGATTAAGTAACTACCTATATCCTTTTTCATTTTTCTTCTATTAAATCTTGTGAAACATCATTAGATTTCGGAGATTCTTTAAAATAGTCCTCTATTTCTAGCAAAGTCTTGTCTTTACTCTCAGGTAAATATTTATACAGTAAAAATGCAAAAATAGACGCTGAGAGCCCATAAAAAAGGAAGGCGCCATGTAAATCAAAGATTTTAAAAATGTATGGTGAAATTTTAAGAACCGTTGCCATCAATATCTCAGAAAATATAGCAAGAGTAGGTAAAGATGAGCTTCGATATCTTAAAGGCGTAAGTTCACCGTACACAGAACACGCTAGTATCATTGGTCCACAGCTTATAGTCATCGAAAATAAAGTCAGCAATAGTAACGATATAATCTTATTTTCAGCTATCACAGACAATTTAATGAGGTACAAATAAATTGAGATTAAAAAGAGAAACATAATGCCAATCGAAGATGATGAAAGCAATAATGTTCTCCGCTTGAGATATTTAGATAAAACACACCCAATCAGCATACTAAATATAGTGACAGCTTCCAAAATAAGCATGCCCGTATAAGCAGTAGACTCACTGTTCGTTATTTTCTTAATTAATTCAATAGAATACATGCTACAAACAAACTTCCCTGAAAAGTTGTACAGCGACATGACAGTCATTGAAAGCAACAGAGGTTTGTAAAAGGCCTTTGTCGATATTGTTTCCAAGATGTTTTTAAGTCGACTCAAAGAAGCTTCTTTCCTTTTAGAGCGTGTGAGATATTCCTTTTGTGACTTTATTAAACTTTCTAGTTCGTTTTCAGATTCTTTACCGTATCCTTTCAACCAGTGATGAGACGCCGCACATTCCTCGAAACGACCATTCATCGCCAACCAAGACGGGGATTCGGGCCAAAGTGAAGCAGTCATAGAGAATACAGAACACACGAAAGCTAGAAGAGCAATGTTTTTCCAGTGGCTGAAGGTTCCAGTTGCATTGGCAATCCATACTCCCCAAAAGAATATGGTTGACTTGACTGTCATAAATATACCGCGGTATCGCGGTGAAGTGTATTCGGTGACAATAACAATTAAAAGTGTCATATTGCTACCAACAAGCATGCCTTGCATGATTTCGCTGATCAAAAGAATAGTAGTCGTGGTACTGCAATAAAATACGATGTATCCAATTAGTGTGTTGGCACACAATATAATGAATGGTACTTTTCTCCCGAACCTCCGCGTGAGTATTGGCAGTATGAGTATCCACGGCAAAGCACCGTAACCGTGAATTGATGCTGAAAAAAATTGATTTATTTTATTAGAATTACGTTTACTAAGAACTATAATAATCCAGCAGCCATATTGCTTAAAGCCTTACCTTTTTACTGATGAAAATAATTACTCGCTGAGTACATTATTTATCGAGAATTAGTTTTCAACAATTGAAGTAGGTACACGAACTGTAGTTTAATCAGAAACTATTAACTCTGTAAATTATATTGCGCTATAGAAGTAGATAGAAAAAATGCGAAAAACTACCAATTTTGGCACTTTTTAGGGTTCCGGGACCCTATTACTCTCGCTACGCTGTCCGTCCGTCCGTCCGTCCGTCCGTTCGTCCGTCCGTCTGTCTGTCACAGGGCTGTATCTTTTAAACGGTAATATGTAACCGGTTGAAATTTTCTCAGAATATGTATTGCTATGAGGTGTATCACGACAAAAACTAAAAACAAAAAAAAGTCTAAAAACAAAGGGGGTCCCCATACAAGAAACCTCAAAAAACATGCATTTTTTCCAACGTTTTTGATTTTGCTCTATCTTCAAAACGGTAATATATACCAGTGTCAAACTTGGTCAGATTATAGTGCATATTATGTAATTTAGCAACAAATACTAAAAATAAGACAAACATAGACATATGTGGTGGTACCAGCGTAAGAAAGACATGCAAAAATTCATATTTCGCGCACTGTACGTTGATGTCTTTTGATAAACTCTCGTAAATTTTATGGTGTATCAGATCGTTGAGAGGAACGGGACCCTTACTGCGCGAGTCTGACTCGCACTTGGCCGGTTTTTTATCTACAACTACAGCGAACTATAATTTACAGAGTTAATAGTTTCTGATTAAACTACAGTACCTGTACTGTAATTATTTTTTTACTGATAGGGGCGCCACTTAGATCTTAGTAGCGCCTTAACAGTCTCTCAATCGGAATGGCTTTCATTTGATTGTTTAATTAATATTTATTTTGCGGATCCAGTCGTCAAAAAGAAACACACCGTAAAAATAAAAGCAGCTTTAATTGCGAGAGTTTTAATTAGTTAGCTAATTTAATCACGAACTTACACAACCACGATGCCATATCTTCGCTGACCGCCTCCGTAGAGTTAGCATCTCTCCGTATTTGCGGTATGAACACGTTGGGAGCCCCATAACACAGCCCGAGTACGAAGTATATCGTCCATACTCCTCCAACCACGAATAACTGAAAAGTAGACATAACAAATCTGTAATTATCTGCTGATTTCTACTAAACATACCCTGGGAACTTTTTGTACAATTAGTATGCAAATCATCATCATCATCATTTCAGCTGAAAGACGTCCACTGCTGGACATAGGCCTCCCCCAAGTATGCAAATAAACGTTTGATGTTTGAACTTCTACGAAATGCGAAATTGAGCTAAGAAAAATTTAACAATAGCGAAGCTGCGCCGTCCCGGACTAGGAGAATGGAGCAATACTATTGGTTGATTTTCTCCTCGCTCACCGCTTAGCTTCCTCGCATAGCTCTGGTGGAAAGCCACCCATAGTACTTTATCACACATCTTTTGACACGTCAACACAGCAGAAGAGTGCGCACGCCCGTATACCGCCAGTGTGATACTGTTTCACAACAAAAACTGCCACTTTTGGCACTTTTTCTATCTACAAATACAGCGAACTATAATTAACAGTTTTAATAGTTTTTGATTAAACTGCAGTTTTCAGAATTTTCGAATAATAATGTTCTCATAACACAAAACAACACGCCTGTATTTCCCCGAAGGGGTAGGCAGAGGTGTATGGTACACCCACATTTCGCCAGTTATGTTATAGTCCCATGTAATAGGGGGCGAGCCTATTGCCATTGACCGGGCACAAATCCAGACTCCGGGCTGCTACTGAGAATTTCCTAATGAAAAAACCCAATAACACTTTGCCCGACCCGGGAATCGAACCCAGGACCCCACGCTCAGCGGTCGCGCTTGCAACCAACGAGGCAGTCTAAAAAAAAAAAAAATATGAATTATGTACTCAGCTAGTAATTATTATTTTTACTGATGAGGGTGCCACTTAGTAGCGCCTTAAGTAGATGTACAACAGAAATTACTACTTCCTAAGCCCGTATAATAAGTTGTAAGACTTGCGTACAGCTGCTTAACCAACCTTTTAACGGGCATTTTGAGCCCGAAATTATACAACTTTTACTAACAATACAACACATAATTAAACAACCTTAGCCCGTTTAGTAGCAATACAACAGATGTAGAACAAATGTACAACAGATGTACAATAGATTTTTTAAAGATGTTTAAAAGCTTACGAAATTGCTTAGGGCATAAAATATATCTTATTTGTAAACTGATAACCCAACCTGAGCCCGTACAAAGCTATCCAGGATGGAAAAACGAACGGCATATGCAGGAAAAGTATACTAAAATTTTGAAGATAGAAAATTTTACTCAAAGGAAACATTCTTTTGTTTTTAAAAAGAACAATAACGGCATTCACAGATTTTTAGAAAAGCTTACCTGAGCCGGGAGTCGATCCAACTAAAAATACAAAAAAATAAACTTGAAAAAAAATTGATTGATTTGATTTAAGAAAAACTTGCCACCGACTTTTTTTTTTTATTCATTTTGAAGTCGGTTTATACTTTTTTTTATAGTTTATTTTATTTTTCTATTTTGAGTGGCATTAAAATTTTCCAAATTGGTTAATAAATGACGGAGTTCTGAGGTAACAAATATACCAAAACAAAAACAATCGAATTGAGAACCTCCTCCTTTTTTTGAAGTCGGTTAAAAATAGACACTCACTGTTTTATTGTACTAATTGATAGAGTCTATGATAAGGATAAAAACTCTGGAATAGACATTGTACCTTAAAGGTAAAGAAGGCCATGAAATCATAACAATTCGTACATATTATATTATTAGTACATAAGTATTGTAATTTAAAAAAAAAAAAAAAAAAATATTTAAGTTGTTCCATTTGGTGAAATAAAGATTTATGATTTATGATTTATATCGATTCTTAACTCGCCTAACCTAGCCTACAAGTTACACGAAATAAATTTCTAAAAAGACTAAATATGTGCAGTGCACTCAAGAAAACGGATCCTGTTTTAAGCAACTTATCAGTTAATTTATGAAAATTCTGTACGAAAAATCTAATTAACCAACTTCAAAAAAAAGGAGGACGTTATTTTTAATTAATGTCTACTTTATACTTGCATATTCAATGGTTAATGTACCAACGTGTCCTACATTTTTGTTCGATACGATATGTTAATAATGTGTATTTTTTGCTTGTTAGTTTATTCGATATGGTAAGGTAAAGTTTTAAAAAATACGGTGAATTCAGTTATTCTTATTTTTTAAACAAAATAATGTTTCTTTTGAGTAATATTTGCTATCTTTAATATTTAATGTACTTTTCCTCCATGTCCCGATCGTTTTTTCCACCCTGTCTGTATACAAACATAATTTTAGTTTATACTAAACCTCTTAATTGATAAGAGGTCATTGTTCTCATCACTATAAACAACTTTTACCATGGAACCAACCCAGAAATCTCGAAATATAAATCAGCTGATCCCTACATTTGTGTTTACATAAATCGACAAAGTATAGGAAACAGCTGTTTTTTTTTCACGATTTCAGTGTTGAGCCTTTAAGAAAAGTTGTTCATACTAATGAGTACAATAACCCCTTAAGAGGTTTAGTATAAACTAAGAATAAGGTTGTATAAAAGCATTTTCAAACGATGTTTGCTGTATTAAATACAGCAAACATTTATATTTTTTCAGTTTAGGAATTTAGCTTTAAGCTAAATTAAAACTGAAATTACACAGAAAACGGAAATATGCTAATATAAAACTGAATTTATATTAGCATATTTCCTTAAACAGTTGCTAATTATAATAAAACAAAGTTTAACCGGATTATATTATAGTTGCTAATTAATTCAAAATCAACTTGAATATTACACATACATGGCCATACTTTTACATATATTTCATTTTATTTGACTTTATTTGGAAAACAAACAGATAGTAACAAACATAAGTGTACAAAGGATGATAATATAATTAAATAAAAAAACAACCATCACATGGTTCGCTAATGAGACACAGTAGATAAATCCCCAGTACCTATCCCTGTGTAGTCTGTGGATAAATCGACTGTTTCGCCGTAAGTCAACGGCTGGCTCGTGACGTGGCCGTGGCCTACTTTTCCTATTTTTTCTCGCTCCTACAGTCATGGTTGCGCTTGCACACACGCTTGCATTAGTTGTTTACTTCGCGTGATTCTGCGGGCACTCGATGATTTGAGTTCTGTGTGGTCGCGTGAC
The DNA here is from genome assembly GCA_949699075.1 of Asteroscopus sphinx. NCBI lineage: Eukaryota > Metazoa > Arthropoda > Insecta > Lepidoptera > Noctuidae > Asteroscopus > Asteroscopus sphinx. Next base: position 16,074,517 of record OX453013.1, read on the forward strand.
CAAAATACTACGTAAATACCATGTTATTATTAGGTTCTGTAGTTGTACCAACATGTATGAGTGTACAAAGAAATAATGTTATAGTAAGCGAATGTGCCTATTTTATTGTGATAACAATTCTGATTTATTTTAGGTTAATGAGCGGTTAGGAATGCAGTGTTGCTTTATATGTCAACTAAACAGTATTACAAATAGATACCTATACCTACTTGCTGCCACTGCCTGCTGAAATAAATAAATAAATAAGTTTTTGATACATTTTTACACCGCATCATCTAGTCCCAAACTAAGCAGAGCTTGTGCTATGGGTACTAGACAATGGATATAATACTTATATACTTTTTTTTTGTAAATACATACTCATACATAAGAAACACCCAGACCAACACAAACACTCTCACTCCTTCACCTGACCGCGGCAGTGCAGCTTAACCTTGCAGATCGTACAATCCGCGCTGTCGTTGCTTCGCTACGAGCCCCTCATTAAGTAGGTACTTATGATGAGAATAATTAAAAACAAATAGGTGTAGTATTCGACTCGTCGCCGGCCGCTGTACCTGCAAGCGATGCACAACCGCACCCCGCCCTCCCCGCACCCCCCCTCGTTGGGGTGCCGATGAATGTGGGCACGTCAACACCAAGACGTGCTTACTCGGCTGCCGTAACTCAAGCTTCCACCAATCATCAACGGCAACCTAAATCCATGAAGGGAGCCCAGGGGCCCCTCGAACCAGTCCTGAGCACATTACCACCAGTAATCAGCCACGGACAGGCCGATGAAGAAGGCTTCATTAAAGTCATTAAGAAGAAGACGAAGAAGCCTACTTGCCGCAATCAGTGCGGAACTGCACTGACTGGACCAAACATGTTGCTGCGTCCCGCTATCCCTACGACGCAGCTGTACGTGTCGCGACTGCATCACACCACGAAGGTAGAGGAGATCGTGGAATACATCAGAGTGAAGACCAATTTCACCCTGAGGGTTGAGAAGTTGGAGTCGCGCCACAAAGTTAACTTTAAATCTTTTGTGGTGCGGGTGCCGAGTCACCATCTAGAAACCTTCTCGAAGGAGGAATTTTGGCCGAAGGGTGTCGTGTTTCGGCGTTTTCGCGGAAGGCTACATGACACCATGACGCAGCGCAATACGTCGCCGAATCAACGTACTTAAACTTGTTTTATTTTATTTTTATTATGTATTAGTGTATAGCATATTTTTATTATTTAAGTTTTATTGTGTATTGTTTTAATGTATTTTTTATGGGCCTTGATGCCTGAATTAAATGAATTATTATTATTATTATAGTATCTGTCGAAAGACCGATGGCCGCTGAAGCAGACGACTCCTTGAGTGGAGACCGCGATTCGGCAAACGCAGTGTAGGACGCCCCCCAGCCAGGTGGACCGACGACCTGATGAAAGTAGCTGGGGGGGACTAGATGCGGAAGGCAGAGGATCGAGTGTTGTTGCGCAATTTGGGAAAGGCCTATGTCCAGCAGTGGACTGCGATAGGCTGAGTTGATTGAGGTATACAAGGTGTTGATCTGTAATCGTGCCATATTTCTAGATCTGATGATAAATAATGCGCTTAGTTACCTAAAAATACTTGAAAAATTCCACGATTATTTAATACCTAAATTTTCACTTAGAAACATAGCGAGGGTTCGAGAATAAATCCCGAACGACTCGGAAAATGAGTAATCGGCGGCATTGTCAAAGGGTGGAAATACCTGCAAATTGTTTTGGTGGTGTCGCACGCATCGTTTTTGTGTCGCACGTGACACACGGGGGGAATTTGTTTGTTTACAAATAGATATTTAAAAAAAAAAAAAACTTTTTTTACTGATTCGTGTTCAATATCAGTGGTATAGTCACCTCCTTAAATATGGCACGAATGCAGAGCAACATGTTGTAGTATGTCTGAATGTACGCGTTGTTTGGTTTTTTAATTTATACGTTTTTTTGTACGATCTGGTTATGGAAATTGTACACAAAATATATTCAAATCTAAGTAATCGGAAGTGTAGGTTATTTTTTTTTAAATAATCTTTGGTTACAAAATACTGTATACTAAAAAGGAAATACGCATACAAACAAACGTAATTATAAACGCAGTTAAACGAACGCTTAGTTGAAATAATTGATAAATAATCGTGTTTCCCGACCGCCATTTTAAGATTTTCCTATATAAATTAACCTCAATCGGGTGAAGTTAAGACACTTTTTTATTTATTTATAGGGCTTTATCGCTTAGCTACCATGACCTCCTATGACAAGATACTACGACATATCTTATACAATATGTATCAGAAATGCGTGAACTCATTCAGGGAATGCTTTCAAACAAATTTTACAACGGTCAACTTGCTGATCCATACGAAAAAAAATCTGCTGATACATACATTTCGTCGAGCGACATCGATGATTTTATAGGAAACAGCTGGTTTTTTTTTTTTTTTCCTGTTTGGTCTCATAGTAAAAGTTGTTCTATGCTATGCCCTGAGTGAGCCCTTAAAATATGACCACGTATACTGATACATGCTGTCCGCTTGCTTCATCAGAAGTTTGACAAGCTTTTAAAATACTACCTATTACACAATCCGACATAACATGACTGGCGAAATGTGAGTGTACTATTACACCTCTGCCTACCCCTTCGGGGAAATACAGGCGTGATGTTATGTTATGTTATGTTATTTTCACACAATCCGACATCAACAATTTTCTATTTGCCAAAAAGAGACATTCTTAAATTATCTGAATTCTGACCACATTATATCAGAATATGCTGGACAACATCTATAACTCCATAATGAAAGCAATTAGAAGGCGTTTTGAATTAAAAACGCGAATTTATTCGAAGAGATGTGGTCGGAACTGATTCTGAGAGCAGAAGTTTAAGACGGTTTATTTAGATGTACCTGGTCAATCCAAGGGAACTTCTACACATTCCATTGATTTTTTTTTTACTTCAATCTTCAGGCATTTATCTGTTTTTATTTTAAAGGTATCATGACGGAGATTACATGAAAAGATTGCTATATTTACCTGTACAGTACATAGGTTATTAGCACGCATCAAATATAAATTGACGATATTTTCATGCTAACAAATAAAAAGACAACTAAATAAAATGATTAATTCGACAATTTGCAGTCCTCACTCAGTCTTAATGATAAGAACTCCCTTCATAGCTCGCAAAGAAAAAAAATAGTTAAGTATATATTAAAAGGAATATATATTAGAAGAAAGGGAGGCCTTTGCCCTGCAGTGGGATAATATAGGCTGAAAATAATAAATAATAATAATATATTAAATAGTTAAGTACCTGTCTTAAAAAAGGTATCCACGGAATTTTCCCATCAATAGTTTTTTCCTCAGATTCTTCAGTTTTTATACCGCTATACGTGCTTGTAGCCATATTATTTCAATGTATTTCCACTCACTATCTGTCTGGTTTGCAAAAATTTACTGAAACATATGTACAAACAGTAATAATACAAATTATTTCAATGCTGTTACTTTAATCAAAAATACGCACCTACGCAACTGTTTGGACAATTTTGTGCGCAAAGACTTTTTTCATATTAAGATTTTTTTTATAATAAGAATGTTCACTATTCGTTAAAAATAATTAAAACTACTTTTTTCTAGAGAAAATCAACAGCATGATAACAAAAATCCTTTAAATAATTTCTAATTAACTACAAGTTTTTTTATGTATACTTTGATGGAACAAAGGTCATAATGCAGAGCTACTAATATAAAAATAAAATATGATGAACTAAAATGTAGACACATTATTTTAGAATGCTAACGTGACCACAACATATAAGTAGAGTATGAAATGAATATAGTATGGCATCCACAAAAAAATCTACTTTGTCAGTAATCAAACCACAAACCTCTGCAAAAAGTTGACACTTTGTAGCCGTCAGCGTTGTATATTAAAATAACTTCACAAAAACAGATTTTTAAAAGATTTATTTTTCCAGTTTTTTTTTGTTTTCATATCTTTTTGTTGACCACCTTCTAAATATAATTGTAATTACAACTGAGTGAATATAAATATGATCGTACAAAAATAAATATAAATTGTAAAGTTCGTGTACAACTAACTTCACTACACTAGTTTTAACTTAAGCCAATGCAACCAACGCGACTTCTTATCAGCTTATTTGCCTATTACTTATGTATTTAGTATACCCACTAGGTAGTCATTAGACAAGAATATTCGTCTATGTACCTACACACACAACCGCGGAATGACTTCTTAAAAAACGTTAATTTTTAGAATGGAAACGTAATATGTATACACATACTTGAGTTATTATTGGGGATTTGCCAATCCGGTTTGGATCGTCGCCTCAACTTTGACCTTATAACCTTAGAATAATGTCCTCCCGGCTGAATTTCGGTCACGGCGGCCAATCTCAGCGGAGACTAGCCATCTACGCGCACAGGTGCACTCTCTATTCCCTCACTCTCATAATCCGATGGGACGGCAATTCGACACGACCGGAGAGAGATCAGGCGCAGGACCGACGGCTTTAGTGCTCTCCGAGGCACGAAGGGGTCTCGATGTGTAACGAAACGGTCACACATCCACAGACTGACCGCGGCTAGTGCAGCTTAACCTTGCAGATCGTACAATCCACACGGTCGCTACTAAGCCACGAGCCCCTTCCTTAACCTTAGAATAATTAGACTTCGAACTGCAGTAGTCGCACGCGGAGTGAAATAAATTCGAGATGGCCTTAAAAGGCTACGTTCAGTACAGCTTACGCGTGCGTGCGTGTCGCCAAACATTTTACATGCGCTTGCGGCACACATCGATTGTTTTTGTGCTTCAACTTTGAGCGGAACTTTGAATAAAACTATCACTTTAAGCTATTCAGGGTTATTGAAAAATACCCAAAACCTCTTAGCACTGTATTATGACCCTGAACGTTTGTTCTACGACTTTTCATAATTGAATTATATATAACTTTGTTTTTTTTTTCATACAAAAATATGATAATACTCTGTAGTTTGCATATTCTATCGGCCGATGAGAGGATGCCCGGGGTAGCGGCGGCGGGGTTGCGCCGCGCCTAGTTCAAACGCGCTCGGGCTTGCGGCTTATAATATGCTATAGTACCTACGGTCTGTTTTTTCTGTCTTGTCTTGTTTATTAAACAATCTTGGCATGTCTCTTTATTCAAATAACTACTGATAAAATCTAATTACTAGTTCTGCACATGTAATTAGGTTAAAAAATATTATTTAGTGTGAAATTGTTAACATAATGTCTAAGATTAATAATTATTATTGACGAATTTCATTAAAAAGACATGCCAAGATTGTTTACTAAATAAGACAAGTAAGAAAAAACAGAGACTATACGCAAATTTTACACACTAGAAATTAACAATAGTTATTTGTTATACAAGAGTGCAAAGTTGCTTTTTAACCGCGTGCTCAACTTTGATGACCGAGCAAGCGAAGGATTCTAAAATTGAATCACGAGCGCAGCGAGTGATTCAAAAACTAGAATCCTGAGCGTCAGCGAGGGAATCAAAAGATCACAAGGTGAAAAATCTTTGCACTCGAGTGCAACACGTAACTTTTCATCCCACCTCAGCGAGGAAATGACTAAATGCAAAAAAAAACATTTACAATCACAAGATACTTTTATTTCAGTTTAGGTATTCTACATGATAGGTAAGTATTACAAAATAATCTTTAAATTACCATAACAAACAATACTTAGGTATCATCATTTCAGCCGAAAGACGTCCACTGCTGGACAAAGGCCTCCCCCAAGCATCGCCACAACGACCGGTCCTGTGCCTTCCGCATCCAGCGGTATATACTATACTTAGGTAGTGTTAAGAAAAATTGAAAGTAACGTTACTAAGTTACTTAAGTTGAGTGTAATATTTTTGTTAGGTACTGTAATGTTGGTGTTAGTGACTTGTTTACTGTTTTTCGGTAAACTATCTGTAGGATTTCCTTGGCGGCGGAGATTGCTTACCATCAGGTGACCCGCTTGCTAGTTTGCCGCCCTATGTTATTAAAAAAAAAAAAAAAAAAAAAAATTCATTTTCAGATGCTGTGAAAACCTTCGATTTTTTTAGTTGATGACCAGATGAGGCTCTTTTTAAAATTTCCACTAATTTAGGATAGGTGTCGACATGTGTCTTTTTTCATCCTTATTGTTGCTTTTAGCATTGAATACGTACTTGATTGCTTGATTGAGTGCTTGATTTCTTGGTCTCGGATAATTCAATAAAATATGCCAGCAAAACGTTTTCTGAAAGTTTTGACTCCTTTAGCTAGTCTCCACGTGTTAAACATATCGTACTGTTTCAAATACTTCTCGCGTGATTGTTGAGGGAGACAGCTCATTTGCGCATTAGTAACAGTTTCAGTCAATTCTGTTGGCTTCAAATAAACTTCCTCGTCGCTATTCTTTATTATTTGAGTGGTTACTCATTTTAGGTTTTTCAATTGTTTTAAAGTTTCTTGTTTTTATCCTAAGGTTTTAACAATATGACGTGAAAAGAAAATGGCACGCGCAAAGCAAATTAAAAAATAGTAGGTACTCCAAGAAAGTTCTGAGTCTGAGTTTTTTACTAATTAAAAAAGGTCGTATGATAATTTCGGCAACATGGAGGGAGAAGTAAATAGGTTTGATGATGTTTTGAATTCACAAACTTAGTGCACACGATGTTCTAAATTCAATTTACTTTATCTTCTAGAGGATAAAAACGGCTTTTGGACTCAGATATCGAAGATATATATATGAAAATACTCTTTCCGAGATGGGGGGATGAAAAAACATTTTTTTTGGCTAACCTGTTTAGTTATGCGATGGAAGCTGGATAAGTGTTTGTGTTGGTCTGGGTGTTTCTTATGTATTACAAGTATGTATTTACCAAAAAAAAGTATGTAATTATTATATCCATTGTCTAGTACCCATAGCACAAGCTCTGCTTAGTTTTGGACTAGATGGTGCAGTGTAAAAATGTCCCAAAGATATTTATTTATCATTCCATTATTAACCTACTAATTTCTGGACGTGACTAAATTGAAAGCTGTTTGACGCGTTCAGAAATTAACACATTGGTTGCATTTTGTAATTTATGTGTATAATTTGTGTGCTTTCTATCAATCAATCAATCAACTCAGCCTATCGCAGTCCACTGCTGGACATAGGCCTCTCCCAAGTTGTGCTTTCTATGACTGCTGTAAATAATTGCTCTACGATTTCAAAGCTCAAGCTCAAAACAAGAATAATTTAAATGAAACTATTGTGTGACCTCTGGGTCATTTTATCAAGGCCGTATGTAAACTAGTGAACGCGGAAGCCACCACCACCATTTGAGAGTTTGTGTATAAAAATAGAAAACTTGTTGTGTTTTATATCAATACATGTCCGTAGTTTGTACTCATATTTACATATTTTTGCCTAAACCTAAAACGTGCACGGTTTTTTTCACTGTAATGGATTTTGATGCATTCTGCAAAATGCAAACGACGAGTTTCCAGGAGAATCTTTTTTGAGTAAAATATCGAGTCGTAGAGACTGTTCAAAATGATCTGAAAGACTAAGTCTTAATTTTCAAAATGGCTTCGGGATTGGGGCCCAAATGTCAAGTACCTAGGGGCCCTGGGTCTCCAAGTCCGGGCCTGCTTGTGGTAGATTTATCTTTAGTTTGATATCTTAAGCCTTCCTCGATCAAAACGGGAATTAAAAAACAGACAGACGGGCGAACAAAAGTGTCCTGTAAGGGGTCCAATTTATTCTTTTCGACGTACAGTCTAACAAAGCAATTGGTATACAGGGTAGAGAGATATAAATGAAGTTTTTTCAGAAGATTATGGATTTTTTCGAGTGAAATATCATTTTAATAACGGACAAAGTTAAACTGTGTTTACACAAAACCCTAATCAAACCATTCTATAATAACTACCTGAGAAATCTTCATCTATATCTGGTGACCCTGTATACTAATTGCTTTGTTTGTACGGAACACTAAAAACAACCGAAAATTCGTATATAAAATATTGTACCTATCCATTTTGTCACAATATCCTGTTAAATTCAAAACCGATTAATTAACACTCCAATATAATTATAACTTATGACCACATATTAATAAACAGTTTGTATTTTACACTCACATTATCGGGAACACAATGACGTTAACGAAGCTACACTATTTGTTTCTGCCACATTCAATATTAGAGATGGGCTTACAATAGAAGCTAGTTTCAGCTTAATAGTGTTTGTTTTCATTTAGTAGGTACCTAAACATAATTACCCTTTCAGTGCCCGGTCACGTATAAATGCACCATAAGCTGCAATGATATCGTATTGATATTGTTATAATGGCAGATCAAGATCATGAGCGATGGCCTAATAACACGGGATCCAGTGACGGATCCAGTGGGGGGCTAAGGGGCTCAAGCCCCCACCCCAATAGCTTATGGATCCACCCCTGACAAATCTAAAATTAAACTTGATATTAACCTACTTTCTTATTACTACACTACCTACAGTAAAATTTTCATTAGGTACTTATCCTTACTTAATCTAGTTCAGTTGTAGTTTACTGTTTATCTTGTTAAAGCCTACCATCAGCTGGGTCAAGCCCCTCACAAATCAAAATCCTGGATCCACCACTGACGGGATCATAGGTATTTCCCAATTGAAACTGTTATATATAAAGGCTATTAGACCAGTCACTATGTATACTGAATACCTATAGATAAGACCTATATAAATGAACATTAAAAATGTAGTGATGCTTCTTTCTAAAGCAAAACGATACTAGTCGAGATTACATCACATTTTAATCACACTAATAATCTTTTAGATGCGAAAACTTTCATGTGTATGCATGTTTGTTACTTCTTCACAATGTAACGGCTGAACGGATTTAGATGAAATTTGACACACAGATAGACTATAACCCAGATTAACAAGTTACTTACTTTAAATCCCGGGAAGATAAACAGTTCTCAAGGGATGCACGGTAAACCACGTTTACGCGGGTGAAGTCGCGGGCGCCCTCTATTATTATTATAAATTCTGCAGAAACAAAAACACATTTTTTTCCTAAAATTTGCTTGCGTCAGCAGCGATCGTGCGTTCGACGATGACGATTTTTTCGCTATTGTTTGTTACTCTTGGTTCCGATTTGCCATTTCATCATCATCATCATCTTTTCAGCCGAAAGACGTCCACTGCTGGACATAGGCCTCCCCCAAGCATCGCCACAACGACCGGTCCTGCGCCTTCCGCATCCAGCGGATTGCCGCGACCTTCACCAGGTCGTCGGTCCACCTTATGGGGGGCCTACCCACGCTGCGCCTTCCAGTACGCAGTCGCCACTCCAGAACTTTACTGCCCCATCGGCCATCCGTTCATACCATTTCATAAGGAGCACAAATCAAACGATCGTCGAAGAATTCCACAAAGCATTGTGTAACTTTTTTAAGTTATAGTAAAAATAAAATGGCAAGAACAAATAACCCGTCGGGAAAGCTCCACTTCATTATCCGAGTAAGAATTACGATCATGGAAATCACTTATGGGCTTAAAATCTGGAGAGCTCAGACTACAATCAAGGAATTATTAAGTAACAAACTCTGTCTGCAAAAACATCTTTCACTCGCGTGCTTCAAGATAAAGTTTTTGAATTAATTTGCCAAATAACGTCGAAACACGAGATTTAAACTTGCCACCCAACTTCGCTTGTTAAATGTTAATTGTTATCAAACGGAATACCTTATTAGACTTTCTTATGAGATAAGAATATTGATCACTTTATACAAAGTGGGTATTACAATACGAGTATCACGTCCTCTGATCGTATACAAAAAATCAATCAAATCCAGAAATTATTTTAAGTTAATTAATTTTTTAATGTAGGACCATTTTTCTAGGCAAAGATCGTTAGGTCAAAGACCAGTGCAAGTCCATATGTTTTTAAACTCTCTTTCTCAATTATTACAAATGATTACAAATGGCGTTACTTATTTTTTATATATTAGTTTATTTTTATATTCGATAAACAACTTATTTATGTGTATAAAATGTTTATATTGACTAGTAATAACCGTGTTTTCATTTAATGTCGTATTATCATCTCCACGTGTTGTTTAAATGATTTTCCTTTAAGCCAATCATTACTATTTCTTTATCTAAGTTTCAACCCTCAGTCTGAAGTGCTAACAATGTTCCATTGGCTAAGACATTGATAAACTTGATAACATGAAATTCAATTTTTAAAAGGGAATCATGAGGTCGCATTACTTACTGTAGGAAATGGAATGTCGTCGATTTATTTTAACCACCTCGACTTGTTCCAAACCATTAGCTTTTTCAATCCAAAGATGAGTGTAAAGTGGTAATGATAACGTGAGAATTATTTGCTAGATATTGTTCGTCTTTTGTGCAATATTCGTTCATTCTATTTTAATTATTAATAATATTAATATCTTTAATATTGTGAAGGATGGTACGGTTGACATCAGTCAGGCATGCCACCGTCCGGGAGAATCTATCCGACACATTATTGCCGATTGTTCGCATGTATACCCGCGGCACGCTATGATGGCGTTTTTGACATTTTCCAATAGTGTTGTGACACATTTCAAATTATTAGCGATTGGGACCAGGTTTATTACTTTGACTTTGCTTTGCTAGTTGGAATTTTCCAACTAGCTATTCTGAACAATATCTACATAAAGTAAAACATTTATCAAATTATTCAATAAACATAACGTCAAGCCATTTTGTTTAATCGCTATTTAATCAAATATTCTGTGACATACATAAAAAAACAGTAGAAATAAAATAGAATGTGAATAATAGATTCGAAATTCTAAAAATTATATTTCTGTAGCAGTGCATCATATTGACACAGTAAAGTACCGCAATTGTTCCTTCATACGTAGCTGTCAATATTTACGGATCTTCATGAGCAGGTAAAGAGACAGTTCCTTCCCTGGTTAGAATAACACAACGTAATTACTTCACGGTTACATGAATACAACTTACATAGATAACTATACTATATGAAAAAAAAACAAAAGAAAACATTTCGTATAGAAATAAAACTATTTTGGCTGCATTCATTTGTTGTTGTTGTTCACTGTGTGTGTATGTGGGGGGAGGTATTTGCGTACATGTGTATCATCATCATCATTTCAGCCGAAAGACTAATTGCTAATTGTGTTTTAGACAATAGGTAAAATTCTCCATAAACCTGAAACAAAACATCGTTTATTTATTTTTGTATTAACTACATTAAAAGACACCATTAAAGTTCCGAAATACAAATGGATTGCCATTTAACAAACGTCTATGTTAATAATTTCAGCAATAATGATCCAACAAACCAACGAACACAAAAGAAAACCCTTCTTCAAACTGATGTGTTTTTATTGTTAACAGATACAAAAGAGTACCTTCTCAAGAAAAACGAAAATAAATAAAAGGATAAAAATGACCTGCATAAATTACGTCAAATAAAACATATAGGTCTCATACCCAATAAACATACCTGCCAATACATTCAAAAGGGCAAGACTCAGACGAATAGTTTCAACGTATTGAGAAGGGATGTGAAAACAGTTTAAGTGAAAAGGATAAGTGTGTTTTCGTAGCATGTGTAGAGAAATTCGACACCCACTCGGCTATTTACGGGCGATGGTGCGATAAGCATTTTCTCTTTCAATACCATCAAAGAGACTGGCCGCCTATTCAGGGCTTCACCCGACAAAATGTAACACATAAAGGGTATACGAAGATTGCAACGCTGTTTCTGACTCGCCTCGCAAAAAACAGTGTTAAAATCCATTTCTATCGCGTACATCATTCGATGTACAGTTTGTTTCGTGAAACTTTTTCATTTATAGGTCGCGAAATGAAACATTATCCGAGCGTTGTCGAGTGCTGATGAAGCCCATCAAATCATTTGTCGGCATAGCGACGCCAAACTTCAGCTATTATTCCGGTCGGTTTACTAAAACAAAAGTGCTCTTAATTCTTGATCTGGGATTTCATGTGATCATTACTTTCCTCGGTTCGTTTGGCTGGCCTCGTGGCGGGAAGGAGGACTTGTTCCTTGTGACAAATTAAATTTTATCAAGCTACAACAATAGTCCTTGGGCATTATGAAGCGTAATCCCTTAAGCGAGAGACGTCTAAATATCTGAAAAGCAAATTAGGCGATCGCGCTTCCAGGGGCTATTTATAAATTACACCCGACGAAATTTTACTTGTACTCCGCTTGTTAAATAACTCGTACTAAATAAATTTCTGTAAAATGGAAGTCAACCGTCTACCAAACAATAAAAATATTTGATACAATTTCATAAAATCCTGACACTTTTGCTGACTGTTGGTAAACATTTCTCTCGTCTGTCCGCGTGTGCATTTCAACTTGACCGTTTCCCCCTTTTATGTGTGAGCTGCGGAGAATGTAAAGCATTTTCACTGCATTTGTAATAAGTTTGGTATCACTTTACCCGTAAAATAAGTTAGCAAAAGATGCCTGAAACAAATTGCTTTCGGAATCCTTTCAGCTCTTCTTTACATTTTATTGATGAAAAAAATATAAACGGCTACGGCTTCGGGCCGTTATTCACATAGGTACCCTTTAAGATTTATTACACTCAAGACAAATAAATACAAACAAATCCAATTAGTTATTTAAAATAAACAAAAAAAAAATCTCATGCATGGATGCTTATAATACAGAAATAGGAACACGGATCAGTAGGTCAATTCGCGTAATTAAAACGTTCAAAATATAGTTCCAAACTAACAATCTCCTGACAGTAGATGTTACTGATTGCCATTTATTGGTGACATTAATGACCTAAGTGTCACAAATAAACAGCAAATTGGAACATCTACGTCAGGAGATTGCATTGCATCTAAAGCATTGAGATTAGTTTGGAACTATATTTTGAACGTTTTTAATTACGAGAATTGGCCTTCTGATGAAATTGAAAAAATAACAAAAGAAAGAAAGAAAAAACATATATTTGACACAACTGAGACGCATACAAAAGAACGGATATACAACAAGAAATAGATCTATAGACGAAGAAGTGGTACATGTCACATGAGTAACAAAGCGAGAAAAACAATTGACAGTCATGCGCCATGTGTGTCTCAAAATTGTGACAAATGGGAACCAAACACACCTTTAAAAATGTTATGAAGAAAATTATCTAACACCACCATTAAATGCAACTAGGCGCTCAACACCCATCACTATAATTTAATATAAACTAGTTATTTAAATTGTTATGTACAAAAATGTAGTTCCGTGCGAACGTCGAAAGCGGCGGAAGCTTTTTCGCTCGTAAATCCGCCGAACGCGGCTCTTCCGCTCCCACGCCCGCTCCCCGATTAAATTCTCCAACATTAGCGCATTCATGGCAACAGATAATATATTCAATCGCCTCCGCTGAATCTCTGTTCAATTCATTGATTTATTCGTCTGACACTTTATTTAGTTGGGTTTTTAATAATTTCTTAGGTTTTCGCGATCACTACACATTATAATAAAACAAGTTTAACCGGATTATATCGCGTATATTATTTAAATTGGTTTTCCTGACGTTTCGAAAGCTTTGCAGCGTTCGTGGTCGCATGAAGACTAAGATGACGAGCATCTTTACAGACATTTCTAAAAAAAGAATATCTTCCGTACAATTTTTAACTCATTTAAATCGTTTCGATGCACGCAGTAATCACTGACAATGTCAAATTACAATATTTTGTTGGAAATTTCTGTAAAGACGCTTGTCATCTTAGTCTTCCTGCGACCAAGAACGCTGCAAAGCTTTCGAAACGTCAGGAAAACCAATTTAAATAATATACGCGATATGAGCCGGTTAAACTTGTTTGATTATAAATGGATTATTAAGTCATGTCTTATAGGATTACATTAAGTTTATACTAACGCAAATGAAAGTCAAGGTGTGCACAGCTGCACTTTAATGTACACTGCTTATATACTTCCTTCTCAGCTTGCTTAAGCTTGTAAACTCTATGAATTTACATTATTTTACATTTGATGATTTATATACCAAGTTATTACGTGTGTAAAAAAAAAAACTCCATTCTTTTGTTTTGTTGGTTATTTTTCGGTGTATGTATATTACAATGAATACTGAGTATTTTACCATTCAATAAACTATAGTTATACTGTTAAGTATTTTATTAAAACTTTTAACTAAACTTATCTAATGTTTTCTGGTCATTCATGAGATAATTAACTGTGCGTTAAAACGTTAAAACAACTGCGACACAGTTTTGTCCCACCCACCCAATCATGGTATTTCGGTATAAACAATAGTGGCCTACTATGCTAAGCATAACGTGGTTGTTTGCGCGCGAGTCAGCGGCTACAAATCAGCGGTAAATCAGATTTGGGCATTCATTGCCAATACATTGGTGATAGCAATCAAAATGCTGGACGCGACCTTATGTGCCTCTTAATCGTTTGTACCTATAGGGATAACGTCGGTCTATTCATACTTTTTTTTTGGCATACGTTACATTGACCTGTTTTCACTTTAACAAAGAAATAGAAATTGTTTTTTTTTTCAAGAGCTCGTAACTAAATTGAAAACAGTGTTTAAAAGTTGGATACCTTCCAAAAAACGTAAAACAAAAAGTGACTATAAACATGTGGTTTACAACACAGGCTGCACACCGAGCATACATACATACGTAAAATCATTACATAATTCATAATTCACGAACAGTTCAATGCTATTTTTAGTTCTTTAGTAAAAAAGTTCAGTAATACGCACGAATGTACTGAACATAGCCTTTTAAGGCCAACTTGATTGTTTTCACTCTGCGTGCGACTACATCGGTTCCAAGCCTTGTTATTTAAGAGAAGAACTAAAAATAGCCTTAGCAATAAGTCGCATACGTGCAGGATTGTTTCATCCTCATACCTCGACGTTTGTGAACAACTTTTCGATTCCTAAACTTGAAAATAAGATTGGGCCTTGCGTCTACTGGTAATGGCTTTGTTGTGTACCGGCTCTAGTTTGACGGGTAACTCGAATTCTCTACTGGGATATTCCCGTGGTACTCAAAGTACAAAAGTACAGTAGTATGTTCGTGTAGTACTTCCCAAAGTACTACATGTGTCCCATTTCTTATAGTTTAATTAAGATAAAATAAGCCTTTTAATTTCCAAAACCAATCAATTACCTACATTCTCTTTTTGGATTTCACTAAATATAGCAATATTAAATTTCATGCAATTATTTTTACAATAGTAAATTACTTTAATTCGTCACATTATATCCATACTTGTACAAATGTCCTGGCAAAAACATACAATTAAAATAATATAAAATATTAAAATCTGTTATTTCAGATGTCAAATTCAACGTGCAGTTCAATTGTTATAAAATATTACTATTATTATATGTTGTATTGGTTTGGACCCCTCTAGGGTAAAGGCCTCCTCTAGCTTCTTCCATTTTTCTCGGTCCTTTGCTTCTGCTGTCCAATTATTTTCTACTTTTTTGATGTCGTCGCCCCACCTTGCTTTAGGCCTGCCGGGCCTTGGTCCCCGAGTTCTTCTTCTCTCCTCGAGTACTTCTTATAGTTTACCAATATTTTAACTCCAATAAAAGAACATCTGTAAGAACTCGATACTCATTCATCGGAATACAAGAAAAGTCTGTTCATAATATTAATTTCCCTCGCCCATTATCATGAATCGAACAAAGAAAGTTTTGCGCAATAACCAATAATCGTTCCTTAATATCTTTCGCGCAAATGTTTTCCAAGTTCGATCATTATTTTCACCTCAGCTCACCGTTGGACAAAGATTCTTCCATTATTTATTATCGAAGTGATTTTTTCGTTTTACAAAATGATACTGTATTATTCATTACTGTTTGAGAACATTGGAGAAGGCATGTTAAAGTTATTTGGCTAGAACTTCCACAATACAAAGTACTCAGGATGATTTACGAGAAAAGTTAGGTCGATGCCGTCGATGTGACTGAAAAGTCCTTAAGAGTACATATTATGTATTGCACCGGTATCTGTCTCCTCCGTCGACAAATTTTGACATAAATAACTCGGTGCTGGTCGTAAATGAAACAGGTTTGACAGTTTGCCGAGATACCTACCCAACTTAGACGTTCTCATTCCTGTCTATAACAGAATCCAGACGGGTGCAAGTAGCTGGAGAGACTTGGCAACTATTACCTTTCCTTTTTCTTATTTAGAGCTTTAAACCTCAATTTGTAGCATTTTGTAGGTAGTCTGTTTCGCACAATCAGGTTAGAGAGAACGAAGATATGATACAAACGTGCCTCGTTTAATGACGGGCACACGTAATTCCAGCACCGAACATAGAATGGACTTTGAAAAAATAACACCGTTCCGTTCCGTGGCTTTGAAACCGAATATTTTCCTGGCTGTTATTATCATCGAAATTCTAACAGGGAATTCGAAAGTCGTTAAATGAGGCCTAACAATTTAGATGGTTTTAAAGGACAAACTCTGTTAATGTATTCCACAATAAAGGATACATCATCGTAAGTGGTAAAATCGTTCCGCGACGATATATCAGGTAAAACGACGGGTGATATGAGTTATATTTGAACCATAACTTGGTTTGTGTGGTAGATATACGTACGGTAGTCGGGTAGTCGGTAGTATGGGTAGGCAGTGCGCACGGTAGCTACATACACGCGGCGGCACCTGACCACAAATCAGCGGTAAATCAGATTTCGAACGTCCACGTCCGTGATTGCAGAAACGAATTTGTGTTGTGTTGTGTTATGCCGACAACCACTAACAATGTAACCGCTTACGTCATTCCAACTGCACTGTTTAAATGCTTGTTAACTGATAGGTACCTACTAGCTTTTCCGGTAAGTGCATTTTCCACCTGAATTTTCCAAAATATCGATATTTTCAACAAAGAAAGAATTAAATAAATATTTAACCAAACTAGAGTTTAAAAAGAAATTTGGTAAGACGTTATTAAAATTGATTTAACAAAACTGTCCGTGTGGTGCCGGACTTAAAGAATAGCACCACCCTTATCTCTTCTAATGGGTGTCGTAAAAGGCGACTAAGGGATTCACCAGAGGATGGGCAGCAGCGTTCTCTGAGTATTTAACCAACCAACTGCGATCGCCAACCCGCCTGCCAAGCGTGGCGATTATGGCATATACCCCCCTTAATTGGGGGAGGCCTATGTCCGTGGACGTCTTTCGGCTGAAATGAGAACAAAACTGTTTACCTTTACAAAAACTTTGGTTACGTGTTACGTAAGTTTTGTAATCACCTTTTTTAAGTTGAAGGTCGATGAAAGTTTGGCTACATATTACAACTTTTTTTTCAGTGAACATGCATTAGGAAAACGTCATAATTGGGTTTGAAGTGTGGAAAAATACCGTAATACCTAAAACTAAAAGCTATCTAATGAAAAAGAAGCGTTTGAGCTCTTGCCCATTTATTCGGCTTACAAAAAAATCGGTAATCAAATCTCAACAACTTTTTTTTCGAATCATGGAAAATGAAATACGTTGGCAAAATGCAGATCTAAGTAATTAATTTACTTCACTCCTAATTCCACATTGAAACTGTACAAAAGAAGCACATCAAAGAGCGGTGTGCACACTACAGGAATACAACAACTTGTAGCGGGTTTGCATCGCAGAATTTACTCAGGGATTGTTTGCGTTTCATTAACGCTGGTCAACACGAGACCTTATTTATCTGCTTGTACTTTTAAGACTTGTGTATTAAACTAAGTCTTCCCACGTTTAATACCTACATTAAGGATTGGCAACGTAATTAGAATTGTGTTAAATTTTGCAAACTTTCCGCTCTTAGTAACACAAATAAATATGTATGTCATTTGTTTGCACTGAACTTTATGTAGGTACGCAGACATTTAATTAAATATTACTAATATTATATTGTGAACGAGAAGTTCCAGTACAGTTAGGTCAACATAGTGTTATAAATAAATTACTAATATACTCTCACGAAAGTGGTACGAATGTACATAAATCCTTATTACTAAGAGATAAACTAACTAGAGCTACCTAATTGCTAGTTACGTAAGATAATTCGTGGAAAGTTAGCCAATTAAGGGGAGGTAATATTTTGTAAATGAGCAACGATCTGTCTCTCAAGTGCCGTTAACGTCACGACACTTGCATACGTCGAGAATAGTGGGGAGACAGATAGGTACAGGCCTGAGGCGTGTACTGACGTAGCGAATATGTTCACGGTAATATTTCAAAGCCTAGTAGTACCTGTATATATACTTGGAAACCGAATATAAAGGTACTGTGTTACATAGGTAATATCAGGTCGTGTCTGCTATCGGAATTTGTTATGCTACATGAGCTTTTATCGGAGATAATAAAATTAATGTTCTTGAGAATTAGTGTTCATCCTGCCATTTTAATGTGTTGCTCTTTGGACCTATCCATCCGGAAATCATGAAGGGCGGTCATTTTTTTGTTGAAACCTGCGGCTATAACTCCATTCTATCGTTTAAAACAATATTGAATCATTGAAACAAAATTAGTGAGCTTTAATTAATTAAACTTAAATAAAGTTACACATGTACGATTGTACGTCGGTAGATACATATTACAAGTAGGCACCGAACTCCTAGTCAGATTTCGCTACGACAAAACTCTCGAATTGCAGCAGGTACTTGCGGGAACAATGTATGCGGCTTGAATACACAAAGGTATAGATTGTACTTCGGCTGGAATTTCTTCCCGAAGCCATTTTTGACCATTGTAATTCTCGAGAACGGCGAACGAATGAATAAATTGTTAATCAATTAGGAAGAAGGTAATAATTATATTGTAAACAATAACATTTAATTTACAATGTACCTACCACCACACAATTTCACTAAGTAGGTACCTACTAAAGATTGGCTGTAACCACCAATCCAATCTAATGCGTGATTATTATATTATTATGATAATAAGTAGCATATGTCTCTTCGAACATTTAAATAAGAGTTAAAGATTACATGAGGCAGTCCTGATTGGCTGAGTATATATTTTATTGGCTGATACATAATGAAAAAAATGATTCCTCTACAGGAAATCCAAATTAACGGTGTAATAGGAAAACAAGAAGTACAAATACCAATGCACATAATCTACAACACAAATTGAACTAAAAAGTGTGGTGCACTTAATTAAAAAATGTCGCGATATTAAGACTTCCCTACAATGAATGCAATAAGCAAGATATCGCAACAAAATGATGATTGAAAATGAAAGCAAGGGCGAGTCTTTGTGCCCGCCGGGGCGCGACTACCGGGAGAGGACTAACGTAATTGCACCGCTTCACTCTGTTCAATAGAAGTGTACTTACCAGCTTAAGTTTTTGCCCCCAGTTTTTAGTCGGTCTCCAGCTAAGCGCCCAAGCTAGGCAATAAGTCTATTCAAAAGCTCTATTTAAAGTTTATTCACGACTAATTGTCTCACACAAATGCTAATCTCGAAAATTAACTGCACTTATGCTGGAGTAACTGGGTTAGCTCGGTGCTTCACTAAATTAAACCGACTTTGTATACCTGAATGTTACTAAGGTGCCACAGGTTTGTCTAAATATCTATTATTAGATTTGGTGATATGCTTGCTTTACTTAAATATCAAGAGATTCAAGAGTCTAGTTTAATGACTTCAAATCTTTTGTGTTACGAATTCCAACTCAATATCAAGAGACCTTTTTGTAGGAGGAATTTTGGTTGAAATCTGTCCTGTATCGGCGTTTTCGCGGAAGATTACATGACACCACGACACAGTGCAATATCATCGCCGACCTTTTACTTATCATTGTTATGTATTAGTGTATGGGTAAAGACCAAAATTTTGACGCATTTGCCCAATTCAAAATTTCCCAATAATTTTTCTTAAAAACTGTGCCTGATAGAATTATATGACAATTGATATTAAATTAAATGATTATTTGTCCAGCATGCCAAAGACTCAAAGTTATAAAATAATACTCGATAGCAGAGTAAATTAAATAATTTCTCCACAAACGGGAATAAATTATGTACAAAACGGCGTAATAATTTTGGAGGGTGAACTTTGAGTATATTTCTGAACAAAATCTGTGTTACATAAAGACTGAATATCGAATTCTACAGTAAAAGCGTATAATTGGCAATGCTTTTCAAATGGATGGTGTAAGAAAATAGCCGCAATAATGTGCTTTTTTACTGTTTAAATTTTCATGTGATTTTTAAACAATTGTGCTACTTATTTTGTGCAACCGTTTTCATTAGCAGTATCTATAGACTAAACAAGGTAGGATATCGTTTTCGAGAACCGGCAAAATTGCGCATAATTGTCTATAGCAGCTAGAGCTCAGCGGCTATATTGAATCGGTCGCGATGTCAAACTCAAAGTGATTAAGCGTGGTCAGAAAATTTTCGACAGGTTTTTCGACGATTTCTATGCTAAGTTTTGTGTTTTAACCATGATTTTTAGTGCTCTAAGTATAAAAAGGCATGGGCTTTTGTGTAATGTTCATTTCAATATGATTTACAACATAGTTTCGGGGTAATCAATATTTACTCACTGTGCTACCTCACAATTGTGATACGTTTATGTTACTTTTGTATCACCAGTTAAACAATTTCTGTGTCACCACAATTGTGCTACCATTATAAGGTTGGGATACACTTAGTACTATTATGATTAAACGCATTTGAGAAGGCAATTAATAATTGAGTAGCTATCGGGATAGTTTTAAATGAGTCGTTGGTTGAATTCGCGGAAAGAAAAATGTTAAAACTTTGTGGTAATAATAATGATGGATGCATTTTGGAGCACTTTGTAAAATATGCTCTAATAAGATAACAATTTTGTTTCGCTTCCGTTTTAATAAATAAGCGTAACTGATTTTGCCATAAAGTTTATAATTGTTATCTAATAATGTTACTGATTAAATTTTTTGTTATATTAGTCATAAAAAATTAAAAAGTTCATAACGTTGAACTTTCAAGTACCTTTGTTGTTTTTTTTTCTATTAAAACTCATTAATTTACATTTTGGAGACTTAATTAAACTTCATCAAGATTACAATATTGTTTTAATTTCGTTTTTATGAATAAGCGTGACTTAATTTGCCATAATTTTCTATATTGTTGTTTAATTTTCCATTTTTGTAAATAAACTACTTTATAAACTCTTAGTGTAACCTCAACTTTATAGTTCTATGCTACCATTTTGTGCCACTATTGTGTCACTGTAGCGTAAATTGCTGTGCGACTTTTGTGTCACCATCGCACAACATTTTGTGTCACTATTGTGTTATTTGCGTCAATATTTTGGTCTTCACCCGTATATCATATTGTTTTTATTTTTATTCGTGGATTTTTCCATGGGTCTAAGTTAACAACGACGTCAATAAAAAGACACGCGATCTCATATAAATTAGCAGCATGTTTCAAATTCAGTTGACGCAACCGTTGATAAAATTTACGTGTATTCGCGAGACAGCTGTCAAGTGAACCAATGAAAGATGACAGTGTGGAACCATAACTCGTGTAACCATGTTGTTCTTCAAAACAGCGCATCTAGTACGTAAAGAATTATTATTATTAAACATAATCAGCTAAAAAATGTATATAGCAATTAAGTACATTTTTCATTTGATCTCTTTCAAATTCCAAAGAGATCTATAAGAAAATTCTCAGAATTATACCCCGCTAGTTGAATGGTGCCTGAACGCGATAGTTTTTTTTCTTCTAAGCAAGACTTGGAATGGCGAACATACGGAGCGAGTGCTTATGTGGCACGTGAGAGAATATTGTTGGCCAGGATTGACTACGGTTCTGTATGATAGAATGTTACTTTTTGACGCTTCGTTTTTTAATAGAATAAATTCATAATTTTACAATGACATGTGCTTTTAAAATAGCTGATGACACCAATCTTTAGACGTCAGATGTTGAATAAGAGTCCTCCAATAGGTACCTACACCACTACAGTGGGCAGTCGAATAAATATATTTGAAATGGATCGGAGTTCCCAGTACATAGTCAACCCATTAGTATTCCATTGCTGGGCACGAGGTTCTTTGCAGAATGAGAAGGGATAAGGCATTTGTCCCAGAGGAGATAGGGTCTTCTAGAATCTGGGAAGCTATCGTATCAAGAATCCAGCTAAAAAAAGTAAAGGCTCGCCATTTCAGTTCCAATCCCAGCACGATTTCACTTCAATCAATCTCACTACCATGTGTTCCACTCGAATACTTGAAAAATTTCGATAAAATTATTCGCAGTCATATTTCGAATACAAAAATATTTATGACAGCATGAATGCCTTCTTACTTACTTACCTAGAAAAAAAATAAGCGACGAAGTTTCATATTTATATTTATAGCATAATTTAAGTGTTTCCTGGAAGGGAATTAATGAAAATGTCATGAGAACTTGACACAGCTTTTTCAATGTTAGATCAAACCTCAGAATAATAATTAAAACGTTTAACGATTGAAACGATTATAATACCTATATTCTGAAACTTTTTATGATGGCCATTTCAGGGCAACAATTTCATCTCATGCTGAAAAATAAAAGAATGAATGTATTTCATAAGTAATCGGTAAACAGGGGTAAACTATAAACTAAAGTCTAATAAAACACCATACTATTTCAAAATAACAACAAAAATGTAGTCCACTATTAATGCACTATTACTGTTATAAAAAAAAACACATTACTTGTGAAAACCACTATCTATCTTAGCACCAAATGAATACGATAAAGAAAAAAAAAACTGAGACAGAAGTTGTAAAATAACAGTCACAAACGCAAATGAGCTTGAAACTATAAAAAGACAGCTAATTGAATTCAAAAGCAAACTACGGCCCGTATTACAGAAGCTTCCTCAAGTACAGTTTAAACTCCAATCACCTGATCACTACTTAAGGATAGAATCGTTACTTGAGTATCGGTCTTATTCCACAACGGTAATTATAAACTTAAATTCAACAAATAACACTTGAATTTGACCTGAAATATAATAGAAATCTCTACTCAAGCGTAGTCTGGACCACACTAGAGTGATTATAGATCAAATCTCTGCTCAAATACCGAAACAGGTGACAGTATAAAACAACACTAAACTCAGCTGAACTGTGATCAACAAATCTCTGCTTGAGGAACGTTCTAAAATCAAAGCTCAACATTAGATTTAAACTGAGATCAACACTTGAGTATCTTTCTGTAATACTGGCCTAAATCCTTGAACTAGAGTTACCGTGAACGCTGACTAAAGACCGGAAAATTGAGCTGCAATATTGTGCAAGCAAACAACACGGTTACGACATAATGTAATAAATTCTAATTTGGTATTTGTTACACTATGGTTACGATTAAAATATGCAATTAGTACTGTCCAACATTACTGATATAAGCTTAATCTCACAAGCAACTAGATGCAACAAGAGCTATTAAAGGTATTATGTACGTTAGGGAGGTATGCCACTGGACAAATTTCTTGGTCCAATCGAATTTCTTTGATGATCAGTGTTATAATACATACAACATTTGTTGAAAACCATCCATTTTCTTTGATAAAAGTCACATTGGACAAAGAAATTTGACAAGTGGCATACCACCCTTAGATATTAAAGTTTCATCATCATCAGCCTATCGCAGTCCACTGCTGTACATAGACATCTCCAATAGCATGCCACTAACTTCTATCCTCGGCCTCTCTGATCCAGTTTCTACCAGCCACCTTGCATGGATCGTCACTCCACCTAGCCTAAGGGAGTCCCACGCAAATTTTTTTCGATTCGCGGTCTCCACTCCAGAACAAGTCTCCATCGGTCATTGGTTCTTCAGCTAGTATGGCCGGCCCACTGCCACATCAGCTTGCTTATTCTGTGCGCTGTGTCAACAACTTAGGTTCTCTGTCGGATCACCTCGCTTCGGATCCGATTCCTCAAAGAAACTCGAGAATAGCACGAGCCTCCTCTCAAAATAAGAAGGGTTTATTTAGGCCTCAGTTGAATCAACCGATCTGGTGCAGATCATGGAGATGTTTTTGGAGCCCTATCAGATATCCAGGTTTCTTCACGAGGTTATTCCTCCATTAACGCAAGTGATAATCAAAGAGAATATATTAGTAATCAAGATTTGCATGCATTGTAATTAAATATTTACCTGTTTTTTTATAAGGTGGAAAATGACAACTGTTCTTGTAATAAAAACTAAACACAAAGATAAAAAAAAGTTTCACTAAAAGACAGACTTCACGCTGACACAGATACTCAAAATCATTGTTACATAATATTTTCCGTTATAATTATAGTAAACCGACTAAACATTTGTTTTCGACAGTTGTTTTCAGTAAAATTAGAGGCAAAGTGCCTATCAATGAGTTTGAAGAGTTAAGCATAAAGTTTTGACCGCCGGGAGAACCCTTGGAATAATGTCCTGACATATTCTCACGAGAAACACACATCCGATAAACTTTATTAGGTAGTCGCTTATACTTTATATTTTCATATGAAGAGGGATAAAGAGCTCACCGTAACTTAGGAAATACTCCAGGGTGAAGGCATTTGAGACGAAGATAAAAATAAATGTTTACTGTACATTGACCAATTTAAATATGCATGTATTGAATTCCTTATGTACGAGAATTTGTGATCAAGTGTTACACTTCACACATAAGTAAATAACAAATCATTCGTAACTACGATGCTAGAAAAAACATGCTTTTCATATCTTATCATGGTCACTTATCACTTACTCCGGTTTATTAAAGGCTACACAACACAAGACACTCAAAGGGCAATGGAGAGGGCAATGGAGAGGGCTATGCTCGGAGTGTCCCTGCGTGATCGAATCAGAAATGAGGAGATTCGCAGGAGAACGAAAGTGGCCGACATAGTCCGAAGAATTGCCAAACTTAAGTGGCAGTGGGCGGGGCACATTGCTCGCAGAACGGATGGCCGATGGGGCAGTAAAGTTCTGGAGTGGCGACCGCGTACTGGAAGGCTTAGCGTGGGTAGGCCCCCCACAAGGTGGACCGACGACCTGGTGAAGGTCGCGGGAATCCGCTGGATGCGGTAGGCGCAGGACCGGTCGTTGTGGCGATGCTTGGGGAAGGCCTATGTCCAGCAGTGGACGTCTTTCGGCTGAAATGATGATGATGATGATGAAACAACACAAGAATGTAGGTATTCTTCCTTCGAGCCTTTTCCTAATGTTATGTTGTTGCCAACCCGCCTGCCAAGCGTGGCGATTATGGCACATCCCCCCACCTTTTTGGGAAGGCCTATGTCCAGCAGTGGACGACTTCGGCTGAAATTGTGTTAGATTGGAGTCGGCTTACACTCTAACCAGATGCGGCTGAACATCAGTATTTTACACGAAGTGACTGTCCTCAGACCTCCGCAACCCAGTTACTGGGTAATACCACCATCATAAGGTGGGACCAGCTGTCAGATTTTCGGTGTTCTGATTACCCGTAACTATTAAATAAAAATGTATAGATAATACCAAATCACTTGGCTAAAGATTTGACAGCTAAGGTACTAATTAGCTGTCAAATCTTTAGCCATAGCCAAGCGATTTGATTGGTTATTTTTTACCAATCATGGCAGATTAAAATGACAAGCGTTTTAGAAACGAAGTGAGTTGAAACAAGTGAAAAATGTGGTTTACGCAGTCGTGTGTAGATTGACTTTCTTTTATACATGTTGACACGATACTTGTCTGCAAAATTATAACAATCTTACAATCTGACACGAAATAATTTCTTAGGTTTTGGCGATCACTACACATTATAATAGAACAAAAAATAAAATTGTACGCGATGTATTCCGGTTAAACTTGTTTTATTATAATATTTGACACGAACTTAGCGTAGGTATTAATTATAATTAAGGGTTATCTTAAATTTAGGTCTGTGTCAGACAGCTTGCCCGCCGTTTTCTTACCTGATTACGGTATTCTCGCCTCCACCGGGCAATTTAACGTCATAATACCTTAAATAATTCAATCGTATGCACCCTGCTGGGCACGAAAGCCGACGGATTTTACTCAGAGCATAATGTAATTTTCTCGTATGAAACTATACACAAACTGGCGTGGATTTCGTAGCTCGTAATTAAACTATAATGTAGACGAATTATAACCATGGTATTAAAGTATGTATTTTTACAAGGTTAAATCAAATTAGTTGGCGAAACTGCACAGATGTGATGGGTATCGATATCAAATGACAATAAAACAAGAAAAATAATATTTTCTAAACTCATCATTTCAATCAAGTCAGTTGATTACTGGATTAACAGTCACAGAACGCGTGATATTGTATGTTTACATAGTATTTTTTTAGAAATATCGGATACCATAACACTACAATTCTTTTTAAGTACGTAAAAACACTTTTCACACATCGCGTAGACGTTGACCCCGCGAACAGCGTGGCTGTAGTTCAAATTATGAGTTCCGAAAATTATATTTATTCTTGTTTTATTATCATTAGATATCGTACCGATCACGTCTGTGAGATTTCGCCAGCTAATTTGATTTAACGTTGTGTAAGTAAGAGTCGTATTTTTTTCAAATTTGCCTACTAGGTATGTAAAAGGGTTTTATTTTAGTTGTACAGGAATCCCACTGAAAAATTTACCACGATTTTAAAAATTATTATTAATTAAAATTTAAAAATATATCGCGACGTTACTACTATAATGAATGCAATACACGTAACGAGTTTTAGGACTAGATAATTGTATTTTTTATATAAGTGACATGATAATTTATACAAATAACTTTCATTTCAGACTCTTCTTATTGCTAAGTATCACCAAAAAAGATAAAAATAACAACATATCATCATCCTCCGAGCCTTTTCCCAATTATATTGGGGTCAGCTTCCAGTCTAGCCAGATGCGGCTGAACATTAGTATTTTACACGGAGCGACTGCCATCAGACCCCATAAAAATAACAACATAATTAAATAATATTTTAAAATGTCAAACATCTCCAAACATAGAGCCGTTAATAATCAAGGTAACGAGCCCCTAATAAATTCCCCCAACGTTTATCATTACAATGACAATAATTTTTTATCAAAAGATTGACAACACAAACTCAAAATTCGTTGAAATCTGAACTTTAAATTAATAAACATAGGCTTATTGCAGACAAAAGAGACAGCTGTTGTCACTGTCACAAAAGTATTTGCTTTTGTTCCTAAGGTGACTATTCAAGCAGGGAAAGATAAAAATTACGAACTCCGAGGTGCTTCGAGGCGTTTTTATCAAAGAAGAAAACAAAGGGTTGTTTAATGACGGTATTAGTGGAAAGTTCACGATAAATTCGGGGTCGTTAGGGGTTCTTTGTCACTGTTGTATTGTGTCGTGAGTCAAGAACTCGCGACCGTTTCATTGGAAAACCTAATTCAATATGAATTTTAAAATTTAGTTTGCTCCGGTTACTTAGATTAAAACGAAATTTCGACCTTTTTTTCTTTTGGAGTACCTACTCTTTTTTCATTAATCACTTGTTTTTTAAAATAATTATAATGAAAATTTTATGTCTGTAGAAAGGGTAGGTCGTAACGTAACTTCAACAAATTAGGCTATAAATTTCGTTAATTATTATTTTCTATATTCAACAGTATTTTAATCAAATAGAAGTCCTAAGCTTTATAAATGAAAAGTTTTTCAAAAAGTTTAAAACTCTTCAACTAAATCGCTGAAAAGCTTCCGAGATTCTTTTGTGTAAGTAGGGATATTTTTTTCTTTCGTGTCGGCTAAGTTTATTACAAGTAATGTTAAAATACCAAAACTATAACTAGCTAAGTGCACTAACCTGTTCTAGAATATTTGTTATTCAAAATCAACTGTTATGTTAATTTTGAGCATAAAGTTCATTTTGTACATAATGTACAAGGAGTCCAGAATTCTGAAGCTACCTAGCCATGAAGTCTTGGATAAAAGAAAGAAAAGCATCATCTACCCTAAATCTTCTGGTGAGCAACTTAAAGATGGAAGTAAACTAAATTATTTTAAAAGAGAACTTGTAAAGTTGACGAAAAAGTAGTAGGGGGCCAATGATTCTGGAAAAGCTTTTTATGAAGAGTACCTATAATAGACAAGGCTAATGCTTAAGCATGTAGCAAGGCATCAGCTACATCACATCTAATGATCAACCATAAGGCATAAGATGGCGAAACGAGCTAAATACCGCACTGCTCGGTAATTCACAACTTGTTCACAACCATTCATAAAGTGCCATTCCGAATCCGCGAGAAAAGTACGGAACGTCTTCTCTAAACGCTATTCACAAATCCGAAAATGAAAATGTACGACCGTTCTATTAATTAATTAATCAATGACGTAAATTCACAGAGTAGAGAGTAGAGTAGTAGTAGATTTGTGAATAGCGTAAACGCTATAAAGTAAGTAAATAAAGTTAGAGGATACATTCGATAACTTTCCTCATGGTCCGGATTCGGAAGGGTAAATTTCGGACGGCTGTGAATAAACTAGCTGATGTTAAGCGATTACCTTTCCCCATAACAACTGCACTACCACCAATGGGGTGCATTAAACGAGCCTCCACGAGTGACGATATCTAATTGATCGTTCGGTGCACCCTGGGCTGTCAGCCCCGCTACCAACCCGCTGACTGGCTAATCTTTTTCCTACAGCATGAGCTGTTATCATTACGTTGCTCATGTCGACATGATAGAAGAAGAAGGACCACCAATATCAAATAATACATTATTATTATATCTTTTAAAAGACAACTTGTAAAGCTAGCGATAATGTACCAGCGGGCCAGAATTATGTAAGAGCTATCCATAAATTCATGGATAAAATAAGGCTAATGCCTAAACATATAGGAAGGCAGCTACCTAAATACCACAATCCATTAGCAGCGACTGTTATTACTTTGCGGCGCGGCCGTCCGACAAGACTGACGTTTGCACCGCCATCCTGCTAAAGGCATCCTTGTGAACTACATTCGTGTACTAGCCTTTTTGTGCTTCGTATATGGAATTAAAGTCGAAATTGAATGCGATTACATCTGATTCAAAATTAGCGAGAGACTTCTACAACTTGAAAAGTTTTCATTTATTACGACTGTTAATTTTTATATTTTTGGCTATAGAAGTTACTCTTCTCTTAATTGCTACGATATGCCATATCCAAAATATGCCTCAGCATAAGCGTACAAGAATAACAATTTGCCATTAGATAAACTTAACCACAGTTAAATTCAAAACGTAAATAGCACCCAAGTAACAATTACCGGGAATTGGCTCACTTTAGGTTAGAGCAAAGAGTTCAAAATACTTATTAAGGTTGTAAGTACCTATTACCGTACCCGGCGAACATCCCGAGTGTATTAAGTACAACAACAAATAGGTACCTTTGTTGTTTTACTTAATTTGCACTTACTATGTGGCATGGGTTGTACTAAAGTTAATCTATACTATTATAAAGCTTACGACAAAATTGCGGCGTATTTTGCAGGTATAGTTTTGTTTAACAGAATCCTGTGAAGTCTATCATCAATATTAATTACTATTATTTAAAAATATATAGTTATAGCTTTGCTTTAGCAGTGAGTATAGTGATAACTGGCAACTTACCCAGAGCCTCGCATTTCTCAAGGGCACTCCGCGTAAAACGAGGTTCTTGTTATTCCGGGTCCTAAAAATTTTTGGTCAATGGCTCGCAAGACAAACAAACTAAGAACTTCGCAACTGCAAAGTCCAGTTCTAGCTATAGTTATAGTAAAACACAACCTTTTGACGAAGGTCATGCGAGAAAATGCCGGGCCAAAACGGGTACGATATGCAAATGAATTTAGAGTTTTGTCAAATAACTGTTTAGTTTCAAACTACGAAATCCCATCAAAATACTGTCTTCTATAATTTTAGTTAACTGTGAAATACTACTAATTAAAGCAACCAACCATTTATACCATGTACCTATAGGTACGTAGCTATGTTATTGTAAATTTGACTTAAGCAAACAATCGTGATATCCAATTAAGCATGCAACCACATTGCTTGAGATTGTCACACCTACTAGGTGTCACACACTGGTGTTGCTAGATCAAATACTAAGTGAACATACCCATACTACGTGACCCGTTCAGGGGGGAGGCAGGTCTTCTAAATACCACGCTTGATCACAGGGGCGGGAGGGGGACTTAGGATTTCGTCGCAAAGTCAATATCCTCTCGGGAAACTTCGCGCTTTTTGAGCTATATTCAAATATGGCGCGCAGCGTTTAGCGCTTTTTAAACTCACAGGTGGCAACACTATCACACATATGAGTTTTTTTTAATAACTTTCTGTTTGCTAAAATGATTTAAAACCATATTTATGAATTACTACGTTAAAACTAGAGGGGAAGGGGGGGTTTAGCATATACCACAGTTTAACAATATATAAGTAAAACTGTGCATATACTAAGGGTGGTCACCGAGAGGGGGAGGGATCCCTCCCTTTAAGGAGTTATAAAAAGTAATAATAGTATATCTTTGTAATCTCCCTAAATTTTATTTTTTAAATTGGTCACTTAGTATAGGTACGTTCCCTAAGGTGAAGTGATAAAATTCGAAATCCGTTTTTACCTTTACATCCATAGGTACCTAACAACAAATCACATGATACGAAGACTGGAAAAAGTGTACATACTACATAGCTTACACTACTACACGTTACATAGCCTTACTTATTTCGATATACGTAAATGTGTATGTATATGTATATTATTTTCTGGTCAATACGGTAACACTATTGATTGTAAAGCCGGGTCTCCTGCAACCATGGCCCATGGTTTTGTTTTTTCTAGCATCAAGTACATTTTCTCACTAAAATTGGGCGTGGCCTAGCTGTTTGGCCACATTTGATTGGCCTAAACAAAATATCAGCGTTACTATCTCGTTTTAAGAGAGGCTGAAAATGCATTAGTAGAAATAAACTACCGAATCAATATTCAAATGTACATGATGCAATGAATCAACACATGGAAAGAATTTATTCTAATAATTTCGCAGAAAAAAAAACTTAACAGAAGACATACAACGAGCACAGAGAGCTAAGATATAAAACTTTCAGAAAGTGGTGTTACTTTCCACAGAATACACAAGAAAGTTTATTCTGGTAACTCTAGCCAATCTCGATATCAACTTTCTTGTGTAAAGAGAATTTGAAGAAGACTTTACAGATGTTGATGTATGTCGAATACTGAAAAACCAGTTCAGTTTTCAGTTATTTCAGTTACACGTTGTATAACTTTCTAGAGATGATAACAAGATCCATCTTCAGTAACCACATAGGGAAGATGGGGTGCTTCGTACAATTTTTACTCAGAGCCTAGTAATAAAAAAACTAACAACTATTTCATAACAACCTCAACGCTTCTGTTTTACCTAGTTATCTAGCTATTATAAAGCTGAGTGTCGGTGTTGATTTAATGCAGCAGAACTGATAATAGCCGTTTTTTTCAAAAAATGGAAAACGTATGAATGCACCCCACACGTGGGGTAGCTTCGTACGTAGGATGGGGTACATTCGTTCATGGTGGGAGCCTTCGTACACAGTAATAAAAATACATTTGTACAAAATATATATGTTCATTAAGTATATATAAATATATATTGCTAAAATACAACATAAACTCTGAACGATAGGCTAGGCTCCCAAAATGAGGTCACTTTTTGAAAACATATGCTGAATCGAACACATGCTTGATGAATGTCAAATTTAGAAATATTTTTTTTGAACGTTTATCTATCGTTTGACTAGACCAGCGGTACTCTAAGTGTGTTCCGCGGAACCCTAGGGTTCCGCGATACCCCTGTAGGGGTTCCGCAAGAATTTAGAAAAAAAAAACAAAACACCTCTCTCTGGTCACTGGTCGAACGTTTTGAATCCGCCCGCCGCGCGTATACTTGTGAGCGCGCAGTCCCTTTGATAAAAGCCGCCTCTGAATTAGACGCTATAGTTGTGAACAAGCGACTTTCGGCTCTATCTTCAAAAGCATAAAGTCGAGATTGTTTACAACGCATTTTTTTGTATTTATATTTTTATTTCCGCTTTTTGTTTATCAAAGGCGCCGACTCGAGTATTTTTGAGAATGTTCGAGTTCGAGTCTAGGACTAAGTATAAAAGCGCTATTATATAAAAAAAGTCGCGCCTCGTCAGTCAGTTGACGATTAGCGTTCGGAGCGATAAGTTCGTACCTACCTACTTACAAGCTGGCTAGCCTGCTGCCTTCTTGTAAGTTCTACTGCCCGCTGTATTCTGATTGTATCAGTTTTGTACATTTCTTCTTTGGACTAAACTTTGTCTCATAAACGCAGTAACGATTGTGCATTATTTTGACCCTACCATCCTGACGTGTAACATTATTAATAAAGAAGAATGGAACGTTGGCTTAAAGGTGTTAAACGTGTTGCAACGACATCTTCTAATGACGCTGAATGTTCAAAAGCAGTACGCGCGGAGAATACAGCAATTACCGATCCAGACGATGATGCCACGACGTCAAGCTCCACGGTTTCAAAGACGAAAAAAAGGAAGTATGATGAATCATATATCAGTTTCGGATTTGTTGATTCCAACGGCTCACCTCTCTGCATGTTATGTAGTAAACTGCTTCCTAATAGTTCCATGGCACCTGCCAAATTACGCAGACATTTAGAAACTGTACACCCCGAGTCTAATGACAAGAATAAAGAATTTTTTGTTCGTAAAAAAGAACAGTTATTGGAAAGTCAAAAAAATATGATGCATGTAACACAAACTATCAATGAAAAGGCCACGGAGGCATCATATTTAGTTAGCTATCGCATTGCACAAGCAGGTGAAGCGCACACTATCGCTGAGAATTTAATAAAGCCATGTGTGTTAGACATAACAAAATGTATGCTCGATGAAAAATCTGCAAAGCATCTTTCTACTGTACCGCTATCAAACGATACTGTTTCACGGCGAATCCATGATCTGGCAAGCTACGTCAAACAAGAACTAGTTGCACGTCTACAAAAAACACGATTCGCCTTGCAAATGGATGAGTCAACTGATGTCACTGGTCTGGCTATCTTGCTGGTTATCGTGAGATATCCATATGAACGTTCTTTTGAAGAAGACATGCTTATGTGTTCACCGCTGCCCACAAACACTACCGGGGAAGAAATTTTTAATAAAATAAACATATTTTTTAAAGAAAATAATCTTAGTTGGAACGATTGCATTGACATTTGTACAGATGGGGCCAAGGCGATGACAGGTAAAACAGCAGGAGCAGTATCACGAATAAAAAGTAAAGCGCCTAATTGTAGTTCCAGCCATTGTATTCTGCATAGACAAGCACTTGCGATGAAGCAAATGCCGTCAAATCTAAAATTAGTTATGGATGAAGCGGTAAAAATAATTAATTTTATCAAATCACGACCACTACAATCCCGATTGTTCTCATTATTGTGTGAAGATTATGGCAGCAAACATAAAACACTGC
Source organism: Asteroscopus sphinx (assembly GCA_949699075.1). NCBI lineage: Eukaryota > Metazoa > Arthropoda > Insecta > Lepidoptera > Noctuidae > Asteroscopus > Asteroscopus sphinx. Next base: position 16,108,083 of record OX453013.1, read on the forward strand.
TGCTCCATACAGAAGTGCGATGGCTGTCTCGGGGTAAAACTTTAACAAGGCTATTTGAACTCAGAGCCGAGTTACAAATGTTTCTTTCAGCAGATACAGTTTCTTTTAATTTGAAAGACCGTTTGTATGATAAAACTTGGTTGTTCCGATTGTCTTTTATAGCGGATATCTTTCAAAAACTGAACGAATTGAATTTATCATTGCAAGGTAAACAGACAACAGTGTTCCAGGCCTATAACAAAATAACTGCCTTCAAAAGAAAATTAGATTTTTGGATTATTTGCGTTGGTAAGAGAGAAATAGAAAGCTTTACGTCACTCAGTGAGTTTGTTAGCGATAACGACTCGGAAATGTTTCAAGATGATGTGTTTGAAGAATTGGTCCAATATCTCACTTCGATGCGCGCATCTTTTGTAAAGTATTTTCCCGAAGAACATAATACAAAAATGAAGCTGTATTCATGGATTCATAATCCTTTTTTACCCAACTTGCAAAAGCCCGAAAGTATGTCAAACGAGATATATGAATCTCTTTTAGAAATGTCATCAGACACAAGTATGGAGTCACTGTTCAAAACGACGCCTCTCAACGATTTTTGGTGCAGAATCCGTGATGAATATCCAATGCTTGGCAGAATGGCTCTGAATATTCTTCTCCCGTTCCCAACAACATATTTGTGCGAAACAGGATTCTCAACCTATGCAGCCACGAAAACAAAATATCGCAATAGACTGGACGCCGAACCTGATATGAGACTTCAAATGTCTTCTATCAAACCTGATATCAACCAATTGATGAAAAATATAAAACAGTTTCATACCTCCCATTAGAAAAGATTTTTTCATTTTTAATATCTTCTATTATTGTACTTGGCATGTGGTTAAAGTAAGTAATAATTAGTAACTGTTACATTGTACTTTTATTATGCTTATATAATAAAGAATACACTTTTAAAAACTATTGTTTTATTGTAGGGTTCCGTCAAGTATTTTGCTTGTCAAAAGGGTTCCGTGACCAAAAAAGTTTGAGAACCGCTGGACTAGACAGTTACATAATTGGTTGATTTTTGTTCGATATTTTTATTTTTTCAAAATCATGCGTTTTTAGAGATTTTTCGAATATTTCTCCTTTATTATTTAAGTTAGCTATATAAAATGTATGCAGATAGTAAGATAATAAAGTTTATTAAATAACGAAAACTGTTTTGTGACTTACGTCATTTACTTCCGTGGTAAAACGCGCGAGAATGATTATCTCGAAAATGAGTTCTATTGCAACACGCATAAAATTGACGAGAGCGGCCCGCAGTTCCGGTGTGTAAGGGGAGTGCGAGGGTGGGAATTACGTTTTGGGAGCGTCCTCTTCACACAGAAACAGTCTTAAAATCCATAGTTTTTTTCTGTCTTTTTGGCAAAGCTGTGTGTGTTATTTGCCTCTGACAACAAACTTAGCGCGCTCTTCATTTCCTTTGCTCTATTTATTCTTTCTTTCTCTTGATTCTATAACTCTTCTACTTTTTAACTTAAACATTACGCCTGTATTTCCCCGAAAGGGTAGGAAGAGGTGTCCCTATAGTACCTGCACCCATATTAGGCCAGGTATGTTATAAGTTCCATGTAATAAGGGGCGAGCCTATTGCTATGGCTCCAGGCAGCTAATGAGAATTTGCTAGTGAAAAAATCCAATAGCACTGTCCGATCCGGGAATTAAACCAAGGACCCCATGCTTAGCAGTCGCACTTGTGACTATTAGACCAACCAGCTAGTCTTTATCATTTTAATTTTTTTAATTTTGTGTAAATCCCTGATTTTGCTGTCATTTCTGCTTTCTATGACTTTTTAGGTGCATTTTTATATACCTTGGAATAGGATCAAATCATTTCAGGTCAGGCCAGGCCTAAAACTGATGTTGATGGTGGATCAACAACGCAGTCTAACGGTTGTGAGAGTAGAGGGTGACGCTGGCGCCGAACACTGTGGAGGATCTCGTTGAATTAGATGTATTTCTGCGGGCATGGATGCGCGTTGCCTTTAGGATCAGCTGTAGAAACTGCAATTTCTTCAGGCACGGTTTGATGCATGCTGCTGCTGTAGATCTGCTATAGGGTAGAAATTGACTGATAAACCAAAACTGGTGCAGAATCCTCGTCGTGGAAAGCCAGCTTCTTAAATGGCCATATTCCAGTCTTGAAATAATAATCTTCCAGGTGAAACAACCATCACAACTCACAAAGGGTGCCTTCGTACACCGTACGAACCCACCCCACGTAAATGTGTACAAAGGTGCCCCAACCCAAACAATCAACAAATTTATTAGTTGAAAAAAAAACAGTTGCCGTTATCCAGAAATAAATGATAACATAATAATTTCATACATCTATTTACCAACTACAATAAATATTTTTTTACAATTTGATCAAAATTTATTAGGGAAATAAAAATTTCAAAGTTAAGTCTTAATATTACTTACGCAGCGCGAAAACACGTTTTGACTCGGCTCAACTAAGCCATCAGCCGCACTGCTTACTCCGTCTCGCGGGAAGCCCATGCGTATGAGTGGGAAACACGAACATAGAGATAACCGAGCTAACAAAAAAATCTTTTTATAAATAATTTGAATATCATATATGAATATAACGTATTAGATAGTGTAGATACAGTCACTGTGCGAAAGCTCCCTCTGTGCGAATCCACCCTTCCCCTATTTTCCTCTCGGATTGTTTGTCTGTCTGTCTGTCTGTTATTTTTCAACGACTACATGACTGAACAATAATTGATAAAAAAGTCTTAAGGTTGGAAAAAGACAGTGTTTTATTGACAAATCACGCAAAGCTGCGGGCGTCTACTAGTACCTACTTAAATAAAGATAGTAACAAATCTACCTCCAGTAACCACCTTTTCTTTATTATTACCTATTTTATGTAAGTACACATTTCCTTAACGACTAGTTTCATTAGTGACTTTATCATTATTTTTTGGATTCCGTACCCAAAGGGTGCCAAACGGGACCCTACTACTCTCGCTACGCATGTCCGTCCGTCCATCCGTCTGTCTGTCACAGGGCTGTATCTTTTGAACGGTAATAGGTAGCTGGTTGAAATGTTTTCAGAATATGTGTTGCTATGACCTCTATCACGACAAAAACTAAAAATGAAAAAATCTAAAACCAAAGAAGATCCCCATACAAAGTACCTCGAAAGACATGCATTTTTTTCAATGTTTTTGTTCCTACTCTATCTTCAAAACAGTAATACATACCAGCGTCAAACTTGGTTTGATTATAGTGCATACTATGTAGTTTAGCAAATATTAAAAATAGGACAAACATAGCCATATGTGGTGGTACCTGCGTAAGAAAGAAATTCATATTTCGCGCACGGTGCGTTGATGTCTTTTGATGAACTCTCGTAAATTAAATCAGTTTCTATGGGGTATCAGGTCAATGGGTGGTACGGAAGCCTTATTGCATGATTCCAACTCGCACTTGGCCGGTTTTTCTAATATTTTCTTCATTTGCATCCTCGGTAGCATAATAAGAACAGTATGTAAAGTGTTACCGATATTTCCGAAGCGTTGCCTCGTAGCCCGGTCGACCGGCCGCTATATTATGACCTACATCGAGCTAAATAATAATATACAGTTTTTATCAGTGTTAATAACGAGTTTATTTTAGTAGTAAGTGTGGTTACGCCGTTTGCAACCAATAAGTATTTTAAACTAACTACTAGAATACAAGCTACCTTTTTTATTTTATTTTTTCGTGGGGAAAATCCTCAAGGACGCACTCCGCTCGGGGAAGGCGGAGCGAGTGTCGGACTCTTACCGACTAAAAACCACCACAGTGTTCCTCTACCGAACCTTGGCCGGGGACGTGGGAAAAACTCCGGTATCAACCAAACCTTTTTTTTTCGATGGGAAAATCCTAATGGACGCACTCCGCCCGGGGAAGGCGGAGCCAGTGTCGGACTCTTACCGACTAAAAAACCACTACAGTGTTCCTCTACCGACCCTTGGCTTGGGCGTGGGATATACTCCCGTATTCGCCCAACCATCCCCGGTAAGTCCCGGCTCGCCACTGGCAGGCAAGCCCCTTCCCCCCGTGCGGCAACCACAACGGCCGCACCCTCCTCTTGACTGGTATCAACCTAACCTAGTCTACACCTTTATCTCGCATTTGTGGATTATTCCAAAGCGTTTGACAGCCTAAACCACACAGCCATATTTTAATCCAAAGCCATATCTAAATACCACTTTATGGTCAAGAAATAAAACACACTTACATTAATATCTTGCAAAGAGTATACCTAAAAAGCACGGCAGCGATTCCCACACACGCCACTCGGTCGTCATTTTCAATCCAGAAAGGAGTCAAAGAGGGAGATCCGGTATTTCCTAAACATTTTACAGCCACGTTGGAAGAAGTGTTCAAGAAATTAAATGCAGAATGTCGTTGTCGGGGAAAAGAGAAAACAAATCTCCGATTCGCCGACGACATTGTTCTTTATTCTTTTTGGCAGCTGAGCTTAATCTTATGCTAATTAAGGCAAGCAAGTCTCAGCGTCGGACTTGTGATGAACATGACGAAGACCAAGACATTGACCAACAGCACTTTGCGTAGCATAGAAATTGGGACTGTGAAGGATGAATATGTCCATGAATATATATATCTCGGCCAAATAGTCTCCTTTCAGGCCAGACAGGATAAAGAAGTTGCTAGACGAACCGAGAACGCCTGAAAGAGCTATTGGTCCATGGAAGAACTGATTAAATGACCCCTCCTCTCACTAAAGCGAAAGCTCGTGGACATGTGTTTCCTCCCCACCCTCACCTATGGAGCGCAAACATGGTCACTGACGAAGCGTCTCCCTACTTTGAGTTTGTCAGCGAGCAATGGATCACAGTATCCTAGGAGTTAGCCTTACTGATCGTGTAAAAACTGTGTTCTAAAACACAACAAGGCCAAACAGCTGCCAAACTTAAGTGGAACTGGGATGGTCACATCTGCCGTATGCCAGAGGAGCTATGGGCGAAAACAACCACACAGTGGGTTCCAGACAGCAACAAACTACAACGCGGCAGGCCCAGAAGGAGATGGCGGGACGAACTTGATTACTATCTGAAGGATTGGCCCCAGACGGCAAAAGACAGGGACAAGTGGAAAAAGGGAAAAGAGGCCTTTGTCCTGCAGTGGGACACTACAGACTGATAATAATAATAATAATAACTAGGTTATGTGGCTGGGTCAAGGACCAGATTCAGAAGGCGGTTCTCCTCGACACGGGACGTATTGTGAGGAGGTTTCTGTCTCTGGGGCCCTGACCTTGTAGCTTGGACCTTGTTCCCGATGCCGGTGGCTTACTATTTTTTATATTTTTAAATGTTTTTATTTGTATATGTACACAGAAATATTTAAAAATGTAATTAATATGTGTTTATGAATGAATAAATGAGATAATAACTAGAATACCGTTATATTATTATTTTCAGTTTGATTCTATAGCCATAATTAAAATCGACTATGCTAATCAGGTGCACGCTTTAGCATCGTTTTTAATATATATTTTTTTGTAAGATATAAGATAATGATTTTTATTTTATGATGATAATTAGTAAATTCATAATTTTGTTTTAGTCAGGAGCTACACCTATATACCTATTAATAGCTATAGTTTGTTAAAATAATCCGATATATTGGCTAATTTAAGCATTTGCCTGCATTACTCTTACTTGCATTTATAAGTCAAAATCAGTTCTTATTAGCGATGTACATTTATTATGCGAAGGCGACTTAGCTCATGTTCTTCGATACAAAATGATTCCCATTAGGTATTTGAACCGAGATCATTAAAATTATTTTAATGATAGATAGAATATTCTTTATTGTACACCGTTAACATTATTAAACTAATGATCTCGGTTCAAATACCTAATAAGTGAACTAGATTCACACGTGAAATATAACGAGTAGGTACACACGGCTACACATCAAGCTGTACATTTCCAGTATAAGCTGACCTCGCATTGTATAGGTTTTCCTTACAACGCGAGGTCAGCCTTTACTGGTTGAGTACAGCTTGATGTGTAGCCGTGTGTACCATTTATGAGTTATAATTACGAATAAGAGCACGAACTCTAAATGCTTATAATAACAATTTTACACCTACTAGGTCGCTATTAATAAGTGGCGGATTCCATGGAACTCTTACACAATTCAACAATATTTTTTGGTTATTCTAATTTGAACGTAAGCTTGTATATGATGTACTCAAGCGTTGGTAACGATCTGTCTAAACTCTGTTTTTTCTTATTTGTCTTATTTAGTAAACAATCTTGGCATGTCTTTTAGTGTAATTCCTCATTAATAATGGCTTATGTTTAAAGAACCACCAGATCTTGGAAAATGTAACGGCAAAAATCACTTCACACGATCACCAAAATTAAATCCCCATTTTAGCGTGATATTAGAACCAAGTTTCTTACAACTTGTGATCCTACTTAAAGCAACCAACTCCAAATTATGATTATTATCTTCTTAAAAGGCGTAGTCGGGCTCAAAGGTTTAAAAAAAATAACCACTCACTAGGTTCCGCCATCCCCTTCGAACCTAACTTGTCTGAGTCGGGGTGCCCCAATTTTACTCATTAAAATTTGGTGATTGGTATATATTTTAGGCAATAGAGGTTATAGTCACAAAATTCTTTTTGGTGGTCATTATAATTATCCCCATTAATAATTATTAAAAGACATTATATTAACTAATTACAGCATGTGCAAAACTGGTAATTATATTTTATCACTAGTTTTATGCGCAACCCAAAAAATCTACATTAAAAAAACATGCCAAAATTGTTTACAAAATAAGACAATTAAGAAAAAAACAGAGTGTAAGTCTGCCAATTTTACTGTGCGGAAAAAAAAAACATGGAATTCATACAATTTATTCAATAAAATTAATACGTGCGTAGGTATGCACCTACATCTTGTTCAATTTTCATCACGACAGTAAAAACCTTTGTAGGCGCCTTAAGTAGAGGCGGGTATAATGAAAAGCTATTCATTTATTCATAACTCTGAAAGTCGTAACTTGTTTAAACGAGGAACAAAAAGCCGTTTTGTAGGTAAATGAAAACAATGGTCGCTAGTGGTTACAGTTGCAAATCAAATTACAACTTTTACATTACGCGGCTGGTTCCTAGATTCATTCAACATATAAACTTGTGAGGCCTTTTGCACTTAAAACTTCCTCCGGGGAAAACTGTGCGGTCACATTATATCGTTGAACGAATTGTTATTGTTTCTGAAGGGAACTTTAACAACCGCGGATTAAATTCAACCGAAGTGGCTCGTCGGCTTTCATTGTCATAAACTGCGCCAACATGTCATCTCAATGTGTCCTATATTTTTTTGTTAGACTGTTTCAATTTGCGTGCTTCATTCGTATGATATAAAATTCCAGTTGGAGCCATAAGTATCGAGTTTTTATTGTTATTTTTATTCATAATCCTTTCGGAATACCTTCCGAGTATACCTACTGGTATATTATGTTTCAGTGCAATGATATTTAAAAGTATAGATATGTCATACCTAAACTGACCATTTTTTTTCTAACTCAAAACGGGACATGTATAATTGTATATACCTACGTCAGTTAGCAGGTTAACATTGAAAATAAACAAAACTTTTTAATGTTTTTTATTTAAAAAAAAAACCTGATACAATTAATCTTCAGTATAATATCTAGATTAATTATAATTATTTATATGAAACTTTTCGCGCGTATTCGGATAACGGGACTATTTTTGACAGGTGACCGAGAAAAGGGACAATCATCGTTCGAAACGGGACGTATGGTCACTTTAGTCATACCCTAACAAAACAAATGAAAAATATGTTCCGTACGCAGCGGCAGCAGAATACACATAAACTAGTACAAAGTAAGTAATTTTGTTACTTTTAGTTACTTTCGCGGCATAATTGGAACACTTTCTATACACACACGATGGCATTTTAGTTGTTTTGTTGACACCGGCCATGCTGGGCGCCTTACTTGCGGATTAATAGAAAAACGTCTTAATTAAGACACTTTCGAGTCTGCAGATTGCGAGCGTAGTAACATATTTGTACCTTTAAATATCATTGTTTCAGTGGCAGTAATATTTCTCATTAAGTTTAACTGTTCATTGATTACGTTGAAAATGAACGAATAAATGGTGTTAATGTATATTCTGTGTAAATATTAAAATCCAATCGCACTCATTTATTTATCTGTGTGAGCCAGGAGTCGAGTAGTTTCCGACTAAAGTTCTTTGTCTCACGGAAATCCATTTTCCTGCAGTTTCCGCACCCTCCCTTTTCGTGGATATTTTACTTACCAAAAATTACTACTTAAGTTTTATGAACTCAATAAAAACTACTCCGTCGTGCATTACATGCAATATGTAGTTATTTAATTTAGCCCTGTTTAATTTTTATAGGCGTCGTAATGTAAGTTATTCATGACATTTATATTAAATGTAAATTTTTAAGTAAGGCTCGAAGCCAATTTTGAAGATAAACTCGTGGAAAACACATTCCACGTTAGGTACTATGTTTCTTTTCACATGAGGGAATTCAAAACAACCATTAATGTAACTCAGGGTAATCATGAATATTCCATTGGAAAACCCTTTTAGGAGATAACCTTCTACGTTCCGTTTTAAAAAATATTTCTAAATAATTAATGCTGCAGAGGAATGTCATAATGGGTAGTTTACGATCACACCGGTCGTATAAAAAATCACAAAGAAGGCATCGCTTACTTTATAATTTGTTTGATAATCAAGATGGCACTGTGAAATATCCCGCTGTGATATCGCCTTACAAAACAAAAAGAAAGTCAAAAGTGGAAAATAAAACGTGAGCCTTTATACAAGTTGTGGAAACGGAAAGTTTTCCAATTGATAATAATTTCCATTGTGATGCAACACAAAGGGGAACAGAAAAGTATGAAGTTCTGAAATAAATTCTTAATTTAAGAGCTGACTGAACGCTATCTGAAAGGAAAGTCGGGATTAGAAGAACAAAGACTACGGCTCAGCTCACTGTGAAGCTTAATTTTTTGTTGACTTCTGTTTCGCTCTTTGCTGTTTGCATAAATTGGACTCGGGCACTTCGTTAAAGAACTTCACAGCGATAAGAGCTGACCACAAATTTAAAAAATCATCCCCCAACATAAATTAACCATAAACAATACAAGTTAATAACAAGTCTCCAAATTACCCAGAAAAGTGTTGCAACTCGCAGTAAACGACCAAATGTTCGCTTCAAATAAATCGTAAATCTTTATATAGTCCTTTCATAAATCAAAACCCCTTTGTCTTTAATTGGACATGAATAAATCAAGAAACACTTTATTATGATTGTTAACATTACTATAGAAGTAGGAATAATTTCTTAATAACAAAAAGCAGGTAAATCTCGGTAGGTACAGTCGACTGCATGACAGTGGTAACACTTCAATTCGAAAACCACCCTTACTGCTTACGAAATAAAGATGCTGCTAATGTCAAAGTGTTACCACCGACGTGCGGTCGACCGTACGATGGGGTGGGTGCTTTGCATACAAGTTCGCGAGCGAGTCTGACGATACATATGCGAATAGCAAGCGACGAAGAAAACCAACAGTGGAGTGGACAAATTGGTTGGACGTCCGCAATTTATTCCACTTATCATAAAAAAGGCTATTCCCCTTACAAAAAGGTAAGGGGTGTAGTTTTTGAGTGTTTGGGGGTGCATGGTGCGGAAGCGCCGGCGGTCGTAAATCCTTGTTGTTCCGTTCCGCCGCGCCGCTACCCGATTACATTCTAATTCCGACGTACAGTGGTACAACTACTTGCAGATCGCGGCCTCCTTACAAATACAGGCAATTAATACTCGTAATTACGTCATAGGTAGGTATGTGTGAGTACGTGAGTACTGGATTTGTATTCATATAGCTATTAAGTATAAATTTGTGGCGCTTTGATTTACTACATAACATTTCTTTGCAGGATTTGTTCCTTATCAGCAACCTAATCGATTGGTGCAAAAATATAGGGCAATATTTGTTTGCAAAAAAGATTGAGTTCGATTCCAGACTGAACCAGCTGCTTTTTCAAAAATCTAAAAATGCTTTTTTTTCTCCAAAATCGAGCACACGACTTCTCTATACTGTATAGTTTCAGATTTGGCCCTCCAGCACTATTTTCAAAACTCACCCTGTAGATACCTGCATGTAACAACTATTTCCTACAAAAATATTTACTCAATGCATCATATCGACGTAAACATAATAATGAAATTGAATCCTTCAGAAATATTGTAGTAGGTAGCTATAGTGATATAACATGGCGCATATATTCATCCAATAATAGCTACGGTGCCTACGGTCAAGCCAAAACTTATTATCGGAATTGAATTTTTAATTGAATCCTTCTCATTATATTAAATTCTCATTGCACAAAATGTTTTATGTAAATGCAGACCTTAAAAGAATTGCCAGACTTAAGTGGCACTGGGCGGGGCATATTGCTCGGCGCTCTGCGAGATGGCTGATGGGGCCGTAAAGTTCTGGAGTGGTAACCGCGTAGACTGAAGGCGTAGCGTGGGTAGGCTCCCACATGGTGGACCGACGACCTGGTGAAGGTCACGGGAATCCGCTGGATGCGGAAAGCGCAGGGCCAGTCGTTTTGGCGATGCTTGGGGGAGGCCTATGTCCAGCAGTGGACGTCTTTTGGCTAAAATGATAATGATGAAATGCAGTCCATGTTTTACCACAATTATCATCATCATCAAATCAGTTATAGTCATAGCCTAGCGGTAAAACGCTTGCCTTTCATGCAGGGCAGTCTGAGTTCCAAATCAGCCCGCACCTATGACTTTTCGAAATATGTTTTCCAGCGAAGGAAAACATCGAAACCTGCACACCTGAGAAGAATGCTCCCTAAACTTGATGGTGTGTGTAGTCCGCCAACCCGCAGTAAGCCAGTGTCGTGGGCTACGGCCTGAATCCTATCCTATTCAGAGAAGAGGCCCGTTCCCAGCAGTGAGACAGGAATTGGGTGATTATTTTACGTATGTTATCATCATCATCAAGCTAGGCTTTTCCCAGTGTTGTTTCGGCTTTTAATACACGAGTATTGAAAGGTGGTCTTTAGAGGTGGAAGTTCCTATAAGTATAATGAACTTTTAGTAAAGTATAGACAGAAAAAATAATAGTGCCTAGAATGGAAACAATTCAAAATCCGAAGGAAAAACAGATTTGTGCTACATATTGTACAGAATGACTGGTTGAACGAGATACTTATTGAAGGAGGATGTTCAGTGCTTGATTCTCGATTCATACGTTAAAATTGGTACCTATTTAACGATTTAAAATGTGGGAAGAAAATATCGCTCACGAGCAGGATTCGAACCTGCGACTCCTGACTCAGTAAGCCAGTGCTTTAGCCACTTAACTACCGTGAACACTGCTCGTGGTATCGAATTTAACCTCCAATTTTGGTACCTCTTTGGGTGACGTCAGCTATATCTTATTAAGAATCTTTAATTATCTTATTTAATCGTTAGATTTCGCTTCGAATGCGTAAATGCGTTAAAAATAATAAAATAATTGGTACCTATGGACTTTAATTTTTTAAACATTTATTTGATCGATTTCATCAATTACTGGACACTGTACCGAGTTTACAAATCAAAGTTGCAGGCGGTGAGGTGATGCACTTAACATGGCAGTGTCGATCGGTCGCTATTTCCACCCTCTTTGCCTCTCGCCAGCAGACCCCTAGCGTCTTCAGACATTTAAAGCGTGCGCGAGCATTTTTACTCATGTACCTACGCGTGATTTATCGTGGGTTTTATTTCTAATGTGTACCTACGCACATTCTACCATATTCTTGAATAGGTCCCTCGTTCATCGAGTCACGCTATTTATTCTGAATGACGACTTATAAAGTTATAAGTGTTAACACGAAGGGACTGCTATCTGATCTCCGTAAGCCATCCCTTTTTTTTGCTGTGGGGACATCCTCATGGTTGCACTCCGCCCAGGGACGGCGGAGCCAGTGTCGGAGTCTTACCAACTAAAACCACCACGGTGTTTCTACAACTACCTTTGGCCGGAGGCGTGGGAAACATCAAAAGTCGCGCAACCACCCCCGACAGATCCCGGCCCGCCACAAGCAGGCGAGCCTCATCTCCCCGTGCAGCCTAACACCAGCCGTACTCTCCCCAGCGGCGCAGATGAAACAGTACGCGCCACCTCACGGGCATTTTCATGACTCAACTGACACGCCAATATCACAGCCACGCAGGCCATGGGAGCCACGCCAGCCACGCAAGCCACTCTAGTCACGCCAACGACGCCAGCAACACCAGCCACGCCAGCTTCGGCATACAGCAGACTACCCCGAGTCCACCGCCCGCATATCCTCCTTTAATTTTTTACAGAGGTTTTCTTCCTCATCCCTCATCCTCCACTGTGCCCTCTGCTAACTTCAGAGGGCAAGCGGAGTCACGCCCCATTGGCCCAGATCGGGCCCCTCCCGTGCCAGAATATTTGCCACGGGCAATAAGGTCCCCTTGTCTACAGAAGAGTTATTGCCCATCATGCCCTTGTCCAGGGTGCACCGGCCCAACAACTGCTGTTCCTTCCAGACGTATCGAGAAGGACCAGCAGCCATCGGACACTCGAGGTTTCCTGGCCTAGCACTCCCCGTAACCCATCCAGAACCCATTTGATCCCATTATCCTATTGGATAAAATTACCTAACAAATGTGAGATTTAAAAAGCGGTTTTATGATTTCACTATTGTTCGTTTAATTGTTTGGTACCGTTTTAAGGGTGACTATTATTTGTTTTAATTAAATTTCATCACAGGCTTTGTGTTAAAATGAATTGAGGCAGACTTTTGGGTAGACAGTAATTCTATGTAATAATATTTTCAGAATTTAACGTGATATGATATATCTATGTGTTGTCTACATACTCGTACTCGTAGTGAACAAACCTCAAATAGAACTATTACTAGATATCATCATCATCATCTTTGAAGCCGAAATACGTGGACTGCTGGACATAGGCCTAAAAGGGGGGGATATGCCATAATCGCCACGCTTGGCAGGTGAGTTGGCGATCGCAGTTGGTTGGTTAAATACTCAAAGAACGCTGCTGCCCATCCTCTGGTGAATCCCTTAGTCACCTTTTACGACACCCATGAAAAGAGATAGGGTGGTGCTATTCTTTATGTCCGGCACCACACAGAACACTAGATATATTCTCCTACAAAAGGCAAACTTAAAAAAAATCACAATGTTCTAAATAAATAGTTCACATTTCACTGAATTTATTTATCTTCAAATCACTAACAAACAAACGAGGTTTAACATTTATTTAGCCACAACAATCGACAAAATTAAATCCAAAACCATTTGTTAAACAGTCGAACTGGCATCTAACCCCATTCAAATCATTAGCATTACAGCATTGAATCAGTCAGATTTGCACCTAATTTGTAAACAGGGGAAAGGTCAGCGGACCGTTTGGTCATCTTAATAATTTATTGCCATGCAAATTACACATCCGTCCTGGATGCCATACAAACGTGGCTCGGTGCGTCTACACGACATCTCTGTATAACTGGGTAATACAATATAAGCTACGATCCTACACGTAGAATTAACTCACTACGACGTAGTACTACAGCGTAGTCCTATATTGGCGTAGCGCGTAGCGGCTACGCTAAACGATAACTACAATTCATATTTTTGGACGTATTTATTTGCTTTGAAATACAATTTATTCGAATTCAATAAAAATAAATAGTAGGTAGGTTATTGTAAGCTGCTTTATGGTGCTTGTACACGGCGCGGGAAACATGTGCATGTTGAGGCACTTGCGCAGGTTATATGCATCGTGTAAACGACCGTGTTAAAAAATGCGCGGGTCCGGTGCCTTATGAATGTACCGCATTAGCCCGCGCGTGAAGCCCGCTCATGTAGCCCGCTCATGTAGCCTGCGCACGTAGGCCGCGCCTGTAACCTGCGCATGTAGCCCGCACCATTACATGCTCCAGTTACATGCACCGTGTACATACGCCATTATTATGAACGTGCATGCAACAAATTAGTGTAGTTTGCACAGATTTATTTATTTATATTTGCTTTATTATACACCTTCCCCCCTAGCCAAGTTGACAATCTACAATCGTCAACGCTATAGAAAACAATCAAAATCTATGGGAATGACATATCTAAACGAATGACTTTTTCGTTGAGATATATTATGTCATTCCCATACATTTTGATTGTTTTCTATTAGCGATGACGATTGTAGATTGTAAACTTGGCTAGGGGGGCTTAGATTGAATAGGTATGCATTTAAACCAGCCATTCCCAAAGTGGGCGATAACGCCCCCCTGTGGCCGCTGTAGGGCTAAAGGGGGGCGGTAAGAGACCCAGAAAAATAATGGGGGCGTTGTGTAAAGGCTTGGGGGGCGATTTGTAATTTCATCTAGCTAGGAGGACTCTTGGACACCGACTGAACTCTCGACATTCGAGTAGACAAAATAAGTATGGGAACCACTGATTTAAACTATTGTACAATTGGTAGCCTTATCGCGATCAGCGATTTCTTCCAGACATCTTTAGGATGGACAAGAATGAACTAGATGAAAAATGGGGTTGTCAGAGGTGAAAATTAGATACATAGGTACTAATAAAATTAAATACTACCTATATTAATAGTTAACCTATTAAGGTATACCAAGGTAAGGTAAGGTGTACCATTATATTTAATAAATAACATAAATAAATAAAAATACATAGATAAATGTTGTATACATTACATATGTATAATATATAACAAGTAACGATAAACTAATGAAAAAAAAAAACCGGCCAAGTGCGAGTCGGACTCGCGCAGTAAGGGTTCCGTACCTCTCAATATGTCTATGTTTGTCTTATTTTTAGTATTTGTTGCGAAACTACATAATATGCACTATAATCTGACTAAGTTTGACGCTGGTATGTATTACCGTTTTGAAGATAGAGCAGGAACAAAAACGTTGAAAAAAATGCATGTTTTTTGAGGTTTCTTGTATGGGGACCCCCTTTGGTTTTACTTTTTTTTGTTTTTAGTATTTGTCGTGATACACCTCATAGCAACACATATTCTGAGAAAATTTCAACTGGTTACCTATTACCGTTCAAAAGATACAGCCCTGTGACAGACAGACGGACGGACGGACGGACAGCGTAGCGAGAGTAATAGGGTCCTGTTTGGAACCCTTCGGGTACGGAACCCTAAAAACGACAACATACAAGACAAGAAACATCATAGCGTCCGCAGGCTATACTCTTTGATAACGACAAGTAATGATCCTTCACAAGACTCTTAAATACTGGCAGTGATTGCGCACGTCTACTGGCAATGCATTCCACAAACGAGCAGTCTACCGGTAAAGGATTTGGCAATAAAAATTGTGGAATGCATTTGCATTTTCAGTCACAAATTAAGGATTATGAAACCTTTGCTGTTATTTTATTATGGTGTATGCTACAACTTGTACGCTCAAAATATTATTTATATCAATTAAATTCATCCACCTATCACAAGTCCTCGCAATAGCTGAATGAAGGTGCCGCTTACCCCCACGCTATAATGCCACCGCTTTAAACTTTACTCAACTCATACAAGACAATAAAGGAACGCGAATGACACACGTACATACACAAGTACTTATTACTGAAATTAAGTACACCGGTACCAAAGAGCCTCGTTTACACGAATTAAAATAATCCACTCAACAAATCACAAACACACTCAAAGAGTAGATAAAACGTACAGGAATGGACGAATGTTAAAAGGGTGTATTCTGGTTTCTGTAATTAACATACCGCTGACGAAAACCCTTTTCTTTTCGATTTACGAGATGGGTTGGATTAAATCCGAGAAACATTTTTAATAAAGATTTTCAACGGCCGTGTTTATAACAATTCGACAGGACCACTTAAAATTGTCTTTTTCAGATATTTAACCAATCGAGTTGGATAGAATCTTTTAATTACACTGTGTAATGTTTATTACAATATTTTCAGGAATTAAATGATTCGTTGATACGCATTTAAATCCGATTACAAAACGCCTCATTGTCAATACAAATGACATCGTTCGAATAACAGGAACAAAGTACAATTCACACTCGTATGGCTACACAAAGTTACCTTGCGAATGGTTCAGTAAAAAGCGACGAGTGTGAAATCGCCTTTCAAGCATGATCGCATTTCCATATAATCACTATTGGACTATCACAACCCTCGATTCTCATAGCCAGCTGTTACATTTTCTCATTTCCTTAGCTGGGTAACTCGGTATTAACTACCTATGTGCGTTCTTAGATACTAGACCCGATTCTGGCTCTTATGAATAAACTTGACTAATTTTATTGCTATTTTTTACAAGTAAAATTTTTTTTTTTTTTTTTAATTCTTAACGGTCTTGCGTTTGACCGCCACCTCACCTGATGTTAAGCGATGGTGCGGTCGACGATGGTACACGCTTGCCCAGCAAAAACCTATTCACTCGAGTCTTGAAGACCACCAGATTATATTTCTCGGGAAACACTGACGCCGGCAAGGAATTCCACTCTTTGGCGGTACGCATGATAAAGCTATTAGCAAACCGGTTCGTGCGTAAGGGTGGAATATCTACCATATAACGGTGGCGGATCGCCGTGCGTCTGGTCGTCCGATAATGGAAAGGGCTTGGGGGAATTAAATTGTGCAATTCCAACGCACACTCGCCGAAATGCATTCGATAAAAAACCGATAGGCTAGCAACTCTGCGCCGATGCTCGAGACTTTGTAGTTTGGCGTCGACCAGCGCATCGTTGCCAACGAGCCTCTTGGCGCGCCTCTCAATCGACTCGAGAGCCGCCAGTTGATATTTAGCCGAGCCATCACAGAGATGAGAGCAGTACTCCATACAGGACCGAACTTGTTCTTGGTACAAATTGAGCAGCTGTTCAGGTGTGAAGTACCGCCTCACCTTAGAGAGCAAATAATAATATTGTGAAGTGCCTAAGGCGTTGTCCTAATACAACGCGACCACGCGTACCATCGCAAGCTCGCGCGAGTCCCGTTCGCGCACTTGTTCGTACATGACTTTATCGCGTGATCATGTAGTAATATTAGGATAATGCCTATATGACCATCGCAAGTTCACGCGAATTTTGTTCGTGCAAGCCTGCGATCAAACGTACAGGTGTCGAATATGTGTGATTAGCATTCGCGCTATGATCGCGCGATAATGTCATGTCACGAAAAAAGTGCGCGAACGGGATTCGCCCAAGCTTGCGATGGTGAACGTGGTCAAGTTGTATTAGGACAACGCCTAATACAACGCGATTACGCGACTATCGCAAGATGGCGAACCCGCGATCAACTACAGCAGGCGTAGCATGACCACTATAGATAAAATATTTGTCTACGGAAGAATAGATAAATTTACATTATATAGAATTTTATCTGTTATTTTGTCTTTTCTTTCGTAGACAAAATGCCTGTCTACTGCAGACTGCTGTCAAATAGGTGTCCTTATTGACATTTGCGCAATTACCGTCGTGCGACTAAAATGATTGATTGATTACTTTTTCCGCGCGAACTTCGTACGAATGCATGATCAAACATACTGATGACGAACGGGGTGTCCTAACCAACATTCGAGCGATCATCACTTCTCTAACATTAATGCAAGGTGATGAGTGATACGATACGACCATCCTACAACACTTGATTCTTGTCATCACGCGAACGTGGGATAATCAGGGCCCTAATTAACGTAATTTCATGACGCGCCGATCTAGTTGCAGTGACGCTGCAGTTTGTTTCTGACAGCGATCGCCGTAAATACGGAAAAATATTCTTTTGATCGAAACTTCTGCAACTACACTTTTTTAGTTACGTGAATTGGCCTACTGATTGCATACTCGCGTGATAATTATTGATCACGTTGTGTTCACGCTTGCAACAATCCTTGAATCCTTGTCCTTGTTCCCACCAAACTCAACGTCCCATTCAAATTCCCCGCCAAAACTTACCGCCGAGCGAATCCGCGAGAGGGCACCACGACAACGCGCACGGCGCGCACTCCACTTTTGAACAAGAGTCGCTAACGGCCGCCATTACAACTTGCGCCCACAATAAATCTTTTAACTAGTAAAACTTGTGAAATTTAACATTTAAACTACTGCAGTAGCCTTGAAACGAAACAATACTATTAAACAATATAAAATCAGTGTCTGTGCGTGATTGTGGACTTCACCAGCGTGGGCGTCGAACGAGCGGCGGTCGCCGGCCGGTAAGTAGAACCTACCCCGTCTGATCTTCCTTCGTTCCGTTGCAAAAGCTGTGTCTCCATACCTCACGTACAGAAATCTACTCCAGGAAGAATATCCCTCATCAAATTATAGCGGCCACTGACTTACGGTCACAACGCCGTTCAAGTCACGCCCATTTTTAACGGTCCTTCTAACCAAATTACCACGCGAATACCTATTTTGCAGTCTACTTGCAGTGTGCTTGGGTTCAAATCTTGCTAATAGATACTCCAGTTAGTCCACGTAGGTGTACAAAACAAGTAAAAAAATATTCATTTTTATTAAAAACAAGTAGGTAGGTTATAAATATCACTGTAGGTAGTTATTATGGATAACTTCTTGCCACTAAACGAGAATATGTTTTTCGTGAAATTCAAATACTGTACGATTTATCCCGCCAGTTGTCAAGCGATATAACCAAACTTGGTTCATTCAAGTGTAGGTACAAACGGGTCGACGAACTGCGTCGGGAGTATTTGGAGTTTACGAACAACATAAATGCATTAAAACTCTTAATTAATCCTAAAGAAACTATAGATATGCAAGCAGTAGATGCATTTGACACCATGTACTACGCCGTCATGGAAGCCGCGGATGCTATCCTGCCCCCGCCGTCCGATGAGAGCGCCGTCAACCCGTGCCGGGGGGCCGCATCGGATGCGGACGGGTATCAATATAACAAACCGATTTCGCAAGCACGTTTACCCAAAATCGAACTTATAAAATTTGACGGAAATATTGAACAGTGGCAAACGTTCTATGACACATTTGTATCTCTGGTGCATAGTAACAAAAACATTAGTAACATCGAAAAGTTTCATTATTTGTTGTCATGTCTCCTGGGACCTGCCTTGTCCATAGCCAAGGGCATTCCGGTGACCGCTGATAATTATTCTATAATCTTTGATGCACTTATCGATCGTTATCAAAACAAACGCATCCTAGCGGTAAATTATTTAGAGAAAATATGTAACTATGCAACTTTGAAAACGGGTAACCTCAATGATTTACGTAAACTTACTAGTCTTTTACAAGAATCTGTCAATGCTCTCAAGTCAGTAAAAATAGAAAATCTCGGTGAATTTATTTTGTTTTACTTATCATCTCGTAAGTTAGACTCAGATACACGGAAACGGTTCGAATTACAAAACTATAATCAAATACCTACATTTAACGACTTATTATCATTCTTACAGAGTTACATTAAAGTACTAGAAGCTAGTGAACCGAGTGTTGCATTTAATACCAATATTAATTCACAACCACAACATTCTTTTCGTAAAAATAATCCTTATCACAAATCGTCGTCGTTTCCCGCGCATTGCTTCGGAAATACAGGGCCGTACTCCGAAGCAGGGCCGTATTTAGATGAACAAATAAATGCAAGTCCGTATATACATGCAGGGTCATATTCGAATGATAACCAATATTTAAATGCAGGGCCGTATTTTAACTCGGAATTCGTAACAAATAATTATACTAACGATCCTTATTATAATAATGAGGTTTATGCACATGCTAGTTATAATAATAAATATACAGATTGTGCGTGCTGTGGATATTCTCACCACACGATCTACAAGTGTCCGGTGTTCCACGCGAAACTTTTAACCGAAAGGGAAGCAGAAATTAAATCTAAACAACTTTGTTTTAATTGCTTAAGGCCTAGTCACACAGCTGATAAATGTTTTTCAAAAATTGGTTGTACTAAATGTAACGCGCGTCATCATACGCTTCTTCATCGCGATCACGACATCACCGCAGCGTGCCCCGCGGTATCTTCGGTCACTCCTGTGGTTCCAGTAGCGTCTGCTGACCCATTAGTTACTATTAATTCAGCCAACACTAGCGCTTACTTTGAAGATGGTCGCTCGCTGGTTTTGCTTGGTACGTGTGTTGTACGAGCACGCGGCCCCAGCGGCGTAATTAAACTTCGTGCACTTATCGATAGTGGTGCGCAGGATTGTATCGTGACGTCATCATGTGCTCACCGCTTAGGCTTACCACTACGTAGCTGCAACATAGCCGTAGCCGGTATAGGTCAAAGTACAATACACGAAATTAAGGGTGAGACGTCATTCACGATTCAACCTCAATATTCTGATCAGCCAAGCTTCAACATACAAGCCATTGTAATGAAAAATATTACTCATAAAATGCCATCAGCCGAGATTCCAGAAAGAGTTAAAGCAAACTTTAAACATTTAGTTTTAGCGGACATAAATTTTGATAAACCAGCAGACATTGATCTATTGATAGGCGCCGAAATCTTTCATAACATTTACGATGGTCAACGCCTAGCTGTAGGCCCGGGTTTGCCGGTCGCGTTACACAGTGTGTTTGGCTGGGTAATTACAGGTAAGCTCGACCCGGAGTGTCGACCACCTGCTTATACTTCTTCTCTCTTGGCTTCCACACTTGCCCTAGACAATGTGGTCAAGCAGATTTGGGAGGTAGAAGAGCCACCTAAATTAAATATTATTAATCCAGAAAATGAAAAATGCGAACAGATGTATACCAGCCGCGTTCGACGTAACGAAGACGGCAGGTATGTAGTACCTATACTTCTGAAAGAAGAACATGAAGACTTAGGAGATTCTTTCCGCACATCTTTATCGAGACTGTACAATTTGGAGAAACGGTTTCTTCATCATGAGAACCTGAAACATCAATTTGTACAATTACTTAAACGTGGTCAGTTTGAAATAAGAAAATGGAGCAGCAACTCACCTGAATTCCTCGCACAACTTCCTACTGAACATTCTCAAGTGCCTAAGTCCTTTTGTGATGACAGTAGCCAGCAAACTCTTAAGATACTGGGACTTCAATGGGATCCCACTCAGGATGTTTTTACTTATTCCCAATCCGAGCTTAGTCCAAAATACACAAAGCGCTCGATTCTTTCTAATGTAGCGCGTATTTATGACCCACGGGGCTGGCTAACGCCTATGGTACTCAAGGCCAAGCTGCTTATTCAAGATTTGTGGCGACTTCAATTAAATTGGGATGATCCAGTTCCGGAGAGCGTTGCTCACCAATGGACAGATTTTGTCACCGAGCTTTGTAACTTAAAAGAAGTTAAGATTACTCGCCACATCGTACCCTCAGACTCCATTAAATGTGAACTCGTTGGCTTCTGTGACGGTTCATCAAAGGGTTACGGATGCTGCGTGTATTTAAAATCTGTCTGTACGGACGAAATGTCAGTAAACTTATTAACTGCGAAGTCGAAAGTAGCTCCGATTAAGCCACTGACTATAAATTGGCTTGAACTTCTTGGTGCAGTACTCATCGCTCGTGTGCTAAAACACATGGCTGACTTACTTTGCCCATATCTCAACCTAATCAGAATAACTGCATGTACTGATAGCAGCACAGTATTGCCATGGCTGAACACAGAGTCATATAAACTCAAGACCTTTGTATCCCATCGAGTCGTAAAGGTTTCCGACGAAGTAGATACTAAAAACTGGCATCATGTATCTACTTACGACAGTCCTGCTGATCACAGTAGCCGTGGTCTTTCGTGCTCGCAGCTGATCTCCTCTCCAATCTGGTGGTCGGGTTCCCCGTGGCTTACCTCAATATTTTCCGAATGGCCAATTTCTTATGAACATTTTTCATCTGATAGCGTACCTGAAATGAAAAACTTACCTCCTTTGGTGCATACCGTGGATTCGATCCCTGCAAACGATGATCCTGTAACAGAAATGTTAAACAAGTATTCTACACTTTCCAAGGTACAGCGAATTATAGCTTGGTGTTTCCGCTTTACCAAGCGATCACGCAAACTGATCAAATGCTCTGAAAGGTTAACCACCGAAGAGCTGGAAACATCGTTGTCTTTTTTGATTCGACACGAGCAGACTAAGTTCTTTGCTGATGAGATGAACTCAATTAAATGTCAGGAGACGTGTTCGCGCCCTATTCAAAAGCTGAACTCTTTTATTGACCAATTAGGAGTCATGCAAGTGGGGGGGCGCTTAGAAAACGCTTCACTTCCGCTCTCTGCAATTTATTCTTTAGTGCTACCTAAAGTCTCACGTTTATCTGTACTTATAATAGACTATTATCACCAGCTTCATCTTCATTGTGGACCCCGAACTCTCCAGTCTATCATACAGCGAAAGTTTTGGATTTTGGGCATGCGTAACTTATTGAGATCGCGCCTTTCTAAATGTATAATCTGTTTTAAAGTCAATCCAACACCCGTTTCACCAATTATGGGTAATCTACCTGCTCCCAGAGTACAAACCACACGTTGTTTTAAAAAAAAATGTGTAGACTTCGCAGGTTTATTCATAGTAAAGGAAAGTAAAAGACGTAATGCTCGCACTTATAAGGTCTATGTGTGTGTAATAGTATGCCTCGCGGTAAAGGCAATTCACCTCGAATTAGTGACCAACCTCCACACCTTGCAGCAGAGATGCAAATGGTTCAAGAGACAAGCTAATGTACAGCTGGGTGACCTTGTCACTATTGTGGGACAAAATCTTCCACCTTTGCAATGGCGTTTTGGCCGGGTAACCAAGCTTCATCCCGGTTCTGATGGCGTAGTGCGTGTAGTTACGCTTCGAACTTCTAACGGGCTGCTGCGTAGAAGCAGCTTATTTTTTCGCTTATTTTTCCGTAGTAAAAATTTGTTAATTAACTTAACTTCATAAATAAACTAAATAATAATAATTAAATTTAATTATATTAACATAAATGTATACGTATAAATTAATAATATTCTATAAATCAAGCACACTGATAGGCCAATCTAGATTTATTTGATATTTTCTTCTAATGCCATTTGCTGTGAAATCCCTGGAGTGATTTCAAGTGGGGGGGAATGTTCACGCTTGCAACAATCCTTGAATCCTTGTCCTTGTTCCCACCAAACTCAATGTCCCATTCAAATTCCCCGCCAAAACTTACCGCCGAGCGAATCCGCGAGAGGGCACCACGACAACGCGCACGGCGCGCACTCCACTTTTGAACAAGAGTCGCTAACGGCCGCCATTACAACTTGCGCCCACAATAAATCTTTTAACTAGTAAAACTTGTGAAATTTAACATTTAAACTACTGCAGTAGCCTTGAAACGAAACAATACTATTAAACAATATAAAATCAGTGTCTGTGCGTGATTGTGGACTTCACCAGCGTGGGCGTCGAACGAGCGGCGGTCGCCGGCCGGTAAGTAGAACCTACCCCGTCTGATCTTCCTTCGTTCCGTTGCAAAAGCTGTGTCTCCATACCTCACGTACAGAAATCTACTCCAGGAAGAATATCCCTCATCAAATTATAGCGGCCACTGACTTACGGTCACAACGCCGTTCAAGTCACGCCCACGTTGTGTTAGGACGACGCGTAAAAAGTTCAATCTTATAATTTGACGGCTCTTTATTGTTCCATCTCTTTCTTGCAAATAAACTGCAAGTAAAGTACAGCAATATTTTTAGTCAAGTTTGGTTAGAGCCTTACAGAATTAGCTTCATTAACTAATACCACTCAATAATACTAGATAGGTACAATAAACCTAGTCGAAAAGTACATTCTAGTAATTGATTCTGTACCTATGTACCAGGTATTGTTATATCTTAATATAGGTATGTAAGGCATCAATTAAATATGCCTATACATATAGTAATTAGTGAGGTACCTATATATTATTGGTAGTATATTGGTATTACCTAATGGTGTATTAGGTATGTAAGTACCTGTGATACGGTAATTCAACCCATTGTGTGTCCACCGAAGTAGGAGTTACATTCAATATTGTACATAATATAGAATATAGAGTAACCAAAATTAGGTCTCGGTTTCACTAGTGTCATAGTGTGGGGTGTGGCTTTGGAAACTTGATAGAACACAATCCCTACTTGAAAAAGATTAAATAAACGGCCAGATGAGTCTTTTCAGGTTATTGAGAACATAACATCACGCCTGTATTTTCCCGAAGGGGTAGGCAGAGGTGTATAGTACACCCGCATTTCGCCAGTTATAGTTAGTTAGTTATTGAGATTAGTAATAATTTCAATAAATTCAGTCTATTAATTAAAGTTCATCACTGGAGTTTACTTTCCTTCACTTTTTACTTTACTGCAAATCACAGTACCTATACTTCATTTATTTATAGCATTAGACAAGACATAAACTTAAAGGCAAGAAAAGTACAAAATAAAATACACTGCTTCTAGCCGAGGTTGAAGACAATTTAATTAGTCAAGGCAAATTTTAATAAGCTGAAACTCTGCATGGAAAAGTGAATCAAAAGATAATCATGCTCTTGTAAGCTATATCTGTCTAATGTTATATTAATGAAGTATAGTCGTTTGGCGTGGTGTACCTTTTACCTTCGCTCACGCTGTCTTTTTCTAAAATACCTACTTCACGGATTTATTTACAACTTACAGCAGCTGTCTGCACTTTATGTAATTACTTAATAATGCACATTAATGTTTATGTTCAATTAATTGCTAACAGAAAATTCCTTATTTGCCCCCACCGCCCCCGCCCCCGGCCAAAATCTGAAATCATAAAAACCCTAGCTACGCCAATGCTTACCTTGTCATCATGTTTGACTAGTAGTGATGATAATTTGACTTAGTGCCACCTGTGTAGATTACTACCTGGATGTGTTTACGTATGAAAAACCGATTTTATACCACGTTACGCCTAAATTCTACATATCCACACCTTATGGACGCAAGCCGCCGGCGGCCTCGTAACTATAGAAAATCTACTGTCTCCTGTGATGAACTAAGATAGAGATATGTATACATGTAAAGCAAAATGCGTTGTTAAAATACCTAGTATTAATTGCATAACTTCAATTTGAAATGTTTTTCATCGTCCACCTACAGACAACCTTTGCAAAGACCTTTGACAGAAGATATACATACATAGTCATTTCCAAGTAAATTACCTATGCGGTTCAGTCGTTTGTGCACAAGCCAATTAACAATGAACTCAATTAAACTCCACAAACTACAGCTAGGTATAAAACATGATTTTCTCCTATTTTAGAATGCTGAGAAAATTATTCAAAGAGCTCATCTAATATGAAAATTGGATATTAAATACATACATACCTACTAGAGAAAATGGTTGAATGCTTACCTTCGATCCAGGAGCGTCGCAGTTCGAACCAGGCCCGCACCTCTGACTTTTCAAATTCACGTGCGGATCAGAATTTCATTATTACTTGCTTTAACGGTGAAGGAAAACATCGTGAGGAAACCTACACACCTAAGAGTGCTCCATACAGTCTCGATAGTGTGTGTAGTCCAGTAGGCCAGGGTGTTGACTAAGGCCTGGGGGCATAGAAATCTAATAAGGTAATAGATATAAATGTTATCTACTGTCTTTTACTACGGGAACGCATGTCGCTGGTTTTCCGCCACCAACACATAAATACGCAATCACGCCCACCATATTTCTAGCATTCAATGCAAAATAAATTAAGCCTAAAAAAATCCGCTGCTAGATATGATTCAAAATACAACTTGAATGACTCTGCGTTCAAAACAGCACTGATGATCAAGCAAACGGTTTGCGCACTGGTGTCGAGACCTATACACGGCGACAAGTTCACGCGCCTTTGTCACTTCTATTAATTTTATTTAGATTTCTATGGCCTGAAACCTTGCCATCTGAGAGCAGCCCGTTCCCAGCAGTGGGACATTAATGGGCTATAATAAAGAAAAACTTTGATGATAGCAAAATTGATATAATCTGTGCGAAAAACAAATGAAAGCTTGTAGTAGCGCTATAACTGTAAACGTAATAAGAGCTAAGTACCCGATATAGGTTTATAGGCGATACAAAGTATGGACCAACGGAAATAAAAACGTATCCTCAATTGAACAAATAAAATCAACTGACTAAGCGGAACCATGATAATGGAGCGAAACCAAAAAGAATCTTGAACATAATATTTGCATTAGCACTTATTCAAAGTCGGTCGCCGCTCAACCCTGTTACCTACCCGTACAATAAAAGTTACGAGTACCCGCGACCGAACGATATCTCGTAGGCTGTGCAGAAAACGGATATCGGAGTGGATACACCATGGGCAAAGTAAACTCTCCCACTCTGTTTGCTTTTAATTAACCAATGGTCAACAAACAGCTTTGCCCCATACACTTTTCATGAAACAACTTTGCTGCACTTTATAACGGCTGTTTGCTTAATGTAACACGCGTAAATTAGTAACTATACAATTTCCCATCTAAAAGTATCGATTAAAACGCCAGTTTATTTGTTATCGATGATACAGCAAGAGGTGTTTGACGGACGCTAATAATAAAATTGCGTGTTCAATCAATTCAATTCACTGCGAATGATGAATCGATTTTATTACACTGAGAAAAGGTCTATTGGAAGCGTTTTAATGTAATTACCCGAACCAAGTGGGTAAATGTTCTTGTACTCATCAAGCTTAATAAGATTACTACTTTTAATGAATGCGTATCTATATACGATATACGATGTTTATGTGAGAAGACCTTCAACGAGGCAGTGAAAAGCGGATGTTTATTTTTTAAATAGGTGCTTAATTAAGTATTGTATACTCACAGTCTTTTATGGAAACGAATTAAGTACCTCACGGATGAATAAAAAGAGGCGGTCGGAATCTTGCTAAGAAAAGATTTAAGCACTTGATTTTTTCCTAAATCCACCATAATTTCGACAGCACTAGACATCATATTGTTACCTATTTTATTTGTGACACTACAACAACGACTACCGTCACACGAGATTTATTTTGTTACGTAATCAACTGTTTATTGCTATGGTTGTGAATGTGTGCGTGCCAGCCCGCACTTTTAAGCGAGCCGTCTTCCTATGGATGCTTCACTTATTGTTTAGTGAGATTCCGTTCGCATTTTTTTATTCGTCCATGAAGTATCTACATAGATTCCAAAACCTAATTAAACCTAACAATTTTTTTTATTATAATCATGATTTAAATCGGATATTTCTTCACTTTTTCGAGTTTAATTGTACACAACAATTTTGATTGTTTTTAACTAATAGGTAAATGAAAAATCCATTGAACTCTACAACCAACGTGAAAATTATTGAATTATTCATAAATTAAAACATTTTCGATAACCAAGTTGTCGACCGATTCGGTTTGTTATCTCGTTTCGTCTACGCTTC
This sequence comes from Asteroscopus sphinx, assembly GCA_949699075.1. Lineage (NCBI taxonomy): Eukaryota > Metazoa > Arthropoda > Insecta > Lepidoptera > Noctuidae > Asteroscopus > Asteroscopus sphinx. Next base: position 16,135,626 of record OX453013.1, read on the forward strand.
AAGGTAACTCTAATTTTAGAAATAAAAATAACATTTTATTTTTAATAGACTATCAATCGATTCTAGGTATAATAAAACAAACGTCGGCAACGCATCGTTGAATCCCCTGGTGTAGTAGATGTCCATGGGCGGCGGAGATTGCTTACAATCAGGTTACCCGCTTGCTCTTTTGCTCCTGTGTAAAAAAAAGAACTAGCATGCGTGGCATGACCAGTCAATGACCACTGTAGACAAAACTATCATTTTGTCTATTCTTTCGTATACAAATCCCTTGTCTATACAGTGGTCTTGCTACTCCCTCAGACCAAAAGAATAAGAATAGAAAAATGGCAAAGCAGTAGGTACCTACTATTCCGCCCAGTGTTCGCGAGCTGCGGCTCGACTTATTATGAGAGTGCTCATGCTGAGTGGGAACCTCATTGTCGCGGCTACGGCGTGCAATTGGCCAGATGTCTCGAAAATTAACGGAGATATTTTATTTTTATAAAGTAATTTTAGGTGCGGTCGACCGTACGTCAGTGGTAACAGTTTGGCGTTAGCGGCGCCTTTATTTCGTAAGCAGTAAGGGCGGTTTTCGGACTCGGGTGTTGCCACTGTCATGCGGTCAACTATACTTTTCTTATATTTTATGTCGACTGTCCTTTCTTTATATTTTACCTATGTGTTTTTGTTTTACTTTCTTAGTAACCCCACCTGTTAGTTATCTGCTTGTGTTTATCACTGTTTTTTAAATGTTGCGCGTCGTTAACTGTGACAATAAAACATTTTTTCTTTCTTTATTACTTATTATTAGACTGCGGTCTGGAGCGTAGGTACCTACGTCTAATCCTCAAAAGAATAAGATTGACGCTCCCGACTGCGGCTCGCGAACACTGTGGGCGGAATAGTAGGTACTCCTTTGCCATTTTGTATTCCTATACAAAATATTCCTAATTAATTAATTTCCTATTGGCTTCATTCGCTAGTTCTACGCGCTCCGTCTGTCTTATCCTTTTGGTCTGAGGCTACGCCTGCAGAACGACTGAAATTCAGCGTTTATACTTGTCCTTTACCTCCTTTAAAATGTTCATAAAATGTTGCTACAATAACTAATGTAACATCTGCAGATAGCTACGATAGTTATAAACTTGTAACACAGACATCAAAATGTGTCTATCCAGGAAGCTAAGGTACCTAAAATAAAGTGATGGGTGTAAAAAGTGCGTGCGTAATAATAGTTTCTTCCTAGCCCATCACGCGAACCGTTCAAAGTTTTACGACTTGCGCAGGTTTTTTCTTCTACTTCCTCCTACATACTTTATGGCTTTCCTTTCATTCCCAAAATTATTAACATGGAAGTTTATGAATGTACCGTCGAAGGGCATCCCCCTAAGAAGTAAGTATAGACTTTGTACCTTCACCAACGCCACACCAAATGTGAGAAAATACATTGTTTTTTGTTTTGTGATAGAATAGGTAGGTATATAATTATCTTTCTTTTATAATAGAGGTTGCATTGACTTTTCCGTGTGCTTCCTTTTCTACGTAGAAAGTCTATGGAGTCCACATAGGGTTGCCACCTGTCACTTCTTGATTTAAGGATTACCAGCATGAAAAATACGGGTTTTTGTTTTTTTTTCGGGAAACAATTAAAACAGCCTTGTTATACGACGGTCTCTTTATTCGAAAAATATTGCACCGTACATAGAAAATGAACTTTACCCCGTATTTTATTTTGCTAATTACGGGTTCATATATTGTTATTGCCTGAAAAACGGGGTAACCCGTAAAATACGGGGCATCTAGCAAGCCTAAGTCCACAACTGTAAGAGTTTCCTAAAAGATTAAAAAATAACGGGTGCTGAATAAAATCTATTTTTACAGAAAGAAAACTCGATACCCCCATGAATACCTTTCTACCGATAATGAAATGAAACCTAGAACAAACTCCCTGGAATTTAATCAAACGAATAGCAAAACTAATTTCCTCTTTTCACGATAAAACTTTTCATAAAAGAACCTATTCAAATGTGTTTTATAATCTGCATCAATAGTTAATTTACTAGATATTGAGTTTAATGCCCAGCGGACGCTGAAGTGGTCGCAGGCGATCCGCCCACCGCCGCCGTTTTATGAAGATTCAACTTTCAACTGAAAAAGTTAAATGGCGCGGAATAAAGCAGGTAATAGAAAATGGACGACAATCCTCATTTCCTTGTTCTATAGTCTGATTAAAGAGCGTTGATAATAAATGATATTGAAGAATTATGTGTCTGCTACATGACGTGTGCAAAGATTTAAGATCTTTTGACGTCTGTGGTCTAGTGGTTCGAGTGTCGGACTGCTGATCACGAGGTCGTGGGCTCGATTCCCACAGGACACAAATATTTGTGTGATGAACGTAAGTGTTTGTGTTGGTCTGGGTGTTTCTTATGTATTATAAGTATGTATTTACAATAAAAAAGTACTTATATAAGTATTATGTTCATTATCTAGTACCCATAGTACAAGCTCTGCATAGTTTGGGACTAGATGGTGCTGTCTAAAATGTCCCAAAATTATTTATTTATCTAATTATTTGGTACTAGCATATGCCAGTGACTTCGCCCGCTTGAATGTCGTTTATCGCGCATCCGAAAAATATGGTATGTACAGTCGGCTGCATGACAGTGGTAACACTTCGATTCTAAAACCACCCTTACTGCTTACGAAATAAAGATGCTGCTAATGTCAAAGTGTTACCACCGACGTGCGGTCGTACGTACCTAAGTAGTCAGTGCCAAAAGTCGATGAACAAATTAATGTTCATTGCAAAATCGATTGTCTCGGCAGTCAATTGTTTGTTTTAATAATTATTGTTATCAAACATCAACGATAAATATGCTTATTTCTAAACAAAAGTATTTTCTGTTATTATTTTAAACAAATTTATTTTGAAATTTAACAGTTGTTCATAGACTTTTTACGCTGATTGGACTTAAGTACCTGATGACTCATTCAGGAGTACTTTTCAATAGGAAGGTGGTATATCAAGTATAGGTAATCACTGAAATTCTTGCCTAATATTCAAGTAGGTATACAAAAACAATAGGTTAGTAAAGTACGTTTCTTTAGAATTTTCATATTTGGTAGACAATCTTGGGACTTTCTTTTTGTTGCAAATCGTAATTAATAATAATTAAAATATAACATAGGTATTAACAATTTTACATAATAAATAAATAAATTACAGTTTTACGTGTGCGGAACTAGTGTCTAATCATATTTTCTCAGCAGTTATTTAAAATATCAACTTTCCTCCAAGACTGTTCACTAAATATGAAAAGTCTAAAAAAACGGACTTACCTATTGTTTTTGTCCTCCTGAATATAAGGCAAGAATTTCAGTGAATGCCTTCCTGCCTATTAAAGAAGTACTCCTGACTGCGTCATCAGCATCATGCTCATCTATATTGATATGATATAGATAAGCAGAACTTTATGAACGGGGTGACTCAGAAAACCGCTTAAAACGTATTGGGTTAGTGTGGGTACTCATGCATAATAGTGCTGGTGACGATATAGGTAAAACGTGGGCTCGAACCCATTTCCCATGATATCCCCATAGTAACACGCGTCTTATGACTCTTTCGTCGCGAAGAAAAATCGATGTCTTAGATGCAAAGAGTCTAATCTAATAAGGAATGTGGATATCTCCTACAAGAAATACGTACTTTTCTCAAACGGAAAACATACATATTTCCATTATAATCATACTCATTGGTTGTTTGTACCTTGTAACCATACATTATAACAACCTACAGAAGCTAGCGCTCCGAACGCCCTCCGGAAATTAACATTTTCTAAAGCGCTTGCAAATGAAGGCGCATACACATCGAAATGACTTTTCAGAGCCTTTGTTACATGTACGAATTCTGCGAAATAAAATTAGACGCATTAATGAAACGTTTTACTTTCGCGTGATTTGCTTTACACTCGATCCGGCTTCAATAAGGGAAACGCTAAGATAGCGAGGAATTTGATAGATATTCATAATGCAAAGGAAAGGAAGCATAATCAGATTTTCATTGGAGATTCACGGCGGTGCCTGTGGGCCGCGGCGGCGGGGGGCGGAGAAATGAATACTTATTGCGAAAATGAAGCGGGCCATTAATGAACGCCGGCTCCGGTGAACCGATCGGCCGCGATTTAATTCCCTTCGAAAAATATTCAATAAACGCCGCAAAGACCCTCGCGCGGGATCATCCGCAAACAGGCGGAATCCAATGGAGTAGAAAAATTGCATAGACAGGGGAAAATTCATATTTTATCAAAAAGCGAATAATCCTCATAAATCTTTCCTTGCAATTGAATGGTTGTTGCTAACAGCTCCAAATTACTTTACGAGAAAAAGGGGCATTTGTGACTTAAGTATTATGTGGTACTTGTTAGATAGGTATGTTATGTACCTCATAGAGGTATTTAATCAGTTCTTCTTAAATATATTTTATAAGAGTTAACTAATACACCAACTAGATTATTCGCATCGACTTTTATAAAAACGCAATTTTTCAATGTTCACAATAAGAAAGAATAATCTATTACGTTCCATTGTTGAGAGCTCCCGCGCTAGTACATTACGGTTTTTCTCTTTGTACGTGTACTAACAGCTTTAGTTTGCGGTTTTTGCATCTTTTTTTAGGTGCGTACCATCTTCATTTTTCATTCCAATGCAAAACTTAATAAATGTATGCATTACAATAGAAAATTTTGTATTCGGATCGTAAAGGGTTTAGCATTAAAACACAAAAAAATATGCTTAAAATATTTTATTACATATCTTTCAACGCTTTAACAACACAAATATTGTACAATAACTGGCTTTGTAATTTAGACCACGCTTGTGTCGCGGTCTCTTCAACTGAGACTAAAGCGTTCCGAAGTTCCTCATTTCGGGAAATTACTTTAGTGTGCATCTTCAGATACAAACTCATGTAAGACTGGGCTAATTCGAAGTCTCTGTTGCTTTTTAACATAACGTCCAGCATTTTAAGAAACTGGTTCATGACGTCTATATTACCGCCGGCATCGGGAGCCATACTTGTCACCTCAGCTTCGATAGCCGCTGGCGGAAGCGTTTTCAATTTTTCTATACACTTCTCGTAATTATCTTCTGTCTCACAAACGATTAATTTCTTTCCGAATACTGTCAATGTTGATAAGGAATCTGGCATTAACAACTTCGTATCTGTATTGCCGTCCTTGTCTTTCGCCAAGTCAAATTCTAGTTCGAGACTTGGTATGGTTGGTAAGAAGAATGGTGCTGACTTTGGCACGGTCAGGGGAGTTTTGGGCTTGTTCCTTTTCTTGACAATGTCTAAATGTAACAAATTCAACCAACGAGAAGTGGGTTGATCTGACAGAGTAATAAGTTCTTCACTTATTTGAATAGGAGATTTGTAATCGGGCTCTTCGCCTAAATCTAGCGTTCCTATGTCATCTATTTCTGGTTTCTCTGGCGCTGTGCTTGGCAATCCTGGAAAATGTGTACGCGATTATAATAACTGAACAAACATCATTTTTCCTACTACCTAAATAACACACACGGACGAATAAAAAAAGTCTGACGGAATCTCGCTAAGAAAAGATTGAAGCACTTGATTTTCTCTTAAATCCACTATAATTTCGACAGTATTTTAACACACCAGGCGGCATATTCTTATTTTATTTGTGACACTACGACAAAAACTTCCGTCACACGAGATATGTTGCGTAATCGCGGCTTTTAAGCTTACTATGAATGTGAATGTGTGCGTGCCAGCCCGTACTTTTAAGCGAGCGGAATTACTATCGGGTGCTTCACATATTGTTTAGCAAGATTCCGTCCGGCTGTTTTTTTTCGTCCATGATCAGACACAAGTATATAAAATCTGTAATGGTAACAAAAAAGTCAAATAACTCACTCAATTTAGGTATATTAACTTCCTTCTTGTCTATTGGCTTGAGGAATATTTTCTCGTAGAGTAATTTGTTCGCCCAAAGGAACACGCCTACTTCTCCAACATGGGTCGTGGCTAGGAATTCACCCGTTGGGGACATACTTAGTGAGGTGCATGGCTGCTCTACCTAAGATCACACGAAAAAACTTGGGTAAATAATTTAAAATTAAACAGTTAACAGCTTTCACAAAACATTCAGAAACAGAACGATATTCTGTAGGGCTATAGGTATAGAGTTGTTACGTGCCGAGATAAAACCCGAGTCTCATAAAAGTGAAAGATAAGCACTAGACTATGCTAGGATTTTCTTTTGTTCCATATCATAACTACCCAAGTAACACAAGTAAAACAAAAAATTGCGGCCAAATTCTCAAACGCGACTCAATTTTAAGTCGCCTTTAAGTCATGTTGTCACCGTCTCTCTAAAGTGCATTAAAGCGACAGAATGACTTTTAAGATCGTCATAAAGTTAAGTATCGTTTGAGTTAATTTTTATTTATTTGTTTTCAAAAATGGTTACGCGTTTCAAATGTGACACTGGATCCCACACCAGGATACCCTGTGTTGCAGGATCCAGTCTCTTTCGACAAGTAGATGACATTGGTTAAAATACAATACTAATAAAGAAAACAAATAAAAAAATATAATAAAAATAAAGCTTACAACTACGGGCACAAAAAATAACCAACGTACAGTTAATAAAACGAATTTCCGAGCGTTGACAGAAGAACTTAGAAATACTGACTGGACTGGAGTGGTATCAGAGATAGATGTAGACGTCGCGACTAAAGAATTTCACACAATTTTAACAAATGCAGTTAAGAAGCATACTGTTGAGAAGAAAATTAGCCGTTCAAAATTCATCTGTAAGCCCTGGATTTCTCCTGGCCTTATTAGATGTATGAATCATAGGGATAAACTTCACCTTGATTCGAGGAAACATCCCAATGACCAAACTAAAAAACTTATTTACACCCGCTATAGGAATTTTTTCACCAATCTTGTCCATAGACTGAAACGTGAACATGACAGTCAAAGGCTTGAAGAAAACAAACAAAATACTAAAGGCTTATGGAAAACTATCAAAAACATTTGCGAATATAACAATAATAGAAGTAACTCTTATGAGCTGCTTAAATGTGAATCCAATGCTCAGGATTCAATTGACAGCTGCAATGATTATTTCTCCTCGATTGGCAAAGACTTGGCTGATAAGATTCTGAATGAATTGAATGAAACCCAAGAATCACTGATTCCCAAACTTAATTTAGGAGAACCTTTACCTTTACCTTCTTTATGCAACCGACTGACTATTTTGAGGTTAATAAAATTATTGTAAACCTAAGAAGCGATAGTGCCCCTGGTCTGGACGGTTTTACGCCGAAACTTGTTAAGATTATAAAAGATGAAATAATAATTCCTCTGACCCACATTATTAACCTTAGCCTAGGTTCTGGCATATTTCCTAAAAGTTGGAAGGAGGCCCAAATCACTCCAATACACAAGAACGGTTCGAAACAAAACCCGGCGAATTATAGGCCTATATCCCTCCTAGGAACATTCTCTAAAGTTCTCGAAAAGATAGTGAACAAACGACTTACTTCTTATCTAGAAACCAACAACTTGCTATCAGATACACAGTTTGGCTTCAGACATGGTAAATCCACGGAAGATGCAGTAAGCCTTCTAGCCAAACTTGTGACACAACATCTAGATAACAATGAAAAGTGCATAGGGGTGTTTCTCGACCTCGCAAAGGCTTTTGACACTGTTGCTATCCCCTTACTTCTAAAGAAGCTGGAAGCGATCGGTATAAGAGGACTGCCACTTCAATGGTTCGAGACTTACCTGACCAACAGACGTCAATGTGTCAAAGTGGGGGATAGCACCAGCTCTCAAAAAAGCATTGCATTTGGTGTTCCACAGGGTAGCGTTCTTGGCCCGACCCTTTTTATAATCTACATGAATGATATTTTTTTTTTTTTTTTTTTTTTTTTATGATTTATAGATCTGCTCTTGACCACAATCTAGACAGCTTTGTCAGGATGTGGTCGACGATGGAGCGAGCAAACCTATTAGGTGCCGATTCACTCCAGCTTTAAAGGCGTTAGGGTTATAAGTGCCCGGAAATACAGATGCCGGCAGTGAATTCCACAACTTGGCTGTGCGCATTATGAAAGAGTTCTCAAAGCGCTTGGTCCTGATAGTAGGGATTTCCACCAAATGTGGATAGGATATATCCATCAAGTGATTAGCCAAAATGCAAAGATTATATGCTATGCAGACGACACGGTGATTCTCTTCCACAACAAATCCTGGGAAGCATTACAGGAACAAGCTCAGCTTGGCATGTCTATTGTTAAACAGTGGCTTGACCTTAACCTACTTTCACTTAATTTAAAAAAAACTAACTTTATCTGTTTCCGCAAGACTCTGGCATCGGCGCCAAAACTTCCTGTTAAAATGAAAATTCACTCCGCAACTTGTAATTTAACTCTATGCACCTGTGAGGAAATTAAAAATGTCGAATCCCTTAAATACCTGGGGATTTTAATTGACCAACGCCTTTCTTTCAAACCCCATATTGAACTTGTAGCCAAGCGAATCAGAAAACTCATTCACATGATGAAACTGTTGCGTAACGCAGCCAACGAAAATATTTTAAAACTCGTGTATGTAGCATTATGTGAGTCGGTCCTCTGTTACTGTATGTTGATTGTAATAAGGTTCACTTTTGTATGGCGTCGATGGAGAGAAATAAGAATACGTGTGTGTCACGGCAAGTGTAATGAGCGACTCGTTTGCTACAGGGCGGTCAGCCTAATATAAACAATATTGAATGAATCACAACATACCGCCCATCAAAAGGACAGTAGGTCCTTTTCTAAATAAAGTTAAATTAAACATGCTACATTAGCTAAGTTACATCAATGATATTGTTGGTGGTTGAAAATATACAAATTGTTTTATGCATTAAATATTGAATTTCAAAGTTACAATTGCATCATGAACATTATAAAAATATTAAAGTTAATTCAAACATGTGAATCTATAGGTAACGGACATAGCTTGGTAACAGTTCGTTTAGTCACAGTAGTGCCACTTTTCACACTATAAACCCTTGTTAGACCATCTAGACCGGGGTGTTTACCGACAATTCGTCCTAAACTCCATTTACCAGGGGGTAAATGATCAGTTTTAATCAAGACAATATCTCCAATTGCCAATTCCTTCTCTTTCTTGAGCCACTTAGGGCGCTGTTGTAATCTCGATAAATACTCGTCTTGCCAACGTCGCCAGAAATCATTAACAAGTTTTTGTGTGTGTTGCCATCGAGACAAACTAGAAACTCTGATGTCTTTCAAATTGGGTGATGGGACAACAATTGGTGCTTCTCCAATAAGAAAGTGTCCTGGTGTGAGTGGGTTTATGTTCTCTAGATCTGTATCACCGAGAGGACACAAGGGACGTGAGTTTAAACAACATTCAATCTGGCAAAGTATTGTTGACATTTCTTCGTAAGTAAGGTGACATGTTAGGATTCTTTTCAGGTGGTATTTTATGGATTTGACACCTGCTTCCCATAATCCACCGAAAGAGGGACTGTAGGCCGGAATAAAATGCCATTGAGTACCATCTGTGGCTAGTGTCTCTGCTATTTCTCCAGTGAACTGTAATTTTGCTTCGTTCCAGGCATCTCGAAGTTCTTTATTAGCACCCACAAAATTTCGGCCCTGATCGCTCCACAGGTGATTGCATTTGCCTCTTCTCGCAACGAAGCGTCTAAAAGCACCAATAAACGCTGCCGAAGTAAGATCACCTACAAGCTCAATGTGTATCGCCTTGGTTGACATACAGACAAATATTGAAATGTATGCCTTGCAAGTCTTATTTCCTCGACCTTTGGACATCAAAACTTGAAATGGACCCGCGAAATCTACACCGCTATTTATAAACGGTCTTGATGGGGTTACTCTTACTTCGGGTAAATCTCCCATAATTTGAGCTCTTGTAGATGCATTAAGTCTGGCGCAAATGAGACATTTGTGAATATGTTTCTTAACCATTGACTTTGCTTTCAGTATCCAGTACTTAGAGCGTAGAGAGCACAGCATCAGCTGAACACCTCCGTGGAGTGTATTCTTATGTGCGTCAGCAATTATCAAAGGTACCAGTGTGTTTTTATTTCCCAGAATAATAGGATTTCTTCTACCATCAGGTAAGTTTGTATGTCTAAGGCGACCGCCCACCCTGAGGATTTGTTTCTCATCTAGGTAAGGGTTAAGGGATCGCAACGGACTGTTCCTTTTTACTTGTTTATTTATTTTCAATCTTTCTATTTCTTTTTCAGATAACCAACTTGGACGTCTCCACCACAAGTCACATTTCTTCAATTCTGATAGCAGTATTCCTCGGGAGGCAACATCAGCGGGATTATCACTGGTTTGGACATGATACCAGTGTTTGATATTTAGATTGTCTATTATTTCGACGACGCGATTAGCAACAAAAGATTTCCATCTAGTAGGATCGCCGCACAGCCAGGAGATAACGATGGTGGAATCTGTCCAGGCAAACATGTGTGAAGTTGGGATTTGCATTGCTTTTCCAATTTGCTTCATGAGCTTAGAGAGGAGCAACGCACCACACAGTTCCAGTCTTGGCAAGGAAATTGTTTTGAGCGGTGCGACTCTTGTTTTAGCAGCAATAAGTTTGGTTTCAACTTTGTGATTTGTTTCAGTTCTTATATAAACTACAGCTGCATACGCACGCATTGAGGCGTCACTGAATCCGTGTATTTGTGTAGTTGTATCATTCATTGTGCCAAGCCATCTATCCACATGTATGTCGCTGACATTAATAAAATCTTTCTTTATCTGACTCCATTCTGCACTTAATGCATCACTGACATTCTGGTCCCAAGTTAACTTTTCTAGCCATAATTTCTGTAACAATATTTTTGCCATTACAGTGCTCGGCGCTATCCAACCAAGTGGATCGAATAGCCTTTGGACGTCGGAGAGAATATTTCGTTTTGTTATATATGTGTTTTCAGTCGCTGGCAGAGTATGGTTGTATCGAAATGTATCTGTGCTTAAGTTCCATACAATGCCCAACGCTTTGACTGTTCCATCAAGATTCATATTTATATGTGCAGAGTTTGACCTTTTCTCTTCTTCTATGGACTTCATAAATTCAATGTTGTTTGAGGACCATTTGGTTAACTGGAAACCTCCTTTTTGCAGTGTTCTTGTTACCGCTTTAGCTAGAGATATAGCTGCTCCTACATCGTCTGCGCCATCAAGCCAGTCATCCATGTAAAAGTTATTTGTTATGGATTGTACAGTGAGTGGTTGAGACTGTCCTTCGTCATGAGCTACTTGATGGAGTGTTTTAACTGCTAAATATGGCGCCGATGCAGTTCCGAAAGTGACTCTGAGCAGACGATATTCTTGTAATTCTGACTCGCCTGTTCTCCAGATAATTCGCTGGAAGTCTGTGTCATCTTTAGTCACTAGTATTTGGCGATACATTTGTTTAATATCGGCCATGAAGCATACTCGTTTCATTCGCCATTTCATTAGCAGGTTCCTCAAATCTTCTTGCAGCTGCGGTCCTACCAGTAATTCTTCATTTAAGGAAATATTGTTTGTACCTTTACAGGAAGCATCGAAGACAACGCGTGTTCGAGATGTCTCTTTGTCGTTGCGAACAACCGCGTGGTGTGGTAAGTATACTGATCTTTTTGTTTCTGTTTCACTTTCAGGTATCTTCTCCATATGCCCTTGCTCCATGTAATCATTTATAACTTTTGTGTATTCTTTTTTCAGGTCTGGTGACTTACTGAACTTCCGTTCCAGCTGCAGAAATCTTTGGATAGCTATCTCTTTTGTGTTTCCTTCAGGTGTTTGTGGACTGTCGGTTTTGAAAGGTAATTTAACTATATATCTTCCTTCTTCATCTCTATTTGTTGTTTGGTTGTAGATATCTTCACAAAGTGTTTCTTCTTTTGTTAAATGTCTGTTACTGTCAACTTCTATTTCCCATATCGACTTCAACACATCATCCACATCAACCTGGTGATGCATAACAATGTGAGTATCTTCTCGTGGCTTTTCACAGATATCTCCAAAGATTAACCAACCAAGGGCTGTTTTTTGTGCAGTTGGGGTGCCTGGTGGACCCTTTATAATGTCTGGTTGAACAATCTGTGCGTATTCCTTGACGCCAAGAAGAAGATCTATTGGACCTGATGTTAGGTAACTCGGATCAGCTAGGTTGAGCCCGTCGATGTGAAGCCATGGTTGTGTAACAGTTATTGTTTTGGTGGGTAGGTTTGTGGTCAGTGGTTTCGACATCACGTAGGCCTGGATTGGTAAACTATAATTTTGGTCCCACTGTGATGTTATAGTGAGCTGCACCACATGCTTGAGTTCTGTTCTCGTAGATCCCACTCCTATAACGCTTCCTTTGACTTGTTGTCGTTTCAGTTTCAATAGTTGAGTTGCTTTCTCGCTGATAAATGTTGCTTGGGAACCTTGATCGACCAACGCGCGTAATGTAATGATACGGCCATGATCGTTTGTTGCTTCTACTATAGCAGTCGCTAACAATGCTACTCTCTGTCTAGTTGTGAAATGTGACGCGATCATTGTTTTTACATGAACTTCCTCCTCTTCTACTACATGCTGTGAAGCCAACGGTTGTGGTGAGTTGCTCGGTGAAGCCGCTGGTTCTGTGTCCTTTATCTCATGTAGTAGAGAATGATGACGTCTGTGACATATTTGACAGGATACACGTAGTTTACATCTCGAAACTGAATGTCCTGGTACTAGACAGTTAAAACATAAATGATTGTTCTTGACATACTCGCTTCTTTGTTTAGGTTCCATCTGTATAAGTGTAAGTAAGTCAAGTGTTTTATGTAATATTTTTCAACTCTAATGAATTGTAGTTTTTGTGCTTGCAAGTGATCGTTAAAATCAGTGTTAATTCATCCTATTACTATCCGTGGAAACCTGTAATTGGCTTAATGTAACCTATGCTAGCTGCTTATTAATTTTTATATAGCTGTTGGTTTTCCTAATTATAAATAAATAAATAAATAAATGTCTTGCAGTGACACAGTGTATGATTTTCGTTACACATAATACATGACTTTTCTCTAGTTGCGGTTGCAACATGATGTGAACGTTCCTTAACTTGCTTTGTCTCTCTTGTATTGTTTGCAGTTACTAATTCTAGGGTGCGGAATTTGGACTCCATGAACTTCTTAAAGTCGTTCCATGTAGGTAAAGCTTCAACGTCATCTTGGTAGGCATGTTCTTCCCAGTTTTTATGTGTCTCTGGGTCTAACTTCTGAACTAGAATATATATTATTAATAAATCCCAAGAGCTTGTCTTAATTTTCAAATTTTCTAGGTTATTAAGGCATTCTGTTGTCGTATCCAGTAATCCTTTCAACTGACAAGCTGATTGAGAAGTCATTCTTCGTTGATTAAATAATCTCTTTAGTACACAGTTTAATATTATACGTCTGTTGCCATACCTTGTATTTAAGACGTTCCATGCACTTAGATAATTACTGGATGTCACCTGGATATGTTTCAATAGTACCTCCGCTTCACTTGTAACACTTGTCTTTAAATAATGAAGTTTCTGCACATCACTGAGGTTATTATTGTCATGCACTAACTACGTAAACAAGTCCTTGAAAGTCGGCCATCCTTCATAATCACCGCTAAACTTAGGTAGTTGAATTTTCGGTAAATGTACAATATTGCTCGGTGTATATGGAAAGTTCGCGCTTGAATTTGCTGACCTTTGATCTGATGATGGCTGCTCCGACATGGATGCGAGCATATCTTTCAAGTCTCCTTGCAAAATATTGTACAAGTCTTCGTAAATAAAGAATTCTTCATTCAAAAAATACTTTAAAACTCCCTTTTGTTCTTTGGGTGTTATCTTCACCAACTCATCGTGTGCACTTTTGAATGAAACCCAGTATTCATCAACAATTTTTAAACGTGTTTCTACATAGCCTTTGGTTAACCTCGCTTTTGAACACTTTTTCAAATTAGTCTGTGTTTTTTGTAACAAAATGGCTCCATCTTCCAACACTGAGAGCAATTGTTGTTGTTCCTTCGTAGTAGCCATATTTTACAGCTAAAATATTGCAACAATTCTCCAAAGCAAGTCGCGGAAATGCGTAAACAAACGTATTTTTACTGCAGTTGATTCAATTTATTATAATTCTCACTAATGAGTTGCTCGCGACGAGTCCTTATCGCTGTGGAATGCGCTTCTATTGTTCCACGGCCGGCCGGCATCGACGCTCCGTAGTTCTTTGTATGCGGCTCGAATTCGACCATATGTTGATTGTAATAAGGTTCACTTTTGTATGGCGTCGATGGAGAGAAATAAGAATACGTGTGTGTCACGGCAAGTGTAATGAGCGACTCGTTTGCTACAGGGCGGTCAGCCTAATATAAACAATATTGAATGAATCACAACACTGTATCACTGTATGGGGTGGAGTCGGCATCTCCACCATGATACCAAAGACATTAAATATTTACTAGTGATAGACAGGACAAGACGACCAAAATCGTAATCCAATACTTGTTACTAATTGGTAACAAGTCTCTCAGTCTAATGACATACCCCTGCATGTTAGGTCGCATCCGTGTGTTGACAGTATAGCTACAACAATAACAAATTTTGGAGAAAATATGCCGTGTTGCGCATTGCGATATTGCAAATCACGTTATGGGAAAATTACTGCATCTGACTTCAGTTTATTTTCGTTAGTATTTTTTATATTTAACTAGTAAATAAATATAATAAATAATTTTCGTAAATCATTCTAGAACATGTGCTAATATTGTAATAAGCGCCATCTATTGTTGAGTAGCTTAACTACTGCCTTGTTAGAGATGTGATGTTTATCGATTTTGTTATCGATAGTAAATAATAAATATAATACTGTTTAAGTATTGAATGCAAACATAATCATGTCATTTAAATATAAGTATATAAACAAGTGCTATTCGTTCAAGTATGTTGCTGGTATTGTAGGTTTCCGCCAGTAAATAATGTAGCACGTGAGAAGTGGATACGGTTTGTTCAAATAGATCGCAGAGAAGAAAATTGGCTTCCAGCTGCTGCATCAAAATTATGCTATAAGCATTTTAGAAGAGAAGACGTCTACTTCGGGATATTTTTCATTGTGAAAAATATTGATAATTTCTCGAATTATGAGCGTTTGCATGAGAAAAGCTGGCATAAAACGACCACATTTTTCAGCATTTTTCGATTTAAAAGAAAAGGTTTTGTTGTGATTCATTCAATATTGTTTATATTAGGCTGACCGCCCTGTAGCAAACGAGTCGCTCAATACACTTGCCGTGACACACACGTATTTTTATTTCTCTCCATCGACGCCATACAAAAGTGAACCTTATTCAAATCAACAGGTTTTGTTTTTTACAAAAAAATATTTTTGTGTATTGTAGCCCTTTTTAAAATACGCATTTTGACACCCTAATTATTTTGATACACTTAAAACTTCCGTAGATAAAGCGAATTAGCACTACTTCTGTAAACTGGCCCCTACTGGACCGATCGAAAAAACATTTTCAATGTTAAAATTAGTTTTCTTACAGCAAACCTTAGAGCGATAGAGAGATGTTGTTGTATGTTACTATATGTCGCCGTCCCCGGAGAATAACATGATAATCGCTATTGTCTTAGTTTTCATGTTATGCCATATTTGAGATCCGTAGGTCTTAATACAGCTTTACAATTTTTTCATAATTTTTTTGCTGTTATTTATGGAGTTATAAAATTATGTAATAGTTTTCAAAGTTTTTTCTACTTTATATTGTTACGCGAATAAAATTGCCAGACAGTGTTAATAAAAAAAATTTGGAATTATAAATATGGTAAAATCTATAGCAATCATGTTCTTGTTCCAACTATTTGGTAAAAAAAAACGCTATGTATGTTGTCATTTTATTCACGTAAAAATATTCCCCATTGCGTTGACTAACGTAGCCTTGATAAAAAGTTTTTGTGTAGGCTGACCATGTCATTCGAAGAACCGATGGCCACTGGAGCAGATGAGTCCTTGAGTGGAGACCAAGAATCGGCAAACGAAGCGTAGCCCCCCCCACCAAGCCAGATGGACCGATGACCTAAAGACAGTGGCTGGACATGACTGGATGCGGAAGGCAGAGGACGCGAGTGTTGTGGCGCAACTTGGGAGAGGCCTATTTCCAGCAGTGGATTGCGATAGGCTGAGTTGATGATGATTGAAAGGCGAGATGAACCCGCGTTCACAAAAAAAAAACGAATTAGAAAACAGCTTGCTTAAGAATAACTACCTATTGCTTTTGCTCTAAAGAAAGGCGTCACATAACACATAATATCTGAATTTGTTACATCAAATCCACAGAACCGAAGAGCAGGAGGACTATGCAAATGACTATAGGATGAAGAAGCCATGCTTTGACCATCTCTTGAAAATGGTTTCATCACACTTGTCAAAACAAGATACCTGCGTCCTGCATGCGAGAGACCGAGAGTAGCATAACCCCTACAGAAAAATTGGCTGCTGCATTTATCTCGCGACTGGCAGAACTATATCAATGTGCTCATGAACGTCCTGCATAATCAGCCTATCACAGTCCACTGCTGGACATAGGCCTCTCTAAATAGCACGCCACCGAATTCTATCATCGGTTACTATCATCCAGTTTTCACTAGCCACCTTGCGTCGATCGCCACTCCACCTAGGTTTAGGGCTTCCTACGCTACATTTTCCGAATCGCAGTCTCCACTCTAGAACACTCCTACCCCAACGGTCATCGGTCCTTCGGCTAATATGGCCAGCCCACTGCCACTTCAGCTTGCTTATCCTGTGAGCTATGTCGACAACTTTGGTTCTCTGTCGGATCACCTCGTTTTGGATCCGATCCCTCAGATAAACTCCGAGCATAGCCCTTTCCATAGCACGCTGAGCTATTTAAAATTTGTAAACCAGCCGTATCGTGAGTGTCTACGTTTCGGCTCCGTAAGTCAGCGTCCTTTCGGAAAAGTTATCCATTTGTTTCTTAATAACTAACTAAGCCAATTACTGTACGTAGTGTTTTGTGAAAGTGACGACTTTACGACAAGTTATGTAAACTATTTCAGAGAAAATAAACAAAGGACTGCAAGAATTACTGCTATAATAAGAGATTGACGTGGCTGGCGAGGACTCAGATTCAGCCTACTACAGTCATGGTGTGTACTAAGTTTTACTTAGTTACAAAAATGTAGGAAAATCCCAAAAATACAAGGTACAGTCAACAAATCGGAATCATGACCCACTCAGCAGATAATTCGTTTGAAATCGTCAAAACAGTAAGGTTTTCTTCTATGTCGCACTTAGGACATTTTGAATATTACAGAAACTGTATTAATACGGGTCAGAGGACTGTGCCATTTTGTGCTTTGTTATCAATGCAATAGATTTATAATTGGATTGGAAATTATGTTTTTGATAAAGCAGGAATTGTTTTGAATTTAGAATTAGTTTCACGTGGTTTTCCTACAAACAACTATATTTTTTAAGAAACCTATACTAACTTTTTCGATTACAGAACATTAATAAAATAAAAATAAAAATGAAAAATAATAAAACGTCAAGTATAAAATGGTGTCAAACATTATTTAGGTATCTTGTCAAAGTTTGGAGTTAAACATCAAGAATAAAAATTAGAAAAAACAATTATAAATTCTGCGGAAGACCACGTAGTGACTAATCAATTATCTGGCCGAATATCTGCTAACATGTGGGCCTGGTGAGTGCCGGAAATGTAGGCGAACTCGTCCAGATTTCTTCTCGTGCAAATTCAGTTGACTTATTAGAAGAAACTATGTTACCGACGGTGCGAACGGTTTACCCGCGAGAAGAAGTTCCGAACTTCTACGTTCACGATACCTGTCCAGTGCATACAGCAAGAGTTGTCACCAGATTTTACCAGCATTTTCATAGCCATCTAGGTCCCCGGATCCCAATCCAAATGAAAATTTACTGGGCTTGATGGTCCAAATGTGGGATAATAGAAACGAGAAACGAGAGGACAAGGCAAGCACTTGAAAAACGTTGTAACAAAATTTGGGATTATATGAGAGGAACGGACATTTGCAGTCGCCTAATCGGATCGATACGTTCCAGACTATTGGACGTTATTGAAAACTATTTTGCTTACTCTCGTTTTTAGGATAAATTAATTGTCATTCATTAATGTTATTGTGAATATTTTATTAACTATTTAAATACAGTCTTTTATTGTGTATTTCCCTTATCTCTTATTTAATTATGTTTTATGCAGTGGGTATGGTGACTAAATAATAAAGAAGTGCTTATTATTGTGAGATTTCACAAGTCGACGCCATTCGGGTATTACGCAGTAATACCCTTGCAATATGGCATCGAATTTTTATAACAAGTCAGTCCATCATGAGGTATCGAAAGTCAATTGTGTCTATTGTCAGCCATTATGCGTGTTAGCATTTGAAATGTATAACTTCACGTGCCACGTGCTTCACATGTTATGGTTAATGCCAAACGTGTCAAAGAAAGTTCACGTTCTATATGCGTAGCATCTCTAGTACGTCTGTGCGTTCTATGCACGAAAGGAGATGGCATAGGGCACAGACCTACATAGGGAGACGACAATTTTATTGGTAAACGAACTGTCACTGTCAATAGCTAACAAAATTGATAACAAGTCTGTTGCCAGGGAAATATCTGTTTAAGCGAAATTCAACCTAATTGTATTAGAATGTCTGTAGGATATTAAGCTTATCGTGGGTCATGATTCCGATTTGTTGACTGTACAAGGTGTATTCAACAATTGAACATGAATGAATTATAGTACACAGGGTTGTATATACTCCCAATCAGATGTACGTCATAATAATAGATGTTACAGAGTGAGTTCTATGACATCAAGCTTAATAAACAACAGGAATTGGATCCAAGATTAAGCTGGTCAGAAAATATCGCAGTCCAAAGTTATAGAAGTGAATTTTTCTCATTTGCAGCGGCATATTCTACGATATAAATATGATTTTGATGTGGAGTATTCCCAAATGGATACCCAACCTCAACAAAGGGTACCAGCAAGAAGGAAACGGGGTGCTATGCGGACTGCATCAAACACACCGAACTCTGCCACTGAACATGAGTGGAAAGCAGCATATGCCAACTCTCTGCCACTACCCAAGGCTCTACATGCTGATCTGATGAGTCTTTGTAAGGCCAAAGCAATCCCATCCTATTATCATGGGTTTTATGAGGTCCCTAACCTTTGTCGGGAATTCTGAGAGTCATGCACAAGAAAATGACAAGCGAGATGAGGAATAATATTTTTTTGTTCTAAGTTTATTGTATTAATTTTAAATTAAACAATCGTTGATTACTATAACTTAGTTTCATTGACAAAACAAGAATAACAGTTCAAAGTGTGATTACCATACAAAACATATTCAATATTAACCAGAATAAAATGATAAGTTACCATAGAATAAAATTATAAGACAATGTTGCAATATTAAGCCTCGCTTGAAAGAACCGAGAATAAAATGACAAAGGACAATACAAACTGTTGACGCAATATTTTTTTTACTAATATCTTATTTTGCTAATATCTTTTTATTAATTAAAGTTATTAATTATATACTAAATTTACGGAAATACAAAATAAATTAGCTTTCATTTGAGCCTTCTTGCTTCTGTTAAAGTCCAGTGATTGGCGAGCAATCAACAAAAATCAGTTTTTTATTTTTCCTGAAAAGTTAAGTTTTTGCAATTGTCATTTTATTCCCCGGGGACGGCGATGTTATGTTTTATGTTAAAAAAAGTTAACTTACCTATATTTACTTAAATGAGTTTGCTATAATTTAAACATAATTTTATGAATAAATAAGTTGTAAACACTGAAACTACTGAAATAATTTTATTGCTTTCCTAATTATTGTCACTTATTTTTATCTTTTCAAATGTGAAAAAAAAATACATTTATCGATATTATCGATACTCTGATAAATGGTAACACCCCTACCACAAGTTTCTAGTTTCTACTTAGCTTCACCCAGAGTTGCCAGACCTATAGATTTTTCTGTAGATCTATGGATTTTTGACGTCGCCTACGGTTATACGGATATCGATAGCAAATCTATGGATTTTTGAACGTAATAAGTTATTCTCTCTATTTAATGTACATAAAAACACACTTAGGCAATAGGCTCGCCCGCTATTACATGGGACTATAACATAACTGGCGAAATGTGGGTGTACTATTACACCTCTGCCTACCCCTTCGGGGAAATACAGGCGTGATATTATGTTAAAAACACACTTTAAATGATAATGACACTGACACGGGCAGAGAGAATAAACTTTTACACTTAATAAAATTGTTTTTCTGTCATAGACGCGTTTTGCTTATGTTTGTTTAGTTTCCAATATTTATTTACCAGATTTTAACTATATTAGGAGTAAAGGCAAGTCTAAATAGTCAGACAAAGCTTTAAAAAAGTCTCTAGATCTACGGTTTTCATAAAGGGGAATCTACGGATTTTTAGATTTTTCAAGTTTAATTCACGGATTGAAAATCGGATCTGGCAGCACTGGTCACCTACCGGGCGATAGCTGAATTATATTTTACACTCTGTTTTTTTTATTTGTCTTATTTAGTAAACAATCTTGGCATGTCTTTTTTAATTCAATTTGTCAATAATAATTATTAAGAGACATTATGTTAACAACTCCACACACTTAATAACATTCTTTAACCTAATTACATGTGCAGGACTAGTAATTATATTTTATTAGTAGTTTTTTCAATAAAGAGACATGCCAAGATTGTTTACTAAATAAGACAAGAACGAAAACACAGACTTGAATAATTTAATACGTGTTTCTGCTATTTCACGTTAGATGTCGTCATTGTAACTTGGGATCAAAGTTTTTCTTTGAGTTTTCGTCTGATAGCCTCTCTATGCCCTATATTAAATCTCTTTGCATGATACGTATCGAAATAGCTCAGCGGTCTGTCCTGAAGGTCATGTACAGGAAACCATTTAGATATTCTACAGATCGCCTATACAAGGAAACTGCAATACTTACCGTTCGAAAATTATACCTACTCAAAATAACTCTAAAACAACATAAAAAGGTTATCCAGTCAGCCGAATATCCACAGCTACTTAAAAAACGAGTATTCCAGTGTTCTCACGCCGTAGTTAAAACCACGTTTGCACAACACATGTAAGAGTTTATGCTTAGCTTTCTATATAATAAAGTGGTAAAAATATGTGACATCAAAATTTGTAAAGTGAAGGAAGTTAAAAGTGTTGTTCAAAAATGGCTTTTAACTCAGTCATACCTTGAATCAGAGTTTTTTATTAGGATAATTTCATAATCTTATCATATCTATACTCACTTAGCAAGCTCTAATTCAACACTTTCACACACACCCCTAACACTTTCACACTCTCACTAAACACTTTCACACTCACACTATCAGCACTTTCACGCACTCCCAGTACACTCTTTCATACGCACCCAAACATTCAAATTCGACACATTCGCACAACTTCAGTATTTTTATTTATTATACTTTTTTTATTATTACGTTTTGCTATTTGGTCAGATCATAATGATATCATAAAATACAGTACCGACCCCGGGAATGCACTTTGTTAAACTGTGAATAGTATCGTAGGATTCCACGAGACAGGCTTGTCCTAGTGTGGAATCCACAAATTAATTGTTTCCTTATGTAATACCTACTACTTATACCTGTAATGTATCTCTTAAGGAAATGTAAAAATACAGTTATTTTTGGCAAAAAAAAAAAAAAAAAAAAAATATATATATATATATATTTGGAGGTTAGAGATGGTTATTGGCTTTTACTTTTACCTTTAAACGGTTTTTGTGTTACTTGGGTATTATTTTGTCGGAAAAACCTAGACAAGATTGACGCAAAACTGGGAGGAATGGTGTAAAAGGGAGGTGGTGCCCTGCAGTGGATTGATAAAAGCTGCAAATGATGATATTGATAACTATTATTATTACAAACGTACAAGTTTAGAAACTTGGACACTTCCACAAAGAGGACTGCGCTGGCATTTCAAATCAAGTCGTAACTGAAAATCGGACTTACCAAAAATATATCGACTAGTTTAGCACTTGGTATATCCCACGTACAAATGCTGCAATCCATAGATGAACTAATCAACCACCTGTAATAAAACGTCAAATTAATAATCCAGACTATTCAATTAACAAAACGTCAATTTATAATCTAAATTTTATTGATCTAAAAACTTGTAAACGAGCAAAAATTTAAGTAGGTACGTATTTTAATATATTATCTCACCGGCTCTGAGTATCAAATTCAATATCGGTTATCCTCCCCTCGTGGCCGTCGAACTTTCTTACAATATTCATAGTGTCGATATCAATGAGCGTAATGGAAAAGTCTTCGTTCGCGAGGGCTAATAAGCCGCTGTCTCTGTGGCATTTTGTGCTGGACACCGATTCTTCTAACCGCATCACGTGGTAAGGGGTTGTCGCTGAAAGATTTTGTAATGTTAGTTCGTTCGTTAGGGTACTTTTATCAGAATTTCTACTGGAATTCTGAAGCAGTGATGGTCTTTCTAATCCTATTATAAAACTGTAACCACGGGACTAACGACGGTTTCAATTGGTGGCGTAAGGGACAAAATCCGACTTTTCAGAAGAAGCAAAAATCGGTTCTATTAAAAAAACTTTTTAAGTAATAGGTATTGTGTGTATATAAGTCATGTTAAAAGAGACTGCTTTTTTACAATCTTTATTCATTAATATTATTCAATTTTCTCTGCAGATTGTACTAACGGAGATCGTGTCTCTTTTTAGCCATTTTGTCCCTTAGGCCAATTGAATGTATACGCAGTACTCGCAAGCTATGCACATCTATCGAAAATTCATGACCGAGGAAGATCAAACGCACGCGGCATTTTGTAATGAATTACAAATTTTTATTTTCATTAGTCTGCATGAATTTAGACTCAGATAAATGGCGATACGATATTCTTTTAACTGAGTACATATTCTACCTCATAAATTCAAAGATCATGAGCGTGTTTTTATTCACGAATAAATTATTTACGACTTCATTCGAGTTTTATTTTATAATATCCTTTTTCGGGCAGTAGTAAAAAGCTGGATTGGCAATTTGCTTATTTTTAGTTAGTTTAAAAACTCCAATTTAAAGCGTGTGCAATAGGATGAATCTACAAAAGCTTGTAAAAACAACTCAAATGAAACTGGATTAAAACCCACAAACTCCTGACGAAACATCCGGAATTCGAATTTCGGTACGGAAATAAATTCAATAGAGTTGAGTTTTTTTTTATATTAAGCGACCAATGATAGTGACCGATTCCGCGAATATTTTAATAAATATTTTTAACACATAAAATCATAGGTTAAACAAAACAAGATCGTGTAATTCATCTGAGGTGTACGTACAGCCATGATTCACAAACTTTCTTTTTATGGGTATGTCTGCGCAATGCATTTTATATGAGCACAGAGTAGTAAATTAATGAACTAACCAAATATCGAATTGGTGAAATATGGTCGGTGATATTTCGATAACGCGTAACTAGCATGCCAAATACCACGTAACTGATTTCGACAAAATCTTACAAAAAAAGTTAAAAATATATTTAAAATTTGTTAAAATGATTTTTATAACAATTTTCAATAAGTGCTTATAACTAACGGTTCTTTTTACCCACGACTAAGTGGTTATAACTAACGGTTCTTTTAGCTTAGGATCTTAATTGCCAGCTACGCTACGCTACCCACAAGAGGTACATTTAAGTTCAGCCGGTTGTCGGATACGCGGTATTTGCCAATGCTAGTTACGCGCTAACATCACCGACGATATTTTATTATGTAGTATAAACCCCTGCAGACTGCGGGCTTTTTATCAGCTGGTAGTTTAGTCGGGTTCTTAATCAGTGCGGGGACATACGGGAGTGCACACACCGGCAGACCCGATTTCCCATACAAAAATTATATCGGCCGACAAGTTTGCTCTGCAGTCTGCGGGGGTACTAACACAAATTTTGCGTCTCGTCTTGCGTTTTACTGATTAGAGAATCTTGTAGCTAAGTGCTGCGACCTTCATAAGCCTACTAGGCCTGCGATTCTGGCTAGTTAAAGGAACCCCTGCATCAGAAAACTGAAAGTCTGACAACCGGCCAGGTCTCTCCATGTGATTGAGTTACAGAGGTAATATAGCTGTAGATGTCTGATAGCATCTTGAATACAAATAGCCGCTTATAGTTAAACTGAAAGCAGACGCCAAAAAGATGTGGAAAAGTCAAGCCGATGATGGTGCGCCGTACGCTAGGACATTATCCCTCCATCTGCTTACTACTCTGTAATTTTTAACAAGTTTTAATAATAAAAACCTTAATTTTACTAAACTGTTACCTGATTTAAAATACCAGAACTTCAGCTTATCATCAGCTCCAACAGTAATCACCCTTTGGTTGCAAAGATCTGTCTCCACTCCTCTGACTGCCCCCTTATGTGCTAATCTTTCCTTTTCTTTTCCATAGTACCCACGGTGAATACCAGATTGCATGTTGAATTTATGTACCTGACCATTAGTATAACCTGTGAGGATAAGATGAAAATGTGATTATTGCCCTCTGAAACATTCTGAGAATGCTCTGTTTCTCAATAAGATGTTGCTGATGTCACTCAACATATCCAATGTGGAAGTTAAATTCGATACCACAAGCTGAACTCTGTGGTAGCTCACGGTTAAGCAACTGGTGTACTGAACTGGTTGCTGGTGCAATCCTGCTCACAAACGAATTCTTTGAAACAATTTATATCTTTACATTTCGCCACACTTGCGTTAATGCGTTATAACTATAGGATTATAATTCATATTGATACTGAACTTAACTTAAAAATGTCTACTAAGAGAATTAACTAACCAAATCTCATCATTCAAAACCGCACAACAAATATAAATTAAATTACTTCTTGAACTAAGAACTTACCAATGACAACAAAGTTTCCACAGTGCGTAACAGTTAAACATGTAGCAACAACTCCTTTGTCTGTTTCCGGAGGTTTCAACTTATGGTCTCCCATGCGCATTTTATTATAAGACCATGTAGTTGCAATGAAGAATCCTTCATGCAGTGATGCAATGCTGTCCCATTGCTTGTCTCGTTGCATGCATGAACTTATCTTTGTGATTGGTGGTAATGTTAGGTGATCAATTTGCAGTCTCTCTGGAAGAGAAAATATGATTAAAGCATTTCTAAAAATTTTAAAACAACAATTTTCTTTAAACCAGCCTTTCCCAAAGTGGTCGATAACACCCCCTTGTGGGTGCTGCAGTCCTAAAGGGGGGCGGTAAGAGACTTGGAAAAAAAATGTTTTATTGTAATTGTAATTTCAGCTAGGAGGACTCTTAGACACCGACTGAACTTTCGACTTTCGACTACAACTTGTGAACATCAACTAATATTAATTAAGAGATTGCTCAAACAGATTTTCAAAGTGGGCAGTAGACAAAATAATTTTGGGAACCACTGATTTAAACCATAAACTTCACTTCTGAAATTGCTGAAGCTTCAGTGTGAAGTGCAATCGCAACAACTTACAAGATTTCTAAGGAAGTTAGAAATTTTATTTGAACAGAAGGCCAATTCTCATCATAACAATGTTCAAAACATAGTTCCAAACTAATGTCAATTGTCACTGCTTTATACCTCAATCTCCTGACAGTAGATGTTCCTGTTTGCCGTTTATTTGTGACACTTAGGTCGTTTTTTAATTACGAGAATTGGTCTTCAGGTTTTAAGTGCTCTAAGATTTGAATCAGATAGTTAAGATAATTAATAAAATCACCTTATTCAGTTTTCATATTTTCAAGACAACTACCTGTAATCTTCTTTTACTTAAAATGTACTTACTTTTCTTCTTTGAAGCTTTTCTATTATGTGATGCCTTCCCAAGACTCTTGTTGAATGTTTCTGACACTGTGTTCATGATGTGTAGACTACTGTCACTGCCGGCTGCCAGAAGGTTATTACCGCTTGGTTCACAGTGACAAACCATAGTGGGTGGCTGTGAGTGTCCTTCCCTACAAAATAAACAATATTTTCTTTTATAAATAAAAAGAAGGAAGTAATAATTCATATAATATTTTTATATGACATAGATGTTCTTAACTATTTCAGAATAGCTAGGAATAATACAATTTTGACTACAATCAATCCGTAAAGTGTACCTCACCTTTTTCTCAAAAGCCTTGCACCACCATCAGGCATATCAAATATCCATAGCTTCAAAGCATTATCTTCAGAGTTGGTCACCATCAAGGGCTCTGACATCAAACACTTCATCCCAGCTATCTTTGAGTAATGGGCAGATTGTACTTGGGACAACACCCTCTTTTCTTCCAAGTCCCACATTACTATGTGACCTTCTGAGCTGCCTGTCACCATGACTGGAGCTCCATCAAGCCTAAAGGACAGAGCACTGACCATTCCCCAGTCATGGATAAACTCCATTACAGTTGTGTCAAATTTCAAATTGTGTAAGACTATTTTTCCATTAGCAAGGCCAACGGCCACCACATCTACGGCTGGTGCAGGTTCTGTGACCGTAATGGCCGATTCCCATCCTTGGAAAGTAAACACCAATTTTGAAGTGCGAACATTCCACAGCTGCAACTGACCTTGTTGACTTCCAAGCAATATCTTGTTCAAATACGTTGGTGGATGACATAGTGTGGTTATTTTGAAACTATTCTCATCAAAACCAAGTTCAAAGAACTCTGATTCGTCCTTAATGTCAAATATTTTAAGTATATTGTCTTCATCTATAGATATGAGATGAATACCGAACGGAAACATTAAGTGGATAGGGGCATTGTGGCCTTTGTAAACATGCTTGAGTTCGCAACCACGTCTCCATGCGTAAATATTATTCTCACTGGCGGTATAGACATGGTAACTATCTCCACTCATATAAGTGATAGGGCCAGGATGTTCACCGCTAACGCTTAACAAACGGAACTTATCACATCCATAGGTATGAAACCACTTCCCCACACTCGTACATAACAATGTTTCACCTCGTCTCTTGATAAATCTAGCAACAAAGGGCACATGTGTACTGACATAACCTAGAACCCTAGAGCCCGTGAATATCCGACTACTTGAACTCTCCGGCATTGTTGTGCACTATCTTAAGGAGCAAGTCTTTATTATTACTATGAACAGTAACTACAACTCTTTACACAGGAATAGGTATCATTTCCCCGAAATAATTTCATATAACTACGCGTGCATTTAATCTGTGTATGTTATTGACTTGACTAGCTGTCAAATTCAATTATGTCAAAATGTCAACGTCAACGTAATTTTTTTTTAAATTTATTCATGACCATGGATCCTTCAGTCGTAATCATTGAACATATTATAATTATATCCTAGTAAAGTGATGGAAACTTTACTAAGTTTCTGACTTTTCTGAGGGGATGATGAGATAATACGAAAGTCATGCGTCAACGTCAATTTTTTTTTTTTTTTTTTAATTCATGACAGTCGTAATCATTGAACATATTAACATTGTACTTATATCCTAGTAAAGTGATGGAAACTTTACTAGGTTCCTGAGGGGATGATGAGATAATACGAAAGTCATGTTTTTCAACTTTGTACCATTTATCCACACTTGTACACGTTAACGAGCACTTAACATTTAATAATCCACCATTATTACACATTAACACTCGAAGAAACACAAATTTTGGAAAATAATAAAAAATCTACAACACGATCTTTACGAATTTTCCCGCCAACCGCGTCAACGTCAAGAGTTTGCAGTGTTGCCAGCGCGCTTTTGTCAAAACTTACCTGAGAGCACCTGAGACTGATAAAAAAGCAACCTTTTAGGTGTTTTTATTATGTAAAGTTACCTTTTTTTTTTGCAGTATTTTTAGGTTGGTAATGTGTGTTGAGTATTATTAAGTAAATTATGAAGAACAGATCATATAGGTACCTAAAACATGGAAAAAAGTCACAAATTACCTCATACAGCAGCGCGTGCGTAGCGGCTGAAAAGTTTTTTGGCATTTGCAAAAACATCACACTTACCATTTTAAGCGTATTTGAAAAGTAGTTTTCTATTTTCTTTTCCTATATTTACCATTATTGAACACTGCTTGTGCTTTGTAGTTATTATGAGATAATCCAAAATACTAAATATATTTTGTGTAAGTAGGTTGCTTTCCAAGTGGACTGACGACCTAAAGAACGTGGGTGGGGGGTGCTGGATGCGGAAGGCAGAGGACCGAGCGTTGTGGCGCAACTTGGGAGAGGTCTATGTCCAGCAGTGGAGTGCGATAGGCTGAGTTGATTGATTGATTGAGGTTGCTTTCCACGTATTTCCAAGTCACAATATTTTAAGGCTTTAGCGTTTCCTAGCTGTTATGTAGGTGCACTTAAGAAGAAACGCTGAAACAATCTCTGTTTGTTATTTAAATATATATCATTTAATGTCCCTAGTATTAATTAGTGAGAGAAAGAAAGAGGTTACGTTACTCATATACTCGTTTAGGTTAATCTTTGTTACTGCTTTTGCTATAATTCTAATATTGCAATAAAATTTGTAATTTGATTTCGAAAAGTTACCTTTTGACACAGACCAGTAAACCTCTAGACGCCTATTAGCCGGATACCCTCGGTCACAAAGCATATGTAGTAGCACTTACGCCCAGCCACCAATCGGGACGTCACTTCGTCAGCGAGCGACACCAATCATATCACCAAACATTTGAGCCGATCAATCATAACGCGCCGTCCGCCCCCCGGTCCCCACCAACATTTTACGACTGTGTTCTCATGCAAAACTTTGTTATGTGGCGTCTTGAGGCTTACTGGTCTGTGCCTTTTGAGTAGTGTTACCTGGAAGTAACCTAACGGAGCTGAAAGTTACCTTCTGGTGACCTTCTGGCAATGCTGAGAGTTTGACACGTTTGACACATTATCAATTTCTTTTTTCAAATAGTTTTATGGCCTGGTTGCTTAGACCTTTTGTTACAACTTCCGGCTCCCGCCACCAACACTTCCTACAAATAGGTTACATTTTAAATGTCTACAATACTTTGTGATTAGAAGTAATATTGATTAAGGTTATTTATTCATCCATAGTTATTAATTATTGAGTTAAATATCAACATTCAATAAGTAGGTATTATAATAATTTAATAATTATGTTATTCGAAAACGTTGTGACGTCACTACCGCTGATTATTTATAAAAATAGGTGTTAACGTTAAAACGGGCTCATTCTTCTGTTGTCGGTGGAACACAATAAACCTTATTACTGGAAGTCTACAGATTTTTCTACAATTAGCTATCGTGCTGCAATCTTGCTACCAACCGGCGTTACATCTCAGAAGTGGGATTACGAAGACGATGCTCGGACCATACTTTTGTGGACTGGGGAGAAGAAGGAAGAGGAGTCAAAATGAATCAACGACGAGTAATTTGACAAATATAATATCTAGGAGATTGAGCTAGATCTGTGTGACGACGAGTAATTTGAGAAATATAATATCTAGGAGATTGAGCTAGATCTGTGTGACGACGAGTAATTTGAGAAATATAATATCTAGGAATGAGCTAGATCTGTGTGACGACAAGTAATTTGAGAAATATCTAGGAAATTGAGCTAGATCTGTGTGACAACGAGTTATTTGACAAATATAATATCTAGAAAATTTTGCTAGATCTGTGTGACGACGAGTAATTTGAGAAATATAATATCTAGAAAATTTAGCTAGATCTATGTGACAACGAGTTATTTGATGAATACAACACAAATTGAGTTAGATCTTTGTGATATTAAAAAGAAACTCAAACAGTACATATGAGCTACGCAGGGGCGTAGCTCATATGTACTGTTTGAGTTATGT
Organism: Asteroscopus sphinx; assembly: GCA_949699075.1. NCBI lineage: Eukaryota > Metazoa > Arthropoda > Insecta > Lepidoptera > Noctuidae > Asteroscopus > Asteroscopus sphinx. Next base: position 16,165,650 of record OX453013.1, read on the forward strand.
TGCTTAATATCTGCTTTGCTATCCAATAAAGGTCATAATTGAGAATATTAAAAATCCCAATTATTTGGATCTGTGTGAATAAAACAAAATATTTCCGAGACATACAATGTTATTTTTCTAAGTATTATGGGTACATTATTATTCAATCCACTATCTTAGGAATACAAAGAGTATTTTCTGTTTTTCTTTATTTATTTTTCAGGTCCAGAGGAGTTATGAAAACTTTCAAGATCGACGTGGGACACGTCCAACGCAGGATGGCCGAGTGTTACAACTTCCGGCTCCCGCCACCAACACTTCCTACAAATAGGTTACATTTTAAATGTCTACAATACTTTGTGATTAGAAGTAATATTGATTAAGGTTATTTATTCATCCATAGTTATTAATTATTGAGTTAAATATCAACATTCAATAAGTAGGTATTATAATAATTTAATAATTATGTTATTCGAAAACGTTGTGACGTCACTACCGCTGATTATTTATAAAAATAGGTATTAACGTTAAAACGGGCTCATTCTTCTGTTGTCGGTGGAACACAATAAACCTTATTACTGGAAGTCTACAGATTTTTCTACAATTAGCTATCGTGCTGCAATCTTGCTACCAACCGGCGTTACACTTTTAGCCATGTCTTTATTAAAAGAGAACCCAATAAGAAACTCGAAAAAACACAATTAATACAAAATTCCTATCTACACATTCGCTTTCCGAATTTTCCCGCCAACCCCTTGATTTATCAATGTCAAATTGTCAAACCACGCCACAGACAATACAAGTTTTTCAATTGGTACTCGACTAAATGGGTACCGTTATCGATTTATGTTAGAATAACTGATCGATCTTGGTTTATCAACAATATTTGGAAACGTGTCATGAAAAAAAACCGAGCCGATAGGTATTATAAAACATATTATTTAACTATGCTTAGCACGAAATAATCTGCAGAGTATAGTAATCGTCCTTGATAATCTGTTCCTAGTACTTTCCTAACATAATCTAAGCCAAATCAACGATTTAAGAAGAAGCCAAATGCATTGAATAAAGAAACCTAAGTCAATGGCCAAATGTGAAGCCTAACATCACAGATTAGGAACCTAACATAGATCAGATAGAGGTCAGTGCAAATAAAGTTGGGAAAAACGACTTAAAATCGTAAGCGTGTTTAAACGTTGTGCTTTTTTCTGCCAACGAATTTTTTTACGCTTTTGCCGCTTTTCCTTTTTCACTTCTAAAAAAATTGACTTTTATTTGTCTACATTACACTATTCTATTTACATTTAAACTATTTACAAAGTTCACTAAAAACTATACAAACAAACTTCAATCGTCGCGTAAAGGAGAACATTCAAAAACGCATTCACTCGTTGACGATGAAAAATAAACTAAGCGCCAAAGCAAAATCAAATCAATCAAGGTCAAAAACGTTTAAAATGTTTAAACGATACGAAAATAATCAACAAAATAAAAAAGTGCTTTCTCTAAACAAATTTTACGTAAACGAATAAAATTTAATTCTGCCGGTTTCAAACCACCACAAGTCAACTTTGAAATCGAGTCTTATGTTCATAGAAATAAGGTTACATTTCAATCGTACTATTGAAAGCATAAGTTTGGTTTACGAAAAAGTCTAAACGAAATCTGCTTTAATCACAAAGCGTGCTTATACGCTTTTTTTTTAATTAGACTTTTTTAAGCGCTTTTTGTTTAAACGCCCACTTCTAAATGCAAATATTGAGTAGCTTAGCTTCTTAAATCGTTGAAATATTGTTACCACAGACCAAGTAGAGATGTGATTGTTACTTTTTGGGTCAGTGTTCCTCCCACACAGCTGCGAAATACCGACCGAAATTCTGGCTGGAACATTGCAACTGGTTATATTCTCTTTGATTGCAACAGTGTGGGAGAGCCGCAGGACCTCACGAAGGATGAAAAGCAGGTGTGGCTAAACGTAGTGGTTATATTCTCTTTGGGTGTAGCCAGTGGCGTGCAGTGGCCTACTTCACTTGAATTTATTTTTGGTGTAAGTTATTGATTTTTTTATGTAGGAAGATTTATTCAGCATTAATAGGTTTAATAAAGGATAAAGAATCATCATACTTTGAAAAAAATATAATAACTTACACCACTGTTGAGTTTGAATGAGGTAGGCACTGGGTATTGCCTAATTGCCTATATGCAATGCACGCCACTGGGTGTAGCATGACCACTGTAGACAAGCGTTTTGTCTACGAAAGAAAAGACAAAATGACATAAATAAAGTTATATACAATGTAGATTTATCTATTCTTGCGTAGCAATGACAAATCTCTTATCTACAGTGGTCATGCTACGCCTGCTGGTCAGTAATCGGTATTTAGGCCGGAAAAACACTGTTGCGAGATTTCGGTCCGTAGGGTGTTTTACCACCTCCTTGGAAGAAAGAGCCTCTATGACAGATTACGACAAATAAAGTATTATTTCAGATACTAAATAAATGATTAGAAATAATTAGAAATATATCCTTAGAATATCGGGACTTCCTGTTATTGGACAGTGGAGGTAATTATTCATCTGGAGAGCTTAATATTTTGGTAAGACTAGGAATACCAGCGTACTTGTAACTACATCATCGATCCAGCACAAACTAAACCACACAAGAAACTAGCATAAGATTAAAAGTATTGTTTAATAAAACTCGTACTTACTCTTGTTTATAATATTTATTATTTATGAAATACACACACAATAAAGGTATTCACAGAAGTCCCTGTCGCTTCAAATCTTCGTATGTCTTACGATTTACGACATTGCCTTGCGAATCTTCGAACTCCTCGTCATTTTCTGCTACAAATCTTTCATCCTCTTTCTGATGTTTGATTTTCTCCCATACTGCAAAAAAAAAGATCATTTCAGGCAACCATTTGGTAGCATATCCTATTTTACTTCTACAGTTTATTTTTTAGCTTAGGATTTGACTCCTATCATAAGATGTGAATTCCACTAGGTTCACGTTGATCAACATAATAGGGTACTCGTACTATAACTCTTAAGAGCGGCACAGTTATATTACGCATACTGTACAAGAATACAAAACACTTACATGCAAGTGCGTCTTCAATCTGCGTAACGTTAGCAAAATGTGCCGTGTTCGGTATACCCAGACACCGCATGCCGTGAGCGTGACGCCATTCAGCGAAATGCCGCTGGAACGCTTTCGGGCCCTTGTACGTGTAGTTACCGCAAATCTCACACGTGTAGCTGATGTTCAGGCCGTGTAACTTGTAGAGCCAGTATGGGATTGGCTGTAAAAAGAGAAGGAATAAAAGATTTTAATCTGTAAATAATATTTAGCAGGAAAAAGGCTGTTTTTATTATAGGGTTCTCAAATAATCAAAAATGTTTATGCTTTACACAAGCATAAACATTTGTTGAAATGAAAATTCAATAAAATTCTTAAGTAGGTAGTTCATAATTATTTATGATACCTTTTTAAAACATTGAGAAATGAAGAAAATCATTTTATGTTTTGCTTTTCAGTTTCTGTTTTCGTCGGTTCAATTTTTTGTTAAAAAGTTTTATTCTTGAAAAAGTTTCGAGATTTCTAATAAAAACTTATTTAAAAAAATAGTCACCTTCCCTATTAATTAGATTAATTACATTGTAATGAAACAAGTTTAACCGGATTACATCACGCTGCAAAGCTTTCGAAACGTCAGGAAAACCAATTTAAATAATATACGCGGTGATCTGGTTAAACTGGGTTTATTTTAATGTGTAGTGATTGCGAAAACCGTTACGTGTGGTGCCGGACGTAAAGAATTGCACCACTCTATATCTTCTCATGGGTGTTGTAAAAGGCGACTAAGGGATTCACCAGAGGATGGGCAGCAGCGTTCTCTGAGTATTTAACCAACCAAATGCGATCGCCAACCCGCCTGCCAAGCGTGGTAATTATGGCATATCCCCCCAACATATGCTTGGGGGAGGCCTATGTCCAGCAGTGGACGTCTTTCGGCTGAAATTATGATGATGATGATGATTGCGAAAACCTAAAAAAATATTAGATTAATTACCTTTCCATCCCAGCCAAGCGGCAAGTTCTTGGGATTGTACGGCACTTCATCATCATCAGAGTCAACATCAGGGGCAGCGGAGGCGTCACTCTCATCACCGCTGTCATCGCGGCGCTCTCCGGCCGCACGGGCCGCGCGACGTGTCACGTTCTCGATTGTTGCTGAGCGTGTGCCGCTTACGATGTTGGCGAATCTAAACAAATAAATAATAGTACATTATGATACAAGTGAGGTAAGTTGGCCATTATACTTGAGGCTGGATTGCAGACCGAGCCGAGAGTATAATGGCCAATGCTCACGCGTTTCATACGACAGTTTTCAACACACTTGCGAGAGTTGAATACTCATTCATTGCAACATTACCTTGAGTATTAAGAAATCACCCTAAATTTAAGTAGTTTGTAGAAATATGACTGCCTCGTTGATCTAGTGGTTGTAAGGTCCTGGGTTCGATTCCCGGGTCGGACAAAGTGTTGTTGGGTTTTCTCATTAGGAAATTCTCAGTAGCAGCCCGGAGTCTGGATTTGTGCCCGGTTAGTGGCAATAGGCTTGCCCCCTATTACATGGGACTTACAACATAACTGGCGAAACGTGGGTGTACTATACACCTCTGCCTACCTCTTCGGGAAAATACAAGCGTGATGTTATGTATGTAGAAATGTAAAAAAAATACGTTGTTTTTGGTTTTTAGAAGTATTAGTTTTTAATTAACATTAAGTCGTCTTGATTAGCCAATGTTATGTTTACCCATAAATGGCGTACATATAAGGACAATACTGTACTGTATTATTTGGTAATAGTGATAATATGTATGCTGTGGGCGAACCTTATGCAATAAATAAATAAATAACATTAAACAACATGTTCTGGAGTGGCGACCGCGTACTGGAAGGCGCAGCGTGGGTAGGCCCCCCACAAGGTGGACCGACGACCTGGTGAAGGTCGCGGGAATCCGCTGGATGCGGAAGGCGTAGGACCGGTCGTTGTGGCGATGCTTGGGGGAGGCCTATGTCCAGCAGTGGACGTCTTTCGGCTGAAATGATGATGATGATGAATGAAACAACATGGATGAACTTCACATATCATAACAACCCTTTTACCTGTGTTTACAAATAAATAAATTCTATTATATTCTATTCTAAAGTAATAATAAGGTGTTTCACGGACCCCATTCCGAAGTTAAATTAAATCCTTATTTAACTTAAATGATGTTATAAAAAATGTGTACAGTGTACACTTTGAATAGGTTAATTTTTTAAATTTACCCTCTGACACACATACACTCACCCCCTTCACTTTACACACCCAGAGGACAGTTACAACATTTTGTTTTATTTTGGATACTGTTACAGTACTCTAACAAGTTTCTAAATAATTATAATAAGAATTGTGTCCTTTTATACGTAGGCTTTGTTATAAATGTATTCACAAATCCGATGGTTGGAGGCGCCGTATGCTGAAACATAGGCTTTTACAGCCTAGTTCGGCAGCGGATGCTAAGAAGCAGACACATTTGTACATTATTTTTAAACTTACTTATAACTAGATAATCATTTGTGTAAACATGTGCTTGGTTCAATAAATTATTTGTTATTATTTACCTGTATAGTTGAGCTTCAATAGCACCAATATCTTTGTGCCTCTGTTGAGTCGAAGCCTTTGCCTTATTGCCTCCTTTCTTGGCAACTAGAGACTTGTCTAGAGATGTCTGGCCTTTAGTACTGAATAATCTGCAAATAAATCAGAAAATGTTATAATAGTTGAAGCAAACCAATAACAATGGATAATCCAATCATATACAATACATACCTTTGAGCCCTCTCTTCTAAAGTTCCACCACACTTAAGCCCAAGAGCCATAAGCGCAGATTTCAATCTATCCAATCCTAGGGAAGCAAGTTCCTCCCATGAAGAGAAAGCTGATAGATCCAAATGAGCTCCCACATTTGTTAGGGCACCACCAGTTTCTTTCTAAAAACACAAAAACTAGAGTAGATATAAAGTCATTAAAGACACGAAAAAAATTAAGGAGGCATTTCCACCAGGAACTTGCGAAGTAGCTAAGCAGTGAGTGAAGAAAAATCCCCCAATGGGATCACTTCAATTTTATAGCCTCGCACTTCCCAAATATCCTATTGGGGTTTTTTTTCTCGCTCTCGTCGAGCTGTCACGGGGGTTAAGGGGAGAACGGTACACAACATCTTAACCGACTCAACTGTCAACCTCACCTGCACGCGCCGTATGGTGGCGTCGGCTAATATGGCTGGCGTGGTGTCCTCTGCTAGATAACGAACGAGGCTATGGCGTCCGACCAGTGGCGGTATAACCACTCAATACACCTAGGCGAAGAGCAGTCCTAGAAGAGGCCATCACAAGCCCGGGGTGCTAAATACACCCTAAAAGAGTGAACTTTCCCCTCCCCAATCCTACATTGGGGGAAGATTGTTTCTTACCCCCTCCCCCTCTGGGTGGTCGCAGGCTCGTGCCTGCGACCACCCAGTCAACATCAACGACGTCACAACAACGGCTGATGGCGAGTAGGGGTAAATAGTCACCTGCGCTAGGACCTGGGGTTAAGCCGATCGGCGCTGGTGGTAATGCGTCCGTGAGGCAACACGCCCCCTTTGGTCTGGATTTCAATCGAAACGGTAGCCCTACCCAATAGCCAGGGGTAGGGAAATGGTCATAGTGTCCCGTCAGAGAGACACAGGCGAAGTGCATGAGGTCCACAGAGGTAGTCCTCGGACGGCCGAAGCGGTAGGCAAAGGTCATGCTGACGGTGTAAGTGAGGGTTGATCAGTTCGTATGGGGTAGGCCTTTTCGACCCCGTACGCCAACCCAATCGAGCACCCGATGTCGCACTGTAAACCAGCCTTGTGCCCCTATATCTCCCTGGTAGTCCTAACGTTCGAACTTTTTTATAAGCTACCTCACACATCCCTGGTGGAAAAGCAGCCTAAGAAAGCAAACTGAAAACTTGAAGAGAGGTAAACTACAAAAACAAAGTGCTAGTCGGACTAACACACTCAGGGTTTAGTACTACCCATCTACCCATGGAATCTGATTGAATTTATGAGGATTCACCAAAGGTGCAGCACTGTACATTGATGTATTTCATGTTTGCATCTCTAGTGCAATATTTTTTTACCACTACACGTCTGTGTTTACCTTATTTAAATAGTGCTGGAGGGCCAAATCCAAAACTATAAGCATTTAAATTATAACTATAGCGAAATGTTGTCAAGGAGTCGTGAGCTCGAGTTTTGGAGAAAACAAAAATTTCATTTTATGATTTTTGAAAAATCAAGATGGTTCTGAATTGATGAACCCAATCTTATTTACAAAATAAAAATATAACCCATTCTAATTTGCAAAAAAAATATCACATATTATTGCACCAATGATCAGGTTGCTGATAAGAAAAAAATCCTGCAAAGAAATTTAATGTTAAGTGGCAAATCAAAGAATTTCATGTTTAATATTTTTGTAACCTTTGGCACCTTTTGGGGACGGAACCCTAAAAAGAGACTATATTATGAATTTTAAAATGTTTCTTAAATATCTTACAGGCCATCCAGGAAAGTTTCCGGCTTCCCATTGTTTGAGGAACTCCTGATGAGCGGCAGCCATCTCCTGCGCTTGATCCTGCAGAGGTTTTAGTCTATTGACAAAGTCTTTCAAATAAGTAAGAAGAACTCTGATATAGTTTCTATATTCACTGTTCTTACGCTCACGAGGAATGTCGAAGAGGTGGTCGAATATACTCAAATATGTGATGTAGTCCACTTTCTGAAAAGAAAAGAAAATATATGACAAATACATGATACTACAAATATGGCAAATTAATAAAGGTTAATTTAAACATCCTTAGATGAACTTAGGATAAGGAAAACATAGAGAGGGATAGAATACTCTTTATTGTACATGATTAACAAAAACTTACAAAGTTTGAAGACGAAGGTCTTCAATCAGTGCATCCTGCCTGTCATGACTTACGGTGCCGAGACGTGGACACTAACAGTTGGGCTAGTCCACAAATTCAAAGTCACTCAGCGAACTATGGAGCGAGCTATGCTTGGAGTTGCTTTTAAGGATAAAATCCGTAACGAGCTTATCCGGAAAAGAACCGGAGTGACCGACATAGCTTGTAGGATCAGTATGCTGAAGTGGCAGTGGGTTGGCCATGTCTGTCGAAGGACCGATGGCCGCTGGAGCAGACGAGTCTTTAAGTGGAGACCGCGAATCGGCAAACGCAGCGTAGGGCGCCCCCCTGCCAGGTGTACCGACGACCTGAAGAACATGGCTGGGGGGGACTGGATGCAGAAGGCAGAGAACCGAGTGTTGTGGCGCAACTTGGGAGAGGCCTATGTCCAGCAGTGGACTGCGATAGGCTGAGTTGATGATGATGATGAACAAAAACTTAGGAACAAGATAAATTTAGGGTACATGTGCGGTCTTATCGCTAATAGGAATATCTTCTAGACAACCTAGGAAAAATAGATGGGGAGGTTCAGACTAGAGTGTCATAAAGCAATAAAACTGTTATTCCTTACCTCTATACCCTTTAAATTGATGTACTTTTCATAGCACTCATGCAGATCCAAATATTTTCCATAACCTTCCTCATCGGTGAATTCAACAGGGGCTGAAATGAACAAGAACATAATAATTAATTGTAATTTTATTATGGTTGCCAATTATTATCTATTCATCCATATTGGGGTTGATTCTCTTGTTCACAAACTAAACTTAATTTAAACTACCTCTCTCTTTTACTAATAGTAGATACAAGAAAGGAATGGCATCAATTTTACTGCTGTCAAATTAGTTTACGTGTTAGTATAACAGACTGGTTTCCGCAACTCTACGTCTAAGCGCGTCTTTTGCGTACGGGTGGGAACTCCTCAAAAAAAAAAGCCAGCAACGCCTTGGTGTTGCTAGTGATCTCTCTAAGTGTACCTGGCTTACTGAAGTACTTGGCCATGTATGACGCTACCTCAGGGCAGTTTAGAAGCACATGAGCTGCTGTCTCATCTAGTTACATATAGACTATATAGTTAAGTGTTACATTTCTTAGTATTTTAGTTGGCATGTTCCGTGGTCACAACTAAGCCTGTATGGAAAAATTTATTCCAGCTAATTTGACAGCACTAAAATTGTTGCCATAATTTTCTTGTATCTACTATTAACAAAAGAGATTGATAATTCAAAATTAGTTTAATTCGTGAACAAGATAATCAACACTATTATCTATGAAACAAACAAATCTAACCCAAACATACTTGTGAAATCTTCAGCTGGGTTTTCTCTTAATTTTGCCAATTCCTCAAACTCCACAGACATTGGGACACAGATCTGCAAAAATTTAAGTAAATTATTATTAAAATTCAAGAAACTAACAGTAAACAATACAAGTTGCCATGTTTTAACCCATTCATCCTTTTGCTTCTTTCATATAGCTTCATTTTATACATGCATTAGTTGAGAGCACAACATATTAAAAAAAAAACCCGCCGAATACATAACCTCCTCCTTTTTTTGAAGTCGGTTAAAAAGTGAAAGTTGATAATCACCTCATTAGGATGTTTTCTGTGGAACTCTTTGATTTGCTTGAGCCTAGCGTAGAACTCATTAAACTCACTAGGCCCAGACAGAGCTGCAATTTCCTCTTTACGAAGCCCATCTTTATCTTCATATAACTCTTTCAGACGTATTGTTGATTCAACATATCTCTGGAATAAATTAATAAAAAAACCTGGGATCAGTATGGTATTGACATTGGATTCATGCAGTTACTTTTTGACATTTTATTTATACACTTTTATAGTTTGAAATTCGATTATTATAATAATACATTTTGATATTGCATATTTATTTTGTACACTTGTCTTGATGTGAAATTTATCTTGAAACCTTGATATACTGAAAGTGTGTTCATTTATAGATTTTGCAGAAATTTCTAAGCGTGAGCATTAGTCAGATTTAGTACTTGTAGTGTAACTGTCTGGCTGTTTGGGTTTCTATGGCCTATTTGAATAGTCCTTACTGGTAGTAATGTTATGCATTGGGTTGTTGAGCTCCATGAAATAAGGTTGAGCTACACAACAGCTGATGCATGCATGGCATAAGTTGGGACATGTCCACTCAAATCAACCTGGTACTTTCTTCATAAGGCCAGTCCAGGCATTGTTGCCCTGCATTGTACTCACACAAAATAAATACTTAATACAAAATGTCTGGACTTGTAAAAGAGACTATGATCCCTGAGTTTGTTTTTGGTAATTTTTCTCAGAGGTTATAGGAAATGCTGATGCCATCTAGCTTTTATGTAACTGATTTGTAAAAGTGATTTTAACATCCAATTTGCAGAATAAATTATTTGAATTAAATCAGGTCTGAACATGGCCGAAAAGAATGAAATTAATGATTTCAGGGAATATAGAAAGAGCTCGTCCGGGGAAGTACTACCACCGTGCCTACTTCTCCGCCAAATAGTGATGCTTGCATTGCTGTGTTTCGGTCTGAAGGGTGCGGGTGCCGGTGAAATTACAATCACATGAGACTTTCCATCTTCATGTCTCAGTTTGGCGAACCGACTTGCGGTACCATTTAGGCAACAGCCTAGGTGGTATTGAAGTTGTCATGGGCAAAGGTAACCGCTTAACATCAGGTGGGCCTTAAGCTCGTTTCGCCATCCGAAACTATAAAAAAAAAAAAAAAAAAAAAACACATTCAATATATACAGTTCCAAATTAATCTCAATGTTTTGAATCTCAATTTCCTGACAGTAGATGTTCCTATTTACCGTTTATTTGTGGCACTTAGGTCATTAATGTCAACAATAAACGGCAATCAGAAACATCTACTGTTAGGAGATTGAGATTTAAAATAATAATAATAATAAATATCTTTGGGACATTTTTACACAGCACCATCTAGTCCCAAACTAAGCAGAGCTTGTGCTATGGGTACTAGACGATGGATATAATACGTTTCATTTTATTTTATCTAAATACATAAGCAACACCCAGACTAACACAAACACTTATGTTCATCACACAACGTTTAGTAGTAGTAGAGCTCCTTTGTGAAAGAGCTCGTCCGGGGAAGTACTACCACCGTGCCTACTTCTCCGCCAAATAGTGATGCTTGCATTGCTGTGTTTCGGTCTGAAGGGTACGGGTGCCGGTGAAATTACAATCACATGAGACTTTCCACCTTCATGTCTCAGTTTGGCGAACCGACTTGCGGTACCATTTAGGTAACAGCCTAGGTGGTATTGCAGTTGTTATGGGCAAAGGTAACCACTTAACATCAGGTGGGCCTTTAGCTCGTTTCGCCATCCAATACAAGAAAAAAAAAAAAAAAAAAAAAAAAAATTGTGGCCTGTGGGAATTGAACCCACAACCTCGCTATCAGCAGTCCAACACTCAAACCACTAGACCACAGAGGTGTCAAAACACTGAGATTAGTTTGGAACTATATTTTGAATGTTTTTAATTACGAGAATGGGCCTTCTGGTTAAAAGAAATGCTGTTTTAGATATAATATTTACTTACATCATGCAGATTTTTCAAGCGATGATCAGCATTTATAGTTTCCCGATGCTAGAAAGAAATATTTAATTTAGTTAGGTTTATTAACACTTCAGATAGTTGATACTTCAAAAAATACATTCAGCCTGTCACAGACCAGAGCCGAAAATATTTTGATTTAAATTATGTTAACTTACTGGAAGAATCCATTTTATTTCAAAGAAAATGTTCTGTAGTTAATAAGTTCTAGCAGTAAGCTAACAATGTAATCGTGTCACGTCATGGCCGGTGTTGGGTAGCTTAGGCAGGAGACTCGCAGGGTCGAAGGTTCGGTGGCTTGACACACGGTGACACACGGAAGTAGGAGGAGAACAGGAACAGAACCCAGGAACGACAGGAACTAGTGGTACAGGAACTGCAGGAACTAGTGGTATGGAGTTATGGAACTCCTCTGAGGTATGGAGGGCAGAGAGGGTCAGTAGTACGGAGGGCCGGAGGAGTGGTAGGTCAACTCCGACTATAGGTTGGTCGGCACAAACAATAAAAACACAAGCAGGAACGTTTTTGGTATACTGTATCTCACTTAACTGGTAAACTGATACATTGAGTATTGTTAATAAAATAATATAATGATTATAAGATACAGTCACAGACACATGAGTGTCTTTCAGCGTACAATATAGAAACTGGGATAAGTAAAATAATATAAAAAAAAACTGTAATGGTCGGACACGTCCATGCCAGCCAAGGCTGCGATATAAGTCTCTTGTTTTAAGTAAAAAATAGAAAATTATGGAAGAATTTTAAATTTTGAATTTGGATAGGTAAAGTTTTATATAGTGGCCAGGAAATCCAAATAAGGTGGTGAGCAGCGTAACGAGTTTAGCCTCGTTACATTACCCGGGTGGGCCGGTGTAAAAAAATCTCTTAAAAGATTTTTTTACAAAGTTAATATGTAAGTTTTATAAGAAAAATATAAATAAAATAATATTAAAATAAATATTAATGGATGAGGTGAATGAGTTATCTATATATACATAAAAATACCCCTAAATCCCTGAACAATAATATTATTAACACCTATAAATTTTGAGGTTGTGTAGGAAGACTTGGTACAGATTCATGCATCATCACTCAAAATTATTCATACATCATCACTCAAAATTCTTGCATACGGAGAGAGATATGGTACACATTTATAGGTGACACATACTCGTCAAGAAATCCTTCTGTTTAAAATGACTTAAGGCTTATTTATTTAAATTAGGTGTCGTCGCCCGCACCTTTAGAAAACCCGATTTACATACTACCTGTCTGCTGTGAGAATGCCGTTTTCCCTTCCTGCTCCCGTACCGCTCCGTACGTCATCGGCTGTGGAGCCAATATTGGGCTGTTATCGTGACACTTGTCAGTTTGATGTGCTGCCACTTTGTGTAAATAAATTACCCGAGAAAAATGCATTTTTTCGTTTACTTGCCTCTACAAAGAATTACTTTTGAACTAGTAATTTTATACAGTTTCCTTTAATAACTAATTAGATGAATAACACGCGATAACAAATAGTTAGGCTAGTTAGGAATTTATTTTAAATTCATTATGAACAAAAATCTCCTTAAATATATTAAAGACATCAATCAAGGCAGCACTTGCTGCCTTGATTGATCGCAGTACTGATCGTGACGTAGCTTGGAGGCATCGCGCTGTCATCGCGGGACACAGACATAGTAAAAAATATAGACTAAGTGCTGCGAACAACCATAGTGAAGCCAGCAAAAACCGTGCTCCTTCATGTACAACCAATGCTCACGCACGTACATGCACCTTAAACCGTGCTCACCCCTCTCAGTTCACATGTCGCGGCATCTTCCAGTAAGCATCGCGAAAACAAATATTCTTCAGGTGCATGGTGTGTACGTGAGCACTGGTTGTACATGAAGGAGCACGGTTTTTGTTGGCTTCACTATGGTTGTTCGCAGCACTTAGTCTATATTTTTTACTATGTCTGTGTCGCGGGAAGAGAACACCTGGTGAAACATCTTATTATACCATGATCTGTGGTCAGCATTACAATACAACACGATGAAACTCACCCCAGTCTTTTTATGAAGAATTTCTTTGACCATAGCATCCATCGTCCTCTCCCTTTCTTCATGATAGCTTCTTTGCTGCTCTAATATAGTTTCCATATTGATGACTGTTTCTATTTAGAAAGAACTAATACTACTTCTGGTACACATACAGGCAGAATAATAAAGTTAATTATGCTCGTTTGACATTAACCATAGAGAAAAATGTACTCATTCATTACATTTACATAGACTATCACAAATTTACATGGACAAATAAAACGCCACAATGAAGTCATAGACGGGCTAGTCGATTTGTACATGTATGCACTAGTCGACTACCTACCTATCCTGAAGTTTATTATCTAATTGTATCATTTGTATAAAAAAAATATTATCATAGTGCTCTCTCCATCATGAATCAATGCCATATTACATAGCAAAAGATTTAAAAAAAAAATACAAATTATTTGAATAATTAATTTATTCGATTGCTCTTTATGCTTTTTGTATCTTTATCAATTCCCCTTTTGTATAATCTGTGTCAAGCAAGTATTAATTTTGTTGTTTGTGGTGGGTTTTGGTTGGGTAACGTCAGCGCTGTCATTTTCATTTATCCTACACGCACGGGTAGTAATCTTAGAACAAAAATTTTCAACGTTATGTCTATGATTCTAGATGGGTTCAATAATAGGTTTTGACAGTTACTTCGTCCCCCTCGGCGTTCCCCTTCTGGTCTATATATATTATATTGTTGATATATTCTCTTTGTTGTTGTTATATACCTATGTGTAGAGTATACAAGTATAATCTCAATTATTGAAGTAATTCTCTTTGTAATTAACTCTTTGTAAAATGGGCAGTCTAAACTATGTACCTATCCCATTTAAAAGTTGAAATATACTATTCAGTTTTCTACAAAGTTTAATATAACTAAATAAAAACGTACATTTCGAATTACGGTTACGAAATGATTGTTAACGTCTGCCCAACAAACAAGCCTACTACTAGCCACTAGCACATCAAGCCACTGTTATATCATCACATCAGGTAAGCAAATAATAATATATTTCATTTCAATGTTAAAGTGTAATATTTGACAATGAACTTTTCAATCTGCATGCAGTACACACTACAGAAAACGATTATTTCAGGCTTCTGCGGGCCAAACGAAGCTTAATGAATTGATACACAGGGAAACAAGCCCTTCCCACCAGATGGTTCAAATAAAACTAGGAGTTGGGAGATTAATACAATACCGCTTGAATATTATTTGTTTCTTTTTGCAAACATAAGTATACTATATGCTACCGCAAGTTGGAAATCATAAAATATCACACATAATGCAATACTATAGGGGACACTTCTAAGTACTCCTTGCCAATCTGGCCCTTATGCCCCTCCCAGAAACAAATCCTGGATCTGCCCATGGCCACAGCAATAGGATTCCATTTGGACCCTTCGGGTGTGGAATCTTAATAATAATAATGCTGTTGTAAAACTAATTTTTATTATTTCAGATACTGAGATGCCACCGCCTACATTCAGTTTTGTTGGAAATCATTTGTTAAATGAGGTAAGCAACAGCTTTTTTCATTTTCTTTAATGGCATTTATATTAAAAAACAAAATAATATGAATAATAATATTATAAGTTAGCCTCAACAAAGTAAGCTTTGTGTGAATGTCACAATCAACTGAGAAATGTTTGAGCATGACGGTAGGCAGGGTAATGTTCTAAAGACATTTCTATTAAAAAATGGTTCATTATTATCAGCCCGTTACTGTTCCACTTCTGGGCACGGGCCTCTTCTCAGAAGGATTCAGGCCTGAGTTCACCATGCTGGCCTACTGCGGGTTGGTGGACTAAACACCATCAAGAACTGTATGAAGCACTCTCAAGTGGGTAGGTTTCCTCACGATGTTTTCGTTCACCGTTAAAGTAACAAGTGACTATCAAATTCTCATTCGCACTTGAATTCGAAAAGCCAGAGGTGTGGGCCGGGTACGAACTCAGATCCCCCTGCAAGGATGGCAAGTATTCAACCACTAGGCTATACTTTAAATTACTAGGTTATAATGTTCATTCCGGGACCCATCTGAAAACCAGTGCTGCAACATTTCGGTGTTTTAGCATATGCTGAGATGGGGGCCTTTTTAGTCTTTTACAGGCATATTATTTTTAATTTTATTGTTGATGTGTTATTTTTTCTCTCGCCTGTAACAAGATTAAAATAATTATTTTATTTCTTTCTTTCATTTTGTTTGATTTATGTAAATGCAATTATAACATTGTAGATATTAATGTAAAACCAAGTAGTTAAAAGCCTTAATTTTCCTTGCAGGTAATGTACAATCAAATAACAGTCCCTTCAACACTGAAGACGATGACTCCTGTGGCTAGGAAGATCCTGTGGATGCAAATCAAACAAGAAAATGTAGAATTTTATTCTGATTAGAAATAACTGAAAAAAAAACAATGTTGGGAGAAAATTGAAAAATAAACAGATTTATGTAAAAGTAATGGTTTTTATTTCACTTTCACTATAAAAAATAAAATATTAGCAATGCATGTATAGGTACCTTCCTACGCATGAATAAGAGGCAAAAGCCTTGTATCCAAGGCCGAAATTTAAAAACCTTTTGCTTGGTTGGAAGTTGAAAAAAATGTATTATCTGTGCTTGTCATTTTCTATTATTGAGGTTACTCTTTGGTTCCCTATTGACCAAATTTCTTGTTCGGAGATTGTCGTCTGATGCGTAGCATCTCTACTTGGTCTGTGCCTACACGTTCTCTATTTATCCCGGTGTTTAGAAATAAAAGTGTAACTTTAAATTAATCATGATCTATTCTACATGGATCAATCAATTCTACTCTGTTTTTTTTATAATTTGTTCCTTTGTCACGTACGTTCAGTCTGATGTGCCGAGACCTCGCGGGGTCTCTTTATCTAAAGCACCGCTATATTCGCCGACAAAAGATTTCACCTGTTTCGACGGAACAATTACGATACCATTTAGCTATGTGAACGATGATTACTGCGATTGCTTCGACGGCAGCGATGAGCCTGGCACTTCAGCTTGTCTGAATGGCTTTTTCCATTGCACAAACTCCGGTCACCGACCGCAAAACATACCTAGTTCGAGGGTCAATGACGGTGTGTGCGATTGTTGTGACGGTACCGACGAGTACGCATCAGACGCAACTTGTGTTAATACTTGCGAGGAACTAGGCCGAGAGGCAAGAGCTGAAGCTCAACGCTTAGCCGAGCTGTACAAAGCAGGTAGTCACTTGAGATTAGAACTTATAGAGAAAGGAAATGTCAAGCGAAATGAAATGGCAGAACAACTACAACAACTTGAGAAAGACAAATCTGAAGCTGTTCAGATAAAGGATGAGAAAGAGGTTCTTAAAAACGATTTGGAATCTAAGGAGAATGATGCACTAAAAGTGTATAGAGAAGCTGAAGAACAAGAAAAACAAAGGAAAGCAGAGGAAGAAAGACAAAACACTATTAAAGAGTCACTGGAACACTTCAATAGATTTGATTCTAATAAAGATGAAGTGTTGACAATAGATGAAATAACCGTGGCTAATGTCTTTGATAAAAACAAGGATGGACAAGTTGATGAGGAAGAAGTTAAATACTTCTTTGGTGATAGAGAAAGTGTGGACAAAGAAACTTTCATTACAGCAACTTGGCCATTGTTGAAACCACTGCTGATGATGGAGCAAGGTATGTTTAAGCCAGCCGAAGAACAAGAAGATATTGAACATGAACAAGAGGCTGATGCTGATGAGGCTGCAGGTGAACTTGATACTGAATATGCTGGACATGAAGATGAGGCCAGTGATTTGGACCTACCTCAAGATGATGCTGAAGAACAAGTAGAATCAGAAGAAACAAATGTCTATGATGATGAAACTCAAAAGTTAGTTGATGAGGCCACTGAGGCTCGCCGACAACATACTGATTCTGAACGAACTGTTAGAGAAATAGAAGCTAATATAAGGAAAATCCAAGAAAATCTTGAAAAAGACTATGGGTTGCAACAAGAGTATGCAACTTTGGATGGTGAATGTTGGGAGTATGAGGATAAAGAGTATGTGTACAAATTATGTCTTTTCCAGAGAATTACTCAAAAATCCAAGAATGGTGGTGGAGAAGTTGGACTTGGAAACTGGGGAGAATGGGCCGGTGGAGATCACAATAAATACTCTATCATGAAGTACACAAATGGCATAGCATGCTGGAATGGGCCTAGCAGAATGACAGCAGTACATATCAGTTGTGGTTTAGAGACCAAACTCTTATCGGTCACAGAACCTTATCGCTGTGAATATAAGATGGAGTTTAGTACACCTGCGGCATGTGATGACTCCAGTCCAGCTGCACAACACTCATCACATGATGAACTTTAATGATTCTAGTGTTCAAATGTTCACACCTTTATGTGATGTGTTTAACACTTAAGTTACAAATGTAAATCAGTTGTAGTCCATTATCATGTTTCTCTAAGGACAAGTCTTAAATCACACACTAAATATTATGTGAATAATTTATAGATGTACTTGAAATCAAATTGGAATTTAATGTAGCATGATTAAGTAGATGAGTATCAAGTAGTAAATTTATTTTTGTTTTAAGTGGAAGTGTTAATTAATAATTTGAATTTTTTTTTGGTAACTTCAAGGATTATTCATCAGTGTTTTGATGTAAAGACTGAAATATTCAACATCATACATTATTTTCTCTCACATTCCTCAAATGCAAGGCTGTTTTAGTTCAAGTAGGAAAATAAATTTTAATAAAGTGAACAAAACATTGTGAGTGATCAATAAAATTATTGTTTTAATATTACCCACTTGTTTTATTTATCTACTTGTTAAAAGAATATTTATTTCATGTCATTATTTATTTTATAACTTTATCGAATCCTATTCTTTCATGAGTAGGCAAAACAAAAAATTAAAAATATGTATCATGCCCCTGATTTTGTGATACCTACGTAATTAGCGATGCTAAGGTAAAAGAAAACAATTAGAAATGCGAGTTTTCGCTAGCCACACAAGTCCGACAAACTAAGTAACATCACGATGAAGATTTGATGAACATAGTTATTTTGAATTTGATCATAGGTAATTCCTGAAGAGTCAGTACTACTGACACATGCTCATGATGAAGCATGCTGAAAACTAGCATGCTGCGCAGCTGTTCACATTTGCTAATAATAAGCATGCTAGATCTAAGCATAATCTTAAAAAAGCACGCCTATTGCTAGCAAATGTGAACAGCTGCGAGCATACTAGTTTTATGCATGTTTTATTGTGAGCATGTGTGTCAGTCAGTACCCACATTCTTTACACATGCTCTTTTAGTTTCTGTCTACCCCCATGCGAAAAAAGCGTCAAAGAGTGTAGTGACCTACGACGATAGCGATGTCCAATCCCGATACATATCGATATTTGTGTGTATCGATTAGGGCATGCAATATTCGCTTGATTTGACTATTTGAGTTTTTCGAATAGTGTTGACCGACTATTCGAGTTTTACGAATACTTGTTAGATTTTTAAGAATTAATAAAAAATCATTAAAAACTAGTGACGGAGGATGCGGCTGACGTTAGATAGGCCGCACGGGGAGACCCTTCTCCCGGGCGAGTCCCTGGAATGGTGAATCGCGACCTGGTGGTTGGCGAATCCAGAGTCCATCCCACGCCCCAATCATAGATTTGGTAAAAAATCTATGATGTGAGTAGCTCATTACCATCTCACTGGAGTAGATGATAAATGTAGTGGTTATCTTTGGTAGGTAGATGGTAACGGCAAAAATTAATATCCAATCTATCCACGATTTGCCCTACTAGAGATAGGATTTTGACATAAGCTCCATACAAAATATGTCAAATTTCTATCTCCAGTAGGGTAAATCGTGGATAGATTGCATATTAATTTTCGCCGTAGATGAATTTGCTGACATTAGTTGAAAATTCAAAATTCAAAATTATTTATTTGTCAAACATAGGTATGATGTACAAGACATGGTGTTAATTTCACATTTTCATTTTTTTGATTGACCCAAACATAATTATTAAACCCACATTGATACATAAAACATGTTTATTTTTATTTATTAAAATATCGGTAAAAACTTTGTAGTGCATCTGCTATTTCAGTAATAATAAACTGTAAACAATATTAATTCGAATTGGAAGTTTTATTTAAAAAAAGTAATACAATGCGAAAGGATATTAACAATATCGATACAAATCACACATTCATCATCATCATTTCAGGCGAAAGACATCCACTGCTGGACATAGGCCTAGGCACATGTTGGGGGGATATGCCATAATCACCACGCTTGGTAGGCGGGGTGGCGATCGCAGTTGGTTGGTTAAATACTTAGAGAACGCCCATCCTCTGGTGAATCCCTAACGGCCAAAATTAATATCCAATATATCCACGATTTACCCTACTAGAGATAGAAATTTGACATATATTGTATGGAGCTTATGTCAAAATCCTATCTCTAGTAGGGCAAATCGTGGATAGATTGGATATTAATTTTGGCCGTTAGTCGCCTTTTACGACACCCATGAGAAGATATAGGGTGGTGCAATTATTTACGTCCGGCACCACGCCACACGGAACACACATTAAGAAATCATATTTCGATAGATATATCGATACAAAGAAAATATCGGGCAACGCTAACCAACTAATCAACGAGGTAAAATTAAGTGTTTTTTATTTAGTTTAATTGACCAAGTTCTCGTTAAGATTTCTGTTTTTTTCTATAACTTATTAGAATTAAAGAAAACCACGAAGACATTTCCGTTCTCCATGAAGATAACTAACTACCTACTACCCAGCCTACCTTTCCATAGAAAAACCTTCGTTGTTGCCTTTAGTTATTATCTGAGGTTGTTGCAGTTGGTAGAGCATTACGATCCGATTATGAATATTAAATTACGAGAATCGATTCTTCATGTCACGAGTTCATGAACTGTCAATTTGTCAACACTCATTTGTCATTCATTAGTGTCAAATCTGATAAAGGTAAATAGAGGCACGTGTTCAGTAAAAATAAAAAACATTTTGTTAATCTTTAATTACAGGGTAAGTTATACTCATACAACAGCAAGGAACATAATAACAACAACAGTAATACACACTAAAAATTCCTGCAACGCTAAGTTTGAGTTAAAAATATAATTCTCATCATAAGCTATGGATGTGGATGAAATAGTTTCGCAGTCCTGTTTCTCAATGTTAGAAGGAAAGATTGATGATAGAATTTTGAAAGCTTTGAGAACTATGGGTCTTGAAAAGCCTACACGTATACAAGCCGAGGTCTTGCCTCATTTGCTCCAAGGAAAGGACTTGATTGGTGCGGCTAAAACTGGCAGTGGAAAAACTTTGGCGTTTCTTATACCGGTTGTTGACAATTTACTCAAGTTGGGGATGTCTGTAAAAGGAGGTAAGATTCTGCTTTTAACCAATTGAGATTTACTTGTAAAATTGAACAAGTTAAAACAAAAGCAAACCAAGGCAATCTTTGTAGTACCTAAGTAGGTTCTTTCATTGTAGCAATCATTAGACTTTCTTTGTACCTTTGATAACAATCATTAATAAAATAATTATATAGCTGAAGAAATTGAACATGTCATTTTGGCTAATATAATAAACAAAATAATGTTGTGGATATAAAGGTGGATCTTGTGAAGGTATGTGTTTTCAAAATATTACACAAAAAACATGAAACAAAAACTTTTATTTTCATACACAAGCTGTCTCCTGTCTTTCATGGAAATGTTTCTGTTTGAATTGAAGACAATTTTATTATATCCTTGTAAAGCTTCGATCAATTGTTAATCTAAGTTGTAAGGCCCAACAACCTACTTTAAGTACATATGGTCAGTAGTCGTTCAGACCCAAGCAAGCTTTTAAATCATCAAATATTGGCCCAACAATCTTAAAAAGGGACATCTTTGTTTGGCTTAATTTGTATTTGATGTCCCTGTTTTAGGTTGTTGGGCCGATTTAGGAAAAAAAATACAAATTGAAGTTTGGGCCACAACTACTTGCACCTATTTTTAGTACATTGGGTTGTCATTTATATCAACCTGAATTTAGTTTGGGCCTTATGAGGATATAATATTACCTTATTTTTGATCAGGTACTGGATGCATAATTTTGTCTCCTACAAGAGAATTGGCACTGCAAACATTTGATGTTTTAAAGAAACTGCTTGTTAATATTAACATATCTCACTGTCTTATTGTGGGTGGTGAGAAAAAGGCTAAAGATGTCTTGAAGTTAAAGAAAGGTAAGCTTTCTCCTCATAATGAAGTAACTAAGATTTTAACGTACAAATAGAATAAAGGTTAGGCACTGAATGATTTTAAATAAGAATAAATAAATGCTTTGGGACATGTTTACACATCACCATCTAGTCCCAAACTAAGCAGAGCTTGTACTATGGGTACTAGGCAATGGATATAATACTTATATACTTTTTTTTAGTTGTAAATTATATTTATAATACATAAGAAACACCCAGACCAACACAAACACTCATGTTCATCACACAAATATTTGTGTCCTGTGGGAATCGAACCGACAACCTCGTGATCAGCAGTCCGACACTCGAACCACTAGACCACAGAGGTTGTTGAATAAAAAACTGTTTAATAGAAAATTGTGTCATGCTGCTGAATGGGATAGTACATGTAAAACAAATATTATTATTAAGAGCCTGTACTGTCCCACAACAGGGCATAGGCCTCCCTACTCTCCTTCCACTACTCTCTATCTGTGGCTATTAAGGACCAAGTCTTTTCGAAAGAATTCCAGCTAATCTGGCCATCATCATCTGGGACTGCTGGTGTTTGCCATTTGTAGCCCATTGGGCCATATTTTTGGCCCAGTGGTAGTCTGGCATACGGTAGATGTGTACAGTAGGTGTGTCACAGTTTTAAGTATGGCAGCTTTACTAGTAATGCTAGTTATTTTCGTCCTAGAACAGATGGTTGGAGGTATCTGTTATCCGGTAACATACATAGCTAAATAAATATTCTAGTAGATAGATAGAATATACTTTTTAGTATACAATGAAAATAGTAGTAAACACGAACAACATATAAATTATGGGTACATTGGCAGTCTTATCGCTAAAAGCGATATCTTCCAGACAACCTTTGGATGGATAAATCATCATCATCATTTCAGCCGAAAGACGTCCACTGCTGGACATAGGCCTCCCCCAAGCATCGCCACAACGACCGGTCCTGTGCCTTCCGCATCCAGCGGATTCCCGCGACCTTCACCAGGTCGTCGGTCCACCTTGGATAAATAATTCGTAGGATCTAGATCATGGGGGCAGTCCATGACGTACCTACTACTGTGTGTTTATAAACTAAAAATAAATAAATATCATAAAAATATATTAAATACATAGAACTGTTATAGGTCTATGATTAAATAGGTATCAGGAATGAAATATTTATTATTAGGATGAAATAAAAAACATAATTATATTGTAATGTTTTAAAGGTTCACTGTTATGTACTAATGCTAAAAGAATATTGCAGGTGCAAATATAATAGTCAGTACTCCAGGCCGATTATTAGATCACCTACAAAACACTGAAAAGTTTAACTGTAATAAATTAAAATGCTTAGTGCTGGATGAGGCAGATAAACTCCTGGAAGCTGGCTTTCAAAAGCACATTACTGGAATCATCAACTTACTGCCAAGTAAGTATTTATAATTGATCTATTTCTATTTTGATGTTTTTAGTTACTTCTGATAAAATAATATATGCGTAGTATTTTTTCTCTCTTGTCTTATTAAGAAAACAATCTTGGATGTAACTTTATTAAAAAAAAAAAAAAAAATTATTAATATAATTACTGGTTCTGCATAATATGTAATTAGGTAAAAAAAAAAACGTTGTGAGATTGTTTACTTAATGTCTTTTGATAATTATTATTGACAAATTGCATTAAAGAGACATGCCAAAATTGTTTACTAATTATGACAATTAAGAAAAAACCGGCCAAGAGCATGTCGGGCCATGCTCAGTATTATAGGGTTCCTAATTACAAACGAATCAAATCGAATATTAATCATTGCTATTTTAATTTTTGCAAACAGCGCCACCTAGCGCTGAATAGCTTAAATGAAAATAAGAAGCTAAAGGACAATGCAAATTCTCTTAGGAGCTTTAGGCCCCTCAAAAAAAATTGCTATGTCAATGTCACGGCGGTTTTAGTCTGATTTTGTAGACCAACAATTATCTTTTATTATTCTGCAAACGATTTTATTTTTTTCATCCTGGTTTAAGAGAAATCCAGTTTTTTCCAACTCCATAACTGATTGATAAGTACGCTCCGTGCATCGTTGGGCGATATAACTGAACACACCCATAAGGACATCCAAACATCATCTATGGTGTTGCAAGACATAATTATTTTGTTAATCGATTTTCAAAATCGATTTTGTATGTATTTTATAAATAGCATTGGATAAGCTTTTCGAGTTTTTGGGTGTATTCATTAATATCGATTTTATCAGGAATATTTCAGTTAATTTAATATGAGTATAACAATATTTACAATAAATGCATAGGTATTTTAAAGCAAAGAATCATTTTATGTTCCTGTACAAAAAAGGTTTCAAAAATATGTTTTGCAATTTGTATTGATTTGACGTCATATGAGTGATTTTTTATTATTTTTAACGGATTTACGCATGCGAACCGAAATCTAAAGATGTAAATTGTGGAAAGAATAAATAAGAAATTAATCAATTAAGATAAGTCTAGTATAATAGCATTTGAAACACAGTAAAAGTGAATTTATAGAAGTATCGATATTTAGAATCGGTTCTGATTATTTGTTGAAATTGTCTGATATCTGGCAACATTTACGTTCGGTTTGAATGGAGGATATACTTACGATTCAGTTTAATACATATTGATTATGTTTTTTAATGCTAGGGTGAAGGAAATATTGATAAAAAACAAATAAACATGAAAAAATATGACATAATTTTTGAATAACATATAGTTTTGACATGGTGCCAAAAATGGGCCCATCCGTTGGCAATGTCCTTTAAGAAGTGTGTCATATCAATATAACACAAAGTTACTTTTTGTGATTTTTTTAAATAGGTAGTAACTAAAGCAGCATTATTTGCTATGATAATTTTTCTCTAAGGTCAATGACCTATGAACTGGGACATCTTAAGTATTTTGCAGTTTTCTCACTATAACTCGAAAATTTATAATCACATTATACTCGAAATAATTTTAAAAGAGAGTTTTTATAAAGGTCTATCAATGTGGAAGATTATAAGTTTCTACGTTGCATAGCTTAAAAATGGCATGGCAGGCAGACACATTGCAAGTCACTTTGGCGGGCTGTATTTCGCAGATGGTATACCTGATAAAAAAGTTGTGTATGAAACATTACCTTCATTTTAGTAGACCTATTCAATGATACCCCAAACGAGGGGGTGCAGCGAAAAAAAAAATTCATCCCCATTTCTCATGTAGGTATTGGCGCCACCCCTAAAATACGTTATCAAGATTTTATTATTCTTTTAGAATTGAGATCTATATCCAGAACATTTTTTATCAAAATTTCATTTACTTATGTTTATAACTGTAGAAGTTATTAAGCTGTAAAGGATTAGGACAGACGGCCAGACGGACGGACATGACGAAACTATAAGGGTTCCTTGTAGAAACTTAAAACCCTAAAACAGAGTACTATCATTGGTTTACTCCAGGAACTCACTAACTACAGAACAGTAACTAATTTATTGCAGTAAGCTAACATAATATAAACGACAAAAAACAAATCTTAGCAGTAGCGGCAGTAAATTTTAGATATACTAGATAGGTACTGCTATATACTGATGGCATCTTATTTATGTGTTCATCTAGCTTATAATGACTTTAAGGGATTGTTCACAACAAATGTCACAGTGGGCCGGCTGAAAAAGAGCTAACTTTATGTGGTATGCAGATTTTTCACAATTTTCAACCTTACATATGCTTCAGGTTATAGCTTATGTATTTTCAGTGACTCATTATGTTTGGTTTGAACACACAGACCAGTAAGCTTCAAGACTCCGCATAAACAAAGTTTTGTATTCGAACGCAGTCGTAAAACGTCGGTGGGGTCAGGGAGGCGAACGGCGCGTTATGATTGGCCGGCTCAAAAGTTCGGTGGTATGATTCCTTATGATTGGTGCCGCTCGCTGACTGAGTGGCGTTCCGATTGGCGGAGGGACGTATGATATGCAGTGGTAGAGCATATGCGTTGTGACCGGGGGTGTCCAGCTAACCGGCGTCTAGAGGCTTACTGGTCTATGTTTGAACAATACAAATAGTCGATAGAAGATATATGTACAATGAACTGTCCCTTAAAGATGAGCTTAACTCTTTACCTGTTTTGAACAATGGCGTATGCTAGTCCACAGTGCTGTTTAACTGGCTGGGGTGTTTGCAGTCACATTTTTCAATAAAAAAACTACAATGGTGCGTTACAGTTTTGAAAACACAAGGTGTGTTTTTCATCGTTTCGCTAACATAGCTAGCTGTAGAATTTAATTACAAAAAGTTCATGAATTAATTGTTATGATTTTTTCACTGTTTGATCAGCTTTGTACAGTCGACCTCACGTCAGTGGTAACAGTTTGACCTTGAAAGCGTCTTTATTTCGTAAGCAGTAAGGGTGTTTTTTGTAATTCGAGTGCTACCATTTGAGGTTGACTGTACATTGCCTGGTGTATATTATTTATAGGTAGTAATTTTTATTATATCAACGACTGTTATTTAATAAATATGACTTTCAAGCAACTGTTCAAATAAAATAGTCTGATGTTATTTATTATAGTTTATGAAAACAACATATGTATTTAAATATTTTTAGCCAAAAGACAAACAGTACTATTCAGTGCAACTATGGGTGAAAATGTGAAGAATCTAGCAAGATTGGCATTGAGAACTGATCCAGTTTTGATATCTGTAACTGATAGCAAAATGTCTACTGTCTCGGGACTCCAACAAGGGTAAATATAAATATATGAATATATAATATGTATAAGTATGTGAGTGTGTATGTGTGTGTGCGTATGTATATGTATGTATGCGGAAGGCGCAGGACCGGTCGTTGTGGCGATGCTTGGGGGAGGCCTATGTCCACCAGTGGACGTCATTCGGTTGAAATGATGATGATAATATGTATACCTATAGGTATATGTTTATTTTAAGTAAGATGATTCATGCTGAAACCTGCATACTTACCTAATAGTACTCCATAAGGTATATCAATTACGTGAGGCAATTATGGCTTTTTTTCGACACCTCCCCTTTTGGGGAGATGTCGTGAGATTTGGCTCGGTCCATCGATATCCGCCCCGGGTGTCACCCATGTTTATGTACGATGTAAATGTTCTGACCAAGCTACAATAGACCACTGCTCCTCTTCTGGTGGGTTGCGATTTGCTATAGAGGCTATGCTAATACAGAGCTAAACTGATGCTTTAATCTGCCATAACACTGGAGGCAATCTTGTAAAGATTTCCTTACATTTCAGGTATTACATCTGTCCAGTAGAGAAAAGGATATCATGGTTATACAAAATGCTCAAAAAAAGTAAAAAACTAAAAGTGATGGTGTTTTTCTCATCATGTAAATCTGTAGACTTTCATTATGATTTTTTTGGGGAACATTGTAAGGCTACTGTTTTAAGTATACATGTAAGTATTATTTAATAGTACGGTCGAACACACGTCAGTGGTAACAGTTTGACATTGACAGCGTCTTTATTTCGTAAGCAGTAAGGGCGGTTTTCTAATTAAAGTCTTACCACTGTCATGCAGTCGACTGTACATGACTTCATTTAATTGAAACCCAAAGATGTTACACGAACGCCATACCAAAACGTTTATTTCTATGGTAGTTTTGGCCTGGGGTGTTTCAAGTAAAAATCTTCTAGAAATTCCAAGAGTGACTCCCAAATACTCAAAAGCAACTCAATTTTAAGTAGCCCTTAAGTCTAATGCCATCACTGTCACTCTTTATAGCGACAGAACGAAAGGCAACTTAAGCTCCCCCTTACAAGCCTCAAACCTCCGGCATAATATTATAAGTAAACATTGCCTTTATATTGGCTCAGTAACACCCCGATGTCATTCTGACTCGCCCTTCACTTAAATAACTCCTCTCAAATGGCATTGACTGGGAAGCGAGAAAGTTTCCGGTAGATTATTTAATTGATTAATACTAGATAATCCGCCATGCGAAACCTGCGTCATTTCATCTGTACTATTAGTTAATTTTGTAATTAATAATAAGCGTAATTGATACTGCTGAATGCTTTCTCTGATCTTAGAAACTGATCTACATCAGTTAATTAATCTTTAATTTATCAAGGCTTTTAACCTTCTTTTGTCATACACATTATTTGCTTACTATGTGCACTTTGTTTACAATAACATGTTGACTTTTTAATAATAATGTGGACATACAATGTGTTTTATTTAATCGGGACAATATGGGTAAATCCTAAACCAAAGAGTTAGTACTATTAGATATTCTGTGACCAAAGCCAAAGGAGCTACAGGAAAAAACAACTATTTCGGACACTTGCAAATATTCTATGAATTAATTTCAAATTTCCATTTAAAGTTTAAGTTAAGAATTTTTTCATGTATGTATCGGTAAGTTAGTTTTTGCCCATACCGGCTCGTGTAACGAAAACACACTGTAGAGTATCGTTTGTTCAAGGGTCAACAAAGTCAAGCTAGGAGGAAAGAGGCATATCATAATTTTATTGAAGCACAAAACGGGGTATTATTTTGTACTGACGTCGCAGCCCGAGGTTTGGATATCCCCAGCGTTGACTGGATTGTACAGTATGACCCACCGTCAGATCCAAAGGTACGTTATTGATGCCTTTGTATGTACTTTGCATATTAGAAAATTCCTTTTAACTTCTCCATATAAATCTCAAAAGGTGATCACACCATTATTTCATGTTTATAAGTCCAGTACTAAGCATGATATCGTCTCTTTATTATTCCTGCTTGTATTGTAACAAAACAGGAAAATGATAAAAAGTTATGAGCTTCGAAAGATCTGTATTTTAGCACGAATTTAAACGCAATTTTGGACATAAATAAAATTAGTTAAGAAGCATGAAATCTCCAAAATAATTCCCTAGAAGCATAGCTTCAACAATATTTTGAATAACATTGGTTAGAATAAATACATTCATAAATACTCTATGAGCAAAAGGTCGACTCATAAATTGTTGCGCTCTCATTTTTGGTACAAATCATTGTGGGTCTCACTGATACGCATCAACTGCGGGTAGTAGCGGGAAGGGAAGTCTCACGCAAGCAGTCAAACAAGCCAAGATGAAATAGCCTGCTTTTAGCCTCACCCACCGATATGTTTGAGCCGTCGGCTAGTTACTCCGCCATTAGACGTCCCATTTGTTGCAATTGCTTAGTGATTGGCTTTCTGTATTATTGATTGCTGGTTTCACACGAAGCGAATATTCGAATGGACTTCGGATATTTGTGCTGAATCTCTATTTATGCATGGTTTAAGATACTTGATATCATTAGAATTTTGATAAAATATACCAAACCTAGAAATACTGCTATCCATAATGAGCCTAAAGCCCATATTACAGAAGGTTCCTCAAGTACAGTTTAAACTTCAATCACCTGATCACTACTTAAGGATAGAATCGTTACTTGAGTATCGGTCTTATTCCAATACCGTAATTATAAACTTTAATTCAACAACATAACAACGAATTCGATCTGAAATAGAACGGAAATCTCTACTCAAGCGTAGTCTGGACCACACTAGAGTGATTACAGATCAAATCTCAGCTCAAATACAGAAACAGGTGACAGTATAAAATAAAGCTAAACTCAGCTGAACTGTGATCAATAATAATAATCTCTGCTTGAGGAATGTTCTAAAATAAAATCTCAACTCAAAACTAGTTTTAAACAGTGATCAACGCTTGAGTATCGTTCTGTAATAGGGGCCTAAAACGGATACGTAGAGTATGAACTATGGTATGAACTTTCAATTGCGCCTTGCGTGGGTCGCGGTCGCATCAAAAAAATTCACATACATATTTATCTTATTTATAAATTCCGATTGTCATGTTTACTATTTCATGACTATCTTATCTTATAGGAGTACATTCATCGAGTTGGTCGCACGGCCCGGGGACTCAATAATAAAGGAAACGCAGTCATATTGCTGAGACCTGAAGAAGAAATCTTTATTAAATATTTGGAAAAAGAAAAAGTGTTTTTAGATAAATATACTTTTGGTTTGCCGTCCGATGAGGTCCAAGAAATGGTAAGCAGGGCAATAAATGGCACTTAGCTAGTATTTGTGCTGACTCTGTTGTTAAAAATCTCAACTAATTCTAATCTTATCTCTTTCTAATAATAAGCATTAGAAAAGGATTGCTTGTTTTCAACGTGAATTTTAGTCACCATCGATACTCGTGTTTGGCAACCGATAAAATGATGTATCAATTTTGATTCCGACTGAGAAGTACAAAATAAAGATAGGCACAATTAAGATAGACTACGGTTCATAGAGTACAGACACAAACGTTGCGATATCGGAACGATGCGTGCAATTAATAGAATATCGCCAAACGAGAGTAGATCCCAAAAGTCGCGACTATTTTCTCGTAAATTACAAGCGCAGTTAATTTGCCAGTTCTTAACATTTTCGATCCCTTTTCAATGATGATGAAAAAGAAATAGTTCGCTATACAAGAGAGAACCATTATCATTGTTTTGCCTACATTTTTAGATTTTTTAATTCTGTATTTTTGTCTAAGCTAGAAGATTTAATATCGAATAATGGTGTAATGAAGACACTGGCAAGAAAAGCGTATCTTTCGTTTCTCAGATGTTATAAAACACATCCACTCAAAAAGATATTTGATATCAATTCATTGGATCTGAAGTTGGCAGCAAGAGCTTTTGGGTTTCAAGAACAACCTCACGTCGATTTCCGTATCCTTTTTGTAAAAAAAAATTTGCTATAATGATCAAGTCTGTAATCATGAAAGTGGAAGTGTGTGATAGGTCAATGTTGTTCGCTGATAAATGAACACGCAACGGCATCGGACAGTTGAGATAGTTTTTTTACTTGGGACTTATGTTGAGTCATCTCGATAACTCCATGGTATAATAATATGCATGACCAGGTATTCTCTTCTCGTGACAGCTAGGTCACGTGATTGGCCCAAGACTACGTCATCAGCTGTGGAGCCAATAGCGGGCTGTTAGCGTGACACTTGTCAGTTTTATGTGCTGCCCAATTATGTGTAAATAAATTACCAGAGCAAAATGATTTTTTTCACTTACTTGCCTCAAACAAGCACTTTTGAACTGGTAATTTTATAGTTACCTTCAATAACTAATTAGATTAATAACACGAGATAACGAATACTGAGGCTAGTTAAGAATTTATTTTATATTCATTATCAATAAAAATCTCCTTAATGAAGATGTCATTCAATGGCAACACTGATCGTGACATAGCCATGGGCCATCACGGGAAGAGAATACCTGGTGAAACTTATTATTATGCCATGGACCTACATCTACCTCATGCGGTAATTACTACTGGCAATTCATATACGAATGACAAAGTTTATTCCTTACGCTGGCTGGGAATCAAATCCTAGGAAAATTGACGACACTTGCGCACATTATACATTAGCTGTCTCTTTTTGCAATCTCAACCTGCGGATGGGTTATTGGCCCGTTTAAAAAAACCAGATGAGATTTTCGAGATACTGGACTAAATTGGTTCTTCTTCTTCGTGTCGAAGGTATAATATTTAAGAGTAATCTCTTGGGTAAGACTTGGCAAGCCCAAAACTTTGCCACTTCAACGGCGTTATCAGTGGCAGCGCAAAGGTCGCCCAGGCTACAAGGTGCTGGGGCACAAAGGGCAGTATAAGAGGTGACTCATCGATTGGGGGTCAGTGCCACAACCACACCCTGTCGCTGTTTTCAATATAGCCCCACTTGGCGAGATTGGACTTGCTTCTTCCTACTTGAGTACGAAGTCGGTTTAGTGACTTCCAGGTTGACCTGAAGGTTATATCCTGCAGGAACGTGGTCACTCGGCTGGATAAATTGGTTTATTATATTCATTATACAATTTCAGCCTATAACAAATTATAATTACATACGCAACGAATTAAGACCTCCTTTTTTTCAAGTCGGTCTTCGATCAACAATAGTACATTGTTAATCTAAGAAGTCGGTTGATAAATTGTAACACGACTGGCACGCGGTACACACGCTATTTTTACACTCCATTGACACCGGGCGCACGTTCGTTAGATATAAGTTCACACCCGACCCAGCCATTCAGATAAGGAGCCAAAATTGCATTAATATTTTCTTATCCGTAACCTCAGTTCCAAAAAAGAAATGACATTGCAAAGTCCGAACAGATGAAGATGTATCATCCAGAAAAAAAGAAGATACCTTTTGTTTATCAACAAAAAGCAATCGGACTGCAAGATTATTATTATGTCAAGATATAAACATTCGACGCGTCGGGTGAATACAGTGAAGCAGTGAAGTGCGATA
Organism: Asteroscopus sphinx; assembly: GCA_949699075.1. Lineage (NCBI taxonomy): Eukaryota > Metazoa > Arthropoda > Insecta > Lepidoptera > Noctuidae > Asteroscopus > Asteroscopus sphinx. The sequence goes on from OX453013.1 coordinate 16,197,986, forward strand.
GATAGCAACATTGTTGGCGATATTGACTTAGGTTATGTAATTTATTGGAATAAAACGACTATTTTAAAAGTAAAACTGATTTATTTAATTTAATAATTAGCTTACACTTTTCCTGTTGTTTCCCTTTTGTCTGTAGATTTTAGTTTTCTCTGCCTTTTGCTTGAAGTTATTGGGCGCGTTCAATGTCTTGAAGTATCCGTATCCACCGCCTCCTTTCCTCTTCTGAGGAGGTCCTTTGTTTGCTACTTTCAGTTCAACGGCAGGCGGAACTGTGAAACCGAATGACTTGGAGACCTTTGCCATATTGATAGTGTCAATATCGAATATAGTCTTGAGGTGATGCGAGTCATAAGCCCTAAGGTAACTCTTGAAGGCTTCTTTAGCCGATTGGTTCAGGAAGTAGTTTCTTGATATTAACTTTTCGAGCTGAAACAATAAGAATGAGTGTTAGGTTGCAGAGGTCAAATGAGCAAACACGATATTAGGTTTGACTAGAAGTTGACCTCAACATAATCGAGAAAAGACTAGACGTATAATGATTTTGCTCGACTGGCACTGAGATGATCAGAAGAATCTGGGGCCTTACTCCCGACTGGTTCGAGTGCTGAACCAAATCGAGCTAATTTCAATTCCTAGAGAAATGCAGTACGAATTGACACTATCTCGAATTCAAATTCAATTGATACAAAACTATCCAGTCGGGAAAGGCCTATAAAGGTCTATATTTTTTTCTATATTAATTACTAGACTTTGTCTGCGGCTTCGCCCAGGTACTGAAATAAAATATAGCCTATGTTACTTCTGAATAAAGCAGCATTCTAATGATGAAAGAATTATTAAAATCGGTTCAGTAGTTTCAGAGTTTATCAATTACAAACAAATTCCTCTTTATAATATTAGTATACTCTCTGACGCCCGCAGCTTCGCTCACGTGGTATGTCGATAAGGGGCTCGTGGCTAAGTAAGAACTGTGGATTATACGATCTGCGAGGTTAAGCTGCACTGCCGCGGTCAGTCTGTGGATGGGTGACCGTATCGTTACACATCGAGACCCCTTCGTGCCTCGGAGAGCACGTAAAGCCGTCGGTCCTGCGCCTGATCTCTCTCCGGTCGTGTCGAATTGCCGTCCCATCGGATTATGAGAGTGAGGGAATAGAGAGTGCACCTGTGTTAGCGGTCACACTATAATATGTCCCGCGCAGATGGCTAGTCTCTGTTGAGATTGGCCGCCGTGACCGAAATTCGGCGGGGAGGACATTATTATTTATTATGTCGATAAAAAAAACTACATACAAACTTTACCACGCCTTTAGAGATAGAATTTCAAAAAATCCCTCCTTAATGCACCTCTAGAGTACTCGAGGAATATTTTCTATTTTTTTGTTTTTTTTTTTTTTTTTTTTATTTAATTTCTAATCTCTAGATTCACCGGTTTACGGCCAAAATTAATATCCAATCTATCCACGATTTACCCTACTAGAGATAGAAATTTGACATAGGTATTTTGTATGGAACTTATGTCAAATTTATATCTCTAGTAGGGCAAATTGTGGATAGATTCGATATTAATTTTGGCCGTTAGGCTGTCTGTCAGTCAATCAGTCAGCCACAGTACTGTTTTATGGGTATAAATATAAATAATACTCTACTAACCTGTAACTGAATGTCAGCGATCTTATTCCAAGAGAATTCAAACTCATTGAGTGTAACTCTAGACTGTTTCAAGAATCTCAGGAAGCCTAGTTCTTCAGGGCGAAGGAAAAGCAGCGCATGCCCACTCGTTCCGAGGCCTCTCGCAGTTCTGCCCACACGATGAATATATTCCTAAAACAAGAATTAGACTATTATAGTAACTCTGGCATACGTAATAGAGCATCTTTTGCTACGTAGGTCCGAGCTAAAATTGCCGTCCCAAGAATATGGTTACTCATGAGTCATGATTAAAACGATTTTATACTTAATTAGTTCTTGATTTTTTTGAAATAAAACATTATCATCAGTACTTTTTCTTCTTTTGTCGGTATGAGCACAAGAATATTTTGCTGCTTATTACTACTAAAGGCGCGATGTGGCGGCCTTTCAAAGCGTCGATTATAGTAATCTATGCTTGTTGAAATTTGACAGTTGGGATCAGAGGGATTGTGGCAGCAATGCTTGTGCAATCGAACATTAAACCTTATAGAGACATAATCATTAGAGATGGGCCGACTAGACACTGGTGTCGATTCTCTTGTTCACGAACTAAACTTATTATCAACTATCGCTATCTTTTACTAATAGTAGATACAAGAAAGGGATGGCAACAATTTTAGAGCTGTCAAATTAGACGGAATTAAAATTTCCATACAAGTTTAGTCGTGATCTCGGAACGTGCCGACTAAATTACAAATAAATGTAACACGTAAACTAATTATCTACTATAAGTAAAAGAGAGCGATAGTTCAAAATAAGTTTAGTTCGTGAACAAGAGAATCGAAACCAGTGTGTACGTAGTCGGGAAAACAGACTATTTGGCATGTTTTCTAGTCTACAACTAACTAATCGACGACTAGTCGGCAAAAATATCCGAATATTCGGCATAAATTTCGGTACAAAAAATTTAGGACACAGAAAACTACATAATTATTCAATTAGAAATTTTCATATTTCTATTCTCAGCAGCCTCGCAAAATAGTCTTTCGCTATAGAGACTGTACTAACTGGTCTACTCTTATTTTGTCAATACGAGCCATTACTTGGTATCTCTCTCTTATTATCTATTCTTGCGCCACCATTCGAAAAGGTCTTCAATGAAGACTGCAATCGTTCCAGAGAGCCGGAGATACCCGAATTCAAAAGAATAAAGGATAATCGGCATTGCCGACTAATCGTTAAATTTCTAACCAATTAGTTGGCAAGTCATTGTCGGCCCATCATACTAATCATTCCGACTTTTTTAGACTAGATATAAAGCGCCCAAAAGCTTTCCTGTTGGCAAGCGCGCTCGTGGCCTGATATTTATCAGTGCAAATAAATAGAAGTTTCGGAATTCGACAGCCCGTAATTTTCTATAGGGTTTAATGCTCGATGACTTGTGCAGTTATTTGTTGTCATCATTTTATAAGTTTATGCAACTCCTCCTAGAAGGCTTGTTTAATAACAATGGAAAATCAGCATCCAATAAAAACTTTATTCCTTTGTTTTATTTTCGTGAAATGGCTTAGTCGACGCCAGACTTAGCGAATTTGCCCAAATATTCGTTCCATCTCGCCGATACATAATAAACTTTATTCCAATAAATATAGATAAATACGCTAAGTCTGGCATTAGATAAGGAGTTTGAAGAAGAACATACCTTGGGATCATCTGGAGGGTCATATTGAACGATCCAGTCAACGGCAGGTATATCCAGACCTCTGGCTGCCACATCCGTGCATAACAATATACCAGTCTCGGCGTTGCAAAATTGGAAGAAGGTTGTTGTACGTTTGGTTTGTTGTTGCTTTCCCTGGTGTCAAAGAAAAAAAAAAGGTTCGATAAAATATTTAGATATAAGGTGAATGCTTAAAGGGAAGACCGCGAAATTTAAAATTTCCTGCGTTTTTGCGAATTGTAGCTCTATTACTCGTTGTATATCGATCGAAATATGATTCGCTGCAATAATAACAATATATCTGTTAAATAATACTCATAGAAAATATTAACCTAGCTCTGTAAGCTCTACAAGCTCGATAATATTAATTTACTATCAAATTATCGATTACCGAGCTTATAGAGCTAGGTTAAAATGATATGAGGAGGATTGAAATAAAATAAATAATCATTTTTGGGTAATTTTTACACAGCACCATCTAGTCCCAAACTAAGCAGAGCTTGTGCTATGGGTATGAGACAATGGATATAATACATATATACTTTTTTTTGATGTAAATAGATACTTATAATACATAAGAAACACCCAGACCAATACAAACACTTATGTTCATCACACAAATATTTGTGTCCTGTGGGAATCGAACTTACGACCTCGTGATCAGCAGTCCGACCCTCGAACCACTAGACCACAAACGTCGTCAATAGAGCTACAATTAGCAAAAAAACAAGAAATTTTGAATTTCGCGGGCTACACGGTAGCAATTTCCTTAGGGTGGTATGCCACTGGTAAAATTTCTTTGTCCAATGTGACTATGATCAAGAAATTGGATGATTTTCATCATATGTTGTATGTAATAAAACACTTATCATCAAATAAATTGGATTGGACAAAGAAATTTGACCAGTAGCATACCACCCTTAATCAAATGGCGCTTTTAACTTAAATCTAGTTAACATTGATTAGAATTTAGAAGACCGCTACTAACCCGATGTACAGCATCAATGAAAGTAGGTACTCATGTCGAGTGTTTTTAGATCTGTTAGAAACATTTTAGTTATAGGTACCTTATAGAGATAACAATCTTGTGATAATTTCGATAAAGACAAAACCGATTGTCTCCAAGTGAAGTGCCTAATGCTTATAAAATGTTGTGACCTTCGTCTACCCTTTAGAGAATTCCCTCGTTATGAATTATAGTATAGATAAAAAAAACCTTCGGCACACCAAACGTAAGGACCAGCTCAGACCAAGCGGAATGCAGAGCGGAGAAAGTTCTGATAATACTTAAAAATTAACTCTATTACTAAATTAATAAAGTGCAATATTGACCGCGCAGTCTCGATCACGCGCGGGCAGCATGTATAGATGTTCAAATAATTTTGCACTTTATTAATTTGGTAATAGAGTATTTTTTTTAATTGTAACAGAAAATCCTCAGGTCTGGGCTCACAGCACACACCTAGCGGAAGGTCTGGGCTCACAGCACAGACCTAACGGAAGGTCTGTGCTGACCCTAAGGGCGGTTACAGATTAGCGTTTTTTCTGCGCGTTTTATATTCATTTTGGCTTATGCGCACGCTACATTTCACGCTTCAATAAACCAGACGCTCGTGCACGCACTTTTTCATACATAATCAACGGGCGCGCGTACAGAAACGAGCTTATACGCGCAATCTGTAACCGAAGCGAGGCGGAAGCATTGACGGGGCCGCGTGAGTTGTAAACTGAACCATGACGCACGGAATTTGGTTTTTAATCCTACTACACGGGTTTGGCTATAAAATGGCGAAACGAGCTGGAGATCCATCTGATGTTAAGCGGTTGCCTTTGCCCATAACAACTGTAACACCAAATATGCTATTGCTTAAATGGTATTGCAAGTCAGTTAGCCGAACTTAGACATGAAGATTGAAAGTATCATGTGATTATAATAATTTGTGTGGCACATGTCATTGGTGTGGCAAAGGCTTTATAATTGCGTAGGTACTTACGTGTATGGACAGGACAGGCAGATCGATATAGTTGAAGAGCTCGTGATGATACTTCACAGACATACAAGTTGAGAAGAAAACCATCACCTTTTTCTTTCTATTCTTCTTTAGGAATGTAAATAGAACCATCATTCGCTTTTCTGATGGGCATACGATGTAACTGTAAAAAAAAAAAATAGTCCCATTAGTTGCGAGGTTAAGTACAAAAACCGGCAAGGATCGAGTAGGACTTGCGCATTACGGGCTCCGTACCATATTTAATTATTTTTAGACATCGACCATACAGTCCAATAGACGCCTATTGTTAAATATAATGCATACAATAAATTCTGTCAACTAGCGGAGGAACGAGGAAGCGGGGGTACTGCAATCCGATTGGCCCTACAAAGGCGGCTATTAGCTGTTCACTAACGCGGATGTATTGACGGCTCACAAGTGGTCGAAACTGATTTGAAGTTTTCAAGTGACGAATAGTGGTGACCTACGTCAGATCTATTAGTAGACTGATGTGTTGACTGACATCAGTCACCTGTTATGAGGCTTATATAGGATGTATGGTCGATGTTTTTAGTATTTGTTATGATAGAGGCCATAGTAATTTGTAATTTGGACTGGCTACCTGTAATATCAGTAGTTATTTGAATAAAGAAACACGTCAAGATAAATAATAAATAGCACAAGTAAGAAAAAAAACTGACTTTATATGTACACAACACAACACGCGAAATTTGAGCCACTTGCTTATCATCTTAACTTGGCTGTGTTATACAAATCGGGCAAAGTCGATTATACTCGTTCGTTCGATTTGCCAACACGGCTGCATTAAGAATATTAGCAAGTGGCTCAACACTCCCGTGTTGTGACTGTACTATTGCATCAATTCATAAGTTTGCTGATAAGGAACAAATCTTGCAAAGGAATATTAACAAAATGTGAAAATCTGGTATTTCTACAACATAACAATGCAAAAATCCGGTTTTATAAATAAATAATTATTTTTTGGACATATTTACTCAGCACCATCTAGTCTCAAACTATGCAGGGGCTTTACTCCCGCCCAACTGGTTCGAGCTCTGAACCAAATCGAGCTAATGTAAATTTCTGGAAAAATGCAGTATGATTTGACACGAACTCGAATTCAAATTTGATTGATACATCACTCGATCCAGTCGAGAGTAAGGCCCCAGAGGTATACTAGATACTTTTTTTTGTCAATATATACTTATAATACATAAGAAACACCCAGAAAAACACAAACACTTATGTTCATTACATAAATATTTGTGTCCCGGGGGAATCGAACCTTCGAGACCTCGTAATCAGCAGTCCGACACTCGAATCACTAGACGACACACGTCTAGACGATTTTATTACAACATAAAACTAAGTCTTGTTTTTCTGCAACATTATTTGTTGAAAAAAAAGTACAGGTGGTAATACATACCCTTGTTCTAGAGAGTCAACAGTAGCTTGTTCTCTGTGATCATCAACGCCTACATACGCAGGTTCATGTTTTACTGCTAGGGCTGTCAGAGCCTCGGTCTTCTGAGTCTGTGTGGCACTGAACAACATCGTTTGACGACGTTCTGAAAGAAAGAGAAACAATGTGCTTTCACAATTTGCTTATGTAGGTTTATATTTTACTAAGGTCCAGGGTAGCTGTCATCATTTTTCTTTTTACAGGCAATAGCAATTATTTGGTAAGGAAGAGATATTTAATTTTCAGCAATAGAAAAATGAAAGCTAAAAAAATGTTTATTGTTACTCACTAGGCAACAGTTTGATGATCTGTTTAACTTCTTCTTCGAAACCAATCTCCAATATCCTGTCAGCCTCATCAATGACAAGACACTGCAAGTTTTTGTACAAGAAGTCTGGTGTGTTCTGCAAGTGATCCAATAGACGACCCGGTGTTGCCACTAGTATGTTGATACCTGCCATATACAAAAATAATGTAAAGTGTTATCAGGATAAAAATACAGATATTACAAAAAAGGTAAAAGGTATTTGAAGATTTCAAATGAAATTGATAAATTGGAACACTTTTTATATTATTGATGACTAACTATGCCTGCGGCTTCGCCCGCTTGCTGAAATAAAATATAGCCTGTTGCCTGTACTTCTGGATAAAGTAGCTTTCTAATGGTGAACGAATGATTAAATCTGTTCAGTAGTTTCAGAGTTTATCAATTACAAACAAACAAATCTTTCCTCTATATAATATTACTAGCGGCCCCGGCAGACGTCGTCCTGCCCGGAAAAGCAGCTCCACCTACCGGGTCCATTTGTGAATTCAAACCTTGCAGTGACCCACTCGAACATATGCAGAAAATATAATTAAAATTGTCCCTGCCGTTTAGGACAAGATCAGTGACATACCGACAGCAGCGCCATCTACCGGGTCCAATTGTGTTTTTAAACCATCCAGGAACTCATTGAAATACATACTCAAAATAAGTTTAATTAAGATTAGTATAAATTAAACTGAGCAAGCATTGAATCTATTTGCTATTTGTAAGGCTAGACAATATTATTATGGCAATGAAGATCGTAATACCTTTGGACAGCTTTTGAGCTTCAGTACTCCTGTTAGCTCCTCCCATAACCAAGCCATATGTGTGATGATGGTACTTCATCAATTCCATCAACACTCCAAATGTTTGCATAGCCAACTCTCTCGTTGGTGACAGGATAATCACACCAGTACCTGAATACAATTTATAATTCTCAAAACACTGTAAATATGGAAGTAACAAGGTATTACTCAGTTTGAATATTCAGATATCCATTCTGTGTTCACAAAACGACAGATCTCAAACTCTACAGTAAATGATGGACATCAATACAAAATGTGCCTCAACAGTTTTCACCGGAGACTCGATTTTATACAGATGTTTACAAATACTGGTTATGGAAGTTTGGCAGTCAAGTTTTCACATTCGCCTTTGTATCATCATTACAATTAAGTTACTTAAGATTTAATGCAACTTATGAACAGTCTTAGACTATTCATTGAATACTATTTTAACTTGATTAAAGGTTGAAAAAATACAAATTAGGGTTTTAAAATTATAAGAATTGATTTTCGTGGCCTCAGTACCATGTTCGTTTTTATAACTTTATACTAATGTCCATATAATATGTCTTCTATAAAAGATGTGGAGCTGAAGGCACGAAAGCATCTATGAAGCTGTGGCTTTGAAAAGGTTAAAAAAGTTAAAAATCCATTTTTGTTATGTCAAAAATATTTACTCACCATTTCTAGGCTTAAATTTCAACTTATAGATAAGATCAATGGCTGGTATTAGGAAGGCTAGAGTTTTTCCCGATCCTGTTCTAGCTGCACCCACAAGATCCCTTCCTTCAAGAAGTGGGGGAATTGCTTTAGCCTGGATCTCTGTCATGGTGGTAAAGCCCATGTCTTTGATGCCCATCAAAGTTGATTCACAGACTGTTCCCTCAAGAGCAGTAAACTTTTGATCTGATAATATGCCAAGGCATAAGTCGGAACCTGGTACTGGAAAGAGTTAAATCAAAATTAGTTTTGTTTATGTCAAAGGAATGAGCAGCAGGCCAGGCACACTCTCCCTATCTTTAATTATTCTGTTTGTAAAGTGTGTGATTAGGCTTAGGGAGTAACTACTTGATTCGTCTTTCGTCCGTCCATTGACGACATCTGTGGTCTAGCCGTTCGAGGGTCGGACTACTGATCACGAGGTTGTGGGTTCGATTCCCACAGGACACAAATATTTGTGTGATGATCATAAGTGTTTGTGTTGGTCTGGGTGTTTCTTATAAATTATAAGTATGTAAATACAAAAAAAAAGTATATAAGTATTATATCCATTGTTTAGTACCCATAGTACAATCTCTGCTTAGTTTGGGACTAGATGCTGCTGTGTAAAAATGTCCCTAAAATATTTATTATTATTCAGCTTTTGTCCATAGAAAACACAATTTTTGTATGGCATTCTTCCACTGTGTTCAACGTAGTATGTTCAACATAGTGTTTTCTATGGACAAAAACTGAATAAATGTAGTGACTACCTTAAAGGACATGATTCAATTTTCCTTTCCTTTTTAGACAAAAAACTGAAATACAACAGCTAATAAAAACAAGTTCCATATTTTCATTATCATTCCATTTTTCATTATGACAGCTTGGAAGTAGCATAATTATTTTTTTATGTGTACAAAAGCCAGTATTTGGATTCAAAACAGAATTTATATGTAGGTTTCGAAATACTGACATACTATTTTAGTGTGGAGCATAAGGCTTCATATTTTTTTTTTTAAGAATGATAATATTTTAACAGATAATGGCACTTTAAAAAAAAAAAAAGAAACAACGAAATTATCATGGCTGCTCAGAAGTGGCTTTCACTTTTTCAATGCCAATGATACCTACAAAAGACAAACGATTTCATGCCCTCAGCGCCACATCTCTATTACTTTGTACTAGACCATACAATATTTGTCTTCTACAAAAGATGTAGCACTGAGGGCACCAAAACATCTATGAAGCGGTGGTGTTTCAAAGGTTAAGTTCTGTGAATGTGTTGAGAATGAATAACACTTACATTGGCTTTCTGTCTTAGTATTATCTTCAGAATTCTCTGTGTCATTATCCTCTTCACCTTCAGATTCACTGTTTTCCGATTCACTCTCTTCTTTCACTGGTTCTGGCTCAGCTTTCACTTCTTGTTTTGCTTTCTTTTGCTTTTCTGAAAAGGAACAAAAGAAAAAAATAGTAACATAAAATGCAACAATTTGTTTTACTTATATGATATGATGCATGTACACTCGACCAAACGGAATCATGACCCACCATAAGCTTAATTTTCTACAAACGTTCTAATACAATTAGGTTGAATTTCGCTGAAAGATTTTTCCTTGGCAACAAACTTGTCATCAATTTTATTGAGCAGTGACAGTTAGTTTGCCAGTTTCTTTGATTGACAGTTTCCTTATATTAAAAATGTCCTAAGTGCAGCATGATGCTAATAAGAAGAAAATTTTACTGTTTTGACAATTTCATACAAATTATCGGCTGAGTGGGTCATGATTCCGATTTGTTGACTGTACACACAGCTACACATCAAGCCGTACATTTCCAGTATAAGCTGACCTCACATTGCATAGGCTTTCCGTATAATGCGAAATCAGCTTATACTGATTTACAGCTTGATGTGTAGGTGTGCATACAAATCAGAATTAAAGTATGGAAATAAGTAAATTATGGTCACCAGCATCCTTTTATGGGCTGAAAGCAAGACATTAACATCAATCCAGTATGGAGATTATGGCATTATTTCACCGTAATAGTTATTTACAGCAGTTAACAGACTGTCTAGCAGGTTTTGTTGCAGCATAATGGTAACACTATGTTTGTTAGTTCTTTTTCTTTTACGGTATGGTGAAACAAGCTAAAGGCTCACTTGATGTTAAGCCTTACCTTTGACCATAACAACTGCAGCGCCAAACTGAGACATAAAGATGGAAAGTCTCATGTGACTATAATTTCACCGGCACCTGCAGTGCCCTTTGCCCTTTTATAACAGCAATGCAAGCATCACTGTTATTAATTTATTGTTTTGTACAGTCCATCATATACAAGTACAACAGTTGTAGTAAACCTCAATTAAATAGGCAGTGTCCCTGCCTGAGCTTTAGAATTAAACTATGAATAAAATCTCACAGCAAAGTGCATTTATTGGAATAAACACTCACTCTTGGGTACTGCCTTTTCGTTATCCACACGTGGTCTTTTCTTAGTTTCTGGTTCTTTTTTATTTTTAGCTCCTGTAACAATAATGTGTTTATAATCCAACACAACAATGAACACTGCATTGTTCTGGAAATCAAGCAGTATGAAAAAGGCACATTGACGTTAAATTCGATTATATTTAGTTGAAATTGAGTGATAACGAAATTATAACATAAATAACAAGAGCCAAGTATAAATATCACCTTTGCTTAATAAAACAATAGAGGTACAAAAGAGGTTATGTTACCTGCATTGTCTTCAGAAACACCATTAGCCTTTTGATTTATAAGCTTTAACTTATTTTTCTCTCGTTTTTTCATTTTTCTCATGAGGATTTTGTCCGGGGTAGGCATATTAATCACGTTTTCAAAGTTTAATATTTATTTCACACGAATACACACATGTTCCCACAATGTGTTATAAATAAATGACAGATCCACAGACCCATAGTGAAACATCTTATTATACCATGCACAGACCAGTGTTGCCAGCGCGCTCTTTTCTAAGGTAACCTGAGAATGATTAAAAGTAACCTTTTATTAAGAAAAGTTACCTTTTATATTTTTCCTGGAGTAGTGACATAGAATATCTAATAGTACCACAGACGTACTAGAGATCGTACATAACGGCCCTCGCCCGCGACGCTGACGGCAATTGGACTGCAATATTGCGATCATGGTATAATAACACCAGGTAGTCTCTTCCCGTGACAGCTAGGTCACGTGATTGCCTCCGTACTACGTCATCAGCCGTGGAGCCAATAGCGGGCTGTTAGCGTGAGACTTGTCAGTTTGATGTGCTGCCACTTTGTGAAAATAAATTACCCGAGCAAAATGCATTTTTTCATTTACTTTCTTCTATAAAGAATCACTTTTACACTAGTAATTTAATATAGTTTCCTTTATTAACTAATTAGATGAATAACACGAGATAACAAATAGTAAGGCTAGTTAGGAATTTATTTTATATTCATTATGAACAAAACTCTCCTTAAGTATATTGAAGATATCAATCAATGGCAGCACTGATCGTGACGTAGCTTGGAGGCATCGCGCTGTCATTGCGGGAAGAGAATACCTGGTGAAACATCTTATTATACCATGATTGCGATGAATGTCAATCGCCTGTCGCTATACAAGCACGCCATCTCTGAGAACTACTGAGAAGCGCTTGGAACCCAGGGCTACGTTCACTTACTACGCACTCAGTGTGAAAGTCACCCGGTGCGAATATCGCTCGATCATTGATCATTTTCTCAGAGTTACTGAACGACTTCGGGCTTTGAGTATATACCATACTTCGGGCGACCTTATGAAACTGACACTAGAACAATGAAGCACTGACAATTATGACAATCGAAACCTCAAATTATCTGTCATTTCATACTTTTATCTGTCAACATGACAGCAGAGCGTCTTTTACCCTACTATTTCACGGGGTGACCGGTGCGTACGCTCGACGACGCCCGCCCACAATACTGAACGGTTTGGTGTGAACGCCCGGACGATCATTCCGAGTAACTGAACGACCAAACAACGCTCCGGGCGTCGTCCGCCGTCGTCGGACGATAATAGTGAACGCACCCCAGTCGGCGTTAGGAGCGGCGAGCATCCATAACTTACACGTCTGTGTGCGTTCGTATAGTGACGTAAACTTGTGTATATAGGTGGTGCTAGCTTCGATAAATAATACCTCTAGATTCCCGATCAGCGCTTCAAAAACGGCCAGAAGAATTAGAGCACAAATAATTTTGTGGGCTTATTTGAAATTAGTATGGTCCAATCATAGCCAACATTAACACGCCAAAATGCCGCAATGCGCGTTTAATAATTGTGAAAATAGCCATCGTAACACTAATATTGATCTTTTTTCGGTAAATTTATGTGAATAAGTATTTGTTCATATGATAGAAATATAATTAAACATGAAATCTAAATGAATTAACAATTGATAAGCATGTCTGACCAATGTTTGGGACAATGCGCCAACTATTGTGTCAAACATCGACTGCTTAAGAACAGGGAACGCATGGAGTAGGACTGTTTCCTACTATTTGTTGTTTATGTAGAGATTTCCTAGCGATCCATTTCGCTGTGTATAATGGATATCTATTGTTGCTAAAGAAAGAGAAGAATTTTGCAAGGCTTGTAAAAAAACGAAAATATGTTCGATTCATTTAGACAATAAGAAGACAATACTTAAAGAAATAGTAGGTTACATTTCTGGTTTTGTAGTCCTTGTTAAGAAAATTAATTGTTAGGACTGTTGTTTGACGTGTACATGAAAATTAAATGCGTTATACGCAATTGTCTCCGCGCGAGTGATGGCAAAACAATACTTAAAAATATGATAGAAACTTCACACTTATCAATGTTTTAAATTTATACATATATTGAGAAGGATGTTTTTGCTAGGAGAAACGAACATACCTTACCATAAAATAAACTTAATTAAGTCAATAATCAAAAAAATCGTTAATGTGAGATTACATTATATTTGTAAAATGAAATAAAAATAATATTCTGCCACTCTATGTCTTTCCATGATACTCTGTTCTAAGCGTTGAAATGTTTAATGAAATGTAATACCTGTGATAATACCAGAACTGTGTCTAGGTTTAAAATAGAGTAAGCTCCAAATGTAAACATATTTTTATCAACCTTATTGCTTAGAAGTTACGTTTTATTTTAGAATAAATATTTTTGTACTAGACCTTTTATTTTCAAGGGACACTTTAAATTTATTACTTTTACCTCTTCTCCGGTGACAGAAGATCTTAAACATAAATATATTGCAAATATTATTAAAGTTTATGTTCGAGTGTTAAGGTTTATAATCAACTGAAGTTGCTGATAATTTAAAACTTTGTTCTACGTTTCGTAGTAGGAAGTATAAATATTTATCTTAATCAATCGGGGCCACTTTAGTGCTGTAGTTTTGTACCTGATCCCAAATCTTGTACTATTATTGATCGAAGGGTGCTAGCTAGCATTTATATTCCCAATTCGATGCAGCAACGGCTGCTAGGGGGACATAGGAACGGTGGGGTCCCCCTGCAACGCCCCAGCGAGGTTCGAGCCCCCCCCCCTTGGGGGGCACCCGCTTGCGCGGTATTATTAATACCGCGTATTTAGTTTGTAAGTATATAGGGAAAAAACTTTCGGCGAATAGAGTCCCACATGGGACTCTCCGCCAACTAAGTCCGGTTAAGCAGGAATGGGACTTCGGTCCCACCTGCGAGAACCCATTCGAAAAAAAAAAAAAAAAGCATTTATATTGTATTGAGTGGTTGAGGTGTGGTAGTGAGGTACCTATTATAAGTTGACAGATGTGTGTCGAGTATTATAACATAACATCACGCCTGTATTTCCCCGAAGGGGTAGGCAGAGGTGTAATAGTACACCCACATTTCGCCAGTTATGTTATAGTCCCATGTAATAGGGGGCGAGCCTATTGCCATTGACATAAACTGGCACAAATCCAGACTCCGGGCTGCTACTGAGAATTTCCTAATGAAAAAACCCAATAACACTTCGCCCGACCCAAGACAAAGGCAGGAAGTACCTAGCACAATAACGCAAGCGCAGCAAGGCTAAAAATTTCAATGAACGAATGAGCGTTTGCAAAAACTTAAGCCCATTTTAAAAATATTTTAAAAGGAGTTTTCAGCTTTGTCTTCTGATATATTTTTTTTTTTTTTTTTTTTTATGATTTATAGATCTGCTCTTGACCACAATCTAGACAGCTTTGTCAGGATGTGGTCGACGATGGAGCGAGCAAACCTATTAGGTGCCGATTCACTCCAGCTTTAAAGGCGTTAGGGTTATAAGTGCCCGGAAATACAGATGCCGGCAGTGAATTCCACAACTTGGCTGTGCGCATTATGAAAGAGTTCTCAAAGCGCTTGGTCCTGATAGTAGGGATTTCCACCAAATGTGGATGATATCCTGCAGTGCGGCGTGTAGTCCGGTGAAAGAAAGGTGATGGCGGAATAAGCTCATGGAGCTCTTGCGCACACTCTCCAAAGTACAGCCTGTAGAACACCGACAAACAAGCAACTGTGCGTCTATGGGCTAAGCTTTGTAGCTTAGATTTTGCTAACAGTTCATCACCAATTAACCTCTCAGCTCTGCGTTGAATCGAGTCAAGAGCCGCAAGCTGGTATTTGGCGGAGCCATCCCACAAGTGACTGCAATACTCCATACACGATCGGACTTGAGCTTTATATATATATATTTGCAATTCGAGCCTCTTTGGACTGTGTTGAACACAATTGTTATGAGAGAATCCAGAAATCAAAATATTTATTCTGGAAGTAAGTTGTTTTCAACACAATTACAAACCACTAGATGGCTCCGGCGTTTTAAACTGTAGGTTGCTTGATCACCTATCAAGAAACGCCGAAACAATCTTATGTTTTGATATTTAAATATAGTGTTGTATTAGTTTTAATCCGTGTGGTGCCGGACTTAAAGAATAGCATCACCCTTATCTCTTCTCATGGGTGTCGTAAAAGGCGACTAAGGGATTCACCAGAGGATGGGCAGCAGCATTCTCTGAGTATTTAACCAACCAACTGCGATCGCCAACCCGCCTGCCAAGCGTGGCGATTATGGCAAATCCCCCCTTATTGGGGGAAGCCTTTGTCCAGTAGTGGCCGTCTTTCGGCTGTAATGATGATGATGATGATGATTAGTTTTAATTAGTTCGAAAAAGAAAGAGGTTACATTATTCATAGTAAAGGGTCTTTGATTCTGTTTTTGCTATAATTCCACATTGTAATAAAATAACTAGGTAATTCGATTTCGTAAATTTACTTAAAACCTGGAAGTAACCTGACTAGTGATGGGTTTATGCCACGGCATTTAGGGCAGATTGAATAAACGCCCAATATCTGTCCGTTTCTGCCCAGTAAATGCCCACATGTCAGGGCATTTACTTTATACTTTTAAAATGATAAATTATTAGTTATTTTTGGTTAAAATGGTTGTGATTACTTTACGAAAATAACTTTTTGGAGGACTAAAGGTAATTGCAATTTAAAAAACCAAAATATCCCTAAACTTTAAACAATTTTCTTAACAAATTTCTGTTTTAACTTCATAAAGATTTGTTTTAGTGGTACTATTCATAATTTCAACATAATTATTGTGTAGCAAGGGGCGCGGCAATATTGAGGAGAAAACCATGAAACCATGGTCAAAACATTGCAGGAACTGTCTCGAAAATTCTTTCCGCCGCAGCGTGGAAGCAAGATGCCCAAGCTTTCGACTGAGACTCTAGATCTGATGAGGAAAAGACGGGAAATGTCAGCCGCGCATTCTGCGCGATATTCCAAAAGGTAATATAAATAAATAAATAAATATTTTTGGGACATTTTTACATGGAACCATCTAGTCCCAAACTAAGCAGAGCTTGTGCTATGGGTACTAGACAATGGATATCATACTTATATACTTTTTTTTGTAAATAAATACTTTTAATACATAAGAACTTCGTTAAATAATACCTCTAGATTCCCGATCAGCGCTTCAAAAACGGCCAGAAGAATTAGAGCACAAATAATTTTGTGGGCTTATTTGAAATTAGTATGGTCCAATCATAGCCAACATTAACACGCCAAAATGCCGCAATGCGCGTTTAATAATTGTGAAAATAGCCATCGTAACACTAATATTGATCTTTTTTCGGTAAATTTATGTGAATAAGTATTTGTTCATATGATAGAAATATAATTAAACATGAAATCTAAATGAATTAACAATTGATAAGCATGTCTGACCAATGTTTGGGACAATGCGCCAACTATTGTGTCAAACATCGACTGCTTAAGAACAGGGAACGCATGGAGTAGGACTGTTTCCTACTATTTGTTGTTTATGTAGAGATTTCCTAGCGATCCATTTCGCTGTGTATAATGGATATCTATTGTTGCTAAAGAAAGAGAAGAATTTTGCAAGGCTTGTAAAAAAACGAAAATATGTTCGATTCATTTAGACAATAAGAAGACAATACTTAAAGAAATAGTAGGTTACATTTCTGGTTTTGTAGTCCTTGTTAAGAAAATTAATTGTTAGGACTGTTGTTTGACGTGTACATGAAAATTAAATGCGTTATACGCAATTGTCTCCGCGCGAGTGATGGCAAAACAATACTTAAAAATATGATAGAAACTTCACACTTATCAATGTTTTAAATTTATACATATATTGAGAAGGATGTTTTTGCTAGGAGAAACGAACATACCTTACCATAAAATAAACTTAATTAAGTCAATAATCAAAAAAATCGTTAATGTGAGATTACATTATATTTGTAAAATGAAATAAAAATAATATTCTTCCACTCTATGTCTTTCCATGATACTCTGTTCTAAGCGTTGAAATGTTTAATGAAATGTAATACCTGTGATAATACCAGAACTGTGTCTAGGTTTAAAATAGAGTAAGCTCCAAATGTAAACATATTTTTATCAACCTTATTGCTTAGAAGTTACGTTTTATTTTAGAATAAATATTTTTGTACTAGACCTTTTATTTTCAAGGGACACTTTAAATTTATTACTTTTACCTCTTCTCCGGTGACAGAAGATCTTAAACATAAATATATTGCAAATATTATTAAAGTTTATGTTCGAGTGTTAAGGTTTATAATCAACTGAAGTTGCTGATAATTTAAAACTTTGTTCTACGTTTCGTAGTAGGAAGTATAAATATTTATCTTAATCAATCGGGGCCACTTTAGTGCTGTAGTTTTGTACCTGATCCCAAATCTTGTACTAAGCATAAGAAACACCCAGACCAACACAAACACTTATGTTCATCACACAAATATTTAATGTGTAGTGTACGAAATCTACCAAACATAAGCTTTCTTATCTATTACAGCAAGTAAATCAAAGGATTATTATTATGATACTTTATTGTACACACAAATACACATTAATATTACAATAGGAAAGCTTATGTACATCGGCGAGCTTAACTCAAAAATGAGTTTTCTTACAGCAAACCTTAGAGCGATAGAGAGATGTTGATATATTATTAGAGGATAAAAACAAGTGTACAACAGAATAACAAAAATTTTGACTACATAACTTATCTAACAAGATTAAACTATTTACAAGTAAAATAATTATATTAAGATATATATACTTATATACATAAATAGGTACATACATATGTACATAAAATACATACATATATATATATATATAAAATACGTATATATATATAATACATATGATTTATGGTGAAAGAAAATGCTCCTTAATCCTTCTCTTGAAGACATCCAGTGAAGAGCTATCGCGTAGAGAGTGTGGAAGAGAGTTCCACAGGCGCACTGCATGAATGGTGAAAGAACCGTCGTAACGGCTAGATGTGTGATAGGGCATACGGAGGAGAAGGGAAGAGGATGAGCGACAGGGCTTTCCCCTGGGGACAAGATACTCAAAGCGTTCCCGGAGATATGATGGAGAATTAGGATTGTGAAGAACAGAGTAGAGAAAAGAAAGAATGTGAGTATCTCGACGACGTCGAATAGGCAGCCACCTCAATTGCGTCCGGAATTCCGACACATGGTCGTATTTCCGAAGGCCAAAAATGAAGCGGATTGCCAAATTCTGCAGTCGTTCGAGTTTATTGAGAAGTTCCTCTGTTGCATCAAGAAAACAGATATCAGCATAGTCCAGAAGTGGAAGAAGAAGAGATTGGGCAAGAGTGATTTTAGTAGGAAAAGGTAGGAACTTCTGGAGCCGTTTGAGAGACTGGAAGGAGTAATACACCCTCCTGCTTACTTCCGCAATGTGAACGTTCCAAGAGAGATTGCATTCAATAAAGACACCTAAGTTCTTGGCACTTTTGGAATATATTATAGGGACGGAATCGTACAATACCGGCGGAAGAGACTGCTTACCCAAGAGATCAAGATAATATTTGCCACCAATAATGAGAGCTTGTGATTTAGTAGGATTGACCAGCAGGCCAAAAGATTTAGCCCACTCATTGATATTTTGAAGATCACTATTGATGGCATCAATGGCCTCAGGTAGCTCGTCGATTTTGAAATGACGATAAATTTGCAAGTCGTCTGCGTAAAGATGGTAGCGTGAAGATAAAATTTTAGTGATTTCGTTAGTAAAAACTGAAAAAAGAAGAGGAGAGAGGACGCCACCTTGAGGCACGCCCGCAGCTAGATCACACCATTCTGAGGAAACCTCATTGGCGTGAACCGACTGCGATCGGCCCCGAAGATAAGAAACAAACCAGTCAATTACAGAAGAAGATATATTTAAGGAGGCCAAGATACCTAGGAGGATGTCAAAATCAACTGAGTTAAAAGCACTGCTAAAGTCCAGTAGTACCAAAACTGTAAGTAGCTTGTTTTCCATGGCCAGCCGGATATCATCAGTAATTTTAACTAGAGCCGTTACAGTGCTATGGCCAGGGCGGAACCCAGATTGGTACGGACTTAACAGGCTGTTAGAGGAGAGATAAAAGGACAGCTGATTCTGAACAACGCTCTCAAGGACCTTAGACAAGATTGGTAGGATGGAAATTGGACGAAACTGGGATACAGAGGTGGGATTTGAAATTTTGGGTAATGGTAGGACATGAGCCTTCTTCCAAGCTGAGGGAAAGGAACTTGTGTCAAGGGAATGATTTATAATGTGGGCAATGACGGGAATAAGGACATTTAAAATGGGGACAATCATCTGGATATGCAGACCATCATCACCCACCGCTTTAGTGGAAATGGATAGGATTGATTTTTTATAACTCCCTCTGTAACCCGGCGAAAAGAGAATGAAGTACATTTTGGCATAGAAATATTGGAGAGACTATTTAAAGTAGAAGTTTTTATATTGTCATCCAGGATAACTGGTGATTTCGAGAAATGCATATTAATTGCGTTAAGGTCCATATCAGGTGTAACATCATTGTGGGCTTTGCCGATGCCAAGGGACTTAAGAAA
The DNA here is from genome assembly GCA_949699075.1 of Asteroscopus sphinx. NCBI lineage: Eukaryota > Metazoa > Arthropoda > Insecta > Lepidoptera > Noctuidae > Asteroscopus > Asteroscopus sphinx. The sequence continues at coordinate 16,218,072 of OX453013.1, forward strand.
TTGCCATACTTGTGCTGTGTTGACATTTTGAACAGAGTGGTGAATGTGGCGCCTTTTAGCATCTCTACACATACGACTGACCCGATTACGCTGAGTCTTGTAAAAAGACCAGTTCTCATCCGTCGGAAACTTTTTGTACCGCCGTTTAGCTTTGTCCCTTATCGACATCGCTTTTTTAATGTTGTCAGAAAGCCAGGGGGCAGGTAAATGTTTAACTCGCACCTTTTTCAGGGGAGCGTGTATATCGAAAAGCTGTAAAACTAACTTATTAAAAGCCGTCACTTTTGTATCTATATCATTGCAGCTATAAACAGGGGACCAGTCAATATCACTCGCATCCGCCCTCAAACCATCCAGATCAATGTTCTTATTAGGATTATTGTACACAAGACTGTTTTCTGTCAATAATAAGCAAAATTTACTCATAACTTCATCTAAAAAGACGATAAAATCATAACTTGTTGAAAATAAATCGAACTATCTCTATCTCATACGGCATACGCTGAGGACTTATCTATTCTATTCTCTGTCTACGCTTTGACATAAGGTTTACATTTACATTTCAATTACATATCAATGTCATTCTTAGATTATATATCATTAATCTGTGATTTCAATGTGCTTGACACATGTTTGACATTGACAGTTGATTATTTTTGCGGGTGTTTGCAAAATGTACGTGGGACACTCAGAAAGTTTTGCGAAACTAAAAAAAATTGTTCTATACGTACATATATTTTTATCAAATCTTTTCAAAGTACTTTCCACCAGCCTCTATACAAAGATTCATGCGCCTAAACCAGTTTTCAAAACACTTTTTCCAGTCCGCCGCAGACACCTCGTTTACAGCCTTCTCGAACGCAGCCAGCGCATCTTCCGGCGACGAAAATTGTATCCCTTTGAGCTGATTTTTTATTTTTGGGAATAAAAAGAAGTCACACGGTGCTAGATCAGGGCTGTAAGGAGGGTGACCCAGGAGTTTGACTGGCGTGCTGTCCAGGAAGTCCCTCGTTTTGAGTGCGGTGTGCGCAGGTGCATTGTCGTGGTGGAGCAGTAGCCCGCGGAGCCCTGTGTTTGGTCGCTTGTTGCTTATAACAGAGAAAACTTCTGGCAAACATTTGGTAGTATACCATTCGGCATTAATGCTTCTTTGATCCCGTAAGGGAATTGATACCAAGTGGCCAGTCAAATTAAAAAAGCTAGCGATCAAAATCTTACCCCCGCTTCTAGATCGCTTCACTTTGGTAGGCGTTGGCTCATTTTGAAACACCCAAACAGTCGACTGGCGCTTGGTTTCTGGGTCGTATTGATAAATCCAGGACTCATCACCTGTAACGATGTCGTAAACACGCCGAGACGAGCCTGCTTCAAATTTGTTAAGCATATCACGGCACCATTCCACCCGGGCCTGCTTCTGAGCATCGGTGAGGTTGTGCGGCACCCAGCGTGATACTATCCTCCTCACGCGAAGATGGCTGTGTAGAATCTCGTGAACGCTTCCCGATCCAATCTTCAATATGTGTTGAATCTCCTGATATGTAATTCGCCTATTGTCTTGGATTAAATTTTTCACTGCTAGCACGTTTTCTTCGGTAACAGCCGTCAAAGGGCGACCGCTTCTTTCGTCATCCCCCAAAGTTGGTCGACCGCGCTTGAATTCGTTATACCAACGATACACGGTTGCCTTGGAAGGGCCTTCATCCATGAATGCCATTTGAAGTCTATCGTACGATTCATCCGGTTTCAGGCGACACTTGAAATCGTATAAAATCATAGCTCTAAAATGTTCCCGGCGCAGATCCATATTTCAGTGAGACACAATACTTTGAATTAACTCGCAAAAAATGTGGAGGGAAATTTTGAAATTGGAACTTACTTATTTTTACTTATAAATAATCATATTTTCGAAAAACATTATAACTGGCCAGTCTCCCATATATAAAAACTTTTTTTCGCAATACTTTCTGAGGGGCCTGGTATGTGTGTGAGCAGGATATAACATTTTTTTTCTGTCTCTATTTGCGTATCGGTTTTTTGTTGTTTGCCACCACTAGTCATTGATGGCAAACAAGTTGTGGTGTCAAAAGATTTTTGTTGATAAAAACTGTAAAACGCCTATTTTGTGTGTTTTGTGACTTTATTGATATTCCAAAAGGTAATATTTAATGTGTAGTGATGGTGAATTCCTGTATATATGGCTGTAAAAGCCGTAGTGAACGAAATCTACCAAACATAACCTTTCTTATCTATTACAGCAAGTAAATCAAAGGATTATTGTACACAAGACTGTTTTCTGTCAATAATAAGCAAAATTTATTAATAACTTCATCTAAAAAGACGATAAAATCATAACTTGTTGAAAATAAATCGAACTATCTCTATCTCATACGGCATACGCTGAGGACTTGTCTATTCTATTCTCTGTCTACGCTTTGACATAAGGTTTACATTACAATATCATTCTAAGATTATATATCATTAATCTGTGATTTCAATGTGCTTGACACATGTTTGACATTGACAATTGATTATTTTTGCGGGTGTTTGTATATCAAGGTTTATAAAAAAGTTTAATCAAAGCTTTTTAAGCGTTTTCGTTGAGGTTATATGTCGATCTTATTAGAAGAAAGATAGATTTTTCGCTGTAATGCATGTTTGTGCTTAAAATATAGTCGCACAAACAAACGAAGTCGACGCAGAAACTTTCAATAAACTGCTTACAAAGGTACTTACTTTCAAGAACCAAGAATGGAAGAAGAAAGATTAAATCCCAGGAAGAAATTCAAATATTTAGAAAATCAACTGTCTTCGGCTACATTACAAGCTGTAGAAGAAATGGGGTTTAAAATGATGACTGATATCCAGTCTGAAGTATTGCCGGCAGCTTTAGATGGAGCTGATGTAGTAGCAACAGCTAAAACAGGCTCTGGGAAAACATTGGCTTTTCTAATACCAGCGGTAGAAACAGTCATCAAGTGTAAGGAAAAACAGATTCAAGGTAATCTATAAGTTGAATGGAATCTATACTGCATTTATGTTGATTCTTTGCTGGTAATCAAAATTATGATGTGCTATATTCTTTATTTTCAATAATACATTTGAACTAAAATTTTGAGAAGAGGAGAGAGCTAGCATTAACAAAAATTCATAAAGTTATTTTGACATTGATGCAGGTACATGCTGTATTATCATATCACCAACAAGAGAACTAGCAATACAGACATACAGTGTACTACAAGAACTTGTTACACATGGTACCATCACATCAGCGCTAATAATTGGAGGAGAAAGTAGGAAGAAACAGAGTTCAGAACTTTCTACAGGTATGGTACAGCCAGTGGTGTGGATTGTGTATAAGCAATTAGGCAGTGTCTTAGAATAGCGAATAGAAGCAACACTTAAGCATGTGTGCTTGTAATTGTGGGCAGTTACTAGGCTGCCTCAGACAAGTTCCTCTCTAGTTTAATAGTTTGACTCAGCATCTGCCTAAATTTGCCGTTTATTTTTGTACATTCACCTATACACACATGTATACCTGTGTTCACAAATAAAGAAACAGTAAGAAGATTGATTATTTCCTTGCACCACATTCATTTTCTCTATTACTTTCTTTTGTTACTTGAAAAAAAATGCAACTTATACCACAATTGAAGTTGAATGAGGTAGGCACAGGTTCAGCTCCAGGACCAAAAGACGAAGCCAATCCAACTGCGCAGAGGGGTGAGACAAGGGGATGTAATATCCCCGAAATTGTTCACTAACGCGTTGGAGGACGTCTTCAAGACACTGGACTGGACTGGACAGGGTATCAACGTTAACGGCGAGAACATTTCACATCTCCGTTTTGCCGATGACATCGTTGTAATGGCTGAGTCCCTGGAACAACTGGGCGAAATGCTGCACAGCTTAAACGGAGCCTCTCGACGTGTCGGTCTCGGCATGAATCTGGACAAGACTAAAGTCTTGTTCAATATGCATGTCATGCCGAGGCCAATATTCGTCGAAGGGTCGACACTCGAAGTTGTAACGGAATACGTCTACCTAGGGCAGGCAATTCAGCTTGGTAGACACAACTTCGAGAAAGAATCCAACAGAAGGATCCGTCTGGGCTGGGCAGCGTTTGGCAAACTTCGCCGAGTCTTCTCGTCGCCTATACCGCAAAGTTTGAAGACAAAAGTCTTCAACCAGTGCGTCCTGCCTGTCATGACTTACGGTGCCGAGACGTGGACACTGACAGTTGGGCTAGTCCACAAGTTTAAAGTCGCTCAGCGAGCTATGGAGCGAGCTATGCTTGGAGTTTCTTTGAAGGATAAAATCCGAAACGAGATTATCCGGAGAAGAACCGGAGTGACCGACATAGCTTGTAGAATCAGTAAGCTGAAGTGGCAGTGGGCTGGCCATGTCTGTCGAAGGACCGATGGCCGCTGGAGCAGACGAGTCCTTGAGTGGAGACCGCGAATCGGCAAACGCAGCGTAGGGCGCCCCCCTGCCAGGTGGACCGACGACCTAAAGAGCGTGGCTGGGGGGGACTGGATGCGGAAGGCAGAGGATCGAGCGTTGTGGCGCAACTTGGGAGAGGCCTATGTCCAGCAGTGGACTGCGATAGGCTGAGTTGATTGAGGTAGGCACTGTGTAATTTCCTATTTGCAATGCATGCCACTGAGTACAGCAAGATGCAATATTAATTTTATATTTTTGGTATAGAAACTTGTTTCGAATTTCTCCCTTGGTGGGTGTCCTATACGCCAACATACTTTATCCTGAGTAAAAAAGAAGTTTGATTGTTTCAACAATATTTTTGGTTGTGTTGAATTATTGTAGTTAAGATTTCTAATAATATTAGTGTCAGAAAACTGTAATTTCTTTTGATAAAGAAGGAACTTATCACTGGTGCTTCACATTCTATTTCTTCCTTGTGCTGTGTTCTTTAGTTCTAGACACAGTAAACACTCGAAACGACGCACTTACACAGATGCACATGTTAACAATGCACCTAAGCGGGTTGTTTGCATTGACAGCACTGCAACATCCACTTAGGTTGTTGTTGAGGCATGGGTCTGTGTGAATGATTCAATCCGGAGTGTTAGGATGTAGTTTCCGTACTGTATGTTATGTTTACTGTATTCTAGGTAGGTAGCTAGGTGTGGTGGGTAGGTGTAATACATTTGAATTTGTTTAACTTGGTGAAAACCACTTTGGCATAAAATATGATTGCATCTTGCAACAAGTTGACTGATCTCTTTGGAAGTATTAAAAACACCGGCCAAGTGCGAGTCGGTCTCACGCAGTAAGGGTTCCATACCACCCATCGACCTGATACCCCATAGAAACTGATTTAATTTACGAGAGTTCATCAAAAGACACTAACACACAGTGCCCAAAATATGAATTTTTGCATCTCTTTTATATGCACGTACCACCACATATGTCGATGTTTGCCCTATTTTTAGTATTTGTTGATAAACTACATAATATGCACTATAATTAGGCCAAGTTTGGCGCTGGTAAGTATTACCGTTTTGAAGATAGAGCAGAAACAAAAACGATGAAAAAAATTCATGTTTTTCGAGGTTTATTGTATGGGGATCCCCTTTGGTTTTACACTCTTTTATTTTTAGTATTTGTCGTGATAGAGGTCATAGCAACACATATTCTGAGAAAATTTCAACCAGCTACCTATACAGGGCTGTATCTATTGAACAGTAGTTCAATAGATACAGCCCTGTGACAGACAGACGGATGGACGGACAGCGTAGCGGGAGTAATAGGGTCCCGTTTGGCACCCTTTGGGTACGGAACCCTAAAAATGGAAACCATAAAAGTTTTTATGAATTTCAGGAGTCCACATAGTAGTGGCTACACCCGGGCGCTTATTTGATCATATGAGGACAAAAGAATTTGATTACAGAAATGTATGTTGCCTGGTATTGGATGAAGCCGATAAAATTTTTCAATATGGATTTGAAGAAGACTTGAAGCAAATTATTAATCGCTTGCCAAGTAGGTTCTGTCTCAGTGAACATATTATTTGAACAAGATCCTATCATTATTCTTGGAATGACTTGGTAGCAAAATAAAGTGCAATAGTGCAACTATGATTTTAAATAATTCCTGATTTGAATCACATTTGCCTAAAGAATGGCAGCAAACTTGAAGTGAGTGTAACATCAATGCCAATACTTAATCATTTTTTTTTCAGAACACAGACAAACCATGTTATTTAGTGCTACACAATCGGAGAGAACTGAAGCCCTCATTAAATCAGCAATGAAGGAAAAGGTTGAAAACATAAATACGGATGAAGACAACCTTATGGCCACTGTGGAAGGATTAAAACAAGGGTAGGTAAAAATATTCCTTAAAAAAATGTATCTTCACTTTTAGGGTGCAGACACACAGCGGGCGGACCGGAACTGAGGCAGAGCGTCGATCGAACGTGGACGGGGCGTGCATGTCACATTGCGGGCGGATGGGCGGATCGGGCGCGGGACTGAAAGGCTGCGGAATGACAGCGCCAGAAGAAAACGTTCCGCTATCTGTGTGACTACTAAGCGTTCCCATATAATACAACGCCAGTATATCGGTTGCGCACCGCCCGGAGTTGTCTTTTCGCCCAGCGGAGCGGCGGCAGATCAGTCACGCCGTCAAAACGCCCGGCAGGACGGCTCTGTGTGAACTGTCTAATACAGTTTAGTACATTACAACACGACGAGACTCGCCGACGATACGCTACAGTTCCATCCCGCTTCAGGTCCGCTCACTGTGAGTTTGCAGCTTTAGTCCAAGGAAGAAAGTATATTTTTTTTTTCTGAATAATTAAATTCATTTATTTTCCAAGAAACAACATTACAGAATAATGAATTATCCAGTGGCCCCACACTAGGCAAGCCTGTCCTGTGGGTGCCAGATACATATGTTTAGCAGGTTGAAATTACATTGTTTACTTGGTCGACATAATTCAAGTAAGTAGGTACCCAATTAATTAATTACAAACATAATAACATTTAGCAGTGGCGTGCATTGCATATAGGCAATACCCAGTGCCTTCCTCATTCGAATTCAATAGTGGTGTAAGTTATTATCTTTTTTTCTGAGTACAATGATTATTTATCTTAAAATAGACCTATTAATGCTAAATTAATCTTCCTACATAAAAAAATCAATAAGTTACACCAAAATTAAATTCAAGTGAAGTAGGCCACTGCACGCCACTGACATTTAGAGACATTAAGATTACAGTTAAAAATAATTCATTCATGCTTACATTAACAAAATTCATGACTAAAATTTAGTGTGTATGTGTATTGTGTGTGTAGTGTATATACGTGGGACACTCAGAAAGTTTTGCGAAACTAAAAAAAATTGTTCTATACGTACATATATTTTTATCAAATCTTTTCAAAGTACTTTCCACCAGCCTCTATACAAAGATTCATGCGCCTAAACCAGTTTTCAAAACACTTTTTCCAGTCCGCCGCAGACACCTCGTTTACAGCCTGCTCGAACGCAGCCAGGGCATCTTCCGGCGACGAAAATTGTATCCCTTTGAGCTGATTTTTTATTTTTGGGAATAAAAAGAAGTCACACGGTGCTAGATCAGGGCTGTAAGGAGGGTGACCCAGGAGTTTGACTGGCGTGCTGTCCAGGAAGTCCCTCGTTTTGAGTGCGGTGTGCGCAGGTGCATTGTCGTGGTGGAGCAGTAGCCCGCGGAGCCCTGTGTTTGGTCGCTTGTTGCTTATAACAGAGAAAACTTCTGGCAAACATTTGGTAGTATACCATTCGGCATTAATGCTTCTTTGATCCCGTAAGGGAATTGATACCAAGTGGACAGTCAAATTAAAAAAGCTAGCGATCAAAATCTTACCCCCGCTTCTAGATCGCTTCACTTTGGTAGGCGTTGGCTCATTTTGAAACACCCAAACAGTCGACTGGCGCTTGGTTTCTGGGTCGTATTGATAAATCCAGGACTCATCACCTGTAACGATGTCGTAAACACGCCGAGACGAGCCTGCTTCAAATTTGTTAAGCATATCACGGCACCATTCCACCCGGGCCTGCTTCTGAGCATCGGTGAGGTTGTGCGGCACCCAGCGTGATACTATCCTCCTCACGCGAAGATGGCTGTGTAGAATCTCGTGAACGCTTCCCGATCCAATCTTCAATATGTGTTGAATCTCCTGATATGTAATTCGCCTATTGTCTTGGATTAAATTTTTCACTGCTAGCACGTTTTCTTCGGTAACAGCCGTCAAAGGGCGACCGCTTCTTTCGTCATCCCCCAAAGTTGGTCGACCGCGCTTGAATTCGTTATACCAACGATACACGGTTGCCTTGGAAGGGCCTTCATCCATGAATGCCATTTGAAGTCTATCGTACGATTCATCCGGTTTCAGGCGACACTTGAAATCGTATAAAATCATAGCTCTAAAATGTTCCCGGCGCAGATCCATATTTCAGTGAGACACAATACTTTGAATTAACTCGCAAAAAATGTGGAGGGAAATTTTGAAATTGGAACTTACTTATTTTTACTTATAAATAATCATATTTTCGAAAAACATTATAACTGGCCAGTCTCCCATATATAAAAACTTTTTTTCGCAATACTTTCTGAGGGGCCTGGTATGTAGTGTACATGAATGTGTGTGAGTGTAGATGTCCAATAATAAATTATATAGTATAATAACATGAATAATAATCCTGTATTTTTATATAAATAATTTTATTATGTCCATTAAAAGGATTTTATCATGACAAATGAACTAGGATATTTTCGGTGCAGTCATACGATAAAGATGAAAGCCATTTGGAAATCTTTATTTTGGCCTCATTTATTGAGCATCGTTTTATGTCACATGAGCTGGCTAGTTTGTTGTATATGTAACGATCTTTGTATGGATTGAATCGTCTTGCAAAGCTTGTGTTAATTTTTGGCACAGATATTGTATACACGCGTCGATCAAGCAGTTTTTTATGTTCTTCAGAATTAATAACTTCGCGGTGAACCCTAACAGCAGCTTTCAAAAAAAACAACTGGCGGACATTCAGTACTCCGCTTTCTTGGTACAGCTTTGTTGTTGGGTACCTAAAGGGCTTTTTAAACATTACTTTAAGTACCGATCGTTGCGCTCTTTCTAGTTGCAACATAAAAGTTTTCGAAGCACACCCCCAGCAACTCAAACAATAGGTGATGAGTGACTGACTTCGCTTTAAGTCAGTCACTCATCACCTATTGTTTAAAAGCTTAAAGCGAAGTAGACGGCTTTTAAGATGTTAGGTGGTGTCGAAGAGCGAATCAGTTTCATGATGTTGGCTGTTTTGCGCACTCGTTTTGAAAGGGCACTGATATGTTCCTTAAAGTTCAGATTTTGATCAATGATCACGCCAAGGTACCGGATGGAATCTGTTCTCAAAAGCATTGCACAGTCACAGTGATTTTTATCCCCACATTTGTGCAATCTGATACCAGATGAAACATTTGGAGCTGACGCACTTGTTTTATGAAAACACACATATTTCGTCTTCTTAGCATTAAGTGTTAAAAGATTTTGTTGCAGCCAAATGGACACTAGCCTCATTCCTGACTCCGCCTTCGTGAATGTCTCCATCCATGAAGAACCATTAAAAAGTAGTACAGTGTCGTCAGCATAACATATTGTTTCTGTCTCAATACTACTGAGTATGTCATTCATGTACATTATAAACAATATAGGCCCCAAGATGCTTCCTTGTGGAACGCCAAAATTAATATTTTTTGTTTCACTCTCATAGCTCCCAACTTTAACACACTGCTTTCTTTCCGTGAGGTAGCTTCTGAACCACTCGAGTGCTATGCCTCTTATGCCAAAATGATTTTCGAGCTTTCTCAGTAGTATTGGGATTGACACGGTGTCAAAAGCTTTTGCCAAATCTAGGTAGACGCCCACACTAAATCTTTTCCTGTCAAGATGGTGTGATACTGTTGTCGTTAGTAGCGTGACAGCATCTTCCGTTGACTTTCCTCTCCTAAACCCATATTGCCTGGTGGAAATGAGGTTATTGGATTCAGCATATTTAACAAGTCTATTGTTAACTATTTTCTCCAGTAACTTCGAGAATGCAGTCAGCAGTGAGATAGGTCGGTAATTTTCCGGAGAGTCTTTTGGTCCATTCTTGTGGATTGGTACGATAGACGCTGTCTTCCATGGTTGGGGAAAAATACCCGACTGTAGGCTCATGTTGATTATTGTAGTTATCGGTGAGATGATAGTATATCTTATTTCTTTCAGAAGAGAGTTAGTGATACCATCAATACCCGGAGCTTTATCACTTTGTAGTGTTAGTATCAAAGACTCAATCTCACATTCGTCTTTCGGTACCATGAAGAAAGAGTTGGTTATAAGATTATTGCTGACTTTAGTTGCCAAGGTATCCTGACTTAGTTGTAGGTTATGCAGGATTTCATTGGCTAATTTCTGTCCCACCGTAGAGAAGTAGGTATTGCAAATGCCTAGAGAATTCACAGCATTTGTACTACCGTGGAGTGTCAGCAGTTCCTTTGGTTCTTTGTTGTTCAAGAACAACAAGAAGGGTCAAAGTCAGGTTCTCACTGACACTTATTGATGACCAAGGACTTTTAAGTTAAGTGTTTTTCATTTAATTTACATTCAAATAATAAATTTCAGGTATGCTGTGTGTGAAACAGAATACCGATTGTGGTGGCTTCACAAGCTACTAAAGAAAACGCGTAACTACAAAATAATGGTGTTCTTTTCAAGTTGTAAGTCAGTAGAATTTCATCATGAATTCTTTAGCAAGTACTGCCAGGCTTCAGTATTATGTATTCATGTAAGTATAATCTGTATACTAGATATCATATTTTCAGTCAGACAATGCAAATGCACCCAGGCTTCCTAGGAAATATTCACCAAAACTGCCAATGGACAGTCTTTCAAAATATACTAAAAATTATCCTTTTTGCTCTACATGTTGAGAATCTTGTTTTTCAATTGGTTCGCTGGCCTAACTCAGCTTGCTTTTATTTCGCCTTTTTGCGTGCCACCTCTTGGTTTGCTTGAGCTTCGGTTCGTTTTCGCCTTGTCTTCAGCTTTCTTTGTGTTTTGTCTATCGTCTTCTATCTAATTTGGTGGCCTTTGGGTAAACCGTGATTCAGTCATCATCATCATTTCAGCCGAAAGACGTCCATTGCTGGACATAGGCCTCCCCCAAGCATCGCCACAACGACCAGTCCTGCGCCTTCCGCATCCAGCGGTTTCCCTCGACCTTCACCAGGTTGTCGGTCCACCTTGTGGGGGGCCTACCCACGCTGTGATTCAGTAGATGGCTGAAAAAAGAAGCTAGAATAACCTTTCAGAAATTAACAAAAAAATTGAAGTATTTCGTATTAATAATATTATCAATTGATTGCAGGGTAAAATGAGTCAAGCAGATAGAACTGACGTTATAACAAACTTCTATGATGCGAAACAAGTAGCGTTGTTTTGTACAGACTTAGCAGCGAGAGGGTTAGATATACCGGCAGTTGATTGGATAGTTCAATTTGATCCTCCATCAGACGCAAATGTAAGTTTTTGCCATTGTAACGTGGCCCATCTGAATTAAAGCTTAATTAGCCAGTTTATTTATTAAATAATACAATTACCTAACTAGCTACTCAATAAATATAAACCATGTATAGCCACAAGAAAGAATAGAAAAAAAAGTTACAAGACTTGTTTACGTCTTTTCAGTTATTTTTACACGCAGTCGGGTTTTTTGGTTTTATTAATTAACTTTTTTATTATTTTAACGCATTTTACGCATGCGAAGCGAATTCTAAAGATATAAATTGTGGAAAGAAAAAATCGCTCACGAGCAGGATTCGAACCTGCGACTCCTGGCTCAGTACGCCAGTGCTTTAGCCACTAAGCTACCGTGAACACAGCTCGTGGTATCGAAATTATCCTCCACTATACGTCTTTGGGTGACGTCAGCGATATCTTATTAAGAAACATTGTTCCTTAACCGACTCGACTAACTTTACAGTTAAATCAAAGTTGTATAGATATGCCTACCCTTACTAATTATTTTATTATTTTAACGCATTTTACGCATGCGAAGCGAGTCGCAGGTTCGAATCCTGCTCGTGAGCGATTTTTTCTTTCCACAATTTATATCTTTAACATTTTTATCTTAAAATTTTTAGGTTTGTCATTTTTATCGCGCTATTAATGTTTTTTTTTTTTGGAAAATTCACACTTAAATATAATTCATTTATCAACTTACAATATTTTATTGTTTTTTGTCGTTTCTCCTTCCAAAATACATTTAAACATACAAGTTGTTTATATTTTTGTAAACCATTTATAAAACCCTTTATTTTGATACCCCCACTCGATAGGTTTAGAGGGAAATTTTCTTTTGAAGGCATCTAATATGGCGCCAAAAATAGCCCATTTTAATTTTTATCATTTTGATATAATGTCTATGATTTTGATGTACCCAGTGTCACTCTCACAACTAAGACGAATCTAACGACACCTCTCAGGCTAAAATCCATCAACCCGTTTAGGCTACAGAGCGTGCCAAAGAAATACTTATACATACATACACTCGAAAACATATACCTCCTGGCGCAGTCGGGTAATAACAGAGGTGTCTTGCACAGATTTGTTTGTTGCCTGTTTGATGATTCTCAATACTGTATGTCGATACCTCTAGGCTTGAAGGGCATAAACGACATTTTGGCGTACACATTTTCTACTCTTTGACTCTATCCATCTACAACGTGTTACTGAAATAACTGAAAACCTTTTAAGGTCATTGTACTTATCAGTATGAACAACTTTTACTATGGGACGAACCCGGAAATCGTTAAAAAAAAACCAGCTGTAGCTGAACACAAATGTAGGCACATTAGTGTTCACATAACTATACAAAATGTAGGGAACATGTTTTTTTTTTCGCGATTACAGGGTTGGTCCGGTAGTAAAAGTTGTTCATACTAATGTGTACAAAATGTCGTTTACGCCCTTTGAGACTATCGATGTTGTACCGATCTATGAGGTATCGATGTTTACTGTTAGTTTTTTTCAGGAATACATTCATAGGGTTGGAAGAACTGCAAGAGGGATGGGTGCGGAAGGAAATGCTGTGATATTATTGCGACCAGACGAGATAGAATTCGTGCCGTATTTGAAAGAATCCAAAATATATTTGGACAAATATGAATCATGGGACAAATTATCAAATTTACAACCAAAGGTAATATTTTCTCTAGTACAAAATAAACTTTATTATGATAGAGCCAGGGTTTATTTTTGATGAGTCAAATAATGCGAATATTTGGACAAATACGTGAAGTGCCAGCACAAGACTAACAAAAGGATTGATTGAAAGATGTAAAATAAAAGATCACATGGCTATCTGTATTATTAGTATTTTTTTCAAGTAGGAAGGTGTGATATTATGTACCTACGTTTCTTTCGTTTAATTTTCAGCTAGACGCTGCCATGTCTGACCCTCAATTTCACGAGTTGGCTGTTGAAGCTTTTCAAGGTTATATGAGAGCATTTGAAGTGAAAAAGTTGAAGCATATTTTCAATTTGATAACAATGGATGTCGATGCTGTGGCAAGATCTTTTGGCCTAAAAGAAAGACCAGACGTCGACGTTCGTAAGTATAATCCACACAAGCTCTTATTATTTTGTGAATATTTGTATCGAGTCACACAATGTGACTTACGGTGCCGAGACGTAGACACAGACAGTTGGGCTAGTCCACAAATTCAACGTCGCTCGCTTGGAGTTTCTTTGAAGTATAAAATCCGTAACAAGATTATCCGGAGAAGAACCAGAGTAACCGACATAGCTTGTAGGATTAGTAAGCTGAAGTGGCAGTGGGCTGACCATGTCTGTCGAAGGACCGATGGCCGCTGGAGCAGACGAGTCCTTGAGACCGCGAATCGGCAAACGCAGTGAAGGGCGTCCCCAGCCAGGTGGACCGACGACCTGATGAACGTAGCTGGGTGGGACTGGTTGCGGAAGGCCGAGGACCGAGTGTTGTGCCGCAATATGGGAGAGGCCTATGTCCAGCAGTGGACTGCGATAGGTCGAGTTGATGATGATGACACAATGTATTGATAATAATTTATTATTTTGGCGGTAGATTGTAATTACGTTTCCCGCAGAGTTTTTGACAACGTGTCCGGGTTCTTCATCGCACATTTACAATACGCGAAATATAACTGTGCTGCTGTTAAGTGAGGAACAGGTGACTGCGCAGTAGTCAATTTTGTAACCAAATCAGTAGCGCGCATGCGCGGTAATGGCGGCAAGACTCTGATAGGTTGTTCATCTGAGTGGCGAAATGGCAGGCCACTGCATGTCCTCGCTGTCTCAGTCGTTCGTTAATGTTCGATGTATCCTTGTCCCGCTCACACTTATTACGCGACTACCTGCGCGGCTCTTCGCAAAGCCTGGTTTCAGAGCGGCACAGTTATGTTACGTGTACTGATAGCTCTCCATTTATTTAGATACTATTCCTTGACTTTGGGATGTTGTAATGATTCTATAGACATCATTATTTCGATTCCAGCATTAGAACAAATATTTATGATCTCCAAAATGCAGTTGAGTATTCAATGTCGTAGAACTCGTAGACATGCACCAACCACGGAATAGTGTCGAGATGAGAAGTCATTAATATTGTTTTTGTTCCAGGCATTGGATTTAGTAAGAAACATAGACCGAGAAAAAGAATGGCAGCTTTGCTCGCAGAACAATCTACAGGGAGTATAAAACGCCAAAAATAATTAAAATATCGACACAATAAATGGAAACGTATTTATAACCACAAGCATTTTACCTGTTAGTGAAACCAGGAAATAAATGTGGAACTATGTATATTTTCATATAAACAAATTGTTATATATTTTAAAATAATGTTGAATAAAACAAATATGAAATAAATAAACATTTTTTATATTATTTACTCCTTATAGGGACAGAAATATGTTTTTACATGATCAATATAATCTATTCTCTGACTAGACGAGTCTAAAGGTATATTTACGTATAAAAACCATTCCGAACTTTATACATACTATTTTAGGAGAGATATTAGACAAAGTTATCGTTAAATTAAACATAGGAACTTTACGAAACCTGCATTTTGAGGTTCATCATTTTTGAAGATTATTCCTAGCTTAGCTAAAAACTCAAACTTTTTAAACTTATTTTATGTAGTTTTCAATGATCGTGATATTTGAGCCACAAATAGTTGTGACAATCTCTTTGACATAGTTAAGCTAGAAAGGCTTCATCATTAAGCTTACGTTGAGGTCCACTTACATTAGTAATACTATGTACACGAAACTTAGTTTCTATTTGGGCGAAACGCTCATTTCATAAATATTATTTTTTGTTAATTTCTCGTAACAATCTTCATGATTGTGCTGATGATTCACGGCATAGATCATCGAGTCTATTGTTTCCACAGTAGCTGGACATCGATTTAAAGAGAAATACTGTACACATCGCCACGAAGTCTTGCCATGGGTGGTTGAATGCTTGGTATAAACAAAGTTCATATGCACTAATTGCTTGTGGCCCTTTCTACTATAAATATATTTGTAGCGAACTGGTAGCTGTTGATTTTCATTTGTTCCATTCATAACTAGAGATAGAGCACCTGAAAATAAAAATAATATTATTTAGTGCTTGCTTGTTTTAAACTAAAACAATTTACAAATTAAAAGATTTCTAGATGTGTACATCTCAAATAACATACACTCATTGTTCTGTTTATATATCATTTAATCAATAATGGATATAAAAATACATTCGCTTACAAAATATCATTCAAATACACACTTTAAGTAACATCACATCACACATTAAAAATAGCACTTGTTCGCCTGAATCATTAAAAAATTACGCATTAAGTCATTTTTCACACAAAGGCCTTAAACACAAAAAAAAATACGAATGTAAGAAAATCAGGAATGTAAATCTCAATTTGGTTCTTATACAAAATACGTGTAAAACCACTGTTACAGAGATCATTTTGATATCAAGTTGTCTCATGTCAAAATACTAGTCAAAACACTATTCTAATAATTAATACAAAGTACATATCAGAAATAATTGTTGGATACCTTAAAATCAAACAATAAATAGACTAGAATATGAGCAATAAAGTCTTTATAAAATTTTATGGCGAAACACAATGGCACTAATCAAAAGTTGGAAAATATTCTCTAATTGATTTTAAGTTTATAAAAATAGCTTTCACGATTTATTTAATAATTAATTGGCACTTGAGAGCATAGTCCCGCTATCACAGTTTATTAAATTATTGTGCTTTATGATCTTTATTACTCTGAAATGTAACTGGTACTTATTTATAATTTAAGCTACAATATATATTTACGTGACTTTATAAAGTGTGGTTCTGTCACAATATCCAGTTTATAGATTTGGTCCCAAATCTTGTTCGAATCTATGATTCAGTTTTTAGTACACTAAAAATATAAATAGCAGGCCTCAATACTAGGCGTGTAGATCTTTTGTCTACTAAATGTATATTATTTCACTTATAAATAGTTGTATATTGCCACAATAGTGGGGTGAAGCATACTATGTATATAAACTGTGTTAATTTGCATAATAATCCCCTTGCAATTGAGATACTTTGAGTATATCATTAAAGTGGATTCCGAAGCAAGGTGATTTGCAGAAAGGCAGTTCACATGCACTGCACATGAACCTAGTGTCCCGTCTCCTTCCTATTTTCCAGCAGAGGCGACATGAACGCTGTGGATACTTCTTCTTTCCATCTTCCTTTTGTGGGATTGTTACGAGACGGTGCTCCATTGTCGGTCTAGTGTACTCCTCACTTGTATTAGTTCTCAGTGCATTGTTAGTCACCTTACCATTCACTAAGTTTTTAAGGTCGATGAATAACGAACTCAAGCTGGTATCTGAAATCACGATGGGCATTTTCATTGCACTGTTTGCATAAGAAAAGACACAAAACTTGTTCATAAGATTGTAAATTGTTGAAAATGCCATCGTGTTTTCAAAATAAAAAGCTTTATGCAACAGAAAACAGGAAAATTACTTGGTGAAAAATAATAAAATGATTGCATTTTCAACACAATCTCTAATCTTATTGATCAAGATGATACAAGGAAGCATTAGTAAGCAAAGAAAATGGATGTAAAATAATTTAATGACAGGGAAGATATTATGTTACAGTGCTGGTTTGATTTCAGAGATTGTTATCATAGTTTTAATTAATTAATTATTATATAGACTTACTGTCTTGTGGAGATGGATATTCCATGGGTATGGACAAATCTTTTTTCCCTTCTCTTGGAGATTCATAATTTTTAGGATTGGAACATACTGCTGGGTCTGTTACTATGATATCACTGTCATCACATTCTGTTTTCAGTTCTATTCCATTATCAGACAGAGATTGGTCCTTATTTTTGTCATTAAAATCTTCAGTGTTAGCCTTCTGTAATTGAGTGTTGAATGAAGAAATATCTACAGGGTTGTCATCATATAAGTTTTTCAAGTTCTCATAGTTATTGATCTGATATATCTGATTGTTCTGCGTGTAAATAGGTTTTTCTTTTGTTTTTGGTCTTTTTTCTGGGTTGAGTATATCTGAGAAATAGTTTTTTTGGAGAAATTCGTTAGATTTTCTTTTTAGGTTGCTGAGTCTGTGTAGTTTTTCTATGAGTTGCCTTTGCTTTAGCAGCTCTAGTTCATTGTTTTGTGTTGTTTCATCATTGAGGCCAGTGTCGTATGTGTCTGACACACATGACTCTGCATCCGGAGTATTATTCTGAGTTTCTATTCTGTTCTTGGGTAAATCATGCTCTCTTTCACTATCTTCATCTTCTTCAGTCTGAAATAAAGTAAAGGAATAATCAATTTGAGTTGAATAACCTTTTATTGTTAAGATTTAGGTCAGTGTTAGGAACTTCTAGATTTTATCATTTGGTGCTAGCAACATAGAAAGTTATGTTTGACTTTACACTCATTGTCTGAATTAATCTATCTGTAATTAATTAATTACTTATAGAAAAAACAACATACCTCTTTGTTTGTCAATCCTTTGATTTGCAAAACTTCTGCAGTTCCTATAAAACTAGTGAGATCTTCACGTTTTACGCTAACTTCTCCATGGTACATGAATTGTAACAAGTCTTTCATGGCTTTGTGAGTCACATCTCTTAGTACAACTGGAAAATAAATCATAGTTTACATATGATCCAATTAGAATACAAGACGAAATGCTTATAAAAACTAGATTCTTATACGTATGTTTCAGTTAATAGTTACCAATTGGATGTTGACATGGATTCGTTTGAAACATTTTCTTGAAATAAGGTGAACATATTGATAGTATTACTTTATGTGCTTGCAACAAATGGCCTTCGACGGCAATAGTTACGTCGACAAATTCGCCATTTCCTAATAAACCGGCGAATCCTTTAGTCAGGTTCCCGTGAAAATTATTCCAGGACAATGAGAATTGTTGGTCCATTTCTAACCACTGTTAATTGCATCTAAAAACGAAAGATTCGATCGATTATGGCATTTTGTACTTTAAATATCTATACAGACGTTAAATTAAAGTTTACTAACAATTTTAAGCTGCCTAAAATGAAATAAAATTGATAAATATTTATTGTGAGAAACGTGACAGATGTGAACGGCGCGTCGCGTCACAGACTAAGAAGTGCGTCGCGTACGCTAGTGTTGTAGTGTTAGTCGATTCAAAGCATAGGAAGGGTAAGAGGGCTGTGATTAATAAGCACAGCCCTCAAAATTTAAAACATAATCGACTAAGATTATCCTTTCTTTTTATAAGAAAAATATGAATTTGACGACGTCTGTGGTCTAATAATTCGAGTGTCGGATTCGTCGGATTGCTAACATTGTATCTCTAAGTAGTCTGTGATTGCTAATCACGAAGTCGTGGGCTTGGTCGTGGGTTTGATTCCCACAGGACACAATATTTAAGTATGTGATGTGATCAAGGAACATATATATCAAGCTGGAAAGCGGACGGCTGACTAAAATTCGGTCCAATGATTGGGGAGCCCTTTGTCTCTTTCTATAGGGTGTCCATACATGCAGGAAAGGGACAGCGGGCTCTCGGCAATACTATCTCAGAAAACCGGGCTCGCCTGGTATTTCTCCCTGATTTTGATAAAAGATTTTGGACCTTATATGAACGGGATATTATTCATTTTTGAAGTTCTTGAATTTCTCCGTCCGCATTCTATCTTGGGTAAAAATTCTTTGGATGTGATGAACATTTAATAAGTGTTTGTGTTGGTCTGGGTGTTTCTTATGTATTATTATTATATATTTACGAAAAAAATAATACTAAGTGTTGTATCCATTGTCTACTGCCCATTACAAGCTTTGCTTAGTTTGGGACTAGATAGTGCTGTGTAAAATGTCCCAAAGTAGATATTTACTTATTGCTAAATTGTCACATTAAATCTGGTTTAAAATAATTACTTTGAAAATATTTTGTAAAGTTTAGGCCTCGCTCGTTAGAACCGGCAGAGCCTAAAAATCATCACGGACTTTAGTACAGAGCTTTGAGAATGAAATTAACTAAGGCTTTGAAATAAAAACGAAAACGTTTTGGAAGCACCACCAGAGCGTAAAAAAGAGCAGTGAGCGCGTACAGAGGTACATAGTATGCACCAAACTTCAAGGCGGCTGTGAAACCGAGTCGAATGCCTGCGCAGTAGCAAAAAGTGTGCGGGTGTCCTATAGTACTTTTTGGCGTACAGATTTTAGCGGGTGTCAATCGGTGTGAGGGGCGCTGCGCAGCGCTAACTTCGCAGCCGCCTTAAATATGGGTGCGTGTTATAATAGTAACTACATTCTGTTTTTTCTTACTTGTCTTAATTAGTAAACAATCTTGGCATGTCTTTTTAATGCGTGGCAATCTTGGCATGTCATTTCGTCAATAATAATTATTAAAAGACATTATGTTAACAATTTCACACACTAAATAATATTTTTTAACCTAATTACATGTGCAGAACTAGTAATTTTATTTTATCAGTTGTTATTTGTATAAAGAGACATGCCAAGATTGTTTACTAAATAAGACAATAGAGAAATACAGACTACATATCGTAGCGGCTTATGGCTGATATACTGAGAGACAGTGCCGCTAGTGTGGTTTTTAGTCGGTAAGAGTCCGACACTGGATCCGCCTTCCCCGGGCGGAGTGCGTCCATGAGGATTTTCCCCAAGAAAAATAAATAAAAAAGTGCCAGTGATGTGGCACAGGGTGCAATGCAGACCCTGTAGGGGTGCATAATTGACCAGGACCAAGTTTTGAGTCACGGTTTTTTCTGTTTCTGTTCGTGGAAAGGTGTCGCCAGTCTTTATTATTTTTAACGAAAATTTGAGAACATTTGGGTAATAGTATCGTCGCTGGCTTTTTTTCTGCTAACAGTTTATTTATTACAGAAGCCACAAAAACCAGCCAAAACTAATGGTGGAAATATATAGAAAAAAAAATTGTAATCATTGAAACGCTACATTTTCATTTTACCTGAGTTTCATCGACGATAAAATTACCAGAGCTTTTTGGTCATCAGCTCTTAGTCCATAAGCTTACTTCGTAATTTATAGGGTTCGCTATTGATTTAGAATTACTGGGTAAAAACTACTGAAATTATAGAAAAGGGGTCTTGAGCTCGATTTGTAAGTACTACCATTTTTTCATAAAAAAACTTTTGGCTCAGCTGGGAATCTAACCCAATATTTTATTGCAAGAAATAACCAACCATATTATTGCACCGATCAATAACATAGGAAAATCAATGGTGATTGATAGTTTTCCATTAATTGGTTTTAAAAAAAAACAGTGCGTAGGTACCTACTTATCTACCTAATCGGAGCTATGCATATGGCTGTAGGAAGGAATCTACCTGTGTACCTTATTAAGTAGGTAACAAGTAACAATTTATGCATACATTTTAATGAAGCACGTACTTAATAAACGACTTTTGTTAAATTTCAGGAAGATGTGCGAAGTTCGAAGTTTTGTTCACGTTTGACGTTAGTTAGGGGGGGCATGTTCACAAGGGAATGGATAACAGCTCTGGAAGTCATTTCGAAATTCGGTGAAACACGGTGAATTACATTGTAGGAAAAAGTACCTATTTAAATAAACTATATTGCAGAAAAAATGCAGAATGTGGCTGTGAATTGGCGGACTTTTAAGGGCTGAAATAATGGACTCTGATCCCCGACCAAATCACTGGACTGGTCACACAATAAAACAACAGATCTTTCCAGATCCCTGCTACATATTATAAATGTATGTAAGTACCTAGGTAGGTTACCTACATAACCTACACTGAAAAAAAACCGACTTCAAAAACCTGAACTAAAAAGTAAAAAATAATCCTTGTATGTATTTCATATTCAAATCTTTCATATATCATAATCATAAACCAACATTTTGAAGGCGGGCGCGTTTGACCCTTTCTTGACGTATGTAGTTATGTACATGTATTTCACGATCAATCATTGCGAGCGTCATGTAAATATAATGTACAGTCGAGTGCATATATCTATTATAAAAAAACAGTATAAGTAAAACAGTATAAACAGTATAGGAAAATCACGGGCCGCCTTCAAAATGTTGGTTTATGAAAAGATTTTGAAATACATGCAAGGATTATATTTTACTTTTTAACCGACTTCAAAAAAAGGAGGAGGTTATGTATTCCGCGGTTTTTTTCTTTCTTTTTTCATGTATGTACACCGATTACTCCGAGATTTGTGGGCCGATTTACGTGGTTGTTTTTTTATTTGGTAGAGAAAGTCCGCGCGGTGGTCCCATATAAATTTTATTGACTTAGGTTGAGTAGTTTTTTAACCAGCTTCAATAAATCAGTTTATTTTAGCTTCGCCTATCTTCATGATCTGCTCATTGGTTCGTTTTTCTAAGAATTCTTGGCCGATATGCGTGTTTTTTTTTCACGATAGTGATTGGACGTTTGGAAGAACATGAGCGAGACCTTTGCCCAGCAGTGGGATAGCAAAGGTTAGTAAAAAACATAATGTCAAATTGGTTATATAAACATTTATGAATCAACCCTCGCAATTTTCAACTAAAAGGTATGAAATAAAAACTTTTTAACAAAAAATAATACCGACTTCAAAAACCTTAACTAAAAAGTAAAAAATAATCATTCTATGTATTTTAAAATCTTAACATAAACCAAAATTTTGAAGGCGGCACGTGATTTTCATGTACGTTCACATAAACTGTTTTTACTATAGATATTGCGCTCGACTGTATATTACATGACGCAAAGGGTCAATCACGCGCCGCCTTCAAAATTTTGGTTTATGTTAAGATTTTAAAATACATACAATGATTATTTTTTACTTTTTAGTTAAGGTTTTTGAAGTCGGTTTTATTTTTTGTTCTTCTTCTATCGTGTCGACATGAGCTACATATGATAATAGATCATGCCGTGGGGAAAAGATTGGAAAATAAGTCAGCAGGTTGGTAGCGGGGCTGACTGCCCAGAGTGCGCCGGACGATCAATTAAATATCGTCACTCGTGGAGGCTCTTTTAATGCACCCCAATCTTATTTTTTGTTAAAAAGTTTTTATTAGTTAAGGTTTTTGAAGTCGGTTTATTTTTGTTAAAAAGTTTTTATTTCATACTTTTTAGTTGATAATTACGAGGGTTGATTCATAAATGTTTACAGAACCAATTTTCGAATATTTTTTTATGACCCTATGTTGTCCCACTGCTGGGAAAATGTCTCGCCCATGTTCTTCTAAACGTCAAATCACTATCGTTAAAAAAACACGCAAATCGGCCAAGAATTCTCAGAAAAACTAAACTATTAGCAGATCATCTAGATAGGCGAACCTAAAATTAACTGATTTTTTGAAGCTGGTTAAAAACTACTCGTCCTAAGTCAATAAAATTTATATGGGACCACCGCGCGGGCTTCCTCTACCAAATAAATAAACAACCACGTAAATCAGCCCAGAAATCTCGGAGTAATCGGTGTACCCACCTATATGAAAAAAAAACCCGTCGTATTCATAACCTTCTCCTTTTTTTGAAGTCGGTTAAAAATTGTTCGAACTTTTTCTATAACTATCTATAACTTAAAAAAATGTGACTACATAATTATTCAATTTCGTTCCTTATAGATTTTGTTTTTATTTTGTTATATAAAATTAACTTTAATAATGCCTCACCAAATTATAGTTATCACTCCAGTTTGTTTGAAAATGTTTTTGAGTGTAGGTAGGTATGTACCTACTTATACAGTCATATAAAACTACACATTTCACTCAGTTGCTAGATGGCTTCCAGTTATTTAGTTCCCCTTCCATTAGTACAGAGCTTTGCTAAAACTTTCCATCAGCGGTCGAGGACTAGTCCAGCTAAATTAAGTTTCAACCAAACTTTTAGGAGTTTGTCGACGCAGTGGAATCCCAACGAAGATGTTAGTTACACTGACCAAGTTTTGTTTGTTGACTATCTACGTGAGATTTTCTATATTTCGGTAAGTTAGTTTTGATCCCATGGCGATGTTTATGCCTTGGCGTCTATCATAGAAATCTAAATAATATATAGAAAAATAGATTTCTGTGGCGTATATCTACTTACGGTCAAAATTAATAACCGATCTATCCCCGATTTGCCCTACTAGAGATAGTTTGACATAAAATGTATGGAACTTATGCCAAATTTCTATCTCTAGTAGGGCAAATCGTGGATAGATCGGTTATTAATTTTGGCCATTACTGACTTTCATAACCTATCCCTATCTACAAAATTGTATAAGTTATAGACTGCTGAATTTCAATACTTCAAGTGGTTTAATTGTGGCCAGTGATTAGCAAGATACTGAAAAAGAACGCCATTTCGGAGGCCAAGACACATTATGGCTCGCTGAGCCAACGGAGCAAGAAGGTAAGTAGTACGTGGTTCAATTTTCAGTTGTTTTTATATTTATTTTTTATAAAAAAGTTGTTGATCATAAGTTCGTAATACACAAATCTGACACGTATGTACAAACGCAACATCTATTAGCTGTACCTAGCCCAATAGGCGGTCGTGGGTTCCAATCCCGCACGGAATCAAACTTGCGACTCGTAACGCAGAAAGCCAAGTGCTGAGATACGTCAATCAAAAAGTCTTCTCACGTAAAAGATGAGTTTAGTATACTTTGTAGGTGAGGCTGTATCAGTCTGTATTCTGTAGTCTATCTCAGAGTTAGAGGAAGAAAGTTGAAATAAAGTGAATGATAACACATTTTAATAATGAAAACACATTTTTTAATAATGAAAACACATTTTATTTACCAGAAATAAATAGGTATCCACCGTTTGTAGTAAAGTTCGTGTTGTGTCCAAGCACCATAAGAAAGAGTTGCAAATATTCATATTTCACCAAAGGTGGTTAATTGCATACGACGCGCGACGCGTTGATGTGTTTCAAGCAGCGCTGCACCTTTGGTGAACTCTCATAAATTAAGTCAGATTCTACGGGGTTTTAGGTAAACCCTGAAAACTGGTACGAAATCCTTACTGCGCGAGTCTGACTCGCACTTGGCCAGTTTTCTTTTGTTCTTTAGTTGTTGACATCCCTCAAAATATTTCCACGGCAATCGGAATGATTTACTCTTTACTTGTCAAACCTGGTAATGGGAATCCTGCGGCTATGACAACAACAACAGTAGGTAATGACACTATAACATAACATTGCACATTTTGTTACAGATTGCCGCGGAAAGGGTCAAAATGTAAACATAGCATAATAAAAACTGCAGTCTTCTATATCCTCACCGCCATCATCATCAATATTTTCTAACATAAACATAACATAATATCACGCCTGTATTTCCCCGAAGGGGTAGGCAGAGGTGTAATAGTACACCCACATTTCGCCAGTTATGTTATAGTCCCATGTAATAGGGGGCGAGCCTATTGCCATTAACCGGGCACAAATCCGCAGGCTCCGGGCTGCTACTGAGAATTTCCTAATGAAAAAACCCAATAACACTTTGCTCGACCCGGGAATCGAACCCAGGACCTCACGCTCAGCAGTCGCGCTTGCAACCACTAGATCAACGAGGCAGTCTATATTGTCAATATTTTCTAAAGATATTAAAAACCAGCCTAGACCTTCTATTTATTATTCTAACTTATGTCTTAGGCATCGACTACGTTTTTATAACTCCAATTAATCAATCAAATCCCCGCGGCTAGACATCGGCTTGTTCCAAAATACACCACATCGGATTTTCAACAATAGTAGGTACTTAAGTACATTGGGTCGGATTAAAAGCTTAAAATTAATAACCAATATCTGCATCGATAAACTATTAACAAATTAAGGGCATCGTACTTTTTAAAACTTGCACTCTCCAAGGCAAGGAGTTAGGAGCTGTAAATTGTAGAAATTGCGCTATACTTAATGAAAGCTAGCTTTCTATGTAATCCCTCTATCTAATCGATCGGAATTTTCAACAGTTTTTTTTTAGTGGATATAAATAGACCACAGATCACAGCAGGTCTTGCTTTCTGAAAAGGAGATACGCTAAATCAAGCACTATTTCATCGTTATCAGTCTATAGGCATGTAGCAGTTTACTACAAACAAAACAAAGACCTCTGCAAAAGCATGTCTGTTTAATCAATGTCTAAGGATCAGTTCGAGCATTCTCATCCAGGCTGCTCAAACAGTAACATCAATATTTTTCACCAAGGTTCGATCATTCCATCTGTATTCGGCATTATATTTGTGTTTTGATTCTTATCGTTGCTATTAAACCAGTGCTAAAGCCACACGTCTCGTGCACTATCGATTATATGTCATTCACAGTCGCGAGAGGGCGCACCACCAATGCTTTAACATCTAAAGGGCCTGTCTATTGAGTGTGGCCTCACAATAGTTGGTAGTTTTGTGACTGGCTGTTTATAAAACAATTTGAAAAATACAAGCATGAGAATTTGCTGGGAATGTTTTGCCTTTTGGCCATTTGTAAAAAAAACATGATTGAATTTCTTCTTCAGACAAGTAATTTTGTTACCGGTCAGCTCAATCCAGCTCAATATAATATTGTACCTACCTATATTTTATGTCTGTCCTGAAATAGACGCGGCCAGTGTCTCCTTTCACGGTATCGATTGTTAGGACATGTCCACCGGGCGGCTTAAGCGTCGATTAATTAAGTTCAGTAAGAGCACAGTCACCCTATTTTCTAAGATAGCCCCACCATGACATCGCAGTTTTAATTTTCTGGTGTCACGAGTTACAGCGATAAAGCCATCCCCCTTTTTCACCAGTTCCCTACAAATGAAAAGTATGCGATGAATGGGCTTCTTATTAAAAGTGTAGAAAAGTTTCGTCAAGACAAAGTTCCCTCTATTGTGTTGTTAACACCATAATAATGAAATTGCTGTGCAGAATCTTCTGTCTTTTTGTAGCGCAATATGTATAAATTTTGAATTTTGTCATTGTCAGCGACCAGAAAGATTCCTAATAGTTTTAACTAGTTTTGGTAAAACTATCATGCTTTTCGAAATGTTATTAGGTTATGACAACTATGTTTAAACTTGGCCCATTGTTTAAAGTTTTAAATAAAAGTGAGCTACGTAATTAAAGTGTTGAAATAATCAGGACGGTCTCGGGTGGTCCGGTAATGCGGTCACTCCACTGGAGGCTGCCATTGACAGGTAATCGATGCGGTTTGCTAGTTTATTTGGCTATGGGTTCCGCTCTCAGCATGTGTATCTACTCGATATAATCGATACAGACCCCCGGCTTAATACGGTTATGAATCGGAGCGTATTCGATTATAGCGATTCCGATATGACTGCGCATTTAATAACGTGCTGGAAAGGTGTACCTACCTACTTACTTACCTGTTTAGGTACATTTCAGGTAGTTGTTGTAGATACCTATTTAGTTCTGCTTGAACTTGAAATCCTTAATCCTTTGGAGGGATGACAATTTAGCATTGTGATTTGATTAAGTAGAGACATAACTTCGCTAACACTAACAGAAGGACCATGTGAAGTCAGTGTGACTTCTGATTGTTCTTTAAACTATGGTTTTTATTAGACGAAACATTATTTGACTCATTCATGTCTCGTCATATTGTCATTCAATGGTTTATTAAAAATATGTTTTTAACTCACAGTGTGCAATAGTTATCTCAATAGAAATTCTGCGGATTGTTTACCTAATCTACAAACTATGATCGTAATTCGTAACCTAGTCTAAAGGCTAGGCCTGGCTAGGCGAGGCTTATTATACCATCTAGTTCATGGCATGTACGGAGTTTGCACTGAAAGCAATGCACCTATATAATAATTGCAAGAATTTCATAACTTTACCGCTGAATGCAGTCTGTTACAAAGTTGCCTAGTAAACGTATATTTCCGCAGATCCTTCTGTCCAGACACAACAAAAACGGGTTTCTAGAGTCTAGAATAGTTTCTTGTATCGTAGATATCTAGAAGCATCGAGACGGCAGCAGCGTCGGACATCTGTAAGTTCGGTTCGGCTTCGGCACGCGAGAGATGGGACAACTTTTAGCCGACCTATTTACTGCACAACACCGGATTGGACTTACTGCGGTGCTACCTGTAACTTTGAGTGCCGTATCTGATGGATTCTGCTGATGTAGGGTGACAATCTTGCGTGTGTTACTTACCTAAGTTTTGTAGGTATTACGTACGAATCGCTACTAGGGTATTGTCTATTAGGCACCAATACAGTTCAATAGATTTGCCTCATTGATTCTGTGCGTCTATTATATTCTAATCAATGACATTGTCATTGATTCTAATACATGGCTAAAATACATGTTTTGTTAGGTATGTGGTAAAGATCTTCAGGCAGTGGTGTGATTCATTGTAACCAGAAAATGAAACGAGAAATACCAAGCCAGTAGTAGTAGAGCTCCTTTGTGAAAAAGCTCGTCCGGGGAAGTACTACCACCGTACCTTCTTCTCCGCCAAACAGTGATGCTTGCATTGCTGTGTTTCGGTCTGAAGGGTACGGGTACCGGTGAAACAATCACATGAGACTTCATATCTTTATGTCTGAGTTTGGCGAACCGACTTGCGGTACCATTTAGGCAACCGTCTAGGTGATATTGAGGTTGTTATGGGCAAAGGTAACCACTTAACATCAGGTGGGCCTGTAGCTCGTTTCGCCATCCTATAATATATAAAAAAGCCAGAAATAGTACAAAACAGCATGATAAATGTCATTTTGCCGGGTCATCTACAAGGTTTGTAATAACCACAAACATTTCAGTACTAACTTCACAAATAAAATTACCGCCAAATATGCGGCGTGCACACGCTTCGAATAAATTGATGTCAGACGATATCATTAACTTTATCATGATTCTTCAATTGATTGGGGATTTTTCGTCCGTGGTTGAGTTACTTCGCGAAGTATCCGCACAACTCGGAAGTGCGAGGACGTGCTTCGAAGAGGTCTTGGAAGTTGGCGCGTGATTGGCCCCATTGTTAAACCTCAATAGTCCGTCTTGAGACCGCTAACTGAACCGTTTCATGCTTCATCCGCTGTGATAATTTTGACTTGTCTGTTTGATTTCTGTTGGTGGTTAGACTGCGGTCCTGTCTAAAATTATTAAGATTTTAGATTTGAAAGTATTTTTATTACGTAGGTATACAGTATTTGTTTTAATTAACTTTCTTTTTAATATTTTTACCGTATCTATAAAACAAATTACGTAGTTATAGTTTCTAGATGTTTTAAGAATCTACAGAAATAAAAACAAGCATGATGAAACAACTTCATTTTGCTCATGGAATACAAGATTTATATACTATTCCTCTATGATTTTGCTGATAGGAACAATTTAAATAATAATAATAATTTAAAAAAAAATGTACATATATTAATTATTTAATTAATTATTATATATTTTTTTTTGAAATTGTTTCGCTTTTAGCGATAAGACCGCCAATGTACCCTTATTTTACATGTTAGTCTTAAGTTTAATTGCTTCGGGAAGTATCTGTGTCGTATAGGCCGGAAGCCGACACCCGAGTGTCATCACTGCGGGAGCTGCCTTGAGGACACGGCGCAGCACACACTGGCGGAATGCCCAGCTTGGGCGACGCAGCGCCGTGCCGTGACCTTATTACTGCAGTAGGCGGCAGCGATCTCTCGCTTCCGGCCGTTGTTTTGTCTATGATTGGGAGCGAGAACGCTTGGGAGGGCGTCGTCTCCTTTTGCGAGGAGGTGATACTCGCTAAGGAGGCGGCGGAAAGGGTCCGAGAGGCAACGACCTTCCCACTCGCAGGAGAAGGACCGGGCGTCGCAGGAGGGCGTACGCCGACCTGCAGCCACCCTAGGAGTGGGCCTGCGGGCGACGGACTCGGAATAGCCGGCCGCCCGATCAGTCAAGGCCCGTGACGGTGGCGTGTCGTGTTCCGCGCGCGCCAGTTAAGAAAAGGGTGCGGCAGACGATGATGCCGCACTTGGAGAAGGGGCTCGCCTACTAGTGGCAAGCCGGGACCTGGCGGGGATGGTTGGACTAATACAAGTTTGCCACGCCCCCGGCCAATGGTTGGAAGAGGAACACCGTGGTGGTTTTAGTCGGTAGGAGTTTGACACTGGCTCCGCCTTCCCCGGGCAAAGTGCGTCCATGAGGATTTTCCCGCGAAAAAAAAAGTCCCAAGTTTAATAATGTTATTGGTGTACAATAAAGAATATTCTATCTATCTAAATTATGGAAGAAGCAGTAATTCTTTTAAATTGAAAAAAATATAAACAAAATGGGTGTTTGAAACCGCCAATACCCGTAATTACACTCACAATAACACAAGAAAGAGAGTTCAATCAGGCGGCCGCGCCCGCCACAGCCGCCGGCTGTCCGTTTACCAATATCTCAGCTGAATGGACCTCAATTAAGGCTCGCTGACTAACCTAGAATAAATCTCTCGCCCTTAAAACCCTTAGAAATAACGTAGATGACAATCGAAATGTAGATTACATCCTATCACGAGAAGATTTTTTGTGAATTATATTTTTGCAATCCTCGCGCACTTTCGAGTCACGTTCGGGAGTTTGATTCTCCTATTCCTCTCTCTCCGATCCTACGTGCTGTGGCCTCAATCATTAGCCTTCCTACTTATCGAGAGTACTACACATGCATAAGGAATCTTTTGTTCCAAGACATTTCTATTCGCGGTTTTTGTATTTGAAAAATAAAAGGGCTGGTGCTATATGGGTGCATTTATTTTCAATAGGCATACCATCAGTGTGTAGTGGCTTTTTGTCTTCATGTCTTCACATTGGACGATCCGTGCGGTATTTGGGAAAGATCCAAAGAGACAATGGACAGCTTTTACTAAAATTACTGTGAAAGCGTCAGTGCCCAGTGTATTTACCGATCGCCCGCAAAGGTGTATGACATGATAGATGTATGTGGTAGATATTAAACGTCTCATTTAAATATTTTTCTTCACCGTAACCACGTGGTCTTTGAAATGTACGGAATAAAAATTTTACAAAAACTAATCCGACGTCGTATCGTAACTTATCGTAATTTTTCCAGTGTAAACTGCTTTGAGATCTGACCGGAATCTTAAATAACGCGCCTGTGTTGGACATTTCTAAAGAGGTTTTTAGGCAAAAGGCTCTTATCGGAAAATCTTTTACTAAAAGTTACAGGGTGCAATGACCGGAAAACAGATGTCACAACAACACGCTTTTTAGGAAGTTTGGTTAATATTTAAAGAAATGTGTGAATTATGTCAATCGTTTGGCGTGTTTTCAGAAAAAAACAAGCCATTCCTTTACATGTCGTAATTGTCGTGGTAGGCCGGGTCGTCGATGGTCGGGTGCTTGGATACCTATATTATTTAATGTGTCTTATTCTTTAGGTCTTGGGCTGTTACGATGATGACGATTTTTATTGCAAATTTCAACGAAGACTGCACGGGACATATTATAGTGCAGAAGTGTGTGCGCAAACACAGGTGCACTCTCTGTTCCCTCACTCTCTTAATCCAATGGGACGGCAATCTGACACGACCGGAGAGAGATCAGGGGGTCTACTCCCGTTTGACGATATACAATAAATCGTACGATTCATCGCACAATTTGCTACTCCGGTCAACCATTATTCCCTTTCGCATGCGATGATCGTGTTTTGACGTTTGTTTTTCTCATCTCCGGTAAATTGTATACGACTATGAACCGTAGTTTATCTTAATTGTGCCTTTTTTATGTGCCTATCTTATCTTTATTATGTAAGTAGCAGTCGGAACGAAAGTTCGTTCTTCGTTTGTCGTTCGTAAAACGTGAGTAGACCCCCAGGGCCCTAATTCACGTAATTTCATGACGCGCCGATCAAGTTGTAGTAACGCTGCAGTTCGTTTCTGACAGCGATCGCCGTAAATAAGAGAATTTGAAAAGCATTGTTTTGATCGAAACGCACTTCTCAAGTTATTTGGATTGGCCTACAGGCGCAGGACCGATGGCTTTACGTGCTCTCCGAGGCACGGGGTTTGAAATTCCGCCAACTTCCTGACTCCGGGCTGCTACCGAGAAATTTTCTTGACAGAAAAATCCCAATAACATTTTTTGCCCGACCTAGAAGTCGCACTTGCGACCACTAGACCAACGAAGCAGTCAAAAAAGCACGAATATCACATACGTCTTAAAGTTACGTCACGTTCTTCTCCAACGTCGACGTCACAAGAAGGCGCACGTCAAAATGCCAACAGCACAATGCAGTGCTCATCCCTAGTCGGGCGTCCACAGTACGATAATACCTCTTCAGTGAGAGGATTATGCCGTGAAACGATTCTACTTATCGTCGCCTACCGTCTCTGGCGCTGCACTGCCAAGTAAACAGCGCCTAGACAGTTTGCTGCCGGCTTATACAGCAATGCAAAACTGTTTAATATTTATAATCCGTGATTTTCACTGTCTTTCCAACACAATTAAATAATAGAATAATTGAGTTTATAGTGCAGTAAAAATTGATATAGCTAATAAATCTGTTAGTGAATTTTAAATTAAGCTTTAGAGACAAAGTTACAATAAAAGTGTGAAAATGCACCGTCAGGGTATTCGAGGCGGAAGCGTGGCGGGGAGAGCCGCTAATGCCTCTCGGAGTGCGGATTACTTCATGAAATGGTCGCGCTTAGCGCCACTCCAGCGTGAAAGCTGCCTGACGATCTGTTTGCGCCACCTACTCCACAATACAACCAAGTGTCAGTCAAAAGACATCGCTTCACGAATACCTAATACTCTCCTACTCTCAGATAACCTATAAAATAGAACGGATGTCAAATTGGAAATTGGTCTTTTCGAAAACAGTGTGCAGATAATACAGGCAGTTCATTCCTACGCGGGTTACTTTTATTGACGTCAACGGTTATCTACTGTAAACTGGGACGAATCCAAGAGTCCTCTAGGGACCAGCAATTTTTTACGCAAATTGCATTGTAGCCACTAGCTACCCCAAAAGACCTTATTTTTATAGTTTCGTGTTCGAAGAAAATGCATCGATAGGTATAGAAAAAGGTGTTCCCAGGAAACATTTCCTTACTCTCTCGCACAACGATTGTTGAACTTCAGTTGACACTTGAAACGAAGTTGGAAAGGAACTTTTTATTTTCCTTCCCTCTATTGGCTTCCTTCAGAGAAACTTTGTCTAGTGGCAATGGAAACCAACATTGATTTAAAACAGATGAAACTTGTCAGCGTGTTACTGTTACTTTACGACTTTTATTCACAAGTTGAAAAACAAAAAAAAAATCTCCGTAAGGTAAGTAATTTGCGTTGAATACAAATAAAATGAGAACGTAACGCATGGGTGTCCATCAAAATGAAGGGACCAAGTCTTGGATTTCCAATCTACATACATAAAAGTTCAATACTGTTATTCTACTATTTGCTACCTATGCAATAATTTTAGCTACCTCAATGTATACATAATAATTTAACAAAATACTTGGCCCCTCCATTATGACGTCAAAATGGAGGGACCAGATGGATAGGCTGCTCACAGGAATATCCTACCAGTTTAGTGTTACAATACCTTTATTCTACCTTAAAAATATTGAATTTGATTTTCCCTAACATGAATCGTTTGAGAAATATTGACAATAAACGATGGTGCCTCCAATTTGACGATTCAAAAATATTGTCTGACATGTTAATGGATCGTTTATTTTTATTTTTCGAAGTATTTATATTTAATACCCTTTTGATACCTTAAGATTGATATAAAATTTCTTTTGTTAAAGTTGAACTTTATGTACAAATTAAAAAACAAAAAATATTAATTATTTTTATATTTGTATATTTCCCAAAGGTATCTGGAAGTTACGAATATTACGAATGTCGTCAGACTGTGGTGACTAGTTATTAGTAAGGTCGACAGCACGTCGTTGGTAACACTTTGACATAAGCAGCATCTTTATTTCGTAAGCATTAAGGGCGGTTTTCGAATTGAAGTGTTACCACTATCATGTAGTCGACTGTACCTATTCCATAAAAAAATGTGCTTGCCTGGCGATTGTGCAAAGCGTATAAGGAAGAAAGAGCACTTATCAAGTTCACAATGCACACAAAACATAGGTATTTCCCCCGAATTTTTGGGTATTATCATATCTACTATAAATTCTCCGCTGTTTAGGAATATTCTCTCCCTTCTTATTCCCTTGCACGGTTAGACACACCCAAGCCGTCTTTACTGCAATAAAGGATCAATAAATCCAAAACAAAACCCTGGTACGTAACGGCTCAACAGGAAATGTCCCTGTACCTATATTTCACGCGGGTTTTTCTTTATTTTTTCTTTATTGCGTAAAAAACGAATCGCCATTTCCATTGACTTTACTCAGATAAAGTTGTTTGCTTTGTATTCTATAGATGTAGTTTTGCTTATGGAAAGCTTATTTCTTCATCTAGTCGTTAGATACAGGCGGGGTGACTGCGAAGCCTGGATTTGTTTTGCGCTACTGCAATTACCTTTTGTTTCTGTTGGATTTTCTCAACAGTTTCTGAAATAGGAAATGTAAAAAAAACATAATTTCATGTTTCCTTCGAAGTTAAGCTTTTAGTTTAAGAAACTTCGATGGCGGAAGTATAAATTGTACTATAACATTGTAAGTTAAATCTGTAGCTTAGCGATTTCATTTGTCTTCGTTGTTCGTTTTATGTACTTTACGTTGTCTGTTTTTGATAAGATGTGGTTTTTTATTATAACAGTTAAAACATAACTGGACGGATTATTAGCTGTCATACGTGCTGTGTAGACAGCTGCTGCCTGATACTTGGTGTGTGCTGCGCTGTAGCTCTGCTCTGTGCATGTGCCACAGCAATTTGCTGAGCGATGGCCGACTCGCGCAGATGTGATGCATATCTTCCCAAACTTTTTTATTTGGTTTACTTCCTATTATTTCAATTTTGTTATTTTGGTTGTTTTGTGCGTACCTTCTTTGCGCAAATTAATACGTTTTCTTTCTTTCTTTTTCCGATGCTTTCTATAAAGCAGTCTGATTTCCTTTGAATTCAAATCTAGTCAAATAGAATGACACACTTATGTTGACATGCCGAACCCTCCCGTCTCATGTGTAATAAAAATTCAAGCATGCTAAAATTGAAATAAATTAATAATATCAATATTTTTATTGCATAACTTGGGTTGTTACGGCTAGTAAACATTAAACGATGTTTATTATTCATAAAACTCGTGAAGCATCTCGCTCGGAATTATCGAGTAGAAAAGTTGCTTCCGTTTAGTTCTCAGCGCCGACCGAATGGAAAATTGCATTGTTTATACAAAGGTTAGTATAGAAGAGGTAAAGTCTTTTCTATTTGTATTTGGACTTAACATAGAAAACTGTATTTTGTGAACTTCAGTGATCACACTAAAGACAGAAGTATTTACTTTCGCATTTTTTTCGCGTTGACTTAGATTCACATCTTAAATACCTACGTTGTGTCTTGCATTGTGTCTCGACTCCTTAACTTCTAAACTTCGGACTGACTATTGAAATCGATTGTGTTCATACTAGCTTTGGTGCTAAGAATGGGGGCGCCACTTGGCTGCCACATTCCCCTTAAGGTGAAGGTGAAGCTGTACAAGCTCGATTATATTAATTTACGATCAAATTATCGAGCTACTAGAGCTTATAAATCTAGGTTTATATTTTTTACAAGTATTATTCAGTAGAGATATTGTTATATTACTACCGTAAATCGTATTTTGATTGATATACAACTCAAAACAGAGCTACAATTAGCAAAAAACGCAAGAAATTTTGAATTTCGCGGGCTACCCTGTAGCATTCACCTTAAGGAGTGACACGATGATGTTGGTGTGTTTACAACGTTTTATTTAAATAACTGAAAAACTCTTAAGTAAATGTTGTTCATACTGATGAGTACAATGACCCCTTAAGAGGTTTCAGTTATTTCAATAACAAGTTGTATAATTTAATTGCAGTCTTAATATTATTCTTTTAAGCTGACTAGCAGTAGTCATAGTCTACATATTTTCTTTGATAAGCGTTTTTTTAAATTTCTCAAAATCCCTATTGGCTTTCCGGTACAGATATTTTAGTACAAGTATGGCATATAATGTTCGTATTGTAGCAAATGGAAAACGTTATCACGGCGACGGTAACGTTTCCTGTGATCTCCTGTAAGCCGAGATTAGGTCGGATTGAGCCGAACCGTGCCATCGAACCGGTTATATTGAAGACGTATGTAGAACCTCTGAACACATTCTTAATACCTATTAACTTGTCAGGTTCATTAATGAGAATATGCTCTTCACTTTATTTGTTGCACTAATGCTAGTGTTTTTTAACGTTAATTTTCTGATTAAATAGCCGATTACTCGAAAATTTATGGACTGGTGTCCTGCCTGTCATGAATTACGGTACCGAGACGTGGACACTGACAGTTGGGCTAGTCCACAAATTCAAAGTCGCTCAGCGAGCTACGCTTAGAATTTCTTTGAAGGATAAAATCCGTAACGAGACTATCCGGAGAAGAACCGGGGTGACTCACATAACTTGTAGGATCAGTAAGCTGAAGTGGCAGTGGGCTGGCCGTCTGTCGATGGACCGATGGCCGCTGGAGCAGACGAGTCCTTGAGTGGAGACCACGAATTGGCAACCGTTGCAGTTTAAACAGAAAACTAATGTTGGTGGACACGGGCCTTAGAATTTTTATAAACAATCGTTTAACCATAGAATTATCATTAGTAAACTCAAGACTATGCGATCGATCAAATTGTTATGCTAACTAAGGTAATCTGCGCTATGGATCCTGGGTTTGATTCCGGCACGAAACAAAGATTTGGATGGTCTACAAAAATCAGATAGTTAATATGGGTTTGAATGTATGCTACCTATATACAATAGATTTTTATTCGTAAACACAGGTACTACTCCAACACAACTACCAATTTGAAGAAAAAAAAGCAAAGAATTGTTTTCAAATAGTGACATTAAAAAACCTTGTACCTGAATAAAAGTAGCACGTAATACAAGAGTATTACATGTTACTTTTGTACAACATGAATAATGCTCGCTAGTGTGAAAATTACTAGATAAGGCATGCTAAAATATTCCTGCACTATAATATTCAGAGGCGTGCAATTTGAACGGAATAATCTCCACATTTAGAATTAGAGGTTCGCTCACAAGTCGTCGTAAATATAGCGCAACATAGTTATTTTGAAAAGGCTTGCACGCCGTGCCTGCGGCGATTCGCTTGGTGGAATATAATAATAGTCGTCGGGGCACCGCGGAATATCATCTCGGTACATTGTGAGAGGCAGGATGCTCATTAGATGAACGCCCCGGGCCGCCGCCCGCACCGCATGCCCCGCTTAGTGCCTTGCCTACCTTCAGATACACTACTCTGCCACTGCACTCTGTATTCTAATTAGTGTAACTTTTTACCCACTGTCCCTAACATTAACTGGTTGCCAAAAGCTACAAATTGGTGTCTCGCTGCCCTACTTTTTCCGTTCACTGCACCAATAATATAAATTTCAGGATCCTTCCCAACGACGTTCTGATAAGGCCGGAACGAGCAACTGAAACGGAAAGTTTTCATTCTGAAGTTATATCTTACGATAAAGTTTTAGTTAGAACCTATTATAGGATATACGAGTCGCAGATCTAATAGGCTTTAACCTCTTAATGTTATCGCTTAAGTTGAGTACGGTGTTAACATTATAATTATAACGACTACAGTAAGTCAAGACTGGAATAATGTCTGAGTGAGTTTGCCAAGCCGATGTAATATTTTAATCTTATCATTCGAGTCAAGTTTCATGTCTCGCGAGGAAAGTTTGATCCGTGGTTCAAGTTTCGAGATGAACGACGAGCTTATAACTGTGACTGCGAGGCTCTCTTTAGGTCTCTATATCCTTAATGGGCCCTATACAGTTATAATAGATAGGTAATGTAGCTGTTTCCTTAAACGGCATCAATTAGCTTTAAATCGCGAGATATTTTAAAATAAATAAAAAATTAATAAAAATAAAATATGTTTATTTCAGACATTACTGCCCATAGTTTGTTAGTAATACATTAATTAAAATATTTTCTATGACTGCCCGATGCACTGGTTACATGCACATGTGTATGTACCCAGTGACTCATGATCGGGCAGTCAGGCTTATCAGCAATAAATAATATTTGTCGCAAAAAATAATATTTAAATTATAAGTCGGTACAGTCAGAAGCTTTTAAACTTCCGCGAATTTCACTCATCATCATCATCATCATTTCAGCCAAGTCGTATACTACTGGATATAGGCCTTCTCCAAAAAGGGGGGATATGCCATAATCACCACGCTTGACAGGCGGGTTGATTTCATAGTTTGCGAAGAGTCCCGTAAATATAGTTCAATATCAGTCCTATGTCCAGCAGTGGACGTCTTTCGGCTGAAATGATGATCAGTCAGAAGCTATTTATATCAGCCTGTCGATTATTTTAAAATCGCAAACAATGACTATATGACTATGTGTAGAGATACTAGAGATAGCTCTAAAGACATATAGTCATATTAAAATTGACTTGGACCAGACAGATATTATGGGCAGTTTTAAATCCGTTTATAGGCAGATATTATTGCTTCTGACTGTACGATTTATTAATATCTAATTAATTTGTCTTTGCTGCTAATTTAGAAAAAGCACCAACATTAAAGTTTTGTATGTACAGCTAAATTGTTTGTCTACTTTGAGAGTGGCGTTGTTTTCAGAAACAATCTCTTTCGCACAAGCTCGGCGGTGACTAAGCATTTTCAAAGTTAAGAAGCCTTGTTTGGCCGCTTCCGATATTTGTTAAGCCCGTGTCGGTTTTACAAGATGCCAGCTTGAGATAATTAATGTGTAGCCTCGTAAAACCCTTCTTAGTAATTTAACAACTTCTAATTGAATAAAACTTAACAACCTTTGTCTGTTACATAATAATGTAAACTGTGAACTTTACTCGTTATAGGTATTTTTAGTTACACAAACGATTGACCGAGATATAATGTGATGGTCACCATGCTTGTTTGTTTTTATAAGCATAGAAAAAGAAATAAATAAAGGAATGGTTATTTATTGGGCACAAATCACATAGGAGACATACACAGATACAATTATTAAAAAGAGAAAAAAAAATAGACTATAGATGCTGTGTGACTAGCGACTGTGCCAAATAGGCCTTTTTTTTTTTTTTTTTTTTTAAGCGGAGAAAATGCCTATCGCATGTCACACTGCCGGGGAAGCAGTGTGGTTATGTGGGGCTCGCACCCACTAAAAACTCCGCCGTGTGCCTACTTTCGCCTTGGGTGGATGGGTCACGAGAACTGCTACGCATGACTTTCGCGAGTGCCAAATAGGCCTAGTTCAGCATAAATGCCAGGCAATTAGTGCCTGACGCTGGTTTTCAATTAAACCTATTTGAATTTTAGACAGACAGCGATGTGAAGGGATTTTTTGATGCCCTTATGTAGCTATTAGTTTCTTTTATTTTAGGCTATTTACCACGTTATATTAACTCGCAGTCACGTCTGTCTGTTCGGTATAAATTTTGCAATCGATTTTAAACTAACTTTACAATGAGCTAGAGACTTGAAACATAGCTCAGGACTGGATGACACTGCAA
Source organism: Asteroscopus sphinx (assembly GCA_949699075.1). Lineage (NCBI taxonomy): Eukaryota > Metazoa > Arthropoda > Insecta > Lepidoptera > Noctuidae > Asteroscopus > Asteroscopus sphinx. The sequence continues at coordinate 16,257,282 of OX453013.1, forward strand.
TATTAAATCTCTTTATTTTAAATCCGTGGTCTAAAAAATATTTTTGATCAGATTATTTATTCTTAAGTTAATGTGTAAGTAAGTTTGTAAATATTATTCATTGTAAAGTCAATAAAAATTTGAATATATATTATAAGTATGTATTTACAAATAAAAAGTTTTATAAGTATTATATCCATTGTCTAGTACCGATAGCACAAGCTCTGCTTAGTTTGGGACTAGATGGTGCTGTACAAAAATGTCCCAAAAATATTTATTATTTAATTAAGAGAATGTTGCTGTAAATCTTCTTGTGAACTATCACAAGATGAGCTATCTACTAAGTTGCTTTTCACACCCACAAGGAGACTAGAAGTAGCCAACACTTTTCTGGGAACAGTAAAGCAATAAAACATTTAAAAACAACTCCATTGTTTTCAGAAAGCTACATAAAAGTCAGCCTGTGTAGTTGAACTTGATGGACTTAAATAGCACTAGGAGTAAGTAACACTACTATTGCGGACTACGGCTTGCACCGTTAGTCACGATTTTCATTTCAAATCAGTTTAAAACAACTTTAGTGCTCAAGCTTGGTTCGAACTGCTGACATTAAACACAAATTCCTTCTGCCTTGTTCATAAAGAAAAGTATAAATGCTGCCCACTACAATAGCACAATCTAAGGAACTCTAGCTCTGCTCTTCCACTTACGCTGTGACAATAGTTTGTAAAAATGTATCCAAAATGGATTTCATAATTTTGTTATTTTATACTCTTTTTTTTTCAAGTCTAAGGCCCCGTTGTTTGATCAGTAGTCAAGTATACTATTAGTTAAAATACGTTGGTTAAACTGACAATTAGTAAAACGTTACAAAATACTGTTGTTGGACCAATAGTTAAACATGACTAGTTAATATCATTGACAACTTGTTAAAAAGTTAACTATGCATGGACAGAGTAGTTAACTTTGACCATTCGTTTTTGTAAATTAAAAATGAAATCTACCTCTTTCTCCGAGCCTTTTTCCCAATTACGTTGAGGTCGGCTTTCAGTCTAACCAGATGCGGCTGTTTTTTTTTAGCGATCAAGAACGTCAAAAATCATTTATTCAAATTGGACTAAGTTCAATTAGTTCTTTTTGAACGTCGGACATTAAGACGGTCCCAAAAAAACCCCGTCCTTCACTGCTTCCTACTGTTTAAGCTGGGAAGAAGAAACCATCAGCAACACATCTCTGTCTGTCACTTAATAGTCTACATATTAAACTACAAGCAACCATATGTTGGACTAAAAAAGTGTTTGAAGCATAGCATTCGGCGCAAAAGAAATTTCATACAATTGACGTTCTCGGTCGCTCCAAAAGAACGTCGTCTCTTTGGTGACTATTATATCCTATAGATCCAGAAACTACAAGCAACCATATGTTGGACTAAAAAAGTGTTTGAAGTATAGCATTCAGCGCAAAAGAAATTTCATACAATTCACGTTCTCGGTCGCTCCAAAAGAACGTCGTCTCTTTGGTAACTATTATATCCTATAGATTCGGAATTTAATAGAACACCCCTTCTTTCCGTGGATGGGAAGCAGGCGATTGAGAGATACGGAGTATAGTCAATATAAATAAAAAAAATATGAAAAAGAAATCCTTTTGTTCAGTCAAGACTTTGTCCTCGTGGTTTGTAGTTTTCCTTCTTTCCCTCTCTTTTTTCCTTCTTGACGTTCTCGGTTGCTTAAAAAGAGCGTAGTCTGTTCGGTTTGTATTATATCCTATAGTTCCAAAATATAATAGACCTCCCCTTCTTTCCGTGGATGGGAAGTAGGCGACTGAGAGATACGGTACTGTGTACGGTACATAGTCAATAGGAAGAAAAACATCCTTTTTTTCAGTCAAGATTTTGTCCGCGTGGTTTGTAGTTTCCCTACATTTCCTCTCTTTTTTCCTTCTTGACGTTCTCGGTTGCTTAAAAAGAACGTCGTCTATTCGGTGTGTATTATATTCTATAGTTCCAAGATATAGTAGACCTCCCCTTCTTTCCGTGGATGGGTAGCAGTCAACTGAGTCATACGGTACATATAATAGTCAAGAGGAAGGGAAACATCCTTTTATTCAGTCAAGACACTGTCAGCGTAGTTTGTAGGTTCCCTTATTTCCCTCTCTTTTTTAGGGTTCCGTAGTCCTACAAGGAACCCTTATAGTTTCGTCATGTCCGTCCGTCTGTCCGTCTGTCCTTATCCTTTACAGCTTAATAACTTCTACAGTTATAAACATAAGTAAATGTAATTTTGTAAAAAAATAGTCTACATATAGATCTCAGTTTTAAAGGAATAAAAAAATCGTAATCACGATTTTTATACATATGAAATGGAGGTGAAAATTTTTATTTCGCTGCACCTCCTCGCGTGGGGTATCATTGAATAGGTCTACTAAAATGAAGGTAATGTTTCATACATTACTTTTTTATCAGGTGTACAATCTGCGAAATACAGCCCGCCAAAGTGGCTTGCAATGTGTCCCCCCCCTGCCATTTCTAAGCTATGCAACGTAGAAACTTATAATCTTCCACATTGATAGACCTTTATAAAAACTCTCTTTTAAAATTATTTCGACTATAATGCGATAGTAAATTTTTGAGTTATAGTGAGTGACTGCCCTGTTGGTCTAGTGGTCGCAAGCGCGACTGCTGAGCGTGGGGTCCTGGGTTCGATTCCCGGGTCGGGCAAAGTGTTATTGGCTTTTTCCATTAGGAAATTCTCAGTAGCAGCCCGGAGTATGGATTTGTGCCCGGTTAATGGCAATAGGCTCGCCCCCTATTACATGGGACTATAACATAACTGGCGAAATGTGGGTGTACTATACACCTCTGCCTACCCCTTCGGGGAAATACAGGCGTGATGTTATGTTATGTATGTATGAGTTATAGTGAGAAAACTGCAAAATACTTAAGACGTCCTAGTTCATAGGTCATTGACCTTAGAGAAAAATTATCTTCGCAAATAATTCTCCTTTAGTTACTACCTATTTAAAAAAATCACAAAAAGTAACTTTGTGTTATATGACAAACTTCTTAAATTTAGCTTCTTAAATTCAGCGCTAGGTGGCGCTGTTTGCAAAAACTAAAATAGCATTGATTAATATTCGATTTGATTCGTTTGTAATTAGGAACCCTATAATAATGAGCATGGCCCGACATGCTCTTGGCCGGTTTTCCTTCTTGACGTTCTCGGTTGCTCAAAACGAACATCACGTTCGGTATGTATTATATCCTATAGTTCCAAAATTTTGTAGACCATCCCCTACTTTCCGTGGATGGGAAGCAGGTAACTGAGTGATACGGTACATAGTCAAGAGGAAGAAAAACATCCCTTAGTTAAGCCAAGATCTTGTCCGCGTGGTTTATTGTTTCCCTTCTTTTCCCCTCTTTTTTCGTTCTATCTAAGAAAGTCAGTTGTCTTCCTTCATTTGTGATAGTTCAATCTACATACTTTCCTACAGTGCTTTGATGTGATCGAAAACCTTTTTATACATTTTAAATCGTACACGATTTTCTTCAACAGAACAGGTTCAGAAGAGATTGACATTGTTAAGAGGTTTAGTAGCGGATGCGCTTGCTCGCTTACACCATCAAGGTGATATAATAAATGGAGGAGGGTGGCACAATTAATTACGTCTAAGGAATGCACCCAGCTGCAGCAGTGATAACATACATATAAGATGAATAGTTTATTCCCTCAACGGTACTTGAGGGTATAAACTATACCAGGTGATTTTGACATTGTTTTTTTGGACATTATTTTATAATATATACCTACTATATATACAACAATATATATATTACAACATTGATTGCTGTTGTGAACACAATGTAGCCATTAATGGTATCGGGTCGTTGGGTTCCCTCCTATTGTGGTCGAGCCTAAACTGAAAATTACAAGACTTTTCTAAGAAATCCAAAATAGCTATTATACGATTTTCCATCATGAAGTTCCAGTTCATATCTTCCGGCTCCATCATCAGATCAGTTCGACAGTACCATATTATTGTATTGTCATCAGAACTACATACAGCTGTCAATTTTCATTACGCTACGAACCTTGGCAGATGGTTAAATTATTTACCTTAGATTCCATTACATAGTTACATACAGATCGACCTATAAAAGCGTGTTAATCATTATCAATCATTAATTAGTTCACTTCAGTGAATTTTTCTGTCATTAACCTACATTTTTCTCATCATAACGAACAACTTCTACTATAGGTAGGAGGAATCCTGAAGAGGAAAAAAAATACAGGTGCTACGTACATTTTGTCGATGAACATCAATGACTTTGTATGGACCAGATGTTTTTAATTTTTGATTTTACTGTTGTTCGCATAGTAAAAGTTGTTTATAATGATAACTACACCCCTTAAAAGGACCTCAGCCATTAATGTTACACCAATCGCGAAAAAAAAGGTGTTGCCTACATTTTGTGGAGTTATGCGAATATAAATGTATCGAGTAGCAGATTTTTTTTCGCCATTTCTGGGCTGGTCCCATAGTAAAAATTGTTCATAATGATGAGTATAATGATCCCTTAGTAGGTTTTCAGTTATTTTAATTACACATTGTGTAATTGAGATGTTGAATACCTAAAATGATTTTTATTTGTAGCTCAAGTTTAAAACGTGAGTATGCGTTTCACTAAAGTGGAAATTTCTAGAATGACATTGATTTTACGTAAGTGGATAATCGAGACGCCCTTTACCATTATCAGAACATTGTAATGAAAGTTCAATATTGCTCCGTCGCACTAAGACAGACTCCGTAATCTTTAAACGCCACTTTACTTGAAGTCATTCGAGGTAACGAGACCATAACTCCGTCTTGTCTGGCTACAGACTAATCCGGGCGCTCACGAAACTCCGCAGATCCAGATAGAGAATAGAAATACGATTAGTTGGGTTTGTTTAGTTTGATTGGAGCCAGCTAAGCCTGCATTACTTGGAAATAGCACGATTTCTTCGCGTCCGTGGTTGATAACTCCAATTCTGTGTAACAACGGGATCAGCGACAGTTAATCTGTAAGCCCAGGTTCACACTATACACATCTAAGTCAGATGTTGTCTATCTTGCTTAGGACGGGTGGGACAGGGTTAATGACTCGGAAATCATTTGGGTTAAGTTCCTTCGGATTCGGATTGGAAGATAAGGGGCCAACAGATTTGTTGGTGTCGTGTCTCTATCAGGACTCAACGTTAAACAGTCACATTGACTTTGAAAACCATTTCTTTTAATAAATTTGGGCAATAATTAAACTTATTCCTAATAAGCCGATGATTAAGCGACAGTATAACTGAGTTGCTGGGTTCCATTGTTTGATTAACTACATTGTGGTCGAACAAATAGTCGTTTTGGTGGGAAACCGATATTATAGCGGGTATAGTTTTCGATTCGTTTATATCTGTGGTTTGTCGATAACAGATTTTAGAATTAGAGGCGTCAATTAATGAACAATAGCCCTTTGAATCTGTATTTGCTGATCCATAAATTACGAGAGTGAAGTAAAAATTTACTGAAGTAACTATTTAAGACCTATTTTCCTTAACATTTTAGGAAAATTATAAAAAAGGTTATACTTGAAATATTTAAGTAATTAATAAAGGTAAACAATCTTTACACATATTTTTTCTAAATAAGTATCAAAAAATCTGCAAACTTTCAAATTAATTTTGTTGTAAGCGTATTGTGAGCTTTGAGTAGGTAATATTTGTATTTTAATAAAATATTTACATTTGATATTAACATATTTAGATAAAATGATATGTAAAGATTGGTTGCCTTTAGTTACATAGGTACCTAAATATTTCGAGTATAAGTGTTGCCATTGAATGCAGTCATACGTATAGGTAAGTACTTATTTGGTTATCAAGTACCTAGTTAATTTTTTCAAGCTTCGTTTACTAATAAATTATTTGTAATGCATGTGGATGTAGATAGTATTTGCTACTAGTCTTAAAATTAACAAACTTTTAAAAAAGTTTTGCATTTTATAAGTGCCATGTTTCTGCTTTTTATAGACTACTGACAGCCTGTAAAGTGTAACTTACTTTTTTCATTTTCTCTTATTTTATTGATTTGGGAGACCAACAGTAATTAACAATGCTATTTAATGGGGTGAAGGTCTTCGCAAATAAGAACAAGAGTCCAAATATTTACTTTTAAGCTTTCGTTTTACGTTACAACTTGAAACGGGAATAAAAGCACACATACCATGTGGACGTGGAATCCAGTGATTAAAATATCAAAACCTCGCTATTTGCAATCGGTAAAATGTACACCGGTCTTACAGCGAATAATGAAATAAAAATCGACCAAATGCGAGTCGAACTCACTCAGTAAGGGTTCTGTACCACCCATCGACCTGATACCCCATATAAACTGATTTAATTTATGAGAGTTCATCAAAAGACATCAACGCACCGTGCGCGAAAGATGAATTTTTGCATCTCTTTCTTACGCAGGTACCACCAAATATGTCTATGTTTACCCTATTTTTATTATTTTGTTGCTAAACAACATAGTATGCACTATGATTTCAACCGGCATTTAATAGGTAATTACCGTTCAAAAGATACAGGCCTGTGACAGACAGACGGACGGACGGACGGACAGCGTAGCGAGAGTAATAGGTCGAACGGTCCCGTTTGACACCCTTTAGGTACGGACCCTAAAAAAAAAGGTGCATGAAATTTTTTCTACCCCGGAATAGGAGTGACACGTCCGCTGCATCAGTTTGCTTGTGACCACGACTAGAGGAACCTGGTCGAAACGTCGGGCTTAAAAGGTATTGCACATACGTGCGCGTTTATACCTGTTTCATGGTATATTAATAGTAGTACAAATCTTATTAAGTCACTATTAGCATCCAAATGAATCCCTATCAGTAAAAAAAATATTACTTACCGAGTACATAACATAACATAACATCACGCCTGTATTTCCCCGAAGGGGTAGGCAGAGGTGTAATAGTACACCCACATTTCGCCAGTTATGTTATAGTCCCATGTAATAGGGGGCGAGCCTATTGCCATTGACCGGGCACAAATCCAGTCTCCGGGCTGCTACTGAGAATTTCCTAAAGAAAAAACCCAATAACACTTTGCCCGACCCGGGAATCGAACCCAGGACCCCACGCTCAGCAGTCGCGCTTGCAACCACTAGACCAACGAGGCAGTCCGTTATGTACTGAGTACATAATTTATCAAAAGTTCGGTTTTATCAGTTGAAGTAAAGGTACTGTTGCTTAATCAGAAACTATTTATTATTTTTAACGCATTTACGCATGCGAAGCGAAATCTAAAGATTTAAATTGTGGATAGAAAAAATTGAAAAAATCATAAAATACGTTAAAAATAATAAAATTATTAGTAAGGGTAGGCATATCTATACGACTATGAATTAACTGCAAAGTTAGTCGAGTCGGTTAAGAAACACTGTTTCTTAATAAGATATCGCTGACGTCACCCAAAGACGTACCAAGTGGATGAGAATTTCAAAACCACGAGCAGTGTTCAGGGTAGCTTAGTGGCTAAAGCACTGGCGTACTTAGCCAGGAGTCGCAGGTTCGAATCCTGCTTGTGAGCGATTTTTTCTTTCCACAATTTAAATCGTTAGAAACAATTAACTCTGCAAAATATAGTTCGCTGTAGTTATAGATAAAAAAGTGCCATAAGTAGTCGTTTTTCGCATTTTTTCTATCTGCAACTAACTACACTGAACTATATTTTATATATATAATAAATTTAATAGATTCTGATTAAACTCATAAACAAATTATACTATAAAAATTTCATGATTAAACTACAGTACCTTTACTTTAATTGGTAAAACCGAACTTTCGATACATGATGTACTCAGCGAGTATTATTTTTTTACTGATGGGGTGCCACTTGGCTGCTAGTAAAGCCTTAAAGATTTTAATAACGACATAAAACTCAATTAAACCACCCACAGTCAATACCCAATTCTAGTTTCTTAACCCTAGTGCATACAACCTTCTGTAACAAAGTGAGAGGCAAGATTTCCGGTTCATTTATCTGGTGTCTCATCATAGTTCCGCTGCAGCCGGATGCAGGCGGTCAACGGTTAATTGATTATCCGGTAGTAAACCGGGTAAAACCGGATAAAGCGCTGCCTTTTGCACATCAAATACGGTTATGCTTGTAAAGCTCAATACAAATTATATAAGCAAGTTATGTTGGCAAGTAAATTGACTTCGTTGGCTGGCAATTTGTAAGAGGAATAGTAGAAGAGGTATTTAATTTTTTTCAAGCTAGAAATATTAGTTCCTTGTATGTAGATTTTCATGTAAATTTACTATTTCGTCTATTCAAATACTTTTTCCTCAAATTGTAAAGTTAATTACTTTTCGTAGCTATACAAGATTTTGATCTGTAACCGTGCCATCTTTCTAGAGAAAATAATAACAAATGTGCTTAGTCATCTAAAAATATTTACCTAATTCTACTATATTCTATTTAATAACGAAATTTTTCCTTTTTTAGGGTTCCTAGGACTACGGAACCCTAAAAAAGGAAAAATTTCGTTACCTTATGTTTAGTTCAAGTGTAATTTTTAACTAATTTGTAAGTGTTAGAATATTAGAATTATGTAAGGCATAATAATAAGGGAGCCATCAACACATCCGCAACCAAACTTCTTTACAGTTTGGTAGAAGTAATATTTTTTGTATAATTGATTATTTCAGTGAATTCTGTGTGAAAAAAAACCGACCAAGTGCGAGTTGGACTTGCGCACTAACGTTGGAAACCACTGTTGATGTCTTTCATACTTGCATATATCTCTTTCTTATGCAGGTACAATCACACACGTCTATGTGTGCTTTTTAGGGTTCCGTAGTCCTACAAGGAACCCTTATAGTTTCGTCATGTCCGTCTGTCCGTCTGTCCTAATCCTTTACAGCTTAATAACTTCTACAGTTGTAAACATAAGTAAATGAAATTTTGTTAAAAAATAGTCCAGATACGTGGGACACTCAGAAAGTTTTGCGAAACTAAAAAAAATTGTTCTATACGTACATATATTTTTATCAAATCTTTTCAAAGTACTTTCCACCAGCCTCTATACAAAGATTCATGCGCCTAAACCAGTTTTCAAAACACTTTTTCCAGTCCGCCGCAGACACCTCGTTTACAGCCTGCTCGAACGCAGCCAGCGCATCTTCCGGCGACGAAAATTGTATCCCTTTGAGCTGATTTTTTATTTTTGGGAATAAAAAGAAGTCACACGGTGCTAGATCAGGGCTGTAAGGAGGGTGACCCAGGAGTTTGACTGGCGTGCTGTCCAGGAAGTCCCTCGTTTTGAGTGCGGTGTGCGCAGGTGCATTGTCGTGGTGGAGCAGTAGCCCGCGGAGCCCTGTGTTTGGTCGCTTGTTGCTTATAACAGAGAAAACTTCTGGCAAACATTTGGTAGTATACCATTCGGTATTAATGCTTCTTTGATCCCGTAATGGAATTGATACCAAGTGGCCAGTCAAATTAAAAAAGCTAGCGATCAAAATCTTACCCCCGCTTCTAGATCGCTTCACTTTGGTAGGCGTTGGCTCATTTTGAAACACCCAAACAGTCGACTGGCGCTTGGTTTCTGGGTCGTATTGATAAATCCAGGACTCATCACCTGTAACGATGTCGTAAACACGCCGAGACGAGCCTGCTTCAAATTTGTTAAGCATATCACGGCACCATTCCACCCGGGCCTGCTTCTGAGCATCGGTGAGGTTGTGCGGCACCCAGCGTGATACTATCCTCCTCACGCGAAGATGGCTGTGTAGAATCTCGTGAACGCTTCCCGATCCAATCTTCAATATGTGTTGAATCTCCTGATATGTAATTCGCCTATTGTCTTGGATTAAATTTTCCACTGCTAGCACGTTTTCTTCGGTAACAGCCGTCAAAGGGCGACCGCTTCTTTCGTCATCCCCCAAAGTTGGTCGACCGCGCTTGAATTCGTTATACCAACGATACACGGTTGCCTTGGAAGGGCCTTCATCCATGAATGCCATTTGAAGTCTATCGTACGATTCATCCGGTTTCAGGCGACACTTGAAATCGTATAAAATCATAGCTCTAAAATGTTCCCGGCGCAGATCCATATTTCAGTGAGACACAATACTTTGAATTAACTCGCAAAAAATGTGGAGGGAAATTTTGAAATTGGAACTTACTTATTTTTACTTATAAATAATCATATTTTCGAAAAACATTATAACTGGCCAGTCTCCCATATATAAAAACTTTTTTTCGCAATACTTTCTGAGGGGCCTGGTATAGATCTCAATTATAAAGGAATAAAAAAATCGTGATTACCTATTTTAGGGGTGGCGCCCATACATGTGAAATGGGGATGAAAATTTTTTTTTCGCTGCACCCCCTCGTGTGGGATATCATTGAATAGGTCTACTAAAATGAAGGTAATGTTTCATACATTACTTTTTTATCAGATGTACCATCTGCGAAATATAGCCCGCCAAAGTGCCCTGCCATTTCTAAACTATTCAACGTAGAAACTTATAATCTTCCACATTGATTGACCTTTGTAAAAACTCTCTTTTAAAAATATTTTGAGTATAATGTGATTATAAATTTTTGAGTTATAGAGAGAAAACTTAAAACGTCCTAGTTCAAAGTTCATTGACCTTAGAGAAAAATGGTCTTAGCAAATAATGCTCCTTTAGCTACTATCTATTTGAAAAAATCACAAAAAGTAACTTTGTGTTATGTTGATATGAGACACTTCTTAAATTTGGCGCCATCTAGTAATACCATCTAGTACTAACAACACTTTCTGAGTCGCTAATGCTGCCGTCTATTGCAAAAACTAAAATAGCCATGATTAAATATAAAGAAAGGTAAAGTAGCCTAACGCTTTAACATTTTGTAAGTATTGTCGATGTTTCTATAAAAAACCGGCCAAGTGCAAGTCGTAGTCACGCAGTAAGGGTTCCATACCACCCATCGACCTGATACCCAATAGAAACTGATTTAATTTACGAGAGTTCATCAAAATATATCAACGCACTATGCGCGAAATACGAATTTTTGCATCATTTCTTATGCAGACCACCACATATGTCTACGTTTGCTCTATTTTTAGTATGTGTTACTTAACTACATAGTATGCACTATAGTCAAACCAAGTTTAACGCTTGTATTACCGTTTAGAAGATAGAGCAGGAACAAAAACGTTGAAAAAAATGCATGTTTTTAGAGGTTTTTTGTATGGGGACCCCGTTTGGTTTTAGACTTTTTCATTTTTATTATTTGTGTTGATAGAGGTCATAGAAACATATATCCTGAAAAACATTCAACCGTCTACCTATTACCGTTCAGAAGATACAGCCCTGTGACAGATAGACGGACGGACGTACGGACGGACGGACAGCATAGCGAGAGTAATAGAAAGAAAAAACAGAAAGAAAAAATATTTATTTGCTTCAAAAGTGACGCACAAAATTACGAAAAAATTCAAGAACATAGAACAAATACAGGTACAGAGCCAAGAAGTGTGGTAAGATATGTGTCACATCCGCGCAAAACGGCCACCGCTCAGCATATTGCTGTGCCTCATGCACGGAGCAAAGACAGCGCTGGTTTTCAGCGACAGCCGGCGTCGACACAAATTCACAATGCAACAACGTAGATCAGTGAGGCGTGATAACATAACATAACATCACGCCTGTATTTCCCCGAAGGGGTAGGCAGAGGTGTATAGTACACCCACATTTTTTCATTCATTTATAAGTAAGATTAAATAAAATACGAGATAAAATGTGTAATATTTAATAAATACGCAAGATTGGAAATTCCATAGACCATAACACAAAACCACAAAACCAATAGGGTCCCGTTTGGCACCCTTTGGGTACGGAACCCTAAAAAAGTTCTTTTTCATTTGTGTCGAATATTAAGCATATCAGCCTACCCAAATGGAAACAGGCGCGATAGTATGTATCAAGCACATGTAATACAAAACTCACTTAAAATAAACTCGTAACATATACTACATACACATGACGTTGACAGATGTTGTAGTTTACGTATACGAACGTTTGCTTAACTAAGTCAATCTGAGTTAATAAGGCGGGATCGCTACTTAAATACAAATAGAATAGCTACAACGAAACCGTTTCGTTTGATTTGTGGTTTTAGTATAGAATTTGTAATACTAGTAGGTATTGTCTAAATTACGAGCGATTAGGGAAATAAAATTGTAAGAGTAAAGTGATTTAGCTGTTTTAGGTCGTATTAAAATGGATGGATTTGTATTTATGTGTTTTGTTATTCGAAAGTTTACACTTTGCTTGTCAACTTTTTTCAAGATGAATTATTTTCTTATGCCTAAATATATATTTCAATCTACTACGCTACGCTATGAGGACTTCGCTACGTTACGTAGCCTACGCAATGCTACGAAGCCTACGCAGCACTACGACGAAGCTTACGCAACGCTACGAAGACTACGTACGCTTACGCGTAGAGTTGGACAGTAGCTCACATACGAGTTACTACAACATTTTTTGTTTTCAATCGGCTGTTCACCTTCCACCCACACTCACATGGCAGCAGCTTGCGCATCACTTGCATCGTATGGACGCGTTCCGGTAACTAGTCAGCACACGACTCGCAATGGGACTAGGCAGCTACTCGCACCGTGTAAACAGCACAGGCGAGCCGAGCTACTGTCATCAGATACACAATGCGAGTTGCTGTCTACTCTCAGGCGAGTAGCTTGCACCGTGTAATCTAGACATTACGCTACAAAGCCTCGTTACGCTACGATGTCTACGCTGCTCTACGAAGCCTCGCTGCTCTACAAAGCCTACGCTACGCTACGAAGACCACGCTACGCTACGAAGACTACGCCATGCTACAAAGTCTACGCGACGTGACGAAGACTAATGCTAGTACCTTATGTTTAGTTCAAGTGTAATTTTTAACTAATTTGTAAGTGTTAGAATATTAGAATTATGTAAGGCATAATAATAAGGGAGCCATCAACACATCCGCAACCAAACTTCTTTACAGTTTGGTAGAAGTAATATTTTTTGTATAATTGATTATTTCAGTGAATTCTGTGTGAAAAAAAACCGACCAAGTGCGAGTTGGACTTGCGCACTAACGTTGGAAACCACTGTTGATGTCTTTCATACTTGCATATATCTCTTTCTTATGCAGGTACAATCACACACGTCTATGTGTGCTTTTTAGGGTTCCGTAGTCCTACAAGGAACCCTTATAGTTTCGTCATGTCCGTCCGTCTGTCCGTCTGTCCGTCTGTCCTAATCCTTTACAGCTTAATAACTTCTATAGTTATAAACATAAGTAAATGAAATTTTGTTAAAAAATAGTTTAGATAAATGGTTTAGATGGTTGGTTTATCTCAATTTTAAAAGAATAAAAAAATCTTGATAACGTATATTACCTTACATGTGCAATGGGGATGAAAAATATTTTTTCGCTGCACCCCCTCGTGTGGGGTATCATTCAATAGGTCTACTAAAATGAAGGTAATTTTTCATACACAACTTATTTATCAGTTATACCATCTGCGAATTACAGCCCTCCAAAGTGGCTTGCAATGTGTCCTCCCCCCTGCCATTTCTAAGCTATGCAACGTAGAAACTTATAATCTTCCACATTGATAGACCTTTATAAAAACTCTCTTTTAAAATTATTTCGAGTGTAATGTGATTATAAATTTTTGAGTGAGAAAACTGCAAAATACTTAAGACGTCCTAGTTCATAGGTCATTGACCTTAGAGAAAAATTACCATAGCAAATAATGCTCCTTTAGTTACAACCTATTTAAAAAAACACAAAAAGTAACTTTGTGTTACATTTATTTGACATACTTTTAAAATGTAGCTTTTTAAATTCAGCGCTAGGCGGCGCTGTTTGCAAAAACTAAAATAGCAATGATTAATATTCGATTTGATTCGTTTGTAATTAGGAACCCTATAATACTGAGCATGGCCCGACATGCTCTTGGCCGGTTTTTTTATAGTAAAGGATGGCGAAACGAGCCAAAGGCCCACCTGATGTTAAGCGGTTACCTTTGCCCATAACAACTTCTACTCAAATTAAACTTCTTTGCTTTATTTTTATTAATAATTAACTTACTAAAATTCATAAATTATAGGTGAGAAAAGGTAAGCCAGACTGAAGGACAAACTTAACTTTGCAGTGGAAAAAAAAAAGTAAAATCATTTAACTCAATTATTATTTTAATGTAGTGTAGTGTATCTTTTTGTCTTGTTTACGATCTGTGCAAGCCAATTTTTTTTATTTTTTCATTTATTTCTTTCTTTAAAAATAATTCTCACAAAGTACATCGGTCTACATCACGGTAAATGTTCCAACTGCAAATGTTAGTTTGTAATCACAATTTTTTTAAATGATATAACCAAAAAATTACGATTTCCGGATATTTTTCTTTACTTGTGCTGTAAGACCTTGCTTGTTGCCAAATTTCATGATTCTAGGTCAACAGGAAGTACCCTGTAGATTTTGAGGCCGTATCCTTTGATTGCGTTGATTTCGAAGCATGAATTTTTTATTTTTCCAAGAGACCGTCGTAGTGGCGGATTTACCAGCAGGCTGAGTAGGCTGGAGCCTAGGGCGGCAAATTTGGGGCTAGTTTTATGTCTTATAGAAATTGAAAAGATTCATATTTATTTACCTAAATGTTATTAGGTCCACATAAACAATAGCACATGTACCAAGGTAATATGTTTCACTTCACCACTTTGATAAACCTTTTTTTTTTCTTTTTTTTTGCCTTGGGGAAATCCTCATGGACGCACTCCACCCGGGGTAGGCGGAGCCAGTGTCGGACTCTTACCGACTAAAACCACCACGGTGTTCCTTCAACTACCTTAGCCGGGGGCGTGGGAACCCGTGAGTATTCACACAACCACCCCCGACAGGTCCTGGCCCGCCACAAGCAGGCGAGCCCCTTCTCCCCGTGCGGCTTAACGTTGGCCGCACCCTCCTAGGTGTCGCAAACGGAACACTGCACGCCACCTCACCTCATCGGCCTTTACCAGCTGCGCCAACTACGCCGGCTGTGCCAGCTACGCCAGCTGCTGGTCGGGCAGCAGACTACCCCGAGTCTGCTGCCCGCAGGCCCTACCTCCCGTAATTTTTTATAGAGGTTTTCTTCCTCGCGGTCCGGGCGGTGAAGCCAGGACCCTCGGTCCCAAGAGGCGCGAGAACACTACTCAGCGGGCACTCCTGGGGTTACGAGATCGACGGGGGCAGGGAAAGACAGTCCCCCCGCTGCCTGCCCAGTGGCAGGGTGAGTGCACACCGGGCCCGCCCCTGCTCCTCCACTGTGCCCTCTGCTGATATCAGAGGGACACGTGGAGCAACCCCCTACTGGCCCAGAACGGGCCCCTCCCGCGCCAGAATATTCGCCACAGGCAATAAAATCCCCCGAAGGTTAATCCCTCGGCAGGATTTTATTGCCCGTGCCCAGGATGCACCGGCCAAACAACTGCCGATCCCTCCAGACGTGTCCAGAAGGACAAGCAGCCGTCAGGCACACGTGGAGGTTTTCTGGCCAGCACCCCACTTTGATAACCCTAAGGCGACACTCTGACCCATGATTAGCTCAGAAATATCCAAAAACCAATACCTAAAAACGTTATATTTCTATTACTTGTGCAATATTAACTAAATCGTTTGATTGTAAAAATAATCTATGAACTGACAATTTTAGAGATCGGTGGGGGCGGCAAAATTTGAACAGCCTACTGGCGGTAAATGTGTAAATGCGCCACTGGACCGTCGACTTTAATCATCATCATCATCTCAGCCGAAAAATGTCCACTACTGGACAAAGGCCTTTCATATTGGATATTAATTTCAACTTGATACCTCTACTCATTCCTGATAAAAATCTTGACAAACGGACAGACAGACGGACAACAAAGTGATCCTAGAAGGGTGCCGTTTTTTCTTATTACGATAAGCGGAACCCTAAAACTGAGAAGAAAAGGAAAGTCCCGTCACAAGTCTAACCAATATAACTAATTAATTTCCTAACATTTCAAACGCTCAAAAACGTCAACAACTACAATATGACGTAGCCAGGCTTATAATAAGGTGTTATCAAATGTCTTGGCAGAAGCCCTCGACCGAGGCGCGTCTCTGATAATTGACGCCCGGGAAATTACATGTCGGGCCGCAGACAGTTGTTGATGACTTCACGGCACTTGATTATAAACGATTTATTTTACAAATGACGCCCCGCGATACTGTCGCGAGTGTGCGCGATGTGGTTAGTTAGTAAAAGTTGAGTGTGTACACATGCGTAAGTAGGGTAGGTATAAATATCGCTGGTTATCTTGAAAGTTTTATCTTTTTTAATTATGCCCGTATATGGACGTTATTTCGCTGTTTATTTTTTAATAGTAATTTAATTTTATGAGTACCTATAGCAGCCTCAACCTCGTTGCTCTGCACCAGCTGACCAGCTCCAACTCCATCCTGAAGAGCATAGCAGGGTGGTACGACCTCTCTTTTAATAAATGCAGTAATCCAGGGATGCATCGTGGGTAACGAGCTGGTTACTAAGTATTATCACTAACCGTAGTAACAAGGTCTTCCTTTTTTACTAACCTACTATGGATGATACCCACTTATCTGAAAAAATAATAATATTATGAAATGATGATGATGATGACTCTAATTACTGCTGATTAAATAAAAGATTTTCCGTGTGATGTTGGACACAAAGAATAGCACCAACTCATCTCTTTTCGTGGGTGTCGTAACGGGCGACTAAGGGGTTCACCAGAGGATGGGCATCGCCAACCCGCCTGCCAAGCGTGGTGATTATGGCATATCCCCCTTGCGGGGGAGGCCTATGTCCACCAGTGAACGTTTTTGTCTGAAATGATGATGATGATGATGATGAAATAAAACACATGGTCCTCTTTGATTACCACTTTTACGTAACATGCATGGTGGCCCATGCAATTTGTTTTCCACAAAACAAGTTAAACAAAAAACCGGCCAAATGTGAGTCGGACTCACGCAGTAAGGGTTCCGTACCACACTCAGACCTGATAGACACACTATAGAAACTGATTTAATTTACGAGAGTTCATCAAAAGACATCAACGCACCGAGCGCAATATATGAATTATTGCATCTCTTTCTTACGCAGGTACCACCACATATGTCTATGTTTGCCCCATTTTTAGTATTTGTTGCTAAAGTGCATAGTATGCACTGCGTCAAACCAAGTTTGACGCTGGTATGTATTACCGTTTTAAAGATAGAGGAGGAACAAAAAAGTAAAAAAAAAATGCATGTTTTTCGAGGTTTCTTGTATGGGGACCCCCTTTGGTTTTAGATTTTATTTTATTTTTAGTATTTGTCATGATTGGGGTCATATCAACACATATTCTGAGAAAATTTCAACTGGCTACCTATTACCGTTCAAAAGATACAGCCCTGTGACAGACAGACGGACGGACGGATGGACGGACGGACAGCGTAGCGATAGTAATGGGGTCCTGTTTGGTACGGAACCCTTAAAAGCACAGTCCCGCATAAACCGTTGTTCAAATCAAGTCAAAGATACCTTAATTAGAGCGTACTGTCAGTCTTTTTACACGTGCAGCCTGTGGGTCAGGTATACGCAGAAAGCCGGATACAGGGGACTGATCGGTCTGCCTCGCTTCTGCAGCGCATCAGGGATGTTCGGTGAAGCTCGCATAGATGAATTTTATGCAATCATGCGAAAAAAGATTGCATCCCTGTTGCGTCGGGTGAGGGGTAGTTCCAACAGTCTGCTTGCCGTCGTGGCTCAAGACTACAAGACACTGGCTGACTGTGCAAAACTCAGCAGCCAAGTTAGTCTCTATTAAATAATATTTTTCTAGTAATGTTTTATGTGTAATCTAATATGGACTGTATGGTTCAAAATAAATGTTTTTATTATTATTATAAACATATTTTGCTTTTGATTTCTGGTATTGGTATCTTCATCATTCCGATTGTTTACAAAAGGTCCATAACAATCCATTGCTAACATTGGTTATATGCACAATTTTTTATGCCAACACGGAATAAAATTGACATTCCAACCACACCATTCTCCCCACCAAAGCAATTTACTCTGCATTATATAAAACGATAAAAACAAATGACAACTATCGGTGCCGGTTATACCTACTTATCATAAAACAGTCGGGCCGCATGGCACACCCGGTTAAGTGGCCGGGTAATTAATGTCCCGCCAAACGACTGGCCCCGGAATATCCGGATGCACCCGGCCCGGGTATGGTAAAATTCCAGACTATCATGCTATTACAATAACACTGAAATTCTCGTCGGCGCGCTCTGTTTGGTGCAGAATTGTGTCAAGATTTTAGTTGTTTTACATTATATTTGGCATGCTTCTATTCGTTTGGTTTGGTATGTGTAATTAGATGTTATATTTACAAATGTATGATAATGTGGTTGTAAATATAAACAGGAGAAACATCGTTTTCCTAGTTGGATTTCGTGCAAAATTCTAGGACACATATTGAATTATAGCTGTACTAACTGTACAGGCCTATGTCCAGCAGTGGACGTCTTTCGGCTGAAATGATGATGATGATGAATGATAACTGTACTTATTCAAATTGAAGTACTTTCCTGTCTTCTTTGTTTAGGTGTAGGAACCTACTGTCCTTGGACTTAATGGACTTTTAAATTATGGTTTCAGGTTTTTTCTAATTTCCAATATGAAAAATAGACCATGCTATCTTGCCCCAGGGGTGTCACAAAAAACCAATCTGGTATTATATCAGGTAGTAGTAGACTTTTTCAAAGACTGTTATTATTATAATAAAGTTCGGCTTAGCCCCGTTTAGTTGGCTTCAGACTAACAAAATGCGGCTAAACATCAATATTTTACCCGCGAATGTCTGACCTTTGAAACCAATTGACGGTATTTTAAGGTTTTAACGGTTGTTCAACTTTATGCCTGAGATGAATGCCAGGCGGTGTCTCGATATGTGAAAATTAGTTACCAATGCAAAGCTTGTGCATCGCCATATTTTATTGTTCTATCGAATGATATCCCAATAGAAGTCATCTTCCGAGCCTTTTCTTAACTATGTTGGGGTCGGCTTCCAGTCTAACTAGATGCGGCTGAACATTAGACCCCCGCAACCCAGTTACTGGGTAATACCGACATTTGGAGGATGGTCCAATTGTCAGACTTTCGGGCTTCTAATTACCTGTAACGACTACCATTGGATATTCGTATGGCAACCGGGACGGACAGTTTTAGGTGCTCTCCGAGGCACGGAAGGGTCTCGATGTGCAACGAAGTGGTCACCCATCCACGGACTGACTGGGGCAAATATCCCAACATAAGTAAATACTATATATACTTAGTATGTATAGGATGGCGAAACGAGCTAAAGGTCCACCTAAAGGCAAATCGTGGACGCTAAATTTAGATATGGAGATGGAAAGTCTCATGTAATTGTTATTTCACCGACACCCGTACAAGAGTACGGGTGCCGCAGCAATGCAAGCATCACTATTTGGCGGCAGAAAAAGCGACGGTTGTAGTAGGTACTTCTCTAGGAAAGCTCTTAATAAGTTCTGATTTGTAATGTTGTATGAAGAAAATTGACGTTTTTTCTGGTATTTCCATTGTCAAGGAGTTTGTCTACGTAACAGTTGAACTCAGAAAAACTCAATTTCAGATTGATAAAATAGCAACGTTAGGAAGTTTAAATTATATACCGATAGCACATGCTGCATGTAGGTGCCGACTGCAGTGTCGGACACGGGAACGGAACAGCGAAATTCAATAGCGCGCGTGAGTAATAAAACGTGGCCTGTTGACGACGGTCCGTTGCACCATAGTTGAGACTTCATTTCAGTTGGTAAATTTGTCGAGCGTTCGTCCGAAATTGCGAGCTTATTGCGTCCACGGCTTGTTTGTTCGGACGGTCAAAGCTTTGTAAGCTACAAGCACAGAATAAATAATTCTATGGCTACAAGGTGCGCCCACAATCAAATAAATGTCACAAAATAATGACGTTTCACTCCTGCTTTGTAGCCCACAGATGATGCAATTCAACGAATGCAACAGATGCAATTTTACTGGCAGCTAATGAATGACGTAATTTGTACTTTGTAGCTCTTTTTATGTTTGCTCGTTCATAACGAGCCGAATATTAAATTCACAACTGCAAAGAAGAGTTATAAACGAAACAAACTCGGCAAATATGAAGTAGCTTTGATGTTTTAATGTTTCATTCAAAATTTTAGCTTTTTGCAGTCCACTCGACGTTATTCAAAATGAAGCTAAGCTAAGCCACTTTTAATTCAAATATATTCTCTGAGTCTTTAAAGTTTCATAAGTATTTATTATTCATAGTTAATAAGCAAGGCCATACAGCCAGGAATTTACTTCGGGTGAGCTCTGGACCAGAGACAATAAGTAACACCTAGGCTTTTTGGGGGGGGGGGGGGGTTGAACCCCAAAATCCAAACCCAAATCACCTCCCCTGCCCACGGCCTTGGTAATAAGGTTTCAATCATAAACGTCAGATAGTAGTTATTAGATGTTCCATGAACAGTCTACAACTGGTCATCAATAAATCCTTTAGAATTCTCCAATTGATACCCACAGACAATTATTTTGAGTTGTCTTAATACCTATTTAATTATACAAATTCAGTTAATAATTTAAAAAAGGTTTATTTATTGATACAAAACACATGTTCATTGCGTTCTGTGGAAATATCTTGATCTTTTAAATTGCAAAAAACACTTGATTGATGTGATTTTAATTTCAATTTCGTAGAATGTTGTCAGTAATATTTTGATGGCATTATATTCATTGCTTCTTCTCACAAATAAAATTTCTAACTTAAGATTTTAATAAACTGATATTTAGAAACCTACATTGAAATTGTACGACATTCGTTTCATATAAAAGTAAAAGAACTAAGACCTCTATCGTCTCACAAAACTTTCTTTGGATTTGTTTATTAAAAATAGTTGCTAGCCGAACTTTATCTCGAAACTGACATTAGACAAGCGTACCATAACTAATATTTATCCACATTACCGAGCGATCGGCTCTAGTCCGCAGTCGCGGCACTTGGCACAAGTTAAATGTAGTGTAAACAGAGGTAGTTATCGCTACAGCGCGCCACTAAATCTTGCACTACGCCGCACGCCCGCGCCAGTTTGTCATGTCACCTACCGTCGCTCATGCTGTGTTGTGTGTGTCGTGCGTGATTATGCCGACTATTTATCAATCGTTATTATTTTAAAAAGAGTTTCTGTTCTCTCCTCTTCTTTAACCAATAGTGGCTAAAAGTCTCGTTCTCGCATGGCATATCGTGCCTTGTGATTTTGGGTTTTTTACGTCAAATCCTATCTAATCTACAATCTCAGTCTACAATACTAGCAGAACTTCAGCAATTCTAAAAGAAAAAAAAGTAAGAAAAGTTTTTTAAAAATCGTAAGATAGTCTGATCTTAGAAAGAGATCTAGATCTTTACGAAAAATCTAGGTTTGTTGATAGAAAACTAATTTTTGAGTTAAGCAAGCCTATTGTATACTTTTTACTATATTTACTTTCCTACAGTAACGTAAATGTATACTCAACGTGAAGCAGAATAACACAAGTTCTGAAAGTAATTTCTTGAGAATCACTAGGAGAATCGATTGATATATTTTTTATACCAAGTAACATTTTATAATTTTTTTTCAATATTCATTTTGGATCCTAAAGATAAATAAGTAAGTATATCAGCGGATCCCGAGTAGAGTCCTGAGGTCCTAGAGGTCCAGGAAGACCAGCGAAATGGGTGTTTGTGTGTCAGGTAACCCCTAAACAGCATCCTACATCTATCAACAACAAGATGATAACAAGGTCGTGGGTTCGATTCCCACAGGACACAAACATTTGTGTGATGAACATAAGTGTTTGTGTTGGTCTGGGTATTGTTTATGTATTATAAGTATGTATTTAGAAAAAAAAAAAAATAAGTATT
Organism: Asteroscopus sphinx; assembly: GCA_949699075.1. Classification (NCBI taxonomy): domain Eukaryota; kingdom Metazoa; phylum Arthropoda; class Insecta; order Lepidoptera; family Noctuidae; genus Asteroscopus; species Asteroscopus sphinx. Next base: position 16,279,348 of record OX453013.1, read on the forward strand.
ATATCCATTGTCTAGTACCCATAGCATAAGCTCTGCTTAGTTTGGGACTAGATGGTGCTGTGTAAAAAAATGTCCCAAAGATATTTATTTATCCAGCAACCAATTCGGGAACTTACTGATGCCTTACATATTTATTTTCAAATATATAATGGGCTTGCGTTTGACTGCCACCTCACCTGATGTTAAGCGATGGTGCGGTCGACGATGATCCACCTCTCACCGTCACCTACTATTGTGATCAGATAGTATTTTTATCATTTCAGCCGAAAGACTTGCACTGCTTGACATAAGCTGGTATAGATAGTATTTTATAATATTCTAATAGGGGTGTCTGAGGTCTTGCATTTATTTTATTACACTTTATGTGTACCATAAAGAATACGAAGAAAAATGTTAAGGCGATAGATTATATTTCTGAAAACATAAAAATCAAGCATCCATTTTGATAATTACATAACATAACATCATGCCTGTATTTCTCCGAAGGGGTAGGCCCACATTTCGCCAGTTATGTTATAGTCCCATGTAATAGCAGGCGAGCCTATTGCTATTGATTTTGATAATTAAATTCTACAAACTAATATATTTCCATACCATCAACCCTTCACAATCAATTACGATTCGATTGAGAACTGTGTAGTATACCCATAGTTATCGAGCTGCAATCGCGTTATGTTTCATATAAAGGTTCGCTTTGAACAAAGGAAAGCTGATCTAAAAGCAAATATTGCTGCGATATTGCATCGCTCTCAAAAATAGAACAGTCACAATTTTACAAGCGATGGTTTTCGTTCGACCACTAAAACATATCTATTTATCAACACAAACCTTTTTTTAAAGTTTAGGAGAGTTCTACGGTACACTCTCTTATTGAATGAGGTATACTTATGACATACTTCAAGCGCTCTACACAACAAAGTTTTATTTCATTTGTATTTGTTTTTGAATAAGTCCAGCTAATAAATGATTATTTCTTTCTTTCTTTCAGCCTTGGTGTGTAGAGCGTTTTACCCATTTAATAACGGTTTCCGCTACACTCCACCGCAGCGGACACCAATATTAATCTATGGTTTTACCTATGTTATACGACGAGACTATCGTCATAAAGTTACCGAGTATAATTCTAAATCATGGAATGCAGTTTTACGTTCAAAAACAGCAATTATAACTACTTGACTTATGAAACAAGTTTAAATCAAACAGAAACCTTCACAATATAATATTTTTTGTCTAACTTAATGAGTTTTCCAATTCGCTGCTCTACAATTTATTTTAGTTTACAGTTTTTGTTGTGGTTTATGTGGGTTGAACCGGAATACTGAAAACATTTTCATGTTCAAACTGACATTTGGGAAAAATCGATTGACGACCTTCTAATGATTTAAATGTCAGTTATCGCGGTATAACATATTACAAACGATATTCTAACTAAGCAAACGTTTAGTTTTTCATTTCATTCGTTTTATTTTAGGTTATTTTATTTATAAGTAAGTTATATTAAGTTTGTCAATAAGTTTTTGTTTCGTTTTAAGAATTTGACCTTTTGTCGTGTCAAAAAGAGATACATAATAATAATAGCTCATGCGTGGCGATTATGGCATATCCCCCCCCTTTGGGGGAGGCCTTTATCCAGTAGTGGACGTTTTTTGGCTGAGATGATGATGTCGGGGTAAAACGATTAACCAATCAGCAGGTTTCTTATTCGTTCTTCATTTTCTAGTTTTTGTATCAACGGCAAGCATTTGAAGTATTCGATCAAATATACTACCTATAGATGCACGGTCTTGTACAAAAGAAAACTCATTAAACGTCTCCGCCATAAAGTGTACTTGTAATTATGTTTGAGACAACAACAAGTATAACACACCATCCTTTGTTTGCACATTTGGAGTATAGTTTTTTTTTCTACACATTTTAGCACCGTGAAACGTCTCACCACTAGTGCGGTTGTTAAGCGGCTGAGAGCGAAACTGTGCACGCGACTGATTATTGCACAGTTTTGATGGCGCCATTTTTCGAGAGGTGATCGTGCATCTATAGTGTTTTTGATCGGAGTTTGAAGTGAATTAAATGTGTTATGTGTGTGTGTGTGTGTGTGTGTGTGTTACTAGCAGTAGAATGTGTAATTAAATTAATGAGATAAAAATGTAAGAGAAGAAGAAGACAAATTTTGGTGACACTTTCATGCCTGTAGCTGCCGCGTATGTTCACACGTGCCGATTTTGTAGCCCCCCCGCGACCCCTCCCTGATAATGCATGCCAGTAAATCAAATTTTGTGCAATCTACTTCTTGTTTGCCAGGGACATTTTTTTTTTTCTTTTTTTTTTGCCTCTTCTTTTCTTACAATCTGTCTCAATCAAGGACATTCAGTAATTGTTGGGACATTTAGATAATGTCTTGGATGGTATGTGTCCTATGACACATCCAAAGATGCCAGGGACATGCATGCAATTTAACGTATACACATGAAAGTAGCTGGCACGAGCAAGGAACTGGTATGCAAGCGTGCAAGCTATAGCCGTGTGTATCAGCACATTTAGTTTTGTACCGGACAAATACCGGAAAATCGCCTCTGGCGTTCATGATAAAGATAAAAAAATAGATGAAAACGATTTATTGTCACACTAACGCATCAGTACATAAAAACTGTGAAAATCTATTAAGAAAAATAAAAGAAAAAACATATAATGATGGATTTCAAGATGTAGATTGACAGACGTTACAATCTACATATGTTTTTAACTTTGACTAAGGAACGTTTTTAATTGCGGAAAAGAGGTTGGCTAAAGTGGCGGTGGATGATCGGTACAATCAACCAGTACATACCCGTACCTATTTCTGCCATCAAAGACGTTTTTTATCCTAAAATGGGCCTGCGTTTAACCGCTATCTCACCTCAGTTGCTTGCATTGCTGTTTCGATGCGAAGGATACAAGTGCTGATAAAATTACAATCACTACCTATTTTCATGTCTCGGTAGTTAGGTTAGGCAAACGCGATTTGCGATGCCATTTAGGCAAAAGCCTAAGTGAGCAGTTGTAGATGTATTATGAAAAAAGGGACTAATTAATATACTACATAAACGAATAAATACTGTTTTTTTATAACATAGGAGAGCAAATGAGCAAGCAGGTCACCTGGTCACCTGATGGTAAGCAATCTCCATCGCCCATGGACATCCGCAACACCAGGGGAGTCGCGGATGCGTTGCCGACCTCTTAAAAAGATGTATGCTCTTTTCTTAAGCGCAAACCCCACTCAGAGCGGGTGCGGATTGTCCGCGGCCCGCGCTCCGTCTGTAGTAACGGGCGACACTGATACTGAACGTAGCCTTTTAAGGCCAACTTGAACTTCCACGCCGTGGAAAATACTGACATTCAACGATATCTGTTAGACAGGAAGCTAGCCATAACAATGTTGTGAAAAAAATTAGGAGAGAGAATTATTTGTATGTACTGCAAACCAAACAGCTTAAACCAAAAATAAACGTATGTGGTCAGGTACGTAGTTATCCTTAAAATTCATATTTTTTTCATGCTAAATTTCGCAACTATAATACAAGCATGCATTGCAGGAAACATCATGCGTCGGACTGAGATACCACAGGGCCCAGGTTCGATACCCAGTAAAACATGTCTTTTTGTATGTTTTATTTAATAGTTAGCTGTAACTTTGACGTTACCCACCAGATGGCGCTTAAAGGTGAGGTCAGCTGACAACTCTATGTCGATATATTCAATGTACTCTATGGTTATAACGCAAATCTTAGCTTGACGTGACGCAAAATTTTCTCCCGAATCACACCTACCGCAAGCCCCCATAAGAAACTTAGTTCCAAAAATGAAGCAAAAATTTGTCTTTCCCGTATTTGGGTTTAAAATATTTACACAAGAAAACTCACCTTGAGCAAACATTTTCACATCACCATAGATGTTAAGACCTCAATAAGGTAATATTTCCAATGCCAAGAAGTGCAGTGAGCGGTGCGCGCCTCGGAAAAGGCAAGAGATTGGTACATAATATTGCAATCTCCGTCGGCAAACACTACTATATGCGTTAGGAAGCAATACTTATTCGCGTCGAGCGTCGGCGGTTAAATTTCCCAACGTACAGCAATCCGCTCTTTCGTATTTAACCACTGGCGGTTGAATCGTCTTGTTTTGTATGTGTGTACGCATTGGCACGATGTAACACTTGATTGCTTCTGTTTCTATTATTACACAGCTGTGCTATTAATTGTTATCATGTTAAATTAAATAAAAAAAACGAGTGTGCACACGAGTATGTGGGGGTGTGTGTGAGTGTGTTAAGAACACACTACTGAAGTAAAATTTCACTAACTTATATCTCCCTCAATACTATTTCAATGAGGACAAAGGAATGGCGGCGCGGCGCGCGTTTGCTCTGCCGGCGCTGAGTCGCGTGGCCGGCCGTCGCGCACGCCTCGTTCCCCGCGTCCCGCACTACCCCCTCCGTTCGCCACACTTATCGTAACGCATTCACCAGCTTACCCCTAAGTCAAGCGTGCCTAAAGAAGTTTTACTTCAATAATAATAATTTTATTATTTTTAACGCATGCACGTATACGAAGCGAAATCTAAAGATATAAATTGTGGAAAGAAAAAGTCGCTCACGAGCAGGATTCGAACCTGCGACTCCTGGCTCAGTACACCAGTGCTTTAGCCACTAAACTACCGTGAAAACTGCTCGTGGTATCGAATTTAACTTCCACTTACGTCTTTCGGTGACGTCAGCAGCATCCCATTGAGAAACAGACCGTTTTGCTCAACTGACCCGATTAACTTTGCAATTAATTCAAAGGCGTACAGATGTGCCTACCCTCAATAATTATTTTATTATTTCTAAAGCATTTACGCATGCGAAGCGAAATCTTAATATATAAATTGTGGAAAGAAAAAATAAATATAATACTATTAATTCGTGCGTAGGAATGTAAATAGAATCATGAATGTATTGAACTAGGCATGAGACTAAACTTTACAGCCCCTGAATACGAGATGAGTGGTTCCGTCTTTAATTGATTTAAATACTTTAATCTGAATTTAGTTATTCATAGTTGACTTAAACCTCATTGAGTTAATAAGGGTAAGGACTAAACAAAAGGAATCCCTAAATAGCATCAGCTGCTTTTGTAATAAATCTTTATATTTTGTGCATTCATTTACATAAAAGATTTGATGGCTCGCTTACAGTCCTTTATTCTTTTCGTAAATAGTCCTTTCACTCAGTTTTTGAAGCACAATTTTAATACCTGAATTTATAGTTGAAGGTCTCGATTCACGCGAGCTAACACATTCTAGGATATGGCGGAGCTTAGTACAGTTAATTCCTGGCATATATTTTATCTTAACCATATTCTGTTTAAAACGTCTCTTAGTGATTACGAAATGGAAAATACAGAAATTAAGGCAAAGTTTCGGCGGGTGCCTCTTTTATGACGTGTTCTTATCTCCCGGGAACGGCGCGTGTGGCGCGAGTGTGGAGTTACAACGTTAAGTTTGCGACTTTAAACTTTCATTTCACATTTCCACATTCAGTATTCCCGTTGCATAAGGAATAGAATCCACTTTCTCATCTGCATTGATAACGTGGTTGTTGTTGTACAAGTGGTACCTATTGTAGCAGTGCCGCTTTGTTTGCGAGTGTCGCCGATATATCTCGAAAGTTTTGCGGTGCAGCAACGCATCTCCACAAGTCCTGGTTATATCAACTCATATCACAAACAATTAAAATTTACTTTATAAAAATGTACCTACCTCACCTCAAAATACTGACGTCCTTATTAAACTTTACTATGATCATCGATATATATGTACTACGTACTAGATGTGCTGTTCAAAAGAACAGGTGAGGTGGCGGTCAAACGCAAGCCCTTTAAGAATAAAAAAAAAAAAAAAAAAAACAACATGGTTACACAAAGTTGTGGTTCCGGAACCACACTGTCATCTGTCATTAGTTCACTTGACAGCTGTCTCGCGAACACACGTAAATTTTATCAACGGTTGCGTCAACTGAATTTGGAACATGCTGCTTATATGAGATCGCGTGTCTATATATTGACGTCGTTGACTATGATATTAATTTTTAAAATTTCACTTTATAGATTCTATTAAAAATCATTTTGTATTCTGCAGAATATTGAATCGGTTTGATCAATTTGTACTCGGTAGAATATTCAATCGATTTGAATGTAATTGAATTCGATTCCAATTTTCGACGAATGATTTAAAAATATATCGTGATTCTTATCTGGAAAATACCGCACTACCGCAGCTTTTAATGTGTACATGTGGAGTGTTCGGTAGGAGGGATTGCAATGTTTGTTTCAATTTTCTGAGAAGCGAAAGCAGCCGTGCCTTGAATTTCATAGATCCTCATGGTTATGTTAGAGTGGAGTATTCATTCATCGATTTCTAAGGAGTGAAATCCTTGTTTGTGTTTACCGATAAATATAATCTGGTGGTGTTCAAGACTCGAGTGAATAGGTTTTTACTGGGCAAGCGTGTATCAACATCGACCGCACATAGAAAACTAAATAATAAAATAACAGAAGTGGTGAAGGCGCGTGAAATTGTTGCCGAATGCAAATATCTCATAGGACACAAGAGCGCGAACCGTTTGCTTGATCATCAGTGCTATTTTAGACGTGGAGGCACAAAGATTGTATTTTGCAGCATATCTAACAGCGGTTTTTTTAGGCTTCATTTATTTGCATTGAATGCTAGAAACATGGTGGGCGTAATTGCGTATTTATGTGTTGGTAGCGGTGAACCGGCGACACGCGTTCCGATATTAAAATACGGTAGATAACATATCTATTACCTTATTATTTAGATTTCTATGGGTAGCAGGTAAAAGCAAACCAACAGGAATTAAAGAAATGTGTGGCTAGGGCATATCCCCCCTTAATTGGGGGAGGCCTATGTCCAGTAGTGGACGTCTTTCGGCTGTAATGATGTGGCTAGGGCACTCGAAACTTCAAAGCTTTGTCATTTTCAGCCAAAATCGAAAGAGTCATTGAACAATTTTCGTATGGAACACCAATTTTGATCTGAGCATGATGAGAGCTAAATTAATGTGTGTCAATGACTAGTAAGTAACACCTTTAAAATACGGTCACAATTTTATCTCTCACTTTTCTTAAATAAGGTCGAGGTCTAATACATCGCGCCGCTATCTATAAATAAAATTAGTAAAAAAATATTACCTCGTTTGCCATTATATTCTTAGTACACTCACAGACATAGTAAAAAAGTAAAAAATATAGACGAAGTGCTGCAAACAATCTAGTGAAGCCATAAAAAACTATGCTCCTTCGTGTACAACCAGCGCTCACGGACACACATGCACCTCAAACCGTGCTCACCCCTCTCAATACACAATTACACATGTCGCGGCATCGTCCAGTAAGCATTGCGAAAGCAAATACTCTTCAGGTACATTGTGTGTGCGTGAGCGCTGGTTGTACACGAAAGAGCATAGTTTTTTTGCTTCACTATGATTGTTCGCAGCACTTCGTCTATATTTTTTACTATGTCTGTGGGGTCACCAGATATAGATGAAGATTTCTTAGGAAATTATAATAGAACGGTTTGAATAGGGTTTTGTGTAAATACAGTTTAACTTTGTTGTTTTATTGAAATGATATTCCACTCGAAAATGTCCTTAATCTCCACACATACACACGTACACAGTAGTTCGCTACGTCCCACCCTAGAAATAATTCCTTGGTCACCTTTTACGAAATTCACGAGATAGTTGCAATTTCAGCGAAAAAAATTAAACTGCATTTCTCGATATGAGTGAAGTTATCCGTTTGTTATGGATTAAGGTTACTGTGCCACTGGCCAGTACTTATGAAAAAATGAGGAAAAAAACTATATGATACAATTCCGATGAGTAATTGGATCGGTAGCAGAAGTAATGTAGCTCATGTTACATTTTTTATCGAGGAGCCGGATTAAGTGATGTGATGTGTTCTATTTATTTATCGAAATTGGTTTCTCTATTTCCTTTTAGTTTTTGTGGATCAATAATTTATAGTGATGGCTTGACCTGCATTTTGAATTATTAAAGGGAAAACCGGAATCAATTTTCATCATCATTCAGTCGAAAATGTAGACCTTCTCAAAAGTTGCTATAAGATTATGCATGGCCAGTTTGGCCAGCGGAGTAGTAATGGCAGTAATTATGACGTGACGTGTCGTACTAGTCAAAGAGTTTTCACAATTTTCTATTAAACAGTTTTTTATTCAACAACCTCTGTGGTCTAGTGGTTCGAGTGTCGGACTGCTGATCACGAGGATGTGGGTTCGATTCCCACAGGACACAAATATTTGTGTGATGAACATAAGTGTTTGTGTTGGTCTGAGTGTTTCTTATGTATTATAAGTATGTATTTACAAAAAAAAAGTATATTAGTATTATATCCATTACCCATAGTACTCTGCTTAGGTCGGGACTAGATGGAGCTGTGTAAAAAATGTGCCAAAATATTTTTATTTTTATTTTTAATGTTTTTGGAATTAGTGCTAGTGAATTTTTGTGGTCATTTTCCTACAATGTCAATCTACTCATTGGGGTGCATTAAACGAGCCTCCACGAGTGACGATATTTAATTGATCATCCAACGCACCCTGGGCAGTCAGTCCTGCTACGAACCTGCTGACTGGCTAATCTTTTTCCCACGGCATGAGCTATTATCATTATCATTCTTTTTTTTTCTTTTATCATTATGTAGCTCATGTCGACACGTAGTAATCGTAGTAATTATGACGTGTCGTACTAGTCAAAGAGATTTTTAATGTCTTTGGTAGTAGTGCTAGGGATTTTTCTGGCCATTTTCTTATACTACTTCATAGTTTCGGTATACTCATAAAATTAGTCATACAAAAACTACATAGTTTCTTAATTTCAATATTTAAAACCGGTTCTACCTTTTTTACATGAAAATGTTGGAAAACGTGGGATTCTGACAATGATTGCAGGACATTTAGTTATTTGCATAGCTAGTTCGTGTGTTAGGTGTAGCACAGTCCACGGATACTCGACGCTACAACTATCTTCATCAGGCTTTGTGCCCAGTTGTTCAGTGCATAGTATTATGAATAATGCATGAATATGTTAACTTTTCTAAAATCCGCGTGCATTTCAGACGCGTTAACCGTACGAGAGAAGAATACACTTAATGTATCATTTTTACCAATTTATATAAAATTAGGTAGGTGAGGGACTCATAGCAAAGCAACGACAGCGCGGATTGTACAATCTGCAAGGTTAAGCTGCACTTGCCGCGGTCAGTCTGTGGATGGGTGACCGTTTCGTTACACATCGAGACCCCTCCGTGCCTCGGAGAGCACGTTAAGCTGTCGGTCCCGGTTGTTATACGAATATCTAAGGCAGTCGTTACGGGTAGTCAGAAGCCTGAAAGTCTGACAACTGGTCTAACCTCCGAATTTCAGTATTACCCAGTAACTGGGTTGCGGGGGTCTGAAGGCAGTCGCTCCATGTAAAATACTGATGTTCAGCCGCATCTGGCTAGACTGGAAGCCGACCCCAATATAATTGGGAAAAGGCTCGGAGGATAATGATATAAAATTAGGTAGGTATTAAAACTAATAAATTAGCAGCTATTTAAAAATTATTTTATTATTTTTAACGCATTTACGCATGAGAAAATTTTTGAATTATTGTTTTTTTTCACAATTTATATCTTTAGCTATTTAAAAGTTTCGACTTAATTTTTAGTTTTTATTCAAACTAATATCGTCCTCGTATTGCATAAACTAATAATCTGCATGAACGTTAATTTTAAAATTAACGTTCATGCAGATTATTAATTTGGTTTGGTTTAGTTTGGTAGAATACTATGTTTAAAATAAAGCCTATGCTTTATTTTAAACATATTTTGTTCCACCAAGTAATAAAACATCTAAATAAACGTTTAAGCAATGTTGCTATAATCAGTTAATAACAAAATTACAACATGCAATCCAATTATTAAGCTATTACATAGCTTCTATCGCGGACCTTGAGCTTGGAGACCGAATCCAGAAATTCCGTAACAAAAATAACCCAACACCCCCCACTCCGACCGGCACAGCGGTGATATTTTTTAGTTTTGCTATCTATCGATGAATAGCAGAACTTTTAATGACTTTTTGAAATATCACGCTTATCTCTTTAGTTCTGCAAATCGCCTCTAGGTGGCATTAGTTGTATCGGCGTTACTGCGCTTAAGCTATTGCATAGCTTCTATCGCGGGCCTTGAGCGTGGAGACCGAATCCAGAAATTCCGTAACGAAAATAACCTAACACCCCCCACTCCGACCGGCACAGCGGTGATACTTTTTAGTTTTGCCATCTATCGATGAATAGCAGAACTTTTAATGACTTTGTGAAATATCACGCTTGTCTCTTTAGTTCTGCAAATCGCTTCTAGGTGGCATTGGTTGTATCGGCGTTACTGCGCATGCGTAATCCCCCTCTTCGCCCCGCAATCTGGTGACTCATGCCTGCTTAGAGTTTCGGCGTTAGGGCACCTCCTCTTTGTATTTACATAAAAAATGCTATGCAATAGCTTTACCGCGGTAGTCTCCGAGTGCCACACGTCTTTTTTTTTCTCAAAGTAACATTCATGCTTACATTGTTTTTGCAGTAAGGGACGATATTCCCTCGAATGACCCTTACACCATTTTCAGAACATTAAGCAGTCAATGTTTTAGTTTGTAATGTACTTATATCCGTTTCAATATTAAAATGACTCCAAAATGAAAACGAAATCCAACGAAGTCACGAATAAACGTTGAAACTCAAAATGAACTCCGAATTAATCAAAACATTCTTATCTCCGAATTCCTAATAAACGGTTTAACAGTGAATTTCGCCAGACAATCAGGCGTTAACGGGCTGTTCATCGGGTGACAATGAAAGTGTTTCATTGAGCTGTCCATTTGAGGGGGGCGGTAGTCACGTCGCACGTCGCGTCGCGTAAACGCAGGCGGCGCGGAAGGCGCGTTAATGGGTCCTTCGCCCGCCACCTGTCAGATGACTGTCTGCCGTGCGCTTGCTGCGGATTGTACGGACACAACTGCGTAAAGTTACGCTCTTTACACTTTAGATGCTTGACGTTTCTGAGAAAGGGTAAACAATAAGTTGCTTTGAAAATGAGGTTAGGTGAATTAGTGATTTAAAATAATAGGGCTAAAATGGGCAGAAGGGGCATCTCTAATGTATGCTCTTCGTCCTTTTAGGTCGTTTTCTCGCCACCTGTCAGATATCTGACTCACGTGCATTGCCGCGGATTGCACAAAAGTATATGCTCTTTACTCTTTAGAAACTTGACGTTTAGGGGTTAAAAGCTAGTAGTATAGCAATCGGCAAACGCAGCGTAGGGCGCCACCCAGCCAGGTGGACCGACGATCTGAAGAAGGTGGTTTGGGGATGCGGAAGGCAGAGGACCGGGTGTTGTGGCGCAACTTGGGAAATTCCTATTTCCGCCAGTGGACTGTGATAGGCTGAGTTGATGAAGATGAATCGCAGGAGGCTGGATGATATGAAGCATTAGGTAGAGGTAGCACAAGATAGAGATAGAATGCCTATTCGTTGGATAAGTACGATGTAAGGATAAGATTTTTGTAACAGTTTAAATCACAATGTCTTTAATTCTGCAAAAAAATAAGCACAGGTGTATTATCAAGTCGCCCATTTCGGTAATTGAATCCTTCAATAAATCAATACAAACACGATAACGCTACTTTACTGTTTTTTTTTCCAGACTGCTAACTCTGGTTAGTTATTCTTGAAACTAATCCCGAACCCAATCAAATTTCAATGTCAAAAAGTGACAAGATAAATAGGTATTTTTGTATAGAAATATGCACAATACACAATTTCAATTCTATTAAACATTAATTAATTCAAACAACACTAAATATTAAATCTATTTAGTGCTAATTATGCATTCAAAAATACTGATTGACTTTTAATCCAAAACCGAATGACCGGAATTACTTTCAAAAGGGGCTCTAATTCACGTAATTTTATGACGCGTCGATCAAGTTGCAGTGACGCTGCAGTTCGTTTCTGACATCGATCGCCGTAGATAAGAGAATACGAAAAAAACATTATTTTGATCGAAACTTAAATGTAACTGCACTGCAACTCCACTTCTTTAGTTACGTATATTGGCCTACAGGTCATTTTCATTTGTGAGTAGAGATAGAAAATTGAGTGTCAGTCATAATGGGCACGCTTGTTGTTCGATGCATTCACTTCGTAGCTGTTGATCATAATGAACGGGACAGTGTTTGTTAACAACAATGACACGGCAAGCGTTGATTGGACTCGTGAAGTTAAATTCAACCTACTTGCAATTCACATTTGGTAACACGTTCATTGTCCGCAAAAGAGACACAATGGTTAAATCAATCGCCCTGTAAATACTCACTAAACAGGAAATGGGTTAATTCTATTTTCGCGAAAACCTAAGAAATTATTTTTATTTTATTTACAGATCTCTTTAAAAATACCAGCAAAGTAAACTTTATTGTTTCTAATTGAGTGGTTACAGTTGTTATACATAATTATATGATAGTGTTAGATACATCAATCAGTCTATTTTGGGCATACCATATTTTTCAAGATTATATTATTATTTATATCAGATATAATAAAGTACTCTGTGAATTACGCCAAATCTAGGCATGCATTCTAATAAAAATCAAATTAAATTATTTTTATATACAAAAAAATCCTTGACTGTATAAACATTTTTCTGCTAGCCATTTCTTTTACTGTACACGAAATAATCTTAAGGGTAATTCTCCTAGAGCTTGGGGTATTTTGTTATAAACTTTAAAACAAATAAACATACTATTTCTGGGGTAAAGGAAAACCTTAATCAAAACGTGTTAAAAGTTATACGTTTAACATTTTTTTTTTTACTTCATATGTATTATTGTGTAACTTGCATCTATCGTCACTGTGAAATTTAAAAACAAATCAGAAAACCTGCGTTGAACGGAGCTACTCTGGTGTAACAAGCAAAAAACCATTTCGATCCAACTTTTCAGCTAGATTTCCAGCGAAGCGCGCCCGTCCACAGTTCAATGGAATTCAGAATTCTATTCCGATGCAGTGTTAATGAATTCACATAGTGAAAACTCTATGTAACTAGTTTTTTGATTTGTTTGAAATTTAATGTCACTATACCACCGACTTTGGGTCGCGTTTGTGTTAGGGTAACAAAACGGATGCTTATTTCACAAAACTTTGTTAAACTGTCCCGTCGACGAGTCGTGTAGCAAGTTTTCGACATGTTACTGAGATCGCATTTCGTATTCATCAAACATTCATTCTAGTCTCAATATACGTGCCGAAACTTGGTATCGCCCTGGGGTTCATCTTAGTTCCCGCAATGGGGTAGAACTTGCGAACTCGCGCTGGGGAACTTACAGACCGCTTGTTTACAACTTTGAGTAAGGTCTACTTAGACATTACGATTTACACTTATCAATGAGACTTGATTACTTTTTGGGTCTCATATATGTTCACAAAAAAATCTTTAAAAACAATGATTTAAAAATACATCAACTAGGATTAAATTATTTGATGAAATTCAAATAAATAAGACACACTGATACCTGACACACACACCTGACATACCTTCAGGTTCACCTAGTACAGGCTCCAGTCTCCACAACATAATGTTAAGCGAATACTTATGTTAATTTATGATATACATTTATGTGGTGGAGAAATATATGTTTTTATTATTAACTAGCTGTGCCATGCGTTGCAATGCCATCTTTTTTTGGGTCAGGAACACAGGAGTCTTCGCGGGCGTACGCAGAACAATTCACCAGTTTCATCAGAATCGGATTAGGAATTCATAGAGGACAAATATACAACAACATTTAACATAACATCACGCCTGTATTTCCCCGAAGGGATAGGCAGAGGTGTATAGTACACCCACATTTTGCCAGTTATGTTATAGTACCATGTAATAGGGGGCGAGCCTATTAACATGAACCGGGCACAAATCCAGACTCCGGGCTGCTACTGAGAATTTCGTACTGAAAAAACGCAATAACACTTTGCCGACCCGGGAATCGAACCCAGGACCCCACGCTCAGCAGTCGCACTGACCAACGATGCAGTCTAGTTATGTCAGAAAAACATACAAAGAAACATTAATTTTTATATATATAGTTAGATAGATAATTATCATATGTTAATATTTTGCAGTTCCAATAATATTACATACTACATGTCGAATTGATAACCTTCTTTTTGAAGTCGGTAAAAAGCTTCTTAATAACCTGCTTACCTAACTTTTCTTGTATTCCTATTCTCTACTAATGGCATCGCGGTTTAATTTAGAGAAAAAAAATAAAAAAATAATAACAATTTTTACTCTGTGGCAATCTCAAACGTCAATATATATATTATGATATGCCTAACACTACTTTTATATCTACTAAACTAAGTTCGTGAATATCACTAGAGTATGACCACAGATTCACGGACGGTCGTTTAAGTGAGAAGGGTACGAAAGGAAACAAGGCATTACAAATATAATCAAATAATTCGATATCAAGTAACAGTCAGCTTTGTCTGTAAAAATATGAAACAAGCAGTGAAGTGTGAATTCCGCACAATATCTAGAGTTTTTTTATGAGACCGCAGGTGTATTTTATAGTACATTTCTGTTCCCTTTAATGCTGACTAACACTTTTCATATTGTGTGTTTGGATGGGTACTAGTAGATATTGGAATAGTTTGATGTAATAGAATAGAACGTTTATTCAGAGAAACAGTAGTTTTACAAGGTCTTATACATATTAAATCGATAGAATCATGTTCATATTGTTTTTATGTAAAAATGCAGGTAAATATTTTAATTACATGCTTGCAAATCTAGTTTACTAATTTTGTCACATTATTATTACCGTTTACGTAATCATGGAAACTCAAACCATTTATAAATAAAAAATAATCATGATATAGATGTCAATAGTAATTATGAGTAAATATCAATTCCAATAAAATATATAAATCGTGGAAAGAGATTTTCTCTTTCTTTCGCTCACGAGCAGGATTGGAACGACTCCTGGCTCAGTACGCCAAGCTAAGCTACCGTGAACATTGATTGTGGTGTCGAATTTAACTTCCACTTGCTTCGTCTTAGCATGGCTTCGCATGTGTTAGAATAATAAAATAATCGATTCCATGTTCCGGACGTAAAGAATTGCACCACCCTATATCTGCTCATGGGTGTCGTAAAAGGTGACTAAGGGATTCACCAGAGGATGGGCAGCAGCGTTCTCAACCAACTGCGATCGCCAACCCGCCTGCCAAGCGTGGCGATTATGGCATATCCCTCCAAACTGCTTGGGGGAGGCCTATATCTAGCAGTGGACGTCTTTTGGCTGAAATGATGATGATGAATCAATTCCATTTGCTAGAATAATAAAATTGTTCCTTATTTGTTCCTTAGGTACGTAAAATATTCTAAAACTCGTACTATAACGTTTACAAAATCAATATGAAATCTGCTTTTTCTTTCAAAAATCAATTTAGTATTTTATTTCACTCCCACGCAACATTTTAAGTCTTTTATAGTTGTAATAAATTACAACTAAGTCTGTTAAATCCGACAATTGGTGACTTTTAGAGTTCGCACAGTATCGTGCGAAACTTAAATTATTTTGCAATAATTGAATAAAGTTGCGCGCAATCGACACTTTATTCAATTAAAATAAATTATTAGAATTGTAAATTTTAGAGAGCTTAACGTATAATTTGAAAGTCTGATATTGTAATGTTATAAATAATTTAGGCGTTGAAATGTGAAAAGTTTACTGGTTATGTAATAACTTGTGCATTACGTTTTATCTCTTCAAAGTATATGATGGCCATTATCCATTGAGTCAGCCTAAAATTTTTCGCGAACAAGTAATTCGGCCTCGAGCCATTCGTGGCATTTTCGCTGGCTGGAATAAAACATTTCGATTTCGATTTAAAGTGAGTGGAAGGAACCGAAAGAGCCCGTAACTTTGAATTCAGAAAAGGCATTTGTTATGCTATTACGGTTAACGTATGGTTTGTACAGTCGACCGCGTCAGTGGTTACAGTTTGACATTGACAGCGACTTTATTTCGTAAGTAGTAAGTGGCGGTTTTTGTAATTCAAGATTTACTACTGACATGCGGTCGACGATACTATTTTTTTATATTATGTTTTTGAGATTATTGTTATTGTAAAGATGGTGGTTTTAAAGTAGCACAACACAAAAATGCATACTTGACCTATTTATATCTTGCACAGATTTTAAATTGCAATAAAAAGAGTGTCACATCCAGCTGTAGGTCCCAACTCCCAGGTCAATGTGATTCCGGGCAGCGTCGCTCGGTCACGTTCAGAGTGCGGACCGATGTACCGCGCAACCGCCACTCCACAGTAAAAAGACCCGCGCCATTCTCCATTTAAATAATATATAGCAACTCTTTGATTCGGCGCTCTATATTGTCTGAGTGTAGCCACGATATATGGCCCGATAGCTTTAATAGCTTCATACATTTCTATTGCTATTACTTACTAAAACAATTCGCTGGTCTTTTTTTATCTGAAAATATACTGGTTAGCAAAAAAAAACAGAAAATCTTTTATATCAATTACTTATTTACAATTCATATTTTCAATATCGTATAAAGAAATTCAATCACTACATCATATGACAATCCAATAAAAGTCATTATTCGTATTCGTATCGTTGCGACTCAAAATACAATCAGATGATTAAATTGGAAATTCAATAATACGTCTACTATATCAGACAATAAAACGAAGCCAAAGATGTGAAAGGGCATCATAAATAAAAGGCTTGAGTATAAAAGTGTTCTTTATGAAGTGTCGCCGCAGCGGAGTGGAGGCCGCACGCCGCGCCACCCGGCCGGCTGGCGTTGATACCTATTTGAAAGTCCTGTAATATTAACTGGGCCGTTCCTTTCTTATGTACATCACGATTATCGATATTTTCTTGCTTTATATTATGTGAACTAAAATAATTTAAACGGTAGTTAAGAAACACAAAAATACAGAACACTTTAATTTCAAAAAGATCAGTGTTTTCTCACAAAATCATTTTAGTTGAAATTGAACATTGTAACTTATATTCTTTCAGACTTTTCCCGAAAAACATGTAAGTACACTTACCATTCTTCAGCAAGGAAACACAATAAAGATTGGTGGATATAAATATTTTATTGGATAACCCCCGCTTAGTATAAATATAGAGCAGGAATGTCGTAAATGTTTTCTGTGTATATAATGTATAATGTGTATACACACTACATCTTAATCCTACAAAATGGACCAGTAAAATGTGGTTATTTTGTACAAGGTATTTTTTACTTAAATCGATTTGACTATAGGTGTAAACAAAATACATAGGTATTTAGTGTGGGGTTTAATTTATGTAACTTTAGTCACGTGGGGTTCGAGTGCCCACCTTTTATTTAGAAATATTTCTAGGCGGTTAGTCGACACTTCACGTGACCAGAAGGCTGGCCTTTACTTTGGTCAAAGATTAAGCATTGCCATACAACGCGGCAATGCTGCCAGTCTTCTGGGCACGTTACCAGTTGAAAGCGTCGCGGAGGGATATTTTGATACTCCTTTTTAGTTTTTAGCTTTAGGTGTAGTTTTATTTAAGGTTTTTTATTTTTAAATAATGTATTTAATGTTTAAATTTCGATGTGAGTAAATAAATGTACTTTAGTCACTGTTTTTAACATAACATAACATCACGCCTGTATTTCCCCGAAGGGGTAGGCAGAGGTGTATTAGTACACCCACATTTCGCCAGTTATGTTATAGTCCCATGTAATAGGGGGCGAGCCTATTGCCATTGACCGGGCACAAATTCAAACTCCGGGCTGCTACTGAGAATTTCCTAATGAAAAAACCCAATAACACTGCCCGACCCGGGAATCGAACCCACTCACACTGTTACTCACTGTCACTGTTTTTATCACAGTAATATGTTTTGTACAACTCATACCATGTCAGTTTATGGTTTTATCGAAAGAATAGTTTTAAAATAAAAAAATAGGCCTAGTATTCATTTCCAGAACAAATATTGAACTATTTTTATTTAGCATTATTTTTTGCATGTTCTGTAATGACAGCCTATATTCCTAAATCAGTGAAACCGTTTAGTTTCGTGTAAAGTTTTTTTAGTTCTACGTCAATCATTGCATTGGTGCAAGTTGTTATAAATATTATAATGTATTATGTGCATCCAATAGTACAACTGCTTGAGATGTTATGGATATAAATTTTAATTTAATAATACGCAGAAATGAAGATCCCTCAGTTAAGTATCGCACTGACCAAATAAAATACTGGATTAGACAACATCGTAGACAAATGTAAGCAAAACATCGATACATCTTCGCTGGTAAGAAAATGCATCACTAGCCCAGAACAGTCCCGACCGACAGAGGGTCGCAGTCGGCGAGGGAGAGTCTAATAAAATATGTAGATTTGATGACTTGTCACATTTTTTGTTACAAATCTGAGATTCAAAGTTTTTTAGTCACTTTACCAGACCCTTCGGTTCTTTTCATTAAGACTTTAATAATGTGGAATTGGGGTACTTAATCTTTCCATCGAGGATGTGTCATTGATCTCGATTCTTCGGCTTTTAATTAACTTACAAGCGTTTCTAATATTCCTTTAGGACGAAGTATTATGGAGTTTAATGATGTCGATGCTTGCAGTTCTTAGGTTTCTCGGCTTTGAGGTTTTATTTTTGGTTTATGAAAATGAGAACGACCAATTAAGATTAAAAATATCTACTTTTATTGTTGCAGTGATGCCAATGATATTTCAAAGTATAGATATGTCATACCCTAACAAGACAAACGAAAAAAATGATCCGTACGCAGCGGCAGCACAATACACGTAAACTAGTACAAAGTAAGTAAATTGGTTACATCGAGTTACTTTCGCGTCATAATTGGAACACTTTCTGTACACACATGACGGCATTTTAGTATTTTTTCGTAACCGGTCACTCTCGGCGCCTTACTTGACGCCTTGCTTGACACCTAACTTGATTAATAGAAAAACGTCCAAATTAGGACATTTTCGAGTCATTAGATTTCGAGCGCAAGAAACATCTGTACTTTTAAATATCATTGAGTGATGCTATCAAAAAATAAATTAGTATTGAATGTGTGTAGTAGGTATACAGGTTTAAGTCGAGGGATAAGTTCAACATTTGTATCTTAATACTAGCCGCAAGAACACGACTAAGGTCGAGATGACTAAGCCCTTGATTAGTGACTAGCGTAGCGTTACGGCCTTATATCTCGACCTACGAGATTTTGGAGTTAATACCACACATGCTGCGTCTTGTTATACTCATTTAGTCGCTTTCATCTTTGACTGGACTTTATTCACAGACAGGCTTATTGGTCTGTGACTTTATTATAATGCTATTAGTGTATTTAGTAACATTGTTTTTAATTTATTCAGCGATTACGTGAATGCTAGTAAAATGATCAGAACTTAATACAAATTTGCGAAAAAAACATTATCGATATTGTTTTTCATATATTTTAACATAGTTCAACTTTTTGATGTTTTTTAATGTATTTTTATAGTCAATATTAGTTTAACATTTTAACTTTTTTCTAGTGTGAGTAGACTCTGTAATACGTAATTTCGATTTAAGTTATAAAAAAATTGTCTAAATCAGTTAATTTTTACGTGAACAACACTTGCATAACATCACGCCTGTATTCCCCGAAGGGATAGGCAGAGGAGTATGGTAACTCACATTTCGCCAGTTCAGTTCCATAGGGGCGAGCCTATTGCCAGAAAGCCTACTGTGGTAAATAAAAAATACTAATTTAATGTGGGACTTATTTTAATTGTTTTGTGTGTGAGCTTGTCTTTTTATGAGAATCTAATAGTAAGAATATTCTTAGTACCTACTTATTCGTTTGTTCTTTTATTTCGCTCTGAAAAATAACTAAACTAACTAACTAACTAAAAAAAAAAGACGTGTGGCACTCGGAGACTGCCGCGGTAAAGCTATTGCATAGCATTTTTTATGTAAATACAAAGAGGAGGTGCCCTAACGCCGAAACTCTAATCAGGCATGAGTCACCAGATTGCGGGGCGAAGAGGGGGATTACGCATGCGCAGTAACGCCGATACAACCAATGCCACCTAGAGGCGATTTGCAGAACTAAAGAGACAAGCATGATATTTCAAAAAGTCATTAAAAGTTCTGCTATTCATCGATAGATGGCAAAACTAAAAAGTATCACCGCTGTGCCGGTCGGAGTGGGGGATGTTAGGTTATTTTCGT
Source organism: Asteroscopus sphinx (assembly GCA_949699075.1). Classification (NCBI taxonomy): domain Eukaryota; kingdom Metazoa; phylum Arthropoda; class Insecta; order Lepidoptera; family Noctuidae; genus Asteroscopus; species Asteroscopus sphinx. Next base: position 16,299,759 of record OX453013.1, read on the forward strand.
TACGGAATTTCTGGATTCGGTCACCACGCTCAAGGCCCGCGATAGAAGCTATGCAAAAGCTTAAAAACAAAAAAAAAAACAAAAAAGGCAATTATTGTATATTTCGTAGGCGTATTATGAGATAAAAATCTAATTGACTTTACAACATTCAGATTTCGATACATTGTTTTGTGATGACCTCATAACTCTAGACGAGACAATAAACAGCTTAAGCTTTGATTGGCTACCGAGACTGCATTAGTTCACATTGTACCCCTTTATTTATGGAATTTACTCCTTGTGCATAGTAATTTAGCTTACTTTTAACGATTTTTTTTTCTGATCCTGTAGCGCGGATGCAGCTCCGGTGCAGGGTATTCGCGGGGGACCTATTATTACATAACTGGTGAAAATGAGTGCACACCTGCCTACCCCTTCGAAGTACATAGGCGTGATGTTGTGTGTGTTATAAAAACACAATTTATACCACATGTTCATGTTGTCTGTTCAACTTTTTGAAGAGATTACAAAGGCAGCAATTTTTTCTGATTGTAAACCACAGATGGCCGGACAAAGTCGTTCAACAATCTCGAATAAACCAATCTCGAATAAACTCTTTTCATTGTAAACCATTTGTCCAACTGATGGATCGGTCAATTTAGCAATCAGCAAGTGTTAAAATACCTACATTGTTTGCTGAGAGTTTGTACGCACGAACAAATAAATTGCCTCACAAATAAAAGTACTAAGTACAGGATTTGAAGAGATTTATTATTTGCTGGTTGGTAGACTTGGGATCACACTGCATTCGATCTTTGGATTAAGTACTTTATTGTTATTTGTGTCTTTGAACTCCACCTCAGTGACTCCTGTTAACGGAGAGGTGTTCAGTGTTCAATGTAATCAGTATCGATATGTTAATAGAAACAAATATTTCTGAAACGAAAAGAATCTTAAGATAATAAAACATGCTTGAACATCTAGAGATGGGCAAAGATAATGCGTTTTTTTTTAAACTGTTGTAAAGACAGACGTAACTAACAGTTTTGTCGTAAATGAAGTAAGCACTCCAGCATCCATTATTTTAATTGCTATTCATCGTCATAATGTTCGGGACGGTTAAGATGCTGACAACAGCCAAATACCCCAAATAGGCTTCATTTAAAAACATTTTTAGGTGTATCTCTTCAGTTTGTGGCAGTGAAAAAAATACATGTTATTCTTGATCGTATTTTCTAAAACTCTTTTGTGCCCAAAATACGTTATTTTAAAGTTTTCTCGATGGAAAATAATTGTAAACTAACCTCTTAAAACATGCTTTAAATCAAACAATCTCTATTATTTAGCAAATATTATAAATGAAATTATGAAAACATTTAAGAAATACAATAATCTAAAACATAGTTGTTTTTGTTTTTCCTTTCCTCCTCTCGTTGCCTCTCTTTCAGTTCTGTACAAAATGACAGTGACCGCAGAGGTCTGATTTTTTAGGTGTTGTCAGCCTCTTAAGCATAGGTATGCGAAGGGTTTCAACAATCGTCATAAATCGTTTCGTGCCATCATGTTGCACGAGTCATCGGGCCTTCTTCTTCTATCGTGTCGACATGAGCTACATAATGATAATAGCTCATGCCGTGGAAAAAAGATTAGCCAGTCAGCAGGTTGGTAGCGGGGCTGACTGTCCAGAGTGCGCCGGACGATCAATTAAATATTGTTACAGCATGGAGGCTCTTTTAATGCACCCCATCGGGCCATATTGATAGCATATCTGTAGTAAATATCTACCCAATCGAACACAATGAGCTGTTAGACAGTGACTTCATTCTAAAACGTGAGGCAGGTAGGATGGCAAATAAGAAAAAAAAAAGGATTTGAACTGAAAAGCAACTGCACGAAACTAACAAACATACTTTGAGAAGAAATAAATAAATAAATATTTTTGGGACATTTTTACACATCATCTAGTCCCAAACTAAGCAGAGCTTGTGGTATGGGTACTACACAATGGATATAATAATTATATACTTTTTTTTTGTAAATATATACTTAAATGTACACACACAACACAGTAACATAAAATTACAAGGGCGATGTGTGGACACAAAGGTTTAGTATGCGAAGGGTGTCAACAGTCGTCATAAATCGCTTCGTGCCGTGCCGCTGCACGAGTCATCGGCGATTAGTGTGACCTCCGGTGGACCTTCCAATATTACGAACCTTGAGAGAACTTGTGAAATATTAGCTGAGTAAATATTTTGTTGGAAGTTGAGGGTGAAGGATTTGTTCAGAGTATGTGATAAAGGAATAGTTTTAAATGTTATACATTCATCATTCCACCATCAGCCGAAAAACGTCCACTGCTCGACAAAGGCCTCGCCCAGATGGGGGGATATGCCATAATCGCCACGCTTTGCAGGCGGGTTGGCGATCGCAGTTGGTTGTTTAAATATTCAGAGAACACTGCTGCCCATCCTCTGGTGAATCCCTTACTCGCCTTTTACGACACCCACGAGAAGAGGGAGGGTGGTGCAAATGTTATACATTACATGTTTTAAAGTTCTTGGTTGGTATAAACATGATAAATTATACTTCGGTACGAAAAATCAAATCTGTTCAGTGTTCGGAAAAAAAAACATGCCAGTAGCAAAACTTTGCCTTTTTTGTTAACATTTTTTATTAACTCGCTTTCAGTCTTGTCTTTCTGTTCGGTACAAATTTTGTAATCGATTTTAAACTAATTGCCACATGAGCATGAGACTTAAAACTTTAAACATAGCTCAGGACTGGATGACAATATTATCGTACTTTCGTTTTAAAAACGTGGTATTAAAAAGAAAAACACCAAATTATTATGGTATGGAATAGCGAACGAAACGAGCTAAAGGACCACCTGATGTTAAGCGTTTACTTTTCCCAATAACAACTGCAATATCACCTAGGCTGTTGCCTAAATGGTACTGTAAGTTGCGTTCATCAAACTGAGACATTAAGATGGAAATTCTCATGTGATGGTAATTTCACCGGCATCCTTTCGTACCCTTCGTACTGAAGGGTACGAAAGGATACGAAAGGATACGAAAGGTTACTGCCACCATACAGCAATGCAAGCATTACTGTTTGGTGGCAGTAATAGGTACGGTGTGCAGGTGCAGTACTTTCCTGGACGAGCTCTTTCATAAAAGAGCCCTATTTATAAGTACTAAAAACTTGGTGTGATGGTTTGTCAAGTTATTTTAGTTACTACGTCGATCGATCCTTCGAGAAAAAGAAATTTTCCCACAAGATTTTTGCCACGCCAATTGCTAATAACACACAAATTAAGTAGGTTTTTAGTGAAGGGGCACTAACAGTACAGTAGGCAGTAAGTAAGTAGTCCGTGTAGTGCCGGACTAGTCCGTGTAGTGCCGGACTTAATGAATAGCACCACCCTTATCTCTTCTCATGGGTGTCGTAAAAGGCGACTAAGGGATTCACCAGAGGATGGACAGCAGCGTTCTCTGAGTATTTAACCAACCAACTGCGATCGCCAACCCGCCTGCCAAGCGTGGCGATTATGGCATATCCTCCTCTTAATAGGGGGAGGCCTATGTCCAGTAGTGGACGTCTTTCGGCTGTAATGATGATGATGATGAAGGGGCAGTAAAATACAAAATCCGCCCCTGCTGATAAAAGCATAAACCATTAACTGCATCCAACAAATCTACACACATGAATCATACAGCCAAGTATACAAATTAAGCCATCAATTTATGGCGTGCTGCCCATACGCTACCTACATATTTACGTCGGCCTGTAGATGGTAGCGAATCAATAGTCCAATCGCTGGCAAGCGCGTACTCTATCAGCGATTAGTTTTGGTCTAGTGGACATTCGGCCATTCCTTGCCGTCGGAACAGGGAGCTTGTCCATGGGTAAATTACTACTTACGTCAGTAAAGCTTTTACCGTGAAACATGTTCCATGCTACTTCTTTGACGATTTCCGATTAATTATTTCCCTGTGTTCTCTTACCTGTCACGCTAATGAGATTTTTGTTTAATAGGTTTCATTCCTTTTCCTAATACCTAACTAATTCAAGGGATTTGCTTCTTGATGACGAGGAGACGTCACCAGGCAGTGTAAAAAATTGGGTGCATTAAAAGAGCCTCCACGAGTGACGATATTTAATTGATCGTCCGGCGCACTCTGGGCAGTCAGCCCCGCTATCAACCTGCTGACTGGCTAATCTTTACCCCACGACATGTGCTATTATTATTATGTAGCTCATGTCGACACGAAAAAGAAGAAGAAGTGTAAAAAATAAATAAATTGAAAGCCAATCTCTTCTGTCATCGAGAAATTAATCCACAGTAAATTATTTTATAATCATACTACTTATTTGTTGCTAATTAAGTTCGTTTTAATGTTCTCTGGTAAATTAAAAAAAAAAGGGTTACAGATCAAACTAGTGACTTTAGTCTTTATTTAAAGTATTTAATTTCGTAAATATTACTAAATAATAAAATAACTTACTTAATTATTACTTAATATTATTAAATGGACAGGATCAGATTTTCAGTAAGCAGACAGACAGTTACTTATTATTTGTATGTTTTAATAACTTTAACATTTAATCTAAGTTTAGGAACTAAAACAAAACTGTTTTAATTATGTTACTGGCACTGAATTATGAATGGGAGCTCAGCTTTGTAGAATAACTTTCTGTATAGAAGTTATCTTCAAGGAAAATATTAAAATTATGTATCAATAAAGGAATCGTATGATTAATATGACTTTTTTATAAAACTACGTTAAGAAGCTCTAATTTTATCACTTTTTTTTAAAGATTTCAAGAGATTTTGGGTGAAATTGTTAAATGTATTCTACAAACATCTTTCATTATGTTACGAATACTTGAAACATATTTTAGTCTTGATTTGTAGCTTAGAAGGAAGAAGAGAGAAAAAATACATTTTTATGTTTTTCTTCTATATAAATCAGGTATGGTAATAAAACCAACGCTTAAATATTGGTGATCACACTGAAGGATGTTTATCGAATCTATTTTTCAATTTCACCTAGAATCCCTTTAAATATTAAAAAAAGGCTTAAAATAAGAGCGAGACAGCCGTGAAACGTGAAAGGCTTCTTAAGTCAGCATTGAAATCAAAAATGAGAAGAAAGGAAAGACATGTGCCAAATCTCGCACTTAAAGCCACTTACACATGCCTGTAACTTGCACGCTTGCATACTAGCCCTTTGCACGTGTCAGCTACTTTAATGTGTATACGGTAACTGGCATGTCTGTTACTGGCAAAGAAGTAGATTGCACAAAACTTGATTTACTGGGCCGCGTTCAGTATTATCGTCCGACGACGCCCAAAGCGCACTTTGGTCGTTCAGTTACTCAGAGCGATCATACAAACGAACGCCGAAGGTACTCTCCGAGCACAGAAATTGATAGAATGGCCAAGTGGGCAGGGCGCGCGTGCCAACACTTTGCACCATAGTGCAGGGCATTTCAAAGCCTTTCTCAGTACGCCTTATGACTTGTTTCTGTAAATACTCAAACAAAAAATCGTAAAAATGCCTTACTGTGCTGTTTCTCACTGCGGAAACAAAAGCTGTAAATTACATTTGATTAAAGTTAATTTTTAAAAATTAATGACGTCAATATGCAAGGCGTAGTTTGTTCGAAAGTTGCCACGCATGAATCGCAGTAAAATTGTGATTACAACCATTCTATCTATTTCTGTGACTCTGAGCGTCGTCCGACGATGTCGGGCGATATAACTGAACGCGGACCTGGCATGCAATATGAGGGCGTGGTCACGGGAGGCTGCAAAACCAGCATGTGTGAACATATACGCGGCAGCTACAGGCATGCTAGTGTCACCCAAATATGTCTTCTTCTTCTCTTCTTTTTATGTCTCAATAATTTAGTTACACATTCTATTGCTAGTACCAATATGACACTATTTAATTCATAAGAATCAGAAATTCTTTCCGTTGATGCAAAAACCAGAAAATGTTCTGTCAAGACGTCGCCGTCGCGGCGTCGGTAAAGTGGCGTACTAGCTCGTGTATACTTCTTGCAAGTCACAGCCATGCAAGTAAGCAAATTGCATACATGTTTACTTGCAAATCTATCCACAGTTACTTGCATATTAGCTGGCATGCAAGCTACTGCTCCATTTTACAGGCATGTGTATTTCGGCCATAACATATGAAGTCAAATTTTAAAACAAAATTTTCCATTCATTAGCAATTCACAAAAACAAAACGTCGCCAACTTGATAAAACTGTTAAAAGAATATTGGACCAAAAATAAATAAAACCAGGTAGTATAAAAGAAGCTCTAGTAAAATGTCAACTAGAATCCATCCTCGGCTCACCAACAAAGAATCGGCCGAGGTCCATTATGATAATGAGAGTGACTCCCGTTTGTCTTAAAGTCGTAGCTCAATTTGCAAGGCGAGAGATAAACGCTGTTAAACTGTCGAAGTTCGTGACAAAGCCTGAATAATGCAGATTACACCGAGAAAAATACGGCCGCAGTCAAATCTGCATATTTTATTGGTCCCTTTTCGATGTCCGCTCTCACATTCCAGTAAAAAATTATATCTAAACGTAACACCCGCTATCGCGTTCAAACGACTTTCGACACGTTGAGCGTTTATTAATCGCTTTAGTTTGTACCCACGAACCGGTGTCTTTGTAAAGTCCAAAGTCGTTTACTGCTACCTCATCGAACTGTTTCACGTACAATCAGGATGGAAGTGAATTAATTTCTCGACAGAGTTTAGTGTTTAACTATTTACAGACAGATTCAATTCCCGAAGTCAAAGTACAAATTACCGCAAGTACAGGTGGAATGGTTCGCGCGTCTCCAGCTACGTGGCTTTGTCTGGATGGATTTGCCGAAGCTCTGCACCGCTCTAAATATTTGACGGCCTACGTTTAAAGCATTCGCCGGCTTAGGAACAAATTTACGTTTACGAGTTCCAGTCTCGTATTTCCCAAATACACTGAGGTTTCGAAGAATATCTTTGTTATAGAAAAGCCTAAACGAACGCGACTTACAGAGTGGAAATTGGTAATTCCACATTATCTCTCTGAGATTATAAGATTAATTTAATTACCGAAATATATCTATAGGCGGGTTCACTATAACATACGAAGCGCAGAGGATTAAGTAAATGTGTTTCAACCCAATAGTTATTTAGATGTGTCTACATTTGATTTTACACACCTGTGTTTACGGCTGACCCTTTTAATGTCTTTAGTTCGCTTCACTCATTGTAAGAGCGAAAGTAGTAGGTAAACATATAGGTATTTATATAAGCAAGTACTTCGGATTCAATTAAGTAGAAATGTGGTTTATTTGTTTTTGTATACCTATATATATTTACTTACAAGTCACAATCACAAGTCACAATCACAAAGTAAATATAATGTAACTTGCACAGTTACGTGATTTCATTTCGCATAGTATGCTGGTTACCACATCGGTACCTATTTGATATAATGTTTGGCAAATATTATATTGAACACGAAAATTGCTTTTCAAGAAAATCAAGATACGAATGTGCGAACACCACATATTGAAAATGAAAGGCTTCTGAATTTCTTACAAAGCTTTTAGATTTGGAGACACAAATTATTTTGCCAGTGGCGGCCCTTGATGTGGAATGACTCCAGTCTGATTGGGTTCAAATGTTTTTTGATAAAAAGTCCAATGTTTTTATTAATTAATGAAACGTAGCAAATTATCTAAAATGGTTTAACATAGTTATACGTGCCTATCTGATTGTAATTCAGAAATATTCACATTACCTATATCGCGAGTAGTTTTAAATCACACGAAAAAAATGTAAAAAAAAAACCAAAGTTGACTGGGTGAGGATGTGTAAGGCATTAAGTCCGCCATATACACATGTTGCAAAATAAAAATCAGTTTCGTAGACATGTATATAATTTACAAAACGTAGGTAACGGTTTTCAATTTGTCAGGTTTTAACATAGAAATGACAATGTGATCTTTTATATCTATTACCGTTTTAATTCATAAAATAATTTGAGGAAGTTAATTATTACTATAATATTGTAGTATAAAAACTGTATGATATCGGTAATATTCAGGCAAATAAAATTAACGATGTTCAAAAGTCTTTCGCTAATTAAAAGTTCTAATAACTGTTCCTATCTCGTTTGTTTAGAAGAAAATGTCTTATAGATTTAGACAGGTAAGATTTATCGAGTCATTACGGATGACAGTTTTTATGGATAGGAGACAGTATCTTTGTTATTGTTTTTCTTTATTGTATACATATTATTATATACATATTTGTTACAGTAGGAAAGTTTATGTACATCGCCGAACTTATCTTGAAAATGAGTCTTCTAACAGCAAACAGACCGATAGAGAGATGTCTTTTTCGTGTTATATTGGTGGGAGGTGTTGTCTTTTTCATATATACATTCCTAATTACTACTTGTCTACAGAAAATTTGAAAAATAATATATTGATATCGTGGGGAGCAGTTTTACTTGAGCGATTTTCTTTTTAGATTGTATTTTAATTAAATTGGAATGAAAGCCGAAAAAAATGATATTGTAAAGTCAGACAAATATAAAAAATAAGAAAGAGTTTCTGTCTGTTTGTTAAAGTTTTCACTGTAAAACTATCGAATTGATATGGAGAATTTATTGCAAGAATAGCTTGGTACCTGCAGATTGCCTATAATTGCCCTAGGTACTAGATTTTATTTTACACACGGTTGGAACAATAGGCACAGCTAGTGTTTAAATAAAGACAACGAGCACATAAGTTAACATTCTGTTTACTGAGCATGTTGAGTAAAATGTACATAGGTATATATAAACATCTGCTATATAAATTAAATATTTATATTTGTGAACATTATTTTCTTTCCTCGAATTGTATGAGCCTGGGATTTTCTCAGAATCTTCAACGATAATTCTCTTACAATAATTATAAAGGGAAGACGTTTGATTCCTTCTTGAGCCAAAGGATCCTTGTCTGTTATCAATAACGAATTATCTTAACTTAAAATATTTATTTGTATTAAATATTAATTTATAATATTATGTTATAACAAACATGTACAAGAAATCTCTTGCGGTCCTCATTTAGGATAATCACTCTTCTTTCACTATGGGTAATATGGGTGTTCTAAGATTTTTATAGTACCTATAAGATGACAAAACGAGTTAAAGGCCCACCTGGTGCTAAGCGATAACCTTTGCCAAGCGTCTATTGGGCTGTATGGTCGCATACAGCCCAATAGACGCTTATTATTGAATATAATGCGTATAATAAATTCTGCCACTAGTTGACGCAAATGCAATCCTATTGGCCCTACTAATGCGGCTATTGGCTAATCACTAATGCGGCAGATTTGACGGCTCATGTAAGTAGTCAAAACTGATTTGAAGATTTCAAGTGGCGAATAGTAGCGAACTACATTAGTGAAATTTCATAGATGTGTTGCAGACATCGGTCGCCTGTTATGAGGCGTCTATGGGCTGACCACATCGTTGCCTTTGCCCATAACAACTGCAATACCACCTAGGCGCTTCATGTCGCGTTCGCCAAACTGAGACATGAAGAGGAAAGTCTCCATTTCATGCCACCCGTATCCTTCACACCGGAACAAAGTAATGCAATCATTACTGTTTGGTGGCAGAAATAGGTAGTAGTAGATGGTAGTAGTTCACCGTCGGATTCACTCTTTCACAAGGTGTCCACTACTACTTATATTAGACTACTACCACAAAGTATGTAATAGTACTAACGCTTTTTTTTTTTTATTTTTTTTTTTTTTTTATGATTTATAGATCTGCTCTTGACCACAATCTAGACAGCTTTGTCAGGATGTGGTCGACGATGGAGCGAGCAAACCTATTAGGTGCCGATTCACTCCAGCTTTAAAGGCGTTAGGGTTATAAGTGCCCGGAAATACAGATGCCGGCAGTGAATTCCACAACTTGGCTGTGCGCATTATGAAAGAGTTCTCAAAGCGCTTGGTCCTGATAGTAGGGATTTCCACCAAATGTGGATGATATCCTGCAGTGCGGCGTGTAGTCCGATGAAAGAAAGGAGATGGCGGAATAAGCTCATGGAGCTCTTGCGCACACTCTCCAAAGTACAGCCTGTAGAACACCGACAAACAAGCAACTGTGCGTCTATGGGCTAAGCTTTGTAGCTTAGATTTTGCTAACAGTTCATCACCAATTAACTTCTCAGCTTTTACCTGTAAGTACTCTTATAGGTCAGCATAATCAGTGTGTATCAGTCTTCTACTGGACATAGGCCTCTCCAATATCATGCTGCTGACTTCGATCCTCTTCTAATCTCATCCAGCACCTACCAGCCATATTGCGAATTGATCGAAAAAAAATAATGTGAAAATCACTTAGAGGTACCATCGACAAATTTATCAATATTTGGGTATTGTTTCGTTATAAATGAGATATATGATCTACTTGTGTGGCTAATGTGTTAACTTAAAAAAGGTGGTATTTTTTGTGTTCAGTATAGCAACGCATTTAGATGCATACTCGGTCTACCGCGGCGGTGTAGTGCGTCCGGCATGTTTGCCGAAAGCAGGTTAGATGCCTTTTACGCAGTCATGAGAAAAGCACTACCCTCCTTAATGAGCCTACACAATACTGACAATGGAATATTAAATGACATATACGAAGTTAACCAATTCTTCGTACCTATATGATAATTAATGTTCCAGCCATAACAAAACGTGGCATTATTATTTTGAATCACTATTGGATTATTATTTTTTCTATCGTGTCGACATGAGCTAAATAATGATAATAGCTCATGCCGCATGCAGGTAGCGGGGTACTGGCCAGAAAACCTCCACATGTGCCTGACGGCTGCTTGTACTTCTGGACACGTCTGGAGGGAACGGCAGTTGTTTGGCCGGTGCATCCTGGGCACGGGCAATAAAATCCTTTCGACGGATTAACCTTCGGGGGATTTTATTGCCTGGGGCGAATATTCTGGCGCGGGAGGGGCCCGTTCTGGGCCAGTGGGGAGTTGTTCCACGTGTCCCTCTGTTGCCAACAGAGGGCACAGTGAGGAGCAGGGGTGGGCCCGGTGTGCACTCACCCTGCCACTGGGCAGGCAGCGGGGGGACTGTCTTTCCCTGCCTCCGTCGATCTCGTAACCCCAGGAGTGCCCGCTGAGTAGTATTTTCGCGCCTCTTGGGACCGAGGGTCTTGGTTTCACCGCCCGGACCGCGAGGAAGAAAACCTCTATAAAAAAAAAACGGGAGGTAGGGCCTGTGAGCAGCGGACTCGGGGTAGTCTGCTGCCCGACCAGCAGCTGTCGTAGCTGGCACAGCCGGCGGTTGGCGCAGCTGGTAAAGGCCCATGAGGTGAGGTGGCGCGCAGTGTTCCGTGTGCACCACCAAGGAGGGTGCGGCTGACGTTAGGCCGCACGGGGAGTAGGGGCTCGCCTGCTTGTGGCGGGCCGGGACCTGTCGGGGGTGGTTGTGTGAATACTCACGGGTTCCCACGCCCCCGGCTAAGGTAGTTGAAGGAAAACCGTGGTGGTTTTAGTCGGTAAGAGTCCGACACTGGCTCCGCCTACCCCGGGCAGAGTGCTTCCATGAGGAATTCCACACGGAAAAAAAAAAATGCAAGTTGGTAGCGGGCTGACTAACCAAGGATTGATTAAATTATTATTTTTTGATTGGATTATTATGTATACCTAGGACAAACTGTCCAGTTAGGTAGGTCCAACTTCGAGAAAGAGTCTCGAAATCGAAATCGTGGAATCCGACTCGGTTGGGCAGCTTTCGGGCAGCTACGCAATATCTTCTCGTCCAAAATACCGCAGTGTCTCAAGACAAAGGTCTTTAACCAGTGTGTTGCCAGTAATTACTTACGACACTGAAACGTGGTCGCTCACAATGCTACATGATAAGAAGACTCAAAGTCACTCAAAAGGCAATGGAGAGGGCTATGCTCGGAGTGTCCCTGCGTGATCGAATCAGAAATAAGGAGATTCGTAGGAAAACGAAGGTCACCGACATAGCCCGAAGAATTGCCAAACTTAACGACGACGACGTCTGTGGTCTAGTGGTTTGAGTGTCGGACTGCTGATCATGAGGTCGTGGGTTCGATTCCCACAGGACACTAATATTTGTGTGATGAACATAGGTGTTTGTGTTGGTCTGGGTGTTTCTTATGTATTATAAGTATGTATTTACAAAAAAAAAAGTACATAAGTATTATATCCATTGTCTAGTATCCATAGTACAAGCTCTGCTTAGTTTGGGACTAGATGGTGCTGTGTAAAAATGTCCCAAAAAAAATATTTAAGTGGTAGTGGGCAGAGCATATTGCTCACAGAACGGATGGCCATTGGGGCCGTAAAGTTATGGAGTGGCGACTGCGTATTGGAAGGCGCAGCGTAGGTATGCCCCCCACAAGGTCGATCGACGACCTGGTGAAGGTCGCGAAAATCCTCTGGATGCGGAAAGCGCAGGACCGGTCATTGTGACGATTCTTGGGGGAGGCCTATGTGCAGCAGTGGACGTCGTTCGGCTGAAATGATGATAATGATGACTATTGGATTATTTAATTTTGTATTTGTGTTATTGTATTATTTTATATGGGTAATTCTAATTTCTAAATAGATGTGTTTATCGTGTAATTTCACAAACATTTCGAGGGTTTACCGAGAACACAGTATTTCAAAAAAATTTTGAACACATGAATATACTTATTTTTTGAACTGTGTAATTATATTGTATTGTATACCGAGTAATAGGATTTTTTAGTCACGAAAAAGCGTTACGGCCGCGTGGAGGGGGTAGAAATGGATGTTTTTTTTGTTTGATAAAATAAAATATGTTAAATAAAAAATGCATTCATCAAAATGTACCTAACCTAATCAAAACATAATTTTCAGCAATCCTGCGAAAAAAACGAAATGTGTGCTGGGACACATAGTAGAAGTGAAACTTCAACGGACAAGTGGAAAAACGAATCGCAACAAAATTTTAACTTGAAGTTTTACGGGAAGGTTTTCTAATTGGATAAGTACATTAACAATCTGCCTGTAAAACTTCAAGTAAATTTTTTGTTGCGATTAATTTTTCTACTTGTCCGTTGAAGTTTCACTTCTACTATGTGTCCCAGCACACATTACAATTTTATTTTATTTTGCAGGATTTTGCAGTAAACCCTCTATCCTAATAAAGCCTCATATTTCCTAATTCCTTATACAATATTTGTTTTGTATTATAAGTGATGTTTAAAGAATTCTTTTGAATCGTTTTATTCAGCATCATACTTTTTGCGTAGGTACACAGTTCTCTTTATCTCAGAAATCTTTTCTCAAAGGCCGAGTCTGGAATGCTCAAGGGTATTCATTCATCTGATTATTTTTCTTAAAGAAAAGACAGCGGAGAGCTTATAATTAAGGCGAACTAAGAAAATGATCAAAAAATTATTTAGGTAAGTAATACACCATTCGCATATAAATTAATTTTTGTCAAACCGACTTATTCAAACAAAACTTTGTGGACTCGGAAATCTGTCGTTTCAATTGTCAATTACTTCTAATTATGCGGCATTAGCTACTTTTGAAGAAACAGAGCCATTTTATATTTATCTTTAAAAATATCGTTGGTACGCCTGGTCTTCGGCTTAACTGGTGCTATTAGCCCTGCCATAAATATCTGGGTAACGTATTTAAGGGATTTAGATTTAGCTTGTAAGGCCTGATGGAGGTTCAGCGGGTTACAGCCAGGCACTGAGCGGGTTTTATGTTTTTTAAGTAGCCCGAGCATTTAAGAGATTTAAATTCACATCTTTATTCCATGAATTTCGTGTATCAATTTAAATTGTATACAACGTGTATCAGAAATGCGTAGTCGAATTTGAAGCTATCGTTCAGTGAGTGCTATCGAACAATTTTTACTACGTGGTCAACCATAGAAATCTTAATAATAAGGTAATAGAAGTGGTAAAGGCGCTTGAACTTGTCACCTAGGCTAATTCACGTAATTAAAGAAGTGCAGTTACAGTGCAGTTGCAGTTAAGTTTCGATCAAAACAATGCTTTTCTTATTTTTATATCTATGGCGATCGCTGTCAGAAACGATCTGCAGCGTCACTGCAACTTGATTGGCACGACACGCAATGACGTGAATTAGGGCCCTAGTGTCTCATAGGATACCAGTGCGCGAACCGTTTTCTTGATCATCAGTGCTGTTTTGGACAGTAGATAACATTTCTATTACTTTATTATTTAGATTTCTATGGGGTCAACCCTGAAATTGCAAAAAGTATCAGCTGATCCCTACATTTGTGTTCACATAAATAAATCATTAAACCATTTATTTTGCCAGACACACATAAAATATACATATTACATGAAAAGGTAACAGGACAAATTACGGAGAACACAACATGTATACAACATAATATGTGTAGCAAGGGATCCAGCTCAGTATTTGCTGTGATCGTCAAAATCGCGAATAAATCTGCTATGCTCAGCTGATTTTTTCGTGATTTTAGGGTTGACTCCGTAGTAAAGGTTGTTCGATAGCATCATAGCACTAACTGAATGAGCTTTTCAAATATCACCACGCATTTCTGATACACGATAAGTAACATCCAAAAAAAAAATTGAAAACTTGAGCTTAGTCAATAGTCAAACATTTTTATGGTCTAATACATTGCTTTAAAGAGTCATATTATTATCTCAAATTGTGCGCCAAACGTCTTGGCCAGTCGAGCGGAGTAGCGTCTCGCGAACACAATGCATCTGTCGCTTCCCGCAAAAGTTGTCCTAATCTAAACGTAGATCATCGCGATTGTCGGAAGATTCAGCGGCGATTAAACGTATTCATAGCGTTTACGTTTTGACGTTGTGCGGCCGTCAGAAGCAACAGGGCCGCGATTGGAGGGCGGGCAGGCGCATGCGCTCCGGGCACGTGAGGTGAAGGGGCCCGGGGGGACGGTCGCCCATCGCAGCCTCCACGCTCGTTCTTAATGAATCGCCGGTACCCGCGGCTCGCGCTGCGCTCGCTCCATCCGAGTGCTCCCTTTAAAAAGTTGTTAAGGAGCTTTTCTCGCCGTCTCCCTCGCGCCCTCTCGTGTTGCAACAAAATAATTTCCGCGGGTGGTGGCTTCCAACGCTGCAACCGTCACGAGGTAATGCATGCGTGCTAAATACAATTTTATTTCATAATAACTTTCGGTTTGTTTTAGCAAATCAAAGGATACCGCACAACTTTATTTTTTTGTAAAAATGTTTTCAGTTGCAACTTCAGTGTTTTTATTTTATTTTAGTTGTTTTTCTTTTCGGTGCACTCTTTTGTAAAAGTTTTAAACAATGTCATGGATTTAAAACAAGTTTTAAACTACCTACAGTTTATTTGAATTAATATTTATAAAATGTCTGTAATATAAATATGTTTTGGAAGTGAACATTATTATAGACGGACGTTTACTTCGATTATTATCTGGGATGTAAATAACGGAAGGGTCGAAAGAGGTCGGTCTCGTGACGATATTAAACCCCGTTGTTGATTATTTCATTTTCAGATCGGTGACACTGTTTATACAATATTTTGAATTTAGGTACGTTACTACCTACCTACTCGTATTTTAAATATTTGGAAATGGAGCATTGTTTATAAATGTGTAACAATGAAATGGAATAGTAATTAAATGATAAATAGCTACAGTTAAATTACAACGTTTATTAAGATTTTCCGCGTCAAAGATTGAATACAATTCGGGAGCAACAAAACGCTGTATTATCGGAGCTATCCGCCACTTTAGCAGCGTATTATGAAAAACGGTCCTTACAAATTTGTATGGTGCCGCTGCCATTGTTCGTAGTTATAATGGATCTGTCAATGTTTCACTGGAGATGAATGAACTGTCGATGAATAACAAAAATGACGCTTCACCATTTTCCCTGACGTTTGATATAAAAAGTTTCAAACGTTTAGGCCTGGCTATAGTGACAACTTTACAAGAAAAAAATACAGCATTGTTTTGTTATTACTTCTATTTAAGTACCTACTTATTCTACTTACTACTTAATCAATATAAAGGACATACTCTTTGGCTCTTTATAAATTCATGGGTCATCATTCATCATTTCAGCCAAAAGACGTCCACTTCTGGACACAGGCCTCAAATCGGGGGCTATGCCATAATCGCCACACTTGGCAGGCGGGCTCGCGATCACAGCTGGTTGGTTAAATACTCAGAGAACGCTGCTGCCGATCCTCTGTTGAATCCCTTAGTCGCCTTTTACGACACCCATGAGAAGATATAGGGTGGTGCAATTCATTACATCCGGCACCACACGGATTCATGGGTAGTTTCTCTCAAATGGACCTTTAAATGATTTCGGCAATTAAAATTCAGGCTGAACTACTTTATACTGGCCTTCGGTTTAAGGGTTTGCATTTAAACAGTCTTTGTTTATGCCCTTAGATATCTTCAAAATATCTTTCTTGATAAATAGTGATATGAAAGATACATACTCGCACTATAATGTTTTTCCACTGAGATTTACAGCAATCATATGGGCCCTTTATTAGCTGGGGGTTTGGCAAAGAGTACTGAAGCATTGATAGAATACTGAAGATTAACTCGGTACATGCTTTAGTTCCCCTACTTATGGATCAATCGAATTCTACGTAGGTACTCAAGATACATGTCTCGGTTTTCAAATTCCTATTCTTCATTCTCCGCTTCCTCGGAATATTTAAATACAGACACATTCCTATCTATAGGAATCCATGAATCTTTTAAGGCAACACGCCCCGTCCAATAAGGGTTCTTTCGAGCATGTGGTACCCATATGTAACGCTCCCTATATTTTCCTTATCAATTCCTTTCGGCAGTTATCGTGAGTTCGTTATTGCGGTGTCATTACGATTTTTATTGCGACTCCTCTCTCCTCTTGCATTATGTGTGTAAGTAATGAAGATGGTATTATTTATACATTACGTGTGCTGTGATGTGGTGTTTTACTGGAAATCACTTCTTTTGAAACGTTAGATTCCTTCATTTGACGTCTGTGGTGTAGTAGTTCGACTGTTGGACTGCTGATCACGAGGTCGTCGGTTCTATTCCCACAGGACACAAATATTTATGTGATGAATATAAGTGTTTGTGTTGGTCTGGATGTTTCTTGTACAATGTATTATAAGTATGTATTTACAAAAAAAAAAAACAACGTGTTATTGAAATAACTGAAAACCTCTTAAGGGGTCAATGCAATTATCAGTAAAAACCATGAAATCGCGAAAAAATATCGATTTATGTGAACGCAAATGTAGGGTTTTTTTTTGCGATTTCAGGATTGGTCCCATAGTACAAGTTGTTCATACAGATGAATACAATGACCCCTTGAGAGGTTTTGAGTTATTTCAACAATATGTTGTATAAGTATTATACCATAGTAGTACCATAGTAGGTAGTTGTCTAGTACCCATAGTACAAGCTCAGCTTAGTTTGGGACTAGATGCTGTGTAAAATGTACCAAAACATTCATTTATTATTTATTCTAGCCGTTTCAACGGACATTTGTTTGGGTTCGAACTTCTATAGTCTCTTTTAGCCTTAACTTAATGAGCTCATTACTGTCTTACATTGGTTACCATATTTGTTTTAGCTACATGGTTATCATGGTTATCCATTGTCTAGTACCCATAGCACAAGCTCTGCTTAGTTTGGGACTAGATGGTGCTGTGTAAAAATGTCCTAAAGTATATTTTTATTTTATACTAGGTAGGTAATCGTTAATACTTAAGTTCAGTGTGGTGCCGGACGTAAATAATTGCACCACGTTATATCTTCTAATGGGTGTCGTAAAAGGCGACTAAGGGATTCACCAGAGGATGGGCAGCAGCGTTCTCTGAGTATTTAACCAACCAACTGCGATTGCCAACCCGCCTGCCAAGCGTGGCGATTATGGCATATCCCCCCTTTTTGGGGGAGGCCCATGTCCAGCAGTGGACATCTTTTGGCTGAAATGATGAATCTTTAATAGCATTCAGTTAGTGACTTTCCATGCTTAATCAACTTCGAATTGCGAATTACTTTCAATAGTGAATTGGCAGTAGAAGACTGCTGCCAATTCACTGTTAGGGTTTTCTATTTAACTTCATCCACTTCATTCCGTTTCGTACTTTTTCAGCGGATCATTAAAATTACTTAATTGTCATTAGCTGTTAAGCTACTATGTATAAAGAAATGCATTACTTACCAAAATTATCCACTAGTATCAATCTTCTATCAATATAGCAGTATCAGAGGCAATCTAATGTAACCGACGAAGCTAGCATGATCCGGGCAATACCGGCCCTGCATGACGGCAATCGATCATAGCTTAGCCAGTGTGGCTACAATATTTTCATAATACTTCTTGTAACGGAAAGTTTCAAAGTGACTCCTTTACTTTCCAAGCTTTTCTTAGAAAGATTTTTAATAAAATAGTTTGCACTATCTTTGAACTTTGGGTTTAGATTATCTACAACCCTTGGGGTGTAGATAGAGTGTCGGTTACTTTAGTAACATCTCAATAATAATACAAATAAGTCTTCTTTATGCAAGACCAACAATTTTGGACTTATTGACGGTTCAGTGTATTTTATCAAAACAACATCACTACACTATACCAGGCCCCTCAGAAAGTATTGCGAAAAAAAGTTTTTATATATGGGAGACTGGCCAGTTATAATGTTTTTCGAAAATATGATTATTTATAAGTAAAAATAAGTAAGTTCCAATTTCAAAATTTCCCTCCACATTTTTTGCGAGTTAATTCAAAGTATTGTGTCTCACTGAAATATGGATCTGCGCCGGGAACATTTTAGAGCTATGATTTTATACGATTTCAAGTGTCGCCTGAAACCGGATGAATCGTACGATAGACTTCAAATGGCATTCATGGATGAAAGCCCTTCCAAGGCAACCGTGTATCGTTGGTATAACGAATTCAAGCGCGGTCGACCAACTTTGGGGGATGACGAAAGAAGCGGTCGCCCTTTGACGGCTGTTACCGAAGAAAACGTGCTAGCAGTGAAAAATTTAATCCAAGACAATAGGCGAATTACATATCAGGAGATTCAACACATATTGAAGATTGGATCGGGAAGCGTTCACGAGATTCTACACAGCCATCTTCGCGTGAGGAGGATAGTATCACGCTGGGTGCCGCACAACCTCACCGATGCTCAGAAGCAGGCCCGGGTGGAATGGTGCCGTGATATGCTTAACAAATTTGAAGCAGGCTCGTCTCGGCGTGTTTACGACATCGTTACAGGTGATGAGTCCTGGATTTATCAATACGACCCAGAAACCAAGCGCCAGTCGACTGTTTGGGTGTTTCAAAATGAGCCAACGCCTACCAAAGTGAAGCGATCTAGAAGCGGGGGTAAGATTTTGATCGCTAGCTTTTTTAATTTGACTGGCCACTTGGTATCAATTCCCTTACGGGATCAAAGAAGCATTAATGCCGAATGGTATACTACCAAATGTTTGCCAGAAGTTTTCTCTGTTATAAGCAACAAGCGACCAAACACAGGGCTCCGCGGGCTACTGCTCCACCACGACAATGCACCTGCGCACACCGCACTCAAAACGAGGGACTTCCTGGACAGCACGCCAGTCAAACTCCTGGGTCACCCTCCTTACAGCCCTGATCTAGCACCGTGTGACTTCTTTTTATTCCCAAAAATAAAAAATCAGCTCAAAGGGATACAATTTTCGTCGCCGGAAGATGCGCTGGCTGCGTTCGAGCAGGCTGTAAACGAGGTGTCTGCGGCGGACTGGAAAAAGTGTTTTGAAAACTGGTTTAGGCGCATGAATCTTTGTATAGAGGCTGGTGGAAAGTACTTTGAAAAGATTTGATAAAAATATATGTACGTATAGAACAATTTTTTTTAGTTTCGCAAAACTTTCTGAGTGTCCCACGTATTGCACACACGCCATGTTTGTGAGTATGTGACCCCTAAAATATTTCACAAAAGTAGGCCGCGGTACACCCCTAGTTCGCCGATGACGTTATTAGGTGCCATGTAATAGACGGCGAACTTATCGCCATTTATCGGGCACAGTTCCAATCCCGCTATAACTGAGTATCTTTCTAATAGGAAAATTCAATTATTACACTTTTTGTTCGACCTGGGAATCAATTATGAGATTTTAAATTTCGCGATTGTATTTGATGTTACCACATTGCACATTGAATGAGGAGTTATAAATATTTAAAAAAATTCAACTGTTTCTCTATGAAAATTGATACAAGATTGCAAGACTAAGACTTTGGGCAACACTATCAACGTCTTGGCCTTGCGAGGATGCAAGACCGCAAGACGGCAAGACCAAGGCATTGGGGCAACACTATCAAAGT
The DNA here is from genome assembly GCA_949699075.1 of Asteroscopus sphinx. Classification (NCBI taxonomy): domain Eukaryota; kingdom Metazoa; phylum Arthropoda; class Insecta; order Lepidoptera; family Noctuidae; genus Asteroscopus; species Asteroscopus sphinx. The sequence continues at coordinate 16,320,155 of OX453013.1, forward strand.
CTTGCTCTTGGTTTTGCAAGAACTGCAAGACCACAAGATTGCAAGACTAAGACTTTGGGCAACACTATCCACATCTTGGTCTTGCGAGGATACAATACCATAAGACGGCAAGACTAAGACTTTGGGCAACACTATCAACGTCTTGGTCTTGCGAGGATGCAATACCATAAGACGGCAAGACTAAGACTTTGGGTAACACTATCAAAGTCTTGGTCTTAGTCTTGCGAGAATGCAAGACCGCAAGACTGCAAGTATAAGATTTTGGGCAACATTATCAAAGTCTCGGTCTTGCGAAAATGCAAGATGACCAAGACTTTGGGAACATGCTTCGTTTTGCCGCTTCTTGAGCAACATGCCGTGTTGCGACGCGTGGCGTGCTGCTATGACAGTTAGAAAAATAGAAACATAATATGGATTGTACATTTTTTTAATCTGATTGATCAGTTTCCTGTAAGAATTATTAACTCACTGTATGGAAGAAAAAAATCAAAGCACCAGAAGTTATTTAAATATACATAATGTTCACATATAGGTATAGTAGGATATTTCCACAAAACGGCACGGAGTGTAAACTTCGAAGACAAAAACATCGAAGGCGTCGGTGCGCCATACTACTCCGCAGACACCATGGCTTGTCTGCGCGAATTGGCGCCACTCGGTGCCACTAGCAAATCTTCATGCAGCAGGTGTAGATGGTGATGCAAGGACAACAACATCCGCCGCAGCAACCACCGCCGCAGCAGCCCCCACCAAAAGGTCCGCAACACATTTTCTATGGGATGTATAGAGTACTTTTAAAAGGCCTAAAACGGGTCGGTATAGACCTAAGTTGTGGAAAGTATTATTAGATAGAATACATAGGTAGTAGAATACAACAGAGAAGGAAGCTAACGAGATGCATAGAGTTCGTAAATGGCAATGCTTAGTTGTTCCACTAGTTCTTAAGTAAAAAAAAATCTGCTGATACCTATATTTTGTCGATTTATGTGAACACAAATGTAGGGATCAGCTGATTTTTCAACGCGATTTCAGGGTTTGTCCCATAGTAAAAGTTGTTCATAATGATGAGTTTTATAACCCCTTTTAATTTAAAACCAACGTAAATTCACCGTGTATAAGTATTAATAACTACACTTCTATCACTGAGGAATATGTACTACGTACTAGAGAAGACACCTCGAACAAAATGTTTGCAGCACGTTTTAGAGCTCCTGCACTCTCACTCGCTTAGCCACACTCGCCGCGCGCGTGCTCCGCGGCTAGCAAGTTGCGCGATATTTTTTGTTCGTAATGTCTACTCTAGTACGTAGTACATATTACCTCAGTGACTTCCATTGAAGTTTATCGGTATTAAAAGTTATCTGGGCGTTAAAAACCATCGCTGACCGTACCGTATCGCCAACGAAGCGCCCCCAAGTTATTTCTGTAGTGCAATTCCAATTACTGCAGATGCATAAATTTTATTTGTATCGTGGTTACAACCTACCGCGTAGTTATCCGTCTATAATGGGACTGTAGCTTCGTTCCATGTCCGGAAAATAATTAAAAATGAGCTTTCGTTCAGATGTTTCAATTTTCATATCGCTTTTGGTAAATATTCATATTTACAAGTATGTACGCCTTTCAGTTATTATCAGTATTTTCTCGGCTTATGGGGTTTGTTTTTTTAGGATTCCTTACCCAAAGGGTGCCAACGGGACTCTATTACTCTCGCTAGGCTGTCCGTCCGTCTGTCTGTCACAGGGCTGTATCTTTGTAACGGTAATAGATAACCAGTTGAAACTTTTTCACTGAATATGTGTTACTATAATTTCTATCACGACAAATATTAAAAACTAAAAAAAAGTCTAAAACCAAAGCGGGTCCCCATACAAGAAACCTCGAAAAACACGTAAACGTTTTTGTTCCTGCTCTATCTTCAAAACGGTAATACATACCAGCGTCAAACTTGGTCTAATTATAGTGCATGTAGTTTAGCAACAAATACTAAAAATAGCGCAAACATAGACATACCAGGCCCCTCAGAAAGTAATGCGAAAAAAAGTTTTTATATATGGGAGACTGGCCAGTTATAATGTTTTTCGAAAATATGATTATTTATAAGTAAAAATAAGTAAGTTCCAATTTCAAAATTTCCCTCCACATTTTTTGCGAGTTAATTCAAAGTATTGTGTCTCACTGAAATATGGATCTGCGCCGGGAACATTTTAGAGCTATGATTTTATACGATTTCAAGTGTCGCCTGAAACCGGATGAATCGTACGATAGACTTCAAATGGCATTCATGGATGAAGGCCCTTCCAAGGCAACCGTGTATCGTTGGTATAACGAATTCAAGCGCGGTCGACCAACTTTGGGGGATGACGAAAGAAGCGGTCGCCCTTTGACGGCTGTTACCGAAGAAAACGTGCTAGCAGTGAAAAATTTAATCCAAGACAATAGGCGAATTACATATCAGGAGATTCAACACATATTGAAGATTGGATCGGGAAGCGTTCACGAGATTCTACACAGCCATCTTCGCGTGAGGAGGATAGTATCACGCTGGGTGCCGCACAACCTCACCGATGCTCAGAAGCAGGCCCGGGTGGAATGGTGCCGTGATATGCTTAACAAATTTGAAGCAGGCTCGTCTCGGCGTGTTTACGACATCGTTACAGGTGATGAGTCCTGGATTTATCAATACGACCCAGAAACCAAGCGCCAGTCGACTGTTTGGGTGTTTCAAAATGAGCCAACGCCTACCAAAGTGAAGCGATCTAGAAGCGGGGGTAAGATTTTGATCGCTAGCTTTTTTAATTTGACTGGCCACTTGGTATCAATTCCCTTACGGGATCAAAGAAGCATTAATGCCAAATGGTATACTACCAAATGTTTGCCAGAAGTTTTCTCTGTTATAAGCAACAAGCGACCAAACACAGGGCTCCGCGGGCTACTGCTCCACCACGACAATGCACCTGCGCACACCGCACTCAAAACGAGGGACTTCCTGGACAGCACGCCAGTCAAACTCCTGGGTCACCCTCCTTACAGCCCTGATCTAGCACCGTGTGACTTCTTTTTATTCCCAAAAATAAAAAATCAGCTCAAAGGGATACAATTTTCGTCGCCGGAAGATGCGCTGGCTGCGTTCGAGCAGGCTGTAAACGAGGTGTCTGCGGCGGACTGGAAAAAGTGTTTTGAAAACTGGTTTAGGCGCATGAATCTTTGTATAGAGGCTGGTGGAAAGTACTTTGAAAAGATTTGATAAAAATATATGTACGTATAGAACAATTTTTTTTAGTTTCGCAAAACTTTCTGAGTGTCCCACGTATGTGGTGGTACCTGAGTAAGAAAGAGATGCAAAAATTCATATTGTGTGCACGGTGTGTTAATGTCTTTTGTCAGGTCGATGGGTGGTACGGAACCCTTACTGTGTGAGTCTGACTCGCACTTAGCCGGTATTTTTAAACGATCTGGCCAACATATATCATTTATCTTAAGCCAACGCACTGTTGAGCTTATATATTTTTTTAAACTGAATACCATGTTATACGAACATTACAAGTCCAACAAAATATTTTATAAAGATAATTCAATTTTTTCATTTCAAACAAGCTCAGTACATGCTCTTAAGAAATGTCGAGAATTGCACGAATAGAAGGAAAAAATAAAATAATCTCACATCAATCAACTCAGCCTATCGCAGTCCACTGCTGGACATAGGCCTCTCCCAAGTTGCGCCACAACACTCGGTCCTCTGCCTTCCGCATCCAACGTCACGTTCTTTAGGTCGTCGGTCCACCTGGACCAATCAATCAATCAATCTCACATACTTTCGTGTAAACTTATATCTAGGAAGTACTTTCTAGTGATATCTAGTATTACGTGGATTGACTGCCAACGAACCTCCATAACCTTTGGAACCCAATATGATGGTATCAGTGAAGGCGTGCGTGCCTCTACCCCTCGATCTGATATTATGTCTTATTTTTATATACTAGTGGGCTCGCCCGTTCTTATCATGAGAAAATGTAGGTTTGACATTCTCTTGTGTGGGTTGATAAAGATTTTATTAATATCTGACGTTGGTGTCAGATATTAATAAAATCTTTGTCATGTTTGTGAGTTGTCATACAGTGATTAGTTTACCTCATCTAGAAGAAAGCAGTAGGAGTAATATCATCATCATCGTCATTTCAGCCGAAAGACGTCCACTGCTGGACATAGGCCTCCCCCAAGCATTGCCACAACGACCGGTCCTGCGCTTTCCACATCTAGCGGATTCCCGCGACCTTCACCAGGTCGTCGGTCCACCTTGTGGGGGGCCTACCCACGCTGTGCCTTCCAGTACGCGGTCGCCACTCCAGAACTTTACGGCCATTTGTTCTGCGAGCCATGTGCCCCGCCCACTGCCACTTAAGTTTGGCAATTCTTCGGGCTATGTCGGTAACTTTCGTTCTCCTGCGAATCTCCTCATTTCTGATTCGATCACGCAGGGATACTCCGAGCATAGCCCTCTCCATTGAGTGACCTTTGAGTGACTGAGCCTTCTTATCTTTATTATCTTCTTGTGAGCGACCACGTTTCAGTGCCGTAAGTAATTACTGGCAACACACACTGGTCAAAGACTTTCGTCTTGAGACACTGCGGTATTTTGGACGAGAAGATATTGCGTAGCTACCCGAACGTTGCCCAACCAAGTCAGATTCGACGATTGAGCTCTTTCTCGAAGTTGGACCTACCTAGCTGGACAGTTTGTCCTAGGCATACATAAATATAATCGTCAACAACTTCGAGTGTAGATTCTCAGATTTTTACAGGAATGAGTGGTATATAGGAATTCGACATAACCTTTGTCTTGTCCATATTCATTATAAGACCCACTCTACTGAGGACATCGAGCATGAGCCATGAGACCATGGAGGACCATGACTACTATGTCGTCGGCAAACCGAAGGTGGGTGATGTACTCGCCGTTTATGTTAATGCCTAGCCCCTTCCAGTCCAGAACCTTGAAGACATTCTCCAATGCCGCAGTGAACAGTTTCGGAGAGATCACATCTCCCTGTCTCACACCTCGCTGCAGAAGGCTATGTTTCTAGGATAGGAGTTTTTTTTTTAATTTAGTGGTTACAATTTTTCTGTGTTATATTAAAATATTACTAACTTGTTCCGTTAGATTTAGCTCATTCAGGGAATGCTATCGAACACCTTTTACTAGGGGGTCAACTCTGAAATCGCGAAAAAAAGTGCTGATCCATGCATTTTCTAGAGTGACTTCGATGATTTTCTAGGGAACAGCTGTCCCATAGTAAAAGTTGTTGATCTTAAAATATGACCACGCATTTCTGATTCACGTTGTATAATATAATATCTATTAAGATAGTGTTGTTAAATTGTTTTCTACAATAGCAATCAACAAATTGTTGACAACTAAACCACATAACTAATTTTAAACGAAAGTTCGCACTTATCCAAAATTCTTATTATGCCAATATGATTTTTATATATCATCATCATCATCCTCATCATTTCAGCCGAAAGACGTCCACTGCTGGACATAGGCCTCCCCCAAGCATCGCCACAACGACCGCTCCTGTGCCTTCCGCATCCAGCGGATTCCCGCGACCTTCACCTTCATTTTTATATATATATATTTATTTTTTTATGGTCTAGTGGTCGCAATCGCGACTGCTGAGCTTGGGGTCCTGGGTTCGATTCCCGAGTCGGGCAAAGTGTTATTGGGTTTTTCATTAGGAAATTCTCAGTAGCAGCCCGGAGTATGAATTTGTGCCCGGTTAATGGCAATAGGCTCGCCCCCTATTACATGGGACTATAACATAACTGGCGAAATGTGGGTGTACTATACACCTCTGCCTACCCCTTCGGGGAAATACAGGCGTGATGTTATGTTATGTTATGATTTTTATAAAAAAGAGCAAACGTCTCCAAAGAAAGTTTTCCTGTTGGTATCTCTTTTTGTAAAAAAATTGCCTGAAGTGTCTCAGTTAAATACATCACTGTTGTATACCTATATAGAATTTATATAAAGTCTTTGTTTGTAACCATAGATGGTGGTATTCCGTCGTCATGGTAGCGGGGAGAACATGAGTGTATCGTTCTCGCAAATGTAAAAAAGTTAAATAAACCGCAATACAATCAGTAAAATTGGTTTCGTTTCATCGAATGAAATCCATGTAAATATCAGAAATCAATATCAATTCGTTTAGGCTACAAATGGCGATAAAGGTTCTGTGATCGAGCCTTAAAAATGTAAAAATGTGTAATGTAAAGGTATTTCTTTACATGCGTACTAGAACTTTTGTAGGGACATGGTTAGGTTCTATAGTCTGATGAAAGAAATGTCCATTCAGAATTACTAAATTAATTTAATGAGAAAGTTCATCATCATCATCATCATTTCAGCCGAAAGACGTCCACTGCTGGACATAGGCCTCCCCCAAGCATCGCCACAACGACCGGTCCTGTGCCTTACGCATCCAGCGGATTCCCGCGACCTTCACCAGGTCGTCGGTCCATGAGAAAGTTACTACAACTAAATAAAGTTTATACAAATACATAAAATTAGGGATATCTAAATACTAGTGACCGCAAAACGTGTGGATGTACCTTTAGAACCACTTTCATTTACCAATAAATACATAACTATTTGTGTTATTTTGGACTCCGTTTCTTGTCCATCGGCTAATATACAGTGACAAGTATGACAGCTCTTTAAATAAACTAATGGGATGTACCGTTATTCTGGGAATACAATATTTATAAAAGTTTCCGTTTTCTTACGAACACAGACACGGCTAAATGTCTATGTGCACGAAACCCGGATGGCTTGAGTTCTATTACAGGAACGGTCAGCAAGCAAAAATGTCGGTGTTGAACATTTTTTTCCTCCTAGATTTATAAATGTTCACTAAATTCACAGAGAGTAAAAAATATAGCTCGAAGAATTGCCAAACTTAAGTGGCAGTAGGCGGGGCACATTGCTCACAGAACGGATGGCCGATGGGACAGTACAGATACATAGGCGCAGCGTGGGTAGGCCCCCCACAAGGTAGACCGACGACCTGGTAAAGGTCGCGGGAATCCACTGGATGCGGAAAGCGCAGGACCGGTCGTTGTGGTAATGCTTGAGGGAGGCCTATGTCCAGGAGTGGACGTCTTTAGGCTGTAATGATGATGATGACGAAGTACTGCGAACAATAATTGTGTAGCCAACAAAACCGTGCTCCTCCGTGTATAAACCAGCTTTCATGCACACACATGCACCTCAAACCGTGCTCACCGCTCTCAGTACACATGTGGCGGCATCGTCCAGTAAGCATCGCGAAAACAAAATATCCTTCAGGTGCATGGTGTGTGCGTGAGCGCTGGTTTGTACACGAAGGAGTACGGTTTTGTTCGCAGCACTTCGTCTATATTTTTTAATATGTCTGTGACTAAATTACAATATTTCAAAAACCCTGATTTTGATTTACTTACAGAAAAAGTAAAGTATTTTTTTACGTTCAACCAAAAATATTTTATGTGGACCGCAGGCATAAACGGCTTTCATGAAATAATTTCGGAAATCCAATAATTGCCCCGACGAGCTTTTGATTTGCGACCAGAGGGGAGTTGTTCAATTTTAGATGGCCGCAGTCTGTTTCCAATATAATTTGCAAAAGTTAGACCTTTATTTAATATTGCTGGACTCCAAAACTTGATTGACAGACGAGTGTAGTTTGAGAAGAATTAAAACTTCGAAATAGTTTAAATTACACAAGTCTTAAGTAAATTAAAGTAAGCTACATAAGAAACTTTCGAATTGGTTTTTATCCCTGCAGCTGAAACTATGCCCGCGATTTTGCCCAGATTTAATTCGGTTTAGTACAGAAAGATGTTATCACGCATCCTTCGGGGACTGCTGTCTTCTCGGGATAAAAGGTAGCTTAAATGTTTAAAACAGAAATACTGTATTCTAAGCTTATAATATGTTCTAAGCATATGTTAATCTGGGTTATGGTCTATCTGTGTGCCAAAAATCCAAATCCTTTCAGCCGTTTCAGTGTGATTGAAGGACAAACAAACAAACATGCATACTTTTGTATTTATTGTAACATTAAGTAGGACAAACAGAAAAGTCTTGACAGACAAATGTAATATATTAAAGTCGTCGATAACCGAACCAATAAAATCTTTCGCTGACTACTATGTCAATTTTGCACTTTCAGCGCATGTTCGGCATACTAGGCCAAGCCTTATAAGGTGGTTCAATACGCCCTTTCAGTTCATGTAGCCAGGTCGGGAGTTAGCGGGGCATAGCTATAATAGCAAGCGGTTGCGGCTAAGCGCACAGATGCAAACATTGGTATCGCCGAGCGCGGTCGGCCGTCGGAAGCATTTTGATAAAACGTTGCACAATTTCCGTCTGCTGTGGTATCGCCCCATGAACGTTGATTGCGAAAATAGGTTTTAATAAACTAGGACTTCACTGACTATTAATATAAGAGAGATTTTCCTATTAAAGGAAGAGAAAATTTCTTCCATGGGATTTTTGTCAACAATCGTCTAAAGGTCAACAGCTCCATTAAGTTCACGTGAAACGGGAATTACAAGGAATTCAAAACCAAGCAGAATTCTAGGATTAATGGCAAAATATTTGTCGAGATCCATTTCATCATATTAAATTCTAAATGCGGCAGGAACATGATATTTTAATGAGATTTCCGAATGCCAAAATTCTCGTCTAAAGATAACAAAACTACCTAGGACTAATAAGTCAAATTCCTCTGCGAACGACATCAAGTATGAATGGTATTTTCTAATAAAAACTTCAATAAAATGTACAACGCGACGGGTATTAGCGCCGCGAAATTCCTCGCCGCGTAAATAATAACATAAAGATTTTCCAATACATGTCCCAATAAGAACCCCCGGCGCTGCCGACGCCACCCTCGGCGCATTAGCTAACTGTCGCAAGTATACCTACCCGTGTTTCCCTGGGAAGTTGCCTGTAAAGATAATCATAATTTACCAAAGTTATACTCTTATCTTTGTTCTCCCTTGATTCTGAACTTATGAGTTTAAACACCAGTCTCGACTGATATTTTAAACATTGTTAGCAATTTTTTCTTTAGGAAGAAACAAAGGAATTTCGAACTTTCTTAATAAATATCAGGCTCGTATTTACTTTTATATTAGCGATAATAAATACAAAGAAATTCCTTTCACAAAGGAAGAACGTAAACAAGTAGAAAATATAAAATATGATTTAAAGAACGAGAAGTTGTTTAAAGTAAATTCGGTTTTGCGGAAGATATGAAAGGATGAAAATAATAAAATAAGGTCCCGACAAACGAGAGAACAATAATTTAGTCGGTCGTGTCGGAGAACAAATACAGTGTCAACAGATAATAAAGGCAGAGCTGGCCGGTCCCCGCCGCAAACCCAATAATATAGAGCCTCCGAACGTATAAGAACCTTTATACAGCGGACCTGTGTACTGTATAAGGAAAGGATGTCACCGCCGTAGTTATTGCTGGAAACTTGGGACCGACCAGATTTGAGCCGAATGCGTTTATATGAAATATCGAAAGCCAAAATATGGGTAAACAAGCTCGTTTATTGAATATTATATTGAGTTATTCTATCGCAGACCGCTACCAAAACTAAATAAAACTGTGATGGGAGTCCATCATGGTTAATCAACCGTGAAAATCGCCACTCCTAACAGCTGTATCGAAGGATTCAGGAATTTGTCTTAGTTGCCGACTAGCTAACGGTTTGGTACATACTTGAATCCCTTTCCGAGATTGTCGGAATTCCATGGTAACCCCACTCAAATTAACTCATTATTTCCTAACATAGTTTGGGTAAAATGTAATATATATTTTATTTTCTTATCATGTAGGTGTAGATTTCTGGAAATAATTAATTCTAGTAAGTTATTAACTTACACGTGTCTACTTATTGACAAGAATTCAAACAAGAAATAACGAAGAAAGTAGGTAATACTCGTCTAGTCGTTTGTTCACACGCACAAACATGATTGGTTCCACATTTACCGAATAACCATATTTGAATGTGAAATAACGTCGATCCCGCACAGAGAAAAATAACTTGAGAGGAAAATTTGGTAAATCTCATTGACGCGCTGTCTCCGAGGAAATCACTAGTACTAGTCGTGAAGTCGTGCCGTCGAGCAAAAATAAATAGTGTAGTGAAATTCTTAAAACAATTCGTGAACTTTCACGAAAAACAAAAGATTTAATGGGAATACTGCCAGCCAGCCTGTATACTTGTATAGTCTTTAGGTAATATTCTTTGCCGTTTTCAGAGATTACACTCATTATTTTTATTACGTACATTACGTTTATCTGACAATGAATAAGATTTTGAATTAGTATGATTAAGATGTTTTAAAGATTTTTTAAATGTTGTTACAATAGGATTTATTAATTACCTACATAAGTTCTGACCGAATTTATACGAATAATAAGGAACGATTAAGAACGATAAGTATTTTGATTTGATAGGGAAAGAGATTATTCTTATAACTCCGGTATTAATTGTATTATTAGTACTTAATAGTAAGGGGTTTTGTATTTTTGACACATCTTAAGGCCCTGTCCCTGCACGAAACGTCTCGGGGTGGACTGCGGGGCGCAGTGGGGAGCTGGAGCACTGAGGCGCACCGGCCCGTGATAACAATTAGTTATGTAAAACATTAAATTAATGTAATTTTATAAAAATAAAAAAACTGAAATGGATTACTTGGCTTGCGATAAAATATATCGTGTTCGTGTAAGTTTCAAAATCATGTTCTATATAAATTTTCGTCATAAAATGAATTCAAAGTGTCAAAAATTGGCTATGTTTGGATTTTTTTCTATCAAGCGTAGTTATTTAAATCGTGTATCGATCTTTCAAAATGGATACATAAACTACTCAACTCCACCATATATTTTTTCCATTCTCCCTACTTCAAGAAATGATGACGAAAAATGGAAAGAAACCATGTACTTTTTTGGAGTTTGGCGACCAGATCGGTCCTTGTAGAAATATTTTTAGTTTATGAAGAGAAACACTAGGTATTATTTAGTACCTATAGTAGTTGTCTATTTATTCATCACCTGTGCCTTATTAGCGGTCAAGGCCAAAGTAGTATTTCCTTATTACTATCCAAAAAAACCTTCACCCCTTTTCAGGTACTTATGGAAGAACATAATACCTCCTTCCTCTACATACTAATTTTAAAATAATAATATGATCGTTCAAAAATTCTGCCCCGAAAAATATGACGAAATATATTTCATCAAATATGCCAAGATTGGTCGGGTAGTATGTCTAAATATTCAAAGATTCCTTAATCAAGTTTAACCGAAATATTGAACTGACAGATAAATGAAACGAGGGTTCTCTTAAAGACAACGGGTTCGATCTGTAATCGATACTGGGTACGAATATTCAACCCTTTAGTCCTATAAGACCCTGGCTCTGTAGGAAGCTATTAATGAACAATATTATGGGTATAATAATCATATCCACTGGATTTGTTTCGCTAATCTAGGTTCAATTAAAAACAATCAAAGTAGATTAAATTGGCTGTATTGATTTTGGTATTAGATGAGTGTTACGAAATTAAATATAAGTCTAGACAAAGCCCGCTTTTTAGATTCAAAAGGTAATGTTATTAGATCAAAGAACAAAAACAAATGACAAAACATTTTAGGAATATTTAAATAAAACTTTGATGCCCTTCTCGATTTTCTCAACTGTAAGATCGATTCTAGTTTGAACACTATTTGGATTCGATGAATCCGCAATTTTTTCTAAACCTACTGAAAGTTAAAAACTGTTTCTTATATGAATTCAATACAACATAATAATCTTTTTACTACAATAATCAACAGTTTCACCTCGAATACGGATCACATGCCCGGTTCAAGAGCCGTATCAATATTTGGGATGCACTTGGTCAGTGACGGGCCAAACATTTCGATAAATGGAATTTTGGTAATACCTACACCGGTTCCAATTTATATAGAAAAATAGTATGCGAGCATTAACTGTATTTTGTTATTTGGTTTTGATTTTTAAACTATTGAGTCAAGTTTATTTTTATTCTATCCCTCTTTTTTATACAAAAAAAACATAATATTTATCTGCATTATACAAAACGTCATAAACAGTATTGAACTATGTTTACGGGACTTGTCGCGCACAATTAAATCAAAACATAACAAACATTTTAAACATTTTTTTTTTATTTAATTGTGCGCGACAAGTCCCGTAAACATAGTTCACTATGAGTGAAATTCGAGAAAGTTTAAAAACTTCTGGCATAAACAATATCTTAGTAGCTAAGAGCTAAGTGGCACCCCAATCAGTAAAATAATAATTACTCGCTGAGTACATCACACAGTACAGTTTTTAACAATTGAAGTACTTTTTTGAGGTACTTGAGTTTAATCAGAAATCAGAAACTATTAACTCTGTAAATTATTGTTCGCTGTAGTTGTAGATATAGATAAAATAAAAATGTGAAAAACGGCCACTTTTGGCACTTGTTCTATCTACAACTACAGCGAACTATAATTTATAGAGTTAATAGTTTCTGATTAAACTACAGTGCCTGTACTTCAATTGTTAAAAACGAATTTTAGATGAATGATGTACTCAGCGAGTAATTATAATTTTACTGATGGGGGCGCCACTGAGCTCTTAGTAGCGCCTTAATTGCTAAATTCTTTTCGTGTAAAACCGATATTAGGTTTTTAGAGGGTTTCGCTTTAATTGAATACAGTGAAAATCTTTGGTATTGATATTGCTCTAATATTGTTACACAAAAGTTGTCCAGTTTCCAAGGTTTCTTACTTTGAGTAAAGAGATCATAGAAATATGCTTTAAAATAATATATAATATAAATAAAAGTTTTTAATTATTTATGAGACTGAAAAATCCCTCCTTCATAACTACCAAAATATATTACTTTGCATAGTAATCGTAAAAGTTTGTAAATTTGGTTTTCTTTATTCATATTTACCTACTTTAATTTTCGACTACACTTGCACAAATTCAACAATAATTTACATAAGTACGACTTAAAAAGTACTTATAGATAATGACAAACAAATAAGTACTTTAAGTTCTTGCAACGTAAGCCTTATTTAACACATGAAGGTTGTTTTGCTTGTTAGGTTCATTTATATTTCATTATTATAACCTGCGGATTTCTATATAATATTTCAATATCTAGCTTCAAAACTAGAATCTAGCTAGCTAGTATCTAGCATCAAAATTTAAGAAGATCATTTGTTTCGTTATAGTTTGAATCGTGCAAAATGCTCGAATCAATAATACAAAAAACACGTCGAATACATAACCTCCTCCTTTTTTAAAGTCGGTTAAAAATCAAATGATATTAAAACAACTTTCCAGGTAGCTATCTCTGTATTTTGAATGAGATTAGGCAAAAACTTCATGAATGCTCTGAAACAGCAAACACTAGACGAGTGAAATATTGTAAACTTATTCATAAACTTTGTGGTATATTTGAAATACAGAGTTAAATATCCAACTTAAGTACAGCTTGATTCTAAAGCCACTCAAATATTCTTGGTATTTAGTTAGTTGAATCTGTTTTAGTTGCAATTCATTTATTTGAAAGTCAATGATAAAAAGTTTGAATTGACTCGAAGGTAGCAAAACGGATCGTCTCTCAAGCGTGCCAGTGACAGATCAATACTTCTTTTGTAAAGTTCCAAAAGGGATTTAGTACTAAGTTAAACCTGAATTTAAGCGAATCGCCGGTAACGAGCGAAGTTTTTGGCCACAATGAATGTAATTAATCGAAAATTTAATTTTTAACTTTATCTTCTTTGGCGATAGTGCTTGTCTTGGGTCGCATTTTCGGGAGATTTGCACTAGAAAAAGTTTTAATTGGAACTTGAAAGTTGATGAACACTTTCTTTTAAAGGTTAGCGATTCACTTTCCTTCAATATACTGAGCACGGAAATACGATGGGATCACTTTTCAAGATAAACGTGAATTAATCTCAAATCATCAATATATCCCTCTTTCCGAATAATATTTGACTAAAGAATTGGATTTCAGGAAAATAAATAAGCTGTTTACGTTGCGAAATTTCAATAAAGAGGTAGTAGCTGCATCACAATTTCCTGGTAAACTCTTTTCACAAAATTTCGTGTTGTTCGCTATCATGTTTACATATTTATTAACATATTTCGTTTAACTGGTTTGTTCAAAGATTCAAAAATTTATAGCATACTAAGTGTACAGTCGGCTGCACAAAAAGGTATCATCATCATCATCATCATTTCAACCGAAAGACGTTCACTGCTGGACATAGGCTTCCCCCAAAAAGGTATACATTTCGCGAAATTAAAAAGTTATTTTAAGAAAAATTTGAGTTTGAAATCTCTCAATATTGTGGAAAATAAAGATTTTATTTTCGTGAAAATAACAAGTTTTGATTAAGGAAGTTGTTCAAACTAGTCTTGACAGAAATTCTTGTCAAAAGTAGTTTTGACTAATTGTATCGAACTAAACGCATAAAAAAATGAATTAGGCCCTGAGTATAATGACCTTCCCCCCTAGCCAAGTTGACAGTCTACACAATCGTCAATCGTCAACGCTAATAGAAAACGATCAAAATGTATGGGAATGACATATCTCAACGAAAAAATCATTCGTTCAGATATGTCATTCCCATACATTTTGATTGTTTTCTATTAGCGTTGACGATTGTAGATTGTGTAGATTGTCAACTAGGCTAGGGGGGCTTGTAATATAGGTCAAAATGTGTTAAACAGATTAAGCGCACACCGACTACATGTGGTCAGACTCTGTCCTATTAGTGTTTTTTTCAAGCGTGGAGCCAGAAGCTCGCGAAGGAAAGAAGAGCTTCCCAAGTAGTGAAAGGGGGGGTCGTCTGGCGAGAAAACTCCGAAACACTTGCATGCTTAGGGTCAAGGTCAATTACCCCGGTGTTCACAAGTGGTTTTGACTTTGATCAAAACCAGTTTTGATTGATACTTTTCAGTCAAAATAGTTTTGACATATTTTTTTTCATACAATACTACTTTTGGATAGACCTCGTTAGTCAAAAGCCTTTTTGACTGTTTTTTGCAGTTAAATGTACTTTTGACCAGTTAAGGAAACATCTAACATATACTTCGTTGTGCAGCTTACTGTACATTGGTGTGTTACATTTTTTATTTTGTACATGTATCTTAGTGGCCTGATTTAACAACATTATGAATAGTGTTGAATTTATTTATAACTAAGGTAGAAGGTAAGTAAAATTATTAGAATAATTATACTGACACTTTCCCAATTTATTTTTTACAATTCTTTGATTTTAGCAATTTTTTTTATGAATGACTCAACTAATTTGTTTATTAGTAGCCGTAGTAGTGATGTATCAAGTTTAATAGTCATAAATACCACCATAGTAGTGTACCTATTGAAATGGTCCGTTAAAGTTTTAGTTGAAGACTGTATTTAAGCCTCATTCAGTCAAAAACAGGTCGGAGGAAATAGGACAGGTAATTTAGGACGGGATTAGTAAAATCTGTATTGACGAGAACGAATTTTGTCCTAAATTACTTTTATTTATTGTGATCTATCTGACTCTAGTATAATACTTCTGACTTTAATATTATAAATGTGAAAGTTTGTGAAAATGTTTGTTACTCAATCACGCTGTAAGGGATGAACGGATTTGGATGAAAATTTAGCATACAGATAGAACATAACCCGGGTTAACATATAGGCTACTTTTTATCCCAGGAAGATGAGTAGTTCCTGAGGAATGCGCGAATTTGTATCCTTTTCTTATGAGGGGGGGGGGGACCTGGTGTCCTAAGATATGTCCATCCATGCGGGAAAAGCCCCGCGGCATAGGCTAGTTGTGGAATAAAATTACAGTAAAAATATCCAGTATTTATTTGATTTAGGGTCAGTTTTTCAATCGTCTGATAACTTTTAACTCAGAAATGAATGCGAATCTTTGACAGAGTTTCTATAAAACAACTGTCAAAATGCCAAACTTATTCCTGAGATAAAAGTTAACTGGCGATTGGAAAACCAACCCTTATTTTTATTATAGAGATAGATACAAGGTTTTTGAGCATGAATGAATTAATTTCTTTGAATTTTTACATAAATACTATTGCTGCTGGTGAACTCCATAGGTGGAAGTATGCTGATTGGTATTCATAGATAGTAGTAGGGTTAGGTGATAGGTTTGCTTGTAATCTCGTATTGCTTTTGCTTACACACTGTTTCGATACAAACACAAAACATTAATTGCTGCACGGCTCAGCTTCGTACGCAAATGCATCTCTTGCTAATACAGGTTTGAGTGCTGATCGCTTGGCCACTTTACCTTTACAAACCGTGTAGTCCCAAAGAATAGGTGTGATGAGGGTGAAGTGTCGTAACAGGCAACTTATTGTGTCATTGTTCCGGATAAGATAGGGAAACAGCTACATTGTTGATTACGAAACGGAAAGTAATTTTTTCCCACTTGCTTGGAAATTGGTTCATTATAAAAAAAAACCTGCCAAGTGCGAGTCGGACTCGCGCACTAAGCGTCCTTACCTGATATCGACCTGATACTCCGTAGAAACTGATTTAATTTATGAGAGTTCACCAAAGGTGCAGCACCTCCCGTTGATATCTTTCATATTTGCATATCTTTCTTATTCAGGTACATACCACCACGCATGCCCCTATTTGCCTTCATCATCCTCCTGCCCTTATACCAATTTATTTGGGGTCGGCGCAGCATGTTTTTTTCTTCCATACATCTCTATCAGCCGTCATCTCCGTGTTCACTTTGCCTTATTTTTATTAATAATTAACTTACTGAAATTCATAAATTATAGATACCTAAGTGGTACCGAACATTGCTCTAACAAAAACGTAAGTCAGATTGAAGGACAAACTTAGCTTTGCAAAGGAAGAAATAGATAGTAGAGTCTGGTGGTATGATTTAATTTATATTTTATTGTATTATCAGTGAATTTTGTTTGTTCTATGCTGTAAATGATCTGTGAAAGCCAAAATAAATATCTTCCTTTCTTTTCGTCCTTCAAAAAAATATTCTCCCATACATCGGTCTACAACACGGTCGATTCACCAACTGCAAATGTAAGTTTGCAATCACAAAAAATATTTTATCCTATGATATAACCACAAATTCATAATTTTCGGATATTTTCCTTTACTTGTGCTGTGATACCTTGCTTTCTGCAAATTTTTATACTTCAAGGAATCATTTACCTTAGTATGTGGTATTAATTTCAACTTGATACCTTTACCCATTCTTGAGATAAAAATTCTTGACAGACGGACAGACAGACAACCAGCCAGCCAGCCAGACAGACAGACGGACAACAAAGTGATCCTATAAGGGTTCCGTTTTTTCCCTTTGAAGTACGGAACCCTAAAAAAATTATACATCAATCGGCTCTTTTCCATACGCAACGAAATAACACGCCAGCAATATCCAACACGACAGTAATATAAATTGCTGGTCAGTTTTTTTAACTTATGCTATCGGGGTTTTTAAGTCCACACTTACATAAATTAGGTGTTTTAAGGTACAAAATATTTATTACTTCAAAGGGTGAATGCGTATTTTTTTTTTCAAAAGTTTGAAAACAGAACAAGAAACGCGCGTGGGTGAATTTACTAGGCTCGCGCCTCGACCTTTTAAAATCACTTCGGAAGAATTCGTCATTGACTCGTACTTCCAATATTACTCGGCCGTCAATTGCTTAATTTCAGGCCTCGACAGTAATGTACTATTTTCGTAACACTTATTTCTTAAAGCAAACAAGATCCCAGCCCAGAGTAGAAAAGCTACACAAGAAGAATTTATAATATAAAGAACAAAAGTTTAATTTCATCAACGAAGCAAGTTAAATGTAGCAATTTATAATTTACTGACAACAAAGATTGTACACACTCACGTTCACACAATATGCGAGTATCTCAAGTCGAGCATGCCAACTCAAACATTGGTTACAAAGTAAACCAAGAATTCGGATACTGTGATTTATTTAATCCAAGTTATTCACTTCGTTTATTAAGCAGAGTCGAGATTAATACTGAGAGCTTAACGTAAGACGTGAACTCCGCCCCCCCTGCCCCGCGAGACACCCCAGGGCCCCGCGTGACGCCGACAGATAAGCTAATTACTTATTGTGATTTAGCAACCGGTTCTCGGCAAATTTTTCATCAAATTTTCAGAGAGCAATTCTGAATAATAAGTAGACGTCGTCCACCACAATGGCAGCAATTAACCGGACAATTTAACTTTTTAATTGCGAATTAAGAAACTGGGGAGTGCAAAGGTTGAACACGGCCCGTGAATTAATCGTCTAGGAAGGTTTTTACTGCCCGACGCGCGTACTTTTACATAATATGTTCACACATTGTGCTATGAGTCAAATCCGGAGAATATAATCACTATCGAAGTTTCGTTATATGTTAGCTATAAGTTATGCTATTAAACAGACGAAGTACAAGCAAAATTTATTAAATATTCCAAGGTTGCTTAACACTGTAGTTTTAAAAGTTATACAAAGTAGTTTTTTATCGGGTTCTTTGTTTTCATCCATAATCCTAGTTTTTCTTATAGTGTCCGTACCAAGCTGAGGAAAACTTTCCGAAACTTGAATTCATAAAGAAACTTTAAAGTTTGAGCAAACTTGAATAAAAACAGGAAAGCTTCGTTGTGTAGTCAAAACACAAGCGGTATTCAATGCTACTATATTTATAAAAAGAGGTAGATACGTTACTAGCGCTCCAAAATGCGCAAGCGTACAAAAGGAGCTAAATATCGCCTCATAGCCAGTCGGTCTCGTACAAGTAAACGATACGTACATACCATTTTCCCGCTAGCCACGTGTTCGTGTCGATTAAAGGCTTCAAAATACCGTTGAGTGTAATGCGTAAATGAAATGCCTAGTGAAATGTAAAAAGAAAAAAAATATTATGTGTGCCGCCGCTGCGTAGGAAACATTATTTTCGTTTGTTTTGTGAGCGTATAACGTATCTTTACTAAATATCATTGGCGGTATTACCAAATTGTGTTCGTTATCTACATAACTTGTGTCTGCCCGAGAAACAGTATATTAATATGAAAGCGATTTTAGCTTTGCGTTAATCGGAATTCAGGAATGAGCATAGACAATGTAAACATGACAATAGGAGTAGGAGTAAGGGGCTGGTTGGAACTCGTATCGGTGGCGTGCCACTCGTGCGATAACACAACGCGGCGTCTTTGTGGACGGATGTAAAATTATTAAGCAACGGAATGCCGTAAATGGGGTTTCCCTCTGTAATATCAAGGGTTAGAGGCGACTCGCTTTCGGCTTTCATACGATTAAGTTTATCGAATTCCGGACGTAGGTACCTAATTACGTTTCATGGTATCGGTGGCCAGCTTCATTGTGGGTTAGATTTTGTGATTATTAGGGTTCCGTACCCAAAAGGTGCCAAACGGGACCATATTACTTTCGTTTCGCTGTCCGTCCATCCGTCCGTCCGTCTGTCCGTCGGTCCGTCTGTCTGTCACAGTGCTGTATCTTTTGAACGGTAATAGGTAGCCGGTTGAAAATTTTTTCAGAATATGTGTTGCTATGACCCTTATCACGACAAACACTAAAAATAAAAAAAGTATAAAACCAAAGGGAACAAGAAACCTTAAAAAATATGCATTTATTCCACGTTTTTGTTCCTGCTCTATCTTCAAAACGGTGACACATACCAGCGTCAAACTTGGTCTGATTATAGTGCATACTATGTAATTTAGCAACAAATACTATAATTAGGGCAAGCACAGACATATATGGTGGTACCTGCGCACAGTGTGATAAGATCCCGGTTTTTGTCTCATCGTGTTTTTATTGAGTTAATCGATAGAGTTTACAATTCCGACGATTAGACTAAAACTCCGGGTTCGCTCAGACTTGAGGTTTTTTTTAAAAAAAATGTCAAAGTTTCGCAATATCCGACTCTGGAAAAATGAAAAAAAAAACATTATAATTTAATGGAAGTACTTATTACAGAATTTATTTATTCTATCGAAAAATGGTATAATAGCCGACCGTTCTACCAATTCCTGTTGCATTAGTATGAATGGGTCGAGAGATATGATTTTTTTTCTCATTTTTCGTTTTCATTTTTTTATTCATCTAAACCGCCGTAGTAGGTGGTCATTCCTACATCAAAAAATTGCTGATACTTTCTATTATGTGTAGTATTAATTTCAAAACCTAACTCATTGGTTTCCAGGAGTTATTGGAGATTCAAAATTTTCCTTAGGGGTGACACTTTCATGTATCCGAAAAAAAACCAATAAGAATATATTTTATCTGAAAAAAAAGGTGTTTTAAATACTTTTTAATAATTAATATGGAGTTGGCTATTTGAAAGAAAGAAAAAGAAAGTAAGAAAAAATATTTATTTGCTTCAAAAGTGACGCACAAAATTACCAAAAAAAACAAGAAACACAGGTACAGAGCCAAGAAGTGTGGTAAGATATGCGTCACATCCGTGCAAAACGGCCACCGCTCAGCATATTGCTATGCCTCATGCACGGAGCAAAGACACAGCGCTGGTGCCGGCGTCGACACAAATTCACAATGCAATAACGAAAGGAAAATGTATATGAATTTGTAAAATATTATGTAGTCTAACCGAACTAAAATTCATCGTCATTGTTAGTTACAATTAATTCAATATGAGAATAATTATCCATGGCTAGATTTTGTTCATTAACAGGTCTCAATAAAGACAATGCGGCCGGTGGCAATGGAATTTTTTTAGCCTTTTTTTTTCTCTAAGAGGTTGAGGCTATACATGGATACAAAATAAATTATTCTAAAGAATTGTTATAAATCAAAAAGTATAATAAAATAGATTTAAAAGAATTGTAAAATATAAAAGTATACTAAAATTTATTCAAAATAAGTTGTAAAATAAATAAAACTTTTTTGAGTCGGCGCCAAACAAACGAGCAAAGTGCGTGTAAGTTGCAAGTTGATCCACTTTTGGAAAGTTATTGTTTATCGTTGAAAATTTGACTTTGTATTGTATTTGATGTTATTTTGTTTATGTTATTTCTTTAAAGTAATTTAATGATCTTCGTTGATTGTTTGTTTGGCGCCGACTCATAATTAGTTATTTACATTAGTTTAGCTAGGAAAATAGTTACTAGGACTAAAAGCTACATTTTAATTTTCGCTTTTCAGTTTCTGTTTACGTCGGTTCCATTTTTTGTTAAAAACTTTATTTTTTTTGTGACAAAATTCTAACTACAGTTAATATGTTGTAGTATCTAGAACATTTATGTGTGCCATGTTTCAACAGAATCGGTTAACAGGTAAGAATTCAGTGGGTGAATAAGCACTCATCCCTGTTTTCCTACCCTTAGGGGTGGATTTTGATTTTCAAATTTAAATGGGAGCAACTTCGAGATATACCCTATCCATTAAAAGAAGAATCATCAAAATCGGACTACTCTGTAAAAAGACGAATTGAGAACCTCCTCGTTTTTTTCGTCGGTTAAAAAGTAAAATAAAATTGATTTAAAAGAATTGTAAAATTAATAAAAAAGAACTAAATTGACTAAAAATATTTAATAAATTGTCAAAGATGTTGATATATTACTCATGTTTAATGTTGATTGATATACTTATGAGACATCGGAAAGGATTTTCTTTTATATACTATTAGTTGAGTCTTTTGGGTTAGAATTTATAGACGGTTTACAAAAAACGTGTATCAGTCAACATGATACCAATCTCTCCATTAGTTTTTTAATTTCCTTTATAAAATTACTCAATCTTTGCGATCTAAGCCACAAAATAATGATATCTTGTTATGGTCGTGATAAGGAAGCTAAAACTTAATAAAAATAAACAAATTATGTTTTGGTTGAAGTGGCAGCCCTGTGCGGATA
The DNA here is from genome assembly GCA_949699075.1 of Asteroscopus sphinx. NCBI lineage: Eukaryota > Metazoa > Arthropoda > Insecta > Lepidoptera > Noctuidae > Asteroscopus > Asteroscopus sphinx. The sequence goes on from OX453013.1 coordinate 16,342,138, forward strand.
TTTCGGATATTACTAAAATTTCCAATAACTCCTGGAAACCAATGAGTTAGGTTTTGGAATTAATACCACACATAATAGAAAGTATCAGCAATTTTTTGATTTAGGAATGACCACCTACTACGGCATAATAAAATGAAAACGAAAAATGAGAAAAAAAATCATATCTCTCGACCCATTCATACTAATGCAACAGGAATTGGTAGAACGGTCGGCTATTATACCATTTTTCGATAGAATAAATAAATTCTGTTATAAGTACTTCCATTAAATTATCATGATTTTTTTTTAATTTTTCCAGAGTCGGATATTGCGAAACTTTGACATTTTTTTTAAAAAAAACCTCAAGTCTGAGCGAACCCGGAGTTTTAGTCTAATCTTCGGAATTGCAAACTCTATCGATTAACTCAATAAAAACACGATGAGACAAAAACCAGGATCTTATCACACTGTGCTGCGTAAGAAAGAGATGCAAAAATTCATATTACCGCACGGTGCGTTGATATCTTTTGATGAATTCTCGTAAATTAAATCAGTTTTTATAGGGTATCAGGTCGATGAGTGGTACGGAACCCTTACTGCGTGAGTTCGATTCGCAGTTGGCCGGTTTTTTCATTTTCCGCCAAAAATTATAATGTATTTTAACGGCGGCTGTGAGATGGTTTCCCCTCGCCCACTTTTAGCTCAGACAAATTTTTTTTTGTGCATATCTGAAGCGGGATTAAATTGTTTCAAACTTTGTCGGACAGTCTGTCGAATGCGAGAAGGCTGGAATCGATTGACAGGCGGATGACTCTGTCGTTATGAAACCTCACAAATATTGAAAGTCGATTGTGTTCAAAATGGCGGCAATGTCGGATTGGCTACGAGAATAAAGCAGCCACAAAGTAAACACCATTCAATTTTATTACGTAGAGCAGTCTCCTTTGAAAATCCCTCGGTAGCAATCCCGTAAATCTCTATTTGTCGCAACTAAAACAGGTCACGGTGGAAGGCTATTACGTTCCCTAAATGCTGCCGAACTCCCTGTAGAGCGCTCTAATCCACTTCGAACGGGCTGGTGTCAAACGCAGGCCAGGGTTGTTTGTATTGTTTATTGTCGCGACGCTCGTTCGTACGGCAAAGACGCCGCCGCCGTCGGCGGCCGGCACCGGAGAGCATGTTTCAATTGATGGAGCCGAACAGTCCCCGGAGTGAACTATTATATTCCTGCCCGTGAACGATACTTATCCTCACTTAATGTCTCCTCTACCTTACTTTGAAATCTTAGAGAGCTTTATAGTATTTCAAATGCTCCGTCCGATATGAAGGATGATGGACTGATATGTGTGGATGATGCTTATCAATATAGGAAGTAGTTGTTGGGTCATTAAGAAGGTCGAAGTTACGAAGGTCAGCGCTGTGTACCTACGCTACAACACAGCATTACGATGGGAATTTTATTTATTACTAGCTTTTACCCGCGGCTCCGCTCGCGTTAGAGACTGGTATCCCCCCGTGACGGATCCTGTTAATAATTAGATGTTTTCTGGTAACTATTACAAAACTGTAAATGTCTGTTTGTTTGTTTATTCAAGCATCATGCAAAAACTACGGGACCTATTTTGTTTTTTTTTGTGTTTAGACTTGTAAACAGGTATGCATTTTATGAAAAAAGAAAACGATTCCTGTAGGATGAATTGAAGAACCACGGAGTGAAGCCACGGGCAAAGTCCTGTCCAGTCTGATAGAATAGAATAGAATAGAATATATTTATTTGCAGTCTGTTCCAGTCCGATCCAGCCCGATCCCGTCCGATTCAGTCCGATCCAGTCCGATCCAGTCCCAGTCCCAGTCTTAGTCTTAGTCCCAGTCCCAGTCCCAGTCCCAGTCCACTCACTCGCCCACTCGCCCACTTTCTCGCCCACTCGCCCGCTCTCTCGCCCACTGGCCTGTCACCCACTTGCCCACTCGACCACTCGCCCACCACACGCCCACTCGCCCACTCTCCCACTCTCCCGCTGGCCCACTTGCCCACTCTCCCACTCGCCCACACGCCCACTCTCACACTCACTCACCTCGCGCCTACCTCTCGATCACTCGCCCACTGGTCAACTCTCTCGCCCACACGCCCACTGGCCCACTCGCCCACTGGCCTGTCACCCACTTGCCAACTTGCCCATCTCGCGCCTACCTCTCGCCCACTCTCTCAATCGCCTACTCGCCCAACACTCGCCCGTCTCGCACCCACTTCTCGCCCACTCGCCCAATCGCCTACTCACCCACTCACCCAATCGTCCACCACTCACCCACTCACCCACTCTCCCACGCTCCCACTGGCCCATATGCTCACTCGCCCACCCGCCCACTCGCCCACACGCCCACTCGCCCACTCGCCCACTCGCTCACTCGCCCACTCACCCACTGGCCAAATCGCCCACTGGCCTGTCACCCACTTGCCCACTCGCCCACCAATCGCCGACCTCTCGCCCACTCGCCCACCTCGCGCCCACCTCGCGCCCACCTCTCGCCTACCTCTCGCCCACTCGCCCACTCATCCACTCACCCAATCGCCCGCTCGCCCACTCACTCACTCACTCACTCATCCAGTCATCCAGCCATCCATCCATCCATCACCGTACATTACTACCCGCTCGCTCGTGCAGTGCAAATAAATGCGTAGAAGCTTCGATTCTGTCTGACGCACCCCACGATTTTTTTTTCTTTTTTTCTTTCTCAAAACCCATACCAGTTTTAAGTCAGATCATCAGGTTTCAAACAAAAAAAGTTTCATCAAAATCGGTCCAGTAGTTTTAGCGTGATGCTGGAACAAACAAACAAACAGACATTTACAATTTTATAACAGTTAAGATAAAATTATGGATACAATACGTGGGACACTCAGAAAGTTTTGCGAAACTAAAAAAAATTGTTCTATACGTACATATATTTTTATCAAATCTTTTCAAAGTACTTTCCACCAGCCTCTATACAAAGATTCATGCGCCTAAACCAGTTTTCAAAACACTTTTTCCAGTCCGCCGCAGACACCTCGTTTACAGCCTGCTCGAACGCAGCCAGCGCATCTTCCGGCGACGAAAATTGTATCCCTTTGAGCTGATTTTTTATTTTTGGGAATAAAAAGAAGTCACACGGTGCTAGATCAGGGCTGTAAGGAGGGTGACCCAGGAGTTTGACTGGCGTGCTGTCCAGGAAGTCCCTCGTTTTGAGTGCGGTGTGCGCAGGTGCATTGTCGTGGTGGAGCAGTAGCCCGCGGAGCCCTGTGTTTGGTCGCTTGTTGCTTATAACAGAGAAAACTTCTGGCAAACATTTGGTAGTATACAATTCGGCATTAATGCTTCTTTGATCCCGTAAGGGAATTGATACCAAGTGGCCAGTCAAATTAAAAAAGCTAGCGATCAAAATCTTACCCCCGCTTCTAGATCGCTTCACTTTGGTAGGCGTTGGCTCATTTTGAAACACCCAAACAGTCGACTGGCGCTTGGTTTCTGGGTCGTATTGATAAATCCAGGACTCATCACCTGTAACAATGTCGTAAACACGCCGAGACGAGCCTGCTTCAAATTTGTTAAGCATATCACGGCACCATTCCACCCGGGCCTGCTTCTGAGCATCGGTGAGGTTGTGCGGCACCCAGCGTGATACTATCCTCCTCACGCGAAGATGGCTGTGTAGAATCTCGTGAACGCTTCCCGATCCAATCTTCAATATGTATGAATCTCCTGATATGTAATTCGCCTATTGTCTTGGATTAAAATTTTCACTGCTAGCACGTTTTCTTCGGTAACAGCCGTCAAAGGGCGACCGCTTCTTTCGTCATCCCCCAAAGTTGGTCGACCGCGCTTGAATTCGTTATACCAACGATACACGGTTGCCTTGGAAGGGCCTTCATCTATGAATGCCATTTGAAGTCTATCGTACGATTCATCCGGTTTCAGGCGACACTTGAAATCGTATAAAATCATAGCTCTAAAATGTTCCCGGCGCAGATCCATATTTCAGTGAGACACAATACTTTGAATTAACTCGCAAAAAATGTGGAGGGAAATTTTGAAATTGGAACTTACTTATTTTTACTTATAAATAATCATATTTTCGAAAAACATTATAACTGGCCAGTCTCCCATATATAAAAACTTTTTTTCGCAATACTTTCTGAGGGGCCTGGTATAACAACGTTTAGGTAATTCTAACATAATTTTATTGCTTTTCATTCAAAAAATTAGAGAAATCGCAATTTAGAGGTCGCGTCCGGTCCTTGTCTGTAAGTCGAAAGATTCTGATTTTCAGTTGGCTCAAAAGAGCGCATTTCCAAGCTGGCGCCACCTACATACGACAGGATTCTTTTTTCTACACAGTACAATTCAGCCTGACCAAAAAGTTTTTAATGCTATTTCTTTAGCAGCCGTATTTTGTCTATGGAGGCGCGCGCTAGAGCGCATGCGTGCGAATGACAGCTTGATATGAGCGCCTTATTGTATGCAAAATGTTGTAGAAAAATATAATTAATAATCACCGGTTCCCGTCATCGTAGCGAGGTAAAATACATACCAGTTTTTAAGTCAAATCGTAAGTTTTTAGTTACAAACAGTTCCAACAAAATCGGTCTAGTAGTTTTATCGTGATGCTGGAACAAACAAACAAACAAACAGACAACTGACATTTAACAATTTTATAATAGTAGTAGATTAAAAAAAAAAGTTGCGTATTGAACCTGGGAACCTCATTGTCACAACTGTCCGAATGTCTTAACAAAATAACGAAGGCAATTTACCTATTTCAGTTTTTATACATAAATAACATAAAATACATAACATAACATAACATAACATAACATCACGCCTGTATTTCCCCGAAGGGGTAGGCAGAGGTGTAATAGTACACCCACATTTCGCCAGTCATGTTATGACCGCCACTCTACACTACTACCACACTACCACTAGACCAACGAGGCAGTCAATTAAATATACATACTTTACTTTGTTACGTTTTTCTATACATATTGCACGTGGCTCTGAGTTCAATTTATCAAATCAAAGAGCTTAATACCACTAAGAAATGTGACGTACCTAATCAACAAAAAAGGTATTTTCAATTTCGACGCGCTATACGATTACGAAGCTTATATCAGCCAGTACATCTGCAGAAACGCTTCGTCAGTCAGATGGTTTTTATGCAACAGTTCGGCGTTCGGGTGTGTATGAATAAAAAGCACTGAAGAGCCAGCAGAATGGAACAAAACACTTGAAACAATATCGCGACAGAGCGGCAATCATTCCTGTTTTATCTCAGTTTGTGCACGCTGCGCCGCGGAAACTGCTCTAATAAAAAACTACCATGTGTTTCTACGATCATACCTATACGTAAACGGTAGGTTACTGCAGTGCTGCACCTGCGTTGTTCTTTGCAGATATGAAGTAAAAAATTATTACTCTTTCGGTACTCATAGGGGTTTTTGAAATATTTTATCAATAGGTGTGCGAAATAGGTTATTACAAATACATGAGAAAAGTAATTTAAACATATAAAACTGGAATGGATAACAAGATTTCAGTATTTTACGACGTTGCAATAACTTTGTTTATTTTTGTACGAATTCCGTACGTTTTTCTGAAAACAAATTGAATAGAAAATCCAAAAATATCAAGCGGTTGTGATTTTATTTTACGCAACTCTCACACGGTATATAAATATTTGGACGCTTATTTAGATTTATTCATGTAGTTTGTTTTTGAAATACTTTTTCAAACAACTACCTAGGTATTTGTGAAAGCAATTTTCGGTAGTGGGCATGTGACACGTACGAGTATCAAATCAATTAATATCAATGTATAGATACGATCGTGCCTATTAGGTAATCGAAATAAACTTTTCTTAATAAACTTAAATACTATACTTAACTTAACTTATATACTTACTTACTTAGATTTTGCCCGCTTGCGATAATGTGTTAAAATAGTAGAATAAAACTTATTTTCATATGTTAGTAGGATTTCATATTTGTAAAGTCAATTTACACGTCAATAGTTTTATAAATCATTAATTAATTACATATCCTAGAACATAATCTTATTAAGGAAGTGTTAACAAATAAAAATTTACAAAAATAAAATAAAGTCACAATAGAAAATGAATGTCAAAATAGTCAAATTCTAATGTGTCACAAAATTATACATGTTGAAATTTGAATCGCTTATTTCCCGAAAAGGGGTAATTGTACTCATCATTATGAACAACTTTTACTATGGGACCAACCTTGAAATCGCGAAAAGAAAATCAGGTGGTCCCTACATTTTATCGATTTAAGTGAACACAAATGTAGGGACAAAGTGATTTTTTTCGCAACTTTAGGATTGGTCCCATAGTAAAAGTTGTTCATAATAACTAAACATGTCACAACTTTAAATTTAAATTCGGGCCATGCTCAGTATTATAAGGTTCCTTAAGTAGGTCTAATTACAAAGGAATCAAATCGAATATTAATCATTACTATTTTAGTTTTTGCAAACAGCGCCACCTAGCGCTAAATTTAAGAAGTGTGTCATATCAATATAACACAAAGTTTCTTTTTGACTGCCTCATTGGTCTAGTGGTTGCAAGCGCGACTGCTGAGCGTGGGGACCTGGGTTCGATTCCCGGGTCGGGCAAAGTGTTATTGGGTTTTTTCATTAGGAAATTCTCAGTAGCAGCCCGGAGTCTGGATTTGTGCCCGGTCAATGGCAATAGGCTCGCCCCCTATTACATGGGACTATAACATAACTGGCGAAATGTGGGTGTACTATTACACCTCTGCCTACCCCTTCGGGGAAATACAGGCGTGATGTTATGTTATCGTGGCTCAAAAGGCTGCCAAGCTGAAATGGGACTGGGCAGGACATGTCTGCCGCACGCCTGACGTACTGTGGGCCCAAATGGCTCAAAACTGGAACCCCGAGGCAGCTACACGAGGTCGCGGCAGGCTGCGAAGGAGATGGCGGGACAAAATGGATGCATTCCTTAAAAACTGGAAGGAAGAGGCACGTGATCGGGAAAAGTGGAAGAAATGGAGGGATGCCTTTGCCCAGGAGTGGGACAGCACACTCAGCACAGGCTCATAATAATTATTGTAATTTTATACAATAATTCTGCATACAATATTGATGTGTGTAAAAGTTATTAACTAAACTTGTATGAGTATTTAGCATTTTGCTATCGAAATCAGGCCACTGGATAACTGACGATTATGATAATTCACAACCACTATAGAAATTATTATAAACGAAAAACCTAGACACATGAGAGTATGAAAAAAATAAATCACGCTTTATTTAATACGTTTTTTTGACCGTAAAGACGTGGTCCGACTGCGAGAGGGTTACCTTTTAGAATCGGGTTCAAGTTAGTTTACTTACAAACTTTTTCACGGTCAAGTTGGCTATATAAGCTATGTTTTACAACTTCGCTAAGTATAGACCCAAGTCGCGGTCGAATCCCAGCTTAAGTGCTGGCAAGAAATTGGGTAGATCGCTTTTAATGAAATAGTATGACGTAACTATTTCACTTACAATGTTTAAGAATTTGTGCTTGTATTAATATGTTATGATTATGTTTTAGAACAGACTAATGTGCTGGATTTTTACTTTACTAATCCTTCTTCTATATATATAAAAAATAATGTTTCTTAGTATGTTTGTTCTCCGTTCTGTGTGATGTCGGACATAAAGAATAGCACCACGGGTTATCTCTTCTCATGGGTGTCGTAAAAGACGACCAAGGGATTCACCAGAGGCTGGGCAGCAGCGTTCTCTGAGTATTTAACCAACCAACTGCAATCGCCAACCCGCCTGCTAAGAGTGACGATTATGGCATTTATCCCCCCTTTTGGAGGAGGCCTATATCCAACAGAGGACGTCTTAATGCTGAAATTGTGGTGTTTGTTCTCCATGCGTTTTTTAACCATCCATCTGATTGTTCAATGGTCCCTAGTCCAAAAAAAAGATGGCATTGCAACGCATGCCGGCCGAGCATAGCAAGTATATTATAAATGTAAAAGTATAGACGTTTATTTGTCTGTTTGTCCTTTAACGACGCTGAAACAGCTGAACGGATTTGGATGAAAATAAGCACACATATGGTTAATAATCCGGATTAACATACAGGATATATTTTTAAGGAGTGCAGATAATTTGCTTAGTGGTTCAGTACATCTATTCCTTATCGCAACTATAATTTTAAAATTCACTTTAAAACAAAATAAAAATCTACTTTGTATGAGAGATTGAGAAAAAATTGTAACACACGCAATGATTTAGTAATATATAAGTCTATGAACACACGCGGAGTCCGGAGTCTGGATTTGTGCCCGGTCAATGGCAATAGGCTCGCCCCCTATTACATGGGACTATAACATAACTGGCGAAATGTGGGTGTACTATTACACCTCTCTCCATCCCTTCGGGGAAATACAGGCGTGATGTTATGTTATGTTATGAACACACGCCGCACAAAGGCAAATTTTTGTTTTGTTTTAAAGTGAATTTAAATAATTTGATTGCGATAAGGAACAGATACCGAACCACCATGCAAATTATTCGCACTTTTTAAACATTTTTCCTGTACAGGCTTCTTTTTATCCCGGGAAGATACAAAGTTACCGAGGGATGCGCGATCTGTCGTCGTGATAAACCGAACGTCTTTCGGTGATAAACCTATAAAATTAGTTCAATTTAAATTTTCAAATAATTTACTTTGAAATATTATTTTTTTGTGGTTGTAAAAATATTTCAAATGCAGAAAGCTATTCTTTATGGGATCAATTTCAAAACTATTACAACTTCCCTAATTTTTTTTTTACAATATTCCCCATGATTCTTTGGCGTACAGATAGACTATGTCCCATCAACATCATCATCATCATTTTAGCCGAAAGACGTCCACTGCTGGACATAGGCCTCCCCCAAGCATCGCCACAACGACCGGTCCTGTGCCTTCCACATTCAGCGGATTCCCGCGACCTTCACCAGGTCGTCGGTCCACCTTGTGGGGTGCCTACCCACGCTGCGCCTTCCAGTACGCTATGTCCCATATGAGATAATTTTTATGAGCATATCACAGGAGGGAAACCGCGGTTGTTAGGAACTAAAACATAAAAATAGTAGTTGTTCTGTAGATCTCTATGAGGTTAAAATTCAACGTAATAGCGTGAGGTAGCGTTGCGAAACGTGTTGCTCAATTCTAAAAAGTCCATTCTTATTTCACCGACGCACTCCTATTCAAAGCTTTGAATCCTATTCTCTTGAAAACAACTTAAAAAGGAAAAATAAATACTCTCTTTATACTTATTTGATTTCTCTTTTTTGTTCCAGATTTACCGAGCGTGGCTGAAATGAAACCACAATAACATTCTAACTTTACGAGACAATAAATAAATGTTTTAAATAATATACTCTACGTAGAATATAATAAGATGCTCTTATTACATGTATTATGTTTGAAATTTTGAGACAATATAACCTCTGAAGGAGGGTTGTTATGACAATAACGCGATGTGAAGCACGCCCAAAGAGCTTATTGATATCAAATGTCTTTTGACGTCATGATGGCGGAATCATCGCGACGCTCGAGATCCGTTTCCATGGAAACCGGAGGCCTACCATTGGTTTCGACGTTTGCGCTCCTCACTATTGTCGCAGGTAAGCAAAAAGCTCTCCTAGACAAGATGACAATCCCAGATCGCCAACGAAGAGTGACGTCATTGAAATGTATGGCAATGTTATTTACAGATCACGTGAACACCGCACAATTCATTGTTTACGTTTCTCGGTGATTACAGGTTGTCAACTTGCCAGTTGGGGATACAATTATTATTACTGTCGACATGTATAGTTAAGTGAAATGGCAGTCAAAATTGGCACAAATTAATAGAGTCACTTTAGACATAGAATGCTTTGATCTGTCTGCATTAGATGTTCTATTTACAGGCTAAAGACTAACTACGTGTACCCTCACATTTGACTGTTTTACGAAGCTATTCCCTTTATGTTCGCCTCTGACTTTAATTAGTAATAAACATTGTTAAACTTCAAGGCGGGGAGTTAACGCCCGTTTTGAATAAAATTACCTTAATGTACCTACCGAACCTTGTTCCATTGCCCGATATTATACCTATAACCTTGTAGATCGACCTTGTAGGCCGAATTATCTTTGGTCCATAAGCTTAATGCGGGGCTGCCGAGCCCTTAGCTTGGTCATGAATTCGATTCCAAGGTTGGGTAAAGCGTTATAGGATTTTCTATAGGGACGTCAGTTACTGAAACTTCACAAATAAACGAATAATAAAATCATTATTATCCAAAATTACAGACATAGTAAATATAGACGAAGTGCTGCGAACAATCTAGTGAAGCCAAAAAAACTATGCTCCTTCATGCACAACCAGCGCTCACGCATACACATGTATCTCAAACCGTACTCACCCTCTCAGTACACATGTCGCGGCATCGTCCAGTAAGCATCGTGAAAGCAAATATCCTTCAGGTGCATGGTGTGTGTGTGAGTGCTGGTTGTACACGAAGGAGCATATTTTTTTTTGGCTTCACTATGATTGTTCGCAGTGCCAAACTTAAGTGGCAATGGGCGGGGCACATTGCTCGCAGAACGGATGGCCGATGGGGCAGTAAAGTTCTGGAGTGGCGACCGCGTACTGGAAGGCGCAGCGTGGGTAGGCCCCCCACAAGGTGGACCGACGACCTGGTGAGGGTCGCGGGGATCCGCTGGATGCGGAAGGCACAGGACCGGTCGTTGTGGCGATGCTTGGGGGAGGCCTATGTCCAGCAGTGGACGTCTTTCGGCTGAAATGATGATGATGATGATGACTATGATTGTTCGCAGCACTTCGTCTATATTTTTTACTATGTCTGTGTCTAAAATGTGGTATCTATAACTTATACATCTCACTTGTATAGTGCAATACAATTTTCGACCAATTTTAACATATAAAAATATGTAAATTATTATGTTTATGTACAATTTGTTATCTGCTTTACTACAAGTGTTAACTTATTAATGGTATTTTCGAAAACTCGTAATTGGCCTTAAATGTGTTATGTTATTTACGTATCTACTTTAGTATCTGATCGCTGTAAGTTTTCCGAATAAAATAAATACATAATTACGAAATATTTTGTACTCCCTTTCGTATTCCTTCGAAAAATACTTGCATCATGTCACAAAAAGGACCTTAAAATACTTGCGTCATGTCACAAAAAGAACCTTAAAGTAATTGACAACAGACGACGTCTGTGGTCTAGTGGTTCAAGAGTCGAACTGCTGATCACGAGGTCGTGGGTTCGATTTCCACAGGACACAAATATTTATGTGATGAACATAAGTGTTTGTGTTTTTTTGGGTGTTTCTTATGTATAATAAGTATGTACTTGCAAAAAAAGTATATAAGTATTACATTCATTGTCTAGTACCCACAGTACAAGTTCTGCTTAGTTTGGGACTAGAGGTGCTGTGTAAAAATGTCCGAAAATGTTCATTTATTACATATGTTTATTTATTTAATTTACGTGCGAAGTTAGCTCAAAATTAAATAGTTCAGAGTAATAAACACATCTCACTAGCAACAATTACGATCTCGTCTGAAGCTTCTTGCATACAGTCTACAAATTAGTGAAGGTGAACTCTACAGCTATTGGTCAGAAGCGAGTAACCGAACACACTAATGGAAAACCTGATGAAAAGCTTAATATCCTGTCGGCTATTTCTTGCCTCTTTGAAAACGTTAATTTTCTCTTCCTGCTACTCTAAACTAATGCCCGAACTGTGTTCACAAAGTCATTGACCACACCGAATATTCATCCGCAGAAAATGTCATGTTATTTTTCCAGGAAATTGAGTTTTCGACGTGAAAAGCTTTAATAATGTACGCTAACTTGTAGTCAAGTTTATCATAACATTCTATATATTTTGTGTTAAATGTAGTACAAGTATTAATTGGTACCGGTTAGCTAAGACCAAAAGACTAACGGCCAAAATTAATATCCAATCTATCCACGATTTGCCCTACTAGAGATAGGAATTTGACATAAGCTCCATACAAAATACGTCAAATTTCTATCTCTAGTAGGGTAAATCGTGGATAGATTGGATATTAATTTTTGGCCGTAAGAGCCGCAATCTGGAGAGTACGTCTAATCCTCAAACTAAAATAATAAGATTGACTCTCCCGACCGCGGCTCACGAACACTGTGGCCGGAATAGTAGGTACAGTCGCCTGAATGACAGTGGTAACACGTCAATTTGAAAACCGCCCTTACTGCTTACGAAATAAAGATGCTGCTAATGTCAAAGTGTTACCACCGACTTGCGGTCGACCGTACTCCTTTGCCATTTTGTACTCTTTTTTCTGGCTTCATCTGCTAGTTCTACGCGCTCCGTCTATCTTGTTATTTTGGTCTGACATAAAGTCATTGACCACAGTGAATATTCGTCCTCCGAAAATGTCATGTTATTTTTCTAGGAAATTGAGTTTTCAGACATGAAAGCTTAAATAATTTCTTCTAAGAAGAAGTCAAGATTTATCATAAAAGCCTTTTTGTGTTAAATGTAGTTCGAGTATTAGTTGGTACTTCATTTTAATGCGATGGTTACTATATGCGTGGGGGTTATACGTTAACTAGAAGTCCTTTGAGGTTTAATTGACTTCCTATAGGCTTGTGTTTTTTTCTGTCCTATTTGTGATCGGCGTTATGTATGGATGCGGAAGGCAGTGGACCGATTGTTGTGGCGCAACTTGGGAGAGGCCTATGTCCAGCAGTGGACTTCGATAGGCCGAGTTGACGATGATCATGTACCGGTAGGTTACCGTATATTGGGTATACAGTACGTAACAAAAACCCTGTTGGTCCTGTGAGCTACGATATCAGAATTGATATTCATACGTAAGGACGCAACTCATTCGGAAAAACTCTTCAATAAAAATAATCAAATTAAATATTAAATTATTATTAAAAGTGATTATATTACTTTCATTTTACAATTAATAATGATTTTATATTTATTTAGATTATTTTTATTGACATAATCACTGAGTGAGTGAGTTTTAAGTGATATAATCACTTTCAATTTACAATTAATAATGATATAATATTTAATTTGATTATTTTTATTGAAGAGTTTTTCCAAATGAGTTGTGTCGATTCTGATAACGTAGCTCACAGGAACAACAGGGTTTTTGTTAGATACTATACAGTATATTATATCCTATACAGGCTTCGGAATAATGTCCTCCTGGCCGAACTTCGGTTACTGTGGTCAATCTCAACGGAGTCTAGCCATCTGCTCGGGAGATATTGTATTGCATAAGTGTGTGAGCAAGCACAGGTGCATTATCTATTCCCTCATCCTCATAATCCGATGAGACGGCAATCCGAGACGACCAGAGAGAGATCAGCCACAGGACCAGACCAGACCAGAGGCGTTACGTGCTCTCCGAGGCACAAAGGGGTCCCGATGTGTAACGAAACGGTCACCCATACACAGAATGACCGCGGCTAGCGCAGCTTAACCTTGCAGATGGTACAATCCACACGGTTGTTTCTTAGCCACGAGCCCCTTAGGATTCCAAATACACAAACAAGTTCTAAGGTTAAATCACTAAGGCCCGTATTTCAGAATGATGCTTAAGTATTTCAATCAAGCAATTGAATCTAGATTTAAGAACTGTTTTAATTATATTTACATCAAATAATATTACAAAAATGAATTTAATACAATTATTTTAATCTTGATTCATGCGTGAGCATTGTTTTAGAATTTAGGCCTAAAAACGACATTGAAACACTTATCCCCAGTTTCTGGAAGGCTGATCAATTTGATCTAATGTCAAATCTAATGTCAGCTCCTGTGATTGGTCGGCAAAAATACTAATAACCAATCACATCGCTTGACCTGAGATTTGACAGTCGATTAGTTAATTTTTGTGTTGATCAGCCTTTCGGAAACTGGGGGTTAAAATTAAAATTGAAATCAAGCTTGAATATAGCTTGCTCTCGTGCAAGTTGCAACAAATGTTTCAACGCTTGGACCTCTTAGAATATTGTACTGTCATTGATTTTATACACGAGTGCAAAATTTCAGCTTTGTTCAATTTAAATCATGGTAAAATACAATTCAATTGAATTAACAAAGTCAAAAGTTAAAGCGAGTTTAAAAGCCAGAGCATTTAAAATTACGTTGTCACGTTGTGAGAGAAACATGTCAAGTACATTCAGCATGCATTGTTTCTTTCTGTACGTGTTTGTTCGGAACGTGAGTTAAAACTAGACCGCACTTCACATGATGTAGCAAATTGTTGCACTTTAACGAATGTCTACAGTGGCAGCTGCAGTTTAGAAGCAATACCGCCCCAGATTCCCGCACGTACCGTCGCTCGCGCCACTCGACGTAAGGAACCCGCACCGAACGCTGCCCTACCGGATTCCAAGTTTAATTGAAAACGCTTTATATAACCTTTTCTTTTAATTGTTTAAGGCTTTCACTTCATCCCTGCCCGTGCTCCGTGAAATGTTTAATTATAGTTCCTAATGAAAACTCCACAATTTAAATAAACACGTACAATATAAATAATGATGTTTGTGTGCAATGCGAACGATATGCGTAAAACCCACATCGGATTACAGCTAATCATTGGATTAATTGTATGGAAATTAGTGATCGTACGCGTGGTGAATTTAACGCAATTCTATCAGAATGTAATTATAGACGTCGATGAGCGTGAAATACTGAATAATTGGAACACGTAATCGAATACGGAGGGCTCGACGGGTGAAATTCGGTATTATTGATATAATTATTTAATATTGGCAGGTAAGTTATTAAGGCGCTACTAACTTACCAAGAGCTAAGTAGCACCCTCATGAGTAAAAAAATAATTAGATACTCGCTGAGTACATCATTTATAGAAAATTATTTTTTAACAATTGAAGTACAGGTCATCATCATCATCATCATTTCAGTCGAAAGACGTCCACTGCTGGACAAAGGCCTCCCCCAAGCATATGTTGAGGGGACATGCCATAATCGCTACGCTTGGCAGGCGGGTTGGCGATCGCAGTAGTTGATTTAATACTCAAAGAACGCTGCTGCTCATCCTCTGGTGTGAATCCCTTAGTCGCCTTTTACGACACCCATGAGAAGATATAGGATATAGATTAAGTACAGGTACTGTAGTTTAATCAGAAACTATTTACTCTAAATTATGGTTCGCTGAATTTTAATTTTTAGACACAAAAAATGCGAAAAACATCCACTTTTGGCACTTTTATACCGACGAAAAAAAAGGAGGAGTTCTCAATTCAACGCGTATCTTTTTTTTTATGTATGACCACGCATTACTTTTTACGGAGTAGTTAGATTTTGATGATTCTTTTTTTAGTGGATAGGGTATATCTCGAAGTTAGTCCCATTTATATTTCAAAATCAAAATCCACCGCTAAGGGTAGGAAAACGGGGATAAGTGCTTGTTCACCCACTGAATTCTTACCTGTTAATCGATTCTGTTGAAACTTGGCACACATCAATGTAGTTCTAGACGCTACAACATAATGGAGACCTGAAGTTAGATTTTGGCCACAAAAAAATTAAAAATTAAACTTTTTAACAAAAAATTGAACCGACGAAAAAAGATACTGAAAAGCGAAAAATAAAATGAAGCTTTTAGTCTTTTCCTAACTAAACTAATGTAAATAACTAATTATGAGTCAGCGCCAAACAAACAATAAACGAAGATCATTAAATTACTTTAAATAAATAATAAAAACAACATAACATCAAATACAACGTGAAATTTTCAACGATAAACATTAACTTTCCAAAAATGCGTTCTCCGCTCGACCACTTGCAACTTGCACGCACTTTGCTTGTTTGTTTGGCGCCGACTCATAATTAGTTATTTACATTAGTTTAGTTAGGAAAAGACTAAAAGCTTCATTTTAATTTTCGCTTTTTGGTTTCTTTTTTCGTCGGTTCAATTTTTTGTTAAAAAGTTTTATTCTATCTACAACTACAGCTATAACTTACAGAGTTAATAGTATCTTATTAAACTAAAGTACAAATACTTCAATTACTAAAAGTAAAAGTACTTAAATCAAATCAAATGTTTTTTGTTTCAAAATTAATTACAGGCACTTTTGAAACGTCAGGCTCTAGTTGCACTTCAAAAGTACTTCAAGTACTTCAATGTTTAAAACTAATTTCCGATATGTGATCTTCTCAGCGAGTAATTATTTGTTTATTGATGGGTGTGCTTAGCTCTTAGTAGCGCCTTAAGTCAATTTGTATTGAGAAATCTACATACGTCATGTATTAAAATAATTTAAAAATTCAATTTAATATTTATTGATTTTTGCTTATGTTTATACGTAAGTAATATTGCGTAGGTGATTTATTACTGTAGATATAATTTTATCCATCTTTGGGTTGGTAGATATCAAGATAAAGGGGTCGTCGGTCGACAAAGTTCGCCACGTAGCTGGCGGCTGCTGGCCCGAGTTATTAATTTTCATTTGACTCCGATAAAAGCTTTACTTATTGCTATTAAATGTCTTTGAGTAATTCGTTTTGTGACATCTAGGGTGATAAGCAATAAACCTTATATGTCAATATTGAAATTTTAAAAAGTTATTTGTATTTTGCTTTAAAAAACTGTATACGCACTAACGATTGGCGTGATACTGAGTCACAAAAATCATGCATTGAAATAGGTAGTAATACTACAAAAAAGGGGTGGCTTTTGCGAAGCGAAACTTCTACGTATTTGCAAGCGTGGATAGAACGTGCACACGAGTTAACAGTGGCATTTTTTAGGGTTCCGTACCCAAAGGGTGGCAAACGGGACCCTATTACCCTCGCTACGCTGTCCGTCCGTCCGTCTGTCTGTCACAGGGCTGTATCTTTGTAACGGTAATTTCGGTTTGATCTACAGCGCCCGAGCGCGCAACGACGCGACGCTATAGAAACTAAGCTAAAAAAAATTCGCGCTCTGTATTTTAAACTATAATACTTGGTTTAAAAAATATTTACTTATTTTAAATGGATAAAGGGATGATATGTAGCCGGCGAAGAGTGACGAATGTTCGGTATCGGGGTGTTATTAATTTTCATTTGACAGCCACGCCGCGGCACTCGAGGCAGCGCGCGATGCGACGTGACAAAGGCCTCGCCTCTATAAACACTGCCTCGTTTTGTTCCATTATCGGCTCACTGTGGACTGTGATTTGGAAAATAGTGTTGCACTTGTTACTGCGGGAAGTAGGACAGATGTTAATTTTTTTTATGCCTTTGCAGGTATTTAACTACTAGGTATTAGTTGTAGTAAATAGTCAAATGTCGTCTATTCGTACTTGTGTTTAATTTTTTGCAATTATCTTCTCATAATACAATAATTTTTTCATGCATGAACTCGTGCGTATTTTATCATGTAACTAACATGGGTTTGAGATTTTCATGTTGATTTTTTGAGATAAAACAAAATTTACCAATACATAAAAGAAGAAAGAATATTTTACTAATTAGTTCATGCTGTTTCAGAAGATAGTTTTTTGTGTTAGACAGTTAACAAGAAAGTCTTTTTGTTGACAATGCGCACGGGCCACATACTCATAAATACTTAATAATTATTTATTTCACTGAAATTATTTTCTGAACTATTAATACTGTGTCTATAATTTCTGTACATACATATATTAGTTAACTCCATTGCATAGATAAAGTTTTACACTAGAATTCACAGCGGGCGAGTTCAGAAGGCGGCGAGATAGAAAATCTTAAGTACTGAGCGAGTGAACACGTAAACAGCGAAGTTAGGAGCGTATTACTGAAGCTTCGGGTGAATCAGATCCATTCTCATTTAATTTACAAGGGTCATATTACCACCATTGATCCGGAAATCCATTACCAGGCCGCGCGATGAAATAATTTTAATTTTCTTTTCGTTTTATCTTTTCGATACACTGCACTTTGGGAAAATGTTTTCTGCTATATATATAACATAGAAATAAATATTTGTTTTTATGTTTTTGTTTTTCACAATAATCTTTACATCATCATCCTACTTGCCTTTTTCCCAATTATATTGGGGTCGGTTTCCAGTCTAAACAGATGCGGCTGAACATAAAGGGTGCCATTGACGATGCATCCAACAGTCCGAATGGCGTGGCCCATTCCAAAATCTGTCCGTGAATGTTGAAAACGTATGTTATTTCTATAAAACGTCAAGCTTTTCTTGGATGTAGTCATTAAAACGGCGTCGAATGGATGCTTCGTCAGTGCCCACCTTTTTTTAGTATTTTACACGGAATGACTGCCATCAGACCCCCGTAACGCAATTACTGGGGGATACTGACATTTGGAGGTTATACAGAACTCAATAATCTTTACTTGTCACAGTCAATAAGCATGCAGCATGTCATGCAATTCCCTTTTCACATAATCGATTAACGCAGGGTTATCAACAATAACCCTTTATGGGATGATTGAACAGTCTAACAAAGCAATTAGTATTCTGGGTCGCCAGATATACCTAGATGAAGATTTCTGAGGAAATTATTATAGAACGGTTTGATTAGGGTTTTGTATAAATACAGTTTAACTTTGTCCGTTATTAAAATGATATTTCACTCGAAAACATCCATAATCTTCTGAGAAAACTTCATTTTTACATCTGGCGAACCTGGATACTAATTGCTTTGTTAGGCTGTACTCTTCAATTTGAACAACGTTTACTATCAGACCAACTCTGAATCGTAGAAAAATTACTGTTCCATACATTTTGGTCAAACATAAGCAACATTTTATATGGAACGGATGATATTTTTTTCTTAATTTCAGAGCCAGTCCCATAGAAGTTGTTCAAATTGATGAGTAAAATACCAAAAGCTAAGTGTCTAATCAGTAAAAAAAATATTACTCACTGGGTTCATCATTTATCGAAAATGCGTTTTTGACAATTGAAAAAAATCAAGGGTAGTTTCTACTCACCATTATGAATATTTTTTATTATGGGACCAACCCTGAAATCACGAAAAAAATATCAGTTGATCCCTACATTTGTGTTCACTCAAATCCACAAAATGTAGGAATTAGTTGATATTTTTTTTTGCTATTTGAGGGTTCCCATAATAAAAGTTGTTCATAATGATAAGCAGAGACTACCCTTAATTTTATTCTGGTGATTTTAAAGTAGGAGTGTATAATGCAGTCCACAGGCCTCTCTTCACGCAACAAAATTCCGTCTACATTTACCACACAGTGTCTCGATTCTTACCCAATACCTTTATCGATATACAGAGGTTTTATTCGATTCCTTCAAATTCAGGGAAACGTCTAATGCGAATGTGGGTTGTACCGATAACTCGAACAATTGGTGACAAGTAAACGTTCCCTAGTGAATATAGTGTGAGGTCTATAACGACTGTGTAAGCTGTGTGAATTCTGGGAATTGTAGCGTGGTGGTTACTGATAAATTTCAGTCATAACAGTACTGCTACTACATTTATTTTTTATACAATACATTTATATTTTCATTACAATGTTAGGCACCAATCTGACATTGTCCTTTGAAACCGCTGCCTCCCAAACTAGGTTATAACCTGTATTTTGGGAGTCAGTGTTCCTTCGTAGGCTAACGTACATACAATGCAGTAGTTAGTTATAATGTACAATACAGAAACATTCTTTTATTTATTTGTTAGTTCATAATTTTTATTTTTTATTTTTCCATAATTTTAATGGGTGTACTGGTGTGTGTGGGAGTGTGGTGGGGGGTGTGTAGTGTGAGTATGTGTAGTGTATGTGTGATGTAGGGTATGTATGAATCGGGGTGTGTATATGTGAGGAAGTGCATGGGGGTGTTATTGTGTTTATGAGGGAAAGTGATGTAATGAGTGAATGATTGTGTACATGAGCGTATAGGTATGAATGTTTGAAGCATTCACAGCATAAAAAGTCATAGAATTTGTAATAACAGACATTTTTTTTGTTATAGACTAATTAAAACGACAAATCCAAAGAAGTAGTAGAGCTATTTGTGAAAGAGCTTGACCGGGGAACCACTACCGCAGTACCTTTTTCTGGTGCCAAACAGTGATGCTTGCATTGCAGTATCCGGAATAAATAAATAAATATCTTTGGGTCATTTTAACACAGCATCATCTAGTCCCAAACTAAGCAGAGCTTGTGTTATGGGTACTAGACAATGGATATAATACTTATATACTTTTTTTTTTGTAAATACATACTTATAATACACTAGCTTTTACCCGCGGCTCCGCTCGCGTTAAATTCTGCTAACCCACGTCAGTCCAGTCCAGTCCACTGTCCCGCTGTCCCGCTGCCCCGCTGCCCCACTGCCCCGCTGCCCCACTGCCCCACTGCCCCGCTACCCCACTGCCCCGCTGCCCCACGGCACCGCCGCCCAACTGCCCCACTGCCCCGCTGCCCCGCTGCCCCACTGCCCCGCTGCCCAGCTGCCCCACTGCCCCGATACCCCACTGCCCCACTGCTCCACTGCCATACTGCCCCCCACTGCCCCACTGCCCCGCTGTCCCACTACTCCACTGCCATACAGCCCCCCACTGCCCGCTGACCCGCTGCCCCAGTAACCCACGGCCCCACTGCCCCGCTACCCCGCTGCCCCACTGCCTCGCTTCCCATCTGCCCCGCTGCTCCACTTCCCCACTGCCAGCCCCACTGCCCCCCACTGCCCCGCTGCCCCTCTACCACACTGCCCCACTGCACCGCTACCCCCGCTGCCCCAATGCCACGCTGCCCCGCTGTCCCGCTGCCCCACTGCCCCACTGCCCCGCTTCCCCACTGCCCCGATGCCCCGCTGCCCCACTATCCCACTGCCCCGCTGCCCCACTACCCCACTGCCCCACTGCCCTGCTTCCCCACTATCCCACTGCCCCACAGCATGCTTCGCTTCCGCACTGCCCCGCTGCCCCTCTGTCCCACAGCCCCACTGACCAGCTGCCCCACTGCCCCGCTGCCCAACTGCCCCACTGCCCCACAGCCCCGGAGCCCCGGTAACCCACTGCCCCGCTGCCCCGCTGCCCCACTGCCCCGCTGACCAGATGCCCCGCTGCGCCGCTACCCCACTTCCCCAATGCCTCGCTGCCCCGGTAACCCACTGCCCCGCTGCCCCACTGCCCCGCTGCCCCGCTACCCCACTGCCCCGCTGCCCCACTATCCCACTGCCCCGCTACCCCGGTACCCCACTGCCCCGCTGCCCCGCTGGCACTCTGCCCCACTGCCTCGCTGCCACGCTTCCCCGCCCCGCTGCCCCGTTACCCCGCCACCCCACTGCCCCACTATACCACTGCCCCACAGGCCCACTGCCCCGCTGCCCCGCTGCCCCACTACCCCACTGTCCCACCGTCCCACTGCCACTGTCCTACTGTCCCACTGTCCCACTGTCCCACTGTCCCACTATCTCACAATATCACTATCGTCCCGTCCCATGTCCCATGTCCCATCCTATGTCCAGTCCCATGTGCCGTCCCACTGTCCTGTCCCATGTCCCGTCTCATGTCCCGTCCCATTTCCCGTCCCATTTTCCGTCCCCTGTTCCGTCCACTGTCCCGTCCCCAGTCCCGTCCCCTGTCCCGTCCCCAGTCCCATCCCCAGTCCCATCCCCTATCCACTCCACTCCATTCCACTCCATCGTACATTACTATCCGCTCGTGCAAATGCATAGAAGCTTCGATCTGTCGGGTGAGTACGCAACCCACGAATTAATTTTTATCTTTTTTTCTTTCTTTCTTTCTTTCTCAAAACCCATACCAGTTTTTAAGTCAGATCATCAGCTTTCAAACAAAAAAAAATCATCAAAATCGGTCCGGTAGTTTTAGCGTGATGCTGGAACAAACAAACAGACGTTTACAATTTTATAATAGTTAAGATAAGAAACACCCAGACCAACACAAACACTTATGTTCATCACACAAATATTTGTGTCCTGTGGGAATCGAACCCACGACCTCATGATCAGCAGTTCGAACCTTGAACCACTAGACCACAGACGTCGTCAGGAATACTGCGAAGGGTATATTACAATCACAAGAGACTTTCCATCTTCATGTCTCAGTTTGGCGAACCGACTTGCGGTACCATTTAGGCAACAGCCTAGGTGGTATTGAAGTTGTTATGGGCAAAGGTAACCGCTTAACATCAGGTGGGCCATCAGCTCGTTTCGCTATCCTATACTATAAAAAAAATAAGGGTGCCGGTGAAATTACGTACACATGAAACTTTTCATCTTTAGCTCTCAATTTGGCAAACGCGATTCGTAATACTATTTAGGTAACAGCCTTAGGTGGTAATGCAGTTGTTATGGACTAAGGTACCGCTTAACATCAGATGGACCTTTTTCTCGTTTTGCAATCGTATACTTTCAAAAATGACATCAAGGTTAAAGTTTTAAACATCATAACAACTAAATAATAAATAAAAATGTTGCAAAAAATAACTTTACGTTTCACAAAACTTTTACACAGAAAACAAAAGGTTTTATATTATGTGCAGACTGTTTATGTTAATTCTTTGAGCTTAAGCTTTGAACTGCTAACCTTACTCTGCAGTTTATAAAGCCGAGGTATTTTCTAACCGCAGTGTTTGCAAGGGGCTAATACACAGCTCTAACTAAAGTGATATGACACCCTTAAGCTTCGTACATACATTATTGCTTTTTTTTATTTAAATGAATTATTATTATTATTATATGGGTTCAAATGTCATCATCATCATTTTAGCCGAAAGACGTCTACTGCTGGACATAGGCCTCTGCTAAGTATCGCCACAACGACCGGTCCTGCGTTTTCCGCATCCAGCGGATTCCCGCGACCTTCACCAGGTCGTCGGTCCACCTTGTGGGGGGCCTACCCACGCTGCGCCTTCCAGTACGCGGTCGCCACTCCAGAACTTTACTGCCCCATCGGCCATCCGTTCTGCGAGTAATGTGCCCCGCCCACTGCCACTTAAGTTTGGCAATTCTTCGGGCTGTGTCGGTTACTTTCGTTCTCCTGTGAATCTCCTCATTTCTGATTCGATCACGCAGGAACACTCCGAGCATAGCCCTCTCCATTGCCCTTTGAGTGACTTTGAGCCTACTTATTAAATTAAATTTACAGTTTCCAATAAATTTCACGTCTAAAATATGTAGTTTCGATACTATTAATTTTAGTTTTTGTGCCAGTCAAATTAAATATTTAAAGAAAGAAAGAAGAAAGAAAAATGGTTTATTGTCCCAGTTAACGGCGCGTAACATTTAAACAACAGTGATACAGAACACAAATGGTAACATTTACATTCGAACATTAATTTTGCTATTCATATATTAGTTAAATTCTCAGTAGCAACCCGGAGTCTGGACTTGTGCCCGGTTAATGGCAATAGGCTCGCCCCCTATTACATGGGACTATAACATAACTGGCGAAATGTGGGTGTATTATTACACCTCTGCCTACCCCTTCGGGGAAATACAGGCGTGATGTTATGTTATATATTAGTTATTGGAACAAAATTTTAATTTTCGTCTATAAATTAGGTGAATTACATTTATATAAATGCAACGCTTATTTAAAATTGCTTGTAAAAACCTGTTTTGATTTGTATTTTATCACTAATGTACAGATTGATTTATGTAAGAAAATTGTTTTTTAAGATGACAGGAAAGTAACTTAAAGTTGAAAGTAGACAGACCCATTTTATTGCGGCAAATCGACGAATATAGAGAACGCTGTGTCGGCAAGGAAAATGCAGAACGGGCTTTACTTTTTCGTCTATATCAACGCGAGCGAAGCCATGGGCTTTACAAATTCTACTACATAAAATCATTTGATTTGACTTTTCACAGCTATCTCAGTCATTACAAATGAATGAGAAAAAATAATGGAGGCACCTCCATTTTTTTAATTGAATCGTTTTGTGGTTCGGGCTAAAAAGTGAAAAATTTATTTAATCTCAGCCGCGCATTAGCCGAATTGAACGAAAATATTCGGCGTTCCAAAATCCCGCACGTAGCCATTAATCGTTTTGATGTCACAGTATGGGACATTTAGTGTGACCCTTTTTATGCGCCAACCTTTCCCGATTTACGTCCCTAATCGCCGAATACCGAACGCCAAAAACTGAAACTCAGGCGTTCATATGTTGATCGCGTGAAAAAGCCGGGTACTGAGTGCTGCCGGTTTATTGTGTAGGATTATACAAATGATGTATTAGAACACGAGTTGCTGTATTTGTTTCACAAATTGGCAATTCGCTGCTTCCATACACTATAGGGATCTTGCAGATTTCGTCTCGTTTCGTAAACTATGAATAACTTATGTTCGCTATACGAAGCAATGCTATCTACTTTAATGCTTAGACCAAAATAATAAGATAGACGGGGCGCGTAAGACTAGCGAATGAAACCTAAAAAAATAATGAAAAATTGCAAAGGAGTATCTACTCTTCTGCCCAGTGTTCGCGAGCCGCAATCTGGAGCATACGACTAATCCTCAAACTAACGGCCAAAATTAATATACAATCTATCCACGATTTGCCCTGCCAGAGATAAAAATATGACATAAGTTCCATACAAAATATGTCCAATTTCTTTCTATAGTAGGATAAATCCGTATTATTTTGGCCGTAAAAGAATAAGATTGACGCTCCCGACCGCGACTGTTGAACACTTTGGGGGGAATAGTAGGTACTCCTTTGCCATTTTGTATTCATTTTTCTGGCTTCAGTCCCTAGTTCTTCGCACTCCGTCTATCTGATTCTTTTGGTCTGAGCTTTAATGTAAAACGTATCCACGGGAATTCGTTTAGTGTAAGCTTTTCAAAGTGAACGTTTCCAATGTAGAAAAATGCTGATATTATTCGAAATTCTTGGTCAATGTATGATACGAATTATATGGGCGGAATTACTTTCTGGTAAACAAAGTAGTTCGCTGCGATTTTTGGTTACGGGTGCAGAGATTTATTTAATGAAAGTAGATCAATTGCTATAGATTGCTATAGAATTCAGCAGCATCAGCAATTTCCCCACTTTTGTTTGTGCAAGCCTGACCCAATTTAAACCAATTTGAAAGGCCAATTCGACCTGTATTTCTTCTGATTGTATTTGGCTATCGTTGAATATAAAGCTGATCCAACTGTTCGCTGTATTGTTTATCAAGAGCCCCTGCAAAGTGTCAGTTAATTTATTCTAGTAATTGTGAGCTGGGAGGATTAGCTTTTGTTTGAGAAGTAAATGGCTAGTTAATGGGGTACCTAAACTTTTGTATACACTCGGTGCCCTTTTGTTTAGTGGCCAATTTTGGATGAACTTTTGTTTCATTGCTTATTAAAGTAATTTGAAGGTTAATGTTGTTGGTCCCAGGTCAGCTGCAGGGGTCAGGCTACAGTGAGCAGGAGCCAGAGTTCCTGTCACCGCTGGAGAACCTGACGTTGGCTCAAGGCAGGGATGTGCACTTCACGTGTACTGTCAACCATCTTGGCACTTATAAGGTAACTTATTTTTATATTGTTATACAACGTGGAGATGACAATACGCCAATAAATTAAAACACGGTTGTTACTTATTACTAGTCTATAGAAGCATTTTAACACATAAAAAAGTTATTTATCGAAAATTAAAAAACTAATTTATTGAACAAAATAAATATTAAAATATCGAAATAATAAGTAACACCATTTGTAATCATCTGTTATAATTAGAAAGAGAGTTTGAAATCATATGGATTCACACAGGTCTTGACCTAACGATCAATCCCAGAAAAATGGTCCTACATTTAAAATTAATAAAATTTAAAAAACAATTTCTTGTGGCTAAAGTATTAACTGGATTTGATTAATTTTTTGTGTACAATCAGAGAATGTGATACTTTGTAAGTGGTTTTATTTAATGTCGTATTGTCATCTCCACTATGTATACTCCGAAATATGCAGTATACAAAGGTTATTTAAGGGGTTCATGGCGAAGGACGACAAGCCACGTTTATCAATATCTTGTCTTACGTGTGCCACTGAGAACACGGGTTATTTAATATGGTTATATATCCGTTTTGAAACAACTACGTGGATTGTGCGATCTGCAAGGTTATGCTGCGCTTGCCGTGCTGTGCCGTCTGTGGATGGGTGACCGTTTCGTTACACATTGAGACCCCTCCGTGCCTCGGAGTTACTAGTGTATTAAATTTTGAGAATGATGCTGCTTTTTCACCTGCAAGCAATAAAAAAGCGTAAATGAACGACACTGCTTTAGTACAGGCAGCGCATGTCGATGGTAAAGAACCAGTGTAAGCTGAAGATATAAAAATTGTGGAAATTGCGCTCACGAGCAGGATTCGAACCCGCGACTCCTGGCTCAGTACGCCACTGCTTTAACCACTAAGCTCAGTAGCTTAGTGAACACTGCTCGTGTCGAATAAAAAGCAAAAGACCTGCCTTTCTGAGCCAGGAGTCGCATAGAATCGATGGGTACCGTAAATTAGAAAAAAATGACAAAATCGGAAGAATTACTATTTAACTCGAATTGAGTCAAAATAATATAAAAATGAAATATTAAGTTACAACAATCCAAATTGTTACAATTAAACTAAAAAAAGTAAAGATTTCTTCGACTTTGATGAAAATAATTAGGTAGGTTTTTTGTTTGAAAATGACAAAATTACATTACTCGATGTCCACTAATGTCCAGTCCATGTTTTTCGTTTCCAGAACGACAACAAATTAGCGTGTATATGACAATACTTATTAAGTAAGTCTTAATATAATACTAAAGAATCGTGTTTGTGAATTGTCGTAGCTGTTTATCAGACCACAAAGTTTAATAACTCGCGCCGTAAACTGAAAACTGAATACATATTTGTTAACTTGTAGTTTAAAGTAGTTTGCTCTATTTCATATCAACTAAAGTCAATATTTTATCATGGTAACTAGCTGTTGCTTTATATGTTAGATTTAACTATGACAAATATTGTCATTCAGACAGATATATGAAAAAGACTCGGCGTTTTTGAAGGGACAGAAGAATTTTTAGCTTCTGTTTTTTCCACACAACATACGTTGTAGTGATGGTGAGTGAGGGGCTCGTGGCGAAGTAACAACGGTGCGGATTGTACGATCTGCTAGGTTAAGCTGCACTTGCCGCGGTCAGTCCATAGATGGGTGACCGTTTCGGTACACATCGAGACCCCTTCGTGCCTCGGAGATCACGTTAAGCTGTCGGTTCCGGTTGTCATACGAATACCTGTGGCAGTTGTTACGGGTAGTCAGAGTCTGTTAGTCTGACAACTGGTCTAACCTCCTAATATCAGTATTACCCAATAACTAGGTTGAGGGGGTCTTAAGGCAGTCGCTCAGTGTAAATTACTGATGTTCAGCCGCATCTGGCTAGACTAAAAGTTGACCCAATATAATTGGTAAAAGGCGCGGAGGACGATGATGATACGTTGGTAGTGATATATTAAATTATCTGATTTCGATTGAGATTATCCGGAGAACAATCGGAGTGATTGACATAGCTTGTAGGATTAGCAAGCTGAAGTGGCCTTGGGCTGGCCATGTCTGTCTAAAGTCCGATGGCGTTAGAGCAGACTAGTTCTCAGTGGAGACCGCGAACACAGATTACCTATAAGTTACTACCGCGAATCTGTAAACGCAGCGTAGGGCGTCCCCCAGCCAGGTGGAACAACGACCTGAAATAGGTAGCTGGGGAGACTGGATGCGGAAGGTGGAGGACCGAGTATTGTGCTTCAACTTGGTTGAGGCCTATGCCCAGCAGTGGACTGCAATAGGCTAAGTTTGTGATATATTTAATGTAAGACGTAATTATAGAGGGATTCACCAGAGGATGGGCAGCAGCGTTCTCTGAGTATTTTACTAACCAACTGCGACCGCCCACCCACCTGCCAAGCGTGGCGATTATGCCATTTCCACCTTTGGGCGAGGCCTATGTCCAGCAGTGAACGTCTTTCGGCCGAAATGATGATGATGATGAAGAGGTAACGATGAAAATTCTCGATTTATATTTCTCGGTTTGCCGTATCAAAATTTTCTACAAACTGTTAGCATAATTTTGGTGCAGAAAGAAATTCAAAGAGAAAATTTAACAATATCGGCTGAGGGAAAATGTTCCAGGCTGATTCGATGGCATCAGTTCGCAAAGAAAAATAACATAACATAACATAACATCACGCCTGTATTTCCCCGAAGGGGTAGGCAGAGGTGTATAGTACACCCACATTTCGCCAGTTATGTTGTGAGTTCCATGTAATAGAGGGCGAGCCTATTTCCATTAACCGGGCACAAATCCAGACTCCGGGCTGCTACTGAGAATTTCCTAGTGAAAAAACCCAATAACACTTTGACCGACCCGGGAATTGAACCCAGGACCTCACGCTCAGCAGTCGCGCTTGCAACCACTAGACCAACAAGGCAGTCAAAGCAGGTGTTCGCAAAGAAGAACGAATAAAATGTTGTCATCAACCTATATTAAGCACTAAAAAGCGTTTAGCCTTCTGCAAATTCATAGTTGAACAACTTCTTTATTTCCCAGGTGGCCTGGATAAAATCAGATACGAAGACGATCCTGGCGATCCACACGCACATGGTGACGCTGAACCCTCGGCTGTCGGTGACGCACAACGGCCACAACACCTGGAAGCTGTACATCAGCAACGTGGAGCCAAAGGACTCTGGCACCTACATGTGCCAGATCAATACAGATCCTATGATGAGCCAGGTTAGTCACTGTAGGGACTGATTCGTTTCAATGGGTCAGTGGGGAGAAGTGTTAATTATAAAAGCTAGAGAACATTTTGTTTCAAGGAACCACGATATCGATTTTAAAGTAATGAATAACTGCATTAAGATTTTTTTTTGTATGGTGCTGGACATAAAGAATTGCACTACCCTATTTCTTCTCATGGGTGTCGTAAAAGGCGACTGAGGGATTCACCAGAGGATGGGCAGCAGCATTCTCTGAGTATTTAACCAACCAACTGTGATCGCCAACCCGCCTGCCAAGACTGGTGATTATGGCATATCCCCCCTTTTTGGGCGAGGCCTATGTCCAGCAGTGGACGTCTTTCGGCTGAAATGATGACTTGAATTTCGCACAAGCCATATTGCCTTTGAAATTATAGTCCTAAAGATTGTGGATAGATCTGCGTTGATACTAATCAGTACTTATTATTATTCATCACGAATTCGTCTTTCCCAGCAATACAAATAGGTACGTATTCCCGGAAACAATGATACAAAACAAAGTACCTATACATTAAGAGAAACCATTGAATCGAATAATGATATTATTATTACACGTCGAGGTGTAATCATGGGTAAATAATTGCGATAATGAATATAATTACACCTATGTTTAATAGTAAATCATTTACATTGATATTATTTAATTAGTACATCGATTGCTTATTAATAATGGACAGTAATTGCAGTTGGTTTCCATCTGAGCGCTTACAGCTGGCTAATATTAAAATGTATGCAATCGATGCGGGTCGTCAGCTTGCATCGAGCTCCCGGTCTACGTCACGTACCGAACGTTTCATCTGATAAATTAAATTCGTATTCTTTGTATTTCACTTTTCCATTTTTCACATATACCGGCGCGGAATGCAGCTCTGTTCTCTTTCATGTTACGAGCAGATTTTTGAGTGATTCTAACGAACGGCGAGTGCTTGCTTTTGTACCGTGAATATTATTCACTATTATTATTATTATCAGCCTGTAGTGTCCCACTGTAGGACAAAGGCCTTCCTTGCCTTTTTCCACTTGTCCCTGTCTTATGCCGTCTGGGGCCAATCCTGCAGATAGGAGTCAAGTTCGTCCCGCCATCTCCTTCTGGGCCTGCCGCGTATCGTTTGCTGCTGTCTGGCGCCCACCGTATTGTTGTTTTCGCCCATAGCTCTTCCGGCATGCAGCAGATGTGACCAGTCCAGTTCCACTTAAGTTTGGCAGCTGTTTGGCCAACACAGCAATTAATGTTTTGGAACGTAGTATAGAGTTTCTTACACGATCAGTAAGGTTAACTTCTAGGATACTGCGTTCCATTGCTCGCTGACAAACTCCAAGTGTGGACTTTTGACGCTTTGTCAGATTATTCACCAGCCGAAGTTTCCGAAGTTGAAAGAGAAATTCCTTATTATCTGGGATAAAAAAAAGCCTTGCGTGCTTTTGAAGGACATTTACTCTGTTTTAAATTTCATCCAAATTCGATTAGTCTCCGTGATTAACCCCTGGTTTCTGGAAGGCTGATCATTTGGTCTGTTGTCAAATCTTATTTCAGCTCCTGTGATTGGCGGGCAATAATACTAACAAGCACAACACTTGACATGGGGTGTGACAGCTGATTAGTTAACTTTTGAGATGATCAGTTTTTCAGACACTGAGGGTGTGTGTTTGTCATTAACAAAAAAATCGTATTTGAGTAACAGATTATATTCTGGAGGGCAGAGCGTTTTGCTTATCCCATAACACAGGGCCTCACCGCTCTATTTTGGGAAGCAAAGTCTTAACCCTATTTTTCGTGTTTTTGATTGCATGTTCCTTTGTCAAAAATTGTACTGTTATATTTTTTTGGAAATAAATTGAATTGAAGATACGAGTGTTCCCTTATTAAAAATATGTGAATTTCTAACTTACAAATACAATTATGAAATTAAAGAACATTTAACTTTTGCTACTATTATGATGTCAACTGTTATTATTTGAGGTAGGTTAGATTTTGTTTTTTAAATTCACGTAACTTTTAGGTACACATGTACACCGTTTGCTGGAACACTAACTATGTAAAAACTCAACGGATATAGAAAAGTGGTTTTCAGTTTACGCTTCGTTCGGGCGAATGTATCGGTAATATTGACTAAATTGACAGATTAATGACCTATCAATTCTAAGATAAGAATCTGGGCCAGTTCTGCTTGGCTAGACATGGCGATATATCTAGATGAAATAACGATACGCGATTCCGTTTTATATGGAAGTATACCTACTTCCTTTTCCTTTTACTACTTTGGTCACAGTAGGCAATTCATATTGCGAATTAAAATGTTAAGTTAATAATAAGGTTCTTCTTTGTACATTTAAACTAAATGAGCTTTTTGGTAAGGTCAACTGCACGTTAGTCGCAACAGTTTGACATTGACAGCGTTCTTATTTCGTAAGCAGTAAGGGAGGTTTTCTAATTCAAAAGTTACCACAGACGTGCAGTCGACTGTACATACCTATGAAATAGAAACGGTTTTGAGAGATGGCTTATGGTTATGTTGAAAGTATCTTTTTTTTCGATTAGAGTTAACATAACATTTTCATTAGTTGAAATAATTTACGAGGCTTTGCTGCGGCTTCATCAACTCAGCCCACCGCAGTCCACTGCTGGACATAGGCCTCTCCTAAGTTGCGCCACAACACTCGGTCCTCTGCTTTCCGCATCCAGTCCCCCCCGCGCCGCCGCGGCTTCGCCCGCTTGTAATTCTGCTTATTACAGAAAGACTTATCGCGTATCCTTCGGCATTTGTTATTTTTTTCGAGATAAAACGTAGCCTACATTTTAATCTGGGTTATGGTCTATCTTTGTGGCAAATCTCATCTAAATCCCGTCAGATGTTACAGGGTGATTGAGTAACAAATTTCTAAACATCTAAATATCGAAAAATCGAAACGTCTTCACACACTTTCCCATTTATAATACTAGACTTTGCTCGCGGCTTAGCTCGCGTGGATGTCGATTATCGCGCATGCCTCGGAAACTGTTTATCGTCTCGGGATAAAAAGTAGCCTATATGTTAATCTGGGTTAATTGTGTGCAAAATTTCATCCAAATCCGTTCAGCCCTTACATTGTTATTGAGTGATTGAGTATCAAACATCCAAGCATCTTAATTAACTTTCACAGTTATAATATTAGTAGGAATTAGAATTAGTAGGACGCCATTTGTTGCACAAAGAGAAAACGTTTTAAGGTAACCGCACCGTTAATTCAAAACATTAAATATATCATCATAAATGAGTGCGTATTTTCAAAACACGTGATGTCAAAGTGTAGAGCAAAATTTGTTATGGCGAGGCGTCCTTCCAGGCGTGCCTGTGACGGAGTAACTTTCATACAATATTATTATAACGGAGGACGTGGCTTACCTGCTCACTCGCGATATTTCACTGAAAACGGTTGTTGCACGGTATATTTTAAAATTTCGATTTAGTTTTCGCGAAGCAAGTAAGCATCTCTTACTATTATCACATATCAACTTTAGCGTAGATGGCGTAAGTTTGATAAATATTTTTATAACTTGAAGACGTGGCGTGGCTTTTTGCTCACGAGCGAACATTTAATGCACATTGTTAGGGAGCAATGATGATACACAAATATCTATGGTTTTATACATTTTCGTACGTACTGTATACAACATGTAACAAAAACGCTGTTGTTCCTGTGAGGTACGTTATCAGAATCGATATTCAAACGTAAGTACACAAGTCATTTGGAAAAAATCTTCAATAAAAATAATAAAATTTACAATTAATAATGATTTTATATTTAATTTGATTATTTTTATTGATATAATCACTGAGTGAGTGAGTTTTGAGTTTTATAATCACTTTCAATTTATAATTAATAATGATTTAATATTTAATTTGATTATTTTTATTCAAGTTTTTCCAAATAAGTTGTGTCCTTACGTATGAATATCGATTCTGATAACGTACCTCACAGGAACAACAGGGTTTTTGTAACATATTATATACTTTCGCACATAATTTTAATAGAATATTATTGTAAACCAAAGGATGCGTCATACCTGTATCCCGTACCCTTTCATGAATGGTTGTGCTCCTAAAAGATGACTTATTCACTGAATGGCATTTATATTCAACTAGACTATGCTCGTGGCTTCGCTCGCCTAAATTCGGCTTATCACAGAAAGACTTATTGCGTATCTCTCGGGAACCATCTTCCAGGGATAAAAAGTTGCCTATATTTTGATCCGAGTATATTTGTGTGCCAAATTTAATTTAAATCCGTTGAGCCGTTTCAGCATGGTTGAGTAACAGACATTCAAACATCTTTACAAACTTTCACAATATAATATAGTTAGGAAGTAGGATGCAATTCAAGACACAGTTATTACAATGCGGTCACAATTTCTCCGCACAAGTATCATATCTATCTTTATCTGCTTTGAAGGGCTTTCTACCACATCTTCTGTGTAGGACTGTAACAGGCGTGGTTAGCAAATACTATTATATAGCTTTGGCTTTACAATCATATGCATAGTATTCTTACTTTATTTTATCTTTATTTTTCAAAAAAATTACTGTTACTAAACTAAGTAAGACTTGTAAAAAATAGAAGACAGGGGTCTATCCAGTCAGTTGCAGTCAGTTGTATGTCCTTTCTTTCTCATTTTAAGATCCTGTACACTAATCAAATATGATAGATAGTGAACTACAGTCAAGACAGTTTAAAAATAAGTTTAGATGATAAACACATTTATTCTCATACATCATGGTATTTAAGCATTAAAAATATGAATAGTGATTAAGCGATGTCAGCTAGAGAATCTCTCAATACCAAGAATTCAGACCGAACCTTCATAATAATACGTGTCGTGGAGTATTCTTCTCTGCATCAAGTGCTTGGACCCAATCACCTCACAAGAGCCTCTCAACGTGTTTATTGACCCTCTTTCCTATTAGGATATCGCAATATATAAGAACATTATAAATAATAATATTATGATAAGCCACAAACTCTGGTTATTATAGAATCGAGTTTAGTGTAAAAATTATAACCATTGTGTCTTTGTCAGGTAGACATAGACTTTCTACCAATGATAGTGCATTTATTTGTTTTAGTATTAGTATAATAATATTTACAATTATAATAGAACAAGCTAATAAATCCGACCATTAAAGCATTTCTTAGCAAAATAAGTCAACTGTGTTAACTAAACTATAATACAATACATCCGACCTCTACGGCCGCTTGCAATAAATTGTCGAATAACAGCTGCTTTTATAAATGTTAGCTCTATTGATTCATAGAAACAACTACCCTTTTTATTATACTAAATGTTTACGTTCCGACATTATTACATATCATGTGCAATTATACTAATAGATACTTGCATTGATGTGTTGCTTTGCAAGATCTTGAGGATTTTACTGTGTTTTATCACACTGTTTTTTCCATTTAGCTACAGTAAAGCTGGTAAAATTTAATATTGGGCATAATAAATGGTCATAATAAGCAGTTATAGCCTAGTGGTTGAACGCTTGCCTTCCATGCAGGAGGGTGTGAGTTCGAACCCGGCCCGCACCTCTGACTTTTCAAATTCATGTGCGGATTTATATTCGATTATCACTTGCTTTAACGGTGAAGGAAAACATCGTGAGGAAACCTGCACAACTGAGAGTGCTCCATACAGTTCTCAATGGTGTGTGTAGTCCGCCAACCCGCTAGGCCAGCGTGGTAGACTAAGGCCTTAGTCTTCTCGTACTGAGAAGAGGCCCGTGCCCAGCAGTGGGACAGTAATGGGCTGGTTATGTTATAATAAATGGTCATGTAGACTGCCCCTATAATAAGTGCAGAA
This sequence comes from Asteroscopus sphinx, assembly GCA_949699075.1. Classification (NCBI taxonomy): domain Eukaryota; kingdom Metazoa; phylum Arthropoda; class Insecta; order Lepidoptera; family Noctuidae; genus Asteroscopus; species Asteroscopus sphinx. Next base: position 16,376,776 of record OX453013.1, read on the forward strand.
CCTATTCTCTGCCTAACCTTTCGGGAACCACAGTCTGTTTCTGTAAATGACAGATGCGAGTCAAAGGTAAAATGAACAAATAGCAATGTAAAAATTTAGCTTACGCAAATGTACAAATTGTTTAATGGCTCATTATTATATTGATCCGTAAACGCGCACTACTTGTGCAAAGCATGGGCCGAATAGATCGCAACGGGAAACGATTGCTTCGGATAGTATAATCATTAATAATTACAATCACATGAGACTTTCCATCTTCATGTCTCAGTTTGGCGAACCGACTTGCGGTACCATTTAGGCAACAGCCTAGGTGGTATTGAAGTTGTCATGGGCAAAGGTAACCGCTTAACATCAGGTGGGCCTTTAGCACGTTTCGCCATCATATACTAAAAAAAATAAAAAATAATTATGCTTAATAAATTGATGACCACAGTAAAGTCCATCCGCTCGAATAGTGGCACCCTATGATTCCGCAGATACTATTAGTGAGGAAGAATTTTAATTTTATTAATTTTATTCTTACCTTAAAAAAAACTGCCAACACATTTTTTTCTGCCACCTTTATATTACATTAAATTTCTGCATGCCCTTTGGGTGTACCGCCACTATTTGAAAGGATGGACTATACATATGTTGTCCATTCGAGAAATTGTCATTTAAGCAATTGTTTTTCGATAAATTTTCGAGCAACGATATTTTACAATACAATGTTTGTCTCGTTTATTTTATGTTGACAACTGGCGACTAGCGTATTAAAAATAGGTAGGTACCTACTATTCGATCGCAAACAGACTTTTTGAGGAATTATTTGTTGGCAACCAGCTGCCGAATTGTGTAACTCATTCGCGATCGCAATCATTTGGATTTCAATGTTCATTGCTCTGTGTGTTTTGACAATCCCTCATATTGACAACTACGTACCACGCAATGAATATTGCTGTAATTTCAAAATGAAAGCTGATGTCAATGTGAATGCATTACACAATTACCCCACTGGTTGTGTTTTAAGAAACAACACTCCTCCATCGCAATTAGTTGCCAGGAAATATGAAAAAATCCTCTTTCGCAAGTGATTGCGAAATTCAGTTGCCATCGCGGCCGGAAGCCAGAAAGGTGCAGCTTCCTGACATAAGTCATTCTATGTTAAAAATTGACTTCCACTTGACGTTATCTCATGGCTTTTTATCCACCAGAAGAGAGAAGATAGCCCTTCTTTTATCGACGACTCAGCATAGGAATTACTTCAGGTACATCAAACACGGTTATGTAAATGACAAAACGTTTTGCACGAGTCAAAGCTTACGTGTAATCTGAACGTTATTTTGGCTGTGAACAGAATGGCTTTCATAGTCATACGGGCATTACTGAACATAAACATTTTGCTTGCCCGTGGCCCGTGATTTAAGCGGATACTTCCTATTTATTATACTTAAAACTTGTAGCGAATAACTTTTGCTGTACGAGGTAACCCTTACCGTAGTCTTGTTTTGTTTGCTCTCGTTATCTTCGCGATGAAATAAACAAGTACATATAATAGGGTTAACATAGTGTAGCTACAGGCCAAGTTGTTCGTTTTATTCAGAAATATTGAACAGTTCTGCTCGATGTTTTTGCTTGTTGTACAAATTGTTTATTGATTACTTTGGAATAGAGCCATTTATCATGAAAGTGTTGCTAGTTTATCTGGTATTAGTATAAAAATGTTAGCTATAGTAAAAGACAATTTGAAAAGCTGAGTATATTACTTACCTACAATATGTCATGGTTTATTATTAGATTAGATTTAATTTCACTAAACGAAATAAAAAATATTTTCACTGTTTCTTCAGCAATTATGTAAGTGACAGTGCCAGTCTTACATGGCCCTTCCCGTTTTCCTGGAAGCATCGTCAAAACCACCCAAGTAACACAAAACCATTTGAAGGTAAAAGTGAAAGCCAATATACGTCTCCAAGTCTTACAAAATATGTTTAATGGCATCCGCAAAGTATTAAAGTTGTATATAGGTACAATTAAAAAATAATAATTATAAATAGATCTTTTCTTGACCGCAATCTAGACAGCTTTGGCAAGATGTGGTCGACGATGGAGAGAGCAAACCTATTAGGTGTCGATTTACTCCAGCTTTAAAGGCGTTAGGTATTGAGAAAATCTATAGTACAGAATTAATACTTTGCAGATGCACATAAACATCTTTTGTAAGACTTGGAGACGTATATTGGCTTTTGCTTTTACCTTTAAACAGTTTTTGTGTTACTTAGGTATGACCTTTTCGTTTATATGATTGGAATAGCGCGCAAAGGTTGTCAGCTTCTGCGTTTTGAACAATATTTTGTTTCAGTTCACCTGTTACATTCTCTAGAGTTCTAAATAATGGAAAACTGACACTTGATATTGGTCAGGAATAAGTTAGAATAAATAGTCAGCTTGGTAAGAATATTGGTGATGTTTGTAATATATGTTAGTGGCAGTAACGGCTTGGAGGGCCGAGGCTTCTTTCTGCGAAGCTGTCATGGTTCAGAAGAAGGCCACAGAGCGGGATTGGGAAAGGGCCGATCCCGCTCGGAGACGAAGACGAGCCGGCGAGGCAACCGCCCCGGCGCAATGCCCAGATTAGACCAAACGCCGCATCCCCCGCCACCACATGATGGCGGAGGGACCTTCGAGATCGTGGGCGCTAAGGGTAGGGGGACTCGAGGCATCCATTAAGTGACCCCGGGAACGCGTGCTGCTGTGGGTGAAACAATGTTGTTTTCCCGGGATGTGTCTAAGGCACATTAAAGGCACCGGCGCGGTCCATTGGAGTTCCCGGAGCTCCTCTTATTTGTGCTGAAGATAGCCATTGTTTGGTTTTAGTCAGTAGGAGGCCGACATATCCCTCCGCCTTCCCTAGACATTCGACGACGTTCGCCTCGTTCCACCCGACAAAAAAGGACCTACATACAAAAATGTAGAATATAATGATCAGAAGATATATAAAATGCGTGTGATTGGCACAATCACCAAATATATTTTTATTTTCGTGGGGAAATCCTTATGGACGCACTCCGCCCGGGGAAGGCGGAGCCAGTGGTGTCGATTCTCTTGTTCACGAACTAAACTTATTTTAAACTATCGCTCTCTTTTACTAATAGTAGATACAAGAAAGGGATGGCAACCATTTAAGAGCTGTCAAATTAGACGAAATTAAAATTTCCATACAAGTTTAGTCGTGATCTCGGAACGTGCCCACTAAAATACAAAGAAATGTAACACGTAAACTAATTTGACAGTTCTAAAATGGTTGCCATCCCTTTCTTGTATCTACTTTTAGTAAAAGAGAGCGATAGTTTAAAATAAGTTTAGTTCGTGAACAAGAGAATCGACACCAGTGTCGGACTCTTACCGACTAAAACCACCACGGTGTTCCTCTTCCAACCATTGGCCGGTGGCGTGGGAAACTTATAGTCGTCCAACCATCCCCGGCAGGTCCCGGCTCGCCACTAGTAGGCGAGCCCCTTCTCCCCGTGCGGCATCATCGGCCGCACCCTTCTCTTGATTGGCGCGCGCGGAACACGACGCGCCACCATCATGGGCCTTGACTAATCGGGCGGCGGGCTACCCCGAGTCCGCCGCCCACAGGCCCACTCCTAGGGTGGCTGGAGGTCGGCGTACGCCCTCCTGCGACGCCCGGTCCGTCTCCTGCGGGTGGGGAGAGAGGTCGTTGCCTCTCGAACCCTCTCATCCGCCTCCTTAGCGAGCATCACCTCCTCGCAAAAGGAGACGACGCCCTCCCAAGCGTTTTCGCTCCCGACCATAGCCAAAACAACGGCCGGAAGCGAGAGATCGCTGCCGCCTACTGCAGTGATAAGGTCACGGTGCTGCGTGGCCCAAGCTGGGCATTCCGCCAGTGTGTGCTGCGCCGTGTCCTCAAGGCAGCTCCCGCAGTGATGACACTCGGCAGTCGGCTCCCGGCCTATGCGACACAGATACTTCCCGAAGCAACCGTGCCCCGAGAGTATCTGCGTCAGCCGGTAGGTGAGGGCGCCATAGCCCCTCTCCAGCCACTCCTCTATGACAGGCCTTGCCGCCGCTGTTGCGGCGTGCCCTTGGCACAATCACCACGATTGGGTTTACTATAAACCGTTCACCGTTGCCTACCCCTTCGGAGAATACAGGCGTGATTTTATCTTTCTATGTATGTTATGAATGAATTAATGATATATTTACTAGCAAGAACATAGGTAACATTGAGTTCATCTAAGGTTAAAATTGGGTATCAGTACATTCGACATTTCAGTCGTGCATTTTGATTTTCAATTAATGGTATATAATTTTAAAAACAAATCAAAATTTAAATACAATGTTATGCTACAATTGGTTAACGAATTAGTGATATTTAAAGAAAAGTAGCATAGCAAGTAACACAAAGAAACAATAAGTTATTAACCAGTTAAAAAACCCAACTACACAACAGGTACATTGACACTTATTAAGTTATTTACCTTTTCGGGTAGTAGTCATATAACGCGGCCGCCGCGCAGGGTACCGTTGGAATTTTGTCAAGTCGTGCGCGGAATGTACGCGCTTGCCAAAGGGAAGCGCGGAATGTCACCGCGACATCTTCATGAGGCGCAGACAACTCTCCAAATGTGCCACGTTGCTGTTTATGTTGCTGCGAAACGTTTTACAACTACATAGTTGCGTTGCAGAATTCGTTGCTTTGAATATTCTGGGACCTGAAATTCTGCTTTCCATTGTTTTGTTACAGTTACAAAGCTGTTAGTAGCTTCTACAAATGTCAGTTATTTGGTGATAGCGTTAACTGGTACTGTTATATAGATTTACGTAACATAAACAACCGTCTAATTCTCGAATTCATATGACATCGCAAATATCCAAGTTTGTGTATGAACCGAGTCGTAACTTGCTACATTAGACGATTTGAAGAAAGAGAGGAGGCAAAATAAATTATGTGATATATTTTTTAATTTCGTTTCACATACTAGTCACACAATTTTGTACTTTACCAATAGGTAATTTTATACGTTGTTAGTTAGAATCTGTAGTCTATTTAATATTATAGTATATAGTTTAAATAGTTTAAGAGATTTATTTCTCAAAAACAGAATAAAAATTTATTAACATTAAGAAACACTAGATTACGCAGATTGGAACCATCTCAACTTAATTGATCTCTTGATTTGTTAGTTATTAATTTAGTATGGGCAAAGTCCACAGCAATATAAAAAAAAAACTCTAACATAGATATAATAATAACTTCTTAGGTTTTCGCGATCACTACACATTATAATAAAACAAAGTTTAACCGGATTAAATCGCGTATATTATTTAAATTGGTTTCCCTGACGTTTCGAAAGCTTTGCAGCATTTCGTGGTCGCAGGTAGACTAAGATAACAAGCGTCTTTACAAATATTTCTAAAAAAATATTTTAATCTACCGTACAATATTATTAATTAAAATCGTTTCGATGCACGCAGTAATCACTCACAATATCATTATCTGCAATATTTTTATTACAGCACGCAACACTGTAAAAGATAATGATATTGTGAGTGATTACTGCGTGCATCGAAACGATTTTAATTAATAATATTGTACGGTAGATTAAAATATTTTTTTAGAAATATTTGTAAAGATGCTTGTCATCTTAGTCTACCTGCGACCACGAAATGCTGCAAAGCTTTCGAAACGTCAGGGAAACCAATTTAAATAATATACGCGATTTAATCCGGTTAAACTTTGTTTTATTATAATAGATATAATAATTTTACGTAACAACTTTTAAGTAAGATAATATTCTGAAAAACTGTTTTTTTTATCGTGACTGATGGCTCTATCCATTTTGTGCGCTACATAATTACTTTAAACTGCGATTCCTTGCCAAACACGTTCTTAACTTTTTAACCGACTTCAAAAAAAGGAGGAGGTTATGTATTCCGCGGGTTTTCTTTTTGTTTTTTTTTTTTTTCGTTTTAATGTAAATAGCATTTCTAAGTTGAATTAATAGCTACTTTCGTGCATATTGAGGAGATTTATTTAAGGTTTTACTAGAAAACTACCTTTTAACAGAACAAGTTTTTGAGAAGAACTTGTATTTACAGGATAGTTTTGAAAAAATCTAAATTGTTAACCTACATTTTTGTTCTACACGAGAAACATCAAAGTAGGGATTATTTCTTATTAGAATTTAAATTTGACATTATTTGACAACATAAACAACAAAATATTTGAAATTCTTGTTAGCATTATTCTACGTTGATATCTCCGTACAAAAGAGACTGCTCACTTTACGTCTCGTCGTATTTGCTTAGGCCCGCTATTACTGCGGCCAATAAGCCTTTTTTTATTTACACAAACTGGTACTAACACCTAAGTGTTGAAGTAAAGAATCATGTTACAAATGCATCTTAACGCTGAAAACGTTTACATAGCCGACACTATTAACTCTCTAATGCTTGAACAAACTGCTCGTTGACATTCAATTAGTGAGAAAATGGAAATTAAATAATGTGAAATAAAAGAAAAGTATATCTATTCTCTTCTTCTTCGTCGTTTCGCTCTTGACAGAGCGGTCGTGGCCATCATGTACTAATGCCAGGGGTTGCTGTAGCTCGCCTCACGATGCCTCGCCACCTTTCCCTGCTTTCGGTTAGTCTGGTGCATTCTTGTAATGGCCGACCCACGGCAGACTTAATTAAATCAGTCCATCGCATGGGAGGCCTTCCACGCACTCTTGAGCCCTCTACTCTGCCCTGTACAACAAGTCGCTCTATTGAGTCGTGACTACGCCGCAATACATGGCCGAAAAAATTGAGAATGCGGGATCGCACCAAATTCGATAGATGCTGCTGATATCTATTAGTAGTATACACTATGTCCGGTTTTGGACTGTACAAACTTAAAGGGGTGTTAGTTTGATCTATTTTATCAATAAAATATGTCTACATGTCGGGTCAAAAACCAACCCCTCCTGAATGGCAGCCATTTTTGTATTTTGGTCGACTTTTTTGAAGCGTGCATACTAAAAGTTGGGCTTTAAATTCCAAAGTTACACTACTTTTAGTATGCACGCTTCAAAAAAGTCGACCAAAATACAAAAATGGCTGCCATTCAGGAGGCGTTGGTTTTTGACCCTACATGTAGACAAATTTTATTGATAAAATAGATCAAACTAACACCCCTTTAAGTTTGTACAGTCCAAAACCGGACATAGTGTATAAATTATCCTACTCACCTACTAATATTATCAATGTAACAGTTTGTGAAGATGTTTGGATGCTTGTTACTCAATCACGCTGAAACGGCTGAGTATGAAATTTGGCACGCAGGTAGACCATAACCCGGATTAAAATGTGGAATTTTATCCTGGGAAACAGATCTTAGGGGTGCACGATAAGTCTTTTTATTTTACGCCGTATTATACGCGGGCAAAGTCTAGTTTAAAAATAAAAAGCAGTGCATATTAGTCACCGCTTTTATTACAGCCATAAATATTTTATTAGCTACTCTTCCCGACACTGAAGTCACGTTAGTAGTCGGAATACTGTTCGTCATATGATTACGTTAATACGGCCATTGGCTTTTCATAATATACGTGTGTCCATTAAGTTTAATTTATTGGGTAATTACAATATTTCCATCAACACAACAAATACACACAAATGGTTTTACCGGTCATCATTCATGGCCGGTCGGTTTCAGGCAATTAAATAAATATTGACCTACTAATTGTTTTTGCGGCATTGATGGGATGCTGTGTTGACAGAGGTTGTGATGGACGACCGTGTTTTTTGTAATCCTAACCCTTTTTCTCCCCTCAACAAGATCACATTTCAACACAGTCAAGTGGCCGCAATATAGAAATAAAAACAATTTTCTATCAATCAAACAAATTACAAACTTCCAAACTTCGCCGTTCAAATAAAACTCAGTCGCAATTTAAATCGGTTTTAATAGCAAATACTTTGCATAACTTAAACAAAAGCAATTTTGTAATTACAAATCAATACGGCAAGTTCGTAAGTCTGTCGGATTGTAATAAATTTTAAGTATTTAACGATTTTGAAAGGCTCTAAATTGAGTATACCTAGGTACATACCTACTCCGAGGGGAAGTCTATACACGAGCGTATAAATAAGCCTTCAGCCGGCTGTTAGCGACGAAGGGTATTTTCAATATGGGTAATTTCGCTTGGAACACAAATACTTTAGCAGCTTTATTGCATACTCGAGGATTAACTCGGTATATGAGCGTTGAAAAACGAGAGCTTCTGGCTTCCAGTTACATACAAAAACTCCTGGTATTTTATCTTAATTACTTAGAAATCTTTGTGGGAGAAAATCTCTTCCCTTATGTTGTCCATCGTCGCGCAACTTTATGAGCGGATTACTTTTATGACCGGGATTAAAGTCCCGTTTGCGAAATGTTTACAGCGTTGAACTCCGTGCCCAGTCGGACGATAGATGGTCTATTACTATGGGGCCACGGTTTTAGAACGAGCGCTTTAAAATAAAGAACTTCTTTGAGGTTTCAAAAGGTTAGAGTTGGATTTTTGGGCAATGAAAGGACATTGCTAAAGTTCTAGCCTAGGAAAGTTACGAATCAAAGATGATGCTCACTTTAAAAAATACAATGAAGTCAATCTATTTGCAATCTATTTTCAACGGACAGTACTCCACAGATGTTTATTCATTCAATATTAACTATTTTTGAGGTTATATTTGCTTATAAAACATGTGTCAAAGAAGTAGTTACCTAGCCATTAAACAGTTTTACTCCTTTATTCCTGTAGATGTAAAGATGCCAAAAAAAGATTGGCTATCTTTAACAGTGGTGCCAACATATTTTTTTACAAAACCATAGACTACTTATACTTACAAGGGATTGGACAAAAATATGAAGTGAAATGGTATATCATAGACGTTCACGTCATTATTGCGTTAACTCTTTAAAATAAAAAATGTTTAATGAACTGTCCGCATTAAATACGATGAATAGTACCTAAGTAATGAAAGAATACGCGTGTAATTCTCGTATATTTTAATCTTTGTAACAGATTGAGGCTATTTTTAGCAATATCCTTTCTGAAGTCGAAGAATCTTCTCAGTTCTAAAGTTTATAACAAATTGTTCCTCCACCTCATAGATAATATTTAAGGAATTTTCATAACGAAAGCTTTGCAATTTAACAGGTAGGCAAAAAGCTTTTAGGTATTCGTGAAGGTCAGCGGTGGAATTACGATGGATTTGTAAAGTAAATCAGGAAAAAAGGTATATGATGTCGTTAGAGGTATAAAAATAGGGTTCCGTGTTGTTTGTTGTTCATTTACGTTGCCTTTATTTGCGGAACGTTTCCGTGTTATGAAACCGCAAAATTTCGTAATAATCGTATCTCTTGCGTTCTTAATATGAATGTTCGTATTTTGTATTTCGATTCTGTACCCATTTCCACATTTTCCACGAAATAAAAACACAAAAATATGTCTTAGATGAAAAGGTTCGCAACAGAAATGAAGCCGTTATTTCGGTAGGTATACCCGACGACAGCACAGAATCCCGCCGCTGCTAAGAAGCTTCATTCTTGGCACCATAAACACATTCTTCGACACATAGTTGCCTCGTGATGTCGCAACTAAGGCCCGCTGTAACAAACACTTAGTAATACGCCGACGGAGGAATTTGAGACGCTCCGAGGAATCCCTCCTTGTAAAATATGAACCTATTGTGCATATTATACAATTATTTCACCTCTGACATAAAGCCAAGGCTTTAAAGCGACCGCCTAAAATTCAAGCGCTTCTAAATATTGTGGCAAAGCTTAGCTTCCTATGCGGGATTTACGATGCTTACAGGATTATAGGTAAGCTCGTTGAAATATTATCTCGAGCCATGTTTACTAGGAATAGAATTCCTAGTAGTTTGGGATATTTTCAGTATTCAGATATTGTTACGGTGCTCATGTTCTGGTATCGGCTCTGTATGTACTCACGCTAACCGGATAACGTGCCAAAGCTCGTTGGAAGTAAAATAAATAATACATAAAAGGAGAAAGCTAGAGAGTGGAATCAACAAGTGAATTATTTCTTAGCCGAAAAATCGGCAGGCGTTACTCAGCATTCTTTTGTTGTGTTGGGCTACAGGTGCGAGCTCAACCAAAGTATTTGCTTTTTCATAAGGGTTTGCCACTTCACAACTGAATATGGTGAAAGCCGTCTCGAGAATACATCAATATTTATAGTGTCTAAGAGATTTTTCTCTTATTATACAAAGTTTTCCCTTTCACGTTTATTCTAACGTTGTGGATTTGGTAACAATACGGGGAAAGTTTTTTTATTCCGACAAGAGATTTATATTTGTGGTAGCTACTTAGAGTTGAGTCGTAAATGCAGCCGTATAAAAAGCTAGGGGTTTGGGTCAAGGGGATGAAAAAAAAAATAGGCAATAAAGTGACGGCTGTCGTCCGTCATGGCGAGTGTCAGCCGGGCTGGCTTTAGCTTCAAATAATTGGTTGGACGAATCGAGTTTCCGGGAACTAATCGTCGTTGGCCGGAAAAACGACCTACGTTCAGTAGAGGCTTTCACGTGCAAATGTTTGCACAGCCAATCTCGTGTAAACCTTAAATCCGGGCGAACTATAAAGAACGAGTGGTTGCCACAAATTTATGAACCTAGTATTTTACGATACGGCTATTTGTAAAAGTCACTTTATAATTAGCTAACCTAACTGTGTAGGCATCGTAAAATTTTTCTTTATCTTCAATTTTTTAACTTCTACAACCATTAAGGCGATTCAGAGACGAATCTCATTTATCCTATTGTCAAAATTAAATGCTATTTGACATTATAATAAAAACAAAGTTTAACCGGATTACATTGCGTATATTATTTAAATTGGTTTTCCTGACGTTTCGAAAGCTTTGCAGCATTTCGTGGTCGCAGGTAGACTAAGATGACAAGCGTTTTTACAGACATTTAAAAAAAAAAAAAACAATCTACCGTACAATATTATTAAAATCGTTTTGATGCACGCAGTAATCACTCACAATATCATTATCTCTAACAGTGTTGCGTGCTATTTGACAGTTGAAAGCACACTTAGATTCATCTCTATCTAAATACTTACAATTCTAATAAATAGGTCAGTAGCCTCAGTTGCTTCCAAACGCTCTGCATACCAATTAAGCTTCAATTAACTAACCGAATTATAATGATAATCAATCAGGTGTATTGACGAAGAACCTGTATAGCATATACCTATCCTTGTTTGTATAAAAATGGATCTAAAACCCTATGTTTATACGGAAACAGTCAGGTAAATACACAGGAAAAGTAATGAGGAACTCTGTTAACATTGACCCGTAGTGACGTGTAAAAATGGGCTACAGTTTCAGCACGTGCAGGTTGCTTGTCCGTCTTCCTGGTCGTATCCCGGTTCGAGGCACACGTCAAGACCTTACTCAGCGGAGATGTTTCACGGAGGAAACAAATGACTCACTTACCTGTTGATGCCCAAGCTACGGAGCGGAAAGAGGCTTTGAATCTATAAGAACGATACTGCTACGTGACTTGCGTAGTTTCGTCTAGTGACAATTTATTTTTACGATAATTCTCCGCTTTTTCGTGATGGGAATAGCATGAATTTGAACGCTTTTAAATAACATTTAGTGCTTACATTCCTATATTGGAGTTAATCCACCGATGCATAGTACCTAGGTACTGTTTCCTGCGACAGCAACAGAATATGTACAGCATTTTGGAACCTCCATAGCTGTGCCAAGTAAGACAAAACCATTTAAAGATAAAAATAAAAGCCAATATACATCTGCAAGGCTTACAAAAGATGTTTAATGGCATCCGCAAAGTATTCAAGTTATACACAACGTGGAGATGACAATACGACCATAAATGAAAACACGGTTATTACTAGTCTATAAACACAAAACACAAACAAACAAAATACAAAACAATAACACAACACAACATGTTTTTAAACATAAATATAAGTTATAAAAAAAAAACGAAAATTATAAAAAAAAAAAATATATATATATATATAATAAATCAATATTACAGCATTAATACTTTGCGGATGCCATAAAACATCTTTTGTAAGACTTGGAGATGTATGTGGGCTTTTGTTTTTACCTTTAAACAGTTTTTAAACTATAGTGTGTTACTTGGGTGGTTTATCATAAATGAATGAAACTTAATAAATGTAAAGTAGTTACGTTTTATTTTGGAGAAGCTGTTCGAAAAGGTTTAATTTCTCCTACCAAATTAGCAATTAGCATGATGTTTGGTGCTCAAAAATATCCCTCTAAGTCTATGAATATAAAGCAGCCTAGGCGAGATAAATTCAAACATTGCTACCTACCGAATATAGAACATAGAGCTTAGTATTAGGGAAAGCAGTGTTCCTGAGATACAGGTTGTCACCTAGTTCAGGAGACAGAGCGCCTTTGTGTTGAAACATATTCAGTTGCTAATAAACGTTATTTAATTAATTTGAAATCATAATGCAGGGTAGTTTGAGATAGTTAGCGTTATGCCCCACGCAGCAGTACGTTACACATGACACGTTGTATATTCAGCGACAACAGTATTACACACACTTATATTTATTTATAATGTGAGGTCGCGCTCCCGGATGTAAATCTCGGAGCCACTCGGATCGCGGGTGCACCACGAATTTACATAATTCATGTGACACGAAACTGTCTCGAAGAATTTACACTGCGGACAAAAGTGTAAATAGAAAATGTACCTAGTATAACGGGCTGGTTTCCGCAACTCCACGTTCAAGCGTGTATTTTGCGTACGGAGTCCTAAGAATAAAATGTACCTAACGTAAGGTGCTTACATAGTTGAACGATAAAGAACTTGTTGAAAATATACATAACCAGCCCATTACTGTCCCACTGTTGGGCACGGGCCTTTTCTCGGTACGAGAAGGAGCGTGGTAGCGTCCACCACGCTGGCAGAGTGCGGGTTGGCGGACTACACACACCATTGAGAACTGTATGAAGCACTCTCAGGTGTGCAGGTTTCCTCACAATATTTTCCTTCACCGTTAAAGCAAGTGATAATCGCATATAAATTCACACATGAATTTGAAGAGTCAGTGGTGCGGGCCAGGATCGAACTCACACTCCTGCATGGAAGGCAAGCGTTCAACCACTAGGCTATCACTGCTGTTGAAAATGTAATCGTAATATATTGGATTGCACATTACACAAGGTGGACCGACGACCTGGTGAAGGTCGCGGGAATCCGCTGGATGCGGAAGCCGCAGGACCAGTCGTTGTAGCCATGCTTGGGGGAGACCTATGTCCAGCAGTGGACGTTTTTCGGCTGAAATGATGATGATGATATTGGATTAACTCAAAATTTACATTTTCGAGAGTAATACTGGAACGGTTTGAACAACCTCAATCTCCTCATCAACTCAGTCTATCGCAGTCCACTGCTGGACATAGGCCTCTCCCAAGTTGCGCCACAACACTCGGTCCTCTGCCTTCCACATACAGTCCCCCCCAGCCACAGGTCAGGTCGTCGGTCCACCTGGCAGGGGGGCGCCCTAAGCTGCGTTTGCCGATTCACGGGCTCCACTCAAGGACCCGTCTGCCCCAGCAGCCGTCGGTCTTTATCCTCGCCTTTTCTCAATTATGTGGTTAGACTGGAAGGGGACTCTGCCTCATCAAGTCTAATCAGATGCGGCTGAATATCTGTATTGTACACGGAGCTACTGCCATGCCATCAGACCCCTGCAACCCAGTTACTGGGTAATACCAGTATTGTACACGGAGATACTGCCATGCCATCAGACCCCTGCAACCCAGTAACTGGATTAGTAGTAGCTGCTGCCATGCCATCAGACCCCTGCAACCCAGTTACTGGGTAATACCGACATCCTATGGTTAGACTAGTTGTCAGACTTTTGGGCTCGTAGTAACCCAATATATGACTACAAATAATGCTTAGAGTCAAAGCGGTATATGAAAATAAATAAGCCATGTATTGAGTTCTAATTTGAGTTATTTAAATAGCAACTTCGAAAGCTTGTTTGACGTTGGCATTGTTAATTTAAAAACTTGTAATAAAACAAGTTTAACCGAATTATATCGCGTATATTATTTAGATTGGTTTCCTGACGTTTCGAAAGCTTTGCAGCGTTCGTGGTCGCAGGAAGACTAAGATGACAAGCGTCTTTACAGATGTTTATATAAAAAAAAAAAAAAAAACTACCGTACAATTGTATTAATTAAAATCGTTTCGATGCGGTAATTGTACTATACGCGATATAATCCGGCTAAACTTATTATATTATAATGTGTAGTGATCGCGAAAACCTAAGAAATTATTATTATTAAAAAACTTATATTATTGAAATGTTCCAATAAGGTTTCAGACTGACGACATTTTAGCAAAAATATAAAATGAACTTTATCTATTCAATAATAATACAAAGTTTAGAATGGCAGAAAGTTAAAATGATATCCGTGAATATTCTCATGAGGAATGCGTCTCATCCAGTGGCGCTCAGTCGTGCTGCTCGCGAGGAATTTTGTCAAAGTCCGTGTGTCGCTGGTTTCCTTCAGGAATCGGAGACGCGAGCAATACGTGGTATAGTGCATTCTTTTATAAACGTGATAGCTATTACGTATACGTATTTAAATGGACCGCATATGAACTAGAATGTTTAATATATAAAATTATTTTTACAAATTCAAGAAAGTTAAGTTACAATTTTAAATTACATTTTACAGCTCCTAATTAAAAATTAAATCGGCCTTGTAACACAAAACTCAACATGATTCTCACATCTCAGCGTTGACGCCCAATGCCGTGTAAAAAAATTAAAAACGCAAAAATAAAGTGAAATTGTTCTTTGTCTTTCACCATCAAAGGGTGTTGTTTAAGCTACAAAAATATTCCAAGTGGCGATTTTCGGCATCTACCTGAGCCACGAATACCGGGGTCGGGCGTTACGCGCGGAATTTTGTCAAAGTCACTCCGTCGAGCCCAGGAATGGGCACAATACGTCTTCATGCACCATTCACGGACCCCTGCCCTAACATTATTAGATTGAGGGATAGAATTATATAAACAACGAAATTCCTATCATGAGACCTATGGCTGTTTTTTGTTCTTGAATTACGCTGAAACAGCTGAACGGAATGACATGAAATTTGCCACACAGATAGGCCATATCCTCGATTAATACAGAATATTTTTATCGACTTATTTTGGAAGCGAAGCCATGGGCTTCTGCTAGTTGTTAAATAAATAAATAATGGATTGGTTATCAGAAATACTCTTGATACTATGCTGATCATGTAGTTCATTTTTGAGTAGATCAGTTCATTAGAAACAGGGGGTTCGTTTTTTAAAGGTATATGAGGACCGAGTGTTGCGGCACAACTTGGGAGAGGCTTATGTCCAGCAGTGGACTGCGATAGGCAGAGTTGATGATGATCTGATGGTGAAACGAGCTTAATGCCCAGCTGATGTTAAGCACCGGTTAACTTTGTACGTTTACTTTTACCTAACAACTGCCTTACTACCTAGGTTGTTGCCTAATATGGTATTCGCAAGTCGTGTTCACTAAACTGAGACATGAAGACGGAAAGTACTATGTGATTGTAATATCACTGGCACCCGTGTATATGCAGGCTCGCACCGAAACAGCAATGCAAGCATTACTGTTTTGCAGCAGAAATAGGTACGGTGGTATTAGATATTTTACAAGGAGCCCTTCTACTACTACATAACATAACATCACGCCTGTATTCCCCGAAGGGGTAGGCAGAGGTGTAATAGTACAACCCACATTTCGCCAGTTATGTTATAGTCTCATGTAACAGGGACTACTAATAACACTGTTTACAAATTATCTAATTATATTTTAGGCATTCACATATATTTATCGTATACTTAATATATATTATAATCATATTCATAATCATACTCATAATACACACACACTCACAAACGATTTGTACAAATGTGTAGTTTGCTCGACATCCTACGTCACATAAGGGATCCAGCAGAATACCAGCGTCAGATTTAATAACCTGGGACTATGCTGAGCTGGACACCCATTTGTCACAATTTTGAGACACACATGGCGTATGACTGTCAATGACTTTTTCATCGCTTTGTTACTTCTTCACTAAATCTATGTCTTGTTCATATACATCCTTTCTTTTGTATGTCTCAGTTGTGTCAAATAAATCTTTTTCTTTATTTCTAATAAATAAGTGGTAGTTAATCTGTTCGTGTTAGACAAAGGACTTGTGTAAGTGTTATCCGAGTCGCTATTATGCTCGGTGTTGGAGATAAATGATGCAATATGAGATGTGTAATGTGTACACTGCAGCGGTGTTGTCTATTAAGTATTGGTCAGTGATTTAGCCGTTAGCATCTGTTTTGTACTTTATGAAGAGTAAAGTGTGTAGTCCTACTATCCTGCATTAAATGTGAAAGTATACATGATGCAGTTTTTGTTTTTGTCCAAAATTAAGCTCACGACACCTTTGATGACTTTTCTCTATAAATCTTGTAGTTTCGGATTTAGCCACCCAGCACAATACTTTAAAAACTCACCCTATAGATGTTTGTTTCTTTGTCCTTCGATTCTGTAACGGCTAAACGAATTTGGATGAAATTTCGCACACAGACTATAACCCGTATTTATATGTATCTGGCTACTTTTTATCCCGGTAAGATAAACAGTTCCTGAGGGATGCGCGATAGCACATTTCTGTGATAAAGTAACCGAATTATAAGCGGTCACGGGCCCGCAGTAGGCCAGCGTGGTGGACTAAGGCCTTGCCCTTGTCGTTCTGAAAACAGGCCCATGACCAGCAGTGGGACAATAATGAGCTGATTATGTTATGCTATGTATACGCGAGAGAAGCCACGGGCATAAACTAGGAAAGGTTATTTCAAATGCACGAACATAACGCACTTAGTACTAGTAGAGCTCATTTGTGAAAGAGCTCGTCCGGGGAAGTACTACCACCGTACCTACTTCTCCGCCAAATAGTGATGCTTGCATTGCTGTGTTTCGGTCTGAAGGATGCGGGTGTAGGTGAAATTACAATCACATGAGACTTTCCATTTTCATGTCTCAGTTTGGCGAACCGACTTGCGGTACCTTTAAGGCAACAGCCTAGGTGGTATTGAAGTAGTTATGGGTAAAGGTAACCACTTAACATCAGGTGGGCCTTTAGCTCGTTTTGCCATCCTATATTAAAAAAAAAAGCTATACCAAGTATTAAGACATTAAGTTAATGGAAACATGCATTCTAATTATTATTAGGTAAATGTTCCATTTTCGTTTACTTTTATCTCAGAATAACAATTAAACGATAACGATTCGTGTATGAAACTAGCATAATAGTCAATTTTCCTCCGCCAGCGACGTTCTACGTTAAGTTGGTTGTTTTCTCGTGGGAGCGAGCGCCGTAATGACTGTGTTTTCCTTTGTCTGCATCGCGGACCAACTATGAGTATGTCAGTAATGTCCCCGATTAATATCTGTATGTTGCGACTTGCGTGCGACTCGAATACGTTTAAGTTCTTATAGCCCAGTAGCCAGCTTGATTAAATAACCAGTCCGAGGAGAAGAGGCCACGAGGTGCTGGGCACTGGTCTCTTCTCCGAATGAGAAGGTTGAGGTAACGATATACGACTTCAAATGATTTTAAACTAAATATTACATTTTAAAAAATTGTTTCTCTATACTGGCAAGACTCCTCATTTACATGGAGTCAATAACGTAGTACGCAACGGAGAGCAACTCTGTGGAGCCAGGATATGGTTTGGTTGCCATATGTTGTGGTTTACGCAATTTTTTGGCATTTTTAATTTAATGGTAAACTATTTATTGCTATTTATGAAACAACTTAGAAAAATGAACAGGACATAAAATAATGTGACAGACAAGCGGTACTCTATTAAAAATTTCGTGTTTCCGCCATTTTTAATGTTGCTTGGGTCGCAACGAATTCGTTCTTGACTTGCTGCCAAATTGCGTAACTCGCTCGCGATCGCAATCATCTGGATGTCAATGTTCATTGCTCCGTGTGTTTTGACAATCCGTGTTATCGGCAACTCCGTACCACGCAATGAATATTGCTTTAATTTCAAAATGAAAGCTAATGTCAAAGTGAATGCATTACACAATTACCCCACAGGGGCTTGCCAGTTATGATAGATAACGAAAGATGGCCGCGCCACATCAGAAGCTAAACGAACGGTGTTTAGTATTTGTAAAAAAATATTAACGTAAAACTTGAACATTTTCTTAATAATTAAGTATGTAAATATTTATGATTATCTTTGCACTACATAGTGTAATTAATTTGTAAAGTTATGTTTAATGCAGACATAAGAACGAGAATCGCACAAAAACTATCGAGCGTATTTTTATGAATCTTTCACCACTTTAGAGATGGGAGAGATAGAGATGGAGATGCTTAAGGTCATTGAAGCTTATCTGCGCCTTAAGGTCCACCACGCTGGTCTAGGGGTTGCCAAATTACACACGATATCGAAAACTGTATGAAGCTTACTCAGGTGTGAAGGATATTTTCCTTCACCGTTAAAGCGAGTAATAATCAAATTCTGATCCGCGAAGTGAAAAGTCAGAGGTGCGGGCCCACCTGCATGGATGGCAAGCATTTAATCGCTTGACTAACACCACCCTCTCTTTGTTTAATTGACTTCAACAAATGGCCAGCATGTACCAATTTGTAGCTTGTAGCAGTGCTACGTGTTCGTAGCAGACGTAGCGTAGCCGCTACGTTCAGCTCGTCGTGCTACGGCTATGGCTACGGTGCATTTAATTCGCTTTAACGAGTTTTACTTCATCTCATTCCATTAGTAACACTATTTATTCGTTTAGGTTGTAAAATTATTGCAGTTCGTTACTTTTGAATGGAGCTAGGTTATTGACCGTCATTGATTTAAACGTGTGGTTATCTGAGATTTCTGATTCAGGATTTTTAGAAAATTACTTTTTTTTGTGTGACGTAGGAAATAACGACATCATCTATTTTTTTTAAATAATTGACACACACAACATCTAATTTGCAGAATAAATAATTTCATTTAATTTGTAGATATTGGCGTTAACTGCCTCGTTGGTCTAGTAGTCGCAAGCGCGACTGCTGAACGTGGGGTCCTGGGTTCGAATACCGGGTCGGTCGGATAATGTTTTATTGGGTGTTTTCATTAGGAAATTCTCGGTAGCAGCCTGGAGTCTGGATTTGTGCCCGGTTAATGACAATAGGCTCGCTCTATTACATGGGACTGATAACATAATTGGTGAAATGTGGGTGTACTCCATGTACTATACCTACACCTCTGCCTACCTCTCCGGGGAAATACAGGCGTGGTGTTAACGGTTAACAAGCAACAACTCCTTCAGGGTATTTTTGATGAGACATAAATTATCAATGTTACGTATTCTTATCGGCAACTTGTTATAAATAACATAACACAACATAATATCACGCCTGTATTGCCCCGAAGGGGTAGGCAGGGGTGTAATAGTACACACACATTTAACCAGTTATAAATAACCTTGGCTTTATAGAATAAACTACTATGCGTTAAGGCTGTTTTATTAGGAACTAGCAACAGGACCAAGCGCTTGAGAACTCTTTCATAATGTGCACAGCCAAGTTGTGGAATTCACTGCCGGCATCTTTATTTCCGGGCACTTACGACCCTTACACCTTCAAAGCTGGAGTGAATCGGCACCTAATAGGTTTGCTCGCTCCATCGTCAACCACATCTTGACAAAGCTGTCTAGATTGCAGTCAAGAGCAGATCTATACCTCATAAAAAAACTAAAACAACCTTATGGGGGAATGTAGCATCAAGTGGCACCCCCATCAGAAAAAAATATTATTACTCGCTGAATACATCATTGATCGAAAATTCGTTTTTAACAATGGAAGTACGGGGACTGTAGTTTAATCAGAAACTATTAACTCTGTAAAATATAGTTCGCTGTAGTTGTAAATAGAAAAAAAAAACAAAAGTGGTCGTATTTCGCACTTTTTCCATCTACAACTATAGGGAAGCATAATTTACAGAGTTAATAGTTTCTGATAAAACTACAGTACCTGTACTTCAATCATTAAAAACTAATTTTCGATAAATGGTGTATTCAACGAGTAATATTTTTTTTACTGATGGGGGCGCCACTTGGCTGCTACATGCATATGCTCCCCTTAATGCATAATAGTTACCAACCTGCTGACTGGCTTATCTTTTACTCGCGGCAAGAGCTATTTTATAAGACGAACCAAGCAGTGTACAGCAAAACCTAAACTGGTTTATGTTCTACACTGTATCTTCCAAATGTGTTTTTTTTTGTGGAAATAGATAAAATAAATAAATAAAATAAATAAATTCTTCTCGACACGATAGAAGAATACTTAGAACTATGCATAATTTATTTGCGAATGTAATGCAGTGCACCACATTAGAAGTTAGCATCTTGGAGGCCACACAATCTCAGCTGATGAGATCAGATCCTCAAACCCCAAGGCTATAGTCGACTTTATGGTTGGCCTGCGGCTTGGGGAGGTGCTGTAGTCTGCTATTAGAGGCGTTACCTATTGTCTTATCTTGAAGGTCGCAATGACATAAGGGGCTTGCAAAGACTTTACCTCTTTTTCCAAAATAATAACTAAAATGCATAATTTACTAACCCGAAATCTTGTTCTTTTACCAACCAGTTAAAAGTTCCGTTTTGTGAATACAGCACATTCCAAAAATAAACTCTTTGTTTTTTTTTATACGAGGAAAAATATCCCCTTTGATGACTTTATTAAAGCCATGTGTGCTTTATTATGATAATTAATTGTTATTCTCTCAGCAAAATGAACGAGTATATTTTGCGTCGTTAATTTATATTTTAATGTAATTAAAACGTAAAGTGACAGGTTGCTGAAGAACGCCTTCGATGTGTGCGTGATTAGAATAATAGGAAACATAATATACATGTACACACACATAGACTGAAGTAAAACGTCTGTAGCTACATGTTAAACATGATCTTAACAAAAAAATCGTTTCAATTGTTTTTGCGTTTTTTAAAAAATAAAAAAAATGTTGTTTTTACCCGACTGTGGCGGAGCCCCAAAGGAGGGTAATGTTTTTATTAGTGCAGTATTTTTGTGGGTGCCTCACGAGTAGGATTGTCACCTGTTTTTCGGGAAATAATAGTATTTTTCAGGCTAAGGCATGAAAAATATAGTATAACAAAAGGAAATTTTGTATTTTAAGAAAAAAAAACCTAGACAATTTTCAGGGCGTTTTAAGTTTTTAACTTTTTTCCTCTCTACGTAATTACTATAGGTGTTTTTCGAAATGTGCCTTAGTTAATGTACTTCATCAACTCAGCCTATCGCAGTCCACTGCTGGACATAGGCCTCTCCCAAATTGCGCCACTTATAGTGAACTTATAAAATTGCAATTATAAATTTTGCCAAGTGGTATTGCAGTTTAAAAAATAAAAAAAACTAATATAGATAGTAGGACAGGGTAATGAAGCCACTTAGGGTTCTCAACGGCAATGCAAAGAGGTCCGTCCATGGAAACCGATGAAACCTAAAAACTATCTACCTGCAAGGAAATCAGAAGCACATCTTCAAGTGAAATATAGTATTTTTGCGTACTATATATTTCGTCAACAGTATAAAATACTAAGTATTAAAATACTATAATAAATAGTTCGGTTGGCAACCCTACTCACGAGTGACGTTATTTAATTGATCGTTCGGCGCACCTTGGGCAGTCAGCCTCGCTACCAACCTGCTGACTGGCTAATCTTATTCCCACGGCATGAGCTATTATCATTATGTAGCTCAAGTCGACACGATAGAAGAAGAAGAAAAGTGCGCAACAGTTTGATAGATACGTGAATATTATTGTAACTGATTTTATGAATGTTATTTTCACATTTTTGTTTACCTATTGTAGTAATAAACTGTTGACTGCGAATCGCGATAGAAAAAAAGAGTTATGAATTGGGATGCATTTTGCGTATTTTAGAGAGTCTATCAGTTTTAATTTATTTAGGATGGAATGTTTGTGAATAAACAACCTTACAAGCGTATCGTATACCTAATAACCCTTGCCTTACCAATAAACTACCGAACGAACTTAATTACAGAGGTGACAGTTATTAAATATAGCTTATAGTGCCGCTCACCTCATAATTAATAATGGTTAGAAGTTACACATACATCGCGTGGAGACGTTCTGTGTCACAGGCCTCCTCACTAGTCTGCTACATCGAAAGATCTTGAAGATACTTATCAATCATATAAAACAATGCTTATGGTTAAATTAAATAAAACATTTTGACTAACCTTGACGACTTGGCCAAGTTGCATTGGCCGTGATTTATATGTGCGCGAAATGTCCCGTAACCATAGTTTAATATGAGTGTAATTCGCGAAAGTTTAAACACATCTATCTATAGTTAAAAAACTTGCAGTCTTTTCTCGAGAGGTGCTATTTTTGTAATATTGAAGAAAAAAACAACTGTACTATTTTAAGATATGGTACTTCAATTTGAAGTATATAATTCCACAATCTGAACATATCTTGACGCGGTCTTATTTAGCCAAAAACCTCCTAGTTAAAAGTAATAAAATTAATTTTCGACTTAATTACTTTATTAACTCAGTGGTTTCAAGCACGGCTGCCAGCGTAAGGATCGATTCTCGAGCTCAAGTTCTAACCTCGATTCATAAATCCAGCTCTGTTATTGGTATTTTTTATTCTTCTTCTTCTTCGACTGCCTAGTTGGTCTAGTGGTCGCAAGCGCGACTGCTGAGCGTAGGGTCCTTGGTTCGATTCCCGGGTCGGGCAAAGTGTTACTGGGTTTTTCATTAGGAAATTCTCAGTAGCATCCCGGAGTCTGGATTTGTGCCCGGTTAATGGCTTGCCCCCTATTACATGGGACTATGACATAACTAGGGTGTACTATACACCTCTGCCTTCCCCTTCGGGGAAATACAGGCGTGATGTTATGTTATGTTATGTTGTTTTTCTTCTTGTCGATGGTACAAAATTCATATACTGCTGGCCCAGAAATTGGCCATCTCAATTGCGTTGTCTGTAGCATTGTTCAGATCGCTCAATACGCAGGTGTAAGGGCAAAGAGAGCAAGATAACAGATGTGATAACAGATTGATTGAGGATCAATGCCACAGGTACAAGCTGTATCCGTTTTGTCTATGTAACCCCATTTGCTCATATTCAATTTACAACTACCTGCCTGGGTCCGCAGACGGTTTAGGGACTTCCATGGAGGCCAGGGGAGATTATGACCTGCAGGGAGATTTTCATTGGGTTGGATATAATTTGCGAGTGAAAGTAATAATTTTTCCAGCCACAGTTTTCGACAGATGACAATTTGACATCCTTGTAGGGCCTCTGTCGATTTAAAGAAACTGTGGCGGCTCTTATAGGCGTTGGGACTGTAGCTTAGCACCAAAAAGTGTGTGCGCACACGCAACATACCTAAAGAGGTATTTTTTAGTTGAAATAATATTAAATTGCAGTCTAAATTTACGAATTCGGATGACAAATGACAATAGTCTCTTCTGGGGCCGAATATCGCGACCTATAAAATGTAGCTGTACAGACTGCTACACCTCAAGCAATAAATCTCCAGTATAAGCTGACCTCACATTGTATTGTTGTATTGTTGGTTTTCTATACAAGGAGAGGCCAGCTTATACTGGAAATTAATAGGTTGATGTGAATTGCCTTGCGTACAATAATACATGTCTGCTACACTATGTTAATGTACATGTTGACAAACAGACTGAACGATGACTCACCTGTTAGAGAGTGGTTACCGTCACCTGTACAGACAGATGCAATGATATCTGCCAATGCCTATCGATTTTTTCAAAATCACATTCACTAGCTATCTGATCCACGTCACGAGAATAAATATATGACTATGGGTGGTAGGAGCATCTCTTCCATACATAGACATATATTTATACCTTATGTTCATAGTTAGATAGATTTCCTTTGAGATTTTAAAACCGTGGATAGTCAGACATTGTTGCTTCTGACAGTACCTGTTTACTAACAATACAAAGAAGATTGCTGATGCATTCGCAATCTTGAAAACAAAGTTGTGCTCGTGATTTCACCGGGAATACTGTGTTATGTTATACAAAAATGATTATAATTGACAACCTCTTCCTGTACTGTACACTGTACAGCGATACGCCTTTGCTAAATCTAAATTTGATAGCGGCTGTGAAAATGAGTCATGTGCCTGAGCTGTAGAAAAATTATGAGTGCGCGCGGGTGTCAAAAGGCGTGCGGGGCGCTGCGCAGCGCTTACTTCACAGCAAGATCAGTGCGTACTCTACATTACAAAACAGTAAAATACAAATACTCTTTATTGTAAACAAAAAAAAAACATTACACACACACACACAGTATTACATTACTAGGTAATGGCAGAAAGCAGTAGGCATAGGAAGGTTGCAAGATGTCTGATTGTTATAAACAGTCAGACCGACCTTGACAGATCAATTTCCTCTACGGGGACAGTTATAATTATCTCAAAGTAACTGTCGTCGGTCCAAGGTCAAGCAACGTTTCGGCGTTTTTTTTATTTCATTGTGTAGGCCATCCGTCCTTTAAACTATATGACATACAATTATACTAACATACCACCGCTTCCACAGATGGGTCACCTCTCAGTGGTGATACCACCAGACATCGCGGATGAAGACGGCTCCGAAGCCAGCGCTCCTGAAGGGGGGGTGGTGGAACTGCGCTGCACAGCTGCCGGCGTCCCAGCCCCCATCATATCCTGGAAGCGGACTGGGGGTCGGAACATTGTGTTCCGAGATGACAATGGGAAAGAAATCAAAGGTGAGGATTTTTTTAAAGCATATATTGTACTTTCTTTGTTGTCTGGGGCCTTATTCCCGACTGGTTCGAACTCTCCAAATCGAGCTAATGTTATTTCCTATAGGAACTGACAATAAATCCTCTAAGGAATTGACATCAGCTCGATTTGGTTCAGAACTTGAACCAGTGGGTTGTAGGGACCTTACACCCCACTGGTTTGAGTTCGTCTGCTACAAATACAAGTCAATTTTGAGTCAGTTCATGTTAAAGGCTATAAAATCAGCTAATGGACAATACATAAATAATATAACTTTATACTATATAGCATTAAAAAAAAAAAAACATTATTATAATATTATCAGCCAGCAGTGTCCCACTGCAGGGCAAAGGCCTCCCTTCCCTTTTTCCACTTGTTCCTGTCTTTTGCCGTCTGGTGGCCCCAAGTCCTTCAAATAGGAGTCAAGTTCGTCTCGCCATCTCCTTCTGGGCCTGCCGCGTGCTGCTGTCTGGAACCCACTGTGTGGTTGTTTTCGCCCATAGCTCCTCCGGCATGCGGCAGATGTGACCAGCCCAGTTCCATTTAAGCTTGGCAGCTGTTTGGCCTACATCAGCAATTTGTGTTTTGGAACGCAGTATAGAGCTTTTTTTTGGTAGATATTGAGGCACCACGTAGTAATAGATGTTGTGTATACAGTGCATGTGAGGTGTGTCAGGTTTGAGGAGTCGTAAAATTCTTGATTATATATTTTTTAGAAGGGCTCGATGAAGACAAAACAAAGGAAAGTGGAGAAAATCGGTTCGAAAAATAAAAACAAATTCACTGTGAAACCAATTAATTTCAAATTGCAAAAGTAAACGGTATTTTCCAAAAAACTAAACCACTCAAGAGAATAAAGGGAATGGAATACTAGAATTCGGTTACCCTTCAGGATTACAACTAGTTACTGGTTTTCTTTATGCTTGAACTGGTTTTCATTCAGGAATAACTACAACTTCAACAAACTAGTTCTCCGATATTTTTAATGCGAAAAGTAATAAATGCATTTTATTATGACAGCGCTTAGCTTTGCATAAAATGTAATAGATAGCCAACCTCTGAAGTTATTTGAAAGGATAAATTTCGTCCGATTGACTTGGGCTGAAGAATTTAGATATATGATCTAAATTCTTCCAATTGAGAGAGTTTTAATTTCTTGATAGGCTTACTTGCGACAGTGATTGATTGAGGGAATGCCGTATTTTTTTTAGTTGAAATAAAACGAGCGTCTTCTTTGGTTTTCTTTTTCAAAGTGTAGATATAATCTGTAAACAATCGAGTGTTATTTGGAATGAATGAGCTTCTTATTTCCAATGCGATAATTAAAAAAACCGGCCAAGTGCGAGTCGGACTCGCGCTGTAAGGGTTCCGCACCTCTCAACGACCTGATACCTCATAAAACAGATTTAATTTACGAGAGTTTTTTAAAAGATATCAACGCACAGTGCGCGAAATATGAATTTTTGCATGTCTTTCTTACGCAGGTACCACCACATATGTCTATGTTTGTCATATTTTTAGTATTTTTTGCTAAACTACATAATATGCACTATAATCTGACCAAGATTGACGCTGGTATATATTACCGTTTTGAAGATAGAGTAGGAACAAAAACGTTGAAAAAAATGCATGTTTTTTGAGGTTTCTTGTACGGGGACCCCCTTTGGTTTTAGACTTTTTTTGTTTTTAGTATTTGTCGTGATACACCTCATAGCAACACAATTTCTGAGAAAATTTCAACCGGTTACCTATTACCGTTCAAAAGATACACCCCTGTGACAGACAGACAGACGGACGGACGGACAGCGTAGCGAGAGTAATAGGGTCCCGTTTGTCACCCTTCGGGTACGGAACCCTAAAAAACATGAAAACTGAGTATTAAATAATAATAATAATTCATTTATTTGTCAGATTACATCGACCCATTATTGTTAGTAACATGTTTTTTAAATGGTTAGTAGATTAAACCTCTAATATAAATACGTGGGACACTCAGAAAGTTTTGCGAAACTAAAAAAAATTGTTCTATACGTACATATATTTTTATCAAATCTTTTCAAAGTACTTTCCACCAGCCTCTATACAAAGATTCATGCGCCTAAACCAGTTTTCAAAACACTTTTTCCAGTCCGCCGCAGACACCTCGTTTACAGCCTGCTCGAACGCAGCCAGCGCATCTTCCGGCGACGAAAATTGTATCCCTTTGAGCTGATTTTTTATTTTTGGGAATAAAAAGAAGTCACACGGTGCTAGATCAGGGCTGTAAGGAGGGTGACTCAGGAGTTTGACTGGCGTGCTGTCCAGGAAGTCCCTCGTTTTGAGTGCGGTGTGCGCAGGTGCATTGTCGTGGTGGAGCAGTAGCCCGCGGAGCCCTGTGTTTGGTCGCTTGTTGCTTATAACAGAGAAAACTTCTGGCAAACATTTGGAAGTATACCATTCGGCATTAATGCTTCTTTGATCCCGTAAGGGAATTGATACCAAGTGGCCAGTCAAATTAAAAAAGCTAGCGATCAAAATCTTACCCCCGCTTCTAGATCGCTTCACTTTGGTAGGCGTTGGCTCATTTTGAAACACCCAAACAGTCGACTGGCGCTTGGTTTCTGGGTCGTATTGATAAATCCAGGACTCATCACCTGTAACGATGTCGTAAACACGCCGAGACGAGCCTGCTTCAAATTTGTTAAGCATATCACGGCACCATTCCACCCGGGCCTGCTTCTGAGCATCGGTGAGGTTGTGCGGCACCCAGCGTGATACTATCCTCCTCACGCGAAGATGGCTGTGTAGAATCTCGTGAACGCTTCCCGATCCAATCTTCAATATGTGTTGAATCTCCTGATATGTAATTCGCCTATTGTCTTGGATTAAATTTTTCACTGCTAGCACGTTTTCTTCGGTAACAGCCGTCAAAGGGCGACCGCTTCTTTCGTCATCCCCCAAAGTTGGTCGACCGCACTTGAATTCGTTATACCAACGATACACGGTTGCCTTGGAAGGGCCTTCATCCATGAATGCCATTTGAAGTCTATCGTACGATTCATCCGGTTTCAGGCGACACTTGAAATCGTATAAAATCATAGCTCTAAAATGTTCCCGGCGCAGATCCATATTTCAGTGAGACACAATACTTTGAATTAACTCGCAAAAAATGTGGAGGGAAATTTTGAAATTGGAACTTACTTATTTTTACTTATAAATAATCATATTTTCGAAAAACATTATAACTGGCCAGTCTCCCATATATAAAAACTTTTTTTCGCAATACTTTCTGAGGGGCCTGGTAATTTGATTCAAATTCAATTCATTTATTTGTGAATATAGGTCAAAATAGGTGTTATGTATAGTATTATGAGTGGTCTCTATGTGCTGCATTGACGTTACAAATGTGATGAAAAAGATTTTAGTAATATACCAAGTTTTTAAAACGAAAACGAGTTAATATTTTATTTTCATCCAATCCTGAGCTATGTTTAAAGCTTCAAGCGTCTAGTTTGTCGGGAATATAGCTTGAAATTGATAGATTTTTTTCATCGAACAGACAGATAGACAAGAAAGCAAGTTAATAATAATTTAATAAAAAAGTTTTTTTAAAATACCACGTTCTTAAAACGAAAGCGAGTTAATATTGCATTATCGTCCAGTCCTGAGCTATGTTTAAAGTTTAATGTCTCTAGCGCATCGAGAAGTTACTTAAAAATCGTTTGCAAAATTTGTACCAAACGGACAGATAGCTAGTTAATAAAAACGTGGTAAAAACATAGTAAAGTAGAAAATCATTTATTTATTCATCATTTCAGCCAAAAGACGTCCACTGCTGGACAAATGTCCCCCAAAGGGGAACCCATAAGAAGAGAGAGGGTGGTGAATGCCCAGCTTGGGCCACGCAGCGCCGTGACCTTACAACTGCAGTAGGCGGCAGTGATCTCTCGCTTCCGGCTGTTGTTTTGGCTATGGTCGGGAGCGAGAACGCTTGGGAGGGCGTCGTCTCCTTTTGCGAGGAGGTGATGCTCGCTAAGGAGGCGGCGGAGAGGGTTCGAGAGGCAACGACCTCCCTCCCCACCCGCAGGAGACGGACCGGGCGTCGTAGGAGGGCGTACGCCGACCTCCAGCCACCCTAGGAGTGGGCCTGCGGGCGGCGGACTCGGGGTCGCCCGCCGCCCGATCAGTCAAGGCCCGTGATGGTGGCGCGTCGTGTTCCGCGCGCGCCAGTCAAGAAAAGGGTGCGGCCGATGATGCCGCACGGGGAGAAGGGGCTCGCCTACTAGTGGCGAGCCGGGACCTGCCGGGGATGGTTGGACGACTATAAGTTTCCCACGCCCCCGGCCAATGGTTGGAAGAGGAACACCGTGGTGGTTTTAGTCGGTAAGAGTCCGACACTGGCTCCGCCTTCCCCGGGCGGAGTGCGTCCATGAGGATTTCCCCACGTAAAAAAAAAAAAAAAAGGGTGGTGCAATTCTTTACGTCCGGCACGTAATTTATTCGGCACCACACGGAACGGAATTTATTTCTTGCGTGTAGCAATTGTTTCAAATAAAAGATAATAATCAACCTGCCTTTTAAAGGCAAAAAATAAAACGTCAATTTTCCGTTGAATTTTATTCGCATCGGTGAGATCCGGCTAAGTGGTAAAAAAGAAACAAGACTAATTTTGCATTCAAAGCCCGCTCAGAGCGGGCGCAGGTGCTGGAGCGGTTAAAACATTGGAGTTTTATGGGATTTATTAAGATATTGGAAAGAAAATTCCAATTCGATGTAAATGTACAACGTGCTCATTGAATGACATCTAAATAATGTTGGAATGGGATGATCGCGCACACATAATCATGCAATATTTATTTATCGTCTCTTACGGGTAAATAAACCAATTATTCACATCGACAGGCGGGACGAGGCTCGGCTACGTTAAATAAGAAACGCCCACTCAAATTGCCTGTAAAACAGATTTATTTTATACCATCAATAAATATTTTTTGTTCAAAGCTTTAATTAAAACCTATGATTTTAACAATAAATCATTTAATAAAAGGTTCACGTAATATTTAAATTCAATGAGAACATTTTTTCTTCGATAAAAATGTAGGGCTGTCAACACTTAACAAAAGAAAGCGACGTCTGATGTTCATGGCCGGAATTCATTTCCGCAGAAAAAACGTGTTGAAAGAACTCAATTACTACTTAAACAAAATATTGTAGCAATCCGGGTTTCGGTCAGGAAATTAAATGAACGGCTTAGTGACCAGCCTGACAAAAGGTTGTTATCTCTTATAGTATAGTTATAATGACATACCCTTTACAGCGCAACGAAACACTAGGTGAAAAGACATAGGAGTTTAAAGCAATTATAGGGCTAGTCATTTTAACTCATACGCACACTGTTGTATTTCTAATGGCGTGTTATCCCGTGTTCTAATTTATACCTTAATATAAATGTATTAGGCCCAAAATTGCTGGTCTCCACTGGGCTATTTAAAACCTTTTCGGTGCGGTGTTTTACGAATTTGACCCGTTTTATTTAAGCCATTAAGCGTAAACAAAAGACTGGCGTCCCTCTGTAAACGGAGGGTGGTTGTAATAGTTAACAGAGTGGTGGAACCGGCTCTGCCTTTGTATTAATTGGACATGTTAAACACGCTTCACTAAATATGTAAGGATTGCCTTCGCTGTAGCTGTTCACGTTTTCCTTTTTCCACTTCTCTCGTTTTCCGCTTTTGCGGCGAACGCGAGGCTGAATGGATTTATTGGAAAAAAAAAACACTGAGCGCATTAGTAACGGTAAATCATGATTTTTTCGTGATAGCAGGAATGTTCATTAACAATTCGTACATTTTGCATGTATGTATTTTTGTAAAATACTGACACAAAACGTATTTTATGGATTTCAGGTGAAATAACATGTACAGTTTATTTCGCAGCAGCTTAGGAATGAAAACGTTATATTAAATTATTTGAATTGCGAAAATGAGTTACAAACACATCAGAACTTCTTAAAGGATAACATTGACATTATTAACATTACTTGTCAAATATTAAGTTAATAAGTCCTTGATTTTTTAAAGCAGGAAACAATAGCTTGGATCTAACAGCGAAATTAAACGTTTTCCCTAACATGTGGCCCTGAAACAATAACAGTTATATCGTTAAGTATAGATTAAACGATAATAAACCCTTTATTATTACTGATCTAGTGTCTGCGACACGCAGCCAGCGAACGTAATTAACTTACATAATGTATAATAAAATCTCAGAACAAAAGAATAAGATAGATGGAGTGCGTAGAACTAGCGAATTAGTCCAGAAAAAGTAATACAAAATGGCAAAGGAGTAATAGTAGGTCTATTCTACCCACAGTGTTCACGAGCCGCAATCTTGGGCGTACGTCTAATCCTCAAACTAAAAGAATAAGATTGACACTCCCGACCGCGGCTCGCGAATACTGTGGATGGAATAGTGGGCCCTCCTTTGCCATTTTGTATTCCTTTTTAAGGCATTATTCGCTCCATCTACCTTATTCTTTTGGTCTGAGAATAACATTGCAAATTTTTCATTGAATTAGATTAATCTTTAACTCCTTTAGATTAACATAAAGCCTATTTAATTTGAAACGACAAAAGTTGATTTTTAAATCACTTAATAAACCTTTAGGTTTATCCCTTCTGTGTTAAATAATTGTGAACTGTTTCGACAATTGCGATACTGAAATAAACTAATTATGATTATAGATAATTCTTTTCTGAGAGGTTATGTTATAATAATATATATCTACCTTTGTACATAACAAAACTAGTGATGCTGGAATATCGATAGTTAACCCTGAAAATCAGATAGGATATCGATAGTATTGATAGCGTGGTACGTGCTAATATTACCGATAGTATCGATAGTATAGAACACTAAAAGTGATAATGCTATCGATAATGTCACTACTATCGATAGTACAGTCACTATCGGTGTCCAATACTATCGATAGTACCGATACTTTCGAAATATCGATAGTCTATTGATATTATGCCTCGTTGGTCTAGTGGTTGCAAGCGCGACTGCTGAGCGTGGGGTCCTGGGTTCAATACCCGGGTCGGGCAAAATGTTATTGGGTTTTTTCATTAGGAAATTCTCAGTAGCAGCCCGGAGTCTGGATTTGTGCCCGGTCAATGGCAATAGGCTCGCCCCCTATTGCATGGGACTATAACATAACTGGCGAAATGTGGGTGTACTATTACACCTCTGCCTACCCCTTCGGGGAAATACAGGCGTGATGCTATGTTATGTTATTGATATTATTGTTTTTTCGTGGACTATCGATAGGCTACCGATAGACAATCGATAGCCGACTATCGATCGGCAACACTAAACAAAACATCACGCCAGTATTCCCCGAATGGGTAGGCAGTACACCCACATTTCGGCAATTATGTTTAAATACCTACAAAATTACTTAATTTAATAAAACGCGGGCTCAGTAGCTGGTGAATACGAGCTGTGAGTAATGATGACGAAACATTTTCCCAGTGTATTCTATACTAGCTTTTGCCCGCGGCTTCTCCCGCGTATAATTCGGTCGAACACAAAAATACGTTATCGCACATCCTAAACTGTGTATCTTTCTGGTATAAAAAGTAGCCTATATAGCCGTTGCAGCGTAGATGAAGAACAAAAATATAAAACTTTCATCTATGTATAATAATAATAATGTCCTCCCGGCCGAATTTCGGTTACGGCGGCCAATCTCAACGGAGACTAGCCATCTGCGCGGGACATATTATAGTGCACAAGTGTGTGCGCAAACACAGGTGCACTCTTGCATTTATAATGTATAAAAAAAATGCTCTTGTATTTATATAGGAAGTAAGATGAGTATGATTATCTAAACTGTGATACTATCATATCGCAATAGTAAGATATTAATTACATCCTGATTTAAAGTCGCACTGACTCGTTTAAATAATGAAGCAATATCATAATTTATATCGTATTTTAAATAAAATAAAATACGTACAATTGCATAAAATATTTCAGCCAGAAATGAAATCGGAAAACAATTAGTCTCGGAGCAATAATAACGGGGAATTGCTGAATCAGAGCCGACGTCTAGAGTAACAAGTTGGCAACGACATGTCGCAACCCAAGTTTATAACCCGTTAATAAAACACAATTTCATACAAACGCCGCTTTTGATATTGTACGCGTTACGTAGTAGCAGTATTTTATGTGCCCCTGGTAGTCGGGGGGTCGTATGCTATATAATAAAGCGATAAATTATTTCCATTTAAATTTAATTTGACAGCCATCGTGAAATAGCGAATAGCTTTCACAGTTACGTTTTGATTAAAGTATGACGATATAACTTCGGATGTGGGTATGATTATCTGATTTTTTTTTTATATGAATTTGTTTACGTAACGCAATAAATATGGGTACACTTTTTCACTTATAGGGTTTGGAGAAAAAAACACGGCCTTCCGGAGTACAATCCTTGCGTATGCGTTTTATTTACATGATTATATGCATTATTTTATGTCTGCTATATTTACGTTATTCCTGTATTATCAAATTCTTCCTCATTTCGGCATTTCAATCAGTAATAATGAAAACAGTACTTGAGACTGTGTAGTACAAATTGTATTAACAATAACAAACAATGTAGGTTTCCGTATCTTTCTATACTTGAGAACCTGTTAAAGAAGAAAAATAAATAGTGTGGGTAGGACTGTATTCTTACGTCTTCAAAGATGACTAAATACTATTTCAGTTTGTGTAGTGAACAGTGAAATGTTTCACAGGTGCTTCTTACACAGAAGTGCTTATAGACTGACTATTAGATTCTAGAAATTATTTGTTACGTATATTTTTGGTAATCTTTTAAGTCTGTCGTGGGTAGAAGTTTGAGATATAAAAGTAAGGCATAATTTTGGCAGACCAAAATGTATCTCCTGGGCGTTGCGCACTCAGTTACAAAATTGTTGTAATAAATATGAAGCAACATTTTGCCACTTTAGTAAATGTATTCATGTAAGACGCGTTTAGCTTTATTCATAACTTGTGAAGTGCTAGTTTGTTTGATGTGCTATGTTATGAACGTGTTGAAGTCACGTATTCTGTAGAATGTGATATAAAAATAATGCAGACGTCAATGCCCTTGCTTGTACGTGACAGCTTGTTCGTTGCGGATGATTAATATATATTTTTTAATTCTTTTGTGGAGGATGTAGAGGTGAAATGTTTTTTTTATTTCCGTCCTTTTTCCTTTAAGGCCTACTAAGAGCTAAGTGGAGCCCCCATCAGTAAAAAAAAATTACTTGCTGAGTACATCATGCATAGAAAATTCATTTTTAACAATTGAAGGACAGTTAGGTACTGTAGTCAGAAACTATTAACTCTGTAAATTATAGTTCGCTGTAGTTGTAGATAGAAAAAATGCGAAAAACGGCCACTTTTGGCTTTTTTTCTATCTACAACTACAATAATTACGAACTATAATTTACAGAGTTAATAGTTTATGATTAAACTATAGTACCTTTACTTCAATGGTTAAAAACGAATTTTCGATAAAAGATGTGTGTATGATTTTTTTACTGTTGGGGCGCCACTTAGCCCTTAGTAGCGCCTTAGACGCGCTGTAGACTTAATATGTGTGAATGGGGGTTTATGAACCCTAGTCTTGCGCACTGTGACTGCGGTGACCCAGTGCTCTGGGTGGGACATGGATTGCTATCGATGTCGCACTTGGTATCGTGTCCCTTGTGCCCGAACACTCGCACAAGAGATGACCTATTCGTCGCCGCTGAAAACGCCATTGAAGTGGCCACTTTTTATTCCAACAATATTTGAACCATTGACACGATAAGAAGAAGAAGCGCCTTAACGACATAGGATAGTTTAGACCAGCCATGAATTAGATCTTCCAGTTTCTGATCTGACTCTGATCAACGCAAAAATTTACTGATCTGTTGTCAAATACCATGTGAAGTTTTCGGATTGTTTGTTAGTATTTTTGCCGACCTATCACAAGAGCTGACATTAGATTTAACAACAAATCAATTTGATCAGCCTTCCAGAAACCGGGGAAAAATATTTTTATTTTAAGATTTGAATTCAGAACAACTCATTCTGAACAATTCATTTAGTATTAGTAGAGCTTCATGTGAAAGGACTTTTCCAAATCAAATCAAATCAAAATCAAATCATATATTTATTTGCTTTACAAAGGAAAACTACCAGGACTAGGTACCAGGAAAGTACTACCATCGTACGTACTGGTGCCACCGAAAAGTGATGCTTGCATTGCTGTGTAGTGTTCTGGTGTGAAGGGTACGGGTGCCGGTGAAATTACTATAAAATAAATAAATATATAAAAAGATGTTTACTGTCACTAATCATTACATTCACACTATCACATGACACTTTCGATCTTCATGTCTCACTTTGGCGGGCCGACTTGCGGTACCATTTAGGCAACAGCCTAGGTGGTATTGCAGTTGTTATGGGCAAGGGTAACCGCTTAACATCATGTAGGTTTTTAGCCAGTTTTGTCATACTATAAAATAAAACTTTTTTTTCTGAAATTCTTTCTTAAAAACACGCTTTTACCTTTATTAATGTCTGGCACATAACAAATTTTACGACTATAAGTTTTTTAAACGGCCATTCGATGCGCTTGTTATTCTGATTTATGATAAGCAATAAAGAAGCCGTCTTTCACATTAATGTAAGGCCTAGATCATAACTGTTGAAGGTGTTGATAATACTAGCTTCAACGTAATAAACAGTGCTCGGGTTGCCATCACCTCTGCGGCATATTCTCAAAGTTAGACGTAACTTGTACAATGTTTGAAGTTACGAGATTGGAACTATGCCCGTTGATTGCTATGTCTTGTCTTAAGCGATGATGTTATTGAGTGTTCATGAATACGGCACTTGTATCATTTTAGGGATTATCTAATTTAAAACGGAGAGCTTTGAGAAGTATGTGTGGTGTAACTTTGAGAGATAAAGTAAGGAATAACGTGATAAGGGACCGTTGTGGAGTGAAAGAAGATATAGTGACAAATTTTGAGAAAGGTATGTTAAGATGGTTTGTACATATAGAGAGGATGGACGAGAGGAGATTGACGAAACAAGTATACGAAGCGAGTGTGAATGGTTGAGTTGGAAGGGGACGACCTCGGCGAACGTATCACGATCAAATCGTGGACGTTCTCAGAAAATGCCAGGTTAAGAGTTCTCTAAACCGACGAGCATGCATGACAAGGTTAATGAACGTAGATGAAGCGGAAGAGGTGTATCAGAATCGTAGCAGGTGGGAATCCATAGTCTCTGCCAACCCCAATGGGAAACAGGCGTGATTATATGTATGTATTGAAGTATGTATATATATCAGAGTATTGTATTTTTAATGTTTTTTGTTGTACCTTTGAGAGAGAGGGCTTTGCGGTTAACCAAACCCTTAATCCAGACTAATGGCCTACATAATATACTAGCTGTGACCTCGGCTTTGTCTGCCTACTGAAATTAAATATAGCCTTAGTTACTTCTGGATAAAGTAGCTTTCTAAAGGTGAAATAATTATTAAAATCGGTGCAGTAGTTTCAGAGTTTATCGATTACAAACTAACAAATCTTACCTGTTTATAATATTAGTATAGATAAACATAACCAGCCCATTACTGTCCCACTGCTGGGCACGGGCCTCTTCTCAGTACGAGAAGGCTAAGGCCTTAGTCCATCACGCTGGCCTAGTGCGGGTTGGCGGACTACACACACCATTGAGAACTGTATGGAGCTCTCTCAGGTGTGCAGGTTTCCTCACGATGTTTTCCTTCATGACTTTGATCTTTGATGTTTTTATTAGTATAGATGAATCTTTTAAAATAAAGTCTTAAGATTCTTACGAAGTTGAAAGTATCTGCAATAAGAAGATAGAGAAAAATCAACCGATGTCTTTCGCTTTTATTGTAAAGTTGTTCTTAAATATTGAATTACTTATTTATTTTCTTCTATACAGTGGTAGAAAACTACGTAGGCTCGACCTTGGCACTGAAGGGGCTCCAGCGTTCTGACATGGGGACCTACTTGTGCATCGCAGCGAACGGGGTCCCGCCGACCAAGAGTCGCAGATACGAAGTCTCAGTGCTGTGTAAGTATATCATGATTCTTGGTGTTATAAGAATAGTGATTTAATTTATGGGACTCGTGGCTAAGTAATAACCACGCGGATTGTATGATCTACAAGGTTAAGCTACACTTGCAGCGGTCAGTCCGTGGATGGGTGACTATTTCGTTGCACATCGAGACCCCTCCGTGCCTCGGTCCCGGTTGCCATACTGACATCTATGGCAGTCGGTAGTCAGAAGCTCGAATGTCTGACTGGTCTAATCTCCGAATATTCATATTACCCAGTCGCGGGGGTCTGATGGCAGTCGCTCCGTGTAAAATACTGATGTTCAGCCGTATCTGGTTAGACTGAAAGCCGAACCCAACGAAGTTGGGAAAAGGCTCGGAGGATGATGACAATACTAAGTAATATAATAAATAAATAAATGTGTATGTAGGTGTATATGTTACCGTTAATGCGTGTAAATCAGATTGAAAAGTAGCTAGTTAATCTGCAGATTAGCTGGCTGAGTCCCATAAACTGCGAAAAAAAAATCGGTTCCCAGATTAACTAGTTAATCTGCAGATTCCCTATGTGATCTGCAGACTAACGACCAACCATTAGGTAAAGTGAAGAGAATAAGTTTGCTAGAATTATCCTGTACCCCAGGTTAAAAGTAAAGCTGTGAAAACAGGATAAGGGGTGGGGGGGACGCCCCTTCAATGAGGGTTTGTGGGGCGAAATTTGCAAAAAATATATGAAAACAATCAGAAAACTGGCATGTAGTTTAATTTAGCTTAGAACTGTGACCACAACACGCTAGAACCAAATAGCAGCCATTATAGTCCTATAAAAAAAAGTTGTATTATTTAATTATATAACTTTCTCTTCCGCACTTTAACAGTGTAGTATACGTTAATGTGCAGAATAACACAGTGAAATGTGGACATTTCCTACTTTAAAGGATCGTACCCGTATTCTACATTGTGACGGTAACAAGTACCTATATCAAGATAAGGCTAATGCCGCACGGACATTCACGCTCTGACACTCGCCCCGAGAGGTCGTGCTGCTCCCGCTCCGTCCTTTCGTGCCGAGTTTCGTGCCCGAATATTTTTCGCTACGGCTCACCGTAGCGCCCTCCGCAGTCGCCCCGCCGACTGCAGCCCGATAAGCACATTCGCTGTCTTTTTCAAGACAGCGGGCGCGCTTTTGTCTCTTTAGACAGAGTTTCGTCAAAAACGTAGTGTCCCTTCAGGAAAAACCCACTTATTTACTGTGGTTCTCGGTGGATACCTAACGGTGATAACAAACCGAGGGGCGTTGACCCGACACGCCAGCTGCGCTCCTTAAGGGCAAAGCAAAATTGGAAGAAGCTAGGACCAGAAGGCCTTGGGGGATCTCCTAGTCTTCCCTAGCTTACCCCCGTTTCGTCCTATCTAGCATTCTCTAGGGGTTAACACCCATTGCACACTAGAGACTTAGGGACCTGTTTGCACATTGAGACTGGCAAACAGGAGAGCAAGCTTAGGGCTCACCAGTAGGCACACAACCTCCCCGTCTATACCCGACGGGGAGGGTTTGAACACACTCCCGGGAAAACCCACCCGAGGAGCAAACCCCCATGGTTAGTACGCCACTATTTTTTTTTTTCTCCCCTCTCATTGTTGCTAGGCTTGGCTTAGTCATCATCTGTACGATGGTGTCTGATGCCGAGTTCCTCAGCATCTTAAAAAACGTCCTCTTCAAGGACCCTATCTTTATCGCCAACCATGGCGACTTGTTTGGCAGCGCTTTTGCCGCCAAACAACCTGACGTCCCCGACTCTCCAGAGTCGCCCGATACCCCCCCACCCCTAAGGAGGAATAGGCGCCCCGCCCGTTCCGACAGTGATGAGGAGAGGCCGAGGTCTCCGCGTGGTCCGCCTAGGCGTTCAGCCAGCCTGGACCATAAGGACCGTACCCCCTCACCTCTCCCCACCCCAGCCCCCACTCAATACCCTGATCGCTCCCCAATCCCATCAGACCAAGAGATGTCTTCGGACAGTGAGGTGAACTCAGACGAGGCCGGTGCCTTTACCACGGTAGTGGGCAAAGGTAAAAAACGCAGCCGGAAAACAAACAAGGCCGAGGCTCTCGCCTCAAAATCTTTAAAACTTTCCGAGGCAAACTCTGCCCCGGCCCCTACCCCCCGTCCCGCCTCTCACTCCTCCTCGCAGGATAACAGGCCCCCCTCCCCTCAGGAACATACCTCACCTTCCCAGAAGAAGGTGCCCATCCCGCCTCCCTTATTCATCCAGGATAAGGCATATTGGACCAGGATATCCGACTGGTGCAATCAAAATAAGATTAATTTCACTAGTGCCCGCCCCACACAGCAGGGCATTAAAGTAGTTGTCCCCACCCCCACTGATTACCGCAACCTTACCAGGTTGCTACGCGAGCGTGGTGTGTCTTTTCACACCTACGCACTCCCAGAGGACCGACTCCTTAGAGTTGTGATCCGAGGGATTCCGTCCGAAGTCAGCTGCACGGAAGTGCACGCCGACCTCGATCGTCAAGGGATCCCGGTTGCTATAACCCACCGTATGTTCCGTGGTAAGCACGGTGAACCCTACAACATGGTCCTTGTCATTTGTCACCCTGGCGAAAACGCCAAAAACATCTACAATATAAAGACCGTATGCAATTTATCAGGCATCACGGTCGAGCGCCCCCACAAGTCAAACCAGCCTGGTCAATGCCACCGTTGCCAGCTGTATGGTCACTCCCAGCGTAACTGCTACGCAAAGCCCAGGTGCGTTAAGTGCCTAGGCGATCACGGGACTACCGAGTGCGAGCGTCCCAAGGAGAGGGACCAGTGCACGGAGCCCCCTAGCTGTGTCCTTTGCCGTAAAGCCGGGCATCCAGCAAACTATCGCGGATGCCCCAAAGCCCCCAAAATGCGCAACGCCAAAACGGCAAAACGCGCCTCCGACCGCGTTGCGAGGGAAGCCCCCTCCTACGCAGCCCCCTTCCATTACCAACCACCAAACCCTAGAGGCCCACTCGGGCCCTCCCCTAATTTCCACGGCCCACTCGGGCCCAACCCCTGGTTTAAGGGTAATCAAAAGCCCCAATACCCACCTCTTCCGACCTCTCGTCTCGCGCCCCCGGCCTCAGAGCCCCCCGCGCTGATGAACTTACCCATCCCCGCACCTTCTCTCAGGCCCAAAACTGCACCAGCAGCTAAAGCCCCCCCCCCCATGAGAACCCCCCCTCCGGTAAACTACCCCGGCCTTCTGCCGAGAGAACACCTCGAACCCCAGTCAGGGGAAACCCGTATTGACGCCTACTCTAGACTTTGGGCCTTTACCCAAGGCATCCACGAGCAGCGCCTTCAGGTACTTACCAAGTACCAAGACATCTATAGAATACTTAATTCCAATTATAATGTATAATACGGCCCCACCCAAAAGATTCAAACCCCGTTCCCTAAATTTAGGCTTCTTTAATGCCAGAGGCATTAGTGGTCAACGCGATGACGTAGCTGTCTTCTTGCGTGAGCACCAACTTGACATATTACTCGTTCAAGAGTCCTTTCTCAAGCCCCACTGTCGTAATCCCAACATAGCCAATTATAGGCTGATTAGAAACGACAGAACGTACACCGCACTAGGCGGAACGCTAATCTATTACCGCAATTCTTTATATTGCATCCCCATTGACCCCCCAGAGCTAGCATGCCTGGAGGCTTCAATCTGTCGCCTAGGCATGACAGGGCACCAGCCCATCACCATAGTCTCGGCCTATAGGTCCTCAAACAAACCCGCGAGTCTGCTCGAGGACGACCTAAAATCCTTACTCGATCTTAGTAATTCTGTAATTATAGCAGGCGATCTAAACGCCAAACATTGCTCATGGAGCTGTGTCTCCAATAACACCGCTGGTGTTCAATTAGAAGCACTTAGCGACAGACTTTCCTTTGACGTCATCGCCCCGATGCGTCCCACTCACTTTCCCGACACAGTAGGGCAACGGCCCGACATCCTAGATATAGCCCTCTTAAAGCGCGTAAACCTCGGTATTCGCTCTATCGAGGTAATTCAAGAATTAGACTCAGATCACCGACCTGTGATCATTCAACTGGGTCCCCGAGGTGGTCCCTCGGATCCCGGTACTCCACCCTTAACTAAAACAATAACCGATTGGAGGAGACTAGAGGACCGCCTCAAATCTACCTCATCCCCCCAACTAGATTCAATCCCTGACTCCATCGAGACAGTCGCGGATACGGTGGCCGCGATCACCTCGCTCACCAACCATGTACAGTCCGTAGTGGGCGAATGCTCACGGCAGGTTCCGATGCTGGATGACCAGCGTCTGAAACTGCTGGACGATGTAAATGAGTTGAGGACCGACAGGAACGCGGCCATCCGTGCCTATGACGCTTTTCCCAACGAAGCCAACCGTGCCCATATGCGCTCTTTGCAGAATACTGTAAAAAGACGTGTAGCTCAGGTACGGGAGGATCGCTGGGACAAGGAAGTCAGCGAAATCCAACCGTCTCATTTAGCCTTCTGGGAACTTCAACGCAAACTCAAATGCGAGACCACGGCAGCTATGCCCCCCCTAAATCGACCCAATCAAAGGCCGGCCTTTGATGATGACGAAAAAGCCGAATGCTTAGCCGACAGCTTGGAGTCTCAGTGCACTCTCAGTACGCTTCCCGTAAGCCAAACCCACCTTGACAAGGTTAATTCAGAAGTAGAGCGTAGGTCAGCCCTCCCCCCCCCCCCAATAGATGACCCTGATGACCCGCTCCCACCGATCACCCCTGACGAAGTTCTCTCTATAGTCAAGGATCTTAAGCCCAAAAAAGCCCCCGGCGCAGACGGCATCACCAATAAGGTGTTGAAACGTTTCCCTGCCACCCTAATCGCTCTAATGACCGTCATCTTCAATGCGGCATTTAAAAACAACATCTTTCCCCAGGCTTGGAAACAGGCTACGGTAATCGGTATTTCAAAACCGGGCAAACCAAAAGCCGAGCCGAGTAGTTACCGGCCGATTAGTCTCCTCAATGTCTTCGGTAAAATCTACGAGAAGCTTATTTATAAGCGACTCAAAGATTTCGCCGACTCAAATAAACTCCTTCCCGACGAGCAGTTTGGCTTTCGTACAAAGCACTGCTGCGTTAATCAACTGCACCGCATTGTAGAACACATCAGTGCAGGCTTCGTACGCGGTCAAATGACCGGTACTCTCTTTTTCGACGTAGCAAAGGCTTTCGATAAAGTGTGGCACAACGGCTTATTATATAAGCTGTACACTATGAATGTGCCACATCGTCTCGTGCTCATCATCCGAGACTACTTATCGAATCGTACCTTTTGCTATCGCATAGAAGGGGCTCTCTCCTCCCCCCATCCCATTCACGCCGGTGTGCCACAAGGCTCCGTGCTCTCCCCCCTACTGTTCACGCTGTACACCAGCGATATTCCAAAATGCGGTGCAGCCCGTATTGCCCTTTTCGCCGACGACACGGCAATCTATTACTCCGGCAGGAGCCATGTCGCTATTTCTCGTACCCTCCAATCCGCGGCCAACACCCTAGGTGACTGGTTCCGGAAATGGAGAATCGAAGTCAATCCCGAAAAAAGTGCAGCGGTCCTCTTCGATAAGAGACCCCTGTCACAGTATCGTAAAGAATTAAGCGTACCAGTCTCAATGTTCGGAAAACAGATCCCATGGCAACGAGAAGCCAAATACCTTGGCGTGATCCTTGACCGTAGACTGACTTTCAGACCGCATATCCGCAAGGTGAAAAACCGTGCCGCCTTCGTCCTCGGACGTCTCCACCCCCTACTCAATGCGCACAGTAAGTTGCCCACTCCTCTCAAAGTAAGGATATACACCACCTGTATCCGCCCCATACTCGCCTATGCTAGCGTTGTGTTCGCACACGTTAAGCCGGTGAGAATTCACATACTCCAAACCCTCCAAAACCGTTTCATGCGAAGGGCCGTAGGCGCCCCCTGGTACGTACGCAATGTCGACCTCCACCTAGACCTCAAACTGCCGACCATCAAGCAGTTTTTCAAGCGTGTCTCAAAACGCTATTTCGATTCCGCTCCCAAGCACCCCAACCCCTTGGTCGTGGCGGCCACCGTCTACCAGCCATCTGCTATTAGCAAAACCCGACGTCCCAGACACACACTCATTGAGCCCGATGACGCTATTACACTCCTCCAGGAGTCAGATAAAAGTACAAGCACACTCCGACGCCGTCGTCCAAAATATCGTCCCCGCCGGCGAGGACCGACGCGACACACACACAGAATCCGAGAGTCCGACTCTCGAGAAACAGAAACACATGCCGACGCAGCACCGGCTGCTGGGGGGATCAGTGGCGGGGTCCCCCTGCTGCACCATGAGTCGAGGTCCGAGCTCCCCCCTGGGGACGCCCTCACGGTGTAAGCAACCGGAGATAATCTTGTCACGCGAGACCGGCCCTATGCTCTAGAGTAGTTCCTAGGAGCAGGCTATTGCGTAGCCACTGGTTAGGTTTTCTAGGCAGGTCTTAGCCTCGCCGGCGAGGCTTGCCGCTTCACGGCGTTTAGCACGTCACCCGATAGGGACCGAAAGTCCGCTACTTTCGAGGTAACCAATTCGATGCAGCAACGGCTGCTAGGGGGACATAGGAACTGCGGGGTCCCCCTGCAATGCCCTGGCGAGGTTCGAGCCCCCCCTTGGGGGGCGCCCGCCCGATTACGCGCGGTATTGATGCCGCGCGCATCTAGTTTGTAAGTATGTAGGGAAAAAACCTTCGGCGAATGGAGTCCCACATGGGACTCTCCGCCAACTAAGTCCGGTTAAGCAGAAATGGGACTTCGGTCCCACCTGCGAGAGCCCATTTAAAAAAAAAAAAAAAAAAAAAAAGCCGCACGGACGTTAGGACCAAACGACGACGACGGACGGACGTTAGGCACGGGCTCCTGTGCAGTTGGTCCTTACCGTGCTAGTTTTGTTTTATCTACATCGTTTAGTAAAACTCTGAAACGAAATAAATATAAAAAATATAGAAAGTATTTATAATCGTCTCGTAGGTGTTAAACGATTCACAGGGTTACATTATAAAAAAAGACTCAGTAGTAATCAAGACATTTTTTTTTACAGTATGGCGAAACGGGCTTAAGGCTCACCTGATGTTAAGCGGTTACCTTTAACCATAACAACTGC
Organism: Asteroscopus sphinx; assembly: GCA_949699075.1. Taxonomy (NCBI): domain Eukaryota; kingdom Metazoa; phylum Arthropoda; class Insecta; order Lepidoptera; family Noctuidae; genus Asteroscopus; species Asteroscopus sphinx. The sequence continues at coordinate 16,421,038 of OX453013.1, forward strand.
AATACCACCTAGGCTGTTGCCTAAATGGTACCGCAAGTCGGTTCGCCAAACTGAGACATGACGATGGAAAGTCTCATGTGATTGTAATTTCACCGGCACCCGTACCCTTCAGACCGAAACACAGCAATGCAAGCATCACTATTTGGTGGAGAAGTAGGTACGGTGGTAGTACTGCCCCGGACGAGCTCTTTCACAAAGGAGCTCTACTACTACTACTAGTAAAAAATATATACGAAGTGTTGCGAACAATTATAGTGAAGCCAAAAAAACCGTGCTCCTTCGTGTACAACCACTGCTCACGCACACACATGCACCTCAAACTGTGCTCACCCCTCTTAGTACACATGTCGCCGCATCGTCCAGTAAGCATCGTGAAAGCTAATATCCTTCAGGTGCATAGTGTGTGCGTGAGCGCTGGTTGTACACGAAGGAGCAAGTTTTTTTGCCAGTTTTTTTTATATTAAAGAGGACATATACGAATTAAATTAAACATAAGACAAATAATTGTTTATAAATATCTTACTAAGATAAAGTTAACGATGGTGTCTGTGCTAGTATAAACTGTGTGACACCGAATATGTATTCGGTATGTGATATTCTGTTCCCTATTTTATAAATCTTACATAAAACCGTCATCAGCCCACAATTCTGCGTACACCTCTTGAATACAGGCGCGATATTTTCGGCAAAGTAGAAAAACTTTTGCATTATTACACGTACAAAAAGTACGTAAACTTTCGTAAAAATATAGAGATTCAAGAATATAAAGTGTGCAAGTTATCTCTTTAACAAAACTGGCTGACTTTAAAGGCTTGCGTAAACCTAATTGAGTGGACTTAATTTCGGCCTAGTCAAACTTTGTTGATCATTTCTTTTGTATGGGTAATTAGGTTTATTTACCGGATATACAGTAGGTAATGTTGTATTGTATGCTTAATGCTTTTTTAAAGGCTGGGACTTGAAGGCATTTACTTTTATGGTATAATAGATTTTGGAGAATAGGATTTCTTTAGCTTACTGAATATCTTTTTGGTACTGTAGTGTAGCATCAGTAAGCAATGATTTCTTTCAAGTTTAAGTTTTTTCGTTGATTTTCAAGACCAGAAAATAACAAAATTCTGAGATTACTTATACAACGTGTATTTTATTTTGTACTTTTATTTTATTTTATATTTGTGTTGTAAATATTGTACATTTGTAGATAGGTTATTTAATTATTATAATCTCATTGGAAAAAATAAACTTTTGCATAGTAATAAAGTACACGAAATAACTTTATTTCAAAAGTTCACGTGTACTTAATTGAATTAAATGAATGTCTCTTGAGGGGTCATTGTATTCATCAGTATGAACATCTTTTACCATGGGCCAATCCAGAATCCGTGAAAAAAATTAGTTGTTGCCTACATTTTGTCGAGTTAGGTATGTGAAGATAAATGGAGCAGCAGATTTTTTTTCGCTCTTTCATGGTTCGTCCCATAGAAAAATTTGTTCATAATTATGAGTACAATGAGTCCTTGAAAGGTTTTCAGTTATTTCAATTACACGTTGTATTGCATCCTGAAATTGAATCCCGCTTGTGCTTTATTTCAGTTTTTAACTAGTTGTAAGTTAAGCTAACTGTTGCATTTATGTGACTCCGAGCTGTGCCAAAATCCTAACTAGATGAGATCTTGGTGTTAGAATAAAAAAAAAACACTTAAGGAAAAAGTCCATTGTTTCGCCAAGTACCCTACCCGTTTTTTTATTTTAACCTGTGCCTTGTTTGTGTGCAGTCGAGCCCATCGTGCGGGTGGGGAGTCCAGTGGTTCTTCGAGCGGCAGACATGCAAGTCACCCTGCAGTGCTACGTGGAGGCCTCGCCAAAATCACTCAACACCTGGCAGCGGGGAAAATCGCAAGCTGGTAAGTGAGTTTTTTTTAAATTTTGTCCCATGTTGGTTGCCACTTTTTGGTGAGAAAGACGGCCAAAATTAATATCAAATCTATCCACGATTTACCCTACTAGAGATAGAAATTTGACATATTTTGTATGAAGCTGATGTCAAATACCTATCTCTAGTATAGATATTAATTTTGGCCGTCAACTCAGCCTATCGCAGTCCACTGCTGGACATAGGCCTCTCCCAAATTGCGCCACAACGCTCGGTCCTCTGCCTTCCGCATCCAGTCCCCCCCAGCCACGTTCTTTAGGTCGTCGGTCCACCTGGCAGGGGGGCGCCCTACGCTGCGTTTGCCGATACGCGGTCTCCACTCAAGGACTCGTCTGCTCCAACGGCCATCGGTCCTTCGACAGACATGGCCAGCCCACTGCCGCTTCAGCTTGCTGATCCTACAAGCTATGTCGGTCACTCCGGTTCTTCTCCGGATAATCTCGTTGCGGATTTTATCCTTCAAAGAAACTCCAAGCATAGCTCGCTCCATAGCTCGCTGAGCGACTTTAAATTTGTGGACTAGCCCAACTGTCAGTGTCCACGTCTCGGCACCGTAAGTCATGACTGGCAGGACGCACTGGTTGAAGACCTTTGTCTTCAAACTTTGCGGTATAGGCGACGAGAAGACTCGGCGAAGTTTGCCAAATGCTGCCCAGCCCAGACGGATCCTTCTGTTGGCTTCTTTCTCGAAGTTGTGTCTACCAAGCTGAATTGCCTGCCCTAGGTAGACGTATTCCGTTACAACTTCGAGTGCCAACCCTTCGACGAATATTGGCCTCGGCATGACATGCATATTGAACATGACTTTAGTCTTGTCCAGATTCATGCCGAGACCGACACGTCGAGAGGCTCCGTTTAAGCTGTGCAGCATTTCGCCCAGTTGTTCCAGCGACTCAGCCATTACAACGATGTCATCGGCAAAACGGAGATGTGAGATGTTCTCGCCGTTAACGTTGATACCCTGTCCAGTCCAGTCCAGCGTCTTGAAGACGTCCTCCAACGCGTTAGTGAACAATTTCGGGGATATTACATCCCCTTGTCTCACCCCTCTGCGCAGTTGGATTGGCTTCGTCTTTTGGTCCTGAAGCTGAACAGTCATGGTAGCAGCGTTGTATAGGCATCTCAGCATCTCTATATACCGCTCATCAATGTGACATCGCTGAAGAGCATCCAGAACTGCCCAAGTTTCGATAGAGTCGAAGGCCTTCTCGTAGTCCACGAATGCCATACACAGCGGCTGATTGTACTCTTCAGACTTCTGTATGATCTGCCGAACAGTATGGATGTGGTCTACGGTGCTATAGCCTTTTCGAAACCCAGCTTGCTCTGGTGGCTGGAATTCGTCGAGTCTTCCGGCGAGACGATTCGTGATGACCCTCGAGAACAGCTTGTACACATGACTCAGGAGTGAGATGGGTCTGTAGTTCTTCAGAAGGGTTTTATCCCCTTTTTTGAAGAACAGTACCACCGCACTCCCGCTCCATGCCTCCGGTGTAGAGCCTTGTTGGATGACGGAATTAAACAGACTCTGTAGCTCCTTCAGGACCGGAGCCCCGCCTGTTTTTAGGAGTTCAGTAGTAATGCCGTCATCACCCGGAGCTTTGTTGTTCTTAAGCTGCTCGAGGGCCGCCCTAATCTCGCCCTGGTCAACGTCCGGAAGATCCTCGGTGTAATGGCGCGTGAGCTGGGCTCTTTTGTCGTCATTGCTAGGAACCGCTGGTCTCGCCGTTTTCGTGGAATACAAATGCCCATAGAAGTTTTCGACCTCATCAAGCATCTCGATCTTAGAGGTGACAATTTTGCCATCCGCGGCTTTCAGTTTCATCAGATGGGTCCTCCCTAGCTGCTGAGCGAAAACTTTCGACCCCCTATTTTGCTCGATCGCAGCCTCAACGGCGCGGGTGTTGGAGCGGCGGAGGTCACGTCGCATCAGCTTCCTAATCTGTAGGTTTAAGGACCTATTATCTGATGAAAACGAATGCGCGGCTGACATTTCCCGTCTTTTCCTCATCAGATCGAGAGTCTCAGTCGAAAGCTTGGGCATCTTGCTTCCACGCTGCGGCGGAAAGAATTTTCGAGACAGTTCCTGCAATGTTTTGACTATGGTGTTGGTTTTCTCCTCAATATTGCCAGTGGTTTCCAGCGAGTCGAATCGATTTTGAAGTTCCGCTTGGAACCTTTCGGAGCCCAAACTGGTTTGGAGCGGCGAAGGTCGGAGAGTAGACTTAATCATGCGCGTTCTTTCAGCTCTAAAATTGATATTTAGAGTGCCTCGGATAAGTCGGTGATCGCTTCCGGTGTTGAACCTATTGATCACAGAGACATCTCTAAATATGTGCTTCTTATCCGTCATGATAAAGTCTATCTCGTTCCTTGTCACCTTATCGGGGCTTTTCCAGGTCCATCTTCTTTGGGGCTTCTTCTTAAAGAAAGAGTTCATTAAGAAGAGCCCCTGGGACTCCAAGAAGTTGACCAACATTTGGCCCCTGTGGTTTCTGCGCCCCAAACCGTAAGGTCCGATTTTCGATTCGCCGCGTTCTTGTACTCCCACTTTAGCGTTGAAGTCCCCCATAACAACGTTGTAGTGAGCCTTAGCGGTACTATTCATAGCCTTAGCTATGTCTTCGTACATCGCTTCGGCTATATCGTCAGAGTATGTCGAGGTCGGCGCATATACCTGCACTATTTTCAGCTTGTACCTATCATTTAGCTTTACTACAAGGTACGCTACCCGTGTCGACACACTACCGATTTCCACAACGTTGTTCACGAGGGCCTTATTGACAAGAAAACCAACACCACCTTGGGAGAGCTGATCACCTTCGTGGAAGTAGAGTAAGTGTCCTGACTCCAGGGTTATCGTGTCCTCTCCCTCTCTACGGACTTCGGATAACCCCAGTATATGCCATTTTATATGACTTAACTCTACTTCAAGCTCGGCGAGGTGATGGTCCAGTCTCAACGTTTGTCCATTATACGCTGCCAGATAGAGTCGTCGGTTTTGGTAGCCTGCCGTAACCCGGGGATTCTTCGCACCCCCCGTCCCACCGTTACCACGACCGCTACCGTAGTCGGGAATAGAGGGACCACCGGGAACTGGGGGCCGTTTTTTTAGTTGTGCGTGCATTGAGATGTATGCCCATAGTCACCACGCTGGGCAGGCGGGTTGGTGACCGCAGTGGGTGATGTTGCACGATGTTAGTGCACAGGAGGACGCTGCTGCCCATCCTCCTGATTTTAACCCTTAGTCGCCTTTTACGACACCCATGGGTAGAGGGGGGGTGGTCTATTCTTTTTATTTGCCGGATACCACACGGCACATTTGCACGGCAATTTTGGCCGTAAGATCTTTTAAATGTCAGTGATAAAAAGGGCTACAGAAGTTCTATCTAAATGATTAATTTTGCCAAATAGGTGCAGAAGTTATACATACGCTGCAAATATTTTCTATTTGTTTTTTTTTTTGGTGTGTTTTATAAACGCCACGTTAGGCACCAATATTATTCCAATTCATAAATTGGAATGTCACTGAATCGTAAACGTAATTACTAAATCAATCAATGGAAATAATTTACTTTTGGGTAATCCATTGGTGTATACACTCTCAAGAAAAATAAAAAAAACCGGCCAAGTGCGAGTCGGACTCGCGCAGTAAGGGTTCCGTACCTCTCAACGACCTGATACCCCATAAAAACTGATTTAATTTACGAGAGTTTATCAAAAGACATCAACGTACAGTGCGCGAAATATGAATTTTTGCATGTCTTTCTTACGCAGGTACCGCCACATATGTCTATGTTTGTCTTATTTTTAGTATTTGTTGCTAAACTACATAATATGCACTATAATCTGACCAAGTTTGACGCGGGTATATATTACGGTTTTGAAGATAGAGCAAAAACAAAAACGTTGAAAAAAATGCATGTTTTTTGAGGTTTCTTGTATCGGGACCCCCTTTGTTTTTTGTTTTTTTTTTGTTTTTAGTATTTGTCGTGATACACCTCATAGCAACACATATTCTGAGAAAATTTCAACCGGTTACCTATTACCGTTCAAAAGATACAGCCCTGTGACAGAAAGACGGACGGACGGACAGCGTAGCGAGAGTAATAGGGCCCCGTCTGTCACCCTTCGGGTACGGAACCCTAAAAAAAATAAGTACTTACGTAACACGCTCTATTTATAAAAATTGTTTTAATAATTTACTGTTATTTTTTATGGTAGGTGGAAAGCTGCTCAACAGTTCAAAGTACGTGATATCAGAAGAGATACTGAACGAGTATGCCTTACGAATGAACCTGACTATTAACCGACTGAAGAAGAATGACTTCGGTGAATACACTTGCTCGGCGGCCAATGGTTACGGCAAAGCCGAGGGCATCATCACTTTGAAAGGTAAATCCATTTTCTCATCATCATCATCATCATTTCAGCCGAAAGACGTCCACTGCTGGACATAGGCCTCCCCCAAGCATCGCCACAACGACCGGTCCTGTGCCTTCCGCATCCAGCGGATTCCCGCGACCTTCACCAGGTCGTCGGTCCACCTTGTGGGGGGTCTACCCACGCTGCGCACATTTTCCTTCACTTATATTAAATTCTTGAATAGTTTACATCCATAATACGTTTTACGGAAGAATTTTAGCTGAAGCGTTGTAGATTACTTATCTATTATTAAATAAGTGTACCTACTATGTGCGTCGGGTACAAATAAAAATGGTTCCATAATTCTATACCTATCAATAAACCTAGTCTAGATATAAACCATGCGCCATAAATTCCCTTTCCATAAAGGTCTATAGCTCGTTCCGCCATTCTTTTCCATAAAAAACATAATTATGTTATTTTCAATTATTAATTTAAAATATCTGATAAAAAAAAATTACATGTTATTTTCAATTGTAATCTTTCATAAATATTTGTACAACCTATGGTTTTTTTTTTAAATAAATGAATTTATTATTATAATTTACTAATCAAAATCTTCTGTTTCTCAACAGAGACGCCTCAAAGGACCACAACTACAACAACAACCACAACCACCACCACAACAACAACAACGACGCCACGTCCGACAACGACAACTCTTGCAACAACACGCACACCGAAGCGCCACCTCAAGAAACAACAAGACCGCAGCAACCAGAACGCACTCGACGCCGATATGCGTCAAGCAGAGCTTAACAACGCATTCAATTTCTACAACAACGCGTTTACGCCACCCAACAACACCGCCAACGAATACGCACAAAGAACCGAACGCCAGAAACTACGCCCCACTGGCTCACCACGACAATACATCGTATACAATAATGCCTATAAAACTGGCAATAATGCCTCATTTCTTTCCATGTTCATATTGCTACTAAAATTTGTTGTATAGAAAGAAATTAGATTTCTGAATTATTTAAAAACATAGCATTAACATGTAGTGATAAAAACATGGCTGTTGAATTTTATATGTGTAAGTACGTATTTTGAGGTTGTTGTAAACGTTTTAGTGGATCTCGATGTTAATATTGTTATGTAAAAACATTATCGGCAGTTAATAAATAAATAATGAGTTTCAGCCTTATTATGTAAATTGAGACAATAAATACGAACTTCTTAAGGGTAAGGCTCGACTGTATTTAAGGCCCGTTTAGACACGCATTGATAAATGCAAGTGATTAGTTAGTATAAATTAGAAGTACATTGAACAATACAAAGACTAAAAGCACTTCATTCGAATGAAATACACAATGTACGTGTCGCAATTACTTGCACTAATCAAACACTAAACGGGTATTTTTCTGGAATTGCTGTTGATAATAAACATTACGTAATAACTACTACATTATTCAAAATATCATTATTATCATATCAAACGGCTAATATTTAAAATGAAAGAAGAATTTGAAAGACTTGAAGGATCGAACATGTCGAGGATTTTAGAAGCTCTGTTTAGCTAATACTTTTATTATTCTCGTATTATTATTCTATACAATTCTTATTATACAATAATAATGGCATAATAAATAGGATAACTTGTATTTATGAAAGAAATATGATAATAAATAATAATAAAGCTAGTGCGTATGTAATTTGTACATGACAATACGATTGTAAAGACAATAGAATGTAGTATGTTAGAGACCAGTATTTTACATAATATTCAAGTTTGTGTAGTTTGCATTTATTTTTGGTAGGTACAAGTTTTCTTTTATTTTGTTGCAACATATTGTTTTTAAAGGGTATTCTGTAGGTATTAAAGGTAGGCCTAGAACAACGAAAATCAATGACCAATCAGATTCAGATCCAATCAGTTTTCACAAACTAAAAATTCATGTAATTTCTGCCTTGCGCCTTTTCAGTTACTTATTTCATAAGTTTACGCTCAACGGTTATAGCAATATTTCACAACATATATTTTACAAATAATAAGAATAATAAGTTATTTTTATATAATTTAAGACGCTTTACAAAATTAAATAATCATTGTAAGTTTGTAGACTTTTTATTCTATTAATTTCTTACCTAAAACCTATGGAGGTACATTGACAAATAACTTTGTCTAGCATATTTTATTCGATTTTAGTTTTACGAGTAAATAACGGTCTAAGAATAAAATTAGTTATATTGTAAACAAAAAAAGTGTTTGACGATAATATTGGATATTTGTAATAATAAATTTATGTCTTCCGGATAGTATATTAAAGTAATGTATTCGGCTAATTCGTGTTTATGAGTTAAATAAAGATTAGACGAAGTTCCTTTTGGACTTCAGAATAACGTAGTCTTATGTAAGTGACGAGAAAGAATTTATTGTAGGTATAGTGTTACGATGAATATAAAAATGAATTTTGATAAGAATCGATTCTACTGTAAAAATGAATGAACGTGTATTTAGTAATAATAATATAGAATTGTATATTTAAAATTGTATCAGTACTCAGTTTTATTAAGTCTTATACGGGAATCTGACATGCCTAATAATCTGATTTCAATAAGAGTATATATTATAAACGATTTACTTTTAATAAAAATACTGAGATGCGTAGGAAGTTTTGTTTAATAATATTATACAATTAAGGATTTCTTTGAATCTGAAAAAAATATAATTTAATTGTTAATAAAATGCATTCCTAGATCTGACATGTTATTCTAAAAATATTGTATGCCATACCATTTGGTCTGATTGATGTATCTAACACTATCATATATATATAACAATTGTAACCAATCACAAACAATAAAGCTTACTTATTTACTTACTTACAGTAATTTATACAGTAAATAAATCGTTTTTATGCAGTGTAATACTCGTAATGTTGCATATTTAATGTTTGAGGTTAACCAATAAATAAATAGCCTTAGCAGATGCTTCAAATTAATAAATTCAATAAACAATTTATGTTGCTGATAAAATATATTTGATTAATGTCATTTTAGTTTATGTAATTTTTTTGTGTTACGTTTAGGAATAAGTTAAAAATAATTATAAAATGAACAAAAATGTTAGTTTGATAATAATTTTAGTTATACTTAAATATAATTTTATCATTTTGTATTTTTATCTATAACTCCTTGTATTTGACACTTGTTTTTCATGTAATAAATAATAATTAATGACAATAAATACGACAATCATTGTAAATAATTGAATTCATGTTAAACCAACTTATTAGTACGAAATGCGACTATTTATCAATGTTAACTTTAAGATGTTGATATCATTTTATGACATTTTAAAATAAAAAATATAATCAAAGTAATCATACTGAGTAATGTTACTTATTTTCTTTACCTTTGCTAGTACTCGTAGGGCGAAACTTGTATGGAAACTTGTATGGCGTATTTGTATGGATACATAAATGACAAGTTGCCTTGAATATTAAGAATCTGCCGAGACGATTCAACTACTCTAAAGTGCTGAGTGGAGTTTCGACAGTAAGGAGTATGGCACCTGGGTTCAGTGACATAAAGGACAATCAGAATTTAACAATAAAACTTCATCATCACCAGCCCATTACTGTCCCACTGTTGGGCACGGGCCTCTTCTCAGAATGAGAAGGTTAAGGCCTTAATCGACCACCGTGGCCTAGTGCGGCTTGGCGGACTACACACACAATCGAGAACTATATGGTACTCTCAGGTGTGCAGGTTTCCTCGCGATGTTATCCTTCAGTGTTAAAGCAAGTGATAATCGAATAAATACTTAGCAGTTCATAAATGCATGCATGTTTTTTAACTACGAAATGATTTGACAGTTTTTTTACAACACCACTTTATTATTTTATTGTAATAAATGAGAAAGTTTGTGAAGATTTTTGGATGTTTGGAAGTTTATTACTCAATCATACATTCGTTGACGACCTCTGTGGTCTAGTGGTTTGAGTGTCGGACTGCTGATCATGAGGTTGTGGGTTCGATTCCCACAGGAGACAAATATTTATGTGATCAATGAACAATAAGTGTTTGTGTTGTTCTGGGTGTTTCTTATGTATTATAAGTATGTATTTAAAAAAAAAAATTATAGCAGTATTATATCCATCGTCTAGTACCCATAGTACAAGCTCTGCTCAGTTTGGGCCTAGATGGTGTTGTGTAAAATGTCCCAAAAAATTCGACATAACATAACATCACACCTGTATTTCCCCGAAGGGGTAGGCAGAGGTGTATAGTAACACCCACATTTCGCCAGTTATGTTATAGTCCCATGTAATAGGGGGCGAGCCTATTGCCATTGACCGGGCACAAACCCAGACTCCGGGCTGCTACTGAGAATTTCCAAATGAAAAAACCCAATAACACTTTGCCCAACCCGGGAATCGAAACCAGGACCCCACGCTCAGCAGTCGCAAAAAAAATAAAAAAATATATATATATTTATACTGAAACGGATGACCGGATTTGGATGAAATTTGGCACACAGATAGATCATAGCCCAGGTTAACATATTAGTTTCCGAGAGATGCGCGTAAAGTTTTTCTGTGACTAACCAAATTACACGCGGGCGAAGCCGTGGGCAAAGTCTTGTTAATTAATAATGGTGACTGTATGCTTGATTTTACATGTAGGCACATGGGTACCTCTGAAAGTGGTAGTTAGTTGTAATATGGTGGCTATATGGTGCTGTGTAAAAATTACCCAAAAAAATATTTACATTTTATTAATATTTATCTATCCTACTAATATTATAAATGTGAAAGTTTGTGAGGATGTATGGAGGTGTGGATGTTGGATGTTGGTTACTCTTTCACGCAAAAAATACTGTATGGATTTTAATGAAATTTGGCGTAAAGATAGAATATAGCCCGGATTAAGATATAGGATACATTTTATCCCGGAAAGATGAACAGTTCCCGAGGGATGCGCGATAAACGAAATTAAAGCAGGTGAAGTCGCGGGCATGGGCTAGTATTTTATACTGGGTGTCAGGGAAACGCTTCCGAAAACGAAGACAGGTGATAGTGCTGGTGATTACTGATCCGAAATCACGAAAAAAATGCGATTCTTTTTATAGATTTTTTCATATTTTTATTGAATTTTTCGTTATGTATGAGTTTTATTTAACTGCCCAAAGCTGGTTATGTACGAAAAATGCAAAAAATTATATGTCAAAACATCTAAAAATTGATTCGCATTTTTTTTCGTGGTTTCGTATCAGTAATCACCAGCACCTATCTTCGCTTTCGGAAGCGTTCCCCTTACACCCAGTATATTCCTTAGTCAGTTCCAAAAAGCAGGAGAGAAAAACAATAAATAAGAATCATGACTTTATTTTCAGCTTTCTTATAGATATTGGAACCCAACCAAGAACGTCACTCTGCCACTTGCCTCATGGGACATAATTTACCATTTGGGCCATTGATAGTCAATCCATCACTATGTCTGACGCAAGATAGAGACATTGACATGAGCCTACTTTTCTTTACCTTTTTGTGATTTATCCTTACAATGAGTAACATAACATCACGCCTGTATTTCCCCGAAGGGGTAGGCAGAGGTGTATAGTACACCCACATTTCGCCAGTTATGTTATAAGTCCCATGTAATAAATAGGGGGCGAGCCTATTGCCATTAACCGGGCACAAATCCAGACTCCGGGCTGCTACTGAGAATTTCCTAATGAAAAAACCCAATAACACTTTTCCCGACCCGGGAATCGAACCCAGGACCCCATGCTCAGCAGTCGCGCTTGCGACCACTAGACCAACGAGGCAATGCGTAAAACATCAATAATGTTATATTTCCTACGTGATTCTAAAGTTTGAGCGCTCTTCTTTGCAGATTAACCAAAAAAATCTTCAAGATAATTTCATTTTAAAGTGCAACAATTCACGTAGCTGTTTGACAACATAACGGAAGATGAAGTATGTCTGCTTATCTCTGAGAAACACTAGTAAAAAGGTATTGTGTATTCTATGAATAAATAACACTTCTTCCAAACACTTTCGAATCCTAGATAGATCGCGGGACGTCTTGGGTAAAACATAATGGAGTTTCCACAATACTACAAAACGTAAAGTAGATTATTGTAAATATTACAATGGTACAACAAGAAAATATTTTAGAGACAAACTCATAGGTATATATTTTTTCTTGTATTGTTCCGCTGCAAGACAAATGTCTCTCCTCGTACAAAGAAGGAATAAATGCAACGATTGATTATGCGTTTTGGTGCTTTTCACGGTTTGTCAGACCTGACTCAGATATGTGATACTTTAGAAACGGAGCCGTGAGTTTTCAGGAAAGCCTTCAATGGCAGCTGCTCTAACGAAAAAAGAAAAGTAGTACCTAATTTAAACATGTATCAGTATTCACTTATTTGTACAGTCGACCGCATTTCAGTGGCAACAGTTTGACCTTAACAGCGTCTTTATTTCGTAAGCAGTATGGGCAATTTTCGTAATTCAAGTCTTACTATTGGCGTGCGGTCGACTGTACATGTTATTTTCTTATTTCAAGCTTTTATTTAACTTGACTTGTTTGTGTGTTAGTCTGTCAGTATGTTTGAAATAAATCTTGCGAATAACTTTTGAGCCTTTCGTTATCAGAATCGGATCGATGAAACTCAATGACAATGCAATATGATGGTGCTTAGGAGCTGATCTGATGATGGATAGAAGGTAGACAACGACTTGCCTCAATGAATAACAGTAGATTGATGGTGTTTGGGGTCATTTTGGGAAACTCGAATCCGTGTCTTATAAAAGCTTGTCTTGAAAAATATATTTTTCATAAAAAAACTTATTAATTAACTCAGCTCATTGCAATCTGTTAGCTACTGTCTCAGCACAACACCAGTATATATTTAAACTATAGACATCATGTAGACGTGTCGGTTGATTTGACAGGCATTCATCAAACTGATGGACATTCTATTAATTGTGTATCTATCACTGCCTTTTTTTTTCTTGCTTTTGCCCGCCACCTCACCTGATGTTAAGCGATGGTGTGGTCGACGATGGTACACGCTTGCCCGGCAAAAACCTATTCACTCGAGCCTTGAAGACCACCAGATTATACTTCTCGGGAAACACTGACGCCAACCGTCAAGGAATTCCACACTTTAGCGATACGCATGATAAAGCTATAAGCATAACGGTTCGTGCGTAAGGGTGGAATAGATATTCAATATATATATATATTTTGGATATATAGATATTATAGTATCTACCATATAACGGTGGCGCATCGCCGTGCGCCTGGTCGTCCGATGATGGAAAGGGCTGTGACGTTTAATACTTAACGAATGAGAAATTTAGTTGATCATTATCAGCCAACTATTCTCCCACTGCTTGGCACGGGCCTCTTCTCAGTATAAGAAGATAACAGGCCTTTGTCCATCACATTGGCATCCAATTCTACTTTCAGTATTCAGTCTATCTATACTTCTGGTACTTCAAATCTTTAATAATTTCGGGTACATAGGAGGCTCATTTTTAAGATTTTGCTGCAAAACTACGTTCCATCATACATGAACCTCAAATCTAGGACTTCGTAAACACAGATGTGACACTTGACGAACAACCAAATAACTAATTAAATTATTTCAAATAACTCGATTCTAAATAAAACTAAAAATATTACACCCTCAAACGTGTTGAGACAGTCAGGAAAATAGACATCTATGAGATTCTTTGAATTCTGTTTGTTAATAAAACGCAGTGAAAATAGCTTGCCTCGCTAGGAACTGGGTGTCAAGACTTGCCTGTTTCCTAAGAATAGAATTTATCCAACAAATGCTGAACGCTCAACACGTCTGTTTAATATTTATTGCTTTAATTTTACTTGTATTTTTATTATAATCTTCGGTTATCCCGTAGAGTACACTTTGTCTGAAGGATCTACTTAAATAAGTTAAGTAAGTAAGTAGGTAAGTTTACTTAGTTAAGTTAGTTGTTAACTGCAAAACGAGTTTTTGGTTCTTTTTCATGTTATTAGTAGATTCATGTACATGTACATGTATCAATAGGTATAATAGAATCCGCTGGATGCAGGAAGTGCAGGACCGGTCGTTGTGGCGATGCTTGGGGGAGGCCTATGTCCAACAGTGGACGTCTTTCGGCTGAACATAACATACATAACATAACATCACGCCTGTATTTCCCCGAAGGGGTAGGCAGAGGTGTAATAGTACACCCACATTTCGCCAGTTATGTTATAGTCCCATGTAATAGGGGGCGAGCCTATTGCCATTGACCGGGCACAAATCCAGACTCCGGGCTGCTACTGAGAATTTCCTAATGAAAAAAAACCCAATAACACTTTACCCGACCCGGGAATCGAACCCAGGACCCCACGCTCAGCAGTCGCGCTTGCGACCACTAGACCAACGAGGCAGTCTTTCGGCTGAAATGATGATGAATAGGTATGCTTTACGATGACATACTTGTAATACATCTGGGAAGGAATACTAATAGCCGTCAACTGAACTGCTTTTATTTGTAAGAAAAAAACACAGATTTTCAGTGTTATAGAGAGATGATAATAATATTAGGCTAGTCGAATCATCATCCTCCGAGCCTTTTCCCAATTATATTGGGATCGGCTTCCAGTCTAGCCAGATGCGGCTGAACATCTGTATTTTACACGGACCGATAAGCTAGTCGAATATTATGACTATTAAAGTAAATTTTTGGATTGTCGTTTAATCTAATTTAAATTCGTTAATATAATTATCATAACGATTTAAATTGTGGAAAGAAAAAGTCGCTCACGAGCAGGATTCGAACCTGCGAATCCTGACTCACTACGCCAGTGCTTTAGCCACTAAGCTACCGTGAACACTGCTCGTTGTATCGAAATTAACCTCCACTTTTTGGTACGTCTTTTGGTGACGTCAGCGCTATATATTATGAATAGATATCTATTAAGAAACAGTGTTTCTAGTAGTAGTGTAGTAGTAGAAGTGTAGTAGTAGAAGTGTAGTAGTAGTAGTGTAGTTGTGTGTGTGTGTTTGTGTAGGGTGGTGTTTGTGTGTGTGTATTAACTTTGCAGTTAATTCAAAGTCGTATAGATATACCCTTACTAATTATTTTATTATTTTTAACGCATTTACGCCTAATAATATAATTATCATGTTCGTATTTTTAGAAATTGTGGAAAAAAACAATGGTGTGCTTCTATATTTCCTCCCACACAGCACATTAACTACCCACCAACAGATAAATCGATACACTTAATCATTTCAAGCTACCACGCAATCGAGGCGCAAAATTATAAACAGCCACCGTTATCACAATAAACAAGGGCTACAGACGACTAAACTTATAACTCAATTATAATTCCGTTGTGATTCAACACGTTATCGCCGAAGACGGTACATCCGACCACGTCACGTCTGTAACAAGTTCACCAGATTTATTTGAAAGTAATTTTCAGTGAGCAGCTGGCGGTGTGGTATGAGAGATTCTCCTGATCAATATTCTGGAAGTCGCCTCGAAGAACTGAGAAATATGTCAGTCTCTCAATCCGAATGCAAGTTATTTGTAAGCGACTGTATTATGGAACGTATACGGGCGGATGATAAATTTGAAATCGATATGCGTACGAAATCTGAAACGGTTGGGTTAATATGAATTTGGAATTAGATTGGAGATTTTTATTGCGGGGTTTATTGTAGCTACAGAATATTAACTTAAGCTTATGTCTGTTAACTTAAACATGGATGTTTCGTGATACGTTTGCCAATTAATCATTATGGATATGCGAGTTTTAGAAAAAAGTCATTTCCTTTTTGTACTTAGGTATGGGTCCGCCAACCACACTAGGCCAGCGTGGTGGACTAAAGCCTTAACCTTCTCATTCTGAAAAGTGGCCCGTGTCCAGCAGTGGGACAGTAATGGGTCGATGATGATGTCTAGGTATAGCTTTTCAAGACTGTCTATTATATTTACATAATAGTTAGGTACAGATTAATTAATTTGTAATTTTTATTATTCAACTAGAAAACCTGCTGTCAAAATACTGAAACGAAGAGAAAGTAACAGAATTCCCGTTAATAAAATAATTACTACCACCCTAATTAAAATAAATAAATTTTTTTTGACATTTTTACCCCAGTACCATCTAGTCCTAAACTAAGCAGAGCTTGTGATAAGGGTACTAGACAATGTATATAATACTTACATATACTTTTTTTTGATGTAAATACATACTTATAATACATAAGAAACACCCAGCCAACACAAACACTTATGTTCATCACACAAATATTTGTGTCCTGTGGGAATCGAACCGACGACCTCGTGATCAGCAGTCTGACCCTCGAACCACTAGACCACAGACAGTTTCTTCGGAATCGCCTCCAACGTCATTATAACAAAGATATAACAAACCCGACACATTTAGTCCAAGTCTGCAACGTTTAAAACTATTAGTTAGTCTAGGATTACGTGCAAGGTTCTTATCAAATTATCTCCTCGCTGTCGCCCTTGGCCCTTAAATACAGCCTTAATAGTTTCCAAGACGCATGACACTATTACTCACGTATGAAAATTTATAGCCGTCTCTATTAATTAAAGGCCATAACTAGAAGCCGAAGTTTCTTAAACAATTAAGTGTCCCTTTACAAATATCGTGTGTTAGTTTTGGTTCTCATCCAAACTTGTTCACTTGTGGTATGTTTTGTTAGCTTTGCACGTAAATAGGCTGGAATAACAAATAGCCCTTCAATTTATTGAACTTATCATTTACGGTCTAATTCACTAGGGATTTGTTGGTCTATTAATGTTGTTATATCAAAATTTGTGTACAAGGGTTTGAAATCGTATCTTGTTAATTGCTAAAGGGGTAGGTAGATAAATTAAAGGTATTTGATTATAAGATTGATATTGGTTCACAAACTAAACTTATTATAAGCAATCGCTCTCTTTTTCTAATAGAAGATGCAAGAAAGGGATGGTAACAATTTTAGTGCCGTCAAATTAGTTTACGCGTTCCAATCCTTCGTATTTTTAGTGGGCACGTTCCGAGATCACGACTTTTGTATGGAAATTTTAATTCCGACTAATTTGACAGCACTAAAATCCTCGCCATCCCTTTCTTGTATCTACTGTTAGTAAAAGAGAGCGATAGTTTAAAATAATTTTAGTTTGTGAACAAGATAATCAAAACCATCGGCGTTTCATGTGGATTCTATTGGTTATGTTCAGGGCCCTAATTCTCTCGTTATAGAGATAAATGTCTAAATCGAGATAATCTCTTAATTTTAAATCTCTATGAAAAATGTCGCCTGTAATGGCAACTGCTTTGAACCACTCTTTGTATTTAGAGCGCTAGGCGTAGACATATCTCTAACGTGGCATTCTGAATACGAATATTTATTTTCAATCAACATTCGTCATCTTTTTTCGACATTATTTAGAGTTCGAGATAATGTCTATGACGTGAGATTATCCCCCTGTCTCTGTGTTAGGGGCATACATAGATTATTCAAAATGGTATCTACTATCTATAAAAATACTTAACATTAAGTAACACAACATAAATCGCGACATCAATATCCACATTTCTTCAATTCTAATAACAACCTATTATTCAAATCTCGCTTGTTGTTATTCTGATGATGCAAACATGCATGCTTTGACTTTAAATAATATGTTGTGTTCCCCATCAGGAAGTGAAACACAACACAGGATCCAGGCAGTTTATCTTCCCCTACTAATCGGGCCCTCAACTTGGGGACACAAGTCACTGTGATGTTTATAAGGGACGGACTAATCCCCGTGTCACCTCAAATTAAATCTGATGGTACATTTACGAAGCTTTAAGCCCACTATACACCTAACAATCTGTCGCTTGTTATTTTGTTGGATGGCAAAATCAATTATAATAAAACAAGTTTAACCGGATTACATCACGTTTATTATTATTGTATTATTATAATGCGTAGTAACTGCGAAAACCTAAGAAATTATTATGGGAAAATAAATATTAGGTACTACAAAATAATAGGTACAATAGTTTATTAGAATTGTGGAGTTATAAATACCTACACCATTCTAATAAAGTACAGTTGAGCGGTACTACAGAGAGTTTCTGGCGACCTTTTAATGTTTCATGCGGCTAAAAGAAGACATAACAGAAAATCTATTGCTTTGACTACCGGGAGTCTCTCGGGCGTTTAGTGAATTAATTTTCTAAATAACAACGTAAAAATTTAACAGCAGTATGTCTTACACACATACTGTCTTATGACTTATGGTGCCGAGACATGGACGCTTACAAAGGAGACTGTCCACCGTGTGCGAGTGGTACAACGGGCCATGAAGCGTGCTATGCTCGGCATAAATCTTCTCGACCGAGTCCGAAACACCGAGATCCGTCGTCGGACGAAAGTCTACGACGTCGGTGATAGGGCAATTAAGCTAAAATGGAGTTGGGGGGGACATCTGGCTCGGCGTAGAGATAGCCGATGGAGTAAAGCGTTGACCGAGTGGTGGCCAAGGTCAGGTCGGAGAAACCTGGGCCGTCTGAATGTGTCTGAGTGTTGATGATATCGCTAAAGCCGCAGGAAACACCTGGATGAGGGACGCACAAGATCAAAGAGGCTGGCAAAAACGAAAGGAGGCCTATACCCAGCAGTGGGTGATACCGGGCTAGATTGATGATGATGATGTCTTACACAAACATAAACAAACATACTTACTACATACGTACGATGGAATATATATTTTAATAATTATAGTATTCACGACTAAATAACAGCACAGGTGTGTACGTTCCACACTAGAGTTCCAATCTGATATGGTTAAAAATGATCAGGTTTCCATACAAAGACAATATCTCAATAGGTACGCGGAATAACTGTATTATCAAGTAGGCAGCGAGCGCGGCCGCGGACATGAAATATAACGCACTTACCGTACCTCGTAATATTGCGTTCTCTTGCAATATGAAAATTTATTACAACGTATGTGTTAGTATAGAAATAGATGGTTAACTAAGAAAAATGTGTAGCGCTCTAATAACTCCTGTTTTACGCTGCCCCATTTTCGATTTTATGAACGCTTCAAATATCAAAGTTTGGTCAGCGTAAAAGCCTATAACAACATTCGGCTCAACATTTTTGTGGTTGTGAAAACAATATTGTTTAGTCTTTAATAGTCTAGTAGGTTTGATACATAGTATATTTTGTCTTAATAAAACATAATATTATAAACAATGGCATAAATTAATTCAACCTATTTGTAGACTATTATTGTACACTATTGATCCAGACAATGTTTTATTGACTTGTCTTGATATATCTTTTTTACAATTTCTACAATCTGACATTTGAGATTTTAATATATTTAATTTTTTTTTTTGACATTCTTAATAAAAAAAAAATTACATTTTTTTTTACTAACACCTACTATTTTAACATAGATCGCTGTAAATGTGAACACAATGTAGCCATTAGTATCGGAACGTTGGGTCCCTCCTATTGTGGTCGAGCCTAAACTTAAAATCGAACGTGAGCGAATTTTTCTATCCACAATTTAAATCTTAAGATTTCGCTTCACATGCGTAAATGCGTTAAAATAATAAAATAATCATTAATTATTTTATTATTTAGCCCGGAGTCGCAGGTTCGAATCCTGCTCGTGAGCGATTTTTTCATTCCACAATTTAAAAATCTTTAATCATTAATTAGTTAACTTTAGTGAATTTTTCTCAATCATTAACCTACATTGTTCTCACAGAATTCTTTTCAAATCAACAACAACAAACAACAAAACATTGATTTTTTGATGTAACAAATCTTTGTACTATTATTATTTGAAAAGAGTATATCCACGGAGTTTCTTGCTGGATCTTCTCCATAGGAACAACTTTTTGGAACCGTGTAACTAGATTTATATATCAACGTTTTGAAAGTGTATATAAATGCTTACTCGAAATAAAAAAATGACTTTGACTTGACTTTGACCTATCGCAGTCCAATGCCAGCATGACAGCATGCCTATGTCCAGACATAGCCTTCTCCCAAGTTGCGCCACAACACTTGGTCCCTCCTGCATCCAGTACACCACAGCTACCTTCTTCAGATCGTAGTCGGTCCACCTTTTTTTGTTTTCGTGTATAAAATCCTCATGGATGCACTCCACCCGGGGAAGGCGGAGCTAGTGTCGGATTCTTACCGACTGAAAACCACCACGATGTTCCTCTAACGACCCTTGGCCGGGGGTGTGGAAAACTCCTGTATTCGCCCAAACATCCCCGGCAGCTCCCGTCTCGCCACTAGTAGGCGAGACGGAAGAACCCCGTGCGGCAACCACGTCGGCCGCAGTTTTATTTATTGTCAGTATTAACCGGGCATATTTGTGCACAACAGGCTCGCCCCCTATAACATGCGTCTTATAACTTAACTGCCAAAATGTGGGTGTTCTATGCATCTCTGCTTATCCCTTCAGTGAATACAGGCGTGATGTTATGTTTTTATAATAAAACACTGTAGTGAAACATAAATAATTTTTACAGTTTCTAACATTGCATTTTATATAATATCATGCAAGCATATGCACGTATTCTGTCGTTACATGCACGTCTGGAGCCACAAAGCTCTGCAAAACAAACTCATCTTCGAAGTTTCCTCTCGAAGTAATTCTCTTCGGCTCTCGAGTGCAAAAGTCGCGCTTTATGAAGCTAATTAAGTGTCGCATAGTAAGCTTCAATTAGAGCGATGCTTATTTTATGACTTATCCCGGGCCTTTGTTTACGTTGCCTCTTCTGTGTTAGCGTATGGGTTTGCTTGAGTTTACAAGTTAGTGAATTTGTAAAGTTTTGGTGTGGTGTTTTTTGAAGAAGACTACGTATTTTTTACAAGCTTTTATTTAATTTATAATGTTTGTTGGTTGGTTTAGGTCAAGTCTTGCAAGCCAAATTTAAACCAGCTGCCGAACTGCGTAACTCACTCGCGATTGCAATCATCTGGTTTTCAATGTTCATTGCTCCGTGTGTTTTGAATTGCAATGAATTTTGCTTTAATTTCAAAATTAAAGCTAATGTCAAAGTGAATGCATTACCCAATTGCCCCACAGTTCTCGTTATCAGAATTGGCTAAAATTTAGTACACATATGTAAACCCGATGACAATGCAATATTATGGTGTTTAGAAGCTGATCTGATGATGAAGCTGGAATGTGGTCATAGGATCTCTACTGTAGTTACCGTTGACACACCGAGTATGGGTTACAGTACCAAATCCGTGTCTTATAAAAGCTTGTCTTGAATAATAGATTTTTCAACAAAAAACTTATTTGTCCTTATTCCAGCCATAGTTTTTTTTCAACTAGCTTCTGCCCATTGCTTCGCACACATGCAATTCGGTTTATCATAGAAAGACGTTATCACGCATCTCTCAAAAATTATTTATTTTTACGGGATGAAAAGCATCCTAGGTATGTCCTTCACCAGTTTATAAGCTATCCCTTTGCCGAATTTCATTACGATCGGTTCGTCATGAAAAGGTAACAAACAGACAAATAGATAAATGCGAAAGTAACTCTGAATTTTGCGATTATAATATTAGTGTGGATTGCTGAGCCCGTTCTTTTTGCTTTTATACTAAAGGGCACAAAATTATTTAGTTTGTTTCAAGTTTGTATATTTATGATTTATTTGGTGGCAGTATCTTTTGTTTTCTTTAATTCTAAATTATGTCGCTCAATTTTATTACAATACTGAGAATGAACATATCTTTAACTAGACTTTTCCCGCGGCTTCGCCCGCGTACTGAAATAAAATATAGCCTATGTTACTTCTGGATAAGTACCTAGCTTTCTAATGGTAAAAAAATATCTTAAAATTGGTTCAATAGTTTCAGAGTTTATTGATTACAAACAAACAAACGAATCATGACAACATACAAATCAATCTTTAAATACGTCTTTTGTTCATGTAAATATCTTGAATGAATATTTTTATAATTTTAAGTTTTCTTTGTCCATCTAAAGATTGTTTGTAGGATTATGAGGAAGGGGGACTATTAGCAGTAAGATCCTGCATTTAGATTGCTTCAGATATTATCTGTTATTGTTATAGTGTATACAAAGCATATTATATTCTATCATAACTGTAAATTTACTTTATGAAATAATTTCAAATAAAAGCGCCTTTTATTACGCCAAACGTACATTCAGATAGATGTATGTACTAAAGACATTACGTACATT
Source organism: Asteroscopus sphinx (assembly GCA_949699075.1). Taxonomy (NCBI): domain Eukaryota; kingdom Metazoa; phylum Arthropoda; class Insecta; order Lepidoptera; family Noctuidae; genus Asteroscopus; species Asteroscopus sphinx. The sequence continues at coordinate 16,443,619 of OX453013.1, forward strand.
AGTAAGAAATAATTGATAGCACTCTTTCGCAGTTGACATTGATAATGTCAGACGTCTGACTATGATGTGGTGATAAATTATAATAAGCTCGTTGTTTATTTAAATTTCGGGATAAAAGCCGTGTAAGTGCGAATTAAATTTAATTCATAGTTGGATCATAAAAATAATGAGTTACGTTTTAAACTTTGGACCTCGTGAAAAGAAAACGTACCTAATGACATAAAAAGGTGTTAGGAACATGTGGAAAATGTATTCATAAATATAATAAGGTTAAATAAAATTCGAGGTCCGTGTGGTGCCGGACTTAAAGAATAGCACCACCCTAAGGGATTCACCAGAGGATGGGCAGCAGCGTTCTCTGAGTATTTAACCAACCAACTGCAGCAACTGTCCCACTGCAGGGCAAAGGCCTCCCTTTCCTTTTTCCACTCTTTCCGGTCAAGCGAGAGGACCAGTATTTTCCTTGAGTTAGTGGGATTATCCAGTAATGCAGGCATTTAAAGTGCTTAACGTCTTTTAATAAGCTTCTGATAAACCTAAATAAGCAACACTTTTGTAGTGTGTATGTAACGGTGTCATTGAATGTTTTTGATGAATAGGGTGTTGCAGTTCGGGAAAAATATTAGTTTCTGTGAAACGTGAGATAACCTGTTTAAGTTTGCAGCAGTTTAAGTTTTAAGTAAATATTGGCATACTAATTCCAACAAAAAATTAAATAACAACTGCCTAAGTGCAAGTCGGACCCGCGCACTAAGGATTCCGTATTATCACACATGTCTGTGTTTGCCTTATTTCTATTATTTGTTGTTAAACTATAGATCACATCAAGTTTGACGCTTTTATATATTCCCGTTTTTAAGATAGAGCAGGAAGAAAATTCGTTTGATAATTCTTTTTTTTTCGAGGTTTCTTATCCCGGGGCCTCTTTCGGGTACAAACTTTTTTATAATTTTCCATGACAATCGCTATTTCGGTTAAAAAGGTACAAACTGTGTCAGACGTACGGATGGCCGAACAGACGGCATAGGCAGAGTAATAGGGTCTAGTTGGTACCATTTAGGTACGGTCCCTAAAAATTAAATTACCATGTTATTGACACATTTGTTTATTTTACAAGGTATGTACTCTATCACTACTACTTTTGAGAAATAATATGAAGACCATTTAACAATTTTTTTAATGCTTCACTTATTACAAAACAAATGAAAATGAAACAGCCCAAAACTCCGGACCCAGTACAGCAATACAAACCCCGAAATGAAACTAAAATGTTATTGTGTTACAAATACAGTCGTAGTACGTTACAGAAAATCAGATCGGGTGGCAGTAATACAGGGCGTTAGATAATGTTTCCTCCCGGGAGGAATCCGACGGTCACAGATAAAACTGGCCGCGACGCCTGTGACCTCGGATTTGTCTCTTCATGTTACGCTTCGTAATATTATTACGAGCGGTTATTTAGACCTTTGTCTACCGCGTTCTGGCGTCAAATGCTATGATGTTTACACACCGAGATTGCAGTTTATGTTGTCCTGGTAGCTTGATTTATGGTTTGGGTGGATTTAGTGCGAATTAGTTTAGTGATTTATATTTTTACAACGCGCCCAGAAAAAGGAGTCTAATGTTTTCAGGGTTTATGTATGTATGTATTTGTTTCAAAATTCAAAATTATTTATTTGTCAAACATAGGTATGATGTACAAGACATGGTGTTAATTTTTAAATAATCCAGTATCACTATGTTTTGCCTTTTTTTTTTGTTTGTTTCTTTATTCCACTATATCTTCTAAACGCCTGATCCGATTTTAATATAAGTATTTGGTATCATTAGATTTATCACGACACCGCAAGTAACATTGGCTTGGTTGACATGGTTTAAAAAAAAATCATGATATTCTAGCTTTTAACCGCGGCTCGCAGGGACCGTGCAATTTTCCACTATAAAAAGTATACCGGATGTCCGTTACTGCGTGAAAGGGGAACAAACCAACAAACACACTTTTGCAGTAGGACATCCTGTAGACAACGTGTTATTGAAATTACTGAAAACCTCTTAAGGGGTCATTGTACTCATCAGTATGAATAATTTCTACTATAGGACCAACCCTGAAATCGCGGAAAAGTATAAATTGTGTTGATTGATGTGAACACAATAAAAAAAAGGTACTTAAATGCAAGAAGCCCAACTGCGTAAAACAACTAAAAACATAACTAAAATAATTGCCACCGAAAGTTTTTTGGTTTTGACAATTAACTATTTTATTAATGTTTGTAATAAAACTTTCATTGTATTCGTAATATTTAATTCGTACTTTTACAAACATAAATGTTTTTGCTCCTTAGTCGTAATTCCTGATGTTTGCTTGGTATGTATTCTTGATTGCAGTACCTTGGCGCTCAGTTTCGCAAATTATATAATCAAGCTACAGCTATATGTATACAAACAAATAAATAAACAAAAATATAAAAAAAAAAAATTCACATAAATGGTGTACAGTATCACTATCAAATAGCACTATAAGTAGTTATACAATTTCTCTGGTGGGTATGAAGTAAACAAAAATTGCATTTTTAAACATTGCTTTTGTTTTAAACAATGCGTTAAACAAAGATTCTTCCCATATATCTGAATTAGCGTAACTACATAGCATATTATGATGCTTTTATAAAGTAATCGCGCTCGAATCGCAGACGCAAAGCCATATTCAAAGTTCGTATTTTTCTTTTAAGTGCTTATGCGAAATCCTTCTCTTTTCCACAAGAACAACTCATAAACTCAGGAGTATCCATGTCGTATTTCCTCAATATAGTATTATGGTATGATAATATAGCGAGTCGGTCATATGAATCACAGGGCTCTTCCCAGGCGAGTCTTTGTATTCAGTTTGGCGGATGACGATAACCTTAATGTAAGCGCCGTCACGGCTGGTGGTCCGAAGAAGGATCGCTTTTGTCGTGGTCCCTTCCGCGCGCCCCATTCTTTTCTCTTTATACCGTTTCTCACTTGAGTAATTCGAGGACAATAAACATTTATTGTGCTCGTTTATTTGACAGACGATGAAGAAATATCGAATGAGTGAGTTTGTTATATTTGGCCGGCGGGCATCCCCCGCAAGTTGTTTGACGACCCCTCTACTACAAAGAGCGTTGGCGTTTTTCTTCGAGAAAATTTTCCTTTAAAACGTAAAGGATAAAAAAATTATCCGGTCACTTTAAAGCCCGAACGTGATTTTGCGAAAAGTGTAAGGAACCCGCGCGCTCTCAGGGGATCGCTCTAGACGGGAGACATCCGCATTCGTTTTTGTGCGTTTCATTTTCTTGCGAAGAATGGATTTTACGACTTCCTCTTTTAATAATTAACTGTTAGCTTGGTTTATTTAAATAGGAAAGCCTCGAGTGACGTTTTAAATTATGTCGCTACTTAATATTTATCTACACAGATCTTGAGAATTTAGGGTCGAAACACAAAACTGCGATGCGACGTCGTCCCAGACGCTTCGCAAAAACTTGCGATATGATTCGCGTCACACATTCCTACGTCATATGAATGGTCGCCCCTTGAACTATGGCCAGCGAGACGGCTTGCCACACAAAATCGCAACGCATCGCATCGCAGCAATTCGCGTCGCAGTTTTCGAATTCGCATAGTGTCAATTCACAGTGTTGTGTTTTGACCCTGTGATGTTTGCCTAAATAATACTAATGTGAAATATCAATACTGATTGTAATTACTTGATTAACTATCTGTAATGTGAATATTATTAATTTGTTGTTGTATTAAATCTAAATAAATATACTATATAATAGTAACTGGTGGGGGTGGCGCCCCGGTCCTCACTAGTTTACTCATGTTTCCTGCCTGTCACTTCTCGTCTGGAGCGAACGTTGACTCCATCATCATAATCATCATCTTAGAAACGATAAAAGTTTAAAAGATAAAATATTGTGAAAAAAGAAATCAATCAGCGCAACACAAAGCCCAGTAAAAGTCGTGCTATAAAATCAGTCCTCGCAGTTCCATTCTTAACGCCAGCTAATCATCTTAACAAGGCACATAGGAGCGCGCAACACGGGCCCGGCGCCCCTGCATTTGTATTCAGTTTGGCAGACTACGATAACTTTAATCCGGGTAAAGTGTCACCTTGAGTGGCTTACACAGAAAGAACCTTTGTCTGGGAGTAGGGTACTCTGACCTTCTTATTTTTTCCGTCAGGTTTTCCTCCATTGTCACGGGGTAATGTAAAATCCAGCCACTTAAAAGGCGAGCTTTTCGTCGGATTGCTGCGGAACCTAGACTATTGCGGCGCTCTGAACAGCGACTCAATTTGATGGATTGTGATCGAAAGCCTCGTTGATCATATTACACTTACTTGGTCATTTAACGTTGCGATATATGGACGTGGTCAGGAGATTGAAAAAGACCATTTATTTTCTTATTTGCACTGCGGACTCGAGACGTGACTCAGCAAAAAAATATGGATGGGACCTTTTAAAATTGAATTCTGCAAGGAACTTCTTGTTATGTGAGTTTATCTGGCGTTGTACGCATGGTGTAGAGTTAAAAGTTAAAAAAAAATGTATAGGATGGTGAAACGAACTAAAGGCCCACCTGATGTTAAGCTGTTACCTTTGCTCATAACAACTGCAATACCACTTAGGCTGTTGCCTATATGGTACCGCAAGTCGGTTCGTCAAACTGAGACATGAAGATGAAAAGTCTCATTTGATTGTAATTTCACCGGCACCCGTACCCTTCCGGCCGAAACACAGCAATGCTTGGATTACTGTTTGGCGGCAGAAGTAGGTACGGTAATAGTACTTCCCCGGATGAGTAGAAGAGCTCCTTAACTCCATCACAAGGAGCTCTTCTACGACTAATCATTAAACACTGTATTCGAGTTTCAGTATGAAAATATAGTTTTTAGGTTGTTATTTATTCATAGCTAATTAAGTCATAATTGCGGAGACAAAGTTTCGACAAAAGGTGAGGAAATGATACGGTTCCTTTATAAAAGTTGCAATGTACGTGACAAATCTTCTAGTTTCGACTTCGGATTGAAAACTGCGATAGAGTCGGCCCCGACGTGCCTCGAATCTGCTATTAGCCTCCCATTTAGAAATAGGTTCACAGACATTATAGGTATTATATTAGAAATGTTACAGTTGGCGAAGTAATGTAACTTTGTTACATTGTAGTCACGTTTTCTAACTCCTCATCTTTGGTTCCCGTACAATGCAATTATAGCCAAGTATTTATCTGTATTTACGTAATTAGATTAGGCAGTCAGGCGAAAACTAACTGAACTGAAAGCTAGTGAAATGAACACAATCGGAATCAGAATCGGTTGGTCTTGTGTCTTCATCATAGAAATCTAAATAAAGATAATAGAAGTGGCAAAGGTGAGTGAACTTGTCGCCGCGTACATGTGTATTTTAGGACACCAGTGTGAGAACCGTTTGCTTGATCATCAGTGTTGTTTTGGACGCACAGACAGACAGAGGAACAGAACTGTCTGTTTTGTCTCTGTCTGTTTGTTGTTTTACTCACTAAACTAGTATTTTGTAGCATATGTAGAGGGGCTCGTAGCGAAGCAACGACTGCGCGGATTGTACGATCTGCAAGGTTAAGCTGCACTTGCCGCGGTCAGTCTGTGGATGGGTGACCATTTCGTTACACAACGAGACCCCTCCGTGCCTCGGAGAGCACGTTAAGCTGTCGGTTCCGGTTGTCATACGAATATCTATGGCAGTCGCTACGGGTAGTCAGAAGCCTGAAAGTCTGACAACTGGTCTAACCTCCGAATGTCGGTATTACCCAGTAACTGGGTTGCGGGGGTCTGATGGCAGTCGCTCTGTGTAAAATACTGATGTTCAGCCGCATCTGGCTAAACTGGAAGCCAACCCCAATCAACTCAGCCTATCGCAGTCCACTGCTGGACATAGGCCTCTCCCAAGTTGCGCCACAACGCTCGGTCCTCTGCCTTCCGCATTCAGTCCCCCCCAGCCACGTTCTTTAGGTCGTCGGTCCACCTGGCAGGGGGGCGCTCTACGCTGCGTTTGCCGATACGCAACCCCAATATAATTGGGAAAAGGCTCAGAGGGTGATGATGTAGCAGCGGTTTTTTTAGGCTTAATTTATTTTGCATTGAATGCTAGAAACATGGTGGGCGTGATAGCGTATTTAGAGGAAAACCGGCGACATGCGTTCCCGCAGTAAAAGACAGTAGATAACATTTCTATTACCTTATTATTTAGATTTCTATGGTCTACGCAGTGTTGGTACAATCTCTCACAGAATTTATAAACACGCATATATTGTTATAGACGAAGGCTAACGGTTCCATCAACTCATCCATTTTATAGGGGTCAGCTGCATTGACATGGCCTAATTATTCCTCGTAGGATCTCGTAAGTGACGTAGATAGAAGATTAAGGTACGACAGGTATACGAAGTCATTTGCCCTTGTCGGTTCATTTTTTGACATATTGTAATCCCCTTTGAAATACAGATATTTAGGTAGATCAGTAGGCCAATTCTCTTAATTATAAATGTTCAAAATATCGTTACGATCTAATCTCAATGTTGTAAATGTCAAAATTATTACAGTAGATGTTCCTGTGTGACGTTTATTTATGACATTGTGAACATTGAGACCGCAATGATATTATACAGTAGTAAAAGTACAGTAAAAGTAGTAGAAGTACAGTTAAGATACTAGCAGGTGCAATCTGAAGACTTGAAAATGTCCAAATTGTAATGTTTTGCTATTAGTTCACGTCAAGTAAGGTGACGAGTGTGACCAGTGAAAAAAAATAAAAATACCGCCGTTTGTGTAGTGTGTACAGAAAGTGTACTAATTATGACCGCGAAAGTAACTTAAAGTAACTAACTTACTTGCTTTTTACTAGTATAATGTGTATGTGTGCTGCCACTGCGCATGGAACATATTTTTTCGTTTGTTTGGTTAGGTTATAACATCTACATTTTTAAATATCAAATTTATATTTATGAGTATTGGCCCTCAGACCTTATACTTTACTAAAGTAACTTCTGACAAGTCAATAATACTGTATCCTAAAATGTAACACAAATAATTTTTGTTCGCGTCTGTACTTAAATTCCAAAGTTAGCCAACTGTTAGTCAACTCTTATTGAAACTAAATCCAACTATTGTTTACACTAAGTCAAGTGTAAAGAAAGATATGTTGTCCGACTCGTTTATCTACTTATACGGAATTAGCGAACATGTTAGAGTACAAATGAAAAGGTTTTTACGCCAGTGATGCGAGGACCGCCAAACACAGAAAACCTTTGAAAAAAATGTAAGCTGATTTACCGTGGCTGGCCAGGGGCCTCTTGTGCCCGCTCGACCGGCAAATAAAGGCGACCAGACAAATGCTCGCAAATTGACTCGACGTTTTTCACTGTATTCCATATTTTTTACGCAAGGAGAGCATCTATATAGTTGCTGAAACGTCAGAATGAAAGGCCAAAATATAATTAAAAATATTCAATGTTTGCCAACGTTAATTAAATTTCATTAATGAAAAATGCTTTTATGTGAAACTGTCTTTTCATACGCTTTTATGATATGGGCAATGTAAAAAATAATCCGCTTCTGAATTTTCCCAAGTTTGCGCAATAACCTTCTCATATGGGTAATGAGAAGGGTACCACTATTATATTGAAATCCCTGGCCAAGCTAATCCGTAAACAATTGAAATGAAGGAGTAACAAAGCGCCCATTGAGTGAACCATTATATGATGAAAATCAAATAAGGAAGGGCCTTCATAAAAACCGCTTCATTACCGAGCTTGAAGGTATTAAGTCGCTACAACGACCAAATAAAGCTAAGATTACAAGTTAACCTCATGTTAGTCGGAAACCCCAATGATAAAGCATCTCAGGAAAATCGAGCCCGAGGAGGGTACACTAATCCCTCTTTAGCAAAAACGCTTCGTTCCAAAAAGTGATGGGCGGCTCACGAGGGATGGATCTTCATTACCCAACCGTGTTGTCAGTTAAGCCTAAGGGTCTCAGGATTACATACTACTTAATAAAACTAAAAAAAATGAGGACGTAATGCTTTATGTGTGCCTCCGAGGTTTTAGTGAGAATTTTTCAACATTTCAGCTCAAAGAAATTCTATAGTAAGGAAAAGATGTTAAACACACGCATGTTGTACACTGCCTGTAGAGAATATTCTTAAATCAAAGGCATTTGCTCGCAAAAAAATGTTGGGTTATTCTGTTATTACGTTATTCAGCTCGGGCCAATCGTGGCGTTGGAATCAAGGGCTACGTCACTGCTACTGGGTTCAGTGTAGCGGAAAAAACTCAGCTCTCGATAAACTCACCATGACTAGCCTGTATGTTGGGTAAGAGATTTTTTGTGCCGGTGAAAATCTTGTTGGTGATTACTTAATCCACTTTTTTAGTTCCTCCATTTTTTTGTCATTTAATCCAAGTTTATTTTTTGTAAAGTCCATTTAAAATTTCGGTGGACAACTTATCTAAGTCACTGAGTTGCACATGTGATGACGGAAAAAACATGCAAGTGGGCACTCCATTCAAATTTTGATAATATGCTCTATAATTATATAACATAATATCACGCCTTTATTTTCCCGAAGGGGTAGGCAGAGGTGTATAGTACACCCACATTTTCACCAGAGTATGTTATAAGTCCCATGTAATAGGAGGCGAGCCTATTGCCAAATCCAGATTCCGGGCTGCTAATGAGAATTTCCTAATGAGAAAACCCAATAACACTGCCTAATCCGGGAATCTATCCCAAGACCCCACGTTCAGCAGTCGCGCTTACAACCACTAGACCAACGAGGCGGTTAATATAATAGGCTCTATAATATACTACTATAATATACATGCAAAATGCAAATGCACTTTGAAAGTGAGGAGTATTTTCTATAATCGTTAGAGTAACTGGAATGTAAAATGTGTTGGAGTTATATGTTATCCCTTACAAGAAAACATCCTATTTGGCGCAGCCGTGGGGCACACAATTATACTTTAGGAGTAAGTTGTACTAAAGTGATATACTAAAATTGTATAAAATAAAATTGTATATTATTTATAATATACAATTTCATGACGACGTCTGTGGTCTAGTGGTTCGAGTGTCGGACTGCTGATCACGAGGTCGTGGGTTCGATTCCCACAGGAAACAAATATTTGGGTGATGAACATAAGTTTTTGTGTTGGTCTGGGTGTTTCTTATGTATTATAAGTATGTATTTACAAAAAAAAGTATATAAGTATTGTATCGATTGTCTAGTAAACATAGTACAAGCTCTGCTTAGTTTGGGACTAGATAGTGTTGTGTAAAAATGTCCCAAAAGTATTTATTTATTTAAAAAAATAAAACACGTTTAACCGGATTACATCGCGTATATTATTTAAATTGGTTTTCCCGACGTTTCGAAAGCTTTGCAGCGTTCGTGGTCGCAGGAAGACTAAGATGACAAAAGTCTTTACAGATATTAAAAAAAAAACATGTACTATTTTTATTAATTAAAATCGTTTCGATGCACGCAGTAATCACTCACAATGTCATTATCTTTCACAGTGTTGCGTGCTGTTTGGGACTTGATTATGTTTAGAACTGGGTTCCAAACAGTGGGGCAATTGTGTAATGCATTCACTTTGATATTAGCTTTCATTTTGAAATTAAAGCAACATTCATTGCATGGTACGTAGTTGCCGATAACATGGATTGTACAAACTCACGGCACAATGAACATACAAATCCAGATGATTGCGATGGCGAGTGAGTTACGCAATTCGGCAGCAGGTGGTAGCTGCCAACCATCCCAGGACTTGTGGTTTATCAAATCGAAGAAATTGGTTGGGTTTGTCTATGGCATATTCACACACTGCAGACTTTTTGGAGCATCTGGGCCCTATAGAGAAAAATGTCTAATTCAAGATAATCTCTAATTTTAAATCTCTACGAAAAATTTCACCGGTAATGTCAACTGCTTTGAAGTACTCTTTGTATTTAGAGCGCTAGGCGTAGACATATCTCTAACGTGACATTTTGAGAATAAGAAAATTTATTTTTCATTTTTCATACTCTGAAAGTAGTGTTTGTTTGATCCGAGTAGCGGGTGGAAGACGCTGCAGTCAGCCGTCCGCTTTCCAGGAGTGTATAGCCAGTGTGAATTAAAAAAAAAACCCTATTAAGCGGGACAGCCCGGCGCCGCCGCGCCGGTGGTGATGTGGTGTGTTCCATATTTTAAATTTAAAAAAGACATAATTTGCCGGAATATTAACTCGGTTTTATAGACAAATATTTGATTAAAAATGAGTTCAAGTGATTCTGAAATGTTGACCTCAGGTTTGGTTAATACAGTTATCCAAAGTCTTTTGCCAGAAATTTCAAAGGAACAATACTCAAATACATACAATGATTTTATGAAGTGGCGAATATACAAGAAAATATGTATTTTAGAAAAACTACTATTTATTACTTTCCTTATATTCGAAATGAAAAGTAGTGTTTAACGCGGGTGAAACTCATCAATTCCTACTCGGACTATAGATGGGAATTGATTCCTTTCGACCCTTGTATAACAATCTACTATTCAATCGACATTCGCCATCTTGTTTCGACATTATGTCGAGTTCGAGATAATGTCTACGTCGCGAGAATCACCCCAGTGTTCTTGACGTCAGCTACCTATATGTTCTTAAATTCTAGTGGCTATACCACAGTTTGTTTACCCTATGTATGACAACTCACAATCACAATCAATCTTGTATATTATTGTTATTGTGTGCCTCTAACTGTAGTCAATAAACAATTTTTCTTTCTAAAAGTAAATGAGAGGCTAGTTGTACCTATATATCAATCTAATTAATTTTTCTGTAGCTGTAACATCATAGAACTGAAGTTACAGTTTGCATCTGCCGGCAGGAATTATTAATTGAGAACGCTTCACCAGAATTTCATAGTAACGTCAACACAAAATCTCATTACTGCAAATGAAACATTATTTGATCGTCACGGCAAGTACCCACGTAGGTACGCCGTGTATTGCAAATTACTAAAGTTTTCACTGATGTACCACCAACCCACTTAGTTCCTCCCATCACAATGGAAACCCTTTGTTTCAAATTAAGTGCACATAACCAGATTTTACGGCAAAATCGAAACCGTAATGGCTTCGAGAATATATTACGTACAACAGCACAGGTGAAAATTTACGCTTACGATTCTCTTCAATAACGAGAGAATATCATTTTTCCATACAATAGCGCCATAAAAAGATTCACGGCACTGCCTTTTTCGTATTTACCTTTGAAAATTTATATTCCCACTGGGTTCAAGACCGCGGCCGACCGCAATAATACACAATGGGCAATCGAATTATCATATCATTATAGGCCAGGGAAAACTCCAAAAAGTTGCTATTTTCCCGTCATCTACGCTATGGTGTATTTTTGTTCGAATGGGAACCGATACTTTTGGTTATTGTTGCTACTTGTGTAGTTTTGTACAATAGGATTTTTGGGGTTACGGGTGTGAATTGCTTATGGTTGTGAAACTGGATACTTATATTTTTTGCATTTCCTATTGTAATAGGAGTGTTGAAGTAGGTATTCGAGTACTATTTGATTATTTGGTTTGAGTTCGAACCCGGCCCGCACCTTTGACTTTTTGGATCAATGTGTGGATTGTGTGGTTCACAATTTGATTATCACTTGCTTAAACGGTGAAGGAAAACATCGTAAGGAAACTTGCGCACATGAGAGTGCTCCATACAGTTCTTGATGGACGCGTACCCCCAATAAGCCAGTGTAGTCGACATGGGCCTAAATTTTTCTCATTCTGAGAAAACTGGGGTAGTAACGGGCTGGTTATGTAAAGTTAATTTAACTCAAGTTTCAGTATATCGTAAACAGTGTGTAAAAAGATAGCGGTACACAGGTATTTTTTAGTGTTACATTTCTAGGTAAATTCATATACAATCTCTCTCACATACCGAAATACGTTCACTGTTGAATGTAGGCCTCCTCCAGAAGGGGATATGCCATAATCACCACGCTTGGCAGACGGGTTGGCGATTACAGTTGGTTGAATAAATACTCAGACACATATCACATATATTCTTTCACTTATTTATTTTACAATTAAATCTCTGAGTGCTGCCACAGGTGGCATGCAAATATTAGTTAAGTATTAATTTCATCATACTTATCGCTTGGTGGCTTATTTAGGCCACCCGACGCATTTTAGTTCCATTTTACATACTTACTACCTAAATGTACCAGGCCCCTCAGAAAGTATTGCGAAAAAAAGTTTTTATATATGGGAGACTGGCCAGTTATAATTTTTTTCGAAAATATGATTATTTATAAGTAAAAATAAGTAAGTTCCAATTTCAAAATTTCCCTCCACATTTTTTGCGAGTTAATTCAAAGTATTGTGTCTCACTGAAATATGGATCTGCGCCGGGAACATTTTAGAGCTATGATTTTATACGATTTCAAGTGTCGCCTGAAACCGGATGAATCGTACGATAGACTTCAAATGGCATTCATGGATGAAGGCCCTTCCAAGGCAACCGTGTATCGTTGGTATAACGAATTCAAGCGCGGTCGACCAACTTTGGGGGATGACGAAAGAAGCGGTCGCCCTTTGACGGCTGTTACCGAAGAAAACGTGCTAGCAGTGAAAAATTTAATCCAAGACAATAGGCGAATTACATATCAGGAGATTCAACACATATTGAAGATTGGATCGGGAAGCGTTCACGAGATTCTACACAGCCATCTTCGCGTGAGGAGGATAGTATCACGCTGGGTGCCGCACAACCTCACCGATGCTCAGAAACAGGCCCGGGTGGAATGGTGCCGTGATATGCTTAACAAATTTGAAGCAGGCTCGTCTCGGCGTGTTTACGACATCGTTACAGGTGATGAGTCCTGGATTTATCAATACGACCCAGAAACCAAGCGCCAGTCGACTGTTTGGGTGTTTCAAAATGAGCTAACGCCTACCAAAGTGAAGCGATCTAGAAGCGGGGGTAAGATTTTGATCGCTAGCTTTTTTAATTTGACTGGCCACTTGGTATCAATTCCCTTACGGGATCAAAGAAGCATTAATGCCGAATGGTATACTACCAAATGTTTGCCAGAAGTTTTCTCTGTTATAAGCAACAAGCGACCAAACACAGGGCTCCGCGGGCTACTGCTCCACCACGACAATGCACCTGCGCACACCGCACTCAAAACGAGGGACTTCCTGGACAGCACGCCAGTCAAACTCCTGGGTCACCCTCCTTACAGCCCTGATCTAGCACCGTGTGACTTCTTTTTATTCCCAAAAATAAAAAATCAGCTCAAAGGGATACAATTTTCGTCGCCGGAAGATGCGCTGGCTGCGTTCGAGCAGGCTGTAAACGAGGTGTCTGCGGCGGACTGGAAAAAGTGTTTTGAAAACTGGTTTAGGCGCATGAATCTTTGTATAGAGGCTGGTGGAAAGTACTTTGAAAAGATTTGATAAAAATATATGTACGTATAGAACAATTTTTTTTAGTTTCGCAAAACTTTCTGAGTGTCCCACGTATAGCTTGTCCACGATAACAATAATTATTTTAAATTTTATCGGCGTTAATTAATTATTATTAGTCAACGGTTTTAAGATAACCTACTTGTTTGTTGTTGTGGCAGAGGTCATTATTATGATAACAATTGTGTGTAAAGCTTTTCTTTTATATTACTTTTATGGCTTCTTTTTAATTGTACCTGTTGCAATATAAGGTCCAGTTGAAAACCAGCGCCAGACACTAGTTGTCTGGCATTTTTGCTGAGCTGAGCCTATTTGGCTAAGTTAAGAGTTAGTTATTAGGAGTAAGTTGTATTATAGATAATAAAATTGTATATTGTTGTTATTGTGTGCTTCTGACTGTAATCAATACACAATGTATCTCTCTTTCTTTCTTTTATAAGAAACTAATGAATATAAAGTATGGTTCCTATGAATAAAAAATACTTTGATATCGTATACTTGCATCGTACTTGTATCGTATCTAATATGATTACTAAAAGTATATGCAACATAATTTATGCACTACGTTTGCTGGGAGCAGATTAAAAATATTTCAATAACATTCAGCATTAATAATATTAATGGATTTTATTGTTAAATCTGCAATTACTTTATAGTAATGAAATAGGTACAGTCAAGCGTATATCGATGGCAAAATGTCTAAATATATTTTATGGAACTTAAACAACTTGTATCAGAAATGCGTTGTCATATTTAAAAAAGCTCATTCAGGGAATACTATCGAAGTATGATATTATACTATCTGTGCTATCAAACAAATTTTACTACGGGGTCAACCCTGAAATCAAAATTAGCTGTTCTGTACATTTTGTAGACGTCGTTGCATCGTTGATTGTGTAGGGAACAAGTGTTTTTTTAGTAATTTTTTTGGTTTTTCCCGTAGTAAAAGTTGTTTTATGCTATGCCCGGAATGAGCTCTCTAAATATGACCACGCATTTCGGATACACGTTGTATGCAATGCTAGTTCCGTTTATAACGGTGTCGTTACCAATTTACCATGAACACTGAGATGACGGCTGATAGAGATGTATGGGAGAAAATAACTTTTTAACAAAAAATAAAACCAACTTCAAAAACTTTTTATCAAAAAATAAAACCGACTTCAAAAACCTTAACTAAAAAGTAAAAAATAATCATTGTATGTATTTTAAAATCTTAACATAAACCAAAATTTTGAAGGCGGCGCGTGTTTTTCATGTACGTTCACATAAACTGTTTTTACTATAGATATTGCGCTCGACTGTACATTACATGACGCAAAGGGTCAATCACGCGCCGCCTTCAAATTTTTGGTTTATGTTAAGATTAAGATTTTGGTTTTTGTTTTTTTGTTTTTGTACTAAATAAACGTTTTATCTATCTATCTAAGAAGACAGAAAAACGAAACTATTAGTAGATCATCTAGGTAAGCGAAGCTAAAATAAACTGATTTATTGAAGCTGGTTAAAAAACTACTCGACCTAAGTCAATAAAATTTATATGGGACCACCGCGCGGACTTCCTGTACCAAATAAAAAAACAACCACGCAAATCGGCCCAGAAATCTCGGAGTAATCGGTATACATGCATGAAAAAAAAAAATAAAAAAAAAAACCGCCGAGTACATAACCTCCTCCTTTTTTTGAAGTCGGTTAAAAAGACATGCTGCGCCGACCAGAAATAGATTGGGATAAATGTTACCATGGACATGTGGTTGGTTGGTTGATTGGACTAAGACTATTTTAATATGGAATGTTAGGAAGGAATCTTGATGGTAGGTATCCCAAAAATATCTTAACATACCTGTGAAATCAAATATCAGTAGTAACTAAACTTTGCTAATATGATACCATTCTTAATAGTTTCAAGGTTATTGTTAACAAGAAGAAGATTTTACTAAGAATCTTGCTTTATAATAAAGTTGTAATGATCATAAGATACCTAATTATTGACAAACTGTTGAGGTAAAAATATGCCGTGCCTCGGAGAGCACGTTAAGCTGTCGGTCCCGGTTGTCATACGAATATCTATGGCAGTCGTTACAGGTAGTCAGAAGCCTGAAAGTCTGACAACTGGTCTAACCTCCGAATGTCGGTATTACCCAGTAACTGGGTTGCGGGGGTCTGATGGCAGTCGCTCCGTGTAAAATACTGATGTTCAGCCGCATCTGGCTAGACTGGAAGCCGACCCCAATATAATTGGGAAAAGGCTCGGAGGATGATGATGTTGAGGTAAAAATATTCAAAGTTTATTTTTTACCCAAGATTCTACTCAATTTATTCAATTTTTATTTTCTATAAAACATTTTTGCCCTGTATCGTAGGTGCGATTAAAAATATTAATTTCACATATTAAAATAAACACTCCAATCCGGAATAACTCTCTATGGATCACTTGGAATCGAACTCAACAACCCTTAGTGAGTTTGTTTGTTTGTTTGTTCCAGCATCACGATAAAACTACTGGACCGATTTTGTTGAAACTGTTTGTGACTAAAAACTTATGATTTGACTTAAAAACTGGTATGTATTTTACCTCGCTACGATGACGGGAACCGGTGATTTTTAATTATATTTTCTACAAAATTTTGCATACATTAAGGCGCTCATATCCAGCTGTCATTCGCACGCATGCGCTCTAGCGCGCGCCTCCATAGACAAAATACGGCTGCTAAAGAAATTGCATTAAAAACTTTTTGGTCGGGCCGAATTGTACTGGGTAGAAAAAAAAATCCTGTCGTATGTGGGTGGTGCCGTCTTGGAAATGCACTCTTTTGAGCCAACCGAAAATCGGAATCTTTCGACTTACAGACAAGGACCGGAAGCTACCTCTAAATTGCGATTTCTCAATTTTTTTGTATGAAAAGCAATAAAATTATGTTAGAAGTACCTAAACGTTGTTATATTGCATCCATCTTAATATACGAATAAGCATAAAGTTATCTCGGTGTAACTAAAAAAATACTATTATCAGTCTACAATTTTTAATTACCTTCTTCTTCTTATCTTATCTTCTTCTTCTTGATCTTAACTATTATAAAATTGTAAATGTCTGTTTGTTTGTTTGTTCGAGCATCACGCTAAAACTACTGGACCGATTTTGATGAAACTTTTTTTGTTTGAAAGCTGATGATCCGTCTTAAAAACTGGTATGAGTTTTGAGAAAGAAAGAAAGAAAGAAAAAACTAAATTCGTAATTCCTTCGCACGAGCGGATAGTAATGGATGAATGATGAAAAAACACAAAGAGTGTGAGTGTTAGGGTGAGGGTGTGCGTGAGGGTGAGTGTGATCGTGAGGGTGAATGTGAGTGTGAGGGTAAGTGTGAGGGTGAGGGTGAGTGTGAGGCTGAGGGTGAGTATGAGGGTGAGGTTGAGTGTGAGGGTGAGCGTGAGGGTGAGCGTGAGGGTGAGTATGAGGGTGCGGGTGAGTGTGATGCTGAGTATGAAGGTAAGTGTGAGGGTGAATGTGAGGGTAAGTGTGAGGGTGAGGGTGAGTGTGAGTGTGAGTTTGAACGTGAGGGTGAGCGTGAGGGTGAGGGTGAGTATGCGGGTGAGGGTGAGTGTGAGGGTGAGGGTGCGGGTGAGGGTGAGTGTGAGGGTGAGGGTGCGGGTGAGGGTGAGGGTGAATGTGAGTGTGAGGGTAAGTGTGAGGGTGAGGGTGAGGGTGAGTATGAGGGTGAGGGTGAAGGTGAGTGTGAGGTTGAGTGTGAGAGTGAGCGTGAGGGTGAGCGTGAGGGTGAGGGTGAACGTGAGGGTGAGCGTGAGGGTGAGGGAGAGTGTGAGGATGAGCGTGAGTGGGAGGGTGAGGGTAAGTGTGATGGTGAGTGTGAGGGTAAGGGTGAGGTGAGGGTGAGTGTGAGGGTGAGTGTGAGGGTGAGCGTGAGGGTGAGCGTGAGGGTGAGTGTGAGGGTGAGCGTGAGGGTGAGCGTGAGAGTGAGTGTAAGTGTGCGGGTGAGTGTGATGCTGAGTGTGAGGGTAAGTGTGAGGGTGAATGTAAGGGTAAGTGTGAGGGTGAACGTGAGGGCGAGTGTGAGGGTGAGTGAGAGGGTGAGTGAGAGGGTGAGTTTGAGGGTGAGGGAGAGTATGAGGGTGAGCGTGAGTGGGAGGGTGAGGGTGAGTATGATGGTGAGTGTGAGGGTGAGGTGAGGGTGAGTGTAATGGTGAGTGTGAGGGTGAGGGTGAGGGTGAGCGTGAGTGGAAGGGTGAGTGTGATGGTGAGTGTGAGGGTGAGGGTGAGTGTAATGGTGAGTGTGAGGGTGAGTGTGAGTTTGACGGTGAGGGTAAGGGTGAATGTGAGGGTGAGTGTGAGGGCGAGGGCGAGGGTGAGTGTGAGGGTGAGGGTGAGGGTGACTGTTAGGGTGAGTGTGAGTGTGATGGTGAGTGTGAGGATGAGTGTGAGGGTGAGGGAGAGCGTGAGCGTGAGTGTGTGCGTGAAGGTAAACTTAAGGGTGAGCGTGAGTGTGTGTGAGCGTGTTTGTGAGTGTATGTGTGAGGGTGAGTGGGACTCGGACTGGGCTGGACTCGACTGGACTAGACGGGACTGGACGGTCTGAATGAAAGGATTGATGGATTGAACTGGACTGGACTGGACTGGACTGAATTAACAGGATCCGTCTCGTATGTTAACAGAATTTAACGCGAGCGGAGCCGCGGGTAAAAGCTCGTAGTATTATATAATTTGTATATAAAAAGAGAAGTAATTTAAATAAGCAGGTGTTCTGCTGTCCGACCCGATATCCCACATCGCACACCTTAAAGTTATATATTATTTTCTTAAACCAAAACTGACAAGACAGTTTATGTATACTAAATTCTAATTATGTTTCCTTGTTCTATGCTGCATATAAGTATGTATTATAACGTGATAATGATCCGTCCACAAAATAATCCGGCGAGTGAATGACGGCTTGCTACTGACAATGAGTAATGAAGATTTCATTTATTATAGCCATTTAATTTAGATGATTCAATTTATCTTCATCTTGAATAAATAAATCATAAGATGACTTTTATAACTAATGCTTGAGAAAGCCTGTACACGGATTTATTGCGGTTTCAATTGGGGGCTAAATAGAAAGATTGTTTGATGTAAAGCGGGTATTAAAGATGTCGTTTTGTATGTTTTGTTCTGTACGGTTAGCTAATACTAGTTTGACTTGAAGCAGGCTTTAGATGGTATGCAGCGGAGTGGGTCAAGGAGGAAGATTCCCTTGCTAATCCAATCCGCCGCAGAAGGACGGGTCAGCGCAGGCGGATTTACGCTGAACGAATGCAATCCAAACAGAGGCCATCGACTCAGCCTATCGCAGTCCACTGCTGGACATAGGTCTCTCTCAAGTTGCGCCACAACACTCCAGAAAAACATAGTTCATAGTTATTTATTGATAATAGTAATTACTATAAAACAGAGGCCAGTGGGCGATAAACTGGGGAGTCTGTCGTCCACATTGCAAGGCCTTCGAGTTGTGGTGATGTCCCAAGTGTGCTCGGACATCGCCTAAGAAGAGTCTGTACAGAAGAGGGACCCGGATATGGTCCACGCTGGATGGGTCGTGAATGCCATGCATTGCAGTTCTTGTGGCTCATCCACGAAAGCGAGAGTAGGTACATGGCGGAGTATTTCTGAGTGCGAGCCCCGCATAACCACGCTGCACCTTGGGAGGCGTGACTTACTACAGGCATGTTCTCCGTTTAAAAAAAGGCTTTAGGTTTAATGTGTTTAAAATAATAATTATAAAGTAGGTACTAGCTTTTACTCGCAGCTTCACTCTCGTAGTTCTTTATCCCACAGGAACAGTGATTTTTTTCGGGAAAAATTATTATATACCAGGCCCCTCAGAAAGTATTGCGAAAAAAAGTTTTTATATATGGGAGACTGGCCAGTTATAATGTTTTTCGAAAATATGATTATTTATAAGTAAAAATAAGTAAGTTCCAATTTCAAAATTTCCCTCCACATTTTTTGCGAGTTAATTCAAAGTATTGTGTCTCACTGAAATATGGATCTGCGCCGGGAACATTTTAGAGCTATGATTTTATACGATTTCAAGTGTCGCCTGAAACCGGATGAATCGTACGATAGACTTCAAATGGCATTCATGGATGAAGGCCCTTCCAAGGCAACCGTGTATCGTTGGTATAACGAATTCAAGCGCGGTCGACCAACTTTGGGGGATGACGAAAGAAGCGGTCGCCCTTTGACGGCTGTTACCGAAGAAAACGTGCTAGCAGTGAAAAATTTAATCCAAGACAATAGGCGAATTACATATCAGGAGATTCAACACATATTGAAGATTGGATCGGGAAGCGTTCACGAGATTCTACACAGCCATCTTCGCGTGAGGAGGATAGTATCACGCTGGGTGCCGCACAACCTCACCGATGCTCAGAAGCAGGCCCGGGTGGAATGGTGCCGTGATATGCTTAACAAATTTGAAGCAGGCTCGTCTCGGCGTGTTTACGACATCGTTACAGGTGATGAGTCCTGGATTTATCAATACGACCCAGAAACCAAGCGCCAGTCGACTGTTTGGGTGTTTCAAAATGAGCCAACGCCTACCAAAGTGAAGCGATCTAGAAGCGGGGGTAAGATTTTGATCGCTAGCTTTTTTAATTTGACTGGCCACTTGGTATCAATTCCCTTACGGGATCAAAGAAGCATTAATGCCGAATGGTATACTACCAAATGTTTGCCAGAAGTTTTCTCTGTTATAAGCAACAAGCGACCAAACACAGGGCTCCGCGGGCTACTGCTCCACCACGACAATGCACCTGCGCACACCGCACTCAAAACGAGGGACTTTCTGGACAGCACGCCAGTCAAACTCCTGGGTCACCCTCCTTACAGCCCTGATCTAGCACCGTGTGACTTCTTTTTATTCCCAAAAATAAAAAATCAGCTCAAAGGGATACAATTTTCGTCGCCGGAAGATGCGCTGGCTGCGTTCGAGCAGGCTGTAAACGAGGTGTCTGCGGCGGACTGGAAAAAGTGTTTTGAAAACTGGTTTAGGCGCATGAATCTTTGTATAGAGGCTGGTGGAAAGTACTTTGAAAAGATTTGATAAAAATATATGTACGTATAGAACAATTTTTTTTAGTTTCGCAAAACTTTCTGAGTGTCCCACGTATATAGCCTATGCAACTCTCCAGCCTATGAACTATCTCTATACAATAACCCTCCTTCTGGCGCAGTCGGGTAAAAAATCACGTCGATCCTTTGCTCCATTACTGCGTGAAACAAAAACAAACCGACAAACCCACTTTTGTATTTATAATAGATTCTAGCTGCATGTAATGTTAACTTAATGTGATCGGTTGACGTTGACCCATACTATAATATAATATATTATGTAATTTAACAACAGATTTAATTAATCAGCGTTTTTGAAACCTGTGATAAATGAACGTGGCACATTAGACAAATTTTTTATAATATGAGATGGCGTAACCAGCTAAAGGCCCAAATCATGATTTCTCATAAAGCTTCAAATAAAATAAAAACCCAACCAACCAACTACAACAAACCCAAATTAACACAAAGCGGCTCAACATTTTATTATCCACCGTACATCAAATGCTTTGCTTCAAATGATGTAGTTAACACTGATGTGGGGAGCATATAAATAAAGAAGGCTTATAAAAACCAAAATAAATAGCCACCGCTGTGAATGACGATATTATAAATTTGTTCAGATAACGTTGTGGGTGACATTAAAAGCACCTCTGTCTGTCCCTAGGCGGATTTTGTGTCCCTAGTGTAAAAATAACGTGTGGTGACAATTTTCGCCTTTTATCTCGGTAAACCAACTATCAAATTGTCACTTCATCGTCGTTATGTTTTCATTCATGACGCGTTGGCATGTATACAGGGTTATTTGTAAAACACTGTTAACCTCTCAGGACTATGTTACTAACATCATAATCAACAACTTTTGTTCTATGACTTTTAAAAATTCATCATATTTTAATTCATCAGATTTTCATACAAAAATAAAAATATTTAAATTGAACGCTCTAAATGTTACGAAGTCCATGCGAAGCAAAAGAAAGCGCGATAGTTAAATAGCGAGGGGGGCGGGGTTAGGGCGGCGGCGGTGCTTGAACTTGACCTATTTACGGGCGGCCCTCAGTCGGTCGGTCGCTTTGATGCGCTTGCGTCGCGGCAGACGTAGGTAGGTACAGCAAAATACAGAGTTGAAATGTGTTAGGACAACAAAATCTTGAAGTTTTGTTTTTGGTAAATGTATTAGCTTTTGTAAAAAGTCATAGAACAAAAATTGTTGTTTATGATGTTAGTAACATAGTCCTGAGAGGTTAACGGTGTTTTACAAATAACCCTGTATAACGTGTTATTGAAATAACTGAAAACCTCTTAAGGCGCTACTAAGAGCTAAGTGGCGCCCCCATCAGTAAACAAAATTCTACTCACTGCTTGCTCATTTATCGAAAATATTTTTAAAAAATTGAAGTACAGGTACTGTTTTTTAATCAGAGACTATTAACTCTGTAAATTATCATCATCATCATTTCAGCCGAAAGACGTCCACTGCTGGACATAGGCCTCCCCCAAACATCGCCACAACGACCGGTCCTGTGCCTTCCGCATCCAGCGGATTCCCGCGACCTTCACCAGGTCGTCGGTCCACCTTGTGGGGGGCCTACCCACGCTGCGCCTTCCAGTACGCGGTCGCCACTCCAGAACTTTACTGCCCCATCGGCCATCCGTTCTGCGAGCAATGTGCCCCGCCCACTGCCACTTAAGTTTGGCAATTCTTCGGGCTATGTCGGTCACTTTCGTTCTCCTGCGAATCTCCTCATTTCTGATTCGATCACGCAGGGACACTCCGAGCATAGCCCTCTCCATTGCCCTTTGAGTGACTTTGAGCCTTCTTATCAGGCCCATTGTGAGCGAACACGTTTCAGTACCGTAAGTAATTACTGGCAACACACACTGGTCAAAGACTTTCGTCTTGAGACACTGCGGTATTTTGGACGAGAAGATATTGCGTAGCTTCCCGAACGCTGCCCAACCGAGTCGGATTTGACGATTGACCTCTTTCTCGAAGTTGGACTTACCTAGCTGGACAGTTTGTCCTAGGTATACATAATCGTCAACAACTTCGAGTGTCGATTCTCCGATGTTTACGGGAATGGGTGCTATATGGGAATTCAACATAACCTTTGTCTTGTGGACCATATTCATTTTAAGACCCACTCTATCAGAAGCTCTACTGAGGTCATCGAGCATTGTACCGAGGTCCTCCATGGTCTCAGCCATGACTACTATGTCGTTGGCAAACCGAAGGTGAGTGATGTACTCGCCGTTTATGTTAATGCCTAGCCCCTTCCAGTCCAGAACCTTGAAGACATCCTCCAATGCAGCAGTGAACAGTTACGGAGAGATCACATCTCCCTGTCTCACACCTCGCTGCAGAAGGATAGGTTTCGAGGCTTGGTCCTGTAATCGGACTGACATAGTGGCGTTTTCATACAAAGACTTTAACACTTCGATGTACCGATAGTCAATCTGGCACCGTTGAAGAGACTGTAGTACCGCCCAAGTCTCGATCGAATCGAAGGCTTTCTCGTAGTCCACAAACGCTAAACAAAGAGGCAAGTTATACTCTTCGGTCTTCTGTATAACCTGCCGCAGCGTATGTATGTGGCCTACGGTGCTAAAGCCTTTTCGGAAACCGGCTTGTTCGGGAGGCTGGAAGTCGTCAAACCTGCGCGAAAGACGGTTCGTAATGACTCTCGAAAACAGCTTGTAGACATGGCTCAGAAGTGAGATGGGCCTATAATTCTTCAGTGGAGCATTATCGCCCTTTTTGAAGAAGAGTACCACCACACCTCTGCTCCATGCCTGTGGCGTTCTTCCCTCGAGAATGACGGAATCAAACAGCTTCTGAAGGGCCTTAAGGATCAGTTTTCCACCCGCCTTCAGGAGTTGGGCCGTAATTCCGTCATCACCCGGTGCCTTGTTGTTTTGAGCTGCTTCAGAGCCATCCTAATCTCGTACAGGCTGACGTCCGGGAATCTTTTCGTATCTTCGGTATAGTGTCGGGTCAATCTAGCTCTTGGGTCGTGAGCCCGATTTACAGCGGGTGTCCGGGTGGACGTGTATAACTGTCCATAGAACTTCTCGACCTCCTTCAATAGCTCTGGCTTGGAGGATACGACTCTGCCATCGTCGGTCCTCAGTTTTGCAAGCTGGCTCTGCCCAATAGACAGGTCTCTTGCGAAGACTTTGGAGCCCTTGTTCTTCTCTATCGCGTCTTTAATACGTTCCGTATTAAATTGGCGTAGGTCACCTTTCAAGGACTTTGAGATCTGTCTATTGAGCTGCCGGTACTTAAATACTGTAAATTATAGTTTGCTGTAATTATAAATAGAAAAAGTGCCAAGAGTGGCCGTTTTTCGCATTTTTTCTACATTGAACTATAATTTACAGAGTTAATAGTTTCTGATTATAAAACAGTAACTGTACTTCAAATGTTAAAAAATAATTTTCGTTAAATGAGCAAGCAGCGTGTAGAATTTTGTTCTGTGTTATAGTAATACTACTTCAATAAAAACTAATTTTCGATAAATGATGTACTCAACGAGTAATTATTATTTTACTGATGGGGGCGCCACTTAGTTCTTAGTAGCACCTTAAGGAGTCATTGTACTCATCAGTATGGACTAATTTTACTATGAGACCAATCCCGACATCGCGAAAAAAAACAGCTTATCCTTATATTTTGTCGAGCGACGAACACGAAGATTTTGTCGAGCGACGTTTTAAAGAACAGCTGATATTTTTTTCGCAATTTCAGGGTTTGTCCCATAGTAAAAGTTGTTCGATATCATCCCCTGAATAAGCTCTTCAAATATGATCATGCATTTCTGATACACGTTGTATGCTTCTTTTTATCTTGAAAAATATGCAATTTCTAAAGGGATTCACGATACCATCTGTCTGTGAAAAATCGAATAGTACTGGACGAAGCCGATAGACATAGGATATAGTCATATAATATAGTTGAAAGTTTCTGGAGAAACTGATGAAAATCCGTATGTAGGTACTCACAAAAATGTACAAACGAATACTTTATACCGTTTATTTGGAGGTCGCGTATATTTATATAAAGAAAATATAAATAAAACGGAGCTGTAGTTTCTGAAAGGCTAGGGTATAGGTTCGCTTGAGTGATCAAAACTGCGAGATCTGTCAAACACAGATTGCTTCGGAAAGGAGTTGGACAGGCGAGCAATATCCGTTACTAACCGCGAAATACGATCATAATACGTGAACAAGTGAGTGCTTGCACAAAGCCGAACAAATGAGAAATGTTATAATGTAAAACCCTTTTCCAATGTGGTTATAATGTA
This sequence comes from Asteroscopus sphinx, assembly GCA_949699075.1. NCBI lineage: Eukaryota > Metazoa > Arthropoda > Insecta > Lepidoptera > Noctuidae > Asteroscopus > Asteroscopus sphinx. The sequence continues at coordinate 16,468,565 of OX453013.1, forward strand.
GACAGATCAGAAGCTAGTTTGAAATATGATTGCACGGACGAATAAAAAAGGCGGATGGAATCTCGCTAAGACAATATTGAAGCACTTTTTATTTATGATTAAAACCACTAACTATTATTTCGACAGTACTTTAACTAGTGATGTGTTGGATCCCCCACAAGGTGGACCGACGACCTGGCGAAGGTCGCGGGAATCCGCTGGATGCGGAAGGCACAGGACCGGTCGTTGTGGCGATGCTTGGGGGAGGCCTATGTCCAGCAGTGGACGTCTTTCGGCTGAAATGATGATGATGAATGATGATGATGATGTGTTGGATCGTCAAAGATATATATCCGCGGATACGGATACAGATCATTAGTGCTTAAATCCGCTAATACGGATACGGATACGGAGCTCAGCTTTCGTAGTATTTCATGGTCTGTTGGCACCGGTGCACGTGACTTGGGGCCGGCAGTTGACGCTTTGCGCTAGTACTTTTTTTTTTTTTTTTTTTTCCGTGGGGAAATCCTCATGGACGCACTCCGCCCGGGGTAGGCGGAGCCAGTGTCGGACTCTTACCGACTAAAACCACCACGGTGTTCCTTCAACTACCTTAGCCGGAGGCGTGGGAACTCGTGAGTATTCACACAACCACCCCCGACAGGTCCCGGCCCGCCACAAGCAGGCGAGCCCCTTCTCCCCGTGTGGCCTAGCGACGGCCGCACCCTTCTCTGTGGCGCACACGGAAAACTGCACGCCACCTCACCTTACAGGACTAAACCAGCTACGCCAGCTGCGCCAACTACGCCAGCTAAGCCAGCTGCTGGTCGGGCAGCAGACTACCCCGAGTCTGCTGCTCGCAGGCCCATCCTCCTGTAATTTTTATAGAGGTGTTCTTCCTCGCGGTCCGGGCGGTAAAGCCAAGACCCTCAGTCCCAAGAGGCGCGAGAACACTACTCAGCAGGCACTCCTGGGATTACGAGACCGACGGGGGCAGGGAAGGACAGTCCCCCCACTGCCTGCCCAGTGGCAGGGTGAGTGCACACCGGGCCCGCCCCTGCTCCTCCACAGTGCCCTCTGATTTCTCAGAGGGACACGCGGAGCAACCTCCCACTGGCCCACGTCGGGCCCCTCCCGTGCCAGAATATTCGCCACGGGCAATAAGGTCCCCCGGTCCAAAGGAGACTTATTGCCCGTGCCCAGGGTGCACCGGCCCAACAACTGCCGATCCCTCTAGACGTGTCCAGAAGGACAAGCAGCCGTCAGACACACGTGGAGGTTTTCTTGCCAGCACCCCTTTGCGCTAGTACTAACGCAACGTGTTTTGACTTGCACTGTGCGTATTTTGTTTATAGTTTAGTGTGGATAGCATAGTTAACGTTTGGGTTTTTGGAGACGTTTTAAGTTAAATATAAATGTGTGATGTGAAGAAATGAAAAGTAATTTTATTTGAAGTTATTCGTATTTCATTGCAACCTTTCTTAAAAAAATGTCTTATACGTAATGAAAGTTTTTAATGTAAAAGATTCGTTCAAGATCCGCCAAAAGTAACGGATACCAATACGGATACAGATCTTATTTTTCCCTCGGATATCCGCGGATACGGATACGGATATCCGGGTCATCACTAATTTTAACACACCAGACACAACAGGCATATTTTTAATTTATTTGTGGCACTACGGCAATGACTTCCGTCACACGAGATTTGTTGCGTAATGGTGGCTGTTAGACTTACTATGGGTGTGAATGTGTGCCTGCCAGCCCGTACTTTCAAGCGAGCTAACTTACTATGGGTGCTTCACTTATTGTTTAGAGAGATTCCGTCGGCCTTTTTTATTCGTCCATTTATGATTGTACCTATGGTTATTGATCAGATTATTATCTGCAGGTTTTGATACCAATAATTGATAGAAAAGGTATACTGTAAGACTTGGCTACGATAATAAGGGTTGTTAAGTATAAAACTCACCACATGTACATACTGTACGAGTGTTGAATCGATGTAAAGATCAAAGATCATGCGTACCCTGCTACTTAAAAGTTAATCGGTTAGGGCCACTAGTTTGGTCATTTTATCTAGTCAGGCCATAGACATCATTATGCTGAGCATAATGCTGAGACACACATGACGTATGATTTGTCAGTAAACTCTTTGACAGTTCTATAATGTCAAAACAAAATCAATTTTTTGTTTTTTCTCGTTCTGTTTTTTTCCTTCTGCCTATTATTATTATTTATTTTCAGCCTATTCCCTTTCCTTATTCCACTCTTTCCGGTCAAGTGAAATTGTGGACTAGTCTTTTCTATACGAGTCCAGCTCGTCCCGCCATCTTCGCCTGGGTCTGCCGCGATGCCGTTGCACGTTTTTCGGGACCCACTCGGTACAAATTTTAGGCCAAAAATTGCCTGCCTATTAGTTTTCTAAAATCGATTTTGTGTGTAACTATGTATGTGTGATCTTTTATTTAGTGATGACTCTGGTGGTTCTAGAAGTGGCATGTCTTATTGACAACGGTGGTGAAATAAGTATATAAACCTAGAGAGTGAAGATCAAGTAAAAAGTCACAGTCTTCAACAGATACAGAAGTTACGCACTGATAAAAACCAAAAGTTTTTTAATAAAAGTTCTTTGAGGAAATGCCCGCGAAATATTCGAGATCCTTCCACTGATTGTTTTATAGTTATGGCTCGTGAGGACGAGATATTATACCCCTCATAAAATACACTTTAGAATATTTTAACGCATCCCCTTTACAATAAAAGGCTTTTTATTACTTTATAAATGGACAATTTACTTTAAATTTACACATTATCTCGGCTGAAAATATACATGAGACAAGCAAATGCTAGCTTTATATTTTTTAGAATCATTAAGTTCTTTGTTCCATAATCTCTAGGATTATTACGGCTCACATATTTTTTTAAATTCTCACACAATTTAATATCGAAATGTTTTATCTTGTAATGTGAAAAAAGTGATTGTTTCGCGATCTTTTATTATAAAAATACTCGAAGTCGCTTGTCAGAGTTGTCACATCACAGCAGAATTAAATGAAATAAGCTTCGCATTTTCAATAGCGGCATTTTTTTCGTGTAGTCATTGTCAGCTATTCTCATGCCTTGTTTGGCGTGTAATTGAATAAGACGATTGCCATCACCAGTCTCGAGGAAAAGAATTTAATAACATGCGATATAAACGTTCCTCGAATACATCGCGCGCACTGCTATTTTAGCGACACATCTCCGACGAGGAGTCGCTTGCTGAGCGCGGTATTTCCCGAGCGTTCAATCGTTTTTTTATTTCAATAAAATTCCATTAATTTCAACGCTTATTGTTCAATGCGTCGACAGAGGGAGAATTGACTGTGTGAATCGGCGTAGATATGCATGACCAACGGTGAACAATTCTAAAAATAAAAAGAATTTGTTTGAACGAATTATTTTAAAAGCCGATAAAGGAAATATGCAACAAAATGAAATAATTTGACGTCCCATAACATGTACATTTTTGTTGAATATATTGAGTTGGTATTCCATTTGGTGAGCGCCTTTATTCGTGAGCCAATGGTTTTCAACGTCTTTAAACGCTCCATAAATCGTCTAATATTACGCTTTTATTATCATATCAGGAGAAATGTGCCTAAAATGTATCTTCATTTTTATTTATAATAAATGTGCATAATAAATGCTTTCCTTTATATAATTGATTATGAAAGAAATTAATAATCAGTGACCAAAAACAATGCAATGAAAAGGGTAAACAAAAATGGCATGGCGGAATAATTTGTAAAGATAATAAAAAAATCTCGATAGACATTTATGGGCAACGAGGTGGACGTAATTTGTTTTACGGGGCAATTAAATGTGTAGCCTGAGTAACGAAGTATTTTTTTAAATGATTCAATTGATTGTGACCATTGATATTATTTTACGGGCAGGTGAACAAAAGATGAATGGAAGACTTGGTGCGAAAGACGGAGAATCAATTGTCTTGGTTTAATTTTGTATTGTTATACGGCCAAAACTAGTATCCAATCTATCCACGATTTACTCTACTAGAGATATAAATGATTATCTACGGCGATCGCTGTCAGAAACGAACCGCAGCGTCACTGCAACTTCATCGGCATGTCATGAAATTACGTGAATTAGGGCCCAGGCGTCATAGGTTTTAAACCATTTCTTATTACTATTTTCGTGTTTCTGTGATTTAAATTTCTGGTAAACAAATGGATTGCGTGAGTTTGAACCCGACCCGTAACTCAGACTGTGCGGTTCAGATTTGATTATCGCTTGCTATATCAGTGAAGGAAACATCGTGAGGAAATCAGTCTGTACACCAGAGAGCATACTCCATACAGTTCTCAATGGTGTGTGTAGTATGCTAACCAGCACTAAGTCAGCATGGTGAATGACAGCCTTAATTTTCTCATACTAAAAATAGGCCCGTGCCCAGCAGTGGGACAATAATGGGCTGATTATGTAAATACATTATTTCCAAGTGAGAAGTACGGGCCCTTTTGTTTCACTTTTATTCTAGGTACAATAAGCATAGAGTAAAAACTGCAAGTTAATACAGAAAACGGCAAGTAAAAAAATTCATTACTAATTCGGTAGACGAGTTTCAATTCAATAAATTACGTCATAAGTCTTTCGATACAGTTAAGAAAGTATGGAATAGCACATTTTCTGTAAACGTTTTTATATAGAACAGGAGTGCGTTGGGTCAAATGGAACGGGCAATAAATCTGTTAAAGTGACAGTGTGGGGCGATAACATGCGATCGTTGGTGTGTGTATTTGATAATGGCCGCCCGACACCTGCCGTTGAAACCCCAAAAATGTATCTAACGATACCGGTCATATCGTTCGAATATTCACTGAGATTCAGTTAGTTCCATATTCAAATTTGAAATAACTTTTATTTAGAATTGAATACCGATCTATGCAGGTTTCAATCCACTTTTTAGAGCATAAAAATAAGTGATTTTTAACCGACTTCAAAAAAAGGAGGAGGTTATGTATTCCGGGGTTTTTTTTTTTTTTTTTTTTTCATATATGTACACCTATTACTCCGAGATTTATGGGCCGATTTACGTGGTTGTTTTTTTATTTGGTAGAGCAAGCCCGCGCGGTGGTCCCATATAAATTTTATTGACTTAGGTTGAGCAGTTTTTTGACCAGCTTCAATAAATCAGTTTATTTTAGCTTCGCCTATCTAGATGATCTGCTCATTGGTACGTTTTTCTGAGAATTCTTGGCCGATATGCGTGTGTTTTTTTTTCACGATAGTTATTGGAAGAACATGAGCGAGACTTTGCCCAACAGTGGGATTACAAAGGTTAATAAAAAATATGTTCTCAAACTGGTTACATAAACATTAATGAATCAACCCTCGCAATTATCAACTAAAAAGTATGAAATAAAAACTTTTAACAAAAAATAAAACCGACTTCCAAAACCTTAACTAAAAAGTAAAAAATAATCATTGTATGTATTTTAAAATCTTAACATAAACCAAAATTTTGAAGGCGGCGCGTGATTTTCATGTACGTTCACATAAACTGGTTTTTACTATAGATATGCGCTCGACTGTACATTATATTTACATGACGCAAAGGGTCAACGCGCGCCGCCTTCAAAATGTTGGTTTATGTTAAGATTTTAAAATACATACAATGATTATTTTTTACTTTTTAGTTAAGGTTTTTGAAGTTGGTTTTATTTTTTGTTAAAAAGTTTTTTGATTAATTACTAAATAAAACAATATAAATTTAGCAAAATGCAAAATTGTATTAAATTGCCTTGTATTAGAAGCGTTGGTTGAATTTCATGAAACAATAACTTGAATCATCATCATCATTTCAGCTAAAAGACGTCTAATGCTGGTATGTCCAGCAGTGGACGTCTTTTGGCTGAAATTATGGGAATGAATCCACCGAATAGTTTGTTAATAAAATTAATTGTCATTGAAAATTTTTGCTGCTTTTTAGGGTTTCGTACCCGAAGGGTGCCAAACGGGACCCTATTACTCTCGCTACGCTGTCCGTCCGTCCGTCCGTCCGTCCGTCCGTCTGTCACAGGGCTGTATCTTTTGAACGGTAATAGGTAACCGGTTGAAATTTTCACAGAATATGTGTTGCTATGAGGTGTATCACGAAAAATACTAAAAACAAAAAAAATGTCTAAAAACAAAGGGGGTCCATACAAGAAAGCTCAAAAAACATGCATTTTTTCAACGTATTTGTTCCTGCTCTATCTTCAAAACGGTAACATATACCAGCGTCAAACTTGGTCAGATTATAGTGCATATTATGTAAGTTAGCAACAAATACCAACAATAAGACAAACATAGACATATGTGGTGGTACCTGCGTAAGAAATACATGCAAAAATTCATATTTCGCGCACTGTGCGTTGATGTCTTTTGATAAACTCTCGTAAATTAAATCAGTTTTTATGTGATATCAGGTTGTTGAGAGGTACGGAACCCTTACTGCGCGAGTCCGACTCTCACTTGGCCGGTTTTTTTTACCAATTACCTTCCTGTAAAGTCTTATTATATGCAGCTTATTTATTTTTACAACTTATTTTAAAAACGAGCTCTATCAATCTATCTGTGTTACATCAAAGGACTAAATATTATTTTAGTCACATTCTTGCTTATAAGCAATAAAGATAAATCTAAAACGCTTCTCAATAAGGTCTGTTCTTGAATACCATCTACATGCCAGCACTCGAATCGACTAATCCGAACGCGGAGCGTTCTCGTCCATTCACATTTAAAAGCACCTACGTCTGTCTACGTTAACACTCTAGCACCTTATCCAGTTTACTTTTCAGCTTTCAGATCGTTCCTATAAAACCGTTAAAAAAACAAAACGCCTACATTTGCTAAAATCGAAGCTAGATTTGCTACAATCGGGCTCTTGTTCCTGAGATTCATTCAGTCCAGAATGAATGAAAGTATAGCACTGATTGAGCGACATAGACAAAAGACTTGCATTATCCTGTAAGTGGCATGATCCGGTGAACGCCTATTCGGATCTCTTTATATCGGGAGACTATCGAAGTACGTCGATTTTTCACGAACGTGGGATAGGATCGTATAAAACAGTCACGTATTTTTAGTGTCAGTGGCTTCGCTAGGACTCGATCCTCAACAATATCATAACCAGGGTAAGGAACATCGTGAGGGCCCGTACACCGGCTTATTGAATTTCTCAGTGAAAAGGGTTCAATGACTGTAAATTCTTAGTTTCATTGCGACTTTCCTTGTAATCGACTTTTTATTATCTCTTGAAAGAGAAATTTACATGAGAATTGCTTTGTTGCCTTTTGGTCCCTATATGATATGCAGTTAAGTAACTCGCTTTAGTTTATAATAAATAGAAAAACTGTATATTATGCTCTAGGGTTTTTTTTCTAGCTACTTTAAGTTTTTCTTATCTTTTATGCCGACGCCATCAAGTATTTAAAAGAACTGAGTTTTAAAAGTGAATTTACTGAATAAATAATATCATAATAAAACAAGTTTAACCGGATTACAGCGTGTATATTATTTAAATTGGTTTTCCTGACGTTTCGAAAGCTTTGCAGCGTTCGTTGCAGGAAGACTTTGATGACAAGCGTCTTTACAGATATTTCTAAAACAATATTTTAATCTACCGTACAATTTTTAAAACATCAATTTTAATAGAAAAGATAGTTGGCAGCTACCACCTGTTTGGAATCCAGTTCTTAAAATAATCAAGTCCCAAACAAACAAACAAACAGCACTCAACACTGTAAAAGATAGTGACATTGTGAGTGATTACTGCGTGCATTGAAACGATTTTAATTATTTTTATCGCATTTTCGATTTTAATTAATAAAAAATTTACGGTAGTTTTTTTTTTTTTAATTTTTGTAAAGATGCTTGGTCGTCTCAGTCTTCTTGCGACCAAAGCAAAGCAAAGCAAAGCTGTCGAAACGTCAGGAAAACCTATTTAAATAATATACGCGATGTAATCCGGAAAAACTTATATTATAATGTATAGTGATTGCGAAAACCTAAGAAATGATTATAAAGAATATCATTTAAATTAATTTTCATATTATTATGAAGTAGTCTATGCATGCGGGTTCGCCCGCTTATAATTCGGTTTAACACAGAAATATGCTATCGAGCATTCTTTGGAAACTGTTAATCTTCCTGCTGGGTTAAAAAGTATCATATATATTAATCCGGATTATGCTATATCTGTGTGCCAAATTAAATTTTAATCCGTTAAGCCGTTTCAACGCAATTGAAGCACAAACATACAAATAAATAAACAAAGGAAAAAACAATCATCCATAATTTCGCGTTAATATTAGTAGGAAGTGGAATTTACTAAAGACATAACAACATAACATCACGCCTGTATTTCCCCGAAGGGGTAGTACACCCACATTTCGCCAGTTATGTTATAGTCCCATGTAATAGGGGGCGAGCCTATTGCCATTAACAGGGCACAAATCCTTACTCCGGGCTGCTACTGAGAATTTCCTAATGAAAAAACCCAATAACACTTTGCCCGACCCGGGAATCGAACCCTGGACCCCAAGCTCAGCAGTCGCGCTTGCGACCACTAGACCAACGAGGCAGTCGACCTTTAAATGTAGAGTATTATATTATTTGTGACTAAAGACATGAATGAGGAAGTAAAACGTTTTAGCGCGAAAAAAGAAATGAAAATTACGTTGCTCATTTTTCTTCCCAAAAAATGTATCCCGTATATTGAACAAATGCATCATCCGCTTAGTAAATCGAATTAATGTGGACCGAACAGTTAAACCATGGGACTCGTTTAAAGAATTTTGTGGAAATCACTACAAACTGGAGCGACGGAGAGAATTTTCTAGAAATTTGTTTCGTTCTGCCGGAAGTAAGTAATTGATTTTAATTCCACTGGCAGAACGTTGCAACGCAACCGAGCGTTAATGAAAAATAATTTTCTCATCTAAAGTTGTAAGTTCAAGAGTAGAGGAAACTATGCGGGCGTAGTAACTTACGGAAATATTGTCCATTAAAAATTCTGTTTTACTAAAGAAATATAATGTCCTCTTGGCCAAATTTCGGTCACGGCAGCCAATCTCAACGGAGACTATCCACATCTGACCGAGACACATTATATGTACCTGTGTTTGTGTACAAGCATATGCACAAACACAGGTGCACTGTCTATTCCCTCACTCTTATTTATTTATTATTTATTTATTTAACAGCTGCCTACTGTACTTACAGTTGCCCAACACGTACAGTAGGCCAAGTTATAATTTAGGTACATACGTGGGACACTCAGAAAGTTTTGCGAAACTAAAAAAAATTGTTCTATACGTACATATATTTTTATCAAATCTTTTCAAAGTACTTTCCACCAGCCTCTATACAAAGATTCATGCGCCTAAACCAGTTTTCAAAACACTTTTTCCAGTCCGCCGCAGACACCTCGTTTACAGCCTGCTCGAACGCAGCCAGCGCATCTCCCGGCGACGAAAATTGTATCCCTTTGAGCTGATTTTTTATTTTTGGGAATAAAAAGAAGTCACACGGTGCTAGATCAGGGCTGTAAGGAGGGTGACCCAGGAGTTTGACTGGCGTGCTGTCCAGGAAGTCCCTCGTTTTGAGTGCGGTGTGCGCAGGTGCATTGTCGTGGTGGAGCAGTAGCCCGCGGAGCCCTGTGTTTGGTCGCTTGTTGCTTATAACAGAGAAAACTTCTGGCAAACATTTGGTAGTATACCATTCGGCATTAATGCTTCTTTGATCCCGTAAGGGAATTGATACCAAGTGGCCAGTCAAATTAAAAAAGCTAGCGATCAAAATCTTACCCCCGCTTCTAGATCGCTTCACTTTGGTAGGCGTTGGCTCATTTTGAAACACCCAAACAGTCGACTGGCGCTTGGTTTCTGGGTCGTATTGATAAATCCAGGACTCATCACCTGTAACGATGTCGTAAACACGCCGAGACGAGCCTGCTTCAAATTTGTTAAGCATATCACGGCACCATTCCACCCGGGCCTGCTTCTGAGCATCGGTGAGGTTGTGCGGCACCCAGCGTGATACTATCCTCCTCACGCGAAGATGGCTGTGTAGAATCTCGTGAACGCTTCCCGATCCAATCTTCAATATGTGTTGAATCTCCTGATATGTAATTCGCCTATTGTCTTGGATTAAATTTTTCACTGCTAGCACGTTTTCTTCGGTAACAGCCGTCAAAGGGCGACCGCTTCTTTCGTCATCCCCCAAAGTTGGTCGACCGCGCTTGAATTCGTTATACCAACGATACACGGTTGCCTTGGAAGGGCCTTCATCCATGAATGCCATTTGAAGTCTATCGTACGATTCATCCGGTTTCAGGCGACACTTGAAATCGTATAAAATCATAGCTCTAAAATGTTCCCGGCGCAGATCCATATTTCAGTGAGACACAATACTTTGAATTAACTCGCAAAAAATGTGGAGGGAAATTTTGAAATTGGAACTTACTTATTTTTACTTATAAATAATCATATTTTCGAAAAACATTATAACTGGCCAGTCTCCCATATATAAAAACTTTTTTTCGCAATACTTTCTGAGGGGCCTGGTATATAATTCTTATAAGTCTAATCATAATCACTTAAATATTAATCATAATCCGATGGGGCGGCAATATGACACAGCCGGAGGGAGATCAGGCGCAGGACCGACGGCTTTACGTGCTCTCCGAGGCACGGGGGTGTAGCACCGCCAAATTCCTGACTCCGGGCTGCTACTGAGAAATTTTCTTGACAAAAAAATCCCAACATCAGATTTTGCCTGACCCAGGAATCGAACCCAGGACCTCACAATCTGCGGTTGAACACGTTACTACTAGACCATCGAGGTAGTTGAAAAAGTAGTAAAAAAACAGAGTTGTAAATGAATGAGTATTTTCCTAGCAATTTGTTACTCGTGAAACTAGCGAGCCCTCTCTCTGCGCTTTCGTAGTTCGTACTCGTTTTGATAAGACAGGACTCTTCACAGTTTCAGATGCTTTATTGCGTTTAAATTTCCATCTTAGTGACGGAATGAAAGAGGAACTTAGAGGCTATCTATCAGAAGAGCCAGTTTTTATCCCATGCAAATGGGTATCGTAACAGGCTGCTTAAATTTTATGCTTTTAGTGATAGTAGTATAGTTCCTTTTGAAATGGCTCTTCTGGCAAACAGTGATGCTAGCAGTGCTGTGTTCTGGTGGCAAATCCATTCAGCCCTTACAGCGTGAACATGCATCCAAAAATCCAAAAATTTTCACAAACTTTCACATTTATAATATTAGTAGGATTTTGTTCTTTTACCTAGGCAGAGTTTAATAGTAGGTAGGTACATTAACTTAAGTTGTTTAAATTATTGCTATAAATATATAATTGCTTGGATGGTATTGCAGTTGTTATGGGCAAAGGTAACCGCACAGAAATAGATAGAATAGCCTAGTGGGCAGGGCGCGCGTGCCAACACTGCACTATAGTGCAGGGCATTTCAAAGCCTTTCTCAGTACGCCTTATGACTTGTTTCTATAAATACTGTAACAAAAACCCGCAAAAATACCTTATTGTGCTGTTTCTAACTGCAGAAACAAAAGCTGTAAAGTACATTTGATTAAAGTAAATTTTTCAAAATTAATGACGTCAAAATGGGAGGCGTAGTTTGTTCGAAAGTTGCCACACATGAATCGCAATTAAAATTGTGATTACAACCATTCTATCTATTTCTGTGGGTAACTGCTTAACATCAGGTGGGCCTTTAGCTCGTTTCGCCATCCTATACTATAAAAATAAAAAATGAAAAATATACGTCAAAAAATGCGTCAAACGTGACGATGCATCGGGGGCAACTCTATTTTGATTATTTCTTAACTACATTTACTTTTCCAGGATTTAACTAAGAACTTGACAATAAACAGAAGAATTTATTACTAATCTATTAACTAGTGAGGCGGCTCATTACCTTTTCAATGCTACAAATGACCAAGAAGAAGATAAGTGGTCTCGCATCAAGTTTCTCCATTCCTTTCTAGAAGTCTTTGTTAATAAGTAAATACTAAAAGTCCCCATTAGGTCTTCAGGTCTCCGAAATAGATTGATGAGTCCGTTTGACGTCGTCATTAGGTTTCGGTCTGACCCGGCGTTTTTCGTCCGGACCGCTCGGCCCAGATAATTGGTCCGAATGTTTTCGTTCGTTCGTCTAATGACTGGCAGTTTTGTTTACCAACGGGACACGCTGGCTTTTATTGAGCCGTTTCCGTTAGCCCCCGAACAATTGGTGAGTGGTTTTATAATTTTTTACTTTTGATTCCGAAAACGCTTGGTTTGTTTTTAATTGTGATCTGGGAGTTGTTGAGTTGAATTAAGGTTTCAAAATTAAGACGTTATTTGGGGCAAGGATTGCTTTTCTATTGTAACTTTAATAGCTATATTTCCTACCTATTGATGCTTTCTGCCAATTTATCAAGATGCGGTAGGGACCATAAGAAAGAATAGCTCATTTCCCAAGAACCAGTAAGATTCCACGTTTTAGTTTTATTTTTAATCTTGGTGTATTATGTTCAAAACAGCAAACATACCAATAATAAGTGTAGCTAAAAGTATAATAAGAATCCACTTTTTATAGATATGTTAACACATTCATGTACATATACCTAATTCGATTTTTCACAGAAATATGTTATACCGCATCCCTCGAGAACAGTTTATCATCTCGGAATAAAATATCTATATGCTTGCTATGCTATTATGTATGGTTGCAGTTTATGGTCTGTCTGTGCCTTTCAACTAAATCCATTCAGCCGTTTCGGCATCAATGAAGAACAAACAAACAAACATCCATACTTTCGCATTTTTAATACTAGTGGGATTATTGTGACCCAAAGCATTAAACTATAATTACTGTCAAGCTAAAACATCAGCAGGGTAATTTTCTTATTCAGAACACACTTTATAAAAGAAAGAAATAATTTATTTTAAACACAAAAATATAGATTAACAAAAAAAAAAGATATAAATTGTGGAAAGAAAAAAATCGCTCACGAGTAGGATTCGAACCTGCGACTCCTGGCTCAGTACGCCAGTGCTTTAGCCACTAAGCTACCGTGAACACTGAGCTACTGTGAGCCAGGAATCGCAGGTTCGAATCCTGCTTGTGAGCGATTTTTTCTTTCCACAGTTTATATCTTTAGATTTCGCTTCGCATGCGTAAATACATTAAAAAAAAGAATTAATTGCATCATTTTCTTTTCCAAATCAGATTGAAAGACCTCAGTTGCCACTTACGTGTTAACCATATCAATCTGTATGCCTAAAACTTACTCGGCGAAGAAACTCTCAATATCGCTGATAGACACTCTAGGAAATCGAAAAATTCGTACAATATGTACTAGCGTGAATATGTAAAAAGGATTTCTGCTCGACTGTACCAATCTAAGTAATTGAGCGATACTAAAATATGTACGCGTCTATACTTACGTGTTTTTGCGTAGGGTCGCGCGGGTCTCGGTATCGATATATTTCGCTGTCCATCGATGCGTCACTTCGGGGAGACCGATAGATTGATCACCGCACTGAATGACGTCCTCATTTCGGCCCACTGTGCCTCCGGGGTCCGACGGCCATTTTATATTATATGTTTATAAAATGTGATTATAAAGCTTATTTAGCGAATCATCATACCAAGCATATACCTAACTTTCTCATTAAAAATTAGGAACTTATCTGTATCTATTACGAACTAAAATCACTCTCAAATTTTCCATGAAATCATTATTTCAGATATTTTAAACATGCAGAGAGCGTTTATAAGATTGAATACGTTATTTTTATGTAAAGCTAAGCAGGCACTACGTATTCCAATAAAAGGGGTTTTCGAGCGATTTCTGTCGCGTTAGTGAATTAGCTTTCTTTGTGCCACATGAATACAGAACAGTTTTTACCCATTGTAACAAATATGTAAAAACATAACCTGTCTTTGATGTCGCGCAATCAGGTAAAAACTAGCCTCTGACAGCGGCTTTATCCACGCATAATTTGGTTTATTAGATAAAAGTCGTTATCATGCATCCCTCGGGAAGTATTCATCTTTTCGGGAGCCTATATGGTGAAGGTCATGGGTGTCCGCTGGATGCGAGAAGCGAAGGAGCGGTCGTTGTAGCGATGTTTGGGGGAGACCTATGTCCAACAGTGAAGGTCTTTCGGCTGAAATGATGATGATATGTTGATCCGGGTTCTGGTCTGTGTGCCAAATTTTGTCAAAATCCATTCAGCCGTTTCAGAGTGATTAAAGGACAAACAAACAAAAATCCATACTTACGCATTTATAACATTAGTAGGATAAAAATAGAAGGCCAGTAACTTATTTATTTCCTGTTTCTTTAACGGTTCTAATCCAATAACCTAGATGCAATTACGAACTTGCTCTATTTTTTAACTTAGTAGTTAAAAGTTATAGAACATTATAATTGACTTACCGACTAGACTACTACTGCTACTTTTTCAATACTTATTTTGGTATAACTTTATTTGTCTGACTTTAACAATTATCCTAATGAATCTGGACAAGTTTTTTCCCAAACAGACTTTTTGGTAAAGAAACGAAATCGGTTTTATTTAAGATCAAGATAACGCGACGACTTACCTTGAGTTTGTTTTTGTTTTTATTCCGTTGTGACGCCCGCCTTCGCCATTCATCTGGATTTTAAGATTATTTTTGATGTTTATTGTTTGGTTTGTAAATTGCGAGTGACAAAAAGCCTCGATCTCGTTTTTCCTACAAACAACGGGAGACAAGCCGGTATGGAACATTGAGATATAAATGTCCGTTTAGCTAGCTAACATGGGGTTTGTTTGAATGGCTTTTGTGAAAAATTTCTCGTCGACCGCTAACGGTTCGTGTGACGTAGTAAATCCCATTCTAGTGCAGAGGCGTCGCTTGCGGCAAAAATGTCAGGAACGTTTTCAAAGAATTATTGTTGCGTGACAGCATTGGCCGCGCGGACGAATGTAACAAAATGCCGCAAATCACAATGGCCGCGTTTGTTTATCAGATACGTATGGGATTTATTGGCTACAGTGCAAGTGATCGTGACTCTGTGCAGTTTTGCAAATATTTATTGATTCCACATGCCAAAGCGTTATGGGGAATGTAGAAGCTGAGCGATGGAACGTAACACTTATACGAACTAAAATATTTGACACGAAATAGCTTGGACGAATAGCTCCATGCATTCCATATTCAATTCTCTATTCAATATGTAATGCTTGTACACAGTGCATGAAACTGGAGCATCTAACTGGAGCGGGTTACATGCGTGGGCTACTCGCGCGGGCTAATGCGGTACATTCATAAGGCACTGGACCCGCGCATTTATTGACACGGTCATTTACACGATGCATATAACCTGCGTAAGTGCCTCAACATGCGCATGTTACCCGCACCGTGTACAAGAACCATAAGAGATATTAAAAAGTTTCTCTAATCGATATCAACAACCACTCTATTCGATTCAACGTCTTTCTAAAAGTGGTGTATATTAAGTCACGTTGTTGGTGGCTATCAGCATCCGGCCGCGGCGTATATAAGCACGCTGGGGGCTGCCTATGACATTATTAAACTCAGGCGCAAGTCAGCTCGAGTGACGCTAAAAAACTACGTGACCGCGTTGCACAATTGGAGTTCCCTCTGAAAAATCGTCTGCCCAAAATTCAGAGCGTATCCTGAACGAATAAAGGAAAAAATAGCCTCGAGTCCGCGTGGGCCACTCAGCCGAGTGTCCCGAATAAATTATGTTGATGAAACTTTTAGTTTGAGTGTTATACCGCGCCCTGCCATTCGTTTTAATAATCATTAAATATGAATCCAGAACTGTCGTGGGTAGTTGACGCGGTAACTAGCGTTAATAAGTCTTATAACATAATCAGTCCATTATGACCCCACTACTGGACACGGAGCTCTTCTCAGAATGAAAAGGTTAAGGCCTTAGTCCACTACGCTGGCCTATATAGTGCGGGTTGCTGGACTACACACACCATCAAGAACTGTAAGGAGAACTCTCAGGTGTGCAGGTTTGAGAGTAGAGAAGTAAGTGATAATCAAATTCTGATCCACACATGGGTTCGAACTAAGATCCTCCGGCGTGGAAGGCAATATACACTATCCCCATTATCATTATCATCATCATCATCATCTCAGCCGAAAGACCCTACTATAATAAGTCTCAATTATGGCTGCTTGTCTGTATTTATAAAAAATATCTGTATCATACGTTGTTTCATCATTTCAGCCAAAAGACGTCCACTGCTGGACATAGGCCTCACCCAAAAGGGGGGATATACCATAATCGCTACGCTTGGCAGGCGGGTTGGCGATCGCAGCTTGTTGGATAAATACTCAGAGAACGCTGCTGCCCATCCTCAGGTGATTCTTTTACGACACCCATGAAAAGAGATAGGTTGATGCAATTCCTTATGCCCGGAACCACACGGAACTGACCATTGGTATATATGCTATACGTTGTTTGCGTAACTCATTTGGAAAAACTCTTCGTCAAATTCTTCATGAAAATAATCAAATTAAATGTTAAATCTTTATTAATTGTAAACTGAAAGTGATATTGTCTTAATTAATAATAATTTAATATTTAATTTGATTACTTTTATTGATATAATCACTGAGCGAGTTTTGAGTGCTATAATTACTTTCAATTTACAATTAATAATGATTTAAAATTTAATTTGATTATTTTAATTGAAGAGTTTTTCAAAATGAGTTATGTCCTTACGTATGAATATAGATTCTGATAACGTACCTCACAGGAACAACAGAGTTTTGTTACATACTGTATACAAGTACGCTATATAAAACTGTAAAAACTAAAATAATAAGTTGCCTAAGAAAGCAGAAGTGGAAGGCTACTGAAAGAATCTTAACAAGTTTTCAACGTGTACAACCTTAAGAACTGGGATTCAGGGTCGGTTAGACGTTTAAAAGGAACTGAACAATATTTTCACGTAATTTGAAGGCCATTCAAGCAAATTGTCGGGGAAGAGCTTGTCATTTATGATTGTGTGGTCTACAGTTTATTAAGTAGGCTATTGAAGTAATTTACTCTATGGAAATATTTGAAGAAATACTACTTTAGATATAAATACGAAAATCAAGGAATATTGGATTAAGTCTTTCACAGCACATCAAAAGCTTTACTTCAAATTCAAACATTTACGAAAAGCTCTCAATTTATTTATGAAATGGTTAGCGATATATAGACGCCGCTGTAGTGCATCTCAAAATTCGTATAAACTGTGATGTTATCGTAAAGTGGGATATTCCAAAAGCAGGTTGAATCAACGTATCGTTGAGATAAACGAACGGCCAGTAAACTTCACGTCGAATAAAATGATTATCTTTATACGACCTTTTCACGGTTATTAAGCCCGCCCATCGCCGGCGCTCCCCATGAAATGAAACTGGAGACGCATTAATTCAAGTGCAACACGAAAAATGCATTAGCGGGTCGAATCGACCATTCGTCATTGTCCTGCTATATCTCGTTTGGGATAGGTCAATGGAATCTTTGGATATTGGATTTACTTTAAAAATACTCGACCGCTATTTAAATTTGGATTGATTTTATTTGATGCGCTTTGCAGACTTTTTGTTCTTTCCCTCTCGAATAGCACAAATTTCAGCTGCAAGTAACATACAAAAGGCGACTAATAGACTGACGCTACTAGTAGCTAACTAGTTTGAGATATGGCAGCAAATCAGTTTAGCTATTTTAACAAAAAATTGGTATCTACTAATAAAAATTTGGCAATTTTTGAAGTAGCTAAACTAGGTTAGCTATTTTTTTTCAGTGTATCTGCATTAACGTGGTGGAAAACTTCTCTCCTAAACACAGGTTATTTTGTTGCCCATCTAGGAGAACAGTACTCTACACTTTAACTAGATTAAATAAGTACTTAAATTGTAAGCCTGTGCTAAAATCCATCCATGTAATCTAGTCCAAGTTTAATAAATAAATAACTATAATTATAAATAATAAATAAAATAACGTGGTGGAGTACTTATACAACGTGTATCAGAAATGCGTGGTAATATTTGAAGACCTCATTCAGTGGATGCTATTGAACAACTTTTACTATGGAACCAATCGAAAAAAAAATCAGCTGATCCTTACATTTTGTTGAGTGACATCGATGATTTAGTAGGGAACAGCTGATATTTTTTTCGCGGTTTCAGTGTTGGTATAGCTTTTTGCATGTTTAAGGAATAGGTAAGAACAAACAAAATAAAAATACAAATAAACATATATAATCCAACGCTAAAGTAGGTACGTTAGATTTTTTTATATCTTGTTTTAGGTTCGTAAATTGGCCTCATAAATATTTTTATCATATCTTTTCAGTATTTTACAAACCTCTCGTTTATTCAGCCCAGCCTTTTGAAGTCAGTGTTTGCATATAAAAAAGTTCCAGTTAAAAATCAACATATTTGAATAGGGTTTCATAAGGACATTTATTTCAATATTATATTTCATAAATTACACATTTATTGTCAAAGTCAACGTAACGTTAGCACAAGATTTTGAGATAGTTTAAAACAATATGAATATCGATCGATAATTTGAAATGTTCCTAACAATATATCCAATTGCTTACATAAACTTATGCTAATCAGTAAAATATTTTAATCGATTATTACATATTAGATTTTACATAAAATCCGGCTATTACAATTGAGATTTTATCTTAGTTTCTATTGAATTTTTCATAAATCTAGTTTTGCTAGTATGGTTGTCTATCGAAGTAGAGAATTGTTTTCTATCTACAAATTTTTCAAAACAGGACAAAACATTTTGGTCCTGTAAACGGTATTATTTTATAGTGAAAATAAATTCTAATAAAAATATAGTATAAAATTCTCCAAGTACACAAATATGAGGTGTAACATAATTAACGGTGGTCCTTTAAGAAGGGAATGCAATTTAATGTGGAACAACTATTTTGTTTTCGCGATTTCTGTAGTCCAATAATATTTACGTAACTTAAGAAGTGCAGTTGCAGTGCAGTTGCAGTTAAGTTTTGATCAAAACAACGCTTTTCGTATTCTCTTATCTTCGGCGGTCGCTGTCAGATACGAACTGCAGCGTCACTGCAACTTGATCGGCGCGTCATGAAATTACGTAAATTAGGGCCCAGGGTTGGTCCCCGCAGTAAAAGTTAATCATCTTTTTTTGTATATAAAATTTGTTACATCTGGCATCCTACATTTGTTACTGCTTACGCATTACGCCAGAGATTAAGTAGCTACGTCTAATCGCAGCAAGTGAGCAGAAAGACCACTTACTCCTGTGTTACTAGTAGTAGGAGGCGGAGCCCGTCCACCCACTGACAACTACCGTGAACTAGCGATTATACCCATCATAACAGTTATACTATGTAGCATTATTTGATTAACTTGAAACCCAAACTAGGCATGCCTGCATTTAGGAATAAGTACAAAAGATAGAACAGTTTATAATTAATAGTTGTTCGTTATGATGAGTACAATGACCCCTTAAAAGGACCTCAGCTAATAATGTTACAACTTATAAACTGAATAATAAAGAGTAGTTCCAAATTAAATAGGAATCAACAGTCGTACCTAGGTATTTTAAAAACATTTAAACCAATACAATAAAAAAATATTAGGTATTCTCTTTTGAAAAGGTCGATGAAAATTCCGATTTCCAAATGAAAATCACTTTGAAACATGCAGTACCTATGCTGAGTATGTACTTTAAACCAACAAGTTATCGAAGTTTCAAATAAATTCTAAAATAACTTTGATAAATTTTATTGTTAACTGAAACGAATACAATGATTTTACAATGCAAATATTGTTGCGGAATTTCAGTAAAATCAAACAGTTGAAAAAATTCAATCCCTTTGTTTTTATGGTCATACAAACATACATTTCTATGTCATAGTTTTTCATGGGTATTTACGGTTCAGTACCTATATTTCTACGTATTGTTTTGTTTTTAAACCGGAATTGTCGAATTGTATACACGTCATTTTCATATTTGAATATCTGTACAATTTATATAGAAGAGACGTAACATGGACACGGCGCAAATGCTGCTATTTCTAACCCAAAAAAATCATAGATTTCCTTGTTTTCGTATCATATCACACAGACATTTTACACGCTGAAATTTTTGTAGTTTTGGAAACAAAAAACATAGATCCTACATCGATTAAAGCATTTATTGGTAGTGTAAATATGAATAAAAAAAAAATTACCATTTGACTCGATGGAATCTTCACTTTTTGAGTTTAATTGTAAGAATTTTGATCGCTTTTATATTCAAATTTAATTTTGTTAGTAAAATTAGTACATTCATACATACATATTATCACGCCTGTTTCCCATTGGGGTAGGAAGAGATTATAAATTTCCACCTGCTACGATCCTGACACACCTCTTTCGCTTCGTCTACGTTCATTAATCTCGTCATGCATGCTCGTCGTTTTAGAGTATTCTTAACCTGACATTTTTTGAGATCGTCCGCGATTTAATTGCGATACGTTCGCCGAGTTCGTACTAGGTATATAACTTACGTTTTTCGTTTCCAAGAAGACTTAATTTTCAGCGTGTATAATTTGATTAATTTGAACAACATGTCCAGCACAGGGACAACAAATTGATGAATCAATATGTACAGGATATGTCTATGCCAAGTCGTATTGTGCCATCTCTTCTGTATAATGCCTTTGTTTGACGATACAAACATCTAGAAAGTATGTATATATCGTAGCACAGTGAGTAGTAGAGCATACAGCTGCGGCGGCAGGTGTTGCGTGAGGAAGTACTGGTGCGCATGCGACACGGCCGGGCGCGCGCGCTGCGACGGGGAGTGGCGCGCGCGCTGCCACGCTGCGCCGGAGACCATCGGCTCCTCGGCGCCGAAGCCGTTCATGCTTAGCTCTAGTCCTGTGAAACGTAATAGTAGTTTATGAAACTGTTGCATAATAGGGGTTATTAAAACACGAGTGTGAGTTTAAAAACCGAGCCGTAGGCGAGGTTTTTAATAGTATCACACGAGTGTTTTAATACCTAATTATGTCAGTTTCATACACTATTTTATCTACACTCATACAATTTTAAATAAAATACCAAAGTCAAAATCTTAGTAACATTGTCGTTGTTTTTCTTGATTTCTCTGGTAAAAGATTGTTCGTCATTTACGTTGCTGCATCCAGAAATTCAGGCGGGGTCATATTCTCCTCAGTTCAGTATCACTGCTGTAGTCAGATATTTTTGCCCAGAATAAAACTTTCGACATACAAAACCATAATAATAACGTAAACAATAACAATAAATTTACAAGTAACGATGAACAAATCCAGTGGCCGTGGCGCGCGACCGCGCACGCGCGACCGCGCACGCGCGCTGGTGCGCGCCTACACAGATAATAAAATATAGTCTGGCGAAAACATTATAATCGGAACTAATTTTCTATCCTTGTCAGGATTCCGTCAATCTCTGTTTCTTCATACAAAAAATATGCCTGTAAACACTTAAATATAATTAAAAGCAATATGACAATCAAAAGTTCTGCCAAAAACGCGATTTTAAACGATAAAAATTTTCAATGTATGACAAGTGGCGCCACCCTGAATTTTGTGTACTCATTGGTGCCAAACTGTACGACTGCTAAAAAAAAGGTTTGAAAACTCCTTGGTTAGGTCGAAGTGGCATTAAAAACTCCTTAGTTGGGCTGAAGAGTGCGGTTATGGAAAAAAAATTATATTACCGCATTGTTTTGTTCAGCAAACTGTATCGTAATGAAACTTTTTAAATTCGTTACAGGTGCATGTGCGTAAAGTATGTCATTATGACATTACTTTCGAGTTCATAATTCGAATTTTACGATACGAGTGTAGATAATAGTAGTTTATGAAACTGTTGCATAATAGGGGTTATTAATAGTATCACACGAGTGTTTTAATACCTAATTACCAGGCCCCTCAGAAAGTATTGCGAAAAAAAGTTTTTATATATGGGAGACTGGCCAGTTATAATGTTTTTCGAAAATATGATTATTTATAAGTAAAAATAAGTAAGTTCCAATTTCAAAATTTCCCTCCACATTTTTTGCGAGTTAATTCAAAGTATTGTGTCTCACTGAAATATGGATCTGCGCCGGGAACATTTTAGAGCTATGATTTTATACGATTTCAAGTGTCGCCTGAAACCGGATGAATCGTACGATAGACTTCAAATGGCATTCATGGATGAAGGCCCTTCCAAGGCAACCGTGTATCGTTGGTATAACGAATTCAAGCGCGGTCGACCAACTTTGGGGGATGACGAAAGAAGCGGTCGCCCTTTGACGGCTGTTACCGAAGAAAACGTGCTAGCAGTGAAAAATTTAATCCAAGACAATAGGCGAATTACATATCAGGAGATTCAACACATATTGAAGATTGGATCGGGAAGCGTTCACGAGATTCTACACAGCCATCTTCGCGTGAGGAGGATAGTATCACGCTGGGTGCCGCACAACCTCACCGATGCTCAGAAGCAGGCCCGGGTGGAATGGTGCCGTGATATGCTTAACAAATTTGAAGCAGGCTCGTCTCGGCGTGTTTACGACATCGTTACAGGTGATGAGTCCTGGATTTATCAATACGACCCAGAAACCAAGCGCCAGTCGACTGTTTGGGTGTTTCAAAATGAGCCAACGCCTACCAAAGTGAAGCGATCTAGAAGCGGGGGTAAGATTTTGATCGCTAGCTTTTTTAATTTGACTGGCCACTTGGTATCAATTCCCTTACGGGATCAAAGAAGCATTAATGCCGAATGGTATACTACCAAATGTTTGCCAGAAGTTTTCTCTGTTATAAGCAACAAGCGACCAAACACAGGGCTCCGCGGGCTACTGCTCCACCACGACAATGCACCTGCGCACACCGCACTCAAAACGAGGGACTTCCTGGACAGCACGCCAGTCAAACTACTGGGTCACCCTCCTTACAGCCCTGATCTAGCACCGTGTGACTTCTTTTTATTCCCAAAAATAAAAAATCAGCTCAAAGGGATACAATTTTCGTCGCCGGAAGATGCGCTGGCTGCGTTCGAGCAGGCTGTAAACGAGGTGTCTGCGGCGGACTGGAAAAAGTGTTTTGAAAACTGGTTTAGGCGCATGAATCTTTGTATAGAGGCTGGTGGAAAGTACTTTGAAAAGATTTGATAAAAATATATGTACGTATAGAACAATTTTTTTTAGTTTCGCAAAACTTTCTGAGTGTCCCACGTATGTCAGTTTCATACACTTTTTTATCTACACTCATACAATTTTAAATAAAATACCAAAGTCAAAATCTTGGTAACATTGTCGTTGTTTTTCTTGATTTCTCTGGTAAAAGATTGTTCGTCATTTACGTTGCTGCATCCAGAAATTCAGGCGGGGTCATATTCTCCTCAGTTCAGTATCACTGCTGTGCTGTAGTCAGATATTTTTGCCCAGAATAAAACTTTCGACATACAAAACCATAATAATAACGTAAACAATAACAATAAATTTACAAGTAACTATGACCAAATCCAGTAGGCCGTGGCGCGCGGCCGCGCACGCGCACTGGTGCGCGCCTACATAGATAATAAAATATGGTCTGGCGAAAACATTATAATCGGAACAATTTTTTTATCCTTGTCAGGATTCCGTCAATCTCTGTTTTATCATACAAAAAATATGCCTGTAAACACTTAAATATAATTAAAAGCAATATGACAACCAAAAGTTCTGCCAAAAACGCGATTTTAAACGATAAAAATTTTCAATGTATGACAAGTGGCGCCACCCTGAATTTTGTGTACTCATTGGTGCCAAACTGTACGACTGCTAAAAAAAAGGTTTAAAAACTCCTTGGTTAGGTCGAAGTGGCATTAAAAACTCCTTAATTGGGCTGAAGTGTGCGGTTATGAAAAAAAAAAAAATTACCGCATTGTTTTGTTCAGCAAACTGTATCGTAATGAAACTTTTTAAATTCATTACAGGTGCATGTGCGTAAAGTATGTCATTATGACATTACTTTCGAGTTCATAATTCAAATTTTACGATACGAGTGTAGATAAAATAAGTTATAACATGATTATAATAAAACAAGTTTATCCGGATTACATCGCGTACATTATTTAAATTGGTTTTTCTGACGTTTCAAAAGCTTTGCAGCGTTCGTGGTCGCATGAAGACTAAGATAACAAGCGACATTACAGATATTTAAAAAACATACTACCGTCATATTTTTTATAAATTTAAATCGTTAAAATACGCTTGTCATCTCAGTCTTCCTGCGGCCACGAACGCTGCAAAGCTTTCGAACCGTCAGGAAAACCATTTTATTTTAACATTTTGTTATTTCTGTTTTTTTTTTCATAAGCTACATGACTTATAATAATTTTATATTATATTTCTACTAGCTTATGCCCGCGGCTTCGCCTGCATATAATTCGGTTCATCACAGAAATGTATTATCCCGCATCTCTCGGGAACTGTTTATCATACCGGGTTTAAAAGGCTTTATGTTAATCTGGGTTATGGTCTATTTCATCCAAGTCCATTTAGCCATATTAGCGTGATTGAAGGACAAAGTCAACATAAACAAACAAACATTCATACTTTCACATTTTATAATGTTAGTAGGAAGCAGGATTATATTTTAGTCCATGTTCAAAGTTTATGATTATCAGCGAACGACAACATTCGAGCGCTGCATACGAACACGTCTATTTAATGTTTCTTGGCTACATTACCGAACTAACTAACGCTGTACTTAGGTACAGAACCTACATCGAACTAAGACGTTTAATGATACTGGCCACTTACTATGCAAACTGACTTGGCTCTCCATCTTTCCCAGTGCATTGACAGAGGCGCACACATATGTTCCATAGTCCGCCGGCGCTAGAGACTTTATCGTCAAGTTTATCCAGAGCGAGTACTCGTTCATTATAGTTTCTGATACACGGAGCTTCGGGTTCTCGGTCAATTTGTCGCTTAATAGCGCTGTGGAACGAAAGAACTGTTAGCGAGAGTGAAATGTACGTCTGTCTACGTGGAATGGTTTTGGGAACAAAATCATAATTAATAATTATTAACGTTGAAAAGCGTTTTTTGAAAAATTGTAGTTTGATTTCGAGTCACATTGAGAACATTTTATTTTCAGAGTATAACTACTTTTGAGAAGTAAGAAAGATGGAAAACTGACTGACTGGAAAAATAAAGAACGCGCAAAATAGAGTTTGTTGTTTTTATAATAATTTTGCGTTCTTTTTAATGTAAATTGTCACAAGTTATCGCAAAGAGAAAATACTAAGAAACTTCAATGCTTCTTTGAGAAAAACGTTTTTACACGCTGCGCGTTTTCTCTTCATTTTACAGGTGTGTCTACAAAATAATGCCGGTGTTTATTAAGCAATAAGAATTTCGGTTCTAAGAGTGGGAAGTGTTTTCTGTATTCTGGCCCTTAAGAAAACAAGGAGATAATATTTTGCTCAAAGAAAATACGTTTTTGGCTTGGCACTTACAGCAGATTATTATTTACTTAGCGATTTTCTTGTAAAAGCAACACCTAAATAAATACAATGGTAGGATTAACTTTTTAAAATATCAGTAAAAAAAAAAAGACGTCGAATATTTACAGTTGCCATCTTCCCTGTACCAGGAGTTCATGGCTTTAGGGGAGGCTTCGATGAAGCACTGGAGCTCCACGTCACTGCCGAGCGGGGCTCCTACCAGTTGATTGGTAACTTTCACTTGTGGTATGACTGTTGGACAAAAAACACACACATTAAATTAATACTAGTATTGCCACGGACGAATTAAAAAAGCGGACGGAATCTTGCTAAGGAAAGATCGAAACACTTAATTTTATCCTAAACCCACTATAATTTCGACAGCATTTTAACACACCAGACGGCGTATTGTTTGTTATTTTATTTGTGACACTATGACAACGACTACCGTCACATGAGATTGGTTGCGTAATTGCGGCTGATTGTCTTACTATTGGCGTGAATGTGTGCATGCCAGCCTGTACTTTTAAGCGAGCCGTCTAACTTATGGGTGCTTCACTTATTGTTTAGCGAGATTCCATCTGCCTTTTTTAATTCATCCATGAGTATTGCTTGTGGTCGAAATTTGACTTTTTGTGTTAAAAAATCATGTGCGTTTGTTGACGTTTTGTTACCTACCTTAACGGTAACATACGCATGTTTATTTTGTGTACATCTATGGCACAAAACCTTTCGAATGATATTAGTTTTCCCCTCCTTTTAAAATAAATACTAAAAAAAACCGGCCAAGAGCATGTCCCGCCATGCTCAGTATTATAGGGTTCCTTAAGTAGGTCTAATTACAAACGAATCAAATCGAATATTAATCATTGCTATTTTAGTTTTTGCAAACAGCGCCACCTAGCGCTAAATTTATGAAGCTAAATTTAAGAAGTGTGTTTCTTTTTGTGATTTTTTTAAATAGAAAGTAACTAAAGGAGCATTATTTGCTAAGATCATTTTTCTCTAAGGACAATGACCTTTGAACTAGGACGTTTTAAGTATTTTTCAGTTTTCTGTCTATAACTCAAAAAATTATAATCACATTATACTCCAAATAATTTTAAAAGAGAGTTTTCACAAAGGTCTATCAATGTGGAAGATTATAAGTTTCTACGTTGCATAGTTTAGAAATGGCAGGACACATTGCATGCCACTTTGGCGGGCTATATTTCGCAGATGGTACACCTGATAAAAAAGTGACGTATGAAACATTACCTTCATTTTAGTAGACCTATTCAATGATACCCCACACGAGGGGGTGCAGCGAAAACATTTTTTTTTCCCCATTTCACATGTATGGGCGCCACCCCTAAAGAACGTAAAAACTATTATTTTATTCTTTTAAAATTGAGATCTATATGCAGACTATTTTTTACAAAATTTCATTTACTTATGTTTATAACTGTAGAAGTTATTAAGCTGTAAAGGATTAGGACAGACGGACAGACGGACAGACGGACAGACGGACAGACGGACAGATGGACAGACGGACGGACATGACGAAACTATAAGGGTTCCTTGTAGGACTTCGGAACTCTAAAAAAGCTACTACAATTTTCAATGTTCACGTATTAATACATTTATTTTAGTGAATTGACATTGAGTAGTAATTTTAAATCCCATCGTGATTGTGGTGTATCCCTAGTTAATTAATTAGCATGGCACATTTTCTTGCGAGTTTAAATAAACATTTTCTATGGACCACAGACATAGTAAAAAATATCGACAAAGTTCTGCGAACAATCATAGTGAAGCCAACAAAACCAAAAAATGCCCGTTTCCCATCGGGGTAGACAGAAACTATGGATTTCCACCTGCTAAGATCCTGACACACCTCATTCGCTTCATCTACGTTCATTAACCTCGTCATGCATGCTCGTCGGTTTAGAGTACTCTTAACTTCACGTCCGCGATTTGATTGAGATACGTTTGCCGAGGTCATCCCCTTCCAACTCTTCCATCCACAAACTGTCCCAATTTAAATCCTAATATTGTCACTTAAATTCAGTTTTCCTTCATATTCGCTAAAATTTACGAAGTACAAAACGACCATAAACTGAAGTTACTGAAAACGATTAAGTTTTTATTAGGTACGTTCTCAACGAAAATTGGTTTTTCGAATACTTTTGTTTTAAACTCACATAAGAGTTCTTTAGCCTTCAATTGAAAAAAAAGAATTTCATTCGTTCAACGTGTGTGCCAGATAAACAAGCTTTTAGTTCAATTTAACAGACTCGTGAATAAAGACTTAAAGAAACGTTGAAAAGGGTGAACAGTCAATTCTATTAGGATTGTTTATTGAAATGTATTCTTTTAACGAAATAAAAGGTAAAGTATGTTTCACATTCACTTTGCAACGTAAGTGAGACATACCTAGGCACTTAATTTATTGTCAGTCAAGATATCTATAAGAATATTTAATATATTTAACACACGATCGGATAAAATACTTAGAAGTTGAATGTATTTTGATTTTATTCATAAATATTTTAGCTGCACTTAAAGTTCAGTAGTCTCCTTCAAATTTCCATAAAATTCTGCTTCTATAAAGCAAATGAAACTAGACGGACGAGACTAAAAAAACTGCAACTCTTAGCATTTGCTACCGTTCATTCATTCCCGGCAATGTCTTAATGGTGTTTCTTCTTTCCTAGACGATCATTTACCTTAATCAAAGTTCTTTTGAGGAAGTTTTCAGGCTTTCAATCACTACCAAAGTTCATCAAAAGATAGATGGAAGATACAACTTTTTTTTCATCATTCCGTTTTATAAATTCAGAGACAGTAAAACCGCGGTAAATAAGACCCTTAAGTCTAAAGTAAAACATTCGAACAGAATAATAACTTTGGTTAAACTTGCTCGGGTGAGTTTCTTGCCCTTCTCCTCAGCGAAGTAATCGAACGGGCGAATCTTTTGACATTCATAAAGTGTATTTCATGTTCCCTTTTGAAGAAATAAGTTTATTGTTTTGTACTAGAATTTGTTTTCGGTACTTATAGTAAGCACAATTGAGCACGAATATAGGAGTGATTTTAAAAACAGTTATTGTTTTAAAAGGACCAATATTCTTTCAAGCTAAAAAGGTGTGTCAGGATTATAGAAATCTAAATAATATAAGGTAATAGAAGTGGAAAAGGCGCCTGAAAGTGACCCCGCGTAGGTACAGGTGTCTCGTAGGACACCATTGCGTGAACCGTTAGCTTGAACATCAGTGCTGTTTTGGACGCAGAGTCACTAAAATTGTATTTTGCAGTATATCTAACAACGGATTTATTTATAGGCTTAATTTATCTTGCATTGAATGCTAGAAACACGGTGGGCGTAATTGCGTTTTTATGTGTTGGTAGCAGTAAACCGGCGACACGCGTTCCGCTATTAAAAGCCACGTAGGTGACATTTCTATTACCTTATTATTAAGATTTCTATAGTCAGAATCATAACTGGTGGAACTCAGTTGTTTCTGTCTACTCCAATAGAAAGAAAGAAAGAACTGGATGAACGAGGGACATATTAAATATATGGAAGAAGAGCGCAAACAACGCATAATGATAAAAAAAATATGTAAAATATATTCCACAATAAATCACACGTACAGGAGTAAAAATGCTCGCGCTCGCTGTGACTGTCTAGGAGTCTTCTGGCTAGTATAAAAAGGTGGAGAGGGTAGAAATAGCGACCGATGGACACTAACGTGTTAGGTGCATTACCTCACTGCATGCAACTTTGATTTGTAAGCGTGGAATAATGTCGACAGTAATAGATGACATCTATTGAAAAAAAAAAACAACAATTATGGCACAATTTTTTTACATATTTGGAACAAGAATCAAGTCATTCGTTGAGATATGTCATTCCCATACATTTTGATTGTTTTCTATAGCGTTGACGATTGTAGATTGTCAACTTAGCTAGGGGGTTTGAACATCCTCCTCCAATAAGTTCCTCGTTCAACCAGCCACCTTGTATACATATGGTATTCTTTAAGATATTGCCTTCCTATTTTTCGAGAACCAGGTATTTCTACAGTTTTAAACAATACTGTTATCTGTAAGGTAATTTCTGAATGCTTACAGTGTACTTCGACGTGGTACCGCCGGCTGACGGTAGGCGGGATGCCGTTGCTGGCGATGCAGTAGTAGGCCCCCATGTCTGTTCGCTGCACGTGGGCCAGTTCTAGCGTCTCACCCTTGTGACTGTCCACCACTGGAAGAAAAGGTGTTATTAGAACTTGCCTCTAGAATAACAGGATGGGAAGTAATTGTCAAAGGGTGCATTGGAATAGACTTTTCGAGTGGCGTATGTTTGGCGCACTTTGGGCAGTCAGCCTGGACAACCTGGGCAGCTCGCTACATATACTTTATTTTTTATTAACCTGATGTTTTTCTATTGGAAAAGTAAATAAATAAATTAGAAAACAATGAAATGATAGTCCAGTCAAATTAGAATTTAACCTCGGAATGAAAGGCAAACAACTTTACAGATATTTGATGTAAAACTTTTTGTGAATAAAAAAATATTTATTTATTTATTATTTATAAACAACGGAAGCAACGGCAAACTATTTAATAATTAATACATATCCGGACATATACCAGGCCCCTCAGAAAGTATTGCGAAAAAAAGTTTTTATATATGGGAGACTGGCCAGTTATAATGTTTTTCGAAAATATGATTATTTATAAGTAAAAATAAGTAAGTTCCAATTTCAAAATTTCGCTCCACATTTTTTGCGAGTTAATTCAAAGTATTGTGTCTCACTGAAATATGGATCTGCGCCGGGAACATTTTAGAGCTATGATTTTATACGATTTCAAGTGTCGCCTGAAACCGGATGAATCGTACGATAGACTTCAAATGGCATTCATGGATGAAGGCCCTTCCAAGGCAACCGTGTATCGTTGGTATAACGAATTCAAGCGCGGTCGACCAACTTTGGGGGATGACGAAAGAAGCGGTCGCCCTTTGACGGCTGTTACCGAAGAAAACGTGCTAGCAGTGAAAAATTTAATCCAAGACAATAGGCGAATTACATATCAGGAGATTCAACACATATTGAAGATTGGATCGGGAAGCGTTCACGAGATTCTACACAGCCATCTTCGCGTGAGGAGGATAGTATCACGCTGGGTGCCGCACAACCTCACCGATGCTCAGAAGCAGGCCCGGGTGGAATGGTGCCGTGATATGCTTAACAAATTTGAAGCAGGCTCGTCTCGGCGTGTTTACGACATCGTTACAGGTGATGAGTCCTGGATTTATCAATACGACCCAGAAACCAAGCGCCAGTCGACTGTTTGGGTGTTTCAAAATGAGCCAACGCCTACCAAAGTGAAGCGATCTAGAAGCGGGGGTAAGATTTTGATCGCTAGCTTTTTTAATTTGACTGGCCACTTGGTATCAATTCCCTTACGGGATCAAAGAAGCATTAATGCCGAATGGTATACTACCAAATGTTTGCCAGAAGTTTTCTCTGTTATAAGCAACAAGCGACCAAACACAGGGCTCCGCGGGCTACTGCTCCACCACGACAATGCACCTGCGCACACCGCACTCAAAACGAGGGACTTCCTGGACAGCACGCCAGTCAAACTCCTGGGTCACCCTCCTTACAGCCCTGATCTAGCACCGTGTGACTTCTTTTTATTCCCAAAAATAAAAAATCAGCTCAAAGGGATACAATTTTCGTCGCCGGAAGATGCGCTGGCTGCGTTCGAGCAGGCTGTAAACGAGGTGTCTGCGGCGGACTGGAAAAAGTGTTTTGAAAACTGGTTTAGGCGCATGAATCTTTGTATAGAGGCTGGTGGAAAGTACTTTGAAAAGATTTGATAAAAATATATGTACGTATAGAACAATTTTTTTTAGTTTCGCAAAACTTTCTGAGTGTCCCACGTACAGACCCGGAAACCTCCGGACTGATATTATAATGATGACTAGTTTCTGCCCGCTTAAGAAGCCCGAAGACGTTATCACGCATCCCGCGAGAACTGTGTTCCTGGGACAAAAAGTCTAAGCTTATGTCCTTTTCCAGATCCCAGGCTATCCCTTTGCTAAATTTCATTACGATCGGTTTAGAGATTTAGTCGTGCAAAGATAAGAAAGCGACAGACAGACAGTTACTTCTGCATTACATCTTACTTAGGCCTGATTTCACCAACATTAATTCTCAGGTTCATCCATAATACCAGTACACTTTCAGAGTAATCAGCCGTTTAATCAGAGGATTAACGTTGATGAACACCGACCTTGGTCTGACAAAACTAATTCTGCATTGGAACAGGGGGCCTAGTACGAGTTTGAAACTTACGAATACTTCCATCGTTTTCGTGGACTTTCATTCATAAATCAGTAGCGCCCCTGGCGGATACGAGGAAGAACTAGTGATCTATGAATGAAAGTCAACGTAAACTATGAAAGTATTCGTAAGTGTCAAACTCGTACTAGGCCCCCAGGTCACAGAACGCGGTCAGTCCGTGGATGAGTGACCATTTCGTCGCACATCAAGTCAGTCCCAGTCGCCCTACGAATTTCTATTCAGGTAGTCAGAAGCCCGAAAGTCTGACAATTGGTCTAAATCCGAATGTCGGTATTACCCAGTAACTTGGTTGCGGGGGTCTGATGGCAGTCGCTCAGTGTAAAACACTGATGTTCAGCCGCATCTGGTTAGACTGGAAGCCGACACCAACATAGTTGGGAAAAAGGCTCGGGGATGATGATTTTTACCGCATTGCCATTTTCCTATGCAGAGTTAGCGTGGTCAGACTCTAGAGCTGTAAATGAAACGAAAGAGCAACAGAATAATGGAACCTTTTAGTTCAATTATCTCTTGTAGTACATTTATGTGTAAAGGGGTTATAATGTTATGGGTTAGCTCATCGCTTAAAACGTTCTCGCGCCAAGCCGAGCCAGAAAAATAACCGGCTAATGCATTTTATACATTTATCTCATTTTCACGTAAAAAAGAGAAAACATTTGCTAAGTAGGATGTTTTAAATACATTTTTATTTCAGTTTCAGTAAACAGGTTCAGGATCTTACAATGAATTATAAATAACGTAATCAATAAAAAAGGTTAAAACATACCTACAAAAATAAACCGCACATGGGAATATTTAATGCGCTAAAATGCTTTTAGGATTGTGATAGGGATCTACAGAAGAAATCACTTACACGGATTTATTTTTAGAAAATAGGAAAGCGCCATTTCATGTATTTGCAAAAAGGAGTTTATTGTACAACGTTACTTTTTGTTATCGCAATTTGAGAAACAAGTTTGTTCAGAATCATGAGGAGAATCTTACATGCTTTTAGAGCTACTGTATGTTCCCCAGTAGGTAGCGGAGATAGTGAAGAATGTCGTGCAGGGACTACCTGATGTACGGAAACTAATCGAACCGAAGTGCCTGGATCTTCTGAATCTTAAGGACCTATTCACGATCCGCTGATAAACTGAAGTTAACTGTAATAATCAAATTGAGTTTCTATTTTTTTTGGTTTAAATGTAACAATGGTATAAAAACCGGCCAAGTGTGTGTTGGACTCACGCAGTAAGGGTTCCGTACCACCCATCGACCTGATACCCCATATAAACTGATAGTTTATCAAAAGACATCAACGATCGTACGCATCTCTTTCTTACGTAGGTACCACCACATATGCCTACGTTTGCCTTATTTTTAGTATTTGTTGCTAAACTACATAGTATGCACTATAATCAGACCAAGTTTGACGCTAGTATGTATTACCGTTTCGAAGACAGAGCAGGAACAAAAACAATAAAGAAAATGCATGTTTTTCGAGGTTTCTTGTATGGACCCCCTTAAGTTTTAGACTTTTTTAATTTTTAGTATTTGTCATGATATACACCATAGTAACACATATTCTGTAAAACTTTCAACTGGTTATCTATAACCGTTACAAAGATACAGCCCTGTGACAGACATACGGATGGACGGACGGACGGACGGACAGCGTAGCGAGAGTAATAGGGTCCCGTTAGCACCCTTTGAGTACGGAACCCTAAAAACTATACCAATCGATCAAACTAGTTATTCAAATTGCGTTAGCAAAAAGTAACGTTGTAAACAGAAAACTATTGTATCCATAAAAACGAAACACAAATAAATGTATTATAACCCGAGGCTAAATTAAATTTTATTTCGTATAGAAAATACTAGCAGGTTAAATACGAGAGTTACCTACGATTCAAAGCGGGTAAAAGGTAAAACAGATTTTTAAATAAAAACACACGAAACCAAAATGAAAGCGGAACTATGCGAACCTTTGATGATGAGCCTACCATAAGGCTATAAAAAGAAAAAAATACTGAATCGCTTCTGGGCAGTAATTAGCCACTTTTAGCTAGCCTGGCATAAGCTGGAACTGGAAATGTCTATCTTATGTTTTCTTTATGAAATGTTCTGTACCGACTTAGGCAAACTTAATATTGTGACAGCAAAATAAATTTTCACGGGACTTTTTAATAAACGAATAAATTATCTGGAAAAGAGCTCTGAGCCCTGAGCTCGTTTTACCAGAGTATTTAAAGTAATCTGAGCCTTATTTGTGTGTGGTGTTTTCTTAACTTTATTCTCTCGGAATTCGGAGTCATTCGAGCGCGAAAAAAATATTCCGACGTTACTAGGGACGAGATGAAGCGTCGACGTGAAGTGCGGCATTTTCACGTTTCACGGAAATATCGTCCATTCTGAAATCGTTTTTGAGTATAAAATCTTTTATTATGCGAACACGGTTCATTTAACGCGGCATTAAGTGAATTTGTCGAACATCGTATTTTAAAAATGAACGGGTAAAAGAGCTGTAAAATATGGACGTAGTGGGGGAGGGGAAAATTACGAGTCGCTGCCGAGGTATTGTGCTTAAGTTCCTTTTAGCGCAGTTTACCGATGATTTATTAAGCCTCTGTTCATTGGCGGGAACTATAATGTGCATGCCTATCTGTACCTTATAGTAGGCAGGTACGAAGTTATGGTGCTTGTACACAGCGCGGGTAGCATGCGCATGTTGAGGCACTTGTGCGGGTTGTATGCATTCTGTAAACGACCGTGTCAACAAATGCGCCGGTCCAGTGCAGCAGTGCCTTTATGAAAGAACCACATTAGCGCGCGCGAGTAGCCCGCGCATGTATCTCGCACCAGTTACATGCATCGTGTATAAGCACCATTACGTACTGTTAACATGTAGTCTGCATTTTCTTGCTGGATGCGCCGATACCCACATATTTAATAGAACGTATACCAAAAATTTCTAGGGTAATTGGAAAATACCAAAATCACAATATTTAATTATTTTTTCACTGTGTAATGTAAAAAAAAAACTATGTTCTGGTTTTTCTCTCTCTGTTTTCTTCCTTCTGCCTATTGGGTTTCTAAAGTCGTTTTCGTGTGTAACTACATACCGTAAGGTTTTTTTATGTGTGTGTTAGTTGTGTCAAATAAATGATTTTTCGTCGTATCGTGAAAAAAAAACTACTGTTCCATATATTTATTTATTTGCCAACATGTACATCAACAATTGAACAATCATTACACATTACAATGATATTAAATTGGAGTACATGAACCCTGTTAGGGCACTGCAAACATTGAATAGGTGTTGAGTCACATTTTGTAAAAATATTTAGGTACAATTTAAAGAAAAATAAAACATACAATAATTACTATTCAAAACTACATTAAATTGATTGTTACAGCTGAGATTTCATTATAAATAGATTTTTACTGATTAATTTGCTAAAATAATTTATTAGAAATTCATTTAAAATAAATAATTTAAAACAATAATTAATTTAATAAGTATGTTAAAAAATATGTTTATATGTTAATATTTTATATACTCATTTCGAGTCAGTTTTTAGTGTCAGGTTTAGTTAAGGTTGGAGATTAAAAGTTTATGGTCTAGAAAAGGTGTCCGATTTAAGTTGTTCCACAGTATAGTAGGCTTTTTTAATCAATAATGTTTTTAATTTGTTATAAAATATCGTATTTTTTTCCTCGTTCTTAATGTGTTCAGGTAATTTGTTGTAAATAATAATCATTCTGTAGTCGTGACTATTCTTCATTATTTCTAAAAGTATAGTTGGTGTAATTTACTCGAGTTAGGGTATCAACTTATGTATGGAAAAGCAGTTTTATCACAATTTCAGTGTTGATCCTATTACATGGTGTATAACTGGGGCATGTAACTGGTGCGGGCTACATGCGCGGGCTACCAGCGCGAGCTAATGCGGTACATTCATAAGCCCGTGCATTTATTAACACGGTCGTTTACACGATGCATGTAACCCGCGCAAGTACCTCAGCATGCGCATGTTACCCGCGCCGTGTACAAGCACCAATTGTAAAAGTTGTGTAGAAAGATGAGTACAGACTACCTTAAAGTGTTTTCGGTATTTTTTCAATTACCTACCCTGTGTATATGTTCATCAATCATCATCATCATTTCAGCCGAAAGACGTCCACTACTGGACATAGGCCTCCCCCAATTAAGGGGGATATGCCATAATCGCCACGCTTGGCAGGCGGGTTCGCGATCGCAGTTGGTTGGTTAAATACTCAGAGAACGCTGCTGCCCATCCTCTGGTGAATCCCTTAGTCACCTTTTACGACCCCCGAAGAGATAAGGGTGGTGCTATTCTTTAAGTCCGGCACCACACGGACCCGGCACCACACGGACGATACGGACGGATATTCATCAATACTTCGCAAATAAAAACGTGATCTAATATTGTATTACAAACTGAATATTATCTAATCAATAATCCTAGAGCGCAAAGCATTTCAAGGAAAGATTTTCGTATTATGACAATCAAATAATTAAAAACACGTGCGGTCAGGGACCCTTATCAGGAATGAAGTTATCCATAAAATTCATATTTTTTGACCGGTTCATTATAGTATAATGCTAAATTTCGCAACTGTAATATAAGCATATAATATAAGATGGCAGGAAAATTACGACGACGACGACGTCTGTGGTCTAGTGGTTCGAGTGTCGGACTGCTGGTCACGAGGTCGTGGGTTCGATTCCCACAGGACACAAATATTCATGTGATGAACATAAGTGTTTGTGTTGGTCTGGGTGTTTCTTATGTATTATTAGTAAGTATTAAAAAAAAAGTATATAAGTATTATATCCATTGTCTAGTACCCATAGAAATTGACATTGTCATTGTGTGGTCCATACAGCACAAGCTCTGCTGAGTTTGGGACAAGATGGTGCTGTGTAAAAAAGCCAATAAAAAAAAACATGCGTCTGACTGAGCTACCCCAAGGCCCAGGTGCGATCTCCAGTAAAACATATGTTTTTGTTTACACGTGTTTTATTTAATAATTAGCTGTAACTTTGACCTTACCCACTAGATGGCGCTTAAAGGTGAGGTCAGCTGACAACTCTATGTGCGTATATATAAAATATTCTATGTGTATAACGCAAATCTTAGCGTGTCATGATGTTACATTTTCTCCCGAATCACACCTACTGCAAACCCCATAAGGAACTTCGTTCCAATATAATAATAAACAGTGCAGTTTTGATGAATAGACCAATTATTTACAAAGCAACTGAATAAGTATAACTGTTCTTATACACGAGCGAACAAAATGCAACTGCTCAACATTTATTTCCATCTACAATTTGAATGTACAGTCGAACAATCCGAATCATGACCCACTCAGCCGACAATGTCTGATAACCTATGTAATTGTCAAAACAGTATAATTTTCTTTTTATTACCGTCTTGCTGAACTTACTATTTACTACTAACTATTTTGAATATTAAGAAAACTGCTTTAATACGGGTCAGAGGTCTATGCAATTTTGAACATTGTTATGAATGCAATAGATTAATAATTGAAAAAAAAAAAAAGTTTTTGATAAAACTGGAATTATGTTTTGAATTTCGAATTAACGGTCGTTCCACATTTCAAAAATCGACCTAATTGTATTAGAATGTTTGTAGAAAATTAAGCTTATGGTGGGTCATGATTCCGTTTGGTCGAGTGTACAGTCGCGTTCCAAAACTATTTTCCTAATTCGCGGTGGACCAACAAGTCAGTGTGATTAAGAGATTGTAGTGCAAAACCGGACAGTAACGAACTGTGCGTTATGTTTGACCGGACACGCCGGACAGATCGAGCATGAATTAGTCGCAGTCGATGCGTGAAACCGGACATTAGCGCGTACCACGATATTAATGACGGCCGCCTTTCATTAAGCACACATCATCATTAGCGGTTTGAAAAATATACATGGCAGTAGCAACATTTTAGTACCTACATGCCACACATAATTGGTGAAAATGTGCGAAGATATTTGGAAATTCGAGAAAAAATTCAAATTCAAATGGTTTTTATTTCAAATAAACCCAATTACAGGCAGTTTTGAAACGTCAGGCTCTAGTTGCACATCGCACAACTTGCTACTCGGGTCAACTATCGTTTCTATATTGCAAGCGATGATCGTATTTTGACGTGTGTTCCTCTGATCTCCGGTCAATTTCATACGACTAAGAACCATAGTCTATCTTTATTGTGCCTTTTTTATGTGCCTATCTTTATTGTGTAGGTATCAGTCGGAACGAAAGTTCGTACTTCATTTATCGTTCGTCAGACGCGTGTAGACCTCCTGAACTGGTATTCAGGTTTACACGATGCATATAACCCGCGCAAATGTCTCGACATGCGCATTTTCCCGCATCGTGTACAAGCATCATTAATTTCATGTTCCATATCCACATGGATAAAAACCCCAAATTCAAAATAGATAAAAAAAAAAAAAAAACATAATGCATATAAGTAGACCAACCCAATATATGTATAAACCAAAGATTTTGTATATACTGACGTAAGTATTATAACTTTATAGTATAAACAAAGGGTGATACTGGTCTGTAGTACATTTTGCACTAGTTTCGTTTGCACTAGTTCGCATTACCATTCATACTTCTTGTACAAAAACACAAAATAAAATTGAAGACAAACTCTTTTAACTAACAGTATCTAAATTGTTAAAAAAAGTAAGTAAAATCGCTACTAAATTGAAGCTAATGAATATGTAAAACGGATTAGTATTTGGTACATTACTTCAAATCAAGACTTTTTAAACATGGTAATACTTTATTCCTCTCGTTGAAATTTATCTGCAAGTGACATTTTAATCCGAAAAAGGAGGCCGCCTCTGTCGACTATAAAATTTTGAACGTGACTGAAATAAAAATGTTACATTAACTCAATCCTGTAATTTTTGTTAAAAATCAGACAGCGAGATAATGTAAAATGGCAATTTTTATTCTAATAAAATGGGAGATTCAATTTTGGGTATAAGTTTTGTGCATTTTTATGCCGTTCGTAAAGATATACCTTTTTTTTTTTTGCTGAGAGGAGGTAACCTTCAAAAGGCTGCCGGCCACTAAAACCCCCCCAGTGGCCGTCTACAGCACAATAAGGCGGACTCCGGGAAATTAATATGCCTCCGGAGCCCTCCCTATGCTACGCCTGTAAGGCACGTCTCAAGGGAGACTATTTGTCTCCCGGTACAACTGCCCAGTTCTCATGGCAGCACGTGACCACAACATGCCGCCGCCTTCCCGAAAGTCACTCAGTGGACAATCAGAGCCCCCACTCTGAATGCCCGTGACTTCGAAGGCCCCCCGCACTTCAATCGAGTAATGACCGAGCGAGGGGTACGTCGATTGCCCTGAAGGGCTAGGTGCTGGAGCGGTTGCCTCTCCGGCGCCGCCTTCTCCGAGCAGGATCGGCCCTCTCTCGATCCCACTCCGCAGCCTCTTTCTGAACCATGACGGTCTCACAGAAAGAGGCTACTTCCCTCCTATTTGTCGTCTCTGCCATCATAGCTGACACTACTGCTGGCAGAGAGAGATCTTGCCCGATTTTTTCAACCAGGACCCGCCGCTCTGAGTTCCAAGCAGGACATTCCACGAGCGTGTGTTGGGCAGAATCCTGGTCACGTCCACAATGGTGGCAATTTGCCGTAGTCTCACGTCCGATCCTATTCAGGTATTCACCGAAACAACCGTGTCCGGTGAACACCTGAGTAAGGCGGTAGGTGACGCGCTCACTCCTACTCAGCCACGCCTCGAAGCACGGCAAGATGGCTTCGACCACGCGCTTGTGCGCATACTGCGGCTCTAAAAGCTGCTCGCGCCACCGCTCGAGTGCGACTCCTGCCGCCTCAACCTTTCGAACGCCCTACTGGGCGGGCTCTCACCACTCTGGTGGATAGCGCAAATCCGGTCATAGACCCTCGCGTCCATATCCGCCAGTGTGTCAAGAGGAGGAAAGCGCGCCAAGAGAGTTGCCGCCTCGAAGGATATAGTTCTATACCCTCGTACGATACGGATGGCCACTTTACGCTGCAGGCTATTAAATTTAGTTCTGCAGCGCCGGACGCCAGTCTATTTGACCACACAGGCGCCCCATAAGGGACCATCGACCGCACGACTCCCGCATAGAGGCGACGAATTTCCTCCCGTGGTCCCCCGAGATTAAGCAGCAATCCATGCAGGGCACCCATTGCCCTCTCAATCCGGGGAATAAGTCCTATGTTCTCATTTCACCGAATTGTTATCCTTATTAGTCCAATGATGTTGGTTGTCCCCACGCCTATTATATAGACGCTTTTTCTTCTATCGTGTCGACATGAGCTACATAATGTTAATAGCTCATGCCGTGGGCAAAAGATTAGTCAGTCAGCAGGTTGGTAGCGGGGCTGACTGCCCAGGGTGCGCCGGACGACATATAGACGCTATATATGCTATATCTAAAATTTTATCATCATCATCATTATTTCAGCTGAAAGACGTCCACTGCTGGACATAGGCCTCCCCCAACGGAGGGGATATGCTATAATCGCCACGCTTGTCAGGCGGGTTGGCGATCGCATATGGTTGGTTAAATACTAAGAGAACGCTGCTGCCCATCCTCTGGTGAATCCCTGAGTCGCCATTTACGACACCCATGAGAAGAGATAACATTTTATAATAGTACTTAATACCAAAATTATACCATTGATAGACAATTCAGTACCACTAATAAAGAGGTAGGACAATAGGTTTACAATACACCATACTGATACATTAATCGGGTTTACATAAGTGGGAAAGTTATGGGCTTCAGTGACATAACTCGTGGTATTTTAAGACCCTTCACGAATGCTTTTGGTATACCGATAACTGGAACTTGGTTGTAAAGTGTATGCGGTAAATAATGGAAATAAAAAATATAGTGATTCGGAAGAGTCATTCGTGTGCGTTGCTCTTTGTATGAGATTTCATTCAGTTTCATCAAATCATCGCTAGAATAGAAAATGTCATTTATTCGGTGGTCTTTAAAACGAGACTTCATACACTACAGTAAACTTTTAAAGAAAGTTATAAATGCTCTAAGTATTAAAATAGTTTTGTTAATAAAAACTGGCTAACTATTATTTTGTTGATGACACAAACAATTTACTTTGAGATAATTAATTTAAAAATTCATTTATATCATTATATTTATATTGTATATATTCATTAATTAAATATTAAGAATAGGAATGTCAATGACCTCGACCTGTCAACTGTTCTG
Source organism: Asteroscopus sphinx (assembly GCA_949699075.1). Lineage (NCBI taxonomy): Eukaryota > Metazoa > Arthropoda > Insecta > Lepidoptera > Noctuidae > Asteroscopus > Asteroscopus sphinx. The sequence continues at coordinate 16,509,786 of OX453013.1, forward strand.
TCACTTGACAAATACGATTTACAAGGAAAATATGTTTAAAAAGAATTTTAGGTACTTAACTTTTTATTTTCTACATTATTTAACTAGTTGTATAAAATATATTTTTGCATGTTAAAATTAATTAATGTTGTTATTAGGTACCAGTTTGATGAAGATGATGTCACAATATGGCGGAAAGTCATTCCTTTTCTTATTTGAATCGCACAGTATGCATATTCAATATAATGTATTTTATGGTGTACAATAAAGCATATATTTATAATTAAATAAATAATAAATAGTACATGTTCGTCTTTCACATCCTCAATTATGCTAAATGAAGATACATCTTTTGTTTGTCATGTCGTCACAAGTGATTCCATATGTCATCATGGAGGTCGATAATATGATGGTGATGTATGTTGACATCTAGCCATCCGCTGAGTCGTAGAAAACAAAAAAAAATAACAATCTCTGACCCAAAAAAAGCGGGACAAAATATAAAGGGCGATCTTTATTCCTGTCCCGTTTTATTGCTAATTTTTATTTTTCATCCCCCGCATCAGATATCGTCAGGTTTCATAAAGGCACTTAAGTATTATGACCGAAGATATCCGATCACTTTCACCCTCGTATGATATTAGCATGAAATGCCTATGAACATTTTACCCTTGACCAGAAATGAAAATTGAATGTCTGCTCACTTATCTTGCAAGAGATCGGGTTCCTATAAATGTAGATTTGAGATTAATAAATTCTTTATTATGATAATTTGATGTCTGCCTTATTTTTATTTAATTCAAATAAATTATTGCTGTAATTAAAAGTAAAAGTAATTATTTAAATTCAAGTTCATACTTCAGTACTTAAAATGATACAGGTACTGAACTCTATAATAATATGATATAATAAAATTATATGCTAACTTATAAATATGATATGTTGAATTTAAAGAATAAATTCAAAGGCTCCCATAAAATTCCCAAATAAATAGGTACTACAAAAATATATTTTACTAAAATAAGTCTTCTTGAAATATTTCTAATTATAATTTTTAATCTTCTAACCGTCAATTTAATGAAGGTTTTTGTCTAAAATATTCCAACATTAACTAATAAGTAGCAAGCAAACGACAGGCCGCACGCGCGTTAATCTGGACTGGTTCATGCGATAAGAGATCAAGTAAACCTAAAAATAAATAATTCTTGTCTCTTTATACGATGGGGTCATTACTGTCAGAGGCTTGCAACTTTTTAATATCTATACTCGAATTTTATTGTTTAGGTAACTAAAGGAAAACATTGTTTATCGCAAAGGTTTTTGCATGAATAGTCAAACTTTTTTTGGTCTGACGTACGTACGTTTCTTAGCAAAAGTTGTTCGTTTTCATGAGTAGAATCTACCTTTAAATTTTTTATACATTGGTTAACATAGGCCAATTCACGTAACTAAGAAGTGCAGTTGCAGTCCAGTTTCAGTTAAATTTCAATCAAAACAATGGTTTTTGTATTATTTTATCTACGGCGATTGCTGTCAGAAACTAGGTAACTTAACTGCAGCGTCACTGCAACTTCTTCGGCACGTCAAGAATTACACGAATTAGGGTCCAGGTATATGAAGCAAATAGAAATCTAAAAGGCATCGTCGATAGATTCAGTAGTAGTTCGAAGCCAAAAGAGATTAAAGCGACAACTTAAAGCGGTTCCCGAATAACCGTTCCACTGAACTAGGGACAAACTAATAATATTTAAGAATCTTTTAATCCCGTGAATTATTAGTAGTAGTATATTAGTCTCGCCGGAGAACTTTAAACTACCACCATAATTGGCTACGAGAAGAGCTTGAAACAAACCCATAAAGATAGTAATATAAATATTTAACTTTTAATAAATATGTTAATAGCATTTTGGTATTCATTCGACGTTGGTGCATAAAACATCCATCCCGGTAACCGAGACCTACGCATAAAATAAATTATTGTTGGAAATCCGAGCGGGCCGCGATGTATCTTCGATGTTATCGCGCTCTCACTCGACCCTGGTTATGACATTATTAAACTACACCGTACGGATCCTCTGACGCTAAAAAATACGTGACCGCTTTACACAATTTTTCCACGTTGAAAAATAGCCTTCCACAAATTTAAGGCCGGTACTGACAGGCGCGAATAAATTATGTTAATGAACACTTTGGAAGCGCATTCGTTGATTCGGCCGATTGGGCAGAGCTTTTTCTTTAATTTACATAATAACCGGGTGGAGGCACGGTGCTGGTAGCATGCAACAATAACCGATAGCTACTTGCATTACTGAACAACTTGCTGGAAGCTAAAACTAAAACCTGTCTTGTAATGGGGGTTAATGGTGTCAATTCTCTTGTTCACGAACTAAACTTATTTTAAACTATCTCTCTTTTACTAATAGTAGATACAAGAAAGAGATGGCAACAATTTAAGAACTGTGAAAGTGAAATTAGTCAGAATTTAGATTTCCATACAAGTTTAGTAGTAATCTCGGAACGTGCCCACTAAAATACAAAGAAACACAAACAAACACGTAAACTAATTTGACAGATCTAAAATTGTTGCCATCCCTTTCTTGTATCTACTGTTAGTAAAAGAGAGCGATAGTTTAAAATAAGTTTAGTTTGTGAACAAGAGAATCGACACCAATGTCTGTTTTTTCCATATAAAACATCTGAGAAACTAAGAGGGGCTCGTGGCTAAGTAGCAACCGCGCGGATTGTTTTATCTGCAAGGTTAAGCTACACTTGCTGCGGTCAGTCCATGGATTACCATTTCGTTACACATCTAGACTCTTCCGTACCTCAGAGAGCACGTTTCGGTCCCGGTCGCCATACGAATATCCATGCTGCCATCGTAATTGAAAACACAGTAACTTCAGTTTTCAATCGAGGGCAGTATGCAGTTGTTACGGAAATCAGAAGCCCGAAAGTCTGACAACTGGTGTAACCTCGGTATTACCCTGTAACTGGGTTGCGGGGTCTGATGGCAGTCACTCCATGTAAAATACTGATTATCAGCCGCATCTGGTTAGACTGGAAGCCGACCCCTACATATTTGAGAAAAGGTGGATGATGAGTTGCTGAGAAACTTTGGAACACTTGAAGATCTTAACTTTCCCCTAATATGATCATCATGAATAGAATAATTAACCGTATAGGGGAGAAGATCTAGCGACCGCATAATCAAATTAATTTAGTTAGTTATATCCACTGCTACTTGTTGAATCAAGTTAAGGCGACTTTCGTGTAGACCACCGATTTAATTAAGACATCCAACAGTTCATTTGCTTTCATAAAGGATATGAAATTGAAAAAAAATAAAGTTTATTCAAGCCCGTTGCATGATAACGTGGTTGCGGGTAGCTGATGCGATTATTTTGCATAAAGCAAGCCCCCTAAATGCAACTTACACGCTAAATCCATTAGGCTTATGTTCGCATTGTACCCGGCGCGTGTGGCTGGGTAAAAATAACACTTTATTTACACAGCTAACGCGTTCTAGAAAATTAAATTGTATGCGGGGAACCCCATAACCGATTTATAAGCGTTTTCATAACGCTCGCAACGCATCCTATTACTTTAAACGTGCCTTATAAATTTAAGTATGGATATGCGCTCGTATCTGTTAGGTTAACGGCCAAAATTAATATCCAATCTAACCACGATTTGCCCTACTAGAGATAGAAATTTGACGTATTTTGTATGGAGCTTATGTCAAATTCCTATCTCTAGTAAGGCAAATCGTGGATAGATTGGATATTAATTTTGGCCGTAAGTGAATACGTTTTCTCCAAGCTTGAGAATGCTTGATATTTTATGTTTAGAAAACTTCAATTATATACCTACAATTCAGCATGATAGCCTATTTAAATTTTCATGAACATATTCATAGGGGTTATTAGTTTGTGAAATAAATGCGTCGACTATTTTCAAAGGTGGAAATTTGTGCATTTTGTTGAATATAACTTATTGGTACTTATTGGTACTGGAAGGCGCAGCGTGGGTAGGCCCCTCACAAGGTGGACCGACGACCTGGTGAAGGTCGCGGGAATCCGCTGGACGCGGAAGGCACAGGACCGGTCGTTGTGGCGATGCTTGGGGGAGGCCTATGTCCAGCAGTGGACGTCTTCCGGGTTAAATGATGATGATGACGATGAAGTTATTGGTATGTGTAACGTAAAAAATACAGGAAGAAAACACTTTTCACATCACAAACACGTTTAATTTAAGGTAAAAAATAACGGGTCGAAATATTTTTTTAAAATGTACAAAAGGGTAAAAAAAAGATACTTCGAAAAAAAAGGCACTGCAGAGTCGAGATTTTACATATAGATTGACCGGGATGTTAATCGAGCTAAACACAAACTGTCTCGAAAAAAAATAAAAGATTGCATGCAACGTTTCGTTTTTCCGTCCCCTTACATAAAATAAAATATCATATACCGCGGATGGCAAGAAATGTAAAACTAAACAGGAAAAAAAATACGCTGCTATATACCACTACTATAAAAGAAAATAAAAGTGAGGTCTTGAAATAAACTGCTGTCCTTGTGAAGATGGTAGGGATTTCGCACTCCCGGAAGGCAATTTGGGTGGAGTACAGCGACGAAGATTTGGCTCTTTCTTCCTCAAATCTTCCGTCCTGGACCCTCAGCAACACTGCTTTGGTGCCGGATCAAAACCAGGCCCCATGCAGCTGGTCCCACGGGGTGAAGCCGAAACCCGGCTTGTGTACTAATATGAACGTCAAAATAACAGGAGAGAACAAACTGACATCGACACCTTTTTACAAGTACAAAATGTAGCCGACTGGATAACCAAACAACGGTGTAAAACCGGACAATTATGATCACATCAGCAAAATTTTGGTGTAAATGAACGAACACAAGAAGAAAACCAGTTCTGATGGCTACCAAATCTGCAATGACGCGCTTTGAAAATAAAAAATTGACGATAGAAATTTACGAAATCGAAGTTCAAAAATGACACGCCAAGTGAATTTTTATAAAGAATTTACAAAAAAAGGTAGTAATAAAAAAATGCAAAAAGTTTTTATCCGTAGCGGGTTAACGCTACAGTACCCCTTTTCCAACAAAAAAAAAAAAAAAAAAAAAAACTGTGGCAACCCTGAAAGGATGTGACAACCCTAAAAGGATGTGACAACCCTAAAAGGATGTGACAACCCTGAGTTAATGTATTATTTATTAAAGGAGTGAGCCAACACAAAGTGAAAGACCAAACAAAAGAAAAGTAACATCTCCAAAAGGAGTGATAACACGAAAAAAAAAAAAAAAAAAAAAAAGATTGCATGCAACGTTTCGTTTTTCCGTCCCCTTACATAAAATAAAATATCATATACCGCGGATGGCAAGAAATGTAAAACTAAACAGGAAAAAAAATACGCTGCTATATACCACTACTATAAAAGAAAATAAAAGTGAGGTCTTGAAATAAACTGCTGTCCTTGTGAAGATGGTAGGGATTTCGCACTCCCGGAAGGCAATTTGGGTGGAGTACAGCGACGAAGATTTGGCTCTTTCTTCCTCAAATCTTCCGTCCTGGACCCTCAGCAACACTGCTTTGGTGCCGGATCAAAACCAGGCCCCATGCAGCTGGTCCCACGGGGTGAAGCCGAAACCCGGCTTGTGTACTAATATGAACGTCAAAATAACAGGAGAGAACAAACTGACATCGACACCTTTTTACAAGTACAAAATGTAGCCGACTGGATAACCAAACAACGGTGTAAAACCGGACAATTATGATCACATCAGCAAAATTTTGGTGTAAATGAACGAACACAAGAAGAAAACCAGTTCTGATGGCTACCAAATCTGCAATGACGCGCTTTGAAAATAAAAAATTGACGATAGAAATTTACGAAATCGAAGTTCAAAAATGACACGCCAAGTGAATTTTTATAAAGAATTTACAAAAAAAGGTAGTAATAAAAAAATGCAAAAAGTTTTTATCCGTAGCGGGTTAACGCTACATATGGCAATAAAGACAACTTTGAAGAAAAACGTTTTAGTTTTTGTTATTATAAGCATTAATCGTATAAATTATATGTTCTAATTGTAATTATAATAATATGATGGGTCTATCCGTATGATGTATTTGCCAATTAAAGAGTAAGTGTTGCCCAAAATTAAGAAATGTTATCTATTTTTTCTATGAAAACCGGCAATCTGCCACTGAAAATACTCATAAAATCTTAGGTAGGGATTAAATCTGGCAATCTGCAAACAATCTTTTTATCTTCATTTACCAACATTTAAAAAAAAGTTAGTTTACCGCCTTTGGTATCAATAATCAACTCAAATATTACTTAATTAAGCAAACAAAAAAACACAAATTTACCTTCGAATTTACGATATACGTATAAACTGAAACTGCATCTTAATCGATTAACCATTGTCGAATTTAACAAATTTACACCGTGGCCTATGTTGGTCTTATGTATATGGTGACCACACGGTGGTAACGTACGGTCGACCGCACGTCGGTGGTAACACTTTGACATTAGCAGTATCTTTATTTCGTAAGCAGTAAGGGCGGTTTTTGAATTGACGTGTTACCACTGTCATGCAGGCGACTGTACCTACATAGTGGTGGTGGCGTCACGTAAATAGTGGTACATAAACGTCGTTTTTGAAGTGAAGCCAAAATTAATAAGGTCCATCGAAATATTGTAAGCAGGTACATCGTGGGAAGAGACGCAGCTGGTGTGATTTTCTTCCATTACCACATCTGTGGGCAAACTAAATGATAACTAAATGAACTGAGGTGATAGTTTAATAGAGATAAAACAAACTTCTCACCCTTACCCGTGAATCCTATGAAAATTGGCTTGAAAATGAAAATTTTAACAATAAACATGGTACAGTCCATAAAAGTTAGTTTTATTGCTATTGTGTTGTTCTAGTTGATATTAAAGGCCAAGTGCGTGCCTACTATGCCCAGGGTAGGGTTCCGTAGTCAATACAGGCTGTATTATTTATTATATTCTTATTGCTGTACAGCATTCTTACAAGATTTTTGAGCCCAAACTCGATGTATTTTAAAAATACAACGTTGATTTTGCAGTTCATTTATCAGGAATTTCTATGGACTTTATACAAACTAATTTCTTAGGTATTCGTGATCACTATAGATTATAATAAAACAAAGTTTAACCGGATTAAATCGCGTATATTATTTAAATTGGTTTTCCTGACGTTTCGAAAGCTTTGCAGCATTTCGTGGTCGCAACACAACACTGACTTACACTACTGACTCTGACTTACTTACTGACTTTATACAACCTCAACTACAAGGTTAAATTGGTCAATTGTTACTAGTTAACTAGAAAAACCTACTCATTTATAGTAATTTTCCTTTTAAAATCGTTCTCAACATCATCATCATTTCAGCCGTAAGACTACCACTACAGGACATAGGCCTCCCCCAATTAAGGGGGGGATATGCCATAATCGCCACGCTTGGCAGACGGGTTGGCGATCGCAGTTGGTTGGTTAAATACTCAGAGAACGCTGCTGCCCATCCTCTGGTGAATCCCTTGCTTGCCTTTTACGACACCAATGAGAAGAGATAGGATATAGATAAAATCGTTATATTTCCTAATATTCTGAATATTTATTTATTAATAAATAAATAGTTTTCAAGTATTCAGAATATGTCGTTTAGTCTGTAGAGGTATCCCCACCGACTTGACTCTAACAGGAATTAGCACAAACGGATCCCCGAATCTAAAAATTGTTTCACACAACTGCAATATTTTAAACGACGTACCCAACGATACCCTATACCATGGGACAGACGAGAAAAAAAAAACATAGGGTACTACACGTAAAGTGGGGATGTGGGGACGAATGGACACGGCGAAATTGTAAGGGTTCCTTGTTGACTACGGAACCCTAAAAAGGATTGTCATATTTCCATGTCTGTCTCTGCAATATTTGGTTTGTGTGTGGAATTCTACATCTCAATAATTCTAGCAGCAATTTTCAGTAGGACAGAAAATAAAGATCGAAGAACTCAAAAGGTTGTTTAACTTTAAAACTTGTTTGCAACAGAAATAAGTAATTCGTTTTACGTTAATCTAATTCAGAGTCTGTTACACGGTTTAGGGGCAAGTTCACCCAGAAGATAACAGATGTTTATGTATAAACCAGATGTTTAACCTGAACTTTGGTGTTCACCAACGATAACCAACCGTTATATCACAGTAATCAATCGATTTTTCTAACCGAAGTCGGGGACGTCGTTTAAGTACTAACCGGGTGTTTAAACATGACAGTTTTGACGTTTGATGGTTGAAATTGTTGAGGTCAATGAATAATTGATATTCTGTATTTGATTGTTTTTCATAATTTTAGAAGAGTCTATGCTGCATAAAATATTAATATTAGGATTATTACTCTCCAATATAACAAAACAATTGCATTTTATCATATTCGTAAAATTTACAATAAAAACCGAATAAAATAAGGGCCGGAACACGTTGCCGTTTTTCGAGCGTGCATTTTTCTTTTACGAACATAAACAAAGAAACATATTGCTTATGCTTTGAGAAAACTAATTTTGGATGAGTTACCTGATATGCAACCGTTTTATATTGTCGTTCTTTTCATAGTGTTGTTGCCATTTAGTTACCATTTTGATTAATCGTGTTACATCATTCGTTCTTTCATTCCCAGAACGCTCGGTTTCAGAATCAATGATCGGATAGGAGTCGTGAACACGAAAATTCGCGCATCCCGGTTAAACATCTGTTGTTGAATAACAGGTTGATTTTGCAAACAGTGGTTATTTAATTGTCCGCGAACTCGGCCCTTAGTAGTAGTAGAGTAGATGTACTTCCTAGTGCTCCATGCCAAGATTGGCAGAACGGAACACCTTTTTTTAAATCTATTAAATATTAACGTTTGTTCCCCTTATGGTTTTCATTCGATCATTTATCGATCGATCGATTTAGTTCTTGGGTTGAAGTTTTTGAGACTAAATGTGAAATTAAATTGAAGAGAAATACTCGTTATCTATAGAAGTCGTGAGCTCGATTTTATAGATAAAAAACAGCACTTATGATGCTTGAAACATCGAACCCAATGTTTCTTTGCAAAAAAAATGCTACTCATGTAGATATTACTGCATCAGATAAGAAAAAAATCTCAAAAACTTACTTTGCAATAAGTAGTTCTTAAGTGAAACATGTATTGCCACCGAACAATGTCCTTTTATTCGTAAACGTAACCGGAACAAACGCCAATCATATTCAGGATATTTTTTTGGGAGTGCAGATTAATTCGCATAGTGGTTATTTATTTATTTCCACAAAAAAAACCATACATTTGGCAGATACAGTGTAGAACATAAACCTGTTTAGGTTTTTCTGTACACCGCTTGGTCCGTTTCAGCTCATTTCAGCCGATAGACATCCACTGCTGGACATAGGCCTACCTCAAACATCGCCTAAACGATCGGTCCTGCGCTTTCTGCATCCGGCGGATTCCCGCGATCTTCACCAGGTCGTCGGTCCACCTTGTCGGTCTACCATGCTGCACCTTCCAGTATGCGTTCACCAATCCAGAATTTTACGGCCCCATCGGCCATCCGTTCTGCAAGCCGTGTGCCCTGCCCACTGCCACTTAAGTTTGGAAATTCTTAGGGCTATGTCGGTTACCTTCGTTCTCCTGTGAATCTTCTCAATTCTGATTCGATCACGCAGCGACACTCCGAGCATAGCCCTCACCATTGCCCTTTGAGTGACTTTGAGGCTTTTATCAAGCCCATTGTGAGCGACTACGTTTCAGTGCCGTAAGTAATTAATCATGTAGTTGCACTATGCAAATTATTCGCACTTATTTTAAACTAGCCTATGCCCGCGGCTTCGCCCGCGTGGATGTCGTTTATCGCGCATCCCTCGGGAACTGTTCATCGCGCCGGGATAAAACGTAGCCTATACATTAATCCGGGTTATTTTCTATCTGTATTAAAATCGGTTCAGCCATTCTTGAGTTATAAATGATGTAACTAACCCGACTTTGTTTTATATATTAAGATTTATCCTGTATAACAAAACAATATACGATACGCTTGCTAGTAGGAATTCACTCAATTTAGCGGTTCACAAACATGAACACCAAAGTTCTTAGATTAAATTCAAACCTCATTCCAATGACGTAGAATAAGGAACTAATTTAGGAAGTCCTAAGCCGACGTGATAAACGTTGTACATCATGCTAATACGACAGCCTCCTAGTACAGTCAACATCAAACGTACCTAAGACAACAAACAACAGTAAACCATTTCTGGTTTAAGGGTACCAAAGCAAATGTCTAGTACCCATAGTACAAGCTCTGCTTAGTTTGAGACTAGATGGTGTTGTGAAAAATGTCCCAAAAAGTATTTATTTTAGTATTTAAGTAAGTCTGAATTCAATAAATGAAAAAAAAAGTGATGATTGCTCAACGTTTCAATGATTTGTCAATAAAATTGTTGGTTTTTGTTAACCAACAATTTTATTGACTGACTACTTTATTGAATCAATGGAACCTTTAAGTACAGAACATTAAGTATGAGATATTTAGACAAATAATAAGTTACTAAAGATCAACTTAAGCCGAATTCGACTTTACGAAGATTTGGAATATGCTTGCAGCATGAGCAAATACTAATTGCGGTGGGCAAAAATATCCTAAAAAAGAAAACATACATTCATTCATAATGTCTGGCCTGTATTCCCCGAAGGGGTAGGCAGAAGTGGGGGTGTGGGGTATACCCACATTTCGCCAGTTATGTTATAAGTCCCATGTAAAACGGAGCTTGGCCATTGCCATCAACCGGACACAAATATCCAGACTCTGAACTGTTACTGAAAATTTACAAATGAATTTATAAAATAAAACCAATAATACTTTGCCTAACCCGGGAATCGAACCCAGGAACGCTCAGCAGTCGCTCTTGCGAGCACTAGACCAACGAAGCAGTCCTATAAAATTGTATAGTCCATCTATTCAATTAATGGCGGAACAGACGGCAAGCAGATAGATAACATAAAAAGTGTCAGAAAAAACGTAGTGGCAGATATTTTAATAAGAATAAAATTGGTATACCTAACAACATAAAATTAACGCCTTTTTTCATCACTAGAAGTGTCCTCCAAATCATAGGGCACCACTATATGACTGGATGGACTTTAATCACGACACTCCATACTAGCAGACAGATTTATTCACCTACACTACTGCAGAAGCGTTAACCTATTCATGTATATAAGTTTGTGTGTATGTGTAATGCGATAACTCAGTACAACGTACCTCCAGGCGTACTTCTTCTTTGCGGGAGACGCTGCTAAACTCGCGAAGGAAGCTGAGTGTCGCTTCTTTACGTAGTAATATTTAGGTTCATATTACAGAACGTTCTTCAAATACAGTTTGATCTTCAATCACCAGAATCGTTACTTGAGCATCGGTTTTATTCCAAGTCGGTAATTATAAACTTCAATTCAACAACATAGCACACGAATTTAACCTGAAATTGGAATGAAATCTCTACTCAAGCGTGGTCTCGACCACATTTGTGTGTTTACAGAAAAAATCTCTGCTCAAATACCGAAACACGTGACAGTGTAGGATAAAACTAAACTCAGTTGAATTTTGATCAATGAATCTATGCTTGAGGAATGTTCTAAAATTAAATCCCACCTCAAACCTAGTTTTAAACAGTGATCAACGCTTTAGGAACGTTCTGTAATACGGGCCTTAGTATTCATATATAAGTAATTTTGAAAATTCCAAATATTGACGGGTTAACTCTACCAGCATATATTAAACGTATGCCCATGATTGGCGGAGCTATTATACCCACATTATTACATTCCCGACACGTTCAACGTACGCTTTTATCAAATAAATGTGTACGATACATTCCTAATGTCACGTGATTCATCCAATTTGGGCTTGACAGGGCTTTGGTTTGACTCAGCTATTTTAGTCGCAAATTCAGCGGATCTTTCAACCCTTCCGACCTTTATGTAGGTATTCGATGGGATTTATGTAAACATGTTTTGATATAAGTTGTAGTAGAAAGATAACATTATTATTTAAATAATGCTTGCTATACATACGTGGGACACTCAGAAAGTTTTGCGAAACTAAAAAAAATTGTTCTATACGTACATATATTTTTATCAAATCTTTTCAAAGTACTTTCCACCAGCCTCTATACAAAGATTCATGCGCCTAAACCAGTTTTCAAAACACTTTTTCCAGTCCGCCGCAGACACCTCGTTTACAGCCTGCTCGAACGCAGCCAGCGCATCTTCCGGCGACGAAAATTGTATCCCTTTGAGCTGATTTTTTATTTTTGGGAATAAAAAGAAGTCACACGGTGCTAGATCAGGGCTGTAAGGAGGGTGACCCAGGAGTTTGACTGGCGTGCTGTCCAGGAAGTCCCTCGTTTTGAGTGCGGTGTGCGCAGGTGCATTGTCGTGGTGGAGCAGTAGCCCGCGGAGCCCTGTGTTTGGTCGCTTGTTGCTTATAACAGAGAAAACTTCTGGCAAACATTTGGTAGTATACCATTCGGCATTAATGCTTCTTTGATCCCGTAAGGGAATTGATACCAAGTGGCCAGTCAAATTAAAAAAGCTAGCGATCAAAATCTTACCCCCGCTTCTAGATCGCTTCACTTTGGTAGGCGTTGGCTCATTTTGAAACACCCAAACAGTCGACTGGCGCTTGGTTTCTGGGTCGTATTGATAAATCCAGGACTCATCACCTGTAACGATGTCGTAAACACGCCGAGACGAGCCTGCTTCAAATTTGTTAAGCATATCACGGCACCATTCCACCCGGGCCTGCTTCTGAGCATCGGTGAGGTTGTGCGGCACCCAGCGTGATACTATCCTCCTCACGCGAAGATGGCTGTGTAGAATCTCGTGAACGCTTCCCGATCCAATCTTCAATATGTGTTGAATCTCCTGATATGTAATTCGCCTATTGTCTGGGATTAAATTTTTCACTGCTAGCACGTTTTCTTCGGTAACAGCCGTCAAAGGGCGACCGCTTCTTTCGTCATCCCCCAAAGTTGGTCGACCGCGCTTGAATTCGTTATACCAACGATACACGGTTGCCTTGGAAGGGCCTTCATCCATGAATTCCATTTGAAGTCTATCGTACGATTCATCCGGTTTCAGGCGACACTTGAAATCGTATAAAATCATAGCTCTAAAATGTTCCCGGCGCAGATCCATATTTCAGTGAGACACAATTCTTTGAATTAACTCGCAAAAAATGTGGAGGGAAATTTTGAAATTGGAACTTACTTATTTTTACTTATAAATAATCATATTTTCGAAAAACATTATAACTGGCCAGTCTCCCATATATAAAAACTTTTTTTCGCAATACTTTCTGAGGGGCCTGGTATAGTTAAAGTTTTTTTATCTATACAACGTTACTTTTAGTTCGCGCAATTTAAAAATTATGTTGCTCAGAATCACTAGGAAAATAAATTAGGATTGTTTTTACACCATGTAAAACTTAAACCATTTTCTTATCACGTTTTTATTAACTCTCTTTCAGTGATTTCTGTCTATTCGGTATAAATTTTGTAATAGAGTTTAAAATAACTTCCCAATGAGCTAGAGACTTGAAACCTTAAACATAGCTCAGGACTAGTCCTGAGAATGCAATATTAACTCGCATTTTTTTTTAAACGTGGTATATTTTTTCATCAAATTACCTATTTAAAACTCAATTTGGTTATTATGGTTAAATTTAGTACAGCAGCGGATCGTGAATATGTCATCAAGGCAGTTCAGCTCAAGTTTTTGACAGAAATCGTTATAGGTATTTAACTAGACTAGATAAATCCGTTTTGTACGTCGGGAGTTTCATCAGTCCACGACATCAGCTTTCCAGAGATCTTAATGTATTTATCTTAAATTTGTATCCACACATCAATAGCCTTTTTTATTAATGAAATTTAATGCTTTTGGAACTATTCCAGCCACAAGGTCGATTGAAGCGGCTTATCTAAAACACAGCTAAGTACCTTACACTTGTCGGATTAACTAATAACGGCCTGACTGCGGTCACATTGGCAAACGCAGCTGTATGTAGCCTAGGCCTATTGTGTCTAGTGCGTTATTTGTATAATGAGAATGTATTAGATTGTACAACATGCACATTAGCTGTAGATTACAAGATTCACCCAAACTACATTTATCTCGTTCAAGCTACGCTTACTAGATATTTAAGGAACTTAAGTCATTTAAAATAATCTGTTTTTCAAATGCGAATGCCTTCAAGATTCGAGTGACAAAGTAAGTAAGTAAGTAAGTAGTAGTTTCGTTTTTGCTGGGAAAGCGTATATCATCATCGACCGCACCATCGCTTGACATTAGGTGAGGTGGCGGTCAAACGCAAGCCCATTAGGTAGATAATTATATAAAAACCGGCCAAGAGCATGTCGGACCATGCTCAGTATTATAGGGTTCCTTAAGTAGGTGTAATTACAAACGAATCAAATCGAATATTAATCATGGCTATTTTAGTTTTTGCAATAATCGGCAGCTTTCGCGACTCAGAGCGTGTTGTTAGTAGCGCCATCTAGCGATAAATTCAAGAAGCCAAATTGAAGAAGCGTGTCATTTCAAAGTTACTTTTTGTGATTTTTTCAAATAGAAAGTAGCTAAAGGAGCATTATTTGCTATGATAATTTTTCTCTAAGGACCTTTGAACTAGGACGTTTTAAGTATTTTTCAGTTTTCTCTCTATAACTCAAAAAATTATAATCACATTATACTCGAAATAATTTTAAAAGAGAGTTTTTACAAAGTTCTATCAATGTGGAAGATTATAAGTTTCTACATTGCATAGTTTAGAAATGGCAGGGGGGGGGACACATTGCAAGCCACTTTGGCGGGCTATATTTCGCAGATGGTACACCTGATAAAAAAATGGTGTATGAAACATTACCTTCATTTTAGTAGACCTATTCAATGATATCCCACACGAGGGGGTGCAGCGAAATTTTTTTTTTTTCCCCATTTCACATGTATGGACGCCACCCCTAAAATACGGAAAAACTATTTTTTTATTCTTTTAAAATTGAGATCTATATGTAGACTATTTTTTAACAAAATTTCATTTACTTATGTTTATAACTGTAGAAGTTATTAAGCTGTAAAGGATTAGGACAGACGGACAGACGGACAGACGGACAGACGGACAGACGGACCGACGGACAGACGGACAGACGGACAGACGGACGGACATGACGAAACTATAAGGGTTCCTTGTAGGACTTCGGAACCCTAAAAAAAGGAATCGTATAATATCAGAAAGTCATTGTATCAATAGACCCCTGTGTAGAATTCACTACCAACACATTTGCTTGATTAGTTAGAGAAATATTTTCAAGTACACAATATGAATAACTTGTGTTGTGTACTATAACTAGATTGTAGAAAAGTCATGCCTAATCAACATTCTGAATAATAAAGATTCTATATTTTTCTAATTATTTTTAGTTTAAAAAGAAAAACAAACAAACAAACATCATTAAATGAAATAAACAGTTACAGCAACGACCGACAAGAGGCCACTTAATTAATAGTTTAAAACTTGAGCACTAATTAGTAAGCAAAATTAAAAAGCGTGTAAAATATTTTAAAAGTCAACTGTGTAGGGTCTGAAGCGGATATTTCAGTTAATTCGTAAACTTCATACTACTTTGCTCGCTGGCACTGGGTTAAGACGATAATTAAAACACTTTGCCCAACTCTTAGTTCTGAATTTCTAAAGTACAGCAATCAAGTTAATGGCTCAATCAAAGATCAAAACAACCCTATCACAATAAATATATAATTCCGTCCGTTTGTTGAAGCCAGATGCTGTGGATTGCTTCGATATTGTTATTAATATTTTTGCTTAGGTAGTTGATTGAAATTGTATTCGGCTTTTCGATTGGAACATTGTGAGTAAATACTTTGTATATTTACTTTGATAATAGAATAAGGTGTAGTGATAGCCTAGCGGTTGAGCGCTTGCCTTCCATGTAAGAGGGACTGAATTCAAACCCAGCCCGTACCTCTGACTTTTTGGAGTCATGTGTGGATCAGAATTTTATTATACTGGATACAGCTGGCTAGGTAAGGTGCCTTGTGTAGGATAGCATAATAATAGAATATCATTTTCTGGAACGTATATCGAATATTGATGGTACTGACTTGTAATTCCATGTCAATATTGTGGTGGCTTCCCGCGGTGCGTGATTTAACGGTCTATACGGATTCGGATTTTAACGGACCACATCGACTTTTTCCCATGGTGCGCGTTGTGAGCTTTTGCTTGGTCATTAGTAAAATCTAGCTCTATGGGAAGTCACCTTACACCGACCGTCTCGCACGAGCTCACACCACAACTTTGATGTTACCGACAGGCGGCATTACCACGGACGGGACTCGTCCCATGGTGTGCGGTGCGAACTCGTGCTAGACGGTACATAAAAACACGCACCGTGGGAAGTTTTTTTTTTATAACATAGGAGGGCAAACGAGCATGCGGGTCACCTGATAGTCACCTTTAAATGTCATGTTGCCAAGTTACTATTACTGGTGCTTTTACACGGTGCATGTAACTGGTGCAGGCTACACGCGCGGGATACATGCGCGGGCTACACGCGCGGTCTAGTGCGGTACATTCTTATGGTACTGGATTCGCGCATTTCTTAACACGGTCGTTTATACGATGTGTAAAATCAGCGGGTATCCGCCGGATGCGGAAAGTGCTAGACCAGTCATTGTAGAAATACTTGGGGGAGGCCTTTGTCCAGCAGTGGATTTCTTTCGGCTGAAATGATGATGATGATGATGATATAATCTGCACAAGTGTCTCAACATGCGCATTTCACCCGCACCGTGTACAAGCACGATAGTTCTTCGTTTGGCCGTGTTGTCAAGGTAAAAATTATCTACTTATTTCTTTCCTGTTACGGATAATGATGGGTAACTTACGGATAATTTTAGAAGGAAGGGCAGTAGTAGGTACTCCTCCGATCACATTGCTAATGAACGTTACATTCTCTCTTTCTTACTTTCTTAGTTGTCTTCTAATTTCTTAGGTTTCGCGATCACTACACATCATCATCCTCCGAGCATTTTTCCAACTATGTTGCGACGACGCTTCCAATCTAACCAGATGTGGCTGAACATCAGTATTTTACACGGAGCGACAGCCATTAGACCCCCGCAACCCAGTTTCTGGGTAATACCGACATTCGGAGGTTAGATCAGTTGTCAGGTTGTCAGATTTTATGGCTTCCGACTACCCGTAACAACTGATATTCATATGACAACCGGGACCGACAGCTTAACGTGCTCTCCGAGGCACGGAGGGGTTTCGGTGTGTAACGAAATGGTCACCCATCCACGGACTGACCGCGGCAAGGGCAGCTTAACCTCGTAGATCGTACAAACGGCGCGGTTGATACTTAGCCACGAGCCCCTCGCGATCACTACTCATTATAATAAAACAAGTTTAACCAGATTACATCGCGTATATTGTTTAAATAGGTTGTCTTGACGTTTAGACATGAAAACGTGTTCTAAAAATAATCAAGTCCCAAATGGCACGCTATACTTTAAAACATAATGACACTATGAGTGACTACTGCGTGCATTGTAACAATTTTAATTAATAAAAAATAGTACGATACCTTAAAATAATTTTTAAAATAGGTATGTGTTAAGACGACTACGTATGTAAGTCAAAATGTGTATTATGTTCAGTGTAACAGTCCCGTAAATACCAAGTTCAATATGAGTGAAATTCGCGAAAGTTTAAGAACTTCTATCTGTAAAGACGCCTATTTTCTTAGTCTTTCTGCTACCATGAACGTTGCAAAGCTTTCAAACCGTCAGAAAAGCCAATTTAAATAATACACGCGATGTAATCCAGTCAAACTTGTTACACATAAACACCGGTAGGTGTGTATTTTATTAAATAAAAAAAGGTTATTGTTTGAAGTATGGAATTAACTGAAGAACCACGGAAGCGAAGCCGCGGGTATAGTCTAGAAAAACATAATATATTGACTAGTTCGTGAATTTGTTTGTTAAAAAAACAAAATACCAGGCCCCTCAGAAAGTATTGCGAAAAAAAGTTTTTATATATGGGAGACTGGCCAGTTATAATGTTTTTCGAAAATATGATTATTTATAAGTAAAAATAAGTAAGTTCCAATTTCAAAATTTCCCTCCACATTTTTTGCGAGTTAATTCAAAGTATTGTGTCTCACTGAAATATGGATCTGCGCCGGGAACATTTTAGAGCTATGATTTTATACGATTTCAAGTGTCGCCTGAAACCGGATGAATCGTACGATAGACTTCAAATGGCATTCATGGATGAAGGCCCTTCCAAGGCAACCGTGTATCGTTGGTATAACGAATTCAAGCGCGGTCGACCAACTTTGGGGGATGACGAAAGAAGCGGTCGCCCTTTGACGGCTGTTACCGAAGAAAACGTGCTAGCAGTGAAAAATTTAATCCAAGACAATAGGCGAATTACACATCAGGAGATTCAACACATATTGAAGATTGGATCGGGAAGCGTTCACGAGATTCTACACAGCCATCTTCGCGTGAGGAGGATAGTATCACGCTGGGTGCCGCACAACCTCACCGATGCTCAGAAGCAGGCCCGGGTGGAATGGTGCCGTGATATGCTTAACAAATTTGAAGCAGGCTCGTCTCGGCGTGTTTACGACATCGTTACAGGTGATGAGTCCTGGATTTATCAATACGACCCAGAAACCAAGCGCCAGTCGACTGTTTGGGTGTTTCAAAATGAGCCAACGCCTACCAAAGTGAAGCGATCTAGAAGCGGGGGTAAGATTTTGATCGCTAGCTTTTTTAATTTGACTGGCCACTTGGTATCAATTCCCTTACGGGATCAAAGAAGCATTAATGCCGAATGGTATACTACCAAATGTTTGCCAGAAGTTTTCTCTGTTATAAGCAACAAGCGACCAAACACAGGGCTCCGCGGGCTACTGCTCCACCACGACAATGCACCTGCGCACACCGCACTCAAAACGAGGGACTTCCTGGACAGCACGCCAGTCAAACTCCTGGGTCACCCTCCTTACAGCCCTGATCTAGCACCGTGTGACTTCTTTTTATTCCCAAAAATAAAAATTCAGCTCAAAGGATACAATTTTCGTCGCCGGAAGATGCGCTGGCTGCGTTCGAGCAGGCTGTAAACGAGGTGTCTGCGGCGGACTGGAAAAAGTGTTTTGAAAACTGGTTTAGGCGCATGAATCTTTGTATAGAGGCTGGTGGAAAGTACTTTGAAAAGATTTGATAAAAATATATGTACGTATAGAACAATTTTTTTTAGTTTCGCAAAACTTTCTGAGTGTCCCACGTATATGTAGTCAATGGCACTTGATTTGGGAACGGGCAATTTACTTGAATTTTACTCAGGCCCGAGTTATAGCTACGAATACCCACAGTGAAACAGTGGCGCCTAATTAATACGATTAATCTTGTTTTTCTTCTGTATTGCTTGTATCTTTTGGGTTACACTAAGATTACTTAGGTTTTATGTGTACATATAGTTTATAAAAAAAAACGTATATGTGTTTTCGGTTGATTCAAAAACCAAAATAATAATAAATATTTTGGGATATTTTACACAGCACCATCTAGTCCCAAACTAAGCAGAGCTTGTATTATGGGTACTAGACCATGGATGTAATACTTATATTTTTTTTTTTTTCGTAAATGCATACTTATCTATATCTATCTATCTTCTATACTATAATAAAACTGTAAAGGTCGAAAAGTCTGTACATTGAGTTTTTTTTCGCGAAAACCGACTAGGGGGACTAGAAATAAGCTATAGAACACGAATCAATCGTTTAAAAAATTTATGTCTGTCTGTCTGTCTGTTTGTTACCTCATCACGTGAAAACGGCTGAACGGATCGTAATGAAACTTAGCATTTGTATTGGTATTAGTGTAACTTAAAATATAGGGTATGTTTTATCTGAATCGGTTGAGTAGATCCAGCGATACAGCTTGACCCCTCTATTGTATTAAGTTGCATACAAAGTAGAGGTCATGGTTGTTGGTTGGATGCAGGTTGCAGGTTCCTAAAAATACAACTGGATTCTATTAGTATTATAGAAAATATAGAATAACATAACATAGCCCATCACTGTCCCGCTGCTGGGCATGGCCCTCTTCTTGGAATGAGAAGAGTTAAGGAACTGGATATTGTTAGTGTAATAGATTATCATAACATAATCAGCTCATTACCTACTGCCCCACTGCTGGGCACGGACCTCTTCTCGGAACGAGAAGAGTTAAGAAACTAGAAAATATAGAATAACATAACGTAGTCAACCCATTACTGTCCCACTACTGGGTATGGCCCTCTTCTCAAAATGAGAAGAGTTAATGAACTGGATATTATTAGTATTCTAGAATAACATAACATTACCAGCCCATTACAGTCCCACTGCTGGACACGGGCCTATTCTCAGCATAAGAAGAGATGTGGTTAGTGTTATAGAATAACATAATCAGCCCAATTACTTCCCACTGCTGGGCACGAGCGTCTTCTCAGAATGAGGGAGTTTAGGGCTAATTCCATGAAATTCCATCACCTTAGCCGGTTGGTTGTAAAAACAAAATATGGTATGGTCGGTAAATAGTGTAATCGTCTGTGCAGGCGCTTATAATAATATGTATATATTTGAAGATATTGTGTTCATAATTATGACACGATGTTATTTTCCGACATCCACGCGGACGGAGTCGCGGGCACAGCTATAATAAATAAGACACACCCAGACCAACACAAACACTTTTGTTCATCACATAAATATTTGTGTCCTGTGGGAATCGAACCCCTTGTGGGAACGACCTCGTGATCAGCAATCCGACACTCGAACCACTAGACTACAGATGTCGTCAAATGAAATGAATGTCAAATGAATTGTGTAAATTAAAAACCATTTTATAATATATGGTATGTATATATGTATACCAGAACATATGTATCACAAATTTTTTTTTTTAGCTTTGCTACAGCCAAAAAGCCTCTATGTAACGAACGTAAGCCAAAAGATTCATATTTCAAAGGCCGGCAAGGGTTATTTACTGCACAAAAAAAAGGCAAACCGAAAACCCATGATTTTATTCTAACAACTGTGGAACTGGAAACTATTAGTTTAGCAACCTTTGTAATCAATTTGTCGCACACATAGATACAAATAACGTTTATCTGAGAGTAAATAATATAGCATTGACAACAAAGCGCACGTGTTGTGTAATACTGCGTCAGACTCACGACATTTTTAATATAAATTTTACGCTCTGCCAGCAGTAGTTATACGCCAACCCATTATTACTGCAACCACTATTCTCTATTTGTACTTGGTGAAGCTTACAGCGCCGGTCAAACCGAGGGATGGGGAACCTTGACGTTCGTTGTATCGATATTTAAAATTAGAATTAAAATTAAACATTGCGGTTTTCTGTTGGAAATTTCTCCATTATAGCCTGGGATTGGAACCGTGCCCGGTAAATGGCGATAAGCTCGCCCATTATCAGATCGGGATTGACCTAATACCGGATTGGCAAACGGGGTATGTACGTTTCTGTATACCCTTTTGGGAATTACTAGCCTGAGGTGAAATGACTAACCAAATCTAGTTATCGTATCTCACAATTCCGTTTATTTAGTTGAATGCTATAATTTTATCTCAAACCATGGTAAAATTTGGTAAATTTTAACATAATAATTTACAGATACTACTTACTTCGAGGAATACAAGCGTGATGTTATGTAATGTATTAATAATATACTGGTTATCCTGTTTAAGTTAAATTTTACCTCTTAAAGGCTAGTTACAAGCTATTACATTTAGAACATAACATAACATCACGCCTGTATTTCCCCGAAGGGGTAGGCAGAGGGTTATAGTACACCCACATTTCGCCAGTCATGTTATAGTCCCATGTAATAGGGGGCGAGCTTTTTGCCATTATCCGGGCACAAATCCATACTCCGGACTGCTACTGAGAATTTCCTAATGAAAAAACACTTTGTCCGACCTGGGAATCGAACCCAGGACCCCACGCTCAGCCAACGAGGCAGTCAGTATTACATTTAGAAATACTATTAAAATATCAATATTGATATAATTATTATCAATTTATGATTAGATATGATGTAAACGAAATCAGCTCACAATGAAGCAAAATTAATTAATTAATGGAACCAAGCATTACTTTGAATTTTCTAAAAGTTAATTAACTGGAAAGGTCACCTGTCTGGAAAAACTGTATCTATAGTGTATACCTTAAGCCGTGATAGTGACCTTATTTATAGTCACAGTCAGTCTTATTACAAAAAACTCTAAAGTACTAGGTTTAAACCAGAACTATCAGGTCTAGGTTTGTTACGGTATTAAAGTTAGTAACAGTACCAAAGTGTGTTCTTATTACAAAACGAGGACCATTCGAGGATCAGGTAGTGCCAAAGATGTTACCGTCTTAAATGATATCCACAGATAAGAAACAAAAAATGCCATTCTTTCATTCGTTCTTTACCGACTTCATTCGAAGCAACGTTATGTTTCTCTAAATATTGATATTATTTTGACACTTGAAATGCTTTAAATGCTTTAATAATTATTTATCAGTACAAAAATATATTATTAATAGTTCTTTGTTTAGGTTACAATCTATTGAAAAAGCATAACTATACTATTGAAGCTCTTTTTATAGTCGTTATATTTTTCAACAACTCTAGCGTGAAATGAAGTGAATCACATAGGTGCCGCGCGCGCGTTATTTGAGACGATCAAATGTTTATGTTGCGTCCTATATTAAATAAATGCCGTTGTTATTTTTATTCATTGTGCTTAGTATTGCACTGTTAAGTGGTTTTATACGGGATAGTGAGTGTGGTGAAATTAATTGTGAGCTAGCAATAACAAAAAAAGTGTTTAAAATCGGAGACCTGAAAAAAAAGTTAGTACAATATCGACATTTATTTTATTAATAAGCAAAGCTTTTTATCATCCTTATTTCAACTAAAGCGAATGTTCTTATTATTATAGGAAATATTACCGTCATCTTATTGCTCAATCAACATATTATTGTAGACGTTTAAGTCGACGAAAACGTTAGTAAATATGTCCAAATCTTCCAAATCCAGCAAGTCAATCATGTTAATATCCATTTATAATGATTTTCAAATAAAAGACACAAAATAATATCAACGATAACCTCAAATAAGGTTGTTACCGAAGTTCGTAACATAGTTAAACTAGGGGTCTCGGCGGTTTAACTTTAGTACCATAGTTAGTTCTAGAACTAGTGATAATCTTCGTTTTATAATAACGTTTTATTTAGTTCCAGGTTTAAACCTGGTTTAATCCCAGTACTTTATTTAGTCCGCGTTTTGGAATAAGGCTGAGTGTGTAGAAAATCAATGGATGTTTCTATTCATATCTTATACAAGCTATACAATTTCTGGTATCAATATTCACTTTAAAATATTACATTTTCTGTTTTTTGGGAAACTAGATAGTATAGAACTTTTGTTGGGACGCGGATAGGTTCTATGATTAATGTAAATGTCCATTCAAATATGAAATTAATTTAATAAAGAAGTTAACTATTACTAAACACTATTTGTACACAATAAAATTAAGAATATACAAATATACCGACAATAATAATAACAACGACAATATATAATATGTATGACGCGATCAGTGGCTAGTGACCGACTGTGTGACACGTGTGCAGTGTGCGACTCTCTGAGCGTGACTCGTCTCGTGAACTGCTCGACTGATATTTTAGGCTGCAGACGTGTGACGCCGCAGCTGCTTGACTGTGCATGTGTGTGGGTTACATACAACCCACCACAATAGTATTAAAAAACGTTATTATTTTTACAAGCTTTTATTTAAATGCGCTAAAAAGAATAAAATGAACTTTTCCTTTAAAACTTTTACTATCAAATTATAAGGTCATGACACATTTTTTTTTTTGTTCGAGACAATGGTTAATTTTAGGTTCCGATAGGTGTCACTGCAGTCAAATTATTAACAAGTTTTACATTTTTGGACCAAAACAACTCTTATTTACAATAAATATGTTAATTTAGTGTCAAAAATAGTCACAAATCACATCACAATCACAAAAAAAATCTTGATGCGATAGGTGGCGTCGTAAGCGAAGCCTCGCGTATCAGCTAGTTATAATGTAAAAAAGCGGCCAAGTGCGAGTCGGACTCGCCCATGAAGGGTTCCGTAGCAGCAAGTAACATAATATAAAAGTTCTTGTAGTTCGTTGTAACTTTGATCGATGTTTTAATAATAAATGCTGGTAAATTGCGATTTACGATTTATGACGTATTAAAAAAAAACTACTTACTAGATCTCGTTCAAACCAATTTTCTGTGGAAGTTTATATGGTAATGTACTAAATCATGTATTTTTTTAGTTTTATCATTCTCTTATTTTAGAAGTTACAGTGTCCAAAGTGGTAAAATGTGTCGCAAACTATTCAAACTATTCAGTTTAGAAAAAAATTATATTAGAAACCTCAATATCATTTTTGAAGACGTATTCATAGACAACCCACACGTATGTTTTTGATGAAAAAATATATTTGTGATTGTGGGTTATCATACATAGGGCAAACAAAGCGTAGTATAGCCACTAGAATTAAAGAACACATAGCTGACGTCAAGAACAGACGCTCCACAAAGTCTGCAGTGTGTGAACATGCCCTAGACAAACCCAACCATTTTCTTCGATTTGATAAACCACAAGTTCTGGCGAAGGAAAACCGATATGTACCTAGAATGCTCCGTGAGGCTATTGAAATTAAAAAACATCCTAATTTTAATAGAGAAGATGGTTGGCAGCTACCACCTGTTTGGAACCCAGTCCTAAAAATAATCAAGTCCCAAACAGCACGCAACACTGTAAAAGATAATGATATTGTGAGTGATTACTGCGTGCATCTAAACGATTTTAATTAATAATATTGTACGGTAGATTAAAATAATTTTTTAGAAATATTTGTAACGACGCTTGTCATCTTAGTCTACCTGCGACCACGAAATGCTGCAAAGCTTTCGAAACGTCAGGGAAACCAATTTAAATAATATACGTGATTTAATCCGGTTAAACTTTGTTTTATTATAATGTGTAGTGATCGCGAAAACCTAAGAAGTTATTAAATATACGTGGGACACTCAGAAAGTTTTGCGAAACTAAAAAAAATTGTTCTATACGTACATATATTTTTATCAAATCTTTTCAAAGTACTTTCCACCAGCCTCTATACAAAGATTCATGCGCCTAAACCAGTTTTCAAAACACTTTTTCCAGTCCGCCGCAGACACCTCGTTTACAGCCTGCTCGAACGCAGCCAGCGCATCTTCCGGCGACGAAAATTGTATCCCTTTGAGCTGATTTTTTATTTTTGGGAATAAAAAGAAGTCACACGGTGCTAGATCAGGGCTGTAAGGAGGGTGACCCAGGAGTTTGACTGGCGTGCTGTCCAGGAAGTCCCTCGTTTTGAGTGCGGTGTGCGCAGGTGCATTGTCGCGGTGGAGCAGTAGCCCGCGGAGCCCTGTGTTTGGTCGCTTGTTGCTCATAACAGAGAAAACTTCTGGCAAACATTTGGTAGTATACCATTCGGCATTAATGCTTCTTTGATCCCGTAAGGGAATTGATACCAAGTGGCCAGTCAAATTAAAAAAGCTAGCGATCAAAATCTTACCCCCGCTTCTAGATCGCTTCACTTTGGTAGGCGTTGGCTCATTTTGAAACACCCAAACAGTCGACTGGCGCTTGGTTTCTGGGTCGTATTGATAAATCCAGGACTCATCACCTGTAACGATGTCGTAAACACGCCGAGACGAGCCTGCTTCAAATTTGTTAAGCATATCACGGCACCATTCCACCCGGGCCTGCTTCTGAGCATCGGTGAGGTTGTGCGGCACCCAGCGTGATACTATCCTCCTCACGCGAAGATGGCTGTGTAGAATCTCGTGAACGCTTCCCGATCCAATCTTCAATATGTGTTGAATCTCCTGATATGTAATTCGCCTATTGTCTTGGATTAAATTTTTCACTGCTAGCACGTTTTCTTCGGTAACAGCCGTCAAAGGGCGACCGCTTCTTTCGTCATCCCCCAAAGTTGGTCGACCGCGCTTGAATTCGTTATACCAACGATACACGGTTGCCTTGGAAGGGCCTTCATCCATGAATGCCATTTGAAGTCTATCGTACGATTCATCCGGTTTCAGGCGACACTTGAAATCGTATAAAATCATAGCTCTAAAATGTTCCCGGCGCAGATCCATATTTCAGTGAGACACAATACTTTGAATTAACTCGCAAAAAATGTGGAGGGAAATTTTGAAATTGGAACTTACTTATTTTTACTTATAAATAATCATATTTTAGAAAAACATTATAACTGGCCAGTCTCCCATATATAAAAACTTTTTTTCGCAATACTTTCTGAGGGGCCTGGTATTTGAGTTTCAGTTCTAAGTATGGGGAACCCCCAAAATTTATTGTTATTTTTTTCTATTTTTGTGTGAAATCTCAATGCGGTTCACGGAATACATCTATCAATATCCATCTACCAAGTTTAAACAGTATAGTTCTTAGTTTTGAAAAAAAGTGGCTATGACATACGGACAGACAGACAGACAGACATGACGAAACCATAAGGGTTCCGTTTTTTGCCATTTGGCTACGGAACCCTAAAAAACACTGGTAACCACTTACACCTACACATAATAACTTCTCTAAGAAAAGGTTTAGGTCTAGGTGACTTGGGTCGAAAGGTTTACAATTCTATAGCCTTTCTGTAAAGCATGTAACATTACTTAGTACTTACAAGGGTTTAATCCTTAAGTGCCCTTAGTGAGGCTAATCCTCCTTTGCCTCTGGTCTCGAATGACCCGATCAGCGGTTTTTAAATGAAGCAGCAAATTAGATAGAGATCAGATAGAAAAGATTTTGACTTCGATTAAATATACACTAAAATGGCTATACACGCTGAAATTTTAGTCGTTTTGGAAACGAGAAAATAAATATAGATTCTATGTCGACTGTAGAACCGATTGCAAGTGTCTATTTGAAAAAAAAAACAATCTGTTTTTCCCGAAAATCATAATTGTTATCATTTAACTCGAAAAAAATCACCTTTTCCAGTTAAATGGTGATAAATAAATAAATAACTAAATAGTTAAATGGTAATAATTTTAGTAATACAATATTTTTTTAATAAAAATCAATCAAAATCGCTACAATTTAATTAAAAAATCGAATGAAGATTTGAAAGTGATTTCTTTGAGTTAAATAGTACCTAATCATCCTGATTTTTGGAAAAAAATATAAATAAATAAGCATTTTTATAAAATATTAGCTTTTACCCGCGGCTCCGCTCGCGTTAAATTCTGTTAACCCTTTTATTTTGTAATATTGAATATTGATGTAATTACTTACTAATACCTAACCTAAAAATACAGTGCTCTCATGGTTGGCTTTGAGAGTCTTAATGTGACTGTATTAAAATTGATGAAACTAACCATTTTCAAATATTTCTCAATGTTTTTGTACTTTTTCCAATATCTTGAGCACTTTTAATTTTTTCTTGTCATGAGTCTAGCTGGAAACTTCAAGAAAAGTAATTCTATTTTCACTGAAAAATATTTTAAGAAAGCGTTCAGACATTTAGATAAATCAATCATTCGTAAATTAAATAATTTATTTCAATCGTTGCTCAATTTTCTCAGCCTTAAACACTTATCGATAAAAATAAAGTAAAAAATATCGATATAAAATTTTCCAGCCATAGTTAAACTGTTCAGCTGTATTTAATAAATAGCGATATTTTTCTCTCCGTCCATAGTAAAGAATCCTGTGTCAGTTAACTTCCACATTATTCTCGCAATTATTACTGTGACTTTGTCTACCCTATTTATTATTTGCTTTGAAGACAAACAAGTGGCTCTTGTAACGTTTATAAGTATTATAGAGGTCGCTATTATTAGTTTTCTTTGTATTACGTATCAATATTGGTAGGTACAAGGGGACTAAGGGGAGAACTTGTATGTATATAATGTCTTGTTATTTTTCTTTGTCGGTGACTAAAACAGTAGTTGAAGCAAGAGAATGACGTCATAAAGTTAATCGTTACGCTTATTGTCTGAAGGGTAAGTGGCGGAAGACTTTTCCTTCATCCTTCATTAAGAGTCAGTCATTGTGATAAATGTTTGGACTTTCGCTTAAGCTCTTGATATGTTAGATATATACTGTTCATCTAATTATTTGTATGTCAGTGACTGCTAGTTATTGCTCACAAACCAGTAAGCCTATAGATGTCGATTAGCCGGTCAACTTCAATCACCACGCATATGCAGTAGCACTGCATATCATATGGCCCGACGCCAATCAGGAATACCACCACCGAACTTTTGAGCCGACCAATCATAACGCACCGTCCGCCCCCCGGTCCCCGCTAACATTTTACGACTGTGTACTAAAAATGCAAAACTTTGTCTATGCGGCGTCTTGTGGATTACTGGTCTGTGTTATAGCTAAACAGTAATTATACTAACAATCTTTATTTTAATTGAATTCTGAGATTAGGCAGACTGAAAAGCTTGTCAGAAAAATCAGGTTTTACTTGGTCAGATATATTGCGCTCATTACTATCCCTACTGCAGGGAACGGGCGTCTTCTCAATGCGAGAAAGGTCAAGTCTTAGCCCACCATGCTGGACTAGTGCGAGTTGGCGGACCTACACACACCATCGCAAACTGTATGGAGCACTTTCAGGTGTGCAGGTTTCCTCACGATGTTTTCCTTAACCATTAAACCAAGTGATAACCAAATTCTGATCCGCAATGAATTCGAAAAGTCAGAGGTGCGAGTCGGGCTTAAGCTCAAACCTTCCTGCGTGGAAGACAAGCGTTCAACCGCTAGGCTATCACTGCTATTTTGTATCACGTTTTTATTAACAACAAAAAAACATGTACCTAACACCAAAATTACCTGTGTACACAAATAAACATTTTGATTGATTGATTAACTCGCTTTTCATTCTGTTCATCTGTTCGGTACAAATTTTGCAATTTATTTTAATCTAACTTCCTGCTAAGCTAGAGGTTTGAAACTTTAAACGTAGTTCAGAACTGGATGATAATGAAATATTATGGTGCTTAAGAGCTGGTCACACCACCTTCCGGCTCATCATCGGATCTCCACTGTCGTTAACGTCGACACACCGAGTTTGGGTTCGTTAGATTTATCTCAATGAGTAGTTATATAGACTGACTGACAGATGGTGATCAAGGTCTGATGATGGAGCAGGAAGGTGGTTATTTTACAGGTATAAAAATATTTCATTTTTTTCAATGTTTATTTAATTATATACTTAGTCACTTTCCTGTGTTTAATTAAATACGGTTTCTTAATTCAGTAATTTTATCTGTTTTTCAATAAAATAAGGTTACTTAATTCAGTAATTTTATCTATCTTTTACTTCTGAACACAAAAACATTAATAAAATATATTCTGCATTAGACAAAGTAAATAATTGTGCCAGACGAGATAATGTACGAAAGTAATAAACATTCTTGCATTTTAAGACGCAACATTCACTTAACAGTCAGTTCGTAATAATCTTAACTGACGACTGAAATTATTAACAGTTAAATTCTGATTATTTATTATTTGTATATCTTTAGTTAAATGCTGAAAAGTTATCAAGTCGCTTGCTTTGTTCTTACGATAGTACCTACAAATAATACACACTTCATAGATCTGGAATTTTCGCATTTAAACACTTAAAATTTAAATGGATGGCTATTGAAATGTTAACATTGTAACTAACATTAGATTATTTACTGGTAAATCACGCTTAGAGATTTAGCATGCGTCTAATTATATTCTTTTACATGTATTCGCAGAGTGGTGTGGGTTATACGTTTACTAAGTTAAATTTTTATTTTGAACAGGACTGTATTGTATTAGTTATAAGCAACGTGTAGTTGTTTTATGTCCCAATAAAATAAAATCTACCTAATAAATTTTTTCAAACTGACTGACAGACAACGTACAGCCTGAACCGGTAGGTTTAGGAGGATACAATTTCGCACAGTAGTTCCTTAGATAACGTAAGTGAGCACTAAGAAAGGATTTAATAAAATTCATCCCCCAAAGGGGTTAAATAGGGGTTGAAAGTTTGTATGAAAATCCGTAATTTTTGTAGTTATATCTGTGATAATTCGTATTTGGCTTATTAATTGATAGTAAAGAAATAAGTGTTTCAGTGTTTTTGGAAAATTAACTCTCAAGGAATTAAGTAGGGGGTGAAAATTTCCACGGGAAATCCGTTATTATTTAAATTAAACCCATAAAAATTTGTATTCACCTTCTCAGTAAAAAATAAGGAACAACGTATTTTACCGTTTTTGAAAAATCAGCTTTTAAGGGGAAAGTAGGGAATGAAAGTTTGTAATAAATTCCGTTTCAGTTTCGTTTTTTAGTTTTGAAGTTAAATGAAAATGATATTTGGATTTTGACTATGAAAAATGATATTCGGCTTTTTGATTGAAAATAAAGAAATAAGTCTACGATGAAAGAAAAATAAGAACATACGTGTTTGAGCATTTTTGGAAAATTAACCCTTGAGTGATGACTTTTAGACCGTAAATGTGGGGGGGGGGGGGGGGGAAAGCAAGCTTCATTTTACGAGAATTATTAAAGACGACACCCACGTGTGAAGCGTTTGCGGATTAAATAAAATAGAGCGCAGCCTGGTTGAACTACAAATAAAATATTTGAATTTGAACATCAGTCTAAACTGGTCTAAACATTTTGGATCCGCTCGGGATCCGCTGTTATATTTATTTATCCTTAGTAACCAAAATTAGTTTCGAAAAAAAATGGGTAAAATGTATCACAGTATAAAAATCATACCAATTGAATTTTCTAGAAATTGTGAACAAACGGTACTTTCAGGACTTGCGTTTATTTTGTTACACTTTCTACATTTTCGAATGCATTCAACACTTTATATGAAATCGTGAAAGAATTAAACAAGTACGATAACGTCATCTAGATATGAAAACCATAAACTTATTATACTAGCGTAAACTTATTACGCTAATGTAATCAGTTTAAGATTAAAACACAATTGAAAAATTATACATCAATTATTTGATCCGAAATTATTATGTATAAATAATTATTTATTTACAGGGAATCCGCTGGATGCGGGAAGCGCAAGACTGGTCGTTGTGGCAATGCTTGGGGAGGCCTATGTCCAGCAGTTGAAATGATGATGATGATGATGAATTATTTACGCATGCAAGTGTTCACGCTAGCTTAGTTAAAGCACTGGCGTACTGATCCAGGAGTCGCAGGTACGAATCCTGCTCGTCAGCGATTTTTTGTTTCCACAATTTATATCTTTATTATACATCAATTACTCGACAGTAAGTCGATCGAAGTCGGTGCTCTTTTTAACCGAATTCAAAAAGGAGGAGGTTCTCAATTCGATTGTATTTTTTTTTATAAACGTGTTTTTTTCTGAACTAAGTAAGGGTTATACGAGTACCAACATGAAATATGGTGGTGTTGCTGAGTCGTACAGGAACAAAGTGATGGGTCTGACAAATGTGGCACTACTTTAGTTATAATAGCTGGCTAACCGTCGCCTACGGGCAATGTAAGTGACTTGTATTCTCCTCCATTAGCTCTTATGGGTTCTGTACGTAATGCCACATTTTAACGTCCATCGCTGCCTTAATATAGGCACAAGAGTTTTCAGTTTCAACTTTAATGAATATAGATGTCAAAGGACACTGATAGTTTCTAAGCACTTTTTAAACGAATGCTTAAATTCAAAGATAAACCAATGTCATCATAGTTTATGTACTGGAAACCACATGTCAATGGTAAATAGAAACCATTATAAGCGGAACTGGCTTAGTTTTTTTTTTTTTTTTTTTTATGGTATTGGATGGCGAAACGAGCTAAAGGCCCACCTGATGTTAAGTGGTTACCTTTGCCCATAACAACTGCAATACCACCTAGGCTGTTACCTAAATGGTACCGCAAGTCGGTGCGCCAAACTGAGACATGAAGATGGAAAGTCTCATGTGATTGTAATTTCACCGGCACCCGTACCCTTCAGACCGAAACACAGCAATGCAAGCATCACTATTTGGTGGAGAAGTAGGCACGGTGGTAGTACTTCCCCGGACGAGCTCTTTCACAAAGGAGCTCTACTACTACTACTATTACTAGTATGTAGGTTTCATACAATGCAAGTTCTGCTTAAACTAGTTTTGGCACCGTCGATGTGCGCTTGATTGTACAAAGAGTGTATTTTTTTCAAGAAATGCTGAATTCAAAATAAACCTGTAAGTAATATTATTAACATACAAAAAAAAACAAGATAGGTACATACATAATCTAAAGTACCTTTTGTATTTATGGAATATAGACGAAGTGTTGCGAACAATCATAGTGAAGCCAAGAAAACCGTGCTCCTCCCTGTACAGACCAGAGCTCACGCACATACATGCTCCTCAAACCGTGCTCACCGCTCTCAGTATACATGTCTCAGTAAACATCGCGAAAATAAATATCCTTTAGGTGCATGGTGTGTGCGTGAGCGCTGGTTTGTACACACGGCTACACATCAAGCTGTAAATTTCCAGTATAAGCTGACCTCGCATTGTATAGGTTTTCCTTACAACGCGAGGTCAGCCTTTACTGGTTTTATACAGCTTGATGTGTAGCCGTGTGTACACGGAGGAGCACGGTTTTGTTAATTTCACAATGATTGTTCGCAGCACTTCGTCTAGTCTATAATGGTAGGTACTTCTTTAATATTTAGTTCTTAGTTCCATAACACTATTTGGAAACATTATTTAGTATTGCAGAAGCACCAATTGGTTATACCGACTTCTAAACCTTGCACAGAATAATAAACAGCCGACAGGTATTTCATATTTTTATGCCCAATCAGCGAGAAAACAAAGGTAGGCAACATTTACTACAAAAGCGCTTGTATGGATGCGATCTAAATACTTTATTCACAAAGATTTAAATTGTGGAAAGAAAAAATCGCTCACGAGCAGGATTCGAACCTGCGACTCCTGCTCGTGAGCGATTTTTTCTTTCCACAATTTAAATCTTTAGATTTCGCTTCGCATGCGTAAATGCGTTAAAAATAATAAAAATACTTTATTCACAGTTCGTTTTTTTTTCGTCGTTCGTGTTTTTTCTTCTTCAGAAGAAAATCACTTGAATCTTCTTCTCAATAACATACTAAAACAAACAACAACAATGAGGTTGTCTGGAAGAGATTGCCTTGTGCAATAAGCCCACTGTACTTATTTAATCTTTCTGTAAACTATTGTCTTTGTTTTCGTTTGGTGTAATGTACAATAAAGAATATAATAAATAATAAATAAATAAATTAAACGGACAAAGCCATACGAATTAGTGTAGTGACAGACAAAATGTTAGTGATAAGTGCTACCGAAAGAAAGAAAGAAGAAAGAAGTGATCGAATCAGAAATGAGGAGATTCGCAGGAGAACGAAAGTGACCGACATAGCCCGATGAATTGCCAAGCTTAAGTGGCAGTGGGTGGGGCACATTGCTCGCAGAAAAGATGGCCGATGGGGCAGTAAAGTTCTGGAGTGGCGACCGCGTACTGGAAGGCGCAGCGTGGGTAGGCCCCCCACAAGGTGGACCGACGACCTGGTAAAGGTCGCGGGAACCCGCTGGATGCGGAAGGCGCAAGACCGGTCGTTGTGGCGATACTTGGGGGAGGCCTATGTCCAGCAGTGGACGTCTTTCGGCTGAAATGATGATGATGATGATGATGAAGTGCTACCTATAAGATAAAAACGAAATAAAGTTGCATTACGATCGGTTCAGAGATTTAGTCATGAAAAGGTAACAAACAGACAGACAGAGTTGTAAGTTTATAATATTAGCGTGGCTAAAAATATCCACACCCATACATCTAAGCGCATGACAGAACCTATAATATTCAATGCTAAATAGAAGTATTTAAACTTTCGCGAATTTCACTCATATTGAACTATATTTACGGGACTTGTCGCGCACAATAAAATCAAAACATAACAAACTTTAGTGTGCAGCTCACCTAACCCTATATACCAGGCCCCTCAGAAAGTATTGCGAAAAAAAGTTTTTATATATGGGAGACTGGCCAGTTATAATGTTTTTCGAAAATATGATTATTTATAAGTAAAAATAAGTAAGTTCCAATTTCAAAATTTCCCTCCACATTTTTTGCGAGTTAATTCAAAGTATTGTGTCTCACTGAAATATGGATCTGCGCCGGGAACATTTTAGAGCTATGATTTTATACGATTTCAAGTGTCGCCTGAAACCGGATGAATCGTACGATAGACTTCAAATGGCATTCATGGATGAAGGCCCTTCCAAGGCAACCGTGTATCGTTGGTATAACGAATTCAAGCGCGGTCGACCAACTTTGGGGGATGACGAAAGAAGCGGTCGCCCTTTGACGGCTGTTACCGAAGAAAACGTGCTAGCAGTGAAAAATTTAATCCAAGACAATAGGCGAATTACATATCAGGAGATTCAACACATATTGAAGATTGGATCGGGAAGCGTTCACGAGATTCTACACAGCCATCTTCGCGTGAGGAGGATAGTATTACGCTGGGTGCCGCACAACCTCACCGATGCTCAGAAGCAGGCCCGGGTGGAATGGTGCCGTGATATGCTTAACAAATTTGAAGCAGGCTCGTCTCGGCGTGTTTACGACATCGTTACAGGTGATGAGTCCTGGATTTATCAATACGACCCAGAAACCAAGCGCCAGTCGACTGTTTGGGTGTTTCAAAATGAGCCAACGCCTACCAAAGTGAAGCGATCTAGAAGCGGGGGTAAGATTTTGATCGCTAGCTTTTTTAATTTGACTGGCCACTTGGTATCAATTCCCTTACGGGATCAAAGAAGCATTAATGCCGAATGGTATACTACCAAATGTTTGCCAGAAGTTTTCTCTGTTATAAGCAACAAGCGACCAAACACAGGGCTCCGCGGGCTACTGCTCCACCACGACAATGCACCTGCGCACACCGCACTCAAAACGAGGGACTTCCTGGACAGCACGCCAGTCAAACTCCTGGGTCACCCTCCTTACAGCCCTGATCTAGCACCGTGTGACTTCTTTTTATTCCCAAAAATAAAAAATCAGCTCAAAGGGATACAATTTTCGTCGCCGGAAGATGCGCTGGCTGCGTTCGAGCAGGCTGTAAACGAGGTGTCTGCGGCGGACTGGAAAAAGTGTTTTGAAAACTGGTTTAGGCGCATGAATCTTTGTATAGAGGCTGGTGGAAAGTACTTTGAAAAGATTTGATAAAAATATATGTACGTATAGAACAATTTTTTTTAGTTTCGCAAAACTTTCTGAGTGTCCCACGTATGTAACTGCACACTCATTTTAATAGGATTATTACATTAATCATTGACCCGAGCAGTACTCTTTTATTGCACTTACGTCACTCCATTACATGGCGACCCATGGCCAGTCTATTCTGTGAGTCTGTAAATTACGCGAAGAGCGAAGAAGATGTCTGCTGAATAAAGAAGATTTAAAAAATAAAAACTAGAAGCCGGAGAAAAAACAATTATGAAAAAGAAGACGCAGAAAACCTAGACAGAAGACCTTTGTAGAAGAAACAAAATTTGAAGAACCAAGACAGACAAGAATGAAAAGGAGTGTTGGCGCTGGGTGCCGGGAGATTGCTCAAGCCTATTAGGATGTGAGGATATGCAGGGCGCTGGGAGATACGTGGTACGAGTCCGATGAGGAGCAGCCGGGAGTGTGTTCGAGTCTAAGAAGAAGACTTCACTTCAATCACGCTACTTCGGAAGTTATCATAATGACCTACATAAAATACCGCTGCATACCTACTGTGTGCTAATACCTACTGTAAGTTTTTATTTTATTGCTTAGCAGTTCTTTTTTATAAACATGTGTGTTTCTTAATGTAATTTTTTAAAGTATGTCTGTTATTATTTAAAAACTGTGCTAGTTGTCATGTCCCAGCAGCTTAAAGAGTTGGATAATAGATTAAATTATTTAAAATAGGTCCTAATTAGTTGCTAAACTAGTTCTGAAAATTAAGTAGACAAGTCTCGTAGTTTTATAAAAATGGCTAATTCGTTTGACATTAAGACAGCTATTTCCCTGATGCCGGTAATGAACGACCAGGAACATGTGACTTATCAGTTAATTGATAGTTCTTCTTATGAGGTTCTACGTCCTATCAATGAGAAGACTGCTATCAAACGGTTTAGTGATGGTCTGTCCGACGAACGGCTCAGCTCCATCATTGCCTCACGCCAGTGCACGTCACTGCCTGAAGCCATTAGGGCTGCGGTAGACGAGCACTCCATGTCTGCCCAGCAACAGGAGCAGGTCATGCAGTTTAGGTTTACCTAATTACAACAAACGAAGTTCTCGTGGCCGAGGAAACTATTTTGATCAGAGTAATAGTTAGTTTAAGTTTATAAATTTTATAATAAATATGATAAAAAAGACCAATACAATTATAGAGGTCATAGAATTTCCTTTGCAAATGGTGTCAACCGAGGTAAAAACACGAGTGGTCAGCGTCAGCAGTTTCGCGGCAGCCGCTCCGATTTTAAGCGCGTTCAGCATAACATGAATGTGCATCAGTCCAACAGTCAGGGCAATGACATAAATAATGATGACTTGGAATTTTTTCGTGCTTGAACATTACACTCATTGTATTTTTAGTAATAGAATATTTTCGTAATTAATTGTAAAATTAAAAATAATAAGAAACTTAGGTAATTTGGTTATTTTATCATTGATTGTGTGGTTAGTTTAAGTGTTCTAAACTCTTAAAGTGTTTAATGTTTATTGCGAAATAATAGTTTATTGAATTTTATACAAGATGAGTATGATTTTGAGATAATTTAAGTCTAGGGACGCCACAACGCACCTGCAGATGCATTGAGCCGGATACCCATGACATCACCTCATGACCAGAGCACAAGCTCATGGCTACGTGCTGACTATGACACGACTTCTGAGGTGCTCTCTACGCCTAGTTCTGATCAACCTAAAGTAGTGGAACTCCTCGAACGACGGGTTGACAGCGTTGAGTTGATTTTTACTATAAAACAAATAGAAAAGTTTAAGCATTTCATTAGTGATAATAATAATTGCATTTTTGTGCCTGAAAAATTGGCAATATTTGTAATGTCTCGATCTTTATCGACCGTAAGTGTGTTAGCGAGAGAATTACAACGTTTTTGCAAGCAAATAAAATTACACGAGCTCGTAATAATTAATTTTTTTTTATTGTTTATAAAGTTTTCAATGCGCTTAGCATTGAAAACTTTATAAACAATAAAATTTTATAAAGGAAATGACTCAATTACGTGACATTCCGAAGTTACTTATAATAAAAGACGTCACAAGAGTTACTGATAGAGACACGAAGTATGTGATCTTAAACGACTTTCATCTGTTGCACACAAGTGGCCACGCGGGGGTTAACAGAAAGTTAAATAATATTAGGAAATATTACTATTGGTCAGGAATGACTAAAAGTTAGATTTAGTTTTAACTAAGAATCAAGTAGTAGATAAGTTAAGTAGAATTTATTTAGGACCATAATAATATAAAGTTATAGAAGAAATAGCGCCTAATGTTATGATTTTAAGAGATGGAAAAGAGTATGTTATCCATAAAAATAATACTAAATTGTGTGTAACTTATGCATAGTTATTAAATATATTTTTTTAAATGTTTTTTTTTAAAATGAAATATTAACTAGGTATAAGTTATTAAATTTTTTATGTAATATTTTTTTAACTGAAAAAAAGTAAAAACTGTTAAAAGTAACATGAATTTGTATAAGTATTTTTTATGTTTTGTAAAAAAAAAAATGTATTAATAAAATATATTTTTTTACAATTTGTGGGGAGGTGTAGTGTGCAGCTCACCTAACCCTATATATGTAACTGCACAATCATTTTAATAGGATTATCACATTAATCATTGACCCAAGCAGTACTCTTTTATTGCACCTACGTCACTCCATTACAAAACATTTTGATTTTACTGTGCGCGATAAGTCCCGTAAATCATCATTCTTATGTATTATATGTATGTATTTACAAAAGAAAAGTATATAAGTATAATATCCATTTTCTAGTACCCATGGCACAAGCTCTGCTTAGTTTGGGACTAGATGGTGCTGTGTAAAAATGTCGCAAAGATATTTATTTATTTATCATCATCCTCCGCGCCTTTTCCCAATTATATTGGGGTGGGCTTCCAGTCTAGCCAGATGCGGCTGAACATCAGTATTTTACACGGAGCGATTGCCATCAGACCCCCGCAACCCAGTTTCTGGGTAATACCGACATTCGGAGGTTAGACCAGTTGTCAGACTTTCAGGCTTCTGACTACCCGTAACGACTGCCATAGATATTCGTATGACAACCGGGACCGATAGCTTAACGTGCTCTCCGAGGCACGAAGGGGTCTCGATGTGTAACGAAACGGTCACCCATCCACAGACTGACCGCGGCAAGTGCAGCTTAACCTTGCAGATCGTACAATCCGCGCAGTCGTTGCTTCGCTACGAAAATATAGTTCAATATCAATGCTAAATGCTATAACATGGATAAGCAAGTCCAAGAAAGACTTAAGAGCTTGTTATCTCCACGACTGAGATATTTACTTCACCAACTCGAACTTTTATCTCGAATTTGAGTTTAATATAAAAATCAACTCTTATTTTCTTCAGCGTTATCTATTTTACTCGTAGTTACTCAAGTTGGATGCACTCAAACGATTTGCGAAGTTCGCATCAAAAGTAATTTTATTTCAAATGATTGGTTAGCAAGCTTAGACAAGACATGCTTTCAATGCAGTTTCCGTATAGGAAGCTACTCAGGATGAAAAGTGGTGATGCTTTCTAAAGTGCTTACATCGCACCTTTAGGGAAAGACGAGCATAAGAGGAAAATGCATTTTTTTCAGGAGAGCAAAATACATTGTTTCGTTGACATAAAAGCATGTTTTATAATCAAACTTAAAATAAACATTTATTACCAGAAAAGTTGGTCCATAGACAGAGTTATTATGAAAAAAACCGGCCAAGAGCATGTTGGGCCATGCTCAGTATTATAGGGTTCCTTAAGTAGGTGTTACAAACAAATCAAATCGAATATTAATCATGGCTATTTTAGTTTTTGCAATAGACGGCAGCATTGGCGACTCAGAGAGTGTTGTCAGTAGTCGCTAGATGGCACTATACAGTGCCAAATGTAATAGACGGCACTTGACGGTAGCATTGACGACCCAGATAGTGTTGTTAGACGCCGCTAGATGGCGCCAAATTTAAGAAGTGTGTCGTCAACATAACACAAAGTTACTTTTTGTGATTTTTTCAAATAGAAAGTAGCTAAAGGAGCATTATTTGCTATGATCATTTTTCTCTAATGTCAATGACCTTTGAACTAGGACGTTTCAAGTATTTTTCAGTTTTCTCTTTATAACTCAAAAATCTATAATCACAATATGCTCGAAGTAATTTTAAAAGAGAGTTTTTACAAAGGTCTATCAATGTGGAAGATTATATGTTTCTACGTTGCATAGTTTAGAAATGGCAGGGGGGGGGACACATTGCTAGCCACTTTGGCAGGCTATAGTTCGCAGATGGTACATCCGATAAAAAAGTGATGTATGAAACATTGCCTTCATTTTAGTAGACCTATTCAATGATACCCCACACGAGGGGGTGCAGCGAAAAAAATAAATTCCTCCCCATTTCACATGTATGGGCGCCACCCCTAAAATACGTAATCATGATTTTTTTATTCTTTTAAAATTGAGATCTATATCTAAACTATTTTTTAACAAAATTTCATTTACTTATGTTTATAACTGTAGAAGTTATTAAGCTGTAAAGGATTAGGACAGACGGACAGACGGACAGACGGACGGACATGACGAAACTATAAGGGTTCCTTGTAGGACTACGGAACCCTAAAAATAAAAATAATGTTAGAATACACGCCGGCCGCACAGTAGGCTCACTTTACTCCGAACACATGGAGTTCAGTTAGGATTGCCATCTCTAAAATTTGGCAACCAGAACAAGACGCGTGATAACCCCGGATTTTAGAGCCCAGAACCCGGACATGTCAACAGGTTTTTTAAACATAGTCAGTGAGTAAAAAACAACAAGTGGCAACTGCGACGGGAGGGGAGAGGGGACGTTGAATTTAGCGAGTCGGTTCGTCGGTTGATCGCGGCGTGCGGGCACAGTGCGTGAGTCGCGGGCGGCCCAAGACTTTAAATTTTTAAACACGGACTACAAATGAAGCCCCGCCCGGACGCTCTCCGGATGCCCTCTAAACTAGGACAAATCCGGGGATACCCGGACGGATGGCAACCCTAAGTTCAGTAAACCTATTGAACAGTACGGTATTGTTTCTATATCCCTGTATGATTATTTTAGTCTAAGGTTTCCAACAATTATATTTTTGATGACGTCTGTTGTCTAGTGGTTCGAGTGTCGGACTGCTAATCTAGCTGCTGGTTCGAATATTTGTGTGATGAACATAAGTGTTTGTGTTGGTCTGGGTGTTTCTTATGTATTATAAGTATATATTTACAACAACAAAAAAAGTATATAAGTATTATATCCATTGCCTAGTACTAAGTTTTACAAAAAAATACAAAAAGTTCTATCTCAAATAAATACCAGAAAATATCATTCTCGGCGTCCATAAACAGTCACCCATTCCAGGTGCTACTATTATTGCACATTTAACACATAAGCGTCCACAGCTTGTGTACAAAGCAATGCTACTATATCAACATTAGAACGGAAGAGAATGAAGATAGTGGGTAGTTTCAGCAGCAAATTGCAATTACCGTTATTGCGGTAATTTGGAGGCCCCGAGAACCGGCCGGCGCCGCGGCGCAAAACTACTAACATATTGGAACGGTTACCGCTTACAAAATTTATAATAGAACAAAGCTGGTCAATTTACTGCAACACTTTTACTATTTTTAACTCATTTATGCATTCGAAGCGAAATCTAAAGATATAAATTGTGGAACTTTTACTATTTTTAACGCATTTACGCATTCGAAGCGAAATCTAAAGATATAAATTGTGGAAAGAAAAAAGAGCCAGTAGTCGCAGGGTTGAATCCTGCTCGTGAGCGATTTTTAACCGACGAAAAAAAAGGAGGAGGTTCTCAATTCGACGCGTATCATCTTTTTTTTTTTTTATGTATGACCACGCATGTCTTTTTACAGAGTAGTCCGATTTTGATGTTTTTTTTTAATGGTTAGGGTATATCTCGAAGTTGGTCCCATTTTGAAATCAAAATCCACCCCTAAGGGTAGGAAAACAGGGGATTGACCCGCTTGCTCGTTTGCCCCCCGACGTTATAAAAAAAAAAAAAAGCGAGAAATAAAATAAAGCTTTTAGTCTTTACCTAACTAAACTGATGTAAATAACTAATAATGAGTCGGCGCCAAACAAATAATCAACGAAGATCATTAAATTTCTTTAAATTATTAATAATAAAAAC
Organism: Asteroscopus sphinx; assembly: GCA_949699075.1. Lineage (NCBI taxonomy): Eukaryota > Metazoa > Arthropoda > Insecta > Lepidoptera > Noctuidae > Asteroscopus > Asteroscopus sphinx. Next base: position 16,551,533 of record OX453013.1, read on the forward strand.
AACATAACATCAAATACAACGTGAAATTTTCAATGATAAACAATAACTTTCCAAAAATGCGTTCTCCGCTCGACCACTTGCAACTTGCACGCACTTTGCTTGTTTTTTAGGCGCCGACTCATAATTAGCTATTTACATTAGTTTAGTTAGGAAAAGACTAAAAGCTTTATTTTATTTCTCGCTTTTCAGTTTCTGTTTTCGTCGGTTCAATTTTTTGTTAAAAAGTTTTATTCTCTCCACAATTTATATCTTTCTATATTATTGCACGTTTTGAAAGAATACATTATGGTTTAGACATGTGAATTAGTTTTTTATTAGAAAATTTTACACAGTTTTAAGATGTACCTAATTAGGTAAAGTCACGATCCTTCCCGGTGATACATTTTGTCGACAAAGTCACTCGAACGAATCCTGCTACATTACACGTAGCTACGGCTGTCGTCAAACATTGAGCGCAAGCGATTTTAGCTTTAGTGGTGGTTCACCGGAAAGTTTGCTCATTGTACCTATCGAAATAAAACTTTTTAACAAAAAATTGAACCGACGAAAACAGAAAGTGAAAAGCGTAAAATAAATAATTATGAGTCGGCGCCAAACGAACTTTAAACAAGCAAAGTGCGTGCAAGTTGCAAGTGGCGGAGCGGAGAACGCATTTTTGGAAAGTTATTGTTTATCATTGAAAATTTCACGTTGTATTTGATGTGACGTTGTTTTTATTATTTATTTAAAGTAATTTAATGATCTTCGTTGATTGGTTGTTTGGCGCCGACTCATAATTATTTATTTTACGCTTTTCAGTTTCTGTTTTCGTCGGTTCAATTTTTTGTTAAAAAGTTTTATTTTTAATTTTTTTGTGGTTAAAATCTAACTCCAGGTCTCCATTATGTCGTAGTGTCTAGAACTTTATTTACCAGGCCCCTCAGAAAGTATTGCGAAAAAAAGGTTTTATATATGGGAGACTGGCCAGTTATAATGTTTTTCGAAAATATGATTATTTATAAGTAAAAATAAGTAAGTTCCAATTTCAAAATTTCCCTCCACATTTTTTGCGAGTTAATTCAAAGTAATGTGTCTCACTGAAATATGGATCTGCGCCGGGAACATTTTAGAGCTATGATTTTATACGATTTCAAGTGTCGCCTGAAACCGGATGAATCGTACGATAGACTTCAAATGGCATTCATGGATGAAGGCCCTTCCAAGGCAACCGTGTATCGTTGGTATAACGAATTCAAGCGCGGTCGACCAACTTTGGGGGATGACGAAAGAAGCGGTCGCCCTTTGACGGCTGTTACCGAAGAAAACGTGCTAGCAGTGAAAAATTTTATCCACGACAATAGGCGAATTACATATCAGGAGATTCAACACATATTGAAGATTGGATCGGGAAGCGTTCACGAGATTCTACACAGCCATCTTCGCGTGAGGAGGATAGTATCACGCTGGGTGCCGCACAACCTCACCGATGCTCAGAAGCAGGCCCGGGTGGAATGGTGCCGTGATATGCTTAACAAATTTGAAGCAGGCTCGTCTCGGCATGTTTACGACATCGTTACAGGTGATGAGTCCTGGATTTATCAATACGACCCAGAAACCAAGCGCCAGTCGACTGTTTGGGTGTTTCAAAATGAGCCAACGCCTACCAAAGTGAAGCGATCTAGAAGCGGGGGTAAGATTTTGATCGCTAGCTTTTTTAATTTGACTGGCCACTTGGTATCAATTCCCTTACGGGATCAAAGAAGCATTAATGCCGAATGGTATACTACCAAATATTTGCCAGAAGTTTTCTCTGTTATAAGCAACAAGCGACCAAACACAGGGCTCCGCGGGCTACTGCTCCACCACGACAATGCACCTGCGCACACCGCACTCAAAACGAGGGACTTCCTGGACAGCATGCCAGTCAAACTCCTGGGTCACCCTCCTTACAGCCCTGATCTAGCACCGTGTGACTTCTTTTTATTCCCAAAAATAAAAAATCAGCTCAAAGGGATACAATTTTCGTCGCCGGAAGATGCGCTGGCTGCGTTCGAGCAGGCTGTAAACGAGGTGTCTGCGGCGGACTGGAAAAAGTGTTTTGAAAACTGGTTTAGGCGCATGAATCTTTGTATAGAGGCTGGTGGAAAGTACTTTGAAAAGATTTGATAAAAATATATGTACGTATAGAACAATTTTTTTTAGTTTCGCAAAACTTTCTGAGTGTCCCACGTATGTGTGTCAAGTTTCAACAGAATCGGTTAACAGGTAAGAATTCAGTGGGTGAACAAACACTCATCCCATATCCATTAAAAAAAGAATCATCAAAATCGGACCACACTGTAAAAAATATATATATACGCGTCGAATTGAGAACCTCCTCCTTATTTCGTCGGTTAATAAATGAAAAAGTAAATCGTCTCCCGCATCGCTTGACAGCGGCTAATACACAATTCAGTGGACTTTCTGCGGAAGCTGAATGGAGGACACGGTACAGCGGCGCACACTGGCGGAGTGCCCAGTTTGGGCCACGCAGCATCGTGACCTCATCAGTGCGGTAGGAGGCAGTGATTTCTTGCTTCCGCCCGTGGTTCTGTCTATGGTTGCTTGGGAAGGCGCGCGTCATTTTCTTCTGTGAGAATGTGATGCTCGCATAGGAGGTGAACTGAGCGTCGCATGATACGCCGACCTCCAGCCACCCTAGAACGGGGCCTGCGGGCGGCAAACTTGGGGTAGCCCACCGCGCAACTTGTCAAAGACCGATGACGGTGGCACATGTGCCAGTCTGGAGAAGGGTGCGGCCGACGTGAGGCCGCACTAGGAGAAGGGGCTCACCTACTAGTAGTAAGCCGGAACCAGATAGCAAGTCGGGGGTGGTAGGAGAATGTAGGGCCAATTCTACGCCCATGGAACACCATGGTGGTTTTAGTCGGTAAGAGTCCGATACTTGTTATCACTGGATCCGGCAGGCGGAGTGAGCATGAGGACTTCTCCACGAGAAAAAAAGGGTTTTAGCGGCTTTTATAGATCAATATATAGAAACACAGTTCAAAATATAGAAAAGAGTTGATCTGTTAAACTGACATCAATAGCTATAATTTTAATCACACTTTAATCAATGAAATTGAATTTCTCGATGCATTAGTGATGCCAATCATTCTACATGACAATAAGAGCAGAGCTTTTAATGAGTGTTACAATAATTATTTTGTGTAATTGTAGCGTTGTGGATCTGAATAGTTTAGTCGAGTGAACAGTATAAAACCTAACCGGTGTTGCGCATCCCTGAAATGTATGCGCAACAATAGTAATCGCGTTGGCCTCTGTGACTTTTAAACACAGCAGCTTCCAGGGTGGTAACTATCCTCATGGAATTCATATTTTATCCCCAATCACGGGGTTCTACCTTCCGGCTGGAATTCTACCTTCCGGCTGGAATTCTACGTTTCGGCTGGAATTCTACGTTCCAAATGCAATTCTACGTTCCAAATGCAATTCTACGTTCCGGCAAGACTTTCCTTGTTCCCGCTGCAACCACGAGGCAGCGTCTACCTGCGGTCCTGCTGCCCGCCGGCCTGACGTACCATCCACGTGGCGGAGACGATGATGGGGATGGTACCCCACTGTCTTCCTTCCTAAGTGCGCGAACGCTCAGTGCCAGTGAACAATAGCCTTACCCGCGACCTAGCCGAGTGTCTTAAATAATATGTGTATTAAATCTCCGAGTGTTCTCTATCATCTCTCAACACACTACCTTATCTGTCACTGTGGGCACCACAGTGACAGATAAGGTAGTGTGTTGAGACCGCAGTTAACACCGCAGTGACACCTACCTATCTTTGTAACGGACTGCGCAGCTCCCTGTGCAGTCTCTACCGTTACATAATTAAATATAATTATCAAAAATAAGTAACTTCAAGTTACGCGTCAACTAACATTTTGTACTGACGATAGCTTCTATCAAATTTCTTGTGGCAAGAAAATTAAATGTTAACTTTTTATACGTACATCATTTGTATAGGTACCGAAAGGTTTTACATTACACACTTCTTGGAAGTATTTTGCAATAATTAAATCTTACAAACCCATGAAACTGTGTTTTACGCGAGCCGGGTAATGGGTAAAGTTTCATTGCGAGCTTTTATCTAATTTATTTTTATTGTTATATGAGCCAGTTTATGCCCCATTTTATATCTTTTCCAGTAGTTACAATCAAGAGTACTGAGCGTGATATGTTTTGTTAATACGTCGCTTAACTCGAGTGTTTTTTTTAAAACTCTAATTGTATTTTTTTTTTACATTCATCATTATCATCATCATCATCATTTAAGCCACTGCTGGACATAGTCCTAAAGGGGGGGGGGGGAATTGCCATAATCGTCACGCTTACCAGGCGTGTTGGCGATCGCAGTTGGTTGGTTAAAAACTCAGAGAACGCATCCTCTGATGAATCCCTCAGTCGCCTTTTACGACACCCATGAGAAGAGATAGGGTTGTGCGATTCTTTATGTCCGGCACCACGCGGAACAATAAGCATTACATTAGCATTTTTCACATCATAAGGGTACAAATATCTTTTTTACCACGTTTTTATGAACTTATTTTCCTTCCTGTCTGTTCGGCGCAATTTTTGCAATCAATTTTTAACTAATTTCTCGATAAGCTAGAGACTTGAAACTATAAATATACGTCAGGACTGGATGACAATTTAATACTAATAAAAACGTAGTATTTAAAAAAAAACATATTCATCAAATTATTACTTTTCTGTTTTTAGTTTTGGTTCTTTCTTTATCCAATCCTGCAAGTTCTGATACCTTAAAGTTGACTAAAGGGAATGGTTGTGATAAGTATTTTTATTAAGGCAATGGGTGGACAGCTGTCACTGTACGTTACCGTTTAAAAAAAAAATCGGTTTCGGTATAATTGGCACACTGCTTTACCACCAATATAATTATGTTATGTAATTAGTTAATTACATTTTCAGTATTGATGTTATCCATTTGCAATATTCCTTAACTATTACGCTTTTGTTATAGGTAGATACAAATATGTTTGAGAAAGTAGATCAAAATAGAATAGTGGCAATAGAATATTATTTTGATAAAGCCTGTCATACAAGCTATTATATGAATTTATTATCCAAAACTGAATTAATGTTATGTAATAGCTTAACGTTTCTGTTGGTCGGATTTAAGAATATGTGAATTAGTTTTTCAGTAAAAAATAAGTTTTGTAGTTGTTCCTACAAAGTACAATCCATGATTTCACACATAACATAACATCACGCCTATATTCTCCGAAGGGGTAGGCAGAGGTGTATATACACCTAATTTTCGCCAGCTATGTTATAAGTCCAATCGCTTGACGTGTATTGTTTATGCCGCTCAAAGTAAACAAATAAAAAAACTTGAAAAAAATACAAAAACCGACTTCAAAAAGAATAAAATAATTTGTGTGAAACAGTTTAGGAAGACTGTGCCAATTTTTTCTTAAATCAAGCCGAATCTTAATTTTAATCTTTTTGAAGTCGGTTTTTACTTTTTAGGGATCCGTAGTCCTACAAGGAACCCTTATAGTTTCGTCATGTCCATCCATCTGTCCGTCTGTCCTAATCCTTTACAGCTTAATAACTTCTACATTTATAAACATAAGTAAATGAAATTTTGTTACAAAATAGTCTAGATATAGATCTCAATTTTAAAATAATAAAAAAATCGTGATTACGTATTTTAGGGGTGGCGCCCATACATGTGAAATGGGGATGAAAATATTTTTTTCGCCGCACCCCCACTTCTGTAATATCATTGAATAGTTTTACTAAAATGAAGGTAATGTTTGGTACATACTTTTTCTATCAGGTGTACCATCTGCGAAATATAGCCCACCAAAGTGGCTTGCAATGTGTCCCCCCCCCCCTGCCATTTCTAAACTATGCAACGTAGAAACTTATAATCTTCCACATTGATAGACCTTTGTAAAAACTCTCTTTTAAAATGATTTCGAGTATAATGTAATTATAAATTTTCGAGTTATAAATAGAAAACTGAAAAATACTATAAACGTCCTAGTTCAAAGGTCATTGACCTTAGAGAAAAATGATCATAGCAAATAATGCTCCTTTAGCTACTTTCTATTTGATAAAATCACAAAAAGTTACTTTGTGTTATGTTGACATGACATACTTCTTAAATTTGGCGCCATCTAGCGGCTACTAACAACACTCTCTGAGTCGCTAATGCTGCCGTCTATTGCATTTGGCGCTGTATAGCGCGCGCCATCTAGCGGCTACTAACGACACTCTCTGAGTCGCCAATGCTGCCGTCTATTGCAAAAACTAAAATAGCCATGATTAACATTCGATTTGATTTGTTTGTAACATCTACTTAAGGAACCCTATAATACTGAGCATGGCCCGAAATGCTCTTGGCCGGTTTTTAAATTTAATTTATTTCAATATCAGAATCATTAAAAGAAGTTAAATTAAAAGTTTGCGTTGTGTGTCTTAATTTTAACAATGTCGCTCATATCAAAGACAATTTATTCTTATTCTTATTCTTATTCTTTATTGTACACACAGATATACATTTATATTACAGTAGGAAAGTTTATGTACATCGGCGAGCTTAACTCAGAACTGAGTTTTCTAACAGCAAACACAATTTAAATTAAAATACTTTAATATTTTCATGTCGTTAAGCGATAAAAGTTTGTTGAATTAATCCATCTTTAATGTAACCTGCATTTTGTGCAAATTAAAGTATTTTATTGTATTCTAACGAAAGTGGATAAGACAAGTGAAACCCGAGCAGCTGAATCTAAAGTGACAATAAAACAAGGTGGTTGGATTTAGATACGTTTGATGCTATTGAATTTTATCGCTCGACTGTACCCGAGTGACGTCAGAAATGTACTGGATAAATGCAACTGTGTCCAATATATGTGACGTCTACAGATTTATACTAGCTTTTGCTGCCGGTTTCGTTCGTGAGTAGAAGGGAATATTTATTATGCAACGCTGTTTACATTTTGTGTGATGATGTATGGGGTTTTGTGTAACAGAAAGTTTCATGGACATATACGTTACAAAATTTTGGTACGGAAAAATTATACATTATGTTTTATTTTATTTGTACACATACCTGTTCGTTACCTATTTGTGTATCTGTTACACTGTTTAGTTATTTAAATGTTGCGTACCTTTAACTGGGACAATAAACCATTTTTCTTTCTTTCATATAAAAAGTAATTCCATAGTTCATACATACAGTGAACATTCTGAAACATAATATTTTTTACTGTTATATGGATGTTACTACAATAAAACGTAATGTTTCATTAATTTTTAATATTTATAACATATATATTTAATTCCGTAACCAATATTAACATCTTAGGCTAGACTTTAAAAAGCTTTGATAGCCTAGCGGTTGTACGCTATTCTAATATCTGTGTGACTTGGAACCCGGCCCACACCTCTGAGTTCGGATTTATATGCGGATTAGAATTTGATTATCAGGAAAACATCGGGAGGAAACCTGTATTATATACATGAGAATGCTCTAAACAGTTCTCGATGGTGAGTATAGTCCACCAACCCACAGTAAGCTAGTGTGCCTAAGTCCTTCTCATACTGAGCAGAGGCCAGTGCCCAGCAGTGGGACAGTATTGGGCTGATTATGTTATGCCCTGTACACTGATGTGCTTGCTTGTATTTTTCACGTAAAAGGACACAACGAAGTAAATATTTTATTTCATTGTGATTCACTAGCAATGGGACAGTGTTACAGTGTCGAGGGAATTGGGGAATTAACGACGCTCTCACTAGTGATCGGTCACTACTGGTGCATTTTTCACTCATTCAATTCAATATTTTATCACTCTGATATGGGTTGTATTAAAATTAATTTAATCATTCGCTTTGTTCCACATAAATACATTTCATGTATCGCTATGTACTGTGATTAATTAAAAACTGTTAAATAGTACACAATGATTGTGTGTACAACATCCAAGAGCTTGTTCTATAAGACAACGCAATAACTCAGAAAGAACAATCAACACAACAATTGTTTAAAGCAATTTAATTTTTAAATTGAAAATTCCGAGCCTTCCCACTCCTTGGTCATGGCTGTGAAAAACTATATTGCTCTTTTTATTAAAAATACGAAGTGTTCCAACGAGGGGCAAACTGCCACTAAAACGTTATGGTTACTGCGGTGACATTCGCACGAATACCTAACTTATAAAATTGGTAATCCCTTACGCAATAGCCACCCTTCTTGGGTACCCGATAAAGTATTACCTACAATGTATTAAGGATTATTTCAGCCCTACGCCGATATTGTTTAACGTTAGTCCCACTCGTTTTTTTGCTTTTTATTTCTTTTATTTCTCCCTGTTTTGGTATTTGTACGTGGACTTTTATCGTTGTCTAGTATTAGTGGGGACTGACCGAAACAGCTGAAGTACGCCTCCATGTTTAGCAGAAATATTTCGCGCAAAGTAAAAACTTGATAGTAAAGTTTTCTCGTTATCTTGTGAAGTACAATGCGTAAGTACTTAGAAGAGATATTGATATTGCGTTCCTAAGTACCAATTGTAGGGAAATGGAGTTGGGAAGAGATGCTCTCAAACTACGATATCATTACGAAGAACAATAAATGCGAAATGAAATACGAATTTCTCAACAATATAACTCAAACAATAATTTAAATCTGATAGATTACAATTTATTGCTCTCTGAAGCCGAGCAAAATAGTTTTAATCATGATAACATAAATATTTGTTACCTACGATTCGCGAGCGCCGATCGCGGTACAACACATTTACATTAAGAGAGCCAATAGCTGCAGTGAACGTTACGTGAAATTTCCATTTGGTATGTAACAGTTTGCCGAGCAAAATTATTAGTCAATTGTTTGGATACCACGCCATTGTTAGAGCATAAATGTTACGCTTGCGTTTATTGTCTGGTAACGAGTTTTGCATATCCTACGTTTAGAGTCGAGTACTTAGTGCCTCAAATGTAAGTGCGTTTAAGTGCCTTTGACTAATAGATTTGGTCTGGGCAGCATTTGGCAAACTTCGCCGGGTCTATTCATTGCTTAAACCACAAAGTTTGAAGACAAAGGTCTTCAACCAGTGCGTCCCGCCTGTCATGACTTACGGTGCCGAGTCGCTAAGCGAGCTATGGAGCGAGCTAATATGATTGGAGTTTCTTTGAAGGATAAAATCCGTAACGAGATTATCTTAGGATCAGTAAGCTGAAGTGGCAGTGGGCTGGCCATGTCTGACGAAGGACGGATGGCCGCTGGCGCAGACGAGTCTTAGAGTGGAGACCGCGAATCGGCAATCACAGCGTAAGGTGGCCCCCTGCCAGGTGGACCGATGACCTGAAGTTGGTGGCTTGGGGGGACCGGATGCTGAAGGCAGAGGACCGAGTGTTTTGGCACAACTTGGGAGAGGCCTAATGTCCAGCAGTGGACTGCGATAGGCTGAGTTAAAAAAATAGATACTCGATAACTCGATGGATGGGTTTAGGTAATTATGGTTTTAATTTTTGTATTATCTATCTAAACTTAAAAAGAGAGATGTCCTGACTGGCTGACTCATCAACTAAGAGCCAAAATTACTTAATTTAGAAACAAGAAATTTGGGTTATATTTTCCTTTTGTAACAAGCACCTAGTAAGAAAGGATTTCGGAAATTATATCCCTAAGAGGTTGAGGTGTTAGTTTGTGTAAAAATAATCCCCTGGATCGAACTACTTAAAACATAGGAACAATTATATTTTTAGAAAATAATGGAAAAAATATTTTTACTTTTTTCAAAATAAAAGAAGAAGTTGAAATGGGGTGATAAAGTTTGTATGGGGGAATATTTACATCGCTTGTTTTGATTGAGTCGAAACTCGGTATAAATAATCTATAAATGAATGAATAAAATACGTGTTTTTTCTTAAATTAAATCTGACGAGGGTAATCAAGAGCTATTAACGTGAAAAATCTTCCACTGGTGAAATTTACACAAATAAAGAGTATTTGTAAAAAAAAAAGGAGTAAATTACATATCACGTATACCTAATTACCTACATAACTTAAAAGACAGGATACCTTAAAGGGGCATCTCAAAATTATTTGCGCGAGCGAAGCTGCATGTGCACTGCTAATATAATAATATTATAATGAGGACAGATTTGTTTGTTTGTTTGTAATCGATAAACTCTAAAACTAATAAACCGATTTTAATAATTCTTTCAATATTAGAAAGCTACTTTATTCAGAAGTGATATTTTATTTCAGTATATACACGGGCGAAGTCTAGTATAAGATATAAGTGGTTGCTGATTAATCTAGTCATCCTAAGACGCTTATTTCAGTGATTTTTAACGTCAAATAAAAACAAAACAAAAATATAAAATTTAAAAACGTAATATGACTCACAATGTAAACGAAACAAAAAACGCGAATATTCAAAAATAAACTTAAATTACAGTTTCCTTTAAGATGCAATGCCCTTTTAAAAACCGGCCCGCGGTGCTGTTACTTTACATTTCGTCTTAAAAAGGCAAACAAAAAAGTTCATAAAAATTCAGTCGAGAGAGGTCGGAGTCAGTTGTCCTTTTTTGGTCACCGCTCCGCCAACGGGACGATGTAAAAGAGTCCGACAGAAACTTGTTCGAAGAAGTCGATTTAAGTTACGAAAGGAGAGTACCTAAATTACATTTTTATCACAAATTTTCATAAAACAATAAGAATATTCTGCGTTAAATTATATACATTCGGAGCGGCATGGAATTTGTTGAAGTTACTGGGCTGTGGATAAAATAAATTGATGAATCAATAATGCAACAAGGGAAGGAAGCTTGGGAAATAAAATAAAGTCACTTATTTGTTCAGGTTCTACAAAATACTTCAACAAAAGTTAAGGGTCCAATCGAAGACAAACAGAACTCCAAACGCCTTATCAACTTTCGCTTCATTGATTAATAAATAAGAGAAGCTGAAAACATGCGTGGGGTGGGATGAGTATATATTATATCCATCCATTTGAAATCTGAGACCCTATTACTGACATAGCAACGATCTCAGTCCACAAGCGACAATCATTATTTTCACACTTAACAAAGTACTCCTCACATGAAAAAAGCGTGCATAAGCATAAACTCCGAGAATTATTCGATTCATTTCAAAGGAATCCAACTAAAAGGAACGCGAGACTAACTCAAAGCTTTTATATCTCGTTTGGAGGCGCCTTATTGTCTTCAGCGGTATATGTATTAAAGCTTGCTTTCTCTTGCGTAAATAAAATCCATTGGAAAAAGAAGTGCTTGGAAGCAAGTGCAAGGGTTGGGGGCGTCTAGGTGTAATGCCTCATGCGAGTGTCGGGGACAATGCAAAGTAGATTGAATTGGAAAAAAGACTTGAACAGAATGGCGGCTTTCGGCACCCCGGGGAAAAGGAAAACTCGCTTCAAAGGGTTCACAATGAGAGCGGTGTCCATAGATGTTGCCGCTTTGCAGTGTTGTGGAGTTCAGCTTTTGGGTTCATTTTCCTATTACGAGAGTATTGAGGAAAAATTTGGTCTAAAATAAAAGTTTCATAAACACCTTTGCATTACTCCTAATTTTTCTTGAAGAGTTGCAGATAAAGGCAAATACACTGTTAGTCATGTATAATATTTAATTTTTATTTTGCTCTTAAAACTGATTAATTTTTGGATAGGTATTCATTCTCATGCCATCCAACCGTTAATCGGACAACAGCCATTTTGCATCACGTTTTCATAAATTAATTCAACTAATTAATTCACGCTGCGTTCGCAATATTGCCATTACCTAAATACCTACGTTATTATTTACCCTATTTATGAACAATTTTAGAATCTTAAAAGTAAATAAAACCCTTTTAAAAATTCTATTATTTTTAGGGTTCCGTACATAAAGGGTGCCAGACGGGACCCTGTTACTCTCGCTTCACTGTCCGTCCGTCTGTCTGTCACAGGGCTGTATTTTTGAACAGTATTAGGTAGCCAGTTGAAAATATGTGTTGTTATGACTTCTATCACGAAAAAAACTACACGAGTGACGTGGATCGTGCTGGTTGGCGTAATCAGCAGCTGCGGTGCGGGGCGAGGACTCTGCATATCATTACGACGAGCTACGTACAAGTGAGTGACAGTGAAGTGATTCGAGGATAAACTGTGAGTACTTTATAGCAAGTGAATTAAAATCAAGCAAATTTAGACTTTCATAGACTTAGAAAATTTAGATAGCAAGTTGGACTTAGAATAATTTCAACAAAAAGTGAACTACGGGGAACCTATGCCCAATTTTTTCCCGTTGTGTAAAAGGTTCAAAGACTTGTAATTTTTTCACTTATTGACTACGAACTTTAAAAAATTGCATTCAAGAACAGTTCAAAAGATAACATCTTTATTGCAACCATGGAAGCTTTGAGTAATTTACAATTTAATCTACATTCTACTATAAGAAAGGCACAATCTAACTTCAAGAAATCGCCTAAGGTGCGACTAACCAGTTCATACATAGAAACCAGACTGGATAATTTAGAAACGAACTGGTCAACGTTTTCTGAAACTCATTTGAAAATTGTAACATCGGTTAAGTCTATTGAATTTGAAAAATTAGAATATAACATTCAAAACTTATATGAAACTACTGAAGAATTATTTACCGATTATAAAGCAGAGTTGAAGGAATCGTTAAAGAAGATTGTATGTTCGGATAGTTCAAATAAAGTGCCTGAATCTTCTTCAAAGGGTTCTAAGGGTATATGTTCTGTTAAATTGCCAAAGATTGAGTTGCCAATGTTTACAGGAAATTATTCTGAGTGGATTAGCTTTCGCGACTTATTTAAATCCCTCATAGACAATAATAACTGTCTAGACGAGGTACAAAAGTTGCATTACTTAAAGTCTCATTTGTCTGGAGAGGCTGCAGGTCTTTTAAGGCATATTCCTATTACTAGTACTAATTATGCAACTTGTTGGTCTCAATTAGAGAATAGATATGATAATAAGAAATATTTAACTACCTGCATACTAAAACGATTTATGAGTCAAAGGAATATTGTAACCGAATCCTCGAACGCTATCAAAGAATTATTGGATACTTCTAATGAGTGTTTACATGCATTGAAAAATTTAGGTATAATGGTTGAGTACTGGGACATTATTGTTATACATGTATTGAGTTTAAAGTTAGACACTGAGTCGCGTAAACAATGGGAAATGAAAATTAGCGATTGTTCAGATGACTTACCTACAATGACTCAGTTTAGATCTTTTCTTGAACAAAGATTTAGATCTTTAGAATTTTTAGATAATAAAAGTCAACGTTATCAGTCTAATCGTAATGTCTCAGTTAAGTCGCTTCATGTGTCAGAAACATTGTGTATTTATTGTCAAGATAATCACAGGCTAGCTAATTGTAAAAAGTTTGCTGGTCTCGATATGGATAAGCGTCGAAATTTTGTCCAAACTAATGGTTTATGTTATAACTGTTTAGGGGCAAATCACTCCGTATATGCATGCCGCCAATCTACCAGATGTCATTTATGTAAAAGGAAGCATCATACTCTGCTTCATCTCAAGAATGTCTCCAAATCAGTTTTTGATAGTAACACCACTGATCAAGTTGTAGAAGGCAGTGATTCTGCTGGTGCAACCACATCAATCCAGAGTAAGTCATCTAGTATTGTAAGTTGTTTTGCTAATAGTCATAGCCAAACATTATTGGCTACCGCTTTAATTGCAGCGGAATCAAAGAGCGGTACTGCTATAGTATTAAGATCCTTGATAGATCAGGGTTCTCAGGCTTCGTTCGTGACGGAGTCCGCAGTCCAGCTCTTGGGTCTTGAAAAGATACCAACTAGAGGTTTCATTTCAGGTATAGGCGGTGATCAAGGACGATCGAAGATTTCATTAAATTCGATGGTTCTCATTAAGGTTAAATCACGCGTCGACCCCAGTTTTATTACTATTGTTAAAGCTTATGTTTTAAAGAAATTAACGACTGTTTTACCGGAAAGGAAGGTTATGGCAAATGTTTTGACCACAATCTCGTCTTTGGATTTAGCAGATCCTTCTTTCGATACTCCGAACAAGATTGATTTGCTTTTAGGCGCTGAAATTTATGGCCAGATTTTATTAGAAGGTTTAGTCAGAGGTCCGCCTGGTTACCCTATTGCACAAAATACTAAACTAGGTTGGATCTTGTCTGGTCAAGTAGGTGAAATCAACCAAAGCGAGACATGCCACAATATCGTCGTTACATTGCATTCCAGTCATACAGATGAGAATGTAATTTTTAAAACAATCTGGGAATTACAATCTGAGCCTAACGGTTATTACAATAGGGTTTACTTAACCCCGGAAGAACAGAAGTGTGAGGATATATTTAAGGCCACGGCCAAACGAGACAAATCTGGTCGCTATATTGTGCATATGCCTTTCAAGTCAAGCGATCCTGCTTGTAAATGTGGCGGATCAAAAGAAATTGCTCGAAAGCGATTTCTTACTTTAGAAAAGCGGTTCCTAAATAATCCTGATTTCAAGGCTCAGTACTCAGCTGTTTTTAACGAGTATATAGCCCTTAATCATATGGATTTAGTACAGGATAGGGATATAGAAGGTTCTGTATATTTGCCGCACCATGCCGTTATTCGCAACGACAAAACTACAACGAAGTTGCGCATCGTATTTGATGCATCTTGTGTAGGTAGTAACGGTGTATCTCTCAACCGCGATTTAATGGTGCGTCCTCCACTGCAACTTGAACTTCGTCACATCATTATCATGAGCTGGCGTTGTGATCCTATGTGCCTAGTAGCTGACATCGTCAAGATGTACAGGCAGATTAAGGTATCCGATGATCACACAGATTTTCAGCGTATCTTATGTCGTGAAAATCCAGATGACGAACTTCAAGTCTTGCGTCATTTGCGAGTAACGTTTGGAACATTGTTGGCACCTTATCTAGTAGTTTGGTCATTGTGGCAATTAGGTCTGGACAAGGTTCGCAAACAGCACCTATACGTGTGGACAGATTCAAGCGTCATTTTAGCGTGGCTAAGCTGCCATCCGAGTCGGTGGAAAGCATTTACCGCGAATCGGGTTTCCGAAATACTTACCATTATGTATAGAAGTCAATGGTCACACGTGTTGTCATCGAAAAACCGAGCGGATTGCGCTTCTCGGGGAATAAGCTCCTCGGAGTGTAGTGATATACAACTCTGGAAAAAGGGTCCAATATGCTTACATAGTGAAAGGATAGACTATAATAAAGGAAATATACAGGAAACTACGCTAGAAGAAAGAAAGATAAAAATAAAATGTCATGCAACTGCTATAGAATATGATGATAGTATATTTACTAGGTTTTTTAAGTTCAGTAGGTTACTAAGGGTAATAGTTTACTGTAGAAGATTTTTACGGATGAAGGTATTTGAACGTACTATAAATAAAGTAACTACTTGGCTAACTACTAATAAATTAAGTGAAACTGTACTTACCTGCGTTAAACTTTGCCAACTCCAGTTCTTTAGAGAAGAAATAGAATATGTAAAAAAGAAACGTAAATTAAACAAGGCTAGTAGACTTACCTCGTCGAGTCCTTTTCTTGACGATGACGGGATCTTAAGAGTAGGCGGTCGATTGCACCGGGCTTCTATTGATGAGAATATGAAGCACCCCATCTTAATCCCTTATAAATCACACTTCACCAATCTTTTGATTGCTGAGGCTCACGAGAGAACATTGCACGGCGGGCCGCAGTTGATGCTCAATTATTTAAGATCTAAGTATTGGATACTCAATGATGAGAAACAGACAGATTGTAATCCCGAACCTAAAATTGGAGACATTGTTCTGGTGAAGGAGGATGATCCTCCACCTGCTAGATGGCTATACGGAGTGATTATAAATAAACATCCAGGTTTGGACAACCTTACTCGCGTAGTAACCATATTGGTGTAAAAATAATGAGATTAAAAGACCTAAGTTAGTTATTGTACCTGTAACAACTTAGTTATTTTTATACCAACCTTATGATGAATTTACATTTATTCTTGTTTTTTGTACCATTTTTGATTACACAACAACTGTTTGTTAATTTGTTTGCATGAAATTGTTTTGTTTTGAATCTATATACCTTTGTTTCGTTTTTGATTTACTTATGTCATGATTTTGTATCATAGAGCTAATGGTCTGACCTATGTTATGGTGGGCGGCCACACAACTAAATACTAATAAGTTTATTTATATTGTTATTGTTAAGCTTGATGGACAGGGTCGTCCATGGTGGGCGGAATGTCTAATCTGTTTATAAATTTTATTTGAAGTTTTGGTTTTAATTGTCATTTACTTAGTATCGCTGTTATTCAATAGATGCCGTTGTGCCATGACGTCACGTTTCTAAATCGCGGTGTCCAGATTTTCCAACAGATCATGACCCTTCAAGTTAATTAGTGTAATAAACGTCTTGCTCTGGACATATTGTTTTATTCCTTCGGGAGATATTTTTGAGACTGTGTACACATAGACATATGTGGTGCACCTGCGGAAGAAAAAGTTGCAAAAATTCACATTTCACTCACGATACGTTGATGTCTTTTGATGAACTCTCGTAGAGTAAATGAGTTTTTATAGGGTATCAGATCGATGGGGGTACGGAACCCTTACTGCGTGAGTCCGACTGGCACTTAGCCGGTTTTTTCTATTTATTTATTGTCCGTTAACACAAGTTTCGCTAGTTAGTGTCAAGATTGTAACTGCATTAGGTACATTTATCACTAGAATAAATGTACCTAATGCAGTTACAATCTTGACAAAGGGATATTTCCGATCCAGTTAGTGGAACAGGATAACTTAATTAAAAGTTAAAACATTCTATTGCAACGTTCCTTATTAAATTCCTGATATGAACTGAAAGGTGCTCATTTACACTTAAACTATTTAAAAAAAACAGCCAAGTGCAAGTCACTCACCGAGGGTTCTGTACCTTCCTTGGATGTAGAAAAACAGATAAGAAACTAGATATGTTGCGTTATGTTAGACACTACTGATAGCTTACTTAAAATGTTGCATGCCAACTAGGCGAAATGACGGATTTTTATTTTATGATAACAACTATATGTAACTCATTTCTAGCAAATAAACATTCTTATTCTTATAAGAAGTTATTTATTTATTAATTTTCCACCTCAAAAATGAAACTTTTTTGTTTGTGAAGGAATATCGATGATTAAAATAAACTCTGCTAGTTAGAAACAACACTATTCTTCCTGTAATATTTAGATAAACTTCTATTACCTGTAATTATTTCAGGTTTTTTGCTTAACTTCTGAGATAAGAGCGGGAATGTTTTTTTTAAATCGTAAATAGAAAAGTACTCAGCATGAAAAAAACAAATAAAGCGGTTTTGGAATGAGCTACTAATTCCTTTCATAATTATGATACCTCACTTGAACTAGTAGCTCCACTTTGAAATTTTGACATCCCCTTTTTGGTCCCTTTTAGCAACGAAAATAAAATGATCTTTTTTTATTTGCGACAAGGTTGGGTAAGCGATATTTAAAAGTGTTCCAAATTTCAGAGTGATAGCATTTGAATTTGCTAAAATATACCGCTGTGACAGACGGATAGACAGAGGTACGGAGCCGTACCATGAGTGTTCCCTTTTACCTTTCTAATACGGAACCCTAAAATTGTCAGAACGGAACTAAATGAGAAATTCTTTCGTTTAAATAACTAGTAGAACCAACAACCTACGAGAGGTGCTTCAAGTATTCAGCTACAGTTGCGAGGTTTTGCTTTGCGCTTTAGAATACACTCAACGTATTCCAATAAATATATGCAGTTAACTTTTTTCTGAAAGCATCTCTTTAGTTAACATAAATTATAGAGATGCATTCGAATAAATCTTGAACGTACGGTCGACTGTACGTCTGTGGTAACAGTTCGACATTGACAGCGTCTTTTTTTGCAAGCAGTAAGGGTGGTTCTCTAATTCAAGTGTTACCACTGTCATGCAGTTGACTGTATAAGCATTTTTAAAATTAAAATATACAAAACTTTGCACGCAGCTTCGCCCGCTTTTAGGTAAATTGGTATATCACAGAAATATTCATCGCACATCCTTCGGGAACTGTTGTCACGAGATAAAAAGTAGTCTATATTAATGTATATTGGCTTGTTTTTTAGCTATAATTCTAGAAAATAGTACAATACTAACGTGGCCGGCAACAGGAGCATTGATGGATGAATGTGAAAATGTGGGCCGAGGCACACATACGTGAATCCCACTAACACACGTCTCGTCACCGGTCACGTGTGATTTAACTAAGCACGTCCACGTTTCGGCACCGTAAGTCATGACAGGCAGGACGTACGGTTGATCAATGGTTTTTTAATAATTAAGACTATAAACGATAAGTCCGTTAAAGAAAAGCAAAGTAACCTGCTAGAAGCAAACAAGGTAGACATAAATACTAACTTCACATGCAAACAAACAAAAAACTTTTGTGCCACTACGGTAGAATAGGTGCGTCCGAGTACAAATTTGGCACACAAACAGCTAAATCATACACACAATGGCCATTACTTGTGTCAGAGGGGAAATCATTATTTATGCCATCTTTAATTCCTTATTACTTGACATATGAATCATAACGTAGGCTAGGACGCAGTATATCGACACGTCTCAGGGATTTTGTAAGAAAGATTAGACAAAATTCGTGACACAAAGTACTTTGACATTAGCTTTCATTCGAAAATTAAAGCAAAATTCATTGCGTGGTAAGTAGTTGCCGATATCACGGATTGTCAAAACACACGGAGCAATGAACAATGCAATCCAGATGATTGCGATCGCGAGTGAGTTACGCAATTCGGCAGCTGTTGGTTCATGTAAAAAAAAATAGATTGTTTTCAATTGAAAAGTAGGCCTGAATGCTTCGTTTTATCATTCGCAGCTTTTATCAACTCACTGCCTTCTCACTGCATAAACTTTCTCCCTTTTACGCAAGTCTCCCCTTTTTGTGAAAATCTTGTTCAGGTTTTTCCAACAACTGCAGATACTTCTATTGTTTTTAACGGTTTGAATCTGTGTCATGTCTACTCAGATGTAAATCTGAATTGAAATTGCCAGCATTAAGTAAGGAAGTAGGAAGCGTACAAATCACGATATTTTCCGCGCTATTCGCCGTGGATGCGCCCGTCAGCGCGTCTCACCGGCACGGCTTCACAATGAAGCTAATAGTTAACGATTCAATCTCTTTACCTTCAATTCTTATTGAAGAGTAGGCTCCCAAAATAAGGTGACTTATTGAAAACATATGCTGAGTCGAACACATACTTTATGAATGTGTAATTTAGATATATGTTTTTTTGTACCTTTATCTATCGTTTGAGTAGACAGATACATAATAGGTTGATTTTTGTTCGATACTTTTATTTTTTCAAAATCATGCGTTTCCAGAGATTTATCGAATATTTCTACATTATTATTCAAGTTAGCTATATAAAATGTATGCAGATAGGAAGATAAAAAAGTTGATTAAGTACTGGTTAGATGAAATTTGCATAGATTATTTATTATTCTTGTAATAAAACGAAAACTGTTTTGCGACTTACGTCATTTACTTCCGTGGTAAAACGCGCGAGTACGATTTTCTCGAAAATGAGTTCTATTGCAACTCGCATAAAACTGAGGAGAGCGGCCCGCAGTTGCGGAGTGTAAGGGGAGTGCGAGGGTGGGAATTACGTTTTGGGAGCGTCCTCTGAATGCTCTTGAGTTATAGTTATTTTGCTTGTAAAATTGATAGTAATATTTCCATAGCTTAGGATAAAATAGGCAGAAATCAGAGAGCCATTTCACATAATTTGAAATGTCAAAATATAGTACCGATCTAGGCTCAATGTCTTAAATGTAAGAAATAAACATATCTTGTCATACATACATATGATCACGCCTGTTTCCCATTGGGGTAGGCAGATACTATGGATTTCCACCTGCTACGATGCTGACACACCTCTTTCGCTTCATCTACGTCCATTAACCTCGTCATGCATGCTCGTCGGTTTAGAGTCTTGATCTGATATCTTGTCATGATATGGACATTATCATGTCTCTATGGTCTTTTATTACTAAAATCTAGATATTAATATTTAAAGAAAATTACATTGTGATAACATCAGAAGGCCAATTCTCGTAATTAAAAACGCTCAAAATGTAGTTCTAAACTAATCTTACCGCTTTAAATCTCAATCTCTTGACAGTAGATGTTTCTGATTGCCAGTTATTAGTGGCATTAATGACCTAAGTGTCACAAATAAACGGCAAACAGGAACATCTACTGTCAGAAGATTGAGATTTAAAGCATTGAGTTTAGTTTGGAACTTTTTTAATTACGAGAATTCGCCTTCTGAACTATATTTTTATCATTTTTATTTACAAGAATAGGCCTTCGGGAAAGAAATAATAATAAAGCTTTACCTAGCAGTGGATTGAATAAAAGCTGTTCTTATACTTCTTTCATTAGAATTAGCACAAACTATATCTAAGAGTATCTCATGCCACGTGGTAAAAATATATGGCACACAGCAATGATATTTCAAAGTATAGATATGTCATACCCTAACAAAACAAACGAAAAATAACGATATTACACTTAAACTTGTACAAAGTAAGTTAGTTACTTCAAGTTACTTTCGCGTCATAATTATAACACTTTATGTACACACGACGGCATTTTAGTATTTTTGTTGTCAAAGGTCACGTTCGACGTCTTACTTGACGCGGATTAATAGAAAAATGTCCTAATTAGGACGTTTCCGAGTCATCAGATTGCGAGCGCAGTAACATATCTGTACTTTTAAATATCATTGGCACTCAGCAAGCTGGAAGTGGGGCTGACTACCCAGCGAGGTAATTGTGTAATACTAAGTTTACACTAGTAAACTTAGTATTACACAATTACCTCATTAAGAATTAGTTATTATGCTAGTGCATAATAACTAATGCTTAGTGCCTGTCACTTACACTATACCACTACACCTTGCGTGTGACCATGCTGGATTTAGTGCTTAGTATTAGTGAAACTGCCAGTGCATATAAAGTGAATATAAACCGATCCTATCACGCTTAGCGATAAGTGGAAACGATAAGTATTAATGACAAGTACTTGTGTTTGTTTTCTTTTGGTGTAATGTACCAGGCCCCTCAGAAAGTATTGCGAAAAAAAGTTTTTATATATGGGAGACTGGCCAGTTATAATGTTTTTCGAAAATATGATTATTTATAAGTAAAAATAAGTAAGTTCCAATTTCAAAATTTCCCTCCACATTTTTTGCGAGTTAATTCAAAGTATTGTGTCTCACTGAAATATGGATCTGCGCCGGGAACATTTTAGAGCTATGATTTTATACGATTTCAAGTGTCGCCTGAAACCGGATGAATCGTACGATAGACTTCAAATGGCATTCATGGATGAAGGCCCTTCCAAGGCAACCGTGTATCGTTGGTATAACGAATTCAAGCGCGGTCGACCAACTTTGGGGGATGACGAAAGAAGCGGTCGCCCTTTGACGGCTGTTACCGAAGAAAACGTGCTAGCAGTGAAAAATTTAATCCAAGACAATAGGCGAATTACATATCAGGAGATTCAACACATATTGAAGATTGGATCGGGAAGCGTTCACGAGATTCTACACAGCCATCTTCGCGTGAGGAGGATAGTATCACGCTGGGTGCCGCACAACCTCACCGATGCTCAGAAGCAGGCCCGGGTGGAATGGTGCCATGATATGCTTAACAAATTTGAAGCAGGCTCGTCTCGGCGTGTTTACGACATCGTTACAGGTGATGAGTCCTGGATTTATCAATACGACCCAGAAACCAAGCGCCAGTCGACTGTTTGGGTGTTTCAAAATGAGCCAACGCCTACCAAAGTGAAGCGATCTAGAAGCGGGGGTAAGATTTTGATCGCTAGCTTTTTTAATTTGACTGGCCACTTGGTATCAATTCCCTTACGGGATCAAAGAAGCATTAATGCCGAATGGTATACTACCAAATGTTTGCCAGAAGTTTTCTCTGTTATAAGCAACAAGCGACCAAACACAGGGCTCCGCGGGCTACTGCTCCACCACGACAATGCACCTGCGCACACCGCACTCAAAACGAGGGACTTCCTGGACAGCACGCCAGTCAAACTCCTGGGTCACCCTCCTTACAGCCCTGATCTAGCACCGTGTGACTTCTTTTTATTCCCAAAAATAAAAAATCAGCTCAAAGGGATACAATTTTCGTCGCCGGAAGATGCGCTGGCTGCGTTCGAGCAGGCTGTAAACGAGGTGTCTGCGGCGGACTGGAAAAAGTGTTTTGAAAACTGGTTTAGGCGCATGAATCTTTGTATAGAGGCTGGTGGAAAGTACTTTGAAAAGATTTGATAAAAATATATGTACATATAGAACAATTTTTTTTAGTTTCGCAAAACTTTCTGAGTGTCCCACGTACAATAAAGAATACAATAAATAAATAAATAAATAAGTAATAAGCTCGTGAAAAAATAATTGGGTTTGTGTCCACGGATCCCGGGATCAGACTGAATTAGCCACGGATCCCGGAGCGTTGTATCCACTGATACCGTGATCCGTTTCCA
This sequence comes from Asteroscopus sphinx, assembly GCA_949699075.1. NCBI lineage: Eukaryota > Metazoa > Arthropoda > Insecta > Lepidoptera > Noctuidae > Asteroscopus > Asteroscopus sphinx. Next base: position 16,574,191 of record OX453013.1, read on the forward strand.
ACAAATAAATAAATTAATATTTTACCCGCTGATCACGGTATCGGTGGCTACAAGAAAGCAAATACAAGCTTTCATTTCGAAAATACAGCAAGATTTATTGCGAGGTGCATTGTAGCTGATAAGACGGATTATCAAAAAATATGATGCAATGATGATCGGTAACCTAGGTACCCTCAGAGAGATCACCAGCGGCACCAAGGCGTTGCTGGCCTTTTTGAGGAGTTGGGGTGGATCGAGTAAGTTCCCACCCGTACGCAAAATACACGCTTGGACGTAGAGTTGTGGAAACCAGCCCGTTATATTCTAATAAACTATACTATGATGCAATGAGCGTTGAGATCGACATGATCGCGATTGCGAGTGAGTTACACAATTCACGGGCCATTTTAATACCAATTTGTGATTGATGACGATAAAGGTACAACACGTATCGAGCATAATGTTCTAGGTTTTATTCTCAAGTCCCTACAATTCCAAAATAAACAAAAACAAGAAATATTACAGTTTCTCCATGATAAATGGATTAAAACTGCTTGGAAGTTTTAAGCTCTGGAAACATAAATATAAGTAACTACGAGTGACAGTCATAATTAAATGAATAACTATAACAATCTTTACTGCTTTATATTTTTATTTAAAAGTGTATATCTATGTAATTATCTATTCTTCTTCTTCGTGTCGACACGAGCTACATAATGATAATAGCTCATGTCGTGGGGAAAAGATTAGCCAGTCAGCAAGTTGGTAGCGGGGCTGACTGCCCAGGGTGCGCCGGACGATCAATTAAATATCGTCACTCGTGGAGGCTCTTTTAATGCTTTTTTTAATTACGTGGGACACTCAGAAAGTTTTGCGAAACTAAAAAAAATTGTTCTATACGTACATATATTTTTATCAAATCTTTTCAAAGTACTTTCCACCAGCCTCTATACAAAGATTCATGCGCCTAAACCAGTTTTCAAAACACTTTTTCCAGTCCGCCGCAGACACCTCGTTTACAGCCTGCTCGAACGCAGCCAGCGCATCTTCCGGCGACGAAAATTGTATCCCTTTGAGCTGATTTTTTATTTTTGGGAATAAAAAGAAGTCACACGGTGCTAGATCAGGGCTGTAAGGAGGGTGACCCAGGAGTTTGACTGGCGTGCTGTCCAGGAAGTCCCTCGTTTTGAGTGCGGTGTGCGCAGGTGCATTGTCGTGGTGGAGCAGTAGCCCGCGGAGCCCTGTGTTTGGTCGCTTGTTGCTTATAACAGAGAAAATTTCTGGCAAACATTTGGTAGTATACCATTCGGCATTAATGCTTCTTTGATCCCGTAAGGGAATTGATACCAAGTGGCCAGTCAAATTAAAAAAGCTAGCGATCAAAATCTTACCCCCGCTTCTAGATCGCTTCACTTTGGTAGGCGTTGGCTCATTTTGAAACACCCAAACAGTCGACTGGCGCTTGGTTTCTGGGTCGTATTGATAAATCCAGGACTCATCACCTGTAACGATGTCGTAAACACGCCGAGACGAGCCTGCTTCAAATTTGTTAAGCATATCATGGCACCATTCCACCCGGGCCTGCTTCTGAGCATCGGTGAGGTTGTGCGGCACCCAGCGTGATACTATCCTCCTCACGCGAAGATGGCTGTGTAGAATCTCGTGAACGCTTCCCGATCCAATCTTCAATATGTGTTGAATCTCCTGATATGTAATTCGCCTATTGTCTTGGATTAAATTTTTCACTGCTAGCACGTTTTCTTCGGTAACAGCCGTCAAAGGGCGACCGCTTCTTTCGTCATCCCCCAAAGTTGGTCGACCGCGCTTGAATTCGTTATACCAACGATACACGGTTGCCTTGGAAGGGCCTTCATCCATGAATGCCATTTGAAGTCTATCGTACGATTCATCCGGTTTCAGGCGACACTTGAAATCGTATAAAATCATAGCTCTAAAATGTTCCCGGCGCAGATCCATATTTCAGTGAGACACAATACTTTGAATTAACTCGCAAAAAATGTGGAGGGAAATTTTGAAATTGGAACTTACTTATTTTTACTTATAAATAATCATATTTTCGAAAAACATTATAACTGGCCAGTCTCCCATATACAAAAACTTTTTTTCGCAATACTTTCTGAGGGGCCTGGTATCTATGATAAGGGAGCGTTGTGGAGTGAAAGAAGATGTAGTGACAAAGATTGAGAAAGGTATGTTAAGATGGTTTGGACATATAGAGAGGATGGACGAGAGGAGATTGACGAAACAAGTATACGAAGCGAGTGTTGATGGAAGAGTTGGAAGGGGACGACCTCGGCGTACGTATCACGATCAAATCGTGGATGTTCTCAAAAAATGCCAGGTTAAGAGTTCTCTAAGCCGACGAGCAAAGTTAAGTAGAAGTTTAAAATTAAGTAATCTTAATCATCAAACATGCAAAAAAACTATAGACAAATTCCTAAAATCATTAGACTACGATAACACTGAAAAACTCCTGAAAAATTTGTTATAATTAAGGCACATAAATAACAACATACATCATTCATTATACACATAGGCACATCACATTAACGTACCCCGCACACACGTACTCTCACAAACTTACAAAACACAAGTAGACTACCTATCTAGACCTACTTTAATAAAATTGTACACAATAACCAACCATTAAGCAATAAGCATACTATATCGCTACAGTTTGTTAAAATGAAATATGACTATTTGATCTGTTTAAATGACATGAATGGACTTGTGCGTATTTGTTGTTCTGAGGACGAGGAATACTATCCGCTCGTGATACAGTTTTTTACTAGTACGGGGGGATAGGGTGAATCAGTCTAATGACAACCGATGCCTGCAACCCCTTTCACCTAACTGCCAGTTTTGATAAACGTCATCATCCTCCTGCCCTTATCCCAATTTATTTGGGGTCGGCGCAGCATGTTTTTTTCTTCCATGAATCTCTATCAGCCGTCATCTCTGTGTTTACTTTCTTTCTATTCATATCATCTTTCACACAATCCATCCATATTTTCTTCGGTCTCCCTCTTTTCTTATAGCCATCAACATTCATACTTAAAACTTTCCTCGTAACATGCTCCCCATTCCTCCTCATCACATGTCCATACCATGATAGTCTGTTGCTACTTAACTTCTCTGTCACTGGCGCTACTTTCAGACTCCCTCTTACATATTCATTCCTTATCCTATCCATTCTCGTTACACCACACATTCCTCTTAACATTCTCATCTCAGCTGCATGCACTTGCCTTTCATTAATTCCTTTCGTAGCCCAACATTCCGATCCATACAGGACAGCAGGTCTTATCATGGTCTTATAGATTTTCCCCTTCAGTTTAAGAGAAATTCGGGAGTCACATGTAGTTCCCGTGACCTGCCGCCATTTCAACCATCCTGTGTTAATTCGGTGCTTGACTGTCCGGTCAATTTCGCCATCGCTTTGCGGAGCAGACTGGCAAGGGCACGCCATCTAGCGCAATAGCAACAAAACCGGAAAGACCGCCGAAATCGCAGAACATGTATTCCGTTTTAGTTCTGCTGATTTTCAAGCCAACGTTCTCCAGATTTTGTTGCCATTTTGCCAATCTACTCTGGACCTCAAGTCCATCTTCACCAACAAGGACAATGTCGTCAGCAAACAGCATGCACCAGGGTGCCTCTTCCTGGATTTCTGATGTCAAAGCATCCATTATCAGCAAGAAGAGGTAAGGACTTAGAGCCGACCCTTGGTGCAAGCCTACAGCCACACTGAACTCGTCGGTGTTGCCAGCGGCCGACCGAACGTGGGTACTAGATTGGCTGTACATAGCACGAATTAACTCCACATACTTTGCAGGCACACCTTTCTCTTTCAGCGCCCACCACAAGACCTCGCGGGGTACTCTGTCGTACGCCTTCTCTAGGTCAACGAACACCATGTGCAAGTTCTTATGCGCACGTCTATACTTTTCGCATATTTGGCGGAGTGCAAATATGGCATCCGTTGTCCAACGACCTGGCATAAATCCCATCTGGTTTTGGGTGATCTCACTCTCCTCTCGCAATCTTTTCTCTATCACCTTCTCCCATACTTTCATACTGTGTGACATGAGCTTTATTCCTCGATAGTTGTTGCAGTCTTGTACATCACCCTTATTTTTGAAGATGGGCACTAGCGTACTATTACACCATTCTTGTGGGATCGTTTCTTCATGCAACAACTTATTGAAGAATAAAGTCAGCCAGTAACATCCATCTTTGATAAACGCCAGTGTAAAATAATTGTTACCGATTTTTGTAATATATTATCATGGTTATCTAAGATTTGTAGAAATTATGTAACTCTTCTATGGTTGTCTCTTGTTTATGCAATAAAGAATATTGTATTGTATTGTATTGTACGAGCATGCATGACGAGGTTAATGGACGTAGACGAAGCGAAAGAGGTGTGTCAGGTTCGTAGCAGGTGGAAATCCATAGTCTCTGCCTACCCCAATGGGAAACAGGCGTGATAATATGTATGTATGTATGTATGTAATTATCTAATTAAGTAATTGGAACACATTTAAAACTATTAGTGAAACAATTATGAATATTTAACACAGAACAAGAGAATGTTTTGAGCAGTCGCTTTTGCACTTAATATAATTCCACACAAAGCTAATTACACTTTTAGTTACACCTGGTAATTTAATCTAAGAAAGTAAAACTTAGACTACAGTGCCGACAAAATTTGTTGTAAGAAGAAAGAAAAAGAGATACTTCGTAATTTTACAGATCTTCTCGTATAGCTAAATTAGAATTGATATTTTAATTTGTTTACACAATCTGGACATGATGCGCCAATCCCAATTACCTATATAAACTGCATTGGGAACTATGGGGCTACATAAATAAAATGGAAACATCTTGTACCTATGGCATTGATCCTCAATCAATCCCAAATCAGTATTCTGTTATCTTGCTCTCTTTGTCCTTACACCTACCTGACCTATAAATGCCACAGACAACGCAATTGAAGTTGCCAATTAATTGTCCAACCATGGGCCAACAGTAAATGAATATTATACCATTATACGAATACTATGCATACTTCGAACCGTATTTTAAATCTCTGACCTACGATCAACGCTCTGAAAAAGTCCTTTAATTTTTCATTTTGCGTCTATGTTTACGTTATTATAATATTTAACTTATAAACCCTATATCTTCTCACGAGTGTCGTAAAAGGCGACTAAGGGATTCACCAGACGATGGGCAGCAGCGTTCTCTGAGTATTTATCCAATTAACTGCAACTGCCAAGCGTGACGATTATGGCATATCCCCCCAAAATGTGCTTGGGGGAGGCCTATGTCCAGCAGTGGACGTCTTTCGGCTGAAATGATGATGATGATGATGAATATTTAACTTCGGCCACATGGATTCGTTCTTGACACCATCCTATTGTGCGCACGCATTGCGGCTTTCTATTTACCAGTACAGAAATACAGTTATTAATATTGAAGCTTCAGAGAATTTTTTATCCAGTCAAAACCCCCAGCACACACCTGGAGCTTGGCAGTCAGTCTCTCTGTACTTTATTCAAACAAAAGTGAATCAGGAAACTCCAGCCTCTGTGAGTGCGGCGAAGAGGACCAGACTGTGGACCATATAATCCAACGATGTCCTTTATTGTCGTACCCTGGCTCCTCAGAGGATCTTTTTACCCTTACACCTGAAGCCACCAGATGGTGTGGTGTGGTTTATTCACAATGACAAATTGAGATTCTTCAATGGTTGGGTTGGGAGGGTTGGCATACTACCAGATGGTTGAAGAATCTCAATTTGTCATTGTGAATAAAATAATATAGATGTATAGATAGCCTATAAAGATGCCATATGATTAAATAAATTCAAACAAAAGTTACTAGCCTAAAGATGTATATGTATAGTATATTGGGAGTACCAGGGAACCATAAAGTGAGTAGAGTTCATTATACACCACAATACAGACTGTTGATTACTTCCGACCACGAGACATTGCCGCTATGACGTCTGTACGTCTTTAATAAGATGAAACTCGTGTACTGTTTGATGGAATGTATTCTAGTTACATTGTATTTAATTGAAAACTATATCTACAGATATTATTAATGTTTGAAAATATGTAATACCAGTTTCAATTTATCAGACTGAAAGCTAATCCTATTAAAAAGCGTAAAAGTTAAGACAATGGATAGGTTATCTAGAGGCAGACAAGGAAGTAGAGATCTACTGTTTTATAAATAAACTAGCTGATGCTAGCGGCTTCACTCACAGTGCCACCTATCGGGTCCAGATTTTTGTGTTTTTCTTTTTCGGCACTAAATCAACACATGATGAATACGAGCAATTTTGGTCCATAAATATAGAATTTATTAATAACTTGACTTCAATTCCATATATTGGATCTTAGCATAGTTATAAACCATTGTCTTGACAAAATAAATACATTTTGTCAAGACAATGGTTTTAGGGCAATTGACCCCTTTTCGGGAAAAAAGCGATTCAAATTTCAGCATGTATATTGTGTGAATATGACTTCAATCAGTGTAGTCGTTGAGAAGTTACACGATTAGTAACAAACGCACCAACGATATTTATATAAAGATGGTCCTTGTGTCCATGTCATGGGCTCCATGTCAGCATCTTGATGTTTACGTATAGCATTATGTGGTTTTTATCTAATTTTATCTAATATTTTTATATAGGTATAAGTCCCTACCTGCCCCCCCTGTCCCAAGTTACCTATGACTATAAGTGTAGTTATTGTGATGTGATGATTAATTTGACTTTGGCGATATTTGTATACCTCTTTTCAGGAATATAGGAAATAAAGGTATTTTTGAAAATAAAGCTGAAATTGATGCAAAATCCGAAGGATAATTCTACCATAATGTTCAACTTTCCATCATAATACCTATTAGTGCTAAAATATCTCACACAATTCTACTGGCAACATCCGTAACGTCATACCTACATTACATTCAGAGGCTGACAGGCTACATGTATTAATAACACACAACAAATAATTACGGACGCCATATTAAACAGGCCATACATTATGTTTCCTGTCCCATGATACAATATAACAATACAATGTGTCAGTGCATTACTTTTATTACGATTTGTGTATTATCTACACGATTTATCATTTATTTTTAACATGTGGGAGGATGTATAAGTAATATTTCATTTGTCGTATTGTCGGTCATAATATGCTTGTAAACTGAATTATTAGTTAAAATGTGTGGCGCAGTGTTGCCGGCAATCAAACATGAAGAAGTCCGAAACCGCATAACAAATTACCCGAAATTACCCGTTCTGTCAAAAATAATAATTATATAGGTAAAAAAAAATGTTTTTTACCTTTTCGTTTATAGTTTTTATCAGGTATAAGGGGCGTCGATCCACACTGACTTGATAGAAATATTAGGGGGCCTGAAGTAGCGAATATTTTTTTGTATTTTTTTCAAGAATGTCAGTGGTGGACTAACCCTTTTGGAGGCTCAAAGTGGTGTCTAATGCCTTTTTTTTTAAATACTGCTGTAAAATAATCAAACACCAAAACGTTTTGCAATATGGCCATAAGAAAGATAGTAGGGTGCGAAAGCAGCGAGCTCCTTTTGTTTTTTTTTTTACTTTTGCAAAAACATGAAGAAAGTTTGAATGAAAATGTAACGCAATAGTTACTTGCATTATAGTTACGTCAAGGAAGAGGAAATCAGCAGAAGTACATCTAACAGTACGAGAGAAGCTAGCACGAATTTTTTATCTGGTCATTGGTGCTTTCGTATCTCTTTATTTGATTCTTCGGATTCAGAATTACCCCTTTTTTATGATTGTCGCAAAAATACCCGAAATTACCCGGCAGTTATCGTTACCCGTCAAGAACCCGCTTAAGGCCTAAATTACCCGAAATCGGGTAAAAATACCCGTGCCGGCAACGCTGGTGTGGCGTTGGCGGATGCCTGACAGAAGCATTAGCAAGCGCGGATAGAATGCGCGCGCGAGATAATGGTGACGTTTATGGAGCTTGTACACGGCGCGGATAAATAAATAAATATTTTCGGGACATTTTTACACAGCACCATCTAGTCCCAAACTAAGCAGAGCTTGTACTATGGGTACTAGACAATGGATATAATACTATATACTTTTAACCTACACAAGAAACACCCAGACGAACACAAACACTTATGTTCATCACAAAAATATTTGTGTCCTGTGGGAATCAAACTCACGACCTCGTGATTAGCAGTCCGACACTATTTGAGATATTTGAGAATCGATAGGATTAGGAAACGCTATTCATAGTTCTTTAATTTTACATCGAGTGCTTTGCGACAGCAAATGACTCTCGGAAGAGTTTCCGGAAATTTCGCGTTGCGTTTCCGAATCCGTTCGGTTTTCAAATCGTTTTGTTTCTTGGTAAAACAAGTTTAACCGGATTACATCGTGTATTATTATTAAAATTGATTTTTATGAAATTTTGAATGCTTTGCAGCGTTAATGGTCGCAAGAAGTGGTCGTTTTGTTTCATTTGCTGGTCAAATTTCACTTTGGAAACGGAAACTTTTCGAACGTTCGTGAATCAGGCCACAGGTACATACTCCAGTTGACGACGTCTGTGGTCTAGTGGTTTTAGTGTCGGACTGCTGATCACGAGGTCGTGGGACCATAAGTCTTTGTGTTGATTTGGGTTTTCTTATGTATTATAAGTATGTATTTACAAAAAAAATTGTATATAAGTATTATATCCATTGTCTAGTACCCATAGTACAAGCTCTGCTTAATTTGGGACTAGATGGTGCTGTGTAAAATGTCCTGAACATTTATTTGGTATTTATTTATTAGTTAAATGCATAGTGTACCTGTACATGCACCATTTTTCTCGATTTACGCCCTGGTGCCCGAACAACGCTATAGAAGCTTCAATTCAACAAAATCAACCTCAATTGAGTCGATTTTACAGCAGTTGCTACGAAACAAAACAAACCTAAATTAAATAAAAAATACTGACCTTTTCGCTCCCTCCCGCCGTCGTGTCTAAACACTATAGGCCGGTGGTGTTCCCGACGCCACAACACGGTCGGCGGCGGCACCCCGGTTGCGGTACACGTCAATCTTATGCTGCCGCCCTCCTGTGCAGAGCTGCCCTCCGTCACACTGTCCACTATGTCCGGCGGGATCACGACGGATAAATGACCCATCTGACAAAATAATTGCTCTCGTTAAGTTTTATTAGTGGCCATTTTTGTTTCGGAATCGGGATGTTACAAACTTGTATTGGTGCTTGCTGAAAAATACAGTAGAGTCAGCAAACACGGCAGTAGTTTAATAAGTTTTAGTAGTTCACTGTGTTCCGGTGTGAAGGGTACGGGTGCAGGTGAAATTACAATCACCAGAGACTTTCCATCTTCATGTCTCAGTTCGGCGTACTAACTTGCGGTACAATTTAGGCAACATCCTATTGCAGTTGTCATGGGCAAAGGTAACTACTTAACATCAGGTGGGCCTTTATTAAATAGAGTGTCCATGGAGTTTCTTGCCGGTTCTTCTCCATAGGACCCATAATTTCAAAAGTGCCAGTAATCAGGTTTGTTTGAAAAAAAATAATTTGAATTATCTTGTTTCGCCATCCTATAATGTTAAAAAACTTCAACTTCACTCGTTCCGTGTGGTGCTGGACGTAAAGAATTGCACCACCTTCTCTCTTCTCATGGTTGTCGTAAAAGGCGACTAAGGGATTCACCAGAGCAGCAGCAGATATATTTCGATAGGCAGCAGCTTTCTCTGTTTATTTGAACAACCAACTGCGATCGCCAACCCGCCTGCCAAAGCGTGGCGATTATGTCATGCCCTGTGGGGGAGGCCTTTGTCCAGCAGTGGACATTTTTTCGGCTGAAATGATGAATACTCGTATAATTTACGTCAAATGCATAGCTATAAAATCGGAGTTCCGATTAATCGCATAAATCCAATATTAATCGGATGTGAATTAATTATATAGGTGCAAATTAATTTCACCCTAATTTGATAAACACCTAAATTCCACAGTAATTACCTACTTAAATATTTGGATAGGATTATATCAAGTATTCGATGTAAAATGAATAAATTTCCTCGCTCGAGCTTTGAAAAGTAAAATAAAGCGCGGCATAATCCTTGACATAACCGTAACTAGTTAAACATAATACCCGAACGTGTTTAAGCCTAATCTGTTGTTAGGACTGAGGAGATACTTGTCTTCCTTTATTTACATAAATCTATCTATACTATGATAAAATTGTAAAAGTCAAAAAAGGTACATTGAGTTTTTTCTGCGAAAACCAACTAAGGGGACTAGAAATAAGCAATAGAACACGAATTAATCTGTCTGTTTCTGTTTGTTACCTCATCATGTGAAAACGGCTGAACGGATCATATTTAAAGTTTACAGTTGGTACAGGTATTAAGCCAAATTAAACGGTAAGGTATTTTTCATCTCAACTAGCGATACCGCTTGACCCTTCTTCTGTAGGCAGTCGCAAGGTTCTTGAAGGTGGTGTCACGACACCATCATGTTTATCGAGTTGAGTTGTTGAGCGGTGGTGGTGGTGATGGTGTGGTGGTATAGTGGTAGTGATTGGTGTGATGATGTGGTTTTGGAGGATTGTGTGGTGGTAGTTGTTGGTGTGGTGGTAGGTAATCGTGGTGAATGGTGTGGTTGCGGTGTTGGTTGGTGTATGGTGTGGTGGTGGGGGTGGTGGTGCTGTGGTGGGATAGTGTGGTGATGTTGTGATATCATCAAAAATCAATTCCGTAAATCAAAATAAAGTCCTTACGGTAATAATGTCTGTGAAGGTACGTAACTACCTAACTATATGAATAGGACATTGCTATTTTCTGACATCCACACGGACAGCGTCGCGGGCACTGCTAGTGAGTAAAATAACCCTGAATATTATAATAATTAGAAATCTCAGATTTCTAATTAACTATAAGAATATGAGAATTCTAATTAACAATAAAAATAACGAGTTAAAAAAAAAACTACTTAGTTCTCCGACAAAATTCGTGAATAAGCAATATCTTAATACATTTTAAGTCCGTAAGGTTTAAAAAATACTTAGCTTTCATAACATAACAATACATTGATTGTAACTTTATTGTTATCGATTTTTGCATTGCACTTAATCAGGCGTTCATTCGCCCTTGCAGCGTTCCATAATAATTTATTGGAAAATTGAAAAAGTGCTTACAGCACTTACAGCACTTACAGCACTTACAGCACTTACAGCACTTACAGCACTTACAGCTTGATTGAACTTTTTGTTGTTGTTGTTTTGTATTTTACAAGTATTGCTTTGTTGACCAATCTCAATGTTCTTTGAAAAGGAAACAAATGTTATCTTGTTGGCCAGTGTAACATTTAAGATTTAGAGCGCGTTTCAGGAAATACTTCTTACTTTGTTAGTTCAGGTAGTAAAGTTTAGGTGACAAAGTGTAGCTTACCTGACTTTTCATAGGGTCTGTGTTGACTTGGCACATGTAGGTGCCAGAGTCGTTAGCCTGGACGTTGCTGACGTGCAACTTCCATGTATTGTGGTTGTTGTATGTGACGCTCAGCCGAGGGTTCAACGCCACCATGTTTGTGTGTATCGCCAGAATCGCCTTCGAGTCTGACTTAATCCACGCCACCTAAAAATAATATTATCTTTATTTCTCAGTTCGATCAAAGCCTTATTGGATTCCTTATAATCTATGAAGACAATATAAATATTGACAGTGAGACAATACGTACAGAATTGGTTTCATATTGACACAGACACAGTAGGCATTTCTATAACAGAAGCATCACATGAAGTTTAATCAAAGTCAAGAATATTAAATAATAAATATTTTTCGGACATTTTGACACAACACCATCTAGTGCCGAACTAAGCAGAGCTTGTACTATGGGTACTAAACAATGGATATAATACTTATATACTTTTTTTTTGTAAATACATACTAAAGAAAGAAAAACCTAGACCAACACAAACACTTATGTTCATCACACAAATATTTGTGTCCTGCGGGAATCGAACCCACGACCTCGTGATTAGTAGTCCGACACTAGACCACTGACGTCATCATAATATCTGAAACACCCGGAAGTTTATTTAACAATGCAATTAGAGCACTGACTATGAAACAAAACGTTGTCTCCCGCTGCATACGAGGGTGAAATTTCATTTTATATCTAGGATTAATGTCATAAATCGCTCGCATTTCCCCGGAGCTCTCACGAGTTTTAAATCGTTTGTATTATTCACAGTGAAGACGAAACTTAATGTGACTTAAACGTTCTAGCAAATGTAAAACTGAGGGTACGACACGTGAAATTGTAGAGAGTTTCGCGGGAGGAATGCACGGTGTCTCATCCGCGCCGTTTCCGAGCATTTTTCATGTGACATCTCGCTTTGTTGCGGTTGGAAAATAAATTAGTAACAATTTCATTGTTTGTGAGAATTATTTCCGACGAGTTTCAACGTAAGCGCGGCTAGTGTTGCCGGCTGAATGCGAGCACTTGTCGCAACTACCACTTTTTGTTACTTGTACAAGCTATTATAATGTTTACATACTGTTTCATTTGAGTAACACCTACTACTATTATTGGTCTATGGTAATGCATACGATTTATATTTTGAGGTTGTTGTTTATAAGTGAGTGTTAATAATTACGCCGCGGAAATATCTGGCGTTCAATATAAGGTATTACTTAGTAATAAGGACAAAATATCTTTTTGTAGAGAATATAATATAAGCTGAAGTAGTAATACAGGGGAGGGTTAAAAGTGGGAATTATAATAAAACTGTCTTTGGTGATAACAATGGCTTTATGCGAGTTTTTTAAACACATCTATGGAGTACTTGTGTATTTTTCAGACTGACAGAATAATGTCTGAATCTTTGGATTCAACATCATTCGTTGGAGTTGGTTGAAACTTATGAATAAAAATAAAATTTAAGATCAAAATCAAAGTGGTAAACGATGAGTGTACATATAAGTACTTCAAGAATGTTTCTATGAATAAAAAACCATTGCTAAATAATTATAAAAGAAAAATATGAAGTAGAACTTAAAGTAGGTACCTCGGTAGTCTAAGATTATAATTTAAGCTTTTTATTAGGTAATAAAATGCTCAATTATAATTTTATTTTAAAACTTCTGTAAATAAGACGAATTCTATTTTTGAATTTGTGCGTCTAGTGTGCTTGTACCGTCGACCGCACTTCAGTAGTAACAGTTTGACTTTTACAGCACCTTTATTTTGTAAGTAGTAATTCGTAGTATGTAGGTGGTTTTCTAATTCAAGTTACTTCTGTCATACAGTCAACTGTACCTATATTGACGTCGTCGGACATCGCTTCATAAAATGTTGCTTTAAAGCCGGTTGACGCCCGTTTTCCCTTTTGTGTTACGTAGGCAACAAGGCACTGACACCATTATAACTGGTGCACTAGTTTTTCTTGTTAATAATAAAATGTAGTCAGTTTTCTATTACCTTTGTGTATTGTACACCAACCCATACTAGGCCAGCGTAATGGACTTAAGAGACCCAGGCCAACAGCAATGGGCTGATTATAAATATGTAATCCTTAGTATCCGTAGGATTACATCCTATTAATATTATACATGAGAAAATATGAATGTTTGTTTATTCACCGCACACCGTACCAGCTTACAGAATACTACATGGCTTTCAGTTTTGACTCACTGAGACTTCACAGGCTCTAAAGACAAGACGCTACGACCAAGATCAAGACGATTGACCTCCAGTCTAGAAGGGGAGTGATGTAGCGACATCTATCGCGCTACATGCCAACTACTTCTGACATATTGAACATCAGCAATATGAATTCAAGATTCAAAGATTTATATCATTGGTGCTACATTTTATTTTGGTGCTTATAACTAAGTGGCCTTTTGCAAGCATTGCAATATTTATTTATTTATAACTAGTAATATTATTTATATTGAGGGTATTGGATGACATCACCGAATCCTGAATTGCGCAAGCAAGATTTGATGCTGAGTTAGTATTCATTAAAAACGCCCGATATTAACCGCGGCCTCTTGCCGCGACTCGCCACCGCCGGACAATAAGACACAGCCTGCTTGGAAGATCCTCCCTTTGTGTTGGAGGAACATACATTACATACATACATACATATTATCACGCCTGTTTCCCATTGGGGTAGGCAGAGACTATGGATTTCCACCTGCTACGATCCTGACACACCTCTTTCGCTTCATCTACGTCCATTAACCTCGTCATGCATGCTCGTCGGTTTAGAGAACTCTTAACCTGGCATTTTTTGAGAACATCCGCGATTTGATCGCGATACGTTCGCCAAGGTCGTCCCCTTCCAACTCTTCCATCCACACTCGCTTCGTATACTTGTTTCGTCAATCTCCTCTCGTCCATCCTCTCTATATGTCCAAACCATCTTAACATACCTTTCTCAATCTTTGTCACTACATCTTCTTTCACTCCACAACGCTCCCTTATCATGTTATTCCTTACTTTATCTCTCAAAGTTACACCACACATACTTCTCAAAGCTCTCATTTCTACTGCATTTATTCTGCTTTCATGTTTCTTCTGGCATACCCAACTTTCACTACCATACATAAGTGTAGGCACTAACACTCCCCCATGAACAGCCAGCCGTGCCTTTTCCGACACTTTGCGGCTGTTCATGAAGGTGTGTAGTGCCCCATTCACCTGATTACCAGCACTCACTCTCCTTTCAATGTCCTTCACATGCTTGCCATCTCTCGTAAACATGGAACCCAGGTATACAAAATCTTTCACTTGTTCCACCTTTTCGTCACCTATCAATATATTGCACTCTGTCATAACTTCTTCCTTTTCAAAAACCAAAACTTTTGTCTTACTAACATTAACTTTCATTCCTTTACTCTTCAAAGCACCATCCATAATTGTTACCATCTTCTGTAACTTTTTTTGACATTTGACAAGTAACCCATTCATTTCTAAACCATTTTCACTCTCTTTCAAATCTTTCAAACAACTGTCCATGAATAGATTGAACAGCCACGGCGACGCTACACATCCCTGTCTCACACCCTTATCGATGCTGAACCAGTCAGAGTAGGCGCCGTTAATCCTACATTGTCATACATAGAACATACATTGTCCTTCGAAAATCTTGTAATCACGCTAAAACAGCTGAACTACAGATTTAGGTACCATAACCTTAATTAGCACATAGGTTACTTTTTATCGACATTACATGGGAGAGAGGACGTGGGTCTCAGTTAGTGTTTTATAATCATTAGTTAGTGTTTTAATCGTTAGTTACAGGGACAGCCCTGTGCTAGGACTAGGAGTCTAGGAGAAGTAGAAGACTATAGCCAGTCTGCTTCTGTGACTTAGATAATTGCAGACTAATGGTCAGCTGACGGAGTGGCGGCGAAGCGGCTTATTTAGTAACAATTGAAATTCAACTTTGTGTGCTTCATACGACTGAAACTTGAAAAGTGAAATAAAATCACAGGAGGCTCAAAGCACTGCGAAGAACGGCCGAGCGACCACAGCCACAAGCGTCATAAGAACCGGTCAATAAGGGTCGGTTTGCCTTACAAACAGTGAACTGTTCTCCGCCACCACTCTGTCGGTGTGCGCTGACCTCAACAAATTACTAGTGGTCCGCCAATAAAAAGCAATAGGTAAAAATACTGAAAAAAAAATTGTCTTATTTAAAATGTTAATTCGAAATTTATTTATTTATTATTTATTCGCAATCCTTTGTAACACTATAACAGTAACTTCCAAAGAGAGGTGACAAAACTATACTTAAAACAGAAGACATTGTATAATGGTGGTTTCAAACCGGCGGTGAGGCGACGATTGGATGGGATGGGCGTGAATTGAAATCTCGCTGACCGTTTCACACCGAAAGATGTACACCGCGAGCACGCACCGACCAGCGCCGGTGCACGCCGGCACGCGCCTGCTCGCGATGTACCGTTTTGCAATGTAATAAATACCCTATTCATGCAGCAACAAAGTTTAATGTTGTACCAACAAATATCTCAATTCTCGCCTCGCACATCCTCGCCTATCCAGACCTTTTAACCAAAGATGGGCGTGACGTTAATTGAAATTTTTCTATACAAATTTCAATTCTCGCTCGGCCCGTTCACGCCACGCCTCGCCGGTGTGAAACCATCTTAATAAATGACCGTTTCAAAGTATTATCTCTTTTTCAATACAACTCTGCAGGTATTACTTCCATGAACTTGGCCAAACTATATCAATCGTTTATAGCTTTATTTATAATAATCCGTTTCCCTCGGTGGATTTTACAACAAGCGCATAAAAATGTGTGTTATGAAAGAATCATTTCTAGTTTTGTATGGCAATCAAATAAAGTATGCAACGTTTGTTTTAGCCAGTGTGCAGTGTTATTAATTCTGCATAGTGATGTAGTCACTTTGCCAACTTTGTGCTTATTTCATATTGGAGCTTATAGCTAAAGGTGTTAATATGATATTTAGTGCATCGAAGAACCAGTAATGAGACACAATAGAAAATTTTATTTTTTCCGTGCCACCGGCGGCCTTACGCCCGTTGATGGGTTACAATCGAATTTCATTTTCTCAAAAGAATGACGACGACGTCTGTGGTCTAGTGGTTTGAGTGTCTGACTGCTGATCACGAGGTCGTGGGTTCGATTCCCACAGGACACAAATATCAGGAAACAAATATTTGTGTGATGAAAAAAAATAAAAATATATATATTAGTGTGTTTGTGTTGGTTTGGGTGTTTCTTATGTATTATAAGTATGTATTTACAAAAAAAAAGTATATAAGTATTGTATCCATTGTCTAGTACCCATAGTACAAGCTCTGCTTAGTTTGGGACTAGATAATGCTGTGTAAAATGTCCAAAAATATAAAATATATACATATATAAATTTGCAACGAGCAGCCAATAAATAGTTCTCAGGTATAATAGAGTGTGAAATTACCATTTTGGAGTAATATATGAAGTGAAGAAACGTGGAAACATAAACTATATGTAGGCTACCAATAAGAGGTCTCTTCTTTCAGTTATTAAAGATAAAGATTTTTATTTGCAAGAAACATGGTTCTTACAAAGATGTCAGGTATATGGTTTCTGGCAGGTACATTAGATCTCACCGTATGATCAGCAAATCATACATTGGACATCATGTCGACGACAAAAATTGCTGCATGCTTTCTTAAAAAATGTTTTAAAATTGACGTCCTTAAACTATTTTCTTGTTATAGAAAAAAAACATCCAGTTAGTAAGACCATCAAAAATTTGTCATTTGTAATAATTTACGCTACCAATTTTACAGGTAACTAAATGGCCGAAGCATTTAACTGAGCCACTTAATCATTCGTCTATTGAGATGAATGTTGGCATTCGGTGTACTCGTGTTGCGCCAATAGTTTATGATAAGCACTATGTTACAGATAACGTTACACGATACTGTATCCACGTGTAATAGTTTAATTACAAGATAACTTAATGGCCTGGGAGAGGGCTGCATACTGAACATAGATAGCAATGAACGATCTGTAGTTGAAAATAATGAAAAAACTTCGACATTTACGTTTTTCCAAATATCAGGACTTGAAAAAAAGCGGGACTATGGTGAAAAAATTGTTGGAAAAAGTCCATATTTCAGACTCATTTTTTTTTTATAAACTATCAGAAAGTTTATAATTTGAACCAAAAGACTCAATGTTCTGCAGACAGTTAAAATTTCTGTAAGTAAAGAAAATCCACTACACAATTGCGGGAATCCGCTGGATGCGGCGCAGGACCGGTCGTTGTGGCGATGCTTGTGGGGGCCTTTGTACAGTAGTGGATGTCTTTCAGCTGAAATTATACGCTTAAACAGGATAGACTATCATCATCATCATTTTAGCCAAAAGACGTCCACTGCTGGACATAGGCCTTCCCAAAAATATATGCCATAATCGCCACGCTTGGTAGTCGGTTAGACTATGGTATACGATTATAATAAAGAGTGGTAACAAAATACTCTAGTGGATACTAGTGATTATGCTTCGATGACCGATTATATAAAAGAACATTAGTGTTTCTTTGACGGTTATTTGTAACAAATTATTTTGTTTGACTTGTAATCATCGATACTGTAGCTTACTCGCGTATAGTAAGCTACAGTATCGATTAGACAAACTGTTTGCCTGTAAAAGTACACCAGTTTTCTACCTAAAGTTTATTGACAAACTACTCTACGAATAATAAAACATAAAAATTTATAAAAATGAAATTGGGTATTAAAACAGAGTATTTTTAGGTGCAAAATATTTTTATGCATTAGTTTGTTTTGAAAGAAAAAGAAAGAAAAAGAAAGAAAAATAGTTTATTGTCACAGTTAACGACGCGCAACATTTAAAACACAGTGATAAACACAAGCAGGCAACTTATAGGTGGGGTTACATAAAAATTAAAAACAAAAGACACATAGGTAAAAAATTTCATTCATCATTCATTTTTCATTGTCATTTTGGTAGAGAATACTTTGCCAATCAACATATACACACAACAGGACTTTGTTAAATAATAATAAAAATAAATCATTTCTTGCAGTCATACACCCATAGAAAATTATCACAATCACATAGTAATTACATATTATAAAATTGAAAAAATTAAATAATATTAAAATTTGAATAATAGTTGGAATAAACAAATACAAATACACATTGCTGGTTTTTTTTTTTTTTTTTTTTTTTTTCGAATGGGCTCTCGCAGGTGGGACCGAAGTCCCATTTCTGCTTAACCGGACTTAGTTGGCGGAGAGTCCCATGTGGGACTCCATTCGCCGAAGGTTTTTTCCCTACATACTTACAAACTAGATGCGCGCGGCATCAATACCGCGCGCAAGCGGGCGCCCCCCAAGGGGGGGGCTCGAACCTCGCTGGGGCATTGCAGGGGGACCCCGCAGTTCCTATGTCCCCCTAGCAGCCGTTGCTGCATCGAATTGGTTACCTCGAAAGTAGCGGACTTTCGGTCCCTATCGGGTGACGTGCTAAACGCCGTGAAGCGGCAAGCCTCGCCGGCGAGGCTAAGACCTACCTAGAAAACCTAACCAGTGGCTACGCAATAGCCTGCTCCTAGGAACTACTCTAGAGCATAGGGCCGGTCTCGCGTGACGAGATTATCTCCGGTTGCTTACACCGTGAGGGCGTCCCCAGGGGGGAGCTCGGACCTCGACTCAGGGTGCAGCAGGGGGACCCCGCCACTGATCCCCCCAGCAGCCGGTGCTGCGTCGGCATGTGTTTCTGTTTCTCGAGAGTCGGACTCTCGGATTCTGTGTGTGTGTCGCGTCGGTCCTCGCCGGCGGGGACGATATTTTGGACGACGGCGTCGGAGTGTGCTTGTACTTTTATCTGACTCCTGGAGGAGTGTAATAGCGTCATCGGGCTCAATGAGTGTGTGTCTGGGACGTCGGGTTTTGCTAATAGCAGATGGCTGGTAGACGGTGGCCGCCACGACCAAGGGGTTGGGGTGCTTGGGAGCGGAATCGAAATAGCGTTTTGAGACACGCTTGAAAAACTGCTTGATGGTCGGCAGTTTGAGGTCTAGGTGGAGGTCGACGTTGCGTACGTACCAGGGGGCGCCTACGGCCCTTCGCATGAAACGGTTTTGGAGGGTTTGGAGTATGTGAATTCTCACCGGCTTAACGTGTGCGAACACAACGCTAGCATAGGCGAGTATGGGGCGGATACAGGTGGTGTATATCCTTACTTTGAGAGGAGTGGGCAACTTACTGTGCGCATTGAGTAGGGGGTGGAGACGTCCGAGGACGAAGGCGGCACGGTTTTTCACCTTGCGGATATGCGGTCTGAAAGTCAGTCTACGGTCAAGGATCACGCCAAGGTATTTGGCTTCTCGTTGCCATGGGATCTGTTTTCCGAACATTGAGACTGGTACGCTTAATTCTTTACGAAACTGTGACAGGGGTCTCTTATCGAAGAGGACCGCTGCACTTTTTTCGGGATTTACTTCGATTCTCCATTTCCGGAACCATTCACCTAGGGTGTTGGCCGCGGATTGGAGGGTACGAGAAATGGCGACATGGGTCATGCCGGAGTAATAGATTGCCGTGTCGTCGGCGAAAAGGGCCATACGGGCTGCACCGCATTTTGGAATATCGCTGGTGTACAGCGTGAACAGTAGGGGGGAGAGCACGGAGCCTTGTGGCACACCGGCGTGAATGGGATGGGGGGAGGAGAGAGCCCCTTCTATGCGATAGCGAAAGGTACGATTCGATAAGTAGTCTCGGATGATGAGCACGAGACGATGTGGCACATTCATAGTGTACAGCTTATATAATAAGCCGTTGTGCCACACTTTATCGAAAGCCTTTGCTACGTCGAAAAAGAGGGTGCCGGTCATTTGACCGCGTACGAAGCCTGCACTGATGTGTTCTACAATGCGGTGCAGTTGATTAACGCAGCAGTGCTTTGTACGAAAGCCAAACTGCTCGTCGGGAAGGAGTTTATTTGAGTCGGCGAAATCTTTGAGTCGCTTATAAATAAGCTTCTCGTAGATTTTACCGAAGACATTGAGGAGACTAATCGGCCGGTAACTACTCGGCTCGGCTTTGGGTTTGCCCGGTTTGGAAATACCGATTACCGTAGCTTATTTCCAAGCCTGGGGAAAGATGTTGTTTTTAAATGCCGCATTGAAGATGACGGTCATTAGAGCGATTAGGGTGGCAGGGAAACGTTTCAACACCTTATTGGTGATGCCGTCTGCGCCGGGGGCTTTTTTGGGCTTAAGATCCTTGACTATAGAAAGAACTTCGTCAGGGGTGATCGGTGGGAGCGGGTCATCAGGGTCATCTATTGTGGGGGGGGGGAGGGCTGACCTACGCTCTACTTCTGAATTAACCTTGTCAAGGTGGGTTTGGCTTACGGGAAGCGTACTGAGAGTGCATTGAGACTCCAAACTGTCGGCTAAGCATTCGGCTTTTTCGTCGTCGTCAAAGGCCGGCCTTTGATTGGGTCGATTTAGGGGGGGCATAGTTGCCGTGGTCTCGCATTTAAGTCTGCGTTGAAGGGCCCAGAAGGCTACATGAGACGGTTGGATTGCGCTGACTTCCTTGTCCCAATGATCCTCCCGTACCTGAGCTACACGTCTCTTTACAGTATTCTGTAAGGAGCGCATATGGGCACGATTGGCTTCATTGGGAAAAGCGTCATAGGCACGGATGGCCGCGTTCCTCTCGGTCCTCAACTCATTCACATCGTCCGGCAGTTTCAGACGCTGGTCATCCAGCATCGGAACCTGCCGTGAGCATTCGCCCACTACGGACTGTACATGGTTGGTGAGCGAGGTGATCGCGGCCACCGTGTCCGCGACTGTCTCAATGGAGTCAGGGATTGAATCTAATTGGGGGGATGAGGTAGATTTGAGGCGGTCCTCTAATCTCCTCCAATCGGTCAATCGGTTATCGTTTTTGTTATGGGTGGAATACCGGGATCCGAGGGACCACCTCGGGGACCCAGTTGAATGATCACAGGGCGATGATCTGAGTCTAATTCTTGGATTACCTCGATAGAGCGAATACCGAGGTTTACGCGCTTTAAGAGGGCTATATCTAGGATGTCGGGCCGATGCCCTACTGTGTCAGGATAGTGAGTGGGACGCATCGGGGCGATGACGTCGAAGGAAAGTTTGTCGCTAAGTGCTCCTAATTGAATGCCAGCGGCGTTATTGGAGACACAGCTCCATGAACGGTGTTTGGCGTTTAAGTCGCCTGCAATAATTACAGAGTTACTAAGATCGAGTAGGGATTTGAGGTCGTCCTCGAGCAGACTCGCGGGTTTGTTTGAGGATCTATAGGCCGAGACTATGGTGATGGGCTGGTGCCCTGTCATGCCTAGGCGACAGATTGAAGCCTCCAGGCATGCTAGCTCTGGGGGATCAATGGGGATGCAATACAATGAATTTCGGTAATAGATGAGCGTTCCGCCTAGTGCGGTGTGTGCTCTGTCGTTTCTTATCAGCCTATAGTTGGCTATATTGGGATTACGACAATGGGGTTTGAGGAAAGACTCTTGAATGAGTAAAATATCGATTTGGTGCTCACGCAAGAAGACGGCTACGTCGTCGCGTTGACCACTAATGCCTCGGGCATTAAAAAAGCCTAAATTTAGGGAACGGGGTTTGAATCTTTTGGGTGGGGCCGTATTATACATTATAATTGGAATTAAGTATTCTATAGATGTCTTGGTACTTGGTAAGTACCTGAAGGCGCTGCTCATGGATGCCTTGGGTAAAGGCCCAAAGTCTAGAGTAGGCGTCAATGCGGGATTCCCCTGACTGGGGTTCGAGGTATTCTCTCGGCAGAAGGCCGGGGTAGTTTACCGGAGGGGGGTTCTCATGGGGGGGGGTTCTCAGGGGGGGTTCTCATGGGGGGGGTTCTCATGGGGGGGGGGCTTTAGCTGCTGGTGCAGTTTTGGGCCTGAGAGAAGGTGCGGGGATGGGTATGTTCATCAGCGCGGGGGGCTCTGAGGCCGGGGGCGCGAGACGAGAGGGCGGAAGAGGTGGGTATTGGGGCTTTTGGTTACCCTTAAACCAGGGGTTGGGCCCGAGTGGGCCTCGGAAATTAGGGGAGGGCCCGAGTGGGCCACTAGGGTTTGGTGGTTGGTAATGGAAGGGGGCTGCGTAGGAGGGGGCTTCCCTCGCAACGCGGTCGGAAGCGCGTTTTGCCGTTTTGGCGTTGCGCATTTTGGGGGCTTTGGGGCATCCGCGATAGTTTGCTGGATGCCCGGCTTTGCCGCAAAGGACACAGCTAGGGGGCTCCGTGCACTGGTCCCTCTCCTTGGGACGCTCGCACTCGGTAGTCCCGTGATCGCCTAGGCACTTAACGCACCTGGGCTTTGCGTAGCAGTTACGCTGGGAGTGACCATACAGCTGGCAACGGTGACATTGACCAGGCTGGTTTGACTTGTGGGGGCGCTCGACCGTGATGCCTGATAAATTGCATACGGTCTTTATGTTGTAGATGTTTTTGGCGTTTTCGCCAGGGTGGCAAATGACAAGGACCATGTTGTAGGGTTCACCGTGCTTACCACGGAACATTCGGTGGGTTATTGCAACCGGGATCCCTTGACGATCGAGGTCGGCGTGCACTTCCGTGCAGCTGACTTCGGTCGGAATCCCTCGGATCACAACTCTAAGGAGTCGGTCCTCTGGGAGTGCGTAGGTGTGAAAAGACACACCACGCTCGCGTAGCAACCTGGTAAGGTTGCGGTAATCAGTGGGGGTGGGGACAACTACTTTAATGCCCTGCTGCGTGGGGCGGGCACTAGTGAAATTGATTTTATTTTGATTGCACCAGTCGGAAATTCTGGTCCAATATGCCTTATCCTGGATGAATAAGGGAGGCGGGATGGGTACCTTCTTCTGGGAAGATGAGGTATGTTCATGATCATGAGGGGAGGCAGGCCTGTTATCCTGCGAGGAGGAGTAAGAGGCGGGACGGGGGGTAGGGGCCGGGGCAGAGTTTGCCTCGGAAAGTTTAAGCGATTTTGAGGCGAGAGCCTCGGCCTTATTCGTCTTTCGGCTGCGTTTTTTACCTTTACCCACTACCGTGGTAAAGGCATCGGCCTCGTCTGAGTTGACCTCACTGTCCGAAGACATCTCTTGGTCTGATGGGATCGGGGAGCGATCAGGGTATTGAGTGGGGGCTGGGGTGGGGAGAGGTGAGGGGGTGCGGTCCTTATGGTCCAGGCTGGCTGAACGCCTAGGCGGACCACGCGGAGACCTCGGCCTCTCCTCATCGCTGTCGGGACGGGCGGGGCGCCTATTCCTCCTTAGGGGTGGGGGGGTATCGGGCGACTCTGGAGAGTTGGGGATTTCGGACGTTTGTGGTTTGACCACCTCATCGTCGCAAAAGAGGTTGCCATAGTTGGCTAAGAAGTTGGGGTCCTTGAGGAGGACGTTTTTAAGGATGCTCAGGAACATGGCATCAGACACCATCGTACAGATGATGACTAAGCCAAGCCTAGCAACAATGAGGGGGGGAGAGAAATTAGTGGCGTACTAACCATGGGGGTTTGCTCCTCGGGTGGGTGTTCCCGGGAGTGTGTTCAAACCCTCCCCGTCGGGTATAGACGGGGAGGTTGTGTGCCTACTGGTGAGCCCTAAGCTTGCTCTCCTGTTTGCCAGTCTCAATGTGCAAACAGGTCCCTAAGTCTCTAGTGTGCAATGGGTGTTAACCCCTAGAGAATGCTAGATAGGACGAAACGGGGGTAAGCTAGGGAAGACTAGGAGATCCCCCAAGGCCTTCTGGTCCTAGCTTCTTCCAATTTTTGCTTTGCCCTTAAGGAGCGCAGCTGGCGTGTCGGGTCAACGCCCCTCGGTTTGTTATCACAGTTAGGTATCCACCGAGAACCACAGTAAATAAGTGGGTTTTTCCTGAAGGGACACTACGTTTTTGACGAAACTCTGTCTAAAGAGACAAAAGCGCGCCCGCTGTCTTGAAAAAGACAGCGAATGTGCTTATCGGGCTGCAGTCGGCGGGGCGACTGCGGAGGGCGCTACGGTGAGCCGTAGCGAAAAATATTCGGGCACGAAACTCGGCACGAAAGGACGGAGCGGGAGCAGCACGACCTCTCGGGGCGAGTGTCAGAGCGTGAATGTCACATTGCTGGTACGAATATGGACCAGATATAATAGAATTGTATCTGTGTCTGAAATTCCGGTGTTCAATAGGTTAATACATTATAAGCTGGCATGTAGATAGCCATGTCTCTACCAAAAAAAGTTTTCTTCAGAGGGTCTCAAGATTCCATTGTCCAATTTATGTTAAAATGTGAATGCCGTGATTTATCTTTGTTTCTTTTACTCAATAGAAAAATTATTCATCTTATTTTTGCCTACGTAGGTACTTTCGAAGCGTGTAGAAAGGGAAATCCTACATCAGAGATCACGAACTTTATGATGTATGAAGTTTACATTTCAGTTGCTGGATGCAGCGAAGTGTGAACCACTTATTACATGCTCGGCTTGTCAACTAGTGCACGCTGGTTTTTGTTAGAAATATGGTATAAAAGAGCATAGTACAACCACTCTTTTGCTTAGTGAACGTACTTGTAGATTGATAACTAGCTTGCTTCTGTAGTTAATTATTTTAATTTGCCTGTTGCCGTTTTAATTAAAGTAAAAAAGTAGCATTTGTTTTGTTACACTAACTACCAATTCAGTTGATATAGTTTCTATTATAATGGTATCTTTTGAGTTTTGATCAAAGAAAGATAAAGAAATATTGTGAATAAAGTTAGATGCCACTAAATGGAATGGAATGAAGGACAAACGATCAGTTTATCCTTCTCTATCTCTTCAAATATTTGGCGAAAAAATAGCAGACATATGTGCCAAAAATATCTTCCAATATTGATATTCTTTTGTTCATACTTTTAGTTGATTTTCTAGATTCCTAATTGGATTTCTATTTCATGTACTCGTTGGCTAAGCTTTGGGTACCAAAATGTCGTAAAATTTCATCAATATACAAAGTAAAATAGGCTTATAAAACTCTACAAGGAAATAGTTCACAAAGTAACTTTGGAACAGTCGTCTTGTACTCCGCTTTCCTTTCAAGATAATCCTTCAGAGATTTTATAAGATATTCGAGTTCCTCCTTCGAATCTGTGTCAAATCCTTTCAAGCAACGATATGCCACAATGCACTCATTCAATCGTCCTTTTGTAGCCAACAAGTAAACAGATTTGAGGCATACAAGTACATACATAGAACTGGTGTAAGCGGAACATGATACGCTAAAGTGTCGATTCGATATTCGTAGAATGGAAAAATGTTCTTCCAATTACGTCCCAATTCCAAGCTTATATCTCTTAACAGAAAAAAGCTTACGAAGCAGTCTAGAATATTACTCGGCATCAAAACAAGAAGAACCCACAATAATAAAGTAATTTTCATTTATTGACATTTCAACCCCTAAAAGAGCACCAAACTTTACCATTATGTACACTCATTATACTTTCTTAAATCAACTAATTAAATTTAAAAACATACAAAAAATTATCCCACTGGCATCGGGAACAGGGTCAATGCTACTAATTTATTATGGCCTCAGAGAGAGGAACTTCCTTAACGATATACGCCGTGTCCTGGAGTACCGTCTTCTGTATCAAGCCCTTGGCCCAGCTGCCCAATGTAAGCCACACCATGTATTGGTTGAGGCTCTTGGCTGTTAAACCATTGAGCGTAACGATAATTAACACAATGACTGCTGAGTCATTTTCCCACATGTCGACAACTTCATGTGAAATGGCTATAATATTTAGCTATCATGTCTGCACCGCACTGTACTTGTGATGATATTGTACGTTTATATTTGTGTTCTCTCAGTAGCGGTAGAATAGATTAAACATGTTCAAAGTGACTGTTATAATTGCAAATGATATAACTTAACCTAGGATAACAGTGACTTTGATCATGATCAGACTTCAGACTTACTTAGTTTTCAAATTATGAATCCGTTATCGGACGCAAGTTTTGTAATTAATAGAACATAATTCTGATTGTAGTTTTTGTAACGGTAGGTACGATTCGGGAGAAAATTTAACGTCACGTCGAACGTCGTTTTCTCTTTCTAGCGTGTCTGTGTGTGTGTACGTGAGGAACTTCGTTCCCATGGGGTGATTGCCATCAGGCATCTTCCAATGTCTTTAGGAACACAAAATTCATTACAATGTATAAATGTTTTGTATGATATTCTCACCCTATAATTAGAGAGATGGTTGACGACGCACGTGAAATGGACGTCTCGTCCCTGTGTTACTGTGTGGTTCTCCAGAGCCTGGAGAAACTCAGGTTCCAGCTCAGTCTGCATCGGCATCTCACCTGCAAATAAAATCACATAACATTTTTTTATTATTATGTAGCTTGTTTTTTTTACCTAGTTTTTGTTAAGGGGAATGAGCCAGACAAGTGGCGCCCCCATCAGTAAAAAAAATATTACTCGCTTAATACACCATTTATAAAATATTAGTTTTAACTCTGTAAAATATAGTTCGCTGTAGTTGTAATGTAAAAAATGTAAATCGGAATTCAGAGAGTAATATTTTTTTTACTGATGGGGGCGCCACGCCACTTGGCTGCTACATTCTCCTTAACTCATAATATAATTGCTTCCTTGTCTGTCTATTTGTCAATTCGGTACAAATTCGATAGGTACAAATAAATCGATTTTAAACTGTCTTCTCTACGAGCTCGAGACTTGAAATTTTAAATGTAGTGGGTTGGATGACAATGCAATATTAGTTCGCTTTCGTTTTAAAAAGGCATCCCTACCTATATTTAAAAAAGTGTTCAAGAATGGGCATTAAACGTCTTCAGTTCATTCTATTTAGTCCACGGCTGGACAGTCTCTCCAAAGATGCACCACCATACTTTACCTCCCTTTTTAAGTATCTGGTCTACCCGAAAAATCTGCTGTTATTTATCTAAATAATGACCTCAAGGCTCAAATAGAGCCACGTAGAACAAAGTTTCAACAATGATGATTGTATTGTAGACCTATTTATTTATAGTTTTATGTTAAACGTTAGCAAGAGTTTTTTTATTGTTGACATCCACAATATCCTTTCGCAGTCCACTGTTGGACATAGGCTTCGCCCAAGTTGCGCCACAACACACGGTCCTCTGCCTTCCGCATACAGTTCTCCTAGCCACCTTCTTCAGGTCATCGGTCCATCAGGCGAGGGGGGGTGCCCTATGCTGCGATTGCTGATTCACGGCCTCCACTCAAGGACTCATCTGCTCCAGCGGCCATCGGTCCTTCGACAGACATGCATGGCCAGCCCACTGCCACTTCAGCTTACTGATCTTACAAACTTTGTTGGTCACTCCGGTTCTCCTCTGGATAATCTCGTTACGGATTTTATACTTCAAAGAAACTCCAAGCATAGCTCGCTCCAAAACTCGCTGAGCGACTTGAATTTGTGGACTAGCCCAACTGTCAGTGTCTACGTCTCGGCACCATAAGTGTTGACATGCCGTCAGAAAAATAATTATCATTGTTTAGTCTAACAAAACCATCTTTTTTGTCTTATCTTTCGTCTATACATAATAATACAATAATTTTTATATGATTTACAGCTTGTTATCAATTAATTACGAATACCGATTGTCCAATAAAACGAGAGACGCTATTTATGTAAGATCAGATAATTTATTTATTTAAGTATATGTAATTTGATTTTACTAGAACTAAATCAACACACACAATTAACTTCTCAAAGCATATAATAAACCGAACTATCAGCTAATTAACTTTTTATTAAGTTTCAGAACCTCACGATCCCCACTTTATTATCAATTAATTTATATTTTATGAAGGCCCTGTAAGAACTACTTAATAAACCTCAACCAGTTTTCTAATAAATTAATATTCAATTTACTTAGGCACGAGTATTAAATTGTCGATGTCACGAAAGGAAAAATGATTTTGGTAAAATTGCTTCAAGTGCCATCTAGCGGTTGCGTTGTTAGTTATAGTTTAACATTTTGGCACTCGAATTAGTCTTGTTATTTATGTAATTTTTTGTTTGGAACATAATCATAATCATAATTCTGTAATAGTCATTAATATTAAGTGTGGACAGATAATTTGTAAAATTCATCTTTTGAAATTTCACTAGGACAATGGAAAAGTATGTAAATAATGAGCCTATGCTTGTGGCTTCGCTCACGTGGTTCTTCAGATCACCAACAGCACCCGTTTTTTTTTCTTCTAAAAATACCTTATAGTTTTTAAGTCATTAAATAAAAAATCTAAATGGCGTTTAATCAGTGAAGGCTAAAACCAACGTGGACGCTGACAGTTGGGCTAGTCCACAAACCTACCGACCAACCTGAAGAAAGTGGCTGGGGGAGACTGGCTGCGGAAGTCAGAGGACCGAGTGTAGTGGTGCAACTTGCGAGCCGCCTATGTCCAGAAGTGGACTGCGATAGGCTGAGTTGATGAGAATAAAGGTTATATTTTTCCCGCTACCCATAGTTACAGGATCGTAATGAGGATGTTGAGAACCAAGCTTTTAAGTTGCAGACGCAGTTGTCAAATGTTTGCAAGTTTTTAAGTATCTTGTATACTTTAATTTGCAACTTGTTAACGACTATTTTATAACCTTCCTCCTTAAAATAAACTCAGTTTAATTTAGTTTGCATCTAAAGTTTTTGACTAGTTAACTATTTTCCTGTTACTTTGAAGCCCCCGAGCTCGTAACAATAAATAGGTTTATCATAATAACGCACATAACCTGTAAAAACTTATTTTGTTTTATGGAGTGCTGTCCTAAGTTTAAGCATATCTTTCTATTGGCGGTTTTAAATGAGTAAACAATAGGTTTCTGACGATGAACTGGACGGATAAATATGTGCCAATTTATAGAAGAGATAGCCCCACTATCCATAGTCAGAATTATGTTTACTCTCCTGGCTTGGGTCAGATAGATATTATTTCCAGTTTTAAATTTGCCGATAGGAAGATATCATTGTTCTGACTGTACACACTAATGTTATGTTACCTGTTAAGATTGGTCGACAAAATACTTAAAACCAATATATTACTTGACATGAGATATGAACGGCTACCGGCTGATTAGTTAATGTTGCATTGATCAGCACATCATTCAAGGAACCGGGGGTGAGAGGCAAAATTAAATTTTAATCCTTCTTACTATATAAATGTAAAGCATGAATCTTTGTTTGTTTGTTCTTCAATCACGTTGAAACGGCCAAAATAATTTGGATGAAATTTTGCACACATAGGCTATGCATACAGGTGCAGGTCCTGGGTGTAGAATACTTTTTATCGACATAACATGTGATCAGCTTACAATAGCTTGTAAAAATCTTTGCGGATCCATTGATCCACCAGATCTGCGTAATAAGCTGGTTAGATTCTTTGCTCTGCGGACAATTACCACCGCAACAAGAAGCACAAGCTTTTAGCTGTGCCTTCATGTCGCACTGCAGCTCGAGCTAAATCGCCAGTACCTCGTACTTTCACCGCACTCAAAGAAATCTTGGATTGTAATCCGAACTATGATCTGTTTGCGGATGTTTGGGAGAAGATTCTGTAAGTATGCCTGAAGCATTGCGAGAGAGATTTATGAAAGATATCTAATTAACTATGTATTTTATTTATGTGTCATTTCTCTATATTTAATTATTTTAATTGGTCCCAGCAGACATAAAAAAATATAGACGAAGTGCTGCGAACAATCATAGTGAAGCTAAAAAAACTATGCTCCTTCGTGTACAATCAGCGCTCACGCACACACTGGACGATGCAGCGACATGTATACTGAGAAGGGTGAGCACGGTTTGAGGTGCATGTGTGTGCGTGAGCGCTAATTGTACACAAAGGAGCATAGTTTTTTTGCTTCACTAAATTGTTCGCATCATTTCGTCTATAACTTCGACGACGTCTGTGGTCTAGTGGTTCGAATGTCGGACTGCTGATCACGAGGTCGTGGGTTCGATTCCCACAGGAGACAAATATTTGTGTGATGAACATAAGTATTTGTGTTGGTCTGGGTGTTTCTTATGTATTATAAGTATGTATTTACAAAAAAAAGTATATGAGTATTATATCCATTGTCCATTGTCTAGTACCCATAGCACAAGCTCTGCTTAGTTTGTGACTAGATGGTGCTGTGTAAAAATGTCCCAAAAATATTTATTTATTTATTTGTTAATGTAAAATAAATTGATAAAAACAAGAGCGAAGCCGTGGGTAACATAACGTGGGTACGTTGGTAACATGCTAGTAACATGATAAAATTGTAACAAAATCCAATAATAAAGTCTTATCTTAGTATACCGTTATCCAGGTACAGTCAGAAGCAATAATATCTTTCTATCAGCTGATTTAAAACCACCAATAATATCGAAGCCACAAGAATAATCATATAAATTATATGGGTAGTAGGGCTATCTCTTCTATACATAGGCATATATTTTTCCCTTCCATTCAAAGTCAGAAAGCTATTGTTTGTGATTTTAAAACCATCCATAGGAAGATATTATTGCTTCTGACTGTACAGTCACCGAGTATTAGCCGCGTACTCTAAATAAGGGAGGGCTTTAAACCGAACAGTAGAACCGTGTGGAAGAACTGTAACGTAGTTCCCGCCGGATTTAGAGGAACAAGTAAACTCCACTAATAGGGGTTAATACCTAGGTGTTGTGAGAAACAGGTGCGGGGTCAGGAGAGGTTTCTTACGACAGTAGCATTACCATATTCCGTGACATTACGGGAAGCTGCGATTTTTGGTGGAGAGTGACTACTTTGAAATTGATTAGTATCTATGTTAGAATTTAACTTCCACTTTGACGTGAGCGGGTCGAAATTTAATGATAGGAGACTACGGTTGCAGTTGCAGTTTCAGAGTTGCAGGATAAAATCCTGCTGTAATGCGAATTTTTCTTTCTACAATTAGAGTTTTTTGATTTGTATTAATTTATTTTAGGAAAAGTGTTAAAGGTATATAAAATGGTGACTCCCACCGAATAGTGTTATAACTAACGCTAGCTTTATTAGTCTTTATTTGGTAGCTAGGATGACTGCTATTAATAAAAAATAAAGTTCTTAGGCAGCATCTGAATATAGTTTTGCTCGCGGTTTGCTCCTTGTAATGGCAACATAAAAATATCCAGGACATGGTCTTTCTGTGTGCTAGATTTCATCCAAATCCATTCATCTGTTTCAGCATGATTGAAGGAAAAACGAAAAACCCAGCCATACTTTCGCATTTATAGCATTACTATCCTATGTCTGCCAACTCGCCCCCATGGTATGAAAAAAAAAACATTTTAATCCAGGATATGGTCTATCTGTGTGTCACATTTCATCCAAAATGGTTCAGTTTTTGTGTGATGGTTTAACAAAAAACCGGCCAAGAGCATGTCGGGCCATGCTCAGTATTATAGGGTTCCTTAAGTAGGTGTAATTACAAACGAATCAAATCGAATATTAATCATGGCTATTTTAGTTTTTGCAATAATCGGCAGCATTCGCGACTCAGAGCGTGTTGTTAGTAGCGCCATCTAGCGATAAATTCAAGTAGCCAAATTTAAGACGTTTGTCATTTCAAAGTTACTTTTTGTGATTTTTTCAAATAGAAAGTAGCTAAAGGAGCATTATTTGCTATGATAATTTTTCTCTAAGGTCAATGACCTTTGAACTAGGACGTTTTAAGTATTTTTCAGTTTTCTCTCTATAACTCAAAAAATTATAATCACATTATACTCGAAATAATTTTAAAAGAGAGTTTTCACAAAGGTCTATCAATGTGGAAGATTATAAGTTTCTACATTGCATAGTTTAGAAATGGCAGGGGGGGGGACACATTGCAAGCCACTTTGGCGGGCTATATTTCGCAGATGGTACACCTGATAAAAAAGTGGTGTATCAAACATTACCTTCATTTTAGTAGACCTATTCAATGATATCCCACACGAGGGGGTGCAGCGAAAAAAATTTTTTTTTCTCCATTTCACATGTATGGACACCACCCCTAAAATACGGAAAAACGATTCTTTTATTCTTTTAAAATTGAGATCTATATGTCGACAATTTTTTGACAAAATTTCATTTACTTATGTTTATAACTGTAGAAGTTATTAAGCTGTAAAGGATTAGGACAGACGGACAGACGGACAGACGGACAGACGGACAGACGGACAGACGGACAGACGGACGGACATGACGAAACTATAAGGGTTCCTTGTAGGACTTCGGAACCCTAAAAATAGTAGATCACTGTTTGATAATAGTTAGGATTTTATTTTAGGTCCTTTGTCTAGCAGTTTACGTTTCAAAAAAAGAAAGACCTACACCGCACTGCGATTTTTACTCGCGAGATTTTTTATCGCTAAATCTGTAAAACACGGAATCATATGCAGGTGCCCGCTCTGGCGATTTAAAATTGTGGCGGAAGGTGAGACTCAGCGCGCAAATAAAAACAGCGCGAAAACAAATCGCGCGAATAAAAATCGCTGTGCTGGCTCAGCCTATATAAATGTTTCCCTGTTACTTAGAAGAATCCGAATCCGAATCTGAATCCGAATCTTCGTGGAATCCGGTAATCGAGTAGTGTTTGCGTCCTGGTATGTCGACATGTATGTCCGCCGAAACTGTCAGCATTGTGTGTCGTGATTCAGCATATCTTGTTACGGACAGCGACGTTACGAAAAATCAACCGCGGGTAGTTTGAGAAAACACCCGCCGCTCATGACGATGACACCCGCATATTTCAGTCTGCTCGTGACTACGGCCAATGCAACTTGGTTAGTCAAAATGTTTGTTATGTTTTGATTTTATTGTGCGCGACAAGTCCCGCAAGCATAGTTCAATATGAGTGAAATTCGCGAAAGTTTAAAAACTTCTACTTATGAAAAGTCTCTGATAAGTGGATTTTTACAGGCTGATAATATATGATGACATTTGAGCTTCTTGTAGTTTCAACAGTATTTTTACAGCTCAGGAGAAAGAAACAAATATTACTAAGCTTAGGGGACCTGTTGAAGGTCAACTGAGTGAAATTTATTTGTATAGTACTCTTGGGTGATGCGCTGGACGACTTACTGTCCTGTAGCGTTTAGAGCCACAGGAAAACAGGTGGGTTAAATAAGCAATTGGTGGTTCAATTTTCGTATATAATTTTACTGTAGGTAAAATATCGTCTATATTTTTTACTATATTTGTGTTAGAACATAGACATAGTAAAAAATATAGACGAAGTTCTGCCGTGCCGAACTCAAACCGTGCTCACCGCTCTCAGAACACATGTCGTGGCATCGCATCGTCCAGTAAGCATCGCGAAAACAAATATCCTTCAGGTGCATGGTATGTGCGTGAGCGCTGGTTTGTTCATTTTTTTTGGCTTGACTATGATTGTTCGCAGCACTTCATCTATATTTTTTACTATGTCTGTGGTATCTAATAATAATGATTACATTTTTTACAAGTCTTGTTGTGACGATAAAGAATTAACTTGGAGATAATTCCCGCTGAAAGTTTAGTCGTTTTGGAAACGAAAAACAAAGATTCTATATTGATTATAAAATCTATTTGTAGTGAAAAAATAACTTTTTTTTTTACAAAAATCAGAGTCGATTCAACTCGAAGTCAGCATCGATTCAACTCGTAGTTTTTTTAGGTTTCCGTAGCCAAAGGGTGCGAAACGGGGCCCTATTACTCTCGCTACACTGTCCATGCATCCATCTGGCTGTCACAGGGCTGTATCTTTTGAACGGTAATAAGGTAGCTGGTTGAAATTTTCTCAGAATACGTGTTACTATCACGACGAATAGTAAAAATAAAAAACCGGCCAAGAGCATGTCGGGCCATGCTCAGTATTATAGGGTTCCTTAAGTAGGTGTAATTACAAACGAATCAAATCGAATATTAATCATGGCTATTTTAGTTTTTGCAATAATCGGCAGCATTCGCGACTCAGAGCGTGTTGTTAGTAGCGCCATCTAGCGATGAGTTCAAGAAGCCAAATTTAAGAAGTCGGTCATGTCAAAGTTACTTTTTGTGATTTTTTCAAATAGAAAGTAGCTAAAGGAGCATTATTTGC
This sequence comes from Asteroscopus sphinx, assembly GCA_949699075.1. Classification (NCBI taxonomy): domain Eukaryota; kingdom Metazoa; phylum Arthropoda; class Insecta; order Lepidoptera; family Noctuidae; genus Asteroscopus; species Asteroscopus sphinx. The sequence continues at coordinate 16,608,880 of OX453013.1, forward strand.
TATGATTATTTTTCTCCACGGTCAATGACCTTTGAACTAGGACGTTTTAAGTATTTTTCAGTTTTCTGTCTATAACTCAAAAAATTATAATCACATTATACTCAAAATAATTTTAAAAGAGAGTTTTCATAAAGGTCTATTAATCTGGAAGATTATAAGTTTCTACGTTGCATAGTTTAGAAATGGCAGGGGGGGACACACATTGCAAGCCACTTTGGCGGGCTATATTTCGCAGATGGTTCACCTGATAAAAAAGTGATGTATGAAACATTACCTTCATTTTAGTAGACCTATTCAATGATATGCCACCCGAGGGGGTGCAGCGAAAAAAATTTTTTCATCCTCATTTCACATGTATGGACGCCACCCCTAAAATACGTAAAAAATATTTGTTTTTTTTTATATTGAGATCTATATACAAACTATTATTAAAAAAAAATCATTTGCTTATGTTTATAACTGTAGAAGTTATTAAGCTGTAAAGGATTAGGACAGACGGACAGACGGACAGACGGACGGACATGACGAAACTATAAGGGTTCCTTGTAGGACTACGGAACCCTAAAAAGGCCTAAAACCAAAGCGGGTCCAACAAACCTCGAAAAATATGCATTTTTTTCAACGTTTTTGTTCCTGCTCTATCTTCAAAACAGTAATACGTACCAGCTTCAAACTTGGTCTAATTATAGTGCATATGACTGACTATATGATTTAGCAACAAATAATAAAAATAGAGTAAACAAATGTGGTGGTACTTACGTAAGAAATAGATCCAAAAATTCATATTTCACTTATGGTGCGTTGATGTCTTTTGATGAACTGTCGTAAATTAAATCAGTTTCTATGGGGTATCAGGTCGATGGGTGGTACGGTATCCTTATTGCGTGAATCCGACTCGCATTTGGCCAGTTTTTTATATATTAAAGGATGGCGAAACGAGCCTTTAGCCCTTCTGATGTTAAGCGGTTAACGTTGCCCACGTCTTTAAGTTAAATCTATGTAATTTAAGTAATACTATTCAATTTTTATATAAAACAGTCAAAATAATTACAATTGAACTCATAAAAGTGAATACAAGCTAAATGGTAATACTAATATGTAATTTTGATATTTGGAGGATATAAACACTGAGGTATACCTCAGTGGATATAATTTTTTTCTTTTTTCAAATTGACAATATTACCAATCGAGTCTATAATTTAATTGATATAGAGTTTATGTTTTTTGTTTCCAAAAAAACTAAATTTTGAGCGTGTATTTACATCGTCATACATACCTGTGACAAAAACACTGAAGAACGTGGCCAGCCACCAGGCCGCTTTCGTCGACGACGGTGAATACATGTGTCCGCCGATGAACTATCTGAAACCAATACATAAATACATGAAGTTTAGAAATGACAGAAAGAACGAACGTTGTTTCTTAAGTAATCTAGAGGTAGAAACGAACTACCTAATTGGTGTTCCGGCATCTGCTGGGGGTACGGGTAGAATACAGAGCAAAACCCGCACTGAAAAAAATCGGGTCAATCAAGCATGACATTTTGCTTGATAGAAAAAATTATGAATGAAGCAATCAAAAACTTATAAAAATATATTAATCACGGTTTGTTGTCACAATAAAGTTAAAATGATCAACTCTTCTCTATCATTCACTTCATACAAGGAATAAAGATAGCATGATTAAGATAGTGTAAACATGGCACATCACAGATTTAATCAAGTCAGATGATCAATGTAAACACGCCCTTTGTTGTCGGTTGGAGTCGTCAGTGTTTCAGGTCTAGACTTGTTCATTCCGTTCGTTCGTGAGCCTAAGCATGGCACGCTTTTGTTACGCGGAGTAAATTATTTAGATTTCAAGTTATTGCACGGTTACACCCAAAAGCAAAACCCACTGATCGTTATTAACACACCAAGGTATCCTATGAACTCAGTGAATCGTGCTGTGAGTGAATCTCAGTAGCCGTCGTAGTGGTTTTATACTCCTGTTTGTGATGGAAGAAGTGTGCGTAATTCTCCAGGCTTGGAGGCTGCCCGAATTACGTGCCAATTTTATCAGTAAGTACCTAAACTACCCTTTTAGCAACGATGATAATATGTTGTTTTTCACACCAATTAATCGACGATTGTTTTGCAGAATATGAAAGCGCTTTCTGCGCTTACCGATGTCGATATCAAAGAGATGATTCCTCTGTTAAGGCCTAGAACCCTATTTCTACGCAGCTGGAAAATGTGGAAGTCGGATTTAGACGATAATATAAGACTTGAGCAGTATCAAGATATCTTTATAGTAGGTGTAAGTGTGTAGGTAGAAAAAATATTGATCTCTGTTTAGAAAGAAATAAAAACTTTTTATAATAACTTCTGTCATTATTATTTTTGAGAAATAGTCAGTGCTAGGTAAAAGCAATTTAGACATCTTAATTTATAATTCGTATCTAATGCTGATTAATCTAATTATACCACGTGTTATTGAAATAACTGAAAACCTCTAAAGGGTTCATTGTACTCATCAGTATGAACAACTTTTACTATGGGACCAAACGAGAAATAGCGAAAAAAAAAGCAGTTGATCTCTACATTTAGCCGATTCTTGTGAACGCAAATGTAGGTAACATTTTTTATTTCGCGATTTCAGTGTTAGTCCCATAGTAAAAGTTGTTCAAACTGATGAGTACAATGAACCCTTTAGAGGTTTTCAGTTATTTCAATAACACGATTTATAAGAATAAATATCTTTCCTAATAGTCTCAATAAAAGTACTTTATAGCTTTAAACAAGATAACTGAATAACTTTACAATATTCATTATTACAAACAACTAAAATACTTGATAACCATTACCAAGTTCGTTAATAACACCAATTAACAGAAGTCATTGGCATGATAACCAAACTTGATTGTATTGACAATTACTTTGTTTGATTTTATCAAGACAACTTGTCTGTTACTTAATCAAGATAACTTTATTGCCATAATCATATTACTTTATGTGCTCGTATATAAACAAGTTCCTTGATTGCTGCAAACATTTTTTTTATTAATGTTATCAAGTTTTTTTTTCAGTGCGCGCCTCTGGCCAATGGTGGTTGTTTAAGGCGCATGTAGCGCCCCATTAGTAAAAAAATTAAGATATAAATTGTGGAAAGATAAAATCGCTCACGAGCAGGATTCGAACCTGTGACTCCTGGCTCAGTAGGTACGCCAGTGCTTTAGCCACCAAGCTACTGTGAACACTGCTCGTGGTGTCGTGGTAAGACGTACGTACTAAGGTGATGTTAAATTCGCAAGCGCCAAAAGTGGCCGTTTATCGCACTTTTTCTATCTACAACTGCAGTGAACTATAATTTACAGACTTAATAGTTTCTGATTAAACTACAGTACCTGTACTTCAATTGTAAAAAACGAATTTTCGATAAATAATGTATTCAGCGTGTAATATTCTTTTAACTGATGAGGGTGCCAGTTGGCTGTTACATTCCCCTTAAGTCGGTAATAGACCGATAAAACCCTTCATCTTTCCCATGGGGTCGGTATTAATGAGAATTTCCTCAAGAAAAATTAAAAGAACCCTTCTTATGGCATTGACACACTGTGAGTTAAATAATAATAATAAATAAAATACATTATTTTTTGACATAAAACTGGTACAAAAATACCCTGAATCTAAAGCTTGGCATTATACTTGTGTTTCAGGAGACAGTGACTTTTTCCAGCAAAGTTACAGATTGCAAGGTTTTAGGCAACAAAGATATGAGATTAAATTAAAGTTATAGTGTAGGTACAAGAATCACATTCCAAAAAAACGATTGTGCTTTAGACCACACGACTGAAGTAAAACTTCACTAAAAAAGAAAGTGTGCTCGCACCTCTCTCTCTTGCCCCTACAGTAAGATACGAAACGTAACTCTCTCTCTTTCTATCTTCACTAACTTATATCTCCCTCTCAACTTTCGTTCGCCTCGCCCGATCAAACTTTTCGTAACGCATTCACACTTTTCGTAACACATTCACCAGCTTACTCCCCAAGTCAAGCGTGCCTAAAGAAATTTTATTTTAAAAAAAAATGTGATGTCAAGTGCTATTACAAGAACTATTCCGTATTTTGGTCGGCATCCAAGACTCACTTTGGAATCACCGATATTTTAGTTAATCGCGTGTAACAAGCTACCGAGTCTTCTGTGAGCTATAAAAGCAAAAATATTTCTCTTACGTCAACTTGTGTACAATGATAAATAGCGGTAAGATATATGTCATAGTATTTTTTCTTGAGCATGAGTGCTAAAGCATACATGCACATACGTGTGATTTCGCCGCAAACGAAGATACAAAGAATATTTCACATGGTTATTTACTTAACGCTTAACATACGACTGTTGATTTATTTTTGTATGCGTGTTTACTTATATTTCCCTGTTGATCTCGGAATGGAATGAAAACAGAGCTCACGAGTTTTTCGTTTTAACGTGTAAGTCGAATGCGGAAGTATTTTTTCCGTTATTCATATTTGTATCAAAGAGTAAGTATCTACAAAAATCAAAAAGTGATAAATTCCAATTTTATTTATTGGTAATACCAAAGCTAGTCAATAGCTACTAAACAGAAAAAAAATGATAATTGGTTGACAAACAGAGGTGAAAATGGTACTGGCCATTTTTTCTTTGCCTATTTATTTATATACAACCTTATTCACAGTTTATAATAAACCTCTTGAGGGGTCATTGTACTCATCACTATCATCTCAGCCGAAAAACGTCCAATACTGGACAAAGGCCTCCCCAGGCTCTCCTCCTCCTCCTCCTCCTCATCACTATGAACAACTTATAAAATGGGACCAACCCTGAATTTATTGTACGCTTATATTCAACATTAAAAAGAAAAAGAAAAGAAAAGAAAAAATATTTATTTGCTTCAAAAATGACGCACAAAATTACCAAAAAATACAAGAACACAGAACAAATACAGGTACAGAGTCAAGAAGTGTGGTAAGATATGCGTCACATCCGCGCAAAACGGCCGCCGCTCAGCATATTGCTGTGCCTCATGCACGGAGCAAAGACACAGCGCTGGTTTTCAGCGACAGCCGGCGTCGACACAAATTCACAATGCAATAACGTAGATCAGTGAGGCGTGATGTTGGTAAATAACGATAAAAAATAAATAAGTAAGATTATTATAAACATTTTTTTTTTTTTTTTTACTGTTGTATTTTATGAACAGTGTAGGTAGATGAGTGTTGTGTAGTGTTGATTTCCAGGAAGTCTTACACAGGCCAAAACAATACAACATAAGTTAAGATGATAACTAACGTGAAATACTATATAGGAAAATTATTGTAACCATCTCCGCGTAAGTGTTAGGCGTCAATTAGGCTGTATGGTCGATGCGACTGATGCATAAGTATTAGATACAATAATTTTCTCCGGAATGAACGAGGTCAATGGTTTTGCTGAACAGCACTCTCTACATTTTCTACAAGGTACAAGTTTACCTCAAGATCTCTCTATCCGTAAATATTTGAGGAGTTGGACAATTCCTGTTTCAAAATTATAGGTGCAAGTTATTGCTGCACGTGACTTAACGCGGTTCCGATGAATTTTACGTTCAATCTGTTCTGAGAATCTTCTTGTCCTTAAGACAAGTTTGCGGGACTTACAGATAGTGATAACTAACGAAACAATTTTATTTTATAAAAATTATACAGTAGATTATTTTTGAAGTAAAACTTCTTGAGGCACGCTTGACTTAGGGAGTAAGCTGGTTACGAAAAGTGTAAATACGTTACGAAAAGGTTTGATCGGGCGAGGCGAATGGAAGTTGAGAGGGAGATATAAGTTAGTGAAGATAGAAAGAAAGTTAAGTTTCGTATATTACTATAGGGGCAAGAGAGAGAGGTGCGAGCAAACTTTTTTTTTAGTGAAGTTTTACTTCAGTCGTGTGGTCTAAAGCACACTCTTTTTTTTTGAAGTTTCTGTAAAGACGCTTGTAAGCTTAGTCTTCTTGTGATCACGAACGCTGTAAAGCTTTCAAAATGTCAGGAAAACCAATTTAAATAAACTTGTTTTATAATAATGTATAGTGATCGCGAAAACCTAAAGTTGGTTTCACACCGGCGAGGCGTGGCGTGGATGGGCCGAGCGAGAATTGAAATTTGTATGGCAAAATTTCAATTCACGTCACGCCCATCTTTGGTGTGTAAGGTCTGGATGTGCGAGGCGAGAATTGAAATATTTGTTGCTACAACATTAAACTTTATTGCTGCATAGAGTATTTATTACATTGCAAAACTGATACAAAAATCTCGCACCGGCCCGCCCGGTCTCGCTCTGTCACGCTCGGCCATGCCACGCTCGGCCGCGCTCTGCCACGCCACGCCCGGCCTCGCTCTGCCACGCTCTACCTCGCGATGTCTCGCGCCAACACAGAACAAAAAAAACTTTATTGCTGCATGAATAGAGTATTTATTTGACAAAATCAGTAAAGGAACGTGGGGACAGGGATCACGCTCACGTAGTACTTCCTCTGTATTTTCTGTTCCGTAGCACCTACCCGCGATGTACATCCCAGACCGGCGCCGGCCAGCGCGTGCCGGCGCTGGACGGCACGTGCTCGCGATGTACATCTTTTGGTGTGAAAGCGTCAGCGAGATTTCAATTCACGCCCATCCAATCCACTCCACGCCTCGCCGGTGGGAAACCACCTTAAGAAATTATTAGTGATAACTATTTGTATTTGTTTAATTTCGTATTCTTTAGTTTAATAAATACAGGGTGTCAGGGAAACGCTTCCGAAAACGAAGATAGGTGATAGTGCTGGTATTACTGATACGAAACCACGCGTATTTTTTTTAGATTTTTTCATATATTTTTTTTGCATTTTTTATACATAACCAGTTTTGGGCAGTTAAATAAAACTCATACATGAAGAAAAATGCAAAAAAATGAAAAAATCTAAAAAAAGAATCGCATTTTTTTTTCATGGTTTCGTATCAGTAATAACCAGCACCTATTTTCGTTTTCGGAAGCGTTCCCCTTACACCCAGTATAAGGTAAATCCAGATACACTTATCTACGATAAAGTGACAGTAGTTACCTCCTGATTGCATACATCATCATCCTCCTGCCCTTATCCCAATTTATTTGGGGTCGGCGCAGCTTGTTTTTTTCTTCCATACATCTCTATCAGCCGTCATCTCTGTGTTTACTTTCTTTCTATTCATATCATCTTTCACACAATCCATCCATATTTTCTTCGGTCTCCCTCTTTTCTTATAGCCATCAACATTCATACTTAAAACTTTCCTCGTAACATGCTCCTCATTCCTCCTCATCACATGTCCATACCATGATAGTCTGTTGCTACTTAACTTCTCTGTCACTGGCGCTACTTTCAGACTCCCTCTTACATATTCATTCCTTATCCTATCCATTCTCGTTACACCACACATTCCTCTTAACATTCTCATCTCAGCTGCATGCACTTGCCTTTCATTAATTCCTTTCGTAGCCCAACATTCCGATCCATACAGGACAGCAGGTCTTATCATGGTCTTATATATTTTCCCCTTCAGTTTAAGAGGAATTCGGGAGGCACATGTAGTTCCCGTGACCTGCCGCCATTTCAACCATCCTGTGTTAATTCGGTGCTTGACTGTCCGGTCAATTTCACCATCGCTTTGCACAAGTGAACCGAGGTACCGAAAGTCGGAGCAGACTGGCAAGGGCACGCCATCTAGCGCAATAGCAACAAAACCGGAAAGACCGCCGAAATCGCAGAACATGTATTCCGTTTTAGTTCTGCTGATTTTCAAGCCAACGTTCTCCAGATTTTGTTGCCATTTTGCCAATCTACTCTGGACCTCAAGTCCATCTTCACCAACAAGGACAATGTCGTCAGCAAACAGCATGCACCAGGGTGCCTCTTCCTGGATTTCTGATGTCAAAGCATCCATTATCAGCAAGAAGAGGTAAGGACTTAGAGCCGACCCTTGGTGCAAGCCTACAGCCACACTGAACTCGTCGGTGTTGCCAGCGGCCGACCGAATGTGGGTACTAGATTGGCTGTACATAGCACGAATTAACTCCACATACTTTGCAGGCACACCTTTCTCTTTCAGCGCCCACCACAAGACCTCGCGGGGTACTCTGTCGTACGCCTTCTCTAGGTCAACGAACACCATGTGCAAGTTCTTATGCGCACGTCTATACTTTTCGCATATTTGGCGGAGTGCAAATATGGCATCCGTTGTCCCACGACCTGGCATAAATCCCATCTGGTTTTGGGTGATCTCACTCTCCTCTCGCAATCTTTTCTCTATCACCTTCTCCCATACTTTCATACCTGATTGCATACATGTTACAAAAAAAACAACTTCTTATTTTAAGATTGTTGAATTAGTAAAAACTTGCTGTAATGAAAATTACAGGTATGGTACTTGCACACGGTGCATGTCACTGGAGGGCTACATACGCGGGCTACACGCGCGGGCTAATGTGGTACATTCATAAGGCACTGGACCCGCGCATTTATTAACACGGTCGTTTACACGATGCAAATACAGTATGTAACAAAAACCCTGTTGTTCCTGTGAGCTACGTTAGCAGAATCGATATTCATACGTAAGGACAACTCATTTGGAATAACTCTTCAATAATAATAATCAAATTAAATATTAAATCATTATTAATTGTAAATTGAAAATGATTACATCACTCAAAACTCACTCTCTCAGTGATAATATCAATAAAAATAATCAAATTAGTAATGATTTGATTATTAATTAATTTGATTATTTTTATTGAAGAGTTTTTCCAAATGAGTTGTGCCCTTACATATGAATATTGATTCTGATAACGTAGCTCATAGGAAGTTAAACATACTGTACAATTCGTACAAGTGCCTCAACATGCGCATGTTACACACACCCTGTACAAGCACCAATATTATTAGGAGGTATTGGCACTTGGGGACTGGATGCGGAAGGCAGACAACCGAGTGTTGTAGCGCAACTTGAGAGAGGCCTATGTCCAGCAGTGGACTGCGATAGGCTGAGTTGATGATTGACACTTCATCGTCGTCGTTATTTTTTGGGGAAAATATCTGTAATTTTGAACTATCTTATTACACACGTAAGGCAATAACAATTATACAGGTCCTATTTATTTTGTTCATAAAAGTCTAGACAAAAAAAAATGTATCGGGTATGTTGCACTTAGTGATTGGCGAAATTTAATACTGCCAAAGATCGCGGCAAGAGACGTTTTCTCGTTTCGGAGGCCAAGACACATTTTAGGTCACTGCACCATCGGAGTAAGTAAGTAAGTATGTTGCATTTATTTAGAAACTTCATTTATTTGCAATGGTAAACATAATAAATGATGCTGTAATTGCACTCTGCTCCAATTATAGTAATCTTTATTACCACAAAATCTGAGGATATTATAATATTCCAGCGAATCTTACAACCACTCAGGATAATAATTTCACGGAACAACAGGAAATGGATCGACTTCATAACCTCAAAGGAAATGAGGTTGATCCCGATGTTGATAATTTGAGTTTTATTGAAACTAATGGCTTGAAAAATGAAACTTTGAAAACAAAACATTACATTGTACTCAGGTATCTCGAATCTCCTTTAGAGTTTTACTTTTAATGCACCTAGGTGATGCATTTCCTTCGTTTCTCTTTACTCAGACAATCTTTAATGGTGTAGTTACTGACAGTATTAAGCAGATACAAAGTTTTTAAACATCCAGCTTGGCTTTTAGACAGTGAGTCCTGGACTAATGGAATTAAAAACTTTTAAAAGTTCGACGCTTTCCTTTATTGTTTGGAAACAGTTGTTAAATTTAATAGTGTACTTTTTGTGGAAAAAAGTCTAAGTAATTTGTTACTGAAATTGAATTACCTACATTTTCTGGGCTATAAATTAAACTTTTTGTCAGTCAAAGACAAAATCAGCGCTTAGCAACTTGTTACATTCTGAGATAGGAAGAAACATTGTCAAGAAACTATTAGCATTTGTAATTATGTTTTTGCCTACCTTAGGCACTTTTATATTTGTTTTTAATTTCGAATTCCTATGAAACTTTTCTGTCATAGGTACTTATTTTTTTACAGCTATGTTTAAATTGGGTAGATAGATAGGTGATAGATTTTTTTTAGAGTACCATATGTAAAAAAAAAATTAGATAATTTTGTATTACCATATAAGAATGATGATGATGATATAAGAATCTACAGGACTTTTAAATGTAACACAAAATGCAATAAAAAGTTTGAGTTGGAGTTATTTGTAGGCTTACATTTACTCGCTTGTATTTTCAGGTAAACCAGACCATTTTCGAATGTAGCCCTTATTCATGAAGTTTCACGCGGTCATGTAATGAGACTGGCGAGTAGCTCACCAAAGTTATTCGTAGACGACTGTATTAATAAATTAACACAAATGAGATTTGTGCTATTTTAGGTCAATTTAATACAAAATTCTTGAGGGATCAAATATATATTGTTCAAACTCATTTCTGAGTTAAGCTAGCCGATGTACATAAAACTTTCCTACTGTAACATAAATGTATATATGTGCGTACAATAAAGAATAAGAATTCATTCGAGGGGCTCGTAGCGAAGAAACGACTGCGCGGATTGTACGATCTACATGGTTAAGCTGCACTTGCCGCGATCTGTCTGTGGATGGGTGACCGTTGCGTTACACATCGAGACCCCTCCGTGCCTCGGAGAGCACGTTAAGCTGTCGGTCCCGGTTGTAATACGAATATCTATGGCAGTCGTTACAGGTAGTCAGAAGCCTGAAAGTCTGACAACTGGTCTAACCTCCGAATGTCAGTATTTCCCAGTAACTGGGTTGCGGGGGTCTGATGGCAGTCGCTCCGTGTATAATACTGATGTTCAGCCGCATCTGGCTGGACTAGAAGCCGATCCTAATATAATTGGGAAAAGGCTCGGAGGATGATTTATTGACCTATGATAAGCGATGGTGCACGCTCGACCATAAAAACGTACACTGGATCACCCGGAAAAAACCTGGTAACCCCATATCCTGCTGTGCATGTTTAATCATTAGATGAAATCCTCAACAATGTTCATTAAAGTTTTGTAATGCTTTCGACATAGCAAAATTAATATTTGTATTTTGTAAGAGAAAAACAAAATTTAAATTTGAGAAACGACCATGGCAACCTTCCAGAATCCTTAATAGTGTACAAAATAATACAGGGTTCTTGGCTTCATATATGTTTTCCGCGTCATCTAGTATATTCACTGGAGTCTTGAAGAACACCAGATAAATATAGGAATAGTTGTTTATTCCATGCAGGAGGGTGTGAGTTCGATCCCGGCCCGCACCTCTGACTTTTCGAATTCATGTGCGAATCTGAATTCGATTATTACTTGCTTTAACGGTGCAGGAAACCATCGTGAGGAAACCTGCACACCTGAGAGTGCTCCATACAGTTCTCAATGGTGTGTGTTGTCCGCCAACCCACACTAGGCCAGCGTGTGGACTAAGGCCTAAGCCTTCTCATACTGAGAAGAGGCCCGTGCCCAGCAGTGGAACAATAATGGGCCGGTTATGTACGTATGTATGTAGTTGTTTATTGAGAACATACTTTTTTATATATTATAGGATGGTGAAACGAGCTAAAGGCCCACATGATGTTGAGCGGTTACCTTTGCACATCATTTCAGCAAAAAGACATCCACTGCTGGATGTAGGCCTCCCCCAAGCATGTTGGAGGGATATGCCATAATCGCCACGCTTGGCAGGTGGGTTGGCGATCGCAGTTGGTTGTTTAAATACTCAGAGAACGCTGCTGCCCATCCTTTGGTGAATCCCTTAGTCGCCTTTTACGACACCCATGAGTAGAGAGGGTGGTGCAATTGTTTACATCCGGCACCACACGGAACCTTTGCGCATAACAACTGCAATTTACCACCTAGGCTTTTGCCGCAAAATTTTAAATGGTACCGCAATTTGGTTCGCCAAACTGAGACATAAAGATGGAAAGTATCATGTGATTTTAATTTCACCGGCATCCATACCTTTCACACCAGAATACAATAATGCAGGCATCATTGACGGCGAAAGTACTTTTAGATAAAATGTAACCGATTTAATGGCAGTTGATGATGGGGCCTATAAAATAGCTGTGTGATTTGCGTCATTAAACTTTTATGTAATAGACTAAAAGGGAGATTAAACCCCAGTTTCTGGAAGGCTGATCAATTTGATCTATTGTCAAATCTAATGTCAGCTTCTGTGATTGGCCGGCAAAAATGTTAAATACCAATCACATCGCTTGACCTGAGATTTGACAGCTGATTAGGTAATTTTTGCGTTGATCAGCCTTTCGGAAACTGGGGGTGAGTCAATGATATTCCTGTAAACAATCATCATCAAAGTTTATTGTTAGTTGTAAAGTTAACTTTGCTTACACTACCGAGTTTTGTATGCTTTGCAACAAAAGTCAACCTAGTAGATAGTTAAGCCAAAGGTCACAGCCTAATAGTTTCCTAATTACTATGCTCGACTGATGGAAAGTATTGATTAATACTAGTACCATCAGTGATATTTAAAAGTACAGATATGTTACTTGCACTCGCAACTGAAGACTGACGCTGATCGTGACCAATGACAAAAAATAACTAAAATGCCATCGTGAGTGTACAGAAAGTGTTCCAATTATGACGCGAAAGTAACTTGAAGTAACCAATTTACTTAGTTATTAGTTTATGTGTATTGTGCTGCCGCTGCGTACGGAACATTTTTTTCGTTTGTTTTGTTAGGGTATATCTATACTTTTAAATATCATATACTTTTATATATATGACTGCCTTGTTGGTCTAGTGGTTGCAAGCGCGACTGCTGAGCGTGGGGTCCTGGGTTCGATTCCCGGGTCGGGCAAAGTGTTATTGGGTTTTTTCATTAGGAAATTCTCAGTAGCAGCCCGGAGTCTGGATTTGTGCCCGGTCAATGGCAATAGGCTCGCCCCCTATTACATGGGACTATAACATAACTGGCGAAATGTGGGTGTACTATACACCTCTGCCTACCCCTTCGGGGAAATACAGGCGTGATATTATTATGTTATTATGTTAAATATCATTGGGTATCATCACTAGTTTTTACTCTACGGTTCTAAGAATCGTGGGAAGTGAGTGGGTTTTCCATCCGAAGCCTCAAAGCTTACGCAGAACAGATTAAATATTTATAGGTGATATATTCACCTTTTTTCCTCCCATATATTTGTTTTTACGTAAGTGTACGTCACACGTTTTTACATAGTGAATAGACACCAACTTACGCCCACAACGTTGGAGTAGGTAATCCATTTCCCACGGTTGACGGTTACAACTGGCTGAAGATAAGTACTACGTAGGTAGGGAAGTTTAATGTATTCTGGCTTGACGTACGTTTGAGCCTGAAACTTGTAGCACTTTGTAAGTTTTCTTGGTTTTTCGTGTTTTGTGTTTTATCAAGGTGCTTGCTTTAAAGTGGCGAACTTTAAGTCTTATGTGCCTTCAGAAGGGTGTTTTCAGTCTTTTGTCCATACAAAGTTGTCAGTTTCATTTTCAAAATGAAAGGAATGCCATTCACTGTTTGTTCATTAACCATATACCTTATTTTATAATATGATTCCGGATTGTTTTTTTTTTTCATTTTATTGTTTTTTAATTATTACGTAAATATTACAATAAAATTGCTTGAGTTTTATTCAATAAATCTTACTGGTTCCTCTTAATTACAATGTGATACATCATAGAGTTATTTTAATTAACTCATTAGCAAAACATTCATTCAATCATGTTGAAAGCTTTTATATTTAATTTGATGACACGATTGGCGTAGTAGCTATGCACTTGTACAGTCAACCGTATATAATCCATTATAAGCAGAACTGGCTTAGTACGTTAATTTCATACGAGACAGGCTCAGCTTATACTGTTTTGTTACAACCGATATACACCTGACCATAGACATATAATTATATGCACTTGACTGTACCCAACGGGTCGTGGCCGCGTGGGTTAGACTCTCGCACGGATCAAGCAGGTGTATATGTATGACCTACAGTTTTGCTGTTTGTACAATGTGCAGATTTTAATCACCATCTATGGGTATTTTGCGGATACAGTAATTTCAGGTTAAAGTCTTACTGGTGCAGGCATCAAAATTTCATTATCTTCACTTTTAATAGACAAACTTTCGCTTAATAACTTCTTAAGCTTAAGCTGCTCGTTTATGGAATGCGTTACCTGTGCCTATAAGACGTGCTCAGTCGCTAGCTTCTTTTAAAAAACTTGTAAAGGAACATTACCTCTCTGTATAAACTGTTATTTTAGTGAGATGTTGCTACACTGGTATATACACGTATTTTATTTTGTTATTTATTAAAGAATATTATTTGTTGTTACATTTGTATATATTGTATATATTTGGTATGTATTTATGGATATATATTAGAATTTATTTTATATATTTATACATGTAATATTTTCTATGGTAAGTAAATATTTATTTATTTACTATATTAAATATTGGTAAATTTTATGAAAGTGCACCACATACTGCCCCCATCTATTTTTCACGTCTTCCTTGTCTATCCAAAGGTTGTCTGGAAGATATCGCTATTAGCGATAATACCGCCAATATACCCTTATTTTACATGTTAGTCCTAAGTTTAATAATGTTATTGGTGTACAATAAAGAACTATCTATCTTAGGTTTTCGCGATCACTACACATTATATTAAAACAAAGTTTAACCGGATTAAATCGCGAATATTATTTTAAATTGGTTTTCCTGACGTTTCGAAAGCTTTGCAGCATTTCGTGGTCGCAGGTAGACTAAGATGACAATCGTCTTTACAGATATATTTCAAAAAAATATATTTTAATCTACCGTATAATATCATTAATTAAAATCGTTTCGATGCACGCAGTAATCACTCACAATATCATTATCTTTTAAAGTGTTGCGTGCTGTTTCGGACTTGATTATTTTTAGGACTGGGTTCCAAACAGGTGGTAGCTGCCAACCATCTTCTCTATTAAAATTAGGATGTTTTTTAATTTCAATAGCCTCACGGAGCATTCTAGGTACATATCGGTTTTCCTTCGCCAGAACTTGTAGTTTATCAAATTGAAGAAAATGGTTGGGTTTGTCTAGGGCATGTTCACACACTGCAGACTTTGTGGAGCATCTGTTCTTGACGTCAGCTATATGTTCTTTAATTCTAGTGGCTATACTACTGCAAACACCACCCGAATCCCAGCACAGTTGATCGTCGACCTGCTGTTCTACCATTCATCAAAGGGGTCACGAACAGAATTGGTCATATCTTGAAGCGTGCTTCTATCAAAACCTATTTCAAGCCCCAAAGAAAGATCAGCCAATTCCTCAGACCGGTGAAGTGTCACATTCCCTTACAAGATGCAGGGGTCTACAAGATTGATTGTGATTGTGGGTTATCATACATAGGGCAAACAAAGCGTAGTATAGCCACTAGAATTAAAGAACATATAGCTGACGTCAAGAACAGACGCTCCACAAAGTCTGCAGTGTGTGAACATGCCCTAGAAAAAATCAACCATTTTCTTCGATTTGATAAACCACAAGTTCTGGCGAAGGAAAACCGATATGTACCTAGAATGCGCCGTGAGGCTATTGAAATTAAAAAACATCCTAATTTTAATAGAGAAGATGGTTGACAGCTACCACCTGTATGGAACCCAGTCCTAAAAATCAAGTCCCAAACAGCACGCAACATTGTAAAAGATAATGATATTGTGAGTGATTACTGCGTGCATCGAAACGATTTTAATTAATAATATTGTACGGTAGATTAAAATAATTTTTTAGAAGTATCTGTAAAGACGGTTGCCATCTTAGTCTACCTGCGACCACGAAATGCTGCAAAGCTTTCGAAACGTCAGGAAAACCAATTTTAAATAATATACGCGATTTAATCCGGTTAAACTTTGTTTATATTATAAACTTTCGCTTTTATTAGACTTCATGAAATCTTTGTCATGTTTATAAAAATAAACACACCATTTAAATTTTTTATGATTATTGTTATTATACATATTACTTTGTGAATTGTTACTCATTCGCTATCGCAATCATGTTGATTTAAATATTCATTGCTGCATACGGTTGATAATCTGTCTTATCGGCAATTTATGCACCATGGAATGGATATTGCTGTTATGTCAAAATGTAAGCTATTGTCACTGTGAGTACTGTGGTGAGTACGGTATACAATTACCCCACTGATTATTTTCGTAAAATCGCGATAAGTAACTCTCGTTGCAGCTTTAGTTAAACAATAACTCTATCTAGACAGAATCAAAAGATTTTCCCGAGTTGCATTCACAGAGCAGCCATTGCCCCAAGTTAAAATGGCTTTGTTTAATTTTACGTGTAATGTTGTCGTCGCATTGCTGTAGTTGTTGCAGCATAATATCAAATGTCGTCGCCACTCGCTATCAATTCAATGTGGACGCGGTAATGGTCTACAGGGTGAGAGGCTCGGAGCTAAATCACTGGCGTATCTTCAGATCTGCGGGGTTAAGCCTAGCTTGCAGCGGTCGCAGAAGATGGCTGGGCAGTGACTTATACATCTCAAAGTATTTTGCAATCTATGAAAATTGTATTCATGTAACCGTGAAGTAATTAAGTTGTGTTATTGTAACCAGGGAAGGAACTGTCTCCTGAGGTACAGGCTAACACCCTAGTTCAGGAGGCAGAGTTTCATTGTAATAGTGTCACTTACTGAGTTTTTAATAAATAATAAATAAATTTTACATCGCCGTCGTCCGAATTGTATGACAGTTAATTAAGGTCGGTAACACTATCAATTTATTGGACTATTGAGTACAGATGTTAGTCACCTCAGAGCAACAGAATACTAGAGAGAGGACAAGCCGCCACGTAAAGGCTGACCGTTGTATGCACAGCGGGCATACACTGCCGCTAGTTCACCGTCAGTTGCACCCAAGTGAGTTTCGCACTAGTTTGAGAGAAAACTTATTTTATTTACAAATGCCGTAAAGATACAAGTGTGCGTGTTTTATTAGTGAGCGTGCTTTTTGCTGTTATTTATTGATGCGTTTCTTGGGTTGTGAGCGTAAGTTGAGCTTGCGACATTCGGATTCCATGCAAACTAGGCGGCTTGCCCAATCTCCTTATACTCCGTTATCTGTGGTAGTCACACATAACAGTCATAAATGAATAGCCACCTATAAGCTAGTAGCGATAAGCACCCCGATTAGCACTCGAAAAAGCCGAATTTTGTTAATGAGCTGACACCATAACAAAGAAGTGCTTATTCTGATGATGCGATAGGCTGAATTGATTAAGGGCTTAAAGACAATTGGATAATGCAAATGATAAAAACAAAATTCATAAACAAATCATTGCACCGTTTTACTAGCTTAATTTCATAAACGTAAAACTGTAGCACCGTGAAGCTAGACCTAATACCTAAAACAATATATCTTGAGGGTGTTTAATAGGTAGTACCTTCAGTTTACAATGAAATAATAGCCAAATGATTACGTCTAACTAAAATTTCTCTCATAACTTAGTCAAGGCAGATGACGTCGGTTACATAGACATTCTCCAATAAAGAAAACGTAAATATCTCCAAAGTTATTAGTTTTGTTACAAAACAAACAGATCATGTTTGTTTTCATATAGATAAAGCAGCAGACGCAGTTAACTTGTTAACTTGTACTACGAGTATTAAGTTACGCCCGGAGGCACTGATATAACCCAAACTATGTTAGGTATGTTAACTGAAGGTACGGTAAGTCAGTAATTAAGCGCATCATGTTTATGTTTAAAGCAATTTTTTGAAATACTAGTTGGTTTTTTGGTCTTGGAAGCAGGAAAAGTACTGTTATCTTAAAAAAGACGAAGAATGTGTATCAATATTATAGATACATGTTCAGGAATAGTCTCCTTCTTCTTCGTGTCGACATAAGCTATATAATAATAATAGCTCATGTCGTGGGGAATAGTTGATGACCACAAGGAAATAAATTCAAAGAATACTCCAACAAAAATCACGTTGACATCTCAGCCTGTCATAACCACAGATCAAAGCTGGACTCAGCATAAAAAATCATCATGCTGGGCAATCCAGAAGAGTCCACACCACACAAGTAATCACGTGGAAAAATGGTGGAACTACAAGTTTTTAGTAGTCAAAATAAGCAATCGCATAGACACTAGCGCCACGTCTATGGGAAGTATATATAAGTATATAAGTAGTCTATATAAGTAGCGTGAATTTTATAAGAGCGTCTAGCAATCCAATCCATTGACGACGTCTGTGGTCTGGTGGTTCGAGTGTCGGACTGCTGGGGGCCTAGTACGAGTACACTTACGAATACTTTCAAAGTATTCGTCGACTTTCAGTCATAAATCTGTAGTTCCTCCTCGTATCCGCCAGGGGCGCTACTGATTTATGAATGAAAGTCGACGAAAACGATGAAAGTATTCGTAAGTGTGAAACTCGTACTAGGCCCACTGATCACGAGGTCGTGGGTTCGATTCCCACAGGACACAAATATTTGTGTGATGAACATAAGTGTTTGTGTTGGTCATGGTTTCTTATGTATTATAAGTATGTATTTACAAAAAAAAGTATGTAAGTATTATATCCATTCTCTAGTACCCATAGCACAAGCTCTGCTTAGTTTGGGACTAGATGGTGATGTGTAAAAATGTCCCAAAAATATTTATTTATTTATTTATTGCCTGGGTTATGTAACTTAAACTGAAATAAGGGCGTAGTCGTGAGCTTTATGCAGTTCTCGATGTTGTGTCGTGTAGGTCACTGGTCATCAACCAACAAGGGCCAACGTGGTGGACTAAACTCGGCTCATTTTGACAAAAAGCAGTTTCCAATTTCAGTGACACTGCTGGGCAGCAGTGTGACAATGATAATCTGATTATGCCAAGAACGTCTCCAGTACTCTCTCATCATTTTTTTTTGGGTTGGCCGTACAAGCTTCAGCTTGGGCTTGGCTTGGTTGTGGGCCTTTAGGCCCACCTGATGTTAAGTGGTTGCCTTTGGCCATAGCAACTGCAATGAACTAGGAATATTATTTAGGCCAGCAAGGCAAACTTACGTATCATTCATACTATGTCTAAACTCAATTCAAAAATCAATCTATGAATACATAGAAAGAACATACAGTTAATCTCGCTGTTCCAATACTGTAGTCTGTCTCGCTGTAACTATGAATGAAAGAAAAATATGGACTGTAGCAGCTGCATATTCCGGTGTTAGTCGTGAGTCGATCGACAGATGTGGGTTACTACGGTGTTCCACTAGGCTGTCCAATACGTTTCATATCTGACGGATATACCGTTTTTATGCGAATCCTGAATGCACATTACTTTCCTTTTGGTGATATCATTGCTATCGTGGTTAGAATTACTATCGAGTTGAGGTAGTTCATTTAAATTAGTGACGTGGACACATATTTTCTTTGATATCTTGCTTCATTTAATTGTAGCTTTACATCATATTAAAATTAGATTAGGTATATCTTTTCTACTGATTATCGCATTTTAGATTTAAAAAAAAGACGTGTGGCACTCGGAGACTGCCGCGGTAAAGCTATTGCATAGCATTTTTTATGTAAATACAAAGAGGAGGTGCCCTAACGCCTAAACTCTAAGCAGGCATGAGTCACCAGATTGCGGGGCGAAGAGGGGGATTACGCATGCGCAGTAACGCCGATACAACCAATGCCACCTAGAGGCAATTTGCAGAACTAAAGAGACAAGTGTGATATTTCAAAAAGTCATTAAAAGTTCTGCTATTCATCGATAGATGGCAAAACTAAAAAGTATCACCCATAAAGGTATTATACTGACGTAAGTATGGAAATGTCTTTGGTATCACCGCTGTTCCGGTCGGAGTGGGGGGTGTTAGGTTATTTTCGTTACGGAATTTCTGGATTCGGTCTCCACGCTCAAGGCCCGCGATAGAAGCTATGCAATAGCTTAGTAAATAAATAAATATTTTTGGGACATTTTACACATCACCATCTAGTCCTAAACTAAGCACAGCTTGTACTATGGGTACGAGACAATGGATATAATATTTAGTTCCTTTTTTTTTGTAAATACATACTTATAATGCATAAGAAACATCCAGACCAACACAAACATTCATGTTCATCACACAAATATTTGTGTCCTGTGGGAATTGAACCCATCCCAACCCCTCATGAGGTCGTTCATGATTAGCAGTCCGACACTCGAACCACTAGACCACAGACGTCGTCAAATAATTATCGTTGTTTACAGCTTTAGCTTTTAAACACCTTATTTTCTAGCGACAAAAGATTCATTTTTATTAATTTTAAGCCTATCTAGATAATATTACAATACTTATCGCTATATTTCTACTTACTATTTAACTTTTGATCAAAATTCAAAAGTTTTACACGAGTTACAAGAGATACTTTTGAAATGTTACGAATTTATTTATGCTGTCAGTCGGTTTATATGCGAATATCTGTGGCAGTCGTTACGGGCAAAGAAATTTATACTTTTTCTGAGGTTCTTTTTTTAGGTAGTCAGAAGCCCGAAATTCTGGAAACTGCTCTAACTTCCGAATGTAGGTATTACCCAGTAACTGGGTTGCGGGGGTCTGATGGCAGTCGTTCCGTGTAAAATACTGATGTTCAGCCGCATCTGCTCTTCGATTCACAACAAATTCGATAAGCAGTTGTCGACCGATTCGGTTTGTTATCTCTTTTTCTCTCGTTACGTGAATCGTAGACGAAACGAGATAACAAACCGAATCAGTCGACAATTGCTAATCGAAAATGTTCTGAATAGGGGAGCTGGTTAAACTGGAAGCCAACTGCAACATAGTTGGGAAAAGGCGAAGATGATGATTAATTTAGTTCACGGTTCCAAAAAGTTCAACAAGTGATGTCTTATATAGCTCATTGTGGGCCATGCACAGACCATAAGTCTCAATACGCCGCATAAGCAAAGTTTGGAATGAGAACACAGTCGTAAAATGTTGGCGGGGACCGGGGGTCGGGGCGCGCGTTATGGTTGGTCGACTCAAAAGTTCGGTAGTATGATTCCGTATATATGATTGGGCCGCTCGCTGACGGAGTGACGTCCCGATCGGCGGCGGGGTGTATGATATGCAGTCCTACTGCACATGCTTGGTGTCCAGCTAATCGGCGTCTAGAGGCTTACTGGTCTGTGGGGCCAAGTAATCTTTCTTCCAGATTTGTGGTTTACTGCTCACTTTAAGCCCGCAACGTTAGCGGCGTACGTGACTACAGGCAGTATCTAACTCGTGCTTTCCTTAATATTCTACTTGGCCATTTATTGTTTAGAAAATCTCTATCGGAAATCGGAAGCTATTTCGGGTTTCATTTATTTCCTAAAATGTTGTTAATTGTGGTTTGGATTTTCGAATTACTTCAACAAACAAGAAAAAATGAAAATTTTAAGCTATTTTTGGATAGGTAATAAATATGTACTGACCACTAAAAGTATACTCAGTGTGCCTATTACTCACGTCTTACTTTTTAATTTAGTCAATACTCGTGTACTGTCTTGTCATATAAACAGTTGTTCACTAAGTCAAACATAAATTCAGTTATTACCTCTAATTTATGATGACTGTAGTGGCCATACCGCGACACGTAGGTACTTTTTTTCGATATACATTCCACTTAATGTCTAAGAGTCCCGCATTTGACACACACATGCAAACTGAAACTCAAAACCCTTCAAAATCTGCCCACTGTCACCAAAAACACGCACCAACCAATAATCCTATTCATTTCTACGATAAAGTCGAAGCGAGCAGTTTTCATAAGCAATCGCCGCGTTCGGCCGTTCGTCGGACCCACAAGATTCAATTACGGAGGCGCTGACGTGGCGAGAGTAGTGTCAGAAGTTTAACCAGCAGCCGTCGGTGCCTGCACTCGAAGGGAAATACGACCGGGGACCTTAAAAATAAGGATTGGAACTCTGTGAGTTATTGTAATATGGGACAGGTGGGAAGGTGTTGGGAGATTTGATTTGGCAATAGTTTTATGTTATTTTTTTGGTCTTTGTAAGCTATGAAAGTGATTTAAGTTGGTTCATGTCGTTTATATCAGGGTTAATGTAATGCCATGCCAGCTTGTACACGTATATAAATTACAAGGATACTACTTTAGCATCATGAAAGGTCACAAATTATTATTTATTTATTTATTTATTTAATTCTTTATGCACAACAGGGTACAAAGGCGGTCTTAACGCCATAGGCGTTCTCTACCAGACAACCTTAGGGTAATGCAGAGACAAAGAATAGGGTAGATGCACCAGTAAAGTAGTAAAATATGTTTCGTACTACGGACTTATAATTACATATAATAAAAAATAAAAAAAATAGATAAATACATATGTACATTATACATATATATTATCATAATTATACTTAGAGATATGTCCTTTTCTGGCTTCGAATTGTGTATTAATTTATGTCATCCATCTTTCGTGTTGGATACATACATGATAATATGGAATAATGAAGTGTCTTTTAAAGTTTTGCAATTACTGTCTACATGTAACTTCAAGTGGTTTAAGGATTAGGTACCACATCTCATATTGCATGCTTCGATTTCCTTTCTACATATATTTAGGCAGGTGCTCCATAATGTTATTGAGGCATCTATGTTTAAAAGGTGGAATTAAATCTTGTTAGGTTCGAGAAATGTTATCAAATGAATATAATCTAAAACAATTTTTGAAATGAGAAAAGAAACATCTAGAGAACAAGTCTAAAAAATGTTTCGAACAGTGAAACTCAATTTCCCTGCAGAATCATACGCTTTAAAAAAAATTCAACTCGATTAATCCATTCAACCGCAAATCGATATAGTAATGTAGTTTCATTTGATCTGAATGGGAATCAGTAAACATGGGCAAGAAATAAATATCCCGTGTGGGAGAATCCCGAGGGAACTAATTGCAGCCCTAGCTGTATTGATGGCACACTACCTACGGCCCAGGATCAATGTAAATTATCTATCCCGGATCCACAAAATGCGATTATCGTACATCATTCTTGTTTTATTTCGTTATATTTTTGTGTTATGATTTAAACATGATAGGTTTGTAAAATTATGTTGTAAGTTGTTGAAATAAGTTTTAGGTATGAAGATCATCAATAAATTTCATTCAAAGTCTGGATGGCCGTGACATAATATTTTGTTTCAGAATGTGGTCATAATAAAGTCTCAATATTCAGTAATTGAGCAGAGGTTTTACTTAGGATTACTAGAGGAATCCTATTTAAAAACCATTTGAAATTAAACCTAAAAATAATATCCAGAAACAAATAGTAATAAATAACGCTAAAACGAAAAAGCATTCGTGTCTAAACGTAGAATAAAAAATATAAACCCTCTTTAATCATTACAAAATTGTTATGGACGAAAATCTTACAAAGGATTACTAAACAGAATACGAAAGGGATCTTACAATAAATGTAAAGAAAAAACTGGAGAGAATTATTATAACTAACGAAGGTCTCCAATTAAAGGATTTAAAGGTTGGAAGCGATCGCCACGCGGGAACAGAGCTGTAATTAAAACTTTGTTCCATAAACTATGATTAAAAACTCCAAAAGTAGGTACGATCCATTTTTTTTTTGTTCGTAACTTATGAGTGACGTTCCCACTCCATCGTTTTATATTGTTGGAGTGTAATGTATTATTAACGGTGAACAGGTGACAATAAGTTATCCTGATATTACTTTTCTCTCTTTTACTGGTGGCGTGGTGATCTACTTTTTTTGTTACTTTTTCCCTGTAGTTTTTTTTTGTTGTGTATTTTTTTTTTTCTTTGGCTGAGTTTTTTCCTTTGATTATACCCTGTTATGATAGGTGGCGATAATAATTCTTGATGACATATGTAAGACCAGCTGTGCCCGTGGGTTCGTCCGCGTAGGTACTGAAGTAAAATAAAGCCTATGTTACTTCTGAATAACGTAGCTTCCTGTTTCAGTAGTTTCAGAGTTTATCGAATACAAACGAACAAATCTTTCCTTTTTATAATATTGGTATAGAAGTATAGATGAGTAGTATTATCGTCCAATTTCTGGAAGATAAATATTTAATATAGGCTAGAAATTATTCTACAATTTTATTGTGAACTCTAATATTTGCATGTCAATACGTTATAACGAAATATGCTGAACTACTAAATATATTTGTAATACCAACTGTAACCATATTTAAAAGCAAATAAATATTAGAATTTGAAAAAAAAATCTCAACTTAAGTTCACCAAATAAGTCTAATATCGATCCCAATCGCTCTCAATTACAACGTTCTCATAATAGCCTTTCAGCGAGGAAATTGACAAAGTTCTGATATAAGATTTATATATTATAAAACAGTTTGTTAGAAGCAACGAGCCGTTTTAACGAGTCTATTAAATTTGTTGTTCAAACACGGTTTCTTTCATTCGATGTTTAAGAGCATAACGGCGTAATAAATTCTTGCGAGGCTTACCTTAATAAATCCAGTTCGACTCAGATTCTCTAGCCGCCATAAATTGTTAAATAAATCGTTCGAACAACACGGAACGGATCGCCTGTGGACAATATCAAGTTGTAATTTGGGGACCAATTTTAAAGTCCGAGTACTTTTAAATAAGGTTTAATGAGGCTTGAGGCGTATCCGGATATAAATACGAACGATGAAAAAAGAAAACGTTGCTGGAGATTTTTTTTATTGTACAGGACATTGAAAGTAACATACATAAATTATCGTCGCCAAACTGCTGCTGTAATTTGTAGACGTTGTGCTCTTTTAATACAAAGCTATCGATTTTAATTAATTTCACTTGTGATTATAACTGCGAACTGCAAGCAATGTGCCCCGCCCACTACCACATAAATTTGGCAAGTCTTCGGGCTATGTCAGTAACCTATTATGGCCGATAGGGCAGTAAAAAGTTCTGGAGTGGCGACCGCGTACTGGAAGGCACAGCGTGGGTAGGCCCCCCACAAGGTGGACAGAAGACCTGGTGCAGGTCGCGGGTATCCACTTTTCTAGAGTATCCAAACAACCCGAAGGAACATTTTAAGCGTCATTTTATATTAAATTGTACTATCGTCTATTTAACCTGGATACTTATTACATAACCTATGTACTAAATACTATCGTATTCTTTCGCCATAATAGTTATTCACTTTTGTCTGTAAGTATTAACTTACCCTTCTTGATCGACCTAACACTATGCTCATAAACTTTCTTATTTTTAAATTTATTTGTATATTATCTTTCTATAACGCTATAAAATATTTAACTTTTTTCCACAGGAAACATGTCGCATTCTAAAAATATCTAATTGTAATCATGTTTACAGTTTTGTATCAGGTCAATAGACTATATCTTATATCTGTAATCCTCTATTGATGGTCTTATGCTTTAATTCACGTACATTTTTAAGTTTTCTTCCCAGCTGTACCTTTTAGTCGGAATCTTATTCAGAGTTTCCTTCCTCGATCCTGTGGCGTAGATCGAAAGAATTAATAATAACAACGCATGAATGCTATATGTCCTCTGGGGTTTTCGTGCCGGAGTAGGTTATCGTTTTCGGGTCCGTAATTGACTCAAAGACATACAGATACGGCGTTAAGCTTGTAATCTTCTATATCACTCCATTTTATGCTATGACACGCATTTTAAAGAATCGTTTTCGAGTTTTGGTTGATTTTCGTCGTTTTCATTTTATTTTTTCGCTTCATTGTCTCCAGTTTTTTTAGGGAAAGCTTTTCCGAGATGCGATAATAATTTTGAACGACTTTTTATCGTTCTCATCCTATCACTTTCAGTTAGCTTCGTTAGTAATAGGCTGTTCTGCCTGTTTGAAGAAAAATGTAATGAACAGATTTATTATGGGTCGTTCCTCGTGGTCCCACTACTTTGCCCCACTGGTGGGACTACGAGGAAATGTTGTTCCTCGTGGACCCACTTAGTAGTGGGCCCACAGGAACGGCAAAGAGTATTCCTTGTGGGCCCACTGCTGAGTGGGACTACGAGGAACAAAATTTCCTCGTGGTCCCACCAGTGGGGCAAAGTAGTGGGACCACGAGGAACGACCCCGATTTTTTTGGTGCTAGTCACTGACATAGTAAAAAAATATAGACGAAGTGCTGCGAACAATCTAGTGAAGCAAAAAAAAACTATGCTCCTTCGTGTACAACCAGCGCTCACGCACACACATGCACCTGAAACCGTGCTCACTCCTCTCAAGACACATGTCGCACATGATTTTTTGGCTTCACTATTATTGTTTGCAGCACTTCGTCTATATTTTTTACTATGTCTGTGTATGTGCTAGTAGAAACTCTAGGATTTTTTTTCTTATTGTATTTAAAAGTTATGATTTATTGAAGCTAGTTAAAAAACTACACAACCTAAGTCAATAAAATTTATATGGGACCACCGCGCGGGTTTCCTCTACCAAATAAAAAAACAACAACGAAAATCGGCCCAGAAATCTCGGAGTAATCGGTGTACGGTCGACCGCACGTCGGTGGTAACACTTTGACATTAGCAGCATCTTTATTCCGTAAGCAGTAAGGGCGGTTTTCGAATTGATGTGTTACCACTGTCATGCAGTCGACTGTACATACATGAAAAAAAAAAAAAAACAAAACCTGCCGAATACATAACCTCCTCCTTTTTTTGAAGTCGGTTAAAAATGTGTACGTTTATAATTTAACACAACCACACATAACCAGCCCATTACCGTCCCACTGTTGGGCACGGGCCTCTTTTCGGTACGAGAAGGCTAAGGCCTTAGTCAACCACGCTGGCCTAGTGCGGGTTGGCGGACTACACACACCATTGAGAACTGTATGGAACACTCTGAGGTGTGCAGGTTTCCTCACGATGTTTTTAGGGTTCCGTACCCGAAGGGTTCTAAACGGGACGCTATTACTCTCGCGACGCTGTCCGTCCGTCCGTCCGTCTGTCTGTCACAGGGCTGTATCTTTTGAACGGTAATAGGTAACCGGTTGAAATTTTCTCAGAATATGTATTTCTATGAGGTGTATCACAACAAATACTAAAAACAAAAAAAAAAAACTAAAACCAAAGGGGGTCCCCATACAAGAAACCTCAAAAAACATGCATTTTTTCAACGTTTTTGTTGCTGCTCTATCCTCGATTCGGTAATACATACCAGCGTCAAACGTGGTCAGATTATAGTGCATATTATGTAGTTTAGTAACAAATACTAAAAATAAGACAAAAATAGACATATATGGTGGTACCTGAGTAAGAAAGACCTGCAAAAATTCATATTTTGCGCACTGTGCGTTGACGTCTTTTGATAAACTCTCGTAAATTAAATCAGTTTTTATGGGGTATCAGGTCGTTGAGAGGTACGGAACCCTTACTGCGCGAGTCCGACTCGCACTTGGCCGGTTTTATTTTTATTTTTTATAATTTAAAGTCAACAATAATTATTTATTTTAACCATTGCCAAATAGCGAAAACAAGCGTGAACGATGTATATTTTTTTAAAGAGGTAATATGATTTATCACAAATTATATTTTAATCACATGAGACTTTCCATCTTCATGTCTCATTTTGGCGAACCGACTTGCAATAACATTTAGGCAACAGAAGTTGTTATCGACAAAGGTAATGGGCCTTTAGCTCGTTTCGCCATCCTATACTACCTAATATATTAAAAAATATACTTATCCCGCACAAAGCAAAAATAAAAATAAAACTCCATACAAAGATATTTTTAGCGTAAGCTCGAAATGCCCGTAACTCGCTCCTCAGCATAGTTTGTTTCAACATATGACCAACTATACACACATTAAGAGACAGGGAGCACAATATTTAAACATACTCGTAGTGTTAGGACTTGGGTATGTCGGGTCAGTGAATCTTATCCCGACAGTCCGCTGACAACTTGTCGCCCAACCATTATTCATAGCGACAATTTTCCACGTGTCACCAGCAGCCTACCATAAATGATAAATATTTTTTGGTATTAACACAAGCTTTTAGATATACACTGGGTGATATAAATGGTGTAGTGTATTTTTTGGTTACAATATTATTATCATCATAATCATAATTTCAGCCGAAACACGTCCACTGCTGGACATAGGCCTCCCACAATGGGGTGATATGCCATAATCGCCACGCTTGGCAGACGGCTTGGCGATCGCAGTTAGTTGGTTAAATACTCAGAGAAAGCTGCTGCCCTTCCTCTGGTAAATCCCTTAGTCGCCTTTTACGACCCCCATGAGAAGAGATAGAGTGTAGCTATTTACGTCCGGCACCACACGGAACGGTTACAATATAGTTTTAAATAAATGTGGTTTTATTTAAAGTTATTACATGAGACTTATTACATAACTGGCGTAATGTGGGTATACTATACACCTCTACCTATCCCTTCGGTGAAATATAGGCGAAATTTTATGTAATGTATTTATTTAAAGACTATATTTCATAAATATAGGCATACTTATTTCGTTTCTTCCAATAAAGAATTGATTTTGAATACGAGCTAAGGCTTTGGGCCTTAATTCATGTAATTTCATGACGCACCGATCAAGTAGCAATGACGCTTCAGTTCGTACCTGACAGCGACCGCCGAAGATAGGAGAATACGAAAAGCGTTGTTTTTATCAAAACTTAACTGCAACTGTTATTCTTTATTTATGTGAATAGGCCAACTGTTGATAATGTGTATTGATGTAACAACATAACATAACACAACATAACATCACGCCTGTATTTCCCCGAATGGCAGAGGTGTATAGTACACCCACATTTCGTCAGTTTTGTTATAGTCCCATGTAATAGGGGGCGAGCCTATTGCCATTAACCGGGCACAAATCCATACTCCGGGCTGCTACTGAGAATTTCCTAATGAAAAAACCCAATAACACTTTGCCCGACCAGGGAATCGAACCCAGGACCCCATGCATGCATGCATGTATTGATGTAGATAGGTAGTAATAAATGTAAGTTTTGTATTTATATTGTATAAAGTTAATACTTTAATAGTAGTTTATGAAATTGTTGCATAATAGGGGTTATTAAAACACGAGTGTGAGTTTAAAAACCGAGCCGTAGGCGAGGTTTTTAATAGCATCACACGAGTGTTTTAATACCTAGTTATGTCAGTTTCATACACTATTTTATCTAAACTCATACAATTTTAAATAAAATAACAAAGTCAAAATCGTGGTAACATTGTTGTAGTTTTTCTTGATTTTTCTGGTAAAAGATTGTTCGTCAATTACGTTGCTGCATCCAGAAATTCAGGCGGGGTCATATTTTCCTCAGTTCAGTATCACTGCTGTAGTCAGATATTTTTGCCCAGAATAAAACTTTAGATATAGAAAACCATAATAATAACGTAAAAAATTACAATAAATTTACAAGTAACGATGACCAAATCCAGTAGGCCACGGCGCGCGGCCGCGCACGCGCCCCAGCGTGCGCCTACACAGATAATAAAATATAATCTGGCGAAAACATTATAATCGGAATTAATTTTCTATCCTTGTCAGGATTCCGTCAATCTCTGTTTTATCATACAAAAAATGTGCCTGTAAACACTTAAATATAATTAAAAGCAATATAACAATCCAAACTTCTGCCAAAAACGCGATTTTAAACGATAGAAATTTTCAATGTATGACTAGTGGCGCCACCCTGAATTTTGTGTACTCATTGGTGCCAAACTGTACGACTGCTAAAAAAAAGGTTTGAAAACTCCTTGGTTGAGTCGAAGTGGCATTAAAAACTCCTTAGTTGGGCTAAAGTGTGCGGTTATGGAAAAAGAAAATACCGCATTGTTTTGTTCAACAAACTGTATCGTAATGAAACTTTTTAAATTCATTACAGGTGCATGTGCGTAAAGTATGTCATTATGACATTACTTTCGAGTTCATAATTCGAATTTTACGATACGAGTGTAGATAAAATTAGTTACATAATTGTAACTAGTTTTAAATCAGTATTATAATCTTTAAATACTTGCTTCAGCAACCACAAAGCGCTAAATTCAATTGGACGTCTTTTGTCTTTTAATCTACATTCTAATTGCCCTAAAACAGGCAATTACCTAGTTTCAGTAAAACAAAACGAAATCTAATGCCCGAGGTTTAAAATCATGTTAACTTCTATGTAACATATCTAAGGTATAACATTAGTTTAATTCATCAACTCGTATAGCTACAGTTACAAACTGTTATTGAACGTAGGCAAGTATACAGTTAAACAGGAAACGCTTTGATCATCTAAGTAGTGACGTGTCATTCAAGTTTGTTCGGTGACGACGCACTTGAGATTTGTTCGCGCACATT
Source organism: Asteroscopus sphinx (assembly GCA_949699075.1). Classification (NCBI taxonomy): domain Eukaryota; kingdom Metazoa; phylum Arthropoda; class Insecta; order Lepidoptera; family Noctuidae; genus Asteroscopus; species Asteroscopus sphinx. The sequence continues at coordinate 16,639,310 of OX453013.1, forward strand.
ACTACGAAACTCCACCTCATATACTAACAACAAAACAACCAAAAACTCCTTAGCAATAATGAACTACGTAAGCTTAAGGTCGTTTCAGAATACAATGCGCTATTTTTAATACCATTTATTCATACCCAATGAAAATGAGAATTGAATTTTCGTGTTTGGTACTTCGTTGGTAGACCTACATCTGTTCCCTTGGAGTTATCAGAATAAATGTCAGGTATAATATCGTATTATCGCTTTTATTATTACTTTTATATTACTATTACTCGCTCACCGTCTTCCTATTTGCAATATCCGGACTGAGGTAATACTCAGAATATTCAAGTAAAATATTTTCTTTTCTAGAAACAAACTATAAAATCTGTGTAAAAGAGAGATCTTAAATATTAACAACTTGGTCTGACAACTATATGCAACCAGACAATGGATTGAACACAGTTTTGTTACACTAACTTGTTTTTGTCTTCTGCATTCAGCAGCTTGTTTTCAGACAGAAATATATTTGTAAAGCCATAGATATGTACCGTACCCTTAACAAAACAAACGAAAAAATGTTCCGTAGGCAGCGGCAGCACAATACACATAAACTACTACAATGAACTTACTTTGTAACTTTTACCATGAGATCTTCTCAGTTATTGCAAAAAAACAGCTGTTCCCTACATTTTTGTTAACATAAATCGATAAAATATAGGGAACGGAGTGACCGACATAGCTTGTAGGATCAGTAAGCTGAAGTGGCAGTGGGCTGGCCATGTCTGTTGAAGGACCGATGGCCGTTGGAGCAGACGAGTCCTTGAGTGGAGACCGCGGATCGGCAAACGCAGCGTAGGGCGCCCCCCTGCCAGGTGGACCGACGACCTGAAGAACGTAGCTGGGGGGGACTAGATGTGGAAGGCAGAGGACAGAGTGTGTAACGAGGTCCAACTCGTTATGCTGCTCACCCTATTTGGTTTTTCTGGCCACTTTATTATACTTTCATCAATCCAAATTCAAAATTCAAAATTATTTTCAAAAATGGCTAATATTCTACTGTTTTAGTTTTAGCTCAGTTCTATATTGTACGCTGAAAAACACTCATGTGTCTGTGACTGTGTCTTATAATCATTATATTATTTTATTAACGAACAGTCAATTTATCAATTTACCAGTTAAGTGAGATACAGTATTCCAAAAACGTTCCTTGTTGTGTTTTATTGTGTCTGTGCCAACCTACAAAACTACCTACCTACCTACCTGAATCCTGAATCCAGCCAGAGCTCGCTGCATTGGTATAGCAGCAGCTCAATCGTCTTATAGTCGGAGTTTACCCGCCACTCTTCCGACTCTCCGTACTACTGTGCCCTCCATACCTCAGAGGAGTTCCATACCTCAGAGGAGTTCCATACCTCAAAGGAGTTCCATACCTCTGAGTTCTGTTCCTGTAGTTCCTGTACCGCTAGTTCCTGTTCTCCTCCTCATTCCGTGTGTCACCGTGTGTCAAGCCTCCGAACCTTCGACCCACCGAGTCTCCTGCCTGAGCTACCCTCATCGAGGCCACGACGTGACAAGTGTTGTGGCGCAACTTGGGAGAGGCCTATGTCCAGCAGTGGACTGCGATAGGCTGAGTTGATAGGGAACAGCTGTTTTTTTGCACGATTTCATAAAAAAGTTGCTTATATTGATGAGTACAATGACCCCTTAAGAGGTTTTCAGTTATTTCAATAGCACGTTGAATATCGCAATAATAGATGAAAAACAAACTTCATCTGCCGAAGTTAAATTGGAAATAGCTCCTAAGATACACATACGGCGAGCTTGAAGAGATCGTATAAAGTTGAGGCGACGATCTGGCTTAACATTTTTGCACTTCGTTAAAGACCCACCTGTTTGACACAGGTAAAAAGGTCGCGGAAAATATTTCAGGGCTACCCAAAACATATTGACAAACGAATAAAGTGCGTACATTATAACGCTCTATGGGCGAACATAAATCTGACTGGCCTTCTATTGAATAAGCCACAATTCTGCATGGCCACTCCCCACTATTACACACCGCACCGCACCATTCGGCTTCGTCTATTGTGTCAGTCAGAAAATCCATACCGAATCAATGACACGGAAATGAAGGTTTTATTTATATTTCTGTGCGGCTAATATTATTGTATAGGTTTAACGCGTTGTTATTGTGGATTTCTTACTGGCTGCTAGCAACTTGCTTATTGAGATTTTTACTAACTAAGCCGAATTGATAATAGTAGTTGATAATAGTTATTTTAGTTTAATTAGTTAAGTTTCCGATATTTTATTATTAAGTGCATCGGTAACTACCCTTTGTCTCTTCCATGACATTCCAGTCCATTCAATGGTTGTCTGGAAGAGATCGCCGTGGAGCGATAGGACCGCCAGTTGTACACTAACACATAAGTAGTTATTTAAGAAATTAATGTAATCTTGTTGTGCAATAAAGAGGATTTGTATTTGTATTGTATTGTATAATAAACTGGGAAAATTGTTTTTTCTTTCACTTACTCGGAAATTTGTTCATTATTTTAAAGAAAGCATTCATCAATCGGCTTGTTTCCGCTCGTAACGAAATGACACGCCAACGCCAGCAATATCTAACACGACAGTAACAGAAATTGCTGGACAGTTTTTATTTTTTAAATCATGCTAGCGAAGTTTTTAAGTACACACTTAAACCGGTCGGGCACACCCGATGATATAACGTGAGTGAAACCGTTTATATTAATCATTACACACTTAAATTTGGTGTTTTGAGGTTTAAAATATTTATCATTATAAAGGCAGAATGCGCATTTTTTTTTACTTTGAAAATAGAACAAGAACCATGCGCGGACCAATTGGCGCGAATAGGAATTAGATACTGTTGAAGTAATTTGTGTATTGTTTCCTCGCAAATGAGAGAAAATTACTATACAAGTCTCGGCCGAAATAGCTATTAACAGCCTCGTTTAGTTAAAACCAATAATCAATATTATTCGGCCAGTATCGACTGTAATGTACTATTATTTTCAAGCGTATCAGTTTACTTTGAATTAGGTCATTCATATTGAAGATCACATTATACAAAAAAATCCTCGTTCGTCTGATTTGGATTCTGACGCTCTATCAGCTCCCTTTTCAGGTCGTTCAATAATTTTAGATTCTCCGTTTGAGGGTTAAGATTTCGATCTTTTCTGTGAATAATAATAATAATTTTATCATATTCTGCCTTCAATTATCACAATGTTAGGAAGTGCCCTTATGAATACTTAGTATGAGAAAAAGTGTAGCCAAAATTATTGATGATTGAAATACTACATTAAAATACACAAAAAACAATTAAGTGATTGGGTGTATTTGAAACTCAAATGGGGCCTTGCAATTATGCAAAGTGGATATGATAATACGATATTAAATAAAACCACATACAGAGTATCACGTCCTCTGACCGTATACAAAAAATCAATCAAATCCAGTTAATAGCTTAGCCACAGAAAATTACTTTAATTTCATTAATTTTGAATGTAGGACCATTTTTCTAGGCAAAGATCGTTAGGTCAAAGGCCAGTTCATAAGGCGAGTTCATATGACTTTAAACTCTCTCTCTCAATTATTACAGATGATTACAAATGGTGTTACTTATTATTATTTATTTGTTTAAAAATTTCGTTTTCTCTATTTTAGATAAACAACTTAAAATGCTTCTATAGACTAATAATAACCGTGTTATCATTTATTGTCGTATTGTCATATCCATGTTAATAATGTTTTTTTTTAATTAAATCTTAATGCAAGTTTTTAAAATTAAAATTGTTTTATTGAAATTATCCAAAATTTTATACATAGCGGTGATATAATACACTTCTATGAGAGTCATTTTTCTTTCTGCTATAATTATTACACCTTATAATTACACAATGAGGTATAATCTAGTATTTCACGTAAGCATTCGAGACGTTCCCTGTGGTGTCGGACATAAAGAATAGCACCACCGTATGTCTTCTCATGGGTGTCGTAAAAGGCGACGAAGGGATTCACCAGAGGATGGGCAGCAGCGTTCTCTGAGTATTTAACCAACCAACTGCGATCGCCGACCCGCCTGCCAAGCGTGGCGATTATGGAATATCCCCCCATTGGGGGAGGCCTATGTCCAGCAGTGGACGTCTTTCGGCTGAAATGATGATGATGATGATTCGAGACGTCATAGCGTCGCAACGGAACACTAATTGCGATTAAGTTAATATTGCGCATCTGCGCTTTATTGTGCCACACGTGCGGTATCCGTATGCCACTTGCCCTTGTTTTTTTTATTCCATGGTTTTAGATATAAAATTCTTTTCGATTACAATAATTGACCTGTTATTTCAACGTCCTTTTATAAAGTGAAATTCTTAAATGAAATTAGTGGGGACAAATAAAAATGTATCGTTTCGCGAACAAGAATTTCTTCCCCCATAAGCGTTGTTACTTTATTACGAAGTTTCGACATGGATCGAGATTACTTAAAAAATTTGATACTTTTAAAAGACCTGAAATGAATTTAAAAGTTCATTCTTTATGCTCAATAATTCTTTGGTTTTTATGTGATGCCAATTAATTGTTTGTGAAAAGTTCTTTAGAAAATTGGTGTTATCATAGGTACCTACCTTTTGCTTTAGTCTACAAATTTCTGTATTATTACTATGCAGCGTAGTCAAACTTAGTTGCCTTATTTTTTTTTTCTCAAGGCCTCATTCACACGATACTTTATTGCATGCGAATAAGTAGACAGTATAGTACTTTGTAAAGCATTACACAAGAGTACACAAATAGCATGCGATTTGCGGAGGCAAATCTTGAGAGATGCCTTGCTCGCATACATAAAAAGACACGTGTAAATAGGGTCTTATCGGATGGAACAATAATGGAAACCATATAGCACGAAAATTATAATAAAAAAAGAAGGAAACTTATAGAGTGGTAATAAAAAAGTAAGAAAAAATGTTTCTGTAAATGTTATAAAATTTATTTGCCATATAACATATGTAACATAACATATGTTACGTAATATATGTTACGGCCAACCGCATATCAATGTTATAATCCATTATAAGTGGAACTAGCTTAGTAAGTATAAGTATATTTCATACAAGACAAGCTCAGGTTATACCAGTTTGATATCAATACTTGTAAGTTTTCTTAACTTTCATAATAATAAAGGTTTTGTCCAATACATTAATTATGGACATTTTCCGCCATGATTAGGCGTCTCCAAAAGTACCAATGTGTTCCAATCCGTTTCAAAACCGGTAATATAATCGCTGTACATAATACGTTAATTAACAAATACCTATGTAATTACCGAGTCTAATTAGTACGTATTTAATCTGAGGTTTCTGTTGTGGTCGGTACAAAGACTAGATGTGGTACTGTTCAACACGAATGGCTACTCATTTCGATAAATGTCGTATCACACATACTATACAACGTGTTATTGAAATAACTGAAAACCTCTTAAGGGGTCATTGTACTCATCAGTATGAACAAATTTTACTATGGGACCTATACTGAAACCACGAAAAAAATATCAGTTGACCCCTACATTTTTTTTCACATGAATCGACAGAATGATAAATAAATAAATTAACTTTATTGTTTAGTCCAATTTCCAAAATGGGATCAGCTGTTATTTTTTCGCGAATTCAGGGTTGATCCCATAGTAAAAGTTGTTCATATTGATGAGTACATTGACCCCTTAAGAGGTTTTCAGTTATTTCAATAACACGGTGTATTATAAAATAAATGCAAAAGTAACTCTATCTGTCCGTTTGTTACCACATTACAACTAAACCACTAAATAAATAATAAATAAATAAATAAATATTTGGGACATTTTTACACAGCACTATCTAGTCCCAAACTAAGCAAAGCTTGTACTATGGGTACTAGACAATGGATATAATACTTACAGTTAAATTTTTTTTTTTTTTTTTTTGGAAATAAATACTTATGTACACAAGAAACACACCCAGACCAACACAAACACTTATGTTCATCACACAAATATTTGTGTCCTGTGGGAATCGAACCCACAACCTCATGATCAGCAGTCCGATACTCGAACCACTAGACCACAGAGGTCGACTAAACTGATTGTATTGAAATTTTTACTCCTATCCCGAAAAACTAAAGGGTTTCTGCGGAATACGCGATAAATGACATCCACGCAGGCGAAGCCGTGGGCGACCTTTAGTTATATTATAAAATAAATAATTTTCACTGACACATTCCTTTGAAACCACTGAAACTTACCTAATAAGAGGATAAAAAGCGGTTTACGAGTTATGACGAAAATTTCTTTGTAGCCGAATATCCCAGTGATCCAATGTTATATTTTGGTAAAATTGGTGACGTATCTTAGTTTGTGCATTTTTAATAAAGATATGATTATTCAATCGTTTCTTTGACAAACTAAGTACAACTTTATAAAATAAAACAAGTTTAACCGGATCACATCGCGCATATTATTTAAATTGGTTTTTCAGATGTTTCGAAAGCTTTGCAGCATTCGTAATCGCAGGAAGACTAAGCAGACGATATTGATGACGATAAGACTTTATTATAATGTGAAAACCTAACAAATGATTAAATAAATAAAAAGTGTATTAAATTTAATTAATATTAAACTTTCTTGAACAACTAAATAATCGATTAAAGTGCAAATAAATAGGTAAAAAAATGTTTTGCTTACGCCTCTGTCATCATTACGTACTCTACACAACTGGTATAAATTCCCATAGGCATGTAGTAGCCGATCGCTAAGTATTCGATTATCTGGCCTAAATAAAAGCACCAGGTTTATGCGTACTACTATACAAACTAACCATTTGGATTATTTAGTACCGCATTATTATAATTTTAATTCAACTGAGCTTTCAGGCTGATATCGCTACGTACAGTCTAGCGCATATATCAATAGAAACAGAACCAGTATAAGCAAAGCCTGTTTTTTTTATTAAACTTGCCTTCTAAACAGTTTCACTTATAATGAATGAGTTCCCACTTATATGCAGAGATTTTGTATTATTATTTGAGATGTATTATTATTATTCTATAGATAAGTAATGTTATTTTGTTACACTTTATCTTTATTATTCTATTAATTTAACGAATTATCGCATTTTATCCTGGTCGTGAGTACATTTTTCTTTCCACTATTTACGTCTAAGTCTCTATTATTTCATTTTGAGCAATTTTATTTTCTAGGTATACTGAACGATATTTTTAATAATTAAATCTAGACCGAGCTTCATGACAATATGTGCTTTCATGGCCATATTTGGGATAAAATATTTGGGAGTCCCAAAACTGCGACAGTTCATAGATTTTATGTGAGATTCAAAAGACATAATATCATAATAAAACAAAGGTTAACCGGATTAAATCGCGTATATTATTTAAATTGGTTTTCCTGACGTTTCGAAAACTTTGCAGCATTTCGTGGTCGCAGGTAGACTAAGATGACAAACGTCTTTACAGATATTTCTAAAATTTAATTTTAATCTACCGTATAATATTATTAAACGTTAGGAAAACCAATTTAAATAATATACGCGATTTAATCCGGTTAAATTTTGTTTTATTATAATGTGTAGTGATCGCGAAAACCTAAGAAATTATTAGATATAATATCTTTATCAGCAGTAGGTCTTGCCATGTAAAAACGAAACGGAAAGACCTAACAACTAAAGATAATTTTTTAACAGGCTGACCACATACGTTTCCTAACCCAAAACCAAATGTTATTCTTGACATATTTTAGAAAATTAACAAATCAGCAACGAAATTACGACACCTCTGTGGGGAGGACTTAATTAACCGAGCAGCAAATAAGATAAATGAACTGTCAGAGTCGCTAATGCCCCCACTGGATAACGGACACACGGTCACGCTGGTTGACGCGCATATTATGTACGGTGGGTACCGTGTTTTAGTGACGTTTGTAATTAGTTTTGGGCTTACGTTGCGATGATTGAGTAAAATTTCCTTTTGAGAGTTCAGGCTTGTATGGACTGAACAAACAACATTTGAACAGGGCTTCATTGCACATACGAGTTTGGTACGGTCTGCAACATAAGTCAATGATCATTTTGATTTTTTTATTAATTAAAACCATAGAATAAAAAATAAAAAAATACCTATAATAATATACGTGTATCAGAAATGAGTGGTCATAATTATGACCACTCATTTCTGATACACTACCTCATTTCTGAAAAACTACCGTTCCCTACAAAAGCATCGATGTCGCTCGACAAATTTTGTAGGGAACGGTAGTTTTTTTGTGATTTCAGGGTTGGTCCTATAGTAAAAGTTGTTCTGTGCTACGCCATGAACGAGCTCTCCAAATATGACTACACATTTCTGATACACGTTGTACCTATATTATAATGTTGGTCATTAAATTCTTTATAATAATTTGTTTAATAAATATACCTAAGTGGTAAGTTTTCATTTGTAACTCACTTTTGAAACTTAGAACAGTGTTAATTTACTTCCGTTGCTGACTGTAGGTACATTAGTTGCAACATAAAAATGCACTTTGATAAAAAATACCTACGCATGTAAAAGATTTACTGCATAGTTTAAAAACCGCGATGAATATACATATTTTTGATGGAAAGTGATCTGAAATGCAATTCCAATTTTTTCTAGTTTCGATCGTAAAGTGCAAACGATTGAAATTCGCAACATAGCTCATAGCGTGCAATAAATGCGTCAAAAAGTTCTATGACAAAGGTTTTTTATTTGAAATTTAAAAGACATGTTCAGTACTATTTCACTGGATGAGGGACATGTGAAACGTTTCATGTGTAATGAAAGTTTTTAAAATTTTACGAATTTCACTCATATTGAACTATGTCTACGGGACTTTTCGCGTAAATGTCGAGGTTAGACAAAATGTTTGTTTTGTTTTGATTTAATTGTGCGCGAAAAGACTCGTCGACATAATTCAATTAATTTCTTAGGTTTTCGCGATCACTACACATAATAATAAAACAAGCTTAACCGGATTACATCACGTTTATTATTTAAATTGGTTTTCCTGACGTTACGAAACTAACTAAATAAATGTAGATTTTTTTGAAATATCTGTAAAGACGCTTGTCGTCGGTCGCAGGAAGACTATTCCTGCGATCACAAACGCTGCAAAGCTTTCGAAACGTCAGGAAAACCAATTTAAATAATATACGCGATGTAATCCGGTTCATTTCAGCCAAAAGGAATCCGGTTAAACTTGTTTTATTATAATAGTTCAATATGATTGATGTGCACTTTCAAAATACGACAAAACAGGTTTTATATTCCGATTGAATCTACCTTGGTCTCTGGCTGGTCTTTTAATTTTTTTAAAGCTAGAGGATATTGGAAGAACTGTGAGCCCGTGACAAAAGCTTGGATTGATGGACAAGCTTGATGAAATTACTGCTGCCTAATCAACTATAAATCGATAAGATAATTCCTACCGGTATGGAGTTTAAAGACATTGCTTCATTGAAGGAGAACGGACTCACTGGCTTAGTGGTTTTAGCCGCTTTTTCAGGCCGTTATCAATTTTTAGGTATCCCTAGGTTGGACAAATTATAATCAGAATTTTCTGTTAAAAAAGGGTTTCTGATTATTCGATAGGTATTGGAGAGATAATATGGTCTACAAACCTTTATTATTACTCTAAGTCAATAATATAGTCTGAAGTACTTTAGTACTTATACTTACTTCAGCAACGACACAACAGCAACAGTACGACATTAAAAAAAATAGCGCTCAATCTTAATTTTTTTTTTTACTCTTTTTACTCAACCTATTTTTTTACTTTTATTTAACTTGCTTAGTTCGTATGTATGAATGTGTTTCCGGTTCAACCTTTTGTAATCCAATTTTCGACCTAAAATGTATTATAATTAAAATACGAAATTAAATATTTTCTTCAAATTTCGAGGCGTCAATTGTCATTCCTTTAAAAATAAAGCCTCAAGCTTTCAAGTTTTTCTTTAAGTTCTATGTTTGTGTACTTTACTATTCAACTTTGTACAAACGACTGCATGACAGTGGTAACACTTGAATTAGAATATGGCCCTTACTAATGTCAAACTGTTTCCACTGACGTGCACTGAATGTTATTTTTATTTTTTAGTTTATTCAATATTTTATAAATAAAAGCTTGTTTTAAAAAAAAAAAATACCTTTTTTTTTTTTTTTGTTGTTTTTTAATTGTTTTATTTTTTAACATAATCACGTATGTAATCTATGAGATTTATTTTAATTTATTGTACTTGTCTTTTGCAATTATGAACAATTTGAATATCCAAACGATTTAATCGAACATCTATTTCTTTTTGTGAAAATCATCATTTCTAAGTCTAGTATCCCATTTTATAAGCATGTGTGTATCACGTGTGTGGGTCACGTCATGTGATGATGACGAATGCTATGCTATCTCATTGGTCAGAAACGTTATTGCAGCGTGTTTCACTCGGAGTTAACATCATCCATTTTTCATACTGAAGGCATACGTCGATGGAAACGTTCGTAACATACCGTAAAATATTTGTTACAAAGATTTATTACGCCATTAATTGCTATAAAGGCTGTAATTGTTGTGGTAACCGTAAAAGCATTTTTAACGGCCCTAATAGATTTTTTAAATACCTATCTATAAAGTGATATGACGTGATAAATTGAGCGTCCAGATAGTTGATTAAGTACCCCAGTATCCCTGCTTTATCCGGAAGGGAGGATAATATTAAACGCGGATGGAAACATTTAGCGATTTAAATTGTGGAAAGAAAAAATCGCTCACGAGCAGGATTCGAACCTGCGACTCCTGGCTCAGTACGCCAATGCTTTAGCCACTAAGCTACCGTGAACACTGCTCGTCGTAACGAAATTATCCTCCACTTGGTACATCTTTGGGTGACGTCAGCGATATCTTATTAAGAAACGGTGTTTCTTAACCGATTCGACTAACTTTGCAGTTAATTCAAAGTCGTATAGATATGCCTACCCTTACTAATTATTTATTATTTTTAACGCATTTTACGCATGCGAAACGAAATCTAACGATTTAAATTGTGGAAAGAAAAAATCGCTCACGAGTAGGATTCGAACCTGCGACTCCTGGCTCAGTACGCCAGGAAACCTGCACACCAGAGAGTGCTTCATACAGTTCATACATCCGCACTAGGCCAGCTTGGTGGAGTAAGGTCTTAACCTTCTCATACTGAGAAGAGGTCCGCGCTCTGCAGTGGGACAGTAATAGTCTGATTATGTATTATGTTATGTATTGTGTATTTATACCTATTAGGTATATTGTTTTTTTTACATATTGTAATATAGTTTTATTTTTTGTACTCTGTTCAGAATATTATTCAATTGATTAGAGGCATTTGTGGGTTAGAAAGTTATGTTTTTAATTTTCCATTACATACTTTCATAGATCATTTAACAACGATATTACGAGTGATGATATTTAATTGATCGTCCGGCGCACCCTGGGCAGTCAGCCCCGCTACCAAACTGCTGACTGGCTAATCTTTATCCCACGGTATGAGCTATATTATCATTATGTAGCTCATGTCGTTACTATACAGGAAAAAAAAATTACCAGTGCGCAAATTTTTTTTGGTGGTTTAGTATGAGTAATAGAACACATTTCCATTTATTGTTCAATACTTTTTTTATTTTTTTATCCGACTTAAAAAACATAAAATGAAAGCGCGCGACGGCTGGCTCATGCGGCTGCGGGTTTGCATCGGGGGTACAACTCCATCCCGGACGGCCGCGTGAGCCAGCCATCGCGCGCTTTCATCGATGTTATTACGAACCGATTGTGTCCATATTTTGCTGATTTTAAGTCGCATAAAAAAAATAAAAAAAATTGAAAATTTAATAGAAATGTGTTCTATTACTCATACCGAACCACCAAATAAAATTTGCACACTAGTTGAAAAAATTCCTGTAGAAGATAGATCATTTTGAATAGACGATCCTAAGATAAGATGATTATGATAATACTCGTTAACATCATTTAAAAACATCTATTATCTAGACAAACGGCAGTGTGTCACACAAGTTTGCAAAGGAAAAGGGCGACACACCAGTCGTAGGTTATAGTAATTTAGTTGTCACTAAAAATTTCTCGTCGTAAGTACGTACTCGTGAGATGAGAAGAAGTCAATATTCTCAAAAGTTTGTCCTCTCCGAGATGATAATGGAGATTATTCAAACGTTTCTTCATTAATTACGTCATAAGATGAAGGAAGCTTTGGTGAGTCTCTCGTCCATTTTATTAATGTTGTTCCTAAATAAAAAGGCGAAAAAGTATTACATCAAAGAAAATTATTAGTTGTACAAGATAAGGTTAGTGTGTACTCTGTATAATATTCCGTTTAATCAACGAAATCTTTTGATGGGTTTCTGGAATCTGATAACAATACATTTTATTAGTAAAAGTTCATCATCCTCCTGCCCTTGCCACAATTTATTTGGGGTCGTCGCAGCATTTCTTTTTCTTCCATAAGATCAGCTATCATCTCAGTGTTTACTTTCTTTTTATCCATATGATCTTTCACACTATCCATCCATCTTCCTCTATTCTTATAGCCATTCACATTCAGAATCAAAACCATTCTCATAACATACTTCTTCATTCCTCCGCATCAAATGTCCATACCATGACAATCTACTGCATCTCAACTTTTCCGTCACTGGCGGTATTTTCAATCTCCCTCTCACATTCTCATTTATTTTCCTCGTTCTCGTTACACCACACTTTTCTCTTAACATTCTCTTCTCAGCTGCATGTGAGAATGCTTTACATTCATCCCTTTCATAGCCCAACATTCTGATCCATGGCCTAATAATGGGTCTTGGAAATTTTGCACTTTAGTTTAAAGGGCACGCTGCGGCTCAGTGGCGCTCTTATCAGTTAAAAATAATTACTCGCTGAATACATCACTTATCGAAAATCTGGTAACACATTTTTTTTTTTCCGTGGGGAATTCCTCATGTACGCACTCCGCCCGGGGTAGGCGGAGCCAGTGTCGGACTCTTACCGACTAAAACCACCACGGTGTTCCTTCAACTACCATAGCCGGGGGCGTGGGAACCCGTGAGTATTCAAACAACCACCCCCGACAGGTCCCGGCTCACCACAAGCAGGCGAGCCCCTTCTCCCCGTGCGGCCTAATGACAGCCGCACCCTCCTCTATGGTGCACACGGAACACTGCACGCCACCTCACCTCACGGGCCTTTATCAGCTACGCCAGCTGCGCCAACTACGCCAGTTGCTGGTCGGGCAGCAGACTACCCCGAGTCTGCTGCTCGCAGGCCCATCCTCCTGTAATTTTTATAGAGGTGTTCTTCCTCGCGGTCCGGGCGGTAAAGCCAAGACCCTCGGTCCCAAGAGGCGCCAGAACACTACTCAGCAGGCACTCCTGGGATTACGAGACCGACGGGGGCCGGGAAGGATAGTTCCCCCGCTGCCTAAATATTGCGTCTTTGATGGTATTTTACGAGTGCGGAGCGCAGTCTGTCTGTAACGTAGTATAGGTATTAGGTAGGTAGGTACCGATAGGCGTCTACGCAATTATGGCCGCCGCCCGCTTGGTTACTGGTTACATACTTACATAGCTATTTTGATGTAACTGTGTTTTCTTTGTACCATAATAAGACTAGGTTTATTTATTGCACTGTATTTATGTATACACTATCTATATGACATTCACTCATTATCATAGACATATAACACACTCATTATAATAAGTAGTACTTACTTGGTTTGAGTTTCTCTGTAGTGGGATTTCATTAAGTCACTCATAAGGTTTTTGCTGAAAATCAGCGCTGCTGGCACTAGGTCCGTCCTAAGCCACAGCATTACGCTGAGCAATGACCTACATTTTTGCGCACATGCGACGCACAAAGATCACAGCAGTATTTATAATACTTAACATTTTTTATTATTGTTTTTGTTTTGATTTGACTAACTGTAAATCACAGACAATAATGTAGAACAAAAATCCGATCATTACCGTTATAACCACAGATCATGTATTATTTATGTCCAGTGTTGTCAGTTGTCAATTTAACTGTAACTATACTAATTTGTCATGAAATTGTAAAGTATTATGTATTTATTATTAAGTATTATGTATAAGTTTTGTAGTGAGTGCGTCAAATGGAGCGCAAGAATAAAATCTTTTTCTTTCTTTCTTTCTTTCTTTTGCCTGCCCAGTGGCAGGGTAAGTGCACACCGGGCCCGCCCCTGCTCCTCCACAGTGCCCTCTGCTTTCTCAGAAGGACACGCGGAGCAACTTCCCATTGGCCCAAATCGGGCCCCTCCCGTGCCAGAATTAGCAATTTACAGCCACAGGCAATAAGGTCCCACGGTCCAAAGGAGACTTATTGCCCGTGCCCAGGGTGCACCGGCCCAACAACTGCCGTTCTCTCTAGACGTATCCAGAAGGACAAGCAGCCGTCAGACACACGTGGAGGTTTTTTGGCCAGCACCCCAAATCCGGTAACACAGAATTGTAGTGAAGGTACTGTAGTTTAATCAGAAACTATTAACGATTTAAATGTTGGAAAGAAAAAATCGCTCACGAGCAGGATTCGAACCTGCGACTCCTGGCTCAGTACGCCAGTGTTTTAGCCACTAAGCTACCGTGAACACTGCTCGTGGTAAAGAAATTCTCATCCACTTGGTACATCTTTGGGTGACGTCAGCGATATCTTATTAAGAAACAGTGTTTCTTAACCGACTCGACTAACTTTGCAGTTAATTCAAAGTCGTATAAATATACCCTTACTAATTATTTTTTAATTTTTAACGCATTTTACGCATGCGAAACGAAATCTAACGATTTAAACATAGTGATACTGGATTATTTAAAAATTAACACCATGTCTTGTACATCATACCTATGTTTGACAAATAAATAATTTTGAATTAGAATTTGAATTTAAATTGTGTAAAGAAAAAATCGCTCACGAGCAGGATTCGAACCTGCGACTCCTGGCTCAGTACGCCAGATATCGCTGACGTCACCCAAAGATGTACCAAGTGGATGAGAATTTCGTTACCACAAGCAGTGTTCACGGTAGCTTAGTGGCTAAAGCAATGGCGTACTGAGCCAGGAGTCGCAGGTTCGAATCCTGCTCGTGAGCGATTTTTTCTTTCCACAATTTAAATCGTTAGATTTCGTTCCGTATTCGTAAAATGCGTTAAAAATAATCAGAAACTATTAACGGCCATAATTAATATCCAATCTATCCACGATTTACCCTACTAGAGATAGAAATTTGACATATTTTGTATGGAGCTTATGTCAAATTCCTATCTCTAGTAGGGCAAATCGTGGATAGATTGGATATTAATTTTGCCCGTAACTCTGCTAAGTATAGTTAGCTGTAGTTCTGGATAGAAAAAATGCGAAAAACTGCCACTTTTGGGGTTTCGTACCCAAAGATACCTAAGACCCTATTACTCTCGCTACGCCTTCCGTCCGTCCGTCTGTCTGTCACAGAGCTGTATCTTTTTTTCTATCTACAACTACAGCGAACTATATTTAACAGAGTTAATAAATTCTATTTTTTTTATATTTAACTACAGTACCTTTATTTCAATTCTGTGCATCCAGATTTTCGATAAATTATGTACTCAGCGAGTAATCATTTTTTTACTGATGGGCCACTGAGCTGAAGGGAGCCCCCTTTGATTCAGGAATCACAGACAGTTCCCGTGACCTGTCGCCATTTCACCAACCGTGTGTTAATTCTGTGCTTGACTTTATTGGTAAAACTTATTAGTAAGAAACAATTCCATTCTGTTACACGTTGAATAAACGAATCTTAAGATAATACGGTAGGAAACCTAATTTTCTCTCTCACCCGAGTTTCGGTGTTATAACCTATATTACTGGCAATCATTGAAACAATTTGTACAACTTTATCACGTAACATTGTTATAGTTATTATGCTTATTCAAGCAGAGAATATTATGATTATAAGTAGTTACATCTAGTTAGATGTGGTTTAAGGGAATTGGGGGAGGTAGATACAATGGGTTATCAAGCTTCGTATTATAATTGGTTGCGAAAGATTAGTGGTTTACAAATTCTAGAAATTTTAATTGGTACTACGTTACGTTATATAAGCTATTATATCCGGAATAAGTTTTTCATAAAACGTATTTTTTTATCATTGTTTGGTGATTTTATTACATTTTTATTATTATTCATTAATATAGTTATAAGTTAATCAGTAGGTAACTACCACTATCGATTTGGAAATTACTGTTATGGTAGCTGTATATAATTATGTAAGTAATTCAAGTTTGTGAAATTTATTATTTAGTTTTAATGTGAAATTATTGTAGGAGTACCTACTAATACTTTATCGACATTTTCAATTGAAACAAATTAGCGTAAACATTACGCCAAATGCATTACGAAGATCATTATGCATCAAACGGGAAAAGCTTAATGAACATGAATTTATGTACCATATATCTCTGCGAATAAATTACTTCCGTAGTAAAATCAACTGTTCAAGTGTTCATTACCAATATGACCAATATCAAATATTTCCAATCAAAAATACAATTATTTAGACTATTTCCATTAACGGACGTAGGTTTATTTGCGAGCAAGACTTCGTGGACTCGTGGACTAGCGGACGTTGCAATTCAGACTGCGACAGGTGACGGGAATGGGACGTTCTAACCCTCTTGCCGACTGTCACATTCACACATCCTTTTTGTTCGGTTCTATCCGCAAACTGCCAATTCCTCGGGTTCTAGGGCTGTTTCATTGGGCTGTGCGTGAGATAATTCGGTTGTTGCCCATTTAAAACATAGTATGAGTGTGTAATTTGACAGTTGCACGGTAAATTCCCATTGAATACGTGTCTCCCCTTCGAATAGGTGGATAAATAAATAAATAAATATTTTTGGGACATTTTTACACAGCACCATCTAGTCCCAAACTAAGCAGAGCTTGTGCTATGGGTACTAGACAATGGATATTATACTTATGTACTTTATTTTATGAATACATACCTAAGAAACACATACATACATACATATACGTATATGATACATAAGAAACACCCAGACACAAACACTTATGTTCATCACACAAATATTTGTGTCCTGTGGGAATCGAACCCACGACCTCGTGACCAGCTGTCCGAACCTCGAACCACTAGACCACAGACGTCATCGTCGAATAGTTCCCAGTTATTTCAGTGTAGAATAGACAAAACTACATTGTATAGAACTTTATCTGTCATTTTGTCTATTCTTTCGTAGACAAAACGCTTATCTACAGTAGTCATGCTACGCCAGCTAGTATTTTTTTTCAAAATCACACATTACTTGGTTTTTAGACATGAGTAAGTTCCAGAGTAGGTTGCTGGATAGCTGCAGGATACCGTTTGCCTGACACATGGAAACCCATTTCTATGGTCTTCGTGAGCTTCAAGGACACTCGAGATCCACTGATATACCTATTTATTTATCCTTTCTATCCATAATCCATTGTACAGAAAAATTTGTTAACATGGTATAAAAACCACACCAATTGATTTTCCTAGTGATTTTGAACGAACTACTTTCCGGACTTGCGTGTATTCTGTTACAGGTTATAGATATTACCATCCGTTGAACTGATGTTATCCTAATTGGTTAATTATTACAACACCAACAAAAAGAAAAATAGTCATTATACAGTATGTAAGAAAAACCCTGTTGTTCCTGGGAGCTGCGTTTTATGAATCGATATTCATACATAAGGACAACTCATTCGGAAAAACTCTTCAATAAAAATAATCAAATTAAATATTAAATAATTATTAATTATAAATTGAAAGTGATTATATCACTCAAAACTCACTCACTCAGAGATTTATTATTTAATTTGATTATTTTTATTTAAGAGTTTTTCCAAATGAGTTGTGTCTTTCCGTATGAATATCGATTCTGATTACGTACCTCACAGGAACAACAGGGTTTTTGTTAAATACTGTAGACACGCATTTAAATATTTTGAATAAAAAACGATTTTACATTGTTTTGAGAAGTAAATTAATGTTACATGTTTGTTATACATAAA
Source organism: Asteroscopus sphinx (assembly GCA_949699075.1). Classification (NCBI taxonomy): domain Eukaryota; kingdom Metazoa; phylum Arthropoda; class Insecta; order Lepidoptera; family Noctuidae; genus Asteroscopus; species Asteroscopus sphinx. The sequence continues at coordinate 16,657,442 of OX453013.1, forward strand.
ATAATTTACTGAAAATTCTTACAACAACGTGACGTATCCACTCGGTAGACCAGGGCACAGACTAATGAAATAATTGGAAAAGTTTCGCTTCCAAAACATTAACGAGAATTGAAAACGTACCTATATCTTCATTACCGAATTAATTAATCTACTCATTCAGTGGCAACCTTGAAAAAACTAACAATTGTTTGACCCTATTTAGTGCCAACCTTCAGAAACTAACAATTGTTACGGAATTCCTAGGCATTTTTGAGGGGTAATTAGTTTGCCGTGTTGGTACACTGCGGGCACATAAAACAGGATCAAAAGCTATTACATGGAGCAAACATTTACCTGTTTGCATTTATACAGTTGCCATCAAACGCAAATCGGCTTTTTGGGTACGGCACTTAGTGATGTCGGTATAAACTACTTATGTTATGTGTGGCGAACGAAAATACAGTTTAAATAGTGATACGAGTAAAATATGGTGCCCTATTTTACTCAAGTGTTTACAAAGTTCTTGAAAATTATTCGTTTGAAAAGTTTCAGGCTTTGCTTTATTTTAACAATTTACCAACAAAATATTTTTATAGTAGTATTTATTTCTTTACAAAGCTTTTTCATAATACTTAAACCAGTTTGCGTTAAGGTAATTGTAAAAATAAAAATAAATGTGATTGAATATTTTATGGTATTAACGAAAAGATTATATTATTATGTTATAGCATAACATAAAAGCACGCCTGTATTTCCCCGAAGGGGTAGGCGCAGGTGTAATAGTACACCCACATTTCGCCAGTTATGTTATAGTCCCATGTAATAGGGGCGAGCCTATTGCCATTGACCGGGCACGAATCCAGACTCCGGGCTGCTACTGAGAATTGCCTAATGAAAAAACCCAATAACACTTTGCCCGACCCGGGAATCGAACCCAGGACCCCACGCTCAGTAGTCGCGCTTGCAACCACTAGACCAACGAGGCAGTCGTAAGTTAAGTCGTCGTTATATGTTATAAGTATGATTATATGTATAATAATATATGTTATTATATTATTATATCCGAAAACCGGCACTTTTGGCACTTTTTCTATCTACAACTACAGCGAACTATAATTTACAGAGTTAAATAACAAGTTTGTTTCTGATTAGACAGTACAGTACCTGTAGGTACTTCAATTGTTAAAAATGAATTTTTAACTAAATTAGTGTACTCAGCGAATAATTATTTTTTTAATGATCGGGGCGCTACTTAGCTACTAAAAGCGCCTTATAAGGTAAGACAATGAAAATAAAACTGCACGGCGGCGGCGGCGTGGTGCAATATGGAGAGACGTAATCAAATTATGTTACGAATGTATTAAATCAGATGATGTCCCCGAAGTCGTTGTTATCAAATTAAATTCGATTTTATTATTTCCCTTTCAGAAAATCGACTCAAGTGGTAACAAAATGCGAAAGCTGTTGAAGTTCGGGGTTCGATCCCTCATACGGACAAAGTGATAATGTGATTTTCCTGTTGGAAAATTCTCAATTGACCTGGGCCTGGAACGGTGTCCGATAAATGGCGATAGGCTCACCCTCTATCACATTGGACATTAATACTGTCATTGGCAAACCCTACCCTTTCGGCGAGTGTTTGTAGAAGTAACTGTACCTATATTTAAAATATGTTTATATGGTATGAGAAACATTTGCAGTGTCTATACTTGTCACTTTTGAATTTAAAATAAATAATACAAGGCTGTTATTTATCACATTTAAGAATTATTTTTATATAAATCATGTACATCTAATTTATATTATGTTGCCTTGTCTCACATGATTCTTCTATAAAGAAAAAAACCAACCGCGGGTGGTTCGAGAAAACACCCGCTGCTCAAGACGATGATACCCGCATACTTCAGTCTGCTCGTGACCACGGCCAATGCTACTTGGCCGAAACGTCGAGGTTAGTCAAAATGTTTGTTATGTTTTGATTTTATTGTGCGCGACAAGTCCCATAAACTTAGTTCAATATGATTCTTCTATACTTCTATATCTATACTAATATTGTAAAGAGGAAAGATTTCTTTGTTTGTAATCGATAAACTCTGAAACTACTGAACCGATTTTAATCATTCTTTTACCATTAGAAAGCTACTTTATCCAGAAGTAATATAGGCTATATATATATTATTATTTTTTTCAGTTAACGGACGAAGCGGTGGGAATAGCTAGTTAATTATGTAATCGGCAAAAATGTGTCTACTGATATATTTATTACGTCGATCGTTTTAACCTTTTAAATAATTGATTGACAGACTTGAAAATACTTACTAGTCATGACGTAATCAATCGAATGTTGAAAGAAAATATTTGTAAATTATTTTCCTTTCATCATCATCATTTCAGCCGAAAGACGCCCACTGCTGGACATAGGCCTCCCCCAAGCATCGCCACAACGACCGGTCCTGTGCCTTCCGCATCCAGCGGATTCCCGCGACCTTCACCAGGTCGTCGGTCCACCTTGTGGGGGGCCTACCCACGCTGCGCCTTCCTTTATTTATACGTAATTCCACTGAAGCTGATGTAACTCACAAAACTTGGGGTTACATGATTCTTTAATTATGTAATCAGCAAAAATGAGTTTGTTGATACAATTAACGTACCTAATAATTTACATCAACGATCACTTCAATCTTTTAAATAATTGATTGTAAAAAAAAGAGTACTAGTAATGATGTAATTAATAGGATGTTGAAAGAAAATGTTTCAAAATTGTATGTAATTATACGTAATTGCACTGAAGCTTATGTGACTTACAAACATGGGGTTACATAATTTTGTGTTTCATTATAATACCCAACTTATTATAAATTTTCTGGTTGTTATTTTAATTTTTTTTATTGCGAATGTAAATGGTCAATAAGAGTCAATAATTATTATTAAAATAAGTAAGTATTTATGGATTTACCTAATACTTTAATTATACAATCGAGACCGAAAAAAAAAACAATACAGTAAACATGATAATGTATGGTAGGGACCGTCTACCTATTACATACCTATTTTTACTAACTGCTACGTATTAGCGACTCCTCTGGTGTTGCGGACGTCCATGGCTGGCGGTGATTGCTTACCATTTGCTCATTTGCCGCCCTCTATTATGCTGCGTACAGATTGGTGTAGTGTATCTTGCATTTAAATATTCTATACTTGTTACACCAGTTTGGACGTTTCGCGCCCATGAATCGCGCATTTACTACGAACCGCCAAACACGCTACGAACCCGCGAGCACGCGTTTTTGCCAGTCTACCGAGAACATACAAAGCCTTCTCTTCACTCCATGTGTGAAGAGAAACCATGTGTCACCTTGTTCCATGTCAGTTTCAAATCAAAATAAAAAAATATAAATGTTTATTTCAGTAACTTATATATATTGCTTTACAATGTTAGGAGTCTTCCTTAAGCAACAATGTGCTTGTGTTAGAAAAAAATTCGTTTCGTGCTTGTTACTTCGCACAAAATCGTCCACGGTGCCGGCGTTGCAAAGCGCACAATTCGTACCCCATTTCATGTTACATTTCACCAGTCTGTACGTGGCGTTATAAAAAATCTAACATCACGCAAACTTATATTTTAAAAACGTTTCGCTTTGAAATTGTTGTTTCCAATAATGCACTTTTCGTACATTACTGAACGGATGTAAAATCAAAGCTACAAAATAATAATAATAATAATATCTCAAAAGGAACAACTCATTAAATAATATCCTACCAACTCAACTTTGTGATAAAGCTAAAACGAGGACACCTCTGTCACAAAACTCTAAAGAATTAATAATTCTGATACTCAATTATGTTCCCCCATGCTCTGTATGAAAACTTTTGTTTACATTCCTTAAACAAATCCGAATACGTTTCCTCAGTTCGTGTGCCGTTTGTTTGTATTCTCCTTTGGAATTTACTTTCGGAGTATCAAAGCTCGCAGCTTCACCTCAAGCTTATTGTTTTACGTGACTCCACCATACCTGGAGGTATTATAGTTCACATAATCGTCTTACAGCACCAAAGTGGTGATATCTAAACCAAATCTTGAACATTTGCGAGCTTAATGAAAATGAAGATTCGTAATTGCAGACTGTGAGTGCGGTTTAACCGATCAGTATTAAGTGAATTGCGGAAACTTAAACGTGAGACAAGTCTGTTCCAAATAAATTTATCTATATTTTTATATTTTGGGACATTTTTACACAGCACCATCTAGTACCTAACTGCAGAGCTTTTACGATGGGTACTGGACAATGACTATAAATATAACACTCATATACTTTTTTTTAAATACATACTTATAATACATAAGAAACATCCAGACCAACACAAACACATATGTTCATCACATAAACATTTGTCTGTGGGAATCGAACCCACAAACTCCTGACCAGCATAAGCAGTCCGACATTCAAACAACTAGACCGCAGACGTCGTCAGAATTTGAACTTTTATGCCTAGTTGTGTATTTGGTTTGTCATAAAAATGTATTCTCCATAGGAACCTATGGAGCGCAGACGTGGTCGTTAACACTTGGTCAAAAGTCCGCACTCGAAGTCTGTCAGCGAGAAATGGAACGCAGTATTTTGTGAGCAAAACTTACTGATTATGTAAGCAATTACATACTGGGTTGGTACCTACAAGTTACACGGCTGCCAACTTAAAATGGAACTGGGCTGATCACATCTGCCGCATGCCGGAGGGGCTGTGGGGAAAACTCACAACAGAGTGGATCCCAAACAACCGAAAACGAAAACGCGGCGGGCTCAGGAGATAGCGGGATGAGCAGGACTCCTACTTAAAAGATTGGCCACAAATTTCCATAGACCGAGAAAAGTGTAAGAAAGCAAGGAATGGCTTTGGCTCATAAAAAAAAGTAACTTCTTCTCCACAATCGAAAAGAAACCAGTTTTATTAAAATAAATGCTTCCATTTTAGTTTACCATTCATAACACTTTAGTTAGTTATATTGTTGTTTCGATTAGTGAGCTAGATTTTGATAATGAATGATTTAGCTGTAACCGTAACCACACTGCGTGTATTAAACTAATCGTGTATTTGATACATATATAATTTCAGTAATCCCGTAATCGCTAATCAATTACGATTGCAGCATAAATTGTTACTGTACGGCAAATTGTTGATAAATCTGTGTGCATTAGATCCAACCACAACTAGACGTATTTATCGTTTACATACCATACAGAACTGGAAACGGGGACAGATTGTAAATATAATAAATAAAAATAAAAGGTTTCCTCTCAACTAAGTGTGAAGCCTCTTATGTGATAGGTACAAGTATTATATTTGCCGTACTAATCTCGAGGGGCGAGGTGCAAGTATAATCAGCACATTACTGGGCACGGCAATCTAGTTCATAATGCAATACTTGAGGTCAAATAAATACCATATTACAGCAAGATGCTGCCCCCACAAAAACGCTCTCTTGGATGAATTTGTCAATATTGAGTTTGACAGGGTCCAATTAAACACATTTAGGAAAGTTTTAATTTTCCCTATTAACGATAATTATGGAGATATACCATGATAACGAGACGGCGGAAGTTTAAATTGGGGATGATATAAAGTGTAGGCGATGACGGAAGAGATTTTTTTTTTTTTTTTGTTAGCCTGTACTGTCCCACTGCTGGGCAAAGGCCTCCCTCAATTCCTTCCATCTATCGCGGTTCTGTGCCGAAGAGAATTATGTTTTGATAAAAAGAAAAGATGAAGAATGCGGGGCAATGTTTTAACGGTTGTTAAAACAATAAACAATAAAAAGATGAAGAATGCGATACAATGTTTTAACGGTTCTTAAAACAACAAAAAATTTCTTTAATAAAAAATGTGGAATTTCTTCATAATTATTGAGTTTCTAATTGTTTTTAAAAATAAAATAATTAAATGCTACCAACAAAATAGATATTTGCACACCATATGTAATGGTGAATGTAAATGGGCCTCACAGACAGTAAAAAATTTAGACGAAGTGCTGCGATCAATCATAGTAAAACCAAAAAAAACCGTGCTCCGTCCTTGTCTATAAGAAAAAACCGGCCAAGTGCTAGTTGGACTCGCGCAGTAAGGGTTCCGTACGTCTCAACGACCTGATACCCCATAAAAACTGATTTAATTTACGAGAGTTTATCAAAAGATATCTACGTACAGTGCGCAAAATATGAATTTTTGCATGTCTTTCTTACGCAGGTACCACCACATATGTCTATGTTTGTCTTATTTTTATTAGTATTTGTTGCTAAACTACATAATATGCACTATAATCTGACCAAGTTTGACGCTGGTATATATTACTGTTTTGAAGATAGAGCAGGAACAAAAACGTTGAAAAAAATGCATGTTTTTTGAGGTTTCTTGTATGGGGACCCCCTTTGGTTTTAGACTTTTATTTGTTTTTAGTATTTGTCGTGATACACCTCATAGCAACACAATTTCTGAGAAAATTTCAACCGTCTACCTATTACCGTTCAAAAGATACAGCCCTGTGACCGACAGACGGACGGACGGACGGACGGTCGGACGGACAGCGTAGCGAGAGTAATAGGGTTCCGTTTGTCACCCTTCGGGTACGGAACCCTAAAAAAAGACGTGTGGCACTCGGAGACTGCCGCGGTAAAGCTATTGCATAGCATTTTTTATGTAAATACAAAGAGGAGGTGCCCTAACGCCGAAACTCTAAGCAGGCATGAGTCACCAGATTTCGGGGCGAAGAGGGTGATATGCTCATGCGCAGTAACGCCGATACAACCAATGCCACCTAGAGGCGATTTGCAGAACTAAAGAGACAAGCGTGATATTTCAAAAAGTCATTAAAAGTTCTGCTATTCATCGATAGATGGCAAAACTAAAAAGTATCACCGCTGTGCCGGTCGGAGTGGGGGGTGTTAGGTTATTTTCGTTACGGAATTTCTGGATTCGGTCTCCACGCTCAAGGCCCACGATAGAAGCTATGCAATAGCTTAAAAAATGAAACATAACATATAATAAATTTTATTATTTGATAAATATCTAAATGTATTAGTCTTATTCGATGCGTTTAGATTGCAACAAGTGGGAGACACTTATGTTGAAATGTGTTCCGCTTTGCACTAACAGAGAGAAAAGTAGAATCAAAGAAATCACTAATAAATGTGGGACACGCAAATACTGAGTAGGTATGTGGTGTTCAGTTGTCGTAGTATAAAATAATTGGTTCGGTTGTTTTTTTGCATTTTTTGGGCAATTAGTAACCATGTATAATTTTTTTAAGTACTGGGTTCCTTTATACCAGGCCCCTCAGAAAGTATTGCGAAAAAAAGTTTTTATATATGGGAGACTGGCCAGTTATAATGTTTTTCGAAAATATGATTATTTATAAGTAAAAATAAGTAAGATCCAATTTCAAAATTTCCCTCCACATTTTTTGCGAGTTAATTCAAAGTATTGTGTCTCACTGAAATATGGATCTGCGCCGGGAACATTTTAGAGCTATGATTTTATACGATTTCAAGTGTCGCCTGAAACCGGATGAATCGTACGATAGACTTCAAATGGCATTCATGGATGAAGGCCCTTCCAAGGCAACCGTGTATCGTTGGTATAACGAATTCAAGCGCGGTCGACCAACTTTGGGGGATGACGAAAGAAGCGGTCGCCCTTTGACGGCTGTTACCGAAGAAAACGTGCTAGCAGTGAAAAATTTAATCCAAGACAATAGGCGAATTACATATCAGGAGATTCAACACATATTGAAGATTGGATCGGGAAGCGTTCACGAGATTCTACACAGCCATCTTCGCGTGAGGAGGATAGTATCACGCTGGGTGCCGCACAACCTCACCGATGCTCAGAAGCAGGCCTGGGTGGAATGCTGCCGTGATATGCTTAACAAATTTGAAGCAGGCTCGTCTCGGCGTGTTTACGACATCGTTACAGGTGATGAGTCCTGGATTTATCAATACGACCCAGAAACCAAGCGCCAGTCGACTGTTTGGGTGTTTCAAAATGAGCCAACGCCTACCAAAGTGAAGCGATCTAGAAGCGGGGGTAAGATTTTGATCGCTAGCTTTTTTAATTTGACTGGCCACTTGGTATCAATTCCCTTACGGGATCAAAGAAGCATTAATGCCGAATGGTATACTACCAAATGTTTGCCAGAAGTTTTCTCTGTTATAAGCAACAAGCGACCAAACACAGGGCTCCGCGGGCTACTGCTCCACCACGACAATGCACCTGCGCACACCGCACTCAAAACGAGGGACTTCCTGGACAGCACGCCAGTCAAACTCCTGGGTCACCCTCCTTACAGCCCTGATCTAGCACCGTGTGACTTCTTTTTATTCCCAAAAATAAAAAATCAGCTCAAAGGGATACAATTTTCGTCGCCGGAAGATGCGCTGGCTGCGTTCGAGCAGGCTGTAAACGAGGTGTCTGCGGTGGACTGGAAAAAGTGTTTTGAAAACTGGTTTAGGCGCATGAATCTTTGTATAGAGGCTGGTGGAAAGTACTTTGAAAAGATTTGATAAAAATATATGTACGTATAGAACAATTTTTTTTAGTTTCGCAAAACTTTCTGAGTGTCCCACGTACATCTGCACATATATAGGCAGAGAAAAAACGGTTCAGTGATCATCATCATCATTTCAGCCGAAAGACGTCCACTGCTGGACATGGGCCTCCCCCAAGGGGGGTATATGCCATAATCGCCACGACTGGCAGGCGGGTTAGCGATCACAGTTGGTTGGTTTAAGGGGTTGGTGTAAAATGTAGCGTCACGCTAGATTTGCGTTATACCCACGGAGTACAGTCGACTGCATGACAGTGGTAACATTTCAATTTGAAAACTGCCCTTACTGCTTACGAAATAAAGGTGCTGCTAATATCAAAGTGTTACCATCGACGTGCGGTCGACTGTACATTGAATATACGAGAATATATTGAATATATTACATATATAGAGTTGTCAGCTGACCTCACCGTAAAACGTTACATAGAGAGAACGCTGCTGCCCATCCTCTGGTGAATCCCTTAGTCGCGTTTTACGACACGCATGAGAAGAAATAGTGTGGTGCAATTCTTTATGTCCAGCACCACACGGTACGGTAAAGAGATTGTAGTACATATAGAACATTCGCAATTTCTATAGGTGGGTACATTAATATCTTCAATCAAGTGAGTGAAGTGCTGTTCTCATAGCTAGGATACAATAGCCTGTATTTAGGAGTAACAGTCTCGACTATCTTTTTAATATTACAATTTTTAAACTGTACAATATTATGTTTTGTATTTATTGCTATGTAGCTTTTGGAAACCGATTCTTTTTTTTTTTTTTTTTTTTTTTACTGACGAGCTTTAGTGTTTTCAATCAAAAATATTTGAAATTGTTTTTTTTCGGCATAGTTTAATCATAAAAATTGTATGAATTACAGTCAAATTTGACCACTGTGGAGAATAAAAACAAGAATAAAAACCCACGAAGAAGTGAAGTTATAAATCTTTCTACTTTGAGATTACTCCGGGTAAACCGACAGGCAAATAAAAAATATAGTAAAAATACCAATTTTCTTCTTACAACATAAAAGTTAAACGTATATTTTTTCAGATTATTTTATTTTACTGCATTTACTTAATTATATTGTCGCATCTATTACATCGTTGAGATACAGTACGAAAAGAGCAACTCATACCAATTATAGGTAGGTACTAAAACACCCGCTTTTACGCTTCCTTTAGTAATAGTAGTTTATGAAACTGTTGCATAATAGGGGTTATTAAAACACGAGTGTGAGTTTAAAAACCGAGCCGTAGGCGAGGTTTTTAATAGTATCACACGAGTGTTTGAATACCTAATTATGTCAGTTTCATACACTATTTTATCTACACTCATACAATTTTAAATAAAATACCAAAGTCAAAATCTTGGTAACATTGTCGTTGTTTTTCTTGATTTCTCTGGTAAAAGATTGTTCGTCATTTACGTTGCTGCATCCAGAAATTCAGGCGGGGTCATATTCTCCTCAGTTCAGTATCACTGCTGTAGTCAGATATTTTTGCCCAGAATAAAACTTTCGACATACAAAACCATAATAACAACGTAAACAATAACAATAAATTTACAAGTAACGATGTCCAAATCCAGTAGGCCAGGCGCGCGGCCGCGCACGCGCGCTGGTGCGCGCCTACACAGATAATAAAATATAGTCTGGCGACAACATTATAATCGGAACTAATTTTCTATCCTTGTCAGGATTCCGTCTATCTCTGTTTTATCATACAAAAAATATACCTGTAAACACTTAAATATAATTAAAAGCAATATGACAATCAAAAGTTCTGCCAAAAACGCGATTTTAAACGATAAAAATTTTCAATGTATGACAAGTGGCGCCACCCTGAATTTTGTGTACTCATTGGTGCCAAACTGTACGACTTCTAAAAAAAAGGTTTGAAAACTCCTTGGTTAGGTCGAAGTGCCATTAAAAACTCCTTAGTTAGGCTGAAGTGTGCGGTTATGGAAAAAAAATTAAATTACCGCATTGTTTTGTTCAGCAAACTGTATCGTAATGAAACTTTTTAAATTCATAACAGGTGCATGTGCGTAAAGTATGTCATTATGACATTACTTTCGAGTTCATAATTCGAATTTTACGATACGAGTGTAGATAAAATAAGTAACCTTTTCATAAAAGCGTAAAATGCAAGATAACATTTTTAGAGTAGAACAACTAGTACTTAATTTTATATCGAGTAAAACATGTTATAACGAATTTTATGAAAGCGGCTACTAAGAAGACAATGCAATATAAAACGAAGCTAGAACTTTTATGTTCTCATGACACTTCTCAGGTATTATAACTTTTTATTCTCCAGTTTAAACAAAGATAAGATGGTAACCTTAGAGTAATAATACATAGAGTAATAGCTTCATTCCAAGTTTCACTCAAAGTTTAAGCACAAAAACAATCGATATGTGCCCGCAAGCGGCACGTAAAATGTTCGCTGACACACACAGGCGGGCGTAAGCTGTACTGAACGTAGCCATTTAACGTCAACTTGAATATGCCTCACTCCGCGTGCGACTACTCCAGTTCTAACCCTAATTATTCTAAGATGGTAACATTTTAACACAGTTGTTAACAAAAATGCGTGAAGGCGAAGTTTTCCACGAACCTATTTGAATTCCACTAGTCCGGTGTCAAGTGCGCTCACCCACAATTTTGCCTGACGAGAAGCAAATATTGACCCTTCCCTGTTCACTTCCCAACCTTTTCTGTTGGCTTTATTTGAGCTTCCTATAAATAAAATTGTCTATTTTCGTTGTGTCACACAGATTTTACGATAAACTGTTGTTTAGTTGAATACGTGGGATGTGTTCTTGCTAAACGATTTTTATATTTTCCCCTTCGCGCTCTGTCTAGTGGTTATATAAGGAAAATGTAAACTATATCAACTGCTTATCTATCCACTTATTTTCAAAAGACTGTTGTTAAAGCGACTCGTGTAAGTTGTGTAGTCTTGCATGTTACTTTAGGGCTATTCTATTCCAAACCAATCCATTAAATGGTATTTGTTGTGTCTGGGGCAAAAGTTTTGAAAGATTGTTGATTATACGGATATCAAGTGTACTATTATTATTATACTTTATTGTACACATGTTACTGCACTAGTATACTTGCTAATTAAGTCATTAATGTGGCAACTCGTGTGGCGACATGCAAAGCAGAACAAAGCATTAAACTTGAATACACTCCTGTTAATTAAGACTAACTGATGTGTGAATTTAATAAATTTTCACAAACTATTTATGTCAGCAATAACATCTTTACATATTTAATCTTACTGGATAAAATCTCATAAGGCACACATTTTTTTAAGTAACAAGTAGTACCTATCGGGTCTACCGGTTTGTTTTCTTTTTAAACTACTAGCGATCCGCCCCGGCTTCACACGGGTGCATTTTTTTTTTCGAAAAATTTCTATCATACAAACCTCGTCCTGACACGAACAGACCAAAAAAAAACTGCCAAATCGGTCAAGCCGTTCTCAAATGATGCTCCGTCATGACCGTCATACATATGTCAACTGATTTTTATTTATATAGAATGTAGATAAAATAGACAGATGAAACTAGGTACTTCAAGAACCGAATATTAATCGAGTTCTTGATGTATCAATATTAATATTAGTCTGACGTAGCGAGTAATTCAATCAAGGTGAACAATGACTATGAAAATAGACTAAGCCTCGTATTACAGAAGCTTTCTCAAGTACCAGGCCCCTCAGAAAGTATTGCGAAAAAAAGTTTTTATATATGGGAGACTGGCCAGTTATAATGTTTTTCGAAAATATGATTATTTATAAGTAAAAATAAGTAAGTTCCAATTTCAAAATTTCCCTCCACATTTTTTGCGAGTTAATTCAAAGTATTGTGTCTCACTGAAATATGGATTTGCGCCGGGAACATTTTAGAGCTATGATTTTATACGATTTCAAGTGTCGCCTGAAACCGGATGAATCGTACGATAGACTTCAAATGGCATTCATGGATGAAGGCCCTTCCAAGGCAACCGTGTATCGTTGGTATAAGGAATTCAAGCGCGGTCGACCAACTTTGGGGGATGACGAAAGAAGCGGTCGCCCTTTGACGGCTGTTACCGAAGAAAACGTGCTAGCAGTGAAAAATTTAATCCAAGACAATAGGCGAATTACATATCAGGAGATTCAACACATATTGAAGATTGGATCGGGAAGCGTTCACGAGATTCTACACAGCCATCTTCGCGTGAGGAGGATAGTATCACGCTGGGTGCCGCACAACCTCACCGATGCTCAGAAGCAGGCCCGGGTGGAATGGTGCCGTGATATGCTTAACAAATTTGAAGCAGGCTCGTCTCGGCGTGTTTACGACATCGTTACAGGTGATGAGTCCTGGATTTATCAATACGACCCAGAAACCAAGCGCCAGTCGACTGTTTGGGTGTTTCAAAATGAGCCAACGCTTACCAAAGTGAAGCGATCTAGAAGCGGGGGTAAGATTTTGATCGCTAGCTTTTTTAATTTGACTGGCCACTTGGTATCAATTCCCTTACGGGATCAAAGAAGCATTAATGCCGAATGGTATACTACCAAATGTTTGCCAGAAGTTTTCTCTGTTATAAGCAACAAGCGACCAAACACAGGGCTCCGCGGGCTACTGCTCCACCACGACAATGCACCTGCGCACACCGCACTCAAAACGAGGGACTTCCTGGACAGCACGCCAGTCAAACTCCTGGGTCACCCTCCTTACAGCCCTGATCTAGCACCGTGTGACTTCTTTTTATTCCCACAAAAAAAAATCAGCTCAAAGGGATACAATTTTCGTCGCCGGAAGATGCGCTGGCTGCGTTCGAGCAGGCTGTAAACGAGGTGTCTGCGGCGGACTGGAAAAAGTGTTTTGAAAACTGGTTTAGGCGCATGAATCTTTGTATAGAGGCTGGTGGAAAGTACTTTGAAAAGATTTGATAAAAATATATGTACGTATAGAACAATTTTTTTTAGTTTCGCAAAACTTTCTGAGTGTCCCACGTACAGTTTAAACTCCAATCAGCTGATCACTACTTAAGGATAGAATCGTTACTTGAGTATCGGTCTTATTCCAGAACGGTAAATATAAACTTTAATTCAACAACATAACATACGAATTTGACCTGAAATAGAATAGAAATCTCTACTCAAGCGTAATGTGGACCACACTAGAGTGATTACAGATCAAATCTCAGCTGAAATTCCGAAACAGGTGACAGTATAAAATAAAACTAAACTCAGCTGAACTGTGGTCAATAAATCTGTGCTTGAGGAAGGTTCTAAAATCAAAGCTTAACTCAAAACTAGTTTTAAACAGAGATCAACGCTTGAGTATCGTTCTGTAATACGGGCCTAAGTGATTTGTTAAGCAAAATGTCTTTTGTTAGAATAATAATAACAGTAGGTATTTTATAAAAATAAATTATGTTGAATATTCTTTGAAAATAACCTAAATACGTTCCAGTGGATGGTGGTTAAGTTAAATAGTTACCAGTAAAGACCATGTGTTGCATAGGTGTATAATTTTCTACACATTGGAACCTATGCGTGATAAGCCTTTTGTCGGTCCCAGTTATCATAAGAAAATTATCCATAATAGAAAAAGAGCAAATAACTAGTAATATGTCGACCTTTGAATTGCCAAACTTAAGTGCCAGTGGGCGGGGCACATTGCTCGCAGAACGGAAGGCCGATGGGGCAGTAAAGTTCTGGAGTGGCAACCGCGTACTGGAAGGCGCAGCGTGGGTAGGCCCCCCACAAGGTAGACCGACGACCTGGTGAAGGTCGCAGGTATCCGCTGGATGCGGAAAGCGCAGGACCGGTCACTGTGGCGATGCATGGGGGAGGCATGTGTCCAGCAGTGGACGTCGTTCGGCTAAATGATGATGATGATGATGTCGACCTTTAACTACATTTTAGTAGTAATAGAGATCTTTGTGAAAGAGCTCGTCCGGAGAAGTATCACTGCACCTATTTCTGTCGCTAAACAGTGATACTTGCATTGCTGTGATCCAGTTCGAAAGGTATACAGGTGACGGTGAAATTACAACCACATGAGACATTCCATCTTCATGTCTCAGTTTGGCGAACACGATTAGCAATTCCATTTATGTAACAGCTTATGTGATATTGCAGTTGCTATGAGCAAAGGTAACTGCTTAAACTTAGGTGTGCCTTTTGTTCGTTTTGCAATACTAAACCATAAAATAAAACTTAAATAATCACCTCCTTGAAAAGTATTTGGATAAGTTAATTAGTGATGGATCGGACGTTAAAAATAGGACAATTTATCAGTAACTATTCATCAATTCTTATCACAATAATTTCATTGAGTATCTCTGCCCATACTAAATTAAAATTGATTATATTTATTTACTAAGTATAGGCCAGTCATCATTAATTATTTCTAGTGAGAGAATTAATGATTTTATGAGAGAAATAGCCATGCCCAAGATAAACCAATAGCGGGGTGCTGGCCAGAAAACCTCCACGTGTGCCTGACGGCTGCTTGTCCTTCTGGACACGTGTAATATGTTGGTAGAGGATGTCTTGATGTTCAGAGAAACTCAGTAAAATACATGTAGAACAAGTTTATATTATCCAAGTCTCCATAGTAATGCCCCCAAGTCTAATACATTCAATTATATTTATATTATGCTAATGACCCAAATCCGTGCGTCACTATGTTACTGTAGATTAGTAAATGTAGCGGTGCAACTGTCAATTAAGGCAGTATGCCACACCTCCCCCGAAAAGGTGCCATTACACCCCCGGATTTTAAAATGAAAAATGTTTGACGCACGCAGTTGTGTCTTACATTTTTTTAATTTTTATATAATAGAATAATAATAAAATGTTGATACAAAAATTCTATAATTCATGGTTACAATACAATTTCGTATTATTTTTGTGAACAACATATGGTTTATTATTTTTTAATATTTCAACGTTAGGCGACAGATCTTTGAGGACTTCATAGGGTCCTAAATAAATATTGTCTAATTTATTTCCAGTTTGATTTTTTAAGAGTACAAAATCACCGGGTTTGTAATTTACAGAATTTATTTTCTTATCATACAACGACTTTCTATTATTTTTACTAATTATAAGATTATTTCTAGCATCTATAATAGCACGTTGTAATCTATATTTTAATTCTAATGGATAACTATCAAAATTATACAGAGGCTCTACTTTGTCTAAGCTATGGTTAAGATTATTAGGTAAATTACATAATTTGCCAAATACAAGTTCATGCGGCGTATATTTTGTCTCTGAGTTCACAGCAGTATTAAAGGAGAAACACCAATAATTTAACCAGCTGCTCCAATCACTTTTGTTTTGGCTACACTGTATTCTCAGATAAGCACCTAGACTCTTATGAGTGTTTTCTAATGCGCCTATTGTCTCATGGTGATATGCAGTCGAATGTATCTTTTTTATTCCTAACAGGCTACAAATTTCTGACATAACACTTGACATGAACTCAGTTCCCTGATCGGTTATGATTTCTTTGGGAATTCCATATCTTAAAATAAAATTATTAACAAATGATCTACTTACTGAGTTAGTATCCTTATTTGTTAGGGGGTAAGCCTCAACAAATTTTGTTAAATGACATTGAAGAGTTAAAATATATTTATAATTATAATTGTCTATATCTAAAGGCCCAACTATATCTAAGCTAATTCTTTCAAAACCACTACTAGGAGTCGTCGTTAAAGACATTGGCTCTCTAGTCTTTTTATTAGTGTGTTTTTGAGTTTGACACTCTTTGCACTTTTTCACATACTCAGTGACGTCATAACTTATGCCTGGCCAGAAATAATATTTTTTTATATTATTTAACATTCTATTTACACCTGCATGCCCACTTGTAGGTAAAAGGTGGAAATCATTTAAGATAACTGTCTTTTCATCCTTATCATTTATTCTTATTAAGTCTTTGATTATTAACAATCGCGGGAAGTTATCTTTCAAATTATTCATTTCTCTCAGAAACTCTTTAATGATATGCGAATTGTCTTTATTTTTCATCAAAACTATTTCTTCAGCATTAAGTCTTTTGCAAAATGTTTCTAAGTCCCTCGCTAACACGCTTACGGTAGGAAACGATCGGGATTTTAGATAAATTGCTGACTCTAATTTAACGAACTGAAAGTGACCACTATCACTAAGAATGTTTGATTCACTCGAAGTATTGCTACCTACACTTCTTGGACTTAAAATTAATTCTATACTTTCAATAGGTCTTTTGAGAATTCCTACAACTTTAGGATGAGGGGACCTTGAAGTTGAAAGTAAATCAGGTGTCAAGTCTGTGTTATTAATGTTCGTTTGTTGCCGTAGTTTACGTGACTGAGCTCTCGTCATGACAGATACTACGTTTTCATTATTTTTTTTCAAATCCGTCATATTTAAAGAAAGACGACTTAGCGCATCTGCAGCGGCATTTTGCCGACCTGGAAGATATTCAACAGTAAAATCGTATTCTTCTAAAAATAATCTAAATTTTGTTAACCTACTCGATGGATCTGTCATTCCAAATAAATACACCAACGGTTTATGATCTGTAATAATTTTGAATTGTTTCCCATACAAATATGGTTTAAAATGCCTAATTGCCCACACCATGGCTAATAATTCTAACTCTATCACTGGGTACCGAGTTTCTGCGGGTTTCAAATTACGACTCGCGTATGCTACTACTTGTCCGTTACTGTTAGACAGCACGGCGCCTAAACCAACTTTAGATGCGTCTGTGTGTAATATAAATTTATTGTCTTCCGAAAAATCTGGATATCCTAACACAGGTGGATTACAGAGCGCATGTTTTAAAGTATTAAATGCTGATTCACATTCCTGCAACCATTCAAAAGTTGCGTTCTTCTTGCATAATTTATTAAGAGGGTATGCAATGTCGGCGAAATTTTTAATAAAGCGCCTGTAATAATTTGCAAATGCAACAAATCTTTTTACTTCATCTACATTTGTAGGTTTCGGATAATTTTCTAACACGATAGCTTTAGTAGGATCCGGATAAATGCCTTCTGGAGTAATTTTATGACCTAGATAAATAATTTCCCTACGTAAAAATTCACATTTTAGTGGGTTTAATTTTAAATTAACTTTTCTCAGCCGTTCTAAAACACTAGTGAGATTCTTGTTATGATGAATTAATGATTTCCCCAAAACTACACAGTCATCTAAATAAATAAAACATTTATCGTAATTTAATCCTGCCATAGCAATAGTCATAAGTCTAAAAAAAACACTTGGACTTGTCTTAAGTCCCATTGGACAACGCTTCATTTGGTACATCTTATCAGTCGTGAATGCTGTATATTTCCGTGAGTCTTTTTGTAATGATAATTGATACATGCGGTCAAGATTGAAAGCCGTATATTTTCTAGAATTTTCTGAAAGGTTAATTTGATAGTAACTTTGAGATAAATCCAGTTTAGAATAATATACACTACCAGAAAGTGAATCTAGAATTTCCGTGATATTTGGCAACGGAAACTTGTCATCAATAATTCTGTTATTTAATTGACGATAATCAATAACCAGCCTCCATTTCTTCTCGCCTGACTTATCTGATTTCTTTGGCACAAGTAAAACAGGGCTGGACCACTCTGATGTAGTCTCTTCAATAATATCGTTATCATTTGTTGTATTTGTTTTTGTAATTCGCTACGCAAAGCATGCGGAATCCTATAAGGCTTGTTATACACCGGGCTAACCTCTTTTTTTAATGTAATATTATGTTCTAATAAATTTGTTGTGCTAAGTTTATCTCCTGGTAATTGGAAAACATCGGAGTATTTTGCACAAATTTTCTCAATGCTTATTTGTTCTTCTTCGTTTAAATACTGATTTAACTGGAGTAAATTAAACAAGGTTTTTACTCTATCAGATTTTTTATATGATGATTCCTCAAAATTAAGGATATCGAATCTATTCGCTATGTTTATTTCTAATCCTGATAAGTCTGCCTCAACCTCACTATTTGTCGTATTCAGGATTCGTACTGGGATCTGCCCATTTTTGGGTTTCGTAATCAAACCAGCAATAAAAACACCTTTACATATTTCTTGTGCTAATGTAACGCAATCCTCGTGTATATCAGTAGGTATGTACCGGATAATTTCACATCGCGGCGGAATCGTAAACAAATACCTATTATAATTATTACCCAGTATATGTATCGATATTAGAGTTCCATTATTTTCTAATATCAATGAACTATTTTTATAACTTATTACAGCATTGTATTTTTTGAAAAAATTATGGCCCAAAATTCCATCAGCTGCACAAGATAAGTTTTGGAAGACATAAAATTTTGCTTCAAATATTTCCTTATTAAAATGTAAATTCAAATAAATATATCCTTCAGAAATCAAGTTACCACTTATTCCCTTAATCGTTACCTTATGTGGAACTATACGATTAATTAAATTAGTATTAGATTGTAACCATTCGTACTTTAAAACGCATAAACTAGCTCCGCTATCTACAAGAAAAGCTATGGGGTAGGTAGAATCTGCAGTACATTTCACTATGCTAGTATTATTATAACTAAATATGCTGCATTCTAATTTAGGAACGAAAAAACTGGTTTTTTGAATTATCCATATCATTGATACTGTTATTATTCACATAATTAGTGTCATTGACACTATTGTCTACACATTCCGCGTCATTTTGCTGAGTGTGCTGTACGTATGGAGCGCGTTTTGCATTTTGTGAATTTCTATAGTTTGCCTGAGGATATTTACCTCTTTGACCTGAGTTTACAAAAGTACGTGATTGCGAATAATAATTATTAGGGAAATCATGTTTCTGATCATTTTTATAATTACGACCGTTAAAGTTATTGCGACGGACAGACCAGTTTTTCGCATTGTTCGGCATATAAGAATCTGAACGCCTAAAATTCATAACTTCATTATCTCTCGATGATGAGGATTCCTCATCTAAAGCACTTCTAATAGCTTCTGGAAGGGACGAGAATTGCCTGGCAGCTATAATGGTACTAATCTTCTCATCTGACAAACCATCCGCAAAGCGTTTGATGGCTGTCTTTTCATTGATAGGACGTAACAATTCATATTTGGCGGAATCATCATCCGATTGAGTAATAGTGAGATTGACAAAGAGTTCCTCTATCTCATTACCAAAGGATTCTATAGAGCGACGTCCTTGCTTAGCACGATATAATTGCGATTGGATCGCTTCAGCAGACCTTTTAGGAAGTAAATACTTTCGCATATCATCGACTAACAACTGTACGCTATCGTAAGATAACTTCAAACGCAGTTTCGCACTAGGAGACAATCTAGTTTTGAGAACGAAATTGATTAAGGGTTTCTGAGAGACATCACTTATCATACTGCTATATAATAAAATCGCATCTATTAGCTGTTTTGTTGTTTGCTCTTGTCCTGACATTACAGGTAACAAAGCTATTGCAGTTTTTAAATCGAATTCCGACATTTTAATATCTGTTTGAGCTTGTGTCTGAGTACTCGAATCAACAAATTTCACTAAACTTTGTATTTTGTCATAAATACTCTTAATTTGATCTACTATGCTACTGATGGATTCTCTATTTTGACTACTTAAGTTTGATTGTTCAATCTGAGACAAAATATATTTAGCTTGGGAAAATATTGCATTGGCTTCTTCAATTTTTTTACAAATACTAAATTTTTGCCTGCGTTCTGGCCCTATTTTTACTAAATATTCTTTAATATATTGTAATTTATTGCGACATTCTATTAAATTATCGGTCATAATAAACTATCATAAAAGAAACAACATAAAAAGTAGGTATCGTACAGAAAATAATTAAATAATTTTGCACTTAGCTATGAAAGTGGGTCAGTTGATCGCTGTTCATTTTGCTGACGGGCCGGACGATGACTGGGTGACGCGACGATGAAGTTACGTGGCGCTACGTGGTTATCACGTTGGTCGCTGCCGATGCCACGTGCTGTTATGGGTTACGATGATTGGACCGGGCTACACCCTGGATTACGTGGGCCGGGATTACCCTGGACACCGCTCGTTCTGGCCGGGCTATACCCTGGACTCGTCTCCGTCTTCTCTCAGGAACCAGTGAAACATCTTCTAAAACGTTACAGGAGCTCTTCTGTAATGTTACGGGAACTCTTCTATACGGGTACAGGAATCTTCGTTCTTGCGAATGTTATCTTCTTAGTTGTGGTCTTCTTTCTTCATTATTACAACTTCTTAACGCCATTCCAATTCTTCTGGTAAAGGGTCGCCATGTAATATGTTGGTAGAGGATGTCTTGATGTTCAGAGAAACTCAGTAAAATACATGTAGAACAAGTTTATATTATCCAAGTCTCCATAGTAATGCCCCCAAGTCTAATACATTCAATTATATTTATATTATGCTAATGACCCAAATCCGTGCGTCACTATGTTACTGTAGATTAGTAAATGTAGCGGTGCAACTGTCAATTAAGGCAGTATGCCACACACGTCTGGAGGGATCGGCAGTTGTTTGGCCGGTGCATCCTGGGCACGGGCAATAAAATCCTGCCGAGGGATTAACCTTCGGGGGATTTTGTTGCCTGTGGCGAATATTCTGGCGCGGGAGGGGCCCGTTCTGGGCCAGTAGGGAGTTTCTCCACGTGTCCCTCTGATATCAGCAGAGGGCACAGTGGAGGAGCAGGGGCGGGCCCGGTGTGCACTCACCCTGCCACTGGGCAGGCAGCGGGGGGACTGTGTTTCCCTGCCCCCGTCGATCTCGTAACCCCAGGAGTGCCCGCTGAGTAGTGTTCTCGCGCCTCTTGGGACCGAGGGTCTTGGCTTCACCGCCCGGACCGTGAGGAAGAAAACCTCTATAAAAAATTACGGGAGGTAGGGCCTGCGAGCAGCAGACTCGGGGTAGTCTGCTGCCCGACCAGCAGCTGGCGTAGCTGGCACAGCCGGTGTAGTTGGCGCGGCTGGTAAAGGCCCATGAGGTGAGGTGGCGTGCAGCGTTCCGTGTGCGCCGCCTAGGAGGGTGCGGCCAACGTAAGGCCGCACGGGGAGAAGGGGCTCGCCTGCTTGTGGCGGGCCAGGACCTGTCGGGGGTGGTTGTGTGAATACTCACGGGTTCCCACGCCCCCGGCTAAGGTAGTTGAAGGAACACCGTGGTGGTTTTAGTCGGTAAGAGTCCGACGCTGGCTCCGCCTACCCCGGGCAGAGTGCGTCCATGAGGATTTCCCCATGGCAAAAAAAAAAAAAAAAAAAAAAAAAAAAAAAAAAAAAAAAAAAAAAAAAAAAAAAAAGGATAAACCAATAGCCTGGGGAGTAGAGGCTTACCTTTGGGGAGCCGGGACCTGTTGGGGTGGTAGGAGAATGCAAGCTTATCCCACGCTCCCGGCCAAAGGTTGTTAGAGGAACACCGTGGAAGTTTTAGTCGGTAAAAGTCCGACACTGGCTTCGTCTTCCCAAGCCGGAGTGCATTCATGAAGATTTTCACAGCAAAATTATGATCCCATTCGTGGAATTTAAAATGAAAATTAAACATGGCTTTGCCAATTCTATGAATCTATGAATATGAAAGTTTATGGAATTTACAAAAACACTTACTTCTCCGATACGTTTCAAGTTTCGAATGCAACATTCGGAATCGTGTACTGTCGGCCGGTAGTCGGATCGCGCAAATATTTATTATTTGCGACTCGATACGAGCTTTGCAAGCTAATACATGAAATGTGAATTTGTGTTTACATTTCCTTTACCGACTTACTTCGTAAAGGTTATGCATGGGATGCGGGATGTGGGAGGGAGCTCGATTTCTGAATCACTCGAATAAAAGTCATCGTTCACGATCGTCGAATTCTCGCCCACTCATCCGCGAACTTGGCATTCACGAGTCATGATTTTTATGACGGAATGTTTAAAATTTGCTCTTGAATGAAGTTTTCATACACCTTTTTAGAGAATGAATTTTGTGTTTAGTACTGTGAACAACAATGGTTAATGTTAAAAGAAGTTGAAGTTGTTTTTGTATATCTTATAAAAATCGAAATATAAAAGTTGGATGATAAACCGGCCAAGTGCGAGTCTGAATTGCATACTTAGAGTTCCGTACAACTACAACACATGTCTTAATTTACTTATTTTTTATTATTTACTAGCGACCCACCCCGGCTTCGCACGGGCGCATTTTTTACCGAAAATTTGGTTCATACAAACTTTATCCTGACAATTACAAACACAACAAAAAAAATCATTACCAAATTGGTCAAGCCGTTCTCAAATGATGCTCCGTATGACGGACGCAATATATTTTTATTTATAGTATAGATTGTTTAATAATATTAGTATGCACTACTATGACACCAATTTTGACACATGTAGTATGACAATTTACTAATTTTTAGATGGTATTTAGCTAAATACACAGGCTCGTGACAAAGTAATAACCGCAAGGATTGTACAATTTGCGAGGTTAAGGCACATGTCGCGGTCAGTCTGTGGATGGGTGACCGTTTCGTTACTCATCGAGACCCCTCCGTGCCTCGATGAACTCGTTAAGCCGTCGGTCCCGGTTTGTCATACGAATATCTGTGGCAGTCATTACGGGTAGTCAGAGCCTGAAAGTTTGACGACTGGTCTAACATCCGAATGTCAGAATTTCCCAGTAATTGGGTTGCGGGTGTCTGATGGCAGTCGCTCCGTGTAAAATACTGATGTTCAGCCGCATCTAGTTAGACTGGAAGCCGACCCCAATATAATTGGGAAAAGGCGAGGAGGATGATGATTTAGCTAAATACACTACTATCCAGTTAGAAAAAATACCTAGTTTAGGAGGTACAAAATGTATACTTCCTAAACTAGGTTTTTTTTCTATAAAGTATGTAAAAAACAAATGCGATAATTGTAGTACTTTAACGCGGTATAACAAAATAATCAAATCTTTACTGAAAATAATGTAAAATTATACTTCAAAATGATGGAAACAAAAAGATCACCCTATTAGCGCTCACTTCTTCACTATTACAAAACGGTCTCAATCCCGATAAACATGTAAAGAGAAATGTCGTCGGACCGTCCGTCCGTCGCAAGTTGATGCGTCACGCAATATCAGCATGATTGATGAGGCCAGACGTCCCCCAATCCCGGATGACCACAGCTTTGTGCGAGTGTGATACAGTCTGTTTACGCCCTAAATTAGTTTGTGAGCGGCCAGTCGACTGGCAAAAATGAAAGCTGAATATTACCATGATGATACATTGCTGTACTGAACTTTTCGTGTCAACTAAATATGTGAAATATCACATATTTAGTTGACATGAAAAGTTGTTTAGCTGAATTCAGTCATGCTTTTTTGGGTCTATCCATCGAACAAAAGGCATAAAGTCTGTTTTTTCTCTCTCGTCTTACTTAGTAAACAATCTTGGCACTTCTCTTTATTCAAATAACTACTGTTAAAATAATTACTGATAATATAATTACTGTTCTGCTCATGTAATTAGTTACAAAAATGTTATTTGCTGTGTGAAATTGTTAACATGTCTTTTAATAATTATTATTGACAAATTGGGTTAAAAACATGCCAAGATTGTTTACTAAATAAGATAAGTAAGAAAAACCGGCCAAGAGCATGTCGGGCAATGCTTAATATTATAGGCTTCCGTAGGTAGGTGTAATTATAAACAAATCAAATCGAATATTAATCGTAGCTATTTTAGTTTTTTCCGTTTTTGCAATAGACGGCAGCATTGGCGACTCAAAGTGTGTTGTTATACAGCGCCATCTAGCGAGGCAAATTTAAGAACTGTGTCAAGTCAACATAACACAAAGTTATGTTGACTTGACACAGTTCTCAGTTCAGTTCAGTGATTTTTTCAAATAGAAAGTAACTAGGAGCATTCTTCGTTAAGATCATTTTTCTCTAAGGGCATTGAACTTTGAACTAGGACGTTTTAAGTATTTTTCAGTTTTCTCTCATGGAAAATTATAAGTTTCTACGTTGCGGGGGGAAACATTGCATAAACCTATTCAATGATACCCCACACGAGGGGGTGGAGCGAAAAAAATATTTTCATTCCCATTTCACATTTATGGGCGCCACCCCTAAAATACATAATCTCGATTTTTTTATTCTTTTAAAATTGAGATCTATAGGTATCTAACCTATTTTTTAACTTAAATTACATGTACTTATGTTTATAACTGTAGAAGTTATTAAGCTGTAAAGGATTAGGATAGACGGACAGACGGATAGACGTATAGACGGATAGACGGATAGACGGATAGACGGATAGACGGACAGACGGACAGACGGACGGACATGACGAAACTATAAGGGTTCCTTGTAGGACAACGGAACCCTAAAAAGGAGAGTGTTGAGACAATATTAAGCCATCATATATGCTGTGTTTGAGTAGGTACGAATTGATTTTCAATCATGACTCATCATCCTCCTTGGATTTCTCCGAACTATGTTGGGGTCGGCTTCCAGTCTTACTACATGCAGCTGAACATCTGCCATCAGACCCCCGTAACCCAATTACTGGTTAATACCGACATTCGGAGGTTAGACCAGTTGTCAGACTTTCGGGCTTCTGACAAACAGTAACGATTGCCACAGATATTCATATGGCAGCTGGGACCGACAGCTTAACGTGCTCTCCGAGGCACAGAGGCAACAGAAATGGTCACCCATCAACTGACCGCGGCAAGTGTAGCTTAACCTAGCAGATCATACAATCCGTGCGGTTGCTACTCGGCTACGAGCCCCTCTTCAATGACGATTCCAACCGTGATTGATTTGGTCCAAATAGAATATACTCATCAACTCAGCCTATCGCAGTCCACTGCTGGACATAGGCCTCTCCCAAGTTGCGCTATAACACTCAATCCTCTAACTTCCGCATCTAGTCCCCCCCAGCCACCTTCTTCAGGTCGTCGGTCCAACGGGAAGGCACCCTACGCTGTGTTTGCTGATTCGCGGTCTCCACTCAAGGACTCGTCTGCTCCAGCGGCCATCGGCCTTCGACAGACATATACTCTTATGATGTTAATTTAATCCGGTATTAATTGTTTGCATGAAAAGTTGGGCGAAGTATTTCAATATAATAACTTCAATAGACACACATCTATCTAGCATAGAACGTACATAACTATCCTCATCTTATATTAAGATTTATAGGTTGTATTTTCACGAGTTTTTCAGTGGGTTAACCAAAATCTGCGCAAAAGGTTTGACCCAAAGCTGCCTACCGATATGAATAGTTAATGAAGAAAAAGCTTGCTAACGAAATATCTTCTAGCTCTCTTAATACAAGATCTCTATCTAGCCTTACGTATAATATATTGATTGGGACTTTCTGAATTCAGATTGCAACACGAAGTATTAACGTGCGTCTGTCTATATAGGATATCCTGTGGGCCAGCGCTATAATAGGATACTCTGTGGGCCAGCGCATGACGTTGATTAGAACAACAAGATATTTGAACGCTTCCTACTAAATGAACGTGTATTTTGATATATTCACGTTAAAATACAGATTCTCTCATATCTATAACAGAAATAAACACAAAGATTTACCTCTTAATGTCATCAAATCAGAAAACGTAATAGCGTATTAATTTTTTTCATGTGAATTTCGTAATATAACGTGTTTTTGTTACATAGGTATTAAAGATACAATCAACCGCATATCAGTGGTAAAAAAAACATTCTAAGCGGAACTGGCTTGGCATGTAAATTTCATGCAAGGCAGGCTCAGCTTATACTAGTACTTTTCTATTGATGTGTGTTTATCTGTACCTATAATTAAATAATCCTTTCTTAAAGATTAAGTTTGTTTTTCATTATAAGACAAGTCTCCCCTGAGTCGTGCCTTATAAGCGTAGCACAGGGGGTGTCCGGGTAGCATAACCCTCCATTCCCGGAGTCCCCCGTCTTTTGTGCTGAAGATGGCCATCGGGGAGGTTTTAGTGCGGTATAAATCCCACACACCCCAAACTCCCCCATGAGGCTGGTAGCCTTCTGAGAAGTTTCCTCCTCAAAAAAAGGTTCCTTCTATAACAGGTTAACTGACCATGCTCCAGAGTGGGAATGGTCCATAAGTCCAGTTATGTTTTTAGTCCTGCCGAGTCTGCATTAAATATGAGACTTTCTTCTCACATACACAGTATCAGATGGCTTAGGAATTGTACGGGCGAACATACCACGTACGGTGTGTGGACTGGTTTGGAAGTCTCTCTACAGACCATATGTGGTTTGTGGACAGTTAACCTGGTAATTGTGTGTTTTTAGAGTAACTATCTATTCAGCAAAACTGACATGTGGGGGAAGATAAAGCAACTTCGTTAACATGATTTCAGTTTTTGACGGAATCCTAAAAAGAAAAGCGGTATGTCCGATCTGTCAGGCATGCGCAATATCTGAGTGATGGATGGGCTGACGCTCCAGCCACACGTTTGGCTGGAACACAACGTGCATTTACACATATCTGGCGTTTCACAGGCACGAAAAAATTGGCACGATTTTACAAACATTGTAATTTGAGCATGAACATGGTTTGAATTTAATTAGTGTTTGCTTTGTTGATGTTTTTGCATTCTTGAAGCATGAGTTATTTAAAGAGAGAAAGAAAAATAAACGTGAAAAAAAAAGTAAAAACCGACTTCAAAAAGAATAAAATAATTTGTGTGAAACAGTTTAGAAAGTGGGTGCCTTTGATTCGGTTTGATTTTTTTTTTTAGTGTTATTGGATTTTTTAATTAGGAAATTCTCAGTAGCAGCCCGGAATCTGGATTTGTGCCCGGTCGTGCAATAGGCTCGCCCGCTATTACATGGAGCTTACAACATAACTGATGAAATGTGGGTGTACTATACACCTCTGCCTACCCCTTTGGAGATATACAGGCGTGATGTTATGTTATGTTAAAAGGTAAAATTCACTAAGTGACATTATCAGAAAAAAACAATGTAAATAAAAAATAATGAGTGAATTTTATTACCTGTTAACCGACGTATATTTCCTACGTATTTCTTGATCGAGTATCTGGCTTTTGAGTGCTGTTTTATTCAGACTGGCAGTCAAAGATTAAATAAGATTAGGTACATAATAAAGTTATAGTCACTTCATTCTCGCATATCACGAATAATACAGAATACGGAATAAATCAGTTTAGTTGTTAACCTCCCCCGCAAGTTGTTAAACTCAATTGAAAGGAACGGCTTATTACCGCACTCGCAACTCACTAGACTTCAATCTTCGCAGTACTTCTATTTTAAATCTGGAAATACTGCACAAAATTGAAATCTTGCACTTTAACTATATAGAAAATACTCGTTGTGATTGCAAAGATGACTAAGAATAACTATTAGGTCCGCCGCATATTAATACCTCTAGGGTCAAAGGGCATAAACGACATTTTGGTGTAAAGGAATTTTCTACTCTATACATGGATAAAGTAGAAAATGTCTAAAGATAAAGGCACCAAAATCTCGTTTACGCCCTTTGGTACGATGATCTCACATCTTGCGGGAACTTGAATATTTTTTACGCAAATCATTTGCTCGCGCCGACATAAATCTATGAGTCATAGTCATGAGTCTATGTTACTCGAATAAATAAGTTAAAATAAAATAAATAAATAAATAAATTTAAAAAAAACCCGTCGAATGCATAACCTCGTCCTTTTATGAAGTCGGTTAAAAATACAAAGCGTGAACGATATACAGTAATTAACAAACTATTGAAGTCTAGTAATTACAGTTTTTAAAACTCGTAATAATTGTTAGAGAAAACGAATTTAAGACAGGAATAAATAAATAGTTAATAGTAGACACATCGTTATAAAAGCTTTCACTTAAGGCTTGTTAAGGCACCTCATAAACGTTATCTAGTTTCATTAACAATTCAGAACTTTTAAAAGGCCCTTGCCTTTCGTGTGGTCATCGTAAAGACACTAATATTGTCTTTGTAATAACTTTAATTGAATATTATTGATTTGTTACGTTTTTTTTTTGTATAACCTGTTATTTACGGAAACGGTTATTAGTTGGATGTGAACAGGAAAGTTTATTTGAATTATTCAGTTTTAATTAGTGGCCCAATTTTATTTTTAATTTTTTCTATTATTTTTGAAATAGGTGGGTTCCATAATTAATAGGGGAAGTACATAAATGACACATCTGTCGAATCTTTAATAATATCCCATAGTCAACAACACGTCAGTGGTAACACTTGAATTACGAAAATCGCCCTACAGCTTCCGAAATAAAGACGCTGTCAAGGTCAAGCTGTTATCAGTGACGCGTTGTCGACTGCACTGAAATTCTCGATAAACAATGCTCTTCAGATTCTTTTTTGGTCTAAAATAAATAATGTAAAAGAACATCGTACTTTACAAGACGTGATTGAAAAATTTAAAAATACCCCGACACAATCTATTCATTCTTTCATTCACTTTACATATTCATATACTTTACCAAAATTTCATATTGATTGAATGAGTGAAAGTAGCTTAGAATCCCTCAACAATTTATCTTCATTTCCCTTTCCTTCTCCATCATCAGACCCTGATCACCATCTCATAGAACCTGTTCATAAAAACCATTCCAATGAGCCCAAACACGATACTACTGCTGTAAGTTGGTGAGGAGTTGGGTACCCTGCAGATACCGGGTAATGCTGCAGGTTAAGGTTACTATGTTTCTGCAATATCATTGAAGTAACAGGATACCAAATTTAGGATCGATCAGACCTGTGGAAGTGACTCACATCCCTTCATCAACTAGAATAGAGCTGATGATCTTCAAACTCTGAACAGATTTTCTTAAATCATGATTAAGAACAGTCTCGATTGAATCATCTTTCAAACAAAACATGCATTATGAAAAAAATTGTATGCCAGTACCTGGTGGAACATGTATTAGTTCAAAATAATGTTTTCTGACACCTTATTGTACCATGTTTGATGCAAATAAATACTATTCTATTCTAATCTATTCAAAAATATTTTCATAATTTTAAGTCTAATTCATAGTTAAAGTCAACCAAATAAAAGAAAAAACCTCGCTAACGTATGAAAATCCTCAACTGCACAATACATATTCGGCTGTAATCTAGAAAGGGAAAGCTGTCCTCGCTGAATAGCCGTGAATAAATGAAACGGAACAATAGTCCGTAATACAATTTCAGTGAAAAGACGCCCCGCGCTGTGTGTTCTAGTTCCAAACAAGAGGAGCGGTGGCGTCGCTGGCTCAGGTGCAACATCGCACAATAAACGCTGCACGGAGCGGCAACAATGCGCGCGGTGATTGCTACGTGCGCGCGATTGCACGTCGGCGTCGCGACGCCACTTTACTGACAATTGTTTAGGCGGGAATATGTTATCTGTCTGTATCTATATAAGTGGGTAATTAGGGTTGGGCTTGAGATTTTGTTGTAAGATAAATAAAGAATGAAAATAACATAAGTAATTCTGAAATGATGCCGCAAAGTTGGAGAGCAAAAGCTTTTTATTGTACCACGTTTTTTTGTGGCGAAATGTGGGTGTACTATTACACCTCTGCCTACCCCTTCGGGGAAATACAGGCGTAATGTTATGTTATGTTACGTTTTTTGTCCTGTTTTTCTATTCAGGACAAACTTTGCACTCGATTTTAAGCTAAATGTGGTGTAAAAATCTAATCAAAATCAAAAAATCATCAAGTTATTCAAACATTTTTTTTGTTTGTGAGCTTAATTTTAGCAAAATGGTGTAGGTAGTAAATAATTTCAACCCTCCATCTCAATAGATGAGTCAAAAATAATGTTAAATTCAATAATTCAACATCATATTTTTTTTTATGAACTAAAAGTTTCTTTAAATAAACAATGTTTTAAATTTAAAAATGAGAATCCTTTCGGATAGGTACTACTTTTTTATAAAGTCAAGATAAAATAAATGTTGAACCAGCCACGAAAAAATCAAAAAACATTTTTTCCTCTCCTTGCAAAGAGCGCAAGGCTGAGGTTGTTAATTAAGCCACAACAGAAAAATCGAGACAATTACGGTCTAATGAAGACTGAATGCTGAAAACAACAAAATTTGTTGATTGGCAACCCCAGCTTCTGACTTTTGGCGTCAATTAAGAACGTCAATGACGATAGCATAGACAATTAATGACGCGATGGGAATTAGGTTTATACGGTTTATGCAATGAAAAGGGCTTACTTAGGTACTTGTCTATTTTTCATAACATTACATCATTAATTTCATCATCATCATCCCGGAGTCTGGATTTGTGCCCGGTCAATGGCAATAGGCTCGCCCCCTATTACATGGGACTAGGTATAACATAACTGGCGAAATGTGGGTGTGTACTATTACACCTCTGCCTACCCCTTCGGGGAAATACAGGCGTGATTTTATGTTTTTTTTTATGTTATCATCATTTCAGCCGAAAGACGTCCACTGCTGGACATAGGCAATAACATTACAATCTACATTTTATTGATATCACTTGTTGTATTTTTAGGGTTTTGTACCCAAAGGGTGCAAACAACATCCTATTACTCTTCCTACGCTATCTGTCCATCCGTCTGTCTGTCACAGGGCTCTATCTTAGTAACGGTAAAAGGTAACCAGTTGAAATTCATAGAATATGTGTTAATATAGCCTCTATTAAGACAAATACTATAAATAAAAAAGTCTAAAGGAAGAAGGTTGTCTGGAAGATATCGCTTTTTATACGTTGTTCCTGTTTACTACTATTTTCATGGTGTACAATAAAGTATATTCTATCCATCTATCTATCTAAAAACAAAGGTGCAATACAAGAAGTCTCGAAAAAAATGTTTTTTTTTTCAAAGTTTTTTTTTCCTGCTCTATCTTCAAAACCGTAATTTATTTATTTATTATTATTGGAACAGAAAACAATTGGGTCTAGTATGTTAGTAACAAAATGCCTTATTCTATGTTAGTACTTAATAACTAATAGTGACCTGCTGCCGAATTGCGTTACTCACTCGCGATCGCAATCATCTGGATTTCAATGTTCATAACTCCGTCTGTTTTGACAATCCGTGTTATCGGCAACTACGTACCACGCAATGAATATTGCTTTAATTTAAAAATGAAAGCTAATGTCAAATTGAATGCATTACACAATTGCCCCACAGGTCCGGTTGACCAACGCCCACACAAGTGTCAAACTTAGTGTGATTGCAGTGCATACTATAAAGTTTAACAAAAAAAATAAAAAAAATAAGTCAATCAGACATCCCACGTAAGAAAGAGTTGCAAATATTCATATTTCAACTACCGAACTTTCGAAGGACCGATGGCCGGTGGAGTAGACGAGTCGTTGAGTGGAGACCGCGAATCGGCAAACGCAGCGTAGGGCGCCCCCCTGCCAGGTGGACCGACGACCTAAAGAACGTGGCTGGGGGGGACTGGATGCGGAAGGCAGAGGACCGAGTGTTGTGGCGCAACTTGGGAGAGGCCTATGTCCAGCAGTGGACTGCGATAGGCTGAGTTGATTGATATTTCAACTAAGGTGCATGATGAAGGTTGATGTCTTGTCTTTTTACGAGGTAAAATTAGTTTTTACGGGGTATCAAGTTGATGGGTGGTACGGAACTCTTGATGTGCGAGTCCGACTTACACTTGGCCGGTCTTTTGGTTATGTTTGAGTATAGTTCATATTATTTTATTTGTTTTTTATCACTGAGGTAATATGTACTACGTACTAGAGAAGACACCTCATTCAAAATGTTTGTAGCACGTTTTAGAGCTCCTGCACTCTCACTCGCTTAGCCACGCTCGCGCCGCGCGTGCTCCGCAGCCAGCAAGTTGTGCTAAATTTTTTGTTCCTGAAGTCTGCTCCAGTACGTAGTACATATTACCTCAATGTTTTTTATTCAAATATTAACTCTAACATCGAAATGAAACTGTATTTTAGTAGCATTTCAATGTTTTTTTCATGTCACAAGTATATTAATTATTCAGATTGAAATCCATCGTATCCATTTCAGTTATTCTGCAAATTAATTAAGCTCTGAAAACAGCTCCAATCACAGGAGGAAAAAACAAAACTAAAATTGCACTGTTATAATACAACGTGTTATTTCATAACTCAAAACCTCAGGCACAACAATTTTTTTTATTGTAATAAGTCGATATAGCGAGTAATTATTTATTTTTATCAACTATTATTGTAGAAGATATTTAATGGTAGTTTTTGCTATAATACCTACTTATTCTAATGCTGGAGTCCCTAACAATCCGCTGGATGCGGGAAGCGCAGGACTGGTCGTTGCGGCGATGATTGGGGGAGGCCTATGTCCAGCAGTTGACGTCTTTTAGCTGAAATTATGATGATGACTCGCCCTACCCTGCACCTCCAAGGCTCGGCAAAAGAATTTGGCTAAGCACGAGGCCGATGTCTACGACGTAAGCAGAACACGTTTTAGTCTCGCTGTATGAAACTTTTAGACTCGTGACTCGGCATGATATAAATCTTGATTTTTGGTAAAAATTAACTTATATTAAAAACAAATGTATACCATTCTACTCTCGATTCTGAAAAAAATGGTGTCTGGTTTTGAGTTATTTCAATAACACGTTGTAATAGATACCGATACCAATAGGTATCGTAATTTTTTTATCTTCAAATGCAACAAACAGAGATGAATGGTAAAATAAATTATTTGATTAGATTTTTTTAAATATACGTAAAGACGCTTGTCATCTTAGTCTTCCTGCGACCACGAACGCTGCAAAGCTTACGAAACGTCAGGAAAATCAATTTAAATAATATACGCGATGCAATCCGGTAAAACTTGGTTTATTAAAATTAATGATATTTGGTGCTGAATAAGCCAATAAATGCCTTTACATGTACATCGTTACAAAGAGATAAGAACTCGTCATTATTAATGTCTGTTCCAGACATTCGCCGTCTATTGACTTACATACATGCCAAACAATCCGTAGCATCTGAAGACCAATTCTCGTAATTGAGAACGTTCAAAATACAGTTCCAAACTAATCTCAATGCTTTAAATCTCAATATATTGACAGTAGATGATCCTGTTTGCCGTTTATTTGTGACACTTACCCCCGTTTATTTGTGACAGTTTCCGAAAGGCTGAACAACACAAAAAATTACTAATTGACTGTCAAATCTCAGGTCAAGCGATGTGATTAGTTGTTAGTATTTTTGCCGACCAATCACAGGAGCTGACATTAGATTTGAAAATAGATCAAATTGATCAGCCTTTCTAGGGGTTAGGGTCGGTCTTTCAACAGCCAGTTAACTTTTAGCTGAGGAATAAGTTTGACATTTTGACAGTTGTAGTATGGAAAATCTGTCAAGACGTCATATTTATTCCTCAGTTATAAGTCATCAGAACATTGAAATAACGGCTTTTAGGTCATTAATGTCACCAATAAACGGCATTCAGAAAAATCCACTGTCAGGAGATTGAGACATAAAGCAATGAGATTATTTTGGAACTATTTTTTTAACGAATTTAATTACTAGATTTGGCCTTCTGCACAGTTTACCTATTTCAATTTCCATTTAAGCTAAAGTGTTGCATAAATAGGGCTTAATTGGAATCCTCCGAAATTCAACCACATATTAGCTGGACGTATCCTCAGGGTATAAGGGTGGGAGTGGGGGGAATGGGAACAAAGTTACAAACTTCAGAGTAGGCACTGTCGGTCTCGACCACTGTGACTCGAACCGAATTCACATTGGGATTAAATTGGACATTATGTCTGGTACACGTGAATTAAATTCGTGCCATATTCTATTACGTGTGAATAATTAAAGAGCATTTCCGAATATCGATGAACTTCATTTTCAAATGTGGATGTTATTTGTTGGTTTTTACTTTGTTAGATATGACTTTTGATAATGTTATATGGGATTCGTCGGTATCCGAGACCTTTAGATTTGCAATAAAAGATGTTTCTTCATTACATTGTCTTTTCTTTTTATTAATTTATATTAGCACACAAAACAAATACATTTTTATCCACAGAGCTATCAACGACAAGACAGAAGGAAGTTGCCATAGATAAGAAATAAAGAGTATGTTACAATCGCTTAAATCAATATCTTAACACTCCCCCTCGATTGAAACCCTTCTATCAAGTAATAACTAAATAAAACTGTTTACAGCAATAAAGACTCTACATCCTAATTTGTACTTCTTTTCTACAATGCAATGAGACACAAATCTAAATATTTTGAAATTAACATAGGTACTTTATAAACACATCAGTATTTCCAATCTAAAGTCCTAATAGAAACAAAATAGGTACATTTCTTCAAGTATCATCAATCAGATCAGATTAAGTTGTTTAGACTTAATTACACAGCAAAGTATAACTAACCACTAACATTTTAAAAATTAGGTACAACTGTCAACAATAACTATTTTGACTCTAAAAATAAAAATAATAATTTGGAACTTATACATGTTGAACACAATAACATAGTTTTACTAGGTAGGTACCTACTTCAGTATGAAGTTATTACACAATATTTAAACACTCTCTCAAATAACATAACTTCTCATTACACAAAGCTTTTGTGAATAAATCTGACAAATTTTCATCACTTTTAATGTATTTAATCTCGATAACATTTCTATTTATCAAATCTTTAATAAAATGATTTTTAATGTCTATATGTTTAGCTCTCTTACTATTTTCATAAGACTTACTCAGTTCTATTGCACTTTTATTGTCCATGTACAGTACACACTTTATATTTAACTCACTTTTGTTGCTGTTGCACTGATTAAAGTTATCATAAATACCTTTTATGTAGAGCAAATCGCAGGCACTGGTTGCAGCAGCCACGTACTCAGCTTCTGCTGTAGATAACGCTACACATAGTTGTTTTCTTGATAACCAAGCAACTGCATTTCCATTATATAATGTTACTGATCCTGTAACACTCTTCCTGTCAATATGACACCCAGCCCAATCAGCATCTGAATATGTCACTATTGTATCTTCATCACTCTTCTTATATAACAACCCCATGTTCATGGTTTGCTTTAGATAGCGTAGAACTCGTTTAGCTTGTGTCCATAGACTTTTATTAGGTTTATCTAAATACTGGCTAAGAAAAGACGTAGGAAATGTTATGTCAGGTCTTGATGCACTTGACACAAACATTAATGAACCAATCAGCTGTCTGTATGGTACTTCTATAACTTCTTCTTTTATGTCAACTTGAAAGCCTTTTACCATAGGTGTAGGTGCACCATTACAATCACTCAAATTAAATACTTTTAACATTTTCTCAACTTGTCTTCTTTGTGTTATTTTCAAAGATTCATTTTTCCTTTCTATCTCCATCCCTAAAAATGAACTTGGCTCACCAAAGTCTTTTACTCCAAACTCTCTTCTTAATTCCATTATTATTTCTTCAACTTCCTTTTGTAAGCCTGTTATTATTATGTCATCTACAAAAATAACAAGCCACACTTTCATCTTCTTTCCTATATAGAGACAAAAATCATTCTGTGACCTTTCAAATCCTTTTATCTTCATGAAACTATCAAATCTTTTATTCCAACATTTTGGAATTTCTTTTAAACCATATAATCCTTTATTTAGTTTTAAAACTTTATTCTTCTCAACACTTACGCCTTCAGGTGGCTTTAAATAAACTTCACTTTCAATTTTTCCATTTAAAAATGCTGTAGGTATATCTAATTGTTTTACAACCCAGTCATTCTGTACAGCTTGTGCTAATGTTGTTCGTATTGTAGATAACCTTGCTACAGGTGCATAATTCTTCTTGAATGTATTATCTTCATGTAATTGATAGCCTCTAGCTACTAACCTTGCTTTCTTCACACCATTTTCTTTCATTTTAAATATCCACCTTGTGTCAATTAATTGTTTTCCTTTAGGTAATTCCTCTTCAGACCATGTTTTCATAGTTGCATGAGACTGTAGTTCTTTTTGTATTGCATCATTCCATCCCTTTTCCATAGCTTCCTTGTAGTTTTGTGGTTCTTCGTCATTACTTATTAAACAATATGCTTCATACAACTCATGATCATTATATCTCTGCGGTTTCTTCACAACACGTCCACTACTTGTAGTTATCACCTTTTCTTGTTCTTGGTCTTGTACTGTTCTATTTTCTGTTTCCTGTTCATCTCTCACTTGTGATGTTTTCTTCTCTTTCTCCTGTATAATATCATCTGTCTCTTCCCAATATTGGTATGTATTTATTATGTCATTTTCCTTGTCCTTTTTCTCATTTGTTTTCTTTTCTTTGTATACATGATCATTTTCATCAAAGCGTACATCCCTTGATTCTCTTATTTCATCTGTTTTAGGATCCCATAGTCTGTACCCTGTCCTTGCATATCCAACCATCCTTGTTTCTATAGCTCTTTCATCTAATTTGCTTCCCTTAGGTATGTTAACCATCCATGCTTTTGAACCAAATATTCTTAGTTTATCTATATTCATGGGTCTATTGAAACGTCTCGCAGGTATGTCAAAGTTGATCGAGCTGCATGGTGATCTGTTAATTAGGTATACTGAACACATCACTGCTTCAGTCCATAAATGGTCAGGTAAGTTAGCATCACTTCTTATTGTTCTCGCTTTATCAAAGATTGTACGGTTCATTCTTTCCGCTGTACCGTTTTGCTGTGGACTGTACGGGTAAGTATATTAAGTATTCACCATTGGCTATTTTTATCTTTATTTCTTGTTCTAAATTTTCTATATCTATCATATATTTCTCATACTCGGCTTGGATAAGGTTTTCAGTAGCTCCGGAATCAATTATTAGCCTTATTGTGTTCTCATCGGATACTAAATTTGAACTTTCTTGAGTAAATGCATGTAGTAGGACATTATTCACCTCAGCT
Organism: Asteroscopus sphinx; assembly: GCA_949699075.1. Classification (NCBI taxonomy): domain Eukaryota; kingdom Metazoa; phylum Arthropoda; class Insecta; order Lepidoptera; family Noctuidae; genus Asteroscopus; species Asteroscopus sphinx. The sequence goes on from OX453013.1 coordinate 16,694,910, forward strand.
GTATGTGCCCTTTGAAATCTTCCTCGTCCTCTCCTGAATATGTTTTTATTTCTGCACTGGAACTTTTTGTGTCCTGTTTTGCCACAATTATAGCATTTAATATTATTCTTCTGAACTTGCGCTGTGAAATCCGTGTTCTTTTCTAATAGTAATTGTTCCTTTTCTTTTCCCTTTATTTTTATTTCAGCGTCAAGCAATCTAGCCTTAACAAATTCTATATTCAAGTCTTTTTCGCTACCCATCGTTTCAAGTGAGGTTATCACATGTTCATAATCATCGGGCATTGTAAGCAACAAGTGACATATTTTGTCGCTTTCCTCCATCTTGCATCCCGATATTTCTAGTTCAGAGATAAGTTTGCCAAAGTTCATCAAATGATCTTCTATAGATGTATTATTTTCACATTTAAGAGTCAACAACTTCTTCTTTAGGTGCAGTCTATTGAATACGCTTTTTCTTTCGAACATTTCTTCCAACAAAGTTAGCACATGTTGAAGCTTTTCTGATCACATCAATGTACCGATCTGAAATACATTGGATTAAAAGGCTTCTCGCCTTCGCGTCATTCTTTTTGAATTTTTCATCTTTGACAATACTTTCTTCTAGAACATCACTCACACCGCGTTCTTCTAATATTACTTTCACGCGAAACTTCCATGTTGAAAAATTCGTTCCCGTTTTGAGCTGTGGGAGCGGCGTCGTGTACGTTGAGTTTTGCATCTTGACAAATCCCGACAATCTTCACAAGCCCATAACCTGATAATGTTATATGGGATTCGTCGGTATCCGAGACCTTTAGATTTGCAATAAAAGATGTTTCTTCATTACATTGTCTTTTCTTTTTATTAATTTATATTAGCACACAAAACAAATACATTTTTATCCACAGAGCTATCAACGACAAGACAGAAGGAAGTTGCCATAGATAAGAAATAAAGAGTATGTTACAATCGCTTAAATCAATATCTTAACAACTTTAAAGTGTTTTTATTACTTCTGCAGCTACTTAGTACTCCTTCGATTTTTTTTCCTGTATTTATTAGAAGTGGAAAAAGAGTAGGGCAGCGTTTGCCCTGCAGTAGGACCACAGCGGTGACACTCCGTGTACGTGCTCGCTCCCTCGCCGGTGATTTTGAGCGAGCGCGTGAATGCAATAGGCCTTGGCTGAGGCAGCCGAGAGACTGCCCGTTCCACACGCCGCGCACCGCGCACTGTCCCCGCGCTCGCCCCGAACCGCACATATAGCCGCGAGCAATTTTACTAGCACACATGCTTATGTGTCGCTTCTTGTCGTTAGTATATATTCTATGGTAGGACGGTATCAATAGGCTCTTAATAATTAGTAATAATAATAATAATTTACTAACGTTAGTCGGGCACAAGACCGCCAGGAATGGAAAAGTTGGGAAGAGGCCTACATCCAAGATTGGATAAACGACAGTCTCTAATGATGATGATAATTTACAAAAAGTATTTGAGCCAAGTCTGACAATATGATACAAAAAAAAACTACTTCTTGAAATAAGTTTCTTCCAGGCTCTATAATCTACATACAAGACAAAGTAAGAACACAATGCTATCGATTCTCTTGTTCACGAACTAAACTTATTTTAAACTATCGCTCTCTTTTACTGATATTAGATACAAGAAAGGTATGGCAACAATTTTAGAGCTGTCAAATTAGATGGAATTAAAATTTCTATACAAGTTTAGTCGTGATCTCGGAACGTGCCCACTAATATACAAATAAATGTAACACTTAAACTAATTTGACAGTTGTAAAATTGTTGCCATCCCTTTCTTGTATCTATTATTACAAAAAGAGAGCGATTGTTTAAAATAAGTTTAGTTCGTGAACAAGAGAAGCGACACCAATATTCATGTTTTTTTTTTAAATAAACTCACGCGCTTAACCGGACTACGGAGTTCATAAGCAAGATTTTCGCAGCCAAGAAATATAAAAACTTTGTGAGCCCGGAATAAATCTCCAAGTTTATAATACTTATATTCTTAATATATACCTACTTAAATGTATTTTTTAAATTTCCTCCTTCCCAAAGTAAAACGCGTGGATACAGTTTTAAAACTGTTCGCCAATTCTAGATTGCGCGCTCTGCCAACTCGAACTTTATCTAAAAGCTGATTGCGACTCTTTTCTTTAGGAAAGTACCGTTAGAATCTTGTTTTTACTTTTTATTTGTTTTTATTGTGACTGCAGCCAACTTACTCTGTTATACATAACTGATCAAGTTTGTGTTTCGCGCGTAGAAGGAAACTTTAATCGCGTATCGATTCTGAGTCAATTACAATTTCGTTCGTGGAACCTACTACACTCTTGTGAACTTCTTATTACGTTTTATTTATATATTTTTAAAGGTCTCATATTCAAACAACATGGAGGCCATATGTGATTTATATACAGTCCTACATCATTAGATTTTGTGTATGATTTCTAATAAATCCTAGTAATATAAAAAATGTGAGTTTGCAAAGACGTACGGATGTTTGTTAGTCAATAACGCTGTAACGGCTAAACTGAATTGAATATGATTTGGCACATAGATAGACCATAACTTGGATTAATATGTAGGTTACTTTTTTTCCTGAAAAATAAACAGCTCCTGAAGGAATCACGATAACTCTTTCTGATAAGCCGAATTATTCGTGGGCGATACCGCGAGAAAAGTTTGTGAAAGCTTGTGAAGATGTTTGGATGTTTGTTACTCAATAACGCTGAAACGGCTAAACTGATTTGAATGAAATTTGGCATACAGATAGACCATAGTTTGGATTAATATATAAACAGTTCTTGAGGGATGCTCGATAAGTCTTTCTGTGATAAGCCGAATTATACGCGGGCGAAGCCGTGGGTGACCTCTAGGTTAATAATAAAGACCGAGAAAAATATGTGATTTTACAAATAACTTTTCTACTCGCGGCTTTTAAATGAATAGAACTTACTTTATTGAACGTTATACTTCAGCCGCTGAAGCCGTGTGTAGTTCTTTGTTCCCCATTCCGGTTCACGGACAAAAGCATTCGTGTTCAAATGCAGCTCAAAATTTCAAATACACGAAACGTTTGGTGACGTTCTATTTACAAAGACGATGGGTTCAGTAATGATTGCTGGAGCATTTAGCTTATACTCGTACTTATGTTTATTTTGTTTAAGTTCAAGTGCCTGATGTTATTTGCATAGATAGCCCGTGACTTGTTCCTTGAAAGCGGCTAATATTTAGTACTAGACAAACAAAGGAAGCTCGTGAAGGTGTTGACGATGTTACTGGCAGTAAAGTTTTTCGTAGAAAATATTTTTAACTAGCTGTGCCATGCGTTAAGAAGTGTGTCGTCAACATAACACAAAGTAACTTTTTGTGATTTTTTCAAATAGAAAGTAGCTAAAGGAGCATTATTTGCTATGATCATTTTTATCTAAGGTCAATGACCTTTGAACTAGGACGTTTTAAGTATTTTTCAGTTTTCTCTCTATAACTCAAAAATTTAAAATCACAATATGCTCGAAATAATTTTAAAAGAGAGTTTTTACAAAGGTCTATCAATTTGGAAGATTATAAGTTTCTACGTTGCATAGTTTAGAAATGGCAGGGGGGGGACACATTGCAAGCCACTTTGGCAGGCTATATTTCGCAGATGGTACATCTGATAAAAAAGTGATGTCTGAAACATTACCTTCATTTTAGTAGACCTATTCAATGATGCCCCACACGAGGGGGTGCAGCGAAAAAATTTTTTACATCCCCATTTCACATGTGCCCATACATGCCACCCCTAAAATACGTAATCATGATTTTTTTATTCTTTTAAAATTGAGATCTATATCTACACTATTTTTTGTCGGACAGACGGACGGACATGACGAAACTATAAGGGTTCCTTGTAGGACTACGGAACCCTAAAAAGTAGGACGTTTCTAGGCGAATTTATTGTCCTAGGTTTTTATTATGCATTATTTGGTATAAAAGATAAGAGGTAATTACGACAACCTTTGTGCCAAACGGATTGAGGTTGACGAAGTCGTAGTAATGACTTTATTACAATACTGATAAAAGATATAATAGAAACTATTTGTGGTACGTAGATTTAACCTTTTATTAGGTACCTAAATCATGAAAGGTTTTTATGTTACGGATTTTTCGAAACCTTATTTTAAATTGGACATACAATAAGTCATTGAGTTTTTCTGTTAGAAAATTCTACAACAACTTTTCACTGTACAACATGACACACATTAAGAAATGACATACGTGAAGGAACAGGATTGTTCTTAAACGAATGCCACAATGTAACAATCCAAGATTCGATTTTGAGCATTACGTTACAATACTGCCTCCCTGACTGACGCCCATTCGCCTGTAGTCGTGCGCATTCATGATACAAATTGTATCACGGGTGCTCCCACTCACTACTTTTACATTATAGGAGAAAGCTCCCGGTGTGTGTAAGTTAAGTTGCGCACTTTAATGCTTGATTCTTAAATGCCGCCAGTAATGTAACAATCCAAGATTCGATTTTGAGCATTACGTTACAATACTGCCTCACTGAATGACGACCATTCGCCTGTAGTCGTGGGCATTTATGTTACAAATTGTATCACGGTTGCTCTCACTCACTAATAAAACATTACAGGCGTAGGTATGCTCCCGGTGAGTGTAAGTTAAGTAAATTCTTACATTACAGGCGTATGCTCCCGGTGAGTGTAAGTTAAGTTGCGCACTTTAATGCTCGTTTCCTTCACTCACTGATGTAATGCTCGAATCTGAACTTGTACATTACAGGCTAATACTCGCGGTGAGAGAGCGCCTTAACCACAACAACAAATAGGTAAGTAGATAACAGGCAGCCATCGTCAAAACAAGCCATTTGCCCGAAGCGACCTAATAATTGCGACCTACATGATGCAGGTGAAACATTAACCTTATTATCTCGTTCTCGCCTCAATAACAACAAATTAATGTTGTGACTAGGACCAAGTGGTGAAAACATATAAAGATTGTGTGAAAGATGATATGAATAGAAAGAATGTGAACACGGAGATGACGGTTCATAGAGATGTATGGAAGAATGCTGCGCCGACTCCAAATAATCTGGGCAAATAAGGCAATAGAATGATGACAAAGAACAAGTGGTGTCTTAAACATTGGTTCTCGGGTTATCATCGTCTTTTTCTAATTAATCTTTTTTAGGGTTCCGTAGTCCTACAAGGAACCCTTATAGTTTCGTCATGTCCGTCCGTCTGTCCGTCTGACCTAATCCTTTACAGCTTAATAATTTCTGCAGTTATAAACATAAGTAAATGAAATTTTGCTATAAAATAGTCTAGATATAGATCTCAATTTTAAAGGAATAAAAAAATCGTGCTTACGTATTTTAGGGGTGGCGCCCATACATGTGAAATGGGGATGAAAATGTTGTTTTCGCTGCACCCCCTCGTGTGGGGTATCATTGAATAGGTCTACTATGAAGGCAATGTTTCATACATTACTTTTTTATCAGGTGTACCATCTGCGAAATATAGCCCGCCAAAGTGGCTTGCAATGTGTCCCCCCCAGCCATTTCTAAACTATGCAACGTAGAAACTTATAATATTCCACATTGATAGACCTTCTCTATGACTCAAAAATTTATAATCAAAAATATATATATTTTTTTTTTTTTTTTTTTTTATAGAGAGAAAACTGAAAAATACTTAAAACGTCCTAGTTCAAAGGTCATTGACCTTAGAGAAAAATTATCTTAGCAAATAATGCTCCTTTAGCTACTTTCTATTTAAAAACATCACAAAAAGTAACTTTGTGTTATATTGAAATGACACACTTCTTAAATTTGGCGCTGTACAGTGCCATCTAGCGGCTAGTTACAACACTCTCTGAGTCGCCAATGCTGCCGTCTATTACAAAAACTAAAATAGCCATGATTAATATTCGATTTGATTTGTTTGTAACACCTACTTAAGGAATCCTATAATACTGAGCATGGCCCGACATGCTCTTGGCCGGTTTTTTCTAGAGGAAACGTTTGGCACGTAGTTAAGCGCTTCGTTTTTTTAAATTTATTAGAGCGGGGAACCGAGCAAGTGGGTCACCAGATGGTATAAGCATTATTAGCAATCACCACCACCCATGGACATCCGGATCACAACAGTCACCGATGCGTTTACGACCTCTTAAAACGACATGCTCTTTTGACGCGAAGCTTTTACAATTTGTAAGCGCGGATGGATCGCGCGCGCAGGTTAATAGTGATGTTTTTTTTCAGTTTACTCCTCTGCGGCCGAGCGCGTGACTCTGCTATATAGTTCTTCCTGGTGTGAGTGTTTGTGATTAAGTATAAATATTTGTGTCTGTTAACGCATCCACCATACCTACAGGAGAAATCCTAGAGTAGTGGAAAAGTAAAAAGAAATGATGATTACTTCTATCTAAAAAAGTCGAGAGTAGATGGGTAAGTTGTCGAGTTTCTTAAGTTCAGTTTGATAATCAAATCAAACTAAATGAAACAAAATGGAAAATTCTAGACTTCAGTGTATTTATTGGGTATAAAGAAGGTCAGGATAGGATTATAGGGACATATTAGTCCTCGTGCTCCTACCAGTAGGAGAACCCAATAAGAGCATGTGGAAACGGCCTTTTAACTGACCTTGTATCCAATTCTAGACCTAGGCCACACCTCGGACACTCAATACAATATGAACGCTAGCACCACCTACATACACAAAATTACGTCTGTATACGAACGCACACACACGTGTAGGTTAGGGATGCTCACTGCGGGGTGCTGGCCAGAAAACCTCCACGTGTGTCTGACGGCTGCTTGTCCTTCTGTCTAGAGGGAACGGCAGTTGTTGGGCCGGTGCACCCTGGGCACGGGCAATAAGTCTCCTTTGGACCGGGGGCCCTTATTGCCTGTGGCGAATATTCTGGCACGAGAGGGGCCCGATGTGGGCCAATGGGAAGTTGCTCCACGTGTCCCTCTGAGAAAGCAGAGGGCACTGTGGAGGAGCAGGGGCGGGCCCGGTGTGCACTCACCCTGCCACTGGGCAGGCAGTGGGGGGACTGTCCTTCCCTGCCCCCGTCGGTCTCGTAATCCCAGGAGTGCCTGCTAAGTAGTGTTCACGCGCCTCTTGCGACCGAGTGTCTTGGCTTTACCACCCGGACCGCGAGGAAGAACACCTCTATAAAAAATACAGGAAGATGGGCCTGCGAGCAGCAGAAACGGGGTAGTCTGCTGCCCGACCAGCAGCTGGCGTAGCTGGTAAAGGCCCGTGATGTGAGGTGGCGTGCAGTGTTCCGTGTGCGCCACAGAGGAGGGTTCGACCGTCGTTAGGCCGCACGGGGAGAAGGGGCACGCCTGCTTGTGGCGAGCCGGGACCTGTCGGGGGTGGTTGTGTGAATACTGACGGGTTCCCACGCCCCCGGCTAATGTAGTTGAAGGAACACCGTGGTGGTTTTAGTCGGTAAGAGTCCGACACTGGCTCCGCCTACCCCGGGCGGAGTGCGTCCATGAGGATTTCCCCACGGGGAAAAAAAAAAAAAAAAAAAAAGGGATGCTCGCTGCTCGTCATGCCAACTGGGTTTCAAGCAGTTTTCAGAGATGGCGTGCTTGTAAAGCGGCTGGTGATTGACATCCATAGCACGATTGCAGTCAAAATGCCGTCAAACTGCGGGTGCGGGCGAGGAATCTTGAATTGGCGGGTGGCGGTGAGTGGCCATTCATAGTTCATAGTTCATAGTTATTTATTGATAATAGTAATTATTATAAGTCACATTAAGTATATAAATTACATTTTCATTTATCATTCTGTACGTTAGTACTATTAGATATTCTGTGCCTAGGCTCTAAACTCAACTCAAAACCAATTTCATGAAACTGAGACTTCCCAAAACCCATTACAAGGAAAATAATACTAAAAATATAACACGATATCTAACGATTACACAGTTATGAAAGAGCGTTACCAAGATTTTACAATATTTATTTGACATTTGCCCCAGCATGTGGTGTCGACGTAGACTACGAAATATGAGATTCTGCGGTGTATATTATTACCTGAAATGTGTGGAATGACATTATTGCCGACGTACCTATCTACATGTATATGTATATCTGTACAGTATAGTCGTAAAGATATGTCACAGTCAAAATATTGCTACCGGTACACGTCATGTTTGAATTGCGGACACTACACCTGGGTAATACATTCTATGGTAATACATAATTTATAGTGAATGATTGTATAAATTATGCATGGAACTGTTTCCCTGGTTATTATATCTGTGTTTTATTGTGTTGACTTGTAAGTAGAAGCGGTGCAAGAAAAATTAATAGAGTGTCTTTTGTATCAAACAGGGAACTGTAGCCATAAGTGTTTCGAGTATATGTGTATGTCGTAGGATAATTAGAAAAATCGAATCTTTGCGAAAATCCTAGGATGATTGCAAAAGACCGGATAATTGGAATCTCAGAAAGATTTTCGTCATCATACAAGCTATTATTATTATTTATTAATATTATTTATATATGCTTTATTGTACACCATAAAAAAACATTACATTGAATATGCATTTAAACTATTGTACAAATGGCGGCCGTATCGCGATCAGGGATTTCTTCCAGGCAACCTTAGGATGGACAAGAATGAACTGGACAGAAAATGGGGTTGTCAGATGTGCAATTTCGATACATAATTTAATAATAAAATAAAATACTATACTACTACTATAAAATAACAACAAAAATATATTCTATAAATCCTAATACATAAATACTATATGCATATATACATATAAAAAATAAGCAACGGTAAAGTAATTAAAAACGACCACATACAGGAGAAGAAACATGTTCATAGCGACAAATAATGCTCCTTCACAAGCCTCTTAAATACTGGCAGCGATTGCGCTCTTCCAATAGGCACTGGCAATGCATTCCACAAACGAGTAGCCTGAACCGTAAAGGATTTGTCAAAAAATGTTGTGGAATGCATTGGCATTTTCAGTCTTAAATCATTTGATGACCTAAGGAAAAGCGTGTGAGTGTTGCAGAGGAACTCCAAACGTTTCTTCAGGTAAAGGGGAGTAGAAGGAGAGAAAAGCACGTTATAAAGAAGATAAAGAATATGAGCATTCCGGCGAAGGCGAATAGGTAACCACTTGAGCTTAACGCGGAAATCAGAAACATGGTCATATTTGCGCAAACCAAATATGAACCTAATGCAGAAATTTAAAAACATTGCAAAAATCCCAGTTTGTTTAGGATGATTGGAAACTTGAACGCTGATTGGCTAATCTAAGAGTCGATTTATAACATTTTAATTCTGGTTGGTCAGAACATAGCTCGAGAGTCGAAGGAATGTAGTCATAAGCCAATCGGCGCATTTGTCAGTGCATAACGTTCATATCAGCCAATCAGCGCTCATTACGTGGGCGGTTATTCGCGACTAACCTAAGATAAGCCGGATTTTTGCAATGATCTTAAAAATTGCTCGGATGATAACGAAAAACTTTCATAGATTACGATTAAGTATGTATTTACAACAACAAAAAAAAACAAGTATTATATACATTGTCATGTACCCATAGTACAAGTTCTACTTAGTTTGAGCTTAGATGGTGCTGCCTAAAAATTTCCCAACAATATTTATTTATTATTATTTATAGATTTCAATTATCCGGTTCTTTGCAATCGTAATAAGATTTTCGGAAAGATCTGATTTTTCCGATTATCCTACTACATATATAAGTTTATAAGTCTCTAAAGTATTCTCAAAATTAGCTTTGCTTTGTAAACGATCGACGGCCAATTTTTCTTAGAATTGCACATTTAGATTCTAGTCTTAAATGGACTGACATTGTCTAACCCCCGTGTTTTCAGAACAAGTAGGTGCTTTTGATAATCCATTTAATGTTGTATTATGTTCTCTCAAAAATCTCTTTAAAACCCACACAAGGGATGTCCAATAGCCTCTTAATAAAACCCACACAATGTTATATTATTTACTTGAAACGTTCTAGATAAAAGCCTGAATGCATTCTTATACATCAACAACCTTTCAGATACGTGCATGTTGCTTCATACATCGTCTACAAGCAGCATCTTCGCAATCAATTATCTCAGTAAACTTGTTCCAACTTACATCGAGTAGGAAATATATTGTGCATTTACTCATTTCAGATCTGCTACAAACTACTGTTTTAGGTTCATAATTTGGACATCAGTACTAATTAACTGAAGACAGAAGAATAAACTGCCGTTAAAAGACGATTTCCTACTGGAGTTACGTGACCGACGGCGGCAGGGAAGGACACAGTCTCCCTGTTAGCTATCCAGTGGAAGGGTTAGTCCACACCAGACCCGTCCCTGTTCCACTGTGCTTTTGCTAATATCAGAGAAACACGCGCAGCAACGCCTCATTGGCCCGATGGGGCCTCCTGTGCCAGTATATTCATCACGGACAATAAGGTCCCTCGAAGAAGAGTTAATGCCCGTGTACTGGCTGAACAAACTGCTATTCATTCCAGACGTATCGAGAAGGACCAACAGTTATCAGGCAAACTCCCTATCCCTCACTGCACTAACAGTGCCTTCAATCCATTTATTCCCTTACAACCGTACATTGTAGCCAAGCGAGCTTCATGTTTAGTACTTCACGTTTACAAGCTGTGATATGATTTTATACTGCTAATTAAAGTGTCTGTTAATGTGTTTGACAGTACCTTAATGGCCAAAATTAAGATCCAGTCTATCTACGATTTATCCTACTAGAGATAGAAATTTGACATATTTTGTATGTAGTTTATGTCAAATTCCTATCTCTAGTAGGGCAAATCGTGGATAGATTGGATATTAATTTTGGGCGTTAGTCTGCTTGCCCATAATAAGCAGTTGATTGTTTGCGATCTATGCTGTTACGGTTGCATTAACACTAATCTACGCGTGTAAACAGTCTGCCGCAGGCATGAGCCAGTTCATTGACTATTTGTTATTTGGCTCGATTCAATTGAATGTAGGAGTAACGTCATTTGAGTTAAATTGTTAAACTACTCTACTTTATTTTCAATGTAATGAAATTATTTATTCTACAAATTGGATTTTAAAATAACTTTTACAAGTCAGATCTTTTAAAAACTAGATAGCGTTGGCATTTCCTACTTGATTACCTCTGAGAAGAAACGCTGAAACAACCTCAAGGATCAAAGTCTCCTTTAAAATCCAGATAATTTGCGGCATTGCAAGGGTGCAATTTTTTTACCAAAAAAAATTCTGACATAGAATCCTTGTCCTGACAATTGCAAACACAATAAAAAAAGACTGCCAAATCGGTCATGCCGTCCTCCGTCATACAAGTAGCAATAAATTTTTATTTATATAGGAAACCGTTAAAAGAATTTGCATTTGTTTATTTTTAGGGTTCTGTACGTTAAAAGAAAAAATAGAGGAAACCTTATAAGAAAGAGGAAACAATAAATTATTTTAAGTCTGACGAAAAGAGTATTGAATTTTTTTATTTAATAATATTTTGCCGAAATAATAGTAAAATCCTACAAAAAGATGTTTTTATCAAAATATTTTTGAAATTCACTTTAGGTGAATAATAATTTTATTACTTTTAAAGTAAAACTTAAGGAACACATTATTTTTATGAAAACTATCTAGGTAAATGTACAGTAATTATTTTACAAAAATTGATGTATATATCAAGAACGCACCGGCACAATGTGCCTGGAATGGATTGTACTTTCCAATGTCAACAATTTAAAAAAGAAAACATCGGTATTATATATTTTACTGTATCAACTGTATATCTATTGATTTAAATACCTACATCAATAGAAATGAAATTATTTCTGCTGTACTCGCATCTCATCACACAAGAAAATTAATTTTTTAACCTCCTACCTAAAACTACTAAACTGGAATACGAACTTACTATTAACTTTAGGTTACTAACTATTAATTTATTGAGGAGATTATCGCGCAAAAGGAAGCGGTGGAGCGGGTCAGGGAGGAAGACTCTATCGCTGATCCAATCCACCGCAGGAGGACAGGTCAGCGCAGGCGTCTATACGATGACCTGATGCCACCCTAAATGAAGCCAGTGGGCGATAGATTGGGGAGTCTATCGTCCGCATTGCACGGCCCTTGAGTTGTGGTGATATCCCAGGTGAGCCCGGACACCGGATAGAAAAAAAAAAAGTTAATTCAGCTTAGTGGACACAACTTTTAGAAAGAAGCCGACAGAAGGATCCAGTTGGGCTGGGCAGCATTTGGTAAACTTTACCGAGTCTTGTCGTCGCCTATACCGCAAAGTTTGAAGACAAGGTCTTCAACCAGTGCGTCCTGCCCGTCGTGACTTACGGGGCCGAGACGTGGACACTGACAGTTGGGTTTGTCCATAAATTCAAAGTCGCTCAGCGAGGTATGGAGCGAGCTATGCTTGGAGTTTCCTTGAAGGATAAAATCCGTAACGAGATTATTCAGAGAAGAACCAGAGTGACTGACATAGCTTGTACCCTGTACCACATATAAGATTAATTTCTGTAAACATACCCATGACACATGAGAAATCCTAGGGTAGGTCAATGTTTGAAAAACAAAATTGTTACATCACAACGCCCATATACAGTCGACCACACGTCAGTGGTATCGTAGATAATAGTTTGATCTTGACAGCGTCTTTGTTTTCCGTAATTGACAACATTTGATTTTTTCAACATGCCAATTTTATTATTTTAAATGAAACTATATTAAAAAATAGGACACCCGTATTTTTTCTTTTTTCGTTATCGCGTCATTTACATATGAAATGTTAATAATGACGTCATTCATACTGTTAAATGGCGTTATGCCTTTGCTTCGCTCTGTTCTGTCCAAAATTGTCAACGTCATTTGTCAATCTAGAGGGTCTATCTTGTATTGTTTGATATTGTTATATTGATTTAATCGATTTCAGTCCCAAAACTTTCTAATTGTGAAGTATCTAGTAATACTAGTCGACGACGACGATAGATGAAGTGGTTATGTTTATTAATTTGCAAAAAATTACATAGCGTGTGACAGTGACATTGACATATCATGCATGACATTTATCACCTTTCATAAAATTATAATAAAATAAGCTTAGGCAAAGATACCTACCTCATTCGGCCGTATAAGTGACCTCATTACGTGTTTTTTAGTTTTTTTTTTTTTTTCTCCAAAATAAAGTATTAAAAAAAATTCTAAAAAGAGATCGTAATTAGGATAGAAAAATAAAGAAATAGTATTTTTGTTTAAGGACCTTAACAAATTTTGAAATGTTGTCAATTCAAGTGTTACTACTGACGTAATACGGTCGACTGTAGAACAGTATTTGGAAAGGAAAGTTAGTAAATAATTTAATTTTGCACCTGACATAAAATGTACTGCCATATAAACTGAATATATGATCGCGCTGAATCACTGCAGCCCGCCATATTTTCATTGATAAATGAAAAAAGCGACTGCAATGTAATAACAGCCACAAAGGAAAGGGCAATGTTTTTTGATTTTCATGGCGAGAGAGTTCAAAGTGTACTTATTTCCATAACGTGTATTAAAGTTTTATCCTTAGCGAGGTACCTATATATGTTTAAAAATTCTTATCAGTATAACATTTTAAAAATTGGCTGGTATGGTAACAGAGCATTTGATAAGTCACACAATATTATCTAGAACGACAATATATACCTATTATGTATGGATCGAAGTCCGATCGTAGAATTGAGCAGCTCATGATGTACCTGGGAATTTCCTTTATAATTTGTAATTCTGTTTTTATTTTTTCGAGAAAAATAAACAAAAGATACCGAATGTGGAATTAATTCAATGACAAAATTCTCAGCACTGAACTTATTCTAACACAAAACGAAATAAGTGGCCACTTGTCTCCGTAAAACAAATGACTGTTTCCTTGAAGTTGTAGGAGTAAGGGTCGATACACACATGATACTCTTATGGTAACAGGAGCATATAACTGGTGCAGGCTACACGCGCGGCCTAGTGTGGTACATTCATAAGGTTTCTTATTAACTCAGCCACTGCTGGACAAAGGCCTGTCCCAAGATGCGCCACAAAACTCGGTGCTCTGCCTTCCGCTTCCAGTCCCCCCCAGCCACGTTCTTCAGTTCGTCGGGCCACCTGGCGGGGGTGCGCCGTACGCTGCGTTTGCCGATTCGCGGTACCCACTCTAGGACTCGTATGCTCGAGCGGTAATCGGTCGTTCGACAGACATGGCCAGCCCACTGCCACTTCAGGTTACTGATCCTACAAGCTATGTCGGTCACTCCGGTTCTTCTCCGTTTATTCTCGTTACGGATTTTATCCTTCAAAGAAACTCCAATCATAGCTCACTCCATAGCTCACTGAGCGACTTTGAATTTGTGGATTAGCCCAACTGTCAGTATCCACGTCTCGGCACCGCAAGTCATGACAGGCTGGACGCACTGGTTGAAGACCTTTGTATTTAAACTTTGCGGTGTAGGCGACGACAAGACTCTGCGAAGTTGGCCAAATGCTGTCCTGCCCGAACGGATCCTTCCATCGGCTTCTTTCTCAAAGGTGCCTTATGAATGTACCGTATTAGCCCGCATGTGTAGCCCGCGCATGTAACTTGCTCCAGCTACTTTCACCTTGTACCATTAACATCGGCGATTTTGGGACTGCAACGATGTTATATCGCGTTTTGATGACTTACTGCGTTTGACCGCGGTATCGGAATCGCGTTTTTTAGTGACTGCATCGTTGCTGCATCCCGTTTTGACGACTAACTGCATTTCATTGCGTCATAGAAATGACGCGTTGAATCGATGTTAAAGCGCGAAGCGAGCCTAATTAAATTGCTGTGACTGGTATCCGAATGTGTGCGGAGTGTAACGTTCAATCGCTGCATTAAGGCTCCAAAAAGCGACTTGATCGATGCGACTGGAGTTATTACATGTGCACATTGAAGCGTTCGGACGCGGCATCGAGCATCCGAAAAGTTAATACTAGATCGTTGATCACCGATGCTAGAAGTAGCAAGTCTGCTTTGGCCCTTAAACCATTTACGATTGGAAGATAAAAACCGTACGCTGCGACGAACGAAATATACCCCACTATCAATCTCGAACTTATCTAGTGTTACTTATTAGACGCTTCCGATAGCCGATGGACAGAATTAAGGGTCATCAGATGATGGTTCTCAAAGTTTTTACTATTTTGCAATGCTGTTTACGTATGCAATTAATATTTTAATGAGAACTCTAATAAATAAATAAGTAAATATCTTTGGGACATTTTTACACAGTCCCAAACTAAGCAGAGCTTGTGGTATGGGTACTAGACAATGGAAATAATACGTATATACTGTTTTTTATGTAAATACATACTTATAATACATAAGAAACACACCCAGACTAATACTTATGTTGAAAGTTTGTTATTATTATTATCGAGAGATTTTTTATTTTCTTAACCATTTGGCTAGTTTTAACTACATTTACGAGCTAGGAGCCAAGTAAATGTAGTGTGTGGTGTGTAAATATTATTTTAAAGGTGTATTATGTATTTAGTTTTCGTCTATCTGCATGAACTTTCTAACGATTCAACAGAAATTTTGTAAAGTTATGTAGAGGTTTTCTTTCTTATTTATGTACACACATACATACTTTTGGGACATTTTACACTACACCATCTAGTCCCAAACTAAGCAGAGCTTGTACTATGGGTACTAGACAATGGATACAATACTTATATACTTTTTTTTTTTGTATTATTATTAAAATAACTGCAAAAAACAATGCCCTCTAATGTATGGCGCTTAGTTTACCCATCAAAAGTCGAATAAAATGAAGGAGTATAGAATGATGATGAAATGATAAAACTATGAATAAATGATAATTTCCGTATAATACTAATTGTTTTTTAGATCGGTACCAGCTTTTTGCACTTATAATCTATTCTTAATATTAGAAAGAGAAAAGATTTGTTTGTTTGTAATCGATAAACTCTAACGGCCAAAATTAATATCCAATCTATCCACGATTTACCCTACTAGAGATAGAAATTTGACAAATTTTGTATGGAGCTTATGTCAAATTCCTATCTCTAGTAGGGTAAATCGTAGATAGATTGGATATTAATTTCGGCCGTAAAACTACTGAACCGATTTTAATCATTCTTTCACCATTACAGCTCCTTAATCCTACAGTAACAAAGGCTATATTTTATTTCAGTATGCCGGCGAAGCCATGGGAAAAGTCTAGTATTTAATATATAATATAATAGTCATTTTAAGGTAAAGTTCGAGAAAATAACTGGTACGAAAAATTATAATGTTAGATTTCGCATTGAAGGGCTATAAATGACAGATGTTGATTATTAGATAATTACATGTATCTTATATAACAAAAAAATATCTAGCTAGTTAAAGAAACGTGTATTTCTATGAAATGTATTTGGTTGCGGCACAAACTAGACTGCCCCGTGGCATTCTCCTTTAGTCAAATCTGTTGTGGAAATCACTGTTTCTCAATAAGATGTCACCAACGTCACTCTGAGACGGATTCGACACCACGAGCTGAGATCGCGGTACCTTAGCGGCTAAAAGCAACTGGTGTGCCAGACATCGCAAATTCTATTCCTGCTAACGATACATTTTTTCTTTACACAAAAATTTATTAAGAATGAAAGAAAGAAAGAAATATTTTATTTAGGTCTCGTTACAGGCAAAAAAAAAAAAAAAAATACATGCCTACTTTAAATCATATCTGACATTCTCGAGAGTTACAAGAAAAACACAGGTATTCAGATTTAAAATCTGTAAAAAGTGATGTTACATCAGCAGACATGTACATTATTTTTATATTTTTTATCTGCTAAAATAATAACACTGTAATACCTAGTACGTTTCATAATGAACTAAAAGTGTAATCTTTATTTGTATTGCGGACGTAATCATATCTACGTGCTACGACGTAGCGGTTGCTACGTGACGCTCTACGGATATCGTAGCTTTTTATTTCAATTACTCTGTAACTGTGAATTAGCGTTATTAATATTATACTGTGTTTGTTCCGTATATTATTTGCTCTGTATATAACAAGCAATTCGATATAATTAATGAATTTAATATTAAATAATGTATGCAAATCTTACAGTATGGTGCCAGGCTTATATTCCCCCATCCCTCTCAACGCGAGTATAGAGGTGACGTATAAGATTAAATCAGATGGATGCTTTGGTCCCACTTGGTGTCTTAGTACTAAGATCAGACATCATAAGACTTGTGTAAAATCAAAATTCGTGTAATGTGAAAACATTTGTTTTGTACTGGAATCATCATTATCATATTTTCAGCTGAAAGATGTCCACTGCTGGAAATATGCCTCCCCTAAAAGGGGGGGATATGCCCAAAGTCGCCACAGTAGTCAAGCAGGTTGGCGATCGCAGTTGGTTGAATAAATACTCAGAGAATGCTGCTGCCCATTCTTTGGTGAACCCCTTAGTCACCTTTTACGACACCCACGAAAAGAGTGGGGGTGGTACAATTATTTTTCCGGCACCATACGGAACAGTAGTGTAGAATAATCAACTTAAAAAAGTTTTTGAAAGTAATTTATTTAATTTTATTATTTTTAACGTATTTACGCATGCAAAGCGAAATTTTACTAGCCAGGAGTCGCAGGTTCGAATTCTGCTCGTGAGCGATTTTTTCTTTCCACAATTTAAATCGTAATTTATTTAACATATACCTAAGGGCTAAACTGTACTATTTTGTTTGGAAATAGTAATAATTTGTATGCTGTGAGCGAACCTTATGCAATAAATTAAGTCGGTAAAAAGAAATTATTGAGACAAAAACTCTTCTATACGAACCTCTAGCAAAATATTTATGATACATTTAATTATAGTCATAAGGAAAGCCAGATGTTAAATACAGTTCCTAAGATTGTTATTAATTACCTCGAAATTACATAGTTACAAAACTATTTCATATTAATAATTCTGTACGACAGTAAACTTTGAGAACATCCGTATTTGCGGGTGAGGGTGGGTGATGTTATTTAAATCCCCTAATGATAATATCAAACACCTCATGTATATGAGATGTTTAAATTAAATAAGTTATATTGGAGGCTGTATTATTATGTAACGTTATTATCTTATCTATTGCTATAGGGCTTAAATTTACAAAATCGTTAAATAGGTTATAAATAAGATTAAACATAATAATTTCTTAGGTTTTCGCGATCACTACACATTATAATAAAACAAAGTTGAACCGGATTAAATCGCGTATATTATTTAAATTGGTTTTCCTGACGTTTCGAAAGCTTTGCAGCATTTCGTGGTCACAGGTAGACTAAGATGACAATCGTCTTTACAGATATTTCTAAAAAATATATTTTAATCTACCGTACAATGCGCGTATTGTGAGTGATTACTGCGTGCATCGAAACGATTTTAATTAATAATATTGTATGGTAGATTAAAATATTTTTTTAGAAATATCTGTAAAGACGATTGTCATCTTGGGGCTAGTTTTCCAATAGTCTGATAAAACGTCACATTTATTCCTCAGTTAAAAGTTATCAGACTATTGAAAAACTAGCCCTTAGTCTACCTGCGACCACGAAATGCTGCAAAGCTTTCGAAACGTCGGGAAAACCAATTTAAATAATATACGTGATTTAATCCGGTTAAACTTTGTTTTACTATAAGATTAAACATCTTACGATTTAAATTGTGGAAAGAAAAAATCGGGATTCAAACCTGTGACTCCTGGCTCAGTACGCCAGTGCTTGAGCCACTAAGCTACCGTGAACACTGCTCGTAGTAACGAAATTCTCATCCACTTGGCACGTCTTTGAGTGACGTCAGCGATATCTTATAAAGAAACAGTGATTTTTTCTTTCCATACTTTAAATCGTAAGATTTCGCTTCGCATGCGTAAATGCATTAAAAATAATAAAATAATTATACATCTTTTTGGTAGACATTCCTTACGCATGAAGCGATTTGCTAATAGCTTTATCGTGCGTAAGATAGTGTTGCCTGACAATCGATAGACTATCGATTGTCTATTGATAGTATCGAAAAACCCCCAATCAATCATATCGATAGGCCTATCGATAGTTTCGATTGGAAGGTATCTAATAATACTATCGATACTATCAAACTATTGTTACTATACTATTGGTAGTATCGATTGTTTGAAATCAAGCAATACTATCGATATACTATCGATTGTATCTATAGTATTTAGTGTAAAGTTTATTTCATTTTTCTATTTTTAGTGACATTAACAATAGAAAGACAAGCGATTGCTGCAATCCCGGATGATTTGCTGTCTTCCATTGAAGAGTTCCTGCTTTATCTCCGAAGATCTTCATCAGATCTTCACCAAATGATAGTTTCTGAATGCAAATGCTAGATTTGTTGATGAAAATACCAAAATCACTATATGTATGCCTATAATATTTGAGGAGTTCCCTCAATTCCATATGGATCCCAATCGGAACTAAATTTTGATAAAATGGGACCAATCTGGAAGTATATCCTTTCAAATAAAAAATAATTTCCCAAATCGTTTGGTAAATACCGTAGTTCTGACGTAACAAGTATTTTTAAAAATACTATCGAATTGAGAACCTCCTCCTTTTTTAAAGTCGGTTAAAAAAGTTACTTGTATGCAAATCAACCGGTTCCATTGAGAGCTATTAACTAGTAGCTACGAACTATTTTGTAGTTTAAGAATAGCTTAACTGCAATTTAATCTACAAGGTTAGGCAGAAATAGCAATGTAATAGTTTACTAGTTTTCGGGTCATATTATCACAACTAAAATTCAAGCTTAGCAACTGAGCTGGAATATCAATAATATGGATATAACTACGTTATTTAACTTTTTTATAGTTAGTAGCTCAGCAATGAATGTGACCGCCATTGGCTAATAGTTTACTAGCCAGCTATATAATATTTAATACTAAGCTCACTATCGAATCGTTCATTAACCACGACGGTCCCATTGATAGCTATTACAACATTGACAGATATTTATAAAAAATAATAGCATCTGTCATCATGTTAAATCTCTAGTTAAATAATGTGATTGGTTGACCAGCGCTGCATAAGAAAATCCTAAAATATCAATATAACAGTCAGACCATAAAAAGTCGATGCATAACCAGCTGGCTCACACTAATAAGCCTAAAGACGCCACATAGCCGGATACCTCCGGCCACCAAGCTTATGCAGTAGCACTGCATAACACTTGCCCCACCATCAATCGGGTCGTCACTTTTTCAGCAAACGGCACTAATTATATCACCACCAATCATAACACGCCATCCGCCCTCTGTCCCCCGCAAACATTCTTGACTATGTTCTCATATAAAACTTTGTTTATGCAGCGTCTAGACTTACTGGTCTGTGCCAATCAACTCAATCAACTCAGCCTATCGCAGTCCACTGCTGGACATAGGCCTCTCCCAAGTTGCGCCACAACGCTCGGTCCTCTGCCTTCCGCATCCAGTCCTCCCCAGCCACGTTCTTTAGGTCGTCGGTCCACCTGGCAGGGGGGCGCCCCACGCTGCGTTTGCCGATTCGCGGTCTCCACTCAAGGACTCGTCTGCTCCAACGGCCATCGGTCCTTCGACAGACATGGCCAGCCCACTGCCACTTCAGCTTACTGATCCTACAAGCTATGTCGGTCACTCCGGTTCTTCTCCGGATAATCTCGTTACGGATTTTATCCTTCAAAGAAACTCCAAGCATAGCTCGCTCCATAGCTCGCTGTGCGACTTTGAATTTGTGGACTAGCCCAACTGTCAGTGTCCACGTCTCGGCACCGTAAGTCATGACTGGCAGGACGCACTGGTTGAAGACCTGGTTGGTCTGTGCCAGCCAGCAAGATATTCCATACTATTGATTTTAATTTAATTTTGATAAAGAAAGACTCTTGATCTATCTATTATTATTAACTCGGCGTATCGCAGTACAGTGCTCTCAAAGAAAGTTAGTCTAGTTCTTTTACTGATCCATCAATTATTATCAACTCGGCGTACAGTACATCGTCTTGATAAAATTCTCTGCAAAGTTCCGCCACAATCGATTCTAGGTCTTCCGCGTTCAGTCTGACTACTCTAATTTCCCAAGTTATTCTGCATTTCAAAAGGAAATATATTTTTTTTATTTGGAAGAACACTAGCACTTAACAATAAGTTTAATATTACAGTTATATGTGGCAGAAAGCCAATAATAGGTCTTCACAGATAAGAAATAGAATACAAATCTTAATACAGCGCAAAGAGCGCAATTTATGTCGCATGTATGCTGCTTATTTTTTGTGTACAATAAAGAGTATTTGTATTGTATTGTCAATATAAAAGTAACGTTTTGTTATTATTACGAATTTAAATTATCTACTCAACACATACACATATACCTCAAAACACACACCACATACACACACACACCTACACATGCACATACCCCCTCACATAGTTTTAATGTTCAAAATAGCCCAATTTGATTGTTATTTATTGCTCATTAATAAGGAAAGAGCACTGTGACCTGAAATACAGATTTTTGGTTAGCTCAGGCACAGCTGCCCATACTTCGTTAGTGTTTAAAAATATAGTAACACATTAAATGTTATGTCCAGAGTGTAAAAAGATTAAGGAAATATAAATATTTTGTTCATTTCATTATTAACATAAAATAACGTAATATCACGCCTGTATTTCCTCGAAGGGGTAGGCAGAGGTGTATAGCACACCCACATTTCGCCAGTTATGTTATAGTCCCATGTAATAGGGGGCGAGCCTATTGCTATTAACCGGGCACAAATCCAGACTCCGGGCTGCTACTGAGAATTTCCTAATGAAAAAACCCAATAACACTTTGCCCGACCCGGAAATCGAACCCACGTACGTACATTTTATTATTAATAACTATCGTGAGTTAAATTCATAATTATTAATATAAACGGTTTCACCCACGTTATTTCATCGGGTGTGCCCGACCAGTATCGAGCTCGAACGGAGCCCTTAATCATGAGCTGGTTACGCGGCGGCGCCGCGCACCAAACTGTGGATTTAGAGACCACAGCGCGCCGCGTAGCGCTGCGCTCGCGACGACGGAGCTTATCTTATCTTTTACTGAGCGTAACAGCTGCCGTAATTTCCCGGGTGGGTGGTAGATTGTCCTGATGCTGTACCTTCGGCGTAACAGGTGTCCAATCTTGTCCGTAATGAGACGGAGGTTGGAAACTGCCACCTGCCTGGAAACCAGCTCTCAGGTCTTCATCAAACTGCCATGTCCCGTTGAGCCTGGAGTGTGACACGGTCAGCAGTGTGTGTACCGGTGATAATCCACCTGAAGACTCGGACACGACGAGCGACGAAGATGCACGACCACCACCGAAACCAGGCGCTCTGTCGTCGCGAGCGCAGCGCTACGCGGCGCCCTGTGGCCTCTAAATCCACAGTTTGGTGCGCGGTGCCGCCGCGTAACCAGCTCATGATTAAGGGCTCCATTCGAGCTAGAAACTGGTCGGGCACACCCGATGAAATAACGTGAGTGAAACCGTTTATATTAATAATTATTTTATTATTATTTGTAAAAAAATAAACTAATCTGCAAAGACACGTATTAAGTTATAACTGGAAGACATGAAAGATAAATCTAGTATCGAATTTTCGATATGTACTCGTATTCGACGCGGCCCTAATGTTTGAAGCTTCATCTATCGTACGGAGTAGATATGTAAATCCTCATATCTATTGACGTGTAACCCCCCGGGATTGGATGCCTCATTTGACTTCACTATGGATGCTACTAATGCTGCCAATCGCTAACTGGGAAATCGAATTTACATTTCCGTATTTTCTGTCTTAAATTAGAATCTGTTTACTATTACTGGCGTGAGCTAGATGGATTTAGCAAACTGTAATAAATACACAATGAGAAGAAAAATATGTCTGGAAGGATTTATCATCATTTTGATAGAAAGATAGATAATAGTCAACATTAAATTCTAGCAAGCGTAAAATGGCCACAATCGAAAATCTGTTGAAATCTGTTGCTTAGGCGTTGTCCTAACACAACGCGACTACGCGACCATTGCAAGTTCATCATCCTCCGAGCCTCTTCCAAACTATGTTGGGGTTGGCTTCCAGTCTAACCAGATACGGCTAAACATAAGTATTTTAAACGGAACGACTACCATCAGACCCCCGCAACTCAGTTACTGGGTAATACCGACATTTGGAGGTTAGACCAGTTGTCGGAGTTTCAGGCTTCTGACTACCCGTAACGACTGCCATAGCAATTCGTGTGATAACCAGACCGACTGCTTAACGTGCTCTCTGAGGCACGGAGGGGTCTCGGTGTGTAATGAAATGGTCACCCATCGACGGACTGACCGTGGCAAATGCAGCTTAACTCCGCAAATCGTACTATCCGCGCAGTTGATATTTCGCCACGAGCCCCTCACCGACCATTGGAAGTTGTTGCGATTTTTTTTCATGCGAGCCCGTGATCAAACGTACAGGTGTCGAAGAGCTGTCCTAATTAACAAACGCGTAATAATCGCGTGATAATGCGAGGTCACAAACAAAATTCGCGCGAACTTGCGAAGGTCTAGTAATCGCGTCGTAATAGTATAACTCCTTAGACATCTGGGTCTGGGTCTTCAATGCACTCGGTAGTCTCTCAGTCGCTTTATAAATTAAAATTGTGACTTTCAATAAAGAAACCTCTCTTATTTAGCTTGCATAGCAAACCGTAAACATTTGATGAATTTAAACCATAGAAGAAATAATAGTACCTACCAGTTAAACCTATAGTTTGTCAACTCAACAACTCAACTTAATAACTTCTTAGGTTTTCGCGATCACTACACATTATAATAAAACAAAGTTTAACCGGATTAAATCGCGTATATTATTTAAATTGGTTTCCCTGACGTTTCGAAAGCTTTGCAGCATTTCGTGGTCGCAGGTAGACTAAGATGACAAGCGTCTTTACAAATATTTCTAAAAAATTATTTTAATCTACCGTACAATATTATTAATTAAAATCGTTTCGATGCACGCAGTAATCACTCACAATATCATTATCTTTTACAGTGTTGCATGCTGTTTGGGGCTTGATTATTTTTAGGACTGGGTTCCAAACAGGTGGTAGCTGCCAACCATCTTCTCTATTAAAATTAGGATGTTTTTTAATTTCAATAGCCTCACGGAGCATTCTAGGTACATATCGGTTTTCCTTCGCCAGAACTTGTGGTTTATCAAATCGAAGAAAATGGTTGGGTTTGTCTAGGGCATGTTCACACACTGCAGACTTTGTGGAGCGTCTGTTTTTTATTTATTTATTCATAAACAATTCACATTGTGTTTGAATGTCACTTAATATAAATATATATAATGAATATCACATAACATAATATAATATAAATAGTTAATTGAATTCTAAATTATGTCGATCATAAATTATTACTTGTAGGTATCATATTACTATTTAGTATCATTTGACATAAAATCGGACACTGAATACAAACATTTTTCTAACAGGAAGGCTTTTAGTTTTGCTTTGAATAAGTTTTTGTTATAAATCAATGTTTTAAGGTTAGTAGGTAATCTATTAAACAGTTCTACTGCTTGGTACTCTGAGCAATGCTTAGATATATTAAGTTTGGGAATCATAATATGTTTAATCACCTTCCTTCGTGTACTCTCTCTAAGCTCCCTCTCTTTTTGCGTCTCATGCAGATGAATATATTTAGCGAAGTTGCTTAGGAGGATTAGAATATACAAACTAGGAACAGTTAGTATGCCTAACTTCTTAAAATGTTCTTTGCATGACTCACGCTGCGAAATTTTCATAATTGTTCTTATGGCTCGTTTTTGAAGGATAAATGCTCTTTCACTATTATAACTATAACTGTTACCCCAAAACATAATGCTATATCGTAACCTAGACTCCACCAAAGCGTAATAAACAGCCTTGAGATGCTTTAAGTCTATTTCATCTCTAAGGCTTCTGAGCGCATAACATGCGGAAGACACAGAAGAATCAATAGCGGCAAGTTCTCGTTTCCAATTTAAATGGGAATCTATTTTTATACCTAAGAATTTGACCTCATTTACCAATTCTATCATATCTCCTTTTAATTTAACATCTAAAGTGTCGTTGTTACGTGATGTAGTCTTAAATAATATTAAATTTGTTTTATTTGTATTGATTATTAAATTATTTGCAGTGAACCATTCAAATAGATATTCTAAACTTTTATTTACATTAGTGGTCAATTCTTCTAGGTCGTGCGCACTGACTATTACGTTTGTGTCATCTGCAAAAACTACAAGTTTAGCATCGGGCTGAGCTTTATTCATGAAATATAGCAAATCATTAGTAAAAATGAGGTATAATATTGGACCTAAAATTGAACCTTGAGGCACACCGCGTCTTATGTATGACATTTTTGATTTGTATACTACTTCATGATTACTATCATCAATATTTTTTACCTCAACATACATTCGTCTGTTTTGTAAGTAAGATATCATTAGTTGTAAGGCCTTACCTCTAATACCATAATATTCAAGTTTAGCAATAAGTAATTCATAATCTATAGTATCAAATGCAGAGCTCAGGTCAATAAAAAGTCCAGCCACTTTCATTTTGTCATTTAACTTACTAACTACGTCGTTGATAAGGACATTTATGGCATCTGAAGTACCGATACCCTTTTGATATCCAAATTGTCTCAAATTGATTATGTTTTTCAAGTTCAAGTGGATCATCAATCTAGATTTAATAATTTTTTCAAAAATTTTGGCTAAAGTTGTAGTAATTTTTCGGGTCAGTCTTTGTGCCTTTTTTATATATTGGAACTACCTTAGCCAGTTTGAGCTTATCAGGAAAAACTGATTCCACAATACATTTATTTAAAAAATCTGAAAGAGGATAAGCCAGATAATGTATGTTTTCCTTAATAACCGATATCGGCAAGTCATCATATCCGTAAGAATTTTTGTTAGCCATATTACTCACAATCTTTTTAATTTCATCTGGTGTAGTAAACTTGAAGCATAAGTCACTATCAACTCTCACTGTTGTTTCCTTCAAAAAGGACATTGCTCTCTCTTTTTCTTTAGTCAACAATGATGTTTTGTAAACAAAGCTATCAGCAAATATATCTGCCATTTCTTGAGGATCTTTTATCACTTTATTGTCTACTTTTAGGACGAGTTTTGGCCTGAGCTTGTTTTTAGTTTTCTTTGTATGTTCATTAACTAGTTTCCACGTCTCTTTGGTTATATTCTTGGCTTTATGGCTTTCTTTTTTTTTTCTTGGCTTGACGTCAGCTATATGTTCTTTAATTCTAGTGGCTACGCTTCTACGCTACGTACGTTCTACGTTTCTACGCTTTGTTTACCCTATGTATGATAACCCACAATCACAATCAATCTTGTAGACCCCTGCATCTTGTAAGGGAATGTGACACTTCACCGGTCTGAGGAGTTGGCTGATCTTTCTTTGGGGCTTGAAATAGGTCTTAATAGAAGCACGCTTCAAGATA
The DNA here is from genome assembly GCA_949699075.1 of Asteroscopus sphinx. NCBI lineage: Eukaryota > Metazoa > Arthropoda > Insecta > Lepidoptera > Noctuidae > Asteroscopus > Asteroscopus sphinx. The sequence continues at coordinate 16,721,517 of OX453013.1, forward strand.
TGACACCGAAACGAAACGATTTTAATTAATAATATTGTACGGTAGATTAAAATATTTTTTTAGAAATATTTGTAAAGACGCTTGTCATCTTAGTCTACCTGCGACCACGAAATGCTGCAAAGCTTTCGAAACGTCAGGGAAACCAATTTAAATAATATACGCGATTTAATCCGGTTAAACTTTGTTTTATTATAACTCAACTTAATTAATATTATTTAGTATGAAGTAAGATCCCGTAAAAAATATTTACAGTCAGAACAACACTGCTGCAACAAACTAATCATAGCTGAACAGCCGACACCTATAAACATTTAAAATTAATGACTACGTGTACTAAAGTTTGAAGTTTCATCCGTCGTACAATGTAGATGTTTAAATCCTAACATGTCCTGCACTGCGTCGTGGCTCCCGAGAGAAAAGTCTAACTCATTTAGCCAGAACACAGATAATTAATGCACATTAAGCCAATCAGGGTGCAGCAGCTGCTGGCTCTAACTTGCTCATGTTATTTGTTATTTTTAACCGACTTCAAAAAAAGGAGGAGGTTATGTATTCCGCGGGTTTTTTTTTTTTTTTTGTTCATGTATGTACACCGATTACTCCGAGATTTGTGGGCCGATTTACGTGGTTGTTATTTTATTTGATAGAGAAAGTTCGCGCGGTGGTCCCATATAAATTGTATTGACTTAGGTTGAGTAGTTTTTTAACTAGCTTCAATAATTAATCAGTTTATTTTAGCTTCGCCTATCTAGATGATGTGCGCATTGGTTCGTTTTTCTGAGAATTCTTGGCCGATATGCGTGTTTTTTTTTCACGATAGTGATTGGACGTTTGGAAGAACATGAGCGAGACCTTTGCCCAGCAGTGGGATAGCAAAGATTAGTAAAAAATATATTCTCAAATTGGTTATATAAACATTTCTGAATCAACCCTCAACTAAAAAGTCATCATCATCATCATTTCGGCCGAAAGACGTCCACTGCTGGACATAGGCCTCCCCCAAGCATCGCCACAACGACCGGTCCTGTGCCTTCCGCATCCAGCGGATTCCCGCGACCTTCACCAGGTCGTCGGTCCACCTTGTGGGGGGCCTACCCACGCTGCGCCTTCCAGTACGCGGTCGCCACTCCAGAACTTTACTGCCCCATCGGCCATCCGTTCTGCGAGCAATGTGCCCCGCCCACTGCCACTTAAGTTTGGCAATTCTTCGGGCTATGTCGGTTACTTTCGTTCTTCTGCGAATCTCCTCATTTCTGATTCGATCACGCAGGGACACTCCGAGCATAGCCCTCTCCATTGCCCTTTGAGTGACTTTGAGCCTTCTTATCAGGCCCATTGTGAGCGACCACGTTTCAGTACCGTAAGTAATTACTGGCAACACACACTGGTCAAAGACTTTCGTCTTGAGACACTGCGGTATTTTGGACGAGAAGATATTGCGTAGCTTCCCGAACGCTGCCCAACCGAGTCGGATTCGACGATTGACCTCTTTCTCGAAGTTGGACTTACCTAGCTGGACAGTTTGTCCTAGGTATACATAAACTACTAAAAACAACAACAAAGAAGTATGAAATTAAAACTTTTTAACAAAAAATAAAACCGACTTCAAAAACCTTAACTAAAAAGTAAAACATTATCATTGTATGTATTTTAAAATCATAACATAAACAACATTTTGAAGGCGGCGCGTGATTTTCATGTACGTTCACATAAACTGTTTTTACTATAGATATTGCGCTCGACTATATATTACATGACGCAAAGGGTGAACCAAGCGCCGCCTTAAAAATGTTGTTTATTTTAAGATTTTAAAATACATACAATGATTAATTTTTACTTTTTAGTTAAGGTTTTTTGAGTCGGTTTTATTTTTTGTTAAAAAGTTTTTTTATTTCTTGGTTAAAATGCAGTTTTTCATTTAATTTAGTCAAAGAAGTCCGTGTGGTGCCGGACGTAAATAATTACACCACCCTATATCTTCTCATGGGTGTCGTAAAAGGCGACTAAGGACTCTCTGAGTATTTAACCAACCAACTCCGATCGCCAACCCACCTACCAAGCGTGGCGATTAACCCCCCACTTGGGGGAGGCCTATATTCAGCAGTGGACGTCTTTCGGCTGAAATGATGATGATGATGAGTCAAAGAAGAAAATGTTCCTATTAATATTTCAACAAAAAGCGAGCAAAGCGAGTGTAGGATCTAAGTATGTGTTTTAATGATACAAACAGTACAAAAGTGTGAAATAAAGATTTATAACCATTATTATTACCTTGTTTTTTCTTCAAAAAAGAATGTATGAATTAAGATAAATGATAGTTTTGATTTTAAAGTAGGTATGTATACACAGCGTCATTAATTGGTAACCCCTATTGTTTGAAAGTTTGTTTGTAAGGTGGGTAACTGACGGTACATAGTTTGATAAATGATTAAAATTCTCCTAGATTTTTCTTTAAATCAAGCCTAAAAAAATATTAAAATATGTACAATTTAATTTATTGGTACCTATACCTATTTTAAGGGCTCTTATTGTTACAACGGAGTATTAATACAATGTTCAAGATTAATTATATTTAGCGTCGTTTCAAAATTAAATTTCAGTACCTAGTATACTTAACTCAAATCATAGCAAAAATGGCAAACATAGACGTTACCAAAAGCATCTAAATTAAATATACAACATGATTAGAAAGTTCCCTAATGCGGGAATAATGAATGAAGACAACAAGAGATAATATTATAATAGATGTCCCCAAAGGGTGTTGTGCGTGACGCTTTCAGTTCATACTAAAAGTTAAGTTAATTATGTTTATTGGCAAAGTTACGCGGAAGTCGTAAAACAAATTACGGCATTTTGTTTAGAAAACAAAATTCTTTGAAAATCTTTTCTTGTCGTGAAAATTTTCAGAGTTCAGCATGAATCAATGTTAATCAGAAATGTTACTTAAAACTTTTGTAAAAGTATGTATTATTTTATTTTATTTATTTTGGTTACAAACAATCCGTATTGAAAAGTATATACAAAAAATGTAACAAAATCTTTAATAGCATATCCATGATGCAAATTTAAATTCAATAATTTATTTGCAGAAATAACAATATTATTTAAATTATTACAATCACCATACATAACCAATCTGTATTTTAAATTCGTTCCGCACCGATTAACGCTTAAAATGATTTCAATCATTAATCAGGTTCCAATTTTATATAATAAATTAACTTCACTCAGAACAGCTAGTAAGATATTTATAGTCAACTGTAAACATTGCGTATAATAATTGAATACAATGTCGATTACATATCAACGAAATCAAATTAAAATGTGAAACAACATCACATATAAAAATAGTGTAAATTATAATTAGGATTACTTACTTTCTCATACGATCGAAGACTGTTATCAAGATGGCACGACACAATCATGAGTTCAAAGTTACTTTTTTCATAAAACTACACGAGTTCATATCGACGGCACAATATTTCAACAAGTTCTCAAAGTGTTATGTTACAACGTATCATTATAAAGTTAATTATAGGTACAATCCACGTGGTCGACAAAGCGCGGGAAATCGAAGTGTTTAGCGCCAAAACCGTCCTCCCCCGAGACCACCATCCCTTACCGTGCTCCACAACATACTGACAACTGTCACCGGCCACCCGGCCGCCGCCGTTTTGCTCGCTTTTACTACGGACGCTTTTCCTCTTTTGCCCTATCTTGCTTTAACGAAAATTTATATACACACAGAAATGTACGTACACACATAGACGACAACTTAGTTCAAGTTACCGAGATTCCGTATAAAACACAGATGTGTGCACTGATAGTGAATATGTGAGTGTAGCCCGTTCAAGACGCATCTTCATGGTAACGTGCAATATTGCGTTGGTGCACACAATTTCAGGTGAACAGATGGAATGTGTAACATAATCTGTTGGTATAAGGTTGTATTTTGTATATTTTAAAGTAGTCGTGTTCATTCAGAGACAGCGCTAAAGCAGAATTGCGCATGTCCGTTATCAATCTTATGATCGTGAAACTACGAAAACTATTGCTATCCTTATTTTTCTTTAAGTTTCAATTTGAATTTCTAAAGATACTGTTTGGAATCGTGCATAACTTTGCGATCTTTTATAATTAATCAAATTGTTTGGTAACTTAGTTATATTTTAGCTTGAGGTACTAACATTTCTTTGTTTATTTTTTCTTTTTGGCGAACGCAAGGATATTTTACGAGCAATAAAGTCGGGCGCCCTAATAAGAGCAGAGCAACTTATAAATAAAGCATGAATTAAATTCTCAGATCAGGTGTGTTTATTTTGTAAAAAAATTCACTGTATTTATTTAAGACGTACGTGTTTTATAGCTTCTTTGGCAATGAATATTTGAGTAGAATACTATCGATTATCTTGATGATACGATAAAAAAGAAAACGTGAATAAATTCATAATAATAATGTCAAATGTTTTTTTATTATTTTTTCTTTTTATAAAAAATATTTAAAAAATGTATTTAATAAGTTGATAACTGAATAAAGGAGAACCATGTCACTGTTAAAGGAACTTACATTGAAGAACAAATCGGAATCAAAATAAAACGTCTCACACCAACTTGCCGTCTCCAAATAGTTACAAAGGAAACAAAGGACTAGGGAAAAATAATTTCCTTACAACTGGGGATGATATTAACCGGGAGATAAGAGCGTAAGAGTATGAGTGAAGTACTCTTTCCGAGCGGGCGGCGTTTATACAAAGCTATGAATAACAATTTACTAAAGAGCCAGGAACGCAAACACTTGAGCGTAGAAGTTTGTTTCGAAGTGCCCAAACTCACGAACAATACCGGAACGTTGAGCTACGAATGATGAATTAAACCGAATGTAATGGAGCGTTGCTATCTACTTGATACTCGTATATTTTTTATGTACTTTTCTTTGTTCATACAAGTAGTATTGCAATGTATCTTAACCTTTGTGGAGTAATTAAAGATAACAAAAAGAGTCAAATACTATATTCCATCTGTCACTTGAATTTAGTTTAAAAAGAACATAGTTTAAAGGCACTTTACGGGCATTTTGCATGATGGTGCCTTTTGTAGTTTTGTGCTAGACAAAGTTTTCTTCTTTATAATACTCGATAAGGTTATTAAAAGGTCACTTTTTAGTTTTTACTGTTTAGTTTTTTTGGAAAACTTTGCTACACACTAGGATTTCTTCTTTACACAAAGGCCCGGAACGGCCAGTAGGTCAATTCACGTAACTAAAGAAGTGCAGTTGCAGTTATGCTTTCGTATACTCTCTACGGCGATCGCTGTCAATACGAACTGCAGCGTCACTGCAACTTGATCGACGCGTCATGAAATTACGTGAATTGGGGCCCTGGTGCCCTAAGCAGTGATAGCCTAGTGGTTGAACGCTTGCCTTCCATGCAGGAGTGTGTAAGTTTGATCCCGGCCCGCACCTCTGACTATTCGAATTCATGTGTGGATTTATATTCGATTATCACTTGCTTTAACGGTGAAGGAAAACATCGTGAGGAAACCTGCACATCTGAGAGTGCGCCATACAGTTGTCAATGGTGTGTGTAGTCCGCCAACCCGCACTAGGCCAGCGTGGTGGACTAAGGCCTTAGCCTTCTCGTACTGAGAAGAGGCCCGTGCCCAGCAGTGGGACAGTAATGGGCTGGTTATGTTATGTTATGTAGGGCCCTGGTGAAGGTCGCGGGAATCCGCCGGCTGCGGAAAGCGCAGGACTGGTCGTTGTGGCGATGCTTGGAGGAGCCTATGTCCAGCAGTGGACGTCTTTCGGATGAAATGATGATGATAATGTTAAAAGGCCCAGAATCGAAACAATTATCTGTACGCCATACAAATTATTTGTTTTGGAATTGAATCCGCAAGCCGTTACGCAGCAGCCGATCGGTCAGCTACTGCACCAATCATATCGTCTTTAACATGTGGATTGTCGATCAGTATTTTATCAACCCATGATGACAAAATTTTACTCTTCCAATACAATGTTATTTTTTGTATTATGCGAACTTAAAACAACCCAAAAAGATTTACATAGAGCTATCTGAGTTTTTTTCTCAATCACAAAATTAAATTCTTTTAGTGTCACTGTAAGTACCCCAGTAGGAAGTGAAGAAAGTGCAGAATGCCGTCCAGGGGTTACCTGATGGATGGAAACTCATCAAGCTGAATTACCTGGGCCTTAAAGTTTCCAATCTGCTGATGTACTGAATTAAACCTTAACAGCCGAATTGATTTTTTAAATATTTTTTTGTAAATGCCACATGGTTTATAAACTATTTATTCCATTTGATTCCAATCAATTTCTCCTAGTTATTCTGAGCAAACTAATTTTAGGTTTGCACTATATTAAAGCTAACGTTTTATACGACCTTAGTCCTATTTAAGTACCTATTTCAAATAGAACACAAGTTTTATACATTCAATTCGATACGAATTTGAGCTATCCTATGCACCTCCTCGTATCACATAGCCGGCGGGCGTCCCTCGATTCCTTTGTTCGAACAGGTGTAATTTAACAGAGTGATACCCAACTGCTTCCTAAGATTTTGAGATTTCAATCTTTTCAATAGTACCTACATTGACGAATTCAATTTTATTTTGATTAAAATATTAATTTCAACAAAAGTAGATAAGATCATGGTTATTTAGTGTGCTGAGCTCAAACACAACAAAATCTTCAATGAGCATCTGGTACACTTGCAGAGAATTTCGGTAAAAACATTAACTACCTTTTTACCATTATTTACCTTAATGGCCGGAATAGAATGCATGTAACCGGCCGGCCGTATACGCAAGTAACTGGCACAATGTGGAGACATTTGCAAGTAAACCTGCATGACATTTTCTTACTTGCATGCGTGTAACTAGCAACTATTCTAATCGTGCCAGTACGCCACGCTATTGACGTCTTGACGGCACATTTTTTAGTTTTTGCATTAACGGAAAGCTTTCGAAGTGAATTAAATAGTGTCATACTGTTACTAGCAGAAGAATGTGTAGCTAAATTAATGAGACAAAAAAAGAAGAGAAGAAGAAGACGGAGTTGGGTGACACTGGCATGCATATAGCTGCCGCGTACGTTCACACGTGCCGGTTGCACAGCCCCCCGCAACCCCTCCCTCATATTGCATGCCAGTAAATAAAATGTTGTGCAAGTTACTTGATTGCCAGGTAGAGGCATACCAGTTAACGTATACGCATGAAAGTAGCTGGTACGTGCAAGGAGCTGGTATGCAAGCGCGCAAGTTACAGGCAAGTATTGGGGACATTCACAAAATATTACAAGTTGACAGTGATGAATTACATAATGCCGCATCTTTGCCTTATTCAATTTACGTGTTTCGTAGCTCACTGAGGTCGACATTCAAGTGTTTTGCCGCTTCAACCGCCTTTATAGATGTCACTTTGTCACACTCGCGAGTTCAACCCCAGATAACGACTTCATATCTAAATATTATTTTGTTTACTGACTGTCGCCACGAAACGCTCCCAATATGTTGCAGGGTTAAAACGATGCTCAGGTATGTTTAGAGGGGAAAAAATGATAATCAGTTGAAATGATGTGGGCAAAGTTTCTTGTGATAGATGCCTTTACGATTTGTAAAAAAAACTTGGAGTCTTAAATGATCAATTAATAAAATAATAATTTTGGTTAGATTTATTCACCTGTTTTTGGATTTATGTGTAACCGAATTTCTATTCAGTGGTTCGTTATTAATTCATTTATCAGACCTTTGAATAATATAGGCAAAAACTTTATCAAAATCTAATTACAAAAGGGACTTAGATAACGTCGACACGATTAAATATAGGGTCCTCAATAGTATCTTAATAGTTATTACCTTATCAACAGGCGTAAGAGCAATCAATAAAACTGGCCAAGTGCGAGTCGGACTCGCAAACTAAGGGATCCTTACCACCCATTGATCTGATACCCCATAGTAACTGATTTAATTTATGAGACTCCATTAAAATAAAACAACGCGCCGCGTGCGCAATTAACGTACACCTTTGGAGAAATATGAATATTTGCATCTCTTTCTTACTCAGGTTTATGTTTGCCTTAAATTTACTACTTTTTGTTTAACTATATAGTATACACTACCAATACCAAGTTTGATGCTTGTATGATTTTTGTGTGTTTTGAAGATAGAGCAGGAACAAAATCGTTAAAAAAAATGCATGTTATTCGAGGTTCCTTGTACGGTTCCCTTTGGTTTCAGACTTTTTTTTTGTCATCATCATCATCTCAGCCGAAAAACGTCCACTACTGGACAAAGGCCTCCCCCAAAGGGGGGGGATATGCCATAATCGCCACGCTTGGCAGGCGGGTTGGCGATCGCAGTTGGTTGTTTAAATACTCAGAGTACGCTGCTGCCCATCCTCTAGTGAATCCCCTAGTCGCCTTTTACGACACCCATGAGAAGAAAGAAGGTGGTGCAATTCTTTACGTCCAGCACCACACGGATTTTTTTTTTGTATTTGTCTTGATATGAGTCATAGAACCTAACACATAATTCTGTAAAAATTTCAATCGCTACGTATTGCCGTTCATACGATACAGCCCTGTGACAGACAGACAGACGGACGGACAGACAGCGTAGCGCGGTCCCGTTTGTCACCCTCTTGGTACGGAACCCTAAAAAGAAACACAAGCCTTTGATGAAAGAAAGCTTTACCGATTTTATTTTTGTGACGCAATACATGTGTTTTGGTTTTAGGCAGGTTGAAGGTTAGATTGGACAAAGATTAAACGCCTACTTAGGGATTCAACATCATTGTGTATTGTGTATTCAGGTGAAAGTCGCACACAACTGGACAAAAGTTCTTCATAGACTGCCACAACAAAATCTGTCTGTGTTAGGTAAATAGGTAAGTACTATTAAATTATCTCACTACAGTTTGTTTAGAATCTTATATGAAAATTCTTCTAATATGTAAAAATAAAGGTGTTTGACAATAGACCTCCGCGAAACCCTTTTTACACAAAGTGGAGACGATATATAAAACCACGTACAGAGTAGTAACGTTCTCTGACCGTACACAAAAAATCAATCAAATCCAGTTAATAGTTTAGCCACAGAAAATTATTTAAATTGTATTAATTTTGAATGTGAGACCATTTTTTCTGCCAAAGATCGTTAGGTCAAAGACCTGTGCGAATCCATGTGATTTTAAACTCTCTCAATTAATACAGATAATTACAAATGGCGTTACTTATTATTTCGATAACTATTTTATTTTTATTTTCTATAGACAACTTATTTTTCTGTTTTAAATCTTCTATAGACTTTTTTTTTTTACGTGGGGAAATCCTCATGGACGCACTCCACCCGGGGAAGGCGGAGCCAGTTTCGGACTCTTACCGACTAAAACCACCACGGTGTTCCTCTTCCAACCATTGGCCGGGGGCGTGGGAAACTTATAGTCATCCAACCATCCCCGGCTCGCCACTAGTAGGCGAGCCCCTTCTCTGCGTGCGGCATTATCGGCCGCACCCTTCTCTTGACTGGCGCGCGCGGAACACGACGCGCCACCGTCACGGGCCTTGACTGATCGGGCGGTGGGCTACCCCGAGTCCGCCACCCGCAGGCCCACTCCTAGGGTGGCTGGAGGTCGGCGTATGCCCTCCTGCGACGCCCGGTCCGTCTCCTGCGGGTGGGGAGAGAGGTCGTTGCCTCTCGAACCCTCTCCGCCGCCTCCTTAACGAGCATCACCTCCTCGCAAAAGGAGACGACGCCCTCCCAAGCGTTCACCCGTGTTTTTCATTTATTGTCGTATTGTCATCTCCACATTGTACACCTACAAGTGTGACGCTTGTGTTATCGTATTCGATATTATTGAGTATAAATAACTGTTATTATTTATAGATTCGTCCTAAGGTTTTCTATCTTGTTATGGATATTCTTTGTTAACTTTAGGTTTGTGAAGGAACATCTTGAAACATGATAAGCGTAGGTGGTATAGGAAATCAATCTGGCACTTCCCAAAAACGATGTTTATTTATAGGCCTTGATTTCTATAGATGGGACTTGAAATAATATCATAAAAATATCGTTAAAATACAGATTCACTTCAGATTTCTCAGTGAGAACTAAAAAACTAAAACGTTATTTTATTAATTAAATAACGAATTGACATTTTACATACATTATATTATATTGTTATATTTTAATAAAATTTATTAAAATTCATTTTGACAATAATCTATAGTAATATAGTTTTTCGTAATATATGTTTTGTATGCCTTTCGGCGGGACATAGCGTACACATTATTTATGATTTTTATGTACCTACTAGCCTATGCCCGCGACTTCGCCTGTGTGTATGTCGTTTATCGCACATCCCTCGGGAACTGTTAATCTTCTCGGGATGAAAATTAGCCTATATCCGGGTTTTTTTCTATATGTATGCGAAATTTCATTTAAATATGTTAGCCGTTTTTGAGTTATAAATGGTGTAACTAACCCGACATTGGTGTCGATTCTCTTGTTCACGAACTAAACTTATTTTAAACTATCGCTCTCTTTTACAAATAGTAGATACAAGAAAGGGATGGCAATCATTTTAGAGCTATCAAATTAGACGGAATTAAAATTTCCATACAAGTTTAGTCGTGATCTCGGAACGTGCCCACTAAAATACAAAGAAATGTAACACGTAAACTAATTTGACAGTTCTAAAATGGTTGCTATCCCTTTCTTGTATCTACTTTTAGTAAAAGAGAGCGATAGTTTAAAATAAGTTTAGTTCGTGAACAAGAGAATCGACACCATTGTTTTATATATTTAAGAAGATGTATACCTACCGGTGTCAACGAAATTAATTATTTGAATTTAACTAGAACAAGATTACCTAAATGCCTTCAAATATCTAAAACTAATGAACCATGGCAAAATTTGAGCAAAAAATAAAGTGTATTAGAAAAAATTGGATGAAGCTATTGATCCTTGGCGCTATTTTCGGCATTTTTATTTTTATTTACAATGTAAATACATGATTATATTAATTATTAATAAAAATATTTGGAATTCCACAATTATGATGTCATAAATTCAACTAATTTCTGAACGCGTCGTACAGCCAGCTATCAATTTAGTTACGTTCAGAAATTAGCTCAATTATAACAATGAATGATGAATAATTAAAAATCCCCCAATTTTTTTTTTTTAGAATATTTCATAAATGTATGCTGCTACCTAGGCACCAGCGATCAAGTAATTTTAATGCCTTTCAAAATTCTCTAAAAATCTTAATTTTTTGCATAAAGGCCATGTTTTTTAAGTAAAAATTTTAAAAAGTGTTCTTAAAGTATAAATGTAAAATTAACAAGTCTAGCAACTCCTAAAATAAATTTGATGTCGATGACAGTGTAATATTAGTGCAGACAATAATAAAAATGTAAGATCTTTATTTTCAACCATTCCACTTTTTACGATCAGCAAAGCTCGTAAATCAAAGTACAAGTAAGGTACAAAATCTTAAATCTCTGTATTCCGAACACATTTCTCAAATGGAAGGTTTACTAAACCGTTTAAATTCTATTTATCGTCCCCAAAAGCGGCTAGAGGGGATGTTGTGTCAGCGGAAAACTTGTTAAAGTCCTTCCACCAAAGAAAGAGTTATGAAAACGCCAACTTTGGGGTCCTCACAAAAAGTGAAGACAGTTTGCACAACTCCGGTCCTCAACAGGATTTTATAAATATTAAAATCTGAGGGAGTCACTTTGAAAGCGGAAACTAATTTTTTTCCCTCTTCACGAGGTATTCATTGCTTTCGTGAAAAGTCACTTCCCTATCTTTTATAATGTTTTATAGAAATACCCTCATAATAAATAACTTTGTTGCTTGAAAATTTCCAAGTATTATGTTCCGTTTTTGTGCTTATCGAAATTTAATTAAGATTGGGAACTCACATACAAGTAAAGCTTTTTATTCATTCTTTTTTATGCGTCCAATTGTTTTTTTTAATTAAGTAACTTTATCCGGTGACTCTGAAGGCTGTTTTGATTGATCTGATAATAATTGGTGAAAGATGTGGTTTACAATTATAATGCATTACGGTTAAAAATATAATAAACGTAAATATAACATACCGTATGACACAAATTAACGTTAACTTGTTAACAATAATAAATAATTTGATGAAAAGAAATGTTTATTAATCATATTTAAATTAACAATGTTGATTTATTCCCAAAAATGTATGTGTACCAATAATATTTTTTAGACATAAAAACTCTTCGCTGAGATTTAAAAATAAACTGTAAAGTAAAAAGCACGCGTGCTTTATATGCTGCATTATGAACCTAAAACCGGTGCAATAAGAGCCACTTTACGAGCAAGTGTGTTGGAAAAAATATTAACATTAAAATTATGTACCTGTTAAAAATAACAGTTTAATTTATAAATTTTGTAAATAATTTACAATTTATTTATCAAAAATAAAGTTATTTGAAAATCAATTCTTGTCAATTAATGGAACCTCTATTATGTCGAGAGCGACGATGGCTCTTGTAAAGTTATGCATAATAATTGCTTGCTCTTCAGTTCCAATTAAAGGCACTTCAGTAACGGCGAATGCCTTGCGGTAAGTCTTGGTCTGTGTCTGTCTATGACCAACCCCTTCCATCTACTGAACCGTGACGTTCGATACAGTTTGCTTAGTGTAGTTACTATTTAGTTGACTTCGTCCGTTCATCTAAGTCAGTCTAGTTTATGAGTTATCGTCGCCTCAGTGCTTGAATGTCCAATCGACCATTGAACAAATTTTACCGGAGACGTTTTTTTAGTTTATTATTGATTTAAGAGAAATATTTTTTAAACTTTGAAGATTTAAGAATAATGTAATATATGCTATACATTATTCTTAGATCATCAAAGTTTTAAAATATTTCTCTTAAATCAATAATAAACTAAAAACAACGTCTCCGGTAAAATTTGTTCAATGGTCGATTGGACATTCAAGCACTGAGGCGACGTTATGTTTACTTATAATTCTTGTACACAGCGCGGGTAACATGCGCATGTTGAGGCATTTGCGCGGGTCCAGTGCCTTATGCCAGTCGATAACGACACAAACCTTGAATTGTCCATGCAGAATATGACACGCAACATAGTATAAACAATGTGTTATTGAAGTAACTGAAAACCTCTTAAGGGGTCATTGTACTCATCAGTATAAACAAATTTTACCATGAGCCCAACCCTAAAATCACAAAAAAACTGCTGTTCCCTACATTTTGTCGATTTATGTGAACAGAAATAAATGTAGGGATCAGCTGATTTATTTTTCGCGATTTCAGTTTTGGTCCCGTAGTAAAAATTTGTTCATACTGATAAGTACAACCCCTTAAGAGTTACTCCTTAAGAGGTATTCAGTTATTTTAATAACACGTTGTTTATAAGCGCCCAACATCAACCGTTGGGCTGTAGCCCGCCAGGCGCAGACCCACCCTGGCTGGAGGATCCTCCCTTTGTGTTGGAGGAACATGATATCTCGTTTCTCCTCAAATGTACCGCATTACCGTATAGCCCGTGCATGTAGCCCGCGTATGTAGCCCGCGCATGTAGCCCACACCTTTACATGCTCAAGTTACATGTACTGTGTTCAAGCGCCATTATACTCTTCAATATGAAAAACTTTTACCATGGCACCAACTTTGAAATCGTGAAAAAAATCAGCAGTAAAAGTTGTCTAGATTGATGAGTACAATTTTGTACTCGCCAATCTAGACAACTATTTAAAGGTAGATTAACTAAAGGGCTATTAATGAATAATAAAAAAAACAAAAAGCGATAAGACCGCCCAAGAAAAAAATGCAATATAATGTATATTGCTTTTTTTTTGCACAATAAATAGTATTTGTATTGTATTTTATAAATAACCATGTATACGAACAGCCACTACTACTACTACTACTTAAGTGGCAGTGGGCGGGGCACATTGCTCGCAGAACAGATGGCTGGTGGGGAAGTAAAGTTCTGGAGTGGCAACCACGTACTGGAAGGTGCAGCGTGGGTAGGCCCCCCACAAGGTGGACCGACGACCTGGTGAAGGTCGCGGGAATCCCCTGAATGCGGAAGGCGCAGGACCGGTCGTTGTGGCGATGCTTGGGGGAGGCCTATGTCCAGCAGTGGACGTCTTTCGGCTGAAATGATGATGATAATGATACGAACAGCCGAAATCAACCACTGGGCCGCGGTTTGCCATGCAATAAGACCCGGCTTGGTTGCAGAATCCTACTCTTGCGTTACAAGAACATAATAACTCGTTCTTCCACGGAAGTGACGTGACTGTTTAACCGTACTTGCGTACAACTTAATAAAGTGTTATAGAAACCCATGACTAGAAGTTTATAATTATGATGACATTATTGATAACGTTATTCCGACGTTCCGTGTGGTGCCGGACGTAAAGAATTTCGCCACCCTATATATCTTGTCATGGGTGTCGTAAAAGGCGACTATGGGATTCACCAGAGGATGGGCAGCAGCGTTCTCTGATTATTTAACCAACCAACTGCGATCACCAACCCGCCTGCCAAGCGTGGCGATTATGGCATATCCCCCCAACATATGCTTGGGGGAGGCCTGTGTCCAGCAGTGGACGTCTTTCGGCTGAAATGATGATAATGAACGTTATTCCATCGCTTTATTGTATTTTTTTATAGTTGTTGTTCGGGTTTCAGCCCGAAGAGTGTGTTGAGGATGATGGGAGATAGAAACGATACCGTACTGCGTAGTAGCTTTACTGAACTGTGTTCGGAACAAAGTGAGCCTACTATGCGGACGGCGTGAATTCTTACATAATTTTGTCATAATAACCGTGCCTAAGTTATTGGTAATGGACTAAGTTGTATGATAATAAATGTCTTTTTAATTTTTTTAACAAATATTTCAAAGGTCGAAAGAAGTTATTGTATTTTATTTACCTTTCATAAGCTTTGGTCAAGAAGTTTACTTGCTAAAAAGGTTATTGTAACTAGTACAATTGAGACAAGATGTCTGTGACTTTAACATTCACCTATTTGTTCTTTGTGATTTACTTATGTTTTCTGTGAGGTTTATTCATTTTCCTTTTTTAATAAAAGTATCATTCGCGTAAGACTCTAGCGCTCTTATGAGCGGTTACTGAGGTACTTGAGCTTGGTAAATATTATATGTTTTTTCTGTGAAATTATTAGTTATCATTTCTTTTTCATACACAATTTGTATTTATAAAGCTGATATAAAAATAAAAAGGCATATACACAGATACTATGTTTGTAAATTTGTTTATGTAGTGTAGTCAAGTATTTTAATATTCCACGTAGACATAATATTTGAAGAGCCGAGATTCAAAGCTTCAATATATTATTATAACATTATTTTCTTGAAAAAAACACTTGACTTTATATTTCTTTGCGAAATCTACCTACTAGTTAAGAGTTTTTTGGATTAATGTTGTATTGACATTCTCTATGTATTAACTTATTTATGATGCGTCTAGACGTATAAATCCTTTATTTCAAGGTAACTCCTTTTACAGAGAAGTGATCATTAAGAAATTGGATACAGGTATATACCCACGCAGATATAAAAATAAATATCTTGTTATAATAAAACAAGTTTAAACAGATTTAAAAAAAAGGCATTAAAAAAGCCTCCATGAGTGATCATATTTAATTGATCGTCCAGCGCACTCTGGGAAGTCAGCCCAACATGCTGACTGGCTAATCTTTTCCCTACGGCATGAGCTATTATCATTATGTAGCTCATATCGGCACGATATAAGAAGAAGAAGACCGAATTAAATAAAAATACGCGGTGGGATCCGGTTAACTTGTTTTATTATAATGTGTAGTGATCGCCAAAACTTAAGAACACCGTAACATGTGTTGTTGAAAAACATTTTTCATCTTTCGTAGCAATACTAATAATTATAAATTGACGCTTAATTTAGTAAAATATATTGTTCTCCTGTTACTTGAAGCAGCTTTACTCAATCCGTTTCAGATAAGCTCATAATCATCCATAGAATTCAGTCCAATTCCATAGAAAATGTTTCATTTACCATAACCAAAATGTATGGAACCAAGTTCCTTATGGTGGCTTGCGATAGGTGTGATTCGGTAGCAAATGTAGCGTCACATCACGCTAAGATTTGCGTTATACCCATAGAGTACACTGAATATTCAGACAGAGTTGTCAGCTTACCTCACCTTTGACGGGTTTTGTGGTCTAATGGTTCGCCGGACTGCTGATCACGAGGTCATGGGTTCGATTCCCACAGGACACAAATATTTGTGTGATGAACATAGGTGTTTGTATTGGTCTGGGTGTTTCTCAAGTATTATAAGTATGTATTTACAAAAAAAAAGTATATAAATATTATATCCATTGTCTAGTACCCATAGTATGTACAAGCTCTGCTTAGTTTGGGACTAGATGGTGCTGTGTAAAAATGTCGCAAATATTTATTATTCCACTACACTTTCGACCAAAATTATTTAGTATATTTTTTCACTAAATTTCACCGTTAACGTTTTATTAGGATTATGGGTAGTTATAGAAAATACAAAATTTCTCGAATTTCACCCATATTATGATTTTGGGACTTGTTACGCGCAGATAAATAAAAAGAAAACATTTTGACTTTTAATTTATTTTTTACTTTTTAGTTATCGCTGGACAGGTTTTTTAACTCGAATTCGTATTCTCAGCAAGTCCTTTCATTTGATACCCATATTGCAGAAAGTTATTCCGCCATCTTTAGGAGTCCGCCATATTGGATTTAAAGTGACGTCAGTTTATTTTTAGAGTTATTCTCAGCTAGCCCTTTCATTTGATACCCATATTATATTTCAGCTCAAAAGGTTGAAGATATCTGCTTCAAAATTAAGTTGCAAGATTCCACCCTAACAAATATATTTACATTGCAAGTTAAATACAATCTTGTAATAAATAAAGGAAGATGAAGAAGAAAAAAATATCAATTTTTAATTCAAAACATTAAACACTCAAAAATCAAAATATAAATTAATTACAACAAAAGAAAAATAAACTGTTTTAAATTCAAAAATGTGAGTCACTAAAGTTGAACCGAAAGTGTACGAAGCCGAATGACACCTAATTGTCCAATAGACGACGAGCATCGACTGACGGACCAATCGCGTAAATGCAATGTTCGGCGTTGGCACCCCGCGCTCCTGTAACTCCACCAAACAGATCTATAAATGAACTTCTGCGCAGGTGAAGTTTGTGCTCACGACTCGTGCCGGCCGGTATCTGTACATGTTTTACTGGACATCGAACCTGGGCTCTGTGGTATCTAAGTCCGACGTATGATGTTTCCTGCCATCTATGCTTGTATTAATAAACCGATAAAAAATATGATTTTAAGAATAACTTCGTTCCTGACGCACACTGCCCTGACCGCACACGTTTTATTTGCTCCTTCAAAGTTCGTGTCATAATTAAAGTTATTCAAATTGATGAAAACAATCATCCCTTAAAGGGTTGTTAGTTAATTAAAAATAACCCTGAAAATGTTCCGTTTGGTTTCAGACACAAAGAATAGCACCACCTATCTCTTCTCGTGGGTGTCGTTAAAGGCAGGGCGATATAAGGGATTAACCAGAGGATGGACAACATCGTTCTCTGACTATTTATTCAACCAACTGCAATCGCCAACCCGCCTGCCAAGCGTGGTGATTATTCATGAGCTTCTGCGTATTTTTTTATGGCTGTGTCTAGAACGTCCACATTGATGAAGATCGATATTTCTGATGTACCAGGGTGCATTAACCATATCTCTTAGTACTTTATTTTGGAAACGCTGGATGATTTTTCTATTGCTGAAATGATGATGATGAACCCTGAAAATGCATACAGACATTTACGGAAAGAAAAACGATGAAGAAGGATTAAAATCATTCGATATTGAAACCATGACGCAACTCAAAAGTAAAACATCCACTGATTGTCAATAATAACGAGAAACAAAGCCAATAACATCGCTAAAAACTACAAATAACTAATACATATTAAACCTGTGTAAGTCAATTTGTTTAGTCGCTAGTTTTAATTTAAGTAGGTTTATTAATAAGAGCGAGCGTTGCCAGTGTGCGACCACACTTGGTGACAGTGTGTGCTCGTTTACACGTCATCATCATTTCAGCCGAAAAACATCCACTACTGGACATGGGCCTCCCCCAAAAGGGGGGGATATGCCATAATCGTTTACACGTGCTGGTGGAAAATGTTACTATGCCGTAATTACTAGTCTTATTCATTAGAACATTCATTTAAACGCAGCTTGATAAATAGAGCTAATTTTGTAGAAAGATTGGGTACTGTGTCTTTGAGATGTAGTTTAATTTTGTAGTATTCTTTGTTAAAAAGACAATTCCATAAATAAAAATGTTTATAAAGAAATATTTGCTAAACATGATTTCGTGGCATTATAGATTAGGTTTTAATCAAAACAAATGAACTTATGGAAGGATATTGAAATCCTGATTGTGTCAGTAATAATAACCCTGAAATCAGTGGCGTGCATTGCATATAGGCAAATAAGCAATGCCTACCTTGTTACAATTAAGTATTAACTACTACTAAATAAATTAATCAGAGTATTAAATAAAAACAATTAACATAGGTATTCAATAATAATGTATGAATTCAATGCGAAACTTCATACTAGGTGCAGGCATTAAGCAGGTCAGCCGCACGAATGCCTGTAACTTCACACACAATCAAACCATTTGGCGTAACTATATACACACGCACACTACTTTAGCGACGTAATACGACAAAAACATAAATCACGATACGGCCATGCGTAGCACACTAGCATTTGACAATTCGCAATTTATCCGCAATATCAGCTCTACAGGTGTAGCCTTGTCGACTCGTCGCGTCATGGGTCGTTCGTAACGTTTTTCACATGTAACCGTTTTGTGTGTAACTAGTTATTTCCATACAAACTACAAAGTGATCGTTATAATAAAACTATACTCAACATTAGAAAAATAATGGCGAAGTAAAGATAGTAATTGTTTTATATTATTTACATTTAAGTGTAAATGGTAAATATATTAATATTTTTTTTGTACAGTATATTGCATGACAGTGGTAACACTTACAAAACCATCCTTACTGCTTACGAAATAAAGACGTTGTCAATGTCGAAACTGTTACCACTGACATGCGGTCGACCGTACATTGCTACACATTTATCGTAAAATAACGAAACTTAGTATACGCTTATATCGAATTATCGATGGCGTTATAACGTTATTTATCTAATGTTATAATGAATTGAATATAATAATTGTGTAAAATCTGTTGTTTTCGTGCTCCGTAAATCTATTTTGTAACTTTGTTCGTAAATTAATCGTTACATTACTACATCGACAAAACTACTATTTACACAAAACGATTATCATCACCCTCGTAAGCATTTTCTCTAACCAACGTTAAATAACGCCCAACTCTAATTTATTGGCAGTTGACATTGACACATGACAGTATTTGACATTCTTGTTTCTATTTGCGCGGGTGAATTGCATAAATCCTGTATTAATTACGTAGACAGAGAAAAACTAATTAGGTAGTTCATTTTATTGTGATTTGTGAAGGTTTTTGTAAAGAAACTTATGTAAACATGGATGAATTACAGTGCTCGGTATATATGTTTAGAGAAATTACGAGAAACCCTTTCAGTAAGTTTTCGTTTGTTGACAAAACAAAAAAAGTGTACCTATATCAGTAGACAAATACGAAATCTGTCTTTGACTCAAGAAAAGGTAAAATGTTATGACTATTACACGTTAATAAAACTGTAACTGGACTAACTGGGTGCCGTCATTCAAATGTAATGGTCTTTTACCAGTGTCTCTTACTTTAAAACGTCGTTGTTTGTATGAAATATGTGTACGAGATTTTTTAATTTTATACTAGTAACTTGCTCTGTCTGTTTAGTGCCTGCCTACCTAGGCCGAAAACCAATGCACGCCACTGCCTGAAATATTCAATAAAACCGTTTGCCGGAAATAAATAATTGCACCACCCTATCTCTTCTCATGGCTGTTGTAAAAGGCGACTAAGGGATTCACCAGAAGATGTACAGCAGCGTTCTCTGAGTATCCAACCAATTGCGATCGCCAACCCGCCTGCCAAGCGTGGCGATTATGGCATATCCCCCCAACATGCTTGGGGGAGGCCTTTGTCCAGCAGTGGACGTCTTTGGACTGAAATGATGATGATTCAATAAAACCATTTAGCAACTGACAAAATTAGAGTTCGTTGACTCTCTCATATAATATACACTGTTCTATCATTATGACGCAGTTATTTGCAAAAGGATATCTTTTATTATACCTAACAAGGAAGTTTCAATAATAGCAGATTGCATGCAAATTGAAATTGTCAGCTGTTTGTACAAGCTGGCTTGTAACGAGAATCTATTTCACTAGGATATTGTTAAATTTTTTAAAGCTCTGCTTACTGAATAATTTATGGTTACAGTTTTTTCAGAATGCTTTCCATCATGGTATTGTTTTTTTTTTATAAAGAGTGGTACTCATCAATATACGAAATTAGACATAATAATTGCTTTGTCATGTACGAAGGGACAAATATCAGTTTTTTTCAATAGTGTGGAAGTCATAGTCGTTCCATTTAAGTCTAGAAATATCTAACATAAAATAATCTATTACTTAGTGTGCACGTGGAATGAAGAACGCTCCCCTAAAGACCTTGTAGTACCTATCCTGAGAAAATTACGATTAGAATGGAATTGGCGATACCTTTTTGAAGCGAAGCTTCTATATCGTCGTTGAGCACTAGGCTGCCGGGTAGTAAACCACGAAAAACGTGACCGTTAACTTCCGCTCGCGTTCTATCCGCGCTTGCAAATACGTAGAAGCTTCGCTTCTGTTGGGCCTCCCCAGAAACCACCCGGCTTTTGGAACGAAGTTCCTTAAGTGGGCTTGTGGTAAATGTAATTCGGGAGAAAATGTGGCGTCACGCGCGTCACGCTATATTTGCGTTATACCCATAGAGTATATTGAATCGAATTTATTCGATTTCGAGTTCATTGAATTGTACGGACATCGAGTTCTCCGCTGACCTCATCTTTAAGCGCCATCTGGTGGGTAACGTCAAAGTTACAGCTAACTATTAAATAAATCACACAAAAAGATATGTTTTGCTGGGGCTCGAACCTGGGCCCTTTGGTATCTCAGTACGACGCAAGATGTTTCCTGCCATCTATGCTTGAATTATATAGTTGCGAAACTTTGCATTTTAAGGAACGGGTCAAAAAATATGAATTATAAGGATAACTTCGTAGCTGATGGGGGTCTCTTGACCACAAAGGTTTTTTTTTCGTGTATGCGTGTTGATACCCTCCGTCTGGCGAAAGTATCGACTAAAACCAGACGGTGGTCATTCTCAAAACAAAGAAGAGGAGCTTCGGGAACTCCAGTGGACCACGCTGGTGCCCCTCCAACCAACCAATCGTACCTTTTCCGCATGTTCATGAAACATGGACTGCAGAGTGGTGAAATCACAGTAAAAGATATGACAAGCATCAGTCAGATATATTACGCCTTGCAATTATTCCCAGACAAACGCTGCAGATACCAAAACGCTTTTCACTCAACAAACAAACACTTCTACTACAATACGTAACTCGCTCGAGTGGCTTAGCATACCCGACGATCCTTTTAACGGTATACCTCCTCTCGGTTGTATTATGAGGAGTTATTTGCTCGCAGCTCGTTAGCATGACGACATCCTGCATGTAATGACAAGCCGGGTTACTCATGAATCTCGCCAGATAATATCGTCAAAATTCATTCAACATTTTTATAAGAAACTCGACAAAATCTTACAGAGGATGCAGTTGTGTTGTATTTTTCTTGGAAATTCTCGGCTCTTTATTTGTTGGCTGCGTTTAAAAAAAGCTGGGTACGTTTTAATATATTACTATTTTTTATTACCATAACAAATGATAAGGGTAGGCTCTGCTTATCATTCTGCATAACTTTTACTATGGAAACATCTCTGAAAACGTGAAAAATACAGCTGTTCCATACATAAGAAGACAAAATCCATCAAAATTATTGGCATACCCAATACCCAAATCCGTACCCAATGGGTGCCAAACGGGGTTCCGTTATTACTCTTGCTACACTGTCTGTTCGTCCGTCCGTCTGTGTCACAGGGCTGTATCTTTTGAACGATAATAAGTAGCTGGTTCAATTTTGTTGAATGTGTTGCTACCTTGCTATGCCGCTATACAAGAAACCTAGAAAAACATGCATTTTTTTTCAACGTTTTTTTCCTACTTTATCTTCAAAACGGTAATACATACGTCAGCGTCAAACTTGGGCTGACTATAGTGCATACTATGTAGTTTAGCAACAAATACTAAAACTAGGGTAAAAAGTGGTGGTACCTGCGTAAGAAAGAGATGCAAAAATTAATTTGGCTCACGGTGCGTTGATGTCTTTTCATGAACTCGTAAATTAAATCGGTTTTTATGGGAACCCTTTTTGCGTGAGTCTGACTCGCACTTGGCCGGTTGTTTTCATAGTTTCAGAGATAGTGGTAATGGTGATACTGGTATAAAATGAATTATTACTATTATTATAGTAAAAGTTGTACCCTTAATGTTTATCTAGTAAAAAAATAATAGTGGTGTATGTAGGTACGGACTGCGTTATCATGATGGTGTACAAAAAAAGTTTATTTTGAACAAACTAAAACTCTTCAATACGGTACAGTCGACCGCACTTCAGTGGTAAAAGTCGTGTAAAAGTAAGCCCTTGATTCTTAATCTTTATTTCGAAAGCAGTAATTTGAGTTCGTTTTTAGTACCTAATTCAAGTGTTACCTATCACTGACGTACAGTAGATACAACGAAAAGAAAATTTTATCGTTTTTAAAACGTTTATCAAACAAAAACTATATTTTTGTAAATTGTGGATAATTTATCATGCGAAGCAAAACGTGGAGGAGCATAAATATTCAACTTTCAAGTCATATGCGAACACAGATGACTGAAATGTACGATTAAAAATAAGACTCAGCACTTTTGTTCCACAGACAAAAGTTGAGTATTCGTCTTTATTACCATTTATATGCTACCATTACATCTCTGCTCTTTGTTTTACTATTTAAGCTTAAGCTCTATTTCGTATTTACAGTCGAATTGTAATAATATAAATAAATGAACGTTCATTAACATTAGGTATAACTATAGTTAAGCTCGCGTAGTTACATTTCATTTACATTACAATATAATCGTAAATTGTAATTTTGTCCTAAAAGCTATTTAATATATCAATGGCAATAATATTGGTAGTATCATTTCAGCCGAAAGACGTCCACTGCTGGACAAAGGCCTCCCCCAAAAGGGGGGGGGGGGATATGCCAAAATCGCCACGCTTGGCAGGCGGGTTGGCGATCGCATTTGGTTGTTTAAATACTCAGAGAACGCTGCTGCCCATCCTCTGGTGAATCCCTTAGTCGCCTTTTACGACACCCATGAGAAGAAAGAGGATGGTGCAATTCTTTACGTCCGGAACCACACGGACGAATTATTATATATATTGGTAGTATAAGAACAATAATTAATACTTATTAAACAAACGTCAAAATTCAAATTTAATTTCAAAGATGAACGTTAAACTCGTCCGGTTGAACTGCGCGCGCCGTAATAATCTGGTTTTGTTTGCATTTCTACGTATTACAAAATTCAATTTAAATATGATGGCGCGGAGCACAAACATGAGATCGGCAGAATTAAATGACGGGCGCCATTTGTCGGGGATTCGCGCGTGGAGCTGCGCCGCAGCCGCGGTGCCGGCCAATTCCCAAATTAATTACTTTCCAATTGTATTTTTTTACACGAAATTTACTATAAAGAGTGTTGTCATGTTGCACGACGCGAGCTTTGATTAAGGTGATTGCTACCTAGTAGCCCGCGAAATATTTGCAAATCGAAATTTTTACAAAAAAAAACTATGCTCCTTCGTGTACAACCAGCGCTCACGCACACCCCATGGAGCTGAAGGATATTGGCTTTCGTGATGCTTACTGGACGATGCTGCGACATGTGTACTGAGAGAGATGAGCACGGTTTGAGGAGCGCTGGTTATACACGAAGGGACAGTTTTTTGGCTTCACTAGATTGATCGCAGCACTTCGTCTATATTTTTTACAATGTCTGTGTTTTTGACATGAATATTCTTTGACTGGAATACGAATGTTTTTAATTTTGGTTTGGTTGTCACTTCGGCTGAGGATTAGGCTACGGAGTTGAAGTAAATATATCTTAGTAGAGCAGACTTGCTTCGTGGTCATTACGTAAGCCTCACCTGTTTAACATTTGCTGTGATGATGTAAATTAGTTCAACTCGATGGAAATTTATGAAACAAATCCCTTGCGGCTGTAGTCCAAAATTCAGCCTACTCATTTTTTTGAGAACGTCCGCAATAAGGTTGCGTTACGTTCGCTGAGGTCGTCCTTCTCCTACTCTATCATCCACTGCATCCATTCATCCAGACTTATATAAAATCTATAATGCTAAAATAAAGTGAATTAAAGATAAGCTTTATCATTTAGAAATTTGCATAGAACTATAGAATACGAACAAGCAACAAGGCAGTCTGTGAAAACGTAGCATTTTCAAGTGCCTAACAAATCTCGAGCTGTATTTCTAAATCTGATGTTTTCAGCTTTAGTGCCACGATAAATATATTCTCTGGCAGGCAATATACATTTTTCACTTTTAGAACATAGACATAAGGTAGTGCCGCCATAAAGTTAGCAAGTTTCGCAGTGTATCCCACTGGGGGCATTGGATATTATTGAAATGTAAATATTAGAATCAAATATTTAATAAACTACCCAGAAATATTGTAGACCTCCTGTAAGTCTCCTGCGGTGGCTTGAATCACACCTGCCGCAAGCCGCGTTAAGAAACTTCGTTCCAAAAACAGTCATAGCGATTGATTGCAATCTGTTTCGAGCTTTGATTCTAGTTTAAACACCATTTCACATCGTACTTATTAGGCATGGGTTACTCCGGACACATCTATATCTTCGGATATATATCCCAAAGCGGATATGTATCATTCCTTCACTTTCAAAAAAATTTACATATCCTATATCCATGTAACTCCGACGCCCGACATTCGACACTGACGACAACGATGTGGAACGAAACTCTAATTTTAGATAATCATTGTACATAATACATACTTGATTTTTAAATACGCCTTTCATTTTTTTATTTGATAGACAGCCCTAAGCCTGTAAAGTATGAAATTAAATCAATTATTATGTTACTGTGTCACTTAATCGTTCCGCGGATCTATTAAACCGGCTACAACATATCCAGCCTCACTCCGGTAGTTTTATTTAGAAGCCGGAGTTATCAATCTCGGACATAGCATGCAACGTAAAGTTACTTCAGTCCCAGATATATTAAGCGGATAGGGATATGCTAATCGGACACATATCTTTATATGGAATGATATATAACATTCCAACCTTTTACCGGAGCTAGTACTTATCCTTAGAGCCTAAGTGCTACCATTATACCTAAATAAACGAGGCCACAGGAGACAAGTAAGACAAGTAACTCGCCACGTTATGAGACAAGTCTATACAATAAGCAAGTAGGTACAATTCCTATCAGGCGATTAATACGGCGAGACGTGACTCGTGACCTTTGTTAGTTCTGTTAGATTGGCAATGAAAACTAACTTGAATTGTTTGAATCATTAGAATAACAATCGGAGTAATAGAAATCTAAATAAAGATAATAGAAGTACCAAAGGCGCGTGAACTTGTCGCTGCGTACAGGTTTATTTTAGAACACCAGTGCGCGCACCGTTCACTTGATTATCTGTGCTGTTTTGGACGCTAAAATTGTATTTTACAGCATATCTAGCAGTGGATTTTTTTAGGCTTAATTTATTTTGCATTGAATGCTAGAAACATGGTGGGCGTGATTGCGTATTTATGTTTTGGTGGCGGAAAATCGGCGACATGCGTTCCCGTACTAAAAGACGGTAGATAACATTTCTATTCCATTATTATTTAGATTAATAAATCTACTCCATCGGAGTACTACTAGGCTCAATTCACAATTGGGTAGTGTATGAAAGACAAATTCAATCTAAGTAAACCAAGGCGCAGAGGGGGGGTTCAGTGCAGCGAAACTGAAACAATGAATAAAGTTTGAAAGGATCCAGTTGCGATGGGGCACGGATTAATGGCACCGACTCAGGTGCCGCTAGGTGGCGTTCAGTTCGGTACGACAATTGCTTTCTTGTGTCCATTGTAATACGACTTTTTTAACACAGAAGTTATTCGAAGACCTCTGTGATCTAGTGGTTTGAGTGTCGGACTGCTGATCACGAGGTCGTGGGTTCGATTCCCATG
Source organism: Asteroscopus sphinx (assembly GCA_949699075.1). Classification (NCBI taxonomy): domain Eukaryota; kingdom Metazoa; phylum Arthropoda; class Insecta; order Lepidoptera; family Noctuidae; genus Asteroscopus; species Asteroscopus sphinx. Next base: position 16,747,995 of record OX453013.1, read on the forward strand.
AGACACAAATATTTGTGTGATGAACATGAGTGTTTGTGTTGGTCTGGTTGTTTCTTATGTATTATAAGTATGTATTTACAAAAAAAAAGTATATAAGTATTATATCCATTATCTAGTACCCATAGCCCAAGCTCTGCTTAGTATGGGACTAGATGGTGATGTGTAAAATGTCCCAAAACATTTATTTATTTGTTTTTTATTTATTTTGATTTCTTCTTTAGCAACATTAAATTGGAGAATGTAGTCGCTAGCTTGTACGTCCAGTCCATTTGTTTGTTTCATCATCATCATTTCAGCCGAAAGACGTCCACTGCTGGACATAGGAATCCACCAAGCATGTTGGGGGGTTATGCTATAATTGCCACGCTTGACAGGTGGGTTGGCAATCGCAGTTGGTTGTTTAAATACTCAGAGAACGCTGCTGCCCATCTTCTGGTGAATCCCGTAGTCGTCTTTTATGACACCATTGAGAGGAGAGAGGGTGGTGCAATTCTTTACGTCCAGCACCACACAACAAATATAGAAAAACTAAATGTACCTACGAGTTTTACATACCCTGGTAAAACTTGCGGGATTTATGGTCCATTCCGTTAGAAATTAATTGATCACTTTCACTTACTGACAATTTTCTTCAGCCATTAAACAACTTTTTAACGCTATGTAGTGTAACTAGAATTAGGAAAATTTATAGTAAGTAGCTAATGATATTTAAAAGTATAGATATGTCGTGCTTAACAAAAAAAATGTTCCGTACGCAGCGGCAGCAAAATACACATGAACTAGTAAAAAGTAAGCAATTTGATTACTTCAAGTTACTATAAGTTTCGTGTCATAATTGGAACACTTTCTGTACACACATGACGGTATTTTAGTCGGTCACGCCCGGCGCTTTACTTGACGCAGATTAATAGAAAAACGTTCTAATTAGGATGTTTTCGAGTCTTTAGATTGCGAGCTCAGTAGCATATCTGTACTTTTAAATATCTTTATAGGTAGCCAAACAAATTGTATAGAAAAATCACTACAATCATATAAACGCTAGCAATATATTCGGGAAACAGGTCCTAATGTTCCTCCGTACGCTTACAAGGCCATTCAACACTCTCAAATCAATGTCTCACTAATTATGCATTAGCGACGTACTGTGAACCATTCCACCTGCTGCTGACAACGCTTGAAGATGGTACCTACCTACCTAAGTACCTATCTACTGTGGAAGTACTCAATATACGTGACGTCACATGTCCACTGACCGACAAATTGTCCGCATTGCAACAGGACAGTCTTGCTGTTACATATATGCAAAGTACGGTATTCCCTTGTTATCAAGCAATAGATTTGGAGGCAATTTGTTTAGGTATATGTAACATAAAACATAAAATATGTATATACAGGGTAATTGAAAAAATACCCAAAACCTCTTAGCACTAACATTGTATTATGGCCCTGAACAATGTTTGTTCTGCGACTTTTCATAATTCGAAACATGATTTTTTTCATACAAAAATATGAAAATACTCTGTAGTTGGCATATTCTAGACAGCCAGCTGGGGGTCACGTCAGCGGGGCTGTGCGGCTCGTACAAACTCGCTCGGGCTTGCGGTATAATATTCTATAGATAGTATAACCTATGCAAATTTTACACACAACAAATAAACAAACAAAACTGTTTTGGCCAGTCTTAAAACAAACGTTATTCAGGATCGTGATACGAAGTTACTACTTGGAGGTTTCGGGTATTTTTGATTACCCTGTATAGGTATGTATGTGATTATATAAGTCACGTTTCTTAATTCAGACAAAATTATAATAATACGCTTAGCCAGTCGAGTGACCTTGGGTACTGGTAGTACCCAAACGTGTTTTGCCTCAAAGTGGCCTTGGGTACTAGTAGTACCCAAGCGAAGTGAATGTGGAGTACCTCATGAATATGCCTTATATTTTTATAACTAAGAGTTATTTCTTTTTGGCAATATTAGCATCTAGTTCCTAATAAATAACCCAACATTTTAAGGTACGGCAATACTACAATCATTCACTCGAAAGATTTATATGAATATTTTTTATTTGGTCTGTTGTATCTAGGTCTCGACTTCGCGGCAACGAATGTAACTTATTCTCGTATTTTTTCGATACAATGTGATTTTATTTTATTTCTACATAAGTAATAATCACACCATGCGTTTTGAACAATAAAACATCTAGGTTAACAATTCACTTTATTGTTAAAGTTGTTTTCATAAATAAGACAAAAAATGTCGTGGTCACTCAACTGTTAAAAGATAGATGCGCCCGGTCACTCTAGCGGTTATAGTAATAAGTCTCAGAGTGATAATGTCATTCAAAGATCCACTCAAAGTTGAAGCACAAAAAAACAATGTGTACCCGCAAGCGGCATGTAAAAAACGTATCCTTTTAAGGCCAGTTTGAAATTGCGTCACTCCGCGTGACTACCACAATTCTAAGCCTAGTTATTCTAAGATAATAACCATAAAGAAAAGCAGAAGTCGTTTCTCATATGAACGCAGCTATTAAAATAAATACGAGAAAAGGACATAATAAAAAGACAGTGTTCATTGGAAACAAATCATAAATATAAACGGTCTGCGTTTGAGAAGATACTCGCTCAGTGAAAGATAAAAGTTGGATGGTAAGCAGAAAACTTTTTTACTCTACATACCATAGTAAAAATCTAAAGAGAGTAATGTTTTTCTGATTCACATCCTTATTTTTCTTGCTTTTCTTTTTTGTTTAACATCAGAATTAAAACCAGTCTTTTTCTCTCTGCATTCGCTTTGCTGAAGCTTGTCGACTAATTAACTAATTATTAACCTCAGTTGTAGTTATTAATTAATTTTTAAGATAAAGTCTATTATAGCTCATGACCTGGATAATGTCTTTGGTTCTATTTGCAGTCTTTGTACACTCCGTGTGGTGCCGGACTTAAAGAATAGCACCACCCTTATCTCTTCTCATGGGTGTCGTAAAAGGCGACTAAGGGATTCACCAGAGGATGGGCAGCAGCGTTCTCTGAGTATTTAACCAACCAACTGCGATCGCCAACCCGCCTGCCAAGCGTGGCGATTATGGCATATCCCCCCCTTAATTGGGGGAGGCCTATGTCCAGTAGTGGACGTCTTTCGGCTGTAATGATGATGATGTACACTCTAACTGCCTGACTGCCTTGTTGGTCTAGTGGTCGCAAGCGCGACTGCTGATCGTTGGGTCCTGGGTTCGATTCTCGGGTCGGGCAAAATGTTATTGGGTTTTTTCTTTAGGAAATTTTCAGTAGCAGCCCGGAGTCTGGATTTGTGCCCGGTTAATGGCAATAGGCTCGCCCCCTATTACATGGGATTATAACATAATTGATGAATTGTGGGTGTTTACTATACACCTCTGCCTACCCCTTCGGGAAATACAGGCGTGATGTTATGTTACGTTATGTACACTCTATTTTTTCTTAATTGGCATACCTGTTTAGTAAACAATCTTGGCATGTCTTTTTAATGAAATTCGTCAATAATAATTATTATTAAAAGACGGTATGTTAAAAAATATACACACATTTTTTTTTAGATACCCAATTACACAGAATGATTTTATATTGTATCAGTAGTTATTTAAATAAAGAGATATGCCAGGATTGTTTACTAAATAAGACAAGTAATAAAGAACAGACTATACCTACCTACGTGTAGTTAGATGTATATGCTTTTAGGGTTCCGTACCCAAGTGTACCAACGGGACCTATTACTAAACCTACGCCGTTTGTCCGTCCGTCCGTCTTTTTAACAAACTGTAATAGGTATTCAGTTGAAATTTTCACAAAAAAAATCTTCTTCTTCTTTTCTTTTGTCTTTCAATATTTGTTACTTATTATGTAGGTATGGCATCTATCATAATAACACTAAATACTAAAGATTATAAAATATGGTTGGAACTGGATCTTTAGTGCATGAGTCTGATTTGCACTTGGTAATTTTTTATTGCTAACTGAACTAAACAACTAAACCTAATCATCATAATCAACTAATTAATCAATTTAGTCTATTGTTGATTACTACCGCTGGACATAAGCTTCTCCCAAGTTGGGTTCTCTTATTTATAATTTGAGCCTTAAGATACTCCACTTATTTGTCTAATAGTTGTTCTCATGGCAAATAAGGTTTCTATTTATTCAAGTTTACTTTTTATTTTCCAAATGTTATTTTTCCTCTCCTACAAAAGTGAAATACGACGCGTAAGTCGCGGTTTCATACGAAGCGCGGCGTAAGTATGTGTTGTATGGAGATTAAGTGTGATAGTCCTTCAAGAGACACGTTTCCACCACACGCAAATGTCTGCTTGGGACACATTTAATTAATTTTAAGGCGCTACCTACACTCAACGGTTATGTAAACAACATTCTTATATATACAATGGTATGAATATAAAATGTAAAAATTCGCCGTGTTGGTTCTAAATTCAGAAAGATAGAAGGCCGACAAAAAATTAATTTAGTGGCCGATATTTCAATCAACTGAATTTGAACGATTTGGTGATACACAACAAAGAAAAATTTGAACAACTAGGAGGAACATATGAACACATAAAAGAAAATTTTAACAACTAGGAACACATGAACACATCAAAAAAATATTTGAACGACCAAGGAACTCATGAAAGAAAAATTGGAACAACTAAAATATGGTCACAGGCAAAATCAATGGGTGACCAATGTTTATAACTTTACTAGCCTATGCCCGTGACTTGGCCCGCGTGAATGTTGGTTATCGCGTAACTGTTCATCTTCCCGGGATAAAAAGTAGCTTATATTTTAATCCGGGTTACTATCTTTATGCCAAATTTCATTAAAATCCATACAGTAGTTTTGTGTGAAAGAGTAACATCCATACATCCTCACAAACTTTCACGTTTATAATATTAGTAGGATAGGATTATTAACGGACGGAAACAAAAAAACAGAACGTATTCGTTAAGTGTAAATTAAAAATCAATAAAGTAGAAAAGTAGAACAATGGGATATTAATAAGTATGTCACTGGGTACTTGGATATTGCAATCTTGATCTTTTATTTACTTGTATTGAACTTGTACAAAACTTTGCTGGGAACTAAGAAAATGTACCTAATAAAATAAAACAAATTAAAACTTTTTTAGCTGTAGATAAATAATATCCCAAGACAAATGAGACGTATTATTTATACTTTTTTTTATTGTAAGGCATTCACGTCCTTCACAAAGTTTGATTATTAAAAGTCTTATTTACTTTATTTATTACCAGACGATACAGAGATTTATGAACCCTATCAGACCTGCGGTTTTGCGTGACTGAAACAGACATAAATAACATCCCCCAAAAATTGGATGAAAATGTTGCAAAAAATGCGAAGATAATATAACAGAGGATAATGTACGAAGAGTATGTCTGTAGCATGCAGTATTAGAACGATCTTGTTGTCAGACAAATGATGTTATAAAATAGGTCATGCAATATATGTTTCGATAATTAATCTAATGTGGTTTTTGTACAATAAAAATGCTAATTTCTTAGGTTTTCGCGATCACTACACATTATAATAAAACAAAGTTTAACCGGATTAAATCGCGTATATTATTTTAATTGAATTGTATATTATTAAACGTCAGGAAAACGAATTTAAATAATATACGCGATTTAATCCGGTTAAACTTTGTTTTATTATAATAAAAATGCTGTTTGAATTTAAGCAATAGACTGTATTTAATAATTTATTAATTACAAGATCGTTCCACCGTTAGCATAGACCAATATGGAATCATAAGAAGAACTTTTATTACCACTACATCAAAGTCATGGTCATAAAATATTGTTGCTAGCGTTAATAAATTACAAATTATTTATGTTTTAATTATTTTCAAACAGTTTTTAAACTCAATAAAATATATTGGACTTTTTTTTATAAATTGCTCGCAGAACGGACGGCCCATGGCACCGTAAAGTTTTGGAGTGGCGACCGCGTACTAGAAGGCGCAGCATGGGTAGGCCCCCACAAGGTGGACCGACGACCTGGTAAAGGTCGCAGGAATCCGCTGGATGTGGCGAAACGGAAAGTGCCGGTCGGTGTGGCGATGCTTGGGGGAGGCCGAGCCACGCTGCGTCTTCCAGTACGCGGTCGCCACTCCAGAATTATATCCAGCAGTGGACGTATTTCGGCTGAAATGATTATGAATGATGATGATGTAAACATTTTTGCATATTTTTCCTTCATTTCTCAGTTTGGCGAAAGGTTAAATACAATAGGATGGCGATAGCAACTGCAACTGTTATGGTCATAGAAAATAACTAGAAAAAAAGACGGGCTTTTAGATCGCTTTCCTATTCTATCACAGCAGTAATAAATAGCGTAGTGGTTAAACGCTTGCCTTCCATCCAGGAGGGTCTGAATTCGAACCCGGCACGCACCTCTCTTTGAATTCATGTGTGGATCAGAATTTGATTATCACTTGCTTTAACTGTGAAGGAAAACATCGTGAGGAAACCTGCACACCAGAGAGTGCTGCATACAGTTCTCGATGGTGTATGTAGTCTGCCAACTCGCAGTAGGCCTGCGTGGTGGACTAAGGCCCTAACCTTCTCATTCTGAGAAGAGGCCAGTGCGTAGCAGTGAGACAATAATGGGCTTCTTATGTGCTATACCTACTTTGAAAAAATGTCTCATAGTTTGAAATATTTCCTGAAAGGTGTAACTTCTCATTATAAAATTCCAAATATCGAAAGATATGACCTCGTTTTTATTTTATTTTCCATTTTCTTAACTTTTGGTGTTATTTTTAAATATTGTTGTTTCCGAACTTGGACTTAAAGTAGGGGAAAATGGTATTTCTTTTCTAATCCATTCAATTTTATTGCGCTAAATGTTGGATTTAATTTTTTACCGCTCCATGTTAGAATTGGTTAAGTGGATCATTTAGCAGAAGATTTTAACGGCTGTTTATTGGACTTTTGGTAGAACTGTGAAATATTTTATTGAAGTACATAATTATAATGCCCACTGAAGTTTAAAGTAATTAAAATAACGTATAAACTAACACACAGTACAATTAATAGGCATTTATGTAGATCAGTTTACAGTTGGTACCGTGAAGTAAAAAACCCTTATTGTTGTAAATAAGCGTCTAAGTTCATCATATTATAAAAGTAAGAGAAAGAAAGAAAAAAAAAAAAAATGCCAAGGAGGTGACGAAAAAAAGCACCAAAATCAACAAAAGTACCTTAGAATATAATAGATTCAAAAAAACAAAAAGTAAATAAAGAAACAAACAAAATATAAAAAATATGTATTTAAATCCATCATTTAGATGTTATGGACCACCTATGGAGCATTTTTTTAGTTTCCCCGTCTCATTAAAGAAAAATGCCACAAACTTAATCCCAATTACAAGTGGTCCAACTAGTCACCAGACTTAGCCACACACACACACATGTAAATTCCACTTCAACTTCAAAAGTATGGTTCGATAAGGTCCAAACTAAGTTCACTTGCTAAGAACTCGGAACTTGGATCGCTCGTCGGCTTGGGACGACGTGACCAGTCCCTTGAGACTTGTGTTTAAACATAATTATACTACTACTTACGACTGAATATTTGTGGTTTTTGGTAATTTTCAATCTGTGTGCAAAGTGATTTTAGGTAATTTGAACACATTATTATAGAAGTGCTAATGTTTTCTTTATCATCATCATCATTTCAGCCGAAAGACGTCCACTGCTGGACATAGGCCTCCACCAAGCATCGCCACAACGACCGGTCCTGCGCTTTCCGCATCCAGCGGATTCCCGCGACCTTCGCCAGGTCGTCGGTCCACCTTGTGGGGGGCCAACCCACGCTGCGCCTTCCAGTACGCAGTCGCCACTCCAGAACTTTACTGCCCCATCGGCTATCCGTTCTGCGAGCATATTCTGTTTTGGTGTAAGTGTATTATCATTTATATTGTACTGTATCTTACAGCATCAAATGCTAAAACCAAGCTTAAACATCATCTTGTGATATTTTTCATTTAAAATTAAAAAAGTACTTAGAGAAGCACACAAAATAAATAAAGTAAAGCCTTAGTAAATGACTGGGGGTGCATTTAAAGAGCCTCTACGAGTGACGATATTTAATTGATCGTCCGGCGCACCCTGGGCAGTCAGCCCCGCTACCAACCTGCTGACTGGCTAATCTTTTCCCCACGGCATGAGCTATAATCATTATGTAGCTCATGTCGCCACGATAGAAGAAGAAGTAAATGACTGAAAACTTTGCAAGGCAAAACAAAATTCATACCACTAATGTGAAATTTAAATGAGCCCAAATCATACTAACGTTGGCTATTCATTATAAAAACGAGAGAAACTCCATTAAACTTCTCTTCGAACAAAGATTCTTTGTCTCAAACGCTGATAAGACAATAGACAATGCATTCACATGTTGTTACTCAAAAACATATGTGAGAGAGAATAAATCATGGTGGCATAAATAAATTAACGAGACAGTTATTGTCGGTATAAATATGAAGCGAGACGAGCATACGCTGTCGGCGAATGGAGTCCCACATGGGACTCTCCGCCAACTAAGTCCGGTTAAGCAGAAATGGGACTTCGGTCCCACCTGCGAGAGCCCATTCGAAAAAAAAAAAAAAAAAAAAAAAGCATACGCTGCACTCTGCACGCTTTCTCGACACGTGCTGTCGATTTAACGTTCATTAATAATGAATCACTAACTTTTTTACGCCAGCTTTTTTTAATTTTTGCAGTAAATGATTAACAGTTGGATGCTGATAAGCAATAATGTGTCAACCCACAAAAATTCGAAAATTGAGTTAATGATGCAGTACGCTTCTTTGGCTGACAAAGAACGTTTTTCAATAGGGTTTTAACCTGATTGAATGGTTTTTATACCAAAAATGAGTATAAAAAGGTTGACACGAAATCAGTTCGAAGGGTAAGACATTTTGCAATAAGATGTTTAGGCACTTGAAACATTGTTTGATGACCCTAGGCGCCATCTGTTTAAAGTCAAAATAAGTTATGGGACATGATCGGTTATTGCGTAATTAGTATTATCCTTTTTCGGCTGTGTAAACAACATTGGCCCATATTTAATTAAAATTATACGTATAAAGTGGGCCTCACAAGACTACTAGTCACGAATACTACATGGAAAACGCAGTAGAAGACTTGGGGAATACCATATCATCAAAGGTAAGTCCGAATCAGTGGCGTGCATTGGCCTACTTCACTTGAATTTAATTGTGGTGTAAGTTATTGATTTTTTGATGTAGGAAGATTAATTTAGCATTAATGGGTCTATTTTAAGATACATAATCATCGTACTGTGAAAAAAATATAATAACTTCCACCACTATTGAATTTGAATGAGGAAGGCAGTAGGTATTGCCTAATTGCCTATATGCAATGCACGCCACTGGTCCGAATATTACATAAATATAAGGATTTTAGCTATACAAGTTTAGAGGTCATTTTACCGGTAAAATTATTAAAACAACGCTTTTTTATGACAGAATACTGTTTAAAATTACATTTAAATACGTTTTACATACTAACCGTGGTAATACTACTTATCTTAACTACCTAATTTCAGCAAAATGTAATATTTTTGATTAACAGGGTATTGCTTAACAAACATTCTACTATTGACTAGCGCTTGTAAAAGTTTTATAAAGCTTGACACGTTATTGCTACAAAAAAATCTCGTTCACTTGTTCGTTCGTTTATTTCAATAGTATGTTAAATGACTTGAAACGTTTTTGAAAAACGTGGAATGAGGGAATTAATAAAACAAACAGGTTCACGACTGTAAGTATCCGCAAACAGGGTAGACAGACATTGTCTCAAATCTTCAGGTTATTACATTTTGGCACATACCCTCATTTTGCAAGTTGTGTCTTATTTTTATAATTATTTTCAGAATGCCACCGCCAAGATCAAGAAGCCATGTTTGCGGATCATGTACCTAATACCTCACGAGGAAAGCCATGCGTCGCGTCCTACTTCTGACGAGGAATTTCAGTGTGAGGTTATTAGCCACGATGTTGAAGAAAAGAGGCGTATGGTTCCGTCAAATAGCAGTCTCAATGAGGGGTTACCAGAAGTTCGGCCAGCAGAAACATACCTTCCGAATATTTATATTTCTGATCAAGATCTGGACTTTGAGAATACTCTGGATTTATTGGAGTTTCTAGCTGCTGTTGATTGCTGTTTATGGCTGATAATACAACACTAGCTCATTCGTCGATTATTGAGCTTATTCATCATACAGCAACTATTCAGTCCGAGCCCAATGAGTTGACTGATTCATCATCAACTCAGCCTATCGCAGTCCACTGCTGGACATAGGCCTCTCCCAAGTTGCGCCACAAGTCACGTTCAGCCACGTTCTTCAGGTCGTTGGTCCACCTGGTGGGGGTCGCCCTACGCTGCGTTTGCCGATTCGCGGTCTCCACTCAAGGGCTAGTCTGCTCCAGCGGCCATCAGCCCTTCGACAGACATGGCCAGCCCACTGCCACTTCAGCTTACTGATCCTACAAGATATGTCGGTCAATCCGGTTCTCCTCCGGATAATCTCGTTACGGATTTTATACTTCAAAGAAACTCCAAGCATAGCTCGCTCCATAGCTCACCGAGCGACTTTGAATTTGTGAACCAGCCCAACTGTCAGTGTCCACGTCTCGGCACCGTAAGTCATAACAGGCTGGACGTACTGGTTTAAGACCTTTGTCTTCAAACTTTGCGGTATATGCGACAAGAAGACTCGGCGAAGTTTGCCAAATACTACCCAGCCTAACTAAAACCTTCTGTCGGCTTCTTTCTTGAAGTTTGTCTACCAAGCTGAATTATCTGCACTAGGTAGACGTATTCCGTTACGACTTCGAGTGCCGACCCTTCAACGAATATTGGCCTCGGCATGACATGCATATTGAACATGACTTTAGACTTGTCCAGATTCATGCCAAGACCGACACGCCGAGATGCTCCGTTTAAGCTGTGCAGCATTTCGCCCAGGTGTTCCAACGACTGAGCCATACAACGATGTCATCGGAAAAACGGAGATGTGAGATGTTCTCGCCGTTAACGTTGATACCCTAACCAGTCGAACGAAACGAGATTATTTTGTTGTGGGCAGTTTGATTTTGATTTTTAAATACTGTTTTAATTTAGATAATGTTGATTATGATGTAGGTAGGTAAGTATTCAAAGTAAATCTTGAAGATTGAATAGCCAATAACGCTCGATGGTCCCTAATTTGTTCCGTTTTTAAGAGGTAAATAAATATTTTAATATTGTAAGAAATCATGGCTTTTATTGATAACACCTTAACATTACAATTTTTATCTTAATAATACGTTTATCAATATAGGGTTAAGGTACTTGACATTAATCAAATTGAATTTAAATTAAATGTTTTCAGTTTATCAATAATGTGTTATAAGACTTGAAATGTTTATTGAGATAAAATGTTTGCTGGCGCATTTTGTAATATCAAATTTAACGGTTTTTGTAATGAATATAACAGATTTTACAAGTTTAATGGGAGAAATTTGATCTAAACTTATATGATGATATAATGACTGCATATCATCAATATTTGCAGCAAATTCTTGAAAAAACTAATTAAATTGACGTCGTAATTTTGAAACACGATTTACTCGAAATGGCTTCCGTGTAGGTTGACATACTATTGCTTATCAGCATCCAGTTGTCGTGGTAGAGGAAATAAATTACATAAGGATTTAACAACTTTGAAGTCTTTAAAAAGACTCAAAGGACGATTTTTATTTGAAGACAAACGATAATTTTCTTTAATCGGCTTTGAATTATTAATCTATTACAAGTTTTAAATACATACAAATAATATGTATTTACGGGTGGTAGGCCCAGATACGTTTTCTTGGCTCCTCGATCTTCCCCCATGCGTTCGACGTGGCCGAGCCATCGCAAACGTTGTGCCTTGATTACGCCAATGAAATTAGGCTCGTCCACTAGCTCTTCGATTTTGGCATTCTTCCGGACTCTCAGCGTACCAGCAGTCCATAATATTGTTCGACTGCCTATTGAAGAGGATCTTGTTGAAAACTAGCTCTTTCAAGAGCTGGAAGATGTCCACGCGTGAACGCATTATATGTAGCGGGGGAATAACGGAACGCGGCGGCGCCGACGGCAGCGTCACGGGTCCCCCACCTTCAAGATTCCAATCCAAACCGCCATACAGGATCGACGCCTTATTTTAATACCTTTGTACCTTTTACAATATAGTCAATATACCATATTCAGTGAAGTCGATTGTGTTATTTCTCATCGCCTTCATTTTATCAGCGTGGTCCAGACGTAGACCAGTAGGTCGCCCCAGATATCGCTAGGGAGATGCTGTGGAGACTGATCTACGTGAGCTTCAAGCTACCAACTGGCGAGATATCGCGCAAGATCGTGGAAAGTGGAGAGTTCTCGTTTCAGAGGCCATGACTCACTTTGGGTCGCTGAGCCAGAGGAGTACTTAGTATTAATATGTATTTAAATATTCCAACATGAATTTAAAATATGGAATGGAAAAAAAAATTGCAGCAGTGCAGGGTATGTTTAAGTTCTAACAAATTCGATATGGAAAGGAGGAAAAAAAAAAAACAAAAAACGAAATGTTTATTTCAGTAACATATAAATATATTGCTTTACAATGTTAGGAGTCTTCATTTAAAAACAATATGCTTGTGTTAGAAGAAACCGCTCTTCCGTTGATTTATCTTCTAATATAATACAAGGCACTGAAGTTTTAATTAGATATCTATACAGCCTTAGTAGAAGGCTGTCTTCTGGCATGATAAAATAAAACATAAGAGAAAAGAAAATTATTAAGATTGCGCGTAGTGTGTGTTTGTGTGTGTGTATTTTTGTATGTATTTATCTGTATGTGTGTAGGGAGTGGGATGTGAGATGGGGTGTGTTATATGCCTCAGGTGTCTGTGTGAATTTATGTAAATATCAAGTGAGATATGATCTACAAGTGTGGTTTTGGTTAGCCTTACGATAATATCATAATCAGTTTTTTTTAAGTCGGGAACGCATTGGCGACTCTCCCCTCCCTCCTGAAAAAATCGTTACAGACGTCTATGGGCGACGGTAACCATCAGAAGAACCGCTTGTCCGAATGTACCCTCTTGTTACTCCTTTACCTACGGAAATATTCAACATTATGGTAGAATGTGCGTACACATAATAATAAAATTATAAATAAATTATAAATATTTTGAGACATTTTAACACAGCACCAAAAGCTAAAAAAGCTTAAAAGCTAAAAAAAAAAAAGTTAAAAAGTTAAAAAGCTTATACTACAAAAAAATAAAATACAAGCAACTTAGTCCATAGGCACAATTCACAATGTTATTGTTTATGCTAGAATACACTCCGTCTACACAGTAGGCTCACTTTACTCCGAACACATGGAGTTCAGTAAACCTACTGAGCAGTACGGTATCGTTTCTATCTGCTATTATTCTCAGCACACTGTTCGGGCTCCCTCGCACACGCTGCAACACCGACGCCACCTTTTTACGTATAATGACGTAGAAGTCATCTACGCTGGCGTACTATGGGTACTAGATAATGGTTATAATACTTATATACTTTTTTTTTGTAAATACGTACTTATAATACATAAGAAACACCCAGACCAACACAAAAACTTAAGTTCATCACAAAAATATTTGTGTCCTGTGGGAATCGAACGCACGACCTCATGATCAGCAGTCTGACACTCGAACCACTAGACCACAGACGTCAAAAATAAATCCTACATACAAAGTAAAAATGCTAGTGCACGCTTTGACTGTCTAGGGGTCTGCTGGCTAGTACAAAAGGCGAAGAGGATGGAAATAGCCACCGATGGACATTGCCATGCTAGGTGAATCACCTAACCGTATGTAAGTTTATTTTAGTTTATTTCAGTATTTGCCAGTCAATATTAAGTTACTGTGTACCAACTGGGGATCAGCAAACAAGACATTATTGCTAAAATTAGAACGAGCGCAACGGGCTATCTTGAAAATAGCCCATAAAAAAGCTTGGCGCTACCCCACTGATTCTCTATACACTGGGTGCAACTGTCTCCGTGTGAGGCAGTTATACCAGGCCCCTCAGAAAGTATTGCGAAAAAAAGTTTTTATATATGGGAGACTGGCCAGTTATAATGTTTTTCGAAAATATGATTATTTATAAGTAAAAATAAGTAAGTTCCAATTTCAAAATTTCCCTCCACATTTTTTGCGAGTTAATTCAAAGTATTGTGTCTCACTGAAATATGGATCTGCGCCGGGAACATTTTAGAGCTATGATTTTATACGATTTCAAGTGTCGCCTGAAACCGGATGAATCGTACGATAGACTTCAAATGGCATTCATGGATGAAGGCCCTTCCAAGGCAACCGTGTATCGTTGGTATAACGAATTCAAGCGCGGTCGACCAACTTTGGGGGATGACGAAAGAAGCGGTCGCCCTTTGACGGCTGTTACCGAAGAAAACGTGCTAGCAGTGAAAAATTTAATCCAAGACAATAGGCGAATTACATATCAGGAGATTCAAAACATATTGAAGATTGGATCGGGAAGCGTTCACGAGATTCTACACAGCCATCTTCGCGTGAGGAGGATAGTATCACGCTGGGTGCCGCACAACCTCACCGATGCTCAGAAGCAGGCCCGGGTGGAATGGTGCCGTGATATGCTTAACAAATTTGAAGCAGGCTCGTCTCGGCGTGTTTACGACATCGTTACAGGTGATGAGTCCTGGATTTATCAATACGACCCAGAAACCAAGCGCCAGTCGACTGTTTGGGTGTTTCAAAATGAGCCAACGCCTACCAAAGTGAAGCGATCTAGAAGCGGGGGTAAGATTTTGATCGCTAGCTTTTTTAATTTGACTGGCCACTTGGTATCAATTCCCTTACGGGATCAAAGAAGCATTAATGCCGAATGGTATACTACCAAATGTTTGCCAGAAGTTTTCTCTGTTATAAGCAACAAGCGACCAAACACAGGGCTCCGCGGGCTACTGCTCCACCACGACAATGCACCTGCGCACACCGCACTCAAAACGAGGGACTTCCTGGACAGCACGCCAGTCAAACTCCTGGGTCACCCTCCTTACAGCCCTGATCTAGCACCGTGTGACTTCTTTTTATTCCCAAAAATAAAAAATCAGCTCAAAGGGATACAATTTTCGTCGCCGGAAGATGCGCTGGCTGCGTTCGAGCAGGCTGTAAACGAGGTGTCTGCGGCGGACTGGAAAAAGTGTTTTGAAAACTGGTTTAGGCGCATGAATCTTTGTATAGAGGCTGGTGGAAAGTACTTTGAAAAGATTTGATAAAAATATATGTACGTATAGAACAATTTTTTTTAGTTTCGCAAAACTTTCTGAGTGTCCCACGTATATTGCATCGACGTTGCTGCGATTTCATTAAAATGCTAAAGACCTAGCTCGCACTTCACGCAGAACCCTTATGTGGGATCGGCCAAGAGTTTGCTCGTCTTTTGCGCAGAGATCTTTTTCTTTTCTTGGGCCCTATCTATATTCCAAATTTTATAAAACGAATAAAAGCATTCTTGACATGACGTACTTCCGCTGCAAAATCTCAATTTATAAATGGCTACAACCTAAAACCTATGACCAAACTGAAGATCTAATGCAGACCGGATTGTAATGGGTACACATAAAGAATATACTCGCACCATGTTACGCTCGTACAAGTTGACGTGCTCTGACACTCACACACAAAAACCACACGCACTCGCAAACTACACTCACTAACACCCGACCCACATGGAACACACTCATTTATGCTGCAAGCACGTACACCCCTATCACATACACACCCTCATACACCCATCATACACACATCATACACACACTTACAAACGCTTTTTTATAATCTTTTATTTTAATTTTAAAATCCTAATTACTTCAGTTATAATAATTAATCCAACCTCTAGCTAATAGTTATAATTGTTCTATTTAAAACCTAACTTGTATTTTGTATTGAGTGCTACCTACCTAACTTGTTTGACCTTGGAAGAGACTGGACCTCACGACACAGGGTATCCTAGTGTGGGGCCCAGTGAAACTGTATAATTTAGTATATAAGTGAACCTATGTAATACTGAGCTATGTAAATATTGCACTTGTATTTGTAACTGAATAAATTTTATCTTATCTTATCTAACTTCGATTTGTAAGCGTGTAATAGTGTCCACAGTAATTTTGATGAAATCGATACGAAAAATATTTAAACGATTATAGTACCTACCATTTTTTTAATATTTGGAACGAGTATCAGGTACCGGTACCGGTTTAGTAAAAAAAAATATCGAACAAGAAACAAACGAATCACGAGTAGTAATAACAGAATACTTTCATTTTAACAACACAGCCATCAGTTGTTTCGTTAAAATTACCGCAGCGACAAATACAAAATGACGCGGGCGTCCGAAATTCCGTATTTATTTTCCATTGAAGCGTTGTAACCATAATTCATGCAGTCTGTTTCGATGCATTTTTGATGACAGCGCATTTTATATTGGTGACGGTGGTTACTGCGCCTCCGGCTCTGACAGATAACGTCAATCGTGGGTACACTGGCATATAATCATGGAAACGTATTTTGTGCACGTGTAGTCAGTTACACGTATACCAGGCCCCTCAGAAAGTATTGCGAAAAAAAGTTTTTATATATGGGAGACTGGCCAGTTATAATGTTTTTCGAAAATATGATTATTTATAAGTAAAAATAAGTAAGTTCCAATTTCAAAATTTCCCTCCACATTTTTTGCGAGTTAATTCAAAGTATTGTGTCTCACTGAAATATGGATCTGCGCCGGGAACATTTTAGAGCTATGATTTTATACGATTTCAAGTGTCGCCTGAAACCGGATGAATCGTACGATAGACTTCAAATGGCATTCATGGATGAAGGCCCTTCCAAGGCAACCGTGTATCGTTGGTATAACGAATTCAAGCGCGGTCGACCAACTTTGGGGGATGACGAAAGAAGCGGTCGCCCTTTGACGGCTGTTACCGAAGAAAACGTGCTAGCAGTGAAAAATTTAATCCAAGACAATAGGCGAATTACATATCAGGAGATTCAACACATATTGAAGATTGGATCGGGAAGCGTTCACGAGATTCTACACAGCCATCTTCGCGTGAGGAGGATAGTATCACGCTGGGTGCCGCACAACCTCACCGATGCTCAGAAGCAGGCCCGGGTGGAATGGTGCCGTGATATGCTTAACAAATTTGAAGCAGGCTCGTCTCGGCGTGTTTACGACATCGTTACAGGTGATGAGTCCTGGATTTATCAATACGACCCAGAAACCAAGCGCCAGTCGACTGTTTGGGTGTTTCAAAATGAGCCAACGCCTACCAAAGTGAAGCGATCTAGAAGCGGGGGTAAGATTTTGATCGCTAGCTTTTTTAATTTGACTGGCCACTTGGTATCAATTCCCTTACGGGATCAAAGAAGCATTAATGCCGAATGGTATACTACCAAATGTTTGCCAGAAGTTTTCTCTGTTATAAGCAACAAGCGACCAAACACAGGGCTCCGCGGGCTACCGCTCCACCACGACAATGCACCTGCGCACACCGCACTCAAAACGAGGGACTTCCTGGACAGCACGCCAGTCAAACTCCTGGGTCACCCTCCTTACAGCCCTGATCTAGCACCGTGTGACTTCTTTTTAATCCCAAAAATAAAAAATCAGCTCAAAGGGTTACAATTTTCGTCGCCGGAAGATGCGCTGGCTGCGTTCGAGCAGGCTGTAAACGAGGTGTCTGCGGCGGACTGGAAAAAGTGTTTTGAAAACTGGTTTAGGCGCATGAATCTTTGTATAGAGGCTGGTGGAAGAAAAGATTTGATAAAAATATATGTACGTATAGAACAAATTTTTTTAGTTTCGCAAAACTTTCTGAGTGTCCCACGTACATACAAAATACACAATATTATTCATCTATATATAAATACTAGCGGACCCGGCAGACGTCGTCCTGTCCGAAAAAGCAGCGCCACCTACCGGGTCCAATTTCGAATCTAAACCATTCTCAAATCCACTGGAAACACACAAAAAATTTCATCCAAATCGGTTTAGCCGTTTAGGAGGAATTCAGTCACATACACACGCACAGAAGAATTATCTATGTTACATCACTCAATAAGTTCGTAGTATGACATATAGATGGCGCCACTATTGACAAATACTTATGATTTTTAAATAGTTCCAACTTTCAGACGACACATGTTATTTTACAAATTACAGTAGTTTTAGTGACGGTAATACGTATTATACAGCGACAAACTTAGTGTGATTATAGTGCATTCTATGTAGTTTAGCAACAAATACCAAAAATAGGTCTAGACATATGTGGTGGTACCAGAGTAAAAAAGAAATGCAAAAATTCATATTTCGCTCATGTTGCATTGATGTCTTTTGATGAACTCTCGTAAATTAAATAAGTTTTTATGGGTGGAAACAACACTTACTGCGTGAGTCCGACTCGCACTTGGTCGGTTTTTGTATGTGAGGATCTACATTCATGTACTAACAAGGATTTTTCAACGATCACAGTTTAAACGAGTTTCTGTTATAGCTGCAATATAGGTTCGCTCAATATTTTGGACTTAACTTTCCGGAATAGAAAAAGGACAACACAAAATACCTCGGTCACAGTAGGCCTAATCTCGTTCTACGAGCTAGTTTTTCAGGCCTGAACGAAGCTCAGCTGCCGTAGCAGGATTGAGAGACTTTAAAAAACCCTGCCGTATGTACGAAATACAAAAAAAATACCATTATTTCGTTCTAAAGTGACGAGAGCTATTAAACTACGTCTTACCTAAAATTGGCCTATTATTAACTAATTGGCTATGGCTTCTTCTTTGTCCATCCAAACGTTATCTGGACGATATCGCTTTTAGTGATAAGACCGCCAATGTACCCATAGTTTATACGTTGTTCCTGTTTACTACTATTTTAATGGTGTACAATAAAGCATATTCTATCTATCTATCTTACACAGTTTTCGCGGAATAATAAGAGTCTGATGCAGCCTTTGTTTTCTTTTCACTCCGAGAACGTGATGGAATTATTAATTATAGCAACACTGTGTGGCAAAATGTCTTGAAACCATGTAAAATAGGGTACAATATATATGAGCTTGGTTTATGGAACTCTAGCCAGCCATTCAGAATTTCTCAAAAGCGAATAGAATTCCCTGTACACGGACATTCCTGGAGCCATGAAATGTTGCATTCAATTTGGAAATTTCAAAACAGGTATATTTTTATTGCTAGCATATGACGTCGTCATATGCTAGCAGTCAAATACCGTATGATACGAGTTTTAGAAGTGATTCTGTACTCGTAAGAAATGTTATTCTGGTTGAAGTTTTGAGAACTGGTTGAGCACTTTAGTTATGTTGAAACTTTGTGTAGTTATAACGAACTATTTTATTTATGTTATAAGACTTCTATGTGTAGGCCGAACATTGAGTAGGCAATAGAACTTCGCTTAGTAAGCTAGTTATTCATTCAACAACTAAGTAATATAAGAACCCATACATAAATGATCGGACATCAATTCTTTTGGCTCACTTCGTTCTGAAATTGGTTCGAAGTCAATGTGCTGACTACTTCTTCTGTCGTGTAGGTATGAGCTATATTTAGAAAAATATTAGTCTGTCAGCAGGTTAGTAACGGGACTAACTGCCCAGGGTGCATTGGCTGATCAATTTAATATCGCCACGTGGAGGCTCTTTTAATGCTAATTTCTAATGATTACTTGAGACCCCACAACTCTTAAAGACATAAAAATGCGTTTTTTTCTAGGTTTCTTGTGTGGTAACTATAACTGTAGTTGGGTCTAATCTTTATTCAATTTTTTCGTCAGTCCAAATATGGTTCCTTGATACCTTTATGTTAAAGCTGCTTGAAAATCCGCTGCACCCCTGCACTCTCATTTTAATCCAATAACGAGGTTTGTTGGACCCACCCTGATGTACAGGAAAACGTGTTGTGCAAACAAATACCGAAAAGGACAATCGCTGGCAGATTGTCAACCTTGTTTAACCTTGTCTCAAGCAAAACGATTCAGAATCCGATTTTACGTAACGAAAGCCTCAAATTACCAATTCTTAGCGCATCTAATTTCTTGACACTGTCAGACGCTGTGTTAAGCAAACTATTCCGAATCAAACATTCATTTAATCAAATGAACATAACAGCTACGTGCTTCGCGTGCCGGTCTAATCAAATCTGTAGACTTCGACAGTGCGTTTCTCGGTTTCATTAAACCTTGGCAAATTTACAGGGGCGGTGAACATTTTGTATGCCACGCGTGTGCCGTTCAAAGATATCATTAGTAGAGTAAGGACAACATTATGGGGTACACAACATTTTGTTTAATATTGTTTTGTTATAAACGTAATTGAAATTAAAGATAAGGGAAACTCTTTTGGGTTACATTTACATTTGGAGGTGCAAAAAGACCGTGTGGCATACGTTTTGCGTTTGAAATGATATTTTTTTTAGAATAGAATAGAATAGAATAGTATTTATAATTAATAATAATAATAATTTTTTTATAATTTTTTTTTTTTTTTTTTTTTTTTTTTTTTTTTTTATTTTTTTTTTTTTTTTATTTTTTTTTTTTTGGTAATTGAATGACGTATTAACTAGAGTGTATTTATAAATGATAATTTGTGTTCCTTGTACAAATGAGTACTTCACGCATATCTTAAGATAAACACCTTATGTCGCGTTAGATATTCACTGATCAAAGGACATTCAATTAAAGTGTAGATCTGAAGCATTTTGATTTATTTTGGTATTATATTTATTCAGAGTACCGGAAATCCTTTTAATACTGAAGCCTTATCTTTTTTTTATTCAAATAGTTTGAATATAAAGATAATATTAACTATATTTTGTTGAGTAGAGTTTAATAATGTATGCAAAAGAAAATGCAAATCTTTAGTCCATTTCAAATATGCAAGGGTATGCATTTGAAGATAAACATGGCATTTATGAATTAGCAGCTGTTTGTATAGGTCCAATTATATTCAAACATATAGAGGGGTTGACGTTAAAATATTCACGTCACGAAACAGCCATTGATGTTCTGAATAAATAAAATAAATAATAACGAAATCTTATTCATTGCGATCCTATTCAGACACGTTTGAACAGCAATGAAAACGGTTTCTTTGATGTGGCCTATATCATAAGAAATTAAAGATCTATTCCTTTTTAAACGCGTCACAAATGACAGTGGGTTTATGTATAGCGAAACATAATACGAAAATTCATTAAAGTCTCCGTACGAAAGCCACGTGTTCAAAGAAACACTTCAAACGTATGAAAATTTTTCGCCTATTATTATTTAAAGTTCAAAAGACGTATTTAGAGACACGTTCAAATTCATAAACATAAGAGAAACAAGCTTTTGTCTCAGTGTATAAGATACATATTTCTCTGTCGCGATTTTTTGCTTATATTTTTATTTTATCTTATTTTTATCAGCCCAGGAAAATACAGGTGACTTTTTTTTTTCTTAATGACTTAATGGCTTTTGTGTTTGGCGTAGTGAATATTCATACGTATATGCTAATAAGTCTTTGATGTTACTTTACACAATGACATAAACAGTAACATATTTGCCCGAAACTGTCGAAAAATATGCACGATACCATAAAGTTTGTATGTTTTATTTTCACCTGCACGACGAATTTTTAATGAGAAAACTCATACTTTCCTAACGACAGTTGTGATACATTTTTGTTTTTCAAGCCTGATAAAAATCCTTTAAATTTTTGACATAAATGATCACCACCATGTATTAATTTTAATGTCTAGAACGCGCGTAAACAAAGAGAACATCATTGTTTAGGTACACGATAAACTTTTCTTAAATTATGTTTCACCAACACACACGTCACACATTAAAGAAAACCCAATGGAGTAATCAATTACATCAGAGTATTAACGGAACCGCAATAAGCTGTAATATTACCAAGCGGATGCTTAAAACAAACCTAAATGCTTATTAGACCCGAAATCCGAAAATCCGAAATTATAATATGCATTCTAGATTACACAGACAAATGTTTGCAGTAGCACCACTTGGACTCAATACGCTAATCCAATTAGGGAAAATTCATTATCTAACATCGAGACGTGTTTCTCCGGCAATAGTGATCCGTCGAAAGAACCCTTGGAATCTTCTAAAGAGCCACTTGTAGACGATTAGTGCTGTAGTACACTTAACCCCCTAGTGCGGGCTATGTCGGGTTAGTCCCGCTCTTTGTTCGGGCGTACCCCTCGATTTCCAGTGTATTATTGGCTGGTAACAACGAGTTATTACATTTGCTTTTAGATCGCGATTATGAATAAAAGCGGAGATAGAGGCCTTATTTATGTTGTTATTAAAAAAACCGGCCAAGTGCGAGTCGGGCTCGCGCAGTAAGGGTTCCGTACCTCTCAACGACCTGATACCCCATAAAAACTGATTTAATTTACGATAGTTTATCAAAAGACATCAACGTACAGTGCGGGTAATATGAATTTTTGCATGTCTTTCTCACATATGTCTATGTTTGTCTTATTTTTAGTATTTGTTGCTAAACTACAGAATATGCACTATAATCTGACCAAGTTTGACGCTGGTATATATTACCGTTTGGAAGATAGAGCAGGAACAAAATCGTTGAAAAAAATGAATGCATGTTTTTTGAGGTTTCTTGTATGGGGACCCCCTTTGGTTTTTGTTTTTTTTTTGTTTTTAGTATTTGTCGTGATACACCTTATAGCAACACATATTCTGAGAAAATTTCAACCGGTTACCTATTACCGTTCAGAAGATACAGCCCTGTGACAGACAGACAGACGGACGGATGGACGGACGGACGGATGGACGGACGGACGGACAGCGTAGCGAGAGTAATACGGTCCCGTTTGACACCCTTCGGGTTCGGAACCCTAAAAAGATAGGTTTAGTTCGTGCGTTTTACTACCTTTATTTTCTTTGATTATGTAGCGTAACTGTATAATAAAATTTGAACAACTGTGGGTAACGTATATTTTCTATCTACTATATATTTTTGTGCGTAATTGCGTTCTTCAAAGTAATTTATGGTTTTTTATTAGGTAACCAATTTATTGTGAGAAATACTGAATTTTTCTTCTTGTTTTATATTATTTATTAGGTACTCTTTAATAAGGAATATTTATTATTTATTTATTTATATATGCTTTATTGTATACCATAAAGAACATTACATAAATAATAATGGATGGAATAATGTGTTCTTACCAATAATAATTTGTTATAGATAACCAAGCTGGACAAGCGACTTAGTTTCCTTGGTTTCGCTCATACCTCGTAATAGAAGCTTACTTCTATTCAACAATGGTGTAAATAAAGATATTAATTAATAAACGGTTGGTTTTCGTTCACACCGAATTGTGTAAATAATTTGTATCATCATCATCATTTCAGCCGAAAGATATCCACTGCTGGACACAGGCCTCCCCCAAGCATCGCCACAACGACCGGTCCTACGCTTCCCGCATCTAGCGGATTCCCGCGACCTTCACCAGGTCGTCGGTCCTCCTTGTGGGGGGCCTACCCACGCTGCTGCGCTTTAATAATTTGTATAAGTACGTTTAATTTACATAAAAAATTACGTTTTTGTAAATTCACCAACAAACGTTTTAAGAATCAAAATTATTGAAATTATATTATATTCACATGTAAAAATAGCTGTAACTTTACCTTTATGTTTTAATACAAAAGTGTTTGTTATAATGCCCTAGAAATCATTATCAGTTTTACCACAGACCAGTAAGCCTCAAGACTCAAGACGCCGCATAAACAGACTTTTGCATGAAAACACAGTCGTAAAATGTTTACGGGGGCCAGGGGGCGGACGGCGCGTTATGATTGATTCCGTATGATTGGTGCCGCTCGCTGACGGACTGGCGTCCCGATTGGCGGCGGCACGTATGATATGCAGTGCTTCTGCATATGCTTGGTGACCGGGGGTATCCGGCTAATCGGCGTCTAGAGGCTTACTGGTCTGTGAGTTTTACACAAAAAAAATATGTACCTACTACATCCAATACCTAAGTGATTTCTGCTTCATTAGTTTGTCTAACAAAACCCGTTTATCGAGTGAATACTCTATAAACCTCCGAAATTTTCAAGTACCACCTAATTATTATTCATATTATAATCGATTGTTCCCAGAACCTACTAATAGAACAGATTATCTGAAGTAGGTAACACACTATTTATGGGTTGTATTTTAAACTATTCATTTGATGGTCATGATCAAATATTATTAGGTCGTATCGGTTATAAGCAGTATAAACTACTGTGATAAAGTATACAACGTGTAATTGAAATAACTGAAAACCTCTTAAGGAGTCATTGTACTCATCATTATGAACAACTTTTGCTATGAAAACACAGCTGAAATCGCGAAAAAAAAGCTGGTCGAATATTTGGTCGATTTATATAAACTGTAGGGAACAGCGGTTTTTTTCGCGATTTCAGTGTTTGTCCGATAGTAAGAGTTGTTCATACTGATAAGTACAATGACCCATAGGTTTTCAGTTATTTCAATTACACGTTGTATATCATCGGCCAGGAGTGTAAAGGTCACAGCTCATTAGAGCCACCCAGCACCCGACCTACACCGCCTCACCTCGTGCGGTTAGTATTCTTTATATGGACTTCTATGGATATGCGCTCACTACATCAACTCTGTAGCGTCACCAGATTGCCTCGGTCGTCCCGAGTGGACCGCGCGCTGTCCACGATTGGTTCACGCGAGGACAATGCGTCCGCGACGCGCTGCCGCTGCTCCCCATCCCCACCTATCCCTCAGTCACAGCTGTTCTTTCAGACGTGTTGGACGTATCGTTTTTGCTTTCAAAATGAATAAAGACTACTCGGAAATTCGTAGACCACGCGACGTTCACTCGTTGACCACGCGAGGTTCACTGGTTGACCACGCGAGGTTCACTGGTTGACCACGCGACGTTCACTGGTGACAACGCGGCGTCCACCCGTGGACCACTTGTCGACAACGAGTGGATGCTGAACGAAGAGGCGCTACGTCTCGCTACGTTCACTACGAGTAGTACGACACAACGTGTAAGGGCACTAAGGGCTTGTGGAGACGAGGCAGCGCCAGCGGTCGCACAATGCGACCTTGCCGCCGTCAAATTATAGTCAGTTGTTTATTTTAGTACTATATTGCTGGCCACGAATCCTACGTAAAACATTGTAACTACAAAAAAATCTGTTCATATAGAACACGCGCCACGTCTTATATTCGTGACCAGCAATGTAACACTCACTAGTAATATGTATTTCTGCCGTCCGATGACTAAAAGGCCGTTAAGTGACAATTTTGTCAAATTTTGTTACATATACTACGAAAAAGACCAAATTTTACTCTCTTTAGTAACTCGAACTTTAGATATGTAACTCGAATTTGACAAAATTGTCACTTAACGGCCTTTTAGTTAGCGGACGGCAGATATGGCCTTAGGAAATCAAAAATAATATTCACGGAAAACCATAAAAAAAGGTTTTTTTTGTTACCTGCTTGCTTGCGGCCCCCAGAATTGGAAACTAACTTTATCTAGGTAATTTTGTCGAGTCTCGTCTTGGCATGTGGAGTTTCAAAACTGATATTTTTAGTAAATTACCTATTCTATGACCCTTAATTTGCCTATCAAGCATGCCATGATGACTTGAAGTTTTACAGGATGGGTTTTATGTTTTACAATGTTTTCTGACTGTTGATAAACCATCACTTACTTTGTTACTCATTAAACGATGTAATTTGTAGAGCATCGACACGGTAGGATGGGATGCGGGAGCTGAATGGACCGGCACGATTTTATACGTTGCATTAATAGGGTTGCTTGACCACACGCTGTGGAAAAATAATGTAAGTAAAATGAAAAGTTCATGTAATTTAGTTCTTTAAAAGAAGATGAAGCTAGGCATCATTATGAATATTCATCATCATCATTTCAGCCGAAAGACGTCCACTGCTGGACATAGGCCTCCCCAAGCAGTTTGCCATAATCGCCACGCTTGGCAGGCAGGTTGGCGATCGCAGTTGGTTGGTTTTAAATACTCAGAGAACGCTGCTGCCTATCCTCTGGTGAATCCCTTAGTCGCCTTTTACGAAACCCATGAGAAGATACACGTCCGGCACACGGAATTATGGAATTATGAATATTAGTTATACTGAAAAAAGAAGTTATGGGGTGCACAAAAAAGCCTACACGTTTTTAAAGTACAGTCAATCTCATATCGACGGTAAGAACACCACTATAAACAGAGCCGTACTTGTATGAAACCTGCATACTAAGCCAGTTTCGCTTATAATGGTTATTTTACCAGCGTACCTTGGGAATTTCGCCTGGCTATTAACTTTGCTTTGCACCACGGTCTTTCTTCTATCGTGTCGACATGAGCTATATAATGGCAATAGCTCATGCCGTGGGAAAAATATTAGCCAGTCAGCAGGTTGGTAGCAGGGTTGAGTGTAGAGGTTTGTACCGGAGCACTGAGTACCCGAGAATCATCGGAGAAAACCGGTACAATTATCCGATTGAAAACACCGAAGATAAAACCGATTGATCTCCGGTTATCATCGATCATTCGGGATACATGAATAAAAGATGTATTGCTCAACACTGTATTATTTCTCATTTTGCTTATTTTTTACGAGTTTAAATATTTCGGATTTAGGATATTAACTCGAAGCGTTGTTAAAATGATTCATCTCACTTGCTACGTCGGCCAAATAGTTCATTGCAATGTACAGGATTATCTTGTTAATTTTGTCTAGGTGCCGATTTCTTTTTTAATTACGGGTGACAATCGTAGTTTTTTTGATGTATTACTCCAAGTTTCCTCAGTCTGCCAATGTGGAGTTGCTCCAAGTGTCCCTCTGATGCCAGCAGAGGGCACAGTGGAGGAGCAGGGGTGGGCCCGGTGTGCAATCACCCTGCCACTGGGCAGGCAGTGGGGAGAGTCGGCGATCAATTAAATATCGTCATCGTGGAGGCTCTTTTAATGCACCTCAAACACCACCACCCCACCACGGTTAAAGCTCATATTCGACTCGAGAAAAGAATAATAACACTTTCATTGACTTCACGGCCAGAGGCGTATTTTTGTTTCTGTGTAATATGACGCTACGCTCATAGGCGGTTAATTTTCAGTTAAAGCTAACAAACCGCCTTGAGCCGCGTAAATTTGCAACGATTACAAGGAGCTACGAGATCCCTGCATTTTTCTAGTATCAAGGCAAAAAAAAATCGTCATAGATGCCGAAATAAAATAAAATTTTATAGAAATTCTTCGAAAACATAAGTGTATTTACGAGCCTGGTGATAAAAATGTGGCTTAAAGAACTTTTTTTTGGCAGAATATTGGGAAGCAACAGAATATGAAGAACCGGAGTGACCGACATAGCTTGTAGGATCAGTAAGCTGATGTGGCAGTGGGCTGGCCATGCCTGTCGAAGGACTGATAGCCGCTGGAGCAGACGAGTCCTCTAGTGGAGACCGTGAATCGGCAATAGCAGCGTGTGCCCGCCGCCAGGTGGACCGAAAACCTGAAGAACGTGGCTGGGGGGGGACTGGATGTGGAAGGAGAGGATCGAGTGTTGTGCCGCAACTTGGGAGAGGCCTATGTCCAGCAGTGGACTGCGATAGGCTGAGTTGATGAACTGAATATGGAAGAGAACATCATATGTGCTACTTCCCAACCGACCTTCGTCAGAAATGATAGCTTCGTGCTTAGTACTCGAAATTTTGCTGGTTGGACCCAGTCTTAAATGACATTGCAAGTCGTGTTCGCCAAACTGAGACATGTAGATGGAAGGTCTCATGTGATTTTAATTTCACCGTCACCCGTACCCTTCACACCGAAACACACCAAGTAGTTTAGATTATCACCATACTTGATCAATTGATTGCTATTGGTAGGTAGGTTCTACACTTTTTCAGTTAGTTGCTTTTCCCCACACACAACTAAAAAGAGATGAATTGCCGTTATAACCGGATACCACGTAATGAAATGATTACAATTTAATCACGTATTTGTTTCAAAGCAATGATATTTAAAAGTATAGATTATATGTCATAGATAGATAGAAGATAGAATATTCTTTATTGTACTCCATTAACATTAATTAAACCTTAGTCATACCCTAACAAAACCGACGAAAAATATGTTCCGTACGCAGCGGCAGCACAATACACATAAAGTAGTAAAAAGTAAATAAATTAGTTACTTTAAGTAAGTTTCTCGTCATAATTAGTACACTTTCTGTACACACATTACATTTTTTTTGTTTCACGACACGCTCGGCACCTTGATGGAGACTAGTAGCAAAACGTCCCAATTTAGATGTTTTCAAGTCATCAGATTGCGCGCGCAACAACATATCTTTTTGAAATATCATCGTTTCATGGTTTAGTTTTACCCGAAAATAAGTTTTCGACCAACCCTGTATGCAGATAGCGCAAAATTTAAAGTTCACGGCATTGGTGGCGATACGTCCGCCAGCCAATACATTTGCATTGTGTTTTAATTAAAAATCAATGAGTAATAATATCGCCGTACCATTGTTCAATAAAGTTTTATTTGGATTCAAAAGGCTATTGAAAGCGAAGCCGATTAATTACGTTTTTACAGTGCGTTTTGCGTGTGCAGATAATTGTATTATTTTCGGTAAGTGTATAAGTTTCTTTAGAAGAAAAGAAAATGTAGTAAGTTCATTATATTAGACACGTTATTATTTCTCTATGTTTAAAAAAATATAAATTAAATACATTTGAAGTTATATTCGTAATAAACAGGCCTAAAATGTACCTATCAAATATACGGACGGAATACAAATAGAAAACGTTGAATCCCCCTTGCATATCTACGAACTAAAACATGTGGTAATATCGCACAATTGCAGGCCATTATATCTCCTTAGACTCCTCGCGCGTAGACGCTTTTAAGCACAATCGTTGCTCATACTATGCAAAATTACAGGCGAAGAAGTAATTCGAATGCAGCTCACGAGTTGCAAGCATAATGGGGCAATTTCCTAGTCATTTCCTGGTGGCTGCAAGCAATCCGACGTCTTGCGGTGTCTAGTACCCGGTTTTTGATGGTTGAAGACCGTGTTTCGTCAATATCCAATGTCTTTTGAAACGAGAATAGGCTATTTATCGCTTGAAAAATAACAAGGGATGATGTTTTACTCTGAGAATGAAACGACATAGTAGTGTTTATTAGTACATTAGGATACAAGTGAGCTAAGTTGGCCATTATACTCGAGGCTGGATTGCACCTGAGCTGGGGTGCATTTAAACAGCCTCCACGAGTGACGATATTTAATTGATCGTCCGGAGCACCCTGGGCAGTCAACTGCGCTATAAACCTGATGCTGACTGGCTAATCTTTACACCACGGTATGAGCTTTTATCATTATGTAGCTCATGTCGACACGACATAAGAAGAGTCCCGAGCCAGAGGCGAGGGCGTAATGGAGCTGAGAGTATAATGGCCAATGCTGACGCGTTTCTTATGTAGTTTTTCAACACACTTGCGAGGGAAAAAAGGTTTTTTAATCTCATAATTTAGCTGAAGAGGAGGATTTTTAAATAAAGTTGTAAATTTTGGATCAATGGGAAGATATTTTAAATATTATGGTTTATAAACAGTTTATAGCAAAAGGTAACTGAGATCCAAAACGTTAAAATAACGGTTTTTAGCGTTTAACCAACGTGGTGGCGGGGAAAAAAGGTTGTTGTTAGTCTTAGACACAATAATTTAAAATTCTACAAAATGTTGTGACTACAACATGAATAAAACTATCATATTCCATAAACAAAATTAAAACAATCACATCTATTACTGAGATCCACGATTCCAAAAAGTAGCTTAAAACGCAGATTTCTCGTGTTTTTTGTTTTTTGTAATACGGCTCATAAGCTGTCGGTCTCGGTTGCCATAACAACATCTATGGCAGTCGTTACGGGTAGTCAGAATCCCGAAAGTCTGACAAGTGGTCTAACCATCGGATGTCAGTATTACCCAGAAACTTGGTTGCGGGGTCAGGTGGCAGTCACTCCGTGTAAAATACTGATGTTTAGCCGTATCTGGTTAGACTGGAAGCCGACCCCAACTAAAATATTGGGAAAAGGCGAGGAGAAAAAAGAACTATAGAATTTAATACCTATACGTGGGACACTCAGAAAGTTTTGCGAAACTAAAAAAAATTGTTCTATACGTACATATATTTTTATCAAATCTTTTCAAAGTACTTTCCACCAGCCTCTATACAAAGATTCATGCGCCTAAACCAGTTTTCAAAACACTTTTTCCAGTCCGCCGCAGACACCTCGTTTACAGCCTGCTCGAACGCAGCCAGCGCATCTTCCGGCGACGAAAATTGTATCTCTTTGAGCTGATTTTTTATTTTTGGGAATAAAAAGAAGTCACACGGTGCTAGATCAGGGCTGTAAGGAGGGTGACCCAGGAGTTTGACTGACGTGCTGTCCAGGAAGTCCCTCGTTTTGAGTGCGGTGTGCGCAGGTGCATTGTCGTGGTGGAGCAGTAGCCCGCGGAGCCCTGTGTTTGGTCGCTTGTTGCTTATAACAGAGAAAACTTCTGGCAAACATTTGGTAGTATACCATTCGGCATTAATGCTTCTTTGATCCCGTAAGGGAATTGATACCAAGTGGCCAGTCAAATTAAAAAAGCTAGCGATCAAAATCTTACCCCCGCTTCTAGATCGCTTCACTTTGGTAGGCGTTGGCTCATTTTGAAACACCCAAACAGTCGACTGGCGCTTGGTTTCTGGGTCGTATTGATAAATCCAGGACTCATCACCTGTAACGATGTCGTAAACACGCCGAGACGAGCCTGCTTCAAATTTTTTAAGCATATCACGGCACCATTCCACCCGGGCCTGCTTCTGAGCATCGGTGAGGTTGTGCGGCACCCAGCGTGATACTATCCTCCTCACGCGAAGATGGCTGTGTAGAATCTCGTGAACGCTTCCCGATCCAATCTTAAATATGTGTTGAATCTCCTGATATGTAATTCGCCTATTGTCTTGGATTAAATTTTTCACTGCTAGCACGTTTTCTTCGGTAACAGCCGTCAAAGGGCGACCGCTTCTTTCGTCATCCCCCAAAGTTGGTCGACCGCGCTTGAATTCGTTATACCAACGATACACGGTTGCCTTGGAAGGGCCTTCATCCATGAATGCCATTTGAAGTCTATCGTACGATTCATCCGGTTTCAGGCGACACTTGAAATCGTATAAAATCATAGCTCTAAAATGTTCCCGGCGCAGATCCATATTTCAGTGAGACACAATACTTTGAATTAACTCGCAAAAAATGTGGAGGGAAATTTTGAAATTGGAACTTACTTATTTTTACTTATAAATAATCATATTTTCGAAAAACATTATAACTGGCCAGTCTCCCATATATAAAAACTTTTTTTCGCAATACTTTCTGAGGGGCCTGGTATCTTTGTATGCAACACAAACTTTGCAATTTACCCATTTCTCAGTAAAACAAGGCAAGCGATATAAACAATGGAAGTTAGAACTACAAGTAAGTTATATTGAGTAACTTTGCACCTTACGACGTTCTGCGCTGGTGGTTGCAATGAATTTTGAATATCTAATTGTGTACAATTTTAGGTCACGTATAGTTGAAACGACTTTAAAAGTTTGTTGTAGAGTATATTTAACATACTTATATACCTGGTCTTGCTGCAAACGTTGTGTAACTTGTACATTATACTAAATTTATAAAGAACATAATCATTTCTTAGGTTTTCGCTATGACTAGACTACACATTATATAACAAAACAAGTTCAACCGGAGTACATAGCGTATATTATTTCAATTGTTTTTCCTGACGTTTCGAAAGCTTTGCAGCGTTTGTCGTCGCAGGGAGGTTAAGATGACAAGCGTCTTTACAAATATTACAAAAAAAAAAAAAAAACTACCGTACAATATTATTAATTAAAATCGTTTCGATGCACGCAGTAATCACTCACAATATCATTATCTTTTACAGTGTTGCGTGCTGTTTGGGACTTGATTATTTTTAGGACTGGGTTCCAAACAGGTGGTAGCTGCGAATCATCTTCTCTATTAAAATTAATTATATAGAACATTTCGCCTCAATGCATGGTCAGGTTGCCGTGCTTAAATTTCGGAGTGCAATAGAATTCTCATGTTAGGCTTAACTTTTTCTGTTGGTACGATGGTTAATACGGAACAAGCAATATTTTTTGATGCTCAGTGCTAGGTATAGGTACGCTTAAACTATTTGCTCTTATTTAAAACTTCCATTAAGTCTTTCTAAAATTGTCTGCTTCTTTATTAATCGTAAGTTTACTTGCACGTTTCAAAGAAAATTCTGCCTCTTTGGACAGATTTAAATGTTCAGGTTACCGTGCTTGAATTTCTGAGTGCAATTCCTATTATTATTATTAATATAAACGGTTTCACTCACGTAATTCCATCGGGTTGTTTATTCGTTAGTTGCTCTTCTCTAAAAGTTCCATTAAAATAGTACCGTATCGTCATCTTTCATCAAGGATTTAA
Organism: Asteroscopus sphinx; assembly: GCA_949699075.1. Taxonomy (NCBI): domain Eukaryota; kingdom Metazoa; phylum Arthropoda; class Insecta; order Lepidoptera; family Noctuidae; genus Asteroscopus; species Asteroscopus sphinx. The sequence continues at coordinate 16,780,739 of OX453013.1, forward strand.
TTCAGTTGCCAGATTCACGAAGAATTACTTAAGGGGGAACAGGTGAAAATAGCTAGGTATTTAAGCGGTGTCTTCTGATCGATTTAATAGAGTGATCAAAATTTATTCCCTGGTACCGACAATAACTTCCCGGGAACATTGTTGCCGAGGAACATTGAAAAGTTTTCTTGTTAAAAGTTCTCTATTGTGGAATGAGAATAATAATTCTTGAAATCGCTCCTTACTATTTTATCTGTTATGTATGATGAAGCTAGCTTATTTACCACTACGTTTTAAATAACAATATCGTGCAGTAACTAAATTACATTAGTTTATTTTCTTTCTAATTCTTTCTGTTTCTTATTAACGTGTATAACAAAACATACAACTAAAATAAACATATTTCAGTTGTACCGCTTATGAGAAAAGCCTTGCGTGGGTTCTGTTTAAAGATTGAGTTCCTATTGGCTTTTACAACTTTCTCGTTATATAACAACTTTTCTTGGTTTTATTTTCATTTTGAACTTATTATGTTTTCCAACATAATGTGTGTATAAGGATTGCTGGGTATACTAGGATATTGATCAAGTACAAAAATACAGAATCATTGATGGATGATGCTTGACAAGATTTACAACACATAGCAAAAAATTTGATCATACTATCGTCGACCACCATCAGGTGAAGTGGTGGTTAAATGCATGCGCATTAAGATAAAATAAAATAATAAACCTGATTTGGTTTGTTGGTATTTTGTGAACTAGACTAAAAAATATTCAAACTTCATTAGTAAGCGTGAATATTTAATGTTAAAAGGAATATATTTATTGTTAAGTAAAACATTTAAAGTACTTGATAGACGTAAAATAATTTTTATCTAAAGTCGTCAAAATATTTCTCGGGTTCGATATTTCGAATTCGTGGAAGTACTCTGATTATTAAGATTCAAACATTTTCATACTCATTGAACACAGTAAAGAGTCTGTAAAAGAATAAAATGATAATAAATTCAAGAAATTAGGCAAACTTCTGGAACTTAATCATCGCTTCGCGCTATCCGAGCTTTTTGAAAGACATCTAAAATTGGCGAGTAATCCTTTTCCTTGCAGTAATTTATTTCCGAATGGACCGTTCAAGATTTTTTAAATTTATCATACTTGATTTTAATTGAAGAACAGTTGAGGAGTTCGCTGTGACATTAAATTAACCGCGAATACTAGAATATTTATCTTATTTATTTTTAACACAATTAACTAAAATGCTCATTCATGAATATTGTAGAAGAGATATAAATATTATAGGACTCATAAATGTTCTCATAGGTTATGAAACGTTTAAGACATAATGAATCTATAGGAAAAATCTATGGAGCGTAATATCAAGTGTTATTCCACCATTAAGTAGAGGATTTCGTATCTCCTCTTAATGACCACTTCTACCGATAATAAGCAATTTATATGACCCATTACAGGATCAGCCAGTCGTTAAGATAAACTTAAGGAAATTCTCTCACTAATTTAAGTACCTGTTCACCTAATAAGAACACGGTATAAAACAAAAGGTATTGTAATCTTCATAGGGTTTCCTTGTGTGTATAAATACCATATATCAGCAGGGTTTTGTATTACTCTTGTCACATATAACATGCCAGGTATCGCCCCGTCTGCCTTCAGACCTCGTGAAGACAACCGGAAAATTAGAAAGTAAACACTGACTTCCTACACTGCGATTTTACAGCTAAGCTTTATGGGAAAAATAAAATCAAGCCGGGTTCATGCGGAAATACGGATACAGTATATGAAGATAATTACACAATAAGGAACGAATGAAGAGGTCTTTATTCAATTAAAAGAGACGAAGTACCACAAGCGTTCTCAGGATATACTCCCGAGGCTTAGGAGACAAATTTCCCTGGAAACAAATGCGATTCAAATTCAGACAAATAGTCCCGGCGCGGAAGAAGCCGTTTACCAGGAAATTTGTCCATCACTCTTGGGCCAAGTAAATTCTGTTTTTTCTTTTCCCTTTGCTGGCCTCTATTACGAAATATCGTGTACACAAAAATATCAAATACCTACAATTTATTAAGAACATCTGGTTATTTATGCGGAGTATACGAGTAGATTTATTACTTCTGTTCAGTATACCGTAACTTCAACTTATTATACGTATTCAGGTTTGAGATTGACTTGTCTCTCATAAACTTTATCTTTTGTCACTCAGTCCTTGTCTAGCGACGTGTGACACGCTTTGTGCTCTCAATCGTGTTTGGCCGTTTTGTTTTTCAAAGCATCGTGTCGCCCGGGAAACCTATTCTGTCTTGTGCAATATCTATGCGCAACTTTGTGCCTGTTTTGTATATAAAGTTCTTGTCTAAAGTGCTCTCTAAATTTAGATAAACAATGTATGATAATTGTAGTCTGTGTTTGCAGGTTTGCAGAAAGGTTTGCAGTCAAATAGTAAAAGGCAGTCAATCGCAACCTGAAGAATATATTAAGTGATATCTATGATCTGAAGTTTACATTACTCTTCTATACTTTAAGCGATATTAACGTAGCTTTTAAGCAGAAATAAGTCCACCAAAAAGTATCTCTTTAAATGTTCATCAAAGCCAAAGTCCTCATCATTACCTAGTTACCGGATCGTTAGGAATATTAAAACTTCTTCGCACCAAAGTAGGCACTTATGTTCCGGCAAGCTTAGTTTGAGAGCCTTTGATGCTCCGGAATGATGGAGCAGAAAATGATCTGCTTGTTAGAACGTCCAATCTTTATGAGACTAAATTGGTTTAACCTGTTGAGGTAGTTCTGTCTGTAGGAATTTCATAAGATTTTTATCAGTCTAATGTTTTTTTAATATCAAAAGTATTTTATGTGGAAGTAAATTATGTAAATAAAGTAAGTAAGTAAAGTAAGTATTAAGTAATTAAGTAAATGTTATGTAAGTTAATTTTATGCTATATCTAATATACATGCACGCTCGACTGCCTCGTTGGTCTAGTGGTCCCGCGCCTGCTAAGCTTGAGGTCCTGGGTTAGATTACCAGGTCGGGCAAAAAGTGTTATTAGCATTATTCTGTAAAAAAAAACTCAGTACCAGCCCGGAGTCAGGAAGTTGAGATTGGCCGCCGTGACCGAAATTCGGCCGGAAGGACATTATACATGTACGCAGACCTACTTTTTTGTATTTTTAATCGTAAATTGGCTGCAGAAGTTGCAGAACAGATACCCCTCGAAGCATAACATTTCCACAAAGCCCAATAAAATATGAATTAATTATTGAAGTGACAAATATTGAATGTAACAAAAATAAAACATTTTAATTAAAACTACTATATCCTGATCAGAAATTCGTTTAATTTGCTTTCAGAAACATCAGAAATTATTACACTGTTCTGAATTGCTCCGATACAAATAAAAACAGCTTTCCATACAAGTACACTTCACGCGTCACTGGTCGCAATATCTCTCAAAAGCAATACTGATTTTAGTAACAGTTGAATTGTCCTCTGGAAAGAGAAAACCGCAAACTCATACAAATATCATGCAACCGTGCTCGAGCCGTATTCAATCAATTTCAATCAACTTGTGTCAATACAAATTATGAATGGATGAATTTTCACGTGGTCGTATTTACGGTGGTAGATTAAAATTACATTATTAGCAGGGCCCGTCACATTCCCTTGTTGTTCCCCCCCTGCAAATGGAAATTAATATTTTAATGTTAAAATGTGCTGCATTTATTTAATAGAGTAATAATTACTGCGGATTTTTAATTTCTGATTTTTCGGATGTGCAGTGCTATTCACAAACGTCTGAAATTCTTCCGTATCAAAAGTGAAAGTTGATCGGCAAACGAAGCGAAACGACTTGAGAACCGAACGGATTCGGAAATGCTAATCATAGTTCTTTATAATTTTCACATTGAGTGCTATCCAACAGCAAATAGCTCTCGGAAGAGTTTCTGTAAATTGACAAATTCGTCTAGAACTGTCTAAAGTATTCTATTTCGGATTTGCGAATATCGTTAAGCGTTCATTAACTTTCCTCTAGGATTCTAAATACTTTCGGACGGTTGTGAATAAGGGTGCTGATTCTAATTCGGAAACTTGTGTACCTATTTGGTGATTTAAATTATCAATAGTAGCTCATTTTAAAGCTTGTAATCGAAGTAGTGCTCAATACAATAATTGTGATGCACTCTCCTATTAGAGAACAGCCCCCCTAGCCAAGTTAACAATCTACACAATCTACAATCGTCAACGCTAATAGAAAATGATCAAAATGTATGCAAATGACATATCTCAACGAAAAAGTCATTCGTTCAGAATCTGAACTTCAGATATGTCATTCCCATACATTGACGACTGTAGATTGTGTAGATTGTCAACATGGCATGGGCAGATAAGTATCATCGTTATTCATTACCAATAGTTGGGTGTTGTTTATTACCTTCATGGATCATAAGCATAGAAATCTAAATAAAGGTAATAGAAGTGACAAAGGCACCTGAACTTGTCGCCACGTACAGGTGTCTTTTACAACACCAGTGCGCGAACCGTTTGCTTGATCATCAGTGCTGTTTTGGACGCAGAGTCACTAAAATTGCCTGGAAGAAATCGCTGATCGTGATAAGGCCGCCATTTGTACAATAGTTTTAATGCATATTCAATGTAATGTTTTTATGGTGTACAATGAAGCATATATAAATGAATAAATAAAATTGTATTTTGCAGCATATCTAGCAGCGGTTTTTTTTGTCTTAATTTATTTTGCATTGAACGCTAGAAACATGGTGGGCGTGATTGTGTATTTGTGTGTTGGTAGCGGGAAACCGGCGACATACGTTCTCGTAGTAAAAGACAGTAGATAACATTTCTATTACCTTATTATTGAGATTTCTATGACCATAAGCGGTTGTAAAAAATTAACAGAGTCAACTGAGTCCCAATGTATTTAAAGTTATCTGAAGTAGACAGCCGGTATGCTATGAATTGACAATTTGATATGGATAGTCCATTACTGCTTAGAAATTTGTTACTAGACGTTTCAGTATTCGAGTGGTATCTAATAATATCCAAACCAAATCTATCACGTATCGATACCGCCTGGCCTTCGGACTATTCCCTAATGAAATAAAGAATAGTAAACTACATAGTATTAATATAAGAATTATTTATTGTTCAGTCGGGAATATGAAGAATGATTCTCATCTGAAGTTCTTGAACCATCGTATCAATGGGTTTTTTGCTGGGACTCAATTGTTTAATGGATTTTGAACCTTATCAATGGTAGAGCCGACACTAACAAAAAAAACTTTTTGAACTGTAACAACACAAAGTAAAATTTTTGTTAACACATTTTGAGAAACGAGTTTGTTCAGAATCACTACAAGAATCAATTTCGATAGATTTTATACCATGCTACATTTAAACTAAAAACATGTTTAAAAACTCAATTTGATTCATCAACTCAGCCTATCGCAGTCCACTGCTGGACATAGGCCTCTCCCAAATTGCGCCACAACACTCGGTCCTCTGTCTTCCTCATCCAGTCCCCGACAGCTACTTTCATGGATCAAAAGCATTACGGTTTGGTAAAAATTTAACAGAGTCCCAATGTATTTAAAGTTATCTGAAGTAGACAGCACATAGACTATGAGTTGACAAATTGGTTATTATGGTTAAATTCAGTAGTCCAAGAAGGTCAGCTCGATTAGTTTTCGTGCATCAGGTATTCCTTGTACGAAGTCTTTAATTCCTCCACTACCTACTGGGGTACTTATAGTTCCTAACTCGAAAAGCATGTAATTTTGTGATTTAAAATACTATCGATTCTCCTACTGATTCTCAACAAACGTTGGCAAAAAGTAACGTTGTAGGCATGTTGTAGGTATATCGAGCAACTCATATTTTCCACAAATCTCGAAAATACATTCCCACAACATATTTCATATCTTAAATTCTTTCTTTTCGATACCAGATGAGGCGGACGTCGATTCCCGCAAATCATTTCCCAGCCCTGCAATAAATAGCTACAATCGTATACGAGTTTCGCTACAATCGAAGCGTGAAAGGAACCGACGCGAGTCACCATCAGTCAAACGTCAAGATGTGTCGTGACTACATACCATTTTCCAAGTGCCTGGGTTTTGGGCCCAACAAATAGATCACGGTACTCCGATACTCCGTGCGGGATGAAAGAGCGATCGTTTTTCTATGTGACTACAAAATATTGAAGGACAAGTAAATCACTGCACGGAACGGGAATAAAATATGTCTTCGAGATTTATTGTTGAGGTTTTGGTTTTATTTCTTTGTCAAAATTCATAGAGATAATTACTACTCCTGTCAAATTTTGATCTTGACCGATAAGAGTGCTATAGACACTTTGTTGTTAGTTCTCCGTAATGTTTGACTGCCTCAATGGTTTAGTGGTCGCAAGCGCGACTGCTAAGCGAGAGGTACCGGGTTCGATTTCCGGGTCGGGAAAAAAGTGCTATTGGGATTTTTCTCTCAAGAAAAAATCTCAGTAGCAGCCCGGAGTCAGGAAGTTGGCGGTGCTACACCCCCATACCTCGGAGAGCACGTAAAGCCGTCGGTCCTGCGCCTGATCTCTCTCCGGTCTCGGTCGTGTCGTGTATTGCCGTCCCATCCGATTATGAGAGTGAGGGAATAGAGAGTGCACTGTGTTTGCGGTCACACTTGTGCACTATACATGTCCCGGGCAGAAGGCTAGTCTCCGTTGAGATTGGCCGCAGTGACCGAAAATTGGGTGACATTGGGGGCATTTGTTCTCCGAAAAAAGCGTGTACAAAACCAAATAACGTTGTTTATAAAAAAAACTGACGATGAAAGGTTTAGCGGAATCCTCTTTACTTAAAATTATTTTAATGGGTTGAGGTAACAATTTACACCGCCCTAAAACGTTTGAATAATTTTTCGGAGAAAAATTAAGTAATTGGTATTACTTAGAAAATAATTTACGCAAATGTTGAAAGACAAATTTAGTTTGCGTCCCTGTTTCCAAGTTCCAAAGAAGTGTTAATGTAATAAAAGTGGGCAAGAATAAGTTGTAAGTGAATTACAATGGGATTAACGAACTTACAAGAGTCATTTCGTCAACTTAATCGTATCAAATAAAGTCTATGTAAGCCTATTTTTCTTGCTAGCTCTGTCACAATTATATATCTATTAATACTAGCTAATGCCTACGATTTAGCTCATAGCGCCACCTATCAGCTCCAGATTTTGTAATTTTCGATTTTGGCACTAAATCAACATATATTGTGAGTAAGAGTAATTGTGGTCCTTTATGGACTGCAATATGTTACTTTCTTGTATCAATATTATTGTAGGTAATAAAATTGATACATAGTGAAGTTTTACACTTACACTGTTACATAATTTCCAGGCCTACACGTATGTTTTTTATACACACCCGGACAGCTTTACGCGTATGGTATCACGAATAAATTGTTTTGCGCATCGTTTTACATATTTATGCCCCATCCCTTATAAAGTAAAGTAGTAGTAGAGCTCCTTGTGAAGGAGCTCGGAGGGAAATACTACCACCGTACCTATTTCTTTTACTAAACAGTGATGCTTCTATTGTTGTGTTCCAGTGTGAAAGTTACAGGTCATCATCCTCCGAGCCTTTTCCCAATTATATTGGGGTCGGCTTCCAGTCTAGCCAGATGCGGCTGAACATCAGTATTTTACACGGAGCGACTGCCATCAGACCCCCGCAACCCAGTTACTGGGTAATACCGACATTCGGAGGTTAGACCAGTTGTCAGACTTTCAGGCTTCTGACTACCCGTAACGACTGCCATAGATATTCGTATGACAACCGGGACCGACAGCTTAACGTGCTCTCCGAGGCACGGAGGGGTCTCGTTGTGTAACGAAACGGTCACCCATCCACAGACTGACCGCGGCAAGTGCAGCTTAACCTTGCAGATCGTACAATCCGCGCAGTCGTTGCTTCGCTACGAGCCCCTCATGAAAGTTACAGGTACCGGTGAAATTACAATCACATGAGACTCCATCTTTAGGTCTCAGATTGGCGAAAGCTATTTGCAATACTATTTAGGCAACAGCCTGGATAAAGGTAACAGCTTAACATCAGGTGAGACTTTAGCTTGTTTCGCCATCTTATGCCATATAAAACATACTTCGCACACAGACATAATAAAAAATATAGATGAAGTGCTGCGAACAATCATAGTGAAGCCAAAAAAAACTATGCTCCTTCGTGTACAACCACCGCTCACGCACACACATGCACCTCAAACCGTGCTCATCCCTCTCAGTACACATGTCGTGGCATCGTCCAGTATAGCGAAAGAAAATATCTTTCAGGTGCATGTTCTGTGCGTGAGCGCATGTTGTACACGAAGGAGTATAGTTTTTTTGGCTTCACTGTGATTGTTCGCAGCACTTAGTGTATATTTTTTTGCTATGTCTGTGACTTTGCACTACATTTTTGAAAAGTAGTAAATCAAAACATGGCCTAGCTCGCCACTGATACCTTCATCACTGTGCGATGGTTTTTGTATACATCGCTGTAAAAAAAAAAAAAAAATACAATTTTTAATGTCTCATGTAAATTTTACTAACCTGGAGTTAGCTGGTTTGCGAATTCTGGTATCTATGTGTACCTTTGGACCCATCTCCATCTACATCACCAAGATCATCGATTGAGATTCCAAACCATGGTCCGTTTGATTCTGGGCCATGTACATGACCAGATTCTTCTAAAAAAACCAGCTAAGCTTGTAAACGTTCATGCATAATATTATTAACATTTCGTTATTCTCAGTTTACAAATTGTAGTCTTGGCATGGCTTTGAGTTCGATCCTTAATTCAGAAAATGAACACGTTTAATTCGATACAGATGAGATGACTAATCAGAATACTCATTAATACCTACTAATCACGAAACTGTCGAATCGCGATCACAATCACCCTCTTGTCTCCGTGGTACGCGTCACCGGACAGCTCCTGAGGATTATCCGCCAGCAATATGCCAACGTTTGGACACGCTATCGCTCGGTCCCACCCGCGTATTTACACTACCCGATTATTATTTGAAGCGGAGAAGTGGATCGTTATTATTTTTGTGTTTATATTGATGTTGAATGAGTGATTAGTCGTTTCGGGTAATTTAATCTGTTTCTGTTTTTCTGAATAGTAATTATATTTATATTTATATTTTCGGTAATAACGTTGGTAATATTTTTGATAATAGATTGTAGGTAGTTATTGCCAGAAAATGGGACTGGAACGAGCTGTTAATCGAAATGTTTGAACATCTTTATATGCCTTTGCTTTGGTTTTCGGTGATTATAAGCAGAAGTTACTTTAGACCTTCAGGTCTAAAGAATCATGAAAAGCGGGCTGAATTAATTCAGCTTCACCTTCAAAATCATTGAAGATCTTTCAGTTATTTTGACGACCCTGTATACTAATTGCTTTGTTAGACTGTACTCTGCATGTGTCATTGCGAATAAGCATTGCAAATTACCTACGTCCCTGTAATAGTGATGTTACATTACTTATACGTAATCTGTGTAACTGTTATCAATTAGCTAGTTACGTCAGATAGCAAGAAACTGATTGCAATGCAATGTGTTTCTGCATGTGTTTTGTAAAACAATGTTTTGACCCGTTTCGCTTATTAAGTTTAGATTAGTCATGAATTCATTTGAAAGTATTTTGTTATAATTTTTACTGACATCTGAAATTCAGATTTTGGTAAAATATATTTATATTTTTTTTTTTTTAATAAAACATAGCAGACACATTGACATAACATAATATCACGCCTGTATTTCCCCAAAGGGGTAAGCAGAAGTTAAAGTACCTACACTCAACAGTTATAAGTCCCATATAATATGTGGCGAGCCTATTTAATTGCCACTAACCACATTTTTTTTAAAACATACGCTAGGTACTTAATAAAAGGCAATCAAAATAAAACTTTTTTTTTTAATTGAAAGCAATCTCTTATAAGTGCAAAATAAAATGTTGTTTACAAGGTTATTATCAAATAATTACAGTAAACAATAACATAATATAACATCACGCCTGTATTTCCCCGAAGGAGTAGACAGAGGTGTAATAGTACACCCACATTTCGCCAGACATAAAACATTACATGCCATTACAGTAAACGTATCTGTATTATCACCCGGGAACTTAATTAGTCCACATTCTTAGCTCTAATACTAAGAAAACACTAGTACAGATACGATCGATACAACAGGCGTTTACTTCTAACTAACTAACACACAAGCAAAGAAGAAGCTTATCTCGAAAGAAGAGGAAAGTGTTCTTCATAATAGCCAATTAGATAAAGAATAGACACTACACGAAATAACACAATGAGATCATTAATCAAATTAAACGATCACGTTATTTATACATAGATTATCTCAAATTGCCTCGATATACAACGTGTATCAGAAATGCGTGGTCATATTTGAAGAGCTCATTTAGGGCATAGCATACAATAACTTTTACTATGGTACCAACCGTGAAATAATCGCGAAAAATATATCACCTGCTGCTGAATTGCGTAACTCACTCGCGATCGCAATCATCTGGATTTCAATGTTCATTGCTCCGGGTGTTTTGACAATCCGTGTTATCGGCAACTACGTACCACGCAATGAATATTGCTTTAATTTCAAAATGAAAGCTAATGTCAAAGTGAATGCATTACACAATTGCCCCACTGTTCCCTACTAAATCACCGATATATGTCGCTCAACAAAATAAGCTGATAATTTTTTCGAGATTTCAGGGTTGGTCCCATAGTAAAAGTTGTTCGATAGCACTTCCTGAAAGAGCTCTTCAAATATGACCATGCATTTCTGATACACGTTGTTTATTAGGCTGGTTTCAGAGCAGTGCGGATTTATCCACGATCTGTTCGTGCGGAGCTCCGGAGCGGAGACACACACGTTTGGTGTTAGAAAACATTTTTTCATTTTGATTTTTTGTTTAGCTTTCTAAGCAAAAAAAAAAAAAGGAGAGGAAAAAAAAATACTTATTTGTTTTTCTTTCTATATAAATCATGTATGGAAATAAAACCATTGTTATTGATGACACTCAAAAGGTCAAAAAGAAGAAAGGAGCGGCCTCACTTAACTCAGAGACCTCGCTTCGCTCAGTCAATAAACCTTTCTGTACACCGCTTGGTCCGTACAACCCTACGTGTAGGCACTTATAGTCTGTTTTTTCTCTCTTGTCTTATTTAGTAAACAACCTTGGCTGCTGCTAAAATATAAATACTAGTTCTGCACATGTAATTAGGTTAAAAATGTTATTTAGTGTGTTAAATTGTTAACATAATGTCTTGACGAATTGTATTAAAAAGACATGCCAAGATTGTTTACTAAATAAGACAACTAAGAAAAAGTGTAGACGTTACGATGCGGTACGTTATGAAGAACAGAAGAAGGAACTAAACAGATGAAAACATTTTAGAGCTGTCAAATTATTGAACGTTAATCTTTCGTATCTTTTAGGCAGTGATTCTGAGTTATCGTGTCGTCTACATTTGTTCTAAAAATTCAACCTAATTTGACATCTAAAATTTTCTTGCTGGTTTTACTAATTTTAAAAGGAAAGTAGTAGTCAGATGCCCGAAATTCTGACAACAGTGGAGCAATTGTGTAATGCATTCACATGGACATTAGCTTTCATTTTGAAATTAAAGCATTATTCATTGCGTGGTAGTGCGTGGTACGTAGTTGCCGATAACATGGATTGTCAAAACACACAGAGCAATGAACATTGAAATCCAAATGATTGCGAGTGAGTTACGCAATTAGGCAGCTGGTCTAACCTCCGAATGTCTGTATTACCCAGTAACTGGGTTGCGGGGGTTTGATGGCAGTCGCTTCGTCTAAAATACTAATGTTCAGCCGCATCTTGTTAGACTGGAAGTCGACCCCAACATTGGGAAAAGGCTCGGAGGATGATGTTTTACTAACTTTAACTGAAAGCAAAAGATTGCACTACCAGGCCCCTCAGAAAGTATTGCGAAAAAAAGTTTTTATATATGGGAGACTGGCCAGTTATAATGTTTTTCGAAAATATGATTATTTATAAGTAAAAATAAGTAAGTTCCAATTTCAAAATTTCCCTCCACATTTTTTGCGAGTTAATTCAAAGTATTGTGTCTCACTGAAATATGGATCTGCGCCGGGAACATTTTAGAGCTATGATTTTATACGATTTCAAGTGTCGCCTGAAACCGGATGAATCGTACGATAGACTTCAAATGGCATTCATGGATGAAGGCCCTTCCAAGGCAACCGTGTATCGTTGGTATAACGAATTCAAGCGCGGTCGACCAACTTTGGGGGATGACGAAAGAAGCGGTCGCCCTTTGACGGCTGTTACCGAAGAAAACGTGCTAGCAGTGAAAAATTTAATCCAAGACAATAGGCGAATTACATATCAGGAGATTCAACACATATTGAAGATTGGATCGGGAAGCGTTCACGAGATTCTACACAGCCATCTTCGCGTGAGGAGGATAGTATCACGCTGGGTGCCGCACAACCTCACCGATGCTCAGAAGCAGGCCCGGGTGGAATGGTGCCGTGATATGCTTAACAAATTTGAAGCAGGCTCGTCTCGGCGTGTTTACGACATCGTTACAGGTGATGAGTCCTGGATTTATCAATACGACCCAGAAACCAAGCGCCAGTCGACTGTTTGGGTGTTTCAAAATGAGCCAACGCCTACCAAAGTGAAGCGATCTAGAAGCGGGGGTAAGATTTTGATCGCTAGCTTTTTTAATTTGACTGGCCACTTGGTATCAATTCCCTTACGGGATCAAAGAAGCATTAATGCCGAATGGTATACTACCAAATGTTTGCCAGAAGTTTTCTCTGTTATAAGCAACAAGCGACCAAACACAGGGCTCCGCGGGCTACTGCTCCACCACGACAATGCACCTGCGCACACCGCACTCAAAACGAGGGACTTCCTGGACAGCACGCCAGTCAAACTCCTGGGTCACCCTCCTTACAGCCCTGATCTAGCACCGTGTGACTTCTGTTTATTCCCAAAAATAAAAAATCAGCTCAAAGGGATACAATTTTCGTCGCCGGAAGATGCGCTGGCTGCGTTCGAGCAGGCTGTAAACGAGGTGTCTGCGGCGGACTGGAAAAAGTGTTTTGAAAACTGGTTTAGGCGCATGAATCTTTGTATAGAGGCTGGTGGAAAGTACTTTGAAAAGATTTGATAAAAATATATGTACAGTCAACAAATCGGAATCATGACCCACTCAGCTGATAATTCGTTTGAAATCGTCAAAACGGTAAGGTTTTCTTCTATGCTGCACTTAGGACATTTTGATTATTACAGAAACTGCATTAATACGGGTCAGAGGTCTTTGCCATTTTGAGCTTTGTTATCAATGCAATAGATTTACAATCGGATTGGAAATTATGTTTATGATAAAGCAGGAATTATGTTTTGAATTTCGAATTAGCTGTCGTTTCACGTGGTTTTCCTACAAACATCTATATTTTTTAAGAAACCTATACTAACTTTTTCGATTACAGAACATTAATAAAATAAAAATAAAAATGACAAATACTAAAACGTCAAGTACTTATGAAATGGTGTCAAACAATATTTGGAGTTAAACATCAAGAATAAAATTTAGAAAAAACAAGTATAAATTCTGCGGAAGACCACGTAGTAACTAATCAATTATCTGGCCGAATTTCAGCTAACATGTGAGTCTGGATGAGTGCCGGAAATGTAGGCGAACTCGTCCAGATTTCTTCTCATGCAAATTCAATTAACTATGTTGACTTATTAGAAGAAAATAAGTTACCGATGGTGCGAACGGTTTACCCGCGAGAAGAAGTTCCGAACTTCTTCTACGTTCACGATAGCTGTCCAGTGCATACAGCAAGAGTTGTCATTAGTTGATTTCACCATCATTTTCATAGCCGTCCCCGGATCCCAATCCAAATAAAAATTTTGTGGGCTTGATGGTCCAAATGTGGGATAATAGAAACGAGAGGACAAGGCAAGCACTTGAACAACGTTGTAACAAAATTTGGGATTATATGAGAGATGAGAGGAACGGACATATGCAGTCGCCTAATCGGATCGATGTGTTGCAGACTAATGGACGTTATTGAAAACTATTTTGCTTACTCTCGTTTTTAGGATAAATTAATTGTCATTCATTAATGTTATTGTGAATATTTTATTAAATAAATAAATACAGTATTTTATTGTGTATTTCCCTTATCTCTTAGTTAGTGATGTTTTATGCAGTGGGTGGGTAAGGTGACTAAATAATAAAGAAGTGCATAATATTGTGACATTTCACAAAACTATAGTCGCATTAATCGATGTCTTTGATCGATGCCATTCGGGTGGATGTGTTTATACGCAGTTACGTCTAGTTACGTAGTAATACCCTTGCAATATGGCATCGAATTTTCATAATAAGTCAGTCCATCATGAGGTATCGAAACTCAATGTCTATTGTCCGCCATCATGCGTGTTAGCATTTGAAATTTATAGCTTCACATGTTATGGTTAGTGCCAAACGTGTCAAAGAAAGTTCACGTTCTATGCACGAAAGCACGAAAGGAGATGGCATAGGGAGACGACAATTTTATTGGTAAACTAACTGTCACTTTCAAAAGCTAACAAAATTGATAACAAGTCTGTTGCCAGGGAAATATCAGTTTAAGCGAAATTCAACCTAATTGTATTAGAATGTCTGTAGGATATTAAGCTTATCGTGGGTCATGATTCCGATTTGTTGACTGTACGTATAGAACAATTTTTTTTAGTTTCGCAAAACTTTCTGAGTGTCCCACGTATTTTTAGTTAAGTTTATTCGTATCACAACAAAAACCATTGTAAACGTTATCTGAGTAGTTTACCGAGTTCACGTAACTACTCGTATTATCGTAGCCATAATAACGCTTGATTCAACAGTAATTCTTTTCGTCACATTGTATTCGGACTCTTTTGTCGTTTATTCGACGGAAAATGACCATTGACAAAAGATAGGTAACACTGATATTATTGTGTGCCGAGTGGATGCCAACGAAATGAGTTTTAATACCTTTATTATGTTCGGAAGAAACTTGTTCAGTGAAGTGTAATGATAGTTTTATGTTATCACTAGTTTGTTTTGTTATCTTTTTGCTGTTGCGTTAGGTAAAGAGGAGATTACTTACTGCTTTTGTAATATTTGAAGTTCAAAGATCAAAGGAGTATGTCCAAAACTATGCTGAACTTTTGCGTCATGCGTCTTAACCATTTTTTATAAAAAAAAATCTTTTTGAATATGATTTTGATTGATTTCACATATATTTATTTATTTATTTATTATATTCTTTATTGTACAACACATCCAAATTATTCAAACTCACTCAACACTCATTTAAGAAGGGATATCAATATGAGAAACATTGAGTTATCACGGCTTCATTCCAAATCCTCTTGATTCCGGTCAATGCGGACAAAGCTGCGGGCAGAGCCAGTTTATTCTATAAAATCAATTGTACTGTCACATCCAAAACACTTTGAAGACGAGGCGACCCGAACGTTTTCATAACCACAAATACGTGTTTCGTGTTACAAGGGTATAGCGCCCTTAGACCGCAAAACAATGATAGCAATATACCAAGTTCGAATACTTAGTGTCTGTTTGGCCTACCTCCGTCATGGGCTTTTAAAGTGTGCGGTTGTGATATTGGCTCTCTTAGGACGTTTTATCAACTCGAAAATGTATTTCCTGGAATGCTGTTGTAACAAGTACTGTTTCTTCGAAGATATGTTCACACAAAGCTTGGGTTCCATTAAAAGAGCCTCCATGAGTGATGATATTTAATTGATCGTCCGGCGCACCCTGGGCAGTCAGCCCCGCTACCAACCTGCTGACTAGCTAATCTTTTCCCTACGGCATGAGCATTTATGTAGCTCATGTCATGACAGAAGAAGACCGGCTACAAATAAAGTATAGGTATATTCTATGGTATAGGTATAGTTAAGTAGATCTGCGTGGTACAAAGGGCAACCACGGGTAGTTCGAGAAAACACCCGCCGCTCAAGACGATGACACCGCATACTTCAGTCTGCTCGTGACCGTGACCACGGCCAATGCAACTTGGCCGAAACGTTGAGGTTAGTCAAAATGTTCGTTTTGTTTTGATTTCATTGTGCGCGAAAGTCCCGTAAATAGTTAATAGTTAAAAAGCATCTCTACAATTTAATACATAAATACATAACATTATGCCTGTATTCCCCGAACGAGGTAGGCAGAGGTGTATAGTACACCCACATTTCGCCAGTTACCTATTTTATCATTATCAGTCCCATGTAATAGCAGGCTTCAGGCTGCTATTGAGAACATCTTAATGAAAAATAATAAACCCAATATCACTTTTCCCGACCTGGAAATCGAACCCAGAAAGAACCCCACACTCAGTCAGTCGCGCTTGCGACCAACGAAGCAGTCAATGAGAAAATAAGTACATAATATAGACTTGCCGACGAGCTTGGAAAACCCAAGGAGTGCTACAAAATATGCTGAACAAAATAAATAAAATACTAATCCAACCTGTGATTGAGTGAAAACTTTCTTACAGAATTAATATTCATTCAATTAAATGAAATTAAACTAGTGTTCCGCGAACGAAAGTTGCTGATACCCAATAATTTTCGAGCCAGCACTCAACTGTTTGTAATTAGGTTAAATATTGTGTGTGGGAATTATAAATTTGCACCAGCTGTGCCGTGAAAATCATTATTGAACAAATTTGTCGCACTCGCCCAAATGCACCGTTGATTAATTTATTAAAGAGACCATAGATTTACATAAATGATGGCTGTGACACAACCGTTGCGCACCTCCAACGAATTTGAAATGAAGCTGTGGTCATCATTATTTATTGTAGGTGTTTATTAAAATGTGTGACATACTTTGGTGCAATATGAAGTTAAAGGAAATGCACTTATCTGTTTTGTTTTGTTATTATTACCACGTTTTTACTAACTCGCTTTCCTTCCTGTCTGTCTGTTCGGTACAAATTTTGCAAACGATTTTAAACTAATTTCCTGATGAGCTAGAGACTTGAAACTTTAAACATAGCTCAGTATTGGATGACAATGCTACATTAAATCGCTTTAATTCGTTTTAAAACGATCAAATTATTATTTTTATCATTTTAATTAGAATCATTAATTTGATCTGACAACTAGTATAACTTAAGGATGTTGGTGATATTACCCAGTAACTGGGTTGCGGGGTCTGATGGCAGTCGCTCCGTGTAAAATACTGATGTTCAGCCGCATCTGGTTAGACTGCAAGAGTACCCCAACATGATTGGGAAAAGGCTCGAAGAAACGACTGATTTGATGTCGTACTGAGTTGATTCAAAGCATGTGTTGTTGAGAAACCAAAGCCATCTAGCTATAGAACCACACGTATAGTAAATTACTAGTATTATTTATTATTCTTATGATAGAACGCCCTCAAAGCGATAATGAGTAAAAGCGTATTAAAAAAACATCGTATACTTAGATCCCACTTTCCAAGCAGTATAAAAACCAGCCAAGTGCGAGTCTTACTGGTGCAATACCGCCATGCATGTCTGTGTTTGCCTTATTTTTATTATTTGTTGCTTAACTATAAAGTATGCATTACCATCACACCTCAGACCAATAAAATTAAATGCCTTTTTTATTGGTCTGTGCATCACACCAAGTTTGAAGCTTGTATGTATTACCGTTTTCAAGATAGCGCAGAAACAAAAAACCGTTTAAATTGGATTTATTTAGAGGTTTCTTGTATGGGAACGAACCCCTTTAGATTTTTATTGTTATCTTTTGCCATGATAGAGATAATAGTGACACATTTTCTGTGAAAATTTCAACTGGTTACCTACAATGATATTTAAATATCATTGGTTGCCCATAACGATTAAAAAATACAATCATGTAACAGATAGACGGACGGACATATGGAAAAACATAAAAGGCACGGTAATAGAGTTCCACTGCCACCCCTTGGATACGGAACCCTAAAAACCGACCGTACCGGGCTACCTTGTCCGAAACTGTTCACGCTTTTGTCCGACGCTATCTGAAACGTATATTCGTCTATTTATTATTTTGTATGCATTTCCAAAAAAAAGTATATAAGTATTACATCCATTGTCTAGTAACCATAGTACAAGCTCTGCTTGGTTTGGGACTAGATGGTGATGTGTAAAATGTCCTAAAAATATTTATTTATTTATTATCGAATACATATTTTCTTTATTTATCTTTCATTAATTTTCTAATCAAATTATAAAAATCAAATATACGGGACTCGGTCGCAAGTTCATTAACTAAATAAATTGAATTACTACACCTATTTATACCTTACATTAGCGTCCACACGATTTAAGGCCCGGTACAAAATGGCTTGGGTGCGAAGGATACCGGTTTAAATTTTCACACCTTAATTGAAAAAACAATGTTTAGGTACACCGTCCAAATTACTGTCACACACACAAGCCATAGAGGTTGGGCAAACTGAATCACTTTGCTAGCTACCTACACCCCTTGCACTAATTGATTTACTTTGCAACGAGATACTCATGGTTTCAATTAAAAATCGTTTCCTTTAATTGACAATAACTGGAGCCAATAAAGTGAGCAGGGCAATAAATAAACAATCCATCAGACCGGAGTTAAGGTTACGTTAAAAAATCTTTGCGGTTTACGACAATGCCGAATGTATTAAATTGCTTTTGTGTAGTAAATTGTGCAGTAATAGCATAGCTCCTAATAACACTGTAGAACTTAATTGAGCATCACTAGAAAGTCTTACCTTGACAAATGCCATATTATATTTCAATCAAATTTTTTTAAACAAACAAGCTTTTAAAAAATGTTTATTTTAGTTTAATGTATAGGTACATACGTGGGACACTCAGAAAGTTTTGCGAAACTAAAAAAAATTGTTCTATACGTACATATATTTTTATCAAATCTTTTCAAAGTACTTTCCACCAGCCTCTATACAAAGATTCATGCGCCTAAACCAGTTTTCAAAACACTTTTTCCAGTCCGCCGCAGACACCTCGTTTACAGCCTGCTCGAACGCAGCCAGCGCATCTTCCGGCGACGAAAATTGTATCGCTTTGAGCTGATTTTTTATTTTTGGGAATAAAAAGAAGTCACACGGTGCTAGATCAGGGCTGTAAGGAGGGTGACCCAGGAGTTTGACTGGCGTGCTGTCCACGAAGTCCCTCGTTTTGAGTGCGGTGTGCGCAGGTGCATTGTCGTGGTGGAGCAGTAGCCCGCGGAGCCCTGTGTTTGGTCGCTTGTTGCTTATAACAGAGAAAACTTCTGGCAAACATTTGGTAGTATACCATTCGGCATTAATGCTTCTTTGATCCCGTAAGGGAATTGATACCAAGTGGCCAGTCAAATTAAAAAAGCTAGCGATCAAAATCTTACCCCCGCTTCTAGATCGCTTCACTTTGGTAGGCGTTGGCTCATTTTGAAACACCCAAACAGTCGACTGGCGCTTGGTTTCTGGGTCGTATTGATAAATCCAGGACTCATCACCTGTAACGATGTCGTAAACACGCCGAGACGAGCCTGCTTCAAATTTGTTAAGCATATCACGGCACCATTCCACCCGGGCCTGCTTCTGAGCATCGGTGAGGTTGTGCGGCACCCAGCGTGATACTATCCTCCTCACGCGAAGATGGCTGTGTAGAATCTCGTGAACGCTTCCCGATCCAATCTTCAATATGTTTTGAATCTCCTGATATGTAATTCGCCTATTGTCTTGGATTAAATTTTTCACTGCTAGCACGTTTTCTTCGGTAACAGCCGTCAAAGGGCGACCGCTTCTTTCGTCATCCCCCAAAGTTGGTCGACCGCGCTTGAATTCGTTATACCAACGATACACGGTTGCCTTGGAAGGGCCTTCATCCATGAATGCCATTTGAAGTCTATCGTACGATTCATCCGGTTTCAGGCGACACTTGAAATCGTATAAAATCATAGCTCTAAAATGTTCCCGGCGCAGATCCATATTTCAGTGAGACACAATACTTTGAATTAACTCGCAAAAAATGTGGAGGGAAATTTTGAAATTGGAACTTACTTATTTTTACTTATAAATAATCATATTTTCGAAAAACATTATAACTGGCCAGTCTCCCATATATAAAAACTTTTTTTCGCAATACTTTCTGAGGGGCCTGGTATTATATATGTCGCGGCTTAACCGCATTACGTTGCCACACGACAATGTATCCAAACAAATTTCTATTTCGCATCCGGTGAATGATCTGGCAACATTCTTTCTTCCTTACAAAATCGCTCCATGAACTTGTCGCGTGTGTCTGACCATTCGTCCTTTGTTAAATTAATTAGAAGCAAAAATAAAGTATATATTCAACACGAGTCTGAAACTTTCATTATCAGGCCCCATGTGTCGTGTGAAGATACATATTGGTGGCCCATGAGGGGAACTTACAAAAAATACAAGAAAAAGTCCGCCATGAATGACGCCACACCGGCCGGTTCATCAAACAACAAAATCAAGGAAGGCGCTAGATGGAATCTAAATTATCTAAAGCTGGAAATGGAGCAACTCGCCGGCAGCGGATTCCATGAGCTGAGTGTCCAATCCTTTTAATATTTTAACCTATTTTATCCTAAATCCTTAGACCAAATAAAAATGGTCGTTTGAACCTACTAAAAATCAAGTGTTGAACTTAATCCAAATTCATCGTACTTAACCTATATTCATCTTCTCACTATGGATAAAACTTGTGCAAAATAACGTTTGAAAATTCATAATATGATATGATTTCACCTAAAAACTGATAATTTCAGAAATTGTAGATCGCCATATTGTCTTAATTAACAGTGTAACAATTTTCAAAACTTTAATTATGTTATCATCATAAAGTAAAATTTAACTTAGCAGTTCTAAATTATAGTAACTAAAGCTAGCTGAGTTTGGTGGCCCATTTAACTAAAGAAATACCTAACTTAATTTCTTAATTGTTCTTATAGGTAATAACTAAATTCCCCATAATAATAATCACATTATTTACTTTGTTTTACTTAATATTTCTGCCGAACATTCCAGCTGTACCTGGTCTGCTCGCTGTCAGTGAACAGTCTTGAGTGCGGTGCTGCTGCTGTTATCTACCAGCTCATCACTGCCTCCGGCTTCCTGCTTCGGAAAGTGTCACCGAGGAGAGGAGCGTGAGATTGTTTGATTACTTACTAAACTGCCAATCTCTGACTGGTTTACATTACATTTTATTTTAATAATTTTGCTGTAAATTTAACTTAAAAATGACGAAAACTAGTGAAGAAAGTGAAGTGAAAGAACTAAAAGAACTGAATATAAAACGTAGCTCAGTAAAAGGCCAAATTACTAAATTCAAGAATTATATCAACATTGTAAACCAGAATGAGGAACTGACGAGCATCGACTTAGCCGAGTTAACTTTAAAACTTGGCAAATTCGAAGCATTGTCATTAAGATTTGATGATTTGCAAACTCGGATAGAGGTTTTGAATTCTAGCAATTTATTGCAGGAGATAGATGAGCGGGAGAGTGTTGAGCATGAGTTTGTGGTAAATATTGCTGCGTGTAAGAAAATCATTGACGATCAAATCAAAATTGACAACCAACTAAAACATGACTCATTCTGTCAGGACACGAGTGCTCACTGCTCTTCTGATTCAAAAGGCAATAAGGGCATGGGTTTCAAATTGCCCCAAATACAAATTTCTAAATTTGACGGCACGTATTTTCGCTGGCTAGAATTTCATGACACGTTTGAAAGTTTAATTCATAAAAATAGTCGCATTTCTGATATTCACAAATTTCACTATCTTGTATCTTACTTGGAAGGGGAAGCGGCTAGGATAATATCCAACCTTGAACTGTCATCAGCGAACTATACTGAAGCGTGGAAGCTTCTTTGTGATCGTTATAACAATAAGCGGCTGCTAACTAATCATCACCTCAATTCTTTACTTACTATTCAGCCGCAGACACGTGAGTCTGAGAAGTCATTGCGGTTCTTGGTTGATCATATGACAAAAAATTTGCGTGCATTGTCCACTTTAGGCCAGCCGACGGATAAATGGGACGTGTTGCTTATATTCATGTTTTCCTCAAAATTAGATAGGCACACCCTCACTAAGTGGGAGGAATATCGGAATACTCTTGAAGATATACCAACTTTAGAACAATTCAAAAAGTTTTTAATTGATCGAGCTGATGTCTTAGAATCTATTAATAGAAATAAATATGATACTAACATGACAAATAAGCATTGGCCTACAGTGTCGCGTGGTGATAGTTCTAGTTCAAATAAACAGTTGCAACCAACATCACGTGGTTACAACAATAACTATTCAAAATTTAACAATAATAATAGCAAACCTACTTCATTCACTAAATCATTTGCTAGTACAAACACTCAAAATTATAAACAAAATATATTAGTATGCATAATTTGTGGTGAAAATCATAGGGTCTATGATTGTCCTACTTTTAAGTCAAAAGGTATTCATGAAAAATATGAAGATGTCAAAAAATATAGGTTATGTGAAAACTGTCTTCTACAAGGGCATCTAACTAGTCAATGCCGAATGGGACCATGTCGTGAGTGCAAAAAAAGGCACAATACATTGCTTCATGGTCCTACAAAAGTATTAACCAACAATGTTCACGTCAGTGATTCTGAACCTGAAACTGTAGTTGGTTGTTCAACACAAAATATTAAACATGTATTGTTATCAACAGCGATAATTGAAGTCTGCAATCCCATAACAAGGCAAACAGCTAAAGTTCGCGCATTATTGGATTGTGGAAGCCAATCTTCATTTATTACGAAATCATTAATGAATAAGTTGGCCCTAAAGTCAACACCGGTAGATACTCTAAAGATCATCGGTATAGGTAACAATTGTACCAATCATGTCATAGAATCTTGTATGACCCAAATAAACTCTCTAAATACATCATTTAGTGTGCAGCTGTCATGTCTTGTGATGAATGAGTTAACTAGCGAGATCCCTAAAGCTCGTATAGATATTGAAGCCCTAAAGCTACCTCCAAATATTATACTGGCAGATCCCACTTTCAACCAGCCTGCTGCGGTAGATGTGTTGATCGGGGCTGACCTATTCTGGGACATTATAAGAAATGAGCAACGCTCACTTGGTCCTGAGAATCCTAAATTGCAAAACTCTAAATTAGGGTGGCTAATTTCTGGCCCCTTGTATACTAAAAATAATTGTAATTTAATACAATGCAATCATGCATCTATTTCACAAAATTCAAAAAATGAAGTTGAAAAATTGCTTCCTATATTCTGGAATCTAGAGGAGATTCCCCATAAGCCCATTCTAAGCGAAAGTGATAAATATTGCGAAAGTAATTTTTTACTAAATACAGTTAGACTAAATAATGGTAGGTTTTGTGTGAAACTACCTTTAAGAACCTCACCTGAATGTTTGGGTAATACTTATGCGTTGGCTAAAAAACGCTTTCTCAACTTAGAGAAAAGATTTAAGAGAAATTCAGATTTAAAGTCAGAATATACAAAATTCATAACAGAATACGAAAATTTAGATCATCTTACCGAAATTCGTGGTAAACCTGATATTTCTTACATTCTTTGTCACCATGCTGTTTTAAAGGACACTAGTGAGTCCACTAAATTAAGAGTAGTCTTTGATGGTTCAGCCCCATCCTCCTCTGGCTATTCACTAAACGACATATTAATGTCAGGGCCTAATATACAAGATTCCCTCTTCTCCATTCTTATTAGAGCCAGGCAATATAAATATTTGTTAACAGGCGACATCGAAAAGATGTATAGACAAGTTGAAGTAACTGGTAGTGACCGCGATTTACAGCTGATATTGTGGAGAGAAGAGGAGTCCCAGCCCATCAAAATATTAAAACTAAATACTCTCACTTACGGCACTGCAAGTGCCAGCTATTTAAGCACCAGGTGCATTTACCAGCTTGGGGAGGAGTGTGGTGATGAACTAATTAAAAATATCATTAAACATGATTTTTATGTTGATGATTTAATTACAGGCAGTAACCGGGAAGACCAGTTACGTTACATACAAAGTTCAGTGTCTAAAATATTAAGCTCTGGATGTTTTAATTTAAGAAAATTCAAAAGTAACTTACCCAATCTCTTTCAAAATTCGAGTATAATAAATAATCAAGATAATTTAACTTTCAGTGAATCTTCTAGTACTCTTGGGTTAGGGTGGAATCCATGTAATGATAGCTTACATTTTCCCACAAAAAACATTCCACAAAATGTTGCTATTACTAAAAGATTCATAATGTCACAATCTTTTAAAATATTTGACCCCTTAGGTCTATTGAGTCCATGCATAATACAGCCTAAAATAATGCTGCAAAAATTGTGGCTTCAAAAATTAGATTGGGATCAGACTGTCCCACAAGATATTGAAAATAGCTGGAATTTATTTCAAAGAAACATATCATACTTACAAAACTTAGAGATTCCAAGAGTCGTGTTATGTAGTGAACCTATTTATATAGAATTGCATTCTTTCAGTGATGCATCACAGCATGCCTACGGTGCATGCATATACATGCGGTCAGTGAACGCCAATAATGACGTCACTGTGAGGCTGCTGTGCGCTAAATCGAAGGTCGCACCGGTGAAGCCTACTACAATACCGCGTCTGGAACTGTGTGCCGCTCTGCTAGCCAGTCGGCTGTGTAGCTCTGTCACAGACGCACTCAGGGACGCACCAGCGCGTATGGTTCATTGGTGTGACTCTAGTATTGTTCTAGCTTGGATTCGTAATGATCCTAAAAAACTCAAGGCTTTTGTAGCCAATAGAATAATCGAAATTACAGAATCTTCTGACCTGTCAGCTTGGCGCTATGTCCCCACTTCAGCTAACCCAGCAGATTTAATTTCTAGAGGTGTAGATGCAAGTCAGTTAGTTTCAATGAATTTGTGGTGGTATGGCCCAGATTTTTTATCGAAAGACCAGTCTGAATGGCCCATACTTAATATTAAAGAAAAATCTGAAACATTAATAGAATCAAAATGTAACACAATTTCAATAAATTTCGAGTCTATAATCAAGTTTGAAAGGTATTCTAAATTTAATACTTTGCGAAGAATTGTAGCATACCAGGCCCCTCAGAAAGTATTGCGAAAAAAAGTTTTTATATATGGGAGACTGGCCAGTTATAATGTTTTTCGAAAATATGATTATTTATAAGTAAAAATAAGTAAGTTCCAATTTCAAAATTTCACTCCACATTTTTTGTGAGTTAATTCAAAGTATTGTGTCTCACTGAAATATGGATCTGCGCCGGGAACATTTTAGAGCTATGATTTTATACGATTTCAAGTGTCGCCTGAAACCGGATGAATCGTACGATAGACTTCAAATGGCATTCATGGATGAAGGCCCTTCCAAGGCAACCGTGTATCGTTGGTATAACGAATTCAAGCGCGGTCGACCAACTTTGGGGGATGACGAAAGAAGCGGTCGCCCTTTGACGGCTGTTACCGAAGAAAACGTGCTAGCAGTGAAAAATTTAATCCAAGACAATAGGCGAATTACATATCAGGAGATTCAACACATATTGAAGATTGGATCGGGAAGCGTTCACGAGATTCTACACAGCCATCTTCGCGTGAGGAGGATAGTATCATGCTGGGTGCCGCACAACCTCACCGATGCTCAGAAGCAGGCCCGGGTGGAATGGTGCCGTGATATGCTTAACAAATTTGAAGCAGGCTCGTCTCGGCGTGTTTACGACATCGTTACAGGTGATGAGTCCTGGATTTATCAATACGACCCAGAAACCAAGCGCCAGTCGACTGTTTGGGTGTTTCAAAATGAGCCAACGCCTACCAAAGTGAAGCGATCTAGAAGCGGGGGTAAGATTTTGATCGCTAGCTTTTTTAATTTGACTGGCCACTTGGTATCAATTCCCTTACGGGATCAAAGAAGCATTAATGCCGAATGGTATACTACCAAATGTTTGCCAGAAGTTTTCTCTGTTATAAGCAACAAGCGACCAAACACAGGGCTCCGCGGGCTACTGCTCCACCACGACAATGCACCTGCGCACACCGCACTCAAAACGAGGGACTTCCTGGACAGCACGCCAGTCAAACTCCTGGGTCACCCTCCTTACAGCCCTGATCTAGCACCGTGTGACTTCTTTTTATTCCCAAAAATAAAAAATCAGCTCAAAGGGATACAATTTTCGTCGCCGGAAGATGCGCTGGCTGCGTTCGAGCAGGCTGTAAACGAGGTGTCTGCGGCGGACTGGAAAAAGTGTTTTGAAAACTGGTTTAGGCGCATGAATCTTTGTATAGAGGCTGGTGGAAAGTACTTTGAAAAGATTTGATAAAAATATATGTACGTATAGAACAATTTTTTTTAGTTTCGCAAAACTTTCTGAGTGTCCCACGTATATCAAGAGATTTATTCATAATACTAAGAACCCAAATAATAAACGTTCAAACAATTTAACTTTAGAAGAACTAAATAATTCATTTAATTTATTGTGTTCTATAGCACAACGTCAGTCGTTTCCAATAGAGTACGACCTATTAGTTCGGGATAAACCATTACCTACTAAATCTAAAATACTGTCACTATCACCATTCTTGGATAAAGAAAATAATTTAATTCGTGTTGGTGGAAGACTTGATGCATCCAGTTATGCTTTCGAAAAGAAGCATCCTGTATTGCTTCACGCTTCTCATCATTTCACTAAAATGTTGTTTGAGCGAGAACATTTAAGCAGTATGCATGCAGGACCCCAGCTACTGTTGGCAACATTGAGAGAGACCGTTTGGCCAGTCAATGGCAGGCATCTTGCTAGGCGCGTTGTTAACAACTGTGCTCGTTGCAGGCATATTGCAGGCAAAACGCTATGTCCGAAAATGGGCAATCTCCCGGCTCAGAGAATAACACCTGACTATCCGTTCAAATCTGTTGGAGTGGACTATGCTGGACCATTCTATATTTTGAATAGGAAAGGCCGTGGTAGTCGGTTAATTAAATGTTATTTATGTTTGTTTATTTGTTTACGTTTTAAATGTTTACACCTGGAACTGGTCAGTGACCTTTCAAAAGATGCATTCATGATGACACTTCGAAGGTTTATAGCTCGCAGGGGTAAGCCAGCGGAAATATTTTCCGACAATGGCCGAAATTTCGTAGCCGCTTATAAAGAAATAGGGCATTTTTTAAAGGAGAATGCAGGGCCACTGTCTGAGTTTGCGAATCAAGAAGGCATAAAGTTTGTTTTCATTCCGGCTTACGCTCCTCACTTCGGGGGCATTTGGGAAGCTGGAGTAAAATCCGCTAAGTATCACATTAAGCGCGTAATAGCAAATAGTCACTTGACATTTGAAGAGATGTTAACGTTGTTGGCACAAGTGGAAGCCATACTGAATAGCCGTCCATTGTGTCCATTATCATCCTCACCCAACGACTTCCTTCCACTCTCCCCTGGACACTTTCTCATAGGAAGACCGTTGTCTGCGCTGCCATCACAAGATCTACTAAGCTCCAACGAGAACAGTCTCCGGCGATATGCACGCGTTGAAAAGCTGCGTCAGCATTTTTGGAACCGTTGGCAGAAAGAGTATATTGGAGAACTGCAGCAGAGATCAAAATGGAGAACCAACACAGCTAAACTTAATGTGGGTGATATGGTCCTAATACAAGAAGACAATGTGCCTCCACTAAATTGGCGCATTGGAAGAGTTGCCCGTCTGTATCCTGGACCTGACCATATCTGCCGAGTAGCCGATATCAACACAACCAGAGGTTGCGTTCGAAGAGCACTGACTCGTCTCTGCCCGCTCCCGACGACAGAAGATCTTCAGGGTTGAAAGCGTTCCTTTCAACGAGGCGGGAAGATGTCGCGGCTTAACCGCATTACGTTGCCACACGACAATGTATCCAAACAAATTTCTATTTCGCATCCGGTGAATGATCTGGCAACATTCTTTCTTCCTTAAAAAATCGCTCCATGAACTTGTCGCGTGTGTCTGACCATTCGTCCTTTGTTAAATTAATTAGAAGCAAAAATAAAGTATATATTCAACACGAGTCTGAAACTTTCATTATCAGGCCCCATGTGTCGTGTGAAGATACAATATAAAAAAAATAACAGGGTTCGACGTGTGCGTTACCCCAGAAAAATGTTGTGCTTTAGAAGGATGAGAGTATGATAGACTGCCTCGTTGGTCTAGTGGTTGCAAGCGCGACTTCTGAGCGTGGGGTCCTGGGTTCGATTCCCGGTCGGGCAAAGTGTTATTGGGTTTTTCCATTAGGAAATTCTCAGTAACAGCCCGGAGTCTGGATTTTTTGCCCGGTCAATAGGCTAGCCCCCTATTACATGGGACTATAACATAACCGGCGAAATGTGGGTGTACTATACACCTCTGCCTACCCCTTCGGGGAAATACAGGCGTGATGTTATGTTATGTGTTATGTTAACAGGGTATAACTTATGAACAGGGTATAGTCAACCACCTTAGAACTTCTAGGGTAATGAAAATGAATGGTTTTTGACACAGAAATTGATAGAATGGCCATGTGGGCAGGGCGCGCGTGGCAGCACTCTGCACCATAGTGCAAGATATTTCAAAGTTTTTCTCAGCACGCCTTATAACTTGTTTTTATAAATACTGTAACAAAAACCCGCAAAATGCCTTATTGTTCTGTTTCTAACTGCAGAAACAAAAGTTGTATAGTACATTTGATTCAAGTTAGTTTTTAAAAATTAATGACGTAAAAATGGGAGGCGTAATTTGTTCGAAAGTTGCCACGCATGAATCGCAAGTAAAATTGTGATTACAACCGTTCTATCAATTTATGTGGTTTTTGAATTGTTTTTGAATGGTTTCTGAGTAACTTCTTACTATTTTTATTTGAGACGGACACAGGTATTCTGAAAGGCCATAGTTATCCTGGTTGACTGTTTGGGTATTTATGTATTAGTCCGTGAAATAAGTACCTATATCTTACAAACAAAGAAACAATGATTACTTTTAAGCTTTCATGTTGCATTATAGGTCATTAACACTGAGTCACTGCTCGTGACTCGGCTCGAAACGTTGGGGTTAAAATACGTATTATCATCATCCTCCGAGCCTTTTCCCAATTATATTGGGGTCAGCTTCCAGACTAACCAGATGCGGCTCAACATCAGCATTTTACACGGAGCGACTGCCATCAGACCCCCGCAACCCAGTTACTGGGTAATACCGTCATTCGGAGGTTAGACCAGTTGTCAGACTTACAGACTTTTGACTACTCGTAACGACTGCCACATATATTCATATGACAATCGGGGCCGATAGCTTAACGTGCTCTTCGAGGCACAGAGGGGTCTCGATGTGTAACGAAACGGTCACACATCCACAAAATGATCGCGGCAAGTGCAGCTTAATTTCGTAGATCGTATAATCCTCATGATTATTACTTCACCACGAGCCCCTCCGGGCTTAAAATACGCGCTATGTGCGCGTTAATTCCTGTTTCACAGTACCTATATTAATAACACACCCCACAAGGTGGACCGACGACCTGGTGAAGGTCGCGGGAATCCGCTGGATGCGGAAGGCACAGGACCGGTCGTTGTGGCGATGTTTGGGGGAGGCCTATGTCCAGCAGTGGACGTCTTTCGGCTGAAATGATGATGATGATATTAATAACAAAGAAACAATGAAATATGTTCCATGTGGTGCCGGACATAAAGAATTGCACCAACCTATCTCTTCTCATGGGTGTCGTAAAAGACGACTAAGGGATTCAACAGAGGATGGGCAGCAGCGTTTTCTGAGTATTTAACTAACCAACTGCGATTGCCAACCCACCTGCCAGGCGTGGCGATTATGGAATATCCCCCCCTCTTGGGGGAGGCCTATGTCCAGCAGTGGACGTCTGTCGGCTGACATGATGATGATGATGAATGAAATATATTATGTAACAACATTTTTGACAGTCACAAAATAGGGCCGCTTTTTCATGACACGCAATTTTACTTGTTATTTACAAGTTGTCAAGTTATCAAATTGACAAAACATATTATTTGTTCAAATCGAGTGCCATATTTCACGATAACTGAAATAACACTCAACTACCGACCCAAAACATAGACTAGAGCTATTTATTTTACGAGTAAACCGAGCTTTGATTTTCGCTGGCTCTCTTTCAAAGTCGGCATGAAATTAGTCTCGCCACATTCGCTCCAAATCCGTACAAAATAAACTGCAGCAAAATGGAAACCTGGTGCAGAATTGCAACTAAAATTAATTGAGTAATCAGCTAGATTTAGAAAAGGCGAAATCATGTAGGTACGCACGGCTACACATCAAGCTGTACATGTCCAGTATAAGCTGATCTTGCATTGTACGGAAATCCTATACAATGCGAGGTCAGCTTATACTGGAACTTACAGCTTGATGTGTAGCCGTGTGTACACATTTTTTTTCATTGGTGCTTGACAAGTCACGAGCGATAAAATTCAGTTGTATCCTGCCCCCCTAGCAAAATTGACAATCTACAATCTTTTTCGTTTCGTTACGTTTCGTTGAGATATGTCATTCCCATTTGATTGTTTTATAATAGCGTTGACGATTGTAGATTGTCAACATGGCTAGGGGGGCTGATGAAGTAACAGTGTGATCAATAAGAGTTCCTAAGCTGATAGTATAGTCGACAGCACGTCAATGGTAACAGTTTGACTTTGCACTGAAAAAAAGAACTTTTGCTACCTGGGGGCCTATTACGAGTTTGACACTTACGAATACTTTCATAGTTTTCGTCGACTTTCATTCATAAATAAGTAGTTCCTCCTTGTATCCGCCAGGGGCGCTACTGATTTATGAATGAAAGTCGACGAAAACTATTAAAGTATTCATAAGTGTCAAACTCGTACTAGGCCCCCTGTAACTTGAAAAAAGTTACTACATAACTGTCAGGTAACCAAAATTTTTGTTTTTTAGAAACAAATAGTTTTGTTATATCAAGTTAACTTTAGTAAAGTCTTACCAGTCTTTTGTTTGCCACTCTAGTTTGGTTCAAATTTTTTTTTTCATTGTGACAGCGTCTTTGTTTCGTAAGAAATAAGGGTGATTTTCGTAATTCAAGTGCTACCACTGACATGTGATTGACCGTACATGTCCTCTTTCAAAGATCTCTCTAGTAGGATTATTAGATAGAAGTTTATGTTCGTTAATGGATAAAAATAAATACGAAATATTAAGTAGGTAAGTACGTTCTGCAAAGTAAATGAAAATTATCCTGAAAATAGTGACAGCCATTTATCTAGGTAAATATTTTTACTTTGATGAACACTAATGGAATGGCAAACATAATGATACAACAGAAAATCTCACATTTATTTTTTGTATCAAATATAAAAATATACGTAATGGTTAGTTATTTTTATTGCAGATATTTACCTAAAGTTGTTTGTTTGGGAAAAACCAAGCGCCGCAAAGAGAAACGCATGTTTTTCATATAGTTTCAAATTATTATTTCGTTTTGTTTATCGCTTTGGTATGAACAGTCGACGGCATGACAGTGGTAACACTTGAGGTTCTTGACAGTGGTACTGCTTACGAAATAAAGGCACTGTCAATGTCAAATTGTTACCACGTGCGGTCCACCGTACAACAAACTTCGAAGTTCTGAAGCATCATTTCAGGAAGCCACAGAATGCTGCCACGGAAAACATGGAAAGCAAAGCCTGTCCAAGAAACAATTTCAATTTACGTCGTACTTCAAAAGCTTAGAATGAAAAGTGTAATCATGAAAAGGAAAATGCAGAGTTTGATCAAAATTGAAGTGCGAATCAATAGCTCTGAGAGTTGATTAATATGGTGTAACTCTTTACCGCTGTGTTTTACTGAGTCGTTCATACTCCACTATTTATTTAGGAACCTTTTTAAACCAAATCAACCTGCAGTATACAAACCTTAAAGAAAATAACAATCCCACTTAGAAAAACACAACCATAGAATCCGTGCGCGCGAGAATAGTCTAATCGAGTAATATTTTACAGAATCTTAGTTAAAACTGCAACTATCCAGCTCATTCCATTCTCCAAATCGTTATTTGTTGGAATGGAAGGCGTTTTAAGTAAAACAAATTACCTGTTACAAGATGAGAGTTTGTGACCGAGCGGGGATCAGCGGCGGGCGAACGTTACGGAAATGAGAAATGAATTGTGGGGAGATCGGGCCGCGTGTTCCTCGCTTTAACCGGTACCGGTACCGGTAAAACTATCATGTTTCTGAAAGTATGAACATTATCTGGGATAGCGAGAATGTTTTTTAATAGCGCTGTAATATCTTTTAAATCGTTCATTACCGTTTACTCGGCGGTAATGACGAAAAACGTTTTGCGGTTGCTGCGCTGAAGACAAATGTTTATTTTATTACCGAACATACAAACGATTTGCACTGATATGAGTTTTCATTACATTAAGATTTTAATTTATTTGAGATTGTGTTGTTAATGTAAACTTTTTCAATAAATTAAGTCATTATTACTGTTATTATTTCATTACGTAGTATCCGACTAAATTGGCAATTCAGTTTTTTTGCTTGTGCGTCATGAAAAGCAACTAACGATTTGCCATAGTGTGAGTATTGTCAATATCTACAACAAAAACTATCTAAAGATTTAAATTGTGGAAATAAAAAATCACTCACGAGCAGGATTCGAACCTGTGACTCCTGGCTCAGTACGCCAGTGCTTTAGCCACTAAGCTACCGTGAACACTGCTCGTGGTATCGAAATTATCCTCCACTATACGTCTTTGGGTGACGTCAGCGATATCTTATTAAGAAACATTTTTTTCTTTCCACAATTTAAATCTTTAGATTTCGCTTCGCATGCGTAAATGCGTTAAAAATAATAAAATAAAGACTATCTACTTTATTCATCCAGAAACAGCAGAAAAGGACAAGGATCACAAAGAAAATAAGTTTTCTTCAAGAACAAATTTTATTATAAGTCTCACATAGAAAGACCAAAATTTTAAAATTCAAATTAACTTTATTTGCTTCAAATGTGGTACATTTACATGTGCACCTATGCAAAGACACATTTTGCCATATACATATTGTTACGAGCTGGGGGTTCGTATATGGATAGAAAGCCGATTATATGCGTAGAGAACACTTTATTACAGAACAATTACACTGAACCGCTAATTAACACACAAAGTTACTAGTTAAATCGTTCCGAGTATTGCTTCGATGTTATCGCTTGTATCGCTTGATCCAAACTGAACTCCAACTGAACTCCACTGGCGCTTTTTTTTTTTTTTTTTTTTTTTTTTTCGTATGGGCTCTCGCAGGTGGGACCGAAGTCCCATTCCTGCTTAACCGGACTTAGTTGGCGGAGAGTCCGATGTGGGACTCCATTCGCCGAAAGTTTTTTCCCTAAATACTTACAAACTAAATACGCGGTATTAATAATACCGCGCAAGCGGGCGCCCCCCAAGGGGGGGGCTCGAACCTCGCTAGGGCATTGCAGGGGGACCCCGCCGGTCCCCTGGCGCTGAGCTGCGCCGTTTATATAGGCCGCGAGTCGTGGTGCTAGAAAGTCCTCGAACGTCATCTATCCTTGTTATAAGATAACTCTTTCTCACTTGCACATTCTCGAAATAGAAAGTTCTCGAACCTCGTCGAACCTCATCTATCCTCTATCTCACTCACTCACTTCTAGAATGGAATGTTCTCGAAGCTTGTCGAATCTCGTCTATCCTTGTCTTATATTAGCTCTATCCTGCTCACTCTCTTCCAGAAGATTCTTCGTCTATCCTTGTCTGATATTTAGCTCTATCTCGCTCACTCATCAACAATTTTACATGTGGGTTTGAAATGGCCATAAGGGGTCCTGAAAACGCCTGAAAATGGGTTTTCAGGAAATGTCGGCATCGGATTTGTTGGCTCCTGAAACGGCCTGAAAACAACGGCAACTTACTCAAAATTTCGATTCTTTGGTATGTGATAGAGCCTCCTCTGATACGGACTGAAAATGCATTTCAGCCTGCTGAAAACGTCTCTAAGTCCAGGAAAATCGAGGTTGAAGTATTTCAGTCCACTCTGCTTAACCCTCCGTCGTAACAATATAATACACTGCACTGACACTGGTCAAAGACTTTCGTTTTGATACACTGCGGTATTTTGGACAAGAAGATATTGCGTAGTTGTGAACGTATTTTGTAACAATGTTCATGCTGTGTATTATATATGGCAAAATGCAACAAACACTGGTGTGTTGCCAGTAATTACTTACGGCACAGAAACGTAGTCGCTCACAATGGGCCTGATAAATGGCTCAAAGTCACTCAAAGGGCAATGCAGAAGGCTATGCTCAGAGTGTCCCTGCGTGTTCGAATCAGAAATGAGGAGATTCGCTGAAGAACGAAAGTCACCGACATAGCCCGAAGAATTGCCAAATTTAAGTGGCAGTGGGCGGGCCACATTGCTCACAGAACGGATTGCCGATGGGGCAGTAAAGTTCTGGAGTGGTGACCGCGTACTGGAAGGCGCAGCGTGGGTAAGCTCCCCACAAGGTGGACAAACGAGCTGGTGAAGGTTGCGGGAATCCGCTGGATGCGGAAAGTGCAGGACCGGTCGTTGTGGCGATTCTTGGAGAGCCCTATATCCAGCAGTGGACATCTTTCGGCTGAAATGATGATGATGACGACATTCACAACAACAAACGTTTAAAGAAAAAAGAAGACGTATAAAGAATATAATAAATAAATGTTTCAACTAAGACCGTTTAAAATACAAGTTCCATTAATATACAAAAAAGATCACCAAAATATCGATTTCTAAGTCATAAGTAGTCATAACTCATAACGTGTGTATTGTATACTTCGGCGTCTTCAGATTCACTTTGAGTAAATGTCAATGTTAAATTCAAGATACCCCAAAAGTCAACAGAGTTGTGTTAAAAAACTTAACAAACTTGCTCTCTGTTTGATGTGGGAACGACGCTGAATTTTGACTGAAAGTACGGCCTAACTTCTGAACGAAAATAAAGGTTACAATTCTTATACAAAACAAATAATGTAACGGTTTATTTGCTGCAAATGTTTTAGCGAAGTTTTTTCAATTTTATTTTTTTCTAGTTATTATATACCTCTTTGTGTTTTGAGCCATTTATTTTTGTGGGATTTATCAAAGATGAGAAGGAATATATACGGTGTAATATAGTTGATAGAGCAGGATTAATGATTTACGGCCAAAATTATTATAATAATAATTCATTTATTTGTCAAATTACATCGATCCATTATTGTTAGTAAAACATATTTTTAAAATGGTTAGTAGATTAATACATTATAAATTGGAATTAAATTACACATGATTGCAATTAGAATAATAAATAAAATAATATGAATACATTACAACACATGAAATTCTATAATATTATTAATAAATGGGCAGTCTATCCTGTTCGCTATCATTTTCAGGATACTGTTGGCGCTGCCGCGAACCCTGCCTACCATCGAAGCAATACGCTTACGCATAATCGCATTAAAACCATCGACGCGCGCCTCTGCGAACATACCAGAGGCACTGCAGAATCGCGGCAGCCCCATCAGCATCCTGAATGCATTATTATATTGTACTCGGAGGG
The DNA here is from genome assembly GCA_949699075.1 of Asteroscopus sphinx. Classification (NCBI taxonomy): domain Eukaryota; kingdom Metazoa; phylum Arthropoda; class Insecta; order Lepidoptera; family Noctuidae; genus Asteroscopus; species Asteroscopus sphinx. The sequence goes on from OX453013.1 coordinate 16,816,476, forward strand.
CTCCGTATGATGCGCGAGTATATGAACACCGTAGGCTGCATGCGTAGAATGATATGCAATACGCTGTAAATAATGTTGTTTTAGATCCAGTGGAGCAGCGCGCAAACCTACGGCATATCATATTAGCGCGCACCGACAAAGCCCTCCGCTCCCGCTCAATGTCCAAGTCATCACGTAAATCAGACGTTACAATATGACCTAGGTATTTAAAACTATCTACCATCTCAAGAGCGACTTCATTCATTCTTCTTTATCCTATTTATCCACGATTTGCCCTCCTAGAAATAGAAATTGGACATAAGCTTCATATAACATAACATCATGCCTGTATTTTCCTTCGTAGGCAGAGGTGTAATAGTACACCCACATTTCGCCAGTTATGTTATAGTCCCATGTAATAGGGGGCGAGCCTATTGTCATACAAATTATCTCAAATTTCTATCTCTAGTAGGGGAAATCATGGATAGATAGGATATTAAATTTGGATTGATAGGATATTAAGGTGGCTGGGTTAGACTGGTAACAATAATAGGACAAGAAGTAGCAAGTAATTATTTGCGCAGTGTTGTCAGTGATCAATTTGTCAACAATAATCTTTAGTTACAACAGTCGATCTACATTAGGCAAAATTCATTCCATAATATCCATCTATTAGAAATAGCAACATGCATCTGAATACCAATAAAATATAACATACATACTATTATTTTTATTATGAATGAAGCATATTAATTTGATATGTTAACACGTCATCGTTGTGTGACTTTCCATTGTAACCCCGAAGTGTGCGGTCCAACTTTTTAATGATATGCGTACTTCATTCCCGCCTTATAAATTCTTGTTCACGAATAATTCAATATGTGTTCATGAAAACAAGGCAAGTAGAACGTAAGTAATAATTAGTAAAAATCGATACTGAAAATAAATTGTCTCTCCTACTATAAGAAAATACAATATGCAATTTAGCTTGCTCAATTAACTTAATTTTAAATTACCTAGTAGAGAACCATTGATGTGGGTTTTATTTGAAAATCAGGTTTCATTATATTTCATTTTAGGCACAGACATAGTAAAAAATATAGACGAAGTACTGCGAACAATCAGAATGAAGCCAAAAAATACTATGCTCCTTCGTATACAACCAGCGCGCTCACGCGCATACACCATGCACCTGAAGGAAAGGCTTTCGCGATGTACTTAGATGGGTGGGCACGGTTTGAGGTGCATGTGTGTGCGTGAGCGCTGGTTGTACCCGAAGGAGCATAGTTTTTTTTGGCTTCACTAGATTATTCGCAGCACTTCGTCCATATTTTTTTACTATGTCTGTATTTTAGGTAGGTAAATTTTATAGCAAAACCGTACGAACTCTAATATAATTTATAATGAGTAACTTTTAATAACATAAAACAAAGTACAAAACTCCGTCTTGCTCATTTTATTGATTGTGTACTAGATATGAGCGCACAATCGAAGCAAAATTGATGGCCCATGATTCGGCCGGGAGCTGGCTTGAATTTTTATTGAATTTGAGCTCGCTGGCATCAGCTCAAACACTACGTTAGCAGAATTAAATTATGGTAGCGCCAATTACAGCCGTTTTTGAACCGCACGATGGCTGATCGCCAATTTATGCGCTTATAAAGCCCATTTCAATTATAACATGATTTCGGTTGCCCTGTTGTCGAGAATATGCGAGAAGAGAATGCAGCGTGTTACATTGTGATATCAATGTATATAAAACTGAATGGCTCGTGGTCCCACTGTCTTTGTATCACCATTACTCGTGGTCCCATCAGTTTTAAATCTCTGGAAACTGACAGCATGAGAATTAAAGGTGACCTAAAATTTTGTTGCGTTTGAAAACTTTGCTACAAGTCCTGTAGATTATTACGCTTAGCTAAAATTACTGCAAATCTAAATGATGATTGTAGATGAAGCTAAAATGAGATTCATGAATTCATCATCAATTTAATATTAACTTCTTCATCATCATCGTTGCATTGAGAAATGTAAACACTTATACAGTACCTTTAAAGCCATGCTTGTCTCTTTTTTGGTCACCAACAGAGATTTCTGATCTGGCAAAGGCTTTCAGGCACCGAAAGTTTTTCTAGGCGATCCGTTTAGTGAAGTTTGTTTTATAGATAAAATATGGGCTCCCGTCCTGTCATGAATATCTCGTTTCCTTGCTATAAAAACTTGTAAAAATAAATTGCTCTTGAAACAACGAGGCAAAAGACTTAGCAGTTTGCTGTTTTACTTTACTTGCAAACTACTTTTACGAAAGAATAAATCAGGTACACCAACAGTTCGTCTATAATATAATTAGATCTTATGTTGTAGGTAGTAAGGCTTGAAAGTTGAGTAGTAGTAGAGCTCCTTGCGAAGGAGCTCGTCCGGGGAAGGACTACCACCGTACCTACTTCTACCGCCAAACAGTGATGCTTGCATTGCTGGGTTTCGGTGTGAAGGGTACGGGTACCGGTGAAACTATAATCACATGAGACTTTCCATCTTCATGTCTCAGTTTGACGAATTAACTTGCGGATCCATTTAGGCAACAGCCTAGGGTAATGATTAATATAAACGGTTTCACTCACGTTATATCATCGGGTGTGCCCGACCGATGATATAACGTGAGTGAAACCGTTTATATTAATCATTATGAATTTAACTCACGATAGTTATTATATAAAAACAACCTAGGGTATTCCAGTTGTTTGGGCAAAGTTAACCTTTTAACATAAGGTGGACCTTTAGCTTGTTTCGCCATCCTATATGTTGGGTAGATGGGCAGAACAAAACAACGGTGGAAATATGTGCTGTATAATTCAAAGACATTTCTATACTGACGTTAATTGGAAAGTAAAAAGTTTAATAAAACCGGCCAAGAGCATGTCGGGTCATGCTCAGTATTATAGGGTTTCTTAAGTAGGTCTAATTACAAACGAATCAAATCGAATATTAATCATTGCTATTTTAGTTTTTGCAAACAGCGCCACCTAGCGCTAAATTTATGAAGCTAAATTTAAGAAGTGTGTTTCTTTTTGTGATTTTTTTAAATAGAAAGTAACTAAAGGAGCATTATTTGCTATGATAATTTTTCTCTAATGTCAATGACGTATGAACTAGGACGTCTTAAGTATTTTTCAGTTTTCTCACTATAACTCAAAAATTTATAATCACATTATACTCAAAATAATTTTAAAAGAGAGTTTTTATAAAGGTTTATCAATGTTGAAGACTATAAGTTTCTACGTTGTATAGTTTAGAAATGGCAGGGGGGGGGACACATTGCAAGCCACTTTGGAAAACTGTTTATCGCAGATGGTATACCTGATAAAAAAGTTGTGTATGAAACATTACCTTCATTTTAGTAGACCTATTCAACGATACCCCACACGAGGGGGTGCAGCGAAAAAAATATTTTCATCCCCATTTCACATTTAAAGGCGCCACCCTTAAAATACGTAATCAAGATTTTTTTATTCTTTTAAAATTGAGATCTATATCTATTCCATTTTTTGTCAAAATTTCATTTACTTAAGTTAATAAATGTAGAAGTTATTTTTTTTTTTTTTTTTTTTTAATGGTTCACAAATCGGACAAGACAATAATCACTTGTACATTGAAACATCTTATACATAAGAAATAAATTGCATGCCCTAAAATAGTGAACACAGCATGCATTAAAATAATGAGTTCAACAATTCAGATTTACTGAATGTTAATTAAATTATTAACAAAACAAAACAAAAGAGCCATCAAACTACGTATTAGTCGAATGACTCCCAATACGCCCAATACTCTTCTTTATTATTATTTTGGCTGAAGCTAAGTTACCAGAGAAAATATCAAAATGTTGCCTTATGCCATTGTAGCCAGAAAACATTCTATAGAATGGTGCATGTTGCCCAATATTAGTTCTGCAAAGAGGCATCGCAAATGTATGCCTATTACAGAAGCGACTGTTCTGACGTGGTACAGCAAGTTGTACTCTCTCAAGTAAGCTTGCACAGTCTATGAATCCATTTATTAATTTATACAGATACACAACATCCGCAGCTTTTCTTCTAGAATGTAATGTTGACATTCCGAATTGTATCAATCTTGACTCATAGGACTTGAGGTGTTTACATTTGTTGTTGACATAGGTTAGTTGGTACAAAAAACGTTTTTGAACTCGCTCCAATTTACAAGAATAAACATCGTATGTTGGATTCCATACTGGACTTCCATACTCTAATATACTGCGAACGATACAATTATAAACCGGTATTATGACATATGGATCTTTAAATGCTTTGAGCTGTCTTGATATGAAACCTGATAAACGCGAGGCTTTTTGAACTATATTGTCTGTATGGTGTCTAAATTTAAGTTGACAATCCATAATTACGCCCAAGTCGCGGATAGACGCTACCTCTTCCAGGGGTACACTGTCAATTGAGTATGTTGCAATAGTTGGATTTCTTTTTCTTGTAAATTTAATATGCTTACATTTACTAACATTCAAAAGCATGTGATTCTCAGTACACCACCTGGAGACTTTATCAATTTCATTTTGCAGTTTTATTTGATCTTCTGTGCAGTTCACTATTTGGTACAATTTTAAGTCATCGGCGTACATGTTAAATCTACATTCTAATAAACTCGCTAAATCATTTATAAAAATTAAAAATAACAAGGGACCCATATGCGAGCCCTGCGGGACTCCTGATGGTATAACATTTGTCTGGGATTTGAAACCCTGGGTAACTACCATTTGAGACCGATTTTTCAAATAGGCTTAGGTTATTAAGCGGTAAAGGATTAGGACAGACGGACAGACGGACAGACGGACAGACGGATAGACGGACAGACGGACAGACGGACGGACATGACGAAACTATAAGGGTTCCTTGTAGGACTACGGAACCCTATTAAAAGGAATCATGAAATCTTATCTCCAAAATAATAATGACAACTTCAGTTGGACAGTAACCTGCACGGCCAGCATAATAATAGCTAGTATATAGAGGTGATATTCCAACAATAAAAATAGAACAAATAAAAACCGGCCAAGAGCATGTCGGGCCATGCTCAGTATTATAGGGTTCCTTAAGTAGGTCTAATTACAAACGAATCAAATCGAATATTAATCATTGCTATTTTATATTGGTATGACACACTTCTTAAATTTAGCGCTAGGTGGCGCTGTTACTTTGTGTTATCAATATAACACAAAGTTTCTTTTTGTGATTTTTTTAAATAGGAAGTAACTAAAGGAGCATTATTTGCTAAGATAATTTTTATCTAAGGTCAATGACCTATGAACTGGGACGTTTTAAGTATTTTTCAGTTTTCTCACTATAACTCAAAAATTTATAATCACATTATACTCGAAATAATTTTAAAAGGGAGTTTTTATAAAAGTCTATCAACGTGGAAGATTATAAGTTTCTACGTTGCATAGTTTGGAAATGGCAGGGGGGGGGCCACATTGTAAGCCACTTTGGTGGGCTATATTTCGCAGATGGTACACCTGATAAAAAAGTGATGTATGAAACATTACCTTCATTTTAGTAGACCTATTCAATGATACCCCACACGAGGGGGTGCAGCGAAAAAAATATTTTCATCCCCATTTCACATTTATGGGCGCCACTCTTAAAATACGTAATCAAGATTTTTTTATTCTTTTAAAATTGAGATCTATATTTACACCATTTTTTAACAAAATTCCATTTACTTATGTTTATAACTGTAGAAGTTATTAAGCTGTAAAGGATTAGGACAGACGGACAGACGGACAGACGGATAGACGGACAGACGGACAGACGGACAGACGGACAGACGGACGGACATGACGAAACTATAAGGGTTCCTTGTAGGACTACGGAACCCTAAAAAGGCCATTCTCAATTTCTCATTACCATATCGTCATGTTTGCAACCTCGGGCCGTTTTGTGGGAATTTCCTAACAGAAAAATCTAAGTAAATAATAACAGAATACTGTGCAACCTGGAAATCAAACGCAAGAATACTCTCAGTGGCTACGCTCACGACAATCATGAAGCCAGTTTCACAGAAGAGAAACCGGATTTAAATAAGAGCTGCTGTTTTAGTGAATGCATTGCGCAAGATTTACATTCCTTAGTACAGTCGACTGCATGACAGTGGTAACGCTTCAATTTGAAAACCGCCCTTACTGCTTACGAAATAAAGATGCTGCTAATGTCAAAGTGTTACCACCGACGTGCGGTCGACCGTACAAGACTAGGTTGACAAAGGTGTGGATCGTCTTCCATTGTGTTGAAAGCAAAGATGCTGCGCACTTAGCTCGGAAAAGACATGCTATATTTATAACTATAGAAGGAAGCACATTCTTAATGTTGACAAAGTCTAGGAACTATAAAAGAAAGATAAAAATTACTACGTAATTTTAGTTACGCTTGTTATTCTTACAAACTTACAACCCAACAATGGGTCGCTACAAATGGCAGACGGCAACCCTGCAGGCCCAGACGACGAAGGCGGAATAAGCTTGACTCCTTCCAAGAAGACTGGCCCTTAATAGCATTCGATATAGAGAGAGGTGAAAGGTGACTAAGGAGGCCTTTGTCCTATAGTGGCATGGTGCAGGCTCATAATAAAGAAGAATGCCACGGGGTAGTCTATTAGTTTGTGCCACAACCAGAAGTAATTCATAGAGTTGTATATTTTTTGTAATAACTGGCTATAATAATAATTAGGTAATAATCCACGTTATCCACGTGTCATTTTTCTATAGCCCTCTAACGCAAAAATCTAACATTGTCATACTTGATAAATAAACATTTCATTTCATCAAAATTATTAATTTTCGTAATTAAATAACATTAATTTGTGTTATAAATATAAAAATATTCAATTTATCATATTTTTTATATTAGGCTGTTTGCCAGTTTCCTTCCACCTGCGCGTGAATATAGCTATATGTAACTCAACCACTGGTACACCGCTTTGCTTGAATAATTAAATCCGCGCACCATTTTTAACCAATTTTTGTCTACATTAGGTTTACGTTTTTTTTTTCCTTGCAAGTTTGCTGGAAAGTCGTATGAAATACGTCAACATTGTTCATTATACTCTCGACCTAATTATGCTGCAATCCAGCTTCGGGTAAAATTAACTACTTAGCTCACTTGTATTATAATGTAGTATTTTAGAACTTTACTTCAAAATATTAAACACTAAAAAGTGTGAAATGCTGGTACCCAACAAATACGGAAAGAACATTTTATTCTCCTTTGAATACACTGGGCATAATTGTATGACAACGACTTGTGATGGGTAGACTAAACACCATACATTAGAGGCCATTGTCATTTATTAAATTCATCATCATCATCAATTCAGCGGAAAGACGTCCACTGCTGGACATAGGCCTCCCCCAAGCATCGCCACAACAACCGGTCCCGCGCTTTCCACATCCAGCGGATTCCCGCGACCTTCACCAGGTCGTCGGTGCACCTTGTGGGGGGCCTACCCACGCTGCGCCTTCCAGTACGCATTAAATTCATCATCATCATCATTACAGCCGAAAGACGTCCACTACTGGACATAGGCCTCCCCCAATTAAGGGGGGGATATGCCATAATCGCCACGCTTGGCAGGCGGGTTGGCGATCGCAGTTGGTTGGTTAAATACTCAGAGAACGCTGAAAATAATAACTATATATAATACTATAAATTAATAAAATGTTATTCTTTTAACCAGGCACGACTGTTTTATTTTATTTTTATAGTATAGTATGGCGAAACGAGCTAAAGGCCCACCTGATGTTAAGCGGTTACCTTTGCCCATGACAACTTCAATACCACCTAGGCTGTTACCTAAATGGTACCGCAAGTCGGTGCGCCAAACTGAGACATGAAGATGGAAAGTCTCATGTGATTGTAATTTCACCGGCACCCGTACCCTTCAGACCGAAACACAGCAATGCAAGCATCACTATTTGGTGGAGAAGTAGGCACGGTGGTAGTACTTCCCCGGACGAGCTCTTTCACAAAGGAGCTCTACTACTACTAAAAGACTAAGTCTAGTAGAGTTTATTGCTCAGCAGTGGTAGTTACAGATTATTTTTAGTTTTCACAATATAGGTATGGTCAGCAACGTAAGTCGATGATTCTTTATTTTTATTTTTTATTAGTTAATATCGTAGAACCCTATGATTATTTTTAATATATCACAATGTCAGTCATTAGAGTAATCTCTACTCTACAATAAATTGTTAAAAATAATTATTAGTAGCATGTTATAAGATATTTTGGACTACTTTAGTTACTGACTGTACTTACCTATTTTTATTTACGACGTTGTTCATGAGATAGGGTGAAATTTTCCCAGAACTATGAATTTGAGGCACGTGCAAAATTAGTTTATACGAGTTATATAAGTAGATACTAGTCAAAAAAAATATCAAAATTTACTTGTTCAGTTTCTATCTCACTATCACTACATCATCAACTCAGCCTGTCGCAGTCCACTGCTGGACATAGGTCTCTCCCAAGTTTCATCACAACACTCGGTCCTCTGCCTTCTGCATCCAATCTTCACCAGCTACTTTAATCAGGTCGTCGGGCCACCTGGCAGGGGAGCGCCCTACGCTGCGTTTGCCAATTCGCGGTCTCCACTCAAGGGCTCGTCTGTTCCAACGGCCATCGGTCCTTCACCAAACATCGCCAGCCTACTGCCACTTCAGCTTATTGATCCTACAAGCTATGGCGGTCACTCTGATTCTTCTCCGGTCTCGTTACGGATTTTATCCTTCAAGGAAACTGCTTGGAGCATAGCTCGCTATATAGCTCGCTAAGCGACTTTGAATTTGTGGACTAGCCCAACTTTCAGTGTCCACGTCTCGGCACCGTAAGTCATGACAGGCAGGACGCACTGGTTAAAGACCTTCGTCTTCATAAAAAAATATATCAAATATGCATAAAAATATATCAGTTAAATTGTAACGATGAGGACTGACCAGAATTAGTGTATGACAAGTGGCGCCTTGTATACTCTTTTATGCCAAGCTAATATGTTTATTTTTATTTTTTGGATTTGTTTTAAGGCATTAGCCTTCTCATAAAGCGAAGAGGCCCGTGCCCAGCAGTGGGACAGTAATGGGCTGGTTACGTTATGTTAATCTGATTTTAATTATTATTGTTATAAATTTTTTGCGTGCCACTTATGGCAAAATATGTGGAAACTAACTGTGACTCTTTATCTATCTGTCTGGACCCGTATTTTTTGCGAAATAAATTATTCTTATTCTTATTCTTATTCAAACTTTGCGGTCTCACTGTATAATATACAGTAATTAATTATATCTATATTTCGACACCTGATAAGAACACCATTGTTTCTCATTTTGCTAGGTTTACAAGAAAATTGTAAGCAAAAATTGTAAGCCCATTCACAATTTTTGGGTTATAATATCGTCTTATGTTATGAAATTAAACACAAATAGTATAAATTTAACATTGCACCGCCCTATATCTTCTCATGGGTATCGTAAAAGGCGACTAAGGGATTCCCCAGAGGGTGGGCAGCAGCGTTCTCTGAGTATTTAACTAACCAACTGCGATCGCCAACCCGCCTGCCAAACGTGGCGATTATGGCATAAGCTACTTGGGGGAGGCCAATGTCCAGCAGTGGACGTCTTTCGGCTGAAATAATGATGATTAGTATAAAATGTCTACTTTAATTTATTAATAGTGCTTTATTTTAAAACGGCATGGCAATATTTTGAGGCAACTTTTTTTTCCACTCTCCTGTAAACCTTGTAAAAACGACACGAAAAAAACGAAATACAATATTGTTGTTATCAGGTGTCGATTAGTTAATTCTTTAACTAATATTAATGAGTACAATAAACGTAACAGGAACGTTACAGATATATTATTCACATGCATCTTGCTCCAAACATTAACATCGTTAATCAAATCAAGTGCTAAATGATCCGTGGAGCGGGAAGGGCGAGCACCAAAAGTAAGATATTTCCTGCCTCCACCAACTTACTGATGATTTCCCTGAGCAATATTTTTTCTTTTAGAACCAATGGAGTTGCTAACATGAACAATTTGTCAGAAGTCTGTTTTGTCTGTTTAGATTTGGGCTGTTTATCTTTCACTTTGAATTGGCTTTGAACTTGTCACTTATCATTTGCGAGTTCGTAAGTTACGTGTGCTTTGTTATTGGTGCGAACGTTTATTTTGTTATTGTGTTGCGTTGCTACCCTAAAAAGAACAATTATCTGTGTAAGAACATCTTTAAATCATCATCATCATCATCTTTCATCTTTTCTTTTTTTTCTTTTCTTTTTCTTTTAAATGTAGGCGGTGACGTCGCTTAGCGAGTCTCTTGGTTTTAAAAGATTTATTTTATAGCCTTCACGTTCACGTACATTTCATAAACGCTTTTTGACCTTTAAGAAAGTAGAAAATTGAAATAGCCTAAAACAGTACCACAGCCAGTAGCCTTTATCCAGTAGTGGACGTTTTTCGGCTGAGATGATGAAAACCGTACCACAGCCAGTTTGACATTATGTGTGGCGGTAACGATGGATTACAGGTAATTTCATCCCTTTGTCTTACACCCACGAAAACCCGTGATTGTTTGTATTTTGCTATTCAATCATGATTTAAAAACCACTGCTTGTTACCACGACCGGTGGAACCTGGGGGTCTACTCGCGTTTGACGATATTCGATTAATCTTAACATTCATCGCACAATTTGCTACTTCGATTAACTATCATTTCGGTATCGCATGCGTTAATCGTGTTTTGATGTTTGTCTTTCTATACTCCGATCAACCGTATACGACTATGAACCGTAGTGCTATCTTTATGCGCTTTTTTATGTACCTACCTATCTTTATTGCATACACATCAATCATAACGAAAGTTTGTACATCGTTTGTCGTGTGTTAAACGGGAGTATGGTCCTGGTCGAAACTTCGGGCTTAAAATAGGTATGTGGACATTAATTTCCCGATCGATATTAATAAATCATATTTTAAAAAACAGTTGAGATTGGTACAGTCGACCGCACGTCACGTCAGTGTTAACAGTTTGACATTCACAGCGCCTTGATTTCGGCGGTTTTCTAATTCAAGTATTACCATTGTCGTGCACTCAACTGTACCTCATCTATTTTGCAAGCCAAACAAAAACATATTGTTTATTTTGACATATAAAACAGCAACTAAATTTACATTACCACATAACAAAGAACATAATTCCGCCCAACAACAACATCAAAGCACATTATCAGTTAAATACGTGGCATGCCCAACTCAAACGCTTACAGAAAGGTGGTAAATGCCACGAAATACGGAACGCTGGCAACGAATAGTTAGCCTATATACTCCGCCATCGCAACCGCAACCTTCTAGTTGACAATGTTAGTCTTGCGCAGACATCCCGACTATGTGAGTTATCCTTTACCTCGGGTATGAAGCATGAATTTATTGACACCGCTTGTATGAGAGGAATTCGATGGAACGTGTCGGAGGAGCGGAACTATTTTAAATGTTGCTGTCGTACCTACACTAAATGAGGACATTATTAATATTTTAAATGAATAAAGATAATGTTTATCATCATTCTCATATTCATATTATTTATTTGCATTCCACAATGTAAATTAGGTCCTCCTGTCCTTATACAATTTAAATGGGGTCGGCGCAGCATGTATTTTTCTTCCATAAATCTCTATCAGCCGTCACCTCAGTGTTCATCATTTATCTTTCTTTCTATTTATAAAGTTAAGATATAAATTTTGGAAATAAATAATCGCTCACGAACAGGATTTGAACCAGTGTTCAGTACACCAGTGTTTTAGCCGCTAAGCTATCATGAACTCTGCTCGTGATATCGTACCAGGAACAGCCCCTTAGCCAAGTTGACAATCTACAATCGTCAACGCTAATAGAAAGCAATCAAAATGTGTGGGAATGACATATCTCAACGAAAAAGTCATTCGTTGAGATATGTCATTCCCATACATTTTGATTGTTTTCTATAGCGTTGACGATTTTTAATGGTGGAGTGAGCGAATTTTAATTTCCACAATTTGTATCTTAAGATATCGGTCGGCACGCGTAAATGCGTTAAAAATAAATGATAAATGATAATGTTTACGTCCCTAAATTTGGTAGATCGCTGATTTTTGATGTGTTGAAGACATTTCAAATCATAAAGCAACCAAAAGATTAACCCAACTTGTTTTTGTACACCGAATTTGCATTAAAACTTCCCCAAGAATAAAACAAAACAAATTCTTACGGGACCAAGGCTTAGGGAGTTAACAGCGGCTCTTTAAAGGAAGGGTTGACCACGAAACTAAATTTAACGTCAAATTTCACCAAAAAAGCCCTAACCACTTAGCGGTAAAGGCGTAGCCCACGTTTAATGCAGTGTACAAGGTACATTAGTATTCCGTCTATTGTCTTCCTTTTTTCGAATGGAAAGATGCTGTTGGCCTCTTCCGGCCTTTATAGCATCACTGGGCTTAAGCAGGCGAGCACTTAAGGCGCTCGGCCTGTAAAAAGCAAGGGGGGGAGGCTACAAGTTGTCTAATGGTGCCTTAAGGAGAAACGAAAGCTCAGTTTTGCAGGAAAAAAAGTGTAAGATGCTCTGTCTTTTATTATTTTTTGACATGGCATGAACGGTTTTTGTCGGTATCGAAAATAGTACCTCATTGCCACAGCTGCGGCGTGCAATGACCATATTATTTGTTACAGAAAATCACGTTATCGTTTTTTTTGGTATCCAATTTTTTTTTTCCTTTTAGACATGTTGAAAAAAAAAAATCCGAGTATTTTTATTTATAAAAATTAAAAATATCAATTGAGCAGCGACAGAAATTAACCTCAAAATTTAAAAAAGCTAAATACTGAAACATTTACTCGGATAATTATTCATTATTACTGACTTGCCTTTTTGAATTAATGATCTGCACTTTTTTCGGTCACTTATATAACAGTAATACATTCATAATAGAACAAGTTTAACCGGATTTAAACTTGTTTTATTATAATGTGTAGTAATCGCGAAAACCTAAGAAATTATTTAGTAAATAAAGAAAGAAAGAAAGAAAGAAAGAAAATATTTATTTCAGTCTCGGTACAGGCGAGAGAAAAAAAATATCTAAAAATAGTGTATTAACAATAAACTTAAAATTAATAATAATAATAAATTAATTAATAATAATATTATTAATTATTATATTATTAATTAATAATATTAATACATTTATTAATATAGTTTACACATACATTACCATCTGACGGCCAACTCTAGCACCGCGCGCGCTCATTGGTCAAATCAAATAGCGCGCTTCCCCGGCTTCCTTTCACGAAATCACGAACGCAGATTGCAACAAAGCGATAGGAAAGATGTTACACATCAAAAAAGAATAATTGTTTAGTGTTCCAGTAGTCAGCGTGCAACATTAAAAAATAAAACTAAACAAGGCAAAGTAGGTGTACAAAAAAAATACACATAACAAAAAACTACATAATAAAAATTGCCTCCATTAAGACATTTGGCCAATTCACGCCGTAGCCGCGACGACGAAGTTTCCACTCAGCATGATACTGTGTTAAAGAGCAAGCCATAACACAGCGCTGATTTTCAAGAGCTTACGTTAAGATCCTACCAATAGAGACTAAAGTTATTCAGCGATAACTTAATGGACCTCATACACTCAGACCAAAAGAATTTGATAGACGGAGCGCGTAAAACTATCGAATGAAGCCAGAAAAAGGAATTCAAAATAGCAAAGGAGTACCTACTATTCTGCCCACAGGGTTTGCAAACCGCGATCAGTAGCGTCAATCTTATTCATATAGTTTGAGGATTAGAGGTACGCTGCAGACTGCGGCTTATGATCACTGTGGGTGTAATAGTAGGTACTCCTTTGCCATTTTGTAGTCCTTTTCTGGTTCATTCGCTAGTTCTACGCACTCCGTCTATCTTATTCTTATGGTCTGAGCTCATACATTATAAAAAGGAAGTTTATTTTAATATTTCCCCTGCATCAGGCGTCGGCATCGTGCATTTATGCAGTACCATAAATACTCGCTCACAGTGGCTTTTAATAGCACGTATACAAACTTTTATTGAATTCGCTCAATATATTTTGGCATTGGCGCAAATACGATGGTTGTTGAATTAAATAATGAAAAGGCAGTTTCCCACAGGTTTTAAACGACCGAATGGCAAAGAGCCAATGTTTGTGTTCCATCTATCTACACATTTACAACCAATAGACATATTTTTAGTCAGTACCAGATGGTGACATTTTGGTTCAGATTGTGAGTCGTTGGTCGTTTCGTCCAAGGATTTAACGTCCCAAATGGACGGAACGGTGAATTAAAAAATAATGTTGTATTGTGTTCTGCGTTTCGTCCAAATACTTTTATTCCTTAAAATCTCTTCCTTAAAATTAAAATGTTGTCGTAATTAAGTAGAGTCAGATACAAAATTGTTAAGTTAATAAATAAACTTAATGGGTTTCGGAAGAATTTAAGACAAGGTTTTCTTCTTGGCGGTCCTGGCGGTGAAGCCAAGACCCTCGGTCCCAAGAGGTGCGAGAACACTACTAAGCAGGCAGTCCTGGGGTTACAAGATCGACGGGGGCAGGGAAGGACAGTCCCCCCGCTGCCTGCCAATTGGCAAGGTGAGTGCACACTGGGCCCACCCCTGCTCCTCCACTGTGCCCTCTGTTGGCATCAGAGGGACACCTGGAGTAACTCCCCACTGGCCCACATGGGACCCCCCTCCCGTACCAGAATATTCGCCACAGGCAATAAGATCCCCCGAAGGTTAATCCCTCGAAAGGATTCTATTGCCCGTACCCAGGATGCACCGGCCTAACAACTGCCGTTCCATCCAGACGTGTCCAGAGGGACAAGCAGCTGTCAGACACACGTGGAGGTTTTCTGGCTAGCACCCCTCCTCTTAAGATACTAGCTCATACCTGCGCTCGTGGCTTCGCTCCCGTGTTTTCTACATACAAACTTTCAATCCCTATTTAAGCCCCTTAGGGTAGTGAATTAAAAAAAATCCTTTCTTAGTGCTCACCTACGTCATCTATAGAAATCCTGTGCAAAATTTAATCCTCCTAGACCCACCGGTTTAGGCTGAGCGTTGTCTGTTAGTCAATTTTAAGAATTTAATGTTTTAATTTTCTACATACTGATCAAAATATACTGGCAGCACTACTACCACTACTACTGATAAGTATATTTACTTTCTTATTTTGTCTTATAGCTTTAAGTTGTTGTGTGTATCAAATCGAGCGCAGAAATAAAAACTTGTTCCTTTCTTATCTTCATTCTTTCAAATCGATCCTGCAAAGTGTTGCGCGTGTTTAGAAAGTTCAATGAAACCTCAAATCTATAACATTGTATTGCACTGCACTGCACGTCATGTTAACTTTGGCTAAGGTACATCCTGGTAATGTAGCTGTCTAAAATTACGTATGCGTTTTAACCATTAATAATAATCAAAACCAACGACACTTTACAAACACCATACATCGAGTCAACAAAAATTCCATATACATTTTAACGTCCAAAATTTTGACAGAGCGTCCACATTCTAATAATATCCATTACAGCTGAACAAACAACTTGGCAGAATGTACACAGCACACTACACTGTGTCATTTATTAGCCGTCATAAATTGCTTCTGCGGGTTTACTCAGTTTCAATTAACGTATCAGACTATTGGGGTAATAGGAGCATTAGCTTTAGTAGACGATTGCCGCTGTTAAACCCTTATTTGAACAATTTTATGACATCTTCGAAAGTTACGATTAAGTTGGAAAACTGTAGTAAAATCAATTTTATCTAATTATTTTACACATAAAATAACATCGATGATCTAAAATCGTGGACCGATGACCTGAAGAAGGTGGCTGGGGGAACTGGATGCGGAAGGGAGAGGACCGAGCGTTGCGGCGTGACTTGGGAGAGGCCTATGTCCAGCAGTGGACTGCGATAGGCTGAGTTGATGATGATGAAAATAACATAAAATAACTAGCCCATTACTAGTACACACGGCTACACATCAAGCTGTACAATTCCAGTTTAAGCTGATTCGCATTGTATAGGCTTTCCGTACTCTGCGAGATCAGTTTATATTGGAAATGTACAGCTTGATGCGTAGCTGTGCATACAACTGCTGCGCACAAGACTCTTTTCAATTTTTTATTTTTTTTATTCGCTTTTTGTGAAAGAGCTCGTCCAGGGAAGTACTACCACCGTATCTACTTCTGCGCCAAATAGTGATGCTTGCATTGCTGTGTTTCGGTCTGAAGGGTGCTGGTGAAATTAAAATCACATGATACTTTCTATCTTCATGTCTCAGTTTGGCGACCGACTTGCGGTACCATTTAAGCAACAGTCTAGGTGGTATTGCAGTTGTTATGGGCAAAGGTAACCGCTTAACATCAGGTAGGCCTTTAGCTCGTTTCGCCATCCTATACTATAAAAAAGGAAAATTGAAAGATTCAAGCCGTAGTCCACCGCATTGGCTAACTGTGGGTTGACGGACTACACACGCCATCAAGAACTTGACGAATTATATGTCAAGACAACAAGACCATCGAGAGCTTAGAATTATTGTATACTAGCCTGTGCCAGCGGCTTGACCCGTGTGGATGTCGCTTATCACGCATCCCTCGGGAATTCTTCATCTTCCCGGGATAAAAATAGCATATATGTTAATTCGTGTTATGTTGTTGTTTCATTTCAATCCATACAGTAGTTTTTGCGTGAAAGAGTAACAAGCATACATCCTCACAAACTTTCACGTTTATAATATTAGGAAATAGGAAGTAGGATAGGATTTTTTTTTCTGTTAATACGAAAATGCTGTTTGCACTCTTGAAAAGATGTCGCGATAACTAAGTTAAGTGATAATAATTATGTCAGTGATGTCTACTAGCCTCTAGACGCCGATTAGCCAGATACCATGCATATGCAGTGCATATCATACTCCCCGCCGCCAACCAGAACGTCACTTCGTTAGCGAGTGGCACCAATCATACCACCGAACTTTTGAGCCGACCAATTATAACGCGCCGTCCGTCCCCCGGCCCCCGCCAATTTTTTACGACTGTGTTCTCATGCAAAACTTTGTTTATGCGGCGTCTTGAGGCTTACTGGTCCGTGACTGCTAATTAGGTATTATAATATTAATCCCGAAGCCTTGATAAGTTCAACAAAAACTAGGGTGGCTTGAGCTAAAGAGAAACGCCTTATACTTACGTCTAAGAAACAAAACAATTATGTGAATAAGTACTAGGTTAAAAACAACAACAGTGCAAGCACATACTTCAGCGTCAGTTGACAAATTGCGCCGGGTTGGAAACAGCTGATACCACTGTTTTTGCATTAGCCCTGACTGGGAATGGAAATGATATTGAATACTAAGTAACTTGTCAGGAACGAGCTAAATAACATTCTTTGGTATTCAAATTAGTGATGAAATCTAAAAATCGGCCAAGTACGCGTCGGACTCACGCAGTAAGGGTTCCTTAACACCCATCGACCTGATACCCCATAGAAACCGATTTAACGAGAGTTCATCCAAAAACATCAACGCACCGTGCGCAAAATATTATTGTTTGCATCTCTTTCTTACACAGCACCACCAAATATGTCTATGTTTGCCTTGTTTTTTTTTTATTTTGCTAAACTACATAGTATGCACTATAATCAAACCAAGTTTGACGCTGGTATATATTACCGTTTTGAAGATAGAGCAGGAATAATAACGTTGAAAAATCTGCATGTTTTTCGAGGTTTCTTGTATGGGGACCTCCTTTTGTTTTAGACTTTTTTTTTGTTTTTAGTATTTGTCGTGATAGGCACCATAGTAACACATATTATGTGAAAATTTCAACTGGTTATCTATTACTGTTACAAAGATACAGCCCTGTGACAGACTGACGGAAGGACGGACAGCGTAGCGAGATTAATAGGGTCCCGTTTGGCACCCTTTGGGTACGGAACCCTAAAAAAGAAGAATTACCTGCAAAATACCTTAAAATATTTAGGAATAATTTTCCTCATAAATGTCCATATTCATAAAATAATAGCGTAATTTTTATTACAAAAAACAGGCTTTGTGTACTAATGACAGTGTAGCGCCTTCATGAAGTTTTTACGAGTTAATTACAAGCTTTTTATGTAGCCACAATTATAATTACGTGTCAGAAACACAAGAAATTAGCTTATAAATAAAATACGTAAGTTTCAAGCAATGTTATTTATGACTTATAATAAACATTAACTAATAAGACGAAAAAAGCAGTGATAGAATTAAACGCTTGCCTTCCATGTCCACACCTCTGACTTTTTGGATTCATATGCGGATCAGAGTTTTATTATCACTTGTATTAACGGTGAAGGAAAACATCTTGAGAAAACCTGCACATCTCAGAGTGCTCCATAAAGTTTTTGGTAGTATGTGTAGTCCGGCAACCAGCAGTATAGGCCCGCTGGTGGACTAAGGCCTAATCTTCTCATTCTGAGAAGAGGCTCGTGCTCATCAGTGGAACAGTAAATGACGTATATATTGTGTACTATGACATTTAAGCTGTTGGAATTCAGAGTAAGATAGTTACTTAATTATTCTCTAGTACTTGCACGAGTAGTGGGTAGGTCCCCCACAAGGTGGACCGACGACTTGGTGAATGGTCGTTGTGGCGATACTTGGGGGAGGCCTATGATCAGCAGTGGACGTCTTTCGGCTGAAATGCTGATGATGATGATGACACAAAACAACATATGAAATGAGACAGCATTGAAGGTATCTCGTACAAAGGTAGGTAGGTGATTATTTCAATGATTTTTTTACCAGAAGACCTGCGAAAGGAGAAATAAGTAAGAAATGTAAACAACAGTGTCTAAAACAAGATAAGGAACCTTAAATTAGTATTACTATATGTGTAATAAATATCATTTATTACATTATGGTATTGCCCTTATATTTAAAGTGCATTGTTGGTCCAAACGTAGTCCATGGTATAATAGTGATTATGTGTTAGAATAGACCAGTAAGCCTCTAGACGCCGGTTAGCTAGACACCCCCGGTCACAACGCATATGCTCTACCACTGCATATCATACGTCCCTCCGCCAATCGGAACGTCACTCAGTCAGCGAGCGGCACCAATCATAAGGAATCATACCACAGAACTTTTGAGCCAGCCAATCATAACGCGCCGTCCGCCCCCCTGACCCCACCAACGTTTTACGACTGCATTCGAATACAAAACTTTGTTTATGCGGAGTTTTGAAGCTTACTGGTCTGCGGTGTTAGAGTACCCACTGTATCTACAAAGTCCATAACATATTGCTGCTCACGCCTCGAGGGCTCATGACAGGAGCTGTCAAGAAGCTACTGACGCGCGTGATTGACGAATGGCCTTGTGTAGATATCGCCTTATGTTACACCACAATAACTTCGGATTGTAGTATTATCAAACGATTCTATTCTTTAACTAAAATGCATATTCTTTTATTAAACGACTTTAAAAAAGGAGGAGGTTATATGTTTGATTGTATGTACTTTTAACCGACTTCAATAAAGAAGGAGGTTATATGTTCGACTGTATGTATTTTTTATGTATGTTCACCGATTTCTCCATCAATTGTGGACCAATATTGAAAATTCTTATTTGTTTAAAAGGGTATGCTGCCGAGATGGTCCCATTTAAATTTGGTCAAGATCTGATGAAGATCTTCAGAGATAACGAAGGGAAATCTTCAATTAATAAAGAAAATAATAAATTATTAATTATTATTTTAATTAATTAATTTTATTAATAATAAATAATTTCACATTTATGAAATAAAATTGTAATTGATAAATAATTAGAAATTGTAATAAATAAACTAGAATCGAAATTCATAAATAAATTATAATTGTAATTGGTATACGTTATGAATGTAATTATTAGTGTAATAAATAATAATTGTAAAAGGAAAGGTTTTATTGTTGTGGGATAAATTTCGATTTAATAATGTTGTAGAATATTATTAGTTTAAGAGTGTGAATGCTAAAAATATGTAATTAAAAAAAACTATAATTAACTCCATTGTAATTTAAAAGTATTGTTAAATATCACATGCATTAAGAAAAAAATTGTATACCAGTACCTGGTGGAACAGGTATTAGTACAAAATAATGTTTTCCAACACCTTATTGTACCATGTTTGATGCAAATAAATACTTTTCTATTCTATTCTAATGGATAACAGAAAATCACCCGCGATTACAGTAATCGCTTGGCTACTTATGTATGTTTAAGTCACTCAAAATAGAAAAATAATACTAACTTTAAAAAAAGTAAAAACCAACATAAACAGTATAAAATATTTTGTGTGAAACAGTTTAGGAAGTTATTGTCATTTTTTTATCAAAACTAGTCAAAGGCTTTCTAAACTGTTTCACACAAATTCTTTTATTCTTTTTCAAGTCGGTTTGTACTTTTTTTAAAGTTTTTTTACTAGCTTTCTTTTATTAGATAATACCTACCTATTATTACTATGTAGAAACTGGTATATTTATGAAAAGCTACTTAACTTACGTACTTTTAAGATTCGTAGCTCCTACGCTGCCCTTATAAATCGTAAAAATAGCAGTCGCTTTTATTTCTACATAGTTGTGAAATAGGAGTCTGGCTTTTCAATCAACATTGTAAGTCGGTTGAAAGTTATAATAAATTAAACTATGTTTATCTGATACTAAAAAGTCCTGAAACTAACCTCTAGTTTCTAAAAAAGCTGATCGACACAAAAATTAACTAAACAACTGTCAAATCTCAGGTCAAGCGATGTGATTGGTTGTTAGTTACGTTAGTATGCCAACACATGCATCCCTATCATACAATCACTTCCAGCACATACACATGATTAACATATACTCACATTCAGAATAATCAGTCACGTCCAACACTCACACACTCACCCCCACCATCATACACACTCACATTTACACACTCCCAATCAAGTCACAACACAGCCCACTACACAAAATACAACACACAAATAAGTGAACAACCCATGTATTTTATTAATGTATAATTATTCTAATTAGTTCACCATTATATTTTTCTTTTTGTTTTGTAATACTAATGACCAGCCTTATACTGTACCAATAATTGGGAAGGAACTAACTCCTGAAACACAGGGATAACCTAATTTTGGAGTTAGGGACTTATTTAAATTGTTATGTGGAAGTCAATAAAGTATTTACTATTTATTTACTATTTAGTATTCTGCTCAACCAATCACAGCAGTTGACCTAAGATTCAACAACAAATTTAATTGATTTTCCTTCCAGAAAACAGGAGTTACTGTCAAGCGTTGACTTTCCTATTCGAAGTGAAAATAGAATAAATAGAATTCTATTAATTTATAGGCCACTATCTAACATCGGTGATTTCGTTCCGCTGTCGATAAAAAAAGTGTTTTTTCATACAAAATTTACCATCCCTTTTTACCCCTTTAGAGATGGAATTTCAGGAAATATTTCCTCTAAATTTTAAATCTCTGTGTCTACCGGTTTAGGCTGTGCGTTGTGTGTTATATGTGTTAGTCAGTCATTTTATAGAGTTTTAATAAATAGAATAGCTGACGCCCGTGGCATCGCTCCGGTATTTCTTCATATAAACTTTACCACCCCTTAAGAGACAGAATTTCAAAAAATCTTTCCGTAGTGCACCTCTACGATACTTATTTAATTAATATTTGCTCTCAAATCTCTAGGTCCTGGTTTAGCCTGTGCGTTGTGTGTCAGTCAATCCATGTTAGACTTTTACTACGTAGATCTATAAATCACGCGACTTTATAATATGGTTTTAAAACTGTCAGAACAGAAAGGATAAGACCAGCGACGACACAGCCCCTAGACGCCACATAACAGGCGGCCGATTTCTATCACACATAAGGGAAAAATCCTGTATGTAAGCCGCCACTCAAACAATTTGAATCAGTGTTGACCACTTCTGTGAGCCGTTGACACTTCCGTGTTAGTGAACACAAAATTTACAAATAAATGTTATAATGACTTCTTGCACAGTACGATTGTGTTGTAAAAACAGCAAGACTTTGAGTGTCCAGAAAGACGGCATAACATTTCATCGTTAAGTTAATAATGTCATTATCCAATTAGATTTTTCAACTGATTTAATATTTAATGAGAGTTCATCTTATACTGGTTAATTCGCAACGGACACCAAAGGTGCAGACGGCACGTTGATGTCTTTCACAAAACATCTCTTTCTTACGCAAGCACTTAATACACTATCTCTTTCCCTCTATTTAATTGTCAATGTAACTAGTGATGTACTAAATCTGTTATCGATGAAACAAAGTTCTCCATACTATCAACGAAATTGAAAAATATAGGTAGTAGAATATTTTGCAATCTACAAAAAAAAAAAAAAAACTACGATTTCAAACATTCAATCTTTATATACCTATAACAGCCAGGGAGTCTACTCCCGTTCAACGATAAACGAACTTTTGTTCCGACCGATACGTACACGATAAATGATATATGTACCTTTTTTAGGGTTCCGTAGTCCTACAAGGAACCCTTACAGTTTCGTCATGTCCGTCCGTCTGTCCGTATACCCATCTGTCCGTCTGTCCTAATCCTTTACAGCTTAATAACTTCTGCAGTTATAAATATAAGTACATGTAATTTTGTTAAAAGATAGTTTAAATATAGATGTCAATTTTAAAAGAATAAAAAATGCGTGATTATGTATTTTAGGGGTGGCGCCCATACATGTGAAATGGGGATGAAAATATTTTTTTCGCTCCACCCCCTCGTGTGTGGTATCATTGAATAGGTCTACTAAAATGAAGGTAATGTTTCATACAGCACTTTTTTATCAGGTGTACCATCTGCGAAATATAGCCAGCTAAAGTGACTTGCAATGTGTCCCCCGCCCCCTGCCATCTCTAAACTATGTAACGTAGATATTTATAATTCTCCACGTTGATAGACCTTTGTAAAAACTCTCTTTTAAAATTATTTTGAGTATAATGTGATTATAAATTTTTGAGTTATAGAGAGAAAACTGAAAAATACTTAAGACGTCCTAGTTCAAAGGTCATTGACCTTAGAGAAAAATGATCTTAGCAAAGAATGCTCCTTTAGTTAGTTCCTTTAGTTAGTCCTTTAGTTAGTTCCTTTAGTTAGTTAGTGTTCCTTCGTGACACACATTCGAGGCTTTTAAGGTCATCAGAAAACCTCACGTTGGCGATACCATCGCATTCCACAAATTTCTTTGGTAATTCTTTTACAGTTCAGGCTGCTCGCCTGTGGAATGCTTTGCCAGTACAAGTGAGGCGTGCTCAATCTTTGCCTATATTCAAAAAACTGGTAAATGATCGCTACCTATCATCACTGTAATTTCCGGCAGGTACATTATGTAATATTTAGACATATTGTATTGTATTTATTATGTTTATTGTATCTTATATTTATGTAGTTCTGTTATAGATATATGTATAGTATTTATGTTATGTAGTATATGTATTCTATTATGTTGTTACACTGCGTACTACCCCTCTCTACTTGCCCATATTGTCCATCCTAAGGTTGTCTGGAAGAATTCGCCTTGAGCGATAAGACCGCCCATTGTACATGTGTTCTATATAAGTCATATATTGCTATCTTCTTTTGTGTACAATAGTATTTGTATTGTATTGTTGAAAAAAAATGACTTTCCTTCGTACGTACGTATTTTTACATTTATTACGTATTACTAATTACTACATATTTAACTGTCGAAAACATTGAAAATTTAAAATTAACTAATAAAATTACAGTAAAAACTACAACAAAAGACCCTTCTTTTGTTGTACAAACAAAATTATAGATCTCAAACGATTTTAAACCTAATTGACTACTAAGTTAAGTTAGAAATCGTAAAAATAAAGAAAGTCGCTAGCTAGCTACCAATAGCCAATAGCTATTTTACTTGGTCAGCTCACGGCAGCGCGGCGGCTGCCCGCTACACCGTAAACTTGTTGGTTATTCGAAGCAGTAGCTAATAGCTAGCTATGGTGTAGACAGATATCGTAGCCATTGATCGAAGTAGCCATGGCTATTTGTTGAATAGCCGCTATTTAGCTAGTTATTAGAGTAGCTACCCACTTCTAAGCCTTACTCCTGACCCCGCCTGGATCGAGTGCTGTATCAATCGAATTTGAATTCGAGTTAGTGTCAAATCGTACTGCTTTTTTCTAGGAATTGAAATTAGCTCGATTTGGTTCAGAGCTTCAACCAGTCGGGAGTAAGGCCCACGATGTTAATTTACAACTTCCACACGGACAGGGTCACAAGCACAGCTAGGAATGAATAATTTAGTAAAAAAACAAATTTTGTGTCACATTCGATTTTAT
This sequence comes from Asteroscopus sphinx, assembly GCA_949699075.1. NCBI lineage: Eukaryota > Metazoa > Arthropoda > Insecta > Lepidoptera > Noctuidae > Asteroscopus > Asteroscopus sphinx. The sequence continues at coordinate 16,840,934 of OX453013.1, forward strand.
TTAAGATTTGCACGGATGTGTAATATTTCTCCATGAAGCTACTTGGTCTTTTACTTCTTTCGAAGGCCTCTTTGCGAGAAAAATCCTCAATTCAAATCAATCGCACTATTACATCCCTGAAAATGTTTGGTTTTGTTAAAACCTATTAAATATCACAATAATACTGTCAAACGCGGTTTGACACGTAAACACTGAAAAAATTACTCAGTACTATCAGAATTTCGCTTTCAATTACTACTAAAATAAAATAATAAAAAAGATTTCAATATCCAAAAGAGACCTCTTGAGCAGTCGCATAATTTGAGGTTACATTAACGACAATTGTACAGTTTACTGTCTAATTCAACATTGTTTATATAAAAACAATCAGAAATATATCAAATAGGTTAGGTAAGGTTAGAACTGTGAGCGAGCGAAGTGAGTGGTGCCGCGGTAGCTGCTAGCGAGTACTAGAAACAAATTACAGTTATTAGTTGTTATATTCATTAGTCACAAAATTTGTTTTATTTGATTATATCGAATGGTATTTATAATGGCTTTATTATAAAAGCTCAAAGTTACAAATGCACTATTCGAAGGCTATACATATATAAAATTAATTTATTTAAAAAATGATTAGTGGTGATTAGAATTTTTTTTTTTGTCCTTTAAATTTAAGTTATTTTTGAGTAGGTTCTTTTCTTTTGAATAACGTTTTATTTACGTACTAATTAGCTGTTATAGTTTGCAATAATATTTGTTTTTGTTCCATGCTGTGTTCACTTTTAAATGTTAAGTAGGTCCAATAATATTTATACCTAGACGTAGTACCTAGTATGTTAATGTAACATTTTGTGTAATATTGCTGGGTAAAATAAATAATATAATACTACTACTAAATTAATTATTTTATTATTTAACCCACTTGTTACTACCGACCTTTATAACGCCACGAATCGAGCGTTAGATCTACCTGATATTTATGAGTGTTTATTGTTACATAAACAAAGATTGTTTTACTTTAATTTAACGAGGACACACACACACACATATATACACACTATACACTTAATAATAAACTAGAGTGTTTGTCACAATTTTTTTAGTGATTTGAAGTTTATAAGTGTTTTAACATCAACATTATAATTTCTTTGAAACATGTTTTCGAAAAGGTAGGTTTCTTTGTATTTCTGTTAGGTTTTTTTTATTTTGATTTATAATGTCGTAAAGTATTCTTATCACAGCTTACATATAAGATACAACTGATTCAAATATCATGGTATTTCATAACGATTTACGCCTGTTATTATTTGTGGCGTTATAACACCCGGTAGTAAAATTGGCGTACAGTGACCAATAAAATTATAGTTTCACGCTAGTTGCAAATAAGTAAATGGCTTAGTGACATCATCGATATTTTACATTATCCAGATTCGGACGTCGACTTTCCGAGGGAAATCACAATATTTTCACCAGAAAATGCAAATACTAAAGTGACTGACGAGGATTCTGGCGAAGAAAATGTTGTATCACTGCAAAATCTCCCAGATTTGATATGTTAATTTTTATCATATCAACCCATTTTATCGATTTTCAGGTTCCCAACTAATAATTCCAGCAGAGATTGTCTTTGACGATTCTTCAGACAGTGAAGAATCTGAAGATGATTTGTCTTTGTCTCCATTGCACAAAAAGGCACATTGAATCATTGCCGATGGCATGAGGAACAACAGACACCATCTACATCTATACGTATAGCAGTTCCATTCGTGGTAAAAGTGTTATTTGTCATTGTTTTGCCATTGCCTCGATATGCCCTTATATAATGCCTGGCAACCTACCCTATCGTCGAATTGTTGCAAGAGGATTGTTGGAGACATTTAGGATACAGGAAAAACGTGGATCCAGCTGCATACCTAGAAGCCATCACGAGGTTTCTCGATATGATGGTACTGATCACTTAATTTAGTACCTATGAGGATTCACAAAGCCGTTGCACGATTCAGAAATATATAAAAAATCTGTCGTAAATCCACACTTTTATAAAAGTAACTCTGCCTGTGTCTGTTTGTTACCTCATCAGGACTAAACCACTGAACCGACCGTAATGACATTTGACAAAGAGGTAGCCTGGGACCAAGAGAAGGAAATAGGCTACTTTCTTATCCTGTAAACCAAAGGGTTCCTGCGGAGTAAGCGATAAATGACATCCAGGCGGGCGTAGCCGTGGTGACCTTTAGAGTTTTGTATACATTTGCATCCAAAATTATGTTTTTATGCATATCATGCATGTGATTAGCGAATTATTACTTTGAATATCAAATTAAAACTACTATAAGTACATGTATTTCTGTTTTATTCAATACTAAATCGCACGCAAGCAAACTTTTTAATAGCAGCCTATCTTACTACCGGGCGTTATAACGCCACCCATTTTCCAGATTTTCCAGGGAACCAGGATTTTTTTCAATATTTTTTTTAGAACACTACCTTATCATAAAGAAATATACTAAAAATTCAGAACGTTCTGCGTCAGAAAAAAGTTTCAGTAATATCTGGGTTAATATTTATTTACTATATAAACGGACAATTACCTCTTTTAAAATATCCGCTTTACAAAATAATAACTCCATATTCAACACCAAATAAATACATAAAGATATTTTTAAAGATATAATTATCTTAATTCTGAAAGTACAGAGCACCCGTCTTACTTTCAAAATTAAGATAATTTTGAAAGACTCCCTCCCTACTTGTAATACTTACTATTATTATTAGTATATTAATTACTTTATTATTAAATAATATTAAAAGACATAAGAAGCTAAAATCCTTATAATTAATACTAAGTATTACATAAAAATAATATCGATAAAATAATATTTTATCGATATTATATTGTGTTGAATCTAAATCTGTCTCGTCTCTAACCCTACAAAGTTTGAAGTTTCTATGACATAATGACATTGTCAGGGCCAACCGGATCGCTGTACCCCGCTTCCTCATACCTCAGCTAGTGGCAGAATTGTTTGTTCGCATTAAATTCAACAATATCCGTCTAGGGGCTGTGTTGTCGCTGGATAAGACTAACATACTATTAAAACATCAAAAAACGGCTACTGAGATACAATAGATTTTCTGTTATTTTGTTGCCGCCGGCAACACAGTTACATTAAAATAAGAACAAATTGATAATGGCTGGATTTTAAAAGATATTTTTGTGATAATTACACACGCAAAGCTATACTTTTTAAAACCGAACGTCTTCCGAAACAAATTAATAAAATATAACGAGAAAAAAAACCAGTACGTACCATTGAAAAGAAGTAAATAAAATATTATGCTTGACTAAATAACTGATTGCATCTCTTAAAAATAAAGTACGTAAAGCATTTTATTTTCCTGAAGCACCACAATTAAAAGATTCGTTTACTTAAATTCAAAAGCTTTTTCAATGTGAACTGAAGATAAAATAGTTAAGACCTACAATAAACGAATCTTCCATGTGCTTGGGGCAAATAAAACAAAGGTAGTGGAACCACTAAACTGAGCGAGGACTATGAAGAACACAAACAAAATTAAAGAAAAACTAAACAGCAAGTAAACATCGACGAAGCATGTCCGGTTCGGGTAAGCTAAGCTAATACTCGCCGGGGGAAGTTAAAAAGCTTCGGTGAAACCGTTTCTATCTATATTCAGTGCGTCCTAACAAAAACGTTGGAAGTTTTACAAAGACTTTAGCTAAATATGTTTTGGGAGATAAAATTGGGTTTTTATCGCTGACATTACAATTAAGCATTTTGTTTTTATTAAGCCGGGTCTCCTGTGACCAAAATCTAACATTTTTTTTTAACAATAATGCTAAAATTTTGTTTAGGCCAATCAAATGTAGCCAAACAGCAAGGCCACGCCCCCATTTTATTAAAAAAACATGTTAGATGCTTGTTAGATGTTAAAGATAACAAAAATATGGTCGCCGGAGACATAACTTTAGGTGAACAACTTTGAACACAGGAAAATTGATAAAATACATAACTCACTTTTTTTATATTAAGCTGTGCTTGCTGCGGTCAGTCTGCCCACCTTGACAAGGTAAATTCAGAAGTAGAGCGTAGGTCAGCCCTCCCCCCCCCCAATAGATGACCCTGATGACCCGCTCCCACCGATCACCCCTGACGAAGTTCTCTCTATAGTCAAGGATCTTAAGCCCAAAAAAGCCCCCAGCGCAGACGGCACCACCAATAAGGTGTTGAAACGTTTCCCTGCCACCCTAATCGCTCTAATGACCGTCATCTTCAATGCGGTATTTAAAAACAACATCTTTCCCCAGGCTTGGAAACAAGCTACGGTAATCGGTATTTCCAAACCGGGCAAGCCAAAAGCCGAGCCGAGTAGTTACCGGCCGATTAGTCTCCTCAATGTCTTCGGTAAAATCTACGAGAAGCTTATTTATAAGCGACTCAAAGATTTCGCCGACTCAAATAAACTCCTTCCCGACGAGCAGTTTGGCTTTCGTACAAAGCACTGCTGCGTTAATCAACTGCACCGCATTGTAGAACACATCAGTGCAGGCTTCGTACGCGGTCAAATGACCGGTACTCTCTTTTTCGACGTGGCAAAGGCTTTCGATAAAGTGTGGCACAACGGCTTATTATATAAGCTGTACACTATGAATGTACCACATCGTCTCGTGCTCATCATCCGAGACTACTTATCGAATCGAACCTTTCGCTATCGCATAGAAGGGGCTCTCTCCTCCCCCCATCCCATTCACGCCGGTGTGCCACAAGGCTCCGTGCTCTCCCCCCTACTGTTCACGCTGTACACCAGCGATATTCCAAAATGCGGTGCAGCCCGTATTGCCCTTTTCGCTGACGACACGGCAATCTATTACTCCGGCAAGACCCATGTCGCTATTTCTCGTACCCTCCAATCCGCGGCCAACACCCTAGGTGACCGGTTCCGGAAATGGAGAATCGAAGTCAATCCCGAAAAAAGTGCAGCTGTCCTCTTCGATAAGAAACCCCTGTCACAGTACCGCAAAGAACTGAGCGTACCAGTCTCAATGTTCGGGAAACAGATCCCATGGCAAAGTAAAGCCAAATACCTTGGAGTGATCCTTGACCGTAGACTGACATTCAGACCGCATATCCGCAAGGTGAAAAACCGTGCCGCCTTCGTCCTCGGACGTCTCCACCCCCTACTCAATGCGCACAGTAAGCTGCCCACTCCTCTCAAAGTAAGGATATACACCACCTGTATCCGCCCCATACTCGCCTATGCTAGCGTTGTGTTCACACACGTTAAGCCGGTGAGAATTCACATACTCCAAACCGTCCAAAACCGTTTTATGCGAAGGGCCGTAGGCGCCCCCTGGTACTTACGCAATGTCCAACTCCACCTAGACCTCAAACTGCCGACCATCAAGCAGTTTTTCAAGCGTGTCTCTAAACGCTATTTCGATTCCGCTCCCATACACCCCAATCCCTTGGTCGTGGCGGCCACCGTCTACCAGCCATCTGCTATTAGCAAAATCCGACGTCCCAGACACACACTCATTGAACCCGATGACGCTATTACACTCCTCCAGGAGTCAGATAAAAGCACAAGCACACTCCGACGCCGTCGTCCAAAATATCGTCCCCGCCGGCGAGGACCGACGCGACACACACACAGAATCCGAGAGTCCGACTCTCGAGAAACAGAAACACAGCACCGGCTGCTGGGGGGATCAGTGGCGGGGTCCCCCTGCTGCACCCTGAGTCGAGGTCCGAGCTCCCCCCTGGGGACGCCCTCACGGTGTAAGCAACCGGAGATAATCTCGTCACGCGAGACCGGCCCTATGCTCTAGAGTAGTTCCTAGGAGCAGGCTATTACGTAGCCACTGTTTAGGTTTTAGGTAGGTCTTAGCCTCGCCGGCGAGGCTTGCCGCTTAACGGCGTTTTAGCACGTCACCCGATAGACCGAAAGACCGCTACTTTCGAGGTAACCAATTCGATGCAGCAACGGCTGCTAGGGGGACATAGGAACGGCGGGGTCCCCCTGCAATGCCCCAGCGAGGTTCGAGCCCCCCCCTTGGGGGGCGCCCGCTTGCGCGGTATTATTAATACCGCGTATTTAGTTTGTAAGTATAGGGAAAAAACTTTCGGCGAATGGAGTCCCACATGGGACTCTCCGCCAACTAAGTCCGGTTAAGCAGAAATGGGACTTCGGTCCCACCTGCGAGAATCCATTCGAAAAAAAAAATTTTAAAAAAAAGCGGTCAGTCTGTGGATGGGTGACCGTTTCGTTACACGTGAAAACCCCCCCGTGCCTCGACAGCTCAACATGCTCTCATGTTAAGCTGTCGGTCCCGGTTGTCATGCGAATATATTTTTTTCTGTGCCAATATCTATGACAGTCGTTACGGGTAGTCAGAAGCCTGAAAGTCTGACAACTGGTCTAACCTCTGAATTTCAGTATTACTCAGTCACTGGGTTGGGGGGCTCTGATGGCAGTCGCTCCGTATAAAATACTGATGTTCAGATGCAGCTAGTTAGAGTGGCAAGACTGGAAGTCGACCCCAATATAGTTGGGAAAAGTCTTGACTTTTCCTGCTCCTTGTTTTTTTATCCTGCTCCTTGGAACAGGATAGGATAATTCACTTTTGGACATTGGAACTGAAAATTGTGATTTTAATTATTTTCAAGAGTAACCCATAGCTTTTGAGCTTCAATTGATTTGTGTTTTTAGAGGACCGGTAAGTACCTAATGTTTCCATGAATTAAACTATTAGTACTGTAGTAGCATAAACATTGGACTTTAACTTAAGTAGGTAGAAGGAGGAAAAAGCCTGTTTCAATTTCGATAAACACCTTCCTACTAGGAATGTTTTTATCCCATCAAGCGTTTTCCCCGTGAAACGTTAGTTACTAAGTAGCTTTGGGGAGTTAGACAAAATTAATATTAGGTAAAATGGATTTTAATATGAGTGAACAATATTGAAAGAGCAAAACGTCAGTTTCGTTGTCGCCAGCAGATTTGAAACAAAGTTAATATAAACACGAAAAACTGGATCAGACCACAGGGCGTCACATCAGAACAAAAGTACGAGAAAAACTGGCAAAACCGACATAACGAGTAACCAATGGGAAAAGCAAAACCCTGCATCGGGGCCGAAAGAAACTAACTGCGAATTAATAGCGCAGTTAGGGAGCCGGTCAAAACTACGCGCCAATGTTCAACCGATTTAAATTCATACTTTATTATAGTGTACGGTGAACATTTTCTTTTTATACATCGCTTTTGTCGGATAATTCAATTAACATTAGTTTTGTATGTGTAGTTTTCGTTGACTATGTGACGAGCAATTGCATTGTTGTTAAGGACCCAGGCATGGACAAATAAAAAAGGTGGACGAAATCTCGCTAAACAATAAGTGAAGAACCCATAGTAAGAAGGCTCGCTTGATCGTACGTACGGATTAGTGATATATATTAGATTAGATATAGAGTACATATATGATATCACTGATCTATGCGTACGATCTATCCTTTTTAGGGTTCCGTACCCGAAGGGTTCCAAACGGGACCCTATTACTCTCGCTACGCTGTCCGTCCGTCCGTCCGTCCGTCCGTCTGTCTGTCACAGGGCTGTATCTTTTGAACGGTAATAGATAACCGGATGATATTTTCTCAGAATATGTGTTGCTTATGAGGTGTATCATGGCAAATACTAAAAATAAAAAAAGTCTAAAACCAAAGGGGGTCCCCATACAAGAAACCTCAAAAAACATGCATTTTTTCAACGTTTTTGTGTTTGCTGTATCTTCAAAACGGTAATATATACCAGTGTCAAACTTGGTCAGATTATAGTGCATATTATGTAGTTTAGCTACAAATACTAAAAATAAGACAAACATAGACATATGTGGTGGTACCAGCGTAAGAAAGACATGCAAAAATTCATATTTCGCGCACTGTACGTTGATGTCTTTTGATAAAATCTCGTAAATTTTATGGCGTATCAGGTCGTTGAGAGGTACGGGACCCTTACTGCGCGAGTCTGACTCGCACTTGGCCGGTTTTTTTTATTCGTCCATGGAAGAAATATGAAACTATTAAAGTAAAACTAGTAGCTAATAGAGAGCATCAAAATATAACTTTGTATCGCTGTGAACCGTTTTAAGCAAAGACATTTCTATACTGACGTAATAGACCACTACAGTGTGCGACTGAGATACCGATCTTTACGAAAAAACCTATATGCTAGAAAGAGACATAATAAAATGTCAGTAGAACCGATTTTGACAATTGTAATCTCCCATAGCGTCCCATCAAAATATAATCTCGTATTATTTTATGATTTATTTCACAATCGTTCTGTATTTTATCCAATTAATATCAATAATCGTATTCGTGTAGTATTCTGTGTTATACTGCTGTGTAATTTACATTATTAACCTAAAGAAAGAGATGTTTCACAGGTAAGTATCTGCAGGACAATACTACTTTCATAATGCTTATTTTCATAGAAGTTATTCTTAAATTTATTTAGTAATACATTAATAACATGCAGTAAATACCCTATTTTCTACATAATATGTTATTTTAAATAATTATGTGTTAGATAAAAAAATATTGTGTACGTGAAAATGAAACCGTTTCGCATATGGATTGCTCAAAATATATCGATATGTCGATAGTTTCAATTATATATTTTTTGTACTACCTAGCACCATACATGTCACAAGTTAGTGTCCGTTACTGCTTTAAAAAAAATACAATCGAATTGAGAACCTCCTCCTTTTTTTGAAGTCGGTTGAAAGTATTGAAAGGTTGATTTAGTTCGGCCGCACATTGGAAGGAAATCACAATGATTCATTCATTGATCACAGAAAAAATCTGACGCGCCGGAACCTATACCATGGTTACACTTTTACGATGTTATAATAGTATGTTGTACGTCTATGGCAAAGAGACGTTTCACAGGTAAGTATCTGCAGGACAATACTACTTTCATAATGCTTATTTTACATTTATACAGTTAATTTTAGTACCAGCCCCGCAGACTGACAGAATTTTCCGGATCGTATGTCTGCTTTTGACATATTAAAATGTAAATACGGTGCTATTTTATGACAATGTGCGGCCGGGCTAAAAATGCTGTAAAATATTGACCGGCTAACTTCATAACTTCCAGATTTCCTGTCAATCAACTCAGCCTATCGCAGTCCACTGCTGGATATAGGCCTCTCCCAAGTTGCGCCACAACGCTCGGTCCTCTGCCTTCCGCATCCAGTCCCCCCCAGCCACGTTCTTTAGGTCGTCGGTCCACCTGGCAGGGGGGCGCCCTACGCTGCGTTTGCCGATTCGCGGTCTCCACTCAAGGACTCGTCTGCTCCAGCGGCCATCGGTCCTTCGACAGACATGGCCAGCCCACTGCCACTTCAGCTTACTGATTCTACAAGCTATGTCGGTCACTCCGGTTCTTCTCCGGATAATCTCTTTCGGATTTTATCCTTCAAAGAAACTCCAAGCATAGCTCGCTCCATAGCTCGCTGAGCGACTTTAAACTTGTGGACTAGCCCAACTGTCAGTGTCCACGTCTCGGCACCGTAAGTCATGACAGGCAGGACGCACTGGTTGAAGACTTTTGCCTTCAAACTTTGCGGTATAGGCGACGAGAAGACTCGGCGAAGTTTGCCAAATGCTGCCCAGCCCAGACGGATCCTTCTGTTGGCTTCTTTCTGATTTCCTGATTTCCTGTAAATGCTGTTATTAAAGAAAAATGGATGGGCACAAATGTTAAAACGAATAAGCACCGTATCTACTATTCTCCGCCAAATAGTGATGCTTGCATTGCTGTGTGGTGCCGGTGTAATTACAATCACATGAGACTTTCCATTTTCATGTCACAGTTTGGCGAACCGACTTGCGGTACCATTTAGGTAACAGCCTAGATGTTATTGCAGTTGTTATTGGCAAAGGTAACCGCTTAACATATGGTGGGCTTTTATAAAAAAAAAAAAAAAAAAAACTGAAAGCCTCGAAAAAACTACAGGGTTTGCAGTAGATATTTTAAGGATAACTGTATCTTTTAGTGAAATCACCAACGATCCATACCTACGGAATTTGTTCGGGTCGGTGTTTGTTTCTTATAAAGATCTTTACTTTAATAATGGTAAATATTCAAAGTGGTAAGTCTACGAAGTGACGAGTATAAAGTAAAAGTTAAAAATAAATATAATACAAGAAGAGTTAGAGATAAAAAACTAGTTCAACCGAAGATGACAAATTATTATGGAGACAGAAAGTCAAAATTTTTAGTTCCAAAAATCCTATCCTATCCTACTTCCTACTAATATTATAAATGTGAAAGTTTGTAAGTATGGATGGATGGATGGATAGATGGATGAATGAAAGTGGAGTGGAAGTGGAGGTGGAGTGAAGTGGAGTGCAACCAACCAACTGCGATCGCCAACCCGCCTGCCAAGCGTGGTGATTATGGCATATATGGCCAATATATGCTTGGGGGAGGCCACCTCCACGTGTGTCTGACAGCTGCTTGTCCTTCTGGACACGTCTAGAGGGAACGGCAGTTGTTGGGCCGGTGCACCCTGGGCACGGGCAATAAGTCTCCTTTGGACCGGGGGACCTTATTTCCTGTGGCGAATATTCTGGCACGGGAGGGGCCCGATGTGGGCCAATGGGAAGTTGCTCCTCGTGTCCCTCTGAGAAAGCAGAGGGCACTGCGGAGGAGCAGTGGCGGGCCCGGTGAGCACTCACCCTGCCACTGGGCAGGCAGCGGGGGGACTGTCCTTCCCTGCCCCCGTCGGTCTCGTAATCCCAGGAGTGCCTGCTGAGTAGTGTTCTCGCGCCTCTTGGGACCGAGGGTCTTGGCTTCACCGCCCGGACCGCGAGGAAGAAAACCTCTATAAAAAATTACGGGAGGTAGGGCCTGTGAGCAGCAGACTCGGGGTAGTCTGCTGCCCGACCAGCAGCTGGCGTAGCTGGCACAGCCGGCGTAGTTGGCGCAGCTGGTAAAGGCCCATGAGGTGAGGTGGCGTGCAGTGTTCCGTGTGCGCCACTGAGAAGGGTGCGGCCAACGTTAGGCCGCACGGTGAGAAGGAGCTCGCCTGCTTGTGGCGGGCCGGGACCTGTCGGGGGTGGTTGTGTGAATACTCACGGGTTCCCACGCCCCCGGCTAAGGTAGTTGAAGGAACACCGTGGTGGTTTTAGTCGGTAAGAGTCCAACACTGGCTTCGCCTACCCCGGGCGGAGTGCGTCCATGAGGATTTCCCCACGGAAAAAAAAAAAAAAGGTCTGTGTCCAGCAGTGGACGTCTTACGGCTGAAATGGTGATTAATTGATTTTTTTATTTTTTACTTATGTATTCCTTACCTTCGTGACATTAATAACGTAATTATAATATAGCCCTTAATTGCGTAACTCAATCTTTTAAAACAAATAAAATTATGTTTCAAATATCTGTAATTTTAAAACAATAGTTACTTAATAGCTTAGCAGTTTTAAAATACCACCACTCCTTAAAAGTAAGGCCGGTTGAACTATATCGATAATGCGGAAACGTCCATGTCACATCACTAAAAATCACTCCTACACGTGTCAATTTCGCACATATACTCATTTTGCTTTCGGTGACGTGATAATGAGGTGACAGTGCCTCTATTACGTCAGTATAATACCTTTATGGTTTTAAGTAGCTTCAAGCTAATTTATTTTCAAATCGTTTGCCTTGGTATGGACAATTGGACACGTGATGAGGTGAGATGAAACGCATGTGACTAAGAGAGTGATGAGAAATATGAGAATGTTGATGGGTAGATGGGAAGAAAGTCAAAAGTTCTATGTTAATTAATGTAATTGGCTTTTTTACCGTGTTAATTAACTATAAATAAATAAATCATCATCATCATCATTACAGCCGAAAGACGTCCACTACTGGACATAGGCCTCCCCCAATTAATGGGGGGATATGCCATAATCACCACGCTTGGCAGACGGGTTGGCGATCGCAGTTGGTTGGTTAAATACTCAGAGAACGCTGCTGCCCATCCTCTGGTGAATCCCTTAGTCGCCTTTTACGACACCCATGAGAAGAGATAAGGGTGGTGCTATTCTTTAAGTCCAGCACCACACGGACTAATAAATAAATAATAATAATAATAAGAGGGAGATTAAAGAAAAGATGAATGAATTGTGTGATGAATGATATAAATGTATAGGGAGCGAATGATGATATTACGGCTGACGGAGGAGAGAGGAAAAATAAAACATGTGTTCGACCCCAAATATCTTGAGACCATGCATGACATGAAGATCACGAAATACAATTTACAGCCACCTTGGAATGGCCTAGAAAGAAAGACGTAAGTATCATGCATGACGTGTAAGTGTTGATACATAGATTGATTGTATCAAACGTGTTTCATTATGAAGGATTTCCGAAAGAGATTGCCAACATGTTATGTTCGTAATAAGCGAAAACATTGTGTAAGTGAAAGGACAAACAATTTAAAAAACATATTTTTATGTCATATTCAATGACCTTACAAATTAATGATATTACCTATCTAAAGTAAGCGAAGAATATTCGGATTACACTTTCTCATAAAAAAAACTTTTATTATGGAAGTAATTAATTTGAAAGAATGCTAATTTTTCTTTTAATCGCTTCTTTAGCACCGCAACTTTTATCTACTTTGTTTGAATTACTTTCGGCCGAGCAGTTCGCGGCAAGTTTTGAAACATTTTTATACTAAGTTATAACACTTTTATTTTTATTATAATACAAAGCCATTGTTCCAAGATAATTTTTATTTATAAATGAAGTTAGAAATATATGTATCTAAATATAATTTTTCGGGACTGAGTAAGGTCACTCTTTGTGGAATGAGATAATTAAATTACACAAACATTAAAATTAATTTACTTCATTTATTTTGATTAAAGTATTCGTTGACACACATGATCTTTATATTTTTTATTTATAACGAATGAAATGCATAGGAAAGATGACCCAAGTGGGAAGATGTAATTATAATCTTGGAAAATGGGGTTACATCAACAAAACGGCGACAGGGTGTGGTTGTGGGTATGACCCTAAACTATGCCTCACCTCTTATCCTGTCCTTTGTGCCCCACCTGCACCTAAAGCAACTTCTGCGCCACCACTGATAACGCCGTAGAGGTTGAAAAGTTTTGGGCTTGCCAAGTCTGACATAAGATCAGTTGTACCACTGACACGAAGAAGAAGAAGAATAGGAAAGAGCATAAAACAAACACAATAGTTTTTGCAACACATGACAGTACCATCGTATGCTTTCTTTATTTAATCAAAGCCGTTCATAAAGCTACAGCACAGTGCAACATAAAAATATCCATAACGTTACACATTCAAATTAAAATTGTTTTTATTTCATAAAGACCTAGTTACAAACACTTGTATAACATATCTAGCTGCATTGAGTGGGACCACGAGGAACGACCCGTTCCAAATGGTGGATCCTATAGAGACGAATCACTAAGAAACTCCATGGATAATCTTTTTAAAATAATACATACATACATAATATCACACCCGTATTCCTCGAAGGGCCAGGCAGAGGTGTATAGTACACCCTTCGCCAGTTATGTTATAAGTTTAAAATAATAGTTAAATACAAAAGATTCATTCAAATAATGTTAGCATAATATATAATTATTTAAAAGAAAAAAAAAAAAACCATTTACAGAGTCATGCTCGGCCTGAGCAGTCATGTTTATCATTTCATCATCATCATCGTAATTTTAGCCGAAAGACGTCCCCTGCTGACATAGGCCTGCCCCAAAAGGGGCCATAATCGCCACGCTTGGCAGGCGGGTTGCCGATCGCAGTTGATTGGTTAAATACTCAGAGAATGCTGCTCCCATCCTCAAGTGAATCCCTTAGTCGCCTTTTACGACACCCATGAGAAGACATAGGGTGGTGCTATTGTTTACGTCCGGCACCACATGGAACATGTTTATTGATTACATTCAACAAATCAGCTGATGTACATTTTATCCTTTAAAACACTGCTGCGTTTTCGTATCTGAAACAGAATCCGTAATGTATTCTATCGACGAATTCGTGACTACTCAATGCAGATCAAATATGAGCCAAATTGGATCCGTACCCACCGTGGACCCCTGAAAAAGGTTTGTTGGATCGTAACTAGGCATTTCATTCGGTACACTTGGAAAAAAGAACGAGGCGATCGAGACAAACCGTTTTTGTTCGATACCATGAAATTACCAAATCGTTTGTACACCTACTTGTAGGTAAACAAAGGAATCACTTCGGACTGAATTGATTTGATCCTAGATTGTTCGTTCTTTGAGGCTTATTTTGTGGGTATCTTATATTTGTATAGATAAAATATATAGGGCCTGTTTCTTCAGTATCATTTGAGAATGATTTGTTCGTAAAACCCATACTCAAATGATACTTAAGTATTGCATAATTAAGAATTCTGAAATCAGAAACCCGGCCCTTTCTCATAGGTAAAAAAATTTGATAAGCGAAGTGGTCAAGAGCCAATTAGTAAGTGTATACACACATCTACATAATTTCATGTGCATAGGTAATAATTAATAGGCAGACATCAATGTTCAAACATGCCATAACATAGGTAATTGAGCTAATAAAAGATCGATCGATCGACCGTTAAGGACGAGATACTCAAAAAGTCTAGTTAACCAATTCCAGTCTCAATGGAGTTGATTCTCTTGTTCACAAACTAAACTTTTACTTAAAATAAGCTTTTAAATAAAAGTATATATATTTATTTTATATTGCTCTCTTTTACTAATAGTAGATACATGATGGCAACGAACTCTAAAATCGTTTCAAAAGTGATGATAAATGCTATGTAAAATCGCAAACATTTTCATTTCATAAAATTTTCACCTTCATAAACTTGGTAGGTACCTATTATAAAGTCAAAAAACACTTAAGTGAATAATTTCATACATCACTGTCTCCGTACTAGTCGGTAAAGCATCCGTGAAATTATTCTATACTCTGCCTTAGCCGACTCGGCACTCGGCAGATAGATGTATGGAAACTAAAGTCAGCGGGAAGGTAGAAAATAAATTTAATATTATGTGGTATTTTCTCATCTGAAAATGTATTAGAACAACATTATAAACTTCGAAGATAACTCCGAAGTTGTGAAGCAAATGATCAGAAAATATATCTTAAAGTTGATAAAAGATATGTAAATATTAGGTACAGGAAAAATAAATGATTAAACGATAAAAATCCTTCACAAACAAACTTGGTTATGCAGCCGGTTTTTTAATCAATGTTATGGCCCAAACTAAGGAAATGGCCGTATGTGAGATTTCCACACATATATTAATATAATCCTATAAACTTTTATTTTTGAGGTGGTAGATGAATAACTAAACAACTTTTTATGCCTTTTCAAGGAAGGTACGAAATCATCAGTGCTTGAGTCCGACTCACACTTGGCCGGTTTTCTTAAGTTCAAATCAAAAGCAATGCAGTTAACTAAACTTCCCTCCAAAATTAACAACTGTATGAAACCGGTGCCTTATATCATTTAATATCTAAAGGTAAACTGTTAGCTAAGACCAAATTTCGAGAACCGAGTTATGAATGTTGCTATAACTTTTAATGGACTGCATTCAGTTAGCTCAAGCAAAACTGCGTCATTTTATGTAGAAATATAATACTAAATCTTAGCACACATCGCATTGGTATACATACGCCCATAATATCCAATCTATCCACGATTTGCCTTACTAGAGATAGAAATTTGACATAAGCCCCATACAAAATATGTCAATATTCTATCCCTAGTAGGCTAAATCGTGGATAGATAGGATATTAATTTTGGCCGTTAGTATGCGTTTATCTAGGGAATGATGTGTAGTAATTTTGAAACGTTGTAATTTAGGAAGTTAACATAAGTTTTGAGTGAAAATTCATAGTGCTGTCAGTTTTTTCTATTCTGCTGTTTCGGTTTATTTACCTAATGTGGAATTTTAATGGTATTCAATTTAATGAAGCATTACTCCTGTTGCATCGTGTCATTCATCTTCGCCTAGCCGTGAAAACAAAACGTAATTTTACAGGACGAGAAAAATACTTATTATAAAAGTTGAAATCGATTGCAAAATTTGTACCGAACAGACAGACAGGAATGAAAGCGAGTTAATAAAAAAAAACGTGGTAAAAAGAGACTGCATAGTCATTATTTTAGGTATACATGCCATGGTTCTATAATATTTTTGTAAAACGAATCGTTTAATCAGTCCAAAAACGCGGCTATACAGTGAACTTGTGACTTCTAATCACCGCTATTACAGGTATACAACGTGTAATTAATATAACTGAAAACCTCTTAAGGGCTCATTGTACTCATTATTAAACAACTTTTACTATGGGACCAACCCTGAAATCACGAAAAAAAACCCAGCTGCTCTATACATTTATGTTTGCCTACCTTGTAGGCAACTAATGTAGGCAACAGCAAATTTTTTGGCCCCATAGTACCCATTTTCATGAACTAAACTTATTTTAAACTATTGCTCTCTGTTACTAATAGTAGATACAAGAAAGGTATGGCAACAATTTTAATTCTGTCAAATTAATTTACGGTGAGGGAGCTCCCTAATGCTTTGTAATTATATCGGTTCATGAAACCATACCAACAAAACGTTTACGTATTCATCATCGTCCACCTTGCCTCTTCCCAAATATGTTGGAGTCCAGCTTCCAGTATATCCAGACGCGGCTGAAAATCAGTATTTTACACGGAGTGACTGCCATCAGACCCCCACAACCCAGTTACTGGGTAATATTGGCATTCGGAGGTTAGACCAGTTGTCAAACTTTGGGGTGCTGG
Organism: Asteroscopus sphinx; assembly: GCA_949699075.1. Classification (NCBI taxonomy): domain Eukaryota; kingdom Metazoa; phylum Arthropoda; class Insecta; order Lepidoptera; family Noctuidae; genus Asteroscopus; species Asteroscopus sphinx. The sequence goes on from OX453013.1 coordinate 16,857,810, forward strand.
CCAGAAAACCTCCACGTGTGCCTGACGGCAGCTTGTCCCTCTGGACACGTCTGGAGGGATCGGCAGTTGTTTGGCCGGTGTATCCTGGCCACGGGCAATAAAATCCTGCCGAGGGATTAACCTTCGGGGGATTTTATTGCCTGTGGCGAATATTCTGGCGCGGGGGGAGCCCGTTCTGGGCCAGCAGGGAGTTGCTCCACGTGTCCCTCTGATATCAGCAGAGGGCACAGTGGAGGAGCAGGGGCGGGCCCGGTGTGCACTCACCCTGCCACTGGGCAGGCAGCGGGGGGACTGTCTTTCCCTGCCCCCGTCGATCTCGTAACCCCAGGAGTGCCCGCTGAGTAGTGTTCTCGCGCCTCTTGGGACCGAGGGTCTTGGCTTCACCACCCGGACCGCGAGGAAGAAAACCTCTATAAATAATTACGGGAGGTAGGGCCTGCGAGCAGCAGACTCGGGGTAGTCTGCTGCCCGACCAGCAGCTGGCGTAGCTGGCACAGCCGGCGTAGTTGGCGCAGCTGGTAAAGGCCCATGAGGTGAGGTGGCGTGCAGTGTTCCATGTGCGCCACCTAGGAGGGTGCGGCCGAAGTTAGGCCGCACGGGGAAAAGGGGCTCGCCTGCTTGTGGCGGGCCAGGACCTGTCGGGGGTGGTTGTGTGAATACTCACGGGTTCCCACGCCCCCGGCTAAGGTAGCTGAAGGAACACCGTGGTGGTTTTAGTCGGTAAGAGTCCGACACTGGCTCCGCCTACCCCGGGCGGAGTGCGTCAATGAGGATTTCCCCACGGCAAAAAAAAAAAAAAAAAAAGTCAAACTTTCGGGGTTCTGACTACCCGTACAACTGCCATAGTGACTACCCGTACAACTGCAATAGATATTCCTATGGCAACCGGGACCGACAAAATGTTTAAGTATTAGGTATAATACAAAATAATAAACGCGTATTGCAGTTTAACATAATTGCCATTTTGCCGGCTGTATTACTTTTAAGTGCACTAACAACCCATTTTGTATCTAGTAACAATGCAAAAATTTCACTAGAAACAAGGTGAAACTGTGAAATTAGAATTGGTTTTCTTAATCGGCTGAGGTGGGAGCGAGCCTCGCTTGGTTCAATTCTGTCGCTTCCGAGAGCCGGCTGTTTTCAATACACCTCCAAATTGCTCCATTAAAACTTCTCTAACTGCCTTCAAACCGAATTGTTAACGCTTCGTCTACTACTGAGTGTTGGACAATGACAGGTATAGTCATTGAACATCGCATTATTGTCTTTTGGAAATATCTTTGAGCGAATATTGCTGTTTGAATGACAGCTTTTAATTTTCTTTTCTCTAATTATTTTGTTTTTATGGTTCTTTAAACAAGTATAGCAGACTTGTAAATAAAATTAATATTAATTTCAAAAAAATTAAAGCATTGTTTTATTAGAAGTCATTATTTATACTATACCATATATACATAGTAAAAATAGTTGTCTGGCATTTTTGCTGAACTGAGCCTATTTGGTGCAGCCGCGGGGCACACAATTATACTTTTAGGAGTCTATTATTAATTAAAACTGTATATTATTGTTATTGTGTGTGATGTGTGGCTGTAGTAAATAAACCATTTTTCTTTCTTTTCTTTCTCTTTGCTGCGAACAATCACAGTGAAACCAACAAAACCGCGCTCCTCCGTGTACAAACCAGCGCTCACGCACACACATGCATCTGAAAGATATTAGTTTTTGGATGCTTACTGAATGATGCCGCGACATGTGTATTGAGAGCGGTGAGCACGGTTGATGTGCATGTGTATGCGTGAGCGCTGCGCTGGTTTTACACGGAGGAACACGGTTTTGTTGGCTTCACTATGACTGTTCGCAGAACTTCGTCTACATTTTTTACTGTGTCTGTGGTGGCTACATATTAAATATTTTCAGAGGGAATTAAGAAAACTTTTTAAAGCAGTGTAATCATACACTAGATACATACTGCAAGCGGTAAACTTTAACTACTATTTGGCACACTTTCAAACTTGCACCGAGTCTACCACAGTCCATGTCTATTTTCCTCTTTTTGTAGTTCGATTAAAACATGCAGTCGCTCTTTCCGTTCTGTTCATGTTTGCCATGCACTGAAACGAGTTTCACAGAAAGGTGTGTGCCAAATAGCACCCAAGAGCGAACGTCATCGTACTTAAAATAGAAGAAAAGTATCGTAAATATCGGCCCAAAGTATTCAAGAAGACTTCAATAAAACTAAAACTACGGCAAATACTTCCACGGAAATAATGAAAGTGTAGGTAAAGATAACTCAATGCAGTGTTTTACTCTTCGAAAATAAAATTCGTTGACATCAATTCATCACATCAAACTATCCATAAAGCATAAAAATTCTAAGAAAAGTTGGCTCTCGTATAAAAGGCTCGGCACTAATGTTTATATAAATCGTACTTACCTGGCCTGCCTCGGCATCCAGAACGTTAGGTGTTTTGAATGCGAGGCCAAATTGACTCCATTAAAAGTTTTGAAAGCGCTCGTAGCTTAGATAATTTACTGAGAGAGTTATGCCGTCTATAAAAGCATACGTGGGGTACTGAAAACTAATGAATTTATGTTTGTGTTTATATTTTCGTACTCAACTTTGTTAAGTCGAAGCTTAATGTTTTAGGTGGTTGAAGTAGTTAGGTAAATGCCTACATAATGTACATTGGGTAGATATCTGTAATGTTTCATGGGCGGATACTACTTAAATAATGTACCTACCCAAATGATTGTCGTAGAGAAAGCCAATGGGTACTCAAACTTTATATCCAATCGCTTAAATGGTGCTTATGTCGCCGCTCATCGGCTATCTTTTTAAAGAAGCGATTCCACAGACTATAAAAGAATACGCTCATGCAACTGTCACTTGAAAACTTCATAATAAATATTTCGTAGAGTTAAATGACAGTTTTTATTACCACGTTATCACGTTTTTATTGACTCGCTTTCAGTCTTTTCTGTCTGTTCGGTTCAAATTTTGCAATCAATTTTAAACTAACTTCCCGATAAGCTAGAAACTTTAAACGTAGTTCAGAAATGGATGACATTGACAACCCAATATGAACGCGCATTCGTTTAAAAAACGTGTTATAAAATAAAACATCAAATTATTTAAAAGTCCCTTGAGAGATTACATTTTCTATGAAACGTAATATGCAACTGAGCGACAGTGTTTTATTAAACTAATATTATAATTGCGAAAATTTGTTGGTGAGTATGTTTTTTACATTTTCACACTGTAACAGCTGCACGGAGTGGGATGAAATTTGGCACACCGATAGACCATATCATGGATTAACACAAAAGATACTTTTATCGACATACCACGGGAGCGAAGCCGTATCAGCTAGTTAGAATTATAATTTTCTGTTTTCTTCTTTTTCTCTACGCCACGAAACGGAATAGGGTATTTAACAATTTCTTTTTAGAAATTTTAAATCTGTTAGAAAAAAGATGAGTAACTATGAAAAAACGAATGAAATATTTTTAAGAATACCCAAGTTATAAGCGTTTCAAAATTGTTTACTAAACAGAGACAGCACTACTGCCGTCTGACGTCGTAACTACTACACGTCACTCAGTACAATGTCCGTTTCGTACGACAGGGACAGAAAATGCCCCCTCCTATAACTTAAAAATCGTGTATTCTAAGGATTTAAAAAATTAAAATAATTAGCGTGTATTCTCTTAAATTTTTTCATAGATTTTATTTATTTTTTAACAAATCGTGTTAGTTTTAATCTTTCTTTAAAATAAAATTAAAAAATGATTAATTATGATATGAGTAATAGTCAAATACTCTATTGGCTGATAGATTAGATTACCTACACGCCATAACACACATACATTAACATGTTTTATCGTGTGCAAACTTTTCCTTTGAAATTGTGGTGATCTCACAGGGGACGGGACCCCATAATTGATAAGAGAGAGCGGGAGACACAGGACGTAGTAATTAGGGAACGGCGAAGCAATTACGAGTTTAATAGGAGTACGATGCTCGCGAGCCGTATGTTTGTTCCTTAATAATGTTCATGTTGCTTTGTTGAACGCTAAAATTCAATATGAGAACTATTACAAACAAACGATCGAGCTCATTATTTTTTGATATGCTACCAGCATTATGTGACCATCAGAATTAAAAAATATATTTAATTTAATAAACTGCACATCGCTGTTCACCGCTAGAAAGAGAGATTGACCCATTGGGAAAATGATAATTATGATATTTAAGTTAGATATTGTGTAATTTATAATATGCACATCAGAATTGAGAATGAGGCACCTACCGATATCAATGTTACAATTAGGTATCTATCTACATAATATATTAGTATGAAGAATAAAACTTGGTGTATATTCTCTTGTTCACGAATTTAACTTATTTTAAACTATCGCTCTCTTTTACTAATATCGTCATCCTCCTGCCCTTATCCCAATTTATTTGGGGTCGGCGCAGCATGTCTTTTTCTTCCATACATCTCTATCAGCCGTCATCTCCATGTTCACTTTCTTTTTATCCATATCATCTTTCACACAATCCATCCATCCATCTTCTCTGTGTTACTAATAGTAGATACAAAACTGATTTTTGACGAAGTGGTCAAGAGCAGATCTAAATGTCATAAAAAAAAGGGTTGGCAACAATTTTAGAGCTGTCAAATTAATAGAATTGAAACCATTCTCCTTAAAACTGACTGAAAGAACTTTGAGAAAATCAAATGTAGAAGAATGTTAATAAGCCCCAATTAGGAAATTTACTATAGTTATTGGACAGGGGACTGGATGCGGAAGGCAGAGGACCGAGCGTTGTGGCGCAACTTGGGAGAGGCCTATGTCCAGCAGTGGACTGCGATAGGCTGAGTTGATTGATTGATTGATTGATATTAGTTACTTTGCCAGTCCTCGTCCAGAGTTCGATTACCACAAGATATGGTTTTTTTTTCTATGAGAAAAGATGCTATCTAGATTCAAGCGCTTGAGAGACTCCTTAGCTTCGAACAACTATACTAAACATGTAAGATCGCCGCTCGAAAAACGGTGCCGTCAAAACTGTTCAATAATCAATCGCGTGCTAGGTTTCGCTCTCAAATGCTTCACGACCGCGCTAGCATTCAGATGTTTCACGATGCTAAAACGTGTAGAAAAACAAAATAAAATATATTCTAAATATGCACATAAAGGATGAAGTGTCGTACTTGTCGCTGTCGTTAACATAATCACAAGTACACTTTATCGCGGAGACGTTGTTTGGATTTGATTTTGTGCAAGACCGTGCATCTGTAGTATATTTGATCGAAGCTCCTTGAAGGCTAAACAACAGATTTTCTGTTCTGTTTGAAAGGTTAAAGACATAAAAGCCTATCATAATATGCAATTAAAAAAAAAACAGTAGATTTTTCTTTATAACCTAATACATATTGTGCAATTAAGTTAGTAATTTTTCTTTCCAAGTTTTTCTACCTTTAAATTCCATTTTGGGGTGCATTATAGAGCCTACACGTATGGCGATATTTAATTGAACGTCTGGTTCACCCTGGGCGGTCAGTTCCGCTACCGATCTGCTGACTGGATATTCTTTTTTTCCACGGCATGAGCTATTACTATTATTTCCTTTATTTAATTGCTTAAACATATTCATTATATTTTTAAATATTTTTACAAAACAAAAAAAACAAAAAACATTTAAAAATATAAAAAATAGTGGCCCACCGGTATCGGGTACAGGGACCAAGCTACCGGCGGTTAGGGCTCCAGAGAAAGGAACCTCCTAACAATACGCACCGTATCTAGGAGAACCGCTTTCTGCATCAGGCCCTTGACCCAGCCGCCTAACGAGAGCCTCATGAGATGGTGGTCGAGGCTCTTTGCTAAAAGGCCATTGGCCGTAACAACTATCGGCACAATGGTTGCTGAGTCCACCTCCCACATGTCGACAACCTCGTGTGCTAGATCAAGATATTTAATTTGCTTGTCTTTTTCAGCTTTCACAAGGTTCCCGTCATGTGGGACACAGATATCAACAATCATTGCGCGGCGCTCAGATCGATCTATCACCACTATATCAGGCTTATTGTGAACAATAGTCCTGTCAGTGATGATAGATCTGTCCCAGTACAATGTGACATGGCCATTTTCAAGAACTGGGTCGGGCACATACTTGTAGTACGGTACTTCTGATTCCACAAGATTGTATCTCAAAGCAAGTTGCTGGTGAATAATTCTGGCTACTAGGTTGTGCCTGTGCAAATACTCGCCGTTAGCTAGACGCGAACATCCGGATATAATGTGTCGGATAGATTCTCCCGGACGGTGACATGCCCGATAGATGTCAATCGTGCCATCCTTCACAATATACTTTCGGTAATTGTTCGTCATCATAACTTCGTCCATAATTGCACATACAAAACCTTCGGTTTCTCCGAAGAGATCACCGAACTGTAGCCAGGCCACGGACGCTAAGCCATCCACATCGGGTCCATGAAGAGCCTGATAGAAGCGCCCGTGTAGCTCCTTGCTTTGCCATACCTCCTCGCGATCTTTGGTACTAAGTACTGCAGGTTTGCGCCAGTTCTCTTTAGCCAAAGAGAGCGGGGTGAGTCCCTTGTCCACTGCAACAACATCTCGATGCATACCCACGTCCAAGTGAAGGAAATATTCCCTTAGACTGCATACCTCACGGTTGTGGAGGGTCTTTGCATTTAAAAAGCCACGACCCCCACACTTCCGCGGGATGTACAGCCTCCTCACCGATGACCGTGGGTGATGCATACGATATGCCGTCAGTAGTGTGCGGACTTTCCGATCCAGAGCGTCAAGACCCGTCTGAGTCCACTTGAGTATACCGAAGGAGTACATTAAGACCGGCATGACCCAACCGTTAAAGGCGCGCACCTTGTTTCCGCCTGATAAAAGACTATTGAGAACCTTTTTCAAGCGGCCAAAGAAGCGCTCCTGCAACGATTGCATCATGTCAGCCTGGTTGATGCCTAACGCCTCCGCCATACCCAAGTATTTGTAGGTGTCGGTTGGGGAGAGGGACCCAAGATGTGTAGAATCCGAGAGTTGAACACCCTCGGATTCCACAATCTCACCATGCTTTACATGCATGACTGCACATTTGTCCACACCGAATTCCATCCTGATAGAATTACTAAAGTTTTCTTATTATTATTATATTATTATTATTCAAGAAAATCTTTAAATTTCGCTCCGCTACGTAAATGTCTTAAAATAATAATTATTAAGGGTAGGCAAGGCACATCTATAATTGAGAAGTTAATCGGGTCAGCTCCATGTTCCATAGAACATGGTCTGTGTCTCAATGGGATCGTCATCATAATTATTTATTTAGCTTATTCAGTACAGTACAGGGATGTTGCTGACGTCACCCAAAGACGTCTTCCAAGTGGAAGTTAAATTCGATACCACGGGCAGAGTACACGGTAGATTAACAGCTAAAGTACTGTCCCCCTAGCCAAGGTGGCAATCTACAATCGTCAACGCTAATAGAAAACAATCAAAATGTATGGGAATGACATTTTGATTGTTTTCTATAGCGTTGACGATTGTAGATTGTCAACTTGGCTAGGGGGTAGGGGGGCTGGTGTACTGAACCAGAAGTGGCTGGTTCGAACCATGCTCGTGATCGAATTTTTCTTTCCGCAGTTTTTCTATCGTAAAAGAAGCGATCAAAAACACGATCGCAATTAGCCACTGTAATTGAACGGCGCACTCGATCGCAAGTGACATTTGAAAAGCTGTGGTTTAGCCCTGCTTGGCTATAATGGCTATACTATAGGCGGAAATAAGTTTGTTATGAAATATTTTTATATTGAACTATATTTACGGGACTTGTCGCGCACAATAAAATCAAAACATAACAAACATTCTGACTAACCACGACGTTTCGGCCAAGTTGCATTGGCCGTGCCGTAAATATAGTTCAATATGAGTGAAATTCGCGGAAGATTAAATATATCTTTATATTTTTCTAACTACCTCGAGTTAAAATATTGGTTAAAAAAGATAGAATAATATTCAAGTGTCGTCACAGACCAGTAAGCCTCAAGACGCCACATAAACAAAGTTTTGCATGAGAACACAGTCGTAAAATGTTGACGGGGATCGGGGGGTGGACGGCGCGTTATGATTGGTCGGCTCAAATGTTCGGTGATATGATTGGTGCCTCTCGCTGACGGAGTGACGTTCCAATTGGCGGCGAGGCGTATGATATGCAATGGTACTGCATATGCGTGGTGACCGGGGAATCCGGCTAACGACCTCGTGATCAGCCGTCCGACACTCGAACCACTAGACCACAGACGCCGTCACGAAATAATAAATAAATAGGTAATATAATAATAATATAGAGTGTCCTATTTTTGCTTCCATCTTCCTTACACATGTAATCTGGATTGTATACACCCACACAGTCACGCACGCTCCCTTACACACAATACCTCCAACATCATGGGTGGCCCCCACATCCACACACAGCCCCCACATCCACAAACACAACCCCCACACAGACATCACCCCCCCACACACACACACACAACTCCTACACGCCCCTTTATTACACAAGTACAACGCATTTTGTTATATCCTTACACTACACTTTCACTTTCATTGTTATTATTACCTTAACTATAAATTATGTACACATCCGTGACACCAAGATTTTTATGAATAATGATGAAATTTTAAAATAATATTTTGATTTTATTTACTATGTCCGGGTAGTTGGGAGTCCTGGAGACCTGTAACACAGGTTCACCTAGTACAGGCTCCAGTCTCCACAACATAATGTTAAGCAAATATTTGTTTTAATGGTTTACACTATAAAGATTCTTTATGTGGTGGAGAAATAAATGAATGATTTATTAATATAGGAATAAATGCACTGTGATGATATTTTTAATTTAACTTACTTTCCGTTGTAAAAACTCTAAACTATTGTATGCGCACAGCGCCGTTCTCCTGTGTGGTGAGTAGTGGTGACTGAACACATCCAGGTCCATATAAGGTCCTACATTATTAAACTGAAATATTTGAATTGGTGAATCTACTAATCATTATGAACAACTTTAACTATGGGACCAACCCTGAAATCGTGAAAAAAAAATCAGGTGGTCCCTACATTTTATCGATTTAACTGATTTAAGTGAACACAAATGTAGGGACCAACTGATTTTTTTTTCGCGATTTCAGGGTTTGTCCTATAGTAATTTATGTTGTTTTTTATGATGAGTAGATTCACCACTTCAAATATTTCGGATTAATAACGTAGGACCTTACCTATATATCTAGACTTAGCTATGCAGGACTACGGGCGGTAAGTGCGTCCCGTGTTTTCCTCTTTTAAAACGTCATTGCATCTTAGTCCATGGCAGATTAGGTACATGGCAATTAAATACAGAAACAGAAACCTAAATCTCGCAAAATACCTATAAGCTAAAACTGAACATAATAATCCTGCCTTTCATAAAATGCAGGATACCTACATAGGTAGCAGCTATTTACAAAACCAAGGCTCCATCGCTATGGCTTTGCTCTATGCAAATAACGCTACTCCGGCTGAATAAAACGGTGAAAGTCAGTAGCTAACCCTAACCGCTATTTTGATCCACTATTTACGAAGTCAGTCTACAGGCACCACACAAATTCTTTTATACCTAGTAGCCTGGATAATGTACCTTTTTTTTTGGGTGTAAATCTTCAAAGATACCCGCCCTCTGGGGACAGCGGAGGGGTATGACGGACTCTTACCGAATAAAACCACACGGTGGTCATCCTCTGCACAAAATAGAGGAGCTCCGAGAACTCCATTGGACTCCATTGGAAAACTAGAGGGGTCTAGTGTTATGCCTTTGGCACGTCCCGGGAAAACAATATTCTTTCCCCCGCAGTAGCAAGCGACCACCACTATGTAGATACCTAGCACTTGCTGACGCGATGTTAGGTACTACAAAATCTATAATTAAAGAATAATATTAAGTACCACATTATTACAATAGAATTGTAAAACTGTAACATTACCTTTTATGTAGGTAGGTATGTACCTTCTGAGGACTTTTTAACCACCTTTTAACAGGCCAGCTGCGATGTTTAAAAACGCTTTGTAGGTGGTAGATATGTGTATGGTGCAGCCGTACCTAAATAGCAACATAAGCAACTCTTTTATAACACGTGGTTAACCCGCGTCATAACTTCAGTCGTAACGGAACCAAGACACGGGCTCCACCAAACAAGCTCGGCGGTCACATAACAGTGCAAATATATGTTTTATAATCAAGTCTATCGGTCTTTTATTTGTGGGCGTACGTTGAGACGTACGCCCAACAAATTGGTCCTTCGAACATTGGACTCGCGCGTCGGGACATTTTTGTGTTAGCAAAAAACTTTAGCAGTGACTTTTAACAAAATTCCTGGTGTTAAGTAGCAAAAAGTGCACGTGCCGTGGTTTGGTGATCAATATCAAGCAGCAAGCAGGAGCCAGGTAGCAGATAGCAGAGAGTATGGAGTGTAATACTGAGCAGAGCAGTCAGCGGTTTTCAAGTAGGATCTTTCCATATTTTTATCATTCATCATCCTCATCCTCCGAGCCTTTTCCCAATTATATTGGGGTCGGCTTCCAGTCTAGCCAGATGCGGCTGAACATCAGTATTTTACACGGAGCGACTGCCATCAGACCCCCGCAACCCAATTACTGGGCAATACTGACATTCGGAGGTTAGACTAGTTGTCAGACTTTCAGGCTTCTGACTACCCGTAACGACTGCCATAGATATTCGTATGATAACCGGGACCGACAGCTTAACGTACTCTCCGAGGCACGGAGGGGTCTCGATGTGTAACGAAACGGTCACCCATCCACAGACTGACCGCGGCAAGTGCAGCTTAACCTTGCAGATCGTACAATCCGCGCAGTCGTTGCATCGCTACGTTTTTATCATTAAAACCAAAAATGGAGATGGAAAACTTACATATTAACCAACAAGAAATTACGGAAGCTATTAAGAAATTTATAAAAAAAATAAATAAAGCGTCGGTAGACAGGAGAACAAGCGATTATTTCAAAAGACGTCTGGATATCTTAGAAAACTACTGGCCGGAATATGAAAGTAACCATAAAAGAATCTGGAGCATCCTTTTTTTACTAATCTAGAATATAAGCGTACGAAGGAACCGTATATTTCAGCAACAGAGCTGATCTATAGTCAAAGCGAGGAGCAAGTAACTTATACGACAGACAAAGAATGTAAAGTGAAGCGAGTAAATATTATCCAAAACTGTTGCGAAGATGGCATTATTTTGGGATTATTAAAAAAGCATACATCATTAATCAAAATAACAAGAATTCTACCTTATATTCTACGCGCTATAAATATAATTCAACTGAATAAGCAGAGGGAACGTCAACAAAAGTATGGATATCTCACGTTACGTGAATTAAAGCAAGCGAAACTACATATTATAATAAAATATGTGCAGCGATGTGAATTTGCGGATGATATTGAATGCATTCGAAAGCATAAACAGATAAGCAGTAAGAGCAGATTATTGAAGCTAAATCCGTTTTTGGATAACGAAGGAATTTTACGGGTTGGAGGTCGTTTGAAAAACGCTCAAATACACAGCTATATGAAATTTCCTATCATAATACCTCATAATGGCATTTTATCAGAGCTTTTAATAAAGCAATCTCATCAATTAACCTTTCATGGAGGGCCCCGTCTGACCTTATCCAACTTGAGGCAGAGGTATTGGATTATATCTGCAGTAAAGAAGGAAGTGAGAAAATGCGTAAAGTGCACAAAACATGATCCAAGACTACAGTATCAGCTAATGGGGAATCTACCTCAAGAAAGAGTTAATCCAGCACCTCCGTTCTATCAAACTGGCGTCGATTACAGTGGGTACATTGAAGTCAAGTCTAGCTAAGGACGGGGAGTTAAAACTAGTAAGGGGTACGTGGCTTTATTTATATGTATGGTGACGAAGGCCATACACCTTGAATTGGTCTCAGAACTTAGCAGCATTGCATTTTTGGCGGCCCTTCGAAGAATGGCTGCACGAAGAGGAGCGCCTCACCGTATCTATAGTGAGAACGGTACCAACTTTGTTGGGGCTAATCGAATGATACAGGATGAATTTTACGACCTGAAGAAAACCCTTGATGAAAGCTTCTTTAAAGAAATAACCGACCTAAACATCGAATGGCATATTAATGCATCTTGGGCAAGCGCGGGTGGACTATGGGAGAGAGCTGTCCGCAGCTTGAAGCATCACTTATAACGTGTCGTAGGCGATCAAAAACTAACCTATGAAGAGTTTAGTATACTATTAGCACAGCTGGAAGTATGTCTATATTCCCGACCTTTATGTTCGTTATCTGAAGATGTCGAGGACTTGGATGTTCTAACTCCTACACACTTCCTAACTAGTAGAGCTAGAACAATCGTTATCGAGACAGAGCAAGACGCTAGAAGCAGGTGGAATTTAGCATATAAATTAACTTAGGACATCTGGAAACGATTTAAGACGGATTATCTTACACAATTATCGGTTCGAAGCAAATGGCTAAAACAGCAAGCGAATATGAAAGTTGGAGACTTGGTGACCATCCAAGATGAAAATTTACCACCTGGTATATGGATGATGGAACGAGTTATAGAGTTCCATCCTGGTCAAGATGGTTTAGTCAGGATAGTCTCACTAAAGACAAAAAATGGTGTGTTAAAGCGTCCGATCGTAAAACTCTCAGTTTTGCCTATAGACACCTCTAGCGAAAAAGAAAAATATGAAGACAGGAATGTAAAGACAACAAGTAAAAAAGCGGTATCAAAAATTACAAGCAGTTTTATATCTTTAGCGATGTATTTTAACATCGCTAAAGATGTTAAAATACATCTTTAGCGATGCGATGCGATCTTATGCGATTTTCGCTGCGCTCGGGCGTCTAAATACCTTATATGGGAATTGATTCCTTTCGACCCTTGTGTAACAATCTACTATTTCGCGAAGCTCACTGGACGATGCCACGACATGTGAACTGAGAGGGGTGAGCACGGTTTGAGGTGCATGTGTGTGCGTGAGCGCTGGTTTGTACACGGAGGAGCACGGTTTTATTGGCTTCACTATGATTTTTCGCCGCACTTCGTCTATATGTTTTACTATGTCTGTGTATATACGTTACAAAATTTAAAAGACTTGGGTAGGATTTATATTTCAGGAGAAATGTCAAAAGTTGTAAAAAAACTTTGACCGCCTTTTTCTCGAAACTGTCTCCAAGGCACTTACTGTATTATATCACAAGCACGGCAGAATAGGTAGCTACGTACCTTTAAGGGGCGGTATTGGGAAAAATAGGGATTTTAGAATGAAAATATTTTCATTTGTGGATATTATTATGACGTTGACCTAATTTTCATATTTAAGATTTTTCACTATATTTACTAGATTTTGGTGTAGGGAAAACACGATTTAATGTTTGCTGGATAGGTTTATTTTCCAAAGTAAGGTCTGTTTTTGCACTATTTCGCATTGCATTCAGAAATTCCAATAGTTTTTATAATTGAATTTTGTGAATAAGATATATCTTGTACATATCTAAACTCTGGTGTACATATTTACTCAAAGGGTGTAACAGATTTTTATTTAAATGTTTATTCGCTGAGATATTTGCAAAAATGTTAAAAAAAACATCAAAACAGCGCAAGGGCCTTACAACAACCTTTTACAAAACAATCTTTCTGTCTCTGTTCTCTCTGTAAAATTGCAAGAAATTGCAATTGCAATTTGCAAGAAAGGGACGGTTGCAAATTCAATGCAGCACCTTAACCTTTAACACGAAAAAACTTGCAGGCACGCACTTATATGCGTATCTCGATGACATCACAGAATGTGGCAAAACAAAAGATGAACATGATCGAAATCTGGATCGATTTAAGGAAGCTATGGCTGAGTACCTACCTATATAGCTTTACACTTAATGAAGAGAAGTGTGTACAAGAGTCAGTGACTTTGTTAGGATATAACATTCAACCTGATACAAAATGCCCCAGGGAATTTCATCCTAACTATTCAAGGGAGTTTTAATTAATTGTGAAGCAGACTCTATATTGTATTTATTTGTAAATCTAAGTACAAGAGTTGGTATAGGTAATTATGTGTAGTTTACCACCATATTCAGTTTAATTGGCAGAATGATGCATTTAAAAAAAATGTATTACTTATTACGAGTCCGTTCCTTTGATATGTCACATGACGCATTTGTTTTTATTATTATTAATTTTCGTATTATTTTGTTCCATGTCCATTAGATTCAGAGAAGATAAGCTGTGACAGTCGGACAGACGGAGAGACGGACACATATGTTCCTTGGACGGACACTTGAGTGATTCTATATGGGATACTGTGCTGAGCCAGAAAACCTCCTCGTTTGCCTGACGGCTGTTAGTCTTTCTCGATACGTTTGGAGGGAACAAAAGTTGTTGGGCCAGTGCACCCTGGGCACGGGCAATAACTCTTCTTTGTACCGGGGGACCTTAATGTCCGTGGCGAATATTCTGGAACAGGAGAGGCCCGATCTGGGTCAATGGGAGGCTGCTCCGCGTATCCCTCTGAAGTTAGCAGAGGGCATAGTGGAGAACATAGTGGCGTGGACACTGACAGTTGGGCTAGTCCACAAGTTCAAAATCGCTCAGCGAGCTATGGAGCGAGCTATGCTTGGAGTTTCTTTGAAGGATAAAATCCGTAACGAGATTATCCGGAGAAGAACCGGAGTGACCGACATAGCTTGTAGGATCAGTAAGCTGAAGTGGCAGTGGGCTGGCTATGTCTGTCGAAGGACCGATGGCCGTTGGAGCAGACGAGTCCTTGAGTGGAGACCGCGAATCGGCAAACGCAGCGTAGGGCGCCCCCCTGCCAGGTGGACCGATGACCTAAAGAACGTGACTGGGGGGGACTGGATGCGGAAGGCAGAGGACCGAGTTTTGTGGCGCAACTTGGGAGAGGCCTATGTCCAGCAGTGGACGGCGATAGGCTGAGTTGATAGTGGAGAATGTACGAGGAAGAGAACCTCTATAAAATTACGGGAGGATGAGGAAGAAAAACTCTATAAAAATATGCGAAGATAGGGCCTGCGGACTCGGGGTAGTCTGCTGCCTGGCGTATTTGGCATTGCCTGGTGTTACTGGCGTAACTGTTGAGGCTGGCGTAGCTGACTTGGCTTGCGTGGCTGCCGTTGCTGGCGTGCCCCTCGAGGCTGGCGTGGTTAGGATATGTCTTTATTTGCAGTTTGGTTGGAGTGGCCATGACATCAGCGTATCAACTGCGTCATGGCGGGGCCCATGAGGTGGGGCACAGTATTCCGTGTGCGCTGCCGGGGAGGGTGCAGCCGAAGTAAGGCCGTACGGGGAGAAGGGGCTTGCCTGCTTGTGGCGAGCCGGGACCTGTAGGAGCTGGTTGCGTGATTACAGAAGTTTCCCACGCCCCCGGCCAAATGTAGTTGAAGGAACACCGTGGTGGTTTTAAATAGTCGGTAAGAGTCGGACATTGGTCTCCGTCATTCCCGGGTGGAGTGCGTCCATAAGGATTTCTCCACGGCAAAAAAGTTATCCTATTATGGTTTTTTTTTAACTCTTTTTCTATAAGGTACAAGAACCCTGAAGAAAGTGTATTTATGGAATATTTTTAGTAATTTGTATAAGACTTAGTAAAGTAGAACTTTTCTTTTTAAAATAAATAATAATGTATGGATTTTTTCATGAACTTATTATACCTACCATTTTTATTCTCATTCCAAGAAATACGTTTAGTTTCCTTACTAGCGTACGATCACTTAGAAAAATTTGGCAACACTGATAAGTTTTGACACTTTTGTTTGATTGACATTTGACAGAACTGACAAGTAGTGATGTGTCGATTCAATTATTTTCATATTTCTACAAACAATAATCGATTCATCATCATCATCATCATCATCAGCCCATTACTACCCCACTGCTGGGCACGGGCCTCTTCTCAGAATGAGAAGGTTAAGGCCTTACGGCCAAAATTAATATCCAATCTATCGACTATTTGCCCTACTAGAGATAGAAATTTGACATATTTTGTATGAAGCTTATGTCAAATTCCTATCTCTAGTAGGGCAAATCGTCGATAGATTGGATATTAATTTTGGCCGTTAGTCCACCACGCTGATCTAGTGCGGATTGGCGGACTACACACACCATCAAGAACTGTATGTATGGAGCACTTTCAGGTGTGTAAGTTTCCTCAAGATATTTTTCTTCACCGTTAACGCAAATGCTATTCAAATTCTGATCCGCACATGAATTAGAAAAGTCAGAAAAGTCATAAGTGTGGGTGTGTGGGCTGGGTTCGAACTCGGACCCCCCTGCATGGGAGGCAAGCGTTCAACCACTAGGCTATCACTGCTTCTTCTTATCGTGTCAATGGTTTAAATAAATATAACTATTGTTTAAATATTTTTCAAGTAGAACGTGGCCACTTCAATGGCGTTTTCAGTGGCAGCGAATAAGTTATCTCTTGTGCAGGTGTTTGGGCACAAGGGACACGTGAGCAAGTGTGATATGGATTGCTCTGGGTCACCGCTGTCACACTGCTTCACTGCTTTTTAACCAACTTCAAAAAAAGGAGGAGGTTATGTATTCTTGATATCACTGCTTCGATTCATTGATTACTGTACTTTTATTTTAGTTTTATTTTGTTAATTTTATTATTCATGTGAAATATGATTGGCTCACAAATCAGGAGTTTGTGGGGAAGTAAAAACCACGTGGATTGTACAATCTGTGAAGTTAAACTGCGTTTGCGACGGTCTGTCTGTGGATGGGAGACCGTTTCGTAACATATCCGCATGGTAAGCTGTCGGTCCCGATTGCCATACGGATATCTATGGCAGTCGTATCGGTTAGTTAGAAGCCTGAAAGTCTTTTTGCCTTGGGGAAATCCTCATGGACGCACTCCGCCCGGGACGGCGGAGCTAGTGTCGGACACTTACCGACTAAAACCACCACGGTGTTCCTTCAACAACCTTTGGCGGGGGGCGATTAGTATGGATAATGGGATGATAAGGGTATGGAGATGGTACCCACCATCTGTATTTGCACAACCACCCCCGACAGGTTCCAGCTCGCCACAAGCAGGCGAGCCCCTTCTCCCCATGCGGTCTAACGTCAGCCGTACCCTCCCCGGCAGTGCACACGGAACGCTGTGCGCCACCTCACGGGCCCCGCCATGACGCAGCTAACACGCCTGCATCACCAGCCTCACCAGCCACGGGGGCCACGCCAGCCACGCCAGTTTCACAAGCCTCTCCAGCCACGCCAGCAACACCAGCCATGCCAGCTACGCCAGACAGCAGACTACCCCGAGCCCACCACCCGAAGGGTCCTATTATATAGAGGTTTTCTTCCTCATCCTCCACTTTGCCCTTTGCTAACTTTAGAGGTACGTGGAGTCACGCCCCATTGGCTCAGATCAAGCCTCTCCTGCGCCAGAATATTCGTCATAGGCAATAAGATACCCCGAAGGATAATAATGTCCCTCGAAAAGATTTTTATTGCCCGTACCCAGGATACACTGGCCTAACAACTGCAATTTCCTGCAGATGTGTCCAGAAGGACTAGCAGCCGTCAGGCACATGTGCATATTTTTGGCCAGCACCCCTGAAAGTCTGACAACTGGTCTAATCTCCGAATCTCAGCTTTACCCATTAACTGGGTTGTGGGGGTCTGATGGATGTCACTCCATGTAAAATACTGATGTTCAGCCGCATCTGTAGGCCAATTCACGTAACTAAAGGACTGCAACCAGTTAAGTTTCGATCAAAAAAATTCAAGCTCCTCCAAACAGACAGTCGTTTACCATTTCTCCTGTTTGCCGTTTCATTTGTGATACTTAGGTCAATGACTTTTCGGCCTAGTAGTACCTATGTGTATACCAAATATACCAATGGAGTCGCAGCGGTAACTCCTCAATCCACCAGGTGCAGCCTGCTAGATCGACGGTTTTCGCAAAAAGGTCCTTCAAGCTAGTAATTACTTGAATTTCATCGACGATAAAATTGCCTTGGCTTTTTGGTCTCAGTAACATTGCTAACTTTTGTAAAAAAACTAGTATTCTTATTCTTAAAAATATGACAATTATTTATAATAATCGATTACATGAATAATCATGAAAGTCATCATTAATGTGGATGGATTCATGATAATAATTAATTCGATTACTAACTAGCTACTACTAAAGTTGGGAAAAACGACTTAAAATCGTAGGCGTGTTTAAACGTTGTGCTTTTTTCTGCCAACGAATTTTTTTACGCTTTTGCCGCTTTTCGTTTTTCACTTCTAAAAAAATTTACTTTTATTTGTCTACATTACACTATTCTATTTACATTTAAACTATTTACAAAGTTCACTAAAAACTATACAAACAAACTAAAATCGTCGCGTAATTACCAAGGAGAACATTCAAAAACGCATTCACTCGTTGACGACGAAAAATAAACTAAGCGCCAAAGCAAATCAATCAAGGTCAAAAACGTTTAAAATGTTTAAACGATACAAAAATAATCAACAAAATAAAAAAGTGCTTTCTCTAAACAAATTTTACGTAAACGAATAAAATTTAATTCTGCCGGTTTCAAACCACCACCAGTCAACTTTGAAATTGAGTCTTATGTTCATAGAAATAAGGTTACATTTCAATCGTTTACGAAAAAGTCTAAACGAAATCTGCTTTAATCACAAAGCGTGCTTATACGGTTTTTTTTTAATAGACTTTTTTAAGCGCTTTTTGTTTAAACGCCCCCTTCTAGCTACTACTAACTAGAAGTGGGCGTTTAAACGAAAAGCGCTTAAAAAAGTCTAATTAAAAAAAAAACCGTATAAGCACGCTTTGTGATTAAAGCAGATTTCGTTTAGACTTTTTCGTAAACCAAACTTATGCTTTCAATAGTACGATTAAAATGTAACCTTATTTTTATGATCATAAGACCCAATTTCAAAGTTGACGTGTGGTTTAATAACCGGCAGAATTAAATTTTATTCGTTTAAGTAAAATTTGCTTAGAGAAAGCACTTTTTTGTTTTGTTGATTATTTTTGTATCGTTTAAACGTTTTGATTTTAATTGATTTGCTTTCGTTTTGGCGCTTAGTTTATCTTTTGTTGTTAACGAGTGAATGCGTTTTTGAATGTTCTCCTCGGTAATTACGCGACGATTGTAGTTTCTTTGTATAGTTTTTAGTGAACTTTGTAAATAGTCTTATTATAAATGAAATAGTGTAATGTAGACGAAGATAAGTAAATATTTTTGAACTGAAAAACAAAAAGCGTCAAAAGCGTAAAAAATTCGTTGGCAGAAAAAAGCACAACGTTTAAGCACGCTTACGATTTTAAGCCGTTTTTCCCAACTTTACTACTAACTAAACTGTTTCGGTTACGCCCATCACTACTGACAGACAAGAAGTGACATTTCGCAATTCTTCGATTCGATTGCCGATCGCGGCATTTTTACTTTTTATACAAAATCACTTGGTATTTTGGTCATTCCTCTCAAGCCTAAAAGAAAGCAAGAAAAGTAGCTCATCGTTTATTACACCTATTCACCATGACATACGGTAGCTGTCATAGATTTTTTCTTAGAACAGTTGCGAGCCAAGGCGTATTATCCATCACAGACGCACAAAAAGTTTTGGAATCGTTTAACGGTAAGTACTTTCATAAAATAACTATACAGTGCTAAAACTTGTTGTTCAAACTATCCGTGAAGGGTAAATAAAGGCAAACGAGCGATATAGATTTAAATACTAGCCCAAAACCAAAGCATGAAAATTAAGGCGAGAAGTCAATGCCTAGCCTTTGATTATTGCCTAGCAAACAAAACACTGTCTTTTGTTTTTTCAAGACAGTGTTTTGTTTTTTTTTAATTGTTTTGTATTTTTATTGTTGTGTCCTTGCTGATTGGTGCCAAATAAATACTTTTTTGATCTTTCTTTCATATCATATGCTTTGTAGAAGAAAATAGTTAAAAATAGTGGTTTAATAGCACCAACAACCAATCTCTGTTGTACCCACAGTATATAATATGAAAGTTGTACCATTGCTAGGCAATAATCAAAGGTAGGCATTGACTTCTTGCCTTAATTTTCATGCTTTGGTTTTGGGCTAGTATTTAAATCTATATCACTCGTTTGCCTTTATTTACCCTTCACGGATAGTTTCACGGCGGCCACAGATGCTACTAATCTGACCCACACAGCATTAATTTTTCAGATAACTAGTGTTGGTTGCTGGTTTTTAAACATAGATGTAAATGAATTTTATAAAGGTATATAAGAAAAAGAAATTGATACCTATCTAATATTCCTTTTTTTATTCTGAATGGGTTTGTATTTGACCATTACCTCACTTATGTTTATTTAAATTAAAAAATTCTTGTATAACTGATTCAAAATGAATATTTACTATAAATATACATATGTATAGACATTTATAGAATATAAAATAAACATACCATAACCAGCCCCCCAACTAGCAAAAACGTCGTATAGTTCCAGTCTTATAAGACTTCCTGTTATGTAACAGTTATATAGTGGGATCTAGCTAACTCTCATGTTATATAGATGTTCATCTTACGACGGTTTAGTCGCGTGACTGTAATGTCTTATAACATAGTTGAGTAAACGTTTTCACGACCAACTTATACGACGTCGTACAATGGTGTCAGTGCATATGTAGAGTAAACGTTTTCAGTACTAACTTATACGACGTCGGATACTAGTGCCAGCCATGACGTTTACTTGACAATGTATTGGTCATATAAACGTTTCAGTTAAATAAAAGGTTTTCATAAGACAACCGTCGTCGTGTGCAGAATTTTAACATAACTTTTATATAATTAAAAAGCCGCTTAAACGTTTGAGCATGACCTTTATACAACAAAACTATTTTATTCGTATGGAAGCCTAACTAAGACTTATATGCGACTAAAATGTAGAATTTCAACGGTTACATAACTTTAAGTAGACTTTTAAATCATTTAAAGGTCAAATCCATACTTTAATTAAACCCTTCTCATTTTGTTTTGTCAAATACAAAAGTAATTTCAGTAAAAAATATGGATCCAAATAAATTGAGAAAATTTAAAAGAAGTGGGGCCTTCAAACGTAAAATTAGGCAAACGTTCCACTCATTGAAAAGTGAGCCGATAACTTCTTCGTTTTCTGATCCCCCCAAAAATTACGTACAAGAACGAATGATTGTTTCAGAAAATGGTTCCGTATATTCTTAAACTTATTTTAATTTTAAAGATTATTTTGAATAGCAGAAATGGGCGATAGATTTTAATATTTCTCATTGGCAATGGCTTCACCATTAAGTCTTTGAGCACAATATTAAATAAAAGACTTCCCAATATAGTTCATAAAGATCCCAGAATGCTTCTTAAAACGAATAAGGTCAATGTACCACTATTTAATACGGACGCAGGCCAATATTGGCATAATGGTGTATCGGCACCACTAAGAGAAATACTGGAAAACATTTCTGGTATACCGGATAATCTTACACTGACATTTAATATTGATGGACTTCCTCTTTATAATAGCTCATGACAGCAAGTATGGCCTATACTTTGTCACATTTTTGAAAAATAAGATATTCCACAATTTGTTGTCGGTATTTACACAGGAAAAGGCAAACCTAGTGATCTAAACACTTACTTATATAATTTCGTAGCAGAAATGAAAGGACTTCTCAAATAACCAAATAGTTGAAACTATTTCTGTGAATGATAACGGTGGAAATATTTTAATATTTGGTAATCTCTTAGGAAATTGTGGCGATGCGTTTGAAAAGCCTATTAAATCTTCAATTTTGAATACTTATTATGATACTAATACTGTTACTAAATCAGAGTTATCATATAAAATATCAGGGGGCCTAGTACGAGTTTGACACTTACGAATACTTTCAAAGTATTCGTCGACTTTCATTAATAAATCTGTAGTTCCTCCTCGTATCCGTTAGGGGCGCTACTGATTTAGGAATGAAAGTCGACGAAAGTATTCGTAAGTGTGAAACTCGTACTAGGCCCACAGATGTTAAAACATCATGTTTGTTAGCGTTGCTTACAATGGGTATATATTTTATATACCTTTAATTCACTCATTGTCATCGTAAAAAAAATAAAGATTTAAAGTAGCAAATTGTTTTTTATTGACCAGAAAAATCACAGTACAGTCAAATAATACACTACTTTTAGTGTCGACAACTTACAACAGTCTGTTTATCAATTATTATTAATGAACACTAAGCTTAACATAATCTAATAAAAATGTGGGTACAAATATGGCACATTCGGTTATAAAATTATCAACAACAGTCTGTTTATCGCTTATCATTTATAAACACTTAGCTTAATATAATCTAACAAAAATGTAGGTAAGAATATGGCACATTCGGTTAAAAATGATCGTCAACACTTTATCACTTATTATTAATGAACACTAAGCTTAACATAAACTATGACATTTGAGGCCAATTCTAACTTCTGTTATTGTCGCGGTCTGGTATATATGTTACATAAATTGAGGATTCATTGACGCTTGTGGATTGAGGTTCGGGCATCTTGTCATATTCCTAAAATAAAATAAAAAATGTTTTACAAACCATTGAAAGTCCTCAAAAAAGATCGCAAGACCGAGGAAAGTGGAGAGTTCTCGTTTCGGAGGCCATGACTCACTTTGAGTCACTGAGCCAGAGGAGTAAGTAAGTAGTAAAAAAGATCAGTTGAGTATAGTTTGGTAATTGGGACACTAAATATGTTTTTAGTATACATTTTAAAAACACTTACATCTTACATTTACTGACATTTGTTTACATCTTATATGTAAGTATTGATTAGGGAACCCTAAAGTCGACTGAATATGGCCGGCATCGTGGTCTTAAGGAAAAGTCTACGCGACCTTTTTGTTAAATTAGTGTTATATAGAGGTCGTTATAAAACGTAAACAAGATGGTTGGAGCTTTATTATGAAAACGTATTTTGGATAATTAACTAAAACCATTGAAATACAAAGAAATAGGGGAGGGCGTAAAAAATTTCACATAAACACATATGTACATTGTCATAAAACTAAATTTCCCCGAGAAAATAACACAACTATTATAATATCACACATTTAAATAATGTACAGTAAATATATTTTGTAATCATGGAAGTTAACTTCACTTACCTTTTTATGTTGTTTTTTTAAACACACAGCAACGGCGAGCACAATTTTTACACGCGAATAAAAATGGTTGTCGTTGAGTCGTTGTTTGACACTAACACAACGCTTCAGTCATTTGACAACGTCGATATAACTGCTATATGACATAAGCGGTCACTTAAGGGTCTCATCACAACCAGTATTGGACCGAAAAGTCGGTCTTTGTACTTTTATTTAACCTGTATATAACGTTCAGCGGTCACTGACTGACTTCTATGTAACTACTAACCGATGATATTGTCGTATAATTTGGGCCTTTTTCGGGTTTTATAAATGTTTATATTTACGCTTATATGACCAATCTTAAACGATTAACTGAAAATGTATAACGTTAACTTGACTATTATAAAACATAAATTTGTTAGTTGGGCCATTACTGTCCCACTGCTGGGCATGGGCCTCTTCTCGGTACGAGAAGGCTAAGGCCTTAGTCCACCACGCTGGCCTAGTGCGGATTGGCGGACTACACACACCATTGAGAACTGTTTGGAGCACTCTCTGGTGTGCAGGGTTTCCTCACGATGTTGTCCTTCACCGTTAAAGCAAGTGATAATCGAATATTATCATTTATAGAAAGTACAAAGTAACAATTATTGCCTTACTAGCCTATGCTTAGGCTTTGCCCTTGTGGATATCATTTATCGCACATCTGTTGAGAACTGTTCATCTTTCCGGGATCAAAAGTAGCCTTTATGTTAATCCGGGTTATGTTCCGTCTGTATGCCAAATTTCATCCAAATCTGTCCAGCCCTTACAGGGTGATTGAGTAACAAACATCTAAACATCTTCACAAACTAACATTTATAATATACTTTTCGTACTAGTATTTTAAAACAGCTATCAATAATAATCTTTCAGATAAGCTGCTACAATCAGTTCAGGATGTAGTAAAAGCCATCAACGACAACATAAGACCTTACCAACAGGAAATTAAAATAACAAATGATGAGGTCACTAATGAAGAAGTGGTTGTGTTTTTGTCCCTTGGCTATGATGATGCAACAAAGTCACAGAATTTATTTTCTGCTACTGAATTGGAATACTTTAGAATTCTCATTGAACAGATCATGACTACAGAATCAAGGCAGATTACAGGAATAAACGCCATCAATTTAGTTAGTAAAATGAAATCTTCTTTTACTAAAACTGATGCACAAGTGAGTATATTTTATTTGTGTTGTTTAATAAATTATTATTGTCAACTGGTCTACTATTAGAAGAGTTGCAGAGATCAAGCAGCAGTCAACTCAGCCTATCGCAGTCCACTGCTGGACATGAGCTGCTCCTAAGCCACACAACACTCGGTCCTCTACCTTCCGCATCCAGTCCCCATCAGCCGCGTTCTTCAGGTCGTCGGTCCACCTAGGTCGGTGTGTAGGGGGGCGCCCTACACACTAAACAGCAGTATTGTCATTAAATAAATTAATATTTTGCTAAACTCAATCAATCACATGAGACTTTTCATCTTCATGTCTCAGTTTGGCGAACCAATTTGCGGTACCATTTAGGCAACAACCTAGAGCAGCCATTCTCAAAGAGTGCTCCGCGAGGCCCTAGGGTCCTAGCCTTACCCCTTGCAGAGGCTTTGCGGATATTTAAGTGCCGAAGGCGAAGATCTAGGTATTTACTTGGGGATGTTTGTGGTTCAGGTCCAAGAGTTCAGCAAACTCTCCATAGGTGTCTTAAAGATTAATAAAGAATACCAGCAAGAAAAATAGTAGTAATAGTAATATTCGCAGCCTGTAATAGGTACTGCAAATGACATACCAAAATCAACAATCCATGCCAGTGTTTGTGATTTAATAAGGACGATATTCCCTGAGTGCTGTTTTTAGTTACAGTTAGTTTAGTTAAGTTCAACTTACATCATCAATCAAAGAATGGCCAATGTGATAATAGATTTTTTAGCGTTTTGCGGCCGCTGGTGGCTTTGCGCCCATTGATGGGATAATATTGCCAAATAAGTCATGTCACCAAATTGTTTTTTTTTTTCATAACTTTCAGAAACTGCTGAACACTTGGTGCAGAATGCGGTACTTGGACAAGGATGAAACTAACTATGCCTTAGGAGTTAGAGCCATTCATGAGTTTGAAGGATATCTTCGTCAAAACATGCCAGATACTATTGAAGAATGTTGCCTTTGCAAGCAGATTGTTTTCCGAGTATGTGATATTTTTTATTTACATAAAAACACCTATTTCCTCTTTTAATACATTGTTTTGGTTATGTACAGTACACTTGATATTGTCAGTTATCATGACTGTCCCAGCATTGATAGTTTTAATTAAAATGTGTAAAAAATATCATTACATTAATTTTATCTGTCAAATCTTTGAATTATTGTATTAAATAAATAAATATTTTTGGGACATTTTTACAAAGCACCATCTAGTCCCAAACTAAGTAGAGCTTGTGCTATGGGGTACATGACAATGGATACTATACTTATATACTTTATTTTTTGTAAATACATTATTATAATACATAAGAAACACCCAGAAAAACACAAACACTTATGTTCATCACACAAATATTTGTGACCTGTGGGAATCAAACCCACAACCTCGTGATCAGCAGTCCGAACCTCGAACGGCTAGACCACAGACATCGTCATTTAACATAAAATATGGCAGTATCTGATTTGAGGACTCGGCAAGGAATGTAAACAAAATATAACCATTAACTGCATGCTTTTTTGTCAGTTGTCATGCCCCTAGCGGCCGGCTCTAAAATCTTAAAATGATTACTTATAAGACAAATGGAGTTGTGTAATGATTCTAATGATTTTTTTTTTTATGAGCCTGTTTTGTCCGTCTGCAGGGCAAAGGCCTCCCTTTCTTTCTTCCACTTTTCACGGTCTATGGTAATTTGTGGCCAATCCTTTAAGTAGGAGTCCAGCTCATCCCGCCATCATCATCATCATTTTCATCTAATGATACTAGTCGAAAATTAATTAACAGTTTTGTGGCGTATAATATCGACGTGGGCGAAATGGACACGATTTTTTTTATAAATCTGTCCCACTAGGGCGGTTAAAGGGTTAACTGGAATCAGTGGTAAAAACTTAGAGAGGTCTTTGCTCAACATTTGAACACCATAAGATAACAGAAACACTTCATGCTGCAAACGAAACATCAAGAAAACCAATTTAAATATTAGGTCCTTACATATGAAATTGGCGTTTTGTACGGGAGGAATATAAAGTATTATAAAGTAATTTTTTTTTTGTAAAATATATTTAATTAATCAAAGTATGCACCGTTGTTATCTATGCACTTTTGCCATCTCATAGGTAGTTCATTGATCCCTTTACTAAAAAAACCATGGGGGCAAGAATCAATAAACTCTTTGAAGGCGGTTTGGACTGCCACCGCAGAGTTGATTTTTTTTCCTTGTCAGAAGTTGTCAAAATTCCGGAAAAAATGGTAATCTGTTGAAGTAAGGTCCGGGGAGTGCGGTGGATGTCGCAGACATTCCAATTGTAGCTCATCTAACTTACTGGTTGTTTGTTGTGCAGTGTGTGGTCTTGCGTTGTCATGAAGCAGCAGTGGCCTAGAGCGATTGACCAATCTCGGTTGTTTAGCAGCTACTTCTTCCTTCATGGTTTGCAGTTGCTGACAATAGATATCTGCCGTTTGGCCAGATTTTAGAAAGCTGTAGTGAACGACACCGGCGCGTGGCGCTAGTCCACCAAACACTCACTAGTAACTTTTTCTGAGTCAATTTTCGTTTAGGGCTGGATTTGGCTGGGTCTCCAGGGTTCAGCCATTGCGAAGAGCGCTTCCGATTATCGTACAGTATCCACTTTTCATCACAAGTAATGATTCGATTTAGAATCCCTTCATTATTGTGTCGGTTGAGCAAAGTAACACAGCAGTCGACGCGTGTTTCCAAGTTCGATTCACTCAATTCATGAAGTACCCATCGTTCAAGTTTTTTTACTTTGCCGATTTGCTTCAAGTGGATTAATACATTATAATAAAACAAAGTTTAACCGGATTAAATCGCGTATATTATTTAAATTGGTTTCCCTGACGTTTCGAAAGCTTTGCAGCATTTCGTGGTCGCAGGTAGACTAAGATGACAAGCGTCGTTACAAATATTTCTAAAAAATTATTTTAATCTACCGTACAATATTATTAATTAAAATCGTTTCGATGCACGCAGTAATCACTCACAATATCATTATCTTTTACAGTGTTGCGTGCTGTTTGGGACTTGATTATTTTTAGGACTGGGTTCCAAACAGGTGGTAGCTGCCAACCATCTTCTCTATTAAAATTAGGATGTTTTTTAATTTCAATAGCCTCACGGAGCATTCTAGGTACATATCGGTTTTCCTTCGCCAGAACTTGTGGTTTATCAAATCGAAGAAAATGGTTGGGTTTGTCTAGGGCATGTCCACAAAGTCTGCAGTGTGTGAACACTGCAGACTTTGTGGAGCGTCTGTTCTTGACTTCAGCTATATGTTCTTTAATTCTAGTGGCTTACTACGCTTTGTTTGTCCTATGTATGATAACCCACAATCACAATCAATCTTGTAGACCCCTGCATCTTGTAAGGGAATGTGACACTTCACCGGTCTGAGGAGTTGGCTGATCTTTCTTTGGGGCTTGAAATAGGTTTTGATAGAAGCACGCTTCAAGAAATGACCAATTCTGTCGGTGACCCCTTTGATGAATGGTAGAACAGCAGGTCGACGATCAACTGTGCTGGGTTTCAGGCGGCGTTTGCGATGGGGATGTGGAGCTTGCAAGTTATTATGCTTGAGAACATGCTTCACATGGTAAAGTTCCCCTGCCAGGTGGTCGGCATCGCAGATGCGGTGTGCTCTCTGTAACAAAGATTTGGCCACGGTAGCTAACTGACAAGGATGGTGGTGAGATTCACCGTTCAAGTACCTGTCTGTATGGGTAGGCTTTCTATACACTGTATGACTAACAGAATGATCAGGATTATGGATAAGTTGTATATCAAGAAAAGCTAAGGATTTGTTTGTCTCCAATTCCATAGTAAATTGAATTTTACTGTGTATATACTTTTACTGTGTGATATATGAATTCTTAACCAAAGAGGAGATATTTCAGATCAAAGTGGTCAGTACGACAAAATGCTAATTTCATATGTAAGGAGTAAGGACCTAATAATATACGCGATTTAATCCGGTTAAACTTTGTTTTATCAGAAACACTTCAAATTGGATTTTTGCTCTTAGAGATCGAATAGGTAACATTTGGAAGCCAACCTTAAAACAACCAAAATTTATTTTGTTATGTGCATGGTTATTTCAGGGATACAACTGTCCTGCTTGTGCTCTTGCTATCCACACAAGATGTCTGGTGCGGTATTTAGAGAAAGTTGAGAAGTGGCCTTGTTGCAAAGCCGATTTCAATCAAGAACAGCTGGACCGGCTGAATAATGAAGGGTTAGTTCAGTATTTTTTTTTTTAATAATGTAAACTACTATTTTTGAGCTAGAGTTTTAAACTTATGTGTGTTCCTATCCCAACTTGCTTGTTCATGAAAGCTACTGATGTGCTCAATAAGAGGCGGTTTAAATCAGACTTACAAACAGCCGTATTACGTCTATCGGTGGCGTCGCCCCATACAATTTTCATTTTTTTAATATTAAATCTTTTCCAGAATCATACCAGCAAGCCCTGTCAGGTAACAAAAATATTACATGAGGCAAATCAATACCAATATTTACTTGGTACTGTCAATCTAATACGAAATACATACACAATCAGCCCATTACTGTCTTACTGCTGGTCACGGGCCTCTTCTCAGAATGAGAAGAGTTCAGGCAACCACTCCCTTCCAAAATGATAGTCACATAAACATGGAACTAAATAACTCCATGCAAGCCACCTAATTAATAATGCATGACGTGAAAGTAGTCTGAGATACAAAGCTAGTTAAATGCAGGCTCAGATAATTTATACAAATTAAGGTTTCAATTTCTTTAAGAAATTAGCAGTGCGTTCTTTGTACTACTCTTCATGTGTCTACAATAGTGTACATACATTCAGTAAATAAATAACAAATAAATAAATAATAAGTCACTATTAAACAAACCAAATGTTTTTATATTATATGGACCATCATTCTCAGAGCCTTTTCCAACTATACAATGTGTTATTGAAATAACTGAAAACCTGTTAAGGGGTCAATCTACTCATCAGTATGAACAACTTTTACTATGGGACCAACCCTAAAATCGCGAAAAATCAAGCTGATCCCTACATTTTGTCGATTCATGTGAACAAAAATGTAGGGGACAGCTGTTTTTTTTTTTGTGATTTCAGGGTTGTTCTCACATCAAAAGTTGTTCATATGGGAGTACTAAGACCTCTTAAGAGGTTTGCAGTTATTTATAACACGTTGTATATGTTAGGGTCAGCGTCCAGTCAAACAAGATGCGGCTGAATATCAGTATTTTACATGGAGTGACGTCGATCACACTCCTGCAACGCATTTACTGGCTAATGCTGGCTTAAAAGGTTAGACCAGTTGTCAGAGTTTCGGGCTTCTGACTACCCGTAACGAACGCCATAGATATTCGTATCGTAAGCAAGCTTAACTTCGCAGATCTTTCAATCGACGCGGTTAATACTTAGCCACGAGCACACCTTAGACACTCGATACAATATAAATGCTAGCGCAACCTACATACACAGATTACGTCTTTATACGAACGCACACACACGTATAGGTTAGGGATCCTCGCCGCTCGTAGTGCCGACTGGGTTCCAAGCGCTTCTCAGTAGGTTTCAGAGATAGCGTGCTTGTATAGTGACTGGCGATTGACATCCATTGCACGATTGCATTCCAAGTGCCGTCAAACTGCGGGGGGGTGGGGCGCGGGCGAGGAATCATGAATTGGCGGGGGGCGGTGAGTGGCCGTTCTGTACGTTAGTACTATTAAATAAATATTCTGTGCCACGAGCTACTACGGAAATATTTACAAAGTGTAGGTTCAATAAAGACTCAAAGGAACTGCTTATTTTGCAGAGATTCAATGCATATTTTCCTTCGTTACTATATGGTAGATATAGAGTTAGCCAGGTTTAAAAAAATAAATGTATTCATTTTTATATTCATTTTAACTTTTTATTTATCTCTTTACATACCACTAAATAATTGTAGACGCAAATCTCAAACGTCTCAAAATGCTTTAAACTTTTTTACACACCTCTTTTTCAATTAGGGTTAGAAATTTACTGATATCTTATACAAGTTCTTAAACAGTTCCAGATTAACACAGTCACAACCTTTGGACACTACTCGTCATTCTGAAGAAAATAATACTGTACCAGAGTCTACAGAAGTTCAAGAGTCTAGTGAGACCATGGATATGACACAAGAGATCATTCCGGAGATCTCGCAGAGAGTCACTAGGAAGAGAAAACGAAATTAATATGTAACTAATACATTTCTGTTTGGTAAGATTGTTCGTTTGTTTGATTAGTTTGTGTAGAATTTGATTATTTTTGTAATGAATCTGTAGAATTTTGTAGTTTTTAGGTTCTAATATGATAAAGGCTGAAATATCTGTAGATAAATATTTCTTTTCATTTTTATTATAAAAAAAATACACGCTTCCGCCTATTGAAAGCTGTTGATTGGCTATGGCGATTCTATGGAAAGTCTGAATATTTCAGCCAGCGATTATTATTTTGAAGGTAGATTGTGCAGCGATGGCACCATTGACAAGCGACATCGTTACTTTTGATGCTTTTTAGTGCTCAATTCTCATAACTATACTGTTATATCATTTCCAATTATGTACCATCACGTTGCTTTTGAGATGCCATCGCTAAATAATTGTCCTGGGTTTTGATCTCACTTAAAATTGGGAAATGATTTTACACTAATAAGATGGTGACACAAATGAAATCTAAATCACGCCAGTGATATGTTTATTTTAATTGGTTCTGCTTCTTCTTCGTGTCGATGGTATAGTATTTATGTAATCTCTTGGGTCAGATTTGGCAAGCCCAAAACTTTGCCACTTCAACGGCGTTATCAGTGGCAACGCAAAGGTCACCCAGGCTACAGGTTTCGGGACACAAAGGGCAGTGTAAGAGGTGACTCATCGATTGGGGGTCAGTGCCACAACCACACCCTGTCGCTGTTTTTTTAATTGGTTTACAATGTAAGTTACGCCTTATTTAAGTTGATAAAGAATACTGTTAACTAATTGTGAAAAGTGTATTAATTGTTGTTTCGATGTCAAAAGTTTTAATATTGATCATAGGAAGACTTAACTTAAATTTTTAAACCAATAAATATATGCTTTTAAACCAATATATGCATATCATTAGTGTGATTTGGATATCATTTGTGTCACAGCCTACGAATGAAGATACACTAATGTGTAATTGTGTATCTTCATTCATAAGCTGTGAAATTGACCATCCTACACTTGAAATGTCCTCATTTATTATTAAAAAAATAATGTTATTTTTCGTTTGCAAATAAAAGAAATATTTTAACGTAAAATTAATTTAATTTATCTAATTAACTAACTACACACTACTAAAACAAACCAAGAAATCTTTATATAGCTAGATAGACATTCTCGACCTTCCTCTGGACTATTTTAGCGGATTTCGGGTAGTAATCCAGCAGGTACTTCCATTGGTCTAACTTTAAATATACGATGTCAACCACAGTGCGCGCTCGAAACGAAAAGTGATGTACCAGTCCCACAAATAAACCCTAGGAAATGATGACTATTATTAAGAATTATCTAAGAGGGCGTACACATCTGGCGAATACACAGCATGTGTGCAGTTACTGTAACTGTTTAGTGCATGAGTTAATGTGAGTAGACGCTCCAAACAGTTGCAGTAAATGTGCGAGTAATTTAGTAAAGGTAATTCAGCTTGGTAGACAAAACTTCAAGAAAGAAGCCGATAGGAGGATCCAGTGGGGCTTAGGCAAACTTCGCCGAGTCTTCTCGTCGCCTATACCGCAAAGATTGAAGACGAAGGTCTTCAACCAGTGCGTCCTGCCTGTCATGACTTACGGTGCCGAGACGTGGACACTGACAGTTTGTCTAGTCCACAAATTCAAAGCCGCTCAGCGAGCTATGGAGTGAGCCGCTGGAGCAGACGAGTTCTTGAGTGGAGACCGCGAATCGGAAAACGCACCGTAGGGCGCCCACCACCAGGTGGGCCGACGACCTGAATAACGTAGCTCGGGGGGATTGGATGTGGAAGGCAGAGGACCGAGTGTTGTGGCGCAACTTGGGAGAGGCCTATGTCCAGCAGTGGACTGCAATAGGCTGAGTTGATGAAATGCGTGCGTGCAGCGCATTCGTCAGATTTGTACGCACCCTGACTCACGCTGTTTACGCTGCAGTCAATGTAATTACATAAAGGATACAAAATTCTCCAGTTCATTATAACTCTTTCAACCAGTTAGACAATTATTCTTGTATATCTCTTGCCAATATGAATTAAGATAAATCTGATATTACGTTTACTATCTCTAATCGCCATAAAGTAAGGCGTACATGGCCACTTAGTTTTGAGAAACATTTGTTCATCTTTTTTCTACGAATCCTAAAATACGAAACACGAAAACATAAATACCTGGGCAATCCCAAAGCTATCTTCCGGTCCTAACACATCGTAGATTGATTCCGTTAAGTTTGGATGCACTGTTAGCACTTCAACCTGAAAATAACAATAATCATAACTGATTCATTGAAACCATGACATTGACAGCTTTTCAACTACATAATAATGCAAGTGACATATCGACGATGATATCATATTAGCATTAAGATTACAGCAGTACACATTTTGAGGGCCTTTTAATTTCACATGAGGAGATTCGCAGGAGAACGAAAGTAACCGACATAGCCCGAAGAATTGCCAAACTTAAGTGGCAGTGGGCGGGGCACATTGCTTGCAGAACGGATGGCCGATGGGCCAGTAAAGTTCTGGAGTGGCGATTGCGTACTGAAAGGCGCAGCGTAGGTAGGCCCATCACAAGGTGGACCGACGACCTAGTGAAGGTCGCGGGAATCTGCTGGACGCGGAAGGTGCAGGACCGGTCGTTGTGGTGATGCTTGGAGGAGGCCTATGTCCAGCAGTGGACGTCTTTCGGCTGATATGATGATGATGATGATGAGTACACCGATGTACCTACGCAGATGACACAATTTAAATCATGGGAAATTGGTTGACCAATCAGTAAACACCATCGCAGCCGCTGCCACTAGTGAACGGAAGCGTGTGAGCGAAATAGAAAAATACGTCATGGCAATCAATTTAACACCTTATGGGCATTGCATAATGTTGATTATATTTTTTTAATGTTTCGGATGTTTTCGTCGATCGTCTCTTCGTGCCTGCGCGAATGCAGATTGACGACGCGCCTTAACTTTTGTGTCGTACTGTACCTCATAGGCTTACCTGTCCTCTATGTATAAAGTAGATGCTTTGGTCCGAGTCACCACACTGCACGATATAGTTTCCAGGGAAGAACACACAGTGTTTCATCCACATGGCTAACATCCTTCGGAAGTCGTCGTCTGTTTTGCTGAATATCACAGATTCTCGGATGTGGGAACCGTATACGGCTTGCATGACTTGACAGCGTAGACGGAATGGTAATTTGTATACTAATTCAGGCATCTGTTTAACAGACACTTATTAATTACTGTTTTAAGAATTCAGTCCTTAGGAATCCTGACATGGAATTTTAATGAAGACTTGGAATGTGTTGTGACCCACATTTGATGTGGTACCTTTCAGCATAAACATTAAAATCTATTTTGTATTACTTTCGTTGGGATGTGACAGAATAGATTGGTATTCGACAGTTTGGCAACAAGATAGTATAGGCGGAACAAATGAGGATCATGGCAAAACATCTATCTTTTAATTGGCTTCATTACCCTTCCCCCTAAAATTCTTAAATGTTAAACTATTGTAATCTGCTCATATGTCTGTTGGCAGTTCTTTGTCTATATTCTTGCCTGTATTTTTAGGGAAAGATTATCTTGTAAAGAGGATACCTGTTTCCCTTGTTGTCTATTCCATAGCTCACGCACATAGTCCCACATTTTTCCCATTTGATGTACACTCAGATCCATGTCACGAAGTCCATCTCTCAATTCGTTTATATCGTAGTCGTATGCGATACGAGACGATGAATGAGCCGTAATCATTGCTGACATTTCTGATATGAGAAGTCCTAAAAAATACAAATGAATTACTTACGGATTTACGTGCCTGGAAGTTTCTTATAAAATGTTCGTTTGCGACATAGCTTTATTCTCTTTATACGGCCAGTCCTTTATGAAGGCATGCCAGTCATTATGCTATCGTTTCTTAAGCTTTCCTTGGTGGCCAGTCCGCATCGAGCACATACCCCTTAGAACAGCCATACGAGTTAGTATTGCATTGAAACGGTTCTGCTTATTATGCTGAAGACGCCGCCGCTGCCAGGCATTGATTTGTCGTTTGGTCGGTCGTAAATGTCGTGATTGGTAGCGTGTGTCTAGTTTCTGGTCGTCTACTAAGGCGTCAT
Organism: Asteroscopus sphinx; assembly: GCA_949699075.1. Taxonomy (NCBI): domain Eukaryota; kingdom Metazoa; phylum Arthropoda; class Insecta; order Lepidoptera; family Noctuidae; genus Asteroscopus; species Asteroscopus sphinx. Next base: position 16,892,684 of record OX453013.1, read on the forward strand.
TGTTTCTCGTCGATGTAAGTAATTGCGAAATCACTGAGTATATGACAGATTTTCGACTCAGTGTGGCTCCTCTAATGGATAACAGACCGCCATCGAGCACATAAGTACACATGACAACGTCATCACATAATCACTGCAAGCTGGCTTTAATACATACCTGTACAAAACTTTATGACGATAATGATTATAATAGTCTCGATTACTTCAAAACTATTTTGAGACGACACATCTCCGGTGCCGGTTATCGTTAGTAAGTTGATCATGTACCACAACGCTGCAACATACAAGGCGAAGAAATTCCCCTGAAAGTATAAAAAATAACGCTAATCTTAAAAGGCTGAATTCTATTTCATTATCATCATCAACTCAGCCTATTGCAGTCCACTTCAATTTGAAGATTCAAAATATGTAATAAACATTGTACCGTTTATTATTAGAAAAGAGTACCCATGGAGTTTCTTGCCGGCTCTGCTCCATAGGACCATCTTTTTGGAACCGTGCAACTAGATCGTAACGTTTTGTATGTGAATGTAACTGCATATTCGAAATAAACATTTGTATTGAATTAAATTTACTTCATTCATCATCATCATTTCAGCCTAAAAAGATCCACTACTGGACAAAGGCCTCCCCCAAATGCCCCCCCCCCATATATGCCATAATCGCCACGCTTGGCAGGCGGGTTGGCGATCGCAGTTGGTTGTTTAAATACTCAGAGAACGCTGCTGCCCATCCTCTGGTGAATCCCTTAGTCGCCTTTTACGACACCCATGAGAAGAGGGAGGGTGGTGCAATTCTTTACGTTCGGCACCACACGGAACACACACACACGGCACAATAAAAATAGACTACGGTTCATTTTTGTATGAAATTGTCAAAACAGGATTATCGTATGAGATATGGAAAGGATGATTGACCGGAGTGGCAAATTGTGCGATGAATGGTACGATTAATCGAATATCGTCAAACGCGTGTAGACGCCCAGGTTCCAAAGGTCGTGATTACGAGCAGACGCACCTCAAAAGTTTAAAAGTAAATATTCCATTGGATTTGTTATTTGAAATTGATTTAATAGCTTAGCCTCTCAGAGCAACAGAATACTAGAGAGAGGACAAGCCGCCGCATAAGGCTGACCGTTGTATGCACAGCGGGCATACACTGCCGCTAGTTCACGGTCACTTGCGCCCGAGTGAGTATACGCACTAGTTTGAGAGAAAACTTTCTTTTATTTTCAAAATGCCGTAAGGATACAAGTGTACGTGTTTTATATGTATGCGTGCATTTTGTTGTAATTTATTGAAACGTTTCTTGCGTTGTGTGCGTAAGTTGAGTTTGCGACACTCTGACTCCATGCGAACTAGGTGGCTTGCCCGATCTCCTTATATTCCCTTACCTGTGCTTAGCCTATTAAGCCTACTAATGACTTTCCCGAGTTACTACAACTCACAACTCTTCGCCGTCCAGTTACTCTTATGCTTTTTTGTTTTTTGCTATATACTTTTCACCTCCCTGTCAATTGCCTACTCCGGCTATCAATGTCTAAGCCGAAGACATTGACGGGACAATACTACTTTTAAATTACGAAATGGACTGGACTGGCGGGCCTAAGAAACTTAATAGATTGCGTGGATATTACCTCTGAATATTTGGCTCTTAAATTCAGTGCTTCCTTTGACATCCAGTTAGCCGATGTGCAGTGCACTGGTGTCAAGCACGACAGCTTGAAGAAAAGACAAGCGTTAACGTGCGATAGTATTGACGCCCATACAGCAATTGTTCTAAAATAATTCACTTACTTATTATCTTAAAATAGATATTCAGAAGTTATTCATGCTACTATTGGTATCCTCGAAATAACAGTTATAGTTCACCGCAATATTGCTTTTAATACTTACGTCAGTTTAAACAGCAAATTCGCTGAACCAATGCTCGATTTCTTATGCGTTCGGTACGTAAATAAATACGAAATTCTAGTTAGTTGGGGCGACCGTGCATAGCAGAATAAAGCCATTTTCATTGGCATCGCCAAAGTTAGAGAGAACGCTAAGTAGCATATCAGAAAATTAGCTAAAAAGTCACGTCTGCGAAGGTATATTTTTGAGAAGTACCTGTGAAGGCACAAAAAAGGTTAGTTCATATTAAACAGTTCGGTGACATGTCCTTACTGGTATTTGAGCCTAAAACGTTCTCATATTAAATGGTATTTTGTTGTTTATACACAAAACCATGCATAGTTTATAGGTGAGCTTCACTATCAGATGAATGAAGTGATTTCGAAAAAGAAATTACTCACATTTTCCTGACTTTCTTTGGATTCAAAACATAATCTCCATATCTATTCATGTACCCGCTATGGACGTCCAGAAAAACTTTAAATAGAAACAGGATGTCGAATATGATACAAACGTGGAAGAAATATGGCATTGAGAGGAACGCCATTTGGTAGACAAGCAGCATAAAATCCACGTACGATATACATAAGATGAGATATTCTGGAAAACGAGAAAAATATATTACGATCTTTTAGAATGGTAGACATCAAGAAAGAATTGATGCAGTGCAAATTTTAAAGTGTATATTTATTTAACATTAAAATGAATCGCTTACCCATAAAAGTGACTAATTTACTATCCGGAATGATGCTACTACGAAACCATCTGAAATAAAAATGATTTCATGATTTATTTGAGGAATTGCGGAACTTTTCGTACAAATTTAATGACGTTAATTTAATTAATAATGACCTGTGTGGCTTAAAAATCAAAAATGCTGCTGGGGTGTAATCTATGTTTCCCGATGACGTTATAGACTTCGACCCGTGTGATTCTGCGATGCTTTTATCTGGACTCTAAAATAGATAGATAGAATATGCTTTATTGTACACCATGAAAATAGTAGTAAACAGGAGCAACGTATTAATTATGGGTACATTGGCGGTCTTATCGCTAAAAGCGATATCTTCCAGACAACCGTTGGATGGACAAAGAATTCGTAGTTCGAAATAATTACTATTTTATTTGAAGGCTAATAAAATTCTCGTAATAATGAGACATTGATTCAAAGTTGCATACTCATGCAGATTTTCATAAAAAAAAAAATTGGTAGTACGAAGACGTTCTGTACGTATTTCTGTTGATGCTTCGTCGTATCCATGTTTGTGTTTACTTAAATCGATAAAATGTAGGGACCACCTGATATTTTTTTCGCAATTTCAGGGTTAGTTCCACAGTAAAAGTTGTTCATAACGATGAGTACAATTACCCCTTTTCGGGAAATAAGCGATTCAAATTTCACTTCTTCTGTCGTGTCGACATGAACTACATAATGATTATAGCTCATGCCGTGGGGTAAAGACTAGCCAGTCAGCAGGTTGGTAGCGGGGGTGACTACCCAGGGTGCGCCGGACGATTAATTAAATATCGTCACTCGTAGAGGCTCTTTTAATGCACGTTACTGATTTAGCTTTTATAGATTTTCGAACTCATTACATTGTATGTGCATGTTTGACGTTTAATGCTTAGGCGAATACCATTGGTGACATTTGTGGGGTTGAGAGAAGTTTTATTCGGATTTAACGAACTATATTTTAAATAAAAACGTCCTGAAAAACGTGGCTGGGGGGGACTGGATGCGGAAGGCAGAGGACCGAGTGTTGCGGCGCAACTTGGGAGAGGCCTATGTCCAGCAGTGGACTGCGATAGGCTGAGTTGATGAACTATATTTTGAACATTTGAAAATTCTATATTTTTTCCATAATTCTTGTGATTTCACCTAAAAATAATAAAAATATTACCTCTAAATATATATTTGGGTCTATCTCACACTCTTCTTCCTCATCATCTCCGGTTTCGTACGATAGCGGGAAACTTAATATTTGCTGTAATTATTAATATTTATTGACGCGCTTTAATAAAGACTAACTGCAAAACTAAACTTAATTGTTAAATAAATATTTACTTCAGCACTATTCCTTTCGGACACTACCGTTGGCAATACGTAGTCTTTTAGTGCAGATTCAACCGAGTGTTTAACTTTTCTTAGCACCGATGGATAGCTCTGAAATAAACCATATACTAATAAAGCTTTGAAAACCAACTGCAAACTATTTCTCTTTTGTTTATAGTCTTAACTTAGACTAAGTTGTATGGTATGAATGTTTCTGCAGCGTATGGTGGTATACCTTCAAAAGTGCGTAAAAGTCCCGTCCTTGAATGCAGAGTAAGTCGATGTTTCTGGATGCTGTAACATTCGACAAGGTTAAATATTTAGTGGCTCCTCTAATATTTCCAAATATTCCTCCTGGTCCCATACATGCTTCCACTTCATTTATATTTGACGTTATATCCACCTATTACAAGAGTACAAATAAATGCAAAATGTATACCTACATATTACTCGATGAAGATCTATGATAATTTGCTTACTTTTCCTCGATAAATGATATACATAGTGTCTATCACCTCATTCGATCTCATAACCATGTATCCTTTTTGGAAGTAGTACTCCTTCAGTTTCTTAGCAAAAGCTCTGAAGAAAGAATAATCGACGTCTTCAAATAATGGAATTTCTCTCAATGTTTTCTCGTACATGTATAACACTGCGTCTTCATTTAAGTTTGCATGTAGCTTGCCTAGTATCGATTGATGCTACAAAGAAAAGTCTGATCAATCTCAGCTTGGAACTTTTTCTATGCATATTAAAGCGGAATATTTTGATATTTGTTGTGATCTTCCACTCTACTGGATATATTGTTCTTCTTTATGGTTTAATGTGATAATGCAGACTAAAGTACATTTATAGTCTTTTACAGTGTAGAAACTGGATGTAGTCTTATTGGTCTGCTTTTGTGATTCTCATGTTCAAGATGCTTTATGATCGTTGTATGACTTACCCCGGCTCCACACGTTGGCCCGAACGTTGGCGCCAACGCTATTCGCCAACGTGTGGATCGGGAAAATGGCGTTGGCCCGAACGTTGGGGCGAGCGTTGGCAGTTGGCCGTCGCGTGTCGGTTTTATCAAAGGAATTATGCGCCAGGCGATGCGTCCACACATTGGTCGTTTGCTCTTTCTTGCCGCAGCACTAATGCAGTAAGGTGCATCGAATGAGCTTGTTTCTACGGTCACCGCGTCTTGAAAATGTCATACGCGTGGATGTACGCAATACGTGGGACACTCAGAAAGTTTTGCGAAACTAAAAAAAATTGTTCTATACGTACATATATTTTTATCAAATCTTTTCAAAGTACTTTCCACCAGCCTCTATACAAAGATTCATGCGCCTAAACCAGTTTTCAAAACACTTTTTCCAGTCCGCCGCAGACACCTCGTTTACAGCCTGCTCGAACGCAGCCAGCGCATCTTCCGGCGACGAAAATTGTATCCCTTTGAGCTGATTTTTTATTTTTGGGAATAAAAAGAAGTCACACGGTGCTAGATCAGGGCTGTAAGGAGGGTGACCCAGGAGTTTGACTGGCGTGCTGTCCAGGAAGTCCCTCGTTTTGAGTGCGGTGTGCGCAGGTGCATTGTCGTGGTGGAGCAGTAGCCCGCGGAGCCCTGTGTTTGGTCGCTTGTTGCTTATAACAGAGAAAACTTCTGGCAAACATTTGGTAGTATACCATTCGGCATTAATGCTTCTTTGATCCCGTAAGGGAATTGATACCAAGTGGCCAGTCAAATTAAAAAAGCTAGCGATCAAAACCTTACCCCCGCTTCTAGATCGCTTCACTTTGGTAGGCGTTGGCTCATTTTGAAACACCCAAACAGTCGACTGGCGCTTGGTTTCTGGGTCGTATTGATAAATCCAGGACTCATCACCTGTAACGATGTCGTAAACACGCCGAGACGAGCCTGCTTCAAATTTGTTAAGCATATCACGGCACCATTCCACCCGGGCCTGCTTCTGAGCATCGGTGAGGTTGTGCGGCACCCAGCGTGATACTATCCTCCTCACGCGAAGATGGCTGTGTAGAATCTCGTGAACGCTTCCCGATCCAATCTTCAATATGTGTTGAATCTCCTGATATGTAATTCGCCTATTGTCTTGGATTAAATTTTTCACTGCTAGCACGTTTTCTTCGGTAACAGCCGTCAAAGGGCGACCGCTTCTTTCGTCATCCCCCAAAGTTGGTCGACCGCGCTTGAATTCGTTATACCAACGATACACGGTTGCCTTGGAAGGGCCTTCATCCATGAATGCCATTTGAAGTCTATCGTACGATTCATCCGGTTTCAGGCGACACTTGAAATCGTATAAAATCATAGCTCTAAAATGTTCCCGGCGCAGATCCATATTTCAGTGAGACACAATACTTTGAATTAACTCGCAAAAAATGTGGAGGGAAATTTTGAAATTGGAACTTACTTATTTTTACTTATAAATAATCATATTTTCGAAAAACATTATAACTGGCCAGTCTCTCATATATAAAAACTTTTTTTCGCAATACTTTCTGAGGGGCCTGGTAGTTATAGTTTCTATAAAAAATAGTTATGTTTATTAACAAATTATAATCATACTCTCTTGTTTGTCAAAACATTTTTCAAAGACGACGTCCATTGTTTAACTACTTATTGTGTTATTTTAATTTAAACGTAGTGATTTATATTATCTTTGTTTTAATTGACAGATAGATAGATAGAATATTCTTTATTGTACACCATTAACATTATTAAACTTAGGACTAATATGTAAAATAAGGGTACATTGGCGTTCTTATCGCTAATAGCGATATCTTCCAGACAACCTTTTCGACAGTTCAGCTCTAAGCACTCAATAATCTTAAAGTTCCCAGTGCAACATAATCTATTTCAAACGTCTTAACATTGGCTCTGACTGGACTAAACTAACATTATCTCAAACGTGTGGACGCTAGGCATAATTATGGGCCAACGCTCGTCCCAATGTTGGGGCCAACGTGTGGAGCCGATCTAAGAGATATGGGGTTGTCAAATAAAATTAAAAACAACATACCGACCAACCACCTGTTCTCTTCCACTGGTACTTCCAATATTCAATTACCGTCTTCTTTAGAGTGAATGGCACCTTCTCTCTATTTAGAAACATTTCTAAATGTTTTAGATCCTCTTGAAACTTTGTCACTACTTGATCAGCCATGGCTTTCAGTGATGCTATTCTTGCATAAACATATCTAATTTGAAAGATTAGTTATTATAAAATTATGTCGGTTCGAGCTTCGTTGCTACATCTTAAATATTATGATAATGTTCTAATTAGGCACTAAGCTAAAACCACAGACCAGTAAGCCTCAAGATGCCGCTTAAACAAAGTTTTGCATGAGAATGAAGTCGTAAAATGTTGGCTCGGGGGTGGACGGCGCGTTATGATTGGTCGGCTCAAAAGTTCTGTGGTATTATGCCGTATGATTGGTGCCGCTCGCTGACGGACTGACATCCTGATTGGCGGCGGGGCGTATGATATGCAGTGATACTGCATATGCGTTGTGACTGGGGGTGTCCGGCTAATCGGCGTCCAGAGGCTTACTGGTCTGTGGCTAAAAGTAATGCTTGATATTTCAACAAATAATTGGTATACATTGAAATTGTTTAAGTAACTAGCATTGTTAACGAACTACAATTGATTTAGTTTCCCATGAGACTATTTTTTTTTATAAGAAATTATGAGTGTCTAAAGACAGCTTTGAACTCACCCAAAAAATAGGACACCATGTAAATTGACGCAAATACACAATATCATGTGAACTATATTCTGAGGAGTGATATCGCCGAAGCCGGCACCACCAAAACTAGTTGCTGTCCAATAGTAAGCCAGTAGAAATACTTTAACCGGTGACATGTGGCCTTTTATAATTGGTACTCCATCTATCCATGAACCTGTAACAGAATACCGATACATTTAATCAATGATATTTAAAAGTACAGATATGTTACTAGCGCGCGCAATCTGAAGACTCGAAAACGTCCTAATTGTGACGTTTTGCTATTATTCCGCGTCAAGCAAGGTGCCGAGCGTGACCGGTGACAAATAAAAAACAAAAATGCCGTCGTGTGTATACATAAAGTGTACCAATTATGACGCAAAAGTAACTTAAAGTAACTAACTTATTTATGTGTGTGCTGTCGCCGCTTTTTTTTTTAGGCTATAACATATCTATACTTTTAAATACCATTTAATTGATAATTTACCCGCAATCAATTGTAGCTTTTGGTAGGGTTGAGAAGAGCTCGTGATACTCATAATTATTAGTCTCGTTGAAGATTATGCTTACGTAAAACTTGTGGAGCATTATTCTAAAAAAAAATAAGTTAAAAGGATTCTTCCATATTTATACTTAACTTCCTGGCAAACCATATTGCCATCAGGATGGAAATCAGTCTTCATATAAGGTATTTTCTGCGTTAACTTTGATATTTTATATTCAAAGTCTTCCGGATCCTCAGCCTTTACGTATCTACAGGATAATGTGATCAACACCGAAGTATACAGGTTCAAGAAGAACAACGTCAGGAGTAAAAAGTGGACCACACTCATGAAGTATGCCTAAAATAACATACAAGTCATTTAAATATTCGTAAGTTATTAAACGGTGATAAATGACGTTGCTCTGACTACAGACGGATGATAAGATTTAATCAGCAGATTATAGGGATGAAACTTATGATCATCAGCCCATTACTGTCCCAGTGCTGGGCACGAGCCTATTCTCAGAATGAGAAGGTTAAGGCCTTAATCTACCACGCCAACCCGCACTAGGCCATAGTGCGGGTTGGCGGACTACACACACCATCGAGAGATATATGGAGCACTCTTAGGTGTGCAGTTTTTCTACAGACGTTTTCCTTTACCTTAAAGCCAGTGATAATCAAATTCTGATCCACACATGAATACGAACAGTCAGTGGTGTGGGCCGGGTTCGAAGTCAGACCCTCCTGCATGGAAGGTAAGCGTTCCACCGCTTGACTATCACAGCTTATGAATCTTATGCTAGCTAGTAAAAACAAAGTAGCTGCTAAAAAGCAATTATAGTCTAGCGATTGAATACTTGCCTTCTGCCCGCACTTCTGACTTTTCGAAATCATCTGTGGGTTAGAATTTGATGATCACTTACTTTGGCGGTGAAGGAAAACATCGTGAGGAAACCTGCACAGCTGAAAGTGCTTCATACAGTTCTCGATGGTACCCACACTATGCCAACGTCGTGAACTAAGGTCTTAACCTTCTCATTCGGATAATAGGACCGTGCCCAACAGTGGGACAATAATGGGCTGCTAATGTTATGTTGTTATGCTACCTGCACATGCTTATTAGCTTTGTGAACCACATTAAGCTACAGTACGCGCAAAATAGCTTGGCCGGAGTGAAGTTGGTTACTGCGCATTTTTCCCCGCCTCCCGCCTCCAGTTGACAACCATAATTATTACTGTTCGATCATAATCTTTATTTTTTTCCTCTTCACAAAGGTTCACAATTGATAGATTTGATTGACAATATGTAATTATTAATGATATACACTAGTATTAAATTCCGATCCTTTGTGAGAGACTGGAGGCCATACTAGGATACCCTGTGTGACGGATCCCCAGGCCCTCACCCCGAATTGTGACGGTTTTGTGACAATTTCACTCCAACCAAGTGAAATTGCGCGTACTGGGTCCTAATTTACGTAATTTTATGACGCGCCGATCAAGTTGTAGTGACGCTGCAGTTTGGATCTGACAGCAACCGCCGAAGATAAGAGAATACGAGAAGCGTTGTTTTGATCGAAACTTAACTGCAACTCAACTGCAACTACACTTCTTTAGTTACGGGAATTGGCCTACTGCACTCAAGAATTATAGTAAAATATTACCCGTCGCAAAGCACCGATTGATTCCGCCCACGATGCAGCATGGAGTTTAATTATTTGTAAAATGTTAATCATTCTTAATGAGCAATGGAACATGTGGTGATTAATTTCATGGTCCTCTTCAGTATGGTCTTCATTGTGTTTGGGGACAAAGAGCTTCCATATTGCGTACCAAGGGAAACATGTTATGAAATCTACCACGAATTGTCCCTGAAAATATTAAGCAAACATATAATGTAGGTAAACAAATGTTTAAAAAAATAACTACTACATAATTTAATATTATTTTAGTACCTAACTAGTTCCATTTCATATGTCCATCCTCCGAGCCTTTTCCAATTATATTGGGGTCGGCTTTCAGTCTAACTACATGCGGCTGAACATCAGCATTTTACATGGAGTGACTGCCATCAGACCCCCGCAACCCATTTTCAGAAGTTAGACCAGTTGTCATACTTTTAGGCTTCTGACTATACGTAACGACTGCCACAGATATTTATATGACAACCGGGACCGACATCTTAACGTGCTCTCCGGGGGACGGAGGGGTCTCAATGTGTAACGACGAAACGGCCACCCATCCATGAACTGACAACGGCAAGCGCAGCTTAACCTCGCTGATCGTACAATTCGCGTGGTTATTACTTCGCCACGAGCCCCTCAGCTTCATTTCATATGTACCATATGGGTCTTTAATAAAAAAAAATTGTTTTACGGACATCGATTTAAAAACATGTACACGTATTTTACCTGAAGATAGTGTTTTGCAGTCATATAAGGATGGTATATTAACTGGTTTTTGGAGCCATAATACGCTACGTGGAGCATCAAATACATATCTATATAGCAGATAGTTTCCAAAATCATGAGAGTCACATTGAATGATCCGAATTGTGGCGCCATCGATACAATCACCTTGAAGTTTTTATAAAAGAAATAAATTAATGAGCTCAAAACAAGAGTTGAGATCAACTGTGTCGAAATAGCCGCCCATTTGGATATTTAGTGTAAGTACCTGCGAATCTATTAAGTACATGTGTATAATTTTCGTTATAAGCTTCTATTGTGTGGAATAATCTTATAAATAAAAAGTGTGATTCTACAACGTTTCTTGTTAACATTATCGCCAACATAGGTAGCTCTTGCCGAAGACATAATCAAATTTTTCAAAGCAAAATGTATTGTTATTCAAAACAAAACAAGCTGCCATGTTTGAACACCTAACATTTTGAGATAAAGAAATAAAAATATTATTATTAGATTTGATAAACTGTCTAGTGTCTAGACGTTCCTAAATTAGACGAACAGTGCTTTAGTAACTCTAAAAGGTTTCATAAACATTTCATAATAAAGTCTTACGGGTATGAGTAAACATGATAAAAATGCAGTGGCTATACGAATAATCGCCCACGTTTTTAGGAATATCCCGTCTGGTCTTATAGCAATAGGCATCAGTAGATATGGCGCTACGTTGTTCAGTATTTGAAATTGCTTGAAAGATTTCCAATATCTGTCTTTAGTTTTCTTGTATTCAGCTGATAGGTCTATGAAAGAGTCTGCAAGAAGAGAGATTTTATAAATTTATACTTTTACATACTAAAAACGGTCCAAAGGTTGTCTGGACCGCCAATGTACCCTTATTTTACATGTTAGTCCTAAGTTTAATAATGTTATTGGTGTACAATAAAGAATATTCTATCTATCTTTTATCTAAAACGTAATGTAAGGCGGACCTAATGCCACGTTATTTCTGAAATTCTGGCAATACACCAAAAGCAATTGTCGGAGACGTCCTAGGAAATAAAATTTATTAGAATCTTGCGAGTTTTATGAGCTAGGACATGTCAGCCTAGCGTACTAACTGTTGGAAAATTCTTGCAATAGGCTGGTGATCTTGACTTTCTGTTTCTTCTCAGCAAGTCGATTATAATGCTGTAAATAAGAATCAGTGCTTTGCGCTTTGGCTTGATCCTCCATGGTGCGCAGCTCTTCAGGCTTCATGAGCCCTTCGTGTTCCTTCATATCGGGAAATAGACTTAGTGTTGACGTGTATGCGTAGTGACTTACACTTACCAGCTGAAAAGGATATGTGGAAAGTTGAATTTCTTCTCTTTCGTTGGCTTGCTAAGTGAACTCGATAAATGCAGATTTCAGTCTGAATTTTCTACTGCAAGAGGACTGCAGATTAGGAAAAAAAATTGCAGTCTTCTTCCAGGAAAAAAATAGTCTGAATGTTTTTCCCTGGCCTGTGATGTAAGAGTATGCAGTTACTTGTATTTTACTTAGTATCGCTTCTGTTTGTTTATTCACCTGTCTTTCAATTTTGTTATTTTGATTTGTTACATATTTGTCAGAATAACGTGTGGGAAGGAACCTTATACACCTAATTTGACTAACTTGGTCTATAAGATAAGGAAGATGTTAATCAACCACTGCTTCCTTCATTTACATTTTGATATGGTCTTCCACTATTTATTATTCTGGGCAAGTTTAAATGTAAAAGGTGATTCAGGAAAATGAATTGCTATTTCAATCTTCGTAGTTGAGTGTATGTGTCACTGGTTAGTTATAAAGTAACAACCTGCTCATAAAATATTGCAGTTTTATATAGAAAACTAATATGTTAAACCTATATGGCTGCACATGACACGTTTACTTTGTGTCAGCACCATTTAGAACATTATTGTTGTTTATTATTATCACCTTCGCCTATACCAGGCCCCTCAGAAAGTATTGCGAAAAAAAGTTTTTATATATGGGAGACTGGCCAGTTATAATGTTTTTCGAAAATATGATTATTTATAAGTAAAAATAAGTAAGTTCCAATTTCAAAATTTCCCTCCACATTTTTTGCGAGTTAATTCAAAGTATTGTGTCTCACTGAAATATGGATCTGCGCCGGGAACATTTTAGAGCTATGATTTTATACGATTTCAAGTGTCGCCTGAAACCGGATGAATCGTACGATAGACTTCAAATGGCATTCATGGATGAAGGCCCTTCCAAGGCAACCGTGTATCGTTGGTATAACGAATTCAAGCGCGGTCGACCAACTTTGGGGGATGACGAAAGAAGCGGTCGCCCTTTGACGGCTGTTACCGAAGAAAACGTGCTAGCAGTGAAAAATTTAATCCAAGACAATAGGCGAATTACATATCAGGAGATTCAACACATATTGAAGATTGGATCGGGAAGCGTTCACGAGATTCTACACAGGCATCTTCGCGTGAGGAGGATAGTATCACGCTGGGTGCCGCACAACCTCACCGATGCTCAGAAGCAGGCCCGGGTGGAATGGTGCCGTGATATGCTTAACAAATTTGAAGCAGGCTCGTCTCGGCGTGTTTACGACATCGTTACAGGTGATGAGTCCTGGATTTATCAATACGACCCATAAACCAAGCGCCAGTCGACTGTTTGGGTGTTTCAAAATGAGCCAACGCCTACCAAAGTGAAGCGATCTAGAAGCGGGGGTAAGATTTTGATCGCTAGCTTTTTTAATTTGACTGGCCACTTGGTATCAATTCCCTTACGGGATCAAAGAAGCATTAATGCCGAATGGTATACTACCAAATGTTTGCCAGAAGTTTTCTCTGTTATAAGCAACAAGCGACCAAACACAGGGCTCCGCGGGCTACTGCTCCACCACGACAATGCACCTGCGCACACCGCACTCAAAACGAGGGACTTCCTGGACAGCACGCCAGTCAAACTCCTGGGTCACCCTCCTTACAGCCCTGATCTAGCACCGTGTGACTTCTTTTTATTCCCAAAAATAAAAAATCAGCTCAAAGGGATACAATTTTCGTCGCCGGAAGATGCGCTGGCTGCGTTCGAGCAGGCTGTAAACGAGGTGTCTGCGGCGGACTGGAAAAAGTGTTTTGAAAACTGGTTAAGGCGCATGAATCTTTGTATAGAGGCTGGTGGAAAGTACTTTGAAAAGATTTGATAAAAATATATGTACGTATAGAACAATTTTTTTTAGTTTCGCAAAACTTTCTGAGTGTCCCACGTATACCTCACTTCTTTCTGTTCATCGACTCTATGTGGCCTTCATTACGTCGTCGACTCCCTCTGCCTTATTCTATTTGTCAATCAATTTTTTGACAATGTGACATTCGGTAGTTTTCTCAATCAAGAATCCCAGCAAATGATAGATATTAACCGTCAAAATAAATTTGATTAAATACTCTGGTGCGTCATTTTAGTTGATAGGGTCACCTTTATTAAAGCAACGCGTAGGATGGGCCCCCACTAAAGCCCACTAGTTAAAAGTCAAGGGGAAACATTCGACTCACCTTACAATGAGTTAATGTAACCACAGTGCTGAGAGTGGGGATACCGTACAAAAGCACCAGCAACCCCACATGATTCCCTGGGCCTATAACCCTTTCACTTTTAGTCTCCCTCATTTCATTGGACGTCACTAAGCAATAACCACTCTCTATTATGTATAACTCCCTGGTTACTGTACCCCCGTAGAATACTATTTCGCCAGGTGGTAGGATAATGTCTCTTGCTGCTGTAAAGTTAATAATCTTTATTAAAATCTTCTGTCAGCCGAAAGACATCTACTGCTGAATGCACCTTCCCTACATACTTCAACTTAAGTGAATATAGCCATGAATTCTGTAGGTACTAGTGATCCAGTTCCTTATGAGCAAATCGTAGTTAAAATGATGGCTGTCAATTAAGGATAGTTTAATAGTAGATACCTATTTGAGATTGACGTACGGTTTTCTTTGTCGATCGTATCAATTATGTTGTTGCATGTTAGGCATAAGATAAAAAGCGTGTTACTCCAATCTTTGTTTTTAAGAATATTATTTTACTTGTATGAAAATAAAAGAACACTAACCCTCCGTCAATGTGTGAATGTAGGCTTTATTCTTCACTTGAAAGAACTTGATGGATGTGAGTGCTTTGAATCGAGCTTGATGTAAGACTTTCTTTCGCAATTCCGAAGGAACAACAGTCTTCTCTAACCAGTTATCATCAGTCAATTCTACGCCCTGGTGTTGAAATAAAGACATCTTACAATTTGTTGAGCATTAAGTATTGTGTCATGAAAATTTATTTACCGAATTGTATTGCCACTGCAATTCATAGAACGCCATAATTCGAGCTTTGATTGCTGGATGCATGTTGTTTTCCTTCATGAATTTGTCTATCGTTATAATTACTTCCAAAAAGGCCGTTTTTGTTCTGCAAAGTCAAAGATTTGATTAATTCTAACGATTAGTTTTTCATTTGTTGTTAAGTATAAGGTACCGTCATTTATTACTGTTAGCAAATAGATTCATATCATTTTTTGTTCCTTGTTTGCAATTATATTACAATCTTGTGTGGGAGTTACCTTGACCAATGTGTGACGACAGCAGAGAACTCGGACACACAATACCCGGAGAGTAGAACTCCATAGAGACTAAGAAAAGCTATGAATGCCATGTCGTAGATGTCTCCGGGAGTGTAGTCCCCGTAGCCGACAGAAAGAAGGATGGTCGTTGCGAAGTATACTGAGGTTATTATTGGATATTTCGTTCTGTGAGCACAAGTAAATTATGTAATAACTTTAAACTAATCATGTCCATAAGTAAAGGATTCCGAAAGTAATTTTAGGCAAAATACTATGCTTTAATAGATATCTTGAAACGACTGACGCTGCCACTTGATCGATGACATGAAAACCCGACGTTCGGCACTTCGCTGGATATTTGGCAACATTCGTTCATACGTGGTGTAGGTATACGCGTGCATCACTGCATCACATAAACCTTGCGGATAATTTATAATTGGTACAACCGCTCTGAAACTGTACATAGGAGACGAAGGCCATCTGAATCTATAATGACTGCTGTCTTTAAAGTGAGTCATAAAAATAAATCATTCAGTGGAAAAGTTTACCAGAGAAACTATGATCTGATCATATGAATCATGAATCCCGATCCAAAATAATGTATTACGTAGCTTATGTATTTCATGCAATGGGATGCAATTTGGTGACCGACAGTTTAGGCAACTTACGCAACGGTTCTATTGAAAAGGCTAAAAGCTCATTAGGAGAAATCGTGAAAGCTCGATTTCACCATTACCGCATAATACAAGTAGATCGCCCACCTCCTAAACCTACTAATATAAGGTTAACATGTGCTTATGATCAAACAAACATCTAGAAGTATTAAAATTTAAGCAACATCTTACTTTGTGGATCTAAAGCCGCGTTTTTGGTCTTCCCAAATTAATGCTCTACTGAACCACGAGTTTTCTGAGCATCGATTTACGAAACACGACTCCATGAATAGTATGACGCCGGACCAATAGCATAGCAAACATATGTACACGCAATACTTGACAATCTGGAATTTAAGTTCAATAAAACTTATTAAAGTTATTGCGTATAACCTTTATAAGTACAGACAGTTATCTCAAACACCAAAATCAAGCGATTTGAAACATGATAAGCCGGAAAATTATACTTCAATACCTTAACAAGAAGCGAATTCAGCAATAATTTTCTTTCCAAAGTCTCGAAGAAGCTAGACAGCCTCCATACTAAACAAAGCTTGGTACCTTTACATAAAAAGAACAAGTGATCCCTATAGTTATCGTGATATCTAACAGTTTGATGTATCGTGACAATGTATTCGACCGGTATTATAGCCACGACATCAAGGTAAAAGCCAAGAGTGTTCATTCTATAGCTAACTATGCTTTTAAAATCCTTTATGTACTTCTTTTTTGTCTTTACTGCAGTCACAGATGTCATGAAAAGGTTAAGTATCAGCGAAATAGTTATAATAATCTGGGCATAGAAATAAATTCCGTCGGGAAATGATCTTTTAAACCCAATTAAATAAGGATACACTAGGCAGATGTAGAATACTATGCTTAGCATAAACATTTCCCAATACTTGACGAGAGGACAATCAGCTTCTAATATCCAAGGAAACCTTGATTTTAAACAAGTGAACATTGTCATTTTCTTCTTAATGTGCTCGGACAAAATGTATAGGTCTAAGCAATATTCATCGAGATGATCTTCTTTTGTCAAAGTGTCGACATCAGTTGCGCCTGTAAAAGATAAAGATAACATATTTTTTGACCCGGCTTCTAGTAGTAGAACCATGTAGGTGATTGATAACTATTACTTGTTCATACACAATTGAAAAACTATTGTTTTGACTCCCGGGAGTCTCTTGGGCGCTTAATGTTAAAGTATCAAGGAGCTGGGATGCAAATTATGCAATGGTCGACTAAAGTTTATTACAAAAGTATTCTTATTGAGTCTATTAAAATTTAAGATACCTTGAATATATCTCAATTTGTCCTTCAAACATTTAATACTGCTCTTCTTACGGTCCTTAGAAGCGTATATATTTAACGAGAATTCAGCTTGTTCTCCTTGTTTTATTTTCCTTAGTCGACTCCTGCTGATTCGCTCTTGTATTTCAGTACGTATCGCGTCAACGAGGTCTGGGTATGTTATCATAAGTTTTATGAATTTAGTTTTTTCTAGGACTTGGCATTCGACATAAGTTGCTGCTTTAACTGTACAACGTGCTGTAAGTATGAAGAATGTAGTATACATATTCTGCAGTACATTGAAATTTTGATAAATAAAAACCTACCTGGTATATTGTAAACTAAAGAGATTTCACCAAAACAAGTCCCTTTTGCAAATGAAATCATTGGACTTTCATCATCTTCGTCCGACAATAATTCTAATACGCCACTAGTGATACATACCTTTAACAGTAATGCAATAATTAGCAATTTTAATGATAATCAGCTAATTACTATTTTAAATAGTCAATATACATGCAGCCTTACCATAATAGTCTTGTTCTGGTTATGGCTATAAACAACGTCTCCTGGTAAATAAAATTGGTGACTCATGTCTAAAGATAGTCTCCGAAGGAATGCTTCCGGCAACTTCCTAAATATCAGAGAGCTATAGAGCGGAACGGCATTTAGGTCGTAGCAGATTTCCATTTGTAAAGGATAAGGTAGAAGTCCAAGTAGCTTTGGTTTGAATACGCCTGATTTTTGATACCAGAGGTCTTCGTAATATCTGCATAAGAAAAGTGTAACGTCATCATTATTTTGAAAGTTAATAATGTTGTGATATGCGGAACGAACGATTGCCTACCTGATAATACGCTTTGTGGTGTCCGAATCCATTTTGATCAACCTAAGATGATTTTTTATTTTCTTCAGTTGTCTAACATATTTTGAACGTCTTGTTGTTATAGTTATAAATTGCGAAGTTAGAGAACCAACAAACACAACAGTTGTTAGCAGAAAACCGAGTAACGTTGCCAATATGGCTATGACTCTTTCAGCTGTGGTCACTGGATATAAATCCCCTAGAGCGTTTGTAGTGAGAAACATGACGGACCAATATGTACAAACGTAATACCAGTCTAATGTTTCCTCCGTTGGTAAGTATACTGCTGCTAGTGACCACGATGTTCGAATCTTATGAATGTCAAATCTTCTGTTCGCAAACAAATACCACACGCACGCCCAAGTATGTACAGATAGGAAGAAAAGTATCAAATACTGTGACAAGAACGTTGTCCATTGATTGCTGCCGGCTTGCGAAGATCTGTTGTAGAAATACTCAATGATCCGATACACTCGTACTGTTGCTATCAATGGCGCTATCGCGTGAAAATTTAATGGCAGTAGATTATCATCCACCAAATACAAGAATGAATAGGGTACCGCTAGAATAATGTTAAGAACTACTTTGGCTGTATTGGGTTCCACAAGATTAAGAGTTTTCCTCCATTTCTTAAAGAATTTTAGACCAACAATAATAACGACATCGAAAGTGAATATGAAATTGAAACATAATAATATAACAATAACCCAAAAAGGCCTTTCCCTTGACTTGCAGAGTGTATAAACACAAGTGTCTAAAATGTATGCAATGAACAGTGTTGTGAGTATGAAAATTTTCCACGCAGGGTTAGAATATATGAGCAAAAGTGTTCGCAGTTTGCTGTTCGTTGTGAATTCAGATCGTGTTTCTTGTAATATTGCGTAAGTTTTATGGCGCTTGTTCTCATCAATTTCTAAGCGAATATTAGGGGAGCTTCCTGTGGCAATCCTTGGCGGGAGTTGAGAAGGCTTCAGGAGATTGCTTCTGGTGGCTCTTCGCCTGTACTTGTAAATATCGAGACGTCCTTGCTTTGCATCTTCTTTGTCGGCTAATCAAAATGTTTTGTTGTGAGGAATAGCTTCTATTTTATGTTACTGCAAGCATTTATATAACTTGTAACATTATTAGCTGAGGTCCTTTTAGGTTGGTTTTCAACCAAGGATGTGCCAGGTAGCTAGGTGGCGCTAGGATATGTAGCGGCGCTGTGAAACGGTGTGATGGTTTCCACCAAAGCTATGCGAGGAGATTGTGCGGTGTGAGGATGTGCAGCGAAACTGTGAAATGGTGTGTAGCTGAGTGGTGCGAGGATGCGTAGCGGACTCTTTTTTAACCGACGAAAAAAAGGAGGAGCTTCTCAATTCGACGCGTATTTTTTTATTTTTTTTTGACTACGGATAACTTCTTACAGAGTAGTCTGATTTTGATGATTCTTTTTTTAATAGATAGAGTATATCTCGAAGTTGGTAAATTTGAAATCAAAATCCACCCCTAAGGGTAGGAAAACAGTGGGTGCTTGTTCACCCACTGAATTCTTACCTGTTAACCGATTCTGTTGAAACTTGGCACACATCAATGTAGTTCTAGACACTACAACATAATGGAGACCTGGAGTTAGATTTTAGGCACAAAAAATAATCATCGAGTCATAATTAGTTATTTACATTAGTTTAGTTAGGAAAATAATTATTAAGACAAAATGCTTCAATTCAATTTTTGCTTTTCAGTTTCTGTTTTCGTCGGTTCAATTTTTTGTTAAATTTTTTTATAGCTGTTGCACACCTCCCTCGTCCCTAGTTTGAAGACGAAGGTCTTCAACCAGTGTGTCCTGCCTGTCATGACTTACGGTGCCGAGACGTGGACACTGACAGTTGGGCTAATCCACACATTCAAAGTCGCTCAGCGAGCTATGCTTGTGCGAGTTTCTTTGAACGATAAAATCCGTAACGAGATTATCCGGAGAAGAACCGGAGTGACCGACATAGTTTGTAGGATCAGTAGGTAAGCTAAAGTGGCAGTGAGCTGGCCATGTCTGTCGAATGACCGACGGCCGCTGGAGTAGACGAGTCCTTGAGTGGAGACCGCTAATCGGCAAACGCAGCGTAGGGCAACACCCCACGAGGTGGACCGACGACCTGAAGAACATGGCTGGGGGGGACTTAATGTGGAAGGCAGAGGACCGAGTGTTGTGGCGCAACTTGGGGGAGGCCTATGTCCAGCAGTGAACTGCGATAGGCTGAGGTGATGATGATGACGATGACACGTCCCTCGCACTAATTACTCGCACACATTCCTCGCCCGCGTCCCTCGCACTCATTCCTGGCTTTTTTGTACGTACAAATACCTAGCTCCACTAGCCCTTTTCCACCAGAGCTGCGCTACGTGAGGCTAGGAAAATGAAGTAATCCTATTGGTGGTTTTTTTCCTCGCGCACCGCCTGGCTACGTCGTGCATCTCTGGTGGATATGCAGCCTTAAGGGGTGATTGTACTCAAAATTATGACTTTTACTATGGGACCAACCCTGAAATCGCGAAAATAAAATTAACTGGCATTTTTGTGTTCAGATATCTCGACATAATGTCAACTAATTTCATTTTTGCGATTTCAGGGTTGCTCCTGTAGTAAAAGTTGTTCGTTATGATGAGTAAATTCATCCCTTAAAAGGACCTCAGCTAATAATGTTTCACCTTATATAAGAGCAAAGACATTAAAATACTAATATTTAATCACTTTGTATAAGAGAAAAATAACTTACACATTTTTAGTGTAAACTTCTCCCAATCGGATGTACCTATACGTTTAGGATTACTTCAGGTCACCGTTTCAGCAATTCAATATTTTATGAGTTGTCATAATAACATATATTTATCGTCTAGGTGGTTTTAAAAGTATAAATAAACTAGTAGGCATATTTGTCTCGTAAAATTTATGTTGACGTTGATTTACGAAGTATACAGGAAATGTGGTAAAAAGTTTTGATATTAAAATGAGTTAACTTAAAGAAATTCGTATTCCGACATGGCATTTCTGTGTCATCATTTGGTTAAGATCAAAGATGGGAAGCTTGTAGCAAATGGTCACACGATGGTTGGGTGACGCAATGTTTTCCTCGCCGCACAAACCGTAGGCTGAAAGCCGGACATGTAGATATCCAAGACGCAAAGCTGTGCGCACGGCACTCCAACCTACATACATGAACATAAAAATTGTTGCGGACTTGACGTTATTTTAATTTCATATTGTGCACATGTTGTTTATTAGAAAAAAACACAATGTAGGTAAATGGCTGTAATACCGACGTTTTAACGATGCGTTGTCTATCAATAATTAACTTTAAAAATATTTATTACTCGCCTTTGTAGCATCTCATGTTTACTGTTGTAAACTGCTGTTTGAAAGAGGTTTTTATGTGCAAACCATAAAAAAGATTTGCCTCCGGTGGTACATTCTAATCCCCTCATGTGTGAAAGTATGAACACATTTAAAGTAATTTTATGCTGTTAAAACAAAGCCATTTGCCAAGTTCCCATTTGAATATCCAAGAAGTTAGAATTGCTCGTAACATTTGCAATGTAATGTTTTTATTATTGGCAGAAAGTTAGATACTTACTACTATTTTCATGGTGTAGGTACAAAAAAGTATATTCTATCTATCTATCAATCTACTTGATAGCGGCATTAGTTTGTTAGAATCTTCGTATATCCAAGTTCCATAGCGCCTAGATAATTAGAGTCCAAGCGAGCTGCCATAGCTGGAGCGGCCGCATAATCACGATGCTTTTATGGAAGTCAAGCCCGTGTATCGGTTAAAAATGTTGTCATAAAACGATTTTAAATACTTTTAGCATTTTCCAGCACGTTTAATTTACTCTAAGCAAGCTCCTTGTTAGTTTATTCTGTGGTAGGTAATACTTATTTAAGGAAAATTGTCTTCTAAATAAGAAGGTGCAACCATCTTCAGTATAACGTGAACTTTGCTGCAATAAGTAAATAGCAACTGGCTAATTATTAACACATGCATAAGATTAAGATTCAATAATGATTTTATGGAAAACAATAGACGGTTACACATAAAAGTAAACAATAATCACAATACACGGTGTTTCTAATGAGATTTGCAGGAATATAAAACTTCGCTAAAATAAAAAGTTACAAAAATGTGTAGGTTTATTTTATTTATTGATTTATTAATAATTCGTATTACAATTCAATACACACAATAACATATGAAAGGAGACAGCATCAAAATTATTTAGTACTAAGGTACTGCTTATCTATCTATATGTATAAAAATCAATTGCTGTTCGTTAGTCTCGCTAAAACTCGAGAACGGCTAGACCGATTTGGCTAATTTTGGTTTTTAAATATTTGTAGAAGTCCAGGGAAGGTTTAAAAGGTGAGAAAATGTGGAAAATTTGCGAGGAAAATAGTAAAAACAACAATTTTGTTTTCCCATACAAACTGTTCCTACCTGTCAAACATTTGATGTTCGTCCCGTTCGGTATGGTAAACTCGGGTCCCCTCTAATTTAAAGAACGTATTAAATAAGATTTGGATGAAATTTTGTGTGTATGTTTCAATGGGTTCCTGGATGGTTTAAAAACATAATTGGACCCGGTAGGTGGCGCTGCTGTCGGTATGTCACTGATCTCCTAAACTGATAGATGATAGATTTTAATGATATTTTTTGTGTAGGTACGGTCGACTGCATGACAGTGGTAACACTTCGATTCGAAAACCGCCCTTACTATTTACGAAATAAAGATGCTGCTAATGTCAAAGTGTTACCACCGACGTGCGGTCGACCGTACGTTCGAGTCCGGGTCCCTGCAAGGTTTGAATTAACAAATAAACCCGGTAGGTGGCGCTGCAGTCGTTGTGTCACCAAATTTGATTTGCTGAACAATTGATAACATAGGACGGGATATGGGACGGACGGGACATGGGACGGGACGGGACATGTGACATGGGGGACGGGACGGGACATGTGACATGGGGGACGGGACGGGACATGGGAAGGGACATGGGAAGGGACATGGGACATGAGACGGGACATTGGACATGGGACGGGACGGGACATGGAAAGCGACGGGTCATGGGACGGGACTGGAAATGGGACGAGATAGTGGGATAGTGTGATAGTGAGATAGTGTGATAGTGGGATAGTGACTGGAATGGACTGGTCGGTCCGAATGAAAGGATGGATGGATGGATGGATGGAACTGGACTGGACTGGACTGAATTAACAGGATCCGTCACGTGGGTTAGCAGAATTTAACGCGAGCGAAGCCGCGGGTAAAAGCTAGTTTCCAATAAATTTCTACCAGCAGACCAAGTTTCTAAGTTACATAGGTTTAACTATGACCCTTCTAATTCATATATGTAATAAAGCTTTCAATTCAGAAATAATAGCGGAATATAGAGCGTGGAACTTGTGTGCTTAATCCGTTTAATTCGATAGATCCACAAGAGCATCGGATAGGGGTCAATTATCCATTTATCCTTTTAACAGAATTGATAAAACGTAACTAACTCGGGTGATTTTAATTGATCGAATGTGCTGGCTTTGTTAAAAACGAATTTCGACGGTGATATAAAGCTTAATTTTTATCAGACCAATTGATGTTTAAGGAGATATTTGAGGTTTTCTTAAGATATCTGCCTACTCTGACCCTGATCCTACTTTTCGAAAATGTCAATTAACGGTATTAAATTGCATTAATTGGGGTGCATTAAAAGAGCCTCCACGAGCGACGATATTTAATTGATCGTCGCTCGTGGAGGCTATTTTAATGCACCCTGGGCAGTCAGCCCCGCTACCAACCTGCTGACTGGCTGATCTTTTCGCCACGACATGAGCATCATTATGTAGCTCTTGTCGACACGATAGAAGAAGAAGAACAGTATTAAAATATTTAAGTACTGGTCTAATTTTGTAAACAAGTACTTATGTATGAACGTCTGCGTAGGTAATTACATTCATATATAGCACAAAATAATTTAGATTTGATTGTGGTACTTAAACTTAAAGTCACCATTGGTGACAAAGAGTGAGCAAGCTAAGTAGTAAATGGGTATGGTTTGAGTAATGGAATAGTATACAGTTAAGTCTTAGCGGCCTACTGTTTAGATCAAAAGTAGAAGAATGAGAATATTTAGGCTAGAATTCTTCGGTCGGAATAAATTTACTTTTGTACTCGAAAAGCTGAAAGCACGGATTTGGCAATCGAGTGGCTTAGTACGGTCAACCGCACATCACTGGTAACAGTTTGACATTGACAACGCCTTTATTTCGTAAGCAATAAGGGTGGTTTTCTAATTCAAGTGTTACCACTGTCATGCAGTCGACTGTACTAATAGATAATACCTACTGTTAATTTCTACTTAAATGAATAATTAACAAAAATCCCTTAAGCATAGCATGGTGTCGTAAAAGGCAACAAAGAGATTGTGCCAAAGGAAGAATGAACATGACCAACGATTGCTAACTAAGCTTATTAAATCATCATCATCATCATCATCATCAGCTTATATTAGTCCACTGCTGGACATAGGCCTCTCCAATGGCACGCCACTGAGATCGATCCTTGGCCACTCGCATCCAGTTGCTATCAACCACCTTGTCAATATCATCGCTTCACCGAGCCTGAGGGCGCTTAGATACTAAATAACAGCATAATAACCGTGATCACTATTTATTTTAAGTGAAACGTGGTGCCTTAGTGGGAGTATGGTTAGAAATGGACAATTACGATCTTAGTTATGATGATAAATGCTTTCATTCATGTTTTTCCTGCAGCAGTTGAAGTTCCTTGTCTTACGTGTAGGTATTAAATTAGTTTGCTCCCTAGCAAATACGTGACCAGAGTTGTCCATAAAAACACATTTATTGAGCAATCTCATCCCCTTTTATGTTCTTAACACATTGCGTAATGACAGTCTTTAATAATATGAAAAACAATTCTCCACTCGCCCACTGTTTCCTTTCCATATATGTAAGGAGTAAAAAAACCTCTAAACTTGATAAATAAAATATTGTGTGTTGGCGTTATGAGGAGGTGGAGTCCGCAGAAGTCGGTTCTTGCATTAATACGTCGTATACGTTATAGGAAGTTTATATTAATTGGGTTGCGAACGTCAGGTTGCAGTCGCTTCTACAAACTGATACACGACCGCATCTGGTCAAACAAAAAGCTCAACACCAAAATTCTTGGGAAAATGCAAGGCTGATCATTGTTTCATTGATATACAGGGTAGAATTAAAAGACGGTTGCTGGAGGGAAAAATATTGATGGTAGCGAATTTTACTCGAAGGTACATTCCTTTATATTTGCTATTATTTATAACTGAATTCAAAGATTCTTTTAAACTTCCTAACCTCAGCCGGGAATAGAGCTTTCAACAAGGATGCCAAAAACTTTCACTCGGTATTTTTATGCCACCAATCGATAGAGACCAGAATAGGTAAGGAGATAGAATAGGAGTCGATAATCATTCCAAAAATCATTGTGTACTAGATTGAAGAAATACCACGAAATTTGTGAAAGCTTAACTAGCTACATTTTATTAAAATAAGTGTATTACTTGTATTACAAGCGAGGCAGCAAATTTTACTCAAACACCTTATTTTATTTGTTGTTTGACCATATTTTATGGACTTGCTGTAATTCAAAACACTATGTTTGTTTGACAGATTTAATCCTTATTTTTGGCCCTATCAAGATCAAAAAAAAAAAAAAAAAAGTAAAATAAAATAATAATAATAAGTAGCCGTAAAATTCTGAAGGTACTTTTTATGTTGGTGTTAGTTTAATTCCTGATGCAGGCAAGCAAGTAAAAAAAAATCTTTAAGTGAGATGTACTTAGTATCAAATTAATGTTTCTTTGGAGTAAAACTCGCTACCATCAATGTTTAAGGTACTTTGCCTCCGGTGACCGCCATTTAATTGCATCCTCTGTACTTTTAGATTCCAGAATAGCAGCTATACTTCTTGTCTTGATTTATAGCCTTAATAAATCATCATCATCATTTCAGCCGAAAGACGTCCACTGCTGGACATAGGCCTCCCCCAAGCATCGCCGCAACGACCGGTCCTGCATTTCCTGCATCCAGCTGCTTCCTGCGACCTTCACTAGGTCGTCGGTCCCTTGTGAGAGACCTAACTACGTTGCGGCTTCCAGTACACGGTCGCTACTTCAGAACTGAGCCTTATCAGGCCCATTGTGAGCGACCATGTTTCAGTGCCGTAAGTAATTAATGGCAACACACACTGGTCGAAGACTTTCGTCTTGAGACACTGCGGTTTTTTGGACGAGAAGATATTGCGTAGCTTCCCGAACGCTGCCCAACCGAATCGGATTCGACGATTGACCTCTTCCTCAAAGTTGGACCTAGCTAACTGGACAGTAGTAAGTCCTTGAGCTTAATTACACACCGAAGTACCGACTTTAATGACAATAGCAGCTCTGCGTTTAATACTTCATTTGGGATCTCTTTATGTTTTAGGCACCTGCAGTTTGAAAAGTAGATTACACTGCCACTTGCTTTTAGGTAGGTACTTATATTAAGTAAATTTCAAAATTATGAAAGGAAATCTAGAAAAATATAGCAACAGTCTAATACGTACGTCTTAATAAATTATAGTCAAGTAAAGTGAACTTTGATCTTAATAAGATCAGCGAATGTAACAAAGTATTTTCTTATTTTAATTTTATTCGTAGCTTCGGTAAAGGTTCGAAAAATGCACTGATTCGTATGGTGAACAATCTAAGATCGACTTCAACTGACTGCTCTGACTGGTGCGGTTGCCCATGTATGGTGCCTAAAAATGACGCATTCTGTCTTGCCCTCTGCCATTAGTTTTGGTCATCTTCCTTGTTTACTACTCTCGAACTGTTCTGCGTTCTGGGTATATTAATGTGATCTAATGGATTATCGCTTTCCCAATGGAAATACAATACTATGATGATGTAGAATATTCTGAATATTGTAGTAGGCTTAAGACAGAATATGCTTTGTGAACATCATACCTATACCTAGTTTTTTTTTTGTATGTAATACGCATGTAATGTTGTACTCTTGAAACCATCTTAGTGTTGATTAAAAAATCAAAAACAATACTTCGTTTGCTTCGTCATATATAGATGGAAATAACATAGTGAATAGTTACGGTCATTTCAACCCATATCATTATAGTTGTAACTGGGTTGGCTAGATGGCGACTGCTTCGCATTTATCTTCTGTGGTGCTGGAGTAAGACAAACAAAGAGCGTAGTCTGCCTAGTGCGAGCGAGACCAACGTATGTTATTATTACGCCTACACTGTGGACAGAAGTCGCACGCGCTCACAAAAAATCCATTCGACAAGAGCGCAGGCGCAGCGCTATATTCACCCACAACTTCACTTCGGTTAACTTCGTCATTTAGTGGTGATCGAAACTTCGATGTGTGTGGAAGTGAATTTAACTTTTCTAACATAATCTCACAAAAATAACAATAATCAGTAACTAAAGTACAATATCTTATTTGATTTGTTGAAATAAACATTTAACGTGTCATTAGTTGTATAAAATAGTATTCATGATGTGTGATAATAACAATCCTTCAACGCAAAGTATAGCGGACTACTTAGCTCAGTTGCTCAAAGACAGGAAGCAACTGGCTGCGTTCCCGAATGTTTTCATGCACATGGAGCGACTTCTGGATGAAGGTAGGTCAAAATCGTGTCGAACTATTAATAATACATCGGCAGCCGAGAGTACTAGTTCCTATCGTCGATGCTTGTCACCGAGGCGATCATAAATCGGATGCGTCGACAAATGTTACAACGCAAACGTTATTAAGTTTATTTTTGTCTTCGCCCCGCCGAGTTATGGTCCAGTGGTGTTTGTAATGCGATCCTTCATTTCGAAAAGCGAAGTAAAGCAGAACGTCTCTGTGCTGATTTGCGGTCAGCGGTCGTTAGATTGTCGCCCACGAAAGAGATCGGTGAAATGCACATGTAGTAAACGAGTTTGGTGACTACGCTTATGTGTCTCACTTCGCTGTCCACGCAGCTGTTGTAAATAAATCTTTAATTAGTCGAGTTATGATTTTGAGGTTATAATTTAAATGGGGACGCGCGAGATGAAGGATCACAAGCCCTGGGGGTAACCTGTTCGCAGGGCCGTATTCTTACATTCCGTGCCAGTTGCTGGAATGTCGTCACTTTGTGTAGGTACCGTACGTCCACCATTCTCAGTCATACGAGATTTGTACGTAGCGCGGCGCAGGCGCACCGCTCCTTGTGCGATGTATAGCCTCGTTTTATTACCACACGTAACCAGTCCATGGATACTAGTAGCCCTTATCTTAGCTACTGAGCGCCAGGCGACTACTAGACTCACTTGAGGTTTGCAAAATAAGTACCGTAGCGATTTGAATATAGAATGTATTAATGGATATTACCAGTATGTAGGTATTCAGTGACTCATTTGAATAAAGTATGAATTATTATCAAAATGCTTTACAATAATATTATTATGGTTTTTAAGAAGGTAGATAGATTTATATTCCATAATCAAAGATTGATTAAAGTTGCTACAAGCTTAGTGTACCTATAACATGGGAAATCGTAGTTATTTTATTTTTGTGGTCTAGTGGTTCGAGTGTCGGATTGCTGATCACGAGGTCGTGGGTTCGATTCCCACAGGACACAAATATTTGTGTGATGAACATAAGTGTTTGTGTTGGTCTGGGTGTTTCTTATGTATTATAAGTACCTATGTATTTACAAAAAAAAAGGTATATAAGTATTATATCCATTGTACAAGCTCGGGTTAGTATGGGATTAGATGGTGTTGTGTAAAAATGTACCAAAAGTATTTATTTATTTATTTATTGAGTAGGTATTTTAGTCCAAGCCTTGTCTAACCGTTTGTGTTTTAATGTGTGTTGTAGCATTTGTTTCCATTTTCCTGGTTTCTAATGAAAATAGACTAAATGCTAAGTCAATAGGTACTTACACACTCACTTGACTGTTAATCGCATGTCCGATATATTTCAATAACAAACGGGTTTGAGACGCTTTGGCACCATATAAGTGAATGCTGGTACCTACTTGGGTAGTTGCGCTTGTACGCTTGAGCCCTAATTGATATTACGAGCCGGCCGATCAGCAGAACATGATAATGAAGTCTGTGCTAAATTGTTATTGTGAAATCTTCTGCCTACAAGTTTACTAAACTGTGAAATAATAAGTAGGTACCTACCTATAGGTACACGCAGGTAATCAAATTCAGCACTGAAGCGATATCTTAATAATATAAAGAGTAACAAGATTCAGTTAAGCTGACTGAATGAACTGTCAGAAATAGCCTAAAGAGCCCAGAAAACTTGTTTATTCTTTGACAAAACGTGAACTAGTAACTAGGTAGACTCATTTCGAAACAATTTTCATAATAAAACTAATAAACATTCTAAGACAAGTAGAGGCAACAGTAAAATTCATTGAAAAGGCGACGTGTTACTTTAAAACTCATTAGCAACTCGAGTCACGTCTCGCTGCAAAGCAAGGTCTATTCGACCGATACCTCTACATGTCATAATGTCGTAGCCATAACGATTTACTGTTAAGCATTGCCTTCTGGGATTTAAAGGGTATGAAATGAATACTTTGTAAGTTCTACGCAATCCGCTATAATTATTTACTGTAGTATAAATAATTATAAACACATAATCAGCCCTTTACAGTCCCACTGCTGGGCACGGGCATCTTCTCAATATGAGAAGGGTTAGGCCTTAGTCCATCTTTTTTTAAGCGCAGGAAATGCTTATCACATTTCACGCCACCTGCAC
The DNA here is from genome assembly GCA_949699075.1 of Asteroscopus sphinx. Classification (NCBI taxonomy): domain Eukaryota; kingdom Metazoa; phylum Arthropoda; class Insecta; order Lepidoptera; family Noctuidae; genus Asteroscopus; species Asteroscopus sphinx. The sequence continues at coordinate 16,922,510 of OX453013.1, forward strand.
CGGGGAGGCGATGTGCTTATGTGGGGCTCGCACCCACTAAAAACTCCGCCGAGCGCCTACTCTCGTCCTGGGTGGATGGACCACGAGGACTGCAATGCATGACATTCGCGACTCGTCCAGCGCCGCCCCGTTCTGGGCCTTCATCTTTCTTCCTAAACTCTCCTTCGGCGATGTCTGGACATACTTGGGACATCACCGCAGCTCGAGGGCCGTGCAATGCGGACGATAGACTCTCCAATCTATCGTGCGATGGTTTCTTAGGGTGGCATCAGGTCACCGTAAAGCCGCCTGCGCCGACCCGTCCTCCTGCGCAGGATCGGATCAGTGATCCGCTCCTCCGTTTCCTTCTGCAAAATAACATCCTAGCAGATGGACGCGACTGCTTCCTACGCCTCCCTACTGGCAGCCACGGCCCTGACCTCGGCCGGTAGTGAGAGGTCTCCCCCAATGGCTTCTGAGATAGCACGACGCTGCATAATCCAGGGACGACACTGCACTATAGTATGCAGGGCCGTGTCCTCACTAAATCCGCACTGGTGACACACAGGAGTCGCCTCCCGTTTCGCCACTTGGGCAGGTATTTGCCAAAGCAATCATCATCATCATCATTTCATTTCAACCTTACGACGTCCACTGCTGGACATTGCCTCCCACAACAGGGGGGACAAAAAAAAAGCAACCATGCTCTGACAAAATCTGCACCAGACCGCGAAGGACAACGTCCCGTGTCGCCTCCTCACCCACTTCTGAAGAATCGGCTGGATATTGCTTATTTGCGCCATCTTGTTACAACTTCAGGCAGCGGGCGGTGCCCGCAAATGCACATGCTGCCTCCGCCGATATTGTGCGGTAACCGCGTATGGCCCTGACTGCCTATCTGCGGTCCCCGCAGAAGAGCTTTGTTCTGGGCATTCAGGAACTCCGCCCACACCGGCACCGCGTAGAATGCCATCGAGTGCACCAAGGCCTTTGTCCACCTGGCTTAGCCAACGCTGGCTAACTGCGGGTTGGCAGACTACACACTATCTAGAACTCACAGAACTGTAAAGTGTGCAGGTTTCCTCAAGCAAGTGATAATAAAATTTCCGCACATTAATTTGAAAAGTCGGGCCGGGCTTTAACTCAGACCGTCCTGCATGGAAGGCAAGCGTTCAGCTGCTATTGGGCTATTAGGCTATCACTGCAATTAAAGATACATAATATTATTATAAACTCGCATAGGTACTTATTTCCCCGAGCATTTTCGCAGTTATGTTGGGGTCGGCTTCCAGTATAACGAAATGCGGCTGAACATCAGTATTTTACAAATTACAATTTGAATTTTAAGATCCAGTTGTCAGTCAGACTTTCGGGCTTCCGACTACCCGTAACGACTGCCATAGATATTCATATTATATATTATTACTGATGTTCAGCCGCATTTCGTTGTACTGGAAGGCGCAGCGTGGGTAGGCCCCCCACAAGGTGGACCGACGACCTGGTGAAGGTCGCGGGAATCCGCTGGATGCGGAGGGCACAGGGCCGGTCGTTGTGGCGATGTTTGGGGGAGGCCTATGTCCGGCAGTGGACGTCTTTCGGCTGAGATGATGATGGCAACCGGGGCCGACGGCTTGACGTGCTCTCCGAGGCACAGAAGGGTCGATGTGCAACGAAATGGTCACCCATCGAAGGAATGACCGCGGCTGGCGCAGATTAGCCTCGCAAATCTTGACTCTGTAATTACTTAGCCACGAGCCCCTCTAAATAACTCGCATACAATCAATTAAAACAATTTTGAATGTTACCTATATTGAAAGTTTAACCTTTTTAGTCAGTGAACCGTATAGAGTTTTAATAATTAATTGAGCCACGTTAATGAGTTAAGCTATTTAGATTTTAGGTATTAAGACTAGGTAAGACAAGAAATATACCCACATAGAACCTCAATGAAGGAATGATTCTCAAAGAGGAATGTGTGGTGTGACGAGAATGGATATGATATGAAATGAGTATGTGAGAGGGGTTGAAGGAAACGTTGAGACCGCAGTAGTAGGTTGTCATAATATGGACATGCGATGCGGAGGAATGAGGACCATGTTACGAGAAAAGTTTTGAGTATGAATTTGGATATGGCTGTAAGAAAATAGGGAGACCAAAGAAAAGATCAATGGAGTGAAAAAACAAGTGAACACTGAGATGTCGGCTGATAGAGATGTATGGGTGAAAATTACATGTTGCGTCGACCCCAAATAAATCGGGATAAGAGCAAGATGATGATAGTCCCTTCTCAAATGTTAGCAACTGTCAGTTCTATTTTAAAGAGGTAATGTTCTGAAATATACGCAAATATCAAGTAGACAAACAGTTTGTGTTATATTGAATCGTCAGCAGATGTCCTCATGTTCTCGTTGGTCTCATTGTCCAATGTTTACTCGCATTTAAATGAGCACTTACGAAATAATGTCATTGGCGCATGAATCTACCTAATAAGATTGGTCTCGGTATAGCCTAAGTGGATTGAAATGTTCCATATCCAATGTGCTAACATATTTTAATAAAAGTGGCAACAACGGTATTGTACATAAATTGTGTGGACGTCATTTTAAAACACGTGTCTCAGGTATGTAATATTCTGCTTGCATCATTCTCGAAAACTTGTTGATTTAACATTTGCCTTAAAAAGCCAGAGCTCTCGACTCGAGGACTGACTCTTTAATTTCATTTTGATAAGATTGGTAAGGTTTGAGTCACCCGAGGCAGATTGGGAAATGTCGAGTTTTGTTCATACTGATATTAGCGAGTCTTACGTTTTTTAGGGTTCCGTACCCATAGGGTGCAAACGGGACCCTATTACTCTCACTACGCTGTCCGTGCGTCCGTCCGTCCGTCTGTCTGTCACAGGGCTGTATCTTTGTAACAGTAATAGATAACCAGTTGAAATTTTCACAGAATATGTGTTACTATGGTGCCTATAACGACAAATACTAAAAATAAAAAAAGTAAAACCAAAGGGGGTACCCATACAAGAAACCTCGAAAAACATGCATTTTTTTCAACGTTTTTGTTCCTGTTCTGTCTTCAAAACGGTAATACATACCAGCGTCAAACTTGGTCTGATTATAGGACATACTATTTTGTTTAGCAACAAATTCTAAAAACGGGACAAACATAGACATATGTAGTAGTACTTGCGTAAGAAAGAGATGCAAAAAATCACATTTCGCGTACGATCGTTGATGTCTTTTGATAAACTCTCGTAAATTAAATCAGTTTATATGGGGTATCAGGTCGATGGGTAGTACGGAACTCTTACTGAGCATAGCCCGACATGCTTTTGGCCGGTTTTTTTAATGTTGTGTCCAATAAAAGTTACGGTCGACGTGGTCCACTACAACGATGTTGTTGAAATTTTATGGTTTATTTGACATGTCACGCCGGTCCACGGGCACTGACGACTTGACGAAAATATCGACGGCATCGGCAAGCTGACAGCCGACAGGCGTGGCGTATCGCGTTACGCCGAACTAAGAAATTACGACGGCTATTTTTGTTAGACGCTGGAATATTAAGCATACGAGAAAAATATAGTTCAACACAATTTGTAACAAAATAATAAAGACTTCAACGCGTCTCTTAAAACCAACAAAGAGCATAGCGAAGACACATTTACAAAGGCAGAACAATACCTACAAAGTAATACCATGTTAAGAATGTTAAATGTTATTAAAGACCATGTTTCGATTGATGGAATTAAAAGTTCATCAATAATAATAGACATGAGTTACCCAGATGTAATGGCTGACATTTTATAACACGGAATATTTTGATAGTCAGACACAATATCGACCGACCAATGTTTACATATTGAATCAACTATTTGGCTGTTTGCATTCCAAGAAGAACAGCAAGCATCTCTAGATAACAATGCGCTAACCAAAGTAAACATACAAATTTGTCAATCAAAACATTCAATAGGTAGGATAAAAACATAGATTGGAAGTGTATTCTACGATAAAGAGACGTCAATAAAGCATCGTTTAAATTTTTTATCTATCCTGATATGAACAATATAAGTGGATAATAAAAAACTCCAGATTTATAGATAAGTTTTATCAAATATGTTACACACACTTGATTTGCAGATTAAACCACGATAAAAGATAAAAATGAGTTTAATAGCCTTTAACATTGTTCTTATCGGAAAAATATCAGAGGAGAATGCTTTGTAAAAAATGTTGATCTAATGCATACTTAGGTAGGTCTACTTACGGCCAAAATTAATATCCAATCTATCCACGATTTGCCCTACTAGAGATAGGATTTTGACATAAGCTCCATACAAAATATTATGTCAAATTTCTATCTCTATAGGGTAAATCGTAGATAGATTGGATATTAATTTTGGCCGTTAGAGGTACTTGTCACATTATTTTGAAGCCTTGCAAATTGTCTGAAGTTGCTGTTGCCGCTAAATTATTTAAGTCAAGTTCTAGTGACCCTGTTTAATAAAATCGAATTACAACGAGCGAGTAATATTCCTACTTAATAATGCAATTATTGCGTTTTGATGCGTAGGCGCCACCTACCTTTGATGCCGTCGCTTGGTTCCGCAACCCTGTAGCAAAAGTGAGTCTTAGCTGGGTCATTATAAGGTTGTTTAGTAGCTCTGCGATTAGGCGCGTGCGCCTACATCGTTGACCAAATGAGGGTAGCCGTGGGTAGCGTGGAGGTGTAGAAGCCAAGGTTGTTCCAGTCGCTTTCCGACACGTTATAACTTGCTGTGGGTTGCTTAATTGCAGAGATTCAAAACAGTCGTCGATATTATATTATACAATCAATTTTGACTGTCAACCGACCTTACCCGAAGTGTCCATGTAAGGATTAACATCCAATAAACCAAACCAATTACTTTTGCACGATCAGTATCATCTTACTTAATCTTTAAAAAAAAATTGGGGCCGGCTTCCAGACCGAGCAGATGCGGCTGAATCCGCTGAATCAATATTTTAGATTAGATTTAGAGCAGCTGCCATCTTTCATTCAGAACTTAATATTGGGGAAATGACTCGGGACTAACTGTGTAATCGTCATCCTAGACCGGTATCACCCACTGCTGGGTCAAGACATACTGTTATCTGATATGAAATCCTAAGCCGCCGTTTTGATGTACTTTCAAGAAGACACGCCCACCACGATGCGTCACTAATCACTACTGAGAAGAACCTTGTGTTTGTACGAAAGATTTGACGAAAGCTTGAGCTAGGCAGCCCGTCTTTTAATGAAGTGGCAATTAGTATTGAAGAGCGTGCAATTGAATGAGACATGCAATGAAGACCATAGATAATATAGCTCCTAATATGGTGAAGACGAAAAAGCCATACTGTATTCCACAACATATTATTCATAGTTGAATCATGGACAAGGGAAAGCCTACGTGAACCCACAAAACCTACGTGATTTGTGTGGAAATGGTTGCTCTTACTTCCTTTGTATGAGCGTTAGGTACTTCAGAAAATGTTACAGAGGGCAAATATTGACACGCGACTCATTATCGCGTCGACCTCGATAAGGCTACACTGCATCTCTGTAGAAAACTGGATCATACGAGACATCTATTCTTCGTCCGTTCCCACGACACTGCCGCTACGTATCTACGCTTTATCTAAAGCAACGTGATCGTTCTGCTAATGAGAGATATTTTTCTAAAGCCGTGTAAATGTATGTACCTACTAGCAGTACTACATAAACGTTACCTATACGTGCCGCAGCTGTGTCATTATTTTTGGGTAAATATCTCAAAATTCTTAGATACTTCTGTCTTAAACTGGATTGCGTTTTTTTTTCAATCAATTATGGAATAAATTATGACATAATACCTATATAGGTACATACTTAGAATGTTAATGAAAACTGGATGGCCATCATACTTAGTGTACTTGAACGCACAAAGAACGCGTTCTGGAAAGAATGTGTGGGCTGCGCGTGAGCACTGTAATTTGAAATGAAAATCGATCGCTTCAGAATGTCGAGGGAACCAGTCCCGTGGGCGGGGCGCCGATGCCTACGCATAGAGCCGAACAATCCTTCTAATGCCGCTTTTACATTTCGGCTCCATAATATCACCATCGCACCATTTAGGCTCTCCTACGTGGGTCATATGATTTATTGAATCTTCGTAAAAGTTTAGAAATTTTATTTTCGTTTATTGTTCGAAATGGAAAGCAGACATAACTAAAACGCGATCATAAATTAGAATCGTGGATATCATTTTCCATAAATCAATTAGTTTAGCTACAAAGATTAGTTCCGTTCTGTATCAATCAACGCCAGATAGGCACAACACAAAGCTGGCTCACCTTCTGTATTGCACGACAAATCTATCTAAACATAATTTAAGTTTATGTGCTCTCTCTAAGCCACCACTTAGCATACGTGAATATTCAGCAACTCTGTAACACGAATAGAAATAAGATGGATTGCTAACTGGTACCTAAACAAAAAGGTCGGAGTCAAAGCGTGGGAGCTGACAGCCCACGGACAGGTAACTTGGGTGGACCTGCTTTGTTTAATTGTGGCCCTCAACGCCTACAGTATTGCGAGATGGTTGACAATAGGGCATCGTTGGTCAACATGTTGCTGATTTCAGTGACATGATTTTGACTGTTAATGGAGGGGCTCGTAGCAAAGCAACGACTGCGCGGATTGTATGATCTGCAAGGTTAAGCTGCACTTGCCGTGGTCAGTCTGTGGATGGGTGACCGTTTCGTTACACATCGAGACCCCTCCGTGCCTCAGAGAGCAAGTTAAGCTGTCGGTCCCGGTTTTCATACGAATATGCGAATATCTATGGCAGTCGTTGTGGGTAGTCAGAAGCCTGAAAGTCTGACAACTGGTCTAACCTTCGAATGTCAGTATTACCCAGTAACTGGGTTGCGGGGGTCTGATGGCAGTCGCTCCGTGTAAAATACTGATGTTCAGCTGCATCTGGCTAGACTGGAAGCCGACCCCAATATAATTGGGAAAAGGCTAGGAGGATGGTGATGATGATTTTGACTGTTTACAACCTGACTTGAGGTTGCAGTTTTAGTTTAGCCAATTTAGCATTTTCAGTTTATTTAATTTAGCACTGGTTGTTTTAGCCTTAAAATCATTAGTTTAAATAAATACCGGCTATTGAGCAAAGAACTTCCCTTTACTGGACCTTCAGACAATCCGGCGGATGTCTTCTTTATCTCTTTCAAACATTAAATGTGGGTGTGCTGTGAAAACTGGACTTTACCGCTCGAGGCTGCGATTTTTTAAGAACTTGTTCTCATGGATTCGGAAGATTTAGTCGAGTAAAATATACCAAAAAAATGCTGGACAAATATTGCGAAATATGTAGTGTGAAAACTTGTGAGATACTAGACAGTGCCTTTTTGAAGATACACCCAGGATGAGATCAACATTATATGATAGAACGAGTAAATAAACACATTGTTTAAACATATAGGTAGGTAAGCCAGTTAATATCGTGTCTGTCAAATTCTCAAAATATACAAACAGGTCTTCGTCAAATGTCAGATTCTGGTTCTTTTTAATATAAATCTTTTGCTTTACTTCCTAGTGAGATTCTCGGATAAAGTTTTTTGACGTGACAATGCCAAATACATGTAACTTTTATCAATAAACTATATACTTATTGCTATATTCTTGCGTAATAAATAACAATACAAAAACATGTCAAAGCACAAACTTTCCTGTGTGAAACTAACCGAAAACTGTTAGTTGTTTGATTAGATTTAAGAAGCGTTTACTGGTATTATGCATTAGCAGTTACATGTACCTACCTACTTTGTAAGTGGGAAACGTAAATACTGCATGGACAGATGGAAAATCGTTGACCGACTTAGGACAATAGGCCTATAAATCTTCTTGTTTTGACAAAAAAGGTTTTTGTTGTAGGTGAGCCGACTTGACTATTGATTCTCGGTTAAGTGCACCTCTGGTCCACATACAATTCCCATTGGCGTAACGTGAACAGTAGGCATTCAATTTTATTGAATATTCTACTAACGTTAATTCCATTTTCATATATGTATGTACCTATGTAGGTTTATTAAGTTTTATTTAATAGCAGTTTGGCTCCCCACTTTGCAATTTACCTACTAAGCTTGCCTCTTTTTGATTTGCGAGAGCTTTAAGATTTTCAGAATGTTCTAATGATTTCACACATAACTTAACATCTCGCCTGTATTCCCCGAAGGGGTATGCAGATGTGTATAGTACACCCACATTTCGCCAGCTATTTTATTAGTCCCATGTAATAGGGGGCGAGCCTATTGCCATTAACGGGGCACAAATCCAGACTTCAGGCTGCTACTGAGAATTTCTTAATGAAAAAACCCAATATCACTGCCCGACTCAGGAATCGAACCCAGGACCCCACGTTCAGGAGTCCGCGCTGGCGACCACTAGACCAACGAGACAGTCACTCAATCCTGACACTTCCGTTACATTTGTATTCCTTTATGATGTACCTAATGAAAATTAACATAGATTGCTTGTAATGGACGTAAAAATCAGTGTTAGAACAAGAACGGTCCCCTCCTAAAACATGATGGAGTATGTTGGAAAAGAAGGAGTTTACGTCATTTTGTAAACGAAAAACAGACGATAAAAAAAACCAACTTAAAAAAAGTGAGGATTTCTTCAAGTTAAATTGTACCTAATCATTCAGATAATCGAGGAAAATAACAGTTATTAAAAAAAAAAACCGGGAGAATGTTGGGTTTAAAATCAGCAGAACTAAACCATAATACCTACATGTTCTGCGATTTCGGCGTTCGGCGGTCTCCGATTTTGTTGCCATTGCGCAAGATGGCGTGCCCTTGCCTGTCTGCTCAGATTTTCTGTACCTCGGTTCACTTGTGCAAAGCGATGGGGAAATAGACCAGACCGTCAAGCATATAATAATCACAGGATGGATGATATGACGGCAGGTTACAAGAACTACAATCAGCGACTTCTAACTTCCCCATAAACTAAGAATGATATACAAGAACTAGATTAGACCTTCTGTCTTGTATGGATCATAATGAAAGGGAAAGGCAGTAAGATGCTCTTGGGATAAGAATATTAATAGGAATGTGTGTTGTAACAAGAATGGATAGGATAAGAAATGGGTATGTGAGAGAGAGTTTAAAAGTAGCGCCAGTGGCGGAAAAGCTTAGTTACAGTAGATTGTGTATGGATATCTGATTCGGAGGAATAAGGAGCATGTTACGATAAATTATTTGAGTAGAATGTAATGGCTATAAGATAAGAGGCAGTCTAAAGAAAGTGGATGGATTGTGTGAAAAATGATATGGACAGAAAGAAAGAACACTGAGATGACGGCTAATAGAGATGTATGGAAGAAAAGACATGCTGCGCCGATCCCAAATAAATTGGGATAGAGGCAGGAGTATGATGATGATACCTAGGTACCTAAAATTATTGAAACTTAAAAAACAGATAGGATTAATTAACGCTGCTAATACTGAACAATCTCAGTAAAAACGAGGAGTAAAAGAAAAACAAAATTTCTTTCTCTATTAAATGAGATTAGAATTCAAGGCTAATAAATATCGTACTACAGACGGTTTTGCATAATCTGGAAAAATTATACCTAAATAGGATTGTTGTAAGAAATGTTGCTCTGGTACCAGTTGTCAGTACATTGTATAACTTAACTACAACGAATGAATGCAAATCTTGTGTAATGCTGATGAATCCTATTGAATAAGGCAATAAAAACAATATTCTTATTAAGTATAATAAATTACTTTGGACAAAGTACAAAGGAATGTCAGTTGATTCGATTAATTTATAGACCTGCACTTACATCTTGGCACACGTCAAATAATTTCACATTTAACATTCAGATACAAGAACAACAGTAAATATCAGTATTTATTACTGCTGAGCTCTTTTGATTTCAGTCTATAAAATATTACCTTTATTTTTGTTTGAGCTACTGTTAGTGAAATTCTCAATTTTCCAAACAATATCGGCTCTTTGAAATTGTAGCAATTTTTTAAGAGGGTTAGCTTTGGACTTTTGCTTTGCTTACTCTTTACTCTAGCATCATCATCATCATCATCATTATCATAATTTCAGCCGAAAGACGTCCACTGCTGGGCATAGGCCTCCCCAAGCAGTTTCGGGGGATATGCCATAATCGCCACGCTTGGCAAGCGGGTTGGCGATCGCAGTTGGTTGGTTAAATACTCAGAGAACGCTGCTGCCGATCCTCTGGTGAATCCCTTAGTCGCCTTTTACGACACCCATGAGAAGATATAGAGTGGTGCAAGTCTTTACGTCCGGCACCACATGGAACACTCACACACACAGTTTACTCTAGCATAATATGGTGATTATTCCATTTTTGTTAACATTGTTACCTATACATAATCCAATCACATTCCTCATCATCATCATTTCAGGTAGGCATTAACATAAACGGCGAGTACATTAACATAAACGGAGTACACTCACCTTCGGTTTGCCGACGACATAGTAGTCATGGCTGAGACCATGGAGGACCTTGGTACAATGCTCGATGACCTCAGTAGAGCTTTTGATAGAGTGGGTCTTAAAATGAATATGGACAAGACAAAGGTTATGTCGAATTCCCATATAGCACCCATTCCCGTAAACATCGGAGAATCTACACTCGAAGTTGTTTGCCAAACTTAAGTGGCAGTGGGCGGGGCACATTGCTCGCAGAACGGATGGCCGATGGGCCAGTAAAGTTCTGGAGAGGCGACCGCGTACTGGAAGGCGCAGCGTGGGTAGGCCCCCCACAAGGTGGACCGACGACCTGGAGAAGGTCGCGGGAATCCGCTGGATGCGGAAGGCGCAGGACCGGTCGTTGTGGCGATGCTTGGGGGAGGCCTAAATCCAGCAGTGGACGTCTTTCGGCTGAAATGATGATGATGAATGATGATCATTTCAGCTGAAAGTAGTCCACTGCTGGACAAAGGCTTCCCCCAAAGGGGGAGGGGATATGCAATAATCGCCACGCTTGGCAGGCGGGATGGCGATCGCAGTTGGCTGTTTAAGTACTCAGAGAACGCTGCTGCCCATTCTCTGGTGAATTACATCATTAATATCTGGCGAATTGTACCAATCACATTCCTAAATCTATCAATTCAGCTCACATTTCGTTAGTTGGCCAATCTAATCGCACTTCCAGCATTTGTTCCACTACATTGCGCTTGCAGTGGTCGTATTTTAGTAACTCTGTAATAATGAGAAGAAATGATGATTGTATGTATTTAGGTAGGTATCTAGTTAGTGTATCATTAAAAAAAATGAGAAATTTATTATTTACCCTATTTATTACTGTTACGATAACGCTTGCCCGGCCTTCACGCTTCACACTAATCGCGATCCATGCAGCGCGGGCGCACGCTGTCTGACCTGTTATTTAATGTTTACATTGACAACAGTTTCACATTATAATTAGTTCTTTTTATCAATGTTAGAGTTAATTTTTATTGTAATTAATGCAAATGATATAAAACAGGGTGTCACGTTGCGAATATATTAGGCTGCGGATGCGGATTGAAAGAAGAATGGGGAACGGAAACTGGTAATAAGATTCAACAGCTGATGAAAAGCTTTCGTATTTGGTACTGCGCAGTGAAAATCAAAACAGAGAGTACCTAATTTATATAACTTCGTAGTTCATCCAAACTGGGCCGGTCTAGTTCTTCAACTTTCTACAGAAGTAGGTACGTAGGTGGCGCCCGACAGTCGACATTTAAAGACTTGTCGATCGGCGATAGTTTAATGGTATTACGCAGTTTATAATAGACAACTTCTTATGGCTAAGGAACTTAGGGATACACACTCTGGGAATGTCTAAAAAGTTCTAATCAAAGCATGTATTCAAATTTCAAATCAATACTGTTAATATTAGTTTGACAGAACCTAAAAAAGGTTATGACATCAACATTGAATGTGGCCACAGTTTTTTTCACACCGACTCCTGAGATTCGCTTTCTATCGGTAATCGATAGACAAGGCGTTACTAATAACCAACACAAACATGACGAAAGTGCCTCCGTTGCGCCACATGTGTGGGATGCGCAGGCGCCGCTCTGCTCGTGTCGGTTCTAGTGTAGACGGCTTAAGGGTCCCATTCATTTCGCATTAAGCAATTTGGTGAACGCACAGCATTTACCGGTTCATTCATGCGATTGTGCAATTGTTGATAGGTACGTGATTTAAACCGCACACATCAAACACTGACGATTACTGAACAAATATCCGATTACTTACAGTACTGATGGTAACTTTTTTTAACTGCCTGTGACCACTGTGTAGCTTGGTATGGCCTTTGAATGTATGTTGATACAAGGTCAGAGGAAATTCAAACTGAATTAAATTAAGACATTATTATATTATAAATAATTATTACAGGAAATGTAGATATCAGCTGAATCCATTAAAATATGTCCTGTTTTAAATCGCATGTGAAAAGGTCGTGATGCCATGACTCAGCAGCGAGAAGTCGTCTGCTTATGTCTTTACCTACTTTCAGATGCTGATAGATTATTATGATCTCACTCCTACTTGCTTATAAAAGATATATCTATCACTCTCTAGCTCGACCAATACTTCACGAGTTTGCTGGCTCGCCTCGCCTACGCGACGTCATCTGTTAATTTAATTACTTCTACTGTACCTACATCATTTATACAAAAGTTCTTGATTTTTTATAAATAAAACCCACTTTTGCTTTTTAATGATAACGTAGGACTTTTTATATTATGTTATAAGTTTTTTGTTAGAAAATCTATTTCTCAAGACAAGCTTTTATAAGACACGGATTTTGTACTGTAAACCAAACTCGGTGTGTCAACGGTAATTACACTACAGTTATAGCGATCTTGTGACCACGTTTCGGCTTCATCAAAAGATTAGCTCCTAAATACCATAATATTGCCATCGGGTTTACATAAAGTGTACCAAAATTCAGCGAACTGGTTTAAATTTGGCTTACAAGATCTGATCTAAATGAAAGAAGACCTAAACTAACTAACAAACATTGTAAGAAGTTAAAGCTTGTAAAAAGCGCTTCTACGAGAAAGAAACGGGAGTCCCCCGCAGAGATAATTTTTTAAATTCCTGTAAATACGCTTTTGAAAAAGCGTTTTACACCTATTTATAGAGCACTAGCTTCTGCCCGCTGCTTCGCACGCGTACAATTCGGTTTTTCACAGAAAGACGTTATCGTGCTTTCCTCAGGAACTGTTTATCTTCCCGGGTTAAAAAGGAGCTTGTGTCGTCCAGGTCCCAGGCAACCGCTTCGCCAAATTTCATTACAATCTGTTCAGAGGTTTAGTCGTGAAAAGGTAACTAACAAACAAACAGACAGACAGAGTTACTTTCGCATTTTAAATATCAGTGTGGAATATGCTGCTGCGCGACAAAATGTTATCTTAATTGAATATTTCAAATAACAGAATGTTTCAATTCATAGAATATTTGCATTTTGTGGAATGCTTACCCAAGTACAATGAATTCCTTGAGCGAGATTGGATGTAGGTTAGGATGATTGTAATAACACTTGTACCTATTATGAATATAAAGTTACTGTTTATCTTATTAACGAACCTGACTATAGATGAGAAGATTGTGGTGTTAATCTAAGGTCAGTCGGTAGTCTTCGAGCATGTTTAATGTCAGCTTTATTATTTGTCATTTACGTAATTCTCCACTAATGATGATAATGGTCCTGTCTATAACGTCTCTTCTCCAGATCCCGGAGAACAAGTCGTCAAGACACTTAATATGAATAGAATAGAAAGTGTTCAGTAGATATGTAGAGTCCGACCGAATTTCGTTTTCGGTTTTCGGCAGTTTACGGCCAAAATAATAATAATCAGCAATTAGCGTTTTTGGCTGAAACAATATTTTTTTTCGGCCTGTGCCGAATCGATCTACGCAGTTGTGAAATCTACTAATTAGTTCAGCAGATCAACATTATGCAGACAGGCGCAGTAATCTATAGGAAGAAAATTGCCTTTCCTTGCTTAACAATCTGTTTTAGAGAAAAATCAAAGTTAATTTTCGTATGTTTCAAGTTTACATACATAATTAAATTAAGAGCTATAATGGTTAATAGATTGATATTTCAAATATTTTATTTTTGTAGTACTTTAACCAAACATAAATCTATATTTTTAGGTTTCGGTTTTCGGCCGAAAATATAGCTTATGCCGAATTTCGGTTTCGTTTTCGGCCAAAAATAAAAATCTATTTTCGGTCTGTCTCTATCAGAATGCGACAATGATTCAAAGCTAGAGCAACAAAACTGAGAAATAAGCACATTATGTAAGTAAACTGGTAATTTAAATGTAGGGAACTGCATCCAGTTTTGTTCTCTGGATGCTGGCCAACTTCATCTAATTGGGTCATTTATATGCATTACAGAATTAGGTACTCAAATACTTTCTGTAGATTCCAATATAAATTAAGAAGGATTATCTGAATTAAGATATTACTTCGTTAAAACCTCGTTCTACTGCTATGAAAATTGTTTAATTACCTACAGCTCTCTTCGATTTAAAAAAATATTATTTGAAAGAGTCTTTAAAAGAACTTTTAAATTCCGTATCTTTTGGAGAATCGATCAATATTTTTTTTATTGTGAAATTTGATTAGTTCGCACGCAAATGCACCAGATTTTCAGTCTGTTAATGGTTCATGTCTTAACAGACGAAGAATCTGTTGTTTATAGTGTTTGCATTAAAAGAGCCTCCACGAGTGACGATATTTAACTGATCGTCCGGCGCACCCTGGGCATTCAGCTCCACTGCCAACCTCCTGACTGGCTAATCTTTTCCCCACGCCATGAGCTATTATCATTATGTAGCTCATGTCGACACGATAGAAGAAGATCTTTCGTACTATTCAGATTAATTATAATTATAACTTACGCTATAAGAACCATGATGCAGTACTTGTTTTTAACGTCGAAAGTAATATCCTCATTTAATAATGACACTACTGTTGAGTACTGTTATAGCCATTAATTATTGCTTCCAACCCGCATGCTTTGCGATCGATCTATTCTGCATTTCATTATGTTTTAACGGTGTTTATAATTTTCGTTTGTGATAAAACTGCCCTTTTAATAATAATATTTTGTAATAATAGTTAGCTATTATTTCTTGCTGCTTCTATTTGAATAAAGCGTCGTATTAACTGCTGCGCTAATATTTTTCTCTAAGAAAATATAAAATAACTCAAGTCTGTACTGCTTGCAAAATTTTCTGTCGACAATATAATTAGGCTGTTGAATCGTAAACTAAATTTTAGTTTCATGCTCTATATAAAAATATTCTTAGAGCGAAAATATCAAACGCTAGCCGGAACCCTGTAACGACTAACACAGCCGCCTCTTGATATCTCTGGAAGCAGCACCCGCCAAACGCAAGACGTATGAACCTTGTCTGTTTACCATTAAGGCCTAAATTCGCTTGGAAGTAATCTTCAAATAGGACTTAATACGAATTAATTGGATATTTTTAATGTCATGGCGTTGTGTATTTATAAACCATCTGGAGGCGGTTTGGTTCACGGATGCGTTATTTGGAACTGTACTAATTTTGTTGCGATATGTATGGTAAATACTTATAATTTTACTTGTTCTTGTTTCAGGTACGTTGACATGTAAAATGTTGAGGTTTTACTTGCCACTAGAAGTCTCTGCATCTGTAAGTCCTGGAATAAACTATAAAACTTATATTGATTGGCTTACAATACTAACATACTTATCTTAGTAACCACAACGCTACTTGTACTTGTAGCTTAAAACAGTCAATCTATATGGTACCTATTCAAAGCAATGTAATCTAATTACCAAACGGGAGGAAATTTGTATGACCAATTAACTCTCAATCTGCTTCAGTCATAGACGTGCATGTATGGATACGTCACAGGTTATCTGCAATTGCGTTCTGAAATTAGACAAAATGGCGCAAGACTTCGTTGTTTAGGTTTAAAATAGAAACTAGCTCTCGGAAATATGTTTTTAATCCCACGAAAAAAGATAATGGAGCACATAAACATAAGCAGGCTTAGTTATTCTAGTAATGTAGCTTCAATTCCTTCTGGTCCACAGAATTTGTAGAGGAATTCGCTTAAAAGAAAATAATGTCTGCCGTATCCAATATATTTTTATACTCGCTAACACACAACAGGAACACAGTCGGCACGAGCGTACGCTCATTAAACCCCACAACAATGCAGGGCGGGGTTGCCTGCGTAATAAAAATTACAAGACGCTCAGGATGGGAGTGCCTAAATGTTTCCTTACTTGTCTCTGGTCACGATACATCTGGTGGACTCATTAAATCTAAAGCATTCCACATAAGAATGGTAGTTGCTTTAAGTTTCTTTTATTGAACGACTAAACTTTGTATCGGGCAAACTCTTATAGAGAAAAATTTGGGAAATGTCGGACGTTTCTCGCTGGTCGAAATTAGAATTTGAGCGGTGTTTGCGTGAACTATTTATTGCTATTTCCATTATGATTTTTATCTTGGATGTGACGTACGGTGAGCGGATGATATGTGCCATGAATGAAGCGTGGCGTGGCGATGGTGGCCAAGTTTTGGCCCGGCAGACGCGAGCCAATGACGCGAGGTTCCGCCAAGCTTCCGCCGCGCCCGTCCCGTCGCACTCGCGCGTAAACAATCGTCAGATTCGTTTGTTGTCCATCGCGCTCACTGATTTATGTATTGCCAGAGCAAAATATATAAACTGTTATTGTAGAGAATCAATGTTGCATACGTTATGACTTATGATCCTCATTACTTTTCATAGGATCTGGATCCGAATAATGTTTTGGTGTTTCGAAAACTGATTACTTTGATTATACTTCTAGGTCCTATTGTATGGTGACTCATACTTTACGGATGAAATATAATTATTTTGACCTTAAACAGTTTTCTCTTGCACAGATCGCGTTTCAAGTTACGCAACGAGAATGCGTCGGCGCAGATTTCGTCACCGCGGAAAGCGCGCTGGCCCATTAAATTGTTTTATTATGAACTCGACGCCATCTTGTGTATTTTTGGCTGAGGTTTAGGTGTTTATCTGGTTGGGACTCTGTCCAAGCAGTAATTAGTCAGTGTAACTTTATTTTCACTGTCCACGAATATATTGGGGGAGAAAAACGTGACTTTTAACCATCATGAACCACTAATGTCACTCCTGTCCGGGATTGC
This sequence comes from Asteroscopus sphinx, assembly GCA_949699075.1. Classification (NCBI taxonomy): domain Eukaryota; kingdom Metazoa; phylum Arthropoda; class Insecta; order Lepidoptera; family Noctuidae; genus Asteroscopus; species Asteroscopus sphinx. Next base: position 16,939,756 of record OX453013.1, read on the forward strand.
ACATCAGTCGTTTAATTATATGAATATAAGAAAATTTTCAGACATTCAAACCGATATAACTTTCCGTTTTTGAGAATCCGAAGCTAACATAAACATTTATGTAATTAATCCAGTCGTCAGAAAACATACTCTTCCTGTAGAGTTGAACGACCGATGTTTGTTTGTCATCCCACATTGTGTCTTCACAACTCCTCGCATCACCTGTTTCATTTTTCACTATAGTCGTAGACGTAAACGATTGCTATTTTAATCTTCGCTCTTAAATTATGAATGAGCTGCTACAAATGACACTGGATCCGCATTCTATAATATTAAATAATTTACTTAAATAAATCTATTCACTGTCGGGTGTGTCTGGAGATTTATTGAAAAATTCTTGAAATTTCTGCTGTGTCACTTCATATATTTAGCATTACAAAATATTTAGCTGAACATAGTGCTATTTAATTCATTAGCACGCAAAGATTCATCGGTAAAATTATTCACAACTCTTTTATGTGGAATTTAATTGTTCATGCCATTTTGTACACAGCACGGCGTAATTCCTATTCTTCGTCTTCGAAACATTGTAATTTACATATTAATTTTTCTATTACATGTATGACTCAGAGTTTGGACGTCCACAATGTTCGTAATAATGATTTAATCTACATTTTGGGGCTATTGGACATAAGGGTCATTAAGTGCCTCCACGTACTGGACACCGTAATAGGCGAAGCACGAACTGTAGTTGCATTAACGAACCCACTTACCTGCTTACGGCTTTCAAGTTTCGCACCATCAACATGCTTGTTATTGTGTTTACTTGTATCAAATTGTGCGCCACTTATTACTTGTTTTCTTCTGCTAAGTGAAAGCAATGTTTTTAATGAAAAATTAAGTACTTGATAGATGCCCAATCAAACTGGTGTTTGTTTATCAGGGATTTGTGCAAAAGTTTAACGTCCCAGATAGAGGTTGTATGAGTAATGAGGGTTCTCATATTTATTATTTTATTATCAATCTTCCTCAAATACATTTTCTAGATTGTTAATGTAGTGTTCTTCAAATTTTATAAAATGCCTCATATTTGAGTCATTTTAGCTGCTGTCAAACAAATTTTCTTGTTTACAATAACAAATATCTTTTACTTTATTCTGACAGCTCAGAGTTATGTGCTCCACTTTGTACGCAACTGAACTGGTATCATAAACCCTATGTCGGAATAAAATTTTCGTTTTCTGGAACCAAACTAGTAAGATATATCATTGTTAGCCGATATGCCGAATAAGCTTTTATGTAAACAGTCGACCTATTTGTTTTCGAATCCATATTTAGCTATCGATCACATCGGATTTATTTGGACATATCTTGAGCTTAATTGTGAAGACAAATTGAAATACAAACAGGCTTAATAATTAATTGTGCGACCTTACTGATCTCATGATTTCCATATTAAGCGTCATGATTTTTGGAACGAAGTTCCATAAGGGAGCTTGCGGTAGGTGTGATTCGGGAGAAAATGTAGCGTCACGCAAAAATTTGCGTTACAGAGTATGTATAGAGTACATTGAATATACGGCATAGAGTTGTCAGCTGACCTCACCTTTAGGCGCCATCTAGTGGGTAATGGCAATGTTACAGCTAACTATTAAATAAAACATAGGTAAAAAAATACATGTGGTATCTCAGTCCGACGCAAAGTTTACTGCCATCTATGCTTGTAATATAGTTGAAAATTTTTGCATTATTATGAACCGGTCAAAAAACATGAATTTTATCGCACGCGTTATTTTTTATTATTATTTTTTATCATTCCGCATTTTAAATAGTGACCAAGAGATAAAATACTTATTTGGAGAAGTAGCAGTAGGTACTTGTGTTGTTTTTGATTTGCAAATAGAGAATTTCATCGTGTAACTGATTTGTAGATCCCATCGCACCGGGCAAGCGCGGCGTGGGAGACGCGCGAGGAACGTCGACCCCGCGTGCAACTATAAATATAACACACTCCTTATCCATGCATCTGAACATCCTTGATACACCTCTTACATGAGATACCAATGTTCAATTTTCAGAAATTATTTAGTTTATTTGTTTTATCAGGTTGCCAGTACTGGGAATTGGTTTACCCTATTAGCATTCGTAATAGGAAGGAATTAGGTTCTAAATGTGTCATGATCATTATATTTCAACACGTGGCTTTCAAAGAGGAATATTAGTCCTGTACGTTTCTGAATACATTTAAATTTGTTCCGGTTTGAAAAATTTTCCGTTAGGTATAGATAACTCGCTGAACTCACCGTCTGAACATGCCACACTTACAAGCCAGATACAAATTGTTTCGACAAAGTTCAATGCCACCTCTAACATGGGTGATAGCAATTGAATCAGTTCCACTTGCAACGAATTAATGTTCATTAACAGTGAATGATATGACACGATTGGCCATTTTATAACTAATAATGAAACAAGCGCCTCGGCTTGATCTACTAATATTACCATTAGGACGTCCTGTTGCATGACATCAGCGGTTTGATTTCTTACTATATTATCTCGAACCGATTACCCAGTGTTCCTTCCGAGAACTGTTAAAAAAGTTGAGGTAATTCGCAGTCGTCTTGATTTATCTGAATGCTGGGCTCGGCTTGGGTCGAGAAACGGAACACGGTCGTCCCTGATAACTTTCCCGGCACTAGGTCAGTTTTGCGCGGCTCGCTTAACGGTACAATCAGGTTGTTGCCGTCCGTCGACACGTAACAATGTGATTGCAGTTTTGAAACGTAAGCGATTGGTTATGACGTTGACCGATGTAAACTCTAATGCTTTGATATAAGAACGCGGTAGATCGCCGTGTTCGCTTCCAAAAGCCTTGAACTTGGCGATCGCGTGGACTTACTTTTGCTAACGATATATTGAAGAATTTTGACTGAGAAGTAAGAAGCAGTACTTTATTTGCATACCGCAAAAGAAGTAACAATTCGTCTTCTTATCTAATACATTATCCTGGTCAGTTACCAAAACTTTTGTTTATTTAATTAATTCATGTAAATTGGTGTCACAGCACTTAGCCATCTTGTTAACTCGGCTGTCACGTTTGATTGTCACATTGCTCGCTGCATTTTCTAAACGTGACATACACATTGACGTAAAAGAATCTAGTTTTTAGTTCGTCGTCGGCTTACCTAATTAAAACAGGAGTGAAGATAAGTATAATTAATTTAATATATTCGAATCAAAGAATTTAAATGTTCTTGTCCATCTTAAAGTTGCCTGGAAGAAATCGCTGATCGCGGTGAGGCCGCCAGCTATATAAGCCGGTGGCCTCACCGCGATCAGCGAATAATGTTCTGTGTTATGTATTTGAAGGTATACAATAAAGCATATATTATGTATTCATCATCATCGTCATTTCAGCCGAAAGACACTGCTGGACATAGGCCTCCCCCAAGCATCGCCACTACGACCGGTCCTGCGCTTTCCGGATCCAACGGATATATATTTATCCACTCAGCCTATCGCAGTCCATTTTTTGACATAGGCCTCTCCCAAATTGCGCCACAACACTCGATCCTCTGCCTTCCGCACTCAGTCCCCCCCAGCTACTTTCATCAGGTCGTCGGTCCACCTGGCGTGATATATATATATATTATTTCAAGTTAATTCATTTTTTTTAATATCATATGGACTTGCGTTTGACCGCCACCTCACCTGATGTGACCTCTACAACATTGCACCAATATTATTCTATTTTTCTATTCTGTTCTGTATTCTGTCATACATAAGGCTAATTGCGACACTTTGTAATTTTCACAATGCACAGAAATTGTGATTCTGATTGATTTTGCATGTTTCGACCAAAGGACAACAGACCATAACACATTCAATTATTACGAAGACAAGTGTTTTGTTTCGTCCACTCAAAGATTCCGTATTAAATCTTGTAAAGGCGGAATCTGTTCCACGACAACCGCGCATAAATATAGTATTTTGTGTTTAAGCGACAGCTGCCGCTAATTTTGTGGTAAGTAGTATAGGTACTATGTTTTACGCTTATTGAATACTCAATCCTCATAACTTTTTCTACTTCTGCGTCACGTGACTGCTAAGTCTGGAATATTATAGAAGCCCGCATTCGTCGGACCATGACATCACTTTTCGGACGCTAAAAAGATTAGTAATAATGTAAACAAATACAGTGTGTCTTACGTTTTATAAGCAGTATTAGAACGTGTTTATTTTACTATAACGAAAGGGGATCCAAAATATCTAGTGAGTAATAAATTTTAAATAATCTATGACCGGAAACCAATGCGAAGACTGTCTGGATAAACTTTGAAATGCAGAGAGTTCGCAGATGAGGTGCTTGAACTAATGAATGCTTCGCGAATGCAAATACTAGTTTCTCTTAATCTCTCGACTGATTTGCAATTTTCAATTTTCAAATTCGAAACATAAAATATTAAAAGTATATTAATTTATAATCTTATAAATGCAACTGGAAATATGTATAGTATGACAAAAATCGTAAGATATGCAAATACAGATAGAGTATTCTAAGGCATAACTAATGAAAAAGAACAAGTTGCACCTGTCGGCTTATAATCGTACCTGTACGCAGGTTCTCTTTTGTGTTTATCAAAGGGACCCCTATTATTCAATCGCAGTTCCTTTGTTGATGACGTCAACTCTTACGAGGGGCGCCCGCGCCGCTGTGTATGAGGTAATCTCCAAACGTCCTTACAAAAAAGTGTTAGGTTGGTAACGATATTTTTTGTCTTGTTAGATATTATTATAGGATTACGGAATCGCATTGCTCATTGGATTTTTTAAATTCGGCCAACGTCTCTGTTAATACTAAGGTACCTATACTGATGTCACGGTGGTTTGATGATTGTCAGGAACCCCCGTAAATGAATTTAAATTCTTAATAACGGGGTCTCCACGATAATTTCGAGGAGCAACCAGATATTTTTTTTGTGGCCAGTTGCCATTACTGGTACGAAAATCTAGTGCGTTATAGCTGTGAAAAAAAAAATTAGTTCTACTTTTCCTAAATTATTAGCAAAACTTGTATGGTAAAATTCCTTCAAAGTGAGGTCATCATCATTTACCTTTTCATCACCTTTGATTTTCGGCCATTGGAGATTTTATATTACAAAACGATGACAAATTCCTTGCATTATTTCCTGTTTTTATTACAATGTCAAGTAAATAAGGACAAAATATGATGAACATATTACCTATAGCCGTGTCGAATTGAATAAGTCATTAGAGTTCTACCTCGACGTACTCAGAAAGATAAGCTTATTTAGAAATTTTTCGAGAATCGGTAACTACGTAAACGCCGTGTTTAATCTACCATTAAAATACAATTATATTGTAGTACATACTAAGTTATACCATATAACCATGAATCCAGGAAAATGTTCACTTAACAGTAAGTGACCTAGAAACAGCTGATCACGAATAACTCGTCTTAATTAGGTTAACGTCGACCAGTTACTGCAAAAACCAGCAACAGTACAATTTTGTGTCTTTTTTCCATTCGTTTTTGAGATTTTATTATCATCTGCCCATTTACTGAATACACTTTTATACTTGGGTTGTTTCCGTGTTGTTGGATGTTCTTGAATTGTATTTTTAAAACCTTATTTATTTAAATACAAATACTTAGGTGGATACCTCTTTCTTCTCCATGTTTCTATATTCTCTTCGTGGAATTTTCATACGTCTTATTCTAAAGCATTCATCATACCTACAAGTTTCACTAAGTTTTACGTATTAACAATTTGTTAAATAATGTTAGTAGGTACTTGGTACCTACCTGCCTTAATTATATTACGAACGTATGACTCACTGCAAAAAATATATTTTATTGATCTCTTTTGTAAAAAAAATCATTCGCAAAGCCCACACTTTATAATCAAATTCATTTCCTGACAAACGTTCAACAAAATGCATAATGTATTTAATCAATGAATGAGTAGGTATATATTAACATACACATAAGTGTAGGTAGTTTTCATTGCATTATCTTTGTATCTTGCAAAACAATCGTCACGTTGCGTTGCTCAATGATTTCTTCTACTCGAAAGACAAAGGGATGGCCGTTAGTTGCTTTTTTCCTCTTTTTTGTTCGTCCCATACGATGCGTAGTTTTAACAAACGTTTCTCTTGTTTCCTGTCGTTGTTCCAAATTTGCTACTAATGTACTGCCTATTGTTGCCTACTGAAGAATTTTAATGACAATGGTCTGGCCTAAGAAACATGTTAAAACACAGCTTCAAAGACACAAACGTCCATTTAAAAAGACTTCGCTATGACAGAGTATCGATCTGTTACTTAAATTGGTGGACCTTTGACATAGTCGAAGCGAATAAGAAATTATTGGTGGTATGGTAGTCATCTGGCCTTTAGTTGACTCAACGAAACATACGTACCACATACATGGCAACCATTTTAAATGAACAGTCTAATCTAATGCGTGACCTAAAATAACAAAATCAGAGACAACAGAATAACTGTTCTATTGTGAATTAACCACAAGTCCTGTATAAGTAGAATACAAGCCCTTCGTTCACACAACGTATTATCAATCAACAATAAACCTAAGTAAGCTGCTTTTAGAATCTCATATGAAGTAAAACAGTCTACAATAAGCAGTGTAGTTTCATTTGCATCGACATTGAATTCAATTGCTCTGGTAATAAAATCTATTTTTGGTATTCGATTGTTTATAGCATGTTAAAGTGTGTCGGCCGTCAGAGTGGTTGCAGACGTCTCGTGTTTCAGAAGAGTGGTCGGTGTTAGCGTCAATGATCCACCTCTTTGTACCAACAGCTGCAGTTTCAAGTTTGCCAGGGATGTCCACCATTGACCACTATTGTTAGCCCTATTTGTATTTATATTTTTGAAATGTGGTCTTCAATTTTGCATATTTGCTAACTTAAGATAGGTATGATTGCTAATTGTAAAGTCAAATTATACAAAAGATCTACCCTTATAGTTTTCGCTACCTACCTGGAATAGAACTGCATAGGAATTTTGTGAAGATTTAACTTATTACTTAAACAATATTTTGTCAATCTTTGTAACGTATTCCGTCAAATTCATTTAATATGCTAATCAAAGTTCATATTATCTAAAGATCGTGAACTGTCGACCATTAGGATAAAATCAGTCCATAATTTCGTGACAAGTTCTGGGCGCGTTTGAGGTTACAGTTTACTTTCAACAGTGTTCACACGCATGTTTTAAACATGAATGCTTACAAACAAGAAAGGTAAATAGCTATTGAAATTAAAAACATGCCAGCTTGTTTCGTGGCTAACAGTGTGCGTAACGTTGACAATATGCGACCTTGTGTAGCTACTGATCCTTTTATCTTCATTATGATACTTAGCTGTGACGCCATTTATTAGGTATTTTGTTTAGAGCACAATATAAAGCTTATTACAAAGGTGGGTCTTAAGGTTAACGGGAACGTTAAGACAAGAATCATGGCGCCCAGTGATTAATAACTGAAGGAGGAATATAATGTGACTTATCTGAAAGGCCTATTTATTGTATTGACACTTCTATCAGCCTAATCTTGTGGGCACAATGAAATTGAAAATTATAAATCAAACAATGATGGATAACAGGGCCTTAAAAGGTGTTTGCTTCTCTATTCAAAAGTTAATAATAACGAAGTTAGCTGCTTTTATCCTGTTTAAAGTATGAGCCTTTTGAGGATATTATTGGCCACCGGACGCTATATTGCATCTGTCAAACACGCAATTGGCCAATCAAAAGCAATCAGACATAAGCAGTACCTAATATTCAGTTGTTTTCTATGACCTGAATACTACAAGATCTACCATGCAAATTCCAATTTCATTGCGATATACAATATTGTCATCGAAACTTGTATGCCTAGCAGCCGTAATTTGTCACAGAGCTAGATACAATGGATCATACACTGCATGAAATATGGTCTTGTGGCAACATCCATCAGATCTGTTACTGGCTATCGATATTTCATATAATCCAATCTAATATTTCAACGTTCATAATCGTGCCAAATTGGGAATTTTAATGGAAGTGTCATTTGAGAAGAAAGCCGTGGCTTAGTTAGTATTTGCTCAGCTGTAAAATACTTTGGTTTGACAAATAACTGCACGATGTAATAGATATGTTATCAGCGGTCTACGTTCAAAGAAATCTTGATGTTTTGAACGAAGATGTATAGGGTTTTTTTCAAGTTTCAAACTAGAATGATGTCTTCTTCGCAAAAAATAAATAAATAAACCATTAGTAACGCCGATACAACCAATGCTACCTAGAGGCGATTTGCAGAACTAAAGAGACAAGCGTGATATTTCAAAAAGTCATTAAAAGTTCTGCTATTCATCGATAGATGGCAAAACTAAAAAGTATCACCGCTGTGCCGGTCGGAGTGGGGGGTTTTAGGTTATTTTCGTTACGGAATTTCTGGATTCGGTCTCCACGCTCAAGGCCCGCGATAGAAGCTATGCAATAGCTTAAGCGCAGTAACGCCGATACAACCAATGCCACCTAGAGGCGATTTACAGAACTAAAGAGACAAGCGTGATATTTCAAAAAGTCTTTAAAAGTTCTGCTATTCATCGATAGATGGCAAAACTAAAAAGTATCACCGCTGTGCCGGTCGGAGTGGGGGGTGTTAGGTTATTTTCGTTACGGAATTTCTGGATTCGGTCTCCACGCTCAAGGCCCGCGATAGAAGCTATGCAATAACTTAAAATTATAAAAATATAAAAGCATAAAATCCTCTCATGCAAAATGTTTTTAACCAATTACTTCGTTACGAAGCGTGATTCAGTCATTTCTGATTAGAAATCGACAATCTTGTAACATCTTTGAAGACATCTCTATCACCCCCTAACGGTACTTGATTACTTTGTAACGGAAATTTTAGAACTGCCTTCGTAGGCTTCGTACTTTTTCAAATGTTCCTATTTTTACCAGTTCCCAACGAGGTTTGCATTATCATGGCATTTCAACTGTTTACTTGTACCGATATTATTTGCTGCGGCAATAGTCCAGCTAGCAATTTGACTACCTCAAACAACGCTCTGGGCGTACAATGTGTGCCTATTTAAATGCCATATCATTTCTGTTGTACATTTGTACGTTACTTTACTGAAGTTGTTCTAAAACGATTTGTTTTACCCATTTGCTCTCTACTACCATCGACAGCTTTTGTCGAATGCCCGTTACACCATTATTCTCGGATTAAACGAATGTGATGTGTATATGAATTCTTGTAACACAAGTTAACACAACGCAATTATGATGTAGCGATAATTGAAGTCATTTTTTCCATCTTCACGTCAATCTCGTTTTTTTCTTGATCTGTGAATTCCTGTGTAAATCTTTTGTGGATAGGATTGTTTATGCTGACCAAGCAACGTTGTAATACGTACTATTTGGGCTTTCTTTGGGGACTGAGGACCTGTTTAATTTGCGTTTTAAATACTAGCAATCATTGCTGCCTCTATTCTTTTGACAGACATCTGTCGTTAATCTCCAAATTGGTTTTATACCGGCAACTTTAAGTATATCGATAGAACTTTTCATAGGACCATATAAGGGCAGGGGCCGGGTTCTAAGTGCCACCTACACAGTGCTGTACAAATGTCCATATTCGTCATTATGGGCGTTCTGACTAAGACTGCCAACGAATCGGCTACCTTCGTTAGATGTAAGCTGATGACTGTAGTTTTTGCCGCAGCTGTGGGCGGCCGATTCACCTTCGATATAAAGATTATCTGATTCCATGTAGGTGGTGAGTACCTACATCTTGTTCTCGAGAGTACTTAGGAAGTGTACGCTGTTTCGATTTCGTAATGATAGTTCCGATACGACGTGGCCGACGTGGGCAGCTTAACGACGGAGCATAACCTAATCCACAAATTACATATTTATTTAACCTTATTGCATTAGTTACAGTAAGTACTTACGACATCCAAGTGACCTTCTTTTGGACAGTGAATGAATGGATCCAGTTAAATAGGCAAATACTTGAATTACACAAGTTTACGTTTTAATGACGACCCGAACGGAAGTGATGAGGACGGACTACTCATCCAAATAATCGGCTTTCCATCTACGTTTTCTTCAATTAACTATACATTGGTAACATCATGCACAAACACTGATAGAAATAATAGTTATTATAAAACGCAACACAGCAAAGAAAGCAAAAATAGTGCAGCAGAAATTCGATTTTGATGAATGCTGCTAGAATCTTAGAATATAGGCAGATTTTCATTTACACGTTCGAATCAATATCGATAAAGCTTGTAAGTTGGAACGTTGTTATCGTTTCGCTGTTTATAAAAAATATCAACAAACAAAGCTTGTCCCTAATATCAAATTTAACCAAATTGCCTGCTCGTACCGATTGAAATTATTTAATGCATAGAATTAGTTTTTCTTCGGGTTGGTAACCTATCATTTTAGTTTACCACTGAACAATATTTCGGTTTGTTTCATCTCTGCTACCGGTTTGTTATAAAGAGTCTTCTTAGTAATGGATTTGTTACTGTAGGGCTGCCAAATAACATTTCTATATTATATATTTTAAATAGCTGAAGATATTTCAATTATTTTGTTTTTAAAGTTTATTTGCTTTATCTAACTATAGCCATCAGTATCAACGCACTGTAGGGTATTGTTTAAATCCACTTACCGCGATCTTGAATTATTTAATTAAAATATATTTACATTAATATAACACGTATTAAATAATTGTAGTAGTATCAGAATAATATATTTAAATGTTACCATGTTGTGATGAGGCAGGCTTTCTTGGAATTATATTTTACATAGGCGTGATCTTACAAGTACCAGAGACCCAACCCTATTCTTAGCGTAGCAGGGTACCGGTGTAGCTATTTTAATTACCATTAATTTCGATTCAAAGTACCTACGTACTCGAGAATTTTATGTGTACCTTTAAGAGTCATGGTCAAATCGTTCATAGTTATTTATAAATATATGACATAATTGTATGCAACAAAGCTAAGCAATCAATCAATGTTTAAAAACTAACGTATTCGTTTTAACATAACACGACCAAATTACTTAAACGTTTGTCAAAGAAAGTTTAGCGATAGTTAAAAACTGTGTGATTGATGGTCATAAATTATTTGTGGTTAAGACGAAGACGTGTTAATTATGCACTTTATTAAGTTAATTGCTCAATATATTATGAGCTCATAATTGTCCCTTTAGATGTATTTATTTTGCTTACAATTGTCTTATTTATTTTGAAGAAATATACTCATAATAAATTCACTTCAATAAAATTTACAGGAGTAGACTAACTCACCTAGTCGTACATGGATCTCAGAATTTCATAGAATTTGTGTTATATTTCCCAAGCAAAAACAAAGTACAAATTCAAATTTTCAAATTCAAAAGTTTTTATTTCGAATAAGCATTTACATGCACTTTAAGAATCTAGTTGCACGGTTCCAAAAAGTTGGTCCTATGGAAAAGAGCCGGCAAGAAACTCATATACTCTTTTCAAATAATAAATGGTACGATCGACTGCACGTCGGTGGTAACACTTTGACATTAGCAGCATCTTTATTTCGTAAGCAGTAAGGACAGTTTCCGAATTGAAGTGTTACCACTGTCATGCAGTCGACTGTACAATGGTTTATTACATGATTTGCAAAGAGCTTTTGTGAGAACAATGTACCTAAGTCTAATTAAAACTGAGGAGTAAAAAAGCGAACTCAATTTCGAAGGCTGTTTCTCACTGTACTTAAATTTAATGTAATAGATATTCGTAAAATCAATAAAAATGCGCCTTTAGTGTTCATGTCAGTTGAGTTGACGTTTTGACGGAGATGGTGTTAGATGGTACTGGTTTTGTAATGGATATCTTGTAAGCCGGCGCTAAACTCATTGTATTTTGTCCACGGATGTGAAGATCACATTCCTTCTTACAGCAGGATTATTATAAATGTATTGTGTTGTGGTGCAATATCGAAACAAGAAAACCGGCCAAGTGTGAGTCAGACTCACGCAGTAAGGGTCCGTACCACCCATCGACCTGATACCCCATAGAAACTGATAAAATTTACGAGTTTATCAAAAGATATCAACGTACGAACGCGAAATGTGAATTTTTGCATCTCTTTCTTACGTAGGTACCATCACATATGTTTACCGTATTTTTAGTTTTAGTTGCTAAACTACATAGTATGCACTATAATCAGACAGTTTGACGCTGGTATGTATTACCGTTTCGAAGATAGAGCAGGAATAAAAACTTTGAAAAAAATGCATGTTTTTCGAGGTTTCTTGTATGGAGACCCCCTTAAGTTTAAGACTTTTTTTATTTTTTGTTGTAGATAGACGCCATAGTAACACATATTCTGTGAAAATTTCAACTGGTTATCTATTACCGTTACAAAGATACAGCCATATGACAGACAGACGGACGGACAGCGTAGCCAGAGTAATAGGGTCCCGTTAGCACCCTTTGGGTACGGAACCCTAAAAACGAGCGAGCCTTGCAGTAGTCGCATATGTGTAACATCTGACATCCCACACCCATCTCTGCAACTCATGAAATCATTAGAATTAAATTAGTATTATAAATATTTAAGAAATTATTAATATCAAAGAAATTATTAATATCAAAGAAATTATTAATATCAAAGAAATTATTAATATCAAAGAAATTATTAATATCAAAGAAATTATTAATATCAAAGAAATTATTAATATATATCAAAGAAATTATTAATATCATAGAAATTATTATTTGTTTTTTTTTTAATTAAAAATATGTTGTGTGTACATAAATAAATAAATAAAATAAATGAAAAAATATCAATTGTACAGCGACAGAAATTAACATCAAAATTTAAAAAAGCTGAATACTGAAATATTTATTCGAATAATTATTAATTTATTAATATGGTTGACACATAAATTGTTTAAGATAACAGCACAATTTCTACACAACAAAAAAAAACACTAAATTTTTTCGATTTATGTGAACACAAATGTAGGGAACAACTGATATTTTTTTCTCGATTTCAAGATTGGTCCCACAGTAAATGTTGTTCATACTGATGAGTACATACAATGACCCCTTAAGAGGTTTTCAGTTATTTCTATAACACGTTGTATATTTTGATATTCTTGCATACATCTTTTTTTATTTTTTTATTTATCAGTTTTTTTTTTGTATATTTTTTGTCCAAGTAGTTTGTAGATCGCAATTAGCTTCCGGTTAGTGATCATTCCCAGAAGATATATATTTTTTTTTGTAAAGCTTCGTATGAAATTATATCGAACATCGATGTGAAAAATGAATGAATGTAATGCACGGTTATATTTTTGTTCATCCATCCTCGACGGACACTTATTGTAAGACTATACCGACGTCTTAAGTTTCCCAAACCAATAAGTGTAAATTATACCAATATTTTCATGAGTATTCAACATGTTATTCGGTTATCCTTAAATAGCCTATGCCCGCGACTTCGCCCGCGTGAATGTCGTTTATCGCGCATCACTCGGGAACTGTTAATATTCCTGGGATAAAAAGTAGCCTATATGTTAATCCGGTTTATTTTCGATCTGTATGCCAAATTTCATTAAAATCCATACAGTCGTTTTTGCGTGAAAGAGTAACAAAAATGTCCTCACAAACTTTCACATTTATAATATTAAGTAGGAACTAGGATAGGATAGTAGGGATAAGGATAGGAAGTAGGAAGGATATTGGTTTTTGTGTCACAGGAACGAAATTTCTATCTTTGTATCTAATCCGTATCTATACCTAAGTCAAATAGTCTCTTTCCAAGCAAGACAAAATAAGGAAGTTGCAAGACGCACCGAAAATGCCTGAAAGGAGCTATTGGACCATGAAATATCTCTTGAAGGGTGATCTTCCTTTGTCCCTCAAGAAAATACTCATAGACGTATGCATTCTTCCCATCGCCACATATGGTTCTCAAACATAGTCTTTAGCAATTTAGCAGAGGACCACGTTCGAGGTTTGCCAGAGAGCAATGGAACGGAGTATTCTGGGTATTAAACTTGTTGACCGGATTAGGAATACAATCATCCATTCCAGGGCGAAAATAACTGACGTCACGGAAAGCTGCCATGCCAAAATGGAACTGGGCTGGACACATCTGCCGCATGCCAGACGGCCAAACATACGAACCAATGGGCCCCTAGAAATGGCAAACGCCAACACGGCAGGCCCAGACAGAGATGGCGGATGAACTGGACTCCTTTTAAAAAGGCTGGTCCGTAATAGCCACAGATAGAGAGAGGTGGAAGAAGAGTAGGGAGGAGTTTGCCCTGCAGAGGGACAATACAGGCTCTTAATAATAATAATACCGAAGTAAGTTAGAGTTGCGGTTGAACACTTGCTTTCCATACAGGAGAGTCTGAGTTCGAACCCGGCCCGCACCTCTGTCTTCGAAATAATGTGTGGATCAGAATTTGATCATCACTTACTTTAACGGTGAAGGAAAACATTGCGAGGAAACCTGCACACATGAGAGTGGTCCATACAGTTCTTGATGGTGTGTAGTCCACCAACCCACACTAGGCATGCGTGGTGGACTGAAGCCTTAACCTTCCCCGCGCGCACAATTTGAAGAAACTAAATTGGAGCCAGAAATGGCTCTGTTTAGTACAGTTTACGCGCGCCTATGTGTATGTCACACATTGATTGTTTTTGTGCTTTGCTTCAACTTTGAGCGGAAATACTCTAAGAGTTAAACATTGTTCGTCGTTAGTCTTCGTCCTATGATACGGTGTGACATGGTTAGGTTTTTAACAATAATTAATTGGTTTCAAGATCTAAAATATACCTAGGTAGACAAATATAATTAGATGAAACAACGTGTAGAAATGCGGATTTGAACAATCCAAGAGTTTTTCAGTAGCCGATAAATTATTTGCGTCAATTTATTTCAGTACTGACCGAATTTCTCAGCTTAATTCCTAGCTCTTCCTATTGTACTGCATTTTTAACAATACACAGATTTTGTATTGGGAGCGTGAAAATAAATTTTTGTTTCTAAGGCTATTGCGTTTCAATTGAAGTCGGGCGAACAACAATATTTTTTCACGCATCAATATGTTAATTTGTTTCTTTTACTTTAAACAGCTCTATTTGCAAGTCAGTTCGAAATTTAAATAAAATCTTTGATAAGTAACCTCCATGGTTACTATTTTTCGGAGTATAATGTTCGTTCCATTTATAAATTACACGATAGATATGAGTTTCACTGTGAAACTCATATCTATCGTGTAATTTAAAGTTTCACATTAATTTATTTGGCCGCTAAACAGGACAGATATGGATTCTCATACTAACATTACCGGCCGCTCCTCGCATGTATTTGACCAGTACAGCATTTTCGATTTATCTCGAAGAAGGTTGTCAAAATAATGTTCAAATTTCCAAGCATCTTTGAGAAAAGAGTATTTAGACGTTATTTTCTTTGTAGTTTTAGTCATCCTTTGTAAAACGATAAATAGATACATTGTAATAGTAATTGGTACTTACAGAATAATGTGAAATAATCCGTGAACAATTTCAAATAGCACACCCGTGTTAATGCACGTGTAATTAAACGCAGTTTTGCGTCAAAGCACATCATTTATGACATTTAGTTGTTGCAGTCGTATAATTAACTTACTGCTAAGCTATACGACCTCTGACAATGCAGCATTGAACGGCAAGAACCAAGAACTTTGATGTTGCCTGTGGACATATAATTTTATCGTCAATGATGTAAGCTTTGTCTTAGTAATCAAAAATGGACAATAGCAAATAATAGCAATATCAATAGCGGCCATAAAATTTGTTTCATTGATCCTGAAATTAGGTTACAGAAGTTCAAACCTATCGAAACCGTACCTATAGTTATGAATTAGTCTGATTGGGGCACACACGCACACTTGTGTATTTCTTTCATTCTAGAACAACGCCTAAAGAGCCGCCACAGTTTCCTTATATCACCAGATGCTCTACAAGGTTCTCCAACTGAGGCTCGTCGGAAACTGTGTCTGGAAAAATGACCTCCAACCGCAAACTACATTCAACCCAGTGAGAAGCTTCCTGCCGGGCATAAACTCCCCTGACCTACATGGAAGTCCCTAACCAATTGCGGACCCAGATAGGCAGATGTAGGCTTAACATGAGCAAGTGGGTATAATAGACCAAACGGCTACAGCCTGCATGTGTGGCACTGATCCTCAATCAATGTCACACTTGCTATGCAGCGCCTTATGTCCAAGCACTTGCACATTGAGTGACCTTAACAATGCCACAGACAACGCACAAGAGGTGGCAAATTTCTGGGCCAGCAGCGTCTGATTATTGTGCCACTGTCAGTATTTTTTTGTACCGTCGACACGAAGAAGAATTCTAGAAAATTAAACAAGTATTTAGGGATGGAACGTAACGCTCGCTCACAATCAGCATACGCACAATCTACTTTGACCGGCTGGAAGTTAGGCACAGCCTACGAATAAAGAAATTACTTACAGCTTCTTAAATCGTTGGGCACAGCGCATGTTTCTTCGCCCCTTTCCAGAAATGACACCCATAAAATGATTACTGCGACGGCGTCGGTCTTGTGTCAACTTGTATTGGTTTACTGAATTTTCATAATTTTCCATCTTATGTACCTACACCACATACAGCGTATAGTCAGCGATGTTAACCTTCCCTTAAAAGTGTGAATTATACACTAGATTAGAAACTTCTCGCTGTGCACTTTTGACCACAAATTTTTTTGGTGTCTAATTAGATTTTAATTGATTGAATTGTTTACTCAAATACGTATGGGAAATCCTGTTTGACAAATCAGATGTGTGTCGCTGAATTAATCTAAATGCAAACACAAGTTTATTTAAATAGCTTCAAATTAACACAAAATTTAACATTGAAATTTGTTGTTTAATTAATACTTTATAGCAATACTTATTTAGTGAATTAAAAAACAAACTTACATAATAGAGGTGACTAAAAGAAATTATAATAATGATTGGGATGTTGGCCAATTTCTAGCAGCGTTCATCTACCCCTGTTAACAGCCAAAATAAATAAAGTTTTATATTCGACCAGTCACATACGATTAACAAATATCTTGACAACGTGATCCAACTAGTACAGTAGCCGTGCAACGCTGCTCTGTAGCCAAGAGTTTAACGACTTGTTATTAATTAAGTGGCTGCTCTAACGATATTTCCCAACTCATTTTTAATAAAATGCTTGCCGTAAAACCAACGGGGTATCATCATCGAAACTCAAACCACATACATACACTTTAGCTGTCTTTGAATGAGACGCCTTGATTAGAATTAGGTGCTACTCGCGAGGGTGAATAAATTCCTTGTCACAATAACTCCGCTTGTTTTCCGAGATCCGATAAAAATCAGAAAGAGATCTGAATTAAATAGCTACCTACTGAACATCCTACTGAAAAACAAAAAGAGATGTGCCAAGTTTTAAATAATGTTGTATTAGACAAGCATATTCGAAGAATTTCGACAAATACAACCAAACGTAAAAGCATGTAGAATGAAAATTACTTAAAATACACACGCGTGTCATCGCCGTAGCGACTCGTCACTAACACCGAAACATTTTCAAAAACAAAACGATTATCGAGAGTATATTTTCTTTTCAGTGTTTTTAATTGCACTGTTTTCTTTTTGCGTGCATGTGCTTGAACTCTGTGCCAAGAGTCTCACGCGTGAACATCTACAAAGTATTAGAGACGGTTATTTCTGACTATCACCTCTAGTTGCGTGTGACCGCTAGACGAGTGTTGGAGCTATGAATGAGTTCTCTATTAACGTAATGACAGAATTATTTCATCTGTCATATCATGTAACATTTGGTCCTTCTAATGAGTATTTTTTGAATTTTGAATAGTGTTATTCAACTTAGTCTAGAACGTGCTCATGCTTAACAATGCTCGTTATTGGTTGTCTATTGGTATTAACATATTTTATTCTGTGTGCAATTATGTCATTGCTATTTTCGTACGATACGTGTTGTCAACCGCCTTTCTATTCGACTGTATGGCTTTAGCTTTTCTAAATAATAATGTCTTTTATGGTGTACAATAAAGCATATATAAATAAATAATAAATAAATAATAATTTTATTATGGACTAGCTGTGCCCGCGACTCCGTCCGCGTGGATGTCGAAAAATAACATCGTGTCATAATTATGAACACAATATCTTCAAATATATACATATAAGCGCCTACACAGACGATTACACTATTTACCGACCATACTATATTTTGTTTTTACAACCAACCGGCTAAGGTGATGGAATTTCATGGAATTAGCCCTAAACTCCCTCATTCTGAGAAGACACTCGTGCCCAGCAGTGGGAAGTAATTGGGCTGATTATGTTATTCTATAACACTAACCTCATCTCTTCTTATGCTGAGAAGAGGCCCGTGTCCAGAAGTGGGACTGTAATGGGCTGGTAATGTTATGTTATTCTAGAATACTAATAATATCCAGTTCATTATCTCTTCTCATTTTGAGAAGAGGGCCATACCCAGTAGTGGGACAGTAATGGGTTGACTACGTTATGTTATTCTATATTTTCTAGTTTCTTAACTCTTCTCGTTCCGAGAAGAGGTCCGTGCCCAGCAGTGGGGCAGTAGGTAATGAGCTGATTATGTTATGATAATCTATTACACTAACAATATCCAGTTCCTTGACTCTTCTCATTCCAAGAAAAGGGCCATGCCCAGCAGCGGGACAGTGATGGGCTATGTTATGTTATTCTATATTTTCTATAATACTAATAGAATCCTGTTGTATTTTTAGGAACCTGCAACCTGCTACCAACCAACAATCATGACCTCTACTTTGTATGCAACTTAATACAATAGAGGGGTCAAGCTGTATCGCTGGATCTACTCAACCGATTCAGATAAAACATACCCTATATTTTAAGTTAGACTAATACCAATACAAATGCTAAGTTTCATTACGATCCGTTCAGCCGTTTTCACGTGATGAGGTAACAAACAGACAGACAGACATAAATTTTTTAAACGATTGATTCGTGTTCTATAGCTTATTTCTAGTCCCCCTAGCCGGTTTTCGCGAAAAAAAACTCAATGTACAGACTTTTCGACCTTTACAGTTTTATTATAGTATAGATTCATGATATTGTCAGCCTTATATTGAATTTAGTGGTGCCCAAAGTCTTAGTCTTACAGTTTTACGGTCTTGCATTTTCACTGAGCCTTAGACTAATAACGCCAATAGCCATCAATGTCTGTAATTTGTAAAAGAGCCAAGGGGGCGATAGGACATGCTCTGCGGTCGCCAACTACATTTCTGAAATAATTTCTTCATCATCTTAATCTTTCATATTTTCTGTTTTCATTAGTCTTGTGAAAATGCAAAAATGCAAGACCGTAAAGAAAAAAACATCCTCTGTTGGTGGTCCAGACAATAAATAAATACTTAACATTTATTGAAATATTAGTACGAAAATACGAAATTAATATTATATGATAAAAGTGAACACATTTGAGACATAAATTGCTTTAGCCACCTATTTTATGAGAGGTAGATGTCTCTCTTTCATAAATCCATTATTTACAAAATCGTTTAACACTGTGGTTTAACAGTTGCATCGAAATCGGCCACGCCTAACAAATAATGTCAGACAAGCACTAAATGATTTTAAAAGCTGAACGTGCACTTGCGTCAGATGTCTAAGCAAATACTTTACGTTGCACAACGCACTGAAAACTGTTGTCCGAATATTTTTGAATATTGAATCTGTGATCTTCATGCGCATGAGTTCGTTCTACGCCTTGGTATTTATTCAGTCCCTTCTTCTAATTAATAATGCTAGTAATTTCATCATTAGCTTTGGTAGTATTATCTATTGCTACTGTTAAATTGATATAATTTTCAATATTTTATAACCTCGATGCTTGTTAGTTATCTTATACCTTGCAATTGAGTTCTAACACACATAACATAACATCACGCCTGTATTTCCCCGAAGTGGTAGGCAGAGGTGTAATACTACACCCACATTTCGCCAGTTATGTTATAGTCCCATGTAATAGGGGGCGAGCCTATTGCCACTGACCGGGCACAAATCCAGACTCCGAGCTGCTACTGAGAATCTTCTAATGCAAAAACCCAGTAACACTTTACCCGACCCGGGAATCGAACCCAGGACCCCACGTTTAGCAGTCGCGCTTGCGACCACTGGACCAACGAGGCAGTCTAATTGAGCTCTAATTCCTCTTTATTATCGCTTTTTATTGAATAACTCTGTTTTCGTGTAGGTATCTAATACAGAAATCGTGGTACAAACGTTACAAGAAATGAGATTCTCTAAAAAAATTGCGTTATAGCTCTAATAAAGAAAATCAATTAAAAGCATTTAACATAAACGTTCTTATAAGAAATAATATTGCTAAATCCAACATTAAAAATACAAAAGTAATCAATGTTGCTAATACATGCTGAAATTGTAATGTCTTCTTTCCCGAAAAGGGGTCATTGTACTCATCATTATGAACAACTTTTACTATGGGATCAAAACTGAAATCGCGAAAAAAAATCAGGTGGTCCCTAAATTTTATCAATTTAAGTGAACACAAATGTAGGGACCAACGCAATTTCAGGGTTGGTGCTATAGTAAAAGTTGTTCATAATGATGAGTACAATGATCCCTTTTCGGGAAAGAAACCATTACAATTTCTGCATGTATACATTGTGTTCATCTAATTGGTTCTGCATGGCGTGCAAATAAACAGACACCTGATGTACCAACGCATTCAATACTTCCATACAGAAACCTGTTTCAAATAGTTTCAATGATATTGTTGATATCAATAGAGCATTGTTACACAGCAGTAATTACATAAGCTAATAAACATTAATCCCATGTATCATTAACTAATACAATGTTAATAGTGTTTATATTTTATTTCAGGTAAGCTTCGCTCAAAAGTAGTCACGAGTCTCAACCAGTGTTGGGACGTGAGAAATTCTATAGAACCCCGCGACTCGTAAGTCATAAAGATTTTCAACGAGTTTTTACTGTCGCCTTTATAGCGAAACGTAGCTTTCTTTAGCTGTCTTATTTATCGTTCAAGACATTACTGTTTTACGTACATTCATGTTTGTTGTAGTTCGATTTCCCCAAAGAATGACTGGGAAGCAATATTTCATTTAGTAGGTAAATCTCGTTCGTTGTTCTAGATATGCATTTTGTATAGGGTTTTATGTGGATTTAATAATAATAATAAATAATAAATATTTTGGGACATGTTTACACGGCACCATCTAGTCCCAAACTAAGCAGAGCTTGTGCTATGGGTACTAGACAATGGATATAATACGTATATACTTTTTTAAACTGATTTTTGGTTTTATATATCTACTTCTTAGATATTTGTCGCACTGGACGCCGACCCCAATACAATTGGGAAAAGGTGAGAAGGATGATGATATATCTACGTCTTCTCAAATGTAGACATCTTTTAGTGATATTAATTTAATGTATTTGGCTTCAGACTCTGCAATTAATTGCTTTTCTGCAAAGGTTTCCCAAAATGATTCCTTGAGCGTAGTAGGACTTCATTACAATTTAAAATTATAACTTACGTAGGTAAGTTAACATTCACATCATTGAATCATATCATCATCATTTCATTTTCATAATTTTTCATCATCATTTTTCATTCATTCATTCGTTTTTTTTCATATTTTTCAACGTGTAGACGTTGAAAAATGTTTATCTTATTTTGAATGCCAATTTTCATCTAGCCAAGGTGTCTATGGCGTCATTTCGTACTATACCAGGTTAGGGACACTGAATTAATTAGCTAAATTAGCTTCGCAACGACAACACAAACTTGGCCTTACGTGTATTTGATTACACCTACGATTATTACAAGAATTGCAATTGAATTGAATTCAATCATTGTGCATCTTTAATAGTTGATGAATCCTTGGAAAAGGAATACATCATTCATGGCAGTCCATAAATGTTGGTATTAATTATAACGTTTTGTGGCCCATTAAACATTGACATCTATGTTTACTTGAAATGTAGTTCGCGTAGGTAGTTTTACACATATGGAGTGTCATACGTGTGATTGAGTTAGACGGCTCATTACAAAAAGTTTTTCAAAAGCTAATTTGACGCTTGTCTCGCGGTAGGCGTTGCTACCAGCCGCGTTAACAATATGTTATGAATGGCAAGGTTGACTCGCGTTTGTCTGTCTGAGCCAAGTACTTCGCTGCTGGCTCATGAATAGCTATTGTCAAATATTTGTCTCAAACAATCCGTTTCGCTTGCAACTGAGAACCGCTATGTTACACTGCCATGGTGTTCCTAAATGCAACTTTACATTATTAACAAGCTGTATTCTCATATAAACATGAAATAACCGTTATTGTTGTTGTAAAATGGAATACAAAACGTGTCACAATCAATGACGCCATTAAATCTGTTTGAAATTGTTATTGAAGTGTTTATTCAATAGTTTGTCATTGATATAATTCTGTCATTCAATGTTTATAAGCTACGCCCACAAGGCATCCATTGAATACGAAGCCTATTCCAGAATGGTAGGTGTCGAAATTTGACGCTGGTCGGTTTTATTGTCGTAGAAAAAAATGCCTGTCTATATGTTTAGTATCAACATGTCACACACAACATATAACTTAACACCCCACCCAAACTGAATGATATTGGTTTTAGTTATTGTATTATATTCATCGACTTACGAAATTTTATTCCTTCCTGCTGACACCGATTTTTGCGTGAATAGCTTTATAAAATGGCTACACCGGAGGTTATAAACTTTCTATTGAACTAACATAATGGTGCATTAAAGTCGCAAACTGACACGACACACTGAAACATCCACAGCTCGTTGTTTTACGATAATGTTCCATATTATATTAATGTCCGCGTCGCATCAAGTCATGTTGTTTGGCACCGACATAACACATAAAAAGGAAACCCCAGTTTCCCTACTGTAAACTCATCCTATATTTACAAACGGGCCTCACAAGTAAACCGTGAAAAATAAATATTAGGCGATAAATCAGCGAAAATCTCCGGTTTACACCAATGCTTTTATAGCTATAATAAAAAAACCGTCAACTGTGGATAGTGTTCAGAGAATAAATATTATAGACCGCGTCCAACATTCTGGAATCTCGAACGCGTAACAGTGCCCATTGGTACAGCTTTGACACATTTAGGCGATCTTAACTAGCAAGCTTATTTACACGTGTCGAACCTGCGTAAATCCTCACGAATAGAACCGTAAATCTGTAGCTGCTTTGTATGAAAACATGCGTATTTCTTCGTACTTAGACAATTTATAATTCTGGTTACGTTAGTATAATGTTATGCTCTAACGATATTATTGTAACAGCATATTTTTGCTCCTTGTAAAAGTACGCACTTTAAAAGCCATTAGATTTTTGTGAAATGGTTGTTTGTGTTGATCTTTCTTGAACATAAATTACTTGTAGAAAATATGATGATGAGTTAACAAAATCATATGTTATGATTACCTAGTTTTGAAATGTAAATATAACTAACGAAAGAAATATTTAAAAGAGAACGAATTTGTCTGAAGCAAACATATTGGTTTTCACTTCCGTGTGCTTATATGCCACCACTGTATCAGCGTACGAGCTTGTGTGTTCGGGCTCATTTTCGTACGATTGACACACAAACATGCAGTTAGTCTTTCTTTCTTCAACCCCTGCGGAGTGGTATGCAAATATGAATTTATTTTTTCATTCACACTTGTTGTCGGCAAACCATGCCATTCATAAATATAAGTGTTATTTTTTCTTTGGACCATTTACGCTTGGCCACCTGTTTATGTGCACGTTCTCTGAAATTAACATAACATGTTTTGCTGTCGATATTCATATTTCTCAGTTACACTGTACACAATTAGCTGCAGTCTATTCAACGATCGGTATTCACCACAAATATTTGAGTTTGCTTTTATTTGTAGCGGTATAACTCCTAGTATTTCCATTAGATGTTTATCCACTCTAGTAATGGTTTCCAGAGAATTTTCAAATGTCGCATCAGTGTCTTAACAATGAGACAGGACGACCCTCCGAGTAAGCATAGATTAAAATATCACGATAAAAGCATTTCAATCACAATTGTAAAGACAACCTACGCTGGCATTTCCAACTGGTATCCATTTTGAGTGCATTTCGTAATGGCCAATGTCAGTTGCTCCTGCTGTGATTTATGCATTTATTATTTTGCAACTACATTGTTTTACAAAGCCTCCAAATTAACTTGTATCTTTTCTACATCATTGTTTTCATTCGCAAATGAATCATCGTCAATCTCATTTCGTCTCTTTTCTGAGTATAATAATTGTCATCATCCCACGCGTTGTAGGAATGACTAATGATGATCTTGGAAGAATCATCTGTTATGTTAGTAGTATACGAAACCATCATAATGCTCGTTTGACACACAAACAATCTTAACATAACTTAATCTAACATCGAATTGGTGTCGTCTCATTAGTTAATTGAAATGCTAGGAAAAAATTAAAATGTGTTGATCCGTTTAAATAAACTCAGTTTATAGTTGACTTTTCCCCTGTAACATGGTAGGTACCTGTATTAACAAAGTTGTTATGAATGCCAGTAAATCTAGGTTTTATATTTATAGTTGCCACAAAAATTATGCTTGAACTTTTCTACGTGTCGGCAGCTGCACCTTTTTATTGATTCTTTCTCTACGTTTGCATAATGCATGTGCATGACTAGACATGAGCCTGTGGTACTTGACATCGAGGACAGGAAGTTGGATATTACAGGAAGAAACTCGTGCGCAGTTAAATAAGTTGTAAAATGTCATTTATATGTATTATCACGCTCATGTCTTGTTTTCTAGGCTGAGAAGTAATGAATATTTCTATTCTATAATAAAATGCTAGTTCACATAGGTACAAAAAATCGATTTCCTATTGTTTTACCATACCCTGTGTTCATCTTTGATAATGCCAAATTTAAAATATCACGCAGCTATCAGTGTAAAATTGGGCAATAGCTTGCATGTAAATTTATTCATAACTAGCTGTGCCCGCGACTCCGTCCGCGTGGATGTCGGAAAATAACATCGTGTCATAATTATGAACACAATATCTTCAAATATATACATATAAGCGCCTACACAGACGATTACATTATTTACCGACCATACTATATTTTGTTTTTACAACCAACCGGCTAAGGTGATGGAATTTCATGGAATTAGCCCTAAACTCCCTCATTCTGAGAAGACGCTCGTGCCCAGCAGTGGGAAGTAATTGGGCTGATTATGTTATTCTATAACACTAACCACATCTCTTCTTATGCTAAGAAGAGGCCCGTGTCCAACAGTGGGACTGTAATGGGCTGGTAATGTTATGTTATTCTAGAATACTAATAATATCCAGTTCATGAACTCTTCTCATTTTGAGAAGAGGGCCATACCCAGTAGTGGGACAGTAATGGATTTACTACGTTATGTTATTCTATATTTTCTAGTTTCTTAACTCTTCTCGTTCCGAGAAGAGGTCCGTGCCCAGCAGTGGGGCAGTAGGTAATGAGCTGATTATGTTATGATCATCTATTACACTAACAATATCCAGTTCCTTAACTCTTCTCATTCCAAGAAGAGGGCCATGCCCAGCAGCGGGACAGTGATGGGCTATGTTATGTTATTCTATATTTTCTATAATACTAATATAATCCAGTTGTATTTTTAGGAACCTGCAACCTGCATCCAACCAACAATCATGACCTCTACTTTGTATGCAACTTAATACAATTGAGGGGTTCAACCGATTCAGATAAAACATACCCTATATTTTAAGTTAGACTAATACCAATACAAATGCTAAGTTTCATTACGATCCGTTCAGCCGTTTTCACGTGATGAGGTAACAAACAGACAGACAGACAAATTTTTTAAACGATTGATTCGTGTTCTATAGCTTATTTCTAGTCCCCCTAGCCGGTTTTCGCGAAAAAAAACTCAATGTACAGACTTTTCGACCTTTACAGTTTTATTATAGTATAGATATTTCCCATCAAGTCGCTGAATCTTATCAGTATCTCGCGCTTCGCGTGCAATATGCAATATTTTCTTCAATTCCACTTCGAAAGGGCTTGTTTTATTAGTAGGAAATATCGAGGCACAAGCCCGTGCCGCCATCATATGCCAGTGCATCTGTCCAACGTTGTATATTGTCTGGAGCTACCGTACCGGCAACTTAACTCACTACTGCCTTTTGATTATCTTGCTCCCATTCATCATTCTCAAGTGCATCGCTTTCTATTAATATATACACTACTTTATTGTTGTATGATATATTGACTGGGCTCACTTATTTATCTTCAAACTATACGCTTTGATGTGCAAGATCATTAGTTTCGTTACCTTATTTAAACAGGTCAATAAAATCCGGTTTGATTACCTAATACATAATTTAATTTGTCAAGCTTGATTACAAATTGCCTGTCCACAAACACAATACTTCATAGTTCTCCTAGAATACACCGGATATACCGGCTCTTTGTTCACAAATGTCACATTAAATTAATTCGAACGACATTTGCTTCACATCGTCTGCATTTGACCAAAGATAAAACGTGACAAAGAAGTGAAGTACACCTACTAAATTGTGCAGACCCATATCTATGTGCAGATCTTATACATACAACCCACGTGTAATGTTTCATTTACCAAAGATGTTTATTGTTCGCTTTAATGCTTAGACAATTTACGGGTATTTTCTGTCTTGATTATTATTTACGATAGCTACGTGGGACACTCAGAAAGTTTTGCGAAACTAAAAAAAAATGTTCTATACGTACATATATTTTTATCAAATCTTTTCAAAGTAATTTCCACCAGCCTCTATACAAAGATTCATGCGCCTAAACCAGTTTTCAAAACACTTTTTCCAGTCCGCCGCAGACACCTCGTTTACAGCCTGCTCGAACGCAGCCAGCGCATCTTCCGGCGACGAAAATTGTATCCCTTTGAGCTGATTTTTTATTTTTGGGAATAAAAAGAAGTCACACGGTGCTAGATCAGGGCTGTAAGGAGGGTGACCCAGGAGTTTGACTGGCGTGCTGTCCAGGAAGTCCCTCGTTTTGAGTGCGGTGTGCGCAGGTGCATTGTCGTGGTGGAGCAGTAGCCCGCGGAGCCCTGTGTTTGGTCGCTTGTTGCTTATAACAGAGAAAACTTCTGGCAAACATTTGGTAGTATACCATTCGGCATTAATGCTTCTTTGATCCCGTAAGGGAATTGATACCAAGTGGCCAGTCAAATTAAAAAAGCTAGCGATCAAAATCTTACCCCCGCTTCTAGATCGCTTCACTTTGGTAGGCGTTGGCTCATTTTGAAACACCCAAACAGTCGACTGGCGCTTGGTTTCTGGGTCGTGTTGATAAATCCAGGACTCATCACCTGTAACGTTGTCGTAAACACGCCGAGACGAGCCTGCTTCAAATTTGTTAAGCATATCACGGCACCATTCCACCCGGGCCTGCTTCTGAGCATCGGTGAGGTTGTGCGGCACCCAGCGTGATACTATCCTCCTCACGCGAAGATGGCTGTGTAGAATCTCGTGAACGCTTCCCGATCCAATCTTCAATATGTGTTGAATCTCCTGATATGTAATTCACCTATTGTCTTAGATTAAATTTTTCACTGCTAGCACGTTTTCTTCGGTAACAGCCGTCAAAGGGCGACCGCTTCTTTCGTCATCCCCCAAAGTTGATCGACCGCGCTTGAATTCGTTATACCAACGATACACGGTTGCCTTGGAAGGGCCTTCATCCATGAATGCCATTTGAAGTCTATCGTACGATTCATCCGGTTTCAGGCGACACTTGAAATCGTATAAAATCATAGCTCTAAAATGTTCCCGGCGCAGATCCATATTTCAGTGAGACACAATACTTTGAATTAACTCGCAAAAAATGTGGAGGGAGATTTTGAAATTGGAACTTACTTATTTTTACTTATAAATAATCATATTTTCGAAAAACATTATAACTGGCCAGTCTCCCATATATAAAAACTTTTTTTCGCAATACTTTCTGAGGGGCCTGGTATTAACCTAACTGGCTCTTAGGCCAAAGATCTGCTTCCACTTCGTTAATCTCGTAAAAGTACATAAAAGTGTTAATATTTTTTTCTGTAATCCTATTTTTATAAATTTGTTGATTTGTTGTTCATTTCAATCAATTAAAAAAGATAAAATTATTACGTGTTGGATCATTTAGGATTACAAATAATCCTATTAATATGTTTTCTATGCTTGTTCTGCTTATCTGTTACAATTATTTCTTCTCAAAAACAATTAAGTACCTATACAAAAGTTTTTTGCATGTGAGCAAATCATTCCCAGAGACGTCTGGTTATTTTAATGTCACGTATGTTGTGGGTAATTACACACACATTTTAATATATCCACATAATGATTCGCGTGATTCAAATCTCCGCGGTTGGGCGACGCAAGTGAAGCCGGTCGCTGCTGACCGTGGTGCTGCGTTTACGCATCGTCGCTCAACGTGAGAAAATTCCTTTTCAATTAACATTGTTCTTAATTTTCCCTCACATATATTACTCAGGGAACATTAATCTCAACACTCGCAGAATACAAAGCTGTTAGTGGCTATTAGTTTACCTCTACAAATTCTCGCGTTCTTTAAAGCTGCACCTTCTTGAAATTTTCTCACATATTAACGATTTCAACGAATGCCGGAATTCAAAGATATATGGTTGATATCAATCAATCAATCAACTCAGCCTATCGCAGTCCACTGCTGGACATAGGCCTCTCCCAAGTTGCGCCACAACGCTCGATCCTCTGCCTTCCGCATCCAGTCCCCCCCGGCCACGCTCTTTAGGTCGTCCGTCCACCTGGCAGGGGGGCGCCCTACGCTGCGTTTGCCGATTCGCGGTCTCCACTCAAGGACTCGTCTGCTCCAGCGGCCATCGGTCCTTCGACAGACATGGCCAGCCCACTGCCACTTCAGCTTACTGATTCTACAAGCTATGTCGGTCACTCCGGTTCTTCTCCGGATAATCTCGTTTCGGATTTTATCCTTCAAAGAAACTCCAAGCATAGCTCGCTCCATAGCTCGCTGAGCGACTTTAAACTTGTGGACTAGCCCAACTGTCAGTGTCCACGTCTCGGCACCGTAAGTCATGACAGGCAGGACGCACTGGTTGAAGACTTTTGTCTTCAAACTTTGCGGTATAGGCGACGAGAAGACTCGGCGAAGTTTGCCAAATATGGTTGATAGTCCTTCACGAATTCTAATGAATCTTGTTCATTTATGCTCCAATTGTGGCAGTCAAGTTTAATTAATGCAACACCTTGTAATTTCGCTGTCTAGACCGCGCGTCCGTTTACTTAGTTTGTTATTATGACGGCCGTTGCATTGGCGTCGTCGTTAAATTACAAAATACCACCACTGTTCTTGGTGATGAAAGAAATTAATTGTTTCCGCCGACCGACGCTACTAACGAAAGTGATTTTGTGACTGAGTCTATTCTTAAAACCAATTATACCGTTTGTTTCACTGGAACTGTTTCACATAACAGAATGCACGTGAATTGGTATAAAATGACATCGCCTAGTTTTTAGGGTTCCGAAGTCCTACAAGGAACCCTTATAGTTTCGTCATGTCCGTCCGTCTGTCCGTCTGTCCGTCTGTCCTAATCCTTTACAGCTTAATAACTTCTACAGTTATAAACATAAGTAAATGAAATTTTGTTTTGTTAAAAATTAGTATACATATAGATCTCAATTTTAAAAGAATAAAAAAATCGTTTTTATGTATTTTAGGGGTGGCGTCCGTACATGTGAAATGGTGATGAAAAAATTTTTTTCGCTGCACCCCCTCGTGTGGAGTATCATTGAATAGGTCTACTAAAATGAAGATAATGTTTCATATACCACTTTTTTATCAGGTGTACCATCTGTGAAATATAGCCCGCCAAAGTGGCTTGCAATGTGCCCCCCCCCCCCTGCCATTTCTAAACTATGCAACGTAGAAAGTTATAATCTTCCACATTGATAGACCTTTGTGAAAACTCTCTTTTAAAATTATTTTGAGTATAATGTGATTTATTTTTTTGAGTTATAGAGAGAAAACTGAAAAATACTTAAAACGTCCTAGTTCAAAGGTCATTGATCTTAGAGAAAAATGATCGTAGCAAATAATGCTCCTTTAGCTACTTTCTATTTGAAAAAATTACAAAAACTTACTTTGACACGACATCACACTTCTTAAATTTGGCTTCTTGAATTTATCGCTAGATGGCGCTACTAACAACACGCTCTGAGTCGCGAATGCTGCCGATTATTGCAAAAACTAAAATAGCCATGATTAATATTCGATTTGATTCGTTTGTAATTACACCTACTTAAGGAACCCTATAATACTGAGCATGGCCCGACATGCTCTTGGCCGGTTTTTTAGACTAAGCTGTTATATAATGCGTTTCTTCATCATAAAAGCATTGCTCACAAGTCACAATACAATTTTCTTAAATTTTTGCTGTCATTATTTTGGCATTTTAGATCTTACTACAGTAATTCTCATGTTTTGTTAGTTAGATAAACTTCGACATAACATGCTACAGTTATCAGCAAAGCTTAACATACTTAACTGCTTAGACGTCAAATTGCCCAATGGACTCTTTTCATTTTATAAATATGCTAAAATCACAATTAATAGCACAAGATTGATGATCTTTCTCAACAGAATCACATTTATCTTGAAATATGTCGAAAATTGTATTATAAATGTCCAGGGGTCGAGTTCAAGCCTATCACACCACACGTGTTTATTTAATACATAATTTAAAAGATCGCACCGTGGGTAATAAACTGGAGTTTAAGGTTTTTAATAGAAACTATAAAACCTTGTGGGCGGTGAGTCTTCGTGGTAAAAATCTAATCACGTATCAAGGCGCCCAATTCCATGTGATAATATCGTTCTTGTGCTTGAAGTTACAGCTTATTAAATGCGTATTAAAATAGAATGAGGGAGAGGGATTACAGAGTGAATGCGCCGCGGTCTGCCATTGTGGACAGTGACAATGCAAGAGAGATTGCATTGCATTATCTGGAACCAGTAAGCGTACGTGTGTGAGGTTCACTGTCGTAATACTCCAGGGAGGAAATTGTACAATACTATTTAGTTATAATGGTAAATAAAGTTTTTGTGCTTTAATTCAACCAATTCATTCTGTTAAACATAATAGTTGTGGGTTTAATTAGAATATTAGTGTGATACCATTGCCTTAACATCTAAAAACAACATAGAAATTGCCACAGATGCTATTGAACTGGAACTAGGGCAAGAGAAATGACTGTTCAAGAACAGGGGATCAAGCTTTTAATAAAGTAATAACTGTAATGAGGCATGTAAAACTAGTTTTCTTGTCGTAACTATTCATCACGAAGAATAAGTATTGGGATTATCTTAAATTGAAAGTCTACCATTAATTTTGAACACAAATCCAAAGTAAACTCTAACAGCGCTTGCTATTCCGTAGGTGGTCTCGAAGTTTGAAGCGGCAATTGACATTTGTCACTCAGTGACACACAAGTTGCTTGCTCTCCTATAATAGTGAATGCTCTTCCTACGCGAGCGTTCAAACATCATTACGTTATAGAGTTATCAATTCTGTGCAACACAATTTCAATCTTAACTCAATGATACTGAGATCAATTTCACATACTTAAACCTAAACGGAGTCTTGCAAGGCTAGAATTACGTACATAGAATGATCGCGATTGCGGTTAGAGTAATCTGAGTAAATGGTAAAATTAAACCTTGTTAACAAATATAGCTATATTGTGTGGCTTTGCAATCTGTTTGTGGACGGCTGTACTTTGTTGCAAGTAACATTTTTTTTTTTAAATTCACAAACATCATCTTATACATTAAGTAAATTATTACTACTCGTTCAATTAAAATCGATTATAATAAAATAAAAATATAATCATCATCATCATCATCATTTCAGCCGAAAGTCGTCCACTGCTGGACATGGGCCTCCCCCAAGCATCAATCAACAATAATAGTTCTCTAAGATTGATAACATTATACAAATGAGATTATTTGCCGTTCACTCTTCAAGTTGTGAAAAACATGTAAAGAAAGAAATAATGAAAAATTATTTATTGCCACAACAAGACGACATGCGGTCGGTGAACATTAAAAAGAGACATTCATTACATTTTAGAAATTATGGTGATACATAGTAACATTGCATGTCGTAGCTGCGGCAAACAGGTTGACACTCAGCATGATGCAGTGCTGTAACGTGAGCCACAACACAACGCTGATTTTCAGTGTCAACCCCAAGTGACGAGTGGGTGCCAAGCCAGTAAAAGCAACTAATGATTATACATCACCATGTACACACGGCTACACATCAAGCTGTTCGTTCCATTATAAGCTGACAATGCCATGCCATGCCATGCCATGCCATGACAATATGACGACCTCTGTGGTCTAGTGGTTCGAGTGTCGGACTGCTGATAACGAGGTCGTGGGTTCGATTCCCACAGGACACAAATATTTGTGTGATGAACATAAGTGTTTGTGTTGGACTGGGTGTTGCTTATGTATTATAAGTATGTATCTACAACAAAAAAAAAGTATTTAAGTATTATATCCATTGTCTAGTACCCATAGCACAAGCTCTGCTTAGTTTGGGACTAGATGGTGCTGTGTAAAATGTCCCAAAGGTATTTTTTTTATGCGGGATCAGCTTATACTAGAAATGTACAGCTTGATGTGCAGCCGCGCGTACCACACCATGTTGTATACAACGTGTTATTGAAATAATCCAAACCTCTTAAGGAGTCATTGTACTCATCAGTATGAACGACTTTAATTATGGGACCAACCCTGAAATCGTGAAAAAAAATCAGCTGTTCCTTACATTTTGTCGATTAATGTGAACACAAATGTAGGGAACATCTGTTTTTTTTTCGTGATTTTGTTCGTACTGATGAGGACAATGACCCCTTAAGAGGTTTTGAGTTATTACAATAATACGTTGTATATCGTACTTTTTCTGAGCCTAAGTTGAATGAATTAGCTACAAGAAATGGGTTAGTGTGATGCTCGTAGGCGACGGGCAATTGGGCATACAAGCTGTCATTAAATGCTTGCAAGATCCATAAATTCCTCTAATGTGTTACTTTAAACGCATCCATTATACGTTATAATGATAGTGCTTAATGCTATTCTTTTTGTGAAACCAAAGCGAGTGTTAAAAACATATGTTAAATGTTGTGGAAACTTCAACAAGAATGTGTAAATAACCGTCCATCACTAAAATCATCCGTCTCATAGTTCACACGAGATTCAAGTTGGTACACAAGTTTGGTGTCTTGCGCAACAGCGACCTACAGACGACATATTCCGAAACTCGTTCACGTCAGATCCGAGTACATTTATCAATCTCAGGCGCATAGACGTGGAGTGACGGACGGACAGCCCCCAAAACCCACCTGCGTCAAAACAGCCTCCATTATACCGCGATTGTTTTTGTTTAGAACTCTCATTTACCAGTACAAAGACTGCTGCATTGTTCAACGAGCATTACAAGTGTTTCGACACCCGTCAACGTCCGTTGTGACAAGTTACAAAAGGATTTTTTAAATGATCTCTTGATGCAACCTTGTATGACCATCAAACGATTCAACTTGTCAAATAGACGTGCTGTCAGTGAAGATTACTGCCCAATTAATCAACTGATTCAATATATCTTAGTCACATTGCTAAGTTAGTTTATAACTCTACCTTACTCTGCCTACCAAATTTTGGCCTACTCGTTTTTAGGGTTCCGTACCCAAAGGATGCCAAACGGGACTATTACTCTCGCTACACTATCCGTCCGTCCGTCCGTCTATCTGTCACAGGGCTGTATCTTTTGAACGGTAATACGTAGTAATTTGAATTTGTTTTAGATTATGTGTTACTATGACTGTATCACGACAAATACAAAAAATAAATCTAAAACCAAAGGGGTCTCCATACAAGAAACTTCGAAAAACATGCATTTTTTACGTTTTTGTTCCTGCTCTATCTTTGAAACGGTAATACATACCAGCGTCAAACTTGGTCTGATTATATTGCATACTATATAATTTAGCAACAAATCCTAAAAATAGGGCAAACATAGACATATGCGGTGGTACCTGCGTAAGAAAGAGATGCAAAAATTCATATTTCGCGCACTGTGCGTTGATGTCATTTAATGAACTCTCGCAAATTAAATCAGTTTCTGTGGGGGATCAGGTCGATGGGTGGTACGGAACCCTTACTGCGTTAATCCAAATCGCACTTGGCTGGTTTTATTTTCTTATATTTTATAATTATGTTATAAGAAACGGTCTATATAGTGCTTTTAAAAATTACTAAATAAACGTAAAATTCAGTAGCAGACAATATAATTGACCACCAATGAAGTTGTTTAATAAAAATAAAGCGTAACCGAATTATCCTAATGCAAGTCCTGCGTCCGCCATCAATATGCAAGAAAAGATGGCAATTAAATACATAATCCATCGGCTATCACACGAGTCCCGTGGCGGGTTAATGGCTTGTTTACTCACTCTGCCGCCCTTATATGGCGTGAAAGCTCCTCCGCATTGTCGCCAGTCCCTCAGCGGACTCGGTATGGTCAGGCGGATACGTGCGTCTGCGCATATGAGTCGTTTGATAGCGTGAGAGATTAACAAATGGAAGAGAACTCTCATAACTGTACAGCAGATAAAAAAAAAACAAAAAGAATTTTATTTTTTAAAGTCATTTACTTTTTTTTTATTCTACGAAAGAAGTTTTCGACTTGAAAGTTTTGGGACCTACTTTTAATTTTATTTTGAAGATATCAGTTAGATAAGATAAAGTCATGCATACAATTTCGGCTGAGTTGATTGATTGATAGAAGATAGTAAAGCTACTTTAAAAAAAGAAAACGATCAGCACGTGCGAAAGGGGCAGATAAGCGACTTGTGCTGGTATTATAACTTGACATATTTTAAACGGTATCGCAAAAACAGATGGTCGTCTGATTGCGCGTCCGGAAATTAGCCGATGACTCATCACCTCTTTATCTGGATAAGGAAGATAAAACGAGACCCTGTGTTTGCACAACGATTCTTCACATACGGTGGGGAAATCGCGCGCTTGTGTTATGATGATATTTTTGCACCAACCAACCATATGGTTTTTAAACCTCATTGCATATTATGATATGAATTTACATCTTAGATATTGATGCGCAAATATTTGTCCAAGATTTGTCAATCGACTATTATGTTAAGGTGGTATGCCACTGGTCATTGAAACCAATTCCAATCAAAACATTTTATGAAATCATCCAATTTCTTTGATCATAGTCACATTGGACAAATAAATTTAACGAGTGGAATACAACCCTTATACAATTGTTGGTTCTAAGATGAGTTGGTTAAAACATTTGCTTGGCTCCACATCAGGAATAATAAGGGGTTTCAAAAACATTTGATAAGATTCATTTAGTGTTAAAATAAAGATATCATAGCTCAATTACATCATTACCACTAGGGTGGCCTTAGTAAATTATGCTAGCAAGCTATATTATTAAAGGTGCAGCATAAGATCTATCAATATATCTGTCCAATGATGTCATAACGGTCATAGACTATTGTCGTAGCCTTCGAACTTATTACAGATTGCGATGGTAACTAAAAATATTGATTACCTACCTACATGATGAAGTTAACAAGTGATGACTATGTTTCTAGACATTAACATAACCATGAAAACAACATGTTTCGAAAACAAATACGTAATTATGCATTGCAAGTTATCCAAAAACTGAAATGAGTACTCATAAAAGCAGGAATTTTCCACGGGACATAAAGTTTTATCTTTACTAGTAAACGTTTGGGACGGACTTCTAAAATTAATGAGTTAATATGACATGTTTCATGTCTAAAATTTATTAGAACAGATGTTACCCACGTAGCTAACGCTTGTATTTTTTTCTTTACAGAAATAGCAAAAGTTCGAGCAAGTTTATTCCAAATAAATGGAGTCAAGAAAGAACCACTCGTTCTACCAGAGCCAGAAGGCATGGTCACCACACTCACAGAAAAAGTTTACGTGCCAGTAAAAGAACATCCAGATGTAAGTAATGATGTTATTAGCAATATATATTTGCGTTAGATTAATTATACGGTTTATCTGAAATGCTAGTCAGCTGAGGTCAAGGGAATATAAATTATGATTACACGACTATATTTAAAGTTATGAAGCATCTAATAGCAATAATTGCAGTCTTACTAACAAAAGCCAGGAAATCGTAATATTTGTTTATTGGTTTATGGAGTATTTCATATTGTTCTCGAAAATTAAGCCACCAATTTACTTCGTAACTACGTAAGACCAATCTGCTTTATTACTTATAGCTCCGAGAAATTCTAATTAAAGCCGTATAGTTCGAAACTTTATGGATTTACAGAAAACACCCAACTTGTTGAATTGGCACTACCGACACGACGTTAGGTTATTAGGCCATGTGCAACGAAAATTTCCTGTTGTTATACGACATTGAGTACCTATTGCTTACTAGTAGAGTACTGCTTACTAAGGAGTTCTTAGTAAGCAATACTGTATTAGTCAAGTGTAACCTCGGCTCCAAGCGTTAGCCTGAACGTTGCCGCCAACGCTATTCGACAACGTGTGGATTGGGAAAACGGTGTTGGGTTGAACGTTGGGGCGAGCGTTGGCAGTTGGCTGTCGCGTGTCGGTTTTATCAAAGGAATTATGCGCCACCGCCAACATTCGCGACACATTCACACGTTAGCGGTTTGCTCAGTCTTGCTGCAGAACTCTTGCAGTAAGGTGCATCGAATGAGCTTGTTCCTACGGTTGCCGCGTCATGAAAATATTATCCGCGTATAATGAATAGATGGACGCAATAGTTATAGAATTTGAAGACAATTTTATAGGAGTCCGTAGTTTTGTATTTTGATTGGTTTACGATTTTGTTTGTAAAATTTCACATCTGATGGATAACTCCTCTGTGACAGAAGATTATGTTGATGGTTTCGTAAAAAGAATGGATATTACAGATTTCTGTTGAGTTTTTCTGATGAAGTTCAAATACTATTGTGGAATTTCGGAAATTTGTGACCTTTAGGAGTTAGATAGTGTTTTAAGGCGTGCTATTTCGTTCATAACCATATAGACTCTTTCTGGACGTGGTTTCTTGCACGAGATTTTTACGCACATTGTTTTTATCCCATAACAGGAAAGAACGTGATGATACATGCGTAACGTCATTGTTTACAACTTAATTTGTCGTATACATACAACTTATGTTTCATTCACAAACCATATATCAGAATATGAAAGAGAACTTTCCTTATGTAAACGGTAAAATTATTGTTTTCTCATTAATTATTTTAACTCTCAAGAGTCAGACAGTCTTTCGAGCAGTAAGTGTAAACATTGCTGCTTGGATACTGATGAAACTTGTATGCACATTATTCGAGAGATGTGCTCAAGCAATTATAACCTAAATGAATTTGTATTGCTTTGTAAACACTCAATTTATTAAGTAATTCATCATATCATGGCTCTTAATGGTTCATTTATACCCATTTCTTCATCATTGCAGAAGAACACCAGTTTTTAAATGATCTTTCTAAGAAACATTAGCATTGATTGAATTGCAAAAAGGTAATAAAGGAAGAAGCTAGTCAATTACGTCATGATATACGTAAAGCTATCTTTAAAAGCCGTTTCAGCTTTCTTAAGGTTTTTAACGGGGGAGAATTCTAATAATTTCTTCCTCGATCGAGCTAATTGTTGAGAATAGCGAGTTTTACAGTACGGTGTAGTTGTGTTAGTCATACAGATAGAAACACAAGGTTGGCAGGCTGCTACATTTGGAGACTTATGTCAGGGCTATCTCGTCTTTGGAATGATTGTTGATGCCTGCACGACCCTCAATGATACCGTCCATTCATTGTTACTAACAGATTCGTAGTCATTTGAACACGAACAGTATACCTTTTTAGGCAACGAGTTCAATGAACCGAATGATTCATTATTAGAATTGGATAACACTAGCATTCTTCATGTCTGTGCCAAGTTCGATTGCAACTGATGAAAATATTGTCAATGCATCAGTTCACATGTGCTATTTGGCTTCCGATGTACTTTTATAGTAGACACATTCAGTAATGCAAACTGAAAGGTTTACCATTATTAATTTGGGTTTGGATTAACTTAGGTCAAGTAACAATAGTTATCAATTTAACTGTATATGGCGTTATCTGCATACGTTTTGTGTATTATTCTCGTCTCTTATTTGTTTCATAAACTTTTTATAACTGTCTCGTTTGTATCTGCCATTATAGGTCATCACGAGTTATTGCGTTCTTCTTCTGCATCGAAACGAAAATTTATAGTTTCAATATTCCTTTAAAAGTGTCTTTAGAAACTAATCAACATTATTGAGATGTGTATTGACTCATAGAGATATATTGTTGGCGCCATCAACCCGTCTGAGACTCCTTATATGGTGTCATCTAACGAACCTCTACCACTGAATTAATTTAGTTGAATTTTATTACAATTCTGAGTAGGTAGCTGAATAGCAATTACTGAATTTATCACGTGTTAATGTGACAAACAGGAACATTAAGCTACTTCAAAATGTTTTCATAGGAATAGCTACGAATCAAGTGAATTCATCTTTAATTCCACGCTCTTAGCTCCTCTTTGGGAACAAATTAAATGCTATTTCCGAGATTTCCACGCTATTTAAAATGGTAGATATATCTAATATGTAGTAGAATTTAAACGAACCATTAAAATTTAAGATCATACTCTGTACACCTACATTCTGGCAAATAAATGAATTTGAATATCTATGAACACTATTTAAAATGATAGATATAGTCAATACCTACTATGAACTGTATTATTTCGCATAGATCACCTGAGTAATTGTGAGGAATCTAACAATGTGATCGTAAATCTTAAGATAAATTGATCGTTGATTATCGATCAAAAGAACCGTCCCGAGATCGGTCACGTACACAGAAATAATGATGAAAACCCTTAACGATGGCGACGGATGTCACATGATGGAGTTCGTAGAAACCATCGTAAATAGTTTCTGCCACACTGAATGATTTTATTGCTAAAACGAATCGATGTATTTTGCCAAATCTAAAAATAATGTTTTCACAATTGGTAATCATACCATCAATGTTTTATTTGCTCGCAAAAACTGAGCCGCAACGTAAACGTTAACTATTCCAGAAATAGAGCTAACAGTACCAATGCGATTCGTATGTTGAACACACTGTCGAAACAATAGTTTCGGTACACCGGCTGCTGTGACTAACATCTTAAAATGTTTTATTTTTGTAACTGTACCGTTCATCTTTATAGCTCAAACAAATAGAAACGTGTTAATTCTTTGATACATCATTGTATTCACTTTTAAGCGGATTTTAGGGCGTATTTCAAAACCTTTATTGCTTTGTTTCATTTTATTTACCCTGTGTCTATTCAGTTTGTTTTAATGATTTAACTTGGCAAGGAAAATAGGATTATTATTATATTTGTATTCAGCATCAGTGCAAGTTTCTCGGAGGCAAACAGTCCCTCAACTCTAAGAAAGAACATATCTAACCGCATTTTTCCCACGAAAGTATTATTGAATCATAAACAAATCACGTAACTGTTATGTTCTATTTATAGTTCTATAAGTATTCTCAAGATTGAGACGTTATGCACTTATATAAATGGAGGATAGATAGCTACCTAATTAATTATTTTCCTAGTCCTTTATAGAAAAAAATGCAAACCAAACGGGGAACATGTTTGATTCCGCATTGTTGGCCTGTTGCAAATGATATGCTGAGCACATACGAGCGCGCTCAAAGCTGCTCGATCATAGTCCACTAGATGGAGAGTTCGAACCTCATTCTGGTCCCACAGGTTCCCGCTTACATTCCATAGTGATGTTAACACGTCGATAAAATACGCGTTTCCAAATACTAACATTAATATCAATGTGCTGGCTGCATTCGTAATGCAATAAACGCATTCACGAATATTCTCACAGATTAATTTATGCAAAATTATGAGTTTTTGGTGTACAAATCGCAAACACGTTTGACGCATACAAATATGTTGAGGAATCTGTTTTAGTAAACGATAATGTTCTTTCTATAGTTACAATAGTAACGTCATACCATACCACTGCACATTCTACAAATCTTTGTACACGCGTTTAGAGATAATTACATTTTATTTAGCTTTTTTAGGGTTCCGTACCCAAAGGGTGCCAAACGGGACCGTATTACTCTCGCTACGCTGTCCGTCCGTCCGTCTGTCTGCCACAGGGCTGTATCTTTGTAACGGTAACAGATAATTACTTGAAATTTTCACAGAATATGTGTTACTATGGTGCCTATCACGACAAATGCTAAAAATAAAAAAATTCTAAAACCAAAGGGGGTCCTCATACAAGAAACCTCGAAAAACTTTAATTTTTTTCAACGTTTTTGTTCCTGCTATATCTTTAAAACGGTAATACTTACCAGCGTCAAACTTGGTCTGATTATAGTGCATACTATGTTATTTAGCTACAAATACTAAAAATAGGGCAAGCATATTGAACTAAGTTTACGGGACTTGTCGCGCACAATTAAATCAAAATATAACAAACATTTTGACTAACCTCGACGTTTCGGTCAAGTTGCATTGGCCGTGGTCACGAGCAGACTCATGACATGTCTGCTCGTGACCACGGTCAATGCAACTTGACCGAAACGTCGAGGTTAGTCAAAATGTTTGTTATATTTTGATTTAATTGTGCGCGACAAGTCCCGTAAACTTAGTTCAATATGAGTGAAATTTGCGAAAATTTAAAAACTTCTAGGGCAAGCATAGACATATGTGGTGGTACCTGCGTAATAAACAAATGCAAAAATTCATATTTCGCTTTCGGTGCGTTGGTCTTTTGATGAACTCGCGTAAATTAAATCAGTTTCTATGGGGTATCAGGTCGATGAGTGGTACGGAACCCTTACTGCGCGAGTCCGACTCGCACTTGGCCGGTTTTTCTCTCCCACGATTCTGACTAGATTATTAATGTAATTTCATATAAAACAGATGTGCTGAATATCAAATCTGCAAAAGTCACGATTTTGATAAAGAATCGACATCGATACAGTCACTGGTCCGTGCCTCGAAATCTGCCTCTCTCCATTTAGGGCCGGAGGAGTTATTAAATCCTGCCATATCGGTGGGGTCCGTTACTTCGGCTTTTTGCTACTAAAGAAGTACCAGTTGATGTGTGTCGTAAGGATCTTTAGAGGCGAGCTCACACTGAGAGAAAGTACGGACATTGGTCTGTTACTTTGTTCAAACATAAATGTTTTATTTTATTTTATAGTATGGGATGGCGAATCGAGCTAAAGTCCCACCTGATGTTAAGCGGCTACATTTGCTCATAACAACTTTAATACTACCTAGGCTGTTACCAAAATGGTACTGCTAGTCGGTTCGCTAAACTGAGACATGAAGATGGAAAGTCTCATGTGATTGTAATTTCACCGGCACCCGAACCCTTCAGACCGAAACACAGCAATGCAAGCATCGCTATTTGGCGGAGAAGTAGATACGGCGGTAGTACTTCCCCGGACGAGCTCTTTCACAAAGGAGCTCTACTACTACTAAACATCGCCGACCGCACCATCGCAGCATCATCATCAGGTGAGGTGGCGATCAAAGGCAAGCCCGTTAAGAAAAAAAAAAAATACATGATATTGATGTTACATGTAACTAAAGAATTAGTTAAATCCATACAGTGTACGTAATTATCCTTATCTGCGCTTTCAAGTGGAAGTTTGATTACTTTCGTAAAGAAGGAAAGGCTTACGATTCATTAAGATTCTGAAAAGCTAAGTTACTTAGATATTCTAAACAAGATTGTAATAAGTCTTTGTATTGCTTGCAACAATACAATAGATATCAATTGCCACATAAAACCTGTTGCTAGAGGATCTAACTTTTGTCGTTTTAGTTAGTTTGATGGGATATAAGAACGCAACTGAATAGTAAATTAGATGATGGCCCATTTAAAAAGCCAATGACACTGACGCATTTGGAAATTTGGTGCGTTGGATCAGATACGGTAGTAAAATTCAGTATCACCATTTACACAACGCATATAGCTTTTCTTGCCGTTAAAATCAGTTTTTTTTGGTAACTAAAATGTTAATGGATAACGACTAACGACCTCGAATATTTTCAACTCAGTGATGGGACGTTTAGCCATATTTGTGAACATCTCGTTAATTATAGATGCAACGTAAAACCAGCCTAGGTGTTATTTACCTCTCCGTCTTAACCAGCGAATGATAATTAAAGTTACCTTCACTAATAATCAAGTATTACAGTAGTATTACGTAAATATTATAAGTGTAATCTTATCGCGTTTAGTGTACACCTTGGACGAATAAAAAAGGCGGACGCAATAAGTTAAGCATCCATAGTACAGCTCGCTTAAAAGTACGCACACATTCACATCCATAGTATGCCAAACAGCCGCGATTACGCAAAAAATCTAATGTTGTTGTAGTGTCACAAATAAAATATCAATATAAATCTGTTGTGTTAAAATGCTTTCGAAATTATAGTGGGTTTAGGAAAAAAAAAAAGTGCTTCAGTCTTTGTTTAGCGAGATTCCGTCCGCCTTTTTTATTCGTCCGAGTTGTACACCACACAGCTATAATACCAGCTATTATAGGAAAGAACGTAAAACAGAATTATATTCGCCGACGAACCGGCCCGGCCGGACGGCTGAATTGTTTTAGTGAAAACATGTCTGGCACAAGCAGTGTGTGCTTTATCATTCGCGAGTGCAAATATCAGTAAAAGCTCGCGAATGTGTTTCAAAAAGATTAAACAATTCGCGCTACTGCACCATCGAGAAACTTGTTTAGGTTACGACCAGTCGGGAATTTCAGATCGAATAGATTAACGATATTTCGATCTATCCATCAATAATTCGATTAAAACACTTAGGTTTTATATAACTCATTCGCTTAAATAAAATCACTACGATTTGCACTTGCAATCTTCCGGCTATGAACTTGGCTTTATAGTTTATTCTACGCTACGCAATTAGTTTTTCTTTGGCGAAAGCATCAAAGCCAGTACGACGGCGACTGACGTAAATTAAAATCTAGATTTTAACCGACATTTCTGTATTTCAGTGGCCTTGCATTCCGCAGTTGGCTATAATAATTTAGTACTTGAGATTACAATAACGACAAATTTGCGAGAAAATACGACTCCACATAAACGCATCCGTAAAAAAGTAATAATATATTAGCGTAAATTTATGTTTCTTTTACCGTTTATAGGCTTTAACATTCAAACGTGTTTTTCACAAACAAAAGTTGACCGGTTTTAGTTGTCTTGCTGTCTTTAAAATTTGCACGAGTAGTTACTTATCAAAAAATTTGGCAGTACGTGGGCGCATACTGCCCTGTGTTTTTCTCTGACATCGTTGCTTTGTATAATTTAATGAAGTTTTCTTATGGCTTAAAGTCCGTAATATTAAGCTATAACGTTGGTAGTAAACGCATGTGTGGGTGTGCCGCTAATATCCGCTCCATTTATCTCTTACACTGTAAATCTGGACAAATGAAGAATGGATTCATTGAACTCTTTTATAGCCTCTATTTTAATCGTAATAGTTTTATGTTCTAATTGTTTTACATACATATCTATTGATATTTTCCTAAGCTAAATTATAATTTTAATGGTAAATGCATTGTGGAACGAATTTAGTCTTATATTAGTCGGCCGATAACAAGGAGTGGTATGTGTGTGTGTAATGAGGTTGATTGGATTGGTCCTACTTTACGTAAGGGTCACAGTTCAGGCGCCTTCGACAAAGTCATAACGGACGCTTTTGTCTAGCTAACTACGAGTAACTACAAGTAGATTATCTTCTATCGTTATCGCTAGAACTCACAAACCTAGTGACACCAAGCGAATGGCATGTGTTGCTACAACAGTTGTTATATTTACAGCTGTAAAGCTTTTACATGACGAAACTTGTTGCAAAATAAAACATAATATA
The DNA here is from genome assembly GCA_949699075.1 of Asteroscopus sphinx. Lineage (NCBI taxonomy): Eukaryota > Metazoa > Arthropoda > Insecta > Lepidoptera > Noctuidae > Asteroscopus > Asteroscopus sphinx. The sequence goes on from OX453013.1 coordinate 16,984,033, forward strand.
AATTATCGTTATATTATTATGGTCAACACTACTACTTCCTAATGATTGTTACTCAATCAGGTTTCTACAGAACAATGGATGACGATGTAATTTTACACAAAATAAGTTTACGTCATAGCATAAACATGTGACTAAACAGCCAGATAAGTAAGTAATTCCCGTGGGACATAAAATTTACAGGCGGAAAAAAATAAAATTAAAATAAACAAAATAAAATTTTAAAAAACGCTGTTGAAAATTCGCGTGTTTCTGAAGAGGAAGACAAAGCTACAAGACAGGAATATACAAAAGACACGAGAAATTCTAAACTGCAATGTCTTGCGTATCTGACAATTGCTGATTCCCACAATTTATATACCTACGTAAACAAATTCTTAAATGCAAATTGCATGATAGAAATTAATGACTTTCGTAGACATTTTCACAGAGTAAGACAAGGAAAAATTTAACTTTAAATGCTAGGGAACAGCTGGACATGTTTAATGAATGAACATTTTCCATTGTGAATGAGAGTAGGTACTGGAAAAAATGCTTGCAATAAATAATTAAAATAGCGACCGCAATGCTGTTTAGTATACAATATTTTTTTAAGTTGTATTTGCTGTTCAGTTATGTTTATAATGCAATTATATTACATAAAGCTTGCTGTTGTTAGAGCAGAGTACTTTTATTCCTTGCTATATATTTTTCTTTCAACTCTACTAAAATAATAAACATAAAACACGTATATGATAACACGATCAACTTTTAAATTTATTATTTAAAGTTATGTAGTGAAGTCATGAAGAAGTTTTTTATCTAAATTTCAAACACCACAAATTGTGGAATTATAATGGATCACGCAACTCTCACATTCCTTCTATTAGAATTATCTTTAAAACGTGTTATTTCATTAGGCTCAGGGCCGCTGTTGTTTTTTAGGGTTCCGAAGTCCTACAAGGAACCCTTATAGTTTCGTCATGTCCGTCCGTCTGTCCGTCTGTCCGTCTGTCCGTCTGTCCGTCTGTCCGTCTGTCCGTCTGTCCGTCTGTCCGTCTGTCCGTCTGTCCTAATCCTTTACAGCTTAATAACTTCTACAGTTATAAACATAAGTAAATGAAATTTTGTTAAAAAATAGTCTGCATATAGATCTCAATTTTAAAAGAATAAAAAAATAGTTTTTACGTTCTTTAGGGGTGGCGCCCCTATATGTGAAATGGGGAAAAAAAAATTTTTTTCGCTGCACCCCCTCGTGTGGGGTATCATTGAATAGGTCTACTAAAATGAAGGTAATGTTTCATACAACACTTTTTTATCAGGTGTACCATCTGCGAAATATAGCCCGCCAAAGTGGCTTGCAATGTGTCCCCCCCCCTGCCATTTCTAAACTATGCAACGTAGAAACTTATAATCTTCCACATTGATAGACCTTTGTGAAAAATCTCTTATAAAATTATTTCGAGTATAATGTGATTATAATTTTTTGAGTTATAGACAGAAAACTGAAAAATACTTAAAACGTCCTAGTTCAAAGGTCATTGACCTTAGAGAAAAATGATCATAGCAAATAATGCTCCTTTAGCTACTTTGATTTGATTTCTATTTGAAAAAATCACAAAAAGTAACTTTGTGTTATGTTGACGACACACTTCTTAAATTTGGCGCCATTTAGCGGCGTCGTACAACACTCTCTGGGTCGCCAATGCTGCCGTCAAGTGCCGTGTATTACATTTGGCACTGTATAGCGCCATCTAGCGGCTACTGACATCACTCTCTGAGTCGCCAATGCTGCCGTCTATTGCAAAAACTAAAATAGCCGTGATTAATATTCGATTTGATTTGTTTGTAACACCTACTTAAGGAACCCTATAATACTGAGCATGGCCCGACATGCTCTTGGCCGGTTTTTTTTTCATCTATCCATCGTTTTTAATTTAGGTCTCATTCATTGAAAAGTCATTCTGCTATTTATGTCCTTCAAACTAAAACTAAATGGATCGTTGTTCATGAGTATAATCCGAATGTTTCCAAAAGCGGGGTGGTTCGATTACGTTGATAACAATTTACTGGTAGAATTTATTAGCTCCAAGTTTTCATTGGTATCTCCATACAAGTGGCTGCAGCAGTGCATTCGGTACTAGTAAATGAGGTTGATCGGATTGGTCTCGCTCCGTCGACCACGGGTCACGGGTCGCGGCTCGCTCTAGACTTTGTCTAACAGCGGTATCTATTAGTAGGTACATTGTCTTCCATATTGTTTTTAGTATTAACTGCGCCTAATACTTCCTGAGTACTTTTACTTAGGTGCTAGATTTTTTCATTAAGACGCTGACAACAGCCAAATACCCCAAATATGCTTCTTTAAAAAAAAACAAGTTTTATTTATTTGGTTTGTGGGAATGAAAAAAATATATGTCAATCTTGATCGTATTTTTTAAAACTTTATTGTGCCCAAAACATGTTTTCTTTAAGTTTTCTTGATTTAAAAAATAATTAAAGTAACCTCTTAAAACATGCTTTAGAGCAAACAATTTCTAATATTTACAAATTATTATAAATGAAATTAAGAAGACATTTAAAAGAAAGACAATAATCTAAAACATAGTTGTTTCTGTTTTTCAAATAAGCTTTTAGTTTTTTATTAAAAAAAAATATTGTTAATTTTCATTCAAGTTGAGCGGCGCATTTGACACCCCTCCTCTAGTTTCCTCTCTTTCAGTTCTGTACAAAACGACAGTGACCGCAGAGGTCTGATTTTTAGGTGTTGTCAGCATATCAATGCAACGTTTCAGTTTGTTGTTTCAATATTCAATTCAATCACTCGTCGTTTCTTTCTCTGAAATATAAGGCTCTTGTTTTATTTTCACTCGAGGTGAAACAGTTTCAGAAGCGATTTCCATGATAATTATCAGTACATTTATGCCACTGAAATCATTGGTTCTTATGAGCACATCTGGCTTTATATTGTTAGTCACTATAAATAAATATTAAATACTTAATTATAACATCTGGATTCTTCGAAACGTCTAAAAATATTATTTTGATTTACCTTTTACGTCAGATTTATGTTGAAAATTAATACAAATTCATAGGTAAACAAAGGGTCGTGCGTGACTAATCCCGGGTAAAGCTTGTTAAGTCATTAAAGTATGAAAGGATTTATTAATCAATATTACTTTGGTATTGTATTTACAGAAAGTTATTGTCTGTCCCTTAAAACTACTTATGGTTTGATTATTTTCTCTTTCTACCATTATGGCCCGAGAACGCTTAAAGGTGTAAACAGACAATACATTTTATTATTGAAAATGTATTTTACAATATATCAATTGTTGTATTTTGTAACAATGATTATGCTTCTGTAAATTAATTTCACAAATCAAAATTACCGATTTTCTCGGAGCATTGGAATATTTAGAATGAAGAAATAAGATTTCTTTGCTGGAGATTTTTAGCTCCTGTCCTGAAATATTAGTAAAGTGATGTTATTTGCGTACAGTTCTAATATTTTTGCTCATATGAAAATGCAATGATAGTGTTTGCCTGTTGTCTGCCAGCACATAGTGGTTCGAAACTGTTTATGTTACGTTTACGATCTGCGTGGGAACATAGCGACTCGTACTTCTCGCGTATTTCTTTTATTCCAGATCATACTCATATAAATAGCATATTTTATATTAATATGCATGCAGCAAGCCTTGGCAATGAGCCGAGATGACTGTGGACGTTTTGACGGAAAAGTTTTGACAAAAAGAAAACTAAAATTGCATGTATCGATTTACAAGGTTTTTCTTTACGTTGCCGTTGCAGCGTTGTGTGCCAAAACTCATGTTGTGTCATCAAAATCCACAAAAAATTAGAAGACATTAGAATGCAAGGGAGAAGTTTTCTGTCTTGTTGCACAACTTGACAGATGCTTTTCCAGAAATAGACTGAAAGAAAGAAAAATGATTTATTGACTACAGTCAAAGGCACTCAATAACAATAATATACAATTTTATTATAACGCTGAAATACAGCTGACTCCTAAAGTATCATTGCTGCTTTGACTGCAGTAGATAGAAAATAGTCTAAGCTGACAGATTGTTATAAAAATGTTTATAATCATAGAACAGATAAAACATTGCGGGAAAACCCATGCTGCGATCAGTTTGTAATGTAGTACAAAACTGATGACCGATCTACCGAGTATCGATGGTTACAAAACCATTATAAGCAGAGCCCGTCTTGTATGAAACGTACAAACTAACCTATTTACGCTTATAGTGGCTTACCATTGATATGCGGTTGGCTTTACATTTTATTTATTAATTAAATTAATTTATTCATATATTTAAAACAGCAATTAGTGCTACTATATCTAGAGTTCTAGAGTAAAGTACATACCAAAATAATTGGGTTTTTTTTTATACCACGTTTTTGAAAAGAAAGCGTGTAAATATTGCACTGTCGTCCAGTCCTGAGCTATGTTTAAAGTTTCGAGTCTCTAGCTCATCGGGAAGTTAGTTTAAAATCGATTGCAAAATTTGTACCGAACAGACAGACATGACTGAAAACGAGTTAGTAAAGACTTAGTAAAAACTTAACAAGCATAATTTATTACAAGAGCAAGATCAATATAACTTATTGATATAACTTGAAAGTTTGAAACCTTGATTCCGAAACTAGGTGAACCTTTTTTTTGTGAGGAGGAAACCTCCAAAAGGTTACCGACCTCATGGGGGGAATGCCAGGGTGCGCGGGATTTTTACCCCACTAAAACCCCCCCAGTGGCCATCTTCAGTACAATAAGATGGCCTCCAAGATTGCATTATGCCTCCGGAGCCCTTTCTGTGCTAAGCTTGTGAGGCATGTCTCCAAGGAAGTTGTCCTCCTGTAAACTTTCTAGGTGAACCTACTATCGGAATCAGTGATTCGTCCAATTGGGTTTGTATCCACGGATCCCGGGATCAGACTGAATTAGCCACGGATCCCGGAGTACATAAATAGTTATGCTCTGCTAACAACATGTGTGAAAGTATCATAATTATTATTGACAATAAAGAAAATAAAAAGAAAAAACATTTTTTAATTTTTGTAACAAATCGCTATTAGTTATGGATGATGCTTATTAGAGTAATTTTATAGGTTTAAATAGAGGAAGAGTAGAGCGTATATAGTATGGAAGAATGATGTGGGGGTGGGTTTGTATGGGTGTGTGTCTGCCTGTGTATAATTGGATAGTGCGTGTAGGCATGTTTATATGTTTACCACAAGGTCTTCAGTTTCTTTATATATTAAAATGATTTTTAAACAGTTTATAATTTTATTTTTAATATCATCGATATTATATATTTGTTGTTATTATATTATAATTTATAACCGAGAACTTAACGATTATAGTGTCGTACATCCCAATACGGGAAGAGGTGAAAAGGGTTACACGCAACATTGGGTTGAATAATTTTAGGATATTACTGTCCCCCCTATTTGGAGTTGTTTGCAGAGGTCAGATGGCAGTGATCCGTGTACATTTTCTAGTCGTTTTAAACTGGAAACCGACCCTTTATATTCTTGGGAAAATGCTTGGATGATGACTCAACAATGGGTCTCACATTAAGCTAATGATGATGGGGATAATGATTTATCTTAACAATAATATGTACTAAGCTTTACGTGCAATCGGCGCAGCAGCAGCCGAGCCCGAGGCGACTTCGTATCGCGTCGTGACCAATCGTTGTACGACAATTATGTTAGAATTATACCATCAATCAATTGCAATATGGTACGTACACAGAGCACACACCCACCTGCACTCATCCGGCATTACTCGGAGTCTCGCACTAATGATGGCCAATCACCGTCGGTCAATAGTTCAGTTGTTTTGTTATTGTGCTGTATTGTACTAGATTCTTTGTTGACGTTTATTAGGGCTAATATTTATTTGTATACATCCAGCTGACTCTTGCATTTTGACAATGTTATTGTTCTTTCAATGAATGCATCTGATACTCTTCGTATAAGTATAATATTTTAGGAAAAATAACTCGGTAGATATGGAAACTTCCTGCAATTTTACAACGTTGATTCTTCAACTCAGCCTATCGCATTCCTCTGCTGGATATAGGCCTCTCCCAAGTTGCGCCACAACACTCACTCACACCTCTGCCTTCCGCATCCAGTCCCCCCCAGCCACCTTCTTACCTTCTTCAGGTCATCGATCCACGAGGCGGGGGGCGCCCTATGCTGCGTTTGTCGATTCGCGGTCTCCACTCAAGGACTGTTCTGCTCCAGCAGCCATCGGTCCTTCGTCGACATGGCCAGCCCACTGCCACTTGAATTTACTGATCCTACAAGCTATGTCGGTCACTCCGGTTCTTCTCCGGTTCTTCAACGTTGATTAATGTCTAATTAATGTCATCGAAATTTCAATTTGACATCAAAACTGAATTTACCCGTAAAATGAATTCTGTTAGATGACCAAAAATTTTCTGTTTTACTGAGAAAGTTTGTTCTTTTACATACACGTGTTCCAGTTGTTATTCCCAAAATTAGAGGAAATCAGGAAACCATAGGCAAAAGCAGGCAATGAGTCAACGTCCGATCATAGATTAGGATTACTATATACTTACTATTATACTTTTTTTTTGTGCTTCACGGTCTACTTTCTTAAAGGTGATAAGCTTATCTTTTAGCGGTAAAAAACTACCTATTGTAATGGAATAACCTGAGTTATGCATAGAAATAACATAGGTAGGTATTGGATTTTGAGTTCGAGATGATCTACGATAGTTTTGATCATAACGTCATTACCATCTCATTACTTTCATCTAGGTCAATAACTTTAACACAATTAAAAGTTTATTTAAGTAAATGTACCAATAATTTAGTACGCAGTAGCAGTTTTAATATGTAATCCTTTCAAGTCGCACTCGTCTGTACCTCTATGCAATATACAATCTCAATGACTATTTCTCTTTGGTCAATCTTATGAAAGTTTGAGAAAAAAACTTTTGTAATACAAGTGTAATTTTTCTAGAATTAGGTTAAGGGTAGGTCCCTTAAAATAACTAGGCTTAGAACCGCAGTAGTTGCACGCAGAGTGAAGCAATTTCAAGTTGGCCTTAAAAGGCTACGTTCGTATATTTATCGCATGCCTGCGTGGGTGTTGGCGAACATTTTACGTGGCGCCTGCGGCCACACATACCTACCTACATTGTTTTTGTGCTTCAATTTTAAGCGTAAGTTGGAATGAAATTATCACTCTGTCTTATTACTCTATATACCTATCTACTTATGTAGTTTTTACAGAATTTTCGTCTAGTGATTTTTAATTATTCCGTATTCTATCAAAATTATGAATGACTTTGTAATAAAATTATCCTTATGCAAGGCACGTCCAAATTTGATGTAATGGATTAAGTACCTATAATATGACCATAAGATTTTATTAATTCTCAGAAATCATAAAACGAGAGGGATTGGGAATTTTTATGCAGGAAAACTGTGTAACAATGTCAGATACAATATTCCTACACCTATTCACTAACTATAAGTGTGTGCGTGTACTGTGTGCTCAATATAAAGTTTTATCACGTACTTACGCTTCTATTTCTTACGCAATGAGTAGAAGATTCATCAGGCCAACACTCATCGTGCTGAGAATATAGCTCTTAGCATTCTACATGCATTTTGACGTGTGGTATATATTCTGTGATTTACATTTCTTAACCAACTCCTGCATGTTTCGTACCTATATCTAAATACCAACACCTCAGTCATACTCTTCCCAGAAAATCCGAAATAACATGCATAATTTCCAAAGAAAACGTTTGATGTGCCAATGATATGAAATAAGCAAAGCAGTAGCATTTATAACGGGTTTCCTAAACAATAGCTCGAAACAGTGAACCACGTAAAGTTGTAATGATGATAATGAATGCTTTAAAACGATGAAAACGGCATTTTGCTTGTTATCAACAAAATGTGGTCAATGTGCAAGCGAAAGGCGGGTAGGTCTGTCAATCAGAGAACAGAAAAAACCGGTGTCAATAGCAGACTTTAAAATTGAATATTAGAAAGGATAAAAAAAGAAGTTAAAAAATTTCAGAAACAGTATATCATTATAATAACTTGAAGTTAAATACATCGCTAAAATAATTATAAAGAATTTGTTATGTCTACCTATTTGAACTCCATAAAAATCCCATGCAGGTACTGTTAATTAAATTCATGAGTTTAATATCGAAGTTTCGTAAATCAGCATTATTGTTAAACGTTAACAGTTTGCTATTTGTTAAATGTGAGATACTTAATAATAAATAAAATGTGTATAAAAATAATGATTGATTTGCAATCCCAAATAAAATGTCAAACGAACAAAATCAAAAGATCCTAAAGAAAACAGAAAAAAAACAACAATGTTATTACAGCTTTGGAATAAAAGATAACACTTATTAAAACACTAACAATAGATATGTATATAATTTATTTCATAGTGCAGTCACGTGTAAGGACAAAATGAATTGCATAATTAATTAGGGGCATATGAATAAATGTAAATATTAAGGTTATCATTGTACAGGTTTTTTTTTTCATTTATAATATAATTTTTATCGTGGTTTTTATACAATGTGCATACCAGCCCCAGGTTTATTGTGGTTGTTTAATATTTATTACAAAATCTAGAATTTTAGTGAATTTTATTTTATTTGCCTATTCGTTATTACAGAAACATGTGCAGGAAGAAGTTCAGTTACAATTTTGTTACCTTGATGACTAATAAAGTTATTCTAATGAATTACCTGATTGGAGCCTGATTGTATATAAAAAGAGCACTCCTGCTTTTGGGGTTAAAGGCTTTCACTTTTTTTTAACAATATGAGCGCCTGGTTTAAATCATAAGTATGTATAGTGGCTCATGTAAAAGTGCGTAACTACATCAATGTTGATCAAAGCGCCTGCTTAAAATATGTATAAATTAAACATCCTATTTATTTTATTAATTCCGCTATCAAAGAGACCTCGCCTAACAGCGTTGCGGTTACCACTGCACGTGGTTTGCGGTACTATCGGAACGCTATCATTAGGGCACAAACCCACCGCCAATTACGAACGCAAAACTTGCACATCTATACTCAATATAAACACTATTGTGTTTCAGTTAGGGGCAACGTCACCTCATTATTACCAATACCCACTATCCCTGTTACGGTGCGTTACATCAATTGTACCGCTATAATTTTTTTTACCAGTAAATTTTAAGGTCCTACATTAATTTGAAGTGGTGAATCTACTCATCATAACAAACAACATTTACTATGGGACCAACCCTGAAATCGCGAAAAAAATATCAGGTGGTCCCTACATTTTATCGATTTAAGACTAACGGCCAAAATTAATATCCAATCTATCCACGATTTACCCTACTAGAGATGGAAATTTGACATATTTTGTATGGAGTTTAGGTATGTAAAATTCCTATCTCTAGTAGGGCAAATCGTGGATAGATTGGATATTAATTTTGGCCGTAAGTGAACACAAATGTAGGGACCAACAGATTGTTATTTTGCGATTTCAGGGTTGGTCCCATAGTATATGTTGTTTGTTATGATGAGTAGATTCACCACTTCAAATCATCATCATCATCATTTCAGCCGAAAGACGTCCACTGCTGGACATAGGCCTCCCCCAAGCATCGCCACAACGACCGGTCCTGTGCCTTCCGTATCCAGCGGATTCCCGCGACCTTCACCAGGTCGTCGGTCCACCTTGTGAGGGGCCTACCCACGCTGCGCCTTCCAGTACGCGGTCGCCACTCCAGAACTTTACTGCCCCATCGCCCATCGCCCATCCGTTCTGCGAGCAATGTGCCCCGCCCACTGCCACTTAAGTTTGGCAATTCTTCGGGCTATGTCGGTTACTTTCGTTCTCCTGCGAATCTCCTCATTTCTGATTCGATCACGCAGGGATACTCCGAGCATAGCCCTCTCCATTGCCCTTTGAGTGACTTTGAGCCTTCTTATCAGGCCCATTGTGAGCGACCACTTCAAATATTTCGGATTAATGATGTAGGAACTTATAATTCACCACTTCAAATATTTCGGATTAGTAATGTAGGAACTTATATACGCTGCAATCGGAACTGCGTTCGGTTCAATAATTCATGTTGGTTACAATTTACAATAGAACTTGCGTTCCAATTTTTCCTTCCTTACTATGTCATACCTACTTATCTATTCATTTACTCATTACATTATATGAAAAATGTTCCTTATGTAAAGATGTTGTAGCGTGGCTTAGTAATGCAATTTGCATCAAGTACCTACTTCTGTTTAATTTAATCATTAAAATATGCACTTAAATGCAATCATTGGATACGTTAATCGTCATGATCTGCCAGATTGAGTATTAAAACACGGATAAAGTACCTACCATAATAGCAGTATTACTGCACCAATATCATTATTATTGACTCCCATTTACAGATCTTATATTGCGTTAATACAAGTAGCGTTTACTGATTTATTGTTGCTCAAACAACTAACCTTATTTGCATTAATTCCGATAACAGCGATACTCAAACAGATAAAGTAGTGTTGGTATTAATTCTTCTAATAATACTTGGTGTGCATGTATAGGTAAAGGGCGGTGCGCGCATGCGCCGCGGGCTGGAATGCAATTGGTTAATGTTTATCGATTAGATGCGCCAGCGGCGTTGTACGTTTCCCATAGCTTTTGTTTACTGTTGTGTTATCCGATTTCCTCGTATTATTTGAACGGATTTATACGAACAAGATTATTATATTACTCGCGTGCTACCCAAGCAACCGGGTGTATTAGACACAGTAGCGGCGTTAGGGTAGGGCACGGTTGGGTGACCGCCCAGGGCGCCAGACATTAAGAGGCGCCTAGGCACCCCTTGACGTTGACCAGGGCGAGATTAGGGCGGCCCTCGAGCAGCTTAAGAACAACAAAGCTCCGGGCGATGACGGCATTACTACTGAACTCCTAAAAGCAGGCGGGGCTCCAGTCCTGAAGGAGCTACAGAGTCTGTTTAATTCCGTCATCCAACAAGGCTCTACACCGGAGGCATGGAGCGGGAGTGCGGTGGTACTGTTCTTCAAAAAAGGGGATAAAACCCTTCTGAAGAACTACAGACCCATCTCACTCCTGAGTCATGTGTACAAGCTGTTCTCGAGGGTCATCACGAATCGTCTCGCCGGAAGACTCGACGAATTCCAGCCACCAGAGCAAGCTGGGTTTCGAAAAGGCTACAGCACCGTAGACCACATCCATACTGTTCGGCAGATCATACAGAAGACTGAAGAGTACAATCAGCCGCTGTGTATGGCATTCGTGGACTACGAGAAGGCCTTCGACTCTATCGAAACTTGGGCAGTTCTGGATGCTCTTCAGCGATGTCACATTGATGAGCGGTATATAGAGATGCTGAGATGCCTATACAACGCTGCTACCATGACTGTTCAGCTCCAGGACCAAAAGACGAAGCCAATCCAACTGCGCAGAGGGGTGAGACAAGGGGATGTAATATCCCCGAAATTGTTCACTAACGCGTTGGAGGACGTCTTCAAGACGCTGGACTGGACTGGACAGGGTATCAACGTTAACGGCGAGAACATCTCACATCTCCGTTTTGCCGATGACATCGTTGTAATGGCTGAGTCGCTGGAACAACTGGGCGAAATGCTGCACAGCTTAAACGGAGCCTCTCGACGTGTCGGTCTCGGCATGAATCTGGGCAAGACTAAAGTCATGTTCAATATGCATGTCATGCCGAGGCCAATATTCGTCGAAGGGTCGACACTCGAAGTTGTAACGGAATACGTCTACCTAGGGCAGGTAATTCAGCTTGGTAGACACAACTTCGAGAAAGAAGCCAACAGAAGGATCCGTCTGGGCTGGGCAGCATTTGGCAAACTTCGCCGAGTCTTCTCGTCGCCTATACCGCAAAGTTTGAAGACAAAGGTCTTCAACCAGTGCGTCCTGCCAGTCATGACTTACGGTGCCGAGACGTGGACACTGACAGTTGGGCTAGTCCACAAATTCAAAGTCGCTCAGCGAGCTATGGAGCGAGCTATGCTTGGAGTTTCTTTGAAGGATAAAATCCGTAACGAGATTATCCGGAGAAGAACCGGAGTGACTGACATAGCTTGTAGGATCAGTAAGCTGAAGTGGCAGTGGGCTGGCCATGTCTGTCGAAGGACCGATGGCCGTTGGAGCAGACGAGTCCTTGAGTGGAGACCGCGAATCTGCAAACGCAGCGTAGGGCGCCCCCCTGCCAGGTGGACCGACGACCTGAAGAACGTGGCTGGGGGGGACTGGATGCGGAAGGCAGAGGACCGAGCGTTGTGGCGCAACTTGGGAGAGGCCTATGTCCAGCAGTGGACTGCGATAGGCTGAGTTGATTGATTGAGGCACCCCTTTCGAAATGAAATTGCGGAAAACATTTGACCCCTTTCAAAATGAAATTGCGGAAAAGTTTTTTTAAATAGATGGTTATGTCATTGTTCATTATTTATTTATTACTAACTTTTACTGTACTGCAATAAAATATAGACTATGTTACTTCTGGATAAAGTAGCTTTCTAATGGTGGAAGAATTATTAAAATCAGTTCAGTAGTTTCAGAGTTTATCGGTTACAAATCTAGCATAGACAGATATGTTTTATTGTTTCCTTTTTTTCACATGGGTTTGGATAGCAGATAGGAGGCGCCGTAGATATTTCATCCAGGGCGCTGTTAGTGCTAAAACCGGCACTGATTAGAAAACACATTCAATTACATTTTTGTAGCAGAATTCACAGTGAAAAGAATTCATGTGACAAACTATAGTGACTGTGAACCCAGGCACGCTTGCAGGTATTTCTGTAATGTAGAAAATAAAATAATTACTTTTCTCATAAAAATATTACTACAGTGAAAAAATGCAATAAAGTAAACACGGGCGCGTCGCCAACTATTGCGACGCTATTTCGACGTGGCGACCGACGACCAAATGCCTACGATCGAACTTTCTTTCCCAACACATGGCTAAATTGTGCCGTTTTCTTCATTTTCTTGACATGAAAATGTTTGCAGACACTTTGGTCTAGTCAAAGACACATCAAAAATTCACCTCCTCTTCAGATAAGATCAGACAGTCGAGTCAGTCAAACTATAGACTCTAAGAACATTTTAATTTTCATGGACTGGCCACGTGGTCGGAAAATTATATCCCCTTACATTTTATTGACGTTTTTATTCTTATGCGATCATAAATTGACATTCTGAATTATGGGGCTGTTCCGAAATTTGAATTGAATGAAATGTTTTGCATATTATACTCTCATGACGGCATTATGTAGGAACATGCACTGACACCATTTGACGCCACCGGTTTCCAAAAATGATTTATAGAAAATGCATTTTGTGGTTAATTCACATAACAATGAATATGTTGCTTCCAACGCTATATTTTATGAGGTCCTTGCTATACCCAAATGGGAAATGTAATATAATGGTTGACAGGCAAAGGAAGTGTTCTCAAGCGAGCAGTTTGTGGCGAACCACTAAATAGCATCGGGACTGCCCTCCGCTTCGGAATTATGATCACTACAAGATTACGGCTAGGATTTTATGTTGCTTAGAAACCACGCTCATATAAACGGGATACAAGGAAATTTCGCTCGCAGCCTACGTGCATACATCAAAGAAAATAAGCTTTCAAAACCTGTGGTTAAATGATATTTTCCATCATTTCAAATAATGCGGTTACGATGAAACGTTTTTTGTTTTGTTTTATTTACGAAATTTTAAAAGCTACGCGTTGAAATCACTCATTCATTTTGAAGCAGATGATCTAAATATGTACTGTAGCATTGCATCGCGCTCTATGAAATGGCCGCATACGTGCAGTAGTTATTTCTACCTACGATACTTGTCTAGTTTCGTACAGTTGGCTGGTTTTAAAAGATTTATTTGTACGATAAAGATAATGTATCGGCATGTGAAACTTCGGTCTGTCTGTTCTTTGAGTGATTTACAATTTGTCGTCTGTCTTCGTCGCAGTTGCTGGACCGCGACGGCTAACGAATGTTGTCCCAGCTCGTTGGGGCGCCTATTTCCGCGTCTCATATTTCTCATTGAAATACATCGCTACAATGTATGTCTAATGAATCTACTGTCATAATAAAATATGTTGCACGATGCTCGTTTAGATTTACGACATTAAAAGTGATCTGCTTGGCCTGCCTATCTTCGCTAAACGAATATTAGTTTGCTACCGAAGCGGAGACGTCACTTCACTTTTCATTTCAGTCGCAACTAATAACGTCTTTGAGCAATTTGCACGTTGTCACACAAGACAATTTAGCATGAGACATGTGACCAATTTCTAACCTCGATTTTTATTTACTACGCTTGTTTATTACGTATTTTGAACCGTCGTTTTGCTCCCTAAAATGTCCCTTGAAAAAAAAAACGCTAGTGTGAACCACGGCGTTTGGCGGCGTGCCAACTGGTCCATTTCTCAGCTTTGCTCGTCGACGGCAGAATGATACTGGTTCACAGTTCATATACATTGAGCTGACCGATGCTTTGAAGCCTACGTATTGAGGTTAAACGTATGTACAGCGTGCGTGTATATACACAGGAAATATGGTTTATGTGTAATGAAGCGAGTAATTAATCCAACAGCTAATGGCATTAGATGTAGTCACACACTTGAATTAGGTATCTTTGCATGTGGCGTCGGCGCCGCCGCGGCGTTTCGTAATCTTAAACTTTGAATGAATTACCTAACAAATGATGAATGAAGTTTTAAACTTGTGGATTTAGTCGTTGTCCTTATTTCGCTGTGGTATTATTTCAGAAAACAGCGGATTGAGATACTAATACTAATACTTAATTAAATGCTTCCAATGCGTTAGATTAGCAGCCTGCAGCCATTTTAATAACGTACAAATTGTGGAATTCCTATGATAATAGTAAAAAAATATAGTATTTTTCTATTCTTGCACTAGATATCTGTTATAAAACTTTACTACTTAAGTTTTTTTTTCTCGCTTTACTAATTTTTAGGGTTCCGAAGTCCTACAAGAAACCCTTATAGTTTCGTCATGTCCGTCCGTCTGTCCGTCTGTCCGTCTGTCCGTCTGTCCTAATCCTTTACAGCTTAATAACTTCTACAGTTATAAACAAAAGTAAATGAAATTTTGTTAAAAAATAGTCTACATATAGATCTCAATTTTAAAAGAATAAAAAAATAGTTTTTCCGTATTTTAGGGGTGGCGTCCATACATGTGAAATGGGGAAAAAAAAAAAAAAATTCGCTGCACCCCCTCGTGTGGGATATCATTGAATAGGTCTACTAAAATGAAGGTAATGTTTGATACACCACTTTTTTATCAGGTGTACATCTGCGAAATATAGCCCGCCAAAGTGGCTTGCAATGTGTGTGTCCCCCTGCCATTTCTAAACTATGCAATGTAGAAACTTATAATCTTCCACATTGATAGACCTTTGTGAAAACTCTCTTTTAAAATTATTTCGAATATAATATGATTATAATTTTTTGAGTTATAGAGAGAAAACTGAAAAATATTTAAAACGTCCTAGTTCAAAGGTCATTGACCTTAGAGAAAAATTATCATAGCAAATAATGCTCCTTTAGCTACTTTATATTTGAAAAAATCACAAAAAGTAACTTTGAATGACACGCTTCTTCAATTTGGCTTCTTGAATTTATCGCTACATGGCGCTACTAACAACACGCTCTGAGTCGCGAAAGCTGCCGATTATTGTAAAAACTAATATAGCCATGATTAATATTCGATTTGATTCGTTTGTAATTACACCTACTTAAGGAACCCTCTAATACTGAGCATGGCCCGACATGCTCTTGGCCGGTTTTTTTATTTGTGGGAAAATATACATATTGAAGTTACATACCTACTTTTTTATACAATATAAATACACATCTTATAATTAACTACTACCTATCTACATTAATATATAATATATACAACATAAACATGTCTAAAATACAGATTCAATAATATTAAAATATCATAAAAGTAGACTTAGGCGTCGTCGTCTACTTAAGTTGGTGTGAAAAAATATAAATCTCATGTATTTTTTTCTTTCATTTACAGTTCAACTTCGTTGGAAGGATTCTAGGGCCCAGAGGTATGACAGCCAAACAGCTAGAACAGGAAACAGGATGCAAAATCATGGTCAGAGGAAAAGGATCGATGAGGGATAAGAAAAAGGTAACAGCAAACTCTTATTTACTTCCAACTTTTCTTTTTGCTAACTACTATAGTAACAACATTTAATTAATCTTATATAACTGAACTAGTTGTGTATAATTACTTACTAACTTTTATATTTTCCACGCAGCCAAGGATTGGAAATTGAATCAGGTTACATTTATTTCTCAATTGTGTCTATTCTCTTTCACGAAGTAAACTTATTCAAAAATATCGCTCTCTTCTTTTACTAATAGTAGATACAAGAAAGGGATGCAACAGTTTCAGTGTTGTCAAATTAGTCGGAATATATCTTGATACGTCATCATCATCCTCCGAGCCTTTTCCCAATTATATTGGGGTCGGCTTCCAGTCTAGCCAGATGCGGCTGAACATCAGTATTTTACACGGAGCGACTGCCATCAGACCCCCGCAACCCAATTACTGGGTAATACTGACATTCGGAGGTTAGACCAGTTGTCAGACTTTCAGGCTTCTGATTACCCGTAACGACTGCCATAGATATTCGTATGACAACCGGGACCGACAGCTTAACGTGCTCTCCGAGGCACTATATCTTGATACGTGCCGATTAAAAATACGACGAAGTGTTACACGTGTACTAATTTGACAGTTCTAAAATCTCTTTCTTGTTTTCACTATTATAAAAAGATGTGAATAGTTTAAATTACGTTATGAACTATAGATAGATACTTAATTTTTTTTGAGGTCTAGTAATAAAGTAAGAACTCAAGAGCTTACGTAAGAGGAAATCTTATATAAATGTCTCATTCTGTAGATAATATTACAATTTGTAAATCAGAGTTTCTAGTTAAATGTTTTTGTGTCGATAATTTTGCTTGGAAATCAACTTAACTGTAAGAGGGAAGTAAGCGCTTAATAGCACAGAAAAATAAACTTTGAAATAGTAATGTCATAACATAATTGACTTTAACAGATTCTGCAAAATTTTAGCATATTTTTTATATTACTTGCACTAATCGCTTCTCTTGAAGCAAGTGCAATTTATCTTTATCTTCTTCCGTTATTTAACTTACATGTTGTCAGGCTTTCGTTTACGTGGCTATCTTCAAAATCATTCTTTCATACAACAATTAGCGACCATTGTCCATATGAACAAAACTCACCAACTATTTATATTTCTTTTTTGCAGTATCTGTGTTGTCTTAGTAAGCCCCTTCTACTTGGTCCAGATTCGATATTTCCAATACTTCTGTAAATGTTCTTTTGATCGGAATATCGAGGCATAAATTTCAAATCCAATTCATTTCTACGAATAGCAATACCCAAACATTGGGAAACGTATATGGATCTTCCGTTTAAATTTGTATGGGCTTGTTTGAAGTGCTCAAGCCATTAACGTTCAGTTACGTCCTTGAGAGTATACCAATTTACGTGGCTATTTATATTCACTACCATACTTCAAATATAAATAGTAAAATGTAATATTGTAATGATACTTGACTACTCTGTGTGGGCTGAAAAAATATTGACTTGTGTTTTGAATTTTGGTAGTTCCATAGAATCTCATTTGAGTCCCGTAAAAACAAGAACTGGAACAACAACCTCTCAGTACACAAATAATAGCTCTGAATAAAAATACGAGGCCATGACTAAAGCGAGAAATCCCCTATAACATAAACAGCGGATCTTAGTAATACGACATTCCATTTTCTCTGCTATATTTGATTTTTAATACAGCGCCATAATTGCTGTGCTAAACTGGGAGCATCATAAACGTTCGGAAGCTCCAATAGAAGGTTACTAAAACAGTGAATGTTTACAATGATTTTCAGGAGGATGCAAACAGAGGAAAGCCAAATTGGGAGCATTTGGCTGACGACCTGCACGTCTTACTTACAGTTGAGGATACTGACAACAGGGCAAAGCTCAAGCTGGCAAGGGCTGTCGATGAAGTAAAACGCCTGCTTATTCCTGTAAGTTATTTGATTTTATTTATAACACTATCGGCTGGACATCTGCGATTCCTGACCCTTTGTCAAGAACTGCTGTTTGATACTATAGTAAGTAGCATTATCACCCAATCTGCCAGTCTACATACCCATGATGCCAACTGTGGCAACATGTGGCGCAACTTGGAAGAAGCCTACGTTCAGAAGTGAACCGCTATAAGCTTTTTTCTGTATTATAGGATGGCGAAACGAGCTAAAAGCCCACCTAATGTTAAGCGGTAATCTTTGTCCATAACAACTGCAATACCACCTAGGCTGTTGCCTAAATGGTACCGCAAGTCGGTTTGCCAAACTGAGACATGAAGATGGAAAGTGTCATGTGATTGTAGTTTGACCGGCACCCTTACCTTTCACACCGGAACACAGCAATGCAAGCATCACTTAGTACTAATCTGAGTTTATTCTAAAAGAGATTACACAAATCTTAATATCTGCTACATTTGGACTTACTAGGACTTGGTATCATCATCATCAACATCATTGCAGCCGAAAGACGTCCACCGCTTGACAAAGTCCTCCCCCAATGGGAGGATATACCATAATCGCCACACTTGGCAGGTGGTTTGGCGATCGCAGTTGGTTGGTTAAATACTCAGAGAACGCTGCTGCCCATCCTCTGGAACCACACGGACCTTGGTATATATTAATAAAATATCTTCGCTTAGTTTGGATGAAGTATAACCAAAGTATACGCCGATTTTTCTTTTATACAGTCCGTAACTATTATTATTTCGTAATAGTAAACTATGACTAACTTAACAGTCAGCTACCACGCGAACGTCGAGTTGTTCGAGTTGCTGTGAATATTATCTGTTTAAGATAAACTCTCCAACATACACGGGCAGACGGTAATGCCAAATAGAAATGTTGGCACACACTCCTCTAGCCTCGAATATTACTCACTCACTACGGTGTCATGCTTAGGGTTCTGTGGTTAAACATAGAACCTTTCAAGATTCTTCAAGTGTGCAGAAATGCGCCCTCAACAAACAAAGGACATTGCTAGTTCCATTAAAGCCCAGCCTATGGAAGTTATGAATAAAAGATGATGCTCACCATATACAATTCGATAAGGGCAATGTGTTCCAATCTATTTTAATAAACGAACAGTACTCCACTGATGTTTAATTCATTACAATATTAACTATTTTGAGGTTATATTTTGGTAATTTTTTGGTTACAAAACTAATGTCAAGCAAGTGGTTTCCTAGCAACTAAACAGTTTTACTCTTCTATTCCTATACATGTGAAGTTGCTATAAAGAGGTTGGCTATCATTGGTTTTCTTTAACAGTGGTGCCAATGTAATACATTATAAAACCAGAGAGTACTAACAAGGAATTGGTCAAAAATATGAAGACAAATGGAGTATCATAGCCGCTCACGTTATTATTGTGTTGATTAACTCTTTAAAATAAAAAATATTTATTGTCCTGACCGCATTAAATACGATGAATAGTAAGTAATGAAAAAATACGCATGTAATTGTCGTATATTTTTCATCTTTGTACAGACTCAGGGCTATTCTTAGCGATGTCCTTTGATTAGAATATTTTTTAAATTATTTTGACAGTGGAACACAGTTACAAATTCGATTTTTCAAAATGTCAACAGATTTTCATAATGTAGTAAACCAGTAATGACGTTCACGGAACCTTAATTAATTTGTGGTCTGAAAGTTACTTGGCAACGTTTTACCTTTCCTTCCTCGAAAGATACGATAAATATTTTCTCGTCCACTGAATATCAGTAAAATCTTGCTTGAGAAAATAAAACATTGTTTTTACTATCTTCATACGGATCTCATTCAGTGTTACGTTCATTGCCGGGCATTTAAGGCGTTGTGACGTCATCAGCAATTGTGTTGAACCGCTGCAAGGCTCGGTCCCATTACTGTTAATTAACGAACACTGGTTACCTTCTACCTAGATACCTTAATAATTCTGTTTTGATAGTAAGTTCACATTTACGAAATGAGAAAAATTATGTTGAAGCCGTGTGTATTGCCGATTAGCTGGACACCCCCGGTCACAACGCATATGCAGTAATACTGCATATCATACGCCCCGCCGCCAATCAGGACGTCAGTCGGTCAGTGCGAGCGGCACCAATCATATGGAGTCATCCCACCGAAATTTTGAGTCGACCAATCATAACGCGCCGTCTGCCCCCCGGTCCAGCCAACATTTTACGACTGTGTTCTCATGCTAAACTTTGTTTACGCAAGGTTTTAAGGTTTACTGGTCTGTGGCTGCCGCCAAACAGTGATGCTGTAATGCTGTGTTCAGGTGCGAAGGGTATGGTTAAAATTACAATCACATGAGACTTTCCATCTTCATGTCTCAATTTCGCGTACACGATTTAAAATAACATTTAGGTAACAATAACATAGGTGGTAATGCATTTTTTATAGGGAAAGGCAACCGCTTAATATAAGGTGAAAGTTTAGCTCGTATCGCCATACTGTGCCATAAAAAGAATACGGAAATGCTCTTCTCATCCAGAAAAGAAACGAACATCGATTACATCCCTTGCCTACTAAGTGTTGATTTCTACTCCAAAATTTCACAATTCATAACGGAGCAAGATACTCACAAGTCTGATTTTAGAGGTCAAATTAGGTCAGGTTGTAACTTGTTTAAAATCATGTATACCTACCTACTTACGTTAGACTGTCATAGACCTCCGAAATTGCGCTTCTACAGTCTGCCCTGTTTGACATTTAATAGTTATTTTTAAAATACTAGCTGTTCCCGCGACTCCCTCCGCGTGGATGTCGGAAAATAACATCCTGTCATATTTATGAACACAATGTCTTCTAATATACATAAGCGCCTACACAGACGATTACACTATTCACCTACCATTCTATATTTTGTTTGTACAATCAACCGGCCATGGTAATGGAATTGGCCCTAAACTCTTCTTATTCTGAGAAGACGCCCATACCCAGCCGTCGGACAGCTGTAATGAGCTGACTATTCTATGTTATTCTCTATTTTCTTAACTCTTCTCGTTCTAAGAAGAGGGCCATGCCCAGCAGTGGGACAGTAATTGGCTAATTATGTTTAGATAATCTATTACACTAACAATATCCAGTTCCTTAACTCTTCTCATTCCGAGAAGAGGTCCATGCTTACCAGCAGTGGGACAGTAATGGGCTGACTATGTTATTATAATATCTACTAACGACATCTAGTTGTATTTTTAGGAACCTGCACCCAATCAACCAAATATCAACCAACAATCATGACCTCTACTTTGTATGCAACTTAATACAATAGAGGGGTCAAGCTGTATCGGTGGTTCTACTCAACCGATTAAAATGAAACATACCCTATCTTTTAAGTTAGACTAATACCTATACAAACGCAAAGTTTCATTACGATCCGTTCAGATGTTTTCACGTGATGAGGTAACAAACAGACAGACAGACATAAATTCTAAAAACGATTGATTCGTGTTCTATTGCTTATTTCTAGTCCCCCTAGCCGGCGAAAAAAAACTCAATGTACAGACTTTTCGACCTTTACAGTTTTATTATAGTATAGATTATAGACAAGTCTAGTAAGTAATAGAATTCTGACGCATTTTGTGTATGTGTAATTCTTAAAATATTGCTGCCAAATTATTTTCTTGGCTAGAAAATTGCCATCAAAGTCAAAATTGATTAACGAGTTTCTATACCTAAATGTAGGCAAGTATAGGCTAGATATATAAGGTCAGTACAAATTCGGCTATGAGCGCAAAAGTGGCCTAATATTTCCAGACACAAATGATTTTATATTGTGTATGCTACTCTTACGACCTTAAATATAGTGTCACTGACACTTATTTGGTTCTAGAATTAATTTTAATAAGCTTGACCTTCCAATTATATGCAATATACGACAGTAATTGTTAAACTTAAATCACACTGGACAAAATTATATACATAGTTAGTTCATCATCATGAAATAAATAAAGAAAGAAAAGTATTTATTTGCCACAAACCAGCAAGCACACAGTAAACAAGAAAAAGACAAATAGAAAAAAATAACTAAATATTTATAAAACACTAGCTAGCTAGGCTGACGATGTTCTGCCCTTTCCTTTGTTTGATGATTTCTTACTTACATTTAGGCCTGTATTACAGAATAAAACTTAAACTTAGATCACTTAAAAAATCATTTGCGCCGAATTGACTCCGCATTCACTCCGCAGTTATTCAGATTTTAATCCGCGTTCAATCCGTAAAATTATTAGTGTAACTTGGTTCATAAATATAGAACCTGAATACAGCGCCACCTATCGGAACCTAGCATAAATATAAAATTTTAATTGTTAGTTTTACTCCTAGAAATTAGGAGTAAAACTAACAAGAGTTTCTAATCATCTGTCAAATCGCCATGGAATAGATAAACCGCGTTTAACAGAAACTAGAAACCGGGCAATAGTCCATAATAGTTTTACAAATACAAATAAATACAAAATAGTTTATTGTGCTTAAACAAATAATTTTACAAGTTAGTGCTTGGAGTTTCCTTTTAAGCATTTAATGCCTGTTAATGCCCAGTCCCACCAAGTTTATCTTTTATTTTCCGATGATATCTGTGTAAGAGATACAGATATCATCGTCATTTCATGCATAAATATGGTAACCAATATTTTTTTTCTTTGTTCTACAGCAAGCTGATGGCGAAGATGAGCTAAAGAAGCGTCAGCTGATGGAGTTGGCGATCATCAACGGCACATACCGCGACTCTAGCACAAAGGCCGTTTTACCCGTCAACGGTCAGTGCCTCATAAGTATGGTCGCATTCATGTTTTGTCACTAAATCTACCCACTAAGACTTACTAATACGATCACGCAGAAGTATGAAGTGGGGTAAATTCATTCGTATATTTCATGGACCTTCTGTCATTGGTCAATCTTTGGTGTCGGATCACATTGGCGCATTACCGAAAGGCGATTGAAACAGTGATATACGCAATGTCTTTCACATCATCTCTCCAGTTCTTGCTTCTCCTTGACCACAATATTTTTATACCTATCCTACTCCATACAGTCGGCTAATGCGGGAATTTAAGGTGATCAATCTTTCCGTAAGTTGATAAGAAAGTTGGTAAAAGAAGTGAGACTTATGTCCCGAGCTGTCCTGTACTTGTTATAAAAAGATCCGTCGATATCAAAGACGATAAACCGCTGTATGGAGTAGATAATTGTCATCAAATTGGCTTTAAGGTTTTGAGTGAAATTTTCAACGGTGCGGTGGGAAGGTTCTGGGGACTCTAATATACTTTGCACACACATCTAAACCTACATTTCAAAGGAATTTCAATTATTTCGAAGAAATGTAGGACGCTAACGAGGTAATTTCAAGTAATTATTATGATTGTTTCCTGGATAAAATACAATGTTGTGGGTCACATTATTTTGCATGAAGAATTACATAATAGTCGTGGGACTATTTTTACTGAATTGTTTTCTGACAACTGTACATATTCTGCTCTGTTTTCATTACGTTTCCTATTGTTGAAGTGAGCATAGACTGTGTCTTTTGTTTGCGGATGTGAGTCATCGAGGCGACTGCTAAGATGACTAACTTAATTGATTTGTGGCATGTCATGGTTGTTAACTATTAACATGGGTGATTTCACCGAGCCAAGATCTCTTATCGTTCATTAAGGGCCATTGGAAACCGTTCGACTCAAAGGGGAATTTGTTACGGTTGGCGAAATGAGTTTTTATCACGATTGTTTTCCAATGTTATACAATCTTTTTGCTTGACATTCTGTGGGCTTACTAAATACTCCATAAATAAATGACAGAATACTTTTAGGAAAAATCGCTTCGCCTATTGATTTGAACAATCTTATGACGCGTGTACGATAACTTGAGCTCCTTAAAACATCCTATTATTTTCTGTCCTTGAACTTTCTGCGCAGTTGGGAGTTAAGAGGCTGACAACACCTAAAAATCAGACCTCTGCGGTCACTGTCGTATTGTACAGAACTGAAAGAGAGGCAACGAGAGGATCACGTCGGGTGCGCCGCTCAACTAGAAAGAAAATAACTTTTTTTTTTTTATAAAAAACTAAAATCTTGTCTGAAAAACGGAAACAACTATGTTTTAGATTATTGTCTTTCTTAAATGTTTTCTTAATTTAATTTATAATATTTGGTTAATAATAGAGATTGTTTGCTTTAAAGCATGTTTTAAGAGGTTAGTTTACAATTATTTTCCATCGAGAAAACTTCAAGAAAACGTGTTTTGGGAATAGAGTTTAAGAAAACACGATCAAGATTAACAAAAAAAAATTTCACTGCCACAAATTGAATAGATACAGCTAAAATGTTTTTAAAAGAAGCCTATTTGGGGTATTTGGCTGTTGTCAGTATCTTAAGAGTTTCAAGTCATCGTGCACAGTGACTACTACTAATCTGATTGTCCATCCATAGTGAGAATTGTGCTAATGGGTTTTTACAACATCACTGGTGATTTGAATGACGGGAGCCAACTAACCAACGCGTCGCTGATATAACTACCATTGATACAATGCAGACGATCCCACAGCGGACGAGGAGTGGCGGCGCGTGGCTCAGGCGGCGGCGGAGACGCAGCGCCTGCTGGCGCCCGGCGGCGGGGCGGGGGGGCTGGCATTACGCTCGCAGGCGCCACTAGGCGCCCCGCTCATCCTGTCGCCAAGAATGTCACAGAGCGCACAGGCCGGCCTGCTCAACGGCTCCAGCGCGCAGGCTGCGGCCGGCCTGCTGTCGCCGGGTGAACCCGCCCACCAGCTCATCTACGCATCACCCTACGACTACGCCAACTACGCGGCCCTCACCGCCGCCGCCAACCCGCTGCTGACTACGGAGTACGCCACTGCTGACCATACGGGTGGGTTATTCGCCCGTTGATCTATTATAACGATGTTTGATAACCGTAGGCCCGACTGGCTAAGAGTAACTCGGGGTCATTTGAAACGGTTCATCCTTTTTTTTCATTGGGACGTAGTCTACTGTAGACAAATCAGATGCAACAAAACGGCAACTGTATTGACTTTAAATAATTTTTATAAAAATGTTTGAAGCGAGTTTCAGAAACTACTGATCCTTCTCACATCTTATAGACGCCTATTGCTGGACATGGGTTTGATCTCGAACACCGCAGAGACTTTCTGAAGAAATCGATCTCTAAAAATCTAAATATTGAACACGAAATAATGTTCATTTAGGTACGTAATTTTTTTTTAAGAGTTATCAAACATCGTTAATCAACTACTAACGCTACATACACACGGTACCGGGTTCTTTTACCTTCAATCGTCCATTAGAATCAAATTGTAATCGGAAGTCATTATAGTAGGTAAATAAAAGTTAGATCAAATTCTATAGTATTAAAATATATCACAATTTGATAACTGCTATCGTAAATATCGAACAAAATAACCGCATGTTAATATACGAATATAAGTACACACAGGTCAAGGCCTCGAGGTCAGTACCTAACGATAAAATGCTTTTGGAAAAATGGCTCTTAAAGCTAATAACAGTTATAATAATCAGTGTAGTGAGCTTCGGAATAGGCAAGCCTGTATAAATCTCGGCCTTGAAAGGCATTTCCAATACATTGAGTTCCGCGATGATTATAAGAATCGTACCTTCTTAGGTCCCCGTGTCTATAGTCCATTAAAATTATATCTTCGCTGTAATTCAGGCCACGGCCTATAGGCTATAACTCTCATTCGTATGTCGCATGCTTTATTTTCGTTAAAGCTTTCAGTACAAGTTTGTCTCCAGCAACTTGGTAGCAGAATAATCTCTACAAATTGCTTCCCTAAATGGTCAATTCATGTGTCTTTTTGTAGCAGCGTATTATTAAACGGGGCCTTTGAAAAGACGCATTGGAAACTAATTTCTAAATTAAACGACATACTGAGTGCTAAATCAAAATTAATCTGGCACGCATATAGCCTTTTCTCATCACATATAATATTTTTATATATTATTTTATATTGACACAATTATTTTATTATAAGGGGTTTTGTGATGGTACTGATTTTAACAACTAAAGAGTACGGACAGAATTGTAACGACATTGTTTCTTGTCCATAGCACGTGATTTGACCGATTACATCTGGAGCCATTTTTGGAGGGATTATCCTGCTGCGCGATATTAGACTAAATAACTCCAAACAAAAGTAAATGAGACACAGAAACTCGATAACGGTTGTAGATGCTGCTAGTTCACTTAATACAGCTATTTATTTAAATCAGATTAACAAATGAACAATCAGGCTCGTGATTACACAGCACTAACTTACTAATATACACTATTCTAACGTATGGTGTCGAGCTTATATTGAACTGTGTGTGATATAAATATTTTAATGGGGTTTGCAGCGTCGAGATATCTGCTAGCTGGCTTTTGACATTGGCCGCATCAGCCCACAATAAGATATGGCAGTCTGCAAGCGCCGTATCGCACTACGCATCATTATAGCCGTCCTTGATATCATAATCTTCCTTCTAAACGCCTCAGGACGTCCTCTTTACAGTCATAATAAAACGCCATGATCAATTTAGTTTAAGATTTTATTGTTTTAAGTACGTTTAGCTTAACGACTCATTATTTTGTACCTACGATGTTATCGTCTTTAATGTTTTCTTCTACAGCTGTTTTGTACAGTGTAATACAAATTATAATTTTTGTTTTACTTGACAGTCAAAGATATATTATTTATTATATAACAGAATAATTTTACTATTTATTCAAATTAATTTAATTATCAGAATATTTATTGAAAATATATTTTCTTTTATAACAGTTGTTTCGTGTTAGGGTTGATGGCAGTTGAATAATTGTTTAAATTAGATATTATTTTAGTTGAATCTAAACTGCCAATAGAACTCTTTGTAAGTTACCGATGTTTAGTATACAAAGACATATTTTATATGTATCTATTTATACTGTCTCGTTACTGATACTTCACTCGAATGATGATAGATATGAATAGAACCCATCATTTATTTCTTGTGATAACCCTTGCTTGTAACAAAACTAATTTATTAACATTATGTTAATGTAGATTCAAACTTAATTGAGTTTTGGACTAAGTTATAATAATATCTTACTTTAAAGTATTATCACAGTTTTACTATTTAAACTGTGGAATTATCATGTATTCTAAAATTCAACCATTTGCATGTGGTTTTTTCATCCTTTCTATATTTCCAGTCGAATACTTGTGAATAACAAATGAAATTTTCGTATTAACAGTAGTTTATCTGAATGACGCAATGAGTTGCATAGATAATTCAGCAATTACAAGCAAAAGGGACCAAATACAAATTGATTTATGAAAACAACACATTTACATTTTTAACTATTTTTTAACAAAACTGACAAAATTAATAACGCGATACACACATTACGAACAAAACGTGGAACATTCTACTTAGGCGGTTTTAAATGTTTATATACGTTTAACGTGTAGCAATAACAATTGTACCCGCATTTTATACACTGTTATTGCTACAACTATTATATCGTAACTTATTAATTTATTAGCCATATTATTATATTTATAAACATACCATAGGCTAAGTATTATTATTATCTTTAAAAGATTTCTAGTTAGGTTAGAAAAGAGTGAGCTTTATGAAAATATTATACACACGTATATTATTGTTTAGGTTTATTATATCACAGTTAACACTGTAGTCAATTTTAATTAAAACATGAAATTATCGAAGCCAGCCATTACCTGTACCTTGACCGGGCGTACGTAGACCCGTTCGTTTAAATGTTTTATTTTGTTATATTTTCCAAAGCAATAAAATAGATAATAGAGTAATCTATAGGCCTAAGCATAATAATAGAAGTTAGTGTTACTGCCAAATGAAGATTTAATAATAAAATTATATCTTAGTATTACCGAACGACAATGACGAGTATTTGGCAGTGATATCTAGGTACTTGCGATCGTTAAGTGTGGAAAACGAAATCATTTTTCTATTTCATAAATGAGATTAAATTTCTTTACAGCAAGCAAGCTTCACCCAGTTCTTAAAAACTATCAGTTTCAAATGTATTTGTATTCCAAATTTCCAGTGAATTTTTATAATCTATACTTGTTTATCATTAGCAAAGGGTTGGGTCCACCAATTCGGTGTTGGAAGCTTCTAATGTTGAGCTTGAGACGCAGATGTTAATGTGTATGTGCCGCTAGGTGTGGTGAGGAGGGCGCAACGGCTCGCGCAGGTCAGGGAGCACCCTTACCAGCGCACTGCCTTACCGGCGCCTTAATTCCCGCCAAAACGCTCTCACGCCGCCATTTTGTTCACAAGGTGAGAAGCGCGTTCGCACGCATGCAGCTAGGTGAATACGTTTGCTTGTGTCTTATTGGTGTTGCACACATTGAAACTTGCATTTCAAGGGGCTCCCCACAGTACGGTGGCGCTCCCATCAGTAAAAAAATAATTACTCTCTGAACAATTACATCATTACTTGAAAAAAAAAAGCGTTTTTATTAACTCGCTTTCAGTCTTGTCTGTCGGTAAAAAATTGCAATCGATTTTAAACTTAATTCCCGATGAGCTAGATACTTTAAACTTTAAATATAGCTCAGAATTGGATGACAATGCAATATTAATACGCTTTCGTTTCAAAAAACGTGGTATAATAATTAACTTATTCATCAAATTATTCTATGTACGTACATCTACAACGAACTATAATTTACAGAGTTAATAGTTTCTGATTAAACTACAGTAACTTTACTTCCAATCAGATTTTCGATAAATGATGTACACAGCAAGTAATTGTTTTTTTTTACTAATGGGGCTCCACATAACTGTGGGGAGCCCTTTAATAACGAATCTCACTCGAATGCATCTCAATATAGTTACTTGCAAGTTTCAAATGTTCATATTATATGTTCACTTTAGATTTATACTTCCGAGCAACCATATTCGTCTTGAGTATGCGTGGGTACCTTTGCTTTACTGTCTCTCTGTGTCACTATTTTTTATTTATTATATTGTGTACTTATTAGTTACGTTCTTGAATAGTTTGTATGAGGATTAGATGCTATATCGCTCTTCATACCGCATCTGAGGTGACACTGCATAATTTGAAAACTGTGATTTTTATATTTCTTTTTTTATAGATATTTAGATCTGTTACATGTTGTGATGCGAGGCATTATTAGAGACGCTCTATCTTATTCAAAGTTGAACATCAGCGTTACCAAATTACATTTGTCTGTCGTTGTTTTCAATGCTGTTGTTGCATCATTTGAAATCACAACATGTCTTCGGACAGTCGTAATATTTTCAGGATAAATTATATATTTGAGGGAAGAAGGATTGATGTTACATTATTCTTATATTGCAAGGCTTGATGTGTGTAGTTGATGTCCGCATAGATGGTAGTGTTCAATATTGCCAAATATAATCCACGGAGGTGCTACAATCCGGTTGTGAGATCCTTCTTTCCTGAGTCTCGCCCAGTATTAGTCAAAGGAAAGAGCATTCTCAGAATTTGTGCCATCAATCCAGTATTAAACGCAATGCCCCTCCTTTGACTTGATATGTTTTTCATTATCATCACAACTTTCTTTTAGTCAATATAAGATTTTTTTATATGAAATTTTTTAAGCTAGTTGTTTTTATTTTTTTGCCTTAGGTATTATTATATTTACTTTCTTATTTGAAAGTGGTTTATTATTAAGATAATTTGCACTTGTGTCCTTGTGGATTTAAAGCCGACATCCATTATGTCGGCTACGTATTTTCACGCTTCTTTATATGAAATGATTTTAAGTCGAAATGCTATTCGTAATTTTATAAAATGAATGATAATATGCGATTATGTTTTGTAAAGTATTGTTTCCGTTGTTGATTGTAAATAAATGCATTTTCTGAGAATATACACGCAATAAATTGTCTGAAATTTGAATTAAGCGTTTTCTTTCACTAGTTCGCTAGGTCCGCGGTGTCAATTTTAATTTATATGTGTTACAAGAGTATATATGTCGATAAAGTTGATGACGTGCAGTCATTTGGTCAATTGTAGCCTCACACAACTAACATGCAACTCCACAAGGCCAAGTTCCCGTTTGTTTACATAATAATAATTATTAAGTGCACTATCATAACTGCTATTGTCACAACTTGCAGATTATCTGTAACTATGTATTTATATTATATGAGTCACTAACATGCAAATATGTAATGACATTGATTCGTTATCACAAACTTATTAACCTTTTTTATATGAGAATGCCGCCATATACCGTTTATTGAGATCTTACGCAATGTGTTAAATAACTTACATACTTGCATCTGGGTGCTATGGTTATACATAAGTGATAAATTTATTATGCTTGTTTGTTTGAGCAATGTTCGTTTCATCGCGGCCACCACGGCTTCTGTTTCAAGCATTGCTCTTTTGGGAACTATTGGGCATTTAATCCTATATTTGTAGATTTATCATTTACATACTAAATTGACTTAACATTTTTCAACCATTAACTGCGTAAACTAATTAAGTACCCGTATAGTATTAACTGGGCCATAAACAGAACAAGTGTCGCGGCGCGAATGCCTGATAGCCTCCCCCTCATTTTTTATTCAAATTTCTATTTTTATGAGAAATTCCGTACACTAGTCATATCAATCAGAGACCACGGTTTATCGCTTTTGTTGAATAGCTGCATGTTGCCGGTACCCGACTCTCTATCTTTTGAATTTAGAAATTCCATAATTACACGTCTTTATAGTCTCACAACTGCCCCCTAACCCGCGTGACGTCACAGATGGGCTCCGGCAGCGCAACACAAGCGGTAAAGCGTGCCAACTCGTGATTGGGGGTACTCGTGTAGTCGGACCATGACATTTTGATCGATACTAACATTCTGTTTTTCTCTCTTCTCGTTAACCCGGCTAGGTGAGTGCTAACGGCGCCGAGGAACTAACAGGAGTCGCGGCCGGCCGATCCACGCCGGCCCCCTTTGTCGCCGCATAACATACTCATCGGAACATCGACCACCATGTAGCTATTAGCTGTTGGGCCTTTCACGTTTAACATTATACTATGTATTATAATAGTCTAACTATTAACATTTTTATGCCTGTTATGTTTATAACATGATGAACTTTATTAACATTTTTATATAATTTTTATATGAAATGGCACACGCCATCGACTATATTTACTATATTGTATCTTAATGTACTTCTGTTGTCGCTTGAACGTGTTGTTGTTGAAGCACGAGTGTTGTTAGGCTACCCGGACAAATCACGGCGTTAAACGTGTCACCTATATAACCTATACCTACGTATAAGTATTTATAACTTTTTCTTTAACGTTATTTGCATAGAGTATATTTTTTTAAACATCAGCACTTTTAGCGCCGTCACTATAAAAAGATGGTTTGAGTAAAATATTGACTTTTAACTAAGCTTAATTCATGCACTAGCTGGATGTATTTTGACACTGAAATACGTTTGCTAACATAACTCGCTTTTTGATCTCTTCCCAAAAATATAAAACAAATTCCCTAATTTGAAGCTTTTAATCTATTGTATGAATTAAGCTTTGTGATGCAAAATCATGATTTTTCAACTAAGTTACTCTCTTACCTAATGATAGGTTTTAAATATCAATCAAACAAAAAAAAAACGATGAACTACATAAAGTACTACTCACGCAATTTTTATACGTATCAACACTGATCGGCCGGCACCACATGGATAGTCTGTGGCGAGTCACACGTCACAAGAACAGGATGGCGTTATGCAAGAGGTCAAGTAAGTACCTACGATGCTAAAATATATTAAATTGCTTTTCATAAATAATTGGACTGACATTGGATTATAGTCTAATATAAGTTGTTTCTTCATATACTCATAGACCCGTCAAACTTTCGGCAATCATTTACATTACTTTAAAACCAAAGACTAATATTTTATTTGACAACTTTTTTCCGATCAAATTTTAAATCATCAATGTCTTCCTATAAAAGCGTTAATTGGTCAATGAGTGTATGAATTCTCATTCGTAATAAATAATATTTATAGCATTGTATTTTACTCTTAGTGCTTAATATTTATAGATAACATTGAATATGTGTACATCCCATGTGCCTTAATTAAATGTACAATGTTCTTACCTTTTTGGTTCTATAGAAATTGTTATAATGCTAATTACTAGCTAAGTTAGAAGAGATTAAATTATTGTTAACTTTTCTAAATGTTAATTTTTATACATTTATCGTCGTCAGTTTCGAAATATTAATTGTATAAGAATATAAATAATAATACCCAAATGTTTTAGTGTCTAGTAGATCTACTTAGATTTGGCAACATTATAAACACTATAAGTGCCTTCGTTACAATCTCTTCAGGAATCTCTAGATTTTGTTCTATCTTTTATCTCATACAAATATCAGAGATCTGCAGTTAGTAAGTTTATTCAGTAAACGTTATTTACGCAATAATAATCTCAAAGATTACACTAACGTTAAAATTTTATGTAACAAGGGCAATTATTCGTCATAACATATTGTTATGTATAATGCTTAAATAATGCAATTAAAAGCAATATAACAATAACGAATCATGATTAGTGCAATAGAGGTGTTATAATACTAAATAATATTTTATTATTAAAGTAATCTTGACTAAAATAAGTTGAGAGAATATTTTTACAAGATTTTATAGAGATCTGATATTGAGATTAATGCGGTAGGTAAAAGTATATTATTATCACGATTGTTATCTGTGAAGATAAATATTTTCTTTAAAATTAAATTGTTTGTAAGTAAAATTAGAATAAAGAGCTAATTAGTAGGTAATTCTTTTTATCGTTTTTCATTAATTAGGTGCTTCTATCGAGAATTTGGAATCAATTTATAAAACAAGTTTTCCTTTGAAATTTTACGCAGTTATACTTTTTTATATTTCTAAATAAGTAACGTTATATTGAATACCTACATTTGTAAGTAAATTATCCTCGTAAAAATACATCAGTTTAAAATATCATCAAAGTTGTTAGCACTCCGTCCATGATTATTTCATAAAATAAGTACTTAATTTTGTTGGTCTCCCACTCATACATAGTTAAGTACGATTAATTTGAGACGTCTCCTCATTCGTAGCACGTGTTAACACTTTAAAATAACCATAAAAATGTTAGTTGCCCATGAATATTTAAAATTAAGGGCATTGAAAATTACCTTTATTACCATGTCAACCTATTATCGCCTGGTTGCATCTCACATTACACCATCTCATTTAATCGTACACTTTAATTTTATTGTTATGCAGTTGAAGTAAAGTCTGAATTTGCTTGTTCAAAGAAATGGGCTGGAAAATATTTAGAATAATGTCAAAAATACCTTATCCTCCTTTGGGTTCATAGAGAAATGCATAAATTATGCGAAGATAAAAAAAGAACCTGATGAAATCTGCAGTTTATTTACTTTTCATATACTTTACCATTTTACACAGTTCGTACAAATCATACTAATACAAAAAAAAAGCATTTAAAGATTTAATCATAAAATGCAAATGCCATAACAACTTGAGAAATCCGTTTCATATTAATGTGAAAATATGTGATGAAATAGATGTGTTTAACGTACAAATAATTTTATAGTCTGCAAATAACTAGTAATATACTGTGTTTCATAAGCAATAACGTTAGTAATTTTGTTTCTTGAAACATGCTTAGTGCCATCAGCAGACGGGCTTAATACATGTCATTGTTTTTTAAATATTAATTTGTACTTATTGTTAAGGCAAATATTAATCGAGTGCCTTAAATGAACTTGTACATATTTATTATTATCTTTCATTAAAGTATTAATATAGCGGAAAATAACGAAATCTAAAATTGTTTTCCAAAAACAATATAGAGAATAAATAATTTTAGTTAAGTGAGATTGTGCATATTATGTATGTTTTGATGTGTGTTTAAGATTGATTTGATATTAGTAAATATTTTAAAAACGTAACTCTGTGTTTCTTTTTTACAGCATTCACTTTGTTTTCTGTCAAGGCATTACTTTCGAAACTCAGACATGGAAAAACTAGGATTTATAAAATTACAATAACTATGGTCTTATATTCGGATTTGTGCGGGTTTATATTCGATTATCACTTGCTTTAAAGGTGAAGGAAAACATCGTGAGGAAAACCTGCACACCTGAGAGTGCTCCATACAGTTCTCAATGTTGTGTGTAGTCCGCCAACCTGCACTAGGCCAGCGTGGTGGACTAAGGCCTTAGCCTTCTCGTACTGAGAAGAGGCCCGTGCCCTGCAGTAGGACAGTAATGGGCTGATTATGTTATGTTTATAGCCTTGTAAACGCCATTGACCACACTTCCCATAGACGCCTCATAACTGGTGACCAATATCGGTCAACACATCTGACTAATAGATCTGATATAGGTCGCCATTATTTACCACATTAAAACTTCAAATCAGTTTCGACTACTTATAAGGATTTCCTAGGCGGAGAGACTTGAAAATTAGGTATTTGAAGAAACTATCGCTGTCACTCTTCGAGTGCTCGACCTTAAAGCAGTGTGATAAGGACAACTGCAGCTCCGACTGAATAGCCTTAAGTAAAAAAGTCATAGTTCGAGGTTTGGCTATTTTCTCCTGCAAAACTGGACCAATTTAAAAGGTATTCCATAAACGGATTGAGAAAGATATTTACTATGCCGCTATGTTTTTCATGAATAGTTGTAAAATGTATACACTAGGCCTCTGTTGACAGCGGTCTAAGTAGCAAATTTTCAGCGTTTTTTGAGGGCTTATATTGCTTACAGAAATTATTTTGAACAAAAATTAAAACGGACATACAAGTACTTGATGTTTGTCTTACTGTAAAAAATCTTTGCTCTAGGGTCATAAACCAGAAAGAAAGAAAACAGGTGAGAGCACTTGAATGGAGAAATGACAGAGACCATACACCTCATAGACGCTACATAACAGGCGACCGATGTCTGCAACACATCTATAAAATTTCAAGTTATTTTTTAGATTGAATTAATAATAAAACTTATTTCTACTACGATAAGACTCACAATTCTATGTATTATTGTTAGTCATAAGGTAGTGTACCTTCTTTTTTACGTTAAATCCGAGGAGTATACAGTACGGTCATTGTTATGAGTGTTATGATATAACTAAGAAGTTATAACTTTTAATGAACATCTCAGTATTTATTAATGAAGTTAAGAGTTAAACAGCATTATTGAGTTAAATTAAATGTTATAACTTTTAATCACCACCTCTACATTACATTAGGCGTCCTTTGGGCTGTATGGTCGTTGATAAATGACCACCCGCATTTCCTCTTATGTGAGCCATCGATCAATAATAGTGAGCCGTCAAAACTTCCGTGTTAGTGAGTAACCAATAGCCGCCTTGGTACAGCCAAGCAGTACCCCGCTTTCTCGTTCCTCAGCTAGTTGACAGAATTAATTGAACGCATTCTATTCAACAAAAGGCGTCTATTAGGCTGTATGGTCGTTGATTAAAGATTGTAAAGCGAATGGACGGGACATGTCCATACAACTTGCTCAATAATAATGAGTCAAATAAATCGAACATTTCAACACGTATTTTATAATTATAGTGCATTTTTTACAGAAAAGAGATATCTAATATAAACTAGGTATGAAAAAGGTCGCTAAGAGTAGGTTCCGGTCCGCTTTCTCGCTCACACTCGCACTTTAGTTCATATTATGGCCACCTACATAGAATATTTGGTGGCAGTATTATATTATTATACTAAGTATAACAGCTTCAAAGCTCGTCACTCAAAGTAGGTATTCTAATAGTCATGCTGTTTTGTTAGTTCATACTAATGCTAAACTATAATTTTAGTAGATTAATTAGGTAGGTATAGGTACATAAAAACTTTCAAAACAGACCTCTACTACCACTACAGGAAAAAATCAAGGATAGTCTCTGCTCATCATTATGAACAACTTTTACTATGGAACCACCCCTGAAAATTTTAATTTCGACAAAAATATTAGCTGATCCCTACATTTGTTTTCACGTAAATCGTCAAAATGTAGGGATCAGCTGATGTTTTTATAATAAAAGTTGTTCATAATGATGAACAGAGAAACAACCGTAAAAAAAATCTGGTAATTAAAAAATAGTGTTGTAAAACTGCACAGATAAAGACAAGAGCGCCATCTATTTCGCTTTCCTGTATCACGTCACTCTTCAACAGCGTTAGCTTATCTGAGCTTTCAATAAATTCTTGCAGATGGCACTGGCAGTGTCAACA
Source organism: Asteroscopus sphinx (assembly GCA_949699075.1). Classification (NCBI taxonomy): domain Eukaryota; kingdom Metazoa; phylum Arthropoda; class Insecta; order Lepidoptera; family Noctuidae; genus Asteroscopus; species Asteroscopus sphinx. The sequence continues at coordinate 17,020,535 of OX453013.1, forward strand.
TGGCTACCAGGCTACCAGAGATTATCAATAGGTATGTGATGGCTACAGAGTAAATAAAGCTCTTTTAAAAACTTCTATTGTATTGGTAAGTTGGTAAATAAATACCCAAACATAACAGAGCACCTAATTATTTGGTATGGGTCATCAACATAAATCACACACGCACACATAACATCATGCCTGTATTCCCCGTAGGGGTAGGCAGAGGTAGGTCGCCAGTTAAGTTACAAGTCCCATGTAATAGGGGCGGAGCCTATTGCCACTAACGTGGCACAAATCCAGACTCCAGACTACTAGGTACTGAATATTTCCTAATTAAAAAACCCAATAAAACTTTGCCCGACCCGGGAATCGAACCCAGGACCCCACGCTCAGCAGTCGTGCTTGCCAACAAGACCAACAAGACATTCATAAATCTGCCTCCACAATCCCTACACCGGGCATAGGCCTCTTCTTTTGCATGCCGACCACCATCGGTCCTATGCCAGTTGCCACAGGTTTGATATCGTCATCCTGTCTTGCTACTAGACTTCCGTCGTCCGAAGTTTTACGTCATCTGAAATGTCTCCAACGGTTACAAGTTTACAACCATCATCGCTGGAGTGAGTAGTATTTTCTTTGCTAAGAAATATATAAAACAAAGCAATTAGTATCTGGATATTAATTGTTGGCGACCCTGGGGCCGCCAGATATAGATGAAAAATTCTCAGGAAATTATTATAGACCGTTTTGATTAGGGTTTTGTACAAATACAGTTTAACTTTGTCCGTTATTAAAATGATATTTCACTCGAAAACATCCATCATCAGAGAAAACTTCATTTATATCTGGCGACCCTGGATACTAATGGCTTTGTTAGACTGTCCATACATATTTTTAATACACGTCTACATATATAGTTACGTATAAGTGGAAGCAATTTTAACTTTTCGTAGTGTCTGGAAATGGAATTTTAAATTCGCAGTCTTGTCTGTTCCCATGGTGCGGTAGAATAAACGGCCTGCAGTTTGTCCGACTGCATTTGTCACTTTCATGCTTTTGCGAGGCTTCAAACATTGTTGACGCACGCCCGACTTGCTTTCGAACCTAGTGGACACTTTTGAACAAGTAAATCTTTTAAATGGTTCGGATATGTTGGGGAAAAAATGTTTTTTTTTTGTGTGAAAATTTACCTGCTGGAGTAAAAGCTTCGTAGTTTCGTTTTAAACTGAACAATGTCTTGTATTTTAGCATGGTATAATCATTACCTTAGCTCTAGCACTAGCACAAACTGTTGTACTTGTGCCGTCGTAGTCTCTTTCGTCAACGTGTTCTAGTATTCTGTTTTCTACACATATTAAAATATGCATTATTATTATACTTATATTTAAACCAATGCAAGTGTCCGTCTCAGGGCCCAAATTCTTCACTACGAAATTTTTTGCCGGTAATGTCAACTTCTATGAACCACTGAGAATGAGAATACGAAAATTTCTTTTCAATCAACATTCGCCATCTTGTTTCGACAGCATGTCGAGTTCGAGATAATGTCTACGACGCGAGAATCACCCCCGGTCGCCGGTATTCTCAGAATGTCACGTTAGAGATATGTCTACGCCTAGCGCTCTAAATACAAAGAAAAAAAAAGAAAAAAAGAATGAAGAAATTAATTTAATCTTGTTGTGCATTAAAGAGGATTTGTATTGTATTGTACAAAGAGTGGTTCAAAGCAGTTGACATTACCGGCGACATTTTTCGTAGAGATTTAAAATTAGAGATTATCTGAATAAGACATTTATCTGTATAACGCGAGAATTAGGGCCCAGTGTACTGTGAACAAAGGTTCGACCACTCGGAAGTGGGATCTGTGCTCACGTCTCGATAATTAGTTAGTATGATATAATTGGCACTGCTGAAGAAAAAGTAGGTAGGTACCACACGCACCAGCAACTTAAGTAGGCGTAGGTAAGATCTTTTTGAAAAACACTTGCTAACATTATTTACCGCGACAACTTTATAATTGCTATTACCTACCTCTATAGGGAGAGTAAAGTAAGAAGACATCTAATCTGAGTATATTCAGTTTTTAAGTTACCTACCATAGTTATTATGCCAGCGACATGAGTGACATGTTCCGTAGTACCGATGCATAGTCGAGTCGGTTTCGCGGCCTGTTATTACCGCTGCACCGTGATTACATTGATTTATATGCATGAGTTCTTATAAATGATGCATAATTGGGCCTATAGTTTCATTTTTATCGTTATTAAGTTGCCTGTAATAAATCTTCGTCAAGATAGGACGGCGATAACACTGATCTTACACATCGATAAATTGGGAATTGCGTGCTTCGATACGTGGGTGTTTTTAATGTTTCCCCTTTTTAAATTAAGTTTATAGTTGTGATTATTATTATGATTTTTAACGCATTTACGCATGCGAAGCAAAATCTAAAGATATAAAATGTGAAAAGAAAAATAGCCCACGAGCAGGATTGGTACGCCAGTGCTTTAGCCACTAAGTGACCGTGAACACTGCTCGTGGTATAAAATTTAACTTCCACTTACTACGTCTTTGGGTGACGTCAATAAGACGAACGACGACGACGACGAATAAGGCGAATAAGATGTCGCTGACGTCACCCAAAGACGTAGTAAGTGGAAGTTAAATTCGATACCACGAGCAGTGTTCACGGTAGCTTAGTGGCTAAAGCACTGGCGTACTGAGTCAGGAGTCGCAAGTTTGAATCCGGCTAGTAAGCGATTTATTTTCCACAATTTATATCTTTATAGTTGTGGTTGTTTTTTATACCACATGATATAATCTGTCGAGCAAGCGAGTTCTTGAGTGGAGACCGCGAATCGGCAAATGTAGCGTAAGGCGCCCCTCAGCCAGGTGGACCAACGACCTGAAGAAGGTAGCGGTGGGGACAGGATGCGGAAGGTGGCGGTTCGAGTGTTGGGGCGCAACTTGCGAGAGGCCTATGTCCAGAAGTGGACTGCGATACGCTGAGTTGATAATAATAAAAGTATCTAATACACAAAAAATCTACCCTCTCGTAAATCAAATAGAGACGGCTCATCTACATTCAGAATAATAAGGTAATACGTTTCACTATCATCAACCATTTCATCAGTCGATTTTAGATGGCCATCGTCATTCTTGTATAACATCTTATCTGTAGAGTACCTATATTTTTTAAGATACTCACTTAATAAAAATATACAGATAGGTTGTGCAAAGATATTTAGGTATTTTAGACCAAGTGCTGCGAAGAAGCCAACAAAACCGTGCTGCTCCGTGTACAAACCAGCGCTCACGCACACACATTGCACCTGAAGGATAATGTTTTGATTTTGCGGTGAGCACGGTTTAAGGTGCATGTGTGTGCGTGAGCGCTGGTTTATACACGGAGGAGTATGGTTTTATTGGCTTCACTATGATTGTTCACAGCACTTTGTCTATATTTTTAGGGTTGGTTACCACCTTAGGATAATTAGGCAACCGCAGTAGTCATACGCGGAGTGAAGCAAATTCAAGTTGTCCTTAAAAGACCATATTCAGTACAGCATACGCGCGCCTGTGTGTGTTGGCAAACATGCCGCTTGCGAGCACACATCGATTATTTTTGTGCTTTAACTTTGAGTAGAACTTTAAATGAAACTATCACTCTATGTCTTATTTATCTAAGACTGACCACATAAAACTCGATTCTATCGTCTGAAGCTCCTAAGTCACTCTGCAAGAGATTAAAAAGTTCTATTCAAATTCCTTCCTGTTCGGTCCCATCGAGCCTGCAGCAATTTTCCGTCTAGGAAATATTTTTGTTTGTTTCCATTACTTTCCATCGAAGTCTGCGTGCAACGCAGGGGTACCGTCTTGGGGCGGCCGCTCGTAAAATTGCAACTGACTTGGGGGAGACGTCTCAAGACGCTCGTGCATTCTTAGCTCTACAGTATATGTTAGGAATACAGAAGGTGGAGTTTGTATTTTTAAGGTATATTTAACTATGTATTCTACTAAACAGGTCAATACGGCCTCTATACTAAAGCTCCGACACATCATTATCATTATCAGCCTATATTAGTCCATTGCTGGACATAACCTTCTCCAATGGCACGCCACTGACATCGATCCTTGGTCACTCGCATCGAGTTGCTAACAGCTACCTTTTTTTTTTATGGTGTAGTATGGCGAAACGAGCTAAAGGCCCACCTGATGTTAAGCGGTTACCTTTGCCCATAACAACTGCAATACCACCTAGGTTGTTGCCTAAATAATATCGCAAGTCGGTTCACCAAACTGAGACATGAAGATGGAGATGGGAAGTCTCATGTGATTGTAATTGCAAATATCATCGCTCCACCGATCCTGAGGGCATCCTACCCTACGATTACCGATTCAGGGTCTCTACTTAAGAACCCGTCTACCCCAACGGCCATCGGTTCTTCGGCTAATGTGGCCGGCCCACTTCAGCTTGCTAATCCTGTAGGCTATTTCGACAACTTTGGTTCTCTGTCGGATCACCTCGTTCCGGATTCGATCCTTCAGAGAAACTCCGAGCACAACCGTTTTAATAGCACGCTGAGCTACTTTAAGTTTTTGGACCAACCGTACCGTGAGTGTCCACGTCTCGGCTCCGTAAGTCAAGACAGGCAGGACGCACTGATTGAAGAACTTAGTCTTACCTAAGTTTCTGTGGAATAGTCGATGAGAAGATTCAATGAAGTTTCCCGAATGCGGCCCAGCCTAGCTTTATTCTTCTGCTAGTTTCCCTTTCGAAGTTGTTTTTACCGAACTACAAAGCTTGCAGAAGGTAAAAATATTCTCGAATATCTCCGACAGCTTCGCCGTTGTCAACAACATGTTCCGAAGTTATATGCTCATTGAACATATGTTTGGTTTTATCCAAGTTTATCCGGAGACTGATGCATAGGGAAGAATCAGCTAGGCCAGCCAACATCCGTTGCAAGTTCTGCAGTGATTCAGCCATAATGACGATGTTGCCTATAAATTGCAAGTGTGAGATGTACTCGCCGTTGATGCCACATCCATTCCTGTCCAGTGTTTTAAACATATCCTCCAATGTGTTGGAAAACCATTTCGGAAAAATCACGTCTCCTTGTCTTACCCCTCGACGCAGGTGTATATGCTTAGTTTGCTGGCACAATAACACTATAATTTAATTGTGTAAACTTTATACTTAATCAACATTACACACATTACATACGTTTCCTAAAAACCTAAGCCTAATTATATTGCGTTCTCCAAAAGTTCTGGAAAATCCTGATGTGAGGTACCTAAATCCATGGTATAATAAAATGGTGAAACGTCTTATTATACCATGCCTAAATCTAAAAAATACGACGAAAACCTGAGTAATAATAATAATTGAACAAAGGAACTGCTTTAAATAAAACTACAGTTTCTGGGATAGAATTCGTTTAATAAGCCGTCTGACCATTATGCCCTTCCTGATGTAGCAACAGCTGCCAGGGGAACTAGAGGCGGGGCAGTAATGCCCTAAGCCGAGGTCCGAGCCCTTCCTAGAGGGACGCCCCATGCGGTATTGCAACCGCGATTTTAGTTTTGTAAGTTAGGGAAACTTTTCTGGCGGATGGAGACCCTAACGGGACTCTCCACCACACTAGTCCGGCTAAGCAGCCAGGCTGTACCTGGTTACAGGCTTCGATGTAGTCGATTCGAAAAATAATAATAAGTTACTGATGCAGTATTGTTGGACAGGTAGATCTAGATATTTTAGTCTGAAAACTTGACGTTTACTATACGATCAAGGAATCAACGACTTACAGCGCGCTGGGGTGCCAGGGTCATAAAACTACTTCCCCCAACATTGCGAGGTTGTATGGTGTGACACCATTCACTTTCTGCACACATACTTCAATTAAAAAGAAAATTTAACTCTGATGTTTGTCCACTTTGTTGATAGTTTGTGCAATTGTCTAGTATGTTTTACAAGTAGCAGGTACTTTATCTTCTAATATTAGGGGGGTACTTGGGGGAAACATAACTGAAGTCGCCGAATTTGTTTCAAAAATTCATAACTGGATGGTGCAAAATGTTCTAACAGCTATGTTGAGATTTTTCTAAAGGAAAAAAGATAAGAAAATGTAACAGCTGTTTTTCTTTCCGTACGAGTTCCGTTTCTGTCAACAGAGGGAAATGGGGGATATTTTGATATTGCTGCGGAGATGGTAAGCTTCCAACTTGTTACTTGCAATGTTGCACTGCGATCGGATATTCCTGAAATTATTACAAATGTTTTCAGTTTAGCTTACAATTTTATAATAAGGTTATCCATGCATATCATGCCATGAGATTTTGTTCGAAACGTTTCTTTGTATCTGATATTATAATTTTACAAAACTTAGGTATCTACTACTAATACCATGCTAGCAGCTTTACCGATTATGGCAAGATTAAGGCAAACACGGCAGTTTATTTTATCTATCTATACTTCATACTAAACGAAGTGCTGCGAACAATCATAGTGAAGCCAACAAAAACCGTGCTCCTCCGTGTACAAACCAGCGCTCACGCACACACATGCACTTGAAGGATATTTGTTTTCTCGATGCTTACTGGACGATGCTGCAACATGTGTACTGAGTGCGGTGGGCACGGTTTAAGGTGCATGTGTGTGCATGTGTGTGCGTGAGCGCTGGTTTGTGCACGGAGGAGCACGGTTTTTGTTGGCTTCACTATGATTGTTCACAGCACTTCGTCTATATTTTTTACTTTGTCTATGACTTGATTTTAGCATTTGACAAAGCGTAACCTAAAAGGCAAGGAAAAGTGTTATAATAAAATACATGATTGTTTCTAGCCGAGGTTGGAGTCAATTTAATGAGTCTATGAACCAATTATAATAAGCTGCAAATTAGCTTGGAGAAGTGGATTAAACGACGTTCATGCCCTTGTCAGCCACATTTGTCTAATGCAATAAATAAAGTATAACAGTATAATGCCTTGTTGGTGTAGTGGTTGCAAGCGCGACTACTAAGCGTGAGGTCCTGGGTTCAATTCCCGGGTCGGGCAAAGTGTTATTGGGTTTTTTCATTAGGAAATTCTCAGTAGCAGCCCGGAGTCTGGATTTGTGCCCGGTCAATGGCAATAGGCTCGCCCCCTATTACATGGGACTATAACATGGGACTATAACATAACTGGCGAAATGTTGGTGTATTATTACACCTCTGCATACCCCTTCGGGGAAATACAGGCGTGATGTTATGTTATGTTAACAATAAAAGTGATAAAACACCTTACTATCTATACAACCTTATTCTTAGTATATACTAAACCTCTTAGGGTTCATTCTTATTCTTATACTTGACTGTACACACATATATTCATGTAGATTTACAGTAGGAAAGTGTATGTACGTCAGCGAGCGTCATTGTACTTATCATTACGAACAACTTTTGCAATGAGACCAACCTTGAAATCGGGAATTAAAAAAATTGTGTACAAAAAAACATCAATTTTTCGGTAATATTCACCGCTTTGGTCAGTAAAAAGAGAGCCTATTGTCCAAAGAAGTAAAACTAACTGAAAAAACAGTGAAAATAACTGAAAAAACAGTGAAAATAAAGTCAGTAATTATTTATTTTAACATAAAAATAAGTTGCATGAACCGTTTTTCTTTTACTGTACAAGAACAGTAAAAAGTCTCGTTTTATTTTTTTCAGTGTAAATCGACAAAATGTAAGAATCAGCTGATTTTTTTAGGGATTTTAGGGTTGGCCCCCTAAAAAAAGTTGTTCATAATTAAGAGTATAATGACGCGGCTTCGTTTTTGAAACGACAAAATTTTCAGCGTGTACCTATAATGAAATACATAGAAAAATTATAAATACCAGTAAAGTATCTGTAGCTATATGAAAGGTATGAGCAATTCATTTTTCCTCTTCCTTGATTAATGTCGTTCCGAGTTTTTGCCTGCTCCTATTTCAATGAAAAATTTCCCCGGAGACCGGACTCGTAATTTTCAGGGAACTGAAATTACAGTTAATTGGCCAATGTTTACGCGAACTAAAGTGGCTAAAAGATATTTTTTAATAGCTGCTGTTGCAACATGGTGGAAAATGTTTATTAAAAAGCAGAAAATTGTATTTGTATGAAGGTTTGCGTTGTTATTACGAAGAGAACTACTTGACTTTCTTATGGTATAGTAGCTCGTGGCCAACCGCTCGGATCGTATGTGGTTCCCGATTCCCGGTTGCCATATGAATATCTATGGCAGACGTTACGGGTAGGTAGAAGCCGAAAAGTATGACAACTGGTTTATCCTCCGAATGTAGGTACAACCCGGTAACTGGGTTGCGGGGGTCTGATGGCAGTCGCTCCCTGTAAAATACTGATGTTCAGCCGCATGACTTGAAGTTGGGTACTACTTCGAATTCAACCGAGCCTCGGAGGATGATGAGGATGGCGAAAAATTACTGCAATACCACCTAGGCTGTTGCTTATGGTACAGTCGACCGCACGTCATTGGTAACAGTTTGATCTTGACAGCTTCTTTATTTCGTGAGCAGTAAGGGTAGTTTTCGTGATTCAAGTGTTACCACTGACGTGCGACTGAGATATGATATGGAAACTCTCACGTGATTGTAATTTCCCCGGCACCCTTACCTTTTGCTCCGGAACACAGTAATACAAGCTATTTGGCGGCAGAAATAGATACGGTTATAGGTACGTAGTAGGTAGTAAGGAGCTCTCTCAACTCCGCCTATCGCAGTCCACTGCTGGACAGATGCCTCTCCCAAGTTGCACCACAACACTCCAACAAGGAGCTCTATTACTACTAAACTCATTCGTTCTTTGAACAGAACTTGGATATCTCTTGTGGATGCTGCAAGATGCGACCATGTGATCACTAGATCTATCTGCCGAAATATTACCTGTAGGAGGAATGGGTAGGTACTACAATCACTCTCACCTGTCCATCGTGGTGATCATAACCAAAACATTTATTAAAAAATTCTACTTCAGAAAACTGTTTTCAGTGGTGTTACTATTTGAATAAAAGTTAATATGGGAAAAAGTTCCGTGTGGTGCCGGACGTAAAGAATTGCACCACCCTATATCTTCTAATGGGTGTCGTAAAAGGCGACTAAAAGATTCATCAGAGGATGGGCAGCAGCGTTCTCTGAGTATTTAAGCAACCAACTGCGATCGCCAACCTGCCTACCAAGCATCGCGATAATGGCATATCTCCCCAAATTGCTTAGGGGACGCCTATGTCCAGTAGTGGACGGCTTTCGGCTGAAATGATGGGAAAACTTTAAGCTTTACACAAAGAGTTCGCCAGGCGATACCTTTTATTTATTCTTGTTCTAGGCTTGCGTTTGACTGCCACCTCACCTGATGTTAAGCAATGGTCTTCTTCTTCTATCGTGTTGACATGAGCTACATAATCATAAAAGCTCATGCCGTGGGGAAAAATTTGTCAGCAGGTTGGTAACAAGGCTGACTGCCCAGGGTGCGCTGGACGATCAATTAAATATCGTCACTCGTGGAGGCTCCTTTAATGCACCCCAAAGCAATGGTGCGGTTGACGATGGTACACCAGAACCTATTCACTCGAGCCTTGAAGAACACCAGATCAAGTTCTCGACACCAGCTTCGTTCCGCCTTAGTCTTTCTCGGCGAGAAAAATGGTAAAACTAACGCTCGCTTCGGGAATCTCTTCCTGTTTAAATGAGCCTTTATGTAATGCATTTTCAACATGCATGAACAACGATAGTAAATAATTAATGAGTTATGTTTAATTATTACGAACCAAGAAGTGACACGAGGTAGTTAATTGCTACCAAGCGTCAAAGCAAGCTGTTTCCACAGTTAATGGATATCTTGCAATATTAAGCAGCTGAGCATCAATATTATATGGCCGTTAGCTGTAAACATACTCGTGCGAACAAGCAATATACAGTAATACGAGATGAAAATCATGAACATGAGTAAAAATAGAATGTATTTTTAATATTAAACATACTAAATGGTCAATGATAACCCTAGCTATTTATAACATTGATAATTATGACAAATGACTTAAGCCAATAATAATAATAATACCAGGCCCCTCAGAAAGTATTGCGAAAAAAAGTTTTTATATATGGGAGACTGGCCAGTTATAATGTTTTTCGAAAATATGATTATTTATAAGTAAAAATAAGTAAATCCAATTTCAAAATTTCCCTCCACATTTTTTGCGAGTTAATTCAAAGTATTGTGTCTCACTGAAATATGGATCTGCGCCGGGAACATTTTAGAGCTATGATTTTATACGATTTCAAGTGTCGCCTGAAACCGGATGAATCGTACGATAGACTTCAAATGGCATTCATGGATGAAGGCCCTTCCAAGGCAACCGTGTATCGTTGGTATAACGAATTCAAGCGCGGTCGACCAACTTTGGGGGATGACGAAAGAAGCGGTCGCCCTTTGACGGCTGTTACCGAAGAAAACGTGCTAGCAGTGAAAAATTTAATCCAAGACAATAGGCGAATTACATATCAGGAGATTCAACACATATTGAAGATTGGATCGGGAAGCGTTCACGAGATTCTACACAGCCATCTTCGCGTGAGGAGGATAGTATCACGCTGGGTGCCGCACAACCTCACCGATGCTCAGAAGCAGGCCCGGGTGGAATGGTGCCGTGATATGCTTAACAAATTTGAAGCAGGCTCGTTTCGGCGTGTTTACGACATCGTTACAGGTGATGAGTCCTGGATTTATCAATACGACCCAGAAACCAAGCGCCAGTCGACTGTTTGGGTGTTTCAAAATGAGCCAACGCCTACCAAAGTGAAGCGATCTAGAAGCGGGGGTAAGATTTTGATCGCTAGCTTTTTTAATTTGACTGGCCACTTGGTATCAATTCCCTTACGGGATCAAAGAAGCATTAATGCCGAATGGTATACTATCAAATGTTTGCCAGAAGTTTTCTCTGTTATAAGCAACAAGCGACCAAACACAGGGCTCCGCGGGCTACTGCTCCACCACGATAATGCACCTGCGCACACCGCACTCAAAACGAGGGACTTCCTGGACAGCACGCCAGTCAAACTCCTGGGTCACCCTCCTTACAGCCCTGATCTAGCACCGTGTGACTTCTTTTTATTCCCAAAAATAAAAAATCAGCTCAAAGGGATACAATTTTCGTCGCCGGAAGATGCGCTGGCTGCGTTCGAGCAGGCTGTAAACGAGGTGTCTGCGGCGGACTGGAAAAAGTGTTTTGAAAACTGGTTTAGGCGCATGAATCTTTGTATAGAGGCTGGTGGAAAGTACTTTGAAAAGATTTGATAAAAATATATGTACGTATAGAACAATTTTTTTTAGTTTCGCAAAACTTTCTGAGTGTCCCACGTATGTAAAATTTTACTAATACTTTTGTATGTATTTATGAAAGTTTTATGTTTAGTTATGAGCTGTGATAGCCTAGTGGTTGAGTGCTTGCCTTCCATGCAGGACGGTCTGAGTTCGAACCTGGCCCGCACCATTGACTTTTTGAATACATGTGTGGATCAGAATTTGATTATTACTTGCTTTAACGGTGAAGGAAAAACATCGTGAGGAAATCTGCACACCTGAGAGTGCTCCATACAGTTCTCGATGGTGTGTGTAGTCCGCCAACTGGCATTAGGCCAGCGCGGTGGACTAAGGCCTTAATCTTCTCAATCTGAGAAAAGGTCCGTGACCAACAGTAGGACAGTAATGGGCTGATGATGATGATATGAAAGTTTTTGAAGATGTTTAGATGTGGGTATTTGGATGTTTGTTACTCGATCACCCTGAAACGGCTGCACGGATTTGGATGAAATTTAGCACATATTAGATCATAACCCGAATTAAAATATAAGCTACATTTCATCCCGGGAAACAAACAGTTCCCGAGGGATGCGCGATAATTCTTTCTGTGATAAGCCGAATTATACGCAGGCGAAGCCGCGAAATCTATCGCCCGTATCTATTAAAAGCATAACATATATAGAATAATGATTGATATCAGAAGATAGAACAAGTTTAGATTCAATAATAGAGAAAATTAGATTCAACACTAAACACATCACCGTCTCAAACGATATGTAATAATCCAGAAAATTATTATGATATGTTGCGACGTTAATCAGGTGCAATAAGTGGATACCGTATACCCGACCATTATAACACAGAATAATTACATACCTTACATGCAAAGTAATTATATGATTTGAATTATGGTGCTTCTTACTATCTGGCTTCTAATGAAGTGGACAGTCTACCTTTTTACTTCGTTCTCAGTTTCAAACCGGCGTCATAGAATATATACCCAGCGTTGCCAGACGTACGATAAATTATCGTGTGTGTACGATAACTTTGGCTCTGCTGTGATACGAAATTGATTGTCGTACGCAGAAATACGAAAAAATTTGATGATGAAAATTATTGCTTTTTTTCGAAGCTCAGCGGTGAGTACGATAATATTTCACATAATTCTTTAATCTAAATATACTAATAATTTAAAGAGGAAAGATTTGTTTGTTTGTAATTGATAAACTCTGAAACTATAAACCGATTTAAATAATTCTTTCACTTTTAAAAAGCTACTTTATCCAGAAGTAACAAAGGCTGTATTTTATTTGAGTACGCGGGCGAAGCCGCGGGCAAAATCTTGAATACGATAATTTTAGAATATCAGTACGATAATTCACCTGTACTCTTCTGGCAACCCTGATTCAAACTTGTTCGATGTTCATAAAGAGCCAATGTGAAGTTGTAAACGAGGCACCGTTGTTTAATTACTCCGACGCGGTAATTAGCCAAGATTTGTATTTAATGATCTCGCGTTAGTAAGTTTTCTAAAAGCTAATATGTGTTCAATTGGTACATAGATAAGATAACGTTTATGATGTGATAAATTTGTTTTTATTTTGTATGTTTTTAATAAACAGGCGCTAGGTAAGGCTTACGTCACGTGATCTTTTATTTATTTTGATGGTTTGTAAATTGTATGATAAGTATCTAATAGAATAGGATAGGCAATTTAATATTGATGAAGATGGTAATCTTCCAAGCTAATCAGCTGTTAATTATGAAGGAATGATAGTTTTATGGGATTCGTTAATTATGCGTGGTATTAGGTAGTGATGAAATATTATAATTCTTACACAACTTCGCTTAGCGTAGGCAGATAGTAATTAGCCATGGCATAGCATAGCAGTTGTGTTTTGTCTTTATTATGTGCCTATGAACTTTTTTCTGAAGTACAGTCATAGTTTAACAAATTGAGTTAAAATTTATTTCAATTAGATAGGTAATCAAATAACAACAGAGTAATTATATTAATTACTCTGTTGTTATTTGATTACCAGTTTCATAACAATTATTAACAGCTAATGTGGTTATGAATTGTGTTTTTTTTTACATTGAACTGACCTCTAGATGTATTGTACAAATGCGTCACTGTCCAATATAGAACCAACTTGCGGTCATACATCCACAGCTTAAAAAAGAACAACATTAATACTTAATACTTTTTTTTGGGACAATTTTACACAACACCATCTAGTCCCAAACTAAGCAGAGCTTGTACTATGGGTACTAGACAATGGATAAAATACTTATATTTTTTTTTTTTGTAAATACGTACTTATAATACATAAGAAACACCCAGACCAACACAAACACATATGTTCATCACACAAATATTTGTGTCCTGTGGGAATCGAACCCACGACTCAATCTCGATGATCAGCAGTCTGACACTCGAACCACTAGACCACAGAGGTCGTCAAAAAAACATTAAATTAAAATGTTATCCAGTTTCACATAAACTTGTGTATATAATGACAATACATTTATATCAGTAAATGATGTCATTAAATTGATTGGTCCCATCAATCTTGACCAAAGAAAACGTCACGGTATTATTTCACAACGAGACAAAATGGTGTCGCAAACGAACCCGGTGGGCGATATTAATAGTGCCAATGTAGAATGAAAATCCACGAGATTTCCGTATTCTAAATAATTCTCGGCATAAATTAAAACTATTCTGACAGTTGTGGCCCTCTTTCACGCTTATGTTCTATCTTTTTTTTTGGCCCACGTCGTTGAAAGACATAAAAAGTATTTAATAGTCCCGTAGCCACCTCTACGCTTCTATTCATATTCAAATAATTATAAAAGTGTCATTTTTAATTATGTACGCTTTTGTCGGCCTGTCTGTCCTGTATTTGGGGCGTGTTTTGGTGTTGAAAATACTTTTTTTTTGTTTTTGAAGTGACTGTTAATTTCCATAAGTTTTTGTACGTTTTGTGAATATAATAGTTTGATGGTTTATTTCTATTTTTTGTTGGGTTGATGAGCGTACAATGAGATTTGTTGCTATAAAAAGATAGGTTGTATTGTACCATGAAATATAATTTAAGAACAGCTAACTAACAACTTAAGTATGTTTTGTTTTTCAGGTTTTACACATATCATAAAAAGTTTAGAAAGCAAAAAATAATAAATGGACTGTTTCTAACTAACAAGTACAAGGAAAAATTCAAAAAATAAATAAACGTCGAAACAAAAACAAATAAAAGAAACAACACAAGACCACAAAGTTTGGCACATAGACAAACTTTTTCTAACCCCATAAGTAGTTTATCATCAAGCAGCATCCGTACAAGGAAAACGCGAGAAAACGCTTCAGGAAAAGACCGCTCGTTACAATGATTTATGTGCCCCTACAAAAAAGATGCTACAGCGCGCTAAGTGTTAAGGACCTTGTTTTAGTGGACAGAACTACCCCACTCTATGCGATTCTTATACATTCAGCATTTTTATGACCCTCCATATTGTAGTGGTGTAATACTAACCTAAAATAAAAAGCGGTTAAAAATTGACAGATGAAAGAATAAGAAAGATGGGGGGACTAAATTACTTTTTAGGTTCTGTACGAAAGGGTAAATGTTTGCAGCTGGCTTAGATTGGCCATTTCATCCCATAGTATGAATGAGTGTCTTAGGAGACGACTGAAGAATAAATAAACAAAAATGTAGAATTTATAAAATATAGGCAGTATTACGCTCCGCTGGACTCCGGCAAGTCCTTAAATTAATTATTTAAACAAATATTTGACTAGCTACTTAACAAATACATGCTGAAATTATAATCGCTTTTTTTTCCCTTTTTTTATAGTATAGGATGGCGAAACGAGCTAAAGGCCCACCTGATGTTAAGCGGTTACCTTTGCTCATAACAAGTGCAATACCACCTAGGCTGTCGCCTAAATGGTACCGCAAGTCGGTTCGCCAAACTAAGACATGAAGATGGAAAGTCTCATGTGATTGTAATTTCACCGGCACCCGTACCCTTCAGACCGAAACACAGCAATGCAAGCATCACTGTTTGGCGGCAGAAGTAGGTACGGTGGTAGTACTTCCCCGGACGAGCTCGTTCACAAAGGAGCTCTACTACTACTAAAAAAAACTCTACTACTACTTTTCTTTCCCGAAAAGGGGTCATTGTACTCATCATTACGAACAACTTTTACTATGGGACCAACCCTGAAATCGCGAAAAAAATCAGTTGGTCCC
Source organism: Asteroscopus sphinx (assembly GCA_949699075.1). Taxonomy (NCBI): domain Eukaryota; kingdom Metazoa; phylum Arthropoda; class Insecta; order Lepidoptera; family Noctuidae; genus Asteroscopus; species Asteroscopus sphinx. Next base: position 17,036,104 of record OX453013.1, read on the forward strand.
TACATTTGTGTTCACTAAAATCGATAATAGTCTTTCAAATAAAAAAATTCTAGCCAACAGAATAGTTAGAGCGTGGAATAAGCTCCCAAAAGATGTAGTCTCAACCCAAAATGTAATCCAATTTAAAAACAGACTTGACAAGCATCTTCTCGATCTTAACAAGAAATAAAAGTGGGTATTAGCAGGTTACAGGCACTTCTCAGTTGTTTCAACTGCTGCCTGTTTATTTCATCATCATCATCATTTCAGCCGAAAGACGTCCACTGCTGGACATAGGCCTCCCCCAAGCATCGCCACAACGACCGGTCCTGTGCCTTCCGCATCCAGCGGATTCCCGCGACCTTCACCAGGTTGTCGGTCCACCTTGTGGGGGGCCTACCCACGCTGCGCCTTCCAGTACGCGGTCGCCACTCCAGAACTTTACTGCCCCATCGGCCATCTGTTCATTTTTTTTTTCTGCCTGTTTATTTATAATAATAATAATTTGCTGGGCATATTGCAAAAACTGAACACTAAAAACAAATATTTTGTAGTCAGTCTTAAAAATATGCAATGTTCGTTTGACACTCAGGCTCTTATACAATAGTAAAACAAGTTTATGTTCACGTCACACACTACATAGATAACCATATTAGAATATATATCTATATATATAGCCAGGTTTTACTATTCCAAAGGAGTAGGGAGTACTGCCTGTACCTGACGCATCTAAAGTTTATGAGGTTTCATCATCATCATCATTTCAGCCGAAAGACGTCCACTACTGGACATAGGCCTCCCCCAAGAGAGAGTTATGAGGTTTGCTTGCAATAAAATCATAATTTGTCAGGCGCACAAAAACAGCTAACATAAACAATCGACCTAATTTATCTAACCAGAAAACAAAGACCCGAACCAACCAAAAATAGCAAGGAAGCGGAGCCAACGACAATTTCTCCACTTCTTTCAGCATTGTCGTTAGATTATAATTCTGCCTTACAGTTGCCACTCCATTTACAGTCATTTGTATGGGTGGGACACATTTCTAGGAAACTTTCCCTTACCAAAAAGCCTTCGTCAAGTTTCTCAAAGTGGTTCGTGATTGTGTTACCGATGCGAACGCAGCCTCTAATATAACCAAAGTTTCATTATATCGCTCCACACAAAACTTCCTTAAGGAGTTGTTCTGTAGACGAACTGTTTTGAGAAGACAAAGGGAAACAGGGATGTGTTAAAAAAGTTTGCTGTCGGTAAATAAATAGAGGAAAAGAAACCACAAAACAGCACCCTTTCGTTTCGCTTGAAACTTTGTTTGATTCTTGTAGAATTTTTCTCGTTTTTTTCTGATATTAGTTATGCTTCATGCTACAACCTTCCATTTTATTAACGTTAATCTTTAATTCCATTCAACAGTATCAACACACACCCAAAAACAACAAAAATTAAACAATATAATTTTTCTAGTAAGCAAACTTCAACGAATTCATAAAACAAATTCAATTAAAATTTGAATCATTGAGAAGAAATTGTGAATGAATGATCAATTTGATCATGTTAATAAATCATTCATAGCTGTAATAAAATCCAATTCAAGCTTTTCATTGAAACATTTACAGCCTCAGTTTATTTTGTACAGCATATTCGTCGGATCGTGGCTATCGGGTTGCCTACTGAAAAATTCCAGGTGTATCTACATTAATTAAAAATGCTCTCTGTAGTCACAGGGGGGTTTTATCAAAGGGCTCCATGAGTTGTTTAATCCTGAAATAATACAAACAGTAGAATCATTAATATTTAGCATAGTTAAGTATGATAATGGATTAAAAGTAGGTAAACATAATTGACAGCTAACGTAATTCTGAAATGGAACTTGAGTAAAGTAAAGCTGTACGTTCCTTCTTCTTCTAACGTGTCGACCTGAGCTACATAATGATAAGATCTCATGCCGTGTAAAAAGATTAGCCAGACAGCAGGTTGCTAGCAGGGCTAACTGCCCAGGGTACGGTCAACCGCACGTCGGTGGTAACACAGCTGTTTTCGAATTGAAGTGTTACCACTGTCATGCAGTCGACTGTACGTTCCTAAAAAGCTAAATGTGTATTTTAGAAAAAAGATTTAAATTGTGGAAAGAAAAATTCGCTCACGAGCAGGATTCGAATCCTGCTCGTGAGCGAATTTTTCTTTCCACAATTTAAATCTTTAGATTTCGCTTCGCATGCGTAAATGCGTTAAAAAATAATAAAATAATTAGTGTATTTTAGAATTAGGGTATGATATGTACGTACCTATACTAAATAAAACTCGTGATTGAAACCACACATGTACAAAGTTCTAATTACTATAAAATCATTAGAACTTTCTTCTATACAACGTGTAATTGAAATAACTGATAACCTCCTAAGGGTTCATTGTACTCATCATTATGAACAACTTTGACTATGGGGTCCCTTAAAAAAAAGACTGCTGTTCCCCTACATTTGTGTGCACAAAAATCGATAAAATGTAGGGGAACGGTTTTTTTTTTCGCGATTTCAAGGTTGGTCCCATTGTAAAAGTTGTTCAACTGATGAGTACCTACACTGACCCCTAAGAGGTTTTCAGTTATTTCAATAACACGTTGTATCGTTGAGAACTGAATTGAAACACCGTGTCTTCCTACTATGTTTCCAATACCTTAAACTTCTCGATTTAAAATCGGTAGTAATCGTATTCCATATCGGAAAACCGAATACTCGTATCGCAATGAATAGGTACCTACAACCCAGACTCCCTTTAGTCCCTATTCGGTTGTAACTATTTTATGGGTGCCATTTCGGAGGCTGATGCCTGCCTGCCCCCGGGATCCCCTGCAGTTATAAAGTTCCTCTTTGTTTCATTGTGTTTTAGTACGTGATGCCGGATAGGTGCACCGATACCGCTAACAACGGTTTTATTATAACGGAGATATAAACACAAGCCTTTTGTTGCTTGTAATGTTTGGGCAGGGTGATTGGTAGTTTTATGTTCGATGGATTGATAATTTACACCATTTCATTTTTGAGAACATTTCATATTTCAGTATCCTGTTAGCTAAATAACGGTGTGATACAAACCTCAGATTATAGAATTTTATTCTATAATCTTTAGATGGATACAAATTTTAATACATAGATAAATTATAAATAAATAAATATTTAAGACATTTTACACAGCACCATCTAGTCCCAAACTAAGCAGAGCTTGTACTATGGGTACTAGACAATAGATATAATACTTATATACTTTTTTTTTGTAAATAAATGCTTATAATGATCTAATACTTTAATAAAAAAAAATGTACTTATTATGTTCATCTCATAAATATTTCTGTCCTGCGGGAATCGAACCCATGACTTTGTTTAGCAGTCCGACACTCGAACCACAAAAGTCGAAAGATAAATAAATAAAACGTTTATTTGATACAAAACAAGACAGAAGACATAAGTCGTCATCATCATCATTTCACCCGAAAGACGTCTACTGCTGGACATAGGCCTCCTCCAAAAGGGAGGATATATCATAATCGCCATTCTTGGTAGGCGGGTTGACGATCGCAGTTGGTTTAATACATACTCAGAGAACGTTGTTGTCCATCCACTGCTGAACCGCGTCGCTTTTTACGACACCCACGAAAAGAGATGGGATGGTGCTATTTTTTGTGTCCGGCATCACACGGAACACGAATATAATAATATAAGTAAAAAGATACTATTTTATTCACAAAAAGAATCACAAGAAAGTACATTTCGGTCTTTGCATGAACAAGTGCGATATGTGTCTCAGAATTGTGCCAAATGGGAGTACAGTACTGTACAGCTCAAAATGTACTAGGCATTATACCTGACGCTGGTATCCTGCTGGTTTCCTGCAGTAAAATAATATGGATGCCTCGTAGACCAGATACAACCAAGAAATTAATGATACTACATCTATTATAATCAACCATTCGAAACTAAGTTATTAGCCTATGTAATGTCAAATCAAAGTAAGTCAGGAGTAGTAACTAGTGCCCTCAATACAAGTTATCTTGATAACTTAGCAAAGGTGCTAGTTACGAACGACACATTTTTAATATGTCTACCTCTGCCATGTGAATGTCAATGTTTTTAAGTCTTAAATTTTGAAATGCCAATAAATGATTTATGTATTTATTTATTTAATGGCCGCTCTTTTAGTATATAGCTTTTCTCGGCCCTGTGTATTTGTGACTCAAACATAACTTGGTAACTAGTTTCTTTTACAAATATATTTGAAGTCATGCCAGAAAAAAGGATTTTACTGCATATTAAACCAGAAAAAAATCTCATTACTCAAATCTAACTCTAAATACCCGCATCGACAAACGCAACGTCACAATCACAAATCCATCTAATTAACTACGAGCGGGAAGGTCCGTCCGTAATCAAACATCTATCAGTTGACGGGCAAGCCGCGAGCTTACAGGCAAAACAAACGAGCAAATTAGTCTCAACCCGGTCCCCGACAGATCCTGATTGATGGATGGCCTCCAAGTCTTATACAATTAGCTTCTCAACAAATCCCTCGCCTCTGTCAACATTTTATAGGAAGATTAAAACCGTTTTGTTGAAGGCGGGATGGGAGTTTGATATGACATGGACCAAGGAACTTAGTAGGAACTTCGTGTAAGTGAAGTTCTAGTTTTGGTACCTACTTAGTTCTTCATGTAATGCATAGTTTATACATTGCAACGGAAATGGACAACGTAACGTAAGTGCTCAAAATAAACGACAAAATTTTGTGCTGCAACTTGAATTTCTGGAACTGGTCTGCAATCTGTTATTTACTGATTAGATGAAATTATTTTGCTTACTAAGTTAAGTTGGCGAAGGGTCCATATAACACGATTCCCACCGGCTTCCCTTTAGGAATTGCTTCAATACTGATCAACGACATTTCTATGTTAATTTATTGTTCTAAAATACAAAACAAAAAAATACGCATGCGAAGCGAAATCTAGCGATTTAAATTGTGGAAAGAAAAAATCGCTCACGAGCAGGATAAGATATCGCTGACGTCACCCAAAGACGTACTAAGTGGATGAGAATTTAGATACCACGAGCAGTGTTCACGGTAGCTTAGTGGCTAAAGCACTGGCGTACTGAGCCAGGAGTCGCAGGTTCGAATCCTGCTCGTGAGCGAGTCGGCTTCCGTTCTGGGTGATATTCACCCTTCGCCACTGCTAAGTTACGAACAATATCTATGACATGCCGGAAATATTACATAACATAATATAACATAACCAGCCCATTACTGTCCCACTGCTGGGCACGGGCGGGCCTCTTCTCAGTACGAGAAGGCTAAGGCCTTAGTCCACCACGGTGGCCTAGTGCGGGTTGGCGGACAATATTACAATACCTAAATATTATAATACAGGCCAAAACAAATTGCCTAATATGTGCATGCACGGAACTAATCTTCTATTAACATAGGTACTAAGGTACAACAATAACTTTGTTCAAATCAAATTTTACGAGTTGTGATTGTAAACGATCTCATTGACGCAAGTCGTTTACGTAGATCTGTAAAGATCTACATAAACGTGTGTTTACTATCCTAAATAACTTCCTGAAAAGTTTCTTCCTGGTACTTTAAACTCTTCTAAAATAGAAAAGCAATAAAACGGACAAAGCTATCGCCATAAATATTTCCAATTGTCATTATTTCGCAGCAAAATCAACAAATCGAACGATGCTATAAAGAATAAAGCCCACTATACATCTATTACTATAAACTTGCAGCAGGAAGTTCAATGTTCTGATAGCACAGTTCAATAACAAAGCTGTGAATGGTCTAAAAATATCCACAAAGAAATGGGACTCCCTTTCAATACAATCGGCCCTCGTTTAGACGTCTTTATAAAAGTTGTAAGCTCCACAAACTTAGGACGTGGATCGTGTAAACATTTTTTATGTTAGACGTTGAAACGATGACCCAGGTCGCTCCTTATTTAAAATGTTAATCTACTGAAAGTTATAACCCTATTTTTCTACATGACTCAGAAATGGTTCGCTGTTGTTACTACTTCCTTGTTAGATTTTAGTAAAGAATTCAATATCTTTAGATTCAATTTTCTGAGCTTGCTAACAGGTTTTAGTATTTACAATACCTACCTACTAAAATCTGTTAGCTAAAGTGTCACAGATTTGACGAATGTTTCGTCACTTAAACTACTTATACCAAACATTGGCAGGCTTGACCATTCCACATGCGTTTAGCTTTTTATAATACTAGATCGACGTAATGTTTTCCTGCAATAGTCGTTAAGCATGACCCGATTGAAGAAGAATGAAAAATTATTCGTGTTTCTTTGCACAACTTTATTTAAAAAAAATTACTGAACGTCCTTAGAAAATAATTCCATTACCGAAACAATTTCCTTTTACTGCCAACGATATAACCTTACCGTCGCGAAGTACCTAATGCTGGTAACAACATAGCTTTGAGAGCTGGAAACTCTTTCGAATTTACCTTTAGTATCGCAAAAGTCTTTTCGCAAAATTCTATTTGCTGGTCCAACATGCTGGTACAAGCGAATCTGGATTTTAAACACCTCGCCATAATGTCTATTTTATCTTGACTACAGTTTTTTGGTGGCAAGTGTATGTTAGTAGAAAGGTATTATTGGAAATTCCTGAACGTTCGAAACGTTCGGCTGATATGGAACGTAGACGATAGTTGGACTGCGATTGGAGGACTCCTGTCTTGGACGTGAAGGCTCCCGCTGCGTGACGCTGCATTCTGTTTTGTTTTACGAAAATAAATGTATCAAGAAAATCTTGGAGCTTTTCATTCGTACGGCGTTGAAGTAGACTGCTTATGTCGGGAAATTTTCAGCATTTTTATTTATGAAGCAGTCGTTTTGCAGCTTTTGATAAAAGAAAAAGTTGCAGCAAATAAATAATAGAAAGCATATAGTTGAATACAACACTGGATTGTACTTACATACCATCGATCACGGCTGTAATCCAAATGCGATAGGGTAGATCTTATCGCGATTTATCGGGTGCATTTCCACTCCTGGACTGAAAATGAAAATATCCCTACAGAAAACCAATTACGCTTGGCTTAGGGGGTCTCATTTAGGCACTTAGTCGTCCTTATTAACTACGTCTGTAAACCTCCTTTATCTTTGTCCATTCAGACCTTAGGTATAGCCTCAAGGCCCAACCACTTACTTTAAGTATATTGGTCAGTAGTTATTCAGGCCCAAGCAACCTTTGGGCCAATATTTGGTGATAATAGTTCTTGTTGTAATGAATGTCGACGGACCAAGCTGTGTACAGAAAAACCTAAACTGGTTTATGTTCTAAACTGTATCTGCCAAATGTATGTATTTTTTTTTGTGGAATTAAATAAATAAATAAATAATTTATCAAATATCGGCCCAGCGACCTAAAAAGAGACATCTCTGTTTGGTTTAATTTGCATTTGATGTCCCTTTTCTAGGTTGTTGGGCCGATTTAGGTATATTTTTGCAAATACCGGTCTGGGCCGCAACTACTTGTACCTATTTTTTGTACATTGGGTCGTCATTTATATCGAACTAAATACCAGGCCCCTCAGAAAGTATTGCGAAAAAAAGTTTTTATATATGGGAGACTGGCCAGTTATAATGTTTTTCGAAAATATGATTATTTATAAGTAAAAATAAGTAAGTTCCAATTTCAAAATTTCCCTCCACATTTTTTGCGAGTTAATTCAAAGTATTGTGTCTCACTGAAATATGGATCTGCGCCGGGAACATTTTAGAGCTATGATTTTATACGATTTCAAGTGTCGCCTGAAACCGGATGAATCGTACGATAGACTTCAAATGGCATTCATGGATGAAGGCCCTTCCAAGGCAACCGTGTATCGTTGGTATAACGAATTCAAGCGCGGTCGACCAACTTTGGGGGATGACGAAAGAAGCGGTCGCCCTTTGACGGCTGTTACCGAAGAAAACGTGCTAGCAGTGAAAAATTTAATCCAAGACAATAGGCGAATTACATATCAGGAGATTCAACACATATTGAAGATTGGATCGGGAAGCGTTCACGAGATTCTACACAGCCATCTTCGCGTGAGGAGGATAGTATCACGCTGGGTGCCACACAACCTCACCGATGCTCAGAAGCAGGCCCGGGTGGAATGGTGCCGTGATATGCTTAACAAATTTGAAGCAGGCTCGTCTCGGCGTGTTTACGACATCGTTACAGGTGATGAGTCCTGGATTTATCAATACGACCCAGAAACCAAGCGCCAGTCGACTGTTTGGGTGTTTCAAAATGAGCCAACGCCTACCAAAGTGAAGCGATCTAGAAGCGGGGGTAAGATTTTGATCGCTAGCTTTTTTAATTTGACTGGCCACTTGGTATCAATTCCCTTACGGGATCAAAGAAGCATTAATGCCGAATGGTATACTACCAAATGTTTGCCAGAAGTTTTCTCTGTTATAAGCAACAAGCGACCAAACACAGGGCTCCGCGGGCTACTGCTCCACCACGACAATGCACCTGCGCACACCGCACTCAAAACGAGGGACTTCCTGGACAGCACGCCAGTCAAACTCCTGGGTCACCCTCCTTACAGCCCTGATCTAGCACCGTGTGACTTCTTTTTATTCCCAAAAATAAAAAATCAGCTCAAAGGGATACAATTTTCGTCGCCGGAAGATGCGCTGGCTGCGTTCGAGCAGGCTGTAAACGAGGTGTCTGCGGCGGACTAAAAAGTGTTTTGAAAACTGGTTTAGGCGCATGAATCTTTGTATAGAGGCTGGTGGAAAGTACTTTGAAAAGATTTTATAAAAATATATGTACGTATAGAACAATTTTTTTTAGTTTCGCAAAACTTTCTGAGTGTCCCACGTATAGGTTGGGCCTTACGAGGATAGGACAAGATTTACTACAAATATAACGCAAACACAGCGTTGTTACCTAATGAAAATTACAGCTTGTTACAAAACCATTTAATGTTTATTAACTCTCAAAATCCATAAAAAGTTTCCGAGAGCATTAAATCATTCCCTAAATTTTACAAAAGCGAGCTAATGATTCCTTCACAAACAAATTTTCCGCACCTTACCATTTCCGCAAATTAGTAATTTAAAATTCACAACGCGGCAAGCATCTCAGTAATCGCGGTCCACAAACGAACTATAGTTAAGTAGAAACTCGCGTAAAACAAAGTGTCAGTTATTACATTAATAACGGAGGGCGGCAAAAACCCTACCCTTTTTGTTTATCCCTCGCTCCAACTTCCTCTTTGTCTCTTTGATGAAATATATAAACGTAAATATTCCGGGCGTTGTCTATGCTTTTTATTTCGCGCCATGTTTGTCGTAATGCCTGTTTACAAATGTATGAATGTGGAACGCTGGTTCTTTTTGAATTTTTTGAACGTATGAACGTTGTTATTGTGATGAAATTCCGACTGGCTTTTCGAGTACTGAAAGTTATTTACGCTACACCGCTAACAAGCTTTATTATATTTATTTAGTAATACTGCGGCTTTGGTTTATTTTCGACTAGACTTTGGCCACGGCTTCGCCTGCGTGTCACAGAAGTAACAGAACTGTTTATTTCCCGCGATGAAAAGATTTTATATATTAATCGGAGTTATGGTCTATTTGTGTGTCGAATTTCATTCAAATCCATTTAGCCATTTCAGCGTGATTGAGTAACAAACATCATGACAAACTTCACAATTTTTTTATGTTAGTAGGCTCAATGTTCAATGTTTGGGACAATTTAACAGTAACAACAAAATTTCTACAAAGTTGGAATTCTGACAAACACAACTGGAGTTTCGACTAAACATAAACACTTGAACAAAACATTTAAACTATTAGCAGTAATTTATAGCTTCGGTAAATAACTGGTTCCAAAATCACAATGTTCGATATTAATTTAACTAATGGCATTGTTTACCTAATTAATATGTATGTATATCGACAAAAACAAAATAAAGGCATTTAGTTCTGAAGTAAACATCTTGTATTTTATAATGAGCTGATTATAAACATTTTCATCAATTATTTTTCTAATAAAAAAATAATTGTAATATTTTAAATGAAAAATGCATCCTATATAAGCTGAAAATTTAGTCGTTTCGAAAACGAAGACGGGTCATTGTACTTATCATTACGAATAACTTTTACTAAGGGACCAGGGACCCTGAAATCGTGAAAAAAAATCAGCTATCAGATAATCAGATCCCTACATTAGTGTTCAAATAAATGGACAAAATGCCTAAATTTTTTTTCTTTTTTTATCCCTAGATCAGCTGATTATTTTTTCGCGATTTCAGGGTTGATCCTATCGTACCTAAAAGTTGTTTATAATGATGAGTACAATGACCCGTTTTCGTTTTCGAAACGACTGAACTTTCAGCGTGTATAACTGGTTTATTATTTTGTCAGCAATTGCAGTTATATTTTAAACCCTTTTTTATATTTGTGTTTAATTTGATCATGAATAAAATACTTCATTTTTTGTTGAGGCGCCAAAGACGAGCGACACGACATTCTTTTTGAGCGATCAAGAACGTCAATGTATGAAGCATCGCATAATACGGCGCAAAATGAACGTCGACGATCTTTATTCAAAAAGTTGATAGCATGGTATAATAACACCAGGTAGTCTCTTCCCGTGACAGCTAGGTCACGTGATTGCCTCCGTACTACGTCATCGGCCGTGGAGCCAATAGCGGGCTGTTAGCGTGACACTTGTCAGTTTGATGTGCTGCCACTTTGTGATAATAAATTACCCAAGCAAAATGCATTTTTTCATTTACTTTATTCTATAAACAATCACTTATTAACTAGTAATTTAATATAGTTTCCTTTATTAACTAATTAGATGAATAACACGAGATAACAAATAGTTAGGCTAGTTAGGAATTTATTTTATATTCATTATGAACAAAAATCTCCTTAAGTATATTGAAGATATCAATCAATGGCAGCACTGATCGTGACGTAGCTTGGAGGCATCGCCCTGTCATTGCGGGAAGAGAATACCTGGTGAAACATCTTATTATACCATGGTTAATAGTAAGTATCGAAGGCAGGCCATAAACCTACAATATAATTGTGCAATATTAATATTGAAGAATTATTATTGTATCGTCCCGATCTTCATTTGTATTTCAATCTCGACCCTAAACCTAGCCTTATATTGTAGGTGTATGCTGTATGCTAAGTACCTTCCACTTTTGTTCGTCAATGCCTATAGGTATTTAAATCAATTGTGCCATACCTCTCCTTTTTAAATACATCTAATACGTTCAAGACAGGCTCGAGCAAAGCCTGTTGAAGCAAACAAAATTGTACTTATTTAATGCAAAACTACAAACTATTTTCCATATACCTACCGTAGTAACCCTTTCGTGAATCCACGACAGCTGACCAGTGGGCTACTCTGATTTATTAGCGGGCCACCGCTCACAAAAAGGCGCCGTCCTAAGCTGTTTCCTTTTCATGAGTCCTCGAGTATTTCCCCACACGTTTTGCGTTATCAAAGAGGTTTTTATTGATACTTGCGTGTTATGATGGTTGAAACATTTATCGTGTGTTTATTGCTACTTTCCTTGAATTGATCTCTAAAGCACTTATTAATAAATTCTGATTCTAGAGTAGATATTACAAACAAAAAATAACGCGCAACTTGCTGGCCGCGGGGCACGCGCTGGGCGAGCGGGGCTAAGTGAGTGAGAGTGCAGGAGCTCTAAAACGTGTTACAAACAATCGATTCGAGATGTCTTCTTCTTGGTAATCGCAATGTATAAGGGAAACGCTTCCGATTTACTTGACACAATTTATAATTCGCCATTTTCGAAATGATGCTATATTTATTATATTAATTATGGCAGTGGACGATTACAACGATGGGTTTGTGGAAACTGTCCATACGGTCGGGTCTAGGATCTTTAGGACCCGTCGTACAAATAGAAATAAAAAGCTCTCTGACCACACTCTCGAGCTTATGGCGGAAAGACGCGAGATGATTCTGCAGTCCTCAGATGATGCGACTAAGTACCGGCAGCTCAATAGACAGATCTCAAAGTCCTTGAAAAGTGACCTACGCCAATTTAATACGGAACGTATTAAAGACGCGATAGAGAAGAACAAGGGCTCCAAAGTCTTCGCAAGAGACCTGTCTATTGGGCAGAGCCAGCTTGCAAAACTGAGGACCGACGATGGCAGAGTCGTATCCTCCAAGCCAGAGCTATTGAAGGAGGTCGAGAAGTTCTATGGACAGTTATACACGTCCACCCGGACACCCGCTGTAAATCGGGCTCATGACCCAAGAGCTCGATTGACCCGACACTATACCGAAGATATCCCGGACGTCAGCCTGTACGAGATTAGGATGGCTCTGAAGCAGCTCAAAAACAACAAGGCACCGGGTGATGACGGAATTACGGCCGAACTCCTGAAGGCGGGTGGAAAACCGATCCTTAAGGCCCTTCAGAAGCTGTTTGATTCCGTCATTCTTGAGGGAAGAACGCCACAGGCATGGAGCAGAGGTGTGGTGGTACTCTTCTTCAAAAAGGGCGATAATGCTCTACTGAAGAATTATAGGCCCATCTCACTTCTGAGCCATGTCTACAAGCTGTTTTCGAGAGTCATTACGAACCGTCTTTCGCGCAGGTTTGACGACTTCCAGCCTCCCGAACAAGCCGGTTTCCGAAAAGGCTTTAGCACCGTAGACCACATACATACGCTGCGGCAGGTTATACAGAAGACCGAAGAGTATAACTTGCCTCTTTGTTTAGCGTTTGTGGACTACGAGAAAGCCTTCGATTCGATCGAGACTTGGGCGGTACTACAGTCTCTTCAACGGTGCCAGATTGACTATCGGTACATCGAAGTGTTAAAGTCTTTGTATGAAAACGCCACTATGTCAGTCCGATTACAGGACCAAGCCTCGAAACCTATCCTTCTGCAACGAGGTGTGAGACAGGGAGATGTGATCTCTCCGAAACTGTTCACTGCTGCATTGGAGGATGTCTTCAAGGTTCTGGACTGGAAGGGGCTAGGCATTAACATAAACGGCGAGTACATCACTCACCTTCGGTTTGCCGACGACATAGTAGTCATGGCTGAGACCATGGAGGACCTCGGTACAATGCTCGATGACCTCAGTAGAGCTTTTGATAGAGTGGGTCTTAAAATGAATATGGACAAGACAAAGGTTATGTCGAATTCCCATATAGCACCCATTCCCGTAAACATCGGAGAATCTACACTCGAAGTTGTTGACGATTATGTATACCTAGGACAAACTGTCCAGCTAGGTAAGTCCAACTTCGAGAAAGAGGTCAATCGTCGAATCCGACTCGGTTGGGCAGCGTTCGGGAAGCTACGCAATATCTTCTCGTCCAAAATACCGCAGTGTCTCAAGACGAAAGTCTTTGACCAGTGTGTGTTGCCAGTAATTACTTACGGTACTGAAACGTGGTCGCTCACAATGGGCCTGATAAGAAGGCTCAAAGTCACTCAAAGGGCAATGGAGAGGGCTATGCTCGGAGTGTCCCTGCGTGATCGAATCAGAAATGAGGAGATTCGCAGGAGAACGAAAGTAACCGACATAGCCCGAAGAATTGCCAAACTTATGTGGCAGTGGGCGGGGCACATTGCTCGCAGAACGGATGGCCGATGGGGCAGTAAAGTTCTGGAGTGGCGACCGCGTACCGGAAGGCGCAGCGTGGGTAGGCCCCCCACAAGGTGGACCGACGACCTGGTGAAGGTCGCGGGAATCCGCTGGATGCGGAAGGCACAGGACCGGTCGTTGTGGCGATGCTTGGGGGAGGCCTATGTCCAGCAGTGGACGTCTTTCGGCTGAAATGATGAATGATGATGAATTATGGCATCCTTTTAATGATTCAATCAAATGTTAATGTAATAATCGATTTCACATAGCATGGGTACGATGACAAGTGTCAAATACCTTCATGCTTTGTGGTGAAGTCTCTTTTACACTTATACATAAGGCATCAATCTATCCTGCTGTCACTGTATCCCTGCAATGTGAAAAGGATTATAAAATTATAATGGATCAAATCATTGGAATGATGCCATTTAATTAGTATACAACGAAAGGTGATTGCTTGCATTAGGTACTATTGTTGATCGAAGCATTAGAAGGATGATTGGATTAGAATTAGCATAAATTCTCATGAATATAGTAATAAACCTCACCAAACAACACAACCATAGAACCAATCTACGTTAAAATGAAATTTCCACAAAAGCGAGTGGGTATAATTCACTTATTGTACCAATATACGACAATGTATTCAGGGATTGACAGCCGTGAAATTAACATCAACGAGAATCTGAGCGAAAAGTACGTGATGGGAATGCTATATCGCTTACCATGTAACGGGAAATATACAGGCTATGTATATTAGAATATGACGTAGGCATTTCAATTAAGCGTCTTGAAAGTGCGTTTATATAAAATATAATATAAGGTAACATTATTAGCTAAGGTACTTTTTAGAGGTGAATGTACTCGTCATAACAAACAACTATATACTAATATGGGAGCAACCCGGAAATTGCGAAAAAAAAAAACAGTTCCATACATTTTGTCCAGCAACATCGATCACTTTATGCTAATAATGTTAGATCTTATACAGGATTATTTTTGATGAATTAATAACCCTTTCAGGGATGATTGTAGGTACTCATCAATTTGAACACCTTTTATTATGACACTAACTTTGAATAAAAAAGCAACTGTTCCATACATTTTGGATGAGTACATGAAACAACTTCTTAGGGAACGGAAATTATTCTTGCAAATTCAAAGTTGATGTCACAATAAAGTTGCACAATTTGATTAGTAGGCACAATCATTCCTTCAAGGGTTGATAACCCTGTATATCTAAATATCTTTGCCATGATCCGACCTATTGTCTGATCCATCAAATAATTATTTTGTTATAGTTTGTTTTGATATCTATCTACTGATGAATCCACAATTTGCCCTACTAGAGATACAAAATTTGACGTATTTTGTATGGAGCTTATGTCAAATTTCTATCTCCAGTAGGGAAAATCGTGGATAGATTGAATATTAATTTTGGCCTTAAGTATAGAACTTTTGTTGGATCGTGATGTAGGCTCTACAACGTGTTATTGAAATAACTGAAAATAGTGTGATTAAAATAAATGTTCATTTGAATTACGAAATTGATTTAATAATAAATTACTACACCTTTTTTTTCGTGGGGAAAATCCTCATGGATGCACTCCGCCCGGGGAATGCGGAGCCAGTGTCGGACTCTTACCGACTAAAACCCACGACGGTGTTCCTTTACCGACCCTTGGCTGGGGGTGTGGGAAATACTCCTGAATTCACCCAGCCATCCACGGCAGGTCCCGGCTCGCCACTAGTAGTCAAGCCCCTCCATCCCGTGCGGCAACCACATCGGCCGCACCCTCCTATTACCTGGCACGCGCGGAACACTACGCGCCACCGTCACGGGCCTTGATTGGTCAGGCGGCGGGCTACCCCGAGTCCACCGCCCGCAGGTCCACATCTAAGGTGGCTGGAGGTCAGCATACGCCCTCCTACGACGCCCAGGTCGTCTCCTGCGGATGGGAAGAGAGGTCATCGCCTCTCAAACCCTCTTCGCCGCCTCTTTAGGGAGCATTACCTCCTCTTAGAAGGAGAAGACGCCTTCCCAAGCGATCTCGCTCCCGACCATAGACAGAACCACGGCTGGAAGAGAGAGGTCGCTGCCGCCTACTGCAGTGATGAGGTCACGGCGCTGCGTGGGCCAAGCTGGGCACTCCGCTAGTGTGTGCTGCACCGTGTCCTCTGGTCAGCTACTGCAGTGATGACACTCGGGCGTCGGCTCCCGGTCTATGTGACACAGATACTTCCTGAAGCAACCGTGCCCCGAGAGTATTTGCGTCAGCTGGTAGGTGAGGGCACCATGGCTCCTCTCCAGCCACTCCTCCATGACGGGCCTTACCGCCGCTATCGCGGCGTACCCTAAAGATACTACGCCTAAATTGAATGTGCATGTGTGGGTTACATAACACTACTACACATAATATAATGTTACAATTTAAAGTGAAAAGTCGTCAGTCGTCGTACGTATATCATAAATACTTCGACCATGGGGAAGTTCCTGAATATCTATCATCATGAATCATCATCATCATTTCAGCCGAAAGACGTCCACTGCTGGACATAGGCCTCCCCCAAACATCGCCACAACGACCGGTCCTGTGCCTTCCGCATCCAGCGGATTCCCGCGACCTTCACCAGGTCGTCGGTCCACCTTGTGGGGGGCCTACCCACGCTGCGCCTTCCAGTACGCGGTCGCCACTCCAGAACTTTACTGCCCCATCGGCCATCCGTTCTGCGAGCAATGTGCCCCGCCCACTGCCACTTAAGTTTGGCAATTCTTCGGGCTATGTCGGTTACTTTCGTTCTCCTGCGAATCTCCTCATTTCTGATTCGATCACGCAGGGCACTCCGAGCATAGCCCTCTCCATTGCCTTTTGAGTGACTTTGAGCCTTCTTATCAGGCCCATTGTGAGCGACCACGTTTCAGTACCGTAAGTAATTACTGGCAACACACACTGGTCAAAGACTTTCGTCTTGAGACACTGCGGTATTTTGGACGAGAAGATATTGCGTAGCTTCCCGAACGCTGCCCAACCGAGTCGGATTCGACGATTGACCTCTTTCTCGAAGTTGGACTTACCTAGCTGGACAGTTTGTCCTAGGTATACATAATCGTCAACAACTTCGAGTGTAGATTCTCCGATGTTTACGGGAATGGGTGCTATATGGGAATTCGACATAACCTTTGTCTTGTCCATATTCATTTTAAGACCCACTCTATCAAAAGCTCTACTGAGGTCATCGAGCATTGTACCGAGGTCCTCCATGGTCTCAGCCATGACTACTATGTCGTCGGCAAACCGAAGGTGAGTGATGTACTCGCCGTTTATGTTAATGCCTAGCCCCTTCCAGTCCAGAACCTTGAAGACATCCTCCAATGCAGCAGTGAACAGTTTCGGAGAGATCACATCTCCCTGTCTCACACCTCGCTGCAGAAGGATAGGTTTCGAGGCTTGGTCCTGTAATCGGACTGACATAGTGGCGTTTTCATACAAAGACTTTAACACTTCGATGTACCGATAGTCAATCTGGCACCGTTGAAGAGACTGTAGTACCGCCCAAGTCTCGATCGAATCGAAGGCTTTCTCGTAGTCCACAAACGCTAAACAAAGAGGCAAGTTATACTCTTCGGTCTTCTGTATAACCTGCCGCAGCGTATGTATGTGGTCTACGGTGCTAAAGCCTTTTCGGAAACCGGCTTGTTCGGGAGGCTGGAAGTCGTCAAACCTGCGCGAAAGACGGTTCGTAATGACTCTCGAAAACAGCTTGTAGACATGGCTCAGAAGTGAGATGGGTCTATAATTCTTCAGTAGAGCATTATCGCCCTTTTTGTAGAAGAGTACCACCACACCTCTGCTCCATGCTTGTGGCGTTCTTCCCTCGAGAATGACGGAATCAAACAGCTTCTGAAGGGCCTTAAGGATCGGTTTTCCACCCGCCTTCAGGAGTTCGGCCGTAATTCCGTCATCACCCGGTGCCTTGTTGTTTTTGAGCTGCTTCAGAGCCATCCTAATCTCGTACAGGCTGACGTCCGGGATATCTTCGGTATAGTGTCGGGTCAATCTAGCTCTTGGGTCGTGAGCCCGATTTACAGCGGGTGTCCGGGTGGACGTGTATAACTGTCCATAGAACTTCTCGACCTCCTTCAATAGCTCTGGCTTGGAGGATACGACTCTGCCAACGTCGGTCCTCAGTTTTGCAAGCTGGCTCTGCCCAATAGACAGGTCTCTTGCGAAGACTTTGGAGCCCTTGTTCTTCTCTATCGCGTCTTTAATACGTTCTGTATTAAATTGGCGTAGGTCACTTTTCAAGGACTTTGAGATCTGTCTATTGAGCTGCCGGTACTTAGTTGCATCATCTGAGGACTGCAGAATCATCTCGCGTCTTTCCGCCATAAGCTCAAGAGTGTGGTTCATCATCATGAATATTTAATGTGAATTTAAATTTCCAAAAATCTGACCAGATGAGGTACAGCTGCATGTCATCCCTTGCATATTGAAAGAGTCGGCGTGGTAGGAAATTAACGTAATGGCTTCGGGACAGCTATCTGTCACTATGTTTGCATTAACGTTTAAAAGTCGACATTATAATGGCTCTTGAATACAATGATTTGTTTTAGTGTATGTTGATTTTTTTATTTTATATGGATAAGTAAGTAATCCAATGAGGAACCTCTGAAAAAAGTACGAATCGTAAGGTTTAGTATACACGGCATTTACACCACACGTTATTTTGTAGGATAAATATTACCGAATACGTAGCTAATGCATACCTTTTACCTATATTGAGTACTAGCGGCCCGTCCCGGCTTCGCACGGGTGGACATGAAAATATAGCCTATGTTACTCAGGGTGAATGTAGCTTTCTAATGGTAAAAAATCGTAATAAATCGGTGGTAATCGGTGTATACATGGAAAAAAAAACTCGTCGAATACATAACCTCCTCCTTTTTTTGAAGTCTGTAAAAAATCATAGTTGAAGTCACCAAACATTTATCACAAAATCATAAGAAAGATGTAAGAATAAAAACAAAACATTCCATTGATTTGCATTTAATTAAACAAATATCTTATTTATACAACTTTACTATTCTGGTAACATATTTATACAGTTTGTTTGACATAATATAACTCAAGAAACTGTTAATAATTCATAACATTCTTAGCAAACCTTCTTATAGATTATATCTTTTGAATATCTGATTAGGCAATAGTCTTCGTCAATCTAAATTCTAAACTATTATGTATGATATTACAAAATTCTCAACACTATTTTGATAATCACTTTCACAATATTCCTTAGACAGAACATAACATGGTCAAATAAAAGTACCTACCTATATTTAGAGCGTTTAGCCCTGATTCCAAAACCTTCACGGTATTTTATTTAATATGTCCCTACTTTAAAATTTAAAGTCATAATTTATACATACCGACTTAAATTTACGTGACTTACAATAAAATGTTACATTTCATATTCTATTGGTATACAATTTCAGAAAAATAACACATCTAAAAATTATCAAAAATAAACAACCTACAAACGGTTGACTTGCGTTTTTAAAATGACAGTATTTTGAACGCCAATCTAGCGTTTGTCTTCTCAACTTAGCCTAAACCATAAGAGTGAATATTAAAAACAAAGGAATAGCTCAGAACACACAGACATAGTAAAAATATAGACGTCCTGTGAACATTCATAGTGAAGCCAACAAAACGTGCTCCTCCGTGTACAAACCCACGCACACACCTCACCTCAAACCATGCTCACCGCTCCGCGCTCTCAATACACATGTCGCGGCATCGTCCAGTAAGCATCGCGAAAACAAATATCCTTCAGGTGCATGGTGTGTGGGTGAGCGCTGGTTTGTTGGCTTCACTATGATTTGTCGCAGCACTTCGTCTATATTTTTTACAATGTCTGAGTCAGAACAATGGCATAAATATAATGCTAGAACAAAACACATTATTAGTACATTGTTTCCTATGTTTACAATATTTAACCGTATGTTTAAATCTTAAAAACTAGCATCGATCCAGAAAAACTGTCATGACATTAATAAACAATCACTGTTCTTCAATCATTAGTTTATGTTACTACAAACGCATCACTGTTTATAATCTCTTGCATTTGAACAGTAAATATAAAAGACAAACATTTCAAATGTACTCTAATTAGCTAACAGTTACATAAACAGGCATTGTTTCTAGTGTTTCTAGAATTTTTAGATGCTGCAGTGTTGCTGAAACTGCGCTCGAGGAATTGTTTAAACAGTTTTTTTTAAAGAGATAATTTGTTAAATATTTATTCAGGAAGACATTACAATATGGAAATCAAAGAATAACAACAGTCTGTACCAAACGCATAATAAAATATCTTGTCCAAGTGTTTTACATCAAATCTATATGGAAACTAGCTATTGTTGTCGACGAGACAATTATTTTCCTGTAACCAAATATGAGATTCTGAATAGCAACGTGTATTCCGAGACCTGTCCCATAAAAGAAAAACACAATCGACAAAAGTATACGAATAGTACAAGATCCACTATCAACAGTATCTATGACTTTTTCTATGAATCATCAGTCATTATCATTACACATAGCATTGACACCATGGAAACAGCTAATGGCGTTAACCTATAAACCAAATGGCTATAACGTCAGTGTGGTACTAATAATTACATTAGGCGAGACAACAATACTAATTGCTTAGTCATCCCCGATAGGGGTTCCCCTTTGGAACCGGTACCTTACTGTATACAAAGGGACAATGGTTATTACTAAGATTTACATTAACTTTTGGTATGTGTGCTTATAAAATATGTGATTCCAGAAGTTTCCCGCTGTATAAAATTGTAGGAAGGAATATATGAGCAGGTTAGAAGTTTATTTTTGGTCAATATTTTATACAATATTGAATAGACTTCCAAAAATTCTGAAATTCAGATTCGAAATATAAAAGGAATCGATATTTAAGACATTTCAATTGAAATAAAAAATAACATTTGACAGGAAATTTTACATTGGGCATTTGTATACACATTTTAGGTAAATATCAATTGTTTTTGAATTTCACTAATTTCACCCTTGCACTTTTTACAATTTTAGGCTGCTAAACAGTCCAAATTACCTTGGTACCCACCACCTTGTCTGACTAGACGTATATTTCTACTTCGAAGTTCAGGGGGTGATGCCTCTGACTTTTCATCCGAACTGTGACATAGGAGAATCCCACTCCACCATCAGTTATATTGGCACTGGCGTGGGAGAAGTCGTTGTCTATTGCTGCAACTCCCTGTAAGAAAAAAATAAAACAATTTAAGTAAGACAAACGGAAGCCACAAAGAAGATTTAGCAGAAAATGCTTGAGCCAAGTCCGGTCTAGAACAAAAAATTTGATAAGATAGCTACTACTATTGAAAACGAAAAAGAAATAAAGCATGACACTGGCAATCATGCATTAATTGAGAATTTTCTTGATCATCGAATTCCAATGTTGAAAATTCCTATTCATTTTGCTTATACTTCAGAATATTAATTGTAGGTATGTATGATTATTATCAATGTAATTTTGACTTCATTTTTATTCTTAGGCGCACGTTTCTCTCTGTTAATATAGTTATTTAAAATTCCTAAGTAAAACGAAATTCGTCTTTTGTTTCCATTCAGCTTTTACAACAATAAACAAGAACAACATTAACCCGAATAACATTTGCCAAGTGTTTGCAAAATCATTAAGTACCTACAGTAGGTAAGGACAGTAGTATAAGCCGATGGGACAGTGGCAAGTCCACAGCTTACACTACTTTCCATCCCTACCCACTATAATTATTGAATTCGCTAAGCACTTGACCATTTCGAAAAATTTGTTTTTGTAATGTGAATGACACTTGACTTTTGTTTTGTTCGAAAGTTTTCTGATTACTTTAGTACCTACTGAACTGTCAATTTTAACATTTAAATTTAACTCCCCTGCAGACTGCAGACTTTTAATCGGCCGATACTTTAGCTAGACAATTTAATAAGTCTAAAGAGAAGTTCTTGTCTTACAATGTTCAACGGTGGCGTCAGATTTGCCATTATTTATAACCAACGAATAATGTTACAAAAACAAAACATGGAATTTTGCTTTACGAGGTTTTCACTATCGAACGATGGTACCAACAGGTGTACTCACATCGGCAGAATCAATTTTCCATTGAAAAAAATTATCGCTCAACTATCGGCCAACAGTTTAGTCTGTAGTCTGCGGAGGCTCTTATTTTGATAATGGTTTTTTATAGTATATGGTGGCAAAACGAGCTAAAGGCCCACCTGATGTTAAGCAGTTACCTTTGCCCATAACAACTTCAATACTACCTAGGTTGTTGCCTAAATGGTACCGCAAGTCGGTTCGCCAAACTGAGACATGAAGATGGAAAATCTCATATGATTGCAATTTCACCGGCACCCGTACCACAGAGCACCGTACCCTTCAGACCGAAACACAGCAATGCAAGCATCACTATTTGGCGGAGTAGTAGGTACCGTGGTATTCTTCCTTAGTCATTTTAATACATATAATATGACCTCTCTTTTGGTTTATCTTTTGTTTAAGATGAGTCAATTACAACCTTTAAAGAGGCCTTGTTTTGGTATATTACTTTATCTGCACGCAATTATAGCTCTAAGATTATCAAAAGATGAACAAACAAAAATGAACCTACCCGTTTCGATATTAATGTAAAAATTATGTTCTCAAATAACTCATAACATTTAAATTATTATTTTCAAAACCATATTATGTAACTTAATCTAAAATAAGTAAATCACCCTTGACCCATAGGCTTAATAGATACTGCATATGCGATTAAGCCGGTTGCCGGTTGATGGCAATAGGCTCGCCCCCTATTACATGGGACTTACAACATATCTGGCGAAATGTGGGTGTACTATACACCTCTGCCTACCCCTTCGGGGAAATACAGGCGTGATGTTATGTTATGTTATACGATTAAGGTGGAGTTGCCATCTCTAAAATTTGGCAACCAGGACAAGACGTGTGAAAACCCCGGATTTTAGAGCCCAGAACCCGGACATATCAACAGGTTATTGTAAACATAGTCAGTGTAATTAAAAACAGTTGAAAATGTCATAAATCACCTTTTTATTTATTTTCAGACTTTAATTTTTTTTACCCGGACTACAAATGAAGCCCCACCGGACGCTCCCCGGATGCCTTCTAAACTAGGACAAATCCGGGGAATCCCGGACGGATGGCAACCCTAGATTAAGGAAGCTATTGAGAAAGAAAATTCTAGCACAAACGTGTTTAACATTAGCCAAATTAATTTTATTACAACACGTTTCTTATGTTTGTATAATGATTCACCTGGACGTAAGTTTTTGTACAAAATGCTGACGTAGCGTATAAACATTGTACTTTAAACAAGGTAAAGTAAATCGGTGTGACGATGACGGTCAAGGCGCATTGTAAAAATATTTCTTACGCCATCACTAAGAATGCGAAGAATCTAGAACATTATTTATAAGTAATCGAGTTCATGGATAGTAACTTTAATGTAAATTCAAGT
Organism: Asteroscopus sphinx; assembly: GCA_949699075.1. Lineage (NCBI taxonomy): Eukaryota > Metazoa > Arthropoda > Insecta > Lepidoptera > Noctuidae > Asteroscopus > Asteroscopus sphinx. Next base: position 17,059,327 of record OX453013.1, read on the forward strand.
TTTGAAGGTTTTTAAAACACTATGAATAAACAATAATTATTGAGGTACCTGGGTAGGTATTCATTTTTAGGAAAATTTCATATTAAGTACCTATTTCTTTTTAATTTCAAACATATAATAAATATCCCCAGCTTATCCTAATTTTTGTTCAAACTTTGGTAGGTATACAAAAAAAACTTTGTTTGATAAAAAAACCAACCTTAATTGTCCTTTTTTCTGGATCACTAAACGTTAAAGTCTTGATTCTCTTTTTGAAGGGTATCGCAAAGTCTTTGACCCTCTGGTGGAAGACCATCTTCCTATGAACAGTATCGCCGATGATCATGTCGGAGCACACACACACACACAACAAACACGACAGTACAAATAACAAGAATACAAAACGCATTTCGATTTTATTTCACATAGTTGCACAAGTTGTATAGCTTATGCGACTGTACAGCGGCGAATGAGATAACCTCTCACCGTCGTCGGAAGTTTCGATAAACGACAGTATCGACGACACAATAACAACTCACTCACTTCACTCCGCTCGTAATTTACACGCTTTTGCTAAAATGACGCGTCCAGAGGCATCTTAATGAGTGAACTCGTTCCCAAATGATATTTGACTGACGAACTATTAAGATTACCGGCGAGTCGCCTCGTAGTTTGTTTATGCAGCAGTAGTTTTGAAATTGAAACAATAGGCGATCGGCAATTGTTTTCGCTGTTTGGTATGTTAATATTGATGATTTATAAATTATTGATTATTATGATTTTTGTAAACTCGCCCGGTAAAAACAATTGGGTTCCAAAAAATATGTGTTTATAGCTATTTTGGAATGAAAAGAAGATATACTGACATGGTTTCTCAGTATCTGAGATCTACTTTGCTTCAAACAGTGCCAAATAAAAGAAAAACTAGTTTTCATTGCAGAATGTAGTTACATTATACACCCCAAAATTGAAAACGGGTAGGTACGGCAATAATAAAAATACAATGTTATTTTTAGTACAAACCTCAAACCTCGGACGAATCATCCGAGCCTCAAACACCCTAAAAAGATTTTTTTTTTTATTTTTTTTTTTTATGATAAATAGATCTGCTCTTGACCGCAATCTAGACAGCTTTGTCAGGATGTGGTCGACGATGGAGCGAGCAAACCTATTAGGTGCCGATTCACTCCAGCTTTAAAGGCGTTAGGGTTATAAGTGCCCGGAAATACAGATGCCGGCAGTGAATTCCACAACTTGGCTGTGCGCATTATGAAAGAGTTCTCAAAGCGCTTGGTCCTGATAGGAGGGATTTCTACCAATTTCCTTTTATGTATCTGATAATACATAGTGTGTTTCGAAAATAATGCTGGAGGACCAAATCTGAAATTAAAAGGCACAGAACAATAAAAAAGCTTGTATGGTCAATGAAGTCTTGATCTCGATTTTGGAGAAAAAAAAATTGCGTTTTTAGATTTCTGAAAATAGTGTTTTTATTAAGATGCTTGTAAATTGTCATACAATTTATTGGGTGACTACAGATCATTGATTATAAGTTTTAAATATTTTAGGACATTTATACACAGCACCATCTAGTCCCAAACTAAGCAGAGCGTGTACTATGGGTACTAGACAATGGATATAATACTTATATACCTACTTTTTTTTGTAAATATATACTTATAATACAATACATAAGAAACACCCAGACTAACACAAACACTTATGTTCATCACACAAATATTTGTGTCCTGTGGGAATTGAACCCACCTCGTGATCAGCAGTGCGACACTCGAACCACTAGAAACGCCACAGACGGTATTGATAATTCTACTCTGCGAAGCAACCATGGCATTTTTTTTATCAATCATCTATCGGCTGTCACAAGAAATGCAGTAAAACAAATAAAGAAATGCAGTAAGGTTGCACAAAAGTTGATTACCATTTAAAAAAAAAATTGTAAGTTGCTATTGCAATGTATGGAAAATAAAGAAACTTGATAAAAAAAAACCATTTCCTTTAATTTGCCACATAATATTTCTTTGCAGGACTTGTTCCTTTTCATCAGAAACCTTATCTATAGTGGTTCAATAATACAGGCAGATTTTTTTATAAAAAACATTGGGTTCCTGGCTTCGGCTAGAAATCGAACCACCTCTTAAAAAAACAAAGAAATACAGTTTTTGTTTTCTTCAAAATGGATCTCACGACTCCTTTGACAACATTTCCTATACTTTATATTTTCGGATTTTGGCCTCTAACACTATTTTCAAAACTCATTCTGTATTTTTTTCTACTACACTAAATTACATGGTTTTAGTGATACTGAAAGTTTTCTAGTAGGAAGCGGAGAAAGTGACAAATGTTGTGCAGGGATTGCCTGATGCAAGCAAACTTATCGAGCTGAACTTCCTGGGTCTTAAGGAACAAGGACTAACAGACCTTGACCAGACAGGTCCTTAGCTAAAGAAGTTGCGTTTTTACAATCTACTCATGTACTGATTTAAAAATAATTACCCAATTGAGCTTTGATTTTTTTTTTGTTTGTCCATTAGGAAAAAAAAATAGGTAACTAGCGGACCCGGCAGACGTCATCCTGTCCGGAAAAGCAGCGCCACATATCATTAAAATTGTCCCTGCCTTTTAGAAGATCAGTGACATACCGATAGCAGCGCCACCTACTGGGTCCAATTGTGTTTTCAAACCATCCAGGAACCCATTGAAATATACACAAAAATTTGATCCGAATTAGTCCAGCCATTAAGGGGAAGTTAGGTGATAAACACACGTACAGAAGAATTATTTATATTAAGATGTGTAATGTAACATGGTATAAATAATAAAACCATTCCAATCGATTCATTCATGAACAAACTACTTTCAGGTTTGTTTACTAAAAACAACATTGTATATATAATTAATGATACCAAGTTAATTCTTATTTACAAAAAAATAAAAAATAAGTATTATATCCATTGTCTAGTACCCATAGTACAAGCTCTGCTTAGTTTGGGACTAGATGGTGATGTGTAAAATGTCCCCAAAATATTCATTTATTTATTTAGTTTGATCACTCCGTCAGAAACGGTCATTTATATTATAAATTTTAAAATATACTAGCGACCCGCCCCGGCTTCGCACGGGTGCAATGCTGGTACTAAATATACTACAGAATGTACATATAAACTTTCCTCTTGAATCACTCTATCTATTAAAAAAACCGCATCAAAATCCGTTGCGTAGTTTTAAAGATATGCATACATAGGGGCAGCCAGCGGGAAGCGAAAACAATTTCTTGTAATTTTTTCCCAAAATATGATAAGCAAGGTTTATTTCCTTGAAAATTCGCAATTGCTATTTTTCTTCCACGACCACAGGTGATCAATCTTGTCGTCACTCGAAACTTTGACGAGAAAACTTTCCGTGATGACCTGACGGATGCAATTTTTGTTATCTACCCACCAATATTGAAGTTTAAATAGGTTTTGTAAAGTTGAACCATGTTTTGTTTCATAATTGCACGTGTCAAGTTTGGAGTGATCGAAATTATAGGTTTGTATGGTAGTATAATTACTGTTTTTGGCCTTGATTGGAAGTAATATCAGTACTATACCGATAGTCTGTTGAATGGATTGGATGTTAGTGTTGATAACGAACGATTCGTACCTTATAAAGTTTTTATGTGTGTAAGGTTGGATTGAAACTGAAGGGGATTGATTAGCTGTAATCACAGAAGATTTTCTGTGCCTGTAATAGACGAAAATCACTTAATTACAGCGGGATTTCCTAGCTGACTCTGAAACCGTGAATAAGTATAGAATGCACTAAGTAGATATTAAGGTTATTTTGTTACTCGTAGTAATAATATGTCCCAGAAAAACCCTATTCCTGAAAGAAGCTACTTTTTGCCAATTTGCCTGAAGAGATGTTTCCTATTATAAGAGACCAAGAGGTCCCATCAAATGCTCGATCAACACGTGCGCTCGTCAAACACTAAACTTATTTTAGGGCACCGATGGAAATTTTATAAAATGTATAAAAAAAAAAAAAAAAATTAAGAACAATAATTCATTAAGAAAATCAAGTCGGAACAACAATAATTCTTCAAGAAAATACAGTAAGCACCTAAAGAAAAGACAGCCCCAATGATATTTAAAATTACAGATATATTACTTGCGCGCGCAATTTGAAGACTCGAAATGTCCTAATTAGGAAGTTTTTCTAATAGTACGCGTCAAGAAAAGCGCCGAGCGGACCAGTGACAAAAAAAAACTAAAATGCTGTCTGTGTGTACAGAAGTGAACCAATTATGACGCGAAATGTACAAGTTTATGTGTATGTGTGCTGCCGCTGCGTACAGATTTTTTTTTCGTTTGTTTTATTGGGGTGTATAACATATCTTTACTTTTAAATATCATTTCTTAGCCCCAAAGAGGAACGCAAAAGCATTTTTGTATTCTTAGGTACGGAGTAGACACACTAAAATGTAGCCACTAGCTAGATATAACAATATACATAAAGTTCCCAGTAACACCACACGATTCTCAGAAGCTATAGCGATAGAATCAGTTATGAGGGTAGAAATCCCCGGTAAATCCCCCGTTTACGAAATAGCCGCCAGCATCGTTCTAGACAACGGTTAATAGTTTCTACATGAATATGTAATAAACAACACAGTATCTAAGTTCTGTTTGAGTATATTCAAACGGCGAATTTAGTTTTCTTATATTTTCGGCCGATACTTGATCAATTATCACTTTTGGGTGTTGATTTTAGACTATGGAATGATTACAATATTTTCTATAATTTAATAATAATATAATATAATAATAAAATCTTTATTTCAGATCACAGATCCATATAATGTTAGTATGACCTTAACCTATTGTTAGTAATATAATTAAACACAAAATTTCCTAATTAGGGACATACATGTCTCTCCGTACATGTATACCAGCCCAGTGCCTGATAAATGGTCCATCAATTTTGTCCGCCATTTAAGTAACTGCTGACTTATTTATTTTTCTACTTAAAGTCGTGTTTTTTTCTCTTGTCTGATTTAGTAAACAATCTTGGCATGTCTCTTTATTCAAATAACTACTGATAAAATATAATTACAAGTTCTGCACATGTAATTATGTTCAAAAATGTTATTTAGTGTGTCTTTTAATAAATTTTACTGACGAATTGCATTAAAAAGACATGTCAAGATTCTTTAATAAATACGCGATTAAATAAATACCAGTTAACATATTTCAAAACCTCGCCCCGTTATAATTTTATTTAAACAACAACAAAATAATGCGTAGGATTTCGTCTGGCGTACGCTCCATTACATTCACAAACATCCATACAAATATTTGTCGATATGGGAATTGAACCTGTGTTGTGACTGATCTCAGAAGATGGAGGCGCCATTGCCCAATATTTAAGTCGCATAACAACAAACATAGAGATAATGAAAGAAATGAAAGAAAAATATTTATTTCCACAACAAGACACGCCGTAGTACATAAACAAAGAACTATGAAAGTATAATTTTAGGAAATCTTGAATAGTGGCAACGATCATAAGAAAATTAACGATGCAAGTCGTAGTTGCAGCAATGAGGTTGACCCTCAGCATGATGCTATGTTGTAACGTGAGCCACAACACAGTGCCGATTTTCAGTGTCAACCCCAAGTACAAGCGGATGCCAAGCCAGCGAAAGAAACTAATAATTATTCACTAAAAAAAAGCAGTTATAAATGGTAAGTGTTACAAATACTGTGTTACATAGCATAAACTTTCATGATCTTAGTATCTCTTAGTACGAGGCTGAAATCCCCAGAAATGTTTTGCAACTGCTAAGCAAGCAGTTCAGTAGTCAATTTAGTTCAGGAACTACTGAAAGTCAATTACTTTCAGTAGTTCCTTAACAAACACACAAACAAACACAATGATCCCTTAACTAAACCACAAACAGAAGAAGAAAATGTTGGTAGTAGTGGAGCTCTTTGTTAAAGAGCTCGTCCGGGGAAGTACTACCACCGTACCTATTTCTGCTGCCAAACAATGCTTATTATTTTTGAGGAAAGAGGTAAGGGTCTTGAACGCCCCCTAAGCCACTGCGACCTGGTAAGATCTATTGTGACGCCTCTTGCAGCATTACAGCACTTCCCCAAGCTGCAAGTCAATCATGAAGTCGACTATGACTTTGGGGGAGGAGGACCTGATCTCCTGCGTTGAGATGACGTGGCCTCAAAAATGCTGGCTTCTGATGTGGTGAACTGCATCACATTCGCATAGGATATGGATGGGCGTCTCATCCTTTTCGCGACAAAACCTGCAAACTGTGGTATCACTGAGACCCATCCTGTGAAGGTGTTTATTCAGCTTGCAGTGCACAGTAAGGGTTCTAGTCAGGTATCTTATCTGGTTCCTGTTCAAAGAAAGCGCCTCCCAAACAATGATGCTTGCAATGATGTGTTCCGCTGCGAAGAGTATGGGTGCTGGTGAAATTAGTACAATTACATGAAACTCCATCATCATGTCCCAGTTTGTCGAACGCAATATGCAATACCATTTATGCAACAGTCTAGCAGTCGCTAAGGGTGAATATTTTCAGAAGGGAAGTGGTAGGTACCTAAAATCCTTAAAATTGTTAAGATCGCACTTCAATAAAATAAAACAAACAATTTAACAACGTTTAATTTAAGTTTACATTCTTTTTTTGTACTTTAGAAAAATAAATTACCGTAGAAATGTCGTTGATCAGTATTTAAGCAATTCTTAAAGGGAAGCCTTCACATGAGACTTTCCACCTTCATGTCTCAGTTTGGCGAATCGACTTGCGGTACCATTTAGGCAACAGACTAGATGGTATTGCAGTTGTTATGGGCAAAGGCAACCGCTTAACATCAGGTGGGCCTTTAGCTCGTTTCGCCATCCTATACTATAACAAAAAAAAAAGCTGGTGGGAATCGTGTTATATGGACCCTTCGCCACTGCAGTCTAGGTACTCTATAGGTGGTATTGCAGTTGTTATGGGTAAAGGTAACCGCTTAACATCAGGTGGGCCTTTTGTGTGTTAATTTTATACCTATAATAATTTTATTCAGAAATCTAAGCTATTATTTTACGACACAGAATTGATATATGATGTTGAAGCAGTTCTATTAAAATAAATTAATTATTATTGGTAATTTTTTTGATGTAAACGTTCACGGTGACATTTCTGCAAATCTAACGAAATGAAATTAAATGAAATTATTTATTCTGCAAATTGGATGTTATCTGTTAGTCTCTTTTAAATTTAAAAAAAGTGCGAGAACAACGCCTGTAGGCGCATGATATCCTCTCCAAACTTTACGGCGCAATGTTTTGACAAATTATATCATCTACTAAAGTAATTCCGTGAAACGCCCACTCATACACCTCCCATTAAAACTTTCAACGAAAAAAGTTATTTTCATTAACAACAATACGCTATAAAATTGTGAATCAATTTGATTTATGAAAACAACTGAGTACCTTTACACCAAAATTATACGCCCACGTGCAAGGGCGGACAGATGAACAATTAATCTAAATTAGAGCGATTATTTAATCCTTACCGGTTATTACTCAAAATGAACCGTGCATCCATTCTAGTCCGCTACCTTCGCTCGCTTCACAGAACAGGAAACGGTTTATTATTCACAATTTGTTTGCGATCGTGGTGGAAATAAAAGTTGTTTAATCAGGCTGCTGAATGTAGGTATCTACTGGGTTTTCATAATTGAATCCGCGTTTTTTAATTATTGTGCTGGTATGCTGAAAGTGTATAAAAGGAAAAGCAGTGAATGGGTTAATTTTAGGATATTGTTGTGCTGAGCGTGTGGTCCTGGGTTCGATTCCAAGGTTGGGCAAAGTGTTATTGGGGTTTTTCATTAGGAAATTTTCAGTAGCAGCCTGGGGTCTGGATTTGTGCCCGATCAATGTCAATAGGCTTGTCCCCTCTTACATGGGACTTCGGTGTCACAGAAATAGATAGAATGGAAAAGGGGGCAGGGCGTGCGTGCCAACACTCTGCACCATTGTGCAGGGCATTTCAAAGCCTTTCTCAGTACGCCTTATGACCTGCTGCCGAATTGTGTAACTCACTCGCGATCGCAATCAATAGGATTTCAATGTTCATTGCTCCGCATGTTTTGACAATTCGTCTCATCGGCAATTAAGTACCACGCAATGAATATTGTTGTCATTTCAAAAATGACCCCACTCTTTCTGTAAATATTGTAACAAAAACCCACAAAAATGCCTTATGTGCTGTTTCTAACTGCAGAAATAAAAGCTGTAAAGTTCATTTGAATAATTTAAAAAAAAATATTTAATTATGTCAATATGGGAGGCGTAGTTTTTTCGAAAGTTGCCACGCATGAATCGCAAGTAAAATTGTGATTACAACCATTCTATCTCTATCTATTTCTATGGTGGGTGTACTTTTACACCTCTGCGTAGCTCTTTGGGGAACATAGGCGTGATGTTATGTATGTATGTGTTCCATTATAGACAGCACGTTTGGAACAGTGGCAAAGCTTCCCCACACATAATTTAAATGGCCTAAAGATAGTTGTACCGCGTTCGGGTGTTTGTGAATGAGAAGATTTGCGTCGGTTACCCACGATACTGGAGAAATCTTATTGTTGGGCAAGGTTTATTTCAAACAAAATTATGAAAAAAAATAGCCTCAGAATACATAACCTCCTCCTTTTTTTGAAGTCGGTTAAAAACCGGGAGGAAATACTTAATTATTGCAGTAATGGTTGCTTGTTTCGCAAACGATCTACTATTTTAGTGAGATTTACTATTTAGTTCAGCGATGTTGGTAATAGGTATAGGGCGAAAATTGCCTTTTCTTGGATATCATATCAGGTTGTTTTGTATAATTCAATCTGTTTTTAATAAAAATAGTGTATAATAATAAACTGGGGAACTGACCAAAGTATTAGCCTTTGGGTAAAATCCCCAGGCCAAGAACACTCGAAAGCGCTACTTGTGGGCTTCAAAAAAAGGTTTACAAAAGAAGCGCTTTCGTTGAACAAGAATCAGATAAGAATCCTGACAAGAACCCTTACTGGGCACTGCAAGCTGAATAAACACCTTCACAGGATGGGCCTCAGTCATACCACAGTTTGCAGGTTTTGTCCCGATAAGGATGAGACGCCCATCCATATCCTATGCGAATGTGATGCAGTTCACCACATCAGAAGCCAGCATCTTGGAGGCCACGTCATCTCAACGCAGGAGATCAAATCCTCCTCCCCCAAGGTCATAGTCGACTTCATGATTGACTTGCAGCTTGGGGAAGTGCTGTAATGCTGCAAGAGGCGTCACAATAGATCTTACCAGGTCGCAGTGGCTTAGGGGCGTTCAAGACCGCTACCTCTTTCCTCAAATAATAATAATATGTATGTAGTTCATATGTTTCAAGTTTTAACAAAGAATCGAGTTAGGTAGGCTTGATATATGTAACATTAACGTTTAAGTTTTTGGTAAAAAATGAATTGTCTTTTAGTGATTAAACGTTTGAAACTTCATATATTTTATGATAGTTTAATGTTTTTTAACAAACAAAAATTATCGATATAAAACAAGTAGATAGCTATGTATGACATGTATTAGTTTTTTTTGGACTTTTTCAGTTTCGGCGGTTTCGTTTCCGAAAATATAACTTATGCCGAATTTCGGTTTCGTTTTCGACCGAAAATTAAGATCCATTTTCGGTCGGTCTCTACCATCCGCCAAAAATACACACACAAATGAACATGTCCTTAAAATCATATTCTGTCAAAACACAAATAAAATAGGTATCTTACATTCCCACACATTTTTCAGTAAAGCAATAGCATACAAACATCGAAAAACAACTAGCACGAACAATACAGATAGTGCGGGGAAAATCCTGACTAAAATCAGAAAATCCCCACTGTAAATAAAGGGGGTGAATATACGAGGAGCCGACGCGACTGGTGCCTGAACGATTCTTTTTTCATTGCACTGTGATATATTCTGACAATCCCAAAGATTTGAATCTCTTTTTTAAATAAACTGGCGTTTGGTTCATGTTGTGTGTTCTTTGTAGGTTGCGATGAAGAGCTTGTTTAATGTTTTTTGAGTTCGTAATTTTTTGTATTTCGGTATAGGTAAATTTTACTTAAATTTATCTTATAGCTAAGGCCAATCCTATAATTCCTTTTTTACACACGCTCGTGAAAATTGGTACACACACATAGAAATCAACAGAAAATCTAAGATTCAAAGACAACGATATTTAAATTTAAATAACATTTATATGGTACCTTTTACTAATGTCATACAAATAATATAATGAATGTGACAATAAACACCTTTTTATTTTATTTATTTATTTATTTATTGTTCAAGGATATTTAATTTGCCAACTAAGTGTACATATCGGTGTTAGGTTATAAAATAACAACAGTTCTTATAAAATAATTCTATCTCCCGGACGTGGATCTAAAGTTCATTACACTGAACAAGCGAGCGCAATTTTTTTTTTTTTTATTCACAAGTCTGAGTTATAGGTTTATCCTACTTCAGGTTAAATACTGTTATTGTAATATACATCTTTAGATTAAGGCCATATTAAAGTTAATATGTATTTATGTAAATTAATTTCAACTCGGAAATAATCCCAAAGAAAAGAAGTATTGAATCGTAATAATATTTTATTTTCCCTGCAGTCCATCTTTTTGATTACATATTTTGCTCAATTTGAAATTTTCTTAGATATTTTATCACTCTTTACAATGGTAAAGGGTGATAAACGCAATAGCAATGAGAGCGATGGCTCTTTACGTATTTCTACAAATATTTCACTTCACGGAGATACAGTTACTGTACGTTTTTACGGGCTGCAATTCGTAGTTATGGTAGGGTTGTTTTAAATTCATATGAAAGTTTATTTTTACTACTGATATCATCATCATCATCATCATCATCATTTCAGCCGAAAAACGTCCACTGCTGGACATAGGCCTCCCCCAAGCATCGCCACAACGATCTATTATCTGATATCATAATCAAAGTTATTATTAACTAGCCTGTGCCCGCGGCTTCATCCGCGTAGATGTCGTTTATCGTACATCGGGTTATGTTCTATCTGTATGCTGAATTTCATTATAATCCATACAGTAGTTTTTGCGTGAAAGAGTAACAAACATCCATACATCCTCACAAACTTTCACGTTTATAATATTAGTATGATAATATTAGTAGGATGTAAGTGTGTTCGAGTTAAAATTTAATTCATACAGGGTCAAAACAAATGAACATTTTCATTCACGAAAATTTAAAGGATTAAGTAATATATGCTCTTTATAAAATTCGTATTGCAGATTAAAGATTATATTTTCAATCAAAAATGTCGCTTAAAAATATGCGTTCAATCTTTTCCCAAAATTAAACTTATCTTTTTTGGCAGATGACATTGTGAGCGATTTACCTAAAAGGAAATCACTGAAGACGAAATTATGATAAGGTTTTCGATTCCAAGTTTGTATAGCTAATGGAATCTGCAAGCAGGAACACGATGGAATCAGCTAATGATATTCACCTTCTCGGAAAATTGCTTCCTTTATCCACACACGTCGTGCGTTTACTGAGAATTTAGGCGAGCAATCCGTACAGAGGGGCGTTGCTATAGCAACCAGACGAAGGCTCATGTGGGCTCCAAAACTTTAAATTGTATTACCATGCGCTGAACACAATATATTTGAAGTCTGCGAAGGCATCAATCTTGATAGGAGCATTGGAACACTACATGACTTTTTATGGAGATAAAACAACAGAAATATTTTTTACGTTATTTAGTCACATAATATTAAAACGAACAGTTACTTGTAATGTTAAGAGATAAAGATTACTACTTTAATTTAACGTATATAAACATAAACTTAAAAACAAAACACACGCACAACAAACAAACATTAAAATAAATTTAACGCAAAAACTGTGTTCAGAAATTTTAATCTCAACTAAATAGAACTATAAATACTTATTTTTTTTACCTAAAATGTACCTCTAAATTAAAAAGTGTTTTTTATGTACCTATTTACATACAATAGGTTCCGACAGGCACGATTTTAATACAAAAATAACTCTAGCATCTTTCCTCAAAAATTACAATAATTCGATCAATTTATGCAGCGAGACCCTTTTTAATCCCAACCAAATGGAATTACACTGGAATTTACTTCGAGACGAAAATCCGATACAACCGGGTACCTCCTACCAAAATACGGAACTAGAAAATCTCCATTTCGTTTTACGTTCCATTGCGTTTTCACAACGACCTTATCGTTATCCTTTAGACTTGTAGGTGAGGAAATGGCGTATTGGACCGTATAAAAGTTTTTTTTTTTATAATGCTTTGTTGGGAGCATCCCCTCATATTCGAAGCTGGTATGACGAATGTCGGAAAATATTTTTCCTTAAGAGGATCTCTTGAGTGGAGGGTGCTTGTGGTCCTTATAAACAAGGCCATTATTATCAGAACTATGCCTCGTAGATCGTGTTAATGTGCTTTATGGAACGTTCTCTGTAAATAAATGGACCAATTTACTGACGACGAAGAAAAAAAACTCTTGCTTATTCGACAATTTCTGAGCCATGCGCGTTTCCAAAGTAAGTACCTAAATATTTCATTATTTTTAACGCATTTACGTATGCGAAGCGAAATCTAAAGATTTAAATTGCGGAAGAAAAAATTGCTCACGAGCAGGATTCGAGCAGCACTGACGTACTGAGCCAGGAGTCGCAGGTTCGAATCCTGCTCGTGAACGATATTTTCTTTCCACAATTTAAATATTTAAGTACCTAAATTTTTTGGAACGAATTCAACACTTTAAGTTTCCGAAAGACAATATTTGGAGTAAACAAAGGCTTGCTTAGATGTACTTTATGTTATACAAAATATCCAAATGTTGAAGTCAAAACACAGTATTGTTGCATTGGCAACAAGTCTCGAATCTTGCAACGTTCAACAAACTTTGAATACAAACCGTCAAGTTCAACGAGTATACAAACTTTACGATGTTCATGTTAATATGCTTTTAGTAGTTCTCTAAATTCTCGGTTTTTTTAAATTCAGTTTTAGAATAATATTTCCCAATTTATGTAAAATTGTGTTCTTTCACAGTTGAATTGGCAGTGGAGCCATAAAAGTTTTAAAGCAAACTTAGTTTGTATCCAAAAATACAACTTGTTTATAGTTAGTGAATAATAAAGAAAACTGTTGTTCATTTTTTGTTCGAGATAATTTATATGATACATTACACCATTAAATAAATCTTAATAATTACTTGAATCTATTTATGAACCATTAGAATTGCACACGTAAGCAAATCTCCGTCACTAACCGAGACCAGTAATCGATCCTTAGCGTTCGAATCGAAGCGAGTATGGCCGGACATAACGCAAGGATAATTGCCGCGTGCAAATCGATAGGCAGCATTAATGGGTAACAAATGGAGTACCTACTTATACCAGTGCAAATATACAACGTGTATCAGAAATGCGTGGTCATATTTGAGGAGCTTATTCAGGTGATGCTATCGAACCACTTTTACTGTGGGACCAACCCTGAAATCAGGAAAAAAAACAGCTGATCCTTACATTTTGTCCAGCGACATCGATGATTTAGTAGGGAACAGCTGATATTTTTATCGCGATTTCAGGGTTGGTCCCATGGTAAAAGTTGTTCTATGCTATGTCCTGAATGAGCTCTTTAAATATGACCACGCATTGCTGATACACGTTGTATATTTATTATTCCCACTAAAATCTAGATCACCGTTGTAAGAGAAAATAATTTTATTTGTTCGATGGCGGCTTGTTTTTTTCAGACTTTTCCGCCAAACTAGGATTTATCCTGTATCGAGGGTTACAGATGCAATATCTCATATAAATCTAATATAATTTTATTATTTTTAACGCATTTACGCATGCGAAGCGAAATCTAACGATTTAAATTGTGGAAATAAAAAACCAATCAGTCAATCGAGCAGGATCCTGCTCGTGAGTGATTTTTTCTTTCCACAATTTAAATCGTTAAATCTAATATTATCTGGGGTCCGACCGCTTACCCGCAGCTTAGAATAACAGCTATTGTGGTAATCATGTCTACAAAATGAAGTAAAACGTTTATTCAAAATTCAGTATTTCCAATGGATGTTGCGCGGTGCGTCAATATTCGTGATTCATGTGCTACTGCCTGTCGCGTCTGTGGTCTAGTGGTTCGAGTGTCGGACTGCTGATCATGAGGTCGTGGGTTCTATTCCCACAGGACACAAATATTTGTGTGATGAACATATGTGTTTGTGTTGGTCTGGGTGTTTCTTATGTATTGTAAGTACATATTTACAACAAAAAAAGTATATAAGTATTATATCCATTGTATAGTACCCATAGTACAAGCTCTGCTTAGTTTGGGACTAGATGGTGATGTGTAAAATGTCCCAAAATATTTATATTTATTATTTATTCTTTCTGACTCCATTTACTCCATACTCCGTGATAGACGGATATCCGTGCGGGTGGCGCGCTAGCACTAATTGCCTGTTGGCCGCAGTTGAGGGGCAGCATTAGTTCCGACTATTGATTCCATGATGGAGGGATTGCGAGTGCGTTTTGATTATACTGCAAGATATTGTTTATAAATATTGGTATATGGCTCTTATTAATGAATGCAGAACTTCAGCGATAAACTAAAATATGTATGTAAATAAATGATCGTCTGGTGTACATTGGGTAGTCAGCCCGCAATCAACCTCCAATTTTTTTTCCACTGTATGAACTTGTCTGAAGAAAATTGATTTTGAAGCGTAGCTTCTATCGTCGTTGCGCGCTCGGCCAATGAGTAAAAGCTTCGCTTCTGCCAGGCGTCCCACGACACTACCCGTTTTTTTCTTAAATAAATGAGGTACCTTTGTTTTATCCACATCAGTACTTAGTAATTATAATGTGCTTATCCGTTACTTAAAGCAGAGTCTATTCAGCCACGTATTTTTAGATTTCCACGTTTTCTAGGTACGGTAGTAACGGTTTGACATTGACAGCGCTTTTATTTCGAAAACAGTAAGGGCTGTTTTCTAATTCAAGTGTTACCACTGTCATGCAGTCGAATGTGCCGATATTATATAGTTTTATGTTGTGTATTTATTTCAATGACATTTCTTATTCCATAAAAAAAATCATCATCATTTCAGCCGAAAGATATCCACTGCTGGACTTAGGCCTCAAAAAAAATAATTAATTAATTATAATTTATTGAATAAAACATTGTAAGCTGTGAAGGTACCAATAACAAATAAATAAATAAAATAAAATAAATAAAGTCCGTAGCCCTAGCAATAAAAATAAATTACCTTTAAATAGTTTGTAAGTGCATCTCTGTTTTGTCTGGTGCATATAATAATGAATCATAGGTATAGTTGGGGTGCATTAAAAGAGCCTCCACAAGTGACGATTTTTAATTGATCGTCCGGCGCACCCTGGGCAGTCAGCCCCGCTACCAACTTGCTGACTGGCTAATCTTTTCCCCACGACATAAGCTATTATCATTATGTAGCTCGTGTCGACACGAAGAAGAAGAAGATAGGTATAGTTGTTTTTGTTTATTACCCTAATGTTAATAACAACAATAAGGTTATCGGTAATGATCACTCTAATGTTAATAACATAGTAAAAAATTTTAATGAGTTTGTTTAGACTATTGATTGAGTTAATTACTGTTAGTCAAATGATAGATTGCTGGCGCTTCACATGAATAGAATCACGTTCGTTATCCTTATAATAAAGCACACCTCGGACACTCAATACAATATAAACACTAGCACTACCTAATTACCCACATACACAAAATTACGTCTGCATACGAATGTACACACACGTGTAAGTTAGGGATGCTCGCCGCTCGTAATGCCAACTGCTTTTCAGTAGTTCTCAGTGATGGCGTGCTTGTATAGCGACTCGCGATTGACATTCATTGTAATCTTGCAGTCCAATTGCCGGCAAAGTGTGCCGGTGCGGGATGCGGGCGCGGAATCTTAAATTGGCGGAGGGCGGTGAGTGGCCGTTCTGTACGTTAGTACTATGTATTAGATATTCTGTGAATAAAGTTAGGCTGAATAAATGACTGAAAAGTATCTTTAGAAAACTTCTTCAGATCCATTTTAATACCGAGAACGATGTGATGTGTCAATTTGGTTCTATAATAGATGGACCAAACATTCTTCTATCACAGTTCTCATACGGGTAACGATTACATTAATCACAGGCAGTTTGAAACCTGACAGGTAAATCCATTTTTTTTCGAAGATGAAGCCAGTGTCAGTACCGACTTATACCACCACGGTGTTCCTCTAACGACATTTGGCCGGGAGCGTGGGATAGACTGCATTTGCCAACCACCCCCAGCATGTCCCGTCTCGCTACCAGTAGACGAGCCTCCCAGTGGTTCACCCTCAGTGGCGCGCGTGGAACACTGCGGCAATTTTCTTTTCTGTACCCTCGATCCCAAAAGAAGGTGCGATAACACAATCACAACACTCCTTCTAGGGTTACGAGATTGACGAGGGCAGGAAAGGACATAGTCCACTGCCTGCCTAGTGGCAGGTGAGTGCACACCGGGCTCGTCCCTGCTCCTCCACTGTGCCTTCCATGCCCAGGGTGCACCGGCCCAACAAACTGCTGTCCCTTCCAGACTTATCGAGAAGGCCAGCAGCCATAAGGTGTATGGCCCAGCAGGGCTAGAAAACCTCCCCCTTTCCCTGTCAGGTAAATCCTAAGGCATAACCATAATATAACCCTATAGGGTTTACGGCTTACTTTTTCACACATACACATACACATTTAAAATACTGAGACTTCGGATCAAATTGTACAAAATAGAATACTGCATGGAATCCGCCGTTCACAGCAGTTTGTTAGATTGAAAGTTGACTCCCACACGAGTAGTTAGAAAAGGGGAAAACCAAAACCATTTATAAGTGGTCATTTCGATAGCACTTGAAAATTTCTAGAAACAGTATTCTACGAACCAACATTTAAACTAGTCAATAGGAGGGGCTTGTAATGGATTGATCGGCGGATATTAGGCCGGATGGACTAACTCATGTTAATTGCTATGCCCCGTGTCACTACGATGACAAATGGTAGTGTCCCTTTGATGGGTATTTTTCCTCGTTTCAATATTTGATCGGAATGCACTTATTTGCTTACGATATAGGCTGATGACGTAATGATACTTTGGCTTCGATATAACAGTCAATCGGTGTTGTATTTCCTATGTGTAAGAACACTTTAGATGGACAAACAAGTTATGTGTGGATGTGGGTGGTACTGTTACCGATCCAGGGAGTACGAGGGTACTCCTAGTACGAGTTTGATACTTACGAATACTTTCATAGTTTTTGTTGACTTTCATTCATAAATCAGTAGTTCCTCATCGTATACGCCAGGGGTGCTACTGATTTATGAATTACATTCGAGGAAAACGATGAAAGTATTCGTAAATACCAAACTCGTACCAGGCCCTGTTGTGAAATTAGGAATAGGTCGTGCCGATTAAAATATACCGGTTCCAAACGCATGCAACTCGTAATGTAATTTATCGTGTAATGCAACGCGAATAGTGTGGACGATAAGGAAGCTTAACGCGTTATGAGGACTGGGAGCGCCTTTGAGTTGGCGTAAAAACCGACACCGACACATCAGCTCAGAATACCGGCACGAGCGTTACATGTAATGTTCGTAGTGCCGTCCATACGAAAAATTCGAGTTAGTTTACACGATACATTACATTACAAATTACAAGCACTCGGACAAACGATTTAAAAAATCTTGTAACAGCGCTGGAAAAGCGCTTAGAAATACTTGCAGACTGTTTGTGAAGATCGTTTCAGTGGATCAACAAATTGAACCCGGACGATGGCCGCAGATAATTAAAATAGTTGTTTATGTACAGTCGAGCTCACATTATTGATAACATTTTGAACTTGACAGTGTCTTTTCGTGAGCGGTTTTCGTAATTCTAGTATACTGACATGCTGTTCACTGTAAACATTTTCATTAATAAAGATAAAAATATTTATTGGCAAGGATATGGTACAGAAGATATTAAAAATATATGTTTTTACCCATCAGATGTCCGACAAATCCATCTCCAATCAATCCAAATGGATTGATGAATTGCTAAATAACCATTTTATACTGTTTGTATACGTAAATAATAATAATAAATAATAAAAGTAATAAGTCATCCTTGCAAATACTTTACAAGCCTCGGTTTAATATTCTATTTTGCGTCTCACAACATCAGCTTACGTATTGCGTTTTATTTTACAAAGAAAAAGACATTTTTGCAAGATGAAATTTCAAGAATACTCTTTCACGACGACAGCTGAAAGCGTTATGAGAGCGAACTTTCTTCTGTACAACAACGTGTAAACTAGAGGCACCATGTTAAAATGTTTTTTTTTGTTTCCAGCATTTTTTCAGTTATGTAGTGCCTGACGTAAAGAATTGCAACACCCTACCTCTTCTCATGAGTTTCGTCAAAGGCGACTAAGGGATTCATCAGAGTATAGGCAGCAGCGTTCTCTGAGTATTTAACCAACCAACTGCGATTGCCAACCCGCCTGCCAAGCGTGACATTTATGGCATATCTCCCCCTTTTGGGGGAGGCCTATGTCTAGCAGTGGCCGTCTTTCGGCTGAAATGATGATGATGATTTTTTCAGCTTTGAGATTAAATTAAGTTTTCCGATTTTACGATGTTATTGGAACTTCAATTAATATCAATTAATTGCTTAATTATTTGATTTGGCAATGAGATTACTTTGGAACTATATTTTTAATTAGCAGCATTGGCCTTCTGAATGCAAATATTTGACCGATTACTGCATCTTTGGTTGTACCTGCTTATTTAAAGTTGTTCTTCGCCATGCCCTGAATGAGCTCTTTAAATATGACCACGCATTTCTGATACAAGTTGTTGAAACCCCTGCGCCTGTTTTGCACTGAATGCAAACATTTGACCGATCAATGCATAAAGTTAGTATAATAATGTCTATGGATCAATGCATATTTGATTGTACCTGCTTGTAAGTAGCAGAAATATCGATAAAAAGCATTATAAATTAAACTAAATGAAATAAACCTACCTGCATAGGTTAATGGCTCCACGCAGTCACGAGCTTGATAAAGTCAGCTCGTGACTGCGTGGATATACCATTGTGCTGTGCATAAATATTATAATCTTAATTAAGGGTAGGATCATAAATAATTGTGATTACTTTCCTCTCCCGACATTCTGCCGACGTTAAGTACTGTCTGAATTATGCACGGAAATTAATCCAGGATTTATTTTAATCGATAATGAGGTAAAGGGTTCCAGTCTGAGGTATATTTAATTTTCGTGGTAAGTGGTCATTAAATGTGTAGAACAGTCGTCTAGTTTTATGTTATTACCAACTCCTGATATCCTTCCATTATATCATGTATTTTTATATGTATAAGCTCCTACCTACCTACCTAGGTCAGTTAATATCACCAGAAGACACTATGAACAAAGAAGTAGATCGAAGGATTGCTAACACTTGGAAGAGATTCTGGTCACTAAGTGAAGTAATGAAAAACAAACAAATTCCTATGTCTCAAAAGAGGAAGGTATTTAACTTATGCATCCTACCATGCTTAACTTATGGCTGCCAAACATGGGCATTGACAGAAATCCAACTTAATAAAATCAAAATATGCCAGAATGGGATTGAAAGAAGTGTAATTGGAATCAGAAGACAAGACAAAATAAGACTAGACGTAATAAAAAGCATTGACATCCGGATGCCGATATCAGAAAATTATTTGTGTAATTTTTTTGTTAAAACTATAGTGTGCAAACTAACAGCAATAAAGGCTTATTTTATTTCATTTATTTATTATAAGTTATAGGCCGTGAAGTCTTAGAAGGATTGAGAAAATGTAAGACCCAATCCCACAGTTTCTTTAGGAATTAGAACTCAACTGTAATTTTTTTATGTAATGGGTGGCGAAACGAGCTAAAGGCCCACTCATAGAAATCTAAACAATAAGGTAACAGAAGTGGCAAAGGCGTGTGAACTTGTCGCTGCGTACAGGTGTCTCGTTGGACACCAGTGCGCGAACCTTTTGCTTGATCATCAGTACCGTTTTGGACGCAGGGTCACTAAAATTGAATTTTGCAGCATGTCTAACCGCGGTTTGTTTTTTTTACATACATACATACATATTATCACGCCTGTTTCCATAACATGGCATTGGGGTGGGTTGGGGTTGGGTGGTTTTGTTTTTTAGACTTAATTTATTTTGCATTGAATGCCAGAAACATGGTGGACGTAATTGCGTATTTATGTGTTGGTAGCGGAAAACCGGCGACACGCATTCCGGTATTATAAGACATAGATAACATTTCTATTACCTTATTATTAGGATTTCTATAGCCCATGACAACAGCAATACCACTTAAGCTGTTTTTAAAACGTTATTGTGAGTCAGTTTGCCAAACTGAGACATGAAAATGGAAAGTCTCATGACATTGAATTTCACTGGCATCCATACCCTTCGCATTGAAACACAGCAATGCAAGCATTACAGTTTGGTGGCAGAAGTTAGTACTGTTTGGCCCGGACGAGCTCTTTCACAAACGAGCTCTACTACTTCTGAATTATTTTTTTCAGTAGTTGTAGAGCTACTACTAAAAAATGCTCAAGTACAACTTTCAGAGTTTTCCCAGACAATGGTCGGTCTTGCCATAATAACTACCTACACGTCACAGGCGTCGGAAGACAGTTTAATGTATTTACAGTTTACCTTTGGATATGAATAATTGAATACCCACCGTCTGGGGCTTTCCCTTCCCTTTCCTTGCCTTTGGGGGTGTATGTTGGACTCTTACCAACTCAAACCATATGGCGGCTATCTTCAGCACTAAATAGTAGAGCTCAGGGAATTCCAGTGGACCACGCTGGTACCTTTCCAGTGCTACGCTTATGGCACGTCCCGGGGATTTATCTATAGTCATCTTAAAAATAAAATTATATTTTATCCTAACAACATAAATCGCATGGCGACTGTAAAGTAGTAAGAGTGTAGCGCTTTGCCCTGGATGGATATGTTTGTTCTTTGTGAAGAATAATGCTTTTGTACGACATCTAAAGTCACTTTCTTGAAATGACTATACAAATGTTTTTGTAGAGACTTAGACTACTTTGAACTAGCTTGTGTATGTCATGAAATATTCAAAACATTTTTTAAGTTGTGAAAAAGTTACTATAGTACAGTCAATCGCATATCACTGGTAACAAAACCGTAACAGGTTTAGTATGCATTATCCAGATATTTTCAGGCGATTTTTTTTTTTAACTTTCCACTCTTTAAAACCAAGTTATAATTATAATGTTTATGAAATGAAACCGGTTAATAGATAGGTACCTGGATATCACAATACTACCATATTGGATCTCAATAGCTTTTATTTATATTTCAATTAAACTGGATTCGACACCAAACTGTCAGGACTATTAAACAGAAGCCGCAACGTAATTATTCCAAAACCGTAAAATGTAAGAACCTACATTTGTAATTTATATTCTGATACCGAACCAAGACTAATATCTATATCCTTTATTACAACCAGCCTTATCCATGTATCAATTTATCGTATTGGAGTAATAGCAGTCAATTTTACAAGTCAATCGTACTTAGATAGGCCGTATATGGAACTTGTAAACAAACTTAGCGATAGAGACTAGAAGCCATTTGCATACAGATTTGCTGGGCTTAGCCGTGCTTTACAAGCAGCAGCTACAGTATTTGATCTAACGATGGCTATATTTTGCACAGTTGATCATTATGAAAACGTTAATTGTATTTAGTAAAACGTTACAAATTATATGAATACAGTCACTTTGAGAAGCTTTTATGAAACTTTGGAGTTATTTGAAATATCAAATACTTAGGTATTATTAGCCTCGTTGGTATAGTGGTTGCAAGCGCGACTGCTGAGCGTGGGGTCCTGGGTTCGATTCCCGGGTCAGGTAAAGTGTTATTGGGTTTTTTCAGTAGGAAATTCTCAGTAGCAGCCCGGTGTCTGGATTAGTGCCCGGTCAATGGCAATAGGCTCGCCCCCTATTACATGGTACTATAACATAACTGGCGAAATGTGGGTGTACTATACACCTCTGCCTACCCCTTCAGGGAAATACAGGCGTGATGTTATGTTATGTTATGTTTATCTCGAGCAAGCTGGATTACAGAGATAATACTAAACTTCATAATCTAGAGTTTAATGCAGACGATGGACGGTAAAATGTACCTCAAAGACAAAATAAGAAATCGGACACCGGCCTCCATTGTAAATTTTTACATACCACAAACACTTTAGAGGTGGTCACTACTGGTGACTGCTCATCATTCTACACAACTTTCACCATGGGACCAAATCTGAAATAGTGAAAAAAAAACTGCTGTTAATACGTTTTGATCTAGTTACACCACTTAAGTTAGTGTTAGTGGCCACAAATCGGTTAACGATGTAAATATTTTTCCCGTCAGATCAAAAAGTGGAATTACGTCAAACCTTTTTCATACCAAACGTCATATTTCAAGAATCTTAGGATTATATTCAGAGACGAATCTAAGCGTGAACACATGCTTCCAACTGTCAATATGCAGTGCTATTTGATAGTTGGAAGCATAAGTCCACGCTTACATGCGTCTTTGAATATAATCCTTAGTGTCACCCTCTACCTCTACTCACTCCTTCAGGCATATCAGCATTTTCGCACACAAAACTACATTATAATTTGAAAACACCGCGCATAATATATGTAGAAGGTAGAGTATATTCAGACAAAAGTCGTCTGTTAAAGATAACTCCTTAATTGTGTTAGATGCTTAAACTTTGGAAGTAACTCCTCGTAAACAAGATCCTTATAATAGTTACTCGCGAAGAGACGGCGACGTCGCGTGGTCTAAGTGACACGTAATTATATCATAGAAATACATAATAGACTTAGTTAAGAGGCTGACTACACATAAAAATCAGACTTCTGCGGTTACTGTCGTTTTGTACAGAACTGAAAGAGAGGCAGCGTCGGGTGCGCCGCTCAACTTAAATGAAAATTAAAATTATATTTTTCAAATAAAAAACTACAATCTTGTTTGAATTACAGAAACAACTATGTCTTAGATTGTTGTCTTTCTTATGTCTTCTTAATTTCATTTATAATATTTTGTAAATAATAGAGATTGCTTTAAAGCAAGCAATCTTTCAAAGCACGTTTTAAGAGGTTAGTTTACAATTATTATTTTTGAGAAACCTTTAAGAAAACTTATTTTGGGCACAATACCGTTTTTGTTTTTGTTTGGTAGAATGTACTGGGACTTATTATGTGTTTTCAACTTATGTATCTACCTACATTGAACGCAAATAAAGACGATTTGATTTGATTTGATTGATCGTATTTTCAAACCAATCAAAAAAAAATTTTTTTTTTTTCACTCCTACAACTGAATAGATACAGCTAAAAATGTTTTTAAAAGTAGCCTATTTGGGGTATTTGGCTGTTGTCATTAGCAAAGTGTTGTTGTGGGTTGGTACTTTGCAGCTTTACGATATTTATCAGCAACTTGCAGATTTGTGTGCAAATAATACTCTATGCGATTCTATATAAAAAGATGGTGTATTATAAGTAAGTAACATCGACATCAACATTTACATCAAGCCAGCTCGGCACTTATGCTCGTAGAGAACCTATGATTATGGGGCTATTCAAGTCCGAAAGTCCAGAATGGGCCTTAGTGAGAACAAAGTTTGCAGTTTCTGTCGCAAAAAGAATGAGACGCCCATCCATATCCTATGCAAATGTAATGCATTGCACCACATAAGAAGTCAGCATCTTGAAGGTCACGTCATCATAACGCGAGATCAAATCCTCCATCCACAAGGCCGTAGTTCTTTTCATAATTGGCTTACAACTTGGGGATGTGCTGTAACATTGCAAAAGGCGTCAAAATAGATCTTTTTAGGTTGCAGTGGCTTAAGAAGGTCGGAGGCCCTACCTCTTTCCTCAAATAATAATTACGAAATTATTCGGGCAACCCGAAAAAAACACGTAAGTAAAACCGCAAACAATCGTTCAATCCTATAACTTGGGCCTGTACAAGCTATGATCCTATTGTACCACTATCCGCAGAGGTCTGAGGCTGAGACGAGACGCTAAAAGCATGTTGTCGCCTCCAATTTGGCTCCACTGTCACATTCCACTCTAGACGCCTTGCCACTGATACAATTTGCCCTTTTGCCGTTCTATGAAATATTAGAAAGGCAACGAGTGACGTGACGGGAAAGAATATGTGTGGACGATTGAGGGGAAGCTGGATAGAGGATATGACTGTTTTCAGAATCAATGTTTTGTTTGTGGAAGTTTGTTTAATACAATTTGTTTTGAATGTTTGTTTGATATTTCAAATAAGGATAATTTTTTGAGTGTGACTTTTGATATGAAAACGGCATGGTATATTTGACATACAATAACTATTCCGCAGTCTTTTGCAGTAATCTACAGGATATACTAGACTCCAGAGACTTTATAGTTAGAACTCTTCTATCAAAGAAGTTTTCATCACTAATAATTCTGAAATCTGTTTATCGTGGGCTCGAGGTATATAATCAAAGATCGTGGGACTTGTGTGGGACTACTAGTCTTTGAAGTTTTAGAAAGATTTTTGGGACATTATTTATTACACAGCACCATTTATTCCCAAACTAAGCAGAGCATGTACTTACTATGGGTACTAGACAATGGATATAATACTTATATACCTTTTTTTGTACATACATACTTGTATTGTAATACATAAGAAACACCCAGAAGTAACACAAACATTTATGTTCATCCAGCGACAACACGTGTTGTCGCTGTGTTTATCACACAAACATTTGTGTCCTGTGGGAATGGAACCCACGACCTCGTGATCAGCAGTTTGACACTCGAACCACGAGACCACAGACGTTAATATATTATTATATTTTAGGTTACTCATTATACTCATTTACACTACATATTAAAAACACTTATGACTATAAAGGTACTTTAATTCAAGTAGTTATTAATATGTATACCATCTCTCTAATTTCTCAGTGAATAAAATAAACTTAAAAAAAAGTAAAAACCGAATTCAAAAATAATAAAATAAATTGTGTAAAACAGTTCAGAAAGTCGGTGCCAATTTTTTCTTAAAACAAACCTAATCAAAGGCACCTACTTCAAAAACTGTTTCGGTAGGAAGTCGGTTTTTACTTTATTTAAAGTCCATTTTTAGGGTTCCGTACCCAAAGGGTGCTAACGGGACCCTATTACTCTCGCTACGCTGTCCGTCCGTCCGTCCGTCTGTCTGCCACAGGGCTGTATCTTTGTAACGGTAATAGATAACCGGTTGAAATTTTCTCAGAATATGTGTTGCTATGAGGAGTATCACGACAAGTACTAAAAACAAAAAAAAGTCTTAAACCAAAGGGGGTCCCCATACAAGAAACCTCAAAAAACATGCATTTTTTTCAACGTTTTTGTTTTTGCGCTATCTTCATAACGGTAATACATACCAACGTCAAACTTTGTCTGATTATAGTGCATACTACGTAGTTTAGCAACAAAAAATAAAAAAAATAAGGCAAACATAGACATATGTGGTGGTAACTACGTAAGAAAGACATGCAATAATTCACATTTCGCCTACGTTCGTTGATGTCTTTTGATAAACTCTTGTAAATTAAGTCAGTTTCTATGGGGTATCAGGTCAATGGGTGGTACGGTACCATTACTGCGTGAGTCCGACTCACACTTGGCCATTTTTTTTTCTATTTTGAATGACATAAACAATACATAGCCAAGCGATTTCTGCAATCGCGGGTGATTTGATGTTATCCATTGAAGAGTTCCCTTCGTTATCTCTGAAGATCTTCATCAGATCTGACCAAATTTAAACGGGCCTTCTTTGAGAGTATACACATTCAAACAAAACATATTTTTTTAAATCGGTCTACATTTGACAAAGTAATCGCGTAACAAACATACAAAAACATACAGTCGAATTGAACCTCAATTTTTTTTTCCACAAAAAAAAATACTTACATTTGGCAGATACAGTGTAGAAAATAAACCAGTTTAGGTTTTTCTGTACACCGCTTGGTCCGTCGACATTCATTACAACAAGATGTGGGTGGGTGAACACGACGCATCGCGCTCGCTCGCCCCATGCAAACATTTCCAAATACCCTCAGCTAATTTATTTTACTTCTCAATAGCAAATTGCATACAAAAATACCGCATGTATTTTTTTTCTTAATGTTATATAAATTATAAGTCATTATTAGGTTTTTTAGGTTTTATTAGGTTTTTGATGCAATGGAGAGGGCTATGCTCGGAGTGTCCCTGCGTGATCGAATCAGAAATGAGGAGATTCGCAGAAGAACGAAAGTAACCGACATAGCCCGAAGAATTGCCAAACTTAAGTGGCAGTGGGCGGGGCACATTGCTCGCAGAACGGATGGCCGATGGGGCAGTAAAGTTCTGGAGTGGCGACCGCGTACTGGAAGGCGCAGCGTGGGTAGGCCCCCCACAAGGTGGACCGACGACCTGGTGAAGGTCGCGGGAATCCGCTGGATGCGGAAGGCACAGGACCGGTCGTTGTGGCGATGCTTGGGGGAGGCCTATGTCCAGCAGTGGACGTCTTTCGGCTGAAATGATGATGATGATGATTAGGTTTTAATTCCTCCAAAAGGTGTTTTTTAAGTTTAGATTTTATGTTGTTTCGTGTTACGTGTTTTGAAGTCGATTTAAAATAAAATCCGTTCTTGTTGCTTTACAATAAATAACAACTATGTAAGTGAATGTCTACACAACCGTTGCATAGTTTGCGGTTTCTGGGACATACTCGTATAAGTGGATAGCACAGAAATGTTATTGCACATTAAATCATGGTGTAGAATGGTCGTACACTTTACCAGTTGTATTATTCCCGCCGTGAACGACCCATGTGTTACAACCCTTATGGTTTAAAATGACAGTAAATCGCAGTGATATACGACTGAATTTTCCATGTTAAGCTTTTAAATGCTAGCATATTTAGCTTGGGCTACTGGAATTCAAATGGATGCTTTACTTATATTTACGTTTTAGTTACCTATGTAATTTAATAGGCATGATTTTGAGGGATAGAGTCCAAAATTATACTTAGGCTCATAAATCTTCATCAAGTCAGCCTATCGCAGTCCACTGCTGGACATAGGCCTCTCCCAAGTTGCGCCACAATACTCGATCCTCTGCCTTCCGCATCCAAGGCCCCCCAGCCACGTTCTTCAGGTCGTCGGTCCACCTGGCGGGGGGGCGCCCTACGCTGCGTTTGCCGATTCGCGGTCTCCACTCAAGGACTCGTCTGCTCCAGCGGCCACCGGTCCTTCGACAGACATGGCCAGCCCAATGACCCTTCAGCTTACTGATCCTACAAGCTATGTCGGTCACTCCGTTTTTTCTCCAGATGATCTCGTTGCGTATTTAATCCTTCAAAAAAACTCCAAGCATAGCTCGCTGAGCGACTTTGAATTTGTGGACCAGCCCAACTGTCAGTGACCACGTCTCGGCACCGTAAGTCATGACAGGCAGGACGCACTGGTTGAAGACCTTTGTCTTCAAACTTTGCGGTATTGGTGACGAGAAGACTCGGCGAAGTTTGCCAAATGCTGCCCAGCCCAAACGGATCCTACTGTCGGCTTCTTTCTCGAAGTTGTGTCTACCGAGCTAAATTACCTGCCCTAGGTAGACGTATTCCGTTACAACTTCGAGTGCCGAAAATTATACTTGGGCTCATAAATCTTACGAAACAGTTATTCAAAAGGAGCTTTTTTATCCTCACTTGAAACGCGAGATCTTATGAGATGTATCTTCTTCACACTGATCTGACATAAATCGGTATCAAGATACACCTCACAAGACAAATTACTTATTTAAGAGAACCTAGATATTAAATATTAACACTATCCTCATATTTGACGTATTTGCTTTATAATTCATTCCTTTCCTTACCTCACTTATCATCCTAATGATGACATAGGTTAGACCCTTATTATAGAGAGATTCACGTAGACTCTTAGTACAGCTTATATTATACTGTGATAAAATAAAATGGACGAACCATGTTGCGTATAAACAATTCATGGCACACATGGGATGATCCCTTCAGGTACGTTCTTATTACATTAGGGAAAAAGATGCAAGTCATAATTAGGCGACCCTTTTGACCAGATTCCGAGTTTTACTTCCGCGCTTTTATAATGTTGTTGTAAACTCTCTTTACCAATTTACGCACCTAGATTTATTAGTTAAATTCTACTTAATAAGTTTCTTAGATTCTATTATTATTAACGGGCATATTATTATTATTTATGGGGCATGTAGCAGCCAAGTAGCGCCCCCATCAGTAAAAAAAATATTACTCGCTGAGTGCATCATTTATCGAAAAGAGCATTTTTTAACAATTGAAGCACATGTACTGTCGTTTAATCAGAAAATATTATAGTTCGCTGTAAATAGAAAAAGTGCGAAAAACGGCCACTTTTGGCACTTTTTCTATCTACAAATACAGCAAACTATAATGTACAGAGTTAATAAAATAGTTCCTGAACTATAGTACCTATACTTCAATTGTTAAAACGAATTTTCGATAAATGAAGTCATCATCATCATCATCATTTCAGCCGAAAGACATTCACTGCTGGACAAAGACCTCCCCCAAAAGGGGGATATGCCATTATCGCCACGCTTGGCAGGCGGGTTGGGGAACGCGGTTGTTTAAATACTCAGAGCTGCTGCCTATCCTCTGGTGAATCCCTAAGTCACCTTTTACGACACCCATGAGTAGAGAGATGGTGGTGCAATTCTTTACGTCCGGTACCACATGGAATAAATGATGTAATCAGCTAGTAATAATTTTTTTTACTGATGGGGGTGCCACTTGGCTGCTACATGCGCCTTAATGCGGAGCGAAATCTGAAGATAATTATAAACACGAGCAGAGTTAACGGTACCTTAATGGAAGTTAAATAAATTCGATACCACGGGCAGAGTTGACGGTAACTTAGCGTCTACAGCGCTGGGGGCCTAGTAATAGTTTGTTACTTACCGATACTTCCATCGAATTCGATGATAAATCAGTAACGCCCCTAGCGGATACGAGGAGGAAGTATTTGATTTATGATGAATGAAAGTCGACGAAAACTATTAAAGTATTCACACTCGAGTAGTAAGTGTCAAACTCTGTTGTACTAAATCAGGAGTTGCAGGTTCGAATCCTCCTCGTGAGCGAATTTTTCTTTCCACAGTTTATATATGTATATCTTTGAGTTTAGTAGTTTTTTATTATTTTTTATTATTGTACCTATATTCAGTAATTTGAGATTGTACCTATTTTAGGAAAACTCTCATATGTAAGGCACTCACTCTCTGAACTGTTCAATAGTAATGAAGGGACTAATAGAAAAGAAGAACAAGACTTCTATTTGTTTATATTGTAAGATCCAAAACAGAAGTTAGGAAAATTGCTTCCAAGTTACCTAATCAAAATTATGTTTATTGCAATTTTAATAGAAATAGCCGTTTGTTTCCCGATGCTGTTGCTCAGTGACTTAGTACTTAATGAACTGGCTGCGTTGAGAAGGGATAGCAAGTAAAAGATGATGGATGAGGTAGGTCAATAGGGGACAGCGGTTGGTTGCTACTGAAGTATATAAATATACGGGTAAAGTACAGAAGTGTCAAGTTGTTATAATTGAAAGTTTGAAGTTGATATTAATCTTCATGATGTTGCCAAAATTTTCGTTGTATTTTGTGTTAGAGTTAGGTATATCTTGCAAACATTTTGAAACTTGGAATGTTTTGATTTCTTTATAAAAACTCAAAGGCACGATTCAAAGAAAGCAAATGCATTTTGTTCATTTGGTTAATATTTCTAACGCGTTTCACATTTCTGCCGCTGTTTTACATAGAATGGAAAAATAATCAAATTTTACTGTCAAAATTCTATTGTTCTATCTAACACAAACAATTTTCGCTCCAGCTTTTAGTTTGGTATAAAACATTTGGGCATAAATAAAGTCTCGTTCAGCCGTTGCGGGCAACATTGCGGTTTAGGGATATAACCACACAAGCTATAGGTGTGGTGTACATAAGAGAAATGTTAGTACGCAAGACCTAAACATCGGGCGCTCGTACGTTTTGTAACCGCACTCCAGCCGCGTACCACCGATGTGTTTCAGACTTTATAATTTTATTTTCGTCATGAAATTGGTAAAATAAGTTTACAGAGGCTAGAAAAATAAAAAAATAAAAATAAAAATAATACGTGATAAGCGTATAACATTGTCAGAATGAGAAGTATTCCAGCCTATTCATATTCATTTATTATTTTTTGCCTATTTCATTCTATGTCCACCACGCTTGGCTTGATGCGTTATGTTGGACTACACACAGTCTTCATCACATTTGAGAGAAAAAGAAACAACACAAAAACAAGTGTTCATTAATAGCTGACAGTGAAATCTAGGCATAGTGTAAGGTCTAAAGTAAGATTCATAGGTCGAGCCAACGATCTGTAAACATATAATTCAGTGGGTCGACACAGACATAGTAAAAAATTTACTATGTCTGTGTGGGTCGAGCAGTGTTTTGTTTTTCTGTTATTAATGTTTTTTGTAGGAGGCAGTTTTTGAAATGTCGCCGTTAAGTGGCAATGTGGTAGTCCTCATGACATAAGACTTGATATCAGCATCAGAGAAATGTGAAATAATTGTACGTGCATGACACGTTATGCTATGCCTAATTTTTTAATAAATGCAATCATGTTTTTTAATGTATCTTAAAATGCAAGAAGTACCGATTCTAACGTTTCAAAGTAAAAGCAAAATTAGTAATTTTCTTACAAAATATATATTTTTAATACCATTATGAACCTCACATTGTTAATCTTTCAACACATTAATACTACCTATAATACCTAACCTAACCTAGGTATATGTATAATACTTCATAAAAAATATTTATAATTATTGTAGCAGGTATACCTTTTTAATATCTAGATAAAATAATGTAAGTAAGCAAAGAACAATGTCCAGTTTTAACCTGCTAGGCAATTGGCGGTTCTAATGATATGATATATCTTGAGAAATAGCTAATTTTGAGTTGATTTCAAAACACTTATTAGAATTTTTAATAGAAGCCTAGAAAAAATTAAATTGAATTTTGAAAATATCAACTTCTGATACTTATTATTTCTATGCGATCAGCAGAGTAACTGAACGTTCAAAGTACGCTCCATGCGTCATCGGGTGACAGTTTTAACAAGTGTACTTAGCCCCTAATTTTAATCCCTAAGCATAAATCCCAATATCGAAGTCCAGTTCTTTTCCTCTTTCACTCTTCAGTCTGAGATTGACATACGTGTAGCCAATACCGCCAGCAGTGACAGCGGCAGACGCATTTGTGTGTTTGTTGTCATACGCCATGATACTCTGAAACATTGGATGCAGTATTACTCATCAACAATTCATGGGATGGGTTAACATGGAATGGAACAGGCGTGTTAAGCCGTATTGTGTCTCAAAAAGCAAGATTCATGGAGCAATAAAGTAAGACAGTAGGTTCTTCTAAGGATTTTCATGATCGTTTACTACTGCAAAGTAGGGCACCGCGTTGCTATAAGGAGATGACCTAGTAACTTTTAAATCTTATTAAATCTATAGCTAGGTACCAACAAACGTCTTTTGTATCTTAGAAGAAGAAAGTGGTATCATAAACTTATAATAAAACAAAGTTTAACCGGATTAAATCGCGTATATTATTAAAATTGGTTTTCCTGACGTTAAAACGTTGACGTTAGTGATCGCGAAAACCTAAGAAGTTGGTATCATAACGTCAGAAATAACAATGCAAGCTAAGCTTGCTCCCAAAACTAAAACAAGTTTTAAATGAAAATAATGATATATCAAGTTCCATCTACGCGTGATGCGTGAAACTCTCTATGTTTACATTCACTCGAATTCAAACAATAAGAAATGACCCAATGTTTTTAATGCATAAGAATTATATGTGAGAGAACGATATATTATTTACAAAGACAAAATCGAAAGTGTACGAAACAGAACGAATAATTTACAAACACTGCTGGTTAGGTAATTGGTAACCCATATAAATGGTGGCATGTCTGACTTCCTTGAAGCATCCTGAATATTTGATGATCGTACAAATTGTATTGACTGAACCGATGGCAAAGAAGCATTGAAAGAAAATTGAAGGAAATCCTTGGAATCAACATATGTACCCATCATTTATTCAGGTTTTTGAGGTATAGCAGCAGGTTCTAGGTGTAGGCTTGCCAAACCTAACAAAATTTTGAAGCGATTTCTGTTCATACTGAATTTTATTGTTTCTGGCCACGTTCGGTTTTGATAATACGTTCAAACGTTCATTGATAAATAATTGTATACTTCCCTTTTTGTAAGTTAAAATAAATGAAGATTTTTACGAAAAGTAAGTTAATATATCGAAAAGAAACTTAATATTTTTTTCTGTGATTTGTAAAACAAACTTGAACATATAAGAACACTTTTTTTAATTTTTGTGTTATAAGATAGTGAAACGAGCTAAAGGCCCACCTGGTGCTAATTAGTTAGCTTTGCTCGTCGCAACTGTAATACCTGCTGATATTGAACATCTGGTTTTTTTTATTATTTTAGTCGTCATCAAAAATTCCAAGTACTTACATTAATAACAACATGTCCACTGTAAAACACATTCTTCACTCGCTTTATGAACGGAATCCCTGAATAGTGCGCTGATGTGTGGTGTATCATGTGTCTATTATTATTTGTGTTTCCTAGTATCAGATGATCGCACCTTGCCAGTACAAACAAGCAGACAAAAAACACTAGCGCTTCAATCTTCATAATTCCGATATTGCACTTCCAATAAATATAAAAAGACACGACAGCGATGCACAGTGAGTCAGAAAGAAATGAATGAATTGAATTGATTAAATAACTGAGATATGCACCAATAAGAAAGGTCGAGATAGGATAACAATACGAACAGAGGTCAGTGGGAGTGATACTGATTATATTTGTTGAAATAAAATATGCGTTCTGAACAGTGGCAAGAGCATTTGTTTTCATAGGTCGAATGTTGATCGCGGCTAAGTCGGTACTATTGTTATGCCGAAAAGAAGCAGGTGTGCTAAATTTCGTTTACATAATTTTTCTTCCTAATCCAATTTGTTGAACGTAATACCTAATGAAAACTTGTTATAATAATGGCATTGTTTTTAAAAATGTTGGCTTTTCTAATGAAGCATTAAAGTGATAGAACAAAAAAACGGCAACGAATTCTTAATATTTTTTAAATTCTTAGTATATAGTTTTTACGTAGATTTCACGCAATAACAACGTTCTAACAACAGTATTATTTTACTCGATATCAAAATCCATCGCAATAATTTCTGCTGTCACAATGGATATTGCCTGTTAAAATAAAATTTCTTCTTGAAACCCAATGATTTGTGAAATAAAGGCGTCATTTTTATTCAGCCCGATTTCTTTCAATCTTGTCTCCGGCAGAAAAATATGAAAATCCTTGAACATTTTCCTTGATGTTTTGGGAGAGAATATGAAAAGTTCGATAAGTGAATATTGTATCTAAACATTGTAAACTTTAATGACTTTAAAACAAAAGCAAATGAATTAAGTAAATTTTAACCACATTGGTAATGGATATCCAAATAAATGAAAGTAATAAATTAAACACTAAATCAAGCCCAACCAAACAAATTAACGAAGGTAAATGTTTTAACTTACCGTTAAAATATTGTGTTACGAACAAAATTTAATCAAACAAACCCACACCTACGAAATAAAACTTTCGTCTGTTTAATAAGGAAGGGTTGCACGCACCGAGCCAGACAATAGAAGCCCGTCGGAAATCGGACCGAAGGAATCCTCTATTTTATGCGAGGGTCCGTGCGGAAGGGTAAGTATTAGTCCGAATCCATTCCCCGTCTTCCGGCAAAATGTTGGAAACAATCTACTCCCTGTTTTATGAAAGCCGTTGTCTGAGTTTCACGTGGAGGCTCCAATCGATACTTTCGTGAACAATGGGTTGAACGTCTCTATTTGAAAGTTTTATTTGTTGAACGTTTCTGATTGTTGTGGTTTTGAAAGTGTTTGCTTGCTCGGAGATAACATTATTCAGTTAGTTTATTTATTTATTACTAGTTGTGCCTGGAATGTGTTGCAGTTCCATTTTCAGAAGTTTTACAAACAATTTTTTTTTCAGTAACCTTCACAGCCGCGCACTCAACTAACCAAAGATTTATCGTAACTGGATGAATGGCATAGAAATTCATAGAAGACAAACAAAAAAAAACAAGATTTATGTTTATATATTAAAAGATTGTTTTGTTCCCTCCAGACCTATAATTTTGAAAGAAGTTGATGGTCATCTGGACATAGGTAAAAGCTAGCCACACTTAGACCCATTTTTATACCCATAATAATTATGTAGGACTAGGAAAAATGTGCAGAAAGTAGTGGTGTAGTAGTAGTGTAGTAGTTGGCATTACTTTTGTTGAGTTAAGTGGAGGTGACTAGCAACTGCATTTAATTCCAAGTGGACGAAAGGAGCCTAAGCCATTATATAATTTCATCATATTAGCCAAAAGACGTCCATTGTTGGACTTGGGTCTCTCCTAAAAGGATAAAAAAGATTCTAAAAGGGCCTATCATGCCATAATCGCCACGCTTGGCTGGCGGATTGGCGATCACAATTGGTTGAATAAATTACTCAAAGAACACTGCTGCCCATCCTCTGGTGAACCCCTTAGTCGGCTTTTACGATACCCATGAGAAGAGATGGGGTGGTGCTAACAAACCATTATAGTCAGGATATTTATTTTTCAAACATTTTGGTTTTAATTTCAACACACATTCTTTCTCAAACTTCTTTAGAAGTATATTCCAAAAATTTTGAGCAAGATTCGTCTAAAATATTTTTGTCCTACAAACAGTTCCATTTCCTTTTATGTCCTCAAATCCTCAATTGTAACAACTCAACTCAGATCATAAGATAGATCTTTGATTGTAACTAATGACAATATCATGCCGTTTCATCCCAACTCATCCTATTATTTTTTATTTCATATCCTGTTATTATTTCTCGGTTGACGAAAGTTTATTTTATTGCTGTTATTTGCTTTAAGCGTCATATTATATTATGATATAGGTATGTTTGTGACCCATCTCACTCCTGAGTAATGTATACAAGCTGTTCTCGAGGGTCATCACGAATCGTCTCGCCGGAAGACTCGACGAATTCCAGCCACCAGAGCAAGCTGGGTTTCGAAAAGGCTACAGCACCGTAGACCACATCCATACTGTTCGGCAGATCATACAGAAGACTGAAGAGTACAATCAGCCGCTGTGTATGGCATTCGTGGACTACGAGAAGGCCTTCGACTCTATCGAAACTTGGGCAGTTCTGGATGCTCTTCAGCGATGTCACATTGATGAGCGGTATATAGAGATGCTGAGATGCCTATACAACGCTGCTACCATGACTGTTCAGCTCCAGGACCAAAAGACGAAGCCAATCCAACTGCGCAGAGCGGTGAGACAAGGGGATGTAATATCCCTGAAATTGTTCACTAACGCGTTGGAGGACGTCTTCAAGACACTGGACTGGACTGGACAGGGTATCAACGTGAACGGCGAGAACATCTCACATCTCCGTTTTGCCGATGACATCGTTGTAATGGCTGAGTCGCTGGAACAACTGGGCGAAATGTTGCACAGCTTAAACGGAGCCTCTCGAAGTCTCGACGTGTCGGTCTCGGCATCTGGACAAGACTAAAGTCATGTTCAATATGCATGTCATGCCGAGGCCAATATTCGTCGAAGGGTCGGCACTCGAAGTTGTAACGGAATACGTCTACCTAGGGCAGGCAATTCAGCTTGGTAGACACAACTTCGAGAAAGAAGCCAACAGAAGGATCCGTCTGGGCTGGGCAGCATTTGGCAAACTTCGCCGAGTCTTCTCGTCGCCTATACCGCAAAGTTTGAAGACAAAAGTCTTCAACCAGTGCGTCCTGCCTGTCATGACTTACGGTGCCGAGACGTGTACACTGACAGTTGGGCTAGTCCACATGTTTAAAGTCGCTCAGCGAGCTATGGAGCGAGCTATGCTTGGAGTTTCTTTGAAGGATAAAATCCGAAACGAGATTATCCGAAGAAAAACCGGAGTGACCGACATAGCTTGTAGAATCAGTAAGCTGAAGTGGCAGTGGGCTGGCCATGTCTGTCGAAGGACCGATGGCCGCTGGAGCAGACGAGTCCTTGAGTGGAGACCGCGAATCGGTAAACGCAGCGTAGGGCGCCCCCCTGCCAGGTGGACCGACGACCTAAAGAACGTGGCTGGGGGGGACTGGATGCGGAAGGCAGAGGACCGAGCGTTGTGGCGCAACTTGGGAGAGGCCTATGTCCAGCAGTGGACTGCGATAGGCTGAGTTGATAGGTATGTTGTTTTGTCTACGTAGCTAAGCTGCTTTGTTTGCTCAAGTTATTTGGCTACATGCTTCATGGTTTTTAGGTGAAAAAATAAGGTGCATAATTGCATCCCATCCAATAAATCCTATCCATATCTTTAGTATCGTGTTACTGGATGGCTAGTAAAATACAGGCGATTAGTCAAAAAGTCTCAAACCTGGTTGATGGACGTCTACTACGCAAGACAAAAATCGTAAAGCTAATATCTTGTAAAAAAACCAGCAAATATCCCACGCTGTCATCGAAAGAAGACATCAATAATAACTGAAACAAAACTTTTTAAGTTGCTCATTCTGGCACACTAACTTTACCAAAGCAACTCCAACGTGTAGAAAAAACTAAGCCAATAACTACATACGTGTCCACACATACTATTCCGGGAAATTCAGAAGTTTCAAAAGTATTATGGCTGTAGCATTTGATAAAAGACTGTCGTTCTCCTAACGACTGAAGGGGTGAAAGGGGTGGGATACATTTGGTGACAAGTGTCTCTAATGCCCTCATCTATTTGAAGTAATCCCATAAAATTTTGGGGTATGTTTGCATGAAGCTGCAGAAACGAGTGTCAAATATACATGCAAATACTGTTATATAGGATATAAAAATATAGCTTTCAAGTTGTGCAAGTTTTAAAATTCCGCATAATGTTGACAGAATTTCATGGCAATTGTAGTAAATGCATATTGTCTGCTTGCATTCATTTTTAGCTGAGCTAAGTTAAGCTTATTGTTATCGGAACGACTTTGCTGACCCATTTGTTTTGTAATTCGATCTCTCCATTGCATTTGCGTAGTTTAGCTTTACGTAGCAGTCTAGTAGTATCAGCAAACAAGTATCCAATCCACCTTTTCTAATAAACGATACTTTTAAAAAAGTAATTAGATTCCAATAGGTACAAGTATATCAGAATTACAGTTATAATTGATTCTGGAGGATGTTTCCCTTTATTTTTTGAATAAATTAACGTGTGGTGATTTGTCATTCTGCACTATACAATACAACAGTGTTACTGTTTAGTGAGAATTAATAAATAAATATCTTTGGGACATTTTTACTTAGCACCATCTAGTCCCAAACTAAGCAGAGCTTGTGGTATGGGTACTAGACAATGGATATAATACTTATATACTTTTTTTTGTTGTTGTAAATACATACTTACAATACATAAGCAACACACCCATATCAACACAAACATGTTCATCACACAAATATTTGTGTCCTGTGGGAATCAAACCCACGACTTCGTTATCAGCAGTCCGACACTCGAACCACTAGACCACAGAGGTCGTCATTATTATTATATATATATTGGCCCTTGAATGTACAGCAGAATTCAGAGATTGGCAGAAAGTGCTAATAAGTTTTTTTTTTTTTTTGCTTTTACTTCTTATAACTTTTTTCTTATTGATATTGATATGTTTTAGTATTTGTTGTTTAGTTACAGGATATTATTGAAATCAACCAGAAGTAACAACTTTTGACGTGGAACCGTTTTTTCAGATGGACCCCGGGACAAAATAGGTCTAAAAAACAACGATTTTGGATGCCCACCAAATTGTTAATCTATGACCTAGAATATTTCTAAAAACAGCTTCATGCTCTGTGCTAAAGAGTTCTTTTTAACAATACCCTACATGCATCAGTAGAACTAAAAAAAAATTGCCCCCTCTTTGTATGTATGGAGGCCCCCTCAATTTTTCATACTTTTTATTTTAAATAAGTTTTTGGCTTTGGCATAAAATTTTACGTATTATGTGAGATTTATTATTTGGATTGGAAGTTATAAGTTTCTGGCAGACAGACGGACAAAGTGCTAAGCAGCCTAGTAAACTAAGAGACCTCGCTTTGCTCGGTCTATTGAAAATCAAAATAAATACCTGAATTCTATAATAATAATAGTAACGAATAACTTCCCAATGGTGTTAAATACCTATCTGGATAGCAGTAAAACTCTATTATCCATAGTATAAGCGAAAAAAATTGCCATTCGCTTTTTTGAACTGTTTGTCACAGATAACGGCAGGACAAATGTTCCAGGAGTATGTGTTTAGGGGAGTCCGTTATCGTACGGCGAATCGACGGGGTTATTACCTCTGGCTATTCGGTTTTATGCTTCTCTTTATAGAATACGAAGTGGCATGATTTGTGGGAGGTACTGATATGAATTTTGTATTACCACAGATTTAAAATCATTGCTCGACAGTTTACAGTTAATTTACCAGGCTAAGCCAAAGGTGAAGGGTGAGCGCTTTTGGATGCTCTCATAATAATGTCGACGTTTAATATTAATAACTATCATAGTTATAATCTAAACACTTTTACATTATTGTGTATAATTCTTTTTTTTTTTTTTTTGTTTCATTACAATTTATTTATTTATTCAACTATCATAGTTTGGACAAGTATGTATGTTTTTCTGTAATTTTAAAGTTTATTACGTACGTTGTTATTAGATATCCATAATGGTGAACGCATTAATCTGAGTGGAACGATCTTCGTCATTAAACTTATTAATTAACCACAGAAAGGGTTAGGGTGAAAAGGGTTCGTGTGACAATTTTAATTTTTTTTTTTTTTTTTTTTAATAGTTTTTTACCTATTTAAATTGTGGAAAGAAAAAATCGCTCACGAGCAGGATTCGAACCTGCTCCTCCTGGCTAAGTACGCCAGTGCTTTAGCCACTAAGCTACCGTGAACACTGCTCGTGGTATCGAAATTAACCTCCACTTTTGTACGTCTTTGGGTCTTTGTGGTCTTCGTCTTTGGTTGGACTTTTTTTTCTTTCTACAATTAAAATCTTTAGATTTAGCTTCGCATGCGCGTTTAAAATAATAAAATAATTAACAGATTTTTTCCCTTAAATTTTTCATTCATTCATATATCGAATGGCGCAAATATTTCTCAAAAACATTTTTTTGTAGTTGAACCCTTTTATCTCTAACCCCTGTGGCATTGTTCATTATCATTATGTCCCAGAAACTAAATCTGTACCGACATTAATAATATCTGAAACTAAAACGTTAATTAATTTTTAAATGCATTGTGGAAGTCCGACTTGAGTTGCTTCCATTGTTTTATTTCGAAACCCGATACACATTATCTCCTGTAACGCGAGAGCGTCACGAACGCTACTGCAAAGATAAACGCACCCGCGGTGTATCTCTAGTGCAATTTGTTACTCATTGTACCCACTGCTTGGTAACAAATCTTACAATTTATCTTAAAAAAGCTGTTTCATTTAAGCAGAATTTATGGTTGGTGCAAAATTGTTATGAATACGTACAATGACTTTTGAATTTATAATGTATGTCATATTACTTTTGTGTAAACAGCATTGCATGAAATTGAGAAAATGAGATTTCTTTGCTACTACATTTGCCAAAATTTGCATGGTGGATCTCATCACGAAAGAAAGGGGAACTTTGATCATATTTTTTATTAGACTGAACACAACTTGCATAAATTTTCACAACTTATAGAACAAAAGTTGTTCATTTTGATGAGTGCAAATACCCCATACTGGGTCGACGGCTATAAAAAATATAGGCTGTATAAGTTTATGGGACTGATGACCTACTTGCACCTGTAGGCAGTGCATACCTTCGTATCTCATATATTTTGTTGGTGTTATTAAATAGTAAAACACTGGCCTCATTCTCATTACGTTTAAATTATTTCAGTACTATGTGCAATCAACCAACCAACCAACCAACTTGATCTTGATTGACTTGATTAATGAAGACGACTGCAGCATTCGACAGCTTCAATCTCTTATCGAAACACCATGTATTAAGCGAACGTCTAATACCCAAAACTCCCCAATAGGAGTACGATAAGCAAAGCCTACAGCGATGGGGAGACGCGGCAGGAGCAACGCTTCGGCGCGAGATAACGACGCCCTGCGGTAGACCTCGTCTAATTTGTTACTCATTGTACGTCGCGATAACTGGTAATGTACCTAAGTATTGATAACAAATCGTGGAAGAGAATGCATTTTACTGGATATGGCTTCTTTAACAGTAAGTACTTAAATTAAACAAAACTAAATGAGACAAAATAGTCTGATTAGAACAGTTTTGAAGCAGTTGCAATTTAATCTGGAATAATAATTCGACTAAGTCAAGTTATAATGGTAATAAGTTACTGACAATGTACATTATTCTAATATATAAACGCTGCATTCAAAAGCCTAGCCTTGCAACAAAACAAACTAGAAATCCTAAATTATTACTCAGTTGAACACAAATAATTTTCATCCATTTTAGATCAAGAAACTACCGTTTAGCTTAACATATCCTATCTATAGACACTTCATAGTAAATTATACCGAAAGTTTATAGTGTGTTTACTGATCTCCCTTTGGCTTTAGCCCAATAGTGTCAACTGGTAATAGACAGCACACGTGGCACGATTTAGCGGCTGCTCCTTTTATCCACAGCGTCCTCCCGCTTCAAGAGATTTTTCACGATTAATTTTCTAGTGTAGACACTGTCACTTCCATTTGTTGGCAGGGCACCCTTAACAAAAACAGGGATTATTCCATAAGCCCCTCCAGGCTTTGGTATCTAATTTCCTGTTTATTTTTATTTGGATTTGTTTTGTTTTGTTTGTGTACAACAAACGCTACTATGCTAAGTGTTACTGTTAATAGATTAAATGGTAAACTAGTATGGGCAGACAATTAATTGCTGGTGGCAATTCTCAAGAGACTTACAGATAATCGTGTTTCTAGCATTAGCGTTAACAGAAAATTATTTATTTTGCAAGCAACGGAATTAATGTCCGGAGTCCGAAGTGTCTTAATCTTTATCGTAAAATTTACATTACCGTATCCTACAGACGTATCGGATGGAGCCTCATTTATTTATAAATAAATTATTGATG
This sequence comes from Asteroscopus sphinx, assembly GCA_949699075.1. Lineage (NCBI taxonomy): Eukaryota > Metazoa > Arthropoda > Insecta > Lepidoptera > Noctuidae > Asteroscopus > Asteroscopus sphinx. The sequence goes on from OX453013.1 coordinate 17,100,910, forward strand.
CATCCTTTTTATCTCCTTCAGGCTTAATTGATTTGTCGCTTGAAGCCGTCCATATTCTTGCTTCTCAATTACGTGTGGAGCAGAGTATCGCGAACTGTCGGCCGTTTTATTTATGGTAGGCCAATTGATTGAATTAGTGGACCCCGAGGCGCTTGCCCGATACTGACCTGTTTTATACGGATGAGAATTTATTTCTCTAGTGCCGCCATTTTATTTTGTAAACTTTACGTGGCCGCTTGAATTCTATTTGCTTTAAGGTTTTGTTTTCTGTTTTATTACTTGTAACATTTGCATGCTTGAAATTATTAAAACATACAAATCGGCGGGCTTGACTTTAATATGAGTATTTCAATAGTAGATTCAGTTAGGTATTAGTAATGTTTTCATTGAAAGAAAAAACCGCAGAATTTGTATATTGTCCTATTTTTACGCCTTCACGATTATGATCCGAATACAGCAATACCATTCGCAAACAAACATACTGCTACTTAATATAGTAAAGACGACCCACCAAAATGCGTGCAAAGCCAAAGATAAGTCATTGCAATATTTTTGGGGAAAGACAGTGCATTGCACTTGGGGTGAAAGCCAGTTTCATGGCTTCATTCTTGTGTTACTAGCCGTATCTTGACTTGAATGTGCTTTCATTTTGTCTGCGATCTATAGTGTGCTCTTGAAATAGTCTCTAAATAGCCCAGCATTGTAATAAAAGTATTGATTTTAGTTCCTTTCTTAAATAAATTATTAGAGCTAATCCAGAGAAGTATAGATAACTATAATTATTTTAATTTTTGATAAAAATTCGGGTCGTATACGTTAAATTACACAACGATAATAAATCATCATTCATCATCATTTCAGCCGAAATACGTCCACTGCTGAACATAAGCCTCCTCCATGCAGTTTGGGTGGATATGCCATAATCGCCTCGCTTAGCAGGCGGGTTGGCGATCGCAGTTGCTTGGTTAAATACTCAGAGAACGCTGCTGCCCATCCTCTGGTGAGTCCCTTAGTCGCCATTTACGACACCCATGAGAAGATATAGGGTGGTGCAATTCTTTACGTCCGGCACCACACGGAACGATAATAAATAGTTAAGTATATCATAAGAACTTATATTTTAAAACGGTACTGCTATAATTTTGTACGTTTGGATGCATGATGCCATGCTGGTCACATTGTACATGTCGAAACCCTATCAACTGTAAAGCCTACAGATAAGCGAGTGTGTAATGCTTTCACTTGTATTAAAAGCTAGTTTTTAGGGTTCCGTATCCAAAGGGTGCCAAATGGGACCTTATTACTCTCGTTACGCTGTCTGTCCGTCCGCCCGTCCGTGCGTCTATCTGTCACGGGGCTGTATATTTTGAACAGTAATAGGTAGCCAGTTTAAATTTTCTCAGAATACATATATGTTGCTATAACGCCTACCATGACAAATACTTAAAAACCAAAGGTTAATTAATACCCCCCCGGTATACAAGACTGGATGCGGAAGGCAGAGGACCGAGTATTGTGGCGCAACTTGGGAGAGGCCTATGTCCAGCAGTGGACTGCGATAGGCTGAGTGAGCTGACAAGAAACCTCGAAAAACATTATTTTTAAATGTTTATGTTCCCCTCTATCTTCAAAATGGTAATACATACCAGAATCAAACTTGGTCTGATTATAGTGTATACTATGTAGTTTAGCAACAAATACTAAAAATAGGGCAAACATGGATTTATGTGGTGGTACAGTCGACAGCATGACTGTGAAAGTGTTACCACCGACGTGCGGTCGACCGTACTTGCGTAATAAAGAGATGTAAAAATTCATATTTCACGGACGGTGCGTTAATGTTTTCCACGGGGTATCAGTGGGGCAAGCACGAACATTTGGAGCATTCGTAACGTAAGCGTGTCGAGTCCACGATACGATCACGCAGTATAACGCTAGTTCGTAGCACGAAGCACATTCGCCGTCGTATCGTGAGCTCGACACGAAGACGCAGGTGACGTCATGCTAACGTAAGTAGAGACGTGCCTTGTGAATGAACAAACACAGCATATTGAACGAATGGTGCGTTCTGAAACTAGATGAATAATTATTGTAATTTTTAACTTCGAAATTTTATTGGTATATTTGAGAGAAATGATGTAAATAATATAAAAAGATGTGTTTTATTCTGTTTTATAGTAGTATCTTGAAAAAAAAGCTTAATTACAATAATTTTCCTTGAATTTTCAAGTTAGAATTATGATATGTTTTTGGTTTTCGAACGGCTTACTTTATCAGTTTGACAGATTTGTTCTACTAGGTACTTGTACGCGCCTAAAGTTCAAATTGTTTTATGTAAGCAACTATTCTTTATGTAAACATATGAGGAGATAAGCTACATTCAACACATAATAATGCTAGAAGTTTTAAATGGGTAAAGAATGTGTAGTAACCATAACAATGTGGAACTAAAATATAACTTAGGTTCACTTTAATGTTCCCTGACCTTGAGTTCTAAGCTTATTATTTTGTTGATTTAAGAAATGTCGCCGACGATGTTCCCTACGTAGGAAATTAAAAGCTTATTTACTGAGAAAACAATTTTCTTAAATTCTGTTTTAGTCAAATCTAGCAATTTTGTTGACCATATTTGTTTATTCATGCCTGCTACTTGTTTCTCTATAGGCAATCAATAAAAACAAATATATTTTAATAATAAAGTTAAAGCACTTTATAACTTAAAATTATGTTGGTATTTTGGTACCTATAGATACATATTACAATTGTGTATTGATGGGACGATATCCTACTTGTACATGACTTATTTACTTGCCTATTTGTTTATAAATTAGTACGAACAGTATCCAATTACACTAACTTAGACAAGCATTATGCACATTGGTAACACATGTAACAAAAATCACGATTGTATAATAGAAGTACCAAAAACACAATAATAATAGTTTTAGTGATACCACAATCACACTTTCCTTTCACAATACTCCGAGCATTCCGACAAAATCAGCCTAGTTTTTTTTGTCATTTTCTGCACTTTCTATCAAAAATTGCAGCACAATAATAATATAACGCACTAAGTTTGAGTCTACATAGGTGCTCCTAGTGTTTTTATGTAAAATTGTGCCCTTAAAACCAATTAAATCCCATTTTAACACCACGACGCAAGTTCTCTCACCGACAAAATCTCAGTGACAAAACATTCGTATGTTCTCGATAGCCAGCCTTCGTAATTCACGATACCGTACGTCAAAACAAGGTTCGTGCTGCCGATTTCAATACAACTATCTCACGTTACGTTTACGTGACGCTACGGCTGCGATACGAAAGTAACGCTTTGACATTCGTGCTTCCAAATTTAGTTACTTTTACGTACGGAAGGGGCGCTTTTCAATTCTAGTACAAATTGTTGACGATGACGTTACGAACACGTACTCGCAAATTGTTCGTGCTAGGGCTACAGGTCGATGGGTGGTAACTGGTAAGTTACTACGTGAGTCCATCTCGCACTTGGCCGGTTTTTTTTCTCTTCATTCAGACAAACTATTTCTAGCAAGCCGAGGGACATGTATTTACTATCTGTATCAGGCGTCTAATAATATAATAATCACTAATAACTAATAAATAATCACTAAAATATAATAGAAACTAAATAAAATAAAATAAACACATTGGAATAGTTGCTTTACTTTGGACAGCTAAGCTACATACATTGCATTGGTCGAAACCTCATCAAGTGTAAAGCCAGAGGCAGAGATAAGCGGCTGCAATGCATTCGAAGCTACTAAAAGCTAGTTTTTTCCCTCGCAAACGATTGCTCGCGAGCGCAGCACGTGCCTACGATCAGGTATCGTGCGCCTCACCTGACACAACCGGAGCCTGCATACGTGACCCGCATCTGCGCCGCCTGGAAGTAAATATCGCATTGAGGATTTATCTTTATGGTATCCAGAAGAATATTGGGGTCTTTTGTCTTTGCGGGCATAACTTTTTGATGGTTTTTTGATGGGTGCAGTGTTTACGATTTTTTAGGGATCTGCTATAACGTTATGCATTACATTTGAGTGTTTTTTCTAATGTCGATGCAGTGGTCTTAGCATATGAAATTTTCATATCCCTTAAATCTCTTTAACTTTTCAATAAACCTAGAAAGCATTGATGTTTTGTGTAAAAAAGACAGGTTTCTGACTCTTGGCATAAACTTTAGGTGATGATGATGTCCTCCTTGACGTGTCCGTCAACGGCGAATCTTGCTAGCTCCGGACACTTTAGGAAACTTTAGGTACTAATATACTGGCATAGTTTCATAGATCCAGCACTCAGTTGAAAGTACAACTTTACAGAATCAAATCCCTACAAATAATCTATCTTATTCCACGCCACAGCATCTTAACTAATCCAACCTAATCCTATACTTATCAACTAACTACGGACACTACGGTTAATGAATATTTTAGTAGGACGAAGTTAATGAAGGACGCCTCCTTTGTCCCGACCATAGCTTGATTACATTCAGACTGACGGGAAACACGAGGATATAAAACCAAACTGAATGAGAATATCGGAATGTAATGAAAGATCTTTGATGGAGTTAATTAAGTTTGGGAACATTATTACCAAATAATGACTGAAGTAATCACCATTGGTAACTAAGAAGTGTTTTTAGGACGTTATGTTGTTGGTATTTTCTGAAATAGAAGAGCATTCAGCTCCAGTATCGACTAATGCAGACTAGTCTAAAAAATTATCATCATCATCTGTTATGAAAGCTACCTAAACCAAAATGGAAACTTAAAAGCTACCAACACATTTGATACTGCAATTTCTATTTATACTATTAATTACAAAATTGATCGTCGATCTTCGAAAGCAGAATAATCATAATAATTTTGACGTCTGTGGTCTAGTGGTTCGAGTGTCGGACTGCTGACCACAAGGTCGTGGGTTCGATTCCCATAGGACACAAATATTTGTGTGATGAACATAAGTGTTTGTGTTAGTCTAGGTGTTTCTAATGAATTATAAGTATGTATTTACAACAAAAAAAAAGTATATAAGTATTATATACATTGTCTAGTACCCATAGCACAAGAGTTCGGGACTAGATGGTGCTGTGTAAAAAATGTCCCAAAAAATATTTATCATATTTATTTATTTATAATCATCGTCGTTAGGTTTTATAAAACTATGACAAAGAGTATAAAGTGTCTCATTAATTTATTAGAACAAAAGTTCAGTCCTACAAAATTCATTATTGATTTCTAGAGGATGAAGACCCGTCTATTTTTAAACATCAACGAGCTGTTTTAAAACTAATAATCGATCGCTTGCTTGAACTTTCAAAGTTACCAAAAGGAGACGTACTTATTCTTCGTAGTTCCTTATTTGGAGATGTTAAATAGCTTTGATCTTGTTTGAACCTATCACTCATAACTTTACATTTATTACTGCAGATACTTTAGCGGTTTGTATCGAAGTTTTGCACAGACGTATCTGATCGATCATCCCTGTCAAGATAACATCAATACTATGTACTTAAAGTTCTTATCCAGTCTAATCTTTGTATGTCCATGTCGTCACCGCCAAACAGTTAGGTAACACGTGACTGGCATATGCTCAAAGTCCCAATTGACACGTTCAGTTCGCCACGTGTGCAGAATCGACGCTAGCTAATCCCGGTCTCAGTTGTGTTCCTAATATTTTATTTGTTTCTGGATTTGGTATGTTGTGTTTGTGGAAACAGGTGAAGGAAATACTCATAAGGAAAACTTCTGGAACTTCTGGAAGAAACGAAGGAAGTACCTTTACCTGTAGTAGATAATGCATGCTCGTAAACATCTGTTCTTTTTTGAAGTTCAAAATTCTTAATCCAGTCTGGATTTAAAATAATCGTACATTAACCGAACTCTTTTTTTTCTGATGTTAAACGTACGTTTAAATACGATTCAATTTTGATGAAGTCTTCAATGATCCTACTTAGGTATTTATATTTTTTGTCACTAGCTTCTTCGAAATATCACCAGTGGACTAGGGACGGCGCCAGCTGCTAAGCTGACCTATTTGCGTAGTATTGAAATGAATATACAGTTCGTAGCACATATCAAAGATTGCTTTGTTAGCACAAGATAGTATTTATTCTAGATAGTGTGACTCTATTTTTATATTATGCATCTGGTCTGTGTATGTCTATTGTCTATAGTCAGGTCCTAAGGTACCAAGGGTCAGGTTTAGATCAGTTTAGATAGGTTGGTAGATTTTTTAGGTAGGTAGGTAAGGTGGTCGGTTATACCGACCATTATTTGTTACTAAGACTTGTAACTGTAAACTTGTAAATTGATTAATTATAAAAGGTAGTTTCCGTAGCGCAGCGTAGCATAGCGTAGTAAGTTAGAAACTCTTCGTTGCGTTAGTAACATTCGCAGGTAAATTAGCTTATAGGAACAGTGACACATATTATAATATAGTAGTATAGTATAGGAATTGTTGAGATATAATATGTACTAGAACCGGAAGATTATGGCAGGAGATCATAAAGTAAAACAGTAATGCTTGCGTTGCGCGTTGCTGTGTTCCGGTGCTTGTGAAATTAAAATTATATGGGACTCAATTTTCATTTTTCAGTTTGAAGAACGCGATTTCCAATACCTTTTAAACCAGCCTAGGTTGTATTGTAGTTGTTCTGAAGCGGTTACCCGCTAAGCAGCAGGTGGGCCATGGCTCGTTTCGCTATCCTGTAGGTACCATAAAAAGTTAATGAAATATATAGAATTTACTTCAGTGCCACCGTTGAATATAAAAAAAGAATATCCACAAAGCACTTTATTGTTAAATGTTATTTTATAAAGCTGGTTTCCATTACTCGCTGTATTGAAATTCCAAAATTAACTTTAATACGCCCCGAAGAATTTAACAATTCCGCATGGTTCCACTTACCGAAGACATTCAGTAAAAGTAAAACAAAACTACTATCATAACTTCTCAAGTTTATGCGAGCAGATGCCAACATCCAGTCAAAAATCAGTTATTAAGTCGTTCTTTTTATTAATATACGAATTATTGCAGGCGTGCACTCTGTGAAAATCATTATCATCAAGCTTTCCTTGTGCTTTCGACAATATGCAAAAGCTGCACGTTACTGAGTCGGCGCGAAATGACAGACTAGAGTGGGGGGCAGTAACCCTAACAGCAGTGGACGGGGAGGTTGTGTCGCTACGCGCCGTAAACACATCGCGATCTCCGCAAACTATAAACATTTACCGACGATGTTATGATTGAAAACTAAACAAAAATGAACCAACAAGTATTTGATCGGTTAAAATTAAAATAAGTGTATTTTTCCACGTGTAAAAATAAACTATGCGGTGTAAAGTGCGAAGTGACGTTAATCAGTAGTGTCAAGCATGACCGCGGCTCCAATTAAAAGAGATAATCTCGGATGGAACCAGTTCAAGTGTGTAGTGCTTTTGCATCTTTTGTTCAGTTTTCCGTGCGCGACAAAAGGTAAGTGAAAAAGATAAGAGTTCGTTTCACCGTAGCTCGGGATTTCGGAGCGCGATTAGAATTTGCCGACGACTTTATAAATAAGAAAGATAAGTTTTGACAATGTTAAAAAGAGTGTCCATGGATTTTCCTGCCGGTTCTTCTCCATGGGATCTACCATTTGGAACCATGCAACACTAGAGCCTAACGTTTCACTTATGCCTGTAATTAAGTCTAAAATAAAAAACTATTCGTATTTGAATTGAATTTGAATGTTTTTTTTTAACATTGCTCAAATTTGACAACACCTATTTAATGTTATAAGTTAACTAAACTATAGCTAGATCTTTATAATTTATTTTTGACAATTAATTAAGCAATAATATCTTGCAATAAAAAAATACTATAAAAGTTTTTTATTAATATTATTGACCTATGTCATAATATCGAAACTAATTATATTTAATTGTTTCTCATAAAAAGTTTTATTGATATAATATTTCTTTACGGCTCATAAATAATTAATTGACACAGACACTAATTAAAATGTTACCTATCATAAAAACTAAACTGGTATCACGAATTAATTTATTATCCTTCGATATTATAAACTGTGAATATTTTTTGTTCTGATTAGAATATTATAAATCTCTTTCCAAAGCACAAAGTCGCGCTCCACGCATAAAGGAGCACCCAGCTGACACAATAGTGGGCAGGAGTGAACCTGCTACCCTGCGTTGCGTATCAGAGGGCAAGCCCAAGCCTTCGATCCTGTGGTACAAAGATGGCTCCCCACTTGCCCCCACTGATCACCCACACAGAGTTCTACTCGAAGATGGACTGTTGTTTCTTAGGTAAGTTCTTACAACGTATTATTGAAATAACTCAAAACCTCTTAAGGGGTCATTGTCCTCGTCAGTATGAACAACTTTTACTATGGGACCAACCCTGAAATCACGAAAAAAATCAGATGTTCCTGATTTGTGTTCACATTAATCGACAAAATGTAAGGAAGAGCTGATTTTTATTCGTGATTTCAGGGTTGGTCCCATAGTAAAAGTTGTTCATACTAATACAATGACCCCATAAGAGGTTTTGAGTTATTTCAATAACACGTTGTATATATATTCTTCGTTCTTTTTATCCTCATTGTAAGTAGTTAAGTGGCGTACACTGAAAAAAAAAGTTTAAAGTAGCTTAACTAGTGCAGCAATTATTTTTTCCTGCTCCTCTTTTCCAATGACCACTCTGAGCAAGTGCCCAGGACCCCGTGATCCATGGGGCCCCCTAGCTCCTGCCAAATCACCAACCAATAACCCATATTACCAATAAGTATATTTATTTTCCGTAAATCATAATTATGGTAATTACTGACTGTAAATATACAACTCCACTCCATTTACATGTTGTTACCAAAATAGTCCTGTCATATTTTCATAGTCATAGGGGCCCCAAAATAGTCCTGTCATATTTTCATAGTCATAAATGCTGACAAAAGCAGATGGCGCACTCTAAAGAACGGCTTACCCCAGGGTAGTGTTCTAGCCCCCATTTTATTTAACATTTATACAAACGACCAACCCAGCACCATCAACACAGAAAGATTCCTTTACGCAGATGACCTGGCTCTGGCTACTCAGGCGGCAAACTTCGAAGATGTGGAAACCAATCTTGAAAAGGCTTTGTCTAATCTTAGTTCATACTATAATAATAATTCGTTGAGACCAAACCCATCTAAAACGCAATCTTGTGCATTCCATCTCAGAAACCACCAGGCCACCAGGAAACTAAATATAACATGGCGTGGTGTTGACATTGAGCACAGTGACAATCCTGTTTACCTAGGAGCAACACTAGACCGATCACTGACCTATAAGAGACACTGTGTCAAAACAAAACTCAAAGTCAGCTCTCGAAACAACTTGGTGCGTCGCTTAACATCCACTACCTGGGGCGCCTCCCCCTCTGTACTCCGGACATCTGGCTTGGCTCTTTGCTTCTCGGCTGGTGAATTTGCATGCCCTGTGTGGCATCGATCCATACATGCCCGAGAGGTAGATACAGCCCTTAATGAAACGTGTAGAATAATAACTGGCTGCCTTAAGCCTACACCACTCGCTGCACTATATCCCCTTGCAGGTATAGCCCCTCCGGCAGTCAGAAGAGAAATTGCCTGCTCCATTGAAAAATCTAAACAGGAGACCGATTTTAGACATCCTCTCTATGGCATCGGGAAAGCAAGATGTAGATTAAAGAGCCGCAAAAGCTTTCTAAAGGTAACACAACCATTAACAGGCAGCAGCCCCAACAAGGCACGAGAGGAACTGTGGCAACAAAGACACCCTCCCCCTTCTGACTACATTGGGCCTGCAGAAGAGCTCCCAGCAGGCCACCAACTACCATGGCCCATCTGGAAAACCTTGAATCGACTCCGAAGCCAGATGGGCCGCTGCAGGTCAAATTTAGTTAGATGGGGATACACAGACGAGTCACAATGTGACTGTGGAGTCAACCCACAGACGATGCCTCACCTCTTAACCTGCTCACTGTGCAATTCCACCTGCACAATCAAAGACCTATGCGAGGCTACTGAGAGTGCTGTAGACGTGGCTACATTTTGGTCCAAAATTATATAATAAACTCGAATCATCGACACGAAGAAGAATAGTCATAGAGGCCCCATTATCCTAAAGTGGACAGCCCTTGGCGTAACCTTCTGACCAGATTTGACGACGTCTGTGGTCTAGCGGTTCGAGGGTCGGACTGCTGATCACGAGGTCGTGGATTCGATTCCCACAGGACACAAATATTTGTGTGATGAACATAAGTGTTTTACAGGTAGTTACGAGTACGACCGCTGTACTATTATTGATCGAAGGCCGCTGGTTAACATTGTATCTTGCATAGGCCGGTGTTCATAAATTTTAATTCTCTAATTAAACGACCTATTACTCGAAAAACTCGAAGAGTTGTTTAACGAGAATTTTATTAAGTAGGTATGGTTGGTGAAATCAAGCATTATCGTAGTAACAACAGGCGTCATGTAGGTACTTCCTTATTTTGAGAGGCTTTCTCCAAAAGTTTAATGTGATGTGACTGCAGGCAGAACTGGATTTGAGGATACAGTTCAAATTCAAAATGTAGCCCAGCTTTTTCAGATTTCTGCTTTACTTAATTAATTAATTTAGGACTCTACGGGGCGTGTTATAATATATACCAGTATTTGCCAACATATCTATTACTGCATTGCAGGCATAGCAGAGATTGGAGTCGCGTTGTCGTGATAAATGTTTGGGATTTAATTAATAATTTATATAGCGCTATTAATTCGAATTTAACATGACAGATGGCGCTACCGATTGTTGTTATATCTGTCTGTCGGTTCTAGTATTAGTTACGCATTAATGTTTGGTATCATTTTGAAATTATGCTGATATATATATGATATATGATACGTATTGGTTATATCTTACCGTATCTTCGGAAAAATTGCCAATCAACTTTATTATTATAATCATAAGAGCAATTTTATTGAGACCAATTTCCTGTGTCCATAATACGGCGTGTTTATGGTTTCATGCGGATCTTCAAATTCTTAGAATATATTTTTTCCAACAAGAAGCTTCTGTAAATTCGATGCCCATCCGTCTTACTTACACCCTAGTTAGTAGTTACCCCTGACGGACTGATTGACGGATAGAGTAGCTTATCCTTAAGGTGAACGCATACTAGTCGCGCCAAATGCGCCAAACGAGCCAAAGTTAACGAAATGTACGCTGAAGTTTTGGCGATTTGCGGGCTTCGGCGTAGATTGATAAGCGAGGTTCCATAAGATTCCATAAAAATAATTCAAAATTCGTCTCGTACGGCTCATTCTGCGCGGTCAAGTGTGTGTTTACCAACACGAATACTTAAAAATTTCTAAATGATGTGCTAGTATTTTTTTTTTTAGTTTCTTTTATTAATCCTCCTTACAACTATCTTTACAAGTCTTACACCTAATGCGATAGTGTGGCTATCAACTATAATATGATATTTGAAAGTTCAGTGTGTGTCTTTACATAATCCGTTTGATTCTGAACATTAATTTGCCAAGCATATTAAATCCGTTTGATGCCAGCCTTCCGTTCAAGGCTCAGACATCGCGCTGACGCGTCTTCAGATGAGAAACACAAAAACACATATAATAAAACATAAAATATTACTAGCGTACCAAATGTAATACTAGCAGAATATAATGTTACAAAGGCATGAAGTAGAATTAATATAACATACTTAGTGTAATGACGCTCGTATAAAAGCCGCCGGCCGTCGGGGTTACAGAAACTTTTCATGGTTATTGCACTATTTATGCTTATAGTTTATTGAATAAAGGTTAATATGATACACAGTTCAATATCGTAATATGGTTTTATTAATTCGTAATAAAAATGAAGATACTGCTGTGAGGATAAAGTCAGTGTTCTAAAAATTGGTTCTGTAATATGAGTCTTTAAGCACTGTTTAATGTTCACAATCTTTATTTTGTTGTTTTTATCGTGGAATTGTATATTTATAATATAGGTTTCGAAAGTATTTGTAGTTTATCTAGTTATTCCGAACAAGAAGTGTCAAGTCATGTGCTTATTAAAGATAGGCAGGTACACTCGACCAAACGGAATCATGACCCACCATAAGCTTAATTTTCTACAAACATTCTAAGGTCGTATTTTGCTTAAAGATATTTCCCTGGCAACAAACTTTTTATCAATTTTATTGGGCAGTGACAGTTAGTTTACCAATCTCTTTTAATTTGATTAATATTCTTCTGGAATTGAAAGAGACGGTGAAGGTTTTTATAAAAAATAATTACTTCTTTTTATAGGTATGCGGAACGACAGTTAATTCGATATTCAAAACATAATTCTAGCTTTATCAAAAACTTAACTTTTTATCCAATTATTAATCTTATTGCATTTAATAACAAAGCTCAAAATTGCATAGACCTATGATCCGTATTAACGCAGTTTCCTTAATATTCATAATGTCTTAAGTGCAGCACGATGCTAATAGGAAGAAAATTTTACTGTTTTGACAATTTCATACGTATTATCGGCTGAGTGGGTCATGATTCCGATTTGTTGACTGTAAATTGTACATGAACAGTTCCGTTCCTGTGCCAAACTATGGCCTAAAATAGACTGGTAAAACACGAGGATAAAGCTCTAGCAGTAGCAGATTCATCTCGTTTTTGATTTATCTTGACAATTTTATCATCATCATTGCGGCCTTATAATAACCATTTTAGAGTGTAGGCTTCTCCAAATTCCTACACTCCTAGCAGGTGTATGTCGCCGGTATTCACATAAAATATGGAGTAGATAATAGGTATGAACTTACGGTCTTCTTCTATCGTGTCGACATGAGCTACTTAAAGATGATAGTTCATGCCGTAGGAAAAAGATTAGCCACTCAGCAGGTTGGTAGTGGCGCTGACTGCCCACGGTACGCCGGACGATCAATTAAATATCGTCACTCGTGGAGGCTCTTACGCACTACCTATCCTACCTAGTAACTTACGGTACTATCTATTTATCTAACTATCTTTCTTTTTGGTAATTTTGTGCAGCACTTTTGTAGCAAATAAATATATTTTCTTTCTTTCTTTAAACGATGGTCGAAACCGCATCAAAATCGATTGCGCAGTTTAAAAGAACTAAGCGTACAGACGGACAGAAATAAGGACTTTGTTTTATACTTTTTAGAGATTAGAGATGATAAGAAAAAGTCAATCGTTATTAGTATTATGCTAGACATGAGGTTAGGTTAGGTTTAATAACCTGGCAATATACTGAGCTGGACACCCAATTTTCAAAATTATGAGACACATGGCGCATGACTGTCAATTACTTTTTTCACTAAATCTATTTAGAAAGAAAGAAAGAAAGTAAAATGATTTATTGCCACAACAAGACGACATGCGGTAGGTGCACATAAAAATAACTTAAATTAGGTACATTTCAGGAATCATTTAATCAATGTATGATACCTAGTCTGCATGTCGTAGCTGCGGCAAAGAGGTTGACACTCAGACATGATGCTGTGTTGTAACGTGAGTCACAACACAGCGCTGATTTTCAGTGTCAACCCCAAGTGATGAGCGGATGCCAAGCCAGCAAAGGCAGCCCATGATTATATACCCAAAACAAATAAAACAATGTTATACAAGAGTGTGTGGGGTGTGTGTGTATTTCTTGTTCATGTATATCCTTTCTTTTGTATGTGTCTCAGTTGTGTCAATTTTTTTTTTCTTTCTTTATGATGCCAAGAGACAATTAGTAGCTTCAGTCTTCACTAGGTTGTAGTAAAACAGGGTCCTTGGCAACTAGTATATTTTTTTCACCCTATGTTTCGCATGTTCGCTCATAAAGACGGCCAGACTAATTTAGCCGGAGTTTTTATTGTTGTGTTAATTAGAGGCAGAAAAACTAAAGTACATGGTGTTTTATTACGCCTTGTCTTGACACGACATAAAAAAAGTAAAGCGAAAACAACTTACGGGCGCATGGAAATAAACCCGTTCAAAATGTATTTTTGTCCGGCACATTTTAAAAACGATCAATCAAGGATTGGTTTTCGCAGAATTTTCTGGCATGAACTATAAAAGAAACACTTTTAAAACGTGAACACATTTTTTATCCTCTTCGTCCATTTCAGCCAATAACCAAAAGTAGGTACCGACTTCTTAGAGCTCCTTTACACTAGCGTTTCTCCAGCTTAGGCGTTTGTTCAACGTATGCGTCGCTCATCGTCTTGATACAAAAATTCTATCGACGCGTTTGTGCTGCGTATACGTTAATCAAACACCTATGCTGGAGAAATGCCGCGAAGACGCGATTTTTGCGTCGCGTTGTCGCGGCGTCTGTACGGTGCATACGTTGAACGAACGCCTACACCCGAGAAACGTTAGTGTGAAGGAGCTCATATAGAACATTTCAGTACAACTCGTTGGCGTACTATACACAGATCAGTGGGTGGATATCAAATTAGTCAAAATCGATTTAGTCTAGACACAATAGGAAAACGTACATACAAGCACTACCTCATCAGCCAGCCAAATTCGTAACTGAATTATTCATGAACTTTAACACAGGAATATAAACTGAAAACCTTTCAATGCCCAATCCGTATTTAATAATAATATCAGACATCTGGAACACCTACCTACTTGTCTTTCAAATAAAAATCCTATTATCTATGTTTTATACCAAAACCTGTAATTTACCACTACTCGTATTCATAACTACCTGTACACTGACCGATATTGAGTTGATCGTTAAATTGTAGGGTTATGCGAGGCAAGAAGGAAAACGACGAGGGTGTGTACTGGTGCGTCGCACGCAACTCCGTCGGTGAGGCGGTCAGCAAGAACGCAACGCTCACCATCGCCGGTAAGTACCCAACTCAAGGGCCACGAAACTTGACGCTCCAAGCGAATTCGCTTTGCGCTGCAAGCGTCACCGTCGACCGTTTATTACAATGCTGCAAGACGCAGCAAAATTCGCTACGAGCGTCGGAATGTTGGCGCGTATTTATTATTATGAGTGGTGAAATTTAACGTGTAGGTAAAAGCCGACACAATCGCACTGAACTGATTATTATGTACGGTCACGATATGTCCCGGTGGTACATTTTTTAATCCCTTGAACGAATCCTGCTACATTACACGTACCTATGGCTGCCATCGAACATTGAGTGCAAGCGATTTTAGTCTTAGTGGTGGTTTACCGGAAAGATTTCTGACTGTACCTTTGCCCCGACACGTTTCAGCGCTGCAGATATTCCCATTCTTCGTGTTTGTTTTAAAATTAACTTTGTTAGCGAATACACGCTATAAGCATAGCATTTTTTTTTGTGGCCATGTTGTTTTAGGAAACTTTTTAATCGGCCCTTTTAGCGAATTGTCGCGTGACGTATGTTTCGTGGCCACGACACAAGTAGTAAGTACTGATTCAATGCATGTAAGTAGATCGTAATTGCGTGTAAGTACTGCACTTGCACGTAGGGTTTGAATAATCCTTAAAAATGGAAAACGAAGTAGTACATTTGTACGCTTAATACTGGGTTTACCATTTTCTACTCGTTTAATAGGCGTTATATTAATTTAATATGAGCGCTTTAGTATAAGATTGTCATTTGTCAGGCTCAGTAACTGGCCCTAGAAATTTGGAGAATTTTCTAACAGAATCTTAAGTACGAAACGCAAAACTTCTGAACAGATGGCTACTTAAAACGGTTCTTCTTGCGATAATGATTAAAACTCAAAATAACCCTTAATTCATCAACTCAGCCTATCGCAGTCCACTACTGGACATGAGCCTCTCCCACAACACTCGGTCCTCTGCCTTCCGTATCCAGCCCCCAGCTACTTTCTTCAGGTAGTTGATCAGCCAGGTGGACCCTTAATTCTTATTGACAAAATAAAAATGCTTTCCAATTTTCTAAAAATAAACTGAAACTGTATACAAAAAAAAAAATACTAGTTATTTTTTTTTTACTACTTTAGGTTATAAACTTATGTCTGTCCAACTTTCTCAAACGGCCGTACACAACACAGCACGCTCCTCTATCAAAGACAACTGTTTTTACCACTCGATAGCGACAAATATACCCTCAGATAGTTTAATAAAATACCAAAACAATCTAAATCTAATATGATTAAAAACAAGAACTATCTTTATCTACTAACACTGATTTGACAGTCATAATCTGAATTATAAGCAAAATAAAACATCAGCAATGTCATTAAAGAACCAATTGATGCAACAGATTTATCATAAATTCGGAAATCATGACACATAGTAAAACATGTAGGTACAGAATAATCAATAATGACAACCCTTGTAGTTTTTTTATGGTATTAAAATTATTGTGGTGTTTAAGTCTTTCCAACTTTATCTCTAAAGTTGGCAATGTATCTGCTATTCTTATGGTATTGTATACTATCTTTTCTTATCCTATGAAATATGCAGTTGGGTTGCAGTAATATTATATCTTTTTGATTTCGTTTTAGTTCTTCGCGACGACTTCAGAGTTGAACCTCGAGATGTGAAAGTAGCCAGTGGCGAACCAGCCACGCTAGAATGTTCTGCTCCAAAAGGCGTTCCGGACCCGGGCGTACACTGGACTAAGGACGGACAAACTTTAGATGTAGAAGTTAACGGAAGGTAATTAATTCTGGACTTCGAACTTCGTCCACTATTTCGGTCTCACATTGTTCGCTTAACATAAATATTGTCTTGTTTAATGTATTCATTATTTTAATGCTGAAAGTAACCAAACAGTGTAATATTTATCATTCTGCTTGTGTACATTTATTAGCTTAACGATCTGCCTGAGGCATCTGCTTCATTTCGGATTTAAGTAACAATGACTAACGATTCTTGAAAATAACCGGTTAATTTCGAGCGTCTTTAGGAACACATAACCCTATCCAAAACTGTATTTTTAATTATTTCCTAAATTATACTTTTCCTTTCAGAATAATGATAGTAAATGGCGGTGATCTCAGAATATTAGAAAGTCTTCCAGCAGATAGTGGTGTATATAGATGTGCAGCGTCAAACGTAGCCGGGGAAAGACAATCCCGTCCCGCGACGTTGCTCGTATTACGCAGGCCACATTTTCTAGTGAAACCTAATAACATAACAGCATTAATAGGACAGAACGTTGAATTTCACTGTCAGGTAACAAAGTAGAAAATTAATCTGCTTATTCATTTGACTTTATAATAACCGCAATGTTGTCTAAGGCTTCTCTTAGAGAAGTTAATGAGAAGATGTTTTAAATATTCTATTCCCACTTTAGTTTTGTAATGTCCCCGTTCTTGCTTAATAAAATTCGCTTTAGTTGTATATTTACATTTTGAGATTGTAAATTAAGATCTTGTCTTCTAAGAAACCCCAATCATTTTAGGCATCTCCAGAATCAGATGTGTCAGTGACGTGGTCTCGCGACAATGGTCCATTATCGCCATACGCGATCATTCGTCGAGGATCTCTGAGAATAGATCGCGTTGTCGCTACTGACGCTGGGACTTATACTTGTCGAGCTGAGAGTCAAGCAGGAAGTAGTGCTGCGGCGGCTACACTAACAGTAAATTGTAAGTGATTTTACTCAATTCTTTATTGCATTCCATAATGGAATACTATAACAGGTGATAAAGGCTTGTTTTAGTATTACATTATTGTTGTGTTTACCAACCCTGAAATCGCTAAAAAATAATAGCTGTTCCCCTACATTTGTGTTAACATAAATCGACAATATGTAGGAGAACAGCTGAATTTTTCGCGGTTTCTGGTTTGGTCCCATAGTAAAAGTTGTTCATAATTATGAGTACCCCTTAAGAGGTTTTCAGTTATTTCAATAATACGTTATATTGACCAACAGTTAAGCCTGTAGTCTGCGGGGGCTCATAAATATATTTAAATTTATTAAAATGCTCATTATATTTGTATTGTAATTTTGTTTCAGCACTACCTCATTTCACACGAGTGCCTTCAGACCAAACTGCGTGGGAAGGTGAGGCAGTATCCTTTCCATGTGAAGCGGAAGGTACACCACCACCTGTAGTTTTTTGGACTATGGAAGGATCCCAGGTAATTAGATCTTTATTTTTCAGGTTCGTGTAAAGATTACCTCTCACAAAAATATTGGTTCTTTACTTTCAAATGTACACTCGTCATTTAAAAATATTTAATTTTAAGTTCATGACTGCTAATTTTATGATATGGAATTGCTAACTAATTAGATGTTTTCAGGAATTAGTATTTCCAAAATCTACCCATGGTACTGGGTCTTTGTACCTTGATAGAGTTACGACACAACATGCTGGGAGATTAACGTGTGTTGCTGTGAGTGCGGCAGGAAGTGCTTTGCATACCGCAACATTACAGGTTCGACCATTGTCATATTTTAGCGATATACTTGAATCAGATTTATTTAACGTTTAAACATGGTGCGTTATTTTCCCCAGGTTCTAAGAAGAGAAGCCAACTCATTCAATGGTGATCTAGAATCTTCGTCTCCATATCCAGATATGGGGAAGCATCAAAATCATCAACCGATGACCCAATACGAGTTGGTTCAAGCTCGCCGATACTTGCAGCAAGACGTTTTAGCTTTAAGAAGAGTCGAAGGAATATCTGCAACTACAGTTAAAATTGTTTGGGATGTATGTTTACTTTTGATGAATAATATTTTGGATGCGAATGATTTTAATTACTTTGATAAAAAAAATTGATTTGTTTGCAGGTATTAACGGATTATAATGAATATTTAGAAGGAGTAAAAATATGGTTCAACGGTACCTCCCTAAATCGAAAATATGTTTTAGAAGAAGACTATCAGCATTCCAATATATCTTATAAAGAAAGTTTAGCTGATTTTAGAAAGTATGAAAATTTTTCAATGACCACAGTTCACAATAGCGGGTCTTCTAGTCATATTTTAAGTGGTTTATTGCCATATGCTCAATATGATGTATTTTTAATGCCATTTTATAAATTGCTATTGGGTAAACCTTCTAATATGAAAAGTGGTTCTACGGAGGAAGATGGTAAGATATTGTTTAATTTTTAATACTCACCATTGCATGTAATTAAGTTATCACGTACCTAGAATTAAAGCATACTATGAATGTATTGTAGTTCCAACAGAGCCACCACAAAGCGTTACAGCGGGAGTGATAAATGCGACGTCAGCGTGGATTCGGTGGGATCCGCCGCCCCCGCATACATGGAACGGCGAACTTTCCGGTTATTTGGTCAGTTGAAAATATAAACCATTTTCTATTGACATTTATTTACTTGATTATAATTTATTGAACGTTTACTTTGTTTTAGATTGAGGTTCGTGTGGGCGGTAGTACTGGCGGTCGCGTGGTGGGTCAGATGTCGCTGGGTGCCCGGACACGGGCGGCTGCGGCGAGCTCGCTGCGTGCCGGCGGCCGGTACAGCGCGCGCGCCGCCGCCGTCACCCGGCGCGGACACGGACCGTTCAGCGCGCCTGCACACTTCCACATGCTGCCCACACAGTCACAGAGACACTATGTGCAGTAAGTACTATATCTATAGTGTATCTAAGTTGTAAATCTAAAGGACATTGCTAAAGTTTTATTAGCACCCAACCTTTGGAAGTTACGAATAAAAGATGTTGCTTACCATATATAATTCGATGAGAGTCATGTATTGCAATCTACGACGTCTGTGGTCTAGTGGTTCGAGTGGTGGACTGCTAATCACGAGGTCGTGGGTTCGATTCCCACAAAACACAAATAACACAAACATTTGTAGGACAAAAACATTTTTGAGGAGATAAATATTTGTGTGATGAACATAAGTGTTTGTAATAAAACAAAGTTTAACCGGATTAAATCGCGTATATTATTTAAATTGTAACCCAGTCCTAAAAATAATCAAGTCCCAAACAGCACGCCACACTGTAAAAGATAATGATATTGTGAGTGATTACTGCGTGCATCGAAACGATTTTAATTAATAATATTGTACGGTAGATTAAAATATTTTTTTAGAAATATCTGTAAAGACGATTGTCATCTTAGTCTACCTACGACCACGAAATGCTGCAAAGCTTTCGAAACGTCAGCGAAACCAATTTAAATAATATACGCGATTTAATCCGGTTAAACTTTGTTTAATTATAATGTGTAGTGATCGCGAAAACCTAAGAAGTTATTATAAGTGTTTGTGTTTGTCTGGGTGTTTCTTATGTATTATAAGTATGTATTTACAATGTAAAAAGTATATAAGTGTTATATCCATTGTCTAGTACCCATAGTACAAGCTCTGCTTAGTTTGGGACTAGATGGTGCTGAGTAAAAAAAAAACTAATAAACAGACAGTACTCCATACATGTTTAATTCATTAAAATATTACATATTACATTCCTTACAAAACATATCTCCAATAAGTGGTTGCCTAGCAACTAAACAGTTTTACTCTTCAATTTCTGTAGATGTAAAGGTTTTCAAAAGAGATTGGCTATCTTTAACAGTAGTGCTAACGTAACACATTACAAAATCATGGAGTACTTACAAGGGATTGGTCAAAAATATGAAGTCAAATGGGGTAGACGTTATTATTGTGCTCTTTAAAATAAAAAATGTTTGTTGTACTGTCCGCATTAAATACGATGAATAATAAGTAATGACAACATAAGCATGTAATTGTTGTATATTTTTTTTATCTTTGTAACAGACTGAAGCTATTCCTAGCGATGTCCTTTTCACTTATGTTGGTAATTTTGTTACTCAGAAGTAGAACATGAGATGGAATTTCATCGATAAGTTGTTTAATTAATAAAACAATTCACTTGAAATCATTAAAAGAGCAGATGCATTGGTATATTCTTAAAATAATTGATTTGTCAATTTACTAGGAATGCTTTTACGGATAGTAGCTGTCTCCAGTTGTGACTATGAACTTGCGGAATGAAAATAAACACTTTGTTTCAGGACCGAACCATCGACAGACAAGGCGATAGTGTCTATGTTCCAAGAAACTTGGCTGCTGGCACTATGTCTAACTTTGTTAGTGTTAGTACTGGTCGGCACTGGAGTCATTGTTTATATAAGGCGAAAGCAGTCTAAGCAAAGGAAAAGCCAAAACACGACTGGTAAGATGAGTCACAGCAAAATCTATTCTTGTATAGTGTTGATGTGATCGTAGTACTATAAAATAAACTTTTTCAGGTACAGCCATTGTCAATGCTCAACAATGTCTTTTAGGCAAGGAAGCTGTTTGGCTAAGAGAAAGGCCAATTTTTGAAGGCTCAAACGAACCTAGAATAGAAATTTTGAATTGCCATAAAAGTCTTTTGCACGGTGAGCAAAATCATTATCATAATATTCATTTTGTTTTGTTTGAATTTATGTAATAATTTCTATTTTTGCTCCTTTAGGTGGTCACTCAATAGGCACAATGGCTATGGAAGCCGAGTACAGTATTCCACAGCACACAAATGTTATGAATCCAATACCAGAAGAAAATCAAAGGAGGCTCCAACCAGAACCGTATGCGTCCAGTGCCATTTACACTGAGTTGAATTATCAGGTTTGTAGATATTTTTTATTTCTTATTATTTCTCTATCTCAAATCTCTACTTCTTCTGTTTCATCACTAATTGAAATTTTATCAAGATTTGTTTTTTTTTGGCTCATAGTCTAAGCTCTTTATTAGTGATTTCAAATTTAAGGGTCACACAGACGCAGAAGACTCATGCATGAAGTGTGCTGTAAGTCCAGGTTCATACGACAACAGTATGGTCAGGTCCTATGGTGAAAGTAATCAATACTCAAACGAAGAATGCTCCACATGCTGTAGAAGCAGCAGCTCAACTCTTACAAAAGATTACAGCGAAATGACAAAATGTGGGAACGATGACGAAATGCAAGACATGTCTATAGAAGACTGCCCGTCTTGCAAAACAAACCATTCTAGGTCTTCAAGCCATCATGATGGGAACAAAGATTGGGCCATGGCCGAAGTAGAATATGATTACCCACAATGGCATTGGTTGGGTAGAGAAAATACATTTAGGCAAACCAATCAAGAATTTAGGCTAGCTAATCAAGATATGAGGTATGCCAGTGAAGGGAGGAGCGATAAAGATTGTAGGATGAATTTATGTGATATCCTACCACCGCCACCTTATGAAAGGTAAGAAATTATTAGCAAGAACATTGTTGTAGGAATCATTTTAGAACCTTGTACTTTTTTGATCTGCCAGTTTTTTTGAAATTCCTAATGGGCTTGCGTTTGACCGCCACTTCACTTGAATGCTAAGCGATGGTGCGGTCGACGATGGTACACGCTTACCCAGCAAACAATTTATCCGACATTGTTTACGAAATTGATACAGTTGTTACTTCACAAAATTCATAGAGTTTCAATATTCTTACCAAGATTATATACTTACCAACCATCTTCTGCTTTTCGCAGGGAATCGCCATATCGAGAAATGCACGCATTCACCAATCACTCAGGGACATCAGGTTGTTCAGGTCATACGTATAGAAGTTAATTAAATTGTAAATTGATATCACTAGGATGTAATACAAGCAATATTACTTTATAGTGAACTGTACAAATGTATAAAGGTTTTTGCATATTATGATCGTTGAGGTAATGTGGGATACCTGTTACACGGTCGCGTAATGCAATAGAAACTATGGAAGTTTGCAAACTGGAAACTTAGAAAATGATTAAAGTTCAAATAGAATGCATGCATCTTTTGTAAAAATATTCGAGATTCATCATCGAATCCTGGACGAATGCAATAAGTGGTGGAAAGCAGTGACGGGCAATATCGGAAATATAAAGATCTTACGCATTCGGCTTAACTAACAACTAACAAAGTTTTGGAATAACTGAACAACTTTTATGTCACTACTTTCTTAGAAACTTTGTTCAATAGAATGTTGATGTTTTAGTCGTAAGTCTTTAAAAGTATTCCCTAAGAAATAACTTATTTTCTTTAAGATTAAAATTCAGACTTAGTTTATATCATAAAGATGTTGGTGTGGTTACGCGACGGTGTGACAGATGGCTTTAGAAGATTGTAGTTCTTGTGGATGTGTTTACAAATAGACTGCTATGTAACGTAATGTAGGCATTAGGTTTTCATCTTTCTCTAGTGACTGTGATATAGTATAATTTCGTATTCAAATTTACGTTTTATGTAAATATTTTAAAATGTTTGATATCCTTATACAATTTTATCATTGACGTATTTATTGAGTGTAGCGAATTAGGATTTCCAATGGGAAATAAATTTTAAAATGAATTTTTAAAGTTTTTAAATAATCACAGTTGTATATCATTTTGTACTGAGACAGGATTCTTACACTGTATCGAACGATAATTTGTACTTTATAAAACCAGCTTAATTAAAACTGGATGAATTTTTATCTGTTTGTGTTTCATTTACTGTCCCAGACAATTTATTGGGAGCTGCATCATTAAATTCCTGATAAGTTCATCAACATCAACACAGCCTATCGCAGTCCACTGCTGAACATAGGTCTCTCCCAAATTGCGCCGCAACACTCGGTCCTCTGCCTTCCGCATCCAGTCCCCCTACTACTTTCATCAGGTCGTCAGTCCACTTGGCCGGGGGGCGTCCTACACTGCCCTGACAAGTTGACTTCTTACATTTAAGGAATAAATTTAATTTCCCTCACTCTTTGTTGATTATTTTCTGGATAGGAATCCTCAATAAGAATGACTAATAAGATAAATGCAAATTACCAGTAACACGAAAATTATGCTAGAGAAATATCATTCTTACAAAAATTCTAAGGATAAATAGTACATTATGATACAAGTGAGCTAAGGTATTTATTATACTCGAGGCTAGATTGCAGCCCGTAATAAAGTCGAGAGTATAATTAACATTGCCCACGTGTTTCATAGGAAGTTTTTCAACACAACTGCGAGGATAAAAAAATATAGTTAAACATAGTTTAGACTAATATTAGTGAAAAATGGCGCGCGGGTTTCTGTAATCGCACACCGTGCTTGTAGTTGAAAACGTATAGCTAATATGCGCGCGCAAGAAGTCGCCTAACATAATAAACAGTTTTTTTTCATTTATGACACAAATTATCAAATTAATGTTTATGCGTTGGCAAAAATTAATAATTAGATGAAATTAAATGTTTATTTATTTTATTTTAATTACTACAGTTAATTTGTTCACAAAAAAAAAATTTTTTTGGCATAAAAACTTTTTGCTGAAATTTAAAAATAAACTGTAAAGTAAAAATAAATAGTGCGATAATGTAAAGTAAAAAGCACACGTGCATTATAAAATTATAAGCTGCATTATGAACCTAAAAGCAGTGCAACAAAATCCAAGTTTATGAGCAAGTGTGTTGAAAATTAATTTATCTACACTCGTATCGTAAAATTTGAATTATGAACTCGAAAGTAATGTCATAATGACATACTTTACGCACATGCACCTGTAATGAATTTAAAAAGTTTCATTACGATACAGTTTGCTGAACAAAACAATGCGGTAATTTAATTTTTTTTCCATAACCGCACACTTCAGCCCAACTAAGAAGTTTTTAATGCCACTTCGACCTAACCAAGGAGTTTTCAAACTTTTTTTTAGCAGTCGTACAGTTTGGCACCAATGAATACACAAAATTCAGGGTGGCGCCACTTGTCATACATTGAAAATTTTTATCGTTTAAAATCGCGTTTTTGGCAGAACTTTTGATTGTCATATTGCTTTTAATTATATTTAAGTGTTTACAGGCATATTTTTTGTATGATAAAACAGAGATTGACGGAATCCTGACAAGGATAGAAAATTAGTTCCGATTATAATGTTTTCGCCAGACCATATTTTATTATCTGTGAAGGCGCGCACCAGCGCGCGTGCGCGGCCGCGCGCCACGGTCTACTGGATTTGGTCACCCTAACTTGTAAATTTATTGTTATTGTTTACGTTATTATTATGGTTTTGTATGTCGAAAGTTTTATTCTGGGCAAAAATATCTGACTACAGCAGTGATACTGAACTGAGGAGAATATGACCCCGCCTGAATTTCTGGATGCAGCAACGTAAATTACGAACAATGTTTTACCAGAGAAATCAAGAAAAACAACGACAATGTTACCAAGATTTTGACTTTGGTATTTTATTTAAAATTGTATGAGTGTAGATAAAATAGTGTATGAAACTGACATAATTAGGTATTAAAACACTCGTGTGATACTATTAAAAACCTCGCCTACGGCTCGGTTTTTAAACTCACACTCGTGTTTTAATAACCCCTATTATGCAACAGTTTCATAAACTACTATTATCTACACTCGTATCGTAAAATTCGAATTATGAACTCGAAAGTAATCTCATAATGACATACTTTACGCACATGCACCTGTTATGAATTTAAAAAGTTTCATTACGATACAGTTTGCTGAACAAAACAATGCGGTAATTTAATTTTTTTTCCATAACCGCACACTTCAGCCTAACTAAGGAGTTTTTAATGCCACTTCGACCTAACCAAGGAGTTTTCAAACCTTTTATTTAGCAGTCGTACACGTATGGCACCAATGAGTACACAAAATTCAGGGTGGCGCCACTTGTCATACATTGAAATTTTTTATCGTTTAAAATCGCGTTTTTGGCAGAACTTTTGATTGTCATATTGCTTTTAATTATATTTAAGTGTTTACAGGCATATTTTTTGTATGATAAAACAGAGATTGACGGAATCCTGACAAGGATAGAAAATTAGTTCCGATTATATTGTTGTCGCCAGACTATATTTTATTATCTGTGTAGGCGCGCACCAGCGCGCGTGCGCGGCCGCGCGCCTTGCCTACTGGATTTGGACATCGTTACTTGTAAATTTATTGTTATTGTTTACGTTATTATTATGGTTTTGTATGTCGAAAGTTTTATTCTGGGCAAAAATATCTGACTACAGCAGTGATACTGAACTGAGGAGAATATGACCCCGCATGAATTTCTGGATGCAGCAACGTAAATGACGAACAATCTTTTACCAGAGAAATCAAGAAAAACAACGACAATGTTACTAAGATTTTGACTTTGGTATTTTATTTAAAATTGTATGAGTGTAGATAAAATAGTGTATGAAACTGACATAATTAGGTATTAAAACCCCTATTATGCAACAGTTTCATAAACTACTATTATTCTCATATTTGACAATATTTTTATTATGACGTAGATCCATACACAGTCATAAATGTAAACCATTAAAAGGGTTACACCTTTTACGATACCGTTTATTATTTCCTAACAGCTGTGTACCAAACTTTAACTGCCTGTACACAAGGATGTAGAAGCACAATTAAAAATACTTTACAGTGCAATAAACTCGCGAATTGCTTGTAAATCGTCGCAAATGAATTGTAACTTTCACACTCAAAGAACGCGCCAAGAGCGATTTAAAACCTCAATAAAGGTTTAATTAATTGATGCCTTAAAAGTTGCTCCTGCTATATAAAACAGTGTTTTTAGCTTAACAATGTTACACAACATGTTGCCAGCTCAGACCAAAAGAAAAAGATAGACGGAGCGCGTAGAACTAGCGATCGAAGCCAGAAACAAAATGAAAAAGAAGTTCCTACTATTCCGCCCACAGTGTTCACTAGCCGCCGTCGGGAGCGTCAATTCAATTCGTAAATTTTTTTAGTTAGAGGATTAGACGTACTGTCCAGATTGCGGCACGCGAACACTATGGGCGGAATAGTAAGTACCTACTCCTTTGCCATTTTGTATTCCTTTTTCTGACTTAACTCGCTAGTTCTACGCGCTTCGTCTATCTTAGTCATTTGGTCTGAGGTTGCCAGAGACATAAGGGATGAATTGTGGATCGTTTTGTCTATCAATAAAGTTGCAGTTGTTGACTGTATAAATCGCATAGTCTATCAATAGAATGTTGTGTTATTGGTTATTGGCAGCTCAAGTATCCTTAAATTGTTGCTTGAGGTTGCCCCAGTCGGTCACTCTTCCATAAATAGGCTGTATGGTAATAACTCTACTGTTTGATGTAGAACGTTCAAATAAAAAATCGATATTATTGATTTGTTTCGTATCTAAGCAAGTATAGAAAAAGAACAGTAAAAAAATGTTGATTTAAAAGTAACGTTTTTCAACACTAATTTCGACGCAACTTTGGGCGTAAACAAATAAATGGAGACTGACAATTGCAAAATAGTTTATTTTAATTAGATACCTTTAGTAGATTTTTTATAATATCCATATGCTTATTAAAGTTTGCTAAACGCCAGTACAGTAGCTTAAGTAGTAAACTATACAATACCATTAACAAAAAATTAAACATTGCTGGACTTAGCAGACATGGCATTAAAAAGACAGTTACAGATTGGCTTAAAGGTCAGGATTATGAAGGGACTGAAGAATTACTTACATTTATCGCATAAAATAATTTTATTAATAATTTATAATGAACACACATACGCACACTAGCACCTACACATTCATTCAAACTTACTATATCGAACATAGACATACATATACACTCCCACAGACTCCATATACCCATACACAACATACCTAACACACACATAACCTCACAAACAAGTTCTTTTCCTTTACTTTATTTTTATTTTAAATAAATTATACCTATTAACTATTTCAATGCTACATCATGTTATATAAAATGAAAATGCTCTGTCAACAATGTGGCGACAATGTATTAATGTATTTTTGTGTCATAAGTTCCTATGGCTGAACACTAACCCCCAAGATACAGGTCCAGGCCTAGTTTGCGGGTTAGTATCACATTTCTTGCAATACATAATATTTTACGATATTGACTGTTAAAAATTTTTGAAGCATGTATTTATAGCGTCAAATAAACATTTTATTTATTATTTATAAAGGCCTGTCAATGAAATTTTACGCGCTCGTTTTCGTTAAAACGAGTGTGTATGAGTGAATGAGTGCATGCACTAGCGTCTTACTGCTCATCGATTTAATTATTTTTTTTCTTTTTGTTAATATAGCATGCATTTTAGCCACACCCATCAACAACTATTATCCGTCGACTAGTATTTTCAACTATTCCGTGAGTGCAAACTTTACAAGGCGAGAGTCAAGTTGTATCTTTTTCCCCCCGAGAAAGACAAATTCAGCACGAGTCTCGCCTGGCGAAACACCCCGTGCAAGGGAGTAACTACATTTATTCAGCTCGATTCTGCTTTTGTCCATAGAAAACATCATATTTGTATGGAGATTGTACGCACCCGTTTCACTGAACGGATGCCATACAAAAATTGTGTTTTCTATGTACTAAAGCTGAATCGCGCGGAATGTCATCATCATCATCATCATTTCAGCCGAAAGACGTCCACTGCTGGACATAGGCCTCCCTCCCCCAAGCATCGCCACAGCGACCGGTCTTGCGCTTTCCACATCCGGCGGATTCTCGCAACCTTCATCAGGTCATCGGTCCACCTTGTGGGAGGCCACCCACGCTGCGCCTTCCAGTAGACGGTCGCCACTCCAGAACTTTACGGCCCCATTCTACGAGCAATGTGCCCCACCCACTGTCACTTAAGTTTGGCAATTCTGCGGGCTATGTCGGTTACTTTCGTTCTCCTGTGAATCTCCTAATTTCCGATTCAATAGCCCTCTCCGTTGCCCTTTGAGTGTAAATGTAGTTACTCCCTAACTCAGCCTTTTTTAATAATTAAAAGACTATAAATACCATTAATTAAAGAACGTTGATAACCACATGGCCACAAAACTATTAATAGTTTTTATCGTTAATACTCTTCCCCCTCCCCCGCACTAATTAAGTCGAGGGACATAGTTATAACCCCAATTAAAACGACAGGGGTTGTGATTGCAGTGACTGTGCAAGTTTGACCCCCGATATTAACCCAGAACTTTCATATTAAATTAATTTTTATTACAAGCAAAATACTAGTTAACTATTAACTAATACTAAGTAGTTACTTAACATAAATTATATGGTATAAGTTTTTTTTTTCGTAAAACGCAGACTACTTTCTGTTGAAATGTGTTGGTCTTTTTATAGACTTCATGACTTTCATAAAATGTTTGTAATCCGCAATACATCTGAAGTTTGAATACAATATTATTTCATCACTGTATCATAAATTCATAATGGAAGAACATAATGTGCTTAAAATTTAAATTACAAGACTACTATAAGACAAAATTAAATACCTATAGGTAGTAGTGGCGTGTTACATAAAGGTGAGTATACACTAGAGCATTAACTTGTATTTTATTGCCTCGTTGGTCTAGTGGTTGCAAGCGCGACTGCTGAGCGTGGGGTCCTGGGTTCGATTCCCGGGTCGGGCACAGTGTTATTGGGTTTTTTCTTTCTCAGTAGCTGCCCGGAGTCTGGATTTGTGCCCGGTTAATGGCAATAGGCTCGCCCCCAATTACATGGGACTATAACATAACTGGCGAAATGTGGGTGTGCTATACACCTCTGCCTACCCCTTCGGGGAAATACAGGCGTGATGTTATGTTATGTTTATGTTATTTACTTGCAGCGTTGCCAGACGTACGATAATTATCGTAAATATACTATAATTTTGGCTCTGGTACGATACAAAATTGATTGAAATACGCAGAAATACGATAATTTTGATGCTGAAAATCATTGTTTCTGTTCGTAGCTCAGCATTGTTTACGATAATTTTTAACCAAATTCCTTGATATACGATAATTTTAGAACATCAGTACGATAATCCACTTGTACTCATCTGGCAACCCTGTTTACTTGTAACAGAACATCGAGCCGCTCCACTGTTTTACAGTTCATCGGTGTTTCACGAACTGTACATAGAGCACTATGCTCGACGCTTTGTTACAACTTGAGTTTACAAACCAACGAACGAATTTGTGTAACATTTTATCAAGCAAATACATGAGCTGCAGATGCAATATTGTATATAGTATATATGCAAAATTGAGAGGAACGTTACAGATAAATGCTCACTCGCCGTGAGCATTTCATCAAACTCAGCGTCGAGCATTCTCAAGAACGATACATTACATGGCAATGCTTGAGAAAAAGGCCTTAACCTACTCATTCTGAGAAGTTTAAGGCCGTGCCCAGAAGTGGGACAGTAATGGGCTGATGATGATGATGATGATGATGATGATGCTCGAGAAAATGCTTTAGTTTATAACTTTTCCTTGTATTATGCCATTCGTAAGAACGATATATTACATGGACGTCCTCGAGAAAATGCTCCAGTTTATACTCACCTTAAGAATATCGCAACAACATGATGTATTGAAAGCTATCCAGGTGATAGGTCATCATTATTTCAGCCGTAAAACGTCCACTAATGGATATAAGCCTCCCCCAAAAGGGGGGGATTTGCTATAATCGCCACGCTTGGCAGGCGGGTTGGCGATCGCAGTTGGTTGGTTGAATATTCAGAGAACGCTGCTGCCCATCCTCTGGTGAATCCCTTAGTCGCCTTTTACGACACCCATGAGAAGAGAGAGGGTGGTGCAATTATTTATGTCTGGCACCACACGGATGACAGGTGGCTTCCAACAATCCAGAGTATTAACCAACTGTCAAGTTTAATTTTTCTTTAATTTTAGTACCAAATTAGTTTCTTATAAAATAAAGGATAAAGCAGACGGATAAAGATTATAATCTTACCAAGAAAATCAATCCGTTCACGTCATCACCAAGCTTCAGATATCATTACCTTCACCTCAAAAGTGGCTCTACAATTACACGAGTAATCAGCTTTTCTCGTAAATAACTAAGCATGTATTTGTACGCGGCAGTCGCAGGCTGTGTCCAAACGGAGGGCGTTGCCATGACAACCGGTTTCATACTCACCCTAGAGTGCACCCTTGTTATTAATACCCGTAATAATTAAACTTGATTGCATTTCACACCAGGTGCTGGATGACTCGCAAACTAATAACTGTTTGAATAGAACCAGGTATAATTTGGTTTGAAAGATTAAGACATTTGAGAGGAACAGTAAAATTAATTATAAAAGCTTTTGTGCATTCTATTTTTTTCACGTCTTCGAAATTCAATCTGTGAGATAATAATGGTAATTTATTTATTCATGACACCCCTATTGCGTGTATTATGACATGTTTTGATGCGTGAGTGATGATTCTCTCATAGCTAGCACAACGCAATTATGTAGATTCCCCACATTTCAAGGCTTTCGTATGATAGGTAATAGAGAAGTCAAGTATTCATTTTAATAATACTTTCAAATTCAATCAGTACGAACAAAATTTTACGCATTCACTTGCCATCACCATCAAAAATAATATTCCTTTTTCATACTCACTTTGAATAAAATCAGAATTCAGTTCATACAAAACGGAACGTGCCTTCTCTAAATCATATCTCGCACGCGTCTTTTCCATTTTTATTTTCTTTATTAATCAGCACACCCCTACGGAGCAATTTTGTGAGTGAAGAGCTCTCCGTCGTGTTCCGAAGTCAAGAGTCAGGGTGACAGAGAAAAATTGAGAGGGATGTAGGTACCGCGGTGGTGGAGTGACAAGAAAAAAAACAAATGATGTAGGCGTTTGACGTAAATGATATTGAGGAAGGCAGCCATGATTAGTATCATTACTTACGCACAAACGCTTATGTAATGTTCCTGATAGTCAAAGTTTTGGCGGAGAAATTGTATTTTTTTCTGTTTGACCCGTAGAATTTCAAAAGGGGATTATTTATTGTAAGTAGTGACGAAATAAAAAACATAAGTTAATGACAGCGATGATGATACACAGAGCTTTTCGAGTTCTTGCACTGTTTCTTCGTAATAAATATGGCATTCGGTAAAAAAAATACAAAACAACATTAATTCTAAAAAGATTTTAGGTAATAAATTAAACTATAGTCTGTTATATATGGAAGGCTTTCACCTCTAGACGTAGTCCTCTCCAATCAGCAACCTTTCAAACCTGTATTTATCAAATGCAAAACAGGAAAAAGCGTTGTATAAATTGGACACTGAACCCAAGCGCCTAAAAGCCAGACAGAAAATAGATATTTCAGCTCTATCAAGTACAACACAGCGAGAATTAATTGACTTAGATAAAAGGTTGTCTGACAACGTTAAACATTTTACTCAGGGGTATTATAATTTGTAGCCATAGAGTGAAAAGAGAATGGAGAACTCATACGAATATTTTACTTTAGAACAAAGATAATAATATACTGCAGATGTCTGGTGTGCAAGCTATCATTAGCACGAGGATCCACCTGATCAGAGCGATGTCCGCCAGGTCTTAGTGGCTCATTCGAAGGAGCGACTTGGGCAGCCCAGCGCAGGGCAAACTGCAATAGCGGCGATGAGGCTCATTATGGAGAAATGGTTGGAGAGGCAGCATGGCGCCCTCACCTGGCTCACCTCACCTGGCTGACGCAGATGCTCTCGGAGCACAGTTGTTTCAGTAAGTTCTGTGTCGCATAAGCCGTGACCCGACGCCCAAGTGTCATCACTGCGGGAACTGCCCTGAAGACACGGCGCAGCACATATTGGCGGAGTACCTGGCTTGCGGGCGGTAGACTTGGATATTGAAATTGCATGGTCAGTGCGTGGGAATTTAGTTTTGATATTGCTGTATTACCAGAAATACCTAACATGAAGTAGAAGATAGGCGAAGACCCGGATAAATAACAACCTGTGGACTATGATAGGCTGAATTGATTGATTGATTGATTGATAAGACTTGTACTTGACATGCCGTGAATGATATGGCAATATTACCCTATTTTAGTAAATATTACACCGTCCTCCCGCACAATTGTAATCATTTCATTTACTCATTACTCTGCGTTTGTGACACAGTTGTCTGCTGTAATTTAGTTAATATTTTCCTTGTGAGAGATCTTGAACATTATTGGAATTTTGATTTGATGAGACACTGAATTTACATAGTAATCATATTTATGTAGAAGAAGTACTATTTAAGTGATTCGAAAATCATTAGAGAACACTCAGATTTTATGTAATTATTTTGAATGTTGCGCAATCGTATGTCAGATCAGAATCTTCCATGATTGAAATGAAATAGTAGGTAGTATTTTCAATTACAATAATATGGTAAAACAAAGCCCCACATAGCCATAACTTCTCCCCGGTTGTAGCATGAAAGAAATAGAAATAAATTTTGGTCGATGATTGGGTTCAGTGGCGTGTTATTGACAAGGCCTATGTCCAGCAGTGGATTCCCATAGGCTGATGTTAATAATTGTAGTTGAAGGCTTGAAGGAAGGAGGAAGGAATTGCTTATTATAAGCAATACAAAATGGACTTTATTTTTGAGCAACAAGGTGGCTGAAAACACCTTAGACCTCAAAAAAGAGTTTCTGACTTCTAAACGATAGAAGTCAGAAATAATTCGAATACAGGCATTACGAAATGACGTGAGATCCAAGCGATGTTTTAGTCCAGTCTATAGATATTACTGAACAGGTTTCCTGAATACCTATTCGTTAAACAGGACAATGTCGGGATTCGTTCATGTTCGAATTAGCTTTCGTTGTTTTTCACTGTGAAAGTCTTAGCTACGTATTACCTATTCTATAATTATCTATACGGATACTATAGGCTATAATTTAATCTTAGGTTTACACTAGGGGCTTACACCACACGTTTGCCTAGAGCCAGCTAATTCAACTAAATGATGGGAGATAGACCATGTTCTATTAACGTCAGCTACAGTAAGCGAAATTAATTATAGGAGCATGTTGTGCAACTCGACAGGCATACAGCTCAAAATAATAACCAGACTTACAATGATATATTGTGTTTAGCAGTATTGATATGACATAGGTTCATTCATACATATATCATTGTACTGGATAATTTTGGAAGATTTAAGCATACTTCAGTAACAAAGAAGTCCAAACTTAGACGGTTTATTGCTCACGGCATCTGCAATCATTGAAAGTCACGAACATCGGATAATAATTACAAAAAATGCCTGGAAAATTATGAAACAGTGAACGACGACGAAGGGTGCATGAATTATCCATTACAGCAACGACTGAAGGTACCTTTGGAGCCATAATTCGTACTCGTTTCGTACGGGGTTCCGTACGATATTTATGGCCGTAGATAAGGCCTACAGATGGCGAGACTACGGAGTTTTCCTCCCCTAATACTTGTTGAGTTACGGTCCCAATTTCCAGCTCTGCACTTCAGGTGTAACTCCCCAATCCGTGGTTATCGGTTCTGTTAGATATCTCACAAAGTTATTGTCCCACGATCTAAGTGGAATTTCGAAAGGAGTTTTGTCACGGAAGCAGTGTTTATGCGTTTAATCTTATCCAGTAACAAATTATTGAGAAATTAGAGACTTGATTCGCCCATAAACTTGTTTAAGAGGGAGGGAAACTCCTTAAGTTATGGGAGAAATAATGTTTGAGTTATTAAACGATTCACGTGACAATCGCTCGTAATTTTTATATCTATAATGTTTCTAGACAAGTGGATCGTAGTGCTAAATATGATTGAGCATGCTTTGCGACTGAAATTGTTGATTTATTTAATTTTCTACTCAACAGACCCTTTAATTAATCACCTGTGTTCAATATTCCTAATACAAATGCCCATTCACAATCGATAGGTACACAAGTGATCAAATATAATTACTATTGTCTATAAATTTTAATTTAAAACCAATTTAGGCTCAGTATTAGTCACGGCGAAAGAAATGAACACAGAATTATGACATCGGCGTATATTCGTGACGTCACGCGATCGTAGGTGCCTGTTTTTCGGTGATTTATGGCACAAAGAGAACCATGACTAATACCACGCTTAATAGGCGCTTTGTCTATGTAGAAGCATTGTTTTTATTTATTATTCCGAGGATTTGCTCGGGGAATTGAAACATATGAGATAGAGATAGCGAAATTGTTATTTGTTGATGTTTATTGGACTCTGTTGGGTGTTTTGTTAAATTGTAACTAGCCTCATATTTTCTTCAGGATTGGTGTCAGAGGATGATAAAGTAAAACTGCTTTTCCCCTCTTTGTTGACACACAGCAGTTTCCTTTTGTATAAGTATGGTGCAGTGTGGTCACCGGATAAATATATGTGGCCCTATCTTTTCCCGCGGGTACTGTAAAGTATGTTATCAGGTTGGAAGGTTTTGTCGTGTTAAAAACTTTTAAGGGGCTGATTGCGCGTTTTTTTTTTGCTTAGCGAAGCGACCTTTCCAAGTTAACTAGGCCACTCAGCACTTTGTCCGTCTCTCTGTCAAAATCATAATAACTTACAATCCAAATAATAGTTTTACTTCAAAATCTCACATATTACGTAAAACTTTAAGCCAAAGCCGAAAATTATATTTAAAAATACAATTAAATGAAATTTGAAATCCCTACATGCAAAGAGGGGGCAATTTTTCTTGCGAGGTCTCCGTTTGGGGCGAACCACAAGTTAAAGCCCACCAGATGTTAAGCGCTTACCTTTGCCAATAAAATCTGCAATAGGTTGAATACCTAGGCTGTTGCTTAAATAGTACCGCAAGTCAGTTCGCTAAACTGAGACATGAAGATAGAAATTCATGTCATTGCCATAATCATCAAATTAGAGAAAGCATTGGTTATTGGAATATATTTATTATATATAGATATTCACAGAATGATACCACTGTCTACTTTTTGTCATAAGCAATATTTTATGTACGACAACTACGACACCAAAGAGAAATTAAGGTTAATTATTACAGTCCAGTTTATAGGTCCCGTTTATGTTAAGTTTAATAACACCACATCGTCTAAAGCTTGAAAATGCCCTCAACCACGGTTTTAACTGCAGCTCCTAAATCTTGTGATATTCCATAACATAGTGAAATATGGTAATTAAACTAATACAGCTATTAAAATTAATCCCGGATACAATACGGATGCAACCCAAAAGTTTTGGATATTCCCGAAACTAATTTCAAGTTTGACCCATTTTATATCCCTGGGGGCAGTAAAGGACATCTGATCATTATTATTCATTTAGAATTAGGTATAAAATATACGTTCATAAAAGTAGACTAAAAGGATTAAAAATAAAATCAGTTCAATATGTCGGTTTCTGTAGAAAATATTCTTCTCTTCTACGTGTCAATATGACACGTACGTGTGAGTATGACTGATTTTTGTCAGACTTGGCAAGCCCAAATATTGACAACTTCCACAGCGTTATAAGTGGCAGCGCAGAGGTCACTCAAGGTGCAAATGTTGGGGCACAAAGGACAGGATAAGAGGTGAGGAGTAGTTTTGGGGTCATAGTTACCCTAGGAAAATAATCATCAACTCAGCCTATCGCAGTCCACTGCTGAACATAGGCCTCTCCCGAGTTGCGCCACAACACTCGGTCCTCTGCCTTTCACATCCAGTCCTACCCAGCTACTCTAATCAGGTCGTCGGTCCACCTGGATGGGGCGCCCTACGCTGCGTTTGTCTATTCGCGGTATCCACTCAAGGACTCGTCTGCTTCAACAGCCATTGGTCCTTCGACAGACATAACCAGCCCGCTGCCACTAGAAAAAAATACTTAGGATATAATACTATTACGAGCAGCAATGATCGAAATGTCAATACATAAAAGTTTACTCTATGAGCAAAAACTATTTGCTCATAGAGTAAGTTAAAAAACAATTGATTAAGAAAGCCACCATCACTATTTAACAAAAAAAATTAATCAACGACACCAAAAGTAAAATTAATTTTAACAAAATAATTTTAGGTATGTTCGCGATGAGTTTTCAACGCGTGTACGAGTCGAGATATTTAATTTGCGTTTCCGTTCCCCGGTTCACTGCGACGACGTCTTTAAATTAAAACAGAAGTTAATTAAGCGTATGACTAATTACAATAATTTATTCACTTGTGTTCTAAATTATTTTTGTTATGGAATTATTTATTTGTCTTTGGATTTACCCAATGAATATGTTTTTGTTCGTGTATTACTTGATAAAACCCGCTAATCATCATCATTCATCATTCAAAGACGTCCACTGCTGGACATAGACCCCAAACATATATTGGGGGGATATGCCATAATCACCATGCTTGGCAGGCGGGTTGGCGATGGCAGTTGGTTGGTTAAATACTCAGAAAACCCGCTAATATTTAAATTCAATTAGCACATTACATTCCTTTTTTATTCATTCAAGTGATTTTCCGACCACATTCGGATTTGAAATGCTTTGTTTAAAGGAAATGATCGTGCACTCATTAGGAAGCGAAGGTACAGCCATTTTCTTTATCTGTGCTACAGCGAGTTTCTGTTTTACACGCAACAGCTATCTAACAGTTCTCCTTAGGGAAAAGTTACACGGAAAATGTTGCTCTGAATCCTTTAAACTGAGGAAAATTA
Organism: Asteroscopus sphinx; assembly: GCA_949699075.1. Taxonomy (NCBI): domain Eukaryota; kingdom Metazoa; phylum Arthropoda; class Insecta; order Lepidoptera; family Noctuidae; genus Asteroscopus; species Asteroscopus sphinx. Next base: position 17,138,325 of record OX453013.1, read on the forward strand.
CATGATAATTCGAAACAAAAAACAATTGCTGATCGGTGTTCACCAGTGTTCACTCGCATTGTTGAAGTCGATACGATCAGTTTGTCCTGTAACAAATTCTAAACGCTTTAAACAGACACGTAACAAAACAGCGGAATTAGCCGCCAAGAACCCTCTGACTTTATCTACCGCCATATTTTTAAGTAAATTACAAATAGGTATGGGGTGCACCGTGCCATCAGTTGTGCCGTGCGTGTTATCGCGACGGGGGATCGCGAACCGGGCACCTTACACATAAATGCTACTGCAAAGCGGCACAGACTAGCAGTTTCAGCTGGTTATTTCACATTTTGTGAAAGTTTTTTTGAAACATATTCTTGTTTGACTGGAGCGTAATTTTTTTAGAGTATATACATTCATAGGTATTAATTAAGCTGAACATTAAATTCATTCATTCAAACTGATTGGATTTACTTTCCATTAGCTGGAGCATTTGGCCCGTTTTCTTTAGAGGTTTCGATTTATTTCATTCAATATATTATTGAGTATTGATATTTTTGTGATTCACAATATATTTTTCGAAATATAGTTTTATTGAATATAAGTATTGAAATATGCATACCCATTCTTTTTTCTGTAGATATCAATTAAATACGTTTCGCGTGACTGTGTTACTCAATAATTTTATTCAAACTGCGATACGCGTTTTTTCCTGCAATATAAAATGTTTAGTTGAATACCAAAAATTAACAGAAAAATAAAAAATTCCGACTAGTTTCAAACAAAATTGCAGAATCAAAAACAGTAAAACTCAGCTAAATGATAAAAAATATCCTAATATTATCCCTGTTAGTCACAGACCTTATAATTATCAATTCGTTATTGTATGGTGGTTGTTCGTGATTGACAATAATTATAGCAAAAAATCTTAACTCGTTTTTCTCGTTTTCACAATTAAGATTCATGATTTGGACCCTACACGCGGCATAAGTCTTAAGTAAAATAAACAAAACGGCTTTAATCGGTTTGTGGAACCTGTCTTTTTATTATCCAACTGTATTTTTTTAGTCTGCGGTTGTCTTTATTACCCACGCTTATAGTCTGTACGAGGTATGGTCGGAAACGAATTTTTTCGTCTAGTCTCCCCGGCGCATTTTCAGGCTTTCCAAGCTGACGGTTTTTCCTTTCCGACAATGATAACGTCGTTAGTGAGGGACTTTGAGCTCCTAAAGACGTGATAGTTTGTTGATGGCTTCGAATTTCCACGTTTATTTTTTTGTTCGAAAGTGTTACTTTGTACAAAAGGTGGAAATAGTGTCGGATTTATTTTAATAAACGTCTGAAGTGATTTTGTTTTAAACTTGACTTAAATCGTTGCTGAACGACGAGATTAAGGAAATCAAGAAAAAATGATTCCATTTTAAGAAATGTTCTTCTTATGCAACGCCACCAATGATATTTAAAAATATAGATATGTCATACCCTAACAAAAACAACGAAAAATATGTCGCAGCGGCAGCACAATACTTAAACATAAACTAGTAAAAAGGAAGTAAGTTGATTACATCAAGTTACTTTCGTGTTATAATTGGAATACTTTTTGTACACACACGACGGCAGTTTTAGTTTTTTTTTGTCACCGGTCACGCTCGGCACCTTATTTGACGCGGATTAATAGAAGCGTTCTAATTAGGACGTTTTCGAGTCTTCAAATTGCGAGCTCAGTAACATATCTGTACTCATCATTGAACACCACGCATAAAACTTTATCTAGTGACATTTTACGGTCGACCGCACGTCGGTGGTAACACTTTGACATTAGAAGCATCTTTATTTCATAAGCAGTAAGGGCGGTTTTCGAACTGCAGTGTTACCACTGTCATGCAGTCGACTGTACCTAGTAATTGTTAAAAAGAGTTTGAATAAAAATAAATGTTTTTGCAAACAATAAGAGAACGGCCATTCCAGTCGTGATAATGTGCAACACTCACGACATAAAAGGTGAAGAATAAAAAAGGCTTCGAAGCGCTTCTTTGTGTTAAATCGTTAACTGCTTTTTCCCCATTGAGAGCAAAAGAAATAAAAATCAAATGCGACCGCTTTCCCTGATCGAGTGTTTGTTTGTCTTTTGCTGTTTGCTCTGAGGCAAACCAACTGCTGTTGGCATAAAACGGATCCACCGAATGTATGCCCTCATACAAAGCCGGGTGGTCTTTATCATTTTCAATGTAAACACAGCGCTCAAACACTATATAATATTATTATTACTAAATTTAAAACCAACAGCGGCTTCTAAAATATGGAAGGAAGATTTCTGTTGGCACTTAACAGTCAATTGCTTGATAATTTTTATACTCGACAGATTTTTTTTTTTGTTACGTCAAGGAAAAGAGAGTGCTTCATCAAATAAAAAATTGAGCAACTCTCTGAACTATTATTTCTTAATCGGTTTTCTCAAACACGTGTACTTTTTCATTTTTTTTTTCATCTATAAGTACTTGTTCGATCTGCTGGTCAGGTACTTCAACTGTGTGTAAGTCGTGGCTTTGAAGTGGTATTCAAAGCTGAGCTATCAAACGATTGCGCACACATCAGATCAAATAAATCACAAACTTAACGAGTTTCTGGCAAACATTTGTGGACGGAGCCAACATTTTGATTATTTTACAAATACTCGGCGTGTAATGGTCCATGGGAGTTCTGTTTACTGTTTTACGGTACGTCAGAATAGATAGTCGATTGTTGGGCAACTACACAAGTATTTGTCTAGCGGTACGCGTGCGATGCCGTGACAGTATGGTAATAGTCATCTAAAATATGCATATAATTATTTTAGTCTATAAAAGTTGCGTCCAAAAGTACCGTAAAGTGTAGGTGGCAGTTCGTTTTATTGTACAATACTTTATTGAACGATGACATGCAAAATGAATTGCTTTCACGATTTAAACACTACGCAATGAATCGGAGATTATTCTTAGGAAGCATAATTCAAACGCTCATAGCTGTTTTGCTTCGGCGCGATTACGGCTGTGTTTCGTGTCAGCCACAATGAAGGGGGCAGGTTGTTTTCTCCAGGGGTCTGTCGGGACCTCAGAGACGACGGCGCCCCGCTGCGGCCGTGAAGCGAAAACCTGCGCGTCGATATTAACCGTCGCTATTACTCGATGATGTATTGATGTATTAACTCATTAAAATACAAACCAGTTTGAGAGCACAGAGATAGTAAAAAATATAGACGAAGTGCTGCGAACAATCATATTGAAGCCAATATATCGTGCTCCTCCGTGTAAATAACCAGCGCTCATGCACACACCATGCACCTGGAGGTTTTTTTTTCGCGATACTTACTGGACGATGCCGCGACATGTGTTCTGAGAGCGGTTTGAGGTGCATGTGTGTACGTGAGCGCTGGTTTGTACACGGAGAAGCACGGTTTTGTTGGCTTCACTTTGATTGTTTGCAGCACTTCCTCTATATTTTTACTATGTCTGTGTTTGAAAGTTAAAGGTTAAAGACTTCATAAAAAACTCACTTACTTTCGTTCCCCGCTGTGTCAAAGAATTCAAATGAACCATGAACGCTTAACAACAAAGGACTTAGGTTAACTATTGTATGAAGATTTTGAGACAGCGTTTGTTTTGTACACACGGCTACACATCTAGCTGTACATTTCCAGTTTATGCTGACCTCGCATTGCATAGGCTTTCCGTACAAAGCGAGATCAGCTTATACTGGAAATGTACAGCTTGATGTGTAGCCGTGCGTACATACACGGCACACGCTAAACGATTACGCGATTATATCTGGGTATATTCTCGAAACACAGCACTGCTAATAAGACCGTATCTAGTAGCACGGTTATCTTAGAAATAGTTAATTTGGTTAGTTAGCCAGCTTCTTCTCCAAGTTTATCTTGAGCTTTTAAAGCAATAGGAACTAATTTATGCATATGGTCTGCAGATAAGTAAATTAAGTAAATCCTACGTAACCTGTATGGATGAAGAAATTCCCAAGTCATGGGAATGTTAACCCATGTCAGTATCAGTATCTCGTAAACTTATGAATTTCTCAAGTAATTGGTTAGCAAGATCCAGAGTCAGGTGTCATATGAATTTTCCATAATTTTGCAGTAATGCTATGAAATTACTTGCTATTTAGATAATGGACCTTATCCTTGCTTTAAATGGTGACCCATGATAACATTACAGGTGCATGGTTCTATACAAAGTCGAGATGACAATACGACATTAAATAAAACCACGTACAGAGTATCACATTCTCTGAGTGTACACAAAAAATCAGAGGAAATTATTTTGATTTTATTAATTTTTAATGTAGGATAATTTTTCCGGCATAGATCTTTGTTTTCCAGGACGTGCCAAAGGCGTAGTACTAGAGGGCACCGGCGCGGTCCATTGGAGTTCCCGGAGTTCCTCTTTTTTGTGCTGAGGATGGCCACCGTGTGGTTTTAGTCGGTAAGAGTCCGACATATCCCTCCGCCTTACCCAGATGGAGGATATCCATGACGATTTCCACCCGAAAACAAAAAAAAAGGTCAAAGACCTGTGCGAATCCATATGATTTTAAACTCTCATTCTCAAGTAAAAGAGATGATTACAAATGGTGTAACTTATTATTTCGATATTTTAATATTTATTTTGTTCAAGAATATAGTTTTCTTTAATTTTCGATAAACAACTTATTTATGTGTTTACAATGCTACTATAGACTAGTAATACCCGTGTTTTCATTTATTGTTGTATACGACCTTTTCCTTAGTATATACTAAACCTCTTAAGGGGTCATTGTGCTCATCATTATGAATAACTTTTAGTATGGACTTTTATTATGGAACAACACCGAAATCGCATAAAAAATCTGCTGTCCCCTATATTTTGTCGATTTATGTGATCCCTAGATCAGCTGCCTTTTTTTCGCGATTTCAGTGTTGGTCCCATAGTAAAAGTTGTGTATAATGATGAGTACAATGACCGCTTGAGAGGTTTAGAACAACTAACTAAGAACAAGGTTTTATACTCTTGCTGATGCCAAGTTATGCATTCTTGCACCAGTTCCAAAGTGGGTCTAGCTGGAGTTTTCACCGAATGGGTCTTCGGCCGAAGACCATGTAGTCTTTGTGTGGACGGATAATTTATAATACATTCCTATAAAATACAATGTAGGAAAGGTTTGATTTGAGCGCGTGTATTGATTTGATTGACATTACAGAATTTTGGCTCTTTTTTACATATTTTTTGTTCTATCCCTGATGTAAATCCTGCCATATTTTTATTTTATCATAGAATATCACAGCATTACACATATTGAGTGGGTCTTAAAATGAATATGGACAAGACAAAGGTTATGTCGAATTTCCATATAGCACCCATTCCCGTAAACATCGGAGAATCTACACTCGAAGTTGTTGACGATTATGTATACCTAGGACAAACTGTCCAGGTAGGTAAGTCCAACTTCGAGAAACAGGTCAATCGCCGAATCCGACTCGGTTGGGCAGCGTTCGGGAAGCTACGCAATATCTTCTCGTCCAAAATACCGCAGTGTCTCAAGACGAAAGTCTTTGACCAGTGTGTGTTGCCAGTAATTACTTACGGTACTGAAACGTGGTCGCTCACAATGGGCCTGATAAGAAGGCTCAAAGTCACTCAAAGGGCAATGGAGAGGGCTATGCTCGGAGTGTCCCTGCGTGATCGATTCAGAAATGAGGAGATTCGCAGGAGAACGAAAGTATCCGACATAGCCCGAAGAATTGCCAAACTTATGTGGCAGTGGGCGGGGCACATTGCTCGCAGAACGGATGGCCTATGGGGCAGTAAAGTTCTGGAGTGGCGACCGCGTACTGGAAGGCGCAGCGTGGGTAGGCCCCCCACAAGGTGGACCGACGACCTGGTGAAGGTCGCGGGAATACGCTGGATGCGGAAGGCACAGGACCGGTCGATACTTGGGGGAGGCCTATGTCCAGCAGTGGACGTCTTTCGGCTGAAATGATGATGATGATGACTGTATATTTTGCATTTTTGCCGTCCTTCTGCCAAAAAAACTACTAAGATATTGAGCAGCGAACGACGTGTAAAATTGCACCAGATTTTCTGATCCAAAACTTTGCAGCACTGCGAACTATAACCGCATTGGCTGAATGGCAATTTGTGGCTGAATAAAAATCATTACAAACTTTTGGCCGCGAATCCAAGCGCGACGTTTCGACAGTTGGATTCAACAAAATATGGCATTTGTCCACAAAACTTTCGTATTGCTGCTTTTGTTTAAAATAGGCTGTCGATGAACCACTAAAACTGCAGGTTTGTGGACCATGAAAAAATCTGCTACACACCTACAATTAATAAAAAAGTGGTGAGCATTTTATTTTATATTTCTTGCCAGAGTAGACCAAAGAGAGGTGTGTTTGCCGATTGCTGAAAATTTTGTGAAAATCTAGGAAAGTTACAGTTATCGTTTTTTTATTATACTTAAAGAGTAAATTCAAAACCCATTTTTACAGCAAAGATTCTTATTACTTATAAAACCACACTAAAATTAGATACTCGTCGCCGTACCTATTTTCGTATAAAAGTTTGTATCCACTATTTTCTGCAACATAAAAGCAAAGAAAAAGCCTTTACGTAGTAGAAACTTATCACTGTTTTGCTAACAAAATAGTGTCACAAACAAGACTGTTTAGGCCGTAACTGCGTCGCCTTTGGCGTTAAGTAGTGTTTATGAGAGTAAAGCCTCCGTCGGTGATAAAGCCGAAGTAAAACGAGATGAGTGCATAAATAGCACCTTAGCACAAGATTGTGATCAGAGAATAGACTCCTTTTGTACTTACAAAGGTTAACGACATCACGCCTATAAAATCTGATATTTACTTTCCGCCCTTGTCAAGTGTCCTTTAGTAGATTTTTTATGTTAATACGTGCTTAGTATGTATAATGCTTTTGAAGATGGTGTTAATTGCTTGGTGATGGTCGAGCTTGAATTTAAGTGTAGTGTCAATAAATTGGATGAGTAATACCAAATGTGTGTGGCATGTTTGTTTAATCGGTGTTAGTTCATGTGCATAATTAAATGTATGACTTGAATGTATGAATGATGTACCTAGGAATTTAAGTAACAATACCTGACTATCTTAATTACTTCAAACGTTTGACTATATGCCGCAAAAAATATAACGTCGGCACCCAAAACTAAAGGCAGGGTATATCTTGAGAGCTATATGGTAAATAAATGTAGGAAATACACACCTTCAATCCCCTTCCCCTCCCCTTCTATCACCTTTTTTTTTTCCTTCTTTAATATACATCTTAGTTGGAAACCTTTGTTTGATACAAACTTTTGATTTTCCATAAAGCCCTACGAAAGATGATGAATCCTTAATTCATGGCGGAACTTAAAAAAAGCACTCGAAGTCGTAATTAATTAAAATGTCCCAGGGCGGACGGCCATTACCGGGGATGAAAAAGCGATTTCCCCAACAGTGGGTTTTAAAGGAATCGACGAGTCCTCAAGTCCATTTTAGTGAATAAGAGGGTGCCCCGACAGTAGCTTACAGACTTTTGAAAGGTTCTTTGAGAAATGCTTCAAAGATTTTAGTGACGTATTCCGTCTGGTAATGCCTTTGTTTCCATTGTTGAGAAAACTTTGCGAAGTCCTTTTAGAAAATCTGTTGTAAAAGCGTCTTCATTTTCTGCGAAATCTGTTATTCTACGCTGATTAAATTTTGTAGGAAGATGTGGAAGTATGTAATAAAAATGGAAAATGAATATAGCATTTACGTAAACACACAACCTCAAGTTTACGACTCCTAGCGGGTTAACCCTTGCCTTCGGGCGACTTTACGATTTTTGCGGGATTATAAGTAGGTAGCTGAAACATTATGTTCTGTTTACTCTTAAATAAGCGTTGTAGGAAAACACTTCTGTGGTTACCTAAAATATATTACACCAAGATACCTGTGAAGAAAAAAAACTGGCCTAATAATAGCTTTTTGCTGGGCAAGCGTGAACCATCGTCGACCGCACCATCGCTTAACATCAGGTGAGGTGGCGGTCAAACGTAAGCCCGTTAAGAATAAATAAAACCGGCCAAGTGTGAGTCGGGCTCACGCAGTAAGGGTTCCGTACCACCCATCGACCTGATACCCCATATAAACTGATTTAATTTACCAGAGTTTTACAAAAAACATCAACGATCATACGCGAAATGTGAATTTTTGCATGTCTTTCTTACGTAGGTACCTCCACATATGTCTACGTTTGTCATGTTTTTAGTATCTGTTGCTAAATAAAATAGAATGCACTATAATCAGACCAAGTTTGACGCTGGTATGTATTACCGTTTTGAAGATAGAGCAGGAACAAAAACGTTGAGAAAAAAATTATGTTTTTCGAGGTTTCTTGTATGGGGACCCTCTTTGGTTTTAGACTGTTTTTTATTTTTAGTATTTGTCGTGATGGACACCATAGTAACACATATCCTGTGAAAATTTCAACTAGTTATTACCGTTGAATATACGTACCATTGAATATACGGACATATAGTTGTCAGCTGAGCTCACCTTTACGCGCCTTCTGATGGCTAACGTCAAATTTATAGCTAACTGTATTAAATAAAACATACAAAAATACATGTTTTACTGGGGATCGAACCTGGGCCCTGTGGTATCTTAGTCCGACGCATGATGTTTCCTACATGATGTTTTGCTTGTATTGTAGTTGCGAAATTTCGAAATTTAGCATTATAATAAAACGGTAAAAAATATCATCATCATCATCATCATCCTCCTGCCCTTATCCCAATTTATTTGAGGTCGGCGCAGCATGTTTTTTTCTTCCATACATCTCTATCAGCCGTCATCTCCGTGTTCACTTTCTTTCTATTCATATCATCTTTCACACAATCCATCCATATTTTCTTCGGTCTCCCTCTTTTCTTATAAAAAATATATTTAAGGATAACTTCGTTCCTGATGCACACGTTTTTTTCTTAAATTTTACACCTTATAATTCTGTCAGATAAGAAAGTCAATACGTGAAAGTATGTAAGTGTTTGCTTCAGTTCTTGTAAATAACATCAGATTCTACACAAAAGATAAACTAAATTGGAAAGAGATTTCACCTTTTTCTTAATTAGCGCCTATAATGAAATTTCCTTCATCAACCGGTATTAACAGGGAAAGTTTGGGGTATTAATGCAAAATAACGAGCGGATCGACCCGGAACCCGGGACCCAAGGGATTCCGGGATCTCAATAAGTCCGGATAGGTCCGTACGCTAATGGCACTTGTAGCCAGTTGCGAGATCGCCAGATTAACGTCACTATAGTCAGTAGGGTTTTCACAAATGATCGACTGGGCTGTTTTCTTGTCGATCGATTGAAATGTCGAATTCAAAATGGTAGGATTTTATTTTGTCACTTCTATTTTGGTGCATATGTAACAAAAGCCTGAACTAAGTAATGCGTATAATATTAACTTCAGCCTATGTATTTTTTTTTATAACCTAGGAGGGCAAACGAGCATGCGGGTCACCTGATGGTAAGCAATCTCCGCCACCCATGGACATCCGCAACACCAGGGGAGTCGCCGATGCGTCGCCGACCTTATAAAAAGACATATGCTCTTTTAAAAAGACGTATGCTCTTTTCTTTTTTCTATATATATATATAAATGATTCTTTCTTTCTTTCTTGAAGGCTCCCATGCCGAATTATATACAAAGTGTATCAGAAATGCGTGGTGTGGTCATATTTGAAGAGCTCATTCAGGCCATAGCATAGAACAGCTTTTACTATGGGGCCAACCCTGAAATCACGAAAAAAATATCAGCTGTTCCCTACTAAATCAACGATGTCGCTCGACAAAATGTAAGGATCAGCTGATTTTTTTTTCGCGATTTTAGGTTTGGTCCCATAGTAAAAATTGATCGACAGCACCACCTGAATAAGCTCTTCAAATATGACCACGAATTTCTAATACACGTTGTATTTTCATTAGCTTTGTTTGGTATCTAATCAATTAAAATATTTATACGCCCGGCATCGGCAGAATATTACGGATTCGAACTCTTTTGTAAAAACTATTATACAACATGTATCAGAAATGCGTGATCATATTTGAAGAGCTCATTCACACAGAAAAAATCAGCTGATCCCTACAAAACCATTGATGTTACTCGATAAAATACATAGATACGCTGATTTCTTTTTCGCGATTTCAGGTTTAACCCCGTGGTATAAGTATTTCTGATACACGATGTATATTGTACCATGTTCTTACAAATAAATGATCTATCTATCTAATCATTCATTTGTGGTGTTTATTGCTAAACAGTTAAGTCTATTAAACTATATTTACGAGGCTTTTCGCGCACAATTAAATCAAAACAAAACTAACATTTTGACTAACCTGCTCGTGGTCGTATGCTCGTGACCACGGCCAATGCAACTTGGCCAAAACGTCGACGTTAGTCAAAATGTTCGTTTTGTTTTTATTTAATTGTGCGCGAAAAGTCCAGTAAATATAGTTCCATATGAGTGAAATTCGCGAAAGTTTAAAAACTTCTATTAAAGTCTATTGTCTATTGTGGAAGAATCAAACGTATTTTGGTTTTCAAGTCCTTTTTAAATAGGTCCCAAAATGTCGAACCGTCCAACTTCGCCAGTGTAAACGACCCTTTAGTTAAATTTTACTAGCGGATATTGCGAAAGTATATTTGCGTAGGCTTCACACCTAAATACAAGTTTATGTTTATCGTAAAATAGGTTTATAGGGAAAAACGGTTATTAGTCGACGCTTCATTACAATGTAGGGATCTGCCTACTAATTGACTTACTTAGTAGGCCTTTAACTTTCTTTATTTTATATACTTAACTAACTACCTTTCTCTATTACTGTAAAAGGAAGGTAAAATATTTTTATGCCGTACATTGTTGAGTTTAAAATAATTAAAAAAAAATACATTATTTATTTATTATTTTAGGATGCGTTTTAATAATTATGAGATGTATTAAATCTCTTCCCTCAAATCATACAAGTCTGAATAAAATTGTAGTCTTGTGTAGGTGTAATTTATATATTTATTAGAATTTTCTGACGATGAATAATATTGTATATGTATTTAATAAATATTTTGCGACATTTTACACAGCACCATCTAGTCCCAAACCAAGCAGAGCTTGTACTATGGGTACTAGGCAATAGATATAATACTTATGTACTTTTTTTGTAAATAAATACCAACTCATAATACATAAGAAATACCCAGACCAACACAAACATTTATGTTCATCACAAACCATTATGTTGATACCGAACTTTGATAAATACCTACATTTATGTACACAGTTTCAGCAATAAATGTCTTTGTCTTTGTCATATACATTATAACTCGTGATCAGCAGTACGATACACGAACGACTAGACCACAGACGTCAATAAAGTTAAACCTAGTGTAATTAAAAATGAAATGTAAATGTACAAAAATTCATCGTGAGATCCTAACTCTATCCTATCCTCACTTTTTTCCAAACTCCGAAGAACACAAACACAGAACAAAGAAAACAAGAATACATGAAAATATAACGTAGCTCATAGTCGAGCAAAACATATTTTGACCTTAACTGTAACAAGTATAACTAATCTCCGAAGAGAAATTAAACTCGCAAATGACATCATTAAGTCCCGATCTGACAAGGGGAAAACCTCTGGCCATTTATCGCATCCAATTTCGGACTATGACAAAAAATGTTCCAATAAGAAACCTGAGTTACGGGTTCTCAACTTAAGGATTAAGTGAGATTGACTAGGATCTCGAAAACGGTGAAGACTTGAAAAAGTACTCGTTCGAATTGTATCTAACAACTATGGAACATTAAAATAGACCTCTGCAGCAACGAGAGAAGTGTGCATAATAAAATCATTGCGTTAATAGATATTTGATAGTCTTCCCATCGTAATAGTACTCTGTGTCCTGTTGTGTGGGCTCTACTATTAATAAACAACAACAAAACTTTTCATAACGTCCATCGACGTATGTCTCTCAATATACCTACAGTAAAGAGCAGATAACATTTTTCTAATGCCACCGACCTAGTATCTGGACTATGCACACACAAAACGTGAAAGTAGTTAATACGAGGACCTATACTTAGTAGGTAATTCGAAAAGTTCATGTTCAACGTTATTGAATTTCTCACTTACAAAGTTTCTAGGCTGGGATGAAAACAAAACGTAAAAAATTTCAGGTGGGTACGTCTGATTAGGTGTACCTAAGTAAGTCATAACTCATAAGCTTGTTATGTACCTATTGCTAGTTGTAACAGAAATCAGCCTAGGAGAATATTCAGCTCTTGAATTTACTACTTCTATACTTTTCCTCCTTTTTATTATTGAAGATTGTGTCCCAACTTGCTGCTTCTTAATTTAATTCCGCAGCTTGAATGTGTCTTGCATCATGTATATTATCCAGCTGATCATTATTTCGAGCCTTTTTTACTTGATCTTCTGCAATCTTTGCCAATGCTATACATACTAGGCATGCCGTATGTATAGCATAGGCAATACATTATTGTATTGATCTGAAGCAGTTATCAGTTTGCAAACGGTGCTATTATACCCATCTGGAGAAGCAGCGGGTGACACCGTCGCAATCAATTACATTCATTATGCCATCTCAGACGTGAACGCTATCTATTGCGTACTAATTGTGTAATAATTATTCTATTTTAGTGGTTTCCTCATAAATAGAAAATTATTATGATTTGAATTGACAGTGTCTGTGACGGCTTTGTAATGATTGTTTTTGTGTATAAATTATAGAAGTAAGTATTTTGTCACGATAAATTGCAATCTATCGATAAAGAAATAGAAAGAAAAAAAAAATTGTTAGTAGATGTTATATACAATAAGTAAGTCTAAATTGTTGTATTCTACTGTGGTTGGGTCGGGTCTCCGTGTCTTGCAATTAATGCACTCCTATAACAGTAAATTCTGGATAACTTGCGTTCCACGGTTCTAATATGCGTGTATATATTTTTTTTTTTTTTTTTTCCCGTTGGGAAATCCTCATGGACGCACACCGCCCGGGGTAGGCGGAGCCAGTGTCGGACTCTTACCGACTAAAACCACCACGGTGTTCCTTCAACTACCTTAGCCGGGGGCATAGGAACCCGTGAGTATTCACACAACCACCCCCGACAGGTCCCGGCCTGCCAATAACAGGCAAGCCCCTTCTCCCCGTGCGACCAAACGACCGCCGCACCCTCCTCTTTGGCGCACACGGAACACTGCACGTCACCTCACCTCACGGGCCTTTACCAGCTACGCCAGCTGCACCACCTACGCCAGCTGCTGGTCGGGCAGCAGACTACCCCGAGTTTGCTGCTCGCAGGCTTATCCTCCTGTAATTTTTTATAGAGGTATTCTTCCTCGTGGTCCGGGCGGTAAAGCCAAGACCCTCGGTCCCAAGAGGCGCGAGAACACTAATCAGCTCATCAGGCACTCCTGGGATTACGAGACCGACGGGGGCAGGGAAGGACAGTCCCCCCGCTGCCTGCCCAGTGGCAGGGTTAGTGCACACCGGGCCCGCCCCTGTTCCTCCACAGTGCCCTCTCCTTTCTCAGAGGGACACGTGGAGCAACTTCCCATTGGCCCACATCGGGCCCCTCCCGTGCCAGAATATTCGCCACAGGCAATAAGGTCCCCCGGTCCAAAGGAGACTTATTGCCCGTGCCCAGGGTGCACCGGCCCAACAACTGCCGTTCCCTCTAGACGTGTCCAGAAGGACAAGCAGCTGTCAGACACACGTGGAGGTTTCCTGGCCAGCACCCCAATATGCGTGTATCTGTATTGTGTGTATTTATGTACAATAAGCATAATCTTACTGACTTTATTCAATCAGTGTGGTTTGGATTAGCACAAACCAATTAAAATGGCAAACAGTAATCAAATAGAGGATTAATTGTTCATTTTGAAGTAATAATTCATTAGGGTCTTACTTTTGCACATGTAAGCACAATTGATTGTATCAATAAGCGCTGTTTATTAAACGTAGTTACACGAATACACCACACTAATCCAAATTATAATTGCAGTGTATGTTAAGCAGCAATCGTATAAAAAATATATTACCAAAACTACATACTACTAAATAAACTAAACAGCCGGAACAGAATGTTTATCTTACACAACCTAACATAAATCCAAAGTTGAAAGATAAAACATTCCAAACCCGATCCAAATTTATTATAGAAGAAAAAAATCTGATAGGTTTCATCGAGTTTCCTTGTAGTGAAAAATCGGGCCATTACGAAAAGGGAAGCTGTACCGCCGGTCGTATTTCAAAACAACACATTATTGTTTCGTTCTCCTTTTGTTTCTTTAACCCGTTATAATAAATTTAGGAGGAAACTGCTCTACGAGTTTTTTTTAGTTATTGCACGCTATCTTCGTTGGCGAAGCTTAAAATCAATAATGTGGACACGACAATGGCATTAAGTCCAGCACTAAATTAATTGGCCCATGCCGTTAGCAATAATTTACAGGGGAAGTACAGTAGCTTCATTGAATTATTTTACTGAAGAATTTGCTATTTATAAGGTTTAGTCAGGTCATCTTTGTTTTTTAGTACCATACATTTTATTGAAATTCTCTACTTTCAAATTTTCAATCCTTATTCAACAATTAAACATTGAAAAAGAAAATAGTTTTGATTTTGAGTTATCTGAAATCTAAGACAGATTGGAACGATATCAAGCTTTTGTTAAAAACAACCTCATGAAATTAACCTCAAAATCTACAAAACAAATACATTTTTAATGCATCCTCAACATTCACAAGCAAGTAGATATAACAATAAGAAGTATAATCTGGTCTTCAAGGCTCGAGTGAATAGCTTTTTGCTGGGCAAGCGTGAACCATCGTCGACCGCACCATCGCTTAACATCAGGTGAGGCGGCGGTCAAACGTAAGCCCGTTAAGAATAAATAAAACCGGCCAAGTGTGAGTCGGACTCACGCAGTAAGGGTTCCATATCACCAATCGACCTGATACCCCATAGAAACTGATTTAATATACGAGAGTTTATCAAAAGACATCAACGAACGTACGCGAAATGTGAATTTTTGCATCTCTTTCTTCCGTAGGTACCATCACATACGTGGGACACTCAGAAAGTTTTGCGAAACTAAAAAAAATTGTTCTATACGTACATATATTTTTATCAAATCTTTTCAAAGTACTTTCCACCAGCCTCTATACAAAGATTCATGCGCCTAAACCAGTTTTCAAAACACTTTTTCCAGTCCGCCGCAGACACCTCGTTTACAGCCTGCTCGAACGCAGCCAGCGCATCTTCCGGCGACGAAAATTGTATCCCTTTGAGCTGATTTTTTATTTTTGGGAATAAAAAGAAGTCACACGGTGCTAGATCAGGGCTGTAAGGAGGGTGACCCAGGAGTTTGACTGGCGTGCTGTCCAGGAAGTCCCTCGTTTTGAGTGCGGTGTGCGCAGGTGCATTGTCGTGGTGGAGCAGTAGCCCGCGGAGCCCTGTGTTTGGTCGCTTGTTGCTTATAACAGAGAACACTTCTGGCAAACATTTGGTAGTATACCATTCGGCATTAATGCTTCTTTGATCCCGTAAGGGAATTGATACCAAGTGGCCAGTCAAATTAAAAAAGCTAGCGATCAAAATCTTACCCCCGCTTCTAGATCGCTTCACTTTGGTAGGCGTTGGCTCATTTTGAAACACCCAAACAGTCGACTGGCGCTTGGTTTCTGGGTCGTATTGATAAATCCAGGACTCATCACCTGTAACGATGTCGTAAACACGCCGAGACGAGCCTGCTTCAAATTTGTTAAGCATATCACGGCACCATTCCACCCGGGCCTGCTTCTGAGCATCGGTGAGGTTGTGCGGCACCCAGCGTGATACTATCCTCCTCACGCGAAGATGGCTGTGTAGAATCTCGTGAACGCTTCCCGATCCAATCTTCAATATGTGTTGAATCTCCTGATATGTAATTCGCCTATTGTCTTGGATTAAATTTTTCACTGCTAGCACGTTTTCTTCGGTAACAGCCGTCAAAGGGCGACCGCTTCTTTCGTCATCCCCCAAAGTTGGTCGACCGCGCTTGAATTCGTTATACCAACGATACACGGTTGCCTTGGAAGTGCCTTCATCCATGAATGCCATTTGAAGTCTATCGTACGATTCATCCGGTTTCAGGCGACACTTGAAATCGTATAAAATCATAGCTCTAAAATGTTCCCGGCGCAGATCCATATTTCAGTGAGACACAATACTTTGAATTAACTCGCAAAAAATGTGGAGGGAAATTTTGAAATTGGAACATACTTATTTTTACTTATAAATAATCATATTTTCGAAAAACATTATAACTGGCCAGTCTCCCATATATAAAAACTTTTTTTCGCAATACTTTCTGAGGGGCCTGCGCCTGGTATGTCTATGTTTGTCCTGTTTTTAGTATTTGTTGCTAAACTACATAATATGCACTATAATCTGCCCAAGTTTGACGCTGGTATATATTACCGTTTTGAAGATAGAGCAGGAACAGAAACGTTAAAAAAATGCATGTTTTTTGGTTTGGTTTTAGACTTTTTTTTATTTTTAGTATTTGTCGTGATATACCTCATAGCAACACATATTCTGAGAAAATTTCAACTGGTTACCTATAACAGTTCAAAAGATAGAGCCCTGTGTCAGACAGATGACGGACGGACGGACGGACGGTCCCGTTTGACACCCTTCGGGTACGGAACGCTAAAAAAACCGGCCAAGTGCGAGTCGGACTCGCGCAGTAAGGGTTCCATACCTCTCAACGACCTGATATCCCATAAAAACTGATTTAATTTACGAGAGTTTATCAAAACATATCAACGCACAGTGCGCGAAATATGAATTTTTGCATGTCTTTCTTACGCAGGTACCACCACATATGTCTATGTTTGTCTTATTTTTAGTATTATTTGCTAAACTACATAATATGCACTACAATCTGACCAAGTTTGACGCTGGTTTATATTACAGTTTTGAAGATAGAGCAGGAACAAAAACGTTGTAAAAAATGCATGTTTTTTGAGGTTTCTTGTATGGGGACCCCCTTTGGTTTTAGACTTTTTTTTTGTTTTTATTGTTTGTCGTGATACTACTCATAGCAACACAATTTCTGAGAAAATTTCAACCGGTTACCTATTACCGTTCAAAAGATACAGCCCTGTGACAGACAGATGGACGGACGGACGGACGGACGGACGGAAGGACGGACGAACGGACGGACAGCGTAGCGAGAGTAATAGGGTCCCGTTTGTCACCCTTCGGGTACGGAACCCTAAAAAGCAAGTGTATCTCTTACAATAAAAAATGTGAATAATAAGGTTAAAATTATATTTAAAAAAAATATCCTCGGTGCCGCATTTCCAAAAAAATACACCTTCCAGTTATTCGCCAGTATAATTTCCTTTCAACGTTATCCGTCCTCTGAACGAAGTTTAACAAAGTTTTGTATCCGCCGTTGGACTCGGCTAATACTGAAAATGAAGCTCCCGGGGGAAATTTAACATTAGCAGTCACATTAAATTCTGTATCATTCTTAATTTACGTCAAAACGTCCGTTGAAGAATTCTTTATTGTTGAGCTTATTTTTTGTTTTGAGATTTGTGGGACTACAAGTGGTATTTTTATGTCCATTAAAGCAAAATCCGTTGCTATTTTTTTGTAAACAAATCATGTTACAAATAGAAAATATTGCACTTGTTACACACTATATGAGGCTTACGCTGGGAACAGCAAACTGAAAGGAATGTAAAAGAATTTCCGATTTTACTTGTGAGACTTCTTCCATATTAATCGAGACTATACACAAAGAATAGATAATCTCGGATCGGATCAGAACCAGAGTGACCGACAGATTGTAGGATCAGTACGCTGAAGTGGCAGTGGGCTGGCCATGTCTGTTGAAGGACCGATGGCCGCCGGAGCAGCCGAGTCCTTGAGTGGAGACCGCAAATCAGCAAACGCAGTGTAGGGTGGATGCCCTCCAGCCAGGTGGACCGACGACCTGATGAAAGTAGTTGGGGGGACTGGATGCGGAAGGCAAAGGACCGAGTGTTGTGGCGCAATTTGGAAGAGATCTATGTCGAACAGTAAACTGCGATAGGCTGAGTTGATGATGCACAAAGCTGGCTTTAAGAGTGGACTTTGAATTGCCGTAGTGGTGCAAGGTTAGCCAATCAGTCTTGCTAGCCTGCCAATTACCCAGGGTAAGCTGCACTGTTTGTCCGAAAGCTGGGCTGATGATATCGCCAAAGCTACAGGAAACGCACAAGATCAAAGAGGCAGGCAAAAACGAAACGTGGCATACCCAGCAGTTGATAAAACCGGGCTAGGATGATGATGATGACGCTACTGTTAAGTTCTGGGCTGACACGATTTGATTGCAACCGACTTGTTGAAAAGAAAAAAACGTTTTCAGAATGAAAATAGGTAAGTGCAAAATACCAATTTAGAAAGAGCTTGTTGCAGAGCGTCAGCTTTGTACAACTATGATTGTCATGTTCACTCATAAATAATTGACAGTACCCACATAAAAATTCAAATTTTAAAATAGCTTTTATCGTGAAAAGTTTATTACTTGTTAAACTATTCTAGTTGCTATTTACAGATTATACTTTAGTTTCACCAATAAAACTTCACTTTTGTAATTATCTCTTAACCATTTCTATATTTTTTCAATGTCATCAAACTTTAAGCGGACTTACAGTAAATATTAGATTAGTACGGTTTAGCGTCGTTCACCAATGAAACTACCCACATCCATACTTATACTTCATTAACATTAAACTACCGTTGTTAATGAATAATGTCCTTCTAACCTTTATTATGGTGCGCTTGACGTTGAAATGTTGAAATAATGCATCCGTATGGTCAAACGGGACATGTTTCGATTTCCAAAAGTTTGTGGACTGTGTTTATGGTCACTGTGGCAGGCATTGTAATTACACCAATTAACTTCGACTGTTAAATCAACTGAGGTCTTTGCGTGATTAGGTTATGTACCTGTTAATACTCGATTAGAATTATATTTTATTATTTTATTCAAATAAGGTTGTAATTACCTACAATCTGTACTGGTAGTGTTGTACTTAATGTTAGGAAAATTTTGTAACAGATTGTAGTTTCATTGGTTTGTAAACATACTTAATTTCCAGCTTAAAAGAAGTTTGGTTCAAATGCTTAATTTAACTGATATTTGTAATGGCAAAATAAATCATATAATTCTAACTGGTAACAAATATTCAACGTCAACTCAAATTAAATAGTGACTCTCACGGACCCAGGTGAATTATGCAGATCTATAACAATACAATAGCATGAATCCAATAAATAACAAAAAGAGACGTCAATAGTTCATATAAGTAGCGTTGAACTTTAAACTCAATCTCTGTAAATCAAAATTTATTTTATTATGCCCATTTGCCTACACGACTTCCATAGATAAAGTAATACTTAATGACCAGAACTAAACTTATCATCCACGATAACGCGCCAAAACATCAATAAAAAAGTTTAATCCCATTCCCGCCAAAGAGATTTAAAGTAAGTTTCAATCGTAAATTAAATTCTATACATACGTGGGCAGTTCAATCAGCCTACTAGCACTAAAAGAAAATAAAATTAAAAGTAAAGCCGAGTACAAATGAGGCGGGTAAAATTATTTTTACGATTCTCTCTCTCAATTAGGAGGAGCACCGACAGTAAAGTGTCAGTGTTATTTAAATTTACTGCACCAATTAGACTCGCTATCATCACAGGAGTGATGAAACCATACCGTGTCGTGAGTAGCTTCCCTTATTAAGA
Source organism: Asteroscopus sphinx (assembly GCA_949699075.1). Classification (NCBI taxonomy): domain Eukaryota; kingdom Metazoa; phylum Arthropoda; class Insecta; order Lepidoptera; family Noctuidae; genus Asteroscopus; species Asteroscopus sphinx. The sequence goes on from OX453013.1 coordinate 17,158,198, forward strand.
GTTCTATAATTAAAATTTACAGCACCAAGCGGACGATTCGAATAACTAAGAGAATAGCTACAAATGATTCCATTAACTAGTTTAAACATGTCTGGTATGAAGTTTTGTTACGCACTTTATATTGGGAACAGCGGTGAAGGAAAAATGCGGGTCAGTTTAGATTTTGTTATTTTGAGATTTTATGAGCAACTGAATTTGTAAACTGAAGTCTGCGTGATGGATAACATAAAACTGAAAAATGATGACAGTGGTCGCAGAAAAATTTGGAATCAGTTACATTATATCCAAAAGATGGAAAAACGTTTTGCCAAAATTACACTGTGAATTTAACAACTGGACACGCGATTGGTATAGAATGTAATTTTGGACTTTCGAGTAAAACCTATTTCAAGCGAAAGAACATAATACAATATTCGACGACCATCAAATACACCAGTACACACTTTGGTGACAAGGCGAAACTTAAGACCGCAACGGACAATTCCAGCGAAGCAATAACAATGTGGCATAACGACGCCAAGGCGACGACGTGATGAAGGAAAATAAACAATAACTCAAGCCAACAGATACCGCTGTATAAAAGGATTGCACCAAAACACATATCTCATAAAGTTAGTTGGCGAGCAAAACATCCTGGCTTGTACCATGTACTCTATGTAGGACATTTTGGCATCCAAGGCGAGAACAATCTGGATAATAGAATAAACTTGTTTCTTCGCTAACATGATAGTTCGGGAGTCTGGCGACGCGGTGGCGGACGGCGGCGGTTGCTCTCCTGAATATAGATAGGTCTTTACCTTTGTCCTAGTTGATAATTAAAGGACAAACGTTCCTAGTTTATTGTCTATGGTTTGTTTAGTTAGTCTTCTGAGACTGTGTTCTGTGTTCATCTTTAACGGTATTTTGTTATCCCGTTTAGTAATTTACGATTTTTTTTAGCTTTTTTGTATAAATTGTTAAAGCTCTTAAGGCATGGTTCCTTTACTTGATTCGTCTATTTTTTTCTTCAAATTTGGTTTCATTAAAATAGTCATGTCCTTGAGCATTTAAGATAATTTGAATCTCCATAATTATTATTACTTCTAATATCAACTTTTCAAAAACTTCACCTACCGATACCTTCTTTCAATATTTGCCCTCAATACGAGATTAAGTCATAAATATCAAGGCTAAACACATTCGTACTATTTCATATCGTTCCTAATTTATAAATCAAACATATAATTAAATATATTCTTGATTTATTATATCTATTAACATAAAAACAACCATAAAATTATTGCCTAATCGAAATCAATAACCCATTACTTAAGTGAATGCCAAGATGATGAGTAGGTAAATATGTATTTGCGTAGGTATAGAAGTGTGTCTATGTGTGTGTGTCATTTGTACAAATGAGAGATATCATATAAACCAATATCATAAATAGTCCTCATTTGTCATATAAATGTTGTACGCGCGATCACGAAATGGTTTTGGAGAATTTTTGTTCTAGTCGGCAAACTCTTTGGACAATCATATTATGATAATCTTAGATCAAGGATATTTTTGTATTGTAATAAATACGGTAGAATATTCCATGAAGCTTTCTTCTTTAGCTTAGTCGTAGAAATCTGGATGGGCTTAAATGTAGTGTTATGGATAATACTGTCACTTCGATCGCTCTTTATGAAAAGTTTTAGGTTAATCATTCGACACCCGAGCCGCAGCGGGTCCCACGCTGTCCCCAAAATTATTTGGAACTGAGAAAAATTATTAGGGACATTTTTGTCATAAAATATCATTTTAATTGAGAGTTCTATGATACTTTGTTTTGATGCATCATGGCGTCCTATTTTGGTAGATTTAACCTGTGTTGAAATGGCAAATCATTGTATTGAAGTGATGCTACTTCAAATGGCACTAACTACGCTGAGCTACTGCTTTCTTATTTTATTATTTTAACGCATTTTACGCATGCGAAGCGAATTCTAAAGATATAAATTGTGGAAAGAAAAAATCGCTCACGAGCAGGATTCGAACCTGCGACTCCTGGCTCAGTACGCCAGTGCTTTAGCCACTAAGCTACCGTGAACACTGCTCGTGGTATCGAAATTATCCTCCACTATACGTCTTTGGGTGACGTCAGCGATATCTTATTAAGAAACATAGTTCCTTATAGTGGAGGATAATTTCGATACCACGAGCAGTGTTCACGGTAGCTTAGTGGCTAAAGCACTGGCGTACTGAGCCAGGAGTCGCAGGTTCGAATCCTGCTCGTGAGCGATTTTTTCTTTCCACAATTTATATCTTTAGAATTCGCTTCGCATGCGTAAAATGCGTTAAAATAATAAAATAATTAGTAAGGGTAGGCATATCTATACGACTTTGATTTAACTGTAAAGTTAGTCGAGTCGGTTAAGGAACTATGTTTCTTAATAAGATATCGCTGACGTCACCCAAAGACGTATAGTGGAGGATAATTTCGATACCACGAGCAGTGTTCACGGTAGCTTAGTGGCTAAAGCACTGGCGTACTGAGCCAGGAGTCGCAGGTTCGAATCCTGCTCGTGAGCGATTTTTTCTTTCCACAATTTATATCTTTACTGCTTTCTTGCTTCTTCTCTTTGTTTTTCATGTTTTTCTTCCTTTGTTCAGTTTCTTACTCCAATAAACTAAGCAAACATTTACCCATTTTACTGCCCACATCTTCGGTGCAGTTCTTGATAAATATCCCAGTGATTACGTTTCTTGAACTATCCACATTTGTGGTCAGCAGTACATTAGTGCAACCCACTGAGCGTTCGTTATGGGGAAAGTTTGGAAGCTCACAACTTGATGCTGTCATTGTTGAAGTTGGATTTATGCCAAACGTGCAAAGACGCATTGCAGAGTAATATTTATGATTTTTCTACCAAAGGTTGTTTGGACGAAAAAATCTTGGATTGGAACATTTGTCATGTAGAGGAAATTTATTGTTAGAGGAAGTGTGGTAACGATATCCAACCTAAAGTTATGGGACAGCTATGAAATGTAATATCGAAAGTAATAATTTCATTTGTTTATGTAAAAATTATACAATACGATGTGGCTTGAGCAAATTTCTTGATGGACGTTAGGTAGTTAGGTAATTTGCAACCATTTTACATCGACTCAAATATTTTTCATTGTTAATTTTCTCAACGCAGAGCGACGAATCTTTTTCAATTTATTGTCAAACTGTTATATTACGTAGCAAATAATTCAATTCAATTTTTATAGTAGTAGCTCCATCGTAATAACAATTGAATTGAAATATTTGCTACGTAATATAACAGTTTGACAGTAAATTGAAAAAGATTAATCGCTCTACGTTGAGAAAATTAACAATGAAAAATATGTGAGTTGATGTAAAATGGTTGCAAATTAGGATATCTACCTAACAGCAAATACTTCGTGAAAGTTCAGTTCCAAATCTGTACGACAAATTCACGTCACGTCACATTTACCTTAACTCTACCTACCCCTTAAGGCATAGCTCTTGCGCGTGCACACACACACTTAAGATCACACAGCCGTGATTTGCATACGACGCGCTGACATACTTTATTCCTATATTTTATTCCACAGCTAAGCTACATAACTCCACTTATCTGCGGTAATAGATCGGTGTGAGCCGTTAAACTAGAATTGCAATAGTGTTTGCGTAGCACGTCATTAAATCTTATCATGTCCATGTCTGTTTCATCACAGTGACATGCGACTTTATTATCATGGTTCTACATAATATATCTTTTAGTTCATTTTATTTCAGTTTCTTTTGCAAAATTCTTAGAAATGTTTCGCTGATAGTTTTTTTTTCTAAGCCCAGTACAGGTGGACTTTGTGATTTTGTGATATTCGGATTTACATCCTTTGTATTTATTTATTTATTTTACTTTAATTACAACGGTCTTAAACCAATTACAGTAATTAAAGATAGAGGAATGATACATAAAATACATAGTATCTTTCATAAATCTCTCTCGCAATGCTTCAGGCATACTAACAGAATCTTCTTCCAATCATCCGCAAACAGATCATAATTCGGATTACAATCCAAGAGTTCGTTGAGTGCAGTAAGAGTACGAGGTACTGGCGACTTAGCTCGCGCTACAGTGCGACATGAAGGCAAAAGCTTGTGCTTTCTGTTGCGGTGGTAACTGTCCGGTGCAAATAATGTATGAAATTCGGACAAAAATTTGAATTTTTTCAGTTACAGAACTGTGATGCGCGAGGCTGCATGTATGTATCACCTGTTCCATTTGTAATGAATCAATTAATACCCTGAAGCGACTGCTACTTAATACAGCACAACTGGGTGGATATAATATGTGTTAACTGGCTGTCACTCCTGCAATTTTTTTAACATTTTACTCATGCGGTGCCTTTTCCAGCAGCGACATTTAATAAACTTCTAACTGTTATACTCGTAGTCAGTATGTAATTAACTTGGCGGTAAAGTCGTAGAAATTTTCTGCGGCAAGATGAAAGGCTTTAATATGTGTATTTAATTAATTCTTAGTCTTTGCATTAGCATTCTGATTACACTCCGGAAACAAAATATACAATAACTTGTAACATCTACATCAGACAATCGCACATCACAATACCGTTTCTTTGTCTACTCGAGTCCGGAAACAAGCATCTTTTGTTCAATTTTCGGTATCAAATCCGTGTTATACGCTGTTCATTTGCAACTCAGGTAATATCATTTTCCACGTTTTCCTTTCCTTTGTCGATGTAGACACAATAAAAGCAAGCCGGCTCGTTAATCGCACAGAGTAGTCCTGGCGCGTAATTAACTTTGCAGCCAGAGAGAGTAGAGATTTACGTGGACCCCGGGTACAATTAAATTTGCATAGGAAATTGCATAGAATAAGCTAAGAATAAGTTACCCGAGTATGAAACTAAATTTCATGCTTGTCGTCGGCTAGAGAACTCTTATTTATTTACCTGGCTCTTAGCCTCGTATAATTGTTAATTCGGGGAATTATGGCGCAATTTTTATTCCACAACGAGGTAACAAAGACGACAAGCCCTGACAAAATGGCTCAGGAAAGATTTATAAAATATTTACTCCACAACGTGAAGCAACAAAGTCTTATGTACTATCAGCAAACTTTCCGGTGAACCACCACTAAGGCTAAAATCATGTATTGTAACAGGATTCGGTAAAGAGACTTTGCCGACAAAGTGTATCACCGGAAAGAATCGTGATAGTACAATCCCTGACAAAATTTCTCAGGAAAGATTTATCATTTTCATGAAATGAATTTTAATTTAATCAAAATTTTATTCCAACATCTACCGCATCCAATATCCAAGATTTATTTGACAGCTCACTATTTTTACTATCTCCTGAAACTTATTAGTTCGTAGCCCATAATATCCACATAAAAATTCAGCTTTTTTTTGTCGTTTTAGTAAAACCATTTAACAGAGAAGTAATGATTCGTAAAACTGTGGCTATTTGTAGCGCAGCGGTATAATTGGCTATCTGGGCCGGTTGAAAAATGGACAGATGTTTATTTTAATGCAGTCCATCCATCAAGACTAACCGCAGCGCTACCTCGAAGACAGACCATGGCGTAGTAATTAAGGACATTGAAAAACAAATAATTATATTCGAATCATGTTTCGTGTTCTAGTTAAGTACCCTATAATTTTAGTGATGAATTACTCTTAAGTGCTGGTAAACACGTAAGAAACCATCGATATAGTAATAGGTTTCTTGACTATTTGATCGAAGTGACTATCCATTTCCGTTCACCAGCTAGTTATATTTTAACCATTTAACTTCGTAATTTAGTGGTACAAGTGTCGGACTGCTGATCACAAAGTCGTGGGGTCGATTCCCACAGGCCACAAATATTTGTGTGATGAACATAAGTGTTTGTGTTGGTCTGGGTATTTTTTATGTATTATAAGTAGGTATTTACAAAAAAAAGTACATAAGTATTATATACATTGTCTAGTACCCATAGCACAAGCTCTGTTTAGTTTGGGACTAGATGGTGCTGTGTAAAAAAAAATGTCCCAAAAAATATTTATTTATTTTTATTTATTAACAGATAGTTATCAAGAAGATTATTGATTCAAATTACTCTACTTAATTCGAATAAATAATAAAATTAAATGGAACGTCAGAAGGTTTACCTTATTTTTTACCTTTTCCACGCTACGGCATCGTAGATGTTTTCATGCCCTCAGCGGCGCCACGTATTTTGTAGAAGACAAATATTGAACGGACATTAGTACAAAGTAATAAAGACGTGGCGTCAGCGCCAAGAAATAACGGAGGTTTAAATGGTACTTTTTACTAACTTTGATTGTGTATCTTATTGATAATTTAATAAATAAATAATAAATCATTTGTCTTCTATAGGTGTCATAAGCGGTGAAAAGGTTAACCCCTAACGCAAACAGAGGGGTGCTATATGTTTATTTATTTATTATTTTATTTATTTATTTTATTTGTTCAGTGGTATACATAACAAAAACATTCTAAAGATGTAAACATAAACTCATTAGAGTTTTACCGTACATCAGTATCATCGACTATACAAACAGGTAAACAAAAATATAGTTAACAAGGTAGGATATTAGATGGTTTGGACATATAGAGAGGATGGACGAGAGGAGATTGACGAAACAAGTATACGAAGCGAGTGTGGATGGAAAAGTTGGAAGGGGACGACCTTGGCGAACGTATCGCGATCAAATCGCGGATGTTCTCAAAAAATGCCAGGTTAAGAGTTCTCTAAACCGACGAGCATGCATGACGAGGTTAATGGAAGTAGATGAAGCGAAAGAGGTGTGTCAGGATCGTAGCAGGTGGAAATCCATAGTATCTGCCTACCCCAATGGGAAACAGGCGTGATAATATATATGTTTAACGTGTGTATCTGTGTGTGGCATAGCAGCTCCCAAACTGATGAACCGATTTTGATTTTTTTTGTTTGTTTGAAAGGTGACTTGATCGAGAGTGTTCTTAGCTATGATTCAAGAAAATCTGTTCAACTGTTTGAACATCTTCAGCTCTTTTCTAGTTGATGAAGGGATGTGAGTAACTTCCCTAATCACTTTTAATTAAATAATTAATGATTTAATACTTAATTTGATTATTTTTATTGAAGAGTTTTTCTTCGAGAGTGTTACTTATGAATATCGAATCTGATAACGTACCTCACAGGAACAACAGGGTTTTTGTTACATGTTGTATAAATAATAATAAATAAATAACCCAAAAGCTTAGCGGGTATGTGTATTTTACTATCACCGACTACTATCACGTACTCAATACATTTAGTGCACAATACTTTGCAGTTTCCTTTCAAATTGTCCGCAGTGTAAGTTTTATTGCTGCATCCGTCTGAGCATTTCCACGATATTTTTCATATTTTACGACGTTTTGAATTTACGCCTCTTGTGAGCGAAGGCAGACAACTTGCCGCTTCCTGACTATTCTTGTATGCACCGTTGGGTTTCATACGTCTTCTTCAAACGTGTTGTTAAAACTGGAATGGAGGAATGGCGAATTTTTTATGTATTTTAGTACTGAGCTACATGTTTGAAAATGCTAGAAGTAGGTATTTCATTCACTATACCTACGTTTACAAAATTTTATATTTTATTTACAGAACATATCTACGGTTGGACTGCCTCGTTGGTTTTGTTGCTGCAAAGCACGACTACATACGTTTTTTTCATTAGGAAATTCTCAGTTGCAGCCCGGAGTCTAGATTTGTGCCCGGTTAATGGCAATAGGCTCGCCCCCTATTACATTGGACATTACATAACTGGCGAAATGTGGGTGTACTTCTGCCTACCTCTTCGGGGAATAAAGGTGTGATGTTATGTTATATCTACGATATAAGTGTTAAACGGACCACAACATATGCGCAGGTGTAGAAAAAAAAAATCTTCATAATGTCTTAGTTTGACGAACGCAATTTGTTGCAATACCATTTAGGCAACATCCTAAGTGGTAGGTATTGCAGTTGTTATGGGCAAAAGTAACCACTTATCATCAGGCAGGCCTTTAGCTCGCCATCCGCCATCATCCGCCATCGCCATAGTTTTGCCATCCTATACCATGAAAAAATGTTGTAAAAAAAAATGTGTATATGTTGTAAAATGTTGTTGTTGTATGTTGTTGTTGTTGTTGTTGTATGTTGTTGTATGTTGTTGTATGTTGTATGACACAAGCCATTTGCGGTCGGTGTTATAATTTTAGTGTTGTTTCTTTGTGCTTTTATTAAATAAATAAATAAATAAATATCTTTGGGAGATAGTGAGATAGTGGGACACAGGACCATCTAGTCCCAAACTAAGCAGAACATGTGCTATGGGTACTAGCCAATGGATATAATACTTATATACTTCTTTTTTTTTGTAAATACCGTTGATAGAACTTGCAAGATTTTGTTGTTATTTAGGTTTCAATCATACCTAACCTATCCTATATCATGCAGGTGTAGACTTACATTTCATAAACTTTACTGCAAAATACCCTACTATAATTTTACGGTTGTTTCATAGTTTTCTGACGGACTTAACTTTGCATTAAAGTAAAGTATTACACACATTATAGAACGTTAAAATCTTTGTTGGAGGTATTCAAATGAGGAAAAAGTTGCCTCTCACCTTAACTACAAGAACTTAACCATGAGGTCATACGTTATTGATTTCTGATAGAATAAAAGTTTCTTCAACGATCATAAAAAATAAGTGGGTACGTACTTCAACATTTTGCAGGATTTATTACACTAATTTTTACAAAACAATTTAACCTATGCAAAGCCAATATAAACATAATTAAATATAGGTAGGCCGTGTCCTTAAAGCTAACGGGCAGCGAATGAGAGGGGTCTCACTGCTAAATAAATAAACATAATTATCAACATCATCATCATCATTTCAGTCGAAAGATGTCCACTGCTGAAATAAACATATACAGGGTTATTTTTAATTCACCGATAACCCTTTGAGATTATTGTACTCACTCATCAGTTTGAACAACTTTTACTATGGGACATGGGACCAATTCTGAAATCGTGAAAAAAAAACCAATAAAAATTGTTCCATAGAAAATGTTTCGTATACTTGACCAAAATGTTTTCCACGATTTCAGAAATGGTTCAACGGTAACAGTTGTTCAAATTGATTAATGCAATCATCTTAAAGGGTTATTGGTGAATTAGAAATAACTTGTATAATACTTGCGTAGGTACCTACACAGATCTCTAATCAGATTTCACCATCACCGTTGACATCATCACACGTAAACGTAGTGGTTATATTCTCTTTGATCACAGCTTCTTGTATTCCGAGCAGGCAAAACACTGTCATCAAGGATGGGGAGCGGGGGTTTTTACTCACCCGCTAACCGCTAGCGAAGCGGACATGGTCTTATGTCTTATCCGATACCAGGTAGTGTTGCCTAACAATCTATAGACTATCGATTGTCTATCGATAGTATCGAAAAACCCCTAATCATCTATACTATCGATATGGCCTATCGATAGAAGTTTTTAAACTTTCGCGAATTTCACTCATATTGAACTAAGTTTATGGGACTTGTCGCGCACAATTAAATCAAAATATAATAAACACTTTGACTAACCTCGACGTTTCGGTCAAGTTGCATTGGCCGTGGTCACGAGCAGTGGCCTATCCATAGTATCGATAGTATCTAACTATTTTCACGATAGTATCGATTGTTCGAAATCCTGCAATACTATCGATATCTAATCGATAGTATCGATACTATCGATTGTAATGCATAATGCATGAATGATAGTATCGATAGTATCGTAACATTAGTTAGCTACTATCGATACGCCTATCGATAGTATGACTGATTTCAGGGGGGGACTATCGATAGATCGATAGTCGATTTTTATGCAACACTAATACCAGGCATGCATGTAGTCCACCAAGTAATAACATGAAAATTTCATATTTCATCTCCGAAGTAGCACTTGTCAAATATTTTATAAGCTGCGCTGGACGTTTTGGGACGAAAATTTCTTAAAAATGCTTATAGTAAACGTCCGTAAATAATATATTATGTATGGAACTGGCGTGAAATTGGCAGATTAATATGTATAAAAATAATATTATGACTGTGTATTTTGTGTATTAGTTCCGGGCAATCAAATGGGCTTGATTAAAAACTTGTTCTTTTATACCTACATCGTGATGATAGATCGATAGAAGATTTCTGCTTGTTTACTATCGATATGCGATATAAATGATCTAAGTATTATGGATTTTTTTCTAGTCTCTTCGATGTATCATTTCCAAATGATAAGTAATGTTGCCAATCTGCTGTACAAACCCGCCCCGGCTTCGCACGGGTGTTTTTTTTTTTGCCAATATTTTCTTTGGTATAACCCTTGTCCTGACAATAAAATTACGAACAGAACAAAAAAAACAGCCAAATCGATCTAGCCGCTCTCAAGTGATGATCTTTCCGACACGCGGCAGATTTTTATTCATATAGATAAATAAATCGATAGATTAATCGATGATGAACCAATTAAATATTTTCAGAGCCCTGCCAATACCTATTTACAGTAAACACAAATCCACCCTTATATTTTCAGCGGTAATACAATTACGTCATAAATACATCACATAACACCCCGTACCCCGTATATGACCAACATAGCCTGACCGCACTCTATCACAGCCACTCGAAGCGTGTAATCAGTGCAAAATTTAAAACGACTTTATTCTACTATAAAAAGAAAACCTATTCAGTAAAGGAAGTGGTTCCTTTAGACCAGCTTATCAGTGGTAAAGGCAAACACTGCTTTTGTTATACAATTAACTTTTAATTTACAGTGGCGCCTTATCGTTGTTTCTAGAACATTTTCTTCGTTATTTTCAGGAAGAAAGTCGTTAAATGGAAATTGTGGAGCTGTTAGATAGTTGCTGTGGTTTTATGTTAGAGTTTTATTAGAAAATAGGTTAAATAAATTTTAATAATGCTTTTTTATTGTTTGATAAGAGGGATAACGGATAACTGTGTTTTTATGGTCATACTTGTTATAATAATATAAAAGGTAAACACCTACGCAGCTACATAGATTTTTTTTAAATATTAAACGAAAACGACTTTAAAGTACTCTGAACCAGGGTGCCTTAGTGCGAGTTTGACACATGTTGAGTCTTTCCATTGAAACTGTCAACTTTCAATTATAAATCAGTAGTTCCTCTTAATATCCGCTTCTGATTTTTATTTTATTTTATAGATTATAATTTGTAAGTATCGGTTAGTGTCAAACTCACACTAGGCATCCAGAGAGAAAAGTTTATAACTACCACATTAAAGAGCAACAAATAGGTAAATTGGTTTTTATACATATGACCTAGTATATATTATCTGTGATATGACCAATTTCACGGTACAAACAACTTATAACAATTTTAATGTATGTACGGACATTCACTTGGTTACTGAATTGTTTGTCGCATACATAAAATGAGCCAGAATAAAAAATAAAAACTTAGGTATGTTATTTAGAATACGCATTTAAATTAAATAATATATAGATAGGCCTTAACTTATATTTTATTTTGGTAAAAATAGGATTTCAAATAAACAAGTTTATAGGACATATAAATAGTTGAGTATTCTTAGTTTGAGTTTACACGAGACAACGACTCTGAAAATTTTCGCCGTTCTAACAGGATGAGAATCTATTTTGACATTTGAGTAAAAATGCAACCGAGAATTTACCATAAATAGCCCACAGTAAAAGCTTAACCCAAATGGGACCATTTTTATTAAAACCTAAAGCCATAATATCTAGACTAAACATCGGAAGTCAAAACGCAAAATATGCCAATAACGAAGCAAATGGCCGCAATTATGGGGTTAACGTCCAATGTGAAGATGCCATTTTACCAGTTCCACCAAATTGGAGGTCATTCAATTTGCATATAAAGCGTGCAGAGGCGTCAATAGGACGAGACTACGAGAGGGCTCGATACGAGTCCCATTTAGTTGAGTTTGGCCCTGGACCGGCCATTGTCGAGTGCGGCCCTGCCTTGTTTACATTTGTGAAATGAATTGTCGCGATCGGGGCCTGTTTCCCGTAATAAACCCAGTTAATAATACTGCTCCGGATGGACTGAAAATGGAATATTGTGAGATCAATTTCCTCGCAGCCATTGATTCAGATGGCAACATCGAAGCTTATTAATTTCCATGGCCATACTGTACGAAAGATTTACAGAAATTAATTATGTTTTCAAATTTATGAACCTAAATAAATCATATATATGTTCTTGCTTTGTAGGAATAGACGGATGATATTCCAGGTTTTAGGTGAATAAACAAAAGCGCCCGTTTAGATTCACCGGTGCGCGAAACCCGTGTTTTAGATACTAGTACCTGGATAGAATATCATATCTCTGGATATGTACATCATTTCGGTGGATAAACTTATCATATCCGTGTACATAAAAAATAATCGGTGCCGGTTTGTCATATCGGTGGAAACCAGAATTCTAACTGAATTTTCACCTTATTCTTAAATGATACGTTGATGATATTAAATTTGGGGATATTTGATATCCTAAAGATTGCATAAAACCTGAAAAATATACAAAAAAAAATTAAATGAAAAAGTTCACCGATATGATAAAAAATGGCATTTGTTGAAATTCACCCACCTATAATGGGTTGGTAATACTAAAACACAAAGAGAAAATATTAAGTAGATAAAGCACAATTCAAAAGCAATGCCTGAAAACTTAAAACAAATTTTCAAGCTACGAACACCCTTGATACACGCACCAGCATCATACAGGTATGAGCCGATGCTCAAAGATTTTCCTCATAGATAGAGTAATACGTGAGGTTCTCAAAGTGCAAGTCATAAATCCGTATGCAATAAAACGGGAACAAAGTAGCACGTGACTTCGCTTTCACGTTGAGATGTAAATATTTACTGCTACATTTTATTCCCAGGTTTACTTGCAGCAATAAATCTCTTGTATGATTTCGAGGCCTGTTTACCTTTTATTAGATTCGGTTCAGTAGAAGCATTTTATCTCTATTTGGTACTGGTACATATTTACCACCCTAGCTTTTCCCGTGGGTATCGTTAATGGTAAATAAGGAGTAGTCAGGCGGATTGACAACAGCGTTTTTACCCGACTGCGCCAGAAGGAGGGTTATGTTTTTATAAGCACTTTTTATTTTGATTAGTTTCTGTGCATCAGGTAGTCTCTGCATGACATTCTTCACTTTTTCCGCTACCAACTTTGGGTCTTACAGTAACTTTATAAGCATGTAATTATGTTTTTTAGAAAAAAAAAACATCCCAATTGAATCGAGAAGAACTTCTCGTGTTTCTGAACAAACTATAGTTTCTCAAATTGCTTACAAAAAGTAACGTTGTTTAATATACGAGGTGTAACAGAAACGTGTTTAGACTACACGTTTCTGTTACACCTCTGTTACACTGTAAGTATTTTGTATGAAAAAATTCGTAATTAATGATATTAAAATCAACCCTCGTGCTGGAGAGTCACGGATTACCCAGTCAGCGTTGGGTTAACCTATGGTGTGCCCAGGTTAGTGACAAATAAGTTTTTTTTTAATATTTCGGACTTTACCCAAACAGCTTGGCTTTCCCATGTATACCCGGATAAAACTAGGTTTATTAGTTATTCTAGCATCACCCGTAACATACATTTATCGAATACTAGCTTTGCCCTCGGTTTTGCCCGCGTACTGAAATAAAATATAACCTATGTTATTTCTGGATAAATTAGCTATCTAATAGTGAAATAATTATTAAAATCGGTTCAGTAGTTTCAGAGTTAATCCATTAATGTTAGCAGATATCAACGATACTTCATCAACTTAGCCTATCGCAGTCCACTGCTGGACATAAGCCTCTTCCAATCTGTGTCACGACACTCAGTCTTCCGCCTTCAGCCAGCTACCTTCTTGAGGTCGTCGGGCCACCAGGCAGGAGGACTCTCTACCCTGTGTATGCCGATTTGCGGTCTCCACTCAATGACTTATCTGCTCCAACGGCCATCGGTCTTTCGACAGACATGGCCAACTCACTGTCATTTCAGCTTGCTGATCTTACAAGCTATGTCAGTCACTCTGGTTCTTCTCCTGATAATTTCATTACGGATATTATTATTATCTTTCAATGAAACTCCAAGCATAACTTGCTCCATAGATCGCTGAGCGACCGATAGTTTTTTTATCACATTTTCCGCAAGATTATGCAAGTTTCATAACGTAAGCTAGTTATAGGCAACATTTTCACTCCATATCATGCCTCACTGTGGGACCGTTTTCTATAATGATCCACTCGCTATCAGCAGGAAGCGTCAAAAATATTACGTCTAGACGCAGCATGCCTCTACGGTAGCAAAAGATCGGGAGCGTGAATGAAGGGGAACGATTCAGTCACTTCTTCATATTTACACGGCACATACTGTATTGCTTCTGGGATGGTGGTCTTCTCTAAATAATGTTTAAAGTACAACACATAAAAAAAAATATGCACATACACAAATAACGTGTTATTTTAAATACAAAAGAAACAGTGATCTCCTCCAGTGAAACCTCATAAGGGGTAATAGTGCTCACCTTTTACTAACACCAAAATCGCGAAAAAAAAACTGCTTTTCCTTACATTTGTGTTCTTATAAATCGATAAAAAGAAGGGAAACGCTGTTTTTTTTGGCGATTCAGCTTTGGTCATATAGTAAAAGTTGTTCATACTGATTAGTATAATGATCCCTTAACAGGTTTTCAGTTATTTCAATCACCCGTTGTATAGGTAAATGGCAATCTCTACCTGCAATAGAAACTATTTAACAGTTGAGTAGAATTTCTCTTAATCTTATTGTCACTGTATAATCGCCTTTATCTACTGTAAATAATAGGAATAATATAATGCTGCAGGAACGAATAAATGCAGAAAACGTGACGCCGATACTACACTTGTTATTATCTCAATCTAAATAGCTTAATATAGATAGAATTTAGAATAGCTACACCGATATTAGACAGAGGAGATTAAAGTTTTAGTCTTCTAGTAAGTATTCGTACTTACATTCTAGTTGTAAGTATTTATTGTGAATGTTATGAGCATACCAAATTCATACATATTTGGTTGTAATTCATGCACTATCTAGTTTTTTTTATGAAATATTTTATAATAAAAAAAGTGAAAGAGGAACGTAATTACAAATTACGATAGCAGACTTACAAACGGACTAATAATATTCACTGTTATTGCTTTTACAGGAGTCGAGTTACTTGAAACCAAGTAAATCCTGAGTTTAGGACCAGTTAATATAAGAAAACAAGCAACACACCAACATTACGTTAAAGTAGACATTTCTACTTTAGAAACTAGCAAGAAATCCGAAGTTAGAACAAAAAGACTTGCAAGTAAGTATATAATTGAATAGGACCTTATTCACTTAACTAAGACTGTATAAATTTTCGTTGTACAACAAGGAACGATAAATTTTCACGAAGCTTTGCAAAGCGACCTTATATTAACGAGACTCGGTACGAACAATGATGTAGTAAGAATGGAGTGTTAAGTCTAACGCTCATCCAATGCCGCAGCTCCACCTTGCCTCAAATAAAGCCCAGAAAAACGGAATTTAAGGACTGAAGTTCAATTAAAAGACGGTACACCGTCAAGTAGCCGTCAATACTAATACTTTCAATTTAAATTTTTCCTTCGCAAAAATAAATACTGTATAAAGTTAAACTGAAACAACATTTTCCAGTGCATTGTATTGAGGAGAGACGGTGCTGATGCGCTGCGCATTGTATAAGCGAAAATGTAATATTGTATTTTGCCCAAACATAAATTAATGCAAATTGAATCTAAATAAAAAAAAAGAAAATAAAAATTATGCAGAATACATCATTCTTATTGTATTTTATTTGAATAATACGACAGGTACTTATAAGGAAGAATTGATTTCATTTGAGCTCTCCGTCGTCTTTTACTAAGAATTAGTAAAAAAGGCTTAGAAGTAAAAGTACAAAATCTGCTAATTAACTAAAAATTACTACTAACATAGCTCTAACTAAATAGTATGCATAGGCAATGCTTGTCGGCTACTTGGAAATGCGGCAAGTTGGCTTGCACTGTTCCCTCTGAAGTAACGTTGTTACTCCATTACTTCTTTCTTCCTTGTTCCGACCTTAAATAATTAGGCAATTAATTTTGTTTATTGTATGAAAACATAATGTTTGTAATGGTCATGGGACACGTATTATGTTGATTATACTATTGAAATATTATTATTGTTGTGATGATTTACCTGACACAGTGTTAACTGATGAAAGTTTGTTTTATTATAATAATGTTATTATTGTTACTGTAAAGAAACAATAATTCTCTTTGAAGCAAAACAAGTACCGTTACCTTAATTAAATAGGTCTAGAAATCAAGAAGGTAATTTTAATTAACTTGAAAAATTCCTACCAAACTTTTGCTTGAATGTTGTGGAATATTTACACTGGACTATTTACCGTAGTTGTGTACCTATGCGTTCATTTGTACGTTTATTTGTTTATTCAATAGCAATAACATGTACATTAAAATAAAATATCTCTTTGTTTATTGCTTTTAAAGTATAAAAGTATTATATCCATTGTCTAGTACCCATATCACAAGCTCTGCTTAGTTTGGGACTAGATGGTGCTGTGTAAAAAAACAGGGAATTCAATTGATTGACGTATTGCTGCATTGTAAAAGTATTTTTGTTCTTAGGTGTATGTACCTGGAAATATGATTTGTACCGCAAATGAAAACTCTCACCATTACAAGCGTTTGATAGACTCCGGTGTCACTGTTATAACATCATATTGTACGTACAAGTCGTAACGATTTAACGTTTAATATAAAGCCTAAACTGCCAGCTTTACGAGCTTACTCTGTAGTCACGAAGAACATCAAATATTACTATACGAGACCGTACTTTCCTTAAACAAACAGTGTATTTTAAAATTATTGTGGTTTTTCTTTAAGTTGACTCCATTTAACTTAACAATACGAATAAATAAGGGGAAGCACGCGAACGCAAGTGAATAAGAAATACACAACAGTTGCATTCCGTTTCGCGGCTGAAAATTTATTCTGTGAAACGAAATCGTGCGGAAAATTTGCAATTTAGAAGTAAAAGGGGGAATGCCAATAAGCCATCGATTATGTAGATGCAAGGCTTTTGTGCAGAGCTGCAGAGTTATCATTGCATTCAGTTCGCCGTTTCAAAACGATTTGTCAGGATATTTTCAAAAGGAATTTTCGTTTACGGTGTATTCAGCGTGGAAAGTTGCGGGTTAGTTCGATTTTATGACGGTACCGATGGAATTTATTGGGCTCTGGCTTCACTAAAAGCCCAAAAGTTAGGGTATGTTTGCGTTTAATCAGACGAACGCTCTGAACAGAGTCGATCTACAGCAAAATGTAAGGAAGTTTCGGGCAATGTTAGAGATGAGAGATCTTATATGATAGAGGTTCACCCTATGTAAAGGGTAGGAGGAGGATATAGGTAAAGAAAAATTAATTTATTTTTAGGCTATAGTTAAAGTAAAGTTAATGTAATGCGCGGGATAATAAACTGTTCTGTTGAGTTGTTTACATGCATAAAACAATACAAGATAATAATATAATTACAAGACAAAACGTAGAAAATAAGAAAATCCATTGACTGTTATGTCCAATAAATATTAGAGGCGCTAGTCAATTACGAGTACTGTTGTACACTACAGTGCTACTGAAATCTTTAAACTACAATATTTCAACTGTAACTTATTTAAAAAGAGCTCACGTATCGTATTCTTTCAGCATGGCTTGCATCATGCCGCAAGAATACATTTTGTTGTGGAAAGAAATTAGCAAGCTAGCGTGAGTAAAATATACGAGCATACGTTCAGAGAAGTCTCTTTGAGGTGGCACATTTTTTTTTTTTATCTTCTTAAATAAAGGAATATAGGCAACTGTTAACACAGACGGGACTGTAACTTCTTTGCTCAGTGCAAATTTTGAGACCCAGCTTCCGATTCCCAAGTTAGGCTCAATGTTACTAAGTTATCAAGAACTTCCTAGCAGTCCAAGATTTTTAGTGTGTGATAAAAATAACAACAGGCAATAAGGTATGGGCCCTTAACGTACAATTAAATAACAACAGGCAATAAGGTATGGGCCCTTAACGGACTATTAAATAACAACAGGCAATAAGGTATGGGCCCTTAACGGACTATTAAATAACAACAGGCAATAAGGTATGGGCCCTTAACGGACTATTAAATAACAACAGGCAATAAGGTATGGGCCCTTAACGGACTATTAAATAACAACAGGCAATAAGGAATGGGCCCTTAACGTACAATTAAATAACAACAGGCAATAAGGTATGGGCCCTTAACGGACTATTAAATAACAACAGGCAATAAGGTATGGGCCCTTAACGGACTATTAAATCCATCACACATAGTTTATGATATTAATGATGAACCTACCATTAATGTTGACCAAGTAGTTGTTGTAGTTGCAGTCTTGGATTTTCGCAAGACCAAGATTTTGAGCAACGCTTCTATAAAAAAAACTACGCACAAACAATGCTGTCACTTGAACGTATATGCTTCAGAGTAGGATGAATAAAAAGGCGGACTGAATTTAGCTAAACAAATACTGAAGCACTTAATTTTTTCCTAAACCCACTATAATTTCGAAAGTATTTTAACACACCAGATTTGTACTGTTATTTTATTTGTGACAATGACTACCGTCACACTTGATTTCTTGCGTTATCGCGGCTTTTTGGCATACTATGGATGTGAATGTGTGTGTGCCGGCCCGTACTTTTTAGGGTAGGCAGAGACTATGGAGTTCCACCTGCTACGATCCTGACACACCTCTTTCGCTTTACCTATGTTCATTAACCTCGTCATGCATGCTTGTCGGTTTAGAGAACTCTTAACCTGGCATTTCTTGAGAACGTCCGCGATTTGATCGCGATACGTTCGCCGAGGTCGTCCCCTTGTAACTCTTCCACACTCGCTTCGTAAACTTGTTTCGTCAATCTCCTCTCGTCCATCCTCTAAAACAAAACCAAGAGAAAATGAAACTTTCTAAGTACAAAAATCGTGACAGATAAATGTTTACTTGTGAATAAAGGAATAAGAGAAGATATCAGTTGCGGCATTGTGGGCTGAACGTCGTAGGCGTCGACTGACGAAGATGGATTACAGTAATATGTAAAGATTTATTGGTACTCCGGATAACTCTTCGTAAGCAAGATAAATCTACAAATAAAGGACGAATAGGATGGAATGTTAATTTAATAATTTTCTTTAAGGGGAATGTAGCAGTCAAGTGGAGCCCCCATCAGTAAAAAAATATTACTTGCTGAATACATCATTTACCAAAAATTCCTTTTTTACAATTGAAGTACAGGTACTGTAGTTTAATCAGAAACTATTAACTCTGTAAATTATACTTGCAGATAGAAAAAGTGCGAAAAACGGCCACTTTGTTTTGTCACGGTCATCTCATCGTTGCTACTTACACCATTCTATTTCATGCAAATGCATCATTTAACAAAAAAAACAATACAATCATTTTCAATTTTTCCATACTTGATTTGATTGAAAACTAAAGGGATGCACATGCACATGAGTAAGATTGACGAGCTGAAATATCTAAATGATAGATGTGGGTTCAAATGCCTATATAAATCCATGCGATACACAGGTAACCAGTACACTGGTATGCTGAATCAGAGGTCCCTGGTTGGAATCCATATCGCTCCTGAACGAATTTTTCTTTCCATATCTTATATCTATCTTTAAATTTCGCCCTATTTGCGTTAATACATTAAAACAACAGAATAATTGTATGGGTCCTTTGTTTTTCAGTGAAACTCTAAAAACCTAATCTACCAGGCCCCTCAGAAAGTATTGCGAAAAAAAGTTTTTATATATGGGAGACTGGCCAGTTATAATGTTTTTCGAAAATATGATTATTTATAAGTAAAAATAAGTAAGTTCCAATTTCAAAATTTCCCTCCACATTTTTTGCGAGTCAATTCAAAGTATTGTGTCTCACTGAAATATGGATCTGCGCCGGGAACATTTTAGAGCTATGATTTTATACGATTTCAAGTGTCGCCTGAAACTGGATGAATCGTACGATAGACTTCAAATGGCATTCATGGATGAAGGCCCTTCCAAGGCAACCGTGTAGCGTTGGTATAACGAATTCAAGCGCGGTCGACCAACTTTGGGGGATGACGAAAGAAGCGGTCGCCCTTTGACGGCTGTTACCGAAGAAAACGTGCTAGCAGTGAAAAATTTAATCCAAGACAATAGGCGAATTACATATCAGGAGATTCAACACATATTGAAGATTGGATCGGGAAGCGTTCACGAGAATCTACACAGCCATCTTCGCGTGAGGAGGATATTATCACGCTGGGTGCCGCACAACCTCACCGATGCTCAGAAGCAGGCCCGGGTGGAATGGTGCCGTGATATGCTTAACAAATTTGAAGCAGGCTCGTCTCGGCGTGTTTACGACATCGTTACAGGTGATGAGTCCTGGATTTATCAATACGACCCAGAAACCAAGCGCCAGTCGACTGTTTGGGTGTTTCAAAATGAGCCAACGCCTACCAAAGTGAAGCGATCTAGAAGCGGGGGTAAGATTTTGATCGCTAGCTTTTTTAATTTGACTGGCCACTTGGTATCAATTCCCTTACGGGATCAAAGAAGCATTAATGCCGAATGGTATACTACCAAATGTTTGCCAGAAGTTTTCTCTGTTATAAGCAACAAGCGACCAAACACAGGGCTCCGCGGGCTACTGCTCCACCACGACAATGCACCTGCGCACACCGCACTCAAAACGAGGGACTTCCTGGACAGCACGCCAGTCAAACTCCTGGGTCACCCTCCTTACAGCCCTGATCTAGCACCGTGTGACTTCTTTTTATTCCCAAAAATAAAAAATCTGCTCAAAGGGATACAATTTTCGTCGCCGGAAGATGCGCTGGCTGCGTTCGAGCAGGCTGTAAACGAGGTGTCTGCGGCGGACTGGAAAAAGTGTTTTGAAAACTGGTTTAGGCGCATGAATCTTTGTATAGAGGCTGGTGGAAAGTACTTTGAAAAGATTTGATAAAAATATATGTACGTATAGAACAATTTTTTTTAGTTTCGCAAAACTTTCTGAGTGTCCCACGTATACCTACTGTTGTATATTTTTTTTACCTGATACGAAAAAGGAAAAACAGATAATACCACAAAGGTAGGAAGCCTACATCCGACAGATAAAACCAAAAGGGGTTTTAATGCACTTGCTATCTTTAAAGCATTTTAAAGCCAGTCCTTTCCGGGAAGACTTCTGACGGCGTAACTAAAACGCTATGTTCACCGCGAACTAAAACATAACGAAGTAAGCTAAGACTGGTAAGCTAGAAAGCTAAGCGTCAGCCATGCTGATAATACTAGTATCTATTATGAAATGAGTTGTGAAAAACTGCAGTTTGAGCGATTATTTATTTATTTATTTGTTCAGTGGTATACATAACAAAAACCTTCTAAAGAAAACAACCTTCAAAACAAAAACTCATTAGAGTTTACCGTACATCAGTATCATCGACTATACAAACAGGTAAACAAAAATACAGTTAACAATGTAGGATATTAAATAAGTACAATGATGGTAGATACCAGATAATATTTAGCTAAATTATGAAGGAGCGAACACCGGTGACTGCGCGAGCCGTCTTTAAAAACAATGTGGTGGAGGGTAGTATTTATGTTGATACAGGTTGTTCCTACAAATTAGTGCAGCATACTTCTTGAGAATTTATACTGACATTAATAATGTTATTAATTGTATTGACTAGTTATTTTTATTATTGGGTATTTGTAACTTGCAAGAAATGTTGTTTTAATTTCAATTTTATGTATTTTTTTGTTATTTTATCCCTAATGTGATACACATCATCAACTCAGCCTATCGCATTCCACTGCTGGACATAGGCCTCTCCTAAGTTGGGCCATAACGCTCGGTCCTCTGCCTTCCGTATCCAGTTCCCCCCAGCCACCTTCTTCAGGTCATCGATCCACCTGGTGGGAGGCGCCCTACGCTGAGTTTGACGATTCGCGGTTTCCACTCAAGGACTCGTCTATTCCAGCGGCCATCGGTCCTTCGACAGACACGGCCAGCCCACTGCCACATGAGTTTACACATGCAGTGTCGTAACTAGGGTGGTGCAAGCAGTGCCCAGGCACAGGGTGGAGAAATAACCAGGCCAGGATCAAGTTTTGGGTTATAGAAGTGCGGTTATAGAAGCTCGCACCAGGCGCGTAAAAGGCTAGTTTTCGGCACTGCACATGGTATGATTTTGATGGCACTGTAGCTTAACTTAGCCGTATATTACGTGTTAGTTTGCAATGCTTAGTTTGTACTATAAAAGTTGTGTCTGATTGGAGCATTATGTAGCTACGTACATTCGCATCGAGAACTACTCGATCGAATGGTTCGACTTTCATTCATAAATCATTAGTTCCTCCTAGTTTCAACCAGGGACGCTATTGATTATTGTATGAAAGTCAAGTCAACGCATGATTGGGTATATGGTGTCAAACTCAGAATCGGCACTCTGACCAACCATGCTCACTTTGTAGTATGTTACATTACGACAAAATGCTTCGGTCAGACGTCACCTAGTATGAAAGAGACTCGTTGCTTGCGATGCGAGCTAAGCTAAACTAAATTTATACTAGCTTAGCATCGTTCGCGGTGGAAACTGCGCTTAATATTATGTAAGTACCCTTAATATGTAACTAGTAGGTCTGTAAAAAAAAACTGAATATCACACACGGACTTAGTGGGAATAACAACAGTTTTTCCGGTCACCGACTTCCGCTGACAACGGATGCGACGTCACGCGAACTGTGAATGTATGAAAAACAATGGAATTACTTAGCCTAAGTAGCTACTGGCTCTACGACTACTGGGTCAACTTCAGACAAGGTTCTTTTGTTTTTATAGCAGCGCGATAATTTTGATGGCACTTCTATGATACCATTCCTACATTTCTTAGATATTTAACAACAACATAACATAACATCACGCCTGTATTTCCCCGAAGGGGTAGGCAGAGGTGTATAGTACACCCACATTTCGCCAGTTATGTTATAAGTCCCATGTAATAGGGGGCGAGCCTATTGCCATTAACCGGGCACAAATCCAGACTCCGGGCTGCTACTGAGAATTTCCTAATGAAAAAACCCAATAACACTTTGCCCGACCCGGGAATTAAACCCAGGACCCCACGCTCAGCAGTCGCGCTTGCGACCACTAGCCCAACGAGGCAGTCTTTTTAGGGTTCCGTAGTCCTACAAGGAACCCTTATAGTTTCGTCATGTCCGTCCGTCTCTCCGTCTGTCCGTCTGTCCGTCTGTCCGTCTGTCCTAATCCTTTACAGCTTAATAACTTCTACAGTTATAAACATAAGTAAATGAAATTTTGTTAAAAAATAGTCTGCATATAGATCTCAATTTTAAAAGAATAAAAAATAGTTTTTACGTTCTGTAGGGGTGGCACCCATACATGTGAAATAGGGAAAAAAAATTTTTTTTCGCTGCACCCCCTCGTGTGGGGTATCATTGAATAGGTCTACTAAAATGAAGGTAATGTTTCATACATCACTTTTTTATCAGGTGTACCATCTGCGAAATATAGGCCGTCAAAGTGGCTTGCAATGTGTCCCCCCCCCTGCCATTTCTAAACTATGCAACGTAGAAACTTATAATCTTCCACATTGATAGACCTTTGTAAAAACTCTCTTTTAAAATTATTTCGAGCATATTCTGATTATAAATTTTCGAGTTATAGAGAGAAATCTGAAAAATACTTAAAACGTCCCAGTTCAAAGGTCATTGACCTTAGAGAAAAATGATCATAGCAAATAATGCTCCTTAAGCTACTTTCTATTTGAAAAAATCACAAAATGTAACTTTTTGTTATGTTGACGAAACATTTCTTAAATTTGGCGCCATCTAGCGGCGTCTAACAACACTCTCTGGGTCGCCAATGCTGCCGTCAAGTGCCGTCTATTACATCTGGCACTGTATAGCGCCATCTAGAGGCTACTGACATCACTCTCTGAGTCGCCAATGCTGCCGTCTATTGCAAACACTAAAATAGCCGTGATTAATATTCGATTTGATTTGTTTGTAACACCTACTTAAGGAACCCTATAATACCGAGCATGGCCCGACATTATCTTGGCCGGTTTTTTTTTTTTTAGTCTTAGATATTTACAATAACAAAATATTACAAAGGTATTTTTTACAGTTTATTCTTTACTGTCAGAGTCAGTCTATGTGATGAAAACTTAATACCGTATAGGATTGCACGTGACCTAAGCAATACTAATTTATTCTTTAACAAAATTTATTATGCTATAAATCTAAAATAATGTCTTTCCTATTTATGAAGAGATTAAAGGTACGGAATAAAGTAGTGATAAAGACCTAAGTAATATTTTCCATGAAAATATAGGAAATAAACGCGTTGTTTGACAAAATCGGTATTAACTTATACCTCAGTACTAATTTCCTTAAATGGGAAGCTGCCTCGTTGGTCTAGTGGTCGCAAGCACGACTGCTGAGCGTGGGGTCCTGGGTTCGATTCCCGGGTAGGTCAAAGTGTTATTGGGTTTTTTCATAAGGAAATTCTCAATATCAGCCCAGAGTCTGGATTGGGGTTCGGTTAATGGCAATAGGCTCGCCCCCTATTACATGGGACTGATAACATTACTGGCAAAATGTGGGTGTACCTACTATACACCTCTGCCTACCCCTTCGGGGAAATACAGGCGAGATGTTATGTTATGTCAAATAGGAGCTACCTATAAGATATCACAATTATTTTACAATCTAACGTTTTCATGTCTTATTGCTCGAAAAAAATACTTTTAAACAAAGTTACAACTTCTGCGCTCACTAAGCTTCTTTTGTCAACATTAAAGAATCAAGGCGAATTTTGTACAGATTTTTAGAGAAGTTGGATTAATTTTAATATTGTGCCTTGGTCCAAAAGAATAACTTTCGGCATTTAAAATATTCTTAGAACCTCGGAAAAAAATTTAATATTCAAAGTAAATTATTTGAAATTGCGCTAATTGGTGAACGCGTCACACAGCTGTCAATTTAGTCATGTTCAGACATTATCTCAAAGATAACAATGGAATGATAAATTAATTTTTTATTTTAATCGTGGGTTTAAAAAAATATTTTAAGTGCCGAAAATTATACTTTATGGACCAAGGATCTATTAGTAAAACTTTCCAACGTCTCCAAAAAATCAATATGGATCTCACCATGATTCTTAAGTAATAGAAACTTTATGGATAGGTACTTAGCTATCCTAAATATTTTTTTGAAAATCAGATTTTTTAACCCTATCTGATAAAGTCGAGTTCATATGGGAATATGTCGGAAAAAGGACATTGAAAAGATATTTTTCACTTTACCTTAATATAATTTTCTTCGTCACAAAAATAAAACATAAAGTTGGTAGGTATCTACTTAGCTCCACGATGTAGAAACAGTAGCAGATTTCATCAGTGCTTTTAAGTTGTGTTTGTACATTACCAAACACACAAATACACGTAGACGTTTGACACCACAAGAAAAAAAAACATCGGCAGCTATGAGTATATACCGAACACCACTATTTTCATATCACTGCTGTCTGTACAAACACGGGACTATCTATTCATGACCTTTTGGCAGCATGTGTTCAGTAACTCGACACTAGGGCGCGCTGTTTGCTCTGCAACCCAATACGGCGCATTAAACTGGCTTGTTTTGTCTCCATTATCTCAGCTTTGATGCTGCCAACTAGCCACATGTGGTGGATTAAAGTGGGACATGGTATGCAGGTTTTTGTGTTTTTTTAAGAATTATTTTAATTAGTGCTTAAGCTTCTTAATTATTACGGCACTGACACGTGGTCGCTCACAATGGGCCTGATAAGAAGGCTCAAAGTCACTCAAAGGGCAATGGAGAGGGCTATGTTCGGAGTGTCACTGCGTGATCGAATCAGAAATTAGGAGAACGAAAGTAACCGACGTAGCCCGAAGAAATGCCGAACTTAAGTGGCTGTGGGTGGGGCACATTGCTCGCAGAACAGATGGCCAATGGGGCAGTAAACTTCTGGAGTGGCGACTGCATACTGGAAGGCGCAGCGTGGGTAGGCCCCCCACAAGGTGGACCGATGACCTGGTAAAGGTCATGGGAATCCGCTGGTTGCGGAAAGCGCAGGACCGGTTGTTGTGGCGATGCTTCGGGGAGGCCTATTTCCAGCAGTGGACATCTTCGGCTGAAATGATGATGATGATAAGCTTCTTAATTTTGTCTACCTATTGCATAACGCACTTTACACTATAAGCATTTTGTATACATTTCTGCGATCGATTTAGTGGTCCCTTTTTCAGTTCATCATGTCATAAGCTGTATAAATTTTAACTGTTTTTAATTTAAAAACTTTTTACATTGTACTTTTTGTCCGAGAGATCGAAGCAATCAAAACGAGCGAAATCTGGAATTGGATTGCAGGAAAAATCCGAATAACTATTCAAATAACAAACAAATAGTCTGCAATATTTTTAACGATGTGCATACACACGTAGCAATTTATTTTGACGATTTTGCAATCGATTCAATATACTGACGATATACTGGAGTTGTAGTCGAATAATATACGACATTACTATAAAATATGTATATTTAAACCATGATTCACACAAACCTCATCACAAACTCTCACGTTACCACTCCGTTAAAATTGAACGCGACAAACTCATTGAAAACAGAAACTAATACGTGATTATTAAATAAAACGCCTAATAATAATAATTATCAAACTTTATAACCTCAAAACCTATTAAAAAGGCCATTATAGACGTGACACGTAACTTTTATGACTGCATAATATCTAATATTAAAAAAACCCTGGGACATTTTTTACGTCGAAGAAAATTGCGTTGTTAATCATTAATCATGGTACAATGCGTGTCAGGGAGCGACGCATGGTTTAAGGGGGTCCGTCTGAACTTCCCTTATAATGGGAAAATGAATGGAAAACCTTTTTCGAGACCGAAATTGTCGACGAATACTTGGCTTTACTAAAGTTGTGGTTTCGTTTGTTCAGTTCTTTTTTATGGAGATAAACCGATGAGTTGTGAATGTCCTTGCTACCTTATAGAGATATAAAGGAAATATATGCCTGAGTTATGGGTACTTTTGACTTTTTTTACGAAAAATTCAATAACTACAGCAGAAAAGGTGGTGTGGCGTAGCTTTTATGTAAGTATTAAAGGAAATGCATGTTTGTTTTGGTCCTTTTTTTTTTTTTTTTTTTTTTTTTTTTTCGTGGGGAAAATCCTCATGGACGCACTCCGCCCGGGGAAGGCGGAGCCAGTGTCGGACTCTTACCGACTAAAAACCACCACGGTGTTCCTCTACCGACCCTTGGCCGGGGGCGTGAGAAATACTCCCGTATTCGCCCAACCATCCCCGGCAGGTCCCGGCTCGCCGCTAACAGACGAGCCCCTTCACCCCGTGCGGCACCCACATCGGCCGCACCCTCCTCTTAACTGGCGCGCGCGGAACACAACGCGCCACCGTCACGGGCCTTGACTGGTCGGGCGGCGGGCCACCCCGAGTCCGCCGCCCGCAGGCCCACACCTAGGGTGGCTGGAGGTCGGCATACGCCCTCCTACGACGCCCAGGTCGTCTCCTGCGGATGGGAAGAGAGGTTATCGCCTCTCGAACCCTCTCCGCCGCCTCCTTAGCGAGCATTACATCCTCGCAGAAGGAGACGACGCCATCCCAAGCGCTCTCGCTCCTGACCATAGACAGAACCACGGCCGGAAGCGAGAGGTCGCTGCCGCCTACTGCAGTAATGAGGTCACGGCGCTGCGTGGCCCAAGCTGGGCACTCCGCCAGTGTGTGCTGCGCCGTGTCCTCTGGGCAGCTCCCGCAGTGATGACACTCGGGCGTCGGCTCCCGGCCTATGCGACACAGATACTTCCCAAAGCAACCGTGCCCTGAGAGTATCTGCGTCAGGCGGTAGGTGTGGGCACCATGGCCCCTCTCCAGCCACTCCTCTATGACGGGCCTTACCGCCGCTATTGTGGCGTGCCCTGCGCTGGGTTGCGCAAGTCGCTCCTCCCATTCAGCCACTAGGATCTGGCGGACCTCAGTCCGATCAGGCGGGTCCTCACGCTGGTGGTACCTCAGCGCAAGGTCTCTCGCCTCCAGATCCCAGGGCATTGATCCGGCTAGAAGGCTCGCCGCCTCAAAGGAGATCGTACGATATCCCCGTATCACCCTGATGGCCATCGCACGCTGCGGCCTACGCAGCAGCGCGACGTTGCAGCGTGTCAGGGTGTCCGCCCACACTGGGGCCCCATAAAGGGCCATGGACCGTAGGTTCCCCACGTAGAGCTTCCGGCAGGAGGCGTTTGGACCCCGCAAGTTTGGGAGCAGCCGCGATAACGCAGCCACGGCCCCCGTCAACTTGGGTGCCAACCGCTGAAAGTGGGGCCCAAAGCCCCACCGGCTATCGAGGACGAGTCCCAGGTACTTCATCGTCGACCCGATGCCGATGCGGACGCCTCCTACCACTATGTGGGATCCCGGAGGCGGCCCCTTCCGAGGCCCGTGGAAACACAGAGCCTCAGACTTGTGTAGAGCCACCTCGAGACCCAACCGCCGGATCCTTCCAACGACCTGCGCAACCCCCGCTGTCGCCAGCATGGTCGCCTGCCGGAGCGTCTTCCCCCTTGCTGTGACCAGCGTGTCGTCGGCGTAACATGTCACGCCGACGCCTTGGAGGAGAACACCGCGCAGAACCCAGTCGTAATCGATGTTCCACAGAAGCGGCCCCAGAACCGATCCCTGTGGAACACCGCACGACATCTCTCGCCGACCCCATACTTCCCGACCCGGGTAGATGACGGCCCTGTCCGTCAGATAGGCCCCTACAATGTGGCGGAGGTAGGTTGGCACCCGATGGAATTCAAGTGCCGCCCTAATGCAGCTCCAGGGCAAGGTGTTGAAAGCGTTGGCGATGTCAAGAGACACCGCCAAAACCACCTCCCCCCGGGCCACTGCTCTCTCCGCCAGAGCCCTCACGCGCATGATAGCATCCACAGTGGAGCGCCCCCGGCGGAAACCAAATTGGTTGTCCGCCAGATCCGGCCCCATCCTAGTCAAGTGCTGGACAAGGCGGTCTGCAATTACTCTCTCAAAGAGCTTGCCCACCTCATCCAGCAACACGATAGGGCGGTAAGCAGATGGTGAGTCTGCAGGGCGCCCCTCCTTCTTCAGCAGGACCAGTTTGCCAGTCTTCCACCTCCGTGGAAACTGGCCCCGCTCGAAGCATGCGCTCAAGAGCCCTCCCAATCGAGGCCCAAGGGCCTTCAGGGCCAGGACCCATGCTCGGCCAGGTATGCCATCGGGTCCTGGGGCGGTGTTTTTGGCTTGAAGCCGTTTCACCGCCGCCATCAATTCTTCCCGGGTCACTTCGGGCACGTCGTCGTCGTCGTCCGCGTTAGGCGCCATGTGAGGAGGAACCATCAGCGGAGGGGTGTGCTCCGCCCTTGAAGGGAACAGAGCGCTCACCACACCCTCCAGCAGCTCAGGCCGGAGACTCTGGGTTAGTGGGGGGGCCCACGGGCGAAGTTTGCCCCGTACCATACGGTATGGACGCCCCCACGGATTTGCATCCAGAGTCGCCCGCATGGCGTCGAAGCCTGCCACCTTGGCTTCCGCGATGGCTGCCTGAAGGGCCACCTTCGCTGCTCTGTACCCCTCGTACAGCTCCTCCTCTATGGCTGCCTCCTCCGGGGTGCGGGGACGCCTCCTGAACCGCCTCCTGAACCTCGTGTACCGGCGTCGCACGAACACACACGCGACTCGCAGTCGCGCTATGTCCGAGGACCACCAGTACATCTGGCGCCTTACAGGACCGGGCTTAGCCCTAGGCATCCCCACATCGCAAACATGCGTCATCGCCTCCTGGAACCACCCAGCCTCCACATCGATGTCGACAGGCCTGTCCGGTGCTGTCACCCAGGTCTGTACGATCGAGGCCTCCAGGAGGGCCTCCCGGTTCAACTTGGCAAGAGCCCAACGCGGACCAGCCCCGACCGGGGCCGCCTGGGCTGGAATGACAGAGGCCTGGGCGGAGACGTCGAATCGGATGTAACGGTGATCCGACAACGTCTCCACCCCCTCCAACACACGCCAGCCGTGGACATGGCGCTCCAGAGTGGGACTAGCAAACGAGATGTCGACTATAGACCCACCCCGCTGTCGCACACATGTCTGGACGGAACCCCGGTTAAGGAGCAGTAGGCCAGACTCCACAGCCCACTCCTCCAGCACCTCACCCCGCGCATCCGTGGCCGGGGAACCCCAAGCCGTGGATTTGGCGTTGAAGTCCCCGAGGACGAGCACTGGGCGTGGGTGGCTGCGACGGATGACGATGCCCACCCCCACAAGGAAATCTTCGAAGTCGGCGAGAGATCGGTTGGGGGAAAAATATGCCCCCACGACCACAACCTCCCCGTAAAGAGCCGCTACGTGTCCCCGACCCCTCGTGATGTTCTCGAAGGATGGGGAGCCAGCAGCGGCCCGCGAGATTAAGGCCACCAAGCCGTCGCTATCACTAACCCAGTCGTCCCTGGGCGAGATATAGTACGGCTCGGCGACCACGGCGACATTTATCAGCCATTCCGCCATGCTCTGGAGCAAAAGGTCCTGAGCCCTGGCGGAGTGATTGATGTTGGCTTGGAGGAGGCGCAGATTTGGGGCCATTACTGGGTATCCATTGACGCCTCCCCCTCGCCTCTTTGTGGTGGCTTTTTGCTACCTTCGGGTGCGGCCTTCTTTCTGCGCTCCCTGTTGCCCTTCTTAAAGGGCTCGGCGCAGGCATCACTGCCCACCCGGTGCTCCGCCGGCTTGCCTGCCGCCGCACAGATAATGCAGTGCGGCGTGGCCTCACACGAGCTGGCTTTGTGCCCGTTCTGACCGCAGCGGAAACAAACTCCACTGCGGTCGACCCCTGCGGTACACAGCGCCCCTGCGTGACCACCCGCCAGGCACCGGTAACACCTCAGAGGCCTGGCGGGCAGAAGCTTCACTTGCGCCGAGACCCACCCCACCAGCAGCCGACGGCCCTCCATAACTTTTTGGGCCGCCGCAACAGGACAGCTCACAAGAGCCGTCCCTAAGCCGGTGAAGCCAGTGCGGATCTCGCCTGACTTCACTTGCTCTGGAGGACAGCCGCCTACCCTCGCGACGGCTGTTACGACCTCCTTGGTCGTGACCGAGTCATCCAGACCCGAAATGCGCAGATCTACGCACTTAATGGGCCTGGACACCCGGACCTCCTCTGCCTCAAGTGACGCCCTCAACCGCTCGGCGAGTGCGTCAGCTTTTGGGCCGCTGGTGGCACCGGGAACCTCTAGCAAACGGGCCCCGGTCACGGTGTGTTTCAACCGTAGGCCCGGAATGTCGAGTTCGTCGAACTGGACCTCGGCCTTAGCTTTCGCCAGGATCCCGGCGTAGGTCGAGCCCCTCTCCGCTGCTCCAGGCTGCAGTGTGAGCACCACAGCCGAGGACCTGGGTGCTCGGAGCCTATTAGCCTCCTTTTTGGCAGCCCTCGCCGCTTTATCTGCCTTCTTTTTTGCGGAGCGCCTCGCCTTCTTCTTCTTCTTTTTGGCGCCGACGGTCTCCCAGCCACCCTCACGGGTTTTGGAGGCCGTCGGAGGCTCCTCAGCCGCAGCGTTAGCAGCAGCAGCCGGAGCGACTGCTCCACCCTTGCCCTTTCCTTTCCCTTTCCCCTTTCCCTTCTGCCCCTGTTGGGGCTCCAGGGTCTGGATCGGGGCTGCCGAAGCCTGCAAGGCCGAGGCTGCCGGGGCTTGGGTAGCCGAGATTGACGCCGGCGGACCCGACGCCTTCGACAAGCGCGGCGCTGCGGCTTTCGCCGCGTATGATGGTGCACGCGCTTGCTCCGCATTTCTGAGGTCCGCAGCCAATGGCGGGCACAAAGACCTCCCCTCGAAGACGTCGTACCACCTCGCCAACTCCTCCCGGATCATGCTTCGGACCTGGTCGGGCTCGACTGCTTGCGTAGGCCGTTCAGTGTGGTCCGAGACTTCGCGCCGGCGGCTATCCTTCTTGAGCTCTGCCCTGAGCTCGTCATGCTCCAAACGGAGCTGGGCCACTTCAGCCGCCAAGCGGGTGTTCTCGGCCTGCAGTTTGGCCGTTTCCTCAGAGGAGGTGCGCTGCAGCATTGCCTCCGCAGCCTCCACGATAGAGGCCGTCGCCACTTTAAGAGCCTTCTGGCTGACGCCACTCAGGCCTTTGGACACCTTAGTGACCCTCTGGATGGCCATGACGGCAACCTGTAGCTGCCGGCCGAGCGCTTGGGCAGACATATCCTCCGGCTCCACACCCACAGCATCCACAGACGACACTGAAGGCTGAGTCACCTTTCCGGCCTTAACCTTCCGGGTAAGTTCAGCGACTTCACGCTCGTCGTTGGCGAGTCTCTCTTCTATTTGAGCGGCTGCGTACTCCTTTCGAGCTTCAGCCAGGCCCACCAAACGCCCCTTGGTCACAGACTGACCCTTGCCACGACCAGCAGAGTTGATCTTGGGGGCCGAAGCCTCCTCTCCACCGCTCGAGGCCGGGTCCGTCTCCGAGAGCACTGCCTCTGATCTTAAGCGTTTGCGCCAAAGCTTGGATCGCTTGGCGCTTTTGTGACTCTCAACGCTCGACTCGCTAACTTCAGATGCGTCGTCGGACCCCGGCGACACACCAAGTTTCGTGAGCATAACAACGGGCTCTTTGCCCGCCGCCACTCCCTTCTTGCTCGATGAAGTGTCAGGTTCTGACACCGCATCCACCCTCATTGATTCAATTATTTTGTCAGTATCCATAATTGTTCCCACGATTATGGGGGATCTAAATAGTCCATCCGGGTAGTGCCCCCTGTACCCGGATAAGCCTAACGTAACCCGCCAGGGGGTCGGCTGGTACCCTGGCGGAGGTCGCACTAGAGACTGAATGTTCGTACGGAACACCCGTCAGCCATGCATCCCCTCACGGTGCGCCGCCGCTTGGGATTCGGGGTAATTTTTTATAGAGGTTTTCTTCCTCCCGGTCCGGGCGGTTAAGCCAAGACCCTCGGCCCCAATAAGAGCCGCGAGACGTAACCACAGCACTCCTACTGGGGTTACGAGATCGACGGGGGCAGGGAAGGACACAGTCCCCCCACTGCCTGCCCAGCGGCAGAGTGAGTGCACACCAAGCCCGTCCTTGCTCCTCCACTGTGCCCTCTGCTAACATCAGAGGGACACGCGGAGCAACGCCCCACTGGCCCAGATCGGCCCCCTCCCGCGCCAGAATATTCGCCACAGGCAATAACATCCCCCAAAGGATAATAGGGTCCCTCGAAAGGATAGTTATTACCTGTGCCCAGGGTGCACCGGCCTAACAACTGCTGTTCCCTCCAGACATGTCCAGAGGGACTAGCAGCCGTCAGGCACACGTGGAGGTTTCCTGGCCCAGCACCCCATGTTTGTTTTGGTCCTAGCGCCTTTTATAACTACAGTATGTAAATCGATTCAATAAGTATAAAGTTACATAGAATAAAGTTTATTTTGAATTAAAAAGTTGAGTTCAAATATTAACAGTAAAAGTTCAAAAGCATAAGAGAATCAAACTCCTTCATAATGATGCAACCTGTGAAACACAACTATGTATCTATTATCATATTACTTTATGCAAACAAGCCTATAACATCACCAAGATAATTAACTAACAAAATTTTATGGATTCACATTCAAAATGACCATTCTGGGAAGCATTCCCCTCGACATAGCAGCATAATAAAAATAAATTACCAATATTCGCCAAAATGCAACAGAGCAGGGGACTGGTCTGGACATTGTCCGACAATTACTGGCTGTTTTCCGAATTTCCCGATATAAGCTCGGTAATTGATATTTACGCTACGCTAAGCCCGAGTATTGGTGCCGTTACCAGATTTATTGATCAATCACTTAATAAATTGGAGCAATAACTTGATTAATGAACATAAATTGCTTATTTTCACAGTGAAATGAATAAAGGAGAAGCAGAGCACAGCTAATCGATAGGAATACGCTGATAAGATAACACTATGTAAATAAACAGTATGAATGTAACACAACATATTTCCACATTTTTGTTTAAATGATTAAAAAAATGTACCGGCGTGGTAATACGTGAATAAAAGTTCGTACATAATACCAGGAAATACAGGAAATACCTACGCTCAATCTATGCAGAAAGCGGTAATATAGTCTTGTCCTTACTATGTCTTGCATGATGATTCAAAGAAAGTTGGACACTATGAAAATACTACCCTGCTTTCTGATGAAAGAAAGAAAAGCTATTTATTTACTTCAAAAGTGACGCAAAAAAATAAAGAACACAGAACAAATACAGGTACAGAGCCAAGAAGTGTGGTAAGATATGCGTCACATCCGCGCCTTATGCACGGAGCAAAGCCACAGCGCTGATGCGCACTAAGTTTCCATTACAGAAGATAATGTAAGAATATAAAGATATGGGTAAGTGTAAGGATAGGTATAGTAGCCAGAAGACTAGATTTAATTAGATCTAGAAGTAAATTATTCCTTTTAGGAATTGCAATTGTTTTAAAGGAAATCGTTCTTCCTCTGGAACGTAACGAGAAATCGTATATTGATTTTTACACTACTGTCCAAAAAAAGGAGTGTTTAGTTTTCAGGGTTCATGTATGTATCTGTATGAGTTTCTTTATTCCAATTTTCTAAACGCCTGATCCTAATTAAATACAGTAGTATCATTAGATTCGTCATGACACTGCGAGTGACACTGGCTTAATGGTTTCAATCAAATAATATGGTAGATTTTATTTGCCATTAAGTGTACTCAAAAAACGTCGTTAGTTAGGATATCATAATAAAAATATAGCTCACTAAAAGGATAGAAATAAAAAAGTCAAAAATATAACTCTCTAAAAAAATGAAAAAAAATGATACACAACGTGTTATTGCCACAATTGAAAACCTCTTAAGGGGTCATTCTACTCATCAGTATGAACAACTTTTACTATGGGACAAACCCTGAAATCGCGAAAAAAATCAGTTGTTCCCCTACATTTTGTTGATTTATGTGAACCCAAATGTAGGAGAACAGATGATTTTTTTTCTATGTTTTCTGAGTTGGTTCTATAGTAAAAGTTGTTCATACTGAAGAGTACAATGACCCCTTAAGAGGTTTTCAGTTATTTCAATACCACGTTGTAGGTATTTAATCAAAAACCCGACTGCGAAAACACATCTAAAAACATTAAAACAACATTAATAAACCACCACGGTGTTCCTCTTCCAACCATTGGCCGGGGGTGTGGGAAACTTATAGTCGTCCAACCATCCCCGGCAGGTCCGGCTCGCCACTAGTAGGCGAGCCCCTTCTCCCCGTGCGGCATCATCAGCCGCACTCTTTTTTAGACTGGCGCGCGTGGAACACCACGCGCCACCATCACGGGCCTTGACTGATCGGGCGGTGGGCTACCCCGAGTCCGTCGCCCGCAGGCCCACTCCTAGGGTGGCTGGAGGTCGGCGTACGCCATCCTGCGACGCCCGGTCCGTCTCCTGCGGGTGGGGAGAGAGGTCGTTGCCTCTCGAACCCTCTCTGCCGCCTCCTTTGCGAGCATCACCTCCTCGCAAAAGGAGACGACGCCCTCCCAAGCGTTCTCGCTCCCGACCATAGCCAAAACAACGGCCGGAAGCGAGAGATCGCTGCCACCTACTGCAGTTATAAGGTCACGGCGCTGCGTGACCCAAGCTGGGCATTCCGCCAGTGTGTGCTGCGCCGTGTCCTCAAGGCAGCTCCCGCAGTGATGACACTCGGGAGTCGGCTCCCGGCCTATGCGACACAGATACTTCCCGAAGCAACCGTGCCCCGAAAGTATCTGCGTCAGCCGGTAGGTGAGGGCACCATAACCCCTCCAGCCACTCCTCCATGACGGGCCTTACCGCCGCTATTGCGGCGTGTCCTGAGCTGGGTTGCGCAAGTCGCTCCTTCCATTCAGCCACTAGGATCTGGCGGACCTCGCTCCGATCAGGTGGGTCCTCACGCTGATGATACCTCAGCGCAAGGTCCCTCGCCTCCAGATCCCAGGGCATTGTTCCGGCTAAAATTCATAACCCTATTGTACCCTCTTTTAGGAGTAATTTTGGAAAAAGAAAATGTAAATGTTTCTTTATATATTTTAAAAGATTTTTTTTCCCAAATATCTAGAAAATCTATACAGGAGAAAAGATTTTTCATACAAACTCTGACACCCTATTTCACGCCATTAGGGTTAAAATTTCCAAAAATCTTTTTTTTGTGGGTGCTTACGTCACAAAAGGAACCTACTGTCTAAATTTTATGTTTCTAACTTGAATGGTTTCGGCTCTGCATTGATGAATCATTCAGTCAGGACATCTGTCTTTATAATTTTTTATATTGTCTTAAGATCACAGAAATTGACCTTTCTCTTTAAATAAAATCAAAATACTCGGGCTAGAAGAAACGATTTCCCGTTAAGTTCCAGAATGGAAACGATTTTCTCGATTTACATACGGATTGCTTCAGCTATCGAGAATTCCGGATTAGAGCATTCGATGGCCGCGTTTAATCGACTTAAGGACAACTTAGCCTTTATATGAGCCTCTATAAAGGGCTAAGATATTAGCTGGACCTGTGAGAGAGTCATTATAATCATCTTATTTATGAACTCGGTGTAAAAGAGGTAATTGGATTAATAAAATAATAGTGATGTAAGCTTGGCTTTATACGGATGACTCTTATTATGAATAAAACGGTAATGTTTCTGATGAGATTACTTTAATTATTTTTACCTGACTGCCGCAGGAGGATAATGTTTTTCATGTGTGTGTAAGTTTGTATGTTTGTCAGATATGTTGTTGTGACCTCATGTGGCCTAAACGGCTTTGTGGATTAAACGTTACTTATAACTGTATTTATTGTCTCACTGATGGACACGAGCCTTAACCTAAATCTTCTCAGAATGAGAAGTTTTAGGTTAAGGCCTTAGTCCACGACGCTGACCTAGTGCCGGTTGGCAGACTACACACACCATTGAGAACTGTATGGAGCACTCTCAGGTGTGCAGATTTCCTCACGATGTTTTCCTTCACTGTTAAAGCAAGTGATAATCAAATTTTGATCCAAATATGAATTCGAAAAGTCAGGGTTGCGGGTCGGGTTCGAACTCAGACCCTCTTGCATGACAAGACGGCTATTTATTTATTTATATAATAACACTTTATTGTAAACCTTATAATACATTACATTGAATATGCATTTAAACTATTGTACAAATACATTGTTGTATTTTATTTACTTGATCTTATTTCATGAAAGGTTAATCTAGGTTAATCATAAATCCAAACTCGTTCTTCCAAATTACGTCTAGTTCCGTTAAATTGATATCCCAAACAAAGCCAAATAGTTAACAAATAAACAAGGCCATTACATTCAAACTGGACACTCACACAAAACAATAAACGAAACAAACATACAAACAACAATACACCAGAAACATACTTTGCAAAGTTAACAATAATGCGAATAGTTTGCGATCCTCATTTGTTAGTCTCAACCGGCGCAACTGGCGTAAGTGGCGTAACTGGCGTATCCGGCGTAACTATCTTAGGACAACCACCACTGACAAATCTGCGGCGTCCTCCGAACGTTTTGTTCGAGATAGTTTAACACAAGTTAGGCAACTGGGCATTATTCAACGATACCATCCCAATTTAGCAGTGTCAACCGCACATTTGTACTTATCAGCTGAGAGGAATTATGCACCCTCTGCGTAGTGGCAAGGTTTTTATATCCATTTAAATGGTAAGATGGTAATGGTTTTAGTAGTAGTAGAGCTCCTCTGTGAAAGAGCTCGTCCGGGGAAGTACTACCACCGTACCTACTTCTCCGCCAAATAGTGATGCTTGCATTGCTGTGTTTCGGTCTGAAGCGTACGGGTGCCGGTGAAATTACAATCACATGAGAATTTCCATCTTCATGTCTCAGTTTGGCGAACCGACTTGCGGTACCATTTAGGCAACAGCCTAGGTGGTATTGAATTTGTTATGGGCAAAGGTAACCGCTTAACATCAGGTGGGCCTTTAGCTCGTTTCGCATCGTATCCTATAAAAAAAAAGTAGATCTAAATGGCTTGAGAAAAATATTTGTAGATAGTGGAGTAAAGATTAAGCTAAAAGCACTCCCACTCCTAAAAAGCTTGTTTTCAAGTCGTCTTTAGTTATACTTGCGGTTAAGGCTGCCATTACCTAAATTGCCAATCTAAAAAAACTTCTAAATCTCTGACATTTGGTTGAATCCAGGTTTTTACCCCGGACACCCTTTAAAAATTAAATAATAAGTAATTAAATATATTTTTTACGAACGCGGTGAGCGTCTGGGTTTCCCCGGACACTTCCTAAGAACCCCAGGGCTCCCCAGAACGCCCCCCAAACTGAGAAAAATCCGGGGAATCCCGGACGGATGCTAGCCCTCCTTGCAGTAGATGAGTTGTTACAGAGAAAAACACAATGTTAAACATGATCATAATTAATTAAAAATGCTAATTACTAGGCGTAGGTATCAGATAACCGCAGAGGATAAACTTTATTGCTCTTGTAACTTGAACACTAACTATTAGGGCTTATGATAATATAATTTTTACTAGCATACTTACCGAGCTAATATCTCGAGACTCATATTACGATCACTATGTGGTATCGCATGTCTAATTCTCACAGATTGTGCCAGAGTTCATTACCCCCTGTGACAGTCTGGGAACACTTTCTTCACAGCTATAATAAATTAAACAATGTTTAGGAAAGATTAATGATGGTACTGAATATTCGATTCTATTTCATTTGAACCCGATTCTAATAGTCGATGATCAATCAACAGTTCAATAGAACTTCCAACATTAAGGAACGTTATTTAAATAAATATCAGTTAAGTGTGAAACGGACTAAACAACGAGGTTCCGTGTTTTTTTTTCTCAAATGTTTTAACTTGCCTGATATTCCTAATAAAATATTCCTTATTATTCGGGTAGTACCTATAACGTGAATAATTAGGGAAATTTTATTGTGCTGTGAAAATTAAGCGTTTTTTATGATAACCTGAAAATTAGTATATTGAGCTGTTATTTATACGTAAATAATAGCCTAATGGTCGAGTATAACATAATGTAAACCTAAAAAGTGATATTTTAAACGTACAATTCAACAAAAAAGTGACTGAAGTCTTGTCTTATAATACTACAAATTCCTTTTTAATCCCACAAATAACATATCATTTCAAGAGCAACATAGGGCGTTGTTTGTTGTCTTGATATACTATGATGTACCAACCAACCGTACATTGAGATGCAAACGCACAGTACCTACCTATATTAACAACGGAACGTTAAAACTTGGTCATTTTGCAGCCAGCCGCAAATGCTATCAGCCGTTACGTGTACAAAGAGCACAAATAACCTTGTTTTTAGCATAATTTTCTTGAATACCCCAATTCTTTATTTCAATACGGAACCTTAAAAATTTCGTGTATTGAAGAGGCGGAAGGAACATGCACCTATTGTCGGATCGACACGTGCTCAGCCATCCGGCACACCTGTCTAGTGCTTCGTGACTAATGGACGCTAATCGGGACGTCTACCTTTATCTGATATGTTTCATATGAAAAAGGTCTTGTAATTTGAATTTTTATTGTAGTAATTTGATTGGTGTTTGTTTACTTATTTTATAGTATAGGATAGCGAAACAAAGCCCACCTGATGTTAAGCGGTTACCTTTTCCCATAACAACTGCAATAGGCTGTTTAGGCTGTTGCGTAACTGGTACCGCAAGTCGGTTCGCCAAACTGAGACATGAAGATGGAAAGTCTCAGTTTGTCAAAGTCATGTGATTGTAATTTCACCGGCACCCTTTCGACCGAAACACAGCAATGCAAGCATCACTATTTGGCGGAGAAGTAGGTACGTTAGTGGTACTTCCCTGGACGAGTTCTTTCACAAAGGAGCTCTACTACTACTAAAACTAAAACTACTTTGATAGTTACTTCAATTTGATACTATGCTTTGAACGTCGCTTGTGTGACGAGTGAGATAAGCACAGCTCTAGAAATGCTAGATACCTAATGCTAGCTGAAATGGTAAAGAATTTCCTAATTGACTTTTTGTGACGTCATTTAAAATGTATACGCTATAAAATAATAATAAAAATATATACCTAATATTTGGAATGATGTTTGAAAAAAAATAGAAAGTTACTAATGATGTAGTTACTATAAAAGAAAATCTAAGGATACGAAACAAAAGTTAAGAATACGAAAGTATTAATAAATTTAATTAGTAGCTTCTAATCACCAATATTAATAACCAAAATTATAACTAACAATAAAAAAGGAAACCTATTAACTACCCAAACCCCCACCTAGTTGATATTAATATCAAAATAATATGACACACTAATATAATCCCTTTATCTTCATCTACACTATAATAAACTAATGTAGACAATACATTAACGGAGGAGGTACAAAACCCCATCATAACTTGATACTTCAGAGTGACGCTACTGTCATAGACAAACGTCAACAAAACGTCAAACTCAGTACTATATAAGTCAGTAACCTACTTCGCCACGGGCCAAGACAAACTGGTGCACAGTATAAAAGGCTAATATTAGACGAACAAAGCGTAATTACAGGCATCCATTATCATTAATGAACCCTTACGGGCGTAGAAGAATACTTGTTTAGGCGTGTTTGTTTTTCATGATTTCGACCTTACTCACAGCAAACAGGAACCCGTACTCTTTTGTGTATATATCAAGCTTTTTCTCTGTGTCTGTGAATGTAGTCTGGTATTTTAGAAATTATTTCGATGAGTGTTCATTCGGACATGCCACAACCCAAACCACAAAAAAAGCATTAAACAAAAAAAGCATTAACCAAAAAAAGTAAGCAGCAAAAAGTAGCCAAGCACAAAATTGTATGAAAACGCGTAGTTCCAATCACACGAACATGCTGTTAAGTCGCTCAAAGGGCAATGGAGAGGTCTATGCTCGCAGTGTCCCTGTGTGATCGAATCAGAAATGAGCAGATTCGCAGGAGAACGAAGCTAACCAACATAGCCCGAAGAATTACCAAACTTAAGTGGCAGTGGTGCCGGACATAAAGAATTGCACCACCCTCTTTCTTCTCATGGGTGTCGTAAAAGGCGACTAAGGGATTCACCAGAGGATGGGCAGCAGCGTCCTCCGAGTATTTAAACAACCAACTGCGATCGCCAACCCGCCTGCCAAGCGTGGCGATTATGGCATATCCCCCCCCCCCCTCGGGGGGAGGCCTTTATCAAGCAGTGGACGTCTTTCGGCTGAAATGATGAAGTGGCAGTGGGCTCATTGCTCGCAGAACGGATGGCCGATGGGGCCGTAAAGTTCTGGAGTGGCAACCCCGACTGGCTCGCGCAGAACACTGCGCGCCACAGTCGCGAGCCTTGACTGGTCTGGTGGCGGACTACCCCGTGTCCGCCACCCGCAGTCCCCTTCCTACGGTAGCTGAGGTTCTGCCTACACTGGATTAATCCCATCTACACAACGTGTATCAGAAATGCGTTGTCATATTTTAAGAGCTCATTCAGAGCATAGAAAAGAACAACTTTTACTATGGGACCAACCCTGAAATCGCGAAAAAAATATCAGCTGTTCCCTACTAAATCATCGACGTCTCTCGACAAAATGTAAGGATCAGCTAATTTTTGTTCGCGATTTCAGGGTTGGTCCCATAGTAAATGTTCTTCGATAGCATCCCCTGAATAAGCTCTTCAAATATGACCACGCATTTCTGATACACATTGTTCTTTGCACGTTGTATATTCTCTTGACTGTACCTTAGGAAGCAACTTAGCAAGCTTGAACGTTTATATTACAAAATAACGAAAACGCAATAAAGGAATGCACGTAGAAGGAGTTGTTTACTTGCATATTAAAGTAAAAGACAGTGTAAAACAAACTAATTAATTTTGTTTACTTTTTCAAGAACTTTCATCTGTCTGTCAGCGCAAGAGAGCGTTTAATTAGACCCCGCTTGATAATTAAGATGGTTCTCCAGTATTACATTGTATTTCTTGCAGAGAAAATAGTAATACTTAGTCTTAAGCAGCACTCATTGTAACAATTATCTGAACATAATGTTGTTGCCACAACATAATCGTAACTTTGACTACTTCGTTGGTCTAGCGGTCGCAAGCGCGACTGCCAAGCGTGGGATCCTGGGTTTGATTTCTGGGTCGGGCATGGGTTTTTCATTAGGAAATTCTCAGTAGCAGCCCGGAGTCTGTATTTGTGCCTAGTTATTGGCAACAGGCTCGCTCCCTATTACATGGGATTTATAACATAAATGGCAAACTGTGGGTGTCACAGAAATTGATAGAATGGTTGTAATCACAATTTTACTTGCAATTCATGCGTGGCAACTTTTCGAACAAACTACGCCCCACATTTTGACGTCATTATTAAAAAAAAAAAGGTTTTTCAAATGTAAGTAGGTACTTTACAGCTTTTGTTTCTGCAGTTAGAAACAGCACAATAAGGCATTTTTGCGGGTTTTTGTTACAGTATTTATAGAAACAAGTCATAAGGCGTGCTGAGAAAGGCTTTGAATATCCTGCACTATGGGTGCATGGTGCTGCCAGGCGTGTCCTGCCCACATGGCATATATCTGTCTATCTATTTCTGTGGTGGGTGTACTATACACCTCTGCCTACCCCTTCAGGGAATATGATGTTATGTTTAGATAATGTAAAACAAACTAATTAACTTTGTTAACAAAAGTAAAGTAAAGTAAGTTTTTCTTTGGAAATCCAAGAACCTTCATCTGTCTGTCAGTGTCAGTGGTGTTCCTTCAACTACCTTAGCCGGGGGCGTGGGAACCCGTGAGTATTCACACAACCACCCCCGACAGGTCCCGGCCCGCCACAAGCAGGCGAGCCCCTTCTCCCCGTGCGGCCTAACGACGGCCGCACCCTCCTCAGTGGCGCACACGGAACACTGCACGCCACCTCACCTTACGGGCCTTCACCAGCTGC
The DNA here is from genome assembly GCA_949699075.1 of Asteroscopus sphinx. Taxonomy (NCBI): domain Eukaryota; kingdom Metazoa; phylum Arthropoda; class Insecta; order Lepidoptera; family Noctuidae; genus Asteroscopus; species Asteroscopus sphinx. The sequence continues at coordinate 17,201,520 of OX453013.1, forward strand.
GCCAACTGTGCCAGCTACGCCAGATGCTGGTCGGGCAGCATCTATCTTTTATAGAGGTTTTCTTCCTCGCGGTCCGGGCGGTAATGCCAAGACCCTCGGTCCCAAGAGGCGCGAGAACACTACTCAGTAGGCACTCCTGGGGTTACGAGACCGACGGGGGCAGGGAAGAACATTCCCCCCTCTGCCTGCCCAGTGGCAGGGTGAGTGCACACCGGGCCCGCCCCTGCTCCTCCACAGTGCCCTCTGCTTTCTCAGAGGGACACGTGGAGCAACTTCCCACTGGCCCACATAAGGCCCCTCCCGTGCCAGAATATTCGCCACAGGCAATAAGGTCCCCCGGTCCAAAGAAGACTTATTGCCCGTGCCCAGGGTGCACCGGCCCAACAACTGCCGTTCCCTCCAGACGTGTCCAGAAGGACAAGCAGCCGTCAGACACACGTGAAGGTTTTCTGGCCAGCACCCCATCAATACAACTCTAACACCAGTACTTTTATAACTTATCTACTACGGCGGCCTCAATTTATGTTTGAACAAACTATGATAAATATGAGATATAACAAAATCATTATTATTTTTTAATACGTGTGTGTGCAGTGTGCTCATACACCTCTGCCTACCCCATTGGGGTAATATAGGCGTGGTATTATATGGGTTTGTGTTATGTTATAATGTTGTTCAATTAAGCAATTACCTACTTTATCCAACACGACGTCCGTACCGGTAGTCCGGTATGTTAATTTTGGCACAAATATTAAAATTCTGTTACCTTCAGATTTTCTTACAGGTATTTTATTTGCCCCTATAAAAATGATCATAAAAAATAATGTTAATATTACTGAAAGCCATCTCGCCCGGCTCGATAGCTCATTACGTTATGGCTGTTTCGTTCCTACTAAATAAAGCCTTGGATTTAATTAGATCCTTACCAAGGACGGTGCAGTTTCATATTTGAATAAATTATGAAAATGTGAACTAATTTAAATAATTTGCAACTATACCAAGTCATATTAAAATTCTCCTCTTTGCTTGTATTTTTTATTTCGTCCATTGTCATGTAAAACCGTCCGCACTTTATTGTCGGGCCTACAGAATTAAAATGCTTTACGGACGTCGCAAATTAAAAAAAGTTATCACAGCCGATAATCTTATCTTGGTCTTTTTGACATCGCTACATCGCCGGCCCTCATTTACTGCTTCTAAGGATTTTGGACGGGCCTCCATTAAGTAAAGAGGATCTCCGGCGAGCTTAATTAAGAATTCCCTCCGAAATCTCGTCTCAGTCGCCTTCGCCACCCTCGGACAGAATGGCAGCGATTGATTTTAAATGAGCAGCCAACAAAGAGCTCTGAAGTGGACACAGCTTTGAACTTCCATAAAAAAACTTTGTGGTGAAAAAAGTGTGCAACAACAGGGAATAAAGTTCAACGGTAACTGCCCCAAACAAGCCAAATGGATATGGGAATTTAATTATGGCCACACAGCACCGCAATAAAAATAAGACGGTAACTTTTTAATTTGTAATGCCATCAACGTTGATGTGGTTCCGACTGCGGATTTTGAGCGGAGATTTGCATGCTTATGGCTTATGAGTGTGTAGAATTTGCTCGTCAATTATAATGAAATATGGAGGACTTTGGAATTAATAACTCAAAGATTTTTTCAGTAAATTAGAAGATCTTTTTTAGGGTTCTGTACCCAAAGGGTGCTAACGGGATCCTCGTACTATGCTTGCGCCGTCTGCCTGTCTGTCACGGCTGTATCTTTTTAACCGTAATAGGTAGCCTGTTGAATTGCCACAGAATGTATGTCACTATAGCCTCGACCAGAGCAAGTATTAAAAATAGTGAAAAGTCTAAACCTAAAAAGTATAGGTATCACATACAGTTTTTTCATTTTATTTTGTTCCTGTTCAATAACATCTTGAAATTTTTGTTTGTAATCGATAAACTCTGAAACTATTGAACCGATTTTAATCATTCTTTCACCATAAGAAAGCTATTTTATCCAAAAGTAACACAATCTATATTTTTTTCAGCGTACAGGCGAAGCCGCACTTTAAATCTAGTTAATAATAAAACGAACGATTTTACAGACATGTATGATGGTACCATAGAAATCTAAATAATAAGGTAATAGAAATGTAATCTATTGTCTTTTACTACCGGAACGCGTGTCGCCGGTTTTCCGCTACCAACACATAAATACGCAATCCGGTTGTTGACTACTGTTAAAAATGACCAAAAATGTTATATTATTTAAAAGGTGGTACATAAAGGATAACATTGTAGAAAAAATAAAGAAAATCCATGAAAAAATGGAAGAGATACACGCTTTTTAAGTTCTTGGAGGTGGTATTTGCTGTCCTTGTCGTGCGAAACGGACATTGTACAGAGGGATGTCAAGTTACTATGAAGGTTTTGAACAATTACGTCATTGTTTGATAGTGCTTTCTCTGTCTAATGAACAAATTTAAATCGCTTATAAGTTGGACATTTTATGGAATATTTTATTGGTTTTTTCACTGTTGCTAATTTTTTTTTAAACAGTTTCGAGTTTTCTAATAAAAATGAATAAAAATGAATAAAAAAAATATTGTCACCTTCCCTATTACGCCCACCATGTTTCTAGCATTCAATGCAAAATAAATTAAGTCTAAAAACAATTTCGCTGTTAGTATGCTACGAAATACAACTTTAGTGACTCTGACTCTAATGATCAAGCAAACGATTCGCGCACTGGTGTCCTACGAGACACCTGTACGCGGCGACAAGTTCACGCGCCTTTACCACTTCTATTACCTAATAATATTTTGATATCTATGAATGGTACTTACGCCCAGCCCTTGATATATATGCAAGTCTGACTCGCGCTTTTGCTTACAGTATACCACCACATGTCACTGTTCTTTGTCAACCCAGGCTGATAAAAATTTAGTTTTTCCAATATTTAAGGAAATCTAGTGTTTACAAAGGCTATCTGTAATGAGATTATCCGGAGAAGAACCGGAGTTACCAACATAGCTTGTAGGACCTGATTAAAGTAGCTGGGGGGGATTGGAAGCGGAAGGCAGAGGACCGAGTGTTGTAGCAAAATTTGGGAGAGGCCTATGTCCAGCAGTGGACTGCGATAGGCTGAGTTGATGAGTTGATGACAAAGGCTTTCCTCCCTATAAAACACCCTTGTTTTACATAGTTGTTCAGTATAATTTATCGGTTGTTATTCCTTTCTCAGTATTCAATTTTAATAGCTGACATTTACAAGCTGCGACGATGACAAAGTAAACTGCGTCAATCTTATCTCAACAGAAAATTAATTAAATTGCTTCGGTTTAGCCTTAAAGGCTCCGAATTAATTAAGTCACAAGGAGACAAACAAAGCAAATGTAACCTGACCGTTTCTAGGAATACTAATTATAGGCTTTATGGTTCTAAAGATGTTTGCTAAAGATAACTTATCTAAGTTTATCTGCCGTTTACGATTCAGGTTGAAACGTTTACTTGGTCTTGCGTAGACGCAGTTTTTACGATGGTACTAAAATTAATGTTGTGATCAGAATTTGAATTGAGAACAGTAAGTAGCTTGTAGGCCGTTTTCATGTTGAGTGATAATTTTCCATTTTGGGTGATAATTTCACATTTTTGTGATAGTTTCCCATTTTTAACCGACGAAAAAAAGGAGGAGGTTCTCAATTCGACGCGTATATTTTTTTTTTTTTTTTTTTTTTTATGTATGACCACGCATAACTTTTTACAGAGTGGTCCGATTATGATGATTCTTTTTTTATTGGATAGGGTATATCTTGAAGTTGGTCCCATTTAAATTTCAAAATCAAAATCCACCCCTAAGGGTAGTAAAACAGGGGATGAGTGTTTGTTCACCCACTGAATTCTTACCTGTTAACCGATTCTGTTGAAACTTGACATACATAAATATAGTTCTAGACACTACGACATAATGGAGACCTGGATTTAGAGTTTAACCACAAAAAAATGAAAAATAAAACTTTTTAACAAAAAATTGAACCGACGAAAACAGAAACTGAAAAGCTAAAAATAACTAATTATGAGTCGGCGCCAAACAACCAATCAACGAAGATCATTAAATTACTTTAAATAAATAATAAAAACAACGTCACATCAAATACAACGTGAGATTTTCAACGATAAACAATAACTTTCCAAAAATGCGTTCTCCGCTCGGCCACTTCCAACTTACACGCACTATGCTTGTTAAAAGTTCGTTTGGCGCCGACTCATAATTAGTTATTTTTCGCTTTTCAGTTTCTGTTTTCGTCGGTTCAATTTTTTGTTAAAAAGTTTTATTGGTGATAATTTTCCATTTTTGGTGAATATTTTTTTTTTTGATAATTTCTCATTCCAAGTGACAATTTTAAGTAATAATTTCAGCTTTTAAATCAAATATCAATCAAAATCAAATCAATGATTGGAACAATGGCCTTTCGTTGCACTACCATTCAAGTTGACATTCATATTAAACAAAAAATTTAACATAGTAAGCTGACATTTACATGTTAAATTTTTTCATCATTTGACATCAAACAATTTTTTATTTATTGTTTTATTTCTAATAAAAAAAAAAAACAATGATAAAATGATTGTATTAATTTCTATTAGATAAATTTGTACACCGCCAAGGCAGGACATAGATACACATTAGACTATACTTAACACCTTTTTAGGGTTCCGTACCCGAAGGGTTCCAAACGGGACCCTATTACTCTCGCTACGCTGTCCGTCCGTCCGTCTGTCTGTCACAGGGCTGTATCTTTTGAACGGTAATAGGTAACTGGTTGAAATGTTCTCAGAATATGTGTTGCTATGAGGTTTATCACGACAAATACTAAAAACAAAAATAATTCTAAAACCACAAGAAACCTCAAAAAACATGCATTTTTTCAACGTTTTTGTTCCTGCTCTATCTTCAAAACGGTAATATATACCAGCGTCAAACTTGGTCAGATTATAGTGCATATTATGTAGTTTCGCAACAAATACTAAAAATAAGACAAGCATAGACATATTGAGAGGTACGGAACCCTTAATGCGCGAGTCCGACTCGCACTTGGCCGGTTTTTTATTTTACCTATGTTCGCAAATAAATTATTTGAATTGAAAAAAGTTGTTTTAAAACTATTCATTCGGATGATCGAATAATTTGAAAACAAGAAGTGTAATTCAGGTGGTTGAATTGTTTATTCTCGTTTTTCACAGGTTTTTCTGCTAACTTATGTAGGGTCGGACCGGATCGGATACGTTGGCCGCATATGAAACGAGCTGTGGGCGAACTATTTGCCCACTGAAAGGTCTCCCTCAAATGGCAACCGGCATCGCGGGAAGCTCTAGGACTGTAGTTCTAAGGCAAGTCATGGCTACAGTATTATAATGTTTGGTTAGGTTTACTCTCAATCAATTTAAACTCAAGGGAAGATAGGAAAAGTTCTTAACAATTATGGGCAAATTAATTGGGCCACCGATGTAAGACAAAAAATATCATGGTGTCAAATTGTGGTGTTTTTAACAAACTTTTCCATTTCAAACTCATTTATATTAAGATCTCTTTTATAGTTCTGTTTGTAAACAAGCTACTTCGGGATTTTTTTTTTAACGAAATGCAGAAAAGCCATTTTACGAAACCCGCTTTTGCTCCATTATTTAATTTTAATTACAAACATTAACGAATGCACTCATGCAATTTCTAAAATAAGCTTATAAAAGTATGGCGTTCTAGCGGTTTAATATTTACAGCAACATTATAAATTCCACCTTACAAGTCTAATGCCTAGACCGATGGTTCCAAAAGTTGTCTGGACCGCGAGTCTTTAATAAAATTAAAACAAAGTTTGGGACCCACCCAGTGCCTAACATGAAGGAACATACGCCCAGCCGACTTGTTGTAACTGTCGTCCTGTCAGTTTTAGGGCCCACCCAATATCTGCTCACAACGCACCAGTGGGTCGTGACCACAGAAATCTAAATAATAAGGTAATAGAAATGTTGATCTACTGTATTTTACTACGGGAACGCAGTTCGCCAGTTTTTCACTACCAACACATAAATACGCATCACGCCCACCATGTTACTAGCATTCAATGAAAAATAAATTAAACCTAAAAAATCTGCCGCTATAGGTATGCTGCAAAATACAATTTTAGTGACTACGTCCAAAACTGCACTGATGATCAAGCAAACGGTTCGCGCACTGTTCTAAAAGAGACACCTGTACGCGGCGACAAGTTCACGCGCCTTTGCCACTTCTGTCACCTTAATTTAGATTTCTATGGTCGCGACCCTTACTTTGGGAAAGACTGGCCTAGACGTTAGAATTTTCATACTTGAGAACATCCGTGTCTTTCAAATTTCGCTGGAGTGTTACTTACCTTACAGCTTGAGACGACAGCAGGTTCTCAACTAAACTTGGTCCAACATAAATAAGGAGACAGAAAATTTTGTCGTAAGTGAGAAAATATTACTGAAGCTTAATGTTACTAGGGGGCCCTCGGTTGGGGCACCTCGCGGAAGGCTGCCTCGTTATGCTGATTTATGATGCACCCCCGAAAAGGTATTTCAAAGAAAGACCCACCTTATGAATTCCTTCAGCGGAATTTACGTGCAGCTTTTCATTGTCTGCACAGGTTATGCCTACAACGTTTAATATTTGAGTTGTTTTAATTTATTGGTGGAGTTTTGGGGACATAATTATTCTCTTTGTTACTTTTATGTTGTGTGCTTGTGCTTTAGATGTGTTGGTCAAAGTTATTTAATTACGTTAATTTAATGAGCAAGTTTATAATTGTTATAAATAGCCATGTTACTCATTACAATGAAAACTAATTAAAACGCACAAAACGAACGAAATCGTTACGTAATGAAATTTTTAGGGTTCCGTACCCAAAGGGTACCAAAACGGGACAATAGAACCCTGGTAATAGTAGGTACTATGCCTATTCCGTCTGTCCGTCCGGTCTTCCCTAATTATGTCTGTCACAGGGCTGTATTAATAAGAAAAACCTAAAAAAACACAAGAATCCTCAAAAAAAATCGTGCTATATCTTAAAAACGGTAACACATACAAGCGTCAAATTGGTGTGACTGTAGTACATACTCTATAGCTATACATAAAATAATAAAAAAGGTAAACACAGACTTACGTGGTACGGAACCCTTAGTGTGCTGGTCCGACTCACACTTGGCCGGTTTTATACTACTTTTACAGTCTTCATATTTTATTACAGACCAATACAATTTTATTTTCCTCTATTTAAAGCCATGTCTCCTGCGACCAAAATCTAACAAAACATTCTAACTAAACATGCTAACATTTTGCTTAGGCCAATCATATGTCGCCAAACAGCTAGGCCACGTCCCCATTTTGTTAGAAAAACATGTTAGATGTTAGAAATAACAAAAATATGGTCGCAGGAGACGCGGCTTTAATCGGGTTAACTGGAATACACACACTCATAACTATCAATCTCAAATACAGGTCAAGGCTCACCGCACAACAGATTACCTGAATAACCTTAGCAGCAATATCCTGGTGAATTAAAATCATCTAGTCATTAATTACTCCTACTGTGTGAATGAGTGTTGTTTTATATGCGACGGGGAACGGCAGTCCCCTTCGACCACCTGCTGTTTTAATACGGAACTACTACGAAATGGATATGACACTGTTGTCTCATTTTGAGTACTGCTCAGCCAGTCTAGAGCAGTTCAATGCCAGAAACAGATCTTTCCTCAGAAAAAAGCTATTCCCGTTATCATCATAGTAAGTGAGTTGGAGATCATAGTGACAGTCCCATCACATCGTCAACATTACGGCCTATTACCGGCTATTATTTTAATTAAGTTTTTTCAATACCTGTCACATTCAATAAAAAAAATTACTTCTAAGTCCTACATTATCCTTATCTAGATTGGAAAACTAAAGAAAATAACATAGTTTATATTTGACTTTTTACCTGATTTTCCCGTTTAAATCCTTTCTGTAACGAAACATTTATCCAATAAAGTAATTGAAATTGATTTATTAACCCTCTTGGAGAAATTAAAGAAAACTTCAATTTCATTTAATGTTCCACAGAAGGCATAAGGTCAGAACGTATTAATATCTCCTCGGAGTATATCAAGCGTTAATCACTGCGGTGAAAGATTAGCTTTCAACGTGTCCATGCTGTCCATGTCCCGCTGACACTAAATATGCGTACAGACAGGTTTATGAAACACGGTATGCCATATCCATAACTCGTTTATCCATGTCATATCCATCAATAAGCTAAATTAATGTTAACCACGGTTTATGGTAATATTCCCTGTGTTATACAGCCTACTCCTGGTTTTACAAAAATAATAAACTTGTCACTGCTCGTGGCTGAATTAATTCCACTTGCAAATGACTGCTCAATTCCAGTTGTGCAATATAAATGAATAGTATGGCCGACCGCACGTCAGTGGTAACAGTTTGACATTGACAGCACTCGTATATTTATTTATTTCGTAAGCAGCAAGGGTTGTTTTCTAATTCAAGTGTTACCACTGTCATGCAGTTGACTGTACGATATGGCTTTAATCGTCATCATAAAGCTACAGCTTATCATACATGATTAAAAAGTACAAATATGTTACTAGCGCGTGACATCTGAAGACTCGAAAACGTCTAATTGGGACGTTTTGCTATTAGTCCGCGTCAAGCAACGTACCAAGTACGATCGCTGTTTAAAAAAAAAACAAGAAAACTATCGTGTGTGTACAGAAATTGTACCAATTATATGTGACGCGAAACTAACTTACTTACTTGCTGCCGCTGCGTACGGAACATTTTTTTCGTTTATTTTGTTAGGGTATAGCATACCTAAATACCTATACTTCTAAATATCGTTGCCTATAGATGATTCTAATGAATAAGGGCCTGTAATGAATATACTATTAATCAGGAAATATTACCTAAATTATTACGCTTTTGCTTGAAGAATGCAATTTGCTTTTGTTAATGCACATGAAGGATACTGTTACTGATTTATCGTTCCAATATTGGTATTTTACAATAACTACCACTGAAAATGGGGCAGCTTTTTCTATGCCAGAAACCACACGATGAGGTAATTAGCATTTTTTTTCATTTAAACATTCAATCCAACGAATTTAATTAGATATATGGTTCCAATTTTCATCACATAGCAATATATTAGTCGTAAAGCACATTAAATGAAGTGAAAACTTTATTCAAATGAGAATTAATGCTGGCCACTACTTTTTCTTTCAAAAGTACGACCACTGTATATTCTGTTGAAAAATAAAATGCATTCCGTGCATTTATGTCGTTTTAATATTTTATTGAGTTGACGCTGACAGCGCTCATGTTCATAATAAGCACCGCGCGGCATAAATCACATGTTTTATGAGCAATGCTGCCAAATAAATTTCATTAGTGTTTCATACGTAAGTAACATCGCATCGGCGAAAGCACGCAGCCTTATCCCAACTTTTAATTCACCGTTTCTTTTTAATTCATCTGCAATTACTGAGCTTTTAAATGGGAAACTTCAGTGGCACTGTAATTATAACTTAGTCCGATATGGAACCGGTCAAGACTGCAAACTTGAAGTGGAAGAAAATACTTAATAACATGAACGTTCTGCGATTAAACTAATTAAAGAAAGATATTTTTATATGACATTTTGAGATAATAACTTTATCAAAAAATTTCATTTAAGATGACGTAGTTATAAATTCGGACAATATAATCAACTTCTTATTTGTGTTGCAGTTTTTAAATGTTTATTTAATTTTAAAGTTCAAGATTTTATTACAACAGCAGATACAAAAATATGTTTTTATGATACCTAATGAATTCGTATTCGATGATATTACAGTACCAAAAAAAATATACAACATTATTATAGTAACTTACCTAAGTTTGCGTAGGTCTACTTAAACTTAGGTAACCTACTTTGATAATGTTTTATTATTACATTTTATGAAAGACTTGGTACTATATTGAACACTTTCCTGAAATTATAAAGTTTGCCCTTGAAAACTATGATAAACCCACAAAATTACAGTGGTCATTTTGTGGGTTTATCATACAGTAAACTGTCACTGACTAAAGTCAGTTTGGTCAGTGGACCACCATGATGTATGTGACCCATCATCATCATCATCATCATCATTTCAGCCGAAAGACGTCCACTGCTGGACATAAGCCTTCCTAAAAGTGAAAGTTTGTAAGAGTGTATGGATGTATGTACTATGTATGGATGTTTGTTAATCTTTCACGCAAAAACTACTGTATGGATTTTAATTAAATTAGGCATAGGTACATATAGAACATAACTCGGATTAACATATAGGCTACTTTTTATCCCGGGAAGATGAACAGTTCCCGAGGGATGCGCCATAGACGACATCCACGCGGATGACACCGAGAGCATAGGCTAGTAAAATATAAAATAATGAATTACCCAAGAGCCCAAATCCTATATTTCGAACCTCAAACAGCAGCATAATTTTTGGTGAAATATTCGAAAATATTCCCAGCCAGCATTCCCGATTTCCCTAAACGAATCATTACCAGTACCTATTCGGCAGCAATCGCGGCCCCTCGATAATAATTTGGCTTGATGTCATACTTTTTGCGGATGAGTGAAGCCGAATGGATTTTCCGATAGAATTGCTGTGTTCCATTCGGCATGTATTGTTATGAGAGCGGACGGAACAATCGGGAATCCACCCCATTTATTTCGTTTTTGTTAATGTCTATGTGGAGTGCAGCATGAATTTTGAAACGTTAATAAATTCTGTTGGTAAATTGAGTTCGGTTATTACGGATATAATTACCACTTTTTTTAAAAACTGATGTACTTAAAGTAGCTACAATTATAGGACAATACACATTGAAGCTACGATTACGATTTATTACGATTGTAGCGATGCTTGGGGGAGGCCTATGTCCAGCAGTGGACGTCTTTCGGCTGAAATGATGATGATGATGATGAGGTATCTTACGAAAGTATGTTAGAAGCAATTCACATTAATTTTATCTGATTCGATATGAATTTGCGGATATTCTTTAGTAAATCGCAAAACTTATTCTACAACTGGCTACATCTAAAATATTAACAAAGAACTACCTAAAAAAGCTGCATGGTCCGTAACATACCGATTTAAAATGATACAATACCTATATCCCAAAATGGAGCCGTAATGGAGAGGTTAAAAGTGTCGACGATAAATTTTATCCAGTGACAAATGAGATGAACGTGTCATGACTACACAGGCTCACTTCTCTAGAGATATTAAAAATTGAATTAATTTTAATGAAGATAGCGGGTATCAGAGTCTCGCATAGAATCTTTTGTTGTGACTGCCGGGGGCGGGGTGAACGGGGGTGAATTCTTAATTAAGTGTTGGCGAAGCCCTCTTCGCTTAATGCAATGACTTCACGCCTCGTTTAACTTTCATAAAATTCTCTTAAACTCAGCGATTTTTCTTAACTAGCGGAATAAAATTTCCATGTGCAAATAACTCTTTAGGGTTGCGAAACAGAATTTTCAACTGCACTTAATTATAGCATCTTCACGTTATTTTTGCTTACACTGCAAGATTTTCAAGTACCTAGGTGTACACCCCTCGATGCTAGCACCCTAGAATGCACCTACATTATGTTTGAAACATTGTAATTGAGCTTAAATCATGACAGCACAATGGCTCCTATTTCTTGCACAAGAGATAAAGCAATCAGTGCAGTCAGGAATCTTAAACTAATTTCACAACTTTCATTAATTCCCAAAGAAGCTTAGATACAAAATATTTAATGGTTACTTAAACTAGTCTACAAATTGGTGATCTTGTATTTTATGACACGAATTAATATTTCTTAACATAATTAATTTAAAATGTCAAGTCATTTTATACAATTTTTATTAGATCTCTTTGAATATTTATAAGGAGATCAGGTAAAAATGTATTTTATCGATAGCCGTTATTGCCCTATAACTCTTCCTGAGTCTGCCCGTATTTTCATTATCGTTATGGCCACCATAACAGAATTTCATTGCATGAAAAATCAGTAAAAATAAGCGTACGAGCTATCAATCAACATTATATGCCGATTACCGTCGTGCCCAGGGCTTTTATAATAGCCGGAAATTAATACGAGCCAACGTGGTGATGTAAATTATATGTATAATCAAAAAAATCACTGCCACAATTGCGTAGGGCATAATAATTATACCATACATCAATATTAATCGGGACACTATGAATTTTAAACTGCTATCTAATCACTTGAAACGAGATTTTATATAACTTTGTAGTGATGAGTATTTTTAATAGACTTTCTTATAAATTAATCAGTATTTAATTGGACTGTGTGATGTTATGGTGTTGACATATTTCAAAATTAAGTGAAACGTGGTAGGTCTTCGTAAAAATTAGATTTCTATTCTCATATATAAAATTTGATATACACTGACGATAGGCAGTGATAGCCTAGTGGTTGAACGCTTGCCTTCCGTGCAGGGGGTCTGAGTTCGAATCCGGCCCGCACTACTGATTTTCGAATTCATGTGCAAATCAGAATTTGATTATCACTTACTTTAACGGTGAAGGAAAACATCGTGAGGAAACCTGAACACCTGAGAGTGCTCCATACAGTTCTCGATGGTGTGTGTAGTTCACCAACCCGCACTAGGCCAGCGTGGTGGACTAAGGCCTTAACCTTCTCATTCTGAGTAGAGACCCGTGCCCAGCAGTCGGACAGTAATGGGCTGATAATGATATAAAATTAAATATTATTTCTATCTATATCAGCTTATTGGCTTTCGGGACATCACATCATTATTTAGATTCTTTTTGATGTTATGACTGGTTCTTGTTCCAGCTTCCGTATTGTCATCATATGTATCGTAAAGAAATTGACTTCGATATAATTTGATGAAAAATAATAATATTTTTTTATACCACGTTTTTAAAACAAAAGCGAGTTAATATAGCATTATCATCCAGTTCTGAGCTATGTTTAAAGTTTCAAGTCGAGAAGTTCGTTTAAAATCGATTGCAAAATTTGTACCGAACTGACAGACAGGAAAGAAAGCGAGTTGATTAAAATGTGGTAAAATGGTTACTGCTATGCTGGTTAGACAAGACGTTGACAACCTACACACATAGATTCAAATGCAGTTTTATTAACGTAGCATATACCTATTTGAGTATCTCGTTACGACATAAATTCAAACTGATTATTTTCCACTGAATGTCCCTTTACGAATCTATGAACATGTTTCTTATATGTATAATGTTTCACTGAAGAATTCATAATCACTTACTCCACATTTCCATCATAGGCAGGTAGGTTAGGTACCTACTTTTTACTGGAAAAGTAGAATATCGACATTCATACGTGGATATCAATTTAGAAATTGCAATGGTGCATAAGTAATGTAAGGTCGTTAGCCTGTTGTCAACTACCACCAGTGACTAGATTCCCATGCACTATTAATTTATAGAAGTGCACTGGGAATGTTCAGAACTGATACTTTTTGCTATTGCACTAAGTGGATCTTGTGTGTCTGTCATTATACAGTATAGACTGACCGATTATTGTTTAATCCCGGAAAAATTGAAGTTTATTAAATACCTATTATCATCATCATCGTCATCATTTCAGCCTAAAGACGTCCACTGCCGAACATAGGCCTCCCCCAACAATCACCACAACGTTCGGTCCTGCGCTTTCCGCATCTAGCGAATTCCCGCGACATTCACCAGGTCGTCGGTCCACCTTGTGGGGGGCCTAACCACGCTGTGCCTTCCAGTACGCGGTCGCCACTCCAGAACTTTACGGCCCTGTCAGCCATCCAACCCAACTTAAGTGACAGAGGGCGGGGCACATTGCTCGCAGGATATCTATTGTAATGAATCCTAAATTAGATCTAGGTTAGGAATGTTTATATTTAAACTTGTTTCTGTAAAAAATTACTTGCCAGGTGAACTTTAATTAAAGGAAGAACTGAGAGAAATAGATATGCATATTGCATAAGCCTCCAAAAGACAAATTAAACCATTTAAATAACAATAATTAGTTTATTCACATAAAATTGTGGTACAGGTGTCCGCACGTCAGTGGTAACAGTTTAACAGCGTCTTTATTTCGTAAGCATTTAGGGTAGTTTTCGTAACTCGTGTTGCCACAGACGTGCGGTTGACCGTATAACCCCTAAACTAGTGCAAACTGTTTTAGAGACCAGCGACCCTTTGTTTTACTTAACAATATTATATTACAACAAAATAAAAATATAAGCAATATTTAAAGATAATTTACATCATACATGCAAGCAGGTTACATCCAATTTTAACGTGCAAATAAAACGATTGATCATTTATTCATGCCGAAATCTTTATGAAGAGGGAGATATAGTCTAAAAATTTATCTTCAATGCAACCCTCCTTTTCGGATCGATTACTATGATCTCCCTTCATAATTCACATAATCCCATAATTGATACATAAAAGCCCTTTTGGCTTTGTACAATTAGGCCCCCCTTACTCAGATTTATCCACGATTGTTAGATTTAAATGATTTATGTTATGTGCACGGTAAAATATTTCAAACGTCCAAGTTAAGACGAAACAATCTTTATTAATTACCGTTGGCATAAATAAAATAGATATCGTTACCTGTAACCCTTAAATGCGGAGCAGTTTTAAAATTAGTTTGTGTCGTTTCTGCGTAGGTGATGAATGACGCAAGAGGGTGGCTTTTGGGAACAATTTTGTTTATCTAAATCAAAAGTAACTCCTAGAAACAAATAACTGTTGAAAAAACTCAACAAGAAATTTTTATAAAAATGTCTAGGCAGAATGGCCTCTTTATTTGAACGCATGTGCCACAGATTGGAAGTAACGTCTTCGTCTATTTGGTTAAAACGCTGTGCTTTAGAGCCTCTTTCATTCCCCTGAGACACCCTTCTATCTTGACAATTTAGCAGCTTTAATTCCACAACCGCACTTAATGTACCGTAAACTGATACAAGACAAACATACGCGAAGCACTCACAAGATTCTGTTTTATCTAACGTGAAGGAACATGGTAGAAGGAGAAAGGCTATAAATTATGTATAGCATGTTCTCTGTCTCGCATAGAACAATAATGTGAAATGTAGTACGGCGTGTAGGGTGTCGTCATGTGAGGGTGGACCGGGTCTAATCGACCCGCCGCGATAAACAGCGACGCGTGCACGCCGCTTTAGTTACGCACTGTAATGAATCTGCGCGGTTGCATTTTAGGGTTAACAGTAATATTCTCGCCATTAGTTAATAGTTCGTTTGCTATAAAAGGAGAGGGATGCAGAATGAATGGATCAGCGGGTGATAATTTTAAATTAGGTAGTAACTTTTATAAATGTCTGATGATTGAAATAAGATTGTAGTATCTAAACTCAGTGAAAAAGAAAAAAATAGTGTTTTGATGAGTTATAGGTAAACCTCTAGCAAAACCTTTGAATTTATTAGATATCTCATCATCATCATCAACTCAGCCATTGCAGTCCACTGCTGGACATAGGACTCTCCCAAGTTGTGCCACAACACTCGGTATTAGATATCTATCTTAAATTAATTAGGTATACTTTTTATACAAACTTATTCTTAGTTTATACCACAGATAATATAATACTATATTAGTACTTTATACTAAACCTGGTAGGGGTCATTATACTCATCATTATGAACAACTTTTACTATGGGACCAACACTGAATTGAATACATTTGTGTTCTCATAAATCGACAAAATTTAGGGAACAGCAGATACATTTTTCAAGGATTCAGGGTTGGTCCCATAGTAAAAGTTGTTCTTAATGAAGAGTACAATTAACTCTTTTCAGGTTTAGTATAAACTAAGAATAAGGTTGTATGCTTTTCATTCTAGAAATTTACAGGGCCTTTTCATCGCGCATCGTATTCTAAACACAAGGTAGGTATACTAAGGCCGGTGTGCATCAGCGTTATTTCTCTGATTAAACCGCCGATTACCCGCAATATGTACTGAAATTAAGGGTAAACGGTCGTTTATCCAGAGAATTATTGTTGGTGAAAGCCTTAGATACTTGAACTATCAGGGACATAAATTTAAACAGACCATGCAAAAGCATCGTCATGATTTAGCTTATTAAAAACTTGGTGAAATATCAGTCTTACATGGTACTTTTAACATAACTGGCGAAATTTGGATGTACTATACACTCCTACCTACCCCCATCGGGGAAATACAGGCGTGATGTTATGTTATGTTGTAATTTTCAAAAGTACTGACGCAAGTATAACGGTTCTAAGCTACACTTGTTACCAAGAAGCCAGAAGCCGCAAAGCAATAAACTATCATACTCGCAAGGAAAAGTGTCAAGCGTAAACGTGCAAGCAAGCAAATTGATTTCACAGTGAAGCGGTTTAGCACGTCAACTAGATAAATGGACACACGAACTGTTAAATACAAATCATAACTACGATGTGAGTCGGCATTACGTAGTTACTTTGAAAATGAGTGCGAAGCGTGGGCAAGGTGTTTCATGAGGTAAGAGCCTATACACACTGCGTATTTTTTACAGTACGCGCACTCTAACTTGACCAGAGTGAAGTTATCACAAAACCGTCGCAGTAATCATTTTATGAGAGTCAGTTGCAGTGGGCGGGGCACATTGCTCGCAGAACGGATGGCCGATGGGCCAGTAAAGTTCTGGAGTGGCGACCGCGTACTGGAAGGCGCAGCGTGGGTAGGCCCCCCACAAGGTGGACCGACGACCTGGTGAAGGTCGCGGGAATCCGCTGCATGCGGAAGGCACAGGACCGGTCGTTGTGGCGATTCTTGGGGGAGGCCTATGTCCAGCAGTGGACGTCTTTCGGCTGAAATGATGATGATGACGATGATGAGAGTCAGTTGAAGGCAAGAGGCGGGGAAATCTGCGCAATGCCTAACTTCACTCCGGCCAAGTTAAATTGCGCGTACTGTACGCGTGAAATACAAACGCGATAATCACGCGAGTCAGTAGCAGCCAGAAACCTTCTCACATGTCCAAAAATTCAGTATATTCAGTAGATACATCAATACAGATACGCTGTGGTCATGCGTTCTCTAAGTCTACTTCTATTCATATTTGCAATAGTAGTAAAGTCAGCCTCACGTCAGTGGTTACACTTGAATTACGAATACCGCCCTTACTACTTAGGTACAAAAGAAATAATTCAAATTCAAATGTTTTTTTATTTCAAATAAACCTAATTACAGGCACTTTTGAAACGTCAGGCTCTAGTTGCACAAAGACGCTGTCAAAGTCAAACTGTTACCACGGACGTGAGGCCGTCGGCGTCCCTGAGGGGACTCAGGGGAAAAAAATCTCATGTTCAGCAGTAAATTATGATGATGAGTTGAAAAGATCTACAAGGGAATTTTCGAATATTCAACTACTTTCTGAAAATTATTATACAGTTACCATAACATACATTTCCATGTGGGTCGCTATTACGTACTCCCTACGAACACCATGCGCGTGGGCAAGGTGTTAATTAGCCCAGTATGTTATTGCACGTCGGAGTAAATAAAGAGATAGATGCCACGTGACCAGGACAAGCGTGCAGAACACCATAACCTTAAATCAGGGATGGGGCACTAATTGCTTAGAAAACATTAACAGAGCTCTAAGTAGTGGCACAAGTTATAAACTTCGGGCTGAAAACGAGCAAGACAAGAGTGTTTTTTTTTATTGACTCAATCAAAATCCAATAAACAAACAAAAAACAGAATGGACTGAAAATAAATACAAGTTGAAATTTGAATCGCTTATTTCCCGAAAAGGGGTAATTGTACTCATCATTATGAACAGCTTTTAGGTACTAGTGGACCAACACAGAAATCGCAAAAAAAAAAACAGGTGGTCCCTACATTTGTGTTCACTTAAATCGATAAAATGTAGTCACCACCTGATTTATTTTTCGCGATTTCAGGGTTGGTCCCATAGTAAAAGTTATTCATAATGATGAGTACAATTACCCCTTTTCGGGAAATAAGCGATTCAAATTTCAGCATGTATACTATTAAACATACGCGCACTAATACAAGCAAAACCGTCAATAAAAAAAGTGTGCGGTCAGGGGAGCGTCAGGAACGAAGTAATTCTTAAAATATTGTATCATATTTTGAATGCTAAGTAATTTCGCAACTATAATAGGAGCATAGCTGGCAGGAAACATCATGCGTTCAACAGGGCCAGGTTCGATCCCCAGTTAAACGTGTCTTTTTGTATGTTTTATTTAATAGTTGGCTGTAACCTTGACGTTACCCACCAAATGGTACTTATAGGTGAGGTCAGTTGACAACTCTATATCCCTATTGGTATAACGCAAATCTTAACGTGACGTGACGCTACATTTTTTCCCGATTCACACCTAACAAGCCCCCATAAGGAATTTGTTTAAAAAAATGTTTTGGTTAGCGTTGTATCTATGATCTTTTCCGCTGTCATGAGCTGGTGGTGGTGTTAAAACAATTATTTCAACTACACCATTTAGTAGTGAATTTAGATTCACAAACTTCAGAAATTTGTAACCTAGTGTAATTCTGAAGATTGACTCCGAAGTTTATGTGTTTTCTCATAAATGTGGTGTGCTTTCAATAATGATAGACACTTTTACGAACTAAATTATTAAATATGTTATTCCTAGTAGAAGACAACATACTATTCACAAGAATATCTAAATAGGTAAGTTTAATGACAGCGTTCGAATAAATCAACCTCAAGTCGAAAAACTTTTAATAGTGTTGAAGTTGAAAGAGCTTTATAAATGGATTATTTGCGTGTTGCCAAACAAGTAACGTTAGTAAAGTTAGTTTCTTTGTTTTAGTCATAAAATAATTTGAATTTTATTACACTGACTTAGAATGACTCCTGTTTTAATATTTTCCTTCTTCTTATAAACCATTTTTAAGCTTCTTTTTGCCTATGACCTCATCTATCATGGCAAATACTAAAAATTATAAAAAGTCTAAATCCAAAGAAACATAAAAAAACCTTTTTTTGTTCCTGAGCTATCTTAAAAACGGTAATACACGCAACTGTCGTACTTGATCTTATTGTAGTGCATACTTTATAGTTAAACAGCAAATAATAAAAAGAAAATAAATTAATGCATGTGTGATGATACGGAACCCTTAATGCTCAAGTCCTACTCGCACATGGCCGGCTATTTTTATTTTTCATTACTACTTGTCTGCTGTGAGAATGCCGCGGTTGGCCGTTAAAAAATGACGTCATAAGGCACTTTACACCGTTGCTATTGATCAGTATTGGTACTAACTGGGCCTGGCTTGAGGTGCGGTACGAGGGAGCGGGAAGGGAAAACGGCATTTTTGTAGCAGACAGGTAGTACATCCAATCATCTCTAGGAATCTAATAATTATTGAGGTTATGTCTTGTATCTCGCATGATCGAACATAACAATTTAGATTCATCTTAAATCGCTAACGCTTACAACTTGCACTACCTCCATCCAGACTTGCATTCACAAGACTGCGTTTATGGGAAGGCACAGATAATTTTATTCCCCTCATGCATCCTACCGAGGGTCGATGGGTCGAAGGGATGTTAGTCTCGTGTTTGTTGCGTAAACGATCTCTGGCCCGGACAATTTGATTCGTAATAAATTATGTTTCATTACAATGTCACTGTATCAATGTCTGCCCTTTGATGCCGCTAATTGAATTGGATTTGGAAAAAAAGTTAGAAATATTTAAAAAAAGCAATACTTCTTTCGTTATGATTGCTAATAGAATTATTGTTAATGATTCGTTAAAAGACACAACTCTATAAAAATATACCTTATTAGGCATCCAAACGTGGGAAAACTGAAAACTTGTCAATTTTTTATTTTAATAGTAAAACGTGTCAAAAATAAAAATAACATAGTAAAAATGTTAGATGATCTGCACTAGACATGTTTCACGTTCAAGTATTTTGTAAGCACTTGTTATTCAGTAATTTATGTGTTAGTAGAAAATCCTTATGATCTGGTAAAATTGACACTATAAAATGAAACACAACTTTAATTAAACCAATTATGAACAATGAAAAAAAATTATTTTTCCACTGAGATATGCAAAACCATCTGCAATCAGGCCACAATAAATATAATCGCATGGTACACTTCACTAACTCAGGCACCTGGCAAAAAAACAATCGTCGAAATATTGCCATAAATCGCAATAGTAATGTGTTAACCGGCAGTTACAGTGACGCACCTAAAAATATTATTCATAGCCATGTAAATTCACCGAAAACAAGGTGTAGTTAAAACAATATTTATCTTAATAATTAGTTTAACCCGAGTAAGTCGCGGTTCATTTGATAAAGGTGCGTGTAAACGACCGGCCGCCGTTGCGTGATAACAGCACGGTGTATATAAATTAAAACATAATTGTGTTATCGTGACCCCAAGGTTTTATGTTCAGTTGACGAAACGAAAGGCTGTTGGGAAATTAAATTCGATTTTTTTGTTCGTGAAGGTAATAATTTTAGCGTAGTTTTTGAGTAAAAAATAAAGGCATAAATAACGTTGCCTCCCCATTTACTCTTATATAAATATAACTATTCGGGTAAAAAGTTTTAAGAGTTAGTTAACTGTAACATTATTTTATGGCTGATAAATCATTATTCCTTCATTGGGACTTATATCTCTATTCTCCCTATAACCTATACGTGTAGGTGCATTACTTAGCATGGTGCTTTTGTCGTTTCTAACAATTGTTCCTTTTACATTATTATAAGTAACAATTGGCCAACAACCTATACAAAATTAAATAGAAAAGTAGCCATGAATTACCATAGCATTACCATATCTCAGATAATAGAAATCAGACCGGAAATCTACGAACAGCTAGGCCAGGTCTAACCACCATGCAACAATTACTACACGCCATTTATGAAAAGGCTAAGCCCTATTTCATACCTCATACAATACACTTATTCATAAGTCACGTTGGAAATTACAGGACTAAGTAATATTTATGCATATTCCGTACACCGATTTAGTAAATGACTGCCTTGAATTTCTTGTAAACGCTAGTGTGTACTGCTGGGCTTAACAACTGTTAGATATTCTATAACAGTTGTGAGCATGTATAATATCGAAATTATTAGAGCTGAATGCTATAATTTAAAATAAAATTAATAGATAAAATCGATTATCTAATTTACATGCAATGTTGTTGCAGTAATACGTGGGACACTCAGAAAGTTTTGCGAAACTAAAAAAAATTGTTCTATACGTACATATATTTTTATCAAATCTTTTCAAAGTACTTTCCACCAGCCTCTATACAAAGATTCATGCGCCTAAACCAGTTTTCAAAACACTTTTTCCAGTCCGCCGCAGACACCTCGTTTACAGCCTGCTCGAACGCAGCCAGCGCATCTTCCGGCGACGAAAATTGTATCCCTTTGAGCTGATTTTTTATTTTTGGGAATAAAAAGAAGTCACACGGTGCTAGATCAGGGCTGTAAGGAGGGTGACCCAGGAGTTTGACTGGCGTGCTGTCCAGGAAGTCTCTCGTTTTGAGTGCGGTGTGCGCAGGTGCATTGTCGTGGTGGAGCAGTAGCCCGCGGAGCCCTGTGTTTGGTCGCTTGTTGCTTATAACAGAGAAAACTTCTGGCAAACATTTGGTAGTATACCATTCGGCATTAATGCTTCTTTGATCCCGTAAGGGAATTGATACCAAGTGGCCAGTCAAATTAAAAAAGCTAGCGATCAAAATCTTACACCCGCTTCTAGATCGCTTCACTTTGGTAGGCGTTGGCTCATTTTGAAACACCCAAACAGTCGACTGGCGCTTGGTTTCTGGGTCGTATTGATAAATCCAGGACTCATCACCTGTAACGATGTCGTAAACACGCCGAGACGAGCCTGCTTCAAATTTGTTAAGCATATCACGGCACCATTCCACCCGGGCCTGCTTCTGAGCATCGGTGAGGTTGTGCGGCACCCAGCGTGATACTATCCTCCTCACGCGAAGATGGCTGTGTAGAATCTCGTGAACGCTTCCCGATCTAATCTTCAATATGTGTTGAATCTCCTGATATGTAATTCGCCTATTGTCTTGGATTAAATTTTTCACTGCTAGCACGTTTTCTTCGGTAACAGCCGTCAAAGGGCGACCGCTTCTTTCGTCATCCCCCAAAGTTGGTCGACCGCGCTTGAATTCGTTATACCAACGATACACGGTTGCCTTGGAAGGGCCTTCATCCATGAATGCCATTTGAAGTCTATCGTACGATTCATCCGGTTTCAGGCGACACTTGAAATCGTATAAAATCATAGCTCTAAAATGTTCCCGGCGCAGATCCATATTTCAGTGAGACACAATACTTTGAATTAACTCGCAAAAAATGTGGAGGGAAATTTTGAAATTGGAACTTACTTATTTTTACTTATAAATAATCATATTTTCGAAAAACATTATAACTGGCCAGTCTCCCATATATAAAAACTTTTTTTCGCAATACTTTCTGAGGGGCCTGGTATAATTTAACGATAATTTTGCGAAATATAATAATTTTACTACACTTCATACCAGACTAAAACAATTCTTATTTGTTCCAAAACGTTTTTGCAAGGTAAATTCATCTTATAAATAGCCCAATACAATTCGGTCTATTTCTGACAGACCTCACCCAACAATCGATCACGACTGACACCGTCGGCGCCAGAAAGCCCGCAACAATTGCCCAAGGCAAGCAATCTACACCTGTAAAAGAGCACGACATTTCACTGCCTAAGGAAATGCATTCGCCTCTGTCCCATATTTCACGTGTAAAATCAATATGCAAATAAGTAGCGAACGGCATGTCAGACTATTGTGCACTACAGTAACATCTTAGCCAACTTTAACCGGTCTAAACGGGTTACAGCTAAATTTGTGGCTTTTGCATGCTATTGAAATTTACAACTTAAACTTCCCCGCCAGCGTTGTCTGCGCGCCTAGTTAGTTTTACAGACGTGTTCTTGAACTACGGAGAATTGAAAAAGTAATTCGGAAGTTTCATAGTATTATAATGTTGTGGCTGCATAATTTGAATTGCATGGCAGTTCGTTTCAAAGCTATAGTGTCTGCAATGAAAATCTCTTCAAAATGTGAAACTGGATTTAATTTGCTTTTTAGCCAATGGGATACATTTAACTTTCTCGCCTCAGTAAACTTAAATAATTTTTAGCAATTTATCTGAAAGAAGTTCAGGACTTTTTGGTAAAATAGAACTGACTTATAAGAATAGAAAAATCCAAAATATGTCACCATCAAAAATAGAGACTGCATTAAAAGAACATAAAGGGAGATAGAAAAAAATTTACCCTCGGCAATATTCCGTCTATTTTTGTGCGATACATCCCAAAAATATTAAAAACTACTTACAGTGCGGACGTCTCCATTAACGGTGTTCTCCCCTCAGCTGCCATTGATTGTTTTTGATTGGTTACATGTTTGTTACATTGTTTTTATTGCTCCATTTCCAAAGCTTTTAAAATGAAATCAATACGTACTAAATGTTCTGTCTCTCTATTTGTGGACTTTAAATAGTTGTAATGAAAATAGATAGATTAGTAACAAAATTAATTTCAGTTCTGATAAATTATTCACTTTAATGTTTGCTTTTGACGTATTTACATGACAACTTTATAATAATGCTCAAGACTTGTCAGCACCGACATTCTAAAACAATGAATAACATTTTTCAGCCATAACAAGATAACACAAATTCTCTACATTATTAATTTTTAAGTTGATAAACTAGCCTTCACTACATACACGCGTGTAGCTAACTTAATCCCAAGACACTACTACATTGTTGAACTCGCCATTTTTTCACGCTAACTTACCATGTAAGTTACTTCCACAAGTTGTCACATTATTCTTTGGCGCTGCAGCGGCGACAGAACCAAAAATAGACGCCCTAAACTTTTTAATAGGTGCACCGACACTGAGGATGCCGAACGGAGCGGCGCCTTTTCTGTCTTCAAGACAACTTTTATGACTTTCAGCAAATTGCTGCCTCCTCATTTGAATACAGTCTTGAATACGATATTATGTTTTATTGCTCATGTTGAATCATGTGGTTCAGTGTCCATGTGTCAAAAAACTATATGGTGTTCATTGATGTTTCTTTGATTTCTATTCCATTCGTTATTATATTTAGGGATGTCACTCATCCTATTTCAAGCATAGCTCTCAATGCTTTTAGGCACTATTCAAAGCTTCCTAAAACACATGGCTATGACTTTGAATCGTCAATCTGCAATTTTATCGTCCCTCCATCTGACTGGATATTTGGTTTCAAGTTGGTTTTCAAAGTAAAGCAGTCAGCTAAAAATCTTGTAGTGCCTGCCTTTGCTTGGAGATACGATGGAGGTATATGATCTACTTTTGGGTCAAAAATGGAAACTGCTTGAAGTAAGCGATTCTCAGTATCTTCTACATCTCTAAGGGATAAAATAACGAAAAAAAAAAACGTAAAATTTAAATTAAAACAACATTTCTTGCAAGTTACAAATACACAATAATAAAAATAACTAGTCAATACAATTAATAACATTATTAATGTAAGTATAATCAATTCTCAAGAAGTTTGTTGCATTTGTGAGAAAAACCTGTATCAACACAAATACTACCCTCCACCACTTTGTTTTTAAAGATGGCTCGCGCAGTCACCGGTGTTCGCTCCTTCATAATGTAGCTAAATATTATCTGGTATCTACCCTCCATGTACTTACTTAATATCCTACCTTGTTAACTATATTTTTGTTTACCTGTTTGTATAGTCGATGATACTGATGTACGGTAAAACTCTAATGAGTTTATGTTTACATCTTTAGTGTGGTGGCGGAGAATTCCGTTAGGGACTCCATCCGCCGAAAAAATTCCCTAAACCTAACTTATTTAAATCAAAAATCGCGGTTGTAAAACCGCATAAGGGCGTCCCCCGAGGGAGGGCTCTAACCTTGGCTTACTGGGGCATTGCGGGGGGGACTCGCCGCTATGTCCTCCTGGCAGCTGTTGCTGCATCGGGAATAGTTTTCTCCATAAAATGAGTGACACTCCTTATTATTATATACCTTCTGCAGATGTGGGTGTACTATACACCTCTGCCTACCCCTTTGGGGAAATACAGGCGTGATGTTATGTTATGTTATGTTCTGCAGACCACGTCTTGTATGAACGTACATATTCTATTAAAATTCATTCCCATTCACTAAATTATAATTTTACGTTGCTAGAGAGTTGAGCTGTTTCGCTTAACTCGAGCTTTATAGGTAATATTCTCGAACATTTTCAATGTATTATGTATGTAGTAATTTTCTTCCTTGGGTGAGTGATAGTTTGAGTGGTTATTATTCTGACATTCATATGAATTGATATTGTTAGACTGGCCGTATAAGGCAAAGGTTGTTCAAATTTAGTAAGTACTTACACAAACAGTGTTTTTATACTACTAATACTACGTAGCTTACAGTAAGTCAAAAGTTTATTTTTCGACTTCCACCTTTTTGTTGTTTTTAATATACCTGAAACTCTAAAATAATATAATATAATAATATATCAAAAACAATATCAACAAAACGGCGAAATTGTGGTACACGAAAATTTGAATCTACGAGTAACTTAAACCACGCTATCGGCAGCCTTCAGCGGTTGACAACATAATAATATACCATTGAACTTAAGCCGCAAGTTAGCAGAAGCTAACTCAGATAACTTAGCCGGGTATCGGGTGCTAAGTCAGACCAACTCCTGAACTGAACGCTTTGCGGGCATAAACTTTGTCCTCTAGTTAATCCATCCGCGCTCTCTTGTACGTGTTTTGAGTTTCTAAATATTTCACAACAGATAGGTGTCTATTTTTAAGTAGATAGCGTACAAAGCGTTCTATAAAAGTCCTTTATGGTTAGATTATAGGAATTAAGAGTCTTATATTTATGGACTCCTGGGAAGTAGGTTATTCTTTTTACCTTATAGGAGTTAAAGCTGTAACGAATTATGTTGTATGGTATTTGTTCTAATTACTTACACAGCTTTTAAAATTGGGGCTTCATTAACTCTTTTTGGAGTTCCTTTGAAAATACAAAATGAGTAGTATAAGTAGTAGTTTCTATAAGCGATCCTATTATATGGTTAGATCTAGATTATCCAGGGCTTGTAGATCCCAGCCATTATGGCGTGTGACAATACAGGTAATGGGCTTAAATGCCCATTACTTCGGCTTGGCTATGCGTTACAGTTAAATGCGGTATCAGGAGAAGCAATAACAATTGTTAAGGTGATTGTAATCAGATTCAGTGTCTATCCATTATTGACTATAAGTATACCTACATCAAGTATTGGTAAAAGTAATATTATGTAAAACTTCGGTTATGATGTACAAGAGATAATACTAGAAATTGTAAAATTAGTGAATATTTAAAAATGAAAAAAGGTGAAATAAATCTTTATCAGTACAATAATGTGACTATCAATAAATAAAAAACACCAAATTACCATGAGACACTACCAATAACAATACCATTACTCAAATTAATCCCAAAAATGGTAATAGAAAATCCTTTATTGCTTCACAAAACGATTCGGACAATATAAATCGTGATACACAAACAGATTATGGCCATAATTCAGCTACTCGATACTCTGATACCGTAATGTGATTTGGAACTAATGTCCACAAGGCTTATACAATTGTAATCCTCACTAATGGTGCTGGACACTGGACAGGTAGACATAATGCATATCGATAGGCCATTAAAGCTTTAAAGCATTTCATCGATCGAATCATCTTTCATTAATTTAAAAGCAAAGGGTCGCGGATGTTAAACGTTTTAAAATTGTCGATTTATTGGAGCTGAAAGATTAATGGTTAGGTCGCTGATACGTTTAACCTTTGTACTCTTTTAGTTGATAATTTTGTTTATGTGTGTAACTTCAGCTTTTAATTTTATTATCGCTGGAGATACTTATGGTCATTATCAGTCCTTTGCTTTTTAGGGTTCCGTACCAAAAGGGTGCTAACGGGACCCTATTACTCTTGCTACGCTGTCCGTCCGTCCGTCCGTCTGTCTGACACAGGGCTGTATCTTTGTAACGGTAATAGATAACCAGTTGAAATTTTCACAGAATATGTGTTACTATGGTGCCTGCCTATCACGACAAATACTAAAAATAAAAAAGTCTAAAACCAAAGGGACCCTTTGGTTTTACATACAAGAAACCTCTAAAAATATGCATTTTTTTCAACGTTTTTGTTCCTGCTCTATCTTCAAAACAGTAATATATACCAGCGTCAAACTGGGTCTGATTATAGTGCATACAGGGGCCGTATTATGAAGTGTTAGAATCATCATTGTTTCGTTGCGGAAAAGAGACAGAGCTATACATGACTAATAGCGCCATCCCTCTTAATACCGGAACAATGATGGCTTTAACACTTCATAATATGTTTAGTTTAGCAACAAATACTAAAATCAGGGCAAAAATAAACATATGTGGTGTGGTGGCTTTTTACCTATGTAAAAAGAGATGCAAAAATTCACATTTCGCGTACGTCGTTGATATCTGTTGATAAACTCTAGTAAATTAAATAAGTTTCTATGAGGTATCAGGTCGATGGGTGGTACGGAACCCTTACTGTGTGAGTCCGACTCACACTTGGCCAGTTTTTAAAGATATTTTGCGTTTAATTTATGATTACTTCTAAAAAAACTGCACTCCTAAAAGAGTAGATAACATCTTTGGCCACAACGTTGCTTTGTGAACACGCAGGTAGGTAATCTTAAACGCAGCTCTGTTACTCCAGGAACTGACACGTATTGTTTTTTTTTTTTAAACTGATAACTTACTCCAAAAAGGTCGATTTAGGTTGTAAAGTCGAGATTTAAGATAGTCTTAAGACGGAAGGATAAATTCCTTCCACAAAATCCAGCAACTTCGCTCGAGCTCGCTCAATCCCAAATATACACGTTAAACAAGGCCATTATTATAACAAGTTCAGCCGTGCATAAACAGATGTAAACAACTTGTCAGCTATACAGATACAAATATTTAATTCAGGATATTATCAAAGGAAACTCGAACAATAATTCTAAACAGGAACTTCCTTATCCAGAAACCAGTAGGAGCTCGTACTCGTCTTGAATGATACGAAGAACTTGCGAAAACTTGCCCATTCCTATGTATTCAGGACGAAGTAAATATAATTTAGCCCTCGTTAAATAAGCACCTCTCTTTCCTCTTCTTGCTGTCTCGCTCGTGACAGTAGTAACATATAGCTCGCTTAGTTTTAATTACATACACAGTAAGGAAAATTACTCGTGCCGAGGTACGCCGATCGTACACTGGTTGCTATAAAATCGTGGTGATATTATTCAGAGGAATGGTTTATTTTTATTAAGAATTAAAAAACGAGATGAGCATTTAAGTTGTCAAAAGATTGTGATGATTCCTGGCCAGCCTAGACCATGAGCGACTGTAAATCCCTTGTAAACTGAAAGACTAAAAAAAGCACAAATAAAAGAAGCAACATTTACACTGCGTTAATTTTTTTGCCCAAATAATTATGTATGTTCGACAAGAATGACTGCTTTATAATAAAAAAGCTAATCAATTTTTTTTAATAGTAATTATTTGTTTTTTAATATGTAGTACTATTTTACCTACCTGTACAATGTCAAGGAATTAAAAAAAAGCAAGCTATAAAATCACCATTCAAGAAAACCTTGTCGAGCTCACAAGTTACAAGATGAAGATAGATCCAATACTGTCCATGACGTAAAAGCGTGCATCTCCTAACACGCAGCAGCTTTTTCATGTCAAGTAGCTTTTCCTGTGGTTCCTACTTTAGCAATAACAATAGCAGTTTGTACTATGATCGCTACATCGCTATATTGTACTCAGGTATATTCCTCTGAATTTCTACCTAAAACCAACTTGAATATAACAGTTTACGTAAAGTACCCTCTTTGTGGCTATAAATGGTAACAATGAACTATAAAAGAAGCAATAACCGATTTTAGTGCACTTACGGAATTAATATTCCTTGTTAATATCCCCGTTTTCGTAAAGTTATTAAATACTGCGTGGTTACGGTGTTATGTGAAAGTTGAGAGAGGAACCACTCTAGTCTGTGCACCTAGAAAAAAAACAAGGTAGGGTAATTATACGGGTAAATTAAATATACAAGCAAAAAATTAACATCTATGTGCTGTACAGGCTTTACGTAAGAAAGGCTTTACGTACGTACGTACGTCATTACTAATGTATGCGCAATAAGACTTATGCATACGCATTACGCAATGACTGAGTGACGTGATGGCTTCTATAGCAGCGAAAAAGTGCGTATGGGCAGGACACATTGCAAGAATGGATACCAACCACGGGACGAGAAAATTTTAAGAGCGGAGACCCAGAGCCAGTACTCGAGGAAGAGGCCGACCACCGTAGAGATAGGTCGACGAAATTAGACGGCATGGAGGTCATGACTGGATGAGTCGGGCACAAGACCGCCAGGAATGGAAAAGGAGGGAAGAGGCCTACTTCCAAGACTGGATAAACGACAGGCTCCAATGATGATGATGATGATGATACGCAATAAGTTTCAAGCTATACATAGATACGCAAATACGAGTAATAGCAAATACTTTGGTCACCCACGATTCGTTAAAAACAGATGTAGTTACCTTAGCTTCATATCTCTATTGCCGACTGTAGATGTAGAACCATATTAAATAAGATTTACTGTGCTACCACAGGTTCTACAACCTTCCACTACTGAGCAATGTGCATCTTCTATTGGTCGAAAACGATATAGTGGATTCTTAAACGGCCGCGGGATCTAAACAACTTTTCACCTTAAGTTTCAGTATCCCTAGCCGTGCATAAGTACCTAAGGCAAACTTGCCGTGTTGTTTGAAAACTCAACACCTCGACCTTGCAAGAGTCTTCTCATCTAGTATTTTAGTTTATTTTTCGGTCGGATAAAAAAGGTCGAGCCTGTTACGTTCTTGACTTAGATTTCTACATTTTTAAAATGCTGTTCATTTCATTAACAATTTTAAGGAATTGTAAGTTCTATCTTTTTAATAACCTCGTAATGAGTCGCGTTTCCTAAGCTGCTATGTACTTACATGCAAAAAAAGTTATAAGTTGCTAGAAATTACGATCAGAAGCTTATTTACCAGTGTCTTACTTCGTCGATGTTGACCAGCCCAGTTACAAAATAAATCAATCTTGTTTGGACAAAACTTCGATACCTACAATACTGTCGCAATAATCGCCAATACAGACTCAATAAATATCACATTGATATCTTGATGAATTTATTCATATCTCCGATTAGATATGCAATAAGAAATGCAGAAACTCATGATCTTACTGACGTAATCGGCCCACGCCGAATTTCTGCGGGAGTATTCTGTACTAAAGTAAATATGTATGTGACCTGAACCTGGAGTATTGCCGATTATTGAAACTCTAACCAAAGTCCATTGCTGACTTTAGCCCTATTTCACAGAGGCAAAGCCTGTAGTCATCGTGCTTAGCAAGCGAGCTGCAGGAAAGCAAAGCTTCTCGCACCAGTGACCTTGCTAAATCCCACCATTCAACTAAGCTACATAATCAAGCAGTCCACTGCTGGACATAGGCCTCTCTCAAATTGCAAACCTTCCGCATCCAGTCCCCCAACTACCTTTTTCAGGTCGTTGGTCCACCTGGCTGGGTTAGCCCGTTGGTTAGCCCTACGCTAACGTTTGCCGATTCGGGGACTCCACTCAAAGACTCGTCTACTGCAATGGCCATCGGTCTTCGACAGACATGGTCAATTGGTCAGCCCACTGCCACTTCAGCATACTGATAACTTCCTAATCTCACTAATATCATATACCGTCTCAGCAATACAATTAGAAAGAAGATCCCGTCTTTTATTTTCATTGGTTTATTAGCAAGGTACCTTGCATGCAAATGAGGCTAACTTCTGGGAATTTCGACGTTGTGTGTATCTCATTAATGTCCATAAATAGCTCTGAATGTATTT
This sequence comes from Asteroscopus sphinx, assembly GCA_949699075.1. Classification (NCBI taxonomy): domain Eukaryota; kingdom Metazoa; phylum Arthropoda; class Insecta; order Lepidoptera; family Noctuidae; genus Asteroscopus; species Asteroscopus sphinx. The sequence continues at coordinate 17,232,647 of OX453013.1, forward strand.
TAGCAACACAATATCCTGTCATAAGCATAACAGAATAACCGCTAGGCTTGGCTAGTGACTGAGCTGCTCCACCTACTTGCACCTCTAGGACGTTGCAAATCAGGTGCGTGGGTTCGTCTCCTGGCTCAGACACTTGTATGTTGAAGATTGTGTCGGCGACTTGCGAAATATATTAATGGTGTTATGTAGATTTGATAAATCGCTTCACGTAGCTTATGGCAACAATCAAAATATAATGTTAATAAATAATTCATAGCTGCAAAGAGGAGGAGAAGCTGCTTATAATAGATGCAATCATAAAGGAAACTCTTGCGAACTAGATTCAACTAAACTGAAAACTGAGATGGAATTAAAAATCGGGCTAAAAATGGGCTATGTGCAAGACGAACTCACGCAGTAAGGGTTCTGTACCGCCTATTGAACTGATACCCCATAGAAACTGATTTAATTTACGAGAGTTCTTCAAATGACATCAACGTATCATGCACGAAATATGAATTTTTGCATCTCTTTCTTTACCACCACATATATATGTTTGCCCTATTTTTATTTTATTTTAGTATTTGTTGCTAAACTACATGGTATGCACTATAATCCGACTAAGTTTGACGCTGGTTTTTATTACCGTTTTGAAGATAGAGTAGGAACAAAAACGTTGTAAAAATGCATGTTTTTCGGGATTACTTATAATGGGACCCTTACCCTTACACCCTTTGGTTTTAGACTTTTTTATTTTTAATATTTGTCTTGATAGGGATCATAGCAACGCATGTTCTGAAAAATTTCGACCGGCTACCTATTATCGTTCAAAAGATATAGCCCTGTGACAGACAGACGAACGGACGGACGGACCCCTTTGGGTACGGAATCCCATAATAATAATTGAAAAACCTTATCGAAATGCCCCGATATTCCTTTAAGTTGGTCAAGTATGTACGGTCGACCGCACGTCGGTGGTAACACTTTGACATTAGCAGCATCTTTATTTCGTAAGCAGTAAGGGCGGTTTTCGAATTGATGTGTTACCACTGTCATGCAGTCGACTGTACAACGAGATTTATAATAACTACTACCCAGGTTAAAACGGCTACTTTTTGTCATAAATCACAATCAACAATCACGCATGGACATTGGACAGAGGCGGGCAGTATTTTATTAAGACAACTAGCACGATTATGCTTTGGGTTCGGTTCGGAACAATTTAGATCGATATGTGCACTATGCACATCAAGATTCATTGCACGAACTTAGATATATAGATAGATAGAATATTCTTTATTGTAAACCAATAAAATTATTAAACTTAGGACTAACATGTAAAATAAGGGTACATTGGCGGTCTTATCGCTAATAGCGATATATTCCAGACAACCTTTGGATGGACAAGGAAGACGTGAAAAATAGATGGGGGCAGAATGTGGTGCACTTTCATAAAGTTTACTAATATTTAAGGCCTAACTTGGTTACTCCCATTCAAACTGCATAAAGTAATCAATTCCACCTATCGCCACAGAATACCTAATAGTACTATCGTACAGAACGGCCACTCACCGTCCCCCACCAATTTAAAATACCTCGCCCGTGGCCCGCACGCACCCGCGAATTGCCAGCAATTGGACTGCAAGATTGCAATGGATGTCAATCGCCATCACTATACAAGCATGCCATCTCTGAGAACTACTGGAGAAGTGTTTGGAACGCAGTCGGTATTACGAGCGGCGAGCATACCTAAAATACACGTGTGTGCGTTCGTATACAGACGTAATCTTGTGTATGTAGGTAGTGCTAGCATTTATATTGTATTGAGTGTCCAAGGTATGCTATCTCAGTCCACTGCTGGACATGGGCCTCTCCCCAGTTGCACTCGGTCCTCCACCTTCCGCACCAAGTAAAATTGCATTAAGTAAAGAGCGCCTCAATTCAAACGAAGACAGTAATAAACTAACCAGAGTTAATTTAACTTGGCAACATGTCCAAACTAGGTTCATTAGACATGTGTCCTTCACCGGCCAATATTGTCTGAAGTTAAATAGTTGGTCAATGAACCGGTCGGGGCCAAACTTAGTTACCTAAACAAACAGGGGACCCTCTGCGGTGGTCAACAATGGTTCCTCACAGTTTCGTTAATGACACCGTGTTTGATACTTTAGGAGATTTGGGTTTTTCTATCCGATAAAGTTTCACTTTTCTGTAGTTTGTTCAATTATAATTATAAAATATTTAGGAATTTTGAGAAGGTTAGAAATTATTTTTATTATTTTAACGCATTAAAAATAAAAATAATAAAAATAATTAGTAAGGGTAGGCATATCTATACGACTTTGAGTTAACTGCAAAGTTAGTCGAGTCGGTTAAGAAACACTGTTTCTTAATAAGATATCGCTGACGTCACCCAAAGATGTACCAAGTGGATGAGAATTTCGATACCACGAGCAGTGTTCACGGTAGCTTAGTGGCTAAAGCACTGGCGTACTGAGCCAGGAGTCGCAGGTTCGAATCCTGCTCGTGAGCGATTTTTTCTTTCCACAATTTAAATCGTTAACGTTAGAAATTTTAATAAACACGAGACACAGTATCAAGCCATAAATAGCACGAAACAATATTTTTCAAGGAATCTCTCTCCAAGATTTTCTAAAATCTTATCACGGCGCACTTTATTATGACATGCTGGTACGGGCAATTTTTTAACCGACGAAAAAAAGGAGGAGGTTCTCAATTCGACGCGTATATTTTTTTTTTTTTATTTTTTTTTTTTTATGTATGACCCCGCATAACTTTTTACAGAGTGGTCCGATTTTGATGATTCTTTTTTTAATGGATAGGGTATATCTCGAAGTTGGTCCCATTTAAATTTCAAAATCAAAATCCACCCCTAAGGGTAGTAAAATAGGGGATGAGTGTTTGTTCACCCACTGAATTCTTACCTGTTAACCGATTCTGTTGAAACTTGACACACATAAATATAGTTAGACACTACGGCATAATGGAGACCTGGAGTTAGATTTTAACCAAAAAAAAATGAAAAATAAAACTTTTTAACAAAAAATTGAACCGACGAAAAGTGAAACTGAAAAGCGAAAAATAACTATTTATGAGTCGGCGCCAAACAACCAATCAACGAAGATCATTAAATTACTTTAAATAAATAATAAAAACAACGTCACATCAAATACAACGTGAAATTTTCAACGATAAACAATAACTTTCCAAAAATGCGTTCTCCGCTCGGCCACTTGCAACTTACACGCACTTTGCATGTTAAAAGTTCGTTTGGCGCCGACTCATAAATAGTTATTTTTCGCTTTTCAGTTTCACTTTTCGTCGGTTCAATTTTTTGTTAAAAAGTTTTATCACTTCACAACACGTTCCGGCAGACTTGAAATTGGATTTTAAAATTAACAGCTTGATTGACATTTTTGCGGTACAGTAGCAAACACTTTGAAATTCGATTGCGGACGTCGTGACAGTAACATGAGTGGGAGCTTCGCCCCTGAACCAACCCGAGGCTGGCAGGCACGGAGCCTCATCAAATTTTATCATCCCTATTGACAAGGTTTTGGCGAGCGGATTCACTTTACGTCAGCGAGTGCTGGCGAAAACTAGTTGTTTTCAATGGAAAACATTTGGTCGCGTGCTACGCAGAATCTGAGGCGCGCCATAACAAACATTAAAACATTTATTTGTGCAATAATGCATTAAGTACTGACTATTATTAATCAAATGAATCGTTTACATTCTCATAATGTTTAATTTAACGCACTTAACTATACACAACACGTTTTCATTGTTAATAAAATATACATTTATTTATTTTCTCTGTAAATGATTATTGTAATCTTTTGAGAAAATAACTGTCTTTAACCATAATTTTAGGCCTAACGCGTCGACCATAATGAAATAAATTGAAAATTAAGACTCATTTAAATACTTGCAGCACAATAGCACCTAATTGTATCTTGTTGGATAAATGACAACTGTGTAAATATAGGTTAAATAGTAGATAATTATGAACTAAGCATAATTTTGACTATTTCAATGAATGTTAAGATAATGATCATACGGGCAGCATTTTCATATAATGCCATAGAAATATTCCATTCAAACTAAAATGTTCTTGTGGTTTCCTGCGTGTTGTAAATGTATCCAACATTATTGTAAGCCGGAGAAGACCAATTTTCTTCTTGTGAAGAATACACCTGTAAGCAACAGCATGCAATCTCTACTCTAGTACCCTACCCACCATCCTGACATAAAAGTATAAAACGAAATATGATATCCTCACAATTATTTAGCCAAGTAATTCTGTATGAATAGCTTCCCAAGAAACGGTGGCAGCAAGCAAAGATACAGAACAAGATTACTTAGAAACAACAAGTTACGTAGATCTTATCATTAAAGCTGCTTAATCCCAACCAAACTAACAATAAGCCTCATGATTATAATTATAAGATAATTTATGTCAGCAGTACAAGACATAATTACAATAAGTAGCAAAGTAGTGTTAGAAATAAGGATGAGTCAAGGTAGAAAATCCTACGTCTACGTATTTATTTCAAGACCTAATAACCCGTCAGACTATGTATGATTAAGTATCTAAAGATCAAAGAGTTTTTCACTATTACTGTGTAAAAGAATCACGAATATACGAACACAGAAATGACTTTGATTTACCATCAAAGCTGAGCTGAATCAAATAAAAAAAAATATCAGCTGGTACAAACAAACACCCTGACTAACATAACATAACATAACATCACGCCTGTATTTCCCCGAAGGGGTAGGCAGAGGTGTATAGTACACCCACAGTCAGTTCGCCAGTTATGTTATAGTCCCATTTAATAAGGGGCGAGCCTGTTGCCACTAACCGGGCACAAATCCAGACTCCAGGCTGCTACTGAGAATTTCCTAAAGAAAAAACCCAATACCACTTTGCCCGACCCGGGAATCGAACCCAGGACCCCACGATCAGCAGTCGCGCTTGCGACCACTAGACCAACGAGACAGTCACCCGTTGACTAAAGCCAGTATTATAATCCCCATTACCAGCTCGACATTTCACTGAAAGAAGCAAACACCTCAGTGCTTTATTATACCCCACTAAGTTTTACAACCTATTACTTGATAGTTATTCAAGCAACTCCAATAACACAAGAGGTACCTTTAGTTCCTCCTGCAACAGTCACAAATTCATAGCTGCTGTGGCTTTATATTAATTGTTCTCTGCTTAGCAAATATAACTCGTACACATCTATGATAAAGTTGATTTTCGATTGATATTTATTACTTTCCCTAATACAGTCTCCTTATCGCAGGTGGCAATATAAACGGTGAAGGCTCTGTGAAATTCCCCACTATGAGTCGCGTTCAAGATATGAACGCGTTTATTATACAGACAAGAAGTTGTGAATTCTCAAGTAAAAGCAAAATATGAATATCTGATACGGAATAGAGGGATCTAAAACCGGTATCCCATTTACATTTGGAGAACAAAAATGTTTACAAGCGCGTAACGGAAGATTCGAGAATAGTTCCAATTTTGTTAGCTCGTACTAGGACAATTTTTTTTTTTTTTTTTTTAAATCTTTATTTTATAAAAAGGCTTTAATCGCTGAGCGATTATGCCAGCCTAGGACAATTTATAAGCGCAACTGTGAGCGCAACATTTTCCATACTTTGCATATAAATTCGTGCTCTAGTTTAGACATAAATAAATAGATAACGTTAATAGCAATTTATCAAAGAGATTCTTTGGTTTATTTTCACTAAGATTGTATTGAGATATTTGAACTAATCCAATAAGGCTTAGGCTTCTAAGCAATGATTTAATAATATATAAGTCTATGCCTCTAAGCCTTATTTTTTACAAAATGACACTTTGAAAGATTAATGTTTTAATGAAGATATTCCAGAAGTTAATATTATTTATAATTCTGAAGTTAGATCGATGTTTTTGAGTTTTCCCTTACAATTTGCAGTGTCAAAGGTAGTTAATTGCTCACCTACTTAATTATATGTTTGACTGTAACTGTTATAATGGTATATATTTTCCTTAATTTTATCGGTTTTTTTTACAATACCGGGGTGGGTTGAGAAATCATTTTCAACCCGAAACTTTTGAGTACCAAACTTTTATACATAACATATTTAACGTTTGGGATTTCTTAAATCTTTCCCTAAAACTAAAGAGTGATTGTCAACCAAAATCGGAAAGTGAAATACATTTAAGGTTACGAAGGAAGTGACTCAATTAGAAAAGTTGTATCAGTTTTATGAACAGCAATATTAGTGTGATGAACGTGAGTGTTTGTGTTGGTCTGGTTGTTTCTTATATATTATAAGTATGTATTTACAAAAAAAAAGTATATAAATATTACATCCATTGTCTAGTACCCATAGCACAAGCTCTGCTTAGTTTGGGACTAGATGGTGATGTGTAAAATGTCCCAAAAATATTTATTATTATTATTTAATAGCGATTTTGTAAGCAAAGACGATATTGCTACACGAAATTTTAAGCAATTCCAGTCCACCTAAGAATTGGTGTTAGCATGAAACCGTGAATTTTGTAAACACAGCTGTAAGAACGTGATGGAAGAGGTTTAGGTTGTTGTGACATCCATAGATTTTATACAAGTATTGGAACAATAGCAGTAAAGATTTTGTTAAATTTTTACTCATCTCAGTTTCCTTAGTACATGACAGAACTAAGGGGTTCCTCTTGAAAATAATTCTGATTCTAATCCAATTTCAATCTCACAAAATGCCAAGTAAAAACGATTGTTTTTGAAAAAAAAATTGCAACAACAATTTTTATTCTAAAGCCTACATCAAAAAATACCCAATCATGTCAGAAATGTTGTGAATTTAACTTTGAATCCATATTGATCAAGCTTCGTCGTGCTAACAATTTCGGAACTTTACTTAGTGTTGAAATCTTAGGCGGACTGTGTCAACCTTACAAGTCAAGTCAAGTCTCTGTATATAGAGACTCTTTCTGTGATCTTGAAAAAAACTAATTCAAATCCTTTGCAAGCATAATAAAAAAAATCTTCATGTTAAGTACTAATTTATTGTCATCCCCTGGTAACGTTGCTCGTTATAAAAAAATCTCAATTTCATCTCCTTTTATATTATACACGTATCAAAAAATCAATGCAAAACTCTAACACCACACAACTATAAGAATCAAGAAAGTCTAATTACATTAGTTGCAGATAGGGTTGACATAACTTAATTCGTATTAGATCCAAGCTGACTCTCATACATCTTAGGAAGCTTTTCTGTATAACAAAGATACTCTTTAAGCTATCACACGAAAATGTGTGGTCTAGATTATTTTCATGATAAAACCTGTGACTGCAAATTTGCTCGAGTGAAAAGCGGGTTAACTTTTCGGATTGAAAAGTACCTACCATACGTTACCTTACCTTATGCTGGACTCAAGTTGCATTTCTGTCAAACCCCTCTTTATATTAATTTATCAATCAAGAATCACGCTAAGTCTTAAATCTAAGACAAACGCCTGCTACAAAAATAATGCATACAAGAACAATTTTTTTGTCAAACGGACCTAAAGTGTTGACAGCCTTGGTTTAAAAATCATCTAAGAAAATATTTCACCCTGGCGTTTGCACCATTCCTTAGGAGCCACCTAATAAAGTAAGTTTACACGAAACCCTATGCTATGTTACGGCTACCAAGCTATAATCCCGTGTGAGTAACGGTGGCGGGTTCAGCTCATTAATTTGGCCTCCCGCCTTCGCCCGGGGATTTGTACAATGACTATTGTTTATGCTATCGTCGACTTAAGTAATTATAGTTTTCTATATTTGTAAAGTTCGGTGCTTCAGAAGTTTGTTACGATTATGTGTGTGATTTATGTATGAGTATAGTTTTGGATAGTTTCTGGCAAAGAAACTTCTCTCTTGCCTTACTTTCTTGATGTAGTACACAATGGTAAGTAAAAATAGTATTTTAGTTTATGTACGTATGACTTTAATTTATTTTACTTACTCTTGTACTTGTTTATATTTTTGAAACAACTTAGCTATCTATCTATTTCAATCCAAAAGTGTGACTGATAAAGAATACAGAATCCACATCACGTCTGCCTTATGTGCATCACAAACCTGAGGTTCCAGGGTTTTGGAACCTTGTTATAGGATTTTGTCCAAAGACTTCCTTGTTACAAGAGCTGCTATGGCATGTGTGTAAAAGTTTTTAATAAGATTCCAAATAGATTTTAAGAAGGTCCCATACAGCTAATGAGCAAAAAATTCAAGGTATGGCTACTAAATAACTGTTTTTATGATGTAAATGATTTCCTTAATTTTGCATGTTAATGTATGTTAGCAAAATAGAGAGCATTATTATGTTTTTCATAATTGAATAAGATCTTGTAACCAACCTATTTTATGCAAAATAAATACTTTGAATGTAAAAGTCGTGTGAATCTTTATTTTGGAAATGATATGCAATTGTAAATAACACAGAAAAAATACAAAGGAATTAGGATATAGTTTTAAGTAAAAAAAAGGGAATTTGTATTTTTACAGTAAACATGCTTTGATCACCAATCCTGTAATGAAAATTCTATCGTGTATCAAGTAGTAATCTATAAGGAGCCCATGTAGTTTCCTTGTCGAGTAGAAGCTGGTTACGAGATAAAATGCTGATGAGGACATTTTCAGCAACTTATTTCACTGCTTTAAGTCCAATCAACTTTCTCTACCATAAACCACCTATAACTCTTCCATTACTCAAATAAAAGCTCAGGAAAGGTTTTCTCATTCAATTTGTATGACATTCGGCGTTGTGAAGCGTCAGCAATCTCAGTAATGAAATTGTGCTCAGCGCGACACGACGACTCGGCTCGACGACAAAATAATAACCTACGTATGTACAGGAAAATGTAGTTAGTTCAGCAATATAAAAGCTATTCGAACATATTGTCGGAAAATTAATCTTAGTTCTCTATCTTGATGCGTTTAAGTTGAAATTTAGCGTGATACTAAACTTGCTACAAAAATATTAATAACGAAATTAAGTTTCTCCATGTGTCTATGTGTGTATTATGTGGGTTGAATGTGCTCATCATAAAGAACAACTTTTATTATGGGATATATGGGATAGTAAAAGTTGAGCATAATGATGAGCAGAGACTATCCTAAAAGTGTTTCTGATATTGTTTTAATTACCTTGTATAATGTACGCACGGCTACGTATCAAGACTATCAAGCTATACATTTCCAGTGTAAGCTGACCTCTCACTGTACGGAACGCATATCCAATGTAAGATCATTTTATGCTTGAAATGTATAGTTTGGTAGGCCGCCGTATACCTATATGTTATTCTTCAATTAGGAAAATTTAAAAATCTATTAATTGGGAGCGCTCAGCTAATTACTTAATATTTTCTAATTTAGGACTGCGGCTTAACAACTTACCAACCAATTGATTGTCAAACACACTCATGGTTGACTTGACAAGTTGACAGTGAGATAAATTAATCAGGGCTTGTCAAAATCTGGTGCCTGACAGTGAAACAAAGGATTTAGTTAGATGGTTGTGTACAATAGAGGTGTATTTTTCATGTTTTGTTTCTATATTATAGTGTCTGATAGAATAGTGCATATCGCTGATTTTTTTCTCATTCAGCCTGCGTCAACCACTCGTGTCCAGAAATATGTATCCATTTTTTGGGTCAGCACAAAAAAACGAACCCACAAAGGGTACAAACGAAACAAGCTCTAATATAATTACGTGAATAACAAAGCTTTTTGTGAATTTCAGCCACAATAAATTAAATACTGTAAGGTCCTAGTACATTAAAGATGTTGTATTGTCTACTTTGGTTTTGTGAAGTATTATAATAGTCTATCAATCTATCTACATTAGAAAGTCAAGCACTGACTAATTAATTTGTATATTATATTTTTTATGGTTGATTAATTAATTATTTTAAGTATCTCTTGTTAGCCGATTTTATTAGTAATTAATTAGTTTGTCAATGTATTTCAGTAGATCAATTGACTTTTTATTAGCTACTGATTTGATTGAGGCCTCCCCACTTAAATGGTGGGATGGATTGACACGTGATGACATCTTCCACATTTAATGGCGGGGATGCCTCGAGCGGGGGCAGTCGCGCTGGGGCACTGTATGAAGTGACATGTGTACAGAATTAAAATAATAAAAGTTAGTAACTGTGAAATCGTTACTTGGTAATTTCCTGACCCAATAATACGATCTATATTTATCCTTCACCAGGGCTTGGGGGAGGCCTATAACCAGCAGTGGGCGTCTTTCGGCTGAAATGACGAATGATGATGATATTTATCCGCTGGGTGCGGAAAGCGCAGGACCGGTCGTTGTGGCGATGCTTGGGGGAGGCCTATGTCCAGCAGTGGACGTCTTTCGGCTGAAATGATGATGATGATTTTAATTCCCTATTCTATAATAAAAAATAATTTTCAAAGCCCCTCGCTATAGACTTGAATATTCAATTAGACGTTAATGAACGTCTAATTGAATTTAAGTATAATTAACATGTAAAAACAATACGCAACCACAATGGTAATATAATTATAATATGTTTATTAATAAACACCCTACGTAATTAATATTATCAAAATTCATGAAACTATTCTTTACATAATTGTAATCGCTAACTTACACTGTTGGTCAAATCCATTATTACACCCTAAGCACATAAAAAGACCCACAAAACTACAGCTACCAACAACAAACAGAGATAGTTCATAAAACAAGACCGCGCTACTGGCGTTATCACGGTAGCATAGTGGAACGCCCACTAGTCCACTAGCTGACTACTTAGGACGGTGTACACCAACAATTATTCTCTAGATTAACAACTGTTTACAGTTCTAATATTTTACTAAGACACCTCGGAGACGAAGAGTGAGATTTGACTATGATCAACTTCTTCTCGCACTATCGCTGATAATCAATGACGCGTAATTTTATAAATATAAACACCCTTATTGCAAAAGTTTAGATCAGGTTAAGACCCTTGTTTAAACCGGGTTAAGTCAAACTCCCTGCCAGGTGGACCGACGACCTGAAGAACGTGGCTGGGGGGGACTGGATGCGGAAGGCAGAGGACCGAGCGTTGTGGCGCAACTTGGGAGAGGCCTATGTCCAGCAGTGGACTGCGATAGGCTGAGTTGATTGTTGATTGAAGTCAAACTCCATACATAAAAAGGTGTTTAAGCCTGGCTTAAGCAAAACCAATTATTAAACCCGATTATGTAATTAGGTGGTAATGGTTTTAACGTAAAAAGTCTATACAGATACATCAGCCGACTGTAAAAAGTGCGATAAAAGTGTGATAAAGAAAACGCTCTACAAAACTGTAGCTATGGCTACAGTCAATCCGAATCCGAATTCCGAATCCGAATGTGGCCGAATCTCTCACTCATTTGTCGCTAACGTGCTATATTCTAATTAATATAAAACTACAAATAATATGTTTTTTATTTGTTTGAACATCACGCTGAAACTACTGGTTTTTGTGTTTAAAAGCATTAGCTTTTAAACATTAACATTACATTAGTCTAATCATTAGATTAGACTTAAAAACAAGTATGACTGTATTTTATGAAAAAAAAATGGTTCCTTTGGGATGAACTGAATAACCACGGTGGTAAAGCCGCAGGCATATGGTAACTAATACTTTAGAACATTTCCTAAAATTCTAGTAAGTACATAGTAGGTAAATTATTTGACAGAACGGTTGCTTAATATGTTTAACCAAAGATTTAACGTTGGTGAACACCAGCCTTACTCTGTTTCTTCACATGATAACGAAACTTGTTCCCTTGATAGAAAAATGTACACAATATTGTAAAGATATGTGGTTGACAGTACGATATGATTATCATTATAATTTTTTATTAGTAGAGGATCTTTTTTGTTTAAGTTGTAAGCACTGATGATTGGACTTGTTTCTATGAAATTAAAAGGGTTCAAGATATGACCAGAGTATGAGTGACAGTGTGATATGATTATGATGATATTAATTAATTTACTTGTGAGAAGGAATGATGATTCATCATACAAGATATTGATCTGTAATCGTGCCATATTTCTAGAGCAAATGATAAATAATGTGCTTAGTCATCTAAAAATACTTTAAAAAATTCTACGATTAGTTTTCACTTAGAAACATAGCGAGGGTTTGAGAATCAATCCCAAACGTGTCTGAAACTAAATCATCGGTGGCATTGTCAAATGGTGGAAAACCTGCAAATTGTTTTGGTGGTTTCGCAAGCATCGTTTTTGTATAGCACGGAGGGAATTCGTTTGTTTACAAATAGGTATTTAAATATAAAAAAAAATTGGTATTGATTTTTTTATTGATCCATGTTCAGTATCAGTGGTATAGTGACCTCCTTAAATATGGCACGAATACAGATCAACATTTTGTACAAGCTATCGTTGCTTACATTAAGGGGCGGCATTGTGAAAAATTGTGATTTTAGAATCGAAATATTTTCATTTGTGTATACGACGTAGATCTAACTTTAATTTATATGATTTTTAATTATATTTACTAGATTCTGGTATAGGGAAAACACGATTCAATAAAATTAGCTTGACAGAAATTGTTTCCAAAGTGTGGTGTTTTTTCACTAATTCGCATTGCATTTGGAAATCCCAATAGTTTTTCCTATTGTTAGGATTTTAGTAGATTTATTGCGCAATTGTAGTGACATTTAGGTTACCCGCAGTTATTTAATTAAATTGTTAGTCCATCACTACCGCCTGTTGTACAAGTAAAGTGGCGGGGATAGTTTATTAAAACAATGGAACGGCCGTGCGCAGCTCAGTGCTTGCTGCGACGCCGAAGTGTAAAGATCAATAAGTAGAAGTGTATCGGTCGGTGAAGGAATATTGGTATCCGTTGGAACAAGTCAGGTCAGTTTACGTTATTTATAATGTTTTATCGCTATTGGTATTAATTTTGGTAAATAATTATTTAAGATGCTAGTGGCGTACATTAAGCCTAAAGAGTAATGTAATTTCAGATGATAAATAATATTCTGGTAAATAAAGTGTTTCAATATTTAATAAATGCTTTGAAAGATTATTTACACTTTCATTTAAATAGATAACCTTATATATCCCGAAAACGGATAATACTCTAGTTCTAACATCTCAGAAGTGAGATAGACGAGTATATATAAAAACAAAACTACTCGTTTATCCTGCCCACATGTTTATTTTTGGTTGAAAAATATATTTTTTTTCTCTTCCATCTTTTACTGGTAAAATATAAAATTGGCCGTTGAAATGAGGGTTGTATGATCTTTAAAGCATTTTGTTATAAATCAATCCGTGACTAATGAATAAATTTTAATAAAGTACAAACAATAACTGTAAATCACAGACTATAATGTAGAACAAAAAACCGATGATGTACCGTAATAACCACAGATCATGTATTGTGTTACAAACTGTGGATCAGCCAACCCAGAGACAAGTTACTTATCAGCGGAAGGAACGAATGGAGTCACCATGTCTTGTATTTAGTCGATTATTATACTTTTAATTCATCGTATTTATATGCAGTCAATTAAATTATTTAATAAATCTAGTCATTAGCTAACATGATCATATTATATAATATTAGCTTAATTATCGATTTACTTAACAATGTATCGATTTGAGAATTTCATGTTGGCAACACTGATTCCTAGAAATTATAAAATAACGTACAATTGTCATTTGGCGCGCTGTCCATATTCAACTATCGAATAAACAACATGTCTTGACGCTTCGTATTACTGCATTCTTTACCTACACCCAGGTTCAGGAGAACCCGCACACCACGGTTCACTTCCAGCAACCCCTTCGTTACATCTCAGAAGTGGGATTTACCATCTGTGCCTTTTCTAATACCATGTTTTCAAGTTTCAGAGTGAATCGCGTTGGTCTTGAAGGTCTCCTCCAGGCTCTTCACAATGTGATCGCCCGCTGGCATTCTTGGTCTGCAATCGAGCAGCGAGCTACAGTGGCGCAGAAATGCTGGTATGCTGCCGAGACATCGCAAAACACTCCCGGTACAGCGAAGTACACCGCGTCCCAATAACAGGGATCACAGACGCCTCACCGGAAACTACAGGTACGAAATGTACTTACGATTTTTTTTTTATAACCGCTGATATTATGGAGAAATGGAAATTAAACTTACCCTCAAAGATTGGCGGGACTGGTATACATACTGCCACTAGGAAAAGTACAATTTAGACTTCATATTGACGATTTACAAAAGATGTGCAGAAACCACAACGCTAATCTTTATATTAAAGATCTAATTATTTGGAAAAACTCGTATGTACTTCGCTAAACATATAAAACAAACTAAAAAGAGTTTTGTTTTAAACCAAGAAAATTTATTTTAATTTTTTTTTCACTAACACGTGTTATGGATTTTTATTTTTTTAACAAAAACGTGAATTAGACATTGGGTTTCTCCGGGCTGTAGTTACGATGTTTATATTGACACTGAACGTAATACAGATTCAACTATCTTCTGCTAGTTACTAGCGTTACTACACCGCTGCTCCCGGTTTGATTTCCTTGTATCAAGAGTGATAAATATTGGCGATACAGTTATACAGTGGATGAGGACTGGATTAAATTTATGCTCACTAGCTCAGATGTTTACTCTCAATATTATGAGGATGTATTCATACCTTGCATAATATAGTTAGGTTTACCCTCACAAGAAAAAAATGTAATGTCTGATACAAATTTTGGTGAATAAAGATCCAAAGCTTCAAAGATTTATTGCATACTAAGTGTAGGTACATAATTGGTGTTACATTTTATTGTTGTGCTTAGAACTTGGTAGCCTTTTGCAAGCGTTGCAATATTGAGGGCTTAATACTAATATTATTCTTATTTTTAAATATAACTATGTCTAACATACATAAAAGTGAAAGATTTATCATGCATTCTTAATACATTACTAACATTCAAATATTCTTTAATTGAGTAGTATGTAATAAAAGAGTGTAATGAGTCTTGTTTAATATCGGGTGAGGTGGTGGTCATACGAAAGCCCATTCGATAAAGAAAAATGATTCGGTGCAAAGATAATTTAATAATTTTGCGGAATGCAGTTGTGACCTTGGTACTATTTTTTTTTTAATAGAAATCAAAGATGTAAAATATAAATCTTTCTTAGTCCAATATCTACCTACGACGAAAATAATCTAATAAAGAAAAAGAGCTACGGTATCGACGAAACAACTACTCACTGAAATAATACTACTTAACTAACTACTACTACTAATTCTACTTTACCGAAACAATGCGCAGATGACTTAATACTACCATTTTATGAACGAATAAACCAGTCTTTTGAAGGCGTTTTTCCGAATAAAAAAAAAAAGCTCTTATTATGTTGCTACCTCTATAAGGTAAATAAAGAAACTGACCCAAATAATTAGCGTCCAATTGCCCTCTTACCAACAGTCTCAAAAATAATTAAAGAAAAAAAAACCTTTATGCAAATGGGTTTATGCGTTTCGTTTACAAATATATCCAAAAAAAACTCATAATAAAAATATACAGTAGGAGTACTGCTTGAAGTGACACAACCTTACGATAAAGCATAATTTGAAATATTATTAACTAACAATTATACAGCATAGGAATCCGCGGCAAATGTCTCAAATGGTTCACATCTTATTTAAAGGATAAGAATAATAAAAAAAACTGGTGGAAATAGAATTTTACAACCACATAACAAATTAAATAGAATGTATCCGGTCCAATAACAAACCAATAAACGCCTTAATTCCACAAGTTTAATTGGATGTGTACTGTTCTTTGCATACGTCAACGACATCAACGACGACAACGACCCTCCTAAAAATATAACTGATCCTTGTTTTGTTTGCGGATGATGTTATCAATACTTGCCTCATGTGAGAACAATATAAATATAAATGGAAAATTAAATATTGTACCATGACACAAATAAATGTAAATTTTAGCTTCCATAGCTCTAAACTAGAAGTTAGCAAATTCACCCTTATATTTTAAGACATAGACTCTAACATTAATAGAAGTTGCATTCAAAATAAGAGCAATATCAAAAAAATCCTAACCGAAAAAAAACAACTAGTTACAGACCTATAACTGCACTTGTTACCTACTCCGCGTATGCCTATGCATGCCTCAAATATTGAGTCATGGGTTAATAGTATAGACGCGCCCACAGTATGTATCTTACAGAGAACAATTAGAATTTTAGTAAACATTTAAGAAACCGACAGTTGTTAACTCCTATATTCGAGAACTGAAAATGCTAACCTTACCCTGTATTAACATTTTTGAAATATGTAAATTTGTGCTTAAATACCCGGGGTTCTATACTGAATGATAAGACAAACAAACTAGAATTAGAGACACTTAGACATAAAAATAAAATCAAATCAAATCGCGGACGTTCTCAAAAATGCCAGGTTAAGAGTTCTCTAAACCGACGAGCATGTATGATGAGGTTAATGGACGTAGATAAAGCGAAAGAGGTGTGTCAGGATCGTAGCAGGTGGCAATCCATAGTCTCTGCCTACCCCAATGGGAAACAGGCGTGATAATACGTGTGTATGTATGTATGTAAACGTAAAAATAGACTAAACCTACTAACTTAGCGACTGGAAATACATTCCTCTAGTACCTTTGCATGTCTATAAAAGTATACAATTAGTCAACAAATCTATTTTAAAATGTGAATACATATAATAGCTTAATAAACGAAAAAGCAAGAGCTGGTATAGTATAAACGAATATGATGATAAAATAAACTATCAATTTAATATAAATGTTCTTAAAAACTATACAGCTATTTTAACATATTAATTGGCTATGTTTTGGTATTCCAAAAAATATGAAGCATCTGTAACCAAACCTAATCCCCTCGAATTATACAAAATTATCGTAACCATTGAAATTAATATTAGCCTGTTATTTTCATTCGACCGTAAACATGTCCTCTCTTTGTTTACGATGAAAGTGTATGTGAGTGAAGTGTGAGAGGGTGAGTATGAGCGTGTAAGTGTAAGTTGCATAAAAATAGTAATGAACATTCGGAATAAATTTGTGGATGTACTATCTGTGAATGATTTAAATGCATCCATTAAGTTTGTCAGCGTAATCACTGTGCTATATGCAGTAAAAGTTCAGTCTCCTCATA
This sequence comes from Asteroscopus sphinx, assembly GCA_949699075.1. Lineage (NCBI taxonomy): Eukaryota > Metazoa > Arthropoda > Insecta > Lepidoptera > Noctuidae > Asteroscopus > Asteroscopus sphinx. Next base: position 17,249,877 of record OX453013.1, read on the forward strand.
GTTCAGTTTTAGTAGGTATTCACACACTTTTTTCTTATATTGAATTTATCTTAAGGGGGTATATATTTAAGGCTCTATTTATTTTATTATACAAAAGGGTCCAATAAAATGTTTGGATGTTTGTTATTTAATCACGCGTTAACCGTTGAACAGATTTAGATGACATTTGGCACACAGATAGACCATAACCGGAATAAATGTATAGGTTAGAAAAAAAAAGAGACATAGTAAACATCTTGTATATGGTACCCAATTAAATATATTATTCATTCACTTAAATCCCTATTAAAGTTAAAAAAAAAAAACCAATAACTTAATAAAAAATAGTAAAATATTTATTTATTTATTTATTTATTTAAACTTCATGCAACATGTGTACATAGGCGGACTTAATGCCTTAGGCATTCTCTCCCAGTCAACCTTAGGGTGATACAGAGATGACAAGGCAGGTGCAATATTGATTCACGACACAAAACAAGATGAGAAATAAATTACCACTAAAACAATAAAAAAAAAAAAAATAATAAAAAAATAATAATAATAATAATAAAATAATAAATAATAATTAAATATCCTTTAACAATATATAAATAAATACTTAAATTACATGTAAATTAAAAAAAATCTTGTCTTTGAATGATAACAATGAATAAAATATCCTAGAACGACTTATAAATAATGAATAATAGTTCAATAACTCAAATATAAGCAAGAAAGAACATTAATAACCTAATTTAAAAAAAATTGTACTACTGTAAATATTTACCTAATAATTTAAAAAGAAGTAACCACACAATTCATCAAAATGATAATTTTTAGTAAAAAAAAGCAAAGAATTATAAATAACAGAATAATTGGATAAAACATTTAATTGCAATCAAACACGCTTTTCCTCTTCTCGCCTACAAAACTGTACTGTGCCTGACAGGGTCCATTAATTGATCCTTAGTCTACCAAATGTTCGAATATTACTTAAATTATGGAATGCAATAAATAATTGAGTATTGAGATTAAACATAGGTATAGATGGGCTATTAGGAAATTTCTATATGAATACTTTGATCCTATTCTGTGCTAAGACTAGTTTTGGATAGCAAAGGTACGTTAGTTTAAAAACTAAAACGTGTATGTTTATTTTGATAAAAGACTTAAGTAATTCATGCATAATGTCTGTGTGACCTACGTAATATCTGTGTGACCTACGTAATGTCTGCGTGACCTGCGTAACGTTGTTTGACCTACGTTATGTCTGTGTGACTTGCGTAATGTCTGTGTGACTTGCGTAGTCTGTGTGACTTGCGTAATGTCTGTGTGACTTGCATAATGTCTGCGTGACCTACGTATTGTCTGTATGACTTACGTAATGTCTGTTTGACTTGTGTAATGTCTGCGTGACATCGTAAGGTCTGCGTGACTTCGTAATGTCTGCGGGACTTCGTAATGTCTGCGTGACGTAATGTCTGTGTGACCTAGGTACGGTCGACCGCACGTCGGTGGTAACCCTTTGTTATTAGCAGCAGCATCTTCATTTCGTAGGCAGCAAGGGCGGTTTTCGAACTGAAGTGTTACCACTGTCATGCAGTCTACTGTACGTAATGTCTGTGCGATATAGAGTTATATGACAAATATAATACATAAAGAATTGAGCTAGATCTGTATGTCCATTGAGTTAATTGAAAAATATAATATCTAGAAAATTGAACTAGGTCTGTGTGACCACGAGGTAATTGACCAATTTAGTATCGAGGAAATCAAGCTAAATCTATGGGACGAGTTATTTTAAAAAACATAGCTAATATCTAGGAAATTTCAATTTGTATGACCACAAGTAATTTGGAAAATATAATATCGAGGAAATTGTTGTTTAAATAATGAGATGAAATTATTTATTCTACAAAATTGGATATTAACATTACTTCTTTATTTCAATTCGAAAACTGGATAGCGTCGTCATAACTACTTTAATAACATATAGTAAACTAAGCTATCTGGAACGGTAGACTAGATCTGTGTGAACTTACTTGATGAAATCATGAAATGATATTATTTATTCTGCAAAATTGTATGTTGGAATTACATGTTGATTTTAAAACTAGATGGTGTCATCATACTTTAATATGTTGTAGTCTACTAAGCTGTGTAACGGTACCTACCTTGTCTTCTTTGTCTAGAAGAAGTAAAGGCAGAAAATAAAATGAAAAATACTTATCGAGAGCAGATTTATTAATACAACAAAAAGTAGCTGTTAAAAGTAAAGTCTTCAATTAGTCGATCTCATTTTAAACACTATTAAATGAAAGCTTCGAACTGGTTATGTTGAAGTAAAACAAGACCTAGTTACTATTAAATAGTTCTGTTCTTGAAAGGAATTATGGTAATAATACAAGAGTATCTAACTGCAGCATATTTATGAAGTCGAAGGAGTACAATACGAATAGGATAAAGTAAAAGAGTATTAAAAAAATCATTTACTGCGTAAAATGTTTTATTGTTTCAGATTGTGGTGACAACCTGATTGATCGCCGTGAGTCACGGCTGTTGCAGGATGGCCGAATGTTACAAACTGTGGATCAGCCAACCCAGAGACAAGTTACTTATCAGCGGAAGGAACGAATGGAGTCACCATGTCTTGTATTTAGTCGATTATTATACTTTTAATTCATCGTATTTATATGCAGTCAATTAAATTATTTAATAAATCTAGTCATTAGCTAACATGATCATATTATATAATATTAGCTTAATTATCGATTTACTTAACAATGTATCGATTTGAGAATTTCATGTTGGCAACACTGATTCCTAGAAATTATAAAATAACGTACAATTGTCATTTGGCGCGCTGTCCATATTCAACTATCGAATAAACAACATGTCTTGACGCTTCGTATTACTGCATTCTTTACCTACACCCAGGTTCAGGAGAACCCGCACACCACGGTTCACTTCCAGCAACCCCTTCGTTACAATTGTTTATGTCCAGTGTTGTCAGTTGTCAATTTAATTTTAACTATACTAATTTGTCATGGAATGGTAAAGTATTATGTATAAGTATTGTAGTGTGTGCGTCAAATGGAGCGCAAGAATAAAATCTTTCTTTCTTTCTTTCTTTCTTTCTTTCAATAACATTACATTTTATGTAAATTTCATAGAACTACTCTATTTAATGTTTTAAGTATATTCATTCGAATGTTTGCATATCTAATTTTAATGTGAAAGAGTTTTAATACTTCACCATTACTCATGTTGTGCCAGGGCTACTCTCTGGAAGTAAACCATAATTACACTTCTTTGCTGGGGCTACTCCCTGGAAGAAAACGATCATTACACATGCTTTGCCAGGGCTACTCCTTGGAGGCAAACCATCACTACTCATGCTTTGCCAAGGCTACTCCTTGGAGGCAAACCATCACTACTCATGCGTTGCCAGGGCTAATTCCTGGAGGCATACCATCACTACTCGTGCTTCGCCAGGGCTACTCCCTGGAGGCATACCATCACTACACATGCTTCGCCAAGGCTACTCCCTGGAGGCATACTATCACTACTCATGCTTCACCAGGGCTACTCTCGGGAAGAATTTCATCATTACATAGCCTCGCCAGGGCTACTCTCTGGAAGCGTTTTATCATTACACAGCTTGGCCAGGGCTAGTCTCTGGAAGCTTTTCATAAAAACCCTGCATCTGCAACGCTACTCTCTGGAAGCATTCCATCATTACACAACTTCGACAGAGATGCTTTCTAAAAGCACTACATCATTGCAACGGTTTACATTCTAAAACGTATTAGTATAACTCTGGTAACATTTGAATGCTTACTCATTAATACTTGATTTACCAAAATAAATAATCAATGGATTTTAATATTTATTGAAAGTTTTAGTTCTAACAACTCGTTGATGGAAGACTTCGGCGCGTTTGCTGTTATCGAGTGTAAGGCTCTGGCATATAATCATCATAGTGCTGTTATCAAGTGTAATGCTTGGGCACGTGTGCTGTTATCAAGTGTAATGCTTGGGCACGTGTGCTGTTATCAAGTGTAATGCTTGGGCACGTGTGCTGTTATCAAGTGTAATGCTTGGGCACGTGTGCTGTTATCAAGTGTAAGGCTTGGGCACGTGTGCTGTTATCAAGTGTAAGGCTTGGGCATATAATCATCATAGTGCTGTTATCAAGTGTAATGCTTGGGCACGTGTGCTGTTATCAAGTGTAATGCTTGGGCACGTGTGCTGTTATCAAGTCTAAGGCTTGGGCACGTGTGCTGTTATCAAGTGTAAGGCTTGGGCACGTCTTCAACCTAGTGCTGTTATCAAGTGTAAGGCTTGGGCACATGTGCTGTTATCAAGTGTAAGGCTTGGGCACGTCATCAACCTAGTGCTGTTATCAAGTGTAAGGCTTGGGCACGTGTGCTGTTATCGAGTGTGAGGCTCGGGCACGAAGCGTCATGTCTACCAAGAGAGCGGCTGCAAGCGCAGAACAGCAACGGGGGCATTCGCCGTATGTAAGTAATGAGTCTATAATTTTCCGTTGAAATGAAATGAAATGTTTATTTGTACGAAACATACATAATAGTTCTGCATGTTCCGCCAGCCAGCTGGCATACAAAATTAGATACCTACATGAATTTATTTATAAACCTGATTTCAATTAGTATCACAAATTAATAATATTAAATTAATCAATAAATGGATTTAAAAATGTCAATAATTATTACAAAAATAACATTAAAATATCACTCCACAATTCTACTTTATACAAATTTATACATACATGATTATTTTACATTCCAATATCCTTTTACGTCATATAAGCAGTTGTCGGTCAACCAAGTGTGAAGTTGAACTTTAAACAATTTTTTATGGGGGCTCTCTGATAGCTTTTGGAATTTTATTAAACACTTTTATTGCCATTATATTGCAATTTCGTTGCTATAGGGCTGTTTTGCAGAGTGGCATTCTTAAACAGGTGGGGTCCCTACTAGCGGATTTCAAATATTTATATTTATCGAATTTTTCAAACATATCAGGGTGCTCTTTCACGAAAATTCCAACCTGCATAATGTATAGCCCGGTCAGGGTCAAGATTTTTTTAGTTTTTTAAATAACGGTCTACACGAACCAAGTGGATGAGCGCTGCATATTGCTCTAACACACTTTTTTTTATATACTAATAACACCTTTAGAACGTCTGTTGAGTTTCCCCAGAGTAAAAGACCATACCGCAGAACCGATGCAACGTAGCCGTGGTAGGCTATGAGTGCAGCTCTTTCATTTACCGTGCGCCTTAATCGCTTCAAAGCAAAGACGAAACTGTTTAGTTTGGAACAAATATATTTAATGTGGGTCTTCCAGTTACAATGTTGGTCTACATTTATGCCCAGAAATTTATAATCTTTTGTCATTTCTATTTGTTGTCCTCTTCACATTACGCCATAATTATTTTCTATTGTGTTATAATTGCGGAAATTTATATATTTTGTCTTAGAAATGTTTGCATTAAAATTGTTTGTCTAACCAATTGATTATTGATTCGGCTGCTAAATTAATAAAATTTCCGTGGTTGTATTTCAATGTCATATTATTTATGTCAGTAACTACGACCGACACGTCATCCGCAAAAAGAATGCAATTGTGGTCAATGGCTAGAGGCAAATCATTAATGTATAGCAGGAACAGTAAAGGGCCCAAAATACTTCCCTGTGGTACGCCGCAGCCATTTACTTTATAAGTGGATCTATATGGCGTTGATACTTTCACTTCATTTAGTGAGGCTATTTCTACACATTGTCTGCGATTAGCGAGGTAACTTAAGATCCATTCTAGTACTGGTCCTCTGGTTCCATAGTGTTCGCATTTATGAACGAGCATTTTATGGTTAACAAAATCAAAAGCTTTGTTCATGTCAAAGAATAACACTGACACAGGAGCATGTTTGCCAACTTGTGGTACTACTTTATTGACAAGAGTGAAACCCGGCAAGGTAGTAAACTTTCGTTTTGAAAACCGTTTTGTTCTCCTTTAATGACGTTGAATTTTAACAAATAATCACTAAGACGAGAATGCATGACCTTTTCGAAAATCTTTGCCAATATGGGGATTAGTGTAATGGGACGATAATTATTTACGTTAATTTTATCTTTTTTTTAAAAAGAGTCTTTACTATAGACTGCATAAGCCTGTCCGGAAACAAACCTTCCGAGAAAAAATGATTAAGTACTGTAGAATAGGGGCTATTATATTTACACATTCTTTCATAACTTGTGTGCAAACACCGTCAAAACCAACTGCTCTCGTATTATTGAGTGATTTGATCATTTTCGTGACTTCTTCTGTACTACACGGCCTTAGAAAAATACTTTGGTTTAAGATTGGTAACTTGTATTTATTTAATGTGCTGTTAAGACTGCTGGTATCGTTATTTGTTAATTCTATATAAATTTGTTAAAAGATTCTGCAATTTTTAATGGGTCACGTCTAATGATGTTATCGACACGGACAGACTCTTTTTGGCGTTATTGGTATGTTGGTAATTGTCTTTGTTGTAAGGTCTGTACGAATCTCCTTAAAATTTTACTATATTTTTGCAAAGGCAGTTTCTTTTCATGTGTATTATTTGTATAATAGTGATGTCTCAAAATTTCGTTTGTTTACTAGATCTACGTATCCCTTTCGTATTCCAGGACGGGCTAGAAATTTTTATATTAATTTTCCGACTCTTCGTTGGGAAACAGAGGTCGTAGAACAAACAGAAGGTGTCGTGAAAATGATTGAAAGCTACGTTGAGGTTCTCAGTATTGAATACGTTGGAACATTGCAGAGAAGCCAGGCAATCGATAAACTTATTAATATTTTCCTTAGAATAATTCCTTGTATCTACGTACCAATGGCCTAGTCCTATTGGTTTCATATAGGCGGGTATTGATAAGGTCTGTCCAGTATTATGGTCTGAAAGATGCAAATCATGTACTGCACCTATCGCTTCCTGAATATTACTTATGAAAAATAGTCACGATATGTTTTGATGGAAAATAGTCACGATATGTTTTGATGGAAAATAGTCACGATATTGTTATTGTTACACACTATTCTGTTTTTTTTATGTTTTCAGCTGTACTACTCTCTTGTTCACTTGGCCCTATAGTTCGTTTATTAGTAATGGAGAAGTAATCATGCAAAGATCGTTTCTTTGGTTGATCCTTTATTTGGGTACTATTAACCACGTCACTTGTCGTCACGAGGTTCTTATAAAAATAAGTTGTGGTGGTTTGTACTAAACGTTTTGACACTGACCGCCTTTTTAGGTATTTGTTTTACATCATAGTCGCCACCGTGCTAAAAGTTTCTAATTTTATTTACATTTAAATATTTTGTCATAGTATCTGCAGTCAACAATAAAACTAATTGTTTTTACAAAGATTTAATAGATAATGTGAATTCGACAGATTTCTTTTTTTTTACATGTTACAAAAGTACAGTTCGGAACACGTTTGTACAGTGTTTGAATAAGCATTATTTAACTTTACAATATTTAAATATGGATTATGATTTACATTAATCATAATAATGTAAAATTTTGTGCCCCCGATAGTTCGTGCAATAATTTACTTGGGTTTTTGTCATATTCTCCTACGCATAATACTATCTGATCACTTTCAACATTTAAGTTAAAACCTAAAAGGCAGTCTCTTAAGACATCTTCCGAAGTAGCAAATGGTTTTGTGATTGCAAAGATGTCATAGTCTTCGTATTTTCTGCAATAATCTTGTCTGAAATGTATCAATACGGATGCTGGTCCGGTACATTGCAGAGTGCCGTAAATTTGTATTTTTGGTTTGTTCACCAACTATTGGTGAGTCAGTAGAAGGCTGCATCATTTTGTTTACATTTTCCAATGTCTCCGACTCCTCCTGCACAAGGCAACTAGGCTGATCAAAATTCACTGATCAAATTTTTTGCTACATGCTACATCCTTGAACATACATGAATGATCATATATTTAAGTTTATAACACCTTTTTATACCATGTTTTATGCAAATAAATATATTCTATTCTATTCTTGGATAATCCTAGGTTGACGACACTAGAATTAAATTTCTGTTGGGAAGTACGACGACACTATTTGTCACTCCTTATGCTACTTAAAGGTGTAGTTGTACAAAGTTGTTTTTAATTGTTTATTGTACTTTGTTTTTTTTCTCATTCTCCTTCAGTAATAAACTTACTTTAAGAGATAACTTCTCTATCTCATTATGAGCGCTTGACAGTAGAGATTTAAGATTAATAATTTCGTTGTGGAGATCGTCATCGGCTATGTATTCGGATGACAGGTCCGGTAAACTTCTGGCTCGTAGATCCGATGTCGTGGATATGAAAGAATTATTCACCGAATCGTTAGATATTCTTCTTCGGTTTGCCTTACAGTAACATTATTTATATATTCGTCCATTGTTATTTGTGAAATTATTTATATTTATTGTAGGTACAATCGTATACGTGTATTTATAGAAGTTCCTCTGCCACCTGCTCAAATGTACTACAGTACACCCGTTCTCATAACAACCAACCACATAACTAAACGTTGTGATCAGTCACGCCTGCCGTAACATGCATCTAGACGACGAAATTGTTAATATAAGTTAGGAAAATTAATTAATTTAAAAAAAAAAGTAATTAAATACTAGCATAATGCATTCAGGATGCTGATGGGGCTGCCGCGATTCTGCAGTGCCTCTCTGGTATGTTCGCAGAGGCGCGCGTCGATGGTTTTAATGCGATTATGCGTAAGCTTTGATGGTAGGCAGGGTTCGCGGCAGCGCGAACAGTATCCTGAAAATGATAGCGAACAGGGTAGACTGCCCATTTATTAATAATATTATAGAATTTCATGTGTTGTAATGTATTCATATTATTTTATTTATTATTCTAATTGCAATCATGTGTAATTTAATTCCAATTTATAATGTATTAATCTACTAACCATTTAAAAAATATGTTTACTAACAATAATGGATCGATGTAATCTAACAAATAAATGTATATTTATTATAATTAAAAAAAAAAAAAAAATACCTACTGTAAATTGTCTTCACATTTAATTTAAGTTCAGCTTTGTAATTAACGTAGGTATGCCAACTGAATACAACTCGGTCAATAGACTTATAATTGATTGAAAACTTTTTGTAATTAATTACTCTTGTTTATTTCTGACATTAACCTACATTATACTCACATTATTTGAATAAATTTGATGTAATAAACAATAACCTATTTTAAAAAGAGTTTATCCATGGAGTTTCTTGCCGGTTCTTCTCCATAGGACCCACAATTTGGAACCGTGCAACTAGAGCCTGACCTTTCAAAAGTGCCTGTAATTAGGTTTATTTAATATTGAAATTGAAAATTGAATTAATACCAATTGCTGATACCTATAACGAATAAACAAAGTGCCTACTCTGAAAAAAAAAGAGCGAAGGGACTTGCTCTAGCAGGATGGCCGAGCTGTTAGGATTTTAGTAGATTTATTGCGCAATTGTAGTGACATTTAGGTTACCCGCAGTTATTTAATTAAATTGTTAGTCCATCACTACCGCCTGTTGTACAAGTAAAGTGGCGGGGATAGTTTATTAAAACAATGGAACGGCCGTGCGCAGCTCAGTGCTTGCTGCGACGCCGAAGTGTAAAGATCAATAAGTAGAAGTGTATCGGTCGGTGAAGGAATATTGGTATCCGCTGGAACAAGTCAGGTCAGTTTACGTTATTTATAATGTTTTATCGCTATTGGTATTAATTTTGGTAAATAATTATTTAAGATGCTAGTGGCGTACATTAAGCCTAAAGAGTAATGTAATTTCAGATGATAAATAATATTCTGGTAAATAAAGTGTTTCAATATTTAATAAATGCTTTGAAAGATTATTTACACTTTCATTTAAATAGATAACCTTATATATCCCGAAAACGGATAATACTCTAGTTCTAACACTGTTGTTTGTTTTTGAATAAGATAAATCTTGTACATATCTAGATTCTGGTGTAACAGATTTTTATTTACATGTTTATTCGCCGAGATATATGCAAAAATGTAAAAAAACATCAAAAAAGCGCGATTCCGCTCTGTTCTCACGCGCGCAATTTGCCGTTGGTTAGGAAGGGACGGTTGCAAATTCAATGCAGCACCTTAATAACGTCCCGACTTAGGCATTCACTTCAGGGTTTTTTACTACATTTTTATTAATTTGCTTTCAGTCTTTTCTATTTATTCGGTACAAATTTTTCAATCGATTTTAAACTAACTTCCCGATGAGCTAGAGACTTGAAACTATAAACATAGCTCAGAACTGGATGACAATGAAATATTAACTCGCTTTTATTTATTTATTTATTTAGACACAAAAAAATGCTTTTCTTTATAAAAGGTGGAATAAAAATAACTGGTTCATCAAATTATTTTAAAGATTAGTTCAAAATGCATTACGATTTAGCGATAAAAGTAGCACTACTTTAAATTTATAAAAAATGTTTTGCAATTATTAGGTAACCTCTTTATAAAATTCTACAATTTTGTTTATAGAATTAAACTATGAGTGTTACAATTTACAAAAAGAAAATACACACAATACAAGCAATAAGCTCAAATTACTTCTCACAAACATCTTAATATGTGAATTTGTTTGTAGTTTTCTCCGGTAAAAGTAAGTATAAACAATTTCAGATAAAAAGCGCGGAATTTTAACCGCTGCTATTTTACAAGATACGCTGTAGACCTATAACCGTAATTTATAGTAGATTCGTATCTACACACTGACACTTAGAACAAGTTTCTGCAAGCATTTGTCTGTTTGTTTGTTTATAGTAATTGCGCTGCTTCTACGTAACAAATTTGTTAGGAATTTTGCATACATACAGCTAGTGCTGGCCATGTCTTGATATTGCAGTCTCGCGGTCTTGCATTTTGGCGTGTTTTGAAAAAGACCCAAAGGGGCGATGCGGTGCGGTAGCCAACAATTTTTCTGTTATAACTACGGGTAGTGAAAGAAATAAAGAAAAAAAAAAACTTTTTGCCACAACAAGTCGACATGCGGTACACATACCGCAAAATTCAAATGTATTCATTAGGTACATTTTAGGAATTACAAAATTATTTGTATTGTGTCTTGGTCTTGCAGTCTTACGGTCTTGCATTGGTCTTGCGAAAATCCAAGATCGCAAGACTGCAAGACCAAAACTTTGCGCAATACCGTACATTAGCATAAGATAAAGATATGTAAATACGCAAAAATAACGGTTCAGTACCGTTACCATTTTCTCCTCTTTTTGTCAACCGATTTTCATTTCTTCATTTAGTAGCTATTGACGAACTTTAGTGTTACCATAAATAAAAATTGGAAATAGTTTTTTTTTTCGGGATAGTTTAATTTAATGAATTACTGTCGAATTTCGACCATCGGGCGACATCTCGTTATAAATCTACCAATTTTTATGCATGCAAAAAACTGTAGTTACGCAGACAAATCTGCATGTATAAACTAGTTCTCAATAAAAGTCTACTTATAACACGCAATTACGTAAGTGCTTCTTTCCATATAAGGGTGATTTATTGATCCGATCTTATCATGTTCTTCAAAACAGGGTGAACGAAGCGGTATAGAAGCTAGGTGCATCACTCGGTAGCTATCATACTTTACGAGCACGAGAGCAATCTGTTCCTCTCTGGTGACTTTAACAGTTGGGGTGCATTAAAGGAGCCTCTACGAGTGACGATATTTAATTGATCGTCCGGCGCACCCTGGGCAGTCAGCCCTGCTACCAACTTGCTGACTGGCTAATCTTTTCCCCACGACATGAGCTATTATCATTATGTAGCTCGTGTCGACACGAAGAAGAAGAAGAAGAACAGTTCACAAAGACTGAAAACCAGCTGCCGTAATCTTTCCTTTGTTCAATCAGTATACAGACAAAACCTTGAACTTCGTTCGTGTTTCTTTATTTTTTATTTGCTTGAAATTTTACTAAGGAACAATAATTCGACATAATATTAAGAAGCCGAAACCCGTAAGTAAACAAACTTATGCCAATCCTGCTCAAAAATTACTCACTCTAGGGTACCGAAATTAAAATACATGTTACTCAAGGATAAACGTGACAATTCTATTGGGTTCAAAACATGAATGCACTTATTTGACAAGATCATAAAAAAATACCAAACATACCTCTACCTATGAAAATAAACAATTTCCTAAATATATCCTACATGCATTCGCATTTACAATGGGGAATGCTCTGAGGAATTGTTCGACCTTATACCAGCCGCTGACTTCCACCATCGTACCACTCGCCATAAATCTAAATTCCATCCTCGGCATCTTGATGATTGGCGATCAACTACTGTACGTTTCACACGTCATTTTTTGCCGCGTACAGCAAAACTGTGGAACCAGCTCCCGTCAGCGGTTTTCCCGAAACAATTCGACATGGGAGCCTTCAAGAAACGAGCATACGTCTTTTTAAAAGGTCGGCAACGCATCGGTGACTCCCCTGGTGTTGCGGATGTCCGTGGGTGGCGGAGATTGCTTACCATCAGGTGACCCGCTTGCTCGTTTGCCCCCCTATGTTATAAAAAAATATCCTACATTTATTGGTATTTTGGTATGATATTTTACCTAAATATTTAATTATTATTTTGTAATCATTTTTCTGAGCCATTTTACCGAAAATACACATAATTTATGCATATTTTTTCTTTTCGCTTAAAAGCACTTTCATTCGGAGTGGCGTCAACTTCATGCCGCACTAGGTACTCCTTCCCGGCAAGCCTCGTGTTTTACTTGGCACTCTAATTCCGCGGCGTTCTGAGCCTTAAAGAAATTAAAGGAAAAATAAAATCAACAATAACACACCGTTTATAGGAAAAAGAATATTTGAGTACAGTTCCACCACCAGTCAATTACAGCATGAATTCCCGGTGCAACAAAGCTATGTCCGACTGTAATCTCTGTAAGTAGAAATCTCTTATTCCACAAGGGAATGTAAGCGGAAAAATACTTTATTATTTACGTAGCTCGTCAACCGTCAGAGCACTGTGTCCACATTGAACCTGTGACAACAATTGAGGCAGGTCCGTCGATACGCGCAGATACGCTGCATCTCAAGGGAAATTACGGGTTCCTTACCGCACCGCGCCCTGCCAACCGTAACGTGGTTAGAGACGGCCACCGCGTGTACGAGCGGTGTTAAAACCAAATTGTGGTAGGTGGGACAAATTTTACGAGTGTCTGTATGTGTGGTCTGATGTGGATTTTTGCGTCAATTTCTAATGAACATGACAATTATAGTTATAATGGCTTTTTTGTTAAATTAATTTTTTATAGGGCCGCGTGATATTTATTTATTTATTTTATTTTATTTATTCAGGGACAATAAACAGCTACAATACATATGTTGGTATATAGAAAAACTTCCTGCTAGTAGTTTTTACAATATTGTAGCCCACTACATTATCCACATATTAACAAAAAATGTAAGGCAAATAGTGCCACTAAAAGAGCATTACATTAAGTTATAACATCATTAAATTTTAATTTAAGTATAAATATAATAATTATTTAAATAATAATTTTATTTATTATTTATTGGAAGACCAACAGCAATTACCTTTGATTAATAATGATATATAATATACAATCTGCCAATAATAGGTCTTCACAAATAGCGACTGAGTACAGTAAGATGCTTGGATATAATATTAAAGATAGATTAAACTAAAATTTCTGAAAAAAATCTAGACCAATTGATCGTCTCGCCGATTACATGCTTGTCACAAATATATCAACAACTGTTTACATTTTTTGTTGACCGTGTTTCCCGCTCGCCATAGGAACGCATTTTGATGATAGTTGGAGGATACCAGGGGCAAATGGATGGGAGTATAATGTCTTACGGTATTCGTTGGTATACTGAAGGCAATTTTTGAAAGGAATCGGACAATCAACATAACACGATATGATGTTCATCATGTATGTGACATCCGCTACTTCTCGCCGTATAGTCAGTGGTAACATATGGAATTTAGCGCACAGTTGGCACAGTGATATGTGGGTACAGTGTTTATATCAGTCTTTATCAGCCCGTAAACATCAGCCTCAGATTTAGTGCAAAACATCACCCTCTCACCGATCGTAATAATGTATGGTCACGAAAGATATTAATAGTCATGTTCACGTAACATAACGCCTGTATTTCCTCGAACGGGTAAGCAGAGGTGTATTATATAAATAGTACACCCCTATTTCACCAGCTATGTTAACTTATAAGTCTCATGCAATAGGGCCTATTGGCTTTCCTATTGGCATTTCCTATTCCTATTGGCATTTTTGCTGAACTGAGCCTATTTGGTGCAGCCGCGGGGCACACAATTATAATCTTAGGCGTCTATGATGATTAAACTTGTATATTACTGTTATTGTGTGCCTCTGGCTGTAGTAAATAAACCATTTTTCTTTCTTTCTTCTTCTTCTTCCTATTGCCATACATTATTAATTGTCATATTCATATCTATAGAGATAACGAGGACAATATTTTAGCTGTGGCATAGGCATTTGTTCTACCTACATTGTCATTAAAAGCTTAACAACAGCAACACTAAATTTCAATGCACAATAAAATCGCATTAAATAGGCGTATTACAGCTATTACTATGCGCACTAAACTAATAAATATTTCAGACTGAGAGAGTGAGAATCCACTGTACGAAACTGCAGCTAATTTTCAGGATTCCAATGAGTATATTCCGGCCGTCAGCCGCGTAGGGATGGGACGTTGTAAAAAATGCAGCCAGTCGCAATCCCGGGTTTATCCGAACGCAAATAAATCTGTCAATTTCACTCAGCCTCCCTTCCTGTGCCGATGGTTTCTATGTTCTTGTTATTATTCGATATAGATTCGGAGAGTTACGCAGGATTGCGTAGCATTGTTCAGGGTATTGATTTCTAGCTGCTTATTCATTTCATTTCTAAAATAAATGATTGAATTTCCAAACACCACCATTTTTTCAGTATCTTGTTCTTGTGAGTGCAGTTACTAAAATGTCTTTTACACAACTATTTTTTTATTAAATAAATTTCTGTCACTTTTTTCGAACTTCTTTCTATCAACCATTTTAAGTGTACAGTTGATACCTATTTTATTAATTTTGAAACACGTACACGAATAGTTAAGTATTATAAAAATACGATTACCATCTTTATGTAGTGCTAACCAGTAAGCCTACTTTGCATACAAGCTTTAGTGACCTGTAATAATCTCTGTTTATGACATAAGCTGTTTACATAACAAACAGTACACGACACGCAAAAAAGAAGAAAATAACGTTTTCCATTACTTTCGATAAAAAAAGAATAACAAACGTAGTCAATACAACACAACGACAACATTTATTGTTCGACACAGATCAACAGATCCAATAGACATCCCCTCACGATCGAGATCGAGTTCATTCATCCGTCGCGAGTTGGCTGAATCTGTGGGACTGAATCACAGAAATAGATAGAATGGAAAAGAGGGCAGGGTGCGCGTGCCAACACTCTGCACCATAGTGCAGGGCATTTTTTTTTTTTTTTTTTTTTCTCAGTACGCCTTATGGTTTGTTTCTGTAAACCAAATCAAAAATCAACTCAGCGTATCGCAGTCCACTGCTGGACATAGGCCTCTCCCAAGTTGCGCCACAACACTCGGTCCTCTGCCTTCCGCATCCAGTCCCCCCCAGCCACGTTCTTTAGGTCGTCGGTCCACCTGGAAGATGGGCGCCCTAAGCTGCGTAAAAAAAAACGTTTCTGTAAATACTGTAACAAAAACCCGCAAAAATGCCTTATTGTGCTATTTCTAACTGCAAAAATAAAAGCTGTAAAGTACATTTGATTAAAGTTATTTTTTTTTAATTTATGACGTCAATATGTAAGGCGTAGTTTGTTCGGAAGTTACCACGCATGAATCGCAAGTAAAATTGTGATTACAGCCATTCTACTCTATTTCTGTGGGCTGAATGTACTGGTTGCGAACGCGTACTGGGCATTTATTTATCCGCTTCAATTGCAGTACATTGCGTCTCCTGCAAGGCTGTAAATCGTATTAGAATTATAAATGGTTCGATGGATTAATTGAATATGAGGATTATGCTCTGTTTTGATAATTGGACATTATTGTTAGAGTAACTGTTTTTTGTACGAGTCACAGCGATTGTGTCGACAATGCAGCATCGTCTCTGAACATGTTATTATGTTCGTTTAGGATCAACATGGGGATAGTATAACAATAATAATTTTGAAGACACTTTACAAGTTATGGGTTTCATTAAGATTTTGCATAGATTCTTCTAAAATAAACCGATCGATTAGAACAACGCGACGTGTTTGGGCATAATCCTTTTCAGTTAGCTGCAGATATTATTTCTCCTGCAATCCTCTCATGAATTGATTGGATTAGGGATTAATTAAACTATACTAAGGTATCTATATAATGGAATCGTTTTGGTTGGCTTGGCGATATTGCCATGGAGAGTGCATGTGAGGATTGTGTGGCATCCCCCTCCATCAACCTGTCGGGAGGCTGGATTTGTTAATGAATCCCAACCCTTAGTTGGCTTGCAATGGTTGGCTAAATTAAATATTGAAACAGTATGAAATTATGATGTGAAAAAATATAGGTAGAAGAATGATTGAATGGTATCTCAATATACAATTTTCGCACCATTAGCATCTCATTTCAAAGCGATATCCAACAGCTGTTGCTATATATGTTGTAGATAAATAAACTTTTATCTCTTTTAATGACAGTATACAACATGAATAAACAAAATAAACAACACAATAAATTAAAACAGTAACACAACACTATACTTTGTTACTTATTACGTATGCATTAACTTATCATGTTTACCAGTAAAGATTTATGTAGGCATACCGACATTATCATAATGGTATTGAATATGGAAGGCAATTGGGACCGCTATCCGAATTCATATGAGTTTTTCCAACGATTGTCCGGGATTCCTGATGGTACCGATTGCTTCCCTATTTCCTGTATCGATATTTTATTGCTTGCCATATTTCTGCGAGATGACTGCCTCGCATCCGATTGGATCGGAATCCAGTATCGAATACATATATTGGTATTTGATTGGTTCCAGATATTGTTTTTTAACAAGATTTTTCAGTCTCGTTTCTGTTGTGTAGGTATTTGGTTTTGAACGTTAAGTAAATGTTTATGTTCGATGAGAAAAAAATATTACAGAACCTTGTTTTAGGATGAAATGCAGCCGAGAATCAATCAACTCCGTCCATTAGTATACAGGGTTATTTTTAATTCACCAATAAATATTTAAGGGATAACAGTATTTGTTAAAATTGATGATTAAAATCATCAATTTTGGAGCAACTTTTACTATGGGACCAACTTTGAAAATGTGAAAAAAAAACATCCGTTCCTTAGAAATTGTAAAAGTTAAAGGGAAAAAGTTGTTCAAATTGATTAGTACAGTCACCCCTTTAAAAGTTTATTGGTGAATAATAAATAACTATAACCCTACCCTACCCTGTATAACGCCTATACACAGGTTGAAAAGTTTGTCTACACTACTGATTTCCCAGAACCACACAGAAAGCACGTCTATCAAAAGTTTGTTAAAGTCACCTTTGCAACAAGAAATGGTTTAAATCACCATTGTTAATGAGTACGTAAATAATACTAACTTTGCTTACTAATTTCAAACAAAATATTTAGACAAAACTTTCTCGTTTATCTATTTAGAAATCCAATATCCTACATCCAATACAGTATATCTATGACCAAAATCAATCGTTTCGAAATTAATTTTATACATTGGTAATAAATTTTGTCACAAGTTTAGTTCTTAAATATTTATGTGACATGTGACACCATGGTCTGATTTTATTCATTTAAACTGTGAGAAACTGCTTGTGTATCGCTCCATAATACCTATACCGTAAAACGGGGTGAATAGAAATGCAGGGGTGAATAGGAAAAAAAGTGGGCAAAGATTTTAACATTGAAATAAGATAGTTTGTTGCCTACAAAAACGTCAAAAATGTTCTGCATAATTTGGTAAACATTCTAACATATTTGTGGGCAACAAACTATCTTATTTCAATGTTAAAATCCTTGCCTACTTTTGTTCCTATTCACCCCTGCATTCCTATTGACCCCGTTTTACGGTATGTATCTAAAAGCAAAAGCTAATGTTTTGCAAAAACTGTAGCGATTCAAAAACTTTTTTCATATTTATCTGATAATAACTAATTTTTCAAATAAAAATAGAGTTCGTGGTATTAAAAACGAGGCAACTTACAGTTACTCACACCGCAATAAACAAACACAATATACAACAACACAAAAATAGACCTTATCTTAAATACAATCCAACTTCGCAATACACAAAAGTATACAATCCTTTACATACAAAGTAGGAATCACCCTTTTCCTTTTTTTACGCGAGTTAGCGAGAATAATGCAAAGTTTTCCGTAGAGCCGAAAAAGTTTACGTTTTTCGTGCAAAATTTATTGCCTATAAAGAGTGACGTTCGAACCACGTAACCATAATAAAAGAAGCTCAGAGGGTCAGCCCACGGCAACTTTATGGACTTAACTGACAAACTGTGCTCCCGGTATAATAGTTTTGTTGACGTAATAAAAACTTTTCTTATTATTAGGTTATTATGATCTCCCTCTGTAGTAAAGGGTGTGTAAGGGTTGTAACCTGCAACTTAGTAAAGTTTAGGTGGCGTCTGAAGGGTTAAAGGCTCATTTCAATATTAATAAAAGGAGCTGTGTATAAACAAGTTTCATTACTTTAAGTAAAAACTTATCATTTGCACTTTCCTGAAAAGCGATATTCCTATTAAGCAATCCTAAAATTGACGCATGTATCTAAGTTGTTCCGTGTGGTGCCGGACGTAAAGAATTGCACCACCCTATATCTTCTCATGGGTGTCGTAAAAGGGGACTAAGGGATTCACCAAAGGATAGGCAGCAGCGTTCTCTGAGTATTTAACTAACCAACTGCGATCGCCAACCCCGCCTGCCAAGCTTGGCGATTTTGGCATAATTATCCCTCTAACATATGCTTCGGGGAGGCCTATGTCCAGCAGTAGATGTCTTTCGGCTGAAATGATGATGATGATCTAAGCAGAAAAAAAACATTATTTTAGCACGTTTTTATCAACTCCCTTTCAGTCATGTCTGTTCAGTACAAATTTTGCAATCGATTTTAAACTAACTTCCTGTTGTGCTAGAGATTTCAAACATTAAACATAGCTCAGAACTGGATGACAGACAATGTTTTAAAAACGTTGCATAAAAACATATTTTTCCTAAACATTATTTGAATACAGGGTTATTTTAAATTCAAAAATAACCCTTTAAGGGATGATTGTAATCATTAATTTAAACAACTTTTACTGTGTGACTAATGGGACCAACTTTGAAATCGTGAAAAACGATACGATTTTTTTTACGATAGCAGAGTGTAGCAGTGTTAGTCCTATAGTAAAAGATGTTCAAATTGATGAGTACAATCATCCTTTAAAGGGTTATTAATGAATAATAAATATTAATGTATAGTTATGTATATAGGTAGGTACTTATAGTTCCGAAAACCCAGCCAGGCAGCCACACACGATTCTCTAACTTTCGTAAAGAAACATGTGTATTTATTGACATAACACAAACTTACATAACATTCCACATTAAAAAGATAAATAGCAAACTGACATAAGCATTCATCATAACATTATAAGAAATATTACACCGTAGCAACAACACAAACACAAATAAATTAATCCATTCCCATGAATAAATAATAATTTATCTAACTAAACGCCATCTCGACACTGGAAACGCCTCGCGGTCCAATTAATTTCACAATTGCGACCATTGCACACAATTTTACGCATTGTTAGAAACATTATACATACAATACATATTTATATGAAATTCTCTGTTAACATGCAAACCAGCGGACGGTAAATAGAATTGGGAGCTTTTAATTCTGTGAGCATTAAGGGTTAAATCCACCACCAGTTGCGAGCCGAGCCGTTGGCGCAGATCCAAATTATTTTAAAAGAAACCCCGTAATGATCTCATTTCATAGGATCACGGCATATTACTTGTTAGCATTTTTAGGATTTCGTACGGGATATTTGAAAATGAGTTCCTTTTGTCTCAGTTCATTTCGGCTAGAAATTAAAATAGTTTTATCTTGAAAATTACATCTGCTAATTCTGTTTTACTGAAAAGTAAAGAAAAAATAATAAAACCACATACAATTTCAAAATTCTGTGGTCTAGTGGTGGAGGGTCAGACTGCTGATCACGAGGTCGTGGGTTCGATTCCCACAGGATACAAATATTTGTTTGATGAACATAAGTGTTTGTGTTGGTCTGGGTGTTTCATATGTATTTTAAGTATGTCATCATCATCATCATCATCATCATTTCAGCCGAAAGACGTCCACTGCTGGACAAAGTATGTATTCATAAAATATATAGATATATATGTATATGTATCATATCCATTGTCTAGTACCAATAGCACAAGCTCTGCTTAGTTTGGGACTAGATGGTGCTGTGTAAAAATGTCCCAAATTTTTTTTTTATTATTTATTCTGTACTATTTCCAAAATGACCTGTTACCAATTGAAAATCGAAGCTGTATAAACACATAGATAAAACCCGATCGCGTATGGAATAAAAAACCTGCGAACAATAACATACGAGTAGCATTTTCCTACCTACAATAGCCGTAGCTATAACTAGCGGTTAACTTAACAAATGCATGTGGACCTCGTTAATAAACTAACTTTAATTAAACCAAATTATGATTGTTGTAATTACATTTAGTTCCTACAAACATTGTTTCTAATATTAACATTCATTTGTTATTACTTCGGAAGCAAATATTTATCTTGTTGTTTTGTTGGACGATGTCGATAATGGATTAAACACTTGGAAGGAAGGGCTTCCTATAGTTGGCCGACATCCGAGCTATCACATCTAACAAGTGATTCTTGTAAGTGATGTATCACTGTGTGTTCTGAGAAGTGAATGGAGTATGTTATACCAACTGACATGACATGTGTTTCTGATGCTTGTTCGCGAAATGTTCAAGTCAATTTATTTCGTGATTAACGATTTTTTTCTATTTATGAATTTGGCAACGCTGCAGCTGGAATTCTGAAGTAATATAGTGAGGTTAATTTGTAATGAAGTAACATAACAAAAGGCAAGTTTTAAAATTAAAATCAATACTTCCTTCCACCAACAGTATTAAGGTAGCCATGAAGACAATTGACTTGGTTCTACTATAACTAATAGCTGCTAGCTGGTTGTCTGGTTGGTGTTTGACTGGAATCAAACGGAGGTTACTTGAAGAGTACTTACGCTGCTAATATAAATAAAAACGACCACTTTGTTATTCAATTCATTTCTCTATTGTCTCACTGAATAGCAGAAGCGCTCTTGATCATTGATGCGACTTTTTCTTGGACGATATCAATCTATCATAAGATCGAAGTTCTTGGTTTTCTTTTCACTATTCAATTAAGAGATGTGCAGTACCGTCTATTATGCTTTCATTATTGTAAGAAATAAAAAACATAGTCGAAAAAAAGAGATTGCAAAAACAATAGGTGCGCTCGCAACTGAAATGGATTGAATTTCTCTGTTCTTTTAGTATAAAACCTTTTATTACGTATTCCGCAGCACATGAATGCTTAATTAAAGTGAACATGGTTTTAACAATATTGTAAGTGCCCGTGAACTGCATATTTTGAGTCGTGTTCCAATAACAAATGAATATTGAATTTTCGCTTTTGAAAATTGTCAACATGATTATTGATATGTTTTTATGATGGTCCTTTCTGCTTACCGATGTTAGAATTTCAATAATCATAATTAGGTAATGACAAAGTGGAACGATGACTTGAAGCAGGTAGCTGGGGGGGACTAAGGCGAAGAACCAAGTTAGTACTATTAGATATTCTGTGACCAAGTGTTGTGGGAGAGGACCTTGTTCAGCAGTGGACTGCGATAGGCTGAGTTGATGATGAAATTGTGGCCGTGGAATTTTGTCTTAAGCTAATTTGGCTTGGGTTTATTTTTATGGACAAGAGTGTCCAATTTTAACTACATTATGCGGTGGAGTGCACACATTATGTATTATTAACTATACACGGGTCGTAGTATTAGCCAAAATTAGGGCCCTTAAGTAAAACTTAGCTGTACTAAATAAGAGTATTCGTGAGTAACACATATGCTTAATAGTAGCAAATCAAAAAGGTAGATACTACACGGACATCCGTACTCCGCACTCCGTTCTATGCTATTTATTAAAGTAAACGTTAGAGAAATTACTATGTTCCACTTTATCTCACTCATTATGGTAAACACGGTCTGAGCGATATAATTACGAGCTAATTTATTATTGTTGTATCACAGAACACGCCATCCATTACAATTAAGATATTTTTTACTAACAATTTCCACGCGAGCAGTAATTTTGAAATATTGTTGGGATCTTACAAGCGGTTTGTTTTGTTTCAATAATAGGTTAACGGTTGTTGGACATTTTTAAGCCTATTGTGTTTATTTCTTAATGTTTGTTTATTTTGGTCTTTTTTCTCTTTGTGTTAGTAAGGCTGTATTGTGTAAGCGTGTATTTAGGCCCTAGATTCGATTTGCAAATTAGGTGCCAAGAAACTTTCAGATTTTTGCTTCTAGTCCGGAGTAGAACGTAAACCATTACATAAAGTAATTAACGAACTGTGTACTGTAACTAGCTAATGAATAAATAATGTGCTTATTATTCGAGAAGCTCGCGAACACTCGTGTCAGGCCTGTGGTATGTCGCTCGCGCATCGGTCTGTTGAATCAATCACCTTAAACAAAAACGTTATCTGTCAGACACTACGCCCTTTTGATTTGGAAAGACCTATGGCTAGCAGTGAACTGTTACAACAGTTCACTGCTGGCTGATGATGCCATGATCATTACGTTGGGCAGTACATTCTGGAAATGCCAATAGATTTTCAGAATTTATTCTTATGAAAGAGTGCCCTTATCAAGTGCCTTTAGTCATTTTCTTACGACACTTCCTGGATGTAGCTAGGTAGCTGGGGACCACACGGCGTGTTCTAGCTAACAAACTATGCATTTAAGTTATTACATAGTTACGTGTCATTACGTGGCGGCAGTCAATCAAGAGCAATTATGATTGGAAAAGGTATTAATTAATTCCTATGAATTGACTGTTTGCACATATTTAATTGTAGTATCGGCAAAGTCCACTCCTCCCTCATCTGGTTTAAGTGCAGTTAGTAGGTTGTAGAACTTAAAATATAACTTTTGGCTGCAGACCCACTATTAGCGATTTAACCATACAACCTACTTAATTACCTAATTGCTCATAGGATCAACATGAAGGAATATTGACATCATCACAAATGATAATATACATATTATATGACGAAACATAATTTTTATTTGATTTTATATGTTTGACGTACTGTGGGCCCAAATTGCTCAGAACTGGTGTCTCAAGGCAGTTACACGAGGTCGCGGTAGACAACGACGGTGATGGCGGGACGAAATGGATGTATTCCTTAATAATTGGAAGGAAGAGGCACGGGACCGGGAAAAATGGAATAAATGGAAGGAGGCCTTCGCCCAGGTGTAGGACAGCAGAGGCTCATAATAATAATATAAATGTGAAGAAAAATGCTGCTACCCCAATCGCCTGACAAATTACTTCCACGAAAGAGACAGGGGCTGGTCAAACCTTTGCTGGAAACATAAAAGCAGCCTGCGTGTTATATCACCTGCCTACTTTGCACACTAGAACTTTCAACTTCAAGCCCAATAGCAATGTAAGCGACGTAAAGCGAACAAACCGCTTCGTTTGCGGATGTCACAAGATTGATTGACGGTGGCTCCGAATATGTGATTAATGACCCTTCGTATGAAGCTCTCGCTTTGTGCCAACGTGTGTCGTTTTACGCTTAACTTACACCGATAAGAGATAAAGGTTTTCGATTAGTTTGAAGATTTTTAGTGTTAAAGAAATCTAAAACCAATATAACAGAAATTATGGTTATGATAGATGAGTTTTTAAGTGACTCGAAGATCGTGTATAAGTAAACGCAGTGTTGGACTCTAGCCATATGTACTGAAAACCTAAAGAAAGAAACTAAGGAAAACTGGATACGAAAAGTGGTAGATCAAGTTACGTGGAGTACCTACCTACTTGGGAGTTAGTAGATCTACGTCTAACGTCTAGCCTGAGGCAGTATGGAAACAAAGACTATTTTATTTTGACGACGTATTTTTGTATCCAATCCAAAAGTTTGTGTCAGGAGCTCGGAGGCAGCCCTGACCTGAGGCCCTGACACATACTTTTGCAAAAGAAACATACTATTCGGACAATAATTATCTCCGTAATTCTCTACAAGTAGTAACGAAATAAATTATGAATGAATTCAGATAATTTAAAATAAATAATTACTTGCGTATCTACTCATTTGCATTTCGAATAGAGTTATGTAATGAAGAAAATTATTTGGTCATTACGTAAATAAAAATCTATTAACTTTTGCGGTAAAAGTGAGACTTGATAAATTACTCTACAGATTAACTTCGATATCTTTTTTTCTCATGCATAGGTCAAGAACATAGGATCGGAATATTGCTTAGGTAGAAGATGATGCCAAACATCATTTATTTTTTACGAACCGATCTCTTTATAAAACCTATTCAGAGTGAAACACACCAAACACATGAATAAAACCTTATTTCTTTCCAAGCTAAAATAAGCCAATACCTTCCAATTTTTACATATTATAGCACTTCAGCCGAACTTACGCATAAAGTACACCTTCAAATATTTCCCCGGATTCCGTAGGTACGCGAAGACATAGCTTATATTATTATTCATATTTCACCGTTCCGTAATACGCAGTCAGATCACGAGTTGAACTTTTTCAATAAAACACCCCCCGAGATCGAGGCGTTTGGTAGTGCGGTCACGCATCATGCCAAGCGATTTTATAACTTTATCACTGTTCACCGATACCTGTACCGCGTTGAGGAACCCTAAAGATTTTTACATTGAAATTGCTTCATTATTTGTTATCTATTTCTTTGAAGAGTTTCTTTTGATATCTTGCTATATTTGTTTTTTGTTTTAGTAGGTACTAGCGAAGTGTATTAGCATACGGGGAATGATAATGGCTTTATTTGGAGGGCCTGATACTAAATTATGTAAACGAAAACGGTACTTGGATATGCAATATCTTTAACTCGAGATAGTGTTATCAAGAAAACTATAAATAAGTGTCATTATAAAAAACGTAAACAAACAACCTCATTCAATATCAAAAATTAAAATGTGATAACAGACAAAGATGCGTAGGCAGTTCCATCTTTTCCATACACTGGGTACAAGCCCATAGCCCGTGGTCTGATGGAAGCCTCAAAATGCCCAAACCCAAAGTCTATGTGTTTTTGCCTACTTATGTATTATTTAAGTATATCATCATCATCAAAATTTCAGCTTAAAGACGTCCACTGCTGGACATAGGCCTCAAGCACCGCCACGACGACCGGTCCTGCGCTTTCCGCATTCAGCGGATTCCCGCGACCTTTACCAGGTCGTCGGTCCACCCTGTAGGGAGCCTACCCACTACCACGCTGCGCCTTCCAGAACGCGGTCGTCACTCCAGAAATTTACGTATGTAATTAAATTAATTTAAAAAATCGAATTGATTTCTCAGTTCAACGCATAACGCCCAGATAGCCAGGGTCGCTCAGTGAGGGGTGCGGGCCAGAAAACCTCCACGTGTGCCAGACGGCTGCTTGTCTTTCTGGACACGTCTGGAAGGAACGGCAGTTGTTTGGCCGGTGCATCCTGGGCACGGGCAATAAAATCCTTTCGAGGGACCTTCTGGGGATTTTATTGCCTGTGGCGAATATTCTAGCGCGGGAGGGGCCCGTTCTGGGCCAGTGGGGAGTTGATCCACGTGTCCCTCTGTTGCCAACAGAGGGCACAGTGGAGGAGCAGGGGCGGGCCCGGTGTGCACTCACCCTGCCTCTGGGCAGGCAGCGGGGGGACTGTCCTTCCCTGCCTCCGTCGATCTCGTAACCCTGGGAGTGCCAGCTGAGTAGTTTTCTCGCGCCTCTTGGGACCGAGGGTTTTGGCTTCACCGCCCAGACCGCGAGGAAGAAAATCTCTATAAAAAATTACGGGAGGTAGGGCCTGCGAGCAGCAGACTTGGGGTAGTCTGCTGTCTGACCAGCAGCTGGCGTAGCTGGCACAGCCGGCGTAGTTGACGCAGCTGCTAAAGGCCCATGAGGTGAGGTGGCGTGTAGTGTTCCGTGTGTGTGTTCCACCTAAAAGGGTGCGGCCAACGTTAGGCCGCACGGGGAGAAAGGGCTCGTCTGCTTGTAGCGGGCCAGGACCTGTCCGGGGTGGCTGTGTGAATACTCACGGGATCCCACGCCCCCGGCTAAGGTAGTTGAAGGAACACCGTGGTGGTTTTAGTCGGCAAAAGTCCGACACTCGCTCCGCCTACCCCGGGCGGAGTGCGTCCATGAGGATTCCTCTTGGCCCGAACCTGGCATCGCGTACAGACGTGTGTCTCGTCGCCGCTCAAAATTAAATACTCAATATTAATTATCCCAAACGACAATAGTGCATATTCCTGTGTCCAAGTTGATCATTTTTGCGTGCGCTAATTAACGGGTCTCCAGCGCCGCGGAGGTGCCCCCCTTTCCACCCGCGCGACGTGAGGGAAAGAAACAGTCTTCATAATTGCCATCCTGCTCCCGCACCGCTTGAAGTCTGCCGCAAGACGTCATCGCTCTGAGCTGACTTCACTCCACCGCTGCACCGCGGGAAAGAGAAGGTTACCATAATTGCTTTCTCACTCAGTCCCGCTGTGGCTACGCGCCGCCACCGTAGCAGCCTACTACGAAAACCTGTCCGCTACGAGGCAGCGCTACGTGAACCATCTACTCTGCACTATTATTCAACAGCGTAAGTCCGCTACGCAGACGCGACGCCCGCCGTCGCGAGGGATACTGAGTTACTGTGGTTTATGTATTGTTGTGATATGGCTTCGTCAATGAACAAATCTGCCTCAGAGTCGGAGATTAACCTAATGGGAAATGACGATAATAAGACGCCACCTAATTATGTATTCCAGAGGACTAAGAGAAGCCGGGAAGAGATATCAATTGGTGAGCAATTAGATGATTTCAAAAAAGAAATAAAAGAAATGATGGATCTCTTCTTGGTTAAACAAAAAAATGAAGCTCAACTAGTCTCGACAGCGTTAAAAGAAATACAGCAATCTAACATCAACATAGAAAATACGATTATAAACCTTTTGGCACAGAATCAAGATTTTGAAAAGAAAATAGTCCAATTAGAAAATCAGACGATAGAAGACAAGAAGTATATCACACTTTTGGAGAATAAAGTTGAGGAAATAGAAACGGGAAGTCGTAAAGCCAACTTCGTAATCAAAAATGTGCCAAAAATTGCCAGCGAGTCTAAGCAAAATCTAATTGATATGGTCATGAGCCTTTCCCAGAATATTAACTGTTCGATAGCCAAATACGACATTAAAGACGTTTATAGAGTGCGAGGAAAAAACAATGAAAATCTAAATATGCCGATTGTTGTTGAAACCGGATCCACTCTGCTAAAGAATGAAATAATGAAAATGGGAAAGACTTTCAACATAAAACACAAGAACAAGCTATGTGCACAACACCTAGGCTTCAAAACACAAGAAGATACACCCGTCTTCTTGTCTGAGCATCTGACCCCTAAGGGATCTCGCCTCCATTTTCTTGCCCGTGATCTGACAAAATCGGGAGCGTATAAATACTGCTGGACTGCATACGGCAAAGTTTATGTAAGGAAGGACGACCAGGCGCGAATCATTACTATTAGAAGCGAAGAACAAATCCATCAACTTACAGTGAAAATATGACTCTTTAACGTTCAGTTTTTTTGTCTACAAATTTTGTACATACCCGCGGTGATATCATATTTATCGATGTGGTATATAACAGTGTTTACAGTTCTATACCTACAGATTTTTGCACGTTGTCACCTCACGCTGTGTCATTATAGTACTATGGAAGTCATTTTAAGGTACTTTTTAGATTTTTTTGTATACTTGAAATCTTTTTCACACCCCTACATATACAAATTCTATACAGAACCGACAACACCAATCCATACCACTATACATCTACATACATTCAGTCTTTTTAAACAATACCTGCCCATTATGATTAAAAACTCCTCTACTCATACATTGCACAAGTCTAACACCCACACATTAACCCAGATATGCATCACTAACCATACATACAGCTTCCATAACATATACACAATGTTTATAAAAATATACTCTCATATAAGTAAATCACACAAGTATGTAACTACCTACACAACACATATAATCACATCTAAACATAAAAAAACAATAAGTTTTCAACTAACATGCATGCTGCTTATAAGACTAGCTCATTATTCTCTTATATGCCACACCCATCATGGACCTAACAGAGACTATCCAGCAGTGACTTTTATTCTATTAGGAAATAATTATTCATATGAGTGACACATTACAAACAATCAATGAGATAGACAAAATTGAAGTTGCGTGTTCAATTGAATGCGATTGCTCGAATCTTTCTGAACATATTTATGTTAAGAAAAATGATTTGACTATTGTTTCACAGAATATAAGAAGCATATACTGCAATTTTGATGCCTTTGTAATAATGTTATCCACTTTTAAATTTGAAACAGATGTGATAATATTAACGGAATGTAGATTAAATACTGATAAACCTACACCGCAACTTGCTAATTATCACTCCTATGTAACAACACGACAGTTGAACCAAAATGATGGGGTAGTTGTATATGTTAAAAATACGCTCAAACCAAAAATTCAAGAAATACATCTATCCCAGGCGTCTTGTCTCCAGCTGGATATACTAAACAACATTGTCTTGTGTATTTATCGATCCCCATCAAACAAAAATATTGATAGTTTCATGGATTCACTCAGTTTACACTTAGATTCTATAGCTACACAAAAAAATATAGTAATAACAGGGGACATTAACATAAACATTAGACTCAAAGATACCGAAACTTCTCTTGAACAAAAAAACCGAAATCACTACCTTAACAATTTGTCGGCTTATGGTATATTACCTGGCCATACACTTCCCACCAGGGAACAGAACTGCATAGATCACTTCATGTTGCGAATTAATACAAAAAAGACATCTGCATCAATTGTTATTTTACAAACTACAATTACTGATCACTGCACTACATTGTTATCGCTTTCTAAAATAAAAAACAAAGAAATTACAAATAAAACAACTACTACAATAAATTTTGAACAAGCGCTAAAATATTTACAGGAAAAGAATCTTGCCGAATTGCTGTTTTGTAACGACCCAAATCTTATAACCGACCTACTCATTCAAAAACTGATTGATACTATTAACAACAACACTACAATAACAAGCATCCCTAACAGTAAACGTATAATCAAACCATGGATCACCTCGGGAATACTACGCTGTATTAAAAACCGTAATAAACTGCAAAAAAGCCTTCGAGTTGATCCACATAACGCAATCCTAAAAATCACGTACTGTCGATATAGAAATTATTGTAATAATCTCATAAAAAAAATAAAAAGAAAATATGAAAGAGAATTACTCACTAAATCAGTCAAAAACACTAAGCTACTCTGGAAAAACATAAAATCAATCACCTACTCAAATAAACAAAAAAATCAAAGTACAGAATTATTAAATATCAGGTCATCTCCAAATGAATCAGTAAATTTCGTAAACGATTATTTTGTGAATATTGGAAAAGAATTAGCCCAACAAATTCAACCTTGTACTAATAAAAACTCCTCTGATTGGCCTAATACTACACCTACACAAATTAATTCTTTTGTTCTCCTGGACACTGACCCCAAGGAAGTAGAAAGAATTTTGATGAACCTGAAATCGGACAGTGCCCCAGGATGGGACAGTATCTCAACTAGTTTCTTAAAGTATATCAACAAGGAAGTCGTTCCCATCATTACCCACCTGGCTAACCTTTGTTTTAGGGATGGTATTTTCCCAGCCCCATTAAAAAAGTCTATTATTACTCCAGTACATAAGGGAGGGAACAGAGACGATGTCAATAACTATAGACCGATTTCAGTCTTACCAGCCTTGTCTAAAATAATAGAAAAATTAACTAATACTAGACTCGTAAACTACTTAACTAAATATAAAATAATATCATCTACACAATTTGGTTTTAGACAGGGATTATCCACAGAAGACGCAGTAACTGCTCTCAGCTCGCTAGTAACTGAACATCTTGATAGAGGTAGAAAATGCCTGACGGTATTTTTAGATCTAAAAAAAGCTTTTGACACCGTTTCTGTTCCAACCCTTGTGACCAAGCTGGAAAAAGCCGGAATAAGAGGAACCCCTCTCAATTTTTTCAAAGATTATTTATCTAATAGAAAACAAAGGGTTAAGATAGGACCATATACGAGTAATGATGCGACCGTATCATTCGGCGTACCGCAAGGAAGCGTTTTAGGTCCTACATTATTTCTAACGTATATTAACGATCTCTGCAACTTAAACGTCAATAGCGCAAAAATATTTTCCTACGCCGATGATACAGCTGTTGTCTTCTCCGGGAACGACTGGCCCGATGTTAAACACAAGGCTGAGACGGGTATGGTCCAAATTGCTCACTGGCTCAACGACAACCTACTCACACTAAACACTACGAAAACTAATTACATATGTTTCAGCATCTCTAATCGGTCACAACCAAAAGATGACTTTAGTATTAAACTACACTCATGCGATTCAAATAATAATAACTGTAGGTGTCCTATAATTAGTAAAGTATCTCAAACAAAATATTTAGGGGTCGTTATTGACCAAAAACTGTCATGGTACGGACATCTTGAACATGTCACTAAAAGAGTTAGGAAGTTAGGCTGGATATTCAAAACATTAAGGCATGTCCTTCCAACAAATATAAATAATAAAGTAGGCCCCAATAGAAATCTCTTAAATGAAATTTATATTGCCCTGGCGCAATCTGTCCTAGTTTACTGTATCCCCATATGGGGCGGGGCAGCAAAAACAAAATTTATAAATATAGAACGAGGGCAGCGAGCCCTAATAAAAATAATGTATTTCAAAAAGATAAGATACCGTACTGAAAGTCTCTATCAGATAAGTGGTCTGCTTTCTGTAAGAAAGTTGTACATAACATATACGGTCCTAAAAAAACACAAGACACTTCCTTATGATGCAACCATAATATCAAAAAGACGGAAAGACATGATTGCACAAATCCCGCAAACTAAAACTAAATTCGCCGCTATACAATATAATACACGCTCAGCTCATTTATATAATAGGGTAAACAAACACATATATATATACACTAATAAACTACATGAATGTAAAAAAATGCTAGCAGAATGGATGAAACCACTTACTTATGCAGAAACTGAGGCACTCCTACAATATATGACATAACTCACTAAAAACCCTCAACATACACTCTCACACACCCCATCCACCACACACACTCCATCCACCACACACACATGCATTCCTCACTTGAACACACCCCCACACATATACAATATCATAATAATTAATATGTATAAAGATAAATAAATAAATAAATTAAAATTATATTTTAATAAGTTATTTAAGCTATCTATTGAAGAGCGGAGTCTCCTAATACAGGCATTATTTGCTTAAAAGGAGGCTCCAATCACCAACTAATGTTACCTATATTGTGTTGATGAAATAAACCTTTGATTGAAACCTTTGATTGAAACCTTTGATTGATTTCCCACGGCAAAAAAAAAAAAAATGGTCGCTCAGTGAAATTTTGCTCAGCATGCGTAGGTATGTAAAGCTAACGAAGGTAATCAATAGGGGTTTGTGTCCACGGATCCCGGGATCAGACTGAATTAGCCACGGATCCCGGAGCGTTGTATCCACTGATACCGTGATCCGTTTCAGAGTCACAAAAGTTTTACATGGCTTACATTAAGCAACCTGGGGTTGCGGTTGCCCTATGGTGGCTTAAGATGGCCCCGTGCGTAGTTATAACTACGTATAGTATATATTTAAAAAGTGGATATAGGTACGTTAAACAAATTGATTTAACGTGCCTGCAATAATATTTACCAATGAAAATATGTACCAGTAACCATTTTTTTTTCGTCTGTACAAAAACAAATAACTGATAAAAAAGTTGTGTATGAAACATTACCTTCATTTTAGTAGACCTTTTCAATGATACCACACACGAGGGGGTGCAGCGAAAAAAATTTTTCATCCCCATTTCACATGTATGGGCGCCACCCCTAAAATACATAATCAAGTTTTTTTTATTCTTTTAGAATTGAGATCTATATCCAGAGCATTTTTTAACAAAATTTTATTTACTTATGTTTATAAGGAACTGTAGAAGTTATTAAGCTGTAAAGGATTAGGACAGACGGACAGACGGCCAAACGGACGGACATGACGAAACTATAAGGGTTCCTTGTATAAACTACGGCACCCTAAAAATACATTAGATTGTTTAAACTTTTGATAGTGGTTTGAAACGCCGCATCAAAAAGAGTACTTGGGCGCTTCACACCGCGGTCTGAACCAAGCGTGGTGTGAAACGCCCCAAGACTCCATCTTCATTCACAAAAAAAAACCACTAAAAAAAAAACCACAAAAAAAAAAAACTAAATCGCTGCTTCAGGCGGCAATAGGCTGTAACGCTTACAACACCGCAAGTAGTCTCCATTTACCGACCCTCACAACTCACGCATAATAGACGCATTTGTACAACACAAAACGCTCATTAAAGAAGAATTATAACTATCATTTATCATGTATTACTTCCTAGAAGCAAAAGCATTCCGCCTGTCAGCACGCTGACAAGAAAATCATCTTTAAAGACTTCAGCTCCTCCCACTAACTCGACTTACATTAGCTGTTAATATTTATAAGTGCAATAATGCCTTAATATCTATTCATAAGTGAAAATTATTATGCAAATAGTGGCAAGAGGGCGGGTTGTAAATTCAGCGCTGCCTAGTCACAGTCTGCTAGTGCCTTAATTACTTGTCCAAGAGCAACGTATGGCGCTAGATTTGTGGTGAATGTTTCATACAATTATTTACATAACTAGATAATCGGACTTCTGTGCTGAGTAATGAATGCTGATTGATATCGATACTTCGATAGTTTTGATATAATCAAAAACCATTTCAGAAGTCGCCGCATCTCCACTGCCAATTTCAATCCATTTGCATCCGCGTGAACAGTTAGTATTTTTAGTATTTTTGTTTTGGACCTCTGTCGGCCAAATTAATATCCTATCTATGCACGATTAAAAATTTGACAGAAGCCCCATATATTTTATGATAATATGAAGTTCATTAAAGTCTATGCCACAAAAAAATCGGTTTCATTCTCATATACAAAAGAACTCGCATACTTATTTTTCTACTTATTTTGAGCTGCGTTATTTATACGAAAATGAATTTCTATCTATACGTAACTTATTTTAGTCTTTCTTCAACACAGTTCCACAGAAACTTTAGTTCAAAGTTCCACTAACTACATTAGAGAAAGGGGCTTAACTTCACACATTACTCATGCGCTTTATTCGATTTAAACCAATGCAAAAATCTTTTAGCATTAACACTCAAACATACGTCATCATCAGACATGGTTATTAAATATTAATTTGAACAGAACAAAAGGTAAATGTGTGAAATACGGCTGTCGACATTTCGATGATTTGCGCCGCTCGTTGGTAACTTTTATTAAGTCGTTTTATTTTGTACGCCTAATGGAATATGGGCATTATGGTACGTTCCTAGCTGGTATAGAGAGGCGTTAACGTGTTTTGTGAGCAATAAATCTAAACATTCTAAATGTAAGATCAAATTAAACACGTGTTCACACAAAAAATTTGTGTCCATGGATTGTGACAATGTAATGTGTTAAACGAAGTGGTTTTTAGAAATGTTGTTTCCCACTTATTCATAATCTTATCGAGCCAAATACAAGATCAGAGATTTTAATAAATTGGATACACATAATTTTACTACTAATTTACCCCATTCGAAGGCAATTTGACATCAAAATACCAAACAGCAGTGTAATAAGGGGCCACTTAGCAAATAATGTCCGTCTAAATACTAGCTTTTAAGACTTATTTTATAGCACTGCTTACTAAACGAAGGCTGGTTAAGTTTACTAAAAGTTGTAAAACCGTGGCCGGCTGTTGGTCGATTTAGTAATTATTTAAATATGCAACTTCGGCTCTACTAATCACTATTTCAAACTGATAGCGGGTACAACACTAATACTAAGTTTGCGCTATCAAAGTCGGCCGTGGCGCCACCGCCCACGGTCGTGTCTCGACGGCCCGCGCAATTGCAGGCCCTATTACCGTACCTACCACTTGTACCTATGTACATTACAACGCCTGGGAACAAACCCTACAACCTGCCGCGGCGCGTGGGACGACACTTAATAGCCTTTTAATTTTCAACACGCGCCCATCAACACAGACCAATGGTAATAGCTCTTAATACCATCCTTAGAGCACAGCAGCTAATCGTACAGGAAGTTATATGTATTGAAATTCATTAGCATTTACATACAACAAGACAAAATGACATAAAAGTTACCGGTAAGTGTTGGTCGCGAAATATTCTAACAGCTTGAATACGCATGTTACCAGCTTTTATTGGCCGCGGCGCCAATGAATCGACGGTGTTAACTCCTTCAGTATTGGCTAGTAACGGCATTCCTACAATACAATATCTAATTATTCTCCTAAGTGCCATTTTATGGCGGACGTATAATGAATTATTACCTTGACGATTGGACATTTAACCGCTTAGTGGATCGTCTAAATATAAACAGGAATCGTATTCTATCTAAATAGCGCACATTAAATATCGGTTGCTCTGCTAAATCACGTTGACGTGAGTGATTAATCTTTGGAGTAGAATGCTTGTCGTTAGAAGGGTAATAAAGAGATAACAAAATAAATCAAACAGCTATAAATATGGGCGGGATGAGCGATCAGTCCAAGAACTGTCCGATTCGATAGAAATTTACGGAACATTTTATGGGACTTGCATGGAACTAAACGTAGTATAAATAAATATAAAAACAACGTTCAGTTGTAAATTACTTTTATTGTTTTTATGGTAACCGGTTAAAGTCGTAGTTAACTGGGTCTTGGAGAGTATGGCTGTTTATAACGAGCCCTATTATATTATAAATTCAATTCAATCTAAAGGTCAATTCAGGTGAAACGGAAACCGATCCGATTGTAGCTCGGATGCATAACAAAGAAATAGAAAGTTTATGCATGAATTAGCAGAATGTCATCCGTGACCTCTTTCGTAACTATTTGCTGTTAACTTTTTAAATGCCATATTCAATGTGGAAACCGTCTTCAGTTATTATAACCCATAATTCAGAAGTGAGAATGCGGTGCAAAAGTGCAATATCCGAGTCGGGCTATAACTGTCAACAGTGGAATGAATCACTGGCATATAAATCGTGGTTAGGACAGCATCGTGCTCAGCACCGTGCAATCGCAGCCCGATTTTATTTTATTACTATCACTGTGGGAGAAATGCAACTGTCGATTTGTGAAGCTAAATTATTTTACGATATCTACCACGTACTATTGTTTATAACAGGTGATTTAGAACGGTGTTGGATTAAAGGCTTCTTTTATAGGCCAGTATTTGTATTGCGTTCAATAAAGTGGTTTAATTTCTGTTCATGGTTATAGTAAATATTTATAACTTATACATGGTGAAATTTGAATCGCTTATTTCCCGAAAAGGGGTAATTGTACTCATCATTATGAACAACTTTTACTATGGGACCAACCCTGAAATCGCGGAAAAAAAAATCAGTTGGTCGCTACATTTGTGTTCAGTTAAATCGATAAAATGTAGGCACCAACTGATTTTTTTTCGTGATTTCAGGGTTGGTCCCATAGTAAAAGTTGTTCATAATAATGAGTACAATTACCCCTTTTCGGGAAATAAGCGATTCAAATTTCAGCATGTATATTTCGAAGTTATTTTGTCTCAGTTGTTTGATCAAATAGGTACAAACACTCGATTCTTGGTAACGCCCTTTAATATTTACATTAGACATTTTAACGAACAATATTTACTTTAAAAATAACCAAAATATTTTCACAAAGAACCTGTCGTTCGTTTCTCGTAACTTGCATCAATTTGCGCGCCTATCTAAACTTTTTCAACTAAACAAACAGTTCGGAAATTAGACAAACATGGTCCGATGACAGGAAGCGCATCTCAAACAAGCGCGACGCTGTCATGCGCCCGCGCAGAGGAGAAGATGGATGTAAAATGGCGCCCGAAGATTAGCCTGACAGGAGATCACTTTCTAATATTAACATTAGCAGTTATGCATACAAAGATAAATTATGGTGTGTTAGGTCAGGTTCTGTCAAATTCAAAGCAGCTATTGTTCTAATATTTTAGGAGAGGTTCATTTAATGCATCTCAACTTGAGTAGACATCTCAACTCAACTTGTTTAAAATACGGATACGACTAGCGTTGCCACACGTCCCGCCCTTGGTGGGACGACCCGTTTTTGAAACCTCTTAGAACGCCAGCACACTTAGCGAGACGGCCAAAATCCGCATTTTAAGTGGCCAAATTGGCACGGTAGGTATTAAAAAGAATATGAACACACACGAGGAGAGTGGGCAGCTGCGTATTGTATCCACTGTTATGCATTTTTTGTACCTCCCGATTATTTCGCTCGTCCCGCTTTTTTTCATGCAAGTCCCGATATTTAGAAAAACGAATCTGGCAATGCAAGTTACGACCATTAATCACAATTTCCTAACATCTCAAAATCACAACACGTTCAAAATCATCTCAATGTTATAATTCCTTGAACCAAACTACCAGGCCCTCATAAATCAAAAAAGAAAAACTAGAACACGTCAATAAATTAAACAATCAGCCAGTTCTCAATCGGGTATCAAAAAAGAACATAAACCGCGAAGATCCGTGGAGATCTGCTTATTACAACCGTTTTTGAACATTCACTTGTCTATTCCGAGTGTGGGACCACCCACGGTATGGCGACTGTTATTTTAGGTACGTAATTGAGTTGTTGCGACCGTGGCGAGCGACGACCCTGCCACGACACGCGTAATGCAGTGTTTTACATGACTTTGATGCACCCTGCACGCATTCATTTAGAATGGTGACTAGAAAAACGTAGCGTAAACTAAAGCCGTAATTGGCTGTGAAAGATATTTTTTTTTCTAGTGCATAGAGCATGCCAGTTTATTCTGGAAGATGGAGAATTCCGTTTCCGTAGATGAATGAAATTTACATAAAAGAGAATTCGGCTAATATCGGGAATAAGCCGAAGAAGTATTTATTATTCAAGAATGTCTTATGTATTTCATACATTCATAAATCCATGCTACTAGTTTAGTGGATACAATGTACTACTGTTATGCCACATAAGAGGCTTAAAGATGAGGAAAACTACACAACACAAGTAAGATAAATTTCAGTGTCAAGTTTTCTCTAAATCGCAAGACACAAATGCATCAGTTTACTGGGCTGGTTCTAATGTGGTTTCTATATAATAATAATAAAGTCATTATTATTATTATACAACGTGTATCAGAAATGCGTCCAGGGCATAGCATAGAACAATTTTTACAATGGGGTCAACCCTGACCCACTGGGACTGCCTCGTTGGTCTAGTGGTTGCAAGCGCGACTGCTGAGCGTGGGGTCCTGGGTTCGATTCCCGGGTCGGGCAAAGTGTTATTGGGTTTTTTCATCAGGAAATTCTCAGTAGCAGCCCGGAGTCTGGATTTGTGCCCGGTCAATGGCAATAGGCTCGCCCCCTATTACATGGGACTATAACATAACTGGCGAAATGTGGGTGTACTTAATACACCTCTGCCTACCCCTTCGGGGAAATACAGGCGTGATGTTATGTTATGTTATGTCAACCCTAAAATCACGCAAAAATATCAGCTGTTCCCTACTAAATCATCGATGACGCTCGACAAAATGTAAGGATCAGCTGATTTTTTTTCGCGATTTTAGGTTTGGTCCCATAGTAAAAGCTGTTCTATGCTATGCCCTGAATGAGCTCTTAAAATAAGACCACGCATTTAATTTCTGATACAGGTTATATAGAAATAATTATTATATATACCTAGTCATATTATTATGCTCTCGACACACCATAACCAAGCCTAATTCTTTCAACAGGCATAAAAAAATTACCATAGTCATATTATTATGCTCTCGACACACCATAACCAAGCCGAATTCTTTCAACAGGCATAAAAAATTACCAGAATTTAAAGGCCGCAATTTATATTAAAGGAATCAGCCCATCGCCTACGATTGCCGTTAACCCGTTTTGCTTATTTGCGTAGGATGACTTAATGGCATATAAGTGGAAAGTAGATCTCTATGCAGGTATACATTATTCATTACCGGTCCAAAAGTTGCGAGATCGGTCTTTTTACCATTATTTTATCATCATGTCACAGTCTAGCTACTCCACGCAGTCGGCCAACGCTGGTATGACTAAATTCAAACCTGCCTTTAAAACCGTCATACAAAATCCCGAGCCGCCTTTAAAAACCGTCAATGCTAAATCATTGCATGAAGTGCATAGTCAAACTGCAGTTGTGCTGTGCTAGTATCATCACTGACCTTTTTTTTTTTTTTTTTCAATTTATTTAACTTAAAAACATACACAAAAATTATTATAAGAACATCACAAAAACCTTACACAGGTTTGTCTGGATGTTGAGACACTGAGCTTTAAAAATAGGTAATTCATACAAGTATCAGTAATTTGCAATAATAAGTAATGCGTAGGTAGACACAAAAACATTGAAGGAACGTTTTAGATAAGCAGCCCGACACGTGGCGCAGATACCTGTTGGTACAATAGTGAGGCTCCGCCAAGCCAAGACCTTTGGGCATATAACACGAACTTATTTGTTTTTATTCCAAAAATTGGGTTATCGTATCCTTTTCAAATCGACATTACGTCCTCTACCACCCATAAAACCAAACATTTTGCTGGTATAATAGCTCAAGCCTTCCTTTATTTTCTCCCCTAAACGCGAGTGACGTGTATTGTGCGAAATGATTAATAACACGTCATAATGATACGTCGCTTTTTTGTTGTTGTTGCGTGACGATTTATCCTGTGACATTCTTTTGATAGGATGTGGGTCGGTGCCATGAAATGCCTCTAGTTTCTCATTATTACAACCCTTTTGTGGGCGAATATTTTTTGTCCCACATATATGGAAAGATACTAGACATGCTTTTGTTATCCTCGGACCTCTGGCTCTTTTTTTAGGGTTCCGTACCAAAGGGTGCCAAATGGGACCCTATTACTCGCGCTACGATGTCTGTCCGTCCGTCCATGCGTCCGTTTGTCTGTCACAGGACTGTATCTTTTGAACGGTAATAGGTATCCAGTTGAAATTTCTCAGAATATGTGTTGCTATGACCCACGACAAATACTAAAAAAAAACTAAACCCAAAGAGGTCCAAACAAGAAACCTCGAAAAGCATGCATTTTTTCAACGTTTTTGTTCCTACTCCTCTTCAAAACAGTTAAGTCTGGGTCAAACCAACTGTAGCGCATTACAGCGTAGCGCGTCGCGTTGTAACAGGTGACGTTGTAATGTAAGAAATCGTATGGGAGATGACCATGGAGAACAGAAGACATGCCAAGCGTCACTGCGCGAAGTCGTGGGTCCCGCTGCAGTTGGTTTAACCCAGCCTTAATACATGCCAACGTCAAACATGGTCTGATTATAGTGCAGACTATGTAGCAACATATACTAAAAATGGGGCAAACATAGACATATGTGGTAGTACCTGCGTAAGAAAGAGATGCAAATATTCATATTCCTCGCACGGTGCGATGTCTTTTGATGAACTCTCGTAAATTAAATCAGTTTATATGGGGTATCAGTTCGACGGGTGGTACGCAACCTAAGGGTTCCATAAGGGTTCCTAAGGGTTCGCAGTAAGTTGCGTGAGTCCGACTTACACTTGACCGGTTTTAGATATTCTCTAGTGTTTTAATATAACCGTGTACGTTTCGAAACTACTTATAAAGCCGCGGCAAATATTTGCTTTTGCTCGCAAAACAGCTTTCAACTAACTTTGTGAGCTCCGTGTGCGTGGTTCTTTTTAGGGATATGATGGTCCGCTTAAACCCATAAAATATTTGCTCACTTCAAAGAATTTTACTACCTACCACAAAAGTTTTACTTTGATCAATTGAATTTCGACCGCTCATCGGTTAGAGTAATAAAATAAAATGTATCAGCAAACTGACTTTCCTTACAAATTGCATCTTCGTGAATTTCTTTGTCTTTACGGTACGCACAGACATAGTAAAAAATATAGACGAAGTGCTGCAACAATCTAGTGAAGCCAAAAAAACTATGCTCCTTCGTGTACAACCAGCGCTCACGCACACACATACTCCTCAAATCGTGCAGTAACCATCGCGAAAGCAAATATCCTTCAAGTGCATGGTGTGTGTGTGTGAGCGCTGGTTGTATACGATGGAGTCCATTCAATGGTTGTCTGGAAGAGATTGCCATGGAGCGATAAGACCACCAGTAACTCTACCATGAGTTTACACGGCCAAAACATGCTAGCGTCTCCGTAAATGATTTATATGAAAGACTGTACAGCGCCCCTAGCGGTCACAGACATAATTAAAATTCAAACCATGAGTTGTACACTAACTCATAAGAAATTTATGTAATCATGTTGTGCAATAAAGAGGATTATTAAGGAGCATAGTTTTTTTGGCTTCACTATGATTGTTCGCAACACTCCGTCTATATTTTTTACTATGTCTGTGAAGGTACACACGGCTACACATCAAGCTGTACATATCCAGTATAAGCTGACCTTGCATTGTATAGGCTTTCCATACAATGTGAGATCAGCTTATACTGGAAATGTACAGCTTGATGTGTAGCCGCGCGTACACTAGATTTCCAATACGTGGTCTTCTTTAAAATGTTGTCCAAACAGTTGTCGGTCGGTAATAAAGTGTACGACTTGTAAAATATCCTCAACACTCCCTAACACACGTACCTTCCAGCATTCGACTCTGAATACAAATGACCCGATGTTTATTTCCTGTAATTTTTTAGGCATACAAACGCTGTGCACTGGTTTATTAAACAAACTGTCCGAATGTGTGTCATGATAATAAAATGGAATTATTTCCTTTTGTTATGGTGCAGCTGTAGCCTGGAAGAAATGAGAATCTACAAATAGTAAGGTGGAGAGAAACACATTTGCTACATGGCAAAACATTCAAGAGGATTTACGAGATCCTTTATATTGTTGCGTAAAAAATCTGATAAGTACGGACGTAAGTATAATAGCGAAGCTGTTTCCTTATAAAAACATGTGTTTTTCCTGTCTCAACTTTTCTTCCTTTTGCCTATTCGTAAGTTCTTATACAAATATAAGTGATAAATCTCTTCCAGTTAACAGACTCGTATCAGCAAGAAACTTTAACGATATGGTTTGGATACTAAAAACTAACACAGAATTAACATGCTCAACTATATTCGTTTTTACAGGACCTTGTTAAACATAAATAGCATAACCATCGTCCAAGTACAGCAAAAATTAATGTTTATTGCACTAAAGGCAAGTGCTAAGCTTTTACGGATAGAACAGACTGCGCTGTTAAGGAGCTCGTTCGATTTTCATTGGCACTTTGCCCCGGAGTGAGAATATTCCCAACAAATAGAATCCTTTCCAAAACCGTTTTTATATCTCTTTCATTATTTCTATGTATGAAAAGGATAGAGGATATTCGAAGTCGATAGTTGTGAGGTATAGAATAGGTACTTGCATTTAGCTCATGTGATCGCATGGTTTCTCAGTGCCTCGGTGTTTTATTGACTCAATCATGGTGATACTATGAGGTTGCGGCGTTGGACCCATGGGTAAAGTGCTAAGGCTCTCGTACATGTACATTTTTCTCCGCAGTAAGTAGAGCATGGAACGGTGTAAGGGCGATATTCCAGACTGGTTTCCCGCATGGGAGATTGTACGTTGTTTTTGTTCGAAAAATAAAATTCGTTTCGTGAGGCAAAGATATCTTGTCTCGAAAAAAAAACTTGGAACTTATCAAAAGGAAGATCAAAAGAACAACAGAAACTTCTTACGTTATTGTTTCGGTGTTATCACCATGATTGAGATATCGCAACATAAAATAATGTTAATGACAATGGGTACATGTCCGAACGAATGTAATAGAGATTAAAATATCCGAAACCAGAACCAAGTCCCTTGTCCGACCATGTTTACAATCGGAACAAGACAATACAAGATATTTCCGTCAACTTAATTGAAGTGACATGAGTTAGTTTATTGATATTAAAATTTATTTATGAATACGTCGGCGAGTGATAAAACGACATTTCACCGCCGGTGTGTTTGTTTGTCGACAGATTTCTGCGAATGAGTGCAATTAATTATGACCGATGTCGGTCGTCCGTGGACGCGCGCCTGCGCTCGCCTTTTGTTTTTACACTCCATTTGTAGAACAATGCAGCGCGTGCGACTTTTATCTCACTACAAATAAACGAAAACTCTTGTCGACTTTTTGCCAGTCTCGTTCGTGGCTCGCCTTGTGCCTCCACCGCGAAATTTTATTAAGGTCGTACCCAAATGTTACTGAAGTTAAACGAATTTCACCATGTGGAATATTCCGATCTGCAAAATGGCAAACTAACAAAGTCAAAGGCAAAGTTGCAACGTTCCACGACTCTCTAGTCTTATTGAGTTTGGACATGCAGCTTTTATTCAAGTTGTCGAGTCACACAATAAAAGATAGGTAACCTACATTGTTTCAAATATCACGCCATTTGGAACGCAGGATTGACTCATTACTTTGTAGTATTTTTATTAGTAACTTTATTTATAGTGATGCTCTAATGGAAAGATCAAACGCACTCGGCAGTTAATTTTAATGTCTCGGTGTAAACGGGCACCGAGACCCGTTAGATATAATTAGAGGGATCGGTAAAGCCTCGCTGTGCATTGCGCCGCTGCCAGTAGTATTTTGATCTCGTTGACATTTATTATGTCACCGACATCGGTACAAACGTACCTACTCGGTATGAATAAGTATCTATTTTCATCTTTAACGAGTGCGTTAACATTCACGCTTGAGGTCTTGATATACGGCCGTCAATATGATGAGACATAAAGTTGCAATAAAGAATAAATAATTATGATTGATTGAAATTAAGTTGAACATTTCGCTTTGAATTTATATGAAGGCAATATCTTCGAGGAATATTGCGGGAAATGATGTCAAAGGCGGCGTAGTGGAACCGCCGAACTTGTTTTATGTGTCAGGAAGGAAGGCGTGCTGTCAGCGGCGCCTCGCGAGGCAGCGAGGCAGCGAGGCAGCGAGGCGGGACGAGGGCGCAAGCTCTCATCAACTTTAACGAGCCATTACCGCTGCGCCGCCGCCGCCACGCTCGGCTCTACGAGGGGGGATTCGTGTAATTTTCGGAACTCGCATAACGTGTAATTATTTCAGGAGGGGGCGTCAATAACGTAACCGCAACACATTTATATGCGTCCGGACTCCGACATGAATTTTCGTTGTGTAGTAAAAGTAGAACTGCATCTTTATGTATGAAACCCCCATGAATTTTAATAAAACTGAGTTTCACATAAAACCCTCTTGCTTATTTGCATGAAATATACAGGTTTCGAAAATGGATAATCTTGAACGACGAAGGGTTTGTCAATTTTTGTTTTGCTCAAATCGTTAACGCAAAATAAAGTCGCATACGACGTCGTTATGAATAAGAATGGTAACTAATGAACCAATTTATGGAGACAA
Source organism: Asteroscopus sphinx (assembly GCA_949699075.1). Taxonomy (NCBI): domain Eukaryota; kingdom Metazoa; phylum Arthropoda; class Insecta; order Lepidoptera; family Noctuidae; genus Asteroscopus; species Asteroscopus sphinx. Next base: position 17,294,022 of record OX453013.1, read on the forward strand.
CCGGCTGTCCGTTGAGTTATTATCGACACAAAAGCGAAGACAGTGTAAACGCTCACTGAAATGGAACGTAACAAGTCTACTGAAATAATTCACGGTGAATTCGAAACGGACATTCACAGTTGCATCGCCGCCGCCGTGGGCGAGTGCAAGTTTGTCATAGAAGTCCAAATAATAAGATATAGAAGTCGTAAAGGCACGTGAACTTGTCGCCTTGTACAGGTGTCTCGTAGGAAACCAGTGCGCGAACCTTTTGCTTGATCATCAGTGCTGTTTTGGACACAGAGTCACTAAAATTGAATTTTGCAACATATCTATTTTGCATTGAATGCTAGAAACATGGCGGGCGTAACTGCGTATTTATGTGTTGGTAGCGGAAACTGGCGACACGTGTTTCTGTATTAAGGGTGGTGTTCATCAACGTTAATTCTCTGATTAAACATCCGATTACTAGAAATGTACCTACTAGAATTTTAGGTAAATTATCGTCGGTGAACTCAAGCCTAAAAGACATTAGATAATTTGGGGGTGGTCATATTTGGTTTGATGTAATGAAGGTCGTGTGATAGATAACTTCACTTCTGGTACCAGATACATAATTATTATAGACTACATTATTGGCCTGATTGATTGGCTGCGGGGAGACGACTGCTGCGCCGCGCTAATACAATTGAGCGCCTGCCTTGTTAACCCATGTGTCAGCAGTTTCCCTACAATAACATTTCTATTACCTTATTATTTAGATTTCTATGAAGCTTGTCTTGAGCCGTCGACAGTGCTTGTTGCGACTACTGTGGTTATTTCTAAACCGTATCACGTCTCCGTCGACCGGATCGCCTCAACGGCCAACGCTTTGATGTAGCATTCTCTTTTTGCGAACCACATTTCAGTATACACTGAATGCTTTCGGGAAAGATGTCTAACGGCCAACGTTTCGATCGCCGCATTCTTCATTTTGATATTTCGTTTTCGTTTCACTTCGGCTAATGTAATTGCCTCTTGATGCCAACTAAGAGTTGTTGGGCGACTTTTCAGATTTATTAGACCTTTTCTCGGCTTCAAACTAACAGCTTTTGTTTTGTCTTCTTATGAAAATATATATATACATATATATATATATGTTTTATATGCACCTGTTTCGAATCATGAACATTAAATTCAAATTTCGTTAAAATACTTCAGCTCCTATTTGTTTTTTTATAATTAAATTTGTTAAACCACAAAAAAATTTAAGATTTAAATTGTGGAAAGAAAAATCGCTCACGAGCAGGATTCGAACCTGCGACTCCTGGCGCAGTATGCCAGTGCTTTAGCCACTAAGCTACCGTGAACACTGCATTTTTTTCTTTCCACAATTTAAATCGTTAGATTTCGCTTCGCATGCGTAAATGCGTTAAAAATAACAAATAATCACGAAATTTTTATTTATAAATACTTTAAAATATCAAAACAATAGAAAACGTGTGGGTTTGTGATGTGTTGGAACGAGACTGAGGGGTACCCTCTTGTCTTGAAATTCGGCGCCGGCGCCTGCCGCTTACCCATAAATCTTAAAAAGATCTTTTGTATAGGACCTTAGGTTCTAAAATACATAATTATTAGTACCTTAATATAATTACGATCTAGTCTACAAGACTAATAAGTAATTTTATGATAACTTAAATTGCTAATAATGTTATTTCTAGGAATGTGTCGACTGGCACTATCTTAGGCGAAGTCACTTTTTTCACCTGTCCTTAATATTCACTATCACTAATTTTATTTTAACACTCCACTAACTCAAAAAGCTTTGCCCTTCCTTAGTCTTTACTTTTTAGTCTCCTTACTAAGTCTGTGTTGTCAAGGAGATGGATAGCCTCAACATTCACATGATGATGAAGTTTATATTCATGAGCTTCGGTATACTTTTTGAAGAAGTACCATCACTAGCCACTGCGAAGTCTATTTTGAAGTCTCGGTGGAGATCGTTATTTCTAATATACCAGGATACGTTCATGAGGTCCTTGAGTACTTTGTTCTGGAAACACCTGCACCTGTTGCGACTTTTTTTAACTATAAAGTATTCACGAGTGATGCTTTATTTGTATTACAATCTAGCCTTGAGGCTAATGAGTAATTTAATTCTATCCTAAATTGCTATGTAAACTAAAATCTAAGAATACGTCCAATAACTTTCTTAGTTTATACTGAGGGCAAGACACTTTGTCTGTGTGTTCTTTATAGGCAGCACTTAAAACTACATTTTATGTGTCAATATTCACTAGTCACTTTACTAATTCATTGGGTTTCGAACTTTCGACTTATGAACAACAGTTTCAATTTCTATTAAATACTTCTACCATAAATAATATTATTGGACCTAACGTATCACGGTGCTCCACTTCTAACCTCGAACAAACCCAAATGAAGTGTCGATTTGAGAACTTGCAACCGATAGTGGCACTAAGGGGTTGTCAATGCAGTTTATTTTCAGCGTAGCCAATGTGGTAACAGATAATAGAATGCCGTAAAACTCGGTCCAATGTGGGCGAGGAGTAGATAACAGGCGGCTGCAACGTATCTCTTAAAGCGGTAATTTGTTAGAGCTCTTGGTACATACGACTCACTTGTGATAAAGGAATAAAATGTGGATATAAAAAGGACCCCTAGTCTCACTGAGTTCAAGTCGAGGCCGTTTCGATGCCATCGCAGTATTAGATACTGTGCTTTTTATGACCTGCTTTTGCAAAGTAATTGGGATGATTTCGCTCTTGCAGACGCTGTTGCGAGCCTAATAATGTAATGTACGGAATTCCCACGAACGAGGCGAGTTGCAGGTCCAAGGTTGATTGCTCACACTTTACACGCCTGATTTATTAAATGTTTAACCAGTGCTTAACCAACAGATTTAAGTGCTAGATCGTTTAGTTACGTCACTATGTCGTTATGTTTCCCAATAAGGCTACCTTTTTTTATATTATAGGTTGGCGAAACGAGTTAAAGGCCCACCTGATGTTAAGCGGTTACCTTTGTCCATAACAACTGCAATACCACATAGGCTGTTGCACTGACTGTTGCCTAAATAGTACCGCAAGTCGGTTCGCCAAACTGAAACTCTAAAATAAACAACCTGAAATTTTAATGATTTAAATTTTAACGCATGCGGATTATTTATGTAGCACGAAATTTTACAGTATTTTACATAACGTTGAATCAAATTAGTTTCATTAATTGGGTATTAATAAAACAAGAAAAAATATGATTTTCTAATAACAATCAGTTTTATTTTTATTTTTTTATCATTTCAAGCGATCACATGGTCAACGGCCGTGCGACGCGCGATCTACTTGAGTTTTTTACGTATTTTAAAATAATTGCATTGTTTTGTTTTGGTTTTTGATATTAAAAAAAAGACTATATGTTAACTTATAAGGTCACTCGTCATGAGTTAAGTTAAGTTAAGTTATGAGTTTAATTAATCATTTTTGTTCTATGTCGATACCCACCACGTCTGTGAAGTTTCGCCAGCTAATTTGACTAAACCTTATGTATAAAATTTAAGGTAGTAGTGAAATAGAGGTGATTAGTTATCCCTATGAAGCTAGCAAACAAAAGGTTTGAATAAGCCAATATCCTTAATTGTCTGCTAAATTAAAAGCGAAAGGACCCTTACAATAACAAGAAAACACATCACGCGATGCGAGAACTAGTGACAGCTATAGACGTCACTACCAATGTTTTATGACGACGTCGGATAGGGATAAAGGGGAAAAAAATACTTTCATAGCATTAAACGTAAGACTATGAATGTCTTTAGACAAATTAAAAAGCGCTGATTTATTACGGTAGCATTTTTATTGCATGCAGTAGCATTTTACAAGCTCTTCGTTAGAATGTTGTCAGCCCAAAAATATACAATGTGACAAAGCGTTGAGTTTGATTTTTTTTTTCGTTAGTCTTAAAGTCATAAGACAGAAATACGATTGTGGTATGTTTGAAGTTTTATGCATCAAAGTTTAGATTTAAAAACTAGTTTCAAATTTTTTTTTATGTTTTTCAGGCCATTGATTGCTACTATAGCATATCCACTTTTTTAGGAACGCGACAGCTTTCACTCAACCTAAATGTTAACAGTCTAACGTCATACGAAAGAGTTTTATTTCGATCAATCTCATCATGTGTGTTGTTTTTTTTTGTCACACTACAGATAAATGGTGCCAAAATTAGAAGATAATACCTCAGACCAAAATAATAAGATAGACGGGGTGCGTAGAACTAGGGAATGAAGCCAGAAAAAAGGATACAAAATGGCAAAGGAGTACCTACTATTCCGCCCACAGAGTTCGCGAGCCGCAATCTGGAGCATACCTCCGTCTAATCCTCAAACTAAAACAATAAAATTGAACCTCCCGACAGCGGCTCGCAAGCACTGTGGGTGGAGTAGTAGGTAGTCTTTTGCCATTTGGCTTCATTCGCTAGTCCTACGCGCTCCATCTATCTGATTATTTTGGTCTGAGGATAATACTATAAAGACCACCGATTCCTAAAGTGGGTTACGTGGAATCTCTGGTTTCCGCTGAATAAGCCAGAGAGTTAAAAAACATTTAAATTTCAATACTTTGAGTTCGTTTGGACACTAACAGTTGGGCTAGTCCACAAATTCAAAGTCGCTCAGCGAGCTATGTTTGGAGTTTCTTTGAAGGATAAAATCCGTAACGAGATTATCCAGAGAAGAACCGGAGTGACAGGATACGTAAGATGAAGTGGCAGTGGGTTGGCCATGTCTTTCAAAGGACCGATGGCCGTTGGAGCAGACGAGTCCTTGAGTGGAGACCGAATCGGCAAACGCAGCGTAGGGCGCCTCCCAGCCAGGTGGACCGACGATCTGATGAAAGTAGTTGGGGGACTGGATGCTGAAGGCAGAGGACCGAGTATTGACGACATCTGTGGTCTAGTGGTTCGAGGGTCGGACTGCTGATCACGAGGTCGTGGGTTCGATTCCCACAGGACACAAATATTTGTGTGATGAACATAAGTGTATGTGTTGGTCTGGGTGTTTCTTATGTATTATAAGAAACACCCACCCATATCACAAGCTCTGCTTAGTTTGGGACTAGATGGTGCTGTGTAAAAATGTCCCGAAGATATTTATTTATTTATTATTATTATTGTGGTGCAACTTGGGAGAGGCCTATGTCCAGCAGTGGACTGCGATAAGATGAGTTGATGATATTGATGGAATTCGTTTAGTTAGCGTTGGGGTTCCATATTTTTGATTTCTAAACCATAAAAGTTTGATAACCGCTGTACTAGACCACACTAGAAGTTTCTAATCTTGTAATGAACATTAATGAATAATTTTTTGTAATCATAATGATACGCTATATTTTGTATACTGACATTGTATGAGCTCCAGCCCCCCCCCCCCCCCCCCCTTATGTAGATATAATATTTTTTTAGGTTTTCGCGATCACTTCACATTATAATAAAACAAGTTTAACCGGATTACAAAGCGTATTTTTTTTATGTAGATATTTTTTCGTGTAGTAGGTAAACGATTAAAACTTTACGAACTGTTTATTTTACTAACTACAATTCATATCCTCTATCTATCATCTTGCCCCCCCCCCCCTGGCCCATTGGCTAGCAATGCCCTTGCACCCACATTTCACCAGTTATGTTATAGGTCCCATGTAGTAGAGGGCGAGCCTATTGCCATTAACCGGGCACAAATCTAGACACCGGGCTGCTACTGAGAATTTTCTCATGAAAAAAACCAATACCACTTTGCCCAACCCGGGAATTGAACCTAGGAGCAGTCGAGCTTGCGACCACTAGACCAAAGAGGCAGATAACTGCATCTATTTCACCTTATACGTAAAGTTACATAAAACTATGAACATTTTCGAAAAATGCGACCATTACACAAAAATGCGTCGATCTAAAGGTGTAATTTCACTTGATTATAGTAACCGTATCGAGCTACGGGTAATCCACGTAATGACGGCTTAACAACAATTTACTATCCGAGGGTTAATTAAAAGGCAATTCAGTGTTTAATCTGTCATTAATTTAGTAAAATTACCGCCCTTTTCATTTATGAGCGAGCCTTGGGGAAATTACTTTATCGGGACAACAGACAATTAAATTAAGTTGTGGCCTTTTGTAGTTTTTTCTTCGGACTTATATTGGTGATACGACCTTCTCTTTGGTCACAGTAGAGCACCAACAAATAGAGACTAATATAACGAGAATAGACCATGATTTCACTTATTGCCATAGAAGAAAATTAAATAGACATAAACAGCTCATCCTTATGTAAGACCCCGCACTCATACATAATCATGAGTCTGAGACTAATAAATAGGTACATTATCTTGTAAAATTATATCTTATTTATATGACAGAAAAGTACATGAATAATTTTGTAGATCTCAAAAACTTACTATGAATAATCTCAAGCTATTTAGAGATAATTTTCGTATGCGTGAAATATTTTAAGAGCTTCCTTTCGCGATGAGCCGTTTCATTTACAAACTTTTTTGTAACAAAAAAAATCTTATAAAATTATTAATGTAACACCAGCAAGCAAGAAGCAAGTCACATAAATACAAGGTATGCCGTAGTACAGCACAGACTGCCCCCATGATCTATATTTCACATTTTCCTTGTCCTTGCGCCTCTGAGGCCTTTCCTCGCGATCCACGCCCCCATTGCTCCCAAGCCTCTGCGACAGCAGACCAATCAGTGAACAATTTGTAACCGGTAAAAAATCCTATAAAAAGCCTATTTAGTCTAACAAGACTGTTTGTCTGGAAGATATCACTATTAGCGATAAGACCGCTTAATTTACTTTTTGTTCCTGATAATCCTTTGCTATTGTTATGGTGTACAATAAAACATATTCTATATATTACACCAACTAATAACTATCTACAACAAAACAATTAATATACCTATAATGAGTATTTCACCTCGATAGGCAAACACGATTCCATGTCTACAATTTCAACGTAACGTGTTATTTGCCCACCCCTTATACCTGATAGTACTTAACCTCTGTCGTGTACACTAGAGCTCTCTACGTAACAATTTAGTTTGATGATAATACTACGATCGAGTTACGGACAACCCTAGCTTCGGTTAGGTAGCGGACGCATTGGTGAAGCGAAAGCGGTAATTCATGTTTGTTAAGTTAATTCATTTTATGCACACAAAATAACTGCAATGACAATACTTTATCTAATTAATGGAACAATATTATGTAATTCATTATTATTAATAAATATGGAATGTCGACTTACTTATAAGCAAAGTTTACATCACGCCATCGCGCAGTGTGGCTAATCAAGCTTCTAACATACATCAGTACATAATTAAAAACAACAAAAACAGCCAGAAAAATAAATAAATTATAGCTCTATCAAAAAATACTATCACTAAAGTCAACAGTATTTTTCTGGCATCAACTTCAAATCATAGTATATATAAAGTCTAATTAATAAAATAATATTTTTAAACAAGCTGTTCGTTTGACGACCCTTGTTTCGTAAGGAAAGGTTTACAGGTTTTCAAAGGTGTTTTTTGCCTATGGTGATCTTCCAGCTCCATCATTAGATCCTGGCTAATGGCTAGGGATAAGGATATGCTAAACAAATATAACGAGCCCAAACATGACGATTTTATGTTCAATCGTCAAAGAGTTCCTATGGCGACCTTCCTGCTCCATCATCAGACCAGTTCTATGGTACTATAATATTGCATTGTCACCGAACTTACATAGGTATGCAAAATTTTAGCTCAATCGGATACCAGCGAGTGATTGAAAAATGGATTACAAATTTTGAACCTGAAAGACAGTCATACTCGTACATGCAAACGAAGCAAGTTAAATAAAAGCTTGTATAAATTAGATTTACTTTACCAAAGAAGCCAAGACTTAACCCAAAGAGACACTTCGGCAACAATGATAAAGTTCACTGTGACACCGCTCCGCTCTCCGCTATTCCTTACAAACATACCATGGGTCATAAAGAGGAATCCCGTGAAAGTCTAGGGGAGGTGAAGCCACGCTGTTACCGTGAATTTTGTAATTAAACGCCTCGTCTAATTGTGACCTTCGACCAGCACGCTTCACAGTCCACTTCACTTTCGGGATTAAGCTCCTTGTAACTAGATAGGATACCCTAAACCTAGGGCCAATTTAACAGAGTAATGGGACCTTAAAATGCAGACTGAATTAAGCTTAGTTGGGATAGAATGAACGAGAATTCCGTTTTGAAGAAAATTATGAAAATCGTTTTCGTAAAACTAAGAAACTTTCATAATCTGAGAGTTTTGTATTTACTAGGTAACTTTGTGAGAACTTTAAATTAAACTAACTTACAATGAGTAATAAAATTTTACAGCATAGAATAAAGCTGATAAATTCACCTATAAGTATTTCATTTATACAAAACCTAACCTAAAAGGCAAGGAAAAGAAGTTAGAGACAATTTAATGAGTATATGAACCTAATAGGTCAATTTTAAAATGCTGAAACTCTGCATGTAGAAGTTGATCAAAAGATATTAATGCGCTTGTCAGCCATATTTTCCTAATGCTATAATAAATTAAGTACGTAAGTGTTGTATACCTACTACATCTTACAACCGTTTTTGTTTTCTAAAAAAACTGTATCACGAACATTATTTAAAGCTTCCTTTCTCTTAATAAATAGAACAGTTGTAACATTTCTAAAAAGCCGAATTCCTTAAGTCCCCACTTACACATAATTACCATACAACCAGGCACGATAAAAGGATAGTATAGCCATGGAATGACGGCGTTTATGTAAATAGCTCCCGCTAGGATTTCGCCAAGATTTATGTGGTACTGTCAAGAACAATTAAATTTAGATCGCGACTCGCTTCTGTATAAATTAACTCATTTTAGTTTCGAGATCGAACACGGTTTGAGTTCTGCTCCAGATTCTTTGAACTTCGAACGGATTTGTTTGATCTTTTTACTTTTGTAATTTCTCTAATGGCCATGATAGAGGCCTTTATAACACATTGTATATTCTGGGAAAACAATAGGCTACCTATTACAGTTAAAAAGATACAACCCTGTGACAGAAAGACAGACGGGTGGACATCCAGGTGGCGTAGGTATTAATAGGGTCGCGTAGGCAAACTATAGGTGCATCAGTACCAAAAAAAATCGACATAAAAAAAAAGGTTTATAGGTCCCGATTTGAGAACAATAATCCCGAGTTTCTAACTTTCCGTCCCGAAAATCTGCAATGTAGACCTGGCAACACTAAGGGTAGGTGAGTTACACCGCTTGCACCCTAGGGCACCAGGAGTGCTCAGTAATACCTGTCCGACTGTTTTTATTGGCATTAGTATTAAGTTTTCATGGTCGCCTAATGGATTAGTGCAGCGAGAAGGGGAGTGCAGTAATAAATTCTTTTTGTAGGCTCTCTAGTGTTTGTTTGATCTTTGCGGAGATCGTTTTGTGTGGTCGAACAGTCTAGACTGGTATTGTTACTCGTTATTTTGATGGATGTTAGGTGTAGGATGTTTTTTGTTTCGCTAAAAATTATACATACATACATACATATTATCACGCCTGTTTTCCATTGGGGTAGGCAGAGACTATGGATTTCCACCTGCCACGATCCTGACACACCTCTTTCGCTTCATCTACGTCCATTAACCTCGTCATGCATGCTCGTCGGTTTAGAGAACTCTTAACCTGGCATTTTTTGAGAACATGAGCGATTTTATCGCGATACGTTCGCCGAGGTCGTCCCCTTCCAACTCTTCCATCAACACTCGCTTCGTAAACTTGTTTCGTCAATCTCCTCTCGTCCATCCTCTCTATATGTCCAAACCATCTTAACATACCTTTCTCAATCTTTGTCACTACATCTTCAAAATTATACAGATGCACAAGAAATTAGCTTGTGCTTAACCTCCACGTAATGTCGAGGCAATCCTCCTCGATAACACGGAAATAGTGCGAAGACTAAAATGGACAAAGCCATTTGAATTAGTGCTAGTGTAGTGACAAACAAATGTAATGATAAGTGCTGCCTATGCAAAACACATGAACAAAGTGTCTTCCCCTTAATAGAAACAAAGAAGAGTTAGAAGACGCAATCATAGAACATTTTTACATAGCAATTTATGCAAAAATTATTTATTAGCCAAGGCTAGATTGTAGTTCAAATAAAGTATCTTTTAAAGGTACTTTATAGAAAAAAAAATGCATTAGTTATAGGCCATGCAATTTCCCCTTTGAACGGTCTAGTAACTGACCATATACGTTGACCATGATCAGTTTCAGTCGCTACGGCCTGATATTAAAGTAGGTAAGTATAACTAGTAAAATTATTCCTACCCAAATATAATAGCAGGATGTAACCCGATACATATTTATTATTTTCTATCGAAATTTATTCAAATCTGATGTGGGCAAGGCAAGACGTCGCCTTCGTGCAATTTGCAACTAAGCTTATATTCGATCACCATCTTATGATAAATGTTTCCCCCATGGAAATGTACCAGAAGCCGATATTTATTACCATAAATTATACTTACAGATTAATTTCAGCTCTTAACTTCCCTGGAACATTTGCATCCGTGATATATTAATAAGCAATGAGTTTGTAGGAACAACGTTATTTTGTATAACATTTTGGGTGGGTCAAGAAGACGTCAGATGGCAGGTGCTGATTATAGTGGCCTGTATGGAATTTAGGGCGGTACTGAGGATGAAGTTTGGTTTTATATTTTTGACTTACAGCTGGGGCAGAATTATGCAAATTCTGATACGTGTTTTGTTTTTGCTATAACCACACCTACACCATGTTTATGTTGGGTTTTCAAAATGTGATTATGAAAATAAACAGGATTAATTTAAATTCATTGGCAATTTATTCCACCGTACCTACTTCTCCGCCAAATATTGATGTTTGCATTGCTGTGTTTTGGTCTGAAGGGTACGGGTGCCAGTGAAATTACAATCACATGAGACTTTCCATCTTTATGTCTCAGTTTGGCGAACCGACGTGCGATACCATTTAGGTAACAGCCTAGGTGGCATTGCAGTTGTTATGGGCATAGGTAACCGCTTAACATCAGGTGGGCCTTTAGCTCGTTTCGCCATCCTATAATATAAATGAAACTTTTTAACAAAAAATTAAACCGACGAAAACAGAAACTGAAAAGCGAAAAATAAAATGAAGCTTTTAGTCTTTTCCTTACTAAACTAATGTAAATAACTAATTATGAGTCGGCGCCAAACACACAAGCAAAGTGCGTGCAAGTTGCAAGTGGTCGAGCGGAGAACGCATTTTTGGAAAGTTATTGTTTATCGTTGAAAATTTCACGTTGTATTTGATGTTATTTGATTTTATTATTTCTTTAAAGTAATTTAATGATCTTCGTTGTGATTGTTTGTTTGGCGCCGACTCATAAATAGTTATTTACATTAGTTTAGTATATATTATCTATGGTTTAGTTAAGAAAATACTAAAAGCATCATTTTATTTTTCGCTTTTCAGTTTCTGTTTTCGTCGGTTTAATTTTTTGTTAAAAAGTTTTTTTTTTTTTTTTTCGTTGCTAAAATCTAACTCCAGGTCTCCATTATGTTGTAGTGTCTAGAACTACATTTATGTGTGCCATGTTTCAACAGAATCGGTTAACAGGTTAGAATTCAGTGGGTGAACAAGCAAGCACTCATCCCCTGTTTTCCTACCCTTAGGGGTACATTTTGATTTTCAAATTTAAATGGGACCAACTTCGAGATATACCCTATCCATTCGTCCATACGTCCCGATTGGCGACGGGACGTATGATATGCAGTGCTACTGCATATGCTTGGTGACCGAGGGTATCCGTCTAATCGGCATCTAGCTAGAGGCTTACTGGTATGTGGGTATGACATATCTATACTTTTAAATGTCATTGTACCTAACTTTAGTTAGTTATTTATTTTGTTAAACTTGGACTAGATTACATGGAAGGATTTAGCACAGGCTTACAATTTAAGTACTTATTTAATCTGTACTGTTCTCCTAGATAGGCAACAAAGTAACTTATATTTAGGAGAGACAGTTCCGATCTCCTATCGATATGGAAGGATTATAGCACATGTTATATATTCCGAGTTTATAAATAATAATAAAAAGGAAAAGAAAAACAAGCAAACAAAAGGTAAGTACAAACATTTCTAAAATTGATAGGTATTGTGTGTTAGTGTGAGGGTGTAGGTATGAGTGGGTGGGTGGTGTGTGTGTATGTGCGTCAAATGAGTGAGTGTGCATATTTGTGTAGTTTTTGATAGAAGTTACATAAGTGTGTGTGTGGGGTCTATGTGTGTGTTCACTTATTAAGGTACTCTTCAGTTTCGTTTGAAGGTTTGAGCGGACAGTCTTTTAACAGTTAAAGTATGGTGAACTATAGACTTTTGCATTAATTTTATTGTATAGCAAAGGGCCAACCAAGATAGAAAGGGAATTTCTTTATAAAAGATGTGTAGGTAACTATCTGAACAATTAATAACAAAGTTATGTGCTAATACAAAATAATGCATAATATGCATATGTGCTAATGTAATGATATTCTAGCACAAAATCAATGCGGTTGAACCAAGCCTGACAGCTTACGCAAAACGATAGACACTGGATAATGGTGGCTTTAAATATCCTTCTGATATATTATGCGGTCGATATTAGCTGTCGAAGTAGATGGCTAAACAATACTCGTGTTATTGTATAGATTATGTATGTAGGTATCACAGAAATAGATAGATAGAATGGTTGTAATCACAATTTTACTTGCGATTCATGCGTGGCAACTTTCGAACAAACTACGCCTCCCATATTAACGTCATTTTTTTAAAATTAACTTTAATCATATGTACTTTACCCACAGCTTTTGTGTCTGCAGTTAGAAATAGCGCAATAAGGCATTTTTGTGGGTTTTCGTTACAGTGTTTACAGAAACAAGTCATAAGGCGTACTGAGGAATGCTTTGAAATGCCCTGCACTCTGGTGCAGAGTGTTGGCACGCGCGTCCCGCCCACTTTTCGATTTAATCTAGTTCTGTGGTAGGTATACTGACTTAATTTGAAGTCTGATTTTGAATAAGACCCCAGTTAAGTATGACGAAGTCTTCTTTATGCCTTAACCTCTTCTTCTGCTGTCGTGTCGACATGAGTACTTTTTCTAAGCATGAGCTACATAATGATAATAGCTCACGTCGTGGTGTCAAGATTTGCCTCTTAACTAACAGACAACCCACGTGAGAAATCATCATTTCAGCCGAAAGACATCCACTGCTGAACATGGGCCTCGGGAGCAAGGATCGCCACAACGACCGGTCCTGCGCTTCCCTCAACCAGCGGATTCCCGCGACCTTCACCAGGTCGTCGTCGTCGTTATGTCCACGCGAGACATACTGGAATGTTAATTGTGTCTGAAACCGCGATGCGATGTTAATAAAATGTATAGGTATCAGTTATAACCTGATACCTATACATTTAGTTATTTGTACTTTGCTTATGCTTTTTTTACAAAGAAAAGCTTACTACTCTATCAAAGAATACTTTGATGATAAAATGTGTATGGTTTATAATTGAAAATGTTTTAATATTGTAATTTTATTTTGATGTCCGACTTTTTTGTTATGTTTTATCTATGTTGTTAAGTATTGCGTACTAAACGCAAGATTTGAAATAATTATTATATGATTTATATAACCTAAAAATATAAATAATTTAATTTATCTAATGCTTATTAATAATAAAAATGCTATGCTGTGTTCTATAGGTATTATTTAATTTGTATGCCTTTCAAGATTAAACATAGTGTGACTTAATATTCTAATTTTCCACCAAGTTTTTAACTTTTACCTATGTTTTACAAATAAATTATTTTGAAGATTTAAATTGTGGAAAGAATAAATCGGTCACGAGCAGGATTCGAACCTGTGACTCCTGGCTCAGTACGCCAGTGATTTAGCCACTAAGCTACCGTGAACACTGCTCGTGGTATATCGCTGACGTCACCCAAAGACGTTACCATAGTGGAGGATAATTTCGATACCACGAGCAGTGTTCACGGTAGCTTAGTGGTTAAAGCACTGGCGTACTGAGCCAGGAGTCGCAGGTTCGAATCCTGCTCGTGAGCGATTTTTTCTTTCCACAATTTAAATCTTTAGATTTCGCTTCGCATGCGTAAAATGCGTTAAAAAATAAAAAATAAAAATAAATTATTTTGATTTTGATTTTTGATTTTGATTTTGTAATTTTACCATGGTTCATGTCATGGACCACTATGGTACAATATTGGTAATCCGTGATGTAAACACTGACATAGTCAAAAATATAGACGAAGTACTGCGAACAGTCATGGTGAAACCCAACAAAACCGTGCTCCTCCGTGTACAAACCAGCGCTCATGAAGCATCTGAAAGGTATTTGTTTTCGTGAAACTGGACGATGCCGCTACATGTGTTGTGTACTGAGAGCGGTGATGAGCACGGTTTGAGGTGCATGTGTGTGCGGTTTCGTTAGCTACACTATGATTGTTCGCAGCACTTCGTCTATATTTTTTACTATATCTGTGGATGTAACTAATAATAATTGAACTAAAACCTAAAGGAATTTAGAGTTTTAAGTAACTTCATCCTGTACCTATAATGTTAAAATCAATACCAAATTTATACAAATTTCTGGTTATACCTGCTACCCCAAAATATTGCAACCATGATACTATTTCTCTTCATAGTTAAACAATTTTTATTATTCATGCGACATTTTCATTCCCGTGCACGCATTTCTATGAAATATAAAAATTATGACAATTTTATTGTGTGCGGCAGTGCGACGGACGCACAGATCATAAACCAACAAATGTAGCGCACTCTTATTAAATCATTCTTATTAGATACCGTAAAATTCCCTAACTTTGCCCACAAACCCTACTTTACCTAGGTCATTAACTTAATGTTTATACGCACTGACAATTTATAACTGAGCCAAAAGTTAGCGTAGTCACAGTTTTAAAATCTCGCCAAGTACGTAAATCATAGCTACTATAATTTACTCAAAAACAACTAGGCAAAGTAGGGCTTGTGGGCAAAGTTAGGGCATTTTACGATACCAATAAGAAAACGTTCCCAACGTCAAAAAATCAATCAGTACAAGATAACTTATCATCAGAGTGAATGACCAGACTAACCTACATTTATTCAAGTATATTTACTTACCTTATCTGATTTGTAATGCCTGAATACAGTGACATTAACGAGAAGGAATATTGAATATTGTAGTGTAGTGAATAGTTTGAGCCTTTTAACATCAACATGCAGTTAATTCTATTTTTATATCGCTTATTTAGGTCCTTGTGTGTTTACGACCATTAAAATTTTATTTGTCGTATTATATGGTGCCCATACAAAATCCACTAGTTATTTAGTGTGGCGAATGTGGTTACTTTATCAGAGTTTGGATATTTTATTTAGTACAGAGTAGGAATGTTCTGAAGTATGTTATGAAGAGCATAATTTGATTTTAAAAGGTCGGTTACGAATCAGCAACTCCCCTGGTGATGCGATTGATGGGCGTTGGTGATTACTTACCATCAGGTGGCCTGCTTGCTTGTTTGCCCCCTCTATTTTTTTTTATTTTTTATTACTTAATACTAACTTTTACTACTTAACTCCCTTGTGCTACTACTAGAACATTTTTTTTTACTTGTATCACAGATTACTTAATAGTTAGGTACTACTTACTACGTACTTGTATGCTATCATCAACTCAGCCTATCAGAGTCCACTGCTGGACATAGGCCTCTCCTAAGTTGCGCTACAACACTTGGTCCTCTGCCTTCCGTATCCAGTCACCCCCAGCCACTTTCTTCAGGTCGTCGGACCACCTGGCGGGGGGTGCTCTACGCTGCGTTTGCCGATTCGCAGTCTCTGGTCTTTGTATGCTATGCATTTACAAAGTGGAACTGTTCTACAAAACGTAATTATGTTTCCAATTATTTGAGTAAGCAGTTTATAACTTATTGTAATGTCTCGATTAGATACATTCTCCATCGAATTAAATGCATTTATGATTAAACTATCTTCTCTGTCATCAGCACAGGCATAGTAATAAAGACGAAGTGCTGCGAACAATCATAGTGAAGCCAAAAAAACTGTGCTCCTTCGTGTACAACCAGCGCTCACGCACACACCATGCACTTGAAGGAAATAATTGCTTTCGCGATCCTTACTGGACGATGCCGCGACATGTGTACCGAGAGGGGTGAGCACGGTTTGAAGTGCATGTGTGTACATGAAGGAGCATAGTTATTTTTGGCTTCACTATGATTGTTCACAGCACTTCGTCTATATTTTTACTATATCTATGGTGATCAGATATTATTATATTCTTAACAGAGCTCCCTACAACGTAGAACTGTCTTAAACTAGCCGTACTGTAAAACAAGATAGGCACTAACTTCAACATAAAATAGGCTTAACTACCTACCTACGATATTTTATAAAATATCTATTACTGTAATTGCAATATGATACTTACTTACTAGCAATATAATAACCACACAGAGTTTCTGTGCGAAAATTTCCTTAAGTGGAACGGATATCATTTTAATTGAATACTTCGAATAGTCCTTTGTCCGTTCCGAAAATCTGCTGATAAAGGAAAGCTCTTTCGGCACCAAAAAGGTAGCTATAAACGTAGCCGATACGTAAGCAAGACAGGAATAAATTGGACTCAAAGATTTATTGCCAAATGCTCTTAACCCGAAACCTTCTACCCGGAGAATAAGTTCGCGCTATTCAGTTTTTCGGGCTCCAAATGTATCGCATACGTTCCTCGATAGATTAATGATACTAGCTAGAAATAAGCAATTTTCCACCCTATTAGGTTATACAAGACAAGCATGTACCTATTATTAAATTTGTAATTAGCAAAATAATCGTAAAATAAATCTTTGTAAAGACAAGTTGGTTTACAGTCTTTAGAGTTTACGACTCGGCTAAGTCTTGTAAGCCGCAGGTAATGACGTGCTTCATTACTAAGTGTATATTATTTATGTTGCCTTTTAACTTGTTTTATATCTCCACTATAAAGTTGCTGGTACACGAGAACCGAATAAGGACTAAAGGAAGAGTTCTGATCTTTTATTGGATGATTCCTTGAATAAAATATACGCCTCCAGATAATAAACTGACTCTGACAACAGGAAACCGTGGTTTATTGTCTACAAAATGACAAATAAAATAACAACAACGTTGTTTTTATAAAGTTGCTATATTTCAGATTTCTGTTTCGGGTACAAATACAATACAACTGTCTCAGATAAAATTGTTATGTCTGTCTATGTATCGACATTGGGTATGTGAAGTATTAAAAAAATTGAAAGTCTGGGAAAGTTAGGTAATTACACTAGGGTTATATTTATTTCTAATACACAAATTTAATATAAATATCACAGTCAAAGATTATATAACTAATATTCTAGAAAGTCCTAAAGGTATATGGCAGTGAAATGCAGGGCTTCGATTTCTAATCTACGTTTACAGTCAAAATTGTAACAACCTCGAGTTGTGGACTATAGGTACGCAAGGCTACATATCAAGCTATTACTTCCAGTATACGCTGACCTCTCATTGTGAGGAAAGCCTGTACAATGCGATGTCAGCTTATAATGGAATATTATAGCCTAATCTGTAGCCGTGTGTACAAAATATTAGCTTACAAGAAAATACAGTGTATACCAATGGCAAAACTAGTCCTATGTACTGTGACTAGAATATAGATTAGGAATAAATTACGAGATACAAATATCAAAAGTTCGGTATCTACATTTACAAGCACTACTGTGGCTAATCTACAATGGTTATGATCTTGCCTGACGAATATTAAGTTATATATTATCTACCTACACCTAATACCATTTTAATTTTTCAGTTCCACAATATGAACATCACTAATAACTGCAAAACAATTTTTCACGTAACTTATCCTTAAAATTTGAAAAGATAATGTTGATTATTGCTTTGATTTCCTCTTCCAACATTGTACACGTCTAATTATTCGGAGTTCCATACACGTTCTTGTTTTCTGGACTCTGTAAAAAGTGCATTAAATCTAAATATCCGCATTGTCCATTACACTGGATGGGATAGGGGTAAAATTGTAAACAAGATCAATTTACCTCATACGGCGGTGGCGGCAGTATATCACACAGATTTATTTGACAGCCCTGCTCTGACCTCGCTACATTCGAATGTCTACTCGTCTGAATGGGAATTTTGAAACTGTTCTCCCTGCCCAGCCAGTGCCACTGTGGATAGTCGTACTCTAAATCACTCGCCGGACACACTTTGCTTTTGTCTTGTCGACTTCTTGATCCGGACCTATTTGTATGACAAGAGGCGCAGTCGTCCTCCAGAACATTAATGTCATTATGTGCGTTCTCATGTCTCGGCTCTCTATAGTCTTTAGTTGATCTGCTAGACGTGCTATGGCAACACGTAGAACATTCCCCATTCGAGTACTGAATGCTTCCATTACACGATCTAACAATGCTGTTGTTATGAGATCGTCTTTCTGGACAATTTCTCAGGTCTCCGATTTCGTTATTGTCCTGTGTGGAAATTGATATTTATTGTTACACTTATGAACATATTTGTGGTATTTGATATATCATATGATAGGATTAACGTATGCAAATTCGTTGTAACGTTATCTAAAGTCAACAATGGAATTCTCGAAAAGCTTATCAAAGTGTACCTTGAAATTGAGTTCTGTGTAAATGGCGCTGGACGCGTAAGGTTCCGGTGGTCCGCGCCTTATTCTGTCGACACTCGAAGCGTCTAATCCTTGAATGGAATTCTGAGGTAGGCTGTATTCCGGCTCAACACTTAGAATGCTCGTTGATTGCCCACCTAAGGATAGCGGAATTACTATAAATGGTTTCATTTGAAACGTTTCCTACTACTAAGTACGCATTTTATTGTGTGGAGATTACAACAATCTGATTTTGAATCAGTTTGAACCACAGAAATAGATAGATAGAATGGTTATAATCACAATTTTACTTGCAATTCATGCGTGGCAACTTTCGGACAAACCACGCCTCCCATTTTGAAGTCATTAATTTTAAAAAATTATCTTGAATCAAATTTACTTTACAGCTTGTGTCTCTGCAGTTAGAAACGACGCAATAAGGTATTTTTGCGGGTTTTTGTTATAGTATTTACAGAAACAAGTCAAGGCGTACTGAGAAAGTGGAGTGAGAATGGTTTTGAAATGTCCTGCACTATGGTGCAGAGTGCTGGCACGCGCTCCCCGCCCACTTTTCCATTCTATTTATTTATTTCTGTGGTTTGAACACATATTTTATCACATGACAATCGTAGGTATTCAGCCAGTATCTATTTCAATTGAATTTATATCGTGAGAAATATGTCACTGAAGCTCTTAAAATAAACACTCGATTATCGGAATAGATAACAAGTTATACTCACCATGTAGAAGACTCTGGTGACAGCTGCTAACGTCTAAAGTGGGATCGTTTGGGGCAGCAAACACGGGCCGGTCTCTTAACCAGATAGTGTCTTTATTCAATAGACACTGTTGAGCCGTCACAATTGACTGACCTGCAATGGAGATCAATGTTTCAATTAATTGTACTTAAGATATAACAATTGTTTGTACACAAGAATGTCAATTACCAGTTGATTTCTTTCTCTGAATGTTGTTTCGACGCTTGATGTAATACACACTGAATACGCCGATTGCAATCACGGAGAATAAAGTTAGTCCTAGAGCTAGGAGCCATGTTTCTTGAAATATGTGCGTTATGTTTGAGTCTTTTGGTGGTTCAGTCCTATAGGAAAAACAATAAATATCATTATTTAGTTAAAATCTATATACAAGTTGACTGGTTGAACAAGGGACTTATTGAAGAAGGATGTTCAGTACTTGATTCTCGTTCCAAATATGTATAAAAATGGCACCATAATATTTGAAATTATTCTCCAATCGATGTCATCAATAACTTTGTGAAACTATTCCGCGCTTACAAATCAAAGTTTTTATGCAATGAGGTGATGCACCTAGCACGGCAGTGTCCATCGGTCACTATTTCCACCCTCTCCGTCTTTTGTACTAGCTAAGAGACCCCTAGAGAGTCAGAGCTTGCGCAAGCATTTTTTCTCCTGTACCTACGCGTGATTGCTCGTGGTTATTTTTTTTCATTATTTGTACGCACTTTCTACAATATTCTTGAATAAGTCCCTCGTTCACCCAGCCATGCTTTATATTATGTTGTCACTCTGTAAGTGACTTACAAATAAAACTGAGTATTAACACAGAAAACCTGTACTGTAAAATAGCTAGGAAATCGTAAATAACAGACATAACTCGTAAGACAGCATAAAGAGAGCCTTTGTACTAAAATTTGCATACAACAATGAGGAGTGAGCCAGTAGCACTTAATACACAGAAAATGGGCTTCAAACAAATCAGTAAAATAGTATTGGGTATCATTCATATTAGACAGTTTCGAATACCCAAGAACCGTTAAAGAAGAAACATAAACCGTGAGATGGACAATGGTCCATCTAAGTAAGTTATGACTTACTTAGGTAAACTGATAACCTTACGAACACTGAGACTCATTAGACTAAGTTTATTGCGCAGAAGCATGTAAAAAGATTTGCCTAGTATTGGGTGAGACAGTAGACTAGAACAGAATTATTATTTTCTATAAAAAACTGTCCAGCTAGGTAAGTCCAACTTCGAGAAAGAGGTCAATCGTCGAATCCGACTCGGTTGGGCAGCGTTCGGGAAGCTACGCAATATCTTCTCGTCCAAAATACCGCAGTGTCTCAAGACGAAAGTCTTTGACCAGTGTATGTTGCCAGTAATTACTTACGGTACTGAAACGTGGTCGCTCATAATGGGCCTGATAAGAAGGCTCAAAGTCACTCAAAGGGCAATGGAGAGGGCTATGCTCGGAGTGTCCCTGCGTGATCGAATCAGAAATGAGGAGATTCGCAGAAGACCGAAAGTAACCGACATAGCCCGAAGAATTGCCAAACTTAAGTGGCAGTGGGCGGGGCACATTGCTCGCAGAACGGATGGCCGATGGGGCAGTAAAGTTCTGGAGTGGCGACCGCGTACTGGAAGGCGCAGCGTGGGTAGGCCCCCCACAAGGTGGACCGACGACCTGGTGAAGGTCGCGGGAATCCGCTGGATGCGGAAGGCAGAGGACCGGTCGTTGTGGCGATGCTTGGGGGAGGCCTATGTCCAGCAGTGGACGTCTTTCGGCTGAAATGATGATGATGATGATGATGATGATAAAAAACTCTGTCACAGTCAACAATTTATTCCTATTCAACCTATTAACGACTACTAATGTGGTCCATCAACAATATCTTAGAACAGGGACAAACTGATAGCCGAGTAGATCCGATGCTGAGCCGGATGTGGCTAGATAATCGTAAATGCCAAATATTTAGGCACTTGTAACAATACGTAAAGGCAGTTTTTATGCCCACAAATAAACAAAGAACAATTAAAAGTGAAAAAGGAAAGTGCAAAAAAGCTTATTCTTAGGTAAATACCATGAATCAGAAATTGACTAACCCCCGACCAGATGATGACTCCTCCCGGCCAGGTGAACCGATGGCTAAAGAGAGCTGTTCTAAAAGACTAGATCCAGCAGCCTATCCCAATAAACCGATTTCATTGACTCTAAGTAATACTTTACTCACTGTACGTAGTGTCTCTGTGACTGTGTGGGCAGCATGTGTATGTACGCGGGCGCACTGAACGGACCGTGTCCGCGCCGGGTGACGGCGGCGGCGCGCGCGCTGTACCGGCCGCCGGCACGCAGCGAGCTCGCCGCAGCCGCCCGCGTCCGGGCACCCAGTGACATCTGACCCACCACGCGACCGCCAGTACTACCACCCACACGAATCTCGATCTGCGTTGAAGAGATCAGCTTATAGTGGTGTCTTAAATAGTGTGAATCATGAAAAACTGTGATCATATCATAACACTAACTCCTTCACTAATGACACACAGTAGATCCAAGAAAGGCAATATTTTGATTGCAACTGCAAACGTTAATCGTGCTTTCATACCTAAGCCCATTAAGAGTAATTGCTAATTGCTGTTAAGTATAAAATAAACAGAAGTATATACACAAAACATTCCATCAACCCATAACAATAGGAAACAGTAAATATTGATTGAAAACATTAAGTATTAATCCCCAACATAAAACTTTATGGAGCAAAACAATAATCGTAATTAAACACTGATAATTGTAAAACAAAACTTACTAAATAACCAGTGAGTTCACCGTTCCACGTGCTCACAGGTGGAGGTTCCCATCGTATCCACGCCGACGTTGCGTTTATGACTCCCGCTGTAACGCTTTGGGGCGGAGCAAAAGGCACTAAAATATCACCAACACATAAAGTATGAAACCACAACCAAATAAACAAACAAAACGAATCAGTAAAAAGAAAAAAATCCTTACGGTCTTCGTCTGTAAACCCCGTCATCAAATTCGAAGGTTTTCCCAACAACATCTTGTAAAACGGCATTAGGAATATATCGTACTGTGTGTAAGCCATCAATCCTGTGAGGATGTAACTCGATGATCCACTATTGTCAACGTTCATCAGAGACCCGTTTGAGCACAGGACGTCGGGATGTGCCGGATTCAGTACCGCAATTTCCTCATCAGTTGCATTGCGCCAATTCATTGTTGTTCCATTGTACCAAATTTTTACACCTTCCAAGTATTCATTGTAGTCGGTCAATACCTAAAAGTTAAAATACATGAATGTTTTGCGCTACAAAATGAATGGATCATCAAAAACTATTCTGTAATTACTTACATCCCAAACAACTTTTAAACATGTAGATGATAATAACTCCACCCTTTTAAGAACTAACACATTTTGTTGCAAATATTTCCTTGCTTGAATTAGCTCATATTGCGTCATATGCGTCTCACGTTCATAATCTACACTATATTCACGATCTAAAGAAGGCTCTTTTAGTTCATTGTTTCCTTTTTTTAGCACTTTGAGATAAGCCTCTTGCATAATACTGCCAGCTGCGTTGACAGCTGTGCAAATCACTCTCCCACTGTGTTCAGAACGCGCCCCATCCAAATATAATAAGCTCGAATTACTTTTCGTGCATTCTGGGAAAAGTAAAGAATCTTGAGTCCCCTCGAGAATCCAAAAGGTTGTCGGTGTAGGTAACCCTTTAGCTTCACATGGGATGGAAACCACATCGCCCTCCCATGCGGTCAGATTGGACGGTATTTGCGTGAAGTGTGGTAAGGCTGGAACAGATGGCCGCATTAAAATAGAACGGACAGTTGTTAGAATTATTGATGCAATAAAATCGTTCTAAATAGAGACAGAGCTTACAGTAAACTGTGAGTGTTGCGCTGGTGATACTGGTGCCGGCGTGGCTGTCGGCTCGGCAGGAATAGACGCCGGCGTCTGTAGCAGACACGTGCTCTAGCCTTAATAGCCCTCTGATGATTGTAGCATAGGAAGGCAACGAGCCGTCTTCTTTGACCCATGTTATTTTTACACTTGCATCATAGCTCTAAAAGTAATTACGAAGTGTTAAAACGTTATTTCAATTCTATTGTGCTACCATGACATAAATTGTACCCTAAAGGCATAACATTATATTACCTGACAGTTAAACTCAACAGTTTGTCCAACCAAGGCTGTTACGTTACTAGGTTTAACAACAAAGTGCGGTCGTCTTATAACAATTAGTGCCGCGGCTCGTGACTGCCTTTCACCGGCTATGTTCGATGCTACACATCTAAACAGACCGCTGTCTGTCGGTAATGTTTCTAAGATCTTTAAGTTTCCTGTATCTGTTACTGTTACCCTGAAAAGGAACATCTTTATCACTTCACATTGTCTACTTCAAAATCTACTAACAGGTATTTCATTAAATTAATTCATCGTCATCGGCATTTATTCTCACTTTTTTTTTGTGTATGTTTGTTTGTAAACTAGGGCTAAAATATTTTTCCTTCTAGTTAGCAATGTTTTACACCGTCTCTCACCTGCCATTAACTTCAACGTCATACAACTGTCCATCTTTGAGCCAGTGGACCGAAGGCTCAGGAACTCCTCTAGGAGGTGAGCACTCCAACAAAGCTGGTTCACCAGCCGCTACGTGCACATCTCTTGGCTCTGCCCGGAATTCATCACGAAGTACTGAAAATCATGTCTTTATTACTGTGGGTATTCAAAGGGTGTAAGTCAAGAGATATCAGGGACATAAGTAGACACTCGTAGGCAGACTCACATTCTGTGACTATTAATATAACTGCATATAGAAAATTATCGTTCTTAGTTTGTTTCAAAAATGCAGTTTGACTCATTCCATCTTATTACAAAAACATGATAAACCTGACTTTGCAGAAGTAGGTAAATAAAGAGATTTACAAAGATGATTTATTCTTTTGATTTACCAACTGCTATTAATCAAACATAGGAATCGGATATCTTTACCGTGAACCTTATATTGCATAGCATATTGTATCATAGGCCACAGTAGTAGTAGTTGATAAGTTTATTTATCAAACTGAGCACAGTTTGGCACTAAAATAAATGCTACTATATTCATTGGTAACCAAAACAAATGCTACTATTCATTGGTAACCAAAACGATTTGTTTTTGACCAAAGGAATCAAAGAAGATCAGAGTGTAGGTAGATTAGTACAGATACTTTTGAATATTGGAAACCTCAACAGATTGATTTATAACTGTGTTTACAAAAGGCAGGTAAGTTTTCACTCAACTGATTGGACTAACTCGAGCACGGATTTGTTGATTCAACTACGGGCCAATAAATAAAATTTACATTTCTTAGGTTTGTTTGTAAACATGTCATGTTGTGCTTTATGATTAAGTGGATTTTACTTTTGATCTATTTTTATTCACATTTCCATTATATGGTATGAACAGATAATGAAATATCTTGAGCAGATTTAAAGATTACACAAGTCCCTGCAAATCAACTAAGGAAACTTTGAAAATTTGCTTTTTATAAGAACAGACAAGACGAATTTGAATTCATTGTTGTACTCATCAATTTTAACAACTTTTTCTATGGATTCAACCACGAAACCGAGAAAAAAAAACAGCTGTTCCCTTAATTTTATATCGATTTATGTGAACACAAATGTACCTAGGGATCAGCTGTTTTTTTTCGCGATTTCACGGTTGGTACCTTAGTAAAAGTTGTTTCTTAAGTAAAATCATCGATTAAAGGATTGCCAATGAATTCAAAATCATTCAGTTATTCCAGTATACACGTTGAAAACTTTATCATTTCGAAAACGAAGAGGGGTCAAGAGGGGCCGAAGGGGGGGGGGGGAATCAGCTGATCCCTACATTTGTATTCACATAAAACGACAAAATAAAGGGAACACCTG
The DNA here is from genome assembly GCA_949699075.1 of Asteroscopus sphinx. Lineage (NCBI taxonomy): Eukaryota > Metazoa > Arthropoda > Insecta > Lepidoptera > Noctuidae > Asteroscopus > Asteroscopus sphinx. Next base: position 17,319,509 of record OX453013.1, read on the forward strand.
ATTGTCCCATAGTAAAAGTTGTTCAAATTGATGAGTACCCCTCTTCATTTTCGAAACGACTACATTTTCAGCGCGTATAAATCAGTTGGCTTTACGGTTAATGAGAACAACGTATTGTATTTGCATATAGGAACCAGACACAAGTCTTAGTAGTACATATGCTACCCATTAATCTCCGCAACAAAGGTTAAACAGTACTTGGACGTACGATAAACATTTGTATGCAAATGTCTCCCCTTCCCCTACATGTTCTAGGACTCACCGGCGACGTTAAGCGAGGCATTGTGACTGACGGCCTCGCCTGCCAGGTTGCGTGCCACGCACCAGTATACACCTTCGTCGCTCTCCTTCTTGCCTCGGTTTACCCTGGGGACATGAATCTTGTGAGCTGACTTGACTGTGGTGTTTGTTATGTGTAGATTTAGTAGGCGGAAGTAGATAAGTGATTTAGAAGGGCCTGTATTAACTGTGTTTATTTGCTTTCTTGTATGAGATTTCAACTCAACAATTTTCTACTATTATATGTCATATGGAGCACTTATCAGCTTGTAATTTTGACTATTGTTGAAAAAATGTTAATTTACCCATGTACTTTTTACTTGGTCTATGCCCATGTAGCAGATATTCAAGATAGAATGTTATAGTCCCGGTTTTGTTTTCAGGTATCGATCAATACAAAAAAATATCGTATTTGCCGCTTCTTTCCCACAACTGACATCACAAGCATTTGCAAATCTAGAAAAGATTTATCACCAGAGATGTAAGCCTTGTACTCCGAAAGACCCAAGTAATTCACCAATATACCTAGTCGACTGCATGACAGTGGTAACACTTATTGATGTCTGTCGGACGGAATTACGTGGTAGAATCTGAATAATAAAACCACCCTTAATTTTTTTTTTTTTATAGTTATGGCTTCATCGTTTTTCGATGATTTTGCCAACATCAAGGTAGGAAAAGACATGGACTCCTTAAAGCTGATGTTAATGTCAAACTGTTACCACTGACATGAAAAAGAAAATGGTGTTTCTGGCACATAGAAAATTCAAATGCAACCTGTTTATTCAGATTAGACTCGTTACAAAACACTTTTTGATCACACACCGCCGCTTCAGAATGTTATTGCTCCGGAATTGGAACAGCGGAGGAAGCTCTCAGAAATATTAAATTGCCATCTCATGTTCTACGAGTTTGTAAAGAAATATAATAAAAGCACTAGGTGTAGGTATATCAGTCTCAAAATTTAATTTTTCTGTATGTGTCTCATATCGCTTTTTGGACATAGATTTCTTTTAAACCACAGTATAATTATATCGAAATGGATCAGACGGAGCATGATCGTTATAGGGTGAGGTCTCAGAGCAACAGATAGGGATACAAGTGTGCGTGGATTATGTGCGCGTTCTTTATTCGTGTGCGTTAGTTGAGCTTGCGACACTAGGACCTCATACAATCTACACGGCATACCTAATTTCTTTAAATCTGTGGGTGAGGTCTTTAGAGACTTTTTCGCCAGTAAAAGCAGCATGCGATGAATGCTACGTTTAGGTATACCGAAAAAGGTCCTTTTCAAACCCAAGCCGCTGACCGCTGTCTCAATTTCTACGAAAAAACTTAAGCCATTTTACTACTAAACTAACTGACTTACCGGCCCACCACCACCTTTTAAGGTCTCTTTACAGGAAAACAATATTACCGAAAAAGATCATCTCAAGCTTAAACCGCAGACCTGTCTCAATGTTTACGGATAAAACTTTTACTCTTAACTACATTTTGCCGGCCCCCCACCACTTTTCAAGGTCACTTTACGAAGGATAAATCTTACCTTAAAAACAACAGCCCATCTTCCAACAAGACTCTATGTCCATCCTCAGCTTGTGGCAGAGGCGCTCCATCCTTGTACCACTGCACATAAGGTTTTGGTCTTCCTTCCACCACACATCTCAAGGTCGCTGGCTCGCTGCGTCCCGACACTGTGTTTGATGGGTGCTCCTTGATGCGGGGCGCTCTGTTTTGTGCTGGATGGGATAAAGAAATACTTTAGTACAATTTAGTCAGCAAGACTGACTAACAGGTAGATACAAAAAACATACAAAAAAAGGAAGGGAATATGTTGAATGTTCTCTTCGAGGAAATCTTAAACCGGGCGCTTTAAACGGCACTTTTGAACCTAGGTTATAACTTAATTTCATAGACATATTTCATTTCATTTAATTTCCTCTTATAGAAGATGAATTGTATGAACATTGGAGGCTCATTATAAACAGATTAGATTATGTATAACCTGAACAATACTTCTGTTGCTAAAACAAAACCTACCTATGTACGATTTTAATTCACAATTCGACTAAAGAGTAAACTCACAGATGAACTGAGTAATACATTAAATATTTATAGCAATATTAATGACATGTGTTGTATGAGCCGATAAGCACGTGGTCAACATGTCGTACGCATATTTAGTAAAAACATCTGTTTGCCTCCTTGAACTATATGCAAAGAAACTATTGTTTCAAGCAGACCAGCTGTCCACATGTATGACAATTAAAGATTATAGAATTTTGAAATACAAAATACTGATAGAGGTTTCAATGACACAGATATATTTTGTAAAGCCATTTATGACATTTTCGGTTAAATTCTCGTGGCAGGTGGAGTTCTATGCATAGGTTTAGAGAAAGTAGTACAGTCAGCTGTACAAAGATAAAAGATGTATACACTTGGCGAAAATACATCGTTAATTTAAGAAAAAACCGGCCAAGTGCGAGTCAGACTCGCGCTGTAAGGGTTCCGTACCTCTCAATGACCTGATACCCCATAAAAACTGATTTAATTTACGAGAGTTTATCAAAAGACATCAACGTACAGTGCGCAATATATGAATTTTTGTATGTTTTTCTTACGCAGGTACCACCACATATGTCTATGTTTGTCTTATTTTTCGTATTTGTTGCTAAACTACATAATATGCACTATAATCTGACCAAGTTTGATGTTGGCATATATTACCGTTTTGAAAATAGAGCAGGAACAAAAACGTTGAAAAAAATTCAAGTTTTTTGAGGTTTCTTGTATGGGGACCCCCTTTGGTTTTAAACTTACATTTGTTTTTATTATTTGTCGTGATACACCTCATAGCAATACATATTCTGAGAAAATTTCAATCGGTTACCTATTACCGTTCAAAAGATACAGCCCTGTGACAGACAGACGGACAGCGTAGCGAGAGTAATAGGGTCCCGTTTGGCACCCTTCGGGTACGGAACCCTAAAAAGTAGGGATTGAAATCTTTCAGTATTGTACAATTAGCATCTAGCAGATGGACCAACGACCTGAAGAATGTAACTAGATGGGGAAGGCATAGGACTGAGTGTTGTGGCGCTACTTCAGAGAAGCCTGTCCAGCAGTGGACTGCGATAGGCTGAGTTGAACCTACTTTTTGAGCTGACTGTACAATAAAATACTTATGTATTGTGAGACTCCTAAGTTAGCTGCAGATCTCTTTCTTAGTTTTACATTGCATAAACATAATGTTGATTGAGCTGCAGTATAAATGCTGAAATCAACATGATTGCGATCGCGAGTGAGTTGCACAATTCGGCAGCTGGTCTAGGGTGGACTATCTTCTGTCGTCCGCATTGCACGGCCCTCGAGTTGTGGTGATGTCCCAAGTGTACCCGGACATCGCCAAAGAAGAGTCTGTACAGGAAGAGGGACCCGGAAACGGGTCGCGCTGGATATGTCGCGAATGCCATGCATTGCAGTTCTCGCGGCTCATCCACCAAGGCGAGAGTAGGTACACGGCGGAGTTTTTAGTGGTGCGAGCCCCACATTACCACGCTGCCTCCCCGGGTGGCGTGGCATGCGGTAGGCATTTTCTCCGTCTCAAAAAAAAAAAAAAAGGGTGGACTATCTTGTGGGCCGCGCTAGATGGGTTGCGAACATTATGCGTAGCAGTTCTCGTGGCTCATCCGCCCAAGGTAACCAAGACTAGGCTAGACTAACTAAGTAGGCACACCACAGAGTTTTTAATGGCTGCGGGCCCTGTGGGGCAGTGTGGTTATGTGAAACAACACTCAACCTCCCTGGTTGTGTGAAATGCGATAGGCATTTTCTCCTATAGAAAATAGGTGGACTTTCTTAGCGTATATAACGTGCATAAGAAATGTGTGCCCATATTTGGAGAGCTCATTCAGGTCATATCAGCCCATTACTGTCTCACTGTTGGGTACGGGCCTCTTCTCAAAATGAGAAGAATTCAGGCCTTAGTTCACCACGCTGACCTTGTGCGGATTGGCGGACTACACACACCACATCGAGAACTGTATGGGGCACTCTCAGGTGTGCAGGTTTCCTCACGATGTTTTGTGATAATCTAATAATTAAGTGATAATCGAATTCTGATTCGCACATGAATTCGAAAATTCAAAAGTGCGGGCCGGGCTCGAACTCTGACCCTCTTGCATGGAAGGCAAGTGTTCAACCGCTTGGCTATCAATGCATTCAGGACATACCATAAAACAACTTTTAATATGGCGAAAAACCAGAAATGGTGAAAGATAAAACAGCTGAAGATATAAATTGTGGAAAGAAAAATCCACAATCCACATTTACAACAATTTACATCCACAATTTTATTAATAACTAATACTTTCCAAAACGTTTATCTTTAGATTTCGCCCCGCATGCGTTAAGGGGAATGTAGCAGACAAGTGAAAAAAAAAAAAAAAAAAAGAATATAATAAATAAATAAGTACAGGTTCAGAAACTATTAACTCTGTAAAATATAGTTCGCTGTAGTTGTAGATAGAAAAAATGCCAAAAGTGGCCGTTTTTCGCACTTTCTATCTACAACTACAGCGAAGTATAATTTACCGAGTTAATGGTTTCTGATTAAACTACAGTAGGTACCTGTACTTCAATCGTTAAAAACTAATTTTTGATAAAATAAATGATGTGTTGTGATGTGACTAGTAATATTTATATTTTTATATTTTTACTGATGGGGGCGATACTTGGCTGATACATTTCCCTTAACGCATTAAAATCATAAATAATTAAAAAACAGCTGCTTCATAGAAAAGTGGTTTGATATATTTTTCAAAATTTCAGGGTTGACCCCGTAGTAAGTTGTTCGATAGCATTGCCTGAATGAGCTCTTCAAATATGACTAAGCTTTTCTGATACACGTTGTAGTCTTAAGCATAGCTAAGTTCAAAGTTGTTCTTAGGTTCATCGACGTTAATTTTCGGATTAAACGCCCGATTACTCGAAAATTTTACTGAAATTGTGGGTAAACTGTCGTTTAACCTGAGAAATATCGTTGTTGAAATCAAGAATTAGGATGGTGTTCATTAACTTTAATGCTCTGATTAAACAGCCGATTACACGAAAAATGTACTAGAATTTTAGGTAAACAGTTGCTTAACCAGGTAATTAATTATCTTTTGGTGAACTCAAGCCTTAGATGACCGCTAACTGGCATATTAACCGATTAGACACACTTCCAAGACCATAATCCATAAATGTTGCTCCACACATGTTAGAAGTTTTTAACCTTTTAAACACAATGATCCTCGTTTGTTTTTAATAAATTGCTAACACATTGTAAGTATTAAGATTATTGAGTATGATTCATTTCAATATTTATGTCAATGACTATAACGTCTATAATGACTATAATGTAAAACTAAAAATAAAATGAAGTTATCCACTTTATGAATCATTTAACTGCTACAGTGGTGTTTATTCTCTTGTTCACAAGCTAAACTTATTTTAAACTATTGCTCTCTATTTCTTATAGTAGATACAAGAAAGGGATGGCAACTATTTTAGTGCTGTCAAATTAATCGGAATTAATACAAGTTTACTCGTGATCTCGGAACGTGCCGACTAAAATACGAAGAAGTAAACACACGTAAACTAATTCGGCAGCACTAAAATTGTTGCCACCACTTTCTTGTATCTACTATTAGTAAAAGAGAGCGATAGTTTAAAAGAAGTATAGTTTGGGAACAAGAATAATCAACACCATCGCCCTATTAGTCGTAAGTGTAGGCTCACTTTAATCTGTGTGTTAGCTTTTTAGGAGTTTTTTTTATATGTATAAATCGTCCTTGAGTAGAGAGCGTAAATCAGAAACGAAGACGCCCCGCAGCCAGATGTACCAATTCTGAAGAAGATAGCTGGGATGGACTGGATGCAGAACGCAGAAGAATCAAGTGTCGTACGCAACTTGGAAGAGGCCTATGTCCAGTAGTGGATGGACAGCGATAGGCTGAGTTGATTCATTGACCACGACATAGAAAATGTATTTGAGTGAAGACCGGGAATTAGAAAACGCTTCATAAGACGCCTCACAGCCAGATGTACGAAATTCTGAAGAAGAGAGCTGGAGTGGACTGGATGCAGAAGGTCCTAGTGTTGTGGCTCAACCTTGGGAGGCTTACGTCTAACAGTGGACAGTGATGACTGAGTTGATTCTTTGACCCTGACGTAAAATACGTACTAGAGTACAGAATGGGAACTGGAAAACGCAGCGTAGGACACCCCATAGCCAGATGTACGAATTTCTGAATAAGATAGCTTGGGCGGTCTGGATGCAGAAGGCGGAAGGTCCTGGTTTTGTGGTTCCTCAACCTTGGGAGGCCTATGTCTAATAGTGAACAGCGATGACTGAGGTAATTCTTTGACCCTGACGTAGAATACGTACTAGAGTACAGAATGGGAATTGTAAACGCAGCGTAGGATACCCCGCTGCCAGATGTACGAAATTCTGAAGAAGGTGGCTGGGGTGGTCTGGATGCAGAAGGCGGAAGAATTTAGTGCTGTGGTGCAACTTTGGGAGGCCTATGTCTAATAGTGGACAGCGATGTGAGTTGATTCTTTGACGCTGACGTAGAATACGTACTTGAGTATAGACTGGGAATTGTAAGACGCCCCGCAGCCAGATGTACAAAGTTCTGAAGAAGATAGCTGGGTTGGACTGGGTACAGAAGGCGGAAGGACCAAGTACCTATTGTAACGCAACATGGGTGTGCTAATAGTTGACAGCGATAGGCTCACTTGATGGAATGCCCATGACATGGACGTCTTACTTTATTCTTCAATCACGCTGAAATGGCTAAACGGATTTTGGTAAAATCTGGCATAAAGATTACCATATATATATACTATTTTTATTTTTATTTCAGAAAGATAAACAGTTCCCGAGGCATGCATGATAACGTCTTTCTGTGATAAGCCGAATTATACGCGGGTGAAGCCGCGGGCATAGACTAGTGTATTTAATTTCACACTGTACTTCATTACAAAATAAAAAGAGTGTCCATGATCTTTGGATCAAGTTGATCCCTGGTTTAAAACAGACCACTTGGCTCTCCGTGGGAATCGTAACAGGCGGTTAAAGGATTTAAAATTGTTTTACAATACGTACAATGAATAACAGAAAGTACGTGGGACACTCAGAAAGTTTTGCGAAACTAAAAAAAATTGTTCTATACGTATATATATTTTTATCAAATCTTTTCAAAGTACTTTCCACCAGCCTCTATACAAAGATTCATGCGCCTAAACCAGTTTTCAAAACACTTTTTCCAGTCCGCCGCAGACACCTCGTTTACAGCCTGCTCGAACGCAGCCAGCGCATCTTCCGGCGACGAAAATTGTATCCCTTTGAGCTGATTTTTTATTTTTGGGAATAAAAAGAAGTCACACGGTGCTAGATCAGGGCTGTAAGGAGGGTGACCCAGGAGTTTGACTGGCGTGCTGTCCAGGAAGTCCCTCGTTTTGAGTGCGGTGTGCGCAGGTGCATTGTCGTGGTGGAGCAGTAGCCCGCGGAGCCCTGTGTTTGGTCGCTTGTTGCTTATAACAGAGAAAACTTCTGGCAAACATTTGGTAGTATACCATTCGGCATTAATGCTTCTTTGATCCCGTAAGGGAATTGATACCAAGTGGCCAGTCAAATTAAAAAAGCTAGCGATCAAAATCTTACCCCCGCTTCTAGATCGCTTCACTTTGGTAGGCGTTGGCTCATTTTGAAACACCCAAACAGTCGACTGGCGCTTGGTTTCTGGGTCGTATTGATAAATCCAGGACTCATCACCTGTAACGATGTCGTAAACACGCCGAGACGAGCCTGCTTCAAATTTGTTAAGCATATCACGGCACCATTCCACCCGGGCCTGCTTCTGAGCATCGGTGAGGTTGTGCGGCACCCAGCGTGATACTATCCTCCTCACGCGAAGATGGCTGTGTAGAATCTCGTGAACGTTTCCCGATCCAATCTTCAATATGTGTTGAATCTCCTGATATGTAATTCGCCTATTGTCTTGGATTAAATTTTTCACTGCTAGCACGTTTTCTTCGGTAACAGCCGTCAAAGGGCGACCGCTTCTTTCGTCATCCCCCAAAGTTGGTCGACCGCGCTTGAATTCGTTATACCAACGATACACGGTTGCCTTGGAAGGGCCTTCATCCATGAATGCCATTTGAAGTCTATCGTACGATTCATCCGGTTTCAGGCGACACTTGAAATCGTATAAAATCATAGCTCTAAAATGTTCCCGGCGCAGATCCATATTTCAGTGAGACACAATACTTTGAATTAACTCGCAAAAAATGTGGAGGGAAATTTTGAAATTGGAACTTACTTATTTTTACTTATAAATAATCATATTTTCGAAAAACATTATAACTGGCCAGTCTCCCATATATAAAAACTTTTTTTCGCAATACTTTCTGAGGGGCCTGGTATCTACATATTAAAGTATGCACTTGATTATGGGCACGGAGAACTTTATAATTAAACTAGCGGTGCCCACGGTTTCCCCCGCTTACTGAAATAAAATGTAGCCTATGTTACTTCTGAATAAAGTAGCTTTCTAACGATGAAAGAATTATTAAAATCGGTTCAGTAATTTCAGAGTTTATTGATTACAAACAAACAAATCTTTCCTCTTTATAATGTTAATTTAATTAATATTAATATCATATTATAATTATTTATTTATATTAATTTAATTAATATTAATATTATATTTAATTAATATTATACCCTGAAATCGCGAAAAAGACATCAGCTACTCTCTATATTTTTTGTGTTCACATAAATCGACAAAATGTAGGGAACACTAGTTTTTTTTTTTCGCGATTTCAGGATTGGTTCTGTAGTAAAAGTTGTTCATACTGATGAGTATTATTTCAATAACACATCGTAGATGTAACTGAGATTAGCAAAGTAGCAGTGTGGGCAGAGATTAATCAATGAATGAAGGAAAAGAAATTAACGAAAATCACAAAATTTATGGATGGTTTTTTGTCCTGCAATCACGCTGAAATGGCTCAACAGATTTTTTTTTTTCCCCGATTAAAAAGAACACGGTCCTTAATAATGCATTACAAACTAGCCTACAAGAATAGGTAGTTTTAATCAAAAGAAGATACAGTTCATACAAATAATGATATTGTGAGTGATTACTGCGTGCATCGAAACGATTTTAACTAATAAATATAAATAAATAAATATAAATATTTTTGGGACATTTTTCACGGCACCATCTAGTCTAGTCCCAAACCAAGCAGAGCTTGTGCTATGGGTACTAGACAATGGATATAATACTTATATACTTTTTTTTTGTAAATACATACTTATAATACATAAGAAACACCCAGACCAACACAAATACTTATGTTCATCACACAAATATTTGTGTCCTGTGGGAATCGAACCCACGACCTCGAGATCAGCAGTCTGACACTCGAACCACCAAAACACAGACGTCGTCAAATAACATTGTAATAATAATAACATTGTACGGTAAATTAAAATATATTTTTTAGAAATATCTGTAAGACGCTTGTCATCTTAGTCTACCTGCGACCACGAAATGCTGCAAAGCTTTCGAAACGTCAGGAAAACCAATTTAAATAATATACGCGATTTAATCCGGTTAAACTTTGTAACTTTGTGTTTATTATAAGATACAGTTACTTTGTTAGTTCCTGTCTCTACTGACTGTAGTTCCGTAGTTTATGTGTAAAAGCATGAAGTAAACATTAACTAAATAAAATTGTGTCGAATAAGTATTTCTAATCGATCTACAAAAAATACCGTGGCCATTTATAAACATTATTTAAAAAGACATTGATGTAGTATAAATATAAAATTTCGATTAACAGTATTATGACTACGATTCATGAAAAAAAAACACTTGGTCAAAATAACTGTGTACTGACCACATAAATTGTAGTGAAACGCAATTCTGTTCATTGATTCCGTCAATACGTTAATAATAATGTTCATCAGGCTCTATTTCTAGATCAAATTGATCAATCGATCATTGTACCGACGACTTCGTGTCTTTATGTATAGGTTGCAGTCATTGCACATTTCTAGACATGCATGAATTATTATTTATTAATTCAATTCTAGAACTGAATTTTAGTATGGCACGTGCTTAAACGTAATTTATTCTTTAAATTGTATGTCTTATGTGTTTAATATTACTATTGTTTGAACAGCACCATCACTATCAGGTGAGGTGACGGTCAAACGCAAGCCTAGTAGGAATAAAAATATCTTTTTTTTAAATTAATAACCAAATGTTTTTTTCGTCGCTCATTTGTTTGTATAATTATTATGCTGTGTCCACCTTAAGTTGTGCAACTAATTTAAGTAGGTAAATACCACAATTATGATTGTTTTCTAATCTATCTAATAATATAATAGAAAAATTGCACTTAGTAACCTAGTACTACCTAAAAGGCCCGACTAACACTTGTCAAAATGCTCTGCGTAGTGTCACATTTCAGGATTATATGTAGGACCTATAACATAATGCATGTTTTGCTACTTGAGTCATTGCGAATAGCTTTTACTTATTTTTATAATTGAAATTATAGTAATGAATCTGAGGGTTAGGTAATGCAATTTCGATGTCGCCAGATCGAGATCTCGCGAAATCTTGTCTATATTTTACGAGATTGATGTCGTACGAAAATCGGACGAGATCTCGCGCGAGGACGAGTATATGCAACTGTACTATGGGCAAATACATTTCAATGTGTTTTTCGCAGCGCGGCGCGTTGGTTTTTAAACAATCTGTAAGATTCACAGATAAAATCTCTGAATAGAAGTCACACAAAACTATTCATGCATATAAATTGTATTGAGTTGTCCTTTTAATAGCGTAGCATTAAATTTGGTTACTCATACTGATAAGTCGAACGATTGACGCCTACTCCATCCGTAAAACATTCCTTTATTCATAGTTACAAGTGCCGCGTCTTTATAAAAACTGACCAAGTGTGAGTCGGACTCACGCAGTAAGGGTTCCGTACCACCTGATACCCCATAGAAAATGATTAAATTTACGAGAGTTTATCAAGACATTAACGATCGTACGCGAAATGTGATTTTTTGCCTCTCTTTCTTACCTAAGTACCACCACATATGTCTATGTTTGTCCTGTTTTTAGTATTTTTTGCTAAACTACATAGTATGCACTATAATCAGACCAAGTATGACGCTGGTATATATTCCGTTTTGAAGATAGAACAGGAACAAAAACGTTGAAAAAAATGCATGTTTTTCGAGGTTTCTTGTATGGGGGACCCCCTTTGGTTTTTTATTTTTTTATTTTTAGTATTTGTCGTAATAGGCACTATAGTAACACATATTCTGTGAAAATTTTACCTGGTTATCTATTACCGTTACAAAGATACAGCCCTGTGACAGACAGACTGACGGACGGACAGCGTAGCGAGAGTAATAGGGTCCCGTTTGCACCCTTTGGGTACGGAACCCTAAAAAGTAACATATGGATCTCTCAATAACCGTCTTCGTTTGTACGGGTGTCCGTTTGTCCGTGTGTCCGTTCCACTGCATTTAGATAGACATACAGATAAAACGACACTCGGGTATTGTAATAATTGTGATTTATTTTTTTCTTTTGTTCTTTTGTTATAGGGTTGGCTGTGCTTAGTTATTGTGAAAGAATAAATTTAAGAACTTTTATAAAATAAATGCGTGAAAAAGTGATGAACGTCCATCAGATTTTTTTTAGTTTTAAATTTTAGATTGCGGTTTCTCATAATAAAAAGTAAAGTTGAGATCAAAGGTGAATAATTATTAGAATATGTTGTTGCCTCGGACCAAAATAATAAAATAGACGGAGCGCGTAGAACTACTAGGTGAAGCCAGAAAAAGGATTACTAAATAGCAAAGGAGTAGGTGCCCACCCACTATTCTACCCACAGTTTTCACGAGCCGCGATTAGGAGTGTGCATCTAATACTATGAGTGCCTAGTGTGACTTTGAAACTTACCCATCCGTAATCGATTGCGTCGAGTTTCATTCATTAATCAGCAGCGCCCCTGCCGAAAACGAGGAGGAACTACTGATTTCAGAATGAAAGTCGACGCATTCGACATCTATTTCGATAGCATATGCGTACGTATCAAACTCGGAATCAGCACTCAGACCAAAAGAATAAGATTAACGCACACTGTTATCTGGATTATCGGGAGCGATCGCGGTCGCGAACACTGCGGGCGGAATAGTACTCCTTTGCTCTTTAGTACCTAATCATTTTTCCGTCTTCACTCACTAGTTCTTCGCGCTCCGTTTATCTTATTCTTTTGGTCTGAGGTTGTTGCCTACACTTTTGACTAAACACATTTTATGAAGCGCTATAGAACAGCGTGTAGTTTTTTGACCTATTATGGTGTAATATTATTAACTGAGTTCCTTTCATGGGATAAATTACTCATTATACCAACATCTTTTACTATGGGCACAGTATAATATTAACATCTTTACTGTGAGCTATGGGAGCAATCCTGAAATGGCGATAAAAAAACAGCTACTCTATACATTTTGTTGAGTTACATCAATGACTTTGTTAAAATCATTTTGTAAAAAATAAGAGCTAAATCAATTCAGACAAACTTTTTACAAATGAAATTATTTTCTCATAAAAAATACTAATGTCAACCGCACGTCAGTGGTAACAATTGCATTACAAAAATTGCCCTTACTGCTTAGGAAATAAAGACACTGTCAAGGTCAAACTATTACCACTGACGTGCGGTTGACTGTAGGTGCCTATGTGCCTATAAAACCACTAATTTTTATATTCTTAAGATTTGTCAAAGAAACATCAATACAAGGCCGAACAAGAGTAAAAACAGACCACAGCTGCATGATATAAATCGAATCTGAAATAATCACTACCCTTTCTATGTTATTAACTAGATAATTGTAGTCGTTACATAATTATAGGCCTTTTATGTGCAGCCAAGCGAAAAGGTGGGGGAAGTCTTTACAAAAGCTTTATTGATAAAAAAGAACAAAACAGCAATTATTTTTACTAGTGCGTCCGTTATTAGAAGATATTTGATATTTTTTCATGGTGAAATGATCTAAAAGCTTACCTGTAGTTAAGCGGTTAGATACCTTTGCCCATAACAACAACAAAGCCACCTAGGCAGTTTCCTAAATAGTATTTCAAGTCGCGTTCCTAACTAGTTGTTGCTACCTATTCATGAAATGCACGGTTTTCTCAAATAAAACAGGATTTTCTTATGTATTATAAGTATGTATTTACAAAAAAGTATATAAGTATTATATCCATTGTCTAGATACCCATAGTACAAGCTCTGCTTAGTTTGGGACTAGAAGGTGCTGTGTAAAAATTACAAAAAAGAAAACTCTCTCCAAGACTACCTACCTGTATGTTCTCCATTAATTTACGTACCTATATACTTAGAGTAGGTAACTTTTTGTGCTTCAACTTTGAGTGATAATTTCACTCAAAGTTGAAGCACAAAAACAATTAATGTGTAAGCGGCATGTGAATTTTCACCAACAGCAACGCAGCGTAGGGCGCCCCCCTGCCAGGTGGACCGACGACCTAAAGAACGTGGCTGGGGGGGACTGGATGCGGAAGGCAGAGGACCGAGCGTTGTGGCGCAACTTGGGAGAGGCCTATGTCCAGCAGTGGACTGCGAAAGGCTGAGTTGATTGATGTGAATTTTCACCAACACGCACATAGACGAGCGAAAATTTACTGAACGTAGCCTTTTAAGGCCACCTTGAAATTGCTTCTCTCCACATGCGCCTACTGCAGTTCTAAGCCTAGCATCGACCATACATACACCCCATAGACGCCTCATAACAGGCGACCGATGTCTGTCAACACATCTATGAAATTTCACTAATGTAGGTCGCCACTATTCGCCACATGAAAACTTCAAATCATTCTCGACCACTTAAAGGAGCTACGCGTTAGTGATTAGCCAATAGCCGCCTTGGTAAGTTGGTACGTCCAATCGGTTTGCACTTTGCAGTACCCCGGCTCAGCTAGTTGACAGAATTTTTTGTACGCATTTTATTCAACATCAGGCATCTATTGGGCTGTATGGTCGATGAAGCGTATATTCTAAACGTAAAAATGTTCAATATAACAATTTACTATATTTTTTATAACTGTCGAGTAGTCAATTTACTAATGAACGTATCTTCATCTTTTTCCTTTTGCCATTTCTGTGTTGATAAGTACTTATATATTTATACATACTTATTATCATCACACAGACGAAAAATATATTGTGTGTGTATATTTTGTATATTATTCTTTAACTCTGGTTCTTTATATGCTTCTTTAATTATTTGTTATTTTGTTTTGAATAAACATTGTGTGTTGTGCGGCCAACCCTACAACCATCGCAGGCGCAACATCGGTAGTTGTCCTTTATTAATACTTGTCACTGTCAGTGATAACGCGACACAATATAACTATGACATGTTTGTCTTTTTGTTGCAGTGTGGGTGCACTGCGCAGGCGACGGGAATAAATCGATTAATATATTTATACGTTTTTATCAGACAACTTGATACAATGGACGTAATGTGATTATTTTAGACGGCTTTATTATAATGAAAAAGTACAGCCCTATAGTTACGTTTTGTTGGTTCAACTTTTTCAAGGCTTGGCTTTGGTTTGGTATTTTTCTTTTGTACTATTAAAATGAATGGTCATAGAACAACGCGCGGCTTTTAAAACTTATATGCTGCATGATATTTTTGGTTGAGTATAATATGCGAAGTTTTAAAGCTTTACTTTTTAGCACCACAGACATAGTAAAAAATATAGACTAAGTGCTGCGAACAACCATAGTGAAGCCTACAAAAACCGTGCTCCTTCATGTACAACCAGTGCTCACGTACACACCATGCACCTGAAGGATATTTGTTTTCGCGATGCTTATGCCACGACATGTGAACTGAGAGGGGTGAGCACGGTTTAAGGTGCATGTGGTGTGGTGTGGTGTGGGTGTGGTGTGGTGTGTGTGGTGTGTGTGACTGCCTCGTTGTAATGAGTCTCGTCTAATGGTTGCAAGCGCGACTGCTGAGCGTGGGGTCCTGGGTTCGATTCCCGGGTCGGGCAAAGTGTTATTGTGTTTTTTCATTAGGAAATTCTCAGTAGCAGCCCGGAGTCTGGATTTGTGCCCGGTCAATGGCAATAGGCTCGCCCCCTATTACATGGGACTATAACATAAATGGCGAAATGTGGGTGTATTATTACACCTCTGCCTACCCCTTCGAGGAAATACAGGCGTGATGTTATGTAACCATAACCAAAAAGGGTGCAAACAGGACCATATTTCTAAGTCTACAACGTCACTCCAACCATCAGTAAGGCTCTATCTTAGGAAGCTAGATTATATTTTCACAGTTTATAGGTATGTTGTTGTTGCCAGAATCTTGACAAGTAATAAAAAATTTAACTATCTAAAACGTAGACAATCCCAAGTACGTTTACCCAAAATATTTTGAAAATTACAAATTCATGTTTGGATCACAATTTGATATCACTTGCTTTAACGGTGAAGGAAAACATCGTGAGGAAACCTGCACACCTGAAAGTGGTCCATAGTAGCAATGGTGTGTGTAGTCCGCCACCTTTTTCTTTAAGCGGAGAAAATGCCTATCATTTGTCACACCACCGGGGAGGCGGTGTGGTTATGTGGGCTCGCACCCACTATAAACTCCGCCGTGAGCCTACTTCCACCTTGGGTAGATGGGCCACGAGGACTGCAATGCATGGCATTCGCGACCCATCGACCCATCCAGCACGGTCCCCTTCAGGGCCTTCCACTTTCTTCCTAAACTCTCCTTCGGCGATGTCCGGATTCACTTGGAACAACACCGCAGCTCGAGGGACGTGCAATGCGGTCAAATAGACTCCCCAGTCTATTGCCCGCTGGCCTCTCTTAGGGCGGCATTAGGATACTGTAAAGCCGCCTGCGCCGCGCCGACCCATCCTCCTGCGGCAGATCGCATAAGCGAGGGAGTCCTCCCTGACCCGTTCCCCCGCTTCCTTCTGCGAGATAACATCCTCGCAGATGGACGCGACTGTCTCCTACGCACAGTCTGTTATTTTGCCTTAGTTGCGGCCATGTCCATTTTATGTTTTTATTCGATAGCTATAGTAACGATAAAGGTTTGGCAGAAAGACCTATGGTATTTTTTTTGTATAATTATAAAGTTATTAAGGTTTCATTGAAAAGTGAGAAAAACAAAATTAATTTTTATTTTCGAAAATTGTTGTAATACATATCTAGTTAGTCCTTTAAATAAAGTAACAGCATAATATATATTTAGATAAAAAAATGGGGCATCGTACCTTTGATATATTAGGAGATTTTTTACTTTTACCGATTAACACAAAACATTTTTTTTTCATGTTTTCTTATCACGGTCGCATCTTATTTTCATTTAAATATATGCGTAATGTTATTGTCAATAATACACTAAAATATGACATGCGTCAATAGCAGGAATACGAAGATAGAGAGTTTCTAAATATTTTTGAAATTTCTATGGAAATAGGGTTGTCGCAATTGAATAAATAAAAAAATTAAATAAAAGTGCCAGATATTTACCAAGTATTTAACTAACTTTGAGTAAACTCTTTCTGGTGTCTTTCTGTGTCTCTTTCTGGGTTTCTGTTGTCTGAAAACAATTACTATAATGTTCTCAATGCTCTAAGACTACAACGATACGTGACGCTAACCTAGCAGTCATCATCGGAGTTTGTCAAAACTTCTTCTGATGATAATACGAGTATATTATCATCAGAAGCGTCTGTTACCAATTCAGTATTAGGAATATCAGCAAAACTTTGCGGTAGTGGATCATGGGTAATAATATTCTCCATTGTCGGTTTTAAGAGTGACAGAACCTTGCCGGGAAGAACGGAACGTTTATTCTTTTTATGTCGGTTGCCAATGGACATCAGCGATAGGAATGGGTCGGAAGACTCTAGCGCGCGGTGAAACAAGTCGAACACTGTTGTTTTGCGATCTAATTTTCGGGTATGATGCTCACGGTCGTAACGCCAAAACTTGTTCCTTGATTCACCGGCTTGTTCTGACAGCATTCCAATGGGTAAGGAAATAGATTCTATTATTTTTGCTCCATGCATCAGTATCTTGTGCAGAGTAACTGACATATAACACCAGTTGTACTTTTGCACGTATTTAACAGCGAGATTTTCACAAAAATATTGAAACTTTTGAGAATCGATTTCCAACTCGCTTGATAATGTCACAAGAATGGTGTGTAAATCCTCAACAAGCCATTCCTCAATTCCAAGAATATCTGCAAATGTTTTCCGGTTTGAATCTGACAATGCAGTACGGGCAGTGTTGCCATCATTGGTTGTTCCTGCATTAGGCCTTACTACATCTACCAGCAAACCCATTTTGTTTCTAATGTCCGTTTGAATTTGTTTTTTTCTTCTTTCCACAATACGACCTTCGGGAGAGTTTTTTGTAACTCTCCATTTTTGCACGTCTGGATCATTTTTATAGCCTAAATGCAACAAAAATTCGAATATTCTGATCCAGGCATGCAGTGGACTTATTCCGTGAAGTAAAGCTTCCTGATTTAATGGTTTTTTTGCCACTTCGTCAAGTTTATTAAACTCGGTGCAAGTAGCTCCACAACACGCACACCGTAATTGTGAGCTGGTATTTGTGATGACATTAAAGACTTTTCCGTCAATTATGGTGAGGTATAATTTTGGATCTCCGACAACGACATATCCAGCAGAAATTTCCGAATAAATTTGTGAAAGATTTTTAATTTCTTCTTCTACCCGGTTCCTTTCTTCCAGAATCAGATCTTTTGATTCTGATCTGTATTGTATTTTTATTGGTCGGCAAAATCTAAAAGATTGTGGATTTGGGTTTGACCATAAGACAAAACCATCAAGACTTTTTATGCGCAACGGAATGTAGGTAGTAGCAAAGAGGCAGTGTTCGTCATCAATTTTATCAGAAAACGTTTGCTTATATGTTGACTGTCCTGTGCTACCATCAAAACCCCATGAACCCTCAAAAACGCAGTGAAGTGTATCTAACTGTTTTTGATTGCAATATTCCGAAACCCTTTGGTCGCAAGAGTCAATGATTCGTCGAAACGTGTGCATAAGTAAATCATTTAAAGGTACTTTGGCTTCTCGTTCTGATATTTCAATTTCAACATCAGGATAACAATGTTTTTTAGCTTTTTGTATCTTATAATAGGGAGGGTAAATATTAAATCCTCGAGATTTGGCACCTTGTTGCATGTAGATATAGTCTTCCACTGATAGTTTTATATCAATCATTAAACAAAGAGCTTCATCAGGAGAATAGGGTTTGGGTTCCGATTTTGACTTTATGGTTCCCGCGATTTTTTTAGGCCGAGTTGGACTTTTCAAGCATTCCTTTATTATAAACTCAAACTCCTGAGCAGAACTTTTATTTAGTTTTTCGCCGGTTTCGTCTGTTACTATTCTCGACATAACTTTAATTAGTTTTGAATGAGGTTCTCCGTCAAGCGATTCCTCAAGATCTTTCCGTGCACGGCGCTTTTGGCGATCACTTAAATTTTCATAAAATGTAGATGTGGAACTGGATGAAGCATCAAAAGAAGTTTCAGGTTTCGGATCTATTGAAGGTTCAAGTTCTTGGGGTCTTAAAGTTTTTTGTAAGTCAAAGCTACTAGTTCCCGAAGTCGAAGGATTATTTTGTAATAAATGTGTATTTGATGTGAAACTGGAATGAGCGCCAAAAGAAGTTTCAGGTATCGGGTCTTCAGGTTCTTGGTGTCTTGAAGTTTTTTGTAAGGCATAGCTACTACTTCTCGAAGTTGAAGGATTATTTGGTAATAAAAAATGTGCCTCATCCAATTCTATAATACTTTGTTGTGGTAAAGGACTTTCCTCGATATTCACTTTTGGTATTTCAATATCAAAAATAGTGGAAAGCCAGTGTTTGTTTTTATTACAAAATCGTTTGAAATTCCGTTTACTACTGCGATATAAAGTTTCACATTTACTTAAAAATTTTGAAAGATTGTATTTAAATTCATTGTTTTGGCTATCGATATTGTTCGGAATTCCATTTGGATATAAAGTGTTTAATACGATTAGGCATCGTTCCTCTGAATCGAGATCCAAAGGTCTTTTATGAACCCCGTGCAAATGTGCCTTATCTACCAAAATTTTATAAATTTCCAATTTCGTGAGTGATTTCTTCAGATCCGTGTTCGTGCTTTCGTTGTTAGTCGTTGGAGTTGCCACTCGCTGACCAGCATGAGGGTTGGCGCCCTCATGCCCCCCTTGCATTAAGTCCTCTGGTCGGGGCCCAGAAGGACATCCCCCAGCAGGACGGGTCAGTACCTGCTGAGGCAAAGCAGTGCCATGGGTCTTTGACGGCTCCATGACACCTCACCCCCGCTTCTCCAGATATTATGTATGGAAATTGGGTTTTGACATTCTATCTAACGAGGGCGGACCCCTTCCCAATTCCACATAATATCCTTCATCGAAGATTCATTCTGATGTAAGTGCATGCACTTACAAAACAAAAAAGAATAATAAACAAGATTTGTTTCATGATTTGTTAGTTACAGGTGAATCTAATAAAAGCGTGTTAGTTAAGACATGATTAGACCAAGGATAATGCTTCAGAAATAGTAATAGGAAATTATAATAATTGAAGAAGCAAATTTATTCCGAGCGAAATTGGTCGTTTGTTAGAGGCGCCTACATTAGTTGACAACCCTAAATTAAAACTTTAAAATTGAATATCTCCGAGTTCTTGTGTTCGTTGCTTCTTATTTTTTTTGTGGTAATACTTAGTATTGTACTAAACATTGACACACAAAAATAAAATGCGACCATGTTAAGAATGACCATAAAAAAAATTATTATGAAATCATAGAAAAAATAAAATTGACGCCTAGTAGAACGCATTTTTTTAAGATAAAATAGATGTAATGATGCATTAAGTTAATGGCTAGCGTGCCATGAAACATTTATTGTAAAATGTTCATTATGAGAGCCTAAAACACGTTTCTATTGTTTCTATGGATTTTTCTCGATTTTCGAAATATGTTGAAAACTATGACACATAAAACCACGGGGGTTTTAATAGAAGTTTTGTTTGGTTATTATCTTTCTAAAAGCCTCAAAAAATAAGGATGGCCGCAACTAAGGCAAAATAACAGACTGTGCTACGCCTCCACCAACCTAGGTCATTCAACCGCCGTCTAGTAGTAGTCCGCCAACCCAGCCCTCTTCTCATTCTAAGAAGAGGCCCGTGCCAAGCCATGGTACAATAATAGGCTGGTTATGATAAGTTGTGTTTTTTTCCCAAAAATGGCTTAGCTTTCACGTAATCTCTATAGTTAAAGTTAAGTTATAAATGAGTCATCAATGTCAGCGGAGAAGTGTCCTTATCTTGAGATAGGAGAAAATTAACTACCTATGACTAATTACGGAAACTTTAAAAATCCACTATGGTGTTAATTATGAAGTAGCTTTAATAATCTGTTATTTAAGTGTGACTTTTTTATTTTAGATCTCTGAAAATATTGCGAATAAAATTCGGTTAGGCCGCTTTTGCGCTGACGGCCTAAAATATAGTACCTATGAATAAAACGCCTAAGTACGGGAGTATGACTTGTACCTTCCCGGTTATTTGGTATGTGTGATCAAGTCAAGATATAAAACAGCTTCTAAACTTTTGCGATGCATGATAAATTTATTAAATTTGTGGCTTATCCCAACAAATATAAATCATGTTGTCATAAAGATACTTCTAAAATCACACGGTTGTCAAATTGATTAGATCACATTAGATTTGCAACTGAAGGATTTTTTAAAGTAAAGTTTTTTGACCTCTGTATCGATGCAAAAAAGTTTCCGTGTGCATAAGATCTTACGATTTATCGGCGCCGGCGTTCAATCACGATCTTAGTACAGTAAACTGCATATCAATGGTAACTTAACCACAGTAAACGACACTAGCTTAGTATGTAAAATTCATATTAGATAGGTTCCGCTTATACATGCAGAAATTTTAATTGCTTCTCTCCCGAAAAGGGGTCATTGTACTCATCATTATGAACAACTTTTACCATGGGACCAACCCTGAAATCACAAAAAAAACTGTTGGTACGGTCGACCGCACGTCGGTGGTAACACTTTGACATTACCAGCATCTTTATTTCGTAAGCAGTAAGGGTGGTTTTCGAATTGAAGTGTTACCACTGTCATGCAGTCGACTGTACCTACATTTGTGTTCAGTTAAATCGATAAAATGTAGGGACCACCTAATTTTTTTTCGCGATTTTGGGGTTAGTCCCATAGTAAAAGTTGTTCATAATAATGAGTACAATGATCCCTTTTCGGAAAAGAAGCCATTAAAATTTCAACACGTATAATAGTGTACCCTTAGGCTTACATTCAGAGACAAATCTAAGCGTGAAGTCATGCTTCCAACTGTCAAAACGCAGTGCTATTTGACAGTTGGAAGCATGAGACCACGCTTAGATTCGTCTCTGAATGCCAAAGAGTAATAAGATATAGAGTGATAGTGTTATTCAAATTTCCTCTGAAATTTGAAGCACAAAAACAATCGATGTGCAAGCAATTAATTATTCTAAGGGTTTAACTACCATTGATATGTGGTTGATTGTATTACAAACGTTACCTATCTTTTAAGTCTTACTGAACTTCGTTTGTAGTCTGTCGATAATAAAACACTATACCTACTGAACATATTAAAGAAATATTTCAATACCCTTAATAAAACCAAAATACTCTGGCTTCTACACTACAACCCTACAATATTTACCTACCGCTAGGAAAACAAAAATTCAAAATACCTGTCCCAGTTTTAGTAGAACGAAACAAATTATATTTAACATTCGGGCCATTCCAAAGTGACGGGTGGGACATTGTAACTCCTTTTTGCTCAAACTTTAAGTAATTTCTCCATAACCATTGATGCATTAGCTTTAAAATGATAACCATATGAAGCCCTGACATTAGTTTCAAATGAAACTAATAAAAGAAAAAACTAAATTACATAATTTACACCCGATAATAAATTTTTTTCAAGTGTGACGGGTAGGACACCCAAGACACCACCCTGCCTGAGTTGATAGCTTCGCTTGCAAAATAAAGACAAACTATAAATATTTTGTTCTGCAATGTTTTCATATGTTGTTTCTGGAATGTTAAGGTTCCAATTTATGTCATAATTACATTATTAAATAAGCAAAGTAAAAAACAAATGCGTTTATTAGTCTGTGACGGGTGGGACAGCAATTTGTGACGGGTGGGACGAGTAACTATTGAGGACACATAGTCGTGAATAAAATGCACACTACTTGTTTGACGTGCATATTTTATATATTTTTAATTAGAAAAAACAAGATAAATTAAAAAAACAGCCAAGTTGTGTGTTGTGTGGCATTTTTGACATTGGTCGGACATGCACATACTTTTGCACATTTTAAAAACCAGATGCATAGAAATGAATAAAGAATTTAAAAAGGCAAATGCTTCAGCTACTGACATGTCCTTGTGCCTCTAGAGATCTAATACCAAGCGCATAAAGTCGAATACGAAAAACCATTTTCTATTCACAGTTCCATAATTAATAGGACTAATTTCATGAAGAAACAAAGGAAGCGCGCGAAAGAAATAAACCCCGCCCAGTCAACGAATATTTGAGGAAATAAACTTTAAAAAAGTAAAAACCTGCTTCAAAAATAGTAGTAGTACAATTTGTGTAAAACAATTTAGGAAGTAGGTATGTCCCTTTGATATGGTTTGATTTAAAAAAATTGGCACCGACTTCCTAATCTGTTTCACACAAATTTTTTTTTTTTTTAAAGTCAGTTTTTATGTTTTTTAAGTTTATTTTATTTTTCTGTTTTGAGTGACATAAGCAATACAAAGCCAAGCGATTTCTGCAATCGTAAGTGATTTGCTGTTATCCATTAAAGAGTTCCGTTCGTTATCTCCGAAGATCATCATCAGATCTTGACCAAATTCGGACCACCTCGAGAGCATACCCATTCAAACCAATAAAACATTTTTATAACGGGCCACATTTATTTGACAGAGGAATCGCGTACCTAACAAACATACAAAAACTTACAGTCGAATTGAGCACCTCCTCCTTTCTTTGAAGTCAGTAAAATACATTTCTGCTTACCTGCTTTCCAAGCAAAATAAGTTCCAAGTTATCATTAGGATTATAATCATATACCAATTAAATAGAAAGTCTATTAAACTAAAATAAGCTTTTATGATCAACAGCAGACGAAAATGTGAGAAAGTTAATTAAAAACTAAGTTTCTTTGAATTTCCATTTTATAGTGAAATGTCTGTCATTTATAAGTGAAACGTTTATAGCCAATTATTTCCTATTTAAACTTGTTACTCCATTATATCAAACTAGACTTTTCCCGCGGCTTCGCTCGGTTATAATTCAGTTTATCACAGAAAATCTCTAGTATAGTATATAATTAAATCATCATCATCCTCCTGCCCTTATCCAAATTTATTGGTAATTTATTTAGTATATAATCTATAACAGAAATGTTCATTCCGCATCCCTCAGGAACCGTTTATATTCCCGGGATAAAAGAAGCTAAATGTTAATCCTGGATATTAATCCAGGTTTGGTCTATCTGTGTGCCAAATTCCATCCAAATCCGTTTAGTTCAGCATAATTGACTAAAAATCAAACATCTTCCCAAACTTTCACATTTTAATATTATTCACCAAATTAATTCGAACAATATTTACTTTTTCTTGAATTTTAAATGGTATAATTAACACTGCTCTAAACTTAAATATAATTACAGCTTATAAATATATATTATAATGGCTGACTACCATAGCTATTAATCCTGAATGAGGCCAAAAAGTTCCCACTATATGCTCGTAAAGGTCCAACGCGTTGCTCACTTAACTGACCGTTAACGTAATTAAGGTAGCGTTAAAAAAAGAACGAAAAAAAGGTTACATTGTTTTGTATCGGCTACTGAACAGCGGAACTACATTTTATTAATTGGATACTGTTTTTTAATTACCTGATGGTATACCGATCTGATAAAATTGTAAGTCCCGGTCAATTGAAAAAGTTTTACCGGTTATACGGTAGAGCACTTAGGAGCAATATAGTTCAGAGTTTTTTATTTGGTTTATCAAGATCGATACAAGCATTTATTGTTCTAATTGGAATTTTATTCCTTCCTTATGTACCTAGATAGATACAATATTATTATGTTGTTTACGCCAGTCTAGTCTATTGTAAACCTCTAAAATTTCTTGTTGCTCTAAATTTTAAAACTAGGTAGGTATTTTAACCTACACCTTTTATAATCAAAGCTTTTAGCGTTCCAAGATCATTGTGTGAATACAATCGTTGTTAACTTAAAAAATAAAGTTACGTTCATAAAAAATCCATAACTGAATTAACCATGAATAAGAAACCACAAACCGGTTCGTAGTCGTAAGTAAAAAAGTAGGACCTACCTACATTGATTTAAAATTATTCATAAACGCAAACATTCTAAAGCCTCTGTGACTTACGTGCCTATTCATCCACAATAATCTAAAACAAAGTTTAAATTTAAACAAATAAAAAAGAAATAGTTACCATTAGTTCCATTCAGTCCAATGAGAAGTAAATGCACAAATACAAGAAACACAAATTGGTTCCTTCCATTTATGGTGTTATCGCACTCATTAACACCAGCATCCACCATACTGCCACCAAATTATGCTTAATTTTCACACCATCGATAATTTACATGTTTACAATTTCACTACAGAGGATCCACTATTTATTTTTTTCACTAGCATACTGTAATCTCCATGCGTTTGAAATTCGAATATTCAAAATGTCATTTTATTTGAAAGAAAAGTTCGGTAAACAAAGTCGGCATCGCGTTCGGAGCTTCGTTCAGCCGCTTCACACGACCATACGGCTTCGAGTCTTGCGTCGTACTATCGTTTCTCCCTCCCTCATCTCTGTTTACTCTGTCCTAAATGGGGGGATAGGCGAGTGCTTCAAACTTTATGTAACTCTATTATGGTGTAAAGAACCATTATCACTTGATTTGACTGTCACAGAACTCGAAGAAGTAAATAGTATTATCTTTAGAGCACAGCTAAGTTTCGTAAACTCGTAATTGAACACCAACCCAATTTGTTCTGAGTCAGTTGCGAGAGTACTTAGCGCTCGAGAAACTTTTTTATGATCTGTTAAACAACATTGCCTACTTGTATTTCCCACAAACAGACTCTAAAAGCTTTTATTTTCACCATTCTGGTATAGCAAAAGAATCTTGCACTTCATAGCTGTGGTAATATTATTAATGAATATACTATTTGCGGTGTATGATTATACTTGCTCTTTAAAATTAGCCATTCATTTGAGAATTATTTTATTACTAGCTTATGCTTCGCTTCGCCCGCGTGGATATCGTTTATTGCGAATCCCTCGGGAACTGTTCATCTTCCCGGGATAAAAAGTAAAATATATTAATCCGGGCTATGTTCTATCTGTACGCCAAATTTCATCCAAATTCGTTCAGCCCTTACAAAGTGAAAGAGTAACACACATCCATACATCCTCACAAACTTTCGCGTTTATAATATTATAGTAGGAAGTAGGATAGGATAATATAGTTAGAATTTCACTGGTTAATTTACTTTTTAGTTAACTTTAACATCAGGTAGGTTTATTTTATTTTCGAAGAGGATTGGTTTTAAAGTTTTCAGTTTCAGCCAATAATGTTTTGGTTTCAGCGCTCATCCAAAACAAATAAAGAGTCACCGCTGAATAATTCTCAAAAGCAACTCATAATTAAAAACTTTCGGTCCGTTGTTGTTGCAAAAAGATATCGAAAATCAGAATGTTAAAATGAATAATAATAATTTCCATCTAACGTCAGCAGCAGTAGGGTTAAGGTTCACAAAATCAATGTGTGTCCAATCAATCACAAATCCTCCGATATTAAATCTCTGATTTCTATACACAACTTCAACAAAAGCGAACCCATAATCTTTACTAAGTTTTTGTCCAAACAAACCCCCACGATCGAAACTTTGAAGGCCTATTCAAAAAGGAAAGGGAATAAAATACGGCTTATTTCATTTGACGCATTTGTCGAGTTAGCGCAGGCTCACCAGGCGGGCGCCGACAAAGCCAATGGGCTCGAATAAAAAACGTTCTAATTTCAAACCGGTCGCCCCTCCGCCGCACGCGCTCCTGCGCATCCCTTCGCTCATTATTATGCTGAAGAGGTCATTCACAGTTCGCACAATACAACCCATACATGGGTGAGTTGCTAATAGGTGAGGCTGGGCGCTCTGGAATCCTTTTTAAACTTTTTAATATTGAGTTATGTGCGTGCACACGACATAAAACGCGTCTTAATGACTGGTCCAAGGTGAAATAACTATGTAGGACGTGAAATTGTGCCCACACAAGCAATGGTTAACGAAGCCTGCGATTTAGTAATAACTAATAACAGTCATAATTACAGTCAAATCTAGCAGCGGTACAAACTACTCCTTGATTAGGTCTAAACTTTAGGTTTTGGCATAAATTTGGGATAATTACACGGAGCTAAATTACACCTACCCAGCACTTAAATGTAAATTAACATTCCTCTAATGCATTGCTTCTAAAACTCTTACTATTTGTAAAACGACGTACCAAAGTAAATTGAACTTTCACATTTTATTGAAACTTATTCTATACTCCAATTTCAAAACTAAAATCTCAACCACAAAGATGCACACAGATAATTTTGTACCAACATTCAAAAATAAACGGAAAGGTAACATGACGCGGGTAATGGCGCGCAGACTTAACAGTCTCTTTAATTAAAGGGTGGCTGCTAAATGTACTGGTCCCGATACCAAAAGATATCGACACCGCCATGTGGTTTAAATTTTTTACATCATGTCGATGCAAATAAACATGTTTAATGAGTTACGATTAAATTCTTGATGACTCTACTTTTATATAAGTAGGGTAACTGTTGCCCAAATTATAAATAATAAACAATAAGAATAATGAAAACCAGTAAGAAAAATATTGAATTTATCGAAGTAACAAAAATACCAATCAATGACAAAATTCGAGGTATTTATTGAACAGTTTTTTTTTTTGTACAAACTGTTTTTATTCTAACCCATGAAACATTTATTGCCTTATCCGTAGCCAGTATTTCCTGACAAAAATGATGCAACCTACTGTTTGTAAAACTACAATAGAACACCATGTTATGACCCTTAAAAATATGTTTATATTTTCATTATCAAAACTATAGTGGGCGTTACAATATTGCAACAAACAGTAAACAAAATGTAATTTTTATATCAACATTGAAACAAAAACTACCTAAATTCAGTGCTTTCGTAATCAGTGAGGCTGTGAGGAAAACAGTAGCCATACGGATGTCGCCTACGACGTACGTGAGTGCACTGGCAATTCGAGAAAATAGCCACGCAATACTGAGCTCTGAAACTAGAAGAAAATCTCCCTTTTCATCTAAAAGTGCAAGCCAGAAAGAGGTGTGGAAGATCATTATATTTTGGTTACAATATTTTTATTGTCAGCCAGCTCAAATCCATAAAAAGAACCAACTTAGCATATATTATAAGCAGTATCGTAAAAAAGACGTTATTGTTATTTATCTGGCCTAATTCCAGTGTTGCTAGCATATAAATTGGCTTTTTTATTTAGACGGACACTTCATTCTCGGTCACTGAATCATAATTCGCACGCACGGCCAATTAAGCCTGGCATTTAAGTGATAAAAAATACACATAAATTTTTGCCATGATTAAAAAATATTGATATGACCTTAAAAATAAAAATTCCAATAATTAATTAAAACTTTGACAACAATCGCATATTTTAGCACAGTGGCCAGTTGTAAATTCATTAAAAAAAAAAAAATTGCTTCATCAGATATCATCATCATCATTCGCAGCTTTTATCAACACGCGCAGGCCTCAACCTCTTCCTTTTTATGCCGTTCTTCCCGGTTTTACTCCAATCTTGTCCAGATATTTCCGACTAAATAGACTATAATATCATCAACCCATCTTGCCATCAGTATTCCGACATTACATTCAGATATGAGTCTAAAAATAGTGACATAAATATGCACATTACATTTGAATAAATTGCAAAATGAGGTTTCTTTAAAAATATTAACACAAGTATTTCCAAAGGTTAACTGAGTTCGTGTTTTTATATTAATTTGGAGCTTTATTAATCTGATAGGTTCCACTACTAAGTATTTTGTTTTTAGTTATAAAACGCAGAAATAAAGAACAAACAATTTTATTGCCTCTTTAATTGTATAACATTTGGTGCCAGTGATTTTGTGCTACATTGTAAACAACAAAAAATATCTAAGCAGTACAATTCTGAGAATGTCTGAAGCTGGCCAGTTCGTCATCGCATATATTGTCAATCGACCATAGTGTGAACACCAAGATTACTGTTCCTAACACGACCTCTCGTCAACGATGTGTATCTTTTATGATACTGAGAAAGATAAATGGATATTTCGCAGAATCAAAAATTCTTCAGGACATAATATTGTGGGAATAATACCACCTACTTTTTAAGTTTGTAACATTGAAATACACTGTGAGAGACATAAATCGTTGATGTCAATAATAAATGGTTTATTTTATAGAATAAAGTAGCTACTTCTACTGAGAGCAAATAAAACAGAAGCGGTTGCATTTTTCTGAAAGCGTTGTACAAGTGTGCGGTTAAAACGCAGCGGGAGTTAGAGAGTCGATCGACTTTAGTCGCTAACGTTCGATTTAAAATTGTAATAACAAAATAGTGATGATTTTTTTTTTGTGTTTATTCTTTGAATGACAACGTACCCTCTTTGTAGCATGCTTCTTTGGGGATCTTATTTAACAATACACACACGTATTAACCTGAATTTCCCTTATATATTAGCAATATGCTGAGCGGTGGCCGTAATAAATCGACTCATAGATTAACCAATCAGCGTTCAAGTTCCAATTGTCCTAAAAAACTGGGATTTTTGCAATAATCCTGATAATAGCTCGTATAATAACGAAAATCTTTCTGAGTAGGTACCCAATTATCCAGTCTTTTGCAATCATCCTATGATTTTCGCAAAAATTTGATTTGTCCGATTATCCTACGACATATACAATGTATGTTACAGAAAACCAAAATTGTCAACATTTCTGATAACTTTGAAAACGCACATGTCCTTATGAATATAAACTCATCCCTCGCTCGCTTTTGTACTTTTTTTTAACAAACGAAGTGTTCTAAATATATCCTATGAAAGGGTTTTCTAAATATGAAACACTTAATTAACATAACATAACATAACATAACATCACGCCTGTATTTCCCTGAAGGGGCAGGCAGAGGTGTATGGTACACCCACATTTCGCCAGTTATGTTATAGTTTCATGTAATAGGGGGCGAGCCTATTGCCATTGACCGGGCACAAATCCAGACTCCTGGCTGCTACTGAGAATTTCCTAATGAAAAAACCCAATAACACTTTGCCCGACCCGGGAATCGAACCTAAGACCCCACGCTCAGCAGTCGGGCTTGCAACCACTAGACCAACGAGGCAGTCACAATTAATTAACAGCCAGAATTTTTATCCAGGGTTATCCTGTCTCACCTAAAATGCAGATCAAATAACGTTAATCATAAACGCGGCGTTCGGAACGCCCAAGTGCGACCAGCCAACGAACGACACCCATTGATTGATGAGCAGACAACTGCCGTGTTTTGCATTCAGCTATTTACGGGTATTTCCTTCGCTTAACCCGTCTAAAGGCTGATTAATGGCGACCACCGCTGTCTATTACGCGAGGTGACTGCCTGGATGTTTGCTTCAATGGATATTTAAGAGTACCTGAAAGGAAGTCTATTTAGAGACACGTCAGGCCAATTTAAAGGTTAATTTCTTTTTAGTTGGCGGCACAATAGCTGACGTGTTTTTTGTAATGTGTTGTATTTCTTTACATTAGTGTTTGATTTGTATTTTATAACGTTGTTGTGGCATTATTTATTAATTATCGTTCCAAATTTAATTGTAGTTACGAAAATCTTATATAATACTACTACTTAAACTTTCGCAAATATTATTTGCAGTAATTTATCGAGCAATATCGAAAAGTTAACGATATCGTGACCATAAATAAGTTTAAATGGCAAAGCTTAGCCCAGAAACATAAATTATATTTAGGTACTTGACCCTAGAAATTTACACACTATAATGGATTAAAACCATATTTACTTTAATTACTCATAGAATAGTTTAAGGTCAAGAGAAAGACATTTAAAGCAAGTTCTAGAAAGTGAAACGTGACGATTAAGTTATAACGATTTACAATCATGGCGAAGTTCGTAGATTTATGGTAGGCCATCAGTTTTCCTGTTATTAATTTCCAATTATAATTATAGTGAAGTATAGCGTAGATCTTACCTCGGCGCCTGCGCCTACGCAGCGCGCGACGCCGGCCGGCCGAACATAATTTGCAACCTGCTAATAGCTATCGTGAAACTGCACGCTCTAGGATTTATAGTCCAAGTGAAAGAGTGAAGCGTTCAAAATGAAAGATGACTATGAAACAGAAAGGGAAATTAAACTTTTCCATAAAGATTGATTTTAAAGAAGAAACAAGTTTTTTTGGATATCACTTAGATCTGTATGAAAGAGGATTTTTTCAAACAATTTACGTATTTTTCTTAAGTAGCAAAATTGAAATTTTCTGTCACCGTACCATACGCAAGTGAATGTTTGTGCTAATCGAAAATAAATAAAATTGAACACGTGTATCTGTTACGGGCAGAGTCCGCAGACAGTGCAGAGTCAGCACTGACTCATATTTTCGGACTTTGCTCAGAAGGCATGTACAACGTCGACAATACCCGGACAGTGCTGACTCTGCACCCTCTGTGGACTCTGGCCGTAATTTATCTATCTCTTGTAAAACCATTGTCCAATTTTGTGCGAACACCTATATAGCACAATTCAAGAACCAAAGGCATGATAACCTATGATATTTCTGAGATCGCTGTAGGTATTTACACTTCTACATTATATGCGGTTCAACAGTCTATAATTCATACCATACACCAAGAACAGCGTGGGCCACTCCAAAGCCGATACCAGCCTTTCGCATCATAACTTAACGCGATTGTACTTTAATTTTAGTAATTTAAGCGCCAACCATCTTGTTTTCGATGTAATTGATCATTAAACTTGTTTATGATGCATAATGACTTTGACAATTATCATCAAATGAATGTTTGCTGTGTGATTTTCCTTTTACGATTTGTCGTTCGCACATTTTATTAGTCCATTAATTATTAGTGTAGGTACTACATATTATTATTGTGTTGTTAATTTGTTGTGGTAGGTATTGGCTAATTAATAAGTCTTAGATCCACCTCATGCGATTAATTTTTGATTGAATACCTTGGTCTGTTTAAATTGCCATAAAGTCTGTATGGCAATTTATTTGCAATTGAAAGCTTTGTGTCAATTATAACTGTACTTTGCACAACGTATAGAGCTACTCTCTTGACAATATATGCATTGTTGCCTACTAACGTCAGCTGTACCGGTGTTACTTCTTAACTTTCAAATCTATTGTCTTTATTGAACTTTAATATAGCGGTACATATAAAATTAATTTTGCTATTTTGCTCAACACTTTAAAACCGGCGAGTGGGACTCACGCAGTAAGGGATCCGTACCACCCATTGACCTGATACCCCATAAAACTGATTTAATTTACGAGAGTTCATCAAAAGACATCAACGTACCGTGCGTGAAATATGTTTTTTGCATCTCTTTATTACGCAGGTACCACCACATATATGTATATGTTTGCCCTATAGCTAAACGCACTATAATCAAACCAAGTTATAGTTTTCTTTTCTTTCTTCCTTTAATGTTTTTAGATTTTTCTTATATGGGGACCCCCTTTAGTTGTAGACTTTTTTAATTTTTAGCATCTGTTGTGATAGTGGTCATGGCAGCACATATTCTGAGAAAAAATTCACAAAGCTACCTATTACCGTTCAAAAGATACAGCACTGTGATAGACTGACGAACGGACGGATGGACAGCGTAGAGAGAGAACCCTAAAAACATGAGTTAAGAATAGCAAAGCAAAACTGGAAGCCTAATTTCTGCCATTTTTTTTGTAGAAACAATACGTACGTCAAACAATACATTAACAAAATGCAATTTATTTGAAAGCCACATTACTTCAAAACTGCAATATACCAAATTCAATAAGACCCGCGTCTCGCGCTTTAAGCAGAACAATTCCTAACTTCCCTGCACTATAATGAAAGGAAACAAAGACTACAAGTCCCCTTCGCTTCACTTTTTCGTTCTCGCGAATAAAACCGTCTAAAAATACGTCGAGTTGTCGGAGGTACTTTTTATGAGACTGGAGTGTTAGCAGACGTACTAAAACTTGTTCACAAGTTTAAAGCTTTATTTTAATTTTCCTTGCACACGACGCCGGTGCCGGCGAGTTTCCCCGGGAAAAAATGTTTAACTACTTAGCACGTGCGCGAAATAAAGCGAGATGTTTTATGAGAGCTTCCTACAAATGAGGTAGCTTAAGGCTGTTATCGTAATTGTAGAATCGCAATTACGTTTAAAATTTTGAGTATGTAGAATTGTTGGTTCTCGTTTTCAGGGTGGACTACCCAAAGGGCTGTAGTACGTCCTCAGGCTAGGTGGAGGGACGATTTACGCAAGGTGGCTGGTAGAACTTGTAGCCGAAGATTGAAGTCAGTGGCGTGCTATTGGAGAGGCCTATGTCTGGCAGTGGACTGCGATAAGATAAGATAAAGATTTGTTTTCTCACCACAATACATTAAATTATTCATAATGGAAAGTACAAGGTAACATTTACAGTATACTGCGGGAGACTGGTGCCTAAACTAGGCGCGCAGATCACTAAACCTCAAGACGCCACTTAAACAAAGTTCTGCATGAGAACGCAATCGAAAAATATTGCGGGGACCGGGGGGAGGACGGGGCGTTATGATCGGTCGGCTCAAACGTTCGGTGGTATGATTTCGTATGATTGGTGCCGCTCGCTGACGGACTGACGTCCTGATTGTCGGCGGGGCGTATGATATGCAGTGCCAATGCATATGCGTTGTGACCGGGGGTGTCCGGCTAATCGGCGTCTAGAGGCTTACTGATCTGTGACTAGGCGTAAGCCTGTATTTCAGGACACTAGGCTACACACAGCACACATACGGTCTAGAACAGGCTGATGATAAACCAAAGGGTGCCAACGGAACCATGTTACTTCGCCGTCTGTCTGTCAGTCCGTCCGTTCGTCCGTCTGTCTGTCAAAGGGTTGTTTCTTTTTAACCGTAATAGATAGTTAGTTGAAATTTTCACAGAACTTGTTACTATTGTCTCTAGAATAACAAATACAAAGTTTTTATTTAAAATAAGCCTAAATTTCGGCTAAAATTATGAGGATGATGATGATTTCAAATAAGCATAGTACATGCTCATAAGAAATGTCGAGAATTTGGCTGCGCGGTTCCAAAAGGAACAAATGTATGTATGAAAAAATGTATGAAGAAGAGCCAAGAAAAGTTAGTTATATACATACCAAATATCATATTATTTTCAGCCACCGTACATCACCCGATCTTTTCTCAAGGGTGTCGTAAGAGACGAAGAGATCATATATTAGGAGCATGATGAGTTACTTCATACTGCGGGATTTGGTGTCCCTAAGGGTTACATAGGTCAGACGGCCATCGATCCGATAAGTCATGTGTCAGCCGCATGAAACCAGAGCTCACAAATCATAAATCTAGAACATATAGCTTATGGATCGTGCTAATAACACCCAGCGTATATACGATTAGTTGCTTTAAAAAATGAATCTTAAAATCATCATCCTCCTGCCCTTATCCCAATTTATTTGGGGTCGGCGCAGCATGCATTTTTCTTCCATACATCTCTATCAGCCGTCATCTCCGTGTTCACTTTCTTTCTATTCATATCATCTTTCACACAATCTATCCATGTTTTCTTTGGTCTGCCTCTATTCTTATAGCCATCCACATTCATACTTAAAACTTTCCTCGTAAAATGAATCTTAGAATATTAGAGAAAATGGTAAAGCAGCAGAACAAGGCCTAATAAATGTTTGAAGAGTGTAGAGAAACGAGTTATCGTGTTCCTTCACCGCGAAGGGAACCACCTCGACTCACTGAGGCATATGCAGCATCACCGCACACGTTACCGAATCACCGAGTACTACGCGGCATCCAATTCCGACTTACTGGAACCTTCACTGGCACTGGCAAGCTCTCAAGACGATCGACCTCTGGTCTCGGAGGGGAGTAATATAGCAACATCTATCGTGCTACATGAAAACCAACACTGACGTAGTAGATGATGTCACAAATCCTGAATCGCGCAAGTAGAGTGTTGTGTTAAATACAAGGGTCCAATATCATCCATTGGGCAGTAGCCCACCAGACGCAGACCCAGCTTGATGGTCGGAAGATCCTTCCTCTGTGTTGGAGGAACATGGTTCCTCGTTCTTCCACAAGAGTTTTCCCAGAGATTCTTGCAGGCTCTTCTGCATAAGACCTTTTTTATGGAATAGAGTGATGAAACGACCACCTGATGTTAAGCGGCTACCTTTACCCATAACAACTGCAATACAGGTATTTAGGTTTCTGCCTAAATGGTATTGCAAATTGCGTTCACCAAACTGAGACAAGAAGATGGAAAGTCTCATGTGATTATTATTTCACCGGCACCTGGTATACCCTTCGCACATAGCAATGCAAGCATCACTGTTTGGCTGTAGAAATAGGTATGGTGGTAGTACTTCCCCGGACGAGCTATTTCACAAGGAGACTACTACTTTGATCCGCACACCAAGCCTGGGGCCTTACTCTTGACTGCTTCGAGCTCTGAACCAAATCGAGCTTGTGTTTATTCTTAGAGGAACTGACAGTCAAACCTCTAAGGAATTTAAATTAGCTCGATTTGTTTCGGAACTCCAACCAGTCCGAGTCCGGAGTAAGGCCCGGAATATTTAATTTATCTTATTTGAATTTTTTTAAAGTTTAATAAACGTTTTCGTTTTTGTTTTCGTTTTTGACGACGTCTGTGGTCTAGTGGTTCGAGTGTTGGACTGCTAATCACGAGGTCGTGAGTTCGATTCCCACAGGACACAAATATTTGTGTGATGAACATAAGTGTATGTGTTAGTCTGGGTGTTTCATATGTATTACATATAAGTATGTATTAACAAAAATAAAAGTATATACGTATACGTATCCATTGTCTAGTACCCATAGTACAAGCTCTGCTTAGTTTGGGACTAGATGGTGCTATGTAAAAATGTCTCAAAAATATTTATTTATTTATTGAAAAACGCATTAAGAACATAAATATAAGATTAACTTCCTAGACAAAGGAACATCACTGTAACTGTTTCTTTTAAGTATGTAAGTAACTAAAAGCTAGTCCATTTAAATGGATGCAAAACTTCAGTCAAGTTCTAATAAAACCAGCACAATGATAAGAAAGCGTCGATTATGTTAATTCGGTCGTTCCCTTCAATACGGTTTCAATAAAGCAACATTGTCTAAAATCCAGTCTTTTTATTCGAAGTGTCATGAGATTAAATTAAATGTCTTGTTTTACGATTCTACTTATCTTACAATGATGAATACAAATTACTTTCGAGATCTATAATAAAAAAGATTTTGCCTGGCTTCATCATCGGAGATGAACTTCAGGGACAATAAAAGTCCGATATTAACTATATTTTCGCTTAGCATTAAAAAATACCTTTTTGTTTCCTTTTCATGACGAAAAGTATACTTTTGACAACTATAAAGTTCTTAAGAAGTTCATGACCTTTTTGTATTTTAATGGCAAAAATATTAGGCTAGATTTTGATTCTCTGTAGGGTTAAAGAAAATAAAAAGTTCCATAGCTTTTGAAAATAGTTTATTTTTATTTTTTATGCGTTGGATTCAAACGCAGCACCATAAGATCGGGCAATGCACAGGCCTACTATTCTATACCAATAAATAAAATAGACGAATACAAAAATGAAAAATAATTTAAAACTATCACCTACATTGTAATACAAAGCATCCAGCACTGCTGCGGTGTAAATCTAATATTAACGATGTGACTATTCGCCCCCTTTTGTTAAGGCACATAGTAGCTCCACTTGGGTACCTAAATACTTATCTATACACATGTCAGGCATTGTGCACCGTAGTTAGGAAACAATGGAGTTCCACGCGAGACAGAAAGAGTAAGCCGCAATTTATTAGCTCTGAATAAGGACTTGTATGTGGAACAACACCTCATACTTGAAATTGTTAAGTCTAAACTACACCTAACGATTTATCGGTAGGGAAAATGTGAATTATACAACCTTATTCTTTGTTTACGTTTACACTAAACCTCTTAAGGGGTCATTGTACTCATAATTATGAACAACTTTTATTATGGGACAAACCCGGAAATTGCGAAAAAGAAGTCAGCTGATCCCTACATTTGTGACTTGTGTTCACACATCAAACGACAAAATGTAGGGTTCGGCAGATTTTTATTTCGCGGTTTCTGGGTTGGTCCCACAGTGAAAGTTGTTCATAATGATGAGTACAATGACTCCTTAAGAGGTTTGGTATAAACTAAGAATACAGTAAAGTTGTAGTACACAAATTCTAAATCAAATAAATTTGTAACCAGCAGAATTAATATATTAAGATATATATAAGATCGTCGGATCGGCAAACACAGCGTAGGATACCCCCCAGTCAGGTGGACCGATGACCTGAAGAAAGTAGCTGGGGGGACTGGATGCGGAAGGCAGAGGACCGAGTATTGCAGCGCTTCTTGGGAGAGGCCTATGTCCAGCAGTGGACTACGATAGGCTCAGTTGATATGAAGATCGCAAGATGAATCTGACATCTAATTGAAAAGCGCAAGAAACTAGAAGACCCGTAAGCAGTATTAACCATTCTCATTTCCATTAGCATTCAATTTTAATATTTAGTCTAGTTCTGTACAGATTTCTTAAATTAATAAATAATGTAAGCCAAAACGTGACGGCAAAAAAAAAACCTAGTTCAAATAGGACTCGCGCTCTAAAGTATCCGTACCATCACACGAATCGGTTTGCCTTATTTTAATTATAATAATATTTTGTTAAATTATATAATATGCAGTACAATCATACTAAGTTTAACGCTTATACGTATTACCATTTTTAAGGTATAGTAGGAACAAAAATTTATTTTTTCGAGGTTTCTTGTCTTACCACAGACATAGTAAAAAATATAGACGAAGTGCTGTGAACCACTGAGGTAATTGCGAACAATCATAGTGAAGTCAACCAAACTGTGCCCCTCCGTGTACAAAACAGCGTTCACGCACATACACACACATGCACACATGTAGAGTAACAAGAAATTTTATTTGTTCATTTTTACAGTTACGTATTTTTATAGACTGCTCCATTTTCTTCTCCTTTCTCATTACAACTTCTCGATTGGTTGGAACTTTTAGGAAGTAGGTAAGTGACGAACTTATCACAAAAATAATAAAAAAATTCAAGGTAGTTTTGTAATGTAAGATCAATATAAGACGTAATTTAAATTATGTCTTACATTGATCTTACATTGGAAATAAGCGTTAAAGTTACCTCTAATAAAATTTTATAGGAGTTACGAAGTTAAGGCAGCTACGGCAGCGGTAAAAACTGCGATTGCTCAAATGCTTATAGATTTGTACATTTCTGAAAGTTGTTTGAAAAGTTTTGTTCATCTCGTTCAAAAGTACCTACTTCTTCTTGTGCCTATCATAATTCACTGACCCGTTTCTCAAATAACTTTGGTGTCTACTATGCAAAGTTGTGTATCTACAACCCCAGCGGCAAGATTTTTGCCTATAATACCTTTTACATAGTTGGTAGATATAAAAAAAAAGATGTAAAAAAAAAGTATATAATTATTATATCCATTGTCTAGTACCCATAACACAAGCTCTGCTTAGTTTGGGACAAGATGGTGCTGTGTAAAAATGTCCCAAAGATATTTATTTATTTATTTAATACTTTATGACAACAGGGTACAAAGGCGGTCTTAACGCCATAGGCGTTCTCTACCAGACAACTTTAGGGTAATGCAGAGACAAAAATAAGGTAAATGCACCAGTAAAGTAGTAAAATATGTTATTATTTATTATTATTATTTATTTATTTTATATTATAGTACATAACGTAATGGACCTACATTATTAATCAGAAATATTTAAAGTGGTAAATATATTATATTATAGGCTACATGGAAATAAACATTTTAATTCATTTTTTTTTTCTGCCTTGTCTACACTTAATGATGTAGCTGAGAGAATAGATTTATTTTCCTGCACTCTGAATGAATTCACAAAAATTACATTGTACGTGTTATGTTATGCATAATTAAGGACCACACTACCGCATTGGGAGTGTCCTGTAATGGTAGTGGTGATTGGGATAAATAAATAAATAAATAAAAATAAATAAATAAATTTATTGAACTTTTTTTGACGCTTTTACTAAAAAAAAACTAATAGCATTTGTTTTTGTTTGCATAAGACCTTTACGTATTCCTTTATGACATGCCTGGTCATACACTGGACAGCCGTATAACGCTAAAATAATACAAAATCAGTTAATTTAACGTTAATCAAGTAATTAAGTTTTTATTTAATTATTAATAACTAGACTTTTCCCGCAGCTTCACCGGGTACTGAAATAAAATATAGGTAGCCTATGTTACATTTGGTTAAAGTAGCTTACTGATGGTAAAATAATTATTAAAATCGATTCAGTAATTTCAGAGTCCACACCTTGTTGGTAGTTGGTAGATCTTCACCAGGTCGTCGGTCCACCTTGTGGGGGCCTACCCACGCTGCGCCTTCCAGTACGCGGTTGCCACTCCAGAACTTTTCTGCCCCATCAGCCATCCGTGCTGCGAGCAATGTACCCCGCCCACTGCCACTTAAGTTTGGCAATTCTTCGAGCTATGTCGGTCACTTTCGTTCTCCTGCGAATCCCCTCATTTCTGATTCGATCACGCAGGGTTACTCCGAGTATAGCCCTCTCCAAATGATCATCATCATTTCAGCCGTAAGACGTCCACTGCTGGACACAGACCTCCCCCAAGCATATATTGGGGTGATATGCCATAATCGCAACGCTTGGCTGGCGGGTTCGCGATCGCAGTTGGTTGGTTAAATACTCAGAGAACGCTGCTGCTCATCCTCTGGTGAATCCCTTAGTCGCCTTTTACGACGCCAATGAGAAGATATAGGGTGGTGCAATTCTTTACGTCCGGCACCACACGGAACAAATGATAATGTAGCTAAATTAATGAGACACAAAAGAATAAGACGGATTTGGGTGACACGAGCATGCCTGTAGCTACCGCGTAGAATAGAATATAATAGAATAATAATTTATTTGCAAATAATGTAGGTACATGACATAAAGTGTACGCGTACGTTCACACATGCCGGTTGCACAGCCCCCAGTGGCCCCTCCCTCATATTGCATGCCAGTAAATCAAATGTTGTGTAAGCTACTT
The DNA here is from genome assembly GCA_949699075.1 of Asteroscopus sphinx. Lineage (NCBI taxonomy): Eukaryota > Metazoa > Arthropoda > Insecta > Lepidoptera > Noctuidae > Asteroscopus > Asteroscopus sphinx. The sequence continues at coordinate 17,359,577 of OX453013.1, forward strand.
GTTTGCCAGGTACAGGCATGCCAGTTAACGTATTTACATGAAAGTAGCTGGCACATGCAAGGAGCTGGAATGCAAGCGTGCAAGTTGAAGGTATGTGTATCAGAAGCTTAATACTAACTTTAAAGTCGGCTTACAGTTAGCCGCTTAGTATAAGCTATAATATATATCCACAGGGTAAGCTCCCAACATCGACATCAACTTTCCAAACATATAACCAGAACCAGGAGTCTACTTCACTAATAGTAAGACTCCCCCCAGTAGTAACATGAAAAACGGTTTTTGCTGGGGAAAGTTTCCTCGTCCGCAATATCCCGACTAAGCCGGATTTGCAACTCACTCCCGGCTTCTTCCTTTTCTTTTTAATTAAAACAATTTTATAGACACTGGAGAGATTTTAAAAATGCAAGTTAATTGAAGTGATACGTGACTTTAGACCGGGCCTCGTTCATACCGGATTAATTCTGGATTACATATTTTGCTATAAAAAGTATCGTAAAAGCGGAGATTAAATGTTGCGAAAATTAAATGGATTATTCCTGTTTTTGTCGGTGTGAATCCGATCAGGAGTTTTCCGTTTGCTGGTTTGGTTTAGTACTAATTAGTACAGAGAATAGCAGCTATGGATTTTTTCAAAAATATTTGTGAACAACCACTTGAAGTGTTAATAATTTTAAAGATCGTTTTTTTGGAAACAGGCACAAACAGAACATTTATAACAGTTTTTTTAGGTGTAAAGCTACCAATTAACAAATGCGTTAATTATAATTATGTTTTCTAATTGGCATTACGTGTAAACGGATGCCAACACTTAATTACTGACAGAAAAAGTTTTTTGTATCTCCACAAGGTTTTTATTTGAGGTAAACACAAGCAGCATCATACATCAAAACGAAGCAGAAAAACATTTTCTTTAGCTGAAAGAAGACATCCTTTTTCATATTTTATTTTTTGTTATTTATTTTCATCAGTCTTGCACGACACCTCTCAAGAGTCTTCTGACACGACACATGTCTTGTAGGCTTTCGCGGGTTTTTCTTTAAACATACGGTAATATTACGAATGGAGCGGGTTGAAACGGGTTGAGTCGGGTTATGCCTCCGATTAATCATTGAGCATTAACCCTTATTCGCCGTTTAACGCGGTAAGTACGTGCTTATAACTTTCTCTCCCTTAATGTCTGTTCGTGGAGTTTTATTCGGGCTTTATTTTCATTTCGTATCTGAGGTAAGCCAAGTATTGAGGGGCTCGTAGCGAAGCAACGACTGCGCGGATTGTACGATCTGCAAGGTTAAGCTACACTTGCCGCGGTCAGTCTGTGGATGGGTGACCGTTTCGTTACACATCGAGACCCCTCCGTGCCTCGGAGAGCACGCTAAGCTGCCGGTCCCGGTTGTCATACGAATATCTATGGCAGTCGTTACGGGTAGTCAGAAGCCTGAAAGTCTGACAACTGGTCTAACCTCCGAATATCGGTATTACCCAGTAACTGGGTTGCGTGGGTCTGATGGCAGTCGCTCCGTGTAAAATACTGATGTTCAGCCGCATCTGGCTAGACTGGAAGCCGACCCCAATATAATTGGGAAAAGGCTCGGAGGATGATGATGATGGTAAGCCAAGTATTGAATGAGCTTTAAATAGGAAGTTTATTATTGTTTGACGTATCATCGATAGGGATCTATCTGCCATATGTTGGGGTTCTTTTGAAGATGAATTTAGAAGTCGGGATACTTCTATAAATACAGTGATTAAGCAATCACTCTGAAGCATAACCGTGCTGCTATAGATTCCCAACGATTTTTTTAGTGAGCAATGTTAGTTATGTTTAAGTAAGTAATTGATACAAATTGTACCAATCTTGGAATTTTTCCATCAAGAATTCATCATCATCATCATCATCATTTCAGCCAAAAGACTTCCACTGCTGGACATAGGCAGAATCAAGAGTTAGGTAACATTTTTTTTCTTCGTCCAGTTAGTTTGCATTGCTCGCTAGTGGATAGAAAACTTGAAAAAAAGTAAAAACTAACTTCAAAAATAATAAAATAATTTGTGTGAAATAGTTTAGGAAGTACGTGCCTTTGATTTGGTTTGATTTAAGAAAAAATTGGAACCGACTTCCTAATGAATTATTTTTAAAGTCGGTTTCTACTTTTTTGTAAGTTTATTTTATTTTCTATTTTGAGTGGCATATACAATTCAATTTCTGCAATCGCGGGTGATTTGCTATCCATTGAAGAGTTCCCTTCGTTATCTTCGAAGTTCATCATCTGATCTTTACAAAATTTAAATGGGACTACTTCGAGAGCATACCCATTCAAACTACAACCGACTTTTTTAAATCAGTCCACATTTGACGGAGTAATCGCGTAACAAATATATACAAAAAAAAACATACAGTCGAATTGAGAACCTCCTCCTTTTTTTTAAGTCGGCAAAAAATAGGAAATTACTAGGGCAGTGACACAATAAGAGATCTGTTTTTTGTTATGAAACCAAACCTACTTAAAAATATTTTTACTGAAATAGAAATCCATATCCTCAGTCCAATATTCCCAAAAACGGACTCACATTTCTTTTCATTACAAAACCAATTTATTTCCTACAAAGACGAATTCAATAGACCTTTGTTATTCCACAATTGATTCGTGTTTTATTCGATTCGTGGATTCTTATCACATAACGACGGCAATATCTGCAATGGTTTGGCAGATGGGACTTTAGCTTGGTCCTTACTGGTCGTAGCTCGTAGCTCGTAGCTCGGCCAGGGTACGTCCACAATGAGCATCCACATTCGTTGAAATGGTAATGGGTTACGGTCGGTAGTTTGAGTACGTCCGGGAAATATATCGCCGATTTGGCTAGGTAAGATATTTTTAGTGCTCAGATCCTTTGTGTTTGAAGTATTTTTTTCAGTTTATTTTCTGGAATGAAAATGTGTGGAAAAAGAGGAATGTATTTTTTATTATGTTGAATAGGTACTTTTTCTGTGTGTACAAAAACTTATGTGTTTAGTTAAATGTAGGTATTTCTCACATGTTTGCCAAAAATCTGTAAATAATACTTTGCATCTGTTAGTAGTTTTCCCGAACAAATTCAACATAATAAAAAAAAATGTGCCTTCAAGAATAAAGCATTATAATATTTCTGAATGTGATGTGTTTGCGGACGGATGGTATCAAATTTTGCGAGTAGGTCTGATGTTTTGTGAGAGAATGTATGCAAGGGTGTCCAGTGTTCCATGTTAAGGTATTTGTCATACATGTAAATTGTAATATCATCCTTACATCGTGTATCGTTTCTATGTTAATTAATGTAATTGGTTTTTGTACCGTGTTAATTAACTATAAATAATAAAATAAATAATAAAAAAATGTCTTATTAAAAAGTCGGCAACACATCGTCAACTCACCTGTGGTGTTGCGAATGTCCATGGGCGGCGGTGATTGCTTGCGGCGTCTGCCCCCCTCTGCTATAAAAAGCTTACTTTACTATAACTATTTAATTAAATAAACAATAATGTTAAACACTGCTGAAAAGAAAAACTATCTAAAGAAAAATAACGAAGATAAGAATCTAAAAGACTTCACTAGCTTTAGCTAGCTTTGTTTTAACAAAGCCAATACAAAAACATCTTTTCCAACTTTGCTTAAATAGAAAAGTCTTCAAGCCAGACCTATCTACACTCTAAATCTGGCTTCTATCGACTTTATTAAGTAACGAAATAAGAATTTCTCGCACGTAGTACGAAAGTTAGGACAAGTAACAAATGAGACGTGGAAAAATCGTCGAAATATGTCGAAAGAGTCGAGTTGATTTTCACCGAGAGATTTCTTTCCTTCTTTCTTTCTATAAGTACTTTGATCTAACACATGTATGGTGCTTCGCATTGATGTGAACGATTTATTATCCTCTTTTGAAATATCACCTGAATAATAATATTGATGTGAGCTCAGGGAATGGTTATTTTTGGGACTTTTTGATCTCGAATTTTATGTAGATAGATATTTATTTAACGAGATTTTGGAATATATCAAGTGTTTGATGTATTGTTTGTGACATTACACATGTATCTCGGAAGAAAAAGATGTTTTATTTTTTTCACGCTGAACATATTTCTGCAAACAAAAAACAGACTCCAAATAAATAATAGATTAGCAATGTCAATTTGAAAAAATAATTTTTTTATTTTTTTTTATTTAATGATAACTCTTTCAATTTTTTAAATTGAAAATTAAATTAATTAAAATGATAACCGTTTCATCTAGAAGTGTATTTTTTTTCGAGTTGGTAAGTAGCAATTCTGATTTTCGGGAAAAAATATATTGTATTTTTTTCAAATTAACACTACCAATAGATTTTAATATACCTATTACCTACCTAGATATAGAGTCTATGTATTTCGTTTTCAGAACAACAAGAAATTCAGCTTTTATAATCAGCAGTGAGGTGGATACTACTAACCAACGACAACACAGCCCAATACACGCCTAATGTTGAATATAACGCGTACAATAAATTCTGCCACTAGCTGAGGCGAGGTACTGCAATCCGATTGGCCCTACCAAGGCGGCTATTGACTAACTAACGCAGCAGTTTTGACGGCTCATGTAAGTGGTCGAAACGGATTTGAAGATTTCAAGTGGCGAATAGTGGCGACCTACGTTAGTGAAATTTCATTGATGTGTTGCACTCATTGGTCACCTGTTATGAGGCGTCTCTGGCCTGTATGTTCGTTGCTACTAACTTACCGCTAAACTTTTTCTTACCCGGTATTTTCCTCCTAATTATAGAAGAATAAAAAATCAATTGTCTTCCTAACATAGATACCTACAAACGAAGCAAAAAATTCTACTTATCATACCACTGCATGTAATTGATAGGTCGGTTTAATATACCCTAGGGTTGTATCAATTTACTAGTAGCAGTAGTAGCGGTACGAGCGAACCGCGATCGTCCCTCGGGCTTGCAACCGTATTTATGGGACCCTGGCGACTTTAATTTCTACTTCGGTTTCCTAATCGAAGTTTATAGTTACAACTTTAAGTATGTTACGTGTGTTCATATTAAAAATATCGGAAGTGTTTTTAGTGTGATTTTACAGATAGATCTCTAAAGCTATACAATGACTTACATTTAAAATAATTATACTAAATATATACAGAGTATCTATAATATTTTCGGAATGTACTCGTTAAGAACTTTCATTAGATACCAAACACGTTATTTTATAATATATTTTTTGGTAGTACTTTACGTCTGCAATGGGCCGCAATCATCGACCATACATCCCATAGATGCCTCAGATTGCAGTACCCCGCCTCAGATAGTTTACAGAATTTATTGTACGCATCATATTCAACATTTGGCGTCTATTGGACTGTATGGTCGATGGCCGCAATGTTGGATTTTATGTGACGTCATAGCCTATAAACCCGTGGAAGAGCACGATGTTTGCATTTTCAAAATACGAAGAGTACATAGTTTAGGAGATCTGAGTGAACAGGTGAACATACATACTTATTATTGAACTATATTTACGGGACTGGTCGCGCACAATAACATCAAAACATAACAAACATTTTGACTAACCTCGACGTTTCGGCCAAGTTGCATTGGCCATGGTCACGAGCAGACTGAAGTGTGCGGGTGTCATCGTCTTGAGCGGCGGGTGTTTTCTCGAACCACCCGCGGTTGGGTTTTCGTAACGTCGCTGTCCGTAACAAGATATGCTGAATCACGACACAAGGCTGACAGTTTCGGTCGACATACATGTAGACATACTATTCATTCATACATACCTTCTTACACACATACATACAAAGCATAATTTTAGCGTTGCCGTAGTTAAGTAATTAATCAAGAGCACAGGAATATTAAAGTGTCAATATTTCAGAGATAAATGCTTGATTACAGTACCTACGCCTCGAAACGAGCTCATGCAATTTCAGGTCACATCCGACCGATACCCCAATTAGGGTACAACCGTTTTAATAAAATTAACTTATTTTTGATGCAAAACGCTTTTGGGAGTTGATATTTTCGTACAATTTAACTCAAATTCCTTTGAAGTCACGGTCACGCTTTCTGCAGAAAAACACAATTTCTGGAGCCATTTCAAATTGGCTAAGGAACATAAAAAAGCTGAATGTCCATATTTTATGACAGCAAATTAACATACAAGGCGTGGTGTGCAGTATGACGCGGAAGAAACTTTAATATATTTTTATGAAAGGCGTTTTGGCGCGAAACGTGAATGATTAATGGCCGACCCTTCACCCGGGATCCGCTTCCGTCCGAGTTAATTCCGGAAAGTTTTCGCTGAAACGCTCCGTTTTTTTATTAATTAAGCCGTCTGCTTTATATAAAACTCGGTAACAACCGAGTAATATTACCAAATTATTCTAATTAACTGTATAAATGTAGAGTTTGAGAAAATCCTAATTTTAGATAAGCACTTTCCATTACCCAAAAAAGAAAAAGAATTCTTATCTTAATTCGTGTTTCTTTTTTCTTAGCACGAGTGTATCTCTTAGTTAAAATATTCAGAGAAACTCGCCATTTGCGACGGGAGAGCTTCATAAATGAATAAACGTGAAGTGTATATGAGACAGAAAGGAAATCTAAGAAAATACGTACGTACAAGAGTTTACAGACATGCTTTTACTAGGTAAATAGACATCATGATTTTGGCCGTGGATAGGCTATTGCCAACATTATAAAGATACAAAGATAGAGCGCAAAGCCAAATTTGCATTTAGAAGCATTTTACAATACCAAGTAAAATATAGCTATATTTTATTATTTTACTATAGGTAGGTAGATAAAACATTTATTTAGAACAAAACAAGACAAAAGACATACAACTACTAGTAAAAAAGAGAATTCAAAGACTTATTATTTTCACAAAAGTGGAATTTTAATAAGAACATGAAAAACAGCTGAAAGCACAGTAACTTTGTACGACAACAATTATTTTAATTTCTAGAGCAATACACAGATATTTCTTATCTCTTTGTACCATAGATCTATCTTCCTTAGAATATTATCTTCACATGAATGCACCTAGTTTCAGCCAAATTACTCGTTATTAGTCGACGAGTCGACGACGTCTGTGGTCTAGTGGTTCAAGATTCGGACTGCTGATCACGAGGTAGTGGATTCGATTCCCACAGGACACAAATATTTGTGTGATGAACATAAGTGTTTGTGTTGGTCTGGGTGTTTCTTATGTATTATAAGCATGTATGAATACTTTGACGCCTAAGCACGCCTTTTTATATAATTTTATTTTGTACTTGTATTTTATATTTGTGTTGTAAATATTGTACATTATTTTGTAGATAGATCATTTAATTATTGTAATACCACTGTTCTATAATTTTAAATAAAGAAGTGTCTCAGTATGTATTTACAAAAAAAAAAAGTATATAATTATTATATCCATTGTCTAGTACCCATAGTATAAGCTCTGCTTAGTTTGGGACTAGATGGTGCTGTGTACAAATGTCCCAAAGATATTTATTTATTATTTATTTATTAGTTACGTCATACATATAGCAATCAGGAACAAATTATCGTAGAAACGTTCGTTATCAAAACCAAATCCTACTACCTATATTATTCTGTATCATCACACAGATACATTCATAAACAAATTTCAATAGGCACAGTCGCGTCCATAAATTTATACAAACGCATTGTAACAAATGGGATATCCGATTTATTCCCACTGAAATCGAATCTAACACCAAATTGGATTTTGAATTACGGCAACGGATAAACAGAGATTTAATAATTTTGTATGTAGATTTTGTCATTGTACAAACATTGTTCGGTTTTGTTGGAAAAGCTTTTGTGGTGTTTGTATGAATCGGTTTTTGTTTTGCGAATCAATCAATCAAGAGTTTTTATGTTTTATTTCGCTGGTTGACTTTTTGTGTGATTTCGGAGAGGATTTATAACTATTTGGAGCTCAGGATTTATGGATGCAAAAACAAAGGTCACATTCGTAAGTTTGTAAAATTAAAGTGAAGTCATTTTTGTTATATTCTTGGAGGCAAAAAACCATACAGCAGAATGCTTGCTGCCAATTTTCTTTCTGATATTTCAAAATTGTAAAATACCTACATAACAGGACTGTCAACAAAGTATTTCATCTTTATAGTTAAAGTTACACAACAACAAAGTCTGATATGACAATGGGGACGTAAATAAAAAAACAGCACTAAAGTAAGACCTAGACATGTTCAGCAGACGAAGTAAAATGCAAAAAGAATGGATCTACTTCCCGTATTCCCGGTCTGTTTTTTTTGCTGTTTATATCATGTGGCGTCTAGACACCGCCACTTAGCTCTTCAACGCCAACTTCTGAACAAAATTAATATTACTTTCTTACAAAGCCGCTGGCGAACTGATAAATGAGCTGTTTATCAAACATCTCCTTCCGAGTAATCACATTGAAATCTGTGCGTAATGGCCCACTGCCGCTACCCAGCCAGCTGCTGTTTTGCTGTGAAATCATCTAAATTGTATCCCACGGGCACAAATCTCATCTCATCTCGAACTGGATCTTTCGAATTTCAATAAGAATAAAACGTGTTTAATAGCTGGCTGGCGAATAATTTAATTGAATAATGTCCGTTGTCTTCACTTCAATCTTTTGGCGATTAATCTGTAGCAACCCTATTTCAAGTGTTGATGGTCAAATTAGCAGTTTGATTCTCAAATAATTATAGGGTATAAAAAATAGACCTGTTACATACAAGGTTTCAACATTTACAGCTATTAAAGGCGTCAGCAGGGCAATTGTGTAACTGCATCGCAATCAACAAAATGTCAATTTTGACGTTTGAATCCGAAAAAATACAATACAATTCGAATTGCGTAACTACAAAACTGTTGATTACGATGTCGGTGGAATTCATCATGAAATTGAATGAATGATAAAGCTTAAAACGCATACTTGCAGCAGCTTACTTACATAACGAAACGTGGTCTAACATACATGACGTCATTTACATTATAATGAAGTCCCCTCTATGTCGTTACACAATTCCAATGTTTGATTGCGATGTTATCAACATCGTCTTCAATTTTACATCAAAGTGAAACTGCAAATGAGTTACGCAATTGCCCTGCAGTTTGCACGCATATAATTCTCTTCACATTTACAGTTTCCATATTAATATTGGCAAATCTACAAAGGAACTGTCAATGTGTGAAAAGGGCCTAAAGGTTTGATGTTAGACGCCAGATGGTCACAAGGATTAGCTTTTACGATTTAGTCCTAAATAATCCTAAGGAGGTTTACGTGTACATATGTATTACAGTTTCCCGCGAACGAAGCAAGTTCACACATTTTAACGATCGTATTTAAGTTATTGTTATTATTGTGGTGATGATTTAACTTAGAAGCGTTAGTCGTTCTATAAATTGAAGCTTGTTATCACGTATTTTATTGAAATTGGTTTTATGACGTTTCGAGTACTTGTTACCTTTATGTCTTCCTGCGACCGCGAATGTTGTAAAGTATTCGAAACGTCAGGAAAACCTATTTCAATATTATAATAATCCGCCTTAATCCGGTTTTAAAGTTGTTTTATTATATGTTTTTAATAATTCTGGTTATTTATTATTAATGGTTCTGTTTTTTATACCAAGTATCAAAAATAATTTAAGAAAATTACATTACGTAAAAACTTTAACGAGAAAATGCTATCCAATTCCAACAAAATCGAAGCGAAACATTGAAAATTGCCTTCTTTTCTTCCAATGGCGTAATATTCGTTGAAAAGTAAATAATAGCTGCTAGTTATGATAATGTGTGCGCGGAAAGAACGGGATCGGTCCGGGAAATGAACGCCATTCTTCAGGCGGTCGCCACGTTGATTGGCGCCTTGAGTTTCCCTTCGCCTATTTACGTACGTGAAAAATTGAGTATTTATCTTGGTGGTTTTGTTTATAGAAAAATAATGGAGATTTGTTGTTCAAGATAAAATTCAATTAAATTCAAAAGCTTTATTGCATACAATACGATTTTATTTTGGTACTTAAAACTTAGTGGCCTTTTACAAGCATTGCAATATTGAGGGATATCTATACATATTATTATATTATTGCAATTATTATTATTTTAAAAATATGAAAACAAATGAAATATTCTATCATGCATTCTTATTAGATAATATTATTCATATTATTTTAACATTATATTATAGAGGTACTATACATTACAACCATTTGCATTTGCAACAAAACATTTCAATTTCAAGTATATGTTATAATAAAAAGATACATTAATATTAAAATCACAATAACAATTCGTTGTTTAATCAAACATAATAATCAGAAGTTCCAGTATCATATAAAATTATCAAATCTTGGTAGAACGCCATATTAATATTTTTTATTATACAACAGGAAGCGTGGTCGCAAGTTTATGCCAAAGGTAATATCACAGAAGTCAGAAGACTAGATGCCCCAGTTTCGATTTTAAATAAGTTAAGGAGCCATCTTTTATGTCATGAAAGCATAAAAGTATCCCATTTAGTCACAAGTCACGGCACAGTGACGATAAATGTCAGTTAATTTTTTTTGACAAAAGGTGAAATTCAGTAGAGTTTTACAGCGGGTCTTAAAATTCAGAACCGGTTTTAAAAACTAAAGTTTTACTTGAGGGGAAACCGTAAAAGTCTGCATAGCCCACAGGTGCAGTGAGCGTTAACGGTTAAAGTACGTGATGCCTTGACAGAATTGGAAATGTTAATATTCCCTATAAAAAGTCTAGACGCGGAAAAAAATCGCACGATAAACATTAACATTTGGCGCTCACTTCCACTATCTGCGATCGATATCGCTTGTAATAGACGATTTGCTTGTGAAAAAAGCCACTAGAGAGAGTAAAATAAAAAAGCACTGGGGAAGTCGATAAGACCACTGTGAGCCCTCGTTATCTTGGGTCATAAATTACCCCAACACCCTCGGGGGTTCAGGTAGGTGCCTCCCAAGCAGGATCCTTCGAAACGCTATGAGGATTCCGGGAAATGAAGTGACTACGTGATCCAATTGCGATTTTAGGTGCATTCGATTTATGTGTGTTTTTAGTAGTCACGCGACATTCTTCAGACATTTGATAGATCATTTTGTTATAACGAGTCATTAATATAACAGTAACTGAACGTTCTTGCACGAAAAAAAGGAAATCGATACCAGTAGCACAATTGGAGAACTTAAAAAAGAAAAGCCAGAACGAGTTAAAATCGATTAATCAGTGATTCAGTTCTGTAGCGTTCGATTATTAAGTTAAAATGGTAATGGTTTTATGGGACTTATTATCGTTCTCGAATGTCAAATTAAACCAATTTCGATGAACATCGCAGCTTCGTTATTGCTCGCTAAAGTGCGAGTTACAATAAATTTATCAGCTTAATTCGGCCATGTAGATAACAGATTCCGTGATTCCCAAGTTTGAATGTTAATAGAGTTTAACTTTTCGTTTCTCTAATAAATCTTTATTGAACATCAAAATAAAACTTTTTGGCTTTATTCCAACGACAATCTTTAACGTTTAACGAAAGAATGGAGAAATGAACTTTCCACTTTCATTACACAACATAATCAGCCCATTACTGTCCCTCTGATGGGCATGGGCCTCTTCTCAGAATGAGAAGGTTAAGGCCTTAGTCCACCACGTTGGCTTAGTGCGCACTACACACATTATCAAGAACTCTATGGAACACACTCAGGTGTGCAGGTTTCCTCACGATGTTTTCCTTCACCGTTAAAGTAAGTGATAATCAAATTCTAATCTGCACATGAATTCGAAAATTCAGAGATGGGGGCCGGGTTCGAACTCAGATTTTCCTAGATGGAAGGCAAGCGTTCAACCGCTAGGCTATCACTATTTATCACTTTCATTATCTGACTCGAAAATAAATTACAATCGATTAAAAATCTATTTACACTTTTCGTTTCGAATTTTGAACAAAGCTCGAGTCAACTTTTACATCTAATTTTTCACACACACAACAATGTGCGGAAGTGGGATTACGTTTAAAGTTAGACAATAAATCCAGCAGTTCCGACGTCCGCTCGCAACCACATCTGACAGGCTAATACATATTGATACAATATTGGTGGAAGCGTTCCCAACGCTTTCTATTTCTGTACCCTAAAAACTGAATTTACCACCTTTAACTTTAAAGGTATAAGGTGGAGTTTCTAGTGGCAATAGGCTCATCTTCCTGTATAAATAAGATTGTTTAGTTTGAGTTTTGACAAATATCTGCAGGTGACGGGTGTGCGGTTTCCCGGCACGGATGCGTTTGACATATTGCTTTGATAGCGGGTTTTGTATATACTAACGTCATAAATTTATAGACATTGCATAAAGAAAGAGGTCAGCTATTTGTATCAGGGGTCTTTTTGTGAAACGAGCAGATTTGAAGAGGACCCTTTTAGATAAATAAAGTTTTGGGTTGGAACAATGGGCTCCACTTGGTACAAAGTATAATTTAGTATTTATTTATTTTCAAGAAAACATGGTTTTACATTATAAATGTGACACTGGATCCCACACTAGGATACCCTGTGTTGCAGGATCTAATCTCTTTTGACACGTCGGAAATGACATAATTTTTTGTGAGCTCTTTTAACGCCAATGTTACGTGGCATAACAACATAGTAATACTTTATTAAGTTAAGTCCTAATATAATTAAACACTTAATTACATAAACATAATTCCCTAAAAGCATATTAGCAACAACGCTCCTACATTTTTTTTCTGTGAGATATAGGTATATTTTATATTTATTTCTTTATTCCAAAAACTTAGTACCACATTACAAATAACAGTTTGGTAATATATTTTGCTAACAAATTTGTGTACAACGGATGGCCGAAGGGGCAGTAAAGTTCTGGAGTGGCGACCGCGTACTGAAAGGCGCAGCGTGGGTAGGCCCCCCACAAGGTGGACCGACGACCTGGTGAAGGTCGCGGGAATCCGCTGGATGCGGAAGGCGCAGAACCGGTTGTTGTGGCGATGCTTGGGGGAGGCCTATGTCCAGCAGTGGACGTCTTTCAGCTGAAATGCTGATGATGATGATGTGAAGTTGAGATATGTTTCAGACATCTTTATAAAGCTAATTAGAACACAATCTAGGTAGCTAAGTTTCGCATAAACTTGGTTCTAATTAACATAAAAAACTTGAAATCTCAGAAATAGACAAAAATGCTTACAGACAGTATTCCCAGTCTCCTTCAATTCAGACAGTCATTAACATTAATAAGCCAATTACTAAAATGAGTGAAGGAAAAATTTCTCCCTTTATTTCCCTCCGAGGGCCGCCTCGACAGGACACCATTTATTTTTACACGCCTAATGAGAACTGACAATCGTTTCAAAAGAATTTCTGGAATCGATCCATATTTTCAATTAATAAATAAGGAGTCTGAAAATATGAATTAAAAAAGATAATCATAAATTTTGTCTGAAGCACTATTTAATAATAGAGCAGAGTTAAAACTTTTAGCTGATTGAAAATGGTTTTAACTTAGGAACAATCAAATTCGATGGACTTATCTTAAAATAACTGATAATGATATTGTAATTAGATATCGTTCGTCGTATCGTATCATTAGTTGTAGAACTAATGATACGATACGACGAACGATATCTAAGTGTATACCGAAGTGTAGACTTAATTTTAGTTTCCCAAAATATACGACTATTAACAGTTAACTTACGCTGTTTCAATTAACAATATATCAAGTTGCTACGTCTTCTAGTTTTGAACCTAAAGCAGGATTAAGGATACTATTATTTAATTTATTATTGACATTTTCAAATGTATTACATACATACATACATACATATTATCACGCCTGTTTCCCATTGGGGTAGGCAGAGACTATGGATTTCCACCTGCTACGATCCTGACACACCACTTTCGCTTCATCTACGTCCATTAACCTCGTCATGCATGCTCGTCGGTTTAGAGAACTCTTAACCTGGCATTTTTTGAGAACATCCGCGATTTGATCGCGATACGTTCGCCGAGGTCGTCCCCTTCCAACAAATGTATTATTGTAGTTTAATATAGAAAAAGTGTAGTTGAAGATAGAAAAAGTGGCTGAAAGTGGCAATTTTTTTCATCTTTTATATCTACAACTACAGCGGACTATATTTTACTGGTTTAATAGTTTCTGATTAAACTACAGTACTTTTACTACAATTCTGTAGAACCAGATTTTCGAGAAATTTTGTACTCAGCGAGTAATTATTATTTTTACCGATGAGGGCGCCACTGAGCTGTAGGGAGCCATTTATATTGTATACTGCGAATATTTTATTAATCAGTAAAAAATTATTGTAATCAGTTGTTAATCTTGACGTGTTACAATTTAGTTGCCAAAAAATTACTATCGCTATGGCTAATAGCTAAGCTGAGGTCTGGGCTAACTCAGTTTAGATTAGCTAATGTTTGCTACCTATCGATTATGAAGAAGAGTACACACAAAAAGTCACTAACTAGAATAAAATAAATTACAGATTAGTATCATCACTGGAACAAAATTGGGACTCTCTGTTAGAAATACCTACGAATCTACCATAGAAAGAAAGAAACATAATTCTTTTCACAGAAAACAATGTGCAACATTGAACATAAAAAAATCATCAAAACATTTATTTCTACGAAAATTTAATTACTGACTCCGTTAGGCCCTTGCCTTGACGATAAAGTTCTCACTCAATAAGGACCACAAATAGAAATATGTACTACAAAAATAAAATGAAATATCCTCAATAATACAATCTTACCAAAATATTGCCAACAATATTCCTCGGAAAAACTAATAAATAATTTGTCACAGAGATTGTCATGGCCCTTACGAGTCAACGTGTGACGCAGGTCGGCAATGATTGGATTACTGCATGATCAAATTAGGAATGTCTTGTATTTTCCGCTTCCCTGCGTTTGTTATGTATCGAATATGAGGGTAATTTCTGGTAAAACTATTTTGCCTGTAATTCAGTAGTTTTAGGAAAAGATGGAATTAAGTAAGAGGAAGCAATACGCAAAATACAAGCTTAGACGTGGAGTTGCGGAATCGAGCACGTTATACTATACTACTATAAGAGAAAGCAATTCCTATAGACAAAGGTCTGCGTATATTTTGTTACTAAGAAAAGTTGATAAATGCGAAAGTATGAATGTTTGTTTGTTTGTCCTTCAATCACGCTGAAACCGCTGAACAGATTTGGATGAAATTTGACACACAGATAGACCATAACCCGGATTACTAGGTATAGGATTTTTTATCCCGGAAAGATAAGCAGTTCCCGTGGGATGCGAGATAACCAAGGGATAACGTCTTTCTGTAATAAACCAATTATATGCGGGTGAATCCTCGGGCATAGCCTAGTTGATTATAATCGTATGATTATTCAAATGTATAATCGAATGTATATTCGGAAGAATAATTACGTACCGTTGCAACAGTTTTAAGTATCTAAATATTCATCGCCAAAGCCACAATAAAAACCTGGATGAGAGACGCAAAGATCGAAGAGGCTAGAAATAACGAAAAGATTCATAAACCTACCCAGCAGTGGGTGATACTGGTCTGGGATGATGCTGAAATATTCATCAACCTTAAGGTTAGGTACTAACAATTATTTTATAGCTATAAATTACTGTATATTAAACCGTATCGAATGAATATTTATCGAACAAAATAACCACAGATAATTACTGTGAAATATATATCACTGATTCGATTCATAAATCAGCTGCACTACCTGTAATCAGAGTCAAAAGTGGCTTCAAAATACATAAAATGTATACCTAATCGGCAACTTACAGACATAAATAGTTAAAGATACAAATAGTTAAAGCCATAATTAATTCAAGGTAGCGTGCAACGTCCTATCAGGTAGGGCTAGTAAGGTTCCTGTACCCTCAATTTTAGTGCCGTGTAATATATGGGCCGTAAAACACACTTATCACAACGCAAACGCACACAAATGCGTCCATAAAATCTGTACTATTACGCTGATATCATTAAAGTTATACGCAAGAAGGTTTGTACATGTTGTAAGAAAGGTGGCTTGAAATATTTACTGTCTTTGAGCTAGTTTTTTTTCAGCAGCAACACCAAAACAAAATTGGAGACATATTCATAGATAAAATACTAATATGAACTATTTGTGGCGCGAAGCGCGTAAAGCTGCTGCCGAATTGCGTACCTAACTCACTCGCGATCGTAATCACCTGGTTTTCAATGTTCATTGCTTCGTGTGTTTTGACAAACCGTTTTATCGGCAACTACGTACAGTCGACTGCATAACAGTGGTAACACTTCAGTTCGAAAATCACCCTTACTGCTTACGAAATAAAGACGCTGTCAATGTCAAAGTGTTACTACCGAGTTGCGGTCGACCGTACCACGCAATGAATGTTGCTTTAATTTCAAAATGACAGCTAATGTCAAAGTGAATGTATTACACAATTTCCCCATTATTATTGTAATTTGTAGCATGTATTCTTTAAAGTATAGTCTAATTAAAAATAGGATTATGTTTTTTTTAAACAAGAAAAACCAATTAAGTATGCAAATTATTTAACCTTTTTTAAAGCACAACCTAATTTGTCAACTCTAAAAGGTGACATACTAAAACTTTGCTTTACTATAGTGTGTTACAACTTTAAGACAGTGGTGTGCCCAAGTAAAATATCATAAGAGAACCCGCCAGAAAAAGTTAGTGAGAAAATAAACTCCTATTATTAAGAGCGTCTTGAACAAATTTACGACGCGGTCCACGGCCCCACCCTTACTAATCCATACTTATTAAGGATAATGGAGAACCAATGAACAACTTTTCGTCCTTTATCTGGAGCCATAAATATCGACTATCACGCGTCGCCGGTAGCCAGAGGTGTCGAAAGTGCAATTTAATGGTCCTTTTATTACATTTTCGTGTAATAATTTTAATTAAAGTCACAGCAAAATGTTTGATTAAGCTGGATTTTAGGATATGCTTAGGTTACGTGCCGTAATTTTTGGATCTACCGATAGAATTGTATAACTTTGTCGTGATAATTTTTATTTAAAGAAAAATCATCAAGCATTATGAATATTTCTTTTAAATAGTGTTACATCTTTCCTATATCTGCTCATAGGTGTTGTAAAAGGCGACTAAGGGATTCACAAGAGGATGGGCAGCTGCGTTCTCTGAGTATTTAACCAAGCAACTGCGATTGCCAACCCGCCTGCCAAGCGTGGCGATTATGGCATATCCCCCCAAACATTTTGCTTGGGGGAGGCCTATGTTCAGCAGTGGACGTCTTTCGGCTGAAATGATGATGAGTGTTCATCCAGTTCCTCGGGAGATAAATAAAAAATAAAGAATAATGTGTATGTGGCTTGTATTTTAAAGTGGAAAGAAGTGTCATCTACTTTTGTCACATCGGTGACGTGTAACTCATACTTCAAATGTAATCGGTCACCAATCAAAGGTAGTATTATGAAAATATGTAAATAATGAGAGAATACATACAATAGGGCTGTAGGAATAGTTAGAAATATCTTTTTTTAAAAACCTTGGATAAAAAGTCCTTTTATATCTTTAATGATAAAAAAAAAAACGAAAATTGGTAGTGTATCCTCAATGTGTTCTCAGTTAAATTCCGTGGTTACAACTTCTTGGATTTTATCACTACATAATTTATTAGTTTCGTTTCTCCCGATTGTGTTGGCGTCTCTTTATTATCCAGAAACCCGTTGTCCTCAAAACTTAATTAGCATAATAATTAAATTGACTCATAGTTAATTAACAAATCCTGTCACTTTACCGCAAAATTAAGTTGAGCGCTTATCGTTGTTTTTTTTTTATAATACGTAACATAACAATAAACCACTGATATTATTATATAGTTCTTGATCATCCTCTGTGAACAAGTTATTTGGGCGCTCTCAATCTAGGGCCGGTTTTTCAATCGCCAGCTAACTTTTATCTGAGAAATTAGTTTGACATTTTAACAGTTCTGTTGTCGTATAGAAAATCTGTCAAAGCATCACATTTTTTCAATTGTCTGATAACTTATAACAAATGAATAATTTAGTTAAAAGTTATCAATCGACTGAGAAAAACTGGCCATAAGTCATGTTAACTTCATAATAACCATCTGTTGAATCATTAAGATTCTCGATAGACTCGGTTCAGTGAGTAAGACAGATTAATATCTGGGACGATAAAGCTGCCCAACGGGGACAACAGTTAGAGGGCTGTTGCTTAAATTGTGCGATTTGTTTAAATTATATTATAATAAACTATAAAACCGTGGGAAATATTAGAAAATGCTTTATCCACAAAACAAACAAATACAATACACAGCATGTTGCAGGTCTGCTGGAAGAGATATCTTCAGAAATAAACAGTACCTTTTTACTTGTAGGTAGGTATTTTCCTAAACTAATTCTCTCTGTAACTTTATGTGTGCACAAATGGTTAAATAAATAAACAAACATAAAAAAGCTGTTGAGTTAAAAAGAGTTATTGTAGCTTATATAACATAATTAATCAATCAGTAGTTGGTCTAAAAACAAATGAAAATTTGAAATACTCGAGTCTGATCGTTTGTTAATTATCGATTTTTCATAAAAGCGGTTTATTAAAACAAGCATAGGCAAGATAACTATAGCAATCTTAGAAGAAATTACGAGGATATTCCTAAAAAAATCCACATCGAGGTCGACTACAATTACTTTAGTATTATAGTATCCGAATGGCAATATCCCTCAGGACCGTTAAGGCAATCTGAAGCGGAGTCTACGTTCGAACACCAATACCAATCCACTCTGCCTTAGTAGAGCTTGAGTCCTGTTCATTACACAAGGGAGACCGTTGCCGCACCTACATAAAATATGTACAGTGTTCCAAGAATTTAATATGGGATTATTAGACATTTTCTTCCATGCTGAAGTAAGGAAAAAATAAAAACAGAAGAAATCTGATATAAGGTGTTGTGGCGGTGGTAGAGGCTTGTTAGCAGCAGTAGCATTTTGCAATACAATGTAGTGTTATTTTAATAACTGAAAACTTCCTTGTATTATAAAGTACTAAGTGAAGGTATAAATTGTGGAAATAAAAATTCGCTCACGAGCAGGATTCGATCCTGCGACTCCTGGTTCAGTACACCAGTGCTTTATCCGCTAAGCTACCCTGAACTCTGCTCGTGGTATCGAATTTAACTTCCACTTTGTCAGTCTTTGGGTGACGTCAGCTACATCTTATTAAGAAACGGACCGTGTTCCATACCCAACTCGACTAACTTTGCAGTTAATTCAAAATCGTATAGATGTGCCTCTATCTACCCTTACGAATTATTTATTATTTTAACGCATTAACGCATGCGGAGTGAAATCTTAAGATATCTTATTATTCTGGTTCTTCACTACAAGCACAGTCATACTAAAAAATATAGACGAAGTGCTGCGAACAATCATCGTGACATAACATAACATAACATAACATCACGCCTGTATTTCCCCAAAGGGGTAGGCAGAGGCGTATAGTACACCCACATTTCGCCAGTTATGTTGTAAGCCCCATGTAATACGGGGCGAGCCTATTGCCATTAACTGGGCACAAATCCAGAGTCCAGGCTGCTATTGAGAATCTCATAATCATAGTGAAGCCAAAAAAAAACCGTGCCCCTCCGTGTACAAACCAGCGCTCACGTACAAACATGCACCTGAAGAATGTCTTTTTTAGCGATACTTATTGTGTACTGAGAGTGGTGAGCATGGTTTGAGGTGCATGTGTCTGCATGAGCGCTGGTTGCGCTGTCGGACATGGAGGAGCACGGTTTAGATGGCTTCATAGGTTGTTGGTTCGCAGCAATTTTTCTATACTTTTTACTATGTCTGTGACTACAAGTAATATAAGAAAAAAAATGTTTACCAGTAGTTGTTAACTTGTGTATATTCTATGTTGTTGATCCTTAAACTATCAAAGAAAATGACACCTGACTACTATATTCCATGTCCAATTCACCAAACTATCCATCCAACACCATAAGCGAAAACAACTTCATAACACACAGAATGAATAGCCGACGATCTTTCACCGTATACAGGGTGATATGAAGCTGAGTCGCAACGAGGACACACGAGACATATTGTCACGCCCCCACCCCTGGAGGATTGGGGGCTAATAGCGAAATAGTGTCGCCCCGAAGCTTGTCACTTATCATTTGTAAAGAAGAAAGACAATGTATGTTATTTTGGCAAGACGAAGAAATGACATTGTATACTTGATCCCATTTTATAAAACAACATTTGCTCGTAAATCTGCAAAATATCTAGGCCCATTTTTATATAACAAGATCTCAAAATATGTCAGTCTACGTAATATGACCTCATATGCCTGTAAGAAAGCTATTATTGGATATTTAAAACAACTTAACTATGATAAAACAGAAGAACTATTGATTAGCTTGATGTAAATAATTACACACATACTTACAGTACAAACATCTCACATACATAACCACATTCTTACAAAAAACATCCCATACACACAAGCACGTCCTTGTAACAATCACTCCATGTCCTTACATAATAATACATATAGAACACACTCACCACACCCGCTAACGCTAACTTGTTTAACTCAAAACTAATTAGTTGAGTATTGCAACTAATTTTATTTTTATTTTATTTTATTTTATTTAAGTAATTAAAAAAGAATAAAGAAAAAAGCTAAATCAAAATTCCTGCTTACTTACAAACTTCTTAGATGCTAATAATTGTCTGCAAACTTTGCATATACTAAATATATTTCTTACACTACCTGCATTTTAGTACACATCACTTCTGTCAATAAATTGTTTAATGTTTCTGATACCTACCTATGTTGACCTATAATGACCATTATTGTACGTTGTGAGCGAAATAGTTTATGTATACAGAATTGTTATACGTGTTAGAGGAAGACTGTCCTACCGTGATACAGTTTCGACTAGTACGGAGGACAGTGTGAATCGAAGGCAACAACCTAGTTAAAGTGTTTTTCAGTGTACTTACCTATGTTGATGCAAGAAAGTGTGATACTAGAAAATAACATTGCAAGTACTATTCGATAAGAAATTGTAAGGTTGTACTTTTTAAGATGCAAATAAATGATTATGATTATGATTATGATTTGTAAGGCTAATGGAATATTTATATCTAGCTTATTATAGACATGTTTAGTGCCTGTGTTTTGGATAGTATTAAATTACGTATCCTACTTATCGAAGTTTATTGAATTAAGTGAACTCCTAGCGGGGCGTCATGATTTAATCACAATGATAGCGTCCAGTTTTCTATCTACATTGGTGAGTGATTTCGAGATAAATATTCATAAGAAAGAGTAATGAGAAGCTGAGAACAACAATCACAACATTGAAACTTCTTCGATGTAAATCGAATTCTAAACGACAATATTATTATTGACAAAGAAATCATTGCGAAGCTATGCCCGCCCTCTCATGTATGTGTACTTATTTACCATGTGTGCGTTTATAGACAAACAAATCTATATACGAACGAACACCCATGCGCTTCACGCCAATATGTAAGGCATTAGTATGCCTTATAACAATGATATTTAAAAGTATAGATATGCCATACCCTAACAAAACATATATAACATAACATAATCAGTCCATTTTTGTCCCACTGCTGGGCACGGGCCTCTTCTGAGTATGAGAAGGCTAAGGCCTTAGTCCACCACGCTGGCCCAGTGGCCTAGCGAGTTGGCGGACAACAAACAAAACAAACGAAAAAAATGTTCCGTACGCAGCAGCAGCATAATACACATAAACTAGTACAAAGTAAGTAAGTTAAGTTACTTTCGCGCCATAATTACAACACTTTCTGTACACACACGAAAGTATTTTAGCTATTTTTTTGCCACCGGTCACGCTCGGCGCCTTTTAGCCAATTAGGACGTTTTCGAGTCTTCAGTTGCGAGTGCAAGTAACATATCTGTACTTTTAAATATCATTGCCTTATAATGTAGTAATTATCGTACTCTCTACGGCACCTGCATATTATAACCGTGATAACTTCCACTAATAATTGTCAGCAGCTAATTAATACCTTCCACCAGCTACATGGACGCATGGAGACCGCCAATTTGCGGGCACAGCACATAACGTTTTATTTGATGGGAACAAGGGTTAGTATTTATTATTGTTTACGTAGCACGATGGCCTCCGGGCACAATTCCGTTGAGTTATGGCCTGGTCACCCCCGTGCGACCGGCGCAGGTGGGGCAACCGCAGAAGGTCTCAATTTATTGCTAATTTTATTTGTATAGCGGTTCCTGTAAATTTTATTGTTTTTGCTCCTTAATATTTCGGACTGGACATTGGTGCTTATGACGATAATATTAAACCGAGTGTACATTTTACTGCATTTTATTCCGATATTTTCCATTGAATAGAATATAAAAGTTAGCACGCAAAATTGGATCCATGTTTTCGTATTTTTTGTTGATGCAAATGCAAAATGACGAAGACATTGACGATGCGTCGTTTAAAGTCCCATAAGACACTTGTGGGTGGAAGAAATATTACCCTAGGCTTGAGAGCAGTCGTTAGCAATTTTGATGTACGTGTAGGAGTGAATTATAATATGAGCTACATAGATACCTACTTACATAACTTATAAGTCATAAACCTTATCGGATTAACCAGACCCTCAAACAGTAGGCAAATTCACGTAACTAAAGAAGCGCAGTAGCAGTTCTGTTACAGATAAGTTTTGATCAAAACAACGTTTTTCGTATTATCTTCGGCGGTCGCAGTCAGATACGAACTGCCTCGGACGAATAAAAAATGGCGGACGGAATCTCGCTAAGAAAAAATTGAAGCACTTCGTTTTTTCCTAAACCCACTACAATTTCGACAAAATTTTAACACACCAGATATACATATATTGTTATTTTATTAGTGACAGTACGACACTGACTACCGTCACATGAGATTTGTTGCGTAATCGCGGCTTTTTGTCTTACTATGGGTGTGAATGTGTGCGTGTCAGCCCGTACTTTTAAGCGAGCCGTCTTACTATGGGTGCTTCACTTGTTTTTAGACTGATTCCGTCCGCCTTTTTCATTCGTCCAAGCGAACTACAGCGTCACTGCAACTTGATCGGCGCTTCATGAAATTACGTGAAATTAAATTGTGGCGTATTATGATACGATTTGTATTTACGCAACTACAATTACAATCACATGAGACTTTTAATAATCATGTTTCAGTTTGGCGAACCTACTTGCGGTACCATTAAGGCAACAGCCTAGGTGGTATTGCAGTTGTTATGGGCAAAAATAACCGCTTAACGGCAGGTGGGCTTTTAGCTCGTTTCGCCATCCTATACTATATAAAAATAATAAATGAATATTTTAAGACATTTTTACACAGCACCATCTAGTCCTAAACTAAGCAGAGCTTATACAATGGGTACTAGACAATGGATATAATACTTATATACTTTCGGCATTTTTTTTTCCAGAACATGTACTAATGAACAAACGGGCTTGAGCAAATTGCAATGATCAGCAGATTCATCAGCATAACCGTTAAATACACATTATTCTGTGAATCACAGCACTTCCACCCTCCCAAACAGATAAACGTATATAAAGCGAAAGTTCATACAAATCCTACATTATTAACATAACCAATAACCATCAAAGCTAATGTCGCCGAGATAACAGTCATGTCTTCACAAACATCCGCACATTATCCCGAGTCATTTGCAAAACCACTCCTTTCACCTCTTATTTTCCTTAGACAACCCTACGAATTCACAATTCACCTGAATTTTATCCAAAAATAAAAGTTACAGCCATTAAAACTAGCAAAGAACGATTTTTCTCTCAGACATTCCAATGAAATCCGTTATTGGAAATACACGAGAGTGCTATTAAAAGAACGATATTTCGTTTTATGTTTTCTCTAATTAATTTCCTTGTCGCCTTTGTTTTTTGTCTCGCTCCAAGCTTAACCTTATTGTTACTATCAGGTAATTTATACACGAGCCTAATGAAAATGTATCTCTGCCATTTATCAAACGAAGTGGTGGTAGGCTTTGGGAACGTTATACCGATGGGAAAAGGCCTCATTTATGGTAACTGTTCCCAAGTTTCGCTGACAAAGGGAAAGTAGGGATCCTTTTTCTTTGTCGAAGGATTTGGGTCATTGGTTATTTCTATTGGGAAAAGCTTCAGGTGAAACTTGTGTGTTGCTACCGGAATAAGTTATTTTAGTAATACATCGATTGTTTTTTTCGCAATGTTTCCAAGAGAATTATTATTCTAATTTATTTTTCAACACACTTGCTCTTGGTGCACCGATTTTAGGTTCATAATCATAATGCAGCTTATGAAACCCGCGTGTTTTTTATTTTATCATTACCGCACTAGTTCTTTTTACTTTACAGTTTATTTTTAAATTTCAGTAAAAGTTTTTATTCCTAATAATTAAACTGTGTTATTAAAAAAGGTTAATTGACGTTTAATTTCATCAAATTATACGTTTTTATTAACAGTGTTATAAATATAAAAAACTATTAATTATATTTTTAATATAGCTGTTTGGCGGCTCCCTTCCACCTGCGCGCGAATAGCTATATACAGCGTGTATCAGAAATGCGTGGTCATATTCGAAGAGCTTATTCAAGGAATGCTATCGAACATTTTTTACTATGGGACCAACACTGAAATCGCGAAAAAAAAAACAGCTGATCCTCACATTTTGTCGAGCGACATCGATGATTTAGTAGGGAACAGCTGATATTTTTTTCGCGATTTCAGGGTTGGTCCCATAGTAAAAGTTGTTCTATGCTATGCCCTGAATGAGCTCCTAAAATATGACCACGCATTTCTGATACACGTTGTATAGCTAATATAGCTATTTGCGTGAATAAAGAAATCCGCGCGTAATTTTTCACAAGTTTGTTATTTGTCTAAAATATGTTTATTTTATTTTTTCCTCGTAAGTGTGTTGAAAAAAGCCGTATGAAACGTGTGAGCACTGATAATTATACTCTCGCTTTCATTACACAATCCAACCTCGAGTATAATGAAGAACTTAGCTCACTTGTATCATAATTCATAATGTACCTACTATTATTATTGACAAAAGATCAGTCGTAGCACTGACACGAAGAAGAAGATTATTACCGATTATGATTTTGCCAAAAACCATTTTTGTATTTACTCTGTAAACCAAGAACTATCTAATACAATGTAACAATCTACAGTTCCCGCCGTTCTGTGCATTCGCATAACTTAATTTATAGCATCATTAATACACAAACACAGGTAAAGCAGGAGATATTACTCTAATAACATCCACAGTGGCTGCATGCTTAAGCAGGGGTCATAAACACAAAAGCCGCGCTTATAGAACGCATTATTAACCCGACTTCCTCCAAGAGAAGAGATGTTTGCGGGGATTATTACAAGTCTAGCAATAAAGGGGCGAAACGACACCTGGTAAATATTAAAAGGGGAAGATATAAAGTGAGTGTTATGTTTGTCACCAAACGTGACCGGCGGTTTATGAATTTCTTTATAACCCCACCTTAAGGTGTAAACAGACCGGGGACAATAGCTTCTGTCTAAGTTAAACAATTAACTAAAGTATACACCTGATGTATAGAAGTTAACATCAGAAATAATTAGATGAATTAATTATCACAAAAAAAAATCTGATTCCCCAGACGGTAGGGTATTATTTTTCCAGCAAGAAGGACCCAAATTAATGGAGTTCATTTATAACGTCTTATCTAGGACGAGGACACTTTTTGTAAGATTAGAAGAACAAGAATAATGGCCGAATATTACACCAAACACTTAGGTAGCTCCTTAATTGTACTTGTACACGGCGCATGTAACTGTGCGGGCTACATGCGCAGGCTACACGTGCGGTACATTCATAGGGCACTGGACCTGCGCATTTATTAACACGGCCGTTTACATGATGTATACAACGTGTTATTGAAATAACTGAAAACCTCTTAAGAGGTTATTATACTCATCAGTATGAACAACTTTTACTATGGGGCCAAAACCGAAATCGTGAAAACAAAATCAGTTGTTCCCTACATTTTTTCAATTTATGTGAACACAAAATTTGAAGTTCTTTCTAGATAAAATTTTGGCAGAATCATCTCATTAGTATTTTATCTATGACTCATCATCCTCCGAGCCTTTTCCCAATTATATTGGGGTCGGCTTCCAGTCTAGCCAGATGCGGCTGAACATCAGAATTTTACACGGAGCGACTGCCATCAGACCCCCGCAACCCAGTTACTGGGTAATACTGACATTCGGAGGTTAGACCAGTTGTCAGACTTTCAGGCTTCTGACTACCCGTAACGACTGTCATAGATATTCGTATGACAACCGGGACCGACAGCTTAACGTGCTCTCCGAGGCACGGAGGGGTCTCGATGTGTAACGAAACGGTCACCCATCCACAGACTGACCGCGGCAAGTGCAGCTTAACCTTGCAGATCGTACAATCCGCGCAGTCGTTGCATCGCTACGAGCCCCATTTTATCTATGACTATAATAGTATATTATTATATATATTTAGTACTTATTGTATGTTATATATATATACCTATGTATGTTTATCTATTGTTTTAGTGGTAATTAATTTCTCATCTTGTTTTGTGTCGTGAATCAATATTGCACCTGCCTTGTCATCTCTGTATCACCCTAAGGTTGACTGGGAGAGAATGCCTAAGGCATTAAGTCCACCTATGTACACATGTTGCATGAAGTTTAAATAAATAAATAAATAAAATTAAATGTAAGGAACAGCTGTTTTTTAGCGATTTCAGGTTTGGTCCCATAGTAAACATTTTCATGCTGAGGAGTACAATGACTTCTTAAGGTGAATGCTACAGGGTAGCCCGCGAAATTCAAAATTTCTTGCGTTTTTTGCTAATTGTAGCTCTGTTTTGAGTTGTATATCAATCAAAATACGATTTGCGGTAGTAATAACAATATATCTACTGAATCATACTTATAAAAAATATAAACCTAGCTTTATAAGCTCTAGAAGCTCGATAATCGATAATTTGATCGTAAATTAATATAATCGAGCTTGTACAGCTTATAGAGCTAGGTTAATATTTTTTATGAGTATTATTCAGTAGATATATTGTTGTTACTACCGCAAATTATGTTTCGAATTATACACAAGGCGAAATACAACTACAATTTGCAAAAAACGCAAGAAATTTTGAATTTCGCGGTCTACCCTGAAGCATTCACCTTAAGAGGTTTTCCGTTATTTTAATAACACATTGTATAACCCGCGTAAGTGCCTCAACATTGTGCATACTACCCGTAATTGTGCATGTAATTGGTGCGGGCTACATGTACAGGCTACAAGCGCGGGCTACATGCGCAGGTTACATGCGTGGGCTACATGCGCAGGTTACATGCGTGGGCTACATGCACGTGGTACACGCGCGGGCTGAGGCGGATTTATTAACACGGTCGTTTACACGATGCATAAAACCTGCACAAGTGCCTCAACATGCGTATGTTACCCGCGCCATGTACAAGCACCATTAATATTTAGAGAAAGCATTCTCACTTCTGACGAAAAATTACATCGCAAAAGTAGCCAATCTCCAAAAAATGACGAACAAATTCATAATTATTTCAGTTTTGATCTCGGGATTCATCTCGAGCTCCACATTTCTGTGTAAATTCACTGAATTACCTCCAAGAGAAGCAAGGTGAACGAGACGATTACCGCTCACTTCCGAGACCTCGACTACAGGATTAGATTGAAATTGAATGGTCTTCCAGAAAATGAGAAATGAAAAAGAAAAAGGCACGTGCCTTCGTTATGAAGGCAAAAGTACTTTTGAAGAACTATTTTCAGTGAATGACGGAGATTAAGAAAATACAAATCCATTCGATTTTCACGAGGATTTTCTGAAGAAAATGAAAGACTTTCAATTTGCGAACGCCGTATTTTTAAAATAGAAACAAGTGACTGTGCACTTACTTTACTTTTTTCATTCAACCCTGTATTGGAACTTTAACTAATTAGCGTAAAAAGTGGTAGAAGAAATTCAAATGAGTTAAGAAATTTTCTTCGTAAAGAGAGAGGAAATTAACTCAAACTTAACTGCATAATGCTCAGGTCAATGGCCATGCAAGAATACTATTTTCTTAGCAGTAAGTCTTGAAGCAGTCTTATTTTATTTAAGAAATACATGTAATTATGTTTGATGGGCTCGTGGCTAAGTAGCAACCACGTAGATTGTATGATTTGCAAGGTTAACTAACACTTGCCGTGGTCAGTTCGTGGATGGGTGACCATTTCTTAGCACATCGAGACCCTTCCGTGGCTCACGGTTCCGGTTGCCATAAGGACAACTATGGCATTCGTTACGGGTAATCAAAAGCCCGAAAGTCTGACAACTGGTCTAACCTCCGAATATCGGTATTACCCAGTAACTGGGTTGCAGGGTTCTGATGGCAGTCGCTCCGTGTAAAATACTGATGTTCAGCCGAATCTGAAGACTGGAAGCCGATACCAATATAGTTGGGAAAAAGCTCGGAGGATGATGTAATTATGTTTGACTAGTGGTTACTGATAGATTTTTATTCTATATAATTTCAGGTACAGTCACGAATTCACGATCCTTCCCGGTGATACATTTTGTCGACAAAGTCCCTTGAACAAATCCTGCTACATTACACATATGTGTATTCCATGGCTGCCATGGAACACTGAGCGCAAGCGATTTTAGCCTTAGTGGTGGTTCACCGGAAAGTTTGCTAATAGTTCATATTTTTTATATCATCATCATCATCATCATTTCAGCCTTAAGACATCCACTGCTGGACATAGGCCTCCCCCAAGCAAATGTTGGGGGGATATGCCATAATCGCCACGCTTGGCAGGCGGGTTGGCGATCGCAGTTGGTTGGTTAAATACTCAAAGAACGCTGCTGCCCATCCTCTGGTGAATCCCTTAGTCGCCTTTTACGACACCCACCACCCACCCTTATCTCTTATTTTTTATATAGTTTCACAGAATAAAGAATAATTCCCATAGAGGATTTTCTCATAGCTGCCATATTTTAATAATATGCGGATTGTAATCAATAAAAAGCATGTATCACACCCCGTTGTTGTCTTTTTTAGGGTTCCGGACCCAAAGGATACAAACGGGACCCTATTACTCTCGCTACGCTGTCCGTCCCAGGGACCGAAAACCGCTATGAATTACGGTACAGGTATCGAAGATTTTAGGTAATTTTTAAGGTTGAGGTTACCGCTATCTGGGTAACCGAGGAAAAAAAACATGTTACCTCTATTTAGGTTACCGTTTTAATACCGGTAACCTAAAAATGACCTTGTTTTCGAGAAACAGAATATTGCAATGCCTACAATTTGCAAATATGTTAGATCACGGGCTCGTATAAAATTCGTGCGCATTTGTGATTGTCGCGTAGTCGTGTTGTATTACGTCAACGCCCAAGGAAAACTGCTAGAATTAATAGGGTGATACAAATTTGGAATTATCAGGCCATAATATAATTATAATCAAATAAGTCAGTCAGAAAATGAGTCGGTTATTCTGCTGATGAATTATAGAATACTGAAACTTCATATGTGCTACTGCCACCGGCATCTCCTACATTAGATCCGAATGCATCTACTCCAGAGGTAGATTCAAATGCGTCTGCTTCAGATTTATCTTTTGATATTTCATTAACTGGCGAAACCTTTATACAAATTGCACATCAAATTATGCGCATTATCATGGGTAGTACTAGGGAACAACAAGATCAATACACCAAAATCACAGCCATAATGTACTTTTATTAGATTGAAGATTTGCCTTCCAAAGTCTCACCATAATCCAACGGCTATACAGCCCAATAGACGCCTAATGTGGAATATAATGCGTACAATATATTCTGCCACTAGCTGAGGCGGGGTACTGCAATCCGATTGGCCCCTACCAATGCGACTATTGGCTAATCACTATTGCGGCAGTTTTGACGGCTCATGTAAGTGGTTGAAACAGATTTGAAGATTTTTTTAAGTGGCGAATAGTGGCGACCTACATTAGTGAAATTTCATAGATGTGTTGCAGACATCGGTCGCCTGTTATGAGGCATCTATGGGCTGTATCGTCGTTGCCATAATCTATCATCATCAGACTATATTTATAGTCCACTGCTGGATATAGGCCTCTCCAATGGTACGCCACTGACATCGATCGCTCGCATCCAGTTTCTACCAGCCACCTTGCCTTGAAGCTCTTTTAATGGAGTTCGGTCGTAATTCCGTCTTCCGTTCAAGAGCCGCCTCGATTTCGTCTTGGCTAATTTCTGGCAGATCTTCTGTAAAATGTCGGGTCAGAGTGGCTCTAAAATCCTCATTTTCGGGGTCAGGTCGAGATGCATACGAGGCATATAACTAGCCATAGAAATCTTCCACCTCGGAAAGGAACTCTGGCTTCGAAACGACAACATTTCCACGGGATGTGGTCAACTTCGTTAGGTGGCTTCTTTCTAAGGACTGGACGAGCACCTTCGAGCCCCGATTTTTCTCAATCAATTTTTCAATAGAGCTTGTATTAAAGCGTCGGAGGTCACGTCGTACCAGTTTACTGATGCTTTTTTTTAGCGCCCGGTGTTCTGACGAAGTGACAGGTGGATTTTCCCGTAGTTCCCTCATAAGAGCCAGAGTCTCCTCCGAAAGCTTCGAATTCTTGCCTGTGCGTCGCATTTTACAGTCTCGTACCCTGAGGATTTTTACCACTTGATCAAGAGCCTGGTCAACGTTCTTTGTGGTTTCCACGGCAAAAAATCTGTTTTCCAGGTTTGACTGGATCGTTTCAGATCCTACCACAGTTTGCAGCCAGTTGCGTGCATTGGCCTACTTCACTTGAATTTAATTGTGGTATAAGTTATTGATTTTTTAATGTATGAAGATTAATTTAGCATTAATAGGTCTATTTTAAGATAAATAATCATCGTACTCTGAAAAAAGGATAATAATTTACACCACTATTGAATTTGAATGAGGAAGGCACTAGGTATTGCCTAATTGCCTATATGCAATGCACGCGCCTGTTTGCAGCATGCTAGGTCGGCGCCTGGACTTCATCAAATGGATGCGCTCCAGCTTCAAGTCGATATTCAGTGAGCCTCGGATAAGTCTGTGATCACTGAACTTGTATTGAACCTGTTGATTACTGAGACATCTCTGAATATGTGCCTTTTATCTGTTATAATAAAGTCTATTTCATTTTAAGTCATAGCATCGGGACTCAGCCATGTCCACTTCCTCTGGGGCTGTTACTTGAAGAAATAATTCATCAAGAAAAGTCCCTCTTTCTCCAAAAAGTTGACAAGCATTTACCCTATGATTTATGCTGCCAAAACCATGGGTGGGGTCCACTTTAGCGATGAAATCCCCCATGAAAACGTTGTAGTAAGCTTTGGTAATGGAGTGCAAGGCCTTCGAGAATTCGAGATGTCTTCGATCATAGCCTCGACTTTATCATAGAGTATGTCGAGCTCGGTGCGTAAACCTGCACGACCTTAAGGCTTTACCTCTTGGTCAGCTTAATCACAAGGTTTGCTACCCTGCTCGACACACTGAAAATTTCTACAACCTTGTCACAGAGAGAACCCGGCGCCGCCTTGGGATAGCTGGTCTCCCTCTCAAAAATAAATAAGGTGGCCCTATTCCAGGGTAATAGTGCCCTCACCCTCTCCGGACTTCACACAGCCCCAGAATGTGCCACCTTATCCGTCTGAGCTCTTCTTCGAGTTGCGGCAAGTGGAACCCCCTACCCTGCCGTTACAGTGATCAGGAATAGCAGGGCGGCCGGGAACGAGGGCCCGTAATTTTTGCCAGCTCGCCATAGAAGTTGTGCCCATAATCGCCACACTGGGCATGCAGGTTGGCGATCGCAGAACGATGCTTATCGCATCAATGATGATGCTCCCCATCACCCGTCTGCTAAATTTAGGAACACAATTTAAAATAAATGATTATACCGCCATTTATCGATTGTCAGAGCCTCGTCTGTTGGCAAGTGAGGTTGACTTGGGGGTTGGGTTGATTTTGATATGCCAATCTTTAGTGACCAATTCGAGACAATTTGTAACCCAAGAAATGAATGCATGACCACATACTTTGGAAGTAATAGCCCGATATTGGTGAATATGCTGATGTAACATTCACGCTAGCATCATCGTTATAACTTTATTGCAATCTTCTATATTACATTTTGATGTATTTGTTTCTTTTTTATAGGTAATATATGCATACCTATACATAATTTTTTCGCTTTCGTCCCATTTCTATGTCACTACTCTATCCGCGTGATTGGTTGTCTTTGGTCGGCGCGGGTCGTCTCACTCGCTTCGACTCTTCGATACACACACACTGCGCTGTCCGCCCTTTGAATTATGCCGACGGCACGTGTAAGATAGGGGTAATTTTTATTTCGGTAACCGGTATGAATACCGGTTATATAAGTAGTAAGAATTAAGGTTACCTTTAAAAATACCTGTAAAAATAATAAAGGTTGTAACCGAAAAAATACATGTATTAGTCATACCGGTTTCGGTCCCTGACTCCGTCCATCCATCCGTCCGTCCGTATGTCTGTCAGAGGGCTGTATCTTTGTAACGGTAATAGATATTCAGTTGACAGAATATGTATTATTATGGTGCCTATCACGACAAATACTAAAAATAAAATAAAATCTAAAACCAAAGGGGGTCCCAATACAAGAAACTTCAAAAAAACATGATTTTTTTTAACGTTTTTGTTCCTGTTCTATCTTCAAAACGGTAATACATATCAGCGTCAAACTTGGCCTGATTATAGTGCATACTATTTAGTTTAGCAAAAAATACTAAAAAAGGACAATTATAGACATATGTGGTGGTACTTACGTAAGAAAGAGATGCAAAAATTCACATTTCGCGTACGTTCGTTGATGTCTTTTGATAAACTCTCGTATAAATTATTTAATACATACATCATGTTGAAGTCTGTATATCTCATAACACGGACGAATAAAGAAGAATTTAATCTGTTGACTTTCCTGTGACCATGTTTTGAAAAGGATAGCATAAAAGTGATTCCGGGTGAGCTAAAGTGATATTTTTGGTAAAAGATATATAATTTTTCGTAATAATTAACATACTTTTGCAAGACCTAAAAAAAATTTTTATGTTGGACAAACAAGTGTTTTTCGTGATTTGAAAACGCTGCAGATAAATTATTGATCTATGGTTTAACTTGATAATAGAAGCTGCCCAGGGCTGTCTTTAACCTATTGGAGGTCTTGGGCACTTTAGGATAATGGAGCCCTATGACTATGATATTTCAAAGTTGGCAGTGTTTGTTAGGCCCCATGTTCATTAGAATACCAAAAGAGCTGATAAGTAAGCATTATATACAACGTTAAATCTAGTTAGTTGGCTAAACTTCACAGATGTGATGGGCATCGATATTTAATGATAATAAAACAAGTAAAAATATGATTTTCTGGACTCATAATCAACTACAGCCAGCTGGTCACGGGGTCAACGACCGCGTGGCGCGCTGAAAATATTTTTTTTAAGTATTCAAAAACAATTGTAGTGTTATGGTATCTGATATTTCTTAAAAATACTATGTATACCTACAAGGTTACGTGTCCCATGTCTGTTGAACCCGTGATCAGCTGGTTTGAAAAAAATAATGAGTTTAGAAAATCATAATAATTTTTCTTGTTTTGTTCTCCAATATTGGTATTATCGGTTGTCGGTTGGTGATCTGGCAGGAACTAGGGGGGAGCACATATCGCAAGGTTGGGCACTTGCCCAGAGTGGCCAATTAAAAAGAGGGGCCTAAAGCCGACACACAGTAAACAAAGAACCAAAGGTACCGGTAGGTAAAGGTAAGGTAGGTAGGTAGGTAGGTAGGTAAGGTAGGTAGGTAATGGAAATTTCCCCTTTAGGGTACCGATCATAAATCCTGTAAACCCAAAACACCGTAAACCATGGGTACTGTACTTTCCTAATACGCGCGTGTTCTCCATAGCACGTCATAAAGTGGAAATTGCCTTCCTAGTTGAATTCATCCGACGCGCGGGGACCGGCGCTCCCACCCTAATAACATTGCAGTTTCCTGGAAAATTTTAGTGTACCGTGGACCAGCGGGGCGGAATAAAGGCGGCAGCTCGTTTTCGCGACTTACACCCACCCTACTACTACGATTACGCTAGACCCAAATTTTTGATACAACTTCAAAATGCATTGCGGGTTTTGCTCGACAATCTCACAATAAATTCAGAAAAGAACGCGCAATGGACGCAAAACTTAATTTTGTTTTGGAATTTTAGGGAGTAATCAGTAGGTGAAAGGAATGCTCTTACCGTGATAGAGGTGAAGTTTATCCGGCGGACTAACAAAGCTGTGAATGAAAATGGTAGAATAGAGGTACACCTAGCTAACGAGGTTTTTGGACAGTCCTAGGTTTAAGCCGGACGATACTGTTCTAACGAGGACTTACTAATTGCTCTATGTGATACTAGTTTTCACGTAATCTGTCTGTGAACTAGCTTTGTCTAAAATAAAACAAATAATGTAGTAGCCGTTATGATAAATCTTGTTGTTTTGACTCATTATTGATTATTATCATCATCATTTCAGCCCAAAAACGGCCACTGTAGGACATAGACCTCCTCCAAGGGGGAATATGGCATGATCTCCACATTTGGCATGCGGGTTGGCAATCGCAGCTGTTTGGTTAAATACTCAGAGAACACTGCTCCTGCCCATTCTCTGGTGAATCCCTTAGTCGCCTTTTACGACACCCATGAGAAGAGTTATCTGGTGCTATTCTTTATGTCCGGCAGCACACGGAACATGACTCATTTCTAAACTCGCGCAAATATCTATGTAAACATCTTACTCACATACCTTGAGTAGAGTAGTACGCACGGCTACATAATATCAAACTATACATCATTGATATGATTTGTAAGGCTTGATATGTTGCACACGCCAACGTCTCAATCAATTGGCGATGGCGAATCGAGCTAAAGGCCCACCTGATGTTAAGCGGTTACCTTTGCCCATAACAACTTCAATACCACCTAGGCTGATGCCTAAATGGTACCGCAAGTCGGTTCGTCAAACTGGGACATGAAGATGGAAAATCTCATGTGATTGTAATTTCACCAGCACCCGTACACTTCAGACCCGAACACAGCAATGCAAGCATCACTATTTGGCGGAGAAGTAGGTACGGTGGTAGTACTTCCCCGGACGAGCTCTTTCACAAAGGAGCTCTACTACTACTAATAAATAAGACTTCATAATTTCCTAAAGTATCTCTCGATATAAAAATAAATAAACCCTCTTTATTATAAACTAGCCTATGCCCGCGAATTTGCCCTCATGAATGTCGTTTATCACGTATACCTCGGGAACTATTCATCTTCCCGGGATAGAAATAGTCTTTATGTTTATCCGGGTTATGTTCTATCTGTATGCCAAATTTCATTAAAATCGGTCCAGCTTTCTTGAGTTATAAATGGTGTAAACCCGACTTTGTTTTATATATCTAGATAAATGAACGGCTTACTCAAACAAACATACTTATATGATCACGTCAAAACGTACTCGTATGTTCCTGTAGGTACCTACTACCCTATAAATTATTTAAAAAAAACAAGACAACAAGTCTTCCCAATTTTTTTACTAATTTATTAGAATTCTTATATAGTACATCTCTCTAATTGAAAGACGTACGCTTAAAGACAAGAGTATAATGACGTCACAAAGCCAAAGGTACGAGTTCAAGTGCACTGCAGGGCGCCGGCGGCGATACGACACAGGGAACCCCGCAGTTACCGGATTAACTATATTTCACTAACGAATTAATTATAACAAGCAGCTGCTTCATAGTGAGGGAGTAAATCAACTTACTATGTTAAGACATTATGAAGATACAACTTATTATGTTGGCTCAGTAGCTAGTAATGGTATACGAGTAGGCTCTAGTTTTAGATCGACAGCTTAAGAGATCGATTTGATCAACTCAATGGGTATAAGCACATAAATAGAGTAGAATGGTTGTAATCACAATTTTACTTTCGACTCATGCGTGGCAACTTTCGAACAAACGACGCCTTACATGTTGACGTCATTAATTTATAAAAATTAACTTTAATCAAATGTACTTTACAGTGTTTTTTTCTGCAGTTAAAAACAGCACAATAAGGCATTTTGCGGTTTTTTTTACAGTTTTACAAAAACAAATCATAAGGCGCACTGAGAAAGGCTTTGAAATGCCTTACACTATGGTGCAGAGTGTTGGCACGCGCGGCCTGGCCTCTTTTCCATTCTATCTATTTATGTGGGTATAAGTGTAACAACTTTGAGCTTTGAATAGTTAAGGGTCATTAAAATGTCCTCAGTTCAGATTTAGAACTGTGTGGATAACCATATACGTAGCTGACCATAGGGTCAACTATATTATATGAGACTGAGCAATTATCAGGATGATGAACAGAAAAGTCTTCCTTTTCTAAGTATCTTTTTTCTTAGTAAATTTTGTGCAGAAAACAATATTGCAACAAAGCAAAATTCTAAGGAGAGAATAATCAAACGGAAAGCTTATCTTAGACCTGCCACATATTAAATCCAGCCCATGCATAGATTGGGTGATTGCCACAGTGTCAGACTTAGAGCAGCATTTACGAACAAAAGACATAATCGCGCCATCTGGTACTCGGCTAGGCTGGACTGGGTTCAATATTCAGTGGCCCTCGAGTTGCAGCGATGACCCAAGTGTGCCCAGACATCGCCGAAGGAGAGTCTACATCATAAAGAGGAAGGCCCGGAAGTCGGCTGCGCTGGATGGGTTGCGAATACCATGCATTGTAGATCTCGCGACTCATTCGACCAAGGCGAGAATAGGTACCTACCTACACGGCAGTGTTTTTAATGGTTGTGAGGCACTGACCAGGAAGCCTCAAGACGTCGCATAAACAAAGTTTAGCATGAGAACACAGTCGTAAAATGTTGGCGGGGACCGGGGGGTGGACGGCGCGTTATGGTTGGTCGGCTCAAAATTTCGGTGGTATGATTCCGTATGATTGGTGCCGCTCGGTGACGGACTGAAGTCCCGATTGGCGGCGGGGCGTATGATATGCAGTGCTACTGCATATGCTTGGTGACCGGGGTTATCCGGCAAATTGGCGTCTAGAGGCTTACTGGTCTGTGTTGTGAGGATAAAACCACGCTCAGCCCTGGATAGTATGGCAGCAATAGTATAAATATTTACTCCGTTTCAAAAAACTGGGTTTCACTATACGGTGGGCCTAAACTAGAGCCTAACAGCAGAAAGGCATTTAGATTTGTAGCTCCCATCGAGGAAAAATGCTTTAGCAGCACTAGCAATTCAGATGCAGTAGTAACCAGATCAGCTCTAATATTACACTTAACATCGCCTACAGGAATTATGGTACAGGAATTTTGATATCGTGTCCTCCTCATTGACTACAAATTGCGTAGGAACAGCTAATGATAGTTTATTTTCTCCATTGCTGAATCGGTATCAGTTATCGTAATA
Organism: Asteroscopus sphinx; assembly: GCA_949699075.1. Taxonomy (NCBI): domain Eukaryota; kingdom Metazoa; phylum Arthropoda; class Insecta; order Lepidoptera; family Noctuidae; genus Asteroscopus; species Asteroscopus sphinx. The sequence goes on from OX453013.1 coordinate 17,397,274, forward strand.
AATGTAACATAAATATTATAATGGTAAAAATATTCAGCTAGTTAGGGATTTCTTCTAAGACCTGCTGCCTAATTGCGTAACTCACTCGCGATCGCATTCATCTGGATTTCAATGTTCATTGCTCCGTGTGTTTTGACAATCCGTCAAATTGACAACTACGTACCACGCAATGAATATTGCTGTAATTTCAAAATGAAAGCTGATGTCAATGTGAATGCATTACACAATTACCCCACCCGTATCTCATACTCAATCTAAAGACTTGTCCAACTGACAAATCTAATCGAATTTCCTTTTTGCATAATAATGGGTACCCCTTATTTCTTGAAAACAATAGAAAGAGTAAGAATACCAATTACTTTAAGGATCCGGTATCATCGAAAGGTACATTTTATTACAGAAGTTCAAAACTTTCCAGAAATTAAAGTGAACCTACTAAAAATTGAATTTTCCATCCTCCAAAGTTACGACTTTCATTGAATACGATTTCATTCAATTCTACATTATAATAGCGCATAACTTTGACACGAACAAAAACTTGTACTCTTCCATAAATTCTGTGAACTTTTTTAATACGAGGGCGTACAATAACATAAAATAGATTCGGACGGACAGTACGGCCGTCCGATTTCATCGGCACACATATAATTCAGTTACCCAATGAACCACATGCGGTGCACACGGACGCACTGGATTGAATTGGGATCAGGAAACGTATACAATGTTCGTGTAAACTCCCGCAGAGCTATAGAAATTGTTGCAGTGAAAAAACATTTGACAGCCGTATACACAAAATTCAAAAAATACTATTTACGTACCATATGTAGCAAGTTTCCGCTCAATATATTTCTGATATTGTTTGGCACCGACGATGACGCTCCACACATGCTTAACTACCTACCTGTAAACTTTCCTTTATCTGACGCTTTATTCGATATTAAATTATGCAAATAAAAACCAATCCTAACAACAGTTATCTGAACCATCTGTGGAAACGTAATACGAATAGGATAATAGTCATAACAATTTAGTTTTATCTCGAATATTCCAATTTACTTCCAACGACTAATTTCTAAATTACCACCGCGACCACTAATCGATTTATCGATAAAGTAAGATTACTGTTAGCGCAGGCGCACATCTACATAATCGATTCCCGATTAAGTATCGATTAGGATCTGGCGAAACTAACACTGCGATAATCATCTCTAGACTCTCGTAGACCGGTATAAGCCCACTCGTTATACATGCATTACGGCATCGGGCACAATGATCATGTAGAATTAAAATTCAAATGGAAGACAAGATCTATAAAACTGGGACATTAAATAGAACAGCCGGGACCGACATGTCAGCGTTCGTACGACGTAGGTACCTACTACATAAAGCCATTTTGTTGTGCATTTTACGACATTGAAGCGGGTGCTCGTCCCAACTCAAGACTTCTAGAACGTGGTAGACATGTTATAGTTCGAACTTCGACCATCAATAGTGGTACCGGTGCTGCCAATCGGCGGGGAATACCCGATTAGCAGGGAAGAGAAGGTCTGTGCGTGGTGAGCGCGGGGTCTCGACTACAAGCGGGTAATTCCGGGTAATGGACAAATTAAACATTTTACCGATTTTTTTAACGCATCAATTTCTTTATTGACTTAACAATTGTACATAATAATCATAATTTTTATTGACTTGATGATTTGATGTATTTTATTGACTGTGATCTAAATTCTATAATAATTGATAACCTACCATTGATTTATACAACTGTAAATACAAAAAATATAGAAAGTTAAGCTATATTTCGTTGCTTAAATGCAAAAGTGCCACAAATCAAAAATCAACAGAGTCGATTTTATTCAATAAAAACTACTTTTTTTGAATAAAAACGACTTAGTTGATTTTTGATTTGTGGCACTTTTGCATTTAAGGAGCGATTTGTTGATAATACCTATAACAATTAACCCGAATGAAATGTTTTATTTCTTAAAATTAATCATATCGGGGAATCGCTTAACATCAGGTGAGGTGGCGGTCAAATGCAAGCCCGTTAAGAATAAAAAATAAATAAAAAATAATAAATTGTGGGGAATTGGTAGAATTCAAAAATATACATTGGCAGCACTGAGTGGTACACATGGCTGCGTGCTGCAGCTTGCAGAACGACTGCAAACTGTTGTTTCATGTTTCGTTTTCGCAGTGAACACGGCTTTACGGCGGGAATCGGTGAATTTCCCCCGAGTGCAGTAAAAACCTCTCTGTCAGACGACACTCCATCGGCAGTTCGGTTCAGGGTTGATGCGTCGACGCGACGGCTCGCGTCAAATATCCACAAATCCGACGCTCAAATAACTTTTGTTTTTTTATGCGGAGGGACCGGACTGAAGCAACAGTGCCGGTTCTAATGCCGATATCAGGATTATTCGCGCCGGTTTTCCCTTACGTAAAGGGATGCTCACGGAAATGGTCTTATTCCGAAATATTCTCATTACTTGGGCGGAATCTTTTTTACTTTACGGCGGTATGCTCCCCCTTTCTTGTTCAGTCAAGTACAAAGTTTTCCCGGCCCTCTCATCGGCTGCGAAAGAAAATGACTAATAAGAAACGCAAATGATAGCAATCTGCCCGAGCTTCTCGATCTTAATTAAACTGCCGAAAACTTATATCAAATAAAACTTGGGTGTCTGTGTTAATGGAGCGAACATTATGTTATGTGTCGCGATAAAAAATGTATACGCCTCGTTGACAGTGTTACAAGAATTCTTTCAACGTAACCATTACAAGTAAAAGACTGACAAAGGGAATCCCATAGATTTTTATAGAACTTTCAAAAGACGTAAACTGCCTACAATTTCTTTTTTATCTTTCCGAGCAATAAATATGTCCACCGCCCTCGCGCGCTACTCTAGTAATTCTCGACCAACTACCAGCCTATAAATCCAAAAGATGGATGTTAGATACCAAAATTTACTTAAGTACATTGCTGTGAAACGTAATATGTCGTAACGCCTATTAATCTACAAAACACATTATAATTTATTTAGAAAAAGTTAATGGTATCACTGGTGTCAACATGACAGATTAGTTTAAAAACACACCAGAAATAAAAACCGGGTTTCCAAAAATTACGACCACTAGTGGACCAATGTGTCGACAGTTCCTAATTTCTTCTTGGAAATTATTTATCTTTATCGCATACCAACTCTTTTTAGTTTGTCATTAAAATGGAGGAGATCATAATGGTCATCATTCCGCAACTTTAAATTTAGACGGTAAGATTTTTTAGGCTTTGGCTTTCGTTAAGGTCGAATGCTACAGGGTAGCCCGCGAAATTAGAAAATTTTGCGTTTTTGCAAATTGTAGTTGTATTTCGTGTTGTGTATAAATCGAAATATGATTCGCGGTAGTAGTAACAACATATCTACTGAATAGGCAATACTCGTAAAAATATTAACCTAGCTCTATTATAAGCTGTACAAGCACAATTATATTAATTTACGATTAAATTATCGATTATCGAACTTCTAGAGCTTATAAAGCTAGGTTAATATTTTTTACAAGTATTATTCAGTAGATATATTGTTATTACCACCGTGAATCATATTTCGATTTATATACAACTCAAAATAGAGCTACAATTAGCTGTAGCATTCGGTTTTGCTTTTGGATTTTCGGCTATGGTTTTATTTTGAGTGTAATTATTAGATTTCACAAACAGTATTCAGTCTATTCCAAAATATATGCTAGCATAATGTCAGGATAGGTCGTAGATTTGTATGTAAGTCATAGACCAAGTAAAAACTCAAGACAAATTCCAGCGGAACATTGAATTGATGCAGGGTCTGCAAATGTATGAGTGACATTGACAGCGATGGGAGTGTTGCTAGATAAAATCTTTTTACCCCTGATATCAAACAACTGACCACGACTAATATCAAGTCTTTAAATAATTAATACGATCCAATTATGAAAAGTCACGTCAAGTCAATTTAAATTTTCCGTATATTACTAATCACAATTATTGTCATTCGTTATCAGTATACCAACGACTAGGATCAGGGCTAGAAAGGCAAAATACGGCAAAATTTGTGTCTCAATTTGCTAAATAATTCGTGTCCCTGGCCGTACATAGAATATAATATATAATAAAAAATAGTTATTTGCTATGCAAGACTGTAAAGTTGTTACTTAGCGCGTTTTCTTCTATTAAAGCAAGCGAAGGATTTAAGATTGAATTCTAAAATATAATCAAACAAATGTAAAGACACGAGACGCAAATATTTTTGCAGCCGTGCAAAACACACAACTTTTCATCTCACTGCAGCGAAGAAAATGCTAGATGTAAGAAAACAATTGAAATATAATTAATCAGGGTTTAATTATTCATAGCACGACTCTACAAAAAAAATTTCGTTCTTTGTCCTAAAGTTTATACTATTATTTTCCAGTTAGTTATGCACAAAAACTAAAAGAAAATACCTTTTTTCGGTATAAAGTTTGCTTTTGTGATAGTTATAATAATAATACTCATTTTTCAATTTTTTCATAAATTTTAATTGATTTTAATATTTTTAAAAAGACCGCGCGGTGAGAGTGGGGTATTAACGTTTACACTGTGCCGCTAGATGGCACCCGAGTGATAAACAACCATCAGGTGTTATTTACAAGCCCAGAATAACTTAAAATGTCGTCACGAAAGTGCAAATACGATGCTGATGCATTTTGTTTTATATGTGGTCAATTAAAGTACATATGCTGCATGCTCATTTGGATAAATTTAAAAACAATATGGGAGCCTATTCCGAAGAGCAAGGAGAACGTTTCCATCAGGACATCATGAATTTTGAACAACGCTATCAAGGCCAATACAATGAAAACATGATGGGCGACTATATTTGGGGTTTATTGAGAGAAAGTAGCTATGAACATAAAAGAAAAAGTAAAAGTGTGCACTTTTAAGTTATTTTCCACTTTTCTGTAAGCTAATTTGATAGTAAAACTTAATAAAAATAATAAACATTTTTATTTCAATAGTTTTATTTTCAATCAAAAATTAAAATCCGAGATTTTTAAAAATTTCGTTCAATCAGTCTTCTAAGCACAAAAGCAAAGTTTTTCATGCCATATATTTTTTTACCGTCTTATTACGACCTAAACTACCGAAATTTAATGCTTTGCAATCAAAGTCAAATTTCATGTTGACCCGTGTAGTAGTTACTTAAAAAATGGAACATTATACTAAAACTAAAAATAAAATTACTGCTGTTGGTTGGATACTTGTGTACTATTCCTTGGTAAATTATTTGCAAAATTATCAAAAATTACTCATTTCATTGGATTCCATTGTGGTAGATGTGAAGGATTCATTATGTTGTTTTAATAGAAATTTTCACCCGACTGCGGCGCAGCCCAAAAGGAGGGATCACGTTTTTAGTCATGTATAAATCATGCTCAACAAAGTGTTCGCTACAAATGAGTGAATAATTGGATGGTGACCAATTATTTTCATTTATGCTATTACGTATTACTTCAACCCACTCTTTTTTTCTGTTATGGTCTTTCGGAAAGCTAAAAAGTAAAAAAAAGCGTAAAAATAACATGACGATTAATTTTACCCGATTTCTGGGGTAAATTATAATTTATTAACATGCAACACAGGAATATTCCTTGCCGTGGTAAGGTTACAAGAAAATGAATTGTAAACATTAAAATATGATTAAAATAAATTACTAACTTGTAAAAAGTAATTCCATCTGATTTTTTTATGCGCTGTAGAATTATTTTTGCACCGTTTCACGACATACGAAGGCATTTTAAGATTTTTTTCAAAGCTCTTTGACAGTTAAGTGTCGTGGTGACACGTTCGGTGATTCGAAATACAATAAACAGTTCAGCTTGGTTTAAATGTGAGTGTGTGCGTAATTCGCGTGTACTACGCAAATCGGCAGGGTTTTGAATGTATCAAATTTTTGTTCTTGACATTTGATCTATAGGTATCTTGTCAAAGATGTAAGTGTTGTTTGTGTTTTAGTATTTAACTTGATATTTATTTACAAGCTAAAATAACTTTGTTGCATCAAAATATTACTAGCCATAATTTAACATTAACCAAAACCGCATACATACATAAATATTTATCCCTTACTCATCATCAATGGTTCAATAAAAAACCCACTGCATAAACAATGACCCCACAGAACAACCATAAAATCTGTTGCAAATAAAAACACCACTTTTTACCGCACTTATTGATTTAACTAGCGGTCCATATGCAGCTAAAACTAGGCACCCTCTAAGTAAAGAGACACCATTAGATGCCACGTGGGACCTTGGACCCCATGGGGTCTCATGGGGCTAGGTAATGCGTGGTTCCGCTGCATATTTTTACTTTTACCACTAATTGGAGCACCGCGGGGATAAAGGCGAAACCCCACTGTCCCTAGGGAGGTTACGATATAACACGCCTTTTTCAATGTCACTTTATTTGTTGGTAATGAATACGTTTGTGAATATACGATGGATTTATTAGGTTGTATTTAATTTTGTAGACTTATTGGGTAATGTCATCTCATAAGTACCTATTACTTGTTTATTTGAATGGAAGTTTTTATTTTTTTTTATTTTTTATTTGAATGGATTTGAATACTTTGAAATCAGAAATTCGTGATAAATTACAAACTTAACAAGGCTCTTGTCGCATTACAGCCTGTGTTTTTAATAATAAGGATCATACAACTACAAGATTAAATAAGAAGTTATATGAGTTTTATCATTAATTTATTATATACCTTCTTCTTAATTACAATACATTACCTTTACCTTTATGCAGTTTACATAATTTTTTCGGAAGAATTTACGCTACAGGTTTCATTTTAATAAAGGGGAATTTAAGTAAATCTCGGCTCTCATAATTTACGTTTAATTTTGAAGGATTTCAGGGTTTTTCCGACGTAAATACTAGCTATCATTAGCTAGAATTAGCTTATTAGGACGCCAACACCATAATCACTGTAGTTAGAACACAGAATATTACACCACCTCAATCATTCTGGCAGGTGTACACACGGCTACACATCAAGCTGTACAAAACCAGTAAAGGCTGACCTCGCGTTGTAAGGAAAACCTACACAATGCGAGGTCAGCTTATACTGGAATTGTGCAGCTTGATGTGTAGCCATGTGTACAAGCGGTATATTAATAAAGTCTCATGCCTTAGAGCATTTTGTAAGTAGCATAGTACATACATACTCATAATACAGGATATTTTTTTACCAGTGCGGAAATGTTAATAATTATGTTATATATGTAAACGAAATAATGGATGCGAAAAGCGCAGGACCGGTCGTTGTGGCGATGCTTATGTCCTGCAGTGGACGTCTTTCGGCTGAAATGATGATGACGATAAACTAACTATACCTAATAATTATTTTATTATTATTAACGCATTTACGCATGCCAAGCACAAGTAGCATGCGAAGTACACTGTGGCTTAGTGGCTAAAGCACTGGCGTACTGAGCCAGGAGTCGCAGGTTCCAATCCTGCTCGTGAGCGATTTTTTCTTTACACAATTTATATACTTATTTCTAAATATTATAGATACATATCTTTCGGTTTTACTAAAAATATCAAAATTAATGTTTACGAAATTTCTATGGTCACCTTGTCACTTTGCTTATTTTGTATATATTTGCGAATTCCCCGCAACCGTCACCCACGCCGACACTGATTATATTTTAGAAAAAATTAAAACCATACATTATTTTTTATTTTAAACTTGGATATGATAGAAAATGTTCTATTATAATGTGTAGTGATTGCGAAAACCTAAGAAATTATTATGGAGAAAATTGTCAGAACAATTCATGTATAATTGTAATAGGTTACACTTAATCAAAGGTTACTGCTTTGTTCGTTAGTTGTAGATATTCAGACTATGGTATGTAGGTACATAGGTATTGTTTGTGGTCGTGTAGTGAGCTGCGGTTTTGATTGCTCCATTGGGAGTTAGTCAAATTTAGTGAAGATATTTGGTTTGATCGAAACTAAAACTTACACCCTCAAGAACTTAGGTTTATATTCAGAGACGAATCTAAGCGTGAACTCATGCTTCCAACTGTCAAAATGCAGTGCTATTTACACTCCATCCATCCATCACCATCATCCATCCATCCACCATCTTAGATTTTGTATTCAATGATACGAGTACATAAAGTACGATGATTATTTAGATGAGTTATGTAGTTGTACAACAATTTTCTTGAAATCAGGTGTAGGTATCTAAAAGTACATAAGTAAGTATTACCTACATACCAAACATATTGATCTCTTCAATACAACCACATCAATACCACTTTTCCAGAAAAATCCCTATATTAAAAAACCCGAACTTAACAAAACCGAAGGAATCCGCGGAGCTAACAATGGGCCTTATTATCCCCTGATCCCTGATCCGTACCATACCGTACATATCTGCAAAATTTCACGCACCCTTGCAATAATAATATGAGAGAGGCCCTTATCTACCCTCGTCGCGATCACACCGACACGGGCCCAGAAAGCAGCGATAAAAGGGCCCTACTATATCATATTGGCACTTTCGACAGAGGATCTAGTAATATTTCGTACTCCTTAAAGGATAACGGAAACTCAACCCCTCTTGAGAAAGGAGATGATGTAGCGCCAATGATCTATTTGTCAGGATCAGTGCGAATCGATATGTGGATAGTGAACAGTCATTTTAGTTAGTTGCGTAAGGGTACGTGGCTTGCCATTTTTAAGGTTCCGTAGTCCTACAAGGAACCCTTATAGTTTCGTCATGTCCGTCCGTCTGTCCGTCTGTCCGTCTGTCCGTCTGTCCTAATCCTTTACAGCTTAATAACTTCTACAGTTATAAACATAAGTAAATAAAATTTTGTTAAAAAATGGTTTAGATATAGATCTCAATTTTAAAAGAATAAAAAAATTTTGATAACGTATTTTAGGGGTGGCGCCCATACATGTGAAATGGGGATGAAAATATTTTTTTCGCTGCACGCCCTCGTGTGGGGTATCATTGAATAGGTCTACTAAAATGAAGGTAATGTTTCATACATCACTTTTTTATCAGGTGTACCATCTGCGAAATATAGTCCACCAAAGTAGCTTACAATGTGTCCCCCCCTGCCATTTCCAAACTATGCAACGTAGAAACTTGTAATCTTCCACGTTGATAGACTTTTATAAAAACTCTCTTTTAAAATTATTTCGAGTATAATGTGATTATAAATTTTTGAGTTATAGTGAGAAAACTGAAAAATACTTAAGACGTCCTAGTTCATAGGTCATTGACCTTAGATAAAAATGATCTTAGCAAATAATGCTCCTTTAGTTACTTTCTATTTAAAAAAATCACAAAAAGAAACTTTGTGTTATATTGATAACACAAAGTAACAGCGCCACCTAGCGCTAGATTTAAGAAGTGTGTCATATCATTTAGCGCTAGGTGGCGTTGTTTGCAAAAACTAAAATAGCAATGATTAATATTCGATTTGATTCGTTTGTAATTAGACCTACTTAAGGAACCCTATAATACTGAGCATGGCCCGACATGCTCTTGGCCGGTTTTTCTTTCTGAAGATACGCTGTACTTTTTTACAAAACAATTATTTTTGATGCAGTAGCGTTTTTATAAAGTAGTTAAGTCATTTTAGCGTGATTACATTTTACCGCTTGACATCATCAGCCCCCCTAGCCAAGTTGACAATCTACAATCGTCAACGCTATAGAAAAATGTATGGGAATGACATATCTCAACGAATGACTTAGTCGTTGAGATATGTCATTGCCATACATTTTGATTGCTTTCTATAGCGTTGACGATAGTAGATTGTCAACTTGGCTAAGGGGGCTGATGGGCCTTTAGCTCGTTTATCCTTCACTACATGCTGAAATTTTAATCGCTTCCTCGCGATTTCAGGGTTGGCCCCATATAAAATTGTTCGTAATGATTAGTGTACAGTCCGACAAAGCAATTGGTATACAGGGTAGGGAGATATAAATGATTTTTTCTCAGAAGATTATGGATGTTTTCGAGTGAAATATAATTTTAATAACGGACAAAGTTAAACTGTATTTATACAAAACCCTAATCAAACCATTCTTTTATAATTTTCTGAGAAATCTTCATCTATATCTGGCAACCCTGTATATTGCTTTGTTAGACTGTACATGTACAATGTCTTTTCAGGAAAGAAGCGATAAAAAATTCAGAATATATTTAAAATAAATGGTACGAGTAGCACCTGTGAAATTTAACTCATTGATGATTGTTTTTCCAATATCTATGATATAGTCATCAAATTTTAGGTTCCATGATTATGATTTAAGCTATCCACCTTTTCTCCGAAATGAAAAAGGGTTAAACTTGATTTTAGCACGACTTCTCTGCTTTCTTTTCTTTCCACAGAGCGTGGGCTCCCGTTTTCGATTCCCGGGTCGGGCAAAGTGTTATTTGGTTTTTTCATTAGGAAATTCTCAGAAGCAACCTGGAGTCTGGATTTGTGCCCGATTAATGGCAATAGCCCCCTATTACATGGGACTTATAACTTAGCTGACGACATGTGGGTGTTCTAAACACATCTGCCTACCCTTTCGCGGAATACAAGTGTGAAGCTATGTATGTGTATTTCCCTGCTTTAAGCATTGTGAAAAATATAGACGAAGTGCTGCGAAGAATCATAGTGAAGCCAACAAAACCGTACGTACACACACGCACCTCAAACCGTGCTCACCCCTCTCAGTACGCATTTCGCGGCAGCGTCCAGTAAGCATCGCGAAAGCAAATATGCTTAAGGTCATGGAGCGCTGGTTGTACACGAAGGAGCACGGTTTTTTTGGCTTCACTATGATTGTTCGCAGCACTTCGTCAGCTAAAGCGATAATCTGTGCCTCATGAAACAATGATGCTATTAACACAAACAATACAAACCTGTAGACGAATCAACCAACAAGCGTCTTCGCGAAACGTTCATCCCTTTTAAAGCTCATTATGAATCCGTGTAACCAGTTCCTCATCAAACTGCTGACGTGTAAATGTAAACAAAACAATGACTCGCTAATTCGCAGACGCGCCCCCTTGCGGTGAGGTCACGCCGAGGTGTGGCCTGCCAACTTGTATTCAGCGGTTAATGAAAGCAATATTGGAGGGAAATGACGTTTCTCCGTAATATATGATGGAATACCCGAATGTGGGTGAGCTTACCTGGTTTGAGTTTGACGGTTCGACCTACATACACACATTTGAATATTTGGGTACAATTAATCTTTTAATACGAATTGATGAGAAAGGGTTACGGGTTATCTACGAACCGACTACGCGGCGTAGCGTAACCAAAAATGCCAAATTAATGATCTAAGCTTGTAGGCCCTTGTAGTATGTACCTACACTCTGTTTTTTCTTAATTTTCTTATTTAGTAAACAATCTTGGCATGTATTTTAAATACAATTCGTCAATCATAATAATTAAAAGACATTAGGTTAACAATTTCACACACTTTTTTTTAAACCTAATTGCATCTGCAGAACCTCGGATGAATAAAAAAACCGGCCAAGTGCGAGTCGGACTCGCGCAGTAAGGGTTCCGTACCTCTCAACGACCTGATACCCCATAAAAGCTGATTTAATTTACGAGAGTTTATCAAAAGACAACAACGCACAGTGCGCGAAATATGAATTTTTGCATGTTTTTCTTACGCAGGTACCACCACATATATCTATGTTTGTCTTATTTTTAGTATTTGTTGCTAAACTACATAATATGCACTATAATCTGACCAAGTTTGACGCTGGTATATGTTACCGTTTTGAAGATAGAGCAGGAACAAAAACGTTGAAAAAAATGCATGTTTTTTGAGGTTTCTTGTATGGGGACCCCCTTTGGTTTGAGACTTTTATTTATTTATAGTATGTTTTGTGATAGGAGTCATAGTAACACATATTCTGAGAAAATTTCAGCTACCTAACTATTACCGTTCAAAAGATACAGCCAGACGGACGGACTGTGACCGACAGAAGACGGACGCCGGACGGACAGACAGCGTAGTGAGAATAATAGGGTCCCGTTTGGCACCTTTTGTTACGGATACGCGTACTGGAAGGCGCAGCGTGGGTAGGCCCCAAACAAGGTGGGCCGACGACCTGGTGAAGGTCGTGGGAATCCGCTGGATGCGGAAGGCGCAGGACCGGTCGTTGTGGCGATGCTTGGGGGAGGCCTATGTCCAGCAGTGGACGTCTTTCGACTGAAATGATGATGAATGATGGGTACGGATCCATAAAAACGGACTTTAGCTTTATTACATCTGTATGAGACTCTTGTGTAATCTTAAGGATTTATACCGATTTCAAGGGTCCTTAATTGGTTCTCGTGGAATCACCTTCAATGCATGTGTCAGTTTTGAGGTGAATAAAAAAGGGAAATACATGTATTAAGGTAGTGTTCTTGATAAAGTAATTTTATTACGCATATATTCAATGAATACATTCACTATAATGTCTGCTTCAGCTCTAAACATTTTTTACTTCGTTTAAAATTTAGATACTTTGCATTTTAAATTACGTGAAAAATTACGTACGCTACACTGACGTGCATGAATGTAATTGAAAAACTTTTATGTGATTTTTATTCAAATTTAACGAAATTATGAAATAAAAACAAGAACATCATGTTGGTGGCTATTAATATTTTACTACCACACAGAGTATACTTTCAGCATACCTAACTAAAATTAACAGGGTAGCATGCTTAGCTTGCGTTTTGACACGAACTACGGGACGATTTGCCCAGATATGTTATGTTTAATATTTTTTTTAAATGAAAAATTTATTGTTAACAATAATCATTCAACATTTTTTTTAATACGAGTACATCTTGTAGAAAACTTATAAATTAATTGATGAAACGATCGTGCAAAAGGTCGTGGGAATCCGCTGCAATGGATGCGAAAAGCACAGGACCGGTCGTTGTGGCGATGCTTGGGGAGGCCTATGTCCAGCAGTGGACGTCTTTCAGCTGAAATGATGATGATGCTGATAAGAATTCGTTATCAATTTGAAATTATTAGCCGTAATTTCCATGCTACCCATTCCACACGTCACATACTATCTCTACCTTTAACTCCATACTTTCCGTAGCGTATTATAAATATATTTTCCTTATATAATCGCGTGTCGCGCCGCTCACAACCACCCGAAGCTTTATGTCGTGTTTGAGGTATTATACCAATAGTTCGCGTGCTGCCCTATTATAATATGATTTTAACAAAGCCGGCGGTAATGCTCACACAATAGCCGCCTTTTCAGACGTAACTGGAACGATTTAGGATTACCAACTTTGATATCGCAATCCACTTGTCTGGTTATTTGTATTGCTTGTGATAATGTTATCAGGTTGGTTTTATGGTTCATTTTATTATTTGACAATATGTTTTTGGGTTCTAGAGATTTCTTTAATTTAGCCCGTGCTGGTTACATAAAACCGCTATCTAACCAGCACCATATGTTTGATTTAAATTCTTCCAAAAAACATTCTGCCTATATCTCTCTTTTGTTTTCCCTATATCGTCTCATGGGTGTCGTAAAAGGCGACTAAGGGATTCACTAGAGGATGGGCAGCAGCGTTCTCTGAATATTTAACCAACCAACTGCGATCGCCAACCCGCCTGCCATGCGTGGCGATTGTGGCATATCCCCCCTTTTTGGGGGAGGCCTATGTCCAGCAGTGGACGTCTTGAGGCTGAAATGATGATTGATGATGAATCTTACAGTACTTTGTTGGATTTAATATCGAAATAAATAAATAATTGACAAGATTACTCGTCAGGACGAAATTATTTCATGAGATATTCACTCATATTTATTGACAAGGTAGACTTAATTAACCAATACTAATGTTTAACCTTAGACTGGAAGCCGACCTCAACATAGATGGGAAAAGGCTCGGAGACTGGTTACAAGAGGTAACCAGAAGGGAGGTTTTTCTACATAAATGATTATCTACAAAATATTTTGATGACACAATAAGTTGAACTTTGCTCTTTCAGCACATACCTTGCATATTATAATTTACTTAAATAATTTGGTACTAATTTTTGTACCATATTTTATCCACCATGATAATTAATTTAATAATCGTCAATATTGATTCAAAATTGTTTTCGAAATAGGTACAAGACAATTTTATCTTTTTATACAGCTAGCTGGCTAAAATTATAACAAACAACCATTGTACATTGATGCCACCACCAATAACATTACTGGCATTGAAGACTCCGAATGAAATATTACCAACTTCCAAACAAAAGAGGTTGGTATCTATCAAACAAAATCCAATATTCGTTTGTTTATCCAACAAAAGGTATATCGATGTCCTTTGTCGACGAAATTAATAGCACTCGTGAAATGAAATAGTGTTGTCGCAATATAATTAACGTATAATTTACTTATGCTCGTATCGTGAACACGGTGCTTTACTAAAACGAATTTTTTTTTTTTTACTTCATGCCCATCACGCGACGCTATAAATATAAATCTTAATTGTTGCTGTACATTGTTAAGGCATTTAATTGTTAAGTTGTTATTACTTAGCGTATGAAATGAAGATATGATTTGCATGTAGGATAGTATTTGCATCCTAAAGTGTAAACTTTTTCTGCAATCGCAGTAAGGACGTGACGATACTTGTAGGCTTGCCAGATAGGTACCTACCCGTATTTTAAGAGTTATCCCGTTTATCAGGCTATACCAAAATAGGAACCCGTAATTAGCAAAATAAAATAGGTACAGTGTAAACAAAGCTGTAAAGGCAACAAACAACAACAAACAAGTTAAATGTAATTTTATGTTAAAATGTACAGATTTTTATACATTTGCTTCAAACATATATAGAGCTAATTATTTGCGAAGCGAAATCTAAAGATTTTAATCGTGGAAAGAAAAAATCGCTCACGAGCAGGATATATATAGAGCTTTTGAAAGCTTTTCATTCAAACAATAAGTATAAGTAATTTTAAAAACAAAGATATTGTCATATAAAACAATGCTGTTTTAAT
The DNA here is from genome assembly GCA_949699075.1 of Asteroscopus sphinx. NCBI lineage: Eukaryota > Metazoa > Arthropoda > Insecta > Lepidoptera > Noctuidae > Asteroscopus > Asteroscopus sphinx. The sequence continues at coordinate 17,412,356 of OX453013.1, forward strand.
TGTCTCCCGTATACAAATCTATAACCCGTATTTTTGAGCTGGTAACCCTCAAATCAGGAAATGACAGGTGGCAACCCTAGATACTTGGCACGAGGTAATTTTAGGACAGCCGTTCTAAACCTGTAGTCCGTGAGCTTGCTTATTAGGTCCGACGACGCATTTCAAAATAAAGATGAGTCACGAATAGTAATTATACCAGTATAAACAATTGTTGGTAAACCAATAAAAATATTCCATTACATTCGACCAATTTCTCAACTTCATTCAACTTTATCTTATATCCATTTACCATCCAAACTGTCAGACCGCAAAAAAACGATTCGCAGTACTAACAATACCGCAACTGAACTGCTAATTACTTTCAACATTTAATAAAATATGAACCGAGTGCTAATTTACACCTATCAGCGATGATTGACAGCTCACCCGTCAACTTTAATTATCTGTCAATGTTTTGACGTAGCCATAAAATGATAATAACAGCCGATTAACATTCACCGAAAGTTCGGCGTAAGTAATTATAGGGTAGTTTACGACAATCATTTACTTAAAAAAACATATGAAAGTTTTGAGCTAGTGAAGCGGAAAATTAGCAGTTTGTATATTAGGGGTTGACAAAGCATGTTTTAATAGGTATGAAACTTTTAGGGTGCCTTTACACCAGAGCTATGCGGGGAAGCTAAGCGGTAAACTATGAAAAATCCACCAAATATGATCGTTTGATTTTAACAGCTTAGCTACAGTTAGCTCTGGTAAGAAAGGGTTCAATACAGGGATTTTTTTTTGTTAGGGATGCAAGCGAAGGTTGTGAGTGACAGTATAACTTCCCTTCGCCGCACCCCGCTACCCGAACGCGCTGTGTTACTTAATTCGTATCGTGCACATTCCTTGCATAGTTACCTGATACCTCGCGCAAAGCGCATCTTCCTCACACATCTTACCCGCTCTGCTACCAAATTGGCTTTAGTGGAAAAAGACACATACCTAGTTTCGTAGCTTAGCTTTGCCCTCGCTCAAAGCTTAGCTTCCTCGCACATCCTTGGTGGAAAGCCACCCTTAGACCTTTATAGATACAATATCCCTCTTCATAAAAATAATTGGCTGAGAACACAGAAAGTAATAAATTGTATTTTGGTGCCTAACTCTTTCTACATGTTGTTATTGCATTATACACTTAGTAGTTATACAAATTCACTTTCTATACAAGCATGTCGTTAATAGAAAAGTAAGAGGAATCCAGAGGCATTATTTTTTAATGAGTAACATACATAACGTTGTTTTATCCATGGTATATAATAAAATAATATGTTTCAGCAGGTATTCTCCTCCCGTGACAGCTAGGTCACGTGATTGGCCCAAGACAACGTCATCGGCTGTGGAGCCAATAGTGGGCTGTTGGCGCGACACTTGTCAGTTTGATGTGCTACCACTATGTGTAAATAAATTACCCGAGAAAAATGCATTTTGCTTCTCTAAAGAAGCACTTTTGAACAAGTAATTTTATACAGTTTCATGAGATGAATAACACGAGATAATAAATAGTTAAGCTAGTTAGCAATATATTTTATATTTATTATGAATAAAAATCTCCTTAATTGTATTGAAGACGTCAATCAATGGCAACATCGTGACGTAGCCTTGGACCATCGCGGGAAGAGAATACCTGGTGAAGCATATTATTATACCATGGTTTTATCTTCAATACAGGCACAGAACTAATAAAAGTACAGGTTGTGTACCCATGTACAGAAAGAAAAAGATTTTATTTTTGCGCTCGACCCGACGCTCACTACAACCTAAGACTACAGTACCTGTACACCTGTACACAATACTCTTTACACAATACCTACACAATATTCTTTGAAAGAATGGTACCTAGTGATTAAATTATCTTACACATACATATGTACATTTACGGTCAATGCACGTATGCATGGAGGTAAAAATTAATTATGGAGTCGCAATTAGTCGCCTGTAGAAATAAATCAAAGCTAGTGGAGTCGCGTGCACTGCTGGGTGTCGTTACCATAAAAATTCTTGCATAAAAATATAATAATGAACCGTTATAATGTATCATTGTTTCCATAGAAAGTTTCAAATAGATGGAACTTGAATCCGACTATTCCGACTACGGAATATATTTAATTAGCCGATTTCACACGAACACACACGAAACAGTAGAATGAATGGTTAGTGGATCAGAGTCTCTCAAAGATTTATGGATTTACAAGTTTTTCCTGTTTTCTGCTATTGTTATGGTGTACCGTACTACCTACAATAAAACAATAACTCAATGGAGAGCAAAAACAGTTCACATCGTCCCCATAGTATAGTAATAGTACCTACATACACACTTGACATGCTCCAGAAAGCCACCATCAGTAAATTCTTAAACATCTTCCACGTTATCATCCACTTATTCTATATAATTATCTCATGCTTGACTGTGGCCCGTGGATGAAGTTTTTCGCCCTCCCAAAAGGAGGAGAAAACAAAGATATGAGGTACAGTCGACTGCATGACAGTGGTAACACTTGTATTAGAAAACCGCCCTTACTGCTTACGAAATAAAGACTCTGTTAATGTTAAAATGTTACTACTGACGTGCGGTCGACCATACATCGATATAATAATAAATATTGATTCACAAAATGGTTTTACATTTTACCTATGTCGGACTAGAAGTTTTTAAACTTTCGCGAATTTCACTCATATTGAACTAAGTTTACGGGACTTATCGCGCACAATTAAATCAAAATATAACAAACATTTTGACTAACCTCGACGTTTCGGTCAAGTTGCATTGGCCGTGGTCACGAGCAGACTACACTACAACTACACTAACCTAAACTAAACTAAACTAAACCTAAACTTAGTTCAATATGTGGGACTACATAGGTAAAGCTGAGCAGCCTATAAAGCAAATATCTATCTAGGGAGGGTAAAGGTGGACCGAAAAAAGAATGACGTAAGGGATGGAAGTAATAAGACCCTGAAGTAATGAAAGTAATTGAACCACAAGAGGAATCAGTGAATGTATCCAATCGAATCAATTCATGCATCAATTTTGCTCTACTCAGGCCGGTGTTCATCAACGTTAATGATCTGACTAAACGGCCGGTTACTTGAAAAATTTACTGGAATTGCGGGTAAACAATCGATTAATCAGAGAATTATCGTTAGTGAAATCATGCCTCAGTAAGTTACTTAAAACACAGTCCTCCTTATTAGAATAGTTAAGACCACAGAAATAGAATGGAAAAGTGGGCAGGGCGCGCGTGCCAACACACTGCACCATAGTGCAGGGCATTTCAAAGCCTTTCTCAGTACGCCTTGACTTTTTTTTGTAAATAATGTAACAAAAACCCGCAAAAATGCCTTATTGTGCTGTTTCTAAATGCAGAAATAAAAGCTGTAAAGTACATTTGATTAAAGTATTTTTTTTAAATTAATGACTTCAACATGTAAGGCGTAGTTTGTTCGAAAGTTGCCACGCATGAATCGCAAGTAAAATTGTGATTACAACCATTGTATCTGTATCTATTTCTGTGTTTAAGACACTTGTTTAAGCCGCTTCTATCATCAAATTCCATACACAAAAAAGGTGTTTAAGCCCGGCTTAAAATAAGCAGCCCATTATTAGTGTGATACTAGAAAATAACATTGCAAGTACTATTCGATAAGAAATTGTAAGGTTGTACTTTTTAAGATGCAAATAAATGATTATGATTATGATTAAATGATTATTGTCCCACTTCAACCACATGAGACTCTTCCATTATTACAATCACATAAGACTTTCCACCTTCATGTCTCAGTTTGGCAAACCGACTTGCGTTACCATTAAGGCAATAGCCTAGGTGGTATTGCAGTTATGGGCAAAGGTAACCGCTTAACATCAGGAGGGCCATTAGCTCGTTTCGCCATCCTATACGATAAAAAACAGTTGGGCACGGGCCTCTTCCCTGAATGAGATAGCCTTAGTACACCACGCTGACTTAGTGCGGCTTGGCAGACTACACATCATACCATCGAGAACTGTATGAATCACAGTTTTCCTGACGATGTTTTCGTGATAATCACGTTACGGTCCGAACAACACAAACCCGATTTTGTAAAAAGGGGGAATATTGTTTACTGTCGAAATACCTAGTTGAAATTTTGAAAGACTCACCCTTCCAATATCCTCTCATATTCATGTAAAAAAAACAATGGTCGTTAATGCATTAGATACTATTCACATATTGGCCCTCAAACAATGACTGACGTCCGGAAACGCAATTAACTATGTATTCGTTGGAAAGAGGAAATATCAATTCGCTTGTACAGGGGGATCGGCCGATGCGTTTAGTTTAACAGAACGGACCGGACAGTTGACTCAATTATGCTCATATTATATGAGCAGTGATATTTTGAGGATATACGTAGTGGGGACTGTAGGACTGTAGGGGCTCGTAGTGATGCAACTACTGCGCGGATTGTACGATCTGCAAGGTTAAGCTGCACTTGCCGCGGTCAGTCTGTGGATGGGTGACCGTTTCGTTACACATCGAGACCCCTCCGTGCCTCGGAGAGCACGTTAAGCTGTCGATCCCGGTTGTCATACGAATATCTATGGCAGTTGTTACGGGTAGTCAGAAGCCTGAAAGTCTGACAACTGGTCTAACCTCCGAATGTCAGTATTACCCAGTAACTGGGTTGCGGGGGTCTGATGGCAGTCGCTCCGTGTAAAATGCTGATGTTCAGCCGCATCTGGCTAGACTGGAAGCCGACCCCAATATAATTGGGAAAAGGCTCGGAGGATGATGATACGTAGTGGGGACTGTAGTTTTTATGCATGATTTGTTTTGGAATAATGATTGGAGCTCATTTTTTCATGTTGTAGCATGGCGAAACGAGCTAAAGGCCCACCAGATGTTGAGCGGTTACCTTTGCCCATAACAACTTCAATACAACCTAGGAAGTTGCCTAAATGTTATTGCAAATCGCGTACGCCAAAATGAGACCTAAATAAAGATGGAAAGTCTTATGTGATTGTAATTTCACCGGCACCCGTACCATAGGTACAGACAGATATGCATGTATCACTGCTGGCAGAAATAGGTACGGTAAGTAAATGCTTCCCCGAACGAACTCTAGCTAATAAAATATGTTTGAACCCATACTGATACCACTGTGGCTATCTATAGGTTGGAGTGTGGGTTGAGACAGGGTGGACTAACATCCCCCTCCCTCTTTAACCTATATGTTAACCAGCTGATTGGTGGGCTTAGCAACGCACATGTCGGATGCTCAATTGATGGTATGTGTGTAAACAGCATCAGCTATGCTGATGACATGGTGTTGCTGAGCCCATCTGTCGCTGCGCTCAGGAAACTGATTGCCATTTGCGAGGAGTACGCAGAGTCACACGGCCTCTTGTATAATGTCAAGAAAAGTGAGCTTGTAGTTTTTCGAGCAAAGGGGCGAAGGGTGGCCTACGTGCCGCCGGTGATGTTAAACGGTGTAGCTCTTGTCAGGGTATCGTCTTTCAAGTATCTCGGTCATTTAGAAGACGAGAACTTGAGGGATGATACCGACATTGAGAGGGAAAGGAGAGCGATGGCAGTCCGCTGCAATATGCTGGCTCGCAGATTTGCAAAGTGTAGCGCAGAGGTTAAAGTAACCCTCTTTAAGGCCTTCTGCCAAACGCTATACACTTGTAGTCTGTGGGTCAGATACACACAGGGGACGCTCTCAGAGTACAATACAACAATGCCTTCAGAGTGATGTTGGGGCTCCCGCGATTCTGTAGTGCGTCAGGCATGTTTGCTCTAGCGCACACTGACGGGTTCCATACGGTGATACGCAAACGTGTCGCGTCACTGATGCGCAGAGTCCGTGGGAGCACCAACACCATTCTCAAGGTTATAGGTGATAAGCCTGACTGCCCGATCATGAGGCACTGGGTACATACACATGTGCATGTAACCAGTGCATCGGGCAGTCACAGAAGATATTTAAATTAATGTTATGTTGTTACTAACATAGATATAAGTTTCTGTATTACTAACAAACTATGGGCAGTAATGTCTGAAATAAACATATTTTATTTTATTTATTTATTTATTTTTATACAAATGTTCATAATGAGGAAGAAAATCTCCACTTTTTTTAGGTTTTTGCTTGTTGTGTAATCAAAGTATAAATTCATAATGACGTGTTTTCATTGTCGACAGCATTATCAATCATAGTTTAAACTAATATTATATTATCTGTGGTTCAAACTTACACCTTGCAAAATGATTAAGTTATCTGACAAATTAAATTTTATTTACTTCTTGTTTCGTAACGTATTAACGAAAATAGAAAGTTGAAGGAATGTTGTTCGGCGTTTAATTATGCAATTTAAACCTCAACCGTCTCGTTACCTTTTCTGAATGAGAATAAAAAATCCGCAGCTTTAGGGGAGCTCGTCGATTCACGGATCGAAAGTATATCCGCCAATTTATCGGGAATCACCCGTCTCGCTGTGACGGCCGACGCTCTATTGTCCCCGGCTCAATCATGTCAAATTGCAGCCCGAACGTATGCATTTTACCCGATTTTACATTCCGATGCCGTCCCCACTGAGATACGACTATCGGAAATAGCGACGGAAGGTAATGGCCGTGCCATGTACGCCTACCCGCTTATAATTCCGTAACTATCGATTTTTAGTGATGGATGACTTGGTGCATTATGAATGTGTGAATCGATTTCACAATCGATTTAATTTAAATAGTAAAGAGCAATAACAATGTAGCTAGCATTTGAGCTCAAACACCGTAACCGCAATAGTATCGCTTCAACGGTTATCCGATGACGTGTCGATTATATGCCTATCGACCCTAATAATAAGGTAGGTGTCCATTCCATTTGCATTTTAAAGTAAAATTTCCATACCGTAGCTATTGAGACCGTTACATGAATAATATTTTTAGTAACTGCAGTAACAAAGTCAGAAGCACATATTTTTAGTACCTATGTATTTTGTGTTATAGTCGAATTAGGAAACATGTTAGAGTTTTTGCATTAAATTAAGCAACATAATCTTCTTAGGTGAGATATTGAAATTTATCTCACGATAAATTTTAATTAAGCTGTTACTAAATATTCAACATTTGGAATTAACATCAACATCTCAATCTAACGTACAAAATATACATCTGATAATCCGGATTAGGTACTTAATCTACGACGAAAATTATTTATTTATTACCAATACAGTCAAACCTGGATGAGCGAGAGTTCAAGGGACCGGAATCTTTTTCTCGCTCATGGAGGTTTTTCACTTAACTAAGTTTCTCACTTATAGAGGTGCAGGAGCGGTTTTTCTCACTTACAGAGGTAACTAAATAGCTGTAGACACTTTCTTTGCAATTGATACATATCAACTGTAATAAGTTTGACAAAAAGGTCGGTGCAGATGCACATTTGGCTATTCTAAAAGAATGTGTTGCAAAAACAATGACCTGGGTGGGACACAAAGCTGCTCGATTTGTTGTTTTTTATTTGTTAGTTAGGCGAACCATATGTGCGTTAGTTCCGCGAAATTTAGAAAATGTCATAACAGATAATAAATACGCTCAACTCTCGCTTATAGAGGTATAGGGCATGGCAGTCTCAGTTATAGAGGTCCAGATGTGAAAACCGACTCTCTCATATAGAGGTTTCTGTTTCTCACTTGTAGAGGTTTTCGAGGCTTAAAATGACGGGACCTGGCAATTACTCTCAAGTGACAAGTGTAGAGTTTTCTCGTTTATCCAGTTCTCACTCACCCAGGTTTGACTGTATTACGCGGCTACATCGAAGTAAGTAAATGCCCCGACGAACTCATATTTTAAAATAATTCCCGGAGCGATGCAAAGCAAACATTGAAATGCGAATCTCGGAGATCTTTTACTCGTACAAACAAACCGAGAACGGGTGATCTCACTAATGAAGTGTTCGCATTTAAAACTCGAGAACATCATGTGTACACTTTTGATAAAATCAAAAAGAGTACCGCGTTCCTGTTTGAGTTATTTGTCGTCACATTAATCGAGTGTTCGGCAAAAAGTCGACGGAGATCAAAGCGGTGACGTGGCAGTCTGAAATAACGCCCAACCGCACGCACTTGTCAACGGACATGCGAAGCCAGGACTATTGCGAGATTTACTGTACATTCTGCACAGATTTACATGTCTGGTAATTAAATGAGAGGAAGTCTGTGCTGGAAATGTAATGGTTATGTGACGGATTTTGCTACTAGATTTCATTCAAACCAGCTGTCAAACTATGAGTTTGGAGTGAATAAACTACTTCAAGTAGATCTACATGAACCATTTTGACGTATCGAAACGTAAATGTAAGTGAACTTTGAATCTGAAATACTCGTTTAAGACTCGGACGAATAAAAAAGGCGGACGGAATCTCGCTAAACAATAAGTGAGGCATCCATAGTATAGCCGGCTCGCTTTAAAGTACACGCACACATTCACATCAATAGTATGCCAAAAAGCTGCGATTACGCAATAAAATCTAGTGTGATAGGGTAGTCATTGTTGTAGTGTCACAAATAACAGTATAAACCTGGTGTGTTAAAATGCTTTGGAAATTATTGTGGGTTTATGAAAAAATTAAGTGCCTCAGTCTTTGTTTAGCGAGATTCCGTCCGCCTTTTTTATTCGTCCAAGGTTTGAGAAATAACATTCTTTTAACTTGAAGATTTTAGCTGTATCTTAGTATGATCCAAAGTGCGCATTATGCATAAAATTAAATCAAAATGTAAAAGAACTGTTGTATTTTTTATTCAATAACGCTTACAGCAGTGGGACAATAATGTGCTGCTTATGTTGCTGTATGCTGTTTATAAAAGAATGCAAATATATTTTTCGTAAACCTTACTTTTAAAGTAAACGACTCTTTAACCTTAAAGAGTCGTTTATGATACAAAACAAGGTATTAATGTTATGCTAAGAATAAAAAGAAGAGAAAATTATTCCATTAAATCGCCACCTTTCTTGTTTACAATGATTCATAGAAGTGTTTATGCCAAAACATGTAAAATAAATAAAAACCAGCCAAGTGCGAGTCGGACTAGCGCAGTTAGGGTTCCGTACCACCCATCGACCTGATACCCCATACCCCCATAGAAACTTATTTAATTTACGAGAGTTTATCAAAAGACATCAACGAACGTACGCGAAATGTGAATTTTTGCATCTCGTTCTTCCGTCGGTACCACCACATATGTCTATATTTGTCCTGTTTTTAGTATTTTTTGCTAAACTACATAGTATGCACTATAATCTGGCAAAGTTTGATGCTGATATGTATTACCGTTTTGAAGATAGAGCAGGAAAAAAAAGGTAAATTATTTTTTAATTTTTTTGTGGTTTCTTTTATGGGGATCCCTTTGGTTTTTGTTTTTTTTTTGTTTTTAGTATTTGTCGTGATACTCCTCACAGTAACACATATTCTCAGAAAATTTCAACTAGCTACCTATTACCGTTCAAAAGATACAGCCTTGTGACAGACAGACGGACGGACGAACGGACAGCGTAGCGAGAGTAATAGGGACCCGTTTGGCACCCTTCGGGTACGGAACCCTAAAAAGGAACAAAATGGAAAAACAGCAGTACGATAAACATACAGAGCAATCAACGCACGGCGCGGGGCGCGGCGCGGCGTGTCATAATGAAAATTGTTTCAGAGTAGTGATACGCGTATGAAAGCTTTCATACTTCAGACGCATGAATAACGAGCGTACTGCTCACATAAATATGGAGACAATGCCGAATTCCACTTTTAAGCTGAACGCACACCAACCCGCACCGTGTACGCCACATTTCTAATTCCAAGGGAACGAATGCTGATGACGTTATCAGCAGCAAAGCTTATGGTGCGGATAAGTATGCGAGGCTACATAGGATCTAATAGAAAAAAATCTAAAATGCGGAGAGTTCGGTGATGTGCGATCAGCTTTAAACTTCGCCTGCTGGCCTGTGTCGCGAAAGTGCCGAGTCATTTAGCATTCCACCAACCATCCGTTAGATACGCTCCCTTCCTTTATTTAAATTCAAATGTATTCAATTTAAATTAAAAGCGTCAATCAATGTTCGATTTAATTGATAGCGTTTCAATTTCTGAATAACTCAATCTCGCTCAATTTAGCTGTATTATTTTGTTGACTATTGGCAATATGTTGTAGAGAAATCGATAAGCAATGATTTTTGTTTTTTCTGTTTAAAAAATGTGTGTAGTGAAATTATTGCTCATTAGCTCATATTCAGTTTTTATCACTTTTCTTCTTAATTATAATACACTAGCTTCTGCCTGCTGCTTTGCACGCGTGAAATTCGGTTTATCACAGAAAGACGTTATCGTGCATCTATCGGGAACTATTTATTTTCCCGAGAAAAAAAAATTGCCTATGTCATGTCTTCTCCATATCCCAGGCTACTTATTTGCCAAATTTCATTACGATCGGTTCAGAAGTTTCGTCGTGAACCGATAACAAACAGACAAAGTTACTTTCGCATTTATATTAGTGTGGACTAGTGTTTAACTTCTTTTTATTAAAAATAAGAACCAGACACCGTTCATGTAGCCATAAGTTACCTGCATGTACAACTTAAGAAAATCGCGTGATACGTTAGAAATATCATATTAAAGAATAAATATCTACAATGAAATGCAACTGACAGAATTATCTGTAATCTTTGCAATGTATTAACATTGCAAAGATTCAGTTCAGTAGGCCCATTCACGTAACTAAACAAGTGTTATAGTTGCAGCGCAGTTGCAGTTAAGTATCGATCAATGAGCTATGCTTGGAGTTTCTTTGAAGGATAAAATCCGAAACGAGATTATTCGGAGAAGAACCGGAGTGACCGACATAGCTTGTAGGATCAGTAAGCTGAAGTGGCATTGGGCTGGCCATGTCTGTCGAAGGACCGATGGCCGCTGGAGCAGACGAGTCCTTGAGTGGAGACCGCGAATCGGCAAACGCAGCGTAGGGCGCCCTCCCGCCAGGTGGACCGACGACCTGAAAAACGTGGCTGGGGGGGATTGGATGCGGAAGGCAGAGGACCGAGTGTTGTGGCGCAACTTGGGAGAGGCCTATGTCCAGCAGTGGACTGCGATAGGCTGAGTTGATCGATCAAAACAATGCTTTTCGTGTTCTCTTATCTACGGCGATAGCTGTCAGAAACGAACTGCAGCGTCTAGTTTCAATACTTGCAATAACTTGATCAGCGCGTCATGAAATTACGTAAATTAGGGCCCAGTTCATTATAAATACTCATAAAGGTATAGATATTTATCTAGCAATTGCAGTAGCGTTCAGTGTAGCCATTGCTCGTCGGCACTCATCCGCAGTACCTTATTAATGCATAGAAGTCCTAACTCGAATGCTGCCTATATAAGCCGATGTCTTGTAGATATACTACAACCAGTAATTATTTTAAACATAAAACTTTGAAGTAGTCGTGACGGCAGTTAATCTTGGCGTCGCATGTGGATGTAAATAAAATCTAAGTAATTATTAAGTAGATGAAAGAGCTTGGTTAGGTAAGCTTGATAAAAACCTGGTAGGAATTTATTTACAGAACATATTATTCTGGTTTCAATTATTTTATCTACGTATATCAGAAATTCGTGGTTATATTTGTAGAGCTCATACCTACATGGCATAGCATAGAACAACTTTTAATACGGCGACAACCCTGAACTCTTGAAATAAAAACAGCTGTTTCATAGAAAAGTGCAATACCCACTTTGCCGAAATGTATGGAAGGACTATTTTTTTTTTTGCGATTTCAGGATTGAAACCCTTGTAAAAGTTGTTCTATACTATGCCCTGAATGAGCTCTTAAAATATGACCACGCATTTCTGTTACACGATGTAGGTACATCGACGTATTAAAACGGTTTCATAGATTGCGATATGAATATCAATATTAATATTTCATGTCATACACTAGATTATAGTGACCTAATTCTGTCTTAATGAATCCCAATCTGCCTCAATTATTCTTGTCTACTAATTGAGTCTTTATGCGATACTTTTTGCCATGCAACAGGTAGACGTAGTATTAAGTCATATTCAGATTTAGTCTGAGGCCGAGGCAAGGTTGAATGGCGTCAACACAGATAAATAATTTTCCTCACAATCAAAACAGTTGTGCTCCACAGACGTGAGAGTGCACACATAACCTCAAAATAATATAGATTTCAAAAAAAAACTTTCAAAATGAAGTGCGTATATTTATTATTGTGTGTGTTATTGCTGTGTGTGTATTTAAATGAAGGGAAAGACTTCACAGTCGGTACAAGAGCGAACAATTTGTTGATATCGACAGAGATAGTGAAATATAGAAGTTTGCCTCTCATAAGGAGGGACAAGGATTACACTTACATCGATACGAAGGAGAGAATAATCAAGGTACCTAATTGAACTGCTTTGTGTGTGTATTTTGAATTTAGCCATACGCAATAAAATCATTCTTAATCTTTATTGTACACAATAACAAGATATAACAGGGAAATTCAGTACATAAAAACATGAGCATAACTCAGAAGTGACTTTTCTAATAGAAAACCTTAGTGATAGAGAGATAAAATTTACTTTTATGTAGAGAAACAAGTGTACAACATAAAAATAATAAACATATAGGTACGAGTAATAAGTAAGAAATTCACACATACATAACAAAATAATGTATAGGTATTTAACTAAACAATAATTTAGTTACTTATTAAAAACATTATTGTATTAAAACAATAACATCATTGCTTTATTGGAAGTTGAATCCATGGATAAAATTGCATACGTAGATATAGACCGAAATAACGTTGGAGGAATGCGAAAATAGATGCAGAGAAAGACGGTTTTGATATCATCGTGATATCGCGACAATTGGAACAATTCCAACATTTTATGAAATTATGATTTTTGGAAATAGCTTTTATTGCGGACGTTAACCGAGGAGACCGAGAGGAGAGAGAGAGAATAATTTATGTATAACATTCCCTATTCTACTTTTAAGCTAATAAGCATAGGACGAACAACAATCTGAGACTTTGACGGAATACGTGTGTCCAGCAGTTGATTGCTTTAAGCTGAATTAAATTGGACAGTCAGACTATCATGAAGATCTAATTATGATTGCATTACAGTATGATCATTACGACTTCCTTCTCAAAGAAGTCCCTGCGGTAAACAAACATACTTGACCGTGGCACAATAAAAAATACAAGATCGATAATACAAGGCATACAATATACCTATGTAGGTAAATTTTCTGCTTTGTAACAATAACAAGCATTGAAACTGAACTGTGTTTTGACACAGAGCGCGGTATTTCTGTTTTTAACATCATGGTCGTGGTCATGATCATGGTCAATGGCAATGCTACAGTCTAACAAAGCAATTAGTATCCAGGGTCGCCAGATATGAATGAAGTTTTCTCTGAAGATTATGGATGTTTTCGAGTGAAATATCATTTTAACAACGGACGAAGTTAAACTGTATTTATAGAAAACCCTAATGAAACCTTTCTTTAATATTTTCCTGAGAAATCTTCATATAATCTGGTGACCCTGGATAAAAATTGCTTTGATATCAACCATCAATCAACTCAGCCTATTGCAGTCCACTGCTGGACATAGGCCTCTCCCAAATTGCGCCATAACACTCAGGCATTTACCTTCCGCATCCAGTCTTAGCTACTTTCATCAGGTCGTCGGTCCACTTGGTTGGAGGGTGCCCTACACTGCGTTTGCCGATTCGCGGTAATTTAGTCGAGGTTTAGTCATGAAGGTGATTGCTTGGCAATTGATTTATTTACATGAAATAAAACGATAGTTGAAAGCCTCTGCTACGTACACTGGCAAAGTAGCTACATTCTCACGTTATTATAACTTTATATTTATTTCACAACGTGGTACATACATTAATAAATTTTTTAGTTCATCTTTTGACCTAATCTAGGAAAATAAATTAGATACCCACGTCATCTGGCAATTCTGGAAGCTTATCTAACATAAAAAAAAGCTATGTTCAACGAGAAAATGCGGCCCAATTCTCGTAATGAAAATGTTCAAAATATAGTTCCAACCTCGAATCTCAATGCTGTAAATATCAAAACCATGACAGTAAATGTCGGGAGCATTTACTGTTTGACATTTATTTGTAACATTGAGACTAAATCGGAATTATAATTATTTTGAACATTTTAAAATTATGAGAATTGGCCCCCTGATCATAGTGATTATCGTACCGTAATTGTTTTTAAAGTCAAATGAGGAAAAAGGGTGGTGCAGTTACTAATATTGATACTTGGCGTACAATTAGTTGCATATAAAAAATAAAAAAAAGGTGAAAGGTGGTGGTTAAGGTGGACCGACGACCTGGTGTAGGTCGCGGGAATCCGCTGGATGCGGAAGGCACAGGACCGGTCGTTGTGGCGATGCTTGGGGGAGGCCTATGTCCAGCAGTGGACGTCTTTCGGCTGAAATGAATGAATGAATGAATGAAAAAATAAAAACCAGTAAAGCAGAGCACGTCTCGTATGGAACTTATATAATAAGCCAGTTCCGCTTATTATGGTTTTGTTATCATTAACATGTGGTTAACCGTACTAGAATATTAGAAGATGCAGACGCATAGACAATAAGCTGGCTAGCTGGTTCATCATATTGCAAATAAACAGCTTTTACATCAAAAAATTCTCCAAATAATGCCAATTAAAAAAAAACATCAAAAGTTCCCACTCAACACATCAAAAATGTACCTTTAAATTAAAAGCTTTCAACACAACATCCGAAATCTGATGACGAACCGTCCGAAATAGCATGCAAACACATCATCAAAGTAAACCAAACCACAGTAAAAAAGAGAATAGTTATTTTTGTCCAGCAAACTAGCGGTATCCCACTTAGTTTTGATGAAACTTTGATGAACATAGAACCGACAACACGGATCGCTAGCGTGTCGCAAATTGCTACGGAAACGATGTCGCGTGTGCATATTGAATAGGCCCCTTCGAAACGATATATTTACGTACACACGGCAAAAGAACTAGTTATGCAGACATGAGGCAAATAACAGTATATTTAATGGATCCATGGTTGTCCGAATAAATAATTAAATTATTAACTATAAATAATAAAAAATGTATGCAAAAATAAATTGGAAGAAGAAAATTTTAAAAGAGAAATATCCAATTCTCCCAAGCCCTTTCCATCATCCGGCAACCAGACGCACAGCGATGTGCTACCGTTATATGGTAGACATTCCACCCTTACGCACGAACTGATTTGTTAATAGCTTTATCATGCGTACTACTAAAGAGTGGAATTCCTTGCGTCTGTGTTTCCCGAGAAGTATAATCTGGAGGTCTTCAAGGCTCTAGTGAATACGTTTTTGCAGGGCAAGCGTGTACCATAGTCGACCGCACCTTCGCTTAACATCAGGTGATGGGGCAGTTAAACGCAATTCCATTATAAATAAATAAATAAAAAAATCTACTTTATATATCTACTTAGGGCGCTACTAGCAGCCAAGTGGCGCCCCCATCTGTAAACAAATAATTACTCGCTGGGTACATAATTATTATTTTTAAACTCTGTAAATTAATTAATTTATTATTATTATTAAACTCTGTAAATTTATTAATTTATTATTATTATTAAACGCTGTAAATTATAGTTCGGTGTAGCAGTAGATAGAAGAAATGCGAAAAACAGCCACTTTTGGCACTTTTTCTATCTATAACTACAGCGAACTGTAAGTTAATAATTTCTGTTTAAATTATAGTACCTGTACTGCAATTGGTGAAACCGAACTTTTGATAAATTATGTACTCGGCGAGTAATAATTTTTTTGAAGATGGGGGCGCCACTTAGCTGCTAGTAGCGTCATAAAAAAGTCTAATAAAATAATAAACGAGAAGGAGATCGGTCTTCCATTTTTGAGCATGTATGACTTATCTACCTATTTTATTCATAGGTATGGTAGGTACATTGTTAGATTTCAATAATGCACTGCGCAAATCTCATTGACATCTTGTGCGTAACTTATGGAATGCGCAGAACACGCTTGATAACAATTCTGGCTTCTCCACACTGTGTATTTGTTTGCCTGTATAGGTACTTATTTCTTTTGCCCTCCGTACCTAAATCTCATTCTGTTTCTAGTCCCATGCTAATCTTGATTTGAGAAAAAAGTGGCAGCTGTTGAGATTCCCGCAGTCGTAAAAATGAGAAGAGATTTGTAACCCTTAGGCGCTTTAGTAACTAGGCCTTGTCCTTTTACTGGGACATGGAAAAAAAAGTTTCTAAACATTACCACGCTATAGGAAAAAGATTTTCTCTTACCAGTTGAATTAAAATATGAAAAAATATCGCAATTGTCATTTTGAATACAGAGCATCAACAGATATTTTGACGGTGATATTGGTATCGAATAATTCTCAGAGATACGCTGATGTCAGAGTGAAAATTTCCAAAAGTGTTCGCTGTATTAAAAGTCAGACATTCAGCACTTCAGTACATTTCGGATCTGAGCTAGGAATAGTGCAGCTTTCAGTAAAAAATGCTATGTTCACCCGCGCTTTCGAGTACCGTTAGTTTTAGTCGCAATAAATAATAATATCAAAACTGGTTTTATATTCATAAACAATGCGTTATTCCCATAAGTTGTAGTGACTTTAAAGCCATAGACTAACGACCTGCCATGTTACGGCTCAATTTTATTGTGATCCCACAACTAACCTAACCATAATAATATTATTACGTTAATGATTTTATAATGTAAATGAACTATCCATTCTCTTGGCATGATTGATGATTGTTCATGATTTTGTGTGAGGTATTTACTTCAATTCGAATAGTTCACTCATTATATGAGACATCTAATTGATTATTTTAATAATTCAAACATTTATATCCTTATCCTTTTCTAAAGATTTGGAGTAGGATTCAGACTGGAAGTCTGAACAGTATGAAGTTGAATTACATATTATCAGCATCATACCCGGAACAAACTTAATATAGTCTGACATATCATGAAGTAGCGGAGATAACAGAAAAACTAAGGTTCTACCACAGACATAGTAAACAATATAGACGAAATGCTGCGAACATCCATATTGAAGTAAAAAAAACTATGCTCCTTCGTGTACAATCAGCGCTCACGCCACACACCATGCACCTGAAGGATATTTTCTTTCACGATGCTTACTGGACGATGCCGCGACATGTGTTCTGAGAGGGGAGAGCAAGGTTTGAAGTGCATATTTGAGCGTAAGCGCTTGTTGTACACGAAGGAGCATTGTTTTTTGGCTTCAATAGATTGTTGGCAGCACTATGTCTATATTAATATGAGTTATTTTCTATAATGAGTGACCTTTAAGACTGCATGACACTACTAGGAGTTCACCCTTGAGCCTCTAATAAATGTATTACAGCATTAATATGTTATATTTATGTTTCAGGGCATCATCGCTCGAGACCTCTCGCGGACGGACACCGAAGTGACCATGACTGCGGGAGGCGTAGGCGCATCTAACGTGTCGCTGCACTTCCAAAGCGGAAGGGGAGAAGAACTCAACTATCTCATATTAATATTTAGCAACAACATTAAGTGATATAACTAAAATATACCAATTATTAAAGTATACCGTTCTAATATTTAATTGCAATAACAATCCTGTCGTTAACTGCTTGATCACAAACAAGTTTATAGCAAGGTATTTTAGATAATATCAAATAGGTCATATTGAAACATTAATTCACACGGTCAGTATTCATATTGAAATTGTTGAGAACTGATTTATTAATGCTTGTCTAGCTAGTTATTATAATAACTACAAAAACAAAAGGCAAAGCTATTACAAATACCTACTTCTAAAAACAAACAAACTAAAGACAATTATTTTTTTACTGAACCACAAAAATACCAAACAAAGACATCAACAGAGATAAAAATTAAATAGCAATCACAATTTAAAACATCCAGACCAGAAGGAATATTCCATTTTGTTACGTCAAGATAACTTAGACGAGTCAAAACAAAACAGAAGAGACAACGAGGAAGTGCTTACAATTTCAGAAATGATAAGAGGAACTTGACAATCGGAGAATAAAATCTTCTAAGAATAGAACTCTGAGGAACAATTTTCAACAGACTCGCAACATAAACGAAACAAAACAGAAAAATAAATATGTAGGACGATAGGTGCTTTAAAACAAAATTTTAAACGTTTCCGATAGAAACTATTAAAATATGGACTATTCTATTTGAATATGGACTTGTTTTTAATGTATAAAAGTCTTTCAAGCCACCATCATGTTTGGACCATAGTACATAGGCATAGAATAGGTAATAATACTAGTCTTCTCTTTTCTTATGACATAGGTTTATATAGTTTGATAATTAGCTAAAGTAGGCTACGATTACCTAAGTTATATGACGGTTACGGTATTCAATTGATCACGGATTCTGTAACCTGGACAAGATTACTAAAAAAATCTAATATTAGTACTTAGGTACTATTATTATGAACACACACTGGTCAAAGACTTGCAAGACTTGCGTCTTGAGACGAAGTATTTGACCAGTGTGTGTTGCCAGTAATTATTTACGGCACTGAAACGTGGTCGCTCACAATGGGCCTGATAAGAAGGCTCAAAGTCACTCGAAAGGCAATGTAGAGGGCTATACTCAGAGTGTCCCTGCGTGATCGAATCAGAAATGAGGAGATTCGCAGGAGAACGAAAGTAACCGACATAGCTCGAAGAATTGCCAAATTTAAGTGGCAGTGGGTGGGGCACATTGCTCGCAGAACGGATTTCCGATGGGGCAGTAAAGTTCTGGAGTGGCGACCGCGTACTGGAAGGTGCAACGTGGGTAGGCCCCCCACAAGGTGGACCGACGACTTGGTGAAGGTCGCGGGAATCCGTTGGATGCGGAAAACGCAGGACCGGTCGTTGTGGCGATGCTTGGGGGAGGCCTTTGTCCAGCAGTGGACGTATTTCGGCAAATATGATGATGATTATTATTATTATTAGGAAAGAATTCCTATTCGCTTCTACAAAGAAAAATTTGGCAGTTATTCATCATCACAAACTCTAATTTTCATTAACTACGCATGTTTAAAATAACTAAGGATACTTTTAACTTTGATATTTTATACTCTCTAAAAAAATCTCTTGTTGATCTGCTTAAAAAAGTAAAGTTTATGTATCTACCTATGTATATTTGCACACACATAACAAAACTCATACCCTTGTTTGCACTTGCAACAAGATAACAACATCAAACAGAGTGGAGGTCCTGCACATCTCCCCTCACACACACACAAATCAATTTTAGCGAATTGTCAGTGCACAGGGTGTTTAAACTAGGGGTGGGCTAATGGAGACACACGCATTAAACCGGGCCGCGTGCTGCGACAACATTGACATAGACCAGGGGGCCTAATTAGTTTAAGCCTGTGGCCGGCGCCCCGGAGATGGATGACCAGGATATAGAAATATAAGAATTGACCTCATTGGTAACTCTGCTTATACATACTATCCCGTCATATAGATTACAAAACTAAATTGGATTCAGCTAACTAAGAACCGTGAGTTGTGGTGAAAATTGGAAGAGTAAAAAGCCAATATGTCAAAGCTCAGTTGATTTATTGATAGAAGCAAGTAAATTGATTATTTAGTAGGCTTCTAGCCACGTCCATCATCATCATCAACTCAGCCTATCGCAGTCCACTGCTGGATATAGGCCTCTCCCAAGTTGCGCCACAACACTCGGCATAGCAACGTCCGTCATGGCAAAAATTAATAGTAAATTGAAACAGGAATAAATAATGCATCTACGCATAACACAAATTTTGGAAGATATGTAGGTACTGTACGCATAACATAAGCAGCCAATTATTTTCCCACTGCTAGGCATGGGCCTCTTCTCCGAATAAGAAGGTTAAGGTCTTAGTCCACCACGCTGGCCTATTGCGGGTTGGCAGACTGCATACACCATCGAGAACCAAGATATGTGCAGGTTTCCTCATGGTGTTTTATTTTATCGTTAAAGCAAATGATGACCAAATTTTGATTCACACATGAATTCGATAAGTTAGGGTAAGTTAGGTGCAGGCCGGGTTAGGTGCAGGCCGGGTTTGAATTCAAACCCTCTCCATAGAAGAAAGCGAACAACTTCTAGGCTGTCACGTCACTGGTTTTACTTCAGCTAGGCTATCATTGTACGTATTACGCAGTGTATTATAACACAAACTTAAAAAATATTTTTTTCCAAGTTTACTATACTAAATTAGCATCTGAAAGCAGGGAAGGGTAGCGAGGCATTGTGAGGCGAGCTACAGCAGCCCCCGGTAATAGTACATGATGGCCACGACCACTCTGTCAAGAGCAAAAAGACGAAGAAGAAAAACTATACTAAATAGCAAAAGCCAATAATCTAATCGGTGAATTGATTTATACATTTTCCAGTCAAGTTCTGATATGACTGCAACTAAAACTTAAAATACACTTTTGCTTCATAATAAATCAAGGGTTTCAGTTATAATCGTATTCATCAATTAATAACTCTGTTATCGGAAGTATATCGCCACAAGTCGTAAAACATAAATAATCAAGAAATATTCAGAAATCCAACTCTGTGCAAAACGTCGACAAAAGTTTAAATTTTCATAAAAATAAAATTATAATAAGGAATATGGATAATTACCTCAGAGCGTACTCATAAACCATGCAATGGTGGATCAAAATGGTACCAACATTAATTACATCATCATCAGCCCATTATTGTCCCACTGCTGGCCGCGGGCCTCTTTTTAGATTAAGAAGGCTAAGGCCTTAGTCCACCACGCTGGCCTAGTATAGGTTGGCGGACCGTGACGGTGGCGAGTCGTGTTCCGCGCGCGCCAGTCAAGAGAAGGGTGCGGCCGATGATGCCGCACTGGGAGAAGGGGCTCGCCTACTAGTGGCGAGCCGGGACCTGCCGGGGATGGTTGGACGACTATAAGTTTCCCACGCCCCCGGCCAATGGTTGGAAGAGGAACACCGTGTTGGTTTTAGTCGGTAAGAGTCCGACACTGGCTCCGCCTTCCCCGGGCGGAATGCGTCCATGAGGATTTCCCCAGGAGGAAGGAGGAAAAAAGGTTGGCGGACTAGACACACCATTGAGAATTGTATGGAGCACTCTCAAGTCTCTCTCTTCAGGTTTCCTTACGATGTTTTCCTTCATAGTTAAAGCAAGTTATAATCAAATTCTGTAAAAAATATTCTCCATAAAATACATATTTTACTCTTTTAAGATTTCTTTGGAATCGACGTCACTTCCAGCCAGACAATTCTACATCTACGCTCTGTCCAGTTATAGGGTGCCGTTAGCCTTCACATTTTTATCCAGGGATCAAAAAGCAGCCGACTATTACAATTTCAACGCATTACCGTAATATATAAGTAATTCAATTCCGTGTCTGCTGGTGGTTTCAACGTCCAATTTATTAATGCGAGCTTAATTAATTCACAACCACATTACACTATCGGTTCATATAAATTAAACGAATTAAGTACTCCACTGATAACAGAACTGGGACTTGATTATCGAGTTTCGAATGGGAACGCTAATTTTACGAGCTATATGAAGTCCACAATGGGTTGGGTCTCGTGGTGTTTTGACGTAAAATAGGAATGGCGTACAAACTTATTAGCGATGGGTCATTAACGGTTTTCGTGTCAATGTAATGTAACAATTTTTTTTTTTCAATAAATAATAGGTTGTAAAAGCTGTTAAGTTTAACAGGTTTGAAAACAGTTGATTTTATATGGGGGGATATGCCATAATCGCCACGCTGGGCAGGCGGGTTGGCGATCGCAGTTGGTTGGTTAAATACTCAGAGAACGCTGCTGCCCATCCTCTGGTGAAACCCAAAAAAAAAAAAAAAAAAAACCGGTATAAAAAATGGCGGACGAAATCGTGGATTGAAGCACTTCGTTTTTTCCTAAACCCACCATAATTTCGACAGAATTTTAACACACTATATACATTGTTATTTTATTTGCGACAATAACTACTGTCACACGAGATTTGTTGCGTAATCGCGGCTTTTTGTCTTACTATTGTTGTGAATGTGTGCGTGCCAGCCCGTACTTTTAAGCGAGCCGTCTTACTATGGGTGCTTCAATTTTTGTTTAGCGAGATTCCGTCCGCCTTTTTTTATTCGGCCAAGTGTCAATGTATATGTTTTTTGTAACCTGTTCGTTTGTCAAATGCATACATTCTTTTCAACCTGTTTTTTGAGCAATGGAAAACAGTTAATTCGTTTCTTGTGAAAAAGCTGTTGAAAAAAGCAGTTCGTTAATTCAATGCCCACCGCTAGCACTTATTACACCTCAATTAGCACATGGTATAATAACACCAGGTAGTCTCTTCCCGTGACAGCTAGGTCACGTGATTGCCTCCGTACTACGTCATCGGCCGTGGAGCCAATAGCGGGTTGTTAGCGTGACACTTGTCAGTTTGATGTGCTGCCACTTTGTGAAAATAAATTACCCGAGCAAAATGTATTTTTTCATTTATTTTCTTCTATAAAGAATCACTTTTTAACTAGTAATTTATTATAGTTTAGAACAAAAATCTCCTTAAGTATATTGAAGATATCAATCAATGGCAGCACTGATCGTGACGTAGCTTGGAGGCATCGCGCTGTCATTGCGGGAAGAGAATACCTGGTGAAACATCTTATTATACCATGAATTAGCATTAATATAAACATCAGAATTGCTATTAGGCCTGCAATAGTGGAACCGCAAAATGAGGGCATAACACGAAGCAAAGATAGTTTTAGAACTTATGTAAGCTAAAGCAAATGTGCCAAATAAATTCAGAAACCTTACATATATGCAAATTGGTTACTGCATTTAAATATCAACATAACGGCTGAATGTTTTGCTCATGACTCATATCTTTACCTTCGCTTATCCCGACTTCCTGTGTAAAAAAATATTAAAAAGCTTAAATTATTATAAGTACCCACATCAAAGTAAAAAGATGCAGGCTCCCTGCAATATTTTTACCAACGAATCGGTCTTGAAATTAGTCGTTTTTCCTTTTTACGTGGGGCTAGCGAGAGCGAGAGATGAAAATTTGACAGTAATGTAGGCAACCACTTTCCTGCGGGTAGACGCACTGGCATAAATAAAACATGGACACCGGTAATGCACTCTTTGCTTCCCTCGAATATTGCGCTGCGATATTCGCTAGCGTAAAATGTTATGTGTATCGTTGCTAGTAAAACCATTTCGAATTGATATTATAGAGATTGTGCTGAATAAAGCAGATATTTTTGATAGATATTTTGAGTGGCAATATAAAAGATTAATTTCCTAGATGAAAATCGAAATGGCATTTTTGATGTTTTTCAATAACTTTTCTAGTGCCCTTTTGAACACCAAGCTGTATATTAAAACTAAATATATGAGGAAGCTTAGTAGTTGGCCTTGCTTTTAAAATAAATTAAATTAGGTACAGCACTTCAAATGATAAGAAGACTTTAATGAACTCAGCCTATCGGAATCCACTGCTAGACATAGGCCTCTCCCAAGTTGCGCCACAACACTCGGTCCTCTGCCTTCCGCATCCAGTCCCCCCCCGGCTACTTCAAACAACCTCTTGCTATCAAGACAAAACTACCATTTCGTTAGAGCACACTAATTTTAAGAATAAATCGATGACTTCACGCCAGCTTGACATGTCGTGACGA
Source organism: Asteroscopus sphinx (assembly GCA_949699075.1). Classification (NCBI taxonomy): domain Eukaryota; kingdom Metazoa; phylum Arthropoda; class Insecta; order Lepidoptera; family Noctuidae; genus Asteroscopus; species Asteroscopus sphinx. The sequence continues at coordinate 17,436,148 of OX453013.1, forward strand.
ACTTAATCTTGGATTGACACGAGAACAAGAAATGTATTTGTGTATTTAATTCCACTAAGAGAAGTGACTCACAATGCTTGTCGTAGGCGACGGACCAACACCCTATTTACGCACTATTAAAGCATTTATGCACTATTAATGCAACAATGCAGCATTACTTTACGTATTAAACTAGCACAACCGTGTCGCCTGACCACTGACCAGTAATCACAGACCAAGCCTCAAGACGCCGCATAAACAAAGTTCTGCATGAGAACACCGTCGTAAAATGTTGGCGGGGAGCAGGGGGTGGACGGCGTATTATGATTGGTCGGCTCAAAAGTTCGGTGGTATGATTGGTGCCGCTCGCTAACGAAGTGACATCCCGATTGGCGGCGGGGCGTATGATATGCAGTGCTAAAAGAAAGAAAGAAAGAAAATATTTACTTCAGTCTCGGTACAGGCGAGAGAAAAAAAACTAAAAATAACATATTAACAAAAAAAACTTAAAATTGACATGTATGAGACTGTACTGTACTGCATATGCTTTGTGACCGAGGGTATCCGCTAATCGGCTTCTAGAGACTTACGGGTCTGTGCCAGTAATAAACCTTTAAAATCTAAATGATTAAAAGCATTAGTTCTCAAGTTCCAACAGCGAGCGCCCGAAGGGAGTCATGAAAATTTGCAAATATTTTACTCAAAACGTAATGACCCACATAATTTTATATTAAAACCAAAACAAACGGAACCGGTTTAAATTTAATTATCGTAAATAATTACGAACATTCACGTTTAAGGGCTTAATGTATCACCCTCTATGCGGTAAGCCCTCGACGGTGTTTTGTCACAATTCTAAACCCGTTAAATTTCAGAGTACCTAACAATAACGTTAACTTAATGTTAATGTTATAATTTAAGCGTGACCAAAATGTACCCTAAAAGTAAAGTTTTCCCTGCATTGTTTGCCTCGTTTTCCTGAAAACACTCAGAGAGAAACTTGAAGAAATTCGATTTTGATGCGTCCCATCAAAAAGTAATTTTCCAAGAAAGCCAAGAAAATTTCTAATTCGATCCAATCTAAATCCAATTACTTCCACCCCGTGTTGGTGCTTACACGGTGGAAACACGTCCGTGTGTGCCTACAGATTTGCTCAAGTGTATCGATCGACAACCCTACCTAAAGGAAAAACAAAACTAGGCATTTACGTACAAAAGTTTTTGAAAAGATTCATCGGTACTACGAAAATGAGATATTTATCACTCGATTGAAAGTTTAGTATTGGTAGAGCATCTTGTAAAAGAGCTCGTGTGGAAAAGTGCTCCTACCGTACTTATTTCTGCCGCCGAACAGTAACGCTTGCATTGCTGTGTTCCAGTGCGAAGGGTACGGGTGTCGGTGAAATTACAATCACATGAGACTTTCCATCTTCATTTCTCAGTTCGGCGAACGCGACTTGCATTACCTACCATTTAGGTAACTACCTAGGTCCTAGGTGCCTATTGCAGTTATTATGGGCAAAGCTAACCACGTTACATTAAGTGGCCCTTTAGCTCGTTTCGCAATCTAATTCTATAAAAAAGTCAGTACCTAAGTCAAGTTATTTAGTGTTCACGGCAGCTTAGTGGCTAAAGCACTGAGCCAGGAGTAGCAGTTTCGAATCCTGCTCGTGAGCGATAATTTCCCTCCACGATTTATATCTTTAGATTTCGCTTTGCATGCGTAAATGCGTCAAAAATATTAATTTTTATTTTATTTCTTATTTTTTTATTTACGCTTATCATCTTAGTCTACCTGCGACCACAAAATGCTTCAAAGCTTTCGAAACGTCAGGAAAACCAATTTAAATAATATACGCGATTTAATCCGGTTAAACTTTATTTTATTATTTATTTAGGTTTTTTAATGATGTATCTGTTTAATTTCTTACAGATTAACTTCAAATTAAATGATACATGAAACAACACAAACAGAAGTAACAGTCAATAAACCCGATGAAAAATCCACTTACGAGACATGATTGTATTAGCAGAAGTGAGAAACGATTTCCTGACTGTGTTTATATTCTTGTCAAGAGTATTGACTGATGTCTGTCGATTTTGAATTGCTACCATCAATTTTTCACACCCATGTTCTTATATTTATTTCAAGATGTTTGAAACTTCAAAGAGTGTCAGTACTAATGCATTGGGACCGCTTATAGCCTATTTGACCTAGTCTGTCAACGCAATACAAACACTAAACTTTGGAGTGCTGATATTTCCTTCATGAGATCCACAAAGTGGAACTGAAAACAAAAGCCACCGGCAGTGGCGTGCATTGTGTATAGGCAATTAAGCATTGCCTACCTCTTTCGAATTCAATTGTGGTGTAAATTATAACCTTTTTTTTTTCAAAGTACGTTGACTAAGAATATGTGGTGGTGGCCCAACGGGATGTTTGACGCAATTCAAAATCAATACTTACCTATTTGCACCTTGAGGCACCTTTGCCTTGAGGCTAGGCCATCGACACGAAATTGCCAGCACTCATCACAGTGTGTGCTGTTTCTGTACTCGTTACTTAGTAAGTCCAGGGGTACTTTCATTACAAAAGTCTTTTTTTTTTTTTTAAATCTTTATTTATTATAAAGGGGGTTTTTTCAAACATGAAAATGCCACCCCCATGATTGTATACAAAAAAATACTAAAAAAAAATATTAAATTAGTTAAACTAATCTACCCGCAACCTTAGACATATGGAGATCATTTTGTACAGCATTCTAGCGTCATCCGACAATGGTGAAGCCAGAATGCTATTATAGAATCCTACACTAGTATTTGTGTCACTGAAATTGTGACGTCTTTGAGCTTCAACGCGCCTGCACTCAGCCAAAATGTGATGGGTGTCTTCAACGATTCCGCACACAGCACAGTTAGGAGATTCAACTTTGCCCATCATAAATCCAAAACTGTTTAGCGGGACATGGCCTGACCGGAGTCTCAAAGCCGTCACAACCTCCTGTCTGCACATCCTTCTCACACTGAACCACATCGAATGAGGGAGAGAGGGCTGAATCACCTTATACCAAATACCTTTCGTCAGAGATCTCTTATCGAAGTATTCTGACCAATATTCAAAACATGTTTGCCTTACTATAGGAATAAGTTCGGTATACCAAGGCAAACAACCAAATGGTTCTCCATCAGACCTGGCTTCGTAAGCAAGACGATCAACTAACTCATTTCCCTCTAATCCAATGTGAGAAGGAATCCATTGTAGGACAACAATTTTATGTTTGGCTACAATTTTATAAATGTATCTAATAATAGAATAAGCCAATGGAAGCCCTCTAAAAGGTGTCGTGCAACGGATCAAGTGTTGTAGGGCACTTTTCGAATCTGTAAAGATGACAAATTGTTCACAATCCAAAGATTCGATGTACGCCAAAGCCTCCGCGATGGCAATCAGTTCTAAATGCATTATAGATACTTTTGCAGTAACTTGGAACTTATAGTAGGCACCTGTTTGTGTATCTAAAAACGCAGCGCCAGAACAATTCTCATGTATAGAACCATCCGTATAAACAGAGTAATAGCCACAGTATTGATCATTTATCAATTTACAGCACAGGACTCGTAAATTATGAACATTATAACAACGCTTAGGTTTAATGATAGCATCTAAACTAGGCTTAATAATAGATGATAAGTCCATATTGCTGACCCAAGTGTCCATTGAAAACATATCAAGCGTACTGTTGCAATAAATAGGTTCCTGTCTTAAAATGTTGTGTAAAATTATTAAAAGTGGCTTTTTCTTCCGTCTCCAATAATAATTTTCACTAAGATCATGCAACTTTTCAAGCATATTTATAATAGGAAAATTACTGCACTTTGATTTTAAATAGAATTTCCCGGCTAAGTATCGACGTCGCACAGATAGGGGGCACAATTGTAATTCGGACTCCATTACGTGAATTGGAGTGCTCTTGATAAAACCACCAATCAAGCGTAAACATACATTTTGTGATCGATCAAGTTTTACTAGATGAATGTCGGCGCTGCTATCTAATAAAAAACTGGCATAGTCCATTCGGCTACGAATAAGCGCAATATACAGCCGTCTTAAATGAATCTGATGAACACCCCACCCAGGCCCCACTAAAACTTTAAAAATATTCGTAAACTTAGCCACCCTTTCACAGACCTCGTTAATATGCTTCTTCCAACGAAGACCTCTATCTAGCCACATACCTAAATACCTAACGGCATCTACTAACTCTAGTGTTGTACCATTCAAACGGACATCAACAACTTGTCGACGAAATCCTCTATTAAATAAACAAATTTTACTCTTAACTGGGGAAATTTCTAAACCTATTTGACTTAACATATCATCGATTAAGTCAAGTGCAGATTGGATCTTGGTTTGGCCCTCGAGAACAGACTTACATTGCACATAAATTGCAAAATCATCCGCATACTGGGAAATCTGAACATCATTCTGCAAAGTTTTGCAAATCTCCATAGTTATTACATTAAATAACAATGGTGATAGTGGGTCCCCCTGAGCCAAGCCGCGACCAGAATGTCGACTTATAAAGCTGTTGCCTAGTTTTATTTTAAGAACTCTTTCATGGAGAAAATTCCACAAGTATTTACATATTCGTGACCCAACTTGTAGATTATCTAAAATAAGAATTAGGGCAGAATTGTTTACATTATTATATGCACTGTCAATATCTAAAAAGCAACCCATAGTGGAACAACCCTCGGACCAACCAGTCTGAATTTTAGTAACGAGGCAGCTTAAGCTATCTAAACATGATCTACATTTACGAAATCCCACCGTATTTGTAGAAAATACACGATTTTTTTCTAGGTACCATTCCAGTCTTCGACATAAAATATAATGAAAAATTTTGCACACACAAGATATCAGTGATATGGGTCGCAGAGAAGAAATGTCATTGGAATTACGTCCAGGTTTAGGAATAGGTATAATACAAATATCACGCCACTGAAATGGGACAAAGCTATGTATAAAAAAATTATTATACAATGATAACAAAACAAGTTTACCTACGTCCGGCATGTTCTTAATCATAGAATATGATATATCATCGTACCCAGGAGATGTATCCTTCACCTTAATACATTTATCGAGCTCCTGAATAGAGATTTCAGATTCTAAGGTAGGATTACTGTGGTAAGTAATCGGAGACGGTGGTGGCACATAATCAGGCGTCAATGAATTTAATAAGTTTTCAGCACTTTGTGGGTCAACATAACGTCTCGTAGCTCGGCATCCTTTGAACCATTTCATTTTGCGCCACATGTCACTGGAAGTTGTAGACTCATCAACTGAAGAACAGAAATCTTGCCAGTCTGTTCCCTTAGCCTGACGCATTAACCTCTGACTTGTGTGAATCCTTTCCTTAAGAATATCCAAATTTTGGGGAGTGGGGTTGCTTCTAAAAGTGGCCAGGGCCAGTCTACGACGAGCCACAGCGTGTGAGAGTGCGGCAGTCCAATAAGACCTTGGTGTAAACTCTGAAGTAGGGTTTTGATTAAATTTAAATAACGGAATAAATTTGTTAGCTGCGTCATTAAGAGTGTCTATAAATAGGTCATAAGCATTTTGAAGGTCATTTGGTAAATTGAAATTGTAAAATTTTTGTTCTAAATATTTGTAATAAGATACCCAATCTGCTTTTCGAAAATTTCTTTTAATAACTGGGGGAAAGTGTAACGAACATAGGGTTGAAATTTTAATGATTAAATGATCACTGCCCAAATTTTCATTTAGTACGGTCCAATTAAATTGCAGTGAAATATCCAAGGACACCAGTGAGATATCGGGGGAAGTTTGTTGCAAATTGCCATTTACTAACCGAACTCGTGTATGCGTACCGTCATTCAAAAAAACAAAGTTGCTATCCAAAATCGAATCGTGGATTAAACTACCTCTATGGTCAGTTTTATACGACCAGCTGACGTGATGGGCGTTAAAGTCACCTAGAATTAATGTTTTGGATGGTAATAATGTTAAAAGACTAGCCCAATCCTGCTGCGTAGTAACTACCGTAGATGGACAGTAGACTGCAAATACATTTTCAATTGGTTGACAGTTAAACAACTCAACGCACACTACCTCGATGCCGGTATTGGCAATATGCACGTGTCTCCGCCGTGCTTTGATTGACTTGTGTACCACTATAGCTACACCGCCGTATGAGTCATCGCGGTCCGTACGGTAAACATCATAACAACTAACTTTAAAATTACTTTCCGGCTCGAGCCACGTCTCACTAAGGACAGCAATATGGACTTTTTCTTGGCGTAAAGTTTCCAAGAAAGAAACTAATTTCGGCTTAACACTCTGGGCATTCCATTGTAAAATATTTAGCCTGACAGCTTTTTTAGGCATCACAGTGGATAAGAAGTAAAACTAAACAATTTTTTAATCCACGACCATTCGGAAATATAACTAACTGACAATAACATCAACCACTCGAGGCACAGCTGAATAACAGAATTGATTTTTGAAGATACACTGGCTTGTCGGAGGAAAATGACCTCTTTTAATCGGGATAAAAGTTCACTGAAAGGGGGACATTCCTCCTTTTGTCCGTCATCAGACACACGATCTCCCTTATCATCGGCATAGGAATTCCTAAACGTCCAATCGTCATCAACAGGGTGCCCTTTGTTTTTCGTCGATTTCGAGTCAGTTCTTAAAGATTGACGAGTGGCTCTGGTATGTACTTCGACTTTGTGGATATTAGTCCTCGCCTGAGTGGTTTCAGCATAGGTAGCGCGAAGAGGGGCATCAGGCGTGGCAGATATCTTATGTAGTGAAGAATTGCCTTGAAGCAGGGGAAATTGGTCACAGGCATCTGTGGCCAACGGGGTTGGGGTGGGAACAGATTTTTCAAGTGAAATGTAATATTCCAATGCCTTTCTGTATGTACATCTCAACTCTGCCATGATTTCCCTAAGCTTCCTCTCTTTCTTGTACATCGGACAAGTCTTACTTAAGGATATGTGATTCCCATCACAGTTAACGCAGCATAATGATTTAGCGTCACAGTTTTCATGATGCCCGCCACACTTGGGACAAATGATGGTTTTTCCTGGACACATTTTGCGGACATGGCCCAGTTTCCAGCACTGGGAACATTGCGATACCTGATGTATATATGGTACAACTCTTACACTGATATCACAAATATTCACCGATGTGGGTAAACAGTCCCCACTAAAACAAAGTCTAATGCTTTCGCTGGGGCACCAACCTCCTTCATCTTTATTGCGACGGTTAAGCCGCATAACTGATAAAAGAGATGCAGGGGGGGGACATGAAATATTTTTAAGAATCTCGTTATCAGTGAGGTCAAGGTCAACATCCTTAATAATGCCATAGCTGATAGAAACTTCCATGGCCTTTTGAAACTTCCAACCTTTCTGTATAAGTTTCTCGCATTCAAAAAGACTTTTAGCCGCGGCTTCACACTCGAATTGGAGACGTACTTTAAAAGGGCTCAAATATTTTACTTGGCAAATCTTTGCGATATTATTCTCCTTAAAAGTGCGTGCTAACGCAAATTGTTTTGGAAGGCGGTCTTTTGAGGAAATATATACTTCGAATTTATCTTCCTTTACCGAATTACAACTATTTCGACGTGACTTCTTCCCCTTAACTTTTGTCCAACCCTCGTCTTCCTCACTTCCATCCTCTCTTTGTCTTTTCTTCCTTCTTATCAGCTCCTCTTCAGTCTCGCTACAAACATCTATCGTATCCAAGGAAAGATTCAACGGGCGTACTATGTTATTTTTTAACAAGGGCGACTCAGGCCGCGATGAGTCAGACATTGCAAAGATAGTCGTGCCACCTGCACCGCGAGATTCGGCGCACGACTACTACTCGTGATAACGCGTAAACACGTGCACGGCGCGATAAGGACAGGGTCCGCGACAATAAGACACGACCTGCCCGAGCGAGTGCCGACACGGGACTGTGCACAAAAGTCTTTAAATTCTACTATACACTAATACGACTACTACTAAAACGGATTTCTTATGATAATCGGATTAATTTCATAGAAGTAGTTAACGAACTGTGTCCGCAAGAAAACACACTTCCTGCAGTCTATTCAGTCGAGGATACAGGCGTCAAATAAAAACGTTTACCTTTCTTGCGTAGGAGTGTTTTACAATCTCATACTAAAACTATCAGGTTCTGCCACCTCATTAAAGAAAGAGTGCCTACCTAACAGACTATTCTCGTAAATAATGAGGGTTATAGCCATAGTTATCACGCAACTTGTCGCTGAGTTTCCACCAGTTGTTATAAACCGCTTAAAGCAAATTGTTAAAGTTTTATACCCGATAACGCGGGTTAGTGTTTCCGTTAAGTTAGTAATAATACCAACAAACAAGATAATAATTTACACGCTGATCTTCGGATTAACATAACCAGCCCATTACTGTCCCACTGCTGGGCACGGCCCTCTTCTCGGCAAGAGAAGGCTAAGGCTTTAGTCCACCACGCTGGTCTAGTGTGGGTTGGCGGACTACACACACCTTTGAGAACTTTATGGAGTACTATTTGGTGTGCAGATTTCCTCACGATGTTTTCCTTCACCGTTAAAGTAAGTGATAATCGAATATAAATCCGCACATGAATTCGAAAAGTCAGAGGTGCGGGCCGGGATAGAATTCACACCCTCCTGCATGGAAGGCAAGCGGTCAACCACTAGGCTACCACTGCTTGCTTGATCTTCGGATTACAGGAGACTATATTATCGATTTGTAATATGAAGCTGATAATATCACCACCATAATTATTAATTCAAAAGTGTGTATGTCTGTTGATTATTACTCCTTTACAAATAAACCACTGAATCAATTTTGATAAGACTTTGCACAGAGATAGCCTGCATTCCATAGTGCGACAGACTACACTACATAAGCGATGCCGTGGGTATTAGCTAGTTTCCCTAGTTTATTAAAATCCCGAACATGTTTAAGTGTGTAACTGAAGGTAAGCTGGCAGAATGTCAACATTTATAAATAGTCTTTACTACCTTTAAGTCTAAGATATTTCTGATATTTGTGGCAGCCAAGGATGTTGATGCCAATAATGCAGCTTTAAATTGAGTTGAAAGAGCAAATGCAAAAATAAATTTCGCATATAAATTTTACGCATGCTATTTCCAGAAGCAAGGTTGGGTTAGTGACGTCTTTCACATCTATAAAATCTAGGCAAATTATTTGTGCAATGATATTTAATAAGGTTTTATGACACATAAATTATCTATATACGTATACTTAAAAGTTATTCCAAGTCAGAGAAGCGTTAGCCACTCTGTGGTGTTGAATATTTTTCATGTCGATACTCGTAGGTCATTTCTTTACATTTCATGAATTTTACTCTGTTAACCTTTCCTTCCTTTTGTAAAAATTTTCCTTTTCTTCATTTTTTTACTTTCCTTTTATTTTTCCTCGATTTTTGATGATTTTTTCTGTTGTTCTTACTCTTTTCCCAATTAAGTATCTTAAGTTCGGCTTCTGGTCAGTCGACTCCTTAAAATATGTAGAACAAAATGATTTTTTTATTATCTGTATAGAAAATAACTTGTCTATGTGAGTAATATCACTTAATAAAAAATCCAAACGTCTAGACTAGTCTAGAGAGGAATAATAATTCTGCTCGACCATAATCAGTTTTTTTTAATCCCAATAAACTTGATTTGTCGAAACCGAGTTGACCTGTTGAAAATCGAACTAAAATTCCTGTAGGTCTACTCGCGTTTTACGAACGACAAACGAAGTACGAACTTTCGTTCCGACTGATACTTACATAATAAAGATAGGCACATAAAAAAGGGCACAATTAAGATAGACTACGGTTCATAGTCGTATACAATTTACCGGAGATGAGAAAAACAAACGTCAAAACACGATCATCGCATGCGATAAGGGAACGATGGTTGACCGGAGTAGCAAATTGTGCTATGAATCGTACGATTTATCGAATATCGTCGAACGGGAGTAGACCCCCTGTTTACGAAAAAATAAAGAAATAATTAGCCCTATTGTTCATTAAAAAACTTGATATTGGCATGTACAGCTTAATAAAATGCGGAGAGCAAAACATTTTTCACAACACAATAACAAACGTTCAACGTACTTTATGAATAAATGTTAATTCTGATTGTTAAAAAATACCACATATCCATATAAAACGAATACGAATCAAAATAAATTTGAAACTTCGGAAACAATAATAACACAAATCACAGATGAAACTAAAAATCTTCCAACTACCGCTGGGCTTATCTTCACAGTATTAAAAAGCTTACCAACTAAGTTCGAAAAAAACACGAAATTCAACAAGAATATTTTTATTCAACATTTATCTAAAGCATTTCAGTCGTAAATCTCTGAGAATACATTTTTAATTGATAACTTTCCTATACAAAAGATATTTCGATATCAAAGAGCTCATTATTTTAGGCTCAACAAAACGTAACTGTCACTAATTCATTATGTTCTATCTCATTTTAATGGAATTCTATAAAAAATTGTTACCGCAATGATTTATGGGTGTTATCGTAAGGTTGGCCAGTGTTTTTTGTTTACTGGCGATAAGGGAAGTAATAGAGGAAGCAGTACGTGATTTATTGTACAGGTCAGTTAATATTTTTCAATGAACCACTGTTTATTGGGCACACATATAAAAAGAAATTTTCGTTACAAAATTAAAATCGAAGCCATATTTATCTCCTCCCACGGTTTAATGATTACTCGTGTATTTATTGGATTCGATAAGGTCTTCCCAATTTTTGTTTATTTTATACCCAATCATCTTCTAAAATTTCTAAAATTTGCAATAGCCCCAAAAGTCTATAATAAAGTTCCGAAAAATATAAGGATAGCAGAAAGTGTCAGTATGTTTAAAAAAAAGCTGTTTTTATTTTTAATTGAGAAAACGTATTACTCCCTAGAAAGCTTCTTGAATGATAAAATATGACATGTTGTATTGGTAAATTGATGTTAATTTTAGTATATTGCTTTTATAATCAAAGGTATATTGTAAAAATTACGTTTGTACTGCATAATTTATTTAGGAATTTTAGATTGATATTTGCAATTTTATGTTTCATTATTACTGACATGTACAATGTTTAATTTTTTCATTATATGACAGCAAACAATTTTTTATTTTACTTTTAAATCTAATTTTTTTTTTTTTTTTAATCATTGGTAATATTATGATTGTATTAATTTCTTTTCGATAAATTTGTACACCGTCAAGGTAGGACATAGAGACACATTAGACTATACTTAACACCTATTTTATTTTACCTATGTTCGCAAATAAATGATTTGAATTTGAATTTGAAAAACAGGGTTGCTAGATCGAGTATCTAAATTTTCCCCATATTCATATTTTTTTTCCAAAATGATATGTTTCATAACTTTATTCCCCATAATAACTTCTTAGGTATTCGCGATCACTACACATTATAATAAAACAAAGTCGAAACGATTTTATTAATTAATAAACATTGTACGGTAGATTAAAATATTTTTTTAGAAATATCTGTAAAGACGATTGTCATCTTAGTCTACCTGCGACCACGAAATGCTGCAAAGCTTTCGAAACGTCAAGGAAACCAGTTTAAATAATATACGCGATTTAATCCGGTTAAACTTTGTTTTATTCCCCATGTTTTTTTTAAATTAAATTAAAATATAAGACTACGTTTATTTAAAAAATGCTATAAGAATGTTTCATGGTGTATCGTGGATGATATTTAAAACTTTTGATACTTCATCTTCAATCAAACCCTCTATTATTTTCCCACAGACATTATATAAACTAGTACAATATCTGTATTTTCCTTTTCCCAAATATTTTCTCAAAATTTGCCCAAGTATTTCATTCCTCAAAATTTCCCCATGAACGATTTTTTTCCCCAAAATTGCGAAAAAACCCCCAATTTACCAAGCGTGTCTAAAAGCGTCTGGTCTGAATACATCAAGCTGAAAAATAACTTTGTAAGTGCGTGGGTTCCGAATTTCTCGCGACGGATGTCTCAAAATGCTAAAGTCGCCAGACAAAAAGACGGATTATGATAATTGCCCGTCCAAATTGGGCACGTTGCACTACAGAGCAGCTAATATATTCACAGCTGCGTTTAGCTCCAGGTAAACAATAGGTTCACGAAGCTGCATGGCAAGTATTGCAACTCCATGAATCATCGGAACACCCTCACACTTCCTCACTTCGTATTACTGCTAATTAAAACCCGAAGTGAGACCGGAGTTCTGCCTGTCGTATCCCTAATAGGGTTACCAGAAGAAAAGTTTAAAATTGGGAGACGTCTTTATAGATGTTTGGCACTTTTAAATGTTTTTCTAGATAAAGTTAGATTCAGAGCTTCTTCGTTTTATAACATAAAACTTAAGAATACATGAGACTTTCCATCTAGGTCTCAGTTTAGCGAATGCAATTTCCTAGTATCCTAGGTGATGTTGCAGTTGTAATGGGCAAAACCACAGCCTTCCCGACCATCTCACTTTATTTTATTTTTCAACACATTTGCTCGTAAAGTGGCTCTTATTGCATCGCTTTTAGGTTCATAATGTGGCTTATAACGCACGCGTGCTTTTTTCATTATATTATTGCACTAGTGCTTTTTACTTTACAGTTTATTTTTAAATCGCAGCAATGAGTTTTATGCCTGAACTAAATTTAACATTTTTGGGAATAAATCAACTGTATTTATTATAATATGCTATATATAAACATTTCATTTCATCAAATTATTAATTTTTGTCAACAAATTAATATTAATTTGTGTTATAAATAAATAAATCAATTTATAATATTTTTATATTAGGCTGTATGGCGGTTTCCTTCGACCACCTGCGCGCGCATAGCTGTATGTCACCGCGCCATTTTTATCATTTTTCACAAATTCAATATTTGTCTAAAATGTGTAATTGATGTTTTTTTCCTCCCAAGTGTGTTGAAAAACGTCGTATGACACGCGTGAGCATTGACTATTATACTCTCGGCTCCATTACGCCCTCGCCTTCGGCTCGTGCTGCAATCCAGCCTCGAGTATCATAGTCAACTTAGCTCACTTGTATCATAATGTACTATTATTGTCTTGGTTTATTACAATTATTATGTGTCTGTCTATCTGACACAAATCTTGCATTTTGAGCCAGTTTTCGTCATCCGAATAGGCTGATATTTTGCATACATGATGTTATTCTGATAACAATGCGCAATTAGTTTTTAGAAAAAAGATAAAAGCTTTATTTAATATTAAGTTCATTAAGATTTTATTAAATCAATCATGTTTTTTAAGATCACTGCTCTTATTTGCAGTACCGCAATTCAGCCAATGCCCATCTGGTGCCCCTAACTGGTAATTAAAATGCAGTATCGCCCCAAAACGTCACTCGCGCCATAAAACTTACTGGAACACGCCTGCAATGACGCACAGACAGCTTTATGGAGGCGAGAGAATTCGGCGACAAATACTGGAGTCAAAAATAAATAATGAGACGAAAAAAATGAATACTGGCCTATATTTGCTTCAGACTAAAAATTTCTGGATTAACTTTGTAAGTGATGTTACTTTGGCAAGAATCTGGTTTGAATTTTAAAAAAAGAATGCGAAAAATGTTTTGATTCGGCTATAATTATATATCAATTGAGTGAGATTTATGTGATGAATATAAGTGTTTGCGTTGGTTTGGGTGTTTCTTATGTATTAAGTATGTATTTGCAAAAAAAAAGTTTTTAAGTATTATATCCATTGAACTCAATACAAATCCAAAATCTCTTTAGTTTGGGACTAGATGGTGCTGTGTGAAAGATGTCCCAAATATTTATTTTGGTATTTTATTTATTTATTTAACACGATTTGATAAATTTCTTCATCACGGTATTTTATCCGGTTTTAGATTTTTATGTTCGTGGAATTCACAATTTGACACTTTCATTATTATGAGATGTTAATTTTCGAGTTTTCTTTAAAACTCTTCATGTTTCAAATCAATTCAGCATTAGGTACCACGACGATGTTGCAAGTTACTTTCAATTTGCAAACCAGTCCCTTGCCAATATGTTAATGTAGAGCGGTTTCGATATTCCAAAATAGATGCATTCTGACGAAGTTCGGACGATCAGGGAACGAACACATGGCGTCATTAGGCGTCTGTCACACTGATAGGAGGATACTGTTACGTACATACATATCCACCCTACAGTAAATAAATGTAGGTAGGTACATGAAACTTCTCTAGTAGGGCTGCCATCTAAAAGGCTCATAACTTGGGACAATGAGATTCGAAGTTATGAAGTTTCTATCGGAAATTGATTTATTCTAACGCACTTAGTTTGTTTATTATACAAAGTGCCCTATTTCATGTAGGTACCTTACGTAACTTAATTCATAAATTATTAAGGTTGAGAAGTTTAGGTAGGTAATTTAAAGAAGATGTTAAGAATTTAGTTTGATATGAAAATTACTATATTAAAACATGTAAGTAGTTAATGAATATTATTATAAACGGAAAAGCTCCAGCTGTGACCATTCATAATTAATCTATTATGCTGTCTATTTACACAATCATATTATAATTGTCTTTTCTTAAAATTAAATAAATTATTATTATTATTTGTCTTATGCAGGTTGCATGGTAGTATATCGATGACTTAGTTACCAGACTTCGTAACTCCGTTTTGATCAGTTTTACATGAGGAAGAAATTATAGTCTTAATAGACTATAATTAATTAATAATAGTATTTATTTTTGTCTTAATAGGCAGCATTTCTAAGTTTTGATTGAATATCATAACAATATTCAATGATTATTATATTGTAATATTCAGACAAGAAATTTCAAAAGCCATCGATATTTCATCTATACCTAAATACTTTGTAGCTTATATTTCATCTTTATTCTAAGGTGTCATCGTCTCGTTTTAATTATTAATTCTTAAACGAGACCAAAATTAAGGACATCGGAACGTTGTTATAACAGAAAATATGTAAAGCAAACACAGACCAGTTTTCTGTTGGTCTAAGAGCAAACACTGTTCAATAATTTGCGATTTAAATAGATCCAAGTGGAACGTTTGTGAAGAAATACCGAGTCCGACAGATGGAACCGTACTTATGGAATAAACGTTGCATTTAAGAAAGCCGCCGAACCCGTGGGCGGGCACTACAGGCACCGCCTGAGTCACTAAGTGTTTCTCCAAAGAACGACAAAAACGCAAACCCAGCCGTTTGCGTAACAGCTACGTGTGAAAGTCGAAATCAGTGTACTAATACCGATAACCTAACGTTACTACACTTAAAAGGGCAGGTGATAAATAGTGAGAACGTTTTAAGACTAGATAAAGCGCTTTAAGTTCTTACTTAACGCTTTCACAAAACATTTAGTTCCGTACTACTATCGCGTAATAAATTCATCGGAAATAAAAGATACAGGAATAATTTATTCCTCAATATATCTTCTTTATTTATTTTCCTAAATTTTAAGTCTCGTCTGTTTATTTTTGTCTTTAACAAATTCGAGTGGAAGATTCGACAGTCGTAAAAGAGTAGTCAAGTTTAAGGCCAATGTTTACTTTACAAGTTTTATTACTGTTTGAATTTCAATGTAAGGAGCAGTCTCGCAATCGAATGTCTATAAGGAAAAGCAGACGAATATTACTTCGAGACGACAAAGACAATGTAGAATACAAGGATGAATAAAGGACGAACGTTCTGTCTTGTAAACAAACAACTTTGAGCCTGTCAGTCAATCGGTTCAATATATTTTATTCATACGACTGATCCCATGGAATTCACAACACTATTCTTTGAATATGGTTACTCTATATTCGTATATTTTACGGGACAGGACACTTATTCCGGAATAGATATCAGCTACATTTCCTTTTGTCTCCCAAACATACAATGATTATAGATTACCATCAACACCCTTGCTTATCGTGGGAAAAAAGATGTATTTGTCACGGTAAATACACTATGTTACTAACACAACTTTTCATTTTGGACCCCTACATGAACAGACAAAACCCATTAGGTGTGTGATAATGCAAGTTCATCGCAGCACAGGTATTGTTTAGTGTTGCCAACGGAACAAAGCCGTTGGGTTGCCGTCTCATCTATGGACCTATTACGATCCATTGTTGAGGAAGCATGTACAAAATTAAAATGCAGCATTGTCTGGGCTCGCACGCCAGGATATCGGTGTTTTGTTTTAGTAAACAGAGAGATAAGTTGCTTAGTTTTGAGAACGTTTTGATCTATAATCTGAGATTGTACATTGGACTTCAAACCTAGATCTCTCCAATTTTTTATTTTTTATCTACTTTACGAATGAAATTTAATGCCAGAAGCAAGAAACTTCAAAGCCATACAAAAAAATCTGGAATTAACTGATTCTTAAAAAGGTGTACTCATTAGAATAATAGCATATTATTCTAATAATAGTATATTATTCTCAATATTATATTACTAGTATGTCAGTAGAATTATGATTGATTTATGATAATTAATTTGTATCTAACTAAACAAAAATATTTGAATTATTTTATAGCTAAACCTGGATGAACTGCACTATTATAGTAACAACTCTTGTACCTATGTTTACAAATAAATATATTCAGATTCTGAAACTTAAAGAATCTTGACCAAATCCTACCCACTTTTTCAATTCAACAAAACATCATTTATAATCTTAAGAGAAGTTAACTTTCGCTCAATTTAAAATTCCACTGATTAGTACCCATAGTCACACCCTGGCCACTCAATACATTAAGAATGCTAGCACCGCCTACATACGCAAGCTTACGTCTTATACAAACACGCACACACGTGAATGAATAGGGTTGCTTGCCGCTCGAAATGCCGACTGCGTTCCAAACGCTTCTCAGTAGTTCTCAGAGATGGCGTTGACATTTGGGCCCTACGTCCCGGACCCGAGCCGAGGCACTTGATAGCATTATCGATGTATTGTATGATGAATATGATATATTAACGAAGCTTGGTAATAAAATTAAATCTGCAAGCATTACAATTTATAATTTATAATAATTTATATTTCTCTTATCATAAGTACGTAATTTTACAGTAAACAATCTCTCACTATAGTTGTAAAATTAAACTCTCGCGGTAAGTAGATACCTACCTTTAATAAAATACAATAAATAGGTACCCAAAGGAATCTGCTTTCAAGCAGCTTTTATGTTACTAACAAAATATGGATACCTAATTTGATCCAAAATAAAGATTGTATTATTATTATTACAAGCAAATGATTTTTTCCTTTTTGTCATAACTGGCAAAGTACAAAAGAATCGTTTAATTGTAAAATTAAATGCTCGCTGTTCTGTAGTTCTACCTATAAAGGTTTTATTGTGGCTTACCTTATTTCATCCTTCGGAAATCGATAAAATCTTCTGTTTCCTTGTCTAGATGTAGACACACATCCGTATAAAGCACAATACACTACCATTTTCAATTAAAATATAACTACAAACACCAAAAAATATATTGCGTAACGCACTCGACTGGCGATTGATATCCATTGAATATTGCAGCCCAACTTGCCGCTAAACTGAGGGCACGTGCAGGGCGCGGGTGAGGAACTTAAATTGGCGGGGGGCGGTGAGTGGCCGTTCTGTACGTAGTACTATTAGATATTCTGTGCCATAGTACAAGCTCTGCTTAGTTTGGGACAAGATGGTGTTGTGTAAAAATGTCCCTAAAGTATTAATTTATTTATTATTTATTTAATCTGCCAATGACGGTAACTTGTAATATATTCACGTCCACACAAGGTAAGAACTTAACAATCAATACTCAATTTAAATTTTAAGTGCGAAAAGTTCCAAACTTACGGCATCATGCAATTTTCCTTCGGCCAACTTATAAAATGTGAACTCCCCTCGGCCAGTCGAGCAAGTTTAAATTGCCCTCTTCTTTTTTCACTATCTTTTCCCTCCACTCACTTTTTCCTATTTAAACTTTTCCGTTTTATTTTAAAACGCTACCGCGACTTGTTACTATGTACGTACGATTTTTATCGCGTTTTGTATTTGAAATGGATTTTATAGAATAGGTATACATACATACACATATACAACAGAATCGTTGTCCCTTTGAATTAAGGGATTAAAATAGTGTTGGAAACAAACGGCTACGGGGCTTTGGCGAATAGCTAAAATATAATAACACAAACGAAAACACAAAGAAACATGCAATCAAAAAGGGTTAGACTTTGCTTCATAATTTTAATTTTTGACGGCCTCTGTGGTCTAGTGGTTCGAGTGTCGGACTGCTGATAACAAGGTCGTGGGTTCGATTCCCACAGGACACAAATATTTGTGTGATGAACATAAGTGTTTGTGTTGGTCTGAGTGTTGTTTATGTATTATAAGTATATAAGTATTATATCCATTGTCTAGTACCCATAGCACAAGCTCTGCTTAGTTTGGGACTAGATGATGCTGTGTAAAAAATGTCCCAAAGATATTTATTATTATTATTATTTATTAATATCCATTATAATTCCTCAAGGAATCCCCTCTATTTTAAATCACTTATAGTAGGTATTAATTGAAACAATTAGAAAAATTATTTTGACCCGAAACTTTAACTGTCCGTTTAACTGCAAATATAATAGCAGGTCATTTACTTTTATAAGTGGAACTGGACCTTAAATAGAATCTTATTACCCGACTGTTTTATTATATTTCTTATTATAATTCAAAATGTATTATTAATTTTAGAATCAGAAGTTGCAAATATTCAATCTTATGTTATGTTATTGCTATTTTAAGTAAATTCTATTCTAGAGAAGTTAACTTTCGCTCAATTTATTATTCCACTGATAGTAGGCATGTGTACATACATTCAAAAATCTCTTTCAACCAGTCCATGTAAAATCCATACTTAACCATTAATCAAACACTTATTAGCAAAGTAAAGTAAACACCTTAACAAATCTATAGCCATAAGTCCCATGTAGAATTGACGTTAGATTTCGATTGCTCTTAATTCAAGCACCCTTGATTTAATCGCCGAGATCGAGCATTAACACCGAGAGCAAGTTTCTTTAAGTGCACTTGCGAATATGTTCCGTTAGGCTTTTCCTACGGAGATTTGGTTCTAAGAAGTACTTTAATGAGACGTGTAGATTGTGAAAGAAACAAATTACCTGACATGTTTTGGTAGTTGGCAGTGTAATTGTGAAGTTTTCTTCCCGTTGCGCGTTGATCAAATCAAAAATGCTGGAAAGAAGACGAAGGAGAGAATTCATTATGCGCTCTTCAGGGATTGCATAAACACCTAAATGAACTGTAATCAAAGCATTTAACAAGCATTTATAATAGCATCATCTATAGGGCTACAATACTTGTCAAGATAAATCAAACGAGCCCAAAAACGACGAGGTTATGTTGTGTAGTTGAGGAATTCCTATGGCCAACATTCGGCTTCATCATCAGATCAGCTCTGTGGTACCTACCATAATATTACATTGTGACAGAACGTACATAAGTATGTCAAACTTCAGCTCAATCAGATGTCAGCAAGTAGTCTAAAAATGGGTCACAAATTTTGAACCGGAAAGATATTCCATACAAACGAACAAATCAAGTTAATTAAAAACTTGTCAAAATTAACTTCAAAAGTTTTCGGCATCTTTTTGTAGAAATCAAAAATATCTATTCGTAAAACTGCAAACAATCGCATAAATAGTATAAGTAATGACGAAATAGTGAGAATATATGCAAAACAAATTGTTCAACATCCACTAAAAGCAGTTTAAGTTAAAATCAACATACTGTCAGTATCTACCCACACTCGCATAAATACACTCCAGTAATGCTTTTCACTTAGTCAAAACAAAGATGGTATAATTTTGTTCGATGCATTGCTAAATGGACGCAAACTGCCCGAGGCTCAGCACATTTTAAGGGAGAAAATAAAATTTAAAACAAAGACTCGTAATGTTAAACCTTTTTGAACCCGCGGGTACAGTTTGGCACCATAACATAACACAAGCTATAAAACGTGTGTATGAAATCAGTAGGACGGGGTTACCCCTTCTGTAACATAGTCTCCCCTTTATGCCATAAATGCTAGTGAAGGAATTTTCTCTTCGCATTCTCGGACGAATAAAAAAGGTGGACGGAATCTCGCTAAACAAAGACGGAAGCACTTCATTTTTTCTTAAACCCACTATAATTTCGAAAGCATTTTAACACACCAGATTTATACTGTCATTTTGTTTGTGACACTACAACAATGACTACCGTCACACTAGATTTTTTGCGTAATCGCGGCTTCTTGGCACATTATGGTTGTGAATGTGTGCGTACTTTTAAGCGATACGTGCGTACTGTGGATGCTTCACTTATTGTTTAGCAAGATTCCGTCCGCCTTTTTTATTCGTCCGAGTTCGCGTTAATGTTCTTTCAGATTTGTTTTACTTAAAAAATAACTGTTTCC
Organism: Asteroscopus sphinx; assembly: GCA_949699075.1. Lineage (NCBI taxonomy): Eukaryota > Metazoa > Arthropoda > Insecta > Lepidoptera > Noctuidae > Asteroscopus > Asteroscopus sphinx. Next base: position 17,456,670 of record OX453013.1, read on the forward strand.
TACAAAAACAACCTTTTTCCAATTCATTCGACGAAAGAAAAGCCAATGGAATATTATTACTTATTAGATAATTCGGCTGCTTGCTGTTTCATTGATTCTCACAGACATGACTTTTTAGATTTGGCCATGACTTTTTTCCTACCTGTTGTTAGTTGGCTATTTCACCAAATTTAGAAAATCTGGGGAAATTTTGCTTCTGGCAACTCAGTGTATATTGTACCGAGTGGCACCACAATTTGCGTATCCACCTTGCCGTCAAAACTCGCCGGTTGCCATGGAGACCCCCTCTGCGGTCCGCGCCGTGCATTCAGCACTGTTTTGAAATTTTCCCTGAACTCGTTTAATCCGTATTAAAATAATATAAAACTTTTTAACAAAAAATTGAACCGACGAAAACAGAAACTGAAAAGCGAAAAATAACTAATTATGAGTCGGCGCCAAACGAACTTTTAACAAGCATAGTGCGTGTAAGTTGGAGGTGGCCGAGCGGAGAACGCATTTTTGGAAAGTTATTGTTTATCGTTGAAAATCTCACGTTGTATTTGATGTGACGTTGTTTTTATTATTTATTTAAAGTAATTTAATGATCTTCGTTGATTGGTTGTTTGGCGCCGACTCATAATTAGTTATTTTTCGCTTTTCAGTTTCTGTTTTCGTCGGTTCAATTTTTTGTTAAAAAGTTTTATTTTTCATTTTTTTGTGGTTAAACTCTAAATCCAGGTCTCCATTATGTCGTAGTGTCTAGAACTATATTTATGTATGTCAAGTTTCAACAGAATCGGTTAACAGGTAAGAATTCAGTGGGTGAACAAACACTCATCCCCTGTTTTACTACCCTTAGGGGTGGATTTTGATTTTGAAATTTAAATGGGACCAACTTCAAGATATACCCTATCCAATAAAAAAAGAATCATCAAAATCGGACCACTCTGTAAAAAGTTATGCGTGGTCATACATAAAAAAAAAAAAAAAAAAAAAAAAAAAAAAAAAAAAAAAAAAATATACGCGTCGAATTGAGAACCTCCTCCTTTTTTTCGTCGGTTAAAAATGGCCCAATGTTTTGCCTCCCTGTGTACTGGCTACGATATTAAATTGTTAAAATATCTGCCATATATCCGGCCGGCCGGAATTAAAAGCAGGTTTTATTGGTTTGCTATTTTTGAAATACGTGTACATTAATGATCTTGTATTTTGTTTGTATCTTTTTGATTTCAGTAATAACAGAATACTGGACTTCCTTTTTTACATGATTATTTTAACACAAAAATCAAGAATTATCTTAAGTATTTATTTAATACTTAAGATAACTGAGTTGATTGATCAACCAACTTGTACTTTTCCATCATGTATAATTTAATGGCCAATAGTTGTCGAAGGGTCAGCGCTCGAAGTTGTAACGGAATATGTCTAGCCTACCTAGGGCAGGTCATTCAGCTTGGTAGACAAATTCGGGAAAAAAGCCAACAGAAGGATCCAGTTGGGCTGGGCAGCATTTGGCAAACTTCGCCTAAAATTCTCGTCAGCTATACCGCAAAGTTTGAAGACGAAGGTCTTCAACCAGTGCGTCCTGCCTGTCATGACTTATGGTGCCGAGACGTGGTCACCGACAGTTGGGCTAGTGCAAAAATTCGAAGTCGCTCAGCGAGCTATGGAGCGAGCGCCAACCCGTCTGCCAAGCGTAGCGATTACGGCCTACCCACCCATTTGGGATAGCCTATGTCCAGCATTTGACGTCTTTCAGCTGAAATGATGATGATGATTTGGCTGAATGCCTGGACTATACAACGTGTATCAGAAATGCGTGGTCATATTTTAAGAGCTCATTCATGGCATAGCATAGAACAACTTTTACTATGGGACCAACCCTGAAAACGCGAAAACATTATCAGCTGTTCCCTACTAAATCATCGGTGTCGCTCGACAAAATGTAAGGATCAGCAGATTTTTTTTTCGCGATTTCAGGTTTGGTCCCCTAGTAAAAGTTGTTCGATAGCATCCTTTGAATAAGCTTTTCAAACATGACCACGCATTTCTGATACACGTTGTATAAGTCGACATTATTCTAAACACAGAACCATAGAATTAGTTTTGTGCACAGAACGTATTTATCCAAACATTTCACCGTAGAACCGAAGCTTAGGACTCTGTACTCAGATTGCTTAGGATAAAAGCGAAGTAATTTCGTCTACAACACATGGTGCATAACAATTGCTTTTACAGAACAACATGAACGCTAATACGACGGTACGGTAATAGACCGTTAAACTTCACGGCTCGAGACGAACACGACTGCTCCAAAATACGGCCGGGCGGTAATAGAAACGGTTCAAGTAAATTGTTATTGACGTGTATTCATAAACGTGCAGGTGATTGTGAAAATTATTGTTGTGTTACACAGACATAGTAAAAAATATAGACGAAGTACTGCGAACAATCATAGTGAAGCCAATAAAACCGTGCTCCTCCGTGTAAAAACCAGCGCTCACGCACACACATGCACCTTAAACCGTGCTCACCCCTCTCAGTTCACATGTCGCGGCATCGCGAAAACAAATATCCTTAAGGTGCATGCTGTGTACAGCACTGGTTGTACATGAAGGAGCACGGTTTTTGTGGGGTTCACTATGGTCACAGAATATCTAATAGTACTAACGTACAGAACGGCCACTCACCGCCCCCCGCCAATTCAAGATTCTTCGCCCGGACCCCGCACCCGCCTACAGTTTGCCGGCAATTGGACTGCAAGATTGCGAGCGGCGAGCATCCCTAACTTACATGTGTGTGTGCGTTCGTATAAGACGTAATCTTGTGTAAGTAGGTGGTGCTAGCGTTTATGTTGTATTGAGTGTCCGAAGTGTGCTATGGTTGTTCGCAGCACTTAGTCTATATTTTTTACTATGTGTGTGTTGTTTGTGTTGTTGTTGTGTTGTTGTATGTTTGTTGTTGTTGTTGTGTTGTGTTGTTTTTTGTATGTGTGTGTTGTATTAGAACATTAAAGATGTTTTTTTGAAAAGTTAGTTTTATAAGAGAGGAGGTTTGGGATATGTGTCGGTATTCGGTATTCAGCCACTTTTAGGCCCGTATTACAGAAAATTCCTCAAGCGTTGATCACTGTTTAAAACTAGTTTTGACATGGGATTTAATTTTAGAACATGTCTCAAGCAGAGATGTATTGATTCACGGTTCAGCTGAATTTAGCTTTATTTTATACTGTCACCTGTTTCGGTACCCATTTGAGCAAAGATTTGATCTGTAATCAACTCATCACTCTAGTGTGGTCCAAACTGCGCTTGAGTAGTCAAATATTTCTAAAAAATTATTTTAATCTACCGTACAATATTATTAATTAAAATCGTTCAAATCGTAAATAAAAAAAAAAGTAAAAAGTAAATCGTTAATATTTGTAAAGACGCTTGTCATCTTAGTCTACCTGCGACCACGAAATGCTGCAAAGCTTTCGAAACGTCAGGGAAACCAATTTAAATAATATACGCGATTTAATCCGGTTAAACCTTGTTTTTATTATAATATGTAATATTGTATTAAAATTAAACAAAATCACCTAAATAATGATTTAATAGCTTAAAAAACTGAAGACATAATAGGACATTGTATGCCGTATTAGCCGCGGCAATAATGATAAAGGTTTTTTAGTCTTCGTACCTTATATTGTGAATGAAAATGTTTTGTCTGCGTTACCTCGTATTTTAACTCTTGCACACAATGGCTCAGGATGGCAACAAGTATACGTTGTCAATTATTTACATAAGAGATTCATCAAAATATTTAGCTACCCAGCTCCCCGAATCCGAACATTGTCGATTCTGTTTGTTGTCTCGTTTCGCCTATGACTCTCCTAACGAGAGAAAAAGATATAACAAACTGAATCGGTCGACAACTGCTTATCCAAAGAATTTTGAATCGGGGAGCAGAAAGAATGTTGAATAGCTGCTTTCGTTGCTTACAAGTTTCTTTAAAAGTTTTATTTTAAACACACATAGAAGAAACAACAGCTCTTGGTATATCAGTCTTCTTGATTGATGACATAGTCGAGCTTTTTGGAAGACTAGTAAAAGATTGAGCATAATAAATGAGAATAGCGTAAAAAGAAGGCTTATGTTCTGCAAAGAGTACATAAAAAAAGAGAATGATAATGATGATTTCCACATTTTATTCAGAAGGTGACCTTGGTTTGGACTTTTGGTTAGAAACACTCTATGACCAAACTGGTAATAATTACTGGCAACTTTCACAACAAAAGTAATGAACTTTTTCCTTATCCCTTTTGGAATCACACGCAACAGTGACGTATTCAATACATGACACTAATGCATGTGCTTTCAAGTGGGTTCGACGCACTTAGTATCAACTCCAATGGTGCATACGTCATTAGGAAAAACACGCATGGAGATAAAGATTATAAAAAATATTAAATATTAGTTTTCATTTTGGTTATGGTGGACGGTGGTAACTCAACAAAATTTCAGTCAACAACATCATTATAAGTATGACATAGGTTTAAATAATTAATTATTAAATAATAAAACAAATTTTAACCGGATTAAATCGCATATATTATTTAAATCGGTTTTCCTGACGTTTCGAAAGCTTTGCAGCATTTCGTGGTCGCAGGTAGACTAAGATGACAATCGTCTTTACAGATATTTCAAAAAAAAAAAACAATTTAAATAATATACGCGATTTAATCTGGTTAAACTTTGTTTTATTATAATGTGTAGTGATCGCGAAAACCTAAGAAGTTATTATTAATAAATAAATATTCTTGAGACATTTTTACACAGCACCATCTAGTCCCAAACTAAGCAGAGCTTGTATGGGTAAATACTTACTTATAATACATAAGAAACACCCAGACCAACACAAACACTTATGTTCATCACACAAATATTTGTGTCCTGTGGGAATCGAACCCACGACCTATATATAACATGACTGTATCGTTTTCAAAGCGGGGTATTCAGTAGTTTACCTACTCAATAAAATATTTTTTAGATTTATAGGAATTTCTGCCAGGGGTATATATCATAACTCCGGCCAATGGCAAAGACAAAGACAAAAGAAAACAAAGACAAACAAGAAGATAAAGACATTAAAACTACTACTACTGGTGATTGAATCTCTTTGGAGTAAGACGAACAGTGTAACTAGTGGTTTTAGTCGGTAAGAGTCCGACACTGCCCTCAATGTTGCCTGGACGAAGAGCATACGTGAGGATTTCCTTACGCAAAATTTATAGTAGGTATAAGCAGCTTGGTTGGTTGGTCTAGTGGTCGCAAGCGCGACTGCTGAGCGTGGGGTCCTGGGTTCGATTCCCGGGTCGGGCAAAGTGTTATTGGGTTTTTTCATTAGGTAGTGCCCGGTTAATGGCAATAGGCTCGCCCCCTTTTACATGGGACTATAACATAACTGGCGAAATGTGGGTGTACTATACACCTCTGCCTACCCCTTCGGGGAAATACAGGCGTGATGTCTAACATTTCCAACGCTCTAGAGGCTAAAATTATATAATTTAGTTGTAAGTACTTTTGTATCTCATTATAAGTGAACTGTTTGTTCTTATGAGAAATAAAATTCTTTAAACCTATGTTATGTTATAAGCAGCTTAGTATAACAAAAGCCTAACAATTTCATTATAAATACAAGCGCATTGTCCGGTCTGATACAATGCTGTGTCTACAATAGCAAACATACCTGTACCGATATTTCCATCGGTATATCAGTAAATGTATCGATATAATAGACACATAATTAGGCAGACGCGACAGCCGGCGGTAAGTGCCAAAATACGGTGAAATGGGACGTATAGAACTTTTTGTGGCTACATTCAGTTGGTGAAATGTTATTCATTTGTTTGGACTGAATTGCTTATCAGATTTTTTTATTTAATGATGTATGTATCTAGCTTTAAACTACACCGAAAAGAAATTCCAATTATTAACTAGAAATAAGTAAACAGTTCAACAATTCCGGTCGGGGTTGCAAAAGTTGGCGAAAAGCTAACATTAAAAGAATAAAAATCGTAATATCTTACTGCGAGCAAACATCAACCCCCTGCTACCTACGCAGGGTGCAATTCCTAACAATGATACAACTAATAATCGAGACGCACACTATGTAAAGTATAATAGATAGTTTGGTAGTCAATGCAATTTCTCACTGCGGTGACTAACTTGTATTTCCATAGAAAAATATTTTACACGGGTACCATTTACTACCTTTACTCTTCACCATCGACGTGCTGTACCTTTTTTTTACTAGGGGAAATCCACATGGACGCACTCCGCCGGTGCCAGAGCCATTATAGGACTCTTACCGACTAAAACCACCACGGTGTTCCTCTTCTGACCTTTAGCCGGGGGCGTGGGATACGTTCTGCAGTCTCCACCTCTGCCAGATCCTGGCTCACCAATAGTAAGCTAACCCCTTCTCCCTGTGTTGATGTACTGTACACATGGCTCCACATCAAGCTGTAAGTTCCAGTATAAGCTGACCTCGAATTCTATAGGTTTTCCTTATAACGTGAGGTCAGCTTATACTGGAAATTTATAGCTTGATGTGAAGCCGGGCGTACCTTGGAACAAATATCAGGCTTTTCATAAAAAATACTCAAGTAATCTTGTGCCAATCTTTGCAGCTACACCAACCCCAAACATAAACAGCACACAATGTTAATAACAGGCCAGACAATATTTACTCATTGACATAAGCCCATGCATGGGCACATAGCTATAAAGAGCATACCATAACTAGTTACCTACAGTACACTGCAGTCAATCGACAACTGAGCTTTGATAGGTCGTTAAACTTCACGAGGCCATCCGTGGTACAGCCGTCAATCCGGAATTAGTCTAGCCGTGTAATGGTTCATTAGCTTAAAATGTGTTACATGTTGTAGTAGTTGGTCTAAGTTGACTCAATTTATTGTAGTTACTTTGATACGAATAGCCAAAGTAGTTTACACAAATTCAAGTTGTGCTTCATAGAAAACGAACAGTAACCGAACATTACCTTTTTTTTTTGTTTTCGGGTGGAAATCCTCATGGATACGGCGGAGGGGTATGTCGGACTCTTACCGACTAAAACCACACGGTGGCCATCCTCTGCACAAAATAGAGGATCTCCGGGAACTCCATTGGACTGCGCCGGTACAATCTAGTGCTATGCCTTTGGCACGTCCCGGGAAAACAATATTGTTTTCCCCACAGTAGCACGCGACCACCACGTACTGCTGTTCTCAGGTACCAATGTGTCGGCGTCAAGGACATTATGCGAAAAAAGTGTAGTTGCTATCTTTGTTATCGTTGGTAAAAATGATAAATATGTAAACCACCAGAACTAAAATAAAAACTCTGAATCATGAATCCAACTCATGTCCCTTTTGATCGGTCCTTGGAATATTACATAACATAACATAATCAGCCCATTACTGTCCCACTGCTGGGCACGGGCCTCTTCTCAGTATGGAATATTATCACCTATAAATATACGTAGTACTTTTTGGTATACCTCCTACCTAATTTACAAAGTAAAGACCACAAAAACTATTGCAGGGGAAAATTACTCTGCCATTACTGCCAACGTTTAAAATCACAGTGAAAACAAATACATTTTATAACAAAACTTTAATCGAGACCTTGAAGTTCGCAAGAGGCAAGAGGCAGACTTCAACCGGCCACTCGACGAGGCAGAGAGCCTCTCAAGTGGACTTCACATCGAGCAGCTGTTACGACCGGCTGCGCTCCATCACACGAAGAAAATATACGAACTGTTCAAACAAATGTCTCTAAAATATACGGACGCACCGACCGATAGAAAAATAATATTGGCTGTTTACACTGTCTTGTACAAACATTTTTATAAGCGGTTTGTTAAATTAAAAACACATTTTTGGATGCGTTTCCAGATTTGAATTGCTGTGTGATTCTGGTACGTGGGAACAGCAGAGTTTTTACAAGATCGAAACCATACAAACAAAAACAGGCATTATCTTGAAGAAGGTTAAACATAATTTCGTATCTTTATGTTTCCATAAGAATAAAAAAATCTTATGTACTGGAAGGTGCAGCGTGGGTAGGCCCCCCACAAGGTGGACCGACGACCTGGTGAAGGTCGCGGGAATCCGCTGGATGCGGAAGGCACAGGACCGGTCGTTGTGGCGATGTTTGGGGGAGGCCTATGTCCAGCAGTGGACGTCTTTCGGCTGAAATGATGATGATGTTTCCATAAGAATAAAAATAGAGATAGTTATGTTTATTTCTTATAAAAACATTTATAGTTAAAACAGATAAGTCTTAGCTTCAACGATGGTAAATATAATGTAAAAGCACTTTTAAAACCATATAAAACCAAAACTATGCATGAATTATGAAGACTCTTGAACCTCCTAATAGAATTCTATTGTAAACCCAACGTTCATCATAATAAGTTACGAGAGAGCACAGATAAAGAGGCACATATGAGTGATAAAACAAATGACAAACGTTAAGAAATTACGACTCTGGCGCAGTCACAGTCAAATGTCGCGAGAGATACAATGTCACTTCGAGATGTGACAATGAAAACAACGAATGGAATTTTGGATTCATGCCTAGTAAATATTTGATACTTTACGACTCTTTCAAATGTAATTGAAAATTCTTCTTTTCTGAAAGTTCATTGTCCCTCACAAGAATTTCTCTATCGTATACATTTTCATTGAAAACTTAATAGGTTCCTACCTACACTATTTTAGTTTGTTATGGCTAAAATATTACAATATGACATACCTTACCAGCCTTCACCTTACACAATTGTCCTGCTTAAAATACATCAGTACCTACCCTGGCCCCACTTATGTGGTATGACAAATGTACTCAAGGCTCCATGTTGGACACAATTTTGCGTCCATCTCTAGTTCCGATATTTGTTCACAAGAGACCTGTCAGAATTGTTTACAATAGGGGTAGCCGGTTGTACTCCCAAATATTACTCATTGAGTATCACTTTCCGCTGCAGACACACTCAAAAGTAAAAATCATGTTCAAAACATAGTTCATTTACTGTTTTTAAATTAAAGTTTAAATTATTTTCATCTTCATCATTATTAAATGCCCACTACATATTATACAAATGTACTTTGTGTGCCACTATTAAACATGGGCCTCCCAAGATCTGCTAAAACGAACAGTCAATTTATTATTATTTTGAGACAAGAGGTAGGTCTTAGACGCCCTATAGCCACTGCACCTGAAGTTAAGCCTTTGCCCATAACAACTACAATACTACTCAGTATGTTGCCTAAAGTGTAGCTGTAGCTCGTTTTACCATCCTTTAACATAAAAAACACCACGCTCGATAATTGGGAGACGTATTTGTAAACACAGTTGCTACTGCCCTTATTATATCACTTAATTAATTTTTCCCTTAATAAAATGAAAAATACCAGTTAAATACACAAACACACTAAAATTATATTTATCTTCTTAATTATTTTGTTATTTTTAATGCATTTACGCATGCAAAGCGAAATCTAACGATTTAATTAACGATCTTGATTATTATTAATTTTGCATGTGTTTGAGACGTTATGGCACGGTATGCCGAAAACTGGACCCAGATGCCGTGAGCACTTAGGTAAATACTATCCTATAAGTTTTGTTATAAGTGGTTGCATAAATTGTTGGTGAAAACAAAATGGTTTCACTATAAAACGAATAAAACCAAACATTTTACAAGGACCGTTTCAAAACTTTACCAACGTAATACCTTGCACGTTGAGCGGAACTTGAAACTTATTGTACTATGGTGTCCTTACTTTCGTAGTTTCGTAGCAGATTCTCTGTGTACCCATTACTTGTTTGCTTAAATTGCTTGTTTGAATGTCTTGAGACAGTGTTTACGATTCCAACAGGTGACAATCAACAATGGTTTGTAAGCGGACGTGGAATGAACACACCTGTTTAGTGATGCAAGGATCAGTAATGCTATGTTTTGGACCTGACTTGGAATATATTTCAGCTTGGTAAGTATTAGAATTGCAACATACTAAGCTGAATTTACAGCCAAACATTTTCTATTTTTCCGCAATTACGTAAGCAAAAGAGATCAAACAGTTCCTCATTTTATAGTAATTTTATTCTCATTTACCATTTCATGTCTAAATGTATTTGTCGATAATTTTTGAAATCATAACATAAACTGTGGATTCAGTGCATAGCATAGAATAACTTTTACCATAGGAACATCCCTGAAATCGCAAAAAATACAGCTGTTCCCTATGAAAGTCATCGATGCCGCTCGACAAAATGTATGGATCAGCAGATATTTTTCTCAATTTCAGGGTTGACACCATAGTAAAAGTTGTTCATTCCCTGAATGAGCACTTAAAATATATGACCACGCATTTCTGACACACGTTGTTTAAGTATGTATTTCTCTTGTTAAAAGTATTGTTTTATTCGCGTTTGATCGTCAGCTCACCTGATGGTCGACGATGGTAAACGCTTGCCCCGCAAAAACATATTCAATTGAGACTTGAAGAATTATATTCAGCCTGCACAAGTGCAATATTGTGAGATTTACACAGTCATCGCTGTAGTGTTGTGAAGAGCACCTACGAATGTCATGGAGTTCCTATATTGAGAGTCTACTTATCTTGGAATGGAAATAATTAATGAACAAGAAATGTTAATATTGAGAATGACCATGTTTTGGCATTCTGATAATGGAATAAAATATTGTTAACAACAGTGATTATGGACAGGCTTACTATACTCGAATGGAATTAGAATAATTTGAAGACACGACAGTACAAATACCAGTTATATATGCAGAGTATGAAACATCATCAACAATATTTATGGCTACTGTGTTCTAAAGCGCCATCGAATCCATAACAATTTTAATGTAGCTTTTCTGTTGAAAAGTTTAATGTAAGCGATGCCATGAGAATACATTAGCTTAAAATGTAAATCAACTGAATTCTTAGACGCGTACTGACACATGACAAATGGCTAGTAGAACAGTCTTCAAAGTATATATTAAATTAAATCAAATTTCTCCATGCTGATCGTTTACATATGGAACGACGGATTTAGAACGTAATAGATTAAAATAATAGTGCTAAGAGCATTTTCAACACTTCCAATAATAAAAGCTATAAGATTAAGAATATTTTTAAATCCAAATCCAGTTTATGGATCATGTGCAACTCGTAAAAACCTTCATGAATTACTCGGGATTAAGACGAAAGTTATAGTTCTGCGGTAGGTCGTACACCCGGCCAATACGAATCACTCAAAAATTGGAAACGTGCACACAATTGTGTCCCTTATTTTCTTAGAAATATCGTCTAAATTGTCATGAAGTTTTAGGTTTAACGTGAATATGTACGTCAAATCGAAACAACGTTCCGTGAAGTGCTAATCCGAAACATATGTGACAAAAAAAACACTCGAGATAAGGGTCAGTTTCAAGAACACGCCTTGCAGCGTATACATCGCGCTATAAAAAGAGCACTGGATCAACGGATTGACAATGACAAGCGTTTAAGGGCCACGTTTATTTATTTGTACAAGTATTTCCTTTTAGCGATGCCGTAGATACAAAACAAGGAATTTTTAGATAAGCATTGTACGTTTGACAAGACAAGCCAAGCTATATTATGGTAATAACTTTGGCTCTAAACAGAACGTCGAGACAGACGGTTAGTTACGACGAAACAGGATGTATTAAATTAGAAAATATATCTCTTGCACGAGCATTCTTAAATTTAAAGCGAAATGTATGAAAGTAGTAAAGTTTGGTAATAAATTCAAGTCAATGTGTCGGGCTTGCGCTTGTAAAACTTGACTTACTTGTAAAACACCATGTATTAACATCTTTCTCGGTGTTGTTTTATTTTATGGTACACGTTTCTTATTTCATGTGAATAAAGTCTGAGGAAACTATGAAAAATTGTTTTAAAGTACAGTCGAATCAACTAGCTGCGAAGACATTTTGTTGGAATCTTAAGATAAACAAAGAGATTCACTAGTATTTAATGTCTGAAGAGAAACGTCCTGCCGAAAGGTTTTGGCTACGTATTAACCGATAGGTGCTGGCTTTTAGGAACGAAGTTCCTTATACTTGCGGTAGGTGTGATTCCTTAAGCTTGCGGTAGATGCAGCGACAATGTCGCTGGGCAGATGTGATTCGGGAGAAAATGTACCGTCGCGTCACGCCAAGATTTATAGAGTACATTGGATATACGGACATAGAGTTGTCAGCTGACCTCAATTTTAAGCGCTTTTTACAGCTAACTATGAAATAAAACATACAATAAAAACAAAATAATTAAATAAAAAACCCGACTGCCAAATTATTATTTTTTAACAAGTATGGTTTTCAATCATGTACCATAGCTAACTCATTAATTTTTTTCAAGATGTAACCTACCCTATGCCACCTGGGATACTGCAAGGATTCTAATGATACTACTTCTATTCAAATCGGATCAGGCGTTTAGGAGATATAGTGGAATAAAGAAACTTACCTACATACATACATACATACATGAACCCTGAAAACATTACACTCTTTTTTTTGGGCAGTCGTACTCTTTTTTTTTGGGCAGTCGTGTAATAAGACATGTTTTACTGGGGATAGAACCTGGGCCCTGAGGTATTTCGGTCCAACGCTTGATGTTTGCTGCCATCTATGCTTGCATTATAGTTGCGTTTAGCATTATAATGAACCGGTCAATTATTTTTATTTTTTAAGTATAACTTCGTTCCTGACCGCACACGTTTTTTAATTTTTTACCTCAATTTTTTGATGAAATTAGCGTTTCGGGGTAAAATGTTTTCACCCCCTAAATCTATTATTTTCGGTGTCAAATTTCGACATAATTTCAACTAAAAAAATACTATAACGGTAACTACGAAGACATTGCGAAATGTCAAAAAAATTAAACCTATCAGCAGTTTTTCACGGTGTAGATAACATGAAAAATTATCAAAATCAGATAACATTTATTTTAGGGGTGAGAAACCGTTGGCTTTTTTTGTATGGACAAGGTGGTCGGACCAAGAAAATCTTTGGTTTAGTAGATCAGATTCAGAAATTTACAGTCATATTTGTACGCACCAAATGTCTTCTTAATCTGACTTTATCAGCCGTAAAATTTAAATTAAAAACACACTATACAGTTGAACGTCCCCATAAAGGCGCACTCATGTATTGGGACTCAGCAGTCGGGACAGCACACAAAAACTATCGAATGTGTAATTGAGTCGTCGTGAGTCACCCGGGGCGGGCACACATCTGCTGTACTACGTATTGGATGCATAAAGGTATGTTATTGGGTGAACTATCGAAATCATAGACGAAAGCTCTAGATGACAGAAGATTTTGATATTATGAAGAAAACTTTGTATTTATTAGATGTTGGTACCTACAAAAATTATTTACTACAAAAAACTGGCTTATAGCCAATATGAAGTTGGTAAATAGATTAATTAGGCCATGTCGGAAAAAAATCACATAGAACATTCTCTGTAGTTACCTATGTATAATCTATATACTATATAATAACTAATCAAACTCAAAAGCTGATAAAAATTACGAAAACAACATTCGTGAACATATAAAAAATAAAAGCTCCTGACGTCTAAACAGAGAACTTCAATGTTTTTATAAAATTATGTACCTACTTATTATAACAAAACAAGTTTGACCGGACTACACGCGTATATTATTTCAATTGAGTTTCCTGAGGTTTCGAAAGCTTTGCAGCGTTCGTGGTCGCAAGGCTAAGATAACAAGCGTCATTACAGATATTTCTAAAAAATATTATTTATTTACCGTACAATTTTTTATTAATTATAATCGTTTCGATGCACGCAATAATCACTCACAATGTCATTATCTTTTACAGTGTTGCGTGCTGTTTGGAACTTGATTATTTTAAGAACTGGGTTCCAAAAAGGTGGTAGCTGCCAACCATCTTCTTTTAAAATTAGGATGTTTTTTTTAAATTTCAATAGCCTCACGGTGCATTCTAGGTTTTCCTTCACCAGGACTTGTGGTTTATCATTGTGGGCATGTTCACATCAAAGACTTTGTATATGTTCACATACTGCAGACTTTGTGGAGCGTATATTCTTGACGTCAGCTATTGTTTAATTCTAGTGGCTATACTACTCTTTGTTTGCGCTGACGTCAAAAAGGCATACATGCGAGTAGTTAGATTGACTTATAAGGTCAATCGAACTACTCGTAAGATCAATTTATTGATAACTTTTGCTAGATTTAATAAAATATCGTCCCAGTATACTACCATTGCTCAACCTCACCTATTCCCCGAGGTGCACTACGCGGTTTAGTTCCGGTACTTGCGGAGTCTTTTGTTTTGCGCCCCAACCCACCGTGTATTATTTAGCTAAAACCAGGGGACCGTTTTAATGGACTACACAAAACTAGAAAACGAGGGGCCCGGAAAGATTAGATTTCTTATCAACAAAAAAAATCTTGGCACAAAAGTGAACGTAATACAAATTGTATTGACTGTTTGGGCACAAAATATTATTATATAAATAGTAGGGAAGTTTTTTGTGGTTGATTAATATTTTGTTGTAGTTTTTTGTGACAAATATAATTATTATTTTAATTATTGTGCTTAGGCTTTAAATCGATAAGGAAATGAATGTAGTTGTAAGCGTTGTGTGAATAAACTGTTTTATAACGATATTGTTGGCTCTCGTAAACAATAGGTAGGTACATATTAAAGTAATTAGTCAACCCTTGACGGACGTAAACCTATAAAATAGCTTGACTTGTGGTTTAAGTGTGCCCATTGTGCAGAGGCGAAATACACGTTTTCCTGCTGGCAAACAAATACAATAGTACAAGTAGTAGTAGTAAGTAGTAGTAGTAGTAGTAGTAGTAGTAGTAATGCTGGCTACAATAGTATGCAAAAAAACATTATGACATATTATAGGGAAGACTTCCTTAGACTGTGTTTGTGTTGTACTTGTAATTGAATTAACAAAATGGTAATATAATTACTAACTAAGCAACAAATTAACTAATAACAACTTTACCATAGATACATATCTAAAAATAACTGTCGATCCATGTCGAACAAACTAGCACTGATAGCATCAATTTTACTATGAAAATAGCTAATAAAATTCAAAAATAGAACAAATTGTTTTACAGCCAGCCATAAAATTGCACCCACATAAATAAATTAACCACAGAATACAAAAATTAACGCGAAACGCGAGAATGTCATCCGTCGTAATATCATTGTACGTTATCCCATATGCGGGTAGGCAGGGCGCGATAATATAATTAACACGAGTATCGTACGCCCACCTCGCTATTGTTATACTTTAATGTGATGAAACTAATCGATGCATTAAAACGCAAAGTGATAATTAAGTTATCGAGAATGACAGCTAGAAAAAAAATAAGTTCAGTACAACGATGAGTCACTTTTGATTAAGCAAAAGTGTTCTTTAAGCACTTTTGCAAATAAAGATAAGGTGATTAATGGTTAACAGCACACGTTTTATTGCTGCGTAAGGCTTTTTTGACGTAGGTTAAAACGCTTATCTTTCTTTACGCCCATTTTCCCTGACGAAATGGTTTCTCGTAAATCGTGCTGATTGACACATGTTAAGTTTAAAGATAAAGTAGGTACAGGACTTGGATGAATAAAAAAGGCGGACGGAATCTCGCTAAGCAAAAAGTAAAGCACCCATAGTAAGACCACAGAGGGTGGTAAGACGGCTCGCTTAAAATTACTGGCTGGCACGCACCCATTCACACCCGTAATAAGAAAAAAGCTGCGATTACGCAACGAATCTCGTGTGACGGTAGTCATTGTCGTAGTGTCACAAATAAAATAACAATATAATATATCTGGTGTGTTAAAATTATGTCGAAATTATAGTGGGTTTAGGAAAAAACTAAGTGCTTCAATCTTTTCTTAGCGAGATTCCGTCCGCCATTTTTTATTCGTCCGAGGTACAGAACTTGAATTTTACGACAAAGTATAAAAATGAAACATTAATATTCTTGAAAAAATATACATAACTTCTAGCGTCACGAAATGTCCTATTTGAAAAATAACGAAATATCTAGCTATTGTAATATGAATAGGTGATATATGAATAGCTTCTCGAATAAATAACCACCTGGCTTATTAAAAATAACAATAAAGGTAGCAGATAATAGAAATCCCAACGGTATAAATTATATTCTGTGATAAACATCTTTGCCTCCCGCACAGTCGGACCCGCAGATTGTCCCCCGAAATAAATGTGACAAAATTAATGAATGGTGTTGCCATGGCAAAATTCAATTAAGAATGCAACAATGATTTCACGCTGCTTTTATTTGTTAATGATGAATTTCTAGGAATGTGCTTTGATGGAGGTCTTGGTTGACTTGTTTGAAGATAGAAAGATGTAGGTAGGTTGTTTAAAAATAAAGAAAAGCAATAGTAGATAGGCATTACACTATATTAGGGCCATTCATATGTAATGTATGGAAACTTCCAGAGCCAAAACAAAGTAATTTATTAATGTATTGTTTACTGTTCTCACCAAATACCCTTTATTATAATGTACTATTTACATCCTGTGATTAGTAACGATCTTGTTGTTGTGTGTTCTTCCCAAAGTTCATTATGATAATAATTATATCAATAAGAGATAAGCTTTACTATTTAAGGATCCTCCTTCCAATCAATGAGTTAGTCCTACCGTAACATCGAAGAAGAAAGTAGTCTATTATAACCATCGTAGTCAGTAAAGTTAAATGTAATACTTATGTAATTTTTATTACAAGTGTACTATTAAAACTTGTCTTAACTCAACGAACGCTGCTGCAGCATCTTTTATTTCTTTTGATTCTACTCTGATTCCCGAACATTACATTTGGTGTCAGAAGTGAAGGATTTTATCCTGACAAAAACAAAAACGGGTATATCAGTGGATCAAAAAGAAACGGGCAACAGGCAACGCGTCAAGTACATAGTTGAGGGTTCATTTCCTTCAATACTTGACCGAAGCATAAGCAGTTGGCTGACGAGTAAGCAGACGACGACGACGACAACGAGCTGACAGACGTAAGGTGACGCTGCATCAACGGTGCTTCGATAACTTCTAGTTATCACCATTGAACAGTCAACGACGTAGGACTCCGCAATATATAGAAATCAAGAAAGAATAAATCAAGAAGGAATAAATCAAGAAAGAAGTAGAAACGTGAGTTTATATTGTGTTAAAATTTAAGAGTTTATATTTGTGTGTTAAATTTGTGTATTAAAATAGTTTAAGATGCCTAACAAGGATAATGTAGAAAGTAGCTCCGATGCGCACATTGAGTTAGGGCTCGCGGAACGGATGTTAAGCAAATATGACGGTGACAAGGCAAATCTGCACGTTTTTATAGACAATTGCAATAACGCGTATAATTTATTGAAACCTACACATAAAATCGCATTTGTTTCAATAGTCTTATCAAAAATAGAAGGAAATATACGATCAACATTATTAAATCGATCATTTTCTTCATGGGAAGATTTAAAGCAACATTTACTTGATAACTATTCTGAAAAAAGAACGTTTGCACAGTGGCAACTAGAATTAAATTCATGTAGGCAAGGTAACAATGAATCAGTAGTCAAATATTCCAGTAGAGTAGAAACATGTTTTATAAAATTAATCAAATCTTTAGATCCAAAATTAAGTACAGAAGCGAGGCAAGCTAATATTAATTTACTAAAAAACCAAGCTCTTAACATTTTTATAAATGGTCTTATACCACAATTACATATACTATTAAAGTCACAAAAACCTTCTAACCTTGAAGAAGCTATTTCTATAACTGTTTCCGAAGAACAAGAAATGAAATCGAGACAAGAAATGAACTTTTCTCAAAACTCGAACTTTGGAGTTAAAAAGTGCTCAAACTGTCACAAAATAGGACACTTAGCACATCAGTGTAGAACGCAACCAACAATAAGGAAATTGCAGGTTAATACACCTACTTGTTTTATTTGTAATAAAAAGGGCCATATAGCAAAAGAATGCTGGCATAACCAAAACCTAGGTCGAGTAAATCATCAAGTAAATAATCAACGTAATTGGGTTCACGAAAATAGAAATTATAATAATGGTAATTATAATAATCAGCGTAATTACAATTACGAAAATAGAAACTTTAGTAACTATCAGAATAACAATAATCATAATAGGATTAATTCTGGAAACCGTTACCCTACAAGTAACCAGAATAATTTAAACTCCAACAGTCCAAAGACACAGGCCGATCTAAGGACAACCAATTTAATCCAGGCCGATTAATGTATATTAACACAAAGACGTCCATATATGTATCATTAGAATCGCCAAATATACGAGAGAATAGAAATAAATATTTAATAGACACTGGGGCTGAAGTCACGTTGATAAAGTTAAACGCACTAAAAGGAGAGACATTAGTATATGAAGATAAGAAATTAAAATTGAAAGGTATAGACAAAGACGCCGAACCAACCAACACGATTGGATATGTCCATTTGCTATTCGAGATAGGAGATAAAAGAGTTAGTCATACACTTTACGTGGTACTTGATAGCTTTCCTATAGAATGTGATGGAGTGATAGGCGGTGACTTTATGTCTAAAACTAATTCTATAATTAATTATCAAGAAAAAGTGATAGAAATTTGTGAAATTCAGTTTGAAATTGAAAATGAAAATAAAGATGATGAAAGTGAAAATGAAAATAAAGATGATGAAAGTGTAAAAGAAATCGAAGAATTTATAGATAGCACAGAAAACGAAAAATATTGTATAAATATAGAACCGAGATGTGAAAAGGTCATATCCGTTTATGTAGAAAACGCAGATATAAAAGAGGGAATAATTCCGGATAAGATAGAGTTATCAGAAGGAATTTATTTGTGCCCAAGTATTGTTGAAGTAAATGATAAAAGAGCGTTAACTGTATGTTTGAACACAACAGATAAGTCGATTAGGTTAAATAATATTAAAGTAAAGTTAGAAACGTTAAATAACGAAGAACAAGGCGAAATGGTTAGAATAAATAATGTTATAAATGATAAGTCAACAGAAGGAAATCGTTTACATAAATTAGAACAGACATTAAGAAAGGAACATTTAAATAAGGAAGAAAAGGAATCGTTAATTGAGTTATGTAAGGAATATAACCATATTTTCCATTTAGAAGGAGATGCTTTAACTTGTACGAATGCTGTAACGCATGAGATTCCTACGAGTAATAACGTACCTATTAACACAAAATCATATAGGTATCCAGAAGCTCTGAAAGAGGAAGTCAATAACCAAATTGAAAAATTATTAAAAGATAATATTATAAAACCATCCAATAGTCCATGGAATTCACCAGTATGGGTAGTACCTAAAAAGATGGATGCGTCTGGTAAAAAGAAATGGCGACTCGTAATAGATTATCGAAAATTGAATGAAATTAGTATTGGTGACGTATATCCATTGCCACAGATAAATGATATTCTAGATCAATTAGGTCATAGTAAATATTTTACGACGCTAGATTTAGCCTCTGGTTTTCATCAAATTGAAGTAGATTCTAAAGATCAAGCAAAAACAGCATTTAGCGTTCCATTAGGACATTATGAATATACACGTATGCCATTCGGATTAAAAAATGCACCAGCAACTTTTCAAAGGTTAATGAATAATGTATTAGTCGGATTACAAGGAATTAAATGTTTTGTTTACCTTGATGACATTGTCATTTATGGAAGCTCTTTACAAGATCATAATGTAAAACTGAAAGAAGTATTCGATAGAATTTCTCAAAATAATTTAAAATTACAACCAGACAAATGTGAGTTTCTAAAAACCGAAGTTATGTATTTAGGACATCTAATAACTCAAAATGGAGTTAAACCAGATCCAAAAAAGATAGAAGCAGTAAAAAACTATCCAGTACCTCAATCACCTAAGGACATCAAAAGCTTTTTAGGCTTAGCCGGATATTATAGGAGATTTATAGAAGACTTTAGTAAACTTAGTCAACCTTTGACTAAACTTTTGAAAAAGAATGAAACATTTAACAGGACTAGTCTACAACAAAACTGTTTTGAAACTCTTAAGTCAAAGCTATGTGAGGAACCAATATTACAGTATCCCGATTTTACTCAAACATTTAATTTAACCACAGATGCAAGTAACTATGCTATAGGAAGTGTTTTATCACAAGGTCAAATACCAAACGATCTTCCTATTGCTTATGCAAGTAGAGTATTAAATAAAAGTGAAATTAATTATTCTACGACAGAAAAAGAATTATTGGCAATAGTATGGTCCGTCAAACATTTTAGACCGTACCTTTATGGTCGAAAATTCTACATAATTACTGATCATAAACCTTTAACTTGGCTGATGAATGTAAAAGATCCAGGATCCAGGTTAGTAAGATGGAGACTTCTTTTAGAAGAATATGAATATGAAATAATTTATAAGCAGGGAAAATTAAACCAAAATGCAGATGCATTGAGCAGAATAAAACCGAATATAGAGAATAACCATGAAACCATACATGTAACGACAAGAAGTGGAGAGAGTTATTCAACATTTCTAAAAGAGATAGAAAGGAAACCAATTTTATCTAACAATTTAGACGAAAGTAATGATCAATCACCTAAAAAATCTGATAAAGTAATATTTTGTTCGAGTGATTTAGATATATTAAATGAAAAGAATCTCTCTGAATATGAATCACACATTGAGCAATTAAGGTCATGTAATCCAAAACAATATGACGTTATAAAATTAATTGATCAAAATAATCATTTGCTATTTTTCGTTTTTTCAAGAATTCATTATTGGGATAAAGTAACATATGAAGACATGTTCGAATCTTTAAAAAATCTAAAATATCAATTATGTGAAAATCAGGTTAAAGAAATACATTTTGAAGGATTTTCACGCTTTCAATTGAAATGGCATAAAATCAGAACAATGCTTAGATATTTATTCAAAGATACCGACATAAAGATCAAGATCTTTCATGACAGTGTCATGACTCCAAAGAGGGAGGATATACCAAACATTCTTGAGGAGAATCATTCCAATCCAATTTCAGGACATATAGGTTTTCATAAAACATATAAGAAAATAAAATCTAGATACTATTGGGATACTATTAAAAAAGACATTAAGGAATTTATAAAAAACTGCAAATCATGTCAAGAAAACAAATTAGAAAGGAAAACAATTAGACATCCTATGGAAATCACATCTACATCGTCAGAAGCGTTTGAAAAGGTATCATTAGATATAGTAGGACCTCTACCGGTAACAGAAAATGGAAACAAGTATATTTTAACA
This sequence comes from Asteroscopus sphinx, assembly GCA_949699075.1. Classification (NCBI taxonomy): domain Eukaryota; kingdom Metazoa; phylum Arthropoda; class Insecta; order Lepidoptera; family Noctuidae; genus Asteroscopus; species Asteroscopus sphinx. Next base: position 17,478,061 of record OX453013.1, read on the forward strand.
TTCCAAGATGATCTAACTAAGTTTTCTCAAGCTTTTCCCCTACAACAACACAATGCTGAAACAATAGCAGATTGTTTTGTAAGGAATTTCATTTGTAAATTCGGTATACCTGATATACTATTAACAGATCAAGGCGCAGATTTTACCTCTACATTAATAAAAGATATTTCCAAGTTATTGAAAATGAAAAAGATAAATACTACTGCTTACCATCCACAAACAAATGGAGCATTAGAAAGAAGTCATTCTACATTAGCAGACTATCTGAAACATTACGTAAATGAAGATCAATCCAATTGGGATAAATGGTTAGATTTTGCAATGTTCTCATATAACACTAGTGTACATACGTCTACACAATTTACTCCTTTCGAACTTATTTTTGGTAATAAAGCAAAATTACCTACAGCAATAATTAAACCACCTGAATTTAAATATTGTTATAATAATTACTTAGACGATCTAGTATTAAAACTTAGGAAATCTCGACAGTTAGCACGTGAAAAACTTATAAATTCAAAATTAACTAATAAATTAATTTACGATAAGAAGAGTAAGAATATTGAATATAAAATAGGAGATTTAGTTTATGTAAATAACAAACAGGTAAAGACAGGGAAATCAAAGAAACTATCACCTTATTGGTTAGGACCTTATGAAATAATAGAAGTTAATTCACCAGTCAATGTAACTATAAAAACGAAAAGAAATAAGAAATTGAGATTACACATTAATAGACTGAAACATGCGTTTGTTTCAGAATGATCAACCTGGTCAACTTTTTGAAGATGTTCGTCATCATACATGGAATAAGAGCAAGTAGTTTAGATTTAGAATTATATAATATAACTAGAATAGATAAAGGAGGCATATACTTCGAACATTTAGGTAAAGTTAATCATTATGATAGTGAATGGAATATGATAAGTTATTTAGATATTTCAGAAATACATCGGAAAATTGATTTAATGGATAATACGTATAGTAGAACTAAGGAACTCTGTAATCATCAAGTCTTTAGTAACTTTTCTTTGTGTGACACATCGTTAATTGTACTCGATCAAATTATTCCACAACTCTATAATCAAGAAAACGTACTGAAAGAATTAACTGGTAGATTTGAAAATGCTCATAGAGTTAAACGATCATATATAGATGGAATCGGAAAACTATTTAAAGTTCTATTCGGTACTCTGGACACTGAAGACGCAGAACGTTACGATGAGGCGATTAAAAATATAGATTCCCATGAGCACGGTATTTTGTCATTATTAAAAACTCAAACTAATATTATCAAGACAACAATATCTAATTTTAATAACACTCTAACGCAACTTAATAGTAATGAAGAGATTTTCAATAAAAATTTGGATATATTGTCGAATTATACTAAGAAAGTTAATAGTTATTTATTCGATATAAATTTAAAACAAGATATTGATGAACATTTATCTCTTCTAACATTAATCACTACAGAGACTAATAATGAAATCTCTACAATTATAAACGCGATTTTGTTTGCAAAAAATAACGCATTACATCCATTAATTATTACACCTGAGCAATATATAACTGAACTAAGAAAAACGGTACAATATTTGCCTTCTCAAACTAAGTATCCTTTGAGTCTTACTGTTAGTGAAGCATCTGAGTTATTATCTTTAACTAATTTAGTATCTTATTATATGAATGATAAACTTGTATTTATAATAAAAAACTCCTTTAATAACTCAAACTAATTATGAGTTATATAATATCGTACCTGTACCTATAAGAAATAATGATAACACTTTTGTATTTATTCTACCAAAAGAAAAATATTTTATGATATCTAGTACTAAGATGTATTATACTTATCTTGAAACTTTAGAACTTTGTAAGAAATTATCTTATAATTATATTTGTAAACTTAATTCACCATTATACACAGTTCATGGTAATCCAACTTGTGAAACAAAATTAATGTTTGAAAATATTCAAGTTCCTAGAGAATGCGACACTAGATTAACTTACATAATTAATGAACAATGGTATAAAATGCATACAGAAAATAAATGGTTGTACATCATTCCACGAAAAACTGTTGCTACTTTGAGTTGTAGAAATAAAGAACCAATTGATTTTGACTTAATTGACACTGGTATTCTGTCAATAACTGATAGTTGTAAATTATATACTGTAGATATTGTTCTCCAAACAGTAATCAAAGGATTAACAAGTGAACGCAATTCAATTTTACCTTTCATAGATATTATGAACGATGATTGTTGTAAGAAAATCAAGAATAAAAATATGTCTAGAATAGAATTTATTCCCTTAAGATCTCATGAAAAGTTAGATTTAGAAAGTCTTAACATCGCAAGTCATAAAATCGAAAAAGTTGATGAGATGATGTCAAAATTAGAAAATGAATCTATTTATAACAAGGTTACAAGTAATATTTATTTTGTTTACATTGTAATGTCTATATTAAAAGTTTTAGGTTGTTATTTGTTATATCGAATCGGAAAATATATTTATAAAAGGAAATTCTTTTGCACGACTCAAGGAAGATTGTTAGCCATAGAAGATTCTCGAAATTGTTGTTCAAGAGTCACGAATTGTATAACATTAAAAATTTCTAATTCAACTACTGATAATGGTATCGAGATGGAAGATATCTCATCTAACACTGAGACTATTACAACACCTTTACGTAGAAGTAAAAGAGTTGCTCAGTTAAAAGTAAACTAATAAATTGATAACTTCTATATAATAATTTAGTTTAGTATTATTGAAATTGTATTCAATTATAAGAATGTAATTAATTATAATTAGAGTATAAGTAATGTGAAATGTATCATTATGTGAAATGTGTCATTATGTGTAAGAAGTAATTAATAATTGTATTTTAAAGACAATTGTATTGTCTTTCTTAACGGGGGAGGATTGTAATGTATGGAAACTTCCAGAGCCAAAACAAAGTAATTTATTAATGTATTGTTTACTGTTCTCACCAAATACCCTTTATTATAATGTACTATTTACATCCTGTGATTAGTAACGATCTTGTTGTTGTGTGTTCTTCCCAAAGTTCATTATGATAATAATTATATCAATAAGAGATAAGCTTTACTATTTAAGGATCCTCCTTCCAATCAATGAGTTAGTCCTACCGTAACATCGAAGAAGAAAGTAGTCTATTATAACCATCGTAGTCAGTAAAGTTAAATGTAATACTTATGTAATTTTTATTACAAGTGTACTATTAAAACTTGTCTTAACTCAACGAACGCTGCTGCAGCATCTTTTATTTCTTTTGATTCTACTCTGATTCCCGAACATTACACATAATTCATTTCCATTAGATCTATCTATCTATAGTTATACATATAGATAGTACATAATCATCATCATCAACTCAGCCTATCACAGTCCACTGCTGGACATAGGCCTCTCCCAAATTTTGCCACAACACTCGGTCCTCTGCCTTCCGCATCCAGTCCCCCCCCCACAGATACTTTCATCAGGTCGTCGGTCCACCTGGCTGAGGGGTGCCCTACACTACGTTTGCCGATTCGCAGTTTCCACTCAAGGACTCGTCTGCTCCAGCGGTCATCGGTCCTTCGACAGACATGGCCAGCCCACTGCCACTTCAGCTTAGTGATCCTACAAGCTATGTCGGTCACTCCCAGTTCTTCTCCGGATAATCCCGTTACGGACTTTATCCTTCAAAGAAACACATGAAAAGATAAGATAAGATATATGAACATAAATAATAACAAAGTATCTATAGAGTACAAAATGCATGTATTTTTCTAGCAATTGTTATACCAGCCATCTCATTCCTCCGAGACAGAAATAAACTTGAAATTTTGTCCACCCTGAATTGAAAAATTATGCAAAGTTGCTTTATTTCAATAAATTGAACAAATATTCATACACAACGCATGCATAAACAGAACATCTCTAAAGGAAGAGCACAATAGACTTGAGAAAATTATACACAACATTCCAGAAAACACCGATTCCCTAGCATAAGAGTCACTTTATAAAATTTAAGCGTTGAACAGTTTAGTCGTAGAGCCCATAAAGAAGTCGATGGGCCGGCGAAGCGCAACAATGACGGCGGCCGTCCCAGGACATTCGGACCAAGTTTATTTTACTGTTTCCACTAAAATGTGCAGTAAAAACCCGCCCACACGATGTAACACCCATGATATTCCCACTGACCTCTGCCCTCGTATAAAGAATATCCCAGACGCATAATCCCAAGGAGATTTTATTGTCACCCGATAATTTAATACCGATTCGAGCGTAAGAATAAAAATGTTCATGCTTTTCAAGTATAGAAAAGTAAATAACGAGGGTTTTAATGATCTCTTGGCTTTTAATACGGTCTCCATCGTATATCTTCCTCCCCCTTTATAATTGTGTATCCTTTTTCGCTTCAACTTATGTCATTTTGTACTGGATGTCTTCGAGACTGATTCAATAAAAAAACTTTTTATTTTAGTCGCCCGCAATGCAACGGTTATAAGCTGGCCACTCTCCAGTTTCCAGATTGTGTCGAAAATTATAAAGGCATCTTATAAAAACTTCCATATTTGCGAGCCATACGGTGGACGCCATTTCTGTCTCCATAAAGACTAGGAACTGCGGGAACTTGCTAGTTTTATTTAGAAATTGATTCCATTTTCAAATTAATATTTTCACATTTTTGTGTTGGCTTGGCATGAACACAAAAGTTAATAAACCGAATATCTACAACCGCTGCAGCGCTGCTCTGGCTGCATTCTAAGATAAAAGATAGCAGAAATATATTGTGTTTCTTTACAATAATTCATAAAGTAAAAAGATTGTAATAACAATTTATTGCTTGAATCTTGAATGTATTCTTATGTCAATTACTTGATAGCTTGATACATCTGGCGCATTACTCATCGTAACTTCGTAACATGACTGTCCTTTGCCTCTTTGCCTGACAAAGTAGGTAAGTAACTCAGATATGGTTATTGGTGCATCTTAGGGCGGGAGCTTTATTGGCCCGAGTCGTTTAACTTATTTAGTTTTATTGGTCTAACACCGTTTATCGTATTAAGACAATCCAGTTATGCCATGTCATGTCACATTCCGTAGGGTGTTTTGATAAACCGTTCAATTTACTAAAGGATGATACTTGTTTCTTAATAAATACTATTTCCTCTATCTAATGATAGTGGGTGGTTCTGTTGCGGTGGAGATTGAAAGTTAGGTAAGCCTTTTGCTTTCGCTTACCTCAGGATAGAGAAAGGCGTGGATCTTTGTCGAATAGATATAAATTAATTTTCGATAACTAAATCTGACAAATTCGATGGTATCACTATTGTGCCTAACACTGTTGTGGGGAGGCCCTCTATCATAATTATTTGCATGCGAGACTTCACCAGTGTTGCACTGTAATTATATCTAATAAATGTTCCTAGTTTTAAACTCCTAAGGTACCAATGAACCCCGTGCTGTACAAATAAGTAACATATCTACTTACGCAGCACTTACAATTTATCATTCGAAGACGCGAAAAAAATGTTTTGCTTTTTGCATCTCCAAGGTTTCTCGTTTCTTTGCTAGCGGATTGCGTAAGCTCAATATAGGGAATAAGTCCTAATTCCTACACAAGAGGATACTGCTGTCCATCATTATTACAATTTCTTTGAGTCACCTCTTACGTGTCTTACGAAATTCATGGGACGGGAGGCACCGGTTTATCTTTTCTTATTCAATCTTGCACTAGCTTATACAATACAATACAATAAAAATACTTTTTATTGTACACAAAAGAAGATAGCAACATATATGACTTATATTTACTCTTTTCTTCGAGGATGAAAAGTGTGTTCACATAAATCGAGAAATTGTAGGGAACGGCGTTTTAGGGTTAGTCCCATAGTAACACTTAATAGTTATTTATAATGATGAGTACAATAATAATTTAAATTTTGGAAAGAAAAAATCGCTCACGAGCAGGATTCTTTCTTTCCACAATTTAAATCGTTAGATTTCGCTTCGCATGCGTAACTGCGTTAAAAATAATAAAATGTTGAGTACAATGACCTCTTTTTGGATTTAGTATCAATCAACTAAGAATAACCCATATTTAATATTATTAATGGGGAAGTAACTATGTCTGTCTGTTTGTTTGTTATCTTTTCACGACTAAACTTCTGAAACGATCGTAATGAAAATTGGCAAAGCGGTAGCCTGAGACCTGGAGACATACGCTAATTTTTATCCCGGGAAGATAAACTGTTCCTGAGGTATGCGTGATTACTTCTTTCTGTACTGTAATGTACCTACATTCTTTACAAATAAATTATTATTCTATTCTATTCTATTGTATTCTATTCTGTGATAAACCGAATTACACGCGTGCGAAACAGCGGGCAGAAGCTATTGTTGTATAAATACTTTAAGTGCCAAGCATTTTCAGTAACAAATAGGCCCAGCTCCTGGCTACGCCTATGCTAGGTACCCACATTATTATAAATCTAACAAAATAATTCCTGCTGAGCATGAGGTCCTGGGTTCGATTTCCGCGTCAGACAAAGAGTTATTGGGTTTTTTCACTAGGAAATTCTCAGTAGCAGCCCGGAGTCTGGATTTGTGCCCGGTTAATGGAATTGGATCGACCCCTATTATACAGGGGACTTATAACATAACTGGCAAAATGTGGGTGTACTATACACCTCTGCCTACCCCTTCGGAGAATACAGGCATGATGTTTATGTATGTATGTAAATAATTACTATAAGTACCAAAGTCAGCTCCATCTAAAATCCTTATTCCCTTCCAACGATCACGGTTAAGTGCAAATGCACGTGGCACAAAATCAATATGGCGGCGATGGATGGTGCTGAATTTTAATTAAACTCACATCAACCTGTTAGCTGACAAAATGAGCTTATAATGGCAACGCAGTGTATACATAGCACGTGTCTACCTATTAATCTATGTGTGAATATTTAATATTTGTCATACGTAATTTTACTGGCAGCTAATCTAGAAAGATCAGGAGCCTTACCACAACCTTTTACGTAGCGAACCAATTCCGATGCAGATCAATTTAGAGTCAAGTATTGGATCGCTAATTTTCGTACCATGACCTTGTTAATACTAAACCTGAACTGAATCTTTCGTTCATAAAATGAATGAATGAAATTTGTCTCTGGTCCTGTTCTGCTTCTCAGTGTTAGAAAGAGACAATGCTATACGAATATCGCATATTGGATTTCATTCTCTCGATAGCGTTCTGAAATCAAACTCTGGAACTTACGGAAAGTTACGGTTATTATATTATTTAATATTTAAGTATAAAAAAACTTAATTAATAATTATTAGTGCATAAAATAGTCACATATTGAATGAACGCGTCTTTATTTTAAATCTACTCGGTGATTTGAAGTATGAAATATTCCTATTTAACTATAAACAGGAAGACGTACAATTTTAAATAAGTTTTAGAACGTACCTGTCATATCAACGCGTTTGTTTATAATAGTTGTTTTGAAGTGATCACAGACATAGTAAAAAATATAGACAAAGTGCTGCGAATAAAAATAATGAAGCCACAAAAAACTGATTTTTCGTGTACACACGGCTACACATCAAGCTGTACAAAACCAGTAAAGGCTGACCTCGCGTTGTAAGGAAAACCTATACAATGCGAGATCAGCTTATACTGGAAATGTACACATCAAGTGTAGCCGTGTGTACAACCAGCGCTCACGCACACACCATGCACCTGAAGGATATTTGCTTTTGCGATGTATACTGGACGATATGCCGCAACATGTGTAGTGAGAGAGAGTGAGCACGGTTTGAGTTACATGTGTGTGCGTAAGCGCTGGTTGTACAAGAAGGAGCATAGTTTTTTTGGCTTCACTAGATTGTTCGCAGCACTTCGTCTATATTTTTTACTATGTCTGTGGAAGTGATTTAGAAGTTGTTTATACACTGACTGATTGTTTGCTTTATGTTATAGATTTAACAATGGGGCTTACAATGGGGTTATTTGTCATGTGTAACTGGTACCTACACACATATAGATCTTGTATTAACTTTTAATCGCCAAGCTTACATTAGTGGTGAAATATTTTAAGAGTGTATCAGTTATTAGTGAAACCACCCGCCGCAGCTATTTTTGGTCAACTCGAGTACCTATGGGAGTTAAATACAACTATGGGCTACAATAAATCGACCCAAGCCAAGGATTACGCAAGTTTTGGAAATGAGTAGCCCTAAGCTAGATTCCCCACAGTGATGATAGTAAAGGATTGAAAAGTATGGTGCAAGGTACGTAGAGTTAAACCCATATTTATACGAGTGAGTTTGTTAGCTTGGTGAAATAGGTATGTTAACATAGTTAGTTGTACCCTTATTTTTCATGTTAGTCCTAAGTTTAATAATGTTATTGGTGTACAATAAAGAATATTCTATCTTATATCTATCTTTAACATAAGCAGTCCATTACTGTCCCACTGCTGGGTACTCTTCTTCTCTGAATGAGAAGGTTAAGGCCTTAACTGCAAGGCTATCACAATTTTTTTTAATATTTTAAACATATTGTCATGAAAATATTGTTCAAACCTAAACCTTCACTGTATCTTTTCAAAAATTGAACAAGGATTTATTATTATTTGGTTTCATTTGGTACTTAGAATAATTAATTAAAAAATATATTATTTAATTTTAGGGACAGACTGGAATTACTACAAATAATATAAAAGCTTCTCTCCGCAAAAGACTGCAGGAGACCAGTCTGATGGCTCTGGATTGCTTGGAGTATGGATAGCCATTTCAAGAAGTAAGTTTAATTTATTTTACCATGCAACCCTTTAGATGTTATTATTAATTTTTTAAACTAAATTACTTAACTGTAATTAGAAGTTTTACTATTTCTGCCTTGGGATGACTGGTATAAAACTAATCCTGTCGTATTCCATGGACATATTCTCATCCCAATCAGTCATCCTAACCTGTTTCGTTGAGATTGAGTTACAAACATCGTAACATTTGCATTATTAGTAAAAATAGGGTTCTGAGAATATTAATTTATTAAATGGATTAGCATAATATTTAAGATAAATTTATTGTTTTACAGATTAAGTATACACTCGAAGACAAAGAAAATGTGCTAAGAGACACCCAATGTCCTTCTGATGACACTTATTCCCTGGATATTCAAGTCTGTGTAGTGGCTCTCTGGTGTGCCGGGAGCTGCATTTGATTATTGATGTCATCGTAATAAGAATTTCCTGCAACATGTTACATTTATCTGTTATAAAAACAATTATATATTTATATGCGTCTTTATTTAGCACCTTTAGTTCACATTATAATATACAACGTGTTATTGAAACAACTGAAAACCTCTTAACCAATGATATTACATTCTTAAGGGGTTAATGTACTCATCAGTATGAACAACTTTTACTATGGGACCAAACCTGAAATCGTGAAAAAAAACAGCTGATCCCTACATTTTATCGATTCATGTGAACAAAAATGTAGGGGACACCTGATATTTTTTTCTTGATTTCAGGGTTGGTCCCTTAGTAAAAGTTGTTTATACTGATGAGTACAATGACCCCTTAAGAGTTTTTCAGTTATTTCAAGAACACGTTGTATATTACATTATAAGAAAGTAGGTACCTACTTATATATTCATTGATAAAATTATGTAGGTACACACAGAGAATTCTAATAGGTATCATATTGAATAAAGCACATAGGCACATTCATTTTTTTTTCTATTGTAGAAAATAATAATATATTATTAATGCCAAAAACCTATTTTGTTTTTTAGTAAACAATTGAAATTTTACTAATTGTATTTATTTTACCTACAAATCATAGCATCCATCATCTTGCCGGAACCTGGGTCATTGGCTAGCAACGCCCTTGATGTGATTACAATGTACTCTGTGATGTGCACTCATGTTTCCTTTTGGCCTTGGATGTGCCCTTGTTCCATAAAACAACAGAGCAGTCAATATCTGAAATAAATTGGTTTATTATTGGTATTTCATAAGTTATTCGTGGTTGTACCTATATATAATCCATATGGGTATTTAGAAGTAGACTAAGATAGGTTGACGTAGCAGGTTGTTAATATTGTATTATAGTATCATGTTGTTCCTAAGTTTTTATTATTGTTACTGGTGTGTACACCTTTGTTGTAACAAATTATATCTATTATATTATTAGGTAGATAGTTATATTATGGCATATCTCCCCTACTTGGGGGAGGCCTATGTCCAGCAGTGGACGTCTTTTGGCTGAAATGATGATGATGATGATTATTAGGTAGATAATCTGTTTTTTTCATTACTTAATCCTATTAGACAATGCAATACATACCTATTTAATATTATTACTTAGATAGTTACATCTTTTCGGTAGTTTTTCGTTTTTTTACATAGGTATATGTATTATGAAGGAGAAGTCTTAAAAGAAGTTAAATATTTATGATTCTTACCTTTAAGAGGTCCCATAATGGTCTTAGTTCATTACACAGATCTAAGAAAAATAATTGTTTAGAAAGCCGGCTCCCATAATGAAGTCTTGTTCTTCCATTTGAACAATAAATCCGGCTGTTCCTTTATTTCCCATGTTTGATTGCAGCATGAAGTTCCTACTTTCCTCATTATTATCACACTCCATAAACTCAAATAAAATAGAATTGTCAGACATCTAAAATAATACAAAAGTATTTTTAGGAAAAGTCACTTTTAGGTAATTATCACAATAATTAATATCATACTTGGTTTTTTAATTTTATAATTAACATAAGACACGAATTACCTTTAAATTATTAAACTTTTACTTAACTTTGTTATACAATAACGAAAACTATTCACTTCTTACTAAGAAAATATCAACTTTAATTGAGTCGTATTATTTGACAGATAGCGAACCAGTTCAGACCGTGCAATCGAGGTCCCGGTACGAATAGAATGAACGAAAGCAAGATTTGCGACTCAGTTTAGACTTTGTTCTGGCTGATCCAAAAGTGTGAAAAGTGTCACGCGTATTCGATGTCAGGGTACGAAAAAGCAAAGCGTATCAATTTAGGTCCTCAATTGAATCGTAATAAGAGGTTGTGGTAGGGCTCCAGTACCGTTTATGTAGAAGCAACAATATTTTATTTCCAGATGGAATATTTAAGTCATGTCCTAAGATTTACAATTGATCGAAGGTCGTGTCGATAATATTAGTTCCAGTTTACTGATACAATTTGTAATTTTGTACACAAAGAATTAAAACATGTCTAGTAGTACCTACCTATAACATGAAAAAAAACCGGCCAAGAGCATGTCGGGCCATGCTCAGTATTATAGGGTTCCTTAAGTAGGTCTAATTACAAACGAATCAAATCGAATATTAATCATTGCTATTTTGGTTTTTGCAAACAGCGCCACCTAGCGCTAAATTTAAGAAGCTAAATTTAAGAAGTGTGTCATATCAATATAACACAAAGTTTCTTTTTGTGATTTTTTAAGTAGAAAGTAACTAAAGGAGCATTATTTGCTATGATCATTTCACATATATGGGCGCCACCCCTAAAATACGTTATCAATATTTTTTTATTCTTTGAAAATTGAGATGAAATATTTGTTGTGATAGGTACCATAGTAACACATATTCTGTAAAAATTTCAACTGGTTATCTATTACCATTACAAAGATACAGCACTGTGACAGACAGACGGACGGACGGACGGACGGATGGACAGCATAGCGAGATTAATATGGTCCCGTTTTCACCCTTTGGGTACGGAACCCTAAAACTGAATACATCATTTATCAAAAAAACGTTTTTAACAATAAAATTGAAGTACAGTACTGTAGTTTAATTCAATTCAATTCAATTCAATTCAATTTATTCAATTTATATTGTGGTACATAGGTAAAATAAAGATAGGTATTAAATAGGTACAGTCAACAAATCGGAATCATGACCCACTCAGCTGATAATTCGTTTGAAATCGTCAAAACAGTAAGGTTTTCTTCTATGCTGCACTTAGGACATTTTGAATATTACAGAAACTGCATTAAAACGGGTCTGAGAACTGTGTCGTTTTGAGCTTTGTTATCAATGCAATAGATTTATAATTGGATTGGAAATTATGTTTTTGATAAAGCAGGAACTATGTTTTGAATTTCGAATTAGCTGTCGTTTCACGTGGTTTTCCTACAAATAATATTTTTTAAGAAACATAAACTAACTTTTTCGATTACAGAACATTATAAAATGTCAAGTATGTAATGGTGTCAAACAATATTGGAGTTAAACGTCAAGCAGAGACATGACATTTACCGTTCAACGGTAAATGTCATGTCTCTGACGTCAAGAATAAAATTTTGAAAAATGATTTTATTGTTAAACTAGCTGTCACTGTCAATAGCTAACAAAATTGATAACAAGTCTGTTGCCAAGGAAATATCTGTTTAAGCGAAATTCAACCTAATTGTATTAGAATGTCTGTAGGATATTAAGCTTATCGTGGGTCATGATTCCGATTTGTTGACTGTACATTATGTTGTGCTGCTATGACCCGCCGTAATTAGCATACAATAAATTTAAAACAAACACAAATTATTATAGTAAATACTAGGTCATTATACAAAAAATAATAATAATCAGAAACTATTAACTGTCAATTATAGTTCGCTATAGTTGTAGATAGAAAAACTGCCAAAAGTGGCCGTTTCTCGCACAACTACAGCGAACTATGTATAATTTACAGAGTTAATAGTTTCTGATTAAAAGCATCTGTACTTCAATTGTGAAAAACAAATTTTCGATAAATGATGTGCTCAGCGAGTAATTATTATTTTACTGATGGGGGCGACACTTAGCTCTTAATAGGGCCTTAAATAAGTAAAATCTAGTCTAGGCCGCAAACAGGCGTTACAAAGATTTATAGTTTCGTTCACGATTTTATAATTCAAACTCTTCCTTCTTTTTAAAAAAGTCGTTCAAAAACTGTTAACTTTAATTGCATCTTACAAAATAAATTAACTGCACAACATATTTATTACACTTTAAAATAGACGAGTTTATGTTTGTCACTATATAATTACTAAATCTAAGTTTGTCACATTCTTTTCTTTATGGCTTGTGCCGAAACTACGTTAGAAATAATTACAGTCGGTTAGGTAATTCTTCGGCGGAGACTCAAAATGCATACACCTAGCTTGATGTAACGAAGACCTAAAGAAGGAAACTAGAGAAGACTGGGTGCCCAAGGCAAAGAAACGGGTGCTAGGTGTGGTATTGGTTGATTCAAATAAATACTACTTTCAGATAGAGTAGAATGGAAATTCCACAACTTAAAGCATTAATCGACACATCATCATTTCAGCCGAAAGACGTGCACTGCTGGACATAGGCCTCCCCCCAAATAAGGGGGGATATGCCATAATCGCCACGCTTGGCAGTCGGGTTGGCGATCGCAGTTGGTTGGTGAAATACTCTCAGAGAATGCTCCTGCCCATCCTCTGGTGAATCCCTTAGTCGCCTTTTAGAAGAGATAAGGGTGGTGCAATTCTTTATGTCTGGCACCACACGGAGACAAAGCATTAATAGACGTTTAGATTTGGTTCGGTCCGGAACACGGATTTAGACTTCTATCTGTAGCGACATCTATCGCGCTTCATAGGAATCAAATCAAATCAAATAATTTTATTTGCAAATATGTGTAAAATAATAGATGTTAATAAATAAATAAAAAGTCCTTGTTCCATATTTTAGGAACTAACACTGACGTAGTAGATGACGTCACAAATACAGAATCGCGCCAGCAGAGTGTGACAAGCAGTTAGCATAAATACAAGCGCCCAACAATTGCCTGGTTAAGCAGTTAGGGTACCTATCTCGGGTACCATTTCTGCGAGAGTCCATTCGAAAAAAATATTACGTTTGGCATGGCGGATGGAGGCCCCAACGAGACTCTTCGCCACACTAGTCCGGTTAAGCAGTCAGGGTACCTATGTACCGCAAGCGAGACAGTCCAAAAAAAAACAACTATGTTGGCACGTGACCGTTTGGCAGTACCTAGCCCACCATGCGGAGATCCAACCTGGTCGGATGATCCTCCCTTTGTGTTGTAGGAGGTATCATACCTCGTTCCTTCACATATCATATCAAATCCATTCTTGTAGAGAGTAGTCTGTCGACATTATGAATGAATTTGATTCGATAGAAGACCAAATACATTGCTCCGGACAGAAACAATTTTGATCGTCTATTAGTACTTTAAAATTCTAGAAGGACTACTTAAAGGATTCCAGTAAACAACTGGCAATGAGAGAATTGTGTAGGTACGTCCTACGTAATCGTAGCCCAGTTCCACTTAAGTTTAGCAGCTGTTTGGCCTACCAGTAATTTGTGTTTTGGAACGCAGTATAGAGTTTCTTACACGTTCAGTAAGTCTAACTCCTAGGACACTACGTTCCATTGCTCGCTGACAAGAAAACAATATAGGTGCAAATAAAATAAGGCCATAATTAGGTACCTATACCAAAACAAAACGTTTTGAAGAACCTGCCAAAGAGCCCCACGTCAACAGCCGGTATACATACATTACGAACATCACATACAAAGTTGATACAAAAGTACTCTGTGGTTAATGCCGTTGAGGCAAAGACAGAGTATCTCAACGATCTCCGCAGTCCGCACTGACCGTCAGCGCTGCCCCCTGCCGCGTCGGAATGAACAACCGTGAAATTACTCGTAAAACTTACATTAGTGTGGCAGTTAATATACCCAATGAACCATGTGGTCTTCTCATAAACCCACACTAAAAGTATTAAGTCTTTAAGACACATCTCCGCAGTTATAAAAGTCTAAATGGAGATTATTAATAGCTCTTACTTTAATAATGTCATTAAATTTTATGAATCGAAGCTCTCGACGATTGGCGTTCTTTGTACAGTAAAAGTTATATTAATATTATTGTAAAGTCTATTAATTAATTGTAAACAGGTATAAACACAGCACGTTACTATCGACGAGCTTTGTAAGCTGTATTTGTAAACTGTCTTTGTAGAGTTTATAGTAACATTAACGAGACGTTAAATATTCTAATGAGGTAGGTATCAATGAAAAGAGGATTTTAAAAAGCGTATAACTTTCGTCAACTATATTTGTAAACTCTTTACTAATACCGAAGCACTAAAGCATGTCGCAAACATGCTAGATGTTGTTTCAACACTACGGTAGGGGCCTCAAGTAAAATACCATTTTCTTTCTATTCAAACGGTTCTTTAGGGCGCAGTCCCATTGTGAGATTTTAACTATTACGTAGTGAGTTATATTAACTATTAGATAGTTGGCTAATAAACTAATAGCCAATGGATGGCGGTCACATTTCATTGGTGAGCTACTAACTATAAAACAGTCCATAAAGGTACGTCAAGCTACAAGATAGTAGGTACACTACTCGCAGTCGCAGTAGCTAAACTGGAATTTTAGTAGTTAGGTAATAATGTGACCCGAAAACTAATGAACTATAACTATAACTATTATATTGCGGTTTCTGTCTAACCTTGTAGATCAAATTGCAGTTCAGCTCTTTTTAAACTACAAAATAGCTCCTAGCTACTAGTTAAACCTCTCAATGGGACTGCGCTTCTAGCAGATCATCTTTGTTAATAGCACGCAATAGAAATTTTTATCAGAAAGGTCGTAAAACATACCCCTGAGTAAAGACCAAATTTTTTGCGCTGTCGCACAGTGGAAATTACAGCTAATCTCTCTCAACTTTTCCGTTGAGATACTTTATGCTTAGTGAAAAGTATCACAACGGAAAAGAAAAGAGCGTAATGCTGTAATTTCCATTGTGCGATAACGCCAAAAATTTGGTCCTGACCCACCTAAATACCAAAGTACAATTTTATATTGAAATTACACACCATTTTATTTGGAAATATTTTGATATATATTCACTTATGGTAAAGTTACTTACTCCGTTACTTTACCCCTATTGATCGTTGCTACACTTGCTACCAATTACAATGGTTTACATACCATTCCAACTTCACACGCCCAACACTCCATACAAACTGACACTTCTATAATTGCAACCTATTATTTCACATAATCCACAATTACATATTCCTTACTAAGCTGCCAAGCGTTTCACAGTCCAATAGCTTCACAAAGGGGGCCTGGAGACCATGACATGATGAAGTGTCACCTCTCCATGATAAACGATACTATACCTCGGGCGTCAAATGAGAAATTCAATTTCTCGCTCCCGTTACTTCGGTTAGCTGCCGGCATGATATTTAAGATCAATCAGATGTTACAGAAATTTTATTTACCTGTTGTTTTGTTACTTTGAAAGGCGTGGATAAAAGGCTTGGAGCTTAGAAAGAGGAGTGGGTTTTGCAAGGCCTGCCGGTCTCGGATTTAATTCGTATACGGCAGAGTTCCTAGGTTGGTTTAATTTATTTCTATCGCCGGAAAATTAAACTCAAACTTTTTATTTTTAGTCATGTGTACCTAGATAATGGTATATTTATAAGTTATGTAGATAATGCTCCTATTCGACCCTGGATGCGATTGGCGCGTTGATAACAATCGTAGGACAGAATGAAATAAATAGAGAAGATCGGCTCTCAACAGTAGCTGTTAAAAAGTTGTCAATGATCCTAGACCTGATGAATAGTTGCTAATCTCATAACCAAACATAAACGCTCCAAATAACAATGCATAAACTGCGAACGAGGAAAATCCAATTTATTTTGGACTACATTCATAATACAAGCTAAACCACATGCAACATGTATTCAATCAGCGGATCCAACAGCAAATTAACTGGTAACAGAGATGGAAATATGCGGAATTTACTAAACGAGGAATTTACGTAACGATTTAGTTTAGTAAAACAGAGTAAAAAAGGACCTACCTGCAAAAACTTCACAGAAATTGTTTACACTGCACTTAAGATATCGGTAAGAGGGTGTATGTTATTTATCCTGTAGTACCCCGGTGTAGAAAACTTATGAAGTAACTTTATATTTTGTACTTCTTCTAACTCACTTTAACCTTACTAAAGCGCTTCTTAATCTTATGCTTAGTACTATTTGGTATTCTGTGCTTATGCTGCTAAAATGAACACGGTTAAGTTTTCTTGCCTGACAGTGTCCAGGTAATGGTAATAGCCGTGCTAAGTACTTCAATTTCAATCAAGCAAACTTTATCATTCATAAGATTTTTCCTAGAATGGAGACTTCTAGCTCATCACTCATTTATTTTATTTATCATTAAAGACCACACATCCATCATGATTACCACCATCATCGATTTTCCGAAGAAAATCTGAAGTGACCGACATGGCTTGTAGGATCAGTAAGCTGAAATGGCAGTGAGCTGACCATGTCTGTCGATGGACCGATGGCCGTTGGAGCAGACAAGTCCTTGAGTGGAGACCCCGAAACGGCAAACAAAACGTAGGGCGCCCCCAGCTGGATCGACGGTCGACGACCTGAAGAAGGTGGCTGAGGGGGACTAGAGGCTGAAGGCGAAGAATCGAGGGTTGTAGAGCAGTTTGGGAGATACCTACGTCCAGAAGTGGACTGCGGTAAGCTGCGTTGATGATGATGATGATGAAGATAAAGACTCACACATAATAGTCGATTAACATATTCAGTATTCATTTCAACTATCGCGCTTTTAAATTAGAACTGTTTACAAAATATAACAACGCAACATCTTAAGCAAACAAAAGGTCTTAAAATTAAGAGTCCATTGATTTATTTGAGACCCCACGGTTGAGTAGCGACGTTTATGTTTGTTAACACTATAACACCGAAACCCGAGTACCGATGTATTCCTAACTCATAACTTCCTTTGTGGACGCCATAAAGCATCGTAAACGCGTATTGTTCAAGAATGCGATTATATTAAAGAAACTTTATCGGGTCTTGTGCCATAAAGTGTGGAATGTAGGAGCCGCCTAGCCACCCAGCCGAGAACTGCAGCTATTGAGATAAAAAGTAAAACTGCACTTATTCCAAATAAATGGTCATTCAATTTACTGGGAATAAGTGCAGTTGGTTTAAAGTTAAACGGTTACAAAACGTGTCGATCTGCCGTTGCATTCAAGACTGTAAGAATTTGAGCAGAATTTTAACTGCTCCTTTGCAACATAGATTGAAAGACCTTGAAAGAAGATTCTGTTGCTGCTGCTGCTATGTTCAGGTACCTTGGGATTACCATTCTTTTTTCAAAATAAATGCTGCGACTAATAAAAGTTCGCCGACATTTTTCAGGAAAGCCTTTTCGCTGATAGAGAGGGTAAAGCCATTAAACAAATAGCCACAAAAAAAGTAACTGAATGCATATCCGTCAGCTAGAGTGAGTAATCTGTGGCAAGAGCTAGAGTGCAATAAGATTTATGATTATCATCCACCGCCGTGTACACAGCGACATCACAATTTATGCGATAACACTGTTTCGTCTTCACAATAAATTAATAGTCCACTTGCGACGCTACACAACTTTTCCATCCGCGGCCGTCAAAACGCGGGACAAAGCCATAAACTGTGTCAAATTAAAAAACCCTTTGAACTCGCCGTAAACATAATCGTATATGTACTGAAATAAAAAGAGCTTTCTGAATGCAAGACATGTGTCCACATGTTAAGACTAAGAGACAAACCGTGTATAATGTGATAAAGTGGCTGGCTGGATAACGTTCAGATGACGAACGCCTTAATAATTGTGTTGAAAGAAAAAGTTTGCTTTTATTTTTACATTCAGGGTGCTGACTATGGCGCGGGATGTTTTCGTTTGGTCACAGTCGTGATTGTTTTTCTCATTAAATCTCCTTGCTCTTTTAAATGAGTGTTTATTTTTTGTGAAGATGATTATTTTAGGTGGGGTAGATATTGGTGGTTTAGATATTATATCCTCGTTCTTTCATGAACATTTGATCGAATTCTCATAGGGTCATACCTAAAGGTACCTATCAATCCTATAATCAGCCCATTACTGTCCCACTTCTGGGCTTGGGCCTCTTCTCAGAATGAGAAGATTAAGGCCTTAGTCCACCACGCTGGCCTAGTGCGGGTTGGCGGACTACAAACACCATCGAGAACTATATGGAACACTCTCAGGTGTGCAAGTGATAATGAAATATTGATCCGCACATGAATTCAAAAAGTTAGAGGTGCAGGCCAGGATTGAACTCAGATCCTCCTGCATGGAAGGCAAGCGCTCAACCGCTAGGCTATCACCGCTAAAGGTACCTACCTAATTTAATTTTAGAGCCAAGAGCATTGATAGAGTCGTTCACCATAGTGTTAGATGTGGCATTGATCCTCAATCAATGTTAATACTGTCGTGCTTTCTTCGTCTGCACATTGAGCGATCTCACCAATGCCATAGACAATTACAACTATTAAACGTAGCAAAATTCTGGAACATCAGCGTCTGAAAATTAAAATTGAACCATCGACACAAATATCTCGAGACCATTTTTATTCTGCTCTTCGTTTATCTCGGTATCGCAAGGTACCTTTTAAAACCTAGGCACCCCAGATAATCTGATGCTATTATCATCAATCTAACCTCTAACTAAGTAGTTTTCCCCACACACATACAATTCATCTACATTTTACACACAGGGAGGCCTTCCTTTCACTCATTCCTTATCTTATTTATTTTGATGTAACTTTGTCATTAATGTCAGTATCTTCATAGCATGCAAAGCTTTTGATTGAATGTATTTTATCATTTTAGGGAAGAGCGCTGATGTCTGAAATACAGATATTAAGTTATCTAGTTCAGACACAGATGTCTTTGTCGACTTATATTAGACTAAGCTTATATTATATAATGTAAACATAATTAGATTCTAAGTTTGTTTTTTGTTTTGAAATAAATAAAAATTTATTATTATTATTATTATAACTAAGTAGTTAGCATCATAATACGCGTTCTTATCCTAAGTCAGAACTTGTAAAATGTGCACAGAAAACATTATCTTCAGAAATAGTGTGTTTACTTTGATGTGCCTCATCGTCGCCGCGTCGCCGGGACGAGATAAATCGACGGTGTATACTCGAAGCTCTTGAGACGGTACTATGGGACTCTCCCACGGCATGACACGCGCACCCTGACATCAGTGTCAACAGTGATATCATATCTGTTTTCTTCGTCCGTTTAGTGTTTTTTGTAGTTCATTATCGGGGAGGGAGAATTATGATTGTTAATTATCTTCGAAACAGTAAATTATATTGAGATTGCAGATGGTTTATGTCATTGTTTTTTTAAGGTCATCTACTCATCATCATCCTAATAATTTAATTTAAAGTCGATAGAACAAATGAAATCGACTGATTAAGTAGGTACCTACCCATGTGTAGGGAATTTTATACAACGTGTAAGTAATAGGTAACTGAAAACTTCTTAATTAAGGGATCATTGTACTCATAGTTATGAACAACTTTTATTTAATTATGGGAACTTACTTACTACTTACTTACTTTTTTACTTTTACTATGGGACCAAACAGGAAATGGCGAAAAAAAATCCGCTGCTCCATACATTTATGTTCGCATAACTCGATAGAATGTAGGCAACAGCTGATCAATGATTTTTCGCGATTTCTGGATTGGTCCCATAGTAAAAGTTGTTCATACTGATGAGTACAATGACCCCTTAAGAGGTTTTCAGTTATTTAAATTACGCGTTACGCGTTGAATCGTGGGTAATGAAAATGCTGACGCAATTGCTAAGGCGACTATCCAATTTGGTAGCGATACGTACAAGTCCTGCTTTCCCCGCGATCTACGACGTCTTGCCTTGCCTTGTCCTTTTATGATAAAAAGTTGGGATACTTATTGGCAAATAAAGGAAAAAAAAATTGGGTCCATCTAGCCTTCAATACCTTCTAAGTGCTGGTTTAGTAGAAAATTAATTATTTTAACAAATTAATAACATCTGTCATCATTCGATTACGGCTTGGCTTTGTATGTAGGTACACCCTGTTTTCTTGCTAAAATTCGAGTCATGGATCACTCCCTCTGTGAATGCGGTCTAAATCTAGATGAGGGTACTCTGGAGCACTTGTTTTTTTCGTGTCCTAGGCTATTGATTCCCATTTACGACCTACTCCCTACTAATATCCCCCTCCCAATTTTTTATTCCTTTTTTGTTAACCTTAGTACACACTCCAATGATTAAATTTCTTCAGGGTTAACAATATTCGGTTATAGTTACTTTTGTGTAGATTACCTTTACCTATCCAATCCTTATTGGTCCTTTTCCCCTTAGCATTTCCTTAAATTCCTTCTGTGTTAGGTGTTTTAAATTTTTTGTTTATTGTATGTGTCAAGAGTGTAAACTAATAACATGTATTGTTTTGTCCTTTTTCAGCTTAAAAAAAAACATCATCATCTCTACAAACATCGGTAAATTTATGATAAACAACATTTGAAACTAAGAACTGATCACTGTGTCTTTTCCTACCTTGACATTGGCAAAATCATCGAATAACGATGGAGCCATAACTTAAAAAAATATAATTTAATCGTGGATAGGTTGGATATTAATTTTGGCGTATCATGTAAACCATGAAGATTACTTATTCCATCTTCATGATGTACCTAAACCATTTCAGTTTGATGCTAACCAAATGTATAAACAAACATAAGTGGGGGGTGTTTGCTCTCACACCGGTCGACGGCTAATCTGTAAACGGTTATGATTATGAATTTATGAGAACCCAACTATCGTCAGTGAACGTTCGCCCCTTCATTTATTATTCAAGCTTACAAAGAAGTTACAAGCGATGATAGATGTGCAGTTCGTTTGTTATGAACTTAACAATGTTTGTTTTATAAATCAAAGTGATTGAAGTCCTGAAGCTGTTTCTGTATTCTGAGTTGAAGTCCAACATACCTAGAAGTTGAAATAAACACATAGGCACAGATAATATAATACTATGGGGCAGTATAGGGTACTCATTCTTCTGGGGCAGTCGGGTAAAAATAAATCAAACTTCAGGCCAAACTATATTCTTTTTTTTTGCTTCAGGCAATCACGCTTCTATTCTATTTCGCCATTTCGCCTATTTCTAACGAAAACGAAAAAAAAACGATGCACAGCTAGGGCAGAAAAAAAGGCAGGCCCGGAGATTTTGGTAAAATAAGTTGGTAGATAGTTTTTTTTTTTATAAAATAGCATAGAAATTATAGTGAACGAACGAAGACCTAGTAGTTAGTTAAATAAAAATTACCTGGCCCCCATTTGATTTCCTAGGGATGTTTGCCCCGTGATGGATAAAAATTGGCCCACCCCTGGGCAAGACGACAGATATGGAATCTTTTTGCTTATGATCCAGAACAAGCAGCGAAAGCAAGCGAGACGTAGCAAACTATTTTCCATGGCAGATGGGCATTACCGGATGTTAATTGCCGTCGTTCGTCCTTGCTGCTTGATGGTGTGGTAATTTTCCTTTTATTATTTCCGCGTTTTCAATAATCTGGCGCTTTCTTTCAAACCATGCCAACCTAGCGCTTTCTTTCAAACCATGCCAACCTAGCGCTTTTTTTAAGTCAATCTAGCGAGCTTTCGGCAGGGTGTTGGTTTTGTGTGTTTGTTCAGTCAGTCGAGCAACGAAATCAAGGATATATAGCTGTCACTGCCGCCTGACGGAGTGCTCTCGAATCTCGCGCTCACCACACGATCTGACCCGGAGATATTTGATGTTAACCCGTAGCCCGTAGCCCATTCTCGTAGGACATGCATGATTCAAACCCGTAGACTACGGGTCATACCTAAACGTAGTGGTTATATTCTCTTTGGTCATACCCGGAGAGGTGCATTGAATAAAGAATAGGTACAAGTCAATGGAGAGGTGGCAGCCCTTTTTTTTTTTTTTTTTTTTCCTCCGTGGGAAATCCTCATGGACGCACTCCGCCCGGGGTAGGCGGAGCCAGTGTCGGACTCTTACCGACTAAAACCACCACGGTGTTCCTTCAACTACCTTAGCCGGGGGCGTGGGAACCCGTGAGTATTCACACAACCACCCCCGACAGGTCCTGGCCCGCCTCAAGCAGGCGAGCCCCTTCTCCCCGTGCGGCCTAACGCTGGCCGCACCCTCCTCGGTGGCGCACACGGAACACTGCACGCCACTTCACCTCATGGGCCTTTACCAGCTGCGCCAACTACGCCGGCTTTGCCAGCTACGCCAGCTGCTGGTCGGGCAGCAGACTACCCCGAGTCTGCTGCTCGGGCAGCAGACTACCCCGAGTCTGCTGCTCGCAGGCCCTACCTCCCGTAATTTTTTATAGAGGTTTTCTTCCTCGCGGTCCGGGCGGTGAAGCCAAGACCCTCGGTCCCAAGAGGCGCGAGAACACTACTCAGCGGGCACTCCTGGGGTTACGAGATCGACGGGGGCAGGGAAGGACAGTCCCCCCGCTGCCTGCCCAGTGGCAGGGTGAGTGCACACCGGGCCCGCCCCTGCTCCTCCACTGTGCCCTCTGTTGGCAACAGAGGGACACGTGGAGCAACTCCCCTCTGGCCCAGAACGGGCCCCTCCCGCGCCAGAATATTCGCCACAGGCAAAAAATCCCGCCAAGGTTAATCCCTAGAAAGGATTTTACTGCCTGTGCCCAGGATGCACCGGCCAAACAGCTGCCGTTCCCTCCAGACGTGTCCAGAAGGACAAGCAGCCGTCAGGCACACTTGGAGGTTTTCTGGCCAGCACCCCAGAGGTGGCAGCCCTATGACAGCGTCAAGCGTCAGACATGAACGTAATCTGTCAAATCTGTGTGTGAACGAAATAAAGTTGTCCAAGGGTGCGTTCACTATTATCGTCCGACGACGGCGGACGACGCCCGGAGCGTTGTTTGGTCGTTCAGTTACTCGGAGTGATCGTCTGGGCGTTCACACCAAACCGTTCAGTATTGTGAGCGGGCGTCGTCGAGCGTACGCACCGGTCACCCCGTGAAATAGTAGGGTAAAAGACGCTCTGCTGTCATGTTGACAGATAAAAGTATGAAATGACAGATAATTTGAGGTATCGATTGTCATATTTGGCAGTGCTTCATTGTTCAGGGGTGCGTTCACTATTATCGTCCGACGACGGCGGACGACGCCCGGAGCGTTGTTTGGTCGTTCAGTTACTCGGAGTGATCGTCCGGGCGTTCACACCAAACCGTTCAGTATTGTGAGCGGGCGTCGTCGGGCGATCGCACCGGTCACCCCGTGAAATAGTAGGGTAAAAGACGCCCTGCTGTCATGTTGACAGATAATAGTATGAAATGACAGATAATTTGAGGTTTCGATTGTCATAATTGTCAGTGCTTCATTGTTCTAGTGTCAGTTTCATGAGGTCGCCCGAAGTCGTTCAGTAACTCTGAGAAAATCGTCAATGATCGAGCGATATTCGCACCGGGCGACTTTCACACTGAGTGCGTAGTAAGTGAACGTACCCCTAGTGTCAGTTTCATAAGGTCGCCCAAAGTCGTTCAGTAACTCTGAGAAAATCGTCAATGATCGAGCGATATTCGCACCGGGTGACTTTCACACTGAGTGCGTAATAAGTGAACGTAGCCCATGTTTCTGAACAAACCACAACGTTTCATTACACGTAATAGGATGAGAATCTAATTTTAAATTGAAATTCTATTATGAACATTAATAAAATTATAGTGTAATTTTTACTTAATTTTAGTAGGTAACAATTTTTTTTTTATGGAGGTAATTTTCGTCTATAAAAGATATTTTCATATTTGTTTGACAGGTGACAATTAAACTCTTACGTAAACGTAAAACGAACCGTATAGTTTTGTAATCCTTCATTGAATGTAGTTAAAGTAGTTATGTGGTTATTTATCAATTTTCTGTGAGAAATTTCTAGTAATGAGTATTTTACGACGAATTACCGCTCCAGGGCTTGTTTGTCGTGTGTTTAGGCAGGAGATAACGAGAAAATCTATACATAGTTGTGTATATAAAAATATAAACATAACCTCAAATGTCGAAACCCAATTTCCAAATAAAATAACTTATAATGCAATTCGTTGGAAATCAAAAAAGGTTTGTAGAACAGTATGTCTTACTTACGGGAGTAGAGTCACAAACTTTCATCCACCTAAAGGCTTAAAACTTCACCTTTTCTGTAAAATAAAGGTCATATCTTTGATTATAGGGTAGAATGGTAATCGGTGAACCAAGCAGCAACAGTTAGCCACCATAGGTATCTCAAGAACGCGACGTTGTCAGTTCTTGCATTTACCGCCACTCACACTGTTATGTCTATAGATATAAGAGCAGTGATGCTTCAAACTTTAGGTGGTTCAGTGATTACCACCCTACCCTATACCTCATTATATTATCTACAAAATAATGACTGTTTCAGAACCAATATGATTCTGATGATGAAGAACTCGATTTTGATGGAGATTCGTCACTATCAAAGGATTCAAAAGTAGTCAAATTTTCCACAACATCTATGAGAACTGATGTAGTATTAAAGTCAGCACTTAGTGTATCAAGAAAGTAAGTAATCTCATTTATGTTTCATTATTTTAACGCAAGCAGGGCAAAATCTAAAGTAAATAGTTGTGGAAACAAAAATTCATGAACAGGATTCGAACCTGCCACAGATAACAGAATATAAGGAGATTGGCCAAGCCACCTCGTTTGCATGGAGCCCGAGTGTCACAAGCTCAACTTATGCACACAATGCAAGTAACGCATCAATAAATTACAACAGTCAGCTTTTATGCGGCGGCTTGTCCTCTCTAGTGTTCTGTTGCTCTGAAAACTCTCTCTGGAACCTGCAAACTCTGGTTTAGTGCACCAGTTGCTTTAACTGCTAAAATACCAAATTCGGCTTGTGGCATTAAATTTAATTTCCAATTTGAACACATCTTAGGGTGATGTCAGCAACATCTTATTGAGAAACACTCTTCGCATGTTCCTCGACCAAGTCGTAGGTTTTGAATCCTGCTCCTGAACACATTTTTCTTTACACAATTTATATCTTTATCATTTATGCTTGTACCAAAATTATATTGGATACCTTATTTAAAAATTGGTTTCTTTCAGTAAAGTAGAACAAATGTTTTATGAAAGTAAAATTAGAGTGAATGGAAAGAAAATCATGAAGAAAAGTTCATCAGTAAGTATTTTTTGTTTTGCACCGTTGATAATATATACTAAATGGCTTCCAGTGATGAACAGGCTAGTAGGTACAGTCACAATCCTTTGCGGTGGTACATTTTGTCGACAAAATCCCTTGAATGAATCCTGCTACATCACATGTAGCTGCCGCTGCCATCAAAAATTGAGTGCAAGCGATTTTAGCCTTACTGGTGGTTCACCGGAAAGATTTCTGACATTACTTATCGTCCATGGATGTTGTAAAGAATAGTAAGAGATAGTGAAACTGGGCAGCAGTATGTTATGAGTTATGAGGTGTGTGTGGTGAAGGGTGGGCGTTTTTGGGGGCTGTCTTTTACATCCTTACTCAATCAAAATGTATGGAACAGATGATTTATTTTTAGTGGTCAGCTTTGCCGCAAGTTCATTTGCATGCCTTTTTATTTATTTATTTTGTTGATTAATAGACAAGCAGCACTATTGCTGATGTGTCTATATCACACAGTGCTGAAAATTTGCTGTTTTTTTTTTCATTCACATTTTTGCCAATGAGAGTCCATTTGTTGGTTCGTTCATTCGTTTTTAGTTTCTCTTGGTATCTTTGGTTAGAGTTGAGGATTTCTTCCTTAACACTGTTCATGCCCAGATGTTCATGGACTGAGTTCAGAGAGGGTAGTCTCTGAAGTCTTGAAGGTAGTCTTGAAGATTTTTTTGGTACCTAATAAAAAATAGTGATGTCTTTGTCCCATGCGGGAATCTCATCCGCAACCTATAGTAGTATACTTAGTGACTACACCAAATGCACCATAAATCTGCTTTAATAGAGAATATGACTTAAAATCCCAACCCTTTGCCTAGCTAGACTTCCAGATCTTCACTTCAATTAATTGCACCTTATTACTTTACAGGTTCAATTAGGAGATGAATTGGATGTAATAAAAATGGTCAGTCCAAATAATCCAAACCATATTTATGTGTCCAGAGTAGAAATATTAAATGTGACTCCTAAAGAAGAAAACATCCAAGTAACAGCAAGAAGATTCAAACATTTACTTATAGAAAACTATGAGAATGATCCTCATAGGATTTTGGAAAGTGAAGCTTAATAATGAGTGACACATTGTTATTAAGTTCTCATGATTTGTGAGTTTATGAAGATTTAGGAATGTAATTAACAATAAAATTATTGTTTGTGATATTTAGAAACTTCGTTAGTTAAAACTGCATCAAAAGCGGATGTTTTCCTGATGATAATGATTTTATAATTTTAATCATACATAAGCTTTTCATTATGTATATTAGATATTATAAACTACTTTTTACTCCCTGAATCCTAGCAACAAACACTATTAGTTCAAGAACCCATTAAAAAGTTGTTTAATTTGTAAATATGTAGGTTATAAAACAATGAAAGTTTAAAATAAAAAATCAAGAAGAACAGTAGTATTTGATTTATTTGTAACACCGAGGAGTATTCTTGTAACATGATTAAATATCTAAATCTATATCACAATCTGAACTTTCAAACATTGATATTTGTGAACTTGGATTAGAAGGCTTTTGATTTGAAGAATTTGCACTGTTCTCTTTTCCTTTCAACTCTGCAATAGCTGTAACATGATTTGATACTGAATCTATAGTCTTTTCTGGATCTAAACTCTTAAATATGGATATTTCAGTTTTTGATGTAGAAGGTTTACTATGTGAATGTGATTTGTTTTCTTTTGATCTCAATTTATCTGTTGAACTATCCAATGTTCTATCTAAAACCTTGACTGGCTTTTCATCATATTTATCGAAATCATGTTTGCCTGCAAACTGAAATTGTTTCAATTTATTAACAGTGTTTTCTTTAACTTCAGTATTCTTTTTAAATTGACCTCCAATACTTATGTCTAATATACCATCATAATTTTCAGTGGATGTATCAAACATCTCTGTAGATGTTTCTAATTCATTAGGTTCTGATTTTACAAAATCACTTTCAACGTTTTTATCACTATTATCACTTCCGAATCTAAAATTGATACCTAAATCGGCGAATGCATCATTAACACTAGGCACAGCGTTTAAAACGCTTCTTTCCTCAATAAATTCTCCATCACTATTAGATATGTGATCATCATTATCATTATTAACATTCTCTTTCGATTTTTTACTCCTTTTAACTAATTTATTTTTAACTGCACTAGTGTCCACAGTAACTTCTTTTCTTTTTCGTTTATTACCACCTTTCTTTTGAACAATAGGTGGTTCCTTTTTGGCTTTATGTAGAGTAGCATGTTTTTTCAATGTTACTGCAAATCTTTCGCTGATACCATCATCTTTGAAGTCTTTGTCCTTCCTTATATTCTCTACATCATCCAGAATTTCTGTTTCTTCATTTTTCTTCGAGGTTTTGTTGTTGAAGTAAGAACTGGTTATAAGAGATGCCGAAAGGTGGATATTGTCATCGGTGACATCATCATGTTTCGCGAATAATTTACAATTTCCTGCTTCTAAATCGCTTTCTAAGGTTTTGTGGTCAACTTGCAATAACTTGGCGTAATACAAGAGCTCATTTCGCCATACATCGAGTAGATTTAGTCGTGTTAGAAGTTTTTTAGCTGTGCATAAATAGTCGTAATCTGGATATTTTGGAACTGTTGAATGTAAGGCGTCTACAGTGTCGTCTAGGGTACAGTCCTGCATAGATAAGTCTACAAGAGAAACTGCGACGACCGCATCCATTGGTAATATTGTTTTGCGGTACATAAGTCGACAGTGTGCTTGAGATAATCTGCAAAAAAATAAATTAACTTAATAAATTGATTTTCACAAGTAACGGTAGTTTCCACAGGTGATGGTGTAATCACATTGTAACCAATGGATTGTAAGCACATAATCCTACTTATATCCTGCTTCCTAACGTGAAAGTGTGTGAGGATGTATGGATGTTTGTTACTCTCACGCAAAAACTACTGGTTTAAATGAAAAAAAACTGATTACTGGTTTACTGTTTTACTGTTGGTTTTAATGAAAATTAGCATACAGATAGAACATAACCCAGATTAACATATAGGCTACTTTTTATTCCGGGAAGATAAACAGTTCCCGAGGGATGCGCGATAAACGACATTCAAGCGGGCGAAGTCGCGGGCATAGGCTAGTATGAACATAGTAACGGTATACTAAAACAGAAATGAGAGCGCATCATTTATGAGACGACTTTTGGTTCGAGGGTGTTTATGAATAAACTCCTGCATGTATTTATTCCAAAGATTCAAAATGTTCACTAACTAAAGCCGCGTCTCCTGCGACAATAATTTTTGATATTTCTAACATCTGACATGTTTTTCTAACAAAATGTAGGCGTGGCCTAGCTGTTTGGCTACATGTGATTGGCCTAAGCAAAATGTTAGCATGTTATGTTAGAATGTTTTGTTAGATTTTGGTCGCAGGAGACACGGCTTAAGCTACGCTTCTATCTAAATTATTTGGTAGATTTAATGCTTCTTATCTCATTTATTTACGTCCAAAATTGTGTTAAAATTTGTGCTAAAATACAAATGTTTCCAGGCTCATGTCATAACTTTTAAATCAATTATCTTTTTGCTGTTTTGTTAAAATAAAAGCTATCTGGGCTTATAATGCTTAAAATGAAGAAACTAGTCGATATCATGCTTAGTTCTGCCCCCTGATTCAGAACCACACTATAACTAGTGTCAATCAATTTGGTTTGCTATCTCTTTTTATCTCGTTACGTGAATCATAAGACGAAACGAGATAACAAACCGAACCGATCGACAGCTGGTTATCGTGTGGTTCTGAATCGCGTAGCGTAGCAGGACCTACAATGGAGTGATCATCTTCGACGTTTGTATAAAGAATTGACAGGCTAGTAACTAGACTGTCACTAACTAGTTGCTCGTTCAACCTTGAGGTGAAAACTAGAAAATACTTTAATTAGCATACCTTACTAAGCTGTCTAACATTCTGACAGTGGTACGTGAAGGATCTCTGTGTTCTGACTTCCTTTGAGCCATGTAGTACTTTTGCAGGATCATATTTGCTGATTTTGTCATTTCAGTGTATTTTGGTCCAACCAAACTAATATACATCTGAAACAGTTATGCAATTACATATTAATTAATTAATATTATTAACATTTTCTTATTAATAATATTAGGCAATCTTGGCATTATTTTACCTGTAACTTTTCGAGGTTCCATTTCTTTTTTGATTCTACAGCATTTAAATCTCCGAAAAGTATGTATGATGACACAAGTTTATCCCATGTCTTGTTCTTTGAGTCCAATAGAATGAATATTAAATCAAACCTGAAAACACATTTCCATATTAACGATTTTTTTAAACAAATAAACAATCAGGCTTTACAACAATAAACAGGCATTATAACAATAAACAGGCTTTATAACAATAAACAGGCTTTATAACAATAAACAGGCTTTATAACAATAATCAAGCTTTATAACAATAATCAAGCTTTATAACAATAAACAGGCTTCATAACAATAAACAGGCTTTATAACTCCCGCAAAAAAACAACATTACCTACTTAACAGGGGACTTCCAAGTGATACGTTGACACTCAGTGGTTGATCTGTATCATAATGTCCTTTAGGATTGCAAGCAGCAATTATTGCACAACGAGTGTTTAATTTGCATACTATACCAGCCTGAAAAATGTACAACATAATATCATAAGGCATAAAACTATAAAACGATAATCCTTTCACCAAAGTAGACCTTAATTTTGAAGAGTAAAGATTAAATTTGATAGAATTTCGTACCTTTGCAACTGAGATAGTTTGTTGTTCCATCGCCTCATGTATTGCAGTGCGATCATGTTCTCGAAGCTGTGATATTTCGTCAATACAACATACGCCCCCATCCGATAAGACCAATGCACCAGCCTCTAACTGCCATTCTCCATCTTCCTGCAAAAAACATCAACATCGGTAAGTATTGAGTATACCGCGGACTGTGGACTAAGGACTTAACCCTTTTCATTTGGAGAAGAGGCCCGTGCCCAGAAGTAGGACAATAAAGAAAAAATCTAAGGTTGTCTGGTAGAGAACGCTTATGGCGTTAAGACCGCCTTTGTACCCAGTTGTGCATAAAGAATTAAATAAAGGTGGTTTTAAAGCGGCGAGGCGAGGATTGGATGGGATGGGCGTGAATTTAAATCACGTTGACCCTTTCACACCGAAAGATGTACATCGCGAGCACGTGCCGTCTTTCGCCGACCAGCGCCGGCACGTGCCTGCTGCGATGTACCGTTTTGCAATGTAATAAGTACCAACACATATTTCAATTCTCGCCTCGCACATCCTCGCCTATCCAGACCTTTAACACCAAAGATGAGCCTGACGTGAATTGAAATTTTGTTATATAAATTTCAATTCTCGCTCGGCCCATCCACGCCACGCCTCGCCGGTGTGAAACCACCTTAATGGGCTGCTTATGTATGTATCCAGTTCAGAGTAGACATGGGTAACTCAACAAAATGGCGTGAGCTGCAGCACAGCTCACGGTTCACATGTTTGAACCGGAGCTGTGAACCGGCTCACAGATCAGCTCAATTTGTGCCTCTGTCTATTTCGAGTTATGATCTGTGATGCGAGTCGCTGAGCTTATAGAGTGTTCGATCTATTTGAGCTGTGCTCGCTCGATCTTGCACCTGTGATTCGAACCTACGACTCCTAACTGCTTTAGCCACTAAGCTACCGTGAACACTGCTCGTGGTATCGAAACTGGCGTACTGAACCAGGAGTTGCAGTTTCGAATCCTGCTCGTGAGCGATTTTTTTCATTCTACAATTTAAATCGTTAAAAATTATGAACTTAACTAAGGGCCAAAATAATATCCTATCTATCTACGATTTACCCTACTAGAGATAGAAATTTGACATAATTTGTATGGAGCTAATGTCAATATTCGTCGAAGGGTCGGCACTCGAAGTTGTAACGGAATACGTCTACCTAGGGCAGGCAATTCAGCTTGGTAGACACAACTTCGAGAAAGAAGCCAACAGAAGGATCCGTCTGGGCTGGGCAGCATTTGGCAAACTTCGCCGAGTCTTCTCGTCGCCTATACCGCAAAGTTTGAAGACAAAGGTCTTCAACCAGTGCGTCCTGCCTGTCATGACTTAGGGTGCCGAGACGTGGACACTGACAGTTGGTCTGGTCCACAAATTTAAAGTCGCTCAGCGAGCTATGGAGCGAGCTATGCTTGGAGTTTCTTTGAAGGATAAAATCCGTGACGAGATTATCCGGAGAAGAACCGGAGTGACCGACATAGCTTGTAGGATCAGTAAGCTGAAGTGGCAGTGGGCTGGCCATGTCTGTCGAAGGACCGATGGCCGCTGGAGCAGACGAGTCCTTGAGTGGAGACCGCGTATCGGCAAACGCAGCGTAGGGCGCCCCCCTGCCAGGTGGACCGACGACCTAAAGAACGTGGCTGGGGGGGACTGGATGCGGAAGGCAGAGGACCGAGCGTTGTGGCGCAACTTGGGAGAGGCCTATGTCCAGCAGTTGACTGCGATAGGCTGAGTTGATTGATTGATAATGTCAAATTTCCATCTCCAGTAGGGCAAATCGCAGATAGATTGGATATTAATTTTGGCCGTAAATCAGCTTTATCCATACCCTAAGTGCTGCACATGTGAGTCCAGCTCGAGTGCTACCGGCCCCTGACGTGAACACTGAACGCGCCGTCAGGTCGGCACTAGTGCGGAGTAACTGGGACTTGCCAGTACCTGAAAAGTGTCCAGAATTACGAATATAGTTCAACTGAAATCAAAAATATAATCTGAATATCAGCCCTGCTCCCTGAGTCAGGGGGTCTACTCGCGTTTGACGGTATTCTATTTATATATTTATTATATTCTATTCATCATCATCATTTCAGCCGAAAGACGTCTACTGCTGGACATAGGCATCCCCCAAGCATCGCCACAATGACCGGTTCTTCTCTTTCCGCATCCAGTAGATTCCCGCGACCTTCACCAGGTGTCGGTCCACCTTGTGGGGGGCCTACACACGCTGCGCCTTCCAGTACTCGGTCACCACTCCAGAACTTTACTGCGGAGGAATGTGCCCCGCCCACTGCCACTTAAGTTTGGCAATTCTTCGAGCTATTTCGGTTACTTTCGTTCTCCTGCGAATCTCCTCATTTCTGATTCGATCACGCAGCGACACTCCGAGCATAGCCCTCTCCTTTGGACCTTTGAGTGACTTTGAGCCTTCTTATCAGGCCCATTGTGAGCGACCACGTTTCAGTCCCGTAAGTAATTACTGGCAACACACACTAGTCAAAGACTTTCGTCTTGACGGTATTTTGCGGTATTTTGGACGAGAAGATATTGCGTAGCTTCCCGAACGCTGCCTACCCGAGTCGGATTCGACGATTGACCTCGAAGAAGCCTATATTATAATCACGGCCGATGGGGCAGTAAATTTCTGGAGTCGCGGACGCGTACTGGAAGGCGCAGCGTGTGTAGGCCCCCCACAAGGTGGACCGACGACCTGGTGAAGGTCGCAGGTATCCGCTGGATGCGGAAAGCGCAGGACCGGTCGCTGTGGCGATGCTTGGGGGAGGCCTATGTCCAGCAGTGGACGTCTTTCGGCTGAAATGATGATATTATAATCTGGGTTATGGTATATCTGTGTACCAAATTTCATCCAAATCCGTTTAGCTGGAACACAGCGTGATTGAGAACAAACATCCAAACATCCTTCCCGCGGCTTCGTCTACGTATAATTCGGCTTATCACAGAAAGACTTACCGCGCATCCCTCGGGCCTTGTTTAGTTTCCCGGGATAAAAAGTAGCCTATATTTTAATCCGGATTATGGTCTACCTGTGTGCCAAATTTCATCCAAATCCGTTAAGCCGTTTCAGCGTGATTGAGTAACAAACACGCAAACTTTCACATCTTGATATATAAAACAGTCGGGTAGAACATACAGATAGAAAGAACATAACCCGGAATAACATATAGGTTACTTTTTATTCCGGGAAGATGCACAGTTCCCGAGGGATGCACAATAAACGACATTCACGCGGGCGAAGTCTCGGACATAAGCTAGTTTATAATATTAGTAGGATAGTAGGATTAGCCGATGCTTACCTGGATCTCCTACTAGAAGTAGATGACACTGTCCACGCACACGGGTTTCATGTTTCTCATCTTGAGCAGTTTTCTTACTATCATTCTCTACAACATGATTTGATCCAGTGATAACCGTCAGTATTACTGCTAGCTTCACCAAATGGAGACCATAGACCTAGAATGATAAAAAAGTTAAATTGATTGGAAATAATAGACTAGAGTAGATAAGCAGATTACTTGTTACAAAGGTTCCAAAGATAAGAAAAGTGGACACAATTATGTTTTTTTTTTTTTTTTTTTTTGTTCAGTGGTATACATAACAAAAACATTCTAAAGATGTAAACATAAACTCATTAGAGTTTTACCGTACATCAGTATCATCGACTATACAAACAGGTAAACAAAAATATAGTTGACAAGGTAGGATATTAAATAAGTACAATGAGGGTAGATACCAGATAATATTTATCTACATTATGAAGGAGCGAACACCGGTGACTGCGCGATCCGTCTTTACAAACTGGTGGAGGGTAGTATTTGTGTTGATACAGGTTGTTCCTACAAATGCAGCAAACTTTTGAGAATTTATTATACTTACATTAATAATGTTATTAATTGTATTGACTAGTTATTTTTATTATTGTGTCTTTGTAACTTGCAAGAAATGTTGTTTTAATTTAAATTTTATGTTTTTTTTTTGTTATTTTATCCCTTAGAGATGTTGGTAGTTGATTAATTAGGTAGGGTATAATATATTTTAACGTTCTCCTACCATGTAAATTAAAATATTTTGGAAGTAACAATTTGGCATTAGTGACACTACGAGTTTTCATTTCATTTATTCTCAAAGTTAAGCCATTTGGACACAAATCAGGTCAATAATGAAACAAAGTTTAACCGGATTTTATCGCGTGTATTATTTAAATTGGTTTTCCTGACGTTTCGAAAGCTTTGCAGCATAGCTAGCAAACTTTTTTTTATTATAATGTGTAGTGATCGCGAAAACCTAAGAAATTATTAGGTCAATAATCCAATCTTGTGGCTTGTTCAAAATGTCCTTATTTAATTTCTATTGAAAATTTTGTTTCATTAAGATTTCATGGAGTTCCTTGCCGGTTCTTCTAGATAGGAATTAGGACCTACTATTTGGAACCATGCAACTAGAGTTGATCCTTTACTTATAAAAGATCAACTTTAGTTGCATGGTTCCTTTAGTTGGTTGGTTTGATGGTACTTATACCCATCTATCTGGTCTATAAAAAAATAAAACCTTTGACTTTGAATTTCCAAAAGAGACCATTTTATTTTCTGTTCTGTTAGGTTTTATATTCAATCCACACTAGGCCAGCATGGAGTACTCAAGCAAGCCTGAACTTTTCTCATGCCCGTGCAGTTAACAGTAATTGGTTAATTAAATACCTATGTATTTCACGTAGGTTTTATATTCCTTCATGAGTCTCACCTGAGGACATACAGATGCTAAAATGCGATCCCTGCCTTTCATAGGACAGGCTTCATACTTTGACCAGAACTCATCGAAGCAGTCTTTTATATCAGGAGCACTAGATACAACCTCTGATCTCTGTGCATTACACACTTCTACAAAATTGGCTTGCAAAACTAGCTCAACTTCAGATTTTTTATTGTGGGATGAAGGCCGCCATCGACGTCTCAGTGTCCCACTGTAAAAGAAAATCATAAAATATTGGTTACAAAAAAAACTTTACAGGAAAGTTGAAAGGCAAGAAAAAAGGAACAGACGGCTGGCTGTCTTCATGAGAAAAGGTTTTCTGTAATTAGAAATATCAATTCAATTCAATTTTTTCAAGTTATGGCTCCATCGTTATTCGATGATTTTGCCAATGTCAAGGGTAGGAAAAGACACAGTGATAAGTTGATAAATTGTGAAAAAAAAATACTAATAAGTACAGCAGTGCTATTGTCAAACGTTCGGAACGTTTCCGTATTCGAATTTGAGAACCGAACGGATTCGGAAACGCTATTCATAGTTCTTTAATTTTCCGACGGAAAATGGCTCTCGGAAGATTATCCGTAAATTGACGTCATCAATCCGTCTAGAACCGTCAAAAGTTGTCGATTTCGTTTTTTTTATTATTTATATAAATATTTGAGACATTTTATACAGCACAGCACCAAACTAAGCAGAGCTTGTACTATGGGTACTAGACAATGGATATAATACTTATACCAGGCCCCTCAGAAAGTATTGCGAAAAAAAGTTTTTATATATGGGAGACTGGCCAGTTATACTGGCGGCGTCTGTGGTCTAGTGGTTCGAGAATCGGACTGCTGATCACGAGGTCGTGGGTTCGATTCCCACAGGACACAAATATTTGTGTGATGAACATAAGTGTTTGTGTTGGTCTGGGTGTTTCTTATGTATTATAAGTATGTATTTACAAAAAAAAAAGTATATAAGTATTATATCCATTGTCTAGTACCCATATCACAAGCTCTGCTTAGTTTGGGACTAGATGGTGCTGTGTAAAAAACGTCCCGAAGATATTTATTTATTTTATTTATTTATTTATTTATAATGTTTTTCGAAAATATGATTATTTATAAGTAAAAATAAGTAAGTTCCAATTTCAAAATTTCCCTCCACATTTTTTGCGAGTTAATTCAAAGTATTGTGTCTCACTGAAATATGGATCTGCGCCGGGAACATTTTAGAGCTATGATTTTATACGATTTCAAGTGTCGCCTGAAACCGGATGAATCGTACGATAGACTTCAAATGGCATTCATGGATGAAGGCCCTTCCAAGGCAACCGTGTATCGTTGGTATAACGAATTCAAGCGCGGTCGACCAACTTTGGGGGATGACGAAAGAAGCGGTCGCCCTTTGACGGCTGTTACCGAAGAAAACGTGCTAGCAGTGAAAAATTTAATCCAAGACAATAGGCGAATTACATATCAGGAGATTCAACACATATTGAAGATTGGATCGGGAAGCGTTCACGAGATTCTACACAGCCATCTTCGCGTGAGGAGGATAGTATCACGCTGGGTGCCGCACAACCTCACCGATGCTCAGAAGCAGGCCCGGGTGGAATGGTGCCGTGATATGCTTAACAAATTTGAAGCAGGCTCGTCTCGGCGTGTTTACGACATCGTTACAGGTGATGAGTCCTGGATTTATCAATACGACCCAGAAACCAAGCGCCAGTCGACTGTTTGGGTGTTTCAAAATGAGCCAACGCCTACCAAAGTGAAGCGATCTAGAAGCGGGGGTAAGATTTTGATCGCTAGCTTTTTTAATTTGACTGGCCACTTGGTATCAATTCCCTTACGGGATCAAAGAAGCATTAATGCCGAATGGTATACTACCAAATGTTTGCCAGAAGTTTTCTCTGTTATAAGCAACAAGCGACCAAACACAGGGCTCCGCGGGCTACTGCTCCACCACGACAATGCACCTGCGCACACCGCACTCAAAACGAGGGACTTCCTGGACAGCACGCCAGTCAAACTCCTGGGTCACCCTCCTTACAGCCCTGATCTAGCACCGTGTGACTTCTTTTTATTCCCAAAAATAAAAAATCAGCTCAAAGGGATACAATTTTCGTCGCCGGAAGATGCGCTGGCTGCGTTCGAGCAGGCTGTAAACGAGGTGTCTGCGGCGGACTGGAAAAAGTGTTTTGAAAACTGGTTTAGGCGCATGAATCTTTGTATAGAGGCTGGTGGAAAGTACTTTGAAAAGATTTGATAAAAATATATGTACGTATAGAACAATTTTTTTTAGTTTCGCAAAACTTTCTGAGTGTCCCACGTATGTGTACCTATTTTTTTTCAAG
The DNA here is from genome assembly GCA_949699075.1 of Asteroscopus sphinx. Lineage (NCBI taxonomy): Eukaryota > Metazoa > Arthropoda > Insecta > Lepidoptera > Noctuidae > Asteroscopus > Asteroscopus sphinx. Next base: position 17,516,139 of record OX453013.1, read on the forward strand.
TGTCTTCTTATAATTCGTCCCTCCAACAATTTTCATAGCGTCTTGATAGGCATAACTTCAGCCTAACTTTCCTCTCGGAATCAAAATATTTTCCGACGGTTGTGAATGTACGTTGCCACCTTTAAAAACCGGCCAAGTGCGAGTCGGACTCGCGCAGTAAGGGTTCCGTACCTCTCAACGACCTGATACCCCATAAAAACTAATTTAATTTACGAGAGTTTATCAAAAGACATCAACGCACAGTGCGCGAAATATGAATTTTTGCATCTCTTTCTTACGCAGGTACCACCACATATGTCTATGTTTGTGTTATTTTTAGTATTTGTTGATTTGTTTTTTTTTGGGATGCATTAAAAGAGCCTCCACGAGTGACGATATTTAATTGATCGTCCGGCGCACCCTGGGCAGTCAGCCCCGCTACCAACCTGCTGACTGGCTAATCTTTTCCCCACGACATGAGCTGTTATTATTATGTAGCTCATGTCGACACGATAGAAGAAGAAGAAGTATTTGTTGCTAAACTATATAATATACACTATATCTGACCAAGTTTGACGCTGGTATATACATATTACCGTTTTGAAGATAGAGCAGGAACAAAAACGTTGAAAAAAATGCATGTTTTTTGAGGCTTCTTGTATGTTTTAGACTTTTTTTTGTTTTATGGATTAGACGTGTTACACCTCATAGCAACACAATTTCTGAGAAAATTTCAACCGGTTACCTATTACCGTTCAAAAGATACAGCCCTGTGACAGACAGACAGACGGACGGACGGACGGACAGCGTAGCGAGTAATAGGGTCCCGTTTGGCACCCTTTGGGTACGGGACCCTAAAAAAGGCAGGCCCAGAGATTTTTGATATAAATAAGTAGTTTTTGTTTAAAAGAACATAAATAATTTAATTTTAATGGCTTGCTGAATAGTGAATATACGATTACGAAGACCTTCTTCTTCTTCGTGTCGACATGAGCTACATAATAATAATAGCTCGTCGTGGGGAAAAGATTAACCAGTCAGCAGGTTGATAGCGGGGCTAACTGTGTGTGTGGTCGTCACGAAGACCTGTAGTAGTTAGTTTATTTAAAAAACCTGTCCTGGCCCCATTTGTATTCCTGAATTGTTTTGGCCCGTGATGGAAAAAATTGGCCTACCCCTGGGCTAAATCATAGATACAGGATCTTTTTGCTTATAATCCAGAGTTCCAGACGGTCCAGCTCAGACCAAGCGACGACGGACTATTGGCAAACAATGGTCCTTGGCAGATGAGCAAAGCTGAATGTTAATTAATTGACATCGCTCGTTCTTCCTCTCTGCGCGGGACGGCTCTAGAGTCTCGCGCTTACCGCCCAGTCTGACCCGGAGAAATTTGATGCTAACCCGTAGCCCGCACATTTAAACCCGTAGACTCCGGGTCAAACCCGGAGGGTTGGCAGCCCTAGGTGTAGGTGGGGTTGGAACGTCATAAATAAGCATGGAGATTGCTTACCATCAGGAGACCCGAATGCTCCTATGCCAGAAAAAAAACAGGTTGGTAAGTTAGATTTGAACATACCAAATAATGACATCATCGCCAGGCTTGCAGCAGTCCACCAGATCATCTTCTAGGACCACCCACATGGAGCCAGGTATTGTGCCTATACTCAGCTTATTTACTTGCTCCTGGAATAAATCATAGTAATATTTATACCTCAAGAAGTAACATGTTGATGAGGTATCTCCTTTGAGTATTTAAACCAGGGATGTTACGGAGGTGGGTATACCGGAACCGGAATCGGAGCTTTCAAATCTGATTTACCCAAGTCGGAGTCTGAGTCGGAGCCGAGTCGAAGGCGGAGGCGGAGAAGCAGACAGATGTAGTGGACAGAACCAGCAGTTCTAGTGGTAAAACCACTAAGGTGGCAACACTGTCTGAACGGGAAACGCGAACGTGAGGGGATTCCCCGGGCGACAAGTCAATTGATGGAACTGATATCATAAGAAAATAGAATATTATTACCTATTCTATGCTGATATATTAGTACGGTCGGCCGCACATCGGTGGTAACACTTTGACATTAGCAGCATCTTTATTTCGTAAGCCCGGTTTTCGAATTGAAGTGTTACCACTGTCATACAGTCGACTGTACCTAATCGTTAAGATACATTTCAATGTGGCACACAGATCAAAAAAATGAAAAAATGTGTAAACACAGATCGTCAGTGGGTTACCACTGTGTTAAGTTGAATTACGAAATCTGCGCTTACTGCTTACGAAATAAAGACGCTGTCAAGGTCAAACTATTACCACTGACGTGCGGTCCACTGTACAGTGTCAGTAGTACACATTTTATATGGCCCACCGATAGGATAGCGAAACGAACGAACTTGCGCAGATGAAAATTCAAATATGCGAGAATTTGGTAATTTTTTTTTTTACGTTTCGGGTGTTTTCGTCGATCGTCTTTTCGTGTTTGCACGAACGACGATTGACGTGCACATACATACTGTACGAAAACTTAGTTGTCAAAATGATATCGATAATTTACAGCGCTCGAAACTAAGGCCCGTATTTACAGAAGGTTCTTCAAGTACAGTTTAAACTCTAATCACCTGAAATCGTTACTTGAGTATCGGTTTTATTCCAGAACGGTAATTAGAAACTTTAATTCAACAACATAACACACGAATTTGACCTGAAATAGAATAGAAATCTCTACTTAAGCGTAGTCTGGACCACACTAGAGTGATTACAGATCAAATCTCTGCTCAAATACCGAAACAGGTGACATATAAAATATAAAACTTTTTAACAAAAAATTGAACCGACGATAACAGAAACTAAAACCGGCCAAGAGCATGTCGGGCCATGCTCAGTATTATAGGGTTCCTTAAGTAGGTGTACAAACGAATCAAATCGAATATTAATCATGGCTATTTTAGTTTTTGCAATAATCGGCAGCATTCGCGACTCAGAGCGTGTTGTTAGTAGTGCCATCTAGCGATAAATTCAAGAAGCCAAATTGAAGAAGTGTGTTCAACATAACACAAAGTTACTTTTTGTGATTTTTTCAAATAGAAAGTAGCTAAAGGAGCATTATTTGCTATGATCATTTTTCTCTAAGGTCAATGACCTTTGAACTAGGACGTTTTAAGTATTTTTCAGTTTTCTGTCTATAACTCAAAAAATTATAATCACATTATACTCGAAATAATTTTAAAAGAGAGTTTTCACAAAGGTCTATCAATGTGGAAGATTATAAGTTTCTACGTTGCATAGTTTAGAAATGGCAGGGGGGGGGACACATTGCAAGCCACTTTGGCGGGCTATATTTCGCAGATGGTACACCTGATAAAAAAGTGATGTATGAAACATTACCTTCATTTTAGTAGACCTATTCAATGATACCCCACACGAGGGGGTGCAGCGAAAAAAATTTTTTTTTTGCCATTTCACATGTATGGGCGCTACCCCTAAAGAACGTAAAAACTATTTTTTTATTCTTTTAAAATTGAGATCTATATGCAGACTATTTTTGAACAAAATTTCATTTACTTATGTTTATAACTGTAGAAGTTATTAAGCTGTAAAGGATTAGGACAGACGGACAGACGGACAGACGGACAGACGGACAGACGGACGGACATGACGAAACTATAAGGGTTCCTTGTAGGACTTCGGAACCCTAAAAAGCGAAAAATAAATAATTATGAGTCGGCGCCAAACAAACTTTTAACAAGCAAAGTGCGTGCAAGTTGCAAGTTGCAAGTGGCCGAGCTGAGAACGCATTTTTGGAAAGTTATTGTTTATCGTTGAAAATTTCATGTTGTATTTGATGTTACGTTGTTTTTATTATTTATTTAAAGTAATTTAATGATCTTCGTTGATTGTTTGTTTGGCGCCGACTCATAATTAGTTATTTTTCGCTTTTTAGTTTCTGTTTTCGTCGGTTCAATTTTTTGTTAAAAAGTTTTATTTAAAAAAAAATTGTGGCTAAAATCTAAGTCCAGTTCTTCATTATGTTGAAGTGTTTAGAACTACATTTATGTGTGCCTAGTTTCATTCAGTGGGTGGACAAGCACTCATCCCCCCCCCCCTGTTTTCCTACCCTTGGGGTGGATTTTGATTTTGAAATTTAAATGGGACCAACTTCGAGATATACCCTATCCATTAATAAAATAATTATCAAAATCGGACCACTCTGTAAAAAGTTATGCGTGGTCATAAAAAAAAAAAAAAAACCACCAAAAAAAGAACCTCCACCTTTTTTTCGTCGGTTAAAAACTATAAACTCAGCTGAACTGTGATCAATTAATCTCTGCTCGAGGAACGTTCTAAAATAGAATTAAAGCTCAACTCAAAACTAGTTTTAAACAGAGATCAACGCTTGAGTATCGTTCTGTAATACGGGCCTTGGAACCGATCCCTCGATGTTGGCAAAATCATCGAAAAACGATGGAGCCATAAGGCTCAAGACACACCTACAGATCAGATCCGATCCGATCCGATCCGACCCGATCCGGTAAGAATCTGACCGGGACGTCTAGAAATCCATACAAAATGTTCTAGCTGGCACACACCTCCCGATCCGATCCGATAAGCAAGCCCGGTAAGAATCTAACCGGTGACGTAAGCAAGAGGCGTAGTTTACGTGCAATTCCCATTCGGCACACACCTACCGGTTCGACCCGACGCCGGCAATTCTTACATCCACAGTGTTGCCAGTGTCACCAGAACTGGTGATTTGGGAACTTTGGGGCCCCCTATTTGTGGACAAAATTAGTTTCTGGTGGCTAGTAGATTTTTGTGAAATAAGTTGAGTAGGTAATTATCGTGTATGTACTTATTTCGAAAAAAATAACGTTTTTATTTGAACCCTTTCGTTTTATTGTCTTTACGAAATTAATATTATTTATGTATGGACTAAATTTTCCTTTCATTATATTGAAAAACATGGTGTCGCTCTTAAAAAAATATTTATATGAAGGTTAATTTTTGTTTACTAAGTTCTCCTTTATTTTTCATAAATGACATAGTTTTTATTCACATTTATGTATTGGTTGATTACACGTTAAAAAGCTGTTGGTTTTAAGAGCTCCTACTAGTGGGCTAGCAAATAATTTGCAGGCAACACTGCTTCCAATGATGTAGTATATCGTACCCTCATTGAAAAAAGAGCTTAAGATTGAAAATGTTGGAAATTAATGCGTAAATTTTTCGATGTATAGTGAACTCATTGTTGAAGAGCCAAATAAATAAATTTAAGTTTTTTGGGAGAGTTACAAATCTGTTTAAATGAAATGCATTAATAATCATAAAAAATACTGAATATATCTTATCCTAACTATTATAAAACTGTGAATGTCTGTTTGTTTGTTTGTTCGAGTATCACGCTAAAACTACTAAACCGATTTTGATGGTTTGAAAGCTGATGATTAGACTTAAAAACGAGTATGAGTTTTAAGAAAGAAAGAAAAAAAGAAAACGAAATTCGTGGCATACGTCGGGTAACGCCCGACAGCTATAAAGCTTCTACGCATTTGCAAGCGTGGATAGAAATTTACGCGTGGAGCGTGATAGATAGATAGGTAGATAGATATGGTAGATTTGGTGGATTTGGTAGATATGGTAGATTGGTGGATTTGGTAGATTTAGTAGATTGGTAGATCGATAAACAAACCATAGCTCTTAGACCCATCGTGTTGATACTCAAATGAAAGGGCTCGTTGAGATCTAGACAAATAAATGGTCAAAACTTCTGAAGGCCATATCTCCTAAACTATAGCTCTTCGACCTATCGTGTTAATAGTCAAAACTTTTGATGGCCATATCTCCTAAACCATAGCTCTTAGACCCATCGTGTTAGTACTCAAATGAAAGGGCTCGACGAGATCTACCCAAATATATGCTCAAAACTTCTAATGGCCATATCTCCTAAACTATAGCTTCGATACTCAAATGAAAGGGCTCGACGAGATCTACCCAAATATATGGTCAAAACTTTTAATGGCCATATCTCCTAAACTATATCTCTTAGACCTATAGTGTTAGTACTCGAATGAAAGGGCTCGACGAGATCTACCCAAATATATGGTCAAAACTTCAAATAGCCATATATCCTAAACTATAGCTCTTGGACCTATCGTGTTGTTACTCAAATGAAAGGGCTCGACGAGATCTACCAAAATATTTAATAAAAAATTATCTCCTACATTATAGCTTCGATACTCAAATGAAAGGGCTCGACGAGATCTACCCAAATATATGGTCAAAACTTCTAATGGCCATATCTCCTAAACTATAGCTCTTAGACCTTTCGTGTTAGTACTCGAATGAAAGGGCTCGACGAGATCTACCCAAATATATGGTCAAAACTTCAAATAGCCATATATCCTAAACTATAGCTCTTGGACCTATCGTGTTGTTACTCAAATAAAACTTTTTAACAAAAAATTGAACCGACGAAAACAGAAACTGAAAAGCGAAAAATAACTAATTATGAGTCGGCGCCAAACGAACTTTTAACAAGCAAAGTGCGTGTAAGTTGCAAGTGGCCGAGCGGAGAACGCATTTTTGGAAAGTTATTGTTTATCGTTGAAAATTTCACGTTGTATTTGATGTGACGTTGTTTTTAATATTTATTTAAAGTAATTTAATGATCTTCGTTGATTGGTTGTTTGGCGCCGACTCATAATTAGTTATTTTTCGCTTTTCAGTTTCTGTTTTCGTCGGTTCAATTTTTTGTTAAAAAGTTTTATTTTTCATTTTTTTGTGGTTAAAATCTCACTCCAGGTCTCCATTATGTCGTAGTGTATAGAACTATATTTATGTGTGTCAAGTTTCAATAGAATCGGTTAACAGGTAAGAATTCAGTGGGTGAACAAACACTCATCCCCTGTTTTACTACCCTTAGGGGTAGATTTTGATTTTCAAATTTAAATGGGACCAACTTCGAGATATACCCTATCCAATAAAAAAAGAATCATCAAAATCGGACCACTCTGTAAAAAGTTATGCGTGGTCATACATTAAAAAAAAAAAAAAAAAAAAAAATATATATATATATACGCGTCGAATTGAGAATCCTCCTTTTTTTCGTCGGTTAATGAAAGGGCTCGACGAGATCTACCAAAATATTTAATAAAAAATTCAGCCAAGCAATTTTCGACCTTGTTGAATTTTAGCGAAATTCCTTTCAATATTTGGAATAGTAATAATTCATAGTTTATGAAATTAAATATTTGTCAGTAATGTCTAAAATCACTTGGCTGATTGTTTTATTATATATTTGGGTAGATCTCGTCGAGCCCTTTCATTTGAGTACCAACACGATGGGTCTAAGAGCTTTAGTTTAGGAGATATGGCCATCAGAAGTTTTGACAATTTTTTTGAGAAGAGCTCGTCGAGCCCTTTCATTTCAGTGCCAACACGATGGGTCTAAGACCTATGGTTTAGGAGATACTGCCATCAGAATTTTTGACCATTTATTTGAATGAATGAGTACATTACTCATTGACCCCATCCATTTCAGTATAATTATAAACAAAAGATCACCGAGTCACTATTTCGTTATTAAATATTTTGCGTTAAGTAATTATAAAAAGATAATAACAGTCAAACGCCTTAATAAAATAACATTTCTTGTTTATAAACGCTAACATGTCAAAAGTGCCAAAAATATTTAGCATAAAATGCAATTTTTGTAGCACTTTCCAATCATAATAATAACACAAATTTTGTGTAACACCACTTATGTTTTTTTTGTACTGAGGGTACGATATTGTTGTGGCCCTACGCGAGCTCTTCTGGCGGTGGCTGAACGGCGACTAGAACGCAAATTCAGAATGCCCGGTGCCGGCAGGTGTGTGCCAATGCCAATGCTCCGCGATTCTTAAGAATCGGGTCGGATCGGATCGGGTCGGTAGGTGTGTCTGGAGCCTAACTATAAAAATCTGTGATAAAAATTTAATTGATTGAATGCAGTTGGTAACACTGCTTCTAACTGTCATTTCATAACTGTCATAATCTAACACTAACTTTTTCGCGCTTGTTTATTTAATAATAATAAGTGATAAAACGTTACTGTGACTGTGAATTGGTGAAAAAATGAGCATTAACTTTAATATTGACTACATTAAAAACAATAATAAAAGTTTTCAAAACAAAGTGTACATAAAATCAGCTGGACCGCCTAGGCCATTTCTTAACTTAAAACAAGAATGCAAAACGAGGAAAAGAATATTTACGAGAAGTTTTAAAAGTGAAATGTACAATAAAAAGCAATGGTTGTGTGGATGTGAGCGCCTAAATGCGTTATTTTGTTTTCCTTGCACTATTTTTGGTGGAGAGTCGATTTGGACAGAAACAGGTATCAAAGATTTGACGCATTTGGGTGAAAAAATAAAAAAACACGATTCTTCGCAAATGCACCTACAAAATGTAATGATTCTGTCTGTGTTAGGCACCGTCGACATTCGTAATCAATTGGATTCTGTTTATAGATCCAACATCCGAAAGTATAATGAAACAGTTGATAAAAATAGGTATATATTGTCACGCCTTATCGACTGTGTCAAGTTTTGTGGTGCATTTGATTTAGCTGTGCGAGGTCACAATGAAACAAGTGAGTCTATTAATGCCCGCGGGCTTGTAGATTTTGTGTCAGAGTTGGATGGAATTATGAAAGAGCATCTTGCAGCATCTACAGTCTTCAAAAGTATGTCAAAAACCATACAAAATGATATTTTGGACTCAATTTTATTTGTGTACCATAAAGGATTATCAGAGACAATAAAAAAATGTGACTATGTAGCAATTCAAGCAGACGAGACCACAGATGTATCCACAGTTGCGCAGATGGTTATGATTGTGAGATACGAAGAACAGGGACAGGTGTATGAACGATTTTGGAAATACCTAAGACCGCAATCGCATACTGCTGATGGACTGAGTGCTGCTATAATAAAAGAACTACAAGAACTTCAAATAACTCCTCAACAACTAATAGCACAATGCTACGATGGTGACTCTGTAATGAGCGATAATGTAGGTGGAGTACAGGCTAAAATAAAAATGGAGTATCCAAAGGCTCAATTTGTCCATTGCTATGCTCACCAGCTCAATTCAATAATAGAAAAAAGTGCTAGTAACAACAAAACTGTACAGAAATTTTTTGCCAATTTCCAAGCTTTTTCAGAATTCTTTTTACGATCGCATAAGCGTACTCAGATTTTGAACACAATTGTGTCAAAGAAAATACCTGCTGCTCCACAAACTAGATGTAACTTTAATTCACGAACACTTAACTCTGTTCATCGCTATAAAGAAGCTTTGAAAGAATGCATGACCACTATAATAGAATCAGAAAATGATGCCAGTTCTATAAATCAGGCTGACATGCTTTTAAGATATCTAAACGATAGCACTTTTTTAACCTGGCTCGACTTTTTCCAAACCATTCTGCTGCATACGGAAATTTTATTGAAACAGTTGCAAAAAAGAAAAATAGACTTAGTTTCGATAAAAAACAGTATAAAACATTTTGAAAGAAGTGTTCAAAATGCACAAAACTCCATTGACGAAGCCGAAGAACCAGCACAAAAAAAAACCAAAATGTACAGTTCCCCAGTTGCTAAAGAAGTTCGAGATATTATAATTACACAAGTAAAAGACCGATTCAGGTTCTGTAACCACTTGATTGCAGCGAAATTATTCTACTGTGAAAACTTTACTCAGTATCGTACTTCTTTTCCTGATGAAGATTTTAAGATCACTGTTTCAACCTATAACTTTTTGGACGAAAACAAACTGAAAAACGAACTCTTAGCTATTTATATTTGCGACGATTTTATAAATGCAAATAGTGCCATTGCTATTCTCCAATTATTTTACAACAATAATCTCACTGAACCTTTTTCAGAATCAACAAAGCTTCTTAAAATTATTTGTACAATACCGATGACTACGGTTGAAAACGAGCGATGTTTTTCGACACTTAAGAGAATCAAAACGTTTCTTAGACATACTATGTTCCAGGACCGGCTGAATGCTCTTTCTGTGTTCAGCATTGAAAAACAAATGATTCATTCCATACCAGACTTTAATAAAAAAGTTATTGAACATTTTGCTGCAGATAAAACTCACCAAATCGACTTAATTTATAAGAAATAAAAATAATAATACTAAAATGTCGTTTTATTAGAGTTTTAAATCATAACACTCTCACATAGTACAGTGCACCACTGGTTCTCTAAGCCGCAGCCACCACTGCCTAGAAGATTTGTATTTATTTAACTTTAAATTCATATCCTCTATTTACTATTTTATAATAATATAATAATCCCTGTCGTTTCCTTACGTTAACGTCGTGGAGCCGTAATTAAATGGGGCTTGTGTGCTTTAATGAGCGCTAGGGTTATTCCTTTACCTACCTAATCCCTATTCCTACATTTCTTTCCTTACCTTGCATAACCCCAATCCCTACCTAAGCTAGTCAACCCCCAGTCTTATAAGCCGCCTAGTTTCTCAATTCCTCTAAGTACATAAAATATGCGACGCGCCTAATTAGTCCAATATTTCCCCAGACGGGTACCGTAGCTAACCGCGATGAAGAATCCGGCTGCCCCACGTATTCTAGGGGCGGCACCGTATCGCAAACTTCTACCCAGTACAGAACTGTTGCAAATCTTCATCACGACTCATCCAATAGTTTCTCATCATCACGTATTTTCCCATTTGTCCTATCTGATAATCCATATTCCCGTCCACCAGCTCATTCAACCACAACAACTAATAACATGGTACTGGAAGATGTGCTAGAGACTGATTTAGTTACTAACCTTGCATCCACCACCGTCAGCCAAAAATTGCATAAAACAAAAGCTATGAATGAGTACATCCTACGCATTTATCTTGAGCTTACCTTGATGAAAACCGAAACAAGTGCTGACTCCCACTCCACACTAAGTTAATAGTTTTTTTTCCAGAAATGCACATATTCGATAGTGAGGAGTGATTAGAGAAGGGCTATATAAAAAAAATTGCTCACACAACATTATCATCATTTCAGCCGAAAGACGTCCACTGCTGGACATAGCCCCCCCAAAGCATCACCACAACGACTGTCTGAGCTTCCCGGATCCAGCGGATGCCCGCGACAGCGTTATAGTATAGACCAAAACTTTATAACATAAAAAAAACCGACCGACGACCGACGAAAAAACTATAAAGTAAAAAATAATCCTTGTATGTATTTCTAAATCTTTTCATAAACCAACATATTGAAGGCGGCGCGTGATTAACCCTTTCTTTACATATGTACATGTATTTCACGATCAATGGATCAATCATCATAAGCGTCATGTAAGGACTGCCACCAGACCCCCACAACCCAGTCACTGGGTAATACCGACATTCGGAGGTTAGACCATGTTTTCAATATGGTCCTATCTAAACTAAATAAAGACCAACAATAACTGCACCTGCATTTTTATTTCCTGATAATCCTTACAGTGCTCTCTTGAAACCATTGGCACCTGGGAGAATGTAGAACTTCTACATGCTTTCACATCATTGCCACATTTCGAGGGAGGTCTCAAGATATATCTGTTCTCAAATTCAGCTTCCATGCAGTTCTCATATTTGCATTTCATACAAACATATTTTCTCTGATATTCTAACATTTTAGACTGTGTTACTCTTACAACTGTGCCTGAAATAGAAAAATTCTAATAAAATTATAAATTCTATAATATGGATGTTTGTTTGTTTGGCCTTCAATCACATAAAGATAACTGAATAGATTTGGATGAAAATTGGCACACAGGTAAACCATAACCTGGATTAACATATTGGCTACTTTTTACCCCGGTGAGATTAAAGCAGGCCACAATCACTATGCCACATTTTAACTTATCCATTGCTAGCCCAGTGTGTGTGTACAAGGCCCAGTTGTATCGAGAAAACAAACAATTAGATGTACATGTGGGAAGCATGTTGCATGACTAGTATGCGGCCGACAGTACCTTAAGCATGCACAATAATAACGTCTTTCTGTGATAAACCAAATTAAATGCAGGTGAAACTGCAGGCATTGGCTAATATTTTTTTAAAGCTTTCAATTTTAGCATTATTGTATTGTCATCAGAACTGTTGCTTGCATCATCAACTCAGCATATCGCAGTCCACGGCTGGGCATAGGCCTCTCCCAAATTGGGCCACAACACTTAGTTCTTTGCCTTCCGCATCCAGTCCCCCCCCAGCCACATTCTTCATGTTGTTGGTCCACCTGGCAAGGCACCCTACGCTGCGTTTACCGATTCACAGTCTCCACTAAGGACTCGTCTGCTCCAGCGGCCATTGGTCCTTCGACAGACATAGCCAGCCCACTGCCACTTCAGCTTACTGATCCTACAAGCTATGTCGGTCACTCTGGTTCTTTTCTGGATAATGTTGTTATGGATTTATCCTTCAAAGAAACATCAACGCAACAACATCACCCACTGCGGTCACCAATCCGCCTGCCCGACTAGGCATAAAACTCAATGAACGCACAACAGTTGCTTCCATGTGTATGCAAAATATCAGCCTATTTAGATAACTGGAACTGGCTCAAAATTGATAAACAAGACACAGTTTGTAGCAGACGGACTATGGAGAGACTGGCAGACAAAGAACGAAAAGCTTCTTTTTCGTTTTATTAGTAAGCAAATGAAGTTTGGACAACTTATACTAACCTGTGACTTTCAAAAAACATCCCAAATCCAAATTTTTCGGAAAAACAGTACGATGTAGTTCCGGACAAACTGGCAAACCGAAGAACCTTGCATGGATATTACGTTTTAAAAAGTAATAATCCAAGTTTGATATTGTTGTTTTATATTCATCACGTTCTAGGATTGTTTGTTGGGCTTTTATTAAATCCTTATCACAGGCTGGTAAACTCTCCACAGGACTACAAAGCACTTGATCTCCGACATCTGGATATGTCTCGAAGAGTTTCAAAAAGCTGCAACACGTTAATTAAATTCTGATTCAAACTAACAGCTCTCCCAAGTTACCAAGTAAACAATTACCATAAAGCTAAGATATCAATGCATACTTACTCGATTTTGATGCTGTAGTAACCCAAATTATCCCTTTCTGATAAAATATTTACACAGTCATCTAAATGGAACTTTATAATGTAGTCCAAAATCATTTTAAAACCTATTGCGCGGGCTTTGTTCTGTGGTTGTGTTGGTGTTGTGTTTCAGTATATTACAATGTACTCTGTGGTGTTGTGAACATATATAATAAACAAATGTAGGTACTCTGTGGTTGTGAATGTGAAATTGTGAACTTTGATGACGAACTTTTGAGTTTCCAACGTGATTAACATTTAAGAAATAACATATTTTACTTGGGTTGATTGGGATAATATCTACAAGTATAGCTTACCCTTCTATATTTTTTCATTTAAAGTTGTTTAAATCAATGGTAGGTAACTATTTTTTCAAATTATGATTGAATTTAGATCATAGTCAGGAAAAAAACATTAAAATTCAAGTCAATAAACATAGATGGTAATTTTTTTCCTATATCTTTGCCTTCAGCATGTTCCTGACAAGCATTTTGTTTCATGAAGAAATTGATTAAAAAAACCGGTAGCATGTTTAATTTGTCCATTTCCCGCTTTTAGTCGAGACCCCGCGCTCTCCCCGAGCAGGTCTCTCATTCCCCGCCAATCGGGAAATTCCCCGTCGATTGGCAGCACTGCCCGCAAGGCCGCAACTCACCTCAAACTGTCACAGTGACAGTGTCAGTGTTAAGCCTCCTCTACACGTCTACAGATGCAACTACAGACCTCATCTTCGGTTGCGTCCGCCAACGTAGAACGTAGTTAATAGTTATTAATTGTTAAACTTGGATTAGATTACATGGAAGGATTTTTTGTAGTGAATATATTCTCTTTACGCCAACATATAGAGGGGGTAGTTTGCGCGTCTGTTGTAGGTATTTAACGTCCGCAGACGCATCCGCCTCGAATCCGATTGTTGTCGGCATAGAGCAACCGCAACCCCAGGGAGGGGAGATGCCATAACGCTTCCAACCGATACATTTTATTCTGTCGTTTTTGGCGGGGTGCTCCAGGCTCCACGCACACACTATAACTTTTTCGCATACGTTTGAATTTTTTCGTTCTATCGCTATAAACACACACATCCTTAAATTTAAAATACATCAACAATTTAAATACCTACACATCGATATTTTCTGTGTACAAACATCGTGTTATGACGCACACATTGACAAGTCAATCTAGTGACTCGACTCTATCGACAAAACATTATCGATGTATGAGGGTGTTTATCGTAAAATGGAAGTAGGAAACCATTGAAATATAGAAAAAACTAGTTTATAATAAAGTAATTTTATTCAGGTATTGGGTGTTTATCGTAAAATGGAAGTAGGAAACCATTGAAATATAGAAAAAACTAGTTTATAATAAAGTAATTTTATTCAGGTATTGGCAATGTGCAAGGTGGTGGGGACAGTCAAATAGATCGCAGCGCACGCTGCGGTAGAAATGTGAAAAATATTAAGACTGTGTTTCGTATTTCCACATTAAATTCGCTGTATTTTTGATTTTTAAAGTACTCTTGAAGACGAGTAAAGTTAACACAAACTGGTTAGTATTTTTGATGTATTCCTGTGATTACCTTCCGAATCCATTATAAAATCAGCTCATTGGTATCTATTCCATTACCTTGTAAAACAAGTTTCATAAGTTTGTAAAACAATAAACGACAATTTATTATATCGATAAAAAATCAAGTAGACATTTGTGCCTAACTTTATTCGGCCCAGACAGTTTCGGGCTGCCGGTCGAGCTATGTCATAGAATTGCGGACTCGCGCCTAGACTGGTTGATCAACAGGTCGGGACGAAACTATTTAGATTGATATTTGAAATTTACTGTTTTAAAATAACAAATTGAAATTATTTAAATGAAATTTACTTACATATGAAAGGAAATGCCGTCTTTATTTATATTTGACGTTCCAAATCTTTTTTTATAGCAGAAAACTGAACAATTCGGCATTTTTCTTGGAGCACAATCACTCGCGCAGGTCGATTCAGTCTAGCAAAGCGTCCGGCCGCAAGTAGTTTTATATAAGCTACATGGCCGCGTGGACTTGTACTTTGACAGAGGGGAATGTCTGCGCTTGGCGTCTCCTTTCCGTGTTGCTTAATGGTTGTCGGTTTTTGTGACACAAATCAAAGGGTTCCGGCGTGAACGTCCAGTGTTTGTCCACACGTCTGACGACGCATCAGTTTGATTGGAGTTGCGATTGAGAGTGCACGCGTGCTTCTTGTGGTTTAATTTTTATACCTACTTTGCGCAGCATTCGTAAAAACGCTTAAAATGGCTAACAATATGAGCACCGAGGAAACTTTCAAGTTTCTTGGGCTATATCAAGCTGAAAACTGTTTCTGGAACCCAAAAAATAAATACCACAAAAATAAAAATATTGTAAGTGTACCTACTATTAATATAATTTAATTATTTACCTAATTCAATTAATTCATTCTATCGAGGCTACTGTTACCGGATACTGTAAAAGTAATTGGACATTTAACAGGAGTTATTTCAATTGAAATAAAAAAACTTACACTTGTAGTTAAAATTACTAAATAAATAAATAGCTACGGCAGCTACGGTCTCAATATCCATTTTTTAAACGTTACGTGCGAGTTGCGTCTGTCGAGAATGAACATAGACTGATCGACCTACGGACGTGTGGACGGCTCATGCTGATCCATCTGCTGATGCACCTAGCAGCATCTACGGACGCATCTGTAGACGTGTAGAGGAGGCTTTACATAAAGTAAGAGTAATCTCCATGAAGTTGGACTAATCATGACCAGTGAGTTGTATCTATGGAGGCGGTGTATTCTTCTATATCCACCTAGTTTATACAAATATCTATTAAATCGTTATTGAATTATGAATCTATTCTTTGTCTCCTGTTAACCAACGTGTTATGTCGTCTGGTGAAAGAGTTCGCATGCTATTTGTATATTCTCTGCTTGGCAACATCTTTACGGGATATCAAAATACATACTCCGCGTGGCAACCCCGCTTACCCCGCAATGTGGCCCAAAGTACATGAGCTGTCAAGTAAACAAACTAGGGCTGTTGAATTTTTTTAAATATCAGATTTTCGATATATCGATATTTTTGAATATACAATTGAAGTTCGATATATTGAAAAAAAAATCGATATAACGATATATCGGCCAAATTTCATGATTAGGTCAAAACCGAAGTATATAGGTTTTTTATGTGAGTTTGTGAGTATCAAAATATGAAAGAAAAGAAAGAAAAATAGTTTATTGTCACAGTTAACGACGCGCAACATTTTAACAGTGATAAACACAAGCAGGTAACGAATAGGTGGGGTTACATAGAAAGTAAAACAAAAAAACACAGACAAAAAAATTAAGAAAGGACAGTCGCTATAAAATATAAGAAAAGTATAGTTGACCGCGTGACAGTGGCAACACCTGACTCTGAAAACCGCCCTTACTGCTTACGAAATAAAGGTGCCGCCAGAGCCAAACTGTTACCACTGACGTACCGCACCTAAAATTACATAATAAAAATAAACTATCTTCGTTAGTTCTCAAGACATTGTTGATTGTTCTCATTGAAATAGTATTGAGGGAGATATAAGTTAGTGAATTTTTACTTCAGTCGTGTGGTCTAAAGCACAAAGTCAATGATCATGATGAATTAAATTTTTATCGAATAGTTTTATGGCCTGGTTGCTAAGACTTTTTAGCCAGGTCCTTAAAGCACACCCTACACATTTCGTTGTTATCGTCTCAAGGAGACTTACATACCGCGGGAAGCAGCGGGATTTCGCGGCAGCATTCAGCACGTTGACGAAGATACAGCCGAGAGTTCGGTCTACGCGGTGCGGGTCAATACGCGTCACATGCTGAAACTTTGTGAAAGAGCTCGTCCGGGGAAGTACTACCACCGTATCTACTTCTCCGCCAAATAGTGTTGCTTGCATTTTTGTTGTCGGTCTGAAGGGTACGGGTGCCGGTGAAATTACAATCACATGAGACTTTCCATCTTCATGTCTGTTTCGCGAACCGACTTGCAGTACCATTTCGGTAACAGCCTAGGTGGTATTGATGTTGTTATGGGCAAAGGTAACCGCTTAAAATCAGGTGGGCCTTTAGCTCGTTTCGCCATCATTTATTATTTTTAAAAAAACATGCGGCATCTCTACATATCTTGAGCAACGCAAAAACCGAATGGATGGACAAAGAATTGAGCGCCAGCTTCATGTTATATATATTTACCTACAGTATCCTGAAGGATCCTTGAGCATATCTCATGCCTTAGTATTGCATTTCAATCATATCAAAAGTACTCTGCGATTGTAATGAATATTTATCCACACCATGCCGATGGTGATGGTGAGCGCCAGCTTTTATGAGCATTTTCCACCAGAAGCACAGACCAGAACCAGACCCTTAAAACAGAAAATAAAACCACTTTATTTTCTTAAATTCTTTATTATACAACTAGTGTAGTATATTCCACACATCTTGAGGGATCTGTCGGGAAATATTCTTGGCATTTTGTCATAAGTCTTTTTAATGCTTGGATGTATTTTCTTTGAGTTTCGTCATTCATGACATGGGCTACGTTTTTGGAGAAGATCTTTTCTCGACCTGTACGAGCGTGAATGCCGACCATAGTGACACCGATAGGCCATGGTGCATTGCCTATAGCCATCTGCAGATAAGCGTCACTTGCCTGGAAGAAAAAAAAAACTATTAATGAACTTCTTTTAATAACTATTGTTATGGTCCAGCATTAGAAAAGCTTAGTGACTAGATTCTCATTTGTCTTGTTATTGTTATTTGTTCTTTTTCTTATTTTTTTAGTTTTGTCTTGTTTGTTGTGCTCTGGTACAGTCGACTGCATGACAGTGGTAACACTTCAATACGCAAGTCATTCAAATTACTACACTGTTTTTATACATACATACATATTATCACGCCTGTTTCCCATTGGGCTAGGCAGAGACTATGGGTTTCCACCTGCTACGATCCTGACACACCTCTTTCGCTTCATCTACGTCCATTAACCTCGTCATGCATGCTCGTCGGTTTAGAGAACTCTTAACCTGGCATTTTTGAGAACGTCCGCGATTTGATCGCGATACGTTCGCCAAGGTCGTCCCCTTCCAACTCTTCCATCCACACTCGCTTCGTATACTTGTTTCGTCAATCTCCTCTCGTCCATCCTCTCTATATGTCCAAACCATCTTAACATACCTTTCTCAATCTTTGTCACTACATCTTCTTTCACTCCACAACGCTCCCTTATCACGTTATTCCTTACTTTATATCTCAAAGTTACACCACACATACTTCTGAAAGCTCTCATTTCTACTGCATTTATTCTGCTTTCATATTTCTTCTGCCATACCCAACTTTCACTAGGTACCATACATAAGTGTAGGCACTAACACTCCCCCATGAACAGCCAGCCGTGCCTTTTCCGGCACTTTGCGGCTTCATAAAGAAGGTGTGTAGTGCCCCATTTACCTGATTACCAGCACTCACTCCCCTTTCAATGTCCTTCACGTGCTTGCCATCTCTCGTAAACATGGAACCCAGGTATACAAACTCTTTCACTTGTTCCACCTTTTCGTCACCTAGCAAAATATTGCACTCTGTCATAACTTCTTCCTTTTCAAAAACCATAACTTTTGTCTTACTGACATTATTCCTTTACTCTTCAAAGCACCATCCATAATTGTTACCATCTTCTGTAACTCCCCCTCCTACGATGCAAGGGTAACTTGATCATTTTTATTACTTGTCCTATTTAGTAAAAACAATCTTGGTAACGCAATTCATCAATAATTATTATTGAAAGACATTGGTTTTGATTCTCTTGTTCACGAACTAAACTTATTTTAAACTATCATTCTCTTTTTCTAATAGATTATACAAGAAAGGGATGGCAACAATTTTAAATCTGTCAAATGAGGTGGAATTTAGATTTCCATACAAGTTTAGTTACTTTAGTTTGTATACATTCCGAGAACACGACTTATTTTTTAGGTAAAAAATTTAAAACTATTTTTTGTTTTTACCTAATTACATGTTCAGAACTAGTAATTATATTTTATCAGTATTTATTTGAATAAAGAGACATGCCAAGATTGATTACTAAATAAGACAAGAGAGAGAAAAACAGAGTTAAGGCATAAGAAAAGAGAAAACTATTACTATCTATTGTATGCTTAGGCTAAAATTTCTATACAAACTGTAGTCAAAATTGGAGACCACTATTGTGTGTGAGTGTTAGATACACTCAGTTACTGTTACAGTTACATACTGAGTTCAGAAGGCCGATTCTCGTAATTAAAAATGTTCAAAATAAAGTTCCAATCTAATCTCAGTGTTGTAAATGTCAAAATATGACAGTAGATGTTACTGTTTGACGTTTATTTGTAACATTAACCCCCAGTTTCTGGGCTACGTTCACCTACTACAGACTCAGTGTGAAAGTCACCCGGTGCGAATATTAATAATAATAAATAAATAATAATAAATATCTTTGGGACATTTTTACACAGCACCATCTAGTCCCAAACTAAGCAGAGCTTGTGGTATGGGTACTAGACAATGGATATAATACTTATATACTTTTTTTTTGTAAATACATACTTATAATATATAATATTAACAATAATATTATTAGTAATATTGTTCGATCATAGACGATTTTCTGAACGACTTCGGACGACCTTATGAAACTGACACTAGGGGTACGTTCAGTATTATCGTCGGACGACGGCGGACGACGCCCGGAGCGTTGTTTGGTCGTTCAGTTACTCGGAGTGATCGTCCGGGCGTTCACACCAAACCGTTCAGTATTGTGAGCGGGCGTCGTCGAGCGTACGCACCGGTCACCCCGTGAAATAGTAGGGTAAAAGACGCCCTGCTGTCATGTTGACAGATAATAGTATGAAATGACAGATAATTTGAGGTTTCGATCGTCATAATTGTCAGTGCTTCATTGTTCTAGTGTCAGTTTCATAAAGTCGCCCGAAGTCGTTCAGTAATTCTGAGAAAATCATCAATGATCGAGCGATATTCACACCGGGTGACTCTCACACTGAGTGCGTTATAAGTGAACGTAGCCTAGAACAATGAAGCACTGACAATTATGACAATCGAAACCTCAAATTATCTGTCACTTCATACAATTATCTGTCGAAATGACAGCAGTGCGTCTTTTACCCATTGAATAAAGAAACCTATGGAAGCGGCCCATTCTTCTATATCCACCTAGTTTATACAAATATTTATTAAATCGTTATTGAACTATGAAACTATTCTTTGTCTCTTGTTAACCAACGTGTTATGTCGTCTGGTGAAAGAGATCGCATGCTATTTGTATATTCTCTGCTTGGCAACATCTTTACGGGATGTCAAAATACCTACGCCGCGTGGCAACCCCGCTTACCCCGCAATGTGGCCCATAGTACATGAGCTGTCAAGTAAACAAACTAGGGCTGTTGATATTTTTTAAATATCAGATTTTCGATATATCGATATTTTTAAATATACAATCGGAGTTTGATATATTGAAAAAAAAAAAGATATTTCGATATATTGGCCAAATTTCATGATTCTAGGTCAATGCGAAGTACCCTATAGGTTTTTTATGTGAGTTTGCGAGTATCAAAATGTGACATAGCCGTATGATTGCTTGACTTAGAAGCTTGATTTTTTATGTCCTAGGGACAGCCGAACTTAGTATTTGATATAATTGCATTATTTATTACTACTTGAAAATGATTTTAATCAGCACACATCTCTGGTATGAAACACGAGCATCGATATCGATACTTTTTAGTTTTGATTACTTACTTCCCTAGCTATGGCCACCATAACGGTGGCCCGGATATTGTAGGTATACCACGCTTATTCTGTAGGTATTACAGGTCCATAGATACAAGTCAATGCTTTTACCCTACTATTTCACGGGGTGACCGGTGCGATTGCCCGACGACGCCCGCTCACAATACTGAACGGTTTGGTGTGAACGCCTGGACGATCACTCCGAGTAACTGAACGACCAAAGAACGCTCCGGGCGTCGTCCGACGATAATACTGAACTTACCCCTGGAAGGCTGATCAACGCAAAAATTAACTAATCGACTGTCAAATCTCAGGTCAAGCGATGTGATTGGTTGTTAACATTTTCGCCGGCCAATCACAGAAGCTGACATTAGATTTGACCTTTTTAATTACGAGTATTGGCCCT
Source organism: Asteroscopus sphinx (assembly GCA_949699075.1). Taxonomy (NCBI): domain Eukaryota; kingdom Metazoa; phylum Arthropoda; class Insecta; order Lepidoptera; family Noctuidae; genus Asteroscopus; species Asteroscopus sphinx. Next base: position 17,537,471 of record OX453013.1, read on the forward strand.
TCAGAAGTATGCCTTAACTACTAACCATAATATAATTTCTTTCTAACAGATGTTTGGTGATTTCACAAAGGCTTTCACAAATATCATCTGGAAGGTTTTTCTTCTTTAGTTTCCGAAGCAGTGGTTTTAAATACACTTGAGTTTGTGTGAAGGTGGCTCTGGTCATTTTATGTTTTACTACAGTCTTTTCTGCTCCTGTTGCGGAGTTCAGCTGTTGTCCCCACAGTTTTAGGAGAAACTGAAAGAAGAAATATTATGATTTGATCTAGGAATGTGATAAAAAATTGGTCAATACGACTTAAGGCAACAAATAGATGATAAATCACTATGCTAAATAGAAAAAGTATAAGTCGTTAAACAAGTCCCTCCGTGTGCCAAACCACCTTTTAAAGGTCTACGTCCATTGTTTAACTATTGTGTTTTTTACCTGGCAGTTGAGCTCATAATCGACTTAGTATTATTCCGGGCTCCACAGACGGTACCCTATTACTCTCGCTGCGCTGTCCGTCCGTCTGTCTGTCACAGGGCTGTATCAATGATGAAACCTCAAAAAACATGCATTTTTTTCAACGTTTTTGTTTTTGCTCTATCTTCAAAACCGTAATATATACCAGCGTCAAACTTGGTCATATTATAGTGCATATTATGTAGTTTAGCAACAAATACTAAAAATAAGACAAACATAGACATATGTGGCGGTACCTGCGTAAGAAAGACATGCAAAAATTCATATTTCGCGCACTGTACGTTGATGTCTTTTGATAAACTCTCGTAAATTAAATCAGTTTTTATGGGGTATCAGGTCGTTGAGAGGTACGGAACCCTTACTGCGCGAGTCCGACTCGCACTTGGCCGGTTTTATTCTTTTTAGTATGGTCGACCGCACGTCAGTGGTAACAGTTTGACATAGGCAGCGCCTTTATTTCGTAAGTAGTAAGGGTGGTTTTCTAATTGAAGTGTTACCACTGTCATGCAGTTGACTGTATCAATGATATCTAAAAAATATAGATATGTTATACCCTAAAAAACCAAACGAAAACAATTATCCGTATTGAAGTATCCGTATGCAGCGGCAGCACACATACACATAAACTAGTACAAATTAAGTAGGTTAGTTACTTTAGGTTACTTTACGTCATAATTGGTACACTTTCTGTACACACATGACGGCATTTTTATTTGTCTCAGGTCACGCTTGGCGCCTGCTTGAGGCGGACTAATAGCAAAATGTCCCAATGATGACGTTTTAGAGAATTCAGATTGCGCGCGCTAGTAACATATCTACAATTTTAAATATCATTCCATAATACTTATAGCATTCTTAATACATCAGAGAATTTTAAATGTAAAAAATAAAAATATATCTTACTTGTAACAACATCATGATAACATTCATATCATGGTTTTTATCACCTTGTCCCATAGTTTTAGCCATTTCTTGTATGAATTCATATGTGATTGAATCATCTGTGAGTGCATCTTCCTTTATTTGTTTATCATTGTCACTCTGAAATTAGAAAACAAGGTTATAAATAATCCCCTGAATAAATAAAATTCAGTACGAATAACACAGAAAACTTATGAACATAATTTATTACAGTAATATTAATTTTGGAAAATTATTAATTACATCTTTGCATGAAAAGCTGTCGTCCTGATATTTTTTTTAAGTAGATAAGACTTCTTCACCTAATATGCTTATTATAGCACTTAATTATATTTGAAATAGTGCTGTTGGCCATACCGCCAAAGAACAGGAAACTAATAGTTTGTCCTAATTTTAATCCATTATGTCTACATGAAAATTTATTGTTTTAAAAGCCAGGTCTGAGCGACATAAGCGTGTTTATGATTTATTTAGGTTGTTAGGTCTTATGAACATAGTTTTTAATAACTTTACCTGTGTCCCTAAAGCTAATATTTCATTTAAGTATGCTTCATCCACCTGCTCCATAGCTTCTTGGAAGTCATTTCTTAAACCCTGAAAATTTTAATTCAACATTAGTTTATACTTGTGATGTAAATATTGTATATTTGTATATAGATTGTTCATATACTAATATTATAAATGTTTTAAGTTGAATGTATAGTTAAAATTTAAATAATATATGCGATATATCAGTTTATTATAATTGAAACTGATGTACTATAAATTGAAAATTACAAAAATTATTAATAATAAAAAATAATTGTCAAAGTACAACAAAAAATTTAAAAAATACATTTATGTTTTAATTATTATCTGTTCTTATACACATATAAAAATAGTATACATAATTTAAAAAGTGCCAGACTCGATTGATATCAGGAAGATATCAATAATGATAATTTTGTGCATGCTGTGGCCTCCTGTAATTGAAGGAGTACACCAGATAGAGTCCTGTATCTGTCATTTGTGATTTTTTGTATATATCTTTTGTTGGAGGTACTCAATTATATAAATAAATAAATAAAAATTAAACACTGAATAAAACTTTAAATCCAAAGTACAGAAGGCCATTCTCGTAATAAAAAACATTCAAAATATAGTACCGAACGAATCTCAATGCCTTAAATCTCAATATCCTGACACCGTGACAGTAGATGTTTCTGATTGCCATTTATTGGTGACATTAATGACCTAAGTGTCACAAATAAACGGCAAACAGGAACATCTACTATAAGGAGATTGAGATTTGAAGCAATGAGATTAGTTTTCAGCTATATTTAAAATGTTTTTTATTATGAGATTTGGCCTTTATATATCTTACCAGTGTCAATTCCCTAAACAAAATCTAGCTGATAAAACTTCATTGTATTAATTTATTAAGATGCAAAAATGATCTTTTCTTATGGTATACAATGGCAAAAAAGTTAAAGGCCCACATGATCAGAGGGCCAATTGTCATACTTTAAAATGTTCAAAATATAATTCTGATTTAGTCTCGATGTCCCAAATAAATATCAAACAGGAACATCAACTGTCATAAGATTGACATTTATAATGTTGAGATTAAATCAGAAATACATTAAAAAAAAATATTACGATAATTATTGGTCTTCAGAACAAATGCAATACTACACAGGCTGTTACCTAAATATGTAGCACGAACCAGTAAGCCTTAAGACGCCACATAAACAAAGTTTTGCATAAGAACACAGTCGTAAAATGTTGGCGGGGACCGGGGTGCAGACGGCACGTTATGATTGGTCGGCTCAAATGTTCGGTGATATGATTGGTGCCGCTCGCTGACGGAGTCACGTCCCGATTGGTGGCTGGGCGTAAGATATGCAGTGCTACTGCATATGCTTTGTGACCGGGGGTATCCGGCTTATAGGCGTCTAGAGGCTTACTGGTCTGTGATATGTAGTATTGCAATTTGCAAGTCGCATTAGCCAAACTGAGACATGAATATGGAAGGTCTCAAGTTGTTGTAATTTAATTGACAGGTCATTCATTTCATTCCTTTCACAGGTCTGCTGGTAGATTTTTTTTCGAAATAAGCAGTACCTTTTGTACTAAATACTTTTAATGCTATATCCTTTCATATGTTACTGTGTGTACATAAATTATAAATAAATATGGTTCCATATTTGCCAGCCATTTATTTCAATAGTATTGATATGATTGGTGCCGCTCGCTGACGGAGTGACGTCCCGATTGGTGGCTGGGCGTAAGATATGCAGTGCTACTGCATATGCTTTGTGACCGGGGGTATCCGGCTTATAGGCGTCTAGGGGCTTACTGGTCTGTGATATGTAGTATTGCAATTTGCAAGTCGCATTAGCCAAACTGAGACATGAATATGGAAGGTCTCAAGTTGTTGTAATTTAATTGACAGGTCATTCATTCATTCATTTCATTCCTTTCGCAGGTCTGCTGGTAGTTTTTTTTTCGAAATAAGCAGTACCTTTTGTACTAAATACTTTTAATGCTATATCCTTTCATATGTTACTGTGTATACATAAATTATAAATAAATATGGTTCCATATTTGCCAGCCATTTATTTCAATAGTATTTAGAAGTAGGTACTCACTCTGTTTGCTTCTGGTTCTTGAATTTCAATTCTTCTCAATCTCTTGAATGATTGCAGTTCATTTTCACCATACAACCAAATTGGATGTCCTCGCTCCCTAAACCTTTTAATTACTTCCGTTCTTGGTAGTCCAACTATCTCAGTATTTTCAGCATCATTGGTTGCTTGCCTTTCACTTGCTGAAAACGTATAAAGATGTTGATGTTGTTGTTGTTGTTGATGTTGTTGAATTATACAAATGTGCAACACACTTTATTTTTGGCTTAGAATATGTTCCTTAATTTCAAATAATGGATAATGATTTATTTATGTGTTAAGTATTGTGAGAGGGGGTTTAAAAGTAAGCACCAGTGACAAAAAAGTTGACTTGCAGCAGATTGCTATGGTATGGACAAGTGATGCAGAGGAATGAGGAGCATGCTACGAGATAAGTTTTGAGTTTAAATGTTGATGGCTAGTGGCCAGTTTCGGAGTTGAATTCATAGTTAAGCAATATGTAAGTATCAAGAGGCTGCAGTGGCGGCGGTGCGGCTTAAATCGCTGGGTCTCTGGAGAAACTGCAAAACACACCACACTCTTATACTCGATGAACTCTCTGAGGAATTACCATTTATGCGAGCAATTAACGACCGCATACCGAAGGAGTTCATTTTTGACAAAAAATACAAGATCCAACTGTATGAGGACCATCTGTGCGAGGGTTTGAATCCCAGAGAACTTAGGATCTTTACAGATGGATCCAAAACGGAATCAGGTACAGGATGTGGGGTCTTTTCAGAAGACCTAAACATATTCATCTCTACGCCACTGGGTGTCTACAACACGGTATTTCAAGCTGAGTGTATGGGCATCTTACTGGCAACTGCAGCAGTCATGGCACGGGAGGTAAAAGATCACTCTATTAGAATACTCTCCGACAGCATGGCGGTTCTACTGGCTCTCAACAGTTGTACTGTCAACTCTGGGCTCATCTACGAATGCCACCAGAAATTAAATCAGGTAGGCAGCTCCAACAATATAACCCTACAATGGATTAAAGGTCATAGTGGTTCTAGAGGCAATGACGCAGCGGATGAACTCGCTAGGAGGGGATCGAGTACAGACGTGGTACGACCTGAACCCATAATACCTCTCCCTTTCGGTCATTTACGTACTCTGGTAAGGAAACGCACTAGAGACAAACACAACTACTCCTGGATAAACCACGAGGTATGCAGACAGGCTAAGGAAGCACTCCCCGTCATCGACGGTAAGATCACCAAACAGCTCCTCCGGCTGTCAAAACAACACCTACGTACGGTGACAGCCGCCTACACCGGACACGGTTCATTTAACAAACACCTCTTTGTCATAGGTGTGACTGACAGTCCTCTGTGCAGAGCCTGCATGGAGACAGAAGAAACAGCGGCCCACGTGCTTCTCAACTGCCCGGAGGTCGCCTCATACAGGGCTAAGTACTTCGGAGATCCGGGTACTCTCCGAGAGACAGTCAACAACATCAAGCGTCTGCTGGCCTTCCTCGAGGAGCTGGGGTGGCTCGAGTAAACAAGTTATTCCCACCCACACGCAAAAAACACGCCGAGCGTGGAGTTGCGGAAAATGGCCCGTTATACCAATACCAATACCAAGTATCATTTGAGCATGGCGATTATGGCATATCCCCCCAACATTTGCTTGGGGGAGGCCAATGTCCAGCAGTGGACGTCTTAAGGCTGAAACGATGATGATGAATGATGATTTGAGCATGGTTAAGTATGAATTCTCAACTCAGAAACTTGCTGTAAGTCAGGGTTGGCATGTTTAAAACATGTTGTTTTAAATCACGTGTTTTAAACACTGTTTAAAGCACAGTCTAAATAAAACATTTTCAGAATTAAAGTGTTTTAAACGGTGTTTAAAACCAATAAAAAACATTACATACTAAACAGTGTATCGTTTTTTGCATCTTATCCTTGGCAGCCGACTTGCTTCTCTTCTGATGATCCTTCAGTTTGTGCAAGCGCCGTGACGGACGTGTTGCGTCAGGGGATGGAGTATAACATTCCATTTTCTGATGTAACAATGTCTGGCGAAGCTCGTCCATGGTATGGGGCCGAGTGTAGAAGCGCTGAGGCGCTGAAACACACGGCATACCTGGAGTGGGTCGACGCTCGAAACCGCAAAACTAAGGACTTAAGCGAGAAGAAGAGAGCTTTCAACAAGGCTGCCAAGTCCTGTAAGAAGGCTTTGCACAGAGCTCGATTTGACCACATAGGCCGAATAGGTAACAAACTTGCTTCTTACCCGTCGGGTAGTAAGGCGTTTTGGTCCCTGGCGAAGTCGGTCGAATCGAACTTCTGTCGCCCCTCACTACCTCCACTGCTGAAGCCTGATGGGTCACTGGCCCACACTGCTGAGGAGAAGGCAAACTTGTTTGCCTCTCTCTTCGCGGATTCTTCACGTCTCGATGCTGGTGGCGCTACACCCCCTTCTCCACAAAATGGATGTGAGACTTGTATGTCGGATATTCGCATCCACCAGAAGGAGGTCCGTAAAACGCTACGCAATCTTGACGTGAACAAAGCCAGTGGCCCCGACGGTATACCAGCCATAGTCCTTAAAACCTGTGCGCCTGAATTGTCTCCGATCCTGACACGCCTATTTCGTCTCTCGATGGTGACTGGTAAAGTGCCGAAATCCTGGAAGCAGGCTAATGTGCAACCAGTGCCCAAAAAGGGCAGTCGTGCTGACCCTGCTAATTACAGGCCCATCTCAGTAACGTCCATACTCTGTAAGAGTATGGAACGAGTACTTAATAACAAGCTCCTAGGATACCTTGAAGCTAATGACCTTCTGAGTGACCGACAATACGGTTTCCGCCGAAACCGGTCTACCGGAGATCTTGCGTATGCCTCCCACATTTGGAGCGAGGCCATCGAGAAACACGGAGAAGCGATTGCCGTTTCTCTTGACATCTCGAAGGCCTTCGACAGGGTCTGGCACGATAGCCTTATAAACAAGCTTCCTTCATTCGGCCTGCCTACTGATCTGTGTAATTGGATCTCAGACTTCCTGAGGGATCGGTCGATCCGAGTTGTCATTGACGGCTGCACGTCCGACCAATTGGCTATAAATGCCGGGGTCCCCCAGGGCTCAGTACTCTCCGCAACTTTGTTTTTGCTCCACATAAATGATCTGCTAAGACCCGGCACCTTTGGGTACGCAGACGACAGCACCGTTGTTGAGAGTTACACATCCAATGCACGAGCGAGTCGGACGCAAATCCAGTCTCTTAGAGAGGCCATGGTTGAACGCTTGAACTTGACCCTGAAAGCTGTCTCCGAATGGGGTGATGCTAACTTGGTCAAGTTCAATGCTGCTAAGACCCAGGCGTGCCTGTTTTCTGCTAAACGGAGTCAATTTGAACTTACTCCAACTTTCTGTGATGCATCCGTGCCGATAACTGACCACCTTGAGCTTCTTGGCGTGTCACTAACATCCACCCTAAACTTCGGCTCATACATAGAGTCCAAGGCTCAACTTGCTGCCAAAAAGCTGGGCATTCTCTCTAAGGTGAAGCGGTACTTCACACCTGAACAGCTGCTCAATTTGTACCAAGCACAAGTTCGGTCCTGTATGGAGTACTGCTCTCATCTCTGTGATGGCTCGGCTAAATATCAACTGGCGGCTCTCGAGTCGATTGAGAGGCGCGCCAAGAGGCTCGTTGGCAACGATGCGCTGGTCGACGCCAAACTACAAAGTCTCGAGCATCGGCGCAGAGTTGCTAGCCTATCGGTTTTTTATCGAATGCATTTCGGCGAGTGTGCGTTGGAATTGCACAATTTAATTCCCCCAAGCCCTTTCCATTATCGGACGACCAGACGCACGGCGATGCGCCACCGTTATATGGTAGATATTCCACCCTTACGCACGAACCGGTTTGCTAATAGCTTTATCATGCGTACCGCCAAAGAGTGGAATTCCTTGCCGGCGTCAGTGTTTCCCGAGAAATATAATCTGGTGGTCTTCAAGACTCGAGTGAATAGGTTTTTGCTGGGCAAGCGTGTACCATCGTCGACCGCACCATCGCTTAACATCAGGTGAGGTGGCGGTCAAACGCAAGCCCGTTAAGAATAAATAAAAAAAAAAAAAAAAAAAAGTGTATCTACTTAACATTTTTTGAATTATTTTGGCTGCATTTTTACCCATTCTCTATCCAGTGAGCCTATATGTATATGGTACTGGACGATTGTTTAACTATTGTGTACTGCTGTCTGGACATTGAATTAGTCAATTAATTATCGCATTCTACTTATTAGTTACGACAAAGGTAGATTTCCGTGCACTATTCAAAGATATTTCACATTTTAAACGTCATTTTTCATTTCGACATGTGGTTAAATAATAAGTATTATTCAGATATTGTGTTTCGTATTTTGAATTTTATACTTTACAGTTTAGAATAGGTACATAGAATAAAATATACACATCAGGATCTTCACAAATGCACTTGTTATATGCATGTGCAAGTAAATATTTTACAGATAACTGCTACTTTTTTGATACTTTTATACTCAATCGAAAAAAAAAAAACCTACTTTTCTACAAAATATCCCTAATAGTGGAACACTCATACAGGACATCTCTCACCTTTACTTCGTGTTTTTTCGTGAAATCACCTGACTATGTTGTCACACTTTCATGTTGTTCCCCTAATTTCCGAGTCTTTGTTGAGTTTTTATAAGAACTTGGGACTTTCCACGAAAATATACTCATTATTTGTTTTTAAAGCTGTTTAAAACATGTTCAAAATGTTTAAACACTTGTTTTTATTAAATGAAAAAAAAAACACGATTTAAAACATAAGAACACGTTTAAAAAAAAACAGTTTTTTTTCCATCCCAGCTGTAAGTATAAGAAAATAGGATGATGAAAAGATGGATGCATTGTGTAAAATATGATATTGATAAAAAGAAAGTGAACACTGAGATGACAGCTCATAGAGATGTTTGGGAGAAAAAGGTATGCTGCACCATCCGCATGATTTTCAGAAAGTGAAATCTTGGTACCTAACAGGGAAGTAGAATATACAACAACGATAAAAATAACCACTTGGCCGCATTCAGTATTATCGACCAACGACACCCGGAGCGTACTTTGATCGTTCAGTTACTCAGAGCGATCATACAAACGAATGCCCAAGGAACACTCCGAGTGTCGTCGGGCCTTCCATCAAAAGTTGATCGAAGCGTCTGGCAATATAAGTGAATGCGGCCCTTGTATAATTACGTCAAACACAAAATAAAGGTTTGTTATTTCTTTATCACATAATATTTGCTATCCTACTATTGTTACCCCTAAAGCGACACTCTGATCTAACTTGTAACTATTAATTCACTTACCTACTTAATAATAATAATATATAATAATAATAATATCTTTGGGACATTTTTACACAGCACCATCTAGTCCCAAACTAAGCAGAGCTTGTGGTATGGGTACTAGACAATGGATATAATACGTATATACTTTTTTTTTTGTAATACATACTTATAATACATAAGCAACACACCCAGACCAACACAAACACTTATGTTCATCACACAAATATTTGTGTCCTGTGGGAATCGAACCCACGACCTCGTTATCAGCAGTCCGACACTCGAACCACTAGACCACAGAGGTCGTCACTTAGTCGTTCACGTTCGTTTCATTTCAGCCGTAAGACGTCCACTGCTGGACACAGGCCTCCCCCAAGCATATATTGGGGGGATATGCCATAATCGCCACGCTTGGCAGGCGGGTTGGCGATCGCAGTTGATTGGTTAAATACTCAGAGAACGCTGCTGCCCATCCTCTGGTCGCCTTTTACGACACCCATGAGAAGATATAGGGTGGTGCAATTCTTTACGTCCGGCACCACACGGAACGAAGTCGTTCACATGACAAAAAGGTATTGTAAAGCACTCCAATTCAACAGAAAACATTTGCAACACATAGGTATATATTGATGGCAACAAACCTCTTTCTTTTTCATTGTTAATAATTTCTTGCTCGTTGTCTTCAGGTTCATAGATTTGAGGGCCATATTTTTTTAAATATTCTTCCTGCTCCTTGGCGAGAAGTTCACCTCTTTTAAAATATTTCCTATTTTTTGTAGGGTCCTACAAGAACAAAACATTATGATGGATGGATAATACAAACAACGAAAACAAAATGATGTTTCTGGGAAGGAAACCATATCTTACTCACTAGTAAATTCTTTTCTTCAAGCTGTTTACGTTTCCTTGCTATTTCAGCCTTTAATATATCCATCGCTGTAAGCAATCAATTGCTTTGATTTATTTATTAAATCGTAATTTTAAAACAAGGGCGAAAAAAAAATATTGATAGAAAAAAAGGTCTGTGGATAAAACCACAGATAAAACAGACTTATCTTCATTTTTTTTTTTAATTATATATTCATGACCATGGATAATACAGAAACTTTAACTCAATCAGTGTTGCCAGATCGATGAAACGAAAATACGGTGCACAATGGGTCAAAATTACCAGAAATAAGGTGTGTCATTTTAAAGAAATACGGCAGATTTACGGTGATAAATTTTCATACTTTTCTGCCTAAAATTGAAGGCAATATTGGTGATTGCGACGTAGTAGCCCTCGAAAATCAAAATTTCTTGCGTTTTTTGCAAATTATAGCTCTATCTCACGTTGTATCTATTTTATTTGTTTATTGTTACCTTTTGATCGGAATATTTTTGGTGACAATAATCACAATATCGTAATAATATAGTAACTAGTAGTAGTAGGTATTTAGTAATAGTGGTAGTACTTAATAACATCCTAGCTCTATAAGTTATTATTAAATTATCGATTATCGAGCTTGTCGGCGCGTCGCCGCTACAGGCGACACAGGAGGCGGTGCGGGGGCCGGGGGCCGGGGGCCCAACACGACCGGCCGCTTGCGCGCCCCTCCATCTTACACTCAGCTGATCGACGCGCTGGACTGCGGGCATTCCCTTGTTTAGATTTCACGAAATGTTAATACGGCATTAAAAGCCTATAAATATACAGTCCGCTTTTTCATTAATATCAATAAGTCCCAGTGAGGCGTAAACAATGGTCCTTCTATCGCGTTAAACACGAAAACCAGTTTTGCCGTGCTTCATTTCGCAAGTCATTACGGTCGTCGTGTGGACTTTGACCGCGACCGCACCGATTCTGGAACAAAGAAATCGTCCCCGCAGCAGCGTGGCAGCCTGCATGTTCATCGAAGAAGCTGATGTCATTCTTTGGGAGTATAATACTGTATTTGAGTGAGTCCGTTCCAATTAGTTACTTTCCTAACTTCTTTTTTTGCCAAAAAAATCGTAATCCTAATCTTCTAGGCCGTTCTTTACAAGTGTATTTCCATTTTATTAAATAATTAACTTGAGTGCTTCATCTTATTATTATTGCATTCTTATTGATGCCGTTTGCCGTTTGCAATATAATCATATTGCAAAGAATAGCACGCCCGGTCGCTAATTAGACCGGTTTCTTATCAGCTTGCATCGATCCCTTTTGTTTAAGCACAGCTGTTTAGTAGATTTATACTTAAACTCATTAGCATTTATTTCTTGTTGTTATTCAATAAACTTTAAAATGGCAGATAGTCTTAAAACTTTGTTGAAGAAACGTAGCTCAATAAAATCAAAGCTTACGATTTATAATAATTATTTAAATGTAGTTAAAAGTAGTTCCGAAATATCTGAGTTGCAGCGCTTAGACTTAAAAGAGCGTTTTAATAAATTCGAGCCCTTATATTCCGCATTTGATGAATTACAGACTAACATCGAAGTGCTTGCCGATGATGCCGGGTCTGCGTTTACTGAGCGTGAGGAATTTGACCGCCAGTTCTTCAACTTGGTGGCACTCACGCGCAGCCTGCTTGGTTCTTCGGCCATCGATGCTGGGTCTGAAACGGGCTTGAAGGATGCTAACTCAGGTGCACATAATTCCAATAAGAATAGTTTTGTTCGTTTGCCAAAAATTGATTTGCCTCATTTCGATGGGAACTACCAATGCTGGCTCGAATTTAGAGATACCTTTACGTCATTGATTCACGATAATTCTGGTATTGACAACATAAACAAGTTTCATTACTTGCGAGCTTCTCTCCAGGGAAGCGCAGCCTTAATAATTAAAAACATAGATTTTAAAGGCGATCATTACAAAATCGCATGGGATTTGTTGTGTGAGCGGTACAACAACAACCGCCTTCTTGTCAATAACCATGTACAAGCTTTATTTGATGTCGAGTCAACATTGAAGGAGTCAAGTGTCTCAATTAGAAATCTTGTTGATGTTCTTAATAAAAATATTAGGGCACTGACGTCATTAAATCAGCCCACTCAACATTGGGACACTTTGCTAATTTACGTCATGACTAAGAAACTTGACTTAGTAACTAGTCGTGACTGGGAAGAGCATAGGAACAATATATTAAAAGATGATCCTACTTTGTCACAATTCTGTTCTTTTTTAAACAGGAAAGCAAATTGGTTGGAATCTGTTGAGTCAAATCTTAACTTGACTCAAAATAATTATATTTTTGCCTTAAATAATAATCACTCAAATAATAATAATTTAAAAATCACTCAAAATAAAAAATCAAATAAAAATTATGTAAATAAATGTCCGCTTTGCTCCCAAGCACATACATTATTTAAGTGCGATTCTTTTAGAAACTTATCTATAGAAAATCGCATAAAAAAAGCTAATGATTGCAATGTTTGTCTTAACTGCTTAAACGTTGGCCATTCTGTTAAACATTGCAAATTCTCTCATTGCAAATATTGCAAAACAAAGCACAATACGCTTTTGCACTTAGAATCTCAAGAACCCAAACCATTTTCAAATCCATTGCCTTCTACTACTATGCCTTCTGCTATGCCTTCTCTTACGCACTCAACGTCAAACGTTGTGCTATCAGCCAATTCCAGCATGCAGCTTGCTACTTCTGCGCATGTTTTACTGTCCACAGCTATGGTGAACGTGATCAGCGCGACGGGTAAGAAGTACACTGCGCGCCTATTACTGGACAACGGCAGTACGGCGAACTTTGTTACGCAGAACTTTTCGGAGAAACTGGGTTTGTCACGACGCGGTACGAGCACCAAGGTAACGGGTATTAATAATCACATATCTACCAGTACACAGTCTTGTCACCTTACTTTAGAGTCTTTATGCTGTGCCTTCACTGTTGATATCGAGTGTCATATTTTACCAGAAATCACAAAGGTTCTACCGTCTTCGTTCGTGCATATTAGTCATGTCCCTATTCCTTCAGGTCTTACACTAGCAGACCCGAATTTTAACATTCCGTCGGTCATATGATGAGCTACATAATGATAACAGCTCATGCCGTGTGGAAAAGATTAGCCAGTCAGCAGGTTGGTAGCGGGGCACACTGCCCAGGGTGCGCCGGACGATCAATTAAATATCGTCACTCGTGGAGGCTCTTGTAATGCACCCCAATGCAATACAATTATTTAGTACATCATCATCATCACCATTTCAACCAAAAGACGTCTACTGCTGGACATAGGCCTACTCCAAGATTCAGTAGATATAGGTACATGCTGAAATTTGAATTGCTTATTTCCCGAAAAGGGGTCATTTTTACTCATCATTAAGAATTTTTTTTACTAAGGGACCAACCCTGAAATCGCGAAAATAAAAACAGGTAGTCCCTACATTTTATCGATTTAAGTGAACACAATGATTGATTTGATGGACCAACTGATTTTGTTTTCGCGATTTCAGGGTTGGTCCCATAGTAAAAGTTGTTCATAATGATGAGTACAATGACCCCTTTTCGGAAAATAAGCGATTCAAATTTCAGCATGTATTGTTATTATTGCCGCGAATCATATTCCAATCAATATACCTACAACGTGAATTAGAGCTACAATTTGCAAAAAACGCATATGTTTTGAATTTCGCATGCTACTAGGTGCCCGCTGACTTGGGGTGCTGGCCAGAAAACCTCCACGTGTGCCTGACGGCTGCTTGTCCTTCTGGACACGTCTGGAGGGAACGGCAGTTGTTTGGCTGGCGCATCCTGGGTACGGGCAATAAAATCCTTTCGAGGGATTAACCTTCGGGGGATTTTATTGCCTGTGGCAAATATTCTGGCGCGGGAGGGGCCCGTTCTGGGCCAGTGGGGAGTTGCTCCACGTGTCCCTCTGTTGCCAACAGAGGGCACAGTGGAGGACAGTGTTGGGCAAAATTTAGTTTCATTAATGATTGATGACTAAGATTGAATCCGTCAATCATGACTAATGATTGATGATTGATTAATTCAATCATGGCGTGGTGAGTGATGATTGATTAGTATTAATCTTAGTTAAATAATCATGACTAAATTTCCCATGACTAATCTTCTTCTTATCTTAGCTACCTACTATAAAACTGTGAATGTGTTTGTTTGTTGTTTCGAGCATCACGCTAAAACTACTGGACCGATTTTGCTGAAACATTTTGTATTTAAAAGCTGTGTGTTTTAAAAAAGAATGAAAGAAAAAATGATTAAATTCGTGGCGCGATGAGCTATAACGCGCGTGCAGCGATAATCAAAAATTCTGACTCGATGAGCTCTAGACAAATAAATGGTCAAAACTTCTGATGGCCATATCTCCTAAACAAAAGTTCTTAGACCTATCATGTTGGTACTGAAATGAAGGGGCTCGATGAGATCTAGACATATAAATGGTCAAAACTTCTGATGGCCATATCTCCTAAACTATAGCTCTTAGACCCATCATGTTGGTACTCAAATGAAAGGGCTCGATGAGACCTACACAAATAAATGGTCAAAACTTCTGATGGCCACATCTCCTAAACTAAAGCTCTTAGACCTATTATGTTGGTACTCAAATGAAAGGGCTCGATGAGATCTAGACATATAAATGGTCACAAATTCTGATAACGATATCTCCTAAACTTTAGCTCTTAGACCCATCGAGTTGGTACTCAAATGAAAGGGCTCGATGAGACCTAGAGAAATTAACGGTCAACATTTCTGATGGCCATATCTCCAAAATTATAGCTCTTAGACCACAGATTTCTGAGTTTCAACATGTTGGTACTCAAATAAAAGGGCATTCTGTGATAACCCGATGTTTACGTGAGCGAAACCGCGAGCAAAGTCTAGTTTAATATATATGCGCAAGCACGCTTGCGGTGCGTAGTGAGCGCGCGTGAGGCGCGCGGCGCGTGCGGGTGCGCAGTGACTCACCATCTACTAGTGTTAGTCATCAATCAGAACTAACAACGTCAGAATGTACAGCAAAATCTGCATATTTTGGCTATGTGTACCCTCTTTTAACTTACGGAGTCATATACTGGGGCAATTCTTGCATGATACAGTCTACATTTATTCTTCAAAAAAAATGTCTTCGTATTATTTATAACATGCAAAACATCGAATCGCTGAGATCTGTTTTTCAAGAAAAGGGTTTCCTCACCTTAACTGGTATTTACATATTGGAGCTGTGTTTATTTGTCAAAAATAATATTCATTTCTTTAATCAAACGTGTAACTCTAAACCAAATGTACGTAGTCAATATAAATATGATTTAAATTTGCGAAATATAAATAATATAATCTATTACAAAAGTACATATATCACAGCTATACGAGTATTTAACCATTTACCTGTAGACATAAAAAAACTAGATAGTAAGTCATTTAAGAGAGCTTTAAAAAAATGGTTAATTCAAAAAGTATTTTATACTATAAATGAATATTTTGGTATAAACTGATAATATTAAGTTAAATATTTAAATAAGTTATTGTAGTGTCAGACTTCATAGTTTGTACCTACTATTGCTACACCCGATTGGGTAGGCTGTTGATACCAAACTTTGATAAATACCTACATTTATGTACACAGTTTGAGCAATAAATGTCTTTGTCTTTGTCTTTGTCTAACGATTGATCGAATCACTAACTGATTTAGTCATGACTATGATTGAACTTTTCAATCATTATTAAATTAGTCATGACTAAATTAGTCGTGATTAAATTAGTCATGATTGATCAATTGATTGAAAAAATTAGTTGATTGACCCAACACTGGTGGAGGAGCAGGGGCGGGCCCGGTGTGCACTCACCCTGCCACTGAGCAAGCAGCGGGGGGACTGTCTGTCCCTGCCCCCGTCGATCTCGTAACCTCAGGAGTGCCCGCTGAGTAGTGTTCTCGCGCCTCTTGGGACCGAGGGTCTTGGCTTCACCACCCGGACCACGAGGAAGAAAACCTCTATAAAAAATTACGGGAGGTAGGGCCTGCGAGCAGCAGACTCGGGGTAGTCTGCTGCCCGACCAGCAGCTGGCGTAGCTGGCACAGCTGGCGTAGTTGGCACAGCTGGCGTAGTTGGCACAGCTGGCGTAGTTGGCGCAGCTGGTAGAGGCCCATGAAGTGAGGTGGCGTGCAGTGTTCCGTGTGCGCCACCGAGGAGGGTGCGGCCGACGTTAGGCCGCACGGGTAGAAGGGGCTCGCCTGCTTGTGGTGGGCCGGGACCTGTCGGGGGTGGTTGTGTCAATACTCACGGGTTCCCACGCCCCCGGCTAAGGTAGTTGAAGGAGAAGGAAAACCATGGTGGTTTTAGTCGGTAAGAGTCCAACACTGGCTCCACCTACCCCGGGAGTGGGGTTGGAGTGCGACCACGGGGATTTCACCATGGCAAAAAAAAGGGGTGCCCGCTGACTTGAGTAACACAGTCACAATGACTTGAATTTTTGGCATATTGGATTTAAAAAATTACGGTAACTTTCATACACGTAAGTGGCAGAAAAAAAAATATGACGTAACGGCAAATCTGCCGTAATTATGGTGCATATGGCAACACTGAACTCAATCAAAAACAAGGGGTTGGCGGGAAAATTCGTAAAGATCATGTTGTAGATTTTTTATTATTTTCCAAAATTTGTGTTTCTTCGAGTGTTAATGTGTAATAATGGTGGATTATTAAATTTTAAGTGCTCGTTAACGTGTACAAGTGTGGATACATGGTACAAAGTTGAAAAACATGACTTTCGTATTATCTCATCATCCCCTCAGAAACCTAGTAAAGTTTCCATCACTTTACTAGGATATAAGTATAATCATCATCATCATCATCATTTCAGCCGAAAGACGTCCACTGCTGGACATAGGCCTCCCCCAAGCATCGCCACAACGACCGGTCCTGTGCCTTCCGCATCCAGCGGATTCCCGCGACCTTCACCAGGTCGTCGGTCCACCTTGTGGGGGGCCTACCCACGCTGCGCCTTCCAGTACGCGGTCGCCACTCCAGAACTTTACTGCCCCATCGGCCATCCGTTCTGCGAGCAATGTGCCCCGCCCACTGCCACTTAAGTTTGGCAATTCTTCGGGCTATGTCGGTTACTTTCGTTCTCCTGCGATAAGTATAATATGTTCAATGATTACGACTGAAGAACATGTATCCATGGTCATGAATAAATAAAATAAAAAATCAAAAACAAGAAATTTGACAATGACAATTTGAGTCAAAGACAGTATTGCCAACAAACTATTTACTAGCCCACTAGATGTAACTCTTAAAACTACCAGAAAACCACCAGCATTTTTTGGGTACCTATATTATGAAACCACTAAAAACAACCGCAAAATTTTATTATAACAATTATATGAAAAACATGCAATTTAGTGAAACATAGGGATTTTTTGTCCCTTAAATAAATTAATAATTTGGTAAAACCGATAGCAAAATTTTTAATGAAAAAAGAAGAAAAAGTTATTAATCTTATAATGTCCAGACTGCCTTTTCTAGATTAACCTTACATAAATTGACGACGTCTGTGTTCTAGTGGTTCTAGTGTCGGACTGCTGATTACGAGGTCATGGGTTTGATTCCCACAGAACACAAGTATTTGTGTGATGAATATGAGTGTTTGTGTTGGTCTGGGTGTTTCTTATTATAAGTATGTATTTACAAAAAAAAAGTATCTAAGTATTATACCATTGTCTAGTACCCTAAGTGCAGTCGACTGCATGACAGTGGTAACACTTCAATTCGAAAACCGCCCTTACTACTTACGAAATAAAGTTGCTGCTAATGTCAAAGTGTTACCACCGACGTGCTGTCGACCGTACAAGCTCTGTTGAGTGTGGGACTAGATGGTGATGTGTAAAAATGTCCCAAAAATATTTATTTTTATTTATTTTATTTATAAATGGATCAAATTTTGCTTTAAATAATAATTTGCTGCAGGGAAATTGCGTTTTATAATAATTGCATGACAACTGGATGGAACATGGAAATAAATCAAAAAGCTTTTAATTTTGGAACTTGGAAATAAATCTAAAAGCATTTCATTCCTTCTGCAATGACCTATTTCGTTATTATTCAAGTGCAATATTGTTTGCAATTCCAACAATTACAATTTTTTTTAATTTCCCAGCAATGTTTGCATGTTTGTTTATTTTAGGCGGAATATTATGTACCAATACAATTTTTTTTACCATCTATGTATCAATATTCACGCAAATAAAGAATTGAAATTGAAATATTGTTATTTTCCGGGTATTTTTTTAAATTTCAGTATATTTTGTTTGAGTAATTTCCGGAGTGCAATGTTTAGAGCCCACTATAAAAAACCACTAGCCATCAGACACAAATTTTGCCCACCAGCAGGAGGTCCCAAACCACCATTTCTAGTGGTAAAACCACTAAGGTAGCAACACTGAATTTGTCAGACAAAGTCTTGGCTTAAAGGTCTTAGCAACCAGGCCATAATATTTAAAAAAATAAAAATAAAAAAATTGACAGCACATTGACAGTCAGATTCTGGGCTACGTTCAGTAATATCGCCGATATCCATTGAAATATTAAATAGTCAATGCCGATATCGCGCCGATCAGCGTCGATCGTGGTTCAGTTACTCAGGTCCGTATTACAGAACGTTCCTCATGTATAGTTGTTGAATCGACAATCGCCAATCATCACTACTCAAGGATAGAATCGTTACTTGAGCATCGGTCATATT
This sequence comes from Asteroscopus sphinx, assembly GCA_949699075.1. NCBI lineage: Eukaryota > Metazoa > Arthropoda > Insecta > Lepidoptera > Noctuidae > Asteroscopus > Asteroscopus sphinx. The sequence goes on from OX453013.1 coordinate 17,556,525, forward strand.
CCAATATGGTTATTATCATTAAGTTGGGTTATTATAAACTTCAATTCAACAACATAACACACGAATATAACCTGAAATTACAAAGAAATCTCTACTCAAGCGTGCACTTGAGTGATTACGGATCAAATCTCTGCTCAAACACCTAAACAGATATACCAATGGGAATTAAACCTAGACCTAGACCACAGAATAGCGATGAATATTATGTACAGTCAACCGCATATTGATGGTAACAAAAGCAGTAGGTACGGTCGACCGCACGTCAGTGGTAACAGTTTGACATTGACAGCGCCTTTATTTCGTGAGCAGTAAGGGCGGTTATCTAATTCAAGTGTTTCCTGTCATGCTGTCGACTGTACAAGCAGGGCTTGTCAAATTTGCCCTACTTACCTACAGATAGAAATTTCACAATAAGCTCCATGAATTTGATGTCAACTATCTCTTGTAGGGAAAATCTTATTTCGCTGGTTTATATTACTTAGCTTATTGAAAACAGCCGTACCTAAGCCTTTTCTGATTCTGTTCTGTTGAATCTGAAAGCTTCTTGCATGTTATTGCATGTAAGCTTTGTGCTTTGTGTATTTCGGGTTTTATCGTCAAACCCTTTTCATACAGGGGAAGGTAGAATGCTAAGTGCTACGACTACGATCCTTTTTTTTTCCGTGGGGAAATCCTCATGGACGCACTCCACCCGGGGACGGCGGAGCCAGTGTCGGACTCTTACCGACCAAAACCACCTCGGTGTTCCTTCAACTACCTTTGGCCAGGGGCGTGGGAACCGTCTGTATTCGCACAACCACCCCCGACAGGTCCCGGCCCGCCACAAGCAGGCGAGCCCCTTCTCCCCGTGTGGCCTAACGTTGGCCGCAACCTCCCCGGCAGCGCACACGCAAGGCTGATGAGCGCCACCTCACGGGCCCCGCTATGACGCAGCTAACACGACGATGCCACGGCCACACCAGCCACTCTAGCCACGCTAGGTATGCTTGCCTCACCTGCCTCGCCAGCCACGGGGGCCACGCCAGGCACGCTAGCCTCGCAAGCCTCGCCAGCCACGCCAGCCGTGGCAGTCACGCTAGCCGTGGCAGCCACGCCAGCAACACCAGCCATGCCAGATACGCCAGGCAGCAGACTACCCCGAGTCCGCCACCCGCAGGGCCTATTCTCCCATAACTTTTATAGAGCTTTTCTTCCTCATCTCTCATCCTCCATTGTGCCCTCTGCTAACTTCAGACAGACACGCGGAGTCACGCTTTATTGGCCCAGATCGAGCCCTTCCCGTGCCAGAATATTCATCATTGGCAATAAGATCCCCCGGTCCAAAGAAGAGTTACTGCCCGTGCCCAGGGTGCACCGGCCCAACAACTGCTGTTCCCTCCAGACGTATCAGGAAGGCCTAAGAGCCGTCAGGCACACGAGGGGCCTAGCACTTCACGACTATGATCCTTACAATAATTTTATTCTATAAATAGGTATAGTCAGAAATGTTTCCGGTGAACCACCACTAAGGCTAAAAAAGCTTGCGTTCAGTGTTCGATGGCAGCCGTAGGTAGGGGAAGTAGGGGTAAGATGAGAACGCTAAGGTTATATGCAAATAAAACAAAACTTACAAATCAGTCATGAGTCATGACGTACTTTACCTCCTCTTTACGCACTGATTTACCTCGCCGCTGCCCCTTCAAACCCCAACGATAGCGCTGTGCACGTACACATAGCTAAGCTTAAAATTCATCTTACCCCGCGTCTTCGTTCCCCTACGTGTAATGTAGCAGGATTCGTTCAAGGGACTTTGTCGATGTATCATCGGGAAGGATCGTGACCGTACATACACAATTAAAAAACCAGGACACAGATTTTTCAAAAGTAGTCCGTAATAATGGAAATAATTTGTATGATATCTTATCCCTATTTTTTTCATATTGAGTAAGATTTTAGAAAGATTAAAGATAGCAAACTGAGATTTTATCAATAAAATATTAACAGGGATGATAACTGAATAACGATTGATATCGTAGATAACCATTTCATGTGAAGCAAAACAATTTGATTCAATTTAATTCAATGCAATTAATTGTCTGAGTAATATAGTTGTTAAAATGACTAATTTATTTAATGTTTTTATTGTAATTTTATGTGTTGTTTTAGTTGGAAAAGGTTTGCAAATACGTTCAATTTAGTGCGCTGTTTTCTAGTAGTATATATTCATACAAGTGTTTAATTAAACAGTTTCAGGAATAAACTTCAGGATTGTGGGGGGCAGCAAAGCGCCTGAAGAATACGGAAAGTTTCACGCATCCATACAGAATTTAACTGGTTATCATGTATGTGGTGGTGCTGTGGTTTCTAAGTGGCATGTGATCACTGCTGCTCATTGTGTGCACGGGTAAGTCCATGTATCTACTATCTACTTGTGTTTTTGTTTTCATCAACTCAGCCTATCGCAGTCCACTGCTGGGCATAGGCCTCTTCCAAATTGCGCCACACTTTGTCCTCTGCCTTCCGCATCCAGTCCCCCCAGCTACTTTCATCAGGTTGTCGGCAAAGATAATATAATCACTACGTTTTAGTTGTCGGTCCACCTGGCTGGGGGGCGCCCTATATTGCGTTTGCCGATTCACGGTCTCCACTCAAGGACTCGTCTGTTCCAGCGGCCATCGGTCCTTCGACAGACATGACCAGCCCACTGCCACTTCAGCTTACTGATTCTACAAGCTATATCGGTCACTTCGGCTCAGGTTTTTGTTTTGTGGTCTACATAAACATCTATACTGTATTTAACCATGGTATTCAAACACGCAAAACAAAAAGGAAACAAAGTAGGTATCTACCTAACTGCCACTTACTTTGTTGTAATTATCGCTTTTGAGTTATTTCAAGTAATTAACATCTAGGACTTATTTCAAATCAAAGTAGAAGTTTTTTACATTTTATTTTTACCGGCTTCCCTGAATGGCATACCTACAACCAATTTCGTCAACTTTACTTTTGCCTAAGCAGGTACTAAGACGAATTTGAAGTTTACGAAATAAGAATTCTTGTATGGAATAAAAAAAATGCCTAAATGGAAAGTTTACGGAATGTCGAATGTCGTCCCTGAATACAGTACAGACAGTTTTTGTAGGCTGTGACCTTTGACTTCGCTGTGACATTCCTAAGAAGCACTATCATCTTTGAACTATAATGAGTATCTATCGCTTTAATCAATTAGATCCTTATCTTTTTAAACACACTGTTGTCTACATTTCTTAATTATTTCTCCTCTCGTAGTTCTGCTGGTAGAAATTTCGTTTAAATAAGCAGTACCTTTGTACTAAATACTTTAAATGCTATCTCCTTTCATAAGTTATTGTGTGTACATAAATTATAAATAAATAAATAAATGAATTTTTGATGACATGATTGGGGCAGTGGTTGAGCGATCGGCTTCTGCGCTAAGAGTCGCGGGACTTGCGGGCTCAATTCCCGCACAAATAGTTTTTCCGGGTCTGGGTGTTTAGATTTGTGTTTGTAAACGCACACACGATACAGGAGAAATCCTAATATAGGGCAAAGTTGAAAATATAATTGGGAAAGAATTGACGGTATTAATTTATATAATGACGGAGAAAAACTTAAAATAAAATTTCTTTCAGGGCCAAGCCTCAATACATGAAAATTGTAGCAGGCACACATAATTTGGACGTTGGAGGAAAAGAATACGATGTCGCATCGATAGTTATTTACGATAACTATAATGCTACTAGCAAGGAACATGATATTGCTCTTCTGAAAACTAAAAGTCCATTTGATTTACGTTACATTAAAATATTACAGTTGAAAGGAAATAAATTAAAAGAAGGTGATGAGGTTGTGTTAGTAGGATTTGGAGCACAGGAGGTACGTAAAATACAACATAGAGTAAGCATAGTCTCTCCCACGCCCCCGACCAAAGGTCGCTAGAGGTAAGTTGTTAGTCGTAGAGTAAGGTTAGTCGGTAAGAGTCCAATACTGGCTCCCGTTTTCCGTGGGCTGCGGGCGGAGTGCGTGCATGAGGATTTCCCAACGGGAAAAAAAAAGAGTATGCATAGTCAGCCCATTTCTAGCCAATGCTGAGCACGGCCCTCTTCTCAAAGTATGAAGGATGTATCCCATAATCGACTATACAACCCGGCCTAATATTGTAGTAATGGTATTGTTGAATAGCTGTAGTTACAGCCAATAGCTGTTAGTTAGAGGAGTTCCTCATAGTTGTATCAAAAATCTTTAGGAATTATGAGGTTTGATTAACTAAAAACATCTCTCGGACTATAGCCACAGAGTAAGGGAACTATAGCTTCTGGAGTAGACTCGTATTCCATTTTACTTTTCTGTTTTACCATTACAAGTTCAGTCAGGTCTAAAGTAGTATTTTAATTTTCATCTGATTATATAATTTTCTTATCCTTAGTTTATCCACACAGACATTTTTTGTGAGCGAATTCAAACAAACACGTCATATTATTTCCTTGTAGAATGTAAAGTTTTCTTTTTTAGGGTTCCGTACCCAAAAAGTGCCAAACGGGACCCTATTACTCTCGCTACGCTATCCGTCCGTCCGTCCGTCTGTCTGTCTGTTACAGGGCTATACCTTTTGAACGGTAATAGGTAGTCAGTCGAAATTTTCTCAGAATATGTGTTGCTATGATATGTGTTGCTATCACAATAAATACTAAAAGTAAAAAAAGTTTAAAACCAAAGCGGAACCATCAAGAAAACTCTAAAAACACGAATTTTTATCAACGTTTTTGTTCCTGGTCTATCTTCAAAATGGTAATACATATCAGCGTCAAACTTCAATCAATCAATCAATCAAAATGTTTATTTGTGTACACAGGTATTTTTAGTATTAGGTACATTATAAGTACATTATTAAACTTGGTTTAATTATAGTGCATACTATGTAGTTTAGCTAAAAAATATTAAAATAGGGTAAAATAGACTTATGTGGTGGTACCAGCGAAAGAAAGTGATGGCAAAGTTCATATTTCACGCATGGTGCGTTGATGTCTTTTGATAAACTCTCGTAAATTAAATCAGTTTCTGTGGGGTATCAGGTCGATGGGTGGTACGGAACCCTTAGAGCGTGAGTCCGACTCGCACTTGGCCGGTTTTTATTGTTTTATTACTACTTAGTTCAGCTTAGTGTTTTTTTAGCCACACGGATTATCCAGCCGAAATATGTACGCATTGGAATTACCGGTGTTTAGTCAGGATATATGCGAGTATGCCATGAGATACTCTAGACCTGTGTCAAGAGAAATGTTTTGCACATTCACGAAGGTCGGCCAAGGAACCTGTCACGTAAGTAGCTAACATGACATTAACTTTAGACTATGTTGTAAATAATTAAGTTTAGATAGACAAACTTTTATTGGCCATTGTCAGATATCGTCCTACTTTATTGGATCTGTTTGATACAAATAGAGCTTTAAGAGCCGTATTACAAAAAACACAAGAAATATTTCTAAACAGACGCAGACACGCAGATGAGTTTTAAGCTACTTTTTGGCGTCGTAGATCTCAGTGATAGATGTGTTTATTTTAAATTTTGTTAGTGGAATATGATACTTTTATTCATGTGGTAGTGACAAAATGTTGTATAATTTTCATTTATTGAGTCTAAAACTAACAATAACCTTTTTTTCCCGCTACTACGTGGTTTTTAAACTCTAAGAAGCGGTATTTCAACGTCCTGGATCTCAGTTAACTTTTGCTATAAACTGTTTAAAAATAGATCATAATAATTGTACATAATATTTTCTTATTGATACTTAAAAAAAAAAAAATTATATTATCTCAGTTTCAGCTAAATTACCACATTATCCAAGGTACCTATTTTTAACCAGAAAATGGGTTTTTTAAACCTTAATTAATAAACAAAAAATATGCCACATAAAACTTCAGACTTTTGCCAAAATAATAAAGTTAAAATATGAAAATATTAAATATTATTAGATGGTGCTGTGTAAAAATGTCCCGAAGATATTTATTTATTTATTTAAAAATAAATCTTATCTTAAAACTTAAAATCAAAAGACTGTTATATTTTCTTGCTCTCAAGACGTGGGCTCTGTATCACACGATCAGCCCCCCTAGCCAAGTTGAAAATCTACAATCGTCAACGCTAATAGAAAACAATCAAAATGTATGGGAATGACATATCACAACTAAAAAGTCATTCGTTGAGATATGTCATTCCAGGCGCAGTTCTAGGGGGGGGGGGGGTCACAGGGGTCATGATCCCCCCCCTAAAACCATCCAAGCTGTACCTCAAAATTATCTTAACAAGTAAACAAGAAAGTGTTATTTCAAATAATAAGTTGTCACGACATCTACTCGAACGTAAAAAAATACTTAACTTTATTTTGGAATTTTGTGAAAGAACCTACTAAAGTTCAATTTACAGCATGGGTAATGGGTGATGTTTTGCCTAAAATAAAGTATGGATGAAATTTCCAATTCAACGATAAATAATATCATCCACGACGGCGATATTTCATTTTGTTGAACGGTTTGCGCTACTTTGCAAGAGACTATATTAAAGGCACAAGCGATTGAAGCTTTGGAGGTGAAAAGATTAATAAAAATTAAAATTTCGCGCTCGTTGCGCTCGCGCTTCCTCGTTAATGTGTATTTTGGGTTTCTGTAGTGCTACATTTTTATATTAAGTATATCACTCGGCGCGTATAATAAATGGAATTGAAAATGGTGGCATTTTTATTCTATGTGTCTCACGCTCACTCAATATTTTACTTGTGAGCGAGAGGAAAATACAAATGCCGCCATTTTCAATCTGCAGGAGTAGCACATAGCTTAAAACTCCAAAAAATACACTAAAATTGTAGTCAACTCTCGCATGAACATATAAAATTTCGCGTTCGCTTCGCTCGCGCTTGTACGCGCCGGTAGTTTCTTCTTTATCAACGCGCATTTTGGAAGTAACTATTCTGTTGCATTAATATGCAACAACTATACTACTACCTACCTATACTACTACCTATACTACCTACACTTACTAACTCCAAAAAAGTTGGCTGTCGTTGTTGCGTAATTTAAAAAAAAACACCAGGTTTTGCTGGTACATTTGGCCCTTGAAACTGTACGTAAGCCAAGCTGACACCCCCCAAAATCTTGGGCTGGAACCGCGCCTGTGTCATTCCCATACATTTTGATTGTTTTCTATAGCTTTGACGATTGTAGATTGTAAACTGGGCTGGGCTCAGTAACGCGATATCTAAAATTTCTATAGATCTTTCTATCGAATAGAATGAGAATGCCATTAATCCACTTCTCGTTGCTGTTTTCGTCAAAAAATGTAAGAGAGCCCTTTAACTTTTTCCAACACAAAGATAGTGTAGCCAATGTTGGCTATTGGGTTTAGGAAACAAGAAATATTCAATCACCATGTTTTACAGGGAGATTCTGGCAGTCCATTGATAAAGGGCAATCAGCTCGTTGGCGTTGTATCATGGGGAATTCCTTGCGCAGTTGGCTTCCCAGACGTCCACACTAGAATAGCCCCGTACGTTGGATGGATCCAGAAATATGTTCGTCAAAGTTATTGCTATTTTACACGTAAAAGATTAGTCTAAAATTGTAATATTTGCAATAAGGCAGTGCATTTTGTGGTTTATGTAATTGTGAATTGGGGTTAAAAATGTAAAAAAGTCATGTATTTGCAGATGATATTGTATTAACAAATGTACAGTCTTTATATACCACCTAATAGTGTAGTACTTAAGGTGTTTATTTTTCTTTAGTTCAATAAAAATTGTGTTAATCAAAATTTATTTTATTTCTCCTTACAACTTATTTTAACGATTTGCTGTAATTCTTGGTTTAAACAGATTTAATTTCGCCATGTTTATCTGAAAATACAAGATGACTATCACTCATGTGCAAAAATATTTAAAAAATATTTGGACGCAAAAAATACTACTATGTATTGGTTTTTCGAATATTCTAAAGCGGTTACACAAAATGAGTTTCAATTCAAATTCAAATTTCAATTCAAATTGATGTTTCGTAGATTGAAAGTTCACTAAAACCAGATTTCAATTTTGAAAACCGCAGTGATTCTAATAAGTAAATAATTGATCTTTCTTTCTTATTTCTATTTACCTTATATTCATGTTTAGCACATTTAATATCCATGAGAACAGCCATCACAGGTCTTCCATGAGCACATTGAAATGGTGTCTTGCAGTCTGACAGAGCGTTCAACAAATCAACGCAATCATCCTTGGAAAGTTGATCACCGAATTTGATTGCGTATCTGCAAGCCTGGAGGAATTATGAAATTATAGTACCTAATTTATTATAACATACAGCACGACTTTTTTACCGTCTGGAAAAAAACAGGATGTGATCAATTACTGTAATAGAAAAGATCCACACAAAAATGTGAAAAAAAAAATTTGATTCCATACATTGAAGTCAATTTCTGTACACAAAACATCCCGAGAGACCGTAAAAATGTTATCCGATACCTATATTATACACCCTTATTCATAGTTTATACTAAATCTCTTAATGGGTCATTGTACTTATCATTATGAACAACTTTTACAATGGGACCAAACCAAAAATCGCGAAAAAAAAACTATCACATAAATCAACAAAATGTAGGGATCAGCTGATTTATTTTCGCGATTTCCGGGTTGGTCCCATTATAAAAGTTGTTCATAATGATGAGCAGAGATTATACCCTTAAATTTATTCTGGTGGTTTTAAATTAGGGGTGTATGATATTATTATTACTTTAAAACCACCTGTACTTGAGATCAAAGAACTGCTTTAGTAATTTTTCAAGTTGTTCATAATGATGAGTACAATGACCCTTTAGAAGGTTTAGTATAAACTAAGAATAAGGTTGTATATCTGCTTATAATAGTACCTAATTTATAATTCATTTGATTCTTTGAATAACATAAAAATAACAAGGTCGTATCTAAAAAAAACAGAAAATCTCTATCTACATAATATTAGAGATAACTTACCTCACTAAAAACTAAATCCATGATTGATTTTGGATATAATGACACACAACCTTTTTGCAATTTTATTACATTGATTTCTTCAACAATAAGATTTCTTACGGCCTTTATTATTTTTTCAACCTGAGAAAATACAATGTGTTGATAATATGTAAGTGCATAAAATATCAATAATGTTATATTTTTTCTCCACTGGTCCGAATTTAATCGATGACGTGTTTTGATGTGTAACATCTTTCCTCTCACTTTCCCGCAATCTTTGGGAGTGATTAAGTGAAAAGGGACGGAAGTGTGTAACAGGAAGCTGGGGAAGCGCGCGCTATTTGATTTGACCAATGAGCGCGCGCGGTGCTAGAGTTGGCCGTCAGATGGTAATGTAGAAGTATGTGTAAACTATATTGATAATTGTATTTACTGTTGTTCCGATGTTGTATGTTCCGTGTGGTGACGGACGTAAAGAATTGCACCACCCTATTCCTTCTCATGAGCATCGTAAAAGGCGACTAAGGGATTCACCAGAGGATGGGCAGCAGCGTTCTCTGAGTATTTAATCAACCAACTGCGATCGCCAACCCGCCTGCCAAGCGTGGCGATTATGGCATATCCCCCCCAACATGATTTTGGGGGAGGCCTATGTCGAGCACTGGACGTCTTTCGGCTGAAATGATGATGATGATGATGATTTACTGTTAATAACAAGTGCCTGAAAAAAGTGCAGATCATTGATAAAAAATGCAATTAAGTAATACATAGATAATATTTCTTTGATATTTATAATTTCTTAAATATTTACACTAATTATAATTAAATTATAACGATTTCGTGAGTTGCAGAGATGGGTGTGGGATGTCAGATGTTACACATCAAATGACTACTGTAAGGCTCGCTCGTTTTTAATTGCGATCATTTATTGCTAAGAAAATATTGGTTAAACTGGGATAAAAAATTACCTCTCTTGGATTTTTACCAAGAATAGCTTCTGGTATGGAATTAACAATCACTTCGTTATCATTTAAAATACTCCATTGTAGACCAAGCTGTGTGAATTTATCCTTATAATTGTGCAGGTATAGGATCTCGTCTTTAGACATCTTCAAAATTACGTTACCTAGAGGGACGCTTGTCCAACTATCTCCATGTATAATATAATCTGCGAATGAGACAGGGCCTTACTGCCGACTGGATCGAGCTCTGAACCAAATCGAACTTGTAATGTATTTAGGTTTACCCACATATCCTTATCCACCTTGTTAACCTTGAAGTACATCTCCAACCGCTCCACGTACAGCGTCCTATTGCCCGATTTCACGTCAAAGTCCACAAGTCAAGTCAAGTTATTTTGCCAACTTTTCCAATTTAGACATTTTTATTTATTTTTATTTTTACACGATACACCGAACACGATAATATTATCCCATCCTCGTCACCACGGAGAAGTTTTCACTTAGTAAATGAAACACGGGAGTCGGTATTAGCAAGCGTATAATGCGAACTCGCCTGTTACAAATTAGTGTGTCACCTTATATGCTACTTGATAATAACATCTATTAAATGTGGATAAACCTAAATACATTACAGAACTATTGTCAATTCCTAGAAAAATGCAGTACGATTTGACACTAACTCGAATTCAAATTCGATTACAGCACTCGATCCAGTCGGGAGTAAGGCCCCTGGTACGAGACGAATCTTCGGTATTGGCCTGTAAGACCTAATTCATTTCGTGTGATTCTTAAACTACGACTTACGATAATTTAGTGATCCTAAAAAAATATGATCTGAATTATTTACAACTAAAACTTACCTTTTAAGTTCTTCTCTAATCGTATCCTTTCATGAACTGCATGCTGATCAAATAAAATTAAATATTCTGTTCCTTCTTCTATTTCTCTACAACGCTTTTTCATAATTGCGGCAATGAATTTACAATCAGCTTGACCAAGTACCTGGAAAATAAGATTTATGAAGTAGAATTTTATATTGGTTTTCGATATTCTTGTACCACAATATTGCCCATGTTACCTTAGCTTCTTTCAATGATTTTTCATCAAAAATCAGAGATGCATTATCCTTTTTTACTTTATTTTGAAACTTGTGAATATTCTTTGTTGTTAGATCTTCAACGTTTTGTATTATCGGTTCATATATCTCGGCATTGACTTGAACATCATTCGCAAAATTGTTATAAATACTCTATAAGAATTTACAAGTTCGATTAAAACATGAAATCTGACTGAGCAATCGAAACTTTGGAACTAACATACTTACATCTTCATAATAATCTGTATCCAGATTATAGTCACATGCAGTCTTAGAACAACAATTTCCAAAGATTTGTGACATACCTGAAAAGATAAATAAATTAAAATATTCAAGGAATATACATAAAAACACAAGGAAAAATATCATTATTATACCTTTTGGCAGGAATCGGGGCCTACTTTTGTAAATAAAGTTGGTTACTTCAAAATTACAATCCATGTTGTTAATAATGTCATTGCCCTCAATGTAAGGAAGAAATAAATCTTCTGTTTCAATAATTTCATTTTCATCATCGTTTTTATTTTTTCTAATCGGCCTCGGATTTTGTAAGTTATCGTTTATAATATTATCATAGATATTTGGTTCTTTAGTTGTAACTGCGTTGCCAAAGTGGTGCGAAACATTTTCAGCCATATGATCATCATTTTGATGTGTAATTATTTGGAGAGATTCTCTTTCAATACTTTCACCAGTACAGTGTGTGTTAAAGTTGCCGTATAAGGAGTCATTCAATCGATTGTTTTCATTGAAGCTGAAAGCAAATTCTTTTTCAACTGTGCCACTATCATAAAGAATGGTTTCACACACATTCAATGGCTCTATATTATTATTCAGTGGACCCTCCGTTTCAGAACACTGTGACTTAGAAACAAACACAATATTTAAATTCTTTTCGGCACGGATATCTCCAGCTTTTGTTATTGTATTTGATAAAATACTGTTGTTTAAGTCAGAGTTAGCGTAATTAATAGAGTAAGAGTTGAACTGTTCATTATGTTCGATGTTCTTTGCTTTTGTATGATTCTCAGTTGGGATATTCATATTTAATAAGAAATTGGAAGATTGTATTGTGTAAGTATTTCCTAAATCTGAATTAAATTCGTTTCTTGATATTTCATTGTCATAGTTAACACATTCCATGTCCTTGAAATAGTCCATTCTGTTAGCAAGTATATCACTATGTGCAGTGTTATAATAATTTTCATTCCTTTTAGAATACTCAATTGTGTATGAAGATTCATTGATAGTTTGTCTCATATGTATATCATAGGTTTTTGTTTGCTTGTTTGAAATCGATTTGGATGATCTTTTAAATTTAGGTCTAAAGTCACAAGAAGTAACAAAGTTTTCTCTAGATTGCTTTGTAATAAATCGAACATTTTGCTTCTTATTAATATTACAACTATTATTGTCGTTGTTGCTTTCAAAATGTTCGTTTCTATGGTACTGGTGACTGTCATATGTAAATACCCTGAATTGGTCACTTAATGTTTGATATGATGCTTCGTTTTGCCTTAAATTAATATTCTGGTTTGAACTATAAATATTTTTGCACACTAATTGAGATTCTTCTGGGATTCTAGGAAGGACATCTGTAATTTCTTCTTGCCTATAAATACTAGAATATTTACTGAAATTGTCGTCATACTCGAGTCTTGTTTGTTTTAGTGGAATACTTGTAGTGTACCGTGACGTTTCTTGTCTTCCAAAATTTTCTGCGTATTCTCTAAGAACACTTTTGTTTCTCCATGTAGATTTTTTCTCGACCCTGGGTGTATACTGTGATACATTTCGTCTATAGTCAAAATTAGGAATTACCCTATAATAGTCTTCAACTAGGTTATTTTCCTCAGCGTGTTTTACTTGTTGACTTGTCATAACTGTTTGAACAAGGTCATATGTTGTTTTGTAAGATTTCAGTTTATTCAATACATATTTATCAATAATGTATTTATTCATCTTTGGCGTTAGAGGCATATGATCATTTTTATGGTCAAATTGTTCTTGTAAAAATATGTTTTTCTTGTCTTTCTTGTTTAGATTTTTAATGTGAGTTATGTTTGCCTTTCTTTTTCTTGTTTGGTATTTCAAAAACTTTTCTGCCTTTTGCGCTACTATTCTACTTTTTCTATAAACTGAATCAGTCTCCTTCAAATATATACGCTCATTGTAGTCTTTTTTGTTGACTTTTAGCTTTTTGTGTTTATTAAACATATTTTTTTGTTTAATTGATGTTTTATAAGTTTTCCTTGTTGGTGACAAGTTTTTGGCTTTTCTTTCCATTTTATTTTTCTGCGTTTTTATTTCTTTGATCTTCTTGTAATAAGGAGCCTTTTTATCAAGGTTTTTTGAAATTTTAGGGTCTTTGTACTCTTTTCTTTTATACAAAAGATTGCCTAATGGTTGAATTCCTTTTTCGATATTGTCGTCAGGAGTAGGTTGAATTTGACTTTTTGGTAAAACTTTATCATTTAATGTCTTTTTATTGTAATTTTGAAGAAATAACGTGGAAATATTAGCACTCTTTTTAACAGTCTCCTTTTTCCTTTTTCTTTTTATTAATTTTCCTATAACGTTGATAACAAAATCAGATGTTTAATTAAATTTACTAAATCAAAAGATATTTCTTTTGGTGATTATTTTAACAAAGACAAGTCTTATGTTGTGATCTTTAAAAAAAAACTGCAACATTAGCGTTCATACTCAGCCTTTGCAAAATAAATGAAAATAAAATTAGGAAAAACGTTTCTGATACAAATAAATTACCTTTGACTCCGTTCTGTAACTGTGATATTCCAAATTTTTTAGGGTGACTTCCTAATATTTTATCCATTATTTTCTTAACTTGATCCCTTGTATCTTGATTGATTTTAATACTATTGTGCTCTTTATGAATCAATTTATTTCCAGGTTTCTTCATTTCTTTCAAATTAACATCACCAACATAAAATTTAACTAATTTATCTAGTAGTTTTGTCATTTGTTCCCAATTCTTAAATTCTATAACTAATTGTTTTGATGTAAAATAATTATCATAATCAATGTACGGACATGTAATGAACATAAAATAAAATGGAATATTATGATTAAATAACTCATGTTCGTCATTATTTTTCTGCAAAAGATAATTAAGGTGAATGAAAACTTGTTAAATTATTTAAACACCACTTAGCGAGTTAAATATTACCTTAGATTTAAGTTTTCTTTGATCTTTAATATAGAAATGTTTCTTAAAATATTCGTTTATTATCTTATGTAACTTACTGCTACTATGTATAAACTTTCCATTCAAGTAAATCCAATGCAGATCATGGTCTTTATCTATTTTCCCAATCAGACCTTTTACTTTGTACTCATTCTTCTCTACCTGAAGTTCTAGTAAATCAGCTTTGTCGATATCAAATAAAGTCGATACTGTCTGATAAATATCCTTTTTCTTATGAATTTTAAATATGATTTCGTTTTTAGAGTCATCTCTTAAGCTTAGTGATATGTTATTGTGTACTAAAGATAATTGTTCCAAAAACATCTTAATGTTTTGCAGTTCATTTATTGAGTCTATTCCCCTTTTTTGTATAGTCAGATTGTAAAGAAATCCTTTGATGTCAACCTGAACATTTACGCCATATTAGTACATATTAATATTGTATTACAATCACATAAAAAACTTTGAAATATGTCTCAAGAAAGTAATTAAACTCACAGTCGTCCCTTTTGTTGGTCTTGTTGACATTTGCGCAAACTTTTTCTCTTTAGCGTTATAAAAAGTCTTAGCCCATGTTTCTTCTGTACTTTCATGCCTTGATGTTATTTTGACAATTTGTGAAACTGCTATCATATTTGCCAAAAATTCACCTCTATAGCCATAATGTTTGGGAGCCATTCTTAACGTTGTTATATCAGTAATTTTACTTGTCATGTATCTTCGACCAAGTGCATTAAAATCATCTTTTAATACGCCATATCCATTATCTATAACTTGTATAGTACTTTCTTGAATATGTATCCTTATCGCAATCGATGTAGCTTCTGCGTCTAGTGAATTGTGTACCTTAAATCAAGATTGTATATTATATCTATACCTATCATCAAATCACGTTAACATGCTGTAGCATTGTTTGATAGTATTAGAAATAACATGTTGTGTATTTGCCTAAATACAATAAAAAAGTTTGGACTCGTAGGTACTTAACCCCTCATTTCCAAGTTGTCACATTTTAAATCGACAAATTTGTATTTCGATATGTACCTACTCGTACACATGTAAAACGCAATAGTCTTGTAGAGAATATGGATTTTTCCATGTAAGTGTCTATTATTTTATATACATATACACACATCCTCACTTAGTATGTAATATAAGTTCAAAATTATCAAAAATCCAAAAGCTTTAGAAACTTACTAATTCTTCAATAGCTCTTTTATAGTTTTTCACCTCAGAAGACGCACATAACAACGATTGAACATCGTTAGGTAATCTTTGTAATGCCATTTTATGTTTAGATAAAAAAACATTTAATCCTATTTTGACATAAGTTAGTAAAACGGATCAAAGATAACCAATGCGTTTTAAAACGGATATCGTTTGAATTTCGACCTATTAAAATGTTGGTGGCAAAGAGGATTTTTATAAGGAAAAACTTTTTACTGAAACATTTATGAGTAATAAATTAAAATTGTACAATGTAGTTTTTACTATGTAGTCTGTACATCGTTATAGAAAAAATTCGAATCAAACAAAATAATGACTTAAACATTGCAACAACAAACACATTTCATTTATGCAGGCAACCTTTGCCAACACACAATAGCGCCTGAAAGAATTGCAATTACATGCGAGTGAACCAATATTTACTACGGTTTTCAATGAACTACAATTTGAGAAGCAAGGCTTTAAGGCCTCATTAATGAATGGAAATCGATTGGTATTCAACCCTGAACTCTATTTGAAATATACCTCCTGTAGGGTTTGAAGTGCCGACTGGCAAGTAGTCGGCCGGGCCCCCATATGATCGACCGTGTGAAACGGCATTGATGACGTTTAAATTTTTATACTAATTTAAGTAACATTAGAACAATGGACTGCTATGAATTCAAAGGGCTCTCATAAATAATTTTGTTAATGATTTCATTTTTGTAATTATCTACAATAATACTGTCGGAGATTTTCGGTAGCCTCAAAGTTAATCACAAAACTCGTGAAACCAGATAAAATCTTAATTACAATCGTCATCATGTTTGTGTGATAGTTATCTATTAGTTCGTGAATTATGAGTGATTTTGTTGAAAAGGAAATATTATTGTTTTGGGAATATGTCAAACGGTAAGTAACAAACCTCTTTTCTGTCATGTCATGAAGCTTGTTTTTTTTTCACTCTGAGCTCAGATGAGCAAAGAGATCTGTGACTTTGAGAATAAAATTACTCGACTCGTCATAAATATAAGGCGTAGACAGAGAATTCTCTGTCTACGATATAAGGGCAAGGGGCAAGCTGTGGGGCAAGGGAATTACCATAGATATTACACCTAAATTACTAAATTTATTTATAGAAGATTCATAGACAAGGTATTGCACCACCATAAAGGTATTATACTTACGTCAGTATGGAAATGTCTTTGTGCACCACACATAAAACTGCCACTACGGTCTATATTTTCCGTCTTGTCTTATTTACGGCCAAAATTAATATCCGATCTATCTTCGATTTACCCTACTAGAGATAGAAATTTGACATATTTTGTATGAAGCTTATGTCAAATTCCTATCTCTAGTAAAGATAGAAATTTGACATAATTTTGTATGGAGCATATGTCAAATTCCTATCTCTAGTAGGGAAAATCGTGGATAACTTGGATATTAATTTTGGTCATTAGTAAACAATCTTGGCATGTTTCTTTATTCAAATAACTTCTGATAAAATATGATTACTAGTTCTGCACATGTAATTAGGTAAAAAAATGTTATATAGAGTGTGAAATTGTTAACAATTATGTCTATTAATAATTATTATTGACGAATTACATTAAAAAGACATACCAAGATGGTTTACTAAATAAGACAAGTAAGAAAAAGCAGAGATTATGTAAATACAGGTGAACACTAAGCAGCCAGACATTTTTACATGTTCTTTTGTCCTTGACGTGTTTACACACATAACATAACATCACGCCTGTATTTTCCCGAAGAGGTAGGCAGAGGTGTATAGCACACCCACATTTAGCCAGTTATGTTATAGTCCCATGTAATAGGGGGCGAGCCTATTACCATTAACCTAATTTCCTAATTCCTAATGAAAAAACCCAATAACACTTTGCCCGACCCGGGAATCGAACCCAGGACCCCACGCTCAGCAGTCGCGCTTGCAACCACTAGAACAACGAGGCAATCGACGTATTTAGGCCTTATATTAATATTTTTAACCGACGAAAAAAAGGAGGAGGTTCTCAATTCGACGCGTATATTTTTTTTTTATTTTTTTTTATTTATGTATGACCACGCATAACTTTTTACAGAGTGGTCCGATTTTGATGATTCTTTTTTTAATGGATAGGGTATATCTCGAAGTTGGTCCCATTTAAAATTCAAAATCAAAATCCACCCCTAAGGGTAGTAAAACAGGGGATGAGTGTTTGTTCACCCACTGAATTCTTACCTGTTAACCGATTCTGTTGAAACTTGACACACATAAATATAGTTCTAGACACTACGACATAATGGAGACCTGGAGTTAGATTGTTGGTAGATTTTAACCACATAAAAATGAAAAATAAAACTTTTTAACAAAAAATTGAACCGACGAAAACAGAAACTGAAAAGCGAAAAATAACTAATTATGAGTCGGCGCCAAACAACCAATCAACGAAGATCATTAAATGTCTTTAAATAAATACTAAAAACAACGTCACATCAAATACAACATGAAATTTTCAATGATAAACAATAACTTTCCAAAAATGCGTTCTCCGCTCGGCCACTTGCAACTTACACGCACTTTGCTTGTTAAAAGTTCGTTTGGCGCCGACTCATAATTAGTTATTTTTCGCTTTTCAGTTTCTGTTTTCGTCGGTTCAATTTTTTGTTAAAAAGTTTTTCCACAAACGCATCACTTTTCAATTGTTTTTATTAAAACATGACGATATCCAAATATCTCAGAAACAGTGATACAATTTTGGCACACTCAGCCGCTTCATAAAAAAACGCATTATCTCAGAACTCTATCAGTGAGAATATGATATTGTTTGACCGGAGACATAGCAGTGACTAATGATTCATACAAATGACTACTAATTGTTTACCTGCTTTTTAATGCAATTTGAGTATAAACATACTCATGACCTTGGACGTCTGAGCTCATGACTAATATTATTTGAAAGCACATTTGAAAGTATTGTAGGTAAGTGACACGCATACTCATTCGGTCTCAGCATTCGGTACATTCATGAAATGACGTATTGGTGGTATTGATACGTCATATTTATGTTTTGTACTGCTTTCCACTGTTTTCCTATCTTGTACCTGTGTTCATACGTACGATAGAATTTCTACAGGTTTTTTTTGTCAGATAAAATATATATTTGCGTCATTGTAGTTTTTTTATTTTATACAGCACCATCTAGTCCCAAACTAAGCAGAGCATGTACTATGGGTACTAGACAATGGATATAATACTTATATACCTTTTTTTTGTAAAATCATAATGATTATTGCTTAATACATAAGAAACACCTAGACCAACACAAACACTTATGTTCATTACTTAAATATTAGTTTAGTCTTTGACTATGAGTGGCCCAACTCATTTTCTTCGTTTTGGCGATTGAGGCAGTGAAGAAGGCAATATTTAAATCCACGAAGTTACTAATGTGGTGAATTGTAATATACACACCATCGAGAACTGTATGGAGCACTCTCAAGTGCGCAGGTTTCATCACGATATTTTCCTTCACCGTTTAAGCATATGATAATCAAATTCTGATGACACCATTAAAAAGTAATGATCGTCATAGACGTTATGGTATATCGACAATAAGAATCAATAAACAGAATGAGGTCACTAACGATGTCAAATTACCATAAAGTAGGGCTATGAAAGAAGAAATTTTCGCTGGCCATGCGGCCTGTTGCATTACTTATCCATGGCCTAGGCAGTTGCCTACATTTCTTATGGATGTTTATTATAAAATGAATAATCGATATCATCGATTCTGTACAATATGCTTTAAAGAGCCTATTAGGTTTTTCATGTTATTGAATACTCGTAGTTATGCAACCTGCAGAGATTCTGATTGGACAATGCAGCATAATCGCTATAAGGTGATTCAACCATGTAAGTATGTACCTATGAACGTTCGAGTTAATTTTACTCTTTTCATTTACAAAAGCCACGCTGAAGATTTATTCACAATGCTACAGGTGGAAACAAACCGAGGTAATAATGAGTAGGTAGGTTTAGTATCTACTCTGTTATGGTAGGTACTGATACAGGCTTCATTTATTTAAGAATTGGTAATGAGACACAATAGACTATCTATTGTTTTAAGGACGCCAGCGGCTTCGGGCCCGTCACCGCTTATAGACAATTTGAAGCAACTAACAGATGGATAATTTAACACCAACTGTGGGTTCAGTAGCATAAAACAAGCATAGAACCTATATACACTCATATTTTCTATGGGTATTGTAAAAAGTGATTCAGGGATGATGTTACCAATTGGCGATGTAAGATATTATTCGATGCGTTCTAATATCTGATGGCTACTACTGCTAAGGAGCATAAGGATCCGTCATCATATCGGTGGTATAACAAGTGCCACAATTTATCGGCACATCATCTAAGGCTCGCTCATAGTAATCAGTCTAAATAAAGGTCATGTATGGACCGGTTATTTTTCACGGTTATTTTTTAAAAAATCTGTTAAGACGCTTGTTATCAGTCTTCCTGCGACCACGAACGCTACAAAGCATTCGAAACGTCAAGAAAACCTATTTTCATAATATACGCGATGTAATCCGGTTAAACTTGTTTTGTTATAATGTAATTTTAAGTACTTTTAAAAACAAATAAATAGTTATAAACAAATAAGCATACAGTTAGTTAAGTTATAGCTAATAATTATGATACGTACTGTCATTTACTTCAAACGTGTTTAATTGTTTTTTTTTGATAAGTCGGGAGTCGAAACAGCGACTTACGATTTCAAGAGGCGCCATCAAAATAAATGGACATAAAACAAAAGCTTCTGATAAGAGGGAGAGCTTTTGAGATTGCCAAAAGTGTTTACTAGTTGCATCCATTGGAGCAATCCACGTTCTTGCATTCCAATGGTTTGACAAATCCTTATCTCTGGCTCCAACCCTGCCATTATTGCAGTACAATACTTATTTGGAGATAAGAGGAACAACTGTATGGGGTGACTTGCCACAGAGATAGGTGGTTCCTATAAATAGTGTATATTCAGGATGAGCAAGCAACAGTTCCTTTAAGGGCTTCGTTGGGATAAGGCCAAAATAGTTTACATTTAAAGGTAGGTCTCAAAATCTAAATCTATTTTTCATATTTCAATAACTTATACTTAATATTTCACTAATTACATTTCAAAATTTGCAGATGTATAAAACGGTACCAGTGCTCCTGGCTCTAGCTGTGGTGGCATTTTCAGCTGAAATATCTCCGTCATACGCCTTGTTAGAAAAACATGCTGCGTTTAACTCAGAGCTTAGAACAGAGCCCATGGAAACCGATGTTGTGAAGGAAATTAAACCGGAGGCTGAACACCCAGTCTATAGAGCAGATGTAAAGCATCAAGGCAGGGCGAGGATTGAGCCAGTCAGATCGTTTGGACCAGTGATCAAACATGATGCTATGTTGGCCGACCAGCCAGCTGTTTCCGCTGAAGTTAATAGAAATGTGAGTATAATTACTTTTATATTAGAAACTTATGTTCCCAACGACGATAGAGAAAAAAAATATGTCGATTTATTTATGTAGATGTGGTGGGTGGGTGTAAGTGTTTTCTAGGAAATTCTAATGTACTAAGATCCAAATCGATCTAGAAATCGTGGTGATCATGACAACGTCCTGTTGATTGAAATGACAATACTCATAGTAGGATGCTCATATTTTAGTAATGATTGTTTACCGGCTGACATGTAACGTGACCCTCAATATACTTTAAGTGAATTGTAAATAGTATAATCATAAAAAAATGATGTCTGTTTTTTAAAATTTCAGGATGAAGTTGGTATCCTTGGAAATGGATATATTCCAGGTACAGCCGAGGTAGCTTATCCTGATATTGCATATGCACCCGGCTACCTCTACGACTCTGGATACTCTGCGTCCAACAAGTAAATATAATCTTTCATTTTAATATTTGATTTATGGTCTAACTGGGGTTCAAGCACTAGTTTAGGATGCGTCGCTGACTGCATCTCCTCTAATACGCCTTCGGATTAAGCTTATCTTGTCAGAGTAAATATTTTTGCGACTTGGATCTTTTTGTATTAAGAATACTTGTTTATTTATTGTTCTCATTTATAATGTACTTTTACAATCACTTATTGTTTTGCTTTTTCTGATCCTTAAGTTAGTCCATTCATTGAAAGTCTTTCCCTTTTTTGGAAATTACATTGATGGAATTGTTTGTTATTTCTCAGTTACGACATGTATGGTCCTAACACCTACTTGATGGAGCCTGATACATCTACCTTTGGTCTGTTATGGAGCCAAGTGCCTGATTCTAGAGTAAGTGTTGCAAGTCTTTGCCATTTTGTTTCTAATTCTACTTAAATCTTCATCCACAAAGTTATTTCATCGAGCATTGAATTTATTATTGGTGTGATTGATTACAATGTTGTCCTCTCTATGCAATATTTTTTTTACTACTAAGTAGATACTGAAATAGCTTTTTTAAAATGTGAATAATGGTAAGACTGCCTCTTTGGTCTAGTGGTTGCAAGCGCGACTGCTGAGCGTGGGGTCCTGGGTTCGATTCCCGGGTCGGGCAAAGTGTTATTGTGTTTTTTCATTAGGAATTTCTCAGTAGCATCCCGGAGTCTGGATTTGTGCCCGGTTAGTGGCAATAGGCTCGCCCCCTATTACATGGGACTATAACATAACTGGCGAAATGTGGGTGTACTATTACACCTCTGCCTACCCCTTCGGGGAAATACAGGCGTGATGTTATGTTTTGTTTGTTATGAATAATGGTTGATTTATCGATGACGGATGATGGGACCATCACGGTGTAGCATAAATCATCCTTAAATGTGTATGGCTATAAGAAAAGAAACAGAGCAAAGAAATGATGATAAAAACGTGAACCTCAGTATTCAGGGACAAAGTATAGAGATGCTTAGAAGACTTGCAAGTCATGCTAGAAAGACATTCTACGCTGAAACCAAATAACTTGAGTTGGCGTTGTAAAATAAAAGCAGGAAAATGATAACTATTATCATCATAATAAAACAAAGTTTAACCGGATTAAAACGCGTACATTATTTAAATAAATTGTTATTTTTTTTTTTTTTAATATCTTTAACGACGCTTGTCATCTTAGTCTACCTGCGACCACGAAATGCTGCAAAGCTTTCGAAACGTCAGGAAAACCAATTAAGATTTAATCCGGTTAAACTTTGTTTTATTATAATGTGTAGTGATCGCGAAAACCTAAGAAATTATTATCATCATAATTATCAGCCCATTACTATCCCACTGCTTAACGCGCCTCGGGGAGCACGTTAAGCTGTCGGTCCCGGTTGTCATATTAATATCTATGGCAGTCGTTACGAGTAGTCAGAAGCACAAAGTACATTTGTATATTATTATAGTCAGAAGCCTGAAAGTCTGACAACTGGTCTAACCTCCGAATTAGTCCGAATGTCAGTATTACCCAGTAACTGGGTTGCAGGGTCTGATGGCAGTCGCTCCGTGTAAAATACTGATGTTCAGCCGCATCTGGCTAGACTGGAAGCCGACCCCAATATAATTGGGAAAAGGCTCGGAGGATGTTACTGTCCCACTGCTGGGCATGGGTCTCTTCTCAGAATGAGAAGGATTCAGACCTTAGTCCACCACGCTGGCCTAGTGCGGGTTGGCGGACTACACACACCATCGAGAACTGTATGGAGCACTCTCAAGTGTGTAGGTTTCCTCACGATGTTTTCCTTCACCGTTAAATCAAGTGATAATCAAATTCTGATGCACACATGAATTCGAAAAGTCTGAGGTGCGGGCCGGGTTCGATCTCAAACCCCCTTGCACGGAAGGGCTATAACTGCTTACTATATTAATACCACAGAATATCTAATAGTACTAACGTACAGAGCGGCCACTCTCCACCCCCCGCCAATTTAAGATTCCTCACCCGCGCCCCGCACACACCCGCAGTCTGATGGTAATTGGACTGCAATATTGCAATGGATGTCAATCGCCTGTCGCTATACAAGCACGCCATCTCTGAGAACTACTGAGAAGAGCTTGGAACCCATTCAGCATTACGAGCGGCGAGCATCCCTAACCTACACGTGTGTGTACGTTCGTATTCGTATACATACGTAATCTTGTGTATGTAGGTGGTGCTAGCATTTATATTGTATTGAGTGTCCGAGGTGTGCTAATACTTATACTAATACTGATAACCTACCTATTTTTTTTTCATTTTTTCAGACCCTGGTCAGCTTTGTCGGCCGCACTATCAGCTGGGTCTTCAGCAGCATATTCGTTCTCATTCTCGGTTCTCTCCTCACTGTTGGCGTTTGCAGTTACACAAACTTGTGCACAATTGCTTTCCATGGCGTCGGGCCCATTCACGAAGAAATGAGAGCACTTATAACCCCTGATAGACTGGAGAAGATCAGCCATGCTGCTGGCTTCGTGAAGACTGCTATAGATAAATATCAGAAAATACAGAAGGTTACTGACGCAACTGGTATGAGGAGACGTCGTGCCATATTTAATTACTGAGATTTATTGTTTTACTCTTTTGGATTTATATTTTATATAAGATTTATCTATTAAAGTCATACTAAATATTGTAAACTGAATTAAATTTAATTGTCTTTGTAAATAATTTACCGCATATAAAATCTTACGCTGGATGCGGAAAGTGCAGGACTGGTCGTAATGAAGATGCTTGGGGGAGGCCTATGTCATGTAGTGGAGGTCTTTCGGCTGAAATGATGATGATGATGATGAAAATCGTATGTACTTGTTCGGTGTAAGTAAGAACAAAAATAAACACTCTTATCTAATGAGAACTACTTTATAATAACGTTTTTATAAACATAGCTCCAGATCAAGCAGTACGCTAGAAGACGCTAGAAGGCAATACTCAACCAACCAACTTACTATTTGGAAACTGTAAACAATGTTACAATAGGAATAACACTGATTCTCTTCAAATACCATATTTAATTATATCAACAATAATTAATGATTGGGATTCAATTGTTTTCATAATATCAGTAATTAATCTCTGTTCCTTGATTCGTAGCAACGACGTAGCAAGTGCGTAGCAACGTAGATCCATAATCAACAATGTTAATATTTTTTTCTACACAATTGTTTTACATGAATCTCTCTCAAGGTGAACCGACGACCTGGTGAAGGTCGCGGGAATCCGCTGGATGCGGAAGGCACAGGACCGGTCGTTGTGGCGATGCTTGGGGGAGGCCTATGTCCAGCAGTGGACGTCTTTCGGCTGAAATGATGATGATGATGATGATGATGAATCTCTCTCACTTAATTTGAACTGCACATTTTTACAAAATCTTAAGAACTGTGGGTGAAAGTAACATGGCGACTCCCATACGATTTGTACGAAAAACTAAAGATTTTTTTAAAACTCGAAATGGCTTTTAATTTGATCGATGGTGCTAAGCACCAACTTTAGTCATTTTAAATATTTTTTAAACCCCGCAATAAAAATATGATACAGTCAATTGTTCACATGAGCTAATGTCTGAACGTGACTAAATTGACAGCTGGCTGTACGACGCGTTCAGAAATAAGCTCAATTTCAAATTACTTAGAGACTTGTAGAAACATTATACATGCTGAAATTTTAATCGCTTCTTTCCCGAAAAGGGGTCAGTTTACTCATCACTATAAACAACTTTTACTATGGGACCAACCCTGAAATCGCGAAAAAAAAACCTGTTGGTCCCTACATTTGTGTTCACTTAAATAGATAAAATGTAGGGACCACTTGATTTTTTTTCGCGAGTTGGTCCCATAGTAAAAGTTGTTCATAATGATGAGTACAATGACCCCTTTTCGGGAAAGAAGCCATTAAAATTTCAGCATGTACCTATTCTATTGTTATTTCGGGGCTCTAAAAATATTAAAATAGCCTAAAGTTATTCTTTAGGGATCCAAGGATTCAAGATTCCAAGAATCAATAGTAAAACTATTCCAACTTATCTAAAAATCTTTATTTTTGTGTACAAAATAATCCTGCCATGATTCGTTGATTGCTCTTTGTATTAGAGTTAGAAAGACATAAGTTATATGGAGTTTATGGAAAATTTGTATCATATGGTATTCATAAATTTTGGTCGCATGTATGTGTACTGTTCAAAAACGGATAGGGTTCCTTAGTCGATTGTAAAATATGAATCAAATTGAGTTTAGAAAGAATCAAAGAAAGAAAAAATATTTATATAGTTGTGTCTAGACACACAATATTACCAAAATGTAAAAAAAACAGAACAAGTTACGGGTACCAATGATATTATATATAATATCATTGACGGGTACAAAGAATCAAGTGTGGTAAGATGTGCATCCCATCCGCGCAAAACTGCCGGTTACGGCAGTTTAGAGGTTTATAATAATAAATATTTTTTGGGTATTTTTTATGCGCACCATCTAGTCCCAAACTAAGCAGAGCATGTACTATGGGTACAAGACAATGGGTATAATACTTATATACTTTTTTTTGTAAATAATATATTCTTATAATACATAAGAAACACCCAGACCAACACAAACACTTATGTTTATCACACAAATATTTGTGTCCTGTGGGAATCAAGCCCTCGACCTCGTGATCAGCAGTCCGAACTCGAACCAGTAGACCACAGACGTCGTCGTTTCCGTGTGAGTTGCGCATACCTACGCATTTATCAGGTTTGCCAATGACTTATCAAATAATTACGACAAAACATCGCATCTTGAATTATAACAGATCATGATGATCTTGTTTTATTAGGTAGATCTATTTAACATCATCATCCTCCGAGGCTTTTCCCAATTATATTGGGGTAGGCTTCTAGTCTAGCCAGATGCGGCTGAACGTCAGTATTTAACACGGAGCGACTGCTATCAGACTCCCACAACCCAGTTTTATTTTTTATTTTTTTTATATCAAATGGGCTTGCGTTTGACCGCCCGCCACCTCAGTTACTGGGTAATACTGACATTCGGAGGTTAGACCAGCCAGTTGTCAGACTTTCAGGCTTCTGACTACCCGTAACGACTGCCGGGACCGACAGCTTAACGTGGTAGATCTATTTAAAATCATAGTTAAATTGCCAATGTACTATATTCATCAATATTCATACAAAATTACGCACATCCGCGGTTATTCAATATCAAGGTTCGTTTTAATTTGCCGTGAAATTGTGTATTATCCACCTCGTAGGTACTACCCATTCTGTATTGCCTAAATAGCGACAATTTGTACATTACAAATAATCAGGTACAAAGGTTTTTTTTTGCTTTAGAACGACGAAACGGGTTAAAAGTTCACCTGATATTAAGGCCTAGGCTGTTGCCTACATGGTATCGTAAGTCAGTTCGCCACAATAAGACATGAAGAGAGAGAAGAAGAGATATATTGCCTTTAAGAATATTATTCGTCATAAACGGTGATTACAAACATACATGCTGAATTTTTTCTGATAGTCAGAATTATTACCATTTAATTCAAAGAAATTTTCCCTTTTTTGTGTTGTATGGTACGGTACCTACCTAGTAATTTATCATCATCATCATCATCATTTCCGCCGAAAGACGTCCAGTAATTATACATAGGCCTCCCCCAAAATCATATTGAGCCATGAGAAGAGATAGCGTGGTGGTTTATGTCCGTCACCACACGGAACACAAAAATGAAATAAAACAACAAAACTAGTAATTCAGAAGTCATGTTTTTATTTTCCAGAAAGATTAAAAATTCAGCGTGGTAACACGGTAAAAAATGTTAAAGAATTTGTTGCTCGTAAAAACACAAATATGTTTTACAAAATAACTTAAAAAGTTAAAAAAAGTATTTTCACGATCACATTTTACTATTAGGTTGTATGTTTTCACCAGTAATTAATTATACATCATTCTACGCCAACCTTTATGTTAATAAAATATAGTACAGTGGCTATATGTTCATGAAAGGAGTTCAGTTTTGTATTTTTTAACAATATTGGCATAGTCAAAGGTGTACTGAATGAAGTCAACATTTTATAAAAAAACCGGCCAAGTGTGAGTCAAACTCACGCAGCAAGGGTTCCGTACCACCCATCGACCTGATACCCCATAGAAACTGATATCAAAAGACATCAACGAAAGTACGCAAAATGTGAATTTTTACATCTCTTTCTTACGTAGGTACCACCACATATGTCTACGTTTGCCCTGGTTTTAGTATTTGTTGCTTAACTACATAGTATGCACTATAATCAGACCAAGTTTGACGCTGGTATGTACTACCGTTTTGAAGATAGAGCAGGAACAAAAACGTTGAAAAAAATGCATGTTTTTCGAGGTTTCTTGTATGGGGACCACCTTTGGTTTTGGACTTTTTTTTTGTTTTTAGTATTTGTCGTGACACACCTCATAGCAACACATATTCTGTGAAAATTTCAACTGGTTATCTATTACCGTTACAAAGATACAGCCCTGTGACAGACAGATGGACGGACGGACGGACAGCGTAGCGAGAGTAATAGGGTCCCGTTTGCACCCTTTGGGTACGGAACCCTAAAAACAATATTTAACTAAACAGTTTCACTTTTCAACTATTAAAGTGAAATCACACATTTTATGTTTCACTAGCTTTTACCCGCGGCTCCGCTCGCGTTAAATTCTGCTAACCAACGTCAGTCCCGTCCAGTCCAGTCCATTCCAGTCCAGTCCACTGTCCCACTGTCCCACTGTCCCGCTGTCCCGCTGTCCCGCTGCCCCGCTGCCCCACTGCCCCACTGCCCCACTGCCCCACTGCACCGCTGCCCCGCTGACCCACTGCCCCACTGCCCCGCTACCCCACTGCCCCGCTGTCCCTCTATCCCACTGCCCCGCTGCCCTACTGCCCCGCTGCCCCACTGCCCCGCTGCCCCTCTGCCCCACTGCCCCGGTGCCCAGCTGCCCCGCTGTCCCACCGCCCCACTGCCCCGCTACCCCACTGCCCCACTGCACCGCTGCCCCACTGCCCCGCTGCCCCGCTACCCCAATGCCCGCTACCCGCTGCCCCACTGCCCCGCTGCCCCACTGCCTCACTGCCCCACCGCCCCACTGCCCCACTGCCCCGCTGCCCCACTATCCCACTGCCCCGCTGCCCCAATACACCACAGCCCCGCTGCACCACTGTCCCACTACCCCACAGCCTGCGCCACTGCCCCACTGCCCCGCTACCCCACTGCCCCACTGCACCGCTGCCCCACTGCCCCGCTGCCCCGCTACCCCAATGCCCGCTACCCCGCTGCCCCACTGCCCCGCTGCCCCACTGCCTCACTGCCCCACCGCCCCACTGCCTCACTGCCCCGCTGCCCCACTATCCCACTGCCCCGCTGCCCCAATACACCACAGCCCCGCTGCACCACTGTCCCACTACCCCACAGCCTGCGCCACTGCCCCACTG
The DNA here is from genome assembly GCA_949699075.1 of Asteroscopus sphinx. Taxonomy (NCBI): domain Eukaryota; kingdom Metazoa; phylum Arthropoda; class Insecta; order Lepidoptera; family Noctuidae; genus Asteroscopus; species Asteroscopus sphinx. The sequence goes on from OX453013.1 coordinate 17,585,438, forward strand.
CCCCGCTACCCCACTGCCCCACTGCACCGCTGCCCCACTGCCCCGCTGCCCCGCTACCCCAATGCCCGCTACCCCGCTGCCCCACTGCCCCGCTGCCCCACTGCCTCACTGCCCCACCGCCCCACTGCCTCACTGCCCCGCTGCCCCACTATCCCACTGCCCCGCTGCCCCAATACACCACAGCCCCGCTGCACCACTGTCCCACTACCCCACAGCCTGCGCCACTGCCCCACTGCCCCGCTGCCCCACTATCCCACTGCCCCACTGCCCCGGTATCAAATTGCCCCGCTGCCCCACTGCCCCGCTGCCCCGCTACCCCACTGCCCCACTGCCCCGCTGCCCCACTATCCCACTGCCCCACTGCCTGCCCCGCTGCCCCACTCCCCTACTGCCCCGCTGCCCCGTTACCCCAATGCCCCGCTACCCCACAGCCCCGCTGACAAGCTGCCCCGCTGCCCCACTGCCCCGCTACCCCACTGCCCCACTGCCCCGCTGCCCCACTGCCCGACTGCCCCGCTGCCCCGGTACCCCATTGCCCCGCTGGCAAGCTGCCCCGCTTCCCACTGCCTCGCTGCCCCGCTGCCCCTCCCCGCTGCCCCACTGCCCCCCTGCCCCGCTGACCCGGTACCCCACTGCCCCGCTGGCACGCTGCCCCGCTGCCTCGCTGCCCTGCCACGCTGCCCCGCTGCCCCGCTGCCCCAATGCCCCGCTGCCCCACTATCCCACTGCCCCGATGCCCCGCTACCCCACTGCCCCGCTGCCCCACTATCCCACTGCCCCACTGCCCCGCTGCCGCGGTAACACATTGCCCCACTGCCCCACTGCCCGGCTGCCCCGCTGCCCCACTATACCACTGCCCCGATGCCCCGCTACCCCTCTGCCCCGCTGCCCCACTATCCCACTGCCCCACTGCCCCGCTGCCGCGGTAACACATTGCCCCGCTGCCCCACTATCCCACTGCCCCACTGCCTGCCCCGCTGCCCTACTCCCCTACTGCCCCGCTGCCCCGCTACCCCGCTGCCCCGCTACCCCGCTGCCCCACTATCCCACTGCCACACTGCCTGCCCCGCTGCCCCACTCCCCTACTGCCCCGCTGCCCCGCTACCCCACTGCCCAGCTGCCCCGCTACCGCGCTACCCCACTGCCCCACTGCCCCGCTGCCCCGGTACCCCACTGCCCCGCTGGCACGCTGCCCCGCTGCCCCGCTGCCTCGCTGCCCTGCCACGCTGCCCCGCTGCCCCGCTGCCCCAATGCCCCGCTGCCCCACTATCCCACTGCCCCGATGCCCCGCTACCCCACTGCCCCGCTGCCCCACTATCCCACTGCCCCACTGCCCCGCTGCCGCGGTAACACATTGCCCCACTGCCCCACTGCCCCACTGCCCGGCTGCCCCGCTGCCCCACTATACCACTGCCCCGATGCCCCGCTACCCCTCTGCCCCGCTGCCCCACTATCCCACTGCCCCACTGCCCCGCTGCCGCGGTAACACATTGCCCCGCTGCCCCACTATCCCACTGCCCCACTGCCTGCCCCGCTGCCCTACTCCCCTACTGCCCCGCTGCCCCGCTACCCCGCTGCCCCGCTACCCCGCTGCCCCACTATCCCACTGCCACACTGCCTGCCCCGCTGCCCCACTCCCCTACTGCCCCGCTGCCCCGCTACCCCACTGCCCAGCTGCCCCGCTACCGCGCTACCCCACTGCCCCACTGCCCCGCTGCCCCGGTACCCCACTGCCCCGCTGGCACGCTGCCTCGCTGCCCCGCTGCCCCACTGCCTCGCTGCCCCACTGCCCCGCCAAGCTGCCCCACTGTCCCGCTGCCTCGCTACCCGCTGCCCCACAACCCCACAGCCCCACTGGCCCGCTACCCCGCTACCCCACTACCCACTGCCCCACTGGCCCACTGCCCCACTGCCCCGCTGCCCCGCTGCCCCACTACCCCACTGCCCCACTGCCCCACCGTCCCACCGTCCCACTGCCACTGTCCTACTGTCCCACTGGCCCACTATCACCACTGTCCCACGGCCCACTGTCTCACTATATCAGTATCATCCCGTCCCATGTCCCATGTCCTGTCCCATGTCCCATCCTATGTCCAGTCCCATGTGCCGTCCCACTGTCCTGTCACATGTCCCGTCTCATGTCCCGTCCCATTTCCCGTCCCCTATCCCGTCCACTGTCCCGTCCCCAGTCCCGTCCCCTGTCCCGTCCCCTGTCCCGTCCCCAGTCCCATCCCCCGTCCCATCCCCTGTCCACTCCACTCCACTGCACTCCATCGTACATTACTATCCGCTCGTGCAAATGCATAGAAGCTTCGATCTGTCGGGTGAGTACGCAACCCACGAATTATTTTTTTTCTTTTTTTCTTTCTTTCTTTCTTTCTCAAAACCCATACCAGTTTTTAAGTCAGATCATCAGCTTTCAAACAAAAAAAAAATCATCCAAATCGGTCCAGTAGTTTTAGCGTGATGCTGGAACAAACAAACAAACAAACAAACAAACAAACAGACGTTTACAATTTTATAATAGTTAAGATAAGATTAAAAATAATGTGTATGAATCGAGATGTTAGGAATATCACCTTACTGGAATACTTAAGTGTACCTAATGCTAGAAAAAATGCATAAACATGCACCTCATCATACTTAACAGCAATTTGTAATCCTTACTAAGCATAGTTTTACATCAGTAATCACCTCCTCATCCACACTAATATTATAAATGCAAAAGTAACCCTGTCTGTCTGTTTGTTTGTGACCTTTGCACGACTAAACGTCTAAGCCGATCGTAATGAAATTTGGCAAAGAGGCAGCCTGGGACCTGGAGAAGGATCTACTATTTTTTTTATCCCGGGAAGATAAACAGTGCCCGAGGGCCGAGAGACGACTTTCTGTGATAATGATAATATTATATGCGTGCGAAGCAGCGGGTGGGCAGAAGCTAGTAAATTATAATTTTCAACACACTTGCTCGTAAACTGGCTCTTATTGCACCGCTTTTAGGTTCATAATGTAGCTTATAACGCACGCGTGCTTTTTACATTATATTATCGCACTAGTGCTTTTAATTTTACAGTTTATTTTTAAATCGCAGCAAAAAGTTTTTATTCCTGAACAAAATAAAAATAAAATTGTGAATAAATCAAATATGGTAATACAACCATAGAGGAAACTTATTTAAGTATTCCGTGTGTAGGTATTACCTACTTAAAATATGATAAATAAACATTTCATTTCATCAAATTATTAATGTTTGTCAACAAATTACCTAACATTAATTTATTTTATTTATTTATTTATTTAAACTTCATGCAACATGTGTACATAGGCGGACTTAATGCCTTAGGCATTCTCTCCCAGTCAACCTTAGGGTGATACAGAGATGACAAGGCAGGTGCAATATTGATTCACGACACAAAACAAGATGAGAAATAAATTACCACTAAAACAATAGATAAACATACATAGGTATATATATATAACATACAATAAGTACTAAATATATATAATAATATACTATTATAGTCATAGATAAAATACTAATGAGATGATTCTGCCAAAATTTATTTTTAATTTGTGTGATAAATAAAAAAAACAATTTAATCCTTTTATAATATTAGGCTGTTTGGCGGTTTCCTTCGACCACCTGCGCGCCCATAGCTGTACATCACCGTGCGATTACAGTAATCCACGCGCCATTTTTCACAAATTCAATATTTGTCTAAAATATGTGTGTTTTTTCCTCACAAGTGTGTTGAAAAACGTCGTATGACGCGCGTGAGCATTGACTATTATACTCTCGGCTGCATTACGCCCTCGCCTTCGGCTCGGGCTGCAATCCAGCCTCGAGTATAATAGTCAACTTAGCTCACTTGTATCATAAAGTACTATTAAAAGCATGTATGAAATTACAGCTAGGTGGGAGTCTGATGACAGGCAATACTTACATAGCCCAAGGCTCATTGTCATTATACACAACGCGCTATTTTGTCTTCAGTATTCAGTAGATAATAATAGAAACCTACAAACATACGTAAGTAGGTACTAATAACCTAATAACGTCTTACTTATTTGACGGCGTCTGTGGTCTAGTGGTTCGAGTGTCGGACACGAGGTCGTTCGATTCCCACAGGACACAAATATTTGTGTGATGAACATAAGCGTTTGTTTGTGTGTTTCTTATGTATTATAAGTATGAAGTTATTAAAAAAAAAAGTATAATATAATTATTAAATCAATTGTCTGGTGCCCATAGTACAAGTTCTGCTTAGTTTGGGACTAGATGGTGCTGTGTATAAATGTCCCAAAAATATTTATTTATTTAGATACACCTGAATAAGTAGGTACTCGTTACGGTTAGAGCTAATGAATGAATATGAATATTATGAATACTAAAATGATGGAAATATGAAAGAAATTATCTGAAAATAGAAAAATAAGAAACTACTGTTGTGCTACGGCTCCAGCTGCGGGCGGCGTCCCAGCGCCGTGACTTTTAAGCATAAGCCGTTGGAAGTAGGGTTGGGTGTATGTTTTAGGGGGCGCAAAATTCAAATATATCCCTGGGTGTAAGTTTTGGGGGGCGCGAAATTCAAAACTTATCCTGGGCGCTCATGACCTTAGGTACGACACTGCTAACGTTAGGAACTAACATTAGCAGCATATGATGTTTCTATTTTAATGCATAACCTTAACTTAAGGCCCTTTTTTTTTTCGGATGGAAAATACTCGTGGATACCCTTATTATCCACGAGTATTTCCATCCAAAAAAAAAAAATCTAAAAAAGGGCCTAAAGTTAAGGTTAGACGGAGGGCCGTCTGGGGACGGCGGAGGGGTATGTCGGACTCTTATCGACTAAAACCACATGGTGGCCATCCTCTGCACAAAATAGAGGAGCTCCGGGAACTCCAATGGACCGCGCCGATGCCCCTCTAGTGCTATGCCTTTGGCACGTCCCGGGAAAACAATATTATTTCCCCCACAGTATCATCCACCATCACATACTGTTGTCCTCCCCAGGGTCGCTTAATAGACGCTTCTAGTCCCCCCACTCTTAGCGTCCACGATACCGAAGGTCACCTGCCAGATGTGGCAGCAGGGGATGCGGCCCTTCGCCCTATCTGGGCCTTGCACCAGGGCGATTGCCTCCCCGGCGCCGCCTTCTCCGAGCGGGATCGGCCCTCTCCCGATCTCGCTCTGCGTCCTCCTTCTGAAGCATAACAGTCTCGTAGAAGGAAGCCATGGCCCTCCAAGCCGTCGGATCTGCCAGCATAGCCGACACTACTGCTGGCAGAGAAAAATCCTGCCCAATCAAGCTGACCAGGTCCCGCCGTTCGGAGCCCCATGCAGGGCACTCCTCCAGCGTGTGCTGTGCGGTGTCCTGGTCACATCCACAATGGTGGTAATTTGCCGTAGCTTCGCGTCCGATCCTATTCAGGTACTCACCGAAGCAACCGTGCCCGGTGAGCACCTGAGTAAGCCGGTAGGTGACGCGCTCACTCCTCTCCAGCCAGGCTTCAAAGCACGGCAGGACTGCTTCAACCACTCGCTTGTGCGCATACTGCGGCTCTTACAGCTGCTCGCGCCACATCTCGAACGCGTGTCGTCGCTCCTGCCGCCTCAGTATTTCAAACACCCTTGCAGGTGCGCTCCCACTGTTTTGGTGAATGGCACGAATCCGGTCGTAGACCCTCGTGTCCATATCCGCCAAGATATCCAACGGCGAGAAGCGTGCCAGGACAGTTGCCGCCTCAAAGGATACCGTCCGGTATCGTCGTACGATCCGTATGGCCACTTTTTGTGCTGCAGGCTGTTGAATTTTGCCCTTGAGCGCTGGATGCCTGACAGTCGGTGTGACCATACAGGTGCTCCATAGAGGGTCATGGACCGCACGACTCCCGCGTATAGGCGGCGAACTTCCTCTCGAGGTCCCCCAAGATTGGGCAGCAGTCTGTGCAGTGCAGGCCCTACTAAGAGCTAAGTGGCGCCCCCATCATAAAAAAAATTTTACCTGCTGAGTACATCATTTATAGAAAATCCGTTTTCAACAATTGAAGCACATGTACTGTAGTTTAATCAGAAACTGTTAAATCTGTAAATTATAGTTCGCTGTAGTTGTAGATACAAAAAGTGCGTAAAACGGCCACTTTTGGCATTATTTCTAAATACAACTACAGCGAACTATTTTTCTGAGAGAGCTGTAAAAAAATGTCCCAAATATATATATATATATATATAATTAAATTCATTTATTTATAATGACCCTTTAAAGATTAAGATTAATCAGTCATAAACATGATGGCTGTGTTAAAACTTCATTGTCTGATAAATACAATAATAGAGCTTATCTTTTTTTTTTTTTTTTTTTTTGCCGTGGGGAAATCCTCATGGACGCACTCCGCCCGGGGTAGGCGGAGCCAGTGTCGGACTCTTACCGACTAAAACCACCACGGTGTTCCTTCAACTACCTTAGCCGGGGGCGTGGGAACCCGTGAGTATTCACACAACCACACCCCCGACAGGTCCCGGCCCGCCACAAGCAGGCGAGCCCCTTCTCCCCGTGCGGCCTAACGTCGGCCGCACCCTCCTAGGTGGCACACACGGAACACTGCACGCCACCTCACCTCATGGGCCTTTACCAGCTGCGCCAACTACGCCGGCTGTGCCAGCTACGCCAGCTGCTGGTCGGGCAGCAGACTAGCCCGAGTCTGCTGCTCGCAGGCCCTACCTCCCGTAATTTTTTATAGAGCTTTTCTTCCTCGCGGTCCGGGCGGTGAAGCCAAGACCCTCGGTCCCAAGAGGCGCGAGAACACTACTCAGCGGGCACTCCTGGGGTTACGAGATCGACGGGGGCAGGGAAAGTCAGTCCCCCCGCTGCCTGCCCAGTGGCAGGGTGAGTGCACACCGGGCCCGCCCCTGCTCCTCCACTGTGCCCTCTGCTGATATCAGAGGGACACGTGGAGCAACTCCCTACTGGCCCAGAACGGGCCCCTCCCGCGCCAGAATATTCGCCACAGGCAATAAAATCCCCCGAAGGTTAATCCCTCGGCAGGATTTTATTGCCCGTGCCCAGGATGCACCGGCCAAACAACTGCCGATCCCTCCAGACGTGTCCAAAAGGACAAGCAGCCGTCAGGCACACGCGGAGGTTTTCTGGCCAGCACCCCTAATAGAGCTTATCTAAACTGTCTTGTTTTATGATGTTTTTAGACGTCAAAATAACTTTCCACTGTTTATTATTAACGAAAAATAATTGCGGTTGAGCAAAAAAAAATACGTCTGAAGAATAAAAATCTACTTTACTATATCAATCTATATCATTAAACTATATCATTTATATTTTTATAAGCAGTGTTAGCTTAGTGGTTGAACGCTTGCCTTCCATGCAGGAGGGTCTGAGTTCGAACCCGACCCGCATCTCTGACTTTTCGAATTCATGGTCGGGTCAGAATTTGATTATCACATGCCTTTGCCCTGCAGTGGGACTGTACAGGCTCTTAATAAAATAAAATAAAATTGCTTCAATGGTGAAGGAAAACATCGTGAGGAAATCTGCACACCTGAGTGTGCCCCATAGAATTCTCGATGGTGTGTATTGTCTGCCAACCTGCACTAGGACAGTATGGACAGTGTGGTGAACTCTTCTGATACGAAGAAGAGGCCCGTGCAGCAGTGAGACAATAGTGGGCTGCTTATGTTTATATTAAACAGCTCAGAAGATGTTGTCTATCAGATTGTTTTATTTTTAGCTTCGCTTATAACAACGAAACAACATTTACAAGCCATGTGAAATTTTAATTGCATAGTTTCCACACTGAAAAGCTCGTTGCTATGTAATAATCACGTAGATTGAAAAAAAAGAAAAGAAAGAAAGAAAGAAAAATGGTTTATTGTCCCAGTTAACGGCGCGCAACATTTAAACGACAGTGATACAGAACACAAACAGGTAATTAACTGGTGTGATTTGATTGCAAGATGTACAAGGTTAAGCAACGCTAGCCGCGTTCAGTCCTAGGATGGGTGACCGTTTCATTGCACCTTGAGACCCAAGGTCTTCAAGACTCGAGTGAATAGGTTTTTGCTGGGCAAGCGTGTACCATCGTCGACCGCACCATCGCTTAACATCAGGTGAGGTGGCGGTCAAACGCAAGCCCGTTAAGAATAAAAAAAAAAAAAAAAAAAAGACCCCTCCGTATCGTTACGGGTAGTCAGAAGCCCGAAAGTTTAACAACTGGTCAAACCTTAGGATGTTGGTTTTACCCAGTAAATGGGTTGCTAAGGTCTTCTTCTTCTTCTTCGTGTCGATGGTATAGTATTTAAGTAATCTCTTGGGTCAGACTTGGCAAGCCCAAAAATTTGCCACTTCAACGGCGTTATCAGAGGCAACGCAAAGGTCGCCCAGGCTGCAGGTTTCGGGACACAAAGGGCAGTATAAGAGGTGACTCATCGATTGGGGGTCAGTGCCACAACCACACCCTGTCGTTGTTTTTTCAATATAACCCCACTTGGCGAGTTTGGACTTGCTTCTTCCTACTTGAGTTCGTAGTCGGTTTAGTGACTTCCAGGTTGACCAGGGAAGGTCAGGTGCTAAGGTCTAATAGCAGTTGTTTCGTGTAAAATACTGATGTTCTGCATCTGGTTAGACTGGAAGCCGTCTCCAACCAAAACAATTGGGAAAAGGAAAATCAAAATCGGTTGAAGAGTTTCCTGTTAAAAAATCTGAAATATGTAAACTCCAATATGAAATGACATTATTTTTCCCAAATGACTTACCTACCTTTTTTATTCTCGGAAAAATGCATACTTCCTTCTAAATGTTCTTGCAATGTTTGTTTTGTGTAGTCATTTTCAGACACATCGTCATTGAGTGCTGAAATGAGCAAGATGCGGATTATAAGTCTACCATTATCTTGTTGACTTTACATGAGTCATTGTTTTTAATAATACTTAGTTCATCACGCAAAATGTATGAAAAATATAATATATAAACCTTACCATCTTACCAATGATTCATTTTATTATGCCCGTTAATGATTCGTATCTCCCTCATTATAAAAACGCTCCATTATTTTTATATTAATGATACACAATACATGTAATGACGTCATTATTGATCTGACATGTTTTTATATAGGTATTGAATATTAATTGATTTTCGAAACTACCAATTACATTTATTTTTTACATTGGAAAGTCCATATTGTATCCACAATCATAGTAAAAAATTATTGTATCCAATAATATTTAAAAGTATAGTATAGATATGCCATACCCTAACAAAACGAACGAAATAAAACTTTTTAACAAAAAATTGAACCGACTAAAACAGAAACTGAAAAGCGAAAAATAACTAATTATGAGTCGGCGCCAAACGAACTTTTAACAAGCAAAGTGCGTGTAAGTTGCAAGTGGCCGAGCGGAGAACGCATTTTTGGAAAGTTATTGTTTATCGTTGAAAATTTCACGTTGTATTTGATGTGACGTTGTTTTTATTACTTATTTAAAGTAATTTAATGATCTTCGTTGATTGGTTGTTTGGCGCCGACTCATAATTAGTTATTTTTCGCTTTTCAGTTTCTGTTTTCGTCGGTTCAATTTTTTGTTAAAAAGTTTTATTTTTCATTTTTTTGTGGTTAAACTCTAAATCCAGGTCTCCATTAGTAGTATAATATTGGGCACGCTGGACCACCTGTCGCGTACCGCTCCGGTGTTCCAGTGCGCCCAATAATAAGTATACGGATTCGGATAAATATGCAGATTAATTAAATCAGTTCGATGTTGTAGAACGCCCAACGGTATCCGAATGGAACTCGTTGACGTTGAACGTTCATGAGATGTTCGTTTGGACGTTTGGCGATCGACACATAACATGATGGCATGATGCACACAATGTGGTAAAACGCTTAATGGTAACCGACGGTGTACCAGAATATATCTAATACTGAACGTTCTACTTGATCGATCAAAAATGTATTAATTTAATTTAGCAACAGCGTTGAGTGTTTGAGGAAAAAAGTGTTATGTTTGTTGTGTATGTGTCTATAGGTTACTTACTGTTATCATTATAATTTATGGATTAACCGATTCCTAAGGAAGATTTTGGACGCTTACCTCATTTTATTAAATAAAACAAAACAATGATCTTATAATGATTTTATTTTATTTACCAGTGTACATTCTTGGTGGTTCTTCAAACAATTTGTCTGCCGAACGCACGAAATCCTGTAATCGGCTCCACTGCGATGTATCCGTATTGGTTTGGAATTTTACACGGACAAGCGCTTTCTTCCACAACGCCATGGACTCCGTCTCACGCGCATCGGACGTCTTGTAAACTTTGCAGTCTATATAATATTCTCCGTCGGTGTTCGCATCTCGCCGCTCGTTACCATTAGCCACACGGTTGACAAAAAAGGATGATAAAACTGTTTGGTTGCTAGATGAGCCTTCGTTGAGTTCCGTGTCAGTTTCATTGCGACTGATACCGAATACATTGATATTATCATTCTGTATTTTTTTACTGAAACAACAAAGAAATAAAGATTTGGTTAATCATATACTTTCTTATTCGAATCGTTGCTTGGAAAATTATTTTAATTCAATTCTAAAATGAATTTAATACTCGTCTTCGTTATCTATCCGGATATCAAAGTGAAGTATTTTACTCAACTTTGCTTTAAAAAAAAATTTTGATTACCTTGGACGAGACGATCCTGACTTGCGCTTCCCGTTGTTGTTGTTGGTAGGGAGCTTGCGCGTGGATTTAGCTTTCTGTCCGATGACCGCAGTTGGCTGATAGAACTCGCACTCTGATTCTGACCTGAAATAATAACGTTAAAACAATTAATAAAAAATAATGATACAAATAGATCAGTGATTTGAATATACTCTTAAAATGTTTCGTGCAATACAAAATATATGTGGTGTTATAAATTTGTTTGAACGCAGCTGATGAATGAACGGGAAGTATGTGTGTGACGGATGGAATGAATGGCTGGGAGCGCTGAGGTACTTGTATCAACTGCTGCGCAGCCAGATTAAAAGACAGTTAAAACCAAAGATAATATAATCATGATTAAAACGTAGTGATAGTGATTACATTATCTTTGACAGTATAAGACGATCAATGTACCTAACTACTACGACGTATTATTTAAATAAAAACGTGCATTAAAAGTATAGTAATTCTTATCTTCAAAATAACTCCCACATATATTCTGTATTGTATACAAAAAATGTAACTGTCCCGGAAAGCCGGAAGCCATTATACAGATGTGAAACAATATATACGTGCCACGTATCGAGTCAGTCTTGCCTCCTAGACACACCATTAGGTGTTTCACCCCAAAAATACGCAACATACATAAAAGATATAAGGCAATAGGCGGTGTTATCGCGGTCTAGACAATTTTTTTCAGACAACCTTAGAATGGACAATATATAGATAAGTAAAGAGAGGGATAATACCACAGACATAGTAAAAAATATAGACGAAGTGTTGCGAACAATCACAGTGAAGCCAAAAAAAAGCCTTTGCTTCTTCGTGTACAACCAGCGCTCACGCTCACACTTGAAGGATTTTTGTACACGAAGGAGCATAGTTTTTTTGGCTTCACTAGATTGTTCGCAGAACTTCGTCTATATTTTTTACTATGTCTGTGGATAATACACAACAACTTATTATACTTACATTACTTATTAAACTTACATGTTTTTACCAGTAGCTTGATGAGTTGGTGACGACACTCGGAGCGGTGGATAGCAGCAGGTCAGCAATCAACACGGAAAGTATCGAAAATTCGTATGAATAAATGAGCGTTCGCAGCGTAGGTACTTCTTGCCCTTCTTGGAGATTGTATCCGCACTTGAATACTTAATTTCGTCTGTGTCTTGGTCTTCGAAAACATGTTGTTTATAAGTCGAAATCATATGATAATTCACTTTATTAGAAATGATTGCAAACATCCTAAGTAACAACGATTAAATCAACTCTTTTTTTTGTACGTATTATATCAACGTAAAAATGAAGAGTAAGGAATTAGAGCACACAATTTGTATGGTTTGTCGATACAGCAAAAAGACTTAGGGCTGACAAATTATCCTATATTACTAATTAACAAAAGACGATATTTACGTGAATAAAGTAAATGTGTATGCGTGCCATCCTTACCTAAAATAGCGGTTTATGCGAATGTTACAGCTGAATAGATAAATTATTTAGGTTGATCAAAGTGCAATAAAACTAACAACTGTGTTGAAATATGAAATGCTTTACTGGTAAAAGATCTTATGATTATCGTTAATATCGGGTTCATAAAAAATTCCAGGTCTTTTCAAAGATGAAATGGGAGGAAACTTTATATCTGATTTTGTGGGTTTGAGATCGAAACTCTATTCTATAAAAACTCTTAACGAAGTCATAAAAAAAGCAAAAGGAGTTAAATCATGCGTGGTTCGGGATTTAAACATCATAGATTATAAAAATATTTTGTTTAATGGTGGAGTTATTCGCAGAAAAAATTATATGTTTAAATCAATAAAGCATGAAATATTTACACAAAGTGTTAATAAAATTGCCTTATCTGGTAACGACGATAAACGAGTGATATCTAAAGGTAAAATAGCAACGCGAGCCTGGGGCTATTCATATACTTTTAATAACGAAAATTAGGTCCGTTTTTAGAGTAAACAGAGTTTATATACGAGAACCGTGATTATTTTTTAAACTATATGTAATACATCGAAACATAATAATGTTATTAAATGTTAGATATAAACATTACATTGTACCGATAAAGATAATATTGTAATATTAAATATACTGCTGTCTGTTTGTATATACCTACTGTAGTTTTGTATTAAATATAAATAAAATGTGAGTGATTATAACTATCTATCTGTTTTATTTATCAGATATTAAGTAGCTTATTATTACATAATGCCTACCTACACTAAAAGCAACCTAAGATTCAACTTACTTACGTAGAGTTACGCGTAAATTGTATAGGTATGATTATAATACCTACAATTAACTGATTCCACGACTTTGTTCGCTCGTCTAAGTTTTTTATCCATTTAGCTTCTTAAAATCGAATTTCTAAAATCTTTTCTTAGCAAATGCTAACATCCTGTAAATAATCTACATATCAAATTTCAAGTTTTTAGGTTTCGTAGTTCCGGAGATTTCGTGATATACGTGATAAGTCAGTGCTTAAGTAGCATTTTGCTTTTATTATTATGGAGATAAGATTTATTTTCAAGTGATCAATGTTTGTACATTACTATGATACCTATAATATTGCAACACAATCATAATGTGCTTTGTCAATATAATTAAAAACATCTAAAAGTTCAATGCTCACACAAATGCTAAGTTATCATTTTTAGAGTTAACTTAAAAACTTAGTGCCCATTCACACAGACCAGCGAATGAATCAGATCAGATAATGTTTGAATAAAAATCTTAAATTAATGTACGATCACGGAAACAGATTGCTTAGCAAATTGACTGTCTACTTTAATTGTTCATATGATTAGTAAACTTGCAGTTGTTAACAGATGTATGAAAGAAGAATATAACTCAGCAAATTTATGTTTTATATCAATTCGCTAAACAGTTTGCTTCCCTATCCGTACTAAACTTTTATCAAATGCGAACAAAATTGACTCAGCAATTAGTCTATGTGAACGGGCACTAACTTATAATGTCGTAATGTTTAATTACCTAATGTGCAAACGTGTTATGTATGTTACTTATAAAATATTACTCGCTTCGAGTACTTGTTAATTATTATTGATATCTGATATATTAGTGTGCGTCACAATCATGTCATCGGTAAGTAAAATATTTTAAATCTATTTTATTATTATAACATAGATAACGATTGTTTTCATCGAATATAAAATAAAATTTTATAAAAGTAAAAACCGACTACAAAAATAATAAAATAATTTATGTGAAACAGTTTAGAAAGTAGATGTCTTTGATTTGGTTTGATTTAACAAAAAAATCCACTGACTTCCTAAACAGTTTTACACAAATTATTTCATTATTTTTTAAGGTTTTTACTTTTATAAAGTTTAGGTATTTTATTTTTCTATTTTGAGTAAAATATACAATACATAGCCAAACGATTTCTCTAATTGCGGGTGAGTGACTGTTATTCACTAAAGAGTCCTCTTCGTTATCTCTGAAGATCATCATCAGTCTTAACCGAATTTAAATAGGACCACCTCGAGAGTGACACTACAAAAACATACAGTCGAATTGAGAACCTCCTCCTTTTTTGATTTGATGTCTGTTAAAAATACTAACAATTATTTTTATAATTTTGTTTCAGATTTCCGATTCAGAAATTGTGTTTAGCCAGTACGCTCAGGATCCTTACGAAGGACTTTCCGAGATGCTTCGCAACGAGCCCCAGCACTGCAGTCAAATTACAAAAGAAAAGAAATCCAGACGACGACGTCAGGAAAAGCCATCTCAAATGAAGAAACAACCTACAAAATCTTTCGTAATGAGCAAACTGCACCGACGCGGGTTGAAGTTAATAAAAATATCAGTTATAGACCTCTGCAATAACAATACCAGTGACAGTGATAGTGATAGTGATAATGTGATAATAAATGCACAATACATTGTAAAAGACGCAATTGATAATGTAATGGATGATACTGAATCATTAGTTAAAAAAATATCGAAATCTTTGATAGACAATGACTTTTAATTATTATTTTTCATTTTTTTAACAGAAATATTTATCTAAATGATGTATTTTTGATAGATAACAATACTTATTAAAGTTAGTTGTGTTATATTTAGTAAATTTCATGCATTTTATTCGAAATCTTTGATAGACAATGATTTTTAATTTTTAAATGGAATTTTTTATCTAAATGCTGTGTTTTATGTTAGATTACAATACTTCTTAGGTTAGTTGTGTCATACTTTTTAAATTTAATACATTTTTATTATTATGGAAAGGGTAACTGTAGAGTATTAGGTAGGCAAACTTTTGAAATAAACACATTTTTACGATTTAATGATTTTTTATTTATTAAAACCTTAAATACACAATTCATTAGAAATTCAAATATTTTTTAATACATAACACATTTTTTAAGGCACAGTACTTTACATGTTTAGTACAATTAAAATTTTGTTTTCCATCACAGTACATGTTATACAACACAGAGAAATTAGGACAGTTTTTTTCACCGAGGTCAAAGACACTACAATTCTCACAAAGTTCCTTAACCCATTTCACCTTTTCGAAACCTTTTACAATGATTTCCTTATTTTCTAGATATGGGACGATTATTCGTCTAAATTCCCGATAGTCGATATAACCTTCGTTCCAATAAATTCCTCTATTTCTTTCCAACAACATAACTTGTTTCTTTTCTGAACTTGATAAATATTTAAACAAATATGGTGGTTTAATTAAAAACGATTGTGTAAACTCTTGAGTAGCAAAAGCCAATTCCTTGACTATGAATTGGTTTTGAGAATCTTTAAATCCTTGTATGTCTAAAATAACTACATTAGAACTCATAATTAAGATATTTTTCTTACAATATTAGTTAATGGTTTATATTCAATTATGCAATCGTTCAATATCAAACAGTAGGCTGAAGTTTGATCAGGTATTTCAACATCACTTTCCAGCTCTACTCGTACGTCGACTACTGGACCTGATATGAGGTTATCAACTTGTCTAGAACAGTCTATGACAAATAAAGGAGCGACTTCCTTAAACTCCTTGGCGTTTAACAACGGCTCTGATCGACGTCCATAGTATGACTGTTGAAAACGAACATATTGCTCATAAAGTAATGCACAATTGTTATTAGTGAAATTGCTGTTTAGATTCTCATATGGATAATAAGTTGAATTGAGATATACTCTTACACCACGCAAAGTACAGTGATCAAATCTAGACATATCAGCAACTGCATTATGTTTTTTATTAGTCTGTAGACCTATAATTACATATCTCGGTTTTTCAATTTGGGATGAAGTTTTAATAGACCACGTATGTTTTGTGGTTTTAGGCAACAACGGATATTCGTATAAATCCCAATTCCTAAATACTAATTGCAGCGCTCGATCTTTTTCCAAAATCTTTAAAAGATGAATTTTTTCTTTGTCCGACACTTTTACATGTGGTACTCTCCATACAATTTTATTAATTTCAACATCGTGTATGACTTCTCCGGCATCAAGCTTCACAGCATTTGAGTTTGTATTACTCCGCAATAATATTAATTCATGTTTGCAATTCATGATCACTTTTTTGTAATCTTCAGCGAATCCAAGAATGTTACTAAGTGGTATAGATACAGAAAAAGAACCATTGGGACTTTTAAAGCCATGGATGTCCCAACCCCAAGCACGACATGATTTTGATTCACTTTCATTCATTGATAATAATGACTTCATAGTAGTTGTTATGCCAGCGTTTTTTATTTTATCGATCTCGACACCATTTAGTTCATATCGAATGTCTTGAAAGAGATACAGCATGGGATTATTCGTAAATGATACACTACTTCTTTCTTGGGAATCTTTTTTAGTAACTTTTACTGATCCTTCTAAATACAATGTACTAGCGGATGGTAAAACATATAAGTCTTTTTCATTAATAGGTATGCGAATTTCATCGTTTCTATTGAAACTTGTTATGTATGGCTTATATGAATGGTATTCGATACCAACTATAGTATTATCGTGCAGTGGAGAAGATAAAACGTCTAACATACTCATTTTAAAAGTCCTATAGCTTTGAGAAATTGTCGATTTTCTTGATTAAGTTGCAGTTTTTTTTTTGGGTTAGATGTTGTCTTGTGGATAACTCGAGAAGCACTGTTTTTTTTTGTTGGGGTACAAGGGTATTTATTTATTTTACTGTAATCAATCATTTTCTTCTGAGGTGTAAATATAACTGCACTTCCTCCCCACGTAGATTAAGCAAATTATTATTTATATCTAAAAGTCTCACGTTCACACTGTTAATGTTGTTTTGATTTACTGGAAAGTAAATGACGTTTTTAGGAACTTCTATAATTCTGTAACCAGGAGGCACATTTGGAGCAAATTCATGAATGATATGACTCGGTTGGCCATTAATATATGATCCAGTCACTATGTCACATTCGACCCTCACCACGGTTGTTGATAAAATGTTCGCTGGATACGGTGATTCATGTAATATATTTGCTTCAAGTTTTTTCTTACCAAAACCTAACAATCTACCAATAGAATCTTCTTTTATAAAATCAATTTTTTTTGTGCAGAATATATTAGTTTTTAAAGTATTGTTATTGCATTGTAATTTAAAACTTGCGCCTTGTAATTTTAAATTTATATAATCGTTGATGTCTTGCAGTTCATATGCGCCTTCAGGTATTTCAATAACATCACGATCATAATAAAATTTACAATTTGTTTTATCAATATTTGGTATAGAATTAAATGTAGATAAATATAATAATGCACATTCATACTGTCCCTCAAATTGTAGAGTAGGTGAATAATAAGTAGATAATGCTGATGAGTTACCCGTTATAGATAGTGAGAGAGACATCATGCAAATGATACAAATAAAAAAGTTATTCAATTTATATATTTATTCCAGAAAGTATACAAAAATGACAAACATAAATGTCCACAATTTACAGAGTTATTTTTTTGAAATCGCGTATAGTTATAAAAAACATTACAATTTTTAAAGTAATTTAGTAATTCTAAAGGTGGTTTCAAATTACCATAGCTATCAAAATATTCACAATAATTCTTTATTTTTATGTAGGCTACCCAATGTGTTCCTTCACTGTTAGAATTATCCAAATTAACAACACCACTTTCAATAAGTTTCGGTTTGTTAGGTAATTGATCTTTCATATATACACCTCTAAAATAAGGTACGTTATACGCGTGATTCTGGATATCTATATTACTAAGAGCACTATTAGGTAACCTCTTAATTAGTTTTTTGAACATTTAACAAACAAGCCATTTCCTTTCTTGTACGGTTTGATATACAATCCTTTACCCAACGCAATCGATTCAATGACTTTATTATGACGTTGTGATTCTTGTAAATTTTGTTTAGCACTTTTGTAATCGTTAACCGTCTTTGCAATACCCGCTGCACCGCCAGCTAATGTACCTAATGCAGACAGCCCAGCAAAAATTGGAATCAGCGGTAGAAACCCTCCTGTTTTAGGTAGCGATATGACTCTGGGTATAGGGATCCTGGAATTATTTGAGTACAACTTTTTTGCAGCAAGGTATGCATGTTTAATTGCATCTTCTTTGTTTTTAGGTTTTAACTTTTTGAGGTGTGAGCGAATTTTCGTTACTAAAGATCCAAATGTTTTTAAACCAGATCCCATTTTAAGTTTTGTCTTCATTGCTTTGCTAACTAACCAAGAAGCGATTTTTTCTCTTTTTCCAACATCTGCTGCTTTTAACCGTTTTTTTGCCATATTAAGTAACTGAGAGTCAGCTTGATGTCTATTATTCAAGTCTGAATAATTTGTATAAGCTATATCATGTACTTTACAAGCTTCATCCAATTGATTTATGCCTTTGTCTCCTCGTAATAAACGTTTTTTTAATTTAGTACCGGGTCCACAGTAATTGTAACCTGGTAAATGGAGTTCGAACGGTAAATTATTTATTATATTATTAAGAAGTCCACTTCCTTGCATTGTTCGTGTCACAATGTTATGATAAATAATAGGTTGAATTATAAATACCCTTGTATCAATTTACAATAGTTTTCTTATCGATCCAACTATTTTCACTATCATTCAAACCTAACCATTTGACAAATAGTTTACTACCTTTTCTCCTTAAAACTTTTTCTATGAGGTAAACATCAGGATAAAATGTTTTTTGAATTTCTTGATCATAAAAAGTACCCAATATAGGTTGGTTACGAAGATCTTCAATGTTATATGTCACTGGGATTGTCTCATTAATGTTTATGACTTTAAAGATTTCTGTTGACCAATTTGGGGTATAGCCTTTTTGAAAACAATTTTTATACTTACTTATTCGAACGTAATCGCCAACTTTAAATTTAATTTTCTTAGTCAACGTTTTTCTATGTGATTTTAAAATATTTTTTCGTATAAGATTCTCATTTTCATTAATAACATCAACCGGCTTACAATTAATAGTACGGTGTTTAGAATTATTGTAAGCATGTACAGTATTTTCTAAAGGTTTTCCTATCCATTTGTAATTTCCATTTAAATTAAAAGTTTTGAATAATGTATTTTTTAAAGTTTTATTTAATCTTTCCACAATCGAAGCTTTCTTAATCGAAAATGATGAGTAGTGATTAATGTTATAATTTTTCATTAATTTTGAGAATGTATCGTTGTAAAATTCTGTTCCCAAATCTGTTTGTAAATGATTAGGTGAACGATTACTTGTCTTTATCACTTCTTGAAATGCGTTTGACACTTCTACTTTTGATTTAGACTTCAAAGGCATAGTCCATGCATATTTTGAAAAGCAGTCAATCACCACTAATATATAACTGAAACCCTTATTATTATTATTTTTTATGTTTCTTAAATCAATAAGATCGGCTTGCCACAGGTCATCGATTCCTTTTAAAATAACATGACGACGAACAAAGTTTCTTCTGGCTGATTTGTGTAATTCATTCACGATTTGTTGCTTTATCATTATGAGATGGATTGTTCGTCTTACTCGTAGCAGTGTTCGTTATTTTATGATCAATATATGATACCATACTTGATTTTAAATGATCTAATGAGACTTGAATATCTTTTAAAATCTCTTTTTTTGTTTTGTCCAATAATGTTTGAACATCGCTTTTAGCGCACAGGTAATTAATTTTTTCATCTACATATTCCTTGTTAGCAACGTCATCTGCTTCAACAGGATTAATAACACCTCGTAGTCTGTTCATTTGCAAATTAAACTCACCACTTGTAGTTTTTAAAATAGTTTTATCTGAGATATCAAATATATCTGATAATCGCATTCTTTTATGAATATGATGACCGAATTTGTCTATATTCATTATGTATGTTCTTCTAGAAAGATCAAAGGAAAATGAAAAGAATACTATTTTATCTAGATATTTATTTACTTATAAATTTACCCTCTCGTAGTTCTTCTATGATGGATAATATTTCGTTATCTAGTCCTGTATTTCCAGCTTCCCGAGAGGCCATGAGTAATTTTAATCTTTCTACTAATTCGTTAGGGTCATCCCAATATACATATTCAATATCTTTATTCATTTTTTTCAGTATTAACAACCCTTTTCCTTTGGGCAAAGTCATTTGAGCATCGTTATAGTCGTTACGTAATTTAAAAAGTGGTTTTATAAGACACATATATTTTTTTCCTTTATTGCTTTTTATAGGTTTATTTGGATCATAGTCACGTCTATGAGCATTTGTAGCTAACAGCATTAATTTGTAACTGTGTTTATCTTTTTCAGTCACCAAACTAAGATCCGGATCTTTTTGAAATAAAAGTTCCTTTAGCCCTTGACTGGATGGATATATATGATTGTCTATAGTAATATGTTTATCATTGACGATTACTTTGGCTGAACCAAGCATAAGTTTTCCTTTTTCAACCCTAACTCCAAAAGGAATATCATCAATTACCTCAGACGATTGAGACCATGATGAAACGTTTTCTTTCATAGTATTATTGAAGTCAACAGATTTGAATGAGTCATCACTTTTTTCTAAACAATTATCAGAATCATCATCCACGGAATTTCGACGACTATCACTATGTCCTTGATCCATAGTAGACGCTTTAGGTTTATCAGTATTTTCCGAATCGTTCTCAATATTAGCATACACATCGTTAGTAGGTAATTTTTCGTCGTGGTAATGGTTGTTCTCATATTTACTAAACTTAAATTCCTCATTATTTATACTTTTTCTAGAAGTATTTTTGTTGTTAGATACAATTTGATTAAGTGGATTAATCAAAGGCTTAAATACAGTTTGCAAAGCTTTTTCATTATCCTCTTCAATATTTCGCATTTTTCGTACTTTTCTTCTTACCGCTTCAGCAGCATTAACGACTTGTCTTTTTATAGATGTTTCCATTATAATAATATTTAGATGTTTCTTCTATTACTGTTTAATTAAGATTAATATTTTCTTTGCAGTGATATATATTTATACAATGTAACATCAATCAAAAACTACAAAGCTATCAAATTTTTTGCGATAGCAACCTTCATTTTTACGGCATTCCTTATTTATAACTAAATAATTATAAGGATGAGTCCATATTTTAGAGCATAATTCACGGAACTCATTCCATTTCATATCTGTGTTAACATGTTCATCATATACATGTCTCATATTAATATCGTCTTGCTTGAAAAGAATTATAACATTTGCATTGTCTCTGACAAGTTGTTTGGGTACCTTACTGTATGTTTGATTTAAATAAAAGCAGTCTATATTTCTATGCCTACCCATTGCAAAATAATCTCGCATGTTATTTTGGTTCTCACACGCTACATCATCAAATATCATTACCGATTCGCATCTAGCTTCTTGTGGACTAATTACTTCCTCATTGTCTTTAAATTTTGAAAACGAAACATCTGGTACACACGCTAGCACTTTTTCTAAAAACATGTACTTTGGTTGTTGTAGAGTTTTTGAGTAAAGGTATACATTGCGAAACTTCAAACCATTTTTATGCAAAAGCAAACCAATTACAAGATTGGTTTTACCACAGTTAGATGGACCGCAGATAATACATCTTATAGTATTGGGTAAAAGTTTCCCGTGTCGAAAAGTACGACTTTGGGCTTCAACACAAACTGCATCAACAACAAGCGAATGTGGTTGTTTGACAAACTTCATTTTTTGGAGGCGTCTAATACTTTACACGATTTAAATAAGAATAATCAGTAACACTGATAAATTTTATTAATATAATGTTCAACTTTAATCAATTTCAGAAACGCCTTAGGTAATTAAATGAGCAGTATGAAGTTAGTAGGCAACGTTTGCTGTAGGTACTGAACAAATATAATTGATTACAACATTTGATTAATGAACGATCAAAAATATTGAGTGGGTACCTATCACTTTATAGGTATCGTATCGATGATGAGATGGTATTACTAATAATTGTGATGAAATACTTTTGTGATGTTAGTTTACTACTATTATCACAGTTGTAACCAGACCAGAGTCACCTTTGAAAATTATGTTTTCTCAGTCATTTGCTCTGGTGGGAATCGAACCCACAACCTTCAGCACGGCAGTCTGTTAGAGATACCACCATACTAAACCCGGTTGTCGTATTGCAAACGAAACAACAGTTGACTACCAATCGATCAATGAAATCAAAACCAAAACGACTAATCTAATTAAATGAGTTGTATTAAGGAATGTGTTAGTATGCAATGATTGTACGAAACGAAACAACGACACCGAGTTCCGTTCTGTTACCGTTGGCGTTGTGCGTTCTACAACATCGAACTGATTTAATTAATCTGCAAATTATCCGAATCAGTATACTTATTATTGGGCGCACTGGAACACCGGAGCGGTACGCGACAGGTGGTCCAGCGTGCCCAATATTATACTACTTCCATTATGTCGTAGTGTCTAGAACTATATTTATGTATGTCAAGTTTCAACAGAATCGGTTAACAGGTAAGAATTCAGTGGGTGAACAAACACTCATCCCCTGTTTTACTACCCTTAGGGGTGGATTTTGATTTTGAAATTTAAATGGGACCAACTTCAAGATATACCCTATCCAATAAAAAAAGAATCATCAAAATCGGATCACTCTGTAAAAAGTTATGCGTGGTCATACATAAAAAAAATAAAAAAAAAAACAAAAAAAAAAATATATATATATACGCGTCGAATTGAGAACCTCCTCCTTTTTTTCGTCGGTTAAAAAATGTTCCGTACGTACGTAGTACATACTACCTCAGTGTTCCGTACGCAGCGGCAGCACAATACACATAAACTAGTACAAAGTAAGTTGGTTACTTTAAGTTACTTTCGCGTCATAATTAGAACACTTCTATTAATTTAGGAATTATTATTTAGGAATAGAGAGAAGCTACTTAAAACATGGACAAGCTTTGTATTACAATCACAGCATCATCTAGCATCTGCAGTTTAGTAAAAACAACTTCGAGAGAGAAACTAGCAGAAGAATTTAGCTGGGCTGGGCCGCATTCGGGAAACTTCATCGAATCTTCTCGTCGCCTATACCACAGAGCCTTAAGACTAAGATCTTCAATCAGTACGTCCTGCCTGTCATGAATTACGGAGCCGAGACGTGGACACTCACGGTACGGTTTGTCTACAAACGTAAAGTGCTCGGAGTGTCTCTGAAGGATTTGATCCGGAATGAGGTGATCTGACAGAGAAACAATGTTGTTGACATAGCATACAAGATTAGCAAGCTGAAGTGGCAGTGGGCCGGCCAAATTAGCCGAAAAAACGATGGCCGTTAGGGTACATGTGTTCTTGAGTGGAGACCGCGAATCGGTAAACGCAGGGTAGGACGCGATATTGGCAAGGTGGCTGGTACTGGTAGCGACTGGATGCCAGTGGCCGAGGATCGATGTCAGTGGCGTGCCATTGGAGAGGTCTTTGTCCATAACATAACATAACATCATGCCTGTGTTTCCCCGAAGGGGTAGGCAGAGGTGTATAGTACACCCACATTTCGCCAGTTATGTTGTAAGTCCCATGTAATAGGGGGCGAGCCTATTGTCTTTGTCCAGCAGTGGATTAAAATATACTGATGATGATGATCATCTAGCATCTAATCTACATATAGGTACAGTCGACAGCACATCAGTGGTAACACTTGAATAAGACTAGTGCACAGATTTGACAGTTGCCACCTATAAAATCTCTGGACAAGTGTAAATTAAAAATTTAAAAAACCCCGACACAACCGATTCACTCATTCATTCTTTCATTCGCTTTACACATTCATACACTAATTTGCCACAACCAATATTGTCGTATACCAAAATATCATATTGATTGAACGACAGAAAGAAGCTTGGAATCCCTCACCAATTTATTCTCATTTCTCTTTCCTGCTCCATCATCAGACCCTAATCACCATCTATATATAGCCTATTTATTGAAATAGGCTATATATAGATGACGACGACGATGATTGACGACGTCTGTGGTCTTGTGGTTCGAGTGTTGGACTGCTGATCACGAGGTCATGGGTTCGATTCCCGCAGAACACAAATATTTGTGTGATTAACATAAGTGTTTGTGTTGGTCTGGGTGTTTATTATGTATTATAAGTATGTATTTACAAAAAAAAAGTATATAAGTATTATATCCATTGTCTAGTACCCATATTACAAGCTCTGCTTAGTTTGGGATTAGATGGTGCTGTGTAAACATGTCCTAAAATATTTATTTATTGAAATCATTCCAATGAGCCCAAACACGATACCTTTGCTGTAAGTTGGTGAGGAGTTGGGTATCTTCCAG
Organism: Asteroscopus sphinx; assembly: GCA_949699075.1. Lineage (NCBI taxonomy): Eukaryota > Metazoa > Arthropoda > Insecta > Lepidoptera > Noctuidae > Asteroscopus > Asteroscopus sphinx. The sequence goes on from OX453013.1 coordinate 17,609,964, forward strand.
ACTCCAGGTGGTGCTTCAGCATCAGGTTAATATTACCATGTACTTGGAATGTCATTATAGTAACAGGATACCAAATTTCGAATCGATCCGACCTGTGGATGTTGCTTACATCCCTTCATCAACTAGAAAAGAGCTGAAGATCTTCAAACGGCTGAAAATATTTTCTTGAATCGTAGCTAAGAACACACTCAATCAAGTCACCTTTCAAACAAAAAAAACTCAATTAAAATCATCCGGTTCATCCGTTTGAGAGATACGATGCCACAGACAGACACACAAATACATACGTTAAACATATAACAACCCTCTGTTTGTGTTGGGGGTTAAAAACTGCTCACTGGTTACGAAATAAATACATTGTCAATGTCAAACTGTTACAACTGACGTGCAGTCGACCGTGATACATTTTGATAAAAACAAATAATAAGCTCTATCTTGTTTAAACTACCTTTTCTGCTTCTATGAAAAAAAAAGAAATAATATAAAAACATACATAATAAAAATAAACATAAAAAAATATAGGTACCTACATTATATTTTTTATGTCTTAAAGTAATTTTCATAGAAACAGCAAACGTAGTTCAAGTAAGATAGAGCTTACCTATTTCTGTAAAAAGGAATGAAATAAAAATGAAACAGAAAAACCAGACAAAGGTATAACAATAAAATCCTTTATTCTCACAAAGATCCATAATATATAATTGTTTGAAAGTGACATACAAACATCCGGTCAATGGAACATATGTACGGGCGATGTGTCATTGCCGCTTTATCTTCTATTTATATAAATATCAGTACTTGTGTTTTGACTGCAGTAATATTATTCTCCAACGTTGCCAACTGCAGTTTCATTTTCACTTTATTTGGAAACAGACTTATCAGTGGGAGTGTCGGTACATTTAATTACAGAGATTCCCTTATCAGCATTTTTATCTACGTTGAAGTGAGGATCATAGTTGATACCGTCACTCGTTCATGTGAACCGGCGGATCTCAGACACAAAATGGGCAACACGAAAAGTAAGAAAGTGAAAATTAGCGACGAGCAAACACAGAATGTTCCGAAGAACAAAGAAGAAAGCCGTGAAAGGATTAATTCATTGAAAACTGATATATCTGATGCGGGATCAAAGAATGCGAATGAAGGACTTGACAATGGAGAGAACAAGGATCGAGATAATGCGAGTAGTGCGTCTACAGTGGAAGTGCTTGATGACAAGTGAATAGTTACCAAACTTTATAGTTTTAAGAATAATTTCCAAGTCAAATGTGACGTACAAGTTAATGTCGTAAATAAGTTAATGATCGAGAATAAGTGCGAGAAATAAAACAGTTTTGTATGCCGTTGTTTATGTAATATTGAGTTTTATTTGATTGTAGAATTTCTAGCGTTGTTTTATGGGCGTCGATAAAGTTGTAAGCAAAATATTTTGATGTTATAAAACCAGTGACACAATTATTGTAAGTAGTTAATGATTGAGTTAATGCTTTTCAACTATGTCGTTAAACAGAGATGATTGAATTTTGATTGTAGGCATTTCCATGTGATTCTAGTGACTGATAAGTTGTTAATATTGTATTCTGGCATTATATAGTTTTCAGTCTCTACCAGCAGTCAGCCTGCTGACTGGCTAATCTTTTTTCCACGCCATGAGATATTAATATAGCTCATATCGACACGACGGAAAAGAGTATCTGCACATTCTATTACATATGTTAAGATTTAAGGTGGTTGCACACTATGGGCGTGGCGTGGAAGGGCCGAGCGAGAATTGAAATTTCAATTCTCGTCACGCCCATCTTTGGTGTGAAAGGTCTGGATAGGCGAGGATGTGCGAGGCGAGAATTGAAATATTTGTTGATACAACATTAAACTTTTTTGCTGCATAAATAGAGTATTTATTACATTGCAAAACGGTACATCGCGAGCAGGCGCGTGCCGGCGCCTGGTCGGCGCGAGACGGTGCGTGCTTGCGATGTACACTTTCGGTGTGAAAGGGTCCGCGAGATTTCAATTCACGCCCATCCCATCCAATCCTCGCCTCGCCGGTTTGAAACCAACTTGATTCAGTGCCTGTTATCGAATCAGTGATGTAAGCACTAGAGCCATGTTTACTAATAAATGCTTATCGGAAGATAGCATAATAATTTAATACCAACAAGCTATAGATAATTCCAAGCAGTATGTTTTACTACTCCAAATGTACAATACAATTTTAGTAAAATTATGGCATCCTAGGATCTGCTCATATGGTACGAACAAATAGGAGAGAACTAGTATCTCTTATAAATGATATTTTTGTATTTAAAACTAAAAAAGCCAACGTACTTGTTATTAGCACTCGGTGGCCTACCTACACATGTTCTTGAGGAAAAAAAAACAATTCGTCAGGATGATTCACAAGTGTCTTTAATATAGGTGCAGACAGAAAACCTTGTGGCCATCACTCGAAGATCCAAATACGGAACTTATTTCAGACAAAAGATATGTATTATGCATATGCAAGATACAAAACAGATGGTCACGTGAATAATAATTAAATGCAATGTATAATTTCCTTATACAATGTGCAGATATACATACATACACACATGTATGTATACATAGGTGTACATTGTGTGGATAAATGCATTCGTTTTTTTTTTTTTTTGACATAAAAAATATGATAACTGTAAACTGTTGGCCTATTATCTTTTAGTGAAAGTTGATACATGTCATTTGAAGAACATGGTAAGTCATCTCATAAGACCACAACAGTCTAGGGACTAGACTAAACTCCAATACTTTTTTCCTGAAAATCTCCTGTGATTACGATAGAGAAACCTATAAACTATTACCTCCAATCTAAAGTTTATACACTCCGACGCCGTCGTCCAAAATGTCGTCCCCGCCGGCGAGGACCGACGCGACACACACACAGAATCCGAGAGTCCGACTCTCGAGAAACAGAAACACATGCCGACGCAGCACCGGCTGCTGGGGGGACCGGTGGCGGGGTCCCCCTGCTGCACCCTGAGTCGAGGTTCGAGCTCCCCCCTGGGGACGCCCTCACGGTGTAAGCAACCGGAGATAATCTCGTCACGCGAGACCGGCCCTATGCTCTAGAGTAGTTCCTAGGAGCAGGCTATTGCGTAGCCACTGTTTAGGTTTTAGGCAGGTCTTAGCCTCGCCGGCGAGGCTTGCCGTTTCACGGCGTTTAGCACGTCACCCGATAGGGATCGAAAGTCCGCTACTTTCGAGGAAACCAATTCGATGCAGCAACGGCTGCTAGGGGGACATAGGAACGGCGGGGTCCCCCTGCAATGCCCCAGCGAGGTTCGAGCCCCCCCCCTTGGGGGGCGCCCGCTTTCGCGCGGTATTATTAATACCGCGTATTTAGTTTATAAGTTAGGGAAAAAAAACTTTCGGCGAATGGAGTCCCACATGGGACTCTCCGCCAACCAAGTCCGGTTAAGCAGAAATGGGACTTCGGTCCAACCTGCGAGAGCCCATTCGAAAAAAAAAAAAAAAAAAAAAAAAGTTTACCTTTTGTTCCATTCTATAAAAGTTTATCTACCAAGTTAAGAAATATACTGATAAAATTATTCGTGTGATCAAAGTCATATTTTTTTCAGATTAACTACTTGCTCAACACCTTGATAAAAAAAAAATCATTACTTTTACAATTTTTTCTTTTATAAGAAAAAACAGCTAAGTGTGTAATACCTATTTATTTTCACATGTTTTACACCTAATTATTATTATAAGCCCCTCCACCCCTCCCAAAACCCTTACCTTTTATAAGAAAAAACAGCTAAGTACTAAGAACTAAGTACTATTTACGTTCACACGTTTTGGTGTCAATATCTTGTGCAGAAATCATTTTAAGTTTTCCATTTCAAAGAGGAGCGTTTTTCCGTAATTTGGAACTGATACACCATATTAATATGTAGTTAAACCTATAAAGATAAGGACCATCGGTACATTCCACGAACGATGTAATTAATCCATTAGCTGTTAATCCGACCACTCAGTCAATAAGGATGGATAAACCTTTATTACCACTCGTACACTAAAATTAACCCTAATTATGTAACACAAATTCCGTAAGAAATTACTTACACTCGTTATCTTATTACTTCAGTGTGAGCTGAGCGTCGGGTCCTGCGTTCGATTCCCGGGTCGGGTAAAGTGTTATTGGGTTTTTTCATTTGGAAATTTATTTATTTATTTATTCTTTATGCACAACAGGGAACAAAGGCAATTCATTTATGTTAATGCTCAGATTAATAACTAAAGTATGTGATTAATCTGAGGGTTAATGGCAATAGGCTCGCCCCTTATTACATGGGACTGATAACATAACTGGTGAAATGTGGGTGTAGTATACACATCTGCCAACCCCTTCGGGGAAATACAGGCGTGATGTTACGTTATTTTTTCAGTATATTCCAGTAGCATCTGGAAACAACCTTGACAGTTGCGTGTAGGTAGGTACCTACTTACACACTCAACTGGAACTTGCCTCATTGGAACAATAATAACATGTTATAAAGTTATCTGTTGGACAGAAATAACATGCAATTCATGTGTCACCCGTTTGTCATGCTGTGGATAATTTTTGTAAAGGACGCTGGACACTGAAGTGTAACTTTGATCGTCGAGTCGAACATAGTCAACAACTTGCTATATCTATTTTTTTATACTGTTTCGTTTCTTCACGTTACGGCGATGATTAAACTTGGTCCCGTAAATTGATGAGTTTATTGCAATAGATACATTAAGCACAATTATGATTTCTTGGTTGCTAATTACTACCAAAATAATATATAAATAAATAATAAGTGAATTATTTTGTGGCTGTTTCTGAGAATTTCCTAACCTAAGAATATCTGATTAAATAACTTTACTCTCAAAATAAATTAACAATAAAAATTAATGTCAAGTGATAGTATAATAGATAATAATCTTATTTAACTCTGGACACATTACGGCCGTTTAAAATATTTTGATAGTCCTATGTCCGTATTAGTAGATATTCTATGCTCATACACCTGGTACTCCAATATTGAGATGCTTGGATCATAGTATCAATCTTTTGACATGTCAGTAGGTATATTTATAATTTATCTTTAAAAAAAATCTTTTTTTTCTCTGGGTTTTTTTAAATCGTGTTAGTTACAGTTTAATCAGACCTTCATTTAGTTTAACAACTAATGGTAGATGAAATAAAAATGTTTTTTTAACCCCAAATACTTAACCAAATTCATGAGCGGATCAGAATTTGATTATGCTACACACTTGCTTTAACGGTGAAAGAAAACATCGTGTGGAAACCTACTGCACACCTGAGAGTAATAAGGTTCTTGATGGTGTGTGTAGTCCGCCAACTGGCCAACCCGCAGTAGGTGCGTAGCGTAGCGTGGTGGACCAAGGCCTGAATCCTTCTCATTCTGGAAAGGAAAGAAAAAAATCTATGACAACTCGACCCCGAGACAACCCGACCCCATCAACTCGACTCCATGATTATTCAACACCATGACAACTTGACCCTGACAACTCAACACCGACAAGTCGAGCCCAATGACAACTCGACCCCGTAAACTATACCTATGACAACTCGATCCCGACAACTCGACCCCGTAAACTCGACCCATCACAACTCGACCCCGACTGTTCGAACCGTAAACTCGCCCCATGAAAACTCGATAGGGGAACACATACATAAAACATCACGCCTGTATTCCCCGAAGTCGAGTCGTGTTGTCCGGGTCGAGTTGTGGGGCTCGAGATGTCGGGGTCGAGTCGTTGGGGTAGAGTTTTCATGTAGTTGAGTTGACGGTGTCGAATTGTGAGGGTCGGGTTGTCTTGGGGTCGAGTTGTCGTGATACCGTGTGTGCGTCAGAGCACACACACCCTGACCTGACCGCGCACTTTTTTTTACTAAATCTCAAAATCCAGGCCTTGTGCGGTTTAGGTTCTGTAAGTTACTGAGTATTTATAGGTAACGGAGAAAGTGAAGAATGTCGTGCAAGGGCTACCTGGTGTACGATAAATATAATCGATCTGAAATTTCTGGACCGGGACCCATTTACGATCCGCTGTTGCACTGAATTTAATTTTTTTTTTTTTGGTACAAATGTAACACGGTATAAAAGCTATCCCAAATTCCCAATCGATTCTCTTAGAACAAACTAGTTTCTCAAATTGCGTTAACAAAACATAGGTAACCTTGTATTTACTAGCACACAATGACGATATTGTATGATTTGCACCCTCTTACATCATACTCTTTATATTATTCTAGGATTGTCAAGGTATAATATTGAGAATTCTGGAATGGACTTTTACCAACTGTTTAATGATAACATAACAACATAACAACACGCCTGTATTTCCCCGAAGGGGTAGGCAGAGGTATAATAGTACACCCACATTTCGCCAGTTATGTTATAGTCCCATGAAATAGGGGGCGAGCCTATTGCCATTGACCGGGCACAAATCCAGACTCCGGGCTGCTACTGAGAATTTCCTAATGAAAAAACCCAATAACACAAAACAAAACTCCATGTATTATTATTACTATTTATAGTAGTAGTAGAGCTCCTTTGTGAAAGAGCTCGTCCGGGGAAGTACTACCACCGTACCTACTTCTCCTCCAAATAGTGACGCTTGCATTGTTGTGTTTCGGTCTGAAGGGTACGGGTGCCGGTGAAATTACAATCACATGACACTTTCCATCTTCATGACTCAGTTTGGCGAACCAATTTGCGGTACCATCTTGGCAACAGACTAGGTGGTATTGAAGTTTTATGGGTAAAGGTAACCGCTTAACATCAGGTGGGCCTTTAGCTCGTTTCGCCATCCTATACTATAAAAAAAAATATTCCCTAACTCTAATTTAAATTAGATGGAATAAGGAACTGAGGAACTGTATTTTGCAGAGCTAATTGATGATATAATTTATGCTGAATGCTGATCTAATTACGACGGAGTTCATTATAGATGAACCACTATTATTAATACATCATTACTGAGAAGTATAGCATATGTTAATGTAATCAAAGTTAAGCTTCCTGCAATTTTTTTTTAATTTATTGAAATATGCATTTATCAAAATCTAAATATTTATTGTGTCCCTGAGTGATCGAATCAGAAGTGAGGAGATTTGCAGGAGAACGAAGGTTACATAGCCCGTAGAATTGCCAAACTTCAGCGGCAGTGGGCGCTCTAAATATTTATTGCGTCCCTGCGTGATCGAATCAGAAATGAGGAGATTTGCAGGAGAACGAAGGTTACATAGCCCGAAGAATCGCCAAACTTCAGTGGCAGTGGGCGGGGCACTTCACAGTTTAACATAGTAAAACTGTGGGGCACATTGCTCGCAGAACAGATGGCTAATGGGGCCGTAAAGTTCTGGAGTGGCAACCGCGTACTGGAAGGCGCAACGTGGGTAGACCCCACAAGGTTGTCCGACGACCTGATGAAGGTCGCGGAAATCCGCTGGATGCGAAAAGCGCAGGACCAGTCGTTAATGCGATGCTTGGGGGAGGCCTATGTCCAGTTGTGGACGTCTTCGGCTGAAATTTGATGAAATGAATGAATTTGAAAAAAATGTGACGACCTCTGTGGTCTAGTGGTTCGAATGTCGGACTGCTGATCACGAGGTCGTGGGTTCGATTCCCACAGGACACAAATATTTGTGTGCTGAACATGAGTGTTTGTGTTGGTCTGGTTGTCTCTTATGTATTATAAGTATGAATTTACAACAAAAAAAAGTATATAAGTATTATATCCATTGTCTAGTACCCATACCACAAGCTTTGCTTAGTTTGGGACTAGATGGTGCTCAGTAAAATGTACCAAATATTTATTAAAAAAAAAAAAAAAAATCGAATGATGAAATACTACAAACTACTAGACTTTGTCCGCGGCTTCGCCCGCATATAATTCAGCTTTTCATAGAAAGACTTATCGCACATCCCTTGGGAACTGTTTATTTCCCAGGTTATGGTCTATCTGTGGCCAAATTTAATAGCGTAATTGAGTAACAAACATCCAAACATCTTCACTTTCACATTTATAATATTAGTAGGATAAATAATAATTTGACACTACAGTTAAAATATAAATATTATTGAGGATTCTAACTTGAGTATTACATGACCTAGTCAAAAATGTTTATACAATGTTTATAACTTCTGTAGCGTGTCTAACTACATAACCCTTTTATGTTACGCAACGACTCAAATAATAAGTACCCATCATTTCGATCCGCGATTTGATGGTCACCATGACTTGTCGTTCTGATGGTACCGCCCAACGTTGCTATGGTACCCATGGCCATAACAGGTTTTATTCACAATCATAACAGTCTTGTTATAAATCAGTATTTCTGCGGACGGTGTTTGACGCGCCGACTTTCGTTCGACGTCTCTCGAAAGCTTTGTCTGAAGTACGAATCTTTTGACAAATTTCGTTTAGTTTCACGTAGGTTTTCTTTATAAAATTGTTACTAAATTGTTTGCGTAAATTTAAAATTATAATTTTGTTGTGAAAGTGTCACAATAATAATTCAAACTGGGCCAATGTATGGACAAAACTGTTGTCGAAAAAATACAGAAAGCAAAGTGAGTTTGCCATGAATTCGGAGACGAAGTTCGGCTATTCTGCATGCAATATTTTTGTTTTTGTTTAGATGAAGGTTTTATTAACTTGAAATTCCAGATATAATGCATTTTTCAGTTTTTTGTTACTGTTTTGGGTATGATATTATTGTGTATGAATAAGATTTATTCTGAATAAATGTCTATGAGTATGCGCATGCGCGTTTTGTAGGAATTTGGGAAAATATACATTTATAGGGGAGTGCTTCTAATAGATGCATTAATTAATAAATTACCTCGCTCACCTTTTAAGCTAATAAATATTCTTGTGGCTTTAGGTTTAATAGAAATATACTGCGTAAACTGCAATTAAGGAGCTTCCAGATATTAATTTGCTAAATTAATTAACAATGAGAGGCTTAGCATGTGCAGTCGCTCTGGTTCTTGTCATAAGTGTCGTTGGGTAAGTTACAATTTGCCTGAATTCGGTGGTGGATCTGATTCAAAGAGTGCTGTTAATCACAGAAGTAGCATTAAAATAAGGAAAAGTTGGTGCTGGATTTTTGTGTATTAATTGGCCGTAATAATGGATTGCAGTGCATTGCAGTTAATTTTTACAATTTAATACAATACACATTTATTTTCTATACCACATCATGAAATAATAATCAGGAATACCTGTTTTATAAGTCTCCATATTATATTATGTGCCTCATATTTCGTAAAAATACACTTTCACATACTCTCATACACGCACCCCCGCACACAGACACACCCCCACGTACTCTTTCACACATCCCCCGTACAACTAATCTAACATTGCATTTCTTTCTTCTCTTCTAAACTGTTTAATATTTTAATATTTTCTGGCTTCGGACATACAGGTCACCCTAGTTTAGAAGCCAGGGCTACACTAATTTGTAAAAATTGGACTAAACAATAAAGTCAATTAATTAATTAAATTCATCATCATCATCTCAGCCGAAAGACGTCCACTGCTGGACATAGGCGTCCCCCAAGCAACGCCACAACGACCTGTCCTGCGCCTTCCGCATCCAGCGGATTCCCGCGACCTTCACCAGGTCATCGGTCCACCTTGTGCGGGGCCTACCGACGCTGCGCCTTCCAGTACGCGGTCGCCACTCCAGAACTTTACTGCCCCATCGGCCATCCGTTCTGCGAGCAATGTGCCCCACAGTTTTACTATGTTAAACTGTGAAGTTTGGAAGTCTGTGAAGATTGGCAATTCTTCGGGCTATTTCGGTTACTTTCGTTCTCCTGCGAATCTTAAATTAAGTTAAATTATTATTATTTATATTTAACTACCTACTAATAAAAAGGTCAAAGTTTCGTTGTTATACTGAAGTTTTAACATTGACTTTTTTTATAAAAATAGAATATTTAACTACACGCAATGGTTGAAAGGAAATTATTTAAATTGAGTTTTTCACTTTCCTCGTAGGGCTGGATCCAGGTAATTTTCAGTTAGTTCACAAATAATTATTAGAGTTTGAAATTGTTTCACGGTAGCAGGTTGTTTCTGTTTTTTTTTTTTCATTATAAGTACTTTAATACAAGAGAATTTACTCGTCTTAAATAAAAATCATAATCATCATTCATCATCATTATTTCAGCCAAAAGACGTCCACTGCTGGACATAGGCCTCCCCCAAAAAGGGGGGATATGTCATAATCGCCACGCTTGGTAGGCGGGTTGGCGATCGCAGTTGGTTGGTTAAATACTCAGAGAACGATGCTGTCCATCCTCTGGTGAATACCTTAGTCGCCTTTTACGACACCCATGAAAAGAGATAGGGTGGTGCAATTCTTTACGTCCGGCACCACACGGAACCCGGCACCACACGGAACAAAATCATAATATTGTATAAGTAATGTTCCCCGATATCTTAAAAGTTTTTTTATATGTGTAATGACTCCTTTATCTATGAGACATATTTAATAAATAATTTGAAAGCATTAAACTATACAGCAAACAGCTATATTGAATTGTGGGCTGTCCGATTCCGAAACAGTTCTATTTATTAGCACAGATAAATATTAGTCTACGAGCGCACTTGCCAATAGGACCGCGTTATGACGTTAAGTCGATAATTGGGGGTATTGATTTCATACAAAGCAGATGTGAAATTACGGCTCGATATAGTAAACATAGATTGATTAGATAGACAAAAAAAACATAATTATTGACCTTTGTGTTGTATAATAATTATAGTAGGTATTCAAATAGTAAAATAATGATGATGATCGTCTAATCTTTATCGATAAGTATAAATTAAAAAACTAAAGTTTAAATCTTAGTTCTTCTTTTTGATAGCAACGCGGCAGCACGTTCTAAAGGCAAGATGCCGAGTCAGCCAATCAAGATGTATTACTTGCCCCCTTCCCCCGCGTGCCGGGCGGTCATCATGGCTGCCAAGGTGTTGGGGGTGGAACTGGAGCTCGTCTTGACGAATATTATGGAAGGACAGCATATGACGCCGGAGTATCTCAAGGTAAGTGATAACCCGATAGGGAGAGTTAAGGTCGATTCACACATATCAGTGAAGTCACAATTCCGGCACAGTACCGCTACCGTGATACTTTCATCTTCATGTCTCAGTTCGGCGAGCCGACTTGCAGTACCATTAAAGCAACAGCCTAGGTGGTATTGAAGTTGTTATGGGTAAAGGTAACCGCTTAACATCAGGTGGGCCTTTGGCTCGTTTCGCCATCCTAACTATTAAAAAAAACTGTCAGAGCCAGTGAAGACACAGTGCTCCCAGTGACAGTGCCAGCGCCCGCAATCACGGACGTAATTGGCGACGACGAAATTTTTTGTCGGATCATGGACGCCGCTGCTTCAAAAACAAAATGGAGGACGAGAGATTGATCGAATTGGTTCGTCAAAATACAGTTTTGGATGATTTGTTGCATGCAAAGTATACAAAATATATAAAAAAAATGTGGAACAAAATAAGAACACAAATGAATCCGTAGAGAACTGAGTACTGACATGTGTGAATTGAAGTACTGCCGCTTCACTGAAGCACTGATACGGAACTGTGCGGACGCGTTGCCGGAACTGTGACTTCACTGATATGTGTGAATCGACCTTTACGCTACATTATGAATCCTGTTCACAAGTTCTTCTAACTATCTTAGTGCCCAAGTAGGTAACACAAAAACCGTTTAAAGGTAAAAGTAAAAGCCAATATACATCTCCAAGTTTTACAAAAGACGTTTAATGCCATTCGCATAGTATTAATGCTGTTCTATAGATTTTCTCATGGTGTATTGGCGATTACCTTTAAACAGTTTTGTGTTACTTGGGTGGTCATTGAATGTCCCAATTTAATGCAGGTGCACCCGGTACTATGCTACAGTTAGCTGTGGAACCTGGCTTCTCATATGGTTGACGTTGTTGCCCACAGCAATTCATACTTGTGGCTATGCCACCACTTCATTTCGTTAGAGCTTCATATTTCATCAGGCCACAAACAGCGTGTAGTTTCATACCTATTATATACAAAGACCAGATATTGTGAACTTCTCCCTTACCAACACTCTGCTTCTGTTGTAAATCTTTGACTTCTATCGGTTCATTCGAATAAAGTTCCATTGAAGTCCGTAATCTATAGTCCGTGCATGAATGAATGTTCACGTGGCTGACACTTACGATCAATGAGTACGTTACATGACGTGTGGTCTTATCTATAAATAGAACACCTCATTTCTGCCGTGGGCATGGGCGTTCTAACAAGCTGAATTAGGCAAATGGGAGATACCATTCAACTGTTCATTTCCTACTTTATTAATCCTTGATTTTGGTTCATACGGAAGTCACTATTCTGTACTAATTTCTTCTGTAATTTGCTGCTAATAATGCTGATTGATGATGTAAGACCGTTAAAATTTTGAGAATAGTGCATCTTGTATCGATGTTTCTGCAAGTGTAAACATTAAAAGAAGGTATTTATTCAGCTGTTGGCACAGATAATATAATACTATACTAGTGGACTTTTTTAGCCTTTTTAGCGGTTTTTTAGATAGTTATCATGAACATTGACATGATCACCATGCTTGGCAGCTGAATTGGTAGTTATTAGCATACAAGGAAATATTTTATATTTTTTATGATATAGGATGGCTAAAGGCCTACCTGATGCTAAGTGGTTATATAACATAACCAGCTCATTAATGTTCCACTGCTGGGCACGGGCCTATTATCAGAATGAGATTGATACAGGTCTTAGTCAACCAGCCTAGCCTACTGCGGGTTGGCGGAGAACACACACACCAAGAACAAGGAACTGTGTCAAGAACTGATGCTGCTGCTAAGCAGTTACCTATCCCCATAACTACAGTATTGCCGGATCCCGGTGAAATTTATTTATTTATTATTTATTTATTTATTTATGTACACACAACACATTTTATAATAGATAACATACAGAACAAACACTTGAGCACAAAGGTACTGCTTATCTCTAAAAGAAATTTCTTCCAGCAGACCTGCGACAGGAAAGAAGGATAAAAGAAAGACGTAGACACAGTGTGTGACATTAAATACATACTAAATATAAACATACTTACGATAATAAATTATAAACTACGTAAACAAATGAGAAATCAAAAAAAAATATTAATCTTTAAATCATATGAGACTTCATTTCATGTCTCAATTTGGCGAATGTGATTTGCAATGTCATTTAGGCAACAGCCTAGGTAGTACTACCTCACCGGGACCCGGACCCTTCGCACCGAAACATCGATACAAGAATTACTGGTGGCAGAAATAGGTATGGTGGTAGTACTTCCCCGGACAACGTCTTTCATAAAGAGCTCATGGCTCTACAATACTACTGCTACTGCCCAACCTCTAGTCATGATTCTTCAGTTGCCCTCAAAGTAACACGGAGAGGATCTTTCTTTAAGGTCCATACTGAACATTTTGGCAATATTGCAAATATACTAGCAGAAACGAGATTGTCAACATCGCGTGCTAACATTCCATTTTTACTTCTGCTACCGATAAATCATGCTAGGCTTGACTTGTTCACGAAACTTAGGTACGGCTAAAATACATTTAATGACTGTTGTTTGTTTCTGAATATGTAATAATATTTATGTCTGCTTGGTTAATCATACAGGAAAACGCTCGGACGAATAAAAAAGGCGGACGGAATCTCAAAGAAAGCATGCATAGTATCGTTTAAAAGTACGGGCGCACATTCACATTCATAGTATGCCAAAAAGCCGCGATTTGGCAAAAAATCTAGTGTGACGTTAGTCATTGTTGTAGTTTCACAAATAAAATAACAGTATAAATCTGGTGTACTGCTTGAATGCAAAATGCTTTCGAAATTATAAGGAAAAAATTAAGTGCAGTCTTTGTTTAGCGAGATTCCGTCCGCCTTTTTTATTCGTCTGAGAGAAGATGTTTCAAGTTTTATTAATGTTCGGTTTTTTTTTATAGATGAATCCCCAACACACTATACCAACTATGGATGACAGTGGCTTTATTTTATGGGAGAGGTAAGTTATTCAAGTATAATTATTGGTATGTAAACAGCTGCCGAATTGCGTAACTCACTCGCGATCGCAATCATCTGGATGTCAATGTTCATTGCTCCGTGTGTTTTCACAATCCGTGCTGTCGGCAACTACGTAACACGCAATGAATATTGCTTTAATTTCAAAATGAAAGCTAATGTCAAAGTGAATGCATTACACAATTGCCCCACTGTTTGCCTTTTAAAAAAAGTGAACAAAACCCGTTGTCTTCCTCGGGTGAAGCGAATTGGTTTCTCCACAATAAAACATCTATGGCAAGTCTATATATTTTTGAAGTAAAAAAGTCTGTGTCAAATCGACGTATTTTTTTCAGTCGCGCAATCCTGGCTTACTTGGTAAATGCGTATGGTCGTGATGACTCCTTGTACCCTAAAAACCCTCGTCTGAGAGCCATTGTTGATCAGCGGCTGAATTTTGACGTTGGCACCCTCTATGGAAGATATGCTGGTCTGTATGTAAGTTTTATACTTCTTCTATTTTTATACCTCTAAATTCTCGCCTATTGTTGTTGTTTTGGTCGTAACTTCAGATCAGCCGTTTCTAATTTTGTTATTGATTCATTAAATAAATAATAAAATATTTTTGGGACAAAGAACATACTAACAAGAAAAAATAAAATGATGGTAGCTATAAACTTCAATGCAGCTACCAACGTTCTTCTCAAAATACAAAATGTATAATAATGTTTTCGCCCCCTATTACATGGGAATAAAACATAATTGGCGAAATGTGGGTGTACTATTACACCTCTGTCTTCCCCTTCGGGAAAATACAGGCGTGATATTATGTTATGTTATGGTTGTCTGAAAGATATCGTTTAAGCGATAAGACCGCCCATGTACCCATAATTTATACGTTGTTCCTGTTTACTACTATTTTGATGGTGTACAATAAAGTATATTCTATCTATCTATCTATGTTAATGTTCCGTGCAAAATGCACAAGTGAGTTAAAAAAATAAATAAATACAGTATTCTAAAAACATAAAATATTAACTTTTCTAATGTAAAAATGTGTGTACAATAAATAATAAGAACTAAGAACTGAATTTAAACAAAATAAAATATTAAGCAGGTGATTGTGATAAGCGTACATGACCAGAATAATTTGAGATACCTACAAGTTGCCATTAAATTGATTCTATAGTCCTAGCATAGCAACCAACTCTTGAGGGGACCATTTGATACAACGTCGCTCCTGAATATTTATCCTTTCAAAAATAAAGTTGTGAGCGCATGATAGCGTTACATATCTAGAAAAATTTAGACAAAAGTTGCCATCAAATTGATTCTATAGTCCTGGCAAAGCAACCAACTCTTATACAAGGGGACCGCAAATCGGCAAATGTAGACTGATACGCATTACAACCAGTTTAACGGACTTCGTGAAGAAGATAACTGAAGGGGACTATGCATCATCATCATCATTATTATTTCAGCCGAAAGACGTCCAGTGTTGGACATAGGCCTCCCCCAAGCATCGGTACAACGACCGGTCCTACGCTTACCGCATCCAGCAGATTTCCGCGACCTTCACCAGGTTTTCAGACCACCTTGTGGGGGACTTACCCACGCTGCGCCTTCCAGTACACGGTCACCACTCTAGAACTTTTCGGGCTCATCGGCCATCCGTTCTGCGAGCAATATGCTTCGCCCACTACCACTTAAGTTTGGCAATTCTTCGGTTTATGTCAGTTACCTTCGTTCTCCTGCGAATCTCTTCATTACTGATTCAATCACGCAGGGACTCTTCGAGCATAGCCCTTTCCATTGCCCTTTGGGTGACTTTGAGCCTTCTTATAAGGCCCATTGTGAGCGACCACGTCTCAGTGCCGTAAGTAATTACTGGCAACACACACTGGTCAGAGACTTTCGTCGTTCGACTTTAGTCCTATACCGCAGTGTCTCAAGGACTTTAAGCATATTTTGGTATAATGATAAATTAGTGCGTCGAAAACAAAAGTAGAAAAAACGTAGTAATTGAATATTTTTCTTTCCTAAAATAAAGTTGGTATTATTTGCGTGTGGCATACTGCCTATACTAATAAAAAGGACTGTCAACTGCTAATATTTTTTATTGCAGTAATTCAAATAACATAACCGAAACATTTTTAGTTTCTTTCTACTTGTATGTCTAGTTTTTATGAATCTAATCACATTGCAGATTCCGATGCTGTTCCGTGGTGAAGAATACAGTGAGGAGAACGCTGAGAAGTTGAATGAGGCTCTAGGCTGGCTCAACACATTCCTAGATGGAAAAGCCTTCGTCGCCGGAGAGAATCTCACTATTGCCGACATTTCTATAATCGTTACTATCACTAATTTGGATGTAAGTTTCCTTTAGTTGTATTTATCTAACCTAGAAACCTGTAAAGGGCGTCATGCGAACTTTCAATGTCATATGAAGTTCATCAGACCACTGACTTGTGGTGAAGAAATATAATGGTCTGATCTCTGACATCTGTTTAATCGTTACCGATTTATACGACTATATACACAACTTACACAAAGAATAAACAAAATAAATAAACAAAACAAATAGCTACAAAAAATCTAAAAATCCTCCGCAACGCGTTCTACTGATCGTTACCGTAAAACTCCCTAACTTTGCTCACAAACCCTACTTTGCCTTTTTTTTTTTGAGTAAGCTATAATAGCCATATAGATTTCCGTACTTGGGGAGACTTTAAAACTGTAACTTCACTAACTTTTGGTTCAGTTATGAAGTGTCAGTGCGTGTAATAAATTAAGTGAATGCCTTAGGTAAAGTAGAACTTGTAGTCAAAGTTAGGGCATTTTACGGTATCTACTATCACTAGAAGTTTTTAAACTTTCGCGAATTTCTACTATCACTAATTTGGATGTAATACAACTAATCTGGCAACCTGTAAAGGGAATCATGCGACCTTTCAATGTCATGAAGTTCATCTGACCACTGAATTGCGATGAAAAAATATAATGATCTGAAATCGCCAACACGCCAGCGCCATTGACAAACGAGGTGGCATTTTCTGTATCAGAAGAAGACTTTGCCTTGGCTGTGGTGGGACAGATATGAGCTGGTATCAGTTGATGGCAGAAAGTCGCTTGAAGATTAATAAGGGTATTTTAATTAATAGGGTTTTTTTTTAATTTATACGTTGTTCCTGTTTACTACTATTTTCATGGTGTACAATAAAGTATATTCTATCTATCTATCTATTTTTTTTCTTAAATTGCCATAATTGCTCCATTTGGCGTCTGCCAAGATAACTAATTAGTCTGATTTGTTGGTAACAGCACATAGGGCATGCAATATTCGCTCGATTTTACTATTCGAGTTATTCGAATAGTGTTGATCAACTATTCGAATTTTTTCGAGTTTTTCGAATTTTACGAATACTTGTTAGATTTTTCAAGAAAAAATTATAAATAATCATTAAAAACTAGAGACGAGGATGCGGTTGATGTTAGGTAGGCCGCACGGGGAGACCCTTCTCCCGGGCGAGCCCCTGCTTGCTTACTAAATCGCGACCTGTCAAGGGTGGTTGGCGAACCCAGAGTCTATCCCACGCCCCGGCCAAAGGTCGTTAGAGGAACACTGTGGTTGTCGGTAAGACTCAGGCTCCGCCTTCCCCTTGTGTCCATGAGGATTTCCCCAAGTGAAAAAACGTTCCACACCGGAAGCGATCACCGGCTTATCCAATGCACTCTAAATATTAATATTAGAGCTGAAAAGACACGCTTAAAAAAGCGTACTCTTCGACCTTCATCATTCCAAACTGGTTTTGGGCTTTAAAACATTTCAATCGGAACTTCAAAATCGATTCGACTCACTAAAAACCACTGGCAATATTGACGAGAAAACCAATACAATATACAATTAATTACGGCTGAGGCTATCGATCTTATAAGGAAGAGACGGGAGATTTCATCAGCACTGGGTTCTTCATCAGATAAATAGGTCTTTAAACCTACCAATTAGAAAGCTAATGCGACGCGACCTCCGTCGCTCCAATACCCGCGCCACTGAGGCTGCGATTGAGCAAAATAGGGCATCGAAAGTTTTTGCTCAATAGCTAGAGAAGACCATTTGATGAAACTAAAAGTCGCGGATGCCAAAATTGTCACCCATCTCTTAGATTGAGATGCTCGTCGAAGTCGAAAACTTCTATGGATAT
This sequence comes from Asteroscopus sphinx, assembly GCA_949699075.1. Classification (NCBI taxonomy): domain Eukaryota; kingdom Metazoa; phylum Arthropoda; class Insecta; order Lepidoptera; family Noctuidae; genus Asteroscopus; species Asteroscopus sphinx. The sequence goes on from OX453013.1 coordinate 17,628,281, forward strand.
TATTCCACGAGAACCACAAGACCAGCGGGTTCTAGTAACTAGCAACGACGACCAAAGAGTCCAACTCGCGTGCCATTACACCGAGGATCTCTTGGACGTCGACCAGAACGAGCAGCTTAAAAAGCTCCAGGTGATGACGGAATTACCACTGAACTCCTAAGAGCAGGCGGAGTTCCGGTCCTGAAGAAGCTAAAGATTAATTCCGTCATCGAACAAGGCTCTACACTGGAGGCATCGAGCGCAAGTGCGGTGATTCTGTTAAAAAAAAAAGGAGTTTTTCAACTAAGGAACTGCGGACCTAAGTCACTCCTGAGTCACGTGTACAAGCTGTTCTCGAGGATCATCACGAATCTTCTCGCCAAAAGACTACGGATTCTGGTCACCAGAGCAAGCTGAGTTTCGAATAGACTACACAACCGTGCTAAGGAACTGCGGACCTATGTCACTCCTGAGTCACGTGTACAAGCTGTTCTCGAGGGTCATCACGAATCGTCTCGCCAAAAGACTACGAATTCTGGTCACCAGAGCAAGCTGAGTTTCGAAAATACTACACAAAAGACTGAAGATTACAGTCAACCGCTGTGTACGGCATTTGTGAAATACGAGAAGGCCTTCGATTCCATCGAAACTTTGGCAGTTCTGGATGCTCTTCAACGATTTCACATCGAAAAACTGTATATAGAGATGCTAAGATGCTTGTACAACGCTGCTATTATGACTGTTCAGATCCAGGACTCAAAACCGAAGTCAATCCAACTACGCAGAGGGGGATGAGGGATCCCCAATGTTGTTTTTTTACCTTTGTTCCCTAATCTACTCTCTCGCTCTTATCGACTTGCTCCGGCACATTATCTTCATCGTCATCGCAAATAAATGATTTCTATTCTATTCTATTCTATCGTTTGTATCTTCCGATTCCGAATAGAACATCTCGGTTATGTACAGAATCGTTTCAAAAACAGCCTGGTTAGACGAAATTTGGCAAATCGCACGATTCGTTTTGTTAATTTGCGTAATGGCGTGCTTCAAAACATTCAATTGCGTTCGAATATTTTATTTATAGTCGCTATTCGGAAAACTCTAAAAACTCGAATACCTAAGCTCTTACTATTCGAATAGTAAAAAAGGCGAATACTCGAATTAAACGAATACTCGAACACTCGAATTGCATGCCCTAAGCATAATATAAGGAACTCTAGCCCTGCTCTTTCCAACAGTATGTTGCCATCATCGCTTATGATTTCAAGTAGTTATTTATTAACTCAAGTCATAATTTATATATTTTCTGACCACTACTGAACATAAGCCTACTTCAAACGGTTTTGAGCCGTTTCCATCCAACAACTCCCCTTGACCTTCATTGTGTCCGCTTCCTGGTTTGTAGTTCGTGGTTACTCAGGTTATAGTAAAAGAATTACCTTGAATTTCCTTGACAAGAATAAGCTGTACATCTCTAACATTCATGTATAAAGAGTCAATTGTTGATGTTTTTGAAATGTCTTGGTAGAATTGTATCAGATGAATGAATAGCGGCTGCCCTCATTGTCTTGATTTCACCAAAGATAATTATCCCACAATTCCAGTAAATTTTTCGATTAATCGGCCGTTTAATCGTTAATGAACACCGGCCTTAGTACAGTACTAAGTATTGATTTGAATATTAAAAAAAGCCTTGATAGCATCTGCTCCTTCGCAGACTAAATTATTCAGTCATAAAGCAACTTATTGTATTGATTTTCTACCATTCCTTATCAGATCAACGGAATTCATAAATATAACTAAAAAGGTATGACGCCTTACGCTTTAATTATTTGTTAACTTATTAACTGTAATTAGTACCTACCAATTCGGTTACAGATATTCTCATGGTAGACACTCACTAATAATATGTTAATAAGTTTTTTTTTTATTAGTTTGTCAAAAAGTCAAAATTCTACCAAATTCTCATTAATTTCAAATTCATTATTACTCATTCATTCATTCATACTTATTCTGATGCCATCCTTTTTGAAAGGGATGGAATGAGAAAATTTTGGTGCAATAATATTTCAATGAAAAACATTTTACATAGGTACACCACATTTAAAAAAGAATGCGAGTTAACATTGCATTGTCATCTAGTTCTGAGCTATGTTGAATGTTTCAATTCTCTCTCTAGCTCATCGAAAAGTTAGCTTGCAAAATTTTACCAAATATACCGACAGAAATAATGAAAACGTGTTAAGAAGATCACTGTCGGTAGCTAGTAATTCCATAAGAACCTTGCCAGAAATATGATAATCCTAAAATAACTTTGCCACTGTCTTTGTTTCCAGGCTTTCGGCTTTGACTTCAGTGCCCACGAGAACCTCACGAAATGGTTCGAGAGGACCAAGAAGGCTTTGGAACCATACGGCTATAACGAGGTTGATGTCGCTGGAGCACAAACCCTGGCTTCTTTCTTAAAGAAAGAGTAATTAGGCTTATCTAATGTATTTGTTACGTTAGTTTTTCACGGAAACACAGGTTCAGATATTGTTTGCAATAATTATGTTAAGTTTACTTAATTGTTTGTTTAATCAATCGTTGTTATTAAGAAATCTGTAGTATTAGTTTGGTGTTTTATTTAGTAATAAACATTTAACTTTTAAAATAAACATTCATTTAGAAAAATAATTCCTATTTCATTCCTGGCAAGAAATATATGGGCTTATAAAGGTGCAATTATTTTACAAATGCTCATTCGAAGTTCGAAAGTACCTAATACACAAGCACATGCTACTAAAATGTCATAAATCACGTGTGAGAAGTAAAGTCACTGATGTTAAGTGATCTTTCGGTCGACGCTTGCGCAGCAAAAACCTATTCGTGCCTTGAAGACCACGAGAAACAACAACAACCTATCGGGAAACAAGAATTATTCCACTTTGCCCCACCTAGCTGGCCCACTGGTAACCCAAAGTGGAATGCCCAAAATTTGCTGTGGAATCAGTCCCACTTATTTGATTTGGTGGGGCAGATTCCACTAGTCTAAAATCATACAGACACCGACTATTACCGCTAAGGAATTTTACTCTCAAAATTAATAAATACATATTTTTTTTTTTTTTTTGCGGTGTACGCATAATATAAGTATTTAGCTTCGGGCGTAAGGGTGGAATATCAACCATACAAGGGTGGCACATTACCGTGCGTCTGGTAGTCCGATGATGGAATGGGCCATGGTATAATAACACCTCTTATTATACCATGGAATGGGCTAGGAGGAATTAAATTATCAATTCCACAACATACTCACACAGATGCATCCGAGAGCAATGCATGCAATGCTTTGAATTTTCTTATTGAATCGCAAACTGGTTATTTTCTAGCATGCTTGTAAGCATGATAATTATCGTACTTTTAATGAACATATGTGTAACTGCACATGTAAGGGATAACATAAACATCCTAGGTATATGTAGCAGCAGCAGCGTTCTCCTGTCTGCTAAAAACACGTTGCGATTATCTGTGACAATGCCAGGACTGGTAATGAAAATTTGTTCTTTTACCGATTTATCTAGCGGTCATTAAATAAATAAATAAATAAAAATAAATAATAATATTTTTGGGACATTGGGAGGCCTATATGCACATTTGCGGGCTGATAGAAAGAAAATAAATGTAATTCATACAATTAAATTACTTACACGTTCCTACAAATCCAATCGGGGTCGTACCGGATCGGTTTTTCGCCGCGCTAGCTACCACCTCGGGCCATCCGACATCAATTCTGTGGACGTCTTGCATTTGGCCATCAGACTCGCTCTTTATATACGCAATCATATTGTGAGCACGTACGGCTTTCCTTATGGAAATACTGTCATTACTATTGCTTCGGAGTTTAATTTAAATCTAGTTAAGACCTCCAGCACACACCTGTAGCTTGTTGAATGCTACATACCCGTAAAAGGCTCTATTTAGATTTTTTACTAGATTTTCTTAATTCAAATCACTTAGGATCGATATAGACCCTTATATATTCCACAATAAACTGCATTTTGGTCAAATGCAATCCGATTCGATCCTTTTACAGATTGCGTGCCGGACACGAAGCGAGTAAGTTTGCGAGTCAGTTCAGTTAACTTCAGTTACTTCTCATTGACTTACTTACTGAACTGTTTTCAAATTTATTCGTACACTAGGCCAGTGAAGGGCCAGTAACAGAACTGCCAACTGAAGTGACTCGCGAACTGGGCTCGTGTCCGGCGCGCATAAGTCATTCAATTGATTCTCGCCACAGGGTGTCTTTGGTTAGCACGTGTGTCTAGAACCATTCTCTGTTTTTGAGTAATTTTGAGTGATATTGTGACTTTTGTGACTTGTTTTTGTGTTTGTCTTGTGTTGTGTTGTGTTCTGTTAGCAGGTTTGTATCGTTTGCTTTATATCTCCTGTTTTAATCAAGCATCATGGATAAAAACAAACCTCCCGACCCTCCGGATATTCCTACAATCCCCACTTCCAATTTCACCTCTTTAGATTTAAGCCCCAGTTCCCCAAATCCACTAACCCAATTTGCTGATGTGGTATGCTCTTATAGCGAGCCCATGAGTCCCTTATCCCAAACCAATTCCCGTAAACGCCCCGGTAATGAAGATGTCCCTTTAAATCGTCCTCCCAAGCTAGCCAGAAGTCAAATAGGACGGACGAAATATTCTGTATTGGATAAAGCCCCATATATGGTCCATGTTTCACGTAAAGAAACCCAAATGAATTCCGGCACTACTCTCCACCCTGTCACATTTGGCCTGTTTCTCCTTAAAAATAACATCAGTAACATTATAGATAGATAGATAGATAGAATATACTTTATTGTACACCATGAAAATAGTAGTAAACAGGAACAACGTACAAATTATGGGTACATGGGCGGTCTTATCGCTAAAAGCGATATCTTCCAGACAACCTTTGGATGGACAAAGAAGACGTAAGATCTAGATAATCCATTCATTATCCGTGATGGTGTTAAGAGAGTTGGACGAAACCGAATATCCGTAGAGTTTGCTTCCCCTCAGGATGCAAACTCATTCCTAGCCAACAGCCTTCTAGAAAAGTATAATTATGAGGTGAATATTCCAACCTTTAATATAACCCGTATGGGTGTCGTTAATGGGGTTCCCACAGACATGTCAGAAGAGGAGGCTAAAGCTTACTTAGCAGTGCCTTCAGGCTGTGGGCACATTTTGAAAGTTCGGCGCATAAATAAAAGAGTTACAAAAGACGATATGACCGAATGGAAGCCAACAGAAACTTGCGTCATCACATTTGACGGCCAAGCTTTGCCCAAGAGAATTTTCTGCTGCTATACTGCCTTACCTGTGGAACAATACATATTCCCGACAATCCAATGCCGCAAGTGTTGCAGATTTGGACACGTTGAGTCACTGTGCAGGTCTAAACCTCGCTGCAGTAAATGCGGCCATGATCACCCCGGTGATGGTTGCAGCATTGCTGAAGGCGAAGCTTTTTGTGTGTTGTGCTCTGGGAGCCACTTTGCCAATAGCAAGGCGTGCCCGGAGTATGGTAGACAGAGAGCCATAAAAACAACTATGGCTGAGAAGTCAATCTCATACGCTGAAGCCAGCAAAACTGTCCCTATATCTTCTCGCAGCTATGCTGACATTGCTAAATCTGGATCTTCTCAGTCTTATCGAAAAACTATTTTCATGAAGCCTAAGACCCATGCCCCTCTTTCCCCCTCTTATGACAAAGTTGCTCATCAGCTATTAACTAGCACTCCCCGATCTTCACAGTCAAATGGCTGCGCTATAAATAACAATAATATTGATACAGTACAGACTTCAGACAATTTGTCTACTATCATTCAACTACTAGTGAAACTTCTGTCAACTTTGTCTACTTCAAATATATCCAACTCACCGTCCAACGTTGCCAACGACTTACTTTCTCTTCTCTCAAACTTTACCAATGGCGGCCCGCCTGGTTTTCCTGCAATGGAACGTGAGGAGCGTGTGGCATAAGAAACACGACCTCATATTCCTTCTAAATAAATACAAGCCCTTAGCTTGTTCTATTGCTGAGACTTGGCTTAACCCTAGTCTTAGTTTTCGTATACCACACTACAACATTCTCAGATGCGATCGATCTGATGGCTATGGAGGGTCTGCTCTCTGCATAAACAACCGCGTTCCACTTCTGTCCTTGGCTTTGTCTCCTCATGGGGGAGATATGACTGTTGTGGCAGGTAGGGTAGAGGGCATTACTCTGATATCTATTTATATTGCACACCCTGACCTAAGTTATTTACCAGTTTTAAGGAGAACTTTTGAGGGAATTGATGGACCTGTACTTGTCATGGGGGATTTCAACTGCCATCATTTTAGATGGGGTTCTGAAAGGTGTGACTCCTTTGGGGAAGGTTTAGTAGAAATTCTGGATGAGCTTAATCTGTGTATCTTGAATGATGGCTGCTCAACTAGGAGATCTCCTCCTGGTCAACAAAAGAGTTGTGTGGACCTTACATTTTGTTCGCTGGACATAGCACCTGCGGCGCACTGGCAATGCACTAGCCTTACTCATGGTAGTGACCACTACCCTATTGTAATTTCTTTGGCAGAGAGAACATTTTTAGAGAAAACGTCCCCTCCCCTTTTGAGGTATAATTTGTCCAATCCTGATTGGGCGGATTATAGTTCAACATTGGAGTACAAAATTGACACACTTCCAAATTTAACTTCCCAAAATTTAGATCCCTCTGGTCACTCTCATGTAGAAAGCTGCTGTACAAACTTTGCTTCGGCCATTACTTCCAGTGCAGATTCCTGTTTCCCCTTAAAAAACTCTGCCCGTAATAAGATTCCATCACCCCCGTGGTGGGATCAAGAATGCACCATGGCTATAAGAGACAGGAATGACGCGGAAAGAACATACAACACTGAGATGATAGTTGACAATTTAATTTCTTATAACAGGTCTCTAGCTAAATCAAAAAGACTGCTTCGGAGAAAGAAACGTTCAGGATGGGTTAGCTTCTGTAGTTCCTTATCTCCATCTACCCCCGTATCAGCGGTGTGGAAAAGGATCAACAGATTCAGATGTGGTTGCTCTCCTTCAATTTCTTCCCCTATTACTCGCGATAGAGCTGAGCTCTTCTACGACAAAATTGCCCCACCATACGTACCATCTCAGGCTGAGAGTCATCTCTCGTCCGTGAATTCTACAGAGGATCCCCTTGATGTGCCATTTTCGTTACAGGAGTTAGACACAGTTTTAAAATTTGTTCATGACTCTGCTCCCGGCAATGACGGGATTATTTATTCATTTATCAAGCATGCAGGCCTCAAGACCAAAAATTATTTTTTAAATATTTTAAACTACTGTCTAATAAACGACTGGGTCCCAGATCAGTGGAAAACACAAATTGTAATCCCCATTTTGAAGCCTGGCAAACACGCGGATGATCCGAATGGCCTTAGACCGATTGCTTTGTCTTCAGTCCTGGCAAAGTTACTGGAACACCTAATAAAGAACCGTTTGGAGTGGATCGTCGAGTCGAGAGATTTATTGCCGAGCTCTCAATTTGGTTTCAGAAAGGGGCTCAGTACCATGGACAGTATCGGAACTTTAATTTCAGATATTCGCATATCTCTGACCAAAAATCAATCTGTCGTCGCCGCTTTCCTTGACATAGCCTCTGCATACGACAATGTTCTCCTTCCCCTCCTCAGGCAAAAATTGCTACAGCTGAGGCTTCCGGTGAAGTTGGTGCAGTGTATATGTAGACTGCTTACGTCACGCTCTTTGGTTCTGAGAGTTCCGGGTGAGGAATTTGAACATAGGCAGACATGGAAGGGCTTACCTCAAGGCTCAGTTCTTAGTCCCTTGCTATACAATCTATATACAGCCGATATTAGCTCATGTCTGAATAGCAATTGTCACATTCTGCAATACGCCGATGACCTGGCTCTCTATGTCTCAGATTCCTCTATTAGTGATGCTGCTTCTTCCCTCTCCATCTCTCTGGACTCTCTGAACCAATGGCTTGAGAACCATGGTCTGAGCTTGTCTGCTCCCAAGAGCTCGGTAGTAGTATTTTCTCGTAAAAGGCTAATTCCACAGATTTCGGTAAGTATCCAAGGGCATTGTATACCAGTGGTGTCAAAAGCAAAATTTTTAGGCGTTTATTTGGACCAAAAACTGACTGGTAAACACCACTTAAATTATCTGGTGCAAAGATGCGAACGAATTATCCCTATGCTTAAAGTTCTTGCTGGGGTATGGTGGGGTGCTCACCCTTACACCATGAAATTGGTATATAATGCCCTAATACGGAGTGTTATGGATTATGGTTCCTTTCTCTTAATTCCATGCAACAAAGGCGCTTTGGCAGGGCTGGATAAGGTCCAGGCTAAGTGCCTTCGGATCATCTTGGGTTGCATGAAGTCCTCTCCCATTAACGCATTGCAGGTTGAATGTGCAGAGCCTCCCCTGGCCCTAAGGAGACAATACTTGGCTACGCGATTTTGGGCTAGAATAGTTTCAAATTCCATGCATCCGCTCTTACAAAAAGTCAGCCTATTAGATGAGCTATGTAGATCATCAAACTTTTGGAGAAACAAAGAAATTCCTTTAATTGTACAATCTTTTCGGCAATTTCAAAATTTAGAAGGCTGCGTCATTCAATTTCCTAAACTTCCGATTTATAATTTTAGCTACGAAATTTTGTGTTATAATCCAATAATATTCTTTGACATAGGCATTTCCAAGCATTCTCTATCAGCGGATTCAGCCTTTAATGCGGTGGTTGGAGAGCGATGGAATAGGTTTGATATTTTTTTTACAGATGCTTCAAAATTAACAAAATTTAGTTGTACTGGGGCTGCGGTTTACTACCAAAACTCTAGGATTGTTTTTAACTTTAAGTGTCCTAAGGAATCTTCTGTGTTCACGGGCGAGTGTGTGGCTATATTGGAAGCATGCCTTTTTATAGAGTCGCACAATATAAACTTTGGTGTAATATTCACAGATTCTTTAAGTTGCTTACAAGCCTTAGAACAAAATCCTTTCAAGAGCAAATTACATAGTCCTCTTCTTTTGGAAATCAAGAAATCTCTTTTTTCCTGTAATAAACAACAGAAAACGGTTCATTTAGTTTGGATACCCAGTCACTGTGGTATCAAGGGAAATGAATGTGTAGATTTGTTGGCCAAAGATGCGGTCACGTCTGAGTCTGCGGACCTTAAACATTACAGCTATCAGGGATATGATCTGCTGAGCCTTCCAAAAAGAGATATGCAATCCTCATGGCAAGTGCAGTGGAACAACTCCAGTAAAAAGAAGGGAGGTTTTTATTACGCAATTCAACCTACCATAGTTCCTAAACCTTGGTTTTTTCAATATAAGAAGATATCAAAGAAGGTTGTGTCTGTACTTTGCAGACTTCGTATTGGTCACTGTTGTTCTCCTGTTTTTCTGCATAAAATCCGTGTACGGGATTCATCTCTTTGTGAGTGTGGGTTGGATGAAGGTAGTTTGGAGCACATTTTTTTTAACTGTCTAAACAATAATCCTGCGCTTGATTTATATAGTTTTCTTCCAAAACTAAAGATTCCTGTACCTATAAACTTCCCTTCACTCCTTACTCACTCCTCTTCAAGGCTCTATAGAGCTTTGATGATTTTTATCCGTAGAAATGACATCAAATTGTGACACGTTTTGTTAATGTTGTGGGTGTGGTATTAATATGTACTATATTAAATGTTTTAAACTTTATGTACAATGTATTTATGTATTTTATGTGTTTGTTTCAGTCTGTGTTATAACAACGACAAGTGTCACATCGAGTTCCATTGTCAATCAAGTGTTTTATTTTTATTTTCATTATAAGTGTATTTTTTATTTATAAATTGTAAACAGACGCGTTTCCAAAACTCTTGACATTGGCAGAATTGTCGACATCGGCATTACTTGCCATAAGAAGAAGAAGAAGAAGAAGAAGTCATTCAATTGTTGATGGTGTCTGTAGTCCGCCAATCAGTACTAAACCTTCGCATTCTGAGAAAGGGCCCGTGCCCAGCAGATAGACAGTAATGGGCTGGTGATGAGAAAGAAAACAGAATCGTTTTCATTCAAAGCACTCAAGAAAAAAATCTAATAAAAAAACTGGTAAATGAAATTACCTAGTTCTTTAAATCTTAGTAAGTATATCACTTAAAATATAGGTAGTATCTTCTTCTATACAAATAAAGATGAATAAAAGCTGGGTTGAAGGTCTCTACTTTCTATACTTAAAGCTCGTGAAAAAAATTCAGTAGAAAAATCTTACGAATTAGCACTGTTATTGATAAGCGTATAGGTACGTTACAGCATTGTTACATAGACCGGTAGCTTATACAATGTACTCGGGTACTCTAGTAACACGTAAGTTTACGTTGTAAATATGTCACAATAATTGATCAATGTGCTACCTAACTGATCGATAAACAAATGAAGATAATAAGGTGGTAACGCGGTTCGACCAACGTCCGGTCGCACGAGAACGCACCGTCGAGCCATTGAATTGAGGTAGGCATTTCTATGTGGCATAACAATGCGCCGGCGCACGCAAGCGGGTCGCGCGCCGCGCTCCTACCGTTCTACGTTTTCAAAACAAAACAGCCGTTCGATTGTTCCAATTTGAAAAATCCACCACAAAACGATCAAACACATCCCAGTATTCACAAACAAAGAGCAACAAGTGAAACAGAGAGTGTGCCGTGTTCGCGTTGTCGTCTACTAGCGCTGGTTCGCGAAACACGATAGCTACGATATTCTACAACATTAGTCTTGAACTGAAAATGTGGTGGGTGCAGTGCTGCGGTTGATATGTGCTGGACAAGTTGACACAGCTGCGGATTGTGCTGCTAACACGATGATATTCACAGTGGGTATTTTTATTTTAACAAATATTGTTATTCATAACTTGGTCGATACGAAAACATAAGTGCGGTTTTACAAGGATGTCCGAACGTTGTTAGTGTATTTCATATCGTGATAAGGCAGGTAGTTGGTTGCCATTAAAACTTCCGTTTATAGTGCACTACTATTTTTAAAATCATGCACTTGATAAATCGGAGTTAGTGAACTGTGATATAGGGCATGTTAATGTTCTGCTTAAGTGTAACTGTTGGGAATGAAAACATTATAGGTACAGTCTAACAAAGCAATTGGTATACAGAGTAGAGAGATATAAATGAAGTTTTCTCAGAAGATTATGGATGTTTTCGAGTGAAATATAATTTTAATAACGGACAAAGTTATACTGTATTTATACAAAACCCTAATCAAACCATTATATAATAACATACATAACTTACTGAGAAATCTTCATCTATATCTGGCAACCCTGTATACTAATTGCTTTGTTAGACTGTACATAATAATTACTGTATTCAGGATTAATAAGTATCCTCTGATTTCAACAGTTGTGACCTCAAACTCTCAAAACTCACCTATGTCATGATGAGATCATCTAATCCATGAGATAAGAATAACTAGATCACGGCTCGGACATCTAAAAACAGTAGTTTTAATAGATAACGAAGAAATCACTCTTGCTCCTGACCGCAATTTAAAGGAAGTAGCAATAAAATTGTCACAAATAACATACATTAGTTTAGAGTTAGTTGTCATGAATGATGATATAGGCCGGGCCACCAAGCAACATAGACAAGACAGGGGATATGATCATTATCCAACTACGCTACTGCACTTAGACTATTGTTGTATCGTTCTCACGCGACATCTGATATGGCTGTTACATCTAACATTGGCCTTAAAGCTAATCATTCAACACATGATAGATAGTATTATGTCAGCTACACATCCTGTGTTCAAAGAAGTATTGTTCAACACACAGACGCTTGTATCGATAAACAATGCACCGCAGTTACAAGACACACACACTATAATCACGCGTTTGTTGTTACAGCGATTAACATGCGTTCTAATAATAGCTTCGACGTCAATGGCTGTTCAGTTTCCACCAAATCCCACATCAGATATTTCTGCAGATGAAAAAACTCAAAAGGGCAATAAAACGTTGGACCAGTCGGAAGAAAGTGGTCATGAAATAGAAACAGACATTGATGAAGTCAAAGAAAAGAAGTTCCTCGACGATGCCATGAGGACAGTACTAGATCCTAATACCTTAATAGTTAAGACAAATGATATAGTCGAGACATTTAAATATCAATTAGAAGAATTAGACAAAGTTAATACAAGTCTCGATGTCTTCATGGACGAGATGGATAAGTTAAGTTTGGACGTTTGCAAAACGTCACAAGATGCTTTATGGTCATACGTTACAGATATAAACAATGAAGCTAAAAAGAATAAAATGGTGAGAATTAATCCAAATAATAGTGTACCGTTACTTATTAAAATGTCGTATTCTATCTTTGTAGTTTTTTGAGCAATTCATATTAATATGTTAATTTATTCAAATTTTATTGCATGTCTTTTTAATTTTCAGGTGCGTATTGCTGCCGAAGAAGATGAAATAAAGAAACAGTATTGGAACATATTTAAAAAGAAATATTTAAGTGACGAACAACTTATGAATGACCCAAAGATTAGGAGGAAAATAAGAATAATAAAAGAACGTGGAACTAATGTACAAATGCCGCAAAGCAAGGTATACCTCATTTGTAAAGTTACAATTGAAATCTTGAATGCAACAATACCTGTGTCGTATTGTGCATTATTTTCTCAACATGACATCAGCTTCATTAATAATTCATTGAGATCATATATCGAGACACTGCGCAAGTAATATGAATACGTTGTTTCATCTTATTGTTTATTGCAAGAACGATAATTATAGGTGCTCTATAGGTTTCCTATCTGCTATTTATTAAATAATTATTATACTAATGAATGAACAACTATTTTTAAATGTATAAATCAATAGCCTATGCTTTATAATATTCTAGCAAAGAGAAGAAATTGACACCATGCAGAGAATTTGGAGTCGGGTCACTGTTTGTTCTTATAATTCATCTTGCAGTTCGGAAGATTCGGTACGAACGATGAGTGGTCAGTCAGTATTTTTTATTTTTTATGATGAATAAAATAATTCAGCGAATATTTCAACATTTCAGTATCACTCAAATCTAATTTAGCATGGATTTGATTACTTACAATTATTACGAATAATTAAGGATTACACATTATTGTTGTTCAACCCTTGCTTGTACATTTTTTTTTGTATTTGTTGATTCTCTTCCAAGCAAAATAATTAGATCATTTACGTTTTCCATTTAATACACTCATAATTATGTGTCATTATAATCAAACGTAAATCCTAATCGAATTTGCTGTTAACAATAGAAACATTATTTCCAGACGTAATAACGATCTTTAAAACAAGCAACGATACCAAAGAATTGGCGTATTATTGGAAAGTTTATCGCGATACGACTGGAAAGAAAATACGGCCAATATTCAAAGATTATGTAGTAAGAATGAATAGAGTAGCAGAATCAGAAAACTTTACTGATGCTGGTGACATGTGGCGATATGCTTTTGAAGATAACGATTTTGTTGAAACTGTAGATAGGATTTGGCGGGAAATCAAACCGTTCTACCATTTGTTGCACGACTACGTCAGAGCTAAGCTGAAGTTGGTTTACAAGGACCTTTTGAAGAGTAACGACAAATTAATTCCTGCTCACATTTTAGGTGAGTTTCACACGAGATTTAAGACGCCTTAAGAGTATTGAATAGCAACGTGTTTGCAACAAACCACTGTATCGAGTTTATCTTGTTTTTGTTTTTAAATTAAAAATATTCTTCGTAGGTATAGGTATACAAATATGTCAATAGCCATGAGCGCCGTCAGGATTACTTTCAGGGAGGTGCATCTGCATCTTCACATTATACTATTAACGAATATAAAATATACAATTATTTACTGTACCTATAATATAGGTAATGCATATATAAATTTGGACAGCAACCTAGACGCCTTCAGTTCTTATTCAAACAGTAACTTAATAAAAAAAATGTATTTTTTTCCATGTATTTTCTTTCCTGACAGGGGGATGCAAGTGCAACCCCTTGCACCCTGCTGCCGGCGCCCATCTCAATAGCTATGTAATTCTTTTAAGGCTTTTGTATAACCCATCTTCTAAAACAATTTCAGGTAACTTATGGGCACAAGAATGGCAGGCCATCTATCCTAAAGTGGTAGCATACGCCGATCATATGAGGCCAAAGCTTCCAGCAAATGAGACTATTCATTCCAAGGACCTATTTGATGCGGTCGATGAGTTTCATCAATCTCTTGGCTTTGAAAGTGCGAAGGATTCCTATCAAGATATAATGGAGACGATGACGACAGCCAACTGCTTGCCGTCCAGTCATGACATGTGTGATGGAGTTAATTACAAGTAAATTGAAATTACTTTTACCTATGTTGATTAAGTATATATATGTCTATACCTATGTTTGAATCTTCACTTCTTTTTTTCACTTTCCTTCTTTGGCTTCAACCTTCACGAATGGCGATATTAAATATTGAAAGCAAAACTTTACCACAGAAACAGTATTATTATTTTGTGCAGATGATCGATCGATAGACGGCGGTAGTGGTCACATTTTACCAGAGACTTTGTATAACTGACGTAACATTTTACCTACAACCCGGATAGAAAAATATGATAAGAACGTGTATTTGTATTGTTAAATCGAAATATTGTTAATACAATGTTTTGTCAAATTATATTTATATACAACAAATAGGTACCTAAGTTCCTTAATTCCTTAATTAGCTTAGATCACGCTTAGATATAATTTCTTAATTAAGTTTAAATACTATTGCTTAGCTAAACTTTTTTAGGGTTCCGTACCCAAAGGGTGCTAATGAGACCCTATTATTCTCGCTACACTGTCCGTCCGTCCGTCCATCCGTCCATCTGTCTGTCACAGGGCTGTATCTTTGTAAAGGAATAGATAACCAGTTGAAATTTTCACAGAATATGTGTTACTATAGTGCCTATCACGACAAATACTAAAAATAAAATGAAATAAAAAACCAAAGGGGGTCCCCATACAAGAAACCTCGAAAAACATGCATTTTTTTCAACGTTTTTGTTCCTGCTCTATCTTCAAAACTGTAATATATAAATAAAAGCGTCAAACCTAGTCTGATTATAGTGCATACTGTGTTGTTTAGCAATAAATACTAAACAGAGACATATGTGGAGGTACCTACGTAAGAAAGAGATGCAAAAATTCACATTTTGCGTACGTCATTGATGTCTTTTGATAAACTCTCGTAAATTAAATCAGTTTCTATGGGGTATCAGGTCGATGGGTGATACGGAACCCTCACCCTGTGTGAGTCCGACTCACACTTGGCCGTTTTTTTATATTAATATCTTAGCTTATTGAATTCACAAAGGCTTTTTGTATCCGTGTTAATTTATCCTTACATTCATATCAAGTTTTTTGTAAAATGTCGTCTATAGAAGGGAAAGAATTAGCCTTTATAATACGACCTTCAATTACAAAACATTTTAAATAGGTATGATCAAATTATAACTATTTAGTAGTTAGTACGTGACTTTGTTTAGACTCTACACCTGTATTACTAAAACACTACTTCATCACGTGTCACATCCTTGTAATAAAATCATTTTTTTCTGCCTTTTATGATGGAGCATGTGTTTGTGAAACTTCTCCATTGCTACTTAAATTTAGCAGGGGCTGTCAATAAAATTTCAGGCTACTGAAATAGTGACGCGCGCTGCCTTTTTAGCGTTTTTACTCACTCGCTTTCCTTCTTCCTGTTTGACTGTACGGTAAAAAATTTGCAATCGATTTTAAACTAACTTCCCGATGAGCTAGAGACTTGAAACTTTAAACATAACTCGAACTGGATGATAATGCAATATTAACTCGCTTTCGTTTTAATAACGTCGTATATTAAAAAAAACTTTTTTATTTAATTATTTTATATACCCTGAATGACGTGCAAATGCGCCAAGTTATATTTTAATCTTATGTAGGTACAGTTTAAGAAATATCAACGAAAACAATTCTTTTATCGCTTACGATCTTCTATGATTATTAACGTTGGATTTGTCTTGAATGTACTATGCATTACATACCTATAAATGAACTGTCTATACACGTTAACGAAAGAAGCGCTTTCACTGAACAGGAACCATATAAGGATCCTGACTAGAAACCTTACAGGGCACTGCAAACTGACCAAACGTCTACACAGGATGGGCCTCACTGATACCACAGTTTGCAGATTATGTCGTGAAAAGGATGAAATGCCCATTCATATCCTATGCGAATATGATGCAGTGCTCCACATAAATAGTCAGCATCTTAGAGGTCACACAATCAGACCTTATGAGATCAAATCTTCAAATCATAAGGCAATAGTCGATTTTATGATTGGCAGACGGCATGGGGAGGTGCTGCAATACTACCAGAGGCATCACAATATAGATCTTTTAGGTCGCAGTAACAAAAAGGGGTTGCAAAGATTTTATACCTCTTTTGCTTTTGCTTACACCTTGCTGGCTTGACGACCTCTGTAGTCTAGTGGTTTGAGTGTCGGACTGCTGATAACGAGGTCGTGGGTTCGATTACCACAGGACACAAATATTTGTGTGATGAACATAAGTGTTTGTGTTGGTCTGGGTATTGCTTATGTATTATAAGTATGTATTTACAAAAAAAATGTATATAAGTATTATATCCATTGTCTAGCACCCATAGCACAAGCTCTGCTTAGTTTGGGACTAGATGGTGATGTGTGAAAATGTCCCAAAATATTTATTTATTATTATGATTAAACTGCCTCATTGTTCTAGTGGTTGCAAGCGCGACTGCTGAGCGTGGGGTCCTGGGTTCGATTCCCGGATCGGGCAAAGTGTTATTGGATTTTTTCATTAGGAAATTCTCAGTAGCAGCTCGGATTCTGGATTTGTGTAAAAAAGGCCCAAAGATATTTATTTATTTATTACCTCTTTTCTCAAATATTATTCTATTCATGTAAAACACTGATATTTAGCAGTAATATAGTAGTAGTAATATTTCTGTAATCTGTACTTAACGTAAAGGTTAGGCTAATGATGGCTTTCCTATAAGTCATCGTTATCATCAGCCTATATTAGTCCACTGCTGGACATAGGCGTCTCCAATAACACGCCACTGACATCAATCGTCGACTACTCATATCCACTCCATTCCTAGTTATTTACAGAATCTTTCTATTTTCTAGAATTAAATGGTGTGGTGAGAAAGTGACTGACGTCGTCGTGGGTTTATCTCGAGCTGCAAGACTGTTAGGACACGTTCAATACTTCAAGCATTACAGGAATCTTCCTCCATTGTACAGAGATGGACCAAATCCAGGTACTTTTACATATTTCTTATTTAGATAGATATTCATGACATGAATTTGTGTCAGTTTTCGAAAAACAAAGTATGCGAAACCAATATTTTGCAGTTTGTTAAATTTGTTAAAAAATATCAAATAGTTTTGAAGATAGAAAACTGTAAACAAATGCAAGAAATAGCATTTAAACGAGCTTTAAGCGAGAACTACATTAGACCGACGCAAACGTCTGAGACGTCTCACACGTGTAAGGTGCTTTGTATTGAATAACATTGAAAATTAGGCCTTATAGCGTTGCGTCAAGTTGCGTCGCGTGGCGTGGATCTGATGTAGCTCTACACAACTAGTTGCCATATAAAATATTTGGGCCACGCTGGCCTAATGTAGGTGAAGCTTTAGAATCTTTAAAGGCTCTCCTGAAAAATCATGTTTTTTGCACTTGCTAGTTTATACGTGCCCTTCGTGCAGTGCTGTTCTGTAAGAAATCACTAGCAAGCTCACTTCTGAATTCGCAGAAAATCATAACCTCCTCCTTTTTTGAAGTCCGTTAAAAGAGCTTTTAACACTGAAATTGAAACCAATCACTATTTTTATTTTATTAAACTGTAGTATCGTAATTTTATTTCTGCGATCTGCTAGGTTCCAATTATTTTCAAGGAATCTTAAGGTTGTAATTTCATAGAATACTTAGCCAGTTTCTTAGACTATAGAATCGGACCCTTGCCGGATTCAATAATATAGTTCCCAAATAAAGGTTCTACTATTCTATACAAGATGTTGATATGTAAAAATAAGTCATCGGCGGCATTGGAAATACTTGCAAATTTTTATCGTGGTTTCGCACACACCGTTTTTGTGTCACACGCGTAACACGGAGGGAATTTGATTGTTTACAAATAGGTATTTATAGAAAAAAAAATGGTATTGTTTATTTTTATTTTTTATTGATTCGTGTTCAGTATCAGTGGTTTAGTCACCTCCTTAAATAAGGCACGAATGCGGATCAACATGTTGTATACATGCGTTTACTACAACCACAGATAATATAATACTATCTACAACTAATAAAAAAGCAAATCAGATAGTACACAGATTTGTTTAGCGCTTCGGCGAGCTAGTCTTCAAATACAGCAAAAAATATAATTGAGTTTTTCTGGTACACACGGCTACACATCAAGCTGTACAAAACCAGTAAAGGCTGACCTCGTGTTGTAAGGAAAACCTATACAATGCGAGGTCAGCTTATACTGGAAATGTACAGCTTGATGTGTAGCCGTGTGTACAATAAAAAAATACAATTGCAGTCTTAGATTGCAAATTGAGCTCATTAGAGGCGACATACTTGCATTATACAGTAGAATGGAATACCATCGCACACATCTTGGCTGTATGATAGAATACCTTTGCTTGACCTTTCAGAGATCACAGACGTGATATGCTATATTTAATTAATAAAGAATTCAATTCGTGTTCACCAGCGTTCCACGATGCAATCTCCGACATCGTCGCCGTTCAGCTGACCTCGCCGGAACACTTGAAAACCCTGAACCTGGTGAAGGTTGAAACAGGCCCAGAGGTGACGCTGAACCATCTCCTTTGGGTTGCTTTGGAGAAGTTTCCGTTGATGGCATACGCTTACGTCCTGGATAAGTGGCGGTGGGATGTCTTCGGGAACAGCAGTTTGGAGAACTGGAACCAGCATTGGTGGGATCTCAGGTTAGTATGATAACGTTAAGTGTACTAAAATAATTTATTCGACATTGTTTCGTTATTATTTCCGTGTTTGTTTTTTCTTACTTTTGCATTGACGTAAATTCATACGGCAACTTAAAATTGATAACTGTTAACTTTACGTTAATGCGCCTTGGCAACACAGTCCCACGAGCTGTAATAATATAGAGTTGTTTTATGTATTACCCAGATAAAACTATAAACCACTAGACACCCGATCCGGCTTCGCGCGGGTACAATTTTTTTCCAAACATTTTCTTTCATACAAACCTTGTCCTGACAGTTATGAACATAACAAAAAAAAGCGGTCGAGCCGTTCTCAAGTGATGCTCCGTCATACATATGTCAATTGATTTTTATTTATATAGATTTATGTGATCGTATCTTTCAATAGTTTTACTGTCTCTTTATAATATATTTTTTTGTTCAAAAATGAGTGTACGCTTCAGATTTTACCTTCAGCCGTAAAATTCAACAACTGTGTTGTAATTATTAAGCTCGTAAAATGTAATCTGTAATGTTATTTGATTTGTGCACAGGATTATGTTACTGCCCATTTAGGCCCATAATTTAGGCCAGCGGCCACATACATACGGAATCACGAATCGGAATATCGAATCAGAATCTCGATTCGGGATTCCGACCGCAGCAAATTCATACAAAATCTATGTCCTGCCACATATGGATACCACAATTTTATACAGCTCGTCAAGCCCTTTCATTTGAGTACCAACACGATGGGTCTTATACCTATGGTTTAGGAGAGTGTTTTAATTCTTATTATTGACTATCGATTGGTGGCAAAAAATACAGGCTGATATTTTTTAGCATTCTTGAAGGTCCGATGTGATGCTCAGGCAATCGCTTTTGAAAAGAATCCTTGCATGCTGTGTTAGTTTCTTTCAAAAATAAAATGAAGTCTTAGAGTAAAATTTCCTATTTTTAAACGACTTCAAACAGGAGGTTATCATTTCGACACGTATGTATGTAATATTATTGGAACTGCAATATATTCACACATATGATAATCTATTAGAGCTTCTAAACAAATATACGATATTTTATAGGTGTACATCATATGTATGTTTGTATATGTTTGTCCACGCATTTCTCCGAAACTAATAATCGGCTTGTGACCATTGTTTTTTTATTGGCTTACATTTACTTCAACTTAGGATACAGTGTAAGTGTCATCAAAATCGGTTCAAAAGTTTTCAAGATATGGACTAATACGTATAAGTGTAACGGCCTGGCTTATTGATACGAGGTACGGGTGTGGTGTCAAAGGGAAACATCTTAAAACCTTGCTCAACTCTAGTTCATGTGTTCTGTTTCGTCTTACGGTCACGTAAGGAAACACGTTAAACACGTTATGAAACATTTTATCCTCATATCGACAGTTTATTTTTAGGGTTCCGTACCCGAAGGGTGACAAACGGGACCCTATTACTCTCGCTACGCTGTCCGTCCGTCCGTCCGTCCGTCCGTCCGTCTGTCTGTCACAGGGCTTTATCTTTTGAACGGTAATAGGTAACCGGTTGAAATTTTCTCAGAATATGTGTTGCTATGAGGTGTATCACGACAAATACTAAAAACAAAAAAAAGTCTAAAACCAAAGGGGGTCCCCATACAAGAAACCTCAAAAAACATGCATTTTTTTTAACGTTTTTGTTTTTGCTCTATCTTCAAAACCGTAATACATACCAACGTCAAACTTGGTCAGATTATAGTGCATACTATGTAGTTTAGCAACAAATACTAAATATAAGACAAACATAGACATATGTGGTGGTACCTGCGTAAGAAAGACGTGCAAAAAATCATATTTCGCGCACTGTCCGTTGATGTCTTTTGATAAACTCTCGTAAATTAACCCACGATTTACCCTACTAGAGATAGAAATTTGACATAAGCTCCATACAAAATATGTCAAATTTCTATCTCTAGTAGGGTAAATCGTGGATAGATCGGATATTAATTTTGGCCGTAAATCAGTTTTAATGGGGTATCAGGTGGTTGAGAGGTACGGAACCCTTACTGCGCGAGTCCGACTTGCACTTGGCCGGTTTTTTATTCTAATATGTTACTTGAACTTAACTACGCCAGGACGGTCGCATATATTCACCTTGTATACTTTCTCAATGCCAACATTATGGCTGGCATTAGAGACTTGCAATTACCATAATTTTTACTTATTTACATACCCGTTTGAATACATGGCAGAGTCCTTGTTGAACAAAAATACATACACAAATTGATGACAAAATCTGATAAAAAAAAATTCAAGTCCGAACTTTTAGTTCAATCTTTTTATCTGACCCAGATTTTACTTTCATTACTATCGTTCACCTTTTTTTGGCAACGGAAAAGATATCGTTACAATTAATAAAGAATGAGTGGGTCAACATTTAAACAACGATTATTACATAAGCACTTATTTATTAGGTTATTTGTTGCAAGTTTTAGTATAGGCTTGCCAAAATTGATACCGAAAGTCTATAGAATTATTATAAATAGTTAATTCCAGTTATTTTATAATTTTTAACGCATTTACGCATGTGAAGCAAAATCTAACGAACCGTGAACACTGCTCGTGGTATAGAAATTCTCATCCACTTGGTACGTCTTTGGGTGACGCTAGCTTAGTGGCTAAAGCACTGGTGTACTGAGCCAGGAGTCGCAGGTTCGAATCCTGCTCGTGAGCGATTTTTTCTTTCCACAATTTAAATCGTTAATAATTCCAGTCATACTCTTATGCGGTGATTTCTTATTAGCAATTTAATTCATAACTTTGATTCATTGACGACGTCTGTGGTGTGTGTGTTGGTCTGGGTGTTTCTTATGTATTAGTATGTATTTACAAAAAAAAAAGTTTCTAAGTATTATATCAATTGTCTATACCCATAGTACAAGCTCTGCTTAGTTTGGGACTAGATGGTGATGTGTAAAATGTCTCAAAAATATTTATTTATTATAGATACTTACCTGTTTTATCTTCTAATGACATCGGACTAGGTCGTTGGCCGTCATCGTCTATGGAGACTGTAATAAACAATTCATATTCCTCATTGGTTACTCAAGTGTGTTTGTACCCTTCATTCCTATGTGTTTTAATTTTTTTTCATATGTACATATAAAGAAAATAAATTAATACAGACCTTTTAATATAAAAAAATCAACCGGATTACAATCCGGTTAAATACATATTTTAATGTGTATTGATCGCGACTGCTTAAAACATTATTAAATCGTGACATTCGGCTTATAAAAAAAAACTAACTTATTGCTTAGCAATGAACCTTTGCAATGAACCGTATTGCCCAATTAATGATCTTAACTTCCATAAAAAAGATGCACAAGCTATTTTGACCTGCGGAAGTTCGGTAACGGATGGAAGGGTAAAGATATTCGAATAATCGTAATAATCATCGCACAATTTGCTACTCCGATCAACCTTCTCTACCTCCGAGGCTTTTCCTAATTATGTTGGGGTCGGCTTCTAGTCTAACCAGCTCTCCAATTCAGAACCACACGATAACCAGTTGTCGACCGATTCGGTTTGTTATCTCTTTTTCTCTCGTTGCGAGAATCATCAGACGAAACGAGATAACGAACAAAACCGGTCGACAACTAGTTATCGTGTGGTTCTGAATCAGGGAGCAGATGCGGCATACACCAGTATTTTACACGAAGCGACTAATATCAGAGCCCCACAAGTTGTGGGCCACAACCCAGCTACTGGGTAATACCGACATCCTAAGTTTATTTTTATTTTTTATTGGGTCTATTATTTTTTAATTTACGTGTTTTAGACATCCTAAGGTTAGCCAGTTGTCAGACTTTAAGGCTTTTGACTATACGTTAACGACTGCTATAGATATTCGTATGGCAACCGAGACCGACAGGTTAACGTGCTGTCCGAGGCACGGAGGGGTCTCGATGTACAGTCGCCTGCATGACAGTGGTAACACTTCAATTCGAAAACCGCCATTACTGCCTACGAAATACAGATGCTGCTAATGTCACAATCTAATGTCACAATCACAATGTTACCACCGACGTGCGGTCGACCGTTTAACGAAATGGTCACCCATCCATGGACTGAATTATTTTACTAATAGTATTAAAAAATTAAGAAAGGATTGCAATTCATGCTCTATTCTCCTGTTTGCGATTATTCACGCTCTTATCATGACCGATGACCATGTATTGAAAAATGTCTCCCAAAAAATCTTAAATTAAGATACGTATTCATTGACTCATCCATCATAATCTATGTTGATGAAGTAATACTGGGTTATGTATGTACTTACCTAAAGGGTTTAATTCTAAATATTTTGCCAATTGTGTGAAAAGGTGAAATTGTTGCAATTCATTCTCTATTTATGTTGACTGCTGGACATAGGCCTATGACTGTGACGTCTTTCGGCTGAATGAATTCTCTATTATCTCGTTTGTGGAAAATTTCTCTAAAAGCACATGCCCGAATGAACAATTTCTCGAATACAATTTACCAAACGGACAATTTCTTGAACACAATTCGCCGAATAAACAGTTCCCCGGAAGAATAATTTCTCAAATGGAAAATTCCCCGAATGGATAATTTCCCGAATAGACAATTTCTGCAATAAACAAAAACAAGTCTTTTAGCGCCATCGTGTAATTGGTATTGAGTGACTACTCTCCGTACCTACGCACTTCACTTTTTTGTCATATAGGGTTCATGATACGGCAGCATATGGAATTGTATTCGAGATATTGTTTATTCGGACCATTGTTCTCGGGGAATTGTATTCGGGGAATCGTATTCGGGAAATTGTCATTCGAACAATTGATTTTTGAGAAATTATCCGCAAATCCTATTCTGTATATTATTCACGCTCTATCACAACCATGTTTTGAAGAGATAACTCCTTAAACCTCAAATTGACATATGAATCACTATTGTGACATTCATCATAATCTTTGATAGTGAAATAATACAGGTCACCCGTACCTAAAGGGTGTGTCTCGATGATGTACAATCGCAAAAGTTGACAAGTACTGGAAAAATCAGATAAAAGGCGCTTACGTACATAAATATTAGCATAGAACAAATAATAGTAGTATTAGTATATATTTACATCTTTTACACATATTTCAGTAGGTAGGTACTTCTTTCACTGTCGAGGATGCAAACAGATAGCTGAGCGGATTGATATAAGGTTTTTTTTTACGTATATTCACATTCAGTAGGATGACTAATATTATACATATGAT
Organism: Asteroscopus sphinx; assembly: GCA_949699075.1. Taxonomy (NCBI): domain Eukaryota; kingdom Metazoa; phylum Arthropoda; class Insecta; order Lepidoptera; family Noctuidae; genus Asteroscopus; species Asteroscopus sphinx. The sequence goes on from OX453013.1 coordinate 17,652,648, forward strand.
AGGACTAATATGGACCAAGGAGGACCGACGACCTGGTGAAAGTCACAGAAAACAGCGGAAAACGTAGGATCGGTCGTTGTGGTGATGTTTGGAGGAGGCCTATGCCCGGCAGTGGACGTCTTTCAGCTGAAATGATGATGATAATGATGAGGACTGATATAAATGCACTAAACGAGGTTCCTTGAGTAACGATACTTCCACCTGAAACACCCTTGAAAATTTGCCCCGCTAAGCGTGCTCACTGGATGTCTTCACTCCACGGTATAAGCTTTTATCGACTTTATGGTAGCACTATAATTATATAGAAACTCTGCGACTAGGGTTTTCACCAGAGGATGTGCAGCAGCGTTCTCTGAGTATTTAACCAACCAACTGCAATCGCCAAGCATGGCGATTATGCCATAATCGCCATGCTTGGCAGGCGGGTATATATACCCCATTTTGGGGGAGGCCTATGACCAGCAGTGGACGTCTTTCGGCTGAAACGATAAAATAGAGACTATATTTAAACCCGAGAAACCCAATCCATAGGTATTTGAAAACACTATGCAGTCACAAGAAAATTTCAAGTATCAATTTCCTTAAGAGTTAATTGAAATAACCATAGAGAAGTAAATTTTTAAACAATAGCACAGATAATATAAGACAATAGTATTACAATTAATAATTTCCACAAACCTATATAACTCTTAAGAAAGTATATTTTGTAAATTACATTTTACTTATCGACTTTCGTCGTTGACTGTACCTAGATACCTAGGTATCTTAAGAATCGAGTGTACCAATCAACAATCATCATCATCATAATTTCAGCCAAAGACGCCCACTGCTGGACATAGGCTCAAGCATCGCCTAAATGACCAGTCCTGCGCTTTCCGCAACCAGCGGAATCCCGCGACATTCACCTTGTCATCGGTCCACCTTGTGGGGGGCCTACCCACGCTGTGCCATTCCAGACGCGGTCGCCTCTCCAGAACTTTACGGTCCCATCGGCCAACCAATAACTATAATGTCAATAAATTCTTTCTCATCATGAGATATTAACCCTATTGCAAAGGGTAAGGCAAGTATGTCTTGCGTGGCCTGATACCTGCATGCTAAAGGAACTCGTAGTTACCTATATAAGTTTTGGGCTGACATGATTTAAATCGCCATCAACTCGCTAAAAAGAAGTGCAAGGAAGCTTAACGTGATGTTTGGTTTTTCAGGATTAAAGAAACAGGGGTGTCTCCTCCAGTACCAAGAAACGAAACCGACCTGGATCCAGCAGCGAAGTACCATGTGGTATCGCATGTTCAATACATTACGTAAGTTGCATTATGAATGCCTATTTATAAAGGTACTTATCGGTGAAAGTGCTAATGAGTAGAATATACGAAAACAGGAAGCAGTTTATGTATGACTAAAATGGACTATTGGTGATATGTTATGATCTTTGATCCAATGTAAGGATATACATCCATGTATTTGGTCAGAGTCTTACTCATAGAATAAATAGGTCTTACGGTTGTGGGGTGCTGGCCAGAAAACCAAAACATCACGTTAAAACCAGTTTTCTTCCTCATCCTCCACTGTGCCCTCTGCTAACTTCAGAGGGATACATCACGCCCCATTGGCCCAGATCAAGCCCCTCCCGCGCCAGAATATTCGCAACAGGCAATAAGATCCCCGGAAGGATAATAATGTCCCTCCAAAGGATATTTACTGCCCGTACCCAAGATGCACCGTCCTAACAACCGCTGTTCCCTCCAGACGTGTCCAGAAAGACTAGCAGCCGTCAGGCATACGTGGAGGTTTTCTGGCCAGCACCCCACATCCGTTAGACCTATTTATTCTATGAGTAAGACTATCTGACCAAATTCATGGTTGTATAAAGATAAAGATAAAGATTTTTATTTGCAAGAAACATGGTTTTTACAAAGATGTTAGTGGTTTTTGGCAGGTACATCATGTCTCACCGTATGATCAGCATGCAAAATATTATTTATTAGGTACAATTAATTTATAATTGTCAAAACTACTAGACAATAGGTACCTCTTACACAATCTATAAGTAGTAGTAAGTATATATATTCAATTGAAATATGTCAATTACAAATTTTACAATTAACCCTTATAAATATATTATTAATATTTAAATTCAATACAATCAATATAATCAAAAATTATTTATTTACCAGGCCCCTCAGAAAGTATTGCGAAAAAAAGTTTTTATATATGGGAGACTGGCCAGTTATAATGTTTTTCGAAAATATGATTATTTATAAGTAAAAATAAGTAAGTTCCAATTTCAAAATTTCCCTCCACATTTTTTGCGAGTTAATTCAAAGTATTGTGTCTCACTGAAATATGGATCTGCGCCGGGAACATTTTAGAGCTATGATTTTATACGATTTCAAGTGTCGCCTGAAACCGGATGAATCGTACGATAGACTTCAAATGGCATTCATGGATGAAGGCCCTTCCAAGGCAACCGTGTATCGTTGGTATAACGAATTCAAGCGCGGTCGACCAACTTTGGGGGATGACGAAAGAAGCGGTCGCCCTTTGACGGCTGTTACCGAAGAAAACGTGCTAGCAGTGAAAAATTTAATCCAAGACAATAGGCGAATTACATATCAGGAGATTCAACACATATTGAAGATTGGATCGGGAAGCGTTCACGAGATTCTACACAGCCATCTTCGCGTGAGGAGGATAGTATCACGCTGGGTGCCGCACAACCTCACCGATGCTCAGAAGCAGGCCCGGGTGGAATGGTGCCGTGATATGCTTAACAAATTTGAAGCAGGCTCGTCTCGGCGTGTTTACGACATCGTTACAGGTGATGAGTCCTGGATTTATCAATACGACCCAGAAACCAAGCGCCAGTCGACTGTTTGGGTGTTTCAAAATGAGCCAACGCCTACCAAAGTGAAGCGATCTAGAAGCGGGGGTAAGATTTTGATCGCTAGCTTTTTTAATTTGACTGGCCACTTGGTATCAATTCCCTTACGGGATCAAAGAAGCATTAATGCCGAATGGTATACTACCAAATGTTTGCCAGAAGTTTTCTCTGTTATAAGCAACAAGCGACCAAACACAGGGCTCCGCGGGCTACTGCTCCACCACGACAATGCACCTGCGCACACCGCACTCAAAACGAGGGACTTCCTGGACAGCACGCCAGTCAAACTCCTGGGTCACCCTCCTTACAGCCCTGATCTAGCACCGTGTGACTTCTTTTTATTCCCAAAAATAAAAAATCAGCTCAAAGGGATACAATTTTCGTCGCCGGAAGATGCGCTGGCTGCGTTCGAGCAGGCTGTAAACGAGGTGTCTGCGGCGGACTGGAAAAAGTGTTTTGAAAACTGGTTTAGGCGCATGAATCTTTGTATAGAGGCTGGTGGAAAGTACTTTGAAAAGATTTGATAAAAATATATGTACGTATAGAACAATTTTTTTTAGTTTCGCAAAACTTTCTGAGTGTCCCACGTATTTATTTACGAAATGTCATATAATCCTTTATGGTGTAAAAACATTTCTCACTTAACCACTATTTAAGAGTAACTTTAAATCTTGTAAATGGTAGTCTTGTAATGGTTGTGTTGGTCGTCTTGGTAATGGTATATCCTTCCATTGGATCAAAGATCATAACATATAACAAATAGTACATTTCAGTAATGACCACAAAATATCGGCCACTCACCGCCCCCCGCCAATTTAAGATCCTCATCCGCGCCCCGCACGTGCCCGCAGTTTGGCGGCAAGTTGGACTGCAATATTCAATGGGTGTCAATCGCCAGTCGAGTGCGTTATGCAACATATTTTTTGGTGTTCCTAGTTGTATTTTTATTGAAAATGGTAGTGTATTGTGCTTTTCACGGATGTGTGTCTACATCTAGACAAGAAAACAGAAGATTTTTTCGATTTCCGAAGGATAGTATAGGTAGAACTACAGAACAGCGATCATTTATATTGAACTATGTTTACGGGACTTGTCGCGCACAATAAAATCAAAACATAACAAACATTTAATTATTAAATAATATATATATATATATATATTATTATTATTTATTATTTTATTTATTATCAGCGATCATTTAATTTTAGAGTTATTCCGTAAACAAATACTTTTTAACACATTATCCTATCATTCGTTTTTTTGAACATCCTATAGACATATTACTGAAATAAATAAAAGGGGCCGAGTTTAGGTTGGTACGAGTTGCCCAATATCGACCGCAATTTTCAAAGTTTATTATTTTATTAAGTAATATATATATAGGCGGCCTAACTTCGGTCAATAAAATAACGGATTTTAAAAGCCTTTAAAAATTTAATTTCAAGAGAAAGTAATAAAGAAAATAAGAAATGCGTTGGCGTTAAGAAATTGCTCATATTTACCCTATTTCGACCAGGGGCCGACATTGGTTTGTTGTAACAAAATAAGTTCCCTAACCTCGGCCATTTCTCAAAAACAATTAAAATTATGTGGGATAATGTTCTTCACACTTTGCTTTATAGTAGAAAAGAAGTGAGAAAACTATTGCAAGCTTATTTATGGTCGAAAACACATTCCCCGATCGTAGTCTTCACTGTCGTTTTCGCTACACAAGCTAACGCCATCTCTGAGAACTACTGAGAAGCGATTGGAACTCAGTCGGCATTTTGAGCGGCAGGCATCCCTATTCATTCACGTGTGTGCGTGTTTGTATAAGACGTAAGGTTGCGTATGTAGGCGGTGCTAGCATTCATATTGTATTGAGTGCCCGGGGTGTGGTAATGACTATGTTTTTATTTTCGAATTTTGGGGTGGAAAATGAAAGAGTACATCACTATAGAAAATAGATAAAAGCTAATAATGCTGTTTCTACCAATATCAAGATGTATAACAACTGTGACGACTCAATCAGAAACAATAAAGCTTACTTACTTACTTATCCTAACATTCATGAGCATACTATAATTTACTGCTACGATCCGTTTTGTTTAAAAAAACTAGTCGTGTTATCGGTAGCAAGTCTTAAATAACGGAGTACGGTATGTTTTAAGCACACAAAATCATAAGCATCCAACTGCAAAATGCAATATTGGTGCAATAAGAGACAGTTGGTGCCACTGTACTCCTAAAATTTACTACACGATTACATCTATAGAAAAATGACGCATAAAGGGCAAGACAGTGTGATCAGATCAGTGCAAATCGCGTAATCTATCTGCTTATCTGCAAAGATGATGAAATCGATCTTTTGATGAGTCCAGTAGCGACAAGCGCCATTCTTTCTACTGTAACTATTACTCATTCGAGTGTTTCTGATTGGAAGATAAGCTTAGTGTCTGAATCACTGTCTCTTTTCTTTAACTCGTGAATTGATGGTGGAAAATTTCTCACTTTTGTTACCAGGTACCTGATATCTCATGTTTTGGAATTCCAAATCCTGTTATCTCTATGCAAGAGGTCGAATCACACAGGACCTCTACACGAATGCTCCATATACGGTGTGAAGGAAGCAGGAAAACTTTTAAGGTACTTTGTTTACCGATTTAAAATGCATGGTATAATATATCGTTGATCCTTTGTTCGTCAAGGATATGAATCGCGTTATTCAGAGATTGAAAGATATTATCTAGTATTTATAACTCTTAATTAGATAGCTTGATTGCAATGCCATGATAATTGTCTTTCATGGCATCAATCAGACGTTGATGGTGTCATGATATGATTAATTATTGATTTACAAAGAAAAATCTCAATACTTTTTTCACCTTTATCTTTATGTTATTTTACTAAATTATTTTTGTATCATGTGTTTTTTTCAATGCATCATTCTGAAATGTCATGGCAATAAAGGGAATCCCAGTGAACTTAGACTAAAACCTTTAAAATATAATAACGTGCTGATTTAAAAAGTCCACAAACAAGAATTTGTTCTTTGCATTTGATTTTATTATCACAAAGCGTTTAATTTACTATGTAAAGCTTTCGTAACCAGGGAAAAACTTGGCTGGGTTACTTATGGGACAGTTACCATTCACTATTTTATGTAATGCACGATCCTGATCTTTGAACTTTTATTGCTGTACATGACTTTAAATGCACTCAAAGTTTTAATTGCCAATAAGTCTCAGAATTTGCACACTTTTCCTCTAAATGCTAGGAGGCGATAGTTTATAGATTAAGCTGCTTAGGAAGTTGTGCTCTACATACAAAAAGCATATTCACAGCTTTTAAGAGTTATGGAAGTATCTTTGTAGCTAGTCGTTGCATGGACGGCTTAATTAACGCATAATGTACGGCTATGGCTCTAAGCCTCAGTCTTGAGCAGAATCCTGATCTCGATGATACCCAACTCAAAAAATATTTACGTGTTACCTAATAATACTTAATATGATTTCAGCGATGGAATGGCTCTCGGTGCAAGTGAGGACTGGAGGACAGTCCTTCAGGCCATAACTGGTGAAACAGAGCTATCAACTGAAGGCATCCTACAGTACTTTTCAGAGCTCCAAACATTCCTTAAAGAAGAGAACGTCAAATTAGCTGTTCTAGGTGAAGGTGATATGGACCAGAGCGCACCCATAATTGTAGGTGCCATAGTAGTGTTATTGACAATTCTAATAATAGTACTGTATTGTGTAAAAAAACACGATGTTGGTAGCATAGTGTTTTCCGCTTGCGGTTTGAGTAAAAACGGGTCTTTGGACATAGTGACGAACGAACTCCCCCAAGGGAAGAGCAATGAAGTGGATGGTATAAGCGAAGATAAGGTTTAAAATAATTAGTATTATAGATCTGAATGTGATTACACTGATGTTTATTTTCTAAGTGAAAGTATTGGAGAGAAATAGGACAGAACCAGTAGAGATAAGATAAACAATTATTTAGCAGTTATCGTGTCAGTGATTATAATTATCAACCAGTTACGATTTGATTACATAATAAGATACATTTTAATATATTTGTGTGAAAGTTTTGGATTATTGTTTTATGAGTAAGTTCTATTGCCATGGGTATGTTATTAGCGAATAAATTTTATTGAATGACTGACTATTTTTACCTATCCCCTTTTGTTTGGCTTCCTTTGAATTTTTTTCAAAATGCGCTGTAAGGTCCTGTAGACTGATCCTGCACCTACAAAATTGACATATTATTTGCTACCGAGGGTACCAGTTCCAGAAATAAAGCTAAGGGTATTAAAGTTGTTACTGTGATATAGTTTAGGAAAGGTCTCCAACTAAAACTTGGTGAACGGGTACCCAAAACTGACAACTATCGATTGTATGACCTGTTTTGATCTTAACACTTTAATTTTAACAAGCCAATTGAAGATTGCAGTAAATTAATCTCGTGTCATGTTACGGACACATTTTTAAGAAGGCTTTAAAACATGACAGATGAAAATCATAAGCTGGTGCAATCAGGGTTCATTTGTACTATTATTGTGTACTATTAGATATTCTGTGGTAAGGGTCTGCGGACTACAGAATGCATTTGGATTGAAATGTAGTTCAGACAGTTTGTATGTAGTTTTTGTGCAGTTAACATAACTGCATCGCAACTGTTGACTGACTGCTTAGTCTAAACTACACGTCGACTGCAAGCGGACTACACATTCGTCGACAGTTTCGTTGCTGTTATGTCAATTGTACGAAAACCGCATCCAAACTGGTCCTATTTTGAAACTAGTTTGCAGTCCAAATGCAGATCGACTGGGCAAACCCTTATATTTAAATGCTGCCTCATAATGATCTGCGACAGCAAAAATGGCTGGGAAGATAATATTTCCCAAATTAATGAGAACAGCAAACTGGTGATCGCAATATGTTTTACTATCTTATGCCCGCAGCTTCATCATCATCATCATCATTTTAGTCGAAGGACGTCCACTGCTGGACATAGGCCTCCCCAATAGTTTGGGGAAATATGCCATAATCGCCACGCTTGGCAGGCGGGTTGGCGATCGCAGTTGGTTGGTTAAATAATTGACAGTAGATGTACCGGTTTGCCGTGTGTTTGTGATATTTAGGTCATTAATGTCACCAATGAACGATAATTAGAAACATCTACGGTTAGGAGATTGAGATTTAAAATATTGAGATTAGTTTGTAACTATATTTTGATGGTTTTTAATAACGAGAATTGGCCTTCAGAGGCTATTCTCTTAATTTAAATGTCCAGATTATTGTTCCAATCTAGTTTCAAAGTCTTTAACGTCAAACAGGATCATCAACTCTCATGAGATTGACGTTTAAAACATTGAGATTACTTCGGAACTATCTTCTGAATATTAAAAATTACAAGAATTGACCTTCAGATGAAAGTGTAAGGCTAAGTATAAGGTTAAGTAAGGCATAAAACTTAAGTGTATAGATACTTCTTGTTGTAGATCCTACAAATAATATTAAATATTTGTAATTGTCAATGTCCTACACTAAATAGAGTGTAGCGATATAGATCGTTGCTATCAAATAACAATTTACTTAGCAGGGACACGGCATTATAATATGTCATGGTCTAACAGTTCCAATCATTTAGGTTGCTCTAATAATAAATTAGAACTTAAAGCAAGGATACTTCAGTCTGTAAACAGTTCTAAAACAGATTGTTTTATTATTCTATTAAATTAATGCAAGTGAGACTAAATCTAAAGATAGGAAACGTAAAAAGAAAATTCGTCCGATATATATTTTAGATTGTTTTATACTTTCGATATAAAACATTTAAATGAAAATTGACAAAATTGACCATGAAAAATGAATTAGGCAAGTTAATAACACCAAGTTATCAATTCAGCGCGAACATACGCAAGCCTTCAAATTGAATATTATAATAACACACATGATTACTGCAAATGTGAACGTAAACTGGCTATCCAATCCATGGGTCACGGACGAATATAATTTTTTGCTGGAATTGCATTTAATTAATGCCAGTAAACCTCTTGAAAACTCGAGGAACTTTTAATACAGCTACTTGTTTGCCTACCCGGAATCAACAGTACTTTTCCGAATTTATTGAATGAAGGTATTGTTGTAAGAAAGGATATTAAACAATCGATCGTTCCTCGAGTTCGTATAAGCAAATGATTGCTATTGACGGCCGGCGATGTCCACGACTGGCTGTGGACATCCGCTCGTAGTCGACTTATCGAAATGGTTAAGAGTGTGAGCCGGTGTGAACTAACTGCAATCACCTAACCGTTACCGCTTGTGACGAACGCGCGCACCTAGGGACGCAGCGCAGGAGTTCGCGCGCGCGATTTGCATATTCAAAAATCTAACACTGCGGCTACACGTTGTTCCGACCTATTTAAAAAAAAACTATTTTAGAATATTTAAATAAAAAAGGAAAAAGGAGTTTTTAATAGACATTACATGAAAATAATAACACGCAAGGCTTACAATAAATTAAGCTGTAAGTGAAGTGATGACACATGGTTGTGAATAAGTTTTAATACAATAAAATTAGAAGGTAAGTTTACAAAATTAATACCTAGTATTTAGGCCTACTTTAAGACTAGTACAGAATCGAATCAAAAATATAAATAACTTGCAAAATCAAGCATAATAAAATGAGAAAGGTAGTGAATTTATTCATAAATTTAAGAGCCGTGATAAAGAAAATAATTTTCCTGAAATACTGTTTTATTACTTACGTAGCTACATAGCAACCAACAGAGGCATAGCAAGAAAATTATTTTGAATTTATCATTACTTCCTCGCCAAATTGCAGCAAATAACGCATTATGATGCATTTATTACCATTTTAAAGAAATCACAAATAACGGAAATAAATACAAAATAATAATAATTAACAAAGAAAACTTTTAATCATTTTCTTTAACCCTTTTATATTAATATTTAGATATCAAACACTGCACAAACAACATATTTTATACACAGGATTCCTTATATTCTCTATTGTACACACCAATGATTATTTACACAAATCATCCTCCTGCCCTTATGCCTCGGAGAGCACGTTAAGCTGTCGGTCCCGGTTGTCATACGAATATCTATGGCAGTCGTTACGGGTAGTCAGAAGCCTGAAAGTCTGACAACTGGTCTAACCTCCGAATGTTAGTTTCACCCAGTAACTGGGTTGCGGGGGTCTGATGGCAGTCGCTCCGTGTAAAATACTGATGTTCAGCCGCATCTGGCTAGACTGGAAGCCGACCCCAATATAATTGGGAAAAGGCTCGGAGGATGATGATCCTCCTGCCCTTATCCCAATTTATTTGGGGTCGGCGCAGCATTTTTTTTTCTTCCATACATCTCTACTCTATCAGCTGTCATATCCGATTATTTACACACATATAATTTTTATACTTTCAATATCAGTAGGAAAGTTTGTTTACATCGGCGAGCTTAACTCGAAAATAAATTTTCTAGCATCAAACCTTAGAGCGATAGAGAAAAGTTGATATTAGAGGACAGAAACAAGTACCGTAAACTGCCCTAACTTGGCCCACAAGCCCTACTTTGCCTAGTTATTTTTTGAGTAAACTATAATAGCTATGATTTCCGTACTTGGGGACCTTTGAAAACTATGACAACGCTAACATTTGGTTCAGTTATAAAGTGTCAGTGCGTGTAAAAATTAAGTTAATGCCTTAGGCAAAGTAGGGCTTGTTGGCAAAGTTAGGGCATTTTACGGTATTAATTGCAAAATACCAAAAGTTGAGGGGTGTGGTGCAGGCTTGTGTAGTAACGTAGTAGGTTGATTTGAGAATGCAGTGCGCCAGCCCCTAGCTGAAAGGTATCATGACAACACGACCGCGAGGCAACCTGACCCTGAGACAACCCTTTACCCTGACAATTCAACCCCGTCAACTCGAGCCCATGACATCTCTACCCCATAACAACTCGACCCCGACAATTAGACTCAAACAACTTGACTCCGACAGCTCGATCCCGACAACTCGATCACGTAAATTCGAACCATAACAACTCGACCCCGACTACTTGACCTATGACAACTAGATCCCGTAAACTCGACCCCGACAAATCAACCCCAATAGGAACACCGTGTTCGTTTTAGATAAGCCTTCATTTTCTTCTGGTGGATGGTATTCATGAAGATTTTCCTACGCAAATAGAGGCTTTCGTAATAAGCTGCAGGCTTGCTTATGCGATAAACGCGTTCCTTGTATAAAAAATATAGGCACAACGTCAAATATACAACGAAATACTGAACAAAATTAGAAACCTTGATAAAAAAATGTTGGCAAAAGTCAAAGTAGTGATAAACTTGATTTTAAAGAAAAATATAACTGGTTTTTAGATGTTACGTTAAAAACTGTTTTCTCAAAAACAGTTTTTCTATCGTAATTTGAAACTGAAAAATACATGGCAGAAGTACTAAATAGGTAGTAAAGTTTATCAGCTAATGCTTAAAAAAATTAATCAACATAATCGCATACGCGTGATAAATTTACAAAGATTTTTTAACAAGAAAATATTTTCACTGAAAATGACTTGGCAGGCCATTCATTTTTCCCTTTGAGGTACCAGTCAGCCCCAAGAGTCAATGAACACATTTTTTATTACAAAATTAATTTTGTTAGGAGTTAATTATTGATTATTTAAATTATTGTCAGTAAATAAAGCTGATATGCTAATTTATAAACAATGTTAATCAATGTAGTCAAACCATTAATTAGGAGAAAATTTATTTTGAAATTTATAACTTGTTAATCGAATTTTGGTAGGCCCAAAAGTATCTACGAGTCCTCAATCCATAAAGTACTTCAAATAAAACGAAAGTTAGTAGGTAATTAATTATAATTTTTATTTGGACGTTTATTATGTCAAGAAAATTGCCATCAGTGTCTTCCGGTATGAAGATTAAGTAAGCAATAAAATTAAAAAATAGGTAAACAAAGCACTACCCACTTTTTTGATTTTGTGATTCGCGTGATTTATACCTTCTAACAGTATTAAAGAAAGAAAAAAAAAAGAAAAATAGGGAAACAAAGCATTACTACTTTATCCTTTTTGTGATTCGCGTGATTAATACCTCCTAACAGCAAAACAAAAACAACAATAGGTAAACCAAGCAACATCCACTTTGTCGCTTTTGTGATTTGCATGATTGATACCTTCTTACAAAGTCCAAAGGAATTATTTCAAAGTGGGTACAAGCATAGAGCAAATAATAGTAGTAGTACAGAAGGCGCACTCCCTAAGAAAGCTCGCTAAATTACTCTTATAGATACCTACAAAATACAAAGCAAGCTAAATTGAGTCCGACGCGTGTAAAAGAAAGTTGATGTTACGCTGAACCGCTAAATCACGCACATTGACGCGTCGTACGTGTTTCGCCTAGGGCTGGTAACCGAGACGGGGTGCGGGAGTAAACGGTGCGGGCCGCGTCACGTGACTCCACTCGGATGGTGGCATGGTATGCGGCTCGGGCCCGGAATCATAGCTCTTGGAGCTGACTTCACATTTTGGTGAAGACTTAACCTACCGTAATAAATGCTTCATAAAGCTGCAAAAGATTGCAGCTCTCATACATTTACACAAGTAGACCGCTGTCTTTAGGAAAAGACAAAAAGAAAAAAAAAAAAAGGATAATAGAAAGCCATTTAGGGCAAACAAACATAGGAATGTTTGTTTGCCCTAAATGGCTTACTATTATCCTTGACCTTACTTATTTGCTTCTGCCTTTAGCAACGTAAGTAGGTAGATAGATAATTACGAGCATGCGTGGCGAGCGTGCGCACAACTCACCGTTTGTTGTTAGATATTTGGCCGCATGGACCGGACGCGGCCCTGGGCGTACATTTTCAAAAGTACCCACCCCGTAATTAGAATTTATAAGTGATGATAACGTAACGTTTCGCACTTATTTTTTTGTAGTTACTAACTAATACATTCAGATATTTATTGTAACTACATTACATATTGATTTCTAAGAACTTTCTTAGAATTTATCCTAAACATATTCGATACCCTTACTACTTCCTAAATTATAAATACCAGTAACTAAGTATCTATTACCATAATATTATCTTACTCGTGCGCGCAACACCTGACACTCGACCGCGTCGACGCGGTCCCGGAGCGTAGGTATATTTTTATCGTCACGTGGTGGAGTGAGCCTGTGGTAGTAGTAGTACAAGTTGGTTTACCCTTCAATGGAAGCATTGCCATTGAATGATTACGATTTAAAAAGTGACGTTTCGTATAAACAAATGGTTGCACGGCTGTTTGTAGTCCAATGTGATATGCATGACATATTTTTTCTGAAATATTAATAAATTAATATTTTTTTATTGACTCAGCCACACAACATTATAAGAATAAGAATAATTTATTGTATTATTCTACAAATGAATTATTATTAATTACAAGATGTCATTTATTTTGTTTCAAATAAATAACTAGCTGCTTACACACATACGACCCACGCACAGTGTGTGAAAAACTACGAAAACTACGGAAATTTAACTAACAAAAACGAACTTCTGTTTTTATCTCATTTTGTCGTAAAAATATTAGTAGTTTTTCAAAACGAATTCCATAATTAGTACAACATGTACTGAATGAAATATTTCTTGAATTTTTTTTTTTGATATTTGATAATGCGTGTCTGCGTTAAAGTAATATAATAACTAGTAAGGGTAAGCACATCTATACGACTTAGAATTATTTGCAATGTTTATCGTTTGTTTCTCAATGGGATGTTGGATTGCTGACGTCACCCAAAGACGTATAAGTGGAAGTTAAATTCAATACCACGAGCAGTGTTAACGGTAGCTTAGCGGCTAAAGCACTGGTGCACTGAACCAGGAGTCGCAGGTTCGAATTCTTCTCGTGAGCAAATTTTTCTTACCACAATTTATATCTTTTGATATTATTTGTTGTTGAATTATTATAACGTCTTAATACATAGCAGTTTCGTATGGTAACGTAAAGAGGGAAGGTCATCAGTTCTGTTAATATCTTCTTTATATAATTCTTCTGTACGTGTGTTTGTCACCTAACTATGTTTGTATGTTTATATATCAATGGGTTCCTGGATAGTATGAAAACAAAATTGGACCCGGTAGGTGGCGCTGCTGTCGGTTTGTCACTGATCTTCGCCTAAACGGCAGGGACGATTTTAATGATGATATGTGGCGCTGCTTTTCCAGGCAGGACGAGACGCCTGCCGGGTCCGATAGTATTCTAATAGATTTTAATGTCATTGATCTAACAATTATTATTGGCCTCAATTTTTTTTTCGCTTGAATGCATAATTTTGATACCAACGGTTTCTCATTGCTCTAATAAATATTGAGTAGTCTACAAACAATTTAGACAAAAATATTTCAAACTACAGTTTGTGTCAAAACTTTAAACATCACCTTTATATATTATGATTCATATTTTCAAACCTCAAAAATAGGCAGACCCAGTAGTCAAAACATTAAATGATTCATTAATCAAAATCTGTAGCCAAGAGATAACTTAAATCATGGATGATATATGAGTATCATGATGGCCTGTATACTTAGCTGCTATCGGCTATTGAATATACCCTACATCGGAGAATCTTATTACGTTTCTCCTATTTTAAATATTTGTATCAATGATAGATTGATGACAATCCATTTTGATTCATCTTATATGTTATCTACATCTGAAGGCCGATACTCGAAAATATAAATATTCAAAATATATATAGTCCCAATCTAATCTCAATGTAATCTTTTTAAATTATAATATACATATTTTAGTAATAAAATATCATATAGAGTATCTCATTGTTGTAGATGTCAATCTCATGACAGAAGATGACTTTTGTTTGTGAAATTTAGGAAATTGATTTTAAACGGAACTATATTTTGAAATTTTAACCGCGACCGGTACCCGTGTACCTGTACCGAGAACCAGCAGTGGACAGGGTTAGTCTTAGTTGATGATGATGATGAGAACCCACTTCTTTATGCACGCACCATTTTTTTTCGTGTGGAAAGTCGTCATGGACGCACTCTGCCCGGGGAAGGCGGAGCCAGTGTCGGACTCTTACCGACTAAAAACCGCCACGGTGTTCCTCTACCGACCCTTGGCCGGGGCCGTGTGAAAAACTCCCGTATTTTCCCAACCATCCCCGGCAGGTCCCGGCTCGCCATTAGCAGGCCCTTCTCCCCGTGCGGCAACCTTATCGGCCGCACCCTCCTCTTGACTGGCGCGCGCGGAACACTACGCGCCACCGTCACGGGCCTTGACTGGACGGACGGCAGACCACCCTGAGTCCACCGACCGCAGGCCCACACCTAGGGTGGCTGGAGGTCGGAATACCTACGACGCCCAGGTCATCTCCTGTGGATGGGAAGAGAGGTCATCGCCTCTCGAACCTTCTCCGCTGACTCCTTATAGAGAATTACCTCTTCGCAGAAGGAGACGACGCCTTCCCAAGCGCTCTCGCTCCTGACCATAGACAAAACCACGGCCGGAAGCGAGAGGTCGCTGCCGCCTACTGCAGTGATGAGGTCACGGCGCTGCGCAGACCAAGCTGGGCACTCCGCCAGTGTGTGCTGCGCCGTGTCCTCTGAGCAGCTCCGGAAGTGATGACACTTGGGCGTTGGCTCCCGGCCTATGCGACACAAATACTCCCCGAAGCAACCGTTCCCCGAGAATATCTGCGTCAGCCGGTAGGTGGGGGACCATGGCTCCTCTTCAGCCACTCCTTCATGACGGGCCTTACCACCGCTATTGCGGCGTGCCCTTATGCACGCACCCTAACACAACATGGTGTGTCTATTATTGCACGTTAACAACAGTCATCAGTCACGGTCAGTTTTGCGAACTAAGTTAAAAATAATTTATCGCCATTCACTATTTAGTTACTATCACAAAACCTTACTCTTGTAAAGTAATTGTTTAACAATGTGACATGTCTTATTTTCCTGCATTTAATAATATGTTATACAGGGTTTGATAATAGCGTTTTGAAAACACCTGTTTTAATTCCTTATTTATTTATATATGCTTTATTGTATTGTACACCATAAAATACATAACATTGAATATGCATTTAAACTATTGTACAAATGGCAGCTTTATCGCGATCAGCGATTTTCTTCAGGCAACCTTAGGATGGACAAGAATGAACTGGACAGAAAATGGGGTTGTCAGATGTGCAAATTAGATACATAATTTAATAATAACATAAAATACTATACTAATACTATAAAATAAAAACTAAAATATAATCTATAAATCTAATACATAAACACTACATGCATATTATACGTATACATAATAATCAATGGTAAAGTAATTAAAAACGACCATATACAGGAGAAGAAACATGATCATAGTGACAAATAATGCTCTTTCATAACACTGGCAGCGACTGTTGTGCACTTTTATCAGACACTGGCAATGCGTTCCAAAATCGAGCAGCCTGAACCGTAAAGGATTTCAAAAAATATCGTTAATCAGTTCAGTCCTTAATCTATACAGTTTATATAATTACTTGTCCTGACTCACTGATTCATCAACACAGAGTCAGAAACATGAAATTTTTACAGTAGATAACGTAGGCGTTCATTACGAAAGGATTTTTAGAAATTCCATCCCTAAGGGGGTAAAATAGGGGTTGAAAACTTGCATGAAAATCTGTCATTTTTGAAATCAGATGTATAAAAAACGGTACTTGGATTTTTTGTTGAAAATAAAGAAACACGTGTTTCAGTGTCTTTGGAAAATCAACCCTTAAGGAGATAAAATAGGGGTTGAAAGTTCGCATAAAAATCTATCATTTTTGAAGTCAGATGTATAAAAAAACGGTATTTGGCTTTTAGGTTGAAAGTAAAGAAATACGTGTTTCAGTGTTTTTGGAAAATCAACCCTTAAGGGGGTGAAATAAGGTGCGTAGCCCGGGGCAAAAACTATCACTACAGCCACGCGGACTCAAACCTTGAGTACCAGGCCCCTCAGAAAGTATTGCGAAAAAAAGTTTTTATATATGGGAGACTGGCCAGTTATAATGTTTTTCGAAAATATGATTATTTATAAGTAAAAATAAGTAAGTTCCAATTTCAAAATTTCCCTCCACATTTTTTGCGAGTTAATTCAAAGTATTGTGTCTCACTGAAATATGGATCTGCGCCGGGAACATTTTAGAGCTATGATTTTATACGATTTCAAGTGTCGCCTGAAACCGGATGAATCGTACGATAGACTTCAAATGGCATTCATGGATGAAGGCCCTTCCAAGGCAACCGTGTATCGTTGGTATAACGAATTCAAGCGCGGTCGACCAACTTTGGGGGATGACGAAAGAAGCGGTCGCCCTTTGACGGCTGTTACCGAAGAAAACGTGCTAGCAGTGAAAAATTTAATCCAAGACAATAGGCGAATTACATATCAGGAGATTCAACACATATTGAAGATTGGATCGGGAAGCGTTCACGAGATTCTACACAGCCATCTTCGCGTGAGGAGGATAGTATCACGCTGGGTGCCGCACAACCTCACCGATGCTCAGAAGC
Organism: Asteroscopus sphinx; assembly: GCA_949699075.1. Taxonomy (NCBI): domain Eukaryota; kingdom Metazoa; phylum Arthropoda; class Insecta; order Lepidoptera; family Noctuidae; genus Asteroscopus; species Asteroscopus sphinx. Next base: position 17,670,122 of record OX453013.1, read on the forward strand.
AGGCCCGGGTGGAATGGTGCCGTGATATGCTTAACAAATTTGAAGCAGGCTCGTCTCGGCGTGTTTACGACATCGTTACAGGTGATGAGTCCTGGATTTATCAATATGACCCAGAAACCAAGCGCCAGTCGACTGTTTGGGTGTTTCAACATGAGCCAACGCCTACCAAAGTGAAGCGATCTAGAAGCGGGGGTAAGATTTTGATCGCTAGCTTTTTTAATTTGACTGGCCACTTGGTATCAATTCCCTTACGGGATCAGAGAAGCATTAATGCCGAATGGTATACTACCAAATGTTTGCCAGAAGTTTTCTCTGTTATAAGCAACAAGCGACCAAACACAGGGCTCCGCGGGCTACTGCTCCACCACGACAATGCACCTGCGCACACCGCACTCAAAACGAGGGACTTCCTGGACAGCACGCCAGTCAAACTCCTGGGTCACCCTCCTTACAGCCCTGATCTAGCACCGTGTGACTTCTTTTTATTCCCAAAAATAAAAAATCAGCTCAAAGGGATACAATTTTCGTCGCCGGAAGATGCGCTGGCTGCGTTCGAGCAGGCTGTAAACGAGGTGTCTGCGGCGGACTGGAAAAAGTGTTTTGAAAACTGGTTTAGGCGCATGAATCTTTGTATAGAGGCTGGTGGAAAGTACTTTGAAAAGATTTGATAAAAATATATGTACGTATAGAACAATTTTTTTTAGTTTCGCAAAACTTTCTGAGTGTCCCACGTATGTGCGCTCTTATACACCTTTAAATTAGAACAATCATAGACTATTGAAATGGCAGCAAACTATAAATAAGTTTAGTTTTCTGCGGATCCTTTCCCTTTCACGGTTCACGACTTTCTATCTAGAGGTGTATGAAAATACCATGTGAAAACCGAAACAGCACTCTCATAATCATTACCTACGTTTGTGGTTTTAGTACGGCTTAGGGCAATATTACATCTAGTCTTAGAATAATAAGGCATTGAACCGCAATAGTCGCATGCAAGTGAAGCTACATTACAGCTTATGCGCGCTTATGTGAGTTGTCGAACCTTTTAAGTGCCACTTGCGGGGTACATCGATTGTTTTTGTGCTTAAATTTTGAGCGGAACATTGAATAAAACTATCACTCTATCCCCCAGTTTCTGGAAGGCTGATCAATTTGATCTATTGACAAATCTAATGTTAGCTTCTGTGACTGGCCGGCAAAAATGTTAACAATCAATCACACCGCTTGACATGAAATTTGACAGCTGATTAGTTAATTTTTGCGTTGATCAGCCTTTGGGAAACTGGGGGTTAGTCTAGCATCTAGTAATAAGTCGAATTACAAAAGATCTTATATCCACTCAACGACGTCAATAAATAGACACGCGATCTCATATAAGCAGCATGTGCCAAATTCAGTTGAGACAGCAGTCAAGTGAACTAATGACAGATGACAGTGTGGTTCCGGAACCATAACTCGTGTAACCATGTTGTTCTTCTAAACAGCGCATCTAGTACTACTTCATACAATTCTTAAAACTGACTGACAGGCAACGTTCAGCATAAATCGGTGGATGAAATTTTGCACAAGTGTTCCAAGATATCGTAGGTGAGCACTAAGAAGGGATTCTTAAAAATTCTCCCCCTAAAGGGGTTAAATAAGGGTTGAAAGTTTGTTTAATGAAAACACGGGTGCGAAGCTGCGGGTAAAAGATAGTTCTAGTATAAATCCGACTCCCGTAAATTAATATGTGCGGCACACGGGGCCAGTTCGTGAATCGGTTCAGTAAATTAGTTCAGTTACTTCTCATTGACTTACTCACTGTTCTGACTTTAAATTTATTCGTAGATGAGACCAGTGAAAGGCCAGTGACTAAACTGTGAACTAAACTGAATCGTGAACTGACTTTGTGTCCGGTGCGCGCTGCGGTCAATCAACATGTACTTTGAGTATTAACCTTAAGTATAGGTAACGTCATATTTTGATCAACAACCTGTTTGGCAAGCATGGTGCTTCCACAGCATTTTCTCCCACGTCCACTGTAGTAGTAAGCTAGGAGTACGGACATAACAACTCGTAAACAATTGTCAGCAAAGGCAATAATTACGTTATTAAAATAAAATGATGAGTTAATGACGTCATCTGCCTTTTCAAGTTCATGCGAAACAATTACACTATTTTTAGCCGAAACTCGCTCGCATGATAAATGTAGAATTAAGTGAATGGTTTTAAAATTGTATATTTACAATTTAATACCGTCATGGGAACCCCTTTAAATAAACACAACGCGGAATATTATCATTTGATGTCAAATAATTTTACAATTTATGTAAAGAGACGGCAGTGCGAAACAATTTAATAAGATACTTAAAGATAGGTTTTGAACAAAACACAATGTTTGTTATGAGAAGACATGTTGCCAATTGAAGAAGTAAATATTTTATAGAAACTTTTAACAAAGATTTATTTTGTTCTATGCGTAGTTATACGCCTATGTATCGTTTTAGTCATTTGAAATAAAACTGACTGTAGATTTTTTTTAGACATAAGTCAATACCGATTTGAAGCATTCAAGTGGTGAATGGTGGTGACCAACATCAGTCCTATTACATTGTTGTATTGACAGGCATCGGTCGCCTGCTATGAGGCGTCTATAGGATGTATGGTCGATGGCTTTGAAAGACGATGGTAGGCAGTATCTTGTTTCAACCCTATGACCAAGTAGCTACAGATTACATTGCCTTTCCTGGGTCTCGTCAGTGACGGATTAGTTATGTGTTTGTAACATTTTTGCATAACAATAAGGGCAAGACGAAATTACCTTGTACTTAATTTTCATTTATGAAAATAAAAGACGAACCCAGAACCTTAGGAATTTTAACAATACCTTATTTAAAACACAAAAAAGAAGATCCTTGAGAGTAATGCGTATTGAGTAACCATGCTAAGCATTTTAAACATGCGACTATTAAAAGAGACCTTCCTAGTTCAGTAAAATACGCGCAATTTAAGTTGGCCGGCCTGAAATTGTCACAAGACCGTCGCAGTTATTATTTTATGGATGTCATTGGTGGAAAGAGGTGGGGGGAAACTCGCGCGGTGCTTACTTCAAGCCGGTCAAGTTAGAATGGAATTCAAATTATATTATAGGTATATTGATAACAATTGTTACATGATTGTCAGTTTTGCTAATTTGGTAGCAACATTCAAAAAGAAATATAATGTCAATTTAACAAATAAACAATAACACTGCGCGTATTTTATATACACGCTGAAATTTGAATCGCTTATTTCCCGATAAGGGGTCATTGTACTCATCATTATGAACAACTTTTACTACGGGACCAACGCTGACATCGCGAAAAAAAAAATCAGGTGGTCCCTACATTTAATCGATTTAAGTGAACACAAATGTAGGGACCAACTGATTTTTTGTTCGCGATTTTAGGGTTGGTCCCATAGTAAAAGTTGTTCATAATGATGAGTACAATGACCCCTTGTCGGGAAATAAGCGATTCAAATTTCAGCATGTATATATTCTACTTTTCTATACATATATTATTTCAGTAAAATTTTTTGCTTGATCACGGAGTTCACATAAGTGACACAAATGATAGTAATATTATGTAAATATACAAGAGGATTGGTTGATAAGATCTGATAAGGATTAGATTAGTCATACGTATCAGGTATGTAGGTATAAGTATATCACCAACATTATTTCCATTTCGAAAGTCTAAAAATAAATAAATAAAACAAGATACTTGGTTAGAATTCTTTATTTGCCTGAAATATGGTATTTTAATAGATCTTAAAGTAATTTATAGTTCTTCATATTTATTTCTTAGAAAAGATTTCGTTCTTCTGAAACTTATAAGGTCTTTACGAGACGACACGCAATTTCATGGAATTCTTTTTGCACGTGAAAATAGATAAGACTTATGAAGCATCGCATAAGTCGCGCAAAAAGAACGACGGGCAAAATAAACGTTGGTTTCTCGCACGCCACGTCGTCGCTCCGCGCCTATAAATGCCGGGCGGCGTCCTTCAAAAATTACGCGAGAAAAATTGAACGAACCGAGACCACCCGAGACACACCCGCTAACGCAGACGGGACAACGCTCTTTTAATTATGTTATTCGCATTCCAAGAGATTAAGAGATGGCCGCCAACCCGCCAGCCAAGCGTGGCGATTATGGCATATCCCCCCCTTAATTGGGAGAGGCCTATGTCCAGTAGTGGACGTCTTTCGGCTGAAATGATGATGATGATGAAGAGATGGCCGCGCACTAAACTGCACATTGAATGGACGTGGTCTGCGTTGAGTCTGCCAAAAGATCGCGGGCACCGCGGCGGCAGGCGCGTGCAAAAAGAATGTCAAGAGCTTCGTTCTCAATAGCGCAAAAAGAACGTCGTTTGCTAGAGGCCTAACCGGGCTGATAAAAGCAAAAATTATCTAATCTCATGACAAGCGACGTTATTTACTGTGTATTTTGGTCGCCCAATCACAGCAGAACAACAGTTAGAAACAGTCGCTGTTTTAAGGCCAAGTGCGCACAGCGATTTTTATTCGCGCACTGAGATGTTTTTCCACCGGGATTTTTAATCGCCAGTGCGGCAGTAAAAAAAAACATATCTCTAACGTGACATTCTGAGAATACGAAAATTTATTTTCAATAGACATTTACCATCTTGTTTCGACATTATGTCGATTTCGAGATAATGTCTACGACACGAGAATCACCCCCCTGGGGGTCTACTCGCGTTTCACGAACAACAAACGAAGTTCGAACTTTCGTTCCGACCGATACCTACACAATAAAGATAGGCACATAAAAAAGGCACAGTAAAGAGAGCCTACATAGATGCATAGGATACACTGATGCATAGGATAAGTATAGGCGTTTCAGCCTTTTCTCAAAAAAATCTGCAAACTGTGATGTCTGTGAGGCCCATCCTGTGTAGATGTTTGTTCAGTTTACAGTGCCCTGTAAGGGTTCTAGTCAGGATCCTTATGCGGTTCCTGTTAGGCAAAAGCGCTTCTTTCGTAAATGACCTAAGTGTCACAAATAAATGGCAAACAGGAACATCTAGTGTCATGAGATTGAGATTTAAAGCTTTGAGATTAGTTTGGACTATATTTTGAATGTTTTTAATTACGAGAATTGGCTTCTGAGAAACAAACGTCAAAACACGATCATCGCATGGTTGACCGGAGTAGCAAATTATGCGTTGAATGGTACGATTAATCGAATATCTTCAAACGCTAGTCATAGACATAACATAGTAAAAAATATAGACGAAGTGCTGCGAACAAACTATGATACCAAAAAAAATTATGCTCCTTCGTGTAAAACCAGCGCTCACGCACATAAATGCACCGCAAACCGTGTTCACCCCTCTCAATACACATGTTGCGGCATCGTCCAGTAAGCATCGCGAAAGTAAATTATCCTTCTTCAGGTGCATGGTGTGTGCGTGAGCGCTGGATGTACACGAAGGAGCATAGTTTATTGTGGCTTCACTATGATTGTTCGCAGCACTATGTCTATATTTCTTACTAAGTCTGTGACGCTAGTAAACCCCCTGGTACGTGTATAGACGAAAGTAGACATAATTATAGGTGCTTGAAATTAGTCAATCAAATGAATAACAAAAAACGTCAGTTTTGATTAAAAACAACAGTGACCTACATGGGGATCAAGTTTGCATTTTTTTTCGGAAGACGACTTTAGAGTGTATTTTTATTTTAATCAGTTAACGATGCCGAATTAACATAACACTACTGTAAAATATAATGACACTGTGAGCGACTACTGCGTGCATCGAAACTATTTTAATGAATAATAATAAAAGAAAATGTACGGTAGTTAAAATAATATTTTGAAATATCTGTAAAGACGCTTCTCATCTTACGGCAAAAATTAATATCCAATCTATCCACGATTTGGCCTACTAGAGATAGAAATTTGACATATTTTGTATGGAGCTTTCGTCAAATTCCTATCACTAGTAGGGCAAATCGTGGATAGATTGGATATTAATTTTGGCCGTAAGTCTTCCTGTGACCACGAACGCTGCAATGCTTTATTTTAATTGTTCGCGATGTAATCTGGTTAAATTTGGTTTTTTATTATGCCGAATTAATTTCGTCAATCAATCATTCAACTCAGCCTATCGCAGTCCACTGCTGGACATAGGCCTCTCCCAAGTTGCGCCACAACGCTCGGTCCTCTGCCTTCCGCATCCAGTCCCCCCCAGCCACGTTGTTTAGGTCGTCGGTCCACCTGGCAGGGGGGCGCCCTACGCTGCGTTTGCCGATACGCGGTCTCCACTCAAGGACTCGTCTGCTCCAACGGCCATCTGTCCTTCGACAGACATGGCCAGCCCACTGCCACTTCAGCTTACTGATCCTACAAGCTATGTCGGTCACTCCGGTTTTTCTCCGGATAATCTCGTTACGGATTTTATCCTTCAAAGAAACTCCAAGCATAGCTCGCTCCATAGCTCGCTGAGCGACTTTAAATTTGTGGACTAGCCCAACTGTCAGTGTCCACGTCTCGGCACCGGCATATATAATTAATTTCATATCCACAACATAAAACGAAAAGTCTGTACATTGCGAGGTGAGGTTATACTGGATTTGTATAACTTGATGTATAGCTATCTGTTCATTTAATCAGGTTCCATGAAAAATCTGTACAGTGCTTAGTCGTTTGTGTAGTCTTTATACGTTTTTCACTAGAGAACAATGAGTATTATCTATGTACAGATGCAGTGCTAGAACAGATTCTGATGGAATCTGGCGACCTTGCAAGCTCTGTCATTCTATTGTTGCCCAACTCAACATACCATCAAGTAATTGCTGTGCAGATAATTATCTGCTCCTTGATATAGGTATCTATTCTATTCTTATATATTTATAGTTTCTACTATATTAAACATACTTAAGTTTTTATTTGTTTGAAAATAAAAGCACCTTATTACACACATGATTTTAGAACTGGACGTAAACTTCTTATAAATTGTAGATACTATAATATAGGTTTAATGTCTTCTCAGACCAATAAGCCTCAAAATGCCACTTAGCTAGATACTCCCAGTCAACAAGTTTATACAGTAGCACTGCATAACATTTGCCCCGCCGCCAATCCGGACGTCACTCCGTCAGCGAGCGGCTCCAATCATACTACCGAACTTTTGAGCCGACCAATAATAACGCGCCGTCCGCCCGCTGTCCCCCGCCAACATTTTACGACTTTGTTCTCATGCGTAACTTATTTTTGCGGCGTTTTTAGGCTTACTGTTTTGTGATTGTCTTTCACATCCAATCCACCCCAACTATCTTCTTCAGTTTAATGTTAAACTAACATATACATAACCAGTACATTACTGTACCACTGCTGGACATGTGCCTCATCTTAGAATAAGTAGTGCGATGGGGAGAGCTCGGAGGAAATTTTCAACCTTATACCAGCCGCAGACTTCCACCAACGTACCACCCGTCATAAATCCAAATTACATCATTGATGGTTGGTGGTCAACGACTGTACGCTTCACATGCCATTTTTTGCTTTGTACAGCAAAACTATGGAATCAAATTCCGTCAGCGATTTTTCCGAACAAATTCGCCATAGGAGTCTTCAAGAAAAGAGCATATTATCATGTCTTTTTAAAAGGTCGGCAACGCATCGGTGACTCCCTTTGTGTTGCAGATATCCATGAGCGGCGATGATTGCGGGTTCAGGGTATAAGCCACCACGATGACCTAGCGTTAGCGGCCTACACACACCATCATGATTTCTTTAGAGTACTTTCAGGTGTGCAGGTTACCTCACTAGGTTTTCCTTCACCGTTAAAGCAAGGTGGTTATCAAATTCTGATCCTAACTGTCAACATAGAAGATTTAATAATAATTAAAAGAAATCGTTCTCATCATCATTCGATTTTGTTTTGTCATTTATTATCAACTAGCGAAAGTTCAACAGCCATATAATACCATTAATACCTTATTCTAAGCATGCATGACCCACTGTTAACATCAGTGTTATTGCAATAACACTTCATGATGACCATATTTTATTGTTAGTTCTGTATTCTTAAAACTTAACAAGTTCTATAGCAGCTTTATTTAACCACAAAATCATTATGTTTTGGACGTCTTACAAAAGCTAGCTTAGCTATTTTATAGAAAATTCTACTGAGTCTCGTATATGTTTTCGAAAGACGATTGATCAAATTGTCAAAGTTCTAAAAACAATACTCTATTTTAAAACTGTCGAATGAACTTGAGTTCGTTGCACGTTTGTTTGAATCAAGTTTAGAACTGACGGAAATGTAACGAATTATTCTAGACCATAGGGCGTTTGTCCTGCATCGGACTCAAATTCATTCGAATAGCTTTAAAATGGAGAATTGTTATTAGAACATTGGCAATTAGTTTTTAGAAAAAATGTACTCCATTCTACTTAGTTTACTAAACATCCTTGGTATCGTAATACTGAGATGAATTTTTTGTGAAATCTCACGTTTGCCGTTGCCGTGTGTTATGATAGACTTGCTATTAGGTAGATCACATTAATTTCTTAAATAACAACGTACGCAATGCCTTAGTCTTAGAGTGGTGCCAGAATATAAAAGTAAAGTGGCTAGCTGCAGGTAATAATATGTCAAATAGTAGGTACTATTTTTGTAGTAGGTAAAATAATTCTTATAGCCCATACTGTGGTGGTCGAAAAAGACGTGACTAAAGCTCACTAAAGTTGTTAAGAAGATTGCAGGCTACAGTAGTTATTACCCGACTTAAAAAAACGAGGTTCTTTAACCAACTACAAAAAAGGAGGTTCCGTTTTCGACCCTTATGTATGTATGTGTCGGAAAAGGTATTGATTATTATTTATTATATTATAACTACTTAGTTATGTGTGTTAAAATATACCAACAAAAAAATTTACCGACTTAAAAAACCCTAACTAAAAAGTAAAAAAAAACTGAACAATTTTATGTACATGATACCTAGGATGATTGATCGTGTAATTTATGTACATACCTGATACACCTAAAGGTCAACCACGTGCTGACTTCAAAATCCAGAAAAAAAAATTAGAAACACATATCCACACGGTTTTTTTAGTTAGGGTTTTTGAAGTAACTTCATTTTTACGGTTCCGTAGTCCTACAAGGAACCCTTATAGTTTCGTCATGTCCGTCCGTCTGTCCGTCTGTCCGTCTGTCCTAATCCTTTACCGCTTAATAACTTCTACAGTTATAAACATAAGTAAATGAAATTTTGACAAAAAATGTAATATATATAGATCTCAATTTTAAAAGAATACAAAAATCTTGATTACGTATTTTAGGGGTGGCGCTCAAACATGTGAAATGGGGATGAAAATATTTTTGTCGCTGCACCCCCTCGTGTGGGATATCTTTGAATAGGTCTACTAAAATGAAGGTAATGTTTCATACACAACTTTTTTATCAGTTATACCATCTGCAAAATACAGTTCGCCAAAGTGGCTTGCAATGCCCCTGCCATGTCTAAACTATGCAACGTAGAAACTTATAGTCTTCAATATTGATAGACCTTTATAAAAACTCTCTTTTAAAATTATTTCGAGTATAATGTGATTATAAATTTTTGAGTTATAGTGAGAAAACTGAAAAATACTTAAGACGTCCTAGTCCATAGGTCATTGACCTTAGAGAAAAATGATCGTAGCAAATAATGCTCCTTTAGTTATTTTTTTATTTTATTTGAGGAAAGAGGTAGGGTCTTGAACGCCCCTAAGCCACTGCGACCTAAAAGATCTCCTTTAGTTACTTTCTATTTAAAAAAATCACAAAAAGAAACACACTTCTTAAATTTAGCACTAGGTGGCGCTGTTTGCAAAAACTTAAATAGCAATGATTAATATTCGATTTGATTCGTTTGTAATTAGACCTACTTAAGGAACCCTATAATACTGAGCATGGCCCGACATGCTCTTGGCCGGTTTTTTTTAGTTAGGGTTTTTGAAGTAACTTCATTTTTTATTCTTAATGCTATCGTGTTTGACCGCAACCTCCTTCCACCTCCTTCCACTGCCTTCTTAATTGGCTTGGGTCTCCATAAGTTGGCCCAATAAATAATAATAAAAAAATATATCTTTGGGACATTTTTACACAGCACTATCTAGTCCCAAACTAAGCAGAGCTTGTGCTGTGGGAATTCACGGGGATTCCTTTGAACAGACACAATTTAAAAAAAATCAACACGTTTAAGAATATTTCGCTACATACTCTGTACTGTTGCTTATGTAAATTAGGTAACAATGGAAATAAAAACATTAAAGTAATTATTTTATTATTTTAACGCATTTTACGCATGCGAAGCGAATTCTAAAGATATAAATTGTGGAAAGAAAAAATCGCTCACGAGCAGGATTCGAACCTGCGAAAAAATAATAAAATAATGCGTTAAAATAATAAAATAATTAGTAAGGGTAGGCATATCTATACGACTTTGATTTAACTGTAAAGTTAGTCGAGTCGGTTAAGGAACAATGTTTCTTAATAAGATATCGCTGACGTCACCCAAAGACGTATAGTGGAGGATAATTTCGATACCACGAGCAGTGTTCACGGTAGCTTAGTGGCTAAAGCACTGGCGTACTGAGCCAGGAGTCGCAGGTTCGAATCCTGCTCGTGAGCGATTTTTTCTTTCCACAATTTATATCTTTAACATTAAAGTACCTATGTAATGAAACTGCCATAAGTAAGGTTTTCCTGATTTTTTATTGTCCGCAAAATTTTTTTTTGTTAGTAAAAGTATTATTCAATTACTTGTTTGCTAATTGTACAAAACTAAATTTATGACAAAACATGATAATGAAAAATAATAAATAAATAATAAATATCTTTGGGACATTTTTACACAGCACCATCTAGTCCCAAACTAAGCAGAGCTTGTGCTGTGGGTACTAGACAATGGATATAATACTTAAATACTTTACTTACTTTTTTTGTAAATACATACATAATCTGGAGAACGTTGGCTTGAAAATCAGCAGAACTAAAACGGAATACATGTTCTGCGATTTCGGCGGTCTTTCCGGTTTTGTTGCTATTGCGCTAGATGGCGTGCCCTTGCCAGTCTGCTCCGACTTTCGGTACCTCGGTTCACTTGTGCAAATTGACCGGACAGTCAAGCATCGAATTAACATAGGATGGTTGAAATGGCGGCAGGTCACGGGAACTACATGTGACTCCCGAATTCCTCTTAAACTGAAGGGGAAAATCTATAAGACCATGATAAGACCTGCTGTCCTGTATGGATCGGAATGTTGGGCTACGAAAGGAATTAATGAAAGACAAGTGCATGCAGCTGAGATGAGAATGTTAAGAGGAATGTGTGGTGTAACGAGAATGGATAGGATAAGGAATGAATATGTAAGAGGGAGTCTGAAAGTAGCGCCAGTGACAGAGAAGTTAAGTAGCAACAGACTATCATGGTATGGACATGTGATGAGGAGGAATGGGGAGCATGTTACGAGGAAAGTTTTAAGTATGAATGTTGATGGCTATAAGAAAAGAGGGAGACCGAAGAAAATATGGATAGATTGTGTGAAAGATGATATGAATAGAAAGAAAGTAAACACAGAGATGACGGCTGATAGAGATTTATGGAAGAAAAAAACATGCTGCGCCGACCCCAAATAAATTGGGATAAGGGCAGGAGGATGATGATGATACTTATAATACATAAGTAACACCCAGACCAACACAAACAAATATGTAGTACTAGAAGTTTACATACCTCCTAAAATAATGATGATCATCATTTCTGCCTAAGGATGAAAATGGTTACCTGACAACTTTCCTACAAGCTAGGCAGCTACATAGAATAATCTTAAGAGTGCAGAAGACGAGAGTATAAGATTCCGTTCGCATACTGGTGTTGCTGTTGCTACATGGTCTCCCATTATTATTCATTAAGCGCTTCTTACGACACCCTATGCATAATGTCTGTAATGAAAGGCAAAGCAGCGTCTGCGCAGTGTGTGACGTAAATGCTAGTGCTAAATCAGTGTACCTAGTACGAGTTTGACACTTACGAATACTTTCAAAGTATTCGTCGACTTTCATTAATATATCTGTAGTTCCTCCTCGTATCCGCCAGGGGCGCTACTAATTTATGAATGAAAGTCGACGAAAACGATGAAAGTATTCGTAAGTGTGAAACTCGTACTAGGCCCACAGTAGCACCCATAGTGCTTGTACACGGCGCGGGTAACATGCGCATGTTGAGGCACTAGTGCAGATTATATGCCGAATAGTATACCGGGCTGGTTTCCAACTACAGGTCTAAGCACGTTTTTTGCGTACGGGTGAGAACTTACACCCCAACTCCTCAAAAAAAGCCAAAAAGTTAACGGCTTGGTGTTGCTAGTGATCTTTTTGAGGGTACCTAGGTTACCGAAGTACTTGGCCCTGTATGTAGCGACCTCAGGGCAGTCTAGAAGCAAATGGGCTGCTGTCTCGTCTTCTACCATGAAAGCTCTGCACGGTGGGCTGTCCGTACGCCTATGACAAAAATATGTTTGTTAAAGGACCCGTGGCCAGTTATAGCAGCTGTGACTGTACGCAGCTGTTGTTTTGACATTTGGAGGGCTTGTTTTGTGAAACACGACCGAAATAAACGACATTGTTTAATAAATGCGCGGGTCGCGTATCAATAAAATACTTATTAGATTTGTTGCTTAGGCCTTAGAAAAGAGTACCTAGCTCATCTCTCTCGTGTACAAGCATCATAAGCGACAAAGAATGTGTTTAAAAGTATACTTTGATATCCCACTCATAACAACTCGTATTTCATGACAATATTATGTTAAACAAAATCACACAATGGCGTTAAACATGGAGAAAAAAACTAAACAATGTATTAATCACCGTCTGTTAAAGTACTTCTAATAAAAAAGTTAATTATAAAAACCAAAAAACCCAACTGCGTGTAAAAATTACTGAAAAAAGATGTAAAGAAGACGTGTACATACTTACGTATTATGTGTATCAAATCATAACACGCGATCGCCTAGTCAGAGGCTACCTATGAACTATTTATTAACAAACTATTCACAAACTGACCAAAAACATACGTAGCCTCCGACTACGTGTTATGTATTGATACACATATACTTGCAAGTCACGTATGATACGTCATGTTTACATATTTTCTGTTATTTTAAACAAGCAGGAAAAATTGAAGCCTATGACACTCCAGGGATGAAGAGGAATCTAATGACACCTCGCACTTCAAAATCCATCAGGCAGTTTAGGCTACAGGAGGTCACAACGAAACAGACAAACATACACCCATCTTTTGAAGCAGTCGGATCGCAGCAGTCGCAACCATCACTTGTTTCTGTCCTTTAAATTCAACATCTCTCTATGATTCTCTTTTGCTCTAAGGTTAACTGTTAGAAAAATCATTTCTGAGTTAAGCTCGCCGATGTACATAAACTTTCCTACTCTTTCTTTTTATAGTATAAGATGGCGAAATGAGCTAAAGGCCCACCTGATGTTAAACGGTTACCTTTGCCCATAACAATTGGAATACCACCTAGGCTGTTGCCTAAATGGTACCGCAAGTCGGTTCGCCAAACTGAGACATGAAGAAGGAAAGTCTCGTGTGATTTTAATTTCACCGGCACCTTCAGACCGCAACACAGCAATGCAATGCAAGCATTACTATTTGGCGGAGAAGTAGGTACGGTAGTAGTACTTCCCCGGACGAGCTCTTTCACAAAGGAGCTCTACTACTACTAACTAACTAACTACTACTGTAACATAAATGTATATATGTGTGTACAATCAAGAATAAGAATCAAGTACATTTTTTTCAACAAGCAAAAACAAGGAAAATGTACAGTAAAACTACACACTTCATGGTGTCTAATTTCAACGGAATTAATCGCGAAAACATCATTGTTACTTCGCTTTGTTTTAAACTGATTTTCCGAGGAAGTTGACGAAAAGATAACAATTAGCTGTAGTCGGCACATACGGCTAAGTTATTATCACTATTTTATTGTGGTTCACACCTTATGTTTCTTTTGTTAGTCAGTTTTGTTTACCCGCTAATTAAACTTGATAATGTCATGTACTTATTGAGCTACACTTGTAAAAATAATCAACAAAATTAGGAATAGTTATTTTCTTAGGTACCTAGAACCGATATGTATCTAGAATGATCCATGTGGCTATTGAAATTTAAAAAAATCCAAATTTTATTAGAGAAGATGGTTGGCAGCTACCACCTGTTTGGAACCCAGCTCTAAAAATAATCAAGTCCCAAACAGCACGCAACACTGTAAAAGATATGACATTGTGAGTGATTACATGCGTGCATCCAAACGATTTTAATTAATAAAAAAAGAAGTTGTACGGTATATTTTTTTAGAAATATCTGTAAAAACGTTTGTCATCTTCGTCTTCCTGTGACCACGAACGCTGTAGGCCTAGTACGAGTTTGACACTTACCGATACTTCCATCGAATTCGACGACTTTCATTCATTAATCAGTAGCGCCCCTGGCGGATACGAGGAGAAACTAGTAGTTTATGAATGAAAATCGACGAAAACTATGAAAGTATTATAAAGTGTCAAACTCGTACTAAGCCCCCAGCAAAGCTTTCGAAACGTCATGAAAACCAATTTCAAAAATATACGCGATGTATTGTTTTATTATTATGAATAGTTGTTTCGTTCCCAACCGTGTTCGAAAATCATCATCATCATCATCATTTCAGCCGAAAGACGTCCACTGCTGGACATAGGCCTCCCCCAAGCATCGCCACAACGACCGGTCCTGCGCCTTCCGCATCCAGCGGATTCCCGCAACCTTCACCAGGTGTTTGAAAATATTTAGATTAAATAAATTTACTGTGGTCGTAAATCCGTAGACGTGTGATTTTAAAAGAAATCTGAAATCTAAAGTACCCTGTATACTTTTCCTAGTAGCAAGTTACCTCGCCATCAGAAATAAATAAAAGCAATTTGTTACTTTAATTATAAAAATATAACGTTCATACCGTTACCGACATAGCTTGTAGGATCAGTAAGCTGAAGTGGCAGTGGGCTGGCCATGTCTGTCGAAGGACCGATGGCCGTTGGAGCAGACGAGTCCTTGAGTGGAGACCGCGTATCGGCAAACGCAGCGTAGGGCGCCCCCCCGCCAGGTGGACCGACGACCTGAAGAAGGTGGCTGGGGGGACTGGATGCGGAAGGCAGAGGACCGAGTGTTGTGGCGCAACTTGGGAGAGGCCTATGTCCAGCAGTGGACTGCGATAGGCTGAGTAGATGAGTTGATGAACGTTCATACCTGAAGACCAATAAAATTCTCGTAATTCACATTTCAGCCTAAAGACGTCCACTGCTGGACAAAGGCCTCCCCCGAAGGGGGGGGCATATGCCATAATCACCACGCTTGGGGTTGGCGATCGCAGTTGCTTGTTTAAATACTCAGAGAACGCTGCTGCCCATCTTCTGGTGAATCCCTGAGTCGCTTTTTACGACACCCATGAGAAGAGAGAGGGTGGTGCCATTCTTTACGTCCGGTACCATACGGAACAAAAACGTAATTAAAAACGTTTAATATGTAGTACCAAACTAATCTCAATGTCTTAAATCTCATTCTCCTGACAGTAGATGTTCCTGTTTACCGTTTATTTGTGACACTTAGGTCATTAATGTCATCAACAAATGGCGATCAAAATCATTTACTGCCAGGAGATTGAGATTTAAAACCAATAAATGGCGATCAAAATCATTTACTGCCAGGAGATTGAGATTTAAAACCAATAAATGGCGATCAAAATCATTTACTGTCAGGAGATTGAGATTTAAAACCAATAAATGGCGACCAAAATCATTTACTGCCAGGAGATTGAGATTTAAAACCAATAAATGGCGATCAAAATCATTTACTGCCAGGAGATTGAGATTTAAAACCTTCGGATTAGTTTGGAACTATATTTTGAACGTTTATAATTACGAGAATTGGTCTTCAGACTCACTTTTGTGTTTAATGTTAGAGCAAACTAATAGGTAATCTGTGGTTAGAGTCGTTTGTTGAACCCACGAAGAAAAGAGTTGAACCAAAAATAATAGAAGGGTGCCAACTGAAAATCAGTCACTGGGTGTTCCAGGGGGTCTACTCCCGTTCGACGATATTCGATAAATCGTACGATTCATCGCACAATTTGCTACTCCAGTCAACCATCGTTCCCTTATCGCATGCCATGATCGTGTTTTGACGTTTGTTTGTCTCATCTCCGGTAAATTGTATACGACTATGAACCGTAGTCTATCTTAATTGTGCCTTTTTTACGTGCCTATCTTTATTATGTAAGTATCATTCGGAACGAAAGTTCGTACTTCGTTTGTCGTTCGTAAAACGCGAGTAGACCTACAGGTGCAACACAGTCATGCTGAGTTGGTGACCCTTTTGACATGGGCTTGCTCGACTGTAACTTCATGTTTATTTGTGATCTGTTTGTATTTTGTAATTTTATTGTTTTTGTTGTGCTGTCACTATCCTGTGCTAATTAAATGTACTATACTTTCTTCCATTAAATTTTCTGTCACAAACACGGACCAGTAAGCCTCAAAACACCGCATTAACAAAGTTTTGCATGAGCACACAGTCGTAAATTGTTGGCGGGGTTGTTGTTGGGGGTGGACGGCACGTTATATGATTGGTTGGCTAAAAAGTTCGGTGGTATGATTGGTGCCGCTTGCTGACGGAGTGACGTCCCGATTGGCGGTGGGGCATATGATATGTAGTGCTACTACACATGCTTGGTGACCGGGGGTATCCGGCTAATCGGCGTCTAGAGGCTTACTGGTTACTAAGGACCATAATACATCATCAGTGATTGTTGACGTCTGTCATGAATTAACAGTGATCATAGACGAGTAAATTCATTTTATCAGAAAAGCAGTTCTCCCAAAATGGGGTACCTATGTTATTTAGAGTTTAGACCTATCCATTCCTTATGAAACATGAATGATTAAAAAAAGTCAAGGGCAATGTGCACTTTTAAATTGCGCTGTATCTTTGCTTGACATTTAGGTTTTTATACAATGTGATTTGATTATGAAGTACCTAGCTCAACAAGTTACATAAAAAACTAACCAAATTCAATTGTATTTATTATATTTTACATCATATAATGAATTCTGAGAATTTTATTTATAACATAGTATTCTCGGGGAAACCGTGGATTCTACGATCAAGTGATAATTAAATTACATTCTAAGATTTTTTACCGAATGATCGTCAAATTAGCTGTATTTCGTAATAAAAAATGGGTATTATGTTTTCGTACTTACAACAAGCCGTATTTTGTTAATTGTTATTTTTATAGCACAAAAAGTTTAACTCTAATCATGATGGTGCACTATTTAAGTAGGATTCATGATGTAAAATGTAACATAAAAATTAGTTTTTTAACGATCAAAGTTAAAGGTAGTACAGTCGTCCGCACGTCAGTGGTAACAGTTTGACCGTGACAGCGTCTTTATTTCGTAAGCAGTATGTGCGATTTTCGTAATTGAAGTAGTACCACTGACGTGTGGTCGATTATACTTAACTGTTATTTATTGATCGTGCTTTAAATGCATAAAACATTAACATAACCAGCCTATTACTGTCCCACAGCTGGGCACGGGCCCATAAATGCATACCTTTATTTAAAACATTCGCTTTCATTTGAATGAGTTTTCTGTAGTGTAGGCAGTCATTTGTTAGTCTTTTCAAGCCCTCGAACAACTTAACTAGTCACGTTTAACCTATTAATAAAAAGGCTATTTTCTTTTGGTCATCATTAAGTCAACACATGTGTTTGTGTCTACTTTGAATTGAAATTGGTTTTTCGTGGTACCTTTTTTCGAGGTGTAATTTACATATTATAAGTACAAGCAAATGCAGAGGTAGATAGTGCATAAACTAGTGAATTTATTATGGATTAAAATTTGTATTTGAAGAGTTACATCACCAAAAGCAGTTTAAAATAATACATTATTTTAATGCATCAAAATATACTTATGTAGATTTTAAAATTATCACAAAAATATTTTGACATTCATAGGTGTTACGAAAACAAAATCATCAGACTGGCTGGCAACATAATTTTCTGCCATCAAGCGCAATTTTAATTTTGTTAGGAATTAGTAATATTGTTTTTTCTGAATATGTATTATTATGTTCAGGAAAATTAAAACGTAATGATCATTTTGTCGAAGACTAATTTACACGTGGCTTGGATTTACTAAATAACTTGGATTATTTGTTTTGTTATATTGGGAAATGATTATCTGTACTATGATTTACATCAGAACTGTCGAGTTTTATATGACTTGAAATAAACCATCAGTAAAAGTAGATCGATGGTTCACTTATCAGACTTCATATCTAATTCCGTTTTGAGTTTTAGAGTAGAAGAAAAAATTGTCTAATTAAGGCACTATTTCAAAGTTTTTGATTGGCTATCTTATTAATATTCAATAATGATATATTCAGTTATTATTACATTTATATATTCAATCAAAAACTAAAGAAATAGTGCCTTAATTAAATTACTTTTTCTTCCTCCTGTAAAATTTCTCAAAACGGAGTACTCGCTGAATACATCATTTATCGAATAATCGTGGCCGGCCAAAAGTGGCCGTTTTTCGCACTTTTTCTATCTACAACTACAACGAACTATGTATTATTTACAGAGTTAATAGTTTCTGATTAAACTACAGTACCTGTACTTCAATCATTAAAAACTAATTTACGATATATTATGTATTCAGCGAGTAATAAAATGTGTATATGTGTGTACAATAAAGTATAATACAAAAATAAAATAAAAAGTAATAATTTTTGCCACCACTGTCTTGGCTGCTACATTCATTAATCATCATCAACTAATTAAATTATCAAAATTGCATGTTTCATGCTACCTATTTACAAAATAGTCACAAGTACATACTTTTCCTTTCGAAATTATCATACAATGGCTGCAGTGTTTAGTTGGTACCCGTACCTGCTTGATCAACATTTGTGAAAGGTAAATAAGTAATTATCCAATTTTGAGCAAACAAAAAAAAAAAAATACTTATTAAAAAAAAAAAAATACCTCTTTTAAAGATATAAATTGTGGAAAGGAAAATTCGGTCACGAGAAGGATTCGAATCGAACCTGCAACCCCTGGTTCAGTTAGTACACCAATTATTAGTAAACCAGTTATTAGGTATACCAACTTCATATTTAGAGGCTTAAAGCCTATGATAGACGTACTGATTGAAAGGCTGTGTAGCAACCTAAAGGGCAAAGGGGCTTAATTTAATTAGTCCTCTTTAAACTTTTTTGCGTCGGCGGCGTAGAGGAAAAATGATATAGGTAACTAGGTTTTTAAAAATTTCGACTCAGTTGCGATTCACTTTTGTCTTTTGATGCAGAAAATTACGGTTAAACGTTAATGTTTCTACATAAAAAGATATTGACAAAACAATCTAAAAAATTTAACCGACGACAACAGAAACTGAAAATCGAAAACTAACTAATTATGAGTCGGCGTCGGCGTCAAATAAACTTTTAACAAGCAAAGTGCGTGCAAGTTGCAAATGGCCGAGCGGAGAACGCATTTTTGGAAAGTTATTGTTTATCGTTGAGAATTTCACGTTGTATTTGATGTTACGTTGTTTTTATTATTTATTTAAAGTAATTTGATGATCTTTGTTAATTGCTTGTTTGGCGCCGACTCATAATTAGTTATTTTTCGCTTTTCAGTTTCTGTTTTCGTCGGTATATTTTTTTGTTAAAAAGTTAAATTTTTAATTTTTTTATGGTTAAAATCTAACTCCAGGTATCCATTATGTCGTAGTGTCTAGAACTATATTTATGTATGCCAAGTTTCAACAGAATCGGTTAACAGGTAAGAATTCAGTGGGTGAACAAGCACTCATGTTTTCCTACCCTTAGGGGTGGATTTTGATTTTGAAATGGGACCAACTTCGAGATATACCCTATCCATTAAAAGAAGAATCATTAAAATCGGACCAATCTGTAAAAAGTTATGCGTGGTCCTCTTCCTTTTTTTCGTCGGTTAAAAAATTAAATAAATCATGACTATCTCGGAACTTGGAAAACTTAACATGTTATTTCTTCTATACGCCTAATTACTATATTTATTTGGTCTTTTGCGATAGTAATTAAACACACTACTTAACGATTGATATCGAATATATGGGTTATAGAAAGTTATAAAAAAATTGTCTTAAATATCAAACAACGTTTTCGACTGGAACCACAGACAGTAAAAAATATAGACGATGTTTAGTATGTTCCTGTCACAGACATAGTAAAAGATATAGACGAAGTGCTGTGAACAGTCTAGTGAAGCCAACAAAAACTATGCTCCTTCGTGTACAACCAGCGCTCACGCACACACATGCACCTCAAACCGTGCTCACCCCTCTCAGTACACATGTAGCGGCATCGTTCAGTAAGCATCGCGAAAGCAAATATCCTTTCGGTGCATGGTGCGTGAGCGCTGTTTGTACTCGAAGGAGCATAGTTTTTTTGACTTCACGGTGATTGTTCGCATCACTTCGTCTATAAATAATAATAATAATAATAAATATCTTTGGGACATTTTTACACAGCACCATCTAGTCCCAAACTAAGCAGAGCTTGTGGTATGGGTACTAGACAGTGGATATAATACGTATATACTTTTTTTTTTTGTAACTACATACTTATAATACATAAGCAACACACCCAGACCAACACAAACACTTATGTTCATCACACAAATATTTGTGTCCTGTGGGAATCGAACCCACGACCTCACGGTTTATATTTTTTACTATGTCTGTGACTGGAACATACTAAACATTATCCCCCATAATTAATACAAAAGCTAATTACAAAAGCTTAGACAGGTTTAGACCCTTGTTCTAAGCGGGTTAAACGTCAAACTTAGTACATTATGATACAAGTGAGCTAAGTTGACTATTATACTCGAGGCTGGATTGCAGCCCGAGCCGAAGGCGAGGGCGTAATGCAGCCGAGAGTATAATAGTCAATGCTCACGCGTGTGATACGACGTTTTTCAACACACTTGCGAGGACAAAAACATACCTACACACATTTTAGATAATTATTGAATTTGTGAAAAATGGCGCGCGGGTTACTGTAATCGCACTGTGACATACAGCTATGCGCGCGCAGGTGGTCGAAGGAAACCGCCAAACAGCCTAATATTAAAATTCAAATTCAAATTCAAAATTATTTATTTGTCAAACATAGGTATGATGTACAAGACATGGTGTTAATTTTTAAATAATCCAGTATCACTATGTTTTGCCTTGATAGGCTTACAAATTTAGTAACATAAAGATAAAGATAATACTTATTACAGATTTAAAAAAAAAAAAAAAAAAAAAATATATATATATATATATTATTAAAAATATTATAATTTGTTTTTTTAAATTATAACACAAATGTAGTAATTACTTACGGTACTGAAACGTGGTCGCTCACAATGGGCCTGATAAGAAGGCTCAAAGTCACTCAAAGGGCAATGGAGAGGGCTATGCTCGGAGTGTCCCTGCGTGATCGAATCAGAAATGAGGAGATTCGCAGGAGAACGAAAGTGACCGACATAGCCCGAAGAATTGCCAAACTTAAGTGGCAGTGGGCAGGGCACATTGCTCGCAGAACGGATGGCCGATGGGGCAGTAAAGTTCTGGAGTGGCGACCGCGTACTGGAAGGCGCAGCGTGGGTAGGCCCCCCACAAGGTGGACCGACGACCTGGTGAAGGTCGCGGGAATCCGCTGGATTGCTAGATTGAATCCGTAAGGCACAGGACCGGTCGTTGTGGCGATACTTGGGGGAGGCCTATGTCCAGCAGTGGACGTCTTTCGGCTGAAATGATGATGATGATGATGAACACAAATGAATGTTAATTTGTTGACAAAAATTAATAATTTGATGAAATGAAATGTATATTATATAGCATATTTTAATTAATACAGTTGATTTATTCCCAAAAATGTTTAATTTTACTAAGGCATAAAAACTCTTTGATGCGATTTAAAAATAAACTGTAAAGTAAAAAGCACTAGTGCAATAATATAAGAAAAAAGCACACGTGCGTTATAAGCTACATTATGAACCTAAAAGCGGTGCAATAAGATCCACTTTACGAGCAAGTGTGTTGAAAAATGTATTTAAGCCTGAAGCAAAACCTATTATTAAACTCGATTTTGTAATAAGGTAGTATAAGTTTAAATTCTGCTATTAGTTACAGTTTCTTCAAGGCTGAACTTACTGCAAGACATTTTAATACATCGGTCGTGTAATTTGCATACATTTATTATTAGCAATTAAAAGTTCGACGATAATTTTCATGTATTTTTGTCAGTTTGTTTCGCTATTAATGGTCGGTCGTGAACTTTTTGCAACCAACATTGTTTTTTTACAATATCTTAACTTCCTTGTACTGAATTCACGGGGATTCCTATAAACAGACACAATTTAAAAAAAATCACACGTTTAAGAATATTTCGCTACATACTTTGTACTGTTGCTTATGTAAATTAGGTAACAATGGAAATAAAAACATTAAAGTATGTAATGAAACTGCCATAAGTAAGGTTTTCCTGATTTTTTACTGTCCGCAAAAAACATTTTTGTTAGTAAAAGTAATACTCAATTACTTGTTTGCTAATTGTACCAAATAAAATTTATGACAAAACATGATAATGAAAAATAATATTATGATTATGTAGATGTATTCCAAAATCGCTAATTTGAAAAGCACGTAACGTAACTCGAAGTCATTAGATATTCGTATAATTTTTGTTTTCGTTTAAACTTAGCGTATAATGTGTTTGAATGATCCAGACTTGTTGAATTTTGATATGTGGTTTCAATTTATCACAATTGCGGTAAGAACAGCATTTAGGCGCAACTCTAGATTGCATCAATATCAATACTAATTTCCGTCAGCTTCGATCAAATTAGTATTTTCGATCGAAGTCTGCCAGGCTTGTTAGCTTTGGTGATAAAAGTCAAAAACATTGTGAACATAAGTGTATAAACCCATGACATTGAACAAATCCTTAGTACCTTTATATACAACGTGTATCAGAAATACGTGGTCATATTTGAATAGCTTATTCAGGGGATACTATCGAACAATTTTTACTAAGGAATCAACCCTGAAATCGCGAAAAAAAAACTGCTGATCCTTACATTTAGTTGAGTGACGGTCGGTGATTAAGTAGGGAACAGCTGATATTTTTTCCGCGATTTCAGGGTTGGTCCCATAGTGGAAGCTGTTCTTCGCTATGCCCTGAATGAGCTCTTCAAATATGACCACGCATTTCTGATACACGTTGTGTACATGATTGGCTCATGAAGCATTAGTTAAAGATTTCTAGAAGAGCAATGTGAACTTCCGTCAAATTCATCAGCTGGATAAACTCTAGCTTCTACGGAAAGTTACTGAATAGACTGTTCATAGAACAAATATGATCCAAATTTTTCCTCGATTACCAGCTACTCTTGAAATTTGTGAACAAACATAGTCCACTCAACCTTGGTAGTGAACACGGAATCAGCAGGACAAGGTCATTATGATGACACCGCAAACTTTTTGTTACGGCCCCGGTGTATTGTCGAGTACACAACAAAAACTCGTATCAACACATGCCAGTCATGCTGCAATTACATTACAGCATTCATCGAAAGAATAGGGCTAAAGGACCAGTAGCTACAACTTGGTATTTTGATACAAAATCAAGTATGATTAAAAAATTTAATGTCAATCTTCTAGAATCATCAGCAATAATTGTTTTTATACTAAGTCATTGTCCTAAAGATACCGTTGAGAAAAACGTTGAGCATAAAATATAATTAAGTAAGTGCTGAAAAGTGCACTGAGGCAAGAAACAAATGCATTGTTGTTTTATGTTCTGTTTATTGAAAAACAAACAACTTCGTCATTGAATCTTTGTAAAAAGGCAAATTAAAAACTTAGTTAAACCAAAAAGTTCTAAGATGTTCCTAGATCCTCGCCACAAGATTCTAATGTATTCAACGCTTAAATGCATTTCTGTTATTTGCTGCAGTATCAACGACTAAAATGTCAAGTCTAATTCCCTATATCCATTGTGGATGAACCGGAATCGGAGTACCAATTTTATTTAGTGATGTATCACAGACTAAATTCACAATTGTGTAATGCATTGTGTACAAGGATCATGTCATAGACTAGTGGAATTGAATTAAAAAAATGTAACTACAGAATAACAAATACAGTTGGATCATGAATACCGTCGATTCAATCAAATAGGTAACTTAATAGAATTAGAGCGAACAATATAATACACACAAGTCAGTTCTGTATAATGGAGGCTAACATAACATATTATAAACCTGATACATAACAAAAGTTTTTTTCTGTTTACGAAAAATATTTTTATATTCTACAGTTTGATTGTTATCAAAAGGCATTGGTATCAATTGACGCAATGTATGACGATGATCTTGTTGGGTCTAATAATATATCAGGTCGCGTGATCACAATAGTAAACTAATTTCTTCCAGTGTGTACTGAAACTTGCGAAGGGTAACCAGATAAGCAAATGGAGTATTCTATGGTTGATTTTCTTTATGGCCCTTTATTTTCATGATAATCATAACAAGGTACCGTTAACATCATCAACTCAGCTTATCGCAGTCCACTGCTAGACATAGGTCTCTCCCAAGTTTCGCCACAACACTCGGTCCTCTGCCTTCCGCATCCAGTCCCCCCCAGCTACGTTCTTCAGGTCGTCGGTCCACCTGGCTAGGGGGCGCCCTACGCTGCATTTAACGATTCGCGGTCTCCACTCAAGGACTCGTCTGCTCCAGCGGCCATCGGTCCTTCGACAGACATGGCTAGTCCACTGCCACTTCAGCTTACTGATCCTACAAGCTATGTCGGTTACACCGGTTCTTCTCCGGATAACCTCGTTACGGATTTTATCCTTCAAAGAAACTCCAAGCATAGCCCGCTCCATAGCTCGCTGAGCGACTTTGAACTTGTGGATTAGCCCAACTGTTAGTGTCCACGTCTTGGCACCGTAAGTCATGACAGGCAGAACGCACTGGTTGAAGACCTTTGTCTTCAAACTTTGCGGTATAGGCGACGAGAAGACTCGGCGAAGTTTGCCAATTGCTGCCGAGCCCAAACGGATTCTTCTGTCGGCTTCTTTCTTGAAGTTGTGTCTACCAAGCTGACGTATTCCATTACAACTTTGAGTGCCGACCCTTCGACGAATATTGTCCTCGGCATGACATGCATATTGAGTATGAATTTAGTTCCGTTAACATAAAACATCTTAATTTTAGATTTCAAGGGAACATGGTTCTGAAACATGTAGTCGTTGATAAATGATTAGCACAAAATTCGCGAAGTCGCAAAACCTATTTCCGCAACACAATCAACGGTACCGAACCGTTAAATTATATTGTATTGTAAAACATTAACCATTCAATCAGTATGAAAATTCCGCGTTGTATCACAGTTTTTGTCACTACAACGTGTACAAAAGTGCTGACTAAGTGACTAGTTCTATAACAACATAACATAACATCACGCCTGTATTTCCCCGAAGGGGTAGGCAGAGGTGTAATAAAACACCCTCATTTCGCCAGTTATGATAAAGTCCCATGTAATAGGGGGCGAGCCTATTGCCATTGACCGGGCACAAATCCAGACTCCGGGCTGCTACTGAGAATTTCCTAATGAAAAAAACCAATAACACTTTGCCCGACCCGGGAATCGAACCCAGGACCTCACGCTCAGCAGTCGCGCTTGCAACCACTAGACCAACGAGGCAATCTAGTTCTATAAACATAGAATAAATAATCCTACACAATAATAATTAGCACAAAAGATTTCTGCATTGTACTGTTCTCCGTGACTTCTAATTAAAAGGACGTAACAGAATGATAAAACAGTTACCTTGGTTAAGTTCGTTTAGCTCAACAGTTAGAGACGATTATGCTAAGCATGTAGGCAATCATGGAATAATTACCGCATCCGATACTTCATTTACCAATCAAATGTACAAAAGACCAGTTAGAAAAACGCAACATATTAAAAATTTCATAACATTTAATGAATATACTGTAAAATTAAAAAAGTGGTAGGCTATCCAATGAAATTATCGTAATGGAAAAAATTATAATGAATGTTTTTGTTACAGATACGCGTGACGTAGTCATGGCTGTGGATAGCAAAAATGCGGAGGATAATAAAACTGCTGATAAAACTCTTACTGTTAATGGTGGTGACTTAAATGGAACTAATGTAATTAAAAATAGTTTAAGTAATGTTAAAGAATACGACAACATGACAAACGTTAAGCTAGATAAAGAACATGACAACACCATAAATGAGAAAAATGAAGAACAGAGTTGGGAAGGTCTAGGTCATTTTCAAAAACTTAGACTTATGATCTCTCTCATCACGGTGGAGCCTATTTTGGCATGTTATGTGATGCCATCAGTCTTGTCTGTATTAGCGACACAAAATCTTTACTTAGAGAAAGCTTGTCGAGTAAATCTTCAGTTTGATCATCATATTTGTGACGCTTTAACTAGACGAGACACAGCTAATTACACTGCAGAAGAAGAGGCAGTACAGAGGCTAGTAGCGTCAGTAACTGGTTGGAAGACTGTATTACAATCATTCTTACCGTGTGGAATATTAATATTTCTCGGAGCATACAGTGACAGAGTTGGACAGAGAAAAATTTGTATGCTTCTACCAATCGTTGGTGAATTTTTAACGAGTATAGGACTTATTATAAATACCTACTTTTTCTATGAGTTACCAGTGGAAGTGGCAGCTGTGACGGAAGCTATATTTCCAGCTATGACTGGTGGCTGGTTCACTATGTTCATGGGAGTGTTCAGTTATATAGCAGATATTACAACAGAGGAACAAAGGACGTTGAGGATAGGGATAGTGAATCTATTTCACTCTGTAGGGGTACCTGTTGGGGCGGCTCTCAGTGGGATATTGGTGCGAAAGATTGGCTTATACGGTGTGTTCTCTGTTAGTGCGACGCTGTATGTTTTGGCCTTCATCTACGGATTAGTTCGCATCAAAGAAGTGAAGAAGACTGATCCGTCTGTGGTGAGTATAAAATAAATCACTTTACTATACACTTTACTATCTAAATCGTGATGTTAATTTTCCACTACTGTTTATTGAATAATGAGGAGCTGTTAATCGTGTTCGATGAGGTCTCCATCAGTTTATATTAGGCACCTTGGAAGTGAGCCTAGATTAAACGGTTCATTGAACGAAACAAGAGGCTTTGTGTGTTTATCATAATTATTGCATCGATTAAATATACGTTTACGGTCGAAATGATGTTTGCAACTAATTATAGACTACAGTGACAGTTTAATTTGAAGAATTTTATACATGGATAAAGCATTCACACTATGATATAAATGGATCATTGTTTATTATTATAAATGATGGTCTGATATGTATGTATGATAAGAAAAGTTCCATTAATTAGCCTCCTTGGCATCTACAGTTCTCAAAATTTTCATCATTAAATAATTGTGTAATAAAATTAGGTACGGTCACAGAAAAAGATAGACTGGAATGGTTGTAAGCACAATTTTACTTACGGTTCATGCGTTGCAACTTTCAAAAAAACTACGCCTTACATATTGACGTCATTAATTTATAAAATTAACGTTAATCAAATGTACTTTACAGCTTTTATTTCTGCAGTTAGAAACAGCACAATAAGGCATTTTTGCGGGTTTTTGTTACAGTATTTACAGAAACAAGTTATAAGGCGTACCTACTGAGAAAGGCTTTGAAATGCCTTGCACTATGGTGCAGAGTGTTGGCACACGCGCCCTGCCCACTTTTCCATTCTATCTATTTCTGTGGGTACGGACGACCGCACGTTTGTGGTAACATTTTGACATTGACAGCGTCTTAATTTCGTAAGCGATAAGGGTGTTTTTCAAAT
The DNA here is from genome assembly GCA_949699075.1 of Asteroscopus sphinx. Taxonomy (NCBI): domain Eukaryota; kingdom Metazoa; phylum Arthropoda; class Insecta; order Lepidoptera; family Noctuidae; genus Asteroscopus; species Asteroscopus sphinx. Next base: position 17,698,194 of record OX453013.1, read on the forward strand.
TCATGTGTCACCACTGTCATGCAGTCGACTGTACAACGTACCTTAATTATGAAAAATACTGCATTGAAAATACTATCGAAACACGACACGATAGCAGCTTAACTCTCAATTAAGTAACGTATGCCAAATGAATTGCATCTGACCTTTCCATCAATACCAATTAATCAATTTAGCAAAGTTACTTCCTATACGGAAAAATACATCATGTCTGTACTGTCAAACTTGTTCTTTCGGCACACAGTGACGCGAGTCTGTGCTCTTCAAGGCTGCTAGTACAATTACGTCTAATACTCAGCAATCTTCGTAATGTCATCGACCTCCACCTTTGTCCTATTTGACATAACCTCGTGTTTTAAGACAAAATAGAATGATTGAACCAAAAAATACCATGGAGAGTCATTTACCTGCTAAAGTACGTTCTTGGTGTTCTTGGTCTCTTGACCAACTAGAACTCAGCTCAAATACATGTAAACAGTAGAAGGGATGGTCGTGTTTCACTTTCAACGAAAGAATTATTTTGGACAACGCGTAGAACAGTTTTGTTAAGAAATATTGCTTGGTGACGCGATTTATTAATGAAATTAACATTTCATTAACCAACAACTAAAGGGTGCCACTGACGATGCATCCAACAGTCCGAATGGCGTGGCCGCATTTCAAAATCTGTCCGTGATTATTGAAAACGTGTGCTATTTTTACAACAAGTCAAGCTTTTTTGGATGTAGTCATTAAAACGGCGTCCGAATGGATACATCGTCAGTGCCCACCTTAACCATGACGCATGGTTTGTACAAAGAAATTTTATGGAACCACTTATTTAGATTTTGATAGATCAAATACATAGTAACAATTACAGACTAAAAGCTTTCATTCAGGACGAGAATATTAACCCTTGAACTCCCACGGACGCGATATTATGCGAGACACTTTGGCGTACCACAAGGGAATGTTCTGGGCCCTTTATCATTCCTTCTATATATTAATGACCTGCCCCAAGTGTCAAATTATCCAATGTCACTCTTCGCGGACGACAGCACGGTAACGATTAATTGTCGTCATATCACCTCTTATGAAAAGGACATTAATGATACAATCGAGTCAATTATCATCTTCCTAAATAACAACAATCTAAAAATTAACCTAGATAAAACTAAAGTCATGTTTTTCAGTCAACGTATTCCATCACCTAATATAAATATTCAGTATCAAAACAACACTTTGAATAAAACAGATACTTCAAAATTTTTAGGGCTAATAATAGATAAAAACCTGAACTGGAAAGCTCATACAGAGGAGCTTACTAAAATAATTAGTTCCTCTGCATATGCATTATTTAAACTGGCTCCAGTCCTTAATAAAAATGCCCTCCTAACAGCCTTTCATGGCATCGTAGGATCTGTTTTAAGATTTGGTATAGTGTTTTAGGGTAACTCAACGAATAGAGAATTCGTCTTTAAATCGCAAAAACGGTGCATCAGGGCTATGTTTGGACTAGATACGATTGATAGTTGCAAACCATACTTCATAGAATATAATATTTTATCTATGCCCTCACTATATATATTTGAAGTAGCATTTTTTGTGAAAACAAATCCCATGTTATTTGAACGACTCCAAGACATAATTAACCGCAATCGACGAGACAATGATCAATTATGTATACGAATGTCTCATACAGCACTAATGGGTAAAAGTATCTTTTGCATGGGACCTAAAATATATAATAAAATACCCAAGCCCAGGCTATTAAATACAAATTTATTTAAAATTCATTTAAAAAAATATTTAGTGGGAAAATGTTACTATGACATCAATGAGTTCCTAAATGATCGCACGTAACAATCCACGACCTTAGTACTTAGTAATTATTTCAATGTGTGTGTAACTGTGTAACGAGTAGGTATGTGTTAGTATGCCTGTTCTCCGACGAACTGTATTTTTGACATCTCATTTTTATTATTGTTTTAATTTTCTACCTATTCCCATTTTTTTACCTATCATGACATTGTTAGCCTAATTTTATTACATTGACATTATATTCGATTTTCATATCTTTTTATACTTATTGTGTCCTTCTGCAATAGGTAATTCATTTTATATAATGTAGAACAAGAAGAATTGCATTATTTGCAAGTGTCAATGTAACCTAGAATCAAAAGTATTTGTACGCCCCTAGTGGCAAAACATTGTAGCTGCTATATCTACTATTTAAACACCTTACATGCATGTGCTTTCACATTGTATTGTATACTCATGTTTTAAGCAAATAAATTTTTCATTCATTCATTCATTCATTCATTCACAATAAAATTTTAAATACGTCTGGAATTGTTTGGAATTGTCGCATTCAACGCGTTTATTGAAAAACTCAAACTGTAATTGTTTTACAACAATTTTGATCAATCTTTTGTAATACTACTGGAACTTAATGATTGATCTTTAAAACTTTTTTAAGTGTTAGTTTTATTTTTATTTTTTCACATTAAAGTAATTTTCAGGTACGTAAGTTATCTCTTACATGATAAGTCATGATATTTGTCCACTTGTTTATATAGGTTTCTGTAGTGTTCTGAATTTATTTATTGATAACGATTGTTACATGTCAGTTTTCCTAATTAGGTACATTTCAAAATAATTAATTTTACGTGCATAAAACAGTATTTTTTATTCTTAATAGGCTTGCGTTTCACCACCACCTCACCTGATGTTAAGTGGTGGTGCGGTCGACGATGATACACGCTTGCCCAGCAAAAACCTATTCACTAGAGCCTCGAAGACCACCATATTATATAATACTTATCAGGAAAAACCAACGTTGGTCTAGTGGTCGCAAGCGCGACTGCTGAGCGTGGGGTCCTGGGTTCGATTCCCGGGTCGGGCAAAGTGTTATTGGGTTTTTTCATTAGGAAATTCTTAGTAGCAGCCCGGAGTATGGATTTGTGCCCGGTTAATGGCATTAGGCTCGCCCCCTATTACATGGGACTATAACATAACTGGCGAAATGTGGGTGTACTATACACCTCTGCCTACCCCTTCGGGGAAATACAGGCGTGATGTTATGTTATGTTATCAGGAAAAACAAACGTCGGCAAGAAATTCCACTCCATAACGGTACGAATGATACCTAAATCTATGCAAATCGCTACAGTTCTTTTAGTGTCTGTCTTTTATAACCAGTAGGTGTAGTAGGTAAATATCTTTTTGTATAATCATCATCATCAACTCAGGCTACCGCAGTCCACTGCTGGAGATAGGCCTCTTCCAAGTTGCGCCACAGCACTCGGTCCTCTGCCTTCCGCATCCAGTCCCCCCCAGCCACGTTCTTCAGGTCGTCGGTCAACCTGGCGCGGGGGCGCTCTACGCTGCGTTTGCCGATTCGCGGTCTCCACTCAAGGACTCGTCTACTCCAGCGGCCGTCGGTCCTTCGACAGACATGGCCAGCCCACTGCCTCTTTAGCTTACTGATCCTACAAGCTATGTCGGTCACTCCGGTTCTTCTCCGGATAATCTCATTATGGATTTTATCCTTCAAAGAAACTCTAAGCATAGCTTTTTGTATAATAGTGTCTGTTTATTTTATATATTTTTTAAGAACTAGCCCAATGATTTTTTATAGTAAAAATCATTGAACTAGCCTATCAACTTTGCCTTAGTATGATTCGGTTTATCACAGAAAGTAATCACGCATCCAGGAGGGATAAAATGTAGCTTTTAGGTTAATCCGAGTTATGGTCTGTGTGTCAAATTTTATCCAAATCCGTTCAGCCGGTTTAGCATGATTGAAAGACAAACAAATAAAATATCCATACATTCAGCGTAATGTTTATAATTACGAACATTTATGTATAGTGATAGAAAATTGATATTTCCATTCGTATTACTTTGACATTTTAGATTCTCTAAAAGTACGTATAGAGCTTTATCAATTTGTTTCAGTTACATAAAAATATTGAATAACCGATAACCATTTTAGCAATATTATGTAACATTAGCTTATTGCATGTTATGCACATAAAATATTGAGTAACATCTTCGTTTGTAACGTTAATATGAACTTTGTAAAAAAAACCAAGGTGATTTACTAGTACCTCTAAAATCATCATCCTCCTGCCCTTATCCCAATTTATTTGGGGTCGGTGCAGTATGTATTTTTCTTCCATACATCTCAATCAGCCGTCATCTCCGTGTTCACTTTCTTTCTATTCATATCATCTTTCTCACAATCCATCCATGTTTTCTTCGGTCTGCCTCTTTTCTTATAGCTATCCACATTAATACTCAAAACTTTCCTCGTAACATGCTCCATATTCCTCCTTTATACTAGTACCTCTAAAATAATTCTAGAAATATATAGCTAAAAATCTAGGTTTCAATACTAGTAGTCATGTCATTGAAGATTAGGTAACACGCACGTGCGGTGATTGTAACAGCAATAAAGATATTTTACCACACATGGCCACAGAAAACAGGCTAGTGAAGGGAAACGCTATGGCTTGTGTATGCTTGTGTTTCAGTACGTACATAGAATAAATAGTTATATGTGCACGTGTGCAATGAAGGGATCAGCAACAACGAAGACCGATAGATCAACAAGGATTATTGAAACTTGGTTAAGACGTAGATATCAGCATGATTATCGTAAAAATACAAGAGTTAAGCGCGCTATACAATAATTCTGCTGTAGGTACGTACCTACTTGAGCTTTTGTTCCCGACAAACACGCGAATAGCTATCTATGATAGCTACCTAGTTTAACTACACGTCCCAAACCGAGGCGCCTGTGCAATGCGTCGGCTAGGGCATGTGCATAGGATGGAACCCTCTCGTATCCGTCCCTGGGGGTCTATTCCCGTTCGACGATATTCGATAAATCGTACGATTCATCGCGCAATTTGCTACTCCGGTCAACCGTCGTTCCCTTATCGCATGCGATGATCGTGTTTTGACGTTTGTTTTTCTCATCTCCGGTTAATTGTATACGCTATGAACCGTAGTCTATCTTAATTGTGCCTTTTTTATGTGCCTATTTTTATTATGTAAGTATTAGTCGGAACGAAAGTTCGTACTTCGTTTGTCGTTCGTAAAACGCGAGTAGACCTACAGTATCGAATGCAAAAAAAATGTTTTACATTGACCACTGTGACCGGAAGAACTTCACTGGTAAGTGGACAGATTGGCACAAACCCGTAGTGGGGGGTCGCAAGTTTTGCGATGAAGTCTATGGTTCGAAGCAGTAGCTGACAAAAGATAGAAGCGATATCAAGGCAGCTTGGCACCGACTACCACGACTAATTCGGTTTACTTACCAATAACAACGCCATCTATTGGTAAAATATGGGGGTAGGTAGGGTAGGCTATTTAACAATAGAGGATGCTTTTTAATATTAATTATTTCTACAATATTACTCGATAATGTTTTTTACAATATTTCAATTCCTATTTATAAAAGAAAAGCCTCCATGAAAATTGTAGACGCTTGTTCACGTACAGGGGCATGAACTTTCCAAACAAAAGTAGGATTCGTTTTTAAACAATTAAACAGCGCCATCTGGCAGACGATTACACATCACATTTTTTCACTAACTTTAATACAAGTGCACTAGATGGCAGCAAAGGCTGAAAGGTACACACGGCTACACATCAAGCTGTAAATTTCCAGTATAAGCTGAACTCGCATTGTACGGAAAGCCTATACAATGCGAGGTCAGCGTATACTGGAAATGTACAGCTTGATGTGTAGCCGTGTGTACTTATAATGTACCAATTATTAATAGTTAGGCAATAAGGAAAATACAGAAATGTTATAAAGGGGAATGACAAGATTTGGCTAGAAATCAAAGAAGAACCAACAAACATACTGTAATCGCGATAATACCTAAAAAAACAAACGAATCTTGAAATTGTGAAAAAATAATCAGCCGTTCCCTACATTTGTGTTCACATAAATCGACAAAATTTTGGGATCAGCTGATGTTTTTTTCGCGTTCAGAAGTAAGAGGTTTTCAGTTATTTCAATAACACGTATATTAGAAAGTGTACTTTATAGTCTATATTCATGCAGGTATTTGGTGCTTGATTCGGAATACCGGAAAAATCCGGAAAACGTAAATGGGCATAGTTTATTCAAAAATATTTTTCTTTTAGGTTTTACCCTATACCTAGTCACTAGTAAATATTGTAATTTATTTGCTTAAAGTAAATGTTTTATATTATAGCACACGAATGCGACCTCACATGCAAGCGTATCGCCAATAAATATTTTAAATTTTAATGTCTTTGCGCATCACAAATTAATAATTAATTTTTAATTGGCCTTCAGGTGCGTGGTTCGGAACTATAAGGACGCGAGTCTGACTCGCACTTGGCTGTTTTTTTTTTAATTTGTACCTCGAGTGACATAATAAAACAACCGCAATAAAATAATTACACCAAAATCACCGTAAATGCACTTTGATTGCTTTGACGAGAGCAATCGAATAGATTAAGGTTGTTTTGACAGTAGAACCTTGAAAAATACACGTACTTTCACAATCGTATAATTCCTTTACAGCCGAATCACGTTTTCGCAGAGCAGCGATGTCATGTGAATTGACCCTTACTAAAATAAGCCTTCCGCAAACCTGCGACTAAAAATTCTACCATCTTTTTTTGTACCCAACTTTTTGTACCAAAAAATAACTTTAAAATAATCTCTACAAATAATTGATGAAATGGCCATGAAATGAGCGTATCGTAATTATATAACAGTTTGCAAGTTCAATGAGTAAAATAGATTATTCGTGCGTAACTGTACAAAAAGTCCGTCAACTTGACCTAAATTGGTGTCACACTCGGTTGCAAAGGAAGGGCCTTGCAGTCTAGTATTTTCTACGAAATGAAAAAAGTTATTTGACATGTCTAATTGAGAGAGAAAGTTAGGCTTTTAATTCAGATTAATTAAATATTAGCAATCTTGTTCACTCGACTTGTTTATTCTGTTTTTCTTTTATTTTTGTCAACGTAATCTTTTGCAGTTGTGAATCAGCAAATACAAAATTTTTAAATGTTGGCTTCTGATTGACTATTTTATGCGTGTTGTTTGTTAAGGAAAGGTCAGTTAAAAAGACTGTAGGTAAAAAAAAACAAAAAAAAACTTACTAGTATTATACTACTACTACTACTACAACCACTAGTGTTATTATAGTGTCTTATTTGACGACGTCTGTGTTCTGGTGGTTCGAGTGTCGGACTGCTGATCACGAGGTCGTGGGTTCAATTCCCACAGGACACAAATATTTGTGTGATGAACATAAGTGTTTGTGTTGGTCTGGGTGTTTCTTATGTATTATGGGTATGTATTTACAAAAAAAAGTATATAAGCAATTATATCCAATATCTAGTACCCATAGTACAAGCTCTGCTTAGTTTGGGACTAGACTGGTGCTGTGTGAAAATGTCCCAAAAATATTCATTTATTTATATCTATTTACTTATTTATACACGAGAAAGTGTGTTTGTTTGTTTGCCCTTCTTTCACGCTGCAACGCAACGGAGCAACGCACCGACGTGATTTTTTGCAAAGACGTAGCTTAGTGTGCCGGTGGCTACTTTTTATTTCGGAAAATGCACGATTTTTGTGGAATAAAGAACCATGGGTGAAAACTCGCGGGAAAAGCTTGTCATACTAATATTATAAATGGCAAAGTGTGTTTGTTGGTTTGTCTTTTTTCGGCGGATGGAGTCCCTAACGGGATTCTCCGCCACCCGCCCGGTTAAGCAGTTAGGGTATCCATTTTGGGTACCCATTCTGCGAGAATCAATTAAAAAAAAAAAAAAAGATAAAATGTTGGTTTGTCTTTTCACGCAGCAACGGAGAAACGCAACAACGTGATTTTTTGCATTGAAATAGTTGATGAGCCGGAAAGTGACTTAAACTACTTTGTTTATCGGAAAAATGCACAGTTCCTGTGGGATCCACGGGAGAACAACCACGGGTAAAAGCTAGTGATATATAAAATATAACTCAGCTCAAGCTTTTTAACAAACCTGTCTAACACTATGACAGAATAATATGTATATTAAAGCAAGTCATTAACAAGCCAGTTTTATTAATTGAAAGCCTAGTTACGAGTGATCGACGTGTTTATAAGAACCTGAGGCTGCTGGCAGTTGGCATACATAGATAGATTAACATGGACATACTGACATAAGTAGATTGACAGAAACAGGCGGTAGTCCTTCATAAGCTGATAGCATCAATCTGGATTTCCAGTATTCTTTAGTATTACCAGTATTGCTAAGGTCAGACTACTGTCTGACAAAAAATCGGCCAAGTGCGATTCAGACTCACGTAGTGAGCGTTCCGTACCACCCATCGACCTGATACCCCATAGAAACTGATTTAATTTACGAAAGTTCATCAAAAGACATCAACGCATCGTGCACGAAATATGATTTTTTGCATCTGTTTCATACGCAGGTACCACCTCATATGTCTATGTTTGCCCGATTTTTAGTATTTGTTGCTAAACTAAATAGTATGCTGGCACTATAAGCAGACCAAGTTTGACGCTGATATGTATTACCGTTTTGAAGATAAAGCAGGAACGAAAACGGTGAAAAAAATGCGTTTCATGAGGTTTCTTGTATTAAATACTTAAATACCTTTTGGGACATTTCAACACAATACCATGTAGTCCCAAACTAAGCAGAGCTTGTACTATGGGTACTATGCAAAGGATGTAATACTTATATACTTTTTTTTGTTGTAAATACATACTTATGATACATACGAAACACCCAAACCAACAAAAACACTTATGTTCATCACACAAATATTTGTGTCCTGTGGGAATCGAACCCACGACCTCGTGATCAGCAGTCCGACACTCGAACCACTAGACCACAGACGTCGTCATAGGCACCATAGTAACACATATTCTGTGATTTTAATTAAAACCAATAAAAAGCTTACAACTAGGTAGGTTACATACTTAGTTTTGCGTTAATCTGTAAATTCCTTAGTTGGTCATCTGTTTCCTTTCAGGTATTAAGTTATTTGTACACATAAAACTTAAGTTCAGATGAAACATTTTTCAGACTTAATTAAAGCTACAATATGTTATTATACGTGGGACACTCAGAAAGTTTTGCGAAACTAAAAAAAATTGTTCTATACGTACATATATTTTTATCAAATCTTTTCAAAGTACTTTCCACCAGCCTCTATACAAAGATTCATGCGCCTAAACCAGTTTTCAAAACACTTTTTCCAGTCCGCCGCAGACACCTCGTTTACAGCCTGCTCGAACGCAGCCAGCGCATCTTCCGGCGACGAAAATTGTATCCCTTTGAGCTGATTTTTTATTTTTGGGAATAAAAAGAAGTCACACGGTGCTAGATCAGGGCTGTAAGGAGGGTGACCCAGGAGTTTGACTGGCGTGCTGTCCAGGAAGTCCCTCGTTTTGAGTGCGGTGTGCGCAGGTGCATTGTCGTGGTGGAGCAGTAGCCCGCGGAGCCCTGTGTTTGGTCGCTTGTTGCTTATAACAGAGAAAACTTCTGGCAAACATTTGGTAGTATACCATTCGGCATTAATGCTTCTTTGATCCCGTAAGGGAATTGATACCAAGTGGCCAGTCAAATTAAAAAAGCTAGCGATCAAAATCTTACCCCCGCTTCTAGATCGCTTCACTTTGGTAGGCGTTGGCTCATTTTGAAACACCCAAACAGTCGACTGGCGCTTGGTTTCTGGGTCGTATTGATAAATCCAGGACTCATCACCTGTAACGATGTCGTAAACACGCCGAGACGAGCCTGCTTCAAATTTGTTAAGCATATCACGGCACCATTCCACCCGGGCCTGCTTCTGAGCATCGGTGAGGTTGTGCGGCACCCAGCGTGATACTATCCTCCTCACGCGAAGATGGCTGTGTAGAATCTCGTGAACGCTTCCCGATCCAATCTTCAATATGTGTTGAATCTCCTGATATGTAATTCGCCTATTGTCTTGGATTAAATTTTTCACTGCTAGCACGTTTTCTTCGGTAACAGCCGTCAAAGGGCGACCGCTTCTTTCGTCATCCCCCAAAGTTGGTCGACCGCGCTTGAATTCGTTATACCAACGATACACGGTTGCCTTGGAAGGGCTTTCATCCATGAATGCCATTTGAAGTCTATCGTACGATTCATCCGGTTTCAGGCGACACTTGAAATCGTATAAAATCATAGCTCTAAAATGTTCCCGGCGCAGATCCATATTTCAGTGAGACACAATACTTTGAATTAACTCGCAAAAAATGTGGAGGGAAATTTTGAAATTGGAACTTACTTATTTTTACTTATAAATAATCATATTTTCGAAAAACATTATAACTGGCCAGTCTCCCATATATAAAAACTTTTTTTCGCAATACTTTCTGAGGGGCCTGGTAATATTATTTTCAAAAAGGAATTCTGCTCAATTAATCACGACTACCATCACCACCATCCCATCCACCACCATCCACCATCTACCATCTACTATCTTACCACCTTTACCGTGCCATCTTTGATAATTTACTTCCCTTTAATTTTGGTTGATCACTCATAAGTCGTGCAGTTCTTTTCATAAAATTGTATTTTTTATGAATGTAAAATAAAATCATAATGGTTATTGACGATAAAAACAATTGCTTGTAAAAACGATTATGTTTAAAGTCTTAGTACCTTATCGTAGTTTTTAATGTTCTTGAGATTGTTGTTTTTTTAAAAAAGACGCTTAAAATCCCATTAAAGTTTTATGACAATAACTTGATGCATACCTACAATCCTACCCTGTCTTTTAACGTGGGGAAATAAAGACCTTTGGCCGGGGGCGTGTGATAGACTATGGAAAGACTGCATTTGTCAATCAACCCCTTTTTTTTTTGCCTTGTGGAATTCCTCATGGACGCACTCCGCCCGGGGTAGGCGGAGCCAGTGTCGGACTCTTACCGACTAATACCACCACGGTGTTCCTTCAACTACCTTAGCCGGGGGCGTGGGAACCCGTGAGTATTGACACAACCACCCCCGACAGGTCCTGGCCCGCCACAAGCAGGCGAGCCCCTTCTCCCCGTGCGGCCTAACGTCGGCCGCACCCTCCTAGGCGGCGCACACGGAACACTGCACGCCACCACACCTCACGGGCCTTTACCAGCTGCGCCAACTACGCTAGCTGCGCCAGCTACGCCAACTGTGCCAGCTATGCCAGCATGCCGCCAGGCCAGCATACCAGCTACGCCAGCTGTGTCAGCTACGCCAAATGTGCCAGCTACGCCAGCTGCTGGTCGGGCAGCAGAGTACCCCGAGTCTGCTGCTCGCAGGCCCATCCTCCTGTAATTTTTTATAGAGGTTTTCTTCCTCGCGGTCCGGGCGGTAAAGCCAAGACCCTCGGTCCCAAGAGGCGCGAGAACACTACTCAGCAGTCACTCCTGGGGTTACGAGACCGACGGGGGCAGGGAAGGACAGTCCCCCCTCTGCCTGCCCAGTGGCAGGGTGAATGCACACCGGGCCCGCCCCAGCTCCTCCACAGTGCCCTCTGCTTTCTCAGAGGGACACGCGGAGCAACATCCCATTGGCCCACATCGGGCCCCTCCCGTGCCAGAATATTCGCTACAGGCAATAAGGTCCCCCGGTCCAAAGGAGACTTATTGCCCGTGCCCAGGGTGCACCGGCCCTCAACCGCCGTTCTCTCCAGACGTGTCCAGAAGGACAAGCAGCCGTCAGACACACGTGGAGGTTTTCTGGCCAACAGCCCTTGTCAATCACCCCTGAGAGGTCCCCGCTCGCCACTAGTTGGAGAGCTTCTTCTCCCGTGCGGTCTAACGTCGCCACGTCGGCTGCACTGTCCTCGGTGGCGCGCTTCCATCACTGACCTTGACTGGTCAGACACAGGCCGTCCTACCGTTATTTTTATAGAGGTTTTCTTGCTCACGGTCCAGGTGGTGAAGCCAAGACCCTCAGTCCCAAAACGAGGCACGACAACACAACTACAGCACTCCTTTTGGCGTTACGAGATCGACAGAGAGCACTGTGGGGCATTATGGTAACCAATTAAAGACGTATTACTTGCAGGAATTTATATGTATAATATATTGAATTAACCTACACGCTAAGCTTACTAATGAAGGGAAATGGTGCGTCACACACTTCAGGACACATTACCCGGCTGTCTGCCCAGTGGCAGGGTGTGTGCACACCGAGTTAGTCCCTGCTCCTCGATTGTGCCCTCCGCTAACATCAGAAGGATACGCGATGTAACACTGCATTGGCCCAGATCAGGCCCCTCCCGTGTAATTTTTTTTTGCCACAGGCAATAAGGTTCCCCGACGGATAGTTATAGTTCGTGCCTAGGGTGCACCGGCTTAACAACTGGTGTTCTCTCCAGACGTGTTGAGAAGTACTAGCGGCTGTCAAGCACACGGGGAGGTTTTCTGGCCCAGCACCCCATTTCGGCGTGCCCTATCCTATACCACTAATAGAAACTGTGTTTGTTGGCTTAGAATAATTTGTTGGTTTGTTCTTCTTTCACACAGCAACAGAACAACGGATCAGCGTGATTTTTTGCATAGAGATAGTTTATGGGCCGGAGTGTGAAATAGGCTACTTAAAAAAAACTAGTAATATACGAAAGTGTTTGTTGGTTTGTTTTTCTTTCACGCAGCATCGGAACAACGGATCAACGTAATTTTCTGCATAGAGATAGGTTATGGACCGTAGAGAGAAAAAGGCAAAAATGCGCCATACAGACATACAATATTGTATAAAGAAACGTCCTAAAATAATGCTAAAATAAAGAACCACGGAAGCTAAGCTACGGGTACAGCCAAGCACATATCGTTGGTAAAAAACCAGTAAAAGCAGAGCCTGTCCTGTACAAAATTTACAAACTAAGCTAGTTCCGCTTATAATGGTTTAGTTTATAATGGACAGTTATGTGTCGTGTGCCGTATTGTGCCGGACATAAAGAATTGCACCACCCTATCACTTCTCATGAGTGTCGTAAAAGGTGACTAAGGGATTCACCAGAGTATGGGCAGCAGCGTTCTCTGAGTATTTAACCAACCAACTGCGATCGCCAACCCGCCTGTCAAGCGTGGCGATTATGGCATATCACCCCAACATGCTTGTGGGAGGCCTATGTCCAGCAGTGGACGTCTTTTGGCTGTAATGATGATGATGAATGGTTTAGTTAGGTACCATTGATGTGCCAATATGCGATTTTACCGTAGGTCACAAAAGCAGCAATTTTACCCACATGTGTGGTTTTATCGCCACTAACCCTCCATGGCAAGCATGGCATTTTCATTTCAGTAATGAGCTATGTGAAAATGGTTTCATATCTTCTCACATATAAAGTTTGCATTGAAGTTATGAAACTATTTTTATTATTTTTACGTCTTAAGACCCAAACTAATTTTAGTCATGACGTAGTCACGACCCAATGCGGCCAATGCCCTAAAAAAGAAAACATAGTTGGCGGAGCAGAACTTGAATGTACAATAAATATATCTAAATGATTATATATAGGTTAGACATTTCTGATAGGTCATATTCTAGATCCAGATCTCACGCACACACATGCACCTCAAACAATGCTTAGGGCATGCAATATTCGCTCGATTTTATTATTCGAGTTTTTCGAATAGTGTTCATCAACTATTCGAATATATTCGAGTGTTACGAATACTTATTAGATTTTTAAAGAAAAATTAATAAATAATCATTAAAACTAGTGATGGATGATGCGGCTGACGTTAGGTAGGCAGCATGGGAAGACCCTTCTCCCGGGCGAGCCCTGCTTACTTACTAATGGTGATTCGGACCTGTCAAGGGTGGTTGGCGAATCCTATCACACGCCTCGGCCAAATGTCGTTAGAAAAACACTGTGGATGTCGGTAAGACTCAGACTCCACTTTCCTCGTGCGTCCATGAGGATTTTCCCAAGTGAAAAAAACATTCAAAAACGGAAGCGATCACCGGCTTATCCGAGGCATTCTAAATATTAATATTAGCAGAAGCCCCAGCGTCACAAAATGGAAGAAAATAAATAAAACAAAATTTAAATTTGAGAAACAAGAAAAAAAATACAATATTACAGCTGAAAGGACGTGCTTAAAAAAGCGTACTCTTCGACCTTCATCACTCCAAACTCCAACTGGTTTTGGGCTCTAAAAAATTTCAATCGGAACTTCAAAATCGATTAGACTCACTGAAAACCACTGGCAATAGTGACGAGAAAACCAATACAATATACAATAAATTACGACTAAGGCTCTCGATCTTATAAGGAAGAGACGGGCGAAGTCATCAGCACTGGGTTCTTGATCAGATAAAAAGGTCTTCAAACCTAACGATTAGGAAGCTAATGCGATGCGACCTCCGTCGCTCCAATAGAGGAAATGAATCAAGTATTCCGTGGTCGCTCCAATACCCACGCCAGTCGCAGCCTCAGGGATTACAAACGAATCAAATCGAATATTAATCATTGCTATTTTAGTTTTTGCAAACAGCTAGCGCTAAATTTAAGAAGCTAAATTTAAAAAGTGTGTCATATCAATATAACACAAAGTTTCTTTTTGTGATTTTTTTAAATAGAAAGTAACTAATGGAGCATTATTTGCTAAGATCATTTCTCTAAGATCAATGATCTATGAACTAGGACGCCTTAATTATTTTTCAGTTTTCTCACTATAACTCAAAAACTTATAATCACATTATACTCGAAATAATTTTAAAAGAGAGTTTTTATAAAGGTCTATCAATGTGGAAGACTATAAGTTTCTAAGTTGCATAGATTAGAAATGGCAGGGGGGGGGCATATTGCAAGCCGCTTTGGCGATCTGTATTTCGCAGATGGTATACCTGATAAAAAAGTTATTTATGAAACATTACCTTAATTTTAGTAGACCTATTCAATGATACCCCACACGAGGGGGTGCAGCGAAATAAATTTTTCATCCCCATTTTACATGTATGGGCGCCACCCCTAAAATTCGTGATCAAGATATTTTTATTCTTTTAAAATTGAGATCTATATTTAAACCATTTTTTAACAAAATTTCATTTACTTATGTTTATAACTGTAGAAGTTATTAAGCTGTATAGAATTCAGACGGACAGCCGGACAGACGCTTCACTATATATGATTGCTCGCAGCACTTCGTCTATAACAACGTGTTATTGAAATAACTGAAAACCTCTTAAGGGGTCATTGTATTGTACTCATCACTACGAACAACCCTGAAATCGTGAATAAAAACCTGCTATTCCCTACATAATATATGTATATAATAAATAAATAAAAGCCTTTCATTCGGACAATAGGTATACAATTATGTTTCTTAAACTACTGCACTGTTAATCTGTTACATACATATGTATATATATTTATTTTTTCTCGTATTTGGTGTTTCTTTACTTTCTGTAAGTCCGTTTGCCAGTTGGCAAAGGCCTTCTCCAAAATATATGTATAAATTGACAAAATATAGGGAACAGCTGATTTTTTTCGTGATTTCAGGGTTGCTCCCACGGTAAAACTTGTTCATACAGTTATTTCAATAACACATTGTGTGTTTGTGTGTGTGTGTATTTTGATAGGTATCCAGTTCAACCAATTAATGTCCAATACTGCAGTGTAGCCTAATCGATCGATTTGGAATTTAACGACGTACCTCCTCTCAAACGAAACAATTAATAGGTATTTTCGACTGATTAGCTGACATGACACTGCATTGCAGTGTGGAATAGGTTTCGTGATGATTAGACCTACAACTCTACGATCACAAGTCAGTTGTGGCCCTGACCGCAGGATGATAATATTACATAGACATTTTAAATGACGTAGCTACGGAGGTTTTTGAGCAAAAGAAGTAGACTCTTGTGTGAATGCTAATCATATTAAGATGTAGTAAGTCCTAAGTCCAAACTGTAATTGCTTGCAATCATCTAAATAGATGTGTGGTTCCCAAAAAATCGGTATGGTGACCAAAAGATTTTGTCAAAGTACTGCGATCCGTTCGTCAAGAAATTTTAATATGGCAATACGTTCTGATGAACACTTATGATTATACCTTGCTTTTTTTTAAACAATTAAGTCCTCAGTAGCCACAGAAATGAACTCATGTTGGGCGTCGATTTATCGATAAAACTATCCTATGTCCTTCTTCGTTCAAGCTATAATTATCTGTACCTAATAACTATATAAGTTGCAGCAAAAGTGGAACAGAAAGACTATTCTGTAAGATCTCGCTAGGAAACTGACATCTGAATCCGCAGTGAAAACTTTTCATTTTACCAAGTTGTTATCAACCATGTCTGTCTGTTCGGTACAAATTTTGCAATCGATTTTAAACTAACTTCCCGATTTGTTAGAGACTTGAAACTTTAAACATAGCTCAGGACTGAAAAAATCTTTTCGTATTGTTCTTGCTGCTTTTCACTGCGGATTCAGAAGTGAGTCTATTAGTATTCAGCAAAGCAAGTCCGCAGAATAGCACCGCTGTTCCATTATTGTGAATTTAATTCAAGTGTTCTGTTTTCAGAAACCAACAACAAACTGTTGCGAATGGCTGAGAACTTTCTTCGACACTCGGTACGTGAAGGAAACACTGACGGTGGCCTTCAAACAAGGACCCAACAACCGAAGACTGAGGGTCATTATGCTGGTCATCGTTTTGTGTGTCATTATTGGACCTATTTATGGTAAGAGACATTCTATCGTAGACTATAATTGCGGGTTTCCCGAATAAATTCGACATGGGAGTCTTCAAGAAAAGAGCATGCGTCTTTTTCAAAGGTCGGCAACGCATCGGCGACTCCCCTGCTGTTGCAGATGGTCCGCATGCTCCATGTACCATCAGGTGACCCACATGCTCGTTTGCCCTCCTATGTTATATTTTTTTTTATCTTTGTGTACTGTAGTTGACCGGAGGTTTACGGACTAGATAGCAGATTCAAAACCTTCTTCTAACTTATAACTTAACTAGTACAGTAAGGTAACTTCTAAAGTTAGGCTAACTACTTTTTTTGCCATACAATTTGACTTACGTTGAAACAATGTATTGTGAAGAAACCTGGATTTTTCGTACACCTTGTAGTGTGCAGTATAAGTGATAATGATAGGTTTAACGCTTGCATGCAGGGTCTGAGTTTGAATACAGCCCGCATCTCTACTTTATGAATTCATGTGCAGATCAGATCTTAATTCACAAACATCGTGAGGAAACCTGCACATCTGAGAGTACTCCATAGTATGTGCAGTCCACCAATTCACACTAGTCCAGTGTCGTGGACTAAGGCATTCACCTTCTCATTCTTTGAAGATGTCCGCGTGCCTTAGCAGTGGGACAGTAATGGGCTGATTATGTTGTGTTTATACTGTGGTACACTATACTTTTCTACATAACATTCTACGGCTTTCATAATCAAATCGCACTCATCAACTTTACACAGGGTGATTTTTAATTTGACCTATTGTTATACGAGCTGGGGGTTCGTATATAGATAGAAAGCCGATTAAATGCGTAGAGAACACTTTATTACTGAACAATTACACTGAATCGCTTATTAACACACAAAGTTACTAGTTAAATCGCTCCGAATATCGCTTCGATGTTATCGCTTGTATCGCTTGATCCAAACTGAACTCCACTAGCGCTTTTTTTTTTTTTTTTTTTTTTTCGAATGGGCTCTCGCAGGTGGGACCGAAGTCCCATTTCTGCTTAACCGGACTTAGTTGGCGGAGAGTCCCATGTGGGACTCCATTCGCCCCCACTAGCGCAGAGCTGCGCCGTTTATATAGGCCGCGAGTCGTGGTACTAGAAAGTCCTCGAACGTCATCTATCCTTGTCATAAGATAACTCTTTCTCACTTGCACATTCTTGTAATAGAAAGTTCTCGAACCTTGGCGAACCTCATCTATCCTCTATCCCGCTCACTCACTTCTAGAATGGAATGTTCTCGAAGCTTGTCGAATCTCGTCTATCCTTGTCTTATATTAGCTCTATCCTGCTCACTCTCTTCCAGAAGGTTCTTCGGCTATCCTTGTCTAAGATTTAGCTCTATCTCGCTCATTCTTCAACAATTTTACATGTGGGTGTCAAATGGCCATAAGGGGTCCTGAAAACGCCTGAAAATGGGTTTTCAGGAAATGTCGGCATCGGATTTGTTGGCTCCTGAAACGGCCTGAAAACATGTTTCAGGCGCCTGAAAACAACGGCAACTTACTCAAAATTTCGATTTTTTGGTATGTGATAGAGCCTCCTCTGATACGGACTGAAAATGCATTTCAGCCTGCTGAAAACGTCTCTAAGTCCAGGAAAATCGAGGTTGAAGTATTTCAGTCCACTCTGCTTAACCCTCCGTCGTAACACTATTGTATGAAAGGGGTTATACTAGGGCTCATTTAAAACAACAAAAAAACCGTGAGTTTAGAGGTTGCCAGTTGCCAGTCATTTGTTTTCGAGTTAGAGCAGTTTTAAGTTTTTTTTTTTTTTTTCTTAACATTGTATTGAAAAATTCTAATTGTGAAAAGAAATCCTTACTCTCGTTTGAGACTTAATTGAAAACTAATAAATGAGTGATTTCTATCATACAAAATTCATGTACCAAATTCTCATAACCTCGGAAATAAATGGTCATAAATCATAAAAATAATCGTCTAAGTACTCTTTAAATTGCAGGGAAACTCGACATTTTTTATACAAAATGACCACAATTGTATCATTTTGGATATTTTTGATTTAGTTTATGAAATGAGGAAGTTATTCCTGTAATACGTACACCAAATCATTTAAATTTTTGGCGAGTAATTTTCTGCAATTTACAGGGTACTTTGACGATTTTTTTTATAAAATTTTGGGTATAAACCGCCACTGAGAGACAGAGGATTTGTATTGTATTGTATAAAAACCGGCCAAGAGCATGTCGGGCCATGCTCAGTATTATAGGGTTCCTAATTACAAACGAATCAAATCGAATATTAATTATTGCTATTTTAGTTTTTGCAAACAGTGCCACCTAGCGCTGAATTTAAAAAGCTAAATTTTAAAAGTATGTCAAATCAATGTAACACAAAGTTACTTTTTGTGATTTTTTTAAATAGGTAGTAACTAAAGGAGCATTATTTGCTATGATGATTTTTCTCTAAGGTTAATGACCTATGAACTAGGACGTCTAAAGTATTTTGCAGTTTTCTCACTATAACTCAAAAATTTATAATCACATTATACTCGAAATAATTTTAAAAGAGAGTTTTTATAAAGGTCTATCAATGTGGAAGATTATAAGTTTCTACGTTGCATAGATTAGAAATGGCAGGGGGGGGGCACATTGCAAGCCACTTTGGAGGGCTGTATTTCGCAGATGGTATACCTGATAAAAAAGTTGTGTATGAAATATTACCTTCATTTTAGTAGACCTATTGAATGATACCCCACACGAGGGGGTGCAGCGAAAAAATTTTTTTCATCCCCATTTCACATGTATGGGCGCCACCCCTAAAATACGTTATCAAGATTCTTTTATTCTTTTAAAATTGAGATCTGTATCTAAACCATTTTTTAACAAAGTTTCATTTATTTATGTTTATAACTGTAGAAGTTATTAAGCTGTAAAGGATTAGGACAGACGGACAGACGGTCAGACGGACAGACGGACGGACATGACGAAACTATAAGGGTTCCTTGTAGGACTACGGAACCCTAAAAAAATGGTGTGGGTACAAAGTTACAAATCACCAATTATAATTGCTCTTAGTCACCCCCACAGACATTGTAAAAAATATAGACTAAGTGCTGCGAACAACCATAGTGAAGCCAACAAAAACCGTGCTCCTTCATGTACAACCAGTGCTCATGCACACACATGCACCTTAAACCGTGCTCACCCCTCTCAGTACACATGTCGCGGCATCTTCCAGTAAGCATCGTGAAAAAAAAAATCCTTCAGGTGCATGGTGTGTACGTGAGCACTGGTTGTACATGAAGGAGCACGGTTTTTGTTGGCTTCACTATGGTTGTTCGCAGTACTTAGTCTAGTGGTCACCCCTAGTTATCTGTTTGTTTTGTGACACTCTTTTACGCTCAGATTAATTTCACGTTTACTTAATGCCCTCCATTGTTACAGTTCGAAATTCAAATTCAAAATAATAAAAATGATCTTGTTTTCTATGTTGTTGTGGAGTTTGTTCGTAACGTTGCGTAATAAGGCGCATGTAACAGCCAAGTGGCGCCCTCATCAGTAAAAGAAATATTAATAGCTGAATACATCATTTATCCCCTCAAGCGTCAGATTTCAAAAAATTCAAAATGGCGATCGCGTTCTTCAACTTGACCCATTTTGTACCTACTTGTGTGTGTGTGTTCACTGTAGTTGTAGATAGAAAAAAGTGCGTAAAATGGCCACTTTTGGCACTTTTTCTATCTACAACTACAGCGAACTATAATTTACAGAGTTAATAGTTTCTGAATAAACTACAGGACCTGTTATTCAATTGTTAAAAAGGAATTTTCGATAAATGATGTAGGTACTCAGCGAGTAATTATTTTTTTACTCATGGGTCCATAAGGGAATGTACTGACTCCTTACACAAAGGACATCCTAGTTCGGGAGTCGGAGTACCACATGAATGTACTGTACTAAATATGCTAAATAACTGATTATTGATTGTTATTATTATTATTACTTAGCTCTTAGTAGCGCCTTAATGCACCTGTCAGCTGTGCCAATACGCCCAGGTGAAAGACAGAAAAATATTTACTAATGTATTCAAAGTAATTAGGTCACTCATTAGAAATACATACCTATTATTAATTTAATAACCTAAGAATATTCAGATATCGCTTAACTATAATATTTTAATTGGTCATTATTATCTTTCAATAATCGACACTTCAATTTATCTTTTATCAATTTCTTGAGCGTTTGAGATTGCAATTTAGTTAATTGGATTCAACAACTTAATTTAGCCTTGACCTGAAAACTTAATTAATTAATGCATATTTTAGATGAAAACAATTTTAGTTCTAATAAATGAGACCATAGACCAGTTTGTATGGAAATATATTTACCTATCAGATATTTTTGTGTTTTTCTGTAATTCAAGTGACAATAATTTTATTTATTACAAGTGGCAACTGATTAAATATACTATGTTATGATTGGAATTACAAAATTCAAATATTTACCTGCATCAACTGGACAGTTAAATGACGTCAAACGTAATTTTTATTGTAGTCTTTATGGACTATTTCACAATCTAGACCAAGTTTTGTCATTTTAAAGTTAAATGTTTTGTCTGTATTATACAATTGCTCAATTTTATTATACAATACCGGCTGTAGCGAGTTAAAATTGCTCTGGTCTGGTTAAATGTCCTTCGTATTCAAGTACTTTCATGTAGGTACTGCTAGTAGTGACTCATCGACCATACACTCCATAGACACCTCACAAAAGGCGACCGATGTCTGCAACACATCTATGAAATTTCACTAATGTAGGTCGCCACTATTCGCCACTTGAAAACTTCAAATCAGTTTCGACCACTTAACCGCCTTGGTGGAATCCAATCGGATTGCAGTACCCCCCGCCTCAGCTAGTGGCAGAATTTATTATACTCATTATATTCAACATTAGGCGTCTATTGGGCTGTACGGTTTGTATCATGAAGTTTGTATCCTTCTAAAAGTATGGATGTTTGTTTGTCCTTCAATCACGCTGAAACGGCTAAACGGATTTGAATGACCACAACCCGGACTAACATATAAGCTACTTTTTATCCCGAAAAGATAGACAAAAGGAAGAAATGTGCGATTACATCTTGATTTTTGATAAACCGAATAATACTCGGGCGAAGGCGCGGTCATACGCTGGTTATTAATAAATCGGGGCTCATTTGAGAGCTATTAGGTATTGAAATCTCTTGAGAATCCTCTCATTTCCTTCTCATCCCTCAGAAAATTTAAATAATAAATGAAAAACTGTTTGTAATTCAGATAACATTTCCATTTCTCAACTTAGGAGTAACATCCCACATGTTACTCCTAATTAGCCATGTTGAGGTTGAGAGTGCCTTGTTGAGAGAGCCTTATCAAACCAGAGATTAGAATTAAATAAAAACCGTCCAAGTGTGAGTCGGACTCACGCAGTAAAGGTTCCGATCCACCTATCGACCTCATATTCCATATAGAAACTGATTTAATTTACGAGAGTTTATCAAAAGACATCAACTATCTTACGCGAAATGAGAATTTTTACATCTCTTTCTTACGACCACATATGTCTACGTTTGCCATGTTTTTAGTATTTGTTGCTAAACTACATAGTATGCACTATAATCAGGCCAAGTTTGACGCTGGTATGTATTACTGTTTTGAAGATAGAGCAGGAACAAAAACGTTGAAAAAAAGCATGTTTTTCCAAGTTGGTATGGGGACCCCCATTTGTTTTAGACATTTTTTATTTTTAGTATTTGTCGTGATGGACATTATAGTAACACATAAATTTCAACTAGTTATTTATTACCGTTACAAAAATACAGACAGACAGACGGACGGACGGCCAGCGTAGCGAGAGTAATAGGGTCCCGTTAGCACCCTTTGGGTACGGAACCTTAAAAACTAGCCCGTAGGAATGAAAAATTCACTCACGAGCAGGATTCAAGCCTGTTAATAATTAATTAATTTAGCTTCCATTTACCTCTTTCGGTGACGTCTACAATATGGCATTGAAATTGCATCCGCATGCGTAAATGATTTAAAAATAATCAAATAATTAGCCCGTACAGGTCTCATCTTCTGCTCTGGTCCCAGGTCCTTGCTCCTTGAAAATAGGTCAAGGAATATAAAACAAAATGCACCAAACCGCAGATTACGCTAAGCGTATTATCTACTTCCGATAAGAAACATACTCAAATCATAACCCGCAGACATTCTGCAGACAAAAGTTACATTAGACACACTGGATGACTTATCGATACTTATCTATATCTATCTTATCCTTAGATCAGCGAAAGCAGCATAAATAATACACCTACTTGTATGGTTTTATCGCGTCCGGACAGTACGCCCTTGGCAATGAACTGAAGTTTCCATCGGTCGCAGATACGCGTTAGTTACGCACTTACGCCACTACTTTCTCTTAGTTTCGCTTTCTATAGAGCTAACGCTTCTAAAGCGTATATTTCTGTTTTAGTACTAGGTATGTTGAAATGAGAAGACATAAGGCTCGAACTATGGCAGAAAGTCTAGCAAGCGCTTCAGTGACACGACATGTTGTGAATTTTGTCTCTCATTTCCTTTAAGATTCGACAAAAACCTTGAGAGTTGTCTTGCCACGTTAGTGGGTTAAATTGATATAAACCATCTTATCTTTTCTATGAATTAATGAATGAATTAGTAGGAACGAAAGTAAACGACATAGCCCGAAGAATTGGTGGCAGTGGACGGGGAACATTGCTCGCAGAACGAATGGCCCATGGGGCAGTAAAGTTCTGGAGTGGCGACCGCGTACTGGAAGGCGCAGCGTGGGTAGGCCCCGCACAAGGTGGACCGACGACCTGGTGAAGGTCACGGGAATCCGCTGGATGCGGAAGTGGCAGGACCGGTTGTTGTGGCGATGCTTGGGGGAGGCCTATGTCCAGCAGTGTACGTTTTTCGGCTGAAATGATGATGATGATGAATGAATTATGTTTGAGTCCCTGATTGATAAACATCATTAATTAATTTTGAAGGATTAAATCCGTAACGAGATTCGGAGAAGAACCAGTGACTAATATAGTTTGTAACATCAGTAAGCTGAAGTGGCAGTGGGCTAGCCATGTCTGGTGAAGGACCGATGCCGTTGGAGTAGACGAGTCCTTGAGTGGAGACTGCGAATCGGCAAACGCAGCGTCGTGCGCCTCATAGCCAGGTGGAACAAAAACCTGAAGAAGGTAGCTGGGGGGGGGACTGGATGCAGAAGGTGAAGGAACGAGTATTGTGGCGTAACTTGAAAGAGGCCTACGTCCAGCAATGGACTGCAATTGGCTAAGTTGATGTTGTTCATTCTTTGTATGAATGAATATTTTGTTCGACTCCTGCAATGGTCGTACCCATGGAATGGTTGTAATCCACTTGTTATCACAATTTTACTTGCGATTCATGCGTGTCAACTTTCCGAACAAACTACGCCTTTCATTTTGACGTAATTATTTTAAAAAAAAAAATTAATCAAATGAACTTTACAGCTTTTGTTTCTGCACTTAGAAACAGCACAATAAGGCATTTTTGCGGGTTTTTGTTACAGTATTTATAGAAACAAGTCATAAGGCGTGCTGAGAAAGGCTTTGAAATATCGTGCACTATGGTGCATGGTGGTGCCACGCGCGCCCTGCCCACATGGCCATTCCATAGGGCCATTCTATCTATTTCTGTGGTCGTACCTGATGGTTTATTAGACAAGACAAGATGGACTATGAATACCGGAAAAATAAAAGCTACCTGTTTTCCAGCTTGCTAGCTATTAATTACTTTCGATTGTACCAATTCTCGCAAGTTGCTATCAAAGGGAAAGTATCGTTAGTTATGCTTCAGCTAATTTAATGATGCACTGTTCGTATAACCCCGGGGTTGGATTGGATTATGCCAAAAGTAAGATACTCATCTGTTCTGGTGGTATAATTATGCATTCTGTTAAATTTTCGCAGAAAGTTTTCTTTTCATCTCTCATTTTATATTTATCTTCCAATAATCATTATCATCAACTCAGCCTATCGCAGTCAGTCAGCTGGACATAGGCCTCTATCATGCAGCACCACAACACTCGGCCCACCACATTCCGTATCCAGTCCACCCCAGCTACATTCTTCAGGTCGTCAATGCACCTCCACCGTGGTCTCCATTCAAAGACTCGCCTGCTCCGAACGCCATCAGTCCTTCGACAGACATGGTCAGCCCACTGCCATTTCAACTTGCCAGTCTAATATCAGATTGTTAAAATGAAAATATAATTATCATTATGGGTCACATATCACATCACACGTATAGTAAGCCGCCGACTGTGAGCAAGATCACTGTGAGTCGCAAACTCAGTGTGAAAGTGAAGTCTGACTACCTGCATTTTCCGTTCATCTTATGTTGATTGCTCACAATATGCTGTGGGGTATTCAAGGGACACAGGCACAGTCAGCCGCCGACTATAAAGTTCGTTAACTAATTTTTCGTAATTTTCAACCATAAGGTTGGTTGGTTGGTTGTAGCGTATATAAATACGCTACAACGTATAGTCAGTGACTGACTATGCATTTGATGTGAACCCTTCCTAGCGTTGAAAATGTATAAAAAATCAACAAACCATGTATCGCTACTTCACATAGGATTAGGTTTATTTGATGTGAGGGTCCTCCCTAAAATTATAATGTCGACACGTTCCAATCTTAGTGGAATGTAAAACGAATTAATGCGATTCTATTGAAATGGTGCGTCGCAAATGTTTTCAAGTCATTATCAAAGCCACGTTAATTAATCTTAGTTGATTAAGCTCGCATACTTGGAAAATCAATCATAGGAGTTACGTTATAGTTACCTATACCTACTCAGGTATTGTTTGTGCCTTTAAGTACAGTCAAGCAATAATATTTTCTTACCAACGGATTTAAAACCGTCAATAATATCTATCTGACCCAAGCCACGAGAATAAACATATGACTGTGAATAGTAGGGCTGTCTTCTATACACAGGCACGTATTTATACGTTCAATTCATAGCCATTTAGTCATTGTTTGCGATTTTAAAACAGTCGATAGAAAGATGTTATTGCTTCTGACTGTACCTTAGCTAGTCTCTTGAGCCTTTAGTTATTTTTAGGGTTCCGTATCCAAAGGGTGCCAAACAGGGCCCTATTACTCTTGCTACGCTGTCTGTCCGTCTGACCGTATTTATTTATTTACAGGGCTTTATCTTTTGAACGGTAATAGGTAGCCAGTTGAAATTTTCTCAGAATATATTTTGCTATACCAGTGTCAAACTTGGTTTGATTATTTTGTATCTTAGTTTAGCAACAAATACTAAAAATAGGGCAATCTTAGAAATATATTGTGGTACCTGCGTAAGAATGAGATGCAAAAATTCACATTTCGCACACGGTGCGTTGATGTCTTTTGATGAATCAGATTCTGTAGTGTATCAGGTTGATGGGTGCTACGGAACCTTCAGTGCGTGAAACCGACTCGCACTTGGCCAGTTTGTAATAAATTAGGTTCACACGAACCTAATCGACTCAAATAAATCAAATAAAATAATCTATCGATAAGGTCTTCTTGTGATCGACTTCTAGGTCTTCTAAGATGACTACCGTAGTCAGTTGGTGCCATTGGTGGCTTTCAACAGCAAATAATTTTTCCTGTGTAATAAGTGTTCCTTTATAAAAATTTCACTTGGTTTACAATATAAATAAATAAATATTATTGGGACTTTTTTACACAGTACCATCTAGTCCCAAACTAAGCAGAGCTTGTAATATGGGTACTAGACAATGGATATAATGCTTATATACTCTTTTTTTTGTAAATACATACTAATAATACATAAGAAACACCCAGACCAACACAAACACTTATGTTCATCACACAAATATTTGTGTTCTGTGGGAATCGAACCCACGACCTCGTGACCAGCAGTCCGACACTCGAACCACTAGACCACAGACGTCGTCAAAATCAAATAAAAAATCAATCAATGGTTAAAAAAAATGAGTAGAACTGGCTTAGCATGTAAGTTGCATACAAGACAGTCTCTGCTTATACTGCTGCCGAATTGCGTAACTCAATCGCGATCGCAATCATCTGGATGTCAATGTTGATTGCTCCGTGTGTTTTGACAATCCTTGTTATCGGCAACTACGTACCACGCAATGAATATTGCTTTAATTTCAAAATGAAAGCTGATGTCAAAGTGAATGCATTACACAATTGCCCCACTGGTTTACACCGTGGCTCGATATGCACTTGACTGTAGAATCACAAAAACGCATCAGTAATGAAAATCAAAAACGTCGAATGTATTTGATTTCACCCCGTATAAATGGTTATCCGTTCGTCTTGAAAACCTTGAAGTAAAATAAACCTAGTCTTTTTCCTGTTACCGATATCCCCTGGATATCGACACGGACAGAGAAAAACCGAAACAAATAAAAAATAATCGTGCTATTTTTCATTTTATACTCGTGACCACGTCACAATACCTGTGCTTTTTATAGATTTCGTACCTACTTTTATGTAATAAATTGCACGACATTAAAATAAATGATAAATAATAATTATCGCACTTATACCTATATAACCTTATTCTTAGTTTAAACTAAACCTCTTAAGAGGTCATTGTACTCATCATTATGAACAACTTTTACTATGGGACCAACCAAAAAATATTATAATGATTAATATAAACGGTTTCACTCACGTTATATCATCGGGTGTGCCCGACCGGTTTCGAGCTCGGTTTTGGTGCGCGACGCCGCCGCGTAACCAGCTCATGATTAAGGGCTCCGTTCGAGCTCGAAACCGGTCGGGCACACCCGATGATATAACGTGAGTGAAACCGTTTATATTAATCATTATGAATTTAACTCACGATAGTTATTATACAAAAAATATTAGCTGATCCCTTCATTTATGTTCACATAAATCGACAAAATGTAGGGATCGGCTGACATTTTTTGCGCGATTTCAGTGTTGGCCCTATAGTAAAAGTTGTTCATAATGATGAGTACTGTCATCCCTTAAAGGGTTGTTAATGTTTAAAAAATAATTATAATATGTATACAAGGTGTAATCGAAATAACTGAAAACCTCTTAAGGCGTCATTGTACTCATCATTATGAACAACTTTTACTCTGGGCACAACCCTATACACATAAACGTATAAGCAGATTTTTTTTTGCACTTTCAGGTTTGGTCAATAGTAAAAGTTGTTAATAAATGATGAGTAAAATGAGCCCTTAAGCCTTTTTCAGTTATTTAAATTATACCTTGTATCACATGTAGTAAATAATTATTATGAACTTTAAAAGTTTGTTTTAAAAAAAAAAAAAAGTTTATTTTATTTCTAATTCCAGGTGAGATGTCAGTTCTGTACCTCTTCACGAGGTATCGGTTCAACTGGAACGAGGTGGATTTCAGCATGTTTTCTACTTACGCCATGTGTACTTCATTAGTAGGTAATTATAATTTGTTCAAATAATTTAATCCATCTTGTTAGCGTGTTGCGAACGAGTGAACAAACGCTGTATTGGCCCGAATACACATGCTTGTAAAATGGAGCAGTCACTTGCATGCCAGGTAACAGCATAATTATGCAAGTAACTGGCACACCGTGGATACATTTGCAAGTAAACTGGCATGCAATTTTCTTACTTGCATGCCTGTAACTTACAAGAAGTATACACACATATAAATTAAACAGTGTCGTAATGTTACTAGCAGTAGAATGTGTAGCTAAATTAATGATACCAAAAAGTACAGAAGAAGAAGACGGATTTGACTAACACTGGCACGTCTGTAGCTGCCGCATACGTTCACACGTAACGTTTTGCAGACCCCTGCGTCCTCTCCCTCATATTGCATGCCAGTAAATCAAATGTTGTGCAATCTACTTGTTTGCCAGGTACAGGCATGTCAGATAACGTATACACTTGAAAGTAGAAGGCACGTGCAACAAGCTGGTATGCAAGCATGCAAGCTACAAGCATGTGTATCAGAGGCTTTGAACTTTTTAGCTGTGAAAACTCAAGCGCAAGTGTCAAGTCTTAGGAGAGAAAATTCTGTTTTGTTCTTGTCTATTATCAAAGCCCAGGCCATTAAATATGAGACTCGAGTTAAATAATGAACTTAATGTCTCGTAAATCACGAAAAAGTCCTTTCGTGATCATTAGAAACTCAAGTTGAGAGACAGGCTTGGGGTCCCGGGGTTCCTCAGAAACTGGGGACGAGTTGACTGACTGACAGAGACAAGACAATAGCCCAAACCGCTGGGTCTGGAAACTTGAAAATTTGAACAGAGGTTATCAATGACAATGAGAAATAATTTTTCGACCTCCCACTGATGTAGTGGATGTCATACTGATCCCAAATCGCACAATCAAAGTATGATGCGCAGCTAGCATATCTAAGTACAAGATAATTGATTTTGAATTCATTGGAATTTGGATGATTGTACTCATCAAAATGAACAAGTTTTACCATGGGACCAACCTTAAAATCGCGAAAAATATGATCTGCTGCTCCATACATTTTGTCGATTTATGTGAACTCAAATGTGGGGAACACCTGTTTTTTTTTGCGATTTTTTGTAAAAGTTGTTTAAATTGATAAGTACAATCATCCCTCAAAAATTTTCTAATGAATTCAAAATCACCCTGTGTACAAACACCATATCTCTTCTCATGTGTGTCGTAAAAAGCGACTAAGGTATTTACCAAAGGATGGGCAGCAGCGTTGTCTGAGTATTTAACCAACCAACTGCGGTCACCAACCCACCTGCCAAGCGTGGCGATTATGGTGTATCCCATCCTTTGGGGGAGGCCTTTGTCCAGTAGTGGACGTCTTTCGGCGGAAATGATGATGATGATGATACGAACACCCGACATCAATCGTCAGGTCGCGGCCCGACAAACAATAAGACCCAGCCTGCTTGGAGAATCGTCCCTGTGTTGGAAGAACATGAACATGATGGATTGCATTGGTTTCTATGAATGAGATCGTGGACGAAAGCTAGTTGGATTCTACGTCACCTAAATTATATTTATAGCCAGACACTTCGATATAATTAATATCAACGAGGTTAGTAGGTAAACAAGAATTAATAACCGCTATTAGTTTTCATTTAATTCTATCTTTAAAGTGTTGTTAGATTTTTTGCTTCAAAGTAATAGATGGATTCAAAAACATTAATAAAAAGTCACCTACTGTTTAACTGCTAACCTACGTGTGATAATACACGCTGAAATTTGAGTCACTTAATTCCCGAAAAGGGGTCATTGTACTCATCATTATGAACAACTTTTTCTATGGGACCAACCCTGAATTCGCGAAAAAAAAAACAGGTGGTCCCTACATTTTATTGATTTAAGAGAACACAAATGTAGGGACCAACAGATTTTTTTTTCGCGATTTCAGGATTGTTCCCATAGTAAAAGTTGTTCGTAATGATGAGTATAATGACCCTCTTTCGGGAATGATGCGACTCAAATTACAGCATGTATAATAGTTATAAATAATAGGTTAAGTTCCCTTCAATACGGTTGAGTTAAGCCAAGTTAAGCGATGGATGATGCTCGCGTCATGGTCGTGAACGGGTGCCATCTGTCGGGACAGTTCAGCTCCTACATATGTTACTATGGCAACTCTTTAAGGTTTATTTCTAAAGGCAATATTCTCACTTTTAAACTCGTGTTTATTTCTGACATTAACCTACATTGTACTCAAATTATTTGAATGAATTTGATGTAATAAACAATAACCTATTTTAAAAAGAGTATATCCTTGGAGTTTCTTGCTGGTTCTTCTCCATAGGACCCACAATCTGAAACCGTGCAACTAGAGCCTGACGTTTCAAAAGTGCCTGTAATTAAGTTTATTTGAAAAAAAAAAAGAATCTGAATTTGGTATTAGGTAGACAATTAAGAGAATACTTTGACTAACATTTTAGTATATTTAAAACAATAATTGGGTTGTAAAATCAAAATGATCATCGATTTATGTTGCTGACCATACAATTCTGTTTATAAGGATGAAGCTAGAAGTTCATATATTTTTAGACTGGTCTTAATATGGTTTTTATGTATAAAATCATTGCCTGCGGGATGTTTTTTTGAGGAGTGCGAATAATTTGCATATTGGTTCATTATCTGTAACTCAGTGTAACTTAATATTAAAATAACATAAAAAAAGAAAAAAATGCATTTGTATGGCGTGTGCTACAAAATGTTCAGTCTCCAACACAAAACAGTTTTTTTGTTTTTGTTTTAAAGCGAATTTGAACAATGTGATTGCCATAAGGAACCGATATTCAACGACTTCCTTAAATATATTCTGTTTTTGATGAAACAAATTCTACAATACATATTATAATTTTCAGGTACTTTATTCTCAGTGGGTGTATTTAGTCATTTACTGAAGTTTGATGACGCGATCATTGGTGTCATATCATGCACCAGCAAGATATTGGCTGGATTCATGTACGCCTTCTCTGCAAAAACGTGGCACATATACATAGGTACGTATTTTTTGAGGTGATATAATAAATAAATAATAATAAATAATAATTTATTATAAGCACAGCCATATAACTTACATAAGAAATCTTAATAGCTAATTATAAGGCAATTTGGAAACAGTCATCATTGTCTGCTGTCTCTCATCTTACTAATATTATCATCATCATCATCATCATTTCAGCCGAAAGACGTCCACTGCTGGACATAGGCCTCCCCCAAGCATCGCCACAACGACCGGTCCTGTGCCTTCCGCAACCTAATACTAATATTATAAATTAAACCATTTATTTTGCCACACATACACAAAATATATATATTACATGCAAAGGTAACAGGACAAATTAATGAGAACACAACATGTATACAACATAATATGTGTGGCAAGGGATCCAGCTCAGCAAACAGCAGCTCATAAATGCGAAAGTATGGACATTTTTTGTTTACCTAGGTATTTGTCCTTGAAGCACGCTGAAATGGCTGACCCGGATTAACATAATTATTATTATACGAGTAAGGGGTCATTGTACTCATCAATATGAACCACTTTTGCTATGGCCCAAACTTAGAAATCGCGAAAAAAAACATCTGTTCCTTGTATTTGTGTTCACCTAAATCGTCAAATATAGGGAACAGCTGACTTTTTTTTTACGATATCAGTGTTGGTCCCATAGTAAAAGTTGTTCATGCTGATGAGTACAATGACCCCTTTCGAGGTTTTCAGTTAATTCAATGCCATGTTGTATAGACTACTTTTTATCCCGAAAAGATAAAAATCTGTTCCCGGGGGAGGCACGATAACATCTTTCCGTGATAAACCGAATATGCAAACAAAGCCGCGGGCTATTATACTATATTGATAATAATTGTAATCTTTCTGTATTGTAATATTATCTTTTTAAATTGCAGCACCTCTGATTGAAATATTCAACGGAACTTCATTCATAGCTATGAGGTCAATGGTCTCCAAATTGGTAGACAATCATGAATTGGGTAAGAACTATTTTGTGTTTAGCGCCATCTGTCGCTTATCATTAAAACTATCTTCAACTTTAAATCTGAATCTAAATGTAGGTGGGGTTTATCCACAGGATATGTTTAATTAGGCAACTAATTTAAATTGATTAACTAACTTATTTTAAATATCAGTGGAAGTTTTAGTGCCTTCTTTAGTAAATTATTATATTTTTGAATGGTTTTACTTAGTGTCACAGACATAGTCAAAATATAGACTAAGTGCTGCGAACATTCATAGTGAAGTCAAAAAAAAACCGTGCTCCTTCGAGTACAACCAGAGCTCACGCACACATATGCACCTCAAACCGTGCTCACCCCTCTCAGTACACATGTCGTGGCATCGTCCAGTAGAATCGCGAAAGAAAATATCCTTCAGGTTTATGGTATGTGCATGAGAACTGGTTGTACACGAAGGAGCACGGTTTTTTTGGCTTCACAGTGTTTGTTCGCAGGACTTCGTCTATATTTTTTTCTGTCTGCTCATATTGCACTCATGAAAAAATGGAGGGATTTTTTCATTTTAAATGGAATTTTCGGCGTAGCGTATACCTACCATACCAATCCCATCGTACCCTAAACACAAGTCACACATTTACTTCATGAATATTATCAGGAACATGAATACATCGTTACAATTTGGTTTATTAAAAGTTTGGTGAAATGTACCTGCATCAGTTCTATAGCCCTTACTAATTAACATCGGGTAAAATATTCCATAAAAATGGTGTAAATCCTTGACAACGCCTCACATTTAAATGGAGCTATAATATAAACTACTTATTATCTGCCCTGTAATACCAAGGAAATAATTAAAATTCTGCAGATGCACGCATTCATTATGTGCCTGACATTTGCGTGTAATTTCTGCATCAACATTTTTGTCGAATAGTATTAGAAAAGGAAATAAATGTAATTAAATAATATTCTTATGAATTTCAGGTAAAGTAAATTCATTCTTCGGTGTGGCCGAAGCGATGATGCCGCTGATTTACGCACCGATGTACACAACGTTGTACACAGCTACTATCAAGTCGTTCCCTGGAGCATTCTTCCTTCTGGGCGGAGCTCTAACTATGCCAGCTGTTGTTATATTCTTGTAAGTAACTAAGTTATCTGAAAACTACATTCCTGACTGTGTAAATCACTTTTGTAACAGAGTCAAGACATGTTAGCGCATCAGCAAATAAATATGATGAAAACCTTTTTTTAACATAACATACCATAACATCACGCCTGTATTTCCCCGAAGGGGTAGGCAGAGGTGTATAGTACACCCACATTTCCAGTTATGTTTTAGTCCCATGTAATAGGGGGCGAGCCTATTGCCATTGACCGGGCACAAATCCAGACTCTGGGCTGCTACTGAGAATTTCCTAAAGAAAAAACCCAATAACACTTTGCCCGACCCGGGAATCGAACCCAGGACCCCACGATCAGCAGTCGCGCTTGCGACTACTAGACCAACGAGGCAGAGACCTTTTTTTATACTACGTTTTTAAAACGAAAGCGAGTTAACATTACATTCCTGTCCAGTCCTGAGCTATGCTTAAAGTTTTAAGTTTTAAGCTCATCGGCAAGTTAGAAAATTTGTACCGAAACGTGGTAAAATAAAATAGGAGCAGTTGTTTTTGTCAAGTTATTCTTGTAAAATTAAAAAAATAGTAATATATACACACCGGCACAATTAGCGGAACAGAAAAAAAAGTGAGACTATGAGATAATAACGCATATATTTGCCGAAAATGTAATTAGACACAAAATAACAAATTGATTAACATCTTTTAACAACGACTTTGAAAAGTCTTCGTTATTTTTTATTGAAAAATAAAGAAATTTGAAATAAGTGAAATTTTTAGATGATTATGAACCATCACAAAAAATAAAATAAAGTAAGCATTAAATGATTTATCAATAAAATTAAAGCAAAATTAATAACGAGTGTTTCCCCCTCTTGCTCTGATTACGGTTTCCATTCGTCTGGGCATGCTACAGATTATGTTATCGATGATTTCTTGAGGCAACCGCTCCCACTCCTCAAGTAATGCGTTTCCAAGTTCATTCAGATTGTTGGGGGGTGGCATTCTGGATTTAACCCTTCTTTTTAGCAAGTCCCAGACATGCTCTATCGGATTCATATCGGGGGAATTTGCTGGCCACTGCATCACCGGTATACCTACGTGGCTCAGATATGCCTGTACCGATTGTGCACTATGAGCACGAGCATTATCTTGCATTAGAATAAAGTCGTCACCAATAAATGGGGCAAATGGTACAACATGTTCTTCTAAAATGTCTCTGATGTATCGATCTGCTGTCATGGTCCCTCCTGTGACTATCGCTAACTCCGTGCGAGCTCCCAAACATATCCCTCCCCAAACCATAATCGAGCCGCCACCATAAGCCACTGTGTGTTCAAAATTAGACTGTATGTGGCGTTCTCCTTTGCGTCTCCATATTCGTTGTCTCCCATCGATCTGTTTTAAAAGAACTCTGCACTCATCAGTAAAGAGAACCTGCTGCTATTCGTTCAAATCCCAATGACGATGTTCTCGCGCATAGCTTAATCGGTTTACGCGGTGACGTCTCTCAAGTTTTGGGCCTTTGGCAGGTATATACGACCCTAAACCAACTTCTTCAAATCTCCTGCGAACTGTACGCTCACTTACTCGTACTCCTCGAACGTCTTCCAGTTCATTTCGAGCTTGTACAGCCGTTAATCGCGTATTCCTACGAACTCCAAGTTGTAAAAAACTGTCATCTCGCCTCGATGTACATCTTTTTCTACCTTGACCCCTCCTCCTCAAAAGAGAATTAGACGATCTGTACCGCTGGATGCTGCGATGAATCGTTGATACTGGTCGACGAAGCCTTGAGGCAATCGATCTGTAGGTATGGCCATTTCTTCTCATTACATCAGCCCTAATGATTTCCAGTGATGTTAAGTCAGGCATAATAAAGAGCTTTTAATAAACAAAATTGCCTATAGAATAACAAATTTATAAAAAACCATAATAATAAAACAAAGTTTAACCGGATTAAATCGCGTATATTATTTAAATTGGTTTCCCTGACGTTTCGAAAGCTTTGCAGCATTTCGTGGTCGCAGGTAGACTAAGATGACAAGCGTCTTTACAAATATTTCAAAAAAAGAAAGAAAGCAAGCAAAGCTTTCGAAACGTCAGGGAAACCAATTTAAATAATATTCGCGATTTAATCCGGTTAAACTTTGTTTTATTATAATGTGTAGTGATCGCGAAAACCTAAGAAGTTATTATAAAAAACCATTAAGTGCAATTTTTCAAAAAAATTACAATTACGTAGTTATTACTCGAACAAGTTGACAAAACGTATTGTTCGGGAAAATAACACAAATGAATGAAAAAAGTGTATGTCATCTAATTTTCTATTTTCAAATTTGACAATATATTAAAAAAATGTCATAACTGGCCAGTTCCTCAAGTAAAAGATTTTAAAATCATGCTTTTTTTGTGTTCCGCTAATTGTGCCGGTGTGTATATCTTACAACAAAATTTCTTAGCATAAATCTATAGAAGCAACGACTGTGCGGATTGTATGATCTGCAAGGTTAAGCTGCACTTGCCGCGGTCAGTCTGTGGATGGGTGACCGTTTCGTTACACATCGAGACCCCTCCATGCCTCGGAGAGCACGTTAAGCTGTTGGTCCCGGTTGTCATACGAATATCTATGGCAGTCGTTACGGGTAGTCAGAAGCATGAAAGTCTGACAACTAACGTAAATCTAAGCTCCGAATGTCAGTATTACCCAATAACTGGGTTGCGGGGGTCTGATGGCAGTCGCTCCGTGTAAAATACTGATGTTCAGCCGCATCTGGCTAGACTGGAAGCCGACCCCAATATAATTGGGAAAAAGGCTCGGAGGATGATGATGATGAAATCTATTCGCATATTAATCGCAAATTTTCACGTTTCAGATGGTTATACCTGGCAAATAAGAAGCATATACAAGCAAACTTAGATCAAGAAGCTGAAAGAAGAGCCACTGAAACAGAGAAGACCGGCATGGAAAACAAAGCATATGAGGCTGACGAAGTTGAGAAGAAAACACAAAAATCAAATGCAAATCAAGAAGACATGAACGATATCGTCACGCAATCACAAATAGAAATGGGATTTATTGAAAGTATTGTAAACAATAGTAAGGTACAACATTAGAGTTAGACATGACTATAGGTACTGTAAATAATTTTATGGGAAAAGATTTTTTATTTACAAAGACAAATTATGTATTTAAGAAAACTTAAAGGTAGAGAAGTTTCGTGAAGAAATACAAATGTTAGGCAGGTAACGCACAAGACGGTTGAGCTAGTCGTGTAACAAAGCATTGCACACAAAACAAAAGAGAAATATATCAACCAAATCATGGTACAATAATCAAAATGTGTTCGAAACGATAATTTTCGGGTAATATAATTTCATACGAAAACGTTTTCAAAGTAGGTTTGCTCGTACTTTGTTCTTTCTCAAATACTTTAAACAGTCCTTCTGTACGTACAAGCTACAAACAAAAAATTACAGGAACAAATTTACATAAACATTTAGATGCTGCTTGGACATAACGATTGTTCGTGAATTGCGACCGTATAAGCTACCGTGCCTGACCGCTTAATGCATTTTCTGCCTTATTAGTTTTTAAGGGCGAACTATTGAGTGCTATTCACTTCGATGTCATGCAGAGAATTTAAATGTGATGAATATATAACACTTAATAAAGATGAAAAAGTGAAGTTTCTTGTGATATTTGAAGATTTAACTCTCTACGTAGTTAAATTGCATGAAAGTTGTGTTAATGCCATAAGAATTTTAAGAAATAGGTATGACAATATCGAAACTATGAGAGAAAAGTTTTGATTTGAAGCTGAACGTCGTAGCTGCAATGATGGGAATATAATAATACCTATTAGAATTCCAATTAGAGTTTTCCATATTGGGAAAGAAATTGTTATTTACAGAAAATGATGATAGATGCTATAGAAGTCGATTATGTTTTGAATTCGATAAATAAGGTTGTCCCTCGCAACTATATCTCACAGGGCACGTATTAAAATTATTTTATTTTAAGCATTTGAATAAAATTCACCCTCAATATCTGAAAGATTAATCAAAGCTTTTTAGTAAAAAAAGCTTTGATTAAAGCTTTTTCTCGTCCGGGAAGTACTACCACCGTACATATCTATTACTGCCGCCAGTAGTACTTGCATAGAAATCTAAGTAATAAGGTAATAGAAATGTTATCTACTCTTTTAATACGGGAACGGATGTCGCCGGTTTCCCGCCACCAACACATAAATACGCAATCACGCCTACCATGTTTCTAGTATTCAATACAAAATAAATTGAGCCTAAAAACAATTCCGCTGTTAGATATGCTGCAAAATACAATTTAGTGACTCTGCGTCCAAAACAGCACTGATGATCAAGCAAGCGGTTCGCGCACTGGTGTCCTGCGAGACACCTGTACTACGCGGCGAAAAGTTCACGCACTTTTTCTACTTCTGTTACCTTTATTTAGATTTCTATGAGTGCTTGCATTGCAGTGCAAAAGATACGGTTGCCGATGAAATTACAATCACATGCGACTTCATCATTGTCTCAGTATTTTTCAGCAACAGCTTAGGTGGTATTGCAGTTGTTATGGGCAAAGGTAACCACCTTTCACTCGTTTCGCCATTTTATACTAAATAAAAAAAGACGCTAAAATTGACTGATCAGCGTTCAAACCACAGATTGATCGGCATTTTAGAAAGGGGGAAGGTATTGCTTTTCTATACCAATATCAACACGTTTTCTACGTCTTAATATTAAATGTCCTGAAGAATATTTTCGGAATTGTACAAACTTTCGCAAGACAAAGTTTTGCGTACCCAATAAAGTGATATAATTATGTTTTAAGCTTAAGTTAAATAAATGTAGATAATATCGTTATAATTATGTGTGAGTACTTATTTAAAGAAAATAAAGAAATGTTTTTAAAGTACCTTCTTTTAGTTTTGAAAACCAATAGTATGTTTCCCATAGATGGTAAAGAATATAAGACCAGCCTATTAACGTTCCACAGCTGGGCAAGGGCCTCTTCTCAGAGAAGGTCAAGGCTAGTCCACGACGCTGGCCTAGTGCAGGTTGGCGGACTACACACACCATCGAGAACTGTATGGAACACTTTCAGGTGTGCAGGTTTCCTCATGATGTTTTCCTTCACTTGATAATCAAATTCGGATCCGCACATGAAATCGGAAAGTCCGAGGTGCGGGCTGAGTTCGACCTTAAGGGGAATGTGACGACGTCTGTGGACTAGTGGTTCGAGTGTCTGACTGCTGATCACGAGGTCGTTGGTTCGATTCCCACAGTACACAAATATTTGTGTGATGAACATAAGTGTTTGTGTTGGTCTGGGTGTTGCTTATGTATTATAAGTATTTATTTACAAAAAAAAAGTATATTAGTATTATATCCACTGTCGAGTACCAATAGTACTACAAGCTCTGCTTAGTTTGGGAAGATGGTGCTGTGAAAAAAAAGAAAATTTTGCAGCCAAGTGGCGCCTCGTCAGCCAAAATATTACTAACTGAATTCATTTCTGCCAAAGTGGCAGTTTTTCGCACTTTTTCTATCTACAACTACAGCGAACTATATTTTAGCAGAGTTAATAGTTTCTGATTAAACTACAGTACTTGGACTTCAATAGTTAAAAACGAATATTCGATAAATGATGTATTCAGCAAGTAATATTTTTGCTGATGGCGCCACTTGGCTGCTACATTCCCCTAAGTCTTCCTATATGGAAGGCAAGCATTCAAATACTATGCTATCACTGCTCCAATGAGACAAAGAATAGTATTTTCTCCCACTTGCTCGGAAATTGGTTCATTATTCAAAAAAAAGAATACAACAATCGGCTCTTTTCCGTACGCAACGAAATAACAGGCCGGTAATAACCAACAGGACAATAATTTAAATTGCTGGACACTTTTTATTTTTTAAATTATGCTACCGAGGTTTTTAAGTACACTTACATAAATTAGGTGTTGTTAGGTACAAAATATTTATCATTATACAGGCTGAATGCGAATTTTATTTTTCAAAACTTTGAAAATAGAACAAGAACCGCGCGCGGGCGAGTTGGCGTGAATGAAAATGAGATACTGTTGAATTAATTTTTGTTGTGTTTCCACGCAAATGAGAGAAAAGTACTATAGAGAAAAGACTTGTATAGACAAGTCTCGGCCGAAATAGCAACTAACGGCCTCGTCTAGTTAAAAAGGACTCGGTTTGCGCCTCGTCCTTTCAAAATCACTTGGGAAGTACTCGGCTTCGCCTCGTACTTCCAATAATACTCGGCCGTAAATTGCTTCATTTCAGGCCTCGACAGTAATGTACTATTTTCCTAATGTAGAAAATATTTTTCAAATAGTAAAAAAATCTATCTCATCGATAGCTGAAGTTCAACAACTAAATAAATTCATGGACTCATCATGTTTCATTAAAAGTGAAAACCACACGCTTTTATAAACACGAATTTATTTCATATTTATTTTGAAATATAGAAAAAAAGTATAAATTCTACAATTTCTTTAAAGTTACAATATAAATCTATCTCGAACAGTATATTAATGAAACGTATAAAAATATAACAAATGAAATAACTGAGACTCTTCCTACTACACAGAATTATAACATTCATAATGATTCAATTCATTTT
The DNA here is from genome assembly GCA_949699075.1 of Asteroscopus sphinx. NCBI lineage: Eukaryota > Metazoa > Arthropoda > Insecta > Lepidoptera > Noctuidae > Asteroscopus > Asteroscopus sphinx. Next base: position 17,738,193 of record OX453013.1, read on the forward strand.
GTTTCTAGTGAAATATCAGACATTTTTATTGTCTGTCGACAAAACAGTCTTAATTCTTGTATGCACATTGTTACTTAAAATCTAGTACAAACATTTATTTTTATCTTTCTTATACATAACATGAAAGAATAGTTTAAAAAACATTTATGCTGTGCACATTATTTCGTACACTTTGTGGGGTATTTCTTTTCCTCCGAACGACAAGTACAACACCTTGTGACTTGGATGAACCTGAAAGTTTAAAGAAAAAAAATTATGAGGTTTAATTATAAAAACTGCAGAAGATAATACACAAGCAATAAAGGGACAACGGAATTAAAAGTGAAAGTTTCTTTCAAGACGCAAGTATTTTGTGCCCAAGTATATTATATTATAGGTACATATCGTCAGTTGTAATATGAATGAGTTACGTTATTGCTGCTATTAGTATTTTCAAAAAATCTTCATGTATCACAATTTTTGTTTTTATTAACGTAACAACCATGTCATCTTTGAAACCATAATAGTAGGCTTTATATTGTTTCTTTTGGTTCCGTGTGGTGCCGGACGTAAGGAATCGCATCACCCTATGTCTTTTCTAAATCTAATTCTTTTTTCAATGTTAAAATCCTTGCTCACTTTTGTCCCGTTTCACGGTACCTCAAGTAAAGAGCTCCCACACTCCCCAAACCACTACTAGTTCAACAATGTTTAACAGAAGGCTCTTCTGCAGTCTTATTATGTAGAAACTTGTATTTCTCCGAGCCTTTTCTCAACTATGTTGGGGTCGGCTTCCAGTCTAACCAGATTCGGCTGAACATCAGTATTTTATATGGAGCGACTGTCATCAGACCCCGCAACCCAGTTACTGGACGATAACAATATCCTAAGGTTAAACCACTCTCCCGTGTGGTGCCGGACATAAACAATTGCACCACCCTATATCTTCTCATGGGTTTCGTAAAAGGCGACCAAGGGATTCACCAGAGGATGGGCAGCAGCGTTCTTTGGGTATTTAACCAAACAACTGCGATCGCCAACCCGCCTTCCAAGCGTGGAGATTATGGCATATCCCCCCAACATGCTTGGGGGAGGCCTATGTCCAGCAGTGGACGTCTTTCGGCTGAAATGATAATGATGATGATGAAACGATTGTCGTGATGCCGTAGCCACTGGCTTTTCAACTGGCTTCGTATACAAATACATTTGAAGACTTTACGAAGAAGAACTGAATAGGAAAGAAGTAGAAGAAGACTCGAGTGAATAGGTTGTTGCTGGGCAAGCGTGTACCATCGTCGACCGCACTGGCGGTCAAACGCAAGCCCGTTAAGAATAAAAAAAAAAGTTACTCACTGAAAAAAAGGTCAGTATTGAACTGACTCACTGGACTTAGCACATAATGTCCAAGAAGTGTAACGGCTAGTTTATTCTTGAATTTGATTCTTACCTTGCCAGGTGTCAAAGCTCCTTGTTCTTTAGCCCTGCCGACGTACAGAGGTTCCCCAGCAGAAGTGTTACCAGCGACTACAGCAGTTGGAGGTATGCTTCCATCCCGGATTTCCTGCCAACGGATCTTGTCGGGGCGAGCGCAGCATACCTGTAATGATTGAACAAAGATTTTATGTAAAATTTACTAAGCATGTTCCTTATTGAGTATTTTCGCCATCATAAGTTATAAGACAGTGTAGTTTCTAGCATAGGATAATTATCTAGGTTAAACTACTTTTATTACTGGTTTCTACCCGCAACTTAACTGTGAGGTTTTTATTTTAACGTTATTTTAGAACGCTATGGCACAGAAACCATGCATTTTTCTGGAATAAAAGCATGTAGCCTATATAATAATATGTCACTTTCAAACCCATAAACTATATCTATGCAAAACATCACGTCGATCCGTTGCTCGATTGCTGCGTGAAAGAAGGACGAACAAATAATGTGGCATTTATAATATTAGTAGGATTATTCATATATTCTTAAATATTTTCATTATTGCGATCACATTCTTATCGATATACAAAGTAAAACTAGCATTTGCAAAAAAGTAGGCTTCTAATTTATTGAGCGCCATTATTTAATTTATTGAGGGATAATAAACAGCTGCAACATAAGACATAAATTATAGAAGTAACAAATTTGTGTAAGGTAATGTTGCAGCCCACTTTATTCTCCACGGATAAACAGTGGGCATAAGGCCCTACTGCAAGTAAATATCGTCTACTTTACGCCCACCTGAAAAGTTAAAATTTGTATTGCCCAGTAAATTGGTTGTACAGGTAAGATGGCATTCGCTTAGAATAAAATACTGATATTCAGACGCGTTTAGTAGGATTGAAAGCTGACCCCAATTTATTTTAAAAAAGCTAGGCATAAACTATAAAAAAACTAATTTGAGGTAATGAATTAAGTTAAATATTGATTTAAATTGCCTAATTATCGCATTATCGAGAAGACGTTGGGGATATCGAGTAGTAAGTTATATGTGCCTAATTTATCGCATTATTTCAGGCGAATGTGTGATGACGTCAGGGAATATCGAATAGTAATCTTCATACAGCGTACTCTTTGGCTTTGCTTGTGTATGAGGTATTTTTTTCTTCCGACTAGTATCGGTACTAGTGGCTGTTACATCGTCATACAATCGAGAATCGTGTGACATATTGAACGGTAATTTCTTCCGATTTTTCATGCTAATATTAATCGAAATAGCATTTGTTTTCATTGCCAATAGTATTTTTTTATTATTGACTTTTTGTAGTTTCGCGGATTCGAACTCGATGCCACAAGCGTGAAAGTCGGAGTACCCGGGTGTTCGTTTAGCAGACATTGTGACCGATGACCTCTAATTACAAGTCTATTAAGGCATGTCTGAGATTTTGTAACTACTGCATAGATGGCGCTGATTTGAACTACTCACTATAGTAATAATTTATTTACTAACTGCTGCATTGCATAGATGACAATCAGATGATGATCAATCTACAGCAATTATTATTGTAAATAACAACTGCATAGATGGCGCTGTATTTATATATTGGAACTAACAACTACAATAATAATTGTTATGCACAGATATGGCGCTATGTTCAATATTGGTATAAACAGTACTTATTAATAATAATTTTATTGTTGAAATGATAAACCTTATCATAACAGTGCAGTGAACGCATCTGTCACCTTATTATTGTTAGTTTATAGTAAATCCAGCGAAATTATAAACTGTCGACAGATTGTTAAAAGACCATACAGTTCACAATAAAACGCAAATTAATTATTTTAAGTATAGAGCTAAGCCGCGGGCGGAAGCTACTTTATTATAAATCCTCTGTGAGAAGTGTGGGTATTAAAATTTACCAGTATAGCTACATATAGGTACCTATTCTCTCCTTTCCCATAACTTATACGTAGTCGATTTATAAGAGTTCGATAATTTTAATATAAAAAAAACCGACTCCAAAAACCTTAACTAAAAAGTAAAAAATAATCATTGTATGTATTTTAAAATCTTAACATAAACCAAAATTTAGAAGGCGGCGCGTGATTTACCCTTTGCGTCATGTAAATATAATGTACAATCGAGCGCATATCTATAGTAAATTAAAAACAGTTTATGCGCCGCCTTCAAAATCTTGGTTTATGTTAAGATTTTAAAATACATACAATGATTATTTTTTACTTTTTAGTTAAGGTTTTTGGAGTCGGTTTTATTTTTTGTTAAAAAGTTTTTATTTCATACTTTTTAGTTGATAATTGCGAGGGTTGATTCATAAATGTTTATATAACCAATATGAGTTTTTTTTTTATTAACCTTTGTTATCCCACTGCTGAGCAAAGTCTCGCTCATGTTCTTCCAAACGTCCAATCACTATCGTGAAAAAAAAACACGCATATCGGCCAAGAATTCACAGAAAAACGAACCAATGAGCAGATCATCTAGATACGCGAAGCTAAAATAAACTGATTTATTGAAGCTGGTTAAAAAACTGCTCAACCTAAGTCAATAAAATTTATATGGGACCACCGCGCGGGCTTCCTCTACCAAATAAAAAAACAACCACGTAAATCGGCCCACAAATCTCGGAGTAATCGGTGTACATACATGAAAAAAAAAAAAAAAAAAAAAAAAAAAAAAAAAAAAAAAAAACCCGCGGAATACATAACCTCCTCCTTTTTTTGAAGTCGGTTAATTAATCATGATAGTAGGTACCATAGATATATTTCTATGGTAGGTACCTACCTAGTCATTTACCTAGCCGCAAGTTATATTTTTGTCATTCCTAGTAACAATAATTATAAACAAGTGGTCGATAAACTCCAATTTCTATTGAACATTTGAAATAAAATTAATAATGATTGCAGGTAGGTAGGTACCAGTTTTTTTTGTTGTTGGTGAGGTAAACGTTATTTATTAATTTATTATTTTTTGTCCTGCCTAGTAACAACAATTAGGTACAAATAGTGATCCAGACATAGAAATTGAATATTTAAAATATAATTACATATATCAAAGCTCACGAACACGACGACATGTGATGAGGAGGAATGAGGAGCATGTTACGAGGAAAGTTTCAAGTATGAATGTTGATGGCTGTAAGAAAATAGGGAGACTGAAGAAAAGATTGTGTGAAAGATGATATGAATAGAAAGAAAGTGAACACGGAGATGACGGCTGATAGAGATGTATGGAAGAAAAAAACATGCTGCGCCGACCCCAAATAAATTGGGATAAGGGCAGGAGGATGATGAAAGCTCACGAACACGGAATAAAATATTTTTTCCTCTATGCTCACGAACTTTACGACTTCTTATAGGATTTGACCCACCAGTCATTATCTATCTATTTGAATAATCTGTGCTCTAGTCCTATTTCAAAACTCATCCAGTATAATGAGTCAGATTATTGCATTACAAAGGCACATAGTTTTTTAATTATAAAATGAATCATAGAACGTTCTATCGCCAAAATAGGTAGATAAATAGAATATTATTTATTAAAACATAGAACTACCATGTACAATAAGGGTACATTGGCAGTCTTATCGCTAATAGCGATATCTTCCAGACAGCCTTTGGATGGACAAGGAAGACGTGAAAAATATATGGGGGCATTATGTGGTGCTGGGTACCTAATTGGATTATCCGATTAGCAAAAAATGAGCGTTGTGCGTATTTGTTTCTCATAGTAACACTTTTAATAGTTATTAATTAGTACAGTCAACAAAAGAGTTAGGTACCACACACCGCCAACCACATGCCGTCAATGATTATCAATGCACCGTGCATGCAAATATATCCATGTGCGTATTGAAATAACACACTGACACACATACCTACACACGCTCAGACAAGCGATGGTAAACTATAATTTCACAAGAATGGTAAGGAAACGGAAGGAAACGGTAAGGTCCATTAAAACCCAGGTCCACCGCAAAATTAAATAATTCATAATATTTTTATATTGTAGGTAATCAATTTATCGAAGTCTACTAATGATGTCAAAGGTGTTTGTAATGTTGTTCCCATCTACTTAACAAAATTCTTAAAACTGGCTGACAGATAACGCACAGCCTAAGTTGGTGGGTCTAGGAGAATTACATTTTGCAAAAGAGTTCCTTAGATGACGTATGTGAGCACTAAGAAAAGATTTTTGAAAATTCATCCCCTAAAGGGGTTAAATAGAAAGTTTGTTTGAAAACCCGTCATTTTTGAAGTTAGATCTATGAAAATTTGTATTTGGCTTCTTGATAGAAAATAAATACACCTAAAAGTTCGAGTGTTTCAAAAAAATAAACCCTGAGAGTGTAAAACAGGTGTAATTTAGTATGGGAGATCAGTAAAATGGTATTTGGCTTTTTCGTTGCAAATCAAGAATGTTTGTATAGGAAACTTGTAATTTTTTTCAGAAAAAGCTAGTAGCATAGATAAAAATGCTTCTCGTAGTTTTGATATGTTTTCGAAATAAAGTAGGCCTCATATAAAAACAAATTGTTAGCAACGATTTTAATTCCAAAGAAGCTGTCAATACATGCCCGTTGACAGTCGAGATTGAGGCGATTCTTACAAACAAAAAAGGAATTTAAAAAATAATTCAAAATAACAAACCTCAATGTTCCTCACGGCATTTTCATTTCCACCCCATGGTACGTAAGCTGCCTGATGTTTGAAGGCCAGCTTTCCGGGTATCAGGTCTCCTTCGAACCTGGCACGGATGACCCAGAGGGGGCTGCCGTCATAGCCTTCATAGCCAGCCACGACTGCCCGGTCACTGAGCATGTGCGCATCGTTGGGTGTTGTTGGGATCCATTCCACTGTTGCTGAAAAAAATACGCCAAAAATAAGTAATCAATTTTTTTTTGCCAGCAATCCGATGATAATGCCACACCTTCTTCTTCTTGTCAGTGGTACGACTGATCTTTTGTCAGATATGGCAAGCCCAAAACTTTACAACCTCTACGGCGTTATCAGTGGCGGCTCAGAGGTCGGTGTTGGGGCACAAAGGACAGGATAAGAGGTGAGGCATAGTTTGAGGGTCATACCCACAGCCACACGCTATCGCCGTTTTGTTGATGTAACCCTATTTTCCAAGATTATAATAACATCTTCCCACTTGGATTCGAAGTCGGTCAGTTTCGTAATGGAAAGTAATTACAGTCACCTATAAACACCATGAGGATTGCCAACGCGTTTTCATAGTTGAAAAGTCTAATTAATGTGCCTGTAATTACAGTAGGTTTACAGGGATATTTTTTGTGGGTAGTCTTTGCTCATCAGTCTGCACATTTTTTACTATGGGGCCAACTTTGAAACCGTGAAAAAAACAGCCGTTCCATACAAAAATCCAACCAAACCAACCAACCAACCTAACCAACCTAACTCGATCAAAATGTATGAAACAGCCGAAAAATTTTTTTACGGTTTAGGATTTGGTCCCATGGTAAAAGTTTTGCAGGATTATGAGTAGAGACTACCCTTTTAGTACACATGAAAAAAAGCCCAGTATACGAATTAACATTTTACAGTTTCGAGTTTTCTTAAGTAGGTACGGTCGACCGCACGTCGGTGGTAACACTGACATTAGCAGCATCTTTATTTCGTAAGCAGTAAGAGCGGTTTTCGAATTGAAGTGTTACCACTGTCATGCAATCGACTGTACCTATTTAGTTTTAATAAAATTACATACCTACATAGATATTAGTGAGCCAGTGGCTTGCATTAAAATGATGACAAAAGAAATTAATTTAGGTTTGTAAATCAAAATAAAGAACAATACCAAGTGTTCGTTGCGACTAAAAATATCTGATAGTGTATTTTTGTCGGCGTTTTGTGACTATGCGTCATTCAAGCATTCCTAGAATTCTAGCTCATCACCCGTGAATTTTATTGCAAACAATTTGAATATTGGTTGTGTGTGTTGGCAATTTATGAATAAAATTACATGGATAGCAAATAAATAACAAAATATTCATTTTACTTCATGTAAGGTTATTTGAACTGGAATTTGTAGATCGATACGTTTAAGGGGCATGTAGCAGCCAAGTGGCGCCCTCATCAGTAAAAAAATAATTACTCGCCGAATACATCATTTATCGAAATTTAGTTTTTAACAATTGAAGTAACGAAAATCGGCCAGTTTTGGCACTTTTTCTATCTACAACTACAGCGAACCATAATTTACAGAGTTAATAGTTTCTGATTAAACTACAATACCCGTACTTCAAGCTAAGTGGAGTTATGATATTGGCTAGGTGGCTGGTAACATCTCGATGGGGGTGACCGAAGATCGAGGTAAATGGCGTTCCATTTGAAAGGTCTATGTCCATCAATTGACTGCTATAGGTTTACAATGAAACACCGAAAGCTCACTGAGAGATTGAAAATTGATGAGCTTTATATTAATATTAGGGATGCCTGATTTTTTTGAGCTTGCACGGGCTGAGAATTTTAATTTTACGATAAATTCAATTTTTTATTCGAGGAAAAAGAAAACATGTCATGTATGTGGATTTGATTTTTGATTTGTTTTTGATTGATTTTACGTATTTCAAAAAGGTACCGTGTGGTGCCGGACATAAAGAATTGCACCACCCTTTCTCTTCTCATGGGTGTCGTAAAAGGTGACTAAGGGATTCACCAGAGGATGGGCAGAAGCGTTCCCTGAGTATTTAACCAACTAACTGCGATCGCCAACCCGCCTGCCAAGCGTGGCGGTTATGGCATTTCCCCCCCTTATTTGGGGGAGGTCTATGTCCAGCAGAGGACTTCTTTCGGCAAAAATGATGATGATGGTTTCAAAAATAAATACAGTTATAATCATCCTCATCCGGAGTACATTTGATGCGTACCTACATCGTTTGAAACTGGGGCTCTACTCGCGTTTGACAAACGTTCGTTCACTTCGGCACATATAAAAAGGCACAATAAAGATAGACCACGGTTCATAGTCTATATGAAACTGACCTGAGATCAGCGAAAGAAACGTCAAAATACGATCATCGCATGCGATATGGAAACGATGGTTGACCGGAGTAGCTAATTGTGCAATGAATGATACGATTAATCGAATATCCTAAAACGCGAGTAGACCCCTAGAGCTAGGTACCGAAAAATACGCCTAAAATACGGGACGTTTGGCAATGATAAAAGTTATGCTGGGCCCTAATTCACGTAATTTCATGACGCACCAATCAAATTGCAGTGACGCTGCGGTTCGTTTTTGACAGCGATCGCCGTAGATAAGAGAATACGAAAAGCATTGTTTTGATCGAAACTTAACTGCAACCGCACTGCAACTGCATTTCTTTAGTTACGTTAATTGGCCTACAGTTATGAGTCATCGATCAGAGAGACATTTCTAGTAGCGTAAAATAGCCACCTTACAAGATGTCTCTGGGGCGGGTTGGCAATTTGGAAACTCTCACTGTCAGTTATAATCATAGCTTTGTGGTTCATTGTCAGGTTATATCATAAGTAGGTAAGATTAGACGTTAAGGAAGCTGCATCTTGTAAATTTTGTCTAGGTAATAATTAGTAGGAGCAACAAAATTACTTACCTCCGTAAACAGGAGTGGGAGAGACATTTGGGTATCCAGGAGTGGGAGCATATCCTGCATATGGCCCCGAGGGTGCTGACGGAGCCATTGGCGTTGCATTCGCATACGACATCGCCGAGGGGTGTTGTTGACCAGGCTGGCCCGGCTGGCCTGGCTGGTACGGGTACCCGAAACTCGGCTGATATTGCGGTTGGAACTGCGCGAAACCAGGTTGCCCCGGTAAAGGAGCCGGAGCGTTCACAGGGTTGTATATCTGCGGGTATATTTGCTGACCCGGAGGCGGGTACTGTTGAGGGTTGCCGTATGGATCTGAAATGTTTAGAAAATGGTTTTGAAATAATGTTTGAACAGATATAGTTCAAATCAAACGGAGATGAAAAGCGATAATAGTCTTTTTAGGGTTCCGAAGTCCTACAAGGAACCCTTATAGTTTCGTCATGTCCGTCCGTCTGTCCGTCTGTCCTAATCCTTTACAGCTTAATAACTTCTACAGTTATAAACATAAGTAAATGAAACTTTGTTAAAAAATAGTGTACATATAGATCTCAATTTTAAAAGAATAAAAAAATCGTTTTTCCGTATTTTAGGGGTGGCGTCCATAATGATTAATATAAACGGTTTCACTCACGTTATAGATACTACTATACTACTCACGATAGTTATTATATAAAAAGTGGCGTCCATACATGTGAAATGGGGAAAAAAAAAAAATATTTCGCTGCACCCCCTCGTGTGGGATATCATTGAATAGGTCTACTAAAATGAAGGTAATGTTTGATACACCACTTTTTTATCAGGTGTACCATCTGCGAAATATAGCCCGCCAAAGTGGCTTGCAATGTGTCCCCCCCCCTGCCATTTCTAAAATATGCAATGTAGAAACTTATAATCTTCCACATTGATAGACCTTTATGAAAACTCTCTTTTAAAATTATTTCGAGTATAATATGATTACAATTTTTTGAGTTATAGAGAGAAAACTGAAAAATACTTAAAACGTCCTAGTTCAAAGGTCATTGACCTTAGAGAAAAATTATCATAGCAAATAATGCTCCTATAGCTACTTTCTATTTGAAAAAATCACAAAAAGTAACTTTGAATGACACGCTTCTTCAATTTGGCTTCTTGAATTTATCGCTAGATGGCGCTACTAACAACACGCTCTGAGTCGCGAAAGCTGCCGATTATTGCAAAAACTAAAATAGCCATGATTAATATTCGATTTGATTCGTTTGTAATTACACCGACTTAAGGAACCCTATAATACTGAGCATGGCCCGACATGCTCTTGTTTGGTCCTAGTTTTGATAAGCAATTACTAATATCAGATCACGTATGATATTGGGAGTTCTTTTGCATCTATTTCTATTACTACTTCTTTCTACATCTAGTTAGCAATTATAGCAATATTTTTGGTTACAAGCAAATTTCTTTATTCTGTTCCTCACAACTGATGTGTATACGCGGTAGGCCTGTAGGGCGTTAGCTGCGAATTTTTCTATAAACAGATTTTAAGCGGATGACTCATGACTTCACGAGTTCCAAATATAAAATTACAACTAAACTATTATTCTACTGCGTAAATACGTTAGCATGGTATGCGCACTCCTTTAGGGGAATCATATGTGTTTTCTCTTTTCTGACGTATTTATCTATTTTCTTGTATCTAACATAACATAAATGGTTAATAGGTAGGTATATTGTAACCATTTCGATTTTACACATGTGTTTTGTGGTCAACTCGTAATGAGACTTATTAGTTAATTATTATTAGGTGCTATAGTTATCGGTAATCGACTTGGCAAATTTAAAAGTACTCTCTACTCATAAGCAGGTCACAGTAATCACAGATAATATAGCTTCAATCTCAAGCTCTGTTTCTAAGATCTGACGCTCATCTTTGAACAGGATTTCTGGGCCCCTCCCTTCCCTCATCTACGGAAAATTATGAAGTAAAGTAATACTAGCGGCTAAACGATGGTCTTCCATGGCGATGGGTCTGACCAGTCTGCACCTCTGGCTTCGAATTCATGTGCGGAACAGAATCATCGTGAGGAAACCTGCACACCTGAAAGTGCTTCATACAGTTGTCCATGATGTGTGTAGTCTGAACCCACACTAGACCAGCGTGGTGGATAAAGGCCTAAAATTTTATTCTGAGAAGAGTGCCCGTGCCCAGTGGGACAGTAATGGGTTGATATGTATACCCTAAGGACTGAGAGAGAATTCCTTTGATAAAACCGACACGGGACGGCAAACTGTCAATGCTCGCCACAACGTTCGGGCCAACTCCATTATCCCGATCCACACGTTGGCGAATAGCGTTGGCGCCAACGTTCGGGCCAACGTGTGGAGCCTGGGTAATCCCAATAGTAATCATGCTTAACTAAGAGATATCAATTTGGAAAAACCGGCTACGCACGTTTTGCTACATTGTACCTATATCTTCGCGTCGCTTGGTTACGAAATAGTTTAAACCTTGGTCACCAAATAATTGAAACGTTTCTACGTAACAAAATAAAATACTGGTAAAGGAAATGCCCAAAACATCCAAAAATTTACTGTGAGCCGACTTAACCTATCTTTAATTATTGATTAGTAGGTACCTACTTTGAAAATTAAATAGGTACCTACTGGAAGTATACGTGGGACACTCAGAAAGTTTTGCGAAACTAAAAAAAATTGTTCTATACGTACATATATTTTTATCAAATCTTTTCAAAGTACTTTCCACCAGCCTCTATACAAAGATTCATGCGCCTAAACCAGTTTTCAAAACACTTTTTCCAGTCCGCCGCAGACACCTCGTTTACAGCCTGCTCGAACGCAGCCAGCGCATCTTCCGGCGACGAAAATTGTATCCCTTTGAGCTGATTTTTTATTTTTGGGAATAAAAAGAAGTCACACGGTGCTAGATCAGGGCTGTAAGGAGGGTGACCCAGGAGTTTGACTGGCGTGCTGTCCAGGAAGTCCCTCGTTTTGAGTGCGGTGTGCGCAGGTGCATTGTCGTGGTGGAGCAGTAGCCCGCGGAGCCCTGTGTTTGGTCGCTTGTTGCTTATAACAGAGAAAACTTCTGGCAAACATTTGGTAGTATACCATTCGGCATTAATGCTTCTTTGATCCCGTAAGGGAATTGATACCAAGTGGCCAGTCAAATTAAAAAAGCTAGCGATCAAAATCTTACCCCCGCTTCTAGATCGCTTCACTTTGGTAGGCGTTGGCTCATTTTGAAACACCCAAACAGTCGACTGGCGCTTGGTTTCTGGGTCGTATTGATAAATCCAGGACTCATCACCTGTAACGATGTCGTAAACACGCCGAGACGAGCCTGCTTCAAATTTGTTAAGCATATCACGGCACCATTCCACCCGGGCCTGCTTCTGAGCATCGGTGAGGTTGTGCGGCACCCAGCGTGATACTATCCTCCTCACGCGAAGATGGCTGTGTAGAATCTCGTGAACGCTTCCCGATCCAATCTTCAATATGTGTTGAATCTCCTGATATGTAATTCGCCTATTGTCTTGGATTAAAATTTTCACTGCTAGCACGTTTTCTTCGGTAACAGCCGTCAAAGGGCGACCGCTTCTTTCGTCATCCCCCAAAGTTGGTCGACCGCGCTTGAATTCGTTATACCAACGATACACGGTTGCCTTGGAAGGGCCTTCATCCATGAATGCCATTTGAAGTCTATCGTACGATTCATCCGGTTTCAGGCGACACTTGAAATCGTATAAAATCATAGCTCTAAAATGTTCCCGGCGCAGATCCATATTTCAGTGAGACACAATACTTTGAATTAACTCGCAAAAAATGTGGAGGGAAATTTTGAAATTGGAACTTACTTATTTTTACTTATAAATAATCATATTTTCGAAAAACATTATAACTGGCCAGTCTCCCATATATAAAAACTTTTTTACGCAATACTTTCTGAGGGGCCTGGTATAAATTATAATTGCTAAATTCAATGGCTTCAAGTCTAGCTACTCCTTTGCATTTTAGCTACTTATCGATTTATTAAAGGAAGTTTAGCAGAAATTTCAGCCTGATACAAAAAAAGAAACTGGAAGTAAGCAGTGCCTGCTAATCAGTGAGGCATTGATTCAATAAATATAATGTTATGTACCTACTAGTATTTTGTAGATAGAATAATTATTGTATGAACCGCCTTATTTGAGACTTGAATAGAGGGCGTACCTACCCCAGCTGACACGACGAATATTATTCAGAGCTTCAGAGGGCCAATTTTTGTAGGTAGGTACCTACCTACCTAATTAATTTACGGAATAGCACAAAGTTAACGGAACTAAAATTAAGTTATGAATTGATTAAAACTAGGTAATTAAAAGTTACATCATATATGTATAAGTAGTTACTCGACAGAAGTTGGCAGGCTATAATTATGTTGATATTATCATGACATAATCACAAAATAAAAAAAACAAAAATACACAAAACCCTCTAAAAGAGATAAATTAAACGACAAAACCGTAGGTATGATACCTACTAGATAAATAAAGAGATTTTACCGTGCATGACTGGCATAGGTAGTAGATAGATAGGTAGTTGACAACCCGCGTCAATAAAAAAAAATGGCGGATGACACGTCAAAGTCACTCCCTCTCACTCGAATTGTATTTCTATCTTTTTTTAGGGTTCCGAAGTCCTACAAGGAACCCTTATAGTTTCGTCATGTCCGTCCGTCTGTCCGTCTGTCCTAATCCTTTACAGCTTAATAACTTCTACAGTTATAAACATAAGTAAATGAAATTTGGTTAAAAAATTGTCTACATATAGATCTCAATTTTAAAAGAATAAAAAAATCGTTTTTACGTATTTTAGGGGTGGCGTCCATACATGTGAAATGGGGATGAAAAAAAAATTTTCGCTGCACGCCCTTGTATGGGGTCTCATTGAATAGGTCTACTAAAATGAAGGAAATGTTTCATACACTAGGTACTCTTTTATCAGGTGTACCATCTGCGAAATATAGCCCGCCAAAGTGGCTTGCAATGTGTCCTGCCATTTCTAAACTATGCAACGTAGAAAGTTATAATCTTCCACATTGATAGACCTTTGTGAAAACTCTCTTTTAAAATTATTTCGAGTATAATGTGATTATAATTTTTTGAGTTATAGAGAGAAAACTGAAAAATACTTAAAACGTCCTAGTTCAAAGGTCATTGATCTTAGAGAAAAATGAATACATCAAATAATGCTCCTTTAGCTACTTACTATTTGAAAAAATCACAAAAAGTAACTTTGATATGACACACTTCTTAAATTTGGCTTCTTGAATTTATCGCTAGATGGCGCTACTAAAAACACGCTCTGAGTCGCGATTGCTGCCGATTATTGCAAAAACTAAAATAGCCATGATTAATATTCGATTTGATTCGTTTGTACACCTACTTAAGGAACCCTATAATACTGAGCATGGCCCGACATGCTCTTGGCCGGTTTTTTTAAAGTAAATAGGTAGGTATCTACGGTGTGGACCAAAAGGTCCAAAAGTGTTGCAAAAATTAATTCATTCCAATCTGATCATAAAAAATTTGAGCCTTTTAATAAGTAGGTAGGTACCTAATTAAAACATGTAATTTACTTTCACAATCTCGCATTACTTAAGATTTACAAACAAACTTAATTAATTTTTTTATTGTTGTGCTTACCCTACCATGCATTTTATAAATAGCACAGCTTAAATAGGTACACAAGCCGCCATTCCTACATTCATTCTTTTATTGGCGCGGTTAAAAAATATACAAGGTCAATGTACTTTTGACCCGAGTTTCTCTTCTGTACCTATTTATTGTTTTGATGATACTTGTGATGTTGCACAAAGATATTGTCGTATTTCTGTTGCATTACATTAATTTTGCTTAAGTTTCCTTCAACATTCCTTTGCGAATGATTCTCCTAATGTGGGTACAATTTAAACAATCATTAACTGATTGAAATTATTTTCTAATTAGAAAAGATATTGTAGTTACCATACTACTATGAACCTATCCGAGGTGCCTACATACTTAGAATTAAGTGGTCAAATAATGTGACGGAAAAATCATAGTATACAATGTAAATAAAGAATTAAAAAAATGAAAAAAATAACCGGCATTTTGAATCATACAACACAATCACGTGTTGTTTGTTTGGCACCTTTATCTTACAAACATAACCTAACGACACCATAAATAAACCTAATTATATCTAAGAAATAAAGGAATCAAGAATACTTACACCCAGACATGTTTGAAATCTTCGTTTATTAAATCACCAAAAACAGGTAAGCACTATCGTCGACGGGCGGGTGACGCTTATCAACAAAATAAATAGAATGGAATGGAATGGAATGCCGCGGTAGTCAAGTCGCTGAGTCGCGGTACCACAGAACAATATACTCCGCGGTACCGAACCAAACCAAGTGCCGGCTTCGATTCAAAATGGCGGAGGGACTGGATGGAAGGGAGGTGGAAGCTCACAGATAAAATAGGTGTATTATGTTACGTCACAAGCAAACTGCTTTAGACATTTGAGAGAAAGTCTGGTGTCTTAGGTGGCCATACTCGCAAAGGTATAAGTGGTATAACTGACAGGTTTACCTGTGCAGGTTACTTGTATAAGTAAACCGGAGCCTACTAGAGCATAAAATGTGAGAATAACTGTACTGTTTTCTCACTACGCTAACGTTCTGTTAGCCTTTTTTTTACGGAAATACTCATGGATACCCTTCGTCTGGGGAAGGCGGAGGGGTATGTTGGAGTTTCCACACGGTGGCAGCCGAACTCAGCACAAAAGGGGAGCTCCAGGTATTCCTGTGGACTGCGGTTTGCCTGTACAGTTACACTTATCCCCAGTTTCTGGAAGGCTGATCAATTTGATCTATTGTCAAATTTAATGGTAGCTTCTGTGATTGGCCGGTAAAAATGTTAACAACCAATCACATCGCTTGACCTGAGATTTGACAGCTGATTAGTTAATGTTGGCGTTGATTAGCCTTTCTAAAACTGGGGGTTAGTAAGGCAAAACTGTGCAAGCAAACTCTTGCGTATTTGGCCACAATTTTATGAATGTAATTTTGGTAGATATATACTTATATACTGTTGAGATTTAACTAGAAATTATGACATTTACAACACATGAAATTGTAAATAAACTCTTCTCACTATGAGAAGAGGCCCGTGCCCATAGTTTATATTACCTACAATAGTTTACATAACTTTTTATTAGTATCTTTTCTACTCTAATTCTACCTACCTACATGTTTTTATATGTCATTCTAAGGCGGATAACCCTAACCATGACAGATAGTTTAGTTTATTTCGGTAATTTTGCTACCAGTCGCGCCATTATAAACTTGCGGTCAATTAAGGGTGTTGGGTAGGGTCAATTGTCCCTGTTACTAGGGCTGCCATGACCTAAACTGCAGACGCTGGAAATACCTGTGTACACATATAAACATTTTGATTTGATTTGATTTGGATAATAAGACATAAGGTTTTTACCCCAGATACCCTAAAAAAAATTAATAGTTTTTTTTACCTGCGCGAGCATACTTCGCTCCCAATCTCCCCAGGACGACCTCCCAAACTAGGACATATCTGGGGAAACCCGGATGGATGGCAGCCCTACCTCTCTTTGTACGGGCACAAAGTCCTTGCATCAGAAAAAGGTACACTGTGACTATGTGTGTGTAGAAGTAAACAGTGTGCTTGTATTAGTTTGACTTGATACGCAGGTACCTTCTTCAGGTAAGCCGCATTCTGCAAAAAAGTAGCTACCTAACCTACTGTAGATTATAATGAAAAAAAAAACTGACGATCACTAAAATGTCAAATGTACCTAGTCAAAAGTCCACGTTATGGGAACTGAGTTAATTTAAGGACATAACTTGATTATAAAAACCGCCAGTAACTTTACTGTTTAGACGGCCATAATAAAAAAGGCCATAACGACAACAAAAAACAAAACAACAACAATAAAAGCAACTAAAAACAATAAAAGCTTGGAAAAATTAACTAGTTATTCCAAAATGGGGATAGTGTGAGTGAGAAAGTAGTCAGTTCATAACTACTTGTGACTTTGGAACAGCTAGGATGGGTGAACCACGAAATAAAGAAAACAAGGGGAAGTGGCATATGGTACCGCACGTGTGACACAATTAAGCGCAGATGAGCAACATTAACTTGCTTAGTTTCCCGCTGCAACACTATGACGTCTCGAATGCTTACGTGAAATACTAGATTATACATACCTTATTGAGTAATTTTAAAGTGTAAAAATTATAGCAGAACGAAAAATGATAGAGATGTATTTATATCACCGCTATATGTAAAATTTTGATGAAAAAAATTAATTAACAAAAACTAAAAACCCGACTGCGTGTAAAAATAACAGAAAAGATATAAACAAGACCTATCAACACGCAGTTGGAGGCTACGTATGTTTTTGGTCATGAATTACATAATAGTTCCTATGTAGCCTCCGCCTGCGTGTTGATAGGTCTTGTTTATATCTTTTCTGTTATTTTTACACGCAGTCGGGTTTTTTGTTTTTGTTAATTAATTTTTTTATTTGAAATTTTTTAGTTTTGTCATCATGTTTTATTTATCATACTATTAATGTTTTTTTTTAATGGTCAAATTAATTTTTAACTTTGAATATTTTGTTGTTTTTTAGCATTTCTCATTCTAAATTACATTTAAACATATAAGTTGTTTATATTTTTTTAAATCATTTATAAAACCCTTTATTTTGATACCCCACTCGATAGGTTTCGAGGGGAAAAAAATTTTTTTGAAGCCGTAATTTCGCGCCAAAAAGCGGCCATTTTAATTTTTATAATTTTGATATACCCAGTGTCACTCTCACAATTAAGACGAATCTAACGACATCTCACAAGTTAAAATCCGTCAAGCCGTTTAGGCTGCAGGGCGTGCCAAAGAAATATACATACATACATACATACATACACTCGAAAAACATTACCCTCCTTCTGGCGCAGTCGGGTAAAAATAAAACAATTTTAATTTTAACAACTTGTTTAAGATTTTTTTTTTAAACATTATATAATTGCTAGGCCCTAATTGCATTTTAAATAAATAGTTAAATAAATACTTTCGGAAGTTTTTACACAGCACCATCTAGTCCCAAACTAAGCAGAGCTTGTACTATTGGTACTAGACAATGGATATAATACTAATATACTTTTTTTTTTGTAAATACTTACTTATAAGAAACACCCAGACCAACACAGACACTTATGTTCATCACATAAATATTTGTGTCCTGTGGGAATCGAACCCATGACCTCATGATCAGCAGTCCGACACTTGAACCACTAGACCACAGACGTCGTCAAATAAACCTAATCACATATTTTTTTATATTTTAATGGACTTTTTCAAATGTCAATGTGTAATTTTGCCGACACTTTTTCCCGAACTTAGTAAGGGCACTTCCACTTGTTTTCTTTATTCCGTGGGGTGCACTCATAGATTAAAGTATATACTGGGTGCACTATTATGTAGGTGTCTAATTAAATAGTCAGTTGTTTTAGCAATTGACGGTTTTGTACAAGTGTCCGTTACATTTCCCCTGCATGCATCGCAATGCTGTAGTGACTGTATGACGTCATCCTATCGTGGCTCTATGATCTTTGAACACAAAATAACATTATAGAGGACTGTAATATATATGAAGTAATATGAACATTAACAGACGGCTACGTAGATAACTAATTATTTATTGCATGTTTTCGTCAGTGTCGTTAACTGTCGTTAGTTTGTGAATCATTGAAGCGCTTAGTCATACAAGTTCCTCAATTTAAAGAAATAGTTACCAAAGACTTAGTTTTTTGTTTAAGATAGTTACCTACTGATACCAAATATCTACGCATTTAAAATGAACCCTCTAGGTAGTAGCTATAAGTAGCTAGCCTAGTTTAGTCTATTGATTAATATTTTTGGTGCAAAAGTACCACATACCAGGCCCCTCAGAAAGTATTGCGAAAAAAAGTTTTTATATATGGGAGACTGGCCAGTTATAATCAATCAACTCAGCCTATCGCAGTCCACTGCTGGACATAGGCCTCTCCCAAATTGCGCCACAACGCTCGGTCCTCTGCCTTCCGCATCCAGTCCCCCCCAGCCACGTTAATTGTAATGTAATGTATGTTAGCCAGTTATAATGTTTTTCGAAAATATGATTATTTATAAGTAAAAATAAGTAAGTTCCAATTTCAAAATTTCCCTCCACATTTTTTGCGAGTTAATTCAAAGTAGGTATTGTGTCTCACTGAAATATGGATCTGCGCCGGGAACATTTTAGAGCTATGATTTTATACGATTTCAAGTGTCGCCTGAAACCGGATGAATCGTACGATAGACTTCAAATGGCATTCATGGATGAAGGCCCTTCCAAGGCAACCGTGTATCGTTGGTATAACGAATTCAAGCGCGGTCGACCAACTTTGGGGGATGACGAAAGAAGCGGTCGCCCTTTGACGGCTGTTACCGAAGAAAACGTGCTAGCAGTGAAAAATTTAATCCAAGACAATAGGCGAATTACATATCAGGAGATTCAACACATATTGAAGATTGGATCGGGAAGCGTTCACGAGATTCTACACAGCCATCTTCGCGTGAGGAGGATAGTATCACGCTGGGTGCCGCACAACCTCACCGATGCTCAGAAGCAGGCCCGGGTGGAATGGTGCCGTGATATGCTTAACAAATTTGAAGCAGGCTCGTCTCGGCGTGTTTACGACATCGTTACAGGTGATGAGTCCTGGATTTATCAATACGACCCAGAAACCAAGCGCCAGTCGACTGTTTGGGTGTTTCAAAATGAGCCAACGCCTACCAAAGTGAAGCGATCTAGAAGCGGGGGTAAGATTTTGATCACTAGCTTTTTTAATTTGACTGGCCACTTGGTATCAATTCCCTTACGGGATCAAAGAAGCATTAATGCCGAATGGTATACTACCAAATGTTTGCCAGAAGTTTTCTCTGTTATAAGCAACAAGCGACCAAACACAGGGCTCCGCGGGCTACTGCTCCACCACGACAATGCACCTGCGCACACCGCACTCAAAACGAGGGACTTCCTGGACAGCACGCCAGTCAAACTCCTGGGTCACCCTCCTTACAGCCCTGATCTAGCACCGTGTGACTTCTTTTTATTCCCAAAAATAAAAAATCAGCTCAAAGGGATACAATTTTCGTCGCCGGAAGATGCGCTGGCTGCGTTCGAGCAGGCTGTAAACGAGGTGTCTGCGGCGGACTGGAAAAAGTGTTTTGAAAACTGGTTTAGGCGCATGAATCTTTGTATAGAGGCTGGTGGAAAGTACTTTGAAAAGATTTGATAAAAATATATGTACGTATAGAACAATTTTTTTTAGTTTCGCAAAACTTTCTGAGTGTCCCACGTAATTTAGAAAATATCTACAGCAAAGACATTAAATATTTACTGCCCTATATTAAATCTCTTTGATCTACAGTAAATTATTTCACAATATTTTGCAACAGGTAGGTAGGTAGGTATTGAATCTAATTATGAATGTGGATTGCTATAAAAAACCGGCCAAGAGCATGTTGGGCCACGCTCAGTATTATCTATAGAGTTCCGTAGGTAGGTGTAATTACAAACGAATCAAATCGAATATGGCTATTTTCACTGAGGTAGTATGTACTTGGCTATTTTAGTTTTTTCCGTTTTTGCAATAGACGGCAACCAGCTTTAGCGACTCAGAGCGTGTTGTTATACAGCGCCATCTAGCGGGCCAAATTTAACAAGTGTGCCATGTCAACATAACACGTACTTTTTACGATTTATTCAAATATAAAGTAATTAAAGGAGAATTCTTTGCTAATTTTTTTTTTCTCGAAGGTCAATGACCATTGAACTAGGACGTCTTAAGTATTTTGCAGTTTTCTTTCTATAACTCAAAAACTTATAATCGCATTACACTCTAAATATTTTAAAATAGAGTTTTTACAAAGGTCTCTCAACGTGGAAGATTATAAGTTTCTCCGTTGCATATTTTAGAAATGGCTGGGGAGGGGGGGACACATTGCAAGCCATTTTGGCGGGCTATATTTCGCCGACGGTACAGTTGATAAAAAAGTGATGTATTAAACATAACCTTAATTTTAGTAGGCCTATTCAATGATACCCGACACGAGGGGGGTGCAGCGAAAAAATTATTCTCTTCCCCATTTCACATGTTTGGGCGCCACCCCTAAAATACATAATAACGATTTTTTTCATCATCATCATCATCATAATTTCAGCCGAAAGACGTCCACTGCTGAACATAGGCCTCCCCCAAGCATCGCCATAACGACTGGTCCTTCGCTTTTCTCATCCAGCGGATAACCGCGACCTTCACCAGGTCGTCGGTCCACCTTGGGGAGGCCCCACAATTTACACGATTTTTATGTTCTTGTAAAATTGAGATAGATGTCTAGACTATATTTAAACAAAATTACATGTACTTATGTTTATAACAGAACAAGTTATTAAGCTGTAAAGGATTAGGCCAGATGGACAGACGGACAGACGGACAGAAGGACGGACATGACGAAACTATAAGGCTTCCTTATAGAACAACGGAACCCTAAAACACCCATTTTTTAACCCTTTTTTTATAAAAAGAGGCATACAAATTATGAAAAGATACCTAGATGGATTGTGTGAAGAATATACCTTTGTTGGATAGAAAGAATGTGAACACCAAAATCCAAATAAATTATAAAAAAATTAATAAACAAAAACGAAAAACCCGACTGCGTCTAAAAATAACATAAAAGATATAAACAAGACTTATCAACACGTTTTAACAACATGTTTTATTTATCATACTATTAATGTTTTTTTTTGAAAAGTCAAATTAATTTTTAATGTTGAATATTTTGTTGTTTTTTAGCATTTCTCATTCCAAATTACATTTAAACATATAAGTTATATATATTTTCGTAAACCATTTAGGTATAAAACCCTTTATTTTGATACTTCACTCGATAGGTTTTGAGCAAAAAAAATTTTTTGAAGTCATATAAAATGGCTCCAAAAACCGGCCATTTTATTTGTCACTTTCCCAATTAAGACGAATCCAACGACACCTCTCAAGCTAAGATCCATCAAGCCGTTTAGGCTACAGAGCGTGCCAAAGAAATATACATACATACATACATACATACATACATACATACATACATACATACATACATACGCTCGAAATACATAACCCTCCTTCTGGCGCAGTCGGATAAAAATAGGTGAACACTGATCTGACGGCTGGTAGTGATCATGTAGGTATGGAAGAAAATACCTACTCCTTGTCTGCTGTGAGAATGCCGCGGTCGACCGTTAAAAATGACGTCATAAAGCACTTAACAGCGTTGCTATTGGGCAGTATTGGTACTAGCCAGGCCTGGCTTGAGGTGCGGTAGGTACGAGGGCGCGGGAAGGGAAAACGGCATTCTCGTACCCTCGTACCAGACAGGTAGTACATGCTGTGCCGACTCCAAATAAACTGGGATAAGGGCTGAAGGATTACAAACTTATAAACCTCATTACTCAATGTGATGTATGTATAAATGTATAACCGATTACTAACATAGTTTTTTATTTAGGCTTCCGTACTCAAAGGGTACCAAACGCCCCAAACGGGAACGTATTACTCTCACTACGCCGTCCGTCCGTTCGTTCGTCTGTCTGTCTGTCACAGGAGCACAGGACTCACAGGTAATAGGTAGCCGGTTGAAATTTTCTCAGAATAATCGTTTGCTATGAGCCCCATCACGACAAATACTAAAACGTTTTTGTTCCTGCTCTATCTTCAAAACTGTAATACATACCAGCGTCAAACTTGGTCTGATTATAGTGCATACTATATAATTTAGCAACAAATACTAAAAAAAATAGGGCAAACATAGACATATTTATGTGGTGATACCTGCATGGTGCGTTGATATCTTTTGATGAATTCTCGTAAATTAAATCAGTTTCTATGGGGTATCAGGTCAATGAACAGAACCCGTATTGCGTGAGTCCGACTCGCACTTGGCCGGTTTTTACAAGTATAACCATTTCTTTACTTTATGGTATTACCACAGATAATATAATACAATGTATTACGCACAAATATATTATCATAAATACTTTAATGTATTTGTTATGGATCCACTGTGTGGATGAAATGAATTTCACAATAAATAAATGAATAAATTACATTTTTTTTTACCAATAGGTGAAAACGTAGCTTGTAGTTCTACCACAGGATAGGAGCCGATGATGTAATAGATGGACGGAAGGGTACACTAATCGATACAAATAAAAATTGTTGGTGGTGGTGGTGCTATCTAGGTTAAATTCGTGGAACTTCTTATTAGACTAGTCGGCTGTATTCATTGTAGTCGTGTAAAACTACTGACAGTAAGTTCGGTAAGCACAAAGCGTTCTGAGTTCTGGACTTGTAGCATAGATGGCGTTGTTACCTATTTATATTGTAGTATTGAAATAGAAAAATCCATTGTCTAGTTAGATGAAAATTTAAGATACCATGAAAAATATTGCAGGTCATTGTAACGTGTACCTTTTAGAAATACATGGTCAAGTGAAAGTCAGACTCCCACAGTAAGGGCTCTGTACAACCGGTCGACCTGATGCCCCATAGAAACCGATTTAATTTATGAAAGTTCATCAAAAGACATCAACGCGCCTTGCGCAGTTGCGCAGTGAACGTGTACCTTTTGCAAAATATTAATATTTACATCTCTTTCTTACGCAAGTACCACCACAATGTCTGTTTGCCTTATTTTTATTATTTGTCGTTAAACAATATACTGCATAGGTACTACAATCTCACCAAGATTTACGGATACAGTGTTACCGTTTTAAAGATAGAGTAGGAACAAAAACTTTGAAAAAATCCTGTTTTTCGAAGTTCCTATGGGGACCCCTTTTATTTGGTTTTAGGCCTTTAGGCTTTTTAGGGTTCCGTACCCAAAGGGTGCCAAACGGAACACTGTTATTCTCGCTACGCTGTCCGTCCATCCGTCCCTCTGTCTGTCCCTTCGTGGTATTTTTTTTTTAAACCTTTGAGCCCTGAGCTTCAAACTAACTAAGAAAAGTTTTGATTTGAACCTGAACGTCGTAGCTGCGATGATAGAAATATAATATAATTATTAGATCTCCAGTTAGTTTTCCATATTGGGGTTTTTTTTTTTTACAGAAAATGATAATAGTGCTATAAAAGTCGATTATGTCTTGATTTCGATAAATAAGGTTGTCTCCCGCAACTATTCCTATTCCAAAGCTTTTTAGTAAAAGCTCCTAGTGAAAGAGCTCGTCCGGGGAAGTACTACCACCGTACATATCTATTTCTGCCGCCAGTAGTGCTTGCATAGAAATCTAAGTAATATGGTAATAGAAATGTTATCTACTGTCTTTTAAGAGGCCGCAGCACGGATTTGGTCACCAAAGTCGTAAAACAACTCGTATATCTACGAAAGCTACGAGTTAGAGGTTTTGAAAAAATTAAATTTTGACATTTTTTCTTTGATCGCATAAGCGTAAAAACACGATTGGAAA
Source organism: Asteroscopus sphinx (assembly GCA_949699075.1). Taxonomy (NCBI): domain Eukaryota; kingdom Metazoa; phylum Arthropoda; class Insecta; order Lepidoptera; family Noctuidae; genus Asteroscopus; species Asteroscopus sphinx. Next base: position 17,762,819 of record OX453013.1, read on the forward strand.
AAAAAATCTCGACGGAAAAATAACATGAAAATTCATTGTTTTGCACACGTTTTGTCCAGGATCTCAGACACCCTACGGTATTTCAATATAATTTTTATTTTGATATGTAGGTAATAACTATTTCTTCAATTGTGCCAGTCAATTTTTTGATTTATTGAGTAGTTTTCGTGTAATAAACAAGTAAATGATTCGGTGCTTACGACCTTTTAAAATACTCGCACGCTCACATTCGCTGTCCCTTTTTAGCGCGCGGAATTCGTTGGACGCTGTCTCTTTCAATTCGTTCAATCAGTCTGCTGCGGCATTTGTACGAGGTGGACCTGCGCTCGGCTGCGGTCCAGACAGAATACTAATAGAATACGCATTTACGATATTAGTACATTTATTATACACACCATTTGATAGTGAAGGTAAAAGAAAAAAAATGTGTACCTATTTAAAGATAGGGAAGCCAAGAAAAATGTGTGCAAAATAATATTATTAATGTTATGCAAAATATTTGAATGTTCGCGCGTAAAATGAGAGAAAGAGAGAAGTGCCTACCTATTACCTACATTATATCTGTAACATGGGTTCCCAACCATTGGGGCGCATAAAGTGGCCCATGGGTAGGGTTGGTTGCTAGATCAAAATAAGAAAATCCGGAGAAACTCCTGGAAATTTGTAGTAAAATCCATATATTTTCTTTGAAATTTCTAATTTTGCGACCGTTGCGGAAGTTGAGATGAGGGTGAAGAAATTCTGGACTCCTTAGAATAACCCCCGCATTCTGGACACCTTAGAATTAACCCCACATTCCGGACAAAGAACCAAATTTCCGGACATGTCCGGAAATCTCCGGACGTAGTTATGGCAACCTTGGGGGGGGGGGGGCGCAGCCGCCAAATATAATAAGTTATGCTCCAAAAAAAATTAATAATAAGTTCCATCCTAAAAGGGGAAGGCAAGGCAAGGGGGGGGGGGGGGGTAGTGATATCAGCAGAATGCTAGAGCAGTCAATCGCACTGCAGTGGTAACACTTGAATTACTGTTACGAAATAAAGACAGTGTCAAGGTCAAACTGTTACCACTGACGTGCGGTCGACTGTACTAAATACGACAAATATTTGCAGTAAAACCTAAACTACCTATTCATTCATTGAACTTGTGAATCTGGCAACGAATGAGCCCGCTCAAGCGCACCCGGGGTTGGAAATCGCGTGGATGGCGGGAAATAGTACAACGCCAGCGTCACTGGATACGTAGTGTTATAATAAAAATAAATCGAGTGAATAACAACATGAGAAATGTAACTAAGAACGAGTTTATTTATATATATGTATAGGTAAAAAATCTTACTTTGAAAAATTACAGTTGAAGAAATGGGCAAATTTATACATTTGTCAATGTTCTTAATTTTGCTCGTATTAAATTTTCAATCCATTTCTAGTTTTAGAACGTTGGTATTTGAGGCCGACATAAACCGATAGGCAAAAATATTAAATCCATTAACAATATACACGCAATGACTTCGCTATGTGTTCCAACTAAGTGGGCAATGTTATGGAGCATCGACATATACCACCGGCTTTACCACCGGCCTGTCGCCAATTTCCATCAGGTACCACCAGCCAGCGGCTCACCTGCCAGCTATGCTGCTGGGCACCTGTGGAATCTACACACACCTGGCAAAGTTGTATCAACACTGTGGATACACTTTTCATCATCATTTCAGCCGAAAGACGTCCACTGTCAACTTTACTGCCCCATCGGCCATTCGTTCTGCGAGCAATGTGCCCCGTCCACTGCCACTTAAGTTTGGCAATTCTTCGGGCTATGTCGGTTACTTTCGTTCTCCTGCGAATCTCCTCATTTCTGATTCGATCACGCAGGGACACTGCGAGCATAGCCCTCTCCATTGACCTTTGAGTGCTAGCTTCCCGAACACTGCCCAACCGAGTCGGATTCGACGATTGACCTCTTTCTCGAAGTTGGACTTACCTAGCTGGACAGTTTGTCCTAGGTATACATCATCATTCATTCATCATTTCAGCCGAAAGACGTCCACTGCTGGACATAGGCCTCCCTAGGTATACATAATCCTCAACAACTTCGAGTGTAGATTCTCCGATGTTTACGGGAATGGGTGCTATATGGGAATTCGACATAACCTTTGTCTTGTTCATATTAATTTTTTGGACCCACTCTATCAGAAGCTCTACTGAGGTCATCGAGCATTGTACCGAGGTCCTCCATGGTCTCAGCCATGACTACTATGTCGTCGGGAAACCGAAGTTGAGTGATGTACTCGCCGCTTATGTTAATGCCTAGCCCCTTCCAGTCCAGAACCTTGAAGACATCCTCCAATGCAACAGTAAATAAATAATAATTAATTATTTTATCTTAAAAAATCTAAAAAGTATTCGTAAAACTCGAAAAACTCGAATAGTTGATCAACACTATTCGTAAAATTCGAATAGTGTTGATCAACTTGACAAATCGAGCGAATATTGCATACCCTAACTGTAGTACAGCCCAAGTCTCGATCGAATCGAAGGCTTTCTCGTAGTCCACAAACGCTAAACAAAGAGGCATGTTATACTCTTTGGTCTTCTGTATAACCTGCCGCAGAGTATGTATGTGGTCTACGGTGCTAAAGTCTTTTCGGAATCCGGCTTGTTCGGAAGGCTCGAAGTCCTCAAACCTGCGCGAAAGACGGTTCGTAATGACTCTCGCAAACAGCTTGTAGACATGCCTCAGAAGTGAGATGGGCCTATAATTCTTCAGTAGTGCATTATCGCCATTTTTGAAGAAAAGTACCACCACACCTCTGCTCCATGCCTGTGGCGTTCTTCCCTCGAAAATGACGGAATCAAACAACTTCTGAAAGGCCTTAAGGATCGGTTTTCCACCCGCCTTCAGGAGTTCGGCCGTAAGTCCTTCATCACCCGGTGCCTTGTGGTTTTTGAGCTGCTTCAGAGCCATCCTAATCTCATACAGGCTGACGTCCGGGATATCTTCGGTATAGTGTCGGGTCAATCGAGCTCTTGGGTCGTTAGCCCGGATTGCAGCGGGTGGACGTGTATAACTGTCCATAGAACTTCTCGACCTCCTTCAATAGCTCTGAAGAAAGAGTTCATCATATAGAGCCACTCTTTCTCCATAAAGCCGGCCAGTAGATGACCCCGGTGGTTCCGATATCCATATCCAAAATACTCGCAGCACATCATCGTAGCGCTTGCCCAGTTTCGCGTTGAAGTCTCCCATGACAACAGTGAACTGAGTTTTAGAGCCATGCATGGCTCTGGATATATCCTCATACATGGTCTCCACCTCATTGTCGGGGTGTTTCGAGGTTGGGGCGTATACCTGTGGCGGATACACTTTTATGTATACATTTTCAGGAATTTCCTTACTATGAAATAAATCACACAGGGTTGACACAATCAAAGTAACGGAAAAGTTTTTTATACAAAAGAAAGGTCATCATCATCATCATCATTTCAGCCGAAAGACGTCCACTGCTGGACATAGGCCTCCCCCAAGCATCGCCACAACGACCGGTCCTGTGTCTTCCGCATCCAGCGGATTCCCGCGACCTTCACCAGGTCGTCGGTCCACCTTGTGGGGGGCCTACCCACGCTGCGCCTTCCAGTACGCGGTCGCCACTCCAGAACTTTACTGCCCCATCGGCCATCCGTTCTGCGAGCAATGTGCCCCGCCCACTGCCACTTAAGTTTGGCAATTCTTCGGGCTATGTCGGTTACTTTCGTTCTCCTGCGAATCTCCTCATTTCTGATGGAAAGAAAGGTATTCATTGATAAAAATATAGAGTTACATGACAGCTTGACAGTTTATGCACAAGTACAGGTGGGCAATAATGAAACTCTTTGAGTCATTTATAATAAAAGGCGGCTATCACCACTTTGACCCACACCTGGCAAAGTAAATATAAAATGTTGTTTTCCCAAGGCATGGCAATAATGATTAATGTGACATGTAATTAATAAATACTATAATAATAATAATAATGTCCTACCGGCCGAATTTCGGTCACGGCGGCCAATCTCAATGGAGACTAGCCATCTGCGCGGGACATATTATATATAGTGCACAAGTGTGTGCGTAAACACAGGTGCACTCTCTATCCCTCACTCTCATAATCCGATGGGACGGCAATTCGACACGACCGGAGAGAGATCAGGCGCAGGACCGACGGCTTTACGTGCTCTCCGAGGCACGAAGGGGTCTCGAAGTCTCGATGTGTAACGAAACGGAATAAATACTAAACTTACTATACTTATTTATGTGTAATGAATACTATACTTAGTACTTCTACTTTAATAGTAGTAAACTTTAGTATTTAATTTGCCATAAGTAAGTCAAAGTGGTGATATCTGACTTACCAGGCCCCTCAGAAAGTATTGCGAAAAAAAGTTTTTATATATGGGAGACTGGCCAGTTATAATGTTTTTCGAAAATATGATTATTTATAAGTAAAAATAAGTAAGTTCCAATTTCAAAATTTCCCTCCACATTTTTTGCGAGTTAATTCAAAGTATTGTGTCTCACTGAAATATGGATCTGCGCCGGGAACATTTTAGAGCTATGATTTTATACGATTTCAAGTGTCGCCTGAAACCGGATGAATCGTACGATAGACTTCAAATGGCATTCATGGATGAAGGCCCTTCCAAGGCAACCGTGTATCGTTGGTATAACGAATTCAAGCGCGGTCGACCAACTTTGGGGGATGACGAAAGAAGCGGTCGCCCTTTGACGGCTGTTACCGAAGAAAACGTGCTAGCAGTGAAAATTTTAATCCAAGACAATAGGCGAATTACATATCAGGAGATTCAACACATATTGAAGATTGGATCGGGAAGCGTTCACGAGATTCTACACAGCCATCTTCGCGTGAGGAGGATAGTATCACGCTGGGTGCCGCACAACCTCACCGATGCTCAGAAGCAGGCCCGGGTGGAATGGTGCCGTGATATGCTTAACAAATTTGAAGCAGGCTCGTCTCGGCGTGTTTACGACATCGTTACAGGTGATGAGTCCTGGATTTATCAATACGACCCAGAAACCAAGCGCCAGTCGACTGTTTGGGTGTTTCAAAATGAGCCAACGCCTACCAAAGTGAAGCGATCTAGAAGCGGGGGTAAGATTTTGATCGCTAGCTTTTTTAATTTGACTGGCCACTTGGTATCAATTCCCTTACGGGATCAAAGAAGCATTAATGCCGAATGGTATACTACCAAATGTTTGCCAGAAGTTTTCTCTGTTATAAGCAACAAGCGACCAAACACAGGGCTCCGCGGGCTACTGCTCCACCACGACAATGCACCTGCGCACACCGCACTCAAAACGAGGGACTTCCTGGACAGCACGCCAATCAAACTCCTGGGTCACCCTCCTTACAGCCCTGATCTAGCACCGTGTGACTTCTTTTTATTCCCAAAAATAAAAAATCAGCTCAAAGGGATACAATTTTCGTCGCCGGAAGATGCGCTGGCTGCGTTCGAGCAGGCTGTAAACGAGGTGTCTGCGGCGGACTGGAAAAAGTGTTTTGAAAACTGGTTTAGGCGCATGAATCTTTGTACAGAGGCTGGTGGAAAGTACTTTGAAAAGATTTGATAAAAATATATGTACGTATAGAACAATTTTTTTTAGTTTCGCAAAACTTTCTGAGTGTCCCACGTACTACTTGATTATAAACGACTACTATCGTCGAATCCGACTCGGTTGGGCAGCGTTCGGGAAGCTACGCAATATCTTCTCGTCCAAAATACCGCAGTGTCTCAAGACGAAAGTCTTTGACCAGTGTGTGTTGCCAGTAATTACTTACGGTACTGAAACGTGGTCGCTCACAATGGGCCTGATAAGAAGGCTCAAAGTCACTCAAAGGGCAATGGAGAGGGCTATGCTCGGAGTGTCCCTGCGTGATCGAATCAGAAATGAGGAGATTCGCAGGAGAACGAAAGTAACCGACATAGCCCGAAGAATTGCCAAACTTAAGTGGCAGTGGGCGGGGCACATTGCTCGCAGAACGGATGGCCGATGGGGCAGTAAAGTTCTGGAGTGGCGACCGCGTACTGGAAGACGCAGCGTGGGTAGGCCCCCCACAAGGTGGACCGACGACCTGGTGAAGGTCGCGGGAATCCGCTGGATGCGGAAGGCACAGGACCGGTCGTTGTGGCGATGTTTGGGGGAGGCCTATGTCCAGCAGTGGACGTCTTTCGGCTGAAATGATGATGATGATGATGATAAACGACTACTTAGCAAGTTTTTACTGCATAACATTGCCCAAAGTGATAACAAATTATTCAATTGACTGTTTTTCCGTGAAATCACATATAAGCATCTATCATTATAAATCATTAATTAGTTTTCTTCAGTGAATTTGTCTCAGCCATTCACCTACATTTCTCTTACACAAATATTTATATTTCATGTAAGTAACGAAGATAGTACCATTTATAATTTGAAAAGAGTGTATCCATGGAGTTTCTTGTCGGCTCTTCTCCATAGTACCAATTTTTTGGAATCGAACGACCAGCAGCCGTCAGGCACACGAGGAGGTAATCTGGCCGAGCACCTGTATAATCAGGGACCCAACCCCTACCAACTTTAACCCCTTTTACCCCCGAACTCTTGCCAATCGATATTAGATCCAACCCGTAATTTGCTCGCCCCCTATTACATGAGACTTGTACGCAAAATACACGCTTGGACGTGGAGTTGCGGAAACCAGCCCGTTATACTATACACGGGACTTATAACATAATTGGCGAAATGTAGGTGTACTATACACCTCTGCCTTCCCCTTCGGAGAAACACAGGCGTGATGTCATGTTATGTTATAACATGTCTTATTACCAGAGCCATAAAACTGATAGTTTCAGAAAAATCAAAGGTGAGCAATGTTGGGTTTGCAGGTAACTTTGCCCGGCTCTTTTATCACTTTTTTCAGATAATTTTCTATTTCGGGGTGCCAAATTCCAAAATTCAAAGCGTTTGGTAGTAATAAATATAATGGCAAAGTTTGCTATGCGTTCCGTCTTATAATATTCCCAAAAACAAAAAAAATAAGCATAATTGCGGCCAAAAGTTTCAAGGTAGGTACCTACCAGATTAAAAAAAAATATTTTAATAAATATTTGTACCTACTGTGTGTATAGTAGAAAGTTGTGAATTAGCTGTAGGTATATAAGTAGGTAAAAAAATCATTGGTAGGTATATACTGACCTACCTACCGACATTATTTTATTTCGGTACATTTAGACTTCCTCGTTGGTGTAGTGGTCGCAAGCGCGACTGCTGATCATAGGGTCTTGGGTTCGATTCCCGGGTCGGGCAAAGTGTTATTGGGTTTTTTCTTTAGGAAATTCTCAGTAGCAGCCCGGAGTCTGGATTTATGCCCGGTTAATGGCAATAGGCTCGCCCCCTATTACATGGGACTATAACATAACTGGCGAAATGTGGGTGTACTATACACCTCTGCCTACCCCTTCGGGGAAATACAGGCGTGATGTTATATTATGTTGTTATGTAATGTTGGTACATTTAGCTACTTATGTTACCTGGTACCTGTTAGTCAAAAATATCCCCAGGTCTCCAGAGTATTTTATATTAGAACATAGCTCATAGGTACCTACAATCATTCCATCATCATCATCATTTCATTTAGGTATCTACACCTATTACCTAGCAGAGATATTTTTTAATAAAAACGAGCGCACCTTATTCTTACTTGTATTTGTCGTGTACATGCACAATGCGTTAGCATTTGTATGTGTGTGCGTAGAGCTGAGGTGATGTGAATGTGAGTACAAGCCGGCTAAAACGCGTTGCCTCTGATGCGCGACTCCACGACTCGAGCTCGCGCACTCGGTAGCATTTGCGGTTCCGCGTACGCGCGCGTAGAGACGTAAGGCCTGTGGTGAGGGGAAGGGAAGAGACGAAATCTATCTCGTAGCGCTGCTATGGTGGACTCTTAATACGGGAACGGATGTCGCGGGTTTTCCGCCACCAACACATAAATACACAATCACGCCTACCATGTTTCTAGTATTCAATACAAAATAAATTAAGCTTAAAAACCATTCCGCTGTTAGATATGCTGCAAAATACAATTTTAGTGACTCTGCGTCCAAAACAGCACTGATGATCGAACAAACGGTTCGTGCACTGGTGTCTTAAAATACACCTGCCCCCCTAGCCATGTTGACAATCTACAATCTTCAACGCTATAGAAAAAATGAAAATTTGTGGAAATGACATATCTCAACGAATGACTTTATCGTTGAGATATGTCATTCCCATACACCTGTACTACGCGGCGACAAGTTCACGTGCTTTTGCTACTTCTGTTACCTTTATTTAGATTTCTATGAGTGCTTGCATTGCTGTGCAAAAGATACAGTTGCCGATGAAATTACAATCACATGAGACTTCATTATTATGTCTCAGTTTTTTTCAGCAACAGCTTAGGTAGTATTACAGTTGTTATGGGCAAAGGTAACCGCTTAAGACGCTGACAACAGCCAAATACCCCAAATAGGCTTCTTTTAAAAACATTTTTAGCTGTATCTATTCAGTTTGTGGCAGTGAAAAAAATATATGTTAATCTAGATCGTATTTTCTGAAACTGTATTGTGCCCAAAACACGTTTTCTTGAAGTTTTCTCGATGGAAAAGAATTGTAAACTAACCTCTTAAAACATGCTTTAAAGCAAACCATCTCTATTGTTTACTAAATATTATAAATAAAATTAAGAAAACATTTGAGAATGACAATAATCTAAACATTTGTTGTTTCTGTTATTCAAATAAGCTTTTAGTTTTTAATTGTTAATTTTCATTCAAGTTGAGCGGCGTATCCGACGTCCCTCAGCTCGTTGCCTCTCTTTCAGTTCTGCTATGCTATTCTCTAAGGATACAGCCTTGCGTGCAACGCTGCCGCAGCGTCGAAACCTTGATTTGGTATTCACTAAAGTACGAAAAGCTACACTAGCGCTCAAGGCTGTGACGGCCGTGAGTTGGAACTACTCGACGACAGAGAAATTGACACTTCTTCATACATTTTGGTATTCCGTAAACAAAAACCAGCGTCGAGATCGCTCACAGCCTCACGCACAGCCCAGTGTTACCAGATGGCATGTTTGAAATTATCACAAATCTAGAAAAAAAATATCTTATGTTTATCGCATACGTGAAGAATGACTCTCCTCCACAAAATTGTAATTATATTGATATTTAGAGGTCTCATGTTTCTATTAATTAGTGTGTTTTATTTAACACTAGCTAGCCCGACCATACGTTCCTATCAAAATTTTTTTTTCACAAAATCCATCGCGTGCTCCGCACTCGCAATGTTAAAAACAATTCGCCTAAGTTTTATCGCAATAGGATGAATGGTATAGGAACGCATACGGGACAAAAAAGAAAAATATATTTTTATTTGTAGATAAATAAAATCAGAAAATTATTAGAAAAAGAAAAGAAAAATTTCTTATTGTCCCAGTTAGCAGCGTGCAACAGTTAAAAAAACGTAACAATGCAAAGCAAAAAAAAAAACAGATACCTAACTAATCCAATAGCACTCAGTCTGATAGTCTGACTCTAGGTCTGACTGTCCTGACTGAACTGGTAACTGACGCAAACCGACCCACGAACTAAGACCGAACAAAATGAATAAGTGGAAAAGGACGCAGTATGCGGTTGGAAGGGAAGCATCGTTTTTTTATGGTCTTATGCGTGCATTTTATTCAGTATGTCGTGTGCATCACACTGCACTGCACACTGCACTGCACTCATTATGAGTGAGAGTGACGAGAATGTATGCTTAAATGCTTGTTGTTAGTGCTGGTTGTTGTCTAAAAAATTACTAAGCCTCAAAAATATCACAGCGTTATTAAAATTATCGTATGAATTTACAAAACTATCGTTCGATACTCTGCTATTATTTTTTACCGCAAAGGACTTGCAATCATCGTAGATGTACGATAATTATCGCACGTCTGGCAACGCTGCCACAGCCACGCTTCTATCTGTCTAATCTAAAAGCTAAAAAGCTACACTAGCGCTCAAGGCTGTGACGGCCAAGAGTTGGAACTACTCTACAGCGGACCATTTGACACTTCTTGAACATTTTGGTATTCTCTAAGCAAAAAACAGCGTCGAGGTCGCTCACAGCTTGTCACAGCCTCGCCCTTAACCACGATTCTATCTGTCAAATCTAAAAGCTACAAATATTGCGCCGAGTCTTATATAGTTTAGTAACAAAAATCATTATTACTCGTAATTGAAAGTGCAAAGAAATGCAATAAAAGAAATGGAAGCAGAGCACAGATGATTACAAGTCTCTATTTATTGGAAAAAGCTAAAAAGTGAAGATTTCAAGAAGGCACGAAACGAAGGCAAAACAAGACAGTTCAACACTTTTCCCAGGATTTAGAGTTTATCCATATTTACAGGCTTTTTAAGGATTTAATTAATGTATTAGAAAGTGATTTTACTCCATATTTGCCTCCATATATAACATTATTGACTGTATTCTAATTTTACTAACAGTTTTTTTAAGTATAGAATGGTTCTGAATTTATGAGTACTATTGTTACTTATAAAGAATGTATTATTAGGTATAAATATTCATACTTTTGATATATAAATATGAGTTTGTGAAGATATTTGTTACACTCAATCACACTGAAACGGCGGAGCAGATTTGGATGAAATTTGACACGCAGGTAGACTATAACCCAAATTAACATATGGGCTACTTTTTATCCCAGAAAAATAAAAAGCTCCCGAGGGATGCGAGATAAGTCTTTCTGTGATAAACGGAATTATATGCAGGCGAAGCTGCAGGCTAAGTCTACATAACATCACGCCTGTATTTCCCCGAAGGGGTAGGCAGAGGTACACCTCTACTATACATAGTAGGTATACCCATATTTCACCAGTTATGTTATAAGTCCCATGTAATAGGGGGCCTATTGCCATTAACCGGGCACAAATCCAGACTAAGTCTAGTTAGTAGGGCTGTCTTGTTTTTAATTTTTTGTGTGTTTACGTATGTACATACTAAAAGGCAATCATAAATTAAACATGTGTATTTTCCTTATCCATTTTTTATTTACATTGAAAAAAATAAGTAATATAATACATCATCATATTTTCCACCAAAATGCACACAAATCCTGCAGTGCTTGGGTTTGCCTTGATGACCCACTGATCACCATAAAAATCTCAAAATCCTTTTCTGGTTATCAATAAGGAGTCTTTGATTTTCCAACCAACAACAGAGACTCTTCAAAAAACCATTCATTTTTCAAACGCTTTTCTTCAATGGCGTTAAATCTTTCAGTCCGGCTCGCCATTTGTGACTGCCTTTGTGAAGGTGGTGAGCGCTGGAGCAGACTTCGTTGTGCCGTTGTCAACAAACGACGCCTACGAGGTGCTAAAAAGAAAAATAACTTTAAGCAATTAGTTGTAAATTTAATAAAGGCAAGCCAAGCCGTCTAAAAGCTTCACATGCGCTTGGGATGGGATTACGCCATAGACTTATATATTACTAGCGTCTTGACAAGCTAAGATACACAGTAGATTTTAAAAGTGTTTTAAAACAATAACGTCCTTTGACTGTCGGCGTCCAAGAACTATTGATTAGTGTCTCGTTTTTACTTTGTTGATGGGTTAGTATCCCGTGGACCAAAACTTAAACAATAGCAAATAAAAGGTTAGATACCTTAAGGTTACCCATAACAATACTTACATACACTTCAGCTTCTTTTTCAAGTCACAAAACTATGTTTTAAACAATACAATTAAATGTGATATTATCGCTAATACAATAACTTAACTAAATACCAAAGAGAATATAACCACTACGTTTACTAAATACGAATAGAAATCAACTTCTAAAAAATTTACAAGTCTCAAAAATGTCGTACTTAAATATCATTAGGTAATCTGTGAGAAAATGTCAAGTGCAGTCCAAGGAACTTATATATCAAGCTGGAAAGCGGACGGCTGACTAAAATTCGGTCCGATGATTGGGGAGCCTTTTGTCTCTTTTTATAGGGTGTCCATACATGCAGGAAAGGGACAGCGGGCTCTCAGTAATACTATCTCAGAAGACCGGCCTCGACCGGTATTTTCTCCCTGATTTTGATTGAAGATTTTGGACCTTATATTAACGGGATATTATTCATTTTTGAAGTTCTTAAATTTCTCCGTACGCATTCTATCTTGGGTAAAAATTCTTTGGTGCAGTCACAGAGTACTTTTATATACCAGGCCCCTCAGAAAGTATTGCGAAAAAAAGTTTTTATATATGGGAGACTGGCCAGTTATAATGTTTTTCGAAAATATGATTATTTATAAGTAAAAATAAGTAAGTTCCAATTTCAAAATTTCCCTCCACATTTTTTGCGAGTTAATTCAAAGTATTGTGTCTCACTGACATATGGATCTGCGCCGGGAACATTTTAGAGCTATGATTTTATACGATTTCAAGTGTCGCCTGAAACCGGATGAATCGTACGATAGACTTCAAATGGCATTCATGGATGAAGGCCCTTCCAAGGCAACCGTGTATCGTTGGTATAACGAATTCAAGCGCGGTTGACCAACTTTGGGGGATGACGAAAGAAGCGGTCGCCCTTTGACGGCTGTTACCGAAGAAAACGTGCTAGCAGTGAAAAATTTAATCCAAGACAATAGGCGAATTACATATCAGGAGATTCAACACATATTGAAGATTGGATCGGGAAGCGTTCACGAGATTCTACACAGCCATCTTCGCGTGAGGAGGATAGTATCACGCTGGGTGCCGCACAACCTCACCGATGCTCAGAAGCAGGCCCGGGTGGAATGGTGCCGTGATATGCTTAACAAATTTGAAGCAGGCTCGTCTCGGCGTGTTTACGACATCGTTACAGGTGATGAGTCCTGGATTTATCAATACGACCCAGAAACCAAGCGCCAGTCGACTGTTTGGGTGTTTCAAAATGAGCCAACGCCTACCAAAGTGAAGCGATCTAGAAGCGGGGGTAAGATTTTGATCGCTAGCTTTTTTAATTTGACTGGCCACTTGGTATCAATTCCCTTACGGGATCAAAGAAGCATTAATGCCGAATGGTATACTACCAAATGTTTGCCAGAAGTTTTCTCTGTTATAAGCAACAAGCGACTAAACACAGGGCTCCGCGGGCTACTGCTCCACCACGACAATGCACCTGCGCACACCGCACTCAAAACGAGGGACTTCCTGGACAGCACGCCAGTCAAACTCCTGGGTCACCCTCCTTACAGCCCTGATCTAGCACCGTGTGACTTCTTTTTATTCCCAAAAATAAAAAATCAGCTCAAAGGGATACAATTTTCGTCGCCGGAAGATGCGCTGGCTGCGTTCGAGCAGGCTGTAAACGAGGTGTCTGCGGCGGACTGGAAAAAGTGTTTTGAAAACTGGTTTAGGCGCATGAATCTTTGTATAGAGGCTGGTGGAAAGTACTTTGAAAAGATTTGATAAAAATATATGTACGTATAGAACAATTTTTTTTAGTTTCGCAAAACTTTCTGAGTGTCCCACGTATATGAAAAGTGCAGTGCAAGTGATTATATACTCTTTGGTGCAGTGTTGCCTACCCTTACCAAAAACTTTCTTAAAGAAAATGTTGACATCCCCCTAAACACCCCTAACTTTTCCTATTGCCAATGAATCATTCACACATAGCAAGCTAAAACTTTAAGAAATGATTTTTTAATGATTATTTTTGGTAATAAGTACTCATATTGATCAAATTAATATTATACCTTAGAGACATAAGTAGTTGACTTTGAGCCGTTTGGGGTCGAAACGCTCGGGCCATGGTGTCCGAGTGCGCGCTCCCTTTTTAAGGAAATCTCTAAGAGGCTGGTCGATACTTCGCGTGACCAGAGGGCTGGCTTGTTCTTTGGTCAAAGAATAAGCGTTGCCATTCAACGTGGCAACGCTGCCAGTCTTCTGGGCACGATGCCAGATGACAGCGGTGTGGAGGAATATTTTGCCGCCTAGGCGCGCTTTTTTGTATCGTTTTGTTTTGTACTTTGTAAATATTGTATCATTTTATTTTTTACTTTGTAGATATTGTACCTATAAGTCAACACCATCAAATATTTAGGCCACATAATAACAGCTATAAAATTTGATGAGTAAAACACCTAATTTATCTATAAAAAAAAAGTTCGGCGTAAAAAACAATAATCGAATGCGGGAATAAAAGACTTTTTTAAATCGCTTTTCTGGCAGAATTTAGGATAGTCCCATTTATATAATTACATTATTTGCACACCCCGGATGAGACAATAATAATTAATTAATTATTCCTTGACATGTTTCTTCTTACATAATATATTATGTTCATACAGTTTTTTTAAGAACATTGTAAAACATCGCAAGGTAAAAATTCAAAATTTATTATTTGTCAAACATACGTATGATGTATAAGATATGGTGTTAATTTATAAATAATCCAGTATCACTATGTTTTGCCTTGATATTAGGCGTACAAATTTGATAACTTATAGATAATACTTATTATAGATTTGTGGAAATTAATTGTTTAATAATAATAATAATAACAGTTTTTATTAATATATATTAATGAATAGTTTAACAAAGAAATCGGACTCTTGTGTATTTACCTAAAGGTTGTTGTATCTGTCAGAAAATCATTTACTGAATAGTAAGCTTTCAGAACAAGAAAATCTTTGAGCTTCTTTTTAAATGTACGTATATCATCACTCATCAGTCAATTTAATGTTGTGCAAACCATCATAATGAGAGATTTGAAGAAATATCGCAATAAATTACACTTAAAATGTCATACGATCCCAATAAAGTACGTTTTTTGCTATCGTTTATTTTGAAATTTCTTTTCAATCCTACGAATCGAACCACGATTGTGCGATCCAGTGGGGAGTACGAATTTCTCGTTCACAATGAATGTTTCGTTCGTAGTTAGTTTTAAGTCGTGCCACCACACGATCGTGCGCTTGTGTACATTAGGCAATGTAGGCGTTGAAATTTTGAAACAGAACTCGAACCAGTCGGGAGTAAAGCTCCGGATAGGAACCAAATCGAAATAGAGTTAGAATCAAATTTTCAGGAGTAAGCCCCAGTTAAAGAATGGGATTGAAAATGGCGGACACTGGTGTGGTGCGAGTAGGTATTCCCTACTAGCATTAGAAATTACGTCATTTTCAAAGCCAATCAATAACTGCGCAAGTTATGCGAGTTAAATTGTAATTAAATTGTTTACAATTAATTCTACTTACATGCCGCGTTCAAGAATTAACTCGATGTGGAGTTTTTATAATGCCATCTTTCTCACATTCACAGCAAAATGTTTTCTCTGTCCAGCTATCATTCCATATTTGCTGTTGTTGAGATTAATGCTGGTTTTGTTTGAAGCCCCTAAAACCCCAAGAAATTCCTGGCCCTAAAAATATCCCTTTTAATACTTCTACCCCCTAAATTTAGGGGTAAAACCCTCAAGCTGTCAACACACAACACTGCAAGTGGTTTAGTTTTTTATTTACAGTAGAAGGTTCATGCGTTTCGGCAAAGGAATCTTCATACAGCCTTAAAACTCAGCCGATAAAAATGTTACAAGCTCTTAGAATAATAACTTATTATTTGTAATTTTAATACGTTTCTTAAAAAACCTAAAACATTCACCTTATAAACCCATTAAACTCTCAGTCGAGAATTATCGATTATATTGTACAGATATTTGTGTCAAGCCCTGACTCGTCTACGCAACAGCGACGAGTCGACACAGCCTTCAGTTCGTCGACGAGCATAAATGCGTTAGTGAATACCGTTTGAATCAGCGTTGCGCTCTCGGACGTTCGTAAAGCTGTCTAAATGTCAAGCCTGTCATGACATACAGCCACGAAATTGTAAAGCGCAAACCACACCGAAAGCGGGTGTGGGTCGGGCGCGGGTCGGGTCGGGAGTACGGCGGGTATATTGACCTGTTTTTATATGGACGACATCACACGAAACGTGGACGCGGGTTGGGCCAGAGCCGGGTGGAGCGCGGGAGCCACGCGTTTCTCCTGCCACTACAGACAGAGCGCGGGCCGCGCGGGTCGGGTCGGTCGTCGAATATACGTACCTTTTCATAGAGTAACTTTTTGTACGTATTCACCAATATTATAATGTACTCTGTGGTATTCACCGATATGTACTTACACAGAGAGCTTGCGTGGGTCGTCAGCAGCGCGTATCAAGTGTTTGTCAACAAGCTGTTGTAATTATTTACAATAAAAAACTCTTTCTCGTCATTTATCTAAATGATAGTGTTCGTAAACATTGCCTACTTACACTTTACTTACTTACTTACTTTTTTTTGCCTATTGAAGAGAAGCTTCTATGGCGTCGTTGCACACGCCGCTGACCCGCGTTGTGTCAGCTGTGTGTGAAGTTCTCACTGTGAACACAACAAACAGTGCGGCTCACGCGAGCAACACGACCCGACTCGCGCCCGACCCGCAACTGCCTTGTGTGTGATTTGCGCTTTAGAGAATAGCATAGCTGTTATTTTACTCTAATTGAAAGTGCTCGGATGATTACAAGGCTCTATTTATTGGAAGAAGCTAAAATAAGTGACGATTTATAGAAAGATTGAAAGGCAAAACAATAAGAAAGTTCAAAAATATTTCCCAGGATGTAGAGTTTATCCTTATTTACAGACTTTCTGAGGATTTAATTTATGTAGGTATTGGAGAGTGATTTTAATCCATATACCTACTTATGCCTCTGCAAATTCGTGCCGGTGGTTTAACTACTAGGCTGAAGGTTTGTTTATAGCTTGGTTTCTTAATAAATTATGATTAATAAAGATACCATCAAAAGATTGTATTACATTCATGTTTCAGGTATTATGCACTCTTTATCATTTTTGGCTAATGGAAGTTACCAAAAAATGTAGACACATATGTGTCCCAGGCTTCTGCTTCTAGAGCCATCCACCAGGTTGTTGATGATAGAAATAATATTAACATTATCAACAAATATATCAGATTTCTTCAAAATCATGATGGACAGCAAGTTCTCAAGGAAAGATAAATGTTATAATACATATAAGTATTATCAGCTTAGACATAATTCTTTGTTATTCTTATTGTTATACCACATTTAAGTAAAGAAAGATTGACTAATAATATGAATATTATTATGGAAAATAAGCTGAGTACCTACCTACATTACTATTCATTTAATTGTTCGTGTCTGTAAGTTTATCTGGAACTCTGCAGCAGTGATAGTTTTGTTTTATAAATTCATTGACTGTATTATAGTTTTACAAACAGTTATTTAAGTAAATAATGTTACTTACCCTACGAATCCTATTGTTTGTCGAAATAAATAATTTATTATCATACATATTCATAGTTTTGACAGCTTTGACTAATTTTTAGTAGACAGCATGTCGGTGGTAACATTTGAATTACAAAAACCGTTCTTACTGCTTACAAAATAAACTTTCAAGGTCAAACTGTTACCACTGACATGCGGTCGAATGTACTACAAGGCAATGAGAAATTAGAAATATGTATTTTCATTATCCATTTTTTATTTACATTAAAATAAATGATTTTATTCTCATTTGTTTAACAAAATTACTAATTCCTATTAAATTATTCATATTTTCCACCAAGGCACTGGGGGATGCACACAAATCCTGCAGTGTTTGGGTCTGCCTTGATCATGACCTACTAATCTCTATAAAAAATATCAACATCCTTTTCTGGTTGTCAAAAAGGAGTTTTCTATTTTCCAACCGTCTTTCTGCAAATATCCTCTCATTATACAAACGCTTTTCTTCAATGGTGACAAATCTTTCAGTTAGGCTCGCCATTTGTGACTGCCTTTGTGAAGGTGTTGAGCGCTGAAGCAGACGTCGTCGTATCATTGTTAAAATAACTATGCCTACGAGGTGATTAAAACAAAAAATCAAGGGGTTGTGAAATGAATAAAGGCTAAAATCTTCCAAGCCGTCTAAAAGCTTCTCCAATTGCGCTTGGGATGGGACCCCGTTTCTTGACATGCACACAGTTGTTAATACAATGACATCCTTTGACTGCCCGGAGCCCGAGAACAATTGATTTTCTATTGTGGCTCGTTTTTGTTCGTTGTAAACCCATTAAATTAATAAGCCATGTTATTAATTTACCATCCCGTGGACGACAACCATAACAAATGTAACAAAATTTGGTTAGGCATAATAATATTTACTACATATCTACACTTCAGCTTCATTTTCAAAAAACTATTTTTAAAACAATACAGTTCAGTTTAGTACAATCGCTAATATAATAATTTATCGAAACACGAATAGAAAGAAGCATTACCTACTACAAATACAACTCTCCAAAACAAAATCACAGAGAAAATAATCACTACGTTACAAACAAAATGTCAGTCAGTGATCAAAGATAATATAATCGCTACGTGTCAGTGATTATTTTACTCAAACTTCTTGGTCATTCACGGTGAATAATTACATTATTTTTGAAAAATGCAGTGCTGCCAGTGTACTTTTGTCAAAAGATACCTGAGAAGAGTTATCCAAAATTAACCATTAATATGAAAAGTAATTTTCGATTAAGTTAAGATTCAATATAGTCTACGCAGACGAAGTCACGTGCAAAAGCTAGTTTTATTAAACATTTACAATTTTTGCACTGCCAGATATTTACGTAACACTTTACTTTTAGATATTTTCAGTTTTCTATCGTTTTCAACTACTTATATACTAGTATATGTGTACTCGCATTCAGATGAAGTTTTTAATTAAATAGATAAAAAAGTTCTTGTAGAACACTACAATTTCCTATTAAATCAGCTGGAGGTACCTGTAGTCCATCAAAGGAATCACGCAAAGTACTGTAGGCACGTTCGTGTAGGTAAATAAATAATAATAAATTGTTGTTGGTTCCTCGATTATAGCTTGATGCGTAGTTTATTATTGCTAAGGTACCGTGTGGTGCCGGACGTATTGCATGAACGAATTGCACCACCCTCTCTCTTCTCATGGGTGTCGTAAAAAGCGACTAAGGGATTCACCAGAGGATGGGCAGCAGCGTTCTCTGAGTATTTAAACAACCAACTGCGATCGCCAACCCACCACCGGAGATAATCTCGTCACGCGTGACCGGCCCTATGCTCTAGAGTAGTTCCTAGGAGTAGGCTTAACCGCCACTGTGTTAGGATTAGGTAAGTCTTCGCCTCGCCGGCGAGGCTTGCCGCTTAACGGCGATTCGCGAAACGCGTCTCCCATCCGATATACCGAAAGTCCGCCACTTTCGAGGAAACTATTCCCGATGCAGCAACGGCTGCCAGGGGGACATAGCGGCGGGGACCCCCGCAATGCCCCAGTAAGCCGAGGTTCGAGCCCTCCCTTGGGGGACGCCCTTATGCGGTTTTGCAGTTAGGGTATCCATTCTGGGTACCAATTCGGCGAGAGTCCAATGGAAAAACAAAAATCGCCAACCCGCCTGCCAAGCGTGGCGATTATGGCATATGCCCCCCCCTTTGGGGGGTGGCCTTTGGCGTTTTTCGGCTGAAATGATGATGATGATGAAGTTTTAGTGTAAGAACAGAAGTATAATTGGGTCGGTATCTTTTGGTCTCGATCTCGATATGTCTAGGTTGCCCGTAAGACTAGATCGCGAAATGACTGGATCTCGATTGGACTAGACATCGTAACGTCTACATCTCAAAATATTTTACATCTGTAAACAGAACAGTATCAAGCGCTCGTTGTAACACGCCGCGCTACGCGTTTTCTCAGTACCAAGTAGTACGCACGGCTACACATCAAGCTGTACATTTCCAGTATAAGCTGATCTCGCATTGTACGGAAAGCCTATGCAATGCGAGGTCAGCATAAACTGGAAATGTACAGCTTGATGTATAGCCGTGTGTACCAACTATTTAATTCTGTGCACACGCATTGTTGTGAATACGAGTTAGTTATCTACATGGTAATAATATATTTGAAATTAACACATCTATTACTACGATCCACGACGACAAAAAGTAGCTTAAAAAGTAGATTGCTTGTTATTTGTAATACGGCTTTAATTAGTGCGAGAAGAGATTACTTTGTGCATAAATTCATAATAAGTAACAATAATTAATAATATATTACTGTTCTTAATTATCACATCATCTTCATCATTATCATCATTTCAGCCGAAAGACGTCCACTGCTGGACATAGGCACAAGCATCGCCACAACGACCATAACGATTTTAACATAAAAAATGTAATTTGTGGAGATAAATAAAACATTTTTATTGATTATTTATTTTATATAATATCAATAAAATTCCATTCCAACATTACAATAAAATATCTAATTAGATTTCGAAAAGATACCTAAAAGCTGCCTAAAAGTTACCTTTTAACTTTTAAGTCGTCTAACCTGGAACTTGACCGAGATAAAAATTACCTAAAGGTTACGAAAGTAACCTTCTGGCAACACTGGAAAAAGTCAAAGGCCAAACTTGGTTTGTTTTTAGGGTTCCTTACCCAAAGGCTGCCAAACGGGACCCTATTACTCTCACTACGCTGCCCGTCCGTCCGTGCGTCAGTCTGTCTGTCCATCCGTCTGTCTGTGACAGGGCTTTATCTTTGTAACGGTCATAGATAACCAGTTGAAATTTTTACAAAATATGTGTTACTATGGTGCATATCACGACAAATACTAAAAATAAAAAGTAGTCTAAAACCAAATGGGGTCCCCATACAAGAAACCTCGAAAAACATGCATTTTTTTCAACGTTTTTGTTTCTGCTCTATCATCAAAACGGTAATACATACCAGCGTCAAACTTGGTCTAATTATAGTGCATACTATGTAGTTTAGTAATTTTATATGTGGTGGTACCTGCGTAAGAAAGAGATGCAAAAAAAAATTCGCTCACGGTGCGTTGATGTCTTTTGATGAACTCTCGTAAATTAAATCCGTTTCTATGGGGTATCAGGTCGAAGGGTGGTAAGGAACCCTTAATGCGCGAGTCCGACTCGCACTTGGCCGGTTTTTTTGTTAACATTTAATTTAAAGTATCATGGGTCTCGCAAAGGAATCGTCATTCAGCCTTAAAACTCGGCCAGTAAGAATATTATAAGCTCTTAGAATAATTAGGTATTTACTACTTAAAATTTTACTACATTTCTTAAAATACTTAAAAATAGACCTTTATTATAACTTTTAAACCCATTAAACTCTCAGTCGACATTAATCGATTATGTTATAAAGATATTTGTGTCAAGCCCTAACTCGTCTACGTAACAGCGACGAGTCGACACAGCCTTCAGTTCGTCGACGAGAATAAACGAGTTAGTGAATACCGTTTTGCGCTCGCGGTCGTTCGCAAGGCTGTCTCGACGTCGAGCCCGTCTCGACGTACATCCACGAAATTGTCAGTTAGTGAATAGCACTGCTGTACGAAACGACAGTGACCGCAGAGGTCTGATTTTTTAGGTGTTGTCAGCCTCTTAACATCAAGTAGGCCTTTAACTTGTTTCGCCATCTTATAATTTACAAAAAGAGATGTTAAAATTAAATAATCAGCGTTCAAACTACAGATAAGGTCTTTTAGAAAGCGGCGGTATTGCCTTTGTATACCAATATTAACAGGTTTTCCACATATCCTGAAGGAGCCCAAGACATCCCCTGATGTCTTGCTACCTATCCTACCATTAGGCTTAGGCTGTCAGGTCCTAACCTTTTCGGAATTGTACAAATTTTCGCAACTTGAGGGACGTTCTAAAATCAAAGCTCAACTTAAAACTAGTTTTAAACAGAGATCAACGCTTGAGTATCCTTCTGGAATACGGGCCTAAGTTTTGCGTACCCAATAAAGTGATATAAGTAATTATGTTTTAAAACGTAGATGATATCGTTATATTCATTTCTTATATTCTTTATTGTACACTACACTAAACTAAAACAAAGACAATCGTTTACAGAAAGATTAAGTAAGTACAATGGGCGGTCTTATCGCACAAGGCAATCTCTTCCAGACAACCTTTGGATGGACTAGAAGAATGGGAAACGATCGTGGGTAGGTACGGTGTAAAAGTAGGTACGTTTCGTACATAATATACCTACTTAAAAGTATATAAGTATTTTATCAATTTTCTAGTACCCATAGTTGCTCTGCTTAGTTTGGGACTAGATGGTGCTATATAAAAATATCCCAAAAAAATAATTATTTATTTATTTATTACTTATATATAATAATATAAAATATATGGAATTTACTTAAATAAGTATGAGAAATATATATCATAATTATGGTATAATTACGTGTGAGTACTTATTAACAGAAAATAAGGAAATATTTTTAAATTACATACCTTCTTTAAGTTTTGACACCAACAGTATGTTTCCCATTTATAGATGATAAAGAATACATAACCAGCCAATTAATGTCCCACAGCTGGGCAAGGGCCTCTTCTAAGAGAAGGTCAAGGCGCACTAGTCCATCACTCTGGCCTAGTGCGGGTTGGCAGACTACACACACCATCGAGAACTGTATGGAGCACTCTCAGGTGTGCAGGTTTCCTCACGATGTTTTCCTTGACCGTTAAAGTAAGTGATAATTAAATTCTGTTCCGTACATGAAATCGGATGAAATCGGAGGTCTTGTGGTGGGCGCTGAAAGAGAAAGGTGTGCCTGCAAAGTATGTGGAGTTAATTCGTGCTATGTACAGCCAATCTAGTACCCACGTTCGGTCGGCCGCTGGCAACACCGACGAGTTCAGTGTGGCTGTAGGCTTGCACCAAGGGTCGGCTCTAAGTCCTTACCTCTTCTTGCTGATAATGGATGCTTTGACATCAGAAATCCAGGAAGAGGCACCCTGGTGCATGCTGTTTGCTGACGACATTGTCCTTGTCGGTGAAAATGGACTTGAGGTCCAGTATAGATTGGCAAAATGGTAACAAAATCTGGAGAACGTTGGCTTGAAAATCAGCAGAACTAAAACTGAATACATGTTCTGCGATTTCGGCGGTCTTTCCGGTTTTGTTGCTATTGCGCTAGATGGCGTGCCCTTGCCAGTCTGCTCCGACTTTCGGTACCTCGGTTCACTTGTGCAAAGCGATCGCGAAATTGACCGGACAGTCAAGCACCGAATTAACACAGGATGGTTGAAATGGCGGCAGGTCACGGGAACTACATGTGACTCCCGAATTCCTCTTAAACTGAAGGGGAAAATCTATAAGACCATGATAAGACCTGCTGTCCTGTATGGATCGGAATGTTGGGCTACGAAAGGAATTAATGAAAGGCAAGTGCATGCAGCTGAAATGAGAATGTTAAGAGGAATGTGTGGTGTAAAGAGAATGGATATGATAAGGAATGAATATGTAAGAGGGAGTCTGAAAGTAGCGCCAGTGACAGAGAAGTTAAGCAGCAACAGACTATCATGGTATGGACATGTGATGAGGAGGAATGGGGAGCATGTTACGAGGAAAGTTTTAAGTATGAATGTTGATGGCTATAAGAAAAGAGGGAGACCAAAGAAAATATGGATGGATTGTGTGAAAGATGATATGAATAGAAAGAAAGTAAACACAGAGATGACGGCTGATAGAGATGTATGGAAGAAAAAAACATGCTGCGCCGACCCCAAATAAATTGGGATAAGGGCAGGAGGATGATGACATGAAATCGGAAAGTCAGATGTACGGGTCAAACGAGACACAGTGGTAGCTATTTTCCTAAAGTAGAAAATATTTTCCAAATAGTAATGGAAAATAAACTGGAAATAACTGTGGACTGCGATAGGCTGAGTTGATGAATGGAAAATAAAATCTTGGTAAATTTTTGGGCTAAGATTTGTACCGAGTGGGTCCCGAAAAATGTGCAACGGCATCGCGGCAGACCCAGGCGGTACAACGGCATCGCGGCAGACCCAGGCGAAGATGGCGGGACGAGCTGGACTCGTATAGAAGACTGGTCCACACTTGCACTTGACCGGAAAGAGTGGAATAAGGAAAGTGAGGCCTTTGCCCTGCAGTGGGACAGTATAGACTGAAAATATAAAACATAATAAAACTGAAGTTAAACAACTAAGTAAATTCATATACTTATCATGTTTGATTAAAAGTGAAAACCACACGCTTTTATAAACACGAATTTATTTCATATTGATTTGGAATATAGAAAAAAAGTATAAATTCTACAATTTCTTTAAAGTTACAATATAAATCTATCTCGAACAGTATACCTATTAATGAAACGTATAATATGTAACAAATGAAAAAACTGAGACTCTTCCTACTACACAGAATTATAACATTCATAGTGATTCAATTCATTTTGTTTCTAGTTAAACATCAGACATTTTTATTGTCTGTCGACAAAACAGTCTTAATTCTTGTATGCACATTGTTACTTAAATCTAGTACAAAAACTTATTTTTATTATACTTATACCAGGCCCCTCAGAAAGTATTCCGAAAAAAAGTTTTTATATATGGGAGACTGGCCAGTTATAATGTTTTTCGAAAATATGATTATTTATAAGTAAAAATAAGTAAGTTCCAATTTCAAAATTTCCCTCCACATTTTTTGCGAGTTAATTCAAAGTATTGTGTCTCACTGAAATATGGATCTGCGCCGGGAACATTTTAGAGCTATGATTTTATACGATTTCAAGTGTCGCCTGAAACCGGATGAATCGTACGATAGACTTCAAATGGCATTCATGGATGAAGGCCCTTCCAAGGCAACCGTGTATCGTTGGTATAACGAATTCAAGCGCGGTCGACCAACTTTGGGGGATGACGAAAGAAGCGGTCGCCCTTTGACGGCTGTTACCGAAGAAAACGTGCTAGCAGTGAAAAATTTAATCCAAGACAATAGGCGAATTACATATCAGGAGATTCAACACATATTGAAGATTGGATCGGGAAGCGTTCACGAGATTCTACACAGCCATCTTCGCGTGAGGAGGATAGTATCACGCTGGGTGCCGCACAACCTCACCGATGCTCAGAAGCAGGCCCGGGTGGAATGGTGCCGTGATATGCTTAACAAATTTGAAGCAGGCTCGTCTCGGCGTGTTTACGACATCGTTACAGGTGATGAGTCCTGGATTTATCAATACGACCCGGAAACCAAGCGCCAGTCGACTGTTTGGGTGTTTCAAAATGAGCCAACGCCTACCAAAGTGAAGCGATCTAGAAGCGGGGGTAAGATTTTGATCGCTAGCTTTTTTAATTTGACTGGCCACTTGGTATCAATTCCCTTACGGGATCAAAGAAGCATTAATGCCGAATGGTATACTACCAAATGTTTGCCAGAAGTTTTCTCTGTTATAAGCAACAAGCGACCAAACACAGGGCTCCGCGGGCTACTGCTCCACCACGACAATGCACCTGCGCACACCGCACTCAAAACGAGGGACTTCCTGGACAGCACGCCAGTCAAACTCCTGGGTCACCCTCCTTACAGCCCTGATCTAGCACCGTGTGACTTCTTTTTATTCCCAAAAATAAAAAATCAGCTCAAAGGGATACAATTTTCGTCGCCGGAAGATGCGCTGGCTGCGTTCGAGCAGGCTGTAAACGAGGTGTCTGCGGCGGACTGGAAAAAGTGTTTTGAAAACTGGTTTAGGCGCATGAATCTTTGTATAGAGGCTGGTGGAAAGTACTTTGAAAAGATTTGATAAAAATATATGTACGTATAGAACAATTTTTTTTAGTTTCGCAAAACTTTCTGAGTGTCCCACGTACATAACATGAAAGAATAGTTAAATAAACAATGTGCTGTGTGTGTGCTGTATGTGTGTGTGCTGTGTGCTGTGCTGTGCTGTGCACATTATTTCGTACACTTTGTGGGGTATTTCTTTTCCTCCGAACGACAAGTACAACACTTTGTGACTTGGATGAACCTGAAAAATAAAGAAAAAAAAATGAGATTTAATAATAAACCTGCAGAATACACAAGCAATAAAGGGAAAACGGCATTCTTATAACGGCAAAAGTGTAAGCTTCTTTCAACACAAGTATTTTGTGCCCAAGTATATTTACATATCCAGCAGTGAACGTCTTTCGGCTGAAATTATGATGATGATATGGTAGACATTCTTTTCTTACGCAGGAAGCGTTTTGCTTAATGTTTTATTACGCGTGCTACTAAGGAGATCGTCACTTAAACTATTTCCTAGCTATCCTAATAGGTCAGATACAAGATGTTGATCTGTAATCGTGCCATATTTCTAGATCTGATGACAAATAATGTTCTTAGTCACCTAAAAATACTTAAAAAAATCTACGATTATTTAATACCTACATTTTCACTTAGAAACATAGCGAGGGTTCGAGAATAAATCCCGAACGACTCTGAAAATAAGTCATCGGCGGCATTGTCAAAGGGTGTAAATACCTGCAAATTGTTTTGGTGGTGTCGCACGCACCGTTTTTGGGTCGCACGTGACACACGGGGGGAATTTGTTTGTTTACAAATAGGTTAAAAAAAAAAAATGGTTTTGATATTTTTACTGATTCGTGTTCAGTATCAGTGGTATAGTCACCTCCTTAAATATGGCACGAATACTACTAATAGTGGCGCCACCCCGAATTTTGTGTACTCATTGGTGCCAAACTGTACGACTGCTAAAAAAAAGGTTTGAAAACTCCTTGGTTGGGTCGAAGTGGAGTTGGTTGGGTCCAACTAAGGAGTTTTTAATGCCACTTCGACCTAACCAAGGAGTTTTCAAAACCTTTTTTTTAGCAGTCGTACAGTTTGGCACCAATGAGTACACAAAATTCAGGGTGGCGCCACTTGTCATACATTGAAAAATTTTATCGTTTAAAATCGCGTTTTTGGCAGAACTTTTGATTGTCATATTGCTTTTAATTATATTTAAGTGTTTACAGGCATATTTTTTGTATGATAAAACAGAGATTGACGGAATCCTGACAAGGATAGAAAATTAGTTCCGATTATAATATTTTCGCCAGACTATATTTTATTATCTGTGTAGGCGCGCACCAGCGCGCGTGCGCGGCCGCGCACCACGGCCGCGGCCTACTGGATTTGGTCATCGTTACTTGTAAATTTATTGTTATTGTTTACGTTTTTATTATGGTTTTGTATGTCGAAAGTTTTAATCTGGGCAAAAATATCTGACTACAGCAGTGATACTGAACTGAGGAGAATATGACCCCGCCTGAATTTCTGGATGCAGCAACGTAAATGACGAACAATCTTTTACCAGAGAAATCAAGAAAAACAACGACAATGTTACCAAGATTTTGACTTTGGTATTTTATTTAAAATTGTATGAGTGTAGATAAAATAGTGTATGAAACTGACATAATTAGGTATTAAAACACTCGTGTGATACTATTAAAAACCTCGCCTACGGCTCGGTTTTTAAACTCACACTCGTGTTTTAATAACCCCTATTATGCAACAGTTTCATAAACTACTATTATAGTTTTTGAATAAACATAGTCTTATATTTTTAAATTTCCTGTTCGAAAAAAAATGTGAAAAAAGTTGAAAAATATAATTTTAGGGAATAATATATGAATTTGGGGAAAATTCAGTAACTCGATCTAGTAACCCTGTAAAACATCTTTGACTTTTGGTTTTATTTTTGTTTATCAAATAAATAATAACAAACGCACTCAAAATTAAAAGAAGTAACATTCTTTTTGGAGAAAAGTTCATCATGAATCTTTGTGAGAATTTTACAATGGCGACTATCGCTGTAATAACGCTGTAAACGATGAAATTACACCGTCTGTCAGTGACTCTACAATAGCGTTCACCGAAACTTGTAAGTACTCATATCACCTCTTATTTATTAGCTCATCAGCCATTAGCTGAAAACGCCATTGAAGTGGCCACTTTTTATTCCAACCATATTTGAACCGGGAGCACTACGTTTCCCCGAAATACGATCCACCGAAACACGTTTTACCGACAACTATTCGTCGAACGTATCATTCCCCGATGCAACACTTGGTCGAAAGTACATTTAGCCGACGCACGTTTCCCCGAATTTTTTTCGTCGAAACACTATTTGCCGATGGCTTCTTTTACCGACGTACCTTTGACCGAAGGCTCAGTTTGTCGAATCGTGGTTTGGGTATATCTAGAATATGTAAACTGTATTTTTATAATTTTATCGAAAAAATTATAAAAATAGTATAGATATGTCATACCCTAACAAAACCTACGAAAAATATGTTCCGTACGCAGCGGCAGCACAATACACATAAACTAGTGCAAAGTAAGTAGGGGTGCTGGCCAGAAAACCTCCACGTGTACCTGACGGCTGCTTGTCCTTCTGGACACCTCTGGAGGGAACGGCAGTTGTTTGGCCGGTGCATCCTGGGCACGGGCAATAACATCCTTTCGAGTGATTAACCTTCGGGGGATTTTATTGCCTGTGGCGAATATTCTGGCGCGGGAGGAGCCCGTTCTGGGCCAGTGAGGAGTTGCTCCACGTGTCCCTCTGTTGCCATCTTGCAGACCCATGTAATATCTATAATATGGTATGTTAGTTGGGCTTGACAATCTTGGCATGTCTCTTTACTCAAATAACTACCTACAGATAAAATATAATTACTTATTAGTTCTGCACAATATGTAATAAGGTTAAAAAAAAAACTTATAAAATTGTTAACATAATTCTTTTAATAATTATTATTGACGAATTGCATTAAAAAGACATGCCAAGATTGTTTACTAAACAAGACAAGAGAGAAAAATTGTGTACATATAAATATATCAATTATTATTGCACTTCACAAATCAACTGCTAAATAATATTATGTTGTTACATAGGTAATCTCACTTTTAAATTTTAAGAGATTCTAAGAGTCTGCTCTCAGATTGGCAAAATCCGTAGAATTTTCAGTGATAGTTTGATATGTTTGCCAGTAATACACAACACCACCTAATCTTTTTACACTTAGGTCCACGATTTTATGAAAGCGTATCCGTCTCCCTCATAGACTTATATATAAGTATTACTAGCGTAAATATATAATTTACTACCCTCCACCAGTTTTTAAAGACGGCTCGCGCAGTCACCGGTGTTCGCTCCTTCATGGTAAAACTCTAATGAGTTTATGTTTACATCTTTAGAATGTTTTTGTTATGTATATCACTGAATAAAAAATAAAAAATAAAACATTGGTCTCCCTTGATTTCTTCCTTGTTTCTTCTACTGGGATACTAGGGCCAGTGTTAGGTCATGCAGTAACCCATATTATACAGTGAATTCTCCGGTTGTGCATGAAAATGCATTAAACGCATCCCACAATGAGCGCAAAATGTAACTGCATGTCTGGGTGAGTCGAGTTCTTCTCGGAATCTTCGACGTCTTTTCTCAACAATTACACTGCATTGTTTTTGTTTATGTGTTATATTAATTTTAAGGCTCAAACTAACAAAAATATACTTTATCGGGTGCCCATGTAGCTCTCGATAAGTTGTCGGGGAAAATTATCAGTCGTTCGGTAATTCTCCTTCGATAACAGCGTTGTGAATAGCGTTGATAGCGTTACATGTCGATTAATGTTGGGGGAAATCGTACGGTATGACGTCATCTTCGATTCGGTATCCAGTTCGTTAAGTTGATCTCGGCTTCGGTTATTCTGAATTGAAAATTTTAATTATCGTACGATATTAATCCGTATCGACCGACAACTGAGATATCGTGTGGTTCTAAATCGCATTGCAGCTACGCTATTCAGAACCAAGCGATAACCAGTTATCGACCGGTTCGGTTTGTTGTCTCGTTTCGTCTGATGATTCACGTAAAGAAAAAGAGATAATCATCGGAATCATCAGACGAAACGAGATGACAAACGGAACCGGTCGACAACTGGCTATCGTGTGGTCCTGAATCGGGAAGCAGAAGTGGCTGAACATCAGCATTTTACATGGAGCGACTGCCATCAGACCCCCGCAACCCAGTTACTGGGCAATGGCGATATCCTAAGGTTAAACGACTGTCATGATGCCGTAGCCACTGGCCTTTCAACTGGCTTCGTGTATAAATACATTTGAAGACGGTTACTCACTGAAATGTCTTCGAATTAATTCGTACACGAGGCCAATGAAAGGTCAGTATTGAACTGACTCACTGGACTTAGCACATAATGTCCAAGAAGTGTAACGGCTAGTTTATTCTTGAATTTGATTCTTACCTTGCCAGGTGTCCAAGATCCTTGTTCATTAGCCCTGCCGACGTACAGAGGTTCCCCAGCAGAAGTGTTACCAGCGACTATAGCAGTTGGAGGAATGCATGCATCCCGGATTTTCTGCCAACGGATCACGTTGAGGCGAGCACAGCATACCTGTAATAATTGAACAAAGATTTTATGTTAAACTAGCTTTTACCCGCGGCTCCGCTCGCGTTAAATTCTGCTAACCCACGTCAGTCCAGTCCAGTCCAGTCCATTCCAGTCCAGTCCACTGTCCCACTGTCCCGCTGTCCCGCTGTCCCGCTGCCCCGCTGCCCCGCTGCCCCGCTGCCCCGCTGCCCCGCTACCCCATTGCCCTGCTGCCCCACTGCCCCGCTGCCCCACTGCCCCATTGCCCCTCTGCCCCACTGCCCCGCTGCCCCGATGCCCCGATGCCCCGCTGCCCCACTGCACCACTGCCCCACTGCCCCACTGCCCCGCTACCCCACTGCCCCACTGCCCCACTGCCCTTTGCCCCGCTACCCCATTGCCCCGCTACCCCACTGCCCCACTGCACCGCTGCCCCACTACCCCACTGCCCCATTGCCCCCCACAGCCCAACTACCCCACTGCCCCAGTGCCTCACTGCCCTGCTTCCCCGGTGCCCCACCACCCCGCTGCCCCGCTACCCCACTGCCCTGCTGCCCCGATATCCCACTGCCCCACTGACTGCCCCGCTGCCCCCCACTGCCCCGCTGCCCCACTGCCCCGCTGACCGCTGCCCCGCTGCCCGCTACCCAGCTGCCCCGCTGCCCCACTGCCCCGCTGCCCATCTACCCCGCTGCCCAGCTGCCCCACCATCCCACTGCCCCACTGCCTGCCCCGCTGCCCCCCAATGCTCCGCTGCCCCACTGCCCCACAGCCCCGCTACCCCACTGCCCCACTGCCCCGCTGCCCACTGCCCAGCTGCCTCAGTAACCCACTGCCCAGCTTACCCGCTACCCCACTGCCCCACTGCCCCGCTGCACCACTATCCCACTGCCCCACAGCCTGCCCCGATGCACCACTGCCCCACTGCCCAGCTTCCCCACTGCCCCGCTACCCCGCGGTCCCACTGCCCCCTGCCCCACTGCCCCGCCTCCCCTACTGCCCCGCTGCCCCGATGCCCCACTGACCCGCTGCCCCACAATACCACTGCCCCACTGCCCCACTGCCCCGGTAACCCACTGCACCGCTGCCCAACTGCCCCGCTGTCCCGCTACCCCACTGCCCCACTGCCCCGCTGCCCCACTGTCCCACTGCCTCACTGCCTGCCTCACTGCCACACTCCCCTAATGCCCCGCTGGCCCGCTACCCCACTGCCCCACAGCTACGCTGCCCCGCTTCCCCGGTGCCACACTGCCCTGCTGCCCCGCTACCCCACTGCCCCACTGCCCCACTGCCCCGCTGCCCCAATGTCCCACTGCCCCACTGCCCCGCTGCCCCGGTACCCTACTGCCCCGCTGCCCCGCTGGCACGCTGCCCCGCTGCCCCACTGCCTCGCTGCCCCGCTGCCCCACCCCGCTGCCCCACTGTCCCGCTGCTTCGCTGCCCCGCTGCCCCACAACCCCACTGCCCCACTGCCGCTACCCCGCTACCCCACTGCCCCACTATCCCACTGGCCCGCTGCCCCGGTGACCGCTGCCCCGATGCCCCGCTGCCCCGCTGCCCCACTACCCCACTGACCCACTGCCCCACTGTCTCACCGTCCCACCGTCCCACTGCCACTGTCCTACTGTCCCACTGTCCCACTATCCTACTGTCCCACGGCCCACTGTCCCACTGTCCTACTGTCCCACTGTCCCACTATCTCACTATATCACTATCGTCCCGTCCCATGACCTGTCCCATTTCCCATCCTATGTCCAGTCCCATGTGCCGTCCCACTGTCCTGTCCCATGTCCCGTCCCATGTTCCGTCCCCTGTCCCGTCCACTGTCCCGTCCCCAGTCCCGTCCCCTGTCCCGTCCCCAGTCCCATCCCCAGTCCCATCCCCTGTCCACTCCACTCCATTGTACATTACTATCCGCTCGTGCAAATGCATAGAAGCTTCGATCTGTCGGGTAAGTACGCAACCCACGAATTAATTTTTTTCTTTTTTTCTTTCTTTCTTTCTTTCTCAAAACCCATACCAGTTTTTAAGTCAGATCATCAGCTTTCAAACAAAAAAAAATCATCAAAATCGGTCCAGTAGTTTTAGCGTGATGCTGGAACAAACAAACAAACAAACAGACGTTTACAATTTTATAATGGTACTTATTAACTAGTTTTCGCCATCATAAGTTATAAGACAGTATAGTTTCTAGCATAGGATAATTATCTAGGTTAAACTTCTTTTATTACTGGCTTCTACCCGCAACTTAACAGTGAGGTTTTTATTTTAACGTTATTTTAGAACGCTATGGCACGGAAACCGTGCATTTTTCTGGAATAAAAGCACGTAGCCTATATGTTAGAGCACATAGTATACCCTGGTATTATGTAATTGAGTATAGTGTAAGGTCCTAGTACATTAAAGATGTTGTATTGTCTACTTTGGTTTTGTGAAGTATTATAATAGTCTATCAATCTATCTACATTAGAAAGTTAAGCACTGACTAATTAATTTGTATGTTATATTTTTTATGGTTGATTAATTAATTATTTGAATTATCTCTTGTTAGCCGAATTTATTAGTAATTAATTAGTTTGTCAATGTATTTCAGTAGATCAATTGACTTTTTATTAGCTACTGATTTGATTGAGGCCTCCCCACTTAAATGGTGGGATGGTTTGACACGTGAGGACATCCACATTTAATGGCGGGGATGCCTCGAGCGGGGGCAGTCGCGCTGGAGCACTGTATCGAGTAACAAGTGTATAGCATTAAAAGAATAAAAGTTAGTAATTGTCAAAACGTTACTTGTTTAACTTCCTGACCCAATAGGTCAGAAGTGGGAACACAAAGAAAATTCCACATTTTCTTGCTACGTCCACCGAAAACCGCTCGGAAAACGTAAGTAACGTGATTAAATATCTTTCTTTCCCCGTTTTAAGTAAATTACCCCGTGTTTTTTTAAATTATTATTTCCGTAACTTAAAATATTTGTAACAAAATCTTTTTCTTGGAAGGTGTAAAATTGTAGTTATTCTGATCAACACGTGGTGTTTTTGTAATTATATTCCAATATTTACTGTACAACAGTTAAAGAGTTAATAAGTACCTACTTTTTTTCTTTTCTTATTTTCTGGTTACGTATATCGTTATAATTTATCATGTGAATCATTAATTTAAATGATCCAATGATCAAAGTCAATACTTTCATTAATTTTTAAAGATAAATAACTATATTTTATTTTGCAAATATAGGTACATGGTACATTAGATGGTGGTAAAAATAATAAATAAAGTACAACCATATTTCACAAGTTGGCATGCAAAAAAAAAAAAAATTTTAAATGAATGTGTAAGCACGACATGAACATTTATAGGTACTATATATTTAATTAACAAAAGACATGATGTTGTAATTAAAAATTATGCAAAGTCAGTAAATAAAAATTAAAATCAATAAATCAGAAGTCGAATAAATAAATTATTAGGTATCATCATTTTAATAGTTGACAAAATCTGTTTCGTTTGAAAATCATTAATTTTGTATTACGCTCTAGATACAAAAAAAAAGTTAACCTTTTTTTAAACAGCGTTGTATTCAAGTACTTCCAACTCTTTCGTATTTTATTATAAATTACTGGCGCCATACAGCAGACACTTTTTTGCATCAGTGTTGTCTTCGCTATGTGGAGACTGGAGACATAGTTTACTATTATCAAATAAATAAAAATATATTAAATATTTCTCTTAAAACCTTTTCAAAGGCATAACGTAAAATGCTCAATCCTTAATGTTGTTATTTAATTTTATTTTCGTCGGTGTACCTACTCTTAAAATGTTAAGGATGTAAGACTGCAGTAATAAAATAATAATTATTGATCGAGTACAGTACAGAGACCGAGATTGTGAAATAAAAAGACAAGCTCATAGGCAATTTGCTATTTATTATCAATTTAAACAAGTCATGATTAATAATGTATATTGGTACAGAATCATAATAAGAAACATGAATAAACATAACTCCATAAACCAATTATCTTTCATCAGAAGTAACATTATAAAAACAACAGGATAAATGAATATTGAATTTGTAAATATTAACATATTCTAAAATAAATACAATATAAATAGTAAAATAATCATAATATATATATCGCAATAAAATATCAATACACAACTTACGTGAATAACAGGTATTCAGAGATGTTAACTCCATCAATGTTCAACACGAACACGAACTAACTCTGCAAACTACAAGGCAGATAGAACTCTTTTGTTGATCCTTGCAGCTTAGAATCAGTAACACAAGTGACAATTTCTTGCTTAGCAAAACTCTACAGAGATCTCTTCAGAGTAGAGAGAGTAGAGTAGAGTAGAGTTGTACTGATTACATCCGTGTTTTTATTTGTGTAATTACCAGGGTTCGTAAAATTCAATATTTATATTGAATAATCGACTATCAATAGATTTGAATTACCTTTACAGATAAATAAAGGAATTTTGTTTCTAAATTTAATAAAAAGGATACAAACTTGACAAAGTATATACCTAAAAAGTGATTAAGATTGTGCTGTTTTTGTATTAAAATATATCTATAGGTATAAGCAAGTGGCAAGGCAAGCACAAAAAAATAAAATAAGTCTGTTTTGTTAACTGCCTATCACGGTTACGCTGCGTCAACTAGATACGTTATGGAATAATTTTTTGGGGCAACTCTGTAGGAAAAGAACGTGCATTTAGAGCCCAAAAACGTTGCATTAGATCTATTTGCTATCTACAACAAACTGATCATTTTATGAATCTAAAAGTTTTAACCCTTCCATGTGTATACGAAACGGCAATATTCATAAAATTAAATTCAGTAAAACGCAACTATTACCTACATGAGAGCATTTTTTGTATGGGTCCGCGTATTGTAAATAATCTTCCACGTTGATTGCGAAATATTACTGATATAAAAAAAAGATTCAAAAATAAACTTTACGAGAAGCATAGGTATTTTATTTATTGATGGTAAATAAATTGGACATGCTTATGAATGAAATTAAAAATTTGTTGTTTAGTTATTAATGTATATTATGTTATGTTATTTACCTAATTAATTATGATTATACTCCTGCTGCTTAGTCCTCGAATCTTTATATTTATATCTTGTAGTCTCACCATGTTGCATTGTGTATACGCGAATATTTAGAGGCCGGTAAAGAAAAGAAAAAACTTTACTCTGGCAACTCTATCATACTGTCATTCACTATTTTCGCGTTGTTGCGCGGACGACGTTTTTTAGGAATAAAAATATTTTAATTGGTTTTAAGTGTATTATAAGGTTTGAAGTGAGTAAATCACGGTTACACAATGCCAAAAGAAGATAAAATATGGAAAAAATTAAAGAAGTTAGAGAAGAAACTGGAAAAACGCCGTCGGCGTCGACTTCGGTCAGTGTCGTCGACACCTGAAAGAGAATTATTACCGTCGATACAACCAGACGATATACCAGATATTATAACTGAGAATATCACGGAAGAAGAGGATACAGGTATGTTTGAGTTTTTTCAACTTTCAGATCACTAGCAATGAGGAAATCTTGTGACGCCATTTTGTTGTGCGGACTTGTGCGCTGTCGATGTAACATGTAAGTTCGTGTTACGACAGGCCCTCCAGTGGAGTGGAAAGCACATATACATGTATATCTAGAAGTTCTGTGATATGCAAGTATACGTTACTTCTCACGAGAGATATAATGTATATAATATAATCAGTGATTTTTATATTATAAGGCTTAGTAAGTCTAATAATATATGTCTGCTTCGTAGGGGGCCACGGTTTAGATGAAACTGTGTTATCAGCCTTGGGAAACACTTATAGCTCAGAAAAAGCATATGCAGATGAAATACACCCTGAAATAATCAAACGTGTAGAAAATATTTTCACTAATGGAATGGAGAAGAATGTTAGAGATGAACTTCTTAAAAAGTACTTAGTACCAAAAAATTTGGTTTTATTAGATGCTCCGAACTTAATATAGAGTTGCAAGGTCTACTAAGTGACCCAATTAAAGATAGGGATAAGAGAATTGAAGAACGACAGCAGCAGTTGGGAGTAGCTTTATCGGGAGTTCTAATGGTTGTCGATAAGTTAATTAGCAACAACCAAAATACAAAAAACATTGAAATATTAACAGATGTTTCAAGATTGATGAGTGATTTACACTATGCTGACACTAATACTTGAAGAAAATTGGTTTCGGTTAATCTTGATAAAAATATAATGAAAGCAACTGATTCAACTAAAGGAGATACTTTTCTTTTTGGTGAAAAGTTCAACGATGACATAAAATCAGCTAATGCTATTAAAAAAGCAGCACCCTCCATATTGAAGAAAGCTAACTTTACTTCATTCAAGTCTGCTCAGCCAAAACAAGTATATAAAAATAAGGAAAACACTCAAGCCCCCCTGCGCTCAAGTCGGGCCAAACAGGGGAGGGGGGCAGGTATCTACACAGGACCCCTGGGAGGTATCATCAGCAGAGAACTGCGGGCAAGACACATCGACAGAAGTCTGTGCGTCAAACATAAAGGTAAAAACATTTGCTGGTCGACTTAAATGTTTTTATTCCTGTTGGGAAAAAATCACACAGGATAAAGTTATCTTGTCGTGGATAAAGGGATATAAAATCTCATTTAAGGAACCCCCAACTCAGCAAATAGTACCCATGAATTGTACATTTTCAATGACTGAAAACTTGATTATATCAAAAAAAATTGACAGATTGTTAGGTTTGGGGGTTATAACTAAATGCAAACCTGTCAAAGGACAGTTTGTATCAAAAATATTCACTATACCTAAACCAAATGGGGATGTCAGATTCATATTAAACCTAAAATGCTTAAATAAGTTTATTCATACAGAACATTTTAAGATGGAGGACATAAGAACATTATGTAAACTTATTTCTAAAGATGATTACATGTGTACAATTGATTTGAAGGATGCATACTTCTTAATTCCCATTCATAATCAAGACAAGAAGTATTTAAGATTTTACTTCCAAGATATTATTTATGAGTTTAATTGTATTTGTTTTGGTTTGTCAACTGCTCGACTGATTTTTACAAAAATTCTAAAACCAGTTATGTCTTATTTACGCAGAAGTGGTTTAAAGTCGGTGATTTATCTTGATGATATTA
Organism: Asteroscopus sphinx; assembly: GCA_949699075.1. Lineage (NCBI taxonomy): Eukaryota > Metazoa > Arthropoda > Insecta > Lepidoptera > Noctuidae > Asteroscopus > Asteroscopus sphinx. The sequence goes on from OX453013.1 coordinate 17,800,338, forward strand.
ATTGCATTGGAACATCATATATTGATTGCTTAGAAAACTGTAAGGATACTATTAAAATTTTGGAGTGTCTTGGGTTTTGCATAAATAATGAAAAGAGTAATCTCATACCCAAAAAAGTTGCACGGTACTTAGGATTTGTGATAAACACAAAGGATATGACATTGTCAGTGACAGATAAAAAGAGATGTTCAATTAATTCACTAATTAAAAAATTCTTAAATTCTAATCAGTGTACCATAAGAAACTTTGCTCAACTTATTGGAACCTTAACAGCTTGTTGTCCTGCTGTTAGTTATGGTTTTTTGTAGACAAAAATTTTAGAAAAACAGAAGTGTGAGGAATTACTGAATCATAACAATGACTTTGACTCAATTATGAAAATTAATACGGAGTGTAAACAAGAGTTACTGTGGTGGAAAAACTGCATAAACACTGCTAGAAATCCGATTAAACATTTTAAATTTGCTGTTGAAATTTATTCTGATGCTTCTGGCACTGGTTGGGGAATATTTTCTAATGATCAAGCAGCAAATGGGTTTTGGACAAAAGAAGACAAATTAAATCACATTAATTACTTAGAGCTTCTAGCTGCTTTTATGCTTTTTTTTACAGTGTTTTGCTAAAGAATTCAACTCCTGTCAAATTCTTTTACGCATAGATAATACTACAGCCATTGCTTATATTAATAGAATGGGTAGTATTCAATTTCCAAAACTGAATTCCTTAGCTAGGAAGATATGGCAGTGGTGTGAGACTCGCAAGGTTTGGATATATGCATCATATATAAAATCCAAAGATAATGTAGAAGCTGATCTTGAGTCTAGAAATAAAAATATTGATTGTGAGTGGGAGTTATCTCCTAAAGTTTTTCACAAGATTGTTAAATCATTTGGAAATCCTTGTATTGATCTATTTGCTACCAGAGCCAATACTAAGTGTAAAAGATATTTATCTTGGCAAAGGGATCCATTTGCAGAAAACATAGATGCTTTTACTGTTAATTGGAAAAATTATCCACTATTTTATGCATTTCCGCCATTCGCATTAATTCCAAAAATTATTCAAAAAATTAAAGATGACCAAGCGTTTGGCATCTTAGTTTTCCCCATTTGGACCTCACAGCCGTGGTATCCATTTATTACTTCAATGGCCACATCAAAAATAATAGTTTTTAAACCGTCAAGTCAATTATTGCTATCCCCTTTCAGACAACTTCACCCTCTGCAAGACAGCCTTTCCCTGGGGGCCGTCATATTATCCGGGAAGCATTTAAGAAACAGTTAATTCCGGATGAAACCATTGAGGTCATGGTATCATCACTATCATATAACACAATTAAACAATATTCAGTAGCACTACAAAGGTGGTGGGTTTTCTGTAAAGGTGAAGAGATCTTTGAGTTCTCTATTTCAAAAATATTAAAATTTCTTACAATACAATTTAATAATGGTGCATCATATACCTCACTTAACTCTATGAGATCTGCATTATCATTAATAATAGGCTCTCAAGTAGGTTCAGATGCTAAAATAAAGAGATTCTTTAAGGGTGTTTTTAGATTACGCCCAAGTCGACCAAAATACAGTGATACTTGGGATCCATCATTGGTCCTTAATTTTATAGAAAAGTGGTATCCACTGACAGAGTTAGACCTTGATAAATTAACAAAGAAGTTGACAATTCTTTTAGCACTTACAAGTGCACAAAGAATACAGACATTGTCGGTAATTAGATTAGAAAATATAGAATTTATTGACACAGGAGTGATTATTAGAATAACTGATTTGTTGAAGACATCTGTACCGGGAAAACAGCAATTGTGTATTAGGTTACCTTATTTCATTTTGAAACCGGAAATTTGTCCTGTTATGACATTAAAATATTATATAAATTACACACAGGCACTGAGAAAGCCAGAATTAGGTAACACTGTTAAATTATTTATCAGTCATAAAAAACCTCATAAAAATGCTAGTAAGCAAACTATTAGTCGATGGATAAGACAAACAATGATGGACATGGCATAGACATCAAAAAATTTACACCACATTCAACACGTCATGCCTCCACCTCAATGGCAAGTAGGGAAGGTGTAACATTGGATACAATTTTTAAAACCGCCGGTTGGTCTACAGGATCCAAAGTTTTTGCAAATCATTATAATAGACCTTTAATAAGCCAAGATGATAATTACTTATTCGCTAAGACTGTATGCAATGTTTAGACTGATTTTTTAATAATGTAGTTAATCTAATAATAATAATGAAAGTACATATGATTGAAAAATATGTTAATTATCTGTGATTATGTGAAAGAATAATAGTAAAGATGTGATTTAAAGTAAATAAGACACTAATAATTAAGGTGATAGTTAAGTTGGAACTGTTTGTAAATGATTAATATTGAAATAAAAGGTTGATTGAAGATTTCTGATATTTTAATTATTTCAGAATGTTCAATACTTATGTAATTTCCAACTTCATCTCTGAACATCTACAAGATATAAATATAAAGATTCGAGGACTAAGCAGCAGGAGTATAATTACTAAATTAAACGAACTTACCTAAGTGAAGTTCTATTGTAATTATACGAGCTGCTTAGTCCTCGATAGTAGTTTCCCTCCCAAGCCCTCACCTTTTAACTGAAGTTGAAAAATTACAGTCGTGCTAAGTTTTTTTGTTGCAGATTGCTCTAAATAGAATGACAGTATGATAGAGTTGCCAGAGTAAAGTTTTTTCTTTTCTTTACCGGCCTCTAAATATTCGCGTATACACAATGAAACATGGTGAGACTACAAGATATAAATATAAAGATTCGAGGACTAAGCAGCTCGTATAATTACAATAGAACTTCACTTAGGTAAGTTCGTTTAATTTAGTAATTATATGCCTCAATTGCGGGACATGGCTGATCCTATTATATTAATTTACATCTTATGAACCTGAGATCCACAATAAATGAATTTGAATTTGAAAGATCATTATGATGATTATGTAAACCGATTGTAGGTGTTGCGAACTACAGTCATGATTTTAAGGAAAGTTAATTTTAAAATCTAAATTAACGGGATCGATTGAGAGAAGAGATTGAGATTAATGTATATTGCATCTGTTATTTTATGTTTTGCGACGTAAATTTAGTGTACAAATTATTTACAGTAACAAAATGAGATTCACTTGAACTTTATTCGTGGTAGCATGTGACAGGTATTAAGCTTATTATGGAAGTTTCAGATCACGTAGTGATGGATAACCATGATTTAATTGCCCAAGGTAAAGGGCCTAATAGAAAGGCAACCCGAGGTAAGGGACCTGACTAAAATGAAACCCCAGGCAAAGGGTCTAATGGAAAGGTAACCCGAGGTTAAGGGACCTGACCAAATTGAAACCCGAGGCAAAGGGTCTAATGGAAAGGTAACCCGAGGTAAGGGACCTGACCAAAATGAAACCCGAGGCAAAGGGTCTAATGGAAAGGTAACCCGAGGTAAGGGACCTGGCCAAAATGATACCCGAGGCAAAGGGTCTAATAAGATAAGATAAGATAAATATTTATTTTCTCGCCACAATATTACATTTAAAATAACATTTCTTATATAAGTACATAATGTAGTAATGGAAAGGCAACCCGAGGTAAGGGACCTGACCAAAATGAAACCTGAGGCAAAGGGTCTAATTAAAAGGGTACCAGATGTAAAGGGCCCGATGGAAGTGAAACCCGAGGTAAAGGGTCGATTGGAAAGGGGTCCCAAGGTAAGAGACCCAATATAAAAGAAATCCGAGGTAAAAGGTTTCGGGTAGGAGCACATGAGTGCCGCCTGTATTGTGTTGCATCGGTAGGAGCACATGAGTGCCGCCCCAGATCATATGACAACGGGTAGGAGCACATGAGTGCCGCCCCAAATCATAATGATAACAGGTAGGAGCACATGAGTGCCGCCTGTATTGTGTTGCAACGGGTAGGAGCACATGAGTGCCGCCCCAGATTATATGACAACGGGTAGGAGCACATGAGTGCCGCCCCAAATCATAATGATAACAGGTAGGAGCAACTTTTATAGACATGGCAAAGGTACTAGAGGAATGTATTTCCAGTCGCCAAGTTAGTAGGTTTAGTCTATTTTTACGTTTACATACATACATACACACGTATTATCACGCCTGTTTCCCATTGGGGTAGGCAGAGACTATGGATTGCCACCTGCTACGATCCTGACACACCTCTTTCGCTTTATCTACGTCCATTAACCTCATCATACATGCTCGTCGGTTTAGAGAACTCTCAACCTGGCATTTTTGAGAACGTCTGCGATTTGATTTTATTTTATTTTTATGTCTAAGTGTCTCTAATTCTAGTTTGTTTATCTTATCATTCAGTATAGAACCCCGGGTATTTCAGCACAAATTTACATATTTCAAAAATGTAAATACAGGGTAAGGTTAGCATTTTCAGTTCTCGAATATAGGAGTTAACAACTGTCGGTTTCTTAAATGTTTACTAAAATTCTAATTGTTCTCTGTAAGATACATACTGTGGGCCCGTCTATACTATTAACCCATGACTCAATATTTGAGGCATGCATAGGCATACGCGGAGTAGGTAACAAGTGCAGTTATAGGTCTGTAACTAGTTGTTTTTTTTCGGATGTCTTAGGATTTTTTTGATATTGCTCTTATTTTGAATGAGACTCTATTAATGTTAGAGTCTGTCTTAAAATATAAGGGTGAATTTGCTAACTTCTAGTTTAGAGCTATGGAAGCAAAAATTTACATTTATTTGTGTCATGGTACAATATTTAATTTTCCATTTATATTTATATTGTTCTCACATGAGGCAAGTATTGATAACATCATCCGCAAACAAAACAAGGGTCAGTTATATTTTTAGGAGGGTCGTTGTCGTCGTTGATGTCGTTGACGTATGCAAAGAACAGTACACATCCAATTAAACTTGTGGAATTAAGGCGTTTATTGGTTTGTTATTGGACCGGATACATTCTATTTAATTTGTTATGTGGTTGTAAAATTCTTTTTCCACCAGTTGTTTTTTTTATTATTCTTATCCTTTAAATAAGATGTGAACCATTTGAGACATTTGCCGCGGATTCCTATGCTGTATAATTGTTAGTTAATAATATTTCAAATTATGCTTTATCGTAAGGTTGTGTCACTTCAAGCAGTACTCCTACTGTATATTTTTATAATGAGTTTTTTTTGGATATATTTGTAAACGAAACGCATAAACCCATTTGCATAAAGGTTTTTTTTTCTTGAATTATTTTTGAGACTGTTGGTAAGAGGGCAATTGGACGCTAATTATTTGGGTCAGTTTCTTTATTTACCTTATACAGGTAGCAACATAATAAAGGCTTTTTTTTTTATTCGGAAAAACGCCTTCAAAAGACTGGTTTATTCGTTCATAAAATGGTAGTATTAATTCATCTGCGCATTGTTTCGGTAAAGTAGAATTAGTAGTAGTAGTTAGTTAAGTAGTATTATTTCAGTGAGTAGTTGTTTCGTCGATACCGTGGCTCTTTTTCTTTATTAGATTATTTTCGTCGTAGGTAGGTATATTGGACTGAGAAAGATTTCTATTTTACCTCTTTGATTTCTATAAAAAAATAATAGTACCAAGGTCACAACTGCATTCCGCAAAATTATTAAATTATCTTTTCACCGAATCATTTTTCTTTATCGAATGGGCTTCCGTATGTCCCGTACCTCACCTGATATTAAACAAGACTCATTACACTCTTTTATTACATACTACTCAACTGAAGAATATTTGAATGTTAGTAATGTAATGTAATAAGAATGCATGATAAATCTTTCACTTTTATGTATGTTAGACATAGTTATATTTAAAAATAAGAATAATATTAGTATTAAGCCCTCAATATTGCAACGCTTGCAAAAGGCTACTAAGTTCTAAGCACAACAATAAAATGTAACACCAATTATGGATAATTTGGCGATCTCTATGTGACCATGTGATCACATTTTTGAAAGCATATATCTTCGACACTATGGGGCTCAGCCCCATCATGTTGTTACTCAAACTTCATAATTTGGCGATCTCTATGTGACCACGTGACCACGTTTTTGAAAGCTTACAGCTCCGACAATATGGGACGCAGACCCATCATGTTGGTACTCAAACTTCATAATTTGGCAATCTCTATGTGACCACATATTTGAAAGCATACATCTTCGACACTATGGGGCTCAGCTCCATCATGTTGTTACTCAGACTTCATAATTTGGCGATCTCTATGTGACCACATTTTTGAAAGCGAAACACTATGGGGCGCAGCCCCATCATGTTGGTACTCAAACTTCACAATTAGGCGATCTCTATGTGACCACGTGACCACAGTTTTGAAAGCTTACATTTTCAACACTATGGGGCTCAGCCCCATCATGTTGGTACTCAAATGAAAGGGCTCGACGAGCTCTTCTCAAATAAATGGTCAAAACTTCTGATGGCCATATCTCCTAAACCATAGGACACACAAATATATAATAAAAACGTCTGCTAAGCGATTATCGACTTTACTGAGATTTTGGGAAAATCCAATACTTACATACATATTATCACGCCTGTTTCCCATTGGGGTAGGCAGAGACTATGGATTTCCACCTGCTACGATCCTGACACACCTCTTTCGCTTCATCTACGTCCCATGCTCGTCGGTTTAGAGAACTCTTAACCTGGCATTTTTTGAGAATGTCCGCGATTTGATCGTGATACGTTCGCCGAGCACGCCCCCTTCCAACTCTTCCATCCTCACTCGCTTAGTATACTTGTTTCGTCAATCTCCTTTCACTCATCCTCTCTATATGTCCAAACCATCTTAAAATCCATTTCTTTTCAATATTTGGATTAGTACTAATGATAACTATCAAATTCTGTGAAATTAAATATTTGTCAATATAGTCGAAAATAGCACACAAGTATATCAAGTTGATCATCATCTCCTAGATTTACGATCCCGGACTCGCACTACGTGTTCCCAACCAAAGTTCCGCACCGCGCCATCCCGTGTCTTTGCTGAGGAGTACATCGCGCGTTGCACTATTTCGGTCAACCGGACTTAACACTACGACTCACAAGACTAGAGAATTAGAGCTGGTGAGTCCACGAGTCATTCATCGTCATACGATAAAACCATGACTCTTGGAACCACCAGTGGGACCACGAGTCATGGTTTACGATGGATGACTCGTGGACCCACCAGTGGGACCACGAGTCATTCATCGTCATACGATATTCACTATTACTCGTGGACCCACCGGCCAGTGGGTCCACGAGTCATAAGTTTTCGAGCCGGTGGGACCACGAGCACTGGTGGTACAAAGCCAGTGGGTCCACGAGTCATACATCGTTGAAACGTCAAAATTGACGGCCTGTTAGAGCGACCAGCAAAACTTTGCCGGCCGCTCCTTGAAACAGAACGACAAGGTCGACTTTGCTCAAACAAGGTTGTCAAAATAATGACCATATTACATGCATTTTTGAGTAAAACAATAACTATCTTTATTTCGCCGCTTTTTTAAAATGTCGAGTTTAGTTTTATTATAACGATCACTTTGTATGGAAATATCTATAACATAACATAACATCACGCCTCTATTTCCCCGAAGGGGTAGGCAGAGGTGTATAGAACACCCACATTTCACCAGTTATGTTATATTCCCATGTAATAGGGGGCGGGCCTATTGCCATTAACCGGGTACAAATCCAGACTCCGGGCTGCTACTGAGAATTTCCTAATGAAAAAACCCAATAACACTTTGGCCGACCCGGGAATCGAACCCAGGACCCCACGATCAGCAGTCGCACTTGCGACCATTAGACCAATGAGGCAGTCAAACCAATGAGGCAGGCAGGCAAAACTACTAACGCCGTAACGCGTATCCACAAAACAGTTACGTGTAAAAAACGTTACGGACAACCCACGACTATTGTCACTAGGGCTACGTTCAGTTATGTCACCTGACGACGTTGTCAGGCGATATAACTGAAGCAGGTCTTGCTTAGATAATACGGTTAAATTGCGAATTGTCAAATAATAGCGGTTTACACATATGCCATATCGTGATTCATTTTTTGTCGTATTACGTCGGGTATTAGCCTAAAGTAGTGTGTGTGTATAAAAGTGTATATGGTTACTCCAAAATGGTTTGAATGTGTGTGAATTTGACAGGCAATCGTGCGAAAGCACAGTATGATGTTTTGCACATTGAGGTACGTTTTGCATTGAATTCATACATTATTATTGAGTACTTATGTTAATTGTTTATTTTTTAATACGCTGATTAATTGATTCAGTAATAGTTAATATTAAATTTTAACGAGGAAGGCATTGCTTATTTGCCTATATGGAATGCACGCCACTGCTCTCCATGTTTACTGATGCATCTAAACTATCGGAGGATAGCAATGTGGGAGCTGCAGTGTGGATTCCAAAGTTCAGAATTATATTAATCGTTCGCTGCTCTTCATACTGTTCTATTTATACAGGCGAAGCAATAGCTCTTTTTGAAGCAGTCTCCTATGTTCTGTCACATGGGTTAAACAGAACCCTTATTCTTTCCGACTCCCTAAGTTGTTTACAGGATTTATTAAAACCCCCTTTCCGTTCTCGCCAGCATTTCTCCTTAACTCTGCAGACCAAACAACTCCTATAGAGGTGCCATTTCCTGGACATACAAGTGGCATTGGCATGGATCCCTAGTCACTCTGGAATCGTGGGTAACGAAAATGCCGACTTAATTGCTATGACGGCTATCCAATGTGGTAGCAATACGTACAAGTCCTGCTTTCCTCGCGATTTACGAAGTCTTGCTAGACCTTTTATGATAAAAAGTTAAGGTACTCATTGGCAAAAATCTAGGCAAATAAAGGTGAAAAAAATTGGGGCCATCTAGCCTTCAATACCTTCTAAGTGCTGGTTTAGTAATAAGAAAATTACTTAATTATTTTAACAAATTAATAACATTTGTCATCATTCGATTACGGCTTGGCTTTGTATGTATGCCTGTTTTTAACCGACTTCAAAAAAAGGAGGAGGTTATGTATTCGGCGGGTTTTTTTTTTTTTTTTTTTTTTTTTCATGTGTGTACACCGATTACTCCGAGATTTCTGGGCCGATTTGCGTGGTTGTTTTTTTATTTAGTAGAGGAAGTCCGCGGCGCGGTGGTCCCATATAAATTTTATTGACTTAGGTCGAGTAGTTTTTTAACCAGCTTCAATAAATCAGTTTAATTTAGCTTCGCTTACCTAGATGCTCTACTAATAGTTTCGTTTTTCTGTGAATTATCAACTAAAAAGTATGAAACAAAAGCTTTTTAACAAAAAATAAAACCGACTTCAAAAACCTTAACTAAAAAGTAAAAAATAATCCTTGTATGTATTTCAAAATCTTAACATAAACCAAAATTTTGAAGGCGGCGCGTGTTTTTCATGTTTGTTCGCATAAACTGTTTTTTAACCGACGAAAAAAAGGAGGAGGTTCTCAATTCGACGCGTATATAATAACTTTTTACAGAGTGGTCCGATTTTGATGATTCTTTTTTTAATGGATAGGGTATATCTTGAAGTTGGTCCCATTTAAATTTTAAAATCAAAATCCACCCCTAAGGGTAGTAAAACAGGGGGTGAGTTTTTGTTCACCCACTGAATTCTTACCTGTTAACCGGTTCTGTTGAAACTTGACACACATAAATATAGTTCTAGACACTACGACATAATGGAGACCTGGAGTTAGATTTTAACCACAAAAAAATGAAAAATAAAACTTTTTAACAAAAAATTTAACCGACGAAAAGTGAAACTGAAAAGCGAAAAATAACTAATTATGAGTCGGCGCCAAACAACCAATCAACGAAGATCATTAAATTACTTTAAATAAATAATATAAACAATGTCACATCAAATACAACGTGAAATTTTCAACGATAAACAATAACTTTCCAAAAATGCGTTCTCCGCTCGGCCACTTGCAACTTACACGCACTTTGCTTGTTAAAAGTTCGTTTGGCGCCGACTCATAATTAGTTATTTTTCGCTTTTCAGTTTCACTTTTCGTCGGTTCAGTTTTTTGTTAAAAAGTTTTATTACTATAGATAAGCGCTCGACAGTACATTATATTTACATGACGCAAAGGGACAGTCACGCGCCACCTTCAAAATTTTGGATTATGTTAAGATTTTGAAATACATACAAGGATTGTTTTTTACTTTTTAGTTAAGGTTTTTGAAGTCGGTTTTATTTTTTGTTAAAAAGTTTTTATTTCATACTTTTTTGTTAACCTTAATCCACACTCCAATGATTAAATTTCTTTATAAATTCATCAGGGTTAACAACATTCGGTTATAGTATATTAATACTTTTGTGTAGTTTATTTTTACATATCTAATCCTTATTGGTCCTTTTCCCCTTAGCATTTCCTTAAAATCCTTCTGTGATAAGTGTTTTAAATTTTTTGTGTATTGTTGTCTACTAATAATATGTGTTGTTTTGTCCTTTTTCAGCTTAATGTATATCATCTCTACAAACATCGGTCAATATATAATAAGCAACATTTGAAACTCAGATCTTATCACTGTGTCTTTTCCTACCTTGACATTGGCAAAATCATCGAATAACGATGGAGCCATAACTTTAAAAAATTTAATTGAATTGAATTGAATTGATGTATCAATTTTTGATAAGTCTGGACGGTAAGTGCTTCTACGTCGATTACATTCAGCTATTGCAGACTCCTGAGCTTTAACACTACCGAATTCGATCTTAATAAGATGTAATCCGCCTAAACTTGTCACTCTCAAAAGTGCCACGTACGCGTGACCGCATGTGAACACTGAAGAACCGATGTCCATCATTGCACTGGTTCCCATACATAGAAAATGACAAAGAATGGAACAAACACGAACCATCTCCAGGTATAGGGACAACTCAGTGTGGTCGAGGATCGTCATTCTTCTTCTATCGTGTCAACATGAGCTTCATAATGATAATAGCTCATGCCGTGGGGAAAATTTTAGCCAGTCAGCAGGTCGGTAGCGGGGCTGACTGCCCAGGGTGCGCCGGTCGATCAATTAAATATCGTCACTGGTGGAGGCTCTCTTAATGCAATATACGTACAATATTTCAGTTTTCATAGCAAGCAAGCACTTAATACTAACCACATGCAAAATTTCAAGTGTGTAGGTCTGCTAGAAGTACCTTAGAATTTTGAAGATCGGTGAGTGTGTCAGTGACAAAACAAGGGAATTTTGACTTGATATAATTCGTAATATATTATAGGTACAAACTTGTTATTTGAGGATAGAGGTAGGTTTAGTATATATATCTTGGTAACAGAAATTTCAGACTTCTAGCTTTACCCACTACGAAGATACAGAGGGCTTAAAAGTACCGCAAGTTGCTTTTAAAAAAGGATGGTACGGCCGTGCCCGTCTTTGCTCCCCTGACAGATTTTTGGTAAATAATTGTACGAATTAGAAATCTAAATTTACGCCATCAATACAATTTTTTAGACAACAGCAGTGCATGCGTTTTTGTACCTTGCTAGTCAGATCATTAGCCTCGGTAGCGTATGTACTAGCGACATCTATGTTTTTGGTATGAAAAAAAATGCTCAAACGTCGTTTGACACTGACCACTACGTCAATTCGTCAGTATTGTATTTGAATTAATTAATCAACAATAATTAATATCAAGTTTTTCGTTTGATAAAATAAAATATGTTTAAATAAAAAATGCATTCATTAAAATGTGCCTAATTTGGTTAGGCCAAATCATAATTTGCAGTAAACCTGCGAAAAAAAACGAAATGTGTGCTGGGACACATGGTAGAAGTGAAACTTCAATGGACAAGTGGAAAAACGAATGGAAACTGACAAGTGGAAAAACGAATCGCAACAAAATTTTAACTTGAAGTTTTACGGGCAGATTGTTAATGTACTTATCCAAATTGAAAACCTGCCCGTAAAACTTCAAGTTATAATTTTCTTGCGATTCGTTTTTCCACTTGTCCGTTGCGATTCGTTTTTCCACTTGTCCATTGAAGTTTCACTTCTACTATGTGTCCCAGCACACATTTCGTTTTTTTTTTTTAAATCACATTACTCTCATAAATATATTTTATCCATAGCGGTTGCTGTTCATAAAAAATTTAATGCTTAAAACTAAAATAGACCCGATAAGAGTTCAATCCGTGTGGTGCCGGACGTAAATAATTGCACCACCCTCCCTCTTCTCATGGGTGTCGTAAAAGGTGACTAAGGGATTCACCAGAGGATGGGCAGCAGCGTTCTCTGAGTATTTAAACAACCAACTGCGATCGCCAACCCGCCTGCCAAGCTTGGCGATTAAGGCATATCCCTCCATTTGTGGGAGGCCTTTGTCCAGCAGTGGACGTTTTTCGGCTGGAATGATGATGATGATGAAAAGTTCATTGACCCGCGATCTATGACGCGTAGTGCGAGAAAATTGACTTGAATACATAATCATAATATAGAAGATCGATTATAATTTCATAGGTTTACGCGATCACTACACATTATAATAAAACAAGTTTAACCGCAACGCAACGCGATACAATCCGGTTAAACTTGTTTTATTTTAGATCAATGACTTGAATACTATATTATTAGTACCCTAAAAACAGGTATTAGTTAATACCTATTATATTTTTTTTAAACTTCATGCGGATTTATTCTTATTACCTGGGTAGGTACCCATCACGGGGAAATCTATATGAAATTTTAGATCCTTGTTCTTTTTAGAAGTCAAACTAAATCCATAGACAGAACAGTTTGTGTTCACCATTGTCCTCGATAGAACTTAGTAAACGGCATTTAAAATCACAATATTGCAAAACACTCTCGCGAGAACCCGCGTTGAGCGATCCCACAAGCTAAGTGAGTTGGGCGCTCGCGGCTCGCGTCTCCCGACACCCCGCAAGGCCCCCGCCGTTGCTCTGCGCAAGTACATTCGTCACGCAACTGTATAGATAGCAATGATTTCATAAGTCTATGAACTCTATGGGCTATGGGCGACACTCTGAACTCTGACCAATGCGAGATTGTGAAAGTAAATTTCATATTTAAATTGCTTTATATTGTGAGTGATTACTGCGTGCATCGAAACGATTTTAATTAATAATATTGTACGGTAGATTAAAATATATTTTTTTTAGAAATATTTGTAAAGACTCTTGTCATCTTAGTCTACCTGCGACCAAGAAATGCTGAAAAGCTTTCGAAACGTCAGGGAAACCAATTTAAATAATATACGAGATTTAATCCGGTTAAACTTTGTTTTATTATAATGCTTATATAAAATAAGCTAAAAAGGCTCCAATTTTTATGATCAGGGGCCTGATTCACAAACTTTCGAAAAGTTTCCGTTTCCGAAGTAAAATTTGACCAGCAAATGAAACAAAACTACTACTTCCTGCGACCAAAAACGCTGCAAAGCATTCGAAAGGTCAGGAAAACGAATTTTAATAATAATACACGATGTAATCCGGTTAAACTAGTTTTATTAAGAACGGATTCGAACCCAACGGATTCGGAAACGCAAAGCTATATTTACGGAAACTCTTCCGAGAGCCATTTGTTGTAGGAAAGCACTCGATGTAAAATTAAAGAACTATGAATAGCGTTTCCGAATCCATTCGATTCTCAAATCGTTTTGTTTTTTAATAAAACTTGTTTAAACCGGATTACATCGCGTATTATTATTAAAATTGGTTTTCCTGAGGTTACGAATGGTTTGCACCGTTCGTGGTCGCAAAAAGTGGTCGTTTGGTTCCGTTTGCCGGTCAAATTTCACATCGGAAACGGAAATTTTTCGAACGTTTGTGAATAGTACCGCTAATCGGAATGAAATAATTTTTGCAACACTTTTGGTCTCGACGTAGGGTACTTACCTATTTACTTTAAAAAAAAGATAGAAATACAATTCGAGTGAGAAGGAGTGACTTTGACTTGTTATCCGCCATTTGTTTTTTATTGACGCGGGTTATCAACTACCTAGCTACCTACCACCTATATCAGTCAATCTCTTTTAGGGTCGGTCTTTCAATAGCTAGTTAACTTTTAACAAAGAGAATATAAATCACTACTTTTAACTGAGGAATAAGTATGACATTTTGACAGTTGTAGTATAGAAAATCTGTCAAGACGTCACATTTATTCCTCAGTTAAAAGTTATCAGACTATTGAAATACCGGCCATTAGAGTGTTTTGTGTATTTCTGGAGTTTTTTATTTTGTGATTATATCATGATAATATCATCAACATCATCATCGTCATCATTTCAGCCGAAAGACGTCCACTGCTGGACATAGGCTTCCCCCAAGCATCGCCACAACGACCGGTCCTGTGCCTTCCGCATCCAGCGGATTCCCGCGACCTTCACAAGGTGGACTGACGACCATGATAATATATTATCAACATAATTATAGTCTGCCAACTTCTGCCAAGTACCTAACTACTTATTTGTGCAACTTGTAATCAATTCATAATTTAATCTTAGTTCCGTAAACTATTTACAAAAATTGGCCCTCTGAAGCTCTGAATAATATTCGTCGTGTCAGCTGGGATACGCCCTCTATTCAAGTATCAAATAAGGCGGTTCATAAAAGAATTATTCTATATACGAAATACTAGTAGGGACATAACATTATATTTAATGAATTAATGCTCCACTAATCAGTGCTAATCAGCAGGCACTGCCTACTTCCCGTTTTTTTTCTTATCAGGCTGAAAATGTCTGCTAAACTTCCTTTAATAGATCGATAAGTAACACTTTTTACAACAAACTAATGTCTGCACATCGGTGGCAAAACAGTTGTACAGAAGGTAAATATATAGTTATAATAATAAATAAAATAGTTATAATAATAATAAGTAATATTGTTAATAGTTATATGTAAATAAAAGTCACATTCACTTTCAACCACGAGAGAACTCTGTACCTATTTTTCATGTTAGTCACTTTAACACACATGGCATTAATATGTAACATTTTAAACTCAATAATGACGGAATCAAACAACTTCTGAAGGGTCTGAAGGATCGGTTTTCCATCCGCCTTCAGGAGTTCGGCCGTAATTCCGTCATCACCCGGTGCCTTGTTGTTTTTGAGCTGTTTCAGAGCCATCCTAATTGACCCGACACTATACCAAAGATATCCCTGACGTCAGCCTGTACGAGCAGGCTGACGTCAGGGATATCTTTGGTATAGTGTCGGGTCAATCGAGCTCTTGGGTCGTTAGTCCGATTTGCAGCGGGTTTCCGGGTGGACGTGTATAACTGTCCATAGAACTTCTCGACCTCCTTCAATAGCTCTGGCTTAGAGGATACGACTCTACCATCGTCGGTCCTCAGTTTTGCAAGCTGACTCTGCCCAATAGACAGGTCTCTTGCGAAGACTTTGGAGCCCTTGTTCTTCTCTAGCGCGTCTTTAATACGTTCAGTATTAAATTGGCGTAGGTCACTTTTCAAGGACTTTGAGATCTGTCTATTGAGCTGCCGGTACTTAGTCGCATCATCTGAGGACTGCGGAATCATCTCGCGTCTTTCCGTCATGAGCTCGAGAGTGTGGTCAGAGAACTTTTTGTTTCTATTTGTACGACGGGTCCCAAAGATCCTAGACCCGACCGTATGGACAGTTTCCACAAACCCATCGTTGTAATCGTCCACTGAGTTCCCTAGGCATTCGAAACGATTCTGAAGTTCGAGCTGAAAGCTCTCGGGGTTTAGGATTTGGATCGGTGCTAGACGGAGCGTAGACTTCATCAGTCGAGATCTTTCCAGCGTGATGTTCAGATTCAATGTGCCTCTTACCAAACGGTGATCACTTCCGGTTTTGACTGCGTTGATCACAGAGACATCATTGAATATTTGCTTCTTCGTCAACATAATTAAATTAAATTAAATTAAAATTCATTTATTTCAATCAACATTGGATCATAGTAATGGTAGATGAAAATTGCAAAAAAATAAAATAAAATAAATTGTAAGCAAAGATATAAATTGTCATATTAATGAAATCAATCTCATTTTTTGTTACACCATCAGGGCCCAACCAGGTCCACTTCCTGTGCTCACGCTTTCTGAAGAAAGAGTACATCATACAGAGCCGCTCTTTCTCCATAAAGCCGGCCAGTAGATGACCCCGGTAGTTCCGATATCCATATCCAAATTGCCTCACTCGCAGCTCATCATCGTAGTACATATTTTCTGTGAATTGTAGAAATACCTGATTTCAGACGTATACATTCTCACTCCGTCTTGCGCCAAACCACCAACACTGTATGGGCTGCCGAAAATACACAAAGATAATGTTCCTCTGCGACCAATAGTCAGCCAGATTGACACACCAACTTACAAACTGGCACAACACGTAGCTAAAATACTCTCACAGCTTCGTGGCAAGTCTAACACATATGTGAAGGATTCTTATCATTTTGTCAGCCAAATCAAAGACCTCAAACTCACTAAAAATAAAGTAATGGTCAGTTTTGATGTATAGTCCTTATTCACCTACCTACTAGCACAGTTTTACTATATATACTATCAACCTATCCGAGGTGCCTTTTTTTTTGCCGTGTTGAAGTCCTCATGCACGCTCTCCGCCTGGGGTAGGCGGAGCCAGTGTCGGACTCTTACCGACTAAAACCACCACGGTGTTCCTTCAACTACCTAACTAGCCGGGGGCGTGGGAACCCGTGAGTATTCACACAACCACCCGACAGGTCCTGGCCCGCGACAAGCAGGCGAGTCCCTTCTCCCCGTGTGGCCTAACGTTGGCCGCACCCTCCTAGGCGGCGCACATGGAACACTGCACGCAAAACTACGCCAGCTGTGCCAGCTACGCCAGCTGTAACAGCTACGCCAGCTGCGCTAGCTACGCCAATTACGCCAGCTACGCCAGCTACGCCAGCATGCTGCCAGGTCAGGATGCCAGCTACGCCTACTGTGTCAGCTACGCCAGCTGTGCCAGCTACGCCAGCTGTGCCAGCTACGCCAACTGTACCAGCTATGCCAGACGTACCAGCTACGCCAGCTGCTGGTCGGGCAGCAGACTACCCCGAGTCTGCTGCCCGCAAGCCCTACCTCCCGTAATTCTTTATAGAGGTTTTTTCTCGCGGTCCAGGCGGTGAAGCCATGACCCTCGGTCCCAAGAGGCGTTGTTTGTTTGACACCTTTATCTTACAAACATAACCTAACGACACTTTATATGAACCTATTTATATCTATGAAATAAAAGAATCAAGTATACTTACACTGAGACATGTTTGAAATCTTCGTTTATTAAAATCACCAAAACCGACGCGAAACAGGCAAGCACTATCGCCGACGGGCGGGTGACGCTTATCAACAAAATAAATAGAATGGAATCGAATGAATGACGCGGTAGTCGAGTCGCAGTACCGACTGAACCAAACCAAGTGCCGGCTTCGATTCAAAATGGCGGAGGGACTGGATGGAAGGGAGGTGGGAGCTCACAGATAAAATCGGTGTATTATGTTACGTCACAAGCAAACTGCTTTAAACATTTGAGAGAAAGTCTGGTGTCTTAAGGTGGCCATACACGCAAAGGTATAAGTGGTATAACTGACAGGTTTACCTGTGCAGTTACCTGTATAAGTAAACCGGAGCCAAAAATGTAGGAATAACTGTACTGATTTATCACTACGCTAACGTTCTGTTTGCCTTTTTTTACGAGTGAAAGTCCTCATGGATACCCTTCATCTGGGGAAGGCGGAGGGGTATGTTGGACTCTTTCCGACTAAAACCAAACGGTGGCTGACCTCAGGACAAAAGAGGAGCTCCGGGAGCGGGAACTCCCGTGGACTGCAGTTTGCCTGCACAGTTAAAAAACTGTGCAAGCAAACTCTTGCGTGTATGGCATTGACTTGTACCTATGAACCAGTAATACCTACGAAATAAGCGAGGTATACCTACAATATCCGAGCCACCGTTATGGTGGCCATAGCTAGGGAAGTAAGTAATCAAAACTAAAAAGTATCGATATCGATGCTCGTGTTTCGTACCAGAGATGTGTGCTGATTAAAATCATTTTCAAGTAGTAATAAATAATGCAATTATATCAAATACTAAGTTCGGCTGTCCCTAGGACATAAAAAATCAAGCTTCTAGGTCAAGGCAATCATACGGCTATGTCACATTTTGATACTCGCAAACTCACATAAAAAACCTATAGGGTACTTCGCATTGACCTAGAATCATGAAATTTGGCCAATACTTATATCGAAATATCTTTTTTTTTCCATATATCGAACTCCGATTGTATATTTAAAATTATCGATAGATCGAAAATCTGATATTTAAAAAATATCAACAGCCCTACTTTGCTTACTTGACAGCTCATGTACTATGGGCCACATTGCGGGGTAAGCGGGGTTGCCACGCGGCGTAGGTATTTTGACATCCCGTAAAGATGTTGCCAAACAGAGAATATACAAATAGCATGCGATCTCTTTCACCAGACGACATAACACGTTGGTTAACAAGAGACAAAGAATAGTTTCATAATTCAATAACGATTTAATAGATATTTGTATAAACTAGGTGGATATAGAAGAATGGGCCACCTCCATAGGTTTCTTAATTCAATGGTGTATGGCCACAATTTTATGAACGTAATTTTGGTATAGGTACTGTTGAGATTTAACTAGACATTATGACATTTACAACACATGAAATTGTAAATAAACTCTTCTCACTATAAGAAGTGGCCCGTGCCCAGTATTTAAACGAAAAATTATGGTAGTTTATACTACTATAGTTTACAAAACTTTTTATTAGTGTCTTTTCTACTCTAATTCTACCTACCTACATGTTTTTATGTCATGTTAAGACCCAATTTCACCATACTCTGTTAGTTAATTTAATGTCCTGTTAAACACTTTAACGGACTGTTAAGGTTAGTGAGTATCCTGCAACGTCCTAATGTCTGATTAACTTCCTTAATCAGGGGGCCTAGTACGAGTTTGACACTTACGAATACTTTAATAGTTTTCGTCGACTTTCATTCATAAATCAGTAGCGCCCCTGGCGGATACAAGGAGGAACTACTGATTTATGAATGAATGTCGACGAAAACTATGAAAGTATTCGTAAGTGTCAAACTCGTACTAGGCCCCCTGTATTGTGCGTGAACTTTTCGTCATAGGAAACAAGTGAAACTAATGCTATTTCTAATCCCCAAGAATGATAATTTAGAGCTTTGTTGTTGACATTCTTTGTGCCTACAAAATATAATATGAAAATGATGATGATCCTGATTTATTTCCCTTAATCTAATCTTAAAAAGTACCTACCTATAACTACAGTGTATGGAGCTACGACGACCTACAAATATAGCTATAGCTAGCTACCTACCTACACGCGATGGTAGCGACAAAATGCAGTGCGGCAATTTAGTGAAACTAAGCTCTGGAGTCACTGTCGCATCTGTAGCTAGCTACTATTATAGTAATGTGTGGGTGGCAGGTTCGATTCCCGCCAGCAGTGAGAGGGGTGAGGGTAGGTGTTTTCCACGAGTACAACCAGGTGGAGCTAGTTGGAGCTACCAAGATCTATTTGCAGTTTAAATGTTTGTAAATTTATATTGCAAATGCGTATTTTGTTTTAAGTTCCATCTAGCGGAACTAAACTGAATCAATGCTATGCTCAGTGCACAGACCAGTAAGCCTCTAGACGCCGATTAGCCGGACACCCCCGGTCACAACGCATATGCAGTAGCACTGCATATGTTACGCCCCGCGGCCAATCAGGACGTCAGTCCGTCAGCGAGCGGCACCAATCATACGATATCGTACCACCGAACTTTTGAGCCGACCAATCATAACGCACCGTCTGCCCCCTGATCTCCGCCAACATTTTACGACTGTGTTCTCGTGCAAAATTTTGTCTAAGCGGCGTCTTGAGGCTTACTGGTCTGTGGCTCAGTGTAAGCGAATGATTGCAATTATGAATGCATTGGTACGTTATAGATGCAACTAAAAGCTAGCGATGGGAGATTATCTCTAAATTAATAATGTTTCATTTTGATAATTTATTGGGTGCGTTCAGTTATGTCACCTGATGACGCACGGAGCGTACTTTGAACGTTCAGTTACTCAGCTGATCAGTGATTTTCAAAATACTTTTTTTTTTTCTAGGCTTCTATTTAAAATTCTAGTAAGTGAATGATTTAAATTGTGGAAAGAAAAAATCACTCACGAGCAGGATTCGAACCTGCGACTCCTGGCTCAGTACGCCAGTGCTTTAGCCACTAAGCTACCATGGCGTGGCGAGCCGGAACCTATCGGGGATGGTTGGACGAATACAGTAGTATTTCTCTCGCCCCCGGCCAAGGGTCGGTAGAGGAACACCGTGGTGGTTTTTAGTCAGTAAGAGTCCGACACTGGCTCCACCTTCCCCGAGCGGAGTGCGTCCGTGAGGATTTTCCCCACGGAAAAAAAAGGGGTGGCGCCCATACATATTATTATGAAATGGGAATGAAAGCTGCACTCCCTTGTGCGGGGTATTATTGAATAGGTCTATTATAATCATAGACCAGTAAGCCTCTAGACGCCGGTTAGCTGGACACCCCCGGTCACAACGCATATGCTCTACCACTGCATATCATACGTCCCTCCGCCAATCGGAACGTCACTCAGTCAGCGAGCGGCACCAATCATAAGGAATCATACCACTGAACTTTTGAGCCGGCCAATCATAACGCGCCGTCCGCCCCCCTGACCCCACCAACGTTTTACGACTGCGTTCGAATACAAAACTTTGTTTATGCGGAGTCTTGAAGCTTACTGGTCTGTGATTATAATGAAGGTAATTTACATACATCACTGTTTTATCAAGTGTAGGTACCTTTTCATTCTGTGTGTACATAAATAAGTTAACACATAATTTAGATAAATTACACTTAATGTTATATGAATAGTTATGGAATATGGATATTTTAATAAAAATAATTTACTTAATTGTTAATTTATTATACCTTTAATCTAATACACGCATTATGGGGCAAGACTCATAGATTTCCGATAGTTAACACATGACAATTCGTACAAATATTTATATCTTACATTCTGAGCATGAGTGTTGTTGTGCTCCTCATTTTAATGATGAGATTTTTTGTGTCCTCCTGTAGGCCAATTCACGTGACAAAAAAAATTCACGTGTCTAAAAAAAATTGCAGTTAAGTTTTGATCAAAACAACGCTTTTCGTATTCTTTTATCTTCGGCGGTCGCTGTTAGATACAAACTACAGCGTCACTGCAACCTGATCGGCGCGTCATAAAATTACTAATTATTGTATGGTCTTCTAGGATTGATATAATAATTATTCATATACCACCAGCTAATTGAGCCGAATATGATGAAACAGCAAGCAGCTACGAGGGTGGTTATTTGAATGGCGTAGTTCCTGTAACAAAAATATTTGTAAAAATTAATTTTTAACAAAAAAATTAATCCAAGGCGCATGTGCGAAAACAAATTCGGCTCTGCATAAGGCATCGGTGCAGCCACATTGAGCAGGATGTTAGTAAAAAGTAAAAAATAATAATTTACGTATGTCTGCACACACGATACTGGAGAAATCCTAATGTGGAGCAACAAACATACAATCACAAAAAAACACAAGAAACAAATATAGAACACTGCACTGGGGCACTGCAGCAAGCAAAGGGTTATTTTTAGTTTAATTAAGGTCCTACCCTCCAGCCGTTTCAGCGTGATTAAAGGACAAACAAACAAACATCTGTAATTTCACAATAAAAACCGGCCAAGAGCATGTCTGTCCATGCTCAGTATTATAGGGTTCCTTAAGTAGGTGTAATTACAAACGAATCAAATCGAATATTAATCATGGTTATTTAGGTTTTGCAATAATCGGCAGCATTGTCGACTCAGAGCGTGTTGTTAGTAGCGCCATCTAGCGCTAAATTCAAGAAGCCAAATTTAAGAAGTGTGTCATGTCAACATAACACAAAGTTACTTTTTGTGATTTTTCAAATACAAAGTATCTAAAGGAGCATTATTTGCTAAGATAATTTTTCTCTAAGGTCAATGACCTTTGAACTAGGACGTCTTAAGTATTTTTCAGTTTTCTCTCTATAACTCGAAAATTTATAATCACATTATACTCGAAATAATTTCAAAAGATAGTTTTTACAAAGGTCTATCAATGTGGAAGATTATAAGTTTCTACGTTGCATAGTTTATAAATGGCAGGGGGGGGGGTCATATTGCAAGCCAGTTTGGCGGGCTATATTTCGCAGATGGTACACCTGATAAAAAAGGTATGTTTGTAACATTATCTTCATTTTAGTCTGTCTGTCTGTCTGTTTGTTACCTCATCACGTGAAAACGGCTGAACGGATCGTAATGAAAGTTAGCATTTGTATTGGTATTAGTCTAACATAAAATATAGGGTATGTTTTATCTGAATCGGTTGAGTAGATCCAGCGATACAGCTTGACCCGTCTATTGTATTAAGTTGCATACAAAGTAGAGGTCATGATTGTTGGTTGCATGCAGGTTGCAGGTTCCTAAAAATACAACTGGATTCTATTAGTATTATAGAAAATATAGAATAACATAACATAGCCCATCACTGTCCCGCTGCTGGGCATGGCCCTCTTCTTGGAATGAGAAGAGTTAAGGAACTGGATATTGTTAGTGTAATAGATTATCATAACATAATCAGCTCATTACCTACTGCCCCACTGCTGGGCACGGACCTCTTCTCGGAACGAGAAGAGTTAAGAAACTAGAAAATATAGAATAACATAACGTAGTCAACCCATTACTGTCCCACTACTGGATATGGCCCTCTTCTCAAAATGAGAAGAGTTAATGAACTGGATATTATTTATATTCTAGAATAACATAATATTACCAGCCCATTACAGTCCCACTGCTGGACACGGGCCTCTTCTCAGCATAAGAAGAGATGTGGTTAGTGCTATAGAATAACATAATCAGCCCAATTACTTCCCACTGCTGGGCACGAGCGTCTTCTCAGAATGAGGGAGTTTAGGGCTAATTCCATGAAATTCCATCACCTTAGCCGGTTGGTTGTAAAAACAAAATATAGTATGGTCGGTAAATAGTGTAATGTTAATGATTACGTCTGTGTATGCGCTTTCATCATCATCATCATCATTTCAGCCGAAAGACGTCCACTGCTGGACATAGGCCTCCCCCAAGCATCGCCACAACGACCGGTCCTGTGCCTTCCGCATCCAGCGGATTCCCGCGACCTTCACCAGGTCGTCGGTCCACCTTGTGGGGGGCCAAAATTTAAGGTCTTTTATTTTTGGGGCTCGTGGCTATAACCGCGTAGATTGCAAGATCTGCAAGATTAAACTACGCTAACCGCGGTCAGTCCTTGGATGGGTGACCGTTTCGTTGCACATCGAGACCCCTCCGTGCCTATGAGAGCACGATAAGCTGTCGGTTCCGGTTGCCATAAAAATATATACGGCAGTCGTTACGGGTAGTCAGAAGTCCGAATGTCAGACAACTGGTAACCTTAGGATATCGGTATTACCCAGTAACTGGGTTTAGGGCGCCTGATGGCAGTCGCTCCGTGTAAAATACTGATGTTCAGCCGCATCTGATTAGACTGGAAGCCGACCTCAACGTAATTGGGAAAAAGGCTTGGAGAAAGAAGATGATCCAAATTTATTTTTAATTTACAATAACTAATGGTCAAAGTTAACTACTCTGTCCATGCATAGTAACTTTTTAACAAATTGTCAATGATTTTAACTATAGGCATGTTTAACTATTGATCAAACAACAGTATTTTGTAATTTTTTACTATTTGTCAGTTTAACCAACATATTTGAACTAATAGTATACTTGACTACTGATCAAACAACGGGGCCTTCAATATATTTCTAGTTTAACTATTGTTAAAGCCTTAACTATTGTTAATGAACTAATGGTTAAATTAACAATTAGTCATATTTTACTACTGATCAAACAACGGGGCCTTAGTCGCATTTTACGACACCCATGAGAAGAGATAAGGGTGGTGCTTAAAGAATACATACTTATAACATATAAGAAACACGCAGACCAACACAAGCACTTATGTTCATCACACAAATATTTGTGTCCTGTGGGAATCGAACCCACGACCTCGTGATCAGCAGTCCGACCCTCGAACCACTAGACCACAGACACATACACATAAAATAGTACAAAGTAAGTAAGTTGGCTACTTCAAGTTACTTTTGCGTCATAATTGGAAAACTTTCTGTACACACACGACGGCATTTTAATTTATTTTTGTCACCGGTCACACTCAACGCCTTAATTGACGCGGATTAATATAAAAAACGTCCTAATTAGGACGTTTTCGAGTCTTTAGTTGCAAGTGCAAGTAACATAATTATCTGTACTTTGAATTATCGTTGATGAGTGTAAATAAAATAGGAATAAATCTTTTTAAAATAAACTTACCACCCCATTTTGAAAGCTTCTGGGTTATTTTCATAGATAAATATACTCTCACCACGATTTGCTTGTGCTTCGAAGTGCTTGTATAAAGATAACTAAAAAAAAGACAAAGGAGAATGACACAAAATGACCCAGAGTCGATTAAGATAACATATTATGTTGTTATAGTTGACGTAGATATTTGGTTGGTTGATTGGTTAGTTTAGGATATTATCTGTGGTTTAGGTAACATAACATAACATCACGCCTGTATTTCCCCGCAGAGGTGTAATAGTACAACCTCATTTCGCCAGTTATGTTATAGTTTAGTGTTAGTTTTTTAGTTAGTTGTTATGTTGTTAGTTTAGGTAGTTGGTCATAAATATGGTGTTAGTTTTTCTAAAATCACCACCGAGACGAATATCACGCGCTCCAATTATCTCTCTTTCACAACGAGAAATCGGTCACCCGACGCTTGCAGCGTTGTAGGCTTGTTGAAAAAGTATCGATTTATCGATGGATCGATATTTTTTGCTGATATATTTTGATCCGATATATCGATACAAAGTATCCAGTATCGAAAAATTTATCAAACACGATTTTTTTTTTTTTTTATGTAACTAAAGTTACTAGAATCCAAAACCGTAAAGGATAGGAACGTACGGAAAAAAGTAACTGTATTGGGAACTGAACAATTGGGTCATGACATCTGGCGGTTGAAATATTAATAAAAAAAAAATTTAATTAAAAATTAAATTTTAGTCAAAATAAAGTCTACCACGTGTATCAGAGGAATTATAAGAGAGAATCAACTTCGACAACTTCAGTGAAATTTGATTCAAAGAGACTTCGTCTCACATCGTGCCACGCCAACGTACTACGCAGAAAATGGCGCGAACAATAAATGCCTTTCCTCCAACATGACCTACAATAAAACTTTTTAACAAAAAATTGAACCGACGAAAACAAACTGAAAAGCGAAAAATAACTAATTATGAGTCGGCGCCAAACGAACTTTTAACAAGCATAGTGCGTGTAAGTTGGAAGCAGGGTTGTTGCGAATATCAGCATCAGCATCAGCATCCGCTGATCATCAGCATCATTTTCAACATCAGCATCAGCATCAGCATCCGCATTAAATGATGCTGATATTTATGCTGATGTTCATGTTGTAACGTGACCGAAGGGGGAGGGGCTTATGGCACATTTTTTTGTTTCGGTTGTGAGTTTTGACCGCTAGGATAGTTATTAATCTGAGGCTAGTATAATAAGTTTATGGGTTTGACCAATCATAGCATAGATTAGTGCACTTCGGTGATTTTTAGCAAAACCAAAACAAACTTGTCTATTACGACAAATGTCAACAGCAGACAGTACAGTTGAAAGAGGCGTTCTAACAAAAAGGACAATGTGGAGCTATTATAGTCAGCTTCTTCTTCTCCGGGTCAATGGCTCTCATGTAGTTCACACTGTATTCATGTGGTATTTGGCCACCTCTATGGCGTCGTTTGTGGCTTTGTTCAAATCGCTTCTTGTGCAGGTAGCAGGGCACAAGGGACAAGTGAGCAAATGGGCCATGGACTGAATGGGGGCCCCGCAGCTAATAAAAAGCCAAGGATGAAAATAATTTATGCTGGATTGCCTTTGCTGGTTAAAAATAACCAAGCTCTTCATTAACGAATGCAAATAATAACAGAAGCATTAAGATAATAAGGGGAACTCTACATTTTTAAAACAAAGAAATATTGGCGTTTGCGTTCGCGCTGCTCCTTTGTGCGCTCAAAGTAGGTCCATCATTCATCATCATCATGTCAGCCGAAATCCACTGCTGGACATATGCTTCTCCAAGCAGTTTGGGTGAATATGCCATAATCGCCACGCTTGGCAGGCGGGTTGGCGATCGCAGTTGGTGCGTTAAATACTCAGAGAACGCTGCTGCCCAGAGGATTCTAGTGAATCTTTTATTCGCCTTTTACGACACCCATGAGAAGATATAGGGTGGTGCAATTCTTTAAGTCTGGCACCACACGGAATAAAGTAGGTCCAGTTTAAATAATTTCACTTACAAAAGGTTTCTTTCTTTATATGCAAAAACTTTTGTATGTTTATCTCTCGTTTATTTAAGCACAGTGAAAGAAAGCTCAAATGCTTTTTATATAAAAAGAAAAGCCTTAAAACTCCTTTTAAAATGCGCCTAAAATGGAGTAAAGTTTTCGGTAATCCTAAAAATAAATTGCGCTCGCTACGCTCGCGCTAGTGTGCAGGTTTCTTGCGGGTTTGTCTCGTGTACATTTTCAATGTTCATGTTATGTTTTTCATAATTTACCAGATTTTAGTTAATAATTCGTAAATAAAAATGTAGTAGGGTCGCGATTTTTTTTCCTAGGGCTGAAATGAAAACATGAAAAAGTTTCGTTTGTTATATTATTTTGCCCTTAATTTTAAATTTTGATTAATCACCGTAAAAGTTTAAAAAGGCACTATTTTTAGCCTTTAACCAATATCGGATTTTTATAAAAAGATATATTATGTAAATAAATTCAAATTACATTTTTATTTAAATTCATAAGGATCAGTACACATTTCCAATTCAAAAAAATCAGCATCAGCATCAGCATCCGCTGATGTCAATGTCAAAAATCAGCATCAGCATCAGCTTCCGCTGATGTGATAAAATTCTGGATCAGCAACAACCCTGGTTGGAAGTGGCCGAGCGGAGAACGCATTTTTGGAAAGTTATTGTTTATCGTTGAAAATCTCACGTTGTATTTGATGTGACGTTGTTTTTATTATTTATTTAAAGTAATTTAATGATCTTCGTTGATTGGTTGTTTGGCGCCGACTCATAATTAGTTATTTTTCGCTTTTCAGTTTGTTTTCGTCGGTTCAATTTTTTGTTAAAAAGTTTTATTTTTCATTTTTTTGTGGTTAAACTCTAAATCCAGGTCTCCATTATGTCGTAGTGTCTAGAACTATATTTATGTATGTCAAGTTTCAACAGAATCGGTTAACAGGTATAAGAATTCAGTGGGTGAACAAACACTCATCCCCTGTTTTACTTTTTTAGGGGTGGATTTTGATTTTGAAATTTAAATGGGACCAACTTCAAGATATACCCTATCCAATAAAAAAAGAATCATCAAAATCGGACAACTCTGTAAAAAGTTATGCGTGGTCATACATAAAAAAAAAAAAAAAAAAAAAAAAAAAAATATATACGCGTCGAATTGAGAACCTCCTCCTTTTTTTCGTCGGTTAAAAATTGCCAATTTCCTTGCAGAAGTTTTTTTTTTCGAACTCAAGACTCTCCTGCATGGATGGCAATCGTTCAACTGCTAGGCTATCACTACACTACTACCCGTCCCGTGACTTTTCAAATTCATATGCGTATCCGAATTTGGTTATCACAGTGAAGGAAAACATTGAGAGTGCTCCATACAGTTCTTGACGGTGCGCGGTGTGTGTAGTCCACCAACCCGAAATAGGCCAGCGTGGTGGACTAACGGCCAAAATTAATATCCAATTTATACACGATTAGAAGTAGTAGAGCTCCTTTGTGAAAAAGCTCATCCGGGGAAGTACTACCACCGTATCTAATTCTCCGCCAAATAGTGATGCTTGCATTGCTGTGTTTCGGTCTGAAGGGTACGGGTGCCGGTGAAATTACAATCACATGAGACTTTCCATCTTCATGTCTCAGTTTGGCGAACCGACTTGCGATGCCATTTAGGCAACAGCCTAGGTGGTATTGAAGTTGTTATGGGCAATGGTAACCGCTTAACATCAGGTGGACCTTAAGCTCGTTTCACCATCCTATAATATATTAAGGACTCCACTTAAGGACTCGTCTGGTCCAACGGCCATCGGTCCTTCGACAGACATGGCCAGCACACTGCCAATTGAGCTTACTGATCCTACAAGCTATGTCGGCTCACTCCATAGCTCGCTGAGCGACTTTGAATTTCGACTAGTGCGTCTTGCCTGTCATTACTTACGGTGCCGAGACGTGGACACTGATAGTTGGGCTAGTCAAATTCATGAGAAGGATAGCAGCACATAATTATTATGTTCACGTGCTGCAGTGTATTGCAAGTGAACAAACTTTGTATCACCGTGCGTTCCACCGGAGATCCCAAAGTCATCTTTCCTTGTACTGAGGAGAGCAAGTGGTTTAATCAATACGAGTGTGACAGGGGGTGTCCATGAGGATTTCCACTCGACAAAGAGGCCATGCCAAAGCTATGATCAGTTATAGCATTATTAGTACTAAGGAGCTAGCTCTGCAGTCACCAACTTATGGTTATTTATACGGGATGGGACTTAACGTCAACGTCACGGCACGTTGAATGATGACTTCACGTGTCTTCTTGCATGACTTCATGTTGCCATTCTTGTATTTTGAATTGGTCAAGATTAACGGTCTTGTCAACGTTGCTGTGATTTACCGTTCCGTACTTAGTTTTACTGCCTAGACATCAGGCATAATATAATAAGACATTATTTTTTCCGTGATCGAAGTAAGCCATTGATAACTCAAAGTTTTTAACAGCGGTCTGTTCTTTGATTATAAGGGTCTGTTATAGGAAATAGATTGACTAGGAAAGTATAGTAAAATATTAAATAGTTTCCTAGTAGATAGTATAAACCTACCGTTTTGTAGTTGCTTGCCGGGACATGAAACTTCGATACTTAATGTATAATTCTTATTTAACTACAATAAGAAAAACTTAAGAGTTGCAAACTTCGATAAAAAAGATACTTTTGACATTCTGAGTATATGTAACTTTGACAAGAAAATAGCAAAGATAATATAATCAGAAAATAGAAGATAATCAAAGATAATTTGATCTTTGTATACAGTTTGATTGATTTATCCATAACCATGACTAGTAGACTTTTTTACAGTCTATACAACCTGTAAACAAATCCTAACAAAATATTCTGTAAGAACGTGCCAAGCCTCGACCAAAATTATTTGGCCATAAAAAGTAGTGAGATCTAATAGAGAGCCAAGCCTAAGTGAATAAAAGAAAACGAGTGACTTGGCCGTTAAACATTTTGTAAGAGTACCCTGTGTATGGTCTTGTGGGCAAGTCTATGTGGCACGACTGGAAGCCTAGTGACGAAACTGGAATTGGTCCATCTCATCAAACTTTTCTTAAAGCTGTCACTGAATATACGTATATACGTACGTTTTATATTCTTTTAATCACATAGAATTGGCTCTTTGTATGACCTAGATTTACTACACTTACTTCTCCAGAGAAGGTATATCAACCGTAAATAAGTCAAATTGTTTCCAAAATAGCAATAATTTCATACGAAAGCTCACGCGCTAAGGCAATCTCTGTCGTACCTTAGAATTTTGATGATCGGTGAGTGTGTCAGTGACAAAACAGGGGCATTTTGACTTGAGATAAATCGTAATCAAATATAAGTACAAACTTGTAATTTTCGGGTAGAGGTAGGTTTAGTAAGTACTCTTGGTATCCGAAATTTCAGACTTCTAGCTTTACCCAAAACGAAGATTCAGGCTTAAAAGTGCCGTGGGCTGCTTCGATAAAATAATGGTACGGCCGTGCCCGTTTGCTCGTCTTGGCGGGAGCACGGCCGTGCCCCCAGATCTACGCCAAGTTCTAGGCCGCTTTCTAGTTTAGAAAAACCAACGCAACTAACTCCCCGGCAACACCACTGTCTGTAATGCCGTCTTAATAAATTGTTAGTTTGTTCATTGTCGATACTTTCGTGAAATATAGGCGTGATGTGTGTGTATACAAATAAGCAATGGTAGCCTAGCGATTCAACGCTTTCCTCCCGTGCTGGAAGGTCTGAGTTCGACTGACCCTGAATTCATGTATGGAACACATCAGAATTTGATTTTGATTATGACTTGCTTATAACAGTAAAGGAAACATCGAGAAACCTGCACACTTGATACTTGAGACAACTCCAAAAAGTACTAGATTGTGTGTGCAGTTCACCAACCCGACTCAGGCCATTCTGAGAACAAGCTTGTGGCCAGCAGTGGGACAGAAATAAACTAATTTTCTGTGTCTACAAAAAACGATCAATGTTCATAAATGGATGTATTTACCAGCTGTTATAATGTTGAAGAATAGCAGAAAGTCTAAATACCCATAGTATAAGCTCTGGTTATTTTAGGGTCTTTTTGGATAATGTTTTTCTAGTTCTCGTTCGGTTAAATACATATTTATATACCAAAGGCTAATTGCGCCGCATATGACGAATAAGCAAGCAACTACGAGGCTGGTTACTTGAACGGCAAAGTTGCTGTAACAAAAATATTAGTAAAATTAATTGGATAGAAAAACTTAATAAAACATCGAATCCTGTTTTGATTCCGGGTTGTTGGATCGAAGTTCCTTAATGGGACTTGCAGTAGGTGTGATTCGGGAGAAAATGGTGTCGTTTCTCTTGTTCACGAATTAAACTTATTTTAAACTATCGCTCTCTTTTACTAATAGTAGATACAAGAAAGGGATGGCAACAATTTTAGAACTGTCAAATTAGTTTACGTGTATTATATATGTACATTTCTTTGTATTTTAGTGGGCACGTTCCGAGACCACGACTAAACTTGTATGGAAATTTAAATTCTGACTAATTTGACAGTTCTAAAATTGTTGCCATTCTTTTCTTGTACCTACTATTAGTAAAAGAGAGCGATAGTTTAAAATAAGTTTAGTTCGTGAACAAGAGAATCGACACCATTGTAGTGTCACGTCACGCTAATATTTGCGTTATGCCCATAGAGTACATTGTATATAAGGACCAGAGACATGACATTTACCACTGGTTTTACCCATAAAGGTATTATACTACTGACGTAATATAGAAATGTCTTTGGTTTTACCGCAGGTAGATGTCATATCTGTGATAAGGACATAAACGTATTATATTATCTTTGGACATACAGTTGTCAGCTGACCTCACCCGTAAGCGCCTTCTGGTGGGTAACGTCAAAGTTATAGCTAAATATTAAATGTAACGTACATAAAACTTTTTAACAAAAAATTGAACCGACGAAAACAGAAACTGAAAAGCGAAAAATAACTAATTATGAGTCGGCGCCAAACGAACTTTTAACAAGCAAAGTGCGTGTAAGTTGCAAGTGGCCGAGCGGAGAACGCATTTTTGGAAAGCTATTGTTTATCGTTGAAAATTTCACGTTGTATTTGATGTGACGTTGTTTTTATTATTTATTTAAAGTAATTTAATATAATATAATATAATATAATATAATATAAATATTTTTGGGACATTTTTTTTACACAGCACCATCTAGTCCCAAACTAAGCAGAGCTTGTATTATGGGTACTAGACAATGGATATGATACTTGTATACTTTTTTTTTGTAAATACATACTTATAATACATAAGAAACACCCAGACCAACACAAACACTCATGTTCATCACACAAATATTTGTGTCCTGTGGGAATCGAACCCGAAATTTAATGATATTCGTTGATTGGTTGTTTTGCGCCGACTCATAATTAGTTATTTTTCGCTTTTCAGTTTCTGTTTTCGTCGGTTCAATTTTTTGTTAAAAAGTTTAATTTTTAATTTTTTTGTGGTTAAAATCTAACTCCAGGTCTCCATTATGTCGTAGTGTCTAGAACTATATTTATGTGTGTCAAGTTTCAACAGAATCGGTTAACAGGTAAGAATTCAGTGGTTAAACAAACACTCGTCCCCTGTTTTACTACCCTTAGGGGTGGATTTTGATTTTGAAATTTAAATGGGACCAACTTCAAGATATACCCTATCCATTAAAAAAAGAATCATCAAAATCGGACCACTCTGTAAAAATTTATGCGTGGTCATACATAAAAAAAAAAAAAAAAAAAAAAATATACGCGTTGAATTGAGAACCTCCTCCTTTTTTTCGTCGGTTAAAAAAGACATGTTTTACTAGGGACCAAACCTGGGCCCTGTGGTATATTAGTTAGACGCATGATGTTGCCTGCCATGTACGCTTGTATTATAGTCGCGAAAGGACATTGCTATAGTTCCACCATGGTAGAAGTTGTGCATAAAAGATGATACTCACCATATCAAATTCGATTAGAGCAATGTGTTGCAATCTATTTTAATAAACGGACAGTACTCCACAGTTGGTATAATTCATTAAAATATTAATTATTTGGAGGTTATGTTCTTCTTACAAAACGTATGTCAAACGAGTGGTTGCCTAGCAACTAAACTGTTTTACTATTCTATTTCTGTAGATGTAAAGCTGCTAAAAAGAGATTGGCTATCTTTAACAGTGGTGCCAACATATCTCACAAAACCATAGAGTACTCACAAGGGACTTCGTTCCTAATGAACGAATGAGGGTCCCTGACTGCACACCTTTCTTTTATTAAACTAACTTTTGTAGATTAACATTATAAACATGATATTCTGCAAAATAAATCTCAAATGTACCTAAGCCGGGACTTTTTCTGAGATTTCATAATAGATAGATATACAACGTGTATTAGAAATAAGTGGTCATATTTGAAGCATAGAACAACTTTCACTATGAGACCAACACTGAAATCACGAAAAAAATCTGCTGTTCCCTACAAAACCATCGATTTCGCTCGACAAATGTATGGATCAGCTGATTTTCGACGTGATAACGTCTTTAAATTTGCTTCCATATTGGGAGGCAATTCAGAAAACTTATGATAATAAAATCGGGGGATACAGTTTGGTTGTGCAGCACACATCAAGTGTCTAGGGATCAAGTACATTTTTGACTATAAAAACTGGCCAAGAGCATGTCGAGCCATGCTCAGTACTATAAGGTTCCGTAGATAGGTGTAATTACAAACAAATCCCGTATATCCGTCCGTGTAGTGCCGGACTTAAAGAATAGCACCACCCTTATCTCTTCTCATGGGTGTCGTAAAAGGCGACTAAGGGATTCACCAGAGGATGGGCAGCAGCGTTCTCTGAGTATTTAACCAACCAACTGCGATCGCCAACCCGCCTGCCAAGCGTGGCGATTATGGCATATCCCCCCCTTAATTGGGGGAGGCCTATGTCCAGTAGTGGACGTCTTTCGGCTGTAATGATGATGATGATGACAAACAAATCAAATCGAATATTAATAATGGCTATTTTAGTTTTTGCAATAGACGGCAGCATTGGCAACTCAGAGTGTGTTGTTATACAGCGCCATGTGCCATGTAGCGGGGAAGTGTGTCATGTCATGTCAATATGAAACATAGGTACTTTTTATGATTTCTTCAAATAGAAAGTAACTAAAGGAGCATTTTTTGCTAAGATAATTTTTCTTAATGTTCCGTACCCAAAAGATGCCAAACGTCTGTCTGTCTGTCACAGGGCTGTATCTTTTGAACGGTAATAGGTAATCTTTCGGTTGAAATGATGATTATGAGGTACCTGGTTGAAATTTTCGCAGAATATGTGTTGCTATGACTCCTATCACGACAAATACTAAAAATAAAAAAGTTTAAAACCAAAGGGGAAAGAAGAAAGAAACTTTCCAAAAAAGAAACTTCAAAAAACATGGTCCGCTCCCTGTCGATAGACCTCGTAAAGCACCTGGGCCTCCAAGTCCCACGGGGCGGTGCCTTATTCTGGGGATTCAGGAAATCCATCCACATCGATGGCAGATGGGCAATCCACGGGTGTAAGCCCGGTTTTTCGGTTAAAACCAGATAAATA
This sequence comes from Asteroscopus sphinx, assembly GCA_949699075.1. Classification (NCBI taxonomy): domain Eukaryota; kingdom Metazoa; phylum Arthropoda; class Insecta; order Lepidoptera; family Noctuidae; genus Asteroscopus; species Asteroscopus sphinx. The sequence goes on from OX453013.1 coordinate 17,834,541, forward strand.
CCCGTAAACACTCATAAACACCCAGAAAACTGGGTGTATACTTGATTTGATGAAAATATATTAGTGATCATTTTCATTTTCATTTTCATTTATTTTTATTTTGAAATTGTGAGTTTTATTATGTTCATTATGAATAATGAAATATGTACTTATATATAAACTGTGACGTATAAAATAAAATGTTTATCTGTTTTATCTGTTAATATTCTGTAACACTCTATCGTTCATAATTGTAGGCAATATTAATCTGATCAGGGAGGGTAAAATAAATGGTATGAGATCAAAACGAACTTAGAAAAATCACATTTTCTATTATTTCTACTTTTGAATCATTACAGTTTTTTTCCACAAGTAGGCAAAGGGATCAAAGCCCCATACATAGTGTTGGTTGTGAAAATACTATAATACGTTCGGTCGACGTTCCGCCTCAGTTCCGTCCCACCCGTCGCAGCATTGTTGTACTGAGTTAACAGGCTGTAGTTATCGTATGTATTGGTTAAAAATATCGATTAACGTTGCTGAAATTACCGAGTAAACAGGCTGCAGTTATCGTATAAATTGTTAAAGAATACTGAGTAGCATTGCTGTAACTAACGAGTTAACAGGCTGTAGTTACCGTATTATTACGGGTAAGCGACACTCACCTCCCCCCGCCAGCTTAGCGTCTCCCGCATAGCAGCCCTACGATGGCAGTACATTCACACACAAACGTGTACATATGCATATAGGCTAACGCTTCTGTAGTTGTGTAAATAAACCTGTTCGCTAGTATGGAGTGTCGCGTCGCAGGCCTAGTCATGGTTTCCAGCAGTCAGGATATAGTAAAATAGACATTTTATCAAACATTTTATTTTAGGAACACGTGGCTATAGAAGTATTGAATCATTAGCACAGAGTAAGATATGATTCGACCGGAGAAATTCATGACAGTCGGTACATTAACTGTGAATACGTTTGCCGATATCTCCAGATTACGCCAAGCTACCAACATTATCATAGTTTGCACTTGACTGACGTACGCGTCATCTGGAAAGAAACTATGATATAGGCATGCAAAAGGCAAACCGTAATGATGGTTACAATACGAGGCTTTCGGCTTTGTGGTGAGCACTAATGGGTTTTCTACACGCGAATTATGTACTTATGGTACCTTATATCAAAGTAAACATAATATAAACAGTATGTAACAAAAACCCTGTTGTTCCTGTGAGCTACGTAATCAGAATCGATATTCATACGTTACGGACACAACTCATTTGGAAAAAAAACTCTTCAATAAAATTAATGATATTAAATATTAAATCACTATTAATTGTAAATTGAAAGTGATTATATCACTCAAAATTGACTCACTCAGTGATTATGTTAATAAAAATAATCAAATTAAATATTAAATCATTATTAATTGTAAATTAAAAGTGATGTAATGACTTTTAATAATGATTTAATATTTAGTTTGATTTTTTTTGCAGAGTTTTTCTTAATGGGTTGTGTCCTTACGTATGAATATCGATTCTGATAACGTAGCTCACAAGAACAACAGGGTTTTTGTTACAACTGCATTTAATGTGCTAATACTTATCTCTCCTTTCTTAATTGTATAAAATTAAAAATATTATGTCATTAGCAATTATGTCTACATCTTACCTCTTGCAGGTGATAGTAGAGTATGTAATAGCAACGCTATAGTTTTCTTTCTTTCCCTTATGAACATCTCACACATGCTTGCCAAAAATATAGGACGACTATTAATACACGAATACAGAAATAAATCACTTAGAAATACTTCCGAGTACTGAAAAATATTATAGAAATAAACTGTAATTCCAAATTGAATTGAACTAGAAGTTTTCACTTTTTCGAGTTTATTTATAAATAATTTGATCAATTTATTTATACGAGAGGTCGCCCAATGGTCAAAGTTTGAACGTAACTCATTAAAGTTTATAAAAAAGTATAAAGTATAAAAAAAATTATTTGAGCAGAAAAACACACTAACAAAACAAAAAATAAAACGATGATAGCTGCAAAAGTATAAACTGCAGCGCAGCTACCAACGCCCTTATCAAGATACAAGTGGTATAATATTCCGTGCATAACAACAAGTGAGTTATATACCTATAAAAAGTAAAAATTTACAATATATATGTATAAACAAAACACAATTTAAAATAAAACATATAAACACTACGGTACAAATTGCGAGTGATTCTAAAGTAAAGACTGTATGAGTGTTAATGAGTGTAAGAGATAAGGATGTGAGTGTAGGTGTGAATGGGTATGGTGAGTGTAAGTTATACTTGCACTAGTTCCTCTGTTGCGTCATAATTTAGTGACTTTAGCCAGGAGTCAAGTTTCTTTTTACATTTATTCCTGGTCAGTGAGTAGATGTTTACGCTTTTGTTCACTTTGTTATATTTTTTTTTTTACCTTACAGAGTCTGTTTTTCGTTTCCCGAACGATATTATATATGTATATGCGTGTGACTATATATTGCATGTGTACTATAATTACCTTTAAAGATGGTGATAGGGAGCGACATATTATCAATAATGTACATAATAACCACGAATTGTACATCGTAAATACCTGGAAAAATATTTTTTTATTAATTCCACCAATTGACCGAGTGAAGCCAGGTATCTCTGTCCGTCTTTCTGTGTGTATGTAGAACCTTATAACTTCCAATTCAATACTATTACTTCAAATCTCACATAATACGTAAAACTTTAGGCCAAAGCCAAAAACGATGTTTAAAATTGAAAATAACTTTTTTAACGGAGTACTAAACAATTTTTAGAAATATTCTACTAGGCCATAGATTAACAATGTGGGGGCATCAATCAATCAATCAATCGGTTTATTGCATACATGTTGTAAGAAGATGTTTAGTTCCAAACATGCAAGGTTTTCCAACGTTCGCTTCGTTCGCCATCGCTGTTTTTAACCGACTTCAAAAAAAGGAGGAGGTTATGTATTTTTTTTTTTCATGTATGTACACCGATTGCTCCGAGATTTCTGAGCCGATTTGCGTGGTTGTTTTTTTATTTGGTAGAGGAAGTCCGCGCGGTGGTCCCATATAAATTTTATTGACGTAGGTCGAGTAGTTTTTTAACCAGCTTCAATAAATCAGTTTAATTTAGCTTTGCTTACCTAGATGATCTACTAATAGTTTCGTTTGTCTGTGAATTATCAACTAAAAAGTATGAAATAAAAACTTTTTAACAAAAAATAAAACCGACTTCAAAAACCTTAACTAAAAAGTAAAAAATAATCCTCGTATGTATTTCAAAATCTTAACATATACCAAAATTTTGAAGGCGGCGCGTGTTTTTCATGTATGTTCGCATAAACTGTTTTTTATTACTATAGATAAGCGCTCGACAGTACATTATATTTACATGACGCAAAGGGACAGTCACGCGCCGCCTTCAACATTTTGGTATATGTTAAGATTTTGAAATACATACGAGGATTATTTTTTACTTTTTAGTTAAGGTTTTTGAAGTCGGATTTATTTTTTGTTAAAAAGTTTTTACACCTACTTTGTCCCGGGGTCTATCTGAAAAACGGCTCCACGTCCAAAGTTGTTGCTCATGGATAGTTTCAGTAAAATCGTGTAGTTAAACAACAAACACAAAAAAATATCTTTAACTTTTGACGTAGAGTGATTTTTAAATAGATCCCGGAACAACTAGGTCTAAAAATTGCGACTTTGCATGTCCACCAAATTAATAATAATAATCTATGATCCATAATATTCACAAAAAAAAAAATTATATTGAGTTAAATAGATCAGAGATTTTCAAGTAATATCCACAGACATAGTAAAAAATATAGACTAACGGCCAAAATTAATATCTAATCTATCCACGATTTGCCCTACTAGAGATAGGAATTTGACATAAGCTCCATACAAAATATGTCAAATTTCTATCTCTAGTAGGGTAAATCGTGGATAAATTGAATATTAATTTTGGCCGTAAGTGCTGCGAACAGCCATAGTGAAGCCAACAAAAACCGTGCTCCTTCATGTAAAACCAGTGCTCACGTACACACCATGCACCTGAAGGATATTTGTTTTCGCGATGCTTACTGGAAGATGCCGCGACATGTGAACTGAGAGGGGTGAGCACGGTTTAAGGTGCATGTTTGTGCGTGAGTGCTGGATTGTAAACGGAGGAGCACGGTTTTATTGGCTTCACTATGATTGTTCGCAGCACTTCGTCTATATGTTTTACTATGTCTGTGATAATATCATACATTTAGGTTAGAAGTAATAAGGTTTTGACAGACGGACAGACAGACGGACTGAGTGTGAGCAGCCGATTTAACTCTGATACCTCACTTAGCTCGGTAAATAATTGATAATTACCTGACCACAATATATTTTATTAAAAAGGTCGATACAGTCTGCCAGTTTGTCATAAATTTGCATCAGCTCAAACCAACAACAGCCTTCTTCTTGTATGTTTTTCTTCTTCTTGTCTTTTGGTTCCATACAAAATCCCTGAAATGAATTATTTTATTACATTATTTTAAATATTATTTTCAAATACAAAATTATATTAGCTTTCTAATGGTGAAATAATTATTAAAATCGGTTCAGTTGTTTCAGAGTTTATCGATTACAAACAAATAAAAAAATCTTTTCTGTTTATAATATTAGTATAGAAGTATACATTTTTATACACACCTTGATAATAGAGTCGCAAATTGTATCTTGAAATGTAATTTGCTTTTGATTTGAGATTGTCCTCTGAACTCTCTTCAATAGCAATACGTTTAACATTAAAAGTTTTACGTAAATATTCACAATGAAGAAGTATAACATTGATCCTTGTAGCATGATCAGAAAGAACGTTATATGTGCGCCAATATTTTGTATGTGAAATTTTCTCAACCAAAATGTGCAACACACTTGCACGACAGGCAATACGAGCAACAGTATTGAAACTACACGTCTTCCTCTGAATGCTGTTTTAGATGTGTCAAAATCAGTATCAATATCATCAAGTTTATCAAAAAGATCCACATAGTACACAGGATTAAGGATTGCTACAGAGAAAACTGAATAAACAGCTTCAGCTATATTGAGCATGCCGTAAGTTTTTGTTAATATGTTTAATGGCACATCAGATTTCGTGTCTCGCCAACTGAGTGGTCTTATTATTACCATCGTCACAATAATGTAGGCTATGATAACGAACATAGAGTACAACTTGTTTAATAACTTTACTTGGACGACATCGTTTTTCTCATATCTGATCAATTTTGATCCAAATAAAGACGCAAAATGTATTAATGGTTTCGCAGCAACGACTATAGAATATTTCGAAAACTTTTTTTTCCTTTTGTTATTGGATATGATTACACTGAACGTGTTTTCAACTGATTCGTTTTCAGAAAATATTTTATTACTTTTTAATGGCTGAAAATCATTTACGTGAAACATCGTCCTTGTTTCTTCAGCCTCAGTTAGATACTAATCGTATTTCGTACAGTTTTTGATTTGATGAAAATTTTAATTACGAGTAATGGGTTTGTAATGACAATTCTCTTGTAACTAATTTAAATAGAGTGGAATCGCTTGTATTTAGTCACTACAAGAACAAGTATACAGGTTGTATATACAAAAACCGGCCAAGTGCGAGTCGGACTCGTGCAGTAAGGGTTCCGTACCTCTCAACGACCTGATACCCCATAAAAACTGATTTAATTTACGAGAGTTTATCAAAAGACTTCAACGTACGGTGCGCAAAATATGACTTTATGCATGTCTTTCTTACGCAGATACCACCACATATGTCTATGTTTGTCATATTTTTAGTATTTGTTGCTAATTTACATAATATGCACTATAATCTGACCAAGTTTGACGCTGGTATATATTTCCGTTTTGAAGATAGAGCGGGAACAAAAACGTTAAAAAATATGCATGTTTTTTGAGGTTTCTTTTATGGTTTTCCCTTTGGTTTTAGACTTCTTTTTAAATTTAGTATTTGTCGTGATACACCTCATAGCAACACAATTTCTAAGAAAATTTCAACCGGTTACCTATTACCGTTCAAAAGATACGGCCCTGTGACAGACAGACGGACGGACGGACGGACAGACGGACGAACGGATGGACAGCGTAGCGAGAGTAATAGGGTCCCGTTTGGCACCCTTCGGGTACGGAACCCTAAAAACCAAAAACCTCTTAAAGTCTCATTGTACTTATCATTATGAACAATTTTTACTAGGTATAGGCATAGAACAAATAATAGTACTTCTAATACTAAAATCGTGAAAATTCACGATTTCAGGGTTGGTCCTCTAGTATAAGTTGCTCATAATGATGAGTACAATGAGCCTGATGATGATGATGTGTTCCTTGTCCATCCAAAGGTTGTCTGGAAGATATCGCTATTAGCGATAAGACCGCCAATGTACCCTTATTTTACATGTTAGTCCTAAGTTTATTAATGTTATTGGTGTACAATAAAGAATATTCTATCTATTTATCTACAATCTGTTTTTGTAAGGAACGTTGACATGATTGCCATAGTGGCTCAGCAATTGGCTTCTGTGCAACTGATCGCTGGTTCGATTCCCGTATGAAACAAATATGTATGGCACTATGGCCTACAGATAGTTGTATTGGGTCTGAGTGTTTGTTAAAGCACCCACGATACAGAAGAAATCCTAGTGTGGGACAACAAACATACGACCACAAACAATGGAAAAAAAATTATACAACAATCCCCAGAGCAGACACAATGTCGTGTGTCCCTTACGCGGGGCGCTACGCAGGGAAAGGGTTAATTTCAGTATAATCACAACGTGTATCAGAAATTTCAGAAATGCGTGGTAATATTGCTATGATGAATGCTATCGATCAAAATTTATTACGGGGTCAACCCTGTAATCGCGAAAACAAAATCAGTATTCCATACATTTTGTCGAGCAATATCGATGATTTTGTAGGATACAGCAGTTTTTTGAAGTTTCATGTTTGGTCCCATGGTATTTATTTATTTATTTCCACAAAAAATACATACATTTGGCAGATATAGTGTAGAACATAAACCAGTTTAGGTTTTTCTGTATACCGCTTGATCCTTTGCAAAAATAAAAAAGTAAAAAATGTCCGTCGAGTTAATATTGTTCTATGCTATGCCTTGAATGAGCTCTTCAAATATGATCACCCCTACTTCTGATACTTGTTGTACACTACACACGCTCTGTGTTTTTTTTTAAATTTATGAACGCAGTTTTTCATTACATTCGAATCGACAACATGGTTCCATTAGAACAAAATACTCCAGCTCTCTCAATTACCTACTCATTTCAATGAATCACTTTGTATAGTTTTCGTCAGTTTCGTAGTATACAACCTTATTCTTAATTTATACTAAACCTCCACAATAAAATTAAAACAAATACTAAATCTCTTAAGGGTTCACTGTACTCATAATTATGAACAACTTTTACTATGGGATCAACCCTGAAATTGCGAAAAAAAACAGATGTCGAAAAAAAAAAAAAAAAATTTAATTAATAAATTTATCGATTTAAGTGAACACAAATATTCATAATGGCTTAGTATAAACTAAGAATAAGGTTGTATACAAGCTGATACATTTCAATGGGTCAGTGTGGAGAAATCTTAAACTATGAAAGTTAGAGAATTTTGCTCTACCACTATATCAGTTTTAGAGAAACAAAAAACTACATACAAAGATTTTCAAGAAACTGTTAGCACTTATTCTATTATGCTTACGTACGACCCAGTTAACTTAGTTAACTTTGTACCCATATTTTATTGTCTAAATTTCTATGTGTGTGTCTGCTGACACCTGTGATTTATTGCTATAAATTGTGTGTAAATATTTAAATAGAGTTTTATAGAACACGCATTCGTATCACTACATTGGTGAACCCGAAATGATACCCAGCTACGGACCCGGTTCTTGCCTGCCGGCTGGTGTAACTATCATAAACAACTTCAAGAACGATATACCGTGAACTGCACATTGCAGTTGGCCTCCCACAAGCGGGTCTCACCAACTGAAATTTCAAAAGGCAAATACATATTCACGTACATCGTAACCATCATTACCCAACTTCAGCATGGCAACAGGCAGACAGAACATCACCGGTCCACTCTACATTGGTGACCCCGACGTGATAATGGCAGTTTTGGGAATGTCCTCCGGGGTTCAATAGGCCAATTCACGTAACTAATGAAGCGCAGTTGCAGTTTAGTTTCGATCAAAACAATGCTTTTCGTATTCTCTTAACTATGGCGGTCGCTGTAAGAAAAGAACTGCAGCGTCACTGCAAATTGATCGGCGCATCATAAAATTGAGCGGCGCAACATAAACTGATCGGCGCATCATAAAATTGATCGGCGCAACATAAAATTGATCGGCGCATCATAAAATTACGTGAATAAGGGCCCTGATACACATCGCAGAAATCCAACCCAGTATTATTATAAGTACTTTATCATGGTAATTGAGGTTGTTAAGAATAAATCTTACTAAAGTACCCCATGTACGCAGCGGAGCGGTGCTGGCAACGCGCAGCACTGCTAGTGTGGTTTGACCTTAACTCAAAAATTTGTTTAAGTAATTATATGTGTAAATGAAACAGGTACAAATATCTTTTAAGTAAACTTACCATTTCATTTTGAAAGCTTCTGGAATATTTTCATATACTTTCAACACGATCTGCAGGTGCAGGTCTTGTATAGAGATGACTAAAAAAACAAATTAATTTGTTGATGATGAAAGTACTTACAGGTACAGAGTTCACATACTGGGTAGAGAATTAGTTGTAATCTCAGGTAAGCGAGATCTCATTTGAATTGTGATTCGTACTTATGAGACCTTCAAGATTAAAGAGGCCAAGATTAGGGACTTGAGAAGTCCATGGGAAGGATAACAGCACAGAAATGCTTAAGTGCTGCAGTGTATCGCAAAGAAAACTATATTGTTACACAGGGTGTAGCACAAAAGGAGCACCGTTCGTTCTACTAGAGATCACAAGCCATCTTCCGGTATACTGAGAACGGCTACCGAGTTGTTTAACGGCCAAAATGAATATCTTATCTATCTACGATTTGCCCTAAGGCCCTACTAGAGATAGAAATTTGACATAAGCTCCATATATTGATTTCATGTCAAAAGTTCTATCTCTAGTAGGGCAAATCGTGGATAGATTGGATATTAATTATGGCCGTTAGTGAATACATGTTCATGAGGATTTCACATCGACAAAAAGGCCATGATGAGTTGTAGCGTTATTGCTGCTAAGGTGCTGGCTCTGTGGTCGCCAACATATGGTATTTAGTATTTATACGGAATGGAGCATAACGTCAACGTTATGAATAGTTGAAAATTAGATGAATTGTTGAACGATGACTTCACGTGTCTTCTCGCATGACTTCACTACGACATTCTTGTATTTTGAAATGGTCTCCAATAACGGCACATTGCTCGCAGAACGGATGGCCGATGGGGCAGTAAAGTTCTGGAGTGGCGACCGCGTACTAGAAGGCGCAGCGTGGTAGGCCCCCCACAAGGTGGACCGACGTCCTGGTGAAGGTCGCGGGTATCCGCTGGATGCGGAAAGCGCAGGACCGGTCGTTGTGGCGATGCTTGGAGGATGCCTATGTCCAGCAGTGAACGTCTTTCGGCTAAAATGATGATGACGATGATGAAAAAGATACCGTCAAAGTTGATGTGACTTTCCATTCCATATAAATATACTTTTACTTGCCTATACATCAGGCTTATAATAATCCATCGATGTTTCAAAGTTTGTTAGTGGTGTGCAATAGGCAATTAGGTAAGTTGCCATCGATATATATGTACTAAGTTGCACAAAATTGTTGTAAAGTATTAACTCATTAAATTTGTGCATGCTGTGGCCTCCTGTAAGTGAAGGAGTACACCAGATAGAATCCTGTATCTGTCTCTTGTGATTTTTTGAGTACATCTTTTGTTGGAGGTCCTCAATAATATAAATAAATAAACTCGTTTTCGCACATAGTATAAACCTACCGTTTTGTAGTTGTTTGCCAGGACATAAAACTTCGACACTTAATGTACAATTCTTATTTTCTACAATAAGAAACACTTAGACATGAGAATTACCTAAATACAAATATGTAGCAAATATTTATTTATACTTTTGACATTTTGTGTACATGTAACTTTGACAAGCTAATAGAAGAAAATAAAGTAGTAATCTGTGATCGTAGTATATATAAAGTCTGGATTTGTGTCTGGTTAAGGGTGGCATGCACGTGGTATGCCACTCGTCAAATCTTTGTTCAATGTGACTTTGATCTAAGAAATTGGATGATTCTCATCAAGTATTGTATGTAGAAAAACACTTGTTATCAAATATATTGGATTGGACAAAGAAGTAGGACAAATAAATTTTACCAGTGCCATACCACCCTAATGGGAATAGGCTCGCCCCACAGATATCTGTGATATCTGTGGCTCGCCCTCTGTTGCCTCTTATTGTTGTGATGTATTTACTTAAGGGGAATGTAGCCGAAGGGAAGGATAATGTAGTAATCGTTAAAAACGAATTTTCGATAAATGATGTATTCAGGGAGTAATATTTTTATTACTTATAGGGGCGCCACTTGGCTGCTACATTCCCCTTGAATGTGAGAGTTCGTATTACAAGAAGAAACCTCGGTTTTCACTACTTACCAGCCCTAGGCGAATAGCGTATGGTAGTCAATGCCTGTGTGATTTAGCGCGGGCACACACCTTCCGGTCCGGTCCGGCCGGGCCAGGTAGATTCTGAAAGAAATGCGGAGCATCGGCACACACCTGCGCCGGGCATTATGAATTTGCGACGAAGCTTACCGGGTAGATTCTACCCGGACTTTCTTCCCGGGCCGGCCTGGTAGGTGTGTGACGGCTAGTACATTTTGTATAGGTTTCTAGACGATCCAAGTAGCATCTACCCAACTCGGGATGGTCCGGCCCGGACCGCATCGGGTGTCTGCCCCGTAACGTTTATTTTTTTCCATGTGCGTTAGATTAATGTCATCAACAACTCAGCCTATCGCAGTCTACTGCTGGACATAGGCCTCTCCCAAGTTGCGTCACAAAACTCGGTCTTCTGCCTTCCGCATCCAGTCCCCCCCAGCTACTCTAATCAGGTCGTCGGTCCACCTGGCTGGGGGGCGCCCTACACTGCGTTTGCCGATTCACAGTCTCCAATCAAGGACTCAGTCTGCTCCAGTGGCCATCGGTCCTTTGACAGACATGGCCAGCCCACTGCCACTTCAGCTTACTGATCCTACAAGCTATGTTGGTCACTCCAGTTCTTCTCCGGATAATCTCGTTACAGATTTTTTCCTTCAAAGAAACTCCAAGCATAGCTCGCTCCATAGCTCGCTGAGCGACTTTGAATTTATGGATTAGCCCAACTGTCAGTGTTCACGTCTCGTGCCTGTCATGACCTTCAGTCACAGTCATGACTTGAAGTCATGACAGGCAGGACGCACTAGTTGAAAACCTTCGTCTTCAAACTTTGCGGTATAGGCGTCGAGAAGAATCGGTGAAGTTCGCCAAATGCTGCCCAGCCCAACGGGATCCTTTAGTCGGCTTCTTTCTTGAAGTTTTGTCTTGTAGATTAATGTGGGTAACATAAAATCTTTTGGACGTGTTTCGAAGCCACACTCTAAGAAGGACCGCTTCTTCTTCTTAGAGTGTGGCTTCGTTAATTACTATAAATTGTATTATTCAGTACTCGTATTAAATTGGACTAGTTTTTAAAATAGGTACGGACTGAGTCCACAGCGTGCAAGTCCCACTCGCTTTTGAACAGTTTTTTTTATTTATTTAGGTATTTTTTTGACTAATCGAAATAACAGATGGCAATAAAAACGAAAAAAATACAGAATTTGATGAATTTGGATAAAAAACTCAACTGATTATTACAATGAAAACACAATTTAAAAATTATATATTTTATTAATTAAAAGCTAAAAGCGTAACATAGTTGTTGACAGGTGACGTAGTATCCAATACAGAATAAATTTTAATACATTTTCACTATTATGCAATATGTAAAGAAAACTTTGTCCGACCCGAAAAGGGCACACAGGTACCACAATCATATCAGCCTATCGCGGTCCTTTGCTAGGCATAGGCCTCTCCCGAGTTGCACCACAACACTTGGTCCTCTGCTTTCCGCATCCAGTCCCCCCCAGCTACTCTAATCAGGTTGTCGGTTCACCTGGCTAGGGAAACCGCCAGCCGTCGGGGAGCCTTACGCTGCGTTTGCCAATTCGCGGTCTCCACTCAAGGACTCTTCTGCTCCAATGGCCATCGGTCTTTCAACAGACATGGCCAGCCTACTGCCACTTCAGCTTATTGATCGTACACACGGCTACACATCAAGCTGTACAAAACCAGTATAGGCTGACCTCGCGTTGTAAGGAAAACCAGCAGCTTATACTGGAAATTTACAGCTTGATGTGTAGCCGTGTGTACAAGCTATGTTAGTCACTCCGGTTCTTCTCCGGATAATCTCGTTACGGATTCAAAGCATAGCTCGCTCCATAGCTCGCTGATCGACTTTGAATTTGTGGACTAGCCCAACTGTCAGTGTCGACGTCTCAGCACCGTAACTCATGACAGGCAGAACGCACTGGTTGAAAACCTTCGTCTTCAAACTTTGCGGCGCGGTATAGGTGACGAGAAGACTCGGCGAAGTTTCCCGAATGCTGCCCAGCCCAACTGGATGCTTCTGTCGGCTTAAAAGTTATTGTTATTTAAAATTGACGTTTTTAGTTTCGATTACCATTATTTCCTCTTACTATTTTTTATTTTATTTTTTTACTATATTTTTAATTTCAATTATATTAGGTATAAATGTATGATTAGTTCGACAAATTTCTAAACATCGACCATAACGAAATCCTAGACAATTAATAAAAAAAATTGTTTTAGTAAATATGTAAAATGAAAACTGCCTCGTTGGTCTAGTGGTTGCAAGCGCGACTGCTGAGCGTGGGGCCCTGGGTTCGATTCCCGGGTCGGGCAAAGTGTTATTGGGTTTTTTCATTAGGAAATTCTCAGTACCAGCCCGGAGTCTGGATTTGTGCCCGGTCAGTGGCAATAGGCTCGCCCCCTATTACATGGGCCTATAACGTAACTGGCGAAATGTGGGTGTACTATACACCTCTGCCTACCCCTTTGTGGAAATACAGGCATGATTTTTTGTTGTGTTATGTTATGTTGTAAAATAAAAACATTATTTTTCTGAAAAAAGTTACAATAATAGGATTATATCACGATACCTAATAACACGCTTTCGACTCGGACAGGGTTTTATTTACATGTTGTCAACTGTATAGGATAGCAGAATTATACTTCTACAGTAATGTGGACATATTAGAAGATTTAAGGCTTGGTCAAACCAACTGCAGCGCATCACAGCGCAGCAGGTCGCGTTGCAGCTGATGACGTTGTAATGTATGAAATCGTATGGGAGATGACACACCAAGCGCACGAATTACACGACTACGTGCAGTGGCGCTTGGTGTGTCATCTCCCATACGATTTCATACATTACAACGTCACCTGCTGTAACGCGACGCGCTGCGCTGTGATGCGCTGCATTTGGTTTGACCCAGCAGCCTTTAAACAGTAATTAGAGCACTAGAAGATGAAACAGTGAGACAAAATGTATTTACAATATATGTCCTGTTTGGCATTTTCTTTCGAAATATTGTTTATTCGGCGCTAATCTTGACATTGCAGAATCCCTTACACAGGTCGTTGAAATCAGTTCTTAGTAGAAGTAATAACTTAGACTTATAACTAAATATAAATCTTGTTTCCTGAAAAGATAATATTGACATTAACAGTACGCATGTATTTTGCAGGTAGCATGCATAGTTTGCAAGTACTACAGAGTCGCAACTGCGGCAACAGCTTAAAGTACTGAGTTAAAATACCAGGTCGAGCAGTGTTATTGTGTTTATCTGTCAGAAATCTCTCAGAGGTAGCCGTGAGTTAGCTGTCAGCGATAAACCTTGCAGCTTGCACAAATTGCATGCAAGAATGCCAATACCTGTTAGTATTATTATTATACAGATATGCTTTTTACGTACCGTAAAATGCCCTAACTTTGTTCACAAGTCCTACTTTGCCTTTAATTTTTACACGCTCTGACACTTTGCAACTGAACCAAATGTTTGCATTGTCACTGTTTTAAAACCTTCCCAAGTACGGAAATCATAGCTATTATAGTTTACTCAAAAAACAACTAGGCAAAGTAGGGCTTGTGGGCAAAGTAAGGGCATTTTACGCTATTTAATGTGCTACAGATATGTACCTCTGCCTACATCTTTTAGAAAATACAATTGTGACGTGTATTTATAATGAATAGCTACAACTACTAATTTGAACATTTTGAATACTCACAGCTGAATAACCATCCGATTATCCAAAATACTGTAATTACAAGAAGAATAACACAACCCACACCCATCGCTAAGTAGAGTATCTGACACAGGAGGTTGCATATGCAGCTGTAAAATAACAGAAATATTAAATCATGTTTCCTGAAAGTCTTTATCACCAACCAACATGATGATGTTGAGACCAACATGCACAATCTAGATGTTTGTGCAAGTGAAGAACGGAAAGAAATCTGCAAGCCTGCAACACTTTAACCTTATTCTGCGAGTAGTGCGCTCATCTGCTGACTGATTTTGAATAGTCGGATGGCTATTTCAAAAAACTCTAATTATCAGTAGTAGCTATTTTTTATTATAAATATATGACACACCTGTATTTCCTGCAAGGTGTGGGCAGAGGTGAACTATTGTGTACCCACATCTTGGAGGCAAGGTGATTGCAAATATCAGCTACTGGCACGTGTGGACATTAAAAGGCATACCTTGGTACATTCACGTTTCAGCAGCTCATCATGGTTGATCGCACCATCGCTTAACATCAGATGATGTGGCGGTTAAATGCAAGCCCATTAGGTCACAAACTAAGGGTAATACTTAGGAGCGTTACTCGGGCAAAGCCCCGAAGATTGCTTTAGTAAGAAAAGGTCGGAGAGCATTAAGTATAAAAAAACAGTAGCTGAAATCCCTGCATCCACAAGCTAATGGTAACTTTTTTTTTCATATAGTGTATTCTCGGATTTGCCGATGATAACATCATTTAGTTCCATTTTATCAGACCGAGCTGCCATATATTATTAATAATTAACTCAGAATACCACTGATAGTTTTCTGACATGAAAACCTTAATAGTAGTTTATGGAACTGTTGCATAACAGGGGTTATTAAATCACGAGTGTGATTTTAAAAACCGAGCCGTAGGCGAGGTTTTTAATAGTATCACACAAGAGTTTTAATACTTAGTTATGTGCAGTTTCATACACTATCTAAATTCATGCAAATTTCGTCCATATATGTCGCTTGATTTAACCATCGATAATTCTCCGGCTAAACGACCCACAATTCTAGTACATTTTCGAGTAATCGACCGTTTAATCAGAGAATTTACTTTGATGAACACCGGCTTAACTTACTTACTTTGTAATAGTTTATGTGCATGTGTGCTGCTTCTGTGTACGAACATTTTTTTTCGTTTGTTTTGTTAGGGTATAACATATCTATACCTTTTTTTTTTTTTTTTTTTTTTTGTTGTGGGGAAATCCTCATGGACGCACTCCGCCCGGGGTAGGCGGAGCCAGTGTCGGACTCTTACCGACTAAAACCACCACGGTGTTCCTTCAACTACCTTAGCCGGGGGCGTGGGAACCCGTGAGTATTCACACAACCACCCCCGACAGGTCCTGGCCCGCCACAAGCAGGCGAGCCCTTCTCCCCGTGCGGCCTAACGTCGGCCGCACCCTCCTAGGTGGCGCACACGGAACACTGCACGCCACTTCACCTCATGGGCCTTTACCAGCCGCGCCAACTACGCCGGCTGTGCCAGCTACGTTAGCTGCTGGTCGGGCAGCAGACTACCCCGAGTCTGCTGCTCGCAGGCCCTACCTCCCGTAATTTTTTATAGAGGTTTTCTTCCTCGCAGTCTGGGCGGTGAAGCCAAGACCCTCGGTCCCAAGAGGCGCGAGAACACTACTCAGCGGGCACTCCTGGGATTGCGAGATCGACGGGGGCAGGGAAAGACAGTCCCCCCGCTGCCTGCCCAGTGGCAGGGTGAGTGCACACCGGGCCCGCCCCTGCTCCTCCACTGTGCTCTCTGCTGATATCAGAGGGACACTTGGAGCAACTCCCTACTGGCCCAGAACGGGCCCCTCCCGTGCCAGAATATTCGCCACAGGCAATAAAATCCCCCGAAGGTTAATCCCTCGGCAGGATTTTATTGCCCGTGCCCAGGATGCACCGGCCAAACAACTGCCGATCCCTCCAGACGTGTCCAGAAGGACAAGCAGCCGTCAGGCACACGTGGAGGTTTTCTGGCCAGCACCCCAACATATCTATACCTTCAAATATCATTGGTGTACAACAGTTTACTGCATACTCCTTTGAAAAATACAGATGTGACGTGTATTTATCAAGATATTTACAATTAAAACTACTAATTAGGAACGTTTTTAAGTACTTACAGTTGAATATCCATCCGACTATCCAAAATATTGAAACTACAATAAAAATAGTACAAAGCACACTCAACGCTAAGGTGATTAGCTGACATATGAGGTTGCAAATACAGCTGTAATAATAACAGAAATCTTTGTATTTATATTATGTAACTACAATAAATTATTGAAATAATTGAAAACCTGACAAGGAGTAAATTTACTCATCAGTATGACCAACTTTTACTATGGGACCGAACCTGAAATCAGGATCATTTTGTCGATTTATGTGAACACAAATGTAGGGATCAGCTGATAATTTTTCACGATTTCAGGCAAGCATAATAACTGCTGTAATTCGGTTTATCGCGCAGAAAGACTTTATCGCGCATTCTTCAGGAAATGTTTATCGTCCCGGGATAAAAGTAGCCTATGTCCTCCTCCAACTCTAAGGCCTTCAATTTTAAAACAAGCTTTTGCGTATCATAACCAATGCACCATGGTTTGTTTGGTATGTACACCATGACCTAGAAATTCTAACCATAAAAGAAGAAATAAAAAGTTATGCCAAATCCTATACGGAAAGAATCAGTCGCCATCCGAATATCCTGGCAAACCATCTCATGAATGACTTGAAAGGTCTCCGAAGACTTAAGAGGGATGTAGCAGCCAAGTGGCGCCCCCATCATCAAAAACTGCTACTTTTCCCATTTTTTTCTACCTACAACTACAGCGAAGTATAATTTATACTACAGTACCTGTACTTCAATCGTTATGAAGGAATTATTGGTAAATGAAGTATTCAGCGAGTAATATTTTTTTTACCATGGGTTTTTTTTTCATCACTTGGCTGCTTCATACCCCTTAAACACAAAATATCACAAGACCTACTAAAAAAAACCGGCCAAGTGTAAGTCGGATTCACGCAGTAAGGGTTCCGTACCACCCAACGTTCTAATACCCCATAGAAACTAATTTAATTTACGAGAGTATATCAAAAGACATCAACGAACGTAGGCGAAATGTGAATTTTTGCATCTCTTTCTTACGTAGGTACCACCACATATGTCTATGGTTGTCTTATTTTTAGTATTTGTTGCTAAACTACATAATATGCACTATAATATGGCCAAGTTTGACGCTGGTATATATTACCGTTTTGAAGATAGAGCAGCAACAAAAACGTTGAAAAAAATGCATGTTTTTTGAGGTTTCTTGTATGGGGACCCCCTTTGGTTTTAGACTTTTTTTTAGTATTTGTCGTGATACACCTCATAGCAACACAATCTGAGAAAATTTCAACCGGTTATCTATTACCGTTCAAAAGATACAGCCCTGTGACAGACAGACGGACGGACAGCGTAGCGAGAGTAATAGGGTCCCGTTTGGCACCCTTCGGGTACGGAACCCTAATTAGCAAGTTGCTACCTTCGTTTTTTGATGTGTCATATGACACATACCATACAAGACATTTACTGAATGTCCTAACAATTACCGAATGTCCTTAATTGAGACAGATTGTGAGAAAAGAAGCGGCAAAAAAAATGTCCTCCTCCAGGTCCCAGGCTACCGCTTTGCCAAATTTCATTACGATCGGTTCAGAGGTTTAGTCGTGAAAAGGTAACAAACAATCAGACAGAGAGACAGAGTTACTACCAACTTCCCTAAAAATCTTGTTTAAAAAAAAAACAATGTATGGATCTCGCCATGATTCTTTCTTCAGTGTGATTGAGGGAAAAATGACAAATTAACATCCATAACTTCGCATTTATAATATTAGTAGCATTGTGGGGGTAACAAAGGAGACTACGTTTTATTTTTGAAGTAAAGCATGTAATGTTTAACACTCCACCTGACTCAGGAATCAAACTGAAAAACTGTATGGAAAAATTGTACATTGCGGCACACAAGTTCATCATCCCTGATTATTTTATTAGTAGTCCACGCGGTACAAAGAATGATTACCAACGCATAAAACTTGGAAATAGAATCGTCCGTCACTACTTGGCTATTGTTTACATATTATTTATTTGCAGACTCGCTGTGAACTTGTTCTCGTCGTATTTTATAATTCCAAGAATAACTGTTAGTTGTTTTATAGTTCGCAAGGTGTATAGTAGCTGTATTCTTTTAATAGGAGATTGTAATACATTCTGAGTAACTAGGGTTACTATACATGCTGAAATTTATATCGCTTCATTCCGCCAAACAAAAATCAGTTGGTCCCTACATTTGTGTTCACTTAAATCAATAAAATGTAGGGACCACCTGTTTTTTGTTTCGTGATTTCAGGGTTGGTCCCATAGTAAAAGTTGTTCATAATGATGAGTACAATGACCCCTTTTCGGGAATTAAGCGATTAAAATTTCAGCATGTATAATATAGTATTTTACTGTATTTGATCCCGGCAATTATTATTTATTATTTATTTATTTACCTACAGTAATTATTGTGTTTGTTACAGCTTTGGGTTTCTATAGGCTTTGAGAGCCACAAGTGCATTTATTAGGCCAGTCCTACTGCTTTAGTTATCATTTTTATTAAAACTGCAACATCACTAAGTAAAATTTATAACTAACAGCAACTTACTTTATGAGTAACTTAGGTAAAGAGAAAACACATAAAACGCTCTGAAAATGGACATCATGTTTTCACGTTTCGGAGAGGGGTAACAGTAATTTACCAGAGCTCTACTTCTACTAACGAACTTCAAAACATTTTCTCGGCCAATAAATTTCTTCTTGCAAAGGCCGAAAATATTGTATTTAAATCTTACTCCTCCCAGTTACCCTTAGACTTTCCAAAAATTTTAGGATATCGTTGACGTACTGACGTCCAACATCCATTGAGGTAGTACGTAGTACATAGTACCTCAGTGCCAAAATCAGAAATTGTAGTGATGGCGATCCCCCTGTCAGATGGTCAGGTCAGAGTGTATGTACCAAAGACTTTGTAGGTATATACTGACGTAAGTATGTACAGAGCAGAAAGTGAAGGGTTAAGGCTCGATTTAAAATATGCTTTATACTGTCAGTGAGCCCTACGTTAAACAGACTGCATGAAATAACAATAAAATAAAGAAGAGTATTAAATACCAAGCAATTCATAGTTTTAACTTACCACATTTTTATGTTTTTGGAATATTTTCTTAAATTTAAACGCTATGTTTACTTCCACCGCAATATGCTTTTTTTTTTAAATATGCTTTCTTCTTAGCTTTATTTGTATTATGAACTTACAATATTTATTATAGAGTTCTCACATATATAGAAATATTTTGTGATAATAACGACTGAAATAAATCCATTTCTGTTAATTACTTTGACACGTTACGTCTAGAATTTCAGAAAAATGTGTCTATGTCTAGAAGATGAAAATAATAGACAATAAAATTCAGTTTGTACTTTTTATTGCGTCATATTCTTGACGTATAAAAGCACGCTCAAGGTGGGTGGGATACTTGTGATGATGTAAAGGTGGTATGTCACTGGTCAAAAATTTCTTGGCCCAATCTCTTTGTCCAATCCAATTTATTTGATGATCAGTGTTTTATTACATACAACATTTGATGAAAATCATTCAATTTCTTTGATCAACGTCGCATTAGACAAAGAAATGTGACGAGTGGCATACCACCTTAAGGAGTACACTCAGAACAATTTACTAAATGTGTACAAAGAAATTGAACTGAAATGTATACTAGACAAGTTTCCTGTGCAGACAAGACTAGCAATAGTAGCCGTAACTAGACACAATATGTCGTGGATTTTGTTAAATCTTTTACATATAAAATTTAGTAAAATTCACCAAAAATGTCATGTCAGACCAGCTGATGGGACATCTTCATATGAAAACTGTTTAGTCCATCTGACTAAAACCACGACTATGTTTTGTCAGACCTCTTCAATACAATCATCGTCACAAACACCACCTTGAAGACAGTACATAAATACAAAACTTTTTCAAGCGCTAGCTATAGATATCAAAATATATATTTAAAACTAGCGTCGAGACTATACTTATATTATATTGTAAGGCTAATATAGGTACTTATTTATATTTACAATTAAAACTAGATTAGTTGAGAAGGAATGAAAGACAAGCATAAAGTTTATAAGAATCTGATTATAATACCTAAATGATTTTAAAATAATTCGGAAGATTGAAAAGTGCGGCTGAGAGAAATGGTTTAAAGCACATTATTGTTTTGACTCTAATCGCAGAATACGATTGTAATCGTTAATGACAAAACAACAATATCCATTGCGTGGTGCTTACTCATCAAGAAGATGGATTGTTAAACAGATGGTGCAATGGACGTTATTGAACTGTCCAAATCATAGTAAATTGCGTTTGACAGTATTTCATTATAAATTAACATTTTACGTGAGAAAGGTTGAATGTTCACTTCACAAATGATGAAGCAGAATCATATTGACAAGAAGTGCTGCTACAAATAATTATGTCGTCATTAATTTTGGGTTATTGTAGGTCATTTCGTTGAGATGCAGTCCTCGAGGAGCAGCATCCTCATCTGTTCAACAAACAAAAAAATGGTTTAGTAAAATATGGCGAAAAAAATGACCAGTTTTTACTGGTAATACGCACATCATTAATTTAGCCCGTATTTCAGAAATTAAGAGGAAATGTGGGAAGAGAGACTATTGAAGATTAGGATTTGAAGAAATTATCACTGTCGCTTTGCTTCTAGTAAGTGCGATAAGGACAAATGGAATTCCAAGTAGTTCCGACTGAATAGCCTTGGTTAAAAAGTCATAATTCGAGCCTCTCTCGACTATTTGCTCATCCGAAACTGAACCAAAATAAAGATATTTCATAAACTGAATAAGAACACTTGAGACTTTCATCTTCATGTCTCAGTTTGGCGAACTGACTTGCGGTACCATTTAGGCAAAAGCCTAGGTGGTATTGAAGTTGTTATGCGCAAAAGTAACCGCTTCAAATCAGGTGGGCCTTTAGCTCGATTCGCCATCTTGTACTATAAAAAGTAGAAGAATGTGTACTATGCCGCTCTTAGATGCCGCTATATTTTCTTTTTCATTATTAGTTGTCAAACCTCTGTAGACAGCGGTCTAAATAGGCAATTTAAAGATTGTTTGAGGGCTTATAGAAATAATTTATTTACAAAAAATAAACAGGGGCTAAAAAGAAAAAGCTGATATATATTTTATTCAAAAAAATCATTGCTCTGGGATTATAAACCAGAAAGAAAACAGGCGAGAGCGTTTGTATGGAGAAAAGACAACCCACATTTCCTCTTAAGACAGTGTTTACAACTCGGACGAATAAAAAAGGCGGACGGAATCTTGCTAAACAAAAACTGAAGCATTTCATTTTTTCCTAAACCCACTATAACTTCGAAAGCAGTTTAACACACCAGATTTGTACTGTTATTCTATTTGTGACACTACAAAAATGACTACCATCACACTAGATATTTTGCGTAATCGCGGCTTTCGGCATACTATTGATGTAAATGTGTGCGTGCCGTAGCGAGCCGGCTTACTATGGATGCTTCACTTATTGTTTAGCGAGATTCCGTCCGCATTTTTTATTCGTCCGAGGTTTACAATTACAAGTAATCAGAAGTCTTACAAATTATCGAACTTATATAGGTAAATCGTCTAGAGTAATACCATCGCTGAATAAGAGTATTGGTCTATGGTAATTAAATACCTACCGAAATTTTATATCGATACTTCATCATCATCATTTCAGCCGAAAGATATCCACTGCTGGACATAGGCCTCCCCCAAGCATATGTATGTTGGGGGGATATGCCATAATCGCCACGCTTGGCAAGCGGGTTGGCGATCGCAGTTGGTTGGTTAAATACTCAGTGAACGCTGCTGCCCATCATCTGGTGAATTCCTTAGTCGCCTTTTACGACATCCATGAGAAGAGATAAGGGTGGTGCAATTCTCTACGTCCGGCACCACACGGCACATATCGATACTTACTTTCCAGGAATCACATAGGAATCCTACACAATCAAATCCCTAGAAAGTATAAGCTATCTGAACTACATCTTTGTATCAGAGGTACTAGGTGCGTAGTGCGAGTTTGACATTTATACCACGTTCACACGAGTCGAATTTAGTCGTTTACCTGCATAATCGAGAGCCATTTGAACCGTCTGAACAGACTTTCAATCAAATTTAAGCAAAAAAAGTTTCAATTTATATGTTGAACTATATTAATGCTGATCAATTAAAATTAAACCTTCTAAAACCATAATGACTTTTATTCATAAATCAGTAGCGCCCCTGGCGTATATTAGAAGGAACTGCAGAGTTATGAATGAAAGTTGACGAATTTGATGGAAATATCATGCGATGTGTCAAACTCGCACTAAGCACTCCCATAGGCACTCTAGTATTCAATCTAATTTAGTTTGGCAACTCAAAATTTTGTTGGGAAAACAGGCTATGAGTGGGTTTAAACATTCAATAATATTAAATATAAATTATTATTATTACCTTTTTATCATTATTATATTGTTAATATTATTGACATCTTCTGTTGACATTCCGTCAATACCATCAATAACGAGCCAATAATATTGATAATACAGTAAATATTGTCAATAATATTGAATGTATAAAATGAATGTCCGTGTGATGCCGGACTTAAAGAATAGCACCACCCTTATCTCTTCTCATGGGTGTCGTAAAAGGCGACTAAGGGATTCACCAGAGGATGGGCAGCAGCGTTCTCTGAGTATTTAACCAACCAACTGCGATCGCCAACCCGCCTGCCAAGCGTGGCGATTATGGCATATCCCCCCCTTAATTGGGGGAGGCCTATGTCCAGTAGTGGACGTCTTTCGGCTGAAATGATGAAAATGAATGTATGGTGGGTGGACTTTAATTTTTAACCGACGAAAAAAAGGAGGAGGTTCTCAATTCGACGCGTATATTTTTTTTTTTTTTTTTTTTTTTTTTTTTTTTTTTTTTTTTTTTTATGTATGACCACGCATAACTTTTTACAGAGTGGTCCGATTTTGATGATTCTTTTTTTATTGGATAGGGTATATCTTGAAGTTGGTCCCATTTAAATTTCAAAATCAAAATCCACCCCTAAGGGTAGTAAAACAGGGGATGAGTGTTTGTTCACCCACTGAATTCTTACCTGTTAACCGATTCTGTTGAAACTTGACATACATAAATATAGTTCTTGACACTACGACATAATGGAGACCTGGATTTAGAGTTTAACCACAAAAAAATGAAAAATAAAACTTTTTAACAAAAAATTGAACCGACGAAAACAGAAACTGAAAAGCGAAAAATAACTAATTATGAGTCGGCGCCAAACAACCAATCAACGAAGATCATTAAATTACTTTAAATAAATAATAAAAACAACGTCACATCAAATACAACGTGAGATTTTCAACGATAAACAATAACTTTCCAAAAATGCGTTCTCCGCTCGGCCACTTCCAACTTACACGCACTATGCTTGTTAAAAGTTCGTTTGGCGCCGACTCATAATTAGTTATTTTTCGCTTTTCAGTTTCTGTTTTCGTCGGTTCAATTTTTTGTTAAAAAGTTTTATTGGAACGTTATTGTTTATCGTTGAAAATTTCACGTTGTATTTGATGTGACGTTGTTTTTATTATTTATTTAAAGTAATATAATGATCTTCGTCGATTGGTTGTTTGGCGCCGACTCATAATTAGTTATTTTTCGCTTTTCAGTTTCTGTTTTCGTCGGTTCAATTTTTTGTTAAAAAGTTTTATGTAAAAATTAATTTGAGGTTGCATTTGTTAATTATACATTGTTTTAATAAAGTATCGTTTAAAAATTAATGATAATTTAGATATTTATTTTTAGCAATGAATGACTAAAAAACTAAAGGATAAAAAGGCTAAGGCTACCCTCATACCTTAAAAGCTAAACACCTTTGAAATCAGTAAAAAAGTAACAGCACCATCTAGTCCCAAACTAAGCAGAGCTTGTACTATGGGTACTAATACATAAATACTTTTTTTTGTAAATATATACTTGTAATACTTATGAAACACCCAGACCAACACAAACACTTACCGTAGAATATGACTCCGACTCCCCATAAGATGAGCAGTATGACCGCTACAATGAACAGTATCGATATGGCCAAACTGATGAGCTTGCACAGGAGATTGCACACACAGCAACTGTAAAAATACAAGAATATGGTTTTTGTTTTCACAATTTTACTTGCGATTCATACGTGGCAACTTTCAAACAAACTACGCCTTACATATTGACGTCATTAATTTAAAAAAATAAGTACTTTACAGCTTTTGTTTCTGCAGTTAGAAACAGCACAATAATGCATTTTTGCGGGTTTTTGTTACAGTATTTACAGAAACAAGTCAAAAGGCGTACTGAGAAAGGCTTTAAAATGCCTTGCACTATGGTGCAGTGTTGGCACGGGCGCCCTGCCTACTTTTCCATTCTATCTATTTCTGTGGGTTCAATCATCATTATTTCACACGTAAGTTTGATGCTGAATATATGGGTCTCCTAATAAACTCTTCCTATCTTCTATTCTGTGCAGTTTACCTACTGCAATGAATGGCCGTAGGCTGGCAAAGCCACCTACTAGTCCTACTTTAAGTTATATTTCTATACTAATGTTATAAAGAGGAAAGATTTGTATGATTGTAATCGATAAACTCTGAAACTACTGAACCGATTTTAATAATTCTTTCACCATTAGAAAGCTACTTTATCCAGAAGTAACATGGGCTATTTTATTTCAGTACGCGAGCGAAGACGCGTGAAAAGTCTGGTATTATGTAATTATTTGTACACAAAAAAACTTATTAAATATATTATTAAATAAATAAATAAACCACAACACGGCAAATGGATTGGTGAGGTGGATACTTTGTAGCTTTAAGCAAAATGTGTAGCTAGTTTGTTATTTATTCTCACCAGTGAATATCTAGACAACCACTAGGATACTCAGAGCAATTACTGTTTAAAACAGCATCTTTGTTCGCAGCATCACGTCTTTTAGAAGTCAGTAGATATTATAATAAACTAAATAATAGACGTTGTTATTTCGTCATTGTTCCAAGATGTTGTTGAAAGGAATAGAGAAATATTTATGTACATATTCTCTTCAACAACTATTGCCTTCTATTTATCTAATTATCACCTTGTTCTAACAATGGTTGCGTAGCTCTTAAAGCACGTTAGCACTCCAGTGTCCTATGCTGCTGTCACAGACATAGTAAAAATAGACGAAGTGCTGCGAACAATCATAGTGAAGCCAACAAAACTGTGCTCCACCGTGTAAAAACCAGCGCACACACAAGCACATCAGAAAGTGCTCACCGCTCTCGGTACACATGTCGCGGCATCGTTCAGTAAGGATCGCCAAAAACTAATATTTTTCTGATGTGTGTGTGTGAGGAGGAGCACGGTTTGTTGGTTTCACTATGATTGGTTTACTTCACAGCTTGGTCACTTCAGGACTTCGTCTATATTCTTACTATTTCTGTGGCTGCTGTACACGGCCATTGTTAAACTATTGTTTCTGCTGTGCGAACTGTTAAGTGTTAAAGAGGGTCAAGAACTAGTAAGTCAATACACTCATTATGTAGTTTAAGAGTGCATAAGTCATAACTAACAACGTTCACGTGCCTGCTTCGCTCGTGGAGTATTAAATTTTACGACAGTCGTAACTAGAGTAACTCGTCAAAGTATACAAGTGCCGAATTTAATCCTGATTTGCTGTAGGTAGGTATTATTCCAACAGTTTGGAGGGCCGTGGCTTCCTTCTGCGAGACTGTCATGCTCCAGAAAGAGGCCGCAGAGCGGGATTGGGAGAGGGCCAATCTCGCTTGGAGACGAAGCCCTGGCGCCAGGCCCAGATAGGGCCAAACGCCGCATCCTGTGCCACCACATTTAACAGGGGGTTATTTGTGTTCGTGGACGCTAAGAGTAGGGGGACTCGAGGTATTTATTAAGCGACCCTGGGAAGGACAGCAACTTACGAGGTGGTCACGTGCTGCTGTGGGGGAAACAATATTGTTTCCCGGGACGTGCCAAAGGCGTAGCACTAGAGGGCACTGTCACAGTCCATTGGTGTTCCCGGAACCCTCTATTTTATGCTGAGGATCGCTACCGTGTGGTTTTACGGCCAAAATTAACATCCAATCTATCCACGATTTACCCTACTAGAGATAGAAATTTGACATAATTTGTATTGAGCTTATGTCAAATTTCGATCTCTAGTAGGGCAAATTGTGGATAGATTGGATATTAATTTTGACCGTTAGTCGGTAGGAGTCCAACATATCCCTCTGCCGTCCCCAGACTGAGAATATCCATGAGGATTTCCAGCCGAAAACAAAAATTATGCAGAGCGTTATTGTTATAAAGTTGAATTTATATAGAAATCGATTGACTTTTATGTTTATTAGCCTCTAACGCAAAACGTATACGGCAGTTTTCTTCACGCTAATTATAAAAATGCTGGCTGTGGTGGCCAGTAAGATTGAAACGAAATGCTAAGGAGGATATACGAGTAATTTGCCTCAATATTTTTCAAACTCGGTGTTTGTTGTGATGATGTGAACCGTAAATGCATCCTTGGTAAATGATAAAGAGAGTGTGGGGCAGCGACAAAAAATATAATGCCATTATACTTACATAAGCTACCTGTAAACTACTGTCTTTATTTTCGTTTGGTGTATGTAAACATAACATAACATAACATCACGCCTGTATTTCCCCGAAGGGGTAGGCAGAGGTGTATAGTACACCCACATTTCGCCAGTTATGTTATAGTACCATGTAATAGGGGGCGAGCCTCAATAGGCTACATGGATTGCCATTGACCGGGCACAAATCCAGACTCCGGGCTGCTACTCCGGTGTATGTAAAAGAATATAATAAATAAATAAATGAAATAAATGCCATAATGAATTCGTTCGAAGAATACATTTGGGTATCCAAGAAAATGGTGCCCATTTCGAGCAACTAATTAGTTAGGTCACCATTTTTTTTGTAAATAATTAAAATAATTTAAGATTTCATGGTTTTCCTTTCATTTAATTTATCAAGTTTCTTAGAGGGATTTCATCCTTATAATTGATCCTAGCGATCAATGCAATAAAAGTACAGGGTGTAATTTTTACAGATTTTAGTCGGTTCGATTCCCGGGTGTGGCAAGCGAATTTTTGAAAATCTTTGAATGCAGTTTTCTTTCTATTAAAAAATAAAGGAATGTTTTCTTTGAGTAAAATTTTCTATCTACAGTATTAAGAGTACTTTCCCTTCAGGTGGCATTACAAAATTCCACCCTGTATATCTAATTTATGGTTATTCATAGAATTGTATTATCTTGGTAATAGTAAAAGATTATTGTCACGTGGCGTTCTAATCAAGGATTTAAGATAACGTCTCTATTTCTATTAAGTGTCAGAATGTAACAAAGGCAGCGCGGCATCATTTATGGACGATAATAAATAAGCAACAAATTGTCAACCTATATTTACAAAATGAGTTATGTAATGATTTGATGCAATGATTTCGTAGATCACTGAAAGTGTATGTTCCAAATAATTTAAAAAAATATTAATTGCTTGAATCTTCAAAAAAAAAACCTTTTTTTTTTAAAACAGCTACGCATTTTCATGACTGGTAAAAATATTATGATTAGTACAGAGCCGTATTACAAAAACGCAAGAAATCTGCGATTGATACCACTTTTTGGCGTCATAGATTTCAGTAATAAATGGGTTTAATTTAAAATATAGTTTTATTCATGTTATAGTAACGTAATTTATTGACAAACAATATTTTTTTTGTCGCCGCCATGCTTAGAAGTGATATTTCAAATTCCTGGAGCTCAATTAGCTTTTGCTATAAACTGTTAAAAATAGACTATAATAAGTATTCGGAATATTTCCACGGATACAAAATTTACGAAAAAAAATCTCCAGTTCAGCTAAATTAACACTTTAAAAAACCAATTTTCTAACCATAAAAAAGGTATACAATAAACAAAGTTTCTAAGTAAAAAATATACCACATAAAAGTTAAGAGTTTTGCCAACATGATAAAATTAAATAGATTACAATAAATATGAAAATAATCAACATAAAATTATAAACTAAAAATCAAAAGACTATTATATTTCCTTCATTTCTTTCTCGCGAGCGACGTGGCTCAGTATCGCGATATCTAATTCAGTAAAGAAACTATAGATCTTACTATCTAATAGAATGAGAACGCCAAAAATCCACTTCTCGTTGATTATTTTGTCAATTTTAAGAGGGTTCTTAATATTAAGTAAGTAATATTAAGTATATACTTACAAATGACAGCTGTGGTATGGTTTGACGCTACTTGCTGACTACTGTCCATTAAGGTCATCTTATGGGAATCACTAACAGAATATTAACTAGAAAGTCGAGGTCGTTGGAAGCGAATAAATGAAGTACCTACTACCTACTCGTAATTACAGTAATAGCAGCAAATAACATGCGACTACACATTTTTGCAGTTGTTTTTTTATTCATGATACTGAACTATACAAACAAAGCTATACAAATAAAGCGATACAACGTTACTTTTTGAGTACGCCATTTTAGAGACTAGTTTGTTCAGAATCACGAGGAGAATCGATTGGGAAAGTTTTTATACCATGTTACATTATATGCAAAAAAATTATAAAATTAAATTTGGTTATTTTGGTTACATTCAGTACGTGGGACACTCAGAAAGTTTTGCGAAACTAAAAAAAATTGTTCTATACGTACATATATTTTTATCAAATCTTTTCAAAGTACTTTCCACCAGTCTCTATACAAAGATTCATGCGCCTAAACCAGTTTTCAAAACACTTTTTCCAGTCCGCCGCAGACACCTCGTTTACAGCCTGCTCGAACGCAGCCAGCGCATCTTCCGGCGACGAAAATTGTATCCCTTTGAGCTGATTTTTTATTTTTGGGAATAAAAAGAAGTCACACGGTGCTAGATCAGGGCTGTAAGGAGGGTGACCCAGGAGTTTGACTGGCGTGCTGTCCAGGAAGTCCCTCGTTTTGAGTGCGGTGTGCGCAGGTGCATTGTCGTGGTGGAGCAGTAGCCCGCGGAGCCCTGTGTTTGGTCGCTTGTTGCTTATAACAGAGAAAACTTCTGGCAAACATTTGGTAGTATACCATTCGGCATTAATGCTTCTTTGATCCCGTAAGGGAATTGATACCAAGTGGCCAGTCAAATTAAAAAAGCTAGCGATCAAAATCTTACCCCCGCTTCTAGATCGCTTCACTTTGGTAGGCGTTGGCTCATTTTGAAACACCCAAACAGTCGACTGGCGCTTGGTTTCTGGGTCGTATTGATAAATCCAGGACTCATCACCTGTAACGATGTCGTAAACACGCCGAGACGAGCCTGCTTCAAATTTGTTAAGCATATCACGGCACCATTCCACCCGGGCCTGCTTCTGAGCATCGGTGAGGTTGTGCGGCACCCAGCGTGATACTATCCTCCTCACGCGAAGATGGCTGTGTAGAATCTCGTGAACGCTTCCCGATCCAATCTTCAATATGTGTTGAATCTCCTGATATGTAATTCGCCTATTGTCTTGGATTAAATTTTTCACTGCTAGCACGTTTTCTTCGGTAACAGCCGTCAAAGGGCGACCGCTTCTTTCGTCATCCCCCAAAGTTGGTCGACCGCGCTTGAATTCGTTATACCAACGATACACGGTTGCCTTGGAAGGGCCTTCATCCATGAATGCCATTTGAAGTCTATCGTACGATTCATCCGGTTTCAGGCGACACTTGAAATCGTATAAAATCATAGCTCTAAAATGTTCCCGGCGCAGATCCATATTTCAGTGAGACACAATACTTTGAATTAACTCGCAAAAAATGTGGAGGGAAATTTTGAAATTGGAACTTACTTATTTTTACTTATAAATAATCATATTTTCGAAAAACATTATAACTGGCCAGTCTCCCATATATAAAAACTTTTTTTCGCAATACTTTCTGAGGGGCCTGGTACATCAGTGGATCGTGAATAGGTCCTTATAATAATAATAGCAAATTCAGCTTGATTAGTTTCCGTGCATCAGGTAATCCCCTATCAGACATTTTTCACTTTATCCGCTACCAACTAGGAAACTTACAGTAGCTCTAAAAAAATAATTTTGTGATTTAGAAAAAATACTATCCCAATCGATTCTCTTCGTGATTCTGAAAAAACTAGTTTCTCAAATTGCGTAAACAAAAAGTAACGTTGTATGTAGTTATACTGTTACTAGTAGAAATCACATAACCTACTTTAATATTCACGCAAGTAAGTATTGAACGTTCCGTGTGGTGCTGGACATAAAGAATTGTACCACCCTATCTCTTCTCATGGGTGTCGTAAAAGGCGACTAAGGGATTCACCAGAGGATGGGCAGCAGCGTTCTCTGAGTATTTATCCAACCGACTGCGATCGCCAACCCGCCTGCCAAGCGTGGCGATTATGCCCCCCCCCTTTGCGGGAGTCCTACGTCCAGCAGTGGACGTCTTTCGGCTGAAATGATGATGATGATGATGATGAACTATTGAACAGTGATAGCCTAGTGGTTGAACGCTTGCCTTCCATGCAGGAGAATTTGAGTTCGATCCCGGCCCGCACCTCTGACGTTTCGACTTCATGAGCGGATCAGAATTTGATTATCACTTGCTTCAACGGTGGAGGAAAACATCGTCAGGAAACCTGCACACCTGAGAGTGCCCCATACAGTTCTCGATGGTATGTGCAGTCCGCCAACCCGCACTAGGCCAGCGTGGTGGAGTAAGGCCTTAAAACTTTCTTATTATGAGAAGAGGTCCGTGCCCAGCAGTGGGACAGTAATGGGCCGATTATGTTAGTACCTAAGTATTGAACATTCACAGATTTTCCACCATTAAACTTATTTCCTTAGAACGTCTTATCTGTTTCTTGTATTTGACTATAATACGTGCAGGCTTATAATAATTATTATAACAATGTACTTAGGCTTAATTTTTTTTAAAGGTAATTGTAAGATAAGATTGTTATGTTTGTAGCCATATTTGTTTTTGTCATATTTTGTTATTTACACATGAGGGATCGTTTACTCAAAAGTGTACCTTACCTACATTTATCAATAGGTTTATTTTAATTGCAGCTATTTTGGTAACAGTTTGCCTTGACAGCGTCTTTATTTCGTAAGCAGTAAGGGCAATTTTCGTAAATTCAAGTGTTACTGCTGACGTTCGGTTGACCGTACACGTTTGCTCAGCAAAAACCTATTCAGTCAAGCATTGAAGACCACCAGATTAAACTTATCGGAAAACCCAGAAATGCAGATAAAATAAAAGTTTATCAGAACAGCATTCGTAGAATCGTAAGATAATAATGTGTCTAGTTTATAGGAAATAATGCTCACATGTTCTGTGAAAGAATCTATAGAAACGTTTAACACTTAAAATATTGCAATGAGTTTCTTTTCAGCGATGCCGTTGCTAACTGTACGTGCGCCTGGTTGCATTATCAAACTGATTGGTCAATGCTGTTTTACGTCACGACTGTACCTACTGATGGAAAATATATTGGTCAGTGCCGCGCTCTGCCAGTTCTTGCATACACGAATAATTGTAATTATAGAACTACTGACGAAAAATGTTTATAATATCACGGTATTAATGAAAATCGCTTCTAATTATAATCCGATACAGACGAGTGATTATTCTTGTCTATTTATACGTTTAGTCTAGAGTTAAAATTTGTTTAGCTATAGAGTTAGAACAGTTCGTGTCAAAGTGGAGTTTATTTACGAACAAAACACAATGTAATGTGGTCACAATTACAAAAAAAGTGCATGTTTTACGACCTAGTACAGTCGACTGCATGACAGTGGTAACACTTCAATTCGAAAACCGTCCTTATTGCTTACGAAATAAAGATGCTGCTAATGTCAAAGTGTTACCACTGACGTGCGGTCGACCGTACCAACTTTCATGCATTAACTGCTGTGCAATTAAATAACTAATTGTAAGATTTTAATATTTTTGCATCAAAAATACATTCAGCGAACAACATAATTGCAACGAAATATTTGCGTCACGTCGCGTGTGATTTTATTCAAAACCGTGTTATTATTTTTAGGTTTTTTGCACAGTTTACTCAGTAAACAGTGTTACTTAAAAGAAAACAAAAAAAAATGCAAAGTTTACTTACCACATATTGTTGTTTTGATCTTATATTTTGTAATCACTGATTGCGAGACAGCTAGTTGTCCACGACTGAGCCGCAGTGACCGTTGTTACTATTTAAAACTACAACAAAACTTATCAGCGCTTATCGAAATTTATCTCTACCGATCGATACGTTTTTTCGATACAATATCTTGTATCGGAAAGCACCTGAACGTCTGAGAGTTTATTACTTAAATTATATTTAGAGAAATGATTTACGGGTGTATGTTAACATTGCTGAAGCTATGAAGTAGCGTGGGAGTTGGTAATTGGATACACCTCACTTTTTTGGCTTCGTTGTGTGTTTTAGCGTTTCTTTTGTTAATGTAACTGACTAACACTGATGCCTGGCCAGCACTGCTGTCTAGCGAATACTGAACAGTTGTTTAATATTGATTGACATAGTTATCTATGCACGTCAGTTTCACAGATTCGATGCAGTTTCGTAGGTAAATATTTTTCTAATACCACGATTGTTAAACAACAAAAATAGTTAACTAACATGTTGATAATAATTTTTATTTTTAAACACACCGTTACCATACAGAAATTTCCTATATCATGAACTTGTTTTGTACTTGAATAATGAAGATTTGGCCTATCACACAATTGCTGAAGATTATTATAGATTACGTTTAGATAATTTAAAATTATTATGTATTACTCTGAGTCATACATAACATTCGATGAGCAATTTACTCATCGATTATCACCTAATTATGTCATAATAGAATATCCGTTTAAGTAAAAATTAAATCTAATAGACCAGTCACACTTGTGGTTACACCTGAGAATTGACTAGTGGTTTTATCATAACAAAACTATTTTCCATTCGACGTATAGGCATGTAAGGAACTTGAAGGATTTAAAGGACTCAAGGGACTTGAAGGAGAGTGAGACCGCGCGGAATAGAAATAAATGGAGAAGGCAGACAAGGAGAGCCGACCCCAGATAATGGGATAAGGCTGAGGGAAAAAAGGAAAAGAAGTATAGGCATGTACTAAATTATGGATTTTATTACTAAATATTGCATTTAAATTATACTTTTCTATTCCATGTCGATAAAGGCAAGTATTAACAAGGAAACTTCTTAGGTTTTCGCGATCACTACACATTATAATAAAACAAAGTTTAACCGGATTAAATCGCGTATATTATTTAAATTGGTTTCCCTGACGTTTCGAAAGCTTTGCAGCATTTCGTGGTCGCAGGTAGACTAAGATGACAAGCGTCTTTACAAATATTTCTAAAAAAATATTTTAATCTACCGTACAATATTATTAATTAAAATCTTTTCGATGCACGCAGTAATCACTCACAATATTGCGACCACGAATTGCTGCAAAGCTTTCGAAACGTCAGGGAAACCAATTTAAATAATATACGCGATTTAATCCGGTTAAACTTTGTTTTATTATAATATTAACAAGGATTTTTTGGCGTTATTTCCATAAAAGAAACGAATTGCTACAATGTACATAAATTCCACTGTTTGTAACTATCTACTTACCTGTTTTGTTTGTTTGTTTGTTTTGTATCTGTTTGTTAGGTACCTTATTTAGGCGTGGGAAAATATTTGTTTAATATGTAGAACTATGAGCTAAGTCAAACATGGAATAGATCACTCTCTTTGTGAGTTTTGGCTAGACTAACTTGCGTCTGAAATAGTTTGGTTAAAGTTGTGTAGGCGTCTCCAAAGTTATCCAGTTAGCACATGGTATTTAAGGGTTCTAAGCGAAGCGGCGTAACGAGACGATCAACTTAACGACTTAGTTCTGCCAAGGCTCCACTCATGTTGACAATAGAATCACTCAATTCAAGCAATTAATTTGGTAGAACATCATAAAGGTTAAATTGTTTTATATGTTATGTAGCTTTCAAAGTCAATCATATATATTTTATGATTGGTTCTTACTATCTTCAACCTTTTCAACGCCACATTATAAAATTAAAAGCGAGCTATCAACTCAGCTACGAGACGACATCATCACTTTATTAGAATACACGATACGACTTTATTATAATATAAATATTACATAATAGTACATTACTGTCGAGGCCTGAAATGAAGCAATTAACGGCCGAGTAATATTGGAGGTACGAGGCGAAGCCGAGTACTTCCCAAGTGATTTTGAAATTGATTGATTTTTGAACTAAACGAGGCCGTTAATTGCTACTTTGGCCAAGACTTGTATAGTACTTTTCTCTCATTTGCGAGGAAACACAACACAAATTAATTCAACAGTGTCTCATTTTCATTCACGCCAATTCGCCCGCGCGCGGTCCTTGTTCGATTTTCAAAGTTTTGAAATAAAAAATGCGCATTCAGCCTGTATAGTGATAATTATTTTGTACCTAAAAACACCTAATTTATGTAAGTGTGTACTTAAAAACCTTGGTAGCATAATTTAAAAAATAAAATGTGTACAGCAATTTCTATTATTGTCCTGTTGGATATTACCGGCCTGTTATTTCGTTGCGTATGGAAAAGAGCCGATTGTTGTATTCTTTTTTTTGAATAATGAACCAATTTCCGAGCAAGTGGGAGAAAAATATATTATAAAATTTTCGTTTTCTAAACGCACGAAAACACAGAGTACGCACGGCTACACATCAAGCTGTACATTTCCAGTATAAGCTGATCTCGCATTGTACGGAAAGCCTATGCAATGCGAGGTCAGCATAAACTGGAAATGTACAGCTTGATGTGTAGCCGTGTGTACAAAAATGGGTGTTTTCTATAGATGACGCTGGCGGTGAAAGGGTTAAAAAGTGTTTATAAGAAATACAAACGATACGTACAAAAAATACTTTTGATAATACAAATAGTATGATGCAAATATCTACATAAATAAACTAGTATTTAATTTGTAGCTAACAAATTAAATACATAATAGTTTATTTATTTATTTATTTTCCGTCGAAAGTCATGAATTTTGACTCCAGCGTGATTAAACGACGAAAAAAGATTTTGGCGAATAACAATTTTATTTTTCTTTGCAGAATTTAAATAAGGTCATGGTGAATGAGAGAAATATGAAATTCGTTTTATCATTTAGTTACCCTCATTAGTTTGTATTGTGTGAAACAAATCGTAATTTGTTGTACGGTTTCTTAATAAAAATAAAAGTGTAATGCCTAATAAAGGTATCAATCTACTTCGTTATTATTTCAGCATAGTATCTAATTATAACACAACGGAAAACTCTCCGAAAAGTTTCATCATAAATTAAAAATTATTTTATCACCTTGTGTCACAACAAAGGTACCCAAACGGAAAAGGTGGGTAGTAATAAATATTTTCCGAGAAAATTAAGGTAACAAAAGTAATTTCAACTATATATTTCTTTATCTACACTCGTATCGTAAAATTCGAATTATGAACTCGAAAGTAATGTCATAATGACATACTTTACGCACATGCACCTGTTATGAATTTAAAAAGTTTCATTACGATACAGTTTGCTGAACAAAACAATGCGGTAATTTAATTTTTTTTCCATAAACGCACACTTCAGCTTAACTAAGGAGTTTTTAATGCCACTTCGACCTAACCAAGGAGTTTTCAAACCTTTTTTTTAGCAGTCGTACAGTTTGGCACCAATGAGTACACAAAATTCAGGGTGGCGCCACTTGTCATACATTGAAAATTTTTATTGTTTAAAATCGCGTTTTTGGCAGAACTTTTGATTTTCATATTGCTTTTAATTATATTTAAGTGTTTACAGGCATATTTTTTGTATGATAAAACAGAGATTGACGGAATCCTGACAAGGATAGAAAATTAGTTCCGATTATAATGTTGTCGCCAGACTATATTTTATTATCTGTGTAGGCGCGCACCAGCGCGCGTGCGCGGCCGCGCGCCTGGCCTACTGGATTTGGACATCGTTACTTGTAAATTTATTGTTATTGTTTACGTTATTATTATGGTTTTGTATGTCGAAAGTTTTATTCTGGGCAAAAATATCTGACTACAGCAGTGATACTGAACTGAGGAGAATATGACCCCGCCTGAATTTCTGGATGCAGCAACGTAAATGACGAACAATCTTTTACCAGAGAAATCAAGAAAAACAACGACAATGTTACTAAGATTTTGACTTTGGTATTTTATTTTAAATTGTATGAGTGTAGATAAAATAGTGTATGAAACTGACATAATTAGGTATTAAAACACTCGTGTGATACTATTAAAAACCTCGCCTACGGCTCGGTTTTTAAACTCACACTCGTGTTTTAATAACCCCTATTATGCAACAGTTTCATAAACTACTATTTTCAAATATTTTACACGCAGGTAAACGAACATTCGCACAGACTAGTTATGAAAATTAATTATATTCTAGTCTCGTAGTCTTCTTATAGTTGGTTATACTATACATAAGTCCAACAAGGCTTCGTAACAAAAAGTTTTGTATATTTTTTTCAACTTTTTCCATTAGAGCGGATTCCCCGGAGTGAGGCGGTGGCCGTTCGCGTGAGAATGAGCAATTTCCTCCCGACCGCCACGATTTCGATCTGACTTCCTGTCTGGGCAGCGATTTTAAAATTTATAGAATCGCTTTACATGAAATTGAAAATAAGAACAAAGGTGCCCCTTGTATTGAAGAAGCGATAGTTTTTTTAAGGACGTCGATTTTCGTGATTTGAATATTGAGAATTACATTTCATATTTCACGAGTTAAGAACAAACAACTCATTCGACTTTTACAATTTCTCTACGTAGTCCTCATCATCCACTCTAGGGTCAGGCCAAGTAGTTTTACCAGTAAAGATAACAAACACGGTAACACAAAAAAAATGTAAGTCAAAGTTCACAATCTCTCAATTCGCTGGAACATTGACGCAAAGGTTGGAAACATGGTCATTTTAAACGCAAGCGGCAAAGTTACTCGGCTCAGGCCACTAAATTTAAAAATGCGAAAGTAACTTTGTCTGTCTGTTAGTTTGTTACCTTTTCACGACTAAAACTCTAAACCAATCGTATTAAAATTTGGCAAAGCGGTATCCTGGGACCTGGAGAAGGACACAATATGCAACTTTTTATCCCGGGGAGTTAAACAGTTCTTGAGGTATGCGCGATAAAGACTTTCTGTGAGAAACCGAATAAAATGCGTGCAAAGTAGCGGGCAGAAGCTAGTGGACTATAAAAAGATGCAGCTTTTTGAAAATGATCATTTTTTAAAAATAAACAATGAGCCCCTTCACATTCGCTAAAATTAATCCAATGTTTTAAGAAGAAATTTTCAGTGTTGCACTATTCGACGTGATGGATGCTTTATGCTCGTTGATTAGCGGGGCTAAAATGCACTTAAACCCCAAAAAAATCCTGAACCTATGCAATGCTTTTTCATTGCTCATCGCTTTTATTGCTCAGCAGCCAGAAGTTGATATTTTTTACGACAAAATAAACCGATTTTTCAACTTTGTTCCTATTTACGTGCTAAATTATAACTTGGCGTGTTGGGAAACTGTAAGTACAGTAGACAGCTGTTAAAATAAATAAATAAATAAAATCGAAAAGGACCAGAACCAGTGATGAACAGTAAGACGCTAGTGCACGTACACATACAAACTCCTGTACGGCTTTGATTGATTTATAACGAAAACAAGCGCGTAAAACACCATACACCAATCTATGGGCATATGGTTATCATAAAAACTATCTGCTAAATATACCTATAAAAAAAATGATATATACAATAATATAAATAACGCTATTATAATATTTTTTCTACGGTAACTTTTTGTAATTTTCATACTTTATATTATTTATTTACGTTTAAATTTGTTTTAAAGTCGCGTTTGACCGCCACCTCTTCTAGCGATATTGTGGTCGACGATGGTAAACCCTTGACCAGAAAAAATCTATTCACGTGAGCCTTGAAGACTACCAGTAGTGTTACTCTTGAAAATTATTCCAATCGATCGGCATTGGACTAATGTTACTCCGTAATGTTTTGTGCGAAATTAGCACTAAATTGGTTCAAATGTGTTTTTTAAATTAATGAATCCTTATTAGAATTAAAATTGTGTATCATGTATGTTTTTAATCAAAACTACCCATTTATTTATTGGAATCGGAATTAATTTCAAGAATAGCCGTACAGATTTCTCAAACGCTGGACGCCGCGGGGCATTCTACTCTTTATGATAAATTTTCTGCGCTGGTACTTTTTTTACTATTTTGTTTCCATACAAACATATGCACGCTTGTTTTCCTGAACTCCACCCCTGACCCCCTTGTCTTGTAGTCAACATTTTGAACAACTTTTACTAATCTAAGCTGAAATCGCAAAATAAAAATCGGCTGGTCCCTAAATTTTATCGATTTAAGTGAACACAAAATGTAGGGACCAGCAATTTTTTTTTGTCTCGATTTCATTTTAGGTCCCATAGTAAAAGTTGTTTATAATGATGAGTACAAGACCCCTTTTCAGGAAAACAACCATTTAAATTTCAGCGTGTATACAGAGTGGATATAACAATACGATACGACAATACGACATTAAATAAAACTACATACAGAGTATCATGTCCTCTGACCGTATACAAAAAATCACTCAAATCCAATTAATAGCTTAGCCACAGGAAATAATTTTAATTTAATTAAATTTCCATTTTTCTGGCATAGATCATAAGGTCAAAACCTGTGCGAGTCCATATGATTTTAAACTCTCTTTCTCAATGATTACAGATGATTACAAATGGTGTTACTTATTATTTCGATGTTTTAATATTTATTTTGTTAAAGAATTTCGTTTTTTTAATGTTCAATAAACAACTTTTTAATAAATAAATAAATATTTTTTGGACATTTTTACACAGCACCATCTAGTCCCAACTAAGCAAAGCTTGTGCTATGGGTACTAGACAATGGATATAATACGTATGTACTTTTTTTTTGTAAATACATACGTATAATACATAAATGTAATGCTTTTAAAATGCTTCTAAAGACTAGTAATAACCGTGTTTTCATTTATTGTCGTATTGTGATATCCACGTTGTATGATTGTATGGAAACAAAACAGTAAAAATAAAATTACAAGCGCAGGAACTTATCATAAAGAGTGGAATACCTTGCCGCCGCGCGTATAGAGTCTGAGAAATCTGTGGGGCTATTTTTGAAAATAATTCCGATTCCAATCCAATTGGATTCGGAATTATTTCAAAAATAGCCGATGTCAAAAAGTGAAAATAATAAATGGGTATTTTTGATTAAAAATATT
Organism: Asteroscopus sphinx; assembly: GCA_949699075.1. Lineage (NCBI taxonomy): Eukaryota > Metazoa > Arthropoda > Insecta > Lepidoptera > Noctuidae > Asteroscopus > Asteroscopus sphinx. The sequence continues at coordinate 17,874,615 of OX453013.1, forward strand.
ACATAATACACAATAGTTATATTAATAAGGTTTAATCAATGTACCCTTTTCAGGTATTTTTTTTGTTAGCCTGTACTGTCCCACTGCTGGACACAGGCCTCCCTCAATTCCTTCCATCTGTCGTGGTTCTGTGCCGCCTCCTGCCAGCTGTCTAGAAAGACATCGAGCTCGTCTCTCCATGTCCGTCCGTCTATCTTCAGGAAAATAACCATTAAAATTTCAGCGTCAAAGTGATAACATTCTTAGTTTTGAACATACGACATCAAACAGAGTATGGCTTTATAGCACCACAGCATATTATAGCGTTTGTACGGAAGAAAGACTGACTAGCGCAACCTTTAAGCAACAGTCGCCTTAGTTGGTGTTTTCTAAAGTCTATAAATCAGGGCGATTGTAGATCGGGGCCGTAAGTCTCTATTGCCTGAACAATGCGCCGTTGGAATAACGAACTCAATTGTGTTAAGTCAGTTGCACCTGAGCGAACCCAGAGTAAAGCTAGCTTTTTCGTAACGACGCCCTTTAGTTTTATTGAATGACGAACACAGGAGGTACTTTTGTTGGAAATACTTTGACGTTAAAATTGGAGAATATGTTTTTTTTTCTGATTGAAGAAAATTGTATTATGATTGTAAGCTGAGAGATTTGGTTCCGCATTTGCAGACAAAATTACGGGATAGTATGCTCATGTTGCATTCAATATTTCTTATTTACTGTTTTTGAAGAGGAAACCTTCAAAAGGCTACCGGCCTCGTGGGGCTGGGGTGAGTGGGATTCTTACCACACTTAAACCTTCCTGGTGCCAATCTTCAGCACAATAGAGGGGAGACTCCGGTAATGGGTAATGCTGTCGGTGCCATCCTGTGCTACGCCTATAAGACACATCCCAAGGGAGACTACTAGATGCCTATAGTCAGTAGACTGGTATTCAATGTTGATTATATTGTTTGTCTCTTGCTGCTCTGTTTAACTTAAACTTGAAATAAACCAGCATAAAGAAATATTATGTACCAACAGGTGCATTTATTCAAAGTTATCATTGAAATTTTTCAAGAAACTTATACGTAGACCTACCTATTAATCTATATACAAAGTGGAGATGACAATACGACATTAAATAAAACTACGTACACAGTATCACGTTCTCTGACTGTACAGAAAAAAAAAACAATCAAATCCATTTAAAAGTTTAGCCACAGGAAATTATTTTAATTTTGAATGTGAGACAATTTTTCTGGCATAGATCGTTGGGTCTCAGACCTGTGCGATATCCATATGATTTTAAACTCTCTTTCTCAGTTATTAATGTTATCTCCATGTTGTATACATTCGTATCTATAATTTTATAATCATGATTAAATCATAAAGAATCTCTGAAATTCCAAATACCTACCTACTGATTATCATGAGAAATGTTGCTTTTACGACAATCCTTAGCGCTAAATAAATCTGTGATTACAAAGTTTACGGTCAGTAACGAAACAATCTTTATCATCTTAGAATTGGTATTATTTTATTATTGTTTTTCTTTATCTCGATCTTGATGTTATAAGAACTGCGTGGCTAAGCTGTAAGATCTCAATAGCAAACTCGCTTCTGAATGTACTTTTTTTTTGTAAATACATACGTATAATACATAAAATGTAATGCTTTTAAAATGCTTCTAAAGACTAGTAATAACCGTGTTTTCATTTATTGTCGTATTGTGATATCCACGTTGTATGATTGTATGGAAACAAAACAGTAAAAATAAAATTACAAGCGCAGGAACTTTATCATAAAGAGTGGAATACCTTGCCGCCGCGCGTATAGAGTCTGAGAAATCTGTGGGGCTATTTTTGAAAATAATTCCGATTCCAATCCAATTGGATTCGGAATTATTTTCAAAAATAGCCGATGTCAAAAAGTGAAAATAATAAATGGGTATTTTTGATTAAAAATATTACATAATACACAATAGTTATATTAATAAGGTTTAATCAATGTACCCTTTTCAGGTATTTTTTTTGTTAGCCTGTACTGTCCCACTGCTGGACACAGGCCTCCCTCAATTCCTTCCATCTGTCGTGGTTCTGTGCCGCCTCCTGCCAGCTGTCTAGAAAGACATCGAGCTCGTCTCTCCATGTCCGTCCGTCTATCTTCAGGAAAATAACCATTAAAATTTCAGCGTCAAAGTGATAACATTCTTAGTTTTGAACATACGACATCAAACAGAGTATGGCTTTATAGCACCACAGCATATTATAGCGTTTGTACGGAAGAAAGACTGACTAGCGCAACCTTTAAGCAACAGTCGCCTTAGTTGGTGTTTTCTAAAGTCTATAAATCAGGGCGATTGTAGATCGGGGCCGTAAGTCTCTATTGCCTGAACAATGCGCCGTTGGAATAACGAACTCAATTGTGTTAAGTCAGTTGCACCTGAGCGAACCCAGAGTAAAGCTAGCTTTTTCGTAACGACGCCCCTTTAGTTTTATTGAATGACGAACACAGGAGGTACTTTTGTTGGAAATACTTTGACGTTAAAATTGGAGAATATGTTTTTTTTTCTGATTGAAGAAAATTGTATTATGATTGTAAGCTGAGAGATTTGGTTCCGCATTTGCAGACAAAATTACGGGATAGTATGCTCATGTTGCATTCAATATTTCTTATTTACTGTTTTTGAAGAGGAAACCTTCAAAAGGCTACCGGCCTCGTGGGGCTGGGGTGAGTGGGATTCTTACCACACTTAAACCTTCCTGGTGCCAATCTTCAGCACAATAGAGGGGAGACTCCGGTAATGGGTAATGCTGTCGGTGCCATCCTGTGCTACGCCTATAAGACACATCCCAAGGGAGACTACTAGATGCCTATAGTCAGTAGACTGGTATTCAATGTTGATTATATTGTTTGTCTCTTGCTGCTCTGTTTAACTTAAACTTGAAATAAACCAGCATAAAGAAATATTATGTACCAACAGGTGCATTTATTCAAAGTTATCATTGAAATTTTTCAAGAAACTTATACGTAGACCTACCTATTAATCTATATACAAAGTGGAGATGACAATACGACATTAAATAAAACTACGTACACAGTATCACGTTCTCTGACTGTACAGAAAAAAAAAACAATCAAATCCATTTAAAAGTTTAGCCACAGGAAATTATTTTAATTTTGAATGTGAGACAATTTTTCTGGCATAGATCGTTGGGTCTCAGACCTGTGCGATATCCATATGATTTTAAACTCTCTTTCTCAGTTATTAATGTTATCTCCATGTTGTATACATTCGTATCTATAATTTTATAATCATGATTAAATCATAAAGAATCTCTGAAATTCCAAATACCTACCTACTGATTATCATGAGAAATGTTGCTTTTACGACAATCCTTAGCGCTAAATAAATCTGTGATTACAAAGTTTACGGTCAGTAACGAAACAATCTTTATCATCTTAGAATTGGTATTATTTTATTATTGTTTTTCTTTATCTCGATCTTGATGTTATAAGAACTGCGTGGCTAAGCTGTAAGATCTCAATAGCAAACTCGCTTCTGAATCCACAGTGAAATCATTTTATTCGTATTGTTTTACTACTTTCCACTGTGGATTAAGGAGTGAATTTGCTAGTAAGATGTTATAGAATAGCACTGCTGTAACATTGTTTAAGATTGTTATCACGCGTTTAATTTTACTGGTTTTGTTGTTATTTAATGCACTTACGGCCAAAATTAATATCCAATCTATCCACGATTTGCCCTACTAGAGATAGTTTGACATATTTTGTATGGAGCTAATGTCAAAATTCTATCTCTAGTAGGGCAAATGGTGGACTGACCGGAGCATTTTGTCGTAACGTAACATTCAGAGCTCTCACTCTTACTCACTGTACTGACATCTGCCGTATTCACTTGTTTACACGTTGCATTACGCATGCATGCTTCAGTCTCCAGCTTTAGACACAACACAACAACCAGAAAAAAAATTAATTGACTGTATTGGAAATCTTGAAGTTGTACAGAAAAACTTTATTTTGTAGTACCTATGGAATTATCTACATGAAAAAAATATGATTTTGAAGCTTTTAACCATCCTCCATTCCTCTTATTGGAATTCAAAGAAATCTATTTATAAAATTACTGATCTATCATCGACTCCAATAAGATCAAATCAAAGTTTAAAACCGCAGAAAGTTATCCTTCCTATAGAAACATCAACCGATATTTTAAAAGGAACCTCATTGGGGAGTTACAAAATTTCATCAAAGTCCAGAAATGAAAAAGACTTCGTCTGACTTCGGTCACGAGTTCGATTCGGAACTTGAACTGCTAAGATTGAACCGGTCCCTGATTGCACTCCGTCTTGAAAATTTTGAGCAAATACTTTAGAAGCTTTGGTAAAGTTCCGGAACGCACGATGAGACTTTAAATGAAATATTACTTGGTCAGTTCGTCCGTTCGCCTAGTTTGTTCATTGTACTGAATCGTAAGGGTCACGACACATGACACTGATCGACGGCAATCGACGGTTTATCCATAAAAAAAAGCACGATTAGTATGGTCGTACGCATCCTTTCGCATCGACTTGACGCGCGACATGGTGAACGCGTTTCAGCGCCAATTGACCCGAAACGCGATCGGTCGTCGACGGGCATTGGTGTACGATAGACCTCAAATACCGGTACTGGTGGTATCCCGGTAAGGATTTTTATGTATTTATATTTGCCCATAACAACTGCATCACCACCTAGGCCTAAATGGTACCGCAAGTCAGTTCGCCAAACTGAGATATGAAGATGAAAAGTCTCATGTGATTGTAATTGAATAAGCGGTCGATCGGCGTAATGCGTACTAGTGTGATACTTCTCAATCGGCAATGTGCGAAAGGCTGTCCGCTGTCGATCATGTGTCGTGACCCTAAATGTACGTCGAACTATGTTGGGTTTACAACTTTGCAACTATCTTTTGCAATTTTGATACTGAATTTATTTAGGTACCCTTGAATAAGGATTGAGGGATACCCTTTGAATTGCTGTAACTTGTTTTATTTCAGTTTTACAATTTTTTTAAATCGTTTTTACAATTTTTTTACAATTTCTCCTAAATGTTGTTAACATTAGTTTTTCGATTCACGGGTTATGGCCCTCAATCCTTACATAATACCTACATGATATAAATTGTTTGTATTTTTCACCATTGATCTAATGGACAAAGGGGGTGTTTCTTATGTATTATAAGTATGTATTTACAATAAAAAAGGTTTTTTTTTTTTTTTAAATCTTTATTTATTATAAGGGATTTTTGTACATAAGAAATGACGATGCCAATCCCATCGTACCTTATTCTAAATTAATCTACACTATCTAGAGGTAGACAACATTTTTTTTTTAAATTTTAAATGAGAATAACATTCTAGCTGCATCAGAATTTGGTTCAGCTAGAATGCTATGGAAAGCACCTACATTACTTAAGTTAACATTAAATTTAATGATGATTTGGGCTCTTTTATCAGCGTTACAGACACATTCCACGAGTCGATGTTGCACATCATCCAGTGTCCCACATTGTTCACAATGGGGTGAATTTACTTTATTCATTAAGAAGGCAAATTTCCTACCTGGAATGTGACCAGAACGAAATCGACATGCAGTCACTACTTGCTGTCGGCTTAACTTGCTTACTAAAAAAGGATGTAAGTATCATATCCAATGTCTAGCATCCATAGTACGAGCTCTGCTTAGTTTGGGACTAGATGGTGCTGTGTAAAAATGTCCCAAAATATTTCTTTATTTATTTTGTTTACTGAGTGTTATCCTCATATCTGGAAGGTATTGCGATTATTAGATATTAGGTATATAGGTATGTTTATCAGATAGTAAACTCCTAAAATAAATAAAAGCTTGTCAAGCTGATAAATAATCCAAATAATCCCAATCATTTGTTGTAGGTACTTAAAATTATAAACAAACAGATTTACATAATTCTGCATTCATCATAGTTACAATTTTATTTTAGTCACAAAAGTTCCACTATAACTTGCCTCATATGGAAAACGGATTGACAATCGCATGTTGAGAAAAAAACCGGCCAAGAGCATGTCGGGGCATGCTCAGTATTATAGGGTTCCTTAAGTAGGTCTAATTACAAACGAATCAAATCGAATATTAATCATTGCTATTTTAGTTTTTGCAAACAGCGCCACCTAGCGCTAAATTTAAGAAGCTAAATTTAAGAAGTGTGTCATATCAATATAACACAAAGTTTCTTTTTGTGATTTTTTTAAATAGAATGTAACTAAAGGAGCATTATTTGCTGAGACCATTTTTATCTAAGGTCAATGATCGATGAACTACGACGTCTTATATACGAAGTATTTTTCAGTTTTCTCAATATAACTCAAAAATTTATAATCACATTATACTTGAAATAATTTTTAAGAAAGTTTTTATTAAAGTCTATCAAAGTGAAAGATTACAAGTTTCTACGTTGCATAGTTTAGAAATGGCAGGGGGGGACACATTGTAAGCCACTTTGACGGGCTATATTTCGCAGATGGTACACCTAATAAAAAAGTGATGTATGAAATATTACCATCATTTTAGTAGACCTATTCAATGATACCCCACAAGAGGGGGTGCAACTTATATTTATATCTGTAGAATTTATTAAGCTGTAAAGGCTTAGGACAGACGGACAGACGGACGGACATGACGAAACTATAAGGGTTCCTTGTAGGACTACGGAACCCTAAAAAGATGGCAAACACAGACATGTGTGGTGGCATGGAACACTTTGTGCGCGAGCAGACTCGCGCTTGGCAGTTTTTATGGTTCCGTAGTCCTACAAGGAACCCTTATAGTTTCGTCATGTCCGTCCGTCTGTCCTAATCCTTTACAGCTTAATAAATTCTACAGATATAAATATAAGTAAATGAAATTTTGTTAAAAAATGATTTAAATATAGATCTCAATTTTAAAAGAATAAAAAAATCTTAATTAACGTATTTTAGGGGGGGCGCCCATACATGTGAAATGGGGATGAAATATTTTTTTTCGCTGCTCCCCGTCGTGTGTGATATCATTGAATAGGTTTACTAAAATGAAAGTAATGTTACATACAAAACTTTTTTATCAGGTATACCATCTGCGAAATACAGTTCGCCAAAGTGGCTTGCAATGTGTCCCCCACCTGCCATTTCTAAATTATGCAATGTAGAAACTTATAGTCTTCCACATTGATAGACCTTTATAAAAACTCTATTTTAAAATTATTTCGAGTATAATGTGATTATAAATTTTTGAGTTATAGTGAGAAAACTGAAAAATACTTAAGACGTCCTAGTTCAAAGGTCATTCACCTTATATAAAAATGGTCTCAGCAAATAATGCTCCTTTAGATACTTTCTATTTAAAAAAATCACAAAAAGAAACTTTGTGTTATATTGATATGACACACTTCTTAAATTTAGCGCTAGGTGGCGCTGTCTGCAAAAACAAAAATAGCAATGCTTAATATTCGATTTGATTTGTCCTATAATACTGAGCATCGCCCGACATGCTCTTGTCCGGTTTTATTAATTGTTGTTTAAATATATGTGTAGTATGCACTATAATCACACCAAATTTGACGCTTGTATGCAATGATAATTTAAAAAGTAAAGATATGTTGTTGTGCGCGCAATCTGAAGACTCGAAAACGTCCTAATTGGGACGTTTTGCTACTAGTCTACGTCAAGCAAGGCGCCGACCGTGACGTGTGACTAAAAAATATTACAAAAATGCCGTCATGTGTGTACAGAAAGTACCTATACTAATTATGACGCGAGCACTAGTTTATGTGTATTGTGCTACCGCTGCGTACGGAACATATTTTTCATTGGTTTTGTCAGGGTATGAAATATCTATGTATTACCGTTTTTAAGATAAAAATATGTTGAAAAAATTACATCATGAAACGAAAAGAGGGGGTCTAGTCTATTTTGTGCTAAGAGTCCAAGACACGATTTTTATTCATAGTCATAATAACGAATTTTATGATTCATTTACTATGGGCTTTGGGAGATACCTAATCGCTGTATTTTAACAGTATCAGTAGTTAACTGATTACACGTAACAATTGTGACGTAATTAGGAATCATAATATTTATCTAATTTACTTATAACTCTAAGACTCATAGGATTATAATATTTCATTTTATTTTAATGAATGATAAGTATTCAAACTTCCCTATTTATAACACAGACAGTAAAAAATATAGATGAAGTGATGCGAGCAACCATAGTGAAGCCAAAAAAAACCGTGCTCCTTCGTGTATAATCAGTGCTCACGCACATACCATGCACCTGAAGGATATTTTCTTTTGCGATGCTTACTGGACGATGCCTCGACATGTGTACTGGGTGATGTGAGCAAGGTTTGATGTGAATGTGTGTGCGTGAGCGCTGGTTTGTACACGGAGGAGCACAGTTTTTTTGGCTTCACTATAATTATTCGCAGCACTTCGTCTATGTGATAATAAGTTACATAAGAATGTAACGAGTCATTTCTGATGAGCGGTAAGTGCCCGGTCAACGGCAAAAGTTGCGGTGCAAATTTTTCACCACCGACAATTCTGTAGCTAACCAAAAAATATGTGAATTATTTATCGCAATGAGAAATATTAGGTACGCATTTATTTTTTGTATAGGTACACCCTTTATCATCGTTTTCTGATCAGTTCTGTTGAGATTAGCTTAATTTTTAATGCTTATTATAAAACTAATTATAAAAGCCGTAACTCTGGTATTACGCAGATACAACGCACACTGATTTGATCGCAGACGCTGACGCCCACTGCTGCTCGCTCATAGGATAGACCTCTCGCTTTTACGTATAAAACAGTTTCTCCACTGACATATAACATCACGCCCGAAGGAGTAGCCAGAGGTATATGCACCCACATTATGCCAGTTATAAGTATCATGTTATAGTTTACTGCCAATAACCGGGCACGGGTCTAGACTCCAGGCTGTTACCGAGAATTTGCCAATAAAAATACCCAATAATACTTTACCCGACCCGGGAATCGAACCCAGGACTCCACGCTTAGCAGTCGCCTAGCCGCTAAACGAAAGAGGCAGTCAGACAGTGCCAGATCAGTGACTGAAAGCTGGCTGACAGCTAAAGGACATAGTCCAGTCTAATTGCTCTTAGGTCCAGTCAAAGTAAAAGTAGAAATTAAAACTAACAATAGAAAGCTGGTTTTTGGTGAATCTTTGTTTAGACGTTCTGAAGACGTACCGAAGTCTCATACAATTTCGTGTCTACGTCTTGACGGGTCTGACACGAAATATTCGTTCCTTATACAGTTACAGCCATAATTACTAAGCCGGGACAAAAAAGTGCGGTCACAGCTAGTTGCTAATAGCGTATTTCTAAAGACCGAAAGATGAATTCGATAAGTTATCAAGAACAAATCTTCTAACTTCAATAAACACAGCCACCCAAACAAATACAAAAACAATTTGCTCAGCAAAGAGCCACTCAAAACACCACGATACGAACTACGCCAAGTCCCTAATTCAAACACTCTGAAATTCAAACTATAAGTCATCCCTAATATCTAAGTAAGTAGATATTTGTCTTTGAATAGAACTCTGAGCATACGGCTATCAAGTTTCCACCAATTAATATTTGCTAAAGGTACTTTGGTAGTTGCAGAACTTAGATGCAGTTCCAAACTGCTAAGATCCAAACACACCAAGATCCCTGATTAAATGCGTTCACGATATATTGACGCTAGGGATGGAAGGTTTGGAGTTTTATCGAAGCATCGTAGTCTGTAGTTTTTAAACAGAATTTTTATTTACATGAATTAGGTACTAAGTAATGTAGTTTTGCTCGCACAGTTTGCTGGCGTGGTCTAAATAATTTATAATTTGTTTTTTTTTATGACAGAACGTGTGGAAATATTGACAGAGTATTTATCAGGAACACTTATATTTAGTTACTTTGCCTAATTTATTCGACCAATCAACTCGGCTTAAAGGTTGGCTCACTATATCCGCGGCACGTTATGATGGCTTTTTTGACATTTTCCAATAGTGTTGTGACACTCATATTGAACTATGTTTACGGGACTTGTCACGCACAATTAAATCAAAATATAACAACCATTTTGACTAACCTCGACGTTTCGGTCAAGTTGCATTGGCCGTGGTCACGAGCAGACTAAAGTTGTGGGTGTCATCGTCTTGAGCGGCGGGTGTTTTCTCGAACTACCCGCGGTTGGTTTTTCGTAACGTCGCTGTCCGTAACAAGATATGCTGAATCACGACACACAATGCTGACAGTTTCGACGGACATACATGTAGACATACCACCATACTGAGTTGCAAAAAGATACCTAGAAGTCATTCTTCAGCAAAGCAAAGCCAATACAAATAAGTGCAACCGAAATCGCGACAAGCACTCAAAGCTACCATAAAACTGATAATTATTAGTCATAGTATGTGTTGTAGTGATACATGAAATCGGCGTTCGATACAGCCTTAATTATCAGTTATCTATATAACGAATGGAACGTTATATAGATTACTGATATGATGGTATCGTGTCTCTTGATGACAATGACTCACCACAGTACATTCCATGTTCTATGAAATTGGTGATTCATTAAAGTACCATTAAAAATACAAGATACTGAATGACTTGTTGGGTATAGCAGAAGAAACATGAAAGCAGAATAAATGCAGTAGAAGTGAGAGCTTTGAGAAGTGTGTGTGGTGTAACTTTGAGGGATAAAGTAAGGAATAACGTGATAAGGGAGCGTTGTGGAGTAAAAGAAGATGTAGTGACAAAGATTGAGAAAGGTATGTCAAGATGGTTTGGACATATAAATAGGATGGACGAGAGGAGATTGACGAAACAAGTACACGAAGCGAGTGTGGATGGAAGAGTTGGAAGAGGACGACCTCGGCGAACGTATCGCAATCAAATCACGGATGTTATCAAAAAATGCCAGGATAAGAGTACTCTAAACCGACGAGCAGGCATGTCGAAGTTAATGAACGTAGATGAAGCGAAAGAGGTCTGTCAGGATCTTAGCAGGTGGAAAACCATAGTCTCTGCCTACCCCAATGGGAAACAGGCTTGATAATATGTATGTATGTAGGTATATATGTGAATGTCTTGTTTTAGCGTCTGGAAACAGTGTGTGATTATGATCAATAACTGTAATAAAATAGATAAGATAATCAGGCAATTACTGTCCCACTGCTGGGCACGGCTCTCTTCTCAAAATGAGAAGGATTAATGCCTTAGTCCACCACGCTGGCCTAGTGCGGGTTGGCGGACTACACACACCATCAAGAACTTCATGAAGCACTCTCAGGTGTGTAGGTTTTCTCAACATGTTTTTCTTCACTTTTAAAGCAAGTGATATAATAATCAAATTTTGATCTGCATATACAATATGTAACAAAAATCCTGTTGTTCCTGTGAGCTACGATATCGGAATCAATATTCATGCGTAAGGAACAACTCATTTGGAAAACCTCTTTAATAAAAATAATAAAATTAGTTTAAATGCGGAACAGCTGATCTATCATTCTGTTTTTTTCCAGAAAATAAAAAAGTCATTCGGTACATAGGGAAGTAGTTATAGTAGTTATTTACTAAAGTAAATTAAAAGGATGTAGGTAGAGCGTTCCTTTATTGATATTGGGCTTCGGATTTGCTGAATCTATTTGACAGTCCTTAAAATTCCTTTTAAGTGGATGAGCAGTTTGGGTTTCCGCCTTAGACAATCACCTTCATCCACCTTCATTGTTTGATTTATGGGCAAGAAATTATGGCTTACAATTACAAATTACATTATTTGCATGAACAGATCTACCAAAATTTTATTGCGAGTATATGAAGTTATGTATCGATTCAAACCATGTTAATACTGGGATAATACACCATCAGAGCCGTAGCGTCAATGTGCGAGCGCAGATATGTTCAACGAATACATATTTACAACTAATTATGTATCTAATACCCAATTATCCCGATGAGCATGTGCAATGAACCGGACAAATCTGATAAAGGTCAACCAATATTAATTGAGCAACCAGATTAACTAGCGAATTAGTGTTTGAATTTTCATCAGTAATGTCAATATAGTGCATTACTGTCCCAGGCGAGAAATAAAACAATTGACGGCAGAGTAATATTGGAAGTACGAGGCAAAATGGGTATTTTAGAAGTGATTTTAAAAGGACTCGGCAAGGCCGTAACAAATTACGTCAGTATATACAAAGTCTTTGGTAACAAACGAGGTTTGACGACCTCTGTGGTCTAGTGGTTCGACTGTCGGACTGCTGATAACGAGGTCGTGGGTTCGATTCCCACAGGTACTATAGTATTATATTATCTGTACCACAGGACACAAATATTTGTGTGATGAACATAAGTGTTTGTGTTGGTTTGGGTGTTGCTTATGTATTATAAGTATGTATTTATTACAAAAAAAGTATTATATTCATTGTCTAGTACTCATAACACAAGCTCTGCTTACTTTGGGACTAGATGGTGTTGTGTAAAAATGTCCCAAGATATTAATTTATATTTATTTATCTTTCACGTAGAAACAGATCAATGTGATTTTTGCATAGAGGTAGTCTTCTTCTTCTTCTATCGTGTCGATCTATGATGATGATTCATGCCGTGGGGAAAAGATTAGCCAGTCAGCAGGTTAGTAGCGGGGCTGACTGCCCAGGGTGCGCCGGACGGTCAGTTAAATATCGTCACTCATGGAGGCTCTTTTAATGCACCCCAAAAATAGAGGTAGTTATGGACTGTAAAGTGACATATGCTACTTATACAACGTTTATCAGAGATGCGTGGTCGTATTCTAAGAAATATTTCAGGGAATTCTATTGAACAACTTTTACTCGTTCGGCGTTCCACAAGGAAGCATCTTGGGGCTTACATTGTTTATAATGTACATGAATGACATACACAGTAGTATTGAAGCAGAAACAATATGTTATGCTGACGACACTGTACTACTTTTTAATGGTTCTTCATGGACGGAGACATTCACGAAGGCGGAGTCAGGAATGAGGCTAGTGTCCATTTGACTGCAACAAAATCTTTTAACACTTAATGCTAAGAAGACGAAATATGTGTGTTTTCATAAAACAAGTGCGTCAGCTCGAAATGTTTCATCTGGTATCAGATTGCACAGATGTGGGGATAAAAATCACTGTGACTGTGCAATGCTTTTGAGAACAGATTCCATCCGGTACCTTGGCGTGATCATTGATCAAAATCTGAACTTTAAGGAACATATCAGTGCCCTTTCAAAACAGCCAACATCATGAAACTGCTTCGCTCTTCGACACCACCTAACATCTTAAAAGCCGTCTACTTCGCTTTAAGTCAGTCACTCATCACCTATTGTTTGAGTTGCTGGGGGTGTGCTTCGAAAACTTTTATGTTGCAATTAGAAAGAGCGCAACGATCGGTACTTAAAGTAATGTTTAAAAAGCCCTTTAGGTACCCAACAACAAAGCTGTACCAAGAAAGCGGAGTACTGAATGTCCGCCAGTTGTTTTTTTTGAAAGCTGCTCTTAGGGTTCACCGCGAAGTTATTAATTCTGAAGAACATAAAAAACTGCTTGATCGACGCGTGTATACAATATCTGTGCCAAAAATTAACACAAGCTTTGCAAGACGATTCAATCCATACAAAGATCGTTACATATATAACAAACTAGCCAGCTCATGTGACATAAAACGATGCTCAACAAATGAGGCCAAAATAAAGATTTCCAAATGGCTTTCATCTTTATCGTATGACTGCACCGAAAATATCCTAGTTCATTTGTCATGATAAAATCCTTTTAATGGACATAATAAAATTATTTATATAAAAATAAAGGATTATTATTCATGTTATTATACTATATAATTTATTATTAGACATCTACACTCGCACACATTCATGTACACTACATATACAGGGTGTCAGGGAAACGCTTCCGAAAACGAAGATAGGTGATATTGCTGGTGATTAATGATACGAAACCACGAAAAAAAATGCGATTTCTTTTTTAGATTTTTTAATTTTTTTTAGCATTTTTGTGTATGTATGAGTTTTATTTAACTGCCCAAAGCTGGTTATGTATGAAAAATGCAAAAAAATATATATGAAAAAATCTAAAAAAAGAATCGCATTTTTTTTTCGTGGTTTCGTATCAGTAATTACCAGCACCTATCTTCGTTTTCGGAAGCGTTCCCCTTACACCCAGTATACACTACACACACAATACACATACACACTAAATTTTAGTCATGAATTTTGTTAATGTTAGCATGAATGAATTATTTTTAACTGTAATCTTAATGTCTCTAAATGTTATTATGTTTGTAATTAATTAATTGGGTACCTACCTACTTGAATTATGTCGACCAAGTAATCAATGTAATTTCAACCTGCTAAACCTTTTTTCTGTTGGTCTAAGCTGCTAAACATTGTATCTGGCACCCACAGGACAGGCTTGCCTAGTGTGGGGCCACTGGATAATTACTTATTCTGTAATGTTGTTTCTTGGCAAATAAATAAAAATAAAATTATACTACGGGGTCAACCTTGAAATCGCGAATTAAAACAGCTGATCCATACATTTTGTCGAGTGACATCGATGATTTTATAGGGAACAGCACTTTAAAATCGTATCATCATCCTCCGAGCCTTTTCCCAATTATATTGGGGTCGGCTTTCAGTCTAGCCAGATGCGGCTGAACATCAATATTTTACACGGAGCGACTGCCATCAGACCCCCGCAACCCAGTTACTGGGTAATACCGACATTCGAAGGTTAGACCAGTTGTCAGACTTTCAAGCTTCTGACTACCCGTAACTACTGCCACAGATATTCGTATGACAACCGGGACCGACAGCTTAACGTGCTCTCCAAGGCACGGAGGGGTCTCGGTGTGTAACGAAACGGTCACCCATCCACAGACTGACCGCGGCAAGTGCAGCTTAACCTTGCAGATCGTATAATACGCGCAGTCGTTGCTTCGTTACGAGCCCCTCCACTTTAAAATCGTATGTAGGAAGGTATTATTGCTTCTGACTGTACCATTTCGTAGGAATGTCGTATAACAACCTATTACATTGTTGCCGTATGTTGCTTAAGCTTGCCGATACCCGTTGAGTACGTGGTAACGTTAAAGCCGCTAAGCCGTGAATGTTGATTATGTCTTATGTAAATGTAGTTATCAGAGCTTTGGAAAGCTCTGATACAGCAAGGAATGGCAAAAAAAAATATACGTATAAATTCAAAATATATATGCAAATAACACAGCACAGATAAAACTAGATTTAACTAGTGAAGAGTTCCCAATTGCTAGAGATGTGAGACAAGGAGATCCGTTATCTCCAAAACTTTTCTCAGCAATTCTAGAAAGCATATTCAGGAATCTAGATTGGGATAATTTTGGCATAAATATTAACGGTAGGCAACTTAATCACTTAAGGTTCGCGGATGATTTGGTCCTTATATCAGACAACGCTAAGACGCTCCAAACTATGCTACAACGCTAACTGTGGCTAGTAGAATAGTTGGCCTTACCATGAATAAGTCAAAAACAAAAATAATGACTAGTAGGGAAGAGATAGCCATAGAAGTGGATAAAGAAACTATTGAATATGTTAAAGATTACACATACTTAGGACAAATTATAGCATTCAAAGACCAAACTGACTTAGAAATAGAAAGAAGAGTGTCTTTTGCCTGGAAAAGATACTGGTCTCTCAAAGAAATACTTAAAAGTAAACACTTTCCCATGGCAGCCAAGAAAAAAGTATTTGGTTGGTGTATCTTGCCGTGTCTAACGTATGGGTGTCAAACTTGGGCGCTGTCTTAGAAACATTACCTAAAATTGAGAACATGCCAAAGGGGAATGGAAAGAAGCATGATGGGCGTCACGTTTAAAGATCGTAAAAGAAAAGCAGAAGAAATAAGAATAATACCAAAAGTGGAAGATATAATAGAGAAAGTAAAGCAACTGAAGTGGCGATGGACTGGACACATGACAAGACAGCAAGGTGAAATGGACACAAATTATTACAGAATGGCAACCGCGAGATGGAAAAAGGAAAAGAGGAAGACAATTAAAGAGATGGACAGATGACATAAAGAAAGTCGGAGGTGTAATTTGGTCAAGAAAAACAAAAAACAGGACAGTATGGAAGCAGCTGGAAGAGGCCTACGTGTCACAGGACACGCTGACCACTGAAAAGGGAAACCCAATGTTATAGAATTTAAGTTTAACATGTAGTATCAGCAATAAAGGCTTAAATAAATAAAAAATGTAGTTAGCATGCTGATGCTTTAAGTTTTGAATAAGATTAAGTACTGCCTCTAATTTGGTAAATTATATTTAATATCTGCCTACGAATGTTTACAGTTCGGTTGTTGTAGCAGGTATACATCTACGTACGGTCGCCCAAAGAAATGGTCTACCTCCCTATGTTTGAAATTAGTTTTCTTGTCTTCGTAAAACAATAAGTGTCAAAACACACAATTGCGATGCGACGTCGCAACGCAGAAAACTGCAACGCGAATTACTGCTATGCGATGCAATGCAATTTAGTGCGGCAAGGCTTCTTGCTGGCCATAGTTTGGGTAACCATATATCACAGGAATGTGTGACGCGAATCATATCGCAAGTTCTCGCGATGTGTCGTGCGAGCTCGTAGATTTATGCGTTGCGACGTCGCATCGCAGTTATGTGTATTGACCCTAAGGTCTATTTTCATAAACAAATAATTTAAAAAAAAACACGTTTTCAAAAAGAAAACGAGTTAATTGCACTGTCATCCAGTCCTGAGCTATGTTTAAAGTTTCAAGTCTCTTGCTCATCGGGAAGTTAGTTTAAAATCAATTGCAAAATGTGTACCGAACAGACAGACATGGCCAAAAGCGAGTTAGTAAAAACGTGGTAAAATAATCTGACACCATCCGTAGAGATATTTTCTGATGATAGAAAACTGTGTCAAAATTGGTAGACCTTTTGTTTGGGCAGCTGTACATAACAACTGGGGCGATGCTTGGGGGAGGCCTATGTCCAGCAGTGTACGTCTTTCGGCTGAAATGATGATAATGATGACATAACAACTGTACTGAAAAAATATCATGGGAACTTCATCACGAATGTCCTATCAGAGTTGTCTGGTAGCCTACTCTAGATTTGTAGACTGTACCAAAATCGTCAATATTCTTTACTAAGCAACTGCACTGAATTTCGAGAATTCCTTATATTTTCAGCATTTGTGCACATAGAACATACTGTTATTATTTAACGAAAGCCAAAGCTGAATGCAACATAGTTGGGGAAAGCAGGAAAAAAACATAACGTAACATCTCGCCTGTATTTCCGCAATGGGGTAGGCAGAGGCACATTTCGCCAGTTATATTATAAGTTGTGGAAAGAAAAAATCGCTCACGGCAGTGGCAGGATTCCAACATGCGATTATTGGCTCAGTACGCCGGTGCTTTAGCCACTAAGCTACCGTGAACACTGCTCGTGAGTGATTTTTTGTTTCCATAATTTCAATTCAACTCATTTATTTTGCGAAAATGGGTACAAAAATCAGATGGTTATTTAAAAAGAAGTAGGTTACATATGCCATATTCTGCTCATAAGCATGCAAAATTTAATATAAATACATTAATTAAAGTTGCCATGTAAATTTATATCTTTAGATTTTGTTTCGCATGCGTAAAGCGTTAACCCCTCAAGCGTTTGGGTCAAAAAAAATAAGTCCCATGTAATAGAGGACTTGCCTATTGCCTTCAACCGGGCACAAATCCAGACGCAGCTTGGAGGCTGCTAATCAGAATTTTCTAATGAGAAAACCTATACCACTTTGACCCGGAAAAATAACCCAGGACCTCACGCTTAGCAGTAGCGCTAAAGCCAGAAAAGGCAATGAGAAATATAAAAGTATGATTCAAATATGATTTTCAACTTAGTTCAGACATTTCTTCACACACCTAATCATAAGCACCTAAACTCCACTGAATAATTACCGTAGGTACCTATATATTTTACAGGATACACGTAGATGTACTGCGATCTGTTTGGAATCCGCTTAGCACCCCCACCACCCCACGTCCGGCTTCCGGCGGAAACAGTCCTTCGGCGAGGAGGACGGAAGCGTCTGTTTAAGCTGCGTCTGATATCTGCACAATTAGAAGTTCTAGTAATTATTGCTTCCAGGTATTCAATGCTTTACTTGAGACGACCGAGTTTAGGAATGTTTTAGTCTTGTATTTATGTGTCTGTGTCTGTCTTTCCGTTGGTTACAAATCTTTCACACTATAAATACGGGTTGGAATCAACACAACCTAGCTCCAATAACAATACGATTATGAAAGTAAAAATATTATCATAATTTGAAGAAAAAACATAAAACTTTAAAAAAATAAAAATAATTAAGATTGAATTTAGCAAAATAATAAACGGGCTATGTATTATAAACAAAACAGGTATTTTACGGGTTACCTCGTTTTTCAGGCTATGGTACCAAAATAGGAACCCGTAAATAACAAAATAAAATACGGAATAAACAAAGCTGTGAAGGCGGAGCTACAAGTTAAATGTAATATTATCATATTTACAGATTTTTATAGGTAAATTTGCTTCAAACAATAAAGTTCTTTTGAAAGCTTTTTCTTTAAACAATAAGACCTATAAGTAATTTTAAAAAACAAAGATATCGTCATAAAACATTGCTGTTTTTTGACTAAATCTAAAACACGTATTTTTGATGCGTAAACCTTAAATCTGCTGGCTGCTGGTGGCAACCCTAAGTAGCTGTGTCTTGACTGCAATTTCAGAGCTCCAATCCTAGTTCCTAGGTTCTACTTATTCACTAAGTCATCAGCCGTAATTTTCATAAAGCGTAGAAGGCAAGACAAACGATGGACATCTTTAATGCTCAACCGCCATCATATATGCGGTCGGCATCACTGATGCAAAGAAGAATTTATGTTCTCCATCCATATTGCCCTCTGAGTCTCTGAGGCACCCTGGGTCGCCACATCTAACATTATATGCCAGATTTATTGTGAAATACAGTTCCGTCGACCTCCCGCAATTTTTCTAGTGAGAATTGACGAGCAATTTCTGTAGCGCCTTAGTTTTGTAACGTTATTGGCGTTTCTACAACAGATAGCTATTGTATTGTGCTAGGCGTTGAATTATGTTCTTTATTTTATTGATGAAGCCGTGTGAAAGGGTGGATTATATTGTCACATGTTCTTTATAACAAATGCAAGTAGGACAAACTATATTTGTGTAACAATTCCTATAAAATAAACAAATAGACACAGGTAACTATAAATTTTAACTTCATTAAAACACTCCACTCACTGTAAGCCTTTGCAGACATTTTAATACCTGTTAACCTAGACAGTTGAAAGTATCTACCCATTGATGAAATATTATATAAGAGCTATATTCTAGGTACTACTACTTCTCTTATCGTATCGGCACGGGCTGCCGTTCATGCCGAGGTAAAAAAAATTGAATCAGGATGTTAAAAGCGATTCTGACTTCCATGGTGCACCGGAGGTAGGTACGCTAATTAAAGCGTAGGTATATCGATGGTAAAAAACTAGTATAAGCAGAGCTTGTCTTGTATGAAACTACATAATAAGCCAGTTCCGCATAAAATGGTAATTAATTTACACCCCAATGCGGATGACCGTACGCTCGTGTAGGCTACGGTACGGTATCGTCACATACCAGGCCCCTCAGAAAGTATTGCGAAAAAAAGTTTTTATATATGGGAGACTGGCCAGTTATAATGTTTTTCGAAAATATGATTATTTATAAGTAAAAATAAGTAAGTTCCAATTTCAAAATTTCCCTCCACATTTTTTGCGAGTTAATTCAAAGTATTGTGTCTCACTGAAATATGGATCTGCGCCGGGAACATTTTAGAGCTATGATTTTATACGATTTCAAGTGTCGCCTGAAACCGGATGAATCGTACGATAGACTTCAAATGGCATTCATGGATGAAGGCCCTTCCAAGGCAACCGTGTATCGTTGGTATAACGAATTCAAGCGCGGTCGACCAACTTTGGGGGATGACGAAAGAAGCGGTCGCCCTTTGACGGCTGTTACCGAAGAAAACGTGCTAGCAGTGAAAAATTTAATCCAAGACAATAGGCGAATTACATATCAGGAGATTCAACACATATTGAAGATTGGATCGGGAAGCGTTCACGAGATTCTACACAGCCATCTTCGCGTGAGGAGGATAGTATCACGCTGGGTGCCGCACAACCTCACCGATGCTCAGAAGCAGGCCCGGGTGGAATGGTGCCGTGATATGCTTAACAAATTTGAAGCAGGCTCGTCTCGGCGTGTTTACGACATCGTTACAGGTGATGAGTCCTGGATTTATCAATACGACCCAGAAACCAAGCGCCAGTCGACTGTTTGGGTGTTTCAAAATGAGCCAACGCCTACCAAAGTGAAGCGATCTAGAAGCGGGGCTAAGATTTTGATCGCTAGCTTTTTTAATTTGACTGGCCACTTGGTATCAATTCCCTTACGGGATCAAAGAAGCATTAATGCCGAATGGTATACTACCAAATGTTTGCCAGAAGTTTTCTCTGTTATAAGCAACAAGCGACCAAACACAGGGCTCCGCGGGCTTCTGCTCCACCACGACAATGCACCTGCGCACACCGCACTCAAAACGAGGGACTTCCTGGACAGCACGCCAGTCAAACTCCTGGGTCACCCTCCTTACAGCCCTGATCTAGCACCGTGTGACTTCTTTTTATTCCCAAAAATAAAAAATCAGCTCAAAGGGATACAATTTTCGTCGCCGGAAGATGCGCTGGCTGCGTTCGAGCAGGCTGTAAACGAGGTGTCTGCGGCGGACTGGAAAAAGTGTTTTGAAAACTGGTTTAGGCGCATGAATCTTTGTATAGAGGCTGGTGGAAAGTACTTTGAAAAGATTTGATAAAAATATATGTACGTATAGAACAATTTTTTTTAGTTTCGCAAAACTTTCTGAGTGTCCCACGTATAAATGGGCAAAGACGAAACAGTTCAGTATCTTTTTCTCCCCTGTTTGTCAACCGATTTTCTTTTTTTTTAGGTTAATAGCAACTGACGAGCTTTAGTACTAATAATAATAAATTAATATTTTTCGAACATTTTTACACAGCACTATCTAGTCCTAAACTAAGCAGAGCTTGTACTATGGGTACTAGACAATGGATATAATACTTATAATCTTTTTTTTTGAAAATACATACTTATAATACATAAGAAATGTATGTATGTATATAGTTTTTTATGGTGTACAATAAAGCATATATAAATAATAATAAATTATTTATTTATTTCCACAAAAAAAACAAAATACATACATTTGGCAGATACAGTGTAGAACATAAACCAGTTTAGGTTTTTCTGTACACCGCTTGGTCCGTCGACATTCATTACAACAAGATGTGGGTGGGTGAACACGACGCATCGCGCTCGCTCGCCCCATGCAAAAATTCTCAAATACCCTCAACTAATTTATATTACTTCTCAATAGCAAATTTCTTACAAAAATACAGCATGTTTCTTTTTTTTAATGCTATATAATTATAAGTCATTATTATGTTTTAATTCCTCTAAAAGGTGTTTTTTAAGTTTAGATTTCATGTTGTTTCGTGTTATGTCATTTTTTATTTTTGGTGGTAGTTTATTTATTAGGTCTGGTATAATATAATTTAGACGTAGCTTTCCATAAAAATTGGTGAAATCAGGTTTTATAAGTTGTGTGTGTGTACTGCGGAGTGTCATGCTAGGCTTTGTGTTATATTTTCGTAATTTTTCGTCAAAGAAATTTTCTGTTAGTAATGTGTGTTTTACTTTTTCGTGTATAGGAATAAGTTTACAATAGTGGAACAGATCACTGTAATTATTTTCAAATTGCAGCTTTATTTTGCGAGGCACAATGGCTTTTAAAATACGTAATTGTAGCTGATAAATAAGATTTAGATGTGTTCTATATGTGCGACCGTAGCTACTTAGTCCGTATGATGTTATGGATTCGCCAAGAGTTTTGTAAAGTGTGAGCAAGGTGGAGTAAGGTATTTTATTTTTAATTATTATAAATAAGAAACACCCAGACAAACACAAACACTTATGTTCATCACACAAATATTTGTGTCCTGTGGGAATCGAACCCACGACCTCGTGATTAGCAGTCCGACACTCGAACCACTAGACCACAGACGTCGTCATAAATAACTATTTTAAATAAATTAAAAAAAAAAGATATATAGTTTTTTTTTAAGTAAATATGTTCCTATTATAAATTGAATAAATTGAAATTGAATTTTTTATTATTAAACTAATCATGAATGACCTCTCGTTGGAATAAACACTTATTTCTATACTTTTGTATCTAAAGGGATTTGATGTGTAATTATTTTAATTTCCGCTATTTGCATTGAATTAAGTACCTACTTACCTAGTGTTATGGCATATGTATAATTAGCTTGATGAATGAAAAATTTAACAATAATTTTTGACGTTTAATTTTCAAGAAAATGTTTATCTGAAAGATTATGAGACTGTTCTACGAAAGAAGTAGGTTCATTCAGCTTGCATCGTTACTAAGTATGTAGAAAGAATTTAACTTCCTAGTAATCCCTACTTTCCTAGTACTTAACTTTTACAGAAACTTAAAACTCAATAAAACTACATTTCCTCTTAAAGCTGCGTTACTTCGTAACGGAGTAAAGTAGAAACGAAATTTAAATAATTTATAATTAAGAAGCGACATCGTATATGGTTGCGAATCGGCAAGCGTAGCGTAGGGCACCCCCCCGCCAGTTGGACCGAAGACCTGAAGAACGTGGCTGGGGGGATTGGATGCGGAAGGCAGAGGACCGAGTGTTGTGGCGCAACTTGGGAGAGGCATATGTCCGGCAGTGGACTGCGATAGGCTGAGTTGATAGTATATGGTAAGTGTATACGGAAAAACCAGAACTTTTCAGCCATAATTTGTTTTATTTATACTACAGGTATCTATCCTAAGTAAGGATTTTGCAGTCATTGTCGTGCTACGTGGCACTTAAAACATTAAAACAATATGAATAGCAATTTACAAAGTTTTGTAAATTGAAAGTCTTCACGAAATCCACAAAAGTCATCCCTGTCAGCCCTCAGCCGTAAACAAAATACTGCAGACGAACTGCAAATTTTAAGAAATTATAGTCACCGAACTTCGCAGCCAAAAGCCTTAATTAAGATAACGTCTTTGGTGGTGGGGAATCCGGTACTCTGCGGAGAGAACTTCAAGTTTAGCCGTTTCGTGTTTGTCTTAGACAACTTGGACAGTGAAGTAACTAGGCAAACAAACTGGGCACCCGTCGGCGGGCATCGATTTAAGCCCAGCTTAACAACCAAATTAAATGCTGCTACACGTACCGTTTTACGGATTGTGGAATGCTTTAAACATACTCCTGTAGCAGCCCACAATGTGTTATGAAACCAGACAATGTTCAAACTTTCCATTTGCGCAAAATTCTGTTGAATACTTACATTGTGGTTAAAAAACGCGAAAAACATTTTCATTCGCCGCGGGCTGTGAGAGTTGCATCAGAGGTTGTGAACAATAATACAAACAAAATAATAAAGACTATTTTATTTTGTGGTTTTTGTGTGGAAAGAGCGGTGTTTATTGGATGTTTCAGCGAAGCGTGTTGCACTAATTACGTTCGATAGTTCAGTGTCGAATAGCGTCGATAGTGCTGACCTTGCGTCTGAAATCCACTGAAACTTTTACACTAGGATTTAAAAGATTTATCGTATATTTGTGGAAGTCGTAATGGTACTTTGAACAAATTGCTTTAATCAGGGTGGACACAATTTTACGTCAGCGTAAAAATTAAATGATCGTGTGGATAATCGGAAATCTTTTCAAAAACCCTTTTAGGACGAATGTAAAGGACCGGATAATTGGAATCTAAAAAAGATTTTCGCTATCATGTGAGTTATTTTCTTGATCATTGTGAAAATCCCAGTTTGTTTAGGATGATTGAAAGCTTGAACGGTGATTGGCTAATTTAAGACTCGTTTTACAACATCTTTATTCTGTTTGGTCAGAACATAGCTACCCCATACTTAATGTAATAGATTTTTTGCTTGTATGTCATTTAGATGCTCACCCTTCACGTAAATATTATGATGCTTGGTAAACTCAAAAAATTGCGGACAGGCAACAAATAAAATGTATTCAATTACAAAAGAAAACAGGTCTCTAGAGGAAAAGTAAAAAAAAATTGTAACACTAATCCTTGTCCTTTCTTTATATTTTATCTATGCGTTTTTTGTTTTATTTTCTTTGTAACCCTACCTGTTAGTTACCTGCTTGTGTTTGTCACTGTTGTTTAAATGTTGCGCGTCGTTGTCTGTGACAATAAACCATTTTTCTTTCTTTTCTTTTCTTTTTAATCGCCTAACTTGATTTGGTTGGCCATGCACCATGTCTAACGTCTGAGCTGCAGGCCAAAATCGTCACGCAGTCACACACAGTGAAGCCCTGATACTTTAAAGCGACGTCGAGGAAGACCACGAAAGCAATGGTGGGATGAGCAGGACAAAATATGATATCGACTGGCCATCATTGGCACAAAGTCCTACTTTATGGAAACACAGGCGATTTTGGTAAGCCGTGGGATGTTATATAGGCTAACTCAGTATGGAAATGTCTTTGAGGCTAACAGTAAATAACACTAGGGACTTATAGCTTATAGAATTAAGATTAAACCACAAACAAATGTATTATTTTCTCTATGTAGGTTTAACCACCACTTTGCTAGTATTAGGTAATTACTATGATTTATTTTTAATGTTATTTTTTATTATTAGGTGCACCGGTAACTACCCTTTCTCTCTTCCATTACATTCCAGTCCATTCAATGGTTGTCTGGAAGAGATCGCCGTGGAGCGATAAGACCGCCAGTTATACATGAAGTTTTTTAAGAAATGTATGTAATTTTGTTGTGCAATAAAGAGGCTTATTATTACTATTATTAGGTGAGTCATGCCCTCGCTGCGAGGCTTGCCGCAAACCGTGATCCGCGAAACACGTAATCCACCCGATACACCGAAAGTCCGCCACTTTCGAGAAAACCCTTTTTTTTTGAAGTTTTACTTAAAAAAAACGAGTGTGCTTTAGACCACCGACTAAAGATAGATAGATATATGTATATATGTATGTAGATTTTGTTATAGATATATGTATAGTATTTATGTTATGTAGTATATGTATTCTATTATGTTGTTACACTGCGTACTACCCCTCTCTTTACTTGCCCATATTGTCCATCCTAAGGTTGTCTGGAAGAAATCGCCTTGAGCGATAAGACCGCCCATTGTACATGTGTTCTATATAAGTCATATATGTTGCTATCTTCTTTTGTGTACAATAAACAGTATTTGTATTGTATTGTATTGTAAAGACAATAACACAAAAAAAAAGTTGTGTGCTTGCACCTCTTTCTCTTGCCCCTACAGTAATATACGAAATGTAACTCTCTCTCTTTCTACCTTCACTAACTTATATCTCCCTCTCAACTTCCGTTCGCCTCGCCCGATCAGACTTTTTGTAACGCGATCAAACTTTTCGTAACGTATGCACCAGCTTACTCCCCAAGTCATCCAGCTTACTCCCCAAGTCATCCAGCTTACTCCCCAAGTCAAGCGTGCGTAAAGAAGTTTTACTTCAAAAAAATAAGAATAAACTCTATGTAAGTAGTGTCTGTTATCCCAACAAAATGATTTACTCAAGGGATTTTATCATTCCCCTTAGATTACCAACCAAATAAAACATACAGTGACAACTTAGTAAGTAAATTTGCTCTGTACAACTTAAACACACCTCGAATGTTGGAAAGTTTGTAAATATGTAAGCGAGTGCGTATAGTAGCGATCTAAGTTATACGGGTCCCGGCACAAGTTTCGTATTAACTGTGAAACTTAAACATCAAAGCAACAACGCGAACTTACTCCCAGACCTCATACCTGCTGACAATTTCAATAACTAACTTTGTCATATCGCCTTACTATAATACTTGTTGCAAATTATACCTTTCGGCAGCTGGTGGTACAATTGTTTTGTAATTGTTTGGCTTATGCATCTAACTTTTGCACTTGGTTAGAGTTTCTGGTGATAATAATAATAATAATTTATTTCCACATCCTCACAACTATCATTACAGAAATAATACCTAATATGATTGATGATTATGATTGAAGAAGAAAGCGGTTCTCTCTCCCTAACCAACCAATTTTTTATTTTTAAACGTTGTTTATGAAAATATTTAAGAATGTAAATTATATCTGAGTCTGGATTTGTGCCCGGTCAATGGAAATAGGCTCGCCGCCTATTACATGGGACTATAACATAACTGGTGAAATGTGGGTGTACTATTATTACACCTCTGCCTACCCCTTAGGGAAAATACAGGCGTGATGTTTTGTGTAAATTATATGTTATATACAAAAAAAAGGAGAATATAATGACAAATATGATGTTGTCACGATGATGATAATATGTCGGTCACTCATATGTTCTTAACCAGTTAGCCCCCCCACCCCTATCATTCAGCTGGATGTTAGAATCGCAGGTCCGGTGGTTTGTGCGATGCTTGGGGGAGGCCTATGTCTTTCGGCTGAAATGATAATGATGATGAATGAAATAGTGATCATCTTGCATTATTTTAGTCTATTCTGTAGATGTTCATAGGTTTCCAGTCATTCTAAATGCAGTTTGAAATAAAACGCTACGATATCCATAACCAACTTGATTTCTGTTTTGTATAGAAGGCAAAATAGAAATCAAGTGCGTGTTGTTTGTGTGTGAATTTGTTGTTTGTTTTTATTTGTTGTGAGTTTTTTTTGCCTCTGTTTCTATAGTGTGCAGGATGTGGGTTATTGCTCCACGTGATCGTTTCTTTGATCGTGGATGGAGAACATGACATAGCAAGTAGATATAAAAAGAAAAACATTTCTAGAATCTATACAAATACGAGTGTTTTATATTTGGCTATGCGCTCGTAAATCATGATACAACATAAAAGTCAAATGATTTATTGTGGCTTTGGTAATCTCAAACAGCTAATAAATCATTTATTATTCATTCTTTAGCGTGAAAGTAATGAATTTTACATAGGTGCTTGTTGCGGACGCAAGCCTGAACTTAATTAATGTAACTGAAAACTTGTGCTAACACAGCTGAAACGTTATGCACAAAGTAACAAGGGCATGAAATCTAGCTATAATCACACTATAGCTAGGTACAGATCATCAGCCAATCACAGTTTGATGAGTCATAAACCATGAACCAATCACAGGTCATAAGCCATACATAACTACAACTAGCTATGACTTGTAAAAATGTTGGAAGAACAGAGCAGCCGCAGGGCGCACTACGCGCCACTTGTGCCCCGCTGAATACTACTTAAGCGGGTGAATAAGCGGCATTTTGTGTGGGCAATATTTCATTCGATCGTCACTCGTTCTACGCTTCAGATCAAGACCTCAACCTATGAAGAACTGATCCTGACGTCCTGAACCCTGAAGCCTGAAGAAAGAATAACGTATTAGTCGCCTAGAACAGAGCTACGTAGGAACGAGTGTACTTTCATTTTTAATACATATGGCAAGTGCCTTTCAACAGATCGTTCGTTTCTTTTATCATATCCTTGGGTTGTCCTCAACAGCCCAAGTTTTCTGGTCCTTCAGAAGCCGGATCGAAGAATCAATAGCAAGATCGAAGATTCAATAGCAAGATTGAAGATTCAATAGCAAGATTCAAGATCCAAGACCAAGAACGAACACGGTGCCGGGAGCTCAAGAACGTGAAGATCAAGTCAACGTTCGCGCCGGGAGCTCAAGAGGAAAGACCGTGTCTGCGAGCATCAGCTGGTGGTCTTCGAACGTAAAGATCGTCTAAAACGTGTCACTATTTCTTAGCGGGTGGACCGCGGCTCTGTGTCTCTGCCACCTAACGGTGTCAAACGGTGGAGGCCAGAGTAAACGCCGAACAAGGCGGTGTGGTATTGTGCGATACCACCGGTTCATCAAGAGCGCCTTTTTCAAGGCGCGAACCGAACCAGTACACTACGCCGGTAAGGTCGTGCGTGGTGTGGGGGCCGGACTGTAGGCACTGCTGACGGGTCCGGGTATTCCTACCGGCCCTGAGCACCCCACAGTGCGCACAATCCTCTGCTGGGTAGATCCCACCTGTCCAATCCTGCACGTATCCATCCCTGGCGGAGCATATCCTGGTTAAACCCGGGCCCTCCAAAAGGATTGATAGGGCTGTTAGGGGCGTCAAATGCCGAAGATGCCGACTACAAGAAGCCAAGCAGCTGAGGAGAGGACAGCAAGAGTGTACGAAGACCCCCCCGCGTCCCCGTCCGCACAAGCATCCGCGTCCGCGTCCGCACAAACCGCTACCACGTCGCGCGCGCATGCCGAACCGAACCCCCGCGTGCCCGCGTTACCCGCACAAATAGACCCCAGCATAGCCGCAATAAGGTCACGCGCCGCCGCCGCCACCACCGCCGCCGCTGCGCCTGATACTAGAGAAGAGAGGAGATCGAGGGCGCCGTCCGTGCGCTCTCAGAGATCAACTGCCAGCGCTGTTGCCCGAATAAGATTAGCTGAATTCGAAGCCCAGGAACGTCTAGCCGAGATCCAGAGAAAAGAGCTGCAATTAGAAGCAGCACTTATCAAGAAAAGGCTAGCTTTGGACGTCGCCACTATACGGGAGGAGACTGACCGCGAGAGCGTCATCGCCCGTGAAACAATAGAAGTGGACAACCGAATCGCTGATTGGCTAAATAACACACAACCCAAAAGGGAAGAACGACCCCACATGACGTCATATGAAGACATGTCATCAGCGGTCCGCGTCTCGGCCCTGTGCGAACCACAGGGGGAACGTACCGAGCGCGCACCGCAGAACGAACGACGACGTATCGAACATGACGACAACGGAGCCACATTGTGTTACCAGCGCGAGAACGAAGGGCAACGATCACACCACTCTTTTTATAGATATGCGCCACCGCCGCAAGAACAAAGAGGAGTCACGATCGACACTCCGCGGCGCAACCGATCACCTACGCCCAATCCGAGACGAGACAGATCACCTACGCCAGCACGGTCCCGAGAACGAGGAATAGATAGATTAGCCGAGGTCTTAGAACGAATGGCCTTGAAACGCCCGCCGCCTAGACAAGCGCAAGAACTGCCTGTCTTCAACGGCGCGCCGAACGAATGGCTACTATTCCAAGCAGCGATGCGAGATTCGACCAAAATGTATAGCTATACAAAAGCTGAGAACCTGGCACGTCTCCGAACATGTGTACGAGGTGAAGCACGTGAAACAGTAGCAGCTTTATTGTGCACAGCTGCCGATCCCGCAATTATAATGCAGACACTTGAACAGTATTACGGCCGCCCTGAGATCATTATTGATAAAACGCTGGACGACTTAAGAAAGTTACCGCGACCCGGAACAACAGCTAGCGAACTGAACGCGTTTGCGATACGGCTTCAGAATATAGTCAGTGTACTCACTTGTATAGATGAGAAGGGGTACCTACAGAATCCTATGTTGGCCCGGCAAGTTACAGAAAAATTAAGTCCGCATATTAGAGCGAGATGGTGCGACTACGCAGAAGAGTATGGAAGTCGCAGTGAACCTGAGATTGTTACGCTGTCTCGTTTCCTCATGAGAGAGGCTGACCGTGCCGTACGATTCGCGTACTCCGCTGCAGGAAGCTCAACAAAGGAGCCAGCACGTAATGCGCCAGCAGCTAAGACCAGTAGTTCGTCTAAACGCCAGGAAGGCAAGAAGCGAGGCGGTGCTGCGTACACTGCAACCGAAAATAAAAACGTAAAGATGTGTCTATGTTGCGGGGCCGAACATGATACGGTGAAATGTAGGAAACTGGAAGCGATGACATTACCACAGAGGTGGGAATGGGCAAAAGAAGCACGCGTATGTTTTCGTTGCTTGAATAGCCGTCACCGCCGTGCCAGTTGTACCGCAAAGAAATGCGGTATAGATGAGTGTCGCCATCCTCATCATGTATTGCTACACAGCGCACCGCAAGCCGCGCCAGGAGGCGAACAGAACGATCAAGAGATCACCGCCTCGGCTAACACCGTAATGTCAGCTGGCGCGGTGTTATTAAAAATATGCCCTATCACGATAAGAGGGCCCGATGGACTGGAAGTTGAAACTCACGCCCTACTCGATGAGGGATCTACGATAACCTTGATCGATGAGGAAATCGCTAGAGCAGTGAACGCGCAAGGAACGAAATGCGCGCTGCGTTTGCATGGATTAACTGCAACGCGGCAAGAACCCGAGAGTCAGAGCGTGTCATTGGAGATACGGGGAGCACGAACTAGCTTCCATCCAATACAGGCGCGAACCGTCAAGAGTCTCAACATTACCAGTCAAGCGATCGCAGCTGAGTGTTTGAACTATGAACACTTGAAACAGCTACCACAGAACGAGGTCTGCTATGGACAAGCAAGACCGCGCATACTAATAGGTGCAGACCATTGGCACTTAATAGTATCGCGAAAACTCCTGACCGGAGAATGGAACGAGCCGGCCGCATCACTAACTATGCTAGGATGGGTAGTGCACGGTACGGTGCCACGAACGATAGTGGCGAAGGAAGACCCGATAGATGGCGCCACAGTACTGCACATACGTGCGCCTCAGCATAGAGAACGATTTGATCATGATGATGAACTACATGAACTAATCACAGAACATTTTAAGATCGATGCGCTCGGAATATCATCCAAAAATAAACCTGTGAAGGAAGACGAGCGCGCTAAAGAAATATTCAATAGAACAGCGCGATTGGTCGACGGACGTTACGAAGTCGGCCTGCCATGGCGTACAGACGATACTCGCCTGCCGCCTAGTTATAATATGGCCCTAAGCAGATTGCGCTCGATGGAACGTAAAATGGATCGAAACACGGAATTTCGCAGAGCATACACGTCACAAGTTGACAACTTGTTGGCGAAAGGTTATGCAACTCGAGTCGAGGACACGGACGACAGCTCAATTGATTGGCTCCTCCCACATTTCGCTGTGACCAATCCGAACAAACCAGGAAAGGTGCGCCTTGTCTTCGACGCAGCCGCGAGTACAGGCGGGCGCTGTCTGAACGACGAACTGCTCGCCGGGCCCGATATGTTGAACACGCTTTACGGAATATTGTTCCGATTCAGAGAGAAGCCAATTGCTATAGCGGCAGACATACGCGAAATGTTCTTGCGAGTCAAAATACGACCAGAAGACAAAGCAGCGCAACGATTTTTGTGGCGTGGTGATGACCGAAAAAGCCCGCCTCAGAAATACGTGATGAATTCTATGATATTTGGCGCTCGGAGTTCACCCTTCCTAGCTCACAGCGTTAGAAACAGAAACGCTGAGGAATGTCAAGACGCGCACCCGCGCGCCCTCTATGCAATAACAATGAACCATTACATGGATGATTGGGTCGACAGTTTTGAAACGGAAGAAAGCGCCGCCCTCACGATCAAAGAGGTGCAGCGTATTCATGAGCGAGCCGGCTTTGAACTCGCCGGGTGGAATTCGAATCGTCCACACTTACTCGCTCATATCCTAGAACAGGATAAGGCTAACGCCCCGAAAGAACTAGGTGCGAATGCACACCCATATGGCAAGACGCTGGGTATGATGTGGGTGCCAGAGACCGATGAGCTTGCATTCAACACAGCTATGCCCCGTGTACCGAACGAAGTACGCGATGGAACGAGAACGCCCACTAAACGTGAAATGTTGGGGGCTGTAATGTCGATCTTTGACCCGTTGGGCCTGTTGAGCCCTTTCACGATTACGGCAAAGATCACTCTACAGGAGCTATGGCGAAACAACATCGGCTGGGACGAGCAACTACCCGCCGAAGAGGCTATCGCGTTTCTCGAATGGATAAATGGTCTGACGAGCGTGGCGGGCTTGCGAGTCCCCCGATGCTACGCGAATCACATGACCGTAGAGCGATCGCTGCATGTATTCACCGACGCTAGTGAACAAGCCTACGCCGCTGCAGCATATTGGCGATTAACACGGCCCGACGGATCGATAGACGTCGTGTTAGTAGCGGGAAAAGCTAAAGTAGCGCCGATGAAAGCGCAGAGTATCCCACGCATGGAACTGCAGGCGTGCCTGATAGGCGCACGACTCGCCTCCGAGATACGCAAGGAGCATAGATGGGAAGCCGAAGTAACCTATTGGAGTGACTCTAAGACGGCATTACATTGGATAAGAAACGACTCTGCGAGATATACGCCATATGTTGCGCATCGACTGAGCGAGATAGCCGAACTTACCCCCGCTGAACGATGGCGCTGGGTGCCGACCGCTCAGAACGTAGCTGATGACGCAACTAGATATGGCAGAACGAGCCTCAATAAACACGATCGATGGTTCATCGGACCGGCCTTCTTACGTGAACCGGAAGAACAGTGGCCGAGCGAAGAGAACCAGGGCGAGGAAGAAACAGTAGCCCATGTTAGAGGCGAGGAGAACGTTATGGACCTGAAACGATTCTCCTCATATGATCGAGCATTGCGCGCTATGGCAAGCGTGTTGCTCTTTATAGAAAAATGTCGTAAACGCGCGACAACGATGGACGTGCGTCATCTCGAAGAAGCCGAACTAATGCTTATACGAGATTCACAACGTGACAGTTTCTCTGAAGAAATTAAGAGATTGACGTCAGGAAAAAGCGTTGAGAGATCGAGCCGGCTCAGCAAGCTAGACCCGGTGTATGAAAATAAAATTATTCGACTGAACGGACGAATCAACGCAGCGAATGTACCAGAGTACAGGAAGAGGCCACCGATCTTAGACGGCAGGCATCCACTTGCGCGCCTACTTATAAAGCGTGAACATGAGAAGAATGGGCATGCAGGCCGAGAGCACGTAGTCAATAACCTGCGTCAGCGATTTTGGATATTACGATTACGAACGAGTGTGCGCGCTGTGCTGAACGAATGCATCGTGTGTCGCATGCGACGTAAAGCGCCACCTATACCGGTGAAAGGAAACTTACCCTGCGAAAGGCTTGATGCATACGCTCGCCCTTTTACTCGCAGCGGTGTTGATTGTTTCGGTCCCATGACGATCACTATAGGAAGACGTAGAGAAAAACGCTGGGGCATGTTATTTACCTGTTTGGTAACTAGGGCCGTGCATATAGAACTGTTACCGAGTCTCAGTACTGACAGTGCGATCATGGCCCTTAGAAGAATGGCCGCGCGCCGTGGATGGCCACGCACAATAATGTCAGACAACGGTACGAACTTCCGTGGAGCTGACGTCGAACTAAAAAACGCTTACAAAGAATGGGCGACTGAACTTAAGGATTACGCCCTTAATAAGGAAACCGATTGGCGTTTCATCGACCCTGGTGCACCAAACCAGGGGGGAGCCTGGGAGCGGCTCATACGTAGCGTGAAAACAGCCCTCGCTGTAATATTGAAAGAACGAATGCCAAAGGAAGAAACATTAATAACGGTAATGGCTGAAATAGAGAACATATTGAACTCGCGACCGCTCACTCACGTATCTGTGAACCCGGAAGACGCGGAAGCGTTAACGCCGAATCATTTCCTGTTGGGGTCATCAGCAGGGCTACCGGTCACTGGAACTTGTGACGTAGCTGATAAACGCGCTTGACGAGCGGCCCAAGCGCTGGCAGATCGATTCTGGGCAAGATGGATGAAAGAGTATCTACCGACACTGACACCGCGCGGTGACGTCAGATCTAATCACGCTGAACAAATTAAAGAAGGCAATGTCGTCATAATCGCTGACGGCTTATTACCGCGGAATGTGTGGCCGCGGGGCCTTGTTGTGCGCGCGATAGTAGGTACGGACGGTGTTGTGCGGAGTGCGGATGTGCGAACTCGGGGTGGCATTTTTAGAAGGCCAGTAAGAAGGCTTATCGTCCTCGACCAGAAGGGAGAGGCTCGCGAGGCTACGCCGGGGGGAGACTGTTGCGGACGCAAGCCTGAACTTAATTAATGTAACTGAAAACTTGTGCTAACACAGCTGAAACGTTATGCACAAAGTAACAAGGGCATGAAATCTAGCTATAATCACACTATAGCTAGGTACAGATCATCAGCCAATCACAGTTTGATGAGTCATAAACCATGAACCAATCACAGGTCATAAGCCATACATAACTACAACTAGCTATGACTTGTAAAAATGTTGGAAGAACAGAGCAGCCGCAGGGCGCACTACGCGCCACTTGTGCCCCGCTGAATACTACTTAAGCGGGTGAATAAGCGGCATTTTGTCCAATTAAGGGCCTCGTGGCTAATTAGCATTCACGCTCTGACACTCGCCCCGAGAGGTCGTGCTGCTCCGCTCCGTCCTCTCGTGACGAATTAAGTGCTCGAATATTTTTCGCTACGGCTCACCGTAGCGCCCTCCGCAGTCGCCCCGCCGACTGCAGCCCGATAAGCACATTCGCTGTCTTTTTCAAGACAGCGGGCGCGCTTTTGTCTCTTTAGACAGAGTTTCGTCAAAAACGTAGTGTCCCTTCAGGAAAAAACCCACTTATTTACTGTGGTTCTCGGTGGATACCTAACGGTGATAACAAACCGAGGGGCGTTGACCCGACACGCCAGCTGCGCTCCTTAAGGGCAAAGCAAAATTGGAAGAAGCTAGGGCCAGAAGGCCTTGGGGGATCTCCTAGTCTTCCCTAGCTTACCCCCGTTTCGTCCTATCTAGCATTCTCTAGGGGTTTACACCCATTGCACACTAGAGACTTAGGGACCTGGTTGCACATTAAGACTGGCAATCAGGAGTGCAAGCTTAGGGCTCACCAGTAGGCACACAACCTCCCCGTCTATACCCGACGGGGAGGGTTTGAACACACTCCCGGGAACACCCACCCGAGGAGCAAACCCCCATGTTAGTACGCCACTAATTTTCTCCCCCTCTCGTTGTTGCTAGGCTTGGCTTAGTCACCATCTATATGATGGTGTCTGATGCCGAGTTTCTCAGCATCCTAAAAAACGTCCTCTTCAAGGACCCCACCTTTATCGCCAACTATGGCGACTTGTTTGGCAGCGCTTTTGCCGCCAAACAACCTGACGTCCCCGACTCTCCAGAGTCGCCCGATACCCCCCCGCCCCTAAGGAGGAATAGGCGCCCCGCCCGTTCCGACAGTGATGAGGAGAGGCCGAGGTCTCCGCGTGGTCCGCCTAGGCGTTCAGCCAGCCTGGACCATAAGGACCGTACCCCCTCACCTCTCCCCACCCCAGCCCCCACTCAATATCCTGATCGCTCCCCAATCCCATCAGACCAAGAGATGTCGTCGGACAGTGAGGTCAACTCAGACGAGGCCGGTGCCTTTACCACGGTAGTGGGCAAAGGTAAAAAACGCGGCCGAAAAACAAACAAGGCCGAGGCTCTCGCCTCAAAATCTTTAAAACTCTCCGAGGCAAACCCTGCCCCGGCCCCTACCCCCCGTCCCGCCTCTCACTCCTCCTCGCAGGATAACAGGCCCCCCTCCCCTCAGGAACATACCTCACCTTCCCAGAAGAAGGTGCCCATCCCGCCTCCCTTATTCATCCAGGATAAGGAATATTGGACCAGGATATCCGACTGGTGCAATCAAAATAAGATAAATTTCACTAGTGCCCGCCCCACACAGCAGGGCATTAAAGTAGTTGTCCCCACCCCCACTGATTACCGCAACCTTACCAGGTTGCTACGCGAGCGTGGTGTGTCTTTTCACACCTACGCACTCCCAGAGGACCGACTCCTTAGAGTTGTGATCCGAGGGATTCCGTCCGAAGTCAGCTGCACGGAAGTGCACGCCGACCTCGATCGTCAAGGGATCCCGGTTGCAATAACCCACCGTATGTTCCGTGGTAAGCACGGGGAACCCTATAACATGGTCCTTGTCATTTGCCACCCTGGCGAAAACGCCAAAAACATCTATAATATAAAGACCGTATGCAATTTATCAGGCATCACGGTCGAGCGCCCCCACAAGTCGAACCAGCCTGGTCAATGCCACCGTTGCCAGCTGTATGGTCACTCCCAGCGTAACTGCTACGCAAAGCCCAGGTGCGTTAAGTGCCTAGGCGATCACGGGACTACCGAGTGCGAGCGTCCCAAGGAGAGGGACCAGTGCACGGAGCCCCCTAGCTGTGTCCTTTGCCGCAAAGCCGGGCATCCAGCAAACTATCGCGGATGCCCCAAAGCCCCCAAAATGCGCAACGCCAAAATGGCAAAACGCGCCTCCGACCGCGTTGCGAGGGAAGCCCCCTCCTACGCAGCCCCCCTCCATTACCAACCACCCAACCCTAGAGGCCCACTCGGGCCCTCCCCTAATTTCCACGGCCCACTCGGGCCCAACCCCTGGTTTAAGGGTAATCAAAAGCCCCAATACCCACCTCTTCCGACCTCTCGTCTCGCGCCCCCGGCCTCAGAGCCCCCCGCGCTGATGAACTTACCCATCCCCGCACCTTCTCTCAGGCCCAAAACTGCACCAGCAGCTAAAGCCCCCCCCCCTATGAGAACCCCCCCTCCGGTAAACTACCCCGGCCTTCTGCCGAGAGAATACCTCGAACCCCAGTCAGGGGAAACCCGTATTGACGCCTACTCTAGACTCTGGGCCTTTACCCAAGGCATCCACGAGCAGCGCCTTCAGGTACTTACCAAGTACCAAGACATCTATAGAATACTTAATTCCAATTATAATGTATAATACGGCCCCACCCAAAAGATTCAAACCCCGTTCCCTAAATTTAGGCTTCTTTAATGCCCGAGGCATTAGTGGTCAACGCGATGACATAGCTGTCTTCTTGCGTGAGCACCAACTTGACATATTACTCGTTCAAGAGTCCTTTCTCAAGCCCCACTGTCGTAATCCCAACATAGCCAATTATAGGCTGATTAGAAACGACAGAACGTACACCGCACTAGGCGGAACGCTAATCTATTACCGCAATTCTTTATATTGCATCCCCATTGATCCCCCAGAGCTAGCATGCCTGGAGGCTTCAATCTGTCGCCTAGGCATGACAGGGCACCAGCCCATCACCATAGTCTCGGCCTATAGGTCCTCAAACAAACCCGCGAGTCTGCTCGAGGACGACCTAAAATCCTTACTCGATCTTAGTAATTCTGTAATTATAGCAGGCGATCTAAACGCCAAACATTGCTCATGGAGCTGTGTCTCCAATAACACCGCTGGTGTTCAATTAGAAGCACTTAGCGACAGACTTTCCTTTGACGTCATCGCCCCGATGCGTCCCACTCACTTTCCCGACACAGTAGGGCAACGGCCCGACATCCTAGATATAGCCCTGTTAAAGCGCGTAAACCTCGGTATTCGCTCTATCGAGGTAATTCAAGAATTAGACTCAGATCACCGACCTGTGATCATTCAACTGGGTCCCCGAGGTGGTCCCTCGGATCCCGGTACTCCACCCTTAACTAAAACAATAACCGATTGGAGGAGACTAGAGGACCGCCTCAAATCTACCTCATCCCCCCAACTAGATTCAATCCCTGACTCCATCGAGACAGTCGCGGATACGGTGGCCGCGATCACCTCGCTCACCAACCATGTGCAGTCCGTAGTGGGCGAATGCTCACGGCAGGTTCCGATGCTGGATGACCAGCGTCTGAAACTGCCGGACGATGTAAATGAGTTGAGGACCGAGAGGAACGCGGCCATCCGTGCCTATGACGCTTTTCCCAACGAAGCCAACCGTGCCCATATGCGCTCTTTGCAGAATACTGTAAAAAGACGTGTAGCTCAGGTACGGGAGGATCGCTGGGACAAGGAAGTCAGCGAAATCCAACCGTCTCATTTAGCCTTCTGGGCACTTCAACGCAAACTCAAATGCGAGACCACGGCAGCTATGCCCCCCCTAAATCGACCCAATCAAAGGCCGGCCTTTGATGATGACGAAAAAGCCGAATGCTTAGCCGACAGCTTGGAGTCTCAATGCACTCTCAGTACGCTTCCCGTAAGCCAAACCCACCTTGACAAGGTTAATTCAGAAGTAGAGCGTAGGTCAGCCCTCCCCCCCCCCCCAATAGATGACCCTGATGACCCGCTCCCACCGATCACCCCTGACGAAGTTCTCTCTATAGTCAAGGATCTTAAGCCCAAAAAAGCCCCCGGCGCAGACGGCATCACCAATAAGGTGTTGAAACGTTTCCCTGCCACCCTAATCGCTCTAATGACCGTCATCTTCAATGCGGCATTTAAAAACAACATCTTTCCCCAGGCTTGGAAACAGGCTACGGTAATCGGTATTTCAAAACCGGGCAAACCAAAAGCCGAGCCGAGTAGTTACCGGCCGATTAGTCTCCTCAATGTCTTCGGTAAAATCTACGAGAAGCTTATTTATAAGCGACTCAAAGATTTCGCCGACTCAAATAAACTCCTTCCCGACGAGCAGTTTGGCTTTCGTACAAAGCACTGCTGCGTTAATCAACTGCACCGCATTGTAGAACACATCAGTGCAGGCTTCGTACGCGGTCAAATGACCGGTACTCTCTTTTTCGACGTAGCAAAGGCTTTCGATAAAGTGTGGCACAACGGCTTATTATATAAGCTGTACACTATGAATGTGCCACATGGTCTCGTGCTCATCATCCGAGACTACTTATCGAATCGTACCTTTTGCTATCGCATAGAAGGGGCTCTCTCCTCCCCCCATCCCATTCACGCCGGTGTGCCACAAGGCTCCGTGCTCTCCCCCCTACTGTTCACGCTGTACACCAGCGATATTCCAAAATGCGGTGCAGCCCGTATTGCCCTTTTCGCCGACGACACGGCAATCTATTACTCCGGCAGGAGCCATGTCGCTATTTCTCGTACCCTCCAATCCGCGGCCAACACCCTAGGTGACTGGTTCCGGAAATGGAGAATCGAAGTCAATCCCGAAAAAAGTGCAGCGGTCCTCTTCGATAAGAGACCCCTGTCACAGTATCGTAAAGAATTAAGCGTACCAGTCTCAATGTTCGGAAAACAGATCCCATGGCAACGAGAAGCCAAATACCTTGGCGTGATCCTTGACCGTAGACTGACTTTCAGACCGCATATCCGCAAGGTGAAAAACCGTGCCGCCTTCGTCCTCGGACGTCTCCACCCCCTACTCAATGCGCACAGTAAGTTGCCCACTCCTCTCAAAGTAAGGATATACACCACCTGTATCCGCCCCATACTCGCCTATGCTAGCGTTGTGTTCGCACACGTTAAGCCGGTGAGAATTCACATACTCCAAACCCTCCAAAACCGTTTCATGCGAAGGGCCGTAGGCGCCCCCTGGTACGTACGCAATGTCGACCTCCACCTAGACCTCAAACTGCCGACCATCAAGCAGTTTTTCAAGCGTGTCTCAAAACGCTATTTCGATTCCGCTCCCAAGCACCCCAACCCCTTGGTCGTGGCGGCCACCGTCTACCAGCCATCTGCTATTAGCAAAACCCGACGTCCCAGACACACACTCATTGAGCCCGATGACGCTATTACACTCCTCCAGGAGTCAGATAAAAGTACAAGCACACTCCGACGCCGTCGTCCAAAATATCGTCCCCGCCGGCGAGGACCGACGCGACACACACACAGAATCCGAGAGTCCGACTCTCGAGAAACAGAAACACATGCCGACGCAGCACCGGCTGCTGGGGGGATCAGTGGCGGGGTCCCCCTGCTGCACCCTGAGTCGAGGTCCGAGCTCCCCCCTGGGGACGCCCTCACGGTGTAAGCAACCGGAGATAATCTCGTCACGCGAGACCGGCCCTATGCTCTAGAGTAGTTCCTAGGAGCAGGCTATTGCGTAGCCACTGGTTAGGTTTTCTAGGTAGGTCTTAGCCTCGCCGGCGAGGCTTGCCGCTTCACGGCGTTTAGCACGTCACCCGATAGGGACCGAAAGTCCGCTACTTTCGAGGTAACCAATTCGATGCAGCAACGGCTGCTAGGGGGACATAGGAACTGCGGGGTCCCCCTGCAATGCCCTAGCGAGGTTCGAGCCCCCCCCTTGGGGGGCGCCCGCCCGATTACGCGCGGTATTGATGCCGCGCGCATCTAGTTTGTAAGTATGTAGGGAAAAAACCTTCGGCGAATGGAGTCCCACATGGGACTCTCCGCCAACTAAGTCCGGTTAAGCAGAAATGGGACTTCGGTCCCACCTGCGAGAGCCCATTCGAAAAAAAAAAAAAAAAAAAAAAAAGGCATTTTGTGTGGGCAATATTTCATTCGATCGTCACTCGTTCTACGCTTCAGATCAAGACCTCAACCTATGAAGAACTGATCCTGACGTCCTGAACCCTGAAGCCTGAAGAAAGAATAACGTATTAGTCGCCTAGAACAGAGCTACGTAGGAACGAGTGTACTTTCATTTTTAATACATATGGCAAGTGCCTTTCAACAGATCGTTCGTTTCTTTTATCATATCCTTGGGTTGTCCTCAACAGTGCTCATACAATATTTAAGTCCTTTCACACTGAAGAACTGTACGAAGTTTAGATTCACAGTAACTCTGGAGAGTTGGTGATGTGAAAAAACCTTTATAATACAATATCATTGCTTTAATAATATTATTTATTTAACATTGATTTCCATGAAGTCGTAAACTTGAGTTGGTTTTGTTGTCCAGCTGAGGCTTGTCAGAAGCTGTGGCTGGAAAAATTACCTCGACTTACAAACTAAATCCAACCCAGTGACAGCCTCCCTGCAGAAAGTAACCCATGGAAGGCCCTAAACTGACGGCGGACCCAGGTGGGCAGATGTAGGCGTAACGTGAGTAAGTGAGATTTGATAGACCGGCAGGGCAATTGCGTAAGTCATTTGACAGTTGAATTTTGATGTAAAATTGTAGGCGATGATGATAACATCGCAATCAAATATTGGAATTGTGTAACGATATAAAGGGACTTCATTATGAAGTAAATGATGTCAGGAGGGAAATCCACTGCGAT
Organism: Asteroscopus sphinx; assembly: GCA_949699075.1. NCBI lineage: Eukaryota > Metazoa > Arthropoda > Insecta > Lepidoptera > Noctuidae > Asteroscopus > Asteroscopus sphinx. The sequence goes on from OX453013.1 coordinate 17,915,702, forward strand.
GTAAATGACGTCATGTATGTTAGATCACGTTTCGTTATGCATGTAAGCTACTGCAAGTATGCGTTTTCAGTTTTATTATTAATTCAATTTCATGATGAATCCCTCGGACATCGTAATCAACAGTTATGTAGTTACGTTATTCGAATTGTATAATTTTTCCGGATTCAAACGTCAAAATTGTCATTTTGTTGATTGCGATGCAGTTACACAATTGCCCTGCAGGTGGCTACAGCTGTATATTATGTAGCATCGATTCGCAGCTAAAATCACACTTCATATTGAGCAACCTCAACACAGCCACAGAAAACGCAAGAGAAGTGAAAAATTTCTGGGCCAGCAGTATTCATCAGATACAGGCTGATTCAGATTGTAGCTGTGCTGTGCTGTGTGTGTACTGTGTACTATCGACACGAAGATGAAGAAAAACTTATTTGAGTAGGCACTTTTTCTAGATTTACATTATTATCCAGAGCATTACCCAATAATGATGGTTTAAGTTTATTAGTAGATAAGTAGGTACTATCAGCAAAAATTCCGGTGAAATCGCTTGCGCTCAGTGTTCGACGGCAAGCGTAGGTATACTCTGTGGCGTAGGTACGTGTAATGTAGCAGGATTCGATCAAGGGACTTTGTCGACTAACGGTCAGAATTAATAAAATAAATATTTTTGGGACATTTTTACACAACACCATCTAGTCCCAAACTAAGCAGAGCTTGTGCTATGGGTACTAGACAATGGATATAATACAAATATACTATTTTTTTTGTAAATACATACTTATGATACATAATAAACACCCAGACCAACACAAACACTTATGTTCATCACACAAATATTTTTGTCCTGTGGGAATCGAACCCACGACCTCGTGATCAGCAGTCCGACCCTCGAACCACTAGACCACAGACGTCGTCAAAAATAATATCCAATCTATCCACGATTTACCCTACCAGAGATAGCAATTTGACATATTTTGTATGGAGCTTATGTCAAATTCCTATCTCTGGTAGGGCAAATCGGGGATAGATTGGATATTAATTTTGGCCGAAAATGTATCACCGGGAAGGATAGTGACTATATAATCTTTTGCTAGATTTAGGAAGTTATATTTTTGGAATGAATGTCACCAATGCGTAAATATTAAATTCAACACACGATACGACATGTCTACCTATACAATACTGTAAAACAAATTAGAAAGTGAGTGAAGCGTTCTCATCCAACGGATTAAGTATTTCAGTAAGAGAGAAATAAGTAATGAACATTTTCCCCTGATCTCTTTGTTGGGAACACGTTCATTAATTTTAAAGCCTCAGGCCGTTGTCTTTAAGCCATCTCTTTATTCTAATGAAAAACGAATTTATAATTGTGAATAGAACAAGGTGAAACTTGGTCGGCTTTATTTAGCATTCATGTGTCTTTGAACCCTCAAAGTTATTTCAAAGTCAGCCATGATAGATGGATGTTCTACAAGTCTGGTTCACACATGCGTTCCATTTTTGTTGTTGTTTTAATAAAATACCCATATGTAATAATTAACATAAATAATTTATGGCATTTCAACGTGAAAATCTAACAATTTCATACTTCTAATCAGTTATTTTTCCAAACTAAACCTCAAAGTACGACAAGAATGCTACGACATGCAAAGTAGGTATCATACATTGATAAAATGATTCAAGAAATGTACCTAATTAAGTAATTTTTTTATGTGCACCTACCGCATGTCGTCTTGTTGTGGCAATAAATAATTTTCTTTCTTTTCTTTCTTTCTTTCAAAGTATTAAATACTGAAAAGTGCGAAATTCTGTTACCTGGCATGCATTCTGTTCTCCTTTGAATACACTGGGTTTGGTTATGTGACATCGACTCTTGATGGGTATACCAGCTTTTAATGTATGGACATTAGAGGGCATTGTCCTTTGTGAGAAAACTATAGTTTATATTTTTCCTTTCGTGATTTATACCATTGAACATGTTTTAGTATTGCATAAATTATCGTTATAGGTAAGACGGAAAATATGCGCCAGTAAAGAAAAAAACTGTAAACATTAACTCTGATTTACTCCATGCATTGAACATCTGCAATAACTCTGAATGTAATTTTAACCCACGCCATGTAACAGAAACGCGTTTGATATACATAGGTACAAGATAAATCATTAATATGTCAAAAATATTTTTTTATAAAAAAACTGTGTAATAACCTCAGCCCAAAAGAATAAAGACAACAGAGCGCGTAGTACTAGCGAATGAAGTCAGAAAAACTTTTTAACAAAAAAAAACCGACTTCAAAAACCTTAACTAAAAACTTTACTTCGAGTTACCTCAATTCCACATGGATTCCATTATCAGAACTGGATTTTGATAAAAATCGGACCAAACTGGAAATATATCCTTTCAAATAAAATAAAAACCAAATCGGTTTATAAATGACGGAGCTCTGAGGTAACAAACATCATCATAGATAGCCTCCGCCTGCGTGTTGAATTGATACTTTCACATATACCTACATGTACCTACACAAGTCTTGTTTACATCTTTTCAGTTATATTTACAAGCAGTTGGGTTTTTTGGTTTTGGCTCCCAAAATGAGGTGACTTTTCGGAAACATATGCTGAGTCGTACACATGCCTGATGAATTTCAAATTTAAACAAATGTTATTTTGAACCTTTATCTACCGTTTGACTATCCCAGTTACATGATTCGTTGTTTTTTTTTCGATGCTTTTAATTTTTCAAAATCATGCGTTTTTAGAGATTTTTCGAATATTTCTTCGTTATTATTTAAGTAAGGTATATAAAATTTATGGAGATAGGCAGATAATAAAGTATATTAAATACAGCTTTAAGGAAATTTCTATTGATTAATTATTATTTATGTAATAAACGAAAATTGTTTTGAGACTTACGGCCTTTACTTCCGCGGTAAAACGCGTGAGAATGATTTACTTGAAAGTGAGCTCTATTGCAGCTAACATAAAATTTACGAGAGCTAACCGCAATGCTCACATTCAGTGCCGCGCATTGCGCTATAGAGGAAGGGTCTGTGTCTGTCGCGTCTATGCGTGAATTATCACGAATTTACGAAAATATTTAATACCGTAAACAAAAAAGACTTTATAGCCATAAAACTAGCATAAAATATTTAAAAATCATTCTGACAGACGTTGACGTCTTTTACTAGTGTCATGGGTAATAAAATTAATAGAAAATATGTTTCAAAAGAAAAATTGCTAAACGTTATAAAGAAGCAAGTATGATCGCTAGACAATCTAAAAGGTAAGTGCATTATTATCTATTGTATTTCTATAAATGTATTATTATTATTTTAGCTTTAATAAAACTAAAATATAAACGTTTTCTTTATAGGAAGCAATTTACTTGTTCGGAACAGAGATACTACCGGAGTCGCCAGTTGAACTAATTAATTTAAAAATTTAATTCTAGTTCCAGTATTATTACGTAAAGAAAAGTGGGTATGTATAGTGTAAAATTGTACAACTTGAGTAGGTATAACACACGAAATATTGTATTAGCGGTTTATACAGCGTGAATTTATGGAATAGGTTAGGAGAGGGCCAAACTTGAAATGAAACTATAACTACTACTTTGACTATACGTCTGTGGTCTAGTGGTTCGAGTGTGCGACTGCTGGTCACGAGGTCGTGGGTTCGATTCCCACAAGACAAGTATTTATTTGTTGAACATGTTTGTGTTGGTCTGCGTGTTTCTTATGTATTACAAGTATGTTTACCTACAAACGATTCTTGAATGTCTGCGAGACAAAGAAAAGGCACCATAACCTCTGCCATTTTGGTCATTGGCATGTCATGGGTGCTTTACTTTTTGTTTACTTATGTAAAACCTTGGATGAATAAAAAAGGCGGACGGAATCTCGCTAAACAAAAAGTAAAAACACAATCGGTTGATTTGCTTACTCAATAAGGATTTTGACATAACTTGTGATTGGATTGAACAAGTTATGTCAAAATCCTTATTGAGTAAGCAAATCAACCGATTGTGTTTTTATTGAAAATGGCCATAACTCGTAACATATTTATTGAAAATAGAATAAAATCTCTACCTATAATCTTGTTCACATAGCATGGGTACGGATCAGGTGTCAAATACATGTTTAGTAGTGGAGTCTCTTTTACCCTTATTCATAAGGCATCGTTTTGTCCTGCTGTCATCGTACCCATGCTATGTAAAAATGATTAATTAACTTTTTTTAGATTGCCAGCATTGAATTTTGGCTCTAATCACACTGATAATATAATTGATCAAGGTGGAGACCTTTTTTTTCTGCTGAAAGATTCATGGTTACCCTCCGTGTGGGGACGGCGGAGGGGTATGTCGGCCTCTTACCGACTAAAACCACACGGTGGCCATCCTCTGCACAAAATCGAGGAGCTCCGGGAATTCTATTGGACCGTGCCGGAGCCCCTCAAGTGCTATGCTTTTGGCACGTTCCGGGAAAACAATATTGTTTCCCCCACAGTAGCACGCGTCCACCACGTACTGCTGTCCACCCCAGGGTCGCTTAGTAGACGCTTCGAGGCCCCCACTCTTAGCGTCCAATAATCACCTGTACTAGAAGCTTGTATATTGGGTACTTTCTTTTTAGGCTACAATCGTTTTAAAATAATAAAATAGATTGAGTTTTTTGGAGATGAGGTATGCACATCATTAGTTATAAAACATTTAATTTTAAGGCAAATGGAAATACAAGAAACGATGGGATCAAAGAAAATATTCTTCCCGAAACTGTTGAGAGGTATAATAAAATGGAGTTGTTACAGGATACGACTAACATGGTATGTTTATAATTATATTTTTTTTCAAAGCAGAGTTGTTACGAAAAAAACATATGTTTTAAACACTATTGAATCTGATTAATATAATCACCAACTGATTTAAAACACGAGGGAAAAAACAATGTTTTTTTGCCAATGTGTTTAAAACATGTTTTAAACAAAGTATTAGATTAACAAATAAAACAGCAATTATGGAACATTTAATTCAACTGATTTTCATTAACGTTACATCAGGGACATCATACTGACGTTCTAAAATTAAATTATGAGTTATTATGTGAAAAATTATCGTATGAGTACGTCAAAAAGGTCATCTCATCACAGTGGCCTAGTACGGTACACAGTGCTGGGCTTTTCCAGTGGTTTCAAAGTAACAAACTTTTTTCAGGTCCACGACCAATACAACAAACATCATATTTGTATACTTGGATTATGTTGTCCGTAAAAAACAAAGTATTTTTATTAATAATATATGCATGACGAGTATTAAACGTAGATGAAAAAAAAGAGATGGTGGCCTATCCCAATGGGAAACAGGCTTGATAATACATACTAGGTGTCAGGGAAACGCTCCCGAAACTGAAAGGCTATTATTATACTAGCTAAACACAATCGAATACCAATAACCAATAGCCTTATACTCATTGTTTTAGTAATTTGGTATTTTGCAAACCCGCAATGTAAAGCGTACAAAACTCGGGATCAATGCCACGAGTACCTAACATACCTACGTTCGCTACGACACGGACTGCGTATGCAAGCGGATATCGTTCACCCCTAGCGCCAGCTGATATTTTATTTGAATTCGGTTTAAAGAAATTTATTTTCAAAAAGAATAAATATGCCACTTACATGAAAATAGTTTTAACATTTTAGTTAACTTATTCTAATGGTCGCCGAACACAGTCAATAGTTTCATAGCCTCAATAGGAAGGTGAAAAATGTTCTATTATATATTGAGACAGTTGAGACTTAAAACCCAGTATGTATGTATGTATCTAGGGTCTAGCGTGTGGGGTGCTGGGCCAGAAAATGTCCTCGTGTCCCTGACGGCCGCTGGTCCTTGTCGATGCGGCCAACGTTTGGCCGCACGGGGATAAGGGGCTCGCCTACTTGAATTGTGGCTAGCCGGGACGGGAAAAAAAGGGTTAATTTTCAGACGTCAAAATTATCATACTTTTGCGTACTGTTATGACCCTTATTATAAGGCAGTAAAGCCTACATCAGCACTCCTATTGTTATTGTCATAAATGTTCATAGATATTGTGCTGAGTATCAATTTCATTAGTTGGTCATTTTAATACTCAGGCGAACATATTGAATAAATTCAGTTAGAATCTGGGCATCACCGCGTGCAGTACCAAAGTTTGGGAAGTCATACGTAATTCGGTGTAAAGTAGTTTGTGTTCCAAATAAATAGTGTTGTAGGTCAATGAAGTTTTTTTTTAAAAAGACAACCGGGGTTGGCCGTATAACAGTACGATGAGATAATTAAAAAAAAAAACAAGCAATGAATGGGATATTGCGTTCGCCTTGGTTTGACATTACCAAGGCGAACGCAATATCCCATTCATTTTAAATTTCCTGTTTTTTGCAACTCTGTTTCAAAGTATCCAAGAGGGATACTAACTTTAATTATATTTATTGTGATTACACTAACATCTACGCCTTCGTTTTAGGAAAGCAAAATACTAAGTGGGAGACGGATGGTGAACACACAACGTTTTTTCGATAATTTGTAAACTATCGCCGATCACGCCGCCCTTTTTAACTGTGGGTTGAGTTCTGTTGAAGTGGTTTCTGAACACCAAAACGGACTCTATTTGCGATTAAATTAAATTTTTTTAATGTGCAACAAAGAAATTAATATTGAATCAATAGATTGGGACATAAATAAAGAAGCCGTAGCTGGAATTATGGCAAGTGGCGGTGGATATGCTCAATTAAAATAATTTACATATGCAGTCGGCTTAAACGAAAAAATAAACAAAAAAAAATGCAAGACGAAATAGCAGAAGAATGGGAGAAAACAGCTTGGGATGAAATGAAGAAGGCTGGTGAGACAGAAAGGCATCCCGATGATTGAAGTAATAGTAGATGGGTGTTGGTGCCGCCGTTCATATCAAACGAATTACGCTGCCAAAGAATAAAAATGCTTGCGGCAAAAGTCTCATTGAAGATGTTGATAGCAACATAGTAGAAATTAACAATTTAATTCCGTGATTGTGAAGATGGTGACAAGCGAATAAATTATTCATAACGCCGAGGCTACCAAACTCGATGCGCGGGGGAGCAGTAGTGTCTTTCAACACAAAAAGATTGCTATCGATAGTCCACGAAAATAGTCACCAGACATCATCTAGGACTAGCACAAAGAAGTGCGAAGATAAAATTTATCTGACAAGGGAAAGAACTAGACTAGCACAACGAAAAAAGAAACGTTGATTTACTGCTGCCAAACCCTCCGATTTAAATTATGGTGAAAATGCAGAGCAGCCAGATATCGATCCAGAAACTTTCAAACTGTCAAAGGAAACTTTTATAGATAATTTGCGTAAGACTGAATTAGAACGCAACCGTATTAGTCAACAGACAGTTTTACAAAGTCAGTGCAGTGAGTGGCTTGAGCTTAGAACAAATTTTGGTAAAGTAATAAAACGTAGAAGGACTCAAAGCTGTAGAAATATTTTAAGAAACATACTTTACAGCACACTAATTGCCCAACATGTCTCCTTCATACAGTACGGAAGACAATATGAAGCAGTGGCACTAGAGCAATTATCACAATTACAAAATATTGAAATTAAGAAATGTAGCCTCTACATAGACGAAAAATATCCCTTTTTTGGAGCCACGCCTGATGGTATTATTGTCGATATGGTTGTAGAAGTAAAATGTCCCATAGCTCCTTTTAAAATGGATCGTATTGATAAAGCAATTGACAAGAAAAGAATATTTCTGGAAAAAGGACAAAAATGGTCAGGTGAGTATAATTCAAATTTATTAGTAGGCAATTTCATGGTTTCTCTGTTCGCCGTGTTGACTTTATATTTCAATATTAGCGGTGAGTGACAAGTGTAGCTAGCGGGTGGTGGGGTGTAAGGGAGGAGCTAGCGTGGGAACTATTTTTTCGGAGCGTCCTCTTAATTAACTTTTTCATTTAAAAATTTTTGGTTCTGTCATGTTTTATCGCGCTATTAATGTTATTTTTTAAAGTCACACAAATATATAATTCATTTTTATCGTTGAATATTTTGTTGTTTTTTCCAAATTACATTTAAACACATAAGTTGTATATATTTTTGTAAAGCATTTATAAAACTCTTTATTTCGATTTTGAAGGGAATTTTTTTTTTTCTAAGAGGTAATATGGCGCCAAAAAGCGGCCATTTTAATTTTTATAATTTTGATATACCCAGTGTCACTCTCACAATTAAGACGAATCTAACGAAACCTCTCAAGCTAAAATCCATCAAGCCGTTTAGGCTACAGAGCGTGCCAAAGAAATATACATACATACACTCGAAAAACATAACCCTCCTTCTGGCGCAGTCGGGTAAAAAAAAATACGATCGAATTGAGAACCTCCTCCTTTTTTAAATCGGTTAAAAGTACTTTAAGGATGCACAAATGTACATCAACGTTTAACTTTGGAAGTAATTGGGACGTAACCTAGGTCTGGTATGTACATGTTCAAGAACGATCTTAAGGATAAATGTCATCTAAATTATAACCAAGAATTAGTAACGTCCACAGATTATAATATCAGTCGTCTCCGCAAACCGCCTAGACCCCAGACCGCAGCGGGCGATCTTTAGGGGATTATTGCCATAAATGCCAGATTGTTGGGCGATATTGTTTGATCGAATTACATAGCTGTTTCGATATCGACTGTTACAAGCTTTGATTAGAATACTACCACGAAAAGGTTACTTGTTAATGGTTCGGTTTGTAAGACCGAAATAGGTATAGTTTCCTTCGATAAATGGGTGTTGCATACTTCGATAAATAATACCATTATTGATCGAAGGGCTCATAGGATCAACTTGAAGTAATAATGGATGTAGGAGAAATTTCAAGGAATAGGTAGGTACTCACTGATGTCCGGCTAGTCCTGGAACTTCACCTTTTCGCACTATGGTCCGGGGCGCCCCGTATTGTTAATACATACTTGATAAAAGTCACTTTCTTACTGTTTTGTTGTGTTTTTCTAGAGAGCCGGTGAGAAAACCGCCCATTTGGTCGTGGTGATTGAACGAGAGTATTTGAATGGATTGGAATGAATAATAATAGTCTGAATAATAGTCTGATAATATAGTACACATACATTTTATTCTTTAAATAGTTAACTATAAGTTTTATAGAAGAACATATACATATTATATATGGGGCTCGCCCCCTATTACATGAGTCTATAACATAACTGGCGAAATGTGGGTGTACTATTACACCTCTGCCTACCCCTTCGGGGAAATACAGGCGAAATGTTATGTTATGTTATACACATATGTGTGATGTAGCAAGCTCAATAGCGTAATAAAGTAGGTACCTACTACCAAACTTCATTTCCAATGTAAAACTTAATTATAAAACACACATTGTCAAAAAGTTTGCAACACCGTTAATATTAAAGCAACACTATTATATTATGCAAATTGTGGTGTTTCAGTGAAATATTGCTTTTAATAGTGTGCAACCGTTGATGCGGACAGATGCTGATACCATTAATATTATGCGGACGAATTCATCATGCGAGTGTTACGGATCTGTGCGGCGGCGCTGAATACATTATTATGTTGAGTCTTTCTATTTTGATGATGTTTTGGAACGTGTTTTGGAACGAATGGTTTATAGGATGTCTATGTTAGCAACGTATGATTATAATATTGATGTTAAGGCAGGCAGAGATAAGTGGCGCCCCCATCAGTAAAAAAATAATTACTCGCTGAGTACATCATTTATCGAATATTCATCATCATCATCATCATTTCAGCCGAAAGACGTCCATTGCTGGACATAGGCCTCCCCCAAGCATCGCCACAACGACCGGTCCTGCGCCTTCCGCATCCAGCGGATTCCCGCGACCTTCACCAGGTCGTCGGTCCACCTTGTGGGGGGCCTACCCACGCTGCGCCTTCCAGTACGCGTTATCGAATATTCGTTTTTAATAATTGAAGTACAGATACTGTAGTTTAATTATAAACTATTAACTCTGTAAATTATAGTTGGCTGAAGTTGTATATAGAAAAAGTGGGAAAAACGGCCACTTTTGGCACTTTTTCTATCTACAACTACAGCTAATTATATTTTACAGAGTTAATAGTTTCTGGTTAAACTACAGTACCTTAAATTTTCGATACATGATGTACTCAGCGAGTAATATTTTTTTACTGATGGGGGTGCCACTTAGCTCTAAGTAGCGCCATAAAAACGCAAAATAGCTTTTTCATTTGTAACAAAAACCATTACGCAAAACCATACGCTTACCGTCGAAGGTATAATTGTTATTGGTAGACAGGGACGTCTGCGTGATCGAATCAGAAATGAGGAGATTCGCAGGAGAACGAAAGTAAACGACATAGCCCGAAGAATTGCCAAACTTAAGTGGCAGTGGGCGGGGCACATTGCTCGCAGAACGGATGGCCGATGGGGTAGTAAAGTTCTGGAGTGGCGACCGCGTACTGGAAGGCGCAGCGTGGGTAGGCCCCCCACAAGGTGGACCGACGACCTGGTGAAGGTCGCGGGAATCCACTGGATGCGGAAGGCACAGGGCCGGTCATTGTGGTGATGCTTGGGGGAGTCCTATGTCCAGGAGTGGACGTCTTTTGGCTGAAATGATGATGATGAGACAGGGACATTGCTAATAGCTTTTTCCCTATAAAAAAGTCACCATATTTGTCAGGCTAAATAAGTACACTAGGCTGGCAAAATCCAAATCCTTCTGCTGAAACAGACATTGAACAAAAATATCGATGATGACATGGGAATAAAATTAAACCTTAACCCACCATATCATCCCAGATATACCTAACCATATTAGTGAAATTCCACAGGAAATAGAGAACTAACACTTTAACTGTCGGCGCTCACCAACGGCACGGGCAAGTCAAAGGACTTTAGTAATCTGATACGATTTAGAATCTTGATTTAATAAATTTAACGCTTATATTTCGTTGATATCGTCACAATGAGACGTGTTCTGGTGGCAAGTCTCCTTGTAAGAATATCAATGAAATAGTTTAAGCTTACAAAAATCCTTTGCCGTGTTATTGAGCGCCGATCATAAGTCAAACAATTGCAGTGCACCATATACGGTACACTGGACTGGAAAAACATTAGTATTACGGAGCTAGAAGTCACATAAAATGTAGTAATAGCACAAAACACCGAGAATATAGAAGTAAATCTTCATACAATGCGCGCTTGAGCGACGCACACATAGATAACGCTCACGGACACTAAATCTCAGAAGATCGCGTTCGAACTGCGGCTAAAACAATTCGAGCGCGAGGGCGGTTTGTGTGTGTTGCACAGTTCCGCAGTACATTCATGAGCTTTACTTCTGTATTCTCGGTGTTTTGTGGTACTAGGTTTGAAGAATGTCGTAGCAAAGAATAGGTATTGTGAAGCAAACGTGAGCAAGAAACACATCCGGCACGATGTTTAATCGCAATCTACGGACCCGTCACGTTACTGAAAGCTGCACAGCACACGTGGTGTACATTGCCAAATGCCTGGCTGTAGGTAGCTATATTTGAAATCCCGTACACTGAATCCTAATGGAATACGACAGGTGAATGTGAATATATTATGTAGGACAGAATAATTTACCTTTTTTTTGCCAAATAATTTATTTTTTTACAAGATGTTTGATGTATTACGTGGTTTCCTCTTGTGATATTACTTTGAGAATGAAAATAATAAATTTCTTCGGCTTCCAACTTTGGTATTACAAGATTGTAAGGATTAAATCAAATTATTTAGATAAAACGGAGTTAGTAAGTTGTTCCATTTTATCGATTAATCACATATCTATACATATAATAAAATCGTAGAGATGAAAAAACTGTACATTGAATATTTTTTGAAAAAAATCACTGCTGTGCATACTAGGAACGATATTGATGCCAAAACTATAATTTTTAGAATTTCTGTCTGTTTGTCTGTTTATCTGTTTGTCTGTTTATCTGTTTGTATGTTTGAGCATGACGCCAATACTACTGAACAGAATTAGTTGAAATTTGGCAAAAATGTCGGTTACAGACCGGGTCAGGTTAGGTTACAAATCATCACGCTTTTGTACATAGGAGGTGAGTAGAGTAACAAAATGTCTACAAAGTTATGTTTTACAGTTAATATATTGAAATGTTATAATTTATAGACTAAAAAAGACTAAAATAATTCTTTATCAGAACGTCAAAATTAATATTTTTAAAAATAACCATCACGCTATATATAAAGGGAGCTAAACGACAGATATTAACAATGAAAATGCTTATTTCGTAGTTTCGCGTAAATAATTACTCATCCTGGTGGCTTGGCGTGTGGATCACGATTGTGTTGTTCTAAGATCGAATCTCAGCCCCAATCTTAGTTTTTAGATTATTTTTTGCATTTTGTTATTTAAAAAAAAAACATCTTCAACATTCTTCAACAAATTAAGTTATTTAGCAACAACGTCCGCTAAAAAGTGGATTATTAAGTTATAAAACAATTAATGATCACGCTATTTAGTATGAGGGGTGAGCAATAGTGCATTGTGTTGATTATTTTCTGCTTCCGTATTTATTTTTATTTATTTTACTTTCTACCACAAACAGTAGTTTTCTAACAGTAGTTTAGTAAAGTATTGTCTGCTAAAAAGTGCTTTACCTATTTAACAGTGAAATTTTTTTTGAAATCGGTGCAAAAAGTGCCATTGAACCACTTATTTTACTAACTGCGGAGTCCCCTAACCCAAAAAAGCGTGAAATATTATTTGTATTGTTATCCTTAACCTATGGATAATATAACCAATTTACGACGACGTCTCCCGCTTACTTAGTTTTGTAAATAATTAACTTAATTTAAAATACTCCTTCTTTACTAACCAGATGGAGTTAATGTCGAATTAGATCGCGCTATGGTTTCGTTCACAAAACGTGATGTTATGGGTGAGAAACGGGCGTTACCTTTGTTGTCTTTCTATTTGCTTCTTTAATTGTCTTGAAATACTTAGTACCTACGAATTGCGATATTTTACATTTTACACCTCACCAATTGGCGATTCTTATGGACCTATGTTGATATGCTGAACGCATTTTGAATAGCTGTTTTTTTTTTCACATCAAGACATGGTCGTTTCGACCGGCTGCAATTCATTGGTTGAGTACGGTTTACCGACCCCACAACCAAACCACGCGTTAATCGTGAATACGCCGCCAAAACTGACTACAGTACGGGCGCAATGTCTGTCATTGTTCATCATTCATCTCAGAGCAAAGACAGCTATTCGAAATTATCCTGCAGAGCATTGAACTCTGCCAAGGGAAAATGTTCTTTTTGGATGCTCCTGGAGGAACAGGCAAAACCTTTCTTACTTCAGGCATCCTTGCAGAGGTCAGAAGGCGAGGAAAAATAGCCCTCGCAGTAGCGTCTTCCGGAATCGCCGCAACACTGCTCCCTGGTGGCAAAACTGCGCACACAATGTTTAAGATTCCCATAGACTTAGAGAGCAATGAGACGTTTCACGAAACAGTGACAAGCTGTTCTACGAGACTGCTCTCTTATTGTATGGGATGAATGCAAATTGGCGAACAGAAAGGCAGTGGAGGCTATTGACCGAACCCTGCAAGATATCCGCAGGAACCACAACATCATGGGTGGGGTAACAGTTCTCTTTAGCGGCTATTTTCGGTAGACGCTGCCTGTGGTGACGCGAGGTACTAGGGCTGATGAGGTGAATGCTTCGTTAAAACGCTCTAATCTCTGGCCGCAAGTTCACAGATTGTGCTTGACGGTCAACATGAGAGCACGGCTTGGCGGGAATTCACATGCTCAAGAATTCGCTGAAGTCCTTTTAAACATTGGAGTAGGAACTTATCCAGAGGAGAGTGGCCAGGTGGACCTACTGGAAACGCTTTGTAGAGTGGTCTCTACGGTAGAGGACCTAATTCGTTCTGTTTATGGGGACATCAGCCAAATCTCGCACCAGCAGAATTCTTGGTTGTGTGAGAGGGCCATTTTAACACCAAAAAATGACCAAGCCGCTGCCATTAACCATAGCATTCTCTCAGAAATTTAAGGGAATGAAGTGGTTTATACTTCTATAAACACCGTTATAGATCTAGATGACGCTACTCACTATCCAGTAGTATTCCTTAACTCTCTCTCTGCAAGTGGACTTTCTGCCCATCTTATCAAACTTAAAGTCGGGGTCTGGTGTACTTTTGTGGAACTTAACACCGTCTAAGCTGTGTAATGGTACCCGACTCAAAGTCATATCCTTGCAGAGGCACATTATAGAGGCAGAGATTCTCATTGGGTGTGCCGCTGGCGAGATGGTGTTTATTCCACGTATACCACTGATTCCCCACAATTACTCTTTCCAATTCAAGCGCATACAGTTTCCTGTGAGTCTGTGCTTCACGATGACCATCAATAAGTAGCAGGGGCAGACACTGAAGGCTGCGGCTGTCGACCTCAGGACCAGCTGCTTCTCATATGGACAACTGTACGTCGCTTGCTCTCGCGTCACCAGCCCTGACACTCTGTACATTTTGGCTGCTGAAGGTTTTGTAAAAAGGCGTTTTATTGTATACATTTACATCATTCTGTATTATTTTTGTAAATTATGCTCAAAATTTGTTTGTGGCCTAGAATCTCGGTTTACGTTTTAGTCTTTGACTTTGCGCCCAGCGCTTTAACAAAAAAATAATGGCAAAAAATTAATTATTGCTATAATTTGTCCATTATCTTTGAAATTTGACTTATTTGAAAGTTAACCTTATGATAACGTGAGCAAAGCCACGGGTACAGCTAGTTACTGAATAAAAGAATTGACACAGTAATGGCACGTATCGCTACGTCACTATAAACATTTCGTTTTGTCTATATAATGTGACCCACATATTTAGCAGCTCGTACAAATTCAGCAGATATCAGACCATTTCTTAAACAAGCGCACGTTTTGTCGCTACTTTATACGACGAAACCTCTGTGCGATCAACAGATGATTGCATTACGTGATTCTATCGCTAACTATATTGCCAATGCATTTCGTGTTAGTAAGTATTTGTTGTTATTTCGATCTATTGGAAATCAAAGTAGAGATTCATCCGGCCATTGGCAGGTCCAAGTCACGTTAGAAACCTTTTTTTTGCAAAATATTTACTGAGTATGTGATGCCCTTTATATTTAAGTTGTGTGTCATAATTATTATGTGTTAATTGTATATTGTAATCGTTCATTCTTCCAGAATTAAATAAATCAATTTTACTTAGTATTTTAATATTACACGTAAAAAATAGGGGAGTTCAGAACTTAGTTTCGTCTTATTTTATAATAATTACAGTAAAATCAGATGACTAAACTATTATTTACAAAGAATTAATAATATACTTTTTTAATAAACAGAAAACTGTAATAGATGGGCTTTGGTTTCTTATCTAAGTCATTCGTAACCTATAGGATTGCTCAAAAAGTGAGGGTACAAGTAAAAAAAAAACCATTTACGTATGGTCGACAGGTTTTGTACTAATTAATTGTATCCAAAATAAAATTAATTGTAAACGATTCCCAAATAATGAACAGAATAATAAATAGGTGTAAATAAACAAATAACATTCAGCTAGTGTCGAAACAGTTACTAATTAAATTAATAAATCATGTACTTGACCATACTTGACACTACTGGACAAAACATGCAGGCTGTAGCAAATTTTTTGTTGTTCGGGTACAATTGGAAATTCGATTGACAAAATTGTTATGTAGTTAGCTTATGCTCACGGTTCCGCTCCCGTGGTATGTCGATAAAAAGTATCCGTTGTCGAACATGATTTATCTGTGTGCCAAATTTCATCTAAACCATTTATTATTCAGCCATTTCAGCGTGATTTAAGGACAAACAAACATACATACTTATGATATTAGTAGGATAGTAGAATATGTAGCCATACTCTGTGTTCCAAACAAACCAAAAATTATTATATAAGTCAATAATTATTACTGTAGGTACAATATTTGATTTGAAATCCTCCTTTACAACAAATATATAACAATTTTTTCTTAGAAATTCCAGTTTAACAGAAAGCCGAGAGAATTATATTCTGTAAATTGAATTTCCAGGAAAGAATGGAATGGAATTCTATTGAAAGTACTTATATGAAAACACATTGTTATGCAGGCAAGCTACGTAACATCGAGAGAACCATTCGAAGCACATACGACTTAAAAGTTTCCTCATCGCCATACTTTATAACAGATTTCAACACTAAGAAAACCCGCACCAAAGACCGAGATAGATATTCGATTTCTTCGTTTTGTCAGCAATATTCAAATGGGGTTCGCCACGGAAATATTGCCCCGTAGCCTATATGCAAATTCTATTTGAAATGCGAAAGTTTCCACAAGAGCGTCGAACCTTCAATCGTGAAGGCAAACAGTTTCTATAAGATTAGTCGTGAGATGCTCCTTCTGCAGTCAATATTGACTGAGGCGGCCGTTGCAGACGGCGGGCGAATCACTTTAAACATAGAAAAATACGCTCAGTAGGGTAACGTTGCTCGGCTTTCAGGTTGATTGTGTTTCTGACATTCTATTTTATGGAATGAAATGGATACAATAGGGTTGATACTTGAGTGGATATAGTCGTATTTAGCTTTTACTAAATTGTTTGTTGAAAGCTGTGTTTTGAACTTTGCAGTAACTTTGGCTGAGCTTAAAGTAAGTAGGTATAGTCCAAATTCAATGTAGTGCATTTTAAAATTGGAACAAAATTAAATGCACAACATAGGTAATGTCAGTCAGTCAGAATGTTGGGCTACGAAAGGGAGGAATGAAAGGCAATTACAAGCAGCATTGAATGTTAAGAGGAATGTGTGGTGTAATGAGAATGGATATGACAAGAAATGAATATGTGAGAGGGAGTTTGAAAGTAGCGCGGAGTAGTGACGGAAAGGTTGAGATGCAGTGGATTTTCATGGTATGGACATGTGATGCGGAGAAATGAGGAGCATGTTACGAAAACAGTTTTGTGAATGGATGTGGATGGCTATAAGAAAACCAAAGACCAAAGAAAAGGTGGATGGATTGTGTGAAAGACGATATGGATGATAACCTTCTTCTTTTTGAAGTCGGTAAAAAGAAAGTGAACACGGAGATGACAGCTGATAGAGATGTATGGAAGAAAAAGACATGCTGCGCCGACCCCAAATAGATTGGGATAAGGGCAGTAGGATGATGATGAGGTAATGTCAGTCATAGCCAATGTTAATCATGATTATGTTTTACAACTTCTTATTGACAATCTGGACGTGAACTCCAAATAATTGTTGGCATGAGTATCATTGTAAGCGATGTAGGTGGGGCGTTCGGGTTGCGAAAGAAAACATGGGAAATCACTTGAAAATCGAGAGCCGTACCGAACGTGCAACAATCGAAATCGTATGCGCGTGTTCGCATTCAAGGCTGGCTGCGCTACGTACCTAAATAGGTAAGTACAATCAAAGGTAAGTACTTAGTAGGTTATTAATTATTTTTAACGCATTTTACGCATGCGAAACGAAATCTAACGATTTAAATTGAAGAAAAAAATAAAATAAAAATAAAACTGCAAAGTTAGTCGAGTCGGTTAAGAAATACTGTTTCTTAATAAGATATGGTTGACGTCACCCAAAGATGTACCAAGTGGATGAGAATTTCGTTACCACGAGCAGTGTTCACGGTAGCTTAGTGGCTAAAGCACTGGCGTACTTAGCCAGGAGTCGCAGGTTCGAATCCTGCTCGTGAGCGATTTTTTCTTTCCATAATTTAAATACTTAGTAGGTTTTTAAACATAAGTGATAACTTATTCGCTATATTTGATAATACTTTTTAATTTCAGGCCTTTAATTTTAGGTAAGTCGAGCAGGCGGTGCATCATCGTTAATAATCATAATAAGGATAATTTAGGAGTTTTTCAAGAGCACTATTTTTAAATCTATGAGTAATGAGTAATGAGGAGTGTTATAAGTTTGACGGCTTTATCTTTCTATCTGTCTGTGGCTTCGTAGCTCCCAAATAGACCGATTTTAATGGAGTTTTTTTTTAAATTTAAAAGCTAGTTTAACAGAGAGGGTTTTTAATTATATTTGATGAAAATCTGTCCAGTCGTTCAAAAGTTATGAGCTCTTTTACGAATTGGTGTAAGAATTTCGTAGACATGTAATGGAATATTGTTATAGTTTTACTTATTTAATTGACACCATTTGTAGTAGAAATAATTAAAGTTGAAAATACCACAAATAAAAATAAATTAAGCCCCCGACACATTAAACGATCCATTAAAAAGTAAAAAAATAAAAATAGTATCATGTTATTGTTTACCCTGAAATGCGTCGGGGGACCTACCTATTTAGTTTTTTTTTTACTTAGCGGTCCCGCGACGTATTTAAGGGTCTAAACAATTTTTAAACCATATTTTTTTTTCTTAAAGGGATATTTTTTTATCGAGGGATTTCAATTTAAGTTTTATCTACAGGGAATATGATTTACGCGATTAAATAACTTACAGCTGGGTTTTATCTTAGTTGTACTCTTCCAATCTCTCATCTAAATTAGATTTCCTTTCCATTACTCTTTGGTATTACTGTGCATTTTTCTACCGAGCTCTGTAGCCTCCATCGCTGCAAGGTTTCTGTTCTTTTTTTTAAATGTGTACGTTTGCTCCGCTTACCAACTTATTGTGTAGTGGACGGGCAGCTGTTTGCATTGCCGGTATTGCATTCCCGCATTATTTTGCTCTACAAAATGTTGAGAATCATTGTTTTTTGTCTCGTGAGAGAAAACGAGATGTGTAGGTAGGTACTCGAGTTTCTTAGTTATAATGTTATTTCAGCGTTGTTGTTCAGCGTAGGGCGGCCCCCCGCCAGGCGGACAGACGACCTGAAGAATGTGGCTGGCCCCTCCCAATAGATGCGGAAGGCAGAGGATCGAGTGTTGTGGCGCAACTTGGGAGAGGCCTATGTCCAGCAGTGGACTGCGATAGGCTGAGTTGATGATAATGTTATTTTGTAATTTATAGCTACACATTTTTTTTTTTTTAAAGACTGATCAATTAAATGTGTCGCCTTTTAGCAAGTATATACAACGTGTAATTGAAATAACTAAAAACTTTACTACAGAAATCGCAATCCAGAAAAAGTAAAAAAAAACAGCTGTTGCCTACATTTTGTTGAGTTAAGCGAACAGTTGTTCATAATGATAAGTACAATGAGCCCTTAAGAGGGTTTAAGAGGTCCTTTTAAGGGATGAATATACTCATCATAATGAACAAATTTCAGATTAATCAATGGTCTCCGCTGCGCTTCAACTAGATACCTACTACCAGCGTACTAGTAAAATGCAGCAGCAAAAGCTACGCCGAAGTCGAGCAACACCTTAGCCACCAATGTTTGACGTTTACACAGAATATCTAATAGTACCAAATTACTAAACGTTGACGTACCGCGTGTCTATTAAACTTTGCTAATAATCCAGAGAAAAGTTGGCGTAGTAAAACTGTGTACAAACAATATGACAAGAAATAAGATAGATATTGGGATCACATTGTAAATCGGAGTTTCATAGAACTACGTTTGCGGCGAGGCAATACTATATAATAAGTACTCGTATTTATAATATCGTTCACCAAAAACTCAACATCCACAGGTCAGCCAGTAATCTTATAAAAAATAAAATAAAAACCTGGCTTCTAAGTATGACGTATATTGAAACAGAAAAAATAATTAAATAAGTAGGAAATTATACAAATTTACATAAGCAAAACACATCCTCACGCACTGCACAGACACATATGCATACACTCACACACACACACCCCATATACAAACAGCTATGAATTGTTTTATTATTTTTATTATTTTTTTATTTTCTAAGTTTATTGTAATAGAATAAACAAAATTACTTGAAACTGTTTTATGTGTTAGGACTTAGAATGGAGGGCGCTGACAGCTGTCACACAGTTAATACTAGTTCAGCTGTCAACGTGACTAAATAAAATTGTACCAAATATCATTTTGATAAACTGTAAAAAGAACAAATTGTAAACTAGTAATTTTTGAACCTAATAAACTTTATATTATATATTATATTACATACCATCAATAAGTATTTTATTATTAGTTAATTTCAACATAAATTAACACAAATAACAAAAATAAATGATATTAACAAGATATTAATCAGTGTTATCTCGTAGGTACCTATATGAAAATCTGCTTTCTCATTGTTGAGATATATTAAATATTTTTTTTGAGAAGTTATTATAAAATTACTATTTTAGGAGGTCCTATATTCAATACGTATTTTTGTAATATTGTTGAAATGAAGTTGTATTTGTATACGTTATATGTGCTACGCGTACACAAGCACCATCGCAAATAGTCAATACAAACTACAATAATAAGTTGCCGTGGGTCGGTATCTAATTTAAGCGCAGAGGAGAGTATTCATTAATCTAAAGAACAAATACTATGGAAGCAACTTCGAAATCTCGAAAAAAAAGCTGATCCTTAAATTTTTTGGAGCGACGTCGTTGACTATGTACAGAATAGTATTTTTTTTCCTGATTTCAGGGTTGCTCCCAATGTAAAGTTGTTCGTTATGATGAATACATTCAATTCACCACTTAAAAAGACCACGGCTAATCATGTTACACCTTATGCAACATGTAACAGAATAAACGAAAAACCTGAAAGTAGTTTGTTCAAAATAACTAGGAAAATAAATAAATAAATATTTTCCGGCACACACACACACAGCACCATCTAGTCCCAAACTAAGCAGAGCTTGTACTATGGGTACTAGACAATGGATATAATACTTTTATACTTTTTTTGTTGTAAATACATACTTATAATACATAAGAAACCCTCAGACAAACATAAACACTTGTTCATCACAAAAATATTTGTGTCGTGTGGGAATCGAACCCACGGCCTCGTGATTAGCAGCCCGACACTCGAACCACTAGACCACAGACGTCGTCAAACTAGGAGAATCAATTAGTATGGTTTTTATACAATGTTACATTTAAGGCTGGGTCAAATCAACTGTAGCGCATCACAGCGCAGCGCGTCGCGTCGCGTCGTGACATTATAATGTATGAAATCGTATGGGAGATGACACACTAAGGGCACAACTACGCGCAGCGGCGCTTGGTGTGTCATCTTCCATACGATTTCATACCTCTTTAAACATTACAACGTCACCTGCTGCAACGCAACGTGCTGCGCTGTGATGCGCTGCAGTTGGTTTGACCCAGCCTTAAACCTTTTTTTTAAGTTTTGTATCTTAATGATAGATAAATATATCAACTGATGTTAAGTACGTATGTCCTTAAGTGGCAGTGGGTGGGGCACATTGCTCGCAAAACGGATGGCCGATGGGGCAGTAAAGTTCTGGAGTGACGACCGCGTACTGGAAGGCACAGCATGGGTAGCAATCTAAAATGCCAAAAGTGGCCGTTTTCCGCACAACTACAACTACAGCGAACTATAATTTACAGACTTAATAATTTCTAATTAAACTACAGTATCTGTACTTCAATCATTAAAAACTAATCGAAAAAAAATCGATAAATGATGTATTGTACATGATGTAGTACAGCGAGTTATAATTTTTTTACTGATGGGGGTGCGACTTGGCTGCTACATTCCCCTTAACAGATATTTAAAAAAAAACTACTGTACCAACAATTTTTATTTAATTATATTAGTTTATGAAACCGTTGCATAACAGGGGTTATTAAAACACGAGTGTGAGTTTAAAAACCGAGCCGTAGGCGAGGTTTTTAATAGTATCACACGAGTGTTTTAATACCTAGTTATGTTAGTTTCATACACTACTTTATCTAAACTCATACAATTTTAAATAAAATACCAAAGTCAAAATCTTGGTAACATTGTCGTAGTTTTTCTTGATTTTTCTGGTAAAAGATTGTTCGTCATTTACGTTGCTGCATCCAGAAATTCAGGCGGGGTCATATTCTCCTCAGTTCAGTATCACTAGTCAGATATTGTTGCCCAGAATAAAAATTTAGACATACAAAACCAACGTAAACAATTACAATAAATTTATAAGTTATGGTGACCAAATCCAGTAGGCCATGGCGCGCGGCCGCGCACGCGCCCTAACGCTCGTCAACACAGATAATAAAATATATTCTGGCGAAAACATTATAATCGGAACTAATTTTCTATCCTTGTCAGGATTCCGTCAATTTCTGTTTTATATACAAAAAATATGTAAATCCAAAGTTCTGCCAAAAACGCGATTTTAAACGATAAAAATTTTCAATGTACGTGGGACACTCAGAAAGTTTTGCGAAACTAAAAAAAATTGTTCTATACGTACATATATTTTTATCAAATCTTTTCAAAGTACTTTCCACCAGCCTCTATACAAAGATTCATGCGCCTAAACCAGTTTTCAAAACACTTTTTCCAGTCCGCCGCAGACACCTCGTTTACAGCCTGCTCGAACGCAGCCAGCGCATCTTCCGGCGACGAAAATTGTATCCCTTTGAGCTGATTTTTTATTTTTGGGAATAAAAAGAAGTCACACGGTGCTAGATCAGGGCTGTAAGGAGGGTGACCCAGGAGTTTGACTGGCGTGCTGTCCAGGAAGTCCCTCGTTTTGAGTGCGGTGTGCGCAGGTGCATTGTCGTGGTGGAGCAGTAGCCCGCGGAGCCCTGTGTTTGGTCGCTTGTTGCTTATAACAGAGAAAACTTCTGGCAAACATTTGGTAGTATACCATTCGGCATTAATGCTTCTTTGATCCCGTAAGGGAATTGATACCAAGTGGCCAGTCAAATTAAAAAAGCTAGCGATCAAAATCTTACCCCCGCTTCTAGATCGCTTCACTTTGGTAGGCGTTGGCTCATTTTGAAACACCCAAACAGTCGACTGGCGCTTGGTTTCTGGGTCGTATTGATAAATCCAGGACTCATCACCTGTAACGATGTCGTAAACACGCCGAGACGAGCCTGCTTCAAATTTGTTAAGCATATCACGGCACCATTCCACCCGGGCCTGCTTCTGAGCATCGGTGAGGTTGTGCGGCACCCAGCGTGATACTATCCTCCTCACGCGAAGATGGCTGTGTAGAATCTCGTGAACGCTTCCCGATCCAATCTTCAATATGTGTTGAATCTCCTGATATGTAATTCGCCTATTGTCTTGGATTAAATTTTTCACTGCTAGCACGTTTTCTTCGGTAACAGCCGTCAAAGGGCGACCGCTTCTTTCGTCATCCCCCAAAGTTGGTCGACCGCGCTTGAATTCGTTATACCAACGATACACGGTTGCCTTGGAAGGACCTTCATCCATGAATGCCATTTGAAGTCTATCGTACGATTCATCCGGTTTCAGGCGACACTTGAAATCGTATAAAATCATAGCTCTAAAATGTTCCCGGCGCAGATCCATATTTCAGTGAGACACAATACTTTGAATTAACTCGCAAAAAATGTGGAGGGAAATTTTGAAATTGGAACTTACTTATTTTTACTTATAAATAATCATATTTTCGAAAAACATTATAACTGGCCAGTCTCCCATATATAAAAACTTTTTTTCGCAATACTTTCTGAGGGGCCTGGTATGACAAGTGGTGCCACCCAGAATTTTGTGTACTCTTTGGTGCCAAACTGTACGACTGCTAATAAAAAAGTTTGAAAACTCCTTGGTTGGGTCGAAGTGGCATTAAAAACTCCTTAGTTGGGCTGAAGTGAGCGGTTATGGAAAAAAAATTAAATTGCCGCATTGTTTTGTTCAGCAAACTGTATCGTAATGAAATTTTTTAAATTCATTACAGGTGCATGTGCGTAAAGTATGTCATAATGACATTACTTTCGAGTTCATAATTCGAATTTTACGATACGAGTGTAGATAAAAATCTTTTCGATGCACGCAGTAATCACTCACAATGACATTATCTTTTACAGTGTAGCGTGCTGTTTGGGACTTGATTATTTTTAGAACTGTGTTCCAAACTGGTGGTAGCTGTCAACCATCTTCTATAAGTATTAAAATTAGGGTGTTTAAAATAAATTTTTCAAACAAATTTCAATAGCCTTACGGAGCATTCTAGGTACAAATCGGATTTTCTTCTACAGGACTTGTAGTTTATTGTACTGTATATCTAATGCAATAATTTGACAGGATTTCATAAGCCAAAAAAAAAAAAATTGCAATCAGGTCATATACGAATAAAATTTTAGCCTTTTAAAATTTGGCTTCTTTCTCCTCTCTCTTACACGACTGGAAAGCAAACAAAGAACTCTTATAATAGTCTCATAAAGTCAGGCTGTCTGTCTGTCAGTCCGTTTGTATATCACCGTCTGCTTGATATATCTGCATATTCCAGGTTTTTTCCATGTCAATTTTACATGAAAACTTTTTTCCCAATTTTAGGTTTTTTTTTTTCAGTTTTTAGGGATGCCTTAAACGAGGCATCCCTAAAAACTGAAAAAAAAAAACCTAAAAATGGGAAAAAAGTTTTCATGTAAAATTTTAAATTTATTTGCTTATCGTGCCTTACTTAATTGTTGATTAAGTATTTTTTCTTAAGTTTTACTAATTGTCAAGACTACTTACGTAAACACCAGTTAAGTACCAGAGTTATTTTTCACGTCCAGACCTAAACTTGTCAGGAAAATGTAGACTAAATAATAAAACTATAATTTATTGTTAAACTTAAAATTACTTTGAGCTCACTAGAGACAAAAAATAAACAATAACCTTTGAAAAATAAATAAGATTTCTTGTAGGTAACTTTGAAAAATTCTTCAAACCTTTAGAGATACTTGAGACTCTCAATGATATGTTACGAAAGTCGAATAAACATAACATTTTTATTTGATTAAGTTTTGTTTAAGTTATGTTTATAAGCAAACAGTCATTTAACCAAGTACGAACTTAATACACTTTGTAATGATGAGTGTACAATTAGCATCGTCCTCCGCCGCAGTCGGATAACGAAGCACGTCGCCGCACTTCACATGCAACTTGACTTCTAACCTTTATTACAAAACAACCCTTATAACTTTCACATTCCCAAGGAATCGTCAACTGTAATTCTTTAGAAAAAAGGTTGAATTCGTTTCAGAAGTCTGAACTAAGTAAGGATGAATTTTGTAGATTTGTAAGTCTGTAGATGTTGCACTTGCCTACCTCACGATAGTGGATATAGTGAAGGGCTCTCCAATTGAAGTAGTTATACATACCGCAACTTTCAGGCTCTGCTACGAGTTCAGATTGGTTATGAATTATTGTTACAATGAATATTCTGTTTTGTTGTTGTTGTTATATGTTTTTATGATCTTCTTTAAAAACGAATAAGTTGCGATAATTTTTATAAAGATACGTTTAAGTTTTTATTATGTTAGTGACGCTTCTTCCACAAGAAACATTGGAGCTTAAATTCATGATGACATCATTGGTTCTAATGCAGCAATTTGATCAGCAAAAGTTGTTATAGTAGGCGCGGCTTAGCCTCATGTGCCTAACGAGGTAAACAAAGTTTGTGATGGGTGTCAAAGAACTACTTGAAACTAGGGTCAGCACTATTGCAGTAATTCTTTAGGTTTACTAAGAAGATTTCAGTAGAAGGTAGGTTGTTATCTTGCCTATAATTGCCTAGTGATACATGTATCTCTGTCATTTATTCTCAGGTTATCTCAACATAATGTTCCATGATCAATAAAATACATAGAATGAAAATAAATCGATAGAGATTTCAGACCAAGTAATAATTCTGTATTGAACAAAAAGCATACAAAAGTGCATAAAACTTTGTAACTTTTTAGTAAACGTGAACAAAAGCCAAGCGGGGCAAAAGGAAATCAAGTAGCTGCAATAAAAGAAAGCGATGAAGTCGCCTTTTGTGCAGCCGACAAAGTTGCAGGCGAGAACTGAGGTATCAAGTGACTTGCAAACTATTTCACTTCCACATTTTATCTTTAATCAGCTCCAATCGACAGAAAATTTCATAACTTGGGTATTGAATATGAATCATCACACGTAGTATTGTGTTATCTATTTAAATTTTTGATCAGAGAAAAAAATATGGATAATTTTTATAGGTACCGAGGATAGTATAAATGTGTGGCTAGAATTTATATCGTGGGACATTGATGGCAGTTTAGACAAGAAAATAAATAATAATGACACAAATCTTAGAATAACTAGGCTTAGAACTGCAGTAGTGGCACACGGAGTGAAGCAATTTCAAGGCTACGTTTGTACATTATTTGTGCGCTTGTGTGCGAACATTTTATGTGCCGTTTACGGGCACACATTGATTGTTTTTGTGTTTCAACATTAAGTAGATTTCTGAATGAAATTATCACTTAAGACATCAATCATCAAAAGGCCAATATTATTATCATGTCATTTACTAGATCACCCCTGAAAACCGACTGTGGAGTTGCACCATACTCAGCTACGGGTATTTACAAAGTAAAGCAGATCGTCAGCTCCCTACCTAAATTGTTACAACATTTACGCGGATGCAGAAGCGCTTCATTAGTAAGTTTACAAATCAAACATAGCAAAGCTGATGTGGGGTTATAAGTTTTAAGCGGAGAAATAGGAAATGGATAGTGTTGTACTTATAAAGTGATGAGAAATCTGTTTTTATGTTTAAACTTATATTCACAGCAGTTCGGAATAGCCATAGAAATCTTAATAATAAGGTAATAGAAATGTTATATACTGTTTTTTATTGACGGTCGATCACGAAAAGTACTGTAAAGAATGAAATTAAAGACAACGACTCGTTGTATTTTCACTTGAACATTTTTTTTCATTTAAGGGGAATGTAGCAGCCAAGTGGCGCCCCTATTAGTAAAAAAGTTATTTCTCGTTGAATAGGTAAATCATTTATCGAAAATTTGTTTTTAACGATTGAAGTACAGATACTGTAGTTTAATTAAACACTATTAACTCTGTAAATTATACTTCGCTGTAGTTGTTGTTATTCGTTGTTGTTGTTGCTGTTGTTGTTGTTAGAAACAGTGCGAAAAACGGCCACTTTTGGCATTTTTGCTATCTACAACTACATCGAACTATATTTTACAGAGTTAATAGTGTCTGATTAAACTAAAGTACCTGTACTCCAATAGTTAAAAACAAATTTTTGATAAATGATGTATTCAGCGAGTAATAATGTTTTTACTGATGGGGGCACCACTTGGCTGCTACATTCCCCTTAAGAAGATGCTCCCAAAACGTAATTCCCACCCTCGCACTCCCCTTACACAACGCAACTGCGGGCCGCTCTCGTAAATTTTATGCGAGTTGCAATAGAACTCATTTTCGAGAAAATCATTCTCGCGTGTTTTACCGCGGAAGTAAATGTCGTAAATCTCAAAACAGTTTTCTTTTTATTACAAGAATACTAAACAATCTATATAAATTTCCTCTAGCTAGTATTTAATAAACTTTATTATCTTCCTATTTGCATATATATATTTTATATAGCTAAGTTAAATAATAAAGGATAAATATTCGAAAAATCTCTAAAAACGCATGATTTTCAAAAAATAAAAGTATCGAACAAAAATCAACTAATTATGTAACTGTCTAGTCAAACGATGGCCAAAGGTTCAAAAAAACATGTATCTCAATTTGACATTCATCAAGCATGTGTTCCACTCAGCATATGTTTTCAAAAAGTCACCTCATTTTGAGAGCCTAGCCTTAAGGAAAAAGTAAAGAATAATAATTGTCACATGAGAGCATGATGCGTATTCAATGTAGGGATAATAGAGAAGATTTTTATTTCAAAATGCAAGAACGATTTTAAGTACAATTCGATTGTAGCAGTATACCTCGTAGGTTAGAATAATTAGGCTTAGAACAGTAGTCGCACGCATAGTGAAGCAAATTCAGTTCAATACAGCTTACGCGTGCTTATGTGTATGTCAGCGAACATTTTACGTTCCTCTTGGGGGCAAATACTCATACATACATATTATCACGCCTGTTTCCCTTTGGGGTAGGCAGAGACTATGGATTTCCACCTGCTACGATCCTGACACACCTCTTTCGCTTCATCTACGTCCATTAATCTCGTCATGCATGCTCGTCGGTTTAGAGAACTCTTAACCTGGCATTTTTTGAGAACGTCCACGATTTGATCGCGATACGTTCGCCGAGGTCATCCCCTTCCAACTCTTCCATCCACACTCGCTTCGTATACTTGTTTCGTCAATCTTCTCTCGTCCATCCTCTCTATGTCCAAACCATCTTAACATACCTTTCTCAATCTTTGCCACTACATCTTATTTCACTCCACAACGTTCCCTTATCACGGCGGGCAAATATCGATTGTATTTGTGCTTCAACTTTGAGCGGAATATTGAATGAACTATCACTCTATATCTTAATACTCTAAGCCTAGTAATGATTGCTCTTGCATCATATAAAGTTACACTAGACATTACGAGTGAACACCACTTAAATATATTTTATTTTGAGGGTTCTGTACACAAAGTGTGCCAACGGGATCTTATTACTCTGTCTCCGTCGTCGGTCCGTCCGTCTGTCTGTCACAGGGCTGTATCTTTGTAACCGTAATTGATTGCTAGTTGAAATTTTATAGAAGATTATATTACTATCAAAAGTCTAAATCTTTGGGAAAAAAAATTTAAAAATATATAAATTTTTTTCATGTTTTTTTCCTGCTTTATATTAAAAACGGTAATACATACAAGCGTCAAACTTTGTGTGATTGTAGTGCATACTATATCATTTAACAACAAGTAAGGCAAACATAGACAGGTATGGTGATGGATTACTGTATACCAAAGAGATACAATCTTCATATTTCACCTCCAGCAGCGTGCGCGCGTTGATATCTTTCAAGACACTAGACACATCATCATCGTAACCCTTACTGCGCGAGTCTGATGCACTTAGCCAATTTTTACACACGTATAATATTATTTTACATATCATCATCAGCCCTTTACTGTCCCCACTGCTGGGCACGGGACTTTTCTCAGAATGAGAATGTTAAGGCCGTCCACCACGCTGGCTTAGTGCGGGTGAGCGGATTACACACACCATCGAGAACGATATGGAGCACTCTCAGGTTTCGTTACGATGTATGGTGAATTATATTATACACTGTGGATAAAATATCACTGCGAAAATTCATTCAAAAGAATTTTCAGCACATACCAACGAATATATAATAAGCTAATTTTCATAACAAAAGGTTGCCTAGAGAATTCTTTTCATTCTTTCACTTCAAAATTGAACAAGCTGTAGACAAGGCATCAAATTACAAGGATTCTGTTCTCATGCAATAAGTACAACAGTTTCGTACTACTCGCGCGGATAAAGGAATTGAATTGAAAATGTGCGGAATTTGTATTTGCCCCTCGCTCACACATATGGTATTGTGTGACCGAGAGGCACATAGAAAAATAGATGTGCCGCCATTTCTAATGTTTTTAATAACGCCATTCCAGGATATATGTTACAAAACCTATTTAATTTATCATACAGAAAGGAACTTAGACTATAGTAGTGACGACCTGCTAAAGCAATCCTAATTCGCACACTCGGGCATACGAGGTCTTTACGCCGCTTGTTTGACAGCAACTGAGGATCATAAGCCAGTGATGAGTGTTTACGCAAAACTACATGTAGCGCACATAGCTGCCTTACAGTTAGAACAGAGACATCTTTATATAATTGGGCAGTAGGATGGCGGTAGGGCTTATTAAGCATAACTTTTAAGACTGCTCTCTGCGCTCTCTCAAGACGAACCATGGCGTTTTTAAAGGTGCCACCCCATACCGGTATACAATAGGTTACGAGTGATTGCACTAACGCAATGTATATAGACTTTAGGAGCGGCACTTCTACTACGTTTCTTAGCTTTTTCATCGGAAACATCAGCTTACGAACACGAGACACCATCACATCGATATGTTCGTGCCAACTTAACGTGTTGTCAATTTGAACTCCCAAATATCTAACACAAGAGGCTTTCTGAATATGAGGGCACCTGCAATCACTGGGTGTGGGGAAAGGGCAGCTATGGGCTTTAATATCACCAATGTTTGGTTGTGTTGAGCTTCTAGCTGAAAAGGTAACGAAATGGGTTTTTGCCACATTTAGCGTAAGCAAGTTAGAAGAAAGCCAATCCAAAACAATTCTAAGAGCCTCTTCAGCTCGGCGATGGGCCGAGTCCCAAGTATCACCGCTTACAATAAGTGCCGTGTCATCAGCGTAAACAAGAATACTGCAGTCAGGTATCGAGAGCTGACAGAGCCGGTTCACATAAATGAGAAAAAGTGTAGGGCCCAAGACACTACCCTGAGGCACTCCGAAAGTAAGACTTTCGTCACACTGACATAGTTTCCCACTTTTACGCATTGAGATCGGTTCGTAAGGTAGTCACGAAAAACCTTCAGTGCAACTCCTCTTACTCCAAGCTCCTCCATCGCCTGTAACAGGATTGGCACAGAGACCGTGTCAAAAGCTTTCGCAAGATCCAAGAAAATACCTATGGTTTTAATTTTGTTATCAAGATTTCCAGCAATATGGTTGGTTAACTCAAGTACAGCGTCTTCTGTTGATTTGCCTTTCCTGAAACCATACTGGTTTGAGGCAAGTGCTTTGTTATGCTCAAGGTAATTGTGGAGTCTTTTATTCAGTATTTTTTCCAGTATTTTGGATAAAATACTCAAAACTGATATGGGTCTATAGTTTTAGACACGGTTAACTGTCCCCAGCCTTGAATACAGGAGTAACCAGTGCTTTTTTAAACGTTTTCGGGAATACCCCACTAGATAGGCAGAGGTTACAAACGTGTGTGATGAGAGGAGTTAGGATATGCCGAGCCGATCTAACAACAGATACAGGTATTCCATCGTAACCCGCAGCACAGTTTAGTTTTAGACCCAAAATAATAGTATTTATTTCCTCTTGGTCACTCTCCAATAGAGCAAGGGAGTTTCACTGAGGATTAGTTTCACCAGTGTACTCAAAATTGTGAAAACGGCTAGCAAGTTGACTATTCTGTATCTGCGCCGCCAGACCGATCCTAACATTTGCAAAGTAGTGGTTAACAAAGTCTACTGAGGAATTCGGATCAACACACAAGTTGAGAAGAGCCGCGGACTCGTTTGTCGATACAGTTTTCCTGAAACTTATTGACTTTATGATATCCCAGGTTGCTTTTGAATTACCACTTGCCTTTCGAAGCTCGTTTTTATCATATTCACGTTTGATGTTTTTTAGAAGATTATTGCAATAATTTCTATATCTTGTGTAAGTAACCTTAGCTATCATATTATTAGGGTCTTTATTTGACTTCATGTGAAGTTTGTCACGGTTACGGATACACCGTAACAGACCAGGCGTAATCCATGGCTTAATGATCTTTTTCCTATGTGGTATTTTTTTCAAGGTGGAGTGTTTACATACAACGTTTAAGAGAGTGCAAACAAGGAGATCTGCACACTGGTTGGGGTCGGAGCTATTTAGTATTTCTGAGAAGTCTGTTTTCTCCAGACAATTTATCACTGCTGGTAAATTTATATGTCTAGAAATACTCTTTGGTTTTTTAACCGACGAAAAAAAGGAGGTTCTCAATTTTTTTTTTTTTTTTTTTTTTATGTATGACCATGCATAACTTTTTACAGAGTGGTCCGATTTTGATGATTCTTTTTTTAATGGATAGGATATATCTCGAAGTTGGTCCCATTTAAATTTCAAAATCAAAATCCACCCCTAAGGGTAGTAAAACAGGGGATGAGTGTTTGTTCACCCACTGAATTCTTACCTGTTAACCGATTCTGTTGAAACTTGACACACATAAATATAGTTCTAGACACTACGACATAATGGAGACCTGGAGTTAAATTTTAACCACAAAAATATGAAAAATAAAACTTTTTAACAAAAAATTGAACCAACGAAAACAGAAACTGAAAAGCGAAAAATAACTAATTATGAGTCGGCGCCAAACAACCAATCAACGAAGATCATTAAATTACTTTAAATAAATAATAAAAACAACGTCACATCAAATACAACGTGAAATTTTCATCGATAAACAATAACTTTCCAAAAATGCGTTCTCCGCTCGGCCACTTGCAACTTACACGCACTTTGCTTGTTAAAAGTTTGTTTGGCGCCAACTCATAATTAGTTATTTTTCGCTTTTCAGTTTCTGTTTTCGTCGGTTCAATTTTTTGTTAAAAAGTTTCATCTATAAGGGGAACTGAGTCTATGCAAAGCAGTACTGGCGTATGGTCAGTAAAATACGAATCAAAGACTAAAGTGGTGGAACACTTACTGGTCCTCAGCAGCACATGATCTAGACACCTGTTAATACGTGTGATGAAGTAATGTGTCAGAAGAAGGCCATGAAAACTTGTAACCGACAGGTACTCATCCGCCATAGTGTCAATATTTTCGGGGATAATATTTATGTTAATGTCGCCAATAATTGCCACTGTATTTACCGAAGAAAGCAATGTCAGTGTGTCATTTAATGAGCTCAAGAACCTGTCTGCTTTTCTAAACGAGGGTGACCTATAAATGGCCACAATGGCAGTATCCGAACCAAGTCTTAAAATAAGGCAATTGGCGTCTTGGACCTCAGGCTCTGTAATTGTGTAAATAAATTCGCTACGTGTATAAATGATGACTCCAACGTTTTGGTTATCAAAGCTAGATTTAACTGGGCTGTAGCCATTCAAGACGGGTATATAGGACACTTTGCTCAGCCAACACTCGGAAAGAACAATCACATCGCACCCAACGTCAATTGAGCCCATAAGTACAGTTAAGTTATCGAAATTGCAGTTTATACTCCGTATGTTTACATGAAGAACATTTAGTGTACGTTTAGATGAGTGCAAGTGTTGCAAACACTGATTTGGAGAACAGTCCACTGATTTAGCCATATTTAACGAATCAACGGAATCCATAAACTTATCAAAATTGTCCACTGTAATCCGGTAATAAAAGCAGGGTGCAAGATACAGGATCGAGTTGTCGATTTATACAAACGAAGGAACAGTAGGTGATTGATAGTTTTAAGGTGTTATATGGGAAGCTCAATTTGGTTACTAATATTTTATAGTTGTAATATTCGAAATAGTTATTTTTATGACAGTTTATGAGAGCGTGTTGTTGAGTATTTTGAATAAGTGTTGTGAGGATGGTAGTGAGTATATGTGTACTTTGTTTACATAATTTAAATTCAAAAACATGGCATGCATTATAATAATAGTTAAGGCTTAGTAAAGCACCCCAATAAAACAAATAGGAATAGCATAGTCAGACGTCTGGTTTCAGGTTCTTTAAATCAGCTTCGCTATTTATACAATGACCAGTGGCGCCCTCTATCTTTCGTATGAAAATCTTTCCATGTGAGGTCCAACAAAAACTGTAATCATTCGATTTACAGAAATCGCGAGCCAGGAAGTATAAGCGCTTCGCTTTGTGTGTCAAACTTTCGGATACAAAAACTGGTTTATCTGGGCCTTCTAGCTGTATTTTTGACGTTGATAATTTGTTTTCTTGATTAGTTTTATTGTAGCTTTTTACAAATTTAATTAATTTTTCCTTCATTATAATGGACGAAAAATTTACAAGAATAGTCTTGTTAGACTCAGATTTTGTTTTAAAGCGATAGACATCCCGTATATCAGATGCACATATCGGCAGCCCTACAGCTTTGCCAGTGTCTATAATGATTTTTGATAAGTCATCCTTAGCTTCATTGGGTATAGCCGGTAAGTTCCTCAGTTCCACACAGTAGGCTCTATGTAGGTTTTCCAAGTTCTCTACCTTCTCTTCCAATAATTGTATATAAGCTATGTTCTGGTTGCGCTCGGCTGGTAACTTATCAAACTCCTTCATCAGATCGTCATATTTACTTGAGACAAAATCAATTGAGCATTTCATGGATGCATTCAAATCCTTAATATCATTAACTGCCATTTGGAGCGCAGCGTATTTAACATTTTGCTGTTTTTACCCGACTGCGCCAGAAGGAGTTACCCGACTGCGCCAGAAGGAGGGTTATGTTTTTCGAGTGTATGTATGTATGTATGTATGTTTGTATGTATGTATGTATGTATGTATGTATG
This sequence comes from Asteroscopus sphinx, assembly GCA_949699075.1. NCBI lineage: Eukaryota > Metazoa > Arthropoda > Insecta > Lepidoptera > Noctuidae > Asteroscopus > Asteroscopus sphinx. The sequence continues at coordinate 17,949,885 of OX453013.1, forward strand.
TATATTTCTTTGGCACGCTCTGTGGCCTAAACGGCTTGATGGATTTGAGATTGAGAGGTGTCGTTAGATTTGTCTTAATTCTGAGAGTGACACTGGGTACATCAAAATTTAAAAAATTAAAATGGCCGCTTTTTGGCGCCATATTACCACTTCAAAAATTATTTTTTTCCTTCAAAAACTATCGAGTGGGGTATCAAAATAAAGGGTTTTATAAATTCTTTACTAAAATATATACAACTTATATGTTTAAATGTAATTTGGAATAAAAAATGCTAAAAAACAACAAAATATTCAACGTTAAAAATGAATATGACTTTTCAAAAAAAACATTAATAGTATGATAAACGAAATATGACAAAACTAAAAAAAAATTAATAAAAAAATTAATTAACAAAAACAAAAAACCCGACTGCGTGTAAAAATAACAGAAAAGATATAAACAAGACTTATCAACACGCAGGCGGAGGCTACCTATGAACTATTATGTAATTCATGACCAAAAACATACGTAGCCTCCGACTGCGTGTTGATAAGTCTTGTTTATATCTTTTCTGTTATTTTTACACGCAGTCGGGTTTTTTGTTTTTGTTAATTAATTTTTTTTCAAAATAAAGTCCTCATTTCATCCATGAAAACGTTCATGTCATCCACGTGCTCATGTTTACGTTTACGTTGATTGACTTTAGGTGACAATTCCGTCTGACTAGGTAAATCAGGCTCCGATTCATATTGTAAATCGGTTGATTTTGGTGGTGTACGTCTCAGAGGCATGTTTGTTTGTTTCCAGTGTAATGTATTTTAGGAAAAACACAAAAAGACAAAATATTTCTTACTTCCTCCTTTAGATTTAAACTAGGGTCTTCTTCTCAGAGCTGCGGGGCAATACACGACTGAATCCTGTAGGTGGGATGTGGTCAGTGACAGGAAGCTTCTGTATGTTGTGGCAGGTGGCCGTAGGCTACGGTCATATGTGTAATAAAATTAATCCACCAAGCTACGGGCGGCGACAATTATAGGGCGCGCAGGCAGGTACAGGAGTACTTAGTACTGTAGTGGCAGCAAGCCGTGACGCAGGCTTGGGCGGGGCGTAGTGCAACTGAGATAGCACGACAACTGAAGGCATCGAGTACTAGGAGCACAGGTGGTCAGCGGTGTAGCGAAGGAGCAGCTATCGACTACGTCACCGTGGAGGCGTCGCGTTGCGTGCTGGGGGCATGAGCAGATCGTTGCGCAACAAAGATGGCACTGTACCTTTGAGCTACTCACGCGCAAAAGGGGTGGAGCGTCCGTGTTCAGCGTTGGTGTGCTTTCGATGCAGCGTAGCGGCCAAATGTACCTCTTTGAGTTATGCACTCCTATTTTTTTGAGCTGATTTAACTTGGGTATTTGATTTTAAATTATAATTAAAATAACTTTGTGGAGTCTATAGCACGTCTGCTCGTGTTTGAGGTCCAGGGGGAAGGAAAACGATAGTCGATATATCGTGACATTTATCGTGTCGAAACTTACTCTTAAGTCATGTCGATTTAACTATGATTTATACGAAGCAACGAACGATAGTTATCGATAAATTTTCGTACGTAACCCTACTCTTAGTTGTGAATGTCATTGACTGTATTTATTTTGTTTTTGACTCACACACTTCGAAAATTGTCTATGACGTAAAAATTCACTTTATTTGTCTGTGAATTTGATAATTGACAAAGAATCCGAACGTTTATTAGAGTAGTGTATGACCGATATATTCAGAACACTATCGTGTCGTTTAGATGATGTCATTGTCAATTTTGCGAGTAGACCCCCTGAGCGCTCCCGAGCTTACGCACATAGAAAAAATGTGCATGTGCAAATACACACACAACTTAGTCCAACCCACCTTCGTGAGATAGAACAGCTGCACTAGTCTCGTCTGAGGAAATGCTTGTCTAAAAATTAAGTAACACACCTTTTTATAGGGTTAAATGGATGAGTAGATTTCACAATTCAGTATGTTTCATTTTGGCATGACTATCATGTTATCATTCACATCTAATTTTTGTTAGACAGTCTCAGCATTTTGTTTTCGACTTTTGCAGAAGCTGAACTTTCGATTCGAGATTGAACAACTCTGAACACCTAGATACATATGTCGTAACTTCACAACTCAAACTGGTATTTTACAGAGCTATTTGGTACAACCTTATTCCGACAAGATAATACAATACCAGGCCCCTCAGAAAGTATTGCGAAAAAAAGTTTTTATATATGGGAGACTGGCCAGTTATAATGTTTTTCGAAAATATGATTATTTATAAGTAAAAATAAGTAAGTTCCAATTTCAAAATTTCCCTCCACATTTTTTGCGAGTTAATTCAAAGTATTGTGTCTCACTGAAATATGGATCTGCGCCGGGAACATTTTAGAGCTATGATTTTATACGATTTCAAGTGTCGCCTGAAACCGGATGAATCGTACGATAGACTTCAAATGGCATTCATGGATGAAGGCCCTTCCAAGGCAACCGTGTATCGTTGGTATAACGAATTCAAGCGCGGTCGACCAACTTTGGGGGATGACGAAAGAAGCGGTCGCCCTTTGACGGCTGTTACCGAAGAAAACGTGCTAGCAGTGAAAAATTTAATCCAAGACAATAGGCGAATTACATATCAGGAGATTCAACACATATTGAAGATTGGATCGGGAAGCGTTCACGAGATTCTACACAGCTATCTTCGCGTGAGGAGGATAGTATCACGCTGGGTGCCGCACAACCTCACCGATGCTCAGAAGCAGGCCCGGGTGGAATGGTGCCGTGATATGCTTAACAAATTTGAAGCAGGCTCGTCTCGGCGTGTTTACGACATCGTTACAGGTGATGAGTCCTGGATTTATCAATACGACCCAGAAACCAAGCGCCAGTCGACTGTTTGGGTGTTTCAAAATGAGCCAACGCCTACCAAAGTGAAGCGATCTAGAAGCGGGGGTAAGATTTTGATCGCTAGCTTTTTTAATTTGACTGGCCACTTGGTATCAATTCCCTTACGGAATCAAAGAAGCATTAATGCCGAATGGTATACTACCAAATGTTTGCCAGAAGTTTTCTCTGTTATAAGCAACAAGCGACCAAACACAGGGCTCCGCGGGCTACTGCTCCACCACGACAATGCACCTGCGCACACCGCACTCAAAACGAGGGACTTCCTGGACAGCACGCCAGTCAAACTCCTGGGTCACCCTCCTTACAGCCCTGATCTAGCACCGTGTGACTTCTTTTTATTCCCAAAAATAAAAAATCAGCTCAAAGGGATACAATTTTCGTCGCCGGAAGATGCGCTGGCTGCGTTCGAGCAGGCTGTAAACGAGGTGTCTGCGGCGGACTGGAAAAAGTGTTTTGAAAACTGGTTTAGGCGCATGAATCTTTGTATAGAGGCTGGTGGAAAGTACTTTGAAAAGATTTGATAAAAATATATGTACGTATAGAACAATTTTTTTTAGTTTCGCAAAACTTTCTGAGTGTCCCACGTATTTACCAACCAACCCGTATGAGCCAACACTTGCTTCTCATTATGGCGACTATCAAAGTTATTCGTACCTATCATTAAACGCGGAAAATATTTTCATTGAAATTTCAATAATAATAATAATAATAAATATTTTTGGGACATTTTTCACACATCACCATCTAGTCCCAAACTAAGCAGAGCTTATGCTATGGGTACTAGACAATGGATATAATACTTATATACTTTTTTTTTTGTAAATACATACTTATAATACATAAGAAACAACCAGACCAACACAAACACTCATGTTCATCACACAAATATTTGTGTCCTGTGGGAATCGAACCCACGACCTCGTGATCAGCAGTCCGACACTCGAACCACTAGACCACAGAGTCGTACAATGGTTACACTTATATAATTTTGTGCATTTAAAGTTCCTTTTAAGAGTAATGGGAAGGTAAGGTTCGGTTTAAAGGTTAATATTAATTAGCTATGCAAACATGTCTATAACGTCCAATTTTTGATATGATGAGGTTTCGTTTGAGTAAAACTACAGATGAAACTAGAGCCTTACTCCCTGGTTCGAGCTCTGAACCAAATCAAACTAATGTCAATTCCTAGAGGAATGCAGTACGAATTGACACTAACTCGAATTCAAATTCGATTGATACAGAACTCGATGTAGTGGGGAAAGGCCCCTGTTAACGCTGAAAATTGTATTACCAAAAACAAATAAATAATTGTTCGTTACATATTAATGATAAACTATGTAATGAATATTTTTAATTCATGAGATCAATCACCATCACAAGGAAACCTTGCAGCAGTAAAAATTTGTAAAAAGCATAACTAATCAAAATTAATAATATTAGGAAGCGTTGTGGAGTGAAAGGAGATCTAGTGACAAAGATTGAGAAAGGTATGTTAAGATGGTTTGGACATATAGAGAGGATGGACGAGAGGAGATTGACGAAACAAGTATACGAAGCGAGTGTGGATGGAAGAGTTGGAAGGGGACGACCTCGGCGAACGTATCGCGATCAAATCGCGGACGTTCTCAAAAAATGCCAGGTTAAGAGTACTCTAAACCGACGAGCATGCATGGACGTAGATGAAGCGAAAGAGGTGTGTCTGTGTCAGGATCGTAGCAGTTAGAAATCCATAGTCTCTGCCTACTGTAGCGTTAACCCGCTACGGATAAAAACTTTTAGCATTTTTTTATTACTACCTTTTTTTTGTAAATTCTTTATAAAAATTCACTTGGCGTGTCATTTTTGAACTTCGATTTCGTAAATTTCTATCGTCAATTTTTTATTTTCAAAGCGCGTCATTGCAGATTTGGTAGCCATCAGAACTGGTTTTCTTCTTGTGTTCGTTCATTTACACCAAAATTTTGCTGATGTGATCATAATTGTCCGGTTTTACACCGTTGTTTGGTTATCCAGTCGGCTACATTTTGTACTTGTAAAAAGGTGTCGATGTCAGTTTGTTCTCTCCTGTTATTTTGGTATGTATTTCATATTTTTTTTCTGTTATTTAATCCCATTTACTAATTATTCATTCTCCCAATAATTCAAAAGATTCTGCTTGTGTCCTTTGTCTGAACGTCCTATTTGTTTGTCCTTAGACGTTCATATTAGTACACAAGCCGGGTTTCGGCTTCACCCCGTGGGACCAGCTGCATGGGGCCTGGTTTTGATCCGGCACCAAAGCAGTGTTGCTGAGGGTCCAGGACGGAAGATTTGAGGAAGAAAGAGCCAAATCTTCGTCGCTGTACTCCACCCAAATTGCCTTCCGGGAGTGCGAAATCCCTACCATCTTCACAAGGACAGCAGTTTATTTCAAGACCTCACTTTTATTTTCTTTTATAGTAGTGGTATATAGCAGCGTATTTTTTTTCCTGTTTAGTTTTACATTTCTTGCCATCCGCGGTATATGATATTTTATTTTATGTAAGGGGACGGAAAAACGAAACGTTGCATGCAATCTTTTATTTTTTTCGAGACAGTTTGTGTTTAGCTCGATTAACATCCCGGTCAATCTATATGTAAAATCTCGACTCTGCAGTGCTTTTTTTTTCGAAGTATCTTTTTTTTACCCTTTTGTACATTTTAAAAAAATATTTCGACCCGTTATTTTTTACCTTAAATTAAACGTGTTTGTGATGTGAAAAGTGTTTTCTTCCTTATTTTTTACGTTACAAATTGGCGCCCGAATTTAAAGTAAGTATTTAATATTTATTAATACTGATATAACAATTTTTTTTGTTATCTCGTGTGTGGTGCTCCTAGCGAGCAAAATTTCATTTTTTTTTTTCTTTCTATGTTTCAGGTATTAGAGTCGTACAGAGTCCCGAATAGAAGTTGAAGGAATTGCGTGTTTCTCGAAAGATCCATTTATTGTTTCTCATCTCACGAAATTGCTTGAAGAAATCATCATACTTTGCTTTAATACATTGTTTGTGAAATACAATTTTTAATACTAACCTTGTAACTATACCCAATATTGAACTCTTTTATTATTTCTTCCAAATAATAAATTTTAACCCGAATTTTATTCTGATCCTGTTGTTAGTCTTAGTTAGTTTCCCGTAGCGTGTGTTTGGTGTGTGGATGTTTAGGCGTCGTGACCAAAGGTAAGCTGTTTGCACGGTTGTTTGAGTCTATTTCTTATTTAGTTCTTAGGTCCGACCTACTTCTTGTTTACCCTTTTTGTAATTAAACATGGCAGAAGAAGCTCCTATCTGTGAGACTCCTCTTCGCGAAAGTCCTATTATTTCCAGACCCCCACCGATGTGAATGTTTCAAATGTTTATGATGGTAGTACGTGTGTTCGGCAATTTTTCTTGAGTATTGAGGAACAAAAGGAAGCGGATGATTTGTCTGACGGATATCTTTTGAAACGCTTCCACGAAGTGTTGTCCGGAGTCGCATTAACTTATTATAGGTCGATCCGCCGATCTGATTTAACGTATCTGGAACTTAAACAATATTTTGTAAAGACTTTCGGTTCTGTAGACTTTGAATTGACGACCTCTGTGGTCTAGTGGTTCGAGTATCGGACTGCTGATCACGAGGTTGTGGGTTCGATTCCCACAGGACACAAATATTTGTGTGGTGAACATGAGTGTTTGTGTTGGTCTGGTTGTTTCTTATGTATTTTAAGTATGTATTTACAAAAAAAAAGTATATAAGTATTATATCCATTGTCTAGTACCCATACCACAAGCTCTGCTTAGTTTGGGACTAGACGGTGATGTGTAAAAATGTTCCAAAAATATTATTATTATTATTATTAATTTAAAACCGAGCAACAGGTCAGGAATCTAAAGCAAAAACCTGATCAAACTGTTAAAGATTTTGTTATAAGGATTTCTCAACTGAATGACTCCTTACGCAAACCGGTCAATGAGTCAGATCTTTTGGAAATTATTATACATAACATGCATTCCAGATACTTCCCGTGTCTATCGATTCATAAATTTACTGATATGGACTCTCTTATTGATATGACTTCACATTTCGAAAGCTTTTTACCCGAAACGACTAAATTTGCTTCGAGCACTACCACCCAATCGCAAATGTGCCCAAAATGTAATAAAACAGGACATCCCTATCGTACTTGTCCTGACTTCCCTGGTATGCTGTGCTTTAAGTGCCACACGCCTGGTTTTATAACCCGTGATTGCCCTAAATGCAATCCAAAAAATGTTTAATCCACCGGCGACACGCTTTGCTCCGTACAGTGTCACCGGTGATAACGTCCGATTCGTCTGATAACCGACCGTTTATCGAGATTTTATTGTGTAACCGTGTCATTAAAGCGTTACTTGACTCTGGAGCACAAATGTCCCTTATTAGTGATTGTTTTACCCAGCAACTAGGTATCTCTCTGGGTAAAAACGATTCATGCCCTCGTGTTATTTCTGCTAATAACTCGCCTATTGATATTTTGGGAACAATTTATCTCCCAGTTAAGTTTAATGATACAACTTTTGTCCATGAATTTTTAGTAGCTCGTTCTATGTCTTCTTCTGTTATTCTAGGTATTGAATTCTGGAATAAGTTTGGTTTAACTTCCGTTTTTAGTCAAGCTTTTAACAAAAATATCAAAGGCAATATGTACCTTCCTTCCGACAACCACTGCCTTCCTCAGGTTTCTTGTATTAGTGAGGTTCGTTACGTACATCCGCGTAACGTTCTATTACCTGAACAAGAACTATGTCTTCAACAGGTCATTGATGAGTTCGAAGTCATTTCATCTGACAAGATTGGTCTGGGTAAGACTACTTGGTTATCACACAAGATTAACACATGTGGACCACCAATTAGACAAAGGTTTTACCCTCTTTCTCCTGTTAAATTAAAGATCCTCAACGAGGAGATTGATAAGATGCTGGAGGTGGGTGTCATTCGTCCCTCTCGTTCTCCGTGGGCTAGTCCAGTGGTTATGGTAACTAAGAAGGATGGGTCCGTTCGTTTCTGCGTTGACAGTAGGAAATTGAATAGCGTTACTACGAGGGATTCTTATCCTCTCCCTCGTATTCACGATATCCTTGACAACCTTCGCGGCGCAAGATATATAAGCTCGCTTGATTTTAGAAGTGCTTTTTGGCAGATCCCTCTTGCTGATGATGAGAGCTGTGAGAAAACTGCTTTTATAGTTCCTCAACGTGGTTTATTCGAGTTTGTCAGAATGCCATTTGGTCTCACAAATGCAGCCTCTGAGATGCAACGTCTTACCGATATGATTGTTAATTTTGAATTCACTTCTACCAGTGATAACTGTGTTTTCGGTTACGTTGATGACTTAATTCTGATTTCAAAAGACTTTCACAGTCACGTCGCGCTCCTTAGAAAGGTTCTAAACCGTCTTAAGGAAGCCGGTTTATCTATTAATCTTAAAAAATGCGAATTTTGTAAAAGCGAACTAAAATATTTGGGTTATATTGTAAATGAGAAGGGTTTACAAACTGACCCCAGCAAGCTTGATGCCATTAGGGACTATCCAACCCCTACTACAGCTAAGTCACTACGTGGTTTTATTGGAATGTGTTCCTATTATAGACGCTTTGTTGATGGTTTTTCTTCTATAATAGCTCCACTCACTGCCCTTATTGGAAAAAAGAAAGGTCGTGATCTTATAAATTGGGATAATGCCGCCGAAGACGCATTTACCAAATTAAAGGTCGCGTTAATCAATACACCGGTTATGGCTTGTCCGGATTTCTCGAAACCATTCTTTTTGCAGTGTGATGCGTCAGCGGTTGGTCTCGGTTCAGTTCTTTCACAAAAGATTGATAATGTTGAACACCCTATCGCTTATTATTCCCGCTTATTTTCCAAAGCTGAACGCAATTATAGTACTACTGAGCGCGAACTTTTGTCTGTACTTGATTCTATTAAGCATTTTCGGTGTTATTTAGATGGAATGAAGTTTAGTGTTATAACTGATCACATGGCCTTGAAATGGCTCCTCACGCTTCATAATCCTTCCGGCCGTTTAGCTCGATGGGCTACTATTATCTCCCAATATACTTTTGATATCGTTCACCGTAAGGGTTCGCAACACGTCGTACCTGATGCTTTATCTAGGATGTACGCAAGTCCGGTTACATTTGATCAAGGTCCTGAACATACTAATGATAGATGGTATAAAAGGGTTTATGTTGGTGCTCGAGATACTCCACAAATGTTTCCTGCATACGCCATTCGGAACGGTGCTCTCTTAAGACGCATGCCGATCATTACTCCTTTGTGTCCTGATCCTTGGCGTGTAGTTTTACCTGCTGAAAAGGTTCCATCCGCGATTTGGGAAGTACATAATAATCCTCCTTCGATACATCCTGGAGTAACCAAGACTTATCATAAACTCAAGGAAATTTTCTATTGGCCGAACATGTTTCGGGATGTAACCACGGCTCTTAAGCAATGTGATGTATGTAAAGCTTATAAGATCGCTAATACTCAACCCCGTGGTCTTATGTGTTACCCCAAGGTGGTTTCCTTGCCTTTACAAATGATTTCAATCGATATCATAGGCCCATTACCAATCGCTTATTATGGGTTCAAATACATTTTATCTATGGTTGATGTTTTTTCTAAATATGTCTGGCTTGTTCCCCTTAAGAAGGTTGACACCAGTTCAGTTATTAAAGCTCTGGAATCTGAAATATTTTTTAATTTTGGTGTTCCACGGTCTATTCTCTGTGACAATGCTACCGTTTTTCGTAGTAATCAGTTTTTAAACTATCTTAGGTCTTTTCACATTGATTCCCCGTCATTTACCCCATATTATACACCACAGGCCAATACGGTTGAACGCTATAACCAAAGTGTCATTACGTGTTTGAGCATTTTGGTTGGCGAGAACCAAAGGAATTGGGCAAAGATGTTGCCTAAAGTCAAACTATATCTCAATTCTTGTCTTAATTTAGCCACTGGTTTTACGCCAAACTTTCTCATATTCGGTAGAGAAGTCTGTATGGATTCATCCCGCGCTATTAGCCAGACCCCAAGCAATAATTTAGCTGGATGTCGGGAAATACACGCTAAGAATCTAACTTCCCTAGCCGATGTTTATGCGAAAGTAGCTGACAATCTCTCTACTGCCTTTCTCCGAAATTCTCGAACGTATAACGCGAACCGTACAGCGGTTACACTTAACGTTGGTGACATTGTATGGAGGCGTAATTTTTCTAAATCTTCATCTGCTGAATACTTTTCTGGTAAACTCGCTCCCCGCTTTATTAAATGCCGTGTTATTAGGGTCGTTTCTAGAACCACTTATGTCCTTCAAGACTGTGATTCTGTTCATTCTGGACAATATCATATTAAAGATATTCTTAAATGATTCAATCTGTTCAATAAGACCATAAGAATTACTTTAACTCTAACTTCTTAAAATTATAAATTAATTTTTGAAATAAATATTTCGATTATTATAATCAACTAAATAGCGACATCTAGCGGTTGTGTCTTGAACTATTTTCATGACCGGTTATTTAATTGTTTAATCTTACGCCGCTAGGTGGCGCTATCAATCGTTCTGTTTAGAGTCGGTATAATTTTTTCTATTGTTTAGACACTCATTTCACTTGAATTTTGAGTTTCATTTAGTTATCTATCCAATGTTACAGGATTTCCTCTTGGTTAATAACTTAAGAATTCCCTCCCTTTGTATATTTATCCTATTACAAGTTGTCCTCTCACTTTCGAACCTTCTGTTATGTGATATATTCTAATTCTTTTGAATAATTCACTATAAATTATTTTTCGATATGTCATCCTTTTATCTGGTGAAAGTTACACCACACCCTGTAGGACATTCGTTTACTATTTAATTTCACATCTGGAATTTATTTATTTCCTCTCTTGTTTTAATACTTATTCGTTGACTCCGTGTTGTTTTGTTTGACTGGAGTCGTATCTTTGACTGAGGTCGTATATTTTTTGACTGAAGCCGCTAGTATTTTCCTTAGACGGAATTTTTTGTTTGAAGTTTCGTTTATTTTTATTTTTTTCTTATTATTTAGGGATCTCCAAACTATAATTTGGTCAGTTTGGTCTAATGTGATTTATCATTTCCTAGCTTTAATGTTTTCCGTTATTCGCGACGCATCTGAAGCTCGCACTGATAACGTTTAGGTGAAGGTCAACTTTCATTTTTATTCAGTTTCTGCTGCACTTCGTTGTTGTTAATTAGAGTAATTTAGTTTATATATTAAAGTATATTTGTACTAAGTTAGTTTAATTTAAGTTAGTTTATTTAACAAGGTTTATTTAATTTCAGTAAGGTCTTAGGTTTTTTTTTTTTTTTTCGTGTTATCACTCCTTTTGGAGATGTTACTTTTCTTTTGTTTGGTCTTTCACTTTGTGTTGGCTCACTCCTTTAATAAATAATACATTAACTCAGGGTTGTCACATCCTTTTAGGGTTGTCACATCCTTTTAGGGTTGTCACATCCTTTCAGGGTTGCCACAGTTTTTTTTTTTTTTTTTTTTTTTTTGTTGGAAAAGGGGTACTGTAGCGTTAACCCGCTACGGATAAAAACTTTTTGCATTTTTTTATTACTACCTTTTTTTGTAAATTCTTTATAAAAATTCACTTGGCGTGTCATTTTTGAACTTCGATTTCGTAAATTTCTATCGTCAATTTTTTATTTTCAAAGCGCGTCATTGCAGATTTGGTAGCCATCAGAACTGGTTTTCTTCTTGTGTTCGTTCATTTACACCAAAATTTTGCTGATGTGATCATAATTGTCCGGTTTTACACCGTTGTTTGGTTATCCAGTCGGCTACATTTTGTACTTGTAAAAAGGTGTCGATGTCAGTTTGTTCTCTCCTGTTATTTTGGTATGTATTTCATATTTTTTTTCTGTTATTTAATCCCATTTACTAATTATTCATTCTCCCAATAATTCAAAAGATTCTGCTTGTGTCCTTTGTCTGAACGTCCTATTTGTTTGTCCTTAGACGTTCATATTAGTACACAAGCCGGGTTTCGGCTTCACCCCGTGGGACCAGCTGCATGGGGCCTGGTTTTGATCCGGCACCAAAGCAGTGTTGCTGAGGGTCCAGGACGGAAGATTTGAGGAAGAAAGAGCCAAATCTTCGTCGCTGTACTCCACCCAAATTGCCTTCCGGGAGTGCGAAATCCCTACCATCTTCACAAGGACAGCAGTTTATTTCAAGACCTCACTTTTATTTTCTTTTATAGTAGTGGTATATAGCAGCGTATTTTTTTTCCTGTTTAGTTTTACATTTCTTGCCATCCGCGGTATATGATATTTTATTTTATGTAAGGGGACGGAAAAACGAAACGTTGCATGCAATCTTTTATTTTTTTCGAGACAGTTTGTGTTTAGCTCGATTAACATCCCGGTCAATCTATATGTAAAATCTCGACTCTGCAGTGCTTTTTTTTTCGAAGTATCTTTTTTTTACCCTTTTGTACATTTTAAAAAAATATTTCGACCCGTTATTTTTTACCTTAAATTAAACGTGTTTGTGATGTGAAAAGTGTTTTCTTCCTTATTTTTTACGTTACACTACCCGAATGGGAAACAGGCGTGATAATATGTATGTATGTAATATTATTATTAGGAGGTACCGGAGGAGATGAAGCAAAAAATACTAAACTCTTTATTTTATACAATGCCTGTGTGTAAGGATTATAAGCAGTGGATGGGGACTCTTCATGTATGTGCATCACAGGCCCAGCAATATGATTTAAAAAGAAAATTCTTTCATAAAATGCTTCTTCACTCCGTCATAAAAGAAAACCTTTTTTTAACGTTTTAAAACTAAATTCGTTCGCGGAGAGCACGTTCAGAGCCTCATCACAAAGGCTTCGTTGCACCACCCTCTACGCATTCTAATGCAAATTTCATTGAAATGCTCTCCCATTGTTATCACTCTCAAGTCCCCAAGAGAACTTCGTACTCACATATTATACTTGGGCGACTCCACGATGTTATTAAAAATTAAATTTGAAGGGAGAAAATTGTGTGAAAACGTTCGCATGAATATTAGAGACGAATTAGCATTCATTATTAATTTTTTTTTTTAACATTTATTTATTTATTTAAGATAACGATGGATCCAATGTGTTAGTAACATATAACTTAACCTATGTTAGTACTTAATAACTAAAAGGGATTTGGTCCGGTCGACTAGCGCCCACACAAGTGGACTATCAGCTCGGGCGGCTATCATGTGCAGGATGGTGTTGTGGCTGCCGCGCAGCCTGCGCAGTAGTGAGGCGGACTTCTTGCGCCAGACGGCGTCGAATCCGTCTGTACGCGCGTTGGCAAACATTGCCGACGCACTACAATAGCGCGGCAGCCACAACAATGCCCTGAACGCATTATTGAACTGGACCCGCAGAGCGTTGTAAGCCTTTTGGGTATATCTGAACCACAGGGCTCCCGAGTACAGTGATGTGCAGTATGCTTTAAATAGTGTTATTTTGACTGGGGCTGCACATCGGGAAAACCTGCGGGCCAGCATGTTCGCCCGAACGGACAACGCTCTGCGTTCCCTCTCCAAATCCACATCGTCTTTCAAGTCATCTGTTACCAGGTGGCCCAGGTATTTAAATTGGAAGACCCTGTTAATATGTAGCCCATTTAGTAAAATGGGGGGAATCGAAGAGGGACACCTGGCACCCGACCTGAAGACGATGTACTTGGACTTACTATTATTATAGACTAGCCCATGTGAGAGTGCGTACGACTCACACACTGCGAGTAGCTTTCGGAGCGCGCTGACCGAGGGAGCAAGCAGCACCATGTCGTCTGCGTAGCTTAAATTGTTGACACAGACCCCATCAATAAAGCATCCAACACGCGTGCTGCTCAGTTGCTCGATCAGCGCGTTCACATACAAGCAGTGGCGTGCAGTGGCCTACTTCACTTGAATTTATTTTTGGTGTAAGTTATTGATTTTTTTATGTAGGAAGATTTATTCAGCATTAATAGGTTTAATAAAGGATAAAGAATCATAGTACTTTGAAAAAAATATAATAACTTACACCACTGTTGAGTTTGAATGAGGAAGGCACTGGGTATTGCCTAATTGCCTATATGCAATGCACGGCACTGCATACAAGCTAAAAAGCAGAGGAGAGGTCAGCCCCCCCTGCCTCACCCCGCACTCCGGCCTGCACTGTTCCGAGAGCCTACCCGCCCAGCGCACATGGCTCATCTGGTTCAAATACCAGTGTTTGAGGAGAGAGGCGAGCTCTGGTGGTAGCGTATTCTCTTTTAACTTCTTCCAAAGGATGTCATATGAGACCAGGTCAAAAGCCCTCGATAAGTCCAAAAAACACGCATAAATGGGCGTCTTCCGATCAGTATAATACCTGACAGTGTGCTTCAAGCTAAGAATGGCTGTCTCCGTTGACAACCCAGGCCGAAAACCGAACTGAGCGTCATGGAGCTTGACATGCCTATTTAGATGTGAGTTGAGCACACTGTCAAGTATCTTGGCTATGACAGTGGCTAGTGAAATTGGCCTATAATTTAACTTGTCCGATATGTCTCCGGTCTTGCTTTTGACCACAGGTACCACCAGGGCTCGCATCAGATCAGGAGGCAGATGTGAATAGCTCAGGCACAGGTTAAACAAAAGTGCGAGCACACGAGGTAAATGAGAACCAGCATGCTGCAGGTGTTCGATGCTGAGCCCGTCATGCCCAGGAGATTTACCTCTGGTCATCTTATTTACAATGCCCCTAATTTCCTTAGCAAGTATAACAGTCGGAACCTCTGCACCTTCAGGCCCACCATCGAACTCCCGGCATGGAGGTCCCAGTGGTGACTCTACGGCAAACTGCGTTTTAAATAACTCTGCGATATCCTCAGGAGAAGACACCCCGTCGATACTCACAGGAATGCCAGGACGAGAATTCAACCTATTAGTGGCTTTCCAAAAACTTTTGAAATCTGTGCTAGCATGATGTTTTGCTAACATATCCATTTTAATTTGTTCTTGGTGTTTTTGACACCACTTGAGCCTTCCCTTAAAAATCTTTCGAGCCATTAGCATTTTGTCAAAGATGGGACCAGAGGACGGCTGTCCATGCCAACACCATAAGTCAAATTCCATCCTGGCACTCCTGTGGGCCTCGCTCACATGCGTGTTCCAGCCGGCAAGGGTTTCTTCTGGCTGCCATACTTGTATACATAAGTAGCAGTTGCGCAAGCACATAAGATGTTTACTATGTCTTTATATAATTTATTAATAGAATCTTTGTGATGGTTATTATTACAATACTTGCCACAACATTCTAGGTACTCTACAGGTAAGTCAATATGCTTTAACATTGAGTTACACATAACAAAATACGAGTTACATTGATCTGCATTTCTCTCTCCCCATTTTATTTTATTATATGTAGGGTATTGCATAACAATTTTCTGCCTAACAATGTTAAGATTGCAGGTAAGAACTAAAGGTAGGTGGTCAGACCAATAGACGTCGTACTTTACGTACACATCTGTCACACAATGCAAAGCCGCGTCAGTCACAATGCAGTGGTCAAGCCAACGCACGCTCCCGTGAGCTTCACTAATAAATGTGAACGTCCCTGATGTAAGTTGCAACCTACTAGTGTCTATGCATGTCCAGTCTTGCTCCATGGAGAAATCTAAAAGTTCACGGTAAAATCGCTCACCTGGATGCGCGTTGTAGTCCCCGAGAATGAAAACGGACTCGACACCGCTATCATCTATTATGGCACTTAAGCACCCCAGGCAATCCGTGAACTCCGGCACATTTTCCACGCAGTCAGTAGGCATGTAAACACTCACGACTATTATCGGTCTATCTTTTGTCGTAACACGTATAGCCGCTATACGTGGATTAGCACATGGAATCACTGAGACGCACGGAAATACGGCCTTACGCCACAATAGTGCAACTCCACCGTAGGGCCGACCTCTGACGATGCCGGCGGCCGTATCCATTGCAGACGTTCCCGTGCTGCCGAAGTCGTCGTGCACGGTTGACAGGAACGGTAGTTCGCCCATGTCTCTTGTAATGCGATTATGTCAGCAAAACTACATAGCTGTTTTATGCCATCTATTGACCGCTTGACATTTTTACAGTTAAACGTAACAAATGTAACGTTATGCATACTTATTTAGAAGGCTTTCTGATGACTTCAACGCTGTCAGACCGTGGATTTCTATAAGGCCTGAAACGTCTGCATGTGACGTCGGCCGGCCATAACTCGCCATTTAGAAACATGTCTAGTTTGGTGTTATAAACCATTAATTTATATGAATCATATTCTTTTTCTGTCCTCATTCTGATTTTCTGTAACACAACCTTTTCATTGGTCTTAGAGAATATGTATTCAGCAATGTCATTCGCCGATGTATCTTTGTGAACATTTGATAAAAATAGTGGTATTTTCACATTTGCGGGCTTGAACTTATCTCCAGGCATAAAAGCAGCTTTCCCTCGTACTACCCCCTCTGACTCTGCATGCCTATTTCTGAGCCTCTTACTCTGTACT
Source organism: Asteroscopus sphinx (assembly GCA_949699075.1). Lineage (NCBI taxonomy): Eukaryota > Metazoa > Arthropoda > Insecta > Lepidoptera > Noctuidae > Asteroscopus > Asteroscopus sphinx. The sequence goes on from OX453013.1 coordinate 17,966,392, forward strand.
GTTATCCACTCTTTTGTAGGACACTCCGTTTTCCATTCGCCTACGCGCACTGTGTCTGCTAATGATTTGCCTTTATTTACATCCGTCATCGCGGCGATTATATTCCCAGCCGTCGTCGCGCTAGTACTTATTTGTTTAGCAAACCGGTTTGGCGGCGGTGACAGTGGCACGGGCGTAGCTATCATAGTATGTTTAGGTGAACAACTGTCTGCCTCACTCCCACCACTGGCTTGGAGCCGCGGTACACTGCTGTTGGCGGCCGTGTTATCAGTTGCTTTGCGCACGAGTTTGATTGCACTACTATGACCGTCCACTAAACTCTTTGTTAGCGGGAAAGACGGGGACTGTGAAATCACTTGCTCAGTTGTTAAATTATTTTTCTCTGGTGTAGTATTATAACAGTTATTACTTGACAGGTTTATAATACCTATTGGACCACTATCACGACCTACATCCAGTAAATACGCACCCCGTTTTCTGTTTACATTCGCAAGGCCCGTACATTCTACGTTTACCAACGATGCAAACTTCATGTCGTTAATCTCAGTTTTCACACAGTTCAGTTGGTCAGCGGTTGCATAAGTTTCTTTTATGTTCCTTACCTCCGTTTTTAATACTACGATATCTTTTAATAAGGCTGAGACATCGACGTGATCGAAGGATACTGGTGGCAATTTCTCCAATTGCCTAGCAACAAAAATAGGTGTTTTGTCTGGGTCTGTGCTCTTAAACACGTAGATAACGTCTTCAATGTCCTTTTGTTCCTTATTCTTACGGCGCGCAATGTTGCGGGTACTTGTTGACACCGACTCGAACAACAAATCCTTCGCAGTGGTTATATCTGCGGTCGTATATGCACTTAAACACAACCGAATTAAACTCTCTTCGTCCATTATGTCGATTTTGTTCTGCACAAAACATAATAACTCGTTTATAACGATATTACACTGTATGCACTTTATTTTCTCTGAAGACATATTTTTTTTTTTTTCTGCACCCGAACGCAACCGAGTTCGCGCGAAGACTGATTAATGTGTAGTATTGTGGGGTAATTAATATTTTGTATATTTTGAAGTTTTGCTAACTGTGTTTTACCTATGCTCTACAGAAAAGTATGACCCTCGAAAAAGGTGAGGTAAGGTCATGAGGTCTATGACAAAATAATAAAATTGTGATCCCTATCATGTGGATTATAATAGGGCAGTTCATCACATAGAATATTCCATTAAAATATTATTATTACACACTGAAATTTTCGCATTTTTTGTATCTACAACTACAGCGAACTATAATAAACAGAGTTAATAGTTTCTGATTAAACTACAGTATACCTGTACTTTACTCAGCGAATAATTATTGTTTTACTGATAGGGGTGCTACTTAGCTCTTAGTAAGGTGGTGTTAACACCACACAATAAAATAATACAATAGTATTAAGTTGAATACAAAGTAGAGGTCATAATTGTTGGTTGGTTGCAGGTACCTTAAAATACAATAAGATGTTGTTTACAGAAAATAAAGAATAACATAACGTAGTCAGCCAATTACCGTCACACTGCTCGGCATCGGCCTCTTCTCAGAACGAGAAGAGTTAAGAAACTGGATGTAGTGATTTTTTCGTTTTTTTTACCACCATCTAGTCCCAAACTAAGCAGAGCTTGTGCTATGGGTACTAGACAATGGATAATAATACTTATGTACTTTTTTTGTTGTTGTAAATACATACTTATAATACATAAGAAACACCCAGCCAAACACAAACACTTATGTTTCATCATACAAATATTTGTGTCCTGTGGGAATCGAACCCACGACCTCGTGAACAGCAGTCCGATACTCGAACCACTAGACCACAGACGTCGTCCACCATACCAATACTACCTAGGCTATTGCCTAAATGGTACCGCAAGTCGGTTCGCCAAACTGAGACATGAAGATGGAAAGTCTCATGTGATTGTAATTTCACTGGCACCCGTACCCTTCAATTCAGACCGAAACACAGCAATGCAAGCATCACTATTTGGCGGAGAAGTAGGTACGGTGGAAGTACTTCCCCGGACGAGCTCTTTCACAAAGGAGCTCTACTACTACTTTAAATAAATAATAGTTCAGTGTTATAGAATAATCTAACATAATCAGCCCAATACTGTCCCTCTGCTGGGCACGGACCTCTTCTCAGACGGAGAAGAGTTAAGGCCTAATTTAATCACCTTGTCGGTTTGTTGTAAAATATAATTATTTAGTATGGTAGGTGTAATTTTCTGTGCAGGTGCTTAATATTATTAGAATACATTGTATTCATGAATACATGATGTTATTTTCAGACATCCACGCGGACGGAGTCGCGGGCACTGCTAGTTATTAATAAATTCATACCTAGTATTTTATTCTCGTATTCATTTATTATTTATTCCAGGGTCCTAGAAATAAGTTGGACGTTATATTATGTAAATGGATAAATAATTACTTCCGCTCCTAAAAACACGCCTGTAACGAATCTAGAAAAACAAGATATTTACAAACATCTTGTTTTTTCCTGAAGTTTGGAAATAAAAGTACAAATGTACAAAGTTAGAGGAGGAATAGTTCCTTAATCGGTGTTCTTTTTGCTAACGTATGAGTCAGGTTTGGGGTCACGGGGCGAGGTGGTATAATTTATCTAGATCCTGAAAAAAAGAGATTAGTAGGTATTATCTCTTTTTTCGGAATTACATGAATTACCTATGGACAAACAAAGAATAAAAAATAAAATAAAACTTAAGTAAGTACCTACGTCTCGTGCACCCTAGACAGTCAGCTTCGCTACCATCAAGCTATCTGTTACTCGGGTTTCGTACCCAAAGGCAGTACTATTATTTGTTCTGTGCCAAACGGTTTACTATTCTTACACCGCGCGCCGTCTGACCGTTCTATCTGTCACAAGGCTGTATTTTTATATTTAAGTTCATATTCATAGAATATGTGTTACTATAGAGTCTCTATTTTAGAAAAAAAAAAGTCTTAGCCCAAAATGGGATACATGAAAGATAAAAAATAAAAAAAAACAACGTTTTTGTTCCTGCTCTTTCATATAAAATGGTGACGCATTATAAGCGTCATACTTGGTTTAACAGTAGGTAGTTCATACTTTATAGTTAAATAGCAGGAAATAAAAAGATAGTTGATTATATTTTTTTACCCACGCCGTGTACAAGTACCTACCATCAATGCACTTGTCCGACTCGAACTTGGCTGGTTTTCTTTTTACCACAAGAGTAGTTTTTAAATAGTTCAATACAGAGAAGTGTAAATCTATCATGGACTCAAATTAATTACCTAGCTACAGATGGTAATTTTCTTGCAAAAAGGAACCCATGACATAATTTATTCGTAATATTTATGAAAAAGTGCGACGCCCGGTCAGTCGCCCTAGATATCGCTGGAGCGATGCGGTGGAAGGCGATCTTCTGGAGATCAGAGCCAGTGATTGGCGAAATACTGCCAAAGATCGCGGCAAGTGGCGTTCTCTCGTTTCGGAGGCCAAGACATATTTTGGGTCGCTGTGCCAGCGGAGTAAGTAAGTATTTATGAAAAAGTTTGCTTTGTAGTTAATAGTCGTAGACTAATTAATGCATATCATACATTGTGTAACACATGAAGTTTCACACACAATCTAAAATTCCTGATTTTTTGATAATCTCTTAAAATGTTAAAGGAATATTTGTTATTTTACCTTTATTTTAATTAAAGTCGATTAGGTAAAATTTGGAATTACGTCACATTAATTCTAAAGATACGATAATGTTACTTACTACGTGTCATAGTAGTGAAAAATGTACACTCATTTTACGGCCTGAATTTACGCGTAACATATGACGGTTTATCGGTGTTTTTAGAACATTAAGCACGTTACACTTTATTATGACGTACTGGCTTTTACTGCTGTTATTCCAGCTTCAAAACTGGTAGTAAATTTAATGCAGTACTCATTTGACTAAATCTGTTTCATATTTGGGTTTAATTTCGTCAGTTTAGTGTGGCGTTGCTATGATTACACATTAATTTACACATAGTAGTGTGAATACAGATTTAGTTAAGTGAATAATATTATTCTTAATTCATTACTAGTGGTTGCATGCGGCTTCGCCTGCGTGGGTGTCGTTTATCGCGGTGATGTCTTTTATTTCAGTAACAGACAAACAGACAGAGTTACTTTCGCATATGTAATATTATTAGTATGAAAGTATAGATTCAGGACAGTTTCATCTAAATATCTTCAGTTGGTTGTGATGACTATACGTGGGACACTCAGAAAGTTTTGCGAAACTAAAAAAAATTGTTCTATACGTACATATATTTTTATCAAATCTTTTCAAAGTACTTTCCACCAGCCTCTATACAAAGATTCATGCGCCTAAACCAGTTTTCAAAACACTTTTTCCAGTCCGCCGCAGACACCTCGTTTACAGCCTGCTCGAACGCAGCCAGCGCATCTTCCGGCGACGAAAATTGTATCCCTTTGAGCTGATTTTTTATTTTTGGGAATAAAAAGAAGTCACACGGTGCTAGATCAGGGCTGTAAGGAGGGTGACCCAGGAGTTTGACTGGCGTGCTGTCCAGGAAGTCCCTCGTTTTGAGTGCGGTGTGCGCAGGTGCATTGTCGTGGTGGAGCAGTAGCCCGCGGAGCCCTGTGTTTGGTCGCTTGTTGCTTATAACAGAGAAAACTTCTGGCAAACATTTGGTAGTATACCATTCGGCATTAATGCTTCTTTGATTCCGTAAGGGAATTGATACCAAGTGGCCAGTCAAATTAAAAAAGCTAGCGATCAAAATCTTACCCCCGCTTCTAGATCGCTTCACTTTGGTAGGCGTTGGCTCATTTTGAAACACCCAAACAGTCGACTGGCGCTTGGTTTCTGGGTCGTATTGATAAATCCAGGACTCATCACCTGTAACGATGTCGTAAACACGCCGAGACGAGCCTGCTTCAAATTTGTTAAGCATATCACGGCACCATTCCACCCGGGCCTGCTTCTGAGCATCGGTGAGGTTGTGCGGCACCCAGCGTGATACTATCCTCCTCACGCGAAGATAGCTGTGTAGAATCTCGTGAACGCTTCCCGATCCAATCTTCAATATGTGTTGAATCTCCTGATATGTAATTCGCCTATTGTCTTGGATTAAATTTTTCACTGCTAGCACGTTTTCTTCGGTAACAGCCGTCAAAGGGCGACCGCTTCTTTCGTCATCCCCCAAAGTTGGTCGACCGCGCTTGAATTCGTTATACCAACGATACACGGTTGCCTTGGAAGGGCCTTCATCCATGAATGCCATTTGAAGTCTATCGTACGATTCATCCGGTTTCAGGCGACACTTGAAATCGTATAAAATCATAGCTCTAAAATGTTCCCGGCGCAGATCCATATTTCAGTGAGACACAATACTTTGAATTAACTCGCAAAAAATGTGGAGGGAAATTTTGAAATTGGAACTTACTTATTTTTACTTATAAATAATCATATTTTCGAAAAACATTATAACTGGCCAGTCTCCCATATATAAAAACTTTTTTTCGCAATATTTTCTGAGGGGCCTGGTACAACGTTTTATTGAAATAACTAAAAACCTCTTTAGGGGTCATTGTGCTCAACACTATGTACAACTTTTACTATGGGACCAACCTTGAAATCACGAAAAAAACAGCTATTCCCTAAATTTGTGTTCACACAAATCGACAAAATGTAGGAAACACCTTAGTATTTTTTCGCGATTTTAGGGTTGATCCCATAGTAAAAGTTGTTCATACTGATGAGTACAATGACCCTTTAAGAGGTTTTCAGTTATTTCAATAACACGTTATATGAGGAAGTGTAATTCCCTGGGAAATAAAATTTCCTTGAGATCTTTATTGGAATATACTGATATTTTTACAGGAATTTCAATAAGAATGCATAGTCCACAGAAATAGATAGAATGGCCATGTGGGCAGGGCGCGCGTGGCAGCACCATACACCATAGTCCAGGATATTTCAAAGCCTTTCTCGGCACGCCTTATGACTTGTTTATATAAATACTGTAACAAAAACCCGCAAAAATGCCTTATTGTGCTGTTTCTAACTGCAGAAACAAAAGCTGTAAAGTACATTTGACAATTTTTTTTTTTTAAATAATGACGTCAAAATGTAAGGCGTAGTTTGTTCGAAACGGTGCCACGCATGAATCGCAAGTAAAATTGTGATTACAATCATTCTATCTATTCCTGAGGTTTAGTCTTAGCCTAAAAATTCGTCACCAAACGTTAAGGCATTTTATTGTAATCATTCTTTACAAATCGATCTTAACAGTTGATAATAGTTGATACTCGATCAGAGAAGAGGCCCACGCCCAGCAGTGGGATAGTAATGGGCTACTTATGATGATGACGATACTCATAATACACAAAGGTGCAACATACCACTTAACTGTGTTTAAGAGTAAACAGTAAACTATTTTATCTTAACAACAATACCTCAATTAAATTGTTCAAATTTGCAACTGAGCATTGTAACTAATGTTCTGAATTAAACAAATACTCGAGTTTAATTTAAACAGCGCCCGTTTAAGTTGGAACAAGTTGCGTACATACACCGTAGTTATAAGTCGTATACATTGGAAAACAAATAAACTTTCAGTTTGGAAGTTCGTTTCGTGGAACACTCGTAATTTTCTCTATCTTTCCCTTCATCTTGTTTCCTTTGGTAAATTAAATTCCACTTATTTTATGATATAGGTACCTACTGTTGACTGTACCTGTTGGTTGTCAAATTTATTTGTATTGGATTGTACTTGAAGCTAGTCTATACAATGTGTAACAGAATAAACGTAAGTCCTGAAAGATGTATGTTTATAATTACTAGGACAATCGACTGGTATGATTTTTTTGACGACCTCTGTGGTCTGGTGGTTCGAGTGTCGGACTGCTGATCCCGAGGTCGTGGGTTCGATTCCCACAGGACACAAATATTTGTGTGATGTGACATGAGTGTTTGTGTTGGGCTGGGTGTTTCTTATATATTATAAGTATGAATTTACAAAAAAAAAGTATATAAGTATCATATCCATTGTCTAGTACCCATATTACAAGCTCTGCTTAATTTGGGACTATATGGTGCTGTGTAAAAATAAAAATGTCCCAAAAATATTTATTTATTTATATAAACCATGTAAAATTTTACCCTATTTTTTAATTTTTCAGCTTCAGTCCGTGAAGTCCAGGAAGACCGACGAAATACCCCTCGAGTGTTTGGGTCAAACATATGCATTTATTTATTTTTTTGGCGACTAAGGGATTCACCAGAGGATGGGCAGCAGCGTTCTCTGAGTATTTAACCAACCAACTGCAATCGCCAACCCGCCTGCCAAGCGTGGCGATTATGGCATATCCCCCCAATATATGCTTGGGGGAGGCCTGTGTCCAGCAGTGGACGTCTTACGGCTGAAATGATGATATGCATTTATTATTGAACGGATGGGCGCCATCGCTTATGTTGTATAAATTGTTGGTGAAATAAACGTTATTTATTTATTTTATTTATATGGCTCGCGGTGGATCCAACTTGCATATTGTACGAAAACGTTGCGGACCACCGATGCATGGTCCGGCCGACGCACATCATCCTGCAGCTGTCCCGCAACCAATTCGGTAACTGTATGCCTAAAAACCATGTAAGTGATTTCGAAAATAAAAAAAACAGATTGTATCTATTCCTAATATTCTTAATGGGGTGTCTTACGTTTATTCTGTTGTATGTTGTATAAGTGTAGTATAAATATGGGTTCTGCCCCGCCATTAAAGGAAAAAGTGCAGCATCATATTTAGAGTCACGACACGTGTCACAATGTAAAGAGTCTACTACAGTAGATATAGATATTGCTCATTATCTCCTATAGATAAGTCGTCTTTTCGTCTATCAGCCTTCATCTCATCATTTACTTCCTTTTCATCCATATAATTCTTCACGCAATCTAACCATGAACATTCATATTCATCACTTTCTTAGTAATATGCGTTTCATCCCTCCTCGTCACATGCCCATACCAACCCAAACGATTTCCTTTCAACTTTTCTATTACTGGCGCCACTTTCAAACTCCTTTTGTCATATATATTAATTTCTTAATTTATCCATTCCTGTCACTCCACACATCGATCTCAACATTCTGATATCATCGTCTTCTTATCTACTTATATATTATAACTAGCCGCATTATACGAAAAGCATAAGAATATCGTATCTCGTCAAAAGCGGGATCGATTATATTGTCTGTAAGAAAATACTTTTGAAATCAACAGCATCCAAAATCAACTCATGCTTATATTAATTATTATTTCAGTTTTTTCTCTTTATTCAATACGAACATAATCAATCAATAATCAAAGCTTCTTGGAAAACGAACTCATTAATAAGAATTTTCCCTCACATGCTCATAAAAGTTATTAATAACTTTAGTACTTTTCCACATACGACCAAAGTATTGCTGGATTATTTCGTCTACGTAAACATGAAATATGGTCATAAACAAAAATCTGAAAATAAATTACGTCATAAATGTGGATTTATTAGGAGCTATCCGAGGCGGAATGCGTGACGAAACCTGGATTCTAGCAAAGGAATTTAAAATGTGAGCCTTAGTATTTCAAACTCCATTGCTTCGTTCCCGGAGAATTTTATTGCAATATCAACTGTAAAAGCAATGGAAACTGAAATGAAAAATTCGAAATACTCAACTTTGTAATTCGTTTCAGGCTTGCTTGCTACGTGGCTTCAGTTGGAATTATTTCAATAACACTGACGAATGGGTTTTATAACAGAATTGATTACAGGCCAGATAACGAGATGTAATCGTACCAGGGGGAATAGAGACAAATGTCGTATTGGTTGCAGATTTACAGCGCGGCGCGCGCCATCTGGCGTGCCAATTTATGAGTTTAATCAGGGAGCCGGCGTTGCCACCGGTTTGGGATCGCAGTGAGAATGGCGCCGGGCATGTTCGCTGTTGAGCTTGCAAGCCGCACGTAGGCACACCCTTTTATATACTGCATTGGCTTTTAGCTGCTGCAAATTGATTTTAAGTGGTTTTGTTCGTTTTTATCCCATAATACCTCCTTCGAATGCTGATTTAGATTCAGGCTTTGGATTGCGTTTAAGTGTAATCTCTGCTTTGATTTCAGAAAAGTATAAAGCCTTATTTAAGTTTGCTTAATAATGTTATATTGAAATCGTATGTACCGTAGACTCAAGCTCTATAATTCTGAGATTGGAAAACTACTCACCCATATTGTCAGTGGGTGTTATGAGACGCTTATTTAAAATCTTTTTCACATAGGATAGTACGGTACAGCTGCCAAATAGATGCTTTTGAAGTGAAGTATCTTTTACACTTATTCATAAGGCATCGTTTTATCCTATTGTCACTATACCAAGGCTATGAGAAAAAGATTATAATAATCTTACCTACTTAGGTAATAATATGTGAATCAGATAATAACATTTAAACCACCGACCTACAATCGATTAATAGTAGTTTATGAAACTGTTGCATAATAGGGGTTATTAAAACACGAGTGTGAGTTTAAAAACCGAGCCGTAGGCGAGGTTTTTAATAGTATCACACGAGTGTTTTAATACCTAATTATGTCAGTTTCATACACTATTTTATCTACACTCATACAATTTTAAATAAAATACCAAAGTCAAAATCTTAGTAACATTGTCGTTGTTTTTCTTGATTTCTCTGGTAAAAGATTGTTCGTCATTTACGTTGCTGCATCCAGAAATTCAGGCGGGGTCATATTTTCCTCAGTTCAGTATCACTGCTGTAGTCAGATATTTTTGCCCAGAATAAAACTTTCGACATACAAAACCATAATAATAACGTAAACAATAACAATAAATTTACAAGTAACGATGTCCATATCCAGTAGGCCAGGCGCGCGGCCGCGCACGCGCGCTGGTGCGCGCCTACACAGATAATAAAATATTGTCTGGCGACAACATTATAATCGGAACTAATTTTCTATCCTTGTCAGGATTCCGTCAATCTCTGTTTTATCATACAAAAAATATGCCTGTAAACACTTAAATATAATTAAAAGCAATATGACAATCAAAAGTTCTGCCAAAAACGCGATTTTAAACGATAAAAATTTTCAATGTATGACAAGTGGCGCCACCCTGAATTTTGTGTACTCATTGGTGCCAAACTGTACGACTGCTAAAAAAAAGGTTTGAAAACTCCTTGGTTAGGTCGAAGTGGCATTAAAAACTCCTTAGTTAGGCTGAAGTGTGCGGTTATGGAAAAAAAATTAAATTACCGCATTGTTTTGTTCAGCAAACTGTATCGTAATGAAACTTTTTAAATTCATAACAGGTGCATGTGCGTAAAGTATGTCATTATGACATTACTTTCGAGTTCATAATTCGAATTTTACGATACGAGTGTAGATAAAATAAATAAAGTTATCACCTCTTCATTAATGCTTTAACCTTCGCATTCGCAGCAGATGGATAATATTAGCTGCTTATGTAAACGTATATCTCATCCCAAGATAATTAGTTTTAGTAAAGGATGATCAGTAGTACATAATATCTGATAGTTGTTATGCCTTTGTAGCATTATAACTTGCAAGTATTGACTGATCTATTCGTAGAGAAGTGCCTCAGAGAGCACGTTAAGTTGTCGGTCCCGGTTGCCATACGAATATCTATGGCAATCGTTACGGGTAGTCAGAAGCCCGAAAGTCTGACAACTGGTCTAACCACTGAATGTCGGTATTACCCAGTAACTGGGTTGCGGGGATTTGATGGCAGTCGCTCCGTGTAAAATACTGATGTTCAGCCGCATCTGGTTAGACTGGAAGCCGACCCCAGCATAGTTGGGAAAAGGTTCGGATGATGATGATTCGTAAAGAAGTTAACTTTAATCTCTATCAATGCTCAGTAAATCCACATTGTAGATTCATACGATTAAGATCGCAATGGCAAATTCCCTCTACGTGTAATGGCAAATTGCTAGTTCATCGGTAACGACCTCTGGAATAGCCCATTTCGGTTGAGCCTTACAAATTGTACGGGTAGGTCCATAGTAGGTACTATTTCTCGTACTGAGGTCGCAATTAAACACGCAAACATTCGGACTTGAAAGAGATATCTGTATCTAATTTCCAGGCTTTGGAAGACGCTTCTCTACTGCTGTTTGCCGTGTGCTTGCAAATTTAATAGTAAATGCTGTTGAAAAATACACCTTAATTGTTAATTCATACGTGTGTTATGTTTTAAGATCATGTGAAACCACGGAATATAGCAATTAAGTGGAAGTGCCAATACGATTACTTAGAACGGGAACCAGTGTCACCATACTCACACGCTTACAACTGAAATAGTACATTGCAATACACAAAAAAACAATTGTGATTGGGTCCATTTAAAACTCAAATTAATAAATTCAATAATAATAGAAGTTGTTAAATTAAAAATATTGTATTGAAATAAATTAATTGTAAATATATACATATCTTTTGGTACAGTTTTACACAGCACTATCTAGTCCCAAACTAAGCAGAGCTTGTACTATGGGTGCCAGACATTGGATATAATACTTATATACATTTTTGTTGTAAGCAAATACAGAAATATAACAAAATTTTACACATATGAATAATTTTTCGTTCTACTATAATTTTTACTACCTAGTTAAAATTGCACAATAAGGAATAATACAATATTTCACGTAAGCGTTCGAGACGTCGTCTTGTCGCAGCGAGAAAATAAGCGCGATTGAGTGAGTGTTGCGGATGTCCGCTTAATTGTGACGCGTGCGGTAGCCGTGTAGTACTTTCACCTTGTTTTCTGTATCGGTGTGTGCCAAAGCTAGAATATAATCAAAAAGAATTACTTAAACTAAATTGCATCATCAACCATCAATTAATAACACTCTACTGCTGGACGTATGCCATTCAAAACGAGCCACTGGGCTCGATTTTTGGCCGTTCATATTCAGCATAAAAATTGTGATAGCCTATTAATTGTTGAACCTTTCATTCAGGAGAGTCTGACTTCATCGAACCCGGCCCTCACCTCGAATTTTAGGATTCATGTGCGAATCGGAATTTGATCATCACTTGCTTTAACGGTGAAGAGAAACATCGTGAGGAAACCTTCACCTGCGAATTTTCCTTAAAGTTCTTGATGGCATGTGACGTCTGCCAACTCGCTGTAGGACAGCGTGGTGGACTTAGGCCTGAATCTTTGTCATGCTGAAATGAGGCCAATATGAAAAGGGCATGTTGTCAAGGGGCATCAATTCAATTTTTTTATAGTTATGGCTCCATCGTGTCAAGGTAAAAAAAGACATAGAAATCAGTTCTTATTTTTAAACGCTGCTAATCATAAATTAACCAATGTTTGTAGAGATGATATGCATTAAGCAGAAAAAGGACAAAACAATATTATTAGTTGACATTCTTGACATGTAAATAATAATAATAATAATTCATTTAATTCAGGCATCAAGGCCCATAAAAAATACATTAAAACAATACACAATAAAACTTAAATAATAAAAATATGCTATACACTAATACATAATAAAAATAAAATAAAACAAGTTTAAGTACGTTGATTCGGCGACGTATTGCGCTGCGTCATGGTGTCATGTAGCCTTCCGCGAAAACGCCGAAACACGACACCCTTCGGCCAAAATTCCTCCTTCGAGAAGGTTTCTAGATGGTGACTCGGAACCCGCACCACAAAAGATTTAAAGTTAACTTTGTGGCGCGACTCCAACTTCTCAACCCTCAGGGTGAAATTGGTCTTCACTCTGATGTATTCCACGATCTCCTCTACCTTCGTGGTGTGATGCAGTCGCGACACGTACAGCTGCGTCGTAGGGATAGCGGGACGCAGCAACATGTTTGGTCCAGTCAGTGCAGTTCCGCACTGATTGCGGCAAGTAGGCTTCTTCGTCTTCTTCTTAATGACTTTAATGAAGCCTTCTTCATCGGCCTGTCCGTGGCTGATTACTGGTGGTAATGTGCTCAGGACTGGTTCGAGGGGCCCCTGGGCTCCCTTCATGGATTTAGGTTGCCGTTGATGATTGGTGGAAGCTTGAGTTACGGCAGCCGAGTAAGCACGTTTTGGTGTTGACGTGCCCACATTCATCGGCACCCCAACGAGGGGGGGTGCGGGGAGGGCGGGGTGCGGTTGTGCATCGCTTGCAGGTACAGCGGCCGGCGACGAGTCGAATTTTGCTGACTCGAAACTCGGCTGCGATGTATTAACCTCACTGTGACGTGTGTTGTTGTTAGTAGGCATAAGCGACCTACATACCGTGTTGCGTAAATCTGCCACTTCGGTACGTAGATCACTGATAGTGGATTGCGATGCTTCCAACTTCAACTGCATCTCGGCCAGGCTTGTTCTCAGACTAGTAATGTCCTTCAGCAGCCTGGTGACGTCGACGTGATCGAACGTGACAGGGGGCAGCTTACGCAAGTCCTTCGCCACGAAACTCGGCACGTCGTCTGGGTCGGTCTCCTTCAGCACTTTAATGATGTCTTGGAGACTCCTCACTCCCTTCTCATCCCTCCTGCGGGACGGCATTCGGTCGGCTATTTGAAGCGACTCGTACAGCAAGGTTTTGGCCCTGCGTATCTCCTCTTCACTGAAGTTCGAGGTACAGATTTGGGTCACGCTGACCTCGTCCATGACATCCAGCTGGTATTGCAGGAATGCCAGGACCTCGTTCGCCACGAGTTCCTCCGAACGCATGGTATTGTAGCAGCGACACGTGCCGCGCTCGGCACGAAATAATTTCTGCGTACTGTGCAGGCGCGTCCGAATGCAACGGTGGATCGCACTGCACTCACGAAAATTAAAAAATAAATAAATTTTAATTATGTAAAATACACAAAAATGTTACAACAACACAGAAGGAATTTAAGAAAATGCTAAGGGAAAAAGGACCAATAAGGATTGGTCAGATAAAAATAAGCTACAAATTAATATTCGGTTGTACCGAATATTGTTAACCCTGATGAATTTATAAAGAACTTTAATCATCGGAGTGTGGACGAACAAAAAAGGCATATTAATTGGGAGGGGGATATCAGTAGGGAGTAGGTCATTATGAGAAATCGATAGCCTGAGAGACGAAAAAAATAAGTGTTCCAGAGTACACTCATCCAGATAGCATTTACTAAGATGCAAAAGGAATTTCATATGACGTATTTTCTTTTACATATTCAGTATAGGTCTGTGGATTCAGTAAACAATACTTAGTTACATCAGAATAAGAACCAATAAACAAGTCTCGGTGAAGTGAGTAAACAGAACTTTCATTAGTTTCTAGCCTCAGTCTGGCCGTACCGTTATAATTTCGAAACTAGCCAACTAGATATTAGCACATCTAACTTTTCTAATCAAACTCGCGTAGACTTTTATAATAAAAATGTATGTGGCGTACAGATATATAAAACAGTATAATGCACTGGCCGCCACTACGTGCCTCAAGGCATAGACAAATACTCTCGCCTGCCAGAATTTAATTTTAAAGTTACTTTAAATACATTAAATTTCATATAAAAAATGGTATTTAATTTATCTTAATGTTGTAGCTTAACCACACATTCTGGACGATAGACCATCCTTTTTATGGTTCCGTACCCGAAGAGTGTCAAACGGGACCCTATTACTCTCGCTACGCTGTCCGTCCGTCCATCCGTCCGTCTGTCTGTCACAGGACTGTATCTATTGAACGGTAATAGGTAACCAGTTGAAATTTTCTCACAATATGTGCTGCTATGAGGGGTATCACGAGTTCACGACAAATACTAAAACAAAAAAAAGTCTTAAACCAAAGGGGGTCCCCATACAAGAAACCTCAAAAAACATGCATTTTTTTCAACGTTTTTGTTCCTGCTCTATCTTCAAAACGGTAATATACACCAGCGTCATACTTGGTCAGATTATAGTGCATATTATGTAATTTAGCAACAAATACTAAAAATTAGACAAACATACATATATTTGGTGGTACCTGCGTAAGAAAGACATGCAAAAATGTATATTTCGCGCACTGTACGTTGAAGTCTTTTAATAAACTCTCGTAAATTAAATCAGTTTCTATGGTCGATGGGTGGTACGGAACCCTTACTGCGTGAGTACGACTCGCACTTGGCCAGTTTTTAATCCGTGGGTGCCTTAATAGGACAATAGTATTAGGTTCATCAGGGGTTCGTCAGGAGTTATCGCTCATTTGATAGAACATTGGCGTTACTAAAATTACAATTTTATACATTGTACGCCAAACAATATAATAAATACATATACATCTCCTAAGTGTGGTGCATACATAAATAATTATATACTAAAATAAGTGGTGGTTTTGGTAGTGGTTGTGGTTGTGGTTGTGGTGGTGGTGGTGGTGGTGGTGGTGGTACTGGTTGTGGTGGTACTGGTTGTGGTGGTGGTATTGGTTGTGGTGGTGGTGGTGGTGGTGGTAGTGATTGTGGTGGTAGTGGTTGTGGTGGTAGTGGTTGTGGTGGTGGTGGTGGTGGTAGTGGTTGTGGTGGTGGTGGTAGTGGTAGTGGTTGTGGTGGTGGTGGTGGTGGTAGTGGTATTGGTGGTGGTTTTGGTGGTTGGTTATGTGACGTTACATATACTAATATAGGTCAAGATGTAAGTCTTTACTAACCAAATATGGGTAGTAATATCTGAAATAAAGATTTTTTTTTAAATAATTATTACTCCTGTTTTCCATTGGGGTTAGGCAGATACTATGGATTAACGCCTGCTACGATCCTGACATACCTCTATAGTCAAGTAAGTCCCAAGAGATTATGATTGATTAAATAACACCATTCTTCTTCTTCTATCGTGTCGACATGAGCTACATAATGATAATAGCTCATGCCGTGGGAAAAAGATTAGCCAGTCAGCAGGTTGGTAGCAGGGCTGACTGCCCAGGGTGCGCCAGACGATTAATTAAATCGTGGAGGCTCTTTTAATGCACCATTGACCTTTTATTATACACACATTGAAAGGTTCATGTTAGGCCTGATGGGATTGACGGATAAAACACATTTTGTTTAATTTTCCACTACCAATATTTCAACTATGACGTCATAGTTAAATATCATTATCAGCTTTGGGCTTAATTATTACATATAAGATTGGATTTCCATCAAGTAATATATTCATATTCATTTCTTTCGTGCACACAGATTAAATCAAGAAATTATTTAAAAATTACAGAATCTCCATGTCCCGCCGATAGGTATACGAAGTATTAATAATAATAAAAAAATAGAAACATAAATCAGTGCAATAATTAATACATCAAATATTATATATTATCTATATCATTATTTTGGTTTAGAAGTCTTAAGGTTCTGACAGACGGACAGACTGACGGACAAAATGCTGAGTGGCCTAGTTAATTCAGAGCAAAGCTGAGCAAATAAGTGACACGTTGAGCCTTCATACTCGTATTTCAGAAACTTGGTGTACTTTCATCCATGGTATAATATTATGCTAAGCCAGGTATTCTCTTCCCGTGATAGCCAGGTCACATGACTGGCCCAAGACTACGTCATCGGATGTGCACCTAATCGCGGTCTGGTAGCATGACACTAAACTTGTTTTTTTTTTTTTTCAATTTATTCATGACCATGGATACTTGTCCTTCAGTCGTAATCATTGAACATATTATACTTGTATCCTAGTAAAGTGATGGAAACTTTACTAGGTTTCTGAGGGGATGATGAGATAATACGAAAGTCATGTTTTTCAACTTTGTACCATTTATCCACACTTGTACACGTTAACGAGCACTTAACATTTAATAATCCACCATTATTACACATTAACACTCGAAGAAACACAAATTTTGGAAAATAATAAAAAATCCACAACACGATCTTTACGAATTTTCCCGCCAACCCCACTAAACTTGTCAGTTTAATGTGCTGCCACTATGTGTAAATAAATTACCTGAGAAATTTGCATTTTCTATGAAGAAGCAATTTTGAACTAGTAGTTTATACAGTTTACTTTTTTAACCAAATAGATGAATAACAGGAGATAGCAAATAGTTAAGCTAGTTAGCTATTTGTTTTATATTCATCATGTTAAAAAAAAAACAGTACGAGCGCCTACAAATAATCTGAGAGCAAATTCTCTTATCTATGCTTTACGTCAACTATATTATTTTTCTACAATTGTCACTTTTTATGTAGGTAGATTTTTGGTACTCAACTACAAAATCTGATAATCATCTAGGCTGCTTGTAAAACCACATAACATTCTATACGAAATTACTTGTTCTTATGAGTTTCACTAAAGGTTATTCCATTCTTGTGCTTAAACAGTACCTTTTTTTTTTTTTTTTTTTTTGTTTTCGAGTGGAAATCCTCATGGATACCCTCCGTCTGGGGAGGGCGGAGGGTTATGTCGGACTCTTACCGACTAAAACCACACGGTGGCCATCCTCTGCACAAAATAGAGGAGCTCCGGGAACTCCAGTGGACCGCGCCGGTGCCCCTCCAGTGCTAAGCCTTTGGCACGTCCCGGGGAAACAACAAGGTTTCCCCAACAGCAGCACGTGACCACCACGTGCTGTTGTCCTCCCCAGGGTCGCTTAATAGATGCCTCGAGTCCCCCTACTCTTGGCACCTACGATCCCGAAGGTCCCCCACCATCATTTGGTGGTGGGGGATGCGGCGATTCGCCCTATCTGGGCCTTGCACCGGGGCGGTTGCCTCTCCAGCGCCTTCGTCTCCGAGTGGGATCGGCCCTCTCCCGATCCCGCTCTGCGGCCTCCTTCTGGACCATGACAGCCTCGCAGAAGGAAGCCACGGCCCTCCAAGCCGTCGGCTCTGCCAGCATAGCCGACACTACTGCTGGCAGAGAAAGATCTTGCCCGATCTCGCTGACCAGGACACGCCGCTCTGGGCTCCACGCAGGGCACTCCTCAAGCGTGTGCTGTGCCGTGTCCTGGTCACTCCCACAATGGTGACAATTTGCCGTGACTTCGCGTCCGATCTTATTCAGATATTCACCAAAGCAACCATGCCCGGTAAATATCTGAGTAAGCCGGTAGGTGACACGCTCACTCCTGTTCAGCCAGGCTTCAAAGCACGGCAGGACAGCTTCAACCACACGCTTGTGCACGTACTGCGGCTCTTCGAGCCGCTCGCGCCACAACTCGAGCGCGTGTTGTCGCTCCTGCCGTCTCAGCATTTCAAACGTCCTTGCAGGCGCGCTCTCACCGCTTTGGCGGATGACGCGGATCCGGTCGTAGACCCTCGCGTCCATATCCGCCAAGATGTCCAACGGTGGGAAGCGTGCCAGGACAGTTGCCGCCTCATAGGATATCGTTCGGTATCCACGTGCAATCCGTATGGCCACTTTGCGCTGCAGGCTGTTGAACTTTGCCCTAGAGCGCTGGACGGTGCTTAAACAGTACCTATTAAAGATATCAATCAATGGAAACACTGATCGTGAGGTAGTCTTAGGCCATCGCGGGAAGAGAATACCTGACGTAGCATATTATTATACCATGCTTTTATCTATGATATGCCTCCACAAAGGAAAATATTATTTACTTTTTCATTCGGTTTATTAAATAGAGTATTATATAGACGATAAACACACAAAGGCTGTGTTAGGCATAAATATTGCTTAAGTTATCGCCTAAAAGATCTATGGGGGTTTCCAACCCCCATAGATCTTTCATTCATTTCATAGGCTGCGTATCGTCCTCCCGACAGTTATTGCGTTTTTTATGCGTGAAGTTTGGGAGGAATTCTATTTACTATAGTGCCTTCGTTGACAACGATATAATGATATTATAGTAAGTGTATATAACGATGAATAGTTGTGAGGCGATTATGTTAAATAAATAAATAATCATTTAAGTCACTTCATTATAGTCGTCGTCGTCGTAGTCGTCATTTAGTCCACTAGTGTAAGTATAAATGTTTCATTAAGTTTCAACCATTAATACCTGTTATGATGTAATTTTTCAGTTTAGCAGATTTTTGTTATAGGAACCTATTTTTTTTTTCTTAAAAACAATTAAAATTAAATTCTTACAATAACTACACAACATTATATTACATAATATGTCCCTGCCACAATTGTAAAATCGTTAAGTCCACTTTTTCACAGCGAGGCATATTTGGTAAAAAAAACCTGTAAATGACGCAAACGGGTTAGAGGAAAAAGAATACAACTAATTTGGAGTGAAAGTTTCGTTCTTTTATTTGGTATAAATCACCAAAACCCTGTAGTTATTATTAAACGAAAAAAGAACACACACATACTACGGACTAAATGATTTGTTAAAAAAACGAAAAAGACTTAGAGATTTTATGAACTGAATACGATAAATATTTAAATAATGATCATTTATTTAATGACAAATCTTTGTAAACATACTTGGTATTTAGAAAATATCTGGTAACACTAACACAAAAAAAAAAAAGCTCCAAAATTATTATTAGTGTGGAAAATCACTTTAGTGGACTATAAAAATAATAGGGCAACCATGTTAAACATTGATCACAACTTTAAATACCTTGTATAAATTGAGCTTATAATGTATCCACCTATATTTATATCCAAATTATGACTTCCATGGCCATTTATCTATTGAAACCTTCTTTTACATGACGTACACAACATTAGATCCACAAAGAAAGACAGCTTTTCGTCAAAAAGTCTCGTAGTCGTAGTCGTCGTAGAGGTCCGTTGAACGCAAAATTGTGTTCTATTTTATATAGTCTACAAAGTAACCATGCGAGAAAGCTACAAAGGCAAATTTATTTCCCTCTCACCTCTTGAGTTTCAAAGGCAGAACTGGATCTGAGCAATTTTACTTACTGTGTACTTAGACTGTCAGTGTCCAAGACAAGCTTGAAGTAAAATGGTACATCTTTCAAGCTATTATTTCGGTGTACTACATGAAGTATTTTTAAGCAAAAATGTAGCTTAAGTAATTTTGCACAAAACTTTTATTAGTCTAGTTAACAGGCTGTGTTTATAGCAAGAAGTAAAAATAATAATCCTAAAATCGTAAATCAAGTTCACTCACGTGTATCGTAATGGATAATAATTACGAAGATGAGTTTATTTTGTAATTAAAATATTGTGTAGTACAGTCGACTGCATGACAGTGGTAACACTTCAATTCGAAAACCACCCTTACTGCTTACGAAATAAGGATACTGCTAACGTAAGTGTTACCACCAACGTGCGGTCGACCGTACCATTGATCTGTATGAATATATATAATTTTGGGTACCTACTAAGAAAAACTTGTTTTAAAAGGTTGTAGAGAATGACAGTATTAACGTAAAAGCAGCGCTACAAACAGTATACTATGTCACTCTCCACTTCTCCAGCCCATAAACCATGTGTACGCAAAAAATCACATCGTTCCGTTGCTCCATTACTTCGTGGAAAAGAAACCAATCAAAAATGTTTTTTATGGTGTACAATAAAGCATATATAAATAAATAAATAAACAAACCAACAAACTAGGATGAGAATAATTTGATAAAAAAGTAGTCTTTTTTAAAACAAAAGCAAGTTAATATTGCATTGCCATCCAGTTTAAAGCTATGTTCTAAGATTTAAGTCTTTAGCTCATCGGGAAGTTAGTTTAAAATCGTTTGCAAAATTAGTACCGAACAGACAGGACTAAAAGCGAGTAAATAAAAACGTGGTAAAAAACAATATTATTACTATAAGATGTCTTTATAAAGTGTTTCGTTTAGTATGACTGTTTGGTTACAGTGTACTGAACAGCACTACAAGTAAATCGATCCAAATCACTACCATTTACCAAGCGCATGACATGAAATATAAATCTTCTCTCAATTTTATCTCCAAATATATATATAAACGGGTACGTTCAGGCTTAATGCGGCATACATAGATAAAACGATGCCATTAAAATGGACATTCTCGTAAATAACTTATCTCAATAACACATTTGTAACATAACACTCTCTTGTTCTATTGCTTATGTAACCATTTTGAGAATCTAATGGGTACTTTGTACCCCTTTGAAACGTATAGTCGAAGATTAGAATGAAATATTGTATTGAAACGATTATGGGAAAGCGTCTGGGAGTTGCGTAGTTACTTGGTTACTCGAAAATACTTAACGTGTCAGAATAAAGGCCTTTCTCTCTTTCTCTTTTCTCATGGGTATTGTCAAAAATGAATTAGCATTCTAATTGGATCCGATGGTTAATGAATAACGAGGGTCTTAACCTGTTAAGTTGACAGCAGACCCAACCTAATTGGAAGTGAATTTAAAAAGTTACTTATACATTTTTATAGCTTAATTACCACACCTGCTTAAGAGCAAAGAAAAAATAATGTATGTGTAATAATATTTATGAAAGAAAGAAATAGATTTATTGACTACAGTAAGAAGTACATAATCTTCCTCTATCGTGTCGACATGAACTTCATAATGATAATAGCTCATGCCGTGAAAAAAATACTAGCCAGTCAACAGGTTGGTAGCGGGGCTACTGCCCAGGGTGTGCTGGACGATTAATTAAATATTGTCATTCATGGAGGGTTTTTTAATGCACCCCCCACACACAATTATACAACTTCATCCCTTGTGTGCCCGGGCTGCACCAAGTAGGATTAGTTCAGCAAAAAGACCAGACAATTGCCTCGCGCTGGTTTTCAACTGGGCCTTATTGTGAGGTTTCACGGACGAAAACCAGTTTTATAGCGAGTAAACATATTTATTTATTTTAAACATGATCATCATCATTTCAGCCGAAAGACATCCACTGCTGGACATACACCTCCCCCAAGCATCGCCACAACGACCGGTCCTGCGCTTTCTGCATCCAGCGGATTCCCGCGACCTTCACCAGGTCAGGCGTGCAAACCAAAGGCTTTGTATACTTACCTAACTCTATGGTGCAAACATAGATTAATAATATTATTATGAATACAGTTGTAGTGTTATACTTTCAATACGCGATAAAAAAGAAATGAAAAATAAGTGCAACTGACGCAGAAGACAAATGCTATCAATTAATAATATCTAAATGCTTGCCACAGCCTGATCCGAGCGATGCCAACGCATTTTCATTAATCCTTAAATGAGAAAATCGAACATTCGAACAAACTTTCTGATAACTACACAAGTAAGCCCGTATATACATTGTACATGCCAGCACATAACCCTTTAATCGAAATACCAAACCGAAACATTGTCGAAGTTGGCTCGTAAACGTCAACATAAACTCCGGCCGTTAGCCGATCAGTGTTCATTGTGATCTCGCGTCTGGCTAACTAATATTCAAATTAGTGACGTCATCGGATTAGGCTCGCTGCCGCTCAATTTCCGTTGATCACTCCGGCATGGTTATTATGTAACGGAATGTATGCGAAATGCATTTTATTGAAAGTGACTACAGTAAAATTTCGTTATTCAAAAGTCATTCTTGAAAATATATATGAGAAAATCGAACAAACTTTCCTATAACTACATGAGTAAACACGTATGTACCGTCGACCGCACGTCGGTGGTAACACTTTGACATTAGCAGCATCTTTATTTCGTAAGCAGTAAGGGCGGGTTTTCGAATTGAAGTGTTACCACTGTCATACAGTCGACTGTTCACACAGATCAAGCTATACATTTCCAGGATAAGCTGACGTCGCATTGACGTCGCGTCGTCGGCTTTCCCTACAATAAGAGGTCAGCTTATACTGGAAATGTATAAACTTGATGTGGTGTAGCTGTGCGTACCATACATTGGCTTATTCCCATGAGCTCCAAATCTATTGTTCTCGTCAAAAAATGTTTTCATACATTGGT
Source organism: Asteroscopus sphinx (assembly GCA_949699075.1). Classification (NCBI taxonomy): domain Eukaryota; kingdom Metazoa; phylum Arthropoda; class Insecta; order Lepidoptera; family Noctuidae; genus Asteroscopus; species Asteroscopus sphinx. Next base: position 17,989,269 of record OX453013.1, read on the forward strand.
TCCCGAGAGCTCCAAATTTTGTAGAACAAACTAAATAAATATTAATATACCTACCTATTTTTATCCCGAGAGCTCCAAGCGAAATTGTGTATGGTTAGCAAAATAAAACGCTTATGGCTTACATTCATATTAATAATTTGCTGAATATAGTTTAAGGCATCAGTCACAAATCGACCTTAGGTTACACTTATAGTGTGAAATTCAAGAGTGAAAAATAGGTAATTAAAAATTTCTGTCATCACAAATCGACCTAAAAATTTATAAACATCAATTACAAATAAGTTAAAAATAGCCAGGAATCAATGTTTCTGATATCAGAAATCGGCTTTAAGTATATTTAAAATGAAAATGATTTATAAGTAAATAAAATATGCCACGTTGGTCTAGTGGTTGCAAGCACGACTGCTGAGCGTGGGGTCCTGGGTTCGATTCCCGGGTCGGGCAAAGTGTTATTGGGTTTTTTCATTAGGAAATTCTCAGTAGCAGCCCGGAATCTGGATTTGTGCCCGGTTGATGGCAATAGGCTCGCCCCCTATTACATGAGACTATAACATAACTGGCGAAATGTGGGTGTGCTATACACCTCTGCCTACCCCTTCGGGGAAATACAGGCGTTATGTTATGTTATGCAAAAATATGAAAAATCGGTTTCTGATTTTACACGTCGATCTTAGATATTATTATGCTACTAGTCAGGTACATAAAATATAAATTGCATAAAAGTAAAAAAAACACAGTTTTGGATATCACAATCTTCGATCAATCTTATGCTATACAAAAAAAACGTAACGAGACGCAGCGACGATGGCGGTGTGGACTGCATGGTCAGACTTTTTTTTTTTTGCTGTGGAATAATCCTCATGGACGCACTCCGCCCGGGGTAGGTGGAGCCAGTGTCGGACTCTTACCGACTAAAACCACCACGGTGTTCCTTCAACTACCTTAGCCGGGGGCGTGGGAACCCGTGAGTATTCACACAACCACCCCCGACAGGTCCTGGCCCGCCACAAGCAAGTGAGCCCCTTCTCCCCGTGCGGCCTAACGTTGGCCGCACCCTCCTAGGTGGCGCACACGGAACACTGCACGCCACCTCACCTCATGGGCCTTTACCAGTTGCGCCAACTACGCCGGCGTGCCAGCTACGCCAGCTGCTGGTCGGGCAGCAAACTATCCCGAGTCTGCTGCTCGCAGGCCCTACCTCCCGTAATTTTTTATAGAGGTTTTCTTCCTCTCGGTCCGGGCGGTGAAGCCAAGACCCTCGGTCCCAAGAGGCGCGAGAACACTACTCAGCGGGCACTCCTGCGATTACGAGATCGACGGGGGCAGGGAAAGACAGTCCCCACGCTGCCTGCCCAGTGGCTGCATGAGTGCACACCGGGCCCGCCCCTGCTCCTCCACTATGCCCTCTGTTGGCAACAGAGGAACACGTGGAGCAACTCCCCACTGGCCCAGAACGAGCCCCTCCTGCGCCAGAATATTCGCCACAGGCAATAAAATCCCCCGAAAGTTAATCCCTCGAAATAATTTTTTTGCCCGTGCCCAGGATGCACCGGCCAAACAACAGCGGTTCCCTCCAGACCAGTCCAGAAGGATAAGCAGCCGTCAGGCACACTTGGAGGTTTTCTGGCCAGCACCCCTGCATGGTCAGACTCACATCTCACAGTTCTCCGTTCGTTAGTATGATTGCTTCGTCAAATAAAAAATAAAAAACATCTTTAACGTATTAACTTTTATGCAATCTGTACCTTGAAATCCTTGGAGCTCATGGGACCGATTTTTTAAATTAATATTACAATATTTTTTCGTTTTGGAGCCCGTGGGAAGGAAATCCTGGAGCGCGCGGGAATAAGCCCATACATTATGTACAGGTCAGCACATAATCTTTTAATCGAAATACCAAACCGAAACAGTCAAAGTTGGCTCGTAAACGTCAACATAAACTTCACCCACAGCCAATCAATGTTTATTGTGATCACGCGTTTGGCTAACTAATATTCAAATTAGTGACGTCATCGGATTAGACTCACCGCTGCTCAATTTCGGTTGATTACTCTGGCACTGGTTATTATAGTAACAAAATGGATGCGTACATTTAAATTTTATTCAAAATCTTGTGATGCTGTAATTTTGTTAGCTTATAATAATTTGTAGGGTTAGATGAAGTATTATTTATTTAAAAAAAAACTTGTGTAGAATACTTTAATTATTATGGGGCTTTGGTACAAATGTAGAGTTGTTTTGTTATTTATCATCGAAATATTTTTTTCAGTCATGGCCATTTAGCTACCCAACTAACACTAGTTTAATTCCAAATGGGACGTAAGCGTAGCGGATATGGCACGTCATAATTGTTAACCTGTTTAAGTCAAATCATCAGGTGGACACGATGTCATTTTGAACTGATTAGCCAGCTTATACCTGCCCATTGGAAATTATTCATCATCATCATCATTTCAGCCGAAAGATGTCCACTGCTGGATATAGGCCTCCACCAGCATCTCCACAACGGCGAAATTATTTATTAAAAGGGCTTTGTAAATTTTGACCATGTCACCCCGTAAAACTATTGGAGGTAGTTAAGTTACATCCGTGTATCCAGAAATGGCGGACGTTGGCGTTCTCCACCGTGACCGTTCGAGTACTTGCGTTACCGAATTTGAGAGTATCTGAAGAGGCTACTAATTCAATGCTGTGTCGGTTAAAGTAACAGGTTTATACAGTGTGTGTGTGTGTTAGTTAAAGGGTTGGATTTGCAACAGCCACTTAGGAGTTTTTAACTATCATATTACATTTTCACGTCTTGCAAGTTAAACATGAAGGCAGTTCCGTGTAGTTCTGGACATAAAGAATTGCACTACCTTTATCTTCTCATGGGTGTCGTAAAAGGCGACTAAGGGATTCACCAGAGGATGGACAGCAGCGTTCTCTGAGCATTCAACCAACTAACTGGGATCGCCAACCCACCTGCCAAGCGTGGTGATTATGGCATATCCCCCCTTAATTGGGGGAGGCCTATTCCAGCAGTGGACGTCTTTCGGCTGAAATGATGAAGGCAGATAATTTGGTACCAATCAACTAGGTACAGCTGCCGAATTGCGTAACTCACTCGCGATCGCAATGAATAGGATTTAAATTTTCATTGCTCCGTGGGTTTTGACAATTCGTCTTATCGGCAACTGTGTGCCAAGCAATGAATATTGCTGTCATTTCAAAATGGAAGCTAATGTCAATGTGAATGCATTACAGAATTACCCCACTGGTTTATAAAATAATATAAAAATAAATGTCGTATGAACAGCACATTTTTTTTCACAGAATATACTCGTAATATTTTCATATTGGCAATACACGAGGCAGAAAGTTTACTTTCTCCCCCTGTTTCATAAGATTGAACCAGCAAATAAAGAAGCTTATAAATCAAACAGAAGCCAAGTAAATACACGAGACATTGAAACACATTGTCTCGTAATACAAACTATAAGAAGCAGACGGCATCGCGAAAGATTCAATTTTCTTTTCATATTTCTTCAGCAATTTATTCAAATGTGTTTGTTTTTCAAAAACTATCGTTGTCTATTACTGAGACACTGGAGCTTTAGGGCGCTCAAAATGAAACCAAAAGATTGTATAAAAAACTGGTTTACTAGTAGTTTTTACAATATTTCGATTATGCTGAGAACAATTAGCGGAGCTAGATGCTAGTTCTAAGGCTAGATGATTAACAACGTAATTGAAGGTAGAAAATTTACACTAAAAATTTGCTACAACTACAACGTTAATTAATATAAGTAGTACCGATATTAATAAAAATATAAAAATCAAGATTAGCAATGAGTTGCACGCAGGGTCTTGCTATTAAAATATTATCAGGCGTGAACAATCATTCTTGTGTATTGTTTATTTATATAATTTTGTTTACCTGATTACTGTCAGCAAGTATACAGATACAGACAAATAAATATCTTTAGAGATTTATGAAAAAAAAAAAATTAAGAAAAATAAAGCTGTTTTTTGCACGATCTTAGTCTAATATATTTGTTTTTCAATTTTGTTTTCCATCATGATACCAGTTATCTCGGGAGGTAGTAGTTAATCCCAGCTTTATTCTTTCCTCGCCCTTATTTTGTACGGTAAACAGGATTGTCACTTGTATTCCAGTTTTAATTTAAATTCCGTTGTCATTCACTTGCTGTATTTAATTATTTTGTATTTTCATGAATAAGTCCGCCTCTTATACTTGGTGTGAATTATTCTTAAATACTCTGATTAATAATATAATTATACAAAGAGGCGCAAAAGTTGTCACCCGATGTTCTTTGTTCTGAGACACATATCACACTTATTCATGCAAAGACGGCATGATAACAATAATATAAAAAGTCACTGTGTTTTTTTTCGAGTTTTTATAGTTCCTTTTTTGTCTGTTTATTGTATTTTAAGTTATGAGGGGCTCGTGGCGAAGTAGCAACCACGCGGATTGTACGATCTGCGAGGTTAAGCTGCACTTGCCGCGGTCAGTCTGTGGATGGGTGTTCATTTCGTTACACACCAAGACCCCTCCGTGCCTCGGAGAGCACGTCGCCCGGACGTCGGTCCCGGTTGTCATACGAATATCTATGGCAGTCGTTACGGGTAGTCAGAAGCCTGAAAGTCTAACAACTGGTCTAACCTCCGGATGTCAGTATTACCCAGTAACTGGGTTGCGGGGGTCTGATGGCAGTAGCTTCGTGTAAAATACTGATGTTCAGACGCATCTGGTTAGACTGGAAGCCGACCCCACCATAGTTGGGAAAAGGCTCGGAGGATGGTGATGATGATTGTATTTTAACTTGCATATGTATATTATGTCCTGTGTCTTGTTTTTGTACTAAATAAACGTTTTATCTATCTATCTATCTATGGCTGTAATTTGTTTTTATGAATGAATAACTTTGGTTTTGCTTTTGAATTATGTTGATTTGATGTCTAAAAAAAATTCCATTATGTCGAAAAAACTATGTCGGCTAAGTGGCGCCCGCCGGAATTAATTACCATTCGGGACCGATATCAATTTATTTTTTTCGATTTGATTTTTCATTTTCCATCACTCTTGCTAGAACTTCCGGCGATAGCACCTCGCGTTAAGTCGCGTTCTTGACGGATGTTATTTTTGAGGGCTTCAAGATTCTAAGGCTTGTTGACATAAACTCGTGACTTCAAAAAACCCCACAAAAATAAGTCCGGAACGGTTAAATCAGACGATCTTACCGGCCAGTGCAAATCGTCAAAACGAGAGATTAGGCGACGATCTTTGACAAGATACCTATAGACCAAATGTCACGAACAAAAATTTGATACATTCAAAACCTTGCCGATTTGCGTAGTACACGCGAATTACGCACACACTCACATTCAAACCTAGCCGAACTGTTTATTGTATTTCGAATCACCGAACGTGTCACCACGACACTTAACTGTCAAAGAGCTTTGAAAAAAATCTTAAAATACCTTCGTGTGTCGTGAAACGGTGCAAAAATAATTCTACAGCGCATAAAAAGTCAGATGGAATTACTTTTCACAAGTTAGTAATTTATTTTAATCATATTTTAATGTTTACAATTAATTTTCTTGTAACCTTACCGCGGCAAGGAATATTCCTGTGTTGCATGTTAATAAATTATAATTTACCCGAGAAATCGGGTAAAATTAATCGTCATGTTATTTTTACGCTTTTTTTGCTTTTTAGCTTTCCGAAAAACAAAAAGAGAAAAAAAGAGTGGGTTGAAGTAATACGTAATAGCAGAAGTGAAAATAATTGGTCACCATCCAATTATTCACTCATTTGTAGCGAACACTTTGTTGAGCATGATTTATACATGACTAAAAACGTAATCCCTCCTTTTGGGCTGCGCCGCAGTTGGGTGAAAATTTCTATTAAAACAACATAATGAATCCTTCACATCTACCACAATGGAATCCAATGAAATGAGTAATTTTTGATAATTTTGCAAATAATTTACCAAGGAATAGTATACAAGTATCCAACCAACAGCAGTGATTTTATTTTTAGTTTTAGTATAATGTTCCATTTTGTAAGTAACTACTATGAATAATTAAACCCTGATTAATAATATTTCAATTGTTTTTCTTACATCTAGCATTTTTTTGGCTGCAGTGAGATGAAAAGTTGTGTGTTTTGCACGGCTGCAAAATTATTTGCATCTCGTGCATTTACATTTTTTTGATTATATTTTAGAATTCAATCTTAAAATCCTTCGCTTGCTTTAATAGAAGAAAACGCGCTAAATAACAACTTTACAGTCTTGCATAGCAAATAACTATTTTTATTATATAGTTATATTCTATGTACGGCCAGGGACACGAATTATTTAGCAAATTGAGACACAAATTTTGCCGTATTTTGCCTTTCTAGTCCTGATCCTAGTCGTTGGTATACTGATAACGATATTATATTAATAATTGTGATTATTAATATACGGAAAATTTAAATTGACAGTCAATTTGCTAAACAATCCCTTTCCGTGACTGTTCATAATTGGATCGTATTAATTATTTAAAGACTTGATATTAGTCGTGGTCAGTTGTTTGATATCAGGGGTAAAAGATTTTATCTAGCAACATTCCCATCGCTGTCAATGTCACTCATAGATTTGCATACCCTGCATCAATTCAATGTTCCGCCGGAATTTGTCTTGAGTTTTTACTTGGTCTATGGCGACGATTAAACAATTATTTCATCAGGAAGCCTATGTCCAGCAGTGGACGTCTTTCGGCTGAAATGATGATGATGATGATGATGTACAAACACACATAAACAAACACATCGAACTATAAGTTCCAGTATAAGCTGACCTCTCATTGAACGGAAAGCCTACACAATGTGTGGTCAGCTTATATTGGCGTTGCTTGATGTGTAGCCGTGTGTACTAACGCTTATTACGTCTGGCGATCGATTTCTATACTCATTGAAGTAAAATGTGCAGTAAAGTAGCATACGATTCGTCGACTAACAACCGGGCTCATGCGCGGCCACTCGTTTAAAAAATAAAGATGTAATACCGCACCGTCATGCGTCACATCGCATCGGTCGATCGCTATCGGTTGGGAATTTTGTCTCGTCACATATTTTAAAAAACCGGTAATATGTGAGTCGGACTCACGCAGTAAGGGTTCCGTACCACCCATCGACCTGATACCCCATAGAAACTGATTTAATTTACGAGAGTTTATCAAAAGACATCAACGCACCTTGTGCGAAATAAGTATTTTTGCATCTCTTTCTTACGCAGGTACCACCACATATGTCTATGTTTGCCCTATTTTTAGTATTTGTTGCTAAACTTAATAGTATACACTATAATCAAACCAAGTTTGACACTAGTTTGTATTACCGTTTTGAAGATAGAGCAGAAACAAAAACGTTGAAAAAAAATCATGTTTTTCGAGGTTTCTTGTATGGGGACCCCCTTTGACTTTAGTTTTTTTTTAGTTTTTAGTATTTGTCGTGTATGCATCATAGTAACACATATTCTGTGAAAATTTTAAGTAGTTATCTCATACCGTTACAAAGATACAGCCCTATGACAGACAGACGTAGCGAGAGTAATAAGGTCCCGTTTGGCACTCTTCGGTTACGGAACCCTAAAAACGAGTGAATCGGTTAGCACCCATGTAGGCATAACACCTATGCTGTTAGCTGGCCAATACTTTAGCCGGCCGACATAGTAAGTTTCCACGCTTGGCCTTAAATAAGTGATATTAATTTATCAATACAATATAATGCAGTAAAATATCCTATTCTATGGTTCAAAGTCGAAGAAAAAAATCACCATAGTGTCAGTCAATCAGGAACTAAAACAAGCAGAAGACCAAGTGGAATTAAAGCACAAGACTTAAAAAGAAGATATCACAACTAGATAACCGACACATCAACCAGCCTTTTCATTTTCACCTTGAATTAAGATAAAGATGGCGTCAAATGCGCGGCAAGTTGAAATGGAAATACCCTGGTGGCGAGCGTTTTTATTCGTTGCGTGGTGGGTCGACGAATCCTCCTCATTTCACCTCAAGCAATTCTCCTGCAAATGAAAAAGTTTGAGTTATCAATTTCTCTCGCTATTCTGTATGCAGTCTTTAATTTTTCCCGTTTTCTACTGAGTTTTTCATTATTACCTCCATTAAGTTCGTTGAAAAGAAAAGCCAACGAGGGTGGTTGTTTTAGTTGGAATGAAAATAATAAATCACGGGGTAGGTAGATCGTAGACGGCAACTGGTCTATTTCATGCTCTTTGCATAAATGAATCCTAGACTAAAGTGTTCGCAATTTATGTGCTATTTTATTGTTTAAAACGTTAATTTAATTTGTTTCACTGTCCAACAACATGCTCGAAATTAAACTTTTTCTATTGTTGCTAACCTGTAATTTATTCGTGTGCCAGACATGCTTTTATCTTCTTTTTTCACTTTGTTCGACTAAATGGAATTTTTAGGGTAAAAATCTGTGAATACGGCTTCGTCTTCTACTGCGAATATGATAAAACAAAGCCAAAGCCAATATGACTTGGTAATGTTACAAATGAAAAGTTAAATCGCTTGAGAGCAAGTCTGTGGAATCTTGAATAAAATGAATGGCTAAAGACTAGTTATTCCTTTGGATCCTCTGCTGTTCGTAGATAAACCGAGGCTGTAGTAGATAACTAAGTTAAGACTAAAATTTATAATTGCTTTGATGTTGGAGAGTATCTATTAAAACACGATGATGGGTTTCAACAAACTGCATTTATTTCCGGTTAGTTAGGAACTAGCAAAAGACAATATTCTTATTATTCTTAATCTATGTAATGAGATGGTGTTGCAATACCTACATAGTAAATATAGCCAGTTTAATATTATTTTGATAAATAATAACAATACCACCACTTAACAAAATAATCCAAAAACAAAAAATGCTTTACATTACTAATTTAATTTTACTATGCCAATTTTTTGCATAAAATTACAGTGCTTTACTTTACATAGACTTTTAGTAAATATATCAGCTGGCATTTCTGATGTTTTCAAGTATTTTATTTTAACTAACTTTTGAGCGACAGCTTCCCTAATAAAATGAAATCTTACATCTATATGTTTACTTCTCCTGTGATACATACAATTTTCTGTAAGCTTTTGTGCACTCTGATTATCGTTATATAATACAATTGGCAATGTGTCCCTTTTAATAAGTTCACATAGTAAGTTTTTCAAGAAAATAGCTTCTTTGCTGGCCTCACAGACAGCCATATATTCAGCCTCTGTACTGGACAAGGCGACTGTCTGCTGCTTCCTACTCTCATGAGATATTACACAACCAGAGTAAGTAAAACAATATCCAGTGTAGGATTTTCTGTCTACTACATCTGAGGCCCAATCGGCATCAACAAATCCAATTATATCTGAACTATTTTTAACATACATTAGACCAAAAGATTTAGTAGAACTTAAATACTTTAAAACTCGCTTTGCATGTTTCCAATGTGTTTCACTGTTACAGTTATTGAACTGACTTAAATAACTAACACAATAAGATATATCAGGCCTAGTTAGAACTGAGAGATACATCAAGCTACCTATTAGTTGTTGATATGGATTGTTAGTAGTTACATTTTTACCTTTTTCAAGTTTTAAATTAACTTCCATTGGAGTGTCTACGTTTTTACAACTTTCCATATTAAATTTACACAATAATTTTTCTATGAAGTGTTCCTGATCTATACAAATTTTATTTTTCTCTATTTTAACACTCATACTTAAACATTTCCTTAACTGCCCTAAGTCTTTCAACTTAAACCTGGCACTTAACTGACCTTTTAGATTATCTACTTCTTTATTACAGTTTGAAAATATGAAAAAATCATCTACAAATAAAGCTACAAAAGTTTTATCATTGCCTGATAACTTTAAAAACAAACATGGTTCATAAACAGACTTTTTATAATTTCGTTCTTGTAAACAATCATCAACCTTTCTATACCATTGCCTTGCTGATTGTTTTAGTCCATAGATAGCCCTATTTAATTTCAAGACTTTATTTTCATTATTTTTACATATAAGATTCTGAGGTAATTGCATATAAACAGTTTCATCTAGTTAGCCATTTAGAAAAGCTGTTGTTACATCTAAATGGATTATATTCAAATCTAAGTTTACACTAATAGCGAACAACAATTTCAACGTGATATATTTAAGCACAGGTGAAAAAGTTTCTTTATAGTCAATTCCTTCTCTTTGTGTGAAACCTTTAGCCACTAATCTTGCCCTGTATTTCACTGTATCGTCGCTATTTAACTTCTTTTTGTATACCCATTTGCACTGAACTACTTTTCCATCATTTGGTTTATCTACCAATACCCAAGCTTCATTGTCATAGAATGATTGCAATTCTTCGGTCATGGCCCTGCACCATTCTTCTCGTTCTGCACCCCTCATCACCTCTTCATATGTAAGACTGTCTTCACACATATCCATATTATCAGTCACACATACATTACTGTACCCATACCTGATTGGTGGCCTTCTTTCTCGCATTGCTGACCTAGAACTGGCACCAATCTTTATCTCCTCATTTGACACACTGTCACAGAACTCTTCTGAACTAGAGGAATTCAAGGTCTCATCTGGTACGTATGTGGCATCTGACAGATCCATTGTGGATTCTGAATTAGAAGAAATTGTGGTATCATCTTCTTCATTCTTCTGTTCTACACTGGGAACTGCATTGTCCTTCTCTTCTACCGCAACTTGTATCATGTCTGAGTCTCTACTGGACTCCATAATAACAACATCCCTGCTGGTGGTAATGCTTTTTGTCCTTGGATTATATAGCCTATAACCCTTGGTATTTTCTGCATACCCAAGAAGAATATATTTTTCTGCCTTTTTGTCCCATTTGGTTCTCTTTATTTTAGGAATATGAACCATTGCAGTGCTTCCAAATATACGAATGTGGCTAAGATCGGGTTTTCTGCCCGTCCAGAGCTCATAAGGTGTTTTTTGTAAACCTGAAGCCAGTGTTCTGTTTCGTAAGTAGACTGTAGTGTTTACCGCTTCAGCCCAAAACTTTTTCTCCATATTAGCATCAAATAGAAGACACCGAGCTCTTTCCACAATCGTTCTTTTTAACCGCTCACACAGGCCATTCTGTTCCGGTGTATGGGGATTAGTTTTTTGATGCACGATACCAGCTTTCTTCAAAAAACCTTCAAACTCTGAAGAACAAAACTCCCCACCGTTGTCTGTTCTTAGTACCTTTATGCTCTTCTCTGTTTGCTTTTCTACTAACGCTTTGAAATCTTTAAAATATTTAAATGCTTCACTTTTCAACTTTAATAAATATACAAAGGCCATTCTGCTGTAGTCATCTACAAAAAGGAGAAAATACCTTGACAATCCTATTGAGACTGTTTCCATGGGACCGCAAACATCCGCATGAACCACCTCCAACACACTCTCGCATCTGGAACCTCTGTGTGAGAAAGGCAGTCTCGCTAGCTTCCCTTCACAACATGTGATACACTGGGATTTGTCAATTTCAGCTTTGTCCGGAAAAGATACACCCTCCACAGCGCCATTCTTCATATTGTTCAAATCCTTACTGTTTATATGGCCTAATCGTCGATGCCATAAAAAACTGTTTGTTACTGCTGAACCCGCCAACAAACAATCTTGTTTTATATCTAATTTGTACACCACATTCACTAAACTTGCGGTTGCAACAATAAAATCCTCGCAGTTTAGTATTTTGCAAACATTTCCTTCGAAAATAACTTGATTTCCATTTCGAATCAACTCACTAACTGACAGGAGGTTAGTAGTGAGGTTAGGAATGCACAAGACATCTTTCACAGTAATACTGATTTCTGAACCATTTACTAATGTTGTTAACTGCGTATTTCCTGAGCATAACACTGGTACTTCCATTTTATTTGCCACCACAATGCTTTTCATAGCCGGGTTGTAAGACACATTTTCCAAACGTTTTTCGTCGGTAATCATATGTGCGCTGGCGCCGGAATCTATATACCAATCCGTGTTTTTATATGTTGAGTTCAAGAACAATACACTGAATACTGCACTCTCGTTTTCTTTATTATTGTTACATTGATTTTTATAGTGTCCAATTTGCTTACATTTGTAACAACGAATTATTTTGATCGAATTGACATTGACACTATTGACAGATTTTGCAGATGACGTTTTTGTCTTTGACTTTTCTGCAGTGTTGCAATTTTTTGAATTTTTCTTACTGCGCTGCCAACCTTTAGCTAAAAACGCTCCATCTGTTCCAGTACCGCCAACTTCTGAACTCATATCCAACAATTTTGATTTAATGGCATCCGTACTAACCTACATCCCAGAATGCTCAATGGCCATTATCATTGGCGCAATTTTTTCAGTTAATCCCGCCAACAGCAAACATCCGACCCATTCGTCAGTAATCTGAAATCCTGTGCCTCGCAATTTGTGTGCTGAATCCACAATCTGGGTAACATAATCTGTCATGGATTCACTGTCTTCTAGCCGGATTGATATTAGACGCCGCAGTAAACTGATTTTTCTTTGAAATCCCGAATCATCAAACAGTATTTTAAGACGATTCCACACATCCTGAGCTGTTTTCTCGTTCTTAATGTGGAAATATAAACTGGAATCTATTGTCATGATTAATTTTGCTTTAGCTTTTTTATCATCCGCGTCAGTCAATGATTCATCACGTTTAACATTGATGTCCATGCCCTCTAACAGGAGAAAGTTCTCGGCGGAAAACGCCCACTCGTCATAGTTTGCGCGACCCTTTAGTTTGGGAACGTTAACCAAATAACTGCCGGCCATTGTTCAAGCACTTCAAGCTTCGACACCAAACGAACTTTTTGCACTGATGCACTGTATGGTCTATTTTCATGCAAAATTAGTTCGTCTAATGTGAATCACACACTATTTTCAATGACAGCCTAGATTATCGGTTATAGTATCGCAAAACCACTTATTTAACGCGAAATACGGGACTGGGCCCATAACCTATTAAAACACGATGATGGGTTTCAACAAACTGCATTTATTTCCGGTTAGTTAGGAACTAGCAAAAGACAATATTCTTATTATTCTTAATCTATGGAATGAGATGGTGTTGCAATACCTACATAGTAAATATAGCCAGTTTAATATTATTTTGATAAATAATAACAATAGTATCAAATAGTTTTAGTTTTAGATAGGTATTTTTTAGAAGTTTTTAAACTTTCGCGAATTTCACTCATATTGAACTATGTTTACGGGACTTGTCGCGCACAATTAAATCAAAATATAACAAACATTTTGACTAACCTCGACGATTCGGCCAAGTTGCATTACCCGTGGTCACGAGCAGACTAGAGTATGTGGGTTTCATCGTCTTGATGACAAGTCCCGTAAACATAGTTCAATATGAGGTATTTTTTAATTGCTGTTGTACATGAAAGTTGAATATGTAAGTGCTATGTTTCAGTAACAATATTGTTCATGAGTTAAGTGGTATACGCCATGAGTATTATATTATCTGTGGCCATGGTATTTAAAAGTACAGATATGTTACTTGCACTCGCAACTCAAGACTTGAAAACGTCCTAATTAGGAAGTTTTTCTAGTAAAACGCCGAGCGTGACCAGTGACGAAAAAATTAACTAAAATGCCGCCGTGTGCGTACAGAAAGTGTTCCAATTATGATGCGAAAGTAACTTGAAGTACACAACTTACTCATTTTGTAGTAGTTTATGTGTATTGCGCTGCCGCTGCATACGGAACATTTTTTTTTGGTTTGTTAGGGTATGGCATATCTTTTGGGTATACGGCCAAAATTAATATCCTATCTATCCACGATTTGCCCTACTAGAGATAGAAATTTGACATAAAATGTATGGAGCTTATGTTAAATTTTCATCTCCAGGATGGCAAATCGTAGATATAGAATATTAATTTTGGCCGTTAGTGAGGATAATAAAGCGATTCTTGAAATAAAAGGATTACCGTCTGGTCAGTCTTTGATTTCTATAAACGTTTTAGACTTGTAAAATTCAATTAGATTCACTACAATTACGTCCAAACAGACACTAGTTATGACTGAAAGCTGTATAAATACAGGATATAGATAACAAAGTCGAATTTGACAGGGCATAATGATATCAACAGAGCGTCATTTGTCAATATCTCAATTCCAGATCAGAAGAGATGATCGTAAAAATCACTTTGCCACTACACGTTGCCAGTCCTTTCTCTCTGATTCAAAGTATATTACAAAAATATAATTCCATATTCCAGTCATGTTATATATTATTCAAAACCTTCTACAATATTCATTCATAAGAACAAAAAGTAAAAAAAGAATTTCCTTTTCATATTCAACAGATTGAGATTGACGTGTGTAAGCCCTAACTGGTTTTGCCGAAATTTCGGCTTATTGGGTGCTCAAATTTGACGTGGAAGAGACAGAGGCCCATCCACTGTCAGATTTGGAACTCAGCTTTAGGCCGTAGCTGACTCAGCATTATAAAATATTGAAGCGAATTCATTGCGAAATAAAAAGGTCTTTACGGTTTCAATTAAGGAGGAAAAATGGGACAAAGAAGGTAATTGTTGTTGGGGCAGATCGTGGTGTAAATGAAAATTGATTGCCTGTTAATTGTAGCGTCGAGTAACGCTTTGAATAAGTATTTATTCTTTTGTGGAGCCATTTTATATATAACTTTTCATTATATTCATTTTTCTTCGTATTTTCAAATAAACATAAGACGGTTAGTCCATTGAAAAAATCTACTTTCTAAACGGTTTTATTAACTCGCTTTCTTGTATGTCTGTTCGGTACGAATTTTGCAATCGATTTTAAACTAACTTCCCAACGAGCTACACTCATTCTAAGTCAGGTGTGGGCAACCTTTGGAAAGTCGCGGGCCAAACTGTCGAACGTTTATGAAGTCGCAGGCCGAAGGGTAGGTGGGTAGAGAAGGGAAGATGTGTATGGGAAAAACGTGTTAAAAACGGTTTATTTTTCATGTATTTTGTTTAATTTTTAACTAACATAAGTTACAAAGTAGTAAAATTGCACCTACATGATCGGTGCATATGGTTGCAATGCAAGTTATAAATGCAGTTATTGTTGCATTTTAGATTTTTTTTGTAGAAAGAAAAAGAAAGAAAGAAAAGAAAGAAAAATATTTATTTGACACAACTGAGACACATACAAAAGAAATATACATGAACAAGAAATAGATATAGTGAAGAAGTAACAAAGCGAGGAAAAAAGTCATTGACAGTCATGCGCCATGTGTGTCTCAAAATTGTGTCAAATGGGTGTACAGCTCAGCATATTGCCAGGTTATTAAACCTGACGCTGGTATTCTGCTGGATCCCTGTTGTAGGACTGCGAAGTGCACCGCGGGCCGGATCCGGCCCGCGGTACACTACGTGGTAGGTATATTTGACCGGGTTACATCACGTGTAAAGAGTATTAGTATTATTAAGAGTATTTCACTTAAATGAAACAAATCCTTTTCATTTTATTTTGTTTTTCAACAAATAAACGCTGTTG
Organism: Asteroscopus sphinx; assembly: GCA_949699075.1. Classification (NCBI taxonomy): domain Eukaryota; kingdom Metazoa; phylum Arthropoda; class Insecta; order Lepidoptera; family Noctuidae; genus Asteroscopus; species Asteroscopus sphinx. The sequence goes on from OX453013.1 coordinate 18,004,864, forward strand.
TTGTACTGTTTCTAAATAAAATGCTTCATGTTACAACTATTTGTATTTGAAATGGAGCAATGTATACCTTTATGAAACTACAAAAGGAGCATAAATACCGTTCAAAGCTGTGTTTATACGGCAAGGGATTTGGTTGCGCTCGTGGTTTAGTACGATAGGTATAACATAAAACAATAGAATTCTGATTTTATGTTATAGGAATAAATTTGATTTAACTGTACTATTCAGTCTTGTACAGACTTTTCTGGAATAAATCTCAATTTTATGTTTATATAAAAAGTAGCAAATTGAACAACTAACAAATACAAGCCAAGTTACTTAAGTCATGTCCGAAATAAATGATTATTTAATTTATATTTGTAAGCAATGAAGAGTTTAAAAATATAAATTGTTTAATTGCCATACAAACATCAATTCACTAGATATTAGTCCGCTGCCACGCTGAGATCATGTTTGTTCGGACTGATCTCAGAAACTACTGTTCCGATTTTCATACGGTTTTCACCAATAAAAAGAGGAGTTATCTAAAAAGATAACCGATCAGTGATACCCGTGCGAAACCGGGGCGGGTCGCTAGTATAAAAAAAAATATATATATATTAATAAAATAAAAAATAATAATTTTATATAAAATCGGGAATTCAAATTCAAATGTCAGAAGTTTTTTTTTTCGAATAAGTATTTACATGCACTTTCAAAACGTTAAAAATCTTTTGTGACATTCCAAAATGTTGGTCCTGTGGAGAAGAGCCGGCAAGAAACTCAATGGAAATACTCTTTTCATGTAATAAATGGTACAATGGTTTATTACATGATTTGGAAAGAATTGTGTGAGAACAATATAGGTTACTAAATAAATGAGTCCAACTGCTACAGATATATCGTGCTCATAGTTAACTGAACGTCTTTTGTTACTGCTATCTGTTCTTCTATTTCAGTCTACCTTTTTTTTTTCTAATTCTTAACGGGCTTGCATTTGACCGCCACCTCACCTGATGCTAAGCGATGGTGCGGTCGACAATGGTACACGCTTGCCCAGCAAAAACCTATTCACTCGAGTCTTGAAGACCACCAGATTATATTTCTCGGGAAACACTGACGCCGGCAAAGAATTCCACTCTTTGGCAGTACGCATGATAAAGCTATTAGCAAACCGGTTCGTGCGTAAGGGTGGAATATCTACCATATAACGGTGGCGCATACCTTTGAATTTTTTAATAAATATATCATGATCAGCCCATTATTGTCCCACTGCTGGGCACAACATTGGCACTTCTCTTCTCAGAATGAGAATGTTAAGGCCTTAGTCCACCACGCTGGCCTACTGCGGTTTGATGGACTACACACACCATTGAGAGCAGCTGCTGAATTGCTTAACTCACTCGCGATCGCAATCATCTGGATTTCAATGTTCATTGCTCCGTTTGTTTTGACAATCCGTGTCATCGGCATATACGTACCACGCAATGAATGTTGCTTTAATTTAAAAATGAAAGCTTTATGTCAAAGTAAATGCATTACACAAATGCCCCACAGGGCCCTAATTCACGTAATTTCATCTCGTACCGAAAGTATCGATCAAGTTGCAGTGACGCTGCAGTTAAGTTGAATTTTCAGTGCTAAAGGGTATTCTTGTAATCTTTGAACTGCACGTAAACTACGCGCAAACAGCACGACAGCTAAACTAACCTACGTTGTGGCAATAAGAGAGAATAAAAATTACTCACAAAATGCTCGAAGAGAATCGATTACGTTTCAATTAATATAACGTTGTAGAATATTAAAATATTTATATAATATTGATTATATTGTGAGTGATTACTGCGTGCATCGAAGCTATTTTAATTAATAATATTGTACGGTAGATAAAAATATTTTTTTAGAAATATCTGTAGAGACGCTTGTCATCTCAGTCTACCTGCGACCACGAAATGGTGCAAAGCCTTCGAAACGTCAGGAATACCAATTTAAATAATATACGCGATTTAATCCGGTTAAACTTTGTTTTATTATAATATTGATTGATGAACAAATATTGATTTTAGTGCTTTTTCTTACCGATCAAGTTGCGTTCAGAATCACGCACTAATGACGCGCAGCAGTAGAATGTCATTATTGACGACCTCTGTGGTCTAGTGGTTTGAGTGTCGGACTGCTGATTACGAGGTCGGTCGAGGGGTTCGATTCCCACAGGACACAAATATTTATGTAATGAACATGAGTGTTTGTGTTGGTCTGGGTGTTTCTTATGTATTATAAGTATGTATTGACAAAAAAAAAGTATATAAGTATCATATCCATTGTCTAGTACCCATAGTACAAGCTCTGCTTAGTTTGGGACTAGATGGTGATGTGTAAAAAATGACCCAAAATATTTATTATTTTATTTATTTATTATTATTATTAAAAAAATGCAACAATATCATAACAATCAGACCCATTTCACGCAATGCTAGTCTATGTATTAGGAAACAGCAGTGATATGTCATAATTGTGGCAGGCCATAATGAGGCGACGGCGTATAAGCCTCCATTGGTTACACACAAAGCCATGATTTATAGCGACATGTTCCATTGTTGGCTTAATGAGATTGCACCGTCAGCACAATTGCTCTATAGCCATGACTTTGACTGTGCGGTCGACAAAGGAGTTTAGAATTCGCCATACTAATGCAGTACGCAGACAATTGTGATTGTAACTCTGTGAAATAACTTTTTATATACGAGACACGCTCAGTCAAGCGATGGCAAGGATTGCTACTCAAAAAAATGTATGTCTCTAGATATCAATGTCAATAGTTGTAATATAATTTAAATATATTATTTAAATTAAATTAAATGGTCGCCAAACATTCAGTCAATAGTTTCATAGCCTCAATAGGAATGTGAAAAAAATTCTATTATATATTGAGACAGTTGAGACTTAAAACTACTAAATGAGCTTACATTTTTTATATTGGATGGCAATTAATTGTATGGCTGTAGTATACTGCTGTGGTTACTTGTTTTTTTTTTTCGTCTATAGGACATCATGGTAAGAAAGATGATTATTGAATTACATACATACATACATATTATCACGCCTGTTTCCCATTGGGGTAGGCAGAGAGTATGGGTTACCACCTGCTACGATCCTGACACACCTCTTTTACTTCATCTACGTTCATTAACCTCGTTATGCATGTTCGTCGATTTAGAGTATTCTTAACATAACATACCATAACCAGCCCATTATTGTCCCACTGCTGGGCACGGGCCTCTTCTCAGTACTAGAAGGCTAAGGCCTTAATCCACCACGTTGGCCTAGTGCGGGTTGGCGGACTAGACACACTATCGAGAACTATATGGAGCACTCTCAGGTGTGCAGGTTTCCTCACGATGTTTTCCTTCACCGTTAAAGCAAGTGATAATCGAATATAAATCCGCACATGAATTCGAAAAGTCAGAGGTGCGGGCCGGGATCGAACTTACACCCTCCTTCATAGAAGGCAAGCGTTCAACCACTAGGCTATCACTGATTCTATTCTTATCCTGGCATTTATCGAGAACGTTCGCGATTTGATTGCGATATGTTCGCCGAGGTCGTCTCCCTCGATATATTCTATCCACACTCGCTTCGTATACTTGTTACGTTGACATAACAAGTATACATGAGGAGATTGATCTCCTTTCGTCCATCCTCTCTATATGCCCAAACCATCGTAACATACCTTTCTCAATTTTTGTCACTACATCTTCTTTCACTCCACAACGCTCCCTTATCACGTTATTGAATTAAGTAAATAAAATCTTATTCGACTTGAAATTGTTAAGAAGACCTGTTGTGTGGTTATCGCAAAAAATATTGTATTGCAAATATTAAGACCACTATATAAGTGTCTATATATCAACAGACATGTCCCATTGATTAGATCACTACCCACGATGGGACGGAGAAGGTGTATGCGTTTAGGGTGAGAGGTTGTTTGTCTGTTTGTTTGTTTTTCTGAATAGTAGTATACAACGTGTTATTGAAATAACTGAAAACCTCTTAAGGGGTCATTGTACTCATCAATATAAACAACTTTTACTGTAAGACCAAGCTTAAAATCGCGATAAAAAAATCTGCTGTACGCTACATTTGTGTTTACATAATACGACAAAATGTAGGGAACAGGTGTTTTTTTTTTGCGATTTCAGGGTTGGTCTAATAGAAGAAGTTGTTCATACTGATGAGTACACTGACCTCTTAGAGGTTTTCAATTATTTTAATAACACGTTGTATAACAATTATATTTTTTAGTTGCTATTTGTAACAAAATATTTTTTGTTCATATTTCTAGCTCTCATTTTATGCCTAATTAAATTTCAACTTTGCTGTAACATTTTATATTTAATTTAAAAAATATTACATTTGATCGAGTTAAGTATCGACTTATGTATGGATTTTTTTTACGATTTCACTCGCTTGCACTCTGGACTAGTTCAACATTTTTATTTGTTTTTTACGCTGCGGAACCCGCGTTCGCTATACGCCGTCACTCAGGATACGCACTGAAAGTGTTTTTTTTGTATTTTTAATTATCCTATTTCGGCAGTTACACTCGGTATCTTAATCAATTTATTTATTCATTATTATTGAAACAGACAATAATTGGGACTAGTGTGTTAGTAACAAAGTGCCTGTTCTATCTTAGTACTTAAGGGGAATGTAGCAGCCAAGTGGCTCCCCATCAGTAAAAAAAAAAATTACTCGCTGAATACATAATATATCTAAAATTTGTTTTTAACAATTGAAGTACAGGTACTATTGTTTAATCAGAAAAAATGCCAAAAGTGGACGTTTTTCGCACTTTTTATATCTACAACTACAGCTAAGTATAATTTACAGAGTTAATACTTAAGTTTTTCGGAAACTCGTTTGGAAAATTCAGACGTCTCATTTCCACCCGATTAAATGTGTAAGTGTGGACGTACTCTCGATTTTAACAATGTTTATAGTATAATTAATTTTCTAATTTTAATTTTAGTTTTAGTTTGATTTTAGTTTTAGTTTAATTTTAGTTTGATTATTTATTTAATTATTCAAGTACCTACTATTTCTGTTATTTAAGTACCTACTTATTTTGTTCGATTTGATTTGATTTGTATAATGTGTTTTACACATTTTTCTTTCTTTTTCTCCTCTAAATTTTGTTTTAGTTTTTCATGAAGAGTAATTTAATTTAATTGTTTTATTTAAAAAGAAGTTTCTTTTGAGTTATATTGTTATTATATTTTTTTTATTTTTGAAGATTATTATTTTTGAACGCTGTGTTCTCCTTTAATTAAAGAAACACAAGATCTTATCAATGTACCAATTATTAGCATGTAAGGTGTATTCTTTGTTGGAGTTCCTAATAAAATAAAATAAAAAAATAAAATAGTTTCTGATTAAACTACAGTACCTGTACTTCAATCGTTATAAACGAATTTTCGATAAATGATGTATTCAGCGAGTAATATGTTTTACTGATGGCCATTTGACAGCTACATAACTACATTCCCCTTAATATCTAATAGTGACTTGGTCCGGTTAACCAGCGCCCACACAAGCGGGCTGTCCGCCCGGGCGGCTATCGTGCGCAGGATGGAGTTGGTTGCACGCATCCTGCTAATTAGTGACACGGACTTTTTACGCCAGGCGACGTTAAAAAATACCTTATTTGAAAATGTATTACATTTAACAGACCAATTTCATGTAGCCTTCGTTCGCCCTTTCTTCTAATGAAAAAGGTGAGGCATTTTACGATTAGTACAAGGTGTGAGCCCGGTCATAAAAATACAAGCTTAATTTACACCAATCACCTTTTAAGATGATTACATTGTAAATGTCACTTTATTATGACTGAAATTAATAATCCATCTAATCTAATCATCTAATCTTTGGACTTATGCTTGAAAATTTAATTTGTTTTTGTTAGAGCAGGCCAATAACCCAGCTGCAGATTGGGATCAGGCATGTTATTTTTAATTTTATTGTTAATGTGTGTTTTTTTTTCTCTCGCCTATTACGAGACAAAAATATATTTTTTCTTTCTTTCTACGTTGTAGCAACGACGCCTTTCATAGCTTTGCCAGATCTAAAGAAAACAAAAGCGTGACTGTGGTGAAAACATGGGGACGTAGAAAAAATACATAACAATAGATACAATACTTACCACGAAAAATTGGCTACTTAGGTGTAAAAGCGAAACTTTGGGCGACCCGCTCAGGGTGCTGGTGGGCCGCTGAGAGGGCTGAAAAATGGGGCGTCCCTTCCGACATCTGGTAGAGCTAGCCACAGTCAGTCAGGGGACCGCCCAGTCAAGAACGAAGTTCGCGGTGAAATTCTATAGATACAATATACTTTTTTATATAATTTTGATAAACTTTATTATAACTACTAGTTTTGCCAATACTACGGATGATTTACACGAATGATTATGATAAGTCAGTTACTGACCGATTCTGTAAAGATTGGTTGTACAGAATCTACAATGGTAATGTTTTTTGGCCTCCATCGTCACTGGCGATAGATGTCGGTTAACGCAATATACACTTAGGTTTTTATAGGTATTTAAAGGCATACGTGCTAAATATTGACCGGTTCATTATAATGCTAAATTTTGCAACTGTAATACAAGCATAGATGGCAGGGAACATCACGCGTCAGACTAAGATACAACAGGGCCTAAGTTCTATCCCCAGTAAAATCTGACGTGACGTTATATTTTCTCCCGAATCACACCTATTGCAAGCCGTGATAAGGAACTTCGTTCCAAAAACCTTTCCCACTTTCACAGGTATTCAAATCAAAATAGGTATCTCTGTTTATCTCAAAAGGAAATATAAGCGTGAAAATACCTTCTGCATTGTTAAACAAACACGGCCTCTACTTATGCAAAAGCCACGGCTCTGTAAGTAAGACCGGCTGTTTCAATTTCGTCACGTACCGTTTGCTTTCATTTTACTCGTAATGGCGTCGTAAAAATAAAACTTCGTTAACTGAAGGCAATTGTCACAGAGTAAAATTTTAAGACATACATACATACATACATACTTTTGGGACATTTTACACTACACCATCTAGTCCCAAACTAAGCAGAGCTTGTACTATGGGTACTAGACAATGGATACAATACTTATATACTTTTTTTTTTTGTAAATACGTACTTATAATACATAAGTATGTATTATAAGTATGTATTCTTAAAACATCTTGTGGATTAACTTTATTAATTATTTCACTTAAATTATTAAGAATTTTTTTGCAGAAAAAATGAAGTTTTAAGAACCGTAAGGCCTAACACAGACGACCGCTTTTAATCGGTCAACAATTTGTGTTTGATTACGGCCGATTTTAGTCGGTGTCCGATTTTACGCTGACTTAATGCTAATGTGCTACACCTGCCTACAGTGTAATGGATAATAAAGCGTGGTTTTAAAATTTTTTTAAGAAGAAGAGACGTTATTTATACGTTATACGTTGGCTCTGTACCTGTATTTGTTCTGTGTTCTTAAATTTTTTGGTAATTTTGTGCGTCACATTTGAAGCAAATAAATATTTTTTCTTTCTTTCTTTTCATTCTTTCTTTATAGAGAATCATGGGTTCATTCTTTTACTATCATATCTTCTTATCATAACAACGATAAAAACCGGGATTGGGTCGACGTGAGTCGAGTGGGACGTTTTCTTTACTTTATTTATTAGAACAAGTTTTATTTTTGCCGACAATTGTCGGACCAATTAAAAGCGGTCATCTACGTCAGGCCTAATGAGAACACAGAATACCCATTAACGCGAATATTATTTCTTATTACAAAAGGTGTAGAAACAAAAAGTTTGATAACTTCTTCAGATATTAAAGCCAAGGAGCGTCTCCTTGGGGGCACATTGTTGTAGGAGCATTATCAAAGCGCTTTCTAAGATATATGAGTTGTGGCCCCGCCTTCTAACTGTGCAATGAACTTTAAATACCCTTTACACCTGGGCCCGCCCACCAAATACAGTTGTTGTGAAATAAATGCGATAAAATCGTACTTTATACGACATGCAAAGCTGAACTTTGTTTGGGTGTGAATTATTGTTTAAACGTGTAAGAGCTATGTTCGTGCGCGATGAGATGGTATTAGCGGGCCTTGACCCGACTTTTATCCCGAAGTTGCAAGCTGTAAACGATATTAAAGTTATCGCTACTCATACCGTCCTTAAATGACATCTTAGCTAGATTATTATAATACACGGGTATGCAATGTATGCATGCAATGAAATTAAAGTCAACACCCTACCACGATCCGAACCATTTTCTCAATTATGTTGGGGTGGCCAGTGGCCACACCACAATACCAAACACAAATCTACTTCTCTTTGCACAATATGCTAGTGGTAGTAATTTATTTAGTTTCGTAAAAAAGTAAAAAAAGACACTACGTATTAGCAATAGATGTTGTTATTTTTTTCAAAAAATAAATTCTTTAAGCACAAGAAATAATTTTATTAATAAGTAATGAATAAAAATGTGTATGTTCCTAAAATGTTATGAAGTAATTTTTATATGTTTACCTACCGCATGTCGTCTTGTTTTGGCAATAAATCATGATTTTTTCTTTCTTTCTTTTCTTTTTATATTTAAAAACAAAATAATAGTTATATTAAAATCTGATGACAAGCAAAAACAGGCGGCATGTGGAAAATAATTTTAATATTTTGGTGGTAGCGAATGGTTAGGTAATAGGTACAACCTTTCAGAACAGTTCACGAACCTCTTTTGTGTTGTGTTGACAGTGCCAGGCTCTGGATTCGCTCAACCTTTGCCGTCACGAACAATAAAAAGTTCTTTGACGCTATCTGACGTCTTCTGGCGAGGAAACGGTTAACGTTTACTTAACCCAATTAGGCTGAGGTCAGAGTGGGCGCGATTTTATCGGATTTTTAAATGGATTGAAAATCAGTTCTATTGGGGAATTACATGGTGTTACTTCAGCGGTAAAAAAAAAATTCAAGACTAATTTTTGTTTTATTTTACATACATTTCAGTCCATGTGGTCGTGGCCAGACTTAAAGAATAGCACCACCCTTATCTCTTCTCATGGGTGTTGTAAAAGGCGACTAAGGGATTCACCAGAGGATGGGCAGCAGCGTTCTCTGAGTATTTAACCAACCAACTGCGATCGCCAACCCGCCTGCCAAGCGTGGCGATTATGGCATATCCCCCCCTTAATTGGGGGAGGCCTATGTCCAGTAGTGGACGTCTTTCGGCTGAAATGATGACATACATTTGTAAAATTCATTATATTTTTTTGTCTAATGTGCATTTGAATAACCTAATTCAAAGGATCTTATCTAAAAACTTTATTTTTATTTTGTAATTTTAAGATACAGTAGTTTAGTACATTTTGTACTTATAAGGTACCTTTAGGGGAATTTAGCAGCCAAGTGGCGCCCCATCAGAAAAAAAGATATTACTCGCTGAATACATCATTTATCGAAAACTAGTTTATAAAAATTTAAGTACAGGTACTGTTGTTTAATAAAAACTATTAACTGTAAATTATACTTCACTGTAGTTGTAGATGTTACATGGGACTATATATATACTATATAGTCCCATGTCATAGGGGGCGAGCCTATTGCCATTAACCGGGCACAAATCTAGACTCCGGGCTGCTACTGAGAATTTCCTAATGAAAAAACCCAATAACACTTTGCCCGACCTGGGAATCGAACCCAGGACCCCACGCTCAGCAGTCGCGTTTGCAACTACTAGACCAACGAGGCAGTCACTAGACCAACCTGGTGAAGGCCTCCTTGGCAATCAGAGTTCATAGTTTCTGATTAAACTGCAGTACCTGTACTTCACATAATATTTATTTCTTCTTCTGGTCCGTGTGGTGCCGGACTTAAAGAATAGCACCACCCTTATCTCTTCTCATGGGTGTCGTAAAAGGCGACTAAGGGATTCACCAGAGGATGGGCAGCAGCGTTCTCTGAGTATTTAACCAACCAACTGCGATCGCCAACCCGCCTGCCAAGCGGGGCGATTATGGCATATCCCCCCCTTAATTGGGGGAGGCCTATGTCCAGTAGTGACGTCTTTTGGCTGTAATGATGATGATGATGACCTGTACTTCAGTAGCTAAAAACTAATTTTCGATATGTATTCAGCGAGTGATATTTTTTTATACTGATGGGGGCTCCACTTGGCTGCTACTTGCGCTTTAAAAGTAAAAATAAAATGAAGCTTTTTGATAAGATCCTTTTATGTAATGTTAAGCGCTTCTTCTAAATCTCTACTCGCTTGCACTCTAAACGTTACCTTCTTAAGGAAACATATTAGCATTCCCGTCGGATAGTGTCGAGCGCAGGAGTTGAAACCAAACACAGCTGACGCGGCTACGAATCGCTTCCTTTACATTCAAATGCCGGAACAACAGTTTCCGTTGCACAAATCACTCTGTCACTTCTGTTTTATTCCGACATTTATTTGATTTTATTTACAAGAACTTATTTAAATAGATTTACATACTAATGTGGGACTGTTGAGGGGCTCGTGGGTTAATAACTGCAATACGTGTCGATCGACCTCCGAGGTCAAGTTGCACTTGCCGCTGAAAATTCGTGAATGCGACTATTCCTAAGGCCGCTTATTCAAGGGTGCTGGCCAGAAAACCTCCACATGTGCCTGACGGCTGCTTGTCCTTCTGGACACGTCTGGAGGGAACGGCAGTTGTTTGGCCGGTGCATCCTGGGCACGGGCAATAAAATCCTTTCGAGGGATTAACTTTCGGGGGATTTTATTGCCTGTGGCGAATATTCTGGCGCGGGAGGGGCCCGTTCTGGGCCAGTGGGGAGTTGCTCCACCTGTCCCTCTGTTGCCAACAGAGGGCACAGTGGAGGAGCAGGGGCGGGCCCTGTGTACACTCACCCTGCCACTGGGCAGGCAGCGGGGGACTGTCTTTCCCTGCCCCCGTCGATCTCGTAACCCCAGGAGTGCCCGCTGAGTAGTGTTCTCGCGCCTCTTGGGACCAAGGGTCTTGGCTTCACCACCTGGACCGCGAGGAAGAAAACCTCTATAAAAAAATACGGCAGATAGGGCCTGCGAGCAGCAGACTCGGGGTAGTCTGCTGCCCGACCAGCAGCTGGCGTAGCTGGCACAGCCGGCGTAGTTGGCGCAGCTGGTAAAGGCCCTTGAGGTGAGGTGGCGTGCAGTGTTCCGTGTGCGCCACCGTGGAGGGTGCGGCCGACGTTAGGCCGCACGGGTAGAAGGGGTTCGCCTACTTGTGGCGGGCCGGTACCTGTCGGGGGTGGTTGTGTGCGGGTTCCCACGCCCCCGGCTAAGGTAGTTGAAGGAACACCGTGGTGGTTTTAGTCGGTAAGAATCCGACACTGGCTCCGCCTACCGCGGGCGGAGAGCGTCCATGAGGATTTCCCCCTAGGAAAAAAATAAAATAAAAAAAAGGCTGCTTATTCACTTGTCGGTACGTTATCTGTGTGTGTTATTTACTGACAGCTTACCGATGTCACCTTCACCTCCCCACTGGTCGGTATACTTTCGGTAGAACCTTGCAGAAATGCTTGTGCCGTCGCGAGATTATATCATCGTTGATTATAAATGATTGAGATATATATCATCGTATCAGACGAAGATGCTTTTATGATAGCGTGTTATTTTTTATTTGTAATTATAAAAAAATCTATATTTTTCAATTAGAGACCAAAATCACACAAATATAATCTTTCTTTGCCGCCATTATTATATATAAGTACGCAAAATACACGCTTGATCGTGGAGTTGCGGAAACCAGCCCGTTATACTATACTATACTTGCCGCCATTATGCACACGACAAAATCAGAGCGTACCGAGTAAAACAATACCGCACCGATAAGTGAACGAGCACCGCAGCCGCGGCCTTACATAGCGGTCAATCTCGGTTTTGATTCAAAAATCTATAAGAATTTGATAATGTTACGCAGAGTTTGACTGCCGGTGTAAGTTTAGTGTAACAGTATTTTCTAGTAAGTAGAAACTTACTAGAAATTACACTACTACTACTACTTACTTTCTAGAAAGAAGATATTTGTTACATTCGCCCTCGTTTTTTACACTCGAAGTCAAAGTCAAAGTCAAAAGTTTTTATTTCGAATAAGCATTTTCGTGCACTTTCAAAACGTTAATTATGAGTCTAGTTACTCGCCCACGTTTGTTACACTTACCCACGTTTGTTACACTCGCCTGTCAGAACAAGAATACTTTGGTCTTGAAGTGGAAAAAGGTCTGCATGATGAAAAGTTGAAGACGTTTTTCCAGTCACTTTATTGCTAAATGTGGTTTCGAATGCCACGGAAGAGTTTATCTTAGATCATTTCTGAAACCCTGACACCGTATTTGAAGATCAAAAATCAAATCGAATATTTAAATGTATCGGTAGCGAAACAAAATATTTCTGTTAAGTTATCAACGGGCGTGTTGCCAAAGTTCGCCGCAGATTGGATCGCTTGTCCCCGATATCACTGAATTTTTGAAAGAACCTTGAAACATCTACTCTAGTAAAATTTATGCTTAAAACGAAAGCTCTGTTCATTTTCTATTAAAATACAAAAGATGTTTGAGGTTGTTTAATTTTTTATTATAGCAGACAGACAATGAAACAATACGATTCTAATAAATGTAAGAAGCAACATCATAAAAAAACTAATTGGAACTAAAACTACGCTTTCTTAACAAAGCTATAATATTCCGAACAAAAAGCTTCTACAAATACAAATTTAACACTTTCTTAGTCTTCCCACAAAGATTATTCACAATAATTTCTTTTTAAATGTAAAAAGCTTAATAGAAGCAAAGTAAGAGGGAACTTTCCACGTGAAAGTTCATTAACATTTCTTGAACAAGGCACCAGGAGAACAGATGTTAAAGCCACAAGTCAAATAGACGTTGCAGAGAAACAATGGCGATGGCCCGTAACACTGAAACTTTAGCGGATTATACAAGATTGAATATTACGTAGTACAGGAAGCTCCTGTACATTGCAAAATGGTGTAATTTTACATACATTTTGCTTCAAGACAAGTAGAAACTTAGTCGGAATTTTCTTTGAACATGGATAACCACTAAGTTTGTGCATGTTTAACTAGAGGTGTGTGTCTTGCTTTGGCTTACGTCACACTTATGATGGAGTAGGTTATAAGGCTCATCCACCAAGGCGAGAGTAGGTACACGGCGGAGTTTTTAGTGGGTGCGAGCCCCACATAACCACGCTACCTCCCCGGGTGGCGTGACATGCGATAGTCATTTTCTCCGACCAAAAAAAAAAAAGGTTATAAGGCTTACGGTGTTCTCAGAAGCCCTAAAATTTAGTTAATCGCAACCCACGCATATAATGTCGAGAAGCTAAGGACTATTTGTTAACTTAGTGAATTAAGTAAGTTATGCTTCTTTAACGATGGGTGGGTGGGACAGATAGTTTTGAAATGCTAAACATTTTTGTTAAAATCACTTGATTTACTTCAATTAAGGCAAAAATAAATAGTGGCCAGTAAATATGTTTATCTTTCAGGAAATAGTTGTAAACTGAGTACATTTTCAAATTCGTTGAGAAAATATATTTAAGTACCTACCAATTTTTTTGATTAAAATTTACACTAGGCTGATTCACCTATCTGTACAGCAAACCATAAGTATTAACATCTCAAAGGATTTTAGTCCTACAAAACTAACCATAACGGTTCTCGAGTCTCAGGGTTGTCTCATAAATAATACCTGAACTAACTAACTCTGAACGAGTACAACATAGGCCGTATACCGGGATTAATCTTATGTAATATGCCCGGCTCATACTTGTGCGTAGTTGTGTGCGAGTGTACTGGGGAATTCATAGCTCTTGGTTAATTATAACCGCGTTTAATACGATATTGTACGTCGGCATTATCTTGGAGCTGCGTGAGACAAGGGCTATTAGCAGGGCTGCTAGTAATATGATGTTTAATAGAAGACTGTTCGTACAAAATAAAGGGAATTGCTCCAAGATTTAGAGCGTTTAGTGCAGTTGGATCTGAATTATTTTAGAACATGTGAAGTAAGTAAGTAAGTAAGTAAACTTTATTGTTTCTGATTGAGTGGTTACAGTTGTTATGATACATCTTGATAGTGTTAGTTAGATACATCAATCAGCCCATTTTGGGCATACAATAATTTTTAGGATAGTTAATATTATTTATGTCAAGTTAGGTCAAATCTATGAATTATTTATAATAAAAATTAAATTAAGTGCTCGGGGCGTAGCAGCAATTATTTATTTTACTCAGTTCTGGTGATAAATCGAGAGTCACACACAAGATGGAGCGATGTAGGGATAATGAAAATTAATTTGTACAGTCGTAAGACAACGATAATTGGATTTAACAGGAAAAAGTTTTACTGGGCTTAACAGATCGTAGACAGAGGTAGAATAAAAAAAATAGGATACAAATACCATGTAGACAGTGGAATGTCTCCAAATATTGTTTGACGACGGCTATTAGCGACCAAACCTCCCACCTAGGTCACGTTGGTGGGGAGGTTGGTTGCTCACCGCTTAGCACACGCTTAAGGCTGCGGCAGAAGTATCAATATTTTTACAATGTGTCCCACCAACTGCATGAGTATCTAGCATTAAAGGATATAATATAAAAAAAACCAGCCAAGTGCGAGTCAGACTCGCGCAGTAAGGGTTCCGTACCTCTCAACGACCTGATACCCTATCAAAACTGATTTAATTTACGAGAGCTTATCAACAGACATCAACGTACAGTGCGCGAAATATGAATTTTTGCATATCTTTCTTACGAAGGTACCACCACATATGTCTATGTTTGTCTTATTTTTAGTATTTATTGCTAAGCTACATAATATGCACTATAATCTGACCAAGTTTGACGCTGGTATATATTACCGTTTTGAAGATAGAGCAGGAACAAAAACGTTGAAAAAAATACGTTTTTTGAAGTTTCTTGTATGGGGACCCTCTTTAGTTTTAGACTTTTTTTTGTTTTTAGTATTTGTTGTGATACATCTCATAGCAACACATATTCTGAGAAAATTTCAACCGGTAACCTATCACCGTTCAAAAGATACAGCCCTGTGACAGACAGACGGACGGATGGACGGATGGACGGATGGACGGATGGACGGACGGACGGACAGACGGACATCGTAGCGAGAGTAATAGGGTCCCGTTTGGACCCTTCGGGTACGGAACCCTAAAAAAGGAATTGAGTATAAATATATTCTATTCAGGAAGATTTTAAGAAGAATGACAAAATCAGATTACAAATAAAAACAAATCCTCTTTCAAAAATCTTGCCGCACTTTTTCATACGTAATAAGAAAATAATAAAGAAAATATAGAGGGTACTTCCCATTAATCTTTACTTGTTACTTATAAGAGGCAGCTGAAGTAAATGGGTGACTTAACCCAGAGTCGTTGCTGTTAGTTGCTATGTGGACATTGAAGAGGGTCGTCACGACCCTCTGTTTTTAACCGACTTCAAAAAAGGAGGAGGTTATGTATTCCGCGGGTTTTTTAATTTAGTTTTTTTTTTCAAATACATGTAACGTAGTGTAAAAATTGTGTTCTAAGTATATGTCCGCGCGTAGCTCAAGGTTTCATCAGGATTCATTACGAAATAAATTTCTCTTTACTACAAATTATGTATTTTCCGATTATTACATGAACTGACCAGAAGAAGAAGTTTTACAACAAGAATGACAGCCCGCGCAAAGCACAGTGTCTCCATCTTTATATTACTACAATCAAATAGACCCAACGGAGTCACTAAATACATTTTAATTTATAAATGAACACTAAAATAATTAACCAGTCGTCGTGATAAAACTAATATTAATTTAGATAATCTCTAAACATTATATAAACCAACAAATCATGCCAGATATTAAAATATGAAACAATATAAAGCGGAATTATCAGAACCACAAAATTAAATTAACAACATTTAAATTAATCATTTCATTAATATAATTAGAATATTCGAATTATATTATCATAATATTAACATTATTTACAACATTAATTTAATTAATACGGATCATCAAATATTAAACTTTGCTAAACAAAAAGGTATCTTCTTTGATCTTTGATGATCTTTGCAAAGTACAACAAATACAACAGCAAACTACATAGCAAATTCTAGAAATAATGGATATTTATTTCAAAATACTTCATAATCTAATTAAAAGTAATTCATTGTATAAACTAGTTACCTCAAAATGGCAATAGATTACGTTGTAAGCATCGATATTCGATATAGCATAGACATTAATTAGTCCGAGTCCGAGTATAAATTAATATTTTAATGTTATAAGCTATGGAAAGCTATATTACTCTCAAATTACACTAGAGGGCGCAATGTTCAACCAACGCCAGGAAGAAACATTAAATACTGACCAGTAATAAAGATTAATATATTAAGTTCTGTCAAAAAAGTGTAAACAAAATTGATGGCAACACTAGCGCGCCCATATATACATCACGGTCTTTTTCATTACTTGGTCAGTATGGTAAAGGTAAAATAATAGTTTTTTTGAGTTTGTAGTTTTATTATATAAGGTAAGATAATGTCCTAGATAATGGCAAACTGCAGATATGATAGAAGTTTTTAAACTTTCGCGAATTTCACTCATATTGAACTAAGTTTACGGGACTTGTCGCGCACAATTAAATCAAAATATAACAAACATTTTGCCTAACCTCGACGTTTCGGTCAAGTTGCATTGGCCGTGGTCACGAGCAGACTGAAGTATGTGGGTGTCATCGTCTTGAGCGGCGGGTGTTTTCTCGAACTACCCGCGGTTGGTTTTTCGTAACGTCGCTGTCCGTAACAAGATATGCTGAATCACGACACATAATGCTGATGCAAATATGATGGTTTCAACATCTATATAGAGCTACAAAGTATAAATTACTTAACACAAACAAAAATGGTTTTAAACAGTAATACAAATAAATACCTGTTTAGGAACATGGCCATCGTTTACTGAAAACCTCAATCTTAACCAGAATTAAGTCCACCTTTGTTACGATTTGTCCCCTCCCCCTAATTCTGAGACAACCCTAGCTATTACCAAGAAGATTGAGTGAAGTAGTATTTCAGGTAAACGTTACCAACGAAAATGGAAATAATAACAATAAGAAGGAATTAAGGAGGCTTAATAACGCGGGTCTGTCCTTCACTATAATGGCGTGGTAAGTTTGTGATGGCGCTTTCCTAATTGTTTGGAAGATTCCTACGATGAGAATACTGTCGGAATGTCCATAGTTTAATATGTCATGGTATTGTGAAATAAAATAAGCATTTATCTTGGACGAATAAAAACAGGCGGATGGAATCTCGCTAAACAAAAAGTGAAGCAACCATAGTAAGACGGCTCGCTTAAAAGTACGGGCTGGCACGCACACATTCACACCCATAGATAGTCAGACAAAAAGCCGCGATTACGCCATAAATCGAATATATTCGATTATCACTTGCTTTAACGGTAAAGGAAAACATCGTGAGGAACCCTGCACACCTGAGAGTGCTCCATACAGTTCTCAATGGTGTGTGTAGTTCGCCAACACGCACTAAGCCAGCGTGGTGGACTAAGGCCTCAGCCTTCTCATACTGAGAGGCCCGTGCCCAGCAGTGGGACAGTAATGGGCTGGTTATGTTTATGTACGCAATAAATCTCATGTGATGGTACTCACTGTCGTAGTTTCACAAATAAAATAACAATATATATCTGGTGTGTTAAAATTCTGTCAAAATTATAGTGGGTTTAGGATATAACAAAGTGCTTCAATCTTTTCTTTGCGTGATTCCGTCCGCCATTTTTCACTCGTCCGGGATATTTATAACGTTATAATTGGTCTGTCGAGTAACAAAAGTATTGTCGCCGGTAGGGAAATTCAACACCGCGAAATTGCGCTGGCTTTGGGCCTATGCACTCGGCGTATTTTCTATACGCGCAGACAAAACATGTTTAAAAAAATGCACGCTTACGGCGCGTTTTTCAGTCATTGCAACCAGATTGTTGCATTTTTATTGATACAAACGGGTGTGAGAAGCGCGTCTATACCGTGTTGTACGCGCGTTGGTGTCGTGTCTCGGCCGACGCTATCTTACTACGAAGTTGAATAGAAATGGATACAAAATATACAAATGTGTAACTACAGTACGTCTGCATCAACATATCTTCGAGTTTCCATCGATACAAACGCGTAACAATATTTTTAGACGTGTAGATTTTTAGGTTGCAACAGACACGCATGTGTAGGTATCGAGTTTTAGCTATGGCAATGACTTTCAGATGCTATGAAAATATTAGAGGAAAATATAAGTGAAAGAAAGTGAAAGTATGATAGTTAAGTAAACAATATTGTTGGGTGTAAAAAGGTGTATGTTTTGATCTCCTTGTATACAAATGAAAAACGACACAAACATTTTAACTAAATGAAAAAATATTAGTCGAGGAAGACTTGAGTTTATACTGTAGAAAACACCTGTACCTACGTAAGATAGTGATGTTTCTACGTTTTATATTTTGATAATATTCACAGAAAATTAAGCAATATTTTTTATGGTATAGGAAGGAAAAGCAAGCTAAAGGCTTACCTGATGTTAAGCGGTTACCTTTTCCCATAACAACTGCAATACCTCCTAGGCTGTTGCTTAAATGGTATCGCAAATCGCGTTTGCAAAACTGAGACAAACAGATGGAAATTCTCATGTGATTGTAATTTCACCGGCACCCGTACCCTTTACAACACAACATTTCAATGCAAGCATCACTGTTTTACGACAGAAATTGGTATGGGTATTTATTAGTAAATGTAAACTAATTTGTTTATCTATAACTAAGAATGATTTTGTTTTTTTTTGAATTTTTAATATCATAGTATGGTGGCTAAAAGCCCACCTGAGGTTAAGCGGTTACCTTTGCCCATAACAACTGCAATACCACCTAAGTTGTACAGCAAGTCGGTTCGCTAAACTGAGACATAAATATAGAAAATCTCATGTGATAGTAATTGCACCCATACCCTTCTCACCGAAACACAGCAATGCAAGCATCACTGTTTGGCGACAGAAGCAGGTACGGTACGGTATTTAGATTTAACAAGGATTCATAAACACCTATTCTAGGTCCACATATTAAATTATTTATTTATTTATTTATCCCAATCACCACTACCATTACAGGACACTCCCAATGCGGTAGTGTGGTCCTTAATTATGCATAACATAACACATACATTGTAATTTTTGTGAATTCATTCAGAGTGCAGGAAAATAAATCTATTCTCTCACCGCCCCACGTAATTGTCCGGCACATATAGGCCACCTCCTTCAATACACCCGGGTTACACGTCTGGCCCCTTAGCAAACTAAATATACGTGACAAGAGCCAAGTCCCTCCTTGTTTTCAACGTATTGTACCCAACCATGCCTAGGACAAACAAGGTTGGGTACATCAGTGGATAAAAAGGATATACTCCATAAAGTTTTAAACACAAATATCTTGTGAATTTATTTTGTATGCGCTCCAACATGAGACTGTACTTATCTTCATGTGGAGCCCATATAACCGCATTAAATTCAAGTTGACTTGTCACGAGAGCATTATACAGTGCTAACTAGTAATCAACAATATCACTAAGTAATCAACAATATCAAAATAAATAAATAAATATTTTTGGGACATTTTAAACATCACCATCTAGTCCCAAACTAAGCAGAGGTTGTACTACGGGTACTAGACAATGGATATAATACTTATATGCTTTTTTTTTTGTAAATACATACTTATAATACATAGGAAACACGCAGACCAACACATACACTCATGTTCATCACACAAATATTTGTGTCCTAAGAGAATCGAACCCACGACCTCATGATCAGCAGTCCGACACTCGAACCACTAGACCACAGACGTTGGCAGAATCGCTATCACCCTAGATACCGTACTATTAACCCCACCGCCGCCGATAAGACTAAATAAACCATTGTCACCGCAAAACACTCCCATCCATCTTACACCGAATGCGCGATACCACAGATCATTCTCGCAGATAAATCAAACCATCCTAATTCGTCCTTTACAATTGGCGAGCATGTACTAGTAATCCATGATCACGACACCGGATTTCGGACCTCTGTGACCTGTGTAATAAAGCTTACCCCGGTTCGATTAAGTCAGTAAATCAGACTGTCGTCTCGCATAGATATAGAGGGTTAACTTCTGATTTCACGTGTCCCTGACTCCTATCTCGTCGGACGGAAATTGCCAAGAAAAGATGGCGACCAACCGAGGCCTGCTGGTTCTTATTTATTTTTATTTCTTCGGGCTGTGCCGGTATCCGGGCACAGCGGTCGGTAAATAAATTGTAGTTTTAGGGCGCTTTATATTGCCATTAAATACGAATAGAATCATAAATCAATTTATTACCGACGTAAACGGTCGTTGCTAAATAGCTGCTTATCTGATTACACGGTGCCTAACTGCCTTTTTTATATAAACTAGTATTAAGGGAATTAGAATCTTGGACGAATAAAAAAGGCGGATGAAATCTCGATAAGCAAAAAATGAAGCACCAAGAAGATGGCTCGCTTAAAAGTACGGGCTGGCACGCACACATTCACACCCATCTTCATTTCAGCCGAAATTCGTCCGCTGCTGGACATAGGCCTCCCCCAAAGGGGGTATATGCCTTAATCGCCACGCTTGGCAGGCGCGTTGACGATCGCAGTTAGTTGGTAAAATACTCAGAGAACGCTGCTGCCCATCCGCTGGTAAATCCCTTAGTCGCCTTTTACGACACCCAGGAGAAGAGATATGGTTGTGCAATTCTTTACGTCCGGCACCATACGAAACCACCCATAATAAGACAAAAAGCCGCGATTACGCAACAAGTCGCGTGTGACGATAGTAATTGTCATAGTGTTAAAATTCTGTCGAAATAGTGGGTTTAGGAAAAACTAAGTGCTTCAATATTTTCTTTGCGAGATTCCGTCCGCCATTTTTTATTCATCCTAGATTAGAATAGAGTTTTTCGAGTAACCGTTATGAAGTCCTTTCTGCTATTACCTAATTTTGTAAGCCTTCATCAGTTTGCTCCAATATTCATGGATATTTATGTGTGATGTGTTCAGTCTCGATTCAGAAATGACTAGATTTCATTCCACGAAAGAAATCCCTTGAGTGAGGCATTGCTAGTCAAGGCGGACTTAACGTATTTTAAAAAGCAACTTTATTTTCTTGGCGATAGGGAACGTAATGACAGGTGCTGTTACATCATTCTGCCACAGGACTGCTGTGAAGTCCACAGTTCGGTTTGCGACACCACCACGCAACCAGTTCATAATTAAGGGCTCCGTTCGAGCTTGAAACTAGTCGGGCACACCCGATGGAGTTACGTGAGTGAAACCGTTTATATTAATAATTATCTAATGATAGAATGAAGTAAGCGTAACATGATAAACAACTTTACTATTCCTTTCATTTATGTAATCCTCTTGTCACGGTTTCACTCAAGTAATTCCATCGGGTGTGCACGACTAGTCCATCCATCCATCCATCCATCCATCCAATAATTAATTTGTAATTCCATCAGGTGTGTTCGGTACACGACACCGCTGCGCAACCAGCTCATGATTGACATGACATGGCTCCGGTCGAGCTCAAAACTAGTCGGGCACACCCGATAGAATTACGTAAGTGAAACTGTTTATATTAATAATTATGAATTTAACTCACGAAAGTTATTATACAACATTACATTTTGTTTACGCAATATGAAAAACTAATTTGTTCAGAATCACCTGGAGAATCGATTTAGATAGTTTTTATACCATGTTACATTTTACCCAAAAAATGACACTCAATTTCAGTACATCAGCGGATCGTGAATAGGTCCTCAAACTCCAGGAAGTTCGGTTCGATTAGTTTCTGTGCATCAGGCAGGTAGTCCCTGCATGACATTCTTCACATTTTCCGCTACCAACTGGGGGACTCACAGTGGCTATAAAAGCATGTCATTTTGTGATTTAGAAAAAAAAACATACCAATCGATTCCCCTCGTGATTCTAAACAAACTAGTTTCTCAAATTGCGTATACAAAAAGTAACGTTGTGTAGAAATCTTCTTGTCGACTGAATTGATTTGACCGTACCTAAGAAACATTTTCAATGCCCTTTGATGGATTACCACCCACTTTGATGAGCCTCTTAATTACGCATGGAGCGATGGACCATGAAGTCTGCCAACTTGAATCCATTGTTAACTAAAGCCTTGAGTTAAATATTTACTTGCCTGTATTTCCTAAAGAGATGAACAGAAGTGTGTGTGAATTATGGTGCACCGACATTTTGCATTTCAAATTAGTTCCAGGGTGATAGGGGTTACACTATCCTCCTTGACAAACACACAGTCCTTTAAACACAATTCCAAGCTACATGTTGCAAAAATGTGAAAAAAGTTATATAACAGAAAATACACACATATTATAAACACTACACCATTCACCCACACTATACACTCTCACGTCAACTACACATACACTCATGGCTTAGTAGTAACCGCCACCAATTTACTTATGTTTGTATTTTGTTATACTACCTACTTCCAATAACAATTATCAAGGAATAATGAAAGCAATGTACTTCTTACCGAATAAAAACGTAGAGCTTAGAATAAGGGAAGGCACTGTTTCCTGAGATACAGGTTGTCATCTAGTTCAGGAGACAGAGCTCCATTGTTTTGAAACGTATTTGGTTGCTAATAAACGTTTTTTTAATTATTATTTTACAGAAAAATCCAGCAGCATTTTATCGACCAAGAACTCTAATCCAAGACGGGAATGACGGATCTTCTACCGCATACATTTCGACAAATTTATTTGCAATTTAACAAAACGTTATTTAAAACGAGCATTAGGTATTATCAGGTGGTAATCTTCCCACGCAAGTCAAGCATCACTGTGATGGCGCCGCGACGTAGGGGAGACTCCTCTTTGTTGTATTATTGCCATCTTAAAGGCCTTCGCAGAGATAAAAGCGAAAAATATTGGAGTTCACATTTTCCGAATTTCGTTTTGTAATTTCTGGGTGTTTTGATACTAAATGTATGATACAGTGTGGCGTTATCAATGAACAGGAAAATGTCGTATTCTATATTTTTTAGCTTATTGATTTCAGTACTCTGTTATAGCTATCTTTAATATCTCTCGGGTGGAACCGCAAATTTTTTGTATTGTCTAATAAAAAAAGCTATCAACATTGTATACAAAGTTTTTTTTTTACTTTTAAGCAGTAACATGTTTCAATGTCAAAAATCAATTATTAAAAGTAGACTGAATTGGACTAGTTTTCCATCGCATGGTGTTAAGGGGTTACCTTTGTCCATAACAACTGCAATACCACCTAGGCTGTTGCCTAAATGTTACTGCGAGTCGGTGCACCAAACTGAGACATGAAGATGAAAAGTCTCATGTGATTGTAATTTCACCAACACCCGTACCCTTCGCGCTGGAACACAGCAATGCAAGCATCAGTGTTTGGTGGCAGAAATAGGTACGGTGGTAGTACTTCTCCGGAAGAACTCTTTCACAAATGAGATCTACTACTATTGAGTAACTTGGCTACATATTTTGCTGCAATAGCGTCGACCTCCAGCGACGAGTATTAAATCTTTGTTGGCCTCTAACAAGGTCTCCAAACTCCCCGCTCCCGATGGAAGTGTGTTGCGCATGCTTTGGTCACACAGTTTATGAATGAAAAAATCATGCGAGCATACTGGGGCCAGCTCTCCGATTTAGAACATTTACGATTAGAAAAGCGTAAGCTTCATACTTACTCAACTACAGCACGCTACGCTATCGTAGCGAATATGCTACGTGCTTGTAGCACTGCTACGAACGCTACAATTACTTCGTAGAACCGCAACACGTACAATATTGCTATTAAGCTATTAGCAGTAACTACTGGGTAATCTGTGCCATTAGTTTTAAGCTTCGATTGCACTGACACTGGACACCAGCCAATACTAGAAGAATTATTTGTTTTTTAAACATTAAAAAATCTTTTAATGAAGCAGCGTTTGGTATATCAGTTGAGATGATATATTTTTGAGCAATTTAAGTGAATTCGCAAAAGTTCTATTAGATATATTTAATTATGTGTCGCGGAAATCCGCTGGATGCGGAAGGCACAGGATCGGTCGTTGTGGCGATGCTTGGGGGAGGCCTATGTCCAGCAGTGGACGTCTTTCGGCTGAAATGATGATGATGATGATGAATTATGTGTCAAGCTAATTTTGTTATAGGCGTACTATTTTGATGAATTAGTGTTGTTTTTTAGTTGTTAAGTTTGGTATTATGTTTAACTAATGATCCAGGACGCGTACTGGAAGGCGCAGCGTGGGTAGGCCCCCCACTAGGTGGACCGACGACCTGGTGAAGGTCGCGGGAATCCGCCGGATGCGGAAGGCGCAGGACCGGTCGTTATGACGATGCTTGGGGGAGGCCTATGTCCAGCAGTGGACGTCTTTTGGCTGAAATGATGATGATGAATGATGCAAGTTTGTGTATGTAGTAGGGGTGGTGCTTAATTGTACACGGCGCGGGTAACATACGCATGTTGACGCACTTGTGCAGGTAAACTAGTAAACGAGTTAATAAACTCACGGGTCCAGTGCCTTGTGAATGTACCGCATTAGTCCGCATCAGTTACATGCTCCAGTTATATTCACCGTGTACAAAAGCAACATTAGGCAGCTAATAATTAAGCAAGTACTTTTTGTTTTAATAGTGTATCTGTACGTCTCACTACATCGTATCCCGGCGTCAATTCTTGTCGCATCATCGACACTTTACTGCGACGCATTTTGAATAGGCACTTATTCTAGTAAAATCGTAGAGACAACATGCGATTCAGTATATGTCAAGTCCGTTGGTGTGAACGTAGCTTTAGCTAGCTATTAGGCCTAATATCTATTCGCTTACAATTTGCATAAATCCTACTTCTACTACTATTATAAAATTGTTAAATGTCAGTGGTCTGTTTGTTTGTTTGTTTGTTCTAGCATCACGCTAAAACTACTGGACCGATTTTGATAAAACTTTTTTTGTTTGAAAGCTGATGATCTGACTTAAAAACTGGTATGGGTGTTGAGAAAGAAAGAA
Organism: Asteroscopus sphinx; assembly: GCA_949699075.1. Taxonomy (NCBI): domain Eukaryota; kingdom Metazoa; phylum Arthropoda; class Insecta; order Lepidoptera; family Noctuidae; genus Asteroscopus; species Asteroscopus sphinx. Next base: position 18,030,083 of record OX453013.1, read on the forward strand.
AGAAAAAAAGATAAAATTAATTCGTGGGGTGCGACAGACAGAATCGAAGCTTCTACGCATTTATTTGCACGAGCGAGCGGGTAGTAATGTACACACGGCTACACATCAAGCTGTACAAAACCAGTAAAGGCTGACCTCGGGTTTTAAGGAAAACCTATACAATGCGAGGGCAGCTTATACTGGAAATGTACGGCTTGATGTGTAGCCGTGTGTACAATGATGGATGGATGGATGGATGGCTGGATGAGTGAGTGAGTGAGTGAATGAGTGAGTGAGTGAATGAGTGAGTGAGTGTGTGAGTGGGCGAGTGGGCGAGTGGGAGAGTGGGCGAGTGGGAGAGTGGGCGAGTGGGAGAGTGGGAGAGAGGGCGAGTGGGCGAGTGGGTAAGTGGGTGACAGGTCAGTGGGCGAGTGGGCCAGTGGGCGAGTGGGCGAGAGAGTGAAAGAGTGGGCGAGTGGTAGGCGAATGGGCAATTGGGCCAGGGGCCGAGTGGGCGAGTGGGCGAGAGGTGGGCGCGAGGTGGGTGAGTGGGCGAGTGGGCGGGTGGGTGAGTGGGCGACTGATCAAGTGGGCGAGTGGGCGACTGATCAAGTGGGCAAGTGGGCGAGTGGGCTAGTTGGCGAGTGGGCGATTGGGCCAGTAGGCGAGTAGGCGTGTGGGCGAGAGGTGGGCGAGTAATGGTCGATTGGGCAAGTGGGCGACTCGGCGAGAGGCGGGCGATTGGGGGGCCAGTGGGAGAGTGGGCGAGTAGGCGAGAGGTGGGCGAGTGGTGGGTGAGTGGGTGACTGTGCAAATGGGTGACAGGCCAGTGGGCGAGTGGGCTTGTGGGCAAGTGGGAGGTTGGGTGAGTGGGCGGGTGGGTGAGGGCGAGTGGGCGAGTGGGTAAGTGGGTGACAGGTACGTGGGCGAGTGGGCCAGTGGGCGAGTGGGCGAGAGAGTGGACGAGTGGGCGAGTGGTAGGCGAGTGGGCAATTGGGCCAGGGGCCGAGTGGGCGAGTGGGCGAGAGGTGGGCGCGAGGTAGGTGAGTGGGCGAGTGGGCGGGTGGGTGAGTGGGCGACTGATCAAGTGGGCGAGTGGGTGACTGATCAAGTGGGCAAGTGGGCGAGTGGGCCAGTTGGCGAGTGGGCGATTGGGCCAGTAGGCGAGAGGGCGTGTGGGCGAGAGGTGGGCGAGTGATGGTCGATTGGGCGAGTGGGCGACTCGGCAAGAGGTGGGCGATTGGGGGGCGAGTGGGAGAGTGGGCGAGTAGGCGAGAGGTGGGCGAGTGGTGGGTGAGTGGGTGACTGTGCAAATGGGTGACAGGCCAGTGGGCGAGTGGGTTTGTGGGCAAGTGGGAGGTTGGGTGAGTGGGCGGGTGGGTGAGTGGGAGTGGGTGAGAGGGCGAGTGGGCAAGTGGGTGAGTGGGCCAGTGGGCGAGTGGGCGAGTGGGCATGAGGGCGAGTGGGTGAGTGAGTGAGTGGACTGGGACTGGGACTAAGACTGGGACTGGAGTGGACTTGATCGGACTGGATCGGGCTGGATCGGACTGGATCGGACTGGACAGGACTTTGCCAGTGGCTTCATTCCGTGGTTCTTCAATTCATTCTACAGGAATCGTTTTCTTTTTTCATAAAATGCATACCTGTTTACAAGTCTAAACACAAAAAAAAAAAACAAAATAGGTCCCGTAGTTTTTTGCGTGATGGTTGAATAAACAAACAAACAGACATTTACAGTTTTGTAATAGTTACCGGAAAACACCTCACTATTAACAGGATCCATCACGGGGGGATACCAGGGGGTCTACTCCCGTTCGACGATATTCGATAAATCGTACGATTCATCGCACAATTTGCTACTCCGGTCAACCATCGTTCCCTTATCGCATGCGATGATCGTGTTTTGACGTTTGTTTTTCTCATCTCCGGTAAATTGTATACGACTATGAACTGTAGTCTATCTTAATTGTGCCTTTTTTATGTGCCTATCTTTATTATGTAAGTATCAGTCGGAACGAAAGTTCGTACTTCGTTTATCGTTCGTAAAACGCGAGTAGACCTACAGTCTCTAACGCGAGCGGAGCCGCGGGTAAAAGCTACTATATTATAAATGTGAAAGTTTGTGAAGATGTTTGGACGTTTGTTACTCAATCACGCTGTATGGGGTGAACAGATTTGGATTAAATTTGGCATACTGATAGTATACAACCCGGATAAGCATATTGGATTTTTATCCCGGAAAGATGAACAGTTCCCGAGGGATGCGCGATAAACCACATCCACGCTGGCAAAACCGCGGGAAGAGTCTAGTGTTATAATAATATTACAGTCGACAAATGAAAGTAGGAATATGTCAGTAACAGGCAAAAATATAGACAAAGCGCTAGCTAGCTGCTACGTGAAGCCAATAAAACCGTGTCCCTCCTTGTAAAAACCGGCGCTAACGCACATACCATGTTTTCGAGATGCTTACTGGACGATGCCGCAATGTTATACTGAGAGCGGTTTGAGGTGCATGTGTGTGCGTGAGCGCTGGTTTGTACACGGAGGAGCACGGTTTTGTTGGCTTCACTATTATTGTTCGCAGCACTTTTTCTATATTTTTTACTATTTCTGTGTATAAGGCTTATATCTTAAATATTGATCATCAAAATTTGTACCACCCCAAACCAGAAAGTCAATTGCGATCATTTATCTATATTTTTTACTATGTCTGTGGTATCAGGTTAAAAAAAAACCAATATTGCAATGTACAGTCGACCGCACGTCGGTGGTAACACATTGACATTAACAGCATCTTTATTTCGTAAGCAGTAAGGGCGGTTTTCGAATTGACGTGTTACCACTGTCATGCAGGCGACTGTATTAACATAAACCCTGGGCAAGATTATTGTGAGAATGTATTTTTTAAATAACCCTCTTTCTGGCGCCGTCGGGTAAAAAGTTGAAGCTCATAAAATTGCTTCTTGATTACCATACCTCAGTTACAGAAACAAGTAGATCCATGCCTTTAACAACAGATGACTTTGAAACAAGACCCAACGTCTTAACAATATCAACTCCCAAAGTTTTTGAAATCGATCCGTCTTAATTATAAACGTTCGTTCAATGTGATTAACAAATGGCTTTAATCCTGAGTTCGACAAGATAATTAATTTGAAACGAAAGTAGAGTCAGAGTTTAGGAAAACGATTTTAACTTGACTCATTGTCTTTTACAAATAAGAGAGCAATTTAGGGGGAGGGGCGATAACTTTTTTGTGATAATTTTTCGCGTATTACGTGGAGTACACAGACATAGTAAAAATATAGATGAAGTGCTGTGAACAATCAAAGTGAAGCTAAAAAAACACAACTGTGATTGTGTACAACCAGCGCTCACGCAAACACATCATCATCCTCCGAGCCGTTTACCATTTATATTGGGGTCGGCTTCCAGTCTAACCAGATGCGGCTGAACATCAATATTTTACACGGAGCGACTGCCATCACACCCCTGCAACCCAGATATTGGGTAATACTGACATTCGGAGGTTAGACCAGTTGTCAGAATTTTCAGGCTTCTGACTACACATAACGACTGCCATATATATTCGTTTGACAATCGGGACCGACAGCTTAACGTGCTCTCTGAGGCACGGACGGATCTCGATGTGTAACGAAATGGTCACCCATCCACAGACTGACCGGGGCAAGTGCAGCTTCACCTGCCAGATCGTACAATTCGCGCAGTTGCTACTTCGTGCGCTCATGCACACACATGCACCTTAAACCATGCTCACCCCTCTCAGTACACATGTCGCGGCATCGTCCAGTAAGCATCGCGAAAGCAAGTATCCTTCAGGTGCATGGTGTACTATGAATATCTGTGCTAGAGTATTGTTACGCAAGTTGTAATGGAGTTTCATAGAATGACGTTACCTTGTATATGACAAAATATTATGTTATAGCTTATGCCCGTGTACATGACTTCACCCGCGTATAATTTGGTTTATCACGAAAGGCATTATCGCACATCCCTCGGAAACTGCTGATCTTCATAGGATAAAAAGTACCCTTTAACGGCCCAAATTAATATCCAATCTATCCACAATTTGCCCTACTAGAGATAGGAATTTGACATAAGCTCCATACAAAATATGTCAAATTTCTATTTCTAGTAGGGTAAATCGTGGATAGATTGGACATTAATTTTGGCCGTAAGTTAATCTGGATTATGGTCTATCTGTTTGCTAAACATTCAAATTCAATAAAAAATTACACATTTTAGCGTGATTGAAGATAAACAAACAAACAAACATCCATGTTTATGTACTTTTTTTAGAATGATAGTAGGATTCGAGATATAAAATTTAACACTAATGATAGTGATATATAATCCTATTAGATTTTGTATACATTTGGGAGTAAATACGCGGTGATACAATTAGCTTAGCGCAGCTATGTATAAACTCTGTAAGAAACCAATTTCAAGACACAGTAATTTGATTTTCACATAACAAAATAAACCTGAAAACCCATTCATTGATCAGATGTAACATCCGCGATTTTGTTCTGTCACGTCACGTCACGATTCGCGTTTGTCTCGCGTTTAATACCGGCATCGCATCGAATTAACGCGAGTTTACACAAAACAGTTCAGTGGTTGCGTCAAATGTAACATTAATTACTTGTTATACAGCTTTAAAGCGAATTGGAGGCTTTAACATGTCCCCGCTAACTTCAATGGTATGGCGATATAAAATTACCCTTCGTACACTTTGATAACGGTAGTTTGTTTGTAGTAATAAAATGTACCTATCGAGTGTGAAAAGATAATTATAATGGTGTAGCGGGATTATTTTGTTAAATAAAAACTGTGTATGTATATTAAACAGATCCCTGTAATGATTTAAATTGTGGAAACAAAAAATCACTTACGAGCAGGATTCGAACCTGCGATTCCTAGTTCAATACGCCAGTGCTTTAGCCACATAGCTACCGTGAACACTGCTTCTGGTATCGAAATTAACCTCCACTTTTATTGTACGTCTTTGGGTGACGTCAGCGATATCTTATTAAGAAACTAGGCATTTTCACTGTATGTAGAAAAAAATAATAGCGATATCCTACTTATATTATAAATGTGATAGGTAGTTTGTGAAAATATTTGGATATTTGGATGCTAGTTACTCAATCACGCGTTAACTGTTTTGAATGAAGATCGGCACACAGATATACAATAACCGGTATTAATATATAAACTATTCATCCTGGGAAAATAAATAATTCCCGAGGGATGGACGATAACAACTTTCTGTGATAAGCCGAATTACACGCGGGCACAGAATATCTAATAAAACTAACGTACAGGACGGCCACTCACCGCCTCCCGCCAATTTAAGATTCCTCGCCCGCACTCCGCACCCGCCACAATTTGCCGGCAATTGGACTGCAAGATTGCAATGGATGTCGATCGCCAGTCGCTATACAAGCACGCCATCTCTGAGAACTACTGAAAAACGCTTGGCATTACGAACGGCGAGCATCCCTAACCTAAACTGTAGTGTGCGTTCGTATACAGATGTAATCTTATGTATGTAGGTGGTGCTAGCATTCATATTGTATTGAGTGTCCAAGGTGTGCCGCGGATGAAGCCGCGGGAATAAGCTAGTATATAAAAATTATAGGAGGGTCCGATTTTGAACCCAGCTCGGATCTCTGACTTTTCAAATTCATATGCGGGTCAGAATTTCATTGTTACGGTTAGCGGTGATGAAAAACATTATGAAAAAACCTGCTCCTTGATTCAAAACATATTCAATAGGCAGCTGTTGGCCTATTCGGTTTGATATCTCGTTTCGTCTACGATTCTAATAACAAGAGAAAAAGAGATAAGAAACCGAATAGGTCGACAACTGCTTATCGAAAATGGTCTGAATAACTGCAAGGTCTAAAAAAGTCCATCTATTGTTTGGATAGTCTGCCAATTCACACCAGGCGTGGTGGACTATGGACAAACCTTTCTAATTTAAGAAGTTGCCTATCCCAGCTGATATTCTATGCTTCTCAATCTGATCTGCGTGCAATGGTGCTTGTAATGGAATTTTGTCGTTGACTGTACCTTTTTATTCGTTCTTTTATAACAACAATAATTGAGTCTAATTGATTTTGTTTGCAACTTATTTCGTATAATTGTGTGTCTTACGTATTAATGTAGATTTACTGTATATTATATTAATGTGTAATTTTATATTTTGTTTTAAGTTTTATTTTATACGCACGTTTGTCTACATTTCTTGTCTTCAATTCTCCTCCCGCAGGTTTGCTGGAAGAGATTTCGTTATAGAGAATAAGAAGTAACTTCGTACATTAAATTCCTATTTCGAGTTATATTATCTAAGTTTTGTGTGTAGGTACATAAATTATAAAAAAAAGAAAAAAAAAAAAGACTTATTTCTCTGTTTGTATTGCGCAATTTACTCTGTAGTACAATAACAGTAAAAAACTGAGCCACAAAACAACATTTTACTACGGAACAAGTAACGGAGCACTAAAACATAACTTCTTATTTCAAGTCAAACAACAATTGTTTTTTATTTCAAACAAGTTGTTTCTCTGTTCTTAGGACCGCTGGTCCTTCAGACAGAATAATAAAACGTTGGAGAAATTTCCGGGAAGCCTTCGTGTGTGACTCGCCTTTAATATTTTATTTCAGTTCCTTGTAACGCAGCAACTCAGCCAGAATGTAGTATGTGATTAAATGTTTATTGTAACATATCTTACACGATGTCGTTACATATTCTCTTAGTGTTGAAACTTTTAGGAAACGTGGATTAGGAAATCAGGAAGTCAACATAAAACCTTTGAACCTTGCCTTGGAGATTTTTATGTTAGCTTTGGGGAAATTCCTATGTTGTTACTTTTTAATCGGGTTGTCTTTGACTGTTATAATAATAAGTAGATAAGAATACAACATCTCAGGGATTCAAGAAAAAAAAATTATCTCCGCGTTTAAAACAGAAAAGTTGGATTCTTTTTACCATGGTTTAATAAGATGCCATGATTTTTACTTATTATGGACGGTGAAGCATAAGGAATTGTATTTTTTATCATTTCTTCTATTGCTAATATATCCTTATGCACTTTGTAGATCGTGTGTAAAAATTATGGCTCCACATAGTTTCTGTTTGCAATTCAAGCAGAATGGATATTTTTCAATTTCTTTATTCCAATTCAATACTGCAATTTCACTTTCATTTCAATTTGACCTTAAGGTCTGAAGTATTTAGTTGACAATTTATGACCAAAAGAGAGTTATCAGTGGTGTAATAATATGAGTTTGTTTAAGAAGTGTTTCAGGGTCGTAGCGGAATGTAATCCATAGTCTCTGCCTACCTCAATTGGGAACAGGCGTGATAATATGTAAGTATGTATAAGACACTAACTAAACTTTAAATCAGAAAATATTTGTGTTGAACGTCCATAAAACACAAGAAAATATCTAAAATTCCCAAAACACGTGTTGCCAATAATCGTAGAATCGTGCCTACTGATTGCTTGTGACTGGGTATACTTTATTTTATATATTGTACGTGCCTAGGGTGCCTGGTAAGAAAAACATTTTTATTAACAACTGAAGATTTTTGGTAGGAAATATTCAGAATATCTGAGGTCAGTTACTTTAAACTCGAGAGAATTAAGCACATGAATTAAAGAAGACATACAAAAGCCAAGCTACATACAAGTAGATGATGTTGTACTTTCACACACAGTGCGGCGATGGGTGCGTCACGTTCACCTGCGGGTTCACGTACGCTCCGCTGTGGTAATAATAAATAATAATTAATTTTGCTTCAGCTATAAATCGAAACATCTTAAATACCTATATGATACTAATAAACTTACCCAAACATAAAAACCGCACAAAATCCGATAAATCATAAAATAAAATTGCAAAAAGTATCAACCACTCGCGGTATCGCTGTACCGTTAACATCGTTATCTGCCGTCAAAGTATCAAGCCCTTCCGACTTGTGTACGGATCATGGTGTAATGGAAACGCGACGGTATTACGTTGATACGGGCGGTTTTTATAGCGTAATGAAATGTCTGCTGATTTAAATGAACGGGGTGTTTGTTTTTTATATTTTTATTTTACTTTGTATATTCATGGTTATGGTATGGATGTTGAGAGTACGTAACTTTAGTCTGTGAGGCTTCAAGAGTCTTATCATTGTAATTTATTGGGTATTTCTCCTATCTTTTTATGTTCGTATGTGCATAAGTCTGTTAGGTGATTCATTATTTATTATAAGGAATCTCAGAAAATATTATACGTAAAATTTAAATGACGCAATACAAACCTGAAGATAAGAATCATTGCACATATGCTACACTTGGGCGCACCTTGTGTTGCTTCACACCAGTGCTATTGCGGTGAACCTGTCGACAGCCTAAGACACCATGGCCTGTTGCAGCAGCGCGGGGGGGTGCTATTTTTGAACCCAACGGCTTTGGTACGAGACGATGTGAAGAGACCAGACAGCATATCGTTGTTGCGATGGAAGATGGGTAGGCCTCTGGTGTGGGACGCAACATACGTCGACACTCTTGCTCCATCACACCTTCCTAGCTCAGCTGGCTGTGCTGGCACTGCTGCAAAGGCCCTCAAGCGGCGCAAATATATAATAACTTATCAGGTAACTATGGCTTTGAGCCCTTTGGAGTAGAAACGCTTGGGTCATGGGGTCGGAGTGCACGCTTCCTTTTTAAGGAAATCGCTAAGAGGCTGGTCGACACTTCACTTGACCAGAGGGCTGATTTTTTCTTTGGTCAAAGAATAAGCGTTGCCATTCAACGTGGCAACGCTGCCAGTCTTCTGGGCACTATGCCCGATGACAGCGGTGTGGAGAAATACTTTGACGACTAAATACGCCTTTTTGTAATTTTTTGTTTGTTGTAAATATTGTATATATGGTTTTATGAATATTCCTAAATAAAAATACGAAACATCTTTGTTCTAATAAAATACTATTTGTTAAGAATCTAGTTTTTTTACACAGATTTGTAAAATAAAATACCAAAAAAAATAACATTAACCACTTCTCTAAGGGGTGAACCGAGATATTATTGGGCATGTTTTTTGTTCGTTCCTTTATATTTACCCTTTATTTAGAGAAAATCTAATTTTAAAGTCGGTACGCACAACAAGCTCTTTAGTCGTTTTTATGGTCGTTGTTGAGAAAAATGTAGAATGAAAAGAGGTCAACATCAGCGTTCAATTGCGAACAAAATAACACTTGAGGGCGATTGTTAGTCTGCTGATTGTGGCGTTCCATACAATGAAAGAAAGAAAGAAAATACATTCATTTGACATAACTGAGACACATACAGTAGAAAGGATATACATATATACAAAATAGATTTATACACAAAAGAGACTTACGTCTAGATACAAGTATTAATACGTGATGAGAGAGAATAAAAAATATAGTTATAACTATCATTGACAGTCATGCGTTAGTTGTGTCTCAAAATTGTGACAAATGGATGTCCAGCTCAGCATATTGCTAGTTTATTAATAAACTTGACGCTCGTATTCTACTAGATCCTTGTGTCGTAGGATGTCAAATAATTAATAGTTTAAAAAACACTAGTTAACACGCTTCTACCATATTTACACGTCAATATATATCGTATATAGATATATCAATATTATTCTGTTTACACTCTCCATGTACAGGTCTATATACATTTTAAACAGGCACCTATGTCAATATTTACACTATTCAATATATAATAGGTTTGTTATAACCTTGAAACCTGATCGTGTTCAAAGTCCATTACGTGGCCTTTCTCACAAGTGCATACATGACTATGATACGATATTCCAGTGCCTATCTTCCAGCATCATCATCAGACCTTGAAACCTAATCGTAGTCAAAGTTCATTACAAGACTTTTCTAAGAAATCCAAAACAGCTATGATACGATTTTCCATCATGAAGTTCCAGTTCATATCTTCCGGCTCCATCATCAGTTCGACAGTACCATATTATTGTATTGTCATCAGAACTACATACAGCTGCCAATTTTCACTACGCTACGACCCTTGGAAGATTATTAAATTAGTTACTTAGATTGCATTACATAGTTAGTTACATACAGGTCGATCTAATAAAAGCGTGTTAAAAAACTTTACACTTGAAGAAACCATGAGTCTGTGTATGTGTGTCTTTTGACTGTGATTGTAAATATAAATAAGTATTATAAAATTAATATTGGAGTGTACCTACATAAATAAATAACATATTTAATTAACTTTAAAGTTTATCTTCAGATCAATTCTAGTAGGTACTATTATATTCACAACTAGCCTATGCCCGCGACTTTGCCCAAGTGAATGTGGTTTATCACGCAGCCCTCGAGAACTGTTCATCTTCCCGTGATAAAAGCAGCCTATATATTAACTTGGGTTATGTTCTATCTGTATGCAAAATTTCATTAAAATCCATGCAGTAGTTTTTGCGTGAAAGAGTAACAAACAAATATCCTCACAAACTTTCACGTTTATTATATTAGTAGGATAGTAGGATTTATGCCAGTGAGAGAAATTATGTTACGATTTTTCCAGCTCGACGGTCAAAGGGCTTGACAACCCTAAAACGAAAGGAAAAAACATATTATTTATTTATTTATAATTTATGAACACACAATAACATATGAAAGGAGACAGCATTAAAAGTATTTAGTACAAAGGTACTGCTTATTTCAAATAAATTTCTACCAGCATTTTGAAACTCTCTAAAGTGTTTATTCTTCCATGGCTCTGGAGCCATGGAAGAATAAAAATTACAATCAAGTTGTCCGAAGAATAAAAATTACAATCAAGTTGTCCGTAGTAGTCTGTAAAAAATAAAAACTTAGGCACATAACAGTAAGAACAGGATTCTATAGAACGTATGTATTATTTTTTCAGTTAATTTAAGATTATTTATACATATTATTGTTATGTAGTTTTAATTTTGTTTTTATAACATATTAGTACGGCAAATGAGCATGCGGGTCACCTGATGGTAACTAATCTCCGCCGCCCATGGACATCTGTAACACCAGGGGAGTCGCCGATGCGTCGCCTACCTTTTAAAAAGACGTATGATCTTTTCTTGAAGGCTTCCATGTCGAATTTGTTCAAGAAAACTGCTGACGGAAGTTGGTTCCACAGTTTTGCTGTACGAGGCAAAAAATGGCGTGTGAAACGTATTGTAGTTCACCACCAACCATCAAGATGGTGAGGATGGAATTTAGATTTATAGCGGGTGGTACGATGGTGGAAGTCAGCGGCTGGTATAAGGTCGAACAATTCCTCAGAGCACTCCCTATTGCACATGCGATATAGGACACATAGAGATGCTACGTCTCTTAGCAAAACTAGAGGGTCTAGCCGATTGGGAATAGCATAGTTGCCGAGGATTCGAGCTGTTCTGCGCTGAATGCGGTCAAGTGGAAGGAGTAGGTACTCGGGTGCTCCAGTCCAGAGGTGAGAGCAATATTCCATATGCAGATTGGCTTATGAGCAGTTCACCAGGTTCTCAATTGACCAGCAGTTTCTCAACTTACTATTTTCTCGACTCACCAGATTCTCAGCTCACCAGGTTCTCATCACACCAGATTCTCAACTCACCAAAAGTACAATGAGTAACAAAATTCAAACATTTAGCAGAAAAACTGCCACTTTCGGCATTTTTGTTATCTACAAATACAGAAAACTATATTTTACAGGGTTAATAGTTTCTAAACGAAACTACAGTTCATGTACTTCAATTGTTAAACATATATTTTCGGTAAATGATGTATTCAGCGAGTAACAATTTTTTTACTGATGGGGCGCCAATTGGCTACTACTTACATTCCCCTTAAGCAATAATGACAAAAAAATATTTATTACGTTATTTATGTTTACTAAAATAAAAATAAGATGCTATTTTGGTGACCAGCACAATCAGTCATCATCATCATCATCATTTCAGCCGAAAGACGTCCACTGCTGGACATAGGCCTCCCCCAAACATCGCCACAACGACCGGTCCTGTGCCTTCCGCATCCAGCGGATTCCCGCGACCTTCACCAGGTCGTCGGTCCACCTTGTGGGGGGCCTACCCACGCTGCGCCTTCCAGTACGCGGTCGCCACTCCAGAACTTTACTGCCCCATCGGCCATCCGTTCTGCGAGCAATGTGCCCCGCCCACTGCCACTTAAGTTTGGCAATTCTTCGGCACAATCAGTGTCTAGCTAAAATAAAAAATAAAAAAACCGACATTAAAAAATTAAAAGGAATAAAATTTTGACCGGAAGCAGCTATCTACTTTAAATTTATTATAGTACTTTTTCTTCGATATTTCTTTATTAAATCAAAGATAAAGATTTTAATGAATGCTATCTTCATTTAATCTTATCACAATAATCTTAGCCTTCTCAACTTCATGATGTGACCTAAGCCTTTTTTGCGCCACTTTTCCGTGCCCTATTCTATTTTCACCGAAAGCTTCCCTGCAATGCGGACTATGTCATCATAGCGCATCAAGTCTGCCTGTAGGCCGGTTACAGAATGCTTGACCTCATTGTGAAAAACAAAGATTTGTTCAGAAATATCTGTCACAAATGGAGACTGTGAGATTGTTTATTTATGTCAAACAAAATGTATTTTGGAAAGATTTAGGTATGAATGTGCTGTATATAGTACGATCAACTTCACATAAAAAAATTGTATCGAATAGACAGTCAGGACAGAAAGCGAGTTAACAAAAACGTGGTAAAAACAATACCAAAAACCGGCCAAGTGCGAGTCGGACTCACGCAATAAGGGTTCCGAATCACCCATCGACCTGATACACCATATATATTTAATTTACGAGAGTTCATCAAAAGACAACGCACCGTGCGAGTTTTTTTTTTGTATCTATTTCTCACGGAGGTACATCACATATGTTTATATTAGTTATTTTTTAGTATTTGTTGCTAAATTGCATAGTATGCACTATAATCAGAACAAGTTATACGCTGCTATGTATCACCGTTTTGAAGATAGAGCAGGAACAAAAACGTTGATAAAAATTCATGTTTTTCGTGGTTTCTTGTACAGAAACCCTTTGGTCAATTTGGTTTTAGACTTTATTATTTTTAGTATTTCTCGTCATAGCAACACATATTCTGAGAAAATTTCAACCGAATCGGCTACTTGCTATCTTTCAAAACATACAGCCGTGTGACAGACAGACGGATGCACGGACAGCGTAGTGAGAGTAATAGGATCCCTTTTGGCACCCTTTGGGTATGGAACCCTAAAACAAACCATTACAGGCGGAATTTGCTTAGTATAGAAGTTTTATACAAGACAGGCTCTGCATACACAGGGGTCTACTTGCAAAATCGACAACGCCAATCGAAATGACAGCGCTTCGGAGCATATATCGAACGTACCCTACTCTAATAAATGCTCGAATGCTTTGCCATTTGTCGAATTCATACACAAAAAAATATTGTGATTTTTACGAAATCATAGACATTTTTTGACAAAAACAAAGTGCTTAACGTAAAAAAAAAGAGAAATACTGTCAAAATAATAAATAAAATAAATAAATATTTTTGGAACAATTTTACACAGCACCAGTCCCAAGGTAAGCAGAGCTTGTGATATGGGTACTAGAAATAATACTTATATACTTTTTTTTTTTAATACATTTTCATACATACTTATAATCATAAGAAACACACAGACCAACACAAACACTTATGTTCATCACACAAACATTTGTGTCCTGTGAAAATCTAACCCACGACCTCGTGATCAGCAGCCTGAACCTCGAACCACTAGACCACAGACGTCGTCAATCGTTAATTTACAAGTAAGAGTACGTCCGACAATTAATCGATTAGTATCGTCTGTTGTTTCGTATACACGATAGTGAAGTCGACGTTACTTAGAGTAGGTTTCGACCACGGAATACAAAACAACGTGGGAGTACCCAACGGCTACAGCACGCGTGGCATAATTAAGCGCAGATCCGCAACACTCACTTAATCGCAGTTAATTTTGCGCTGCGACAGGACGATGTCTCGAACGCTTACATGAAATACTAAATTAAACCTTATTGTGCAATTAGAACGTTTTAAAATGATAGCAGATCGTGAAATGATTCTCCATTATACGTATAGTAATTGTTAGGCTCAATTTCAATTTTAAATAATAAATAAATAAATATTTTTCGGATATTTTTAATAATAATAGAACCAACCACATAATTGTTTTTTTGTATTGTAATGTACTATTTTAGTTGGAAATATGTGATTTTGGCGACACTCCCGTACTAAGCAATCGTAAAGGCACTAGTACTTGTTTCCTTTATTCCGTGGTTTCGACAGACAAATATCACGATATATCGATTATCGATTTTGTGAGTAGACCCCTTGGTTATATTACAGTCTATATTATTATGCAGCTGACTGTACCTATTGTTGATGGAATACCTATTCAGGTTTTTATGTTTTTATAAAAACAGGACAATGTGTGTCTCTCACAGACCAGTAAGTCTCGAGACGCCAATTAACCGGATACCCTCGGTCACAAAGTATATGCAGTAGCACTGCATATCATACGCCTCGCCACCAATCGGGACATCACTCCGTCAGCGAGCGGCACCAATCATACCACCGAACTTTTGAGCCGATCAATCATAACGCGCCATCCGCCCCCTATTCTCCACCAACATTGTACGACTGTGTCACATGAATTTTTCATTTTATGCGGCGTCTCGAGGTTTACTGGTCTGTGGTGTCTCTGTAATTAAAGATTTTAAACTTACTTCGTGTAGTTATACTACTTTAAACCGGAATAGTGTAGTGAATAATTTGCATATTTCCAGATTGACCGGTTATGTTTTTTTATAGTATACAAATATTTTGCTTGCTGTCGTAAATCAAAATGTTTTGTTCCACTTCGTTGTTTGTTTTAATAAATGCTGTAACAGATTTCCCGTGTATGAATTGTGCATATTAACCTTATTATTTTTTTTTATGTGATTCTTTTTTTGGTAGGTATTAATAGGACCTATATTTTATTTTATTGTCAACAGTAGTGGGTTCGAACGAAGAAAAAAGTTAACCGACATAGCCCGAAGAATTGACAAACTTAAGTGGCAGTGGGCGGGGCACATTGCTCGCAGAACGGATAGCCGATGGGCAGTAAACTTCGAGTGGCGACTGCGTACTGAAAAGAGCAGCGTGGGTAGGCCTCCCACAAGGTGGACCGAAGAACTGGTGAAGGTCGTGGGAATCCGCTGGATGCGGAAAGCGCGGGACCGGTCATTGTAGCAATGCTTGGGAGAGGCGTATGTCTAGCAGTAGACGTCTTTTGGCTGAAATGATGATGATGAATAGTGGGTTCTTGCAATATAAAGTGGTTGGAAGAGCATCTTGTCACAATAATAACCGCTGTTTTTTACACAGAAGAACGATGCTATTCTCTTTTTTCTCGACATTCCCTTATTAATCGTTAATTATTAAACGTTTGGATTGCCTCAGTGGTCTAACGGTAACATGTTCAACTGTAGATCATGTCTTGGGTTTGATTCCCGGCTCGGGTTTTTTTTTTAGAATTTTGCAGTCATGAAAATTTCTCCGTAGCAGCCTGGAGTCAGAAAGCTGGCGATGCTACACCCTCGTGCCTCAGGATGCACGTAAAGCCGTCGGCCCTGCGCCTGATCTCTTTTAGTTTTAACGGACTGCCGTCCCATCGAATTATGAAGTGAGGGAATAGAGAGTGCACCTGTGTTTGCGCACACACTTGTTTCCGTTGAGATTGGTCGCCGTGACCGAAGTCTGACCGGGTGGACATTATTAATTCACGAAAATGTATATACCAAAACTTAATAAATAAACTGATGTTCTACACTGTATCTGCCAAATGTATGTATTTTCTTTTTGTGGAAAATAAATAAATAATTTAATCAACAAAAGCCATCTTTAGTTTGTCGTTTGGCTCTCATACAATTCTACTTATATTATAAATACGAAGTATGGATGTTTATTTATTTGTCCCTCAATCACACTGCAACGGCTGAATGGATTTAGGTTAAAAAAATAAATTAGGCAAACAGATTAACGTATAGGCTATTTTTCATCCCGGGAAGATAAACAGTTCCCGCGGGGTACACGATAGCGTATTTCTTTGATAAGCCGAATTATACGCGCGCGAAGCAGCAGGCCTGTTTCACCACCTCCTTATAGGCACTATCTGCTAGATAAATTCTTAAATAGAACAAGATTTGTATGCAATTATCTGCCAGATAAGCTAAACGGCACATATCAGGAGGTGGTGAAATAGGACCCTAGACTTGTAACCATTATACAGTCTAAAAAAACATCAACAAAATTAAAATGTGTATGTATTTATTTACAACGACTATCTTATACGGCCCGAGGAGGTCACGTACAAGAATTACTGTGCATTTGAAACTGCACTAACATGTTTAGCACCCCACATGTGCTAGTGAATTATTAAATCGGACCGCACTCCGCTAAAAGTAACCCGTATAAGGCATACGTATTTCTGGTTTTATTGCTACTGTTTCTATTTTACAACTGGTTCTATTTCGTTCTTTTTCGTATTAAATTGAGTATAGTATAAGCATTAACGAGAGGTGTGTTCATACACATGAAAACAACTCTAACCTTTGATTATTTAATTTAGTCTTTTGTTCTTTTGTTTTGTTATTTTGTTGAGCCAATATATTTTATTAGAAAGTAACACATATTGACTCTAAAAATTATTCGAGGCTTGAATAAATATAATTAGTTAATCTAATGTTTACATCAATCAAGCTCTGTTGAATGGTAGGGAAACAAGCATTAAGCATGAAAGTGATCCTCCAAGGTGAATATCAAGTTGCTTGTAATTAGTTCTAATTGGCGCCTTCATTAGTAGTCAATGTCGTATACCGCCAACTCGTACACAAGAACGTAGAGGCACAATATATGAACTTGGAATTGACTAATTAATTAATTAAATCGTCTTGGATCTGACTTCAGGTGTAAAAAAAAATATAGTTTAAAAAACATGGTTTGAGAAGTAGGTATAATATATATAATGTATACAACTTTACTTTTTGTTTACGCAATTTGTGAAATTAGTTTGTTCAGAATAATAATAATAATAATAATTCATATATTTGCCAAGAAACAACATTACAGAATAAGTAATTATCCAGTGGCCCCACTCTAGGCAAGCCTGTCCTGTGGGTGCCAGATACATATATCGTAAGGAGAATCGATTGAGTTTTTATACCATGTTATAATTTATTACCAAAACATTTTTTGAAACTCAATTTGATTATTTTGGTTAAATTTAGTACATCAGTGGATCGTGAATAATAGGGCCTTTAAATCCAGCAAGTTCAGCTCGATTAGTTTCCGTGTATCTGATAGACCCTATACGACATTTTTCACTTTATCCGCTACTAATTAGGGAACTTACAATAGCGCTAAAAGCATGGAATTTTGTGATTTAGAAAAAAATACTATTCCAATCGATTTTCGTCGTGATTCTAAACAAACTAGTTTCTAAAATTGCGTAACGATTGTAAACATTGAAGAGTTCCGCTATCCACTTCCTAGCTCCATCATCAGATCGGCTCGATGGTACCAAATTATTGTATTGTCATCCGGATTACATATACTTGCAAAGTTTCAAATCGATAAGACAATTAATTAGATGTAGGTTAAAATCGATTTCAAGATTTTATTACATAGTTACAAGTGAAGCTAATATATTATTATTATTAAGAGCCTATACTGTCCCACTGCAGGGCAAAGGTCTCCCCACTAATATAAGCGTGTTAAAAATAGAACTAGTGCATTCAACTTACAGTAAAATATGATTGTTTTATCTGCATGTGCAAGTTATGATAATTATAATGTTGAACAAAATATACATATCCATGTCAGAATTACGCATTTTGGGAATTTAATTGCACGACCGTATAGTAATTTTTCCTTCACCATCACTCCTAAAAGTCTGGCGTTCATTGTACACTTTCAATACTGCTCAAATAATATTTCCCACAAGCGTTACGTAAAATATTCGCCGACACGCACACAGACCTGCGTAAAATGTACTGAATGTATTTAAGGCCGACTTGAAATTGCTTCACTTCACTCCACGTGAGAATAATAATAATAATAATGTCCTCCCGGACGAATTTTCGGTCACGGCGGCCAATCTCAATGGAGACTAGCCATCTGCGTGGGACATATTATAGTGCACAAAGGTGTGCGCAAATACAGGTGCACTCTCTATTCCCTCACACTCATAATCCAATGGGACGGCAATTTGACACGACCGGAGAGAGATCAGGCGCAGGACCGACGGCTTTATGTGCTCTCCGAGGTACGAAGGGGTCTCGATGTGTAACGAAACGGTTACCCATCCACAGAACTGTCAGCTAGTGCAGCTTAACCTTGCAGATCGTACAATCTACACACTTGCTACTTAGCCTAACCTACTTATTCTAAGGTCAAAAATGAAAATGATTTCGATGTCAGTGTAAAAATATTCCAATCTATTTTATTTTACGTTTGTTGCCAATAAAATTGTACATTAATGTTTTTTTTTTTTTCCTATTGGTGTACTGTTATCGATTGTTTTTAGCATATCTTCATATGCGATCCAAAATAATTCCATTTCACTCACATCAATTTTGAACGATGACATTTATACTTATTTTATACGAGCACAATTCAACGCGTAAACCTTGACCGAGGTCGTTTCATTTCACGGACGTTTTATATACCCCTTGAGTCAGTGATATTAAATTTTTAAAAATATTGGCTTTTGTGGACGAACATTTCAGTTGTTGATATTAACATTAACATTATTTGAGGAAAGAGGTAGGGTCTTGAAACGCCCCTAAGCCACTGCGACCTAAAAGATCTATTGTGACGCCTCTTGCAGCATTACAGCACTTCCCCAAGCTGCAAGTCAATCATAAAGTCGACTATGACCTTGGGGGAGGAGGATTTGATCTCCTGCATTGAGATGACGTGGCCTCCAAGATGCTGGCTTCTGATGTGGTGCACTGCATCACATTCGCATAGGATATGGATGGGCGTCTCATCCTTTTCGCGACAAAACCTGCAAACTGTGGTATCACTGAGGCCCATCCTGTGAAGGTGTTTATTCAGCTTGCAGTGCCCAGTGAGGGTTCTTGTCAGGATTCTTATCTGATTTTTGTTCAACGAAAGCGCTTCTTTCGTAAACCTTTTTTTGAAGCCCACAAGTAGCGCTTTCGAGTGTTCTTGACCTGGGGATTTTTCCCAAAGGCTAATACTTTGGTCAGTTCCCCAGTTTTTAAGGTAGGCTGTAGTGGTGCATTTAGGAATGCCACAGATTGGCTCCGGGCCCACATTGGGGCTTTTTTTTTTTTTTTTTTTTTTTTTTTTTTTTTTTTTTTTTTTTTTTTTTTTATGTTTAAGGTCTTAATAGTTAATTATTGGTACCTTAATATAATTACGATCTAGTCTACAAGACTAATAAGTAATTTTATGCTAACTTAAACTGCTAGATAATAATATTATTTCTAAGAATGTGTCCACTGGCACTATCTTAGCGTCTCTTAAGGCGAAGTCACTTTTTTCATGTGTCTTTAATTAATATTGTCTACATCACTATTTTAATTTTAACACTACACTAACTCAAAAGGCTTTGTCCTTTTCAGTCTCCTCACTAAGCCTGTGTTGTCGAGCAGCTGGATAGCCTCAACGTTCACATGATGATGAAGTCTATATTCATGAGCTTCGGCATACTTTTGGATGATATCTTTAACGAAATCCATTTTGAGGTCCCGGTGAAGATCTTCATTTCTGATATACCAGGGAGCGTTCACGATGTCCCTGAGCACTTTGTTTTGGAAACGCTGTATTATTTTTATGTTAGTTTCTTTGGTACAACCCCATAGTTGTATGCCATAAGTCCATACTGGCATTAGAACTTGCTTGTACAACAATAGCTTGTTATGTATTGACAGCTGAGAATGTCTACCAAGGAGCCAATACATATTTTTGTGGCGGTAGCCCAATTCTTCTCTCTTCTTCTTGACGTGAGCCTTCCAGCGTAACTTAGCGTCAAGCGTCATACCTAAGTATTTAGCTGTGTTAGCGTGTGGTATTGGTTGGTTATTTATGAACACTGGATGATACTTAAACTTTTTGTTTGTAAAGTCGACATGGACCGACTTGGATTCATTGAGCTTAATGCGCCACTTCTTTGTCCAGTTATACACAAGATTAACTGCATCTTGGGCTTTTTCTCCTGCTTCTTCGTGACTGTTACCTGTAGCCATTATAGCTGTGTCGTCAGCGAAAGTTGCAATTGTGTTATTTTGTAGTTTTGGGATATCACACGTGTACAGTAGGTATAGGACCGGACCTAAGACACTTCCTTGTGGTACCCCAGCTCTTATCTCTTTAAGTTCAGAATAGGCATCCTCTTGTCTGACTCTAAAGACTCTGTTAGATATATACGATTCAAGTATATCTGAAAATTGTTTGGGCAAGTTAGCTCTGAGTTTGCATAAGAGGCCTTTGTGCCAAACTTTATCAAAGGCTTGTGCCACATCTAAGAAAATTGTAGAGCAAACTTTCTTTTCTTCTAACGTTCTCTCAATGACATTTGTTATTCTATGAACTTGGTCTATTGTTGAGTGATTTTTTCTAAATCCAAACTGATGCTCGGGAATTAGATTATTTTCATCCAACAATGGTGATAGTCGCTTAAGCAATAGCTTTTCGAACAATTTTGATAGTATGGGAAGCAAGGAAATTGGTCGATACGATGTAGCTTCGTGAGGAGGCTTTCCTGGTTTTGCTATCATAATAACTTCGGCAACTTTCCACAAATTAGGCACATATTTTAATCTGAATGCAGCATTTATGAGAGTTGTTAGTTTGACTATGGCTTTACGTGGTAAATTGTGCAGAATATCTCCTGTGATTAGATCATATCCTGGTGATTTTCGGGGGTTAATGTTTAGTTTAATTTCTCTAGCAACTTCTTTTGGTGTTGTAAGTTTTATCTCTAGCTCTTCTTGCAGGATGTCATCCTCAGAAAGGTCGTCGAAATGACCTTCATGTGGTTTGAATATACATTCCAGGTGTTGTGAAAATCTTTGTGCCTTTTGTTCGTTATTAATAGCCCATTTTCCGTTTTCCTCCTTGATAGGAGGGATTTGCAAAACAGGTCCCCTCAATTTTTTTGTAGCTTTCCAGAGCGAGTAGTTTGTACTGATATCATTGGTTAGCTTTCTCAGATCAGAGTTCATAGACGTGTCAATAAAATCTTTGATTTCTCTCTGAAGTCTTTTAGTAAGATTATTTAGTAGTCTTTTGTCTTCTGGAAATCGAGTCAGGTGCCATCTGCTTCTTTGAAGTCTTTTTCTGTGTAGAAGATCTAAAATTTCTTTAGGGTATGAGGTTGCCTTTGATCTTCCATATAACTCGGGTGTATTGCTCCATGCTGCTTGTTGAATGTCTGCTATATACTTTTCCAACTCTGTGTCTATATGCTCTGGATTTTTTAGTGGAACTTTGAGGTTTATACTATCGTCCAAATCAGATTTGAAACTTTCCCAGTCAGTTTTTTTATTAACTAATCTTAATTTATTTTCTTTAAATATTACGTGCTCACTTAATGTTAGTATTATAGAAGAATGGTCTGAGTTCATATCATACAGTTCGTTAACATCTAAATAGTTCGCTGATATATTTTTGTACACAAAAAAGTCAATTAGATCAGGTTTTCTTTGTGGATCGGTAGGCCAATAGGTTGGCTTTCCTGTGGATGCAAAATCACATTGCATCTCTTTTATCGCACTAAAAAGTTCTCTTCCTTTAGTATTTGTGATCCTAGAGCCCCAGTGGACGTGCTTAGCGTTAAAATCACCCCCAAGGATGAATCTATCGCCAAGTGTCTTGAGGAAGAATAGATATTTCTCTTTTTTCAACTGATACCTTGGCGGAAAATACACGGCTGCAATTGAAAAAGAGTATCGCTTGGTTTTGACACGTACGGATACAGACTGAATTTCTGGCTCCTCGTATTTACTTTCTTCTTGATGGTAAAGATGTTCTTTTATTATGACAGCACTGCCACCGCTTGCAGTATTGTTTGGGTGAAGTGCATGGTATACCTTGTAACCTTTAAATTGTATGTGAGATTGCTTAGTAAAGTGTGTTTCAGCTATTAAACACAAATCAATGTTTTCTGTATGAAGAACTACTTCTAATTCTTTTTGATGCTGTAGCAGCCCGTTAGCATTCCATAACATTATTTTTAGTGTTCTAATCATTTTTTAGTTAGAGGAGCAGCATTCCTAGTGCTGTTTTCAATTTTTTTCAGGCGGAGATCAAATGTAGACATAAATCTTAGAATCTCGTCCAGTTTTCCGTCTAGAGCGTTTTCTAATGGTTTATTATTACTTACATTAGCGTTGTTTCCTGCCATCTGTGCGTAGCTGATGTTTTTACTGACCTGTTGGTTTTTCTTTGTGGCGGGTATCGTTTTGTTACCAGGTACTGTCTGCTGCATAGAAGTAGTAGATTTTTTCTCTCTTTTGTTTTTGATGTTTTGCATTTCTTTAGCAACCATACAACCTCTGTAGTTGGCAGGATGTGGTGCGCCACAATGCACACACTTTGGTTTTTCCTCTGCAGGTTTTTTGCAGTCTCGTGTTAGGTGTTTACCTGTGCATTTAACACATCTTGGTTCCTTGGAGCAATACTTTTGCGTGTGTCCATAAGCCTGACATCTCTTGCATTGAGGAATCAGTCTAGATGTTTTAAGGGGTTGCATTTCAACTTTGCATCCCAGTATTGATTTTATCCTATAGATATTTTTTTTTTTTTTTTTTTTATGATTTATAGATCTGCTCTTGACCACAATCTAGACAGCTTTGTCAGGATGTGGTCGACGATGGAGCGAGCAAACCTATTAGGTGCCGATATATTATTGATATCCTCCTCATTTTTAAAAGTAAGCATAAACATATTGAGGGGTACCTTGTCCTTCCATCTCAGTTTGTTTACAGCTTCTTCAATTTTGTAACCTTTGCTCTGTAGGTCTTCGACTATTCTACTTGGCTCACAGGTAAAGTGCAATTTCTTTACCATAACTCGTATGGGTCTATCTTGCTTGTTTTCATAAGAATGCCATAGGCAGTTGCTATGACTTAGAAGCTGTGTGATAGCCCTATACGACTCATCATTTGAAGCATTTATTTTAACGGCTTCTCCGTTCATCATTTTAATAGAAAATGAGTCTTTTATTCTGTTTTCAGATAGAAGATCATAAAAAGATTGGTAGTTTTTGACCCCATCTACTATTATAGGTGGAGGTAGCGGTGGTTTCTTCACCTTTTCCTCCTCTTGAGTTCGTACCTTGCTAGTACCTTTTTCCTCTTCAATTATCTGTGTGGGTGATGCATTCAATTTTCGTTTTTTCCGGCCTTTCACTCTTATCCACTCAGTTTCTTTAGCAAGTTCCTCTTCATCTGTACAATATTCAGTACATGAAGTTGGCTTCTCTTTCGCGGTATCCGCTGTTTTATCTTCTATGAACTTCTTCAGTTGTTGTTGAAGATTTTCTATTTTGGTTTCTAATTGAGTTACAATACCTTCAAGATTTTCTCGTTCGCTTTTTTCTTCTATATAATATTTATGTAACAGGCGTTCTGTTTCAGTTTTAATTTGAATAGTAGATTTCGAGACAGCCATGACTGCAGAGAGTACTTCGCCTTAACAAATGTTCATATATTTTTGCCGTCATACGTGAGGCCTTGCGTAATAACTAGGTCATTGCGGCCGGCCGCGACGACGGCGTTGTTTTGATGTGTAAGCACTTTTCACACACGCGAGCGCGATTGCACTTTGTGGTGAAGTATTATTACTCTATATGAAATTATAGGAAGTTTGAATTGTTGTTATAAATAGATACTGGACAGTAGGTTATTTTGATTAAAAAAAAACAAAATGGCGTTCGCGTCCTTGAACTTGACTTGGCCCCGCCCATTTTGTACCTACTTGCATTTCTTATAAGATATTTCAATATTTTAATAAGAAACCCATACAAAAAAATTATTGTTTCGTAATCTCGATAATATTTCCTACCTATTTTTACAATTTTCATGTAATTTGCATGAAAATAAACAAATTACCAAGAAGGTAGAAAAATATTTTTGCAAATGGCGGCAATTTTGAATTTCGTCAAATTTAAACCCTAATTTAGACGTGAAAATTGTATGAAGATGTCAAAAACTGTACAAAAATAGAATAATAATTTATTCTACTTGTATATTGATGGTTATCCAAAAAAAATATTGTTATTCATATACAAAAACAAAACCTTTTTTTATCACACACGTTGAAGTACTTCCGATAGCAAAATCCCGGCATAAAAAAGCACATTAAGTGGTTTTTTTATTTATTTGAAATTTTGGTTGCCTTGCGCGTTTAAATGGTAGCCCTGTTATTCCTGAACAACATAACATATAAATAAGATTGATAGATGGCTTTATCTCGTAGCAAAAGACGATAAGATAAGACTTGATAAGACTTGCCGCCAGGCGGCAGCTATCGCTTTCGCCCAAGGTATTCCTTTACCGTCCGCTGCCAGCAAACGCTATAGTGGTAAAAAATAAAAATGTTTTTTTTTTTCAATAATCCTTCAGCCGTATCTTCAAAACACTAGTGTAGCCGCGCGCTTATTTAGCGGGGATTTAACGGTGACGGTCATCACGTTTTATTTATTTATTTATTTGTCACTATTGCTGATATGTCTAATGCTGAAAATTTGCAGTTTATTACTTGTGGTTCACAGGTTTGACAACGAGATTCCATTCGTTTATAGCCAGTTGTCAAGTCTATTCTTTAAAATGAGTTTACAGAGGTGGCAGCAACAACATCCTCCGGTAGCTTTTTCCAGTTATGGACTACCCTATTGCCAAGGGAGCAGTGCAGTGCAGAAGTGTGCAGTGTTTTTTTTCACTATTAAGCGACATAGTTGTTTGTCATGGTTTCTCCTTGCTCTTGTCTCGGTTTCTTCTTGTCGGCGTTCCAAAAATGCAGTGAATATCAGGAAAATGGTACTTTGATGTAATGATTTGATTCGATGAGATCGCCGCGGATGCGTCACTTCACAAGGGTTGTGAGGCGCAATGCGTGAAACCTTTCTGGGTAGGACTCACGTCGCAGGGTTTGAGGCATTCTTGTAGCCTTCCTCTGCACACTTTCAAGCAGGTCAATATCCTCTGATTATGGGGGCTCCATATCTGGTAACCATATTTCTAGTTTCTTGTACTATTTTCTCTCGGTTTTGCTTCAAAAGTACAATTCATGATAAGTATATTTGGTTAGACTAGAGGCCTCAACTTGAGAATACTGTGAAAGCTAGAATAACAATTATTTTGTATACAAGTAAGTGCAGGACACAAAAATTTACCTATGTTAATGTCACCTATAACGCTGACAATCAAAAATTGTTAACTGTAATGTAACCATTTATTACGCAAATTGCTAGAGAATACGTGTAAAGCCTAATAGCTAGCTTAAGCTACGTTCACACTATTAGACTTCGCACATACACTGTCGCGAGTTCAGTTCCTCGATTTTACTAGAATAAGTATTCGAAATTCATCGCAAAAGCGTCGATGACGCGACGTGAATTGACGCCAGGATACAATGTAGCACAATCTTGAGGCGTACTGAAATACTGATATTCATAGTAACTGACGCTTATCCATTTAATTAAAACAGCTAGTGTGTTCATTATTTTTGTTTTGCATCACGTCATGCAGTCTGTGCCAAAGGTTGATTCAAAAACAATTTTCTCAGGAGTAATTGTTTGTTTGTTGAGTAATTCTCAGTAGCAGCCCGGAGTATGGATATGTGCCCGGTGAATGGCAATAGGCTCGCCCCCTATTACATGGGACTATAAAATAACTGGCGAAATGTGGGTGTACTATACACCTCTGCCTACCCCTTCGGGGAAATACAGGCATGATGTTATGTTATGTAATTGTTTGTTTTAATAATTATTAATAAATAATGATAGATATACTTAATTTAGACAACCCATTAACTCTTATTAAAATTGAGTTTGTCATTTAATATTTTTTTATCGAATTATTCCGCTGACTATACTTGTACAGTGTTAGGTACCTGATATAATATACAAATAATAAACGCTTCTGTCTAAACGCAATCTAACTAAACGTCTAGTGGTTTGAGTGTCGGACCGCTGTTCATAAGGTCGTGGGTTCGATTCCCACAGGACACAAATATTTATGTGGAGAACATAAGTGTTTGTGTAGGTCTGGGTGTATCTTATATATTAAAAGAATGTATTTACAAAAAAAAAAAGTACATAAGTATTATCCACTGTCTAGTACCTATAGTATGTACAAGCTCTGCTTAGTTTGGGACTAGACGGCGCTTTGCAAAAATGTCCCAGATATATTTATGTATTATTTATTTTTGTATGTTTTCAAACAACACGTCACACTTCTAATATTGTCTTTGTCCAGTGTGTCAGTGCAATCGAAGCTTAAAACTAATGGCACAGATTACACAGTAGTTACTGCTAATAGCTTAATAGCAATATTGTACGTGTTGCGGTTCTACGAAGTAATTGTAGCGTTCGTAGCAGTGCTACAAGCACGTAGCACATTCGCTACGGTAGCGTAGCGTGCTGATTTCAGCGACATACAGGAGCAATAGGTAGGAGTTTGTGCACTAATGTGTTTACTGTGCCATTTATAGACTCACATCACACGAAATAAAAATGGCTTCAACCCTTAACATATGACGAAACTGAAAATATGCTAGTAATTTTATCATAAATAGTTAATGTAATAATATAGAATCTGAATAAATGTTTACGACAACACACGCACACTTACCCCCACCACCCTACAGACTCACCCCATACACACATACACATCGCCCTTCACTCAAAAACACCCTACCCATCCACTCTCCCAATCTCAAACACACCCTTCGCTTCCTGTTCTTAACCTTAAATAACTGAAATATCACTGTTGTATCATAAAACTGAAGCCGTAGAAACTCCCGACTCCTAAGATACAGGTCTTCGTACCTAGTTTACGGACCGGAAATCTGTTATTAAATCTTAAGACTTGATTGTACAAACTGAAAAAAAAAAAAAAAAATGGTTTATAGTCACAGTTAACGACGCGCAACATTTACACAACAGTGATGAACCACAAGCAGGTAACTAACAGGTTACCTGCTTGCCTGTTAACCTGCTGTTGTTCCTCGTGCTCTATATTGTGTTTTAAGTACAAATAAATAAAATAAATAGATAAAAAAATAGACTATCTAAACAAACGTGGTCACGCTGTTTACAGGACATTATTATTTGTTAATAATAATTATATTGTTACATAACATAACATCACGCCTGTATTTCCCTGAAGGGGTAGGCAGAGGTGTATAGTACACCCACATTTCGCCAGTTATGTTATAGTCCCATGTAATAGGGGGCGAGCCTATTGCCATTTACCGAGCACAAATCCATACTCCAGGCTGCTACTGAGAATTTCCTAATGATTATTAATAATAATGAATATTTGTCAATAGTCTGATAATCAACCTACAATCAGATTTTGAAGCCTTGCAAAAAAGCGAAATCCGACAGACAATTATAAAAAAAGCAACAAGCAAGAGGTGAGATCTAATAGTGCAACAACAATTAAATAAATACCGTGGAAAAAGGACAGACAACATAATTTTATTGTTAACACAATTTAAGAAACAAGTTTGCTCAGAATCACTAGTGTTACAAACTCGTGGATCAGCCAACCCAGAGAAAAGTTACTTATCAGCGGAAGGAACGAATGAAGTCACCATGTCTTGTATTTACAGTCGATACTTTTAATTCATCGTATTTATATCCAGTCAATTACATTATTTAATAAATCTAGTCACTAGCCAACATGATCATATTATATAATATTAGCTTAATTATCGATTTACTTAACAATGTATCGATTTGAGAATTAATAACTATTTTATCATGTTGGCAACACTGATTCCTAGAAATTATAAAATAACGTGTAACTGTCATTTTGCGCTCTGTTCAGATTGAAACATTGATTAAACATCATGTCTTGACGCTTCGTATTACTGCATTCTTTACCTATACCCAGGTTCAGGAGAACCCGCACACCACGGTTTACTTCCAGCAACCCCTTCGTTACATCTCAGAAGTGGGATATACCATATGTGCCTTTTCTAATACCATGTTTTCAAGTTTCAGAGTGGATCGTGTTGGTCTTGAAGGTCTCCTCCAGGCTCTTCACAATGTGATCGCCCGCTGGCATTCCTGGTTTGCAATCGAGCAGCGAGCTACAGTGGCGCAGAAATGCTGGTATGCTGCCGAGACATCGCAAAACAGTCCCGGTACAGCGAAGTACACCGCGTCCCAATAACAGGGATCACAGACGCCTCACCGGACACTACAGATACGCAATGTACTTACGATTTTTTTTTTTTTTTTTTTTTTTATTCTTAACGGGCTTGCGTTTGACCGCCACCTCACCTGATGTTAAGCGATGGTGCGGTCGACGATGGTACACGCTTGCCCAGCAAAAACCTATTCACTCGAGTCTTGAAGACCACCAGATTATATTTCTCGGGAAACACTGACGCCGGCAAGGAATTCCACTCTTTGGCGGTACGCATGATAAAGCTATTAGCAAACCGGTTCGTGCGTAAGGGTGGAATATCTACCATATAACGGTGGCGCATCGCCGTGCGTCTGGTCGTCCGATAATGGAAAGGGCTTGGGGGAATTAAATTGTGCAATTCCAACGCACACTCGCCGAAATGCATTCGATAAAAAACCGATAGGCTAGCAACTCTGCGCCGATGCTCGAGACTTTGTAGTTTGGCGTCGACCAGCGCATCGTTGCCAACGAGCCTCTTGGCGCGCCTCTCAATCGACTCGAGAGCCGCCAGTTGATATTTAGCCGAACCATCACAGAGATGAGAGCAGTACTCCATACAGGACCGAACTTGTGCTTGGTACAAATTGAGCAGCTGTTGTTGATTTTTTTTATAACCTCGGATATTATGGAGAAATGGCAATTAAACTTACCCTCAAAAATTGGCGGGATTCGTACACATACTGCCACTAGAAAAAGTACAATTTAGACTTCATATTGACGATTTACAATGTTGTTTACATGTCTTGACCCTTCGTATTACTGCATTCTTTACCTATACCCAGGTTCAGGAGAACCCGCACACCAAGGTTCACTTCCAGCAACCCCTTCGTTACACTAGTTATTTTGCCTTGCCGTGTTTACATAATAAAAATAATGTGTTTTTGTTTTGTGTTTTTGTAGTCCACAAATTCAAAGTCGCTCAGCGAGCTATGGAGCGAGCTATGCTTGGAGTTTCTTTGAAGGATAAAATCCGTAACGAGATTATCCGGAGAAGAACCGGAGTGACCGACATAGCTTGTAGGATCAGTAAGCTGAAGTGGTAGTGGGCTGGCCATGTCTGTCGAAGGACCGATGGCCGTTGGAGCAGACGAGTCCTTGAATGGAGACCGCGAATCGGCAAACGCAGCGTAGGGCGCCCCCCTGCCAGGTGGACCGACGACCTAAAGAACGTGGCTGGGGGGGACTGGATGCGGAAGGCAGAGGACCGAGCGTTGTGGCGCAACTTGGGAAAGGCCTATGTCCAGCAGTGGACTGCGATAGGCTGAGTTGATTTGATTGTGTTTACATACACTTCGCTTTAAGCAATCGATTATATCTCAAAGAAAAGAAAGAAGAAAGGAAAAGATTTTATTCTTGCGCTCCATTTGACGTACACAACATACCTAATACTACAATACTTATACATACTACTTTATTAATATTTAATTTAATAACAAAAAATGCTAGGTACAGTCGCCCGCAC
The DNA here is from genome assembly GCA_949699075.1 of Asteroscopus sphinx. NCBI lineage: Eukaryota > Metazoa > Arthropoda > Insecta > Lepidoptera > Noctuidae > Asteroscopus > Asteroscopus sphinx. The sequence goes on from OX453013.1 coordinate 18,060,075, forward strand.
GTCGGTGGTAATACTTTCAATTCAATTCAATTCAATTCAATTCAAATATTTATTTGCTTTTAAATATGGTTACAGTAGGTGTTACAAATATATTTAGTAGGTAGATAGGTTTTGTAGGTAGGTTTTTTGTTTTTTTTATTTATTTATTTCTTTCGTATCGCATCTTTATTTTTGGTTTTCGAATTGAAGTTTTACCATTGTCATGCAGTCGACTGTACTATGAATACTGCTGCAATCTTTGTGCGTCGCATGTGCGCAAAAATGTATCTCACGCGTTGATACGGAAACGGTTTGTCCTGTTTGATGTAGTTGAATGAATAGTTGATAGGTGTATGACTCGTGGTCCTACTGTCTCTGTATCATCAGTACTCGTGATCCCATCGGATCGAAATCTTTGGGTTCGTAGACTTGTGGTCGCACGGGTGGGTCCACCAGTCATGGTCATCTTGTATGACAGTGAATGACTCTTTGTCCTACTGGTGGGTTCACGAGTCATAATTATATCGTATGATGATGAATGACTCGTGGTCCCACCATCTTTGTGCTACCATTACTTGTGTTACCACCAGCTCCGGTTATTCCCAATTGCCCCCACTACGTCACTATGAATAATGAATGGATTAATTTCGTATGCGGGTTGTAAACACCACCGGAGTCTGTTCTCCGAATCTGTTTGTAATTTGCCCTGCCATGTTTACGCATAATTTGGTTTAAACAATCTGTTATGTCGCAAGCGTCGATACGAGAACTGTTATGTGTCCTATATTGTTGTGGTTGCTTGACTATTTGGTAGGAAGGTCTAAAAGAATCTGATGTAGTAGAGAAAGAGTATCGGTGATGTTATGGCCATATTTAGACGGTTTGCCATCGAACGCTTTGGTTACTGAAGTGAATGTGGACACTAATATTTTTTTAAATCTTCTTTTTAAACAGCATGAACTAATTGAAGGAAGATGTTCAGTACTTAATCCTTGTTCTAAATATGTATGTCGGAGAACAGAACACTTTTATAGAGTCAGGATTGAATAAGTGTTATTTTACCATTGCAAATCATAGCCTATCAGATATCTATCAGACAGATGCATATCAGAGGGGCAAAGTGGGTATGTTAAATCATAGTCACATTAAGACTCTCACTAACTCGAGAGTACTATAATTTTAAGGTTAAGATTAGTAAGTTACAAGTTATTTCGACAAAATTACACAATACAAAGTCAGGTTATAGGACGTCCTACTTCTTCAAGCGCTCCAGCAAAAGTGTTCACTCCATCAAGTGACAGCTGCATTTATAACTTCGGTATATTGATTCGCCTTTCTCTTCATTCGACGTTCGTTCGTATGACGTTTAGGAGTCGTTCAACGTCTGTGCTCAAGACCACGCGCCGACATGTAATAAAAAATTGTACATAATTTTTTTGAAATATAATTCCAATCGACTTCTTCAATTACTGTGGACACTGTTCCAAACTAACAAATCGAAGTTGCATGCATTGACGTGATACATCCAGCACAGCAGTGTCCATTCGGTTGCTATTTCCACTCTCTCCGCCTTTCATACTAGCCAGCAGATCCCTAGTCAGTCAGGGCATGCGCGAGCAATTCTACTCCTGCATGCATGAGTTATTATGGAATATTTTTCTTCAAATATCTTATCATTATGTAAATGCACATTTTATCATATTCTGAATATACCCCTCATTCATTCAGTCACCCTGTATTTATTGTACTTCGTTATCTGCCTATCTGTCTGTCTATTCGTCTGATATCCTGCTAGTCAAATTCGGCCATCGCTTCCTTTTTAATCTGAGCTGACTGAAACTTGGTATACAAATGTAGTTCCGATGACAATTGTCATCTTCATCATCATTTTAGCCAAAAAACGTCCACTGCTGGACGTAGGCCTCCCTCAAGCATTGCTATAATGATTGGTCCTGTGCTTCCCCCATCCGATGACAATACAATAATGTATGTAGTTTTTAGAAGAAAAGACCTGCTGATCAATATAGTAGGTACAAAAAAAAATATGGTAATATGTAACTTCAATAGCTGAGAATGAAGAGATGTGAAACCTCATAGCCTTAAAGTATGTGATATAGATACTGGGTTTTATCTTGGATTGGGCAATAACTATACCTACGACTTTTGTAAAAGAACACTAAAAAAATCTGATAAAAGACTTAATTTTCCACTACGGTCTAAAACCCGCATCATCCAACTATGAACAACCTTAGTGCACCTCTGCTTACACCGTTATGACCCTATTATTAATATTGGTACAAAATTGTACCATATTGTCTCGGCTACTTCCCGTGGGCGTCATTATAGTAACTTAGAAATTATTAATCGAGCATGTGCAGCAGCGTACACCTGTGTTGTAACTTATTTAGGAATGAACATTTATGAGACCACTAGACTTTGCCCTCGGCTCCGCCTGCGTATAATTCGGCCCACACAGAAAGACTTATCGCGCATCCCTCGGGAACCGTATTTACCGTACCGGGATTTTCCCGTGATAAAAATTAGCCTACTTACATTTAAATCCGGGTTCATCTATCCGTGTGCAAAATTTTACCTAAATCTGTTCGGCCGTTTCAGCGTTATTGAGTAATAAACATCCAATCATATTCACAAATTTTCACATTTTTAAGCACGTTCGATTATAAATGTCAGCTGTCAAAAACAGAAAACTTTTTTGCCAATGTATCGAACAAAAAAAAAACAGTATATGCAGTTCAACCATTCGATTTCAAAAAGTTTCCTACACAGCATCGAATTGGACTCGTTAATTTGAAACGTCAAATGAAAAAGTATAAATAGTGTTGCAGCTTCGACTCGGTAACTAGGGTTGCCGAATAACTGAATATGTATTCAACTGCGGTAGCAAGTTCTGGATACAATTGCATCTACATACGAGTGCTGTTTTTTCTTTCATATCGGCCGGTTGATGCAGTGGGTATGCAAATATTTCTATCAATATTCATAGCTGGCGGCGTCATCGATAATTGAGTCTTACCTGACAGCGGTGCCTTTGATTTTCATATTCGTTATCTCACTTTACGCTTGAAAAAGTTTATAAGTTTTCAAAAGAGAATGTGAGGTGATTTATGTGGCTGAGATATTTTTTCGTCTAGGTAAAATGAAAGTAAATAGCAAAATTTATATTTTCTTGTGGGACGTGTTAAAAATATTGAAAATATTTCAGACCTAGTAGGTACGTGAGACTTTCCATCTTCATGTCTCAGTTTGGCGAATGCGATTAGCAATAGCATTTAGGCAACGGGATAGGTAGGTTGGTAAACTTCACCGAGTCTTTTCGTCGCCTATACCACAAAGTTGGAAGACAAAAGTCTTCAACCAGTGCATCCTGCCTGTCATGACTTACGCTGCCGACACGTGGACATTGACAGTTGGGCTAGTCCACAATTCAAAGTCACTCAGCGAGCTATGGAGCGAGCAATGCTTAGAGTTTCTTTGAAGGATAAAATCCGTAATGAGGTTATCCGGAGAAGAACCGGAGTGACCGACATAGCTTGTAGGATCAGTAAGCTGAAGTGGTAGTGGGCTGGCCATGTCTGTTGAAGAACCGATGGCCGCTGGAGCAGACGAGTCCTTGAGTGGAGATCGCGAATTGTGGCAAACGCAGTATAGGGCGTCTCCCAGCCAGCAAGATCGACTACCTGATGAAAGTAGCTGGGGGGACTGGATGCGGAAAGCAGAGGACCGAGTGTTGTGGCGCAATTTGGCCTTATGTCCAGCAGTGGACTGCGATAGGCTGAGTTGATGATGAACAGGCTAGGTGTTATTATAACTCGTTTCGCCATTCTACACAATTGAAAAAGTGCATTAAGGTGTTTGATTGTAACGTATTTTATGTATATTATTGGTAGTTAGGTTAGGTATATTGTACTGGAGTAAACATTGGTACAAAATAATTTCCTTAGACAAAAATGTTGTTGTGTTATTCGTCACATTTTATTTTGGAAGTGCGAATGGTATAAATCGTATGGAAGTTTTTCAATATGTTTGGATGTTTGTTACTCAATCACCTTGTAAAGACTGACCGGATTTTGATGAAATTTGGCATGTAGATAAAACATATCCCAGGTTCACATATAGGCTATTTTTATCCCGGGAAGATGAACAGTTCCCGAAGGATGCACGATAAACGACATACACGCGGACGAAGCCGCGGGCATAGTCTAAAAATTTTGATATATTTTCCGGTGCATGCCATTTGAAGCTAGCAGAAAATTACAAAACAGCGAGTGTTCAATTGAAACCGTTTTCTAATATCGAGTTTCCATCCGATACCTCATACTTTCAAGCCTTCACTTGGTAACCTACTTTTAAAGTTATAAAGAATTTGAAAAAGTTTCGCTCGTCTCAAATTCCTGAGGAACTTTTGTAGGTATAGAACGTAGGATGATATTAACAATCCAAGCTCGAACAATATCTGCAAAATCTCAACGGCGCGGTGCTAGCATTTTGTTCTAGCTCCTAATGAATTTTTATCAACGTAAGTATTGCACCAAAAATAGAGCTTCCTATACATAGAGACGAGAGGCAGAAAAAATAGAAAGAAACTCTTTTTGCCAAGGCAATCTAGATAGTGTGTACGTATATCTTTTTAGGTTTCCATACCTCAAAAGGAAAAAAAACTGAACCTTTATAGGATCACTTTGTTGTCCGTCCGTCTGTCTGTCTGTCGGTCTATCCATCCAACTTTTTAATACCTGTTTTTACCAAAAACGGTTTAAGGTATAGAACTGAAATTAATATCAATTACTAATATCTGTTGCCCCATAGTCGTGTATAAAAATAAATTTTCTAACTGAAGGCAATAAAAAGTTACGACCATACAAAGATCATTGACACATCAAAACCTATGGGGTACTTCCCGTTGACCTATAGGATGAGGATATCAAAATTTGGCATAACGGAAAGTGTTTTAACACAAATAAAGGAAAAATATAATAAATTAAGTCTCAATTAAATAGTACAGTTCAATCCAATTTAAGTTGGTCCCTCTTTGTAGCAAATTTATCTTTAAGTTCAGGTCAACTTATACTGGAAGTGTTTTTTCATGTATTTGATTCTACATGATACAATTAATGTCACTAACTGAAAATAAAGCACTTCATCATTTCAGCTGAAAAACATCCACTGCTGGACAAAGGCCTCCCCCAAATGGGGGGATATGCCATAATCGCCACGCTTGGCAAGCGGGTTGGCGATCGCAGTTAGTTGTTTAAATACCCAGAGAACGCTGCTGCCCATCCTCTGGTGAATCCCTTAGTCGCCTTTTACGACACCCATGAGAAGAGAGAGGGTGGTGCAATTCTTTACGTCCGGCACCACACGGAACTATTATTTATTCACATACATTTTAGAACTTATTCACCATCAAGTGCTTTATAACTGAAAATAAAGCACTTGATGGTGAATAAATACATAATATTTGTGATAAATCAGTAGTTTATTTGTTCACGCATTTTAGATTACCTGTTTTTCTGTCAAATCCCTACCATAATGTCAGTGCGATAATAACATTCTGGTACGGAACCCTGATAGTGCGAACTCGACTCGCTTTTGGCCGTTTTTTAAATCAACCTTAAAATTCCGTGGAACAAGGTCAGATGGTTATACAATTCTCCTAAGCAAAGAATACCTTCCACCATACATTTCAAAAGCGAAGTACAACATTACATCAAAATGATTAATGTTCCAGAATCTGAATACCATCAAGTTAAATAATGGACCACAAAAGGTTGCATATTGTTCCTTTTATCCGCTTGCATTCAAGTAAAAGTTGCGAAGTAATAATTCATTTCCGACAATGATCCACTGTTATAGCTGGCAACTGAATCCATTTGCGGCCATTTAGCTCTAGTGCTGCACAAAACATCGTGTTTTTTCTCCAGTCCACATACAATGCTGACACAACTTTATGGGACCGCAATCTTCATAAATCTCGTCCAGGACGACCTTTTGTCTTTGTCCCACTCTCTTAGGGTTTAGGCAAATTCTGATCCCCGCAAATTGGCCACATTGCGTCCCCAACCGAAACGTACATGTTATATCTTCAGATAGACCATTGCCGTACAGGTAAATAAAAGTGAGGAAAAACTTAGAAACTTATGTAAATCGGGTTATGTGTGCCTTGAATAAGTAACTTGGTACACAATAAGACCGTCCTTTTTTACCTCTCATAAAGAAAATCTTCAAGCGCCTTCCTCGGATGAATAAAAAAGACAGATGGAATCTCGCTAAACAAAAACTGAAGTGCTTAATTTTTTTCCTAAAACCACTATAATTTCGAAATCATTTTAACACACCAGATTTATATTGTTATTTTGTTTGTGACACTACAACAGTGACTGCCGTCACACTAGCGTAGCGTAATCTCGGGTTTTTGGCATACTATGGATGTGAATGTGTGCGTGCCAGTGCGTACTTTTAAGAGAGCCGTCTTAATATGGATGCTTCACTTATTGTTTAGCGAGATTCTGTCCACCTTTTTTATTCATCCGAGGCGCCTTCATGAATACAGGAATTGTTCACGGTTGTTAAAAGGGTGTTAGGGAAAACTAGAAACACTTTTTCATAAGTTACTGGCCAACTTTATGAATAATCAACTTCAAAATGCTACTTGCGAAGCCCTGTGAAACTGTGTTATATCAGCAATGATCCTTGCGTAGGAGGTGGGTGTATTTACTGAGCCTAATTCATTATGCAGGTTTCCTCAAATCGTCCATAAAGGAGTTCTTTAAATATCGCCATTACATTAAATTGTTATCTGCGACGAGGCCCTCGGCGGACCGTTTTTTAATTAAAACAGGCAATTTGGCGCTGACTTAACCCAAGTTTTACAATTATGTTTTTGTCGTCGCGGTTACAAAGTTTGTGTACTAAAGGAAATTTATTTTTAACGAAAAGTTTCGCAAAATCGAGATAAGGAATTTAATAATGAATTTAACTGTAGTTAAGAAATTTATACTAAATTAAATTGTGATGGTTTAATGGTTTACAAAGTTTAGCGCTGTGCCAAATTGTCTGGAGGTGGACGCGGGTACTGAGCATGGTTCTCAATCGATCGCTTGCCGGACAATTTATCGTGGGGCGCGTGCTACTGGCATGTCCCACTACTCTCGTCCGACGTCGCCGGCAAATGGAAAAGTTCCGCCGAAGTAGCCTGGGGCTATCGAGGCCCCGATGTGTTACAACAAATTTTATACCAGCGCCGGCAAACTTTCCGCGTACTGCTCAGCAATAAATAATAATGCCTGAATATTGGAAGCGATCGATACATAATATTTTAAAGTTCCTGTTTGTAGTTGAAGTGGATTCGCTGAGAGTTCCCGCAATATATTTTAATCGCAGTTTTCCTGACAGCAAATATTGTGAAGCTTTATAAACATAATACGCCGTAGAATGAACAGCCAAATAAGGGAGGAATATTCATGAACGAAACTCAGTTGAAAGTTTTTGATAAGAAATTATGGTAATGATTTTAAATTGACCTAATCCATATTGCGTGGGCCCGAAATTTGGGCAACAAAACTTGTTACGGCGTCGGCCTGATGCCTCAACTCGAACTCAATTTTCTAATTAATTTATACCCGCTCACAAAGTTTGTTTGCAAGGCTTCAGGGGATTTTATTGTGTTGTAAGATTTGATAAAGTTTTTAAATGGCTCATTAAAGGAATTTCCATAATAATTTGGATAATAATTACGTGCCTATCTGATAGACTTATCTTGACAGTTTTAGCAAAGTTACAAGAATTTGCGAAACAATACTCGAAATTAAATTCAGAGTAAATTATTTGCAAATGTGTAGTTATTGCAGTCGGTATTGATGTTAAAGGTAAATAGAAAATATCATTGATATATATTTTATTTCAAACTAATAAAGACTTGACGACGATTTGACGACGTCTGTGATCTAGTTGTTCGAGTGTCGGACTGCTGATCACAAGGTCGTGTTCCCACAGGAAACAAATATTTGTGTGATGATGAGTGTTTGTGTTGGTCTGGGTGTTTGTTATGTATTATAAGTATGTATTTACAAAAAAATAAACTCTACTTATTTTGGGACTAAATGATTATGTGTCTCAAAAATATTCATTTATTTAAATGTTTACATGACGGATTTTCATCGGCCCTCGTATATATAACGTTTTTGTACATCAATCAACTCAGCCTATCGCAGTCCACTGCTGGACATAGGCCTCTCCCAAGTTGCGCCACAACGCTCGGTCCTCTGCCTTCCGAATCCAGTCCCCCCCAGCCACGTTCTTTAGGTCGTCGGTCCACCTGGCAGGGGGGCGCCCTACGCTGCGTTTGCCGATTCGCGGTCTCCACTCAAGGACTCGTCTGCTCCAACGGCCATCGATCCTTCGATCCTTCGACAGACATGTACATATCGAGAATAATTTTCGTATACCACGTCCGCACTGAAAAGCTTTCCTGTTATTAAATTGACTCGTTCCGCGTTTCTGAAAAAAATAAAATGACGTGAAAACTCGTCGGCATGGAAATGACGTCACGTCAGAAATCTAAAGCTTCTGACGTGTATTCGTGACTGACGCTATCAAGGCCTGAAACAGCGTACGAAACAATCGATGGCGTTGTTTCAAGAGCTGCGTATCTTTACCTACCACCAGTTGAATCCCCCCTTAGTATTTATGTTTACGATTAGTACCGTTGTTAGAGGGTGTTGTTTCGTATATAAACAATTGCTGAGAATTGGAATGGTAGTTTCGTAGTAATAGAATGGGCTTTGTATAATAATAATCTTGGCATGGAACAATATTGTTAGTGCCTACCTAGTTATATTTGTATTTATTTCTTCAGTATTTTTTATATGTTGGAGGTTCTAATAAAAGGCTATAATTTTCACCGGTCTAAAAAGCTCGATACCTTTTCTGGAAATAATATCGATTTCGTATAGCTTAAAAAGCGCGTAGAAAATTACAGATTTATCAAAACATGGCTTAATAACTAATTGTTAAAATAATTCACGGGTCCCGAAAATACGTTTTTTATTGCGACCGCTAGGCAGCGCCCCTGTTGTGCACATGGCCAATAGTGACGTGAAAATACAAAATTCATTTACGTGAAGTTTAATCCATGAAATTGATATCAGAGTGCGGCGTTCGAGCGTAGCGAAGGCTCGTCACGCACCGTGACATGCCAATGTTTCAAACCAAAAACGCGACTCCAACCATTATTTTATTTGCACATCAAACTTTTGTACAGCTTCGCGTTCTATCGAGTTTGCATGAAAGCCTTTAAACGTAGTACAACCTTAGAAATTAGAGGTAACATCAAACAAAGTCATAATAATTGGGAAAACGTGCAACTTCTTTCTGCGTTAGTAATCATGTAAGCATAAGAATCTAAGAAAGAAGAATCTAAGAAAGAAGAATCTAAGAAAGAAGAAATTAAGAAAGAAGAATCTAAGAAAGAAAAATCTAAGAAAGAATTATAATCTAAGAATTCTATCTTATAAGAATTATATATGTACCTAAATTATAACTTGGCTTACTGTACGTGTTGGGCAACTGTAAGTATAGTAGGCAGCTGTTAAATAAATAAATAAATAAATGTAACTTTTGAAAATCTTGACCAACTGAGGTCACATTAATACCTACACAATATATTTGTTTTGTTGAAACAATATTTCATAGCTATGCTAGGATCCAATAAATGGCGCTGTAGTCAAGTTAGTAATCTTAATATATGTATAAAACGAAAGTCGGGTTAGTTACATCATTTATAACTCAAGAACGGCAGGACTGATTATAATGAAATTTGCTATACAGATAGTACATAACCTGGATTAACATATAGGCTCCTTTTTATCCCGAGATGAACAGTTTCCGAGGGATGTGCGATAAACGACAATCACGCGGGTGAAGTCACGGCATATTTACTACCAAAATGATTCATATTCACAATATACGTTATCAACTCAGCCTATCGCAGTCCAATGCTGGACATGGGCTTCCCCCAAGTTGCGCCACAACACTCGGTCCTCTGCCTTCTGCATCCAGTCCCCCCCAGCCACCTTCATCAGGTCGTCGGTGCACATGGCGGGGGGCTGCCCTACGCTGCGTTTGCAGATTCGCGGACTCCACTCAAGGACTCGTCTGCTCCAGCAGCCGTCGGGCCTTTGACAGACATGACCAGCCCACTGCTACTTCAGCATACTGATCCTGCAAGCTATGTCAGTCACTCCGGTTCTTCTTCGGATAATCTGGATACGGATTTTATCCTTCAAGGAAACTCCAAGCATAGCTCGCTCCATAGCTCGTTGAGTGACTTTTAATTTGTGGACTAACCCAACTGTCAGTGTCCACGTCTCGGCACCGTAAGTCATGACAGGCAGGACACACTGGTTAAAGACCTTCGTCTTCAAACTTTGCGGTATAGGCGACGAGACGACTCGGCGAAGTTTGCCAAATGCTGCCTAGCCCAACTGGATCCTTCTGTCGGCTTTTTTCTTTAAGTTTTGTCTACCAAGCTGAATTACCTGCCCTAGGTAGACGTATTCCGTAACAACTTCGAGTGCCGACCCTTCGGCGAATATTGGCCTCGGCATGACATTCATATTGAACATGACTTTAGTCTTGTCCAGATTCATGCCGAGACCGACACGCCAAGACGCTCTGTATAAGCTGCGCAGCATTTCGCCCAGTTGTTCTAGCGACTCAGCCATTACAACGATGTCATCGGCAATATACGTTAGTTTAGTGCCAATAAAGAAAATCACGAAATCTGGACCTGATAGGTGGCGATGTGAGCAAAATCGCAGGCATCAGCTAGTATAAAATAATTCTTATAGCAATATGTTGCAGCTAAAGAACATGTATCAGCTATATTTGTCGGGTTCAATGCGTGTAATAACGACATGGGTATCCACGTAAAGTTTAATCCGTGAAATTGATATAGGAGCATGTCGCGGCGTCGTCGGTCCCGTCACGTGGCGTGACACACCAATGTTTCACAGCTCGAAACGCGACTCCATTCCATTCTTTTATCCGCGCATCAGGCTTTTGTTCTACAATCCTTTAGTTTTGATATTGGATTCGCACCACGTTCCCTTCTTTTCAAGATTTATTGGATTACGGTTCACGTTATTTCGTGTTAGTGGTTGTATGCAGTAGATTATTATGTAATTTCTCAAGGTGAGTAATTTGTTTTGATAAATATTTAAAAAAAATGTTATAGCCATTTTTTTATATAGTATAGCATGGCGAAACGAGCTAAAGGCCCACCTGATGTTAAGCGGTTACCTTTGCCCATAACAACTTCAATACCACCTAGTCTAGATGGTACCCGCAAGTCGGTTCGCCACCCTGAGACATGAAGATGGAAAGTCTCATGTGATTGTAATTTAAATGAATGTGAATGTAATTTATACTATGGAAATATTAAAAAAATTGCAAGTCTACGTAGATGACTTGCTCTTAGAGATCAACAAGAAGCTCGACCTTGTATTTGATCCAAGGATCAGTATACGGATCTCTTCATATAAATTTATCAATGGCTTCTTCAATCAATACCCACCACTTTTGACACATGTAGATAGTTATTTAATATGAAATAATTTTGGTCAATACATTTTGTGATTTGTATGCAGGTATTTTAAAAATACCAAACCACTCATATTTCAATATTTTTGTCGTACCGAACACTGAACCGTACCCGGGGCTGAAATACTGAAAAGTTAACCACAAACACACTTTCGCATTTATAATAATAGTAGGATTATACTGTATAGATACTTATCATGCCTTGCAGTATACAGCAGAGGCTGCCCCTGAGGGCGTAATGCTATAACTCCTCACTTGGCAAGCGCACTGGTAATCGCAGTACATAATATTGTAACAAATTGAGGTACAGGTAGATACTGCAGTACCGTCTCTTGAACCCTTAAGTCATTGCGTATTGCGATGTTTGCATGGAGTGATAAATTGGATTTTCTTAGCTGAGAACAACAACACCCCAACAACCCATCACACGCACATACACCCACCAACACCCCCAACTCTCACATCTACACGACTCCTACACCTACACATTCCACACACGCGCATACATACATGACACCTGTAGTTGCATTGCATGCTGTCATTACTACCTATTAATAATAATGTCAAATCAAATTAATGTCAAACTATGTATCTATTATGTTTTAATGTACGTGGGACACTCAGAAAGTTTTGCGAAACTAAAAAAAAATGTTCTATACGTACATATATTTTTATCAAATCTATTCAAAGTACTTTCCACCAGCCTCTATACAAAGATTCATGCGCCTAAACCAGTTTTCAAAACACTTTTTCCAGTCCGCCGCAGACACCTCGTTTACAGCCTGCTCGAACGCAGCCAGCGCATATTCCGGCGACGAAAATTGTATCCCTTTGAGCTGATTTTTTATTTTTGGGAATAAAAAGAAGTCACACGGTGCTAGATCAGGGCTGTAAGGAGGGTGACCCAGGAGTTTGACTGGCGTGCTGTCCAGGAAGTCCCTCGTTTTGAGTGCGGTGTGCGCAGGTGCATTGTCGTGGTGGAGCAGTAGCCCGCGGAGCCCTGTGTTTGGTCGCTTGTTGCTTATAACAGAGAAAACTTCTGGCAAACATTTGGTAGTATACCATTCGGCATTAATGCTTCTTTGATCCCGTAAGGGAATTGATACCAAGTGGCCAGTCAAATTAAAAAAGCTAGCGATCAAAATCTTACCCCCGCTTCTAGATCGCTTCACTTTGGTAGGCGTTGGCTCATTTTGAAACACCCAAACAGTCGACTGGCGCTTGGTTTCTGGGTCGTATTGATAAATCCAGGACTCATCACCTGTAACGATGTCGTAAACACGCCGAGACGAGCCTGCTTCAAATTTGTTAAGCATATCACGGCACCATTCCACCCGGGCCTGCTTCTGAGCATCGGTGAGGTTGTGCGGCACCCAGCGTGATACTATCCTCCTCACGCGAAGATGGCTGTGTAGAATCTCGTGAACGCTTCCCGATCCAATCTTCAATATGTGTTGAATCTCCTGATATGTAATTCGCCTATTGTCTTGGATTAAATTTTTCACTGCTAGCACGTTTTCTTCGGTAACAGCCGTCAAAGGGCGACCGCTTCTTTCGTCATCCCCCAAAGTTGGTCGACCGCGCTTGAATTCGTTATACCAACGATACACGGTTGCCTTGGAAGGGCCTTCATCCATGAATGCCATTTGAAGTCTATCGTACGATTCATCCGGTTTCAGGCGACACTTGAAATCGTATAAAATCATAGCTCTAAAATGTTCCCGGCGCAGATCCATATTTCAGTGAGACACAATACTTTGAATTAACTCGCAAAAAATGTGGAGGGAAATTTTGAAATTGGAACTTACTTATTTTTACTTATAAATAATCATATTTTCGAAAAACATTATAACTGGCCAGTCTCCCATATATAAAAACTTTTTTTCGCAATACTTTCTGAGGGGCCTGGTAAACTATGTCACGATTTGTATAAATTAACTAAGGAAGGTGGTCCCCAAGATACAGGTTAACCTAGTTTGGGGATCAACGTTCATCTGAATTGTAACATGTTACTTATATTGGAAATAAACGATTATTATTATTATTAACATAGATAGTAATATTTCGTTTTATGCCCATTGGTAGATTACATCATTTTTTTCTTAATTAAAAAGAACACCGTTCTTAATAATGCATTATAATCTAGCCTACAAGAATATTAAGTAATTTTAAACTAACATATTTTTCTACGTTACATATGTTTATTTACTTAACTCCGTGCTACAAGCACTAAGCAGCCACATGGTAAACTTTGGGCTGATTCACGAGTGCCAGCAAAACCTCAACCAGGTAGGTAATCTCAATAACATAACCATTCAATGGATCAAAGGACACAGCATTTCCCGAGGCAATGATGCAGCAGATGAACACGCTAGAAGGGGATCGAATATGGACGTTGTGGGACCTGAACCCATAGTGCCACTCCCCTTCGGTTACCTACGCATCTTGGTAAGGAAACAGGGATAAATACCACAAACTATGGACAGACCATGGAGAATGCATGCAGGCCAAGGAGGCACTTCCCACAATTGACGGCCGTTTCACGAAACAAGCCGTCCGATTGTCAAAAAAAACAGCTGCCTACAGTCACAGCTGCTATAACTGGCCACATGTCCTTTAACAGACATCTCTTTGTCATAGGTGTTACGGAAAGCTCAATGTGCAGAGCCTGCATGGTGGAAGACTAGACAGTACATATTATCGCAGAGACGTTTTTTGGGTTCGATTTTGTACAAGACCTTGCAACTATAGTATATTTGATCGGAGCCGAAGTTAAAAAGATTCGAAAGATATATTTACAATAAAAAAATAATTGTTCCGATTGTTAATTGAAAACTGTTACTATAATTTTGACGAATATTTGAATTATGTTACTTTATAATTTTAATTTGATACAACAATACCAATAGCAGCGGGTCATTGCAGCGTACTTTAATGTATTTAATATTAACACAGTTACAAATAGCACCACTTAAAAAAGTATGTCTATTGAGATGCACACCAGGAATGAAGGGGTTAATGTATTTAATATAATTATTATGTACCACAATATTAATTGAAATTAAAGTTAGCACTGCGCAGTGCACTGCACTCCGATTGACACCCGCGTATTTTATTACTACTACGCAGAAATACGTCGCGTGTTCAGAACACCATAAAGATTGGTGCGGACTGTACTTAAGTTTTATAGTACTTTAGGCAGCGTTCAGGTAGAAAGTTGGCAGCCAGCGCCGATCCATTGGCGCTTATGCGTGTAGATTTCGCTACTTAATGGAAGCTGGTAGAGGCAGGGAATCCAATAATTTAACACTGGGCCGACTACCGACGACCTACCCGCGTCGGAACCGATCGGAGCATGTTGGCACTTATAGGAGCATGTTCGGCCCGTAGTATGAAAACGGCATACGCAGACTACCGGCACTTATCGACGCCGAAAAGCGCAGGTAGACCGACGCCCGCTGCCGTCTTTCTACCTGAACGCTGCCTTATATTTGATTTATACCCCTAATAAATCGACAGCTATTTAGAACGTCAAAATATGCCCATACCAACATAATAACCACAACAATGTTTATATATTAAACACTTACATTAAACATATTACAACTTCTCGGACGAATAAAAATGGCAGACGCAATCTCGCTAAGAAAAGATTGAACCACTTCGTTTTTTCCTGAACCCACTATAATTTTGACATAATTTTAACATACCGGATATATATTGTTATTTTATTAATGACACTACGACAATGACTACCGTCACACGAAATAATTTCGTAATCGTGGCTTTTTGTCTTACTATGGGTGTGCATGTTGCGTGCCAGCCCGTACTTTTAAGCGAGCCGTCTTACTATGGATGCCTCACTTTTTGTTACGCGAGATTCCGTCCGCCTTTTTTATTCGTTCAAGTACAACTCATATTATATTGACGTTAGCCATTACTTGCGCACCGACCGTAAATCGAATATTGTTGTATTGGCCGAGTTCCCTTTGGCACCGTTAATATTAGCAATTCATAGATTAAGTACCACCGCTTGTCCTGGCCAATTATCGGCTATTAATCATATCTAGTGTAGACACTAAACCATATTAGCTTTTGACTGTACATATTGTATATGTAGAGATTATATTTGCTCCAATAATTACGTTATTGTATGATGTATTAGATGCCATACATTATTTGTGGGTATGCAAATGGAATGGGTTATTGTTATAGAAGTTTTTAAACTTTCGTGAATTTCACTCCTATTGAACTATATTTACGGGACTTGTCGCGCACAATAAAATCAAAACATAACAAATATTTTGATTAACCTCAGTATTATATTATCTGTGCATCGACGTTTCGGGCAAGTTTTGTGAGGTCAATGACACAGTCAAAACCTTCGCACACCATATAGACTATAATGACGGGAGTTAGTATCAAATAAAAGATGTGTTGTTTGGTTCAATAACTCGAGGCGCATTACACACTACAAACTCAGCACCAACTCGAAAGTATTGTTATACAGAGTGGTTATGGTATAACAATACGACATTAAATAAAACCACGTACAGAGTGTCACGTCCTCTGACCATATACAAAAAATCTGTCAAATCTAGATAATAGCTTAGCCACAGGAAATTGCTTTTAATTTCATTAATTTTGAATGTAGGACCATTTTTCAAGGCAAAGATCGTTAGGGCAAAGACCTGTGCGAGTCTATATGATTTTAAACTCTCTTTCTCAATGATTACAGATGATTACGAATAGTGTTACTTATTATTTCGATGTTTTAATATTTATGTTGTTCAAAAATTTAGTCCTTTTAATTTTCGATAAACAAATTATTTATGTGTTTAAAATACTTCTATAGGCTAGTAATAACCGTGTTTTCATTTATTGTCGTATTATCATATCCACGTTCTATAGTTACTATACTCTTTGGTGTCACGTGTCGTACAGTAGGTACCATTCCGTGTTCCGGCCATAAATAATAGCACCACCCTATCTCTTCTCATGGGTGTCATAAAAAGCGACTATGGGATTTACCAGAGGATGGGCAGCAGCGTTCTCTGAGTATTTAACCAACCAACTGCGATCGCCAATCCGCTTGCAAAGCATGGCAATTATGGCATATCCCCCCCCTTTGTCCAGCAGTGGACGTTTTTCGGCTAAAATTATGATGATAACAGTAGGTACAATCAGCAATGAATGTAGGTTAACACCTTCCAAGGTTTCAAAATGATTTATGATTTTATGAATGAAAACTTAATACTTATAATTTTTTGTAACAAATTATTACAGAGTAGAGAATATTTTAATTACTAATATTTTGATATATTTTAATCAATAATTGGGTTCTATGATATTATTATGAATTTATTATATCGACTTATGTTGCTGACCGTACACTTTAGTTTTCCGACAGTATGAAATAATAGCTCGTTGACGCTGAACCGAAACGATCTGTCAGCAAGCTAAACTGAACGGTCGACCGCACTTCAGTGGCAACAGTTCGACATTGACAGCGTCTTTATTTCGTAAGCAGTAAGGGCGGTTTTCTAAAGTGTTACTACTGCCACGCAGTCAACTGTACTACATACATAACAAGCATATATTTCAATGTTTTACTTTGAGTCGAGTCGATATTGAGTCAGTGTGGTGTGTGAAGCACTGTCCTAAATCAAAGCACAAAATAATCTGATAAGTCTGCCCAACATTTTTATTTTAAGAGAAGATGCTATAAATTATGGGTTGCTCTTCAGTAGCAAGTGGCATAGTTTATTTTAGATTTATTACAAGTATTGTAAGGCCAGTAACACTGTTAACGTGAAAACAAAAGTATTGCAGATTCACTGTCGTATATCAAGAAACAAACGCTACAACTTTTCACAATCCCGAAAACAGAAACGTCTGTTTAAAAGTAATTTATTTAGAAAACAAGCTTGTTTGTCCTCCTTAAAATAACTCCACGCACCCCTAACAGCCCCAAGGCAAGATCTGTGCAAATAAAATTACCTTTTCAACGGTTAATTTGCAGAATGAATCACTTTCAGTCGCAGGTTGGCCGTTGTTTTGTTGAAGGATCTCGTCCGGAACTGAACCCTGTGCTTGTCAACTAGGAAATGAATTATGACCAGTATTTACCGGAAGATGACATTTCTCGAATCGGCCCATTAATTCCTAATGGAGCGTCGACGGGGCTACATTTCATCTGTTTGGCTGCACACCAGGCTTTCGCCACAGAGCTATTTTCGGTAGCGTATCCGAAAATTTATAACTACGAGTTAGTTCTAAATCGTTGGATAGCGGCAAAGTGGGATTTATGATATGACGTTTTTCGCTCTATTTGTTTGGCGGAAACCTTTTTTCTTTCGAGGGCCTTTGCCAATTTCAGAGTGTTTCGAGCTACGACTTATCCTTTTATATTCACTTGGATTAACATCTTATGCTGCCTCGTTGGTCTAGTAGTCGCAAGTGCGACTGCTGAGCGTGGGGTCCTGGGTTCGATTCCTGGGTCAGGCAAATTGTTATTGGGTTTTTTCATTAGTAAATTCTTAGTAGCAGCCCGGAGTCTGGATTTGTGCCGGGTTAATGGCAATAGGCTCGCCCCCTCTAAAGGTGGTTTCAAACTGGCGAGGCGAGGATTTAATGGTATGCGCGTTATTTGAAATCTCGCTGACCCTTTCACACCGAAAGATGTACATCGCGAGCACGCCCCGTCTCGTGCTGACCAGGCGCCTGCACGCACCTACTCGCGATGTACCGTTTTGCAATGTAATAAATACTCTATCATGCAGCAATAAAGTTTAATGTTGTACTAACAAATATTTCATTTCTCGCCTCGCACATCCTCGCCTATCCAGACCTTTCACACCAAAGATGGGCGTGACACAAATTTCAATTCTCGCTCGGCCAATCCACGCCACGCCTCGCCGGTGTGAAACCACATTGACATGGGCTTCGGGGAAATACGGGCGTGATGTTATGTTATGTAACAAATTTGAGGGAAAAGCTATGACATCAGTTCTGTCTCCCGCTTAATTACTTAGTTTCGGGACTTCATAATGGAAACAAGTATTTACATAATCTGCAGGCAACTCTATACAAACATTATGGATGACGTTTCAATTTAAAGCTTGCTGTTCATGTGCGTCATTCCTTTGGGACAAAACATTGAAACTCAATTTGAATTTGAAAACTAGATGTCAAAACTACTTTTGATTTTCATTTCATGCGGAACTATCGAGTTTTAAGAATTCGTATCTAATATTTTCGCGATGAAATAAATAGAATAAAACTTAACTAGATATAAACAGAAGTTAAACGCTTATTTTACTGGCATAAACTTTAGCCGTAGCATATGTAGCATGAAAATAATGATTTCAGAGAAATCGTAAAGATTTAAGATTTATTATTATTATTATTTATTTATTTTAGATTTATTTTTTTATTTTAGAAAAGCGTTTCCAAATGCCATATGTGCGTAATTCAGGCTGTTCCTCAAGTTTTCTTTCTCTAGCTGTTTTATTCATTTCCTTTCAACATGAATAATAATTATAATTATGATGTACAGTCGACTGCATGACAGTGGTAACACTTCAATTCGAAAACCGCCCTTACTGCTTACGAAATAAAGATGCTGCTAATTTCAAAGTAGTAACACTTTGACATTAGCAGCATCTCATCATCACACCGACGCACGTGCGGTCGACCGTTCCTATTATTTATGTATATTATATTATTTCTGTTGCACACTTGTTTCTGTCCTCTAACGGCCAAAATTAATATCCAATCTATCCGCCCTTTGCCCTACTAGAGATAGAAATTTGACATAAGCTCCATGCAAAATATGTCAAATTTCTATCTCTAGTAGGGCAAATCGTGGATAGATTGGATATTAATTTTGGCCGTAAGTAGGTTTATCTACATGTATTTATCGACTGTTAGAAAACTCATGTTTGAATTAAACTGATGTATAAACACTTTCCTACTCTAACATAAATGTAATGTGTAGGTATAATAAGTTGTGTGAACAATAGGAAATAAGTAGATGTGACAAAAAGGTGAACAATTTTTTCAACATCAATCAACATAACATCACGCCTGTACTTCCCCAGGGTAGGCAGACGTATATAGTACACCCACATATCGCCAGTTATGTTATAAGTTTTTTTTTATAACATAGGAGGGCAAACGAGCATGCGGGTCACCTGATGGTAGGCAATCTCCGCCGCCCATGGACATCCGCAACACCAGGGGAGTCGCCGATGCGTCGCCAACCTTTTAAAAAGACGTATGCTATTTCTTGAAGGCTCCCATGTCAAATTTGTTCGGGGAAACCGCTGACGGTTGGTTCCACAGTTTTGCTGTACAAGGCAAAAAGTCGCGTGTGAAACGTACTGTAGTTGACCACCAATCATCAAGATGGTGAGGATGGAATTTAGATTTATAGCGGGTACGATGGTAGAAGTCAACGGCTGGTATAAGGTCGAACAATTCCTCAGATCACTCCCCATTGTACATGCGATATAGGACACATAGAGATGCAACGTCTCTTCGCAAAGCTAGAGGGTCTAGCCGATTGGGAATAGCATAGTCGCCGACGATTCGAGCCGCTCTGCGCTGAATGCGGTCAAGTGGAGGAGAATTATTAAGTATTATTAAATAGGACATAACTTATAGGCCCCATGTATAATTTTAATTTTTTTAATGACAATAATACTTTAAGCACTCATCCTATGCGCGTATTAGTGTATCTACGCTAAAGAAAAATAACCCAAAAATTACATCTACTTGCAGAAGTAATCCCAGTAAGCGCATATCGTTTTCCTGAATTTGCAATGAAAACGGACTTACAAATGTTAGTGACTGATTAAAAGACCATGTTTAGTAAATGAAGGACCGCCGGGAACAGAATTTCTCAAACTATCTTTTACTACTTCTGAGAGAACAGGCGTACTTAATAATTTTATTCTTGGCAGTACTGAGTGAAAATTTATACGGTATAGAATACGAAAAAAATACTGACATTAAAATTACATAAAAAAAAGTTCCTAAAAATACCGAATAACTTTTCACTCAGTACAAGCCATGAAAGCTTTGCAGCATTTCGTGGTCGCAGGTAGACTAAGATGACAAGCGTCTTTACAAACATTTCTAAAAAAATATATTTTAATCTACCGTACAATATTATTATTTGTTATTATTATTATCTTTATTTTCTACTCTTTTTGGAAGAGCGAAGAACCTCGTTGGCGGGCAGAAGCCAAGCGTGAGAGGGGACGATTAAAATTAAATGGAATAAGTGGATGATAATGTTGAAGATGTTAAGAATTTTCTAGTGATACGACAAGTGTTAAGGATGGTGGCTTTTTGAAGTGTGTGTAGTGTATATATAGGCATGTTTAAGGTGTTCAGGCTTTGTTGGAGAGATTTTGGTATAAGTCCAGTAGAAGACAGGACTATGGGGACGATGTGAACTGTTTGTGCTCTCCATTGAGTTTTTAATTCTATTGCAAGATCTTATTGTTATTATTATTATTTATTTTTGTTTATTATTATTCCTTTATTGATTTATTTACATATTATTTACATTTTTAAATATTTCTATAAAAAATATAAAAGAACATTTAAAAATATAAAAAATAGTAGCCCACCGGCATCGGGAACAGGGTCCAAACTACCGGTGGTCAGGGCCTTAGAGAGAGGAACTTCCTGACGATACGCGCCGTATCCAGGAGTACCGCTTTCTGTATCAAGCCCTTGACCCAGCTGCCCAACTCGAGCCTCCTAAGATGTAGATCGAGGCTCTTGGCTATTAAGCCATTGGCCGTAACAACAATCGGCACAATGACTGCTGAGTCAACATCCCACATGTCGACAACCTCGTGTGCCAAGTCAAGGTATCTGATTTCTTTATCCTTCTCGGCCTTCATGAGATTCTCGTCATGCGGGACAATAACATCAACAATCAATGTGCGGCGCTCTGAACGATCTATCACCACTATTTCAGGCTTGTTGTGAGCGATAGTCCTGTCGGTGATGATAGATCGGTCCCAGTACAACGTGACATGGTCATTCTCAAGAACTGGGTCGGGCACATACTTGTAGTATGGTACTTTCGCGCCCACAAGGCTGTATCTCAGGGCAAGTTGCTGGTGAATAATCAGTTATTATTATTATTATTTTTGATTTTTTTTTTGTTTGGATCCCAGTTCTAAAAATAATTAAGTCCGAAACAGCACGCAACGCTGTAAAAGATAATCATATTGTGAGTGATTACTGCGTGCATCGACACGATTTTAATTAATAATATGGTACGGTAGATTAAAATATTTTTTTAGGAATATTTGTAAAGACGCTTGTCATCTTAGTCTACCTGCGACCACGAAATGCTGCAAAGCTTTCGAAACGTCGGGAATACCAATTTAAATAATAAACGCGGTTTAATCCGGTTAAACTTTGTTTTATTATAATTTATTTAATATTCGGTATTTTGAAGAAGTTTTGTTTAATGGTTTATGAATATGACAACGATACCTAAAAGAACCGTTGGTGATGGTAGCTGAGACTGCATGCGGTAGACGGTGGACCGAGTGTTGTGGCGCAGTTTGGGACAGGCCTATGTCTAGCATTGGACTGCGTCAGGCTGAGTTAAAGATGATATTTCATATGACAATAAGCTATATTTTTGATTAAGTGATTTATTTACCAATCACAACCCAAACACGGAAATAACAGGAGCTAATTTTTTCATAAGAATTTCATAGGTTTTCCCAATCAGTACACATTATAACAAAACAAGTTTAACCAAATTACATCGCGTATATTATTAAAATTGGTTTTCCCGACGTTTCGAAAGCTTTGCAGCATTCGTGGTTGCAGGAAGAAATAACCATTTTTTTGAGCCTATTGGTCTCACTACAGGGCAAAGGCCTTATTATATTACTTGGGTAAATACATATTTATATATATATACATAAAACAAATTTATAAGTAACGTTGAATTGTAGTGCTGACCCAAAAAGTCTGGGAATTATGACTATCCACAATTAGAATACGAAAAAAATTACTGACATTTAAATTACATACATAAAAGTACCTACAGGTTAGTTAATCGTTAGGTAATCAAAAGCCTACAACATTAATTATCACAGGCCCACTGACCTAATCCCCTAGAGATCGGTATTCACTTTGAGCAACGCTGGTTTGGAGCAAAGCGGTATCTATTCGAAACCGCCTTTATATTTCAACTTCAGCTTACCCGACCGCACTCCATCCAATCTGCTGTAGAGGTTAACTGGTGGTTCATTTTGGGTATAAGTAAATGTTATGTAAGCCAGTATTTGTACGAGTGACTTCCGGATTAATCTGAGAGTAGAATCTGAGGGCAAAAGAAAACATTTAATTGTAATATTTAGAAAATATGGCCTAAGGCTTGAAGCCATCTTATTCTGAAAAGAGGCCCCTATGGGCTGGTTATGATGATGATAGAAAGAAAATATATCACCCGTTTATAGACCAATGGCTTAGTCTATAGTTTACAGGGGCTCTTATTCTCTAGGTAAGTATCTGTTTACCTCAAAATTATTATTTAGAAATATCTGTAAAGACACTTGTCATCTTAGTCTACCTGCGACCACGAAACGCTGCAAAGCTTTCGAAACGTCAGGAAAACCAATTTAAATAATACACGCGATATAATTCGGTTAAACTTTGTTTTATTATAATGTTTGCCTCAAACTCTATTAGATTTATAAGAACACGATTGGTTTTGTTCTTAGCATTGCTGATGTTTTATTTTTCTAGTAAATCAGATTATAGCTGTCGAATCATTGTTAGTAGTTTATTTTATTTTATTTATTCAGATGGAACAGCAAGCAGCAGTTAAGTAGTTAAAGATAATTCTTGTTGTTTACTATAATCATATTAGGTTTAGATTGTTTTAGTATTTTATTAAACTATCTGAGGGTATATTTATCGCTATCGAGTGACATGCCAAGTTGATAAAAACAGTTATCGTTTGGCGGAGGAACTCACTTTTGTACGAGGGTTTGAAGAAGTCGGACATACATATAACCTGACGTAGTTTTTATCCTCTTATTTTGTAAAGTAGTAATTTAGTAATTTGGTGAAATAATCTGGTGATTGTTATTTGACTTAATAACCTTCAATACATGCTCTTGTGGTTGGTCTTAATGTGACTGTTATTTACTGTATATATCCTTTGGTCCCTGATAAGTAGACATCAGTTATATTTCATTGTAGAGCTTAATACTACAAAAACCGGCCAAGAGCATGTCGGGCCATGCTCAGTATTATAGGGTTCCTTAAGTAGGTGTAATTACAAACGAATCAAATCGAATATTAATCATGGCTATGCTTTTTTAGTTTTTGCAATAATCGGCAGCATTCGCGACTCAGAGCGTGTTGTTAGTAGCGCCATCTAGCGATAAATTCAAGAAGCCAAATTGAAGAAGTGTGTTCAATATAACACAAAGTTACTTTTTATGATTTTTTCAAATAGAAAGTAACTAAAGGAGCATTATTTGCTAACATCATTTTTCTCTAAGGACAATGACCTTTGAACTAGGACGTTTTAAGTAATTTTCAGTTTTCTCTCTATAACTCAAAAAATTATAATCACATTATACTCGAAATAATTTTAAAAGAGAGTTTTCACAAAGGTCTATCAATGTGGAAGATTATAACTTTCTACGTTCCATAGTTTAGAAATGGCAGGGGGGGGGACACATTGCAAGGCACTTTGGCGCGCTATATTTCGCAGATGGTACACCTGATAAAAAAGTGGTGTATAAAACATTACCTTCATTTTAGTAGACCTATTCATTGATACCCCACAAGCGGGGGTGCAGCGAAAAAAAATTTTTCATCTCCATTTCACATGTATGGACGCCACCTCTAAAATACGTAAAAACGATTTTTTTATTCTTTTAAAATTGAGATCTATAAGTAGACTAATTTTTAACAAAATTTCATTTACTTAGGTTTATAACTGTAGAAGTTATTAAGCTGTAAAGGATTAGGACAGACGGACAGACGGACAGACGGACAGACGGACAGACGGACAGACGGACAGACGGACAGACGGACGGACATGACGAAACTATAAGGGTTCCTTGTAGGACTTCGGAACCATTTAACAAGACCCTTGCAATTTTCCAGTAAAAGAACACACTTTGTTTTGTTATTTTGCATCTGTTTTATTCTGGTCTTGTTCGTGTATTTTAACTATAAGTAGCTTTTTATAGAGCGAGTTTGAAAGTAGGAATGGTTTCTCTCCGGGGGAATAAACAGAGAAACAAAGAAGTAAGTACTACAGTACTCAATTCTCGCTGCTCTACGTATTCATGTTACAAAGTTACCTTCATGATGCTAACTTTACATAGATATTATGTTACTTGAATATTTTATTCTAGACTTGGAATGATGGAATATAACTCGTGTTGGTCTGGGTTTTTCTTATCCTCTCGGGTGCTCTCGGTGGAAATTTAAGTCTATAACATTTCCTATCTGTTTTTATAAATTTCATGTCACTTGGCAAAAAAAGAAAATACAAAAGAAAAACAATTACCACAATTTTCCACCGCTAGTCAGCAGGCGGCACTAAACCACAGCGGGGACACTCTCCTGTACGTGTGAGCTCGCTCGCCCGTGACCTTGAGGGAGCGCGTTTACATGCAATTTGTTGGCTGAGGCAGCCGAGAGACTGCCCGTTCCACACGCCGCGCACCGCGCGTAGCCCCCGCGCTCGCCCGCACCGCGCATAGCCCCCGCGCTCGCCCGTACCCGCACACAAAGCTGCGAGCAATTTTACGAGCACACATGCTTAAGTGTCGCTTCTTGTCGTTAGTATATATTCTATGACTAAACCGCGGTCGGAGTTGTGCTGTCAGGCAGCATACAGGACTCGAGGGTTTATGTATTGTGAGCATGTATTTACAAAAAAAAATATAAGTATTATATCCATCGTTTTAGTTTGGGACTAGATGATGCCATGTAAACATGTCCCAGATATAATTTATTTTTATAACTTCGGTTCAAAACAATTTAAAGGCACGCGTTAGCCTATGGGTATTGTACACATCAAACAGATCACATTAAACTGATCCGTATAACGTTCTGCATCCACCTATCCGCAGCGTATGGATTCAATCAACTCAGCCTATCGCAGTCCACTGCTGGACATAGGCCTCTCCCAAGTTGCGCCACAACGCTCGGTCCTCTGCCTTCCGCATCCAGTCCCCCCCAGCCACGTTCTTTAGGTCGTCGGTCCACCTGGCAGCGTAGCGTATGGATTACCGATGAATATCTATTATAAATCGGATTTTCAATATTGAAATTCGGTTGCCGATGATGTCATCCGCATTTTTGTATTCAATCCTATCTGTGAAATGCGTACAATACCGATACGAAAAAATATTTCACTGGGGTAGTTACCCTACTAGTTTTATAAATGCATAAGTATGGATGTTTGTTTATTTGTTTGTCCCTCAATCACAGTGAAACGACTGAATGGATTTTAATGAAAAGTACCCAGATAGACCGTTACCCAGATTAAAGTAGATTACTTTTTATTCCGGGAAGATACACTGTTCCCGAGGAATGCGCGACTTTCTGTGATAAACCATATTAAACGTGGGCAAGGACTACTTAGTTATTTCTAAATTCCATTCTAAATCAGTCCTCTTAAAATGTGTTGGTTAAAATGAAATTCCGTATCATCACGGTCCAACGAATTTTATTAAATAAAAACATTTACCCAACATTTCTGCTTTATTTGCAGTGAATTTCTTGAAAATAAAGTTCTTTATCATAAGTTAATGAAAGACTGTGTCCTCAACGTCCCGCCGAAAAGATACTCAACTTTCAAACTTAACAACGCAGCTAATATTTTTTCAACTTTTTACATGAAATTAAGTTTTAGGCCATGCCCGCGCAGCGATTTTTAATCGTGCGATTTTTATTCGCGCTGTTTTTATTCACGCACCGAAATATTTTTTCCACCGCGATTTTTATTCGCCAGTGCACCTGCATAATTATTCCATTTGTTACAGATTTTGTGATAAAAATCGCGGGAGTAAAAATCGCTGTGCGGGGTTTTGTTTCAAATTGAATATTTCTCTTTGCTTGTAATTAATGTTGATGTGCTTGTGAGGTAAGCGAAATTGAATATTGTTCTAAAATATTTTGAGGTAAAACACTGAACTAAAATAATGTTTTTCTTTTTAATTGCTTCGGGGCCCTAATGTTACCTCATTTAGTATCTCAAAATATCATTTTCATTTTATTATTATTAAATCTTTCGAGCACTGCTAATGAGATAAAATAAAAGTTTAATTCTTATACATCTATACACGTCTTTAGCGCTAGAAAATGGTAAAATAAATTAGTATTAATTGTTACGCAATGAAGGACAATGGTGCCGATTCTCTTGTACACCCACCTAAACCAAACTATCACTAAAATTTACAAATTTTAGTTTAGAAAATCATAAAACTTATTCTGTGTTTATCTTTTTCTTATTTTAGAAAACTTGTTGACAGCTCTAATAATTGAGTTTGACGCATCTAAGTTGAATTGGCGGTGTTACCAGTACATCTAGAAAAAAATATTAAAGAGTGAATGGAATGACCGAAAGTTCACAAAAACAAGGAAATTAAATAATAATTATATTTGGAATTATTAGTTTATCATTAAAATTAAGAAGAAAAAATCATGTCACGAAATAAAGTACATTTTTGTTTTATATTTTCAATAAAATACATAAATTGGAATAATGTGATCAGATTAAAGAGCTAGGTTATTATTTTCTACGGCCCGTATTACAGAACGATACTCAAGCGTTGATCACTGTTTAAAACTAGTTTTGAGTTGAGCTTTAATTTTAGAACGTTCCTCAAGCAGAGATTTATTGATCACAGTTCAGATCACAATAATAAACTATTTCTTTAATTTAAAAAGCTGGAATTTCCCTTTTTAAAGACGTGGTTAAAAAGTACTAGCACCCAGGACACGAAATTTCTCAAAAAAGTTGAATAAATTAGAATATAAGCCAAAAAGTACCACGCAGGATCAAAACTTGGAGACTTTCTCCCCAAAAGAGGGAAAATTTGTGAATTCAGGCTTTTTAGGGACACATATTAGCATAAAATGATAGAATTCAATGTCAAACATAGTTTTTTTTTTGCCCATTGTATGGATTTATGTACTTCTTATCCTTTATTATATAGGTACCTCTTCTTATCGAAATTATAAATTTCATTGTATGTTTCTATGAACAATTTACCTTTCTGCTGAATCTACAACAGCTGCAACCACATAGTAGGCATCCATTATTTATTTTAAACTACCTAAAAACTATAAAAATGAATAAAATAAGCTTTGCAATTTTAGTTGTTGATAACTAATTATAGTCGACATGTATTTTGATGCCTTCTAAAAATAGTCAGATTTAGGTTGACATTTCTAATATTAGGTGAAAAACGTCAATTACAGAATAGCAAAATGTCAATTTTTACTAAGTTGAATAACTAAACTAATTTTGGTCCTGTCTAACCAAAAATTAGTTTTAAAGTGAATTTCAGAATAGAAAACGTCGTTTGACAGGACTAAACTAAATTTAGGTGATTTTTAGTCTAGTTTAGAGAATTTTGTGACAAGAGAATCGGCACCAGTGTCTTGTTTTCATAAACTTTTAATAATAACAAAATGAACTTATATGTAGTAAATTACTGTTACAGAGATCGAGAACGAGAACGATGTGTCTTGATCGTGGTCGGGAACGGAGTGAGTCGAGTAGGAAGGAATCGAGCGCTTAGAAAGGATGTTTAGGGAAGGTATATGTTAGTGCAAAAGAGATGGATGATGTTAAACAGGCTAGGAGATAGGAACAATAAAAGAGACTTATAACTAATACAAACAAATAAGGCTGGTGCTATATTTAAAATGCTTGCAAAACTTATAAATGGAACCATTTACCGGATCTGCTAGAAGAATCTTCATCTAAGATACTCAGCAAATATGTTAAGCGAAGCGACTTATCACAACTCTATCTTCTGATTAAACTTTTAATCCAAAAACGAAAAGTGTTAAACTAACGCTTTCAAAATCTGGTGAGAAATTACCGAGATTAATGTCATTCTAAAAGTTCCACAAACATCTCTTAAGTCCCCGGAGAAAGTTTTGAAATTTTTCTGCAAGGTGCAATGAATCTAAAGAGCAGAGCGTTATTAGAAAGTTCTCCAAGTAGGATTATTCGTACTCTGTCTGGAAATTCTCACGAAGAATATTATGGTTTCATAACTGAAAACTTGTATACTGGCCGTGTTTATCGCACTTTTCCCGCCTTCAGTTTATGGAGAGATAAAAATGTTTCGATTAAACTTTGCGGTATAATCTAAAGCCGAGTCTCCACCATCGGACATAAAGAATTGCACTACCCTATCTCTTCTCATGGGTGTCGTAAAAGGCGACTAAGGGATTCACCAGAGGATGGGCAGCAGCGTTCTCTGAGTATTTAAACAACCAACTGCGATCGCCAACCCGCCTGCCAAGCGTAGCATATCCTCCTCAATATGTTTGGGAGAGGCCAATGTCCAGCAATGGAAGTCTTTCGGCTGAAATGGTGATGATGATGAGTCTCCACAAAAGTAATAATTACAACTTTTATGTTGTCAACACATGTTGGTGACAAAAGTTTATGTAAATATCTTAAGTTGTCAACAAAAATTGTTAACTTAGAATCGTGTTTCTGTTTTATGGCCAAAATTAATATCCAATCTATAGTATGGAGCTTATGTCAAATTCTTATCTCTAGTAGGGCAAATCGTGGATAGATTGGATATTAATTTTGGCCGTTAGGCGGTAAACATTCAAGTAAAACGCGTATCGTAGATATTTGATTATTTTGTCTATACGCTTACTCAGTTGGGAACATTAGTTAATAAAAACAGAAACGTTTTGTCAAGTAATAGTCTTGGTAGAGAAAGCTATTTAATTTGTCAACTGAAATATTTCTCAAACTATTGAAGACTTATTTTTATTCGGTGTAGATAAAATAGAAACAATAGTTGGTGTATTTTTGAAGAATAGCAGCAGTTGAAAACAGAGTAATTGCCAACTATCAGTGGAGGTGTTTGCAACATTGGACGTCAAGCACATGAAAAACGTAACATTGGCAGAACACAATAAAAATATAAAGTCTCACATATTATTTTATAGCGAACAACAAAATTGCAACATTTATGAGTTCACAACTCAATGAAAATTTCTGCGTCGTTCTTCTCAGAGACATCAAGTAAAATAAAGACAATATCCAAGCCATATATCTTCTTGAGAAATGGATGTGAAAATTGTAAATGTTAATAGAACGGCAACGTCAGCGGGAATAGTTCCGCGTCTCCTAGAATTTAGCAAACACGAGCAATATTTTAAAAACAAAGGCTCCATAGATATCTCATACCCTAACAAAACAAACAAAAAAAATGTTCCGTACGCAGCGGCAGCACAATACACATAAATTGTTAGTACAAAGTAAGTTGGATTGTTTACACTGTTCACAACTAGCTGGCGACACCAGTAGCATTCAGTTTAATATTGGTGTATCGCATGTCAATATTTATTTTGTGGTACCTACAATTTTTGATATTAACAGTCTTGAATACATAATCCATTACTATCCGTGAGTCCTTTCATTTATCTCTAGAAAAAATAGTTAAATCGGTAAAACCAGGCAAACAAATGGTCCGTCGTTAACCGGATAACAGTACCGCGACACGTAGTGTGCAGTTTTTGTAAAAATAATTAGTGAATAAACTCTCGAGACTAATTTGCAAGTCACGCCTTGACACAGTGCGACACAGTGTAACATAGTGCGACACAGTGCTTATAACATTGACTTTTAGACAGTTAATTTAGTGATAATACATATTATTGGAGATTGAAACTGATAAAAACCGTTGCATCAAAGAAATCTGTGATCGTAAAGAAGTGATTGTGAAAACAAAATCGAACTTTTTACGGACTCGCAGACTCAATAATATTTGTAGTTATTAGCAAGTAACTACTGCATATATTATTTTCTGTTGTTAGTGCGTAAGGGGGCGTACATACCTGCGCAGAGTACGTGAGTAAGAAAAACTTTGTTTACAATGGAAAAGATCAATCAGCTTTTACGTTTACAAGAAGAACGATTCGAACAAATACAAAAATCTCAACGTAATCATAAAAAAGCTGGGAAAGACCGGCTAGTGTTAAGTTACTTAGATACTCGTCTGGAGAATTTAGAGAAAGATTGGCAAATCTTTAAAACGTCACACGACCAACTTGTGACGCATGTTAGTAAAGAACAACGGTCTGCGTTGGCTTACTTTTCCGATGATTTGTATGATCAATTTGAGGAAGTATACATTGCATTTAAAAGTGACTTGAAAACTAAATTGTATACGTTAACACCTAAAGAAAAAGAGCTACACAAAAACAAACTGCTATTGCTGAAATTAAGCTGCCGAAAATAAAAATACCTATTTTTTCTGGAAAATACATCGACTGGCCTTCGTTTCTGGATTTGTTTACATCGATAATACATAACAATCAGACCTTAGACGATGTCCAAAAATTACACTATTTGAAATCAAGTTTAGCTGGAGAAGCGGAAATATTATTAAGAAGCATTTCAATAACTAGCAAAAATTATAAGTTAGCGTGGGAAACACTGAACAACCGCTACAACAATAAGAGATATATATCTACTTGTTTGTTTAAGAGATTGTTCGGAGCAAAAACTTTAAATACAGAGTCAGCAGGGAATATTAAGCAACTTTTCGATTTAACCATCGAATGTTTGAGCTCGTTAAATAATCTTGGGCTGCCGACTGATACTTGGGATGTCATTGTCACATACATGACAGTTGCTAAATTAGACGCTGAAAGCCAAAAACTGTGGGAGCAACATGTATCAAGTGACTGCAGTAATGATTTTCCAACATTCAACAAACTGAAACTATTTATGGAAATGAGGTTCATATCACTAGAAATGACTGAAAACGTAAATCGATCTATGAAAGTTAAATCCTTCCATTCTTCTTCAGCATCTAGTTCAACTGCTGAATGTGCATATTGTAAGGAAGATCATTACATGTACCAATGCAAACAATTCGCAAAACAGACATATTCCACCAAACATGACTTTGTTCAGAATAATAATTTGTGCTTTAACTGCTTAACTCCAAACCACTTTGCAGCAAAATGTATGAAAGATACAGCCTGTCGTATCTGCAACAAAAAACACCACTCATTGTTACATCCGGATAGAAAGGATTCAGTTGAAGAAGAAAGTCAGCAAGACCAAGTAGACACCGTTTCATCACATTTTATAAATCAACCTGGTCAAGTACTCTTAGCCTCAGCACTGGTAGACGTTGTATCAAGGAACAAGAAAACACAAGTTTACCGTGCCCTCATTGACCAGGGATCTCAGGCCTCGTTCGTGACAGAAGACCTCGTTCAGACTATGGGTTTGAAACGAGAAAGAATCAACGGCAAGGTCTCAGGATTGAGTGAAGGTAATACACTTCATATCAAGAACATGGTTGAAGTTCAATTGAAATCTAGATGCAACTCAAACTTCACTGTCCTAGTAAAAGCATACGTGTTAAAACGGATCACAAATTACTCACCTGCACAACCTTTAGACATCTTCCCTTGGACCGAGTTTCAAGACTTGGAGTTGGCCGACCCTGAATTTAGTAAATTTAATAAAATACATATACTACTGGGAGCTGAAGTATTTACTCAAATTATCGACGTTGGGTTGCTCAGAGGTCCTGCCGGTATAATCGCCCAGCATACTCAACTGGGCTGGATACTATCTGGAAGCACTAACCAAGTAGAATCTGAAAAAGAAAAAGAAATTATTAGCTTAAACTTAAAAGTAGACGTTGGTGAAATGTTAAGAAAATTCTGGGAAATTGAAAATGAAACACTTACCTTCCAAAGAAAATTAACAAAGGAGGAGCAAAGGTGTGAAGATATTTACAGAGAAACAACTACTAGAACAGAAAGTGGAAGATATAAGGTTAACTTACCCTTTAAAGAAGAAATAAAATCACCTGTAAAACAAATAGGAAAAACTAAAGAAATGGCAACATCTAGATTTTTACACTTAGAAAGAAGATTCAAGAAAGATCCAATATTACATAAGGAATATTCTGATGTCATTCAAGAATATTTGGATCTTGGGCATATGAAATTAGCAGAAGAAAATAAAGAAGATGTTATATATCTACCACATCATGCTATAATAAGAAACGATAAGGATACTACTAAAATAAGAACTGTATTTGATGCGTCAGCTACTGGTTCAAAAGGATATTCTCTTAATGATACTCTTTTAGTTGGACCTACACTACAAAAAGATCTTCGTTCTTTGATTATGGAATGGAGACAACACAAGATAGCAATCATAAGCAATATCGTTCAAATGTATCGACAAATATTAGTAGCGGACGAACATACAGATTATCAAAGAATTATTTGGAGAAACAAACCTAACGAAGAATTGAAATCTTATAAGTTACTTACCGTTACTTTTGGTACTGCATCGGCTCCTTTCCTAGCAGTTCGCACGCTGCTTCGAGTGGTAGAGGATGAAGGTCACAAGTACCCTTTGGCTGCTGAAATCGTTAAGAAATCAATTTATATGGATGACTTGATGACGGGTGCGCCTGATGAAATACAAGCTGAAAAAATATATACTCAAATTGCACAGCTGTTACATAGCGCAGGGTTTGATTTACAAAAATGGTCCAGCAATTCTAACAAGTTTTTGGAGAGTATTGCTCAACACAAACGCCAACTGCAACCATTTGAGATAAAGTTTGATCAAGTAATAAAAACACTAGGATTGTCTTGGGATCGAGTCAACGATAAATTCAAATTTTTCATAAATCAATCCGATGTAATATATCCGATTACCAAACGAAGCGTATTGGCAGAAGTAGCTCGTTTATTTGATCCCTTCGGATGGATAGCTCCGGTAATCATTAAAGCCAAAGTCTTTATCCAGAAGCTCTGGCTATGCTCAGTTGATTGGGATGATGTCCTACCATCAAACCTTCAAGAAGAATGGCTGTCTTTTCGTGAACAACTTCCAAGGCTTCACAATATTGAACTGTATCGATGGATTTATACTCACACTAATAATGAATACGCTGAACTTCATGGATTTGCAGATGCTTCAACAATGGCCTACGCATCAGTCATTTATATGAGAGTTGTTGAAAATCACAAGGTGTATATATCTTTACTAGAAAGTAAGACAAAGGTAGCACCCTTAAAACAAATATCTGTGCCTCGTTTAGAGCTATGTGCAGCAGTTTTATTAGCTAAACAACTGTCAGAAGCTGCAAATGTACTTAAAATACCTAAAAATCAAGTATATGCCTACACCGACTCAATGGTGGTACTAGCATGGATTCAAGCCTCACCAATAAGATGGCAAACGTTCGTAGCTAACCGAGTAACAGAAATACAAAACCGGCTTGATAATAACAGATGGAGTCATGTTTCCTCGGAAAAAAATCCTGCTGATCTTGCATCGCGAGGTCTCAATCCGTCGGATCTACAACAGCAAGAATTATGGTGGAAAGGACCGCAGTGGCTGATGGACCTAAATAGCAACAGGAAACAGAAAAAGATACTAAACACGAATTTAGAAGAGAAGAAACAAGCGACTGTGGCCCTTACCTGTTTTGAAGAAAACGAAATTTTGGCTAGATTTTCAAGTTTAAGCAGAATGACAAGAGTACTTACCTACTGTCGAAGGTTTCTCCGTCTGACAATAATAAAGAATGGTACAGAAGTACTGCCAGCATATCTTACCTGGAGGAACTAAAAGAAACTTTAGATATTTGTATAAAACTTACTCAAGAACATACATTCAGAGAAGAAATACAAAATTTAAAAGAAAAGGGCACAATAAAAAAACGAGGTAAACTTACCTCTTTGAATCCTTACCTGGATGAGTTTGGGTTATTGAGGGTTGGAGGTCGCCTTCAAGCAGCTGAGTTACCACATGAATTCAAACATCCAGTCATAATACCAGGGGACTCTCACCTTGCCACACTGTTAGTGAAAGATGCTCACTTAAGATTACTGCACGGCGGTATGGCACTTACAATGAATTTACTGCGCTCTCGCTATTGGATAATTGGCTTAAAACCCCTAGTAAAAAAAAGTTTCCGTGGATGCGTTGTATGTATTAAGCACAGAGCCTCAACGATACAGCCTCAAATGGGAGAACTCCCTAAGGAACGGGTAAACCCCGGGAGACCCTTCAAAATTAGCGGTGTGGATTTTGCCGGACCGATACAAATACGGGCCTGTAAAGGTCGCGGACAGAAATCATTTAAAGGATATATTTGTCTATATATATGTATGGTGACTCGTGCGATTCACTTGGAAGTAGTCAGTGATTTGACTACCCAAGGTTTCATGGCTGCATTTCGACGATTTGTATCACGACGCGGTTCTTGCTCGGAAATGTGGACTGATAATGGGCTAAATTTTGTAGGCGCCGCTAAAGAACTAACACGGATGTTAAATCAAAGCATGCACGGAGTTCTTAAGGAAGTAGCTGAACTCCTTTCCAACGATGGAACTACGTGGCACTTCATTCCTCCAAGAGCTCCCAATTTCGGAGGTCTATGGGAAGCCAGTATAAAATCAGTAAAGACGCATTTGAAAAAGACAATTGGTGCCTCAACCTTGACATTTGAAGAAATGTCGACATTACTAAATCAAATTGAAGCATGCCTCAATTCAAGACCAAATGTCCAAGGTCAAATAAGTGATCACCCTGACGACTTGACTCCACTCACACCCGCGCATTTCTTGATTGGGGAATCACTGATTACAGTGCCAGATGCACGTGACGATAACGAATGGATAAGCCCACTAAATCGATGGAAGCTAGTACAGAGAATGATGACAAATTTTTGGAGCCGCTGGTCTAAGGAATTTTTACACACAATGCAGCAACGTCACAAGTGGCAAAAAAAAACTATACCGCCTCAGACTGGTGATGTTGTTGTAGTCAAGGATGACCAAATGCCACCATCTAAGCGGTTCCTAGCTCGTATCACACAACTGCATCCAGGACCCGATGGTGAAACCAGAGTTGTGGAATTGAAAGGCAAGGGCTCTACGTTAACACGTCCTTTATCAAAGCTCATTCTGTTGCCCAAATTAGGTCCTACCTAAAAGAAAACCTGCATTCTAGCATGGTGGGCGGCGTGAAGAAGAACAGAAGGTTCTTGGTGGGCGGTATGTTTACACTGTTCACAACTAGATGGCGACACCAGTAGCATTCAGTTTAATATTGGTGTATCGCATGTCAATATTTATTTTGTGGTACCTACAATTTTTGATATTAACAGTCTTGAATACATAATCCATTACTATCCGTGAGTCCTTTCATTTATCTCTAGAAAAAATAGTTAAATCGGTAAAACCAGGTAAACATGGATACTTCAAGTGTAACGGAAATGTTACATGATCTTAGGATTTATATAAACAAAACATTTTCACAATATGTTAATACAATATCATATGGCAATATATATTTTAACTACTTTTGTAAACGAATATAAGTAACGGGTTTAGGTGTGAGCGAGATGCAAAATGAGAGTTTTGCGCCCGCGCATCGTGGCCGTGCCTCGCCAGTGGCTGCTAGACTGTACTCACGGCTAGTCCACGCTACTCAGCGCAATTTTTTAACTTAAAACTCTTGCGCGATCTCCATTTTGATATATTTTATTTATTTTAAATCCTCACCTCTTACTGTAACAGTGTGTAGTGAATTACAGTCACACCATTTTATGTTTTGGTGCAGGATTCGACCCCACACTAGGGTAAGTCCTGAATAGCACATTAAAACGTTATTCTCAATGTTGTTTAGCACTCATCCTTGCTTTAATAATCTTGGTGTACATAATCAACTATGTGTTCATTGGATCAGCTTGGTCATTTACCTATATTAGTTGTAATTCACGCAGTTAGTAGTGTCATTACACTTTAAAATTTCAACATATCCATTGTTATGTTGTTGTTGTATAATTATTAGTTTTAGTTGTGTTTCTTTCTCATCACCCGTGCTAATTAGCTTATTTTATTGTTGTTATTGTAAACTCTGTTCTAGTTTTCTGCCACCACGTCAACCTCACTACAAAGCGCTTCCTTTAAAGTTGCCGTCGGTGGTTGATAACTCAGACCGGAAATTTGATAAACCAAATTCTAATGATTTGGTTTTATCGCTTCCAGGGTTTACCGCTGCCGCAGATCTTCTGTTAGCCACGCGATTCTTTAACGCTTGCCGCTGCACACACTCCTCCCATTCCGAGCGCTATCTAGTTGGGGACGAAGACCATCTGGGATCCAGGAGCGGCACTTCAAGCATAGACCCCGTCCACATCCGTTCATAATACAGGGAAGTGCTAAACGTAACTGCAGCGGCGATATTAGATCGGCCGTACACCCACGACCTACATAAATTTTGTGTGCTCACCTACATTTAAATAAAAAAATAATTTATTTTGAAACACCTTAGTTTTATTATTTGGTAAAAAAAACGAGGTAGGTGCGACACAAGTTACTTTCGCGTCATAATTGGAACACTTTCTGTACACACACGACGGCAAATTAGTTTTTATTCGTCACCGGTCACGCTCGGCACCTTACTTGATGCGGATTA
Source organism: Asteroscopus sphinx (assembly GCA_949699075.1). Taxonomy (NCBI): domain Eukaryota; kingdom Metazoa; phylum Arthropoda; class Insecta; order Lepidoptera; family Noctuidae; genus Asteroscopus; species Asteroscopus sphinx. Next base: position 18,097,429 of record OX453013.1, read on the forward strand.
ATGATGACTTATGTGGTCTAGTGGTTTGAGGGTCGGACTGCTGATCACGAGGGTTCGATTCCCACAGGACACAAATATTTGTGTGATGAACATAAGTGTTTGTGTTGGTCTGAGTGTTTCTTATATATTATAAGTATGTGTTTCCAAAAAAAAAACGTATATAAATATTATTTCCATTTTCTAGTACCCATAGCACAAGCTCTGCTTAGTTTGGGACTAGATGGTGCTGTGTAAAAATATCCCAAAAAAATTAATTTATTATTAATAGAAAAAAAAAAAAAAAAAAATTATTAATTATTATTAATTTATTATTTATTATTTCTTTCGGCTGAAATGATGATGATGATTAATAGAAAAACGTCATAATTAAGACGTTTTCGTGTCTTTAGATTGTGACCGCAGTAACATATCTGTACTTTTAAATATCTTTGCTTCAGAATCAACGCTAATACGAAAAGTTAAAAGACTGTTGTTTTACTGTTGTCAAAAAGTTAATTTTATTCAAGCTCTCGCTGTCCCCTTGTTCCATAAGTTTGATTCTGTTCTCCCTTGACATAAATTATCGTATGAAAAGTTTACAGCAAAGTGACAATCATTTATTCTCATTATTTCTTGAAACAGTGAATATTTCGCAATTTGTTAAAGTACGTTTATCATTCTTTCTTTTTCCTTTCGGCTTTTTCGTAACCCCAATATGTTGGCGTGAATCTGAGTACAAGAAGTTACGCCATCCTTTTTTCTAAAGGCTGAGTGATTTAAACGTTTGCTTCCCCAATTTAGGAGGCTACCTGAAAAAGTCATGGACTGAAAGCTGTGAATGTAAAAACAGATAATTTATTTTAGCTTACTTATTTCAGGAACTATATTTTTGCGGTATTTTGGTCAATAGACCGTCTACCCACATATTACTTGAATCGCGTGTAATTTTCAAACTATAAGTAATTTACACTTTTAAACATTTTCACTAGAAACGTTGTTAAGACGGAACTGAACACAAATTTTTCGGGTTTAAATAAAACTAGGTTATTCGTCTGTACAAAAAGACTTTTTTATATTTTTTTACATATAGATATAAAAACCTGCTGCTAATTTTATAGCATGACTGAAAATCGAGAGAAATATTCAAGAATATAGTGAAATGTGCGTACACAAAGAAAAAAAAATCCACTATAAATGACGCGTACAGCTTAAAATTCTCGCGCATGCTCTTACTGTCTAGGACTAGGGGTCTGCTGGCTAGTGTGTAAGGTCTCATTCTCGAAGAAAGCGGTGGCGGTGCGGTGGCAGCGATGCGGGTGGCGGCGGCATGGGAGCGGCGTGTTCAAATGCATAGATTTATATGGAACCGTTCTTGAAGATAGCGGCGCGGCGAGGGACGCACGAGCGTTGCGCGCCGGTCGCGTGGTGCCCGCGCGTTAGCATTGACAAAGATGTAGGTCCTGTAAATCATAAAAATAGGAGGGCTATTAACCAGTTATGAGAAGAAATAAAAATAAAAATATAAATATATAAAAATATATTGAAGGCTAATGTGGTTTTATTACTTCAATAAAGTTTATTAACTAAAATTTCTCGCAGCACAACACTACACCGCTCCAATGGCACGCGATGTGCCCGCTAGCTTCGAGACCAGTGGTCTGCGCCTACCGCGCCACTGCCCGCACCACCAACACCGCCGCCGCCTTGCAGCCCGCTGTCTTCGAGGCCAAGGCCTTAAAGGTGGAGTCTGTTGAAATAGCAACCAATAGACACTGCTATGGTAGGTGTATGACCTCATCGAATGCAACTTTGATTTGTAAGCGCGGAACGGTGTCCACAGTAATTGATGAAATCGATTACAATTTTTTAACACACTTGGGACGAGAATCAAGTATTGATTCTTTCAATAAGTCCCTCATTCAAAAAATCACTCTGTAGATTCTATTAGTCACATAAAAGTTTTATTTGTACTTTTATGTGACCAATAGAATCTACAGAGTGATTTACGTAAATCCCTTTAGCCAAAAAAGCTACATCAAAAATCTCAGCTAACGGTAATCCGTACGTATTCAGTGACATGGCTACGTTAATTGATTTAAAGCAGGTTACAATCTAATTTTCAGCTTAAATCGATACGAGGTTCGTCGACGTAAAATGGTGTTATTTTGTGCTGCAAATTGGATCCTGTGATCAGTGGGGACGTGACCGAAATTTTCAATGTGCCGACGGTTTTGAACTTGCCGACTAAGTATCAGGGGGTCTACTCCCGTTCGACGATATTCGATAAATCGTACGATTCATCGCACAATTTGCTACTCCGGTCAACCATCGTTCCCTTATCGCATGCGATGATCGTGTTTTGACGTTTGTTTTTCTCATCTCCGGTAAATTGTATACGACTATGAACCGTAGTCTATCTTAATTGTGCCTTTTTTATGTACCTATTTTTATTATGTAAGTATCAGTCGGAACGAAAGTTCGTACTTCGTTTGTCGTTCGTAAAACGCGAGTAGGCCTACAGAGACTAAAATAAACGCGATGATGTTAAAAGGGCCAGCGTGTAATTTGTATTAATGTTCCCGCTCAACGATTAATTTTGTGAGATGATGATAATAATGAAGTAGGATAGGGTGTTTGCTCCCAAATGACATAGCCGAAGCATCCAGTCGGCCTCCTACTCGTATCAACCCATCTGTGTCCATGAAAAGCGTGAGTGCTATGATGGGTCATTCATTTAAGCCGACAGACGTCCACTGCTGGACATAGGCCTCCCCTAAGCATCGCCACAACGACCGGTCCACGAACGGTCGGTCGCTATGATGGGTGATTTTATACTAATAGATATTTTTCCTTGGATAACAAATCGTACTCAACAGGAAAATACTGGGTGTCAGGGAAACTCTCCCGAAACAGAAAGGCTATTATTATACTACCTTACAATCGAATACCAATAACCATTAGCCTTATACTCATTGTTTTAGTGATTTGATATTTTGCAAACCTGCAATGTAAAGCGTACAAAACTCGGGATCAATGACACGCGTATCTTTTTTTTTTTTGCCTTGGGGTAATCCTCATGGATGACTCCGCCCGGTGGGTGGTGCCAGTGTCGGACTCTTACCGACTAAAACCACCACGGTGTTCCTTCAACTACCTTAGCCGGGGGCGTGGGAACCCGTGAGTATTCACACAACCACCCCCGACAGGTCCTGGCCCGCCACAAGTAGGCGAGCCCCTTCCCCCCATGCAGTCTAACGTCGGTCTCAAGAGGCGCGAGAACACTACTCAGCAGGCACTTCTGGGGGTTACGAGATCGACGGGGGCAGGGAAGGACAATCCCCCCGCTGCCTGCCCAGTGGCAGGGTGAGTGCACACCGGGCCCGCCCCTGCTCCTCCACTGTGCCCTCTGCTGGCATCAGTGGCCCACATGGGGCCCCTCCCGTACCAGAATATTCGCCACAGGCAATAAGGTCCCCCGGTCCAAAGGAGACTTATTGCCCGTGCCCAGGGTGCACCGGCCTAACAACTGCTGGTCCCTCCAGACGTGTCCAGAGGGACAAGCAGCCGTCAGACACACGTGGAGGTTTTCTGGCCAGCACCCCATGCCACGCGTACCTAACCTACCTACGCTCGCTACACGGACTGCGTATAAGAGCGGATGTCGTTCACCCCTAGCGCTTGCTGTTTTTTTTAATTACATTGCAAACTTTAAATAAATGGGTTTTTTTTACAAATCAGTTTTATTTAACTACCCATAGCTGGTTATGTATGACAACTGCAAAAAAAGAAAAAAAAAAACATTTTTTTTGTGGTTTCGTATCAGTAATCACCAGCAATATCACCTATCTTCGTTTTCGGAAGCGTTTCCCTGACATCCAGTATTCCAGTTGAGCCTTACGGCATAAAAGGTGGAATGAATTATTTAATTATTCTAAACCAAGGACATCAAAACGCTTAGAATTAGGATTGTGCTAATTATAAAAAATATCTCAATATATACGCATAATCTCGTTATATCTAATGTAATTTATTATAGTTATGAGAGGGAATGATTGAAGAATTATCTAACTTAATAACAATGTTCCCTATCCTATGACTAATAACAGTTTCACGGATTCGTTTTCCAAACGTACGTAAGGATCTTGGCATATGACTGCTTAGTTATTTATTGTATCTAGTTGAACCATGTGGCTTTGCTTCCATGGTATGTCGATAAAAAGTATCCTATGTGTTATTCCAGGATATGGTCCATATTTGTACCAAATTTCATTCAAATTCGTTCAGCTGTTTCAACGTAATTGAAGGACAAACAAAAAATCTATCTTTAAAGAAAAGAAATAAGAGAATTTTTAATGTTGCAATAAAATGCTAACTTCTAACTCTTATTTATTTCTTTATAAAGAACTTTCATTGTTCACAGTTTTGGCACACTTAGAGATTCAACATTCAAACGAAATATCATATATCTTCTATATTGGTCGGCAACCCACGGCAAGGTTATACCTCACTTGTGACCTTAGATTGACACTTTGTGACCTCTAAACAGACCTCGTATAAAAGTGATACCCCCACTCACTGCTTTTATTTAATTTAGATTAACATCGAAAAAGTATTCATTGAATTCAAAGCACGATAGGTCTTACTTTTAGAAAAATACATTTTCGTAAACATCGAAAAATAAATTGAATAAGATTAATCTAAAATAAACGTTGGTTTAATGTAGCTAATAAAGTTTTTACTTTACAAACTTTTAATAAAATTTCAAAACAGATTAGAGAACTAATAAAGTAAACTTTTTGTTTGTTTTTTCTTACGAATTTTACTCATTAATCTGCCATCATGTAGTCGAATCGTAGGATTTATTGCCCAGATAACTGAAAACTTGGAAGACAAGAATTCTTAACGGTTAATAAATTTTCCGTTTTCATTAGATCCTAACAAAATTAGTGTTGCTAATTAATTACGAGATGTTTTCAAAGTATATTAAGAAGGAATATCAAAGAACGTTAATTATGGAAATGTATAAAAAGAGGCTAAATACCGCAAAGAAAGTCTTTTCCGCGGGTTTTTTCATATTCTTTCTTCAACTTTTCTACGTTATGGTTCTATAATGTAAATCCTTGGAGTAATAAGACATAGAGTGATGGTTTCATTCAAAGTTCCGCTCAAAGTAAAGCAAGCGGCACATAAAATGTTTACCGACACACACATACGTGCGCGTAAGCTGTACTGAACGTGGCGTTTTAAGGCCAACTTCAATTCACTTCACTCCGCGTGCGTCTACTGTGGTTCTAAGCCTAATTATTCTAAGTGTAAATCATTAAAGTATTTGTAGTATTTATTAAGACATTGCCTATGTATCCAATCTCTATTCTAAATTGTAAAATTATTTATATATATATTTATGATACCTATATGTGTAACATATTTTGTGTTATTTATTTATTTTAGTTTATTAACATGCAGTAGTACGCCACGGACTGCCCCCATTATCTAGATCTTACGTTTTCTTTGTCCATTCAAAGGTTGTCTGGAAGATATCGCTTTTAGCGATAAGTCCGCCCATGTACCCATAATTTATACGTTGTTCCTGTTTACTACTATTTTCATGGTGTACAATAAAATATATTCTATCTATCTATCTAAAGTAAAAAGTTGAAGTAATTACGTTTAATCGTAAAAGAATTTCGGTTACATCCAAGGTTAGTTACGAAGATCTGAATGATTAAAATAAGTTTCTAACAAAGCTATTAAGAAAACGACCGTAGGAAACTGGAGTTCAGTCGGGGATCTAATTACATAGACGTTCGCCAAGACGTTCACAGTTCTACGAAAATTATTACTGCAATTTTTCACTCAAAACTTTCATGAGTATTACTTTGGGAAGGAACATGAGACTCGGGAACTTCACTGAAGAAGATTTAGGTGTTCTTTAATAAACAGAGTTATAAACAAAGGAGGTCCTGTTATATTGTTTCTTTATTAGATTTCGTGTAACATTAAGTTAGATAGTTCGTCACTCATCTTACATATATTTTATATTGTGGCGAGAATAAACATTATCTTATCTTATCTTATCTTATATAAGAGTTTACCTACAAGTTTTTTTTTAAATAAAAACAAGCGGTGTGTTTCTTCTCTCAGACTCGCACACACAATAATATACTCGATAGTAATGCGTGTAATTTTCCCCTTAAGCTCTTTAAAGTAGAGCATTTAATTAAACCTCTCAATCGCAACTCAGCGTCTACCCCATAAGATATTTTAATTATCTTACTTATTTGTCAAGTTGAACATTATGAAATCAAGATACTATAACAACCAGAAACTTAATAAGTTACAAAAGGTATAATTTAACCTTTATCTGTAGGAGTCGCCATAATCCGAAAGTCAAATTTAATGCCTCCAGCGCCAAATTCTGATTAATAAAACGCTTAATATTACCATAGCTTCAAACCAATTTGGATTGGAATTAACGAGTAATTTGATGTCATAAAGATAACTTTATAACTTTTGATAACTTTTTTTTGTTATACAACACAGATGACTTTTGGTACCTGATTAGCACTTAATCATACCACTTTTATGGTAACTACTTGAAAAGGATAAAAGTTTCATAAAATTTTAAAGACTATAACCATTTACAGCAAATATATAGAAGGCTAAGCCCGCACTGCGACTTTTACTCGCGTGATTTTTAGTCGCGCTGTTTTCATTCGCGCACTGAATCTCACCTACCATCGCGATATTACATCGCCAGTGCAGCCACCTGCTTATAATTCCATGTGTTACAGATTTAGCGATAAAAAAATTGCGGGAGTACAAATCACAGTACGGTGTAGGCTTAAAGCGCTTAATAAAGCAAGCTCATAACGCTTCATACTTGATTACTGCTTATTTTTTCTTAAAATATTCGTTACGTACCTAGTATAATTTAGACTGGAATGTAATTTAATCTGATGACACTCATATGAATAGTAAAATATTAATCGTTCTTCATAACGACTATTTCAACCGAAAGGTCAAAAGCTTCATATATCCTTGCAGTAAATGCAGTAAAGCGCTTCATAAAGCAAGAGCATAAAAGCTTAATAATTCATTACTGCTTCATTTACTCCTTATAGTTTCATCAAAGAACATAATTGTTAACAGTAATATATGGGACCGTTAAGAATTCAAACTGACGCTGAACCACCGTTTCAAGTGCAACTTAATGTTTTTTACGATTGCTTTTATTGTTACAACCCTATAAAGTTGCAACTTTACATTTTTTTGTAGGTATATTGCAGTAAAACTGTTCGTGAAGAAGACGTGGGATTTTAAGAGTTACGCAGAAGTGCCAGTGTTCATAATATAAATAATACTGATGACACATTTAGTATCGTAAACTAGAAGGTAAAAAAAACCATAATTTCGCTAGGTTTTATAATCATAATAAACGCCAGGTTGTTGCTGACAGTATTCTAGCAGAGGAACTCAATAAAACCTAGGCATTAAAGTCAAAATGTTATGCTAACCATTGGACTAGGCAGTCAAAGAATTTTTATTATATTTTTTACTTTAAATGGTCTCTGAAAAGTTCTAGTGAATGAACAATTGTACAATCTACATTTAAAGATGGTGGAACTTGGTATTTTAATAATGCTTCCATTGTCTGCTTGCTTTATATAATTAGCAAAGCTGTCGGCTGTCTCGGTTCAGTCTGTTAAACTAGGTAGGGATTTTTCTCATTTTAAAAGATTATAGTTATAGTTTCCTAGACTCACAGATGGCTTGAGACATATTTCAACTAAAACAAAACGTGAAGGAAAAACATTTCTTCATTATTTAATTTTTACTAATGAATGCTGCCAAATTGCTATTAGGTGCGATATTATTCACTTATCTATTCTCGAATAAAATCTTTTACTGGTCTATAAGGTAGCATTAAGGGATTAACTAATTCTTGGAACGTAATCTGCTAGGAATCGAAAAAAGTAACGATACAACGAGTGTTAGAAAATTGCTAATAAGTAATCCAATTCCTTAAAATACGCATTTTTTACAATCTCATCATCATCATCATTTCAGCTGAAAGACGTCCACTGCTGGACATAGGCCTCCCCCAAGCATCGCCACAACGACCGGTCCTGTGCCTTCCGCATCCAGCGGATTCCCGCGACCTTCACCAGGTCGTCGGTCCACCTTGTGGGGGGCCTACCCACGCTGCGCCTTCCAGTACGCGGTCGCCACTCCAGAACTTTACTGCCCCATCGGCCATCCGTTCTGCAAGCAATGTGCCCCGCCCACTGCCACTTAAGTTTGGCAATTCTTCGGGCTATATCGGTTACTTTCGTTCTCCTGCGAATCTCCTCATTTCTGATTCGAACACGCAGCACAATCTGCTTTTGAAAAATCATTTTTTTATAATTTATATTCTCGTTAACTTATTCAATGTATATCTAATTAGAACCCTTCTTATTCCTGACGGATAAAACATTTTGAGTTTATTTATAGGATAATAAAAGCATAATAAATCAAGTTTTTTGAAAAATATTATTTGCTAATGATTTTCTATACGTAAGTAAGTCTATCACAATTATCATGACAAAATATAGTATACAGTATACTATACCTGTTTGATTACGCTATTATAGGTTAGACCGCTTTTCACTGATCACGGTGAAAATTATGCTACAGTACACAATTAATACGGTACATAATGAAAATATTAAGCAAATATGCTCAGCACTTGAGCGCTCGCATCGAGCTCAATATCGTTAATTTAAATTACATTCCCATCAAATATGGCAGCTAATTGTTAATAAAGCGATAATTAATCTTGGAATTATTAATACTGACGAACATTAAAATTTGGGCGTCGAATATTAGATTGAATACGCCAGGTAGATTAAGAGTCAAAAGCTCTAAGGGTGGTATTGAATTTATAATGAAAGAGCTTTGTGTAGGTGTGCAGATTGTGTTTTAGTACCATTGTGATGAACATAAAGTATTTGTGTTGGTTTGGGTGTTTCTTCTGTTGTTCCGTGTGGTGCCAGAAGTAGGTAATATCTTCTCATGGGTGTCGTAAAAGGCGACTAAGGGATCCACCAGAGGAGTGTTTCTTTAATTAAAGGAGAACACAGCGTTCAAAAATAATAATCTTCACAAACAAAAAAAATTGATAATAACATAACTCAAAAGAAACATATTTTTAAATAAAACAATTAAATTAAATTACTCTTCATGAAAAACTAAACAAAATGTAGTGGAGAAAAAGAAAGAGAAATGTGTAAAACACATTGTACAAATCACATCGAACAAAATCAGTAGGTACTTAAACAACAGAAATAGTAGGTACTTGAATAAATAAATAAATAAATACTCAAACTAAAATTAAACTAAAACTACAGTCAAACTTAAACTAAAATCAAACTAAAACTTTTTTGTGTTTATGACATTTGTATTTTTATTTTACATACCAGGCCCCTCAGAAAGTATTGCGAAAAAAAGTTTTTATATATGGGAGACTGGCCAGTTATAATGTTTTTCGAAAATATGATTATTTATAAGTAAAAATAAGTAAGTTCCAATTTCAAAATTTCCCTCCACATTTTTTGCGAGTTAATTCAAAGTATTGTGTCTCACTGAAATATGGATCTGCGCCGGGAACATTTTAGAGCTATGATTTTATACGATTTCAAGTGTCGCCTGAAACCGGATGAATCGTACGATAGACTTCAAATGGCATTCATGGATGAAGGCCCTTCCAAGGCAACCGTGTATCGTTGGTATAACGAATTCAAGCGCGGTCGACCAACTTTGGGGGATGACGAAAGAAGCGGTCGCCCTTTGACGGCTGTTACCGAAGAAAACGTGCTAGCAGTGAAAAATTTAATCCAAGACAATAGGCGAATTACATATCAGGAGATTCAACACATATTGAAGATTGGATCGGGAAGCGTTCACGAGATTCTACACAGCCATCTTCGCGTGAGGAGGATAGTATCACGCTGGGTGCCGCACAACCTCACCGATGCTCAGAAGCAGGCCCGGGTGGAATGGTGCCGTGATATGCTTAACAAATTTGAAGCAGGCTCGTCTCGGCGTGTTTACGACATCGTTACAGGTGATGAGTCCTGGATTTATCAATACGACCCAGAAACCAAGCGCCAGTCGACTGTTTGGGTGTTTCAAAATGAGCCAACGCCTACCAAAGTGAAGCGATCTAGAAGCGGGGGTAAGATTTTGATCGCTAGCTTTTTTAATTTGATTGGCCACTTGGTATCAATTCCCTTACGGGATCAAAGAAGCATTAATGCCGAATGGTATACTACCAAATGTTTGCCAGAAGTTTTCTCTGGTATAAGCAACAAGCGACCAAACACAGGGCTCCGCGAGCTACTGCTCCACCACGACAATGCACCTGCGCACACCGCACTCAAAACGAGGGACTTCCTGGACAGCACGCCAGTCAAACTCCTGGGTCACCCTCCTTACAGCCCTGGTCTAGCACCGTGTGACTTCTTTTTATTCCCAAAAATAAAAAATCTGCTCAAAGGGATACAATTTTCGTCGCCGGAAGATGCGCTGGCTGCGTTCGAGCAGGCTGTAAACGAGGTGTCTGCGGCGGACTGGAAAAAGTGTTTTGAAAACTGGTTTAGGCGCATGAATCTTTGTATAGAGGCTGGTGGAAAGTACTTTGAAAAGATTTGATAAAAATATATGTACGTATAGAACAATTTTTTTTAGTTTCGCAAAACTTTCTGAGTGTCCCACGTATATACATGAGTCCTTTAGGTACCTGTAAACAGATTCAGAAAAAAACACGTATTACAAAGTCTACTTACCAATTATTTACCTAATATTAAAGAAAAATAAACAGATTACAATGTATATTTAAAACTTTACTGGAATATTCCTTTTAAAGGCTTTCAATATAAGTTGACAAGTTAATACATACGGCGTACAAAGTGTCACTCAATAATAATGACTTCGACGTGTAATTTTAAAGTAGGACCATGTAAGTATGTCATCTTGACGGTGTAACATAAGACATGTTAATGCCTACTTTGTATTATTTTATAGCACCTTAGAAGGACTTCAGTACTTTATTGGGTGCTTATAAGTTTCAAAAGTAAAGGTATGCTTAAAGGCATTGAGAGTTCATAAAGAAACACTCACGAAGAAGCAAAAATTGCGAATGTGGTGCCAAATGTGAAATAAAAACACAATAATAATAATTTTTACTTTCCTTCACCAAAATATATTTTTGACAACGTCTGTGTTCTAGTGGTTCGAGTGTCGGACTGCTGATCACGAGGTCGTGGGTTCGATTCCCACAGGACACAAATATTTGTGTAATGAACATAAGTGTTAGTGTTAGTCTGGGTGCTTCTTATGTACTATAAGTATGTATTTACAAAAAAAAAAGTGTTATATCCAACATCTAGTAACCATAGTACGGTCGACCGCAAGTCGGTGGTAACACTGACATTAGCAGCATCTTTATTTCGTAAGCAGTAAGGGCGGTTTTCGAATTGAAGTGTTACCACTGTCATGCAGTCGACTGTACAAGCTCTGCTTTGGGACTAGATGGTGCCGTGTAAAATTTGTCCCAAAAATAAAAAATAAAATATATGGCAAAAAATATAAACGCATCTTATTAACTTGAAAAGCCGGATTATCCCTCTATCCATACTCATACTTTCAAGTGCATCTATAGCTGTATCAGGTAAGTGCTTTAATTTTTTCCTCGTTTTTAGGGTTCCATAGTCCTACAAGGAACCCTTATAGTTTCGTCTGTCCGTCTGTACGTCTGGCCGTCTGTCCGTCTGTCCGTCTGTCCTAATCCTTTACCGCTTAATAACTTCTACAGTTATAAACATAAGTAAATGAAATTTTGACAAAAAATGGAATAGATATAGATCTCAATTTTAAAAGAATAAAAAAATCTTGATTACTTATTTTAGGGGTGGCGCCGCCCATACATGTGAAATGGGGATGAAAATATTTTTTTCGCTGCACCCCCTCGTGTGGGGTATCGTTGAATAGGTCTACTAAAATGAAGGTAATGTTTCATACACAACTTTTTTATCAGGTATACCATCTGTGAATTACAGTTCGCCAAAGTGGCTTGCAATGTGTTCCCCCCCCTGCCATTTTTAAACTATGCAACGTAGAAACTTATAGTCTTCAACATTGATAGACCTTTATAAAAACTCTCTTTTAAAATTATTTCGAGTATAATGTGATTATAAATTTTTGAGTTATAGTGATAAAACTGAAAAATACTTAAGACGTCCTAGTTCATAGGTCATTGGCCTTAAAGAAAAATGATCGAAGCAAATAATGCTCCTTTAGTTACTTTCTATTTAAAAAATCACAAAAAGAAACACACTTCTTAAATTTAGCTTCATAAATTTTGCACTAGGTGGCGCTGTTTGCAAAAACTGAAATAGCAATGATTAATATTCGATTTGATTCGTTTGTAATTAAACCTACTTAAGGAACCCTATAATACTGAGCATGGCCTGACATGCTCTTGGCCGGTTTTATTTTATCCCATCGAGGCAATTTCATAGGAACGAAACCGTATGTTTTATTAAGAATGAAGCTGGTCAATATTTTGAAGCCCTAGAGCGTAATTAATCAACTGAGGTTTTAATTAAATCCATATGAGCTACGGTACGATACTGCGCTGTTTTTCATCGCTCGTAAATAATTTTCATACAGCGTATACGTCTATGCGGCACTTAATTGACGTAGTAACTCACTCATTTTTACATAATGGAAGGATATTTTACTGTGATTTAATTAAAAAAGTGAAATTTTCAGATATTTTTTATGGAAAACGTGCTTGTGGCCAAAAGAATCTTTATATCTTTACCAGACATACCTATGTACTAAACAAAAAATTCGGTTTACTTCTATAATACTAACAAATCTTTATGGCGGATGTGAAGTTAAAGCTGCACAGCGCCCCGCACCCCGATTGACACCCGCGCATTCTAAATTTTGCTACTACGCAGACATACGACTCGTTTTCACAGAAGTCATAAAGTTTGGTGCGGACTATACTTTGTATATGCTATAACAATGTACTTTGTCGATAATGTCACTTTTCCTACAAAATATTGTCTTCGCCTCACAAAGAAAATATATCAAGGAACACTAATTATGATACACAAAACATTGCGGGGTTCGTTAACTTTGAAAAGAATGAAAACTACGTAATAATTGAAGACGTACTGAGACTAACGAGGGCATCCAAAAAGTACATCAAAATCGGCAAACAGGGCATAAAAATAGACACTAGATGGTGTTTTCTCAAAATACGTCCTATCACAAAGGGGTATAGTATAATTTAGCTCAGATGTTAGTGCACTTGTTTACGTGTACAAAGACGAAAAAGTTTCACAACGCTTCGTTAAACTAGACGCTTGGGATTACATGCCCGAGACACTCATTTAGACTGTGTGGCGAACTGAAATCTTTGAACGTGTTTAAAGAGAACATTTTAGAAATTTACTTTGTTTACCGACTTCTAAAGTAAGACGAGTACGTTTCACTTTTTCCTTTCTGACTTATTTTTTTTTAATGTATTTATTAGGAGAGGGAAGACCAAAGAAAAGATGGATGGATTGCGTGAAGAACTATACGGAAAAATAGACAAAATGTTAGAAGAAGACGTAGTTCACCGATTCCAAGTAATTTGGGACCAGGATGGACCAGGGCAGGAAGATGATGATGATGATGATTAGGAGGTATCCGGCAGCTTTTGTTCTTTGCGAAGGAAAAGGAACTCGGCACGGAGAATAAAAAGGTAATACATGAACAGTTACAGTAAATTAAACATCAAAAAAGTTATAGAGATTAAAGAAAATATACATTGTGGAAAGAAGTAATTGCTACGAGCAGGTTTCGAAGCTGCAACTCCTGGTTCAGTACACCAGTGCTTTAGTTACTACGCTACTGTGAACACTGCTCGTGGCATCTGATTTCACTTCCACTTATGCCTTACGGTGACATCACCAACATCCCATTAAGAAACAGACCGTATTCCTCAACATATAGAGATTAATTAACGTTTAAAGTTCGATAGTTTCTCAAACTTAAAAACTGTGTGTACTTAAGTTTAGTTAACTAAAGTCGTTCAATTTAAAATTTTCCTGCATTTGATGAATACTGAATACCTAGCGTTGCATAAAATAGCGCCCACGTAAATTCTCCAGTGCGGGCTAACTGTTGGACTAATCTCAGCCACAGTATAAATAAATATTTATATACAGCCGGCAAAATGCTGGGATATGCATAAAGTAATTTAGCTTTCGCGTGCACAGAAACCGTTAACTTGAACTAAAAATATTCAAATCTAGATACGTTACAAAAGTTCATATAGGCAAGAGCCAATGAGTTTCTAAAGGCGCGGTCTTTAATAATGGCATGCCGTGGGAAAAATAAAATAATAATTTGTTTAGGGTATTTTATTATGGGATGCCATTATTATAATTGTTCCCAAGAGTACCGTTAAAAGTGACTGAAGAAATATTAAGAACATTTAGCTGCAGCGTATCATATTATCATACGACAAAATTATTATTATTATTTCTTTGAAATAAGCAGTACCTTTGTACTAAATAATTTTAATGCTGTCTCCTTTCATATGTAATTGTGTGTTACATAAATTATAAATAAATCAATAAATAAATAGACAAATAACAAGCTACCTGTTACTCTTTTTAACCGACTTCAAAAATAGAGGAGTTTCTCAATTCGAAACATTTTTATCCGATTTTTTATAACTTTTTATTAATAAAATACATAATATCTCTTTGCGGTATGTCAGGGAGGACCTTGTTCAACAATAGACAATCACTGGCTGATAAATAATATATACGTGACATAATTTATTTTTTTAAATTCGATTCTGCCATTTGATTTTAAAATCGATTTACGTAGGATCTATGTTTATCGTTAACAAAACGATCACATTTTCAGCGTGTATAATTGTCTGAGTGAGGCGAGGTCCCTGAGTTAGTTAAGCCACTGAGCACTTTGTCCGTCTGTCTGTCTGTCAAAACCTTATAACTTCCAATCTAAATAATATGATTACGTCAACATCTCACATAATACGTAAAATTTCCTTTCGGGACGAACCACTAGTAATAATTATAGCTTGACTATAAAATTTATATGTTGAATCAAAAAGGATTATTGTCACAGGATTATTTTGATGAAAGCGACGAATTATATCAGCTACAGTTTTGAGTTTTAAATCGCATTAGCGTGTAATAAATAAGGTTCTCAGTTCTCAGCTACCATCTACAAGAAATACAGTAAAACATTACAGTAATTTGTCTTACTTAAATCTTGTAACAAGCTTCCCTTTCACTCAGTCCGAAAATAAATCTCCGAAATTAACTTGCACCATTAAAAATTTAAGCATGCTTGAAAAATAAAATTCGCTGACATAAAAAATATATTTAAGAATTTGCATAAAAGTGTTAACATAAAAATGTCAGGGTTTTCCGCTGGATTTATGGCCAAACTATAAAGGACACTCAAGATGAGTTGAAAATTTGCATACAGCGCTCTTCGATCAGCAAAGAAGAGTCCAGTTGGCAAGCGAGTTTCATAAAGTTACTTTACGAGACCACTGCGTCGCAAGTATGAAGTACCCTTTATTTATTTACTGTTCTCGCTACATATAAGTGTATGTAAACAATGCTCTCTTATATTTTTAATAGTGAAATTGCATTTGATTGTGGAAATTAGTTTTTGTCATGCGATTGCTCTATACCGAATTCAATTATAATTATTAAAAAAAAATACTTTGTGATTTCATTACGTTCACAATATTTATATAATTTGAACGCCAAGCCTATGGTTTCTGAAGTACATCCAAGTGTCAATCATCCTCCGCGCCTTTTCCCAATTATATTGGGTTCAGCTTCCAGTCTAACCAGATGCGGCTGAACATCAGTATTTTACACGGAGCGACTGCCATCAGATCCCCGCAACCCAGTTACTGGGCAATACTGACATTCGGAGGTTAGACCAGTTGTCAGACTTTCAGTCTCTGACTAACCGTAACGACTACCACACATATTCGTATGACAACCGGTGCTCACCGAGGCAAGTGTCAATACATCCATTAATTTTTACAAGATCAATTTTGTTATGTTATATTGTAAATCTCTTTGTCGATCACAATGATTTTCAGGGAACAAAACATTAATTTCAATATATTTCAATAATTATGCACATTAAAACTAATTATAATTAATTCGAACCTGCACTGTGAAAACTAAATACAATAGTTTCACATTTCATATTTCACAATACGACTGCCTCGTTGGTCTAGTGGTCGCAAGCGCGACTGCTGAGCACGGGATCCTGGGTTCGATTCCCGGGTCGGGCCAAGTGTTATTGGGTTTTTTCATTAGGAAATTCTCAGTAGCAGCCTGGAGTCTGGATTTGTGCCCGGTTAGTGGCAATAGGCTCGCCCCCTATTACATGGGACTTATAACATAACTGGCGAAATGTGGGTGTACTATACACCTCTGCCTACCCCTTCGGGGAAATACAGGCGTGATGTTATGTTATGTTATATTTCACAATAATAATAAAATCATACCTGTTATAACAAAACAAATAAATTAACGTAATTAACAAAGCGCTAATTGCAACGCACCTAATCACAATAGAAATTCCGTGGGACACAAATACTACGCTAACTTTATCAACGCTCTATAGAGTATCAAAACTTTTGTTCAAAACCGAGTTTTCATTGTGTCTTCCTTGGATTAATACGTGAACTTCTCAAAGGGTTATCTAAGTTTTGGGGACCACGTTTCTATTAATTACCCAAGTTTCAACACGATCGATATTAATTAATTAAGATGTCGAGTTAGTCTCTAGTATCGCGCCGACATTTCCACACAGATTGTTTCCGTGTCTGTTTTGTTTTAGTTTATTTTACGATCATCACACGCTAAACAGACTTAACGCATAATGAAAAGTTTCAGTATGCGTTAAGTCTGTTTGGCGTGTGAGGGAATTTGTGAAACGTTCCGTTTTGTTACTGATAAGTTTTGTAGGTCGAAGTCACGCTATTCTTACTGTCAACGGGTTTATTTTATTTTTGATGAAACAGAATTGTGTTCACGACTGTACTTGCTTTAATAATATATTTTGATAGCACCAGCTGTTGTCGGTAACTGTAGCATACATTGTCATTGTTAATGCACTGTTGTGATTTATATCCAAACCACTATTTAAAATTTATTGATTTAGAGGGCTATGAAGGGTGTGTGAGACTATGACATTTCATCATCATCATTTCAGCCGAAAGACGTCCACTGCTGGACATAGGCCTCCCCCAAGCATCGCCACAACGACCGGTCCTGTGCCTTCCGCATCCAGCGGATTCCCGCGACCTTCACCAGGTCGTCGGTCCACCTTGTGGGGGGCCTACCCACGCTGCGCCTTCCAGTACGCGGTCGCCACTCCAGAACTTTACTGCCCCATCGGCCATCCGTTCTGCGAGCAATGTGCCCCGCCCACTGCCACTTAAGTTTGGCAATTCTTCGGGCTATGTCGGTTACTTTCGTTCTCCTGCGAATCTCCTCATTTCTGATTCGATCACGCAGGCACACTCCGAGCATAGCCCTCTCCATTGCCCTTTGAGTGACTTTGAGCCTTCTTATCAGGCCCATTGTGAGCGACCACGTTTCAGTACCGTAAGTAATTACTGGCAACACACACTGGTCAAAGACTTTCATCTTGAGACACTGCGGTATTTTGGACGAGAAGATATTGCGTAGCTTCCCGAACGCTGCCCAACCGAGTCGGATTCGACGATTGACCTCTTTCTCGAAGTTGGACTTACCTAGCTGGACAGTTTGTCCTTTTTTTTTTGTTTTTTTTTGTTTTCGGGTGGAAATCCTCATGGATACCCTCCGTCTGGGGACGGCGGAGGGGTATGTCGGACTCTTACCGACTAAAACCACACGGTGGCCATCCTCTGCACAAAATAGAGGAGCTCCGGGAACTCCATTGGACCGCGCCGGTGCTCCTCTAGTGCTACGCCTTTGGCGCGTCCCGGGAAAACAATATTGTTTTCCCCACAGCAGCTCGCGACCACCACGTACTGCTGTCCTCCCCAGGGTCGCTTAACAGACACCTCGAGTCCCCCAACTCTTAGCGTCCACGATCCCGAAGGTCCCCTGCCAGATGTAGCGGCAGGGTTGCGGCCCATAGCCCTATCTGGGCCTTGCGCCAGGGCGGTTGCCTCCCCGGCGCCTCCTTCTCCGAGCGGGATCGGCCCTCTCCCGATCTCGCTCTGCGGCCTCCTTCTGAAGCATAACGGTCTCGCAGAAGGAAGCCATGGCCCTCCAAGCCGTCGGATCTGCCAGCATAGCCGACACTACTGCTGACAGAGAAAGATCCTGCCCGATCCGGCTGACCAGGTCCCGCCGTTTGGAGCCCCACGCAGGGCACTCCTCCAGCGTGTGCTGTGCGGTGTCCTGGTCACACCCACAATGGTGGCAATTTGCCGTGGCTTCGCGTCCGATCCTATTCAGGTACTCACCGAAGCAACCGTGCCCGGTGAATACCTGAGTAAGCCGGTAGGTGACGCGCTCGCTCTTCTCCAGCCAGGCCTCAAAGCACGGCAGGACAGCTTCAACCACTCGCTTGTGCGCATACTGCGGGTCTTCCAGCCGCTCGCGCCACATCTCGAGCGCGTGTCGTCGCTCCTGCCGCCTCAGCACTTCAAACGCCCTCGCAGGCGCGCTCCCACCGTTTTGGCGGATGACACGAATCCGGTCGTACACCCTCGCATCCATATCCGCCAAGATGTCCAACGGCGGGAAACGTGCCAGGACAGTTGCTGCCTCAAAGGATACCGTTCGGTATCCTCGTGCGATCCGTATGGCCACTTTGCGCTGCAGGCTGTTGAATTTTGCCCTTGAGCGCTGGACGCCTGACAGTCGGTGCGACCATACAGGCGCCCCATAAAGGGCCATGGACCGCACGACTCCCGCGTAGAGGCGGCGAACTTTCTCCCGAGGTCCCCCAAGATTGGGCAGCAGTCTGTGCAGTGCACCAGCTACCCTCTCGATCCGGGGGACCAGGCGATTGAAATGCTCCCCAAAGGCCCAGCGACTATCCAGGAAGAGGCCAAGGTACTTCATACATCGGCCCACCTGGACTTGCGCATCACCAACGCGAACCGTCGAGCTGGGTGGTTCTCTACCCCGTCGCAGGTTGTGGAACCATAGGGCCTCGGTTTTATGGGGCGCTATTTGCAGCCCTAGCTCGCGGATTTTGGCCACAACTTTTGCCACCCCGAGTTCAGCAAGCCGGATGGTCCCATCAAAGGTATCCCCACCGGCCAACACCAAAGTGTCGTCAGCGTAATAAACGACACTGACGCCAGCGGGGAGGTCGACACGCAGGACCGCGTCATATGCAAGGTTCCACAAGAGCGGGCCGAGTACCGATCCCTGTGGAACCCCACAACTAATCCCTCTGCGATGAACGCAACCGTCCCTGCCCACATAGCGAACGTGCCTGTCGCGAAGGTAGGCCCCAACAATACCTTGCAGGTAGGAGGGCACACAATGGTGTACAAGTGCCTCCCTAATAGCTCCCCAGGGCAAGGAGTTGAAGGCGTTGACGATATCAAGACTTATCGCCAACGCCACTCCCCCCCGGGGTACTGCCTGCTCCGACAGCGAGCGGACACGTAAGATCGCGTCCACTGTTGATCGCCGCTGCTGGAAGCCATACTGACTTTCGGCAAGGTCGGGACCGACCCGCGACAGGTGCTCAACGAGGCGTTCGGCAACTATTCTCTCGAATAGCTTGGATGCCTCATCGAGCAGGCAAATGGGACGGTATGCAGAGGGCGAATCCGCAGTCCTGCCTTCCTTCTTTATTAGGACCAATCCAGCCTACTTCCAGCCGGAGGGGAACACGCTGTGACGGAGACAGCTTGTGAATAGCCGCCTCAGCCTGTCCCCCAGAGCAGCCATAGTCAGCACCCAGACCCGACCCGGAATACCGTCAGGTCCAGGTGCCGTGTTACGGGCCCTCAGGCGACTAACGGCTCGGTCCAGTTCCCCTTCTGTCACCTCCAAGTCCTCAGACCAATCTAACGATGCCATTAGGGGCACTGAAGGGCCGTCCCGGACTACTGGGAATAATGTATGGACAACTCTGCCCAATAAGTCCGGTTCCAGAGTTTCCGTAAGTGGGGGGACCCACGGACGTAGCTTGCCCATGACTACCTTGTATGGTTTCCCCCACGGATCCCTGTTTAGGCCCTCCAGGAGCTCGCTCCAGGACCGAACCCTGGCGTTCTCGATCGCTATTTGGAACGCCTTCGTAGCCGCCCGATATGCCGCATAATTGATGGCTATTTCTTCGGCTGTAGCTCGACGTCGTCGTCGGGTTCGTGTGTACCGGCGTCGAGACCTCAAGCATGCCGCGCGAAGTTGCGCAAGTTCATCCGACCACCAGTACACCGACCGAAACCCACCCCGCCTGGCTCGGGGCATTGAGGCATCACAAATTGCCGTCATCGCCTCACGGAACCAGGCTGCCTCCACCTCCGGATCGGGCAAGATCCCTTCAGAGTCTGAACTCTCCGTCCACGCCGCGACGTAGGCAGCTGCAACCAGTAGATCTTGGTCTAACAGTTTGAGGGACCAACGCCGCGGCTAAATGTTATGATCTGGGCGGCTGGAGCGGTCTGGAGGACGGAAGGTCACCTCGAGAACGATGTGGCGGTGGTCAGATAGAGTGACCACTTCCTCCGCAACTCTCCATCCAGACACCATGCGGGAAGCAAGAGGAGTCGCCCACGACAAGTCGACGATCGACTCCCCCTGCCACCGGACGCATGTGGCCACGGACCCTTGATTGAGAAGGTGAAGGTCCAATCCAGCCGCCCAATCTTGCAACGTCTCTCCCCTGGGCCCGTCCCGACGGTTTCCCCACACTCTTGAGTGAGCGTTAAAGTCTCCCAGGACGAGCACTGGACGAGGTAAGCAAGTGTTACGGACGCAGCGTGCCACCCCGTCCAAGTATGCCTCGTAGTCGGCAAGGCAGATGTTGGGAGAGACGTAACAACCCACTACAGCCAGAGAACCCCACTCCACAGCGATAAATCCCTGCCCTCTTTCGAGTAAAGTACAGGAAGGGCCACCCTCCGTCCCACCCCAGTAGATGGCCACGGAGCCAAGCCAGTCAAAAAAAAAAAAAAAAAAAAAAAAAAAAAAAAAAAAAAAAAAAAAAAAAAAAAACAGATGCTGCGCGTTGCGGCAGTGGTTTAGGTTGCCCTGGATTACCTTTAAGGCTGGGAAGGCGAAGTTTCCATAGCCTCCTGAGGGGCACTGAGTGGTGCAGGCGCCGACGCAGAACCAGCCTTCACGGCCTGGCCCCGTTTACCTTTTCTTTTGCCTTTCGGGGCAGAGCATTTCTTGCTCGCCATCCTATGGGTGGCTGGCCGACCGAGATCCGTACATAGCAGGCATCGTAGGTTCTGCTCCGTGCACTCTTTCGCCTTGTGGCCGGACTCACCACAAGCGAAGCATCTTGCGCTACGGTCAAAATCACTTCGGCACTGTCGACTGACATGCCCAAACTCAAAACATCGGTAGCACTGGAGCGGCCGTACCTCCAATACCTCGACCCTGGCTGTCACCCAGCCGACGCGAACGCCCTTATTGGCTGCCAGTTTTTTGGCGGTTGCCAGCGGGCAACGGACCCAGACAGTCCCCAGGGAACGAGAAGAGCGACGAATTTCGCCCACTCTCACATCCGCCTCGGTACACCCACCTGCCTCAGCGATAGCAGCTGCTACCTCCGCAGGCGAGACAGCGTCATCCAGGTCGTACACCCTCACCTCACTGGTCTTCATTGGACGAGAGATACGCACGTCCATGTCAGCCAAGACTTCCCGCATCCGCGTAGCGAGACTGTCCGCCTGAGAGTTGCAGTTGCTGCCAGATATTTGTAGCAACATACCGCCAGTCATGGTCCGCTTCTGGCGGACAGTCTCGATCCCAATGTCGGAGAGTTTTATGCGTTCCTTTGCTGCAGCCATAACTGTGGCATACGTAGCAGTAGAACCCTCCGGCACCGTAACGGAAATCGCCGCCAATGCGGGGTTAGGGGGCAACTTTTGAGCCCCTTTTTTCTTCCCTCGAGACGTCGAGGACAAGGCGGACGACCCAGACACAGGCAACGCATCCTTGAGTTGGGAAGGAGGAGACGTTTTCTGGATTTCCTTCCCAGCTACTGTGGCCCAAGTGTTTGAAATGGCAGCTGATGTCGATGGCTGCAGCTCTTGCACAGGGGGCAGATCCACTACGGGAGGCTGCGTAGGATTCATCCCCTTTGTGCGCTTGCCCTTTCCCTTCCCTTTCTTTTCCTTTGCCGCCTCCGGGGCAGAGCCTGCCTGTGCCTGAGGAGCAGACGGCCCACCTTTGGCAGCATCTGCAGCCAATGGCGGACGAAGACACTGTTCAGGAAGCAGTCTGCTCTCCAACGCCTCGAACCGAGCATTCATCATACCCCCAACTCGAAGCATGATGGGTTGCATAAGTTCTTCGAACAGCGTCAAAGACAAACCGCCCTCATTATTACCAGCCGCCGAGGCGAGCTTTGGCACCTGTTCATCACTCTGCCGACGGAGAAGGTTAAGTTCCTCCGTCAGTTTTTCCAGTCTTGTTGAGAGGCTGGTGAGCTGCGAACGCAAGTCCGCGTTCTGTCTCTCCAGTCTCTCAACATTGGCTGAGGTGGAGGTGCGCTGAGTGATCTCCTCGGCTGCTGCCTGAACCGTCCGTGCCGCCATCCGAAGGCTATGGGCAAAGCTGCCTTTAAGGTTTCGGGAACTATCCGCCACCTGCTCCACCACAAGAATATTTTCTTTAATGCAGGCGTCCAATTCAAGGGTTGGCTGCACCTGCATCTGCTTCGCCAGTTCCTTGGGCTCTGGCAATCCTGGCTTATCCCGAGAAATGGTAGGAGACCCTTTAGGCTCTAGGTCCTCGCCCAAACTCGTCTTTCTCTGGGCTGACTTCCGTTTCCGTCCAGGCTGTTCTCCACTCTCTGTCGGTCGCGTACGTTTACGAGCGTGACTCGCAACCGACACTGACGACGTTTGGGAGAACAGTGACATTTGCGAGCAGTCAGATTCGCAACTATCGTCCACCATCTCGACTCTCACAGGAGTAGGCGGTCGCGTGAAGCGTTCACGCGAACGGGTCGACCTGACCACTGGCACCCCTGTTTCCTTCGATTGCTCCGCAACCTCCACCCTATTATTGATGACGGAGTCTCTAGACTCCGCACCAGACACCACGTCATTTTTGTTTTTATTTAATTTTTCCATATATATTCCCACGAGAATGGGGGAAATATTCGGTCCACCCGGGCAGTGCCCCCTGTACCCGGGTAAGCGAAAGGTGTAACCCAACCAGGGGGTCCGCTGGTACCCTGGAGGGAGCGCGCTAGCGACTGATGCACTACTGATTAGTGCAACCCTTCAGTCATTCGTACCCTCATCACGCGCCGAAACTTGGTATTAGGGGTAATTTTTTAAAGAGGTTTTCTTCCTCGCGGTCCGGGCGGTTAAGCCAAGACCCTCGGTCCTGAAACTGAGCTGCGAGACATAACCACAGCACTCAGCACGACAACAGGATTACGATTTAGCGACGGAGGCAATGATGCCTAGCTATCCCGTTATTCACACATGCGACTTAACGAAGTCGCACATGCGAGTTAACGAAGTCCGTCTCAAGAATTCGCCCGAAAGGCGTGGTCAAGGCCTTATATGGCCCAACCCTACTGGCAGTCCAAATTGGACTCCGCCATGTATCCCTCTTGGTCTGGTCTCTCACTTTGGACCTGTCCGACATGAGTAGCTCTATCGGCATAGCCCCAAAGATCACTGAGACACGCAAGCCCCACCACGACGACAACGTAGAGATACAGTTGGTGGGGGGACAGTTTGTCCTAGGTATACATAATCGTCAACAACTTCGAGTGTAGATTCTCCGATGCTTACGGGAATGGGTACTATATGGGAATTCGACATAACCTTTGTCTTGTCCATATTCATTTTAAGACCCACTCTATCGGAAGCTCTACTGAGGTCATCGAGCATTGTACCGAGGTCCTCCATGGTCTCAGCCATGACTACTATGTCGTCGGCAAACCGAAGGTGAGTGATGTACTCGCCGTTTATGTTAATGCCTAGCCCATTCCAGTCCAGAACCTTGAAGACATCCTCCAATGCAGCAGTGAACAGTTTCGGAGAGATCACATCTCCCTGTCTCACACCTCGCTGCAGAAGGATTGGTTTCAAGGCTTGGTCCTGTAATCGGACTGACATAGTGGCGTTTTCATACAAAGACTTCTCACTTCTGAGCCATGTCTACAAGCTGTTTTCAAGAGTCATTACGAACCGTCTTTCGCGCAGGTTTGACGACTTCCAGCCTCCCGAACAAGCCGGGTTCCGAAAAGGCTTTAGCACCGTAGACCACATACATACGCTGCGTCAGGTTATACAGAAGACCGAAGAGTATAACTTGCCTCTTTGTTTAGCGTTTGTGGACTACGAGAAAGCCTTCGATTCGATCGAGACTTGGGCGGTACTACAGTCTCTTCAACGGTGCCAGATTGACTATCGGTACATCGAAGTGTTAAAGTCTATGACATTTGGAACAATAAAAATGAGCCTAATATTTTTCGGTAGCGATTACTATCTCTAACAATTGACCTTAATTACAGAGGCTTGTCCTAAAAACATTATCCTTATCATTAATCACCTGTAAGGAAAAGAACAGTTTGGAAACATATAACGTAACTTGGCCGATTTTAATCCAGAACATTGTCATTACAAGTAACTCTCAGGTACACGGACGCAATTAGTCAAGCTTTGAAAAATCAAAGTTATTTTCCGCAGGCGTGAAACATGACGGCACGCGAGAAAGCGCTCGGTTTGTGCCACTTTACAGGCACGAAAATTGACCGACTCAACGAAACTTTCCAATTAAGCCATTAAATAAATGACGGGTGACGTAACTTTGAATAAATATTGCTCAGAGTTGTTTTGCAGACTTTAATGACTGGTACGCTGTCGTGAAAGTTAATGTACACATAGCTAAGCTGTACGTTGGGTTCGGAGTGCTATATAAATGGAATACTTACAATACTTACATATACGTATAATTCTCTATATAATATTGTTAGGAATCGGCGGAATAAAATGGCAACACTGGGCTTTGACAGATTAACACCCCACCAAGGTCGGCCATATTGATTGTCGGCGGTTGGAGCGGGGAGCGCACTTTGCTACGAGTCGTTGAACAAGACGGACGTTCTATAACCCGACATGACTTGTCCTTTTATTTTGTAATATTGAATATTGATGTAACAACCTTACTAATACCTAACCTAAAAATACAGTGCTCTCATGGTTGGTTTTGAGAGTTCTAATGTGACTATTATTGAACATAGCCTAGCCCCTGATAAGCAGATATTACTTTTAACTGTAAAAGTATGGTCACACACACCTACACACATTTATATCCTATAAACGTGCTTGTTGCTAATAATATAATCAAATTCACACAATAAGTAAGTGGAAACTGAAACTGAAAGAACCTGCCACAGTGGAAGATCGCAACCGTCGCGTTGTGCAAAGATTAATGCACAAATTTTCCACCCATGATTAGGTTCCGTAAAAGGTGAATTAATTATATAAAGAAACTAAAAAGAAGCGTCCTTCTTTTTGCTATTCAAAAAATTTAGGGTGGTGGCTGATGACACTATGATTATCGTATATACCTAACATGTGAGCGATCACTCGAGACCCGCGTGGAATATGACTCCCTCTTGTACTCTCTCGCACCTCTTCGCCCTTGCATTTGTTGTAGCAACATATAACGTCACCATTGACAGCGCGCACGAGTCATACCTACATAACATAATCCTCCACTAATTAATTTTACTGGTCTTGTGAGCCCACATTATTATGATTATGATGCCATGATCATCTACACATTTGGTCTCATGCTCCGATCAAATATACTATAGATGCACGGTCTTGTACATATTCAAACCGAAAAAACGTCTCCGCGATAAAATTTACTAGTTTGCACAGTTTTGATGGGGCTGTTTTTCGAGCGGCATTTATATCTATGACATATTTGATCGTTGGTCTCACGTCATCAATCCATTCACATACTTCTCCATGACGCCAGCGAAATCCGTACCACGTTCCGGAGTCGTGTCGTGGAGTTATCGCCGTCCTTGACTGTCCACCCTGCCATGTTCCTGAACTTTATTGACATATCACTCGGCTATTAATGTTGTAGGTACGTAATAAACAATGGTTTATATCTTCCGCACTATTTTTGTGGAGCTTGAATATGGTATAGATGGCAACATATCAATTTTATGTGTACCAAACAACTTTAGAATGCTTCTTGTTTATTTGTTGTATTTTATTTTATTGTACTTGTTTTGATTTTAGATTGATGTAAATGATATTTATCGTAAGTGAACTTTAAGTTAAATCTTAAGATACATTACAACTATGTTGTCAAATGTTTAATTAAGCCTAGGCCTAAGTTGACTAACTTTGTTTAACAAAAAGTTAACTAAGGGTCAGAATTACAATACAAAAGATAAATAAAATAACGCATGTAGTTATTAGAATAGGGCTGTAACCATTGCTACATTATATACAGCTGTAACTTAGTTAAAGAAAAAGTTTATACGATGGGTCTCATCAAATATTTGGGGTGCAAAAATACGCAAAAAAAATTCAATATTGTGTTCAATGTTAAGTTAAACTCAACGAACCTGAGTCTACATGAGGTTACAAACACATTGACATCAAAGATCACATTTTTCAGTTTCATAGATAAAATTCAATTATATCGCTTGCCGTCACGTATTGCAATAACAACTTTTATTTGCTTTAGATTTTATAAGATTCTAATAAAATCTAAAGCAAATAAAATTCTTGTTAAAACGTTTAAACTTTGTTTTCACGTCATTGGGAGCAGACGTTACAAGTTCAATAAAGACCGTGTCACGCGTCAGTCCGTCACTCGACCGACAAACGGACACGTAGGCAATAACATCGACTCGATTCCACAACTTTACACATTAAAAATCCACGGAATTATAACCCTTATTACAGTGGTGTAAGAGTGAAAAAAGTAGCAAATAAAAATTGGTCCTGAAGTACCTGCGTTATGAGTTGGACACTTTGACGGCCGACGCAACTTTAAGTAGGCAACTGGAGTGGTGATATGGGTAGCCAATATTTCTATTTGTAAATGTCACCGTGTACTGAGGCCACGCGATAATATAAAGATAAAGCCACTTTTATTTTACTCAAGAATTAATTAAAAATAAGTCTCTACGAGTCTGGAAAAGTCTGGGTATGAAAGATAAATGGAACGTAGGAATCGGTTCTTTATTTTTATAAGTCAAACGCATGGACATTGCAAGCGTGTAAATTGAAATTTAAAAGCAAAGTAAGTTATAGTTTCTCAGAATATTCTACATTATATTAGGATTACTATTCTACAAACAATAAAGTATGACTCAACATCAAGCAAAAAATAAATTAAAACAGCGAACGGCAAAGGTTTTAATTAAAGTTCCTCGTGTTTAAATACCACTAAGTTTTAGGTATTTTTATTTATTAAACAACTATGTGGATAGTGGTTGGAGATGAATTGCATATTTTATTTTCTGACCACAATTAAATAAGTCGACAGTTTATCCATATTATCGCTCCAAATATGTAAAACTGGTACGTAAATTTTAGAAATAATTTTCCTATCGTTTTCGTCAATATCTGAGGACCTATAGGCCAATTCACGTAACTAAAGAAGTACAGTTGCAGCGCAGTTGCAGTTAAGTTTCGATCTAAACAATGCTTTACGTATTCTCTTATCTACGGCGATCACTGTCAAAAACGGAGTGCAGCGTCACTGTAACTTGATCGGCGCGGTGGAATTTCGTGAATTAGGGCCCTGTTCCGCGCTAACAAATCAAAGTTGCATGCGGTGAGATGATGCACCTAGCATGGTAGTGCCCCATCGGTCGCTATTTCCACCATCTCCACCTTTCGTACTAGCCAACAGACCCCTTCTTAGTCAGCCAGAGCATGCGTGAGCAATAATAATAATAATAATCATCTTTAGTGCACAAGAATACATGACCGACCGCTGAGCGTGAGGTCCTGGGTTCGATTCCCGGGTAGGGCAAAGTGTTATTGGATTTTTTCATTAGGAAATTCTCAGTAGCAGCCCGGTGTCTGGATTTGTGCCCGGTCAATGGCAATAGGCTCGCCCCCTATTACATGGGACTATAACATAACTGGCGAAATGTGGGTATACTATTACACCTCTTCCTACCCCTTCGGGGAAATACAGGCGTGATGTTATGTTATGTTAAGAATACATGATTTTTTTTTAACTACTTAGTCCCTAATTTATACGACTGGCGGAGCAATTTTAATCTTGTACGCGTCATTTATTATGGTTTTTCTTATAATTCTTTTTCATCAAGTGTACTTAATATGTTCCTCGTTCATTCAGTCACGTTGTATAATTTTAAATTTTCAATCAAAACAAGAACAACCAAACATCAAACGAATTCGTCTGGCCACACCTGAATTGATGACAAAGGCCACCAAATGTGAAATATGATGGAAAAAATACACGTCCGACCAAAACACTCACGTTTAAGCTTTAAAAATCGTCCTTTTGTTTACGACAACGCAATGAATTTGGAAACTCAGACGCCTGCCCCAAAAGGTGGGTGTCGTTTTGTTCCGTGTGAATAATTCTCTGCCGCGGTGCCGACGCTTTTATTGGAGTAATTCGCTCAAAACGAAACAGGTTACGTGAAATTGATAAATGCTGTCGCGTCTCGACCGCTAGCAAAATGGAAGGACTTTTGAGGCGCACGACTACTACTTGACTACTTGATCAAGACCATCGACCATACAGCCCAATAGACACCTAATGTCGAATATAATGCGTACAATAAATTCTGCCAATAACTGAGGCCACTGCTGTCCGATTGGCCCTACCAAGGCGGCTATTGGCTAATTACTACCGCGGCAGTTTTGACGGCTCATATAAGTGGTTGAAACTGATTTGAAGATTTCAAGTGGCGAATAGTGGCGACCTTCATTAGTGAAATTTCATAGATGTCTCGACAGACATCAGTCGCCTGCTATGAGGCGTCTATGAGGTGTATATTTGATGAGACAGTACTACGACACTCCATATTAGCGAATAGATTTCTTTACCTACACTACTACAGAAGCGTTAGTCTTATCTGTACACGTTTGTGGGTGTGCGTAAATACGATAACTCAGTACAGCAAACTGCCAGCTGTACTGCTACGTGCAGGAGACGCTTAATTGGCGGGGAGGTGAATGTCACTTCTTTTCGTAGTCATAGTATTAAAACAAGTTTAACCGGATTATATCGCGTATATTATTTTAATTGGTATTCCTGACGTTTCAAAAATGCTTTGCAGCATTCGTGGCTGCAGGAAGACTAAGATGACAAGCGTCTTTACAGATATTTCTAATAAAATATTTTAATCTACCGTACAATTTTTAAACAATTTTTTTTTTAGCGAAAGCCTAATAATTTATTAGTCATATTATTCTATGACCGATCCGATTGTCTGGGATTGCCATCTCATTGGATTTATGAGAGTGAGGGAATAGAGAGTGCACCTGTGTTTGTCCACACACTTGTGCACTATAATACGTCCCGCGTAGATGTCCAGTCTCCGTTGAGATTGGCCGCCGGCCGTGACCGAAGTTTGGCCGGAAGGACATTATTATAATTTTATTATTTATTCTTTGATCTAGTACTGTTACACCACTTCGGAATTCGAACGAATGCGGAATAATGAAAGAAGTTTTATGTCGACTATACGTCTTTCACAAGGAGTTTCTGGGAAGAAGAAAATCGAATGCCATTGACAACGATTTCCACACACCCTTCTCAAGCTCTTTCCGTTTTCGTGGGTAACAAATAGTGAAATACTTTTGTTTGTAGAATATTAGCTTTAGGCCACTTCCCTTCCGAATTCCAAACCCGTGGGCTTAGGAATTTCGTAATATAAGGCAATTATACTGATCTGTTTTTTGTTATACTAGTTTAAAACGATAAAACACGCAAAGTTGGTCTTGGTATGATATTACAACTACGTAGGTATCTGTACTGTAATTCCTAAAATGTACCATGTAATGAAGTTATTTTTTATGTGTACCTACCGCATGTCGTTTTGATGTGGCAATAATAATTTTTCTTTCTTTTCTTTATTTTTTTTCTTTCTTAAAAGTAGATAGCTAAAATTCAAAATTATTATTATGCTTGCAGCGTTATTAAGTTTTTACAGTGAATGTTTTTTGTAGATTAGAACCAATCATATTTAAAAGTATAGATATTTCATACCCTAACCACAGACATAATAAAAAATATAGACGAAGAAGTCAAAAAAACTATGCTCCTTCGTGTACAACCAGCGCTCACGCACACACTATGCACCTGAAGGATATTTGCTTTCGCGATGCTTACTGGACGATGCCGCGACATGTGTACTGAGAGGGGTGAGCATGGTTTGGGGTGCATGTGTGTGCGTAAGCGCTGGTTGTACACGAAGGAGCACAGTTTTTTTGGCTTCACTATGATTGTTCGCAGCACTTCATATATATTTTTACTATGTCTGTGACCCTAACAAAACAAACGAAAAAATGTTCCGTATGCAGCGGCAGCAGTAAATAAGATGGCTACTTGTAGTTACTTTCGCTTCATAATTGGAACACTTTCTGTACACACACGACGGCATTTTAGTTTTTTTTTGTTGTCACCAGTCACGCTCGGCGCCTTACTTGCCGCGGATTAATAGAAAAAAGTCCTAATTAGGACGTTTTCGAGTCTTCAGATTGCGAGCGCAGTAACATATCTGTAATTTTAAATATCATTGATTAGAACTGTTAAGTCTGAATTTTTTTAAATAAAAATTTGCTTAATTATATCAAACACAATAATAATACCTACTTTTCAGTCGAGGAACGAAAAGGTTCGTCTCCTTAAAGTCTATTTTTGCTTATACAAGTGCAAGACACGTCATTACACTGACTACATATTACCAACATAATAGACAAGATAGGAATGAATTTAAAAACGACGAAATTGTGATTATTATATGTCGTGCGAAATCGGTCATAATCGTTTAATGGCGAAGTAATTTTATCTTTGTTATTTTGTGAATGACGTAATTGACGTGTCATTTGTTTTCGGTTTACAAAAATAAAGTCAACCCAATGATTTGAAGTCAATATAATCATATCGAATCTATAAGAATCTATGACAGTTGTATGTAAACTCACTTAATTATCTCTCGTTCGCAGTTTCAAAAGGTAACATAAGCTCGCAACATGTAGGAATAAATTTGAAAACTGACGAACCTTTTCATTCCTCTACTGTACATCGGCACAGTTTGTAAGATGTTATTTGAAATCCTGCAATACCAAATTTAAAATAAAACACTAAATAATATTTCAATTAACGATTTAAATTGTGGGAAGAAAATATCGCTCACGAGCAAGATTCGAACCTGCTGCCTAATTGCGTAACTCACTCGCGATCGCAATCATCTGGATTTCAATGTTCATTGCTCTGTGTGTTTTGACAATCCGTCATATTGACAACTACGTACCACGCAATGAATATTGCTGTAATTTCAAAATGAAAGCTGATGTCAATGTGAATGCATTACACAATTGCCCCACTGCTCTTGAGTGATTCTTTCTTTCCACAATTTAAATCTTGAGATTTCGCTTCTCATGCGTAAATGCGTTAAAAATAATATTTTAATTCATTTTATAAATGATGTTTGTTCTTCTTTGTCTTCTTTCTTTAAACCTTTTCCCAGTTATTTATTAAAATGTTTTCTAACAACTTATTGTACCATGTTTGATGCAAATAAATACTATTCTATTCTATTCACCCCTCATCCTCCAATGTACCCTCTGCTAACTTTAGATGGACACGCGGAGTCACACCCTATTGGCCCAGATCGAGACCCTCCCGTACCAGTATTATCGCCACGGGCAATAAGATCCCCGGTCCAAAGAGTTATTGCTCGTGCTCAGGGTGCACTGGCCCAGCAACATATGTTCCCTCCACACGTATTAAAAAGGACTAGCAGCCGTCAGGCACATGAGGAGGTTTTCTGGCCCAGCACTCCAAGTCGGACGTATTGTATTGTATTATTGTTGACAAAGTTGACTCATTTTGTTAAGAAATGCCGTAGAGGTCGGACGTATTAGTTTGCCCTATTATCTTGTGAATATGATTGCACTTATTATTGTGACTCTGACTAGCACTAACATAAATTAAATGTACTCTCAATGCACACTGATCGAGAATATATGTTTGTTTAATTTACTATACCCGCTCTGGCCTATCTTACGATTATATCATTATTATATCGATTCTTTAATAACCAGTGTTTTTGCCACAACAAAAATTACATTATTTCGACCTCGTCGTACATTTCAGTCATTTGCTCGATAATCGAAGACATGAATCACAATAAAACACAGCAGGACACAGTTGTAACTCCTAATTTATGAGAGGCAACTATCCATGGACTTATAAAACAATATGTCCCAACATTTTTCCTTAGCATTATCCAACTTTAGGTAAGTCTCCGTTTTTATAAGGGTATGAATTATGATAAACGGCCGCTTTTTGGTGTCATCCCTAAATTTATTTATTGTGGCTTTCATGTGGGCGGAATTTAATATTTATTGTCGTAGTAAAAGTGAATAAAAAGTTAGCATTTCCTCCGGTTTCTGAAACACTGATCAAGGCTATAATTACATCAACTATCAAGTTTTAGTTAACACATTTTTAGGGACCGGAATTTACTTTAATTATTATTTGTTAAATTAATCTTTATCCTAAAACATTATATCTTACTTATATTATAACTGCAAAAGTGTGGATGTTTGTTTGATCTTCAATTACGCTGAAACAGCTAAACGGTTTTAATAATAGTCTATGTCTTGGTTTAACACAAGGGATAGATTTTATAGACAAACATGGTCTATCAAGTCCGTTCAGCCGTTTCAGCACGATTGAGTAACAAACATCCAAACCTCTTTACAAACTTTCACATCTTTATATTAGTACGATAATAGGACTTAAATTGTGGAATGAAAAAATCGCTCACGAGCAGGATTCGAACCTGCGACTCCTGGCTAATAATAAAATAATGATAATAGGATTTACCACATCCCCTATAGAGGACGTACTTAAACATGACTCATCCCCAAATACATCTTTATTATGCTTTCATTCTCTTTAATATTTATTGCGGTAGCTCTGATAACACTTTCCCTATTAAGGTTCAAATCAGATATACTCTGCTTTCTCATAAATGCGTTCCTAATTCTTTCCAATTTGCACTTAAGCCTCCTTTCAGAAAATGAGTCACGGTTTGTTTGTTCCGTACTTGTAAAATTCAGCTGCCGAATTGTGTAACTCACTCACGGACACAATGAAATCATTTTGATATTTTCAATGTTCATTGCTCCGTGTGTTTTGACAATCAGTCTTTTCGTAAAATATGCACCACGCAATGAATATTGCTGTAATGTCAAAATGAAAGCTATTACCATTTTTTCATTATTTTTAACGCATTTACGCATGCAAAGTGAAATCTAAAGATAAAATTTGTGGAAAGAAAAATCAATCACGAGCAGGATTCGAACCTGCGACTCCTAGCTCAGTACAATCAGTACGACAGTTCCACTAAACTACCGTGAACATCGCTTGTGGTATCGAATTTAACTTCCACTTACGTCTTTCGGTGACGTCAGCAGCATCCCATTGATAAACAGACCGTGTTCTTCAACCCATCGTGCCCATCCCCATCCCATCATCCTTTCCCATCGTGTTCGCTATTGTCATTGTGAGGGAGTTACATAATTAGGTAACCCACTGGTCATTGATAATAACGTACCTAAATTTGACTTTTTTCATAGAATATACAGGGTAATTGAATAAATACCCGAAATTTCTTAGCACTAACATTGTATAATGACCCTGAATATCGTTTATTCTAGGACTTTTCATAATTCGAAACTTTTTTTCAGACAGAAATATGAAAATACTCTGTAGTTTGCATATTCTAGAAGACCGTCGAGAAGCTGGCCGGAAGCAGAGGTTGCCTCTGCGGGCGGAGCTACTCGGCTACCATAAACGCGCTCCGGCTTGCGGCATAAAGTGCTTTAGTATACGCAAATTTTACAGACTTATTTATTTATTAAATTTATGCACACACAGAGAAGTAATAATAAAATACATAGATATGAATAGTACATAGGCACTGCTTATTTCTTTAAGAAAATTCTTCCAGCAGATCAGCGAGAGGAAAATTCACATTAGTGCACATTTCAAATAAATAAATAATAAAACTTTTTAACAAAAAATTGAACCGACGAAAATAGAAACTGAAAAGCGAAAAATAACTAATTATGAGTCGGCGCCAAACGAACTTTTAACAAGCAAAGTGCGTGCAAGTTGCAAGTGGCCGAGCGGAGAACGCATTTTTGGAAAGTTATTGTTTATCGTTGAAAATTTCACGTTGTATTTGATGTGACGTTGTTTTTATTATTTATTTAAAGTAATTTAATGATCTTCGTTGATTGGTTGTGTGGCGCCGACTCATAATTAGTTATTTTTCGCTTTTCAGTTTCTGTTTTCGTCGGTTCAATTTTTTGTTAAAAAGTTTTATTTTTCATTTTTTTGTGGTTAAAATCTAACTCCAGGTCTCCATTATGTCGTAGTGTCTAGAACTATATTTATGTGTGTCAAGTTTCAACAGAATCAGTTAACAGGTAAGAATTCAGTGGGTGAACAAACACTCATCCCCTGTTTTACTACCCTTGGGGGTGGATTTTGATTTTGAAATTTAAATGGGACCAACTTCGAGATATACCCTATCCATTAAAAAAAGAATCATCAAAATCGGACCATTCTGTAAAAAGTTATGCGTGGTCATACATAAAAAAAATAAAAAAAAAATATACGCGTCGAATTGAGAACCTCCTCCTTTTTTTCGTCGGTTAAAAAATGATTTTGCCCAACCATATTCGCGATCGTGATACGAAGTTTTTTTTTCTTAAAGATTTCCTGGTACTGAAAATTCCGTCTGCATCGTTGAAAACAGGGAAACGTACTCTGTTTTTTTTTCTTTCCAATAAGCAACCGTCAGCCCAAAATTAAAAGGCGAAAGTTCTGTTTCTTTTAAAGGCATATTACTTTGTAAAACAGTATAAAATCTTGGATTTGAATAAACCTTTTTCGTTCGTTCATAATGATATTTTGATGTCGGGTATCTGAGCTCAAATCCCTTAATCGCCTTACTTTTTAAGATCGCATCGTTAAAGTCAAAAATATATTTATCTTACATTAGGCCGCAATCCGAAAGAAATTTTATTTTTATGGACGTAATTTGAAAATATATTTTCTTAATCGAATGCATAAAAATATTAGGTATACAGTATATTATAATTCTAATCGTTTGTTTCATTGGTTCAAACATACGTTAGGTATAGTAAATTGGAGTGAAAATGTTATTGCTGACATGATAAGCAACAGGTAATTATGTGATAATAATCATTCATGCGAACAAATTGCTGTGCTGTTACGTCACTCCATAACGTAGGTTAAATATGTTTCCGGTTCCGACGTGGGTGAGTACAATCTTCATTATCTTTATTAGATTTTCTTTTTGTTGGTAAAACAAAAAAAGCAGGAAGGATTTGTTATCAAAATCTTCATGTTTATTTCGATTCGTATGGTCATGTTTATGAATGGTTGCTTAGAAATCCAAAGGCAGTACACGTGCTTCATGTTTTATTCAGATTTCATATCGTTATAAATCGGTATTTAATTCTTGTTGATTTACGAATTTATATATAGACTTGTAAAGCACCGTATTTACATAGAAACGGTCATTACCATGGAATAAAAAAACTTAATCGCACTTAGTTATCCGCTGCGACACTATGACGTCTCGAATGCTTACGTGAAATACTAGATTATACCTTATTGTGTAATTACAAGGTGTAAAAATTATAGAAGAACGAAAAAATATTCTCATAGATGTGTATTTTAGTTACCGCTGTGTTAAATTTTGATAAATTACAATAAAACAAATTTTATTTTAACAACTTGTATTAAGATTTCATTATTAAAAAAATATATATAATTGCTAGGCCTCATTTGAATTTTAAATACCAGGCCCCTCAGAAAGTATTGCGAAAAAAAGTTTTTATATATGGGAGACTGGCCAGTTATAATGTTTTTCGAAAATATGATTATTTATAAGTAAAAATAAGTAAGTTCCAATTTCAAAATTTCTTTCCACATTTTTTGCGAGTTAATTCAAAGTATTGTGTCTCACTGAAATATGGATCTGCGCCGGGAACATTTTAGAGCTATGATTTTATACGATTTCAAGTGTCGCCTGAAACCGGATGAATCGTACGATAGACTTCAAATGGCATTCATGGATGAAGGCCCTTCCAAGGCAACCGTGTATCGTTGGTATAACGAATTCAAGCGCGGTCGACCAACTTTGGGGGATGACGAAAGAAGCGGTCGCCCTTTGACGGCTGTTACCGAAGAAAACGTGCTAGCAGTGAAAAATTTAATCCAAGACAACAGGCGAATTACATATCAGGAGATTCAACACATATTGAAGATTGGATCGGGAAGCGTTCACGAGATTCTACACAGCCATCTTCGCGTGAGGAGGATAGTATCACGCTGGGTGCCGCACAACCTCACCGATGCTCAGAAGCAGGCCCGGGTGGAATGGTGCCGTGATATGCTTAACAAATTTGAAGCAGGCTCGTCTCGGCGTGTTTACGACATCGTTACAGGTGATGAGTCCTGGATTTATCAATACGACCCAGAAACCAAGCGCCAGTCGACTGTTTGGGTGTTTCAAAATGAGCCAACGCCTACCAAAGTGAAGCGATCTAGAAGCGGGGGTAAGATTTTGATCGCTAGCTTTTTTAATTTGACTGGCCACTTGGTATCAATTCCCTTACGGGATCAAAGAAGCATTAATGCCGAATGGTATACTACCAAATGTTTGCCAGAAGTTTTCTCTGTTATAAGCAACAAGCGACCAAACACAGGGCTCCGCGGGCTACTGCTCCACCACGACAATGCACCTGCGCACACCGCACTCAAAACGAGGGACTTCCTGGACAGCACGCCAGTCAAACTCCTGGGTCACCCTCCTTACAGCCCTGATCTAGCACCGTGTGACTTCTTTTTATTCCCAAAAATAAAAAATCAGCTCAAAGGGATACAATTTTCGTCGCCGGAAGATGCGCTGGCTGCGTTCGAGCAGGCTGTAAACGAGGTGTCTGCGGCGGACTGGAAAAAGTGTTTTGAAAACTGGTTTAGGCGCATGAATCTTTGTATAGAGGCTGGTGGAAAGTACTTTGAAAAGATTTGATAAAAATATATGTACGTATACAACAATTTTTTTTAGTTTCGCAAAACTTTCTGAGTGTCCCACGTAGATTCAATCACATATTTTTGTATATTTTATTTAATGCTCTATTAGGGGTGCATTAAAAGAGCCTCCACGAGTGACGATATTTAATTGATCGTCCGGCGCACCCTGGGCAGTCAGCCCCGCTACCAACTTACTGACTGGCTAATCTTTTCCCCACGACATGAGCTATTATCATTATGTAGCTCGTGTCGACACGAAGAAGAAGAAGAATGCACTATTTCAGTTGTCAATGTGAGACTTTGTAAAACAGTATAACATATTTGGCGACAATTTATACCGTATTAAGTGATCGTAAGGCACCTCCACTTATTTTATTTATTTGGTGTACGAACTTTGCTGAATATTTATTAATCATTCCTATCAAAGATAATACAATATTTATTTTATTCATTTATACATATTTGTACAGATAAAGGTAAACAATTTGCTGCTGCAACAACTTCAAATCGAGTTCCATGAATGTTTATTTCATACGGTACGCCTGAGGAAATTTACCAAAATTACACGTCACAAGAGCGAATTCCGTACATCTTTAGTTGAGGAATTCATTATAAATTCAAAGTTTAAATTGCTGCCTCGAGCTACAACTCATCAGCGTTAAAAAGTTTTTGAGAATAGCACTCCGTTTTATGTAGCATACGACTGACGTTGCCAACGCTTCATGTTTAGTTTAATTAGTATAGCGAGCCTAATTCTCCGAAGAGTGCGTTTAATGACCTCAATGAAAAACTTAAAGAAGTGAAGAACAAGTTGACTGTCCGCAAACTTTGAAGCTATCGTAATTTTTTCCTGAGTTGCCGCTTAGGAAAGGATGGAAGAAAAATTGTGCAGTTTATCAAGTTTTTTTAGTGAATGAAATCTTTCCGATGAAAATATCTCATTAATTTCTGGTTGATGTACAGGGCTGTTTAATTAGTACAGCGAGCCTAATTCTCTGAAGAGTGCGTTTAATGACCTCAATGAAAAACTTAAGGAAGTGAAGAACAAGTTGACTGTCGGCAAACTTTGAAGCTATTGTAAATTTTTCCTGAGTTGCCGCTTAGATCGTTCGGGAGAAAAATTGAGCAGTTTATCAAGTTTTTGTGGTGAAATCTCAGCGACGGAACTATCCCATTAATTTCTGGTTGCTTTTAAGTTTTAAGTATTTGCAATTCTATCAGTTTTTTTTTTTAAGTTTAAATTATATTATAGTATTAAGTCGATTAGCCTGAGTGATGTAGGTAAATCAAACAATTTAGGTAAGTTTTCATGTTTTATGAATAAAACATTTAATTTTATGTGAACAGTTCTCTGTACAGATTATTATTGTCAAAAATGAAGACAAACTATAGATTCTTAAAATAATAATTTTACAACTTGTTGATTTTACCTACGTGTAAATTTACGAGTTGGAATTAACTATTCAAATTTACCATCCATAGCCAATATTTAATTACTCCTGATTTAGACTAAAGCTATTTGATAACCTAAATACCTCACTTAACAACCGTTTAAAATGCATAATTACAACAGCGTATAAAGAAAAATGCCATTACTTTGCTCCATTTCTTCACCATGAGGTGTCATAAATAATTCATGGCGTATTGCTTCCAGTCGTTTGCCGTTATTAAGGCATCTTAAGTATAGTGGCTTGCCGACTATGCTTAAGTTAATAGCTCTATTACTTCAATGACTGCATGCATGCGAATCAAACAACTTTATAATACGGTATAGAAGTACAAACTTGAGTCAAGCTAATAAAAGTTTATGGCGAGTTTCATGACGCTTGTTGTGTGATGAATATATTAATTAGGAAGCTACAGTGTTGTGTTGGTGTTGGTCTATTTTTATTATATTTTTGTCTGTACGTTTCATATTTGTGGCCTATGTAAGTCATAGCATAATATACATATTAATTTAATATTTATTTCAGACGTTTGTCCATACGTACAATACAACACACAATAAAAAAAAAAGTGACACACACAAAAGTAATCAGAAGACACAAACAACATAACAAATTATTACTAAACAAATAGGTCAAGGAGGGACT
The DNA here is from genome assembly GCA_949699075.1 of Asteroscopus sphinx. NCBI lineage: Eukaryota > Metazoa > Arthropoda > Insecta > Lepidoptera > Noctuidae > Asteroscopus > Asteroscopus sphinx. Next base: position 18,137,102 of record OX453013.1, read on the forward strand.
ACCCACTGATCATAGTTCAGTGTGTAAGTGAATCCAGTGGCGCAGGAGAGCATGCTGTTGTAGCTGGACCTGACACGATTCAACAGCGACGCACATTGATTTCTTATAAGTGCATGAAAACCATCTGTACGCGCGCGCTTATATTAACATCACGACAAAATTTTCCCAAAGCGGTAGGTAGAGGTGTATGTATATTACACCCACATTTTTTCAGTTATTTTATAAGTCCCATTTAATAAGGAGCTCCTGCTCTATCTTCAAAACAGTAATACATACTAGAGTCAAACTTGGTCTGATTATAGATTAGCAAAAAATACTAAAAATAGGACAAACATAGACATATGTGGTGGTACCTGCGTACGAAAGAGATGCAAAAATTCATATTTTGTGCACGGTGCGTTGTTGTCTTTTGATGAACTCTCGTAAATTAAATCAGTTTCTAAATGGTCGATGCGTGGTACGAAACCCTTTCTGCGAGTCTGACTCTCACTTGGCAAGTTTTTAACAATGTGTCTCTGCTGTCAGTTGTGTCAAATAAATGTTTTTTCTTCCTTTTTAGGGTTCCGTACCCGAAGGGTGCCAAACGGTACCCTATTACTCTCGCTACGCTGTCCGTCCGTCCGTCCGTCCATCCGTCCGTCCGTCCGTCCGTCCGTCCGTCCGGTCGTCCGTCTATCTGTCACAGGGCTGTATCTTTTGAACGGTAATAGGTAACCGGTTGAAATTTTCTCAGAATATGTGTTGCTATGAGGTGTATCACGACAAATACTAAAAATAAAAAAAACTTTTCTTTTTCATACAAGAAACCTCAAAAAGCATGCATTTTTTTCAACGTTTTTGTTCCTGCTCTATCTTCAAAACGGTAATATAATATACCAGCGTCAAACTTAGTCAGATTATAGTGCATATTATGTAGTTTAGCAACAAATACTAAAAATAAGACAAACATAGAAATATGTGATGGTACCTGCGTAAGCAAGACATGCAAAAAATCATATTTCGCGCACGGAGCGTTGATGTCTTTTGATAAACTCGCGTCAATTAAATCTGTTTTTATGGTCGTTGATAGGTACGGAACCCTTACTGCGCGAGTCCGACTCGCACTTGGCCGGTTTTTCTTTTCATTCTTTGCAACAAACCGGGCTCAAACCCAGACTCCGGGCTGCTACTGAGAGTTGCTCAATGAAAAAAACCCAATAACATCTTGCAAGAACCGGAAATCGAACCCAGGACCCGGACCACTAGAACAACGAGGCAGTACTAACGAGGCCTAATAACCATTTAATTCGAAGAAACCTTCACTTTTTTGTGTTTACTTGTAACAAATTTCCTTGTTTAATATTAATATTTGATTTTAATACAAACATTATTAGCAATTAACTCGAAAATGTGGAAATTTCTTCTACAAATTGACAAAACAATTGAGTCATAAACGATATAGAATCTTTGTTTTTCGTTTCCAAAATGGCCTATTTCAGCGTGTATAGTATACAACGTGTTTCAGAAATGCGTGGTCTTATTTGAAGAGCTCATTCAGGGCATAGCATAGAACAACTTTTACTATGGGACCAACCTTAAAATCGCAAAAAAAATCAGCTGTTCCATATTAAAATATAACATATATATTATATATAAACATAACATAACCAGCCCATTACTGTCCCACTGATGGGCACGGGCCTCTTCTCTGTATGAGAAGGCTAAGGCCTTAGTCCACCACGCTGGCCTAGTGCGGGTTGGCGGACTACACACACCATTGAGAACTGTATGGAGCACTCTCAGGTGTGCAGGTTTCCTCACGATTCAATTCGACAAGTCAGAGGTGCGGGCCAAGTTTTTTTCAATTTTTTTTATTTACGATTTCAGGGTTGACACCGTAATAAAAGTTATTCTATGCTATGCCCTGAATGAGCTCTTAAAATATGACCACGTATTCTGATACACGTTGTATAGTGCAAATCTGAAAGTTGTTTATTCAGTATTACTAGGATTGAGATAGTTTTTATACCATGTTACATGTAAACCAAAAAAATATTTAACAAATAATTAAAAACTTTATTGGGTTGGTTATATTTAGTACATCAGCGGGTTGTGAATAGGTCCTTAAGGCTCCGGAAGTTCAGCTTAATGAGTTTTCATGCATAAGGTACATCCTGTACAACATTATACACTTTCTCTGCTTCCTTGGGGAACTTTCACATACCTACTTATTCATATTCATTTATTTGTAAAGTCAATTCACACGACAATCAACGTAATTTTTTTTTCTCTAAAAGCATGTAATTTTTTTTTTTTTTTTTTTTTTTTATGATATTTATATAAAAATTATCTGATAGTTCTGATCTATTTTGTGGGTACCTTTATGAGGTTTGCACTTTAAAAAAATAACATAACTATATAAAGAAAATAAATTGAAAAGGTATAATAAAAAATGTGGTAAATCAAATGAAATTTTTACAAAAGCTTTTGCAATCTACAATTGTACACGAAGCTTAAAGCTTGCACACTGATGCAATATTCGAATCTGATTCGTTGTAGCAATATGGGACTCTATTTTAAGGAGCGTACTCACCGCAAGCATTCTCGTGTTATGTAATGTAACAATTCAAAATTCGATGTCGAGCATTACATAGCAAAAGTGCGCCAGCTGAACGTATACTAACCGAGGAGCATTCACTTTAGTTCATTTACATTAATTCATTTGTTTTGGCGTTAGTTACAAGTGGTGCGCACTGCAATGCTCGGCTTAAGGTAGGTACTCACTGCTGCTATGTTCGAAGTTGTAACATTCTACGTCTGTGCACTGTAATGCTCAACTTATCGTACTCACTGCTGTTATTTTAGAAGTTGTAAAATTGTGAGTTTTTAAACTAACATAGTCATTAAAATTTATATTATTATATGTCACGGATATTTACCATGTAAATCCTATTTCATGAGTTCCCGATATTTCGGCGTGTTACAAGCGTCATGGTCACGGGTAAACTAAATTTTTGCGGGTGGATGTTTATGAGTAATTCAAACAATCTGCCTTCCCAAACTTCTATTTTTTTTCGTTTCATGTATTGGATGCCGCTACCACTATCACATATGTCAGTCACAACTCGATTTAGCTGCACCGAAATATCGGGAACTCATGAAAAAGGATTAACATCTATGATCCATTTTTGTATATTTAATTGTGTTACTGTTTAAGAGGACGCTCCCAAAACGCAATTCCCACCCTACTCCCCTTACACCCCGCAATTGCGGGTCGCTCTCGTAAATTTTATGCGAGTTGCAATAGAACACATTTTCGAAAAATTCATTCCCGCGCATTTTACACACGGAAGTAAATGACGTAAGTCTCAAAACAGTTTTCGTTTTACTACAAGAATACTAAACAATCTGTACAGATTTCCTCTAGCCAGTTTTTAGTAAACTTTATTATCTGCCTATATGCATAAATTTTATACAGCTAACTTAATTAATAAAGGAGAAATATTTGGAACATTTCTAAAAACGCATGATTTTGAAAAAATAAAAGTATCAAACATAAATCAACTAATTATGTAACTGTCTAATCAAACGATAGATAAAGGTTCAAAAAAACATATATCTATGTAAATTTTACATTCATCAAGCATGTGTTCGACTCACATGTTTTCAAAAAGTGACCTCATTTTGGTAGCCTAGCCTTAATTGTGTCTGTGTATCTATGTGCTTTGTGTCAAATAAATGTTTCTTTCTTTCTTCTTTCTTTCTAACATTGTATAGGTATATCCCATAAAATACAATAATATAAGTTGTGACATTCTCAGTCTGTGCACTGTAATGCTTGCCTCGACGTATTCACTGGTGTAATGCCCAAGTTCGAGCTATTACATTACATATGAATGGTCGCGGTGAATACGCATCTTTATGCCAACCCCAATGTTGTTACAGCATAAGCTAGGTACAGGCAAGCAGCACTCGCACTAAGTAGCTCGGTATGCGGTATTTCGCTGGAATAAAAAAAAACAAAATACTGGTAAAGCATGACAAGACATGCATGTGGTGGTAATGATATTGCTACTAATGGAAAATAGGTAAACATAAAGCTGTGTTGCTCAGTCTGCGCTATATGCTTGTAGCACGTAGGTTTTGCTGATTCTGAAACTTCAATGTTACAATAAACATGCTCGAAGGGAATATAATCAAACTCGTTAGCAAATTATTTTTCATCCCCCCATCTCGGAAAGAGTATTTTTGCTCTTCGATACCTGAGTGCAAAAGCCATTTTTTTCCGCTAGAGGATAAAGTAAATTGAATTTAGAACATATTGTGCACTAAGTTTGTGAATTCAAAACATCATTAAACCTATTTACTTCACCCTCCATGGTGCCGAATTTATCATACAACCTTTTTTAATTGGTTAAAAACTCAGACTCGGAACCTTGGTGTACTTTTTTTTTTTATTTGCTTTGCGTGCGCCAGTTTCTTTTCACGTCATATTGTTAAAACCTTAAGTTAAAACCTTAGGTTAAAAACAAGAAACTTGAAAACAAGTGAAAAACCTAAAATGAGTAGTTCTAGCGACGAGGAAGTTTATTTGACGCCAACAGAATTGACTGAAACTGTTAATAATGCACAAATGAGCTTTCTCCCTCAACAATCACGCGAGAAGTATTTGAAACAGTACGATATGTTTAACACGTGGCGACTCGATAAAGGAACCAAAACTTTCTCAGAAAACCATTTGCTCATTTACGCCAAGGGAATCCGATGAATCGGTACAACTATTAACTATGACAGATAGTTTACCCAAAAACAGTACACAAGTCACTAACACCAACATTACAGTACCTAATAAAAATATTACTCTCAACTTAAGTAACTGTAGCAACGTTACTTTAAATTTTTCTTAATTATACCTAAGTATTATTTGTTATAATTTAAAGATTATTCTGTAATACTTACCTATCATAATGTAGTAGTTAATACCTAAACTGAAATAAAAGTATCTTGTGATTGTAAATGTTTTTATTTGCATTTAGTCATTTCCTCGCTGAGGTGGAATGAAAAGTTACGTGTTGCACTCGAGTGCACAGATTTTTCACCTTGTGCTCTTTTGATTCCCTCGCTGACGCTCAGGATTCTAATTTTTTAATCACTCGATGCGCTCGTGATTCAATTTTAGAATCCTTCGCTTGCTCGGTCATCAAAATTGAGCACGCGGTTAAAAAGCAACTTTGCACTCTTGTATAACAAATAACTATTGCAGCTCATCTCACTTATAAGTGACCAATCGTACGAAATTTTTATTTGATACTGTTTCCACGAACTAATTAATTCGCTTCGTATTGTTGCATTATGTCACTGATCATGACATGTTGTATTGTACAAATAAATAACAGGTTTAAACAAGTCATAGAAATGTATAACAATTTCTATGATTGTACTAACGTGAATAGAATGTGGCAGTAGCACTAACATTTCTCAAACAAAAAATTACACTGGTATTATCCAACAACAACACAACACGCACTATCCAAAATCAATCCACTTTAGAGCAGAGGGACACCGCTGAAGATCCGTTATAGATCAAAGTGCAAAAGTATCCGAGGAGCATTACTCTTCTCTGTCAGACACACCGTTGGGATTCCCTCCACAATGCATGCCATCGCCGCCCGGGATCCACTCAATTTCAGTTTCTTTGTGACACACTTGGCCTTGCAGTGACAGTGTGCCACTTTTCTATATTTTGAAATGATATTTTGTTGGTTTATTTAGGTTTTTTTATGAAAATAAGCTTGGACTCGTTTGTACATGATTAAAATAATAAAATTTTGTTATGCTTGCCATAAAGTTTCGAATTTTAAAAGTATCGATGTATTTTAATTATACGAATAATGTTTTTTTATCTGAGTGTGAGAATCAATGACATTTTGGTGTATTCGAGATTTCTTTGAAACTATAATTATTATAACCGGCCTATGCCCGCGGCTTTGTGAATGTCGTTTATCGCGCATCCCTCGGGAAATGTTCATCTTCCCGGAATAAAAAAGTAGCCTATATGTTAACCCGGGTTCTGTTCTATCTGTATGCCAAATTTCAACCAAATCCTTTCAGCCCTTACAGCTTTATTGAGTAACAAACATTCAAACATCCAAACATCTTCACAAACTTTCACATTCATAATATTAGTAGGATTTTAGGAATCATTCCTTTTTGGGACGCCATCTTTTAAACTTCGGCTTATTTCATTAATGGCCACATTACACGATTTTGTATTCAATACTGATCGCAGAGTAATTTTATAAAAAAGCTTTTCTATTTACAAGGAAAAATCTTATTCAGATACGCATGAAAAGAAAATGTTTGGCCTATTCATGTTAAAAGAAAATACAACACACTAAAAGCAAAATATTAGCTCAATGTAACAATATTAAATCGTATTACTCACGGTTCATGTTAAATGAATAAGTAATAAAAGGTTTTTGATCGTAAACGAAGTTAAGGTTCGTGAATAGCTTGATTACAGATTTTACGAGACGAAATTTGAGTTAAAATATTCCATTAAAGCAATCTTTATACGTATGCAATAATAAATAAATTGGCCAAATTTGTAAAAGGCTTTTAGAATAAATTACGTGTACTTAATTTTTTCTTGAGACTTTTTTTATATAAAGTACCTACTAGATCCCGCTCACGATTGCTTTTGAAAAATCCTCCCTTAGTACTTATACTATACTGTGTAGAGAAGAGATATATATTATTCTACACGATACAATGATATTTCCGAACACGAAAACCGCTAAGGACTTTTCTGTGTTTCGGTCTGAAGGGTACGGGTGCCGGTGAAATTACAATCACATGAGACTTTCCATCTTCATGTCTCAGTTTGGCGAACCAACTTGCGGTACCATTTAGGCAACAGCCTAGGTGGTATTACAGTTGTTATGGGCAAAGGTAACCGCTTAACATCAGGTGGGCCTTTAGCTCGTTTCGCCATCATATACTAAAAAAAAAAAAAAAACGGCGATTCGTTCATTTTACATTATATTAATGACAATGAGTCTAAATAATAATACAAAATTTAAGTGATGTTATAACAATAGATTAAGGATAGTAAGGTTCTGGCGACAAACACATTTTGATGCTTTACAGAAAATCTTTTAAATTTGTACTTATAACTTTTCGAACGTTTAATGTAAAGGGTTTGCAGATCCATTGGTAGTTTAGTTTAGATATTAACGAACCACTTCAATCGACTCAGCCTATCGCATTATACAGCTATAAGCCCGTATAGATAAAGGCATGTCCCAAGTTGCACCACAATACTCTGTCCTTCGCTTTTCATATCCAGTCCACCCTAGCTACCTTCTTCAGATTTGTTTCATTTACCAGAGGTGCGTCCCTAATGCTTGTCTAAACAATATTGGGAATTTCTATGAAATATTAAAAATGTATATAACATTTTTTATATTGACAGTTACTTTTTATTTTACAGTAACATTGTTGTCTAGTGTTCCTTAGTTAAGAAAGGGCTATCCTTTAACATGTAAGGGTCGTAAGAAACGACAAACGGAATTCCCTGGAGACATTTTTGCGATGCTTTTTTTTTTCAGTAGGACGAATCGAACTCAACACGGTACCAATACCACATAAATATTCGTATACCTAGCTATCTCCATCTTATGAGCCATTCATGGGAATATATTATGTTAGCCTCGAAAATGAGGTACATATATGTCTTATTCTGTTTCGTTTTCAGCCTGAAATCTGAAAAATAACTTAACTATTTTTATCGGTTGAAACATTATCTATTAATGACACAAAATTATAAAAAGATTGACCTATAAATAATGAAATACAAATTAAAAAAAACAGAAATTTTTAATACGTTAAACATAAACGAAAGATAGCAGACATGTATTTTTATTTTTCTTTTTTACAAAATGATATCTATTTTTATAAACAGATTGTTATGGTCACCTCGTTACTATGATTATTTTGCGTAAATATCTTCTTCTATCGTGTCGACATGAGCTACATAATGATAACGGCTCATGTCGTGGGTAAAATATTAGCCAGTCAGCAGGTTGGTAGCGGGGCTGACTGCCCAGGGTGCGCCGGACGATCAATTAAATATCATCACTCGTGGAGGCTCTTTTAATGCACCCCAATAAATACGTAAATATCTGCATGCCCTGCACCCATGTCATTCGTGCCGACACTTTGATTAATTATTAAATACGAATAAATTACCTTATTATTAATTTGTTTATTTTATACTTGGATATGGTAGACATTTATTAAAATGTATAGAACCATTCATGTTATATTCTATTGCACCGAAACAGTCACAAAAATTCCGCACTGGGAATTTTTTTTCCCTGTATCATCATCATAATTCATCATTTCAGCCGAAAGACGTCCACTGCTGGACATAGGACTCCCCCAAGCATCGCCACAACGACCGGTCCTGCGTTTTCCGCATCCAGCGGATTCCTGCGATCTTCACCAGGTCGTCGGTCCACCTTGTAAGCCTACCCACGCTGCGCCTTCCAGTACGCGGTCGCCACTCCAGAAATTTACTGCCCCATTTTCCTGTATAGCCCATTGGAAAGGCAATGGGTTAAAATAAATGAATACATATATATATATATATAATACATATATAGTAGTACATATATCACTAATCTGTGATGAATGTGACACATTCCTGTTTTTCTGGTTCTTTAGAAAATATATTTAGAGTCAAGCTCCTTTTGAAGATGCTAGAAACTCTTTATGTTCCGACATGTTCCGATCTGTTCCGACTTCTCTACCGATTTATTTCACCTTTCAATGAATTGGGAGCGTTGAAAGACTTCGAACATTAAGGTGTCTTTCACTAAAATTTGCTAAAGGATTCGGAGAACCGAGTAAGCTAGCCTTAAATGGACGGTTTGTTCGAAGATGCCAGAAACTTGGGCTGAAAGAAGTATTTTGAAAGTTTGTTGCAAATAATTTGGGTATTTCAAGAAATGCACAAAAAAGACGTTTTGAAGTAGCTTATGTATTTCCTTTAATGTGATGATATATTCTCTTGTTAATCCCTTTTCACATTCCGTCTACATTTCTTTTCTTTTCAATTCTCCTCTCGCAAGACTGCTGGAAGAGATTTCTTAAGAGATAAGCGGTAAATTTACTTTAGTTTTTTTCTGTAACTTGTGTACATAAATTGTTAAATAAATGCATTATAAAAACGATAACATAACATCACGCCTGTATTTCCCCGAAGGGGTAGGCAGAGGTGTAATAGTATACCCACATTTCGCCAGTTATGATAAAGTCCCATGTAATAGGTGGCGAGCCTATTGCCATTGACCGTGTACAAATCCAGACTCCGGGCTGCTACTGAGAATTTCCTAATGAAAAAACCCAATAACTTTTTGCCCGACCCGGGAATCGAAACCAGGACCCCACGCTCAGCAGTCGCGCTTGCAACCAACAGACCAACGAGGCAGTCGTTTATAAAAATGACATAAAATAAAAAACAGGCAAGCTAAATTTCAAAAGTTTTATGCTATAAATATTTGGAACCTAAAATGAAGGTGACACCATCGTAATCATAAAAATTCAGATTAAAGTTCGGTACCTATCAAAAGTCATAGTAAATTACCTAATTTAATCTCCTGTCTGGGGCATTTTTTTCTTGATGTACAATACAAAATGTCGAACACAATTTTTGCGAACAGAGCAAAGAAAATCCACGTTTTTCATTATTTTTGGCAAAAGAATGGAAACAATGTTACAAAAGAAATAATAAAGTCTTAAGACGAAGGCTAATTAAAATGGAAATCACAAATTTTACACACCCATAAACACCCAAATTATTCTAATTATAACATTTTTAAACATCAAATACAAATGCAAATTACAGCAGTATTACAAGTATTCTGACAGGACTCATAAAAAGTTGGCACACTGTGAACTTTCCGTTTGCATATTCATGGTGAAAACTCACTAGGAAGTTTTTGGTGAGAAATTATGATAATAATTTTATGCTAACTTCATCCGTCTTGACGCTTTCATAAATTATAAGTTGTATTCAAGTAGGTGCATGCGGTTTGTCCCGCTCCCACCCCGAATAAAATTAATTCATGTAATGAAAGTATAAAGACCCGTATTCACGATGAGCTTTTAACATAACATAACATTACGCCTGTATTTCCCCAAAGGGGTAGGCAGAGGTGTTATAATAGTACACCCACATTTCGCCAGTTATGTTATAGTCCCATGTAATAGGGGGCGAGTCTATTGCCATTAACCGGGCACAAATCCAGACTCCGGGCTACTACTGAGAATTTCCTAATGAAAAAACTCAATAACACTTTTGTTTTACAATAATCAGTCTAAATTGATGTTGTTGTCCCAACATCCAGCAACTCATTGCTGGAAAGATGGACACCCGCTGCTCTTTTATGGAGTACTGGAGAAAACTGTATGTAATGCGTTCCTGAACTAGTGTTTCCGTTATTGTATTATATTATTATTTTGTAAACTAATGTTTAGATTATTTATAATTTTATTGTTATTTTTCAAGAATTGAATTTAATTGTTTTTTTCTGGAAACAACACAACAACACGTAGTGTTTTAACATGTTTACAGTAACTTAGCAACTAGTTGTTGCAACCGTGTTGTTCAACAAAGGTTTACTGTGTAATCGTGGCTTTATTTCATCGAAAACTCGAAATTAATTTGAGCATATTCAACGTTTGAACTCTTTGAATCGTTCAGAATTACTGTTGAAATTAAAACGAGGTGGATTGTAAAGCTTAATTACTAACGCCTTCTTGAAACCCCTTATAAATTCATATTCAAGAATTGTCTTTTAATTCATTACTTGTATCTTTTATTGTTTTGATCACCTCTATAATTATCCTATAGATGGCCGTTAAAGTGTCGAGAACCCTACTTACTACTAATATTATAAATGGGAAAGTATGGGTGTTTATTTATATGTTTGCTTGTTTTTTTTAACATGGGATAGCAAAAGAGGTCACCTGATGGTAAGCAATCTCCGCCGCTCATCGACATCCGCAATACCAGGGTATCCGCCTATGCGTTGCCATTGCCAACCTTTTAAAAAGACGTATCCTCTTTTCTTGAAGGGTCCCATGTTGCTGTTGTTCGGGAAAACCGCTGACGTAAGTTGGTTTCACAGTTTCATAAAATGGCGTGTGAAACGTACTGTAGTTGACCACCAACCATTAAGATGGTGAGGATAGATTAACTACGCAGAAATAGCTGAATAGATTTAGATGAAATTTGGCACACAGATTATGTCCTAGAATTAATACATACATACATACATACATACATATTATCACGCCTGTTTCCCATTGGGGTAGGCAGAGACTATGGATTTCCACCTGCTACGATCCTGACACACCTCTTTCGCTTCATCTACGTCCATTAACCTCGTCATGCATGATGCTCGTCGGTTTAGAGAACTCTTAACCTGGCATTTTTTGAGAACATCCGCGATTTGATCGCGATACGTTCGCCGAGGTCGTCCCCTTCCAACTCTTCCATCCACACTCGCTTCGTATACTTAATTAATACATACAATACTTATTATCGACGTACCCTGGGACGGAAGCTGTTCGCGACAGCGCGTCCCCATACGCGAGTGATAGTGTAAATAGGTATTTGATTCGAAAGACTTTAACTTAATCAGTGTTTTAGTGCAGTTTATAGTGTTTCCATAGTACGTAATATACGATAAGCCTAGTTGTAAGTAGTTATACGTATGTTTTGTAGTAAAATTTCCTTCGCATTTTTCTTTGAATTATAATAATAACACAGTTACCATAGCTTAACATAGATATATGAAATAGTTTTATAGAATTCCTGTTTCGATTATCGTGTTAGTTTGATAGATTTTATAAGTGTTTGTATAGTTTTAAGAAGCGCATATGAAAGGGCGAATTGTATCTTGTCTGGCAGCCTTATCCGGACAAAAATAGTTTCAATAGACAGTCCAGATGGCTCTCAAGCCAATATAGTATAGTTTGTCCGGATAAGTTCCATAGACATAGAATAATAGACCAGGAAAAGTTAGACAAGGCATAGTTTCACGAGTGAATTTACGCTTCTATCGAAAAATTTATAGAATAAATAAATAAAGTTATAGTACATTATATACTAACACGTAGGGAATTCTATGTACTTTCCAACGATATATAGTTTATAGCGATTATCAATAGAATAGCCATAGAAAACTCGTCATAACCGCTGTAACCATAGTAAAAGTTGTGTATTTTTAATAAAGAAAACAGTGAGTGTTCTCGCGGGGCTCGATACGGTAAAGTATCGTAGTACGATAGTAACCATGTTCCCTTCAGGAACTTGTAGTCATCGGTCCAGTATTATATTAGAAGAAATCCTGAAATAGAAGCCTAGAAGAACACTCCCTGAAGATTCCTGTATTCAAGAGTTGGGTTTTATTTCGTCACCCCCTCGCCCCTGCCCTCAGCAGTCTTCAAGCATTCCCGAGAACAGCGGCACTCAGCGGACGTTCAGCGGCTCGTCAGCGGCATACCTGGCGAGAGTACCGCAACGTCCCGTACAGAAGCCGCGGGCTTGAACTAGTACTAAACAAAAAAAATACAAAGTTTCGACAAGCATAGCAAAATAAACTGTTAAAAATACGGAAAATCTAAAAATAAATCACAACAGTATCGAAACACTTAGGTGTTAAATGCAGCAGCTGAGGCGTATCTTGTTCCCTTAACTATGTGCTTACAACCTCGCAAGTGCTTCTCTATAGTGATTTCTGAGCAGAGAATTTCTCGAAACACGTTAAACAATAAACTAAAGAGCGTATTCATTATCCCTATCATGTGATGCTTCTACACATTGTGGTAGCATTCCCTCCAATTTCTCTAAAGGCGAACTCGAATTTGCTTAAGCCTCGTGGGGTATTCATGCTGGCGGGCTAAACAAAAGACGGCATATAGGAAGATTTATGAACAATTCACGGCGCAATGATATGGGGTATCTATTCAAATCCTCCTCTGAATTCGGGGGCAGGTACTCGTATCAAGATGATGTATGCCCACGATACAGTACAATGGGCTCGTACATTAGTTCGCCCGTTTCCACTGAATTGAATTTTTATGGGACGTACGATGTAACTTATTGTGTATTTATAGCTTTATTCTATGAATTTTTATGAATTGTTTTATTAATTTTACAAAATGATGGATTTTATTGCTTTATTTGATTTATTTATTTCTTCGAGAACCAAACAGTTACACATATCTCTTATTTAATAAGTTAGTGACAATCATTTCATAAATATTTTGCTCAGAGTCTGAGCGCCACTCTTATTCTTTTGGTCTGAGCCTCAGACCAAAAGAATAAGAATGGCGCCCCTACCAGTAAAACAATATTATATTCGCTGAGTACATCATTTATCAAAAAATCGTTTTTAACAATTGATGTACAGGTACTATACGTGGGACACTCAGAAAGTTTTGCGAAACTAAAAAAAAATGTTCTATACGTACATATATTTTTATCAAATCTTTTCAAAGTACTTTCCACCAGCCTCTATACAAAGATTCATGCGCCTAAACCAGTTTTCAAAACACTTTTTCCAGTCTGCCGCAGACACCTCGTTTACAGCCTGCTCGAACGCAGCCAGCGCATCTTCCGGCGACGAAAATTGTATCCCTTTGAGCTGATTTTTTATTTTTGGGAATAAAAAGAAGTCACACGGTGCTAGATCAGGGCTGTAAGGAGGGTGACCCAGGAGTTTGACTGGCGTGCTGTCCAGGAAGTCCCTCGTTTTGAGTGCGGTGTGCGCAGGTGCATTGTCGTGGTGGAGCAGTAGCCCGCGGAGCTCTGTGTTTGGTCGCTTGTTGCTTATAACAGAGAAAACTTCTGGCAAACATTTGGTAGTATACCATTCGGCATTAATGCTTCTTTGATCCCGTAAGGGAATTGATACCAAGTGGCCAGTCAAATTAAAAAAGCTAGCGATCAAAATCTTACCCCCGCTTCTAGATCGCTTCACTTTGGTAGGCGTTGACTCATTTTGAAACACCCAAACAGTCGACTGGCGCTTGGTTTCTGGGTCGTATTGATAAATCCAGGACTCATCACCTGTAACGATGTCGTAAACACGCCGAGACGAGCCTGCTTCAAATTTGTTAAGCATATCACGGCACCATTCCACCCGGGCCTGCTTCTGAGCATCGGTGAGGTTGTGCGGCACCCAGCGTGATACTATCCTCCTCACGCGAAGATGGCTGTGTAGAATCTCGTGAACGCTTCCCGATCCAATCTTCAATATGTGTTGAATCTCCTGATATGTAATTCGCCTATTGTCTTGGATTAAATTTTTCACTGCTAGCACGTTTTCTTCGGTAACAGCCGTCAAAGGGCGACCGCTTCTTTCGTCATCCCCCAAAGTTGGTCGACCGCGCTTGAATTCGTTATACCAACGATACACGGTTGCCTTAGAAGGGCCTTCATCCATGAATGCCATTTGAAGTCTATCGTACGATTCATCCGGTTTCAGGCGACACTTGAAATCGTATAAAATCATAGCTCTAAAATGTTCCCGGCGCAGATCCATATTTCAGTGAGACACAATACTTTGAATTAACTCGCAAAAAATGTGGAGGGAAATTTTGAAATTGGAACTTACTTATTTTTACTTATAAATAATCATATTTTCGAAAAACATTATAACTGGCCAGTCTCCCATATATAAAAACTTTTTTTCGCAATACTTTCTGAGGGGCCTGGTATAGTTAAATTAGAAATTATTAACTCAGTAAATTATAGTTCACTGTAGTTGTAGATACAAAAAACACGAAAAACAGCCACTTTTGGCACTTTTAGGGTTCCGTACCCAAAGGGTGCTAACGGGACCCTATTACTCCCGCTACGCTGTCCCTCCATCTATCCGTCCGTCCGTCGGTCTGTCACAGAGCTGTATCTTTGTAACGGGTATAGATAACCAGTTCACAAATTATGTGTTACTATGGTGCCTATCACGACGAATACTAAAAACTAAAAAAAAACCTAAAATCAAAGGGGGTCCCCATACAAGTAACATCGAACAACATGCATTTGTCAATGTTTTTGTTTCTACTCTATCTTCAAAACGGTAATACATACCAGCGTCAAACTTGGTCTGATTATAGTACATATTATGTAGTTTAGCAAAAAATACTAAAAAAATAGGGCATATGTGGTGGTACGTAAGAAAGAGGTGCTAAAATTCATATTTCGCGCACGGTGCGTTGATGTCTTTTGATGATCTCTCGTAAATTAAATCAGTTTCTAACGGGTATCAGGTCGATGAGTGGTACGGAACCCTTACTATGTGAGTCAGACTCGCACTTGGCTGGTTTTTTCTATCTACAACTACAGCGAACTATAATTTACAGAGTTAATAGTTTCTGATTAAACTGCAGTACCTGTACTTTAATTGTTAAAAACAAAATTTCTATAAATGATGTGCTCAGAGAGTAATTTTTTTACTGATGGGGGCACTAATGGTTGTCTGTAAGAAATTGCTTGAAGCGATAAGACCGCCAATTGTCAGTACTGGGCTCATGTTTGTTATAACTTTATTTTTGTTTTTATGGTGTGCAAACAATAAAGTATACTCTATCTATCTATATACTTAGCTCTTAGTAGCTGGGAGCTTACATTAATAGTCGTCTTAGAAAACAATTAAAACAAAATTGTTGAATTGATCAAGTTTAAGGTTACAAGACTTTCTGAGCAATTTATACATCCTTGGCCGGAACTCGAAAGGTTTCCAGTAATGAACAGACAATTTGTAATACTGTACACATCTATTAATAACAGCCACCAGTAATGTTTATTACACGGGGCACGCGATACAGTGATTCCACTAAAAGCATCTCCGCATAGGTAGGCCTCTTACAAAACCAGTGATGCCAACTTAGGATAGTTTACCCTAGATTTTAGGTAAAAATGAGATATCAGGGTATTTTTTAGTAACACTAGCTAAGATAACGCTGCGGAAGAGACCATTATTATATGTCAATAGAAATTTTATTATAAATAGTAAAAGATAAAGAACTAAATAATAATAAAACAAAAGTAACAAAAAGTTTTATTTATACCAGAAAAAAAATCGAATAAATATTTATTATAACAAGTTTAACCGGATTACATCGCATACATTATTTAAATTGCTCTGCTCTGCAGCGTTCGTGCTTTGTAGTGATCGCGAAAACCTAAGAAATTATTACTAATATTTTTTTTTATTTTTTTTATTAGTAAGTTTAGGCATATCTTTACGACTTTGAATTAACTGCAAAGTTAGTCGAGTCGGTTAAGAAACACTGTTTCTTAATAAGATAGCGCTGACGTCACCCAAAGACGTACGAAGTGGAACTTAATTTCGATACCACGAGCAGTGCTCACGGTAGCTTAGTGGCTAAAGCACTGGCGTACTGAGCCAGGAGTCATAGGTTCGAATCCTACTCGTGAGCGATTTTTTCTTCCCACAATTTAAATGGTAAATAATTAATATTTGTTTGGGGTAATTTAAAAAAAAATGCACTTACTATGGTAAAATGAGATCAAGATTGGGGTAAAGTTGAAATATGACCTGGCAACACTGTACTAAACTCTCACTAGGAATGAAACACGCATTTTCTATAGAGAAATTTTTTATTCACTCAGCGTATTCCACTGAATAGTGTTTCGGATGGCTCAAAGAAATATTTTTCGGAAGAAGGTATACGGTGCAGAGTATTAAATATTCACGGCAATATGCCGCGCTGGCGCTCCAAAATAACTTATGCAAATATACGTAAGTTTTTATGTTTTAGAATGTGTATACTCGTCTTTCTCCGTGCCTTTTCCGATTTATCTTGGGGCTGGCTTCTAGTCGGCTGAACATTAATTTTACACGGAGCGACTACCATCAGGCCCCCGCAACCCAGTTACTAGTCTTTCTCTGAGCCAGAGAAGAGATAGGAAAGGAGGAAATATAGGAAAATGTAGACGTGAATAGAAGTGCTGGAAACAATCATAGTGAAGCCAACAAAACCATGCTCCTTCATGTACAAACCAGCTCACGCACACACTTGAGGGTAGATGACTTTTACGCAGTCATGAGAAAAGCACGAGCCTCCTTTATGAACCGCATACACAAATCTGACAATGGAATATGAAATGCCGTATACGAAGTTAACCACTTCTTCGTACATTACAATTAATGTTCCAGCTATAATAAAACGTGTCATTTTATTTTTTATTTGTTATTATTTTGAATTTATTTTGAATTTGAATTGTGATCGCATTATTTTAACTTCGTATTTGTATTATTTTATTTTATATGGGTATAATTGCCTGTAATAAATGAAAACTTAATTTTAATTTACATAACCAGCCCATTACTGTCCCACTGCTGGGCACGAGCCTCTTCTCAGTACGAGAAGGCTAAGGCCTTAGTCCACCACGCTGGCCTAGTGCGGGTTGGCGGACTACACACACTATTGAGAACTGTGTGGAGCACTCTCAGGTGTCCATGAAGGAGGGTGTGAGTTCGATCCCGGCCCGCACCTCTGATTTTTCGAATTCATGTGCGGATTTATATTCGATTATCACTTGCTTTAACGGTGAAGGAAAACATCGTGAGGAATTTTAATTTAATTATGATTTAATATTTAATTTGATTATTTTTATTAAACATAACATAACATAACATCACGCCTGTATTTCCCTGAAGGGGTAGGCAGAGGTGTATAGTACACCCACATTTCGCTAGTTATGTTATAGTCCCATGTAATAGGGGGCGAGCCTATTGCCATTGACCGGGCACAAATCCAGACTCCGGGCTGCTACTGAGAATTTCCTAAATTATATTATTATTATCTTTATTGCAGTAAATCTACATATTATTATTATTATTTTTTTTTTTTTTTTTTTTTTTATTTATTAAATTTATGCACACACAGATAAATAAAATTAAAATACATAGAAATGAATAGTACAAAGGCACGTTTTATATATATTTATTTTTATTTTTATTAAAGATTTCTCCAAATGAGTTGTCCTGACGGATGAATATCGATTCTGATAACATCACTCTCAGGAAAAGCAGGGTTTTTGTTACATACTGTATATACTGGTGCTGGAGTTCAATAACAAAAAGGTTTTGTGAAAAAACTGAAACGGCGTCATTTCGTCAAGTCTCAGGTGTCCTTTTTGCGACACATAATGTCATGAATACCTGCAGCACATGCTCTCATCTCACACTCCAGCCCTATTTATATCCAAAGGGTGTGTCACCATTACGTTTAATATTAACGGAGCGTTCCGCAAGCTGGGACAGTTTCTGAATTGGTAAAAGGATAGTAAGGATAGGGTTGCTATATTTTCATTTCAGTTTCGGACATACGACGTAAAAGTTTTATTGTAAGTTAAATTTTTTTCAGTGCTTTACTTTCATCCGCTGACCGGTCCTGCACACAACTATCTGGCACGAATAATGATATAAATGAAATGAAACTGTGTGTTGTCTTAGGAAAAACGAGGGGTTTGGCGACACTAAGTGAAGGCTATTCGGTAAAAAGAATATTGGGTTCTCTCATGCTATTCAAGTGTCACTGAAAGGTCCCTTTTTAACCTAAGTACATTAGCGGGACCCTTTTAACTTGGCGTTTGTTTGTCTAGTCACGTTCTCGCTGAATATAAATAACAAACAAAATTTATGTAGGCTGGAGTGTAAAACCTAAGTAATTAATAAAATTATTATAAATCTAATTTATATCGCGACCTTTTAGTTGAGACTTTTAACTATATTGTTGAATGATTAAATTCAATTGGCTGTGTAAGACAGCCAATTATTATTTAAATGTGTATAAAAAAGTGGCATCGTTGTTATCTGGTGATGTCATCACATGGTCATCACTATCATTTCAGCCGAAAGACGTCCACTGCTGGAAATAGGCTTCCCCCAAGCATCACCACAACGATCGGTCCTGCACTTTCTGCATCCAGTGCATTCCCGCGACCTTCACCAGGTCGTTGGTCTACCTTGTGAATAAAACAAGCAAAAATAAAACATCATTTATTCATTTGTAATTTATTTCTTATAATGTCTTACTGCATTCGTTACAATAATTTATAGAATAAATTAATGTAATGAATGTTGAAAGTTATGTACAAGGTCGAACAGAAAGGTGAGGTCATATTATTTTGAGAGCTCATTCAGAGCCACAGACCGGTAAGCTTCAAGACTCCGCATAAACAAAGTTTTGTATTCGAATACAGTCGTAAAACGTTGGTGGGGTCAGGGGGGCGAACGGCACATTATGATTGGCCGGCTCAAAAGTTCGGTGGTATGATTCCTTATGATTGGTGCCGCTCGCTGATTGAGTGACGTTCCGATTGGCGGAGAGACGTATGATATGCAGTGGTAGAGCATATGCGTTGTGACCGGGGGTGTCCAGCTAACCGGCGTCTAGAGGCTTACTGGTCTATGTTCAGAGCATAGCATAGAACAACTTTGAACATAGCGACAACCCTGAAATCGTAAAAAAAATCTAGTGCAATACCGACTCGATCGAAATATCGACACCCGCATCGAAGAAGGTTGTAACGTGATTTAATGAGTTTTGAAATAGGGGCAAAAACATGCAACAAAAATGTTTAAAATATCATACATATAAAAAATTAACAATTTAAATTGTGGAAAGAAAAAATCGCTCACGAGCAGGATTCGAACCTGCGACTCCTGGCTCAGTACGCCAGTGCTTTAGCCACTAAGCTACCGTGAACACTGCTCGTGGCATCGAAATTCTCATCCACTTGGTACATCTTTGGGTGACGTCAGCGATATCTTATCAAGAACCCGTGTTTCGAATCCTGCTCGTGAGCGATTTTTTCTTTCCACAATTTAAATCGTTAGATTTCGCTACGCATGCGTAAATGCGTTAAAATAATAAAATAATATAAATAATTGTTTCCTGCTGTTTTTGTCAATAATTATGTTAGAAATACGTCGATTTAACTATCTTAAAGGTATTTTTAGGGACTCTACGTCCATGGTAAAATCTCATTTTGGGCGTAAGACGGGTTGCAACCTTTCTTGATGCGGGTGTCGATATTTGAAAGGGCTGATTTATCTTTCGCGATTTCAGGGTTGACCAGTAAAAGTTGTTCCCTAAATGAGCTATCCAAATATGACTATACCTTTTAGTTACACGTTATTTAAACTGAACAAGTATTTTAATCAGTGTAGATAAATAAATATTTTTGGGACATTTTTACACAGCACCATCTAGTCCCATACTAAGCAGAGCTTGTGCTATGGGTACTAGACAATGGAAATGATACTTAGATACTTTTTTTTTGTAAATACATACATATAATACATAAGAAACACCCAGACCAACACAAACACTTATGTTCATTACACAAATATTTGTGTCCTGTGGAATCGAACCCACGACCTCGTGATCAACTAGTTTCAACACCAATTGTTGTATTCTTTTTTTTTGAATAATGAACCAATTTCCGAGCAAGTGGGAGAAAAAATAAATAAATACTTTTGGGACATTTTTTATACAACACCATCTAGTCCCAAACTAAGCAGAGCTTGTACTATGGGTACTAGACAATGGATATAATACTCTTTTTCTTTTCTTTTTGTAAATACGTACTTATAATACATAAGAAACACCCAGACCAACACAAACACTTATGTTCATCACACAAATATTTGTGTCCTGTGGGAATCGAACCCACGACCCACGCGGTCGTCATCAGCAGTCCGACACTCGAACCACTAGTTCACAGACGTCGTCATTGTCGTCGTCGTCTTCAAAACATTGTTATTGTTTATTTATGTCACAAGTTCAACATTATAAACACTTCGCCGATCTAAAGTTAGATCCATCATAAATCTGCAAGAAGAACGTGAAGTGAATTAAACAGTTCATAGTGAACGTATCGTAAAATACATTGTTTCATGACGATAAATCACAATATTCGAACGAGAATTGCGTCTGAATCCTAAATTGATGGTATTATGCATCAGTGTCAACATACACGACATCAATTATGAGCAAACAGCGTTTAATTATATAACCAAATCGAAATTATTAGAGTGAAATATTTTTTTGTGCTTAGATATAAATAATGTTTCGTCAATACTGTTTTTATAAAAGACGTGGGTTGTATTAGAAGAGCCTACACGAGTGACCATATTTAATTTATCGTCCGGCGTACCTTGGGCAGTCAGCCCCGCTACCAACCTGCTGACTGGCTAATCTTTTCCCCACGGCATGCGGCATGAGCTATTATCATTATGTAGCTCATGTCGACACGATAGAAGAATATAAAAGACATTAAAATACCATAACTTATTTTATTATCAAGTTAAACATAGCTCAGAACTGGATGACAATGCAATATTGACTAGATTTCATTTTAAAAACGTGGTAACCAATAAAATAAAATAAAAACTTATCTTTTCATCATTTCATTCAAAGATAGAAACGTTCTATCTCATTAAAATATTATTGTTTGTCACACTCTGAGGGCCAAGTGTTGTGGCGCAACTTGGGAGAGGCCTATGTCCAGCAGTGGACTGCGATAGGCTGAGTTGATGATGATGACACTCTGAGCGATCAACAAGAGCGCTGTATTATTATCACATTCATTCAAACTTTTGAGTTGATTCTGTGTTGCGTAATACCATCCTAATCGCAACAAGATAAACCGAGCCGTCGTGAAATATCCACATAAAACCGCGAAACATACTAAAATGATTTATAGTGACCCCGATCTGTTAGGGCGGATTCGCGGAGGCAAAAACAGATTATCGAAATCCGAGTTATACCCAACAATCGGTTTAGTTTGTTGATGTACGAAGAGTTTGAAGGATGGGAATGTTACCTATATTACATTTTCAATATATTTTTTATATTTTTTTTTAAAGAACTTTTATTTATTTAAACACATTTTTTTTACCCTAGACCGATACATGTACGTAGTTATTATTATCTATAAACACAGTTCCTTCGTCCGTGTGTCACTGCAGGGTGCCAACTGAAAATCAGCGCTGGATGTTCCACGCCAGCATATGCTGAGTTGGTGACCCTTTTGGCATGGGCATGCCCGGCAGCAACTTCATATTTTATTTACCTATAATTAACTTTAGTATTTTTATTAATGTTATTGTTGTGCTGTCCTGTGTTCTGTGCCAAATAAAAGTTTTTCTTTCTTTCTTTCTTACCTATAAATTAAGGTAATTTTTTACAAGTTTTTTTTCTTTCTCCGAACCCTTTCCCTATTATGTTGGGGTCGCATTTTTTTATAAGGCGAGTTCATGTTAAGGGCAAGAACCACTACTTATACTGATTTATTTATTTGCAGTGTTTATAGATAAATATTAATAAAAGTTACTAATATTTCAAGTACGTTTGAAAGTTGTAAAAGTATTTGTCAAATAGTTTTTCAATAAATTAGCGAAGACCGACAAATAAACACAAAACTTTCAATCTTTTTCATTCGTTGATTTTATTACCTATTGTGACAATGTAATTTTCAGATAAGTACAAGCGTTTACCAGAGTAGCTTTACTCGAGCCAGAGAATATCTACTTAAAATAATATGTACAATGGGGAGTACTCTGAGGAATTGTTCGACCTTATACCAGCCGCTGACTTCTACCACCCGCACCACCACCCGTACCACCCACTATAAATCTAAATTCCATCCTCACCATCTTGATGGTTGGTGGTCAACTACAGTACGTTTCAATCTTGTTCTTAATTATAAAGGAAGTAAAGAGTTTGAAACTGGTAACCCCGGTAATATTACACGAGCAGGTGCAGTCATTAATGGCAACTCTTATACTGTGGTACCAACATCATAGGACATGGGACATGAGAGCCTTCAAGAAAAGAGCATACGTCTTTTTAAAAGGTCGGTGACGCATCAGCGACTCCCCTGGTGTTGCGGATGTCCATGGGCGGCGGAGATTGCTTACCATCAGGTGACCCGCATGCTCGTTTGCCCTCCTATGATATAAAAAAAAAACCGGTCAAGAGCATGTCAGGCCATGCTCAGTATTATAGGGTTCCTTAAGTAGGTCTAATTACAAACGAATTAAATCGAATATTAATCATTGCTATTTTAGTTTTTGCAAACAGCGCCACCTAGTGCTAAATTTAAGAAGTGTGTTTCTTTTTGTGATTTTTTTAAATAGAAAGTAACTAAAGGAGCATTATTTGCTACGATCATTTTTCTCTAAGGTCAATGACCTATGAACTAGGACGTCTTAAGTATTTTTCAGTTTTCTCACTATAACTCAAAAATTTATAATCACATTATACTCGAAATAATTTTAAAAGAGAGTTTTTATAAAGGTCTATCAATGTTGAAGACTATAAGTTTCTACGTTGCATAGTTTAGAAATGGCAGGGGGAGGGACACATTGCAAGCCACTTTGGCGAACTGTATTTCGCAGAGGGTATACCTGATAAAAAAGTTGTGTATGAAACATTACCTTCATTTTAGTAGACCTATTCAACGATACCCCACACGAGGGGGTGCAGCGAAAAAAATATTTTCATCGCCATTTCACATGTATGGGCGCCACCCCTAAAAGACGTAATCAAGATTTTTTTATTCTTTTAAAATTGAGATCTATATCTATTTCATTTTTTGTCAAAATTTCATATAATTATGTTTATAACTGTAGAAGTTATTAAGCGGTAAAGGATTAGGACAGACGGACAGACGGACAGACGGACAGACGGACAGACGGACAGACGGACGGACATGACGAAACTATAAGGGTTCCTTGTAGGACTTCGGAACCCTAAAATACGACTTCTAACGACTACCGCTATAATTTAACCGTGCCTTTTGCCCTGTTAGATACAAACAACACTTCTGGCTGCCCCAAACATGTTGGGGGCAGCCTTCAGTCTAACCAGATGCAGCTAAATAATTATTTTTTAATCATACAACTTATTAGTTGCGGTTTAAGTTTGTTTTCATGTTGCATGTGTACAAAAGGATAAGATACTATACATATGTATGAGCGCATCTGGCCGTTAAACTTGATAGTTTGGCGAGTTTTCTAGTAAAGTGAAACAAAAGAAAATGTACCTGTTATCAAATAAATAAATAAATAAAACAGCAAAGTGCGAGTGGGACTCGCGCAGTAAGGGTTCCGTACCACCCATCGACCTGATACCCCATAGAAACTGATTCAATTTACGAGAGTTCATCAAAAGACATCAACGCATCGTGCGCGAAATATGAATTTTTGCATATCTTTCTTACGCAGGTACAACCACATATGTCTATATTTGTCCTATTTTTAGTATTTGCTAAACTACAAAGTATGCACGATAATCCGACCAAGTTTGACGCTGGTGTGTATTACCGTTTTGAAGATAGAGCAGGAACAAAAACGTTGAAAAAAATGTTTTTTTTTGAGGTTTCTTGTATGTTCCGCTTTAGTTTTTTGTCGTGATAGGCATCAATTTCAACTGTTTTTATACCAGTTGTTAGAATTTAGGGTTTATGACTACCCAAAACGACTAACGTAGATATTTTTATGGTAACTGGGACCGATAGCTTAATGTGCTCTCCAAGGTATGGAGGGACTTCGATGTGCAGACTGACTGCAACTAGCGCAACTTAAACTCATAGATCTTGCAATCCATGCGGTTATCCCTTAGTTACAAACAACACCCATCATAAAAATCAAAATCTGAAACTTTAAAAAGAAGTAGCATTATTATTGTAAAATGTTTCTGAACCTAGCCGCTCTGATGTTCAAAACAGGTTAAGTGTACAGCTTCGTAGTGATTATGCGGCAAATGCGGGCTCTTGTGTAGAATGAACTAGATTCACTGTAGAGAGGTTTTGTTCTGTATTATAATTGTTTATTAAATAGACGAACGAACTTCTTGATGATAATTTTACATAAAATACAATAACTAGTTACCTACTTGATAATAATGTATATAAAACTGACTCCTCTGTCCTACTTTTTGCCGTGCTCGACAGGGCCCACATATGATACTTAAACTATAATGTAACACCTATAAATACTTGTGGAGTGCAATAAACGTACCTATTGAGAATTAAGTATTGAGAAGATAAAGCTAAAGCTAAGCTAAGCTTAGTGGCTAAAGCACTGGCGTACTGAGCCAGGAGTCGCAGGTCCGAATCCTGCTCGTGAGCGATTTTTTCTTTCCACAATTTAAATCTTTAGAATTCGCTTAGCATGCGTAAAATGCGTTAAAATAATAAAATAATTATTGAGAAGATCCTTCTCTGATATTTTTAGAAAAGCTTAAATTATACTCAAGTGCCTACTAAACTATCAAAGACCATTCAGCTGCCGCCAGATGCAAATTTTATAAAAGCCAAAAAAGCAACCACCACCTATTGACTTTATTGCACCAGAAGAGAAGTCAGTCGGTCAGTGTGGATGTCGCTGTAGACTCGTGCTGTAGACTGTAGGCTGTCGGCAATCCGTTAGCTGCGGATAGGTGGACGCACTACGCTGTCCGTACCATGCATACGATACCGATAGGTCGATGCGTGCCTTTAGGGACCCCTTTTTTTTCCCTTAGTGAAATCCTCATGGACGCACTCCGCCCGGGGTAGGCGGAGCCAGTGTCGGATTCTTACCGACTAAAACCACCACGGTGTTCCTTCAACTACCTTAGCCGGGGGCGTGGGAACCCGTAAATATTCACACAACCACCCCCGACAGGTCCTGGCCCACCACAAGTAGGCGAGCACCTTCTTCCCGTGCGGCCTGACGTCGGCCGCACCCTCCTAGGTGGCGCACACGGAAAACTGCACGCCACCTCACCTCATGGGCCTTTACTAGCTGCGCCAGATACGCCAGCTGCTGGTCGGGCAGCGGACTAGCCCGAGTCTGCTGCTCGCAGACCCTACCTCCCGTAATTTTTTATAGAGGTTTTCTTCCTCGCGGTCCGGGCGGTGAAGCTAAGACCCTCGGTCCCAAGAGGCGCGAGAACACTGCTCAGCGGGCACTCCTGGGGTTACGGGATCGACGGGGGTAGGGAAAGACATTCCCCCCGCTGCCTGCCCAGTGGCAGGGTGAGTGCACACCGGGTCCGCCCCTGCTTCTCCACTGTGCCCTCTGTTGGCAACAGAGGGACACGTGGAGCAACTCCCCACTGGCCCAGAACGGGCCCTTCCCGCGTCAGAATATTCACCACAGGCAATAAAATCCCCCGAAGGTTAATGCCTCGAAAGGATTCTATTGCCCATGCCCAAAATGCACCGGTCAAACAACTGCCGTTCCCTCCAGATGTGTCCAGAGGGACAAGCAGCCGTCAGACACACGTGGAGGTTTTCTGGCCAGCACCCCGCCTTTAGAGACCCTAATCTTACTCATTGTAACAGCGATGACCCAGAGCAATCCATGTCACTGCTAGTATGTCCCTTGTGCCCGAACACCTACCTGCACGTGAGATGATCTCTATGCCGCTACTGAAAACACCATTAGTGGCCACGTTTTAGTCAAAAACGTATAAATAGAAAATATATTTATTTGAGCCCATTGACACCATAAGAAGCGTGAATTTGGTAAATATCATTATTAGCACAGAAATAGATAGAATGGAAAAGTGGGCAAGGCGCGCGTGCCAACACTCTGCACCATAGTGCAGGGCATTTCAAAGCCTTTGTCAGTACGCCTTATGACTTGTTTCTGTAAATACTGTAACAAAACCCCGCAAAAATGCCTCATTGCGCTGTTTCTAACTGCAGAAACAAAAGCTGTAAAGAAAATTTGATTAAAGTTAAGTTTTTTTAAATTAATAATGTCCTCCCAGCCGAATTTCGGTCACGGCGGCCAATCTCAATGGAGACTAGCCATCTGCGTGGGACATATTATAGTGCACAAGTGTGTGCGCAAACACAGGTGCACTCTCTGTTCCCTCACTCTCATAATCCGATGGGACGGCAATTCGACACGACCGGAGAGAGAGATCAGGCACAGGACCGACGGCTTTACGTGCTCTCCGAGGCACGAAGGGGTCTCGATGTGTAACGAAACGGTCAATGTTCGTGGCTAAGTAGCAAGCGTGTGGATTGTAAGATCTGCAAGGTTAAGCTGCACCAGCCGCGGCAGTCTGTGGATGGGTGACCGTTTTAAAATTAATGACGTCAATATGTAAGCCGTAGTTTGTTCGAAAGTTAAGCCACGCATGAATCGCAAGTACAATTGTGATTACAACCATTCTACTCTATCTATTTCTGTGATTATTAGTCTCAAAATAGGATAAAAAACATTTCAACTACTATCTTCTTAGCACAAAATCATGATTAGTAGTTATTTAGCCCATAAAGGTTTTTAAAACTTTTATTGAAGCTTTAGTACACTAATTAGGGTTTGAACACCTTTGTTATACTGGATTAAATCAAATACATTTAAAATAAAGATTTAAATTGTGGAAAGAAAAAATCGCTCACGAGCAATTTTTATTTTATTTTTTATAAGCGATTTTTTCTTTCCACAATTTAAATCTTTAGATTTCGCTTCGCATGCGTAAATGCGTTAAAAATAATAAAATAATTACATTTAAAATAATTTGACTTCCTGCAAAAAAACTTCGTGATAAACAAGGTTTTTGTATGGGACCCATGTTTTTTATGAAAAGTTGTTCAGTTTCATTGGTAGAACCCAGCTTTAAAATTTGTCGCATGTGTTTGCTTTCATCTTGTTTATAATATCGATTTAGATTTCCTACATAATTTTAATAAGTTACCAAAATTTAGTGGTAAGACACTGTATATTTTACAAATCATGCTTCGAGGTAAACAATTAAAATTATACTACCATCAACATTATCATAACCTTTTCATGCCCTCCCACTATTCTAAATATTTTCCCTTTAAACCCACACCACGTAATTAAGCTATTTTAATACGTGAAGTGATAAGAAATAGTAATTATAAAAATAACTACATAATATTCATGTCTCAGTTTGGCGAACCGACTTGCGATACCATTTAGGCAACAGCCTAGGTGGTATTGCAGTTGTTATGGGCAAAGGTAACCGTTTAACATCAGGTGGGCCTTTAGCTCGTTTCGCCATCCTATACTATAAAAAAAAAAACATAATGTTATTATTTTAACACATTTTCGCAAGCAAAACGAAATCTAAAGATGTAAATTGTGGGAAAAAAATCGCTCGCGAGCAGAAGAAGGAGCGCTGCAGGTTCGAATCCTGGTCGTGAGCAAATTTTGCTATCTACCTACTGATTCTTGTAAATATTTTATAATAAAAATTCGTCACTACAAATATACCGCTTTAAAAATGCTCCCTCTAATCTTCGTACATCTCAGTTAAGCCGGATCTGTACACATTAGTGTCATAAAAAATCGAGTCCCATAAAAACGGCTGGCCAAATCTGGCGGGTCAAAAAAATAACAACGTATTTAGCTGAGGTTTTATCGTTCTTTAATCACGTTATCCAATGAGGAAGTTGTATGAAATTATTATCAGGATTTGAACTTCGTGAATAACTGAATATATCGATTTCAACTTTAGAAATCGTTAAAGGGAAATTAGAGGAATTTTAGTTAGTTTGTAGTAAAAAAGTTGGAATTCAACGCCGAGGCAGCTCAAAGAAATGCTCTGGTAAGATGATTTGGATGCTTTTCTAAGAGATTTAATAGAAAAATAACCGATGTGTAAGTGTTCAAAGCAGTCTACCATTATTTCTGTTCTTCTTTTGTGGGAATCAAGGGCTGGCGGACCTTAATACAGGCTACTTTGTAACCTAGCTAGGACACCAGATTTACTATTGTAATTATTACTACTGTTTGAAGATCGATCCCTAACTTATTTTTTTTTTGTATAAGACTGTACCACACTTTTATGAAACTAAGTTATGAATGAGTGTAGAGGAAATTTGGGGGCTACCCAGTAGTGGGATGAGAAAGTAAAGGTAATATATGGGAATTGAATTTATCCAATTACTGCGAAACAACGAAAAATTACAGGATATCACACATTAATCCATCATGAATTTTCTATCGCATAATATGTGTACACCAAAACTCTCCTATTATTTTACCTCCGTCGAAATTAGTGTTGGCGACATCAAATGTGATATTTTTATTTTTACATAGATATTCAACCACACAGTGGGTTTCAGACAGCAGCAAATGACAACGCGGCAGGCCCAGAAAGAGGTGGCGGGACGAACTTGACTCCTATCTGAAGGATTGGCCCCAGAAGGCAAAAGACAGGGACAAGTGGAAAAAGAGAACGGAGGCCTTTGCCCTTCAGTGGGACACTACAGGTTGTTAATAATTATATCGAGTCAGGATTTAATAAGAGTTACTTTACCATTGCAAATCAAAGCCAGTGTCTGCATATCAGAGGGGCAAAGCGGGTATGTTTAATCATAGTCACATTAAGACTCTCACTAAGTCGAGAGTACTGTAATTTTAAGGTTAGGATTAGTAAGATAGTAAGTTACAAGTTATTTCGACAAAATTACACAATACAAAGTCATGTCAGGTTATAGGACGTCCTACTTCTTCAAGCGCTCCAGCAAAAGTGTTCGCTCCGTCGAGTGACAGCTGCATTTATAACTTCAGGATGTTGATTTGCCTTTCTCTTCATTCGACGTTCGTTCGTATGACGTTTAGGAGTCGATCAACGTCCGTGCTCATGACCACGCGCCGACATGTATATATTTCATCTTTTTTTGTTGGCGTGAACCCCAGCCAGATGCACCGACACCCTGAAGAAGATAGCTGGGGGGACTGGATATGGCAGGCAGAGGACCGATTTGTGGTGCAACTTGGGAGAGGCCTATGTCCAGCAGTAGACTACCATAGGCGTACATAGGAGTTGATTGATGATAGTATTTTTATCATCATACATAAATCATAAACAACATTTTATTATTATTCTTTCTTCATCCTTTAGACCAGTAGCTAGTAACCACATAATTTAATTGATTGTGCAAATGAGAGGTGCGTATATCGTATGACAAATTTCTGGTTCTACGTGACGCGCCTGCTATTAGGACCCGCAACCCATAAGGAATACAAATTTCGCAATACCTATGTATTATCAGTGCACAGGTGGATGCTATACATACATGCCCGTAGTCTGACGACACTCACGGGACAAAACGGGGTTGTTTATATCTGACTGGGGAAAACACAAGAATTCATAAGCAACGAAAAATAATGCAATCCTACTATCCTATCCTACTAATATTATATCCTATCCTACTAATATTATAAATGTGAAAGTTTGTGAGGATGTATGAATGTCTGGATGTGTGGATGTGTGTTACTCTTTCACGCAAAAACTAATATATGGATTTTAATGAAATTTGGCATACAGATAGAACTTAACCTGGATTAACGTATAGGCTTTTTACTTTTTATCTTATCTTATATTAACGATTCCAAAATTATATAAAATTGTTTGTTCGAGCATCACGCTAACACTACTGGATCAATTTTGATGAAACTTTTTGTGTTTGAAAGTTGATGATCAGACTTAAAAACTGGTAAGTGTTTTAAGAAAGAAAAAATGTAGGTGGAGGTGGAGTGGAGTGGAGTGGAGTGGAGTTTTGTGGAGTGGAGTGGAGTGGTGTTGTAATAGTTACAGGAAAACACCTAATTATTAACAGGATCCATCACGTGGTTTAACAGAATTTAACGCGAGTGAAACCGCGGGTAAAAGCTAGTAATATCATAAATGTGAAAGTTTGTACAGATGTTTGGATGTTTGTTACTCAATCGCGAGTTAACTGTTGAACGGATTAGGTTGTTTGGCACACAGATAAAGCAAAACCAGGATTAAAATATATGACACACATTCGAGGCTCTTAAGGTCATCAGAAAACCTCGCTCTACGTTCGCGATACCATCGCATTCCACAAATTTCTTTGGTAATTCTTTTACAGTTCTGGCTGCTCGCCTGTAGAATGCTTTGCCAGTACAAGTGAGGCGTGCTCAATCTTTGCCTATATTTAAAAAACTGGTAAAAGATCATTACCTATCATCACTGTAATTTCCGGCAGGTACATTATATAATATTTAGACATATTGTATTGTATTTATTATGTTTATTGTATCTTATATTTATGTAGTTTTGTTATAGATATATGTATAGTATTTATGTTATATGTATTCTATTATGTTGTTACACTGCGTACTACCCCTCTCTTTACTTGCCCATATTGTCCATCCTAAGGTTGTCTGGAAGAAATCGCCTTGAGCGATAAGACCGCCCATTGTACATGTGTTCTATATAAGTCATAATATATGTTGCTATTTTCTTTTGTGTACAATAAAGAGTATTTGTATTGTATTGTATTGCTACTTTTTATCCCGGGAAAATAAACAATGAGGGATTCACCATAAAATGTTTCTGTGATAAACCCGATTCCACGCGGGCGAAGCCGTGGGCATAGGCTAGTGGATCAATAAAAGTTTCAGCATAAAATATTCCGTATACGCATTCGTGTAAAGTTTGTCACAGTAATGATAATTTTACATCGTCTATCGTGTCGACATGAGCTACTTAATGATAATAGCTCATGCCGTGGGAAAAAGATTAGCCAGTCAGCAGGTTGGTAGCGGGGCTGACTTCCCAAGGTAGTGCCATCGTTACTCGTGGAGGCTCTTTTAATGCACCCCATTTTATTTTATTTGTTTTTTTAAACTTCATGCAACTTGTGTACATAGGCGGACTTAATGCCTTAGGCATTCTCTCCCAGTCAACCTTAGGGTGATACAGAGATGACAAGGCAGGTGCAATATTGATTCACGACATAAAACAAAATGAGAAATAAATTACCACTAAAACAATAGATAAACATACATAGGTATATATATATAACACAATAAGCACTAAATATATATAATAATATACTATTATAGTCATAGATAAAATACTAATGAGATGATTCTGCCAAAATTGTATCTAGAAAGAACTTCCGAACTTTCCTTTTAAAAGAGTCCCGACTGGTGGCCATCCTAAGCTCGAGAGGTAGCTCATTCCAAAGAAGAATTGATTGAATATGAAAGGATGAGTGAACAAAATTAGAGCTATGATAAGGGCAATGTAGAAGACGATTATTAGAAGACCGTAGATTTCTAGTGTGTGTAGAGCATAAATATTGAAAGTGGGGAGTTAAGTAAAGAGGGGGGGAAGGAGAATTAAGTAAAGAAAAAAGCGTAGTCAAAGCACGTACTTGTCTCCGCTGACGGATGGGCCACCATTTACCATTTACAACCATTTTACAACTTGGTTCCGTGATAAATATTGCACTGTAATCCTAAATACGAAATTATGGATGTTTATTTATGTATTTGTCCCTTAATCATGTTAAAACGGATGAATGGATTCGGATAAAATTTAGCGCATAAATAGACCATAAACAGGAATAATATAGAGGCTACTTTATATATCAGGAAAATAAACAGTTCCTAAGGAATGTGCATTAACGTTGTAAAATCTTGCTCTAAGTATAAATGCAAATATTCGGACAAGTTTGTTTGCATTTGACCATTTTTTAAACAAGGTTGTAAAAAATTCATTAGTTTGAACTGTTTTGGATAAATTACAAACTGTTTCACACTTTCCTCTAATTTTAGCAATTGAATATTAGGTACATGTTGTGATGGCCATTCTGTTTTTGGTTTTGATAGCCAATATGGGCCATGCCACCACATCTTTGTATTAGCGAACTTGCTTGGTTGTACCCCCCTTGATATTAAATCAGCGGGATTTTCACTAGAACCAACCCAATGCCAATCGTTTTTATTAGTTAAAGACCGTATTTCTTGTACACGGTTACTTATAAATTTATTTAATTTATCTAATTTTTCTGTTGTAGTTTTTATCCATGATAATACAACATTTAAATCAGACCAAAAATAACTATGGTTAAAGTCGCCTTTTAACGCATTTTTTATGTCTTTATATAGATTTGCTAATAACGTTGCTGCCCGTAATTCTAGTCGAGGGATAGTTTCCTTTCTAGCCACTCTAGACTTGGCACATAATAATCTAACCAGAATATTCCCGTTAGTATCTACAGATCGCAGGTATATTGCTGCACCATAGGCGGTCAATGAACTATCAGCAAACCCGTGCAATTCTACATTTATATAGTCATCAATTATAACGTGTCTAGGTGTCTTATTGAATTAAGATAGGACAGGCTATTGTAAAACTCTTCCTATTGTTTATAAAACAAGGCAGGAATTATTTCATCCCAACTTGACTTAATTGTCCATAGCTTTTGTACAAAAACCTTAGCAATAATAAGTACTGGTGCCAGTAACCCTAACGGATCAAATATTTCTGAGGCTAAGGATAAAACTATTCTTTTAGTTAAAAACTTTGGCAATGGACTGTTTTTTAATGAATAGGTAATATAGTCATCATGGCTATTCCATAAGAGACCTAATATTTTTAAGGTGTCTTGTTTAGGTGTGTTTATGTGAGTTGACTGTGTTGTGTATGTGTTATGATTATTACTTACAATATTCCGTATCTTAGTAGAATTCGATGTCCACTTACGCAGGATAAAATTGGCGCTGCGTAGGATGCGATTGACCTGTACTGCTGTCTCGATTACCTTTTGTTCGTTGTCTCCGGTATGCAGCATGTCATCCATATAGAAATCGGTAGTTAATGTAGCGGCAGCATCTGGGTATTGTTGTTTGTTCTCCTCGGCTAACTGTAATAGGCAACGAGTAGCTAGATAGGGGGCGCTTTTTAACCCAAAGCTTAGTGTAGTTAGTACATAGGTTAAAAGCGGATCGGTGGGGTTCTCTCGCCATAATATACATTGTAGGTTATTTTGGTTTGAGTGAATATATATTCTACGATACATTTTTTCTATGTCAGCACTAACTACAAATTTATTTTTTCGAAATCTAAGAAGTATGTTAACTAACTCGTCTTGACTTATTGCACCCTTGTATTGAATATCATTTAATGAAACTCCGGTACTTGTTTTGAAAGAAGCATCAATAACTACTCTAAGGGGCGTGGTTGTTTTTTGGTGGTTTACCACGGCATGATGTGGTAATAGGTTGTAGGGCTCATTATTACACAAACGTATTTCTGAGATAGACTGAAGTATATGCGGGCAAAGGCTAATAGATCAATAAAAGTTTCAGCATAAAATAGTTTGTAGACGCATTTGTGTGAGGTTTGTAACAATAATGACAATTTTACAACTTGGTTCAGCGATAAAAAAATGCAAATTGCTGTAAAACAATCTGAAAATATCTAGACAACTCTCTTCTAAATTAGTCTAAAGAAAAAACAGCGCCTTTGCTTCACCAACCCATTTTTTATCTAGTTAAGTCATATCATAATGATGGCAATCTGCGACTGAAATCAAGCTACTTTGTAAATAACATAACGTATTAAATAACTTTGTCCATCGTACACCATTCGGGTGTTTCCGCCGATCGCCGAACAATTCTTGCCGTCTCTATTTGCAGTCGCTGTTTGCAGTCGTAGCTGTCGGCGGCGTAGCACGGCAGTTGCGTCGTAGCTCTCGTAGCAGTCTGGTCTACGCTCCCCTCTACGACGACAGTATTGACGTAGAGATCCTTCTCAATTTGATTCAGAGATTGCAACTGTCATTGGACGTTTTATTAATAGTATTTTGGTAAAATATTATAAGTATTGGTGTTAAATTATTTTTAGTTAATAAGTGCTTGGAAAGACCCATCGCAACAGGTAAGTCATTTTGATATTGTATAATTTTATTGAATTTTAATTTTAATATGACGTTTTATTTAATCCGCAACGATAGGTCGTTGTTTATATTTCATTTGGATTCGAGGTGTTTATTATTTGGTATAAATTATGAACACTAATATTATTTACGCCGCACTCCTTTCGTTCTTATTATGAGCCTCAAGCTAATATTATGGTAATGAAATCTCTCAGTATGGTGCCTAACATTTACATAAACAAAAATGGGGTTTATAATATCGTGCCAACGAACGGTATTTCGTGTGTACGCAAGTAATATTTCATCTCGCGATACGAGCTTAACGCCGGCAACAATAACCGTACAAAAACTCTCGCAATTGTTCTAGTTTCAAACTTCCACTTGGTGCCAGAAACAATACGTTTGTAGCGAGAAAAAAAGGCTCGAAAAATTATGAAAAAAAAA
This sequence comes from Asteroscopus sphinx, assembly GCA_949699075.1. NCBI lineage: Eukaryota > Metazoa > Arthropoda > Insecta > Lepidoptera > Noctuidae > Asteroscopus > Asteroscopus sphinx. Next base: position 18,172,311 of record OX453013.1, read on the forward strand.
TGTGATATGTGTTTAACGAGCGCTGCTTTTGCAAGTATAGCTTTATCTCGCTGTCAACGCCTTTATGACATAATTTATTTTGATAACCATCGCTCGACGCCATCTGCATCTTCCTTCCTTTGTGCTTGAATTTTCGTACCGTAGTGTGTTTACTGAGTCGTTAGTTGTTCGGTGTGTTTTGCGAGTAAATACTGGAATGCGCACAATGAGCTCATATACGCTCCTTTTACGGATATATAAGTGTCTATTTGGCGCTTACCCTCGGTTACACCCCGGGGTCATATTCTATAGCGTCACGAGCGCTCGAGTTAATTAATTAGCCCCTTTGATACCGACATAGGCAGCCGCTCGGTTTCTCGCAAGATCTTTACCGAAGAATGTTTCGCTTTTTGTTTCGCTACCTTGTTTTCTGCTCTCAATTTGTTTGTACAGTTGTAATGAGTTGTTTTTTCCTCGCGTGTTTTCTGTTTTTATTATACTTTGTAGTGTTTTTTGTGGGTGTATCTTGTCATGTCTCGTTTTGTGGTTACATATGTTCTCTTGTTATTTGGTAGCGTTTTATATCATGTAGTATCAAGTGATTCTGCCTTTATAGTAGCGTTTTGTATAAACAAATCATATTGTGTGTATGTTCACTTTATTTTACCTGCCTTACTGCAACATACACATGATTATTTTTTGTGCACTTCTATGGTAGTCGACTGCATGACAGTAGTAAAACTCGAATTAGAAAATCGCTCTTATTGCCTACGAAATAAAGACGCTGTCAATGTCAAACTATTACCACTGACCTGCGGTCAACCGTACAGTACCTTTTGAAAGTTTCATTCCCCTCCTTTTACAATAAATAGGTACTAAGAAAATGTACGTACTACAATTTTCGATGTTCATGCACATAGATTTACATTTAAATTACAATAGCTACATGTATTCGGAATAGAATGAAGAGGGGCTCGCGGCTAAGTAGCAACTGCGTGGATTGTATGATCTGCGAGGTTAAGCTACACTAGCCGCGGTCAGTCCATGGAAGGGTGACCAATAGTGACCATTTATTTGCACATCGAAACCCCTCTGTGCCTCGGAGATCACGTAAAGCTGTCGGTCTCGGTTGCCATACGAATATGGCAGTCGTTATGGGTAGTAACTGGGTTGCGGGGGTCTGATGGCCGTCGCTCCGTGTAAAATTCTGATGTTCAGCCGCATCTGGTTAGACTGGAGCCGACCCCAATGTAATTCGGAATGGTTTATTTGTTTTGTGTACACGGAAGGTTATAAACTGACGCACGAAACCTCGTTTGAACATTAATAATAAAAAAATCAATGTTGATTTTTTTCTTCTTACAAGAGCGGGCTTTTCCCCTAATATTTTTTCTTCTTTATGCTGGCATTGTTCCATTTCAGTGAAATTAAAAAATCCCTCTTTTTCATCATCTGCATTGAGGGTTCGAATAAGGCAGAGGGCAGATGTTGACTGCCTTGTTGGTCTAATGGTCCCAAGCGCGACTGCTGAACGTGGAGACTTGGGTTCGATTCCCGGGCTGGACAAAGTGTTATTGGGTTTTTTCATTAGGAAATTTAAAAAGGCTCAGTTCATTGTGTTCTTACAAATTGGTCGTATTTTCGTCCCGGGTTTAATTGGTACGTTCTATTAATGGGAGCATCTAATTTAGATAATAAGTAGGTATTTTTGTTTAACGGCTATATCGGTGTTTGTTACCCAGACACTTTATAAATGTTTAGAAAACTCGAGTGTCTTAAAGCTTAGGGTTTATAGAGAGTAGGTTCAGTTGGAAATTTTATTAAAAAAAAATAGTATCAGATATTGATTGATAGATAGAATATGCCTTATAGACCAAAAGATAATAAAATACAATAGGAACAGTGCAGATGTGGTCTGTCTCCGGTTGGTGCCCCATCCCACTTTAGAATAAAGTTCTCAAAGGGGCGACTGCTAGCTGGACCTGTGTTTTCTGGCAAGCCGTCCAAAGATCCGGACTTCTTCCTTACGGAAGATAAGCCGTAATTCAATAGAGATATGAAGACAACAGAAACCAGATGTTAATTAAAGGTCTTATCGCAAAAAGTTCTATTTTCCAGACAACCTTAGATATAATGTTTAATTATGTAGATTTTGTGACAAAATATAATATGATCACCTATGTAAGCCCCTATGTTAAGGGCTATGTGTTATATGATATTCTATGAAGTCATGAGTGTCCAAATTAATCTGTTTTCTAAAAATGCTAAAGAGTGGATGTTTTTTCATTTGTTTGTTAGTCCATCAATCACGCTGAAACATCTGAACGGATTTGAAGGAAATTTGGCAAACAGATAGACCATTACCTGGATTAACATATTATAGGTTTTTATTTCGGGAAGATGAACAGTTCCCGAGGAATGAATGATAACGTCCTTCTGTGATATAACCAGAATTAAAAACAGGCGAAGCCGCAAGCATATACTAATTGGTTACTAAATAAATAAATCTTAAATTACTAATGACAAATTCGCTGTCTCCATATTAATTTCGCGTCACATGGTAATGAATACCCAGAGTATCGTTCAGTGTATAAATAAACAAAAAAAAAGTGTATAAGTATCATAGTATCCATTATCTAGTACCCATAGTACAAGCTCTGCTTAGTTTGGGACTAGATGGTGCTGTGTAAAAATGTCCCAAAATATTTATTATTTATTTATTTATTAATCAAGGTTTGATGCAAATGAAAACAAACATTTATTTTAGTAAATTAATGAAAAAATAAATATGTTATTTATTTTCTTCCTATAAAGCATCTCTGTAACCTCTAAATGAACTACTTTAAATATTTCGGAGGTATACTACGAATAACACCCTCATCAAACTCCGGCTTGTTCCCAATTAAAAGGTCCCCAAACATCTAAGAGTTAGTGATCTCTTGTATTGTGACTTCACAATACACTTCTGCCTTCAAGGACAGATCGGTTGTATAGAGGCATTAGACAGATTGTATTGGTGTGTGGGTAATCAAAGGTATCACACACTGCCATCTATTCTGTAATTCCGTTTGTAAGTATATGTTGGGATCCGAGTAATGAAAAGGTAGATTGGGATTGACGAGTTGCGAGATTATAAGTTAGTATTGATAAATGAAATAGATATAATATTAATGTAATGTTAAAACAGTGTTAGCTGATAGCCTAGTGGTTGAAATTCAAATCCAGCCCACATCTCTGACTTTTTGAATCCATGTGTGGATCACAATTTGATTATCACATGCTTTTACGAACATCTTGATGAAACCTGAGCATCTCAGAGTGCTCCATATACAACGTTTTATTGAAATAACTGAAAACCTCTTAAGGGTTCATTGTACTCATCAGTATGAATAACTTTTACTATGGCACCTACCCTGAAATCGGGAACAAAATATCAGCTGTTCCTTATATTTGTGTTCACATAAATCGACAAAATGTAGGGAACTTCTGATTTTTTTTCGCGACTTCAGGGTTGGTCCCTTAGTAGAAGTTGTTCATACTGATGAGTACAATAACCCCTTAAGAGGTTTTCAGTTATTTCAATAACACATTGTAGATCTCGATGGTGTGTGTAGTCCGCCAACCCACACTAGGCCAGCGTAGTGGACTAAGGCCTTAACCTTCTCATTCCGACAAGAGGTACATGCCCAGCAGTGGGACAGTAATGGGCTGATGATGATGATGATGGAATTGAATATTATTGTGTTCTGCAATAAAACTTTCCTTTTTTTTGTAAAGTATTGGGGGCAAACGAACAAGCGGGTCCGGTGATGATAAGCAATTTCCGCCGCCCATGGACAACCTTTAACCTTAATCTTCTCATTTTGAGAAGAGGCCTGTGCCTAGCAGTGGGACAGTAATGAGCTGATAAGAGACTTTGATCTCTGGGTTTGTCCAGTGTTTCTTCTCAGAGGTAGTCACATAGCAAATGCCGACGCCATCTAGTTTTCAAAAGAACTAACATAAACCCAATTTGCAGATTTAATAATTTCATTTAATTAGGTAAAGGTTTTTATAATCATTTATGAAGAAAAATAACTTAATAACCCTTTTTGGACGTTTCAAATAAGTTCGAAACATTTTACCAACTGCGACCCGACTCCACGAATTTAATTTATAAAATGAAAACAAAAGTTCGTCTCAGGTATAATAGGACTGAAAATGTTGTCTCTTCCTATTATCTAAAAAGTAATTAAAACTCAACAAAACTGTGTAAAATAATGAAGGTTAAATAACGAGAAGCTTGTTAATTTAAGTTTTTTTTACACAAAAAAGAATCTGTTTGTAAACTTGGTTTCAAAATTTTAAACATTGCTTTTTCAATATAATTGTTTTGTAGTAGATACACAACAGTATATAAATTAAGCGGTGATGTTTTTAACGATTTAAATTGTGGAAAGAAAAAATCGCTCACGAGCAGGATGATGATGATGTGATGTTTTTGTTCAAGACTTTCATTGTTTTTTTTTTGGACTGAAATTAAAGAGCACGTATTTATATAAAAGGGATAATACCAGAGGATAGACATTTAATTGATCGTCCGGCGCACCCTGGGTAGTCAACCCCGCTACCAACTTGCTGACTGGCTAATCTTTTCCCCACGACATGAGCTATTATCATTATGTAGCTCGTGTCGACACGAAGAAGAAGAAGAGGAAATTCTGCTGTACAGCAGAATTTTTATATTTGAGAATAACTTATTATTATTAAAATTAATTCGTTTACATTTCTTATCTTTTCCATTTTCCTCTTGCAGGTCTGCTGTAAGAGATATATTTAGTAATAAGCAGTCTCTTTTTATTTTATTTTTTGAAACATAGTTTTTCATTCTGATACTGCCTGAGTGGATAAACAGTCAAATAAATAAATACTGCTATTTCAGATCTGTACTCATATGGTAAATTATAATAGTGGCGATTATAGAACTATTTGATAATCTTATGAACTATTGAATCATATGAATCATTTAAGGTGAATGTAGCACCAATGAAGCCAAGTGGCGCCTCCATCGGTAAATAATACATACATCAATTATCGAAAATTAGTTTTTAACGATTGAAGTACGTAGTTTAATCAGAAAATATTAACCATGTAAATAATTGTTTGCTGTAGTTGTAGATAGAAAAAGTTCGAAAAACGCCCACTTTTGCCACATTCCCTTTAAACACAAGAACAGGTTCTGTAGCAGCATAGTAACTGTTTTGGCGTTAGTAGCAGTTCTGTTCTGCACACTGCTCTGCCTCGTTGCCCTGCCCTCGTGTGAAATAGACATTAAATAGAAAAGCCAAAGCCAATTAAATATAATCTAAAAAAATTTAAACACATTCGTAAATTTTTCTTATCATCATCATCATTTCAGCCGAAAGACGTCCACTGCTGGACATAGGCCTCCCCCAAGCATCGCCACAACGACCGGTCCTGCGCTTTCCGCATCCAGCGGATTCCCGTGACCTTCACCAGTTGGTCCACCTTGTTGGCCTACCCACGCTGCGCCTTCCAGTACGCGGTCGCCACTCCAGAACTATACTGCCCCGTCGGCCATCCGTATTAATTATCAATTGTTCATATCACCGTACTCAGTTTCTCATTAAACTCCAGTAGGTACCTTTACTTAAAGATCGAACTATCGATTAATTATGTACTCAGCGAGTATTTTTTTTTACTGATGGCGGCGCCACTTGGCTGCTACTAGCGTCTTAATTCGAGCTTGCACTTTCAAAATTTCAGTGTCCATGTTTTTTTTGTGTGATGATGATGAATAAATGAATAAAAATAAAATAAAAATATTTATATATAAATATTTTTTACACAGCACCATCTAGTCCCAAACTAAGCAGAGCTTGTGATATGGTTACTAGACAATGGATATAATACTTAAATACTTTTTTTGTTTTAAATACATACTTGTAATACATAAAAAACAACCAGACCAACACAAACACTTATGTTCATCACATATTTGTGTCCTGTGGGAATCGAAACCACGACCTCGTGATCAGCAGTCCGACTCTCGAACCACTAGACCACAGACGTCGTCAAATAATAATTCAATCCTGAAAGTGATGTATTGGGGGTTCTAAGTTTACATAGACGGAATCCCGTGGGTGGAAGCTAGTAGTAAAATGTACGCAACTTAGGTACCTTATAAATAAACATATGGCGCCTTAAGAGCTTTAAAATCGTGTTTAGGTATTACTTAGTAAGAAGGTTGTGTGTCAGAAAACGTCGATATACGATGGTAATAATTTATTGGCGGAGGCGGATAAAACGCCCATTATGTTCTATTCATATACATTCTTAGACACAGACTGTAAATATTTTGTTTATTTATACGTCATATTTGACGTCGATAATTTATGTGGGAGTAAAAATACGAGAAGCTTATTGTCCGTCTATTATTATTCTTTTAAACTCGTAATGGTAAATGAAGGAAAGGGTTATTCATTGTCATATTTACAGTTTACTATGTTATGTAACGTTTCAACCATAGAAATCTGAATAATAAGGTTATAGAAATGTTATCTACTGTCTTTAAAAACCTGAACTGTCGCCGTTTCGCCGCTACCAACACATAAATACTTACGCATTTTGTGCCCACCATGTTCTTAGAACTGACTGCCTCGTTGGTCAAGTGGTCGCCAGCGCGACTGCTGAGCATGGTGTCCTGGGTTCGATTCCCGGGTCGGGCAGTGTTATTGGGTTTTTTCAGTAGGAAATTCTCAGTAGCAGCCCGGGGTCTGGATTTGTGCCCGGTTAGTGGCAATAGGCTCGCCCCCTATTACATGGGACTTAATACATAACTGGCGAAATGTGGGTGTACTATACACCTCTGCTTACCCCTTCGGGGAAATACAGGCGTGATGTTATGTTATGTTATGTTAAACACGTTTTTAGTTTATTTTAAGCAAAAAAAACCCGCTGCTGCAAAATACAAATTTAGTGTCTCCGCGTCAAAATAAGCGCTGATGATCAAGCAAACGGTTCGCGCACTGGTGTCCTACGAGACACCAGCACGTGGTGACAAGGTCACACGCCTTTGCCACTTCTTTTACCTTATTATTTAAATTTCTATGGTTTAAACCATTATTCTCACGATATGATTCCAAGCCAAACGTGAAGGCACTACTTACTTCGCTGGATCAGCGACCCAAATAGTGTTTTCATCCCATATTTTCAAAAACGACGACTTGGTTCGCCTTTAAGTGCACCCAAAGGTGGTGTTTTCTATGTGAACCTTTTAGCGGGCAGTAATGAGTTTTTAATCCTCTTTATAAGTGCGCCGCAATTATCTTTGCCGCGCACTTTTTGAATTTGGAACATCTTAGTGTTCAGCGCCAAAGAAATCGAACGCAAATATTATTTGAATAAAGACTGGCTGGTACGACAGCCCAGAGTCGCGCCGCCGGCTAAATAAAAAAAAATTCTAACATGCCACAAGAAATCGCTACTTATTTGAAGTTACCAGATATCAAACTGTATACAGGACATTGTTTTCTTCGTACTTCTGCTACCCTTTTGGCAGATTCTGGAGCGGACTTAACTGTTCTCAAGTAACATGGAGGATGGAAGTCGAGTGCTGTAGCAAAGGGTTTATGTAGAAGATTCTATTGAGAACAAGGCGAAAACATGTGAACGCATCGTGGAAAACATTAAATAGCAACCTTCAGTTAATCCATCCATGCCACTGCCACCGCGCCCATCTACATCCAATTAACGAGATTCACCGTCACATTTTCCCCAAAATGAGCTAGATTTGGACATTATTTCTAACACGCAGAATATAAAATCTACAAAAATCTCTATTCCTAATAAAACTGTAACCTTTCTACGATGTGTAATGATTATACTCTAGAATTCCTCACTTGGCTCTGGATTGAAAAAAGCGCCCTCGCCGTAAAAATATTATTTTGGTCCCTTATTATACAATCTACTATTGTAACCTAAAAAACGCGAGAGCACCACCTGCATTTTTGCCAGTATCTTTACACTATGATTGAGTTCTAGAGTTCAAAATTTAGCTTTAAAGCAACGTTGGTGTCGATTCTCTTATTTACAAACTAAAATCATTTTAAACTATCTCTCTCTTTTACTAATGATGGATGCAAGAATGGGATAGCAACAATTTTAGTCCCGTCAAATTAGTTTAAGTACGCACGCACTTCTTATTTTTAGTGGGCACGTTCCGAGAACGTGACTTGTAACTTGTATGAACATTTTAATTCCGACTTATTTGACACCACTAAAATTCTTGCCATCCCTTTCTTGTATCTACTATTAGTAAAAGAAGGAGATAGTTTAAAATAAGTTTAGTTTGTGAACAAGTCAATCAACGACTTGAATATACGACTTTTTTGACGATTTGAAAAAAAAAGTCAAAAAACATTTTCCAGAAAAGTTTATATCAATGTGAACGTTTCAGATTATGTTTACATTATTTATAAAGTTATGTCTAATGCAAAAAGTAAAGAGAATCACATAAAAACGATTGAGAATATTTTATAAATTATTCACTATTTTAAAGACAACATGTTTTTTTAAACAGCAAAATAACAGAAAAAGTAAATAATTTTACTATCTTGTCGCAAGCGTCTACGTGGGCGATGGACGGCTGTACAGGACAGACATTCGGATGGGAGATGGGAAAGAGAGATACGTAGATACTCAAGGTCATTGACGGCTACCTGCACCTTAAAACCGTATTCACGACTCGTAGTACCGAAAACTAAGCCACGATGCTGATTGGGACAAACCACTAGGATAAACATAGACATATAATCAATGGACTGGTATCATCGCCTCCAGCCACTATTGAGTTACGCTGAGTAAATATGTAGATACCAATCTTTTCTAAGAATCACACAACTACGTTTCGAGCTTTTAATTGCATCAGGGAATAAGAGGCGGCGTAGAGTTTTTGTTATTCCGGCCTCAATCGGATATTTCTTTATAAAGAGACATGTCAGGGACAGCTATGACCCATTGCCCCGCGGGAATTCTCCGGGATGTATCGCATTACGAACTTTAGCTTCGAAAATGTTTTTATATAATACACATAACTCTTAAAGAATATACGTTGTGTACAAAATAATGGGTACATACAAAACTTTGGGACTGTTTTGTTGGATGTCTGCTTCGTTATTAGATTTTTTTATTGTATTAAAAAAGTTGGAAACCAACAAAAGTGGAAGTAAGGATCTTAGATTAATTTCTGTATAGGTTTTCTTTTTGTTGAAAGTAATTGGTTACAATTTATACGTTTGTTCTTATTGATTGGATTTTGATTGGTTACATATATTATATACATCTATACATATAAAAATGAATGTTTCTTTGTCGTGTGTACGTTCCTATACCATTCATCCAATTGCGATGAATCTTTTTTAGTTTTGGACGAAAAACAAATTGGCATTACATCGCATACCGGTGGGGTAATTGCAAAGATTTAAGAAGCTAAGCCGTGGGGTAATTGTGTAATGCATTGACATTGACATTAGCTTTCATTTTGAAATGATAACAATATTCATTGCGTAGTACATAGTTGCCGATAAGACGAATTGTTAAAACACTCGGAGCAATGAAAATTGAAATCCTATTGATGGCGATCCCGAGTGAGTTACGCAATTCGGCAGCCAGCATAGCATTGATTTTTAATATTATTTACTGAAAATAGTATTTTAGAAATACCGATAATTACTATTATTTATTTACTTCGTGGTAAACATTACATATCAATTCCCATATGTATAAGAAGTGTAGATTACTCTCAAATATACTTGTGTTACACAAATATTTGTTGACGTCATTATTTAAGTTTAATATTCACAAGTTGTGTCTACAAAGTATCTAACTCAAACGGTTTTAAAGTACACAATGACGTCAACAAACATTTAGTATTGGAATACAACACAGCCATACAAATATTTATCCCGTTGCAAGCCATAAAACCCTGACCTAGAGGTCAGGGTCTGGTCTGTGCACGGAAGGCCGAGTCTCCGCCACTGCGGCATTTGCTATTGGCATCGATCGCTATCGCCAGCGAGAATCGCAGAGATCTATTCCCGACGACCGACTCTCACGAAGTGATAGGCATCTAGATTTTCAGTTGCAATGAAATGTAGCCGCCTAGTAGCTTTTTAGCTATACCTACTAATAATCAATATCTTAATACATAATTATTACGATATCAAATTTTAATATACTTAGATAAAAATGTTTTGTGTATTATTTTCTTGTAGTTTTATTCTTAATCGTTAATTCATTGCTGAATATAATAAATATTAATTAATAATTGATTGCATTAAACGAATCCGTATAGCGTAGTGCGTCCACCTATCTGCAGCGTTAGGATTACCGACGAATTTCTATGAGCAATCGAATTTTCAATATTGACATTCGGAAGCTTATTGACGACGTCTGTGGTCTAGTGGTTCGACTGCTGATCACGAGGTCGTGGGTTCGATTCCCACAGGACACAAATATTTGTGTGATGAACAGAAGTGTTTGTGTTGGTCTGAGTATTTCTTATATGTTATAAGTATGTATTTATAAAAAAAAAGTATATAAGTATTATATATAGATGGTGCTGTGTAAAATGTCCCAAAAATATATATTTTTATTATCTATGACGTTATCCGCATTTTTTATACAATGTGATCCGTCCGATGCGTACGATACCGATAGGTGGACGCGTGCCTTTATACAAACTTTACCACCCATTTTCACCCCTTTGGAGATAGAGTTTCAAAAAATATCTCTTTGGTCGTATCTCTAGAATACTCGAAAAATATTTCCTCTAAATTTAAAATCTCTACGTTTACTGGTTTAGGCTGTGCGTTGTTTGTCAGTCAGTCAGTCAGTCAGTCAGTCAGTGTTAGAGTATTATTAAGTAGATGTCTTTGTAATGTCATGTGCTTAGTGTATGCTGCCTCTGATAGCCTTTATTATTAAACTAATCAATCTTAAAATTCCATTAAAATATATGTTTAGCTAGGTAACTTAATTTTCCTGGATCACTAGTCGATAAAACCGCAATTGACCTACTTAATTTCAATGAAAACGGTCGACAATACAACTCCAACTATTTAAATTGAGATAAGCAAACGAGTAGGGTCGGCCGCACTTTTGTCACTCAACCACCCCAAAATGACAAATTAATTAAATGAATGACCCTGAAACAATAAAAGCCCGAATACCAACCCTTAACTCGCCCGACTGGTCCATTGTTCTCCATTGTTATCACTTGAGTGATCAGCAAACAGAAAGAACAACAGGTATAGTGACGTCAGAAAAGCAAAGGAAATAAAATTATTATGACAGTTTTTTGTAAACAATGCTGATGGGATTTTTATGTTGGTAATAGAATAACTTTATGTGCGATGGCGCTCTAGTTTTTATTGTGTTATGTTAGTAAGATTTTATTGCAGTAGGGTGTTTCACATTCCTTCTTGTGTTATTTTTCTTTAATGCTGGCGGGCTTTACACCAGCGGAGCGCCGGCTTTACAACCATCAAATCTAACCAGATTTGACGGTTTTCTTTGGATGTCGTACCTCATACACATTTGTAGAGGAGTTAAAAACACAGTTCAAACTTTCAGCTAGTTTGGAAAAGAAAAGTAAAGATAAATTCATGCTTCTTGTCGTCTCGAGCTAGTTTCTTATTATTTCTTGTACAAGAAAAGATGACTGAAAAAAGTTTCACTTACAAATATACACTGTTTGGACTTCTGTGTTCAAAATTCCGTCACAAAAACAACTTTACGAAGCTTTGAGGACTTCAAAAATTTTAAACTAAACTCATCCATAATTTTTGGAGGTATCTTTCTGAATTTCTCCAGAATTTCAAATAAACTACGAACTTCCGATGAATTTCGAAATATGAGAAAATATATTTTCTTCACGTCAAAAACGGCTGCTACATCGATTTATGTTCTACAATCGTAAATAAAATCTCGGTTGTAATTCTACGGGCATTAATAAAAATTCTGTCAGGTGCACGTGACGATGACAGGAGGGGGCCTAAAGGTAAAGGTAAAATTATTAGAAATGTTCAAGGGAGTGTGAAATATTGTCTTATTATATAGTTTATGTGATGTCACGTTCTTTTTGTTTGAAAAATAGTGTTACCACAGTAAATATATAGCTAAAGCAGTACCGAAATTACGTATAAACGCTCGAAATGACGCACTCACACAGACGCACGCCTCAACAAGACCCCAAAGCGGGATTCTGTACTGACTGCACATTTTTTTTTTTTTTTCCGTGTGGAAAATCCTCATGGACGCACTCCGCCTGGGGTAGGCGGAGCCAGTGTCGGACTCTTACCGACTAAAAACCACCACAGTGTTCCTCTAACGACCTTTGGCCGGGGACGTGGGAAAATTATTCTCCTAACCATCCCCGGTAGGTCTCGGCTCGCCATTAGTAGGCGAGCCCCTTCTCCCCGTGCGGCAGACACATCGGCCACACCCTTCTCTTGACTGGCGCGCGCGGAATACTACGCGCCACCGTCACGGGCCTTGACTGGTCGGGCGGCGGGCCACCCTGAGTCCGCCGCCCGCAGGCCCACACCTAGGGTGGCTGGAGGTCGGCATACGCCCTCCTACGACGCCCAGGTCGTCTCCTGCGGATGGGAAGAGAGGTTATCGCCTCTCGAACCCTCTCCGCCGCCTCCTTAGCGAGCATTACATCCTCGAAGAAGGAGACGACGCCTTCCCAAGCGCTCTCGCTCCCGACCATAGACAGAACCACGGCCGGAAGCGAGAGATCACTGCCGCCTACTGCAATGATGAGGTAACGGCGCTGCGCGGCCCAAGCTGGGCACTGCGCCAGTGTGTGCTGCGCCGTGTCCTCTGGGCAGCTCCCGCAGTGTTGACACTCGGGCGTCGGCTCCCGGTCTATGCGACACTGATACTTCCCGAAGCATCCGTGCCCCGAGAGTATCTGCGTCAGCCGGTAGGTGCGGGCACCATGGCCCCTCTCCAGCCACTCCTCCATGACGGGCCTTACCGCCGCTACTGTGGCGTGCCCTGTACTGACTGCACTGTGATGTCCACTTATAGCCTTGTTGAGGCATGCGTTTGTGTGAGTGCGACGTATCGAGCGTTTGTACGTAAGTTTATTTACTGCTTTAGCTATATTTACTGTGGTGTTACTGAAGCAAAGTGGTGCAGTGCAATTTATGAGTCGTGGGTCGTGAATCGATTTACAATATCTATTCGTGTCGTGACACTGGGTAGCTATTCGTACAACAGAAATTCGTATTCGTTTATTTGAACATGTTAAAAAAGTAAGTCTATTTATTTTAGTTCTACCATTCACAAATTTATATCAATCGATCATGTTAGTCGCTTTAATAATAATCGCTTTTATAATTGACATTCGTATCGTGCTGGTTATCAAAAAGTTGGTAATATCATTGTCGTGGAAAAATAGATTTATGTTCTCGATTCTTTAATTTTGTTAATAAAAAAATGACTTACTAGGAGTTTGTTCCATCAAAATTTGAGCACGATTACAACTTAGTAGGCAGATAGGTAACTTATTCGATTATCAGTTCGCGAGTTTAATGCTTTTGTATAGCAATGCTTGTAATCATCAATTTAGACTATAGTTTTAGTTTTGCTTTCTATAATGACACGTCACTTTGTTGATTAATGAGGTAGACAGAAAGAGAAGCCCCTGAGGTTAGACGGGCTCGTGGCTAATAACCACGTTTATTGCAAGATCTGCGAGGTTAAGCTGCACTACCCATGGCATATATATTCTATACCCATGGGTCGTTAGTATATATTTGTATGCCCATGGTCAGTCCGTGAATAAGTGACCATTCCGTCACACATCGAGACCTCTCCGTGCCTCAAAAAGGGCACGATAAGCTGTCGGTCCCGGTTGCCATTCAAATATCTATAGTAGTCGTTACGGGTAGTCAGTAGCCTACAAGCCCGAAAGCTGGGTTGCGGGGGTCTGACGGCAGTCGCTCCATGTAAAACACAGATTTTTCGAATCTGGTTAGACCACCGACCTTAACATAATTGAGAAACTCGGGAAAAGAAGGAGGTAGACAGAAACAATGGCATTTCATTAGTTTCCATGTCCTGTTATTATCCGTAAATAAGCTTTTACCACGTTCTTTATAAATACAATTTTTGTCTACGACAGTAATAGTCAACGTGACACAAAACCTCTTATTATCGTGCAGCAGAAAGTTTCCAACAAGTCACACACCACCACCTACACCTGGTGTTCATTATTCTTTTACTATACATAATTACATGGCGAGAATATAAAGCTAGACGGGGTATGAAATCCCCTAGTGTGGCCAACACGTGCTTAAATTCCCAGACGAGTAATAAAAATGGTTTCTAAAATATACACCAGTAAACGATATTTATAGGTGTTAAACCAATTATCTAATTGTTTCTTCACATCAAAATAAGTGTTAAGACCAAGGGCTAATTAGAAGTTTTAATTGTAATTTTTAATTTTAAGGGCTTGACAACTTTCTGTCACAATTGACTAACTAGTTAGAAGTAGCGTGAGAAATAATGTAATTAAATTAATTTATTTATATAATAATAGAATTTGTGCCGAAACAGGGCTTTCAAAGTTGAATGCGTTCTTAATATGAAAGTTATTACTTAATTGCTTATGTCTGTGACATTTAAAATAATAAACTCATAAGGCCAAGCCTGCACAGTGATTTATACCCGCGCGATTTTTTATCGCAAAATCTGTAACACATGGAATCATATGCAGGTGCCCCGTACTGTCGATAAAAATCGCGGTGGAAAAAACATCTCAGCGCGCGAATAAAAACAGCGCGAATAAAAATCGCTGTGTGGGCTTGGCCTTATCTCTACTTATTATTATAGGTACCATTAGATGGTATCAATGATTTTTAATTATATTGAACCTTTCTGTAGGTATACACGGCTACACATCAAGCTGTACTTTTCCAGTATAAGCTGACCTCGCATTGTATAGGTTTTCCTTACAACGCGAGGTCAGCCTATACTGGTACGTACAGGTTGATGTGTAGCCGTGTGTACCACGTTCTTTTTAATAACGAGTTCAACAACACACAACATAACATTACGCCTGTATTTCCCCGAAGGGATAGGCAGAGGTGTATAGTACACCCACATTGCGCCAGTTATGTTATTTGTCCCATATAATAGAGGTCGGAGACTATTGCCATTAACTGGTCACAAATCCAGACTCCGGGCTGCTACTGAGAATTTTCTAATGAGAAAACCCAAAAAAAAATTGCCCAACCCGGGAATCGAACCCAGGACCCCAGGCTCAGCAGTTGGGCTTGCGACCACTAGACCAACGAGGCAGTCAACCAGTTAACGAGTTCAATTTTTTTTAATAGGTTCTGTACTGTACCAGATTCACTTAATAACGAGTTCAAAATTAAAATGACAGGGATTATAATAATACCGAGCCAATTTTCTGTTACAGACAAGAACCCACATTACTCACACTCTCATTTCAGCTAACTGCTAAAAAGTTCATTATAACTGATTAACCGAGTATTACCCACCGTTACCCACTGTTACCTACTGTTACCCATTGTTACCCGGTGTCTCATAAACAACATCAATTTGTTGAGCCCGTCTAATTGTGAGTGTACCTCAGTAACGTAACACCTGGAATGCGAAGCCTTAAATCCGACGAGCTTACGACCTCACCGCACCTGATACCAGAAGTTTATTCTCGGGACTTTATTTGTTACACGAAATTAGCCTTTATCGTGTTGTAATAAAGTTGATCGTAAATATCGATAGGTATGAAATAATGCAGGCAATAAGACTGTATGAGTACTTAGAGAGCTCGTATAAGAAAATTTCGGTACGTACCTTGAAATGTAATTTAAATTTTTTTAAAGAAATTGTATCTATTATTAATTATGTTAGGGTCAGATTCAATTAAAGCAAATCCGTTCAAATCGTAGTTGATATATGAAGCTTCTTGTGCACTGCGTATTTGGTAGAGTGAGGTCACATATTATCATAAATAACAAGACATCCCTAAATCCCTGGTCGTTAGTGTCAGTTATCTAGGGAAGTACTACCACCGTGCCTACTTCTCCGCCAAATAGTGATGCTTGCATTGCCTTGTTTCGGTCTGAAGATTCAAGTATTCCGTGGTCTGAAGGGTACAGGTGCCGGTGAAATTACAATCACATGAGACTTTCCATCTTCATGTCTCAGTCTGGCGAACCGACTTGCGGTACCATTTAGGTAACAGCCTAGGTGGTATTGAAGTTGTTATGGGCAAAGGTAACCGCTTAACATCAGGTGGGCCTTTAGCTCGTTTCGCCATCCAATACTATAAAAAAAATATAAGTATATAAGAGATGGCTAAATAGACAGGATTGTCCATCAACTAGTCTTTATACAGAGTTTTTTTATATACCAAAACCACTTTAAGGATAGACTCTGCTCATCATTCTACACAACTTTTAGTGACGAACTAATTCAGAAATCATGAAAATAATTACAACTGTTCCATAAATAAGTGGATAACTACCCTTCCCATCCAAAGGTTGTCTGGAAGATATCACTTTTAGCGATAAGACCGCAAATGTACTCTCTAACTCGCTAATTCAGTCGTTTTTCCTGTTTTCTGCTATTTTGATGGTGTACAATAAAGCATATTCTGTTGATCTATCTATACCTACTCTATCAAAATGTATATATCAGTGTTGATCCCTTAGTCAAAGTTGAGCAGAGACTACCATTAAAGTGTTTTTGGTATATAAAAACAACTCTGTATAGTAACTATTCCTCTTTGAAACGTCAACACGTAATATATCACTAGTACTGTGGGAAATTATTTCTTGACAAAAATCTTACTAACTATGTAAACAAAACATGCCTAAAGTTTGAGATAGTAAAGTCGTTTCGAGCAATACTTGTTGACATCACGTCCGATGGTCTCACTCAAACCACATAAATAAACATCCATCAGAAGCCCAGCTGAGCCGGCGCAAACCGGTTTTTACCATAGGCGGAGCATACTTGCACCCTTCGCGCCGATGAATGCGCGCACACATCACCACGTGTGAGTGTATCACAGGCCACAGCGACTAGCTCGGCTTCTGTATGAATTTTTATTCATGTGCCCAAATTGTATGACTATAACATAATAATTGAGACATTAGAACGATTACTATGAGATAAGACGGAAATATTATTTCACGTGACATGTTTGATCACCATCAAATTATTATCAGACCTCAAACAATCAGCCAAAGAGGAATAAACTATACTTATCATAATGATCGCTATGATTGATAACAATTTGACAATGATCCTAATTTTCATGAGTTATGAAAGGTTTATTTTTTTGTTCTTTATCCCTGTGTTTGACCGCTACCTGATGTTAAGCGATCGTGCGGATGGTCCACGATTGCCCAGAAAATTATCATAATCATCATAATTATTTAAGCCGAAAGACGTCCACTGCTAGACATAGGCCTCCCCTAAGCATTGCCACAACGATCGGTGCTGAGCTTTCCGCATCCAGCTAAATATACCTATAGGAAAACTCTGAATGTATTGTATTCTAAATTTGCCTCCATATCACAACGGCACCTGTATCCTTTAAGGAGAAGCTTATCGCTATTTATTGGGCACAATTTCACACTGCAACTGCGAAATTCGCCAACAGGAAAACCCGATTACAAAAGGTGTGTCCGACATGAATATTGAATCTAGATTATTAGGCCTACGGGAACCACACCTGCGATCACTAGACCAATAAAGTAAATTTATTTATCTTGCTAATATCCGGCCGACCGGGTTTTATTATAAATTGGTGATAGAATGTCATTCATAAAATATGTGAATAAGTAATTATTTTAACGCATTTACGCATGCGTTGCGAAATCTAACGATTTAAATTGTGGAAAGAAAAAATCGCTCACGAGCAGGATCCGAACTTGCGACTCTTGGCTCAGTACGCCAGTGCTTTAGCCACTAAGCTACCGTGAACACTGCCCGTGGTATCGAAATTCTCATCAACTTGGTACATCTTTGGGTGACGTCAGCGATATCTTATTAAGAACCAGTGTTTCTTCAGCACTAGCGTACTGAGCCAGGAGTCGCAGGTTCGAATCCTGCTCGTGAGCGATTTTTTCTTTCCACAATTTAAATCTTTATGTGAATAAGTCTTGATATTTGTTTCCCAATCATGTCTTGGGTTTGGATAAATTGTGTCACACAAATACACCAACTTAAGATAACTTCATCGATATACAACAGGAGCGAAGATAATTCCAGGATAATTGGGCAAATGCTCAAAGAAAGAAGAACACGAGCGAAACCGCAAGAATCAGTAGTTGAAAAAGTTGAGTTTACAAACGTGTAACGTACGTGTACAATCACTTATAATAAAACAACAACCGGGTATGAAATATTGGCAAAATGAGTTTTAGTAAAATACCGACCTAAAAGAATAAGATTGACAATCTAAGTAAAAAACACCTTTACTCCTTCTAATTTTGAGATACGCTTATTAGTTCGATTAAATATAGTAAAAATAGTTTTTCGTCGATTCCCGAAATAATGATTGTTTTTGGATTCGGTCGTTGTCAAATAAAGATTGCAATTATGTAGGTATTCGGAATGCTTTTAAAAAGCAAATCTCATAAGCACAAAGACCGTAGACAAGGCTGTGTTAATAAACCAATCTCAATATGGCGCTGCGCTAGCGGCCTTGGAGCAGACTCCAAAGAGGAGAGCTGCCAAAAAGTATAATTTCATACATTTTACAACTGTTCTTTTTTATTACATCAAAAAATAACATCAGTATTCAGTAGTTAGCACAGACCTACGTAGTTAGATAGATAGTTTAATCTGTAGTGTCATAACAACCGGTGGCCTACCGGGTGGGTGGTGGTTGAATGTTTAGAATTGGCTCTCAGAAGGCAGAACAAATATCTGTAAGCCTTAAAATATGCTTTTCGGTCAATGTCAAAATCGAAGTTATTCGAACTACACACAGAAAATGGACTAACCCGCTATTACGCCAAAAGGTATTTCGATCAATGTATGATGATAGACTAACCCGCTATTACGCCAAAAAGGTATTTCGATCAATATGTGAAGGTGGACTAACCCGCTATTACGCCAAAAAGGTATTTGAACAATGCAATGTGTGATAATGGACTAACCTGCTATTATGTCAAAAAGGTATTTTGATCAATGTGAGAATCAAAGAATCGAACTACACACAGAAAATTTTATAACCCGCTATTACGTCATTCAGGTTGTAAGTACCCCTTGTGGATTTTAGGATAAACACTGTCTGTACAGATAGTGGTAACAATTATGTTTTGCTTGGTTAAGTCGCGAAGAGCTCCAACTAACTTCTTGAGCTCTCGCTTAACAGTTTGATTAAGGGCCTGACGGTTTCCAAGTGAGAAGCTTCCTTATTCACAAACTTGAACCACCGTAGCTTGTGTTAAGTACCTACTTGCATCGTACTTGTATTATAAAGGGAAATTTGTGCTTGTTCGTTAGTGGTATAAACGAACACGGTCAAGTGCGAGTGAAGCTTACGCGTTGAGAATTTTAGATACCGATATTCATAGCTTTTGTGTATGAGGTTCTTGAATTAAATTCATAATTTGTCACTTTGATGATCAACTTGGGGGATAAATTATGGTTTTTTAACACAGTAAATAACATAAAATCATGCCTGTATTTCGTCAAAGTGCTTGGCAGACGTGTATAGTACACCCACATTTCGCCAGATATTTTTTAAGTCCCATGTAATAGGGGGCGAGCTTATTGCCAGTAACCGGGCTCAAATTCAGACTCCGGGCTTTTATATCATACTTTTGCATAAATCAACAGTTGTATATCATCTAACCGGTTGTATATTGTACCTAACCGTATCTATCTCGGAGCTAAACTGCTGTTTGTGATACAAAACCCTACACACGGTTTATCCGATTGATACGAAAACTTCGCTAACGAATAGCTTAGCTTTAGCTAGTGTATATGTATGGATTAAAATCCGTGGTATCCATAGACTGGTTTAGTAACAGATGCTTTTTTTAACAAATAACTATCGCTGGGAACTTCAAACTTTATATATTTTTTTAATTCGATTTAGGTCCTTACGCCATTTGTATTAGTAACGCTAGATTCACACTAGACTAACGTGTCATGTCGTGTACATCAGTGAGCCTTTTCGTTTCATATATTTTGTATACAGGCGTGCATACTATTTTGACGTGACGTCACATAATAATAGTGTGCACGCCTTTATATAAAATATACGAGACCGATAGGCTCACTGATTATCGTCACTCTTTAATGCAATTTGGTCATTTTGGTCTTAAGTTTTAAAATAGATAGATATATTATAGATAGTGTATACTTTATAGTATGCACACCAAAGAAAATAAAAAAATAAAAGTAAGTACAAACATAATAGTAAAAATGCTAACAACAAAAGAAATGAACAAATAACAAACGTAACGTAGATTGAAAAAAAAAAAAAACTTTTTACCCGAATGCTGTATATCTTTACTTTACCTGAAAATGTTATATATCTTTACTGATGCCAGTTGTTTTTATTATTATATAAATTCGTGCCAATACGATCTCAGAGAAGTTATTTTTTGCTAAAAAAACTCATTTAAATAAGCCGTAGCATTAACCTACATATTATATCATCATAATTTCAGCCGAAAGACATAGACCTCCCCCAAGCATCGCCACAACGACCGGTCCTGCGCTTTCCGCATCCAACGGATTCTTGCGACCTTCCTAAGTACATGTAACAAAAACCCTGTTGTTCTTGTGAGGTACGTTATCAGAATCGATATTCATACGTAAGGACACAAATTAAACATTAAATCATTATTAAAAGTGATTATATCACTTTCAATTTACAATTAATAATGATTTAATATTTAATTTGATTATTTTTATTGATATAATCACTGAGTGAGTGCGTTTTGAGCGATATAATCACTTTAAATTTACAATTAATAATGACTTAATATTTAATTTGATTATTTTTATTAAAGAGTTTTTCCAAATGAGTTGTGTCCTTACGTATGAATATCGATTCTGATAACGTACCTCACAGGAACAACAGGGTTTTTGTTACATACTATGGACATATATATAGGAAACCATAATATATTAAGCAAAGGAAAACTGTTGTTACGCTACTTACAGTTAGTAAGTTAGTTCCCTGAAAAAGTTGTGTAATGCAGTGGTCATTTATCTCGAACGCCATCTGCATATGCCGCGGTGTCTGCCCGTAGACTCGTATACTGTATTTATTTTTTCCATATCTGTCCTCTGCTGGTATGATAATCGGTTTTCTGCTAGTTTTAGAGAATTCAAAGATAAAGACAGGAAAAACATGTAAAAATTATTGTTAGTCATAAATACCTAAAAAGTAATTATAAATATTATTGCACATCATAGGTTTATTTTAGAAAATTAAAAAAAAAACCAGCCAAGGGCGAGTCAGGATTCCGTACCACCCATTGATCTGATACCCCATAGAAACTGATTTAATTTACGAGTTCATCAAAAGAGCACCGTTCGCGAAATATTAATTTTTGCGTCTCTTTCTTACAAAGATACCACCACATATGTCTTTGTTTGTACTTTTAGCATTTGTTGCTAATAGCATGCACTATAATCTGACCAATTTTGACGCTGGTGTGTATTACCGTTTTGAAGATAGAACAGGAACAAAAACGTAGAAAAAAATGCATGTTTTTTGAGGTTCCTTGTATGGACCCCCTTTGTTTTTTGTTTTAGTTTTGTCGTGGAAGGGGTCATAGCAACACATATTCTGAGAAAATTTCAACCAGCTACCTATTATCGTTCAAAAGATACAGCCCTGTGACCGACACATAGACGGACGGACGGACAGCGGTGTAGCGAGAGAATAGGGTCCCGTTTGGCACCCATTGAGTACGGAACCCCAAAAAGGGCTCCTTTACTTTTTGAATTTTTCCTTGATTATCGGTTTTGACGCAGTCTTGCCTAATTAATGAAATTTATCCTTTTTGCATAGGTATAACGCAGTCTGCTCGTTGTATCGCGTATCGTATATTGTATTTGTTCCGTCCGTCCCGTGCTAGTTAAATAATCGGCTTTACGCAAGTTTGAGTGCGCCTGTACCTATCAGTATTCGTTTCATCCGGGTGGGTTTAACGTTTTCTAATGGGATTTAAATACAAACGATATATGAGATTCACGTGAGAGCAATATTTAAAAACAAAACAACGTTCTTGTCATGAACGTGATTAGTACAATATTGCTTTGTCCCGTATTAATTAATTGTCCTAACTTTTAAAAATCCAAAGATCCCATGTTTTACAACTAACTTTATACTGTTTTCAAAAAAACTTTTAAAATCGAAGGATTCCATGTTTTAGAACTACCTTATAGCCATTTCATGTCACATTTAATTACATTTTACAACTGTGAATGTTTTTAAAACTGGGTAGGATTTGCGATTTAAAAAAAAAAATCGTTACAATGTTATTTTCGCAGTCATGTTAGACATAATCGCAATATATTCAAAGCATGCTAAGCCGGAATGACGTTGTATCAGCGTGCTGTGTGACTTGACTTAACCAATCAAGTGGCTGTCACACCACAACACACGATAGTGATATGTAATCAGACGTGCGTCTGACTGCAGGTTAGTCTGATACAGCACAATTGTTTTGGCTATAGTTCATCGTAAGCAGTATAATTATGTTAATTGGTAGCATTTATAAGCATAATTAATCCGTTACTGCCCAGCTGTTGGACATAGATCTCTTCTTAAAAGAAGGGCTTAAGCCTTAGTTCACCACGCTGTCTTGACCATGTTTTAATCTTTCCAAACGTGTCATGAACATGAACCATAATTTTATTCCCGAAAAAGCCCTTCACAAAAATAAAAATAAGTTCATGTGTTTCTAAAGTATCATTTAAGATGATTGGTATTCAACGTGCTAAATCAATTCATTTTAGAAAGAGGTCAATCGTCGAATCCGACTCGGTTGGGCAGCGTTCGGGAAGCTACGCAATATCTTCTCGTCCAAAATACCGCAGTGTCTCAAGATTAAAGTCTTTGACCAGTGTGTGTTGCCAGTAATCACTTACGGCACTGAAACGTGGTCGCTCACAATGGGCCTGATAAGAAGGCTCAAAGTCACTCAAAGGACAATGGAGAGGGCTATGCTCGGAGTGTCCCTGCGTGAGCGAATCAGAAATGAGGAGATTCGCAGGAGAACGAAAGTAACCGACATAGCCCGAAGAATTGCCAAGCTTAAGTGGCCGTGGGTGGGGCACATTGCTCGCAGAAATGATGGCCGATGGGGCAGTAAAGTTCTGGAGTGGCGACCGCGTACTGGAAGGCGCAGCGTGGGTAGGCCCCCCACAAGGTGGACCGACGACCTGGTGAAGGTCGCGGGAATCCGCTGGATGCGGAAGGCGCAGGACTGGTCGTTGTGGCGATACTTGGGGGAGGCCTATGTCCAGCAGTGGACGTCTTTCGGCTGAAATGATGATGATGATGAAATCAATTCAGTCTGTTTGCTGGACTAAATAAGAAAAAAAAATTAGAATAAGCTTTACTTCTATCTATGCAAAATAATGCATCATTTCATTAATGTTAAATTACTACTGTTAGTATCATCATCATCATTATTGGAGCCTCTTGTTTTTCCATTAGATGTAGGCCTCTTCCCTTCTTTTCCATTCCGTGCGGTCTTGTGCTTGACTCATCCAGTCAAGACCTCCGTGACGTCTGATTTTGTCGACCCATCGATGCGGTGATCGGCTTCTTCCTCGAGTGTTGGAGTGTGTATGGGTCTCCGCTCTTTTTTCTCATCCAGCAGCTGTTATTCAATGCCCACTTTTTCCCTGCTACAGAAGCCATCACGTAACTCAGTTTGGTTTAGCTTCTGATCCACTCGTTCCGCTTCCGGTCACGCAGTGTTATTCCGAGCATTGTCCAGTCAAAGGGCCATGGTTCTCTGCGCGACTTTAAACTTTCCAGCTGACTTTTTGGTGAGCGTTAAGATTTCCGTGCCATAAGAAAGCACTGGCATGACACATTGCTCGAAAACTTGGTTTAGTTTTTAGAAGGAGTAGCGATTTTCCTCACAGTATATTTTTGTTCCGACAAATGCCGCCCATGCCTGTGTGGTTCTTCTTTCTACTACTGCCGTTTGATTGGCGTAGCCCAAGCTAATTTTATGACCCAACATTTAATTGGGTCATTTACTGTTACTTTAGGTTTATTTATATCTACCAATCCATCTATTTCAAAACTTCGCAGACTGTTATTTGTATGAACAAGTTTCTGTTTAGTTTATTGGCAAAACTAGTTCAAAAGCATGCAAAACAAGTAATCAACATTCTACAAGGGTCCTTGTTTATGCAAACTAAATTTTCACCTCTTTCATGTTTCTAACCCCTGGAAAAACTAGCAAAAGGGACTTGGATATTAAACGTTGCTTCGGTAAATTAAATTTACCTTTTTCTATCAATTGTTTACCTCGATAAACAAGTACGGCCTATACTAAATTGTCTGTGTAGATCCAAAATGATTTCATATTTTCTCTTGTTTGTTCTTGCTTTTATTTACAAAGTTACCCTTTATTCTTTTACGAAGGGCAAGGATAAAGTTGATTAGTATAATAATCAGTACTATATTATTCAAGTAGTTGAAGTCTGAGAAAATTGGCTTACTAGGCCATTAGGCACTGGCTTAACAACCTAAATTAAGATAAGATAAGATAAGATAATGTTTATTTGTCATAACATGAGTATACACACAGAGTATGCAAGTTGTACAAAATTATCAATAGTAATAATTATTAATAATTTATTAATTTATAGAGTATCTAATATTTCAATCTCTATTTTTGTTGCTGTAGGTGATTGTACCTACATCGATGTAAAATACTATGCTTTCTTCAGTGCCATGATCGTTGTGTTAAATACTTTTTTATGTTTTCTTTTTTTCTTTTGTAAAATATGTCATTTAATGGGGTAGTTTTACCTGTGTCATGTGTCACGTATTGCTATGACGTTTTGATTTCTTTTACTTGTTTGTTTTGTTCCAAAAGACTGGACGGAAGTAAGTAGCGTTATTTTTATTATTGTTAATGCATGA
This sequence comes from Asteroscopus sphinx, assembly GCA_949699075.1. NCBI lineage: Eukaryota > Metazoa > Arthropoda > Insecta > Lepidoptera > Noctuidae > Asteroscopus > Asteroscopus sphinx. The sequence goes on from OX453013.1 coordinate 18,197,491, forward strand.
TGCGGTTTGGGGGGGGGGGGGTGTGAATTCTAAAGTTCTAAACAGCAATTTTTGGTTCAGTACCTACATCAGTGTATAGCTAAGATAATATAGGAGGTAACTTACTAGATTATCAGACGTCGTATCCTTCTGAAGTGTTTTCATAGCCCTTTGTGAGAGGCTGAGGTAAATTTATGAAGTACCTACTCAAAAGAAAAGTATAGATCAATTACAATAACTGACAATTTAAGTAATATAAGCAGTACCTCCAAACTATGTAATAAAGTCTATCGCATCGTACATCAAAGATAAAGAAACACTCCAATATTTCTTCTTGCAAACAAAATACCTACCTATCCATAATATCGATTTCAAACTTATCTAGACCATAAGGCCGTGACATAAGACACAATATATCCTCAATCCAATTTCGATTGTCTTCAAGAAGGTCTTGGAACGCCAGACATTTCCCTACTCGATAAATTCAAGTCAGAGTCTAGAAACTGGACTGTCTACTCGGATTATCTGATAGCTTGGCACTTAGCACTTGAAACCGTTACATAGCAACTACAATTTATCTACTGTTTTCTTGCATTGATTGGTGGGTCTTGAAGTACAATGTTACTTAGTCGGTGATTGCAATCAGGCAAGCAAAAAATTTGTTATATTAGTTTTTGTGCCTCGAGTTAACTAGATAAATTCTTTAAGGAAAGTCTTCATGCAGTCACTACAATTTTTTCCGCATCATCGAGCAGGATCCCAAATGGATTCAATTTAGTTAAAGAAGCTTGAAATGTATTTTTTTACTTTGAAAGAGCTATTTTGTTCATTAAAGTGTATGCTGGTAGAGAACTGGTTGTCCGCGCCTATTCTTAGAGTAAAATCCATAATTTTACCATAAAACTTGACCAAAAAAAAACAATTGAGCAAAAACTGAACATATTTTCGATCAATCGGCTATCGTTGAATCGGTCGCATGAAAACAAAGGCGACGTGTTATCCGTTGAAAAACATGTGCCTCCAAAACGGTTCATTAAAACAAACCTAATCCTATTGCGGAAATTGTGATAACGGTCTGGTGGCGTGTTGGGCGGAGTCGTGTTCTGTCGGGAAAAGTCGGACGATGTCGGGCGGTATGGGGGTATCGCGGTGGTTTCCCTTGCGGTTGCTGCGCTCACAAACTTGATATAACGTAACAATTGGTTGTCTGCTGCGCCCTTTAAGCGTAGCGTTTTGACGACGTCTGTGGTCTAGTGGTTCGAGTGTCGGACTGCCGTTCACAAGATCGTGGTTTCGATTCCCACAGAGTACAAATATTAGTGTGATGAACATAAGTGTTTGTGTTGGTCTGGGTGTTTCTTATGTATTATAATTAGGTATTTACAAAAAAAAGTATATAAGCATTAAATCCATTGTCTAGTACCCATTGCATATTACAAGCTCTGCTTAGTTTGATGGTTAGATTGTGCTGTGTAAAATATCCCAAAATATGTATTTTATTTATTTTTATTTATGTACCTGCTATACTCTGGATTAAAATGCACCTTCAAACAAACCGGTACTTCATTGGATTTATTTTGAAGTGTTGATTTTAAATATATAATTTACCAAACAGTGCTTCACTTCCGTTTTATATAGTATTTCAAGTACTCAAGCAAAAATGTACTATGATTTTTATTATTATGAAAAACAACACTATGAATAAAAATAACATCATTTTAATTATCTTATAATGGATTTTATTAATAAATCGAGAATAACTGTGTGCGGCGTACCGCGATAACTGGCTATCGCACAGACAGTGCCATTATATTTTCCGCTCGGCAATTTATCTCTCCGCGCTTTTTGTTGGCTTTTAAACTATGAATAGCGGAATCAATTTCAGAGCCGGCACTCGAAACCAAATGAAAACCAATATATGCACCTACATCAATTTATACGAAACAGCAATCATGTTGTATTTCTAATTGTTCGCAGATTGGATGAAAAGGAAAACATGGGTTGGACGAGGATATACAAAATGATAAAGCTGCAGTACATGGTGAAACGAGGGATGAAGTAAATTTTGCTGGTGACAGTGCGGATCTAGCCATGTATCGCAAAGTAATATATGCAGCAGTGGCCGCGCTGACACTACAAATAATTGGTGCAGCGCGGCTGATGTGCCCGAGTGACCCTAACTGCGTTTGCGGTGGCACGCTCGCCGTTGAACTCAATTGCAACATCGATGGTGAGTGCTCTTAAATGTTGACGCTTACAAATGCCTTTTAAAGCCGAGCCACGAGTTTTGCAAAGTCAATTCAATTTTTCTTAACACAAACTTTCTTCCCCACTTTCTACGACTTCACTGTAAGTCGATTACGTCATGTTTCTCGTTCGGCTTTGAATTTGCGTTTCAGTTTCGTGTCCTTCTACTATATTTGTATTAACTTTGCATAAACTTTTCAGGTCGAACAGTAAAAATAAACTTACTACCAAACATCTACATAAATATTAAATGCGAGAACGCAACGAGTCTCGATTATAGTAAATTACCAAAATGTGCCAACAGCATGAGTTCATTTAAATCAGTCAGTTTCAAGGATTGTCCGTTACCGTCGTCTTCATTTAAAGATGTTTTGACAAATATGGGAGTATCAAAAACCATGGCACTAATATTCCAGAATGCGAAAAATCTGTCTGGATATTTTGACAGAAAACATTTTGCAGGATTACAAGACTTAACAAAGTTACTTTTGTCGATAAATGGGATAACTCATCTTCCAGACAACTTGTTCATGGATATCAATAAATTAACATGGCTTAACATAAGATCCAATACCATAAATCTTTCTGAAGAGTTGTTCAAGCCATTGGAAAAGCTGGAAACTTTAGAAATTAGTCACAATCACATGACCAATATTTCATCCAATTTATTTTCTCATTTATCTTTCTTAAGAAAACTTTCCTTGTGGCAAAGTAACGTCACCTGGTTTTCTAAAGATCTTTTCACGGGAGTTGACGTACTTGAAGAACTAGATCTCAGTTCCAATGGACTTAATGAACTTCCAGCATCGATATTTAAGCCCTTAAGAAAATTAAAGAAACTGACGCTATTTTCCAACAAATTTTCATCGTTGCCACATAATCTGTTCAAAAATAACAGAGAGCTTGAAACAGTGGTGATACTAAACAATGACGTCAAACTAAAAGAGCTGCCTAAATACCTTTTTGGGGATTTGCCAAACTTGAAGGAAATTTATATTCAGAGAAGTGGTCTAGAGATTGTGCCATACGACGTTTTCGCAAATTCACCGCTAATTACGAACATATCATTAGCATTTAATGACATTACAACACTGCCGGAGGCCATTTTTAACGATCAAATAAATCTGCTCGAATTGGACCTGAGTTACAACAAATTGAGCGAGCTGAAGCCTAAATTGTTTTCGTCTTTAGTGAGACTGGAAAGGCTTAAACTATGTCATAACTCTCTGGTAGAAATAACTGGGTAAGTAAAAAATATTCGTGTCTGCTCAATATCCTTTGATTCGATTAGGGTATGTGACGTAATTTTCTTTTTATTACAGCCAAACCTTTTCGTCTCTACTTAGCCTAATATACTTAGAAATGGAGCACAATAAATTGAAAACGATTTCGTCGTATTTGTTCAGTAACAATAAACAGCGAATGTCAATATCTCTGGCTTACAATAAACTTGATTTTGAGGACAAAGAATTGACAAACAATTCATGGCTGGTGCAAAGGGCGTCGCCTTTTGCCCACACTTATAATTTGAAGCTATTGAATTTAAGTCACAATGAATTTAAAATGGCTTTTGAAGACTGGTGGGTGAATGGACATGAGAATTTGGATATTAGTAACAATAATATACGAAAACTTTGGGTGAGTGTATGAATTAGTATGGATAATTTTGTATGAAATATATTTAAATGAGTTTTTACTTAATTCGTGTTTTTACAGGCTGACGAAAAATCATCGAAGAGTTATCAAAACGTAATGAAGAAAGCAGTAAAGCATGTATGGATTTCTAAAAATCCAATAAATTGTGCATGCGAGAACTACTTGTTCATGGATTTTATACAGGATAATGCCAAAACTAAGGTGGATATTAATAAAGCTACCAATCTAACCGAAAATAGATAATATTATATTTTAAAAGAGAGAGCTAATATCCAATTATATGTTCCAGATTATCGACTTACGGTGTGTGCAGTGCCCAATTTGGGCTAAGGAGGCTTGCTACATGAGGTTCACAGTTCTAATTACGCTTATGATTATTCTTATATCGCTCTACACGTTTATTTTAATAATATTTATCATCTATAAGAAACAAATTAATTCGTTAATAAAGAAAAGATTCAGTTCTTTCCATCATCCAATTGAAAAACATCCAATTGAAAACTGGGAGCCCAAAGTAGTATTGAAATATTGTCCTAAAGACGAAGAATTTGTTTTTAAAGAAATGATAGCAATTGCAAAACCCAGCACATGCCTAACAGTTCAACCAAAAAAGATTAAAAATTTAAGTAAAACGGAAAATATTATGAAAAATTTGACAAGTTGCGTCAAAGATGAAAATACAGCCGCAACGATCGTCGTGTTCTCCTCCAATTATTTAGCCGCTGCCTACGGTCACGTGGACATAAAAAAAATTCATAGTGAAATGTTGAAAGCGGAAAATACGATTTATATTTTCACTGATATAGGACCAGAGGATTCAATATACGCTTTTCTAGAAGAACAACGTGATGTTCGAACGTCTCTTTTATGGAACGAAGATAATTTTGCTGATAAATTAAACGGAATGATCAATGAACACGGGAAATGTGTAAATAATAAAAAAATATTCATCACGAACTCGATAATGCCATCAAATATATCTCTGTCAAAGCTACCTGACTGGCCTAACATGTACGATTTGAACACACTGACACACAGTCAAGTTTAGTTTCGCTCTCAATATTTAATTTAGCGAGGTAAAGACTGACTTCTCCGCTACGATAACATCTGAACTCAATCATAGTTTTCAAATCTTGATTTCATTTTTATATCGTTGTTTTAAGATGAAGAGCCCCTTCACACTAGCGTTTCATCAGCGTAGGCGTTTGATAAACGTATGCGCAGTGCTGACGCCGCGTCACTGCAACGCACACGTCTCGTTATCGCTTGTAAGCTGCGCTTGTAAATTATAAATAGCAAAATTCGCGATCGTGCGGCGATTGCTCCATGCTAACGAGACAACGCGACGCCGCGCGCCGACGTGTGCGTCGCGTTGTCATGACGATTGCGCTGCGCATACGTTTATGGAACGCCTATACTTGTCAAAACGCTAGTGTGAAGGGGTTTGAAGGTAGTACTAAATACGAATACTGCTTGTATAAATTTTTTATAAGACTATTTTATCATGTAAAAAATAGGTTAATGACTTATTGTTTGTATACAGTAACTGTGAATAGTAAGGAAAACCACTCGTTGTACTGTGGTTTAAACATGTGATGCCTACTTCAAAGAAGTGTGTATCATCAATAACAGGCAAATGTAATCGATATGTAAGCGTTTCTTTTATGTAATTGTAAATAAATTTAATGAAACATTAATATAAACGAAAACATTAAAGTTTCATGGAAACTCCATGTTGTTAAGAGTTGTAAACTGCAGCTTATAATAAAACCTATACTTTAACAACAAGCAGATTATTTTATTTACAACTTCCTTGAGATAGTTAAACATTTATATCCTCTTGAATTTTACGATTTCCTTAATCGGTATCATTTAGGAGAATCGTTCAAAGTTCAAAGCATTTATTTGCAACTAACGTTCTATGAATACAGGATTTTTTTTTAACTAGTGCGCAATTTTTTTTGGTGATTCAGTATGAGTATTAGAACACATTTCCATTAATTGTTCAATAGTTTTATTTTTATTTTACCCCTTATGCAAACCCGCAGCCGCATGAGCCAGCAGTCGCGCGCTTTCATTGATATTATTACGAACAGATTGTGTCCATATTTTGCTGATTTTAAGTCGGATAAAAAATAAATTTAAAAAAAGTATTGAATAATTAATAGAAATGTGTTCTATTACTCATACCGAACCACCAAAAAAAATTTGCTTACTGGTTAAATTTTTTTCCTGTATAGTTCTATGAATTTAATATAGTTCTAGGAATATTCTATGTTTCTGCAGCAGCTTAATACAACGTGTCATTGAAATAACTGAAAACCTCTTAAAGGGTCATTGTACTCATCAGTATGAACAACTTTTACTATGGGACAAACCGCGAAATTTCGAAAAAAAACAACAACTGTTTACTACATTTATGTTCACATAAAACGAGAAAATGTGGGAAATAGCTGATTATTTTTTTCATGATTTCGGGATTGGTCCCATAGTAAAAGTTGTTCATGCTGATGAGCACAATGACCCCTTAAGAGGTTTTCAGTTATTTCAATAACACGTTGTATATTGATGTAGTTTCCGAAACTACAGATCATCTTTAAGATATTGAAGGCGTGAACTTGTATATGTTTATAAATATCAAAACATTTAAGTCAATAAGCACTTAATAAGACAAACAGAACACTATTCAGTGAGACATGTCATGTCTTGAAAGCGTGGGCTAGATACCTCAATGACAGTAATAAACAATCAATAATCGTCTGCAAGACGTCAACACGAATATCTAGCAAACTTTTTATACAATAAAATTAACATAACCCTTGATATAAATCCCCTTACAAGTCACGAAACAAATAAAAAAGTTTATATCTGGCTACTGGCACAGGACTACGATGCAACTGACATTGTACTGCAATAGAAATAAGTACAATGAAACATTCTTGGTATTCACTCAGGTACAAATATACCCCACACACGCGCACACATCCCACACAAATATAACACACTCTCACAAGGCACTTGACATAAACTACGTACTTAGAATTTAGGTTTTCTGAAATGTGATTCTTCTACACTTTAACTTTAATTTAATCTTATAAATCTTTGTTGCCTAAAACCTTGCAAGTTGTAACTTACCAGGATGAAGTCACTGTCTCCTGAAACACAGGTATAATGCCTAGCTCTAGAGTCAGGGTTTGTTTGTACCAGTTTTATTAACCGACGAAAAAAAGGAGGAGGTTCTCAATTCGACGCGTATATTTGTTTTTTTTTTTTTTTTTATGTATGACCACGCATAACTTTTTACAGAGTGGCCCGATTTTGATGATTCTTTTTTTAGTGTATAGGGTATATCTCGAAGTTGGTCCCATTTAAATTTCAAAATCAAAATCCACCCCTAAGGGTGGGAAAACAGGGGATGAGTGCTTGTTCACCCACTGAATTCTTACCTGTTAACCGATTCTGTTGAAACTTGGCACACATAAATATAGTTCTAGACACTACGACATAATGGAGACCTGGAGTTAGATTTTGACCACAAAAAAAGTTAAAATAAAACTTTTTAACAAAAAATTGAACCGACGAAAACAGAAACTGAAAAGCGAAAAATAACAAATTATGAGTCGGCTCCAAACAAACAATCAACGAAGATCATTAAATTACACATTAAAAAAATAATAAAAACAAAGTAACATCAAATACAACGTGAAATTTTCAACGATAAACAATAACTTTCCAAAAATTCGTTCGTCGCTCGGCCACTTGCAACTTGCACGCACTTTGCTAGAAGTTAAAAGTTTGTTTGGCGCCGACTCATAATTTGTTATTTTTCGCTTTTCAGTTTCTGTTTTCGTCGGTTCAATTTTTTGTTAAAAAGTTTTTGTCAATAACAACATAACATAACATAACATCACGCCTGTATTTTCCCCGAAGGGGTAGGCAGAGGTGTACAGTCAGTGGCGTGCAGTGGCCTACTTCACTTGAATTTAATTTTGGTGTAACTTATTGATTTTTTTATGTAGGAAGATTAATTTAGCATTAATAGGTCTATTTTAAGATAAATAATCAATGTACTCAGTAAAAAAGATAATAACTTACACCACTATTGAATTCGAATGAGGAAGGCACTGGGTATTGCCTAATTGCCTATATGCAATGCACGCCACTGTGTACAGTACACCCACATTTTGCCAGTTATGTTATAGTCCCATGTAATAGGGGGCGAGCCTATTGCCATTAACCATTATTTATGTCAATAAAGAATTTATTTATTATATAATACCACAACAAAACAAAAGTAATGACAGTAGGACATGATATAACAACCATAAACTTAGTATACTATAACCCCCTACTTGGAAGCCGTAGTTACTACGTTAATTGAAATACGAATAATATTTTATTGATTACTATTGCCATTGGTAGACATTTTTCCCCATAAAGTCAACTCAAACCGATAGTTATCATTACAGTAATGACAGTTATGATTATTGATTTTTAATATTTTATTACTTAAATATCGGTTAACAGTTTTTTAGTGACGAAGTTAATGTAGGTACAAGTATCTTGATCACATATAAATGTAAATATTAAGCCTAAAGTGTACTTTGATGAGTACTTGGAAGTTACTTTGATCGTGGCAACAGTAATTAAAGCACACTTTTACAGAGTTGCCACGATCATAGCAACGTCTGTCATCAAAATTCACTTTGGCCGACTTTGATCGTGTCAACGCTGCTGTACTTAGAAGAGTTTGTGGTTCTAAAATATAGTGATATAACCTTTCGGTTTGATTAATATTCGATAAAACAGCTAAACTTAAAAAAATAACATAATTATTTATTTATTTAACAATTTATGCACACAGAAAATTTGTTTAAGGCAAAGTTAAAACGGTTCAGTAGCATTTTTTCCTGTGTTTCTTAACCGATTTTCTTTTTTTTGTTTAGTTAGTTTATTAGCATAGTTTAATTATATAAAAATCATCCATTGGGCGACCTCTCGTTCTTTTAATTATGTATGACGACCAAATTCAATCATTGATACAAAAAGTCTAATCTAATGCCAATAAGCAATAGACAAATCAGAATCAGAAAGAAAGAAAGAAGAAAGAAAATGATTCATTGCCACAACAAGACGACATGCGGTAGGTGTACATAAAAAATAAATTCTTAGGTACATTTCATTTAGGTACATCACTTTTACCTACGTTGGGAATAAATCGCAAGTGACAGGTGGCTCAGAACTCCCCTAGCCCCCATCAGTGTTAAACCAAAACCATGGCAACAGCAACCGTCGAATGAAGCCGAGTGGAGCCGAGTGAAGCCGAAGGGATGAAAGTACCAGTGGAAATATAACGGCACTTTTATATCGGCTATAAATTGTCGGTTATGAAAACCTATGTATATATTATACAATGTGCTGGTAATGGTTGTGAATAAATAAGCATGAACTATTTATTTACGAGCCGGGTTCCGTGCACTTTTGGTGAAATATGACAAAATTGTATATTTTGCCAAAATGAGTAAGTAAATGTAAATAATTACAACAATATGAGTGCTACCAAAGCAGCGAGTATAGTACACATGGCTACACATCAAGCTGTACATTTCCAGTATAAGATGACCTCGCATTGTTTAGGTTTTCCGTACAATGCGAGATCAGCTTATACTGGAATGTACAGCTTGATGTGTAGCCGTGTGTACATAACTAAAACAATATTTTAGTTATTTGCATACAGTATTCCTAACAAAAATATTAGGACATTCTTCCAAACAATTTTACTCAATAAAAATGGGGAAACCATAAAAGTACAGTGGATAACACGTCAGTGGTTACAGTTTGACCTTGACAGCGTCTTTATTCAGTAAGCTGTAAGGTCGGTATTCGCTGTAAGGACGCGTGGCCACCTGTACTCATACGCTGTCTTGCCAGACTTATGTTTTAGCTTTTATACCAAAAAAAAAAAAACATTCATTTTTTTTTTGTTTTTTTTTTTTTTCATTTTTTTTTTTGTTTTTATCATATCATAAAATGAACAAATATATTATTAGCTTAACATGAAAATGCTATTTTTACATGAAAGTCGTTAAAATCACAAAAAGCAAGAGCATCGGTTTTCAAGATCATTATCTACACTTCGACAAATTGAGCTTTTTTTTCAGCTGACTCTGAACACTGCAAGGAAAATGGGTTCGCTACACTATGGAGCTACTTATATTAACTAGCGTATTTTGCACACTAAAAATATGTCACGTTCCCACGACACAGACCCATTAAAACATCTACCGTCGAAGTGGGTTCCGTATTATTTATTTACATCAGATACTAGCAGGCTATAAATACATGGTCTGGTCATGGCGTTTACAGTCATAAATACAATTTAATATAATTATCACAGCAATGAGCTTTAAATAACGTTGCGGTAACAGAATATAGTAGATAATGATTTAGTTTTGAACTGATAATAATTTTATAATCCGATGCTTGGTCTATTATTACGTGCAATGAGCGGTTTCATTATCTCTGGGATTATTTTACTACTTATTGAAATGGTTTGAGCAGTCAATGTTTGATTTATTATTTGTATTTTAACATCAGCATGTATATACATAAACTGCTAAATATAAATAATATATTCCAGAATGATCAACACAACACACAAAAATCATCAGCCCATTACTGTGCCACTGTTGTGCACGAGCCTCTACTCAGAATGAGAAGGTTAAGGCCTTAGTCCACCACGCTGGCCTAGTACGGGTTGGCGAATTACACAATAACACATATCATCGAGAACTGTATGAAGCTCTCTCAGATGTGCCTCAGTCTCAAGATGTTTTACTTCATCGTTAAAGCATGTGATAAACAAATTCTGATCCTCACATGATTTCAAAAAGTTAGAGGTGCGGGCTGGGTTTGAATTCAGGCACTCCTCGTTGAAGGCAAGCGTTTAACCACTATGCTATCACATCTTTAAGATATAGATTACCAATCATGAATAGATACGTCCAGTACATCCACTGTTGGTATAGTAGTTATATTTCTGATAGCAGTATGCAAGTTATAAGCACATGAAATGACGTTTAAGTCACTGAGGTATTAATAATTGTCGATGCTTTTTTCAATTAGTTTGTCCCTCTAGCCTTGCGAAGAAACGTTGCAGCCCTATTTAATATCTATTGCTTATACAATAAAGAGTGCCTTGAAGAATTGTTCGACCACCGCACCGCGCCGCTGACTTCAATCATCGTAACACCCACTATAATACTAAATTCCATCCTTACTACTTTTTTAACCGACGAAAAAAAGGAGGAGGTTCTCAATTCGACGCGTATATATTTTTTTTTTTTTTTTTTAATGTATGACCACGCATAATTTTTTACAGAGTGGTCCGATTTTGATGATTCTTTTTTTAATGGATAGGGTATATCTCGAAATTGGTCCCATTTAAATTTCAAAATCAAAATCTACCCCTAAGGGTAGTAAAACAGGGGATGAGTGTTTGTTCACCCACTGAATTCTTACCTGTTAACCGATTCTGTTGAAACTTGACACACATAAATATAGTTCTAGACACTACGACATAATGGAGACCTGGAGTTAGATTTTAACCACAAAAAAATGAAAAATAAAACTTTTTAACAAAAAATTGAACCGATGAAAACAGAAACTCTAAAGCGAAAAATAACTAATTATGAGTCGGCGCCAAACAACCAATCAACGAAGATCATTAAATTACTTTAAATAAATAATAAAAACAACGTCACATCAAATACAACGTGAAATTTTCAACGATAAACAATAACTTTCCAAAAATGCGTTCTCCGCTCGGCCACTTGCAACTTACACGCACTTTGCTTGTTAAAAGTTCGTTTGGCGCCGACTCATAATTAGTTATTTTTCGCTTTTCAGTTTCTGTTTTCGTCGGTTCAATTTTTGTTAAAAAGTTTTATTAGAATGTCTTGTTAAAACTTAATCTAATTAATATGGTAGCCAATGCCGTCCATATAACAAAATCAAACATTATAAACTATTGTCAGTTAGAAATTCAGTAATGGGTTCTTTACATGCTTAACGCTATCGGTAATGGAAATGCAACAAATCTTTGCAGGCTTAGTACGCTCGTGGTCTAAGTCTGAAAGAATTTCTTGTATCTGTCTACTCTCATAACATTCGATTCTAAAGAAATTCATAACCCAACAACTTTGAAATAGAACTGCAATAAGCCGCTTATTCTTCCTCAAATCAGCATAAAAGTTTTCATATCGATATCAGAGCTTCTCTGTACAATACCACTGCATTATTGCAATGTTTCACGGACCAGCGGCTGTATTCGCGGCACGTTGCTCCGTCGACACGGCTTCTCCCCTGAGGGGTACCAAACGAGATTCGTCCACGAAGCCCGCAGATGTATATACCCCCTAGTGGTTGCCTGCATTTGCAACATTGATTAGTTTTGAATTACAATGTTTTTGTAATGTAACTTGTCTATGAGGTGTCTCGCCTTGAATGCTGATTCTGGAATTAAAGAATTGTGAGTTCACTGAGCATTATACCCTCTCTGGATTGAAGTAAAGAATTGCAGCGCTTGGCTATTACAGCACTTTACAAAATCAGTTGATCTGCTTTCATAGAAATATCAAATCGGTCCATTAAATATTGCGATTATGAATTTCGAATTGAAATTTGAGAATAAAATGTTAATGGTTTTTTTTTCAAAATTAATTATTGCCTCTATGTAAATATAAAGTAAAGAGACTAAAATTCGAGAGTTGAATTGTGTTGTTTTGGCTTTAGCACAAAAAATAGTAATATAACTTTTATTACCCGACTGCGCCAGAAGGAGGGTTATGTTTTTCGAGTGTATGTATGTATGTATGTATGTATGTATGTATGCATGTATGTATGTATTTATATATATTTCTTTGGCACGCTCTGTGGCCTAAACGGCTTGATGGATTTGAGATTGAGAGGTGTCATTAGATTCGTCTTAATTCTGAGAGTGACACTGGGTACATCAAAATTTAAAAACATAAAATGGCCGCTTTTTGGCGCCATATTACATCTTCAAACATTATATTTTTTCGTCAAACACTATCGAGTGGGGTATCAAAATAAAGCGTTTTATAAATGCTTTACAAAAATATATACAACTTATATGTTTAAATGTAATTTGGAATGAAAAATGTAAAAAACAACAAAATATTAAACGTTAAAAATAAATTTGACTTTTCAAAAAGAACATTAATAGTATGATAAATAAAACATGACAAAACTAAAAAAAATAAAATAAAAAAAATAATTAACAAAAACAAAAAACCCGACTGCGTGTAAAAATAACAGAAAAGATATAAACAAGACTTATCAACACGCAGGCGGAGGCTACCTATGAACTATTATGTAATTCATGACCAAAAACATACGTAGCCTCTGACTGCGTGTTGATAAGTCTTGTTTATATCTTTTCTGTTATTTTTACACGCAGTCGGGTTTTTTGTTATTGTTATTTTTTTTTTTTTTTAAACTAAGGATGGTATATGAAATGATGAAAAATAAAACATACCTACAAAAATCTAATTACTTAATTATTTACTAGTTAGTATATATCATTTTAAATCTTGCATAAAATCACGAAGCATAAACAAACTAGATGTGAAATGGTGCAGCTGTTATAATAAACCCCAGCTGTGCAGTTTTTCTTCAATTCCCAAACCAGAATGACGTATCATTTCACTAAAAGCACAAAATACTATGATAATAAGTCTGGCTGCATTGCAATGTTTCGCTGCGAGGGAGGGCAATGTTCGCGTTGCTAGTCCCGCGAGGGCTGCGAAATGAGATTCGTCCCCATAACCCGCAGATATATGGCCTCCCTAGCGAGTGAACTCTATTCCGCATTGATTACTTTCCAATCATAATGGAAAATATTACAGCAAAATAAATAGGTAATTTCCTCGGTAATTGTGATTCTAACTCAATTTTGCTTTTGTACCTCGACGGCTGAAATTGCTTGCTTAGAAATTATTTTGCTTTTGATATCTTGGTAAAGTACCATTAAAATACAGTGTAATCTAAACCTAATCAAGCCACAGTATAATGAACCATAGCATGACTCAACTTTTCTATGAGTACTTATTTTTTTTTATATGTAAAAAATACTGTACTTATACATTAATATATAATTAATTATTAAAAAACATAACATCATGTTAATAAAAAAGTATGATTACCATGAAAATAATATTAAAGCATAATGAACTCGATTGGGTGGACCACACAACCCTGTCCGAAAGGACTGAATTTATTGCTTGAAGCATTTTTAAAAGACTTCCAAAAAAATATTTTTGAATACAAGTACAATATACTATTGAAAGAATTAACATTATTATTGAATATTATTAATTTTAAAACAATTTTATATTTTCATTACTATTTCCTTTATTCTTATACACAAATACACATAAATTATATTTTCAAATATTTTCATAAAAATATAAAAATAGTGGACCACCGGTATCGGGCACAGGGTCCAAGCTACCGGCGGGCATTGCTATCATTATTATACACAGACCAGCTCAAGACGCCGCATAAACAAAGTTTTGCATGAGAACACAGTCGTAAAATGTTGGCGGGGACCAGGGGGCGGACGGCGCGTTATGATTGGTCGGCTCAAAAGTACGGTCGTATGATTCCGTATGATTGGGCGCTGACGGACTGACCATGACGTCTTGATTGGCGGTGGGGCATATGATATGCATATGATATGTAGGTATCCGGCTAATTGGCATCTAGAGGCTCACTGATCTGTGTTATTATAACAGAAAACATTTATTAGAAAAATGTCTTCTAACATTTTCTTTCTCCATACCTTCCTTCCAGTAACTGACAGTCATATTCCACAAAAGCAAAACGTAAAACAAGTAAACAAACCCTGCAACCTATGACGTCACAAGATTGAGCGGTCCACAAATTAAGTACAAAGTCTGTCACCGGCGCGTCGGTGATCAGGGTTGGCTCATGAAATATTCATATGCACGGATGCGGTCGAATGTTCCGCCCGCGATATATTTACCGCTGACCACGTCAGCCTGTCGCCAAAATAATAACTGGGGTACATTGTATGATGTAGCGCTGCATCTGAGGGTTCCTTTGTCGTAATTATAGTGGGCAGGGATTCTTTTGATGTGAAAATAGGGTGGGTTTTTTCCTTGTTAGCCGGTTGATTGGGAAATAATTAAGTGGCATTGAGTAGGGTAGTGTTTGATTCAGAATTAATTAGGTATGTAGTTGAACAGAATAGAACATAAAATAAATAGTTGTTTACGTGCTATGAGAATGTATGAATAGAAAAAAATACACTGTTCGGGACGAAGTGTAATTTTCGTTAGTTTAAGGTTATTTTGTGGTAAGTGCTCCCAATTTATGAAAGGTAAGAATAGTATGACGCAGTAGTATAATTATAGTAGTATGTCAGACTGCTGATCACGAGTTTGTGGGTTCGATTCCCTCAGGACACAAATATTTGTGTGAAGAACATACGTGTTTGTGTTGGTCTGGGTGTTTCTTATGCATTATAAGTATGTATTTGCAAAAAAAAGTATATAATTATATCCATTGTCTATTACACATAATAATAATACAAGCTCTGCTAAGTTTGGGACTAGATGGTGTTGTGTATGAGGTGTTGTGTAAAAATGTCCCAAAAATATTTATTTTATTTTATTTTTTTGTGCGCCTGCCAAGCGTGGCGATTATAGTATATCCCCCCTATTGGGGGAGGCCTATTACCAGCAGTGGACGTCTTTCGGCTGAAATGATGATGATGATGATTTTTTAGTAGTAGAATAGTGGTAGGTTAGTGGTTTATGGTAGGTAGGAATTTAACCTATATTCAATCTATAGGTAGTACCTACTTACAAATGCCTTTACATGTACCTATGATATCTACCGGTACATTATATTAATTTTGTGCCTATTTCGGTATTTTGAACTAGGTAGGTTTTTATCACAGAGTTTTTATTATGAACTGGGTAGCAGTGGCAAAGGGTGTATATTTTTTTAGAAGGGAAGCTGTAGGTACCTAAAAACCCTTAAATAGCTACAATCGCACTTTAATAAAATAAAAAAAATATTAAACAACTTTTAATTTAATTTTACATGTTTTTTTTGTACTTTAGTACAATAAATTAGCATAGAAATGTCATTGATCTATATTTAAGCAATTCCTAAAGGGAAGCCGGTGGGAATCGTGTTACATGGACCCTTCGCCACTGCTAGGTAGGTAGGTAGGCATTGAACATTTTGGTTTAGGGTAATTTGATATTTTATTTTGTCCATATAAAAAGCACGATTAGTATGGGAAGCCGTACGCATCCTTTCGCATCATCGGGTGCTTACTGCGTAATCATCATCATCATCATTTCAGCCGAAAGACGTCCACTGCTGGACATAGGCCTCCCCCAAGTATCGCCACAACGACCAGTCCTGCGCCTTCCGCATCCAGCGGATTCCCGCGACCTTACTGCGTAATAATCCATTCGAACATACCAAAAACTAAAATCGCGAATCAAAATGTCATGCAATAAAACTCAATTAAATAAAATTCTAAAAACTTGGAACAGAACCGTCCGAATAAATTGTTCACGAAACCGCTAGATTGTGTTAACAAAATTACGTCCGCCAAAGCGAATACGAACATTCAAAGGTCTGAGTTAGCCGCAAACTGGTATCTGAGATTAACAAAGAAGTTATAACTTGGATGTTCCACATCTATTGTTTAAATGGAGATTAGGCAGGCGCGCTGTGGATTTACCAAATACCCAGACAGACTGTTCGCGGGATTAAAGCTACATATTTGTGAGGCAATAACATCTCTATGTTTAATTATTAGAACCAGTTAGGTACTAAGTGTAGCGACATACCTGCCGAAGGTAACGTCGCCGATACTTCGGTGGCTAAATTATTGGTCGCAGTATTCTGTTGGCATGACACACGAAACGCGCCAAACAGTCGGCATTACGCGGCGTCTTGTTCAGTGCGCTTCGTGCCGGAAAGTTACGTTGCGTCGTAGTCGGTCGTGTCATCACTTTCGATATAGATATTGCGTCGGAAGCACGCGCCGAACATTCAACTACGCGCACCGAACGTTCGGTGTGTCGCTTGCTATGCAAAATGCCCGAGAATTGATTTTAGGAGCGAATATGAGCATAAAATTACACTTTCTCCACAGTCACCTGGATAGGTTTACTGATAACCTGGAAAATTATAGTGAGGAACAGGTAGAGGGCTTCTATCAGGACCTAAAAGTGATGGAGGAAAGGTATCAGGGAAGATAGGACCGCCACATCATGACAGATTACTGCTAGTCTTTAAAGAGAGATAGTCCCCAAAAACATTATAAAAGAAAAGCTCATCAAAGGTGTTTCTCTAAAGTGTAACATGGGTTTTAATAATTTTTCTCTTCTTTAACTTCTATGCGAAACAAATAGTAATATTTTTCAATAAAAAAATGATTTTTTTATTAAAAAAAAACAAGAGCCAATATTTCAAAACCATTTATAGTTTCATAAATTTTTGGCAAAAAATTATTCGAAACCACTCTTATATTAGGGGCAACAAAACTACTGTTGACCAGTGTTATTTTTTACATAAATCGTATGGAGCTTATGTCAAATCTCTGTCTCTAGTAGGGGAAATCGTGGATAGATAGGATTGCCATCAGACCCCCGCAACCCAGTCACTGGATATATATATTTTTGGGACATTTTTACACCGCACCATCTAGTCCCAAACTAAGCAGAGCTTCAGCTTGTGATATGGGTACTAGACAATGGATACAATACTTATATACATTTACATGTTAGTCCTAAGTTTAATAATGTTATTGGTGTACAATAAAGAATATTCTATCTATCTATCTATCTATATACTTTTTTTTGTAATTACATATTTATAATACATAAGAAACACCCAGACCAACACAAACACTTATATGTTCATCACACAAATATTTGTGTCCTGTGGGAATCGAACCCACGACCTCGTGATCAGCAGGCCGACACTGGACCACTAGACCACAGACGTCAGTATTATTTATTATTCATTTATTAAAGACAACAAAGGGTCCAGTGTGTTAGTAACAAATTAACTTAGCCTATGTTAGTACCTAATAACTAGAAGAGATTTGGTCCGATGGACTAGTGCCCACACGAGCCGGCTATCAGTCCGTGCTGCAATCGCACGCAGGATGGTGTTGTTGCTGCCGCACCCTGCGCAGTAGTGAAGCGGACTTCTTGCGCCAGACGGCGTTAAACCCGTCGGTATGCGCTTCGGCGAACATCGCCGACGCACTAAAAAAGCGCGGCAGCCTCAACAGCGCCCTAAAAGCATTATTGGATTATATTGGATACGCAGAGCATTGTAAGCCCTTTGGGTATATCCAAACCATAGGGCTCCCGAGTACAGCAATGTGCAATATGCCTTAAAAAGGGCTATTTTGACTGCGACTGTACATCGAGAGAAACTGCGGGCCAGCATGTTCGCCAGACCTGACAATGCCCTGCGCTCCCTTTTTTTTTTTTGGCAATATAGTAATTTAATTAATTTAATTATTTATTCATACAAAAACCTTTTGTAGAACACTGAGCTATTATGGTACACATAGAAATAGTTGCAATACAAACAATAAACATTTTTACAACCAGGATACAACAGTCAAAAGGTAAGAGCAATTAGTGAAACCCTGCCTCCTAAACTAGGATACCCTGTATCTTAGGAGACAGTGGTGCCGATTCTCTTGTCACAAAATTCTCTAAACTAGACTAAAAATCACCTAAATTTAGTTTAGTCCTGTCAAACGACGTTTTCTATTCTGAAATTCACTTTAAAACTAATTTTTGGTTTGACAGGACCAAAATTAGTTTAGTTATTCAACTTAGTAAAAATTGACATTTTGCTATTCTGTAATTGACGTTTTTCACCTAATATTAGAAATGTCAACCTAAATCCGACTATTTTTAGAAGGCATCAAAATACATGTCGACTATAATTAGTTATCAACAACTAAAATTGCAAAGCTTATTTTATACATTTTTATAGTTTTTAGGTAGTTTAAAATAAATAATGGATGCCTACTATGTGGTTGCAGCTGTTGTAGATTCAGCAGAAAGGTAAATTGTTCATAGAAACATACAATGAAATTTATAATTTCGATAAGAAGAGGTACCTATATAATAAAGGATAAGAAGTACATAAATCCATATAATGGGAAAAAAAAATCTATGTGACATTCAATTCTATCATTTTATGCTAATATGTGTCCCTAAAAAGCCTGAATTTACAAATTTTCCCTCTTTTGGGGAGAAAGTCTCCAAGCACAGACCAAGTAGAGATGCTACTCTCTAAGTTTGTAATCCTGCGTGGTACTTTTTAGCTTATATTCTAATTTATTCAACTTTTTTGAAAAATTTCGTGGCCTGGTTGCTAGAACTTTTTAACGACGTCTTTAAAAAGGGAAATTCCAGCTTTTTAAATTAAAGAAATAGTTTATTATTGTGGAATGGAATTCAAAGGTCCTTGCATTTTTTGCAAATAGCTCTGTTTCTCGTTGTTTAAGATATACATATGATACGCTGCAATAATAACAATATATCTCCTTTGATAGGTACTCTTACAGAAGGTTCCTCAAGTACAGTTTTAACTCCAATCACCTGATCACTACTTAAGGATAGAATCGTTACATGAGTATCGGTCTTATTCCAGAACGGTAATTATTATAAACTTTAATTCAACAACATAACACACGAATTTGACCTGAATTAAAATAGAAATCTCTACTCAAGCGTAGTCTGGACCACACCTGAGTGATTGATTACAGATCCAATCTGTGATCAATAAATCTCTGCTTGAGGAACGTTTTAAAATCAAAGCTCAACTCAAAACTAGTTTTAAACAGTGATCAACGCTTGAGTATCGTTCTGTAATACGGGCCGTAGAAAATAATAACCTAGCTCTTTAATCTGATCACATTATTCCAATTTATATATTTTATTGAAAATATAAAACAAAAAAGAAAAGAAAGGAAAAAAAAAAAAAAAAAAAAAAAAGCGAAAGGTGTGTCAGGATCGTAGCAGGTGGAAATCCATAGTCTCTGCCTACCCCAATGGGAAACAGGCGTGATAATATGTATGTATGTGTATGTATAAAACAAAAATGTACTTTATTTCGTGACATGATTTTTTCTTCTTAATTTTAATGATAAACTAATAATTCCAAATATAATTATTATTTAATTTCCTTCTGTTTTTGTGAACTTTCGGTCATTCCATTCGCTCTTTAATAATTTTTTCAAGATGTACTGGTAACACCGCCAATTCAACTTAGATGCGTCAAACTCAATTATTAGAGCTGTCAACAAGTTTTCTAAAATAAGAAAAAGATAAACACAGAATAAGTTTTATGATTTTCTAAACTAAAATTTGTAAATTTTAGTTATAGTTAGGTTTAGGTGGGTGTACAAGAGAATCGGCACCAGTGTCCTCGCTTAAACAGTAAATTATGGTCGAGCGACTTTTGTCATTGTTCTTAGCGACATATTGTGCGTTTACAAAACTGTGATGTGATGTATGAAACAAAGATGTGTATACAGAGATTTATTAGTAAATATTCTGATGTATTTGGTTGTGTACCAGTGCGGTGTAAGAAATATGAAAGGATAATTAATATTAATATTATGATGAATTTGTCTTTAGTTTATGTATGTGTACGTTATAAGTATGTGTAATGTATGCGTGTGTTGGGTTATGTGCATGTAGTGTATGTATGGCTTCGAGTAGTTTATGTATGTGTGCGCGTCGTGTAGAGGAAAGGGGGTGTATGTGTGTAGGGATGTGGTGAGGGTGTGTGTGGTTGCTGCGACTTTAGTTATATTTTTATAATTAGTATTAACTAGGCCAGGTAAGTAAGTTTTCTGTAGCATAATAGTCCTGATGTTTCAACCAATCCCTTATAATAGTTTTGGCTTTGTGTGAATTTAGGTTGATAATATGTAGGTTTTTATTTATGTTTTCATATAAGTGTGAGCTTAAGACATAATGCTGTCGTTTAGCGAAAGTAGTCCTGTGGGGTTCTGTAAGACAGAGAAGCTTCTTCTTACGGCGTGTAGGGTCTGGTGGGGGGAGGTCAGCATGTTTCCTCATGACGGATTGTAGAACAAACAGCTGCCTCACAGTGAGTACTTTGGCATCTTTATATAATTGTGCTGTTGAATATCTAAAACGCTTTTTCAACATGACTTTAAGGACGGCTCTCTGCGATCGTTCTAACATGAGAAATCTACTTTTTGATGCTCCACCCCACGCTGTAATGCAATAGGTTAGTACGGATAGACAAATAGCGCTATACACCATGTTAAGCGTCTTAAAATCAGCAGAGGTCCTAAGAAGTTTGAATACGTGAATCATTCTTCTAATTCTAGTGCTTATGTTATCTAAGTGCGGGTACCACTTCAGTCCGCTATCAATAACTACACCCAGATATTTGACAGTATTAACCTCACGAAGGGACAGACATGTACAGGTGGAGATATGGGCATTACAGGTGTGTGCAGTGATGGTATAATTTGGAGGGGGGTTTGTGATTGCGGACAATCGGAAAGGGATGAAGTAAGTCTTATCCAAGTTCAGGGTAAGAAGGTTAAGTTGCAACCAGTGCATTACGCTCTTTAGAGACGATTCGGCAATAGTCCTCACTTGCTTCCAATCAGTTCCATAAACTATAATTGCAGTATCGTCTGCATAGGTAAATAATCTGGAATTTTTGAGAGTTAAGTTACATAGCCCGTTAATGTAAACCTGGAATAAGGTTGGCCCCAGCACACTTCCCTGGGGAACTCCAAAAGTGACAGTTTCTTCCCTGCTGATAAAGTTTTCAACTTTAACACACAATTTCCGGTTTGTGAGGTAGCTTTTGAAAAGGTCATGAACCAGACCACGCACGCCAATGCCCTCCAGCTTCGACAGAAGGGTGGGAACCTTTCCAAATCTATATTGTCTTTCAGGTCATCCGTTACCAGGTGGCCCAAGTATTTAAATTTATAAACCCTGTTTATCGGGAGACCTTTCAAGAAGAGAGGAGGGACCGTAGTAGGACACCTGGTACCAGACCTGAAGACAATATACTCGGTCTTCTTGCTGTTGTAAATGAAGCCGTGTGTCACAGCATACGACTCGCACACCTCCAGTAACCTTACGGACATAGTATACAAATGTCTTTGCCATAGACGCAACATTGATACGATATATCGATTACTAATTTTGCGGGTAGACTCATGCGATGATAATGTAATGACTGTATTGTAATGATAGATGTAAGTTGTGATAAAAAAAAAACCGCGCGAAGTCAGCGGCTAATACGTAGTTCAGAGTTTGCCTACAAACAGTCACTGGAGCTATTGTATACGAAAATGAATCTGAATGAATGTGAATTTTATTAAATCTTCCTCTCTTCGATACTGTTTCAAACAATATGGAACTAGGTCATCTTAACGGATGGTCTAGACATTCTTATTGTCGAATCGTGACCTAAAAACTAAGTGAAATGGAACTTTGGAGACGGAAAGCGACGCTTCATTTATCACCATGTCGACGATAATTCAATTAAGAATATTTTATTGTGTTATTTAGTATATAATAGTATTGTCAGAAAGACTAAAACATTGTTCTGCTAATCCTTGTATTTTAGGCCTATGAAATAAAATTTGAATTATTTGTGTACAATTAAATAAAATGTAACATTAATAGCTAAGGTATTTTTACTGGGTGAATTTACTCATTTTATTTAACAAACAAAAAACGCCCACTAAGAAAAATTTTTAAGGTAGATTCTACCAATGAAATTTGTTTTCCATGTTAATGACCCATGTTAATGACGACAAATTGATCAGTTTCATTGGTAGAATCGACCTTTACAAGTCACATGTGTGATTTCAACTTGTAATTTTTTTTAACGTTTAATAATATAATTATTAAAATTTCGCCTTAATTTATGCATTAAATTTAATGACAAGCATTTTTACCACAATTTTGTAATTAGAGTGTCATGTTTGTAAAATGCATACATTTAGTTAAATTAATTTAAAAGGTGTTAAATTTCCTCTTTCGCTACACTAATAAAGTATTGTCACGCACGTGACAACACTAGCGTGACTAGCATGACAGGCACGTTGTTGACACTTATATAGAACTAATATGACCTGACAACCAGCATCTTGCTAGGTCATCAACACCAACTCAGCCTATCGCAGTCCACTGAGGACATAGGCCTCTCCCAAGTTGCGCCACAATACTCGGTCCTCTGCCTTACGCATCCAGTCTCCCCCATCTACCTTCTTCAGGTAATTGGTCCCCTACGCGCCTTATGTTGCTTTTACCGTTTCGCAATAGTCAACAAAGTAGTACGAGTATTCAATTTTTTTCTTTAAAGTGTATCATTAGGAAATATTGCATAACAGCTATCGCTTTTGAACAAAAATAAAGTGATCATGTTTAAAAGAAAACCAATCATTGAATGACAGTTG
Organism: Asteroscopus sphinx; assembly: GCA_949699075.1. NCBI lineage: Eukaryota > Metazoa > Arthropoda > Insecta > Lepidoptera > Noctuidae > Asteroscopus > Asteroscopus sphinx. Next base: position 18,220,943 of record OX453013.1, read on the forward strand.
AGTTTTCTTATTTATTTAAAAAATAAAGTATATCCATGGAGTTTCTTGCCGGTTCTCCTCTATAGGACCCACCAGTTGGAACTTGCAACTAGAGCCGTACGTTTATATAATATGAGCCTGTAAATTAGGTCAATTTAATTTTATTCAATTAAAATTTTAATTTACTCCAACAGTAAACAGTGGTGTATTACAAAAAGACCCTTTGACCTTGAATGAAGCTTAGTGCTTAGGTACTAATGAAGCGTTGATATGTGTGTAGCGTGACTCGTGAGTGACGGCGAATCAACATAAAACATACAGGACAGTCTAACACTCAAATTTTTTTGCTTCTTCATGAATATTCCATATATTCACAGAGTGATTTTGATATTTTTTTCACGGAACATCAGCTACCATGGCTCTAAACATGACGTCACCACAATGATGCTTCCATATTTTCAACTGTAAAATTGCGTTCATAATGGTAGCTTCTACAAACACAAAAGATTCAGTGTTTGCATATTAAAGGTAACACAAATATAAATACAAATACAAATAGTTTATTGGACTTAACAAATAATTTTACAACTTAGTGCTTGGAGTCTCCTTTTAAGCAATTAATGCCTGTGTTAGGAGACTCCGCTCTTCCATAACATATTTGCTTGTAGTTAAGTTCAGTTCAAGGCTATTTTAAAGTTAAGTTCAGTTCAAGGCTGGTAAAAATATGAAAGGGAACATGATTTTATTGGAAAAGGTGTTAATAACTATTTTATTTAACTTGCATGTGATAAAGCGTCGATGTTGGTAGCGTGACATTCATGACTCACGTGACGATACACGCATGTTACGTTGTTATACTGTTTACATTTTACTCGTATTTTGTTTTAGTTGGTATATGTTGGCCGTATTAATTAAATTACAAGAGTGTGTTGGAAGCGGCAAACCTTGCCGGAATGGTGGCGACACAAGGTAGAAGGAATGTTGGATGTCCTGCAGCAAGATTATTCCACGACATTAAATATGGCACAGGACCAGGGTGGATCGCATGCAAAAGAGGAGGCTTATGCTCAACGGTGGGATTGTAGAGGTTAAATTATGGAATAGGCCTTAGTAAACACGCTAATGCAACGCGACCTACCCGCGCCGCTCATTCGCAACTCCTTGTGTAAAACTACCTACTTCTGTTTTGTTTTGGTAGGCCAAAATTATTAGATATTTAGATAAGTATCAATGTTATATGTTTTCAAGCAAAGTCAACGCAATGCATACCTACTTTATTTTTTGAGCTACGCTTAGTGGCATATTGTTTACTTTTATTTTTAAGTTTGTTTTCTCTGTAAGTGAATTTGTAATTCTTATGAGAAAATAAAGATCTTTAACTGCAAATTATGGAATAAGCAAAATTATCTTGTACTATTTAACTATTATGTAGTACAAACTATACTAAACGACAACGCTCGTGTTGGTCGCGATCATAAAACAATTAAGTGCTAGGTACTGGTAGCAATCCTCAGTCCAATATGGGATGTTGTAGTGTCTAAAACTACATTTCGTGTGCCAAGTTTAAACAGAATCGATTAACAGGTAAGAATTCAGTGGGTGAACAAACACTCATACCCTGTTTTCCCACCTTGGGGGTGGATTTTGATTTAAATGGTTCGAATTTAAATGGGAACAACTTCGAGATATCCCTATCCATCACAAAAAAAAACATCAAAATCGGACTACACTGTAAAAAGTTATGCGTGTGGTCATACATAAAAAAAAAAATATATACGCGTCGAATTGAAAACCTCCTCCTTTTTTTTCGTTGGTTAAAAAATACAATTCTCATTAAACACTAATAATACCCACAAATATAATAGCAGTACTTCATGCGTCCAAATTGTCGGTCGAGTGTCTGGTCGCGACCGCAGACTAATTATAGTGATTAATGTCACAAGTCATACTTAAAGATTTAAATTGTGGAAAGAAAAAATCGCTCACGAGCAGGACTCGAACCTGCGACTCCTGGCTCAGTACGCCAGTGCTTTAGCCACTAAGCTACCGTGAACACTGCTCGTGGTATCGAAATTATCTTCCACTATACGTCTTTGGGTGACGTCAGCGATATCTTATTAAGAAACATTGTTTCTTAACCGACTCGACTAACTTTGCAGTTAAATCAAAGTCGTATAGATATGCCTACCCTTACTAATTTTTTTCTTTTTTTGATTTTTTCTTTCCACAATTTAAATCTTTAGATTTCGCTTAGCATGCGTAAAATGCGTTAAAAATAAAAAATAAAAGTCATACTTACTTATTCATGTCATTCCTAAAGGTTTTTTATTTAAACCATAACTTATGTTTTTTTTATACGTATTTGCCTATGCCTGCGACTTTGCTCGCGTATAAACAATTTATCACAGAATGACGCTACCGCATCCTATGGGAACATTTTATTTTCCCTGATTATCCAGATTATGCTAATCCGAGTTACGGTCTATCTGTGTACTAAATTTTATCCAAATCGGTTCAGCCGTTTCAGCTTGATTGAAGGACCAACAAACAAACATCCATGCTTTCGCATTTATAACATTAATAGGAAGTACGATGATTCCACGAAGTCCGAGAGTTCAGAAAGAAAAACGGAAACTAAGAAACACTATATAGTTTCATTTATTTTCAGTAGTTTTTTGTGTCCTTGGGTTCCTAAAGTACTTGGAGACCAAAATGAACGATGGTTCATTTTGGTCTCCAAGATAACGTCTCGGATTTTCATAATAACTAGGTACGCATATTAAACAAAGTGTATTTGGATTATATTGCGTACATATTTTTATTTTTTATTATACATAAATGTAGGCAGCGAGTTCTCTTAAATTTTAAACATTTAAGTTTTTTTAAAGTAAAGTTTTTTTTTTTTTTTTTTTAATCCTACTGGCCCTACCCTACGGACAAAGCGACAAATAGTGCTTCACCAAGATTCTTTTTAATTGCATCTTTGACTTAACATATTCTACTAAATTTTCTGGCAGTTAATTTACTAATTTAGGCGTAATCCATTTTGTAGTTCTTTATTTATTTATTTTCCTGATGTTTTGAACACTGCAGCTTTTGTGGTGCAAACATTAGAAAGAACAAACCTAGAATAATATGCGATGTAAAAAACTTGTTTCATTATAATATCCAAGACATTACTTAGTTCCTACACTTTTTCATTTGTTGCCAAATCAAGAAAAAAAATGAAATTACTTCAAGCCCAACCAGAAGAAGAAACATTATTGGTAGGTACAAAAATTATTCATAATTTTCATTGATTTAAAAAGTTATAAGGCGAGATTGCAAATGACTTTCCAGATTCATAACTTGCAAATTGCGAATAATATGATTCGAATCTGAGGTTGTATTTCGAAATCACTAAAGTAAAAAGTATGTGTAATAATAACATTTGTTTCATTCCGAGTTGTGTTTCCAATGACAACATTTTGAAGAACATGTAAGTATGTAGATTTTGTTAGGTATTTTGTTTGCAGTCACTTCTCATACAAGATTAGTAGCCTAAATTGATGGGTATTCTGGAATTTCATAGTTCATTCTTTCAGTAACTTCATCATCATCCTCCTGCCTTATCCCAATTTATTTGGGGTCGGTGCAGTATGTTTTTTTCTTCCATACATCTCTATCAGCCGTCATCTCCGTGTTCACATTCTTTCTATTCATATCATCTTTCACACAATCCATCCATATTTTCTTCGGTCTCCCTCTTTTCTTATAGCCATCAACATTCATACTTAAAACTTTCCTCGTGACAAGCTCGTCATTCCTCCTCATCACATGTCCATACCATGACAGTCTATTGCTACTTAACTTCTCTGTCACTGGCGCTACTTTCAGACTCCCTCTTACATATTCATTCCTTATCCTATCCATTCTCGTTACACCACACATTCCTCTTAACATTCTCATCTCAGCTGCATGCACTTGCCTTTCATTAATTCCTTTCGTAGCCCAACATTCCGATCCATACAGGACAGCAGGTCTTATCATGGTCTTATAGATTTTCCCCTTCAGTTTAAGAGGAATTCGAGAGTCACATGTAGTTCCCGTGACCTGCCGCCATTTCAACCATCCTGTGTTAATTCGGTGCTTGACTGTCCGGTCTATTTCGCCATCGCTTTGCACAAGTGAACCGAGGTACCGAAAGTCGGAGCAGACTGGCAAGGACACGCCATCTAGCGCAATAGCAACAAAACCGGAAAGACCGCCGAAATCGCAGAACATGTATTCCGTTTTAGTTCTGCTGATTTTCAAGCCAACGTTCTCCAGATTTTGTTGCCATTTCGCCAATCTACTCTGGACCTCAAATCCATCTTTCAGTAACTTGTTTGCATAAAATCATAATATTATCCTCTAAGGAATTTATCATTACTCTATCGTTCTTTGTTGAAAATAATCAATCAAAAGAAATTGATAATCACTTGCATTAACTGTAAAGGAACCGTTCCGTGTGGTGCCAGACGTAAAGAATTGCACCACCCTATATCTTCTCATGGGTAAAAGGTGACTAAGGGATTCACCAGAGGACGGGCAGCAGCGTTCTCTGAGTATTTAACCAACCAACTGCGATCGCCAACCCGCCTGCCAAGCGTGGCGATTATGGCATATCCCCCCAAACTGCTTGGGGAGGCCTATATTCAGCAGTGGACGTCTTTCGGCTGAAATCATGATGATGATGAACTATAAAGGAAAACATCGTGATGAAACCCATGTATTGTTCCATAAAGTTTTGTATTTTTTTTTTGACAGAATGGTCTAGTATTTATGTTATTTGTAAACAATAAAAATAATTGGCGAGTTTTCATTCCTAAGCATTTTGATGTTTACTGTACACGGAAAATTAATAATTAGGTTAATATTTTCCCTCTAGGTATATCTAATCCTCAAAAAAGCCCACTAACTAGACTTGATAATAAACGCAGATGGAACTATTTATTTCTTCTAAGTATCAATCGAATATGAAAAACAAGATTGAAACAAAACAAGATCGAATGATAAAACAAGCTAATAAAATTATAACATCGAACGAACACCTTCAAAATAAAAGCTCAAACACCAAAAAGAGAAAGGAACGTGAACTAAGTTCAATTACTCCGGCTTTGTAAAAGACTGGAAATAAAAGGAACACTGCTATTAAACAATAAAAGCGCGACCTTAAATCCGTTGGAACAGGCCTTAAATTAAGTTTGCCCGCCCATCATCATTATCCGTATCTTAGAAAATTTTAAGCGCACCCTTTTACGAGCCATCAGACAGTACCCGCCTTGTTCTTGTCTCGGCTTTGTCGTAATAAAAGTTATAACCCTATCTGTACATAGTTATTTATATATACTTTGTATAATTTAACAGTGTCCGTCATTGCAGGGAAATTTTAATTAAATGTTCTACTTTTCAGTGGATTTCTTAATAATTATGTAGGTCCTGCTTTAATAATAGAAAATATTATAGGAGGTAAATCTACAGGTTAGAAAATAGCTTTTTAGTTTAAAAAAACATCATTTTTATACTTTTTTAAAACAAATTAAAATAATTGATATTTCCCTTTGCATAAAACCTTTATTTAACTATATGATTAGATGACACTAAGGTCATGAACTGGACCACGTGATCAAAAAACGCGCGCGCGCGGCCTTGACGTGCTGGAAAAATACCCCCAAACTCTTTCATTTTATTCCTAATTAGTTCTTTTTCTAACCAGTTTCTCAGAAAGCGTCATTATGTTTACAAGATTAATTATGATACTATTCAATACAAACAGATATAACATAACAAAACATTAAAATTATCACTTTTTACATTAACCAGAAATCAAAGCCGTCGAAACTGCAAATGTGGATGCGGCTACCCATTTGGTATTAATTAAAATCTCTTGGTTGCCAACATTCAAAAGAATACATTATTTAAAAGGTGACAAATCTATCTTAGAAGCAAAAATAGGTGTGAACAATATAATATGGTTCACTAAAATTATGTAGCGTTTCTTGAAATGTTACCCATTATTAGCTTTATTACGTTTGCTTTAAAAGCCATAATCGGATACGAGATTTCAGTAGATAGACAAGAGGACTGTTGCTAGGTGCGTATTTCATTTGTTTGGAAAATTTTCTTCCCCTAACGTCATCTGTTTTCATTATTCGCCCGTCCACTGAGCTCATTATTACTTTCAATATTGCTGTTTTACCTAAAGACCATTATTTATCATAATAACTACGTGCAATATCTGTACTTTTTGCGTTGAATATTTTTCATTGTATTACGGAACATTTTGCAAATGAAGGAAACGTTTTATAGGTAAAAGTTTTAAAATAATGAATAGCCATCTGTAAAAGGTAACGGTACATTTTTTATAATGAGAAAAAATCTTCTCGTATTCGGTTAGTTTAGGAGATAGACTGCATCTTTTTTTTCATTGTTATAACATCTTATGAAAATTCCATAAAGATCATTACGAAGCATTTTTTTTAAATGTTTTTTTTTTTTTTTTTTTTTTTTTTTTTGTTCAGTGATATACATAACAAAAACATTCTAAAGATGTAAACATAAACTCATTAGAGTTTTACCGTACATCAGTATCATCGACTATGCAAACAGGTTAACAAAAATGTAGTTAACAAGGTAGGATATTAAGTAAGTACATGGAGGGTAGATACCAGATAATATTTAGCTACATTATGAAGGAGCGAACACCGGTGACTGCGCGAGCTTCTTTAAAAACTGGTGGAGGGTATAAAATATAAATGCAGTCCATTTATTCATGTAGATTCGAATTAATGGTGGAAACAGTAAATATTTGCCTTGATTTGCTATTAAAAAAGATTTGCTATGAAATTTACTGTTTTACTGCTTTTGCGTTTACTTCACAGTTGTTCAGTTTAAAAATTAACATCTTCGTAAGCATCGAAAATTGTCGACCAGCCTTGAAATATCGCATACGAGAGAAGCAGAATCGCTGAGAATGCTCAATTTTTATCTATAACGTTTCACTGCAGTAAATCGACAGTGATTTTTCAAGCTGAAATATTAGCGGTTTCAGTCCCCATATCTCTAGGGAAGCCCAGCGACGAGACTGTTAATAAACACAATTTTTCCACGTCCGAAAAAACGCGGAAAATCGAAACACAACAGAAAAAAAGAGCCTCCTTTTTCTGGCCTGCTTTTTACGCAGTGACATGTAGTGAAGTGACCGAATAATTTGCTCATTTGTCAACGTCTTCGCTTTGCCGAGGAGAAAAATGATTCAGTGAATCTGTCGAGGCGTCACGTCGCTGAATTAATTGAAATAAATTACCTACTTCGCGTCAACAGTTTAATATTTAACGGCTATAATCTGATGCCTGTCAAAATTACTCACTGAAGTATTCGTACTCCGCCATTAAATTATTTTCGATAAAACATTACTCTGTTTTTGAGCAGTTGTGTAAAATACAGCAGACGTTCGATCTTACTAAAATTATAAAAATTATAAATCATCATGATCATCATCATTGCGGCCTTTAATACCAATTTTTGGGTGTAGGCCTCCTCCGAATTCCTCGATACCTGGCGGTCTTGGGCCCTCCAATCCAGGCCTGTGTGTCATTGGTAATTGTTGCCTACCCAAAGTTTGGGTGGCTGTCCACGCGGTCTAGAGTCTTCACGTCCATTTTTCATTGTCTATTCGAGCAATGTGTCCCGCCCACCTCCACTTATCTGTCTAGCTACAGTAAAAAAAATCGAGTAACGTGTGTCTCTGGTATTTAAATATGGAGCAGAGACCATGATATACGGAATGTTTGCAGAAAAAGGTTGTCCGGAAGAGATTGCCTTGTGCGATAAGACCGCCCATTGTATTTAATTAATCTTTCTGTAAACTATTGTCTTTGTTTTCGTTTGGTGTAATGTACAATAAAGAATATAATAAATAAATTAAAAGTAAGAGTAGCGCAAAAAGGAATAGGGAGATTAATGCTCGGAATCACCTTACGTGACCGTTAGACAAACGAGTGGATATGCTCCAACACAAAAATCAAAGATGTATTATCCAAAAAATAAATACTTGGCTATAAAGGAGAAGCTTTTAATTCATCTATGGCCAAAGTAAATATCAAGGAATGTCCCTGAAAAAATTAAGGGGTACTTTGGAACTAGTTGAGTGAAGCAAGAAAGCAATATCTTAGTAAAAAAATCCTTACAGCAAATATCTACGACAAAGATTTTCCTGGTCTAAGAAATTAGCCTACCCATCGACTTTTTGTATCGCTGGCTTTTAGCAATGTCGGCGCGTGTTCATCGTTCTGTAAGTTTGCTTTGCTGTTGCTCAAACAGTTCGGTCAGAAGCCTTTCAACCTCAATAGAATATTCAAAGGTCGGCCTGTGAAAATATGGCTCAATTGGAGCTACGATCCGCGCGGGATTTCCGCTTTAATATTCAGGCGATGAAAAATATCCCGTCATAAAAACCTGGACCATATGAGTTTTTAGAGGCCAGTATTTGAATATTGATGTTTATGGAAAGTGCGGAACGAATACCGTACCTTTCAGGTTCTGTTGACTTATAACGGTTTGCGTGTGTCGTAAATTCGGTGTAATGGAACTATGGATTCCTTCCGGCGCGACACGCTGCGGTGTTAACTCCATAATGCCCATAATTTTTCATTATGTATGCCTTTACGTATAAATATGTTACAGTAAACATAACGAAGAGTTCATTTAGTTAAAAAATGAGGTGCTTTTGGTTGTTAAAATTATGAAAGATTGCGACCATTAAGTACTGGTGCAGGCTTTGACTGATATCAATGTAGATGGGAACGCTTTTGAAGATCTCATTTTGTCATGCAAAAGTATTTTAGAATAATCAGGGGTGTCTCCTATATATCATCTCATAGGTAAATGAATGTCATCACTTTCCACTTCGGGGTAATTTTTTCAAGCTAAGTAGTATTTTTTTAAATAATGAATCCTAATACTAGCATATAAAATTCTAAACTCTCTTATAAAAAATCAATAAATAATAATTAATAATATTTTTTTAATATATTTTGTCATTATTTTCAAATCCATAACATATGAATTTGCTTACCACATGATGTGATATTTAATTTTACATTATTTAAAACCTAAGTACATTTATTGAGAAGTAAGTGTACTGTAAAATAGCCACCCATTATTTCATTGATAATCATGCTTATCCCAAAAAAAGTCAACGATTCCTAACAAATCAAACAAAAGATAACCCAACCACGTTATCAAAATGACAAAGTGTTCATCACACATTAAAGATTTTTTTTCACGTATAATAAAAATTTCCAAGAGCTTAATTTTTTTTAAACTTTAGCCGACACGCATGCATTACCGACAATAAAACAAGGTCCACTTAGCGATAGGCCCGCTCGGGAGAAAAAGAGCATTAAGGCGTAATTTATCACAGTTTCCACGCCATTTAACATGGAGACTGCAAAAACCGCGTACTATACGTGATAAGCTCCATGAGAACTGGATTGTCTGCGAACGTGAAAAAATGCTAGCAAATACGATGGTAATCTTTGAATAGTCCCTACGTGGTGAGCTTGGGGTGTTATCATTGTAGACATGCACCTACACATTGGTGGAATTCATAAACGCTTCTGAACATGTAGTTATCATTATTTTGAAGAAAGAGGTAGGGCTTTGAACATCCTTAAGGGGCTTGTAGCAGCAAAGTGAAAAAAAAATAGAAAAAAAATACATTAAAAATACCCAAATAATATAATACATAAACAACACAGCAACAACAACAACATATATAATTATTAATACTCGCTGAATACATCATTTATCGAAATTTCATTTTTAACAATTGAAGAACTGTAGTTTAGTCATAAACTATTAACTATGTAAATTATAGTCCACAGTAAATCGTAGTTGTAGATAGAAAAAGTGGCAAAAGTGGCACTTTTTCGTACTTTTTCTTAATCCACCGCCACCTGAAAAGATCTATTGTGACGCCTCTTGCGAATGGACCTCCCCAAGTTGCAAGTCAATCATGAAGTCGACTATGAACTTGAAAAAGAAGGATTTGATCTTCTGACTGTGTTGAGATGACATGGCCTCCAGTTGTACAAATGTAGTACTCGTCGCTAAGTTCTAGGCTGATACAATTTAGATTGCAATGATCACTCTAAAAAGTTTGTAAACATTGAAAATGAACGTCTTAGAAATCATTACTCTCTTCGAACTAGAAATGCCAAACTTGCACGTCGTGTTTTAGTTTAAAACTATGTTCTTGACAACTATGACAGATCAAGAAAATTTACTGATTGGTAACCAAGCTTGTAAACTACTGATAAACCTCTTAAAGATAGAGAGAACAATATTTTGATTTTAGATGATTAAGAAATTCAGTCAAGAATACCAAATTTTTTAACTCCACCAAGGGGTATTCTTCTAAATTAATGTAATTACTTAAAACAAAAATAGGCTTAGTATACAAATAGATTTTTATTATAATGTACATTTATTACAAAGGCTTTAAGAAAGTCAGGGTAAATAACGCAAAAGCTTTGGACTGAGACTAAAAACTCAAACACATTTTAATTTCAAAAGCAAATAAATCCATGTCCACGCTCTTCCAGGAAAGGAAAGAAAACACAGCGCAATTTTCTGTAATGTAAGCCATTGAAGAGAAATTTAATTTTACTTCATGTGGCAGAACTAATAATATTTGTATTGATACAGATTTATTCCATACTATTTTAGAAAAATTGTGCAAAGATTCAAATAAAAACAATCGCTATCCATACTAAGAAAATACACCAATCGTTCTATCAGAAATCATAAATAAAATACATTTATAAATGATCAAGTATCACAAGAAAGGTTCAGCTCAGGTAGGTTATATAAACGACGATTTTTACCAAAAATATTGAAATGATGGCATAAAAGAAAAAACCTTTTCAATGGTTTGTTTTGATAAATTGGCAGAAATAAAGAAAGGCTTAGGTCGATGTACCAAATGGTCTTGTCATTGAGACGAAAGCAAAATTTGAATAATTTACTGAATTTTTCTTGGTTAAATTTTAAATCGCTGGTATTTTGTCACAGAGTTGTTTGTATTTTGTTTTTTGATAACCATCTCATCTTTTGAAAAGCGGCAAAATTATAAAGAAAACATCAGCTGCAGAGTTTTTTTTTTAATAAAATAGAGAAAAAGCAATAAGCAAGCAAGCTTAGTTCAATATGAGTGAAATTCGCGAAAGTTTAAAAACTTCTAGAGAAAAAGCACTTTTATTTCCACAGTGCTCATGTGGGATTTGTTCATATCATTTTATCGAACATCTCAGACAAACGAGACAAGTACAAAAATTTTTTTTGTACATTTTAATGCCAAATTTACTAAACGCGTACGCCATAAAACATTTTTTTATACGTAGCACGTTTTTCTTCTAGACAATTACCACAAAAAATACACATATATATTATATAGATATATTACCACAAAAAGTCTCGTCTTTTGTAGCTATTGATTTTTATCTTGCTTTTATTGCAGTATTCAAATTAACTTGAAAAGCTAGAGGCCCAAAACTCAGACTTAATTTGATGATCACTCACGTAGTCATACTAACGGTAAAGGAAAATATTGTGAGTAGTTTGGACACCTGAGAAGGCTCTCAAAAGTTCTCGATGTTGTGTAGCCGGATAGTATGCACTTGCCGAATTGTGTAACTCACTCGTGATTGCAGTCGTGTTGATATAATATAATAATAATTATAATACATCTGGCTGTACATCCCGCGGAAGTGTGGGGGCCGAGGCTTTCTTATTGCCAAGACCCTTCACAACCGTGAGGTGTGCAATCTCAGGGAGTATTTCGCCCAAGCCGACGGGGGGATGCACCGAGATGTAGTTGCAGTGGACAAAGGACTGACCCCGCTCTCCTTGCCTAAAGAGAACTGGCGCAAACCGGTAGTACTTGATACTACTGACCGCAAGGAGGTATGGCAGAGCAAGGAGCTTCATGGACGCTTTTTTCGGGCCCTTCATGGGCCCGATGTAGACTTTTTAGCGTCCATATCCTGGCTGCGCTTTGGTGATCTCTTTGGAGAGACCGAAGGTTTTGTCTGTGCAATTATGGACGAAGTTATCATGACGAACAACTACCGGAAATATATTGTAAAGGACGGCACAGTTGACATATGTCGAGCATGCCACTGTACCGGGGAATCCATCTGTCATATTATTTCTGGTTGTTCTCGTCTTGCTAACGGCGAGTATTTGCATAGGCACAACCTTGTAGCCAGGATTATTCACCAGCAACTTGCCCTGAGATACAGCCTTGTGGGCAAGGAAGTACCATACTACAAGTATGTGCCCGACCCGTTCTTGAGAATGACCATGTCACTTTGTACTGGGACCGATCTATCATCACCGACAGGACTATCGCTCACAACAAGCCTGATATAGTGGTGATAGATCGTTCAGAGCGCCGCACAATGATTGTTGATGTTATTGTCCCGCATGACGAGAATCTCGTGAAGGCCGAGAAGGATAAAGAAATCAGATACCTTGACTTGGCACACGAGGTTGTCGACTCGACGATGTGGGATGTTGACTCAGCAGTCATTGTGCCGATTGTTGTTACGGCCAATGGCTTAATAGCCAAGAGCCTCGATCTACATCTTAGGAGGCTCGCGTTGGGCAGCTGGGTAAAGGGCTTGATACAGAAAGCGGTACTCCTGGATACGGCGCGTATCGTCAGGAAGTTCCTCTCTCTGAGGCCCTGACCACCGGTAGTTTGGACCCTGTTCCCGATGCCGGTGGGCTACTATTTTTTATATTTTTAAATGTTTTTTTATATTTTGTTATCATCATCATCATCATCATTTCAGCCGAAAGACGTCCACTGCTGGACATAGGCCTCCCCCAAGCATCGCCACAACGACCGGTCCTGTGCCTTCCGCATCCAGCGGATTCCCGCGACCTTCACCAGGTCGTCGGTCTACCTTGTGGGGGGCCTACCCACGCTGCGCCTTCCAGTACGCGGTCGCCACTCCAGAACTTTACTGCCCCATCGGCCATCCGTTCTGCGAGCAATGTGCCCCGCCCACTGCCACTTAAGCTTGGCAATTCTTCGAGCTATGTCGGTCACTTTCGTTCTCCTGCGAAACATTACAGTACATCCTGTACATTTTTAAATATTTCTATTTTTTTATAGAAATATTTAAAAATGTAAATAATATGTTTATAAATGAATAAAGATTATAATATTTTTTATATCTTTTCTTTCTTTTTTTCTTTCTATATCAATGTTCATTGCTCCATATTTTTGACAAGCCGTCTTATCAGCAGCTATGAACCACTCAATGAATATTGCTCTAATGTCAAATGAAACTTGGCCGAAAGGTCCGTGTTAAGAAGAAGGCCAGCAAAGGGCTTTATTAAGCTATTATAGGTACTTAAGGTGGTTTCCCACCGGCGAGGCGTGGAGTAGATTGGATGGGCGTGAATTGAAATCTCGCTGACGCTTTCACACCAAAAGATGTACATCGCGGGTAGGTGCTAGTAGTAAGTGAACGTGATCCCTGTCGCCACGTTCCTTTACTAAATTTGTCAAATAAATACTCTATTCATGCAGCAATAAAGTTCATTTGGTTCTGTGTCGGCGCGAGAAATCGCGAGGTAGAGCGTGGCAGAGCGCGGCCGGGCGTGGCGTGGCAGAGCGCGGACGAGCGTGGCGTGGCCGAGTGAGACCGGGCGGGCCGGTGCGAGATTTTTATATCCGTTTCGCAATGCTCTATTCATGCAGCAATAAAGTTTAATGTTGTACCAACAAATATTTCAATTCTCGCCTCGCACATCCAGACCTTACACACCAAAGATGGGCGTGACGCGAATTGAAATTTTGCTATACAAATTTCAATTCTCGCTCGGCCCATCCACGCCACGCCTCGCCGGTGTGAAACCACCTTTATGCTTAATTTTATGCTGGTGTTAAATGTGTTATGGGTGGTCTCAATGAATCTTAACTTAATAATAATAAAATTATGCACATATCATGGCATAATAAAACGTTTCACCAGGTATTCTCTTCCCGTGTCACGTGATTGGCTGAAAACGACGTCATCGGCTGTGGAGCCAATAGTGCGCTGGTAATATGACATTTGTCAGTCTGATGTGCTACCACTATTTGTAAATAAATTACCTGAGCAATTTTTTTTTACTTTCTTGAATATAAGCACTTTTGAACTAGTAATTTTAAACATTTTTTTTAATAACTAAGAATAACACGAGATGACAAATAGGCTGGTAAATAATGTATTTTATATTCATTATGAATAAAAATCTCCTTAAACGGATTGAAAGAAAGAAAGGGCCATCGCGGGAAGAGAATATCTGGTGAAACATATTATTATACCATGGCACATAACATTTTTATCCTTGCATTAATAATTTCATACACAACTGTGTTTTGTAATTTGGAGCACTGCCCATCACTGAGGAAAAACGAAACGGTATTATATAAGGTGTAACGTTATTAGCTGAGGTTCTTTAAAGGGGTTAGTGTACTCATTATAACGTACAACTATAACTCTATACGTATACGTACGTTAATCCTGTGGGTAACCCCAGAATCACAAAAAAAACAGCTGTACCTACTATAAAAACTCGTTAATGTCCCTCGATAAAATGTATAGAACAGTTATTTGTTTTACGCGACTTCAGGGTTGCTCCAATTATAAAATGGTAATTTAAACAAACATAATATTTCCAGCATATTTATAGTGGTTAAAATAATGCAAATTACTTTGGCTTGTCACCCGACCTCATCGAAAAACTAGGTTAACGGCCTAATCATCATTGCTTATGAACTTTACATAATGGACATGGACATAGAGTCCGCTCTTCACCTATAGCCATTGTTTCGTTTAAAGGCTAATGGGCTCGGGGCCGGCGCGGTGTTATTCAAGTGTCAAGAAGATGAATGTCACGTTATTTATGAGGTTGCGTTGAAAAACTGGCTTATTCTGATACCTGGCTTCCCGACTCTGTTGCATGACAACACATAATGCCACTTTTCACGGTAATCCATGTTTTTTTTATATTACGGTTTTGAATTTTTTTTCGTGACACGAAGTGGCCATTAACTTCGTTGATGGGTATAAACGTAATCGTTTTGAATTATTAGCCGTACCTACTGAATATGATATACCGTCATGTAAATAGTAATTTATTGGGTTTAGTGAGCTATCTGTTTTAATAAAAGATTTTCTTTTGTGTGTAAAATTTTGTTCGTAAAAATGGAGAAAAGGTGACGAAATTGAAATATTGATCAAAAGAAGTCTCGACGCTCGAGTCAAACTTTCAAGTTATTTAATTTTTATCAGCACCTGCGCTGTATTTTCATTGAATTTTTCTCAGTAATTTTTACCACATAAGCTGAATGCAAAGTGTCCAGAAAAAGATTTAAACACAACAAGAACAAATAGCTATTAGCGAGAGGAAACTTTTAATTGAACTGTAACAAGTTATGGCGTAGAAAATATGTGAGTTTAAGTTATATTGCTTACGTCTGTAAGAATATTTTATGAAGAAAATAGCAATCATTTTGTTGAAATATAGGGGAAAGTTAGTCTTGAACAGTAGGCAAAGGGCTGGCAGGATGAATAGGGCGGGCAAGACGATACTCGATACTCGGGCGGGATACTCGATACAGAACAAACACGTAGTATAATATTACAATGCCGACTCAGTAACAGCAATGCCTAGGACCAGGGATGGCAAATTAAAGGCACGCGTGGCACGGAAGGCACGCGACTTAAAATTGTGGGCATGGCATTAAATTGAGTGCATAAAAAGAGCCTCCACGAGCGACGATATTTAATTGATCGTCCGGCGCACCCTGGGCAGTCAGCCCCACTACCAACCTGCTGACTGGCTGATCTTTTCTCCACGGCATGAGCTATAATCAGTATGTAGCTCTTGTCGACACGATAGAAGAAGAAGAAGATTAAATTGAGGAACCTAATTGAAAGAGTTTTAAATGTGTTTGGTCATGTGCACCCCTCCAAGCTCCGCAGCCAAAAGTTGGATACGCCCATGGCACGTTACGTCAAAACTAACAATTTTGTAAAAAAATGGCATGTTGCTGTATGTTCACCATCCCTGGTAGGTGGTATTCACCTAGGCCTTAGGCGATGACCACGGAATATTTCAATAACAATTCCGTGGCGATGACCACCCACTCCGCTGAGTATTCGTTGGCCCTTAAGCGCAACTTTAGTTTTGAGAGCGTTTTGAAGTTTCATGTTCCAAACTTTTGGCGTTTTGTAAGTAAATAAGAGTGAATAATTATGGATGATTTCCGTTTTTTTCTTATCATCATCATCATCATTTCAGCCGAAAGACGTGCACTACTGGACATAGGCCTCCCCCAATTAAGGGGGGATATGCCATAATCGCTACGCTTGGCAGGCGGGTTGGCGATCGCAGTTGGTTGGTTAAATACTCAGAGAACGCTGCTGCCCATCCTCTGGTAAACCCCTTAGTCGCCTTTTACGACACCCATGAGAAGAGATAAGGGAAATAGAGGGGATAATTTTTTTCTTATAATTCTACGAATTTAACTATTTTCTTTAAATTTTAACTGATCTGTTTGTTTCCAATGGTAGGTACATAAATAAGTAAACGATTATTGTATGTTAAGTTTTTGATGAAATACAAAGATTAATTATATGTACAGCAGTTTGTTCCTATAATATCAATCCTGCCTGCCCTTCTTCTACTATTGAAATTACTTTGGACATCATCCAATATAAAAATAAGAATCAAACAGCGCTTTGTATGAAACTTAGTGTTGAATTTTTTCAAACTCCAGGTTTCAATGTCAAATTATTCAAAACTAATAAAATATACAAAGAACTTCCTAAAATGTTATAGAAATAATATTAAAACATAATCTACGAAAGTATAAAAGTCAGCGGCCAACCGTTGTAAAATATATTGTGTTAGTCCCAAAGAAAAAAGTGTAATGTGATATGGATCAATAACCCATTACAGCAAAAGTTAGTGTGTGTTGAATACATTACGAGTATTGTACATGTATAATATAATAACACTTTAGACTATAACTACGTGTATCACATCCCTATTTTGAAAATTCTATGATTAGGACGTGTTTTTTATAAATGTTCTGTCAACAATGCGGGGACAATGTACTTTTATGTCATAAGTTCATATGGCTGAAAACTCACCCCATATACATACAGGCCCAGGCCTAGTTTGGGGGTTAGTATCAGATTTCTTGCAATACATCATCATCATCATTTCAGCCGTAAGACGTCGACTGCTGGACATAGGCCTCCCCCAAGCATCGCCACAACAACCAGTCTTGCGCTTTCCGCATCCAGCAGATTCCCGCGACCTTCACCAGGTCGTCGGTCCAACTTGTGGGGGGCCTACCCATGCTACGCCTTCTAGTACGCGGTTGCCACTCCAGAACGGCCCCATCAAATGGGCTTGCGTTTGACCACCACCTCAACTGCTGTAAAGCGTTCTGTGAGCAATGTGCCTTGCCTATGCCACATAAGTTTAGCAATTCTGCGGGCAATACATATTATAAGATATTGATTGTACAATTTTATAGGCATGTAACTATAGCGTCAAATACTCATTAAGTATACATTTTTTTTCAAATTATTTTCTTTATTTGTGGGAAGCACATCATGTAACATGAAGGTACAGGAAAAATCCTAGTGTGGGGCTACATTTTTGTAAAAGATAAAAAACTGGTTGGTGCCGACAGCATAAGTGGTGAGGCTTTACGATGAATATTTTGTTTTGCATCTATCGTAAAAAGCGCTTAGCTATCTACAGCTTTAAGCTAGTGCTAACTTAGAAACTATTAGCTTTTTTATTATACGTTCTGAATAAGACCTACAATCTGAATATTTTTTTTGAATTTGTGTGAAGAGTTGGTGGAAGCCAGATGCTAGATCTAGGGTAGTGAAATATTGAGAGTGACCTAATTTATTTAGTATGTCGGTAATGTTCGGTAGAGGGTAACTATCTCGGATAGTGACTTCATTCAATTTACGATAGTCAATAACAAGACGCCATTTTTGTTTCCCTGATGCATCAAGTTTCTTTGGAACGACCCAAATAGGGCTCCTCCATGGTGATGAACTAGGTCACTCTCAATATTTCACCACCCTAGATCTAGCATCTCATACGCGCAGAGATGTCAACTTTCTACAAAAATTATCACACTTTGTATTAGACAAAGATCATTTCTTAGGTTTTCGCAATAACTACACACTATAATAAAACAAGTTGAACCGGATTACATCGTGTATAAAGCTAGAGAATCTCTCAAAATTTATTACAACTACCCTTCTGTTGTGTTTTGGAAGCCATCCAACATTTTTGATAAAATCGTATATTAGGATGTCTCCGTTCCAACATTATTAGAGGAATGGTCGTTAACTATGCATGACTAAGAATACCTTTATAGAATTACAAAACGTTTGTACTGCGACAGATGGCCTTGTTTCCCTTCCTAGAAACCGTACAATCCCAACATTAAAACAAGTCAACACGGGTATTTTGATACAGTTATCGACGAAAGCGAAATAGGAAAATATCTTTGTCACAAAGCCTTTTCGCTTTTCGATCAGTATCGACATGACGCAATTTATCTTTGTGACTGTACTTCATTGACAATAAGTATGTGCCTGTACGAGATTGTATTAGCTTTTTTATGTTTCCGTCAGAATGGAAATCCTATTTGTGAAGACATTCGTCCAGCAGACAAAAAGACAGATTATTTTGTATGCCGAATCGGGATTGCGTATCTTTGGATCTGATTGAGTTTCGAATCTAGTAATCTGTATGCTTTACATCCGGGTTGTATAATCTCCAATCAGTCCTTCAAACATTATGTCAACATAGAAACCATTTCACTGGAACCTTACATTCTATCCTACTAATACGCAAATATATGGATGTTTGTTTGTCCTTCAATCACACTGAAACGGCTGAACGGAAATGAATGAAATTGTCAAAAAGATACTACTACTTAAGGTTACTTTTACTAGTTCTTAAGGGATGCGCAATAACGTCTTTCTGAAATAAGCTGAATCATACGCGGTCGAAGCCGCGAGCATAAGCTAGTAGGTGCATAAAATAAGACAGCTGCTAACTACTTTTTTCTTCACCTTTAACCTATTTTACAATACCTAGGCTACCTAGACTTAGTATTAATCTGCACCAAACATTTCCCGCATATGTAGGAACTCATAATAATTTTATACAATAAGTGAGGTGCACAGACATGGTCTTTGACCAACATCCAGAAGTCCAAACTCAAGGTTAGCCAAAGGGCTATCGAGCGCAGTATACTTGGTGTTAAGTTAACAGACCGTGTCCGAAACACAATTATACTGCGCTCCAAAACGCAAATTATTGATGTGGGTCAGAAGGTCGCCCAACTGAAGTGGCACTGGGCAGGATACGTTTGCCGCATGCGAAATGAGCTGTGGGCCCGTATATCACAGGACTGGAGCCCTGAGACAGCGAAACAGGGTCGCGGCAGACCACGCAGGAGATGGAGAGACGAGCTCGATGTCTTTCTCGATGACAGCTGGCAGGAGGCGGCACAGAACCGCGATAGATGGATAGAATTGAGGGATGCCTTTGCCCAGCAGTGGGACAGTACAAGCTAACGTGAGGGTAGTTTTTTCTATGAATCAATCATCCGACGGAGTGGGATCAGTTCGATGCAAGCAGCCGTAGAAGTCGGACACGTGGTTTCATTTACTACACCCGCTCTGGCCTACCTGATAAGCACACATTGTTTATAATTTTAACACTATACTCTGTTCTATATTGTCCAGTGTTTTTTCTCTTATATATATATTTTCCGAGCAACACAACTTACCACATCGTAAGCTGATATAAAATGGTTCTTTACCCCATCATCCTCCCCAGCTAATTTTCAAGATACTTTGAAAGCTTTTTATGGAGTTATGATAGATATCGTTCCATATCCATGACAGCGTTTAAGGATCAAAATTATAATTTTGTTCACCAATTTCCGGTAAACATTGTGTATTTTGTACAAAAGTTCAATAGAAAATTACAAGCAACTCCATATTTTGTTGTTTTTGATTGACTTTGTTATCCGCATTTTTGATTGGATAGGTTCTCCGATATTGTTTTTGGAATTTAATTTAAAGTCCTAATTAATTTTGATTAAATTAACAACGATTGTATTTGGACTATCCGAACATAAATTTATTTAACTAATAAAATTAGGACATATTTTTTTGTGAAATAAATACATTTATCAAACAAGGCTTATCAATATAGATACGATTTTACACGAGAATATATTAAACCTGTCTAGTCAGTTTAATATCATGTCACCATGTAGACTGTAGACGTTTTCCAACAGATAATAATAATACGGATTTTATGTAGGTTTTCACCATAGCAGATTAAATAAAAATATAGTACATTGAAATAAGCAAGAAAATAAAAAAATTACAGCGAGTGAAGTTGTGAGCCAGAAGCCAATGTAAAAACTAGGTATCTAGCACAAGTTAAACTTAGTCATACCACAAAACACCTAACTAGGGTGTTAAAAACTGAGTACTTACCTAAGCACTCAGTATATTAGCTTCACTTGCAACTAATTAAAAGACTAACTAATGATGTAAGCAAATCTTGGAAGTTGATTTTAACTTATTTTTTCTAACGGGCTTGCTTTTGACCGCCACCTCACCTGATGTTAAGGGATGATACGGTCGACAATGATACACGATTGCCCAGCAAAACCGTATTCACTCGAGTCTTGAAGGCCACCAGATATACTTATCGGGAACACAAACTCCAAAGAATACCACTCTTCAGCGGTACGCATGATGCGTAAGGATTGAATGTCTACCATGTAACGGTTGCACATCACCGTGCTGCTTCTAATAATCGTATCGATTTGAAACTTTGCAACTATAACAAATATGTAATTCGGATGACACTACAATAATTTTATACCATCGAGCCGATCTAATGATGGACTACACAGCACCCCTAAAAGCGTGTTTTTTCTTTTAGATTTTAAACTACTAATTTATTTTCTGAATCAACTTCATATTTTATTTTTAATGAGAAAATAATAAAATTACAACCTTTTCTCACGATTGTTCTCTCAATAATTAAGATAATATAAAACGTCGATTCTAATAATGATTAATTAATTCAATAATCACTCGCCATTAAACCAATTTTGCACAAATTTTCAACACAAAAATATAAATAGACATAATTTTATTTTATTTTCACAAGCAACCCCATAGGACAGGGCTTATTACAGTGGGGTACTGGCCAGAAAACCTCCACGTGTGCCTGACGGCTGCTTGTCCTTCTGGACACGTCTGGAGGGAACGGCAGTTGTTTGGCCGGTGCATCCTGGGCACGGGCAATAAAAGCCTTTCGAGGGATTAACCTTTGGGGGATTTTATTGCCTGTGGCGAATATTCTGGCGCGGGAGGAGCCCGTTCTGGGCCAGTGGGGAGTTGCTCCACGTGTCCCTCTGTTGCCAACAGAGGGCACAGTGGAGGAGCAGGGGCGGGCCCGATGTGCACTCACCCTGCCACTGGGCAGGCAACGGGGATACTGTCTTTCCCTGCCCCCGTCGATCTCGTAACCCCAGGAGTGCCCGCTGAGTAGTGACCGCGAAGAAGAAAACCTCTATAAAAAATTACGGGAGGTAGGGCCTGCGAGCAGCAGACTCGGGGTAGTGCAGTGTTCCGTATGCGCCATCGAGGAGGGTGCGGCCGTCGTTAGGCCGCACAGGTAGAAGGGGTTCGCCTGTTTGTGGCGGGCCGGTACCTGTCGGGGGTGGTTGTGTGAATAATCACGGGTTCCCACGCCCCCGGCTAAGGTAGTTGAAGGAACACCGTGGTGGTTTTAGTCGGTAGGAGTCCGACACTGGCTCCACCTACCTCGGGCGGAGTGCGTCCATGAGGATTTCGCTATGGCAAAAAAAAAAGGGCTTATTACAGTGATGAGATGATTATAAGCTTATGGGAAGAACTTCGTTACATAAATTAATTGTAGTTACAATAACATACACCTAAAATACCTTACTAGAGAGAATGCGTAGAAACTGATATGAGCACTACTGAATAAATTAATGCAACCCAAGATTATAGTGTTCAAACCACGAGACAAGCATTAATCCTATCCGAAGCTGAAAGGCTTACTATGCATATTCAGGCAGTCAATAAGCCTCTCCTAGATAAATAGGATGGAGCATGCGTTGCCTATCCCTCAAGCGTTATGATGAAGTGATCGCGTAGTGCGGACGACTCATACAATATTCATGGGCCGAGAATGCGGCAATTTGGTCGCCATGTTCTATGTTCTACAAACAGCACAGATGTATCCTAAGTTGGGAGGACAACACGTTAGTGATCTACTGTGTACAAGAGTGTTAGGCTTATACTGATGGTATGGAAATCCTCTAGTGTCAAGCTTAAGTGCCCGGGATAATAATCCTTGCCATTGACTGAACAAGAACATTTTGGACGGTGAATGCAAGTTATATTAATTTGCAGTCAAATGTGGACGTACCAAAAAGTACCCCTTTTGAAAAGGTTCTCAGATGTACCTTGCGTATTCATACGCACGTATCCACAAGGTACTTTATATAAAACAAACACACTATCACATACACACACGCGCCCTAGCATAAAAACGAACCATTTTTCTTTTATGATTCCTTGTTAATATTATTGTATAGCTACTTAAAAACCTACGAAGTCAATTATTTGTCGTGGATATTGTAAGAACACACTAAATAAAGATTTTTTGTTATCACAGTGACAGCAGAATACTGACTTTAAGTCTCAGGATCACCTAGTGTAGAAGTCAGGGTTTATTTATTCTTTATTATATTCTTTATTTTACATAACCCCAAACGAAAACAACGACAATAGTTTACTCTATTCGTGTGACTTTAAGTATAAAAATCAATATACACGCTGAAATTTGAATCGCTTATTTCCCGAAAAGGGTCATTGTACTCATCATTATGAACAACTTTTACTATGGGACCAACGCAGAAATCGCGAAAAAAAAATCAGGTGGTCCCTACATTTTATCGATTTAAGTGAACACAAACAAACACACAGACACAAGCAAACCAAAAACCATGGGGGTTTGTCCGGAATTCCGTTCTTAGTGGGTGCTAGCTTATGTTACAAAAGGTACCTATTGTCAAAACTGCATGTTTCTAACTTAATTGTTTCGGCTCTGCGTTGATGAATCGGTAGTTAGTCAGGACGTCTGTCTTTACAAGTATAGATATTATACAAAGCTCCTGTAATGGTTACTTGGGAAGAAAATATCGGTCATTGACGTAGGTCAATGACCGATATAGACTGTAGAGTCTGAAGCCTAAAACTTCAGTTTCCCAAGAAAGCGGTACCGTTATGGTGGTCGTAATAGAGCGATGATTTCAAAGATTTTTCAAAGATTTTCAAAGATTTATTTATTTTGATGAATGACGTAAACGTATAGTATAGTATAACGGGCTGGTTTCCGCAACTTCACGTTCAAGCGTGTATTTTGCGTACGGGTGGGAACTTACTCGATCCACCCTAACTCCTCGAAAAAGGCCAGCAACGCCTTGTTGTTCGTAAACGTAAACTAAACATTGTCTAAAATTTAGACAATGTTTTCGTAGACGTCATTCGCTTGACGACCTGAAGAAGGTGGCTGGGGGGGACTGGATGCGGAAGGCAGAGGATCGAATGTTGTGGCGCAACTTGGGAGAGGCCTACATCCAGCAGTGGACTGCGATAGGCTGAGTTGATTCACTTTAGACTCTAAATAACATGGTATGGTTTTCTAGGTTGCGTTGTTAGACATCATATCTTTAAATTACTTTAATTTTACATATTTTATAAAAAATAAATATATATCTATCTTTGTCTATGTCTATATCTTTATCTTTATCAGACATTTTCATAACGTTTTTCATATTACAGACGCTAGATAATAAGGTAGTGAATTAAGTAAATCCAAACATTATTCATATCTGTTACCTACTTGGAACTAAAAATAGAACTGAGTATAAAACTATTAGATCAAGACCGGTGGAGGTGCTAGTAATCATGTCCAATGTGACAGGTGGTACTATTACCGGCCGTCTACGTTCATACATTATATTTTACAGACAGCTTTATTACCTACGTCTAGTCCTTTAAGGTTTAAAGGTATAATAAAATTCATGCATTGCTATGCTATCTCGTGGATCACCCAGAGACCAAGTGGAAGTAAGTAATGAAGTTGCTGTTCCTTGTATTTAGAGTCAATTAGTTAGATATTCTTGATCATAATATTATTTAATTTTTTGCCTAATTAAGAGTGTACTCGTTGTATCAATTTGAGCGATTCATTTTGCTCTCTGTTTGCTGTGAAACTCCGAATAAACAATATGTATTGACGCTTCGTGCTATCGCATTCACTCACCTACGGCTAGGTTCAGGAGAACCCGCACACCGTACTTCATTTCGGGCATTCCCTTCGTAACATTATCGAATCGGCACTCACCAATGGCAAGGCATGGCAAAGGACTTTTGTAAGCTGAAATGAGTATGAATCTTTAGCGCTCGCTCACATTTCATTGATATTCTCACAAGGATACTAGTTGCCGTAGTAAGTCTGTCTAGTTACTAGTAAGTCTCCTTGTGACAAAACTAAATACCTAATTTCAGCTTTAAAAAAATCCTTTGCCATGCTGTGCCGTTGGTGAGTGCCGACCAATATTCGGAGCAAGAATGTCCTTTAATTTAATGCGCTGCTGCTGGATTGCGTACGTAACCCAATATGAGGTGACGTTACTCAATACAAATTCGACACCGC
Organism: Asteroscopus sphinx; assembly: GCA_949699075.1. Classification (NCBI taxonomy): domain Eukaryota; kingdom Metazoa; phylum Arthropoda; class Insecta; order Lepidoptera; family Noctuidae; genus Asteroscopus; species Asteroscopus sphinx. Next base: position 18,245,840 of record OX453013.1, read on the forward strand.
TTTGCTCTTTTTAACCGACTTCAAAAAAAGGAGGAGGTTATGTATACCGATTACTCCGAGATTTGTGGGTCGATTTACGTGGTTGTTTTTTTATTTGGTAGAGGAAGCCCGCGCGGTGGTCCCATATAAATTTTATTGACTTAGGTTGACCAGTTTTTTAACCAGCTTCAATAAATCAGTTTATTTTAGCTTCGGCTATCTAGATGATCTGCTCATTGGTACGTTTTTCTGAGAATTCTTGGCTGATATGCGTGTTTTTTTTTCACGATAGTGATTGGAGGTTTGGAAGAACATGAGTGAGACCTTTGTCCAGCAGTGGGATAGCAAAGGTTAATAAAAAATATATTCTCAAATTGGTTATATAAACATTTATGAATCAACCCTCGCAATTATCAACTAAAAAGTATGAAATAAAAACTTTTTAACAAAAAATAAAACCGACTTCAAAAACCTTATCTAAAACGTAAAAAATAATCATTGTATGTATTTTAAAATCTTAACATAAACCAACATTTTGAAGGCGGCGCGTGATTTTCATGTACGTTCACATAAACTGTTTTTTTACTATAGATATGCGCTCGACTGTACATTATATTCACATGACGCAAAGGGTCAATCACGCGCCGCCTTCAAAATGTTGGTTTATGTTAAGATTTTAAAATACATACAATGATTATTTTTTACTTTTTAGTTAAGGTTTTTGAAGTCGGTTTTATTTTTTGTTAAAAAGTTTTTTACGTTTTGTTATTTGCAGTTACGAATTTTAAAATCATTTTACAATGTCGCGCAGACTCCGTAGTTTGAGTCATCTAATACTCACTATAAAGAATGGCAAAGAACACGTTTATGTTGTACTGCAGTGTGTAATTGTGTATCCAGCCTAAATCATAGATCAACCTTACGTTTCCATAATTGCTTATGTCAGATATCATTCCGCACATTAAATGACATTCTAGTACAGATTATAGGGGATGGATGTTCCAATATAATAGAGGAACAGTAAATTCATATAATGGGGAATGGATTGTCTGTCATATCAACCCTAAACATATCGGGAATGTCCTTCAATGCCAAACACGCAATTAAATGTTTCAGCTTGTACCGCAGAGGACAGCATGATGGCATTTTGATTTATCTTTTTATGGTACAATGTCGTTTCCTCCCATGGACCCTTTCATCCGATAAGAGCACTCAACAACCGACCGTACTTTAACAGAAAATCAATATGACATCCAAGAACTTACGTCATACATAATTCTGAAGAATACCGGATCGGTAAAATTTCTTCGTGAGCTAAACTCGTCAAAGTAAATATCAAATGGAATCTAACGAAATAAAAATTTTGCCCAAAATATATAAGTACCTAGGCTCGTCTAACACCCGGAAAAATTCCTCCAACTTAGCTAATAAAGATTTATCGTTGCGATAAAAAATTTCATAGCAGTGAGTTGGCCGTAAATAATTCGTGGCATACCTGCGAATGCTGATTTGACATGGGTCAGGGCCCCGAACTGAAGCCGTGTAATATTTTATTCCTTCCGACTCGAATCACAAGTCCAACCGCGGTGCAAATTGAAATTTCGCTCGGACTTCGCACTTCTTCTTATTGGTTTATGTATTTACCTGCGCTTCAGATGAATATCGATCGTGTTTTTATACAACGTTACTTTTTGTTTACGCAAGTTGAGAAACTAGTTAGGTCAGAATCACGAGGAGAATCGATTAGGTTTTTTTTTTCTGAATCACAAAATTACATGCTTTTAGACTCGGATGAATAAAAAATGGCGGACGGAATCTCGCTAATTATTATTAATCAGTTTATTGTCAGATAAAAAATCCATAATTCACAATCAAAACATAACATAAAACATAAAATAAAAATAAATTTACAATTATAAATTAAAACAATAAAGCTAAGAAAAGATTGAAGCACTTAGTTTTTTCCTAAACCCACTATAATTTCGGCAGAATTTTAACACACCAGATTTATATTGTTATTTTATTTGTGACACTACGACAATGACTACCGTCACATCACATGAGATTTGTTGCGTAATGGCGGCTTTTTGTCTTACTATGGTTGTGAATGTGTGCGTGCCAGCCCGCATTTTTAAGCGAGCCATCATACTATGGGTGCTTCACTCTTTGTTTAGCGAGATTCCATCCGCCGTTTTTTATTCGTCCAAGCTTTTAGAGCTACTGTGAGTTCGATGCAGTTGGTAGCGGATAAAGTGAAATATGTCGTATAGAGAGTACCTACTTGATGCACGGAAACTAATCGGACTGAACTTGTTGGATCTTATGGATCTATTCACGATCCACTGATGTAGGTACTGTGATTACGGCACTATGATTAATGGGAAAGTGCGGAGCTACGTACGGTCGACCGCACGTCGGTGGTAACACTTTGACATTAGCAGCTTCTTTATTTCTTAAGCAGTAGGGGCGGTTTTTGAATTGACGTGTTACCACTGTCATGCAGGCGACTGTACCAAATTGTATCAAAGACAAACTGAAAAAAGTAGAAGGATAAAATATCTTTTGTTTGAAATTCAAAATTGTTAAGTCTTTTAAAGAGTACTTTAGGACTTCAACGTGTAAATTAACCGCTTAGTTACGTCACTATGAAATGGGAATGTATTTTTTGCGTATCATACTTATTGCGGAAGGACAATATTATGGTGCATCAAAGACAAACCGAAAAAAGAAAATTGTAAAGTCTTGTAGGGCACTTTAACTTCAACGTCCAAATGAAGAACTATAGGTACAATGACGATAAAACAATTTGATTAATTAATCAGGATTGAAGTTGATTACTCAAGCTTCATTAGTTCAAGCTCCAACTAGCTTGAAGGAATATAAAATTTCTCAGACATTAAAATTTTGTTTAAAATGTAAAGTAAGGTTTTCTGCACTTTTAATAACTTAGTATTCCTTTTCTGAATGTAAATTTTAATTAGTTTTAACAAGTCATGTCAAAAAGGAGAGGAAAGTAAACTAAAGCTAAAGAGATAAGCATGTTTTATAGATAATTAAAACTAATAAATTTTATCTACTCTTTTTTTAGGTACCAAGCTATTCAGAGTAGAGACCTGCAAAGGATAATGAAGCTTATCATTTAGGATTAAGTTCTAAATTGTTTAGTATCATCATTGATCCGAAACCGACAAAAACAAAGCACTCACATTCGGCTGTTTGTCCCACACTCATTAATTTGACCGCGCGGCTAACCCCGAAATATCCTGAGCTATTAACTACCAAAACAGGGTATACAATAAATTGAGACTTTTCATATATAAATCAGGGTCGAGGCGTGTCGCAGAAGGTCTGCAGATAAACCGGATAGTATAAGAGTGAGGGGCATTACACGGAGCAGATGCGGCAGCCGGGCCGTCGCGAACTCATTCACATTACAACCGGTTTTATGTGAGGACCGGGCGAATCTTGCTTTAATACTGTACGTTTCCTTAGAGAAACTTGCACAAATTGAAACACTGAGGCCTCGAATAATTGGAATATTTCGTAAATTGTACAGTACTTTGGAAACTTCATAATTGTAGCAGAAGATATCTTAATTAAATTGTTCGTTTTTCAGGATTTTAAATAAACTGATTTGTAATAAGAAAATTATGAACACAAATTTATGATTTAAATATTAATAGATGTGGCGTACTCGCAATTTAAGCGGCAGTAAAGTACTTCAGTCTATTATACCAATACCAATTTAACACAAAGCACACCGCATAATTCTACTGCAATTTGTCCACACAAGCTAATTAATATAATATCCACAATAAATAATTGGTGTCAAAAACATATTATGTCATCGAAATCGTTTTATTCTCAACATTAATGTATTAATAAGAGTAGAGCAATATTTCCATACATATACAATTCAAAACTCAAATATGTTTTTTTTATTTAAAATAAATATAATCACAGGCACTTTTGAAACATCAGGCTTTAGTTGCACGGTTTCAAATTGAAAATACATTAGTTATCCGTTATGAAATGATTGTTAAATTTGGCCGTCTACGTCAACTGAAGATTGCTCCTAAGGCCCATAAACAGCAGTGTCTTTCTATTGGCTGGTATGTAAGCTTATAATTTCTAGACACTTAAAAATATTTTTCATATAAGTACCAATTCCTTATCAGTTACAGTGGTGCTATATTTTTATGTATACCTCAAATCATATCTATGCATATCTGAACCTCAATTATTAATATAAGAAAAATGAAAACCATAAATGAATCTGAAAACAAAATGAAAAAATCTTCTTAAGTGCTTAAACCTCTCCACATTCCCGGCCATGTTTCCTTGGCTCTTAAATCCGAATATCCGGCTTCATCTGGGAATCTTTATTTGTCTTAAGGATGAATTTCACCGTAATGGATGAAGGCATTTTTTTATTCAAGATGAAAGTTAAACAAGCAAGAATTATGAGATGTATGAGTATGGATGAAAGGTTTGAAGGATGAAAATTTATAGGAAAAGAAAGAAATCCGTGCTCGTTAAAAAATACCCATGTAGTTAGAAGCATCGGTCCCAACAAAAAGTGAACAAATTAAATGATGTATTCTAAAACTTAACTGATTAAAGTGTATGTCTGAAGCATAACTCTTACGAGTGTGAAACGTGGACCATGACACAAAAAGAAAGATAATTTTTGGAAGCTTTTGAGATGTGGAGCTGGAAAAGAATAGAAAGAATTTGTTGGACGGAAAAGAAAAAGAACGAGGACGTTTACAATTATTGAAAACAGGAGAGAGAAAATGTTGGGGTAACTAATAAGTCACGATCATTTTATAAAGACTATTATAGAATGAAAGACGGATAGGAAGAGAAAGAGAGGAAGAGCTAGAAAAACTTTCATACAACGAGTAAACGAAAATGAAAAGTGAAGTGTCCTATCAGGAAGTTAAAAGAGAGGCGCAATTCAGAAACAGATGCAAAATACTCTACTGGCATGGTCCTATGACAAGGATCTAAGTCTGTTATACATTTAAGAACATTAAATATTTTCTCCGGATGAATAACAACTGTGCATGGTAGGCGGAGATTGCTTACTCTCAAGTGACCTGAATGCTCGTTTGCCCCCTATACTATACAAAAAAAGGAAAGTTTTTTTGTAGATAACACTAATATTTTAACCACTCGAGTGACCTTGGGTACTAGTAGTACCCAAACGTGTTTTGCCTCAAAGTGGCCATGGGTAGTAGTACCCAAGCGAAGTGAAAGTGAAGTACCTCATGAATATGTCTAATATTTTTCTAACTAAGAGTTATTTCTTTTTGGCAATATTATCATCTAGTTCCTAATGAATAACCCATCATTTAAAGGTACGGCAATACTACAACCATTCACTCAAAGATTTAATATAAATATTTTTTATTCAGTCTGTTGTACCTACGTCTCGTCTTGGCGGCAACGAATTTACCTTATTCTCGTATTTTTTCGATGCAATGTGATTTTATTTAATTTCTACATAAAGAATAATCACACCATGCATTTTAAACCATAAAACATCTAGGTTAACAATTCACTTTATTGTTAAAATTAGTTTCATAAATTAGACAAAAAATGCTCAATGTTTATGTTTACAACCGATTATTTAAGTGAAGAGATCATAAATTAAAACGAAACTTTCACTGGTTGAAGTGGCCTATTCATAAGCATTATAAAAAACTTCAATTGTAAGCAACCTTCTGAGAAACAAAGTCATAAATAACGTTTTTCGTAACATGAGCGGGCCGCGCATATTTATTCGGCTAATAACGTAATGTCGTGGCCACTCAACGGTTAAAAGACAGATGCGGCCCGGTCACTCCAGCGGCTAATTCATCATTGGCCAAATTATTTTTAAAATAATCTGGCAAATAAAATCAAAACTAGTCAAATTAGAAACCTCAATATTCTCAAAAACATCCCAGACGTATAAAAAACAAAGCAAAGAAAAAAATGGTACATCAATAAACAAAAGTAAAATCCTACGAAATGGAAATCTTGTAAATTATAAATCTACCCTGAATGGAATTGAAATCTACATAATGGTTTGCGCAGAGAAAAATGTGAGTACTGAACAGTACGACAATAATACGAAACATTCGGGAACAAAGCGTGGCTTTAGACGGAGTACTGGAGTGGCTGTATGACTATGTATTGTAGAAGAAAGTACCTAAACATGCACGTATTTTATGTACTTTTGTATAGATGTGTGATTCAACGATGAAGTATTAGGAGATATTTAAAAAAAACTCAAATAGCTAGTTTTTAGGTATAAGTAGTTGAACTGCAATCGTTTGAACCCAAGCCTTAAATAATAATATGAATACAATTATGACTTATTAATTTCTTAGGTTTTCGGTATCACTACACATTACCTATAATAAAACAAGTTTAACCGGATTACATCGCGCATAGTATTTTGAAAGCTTTGCAGCGTTCGTGGTCGCATGAAGACTAAGTTGACAAACGTCTTAAAAAAAATAAAAATAAAAAAAATAAAAAAAGTTCTAAAATATTTTTATATACCGTACATTTTTTATTAATTAAAATCGGAAACGATGCACGCAGTAGTCATCTCAAATATATATTTGATCGTTGCTAATCACTCACAGTATCATTATGTTTTACAAAATTGCAAATTGTACGGTAGATTAAATATTTTTTAGAAATACCTGAAAAGGTGGTTGTCATCTTAGTCTTCCTGCGACCACGTCAGGAAAACAAATTTAAATAATATACGCGATCTAAGGCGGCCCATACACCTACAATATAATTGTGCAATATTTGCAATTGCGCAATGATATTGACCGTTTAGGGGTGAGATTGAAAGACAAATGAAGATCGGGACGATACAATAAGAATTGTGCAATATTAATATTGCGCAATTATATTGTAGGTGTATGGGCCGCCTAATCCGGTTAAACTTGTTTTATTACAATTATGACTTAATTAGTCATATTTTGAAATATACAACATGTAATAGAATTAACGCAAGAACTGAAAGTAGTTTGTTTGCAGAATCACTATGATAATCAATTGCTATGGTTTTAATACCATGTTACATTTTACCAATTTGCAGATCCAGCAACCAACTCGGGAACTTACTGGATACCCAAAAACCATGTAATCATGTGATTTTAAAAAAAACAGGTATTTTATGAAAAATCCTAATTGGGATGTTTGAGGTCTTGCTTTAATTCTGTTACATGTTGTTGCTGTACGTTTCATACTCCAGTTTTTACTTCGTTAAACTGTGAAGGCAACTCCCGTCAACAGTTCACCATACAATTTCATGAAATATTCCCATTTCTTCATGTTCATTTTTTCATGTTTTAGAAAAAAAAAAGTCTTTATAAAGGTTATCAACGCATCGGCGACTCCCCTGGTTTTGCTGATGAAAATTGGCGGCAGAGATTGTTTTTCATCAGGTAAACCGCTTGCTTGTATCCTCCCTCTAGTACAAAAAATAGGACACCTTATAACTTTATGTTATCTCTGAAAACTTCTTCGGATTTGGTTACCTAAGCAAAGTATTTAAGTATAATTTTTCATTATTATGTAAGTCTTAGGCATATGTGCGAATTGCGTTACTATCACAACAAAGCAGACCTCTCATCCAAATTCAAAAACATTCGCATTAAGTTTTTTCATGTTTCCATCCGATTTTTCATATCCGTTCAACCAGATTTCATTTTTTTCCGTTGTATGTACATGTTTTTTTTTTCACTAAAATAAAAATACGTAGAAACAAAACCGACAATCTGATGTTAGTTTAGATAATGGATTCGGTATATTTTTTAGTTTGACGCACATGTTGTGAAAATAACAAAGGCCAGTTTCATTTAAACGGAATTCCAATCATGTTTATTTTCTCAATATTTATTTACATTTCAGACTGTTCAATATTTTTTTTCAGTGACAGTATTGCAAGCTTTTTTACACAAGTTAAAAACTCATGTTACTATCCAACTCTAGCATAATAAGTTTATTATCCAACTACTATTCTGTTTTTTGCTGCGAGGAGAAAACCATAAAAAGTTTGGCTGCCTCATAATGGCCGTAGGCCGGGGTGTGTGGGATTTTTACCCACTAAAACTCCCCAGTGGCCGTCTTCAGCACAACAAAGGGGGATTCTTGGAATTTTATATGCCTCCGAAGTCCTTCCTATGCTACGCCTGTAAGGCACGTCTTATGGAGACTCCCTGTACACCTGACCGGTGCATATGGTGACGCATGACCACTGTGTGCCGCCGCCATCCCAGACGTCACATAGTAGACACTCAGAGCCCCCACCATAAGAATAGACAATAATACTAGTATTATTATCTATTTTATGCCCCCACTCTGAATGCCCATGACCTCAAAGGCCTAGTTACTACGCCTATGTCTTTTGGAGACAAATTTACTCTTGATACTTCGCATCGTGTGAATACGACTATCTCATAGATACTTACTTTTTTAGGGTTTCGTACCCAAAGGGTGCCAACGGGACCCTATTACTCTCGCTACGCTGTCCGTCCGTCCGTTTGTCTGTCACATGGCTGTGTCTTTGTAACGGTAATAGATAACCAGTTGAATTTTCGTACGTGCCACGTTACGTTCGTGCACGGTGAGTTGATGTCTTTTGATGAACTCTCGTAAATTAAATCAGTTTCTAAAGGGTATCAGGTCGATGGTGATCGACCTGATACCCCTTACTATGTGAGTCTTATTCGCATTGGGCCGGTTTTTTTTATTAGCATGTCAGCAATTAAGTGGCGTAGTAAGTGTTAAATTCTAAACTTGAAAAGGACATTGCTAAAGATCCTTAGTGACTCCGCCTTAAGGCGTTACAAATTAAAGTTGATGCCCACCATATACAACTCGATGAAGCCAATGTATTGCAATACATTCATAAACACGGACAGTACTAAATATAATTTTAGATTTTTTAAATATTTACTATTTTGACACTTAAAATCACAGATATCTGTGCTATTTTGATGTCATGTTTTGCTTTTTTTGTTATGTCAAACAACCTACATTGTCGTCAAGTTGCCAGTCGATGCCAATTTTTTGGAATTTCTTGTGTGAAAAGGAGTCTATAATATTGAATCATAGACCATAGAGTATCGAAAAAAAATATGGATGGTACACAGATATCATAGATGGTACAATTTTATCCGGTGACGTCATTAATGTATTGATACTCCTTAAAATATAAAAAATGGTTCTTGTACTGTCCGCATTAAATACAATATATATTATGAAACGAAAAAATTCGCATGTTATTTTCGAATATTGTTCATCTTGGTAACAGTTTAAGGCTATTTTTATCAATCCTTTGTCACACGTTCTAACTTGAAATATATCCTAGTAATGGCAACACAATATTTCATTTTCGCCCTTCACGGTATGTAATTTTATTACTGGGATCAATTTTATGACATTCGATACTTTTACGGTTGTTGAGCCTTAAACGTAAAAGGGTTACTGTTACGTTCCGCATTACTTCACCTCCTTTGTCCTTGTATGGAATTTTGAGAAGCAATTTTATGTTTTTAATAGATTCCCGTTTTATTGTCGCACGATACTATACGAGTATACGAGATTTTATGGAGGTTTCGGTGTTAAATTTCACTTTACGACGTAATCAGGAGTTGGTACAACGGTATTATTAAGACCTGTGTTGGATTTGCTTAAAATCTCGTAAAAAGTGTCATCTCGTAAATACATTTCGCGAAGATTGATAAATGTCGGTGCCCGCCAAAAAGGTCAACTTCTCTTTCCAGGGTGTCATAACATTAAACAATCTATTTACGACAATAGTAATTAGACGATCATATTTGCGGTAACTAAACCGATTGCCAAGCGTATAAAATGTTTATAAAGATAGGTATCTATACTACGTGTTATTGAAATAACTGAAAACCTCTTAAGTGGTCATTGTACTCATCAGTATTAACAACTTTTACTATGGGACCAAACTTGATATTGCAAAAAAAAACAGCTGATCCTTACATTTGTGTTCACATAAATCGACAAAATGTAGGGATCAGCTGTTTTTTTTTTTCAAAAGTACAATGACCCATTAAGAGGTATTCAGTTATTTCAATAACACGTTGTATTTGATTTATTCAACACTTATAACATCTATTTATATCTTTATGAATTTTCTTCACGCACAAATTTTGAAGCGTAGCTTCTAAAGCTTCGTTGTGCGCTCGGCTGACATGGGAATAAACCGAGAAAAAACGAGACCTTCAACTCGTGCGAACGTTCTATCCGCGCTTGCAAATGTGTAGAGGCTTTGCTTCTGTCCGTTAATTTTTTTCTATATAAACCAAATGCTGCCTTTTCTTCTTTAGAATTACATAAAATATTGAAAAAAAAAAAAAACTTGTGCGAATGATGCTGTCAGACCGCATGTTTAAAGTTTCCTCTGAACTGCATTGTCATTGAGTAAAGCAAATGCTGCCAAAATGCAAGATTATGTGGCTGTGGCAGTTTTTAATCGCAACATTTGTAGTGATGTGTTCATGAGAGAATAACATTTATGCAATCCAACGTGACGTGTCTGTAGTGTGGGTGTCGTGTTCTTCAATTTGAATAAAACGGTAAATTATTATCGTGGATATATGTAGCATCATACTCTGTTAGCTTGGTTGAAAAGAAAAATTAGGAAAATTCATGTGATCTGTTTTAGATTGACGTCGAGTAGATAAAGATGTCCAGTTATGTGATGATTAAGTGATAAGCCAACAACGGTGTAAGAAAATGTGTTTAGACAGTGAAAAATAAAGTGACTTTATGAAACATAACATAACATCATGCCTGCATTTCCCGAAGGGGTAAGCAGAGGTGTATAGTACACCTACATTTCGACAGTTATGTTATAGACCCATGTAATAGGGGGCGAGCCTATTGCCATTGACCGGGCATAAATCCAGACTCTGGGCTACTACTGAGAATTTCCTAATGAGAAAACCCAATTACACTTTGCCCGACCTGGGAATTGAACCCAGGACCCCACGCTCAGCAGTCGCGCTTGCAACCACTAGACCAACGAGGCAGTTTGTGAAACATGTCACAAAAATCTTTTCTTATTTAGATAGAATGCATACAAAATACTATAAAACTTCAAAACTCGCACCGATAAACGTCTTCATCAACAAAGTCCTTTCTAATGTAACTTGTCGGATTGCAATACACGTCACGTACCGGGAGTACAACGGTAGCGAGGGACTGACAACGCTAGCCGCTTCATCCGAAATATCCCGCCGATGTACACAGACCACGTGACCGCTCCGCACTCCTGATCGCCTGGTAGCACAGAACAAAAGCCATTCTTTTATTTGTATTGTGTTTGGCGGTAAAAGCATGGAATCATGAAAAATTCAAGCCTGCCTGTCGGAATCGCAAGCCAGTAATCTATAGATATCTAGGAACAGAAGAAACTAGTATTTTATTGAAGACGTTACTGGCACGCAATACATATTTAGACGGTTTGAATTAGTGAAACCATTTGTCAGGGTTTGTCTTGTCAGTTATCGTAGACTAAATCAGACATGTACACGCAAGGAACGACTAAAACATGTTTACTCGTAATAAATGACTTGATTCGGTACTACACGAAATATAAATTTGTTTTACTACTACCAAAAGTGACAGATTCCCCGTTGAACATTACGAAACTTTTGTATGTTTTACATGTTAATAATACATTGTGGATATTCCAAACATTTGACGACGACATTTATGAAACAAACTTGTAATTAAAGACAACAGTAATTAATAAAGAGATATATTGCCGGCGCTTAGCAGTCGTAACACTGAATAACATTTTAATTTCTTAGACCGTAGATAAAAGTTGGACCATCTTGCGCAAAGCTCCACTCTCGAACCAAATTAAAAAGCTGAGGATGCACAAAATGTTTTGGCAAATTTCCTCGAGTGTAGCCGAAGTGCAGGCCGAGTGTGGAGGCTCATTGCCTGGAATTCCCTAGGGAAGAGAATGCGAATCACGTCCTAGGCCAAGAGAATTCCAGCGCTTTGGACGATCTCTCAAATTATCCGTTGGACAGAGTGCTCTGGATGTAATTCCAAGCATTAGTGGAATTGCTCGTATGTGAGATCAATTGATCGGAAAAATATTTAGTAGTTACGGTATGTTGTACGATATTTCAAAACGATTCGTGTCCCCAAATATGTGGCATTGCAACTCGTATGAAAGAATGGTTATAATGGTTAAAAACAACTCGCATAAACTTTTCTGTTTCACTGTTAAATATACAGAAACAGTGACTTTTTAGGGTTCCGTACCTAAAGGGTGCCAACGGGACCGTATTACTCTGCCAATGCCATTTGTCCGTTAGTCCATCTATCTATATATCTGTCCGTCTGTCTACCACAGGGCTGTATCATTTTAACAGTAATACGTAGCCAGATGAATATTTCATAGTGTTACTATGGCTTCCGTCTTGGCAAATTCAATTTTTTTTATTATAAAACACAAAGGGGATCCCCGTTCAAAAACCTCGAAAAATAAAGCTTTTATTCAAAAATTTCTGTTTCTATACTCTTTCTTGAAAACGGTATAATTTAGCAAAAAATAAGGCAAACACAGTTATGTATGGTGGTACGAAACCCTTAGTGCGAAAGTCTGACTTGCACTTGGCTGGTTTTTACGTTAATCATCATTTGAGCCAAAAGACGTCCACTACTGGACATAGGCGCCCTCAAGCATTGCCACAATGAATGGTTCTGCGCTTCCGCATCCAGTGGATTCCCGCAACCTTTATGTTTGTATCTGACATGAAATTAAAATTTCTAATTATTGGACAAGTAAAAACAAACGTAGGTTTGTAATTTGATTATTTCCCATACTACTATCCCAGCACTAGGAAATCGCACGCAGTAATCAAAATGCAAATTAAATGTCAAAGTAAATACTGCACGATTATTATCCTTTTAATGGCTATAAAGCTTGCAATTAACTCCAGACCGTTGTTGTTATGTGTACGGTTTGTGTATATTTTTATTAAACTAGCGATCGTTTGCTGCGATGCGGGTGAATTAAATCAGAGGTCATTTAGTTTTACTGACGTCGATAATTACTGCCGTGCTGCCTACCGACTCGTTAAAACTACCACAAACACACTATATACACTTGAGCGTATTTTAGAACAACAATGTTGGGGAAATTAGAATTAAATAGGAAAATATGTAATACTAATATTTGCCCGCGGCTTCGCTCGCGTATAATAGCAGTAGCATCGGTGTTCGATGCTGAGATGGTGGAAGGAGAAGAGTACTCAGTCAAGTTTAATGCAAAACAAGTTGGTAGTATTATAAAGAATATGAAGCGAGGAAAATCTCCTGGCCACGATGGTCTTAGCATCGAACATCTACAGAATGCTGGGCCGCATTTGCCTAGGGTTCTGGCAATGTTTTTTACGCTTTGTGTTGCACACTCGCACTTGCCGCCTGAGATGACGAAAACTGAGGTCGTCCCTATTGTAAAAGCTAAGACTGGGGACATATCTGTTAAGTCCAACTATAGGCCTATCTCTCTGGCAACTGTGATTTCTAAAGTGCTCGACGGTTTGCTTAGCTTGCAACTGGACCAGTACTTACACCTGCACGACGCACAGTTTGGGTTTAGGCCCGGTCTATCGATCGAGAGTGCTATTTTGGGTCTAAAGCACACCGTTGAGTATTATACGACTAGGAAGACTCCTATATATGCGTGTTTTCTAGATCTTTCCCAGGCGTTCGATTTAGTAAATTATGAAATACTTTGGAGAAAGTTAGCTGATGCCAATGTACCTAGAGACCTGATACGCATATTTAGGAGTTGGTATTCGTCTCAAGAGAACACAGTCAGATGGGGTGACGCAAAGTCAGGAGTGTATGGACTGCAATGCGGGGTAAGGCAGGGTGGAATAACCTCTCCAAAGCTTTTTAACTTATATATGAATGCGCTGATCGTCGAGCTCAGTAGCATGCATGTCGGATGTCATATAGATGGAGTCAGCGTCAATAATTTAAGTTACGCGCACGACATGGTGCTACTGAGTCCGTCGATCAGTGGACTTAGAAAACTTTTACGTGTGTGTGAAGGGTACGCTGCGACTCACGGTCTGAAATACAATGCCACTAAAAGTGAGTTTTTGATATTCAAGGCTGGTACCAAGTGTCCTTCGTGTGTACCCCCAGTGTTACTTAATGGTACACCCCTCAAAAGGGTAAAAATGTTCAAATATCTTGGGCACTTGGTGACAGAAGACTTACGTGATGATGCAGACATGGAAAGGGAGCGTAGGGCATTGGCGATTAGAGCGAATATGATCGCTAACAGATTTTGCCGATGCACGGCGCAGGTTAAAGTGACCCTTTTCCGAGCCTACTGTACATCACTTTATACCTGCAGTCTGTGGTCGAAATACACGCAAAAATCGCTTAATGCCCTACGCGTGCAGTACAATAATGCGTTCAGAGTGTTGTTGCGGCTGCCGCGGGCTTGCAGTGCGTCTGGCATGTTTGCGGACGCCCACGTTGACGGCTTCCATGCCATACTACGCAAGCGGAGCGCCGCAACGCTCTGCAGAGTCCGCGCCAGCACTAACAACATCGTGGAAATGATAGCGAGCAGGCTGGACAGTCGCATTAGTGGCCACTGGAATAGCCTGCACGTAAGTTTATGTGTATATAATGATGTCTACTAACATAGTATATAAGTTATCTCTTTACTAACAAACTCTTGTTTTTTATAAATGTGTATATTTTTTTAATTTTATGGATCGTGAAGGTCTGAATTAAATGTTTTTTTTTTTTTTTTTTTTTTTTTTTTTTTTTTTTTTTTTTTTTTAATTTATAATTCGACTTATCACAGAAAGAATTATTGCACATCCCTCGGGAACTGTTTATCTTACCGGGATAAAAAGTAACCTACACGTTAATCCGGGTTATTATGTGCCAAATTCCACCCAAATTCATTTAGCCGTTTCAGCGTGATTGAGAAACAAACTTCAAAATATCCAAACATCTTCGCAAACTTTAATATTAAATATTAGTAGGATTCTATCATTTGGAAACAAACATTATTTGCATGTTTGCTTTTCGTATAGTTAGCATTTTATATTTCATTGAGGCTTAATTGTATAAAATATACCTCGTTGACTGCCTCGTTGGTCTAGTGGTTGCAAGCGCGACTGCTGAGCGTGGGGTCCTGGGTTCGATTCCCAGGTCGGGCAAAGTGTTATTGGGTTTTTTCATCAGGAAATTCTCAGTAGCAGCCCGGAGTCTGGATTTGTGCCCGGTCAATGGAAATAGGCTCGCCCCCTATTACATGGGACTATAACATAACTGGCGAAATGTGGGTGTACTATACACCTCTGCCTACCCCTTCGGAGAAATACAGGCGTGATGTTATGTTATGTTATGTTTGTATAAAATATAAATTGTGGAAATAAAAATCACTAACGAGTACAATTCTAACCTGCTAGGTTTTAGGTAGGTAAGAATAAGGTGCAGGTTCAAATCCTACTTGCTAGCTGATTTTACTTTTCTCAATAATTGTAATCTTTATATTTCGTCCCAATTGTGTCAATGCCTTAAAATAATGAAATAAATCGTATAACTTTTTTGACAAAATAATTTTAGTCTATTTACGAACAGATTACAAGGTAACATTCCTCCATATTTCCCATATTATGATTGCACCTTCACAAGCAAAACGTACAACAATTCTAGCTCCGGGAAATACTGATTGCATTGTCAAAATGATAAGGGTTTCCCTATACATAAATAAAACAAGGTAAAGATATGTGCCAAGTGGGAACAACGTTTGATGCTTTGACATGCGCAAAATGATCAAATCGCTAACGGAACACCCACATCTCGGACGAATAAAAAAAGGCAGACGGAATCTCGCTAAGATTGAAGCACTAAATTTTTTCGTAAACCCACTGTAATTTCGGCTGAATTTTAACATACCAGATTTATGTATATTGTTATTTTATTTTTGACACTACCACAATGACTACTGTCTGACGAGATTTGTTGCGTAATCGCGGATGTTAGGCTTACTATGGGTGTGAATGTGTGCGTGGCAGCCCGTACTTTTAAGCAAGCCGTCTTACTAAGGGTGCTTCACTTATTATTTAACGAGATTCCATCCGCCTTTTTTTATTCATCCATGACCCACATATTGAAGAAAAGCATGCCCACTTTACGCATGTGTAAATTAGTAAGTTTACTAGTGCTGGGGAGCTTCTTGGTGTGCGTGGAAAAATATGAGTGAGTGCATCGTACTTATTGTTCTTGTTTCTGTATTTGTAAAATAAGTGGGAGAAAAGCGGCGACACTTAAATACGTATATGCAATTATGCATTGAAGGCATCTCCCTTGTTTTTAAAATCTATGGGATTCCCTTATCATAAATATGAGGCCACTCTGTGAAATATACAGGGAAAATCCTTTACAGAAACAGCGGATACACCCTCCCACACAAGTTTATATACGATCATACACATAATGGCTAATAATCTAAAACATACACTAGTGTGCATTGTACACGGGACGACCAGTTTATCCCCAACGGATATTGGAACTGTTATCGTAATATGCAAATTCAATTGCGCAGTGCACTCTACGTGACAATTTCGGGACTATGCAATTGATCGTTACTACCCAATAAGCTTCAAGAATTATTTAGGGGTAGATGTTTATTAAAAAAAAAAAAAAAAATATTCTCGAATATTTAAGGTAGTATGAATTTTACTACTGAGGATCTCATAGAGCAAGTGAGGTGGAGCATACATCATTGAAAATTGCACCTACATTATATTATTGGATAAGAATCTATTATTTTCTAGAATAAACGAGTTATCGTTATCAGGTACATTATTAATGGCATGGATGAGAAAAAAAAAGACCTGCGCGTCACATCTGTCGGGGAGACAGCAAAAAGTTGGTATTAATGGTGTAACATCCACGGGGTCTCTAGTTAAAATGGGTGTTCCCCAGGGTTCAATTTTAGGCCCTTTTCTTTTCTTAGTATGTATAAATGAATTTCCCTATATGATGGCTGAATTGTGAGATATTATTTTGTTCACTGACGATACTTCCCTTATGTTAAAAATTAATAGAAATGTCCGAGATCTTGTACAAGTAAATGAGAGGTTTATGAGCCCTATATACAGCAGAAGACGTCTGCTTTCTGATAAAGTATACCGCAATATGCTGGAATGGTCCCAGACAGTACGTTTAACCGTTCGTCTAGATTAATGTCACAACATATTGGATGCTACAGCCAAAATCTTGCTGAAAAGTGTAGTATTATGCTAATATAGCATTTATTATGCTTTTCGTGACCAGAACATATGTTATACAAAAAGGTTAACGTTGTTTAATAAATGATGAAAAGACTGCGTCAGATTTTATAAAATCTGAGGACCTCACTAGCTTTCTCATCTGAGATTCTTATTTTTAAAATACTATACTCAGATGAAAAAGCTGCTAAAGATATACTTTATTTGGTCGACTTTTATCTGGCTAGACCTCGGACGAATAAAAAAAACGTGGATGGAATCTCGCTTAAAAAAAGATTGAAGAACTTTTTCCTAAACCCACTATAATTTCGACAGCATTTTAATACAGCATACACATTATTTTATTTGTGACATAAAGACCACGGTCATTCGAGATTTCTTGCGTAATTGCAGCTTTTTGTCTTACTATGGGTGTGAATGTGTTCGTGCCAGCCCGTACTTTTAAGCGAGCAGTCTTACTAAGCATGGTTCACTTTTTATTTAGCGAGATTTCGTCCGCTTTATTGTATTCGTCCATGGGCTACACCATCTGTTCCCGTAGGTGAAGCTAGAACAGAAGTTGTGGATATGGTAGCCAACAACTATGTATATGATCGATGACATCACACCCCCGTCTGATGAAAATAATGAAGTTCTTACACCACCTTCAAGCAATTGTAATCTGATACTATTCCCTAAGTATGATACTAACAACCTCTCCAAAGTTCGTGTGGAATTGTACAGACACCGCCACTGTCTCGAACTTATATGAATAATACATAAGCCGAAACTTCGACAAAATCGAGAATTAATCCTTACAAGTGATATCGCACGAACGGTTTTATATACACAAGCGAAAGTTACAACACTGATAATAATATGAGTGCTTCAAAACATAGTTTATAATATTTGTGGCAATAACTGACTCATATATTTGAATTACGACGGTACCGGAGAGCTTTTCACTCAACCATGTTCGAATAAACATTGTATTCGAAATGTATGACGACGCATAAATGTATAAATAAACACGTTTGAATAAAAACCGGCGTTGCGCGCGAACCACTTAAATGTTTTTACTAACGTCATAAAATAATAAAATAATTTAGAACGACGACGTCCTGACTACGATGTCCTCTGGAATCGTGCCAAGCACCGCGGGATGCAACGTTATCCGAGCCTCGAGTACAAACTTTTAAGAAGCATACTCCTGTCTAACTTTGCCGTTATTATAAAATGTAAGAACCGACGCAAATAGCGCAGTAGTAGGAGTTCGACGGATTTTAAGACATTTCAAACAACGATTATGGGCCGAACTCGAGTCGCATCGAACGTTGGATGCTCGCAAATTTTTATCACCTAATGTCGTGCACAGCCGTACGCGGTATAAATACCTATCGGTAATGCGTGCATAACCATTGTATTTGCACGTGACGTGTATCGTTCGAGTTATGCGTTTCCGCGCTAGTTGGCACATGTTGCAGCGTATTAAATTAGACGTATCAGCAGATAGCTTGATATTGCTACAGTTGGCATCTGCGCAGTGCGCACATGTGCGACATTAGCCGCGTCTCATGCATCATTCAGACGGAACCTGCAACCAATCGCTCTTACATTTACGTTATAGCTCACCGTTTACGTGATAAATCGCCCTTCTGGAGGAAACTTGTAGTACCATCACGAGTGCGCGAGCATGTGCTACATAGCTGGCTTTTATCAGATTTTACCAGCTGGTTACGAGAGCTCATGTAAAATGCATGCTCAACCATGTTTGTACCTAATTGCTGTAACAGTTCTTGCATTACGCCCTTATATTAAAAGACGTTCACATATACTTTCATTTTTAAATGTAATTCAAAAAGTTTTATGCCGTAGCGAGAGTTATTAAATGTATATTAGATACAGAGCTTTTTTCGTGCAATATGATTTTATACTAAGCTTTGATATTGGACCGGCTGGTTGACCTTACTGTTAATTTGCCATGACCATGCAATGTTTATATTCAAAAATATACACACAACTGTTAAAAGTAATTTTGCTTAGGGCTTCAGAGATTTCTTTCTGCTTACAAAACTCAGTCATATTTTTAACCGACAAAAAAAAGGAGGAGGTTCTAAACTCAACGCGTATATTTTATTTTATGTATGATCACTGATCACGCATAACTTTTTACAGAGTAGTCCGATTTTAGTATCTTTTAATTTTAAAATAAGAATTACATTGCAATTGTAGGTACCTATTTATTATAATAAAACAAGGTTTAACCGGATTAAATCGCGTATATTATTTAAATTGGTTTCCCTGAAGTTTCGAAAGCTTTGCAGCATTTCGTGGTCGCAGGTAGACTAAGATGACAAGCGTCTTTACAAATATTTCTAAAAAAATATTTTAATCTACCATACAATATTATTAATTAAAATCGTTTCGATGCACGCAGTAATCACTCACAATATCATTATCTACCTACCTACCTACCTATTTAGTTAAATAAACATAGTCACTCATATGATACTGATATATCACTTCACGATAGCCAATATCACTCTCCGTCTCAAGTGTCATAGATCAATAACTGCAGTGCAATACAAAATCTATGAGCACAATATAGCTCGTGATATTGCTATTTCACATTAAATGGAAGTAATTGGGATTCCTGTCAAGTGTGAAATTGACGTCTTCATTGAGCGACCAGAGACGAAATGTACGCCTCATGCAATATGTATGGTCTCAGAATATTATTATGTTTATTTATTTGCTCTTATATTAATTCTGTCCGTATTTATTGCTCATTCAGAGTTATTACTGTTGGGTAATTGTGTTAGTGGCTATAATTCATTAGGCTGGCCGGAAGAGCTGGCTGGTCAATACTGATGTATAGATACTTATGTAACTATGAAGGTTGTGTATGAGTCTATTTCGTATACATTTTGAGATAGGACAGTTATAACTTTTGAAATGTCTTGGACATGGGCATACACGCTGCTATAAATGGTCTACTTGTTTGAATCTGCAGTGCAATAAATACTCTTTTTTTTAAATATCAAAAAAACATTTCCTTTAACTTTAGTTAATTAAACCTGTGGGTATATTTATGTATGTTATGTACCAAGAAGATGTGTCTGATATAAGACTGTTAAGCTCGCAATAGTTTTTGTGGTTTATTTTTGTAATATAAATTCACCATAGGCAAAGAAAAAACGGTTCAGTACCATTTGATCCTTTGTTTGTCAAACGATTTTTTTTATTTATATAGTAATTGACGAGCTTTGGTAAGTATTATCAATGAAAAAAAATTGGAAATTGTTTTTCTTTTTTGGCATAATCCAACCATAATATTTTTGAATGACGACCATTGGGTGACCTCTCGTAAACTCGTTTAATTGTTTTAAATTAACAAAAGAAAATGACCTTAAAAGTTTTGGAGAGTCGCCTAAAACGTTTTTCTGTATCCACAACGGTTAGAACACATTAAATACCCTGTCTAAAATTTTCACCCTGTATACGCTATTGTATCGCTTTTGTTCATACGCACGCTTTCAAGAGGGGCTGATCTTGCAAATCATCTTATGAAGCCACGTGTAAAGTATGTACTGCATTTAAAAGTGCCTCCTCATTCACGTTCCCTGGTCCATTCTCGGGATATACGTGAGAGATAAGTTTGTATACTTTGTAATCTCTTAGCTTAGTTTGTCTTTCAGTGTTACAATAGAAATGGGACGAGAGGGGTGGATAATTCTTAAGGTACATGTATACATCTTTTCTTCATCAGGATTTTGTAAGTGAAACCTGTAAAATACTTTTGAAAATACTCGAGTCAGATCCGACAGTATTGAATTATGACGTCACGTAGTTGAGCAATTGGGAAGGTGACTATTTTTTTTTATTAGTTTTTATTATAAAACTCGAAACTGTATCAAGAAAAATAAGCAACAGTGAAAAAACCAATAAAATATTTCATAAAATGTCCAAGTTATAAGCGATTTAAATTTGTTTTTTAGACAGAGACAGCTCTATCAAAGAATGACGTCATTGTTCAAAACCTTCATAGTAACTTGACATCTCCCTGTACAATGTCCGTTTTGCACGACAAGGGCAGAAAATACCACCTCCAAGAACTTAAAAAGCGTGTATCTCTTCCATTTTTTCATGGATTTTGTTTATTTTTTCTACAATGTTATCCTTTCTGTACTTCCTTTTAAATAGTATAACATTTTTGGTCATTTTTAACAGTACGTAGTCAACTACCGGATTGGCTGCTGAGCTACGGGCCGCAAGTTCAATTTTCACATAAAACAAATAAACCTACAGATAGTTTCGGGTGTTTGAGCTTGTGAATTTGTATTCGTACAAAATATCCTTAATGTCTAATGAATAAAAATAGTACTGATAATTTGACAAAAGTATTTCTGACAAATAATGATAATGATCATCATCATTTCAGCTGAAAGACGTCCTTTGCTGGACAAAGGCCTCGCCCAAAAGGCGGGGATATGCCATAATCCACGCCACATGCCACGCTTGGCAGGCGGGTTGGCGATCGCAGTTGGTTGGTTAAATAGAAAGAAGAAAGAAAGAAACACATTTATTGGACACAAATCGACAAACACACACACAACAACAATAGCAACAAAAAGACAAAAAAGTGTAATAATAAAATTATGACATAAAAAGAAACAATATTATTGACGCGCACAACATGAACACAAAAGGGTATAGCAGGGGATGGTACTAGCACGACAGTGACCAGTAGGTATTGCTCTAATTACACATAAGAAAGAGAAGAAATAGGTAACATTGCTAGGTTATTGTACATTGCTAGTCTCGCTGTGGCATTATGTGTCCAAAATACTCAGAGAACGCTGCTGCCCATCCTCTGGTGAATCCCTTAGTCACCTTTTACGACACCCATGAGAAGATTTAGGGCAAATAACACTTATCTTGAATGTATTTACGGAATAACAAAATTATGTACAACCAACATAATTTAAATTAAGGAACTTGATAATTCTATAAACTATTTCCGAGCATTTGAAATTCGGGCTAAAGTTTTTCGAAAGTATGATAGGCTACCTTTGTAAACACCAACGATACAGGAGAAATCCTTGTTTGGGGCAACAATAAAAGGAAAACAAAAAAAATTAAGCTATAACAAAATAATAATATATACTTTCAATAAATAATAGGTACACACGTAGATACCTATTATTTATTGGCTTATGGCTAAATTTTCAAAATAATAATTCGGATTGATTTGGATTGGAATAATTTTCAAGTGTGTCTAACGGTCACCATTTTTTTTTTGTTATCTTCAAATCTAGAGAAATCCTTTTCTTAATATGCGTACATTTTACATGGCCTCGCATGACCAGTTAAATAAAAAAACATTGTATGTACAAAAGTGATTAGCAACTAAACGGCATGCGGCACCATGATTTCATTAATATTTACCTTATAAAATAACGTTTTTAGTATCGTTTACAAAGCTTAAAACGTAAAAACCTGAGCTTATTTTGGAGGCTTATCCTTTCATTAACATATTCAAGGCTCTGAATTTATGCGCACGACCTTATAATTTCATGGGAATAGAGCTGAAATATGTTTCATTCCATTTTACATAATTATTACTTTAGGTGTTTAAATATGTCAGCTTTCGCAAAGGTATCTTTTTTTTAGTTTTGTTGATAAATCATCTCGAACTTACTTTTTGTACATTACTGTTTATTTTATGTGGAACATGTTTTTTGGAGATTCGTAACCCAGAAGGAAAAACGGAACCCTTAAAGAATTACTTTGTTGTCCGTTTGTCCGTCTGTCGAAACTCTTTTTATCAGGAGTCGAATAAGGTATCAAGTTGAAATTATTATAAAATACTAAAGTCAACGGTCTCTTTGAGGTGTAAAAAATTTAAGCAAAAGTCAACGTAATTAAAAGATACGCCGCTTTATGTCACATTTGATACTTGCAAACTCTTTCACCAAAATCTATAGAGTATTCCCGTTGACCTAGAATAAAATAAGACAGAGTCTGGCAAGAAGCAATAAGGCACACACAGTCACAGTCACAGTCTCACAGCACTTGTGTGTGTGTACTTGTAAAGGAAAAAAAACGAAAATCTTAATGTCACATAAAAAAAATATTTGACAATCAAAGCACTGATTCAAAATTAAAAAAGCAAACTTAATTCTCTTAATAATTTGCATCAAAAATAACACAATCTCCAGCACCGTTACTTTATACAAATACAAAACAAAAGTATGCTAATCAATTATATCAAAAGAAAAAATCCCATTCAATTGTAGCTACTGATAACATTATTATTTTTACTTTGATTACCATTATATTGGATTTTCGTCCAT
Source organism: Asteroscopus sphinx (assembly GCA_949699075.1). Taxonomy (NCBI): domain Eukaryota; kingdom Metazoa; phylum Arthropoda; class Insecta; order Lepidoptera; family Noctuidae; genus Asteroscopus; species Asteroscopus sphinx. Next base: position 18,269,496 of record OX453013.1, read on the forward strand.
TCGCTTATTGTTTCGTAATGTATTTTTCAATAATACCTCAACATTGGTATTTGTACGGGTTTCCTGAAATGTTTCAGCATTAATTAAGTTAATGTACTCGTATAATCAGAGTTTTCATTCGGAATAAACTTGCGGTTCAGTGAAAGCGGTTACTGTTAAGGTCGTTTCACACATATCAGTGAAGTCACAGTTCCGGCAACCCGTCCAGTTCCATATCAGCAGTGATACAGTATTGCGGCATTCTTCAATGCACACATTTCAGTACTCAGTTCTCTACGGATCTTCAGGCAAAACATGTGCGATGTCGTTTTTGATGCAGCGGCGTCCATGATCCGGCAAAAAATAGCCGATTACCTCCGGGATTGCCGGCACCGGCACTGTTACTGAGAGCATATGTCGTCGCTGACACGTTCATAGAGAATGTATGAAAGAATAATTGACAACGTCTGTGGTCTAGTGGTTTGAGTGTCGGTCTGCTGATCACGAGGTCGTGGGTTCGATTCCCACAGGACACAAATATTTGTGTGATGAACATAAGTGTTTGTGTTGGTCTGGGTGTTGTTTATGTATTATATGTATGTATTTAGAAAGAAAAAAAAGTATTTAAGTATTATATCCATTGTCTAGTACCCATAGTACAAGCTCTGCTTAGTTTGGGACTAGATTGTGCTGTGTAAAAATGTCCCAATGTATTTATTATTATTATAATTATCACGGTGGCAGTGCTTTAAAAGAGCCTCCACGAGTGACGATATTTAATTGATCGTCCGGCGCACCCTGAGCAGTCAGCCCTGCTACCAACCTGCTGACTAGCTAATCTTTTTTCCATGCATGAGCTGTTATCTTTATGTTGCTCATGTCGACAACTCGACACGATAGAAGAAGCAGACGGTGGCGTTACTGTGTCAGAACGGTGACTTCACTGATGTGTGGACTTTTATGGTTCTACTTTATTTAATGTATTGTCTGAGCTTTACATAATTAATTTGTGAAAGTTAAAGATAAATGCAGAGTATTTAGTTCTTTAATACAACGGTGTTGTTAAGGCTTGATTACAACAATGATACTTCTCTGGTTAAATAACCGCTTGCCTACAATCCGGTAGTTGACTGCAGTCAAAAATTACCAAAAATTTAATATTATTTAAAAGAAGGTACAGAAAGGACAACACTGTAGAAAGAATAAACTAAAATCCATAAAAAATGGGAGAGATACACGCTTTTTAAGTTTTTGGAAGGGGCAGTTTCTGTCCTTGTCGTGCGAAACGGATATTGTTCAGAGAGATGTCAAGTTACTATGAAGGTTTTGTACAATGACGTCATTCTGCAATAGTGCTGTCTCTGTCTAATGAACAAATTTAAATCGCTTATAACTCGGTCATTTTATTAAATATTTTATTGGTTTTTTCACTGTTGCTTAAAAACTAATAAAAAAAAAAAATTGTCAATCCCTATTCTTGTTATTTTTTTGTGAAATCGTCTGTTTAATCAGAGAATTAACGTTGATGAACACCAGCCTAATTCTAATATTTAAAACTGATACATACTGAAAATTACCTCGACGTTTATAATTTATAAATACATTGATACTAAACTCAACTAAATACTAAAAAAGTGCAAAGCGGCTTTAAAACAAAGTATGAGAACATAATAAATAATAAGCCCATTCTGAATTGCTTAACCATCCTAATGATTCTGATCGAACCAACTTTTGTTACCTTGGCAACACCCTCAAAAATAACAACCCACAGTAAAACCATCCCATCAACTTAACCAAAAATTGTGAACATCACACACTTCCTCAAAAATAATTGAGGAAAACAGAAGCAAAACTTTGGCTGGTTACCCCACGAAAACCGACAAAGAAGTCTTCAGAAGTCGTTTGGAAATAACAAAAGCAAATCAATTACTGGAACATTTTCAAGCTAATAACTCTTTTACCTGAAACCCGAGTTGGTTGTGGTTTGAGGAGGACTCCTTAATCACTAGACCTCACGAACGAAGCCGTGCAAGCCAGTGGCTGGCACCCATTTTTTACATTCCATCCCTCATAAATAAGAATAATGATAAAGCTTGTTCATTGACTGTATTAAGTTGAATTAATTAACTGTTATTAGAGTTTAGAAGTAGTATAATTGGAAAGGAATTTACTTTGCGAGCTTAGTTTATATTAGTGTTTGTTATTAAAGCCTTGTTAGGCCTTCTTTAACAATTTATTTACAAGCTGCAAATGCTGCAATTTGAAATAAGTACAATATAAATGTAATTATGTAATGTAATTATTATTATAATGGATTTCTTACTTTAAAAGTGCTTGATGTGAGCTTCTTATGAAACTATTCATAAACTGCAACTAACAACTCCACTTTTTTTTTCTTAAAAGCCTTTCCCATGAATACTACCAATATAATATCATCAACTCAGCCTATCGCAGTCCACTGCTGGACATAGGCCTCTCGCAAGTTGCGCCACAACGCTCGGTCCTCTGCCTTCCGCATCCAGTCCCCCTCAGCCACGTTCTTTAGGTCGTCGGTCCACCTGGCAGGGGGGCGCCCTACGCTGCGTTTGCCGATACGCGGTCTCCACTCAAGGACTCGTCTGCTCCAACGGCCATCGGTCCTTCGACAGACATGGCCAGCCCACTGCCACTTCAGCTTACTGATCCTACAAGCTATGTCGGTCACTCCGGTTCTTCTCCGGATAATCTCGTTACGGATTTTATCCTTCAAAGAAACTCCAAGCATAGCTCGCTCCATAGCTCACTCCATAGCTCGCTCCATAGCTCGCTGAGCGACTTTAAATTTGTGGACTAGCCTAACTGCCAGTGTTCACGTCTCGGCAATTTAATATAAATATTAATTATTTTATTATTTTTAATGCATTACGCATGCGAAGCGAAATCTAAAGATATTGTGGAAAGAAAATCGCTCACAAGCAGGATTCGAACCTGCGACTCCTGGCTCAGTACGCCCGGTGCTTTAGCCTCTAAGCGTGGCATCAAAACTTTTTTCTTTATCTGCTCTTTGGGAGACGTCAGTGACATCCTCGCGTCCGTCGGTTCGAATCCTGCCTGTGAGCGATTTTTTACTTCCACAATGTATGTCCTTCATATAAATATTTTTTTAAATCGAGGATGCGAAGGGCCTCTATGTTAAAATTTTAATGTATTAGGTTAACTAGGTAAAGCATGTTCATCTATAATTTTATCGCAGGAATGCTACTCAACCTAGTAGATCAACAACCACTAAGCTTCAACACCCTTGACGAAAATACAGATTCGCTACTCTAGATATACTCAAACCGCAATTCAAACAAAAGAGCCTTCGGCTAATGGTGCGTCTATAAAATAAGCCATCGGTAAACCTTGCTCAGAAAAAAAAAAACCGCGAAACGTGTCGTAAAAGGTGACTAAGGGATTCACCAGAGGATGGGCAGCAGCGTTCTCTGAATATTTAACCAACCATCTGCGATCGCCAACACGCCTGTCAAGATCGGTGATTATGGCATATACCACCAAACTGCTTGGGGGAGGCCTATGTCTAGTAGTGGAAGTCTTTCGGCTGAAATGATGTGGTGCTCCGAAGAAAAAAGAGAAGAAAATAATATGTAAAAAATCAATTCAAACCTAGTAATACATCAATCGTAGTAGTAATCATAGGATTCAAACCGAAGAAAACAGTTTTCAGTTCTATAAACTCAAAATAATATACTCAGCTGAATCTTGCATTTCACTTCAACTAAATAAATATCTCAAACGAAACTCAAGTAAAAGGATTATTTCGAAATACTCGACAACGAGAAGTCGCAGCGGCAGCGGTTCGGAAATGGTTCGCGGATAAAATGTAGTTACAATAGATTCTGACCGTTTGAATGGACGACGTCTAGTCTAGTAGTTCGAGTGTAGGACTGCTGATCTTGAGGGCCGATTCCCAAAGGACACAAATATTTATGTGATGACCTTAGATCTTTGTGTTGGTCTGGGTGTTTCTTATGTAATACAAGTATGTATTTACGAAAAAAAGAAAGTATATAAGTATGTAGTATCAAACATCTTGTACCCATAGTACAAGCTCTGCTTAGTTTGAGACTAGATGGTGCTGTGTAAAAATTACATTTTTTTTTTAATTATTGCCGGGGGCGTTTTTACCCTCTGTATTCGCACAACTACCCCTGACAGGTCCCTGCCTGCCACAAGCAGGTGAGCTCCTTCTCCCCGTGCAGCCTAACGTTGACCGCACCCTCCCAGGTACCGCACACGGAACGCTGCGCGCCACCTCACAGGCCCCGCCATGACGCAACTAACACGCCAATGTCACGGCCACGCCAGCCACGCCAGCCTCGCCAGCCACGGGGGCCTCAACAGCCACGGGGGCCTCAACAGCCACGGAGGTTACGCCAGCCACGCCAGCCTCGCAAGCCTCGCTGCCAAGCCAGCCACGTTGCAACACCAGCCAGACTACCCCGAGTCCGCTGCCCGCAGGGCCTATCCTCCCGTAATTGTTATAGAGGTTTTCTTCCTTATCCCTCATCCTCTACTGTGCTCTATGCTAACTTCAGAGGGATACGCGAAGTCACGCCCCACTGAAACAGATCAAGCCCCTCCCGCGCCAGAATATTCACTACAGGCAATAAAATCCGTCGATCCTGCGCCTGATCTATCTCCGGTTGTGTCGGATTGCCGTCCTATCGGATTATGAGAGTGAGGGAAAAGACACACACACTTACACTTACACTGTGTTTACGCACACACTTATGCACTATAATATGTCCCGCACAGATGTCTAGTCTCCGTTGAAATTGACCGCCGTGACTGAATTCCGGCCGGGAGAACATTATTATCCTTTTTTAATAGAAAACATATGGGTGTGAGACATGGGCACTCACAAAATCGCTCAGAGAAAAACTTGCCAAATGTCAAAGAGCAATGGAGAGAAGCATGTTAGGTTCAAAAAGACAGGATAAAATTAGAAATACAGATCTCCGACTCAAAACAAAACTGACTGACATCCTTAAAAGAATAGACCAACAAAAATGGCGATGGTCAGGCCACATGATGCGAGACACCAAAGGCAAGTGGAGCAAAGCACTGACAGATTGGTACCCAAGGGACGGCAAAAGACATCGAGGAAGACAGTTTACCAGGTGGGAGGAAGAAATTAAGCTGACAGCAGGTCCAAACTGGAGGAGGGTTGCTCGCGATAGACGACAATGGAAATGGTTAGAGGAGGCCTATGCCATGAGGCACACCGAAATTCGAGACATACTGTAAATTTTACTGTTGGCTATTGATCAATATTGTTTTCTGTCTTCGTTTTTCGGAATAAAGGGCTTAAATAAATAAATAAATAAATAAATAGAAAACAAGAAAGAGATAGCAAGAATTTTAGAACTGTAACACGTAAACTCATTTGTTTACGTGTTACCGTTCTTCGTGTACGGGATCACGACTAAACTTGCACATACAATTTAAATCCGACTTACTTGACAGAACTAAAATTGATGACATCCCTTTCTTGTACCTATGTACTATATAAAAACAGAGCGACAGTTTAAAATAACTTTAGTTTGTGAACAAGAAAATCAACAAAAATCTAAATATATAAAACAAAGTCGGGTTAGTTATACTATTTATAACTCATGAACGGCTGGATCTGGCTGAAAGTTGCTTGGGGGGACTGGATGCGGAAGGCAGAGGACCGAGTGTTGTGGCGCAATTTGGGAGAGGCCTATGTCCAGCAGTGGAGTGTGATAGGCTGAGTTAATGAACGGCTGGATCGATTTTAATTAAATTTGGCATACAGAAAGAACATGACCCGGATTAAAATACTTTTTATCCCGGGAAGATAAACAGTTCCCAAGGGATGCGCGATAAATTACATTCACGTGGGCGAAGTCGCAGACATAGGCTAGTATTAAATAAACGCTCAGAAATAATATTAAGAGAATTTTTATCAAAATACAAACTACCACGAACACATTAACTCAATAATGTTTCATAACACGGGTTTTTCGGAATTTATCCCACACAATCCTCATAAGGGTTACATTTCCCGGATTCCAATAATTAATTTGTTCTTCATTATAATAATATTGTCCTTTGGTCTTGACTCAGAGCCTTAACCCTCTTGATTAAAAGTTTAATAATGTGATTATAAAATAGACAGAACATTTTTGGAATTTCTGTCATTGGATTTTGGGGTAATATTTAATTAGTGAATTTTGTATTATGAGAGAGTATTATGAATCCGAAGAATTGCCAAACTTAAGTGGCAGTGAACATTGCTATCTTCGGGCTATGTCGGTTACCTTCGTTCTCCTGCGAATCTCTTCATTACTGATTCGATCACCCAGGGACACTCCGAGCATAGCCCTCTCCATAGACATAGCTCGAAAAATTGCCATACTTAAGTGGCAGTGGACGGGGCACATTGCTCGCAGAACGGATGGCCAATGGAGTGGTAAAGTTCTGGAGTGGCGACCGCGTACTGGAAGGCGCAGCATGGGTAGGCCCCCACAATGTGGACCGACGACCTGATGAACATCGCGGGAATCCGCTGGATGCGGGAAGTGCAGGACCGCACGTTGTGGCTATGCTTGGGGGAGGCCTATGTCCAGCAGTGGACGTCTTTTGGCAGAAATGATGATGACTATGAATCAGTTTAGTGAGTTGTAGTGAATACAAACTTAATAAACAGATATTCATTTAGAATTATTATGATAAACTATTTTATTCTTTACCGTGATCATATCAATTATTTTATTACTGTACGCGTATAATTCAGTTTATCACAGGAAGACGTCATCGCGCATATGTCGGAACTATTCATCTATCCGTTTATGTTAATTTGGGCTATCTATGTGCCAAATTTCATCTAAATCCGTTTAGCCGTTTCAGCGTAATTGAAGGACAAACAAAAATCCATACTTTCGCATTTATAATAGTAGTGGGAACTGCCTCGGTGGTCTAGCGGTAACATGTTCAACCACAGATCGTGAGATCCTGGATTTAAGAAAGAAAGAAACATTTATTTGACACAAAGCACATAGGTACACAGACACAATTCAACAGGAACACAATTAAATATACAAAAAACGGATCATTGATGCTGTGTGTCTAGCGACTGTGCCAAAAAGGTCTAGTTCAGCATAAATGCCAGGCAACAAGTGAGAGTGAGTGAGTGAGAGAGATTTGATTTCCGGGTCGGGCAAAAAGTATTATAGGGATTTTTCTGTCAAGAAAATTTCTCAGTAGCAGCCCTTAGTCAAAAAGTATTATAGGAATTTTTCTGTCAAGAAAATTTCTCAGTAGCAGCCCTTAGTCAAAAAGTTTACAGGGATTTTTCTGTCAAGAAAATTTCTCAGTAGCAGCCCTTAGTCAAAAAGTATTATAGGTATTTTTCTGTCAAGAAAATTTCTCAGTAGCAGCCCTTAGTCAAAAAGTATTATAGGGATTTTTCTGTCAAGAAAATTTCTCAGTAGCAGCCCTTAGACAAAAATTATTATAGGGATTTTTCTGTCAAGAAATTTTCTCAGTAGCAGCCCTTAGTCAAAAAGTATTATAGGTATTTTTCTGTCAAGAAAATTTCTCAGTAGCAGCCCTTAGTCAAAAACATAGACCAGAAAGCCTCTAGACGCCGGTTAGCTGGACACCCCCGGTCACAACGCATATGCTCTACCACTGCATATCATACGTCCCTCCGCCAATCGGAACGTCACTCAGTCAGCGAGCGGCACCAATCATAAGGAATCATACCACCAAACTTTTGAGCCGGCCAATCATAACGCGCCGTCCGCCCCCCTGACCCCACCAACGTTTTACGACTGCGTTCGAATACAAAACTTTGTTTATGCGGAGTCTTGTAGCTTACTGGTCTGTGGTCAAAAAGTATTATAGGGATTTTTCTGTCAAGAAAATTTCTCAGTAGCAGCCCTTAGTCAAAAAGTTGGCGGTGCTACAAACCTCCGTACCTCGGAGAGCACGTAAAGCCGAAGGTCCTGCGCCTGATCTCTCTCCAGCCATGTCGGATTGCCGTCCCATCAGACTATGAGAATGAGGGAATAGAGAGGGCATTAGATATATGATAGTGAGTGTGTGCCTTAGAGCATTTAGACGTGTTTGCGCACCAACTTGTGCACTATACAACGTGTATCAGAAATGCGTGGTCATATTTGAAGAGCTTATTCAGGGGATGCTATTGAACAACTTTTACTATGGGACCAACAGAAACTCGCGAAAAATAAATCAGGCGATCCTCACATTTTGTCGAGCGCCTTCGATGATTTAGTAGAGAACAGCTGATAGTTTTTTCGCGATTTCAGGGTTAGTCCCATAGTAAAAGTTGTTTTATGCTATGCCCAGAATGAGCTCCTAAAATATGGTCACGCATTTCTGATACACGTTGTATAGTATGTCCCGGGCAGATAGCCGGTCTCCGTTGAAATTGGTCGCCGTGACCGAAATTCGGCAAGGAGGACATAATATTAGTAGGAAGTGGGATTTTTCATCTTTTAGTGAACCAATTTACAGATTCGATTACTTAAATGCTTGATAAGGTATGTACGGGTATAGATATTTGTTTTAGGTATGTACGGGTATAGATATTTGTTTTATGAATATTATTAGTAATAAATGTTCTTATTCTATGAATTTTCTAATATAACTAATTGCACTCGACATGGTTCAATGCCACTGAATAGTTTTGATAATAATATAATAATCCTATCAAGAGGCCACGAATCCTTTGATTAATTCGCTCAACGAAATTCGTATTTGCTTTCGGCGATACAATTGTCTATAGATCCTGAATATTATTATATTGTGGGATGATTAAAATTCAGAGAACTCTAAATTTCGATTAAGTCGAGACAAAGAATATTGGTTTTTATTGAAAAATGTAAGAATATAATAACTTAACAAATTACAGAATATTAGCGTGATCGAATTAGATTTTTTCAATGAACTTTTTTGCTAATACGAATTTGCCATTCTCTAGGTACACAAAAGATAACTTAAGAAATAAGTAAGAATTAATTACTACGACACTATAATAACACATTATGTGATTGGATTCTGTGTTCACAACTTTGTCATTTATAGCTGGTATCGAAATTGTTGTTCCCAATTGTCAAAACATTTTGCGACACAACTTAAATATAAAATTATAAAATTATTTTAAAATCACTGATGTAACTATATTTGATGTCTAAAGTTGATCTACGTTCATGCAAGTTAAACAGGTTTCATGCAAATAAAATGATTTGATTGATTGCTTAATAAGGCATTAACTAGATTACAAATCAAATAAAAAATCAAATCAAATGATTTTACTTAATTATTTTTAACGTATTTACGCATGTGAAGCGAAATCTAAAGACATACATCGTTACTTTTTGTTTACGCAATTTAAGAAACTAGTATTTTTTTTCTAAATCACATAATTACATGCTTTTATAGTCACTGTAAGTCCCCCAGTTGGTAGCGGAAAAAGTGACGAATGTCGTGCAGGGACTATCTGATGCACGGAAACTAATCGATACGAGCTTCCAGGGCTTGAAGGACTTATTCACGATCCGCTGATGTACTGAATTTAAACATAATAACCAAATTGAATTTGAAATATTTTTTGATTTAAATGTAACATGGTATAAAAACTACCACAATCGATTCTCTTGGTGATTCTGAACAAACTAGTTTCTCAAATTGCGTAAACAAAAACTTGAAAAAAATTATTAAACCGACGAAGACAAACTGAAAAGCGAAAAATAAATGTAAATAACTAATTATGTGTCGGCGCCAAACAAACAAAAGCAAAGTGCGTGCGAGTTGCAAGTGGTCGAGAGGGGAACGCATTTTTGGAAAGTTATTGTTTATCGGAGAAAATTTCATGTTGTACCTATTTGATGTTATTTTGTTTTTATTAGAAGTAAGTAATTTAATGATTTTCGTTGATTGTTTGTTTGGCGCCGACTCATAATTAGTTATTTACATTAATTTTCGCTTTTAGTTTCTGTTTTCGTCGGTTAAATTTTTTGTTAAAAAGTTTATTTTTTATTTTTTTTGTTGCTAAAATCTAACTCCAGGTCTCCATTATGTTATAGTGCCTAGAACTACATTTATGTGTACCAACTTTCAACAGAATCGGTTAATAGGTAAGAATTCAGTGGGTGAACAAACAGTCATCCCCTGTTTTCCTACCCTTAGGGGTAAATCAAATTTAAATGGGACCAACTTCGAGATATACACTATCCATTACAAAAAGAATCATCAAAATCGGACTACTCTGTAAGAAGTTATGCGTGGTAATACATAAAAAAAAAACAAAATGTACGCGTCGAATTGAGAACCTCCTCCTTTCTTTCGTCGGTTAAAAAGTAGCGTTGTATATCTAAATTGTGGAAGGAAAAAATTGCTCATGAACAGGATTCGAACCTGCGACTCTTGGCTCAGTATGCCATCGGTTTAACCACTAATCTACCGTGAACACTCAAAGCGTTTTATTGACAAACAACAAATCGACAACACAACAAACAACAAATCTGCTTGACTCTTATCTTGTTAACTCAGAAGATGACTCTTCTCAGTAGGTAGGTACCTACTCCTCAATTATTATACATGCTGAAATTATAATCATTTCATTCCCGAAAAGGGGTCATTGTACTCATCATTATGAACAACTTTTACTATCAGACTAACCCTGAAATCGCGAAAAATAAATCAGTAGGTTTAATATTTGTAATCACATTTGTGTTCACTTCAATCGATAAAATGTAGAGACCACCTGATTTTGGTCCCATAGTAAAAGTTGTTCATACTGATGAGTACAATGACACCTTTTCTGGAAAGAAGCCATTAAAATTTCAACATGTATACAACTACCCAACATCAACTGTTGTCCGCCAAGCGCAGACCCAACCTAGTATAAGTATATTATCTCTACCCAGCCTGGACGGAGGATCCTCCTTTTGCTTGGAGGAACACGATAGGTACCTCGTTCCTTCCCAATATAAAGAAACTATCATGTGTATACCATACATGCATATTTGAAGATTCCTTTTATATACAAAATCCAATGTTTCTGAAAACCAAGGTCCTTATTACGAAAAAGTGAGGAAAATCTCGGAAAATTTTAGACTGCGATCGTAGGAACCGGTTTTACCTACTTTGATATTTATACGGTCTTTCTTTTTGGCAATTTCAGATTTTTTTGATTTTTTAGTACAGTCTGCCGACTGTTAATTTATTTACTTTTACTTATAGCACTGTTAAACTGCTATCAACACCAGTATTTCATGGTTATACCTGTTAAAGGGTGCAAAGCCGCCAGCGGCAGCGAAACAATACAAAACCTATTGTCTCATTATCTATTCGTTGAGAAATTAATGTAAATACAACACGAACTTTTATAAATTGATATGACCTTTTCGATTAAGGCATGGAATCAACAATGGGGCTAGGTGCCAAAAAAAGGAATCCTAGATTTTCTATGTCAAAGGTTGTACATTGAATAGCCATTTCATTTCAAAGGTGCAATTTGCCTACAAACAGCTGCAGCTTTTAATTTTGATGATTATGTTCACCATAAACATCGTGTAGATCAGCTATACTCAACCTGCGGCCCGCGGGCCGCATGTGGCTCGCCGGGCCTTTGTTATTGGCCCATCTAAAGTTACATTATTGTAAACCATTTTAAATATCGCGCCCATCAGAGAATGAGTGTTTCAGAAAGGGAAGGTGAGCCGAGCGCTATCAGCGATTTTTTGTTCCCCAAAAATATATACATACTAACATTCTTTGGGTCTACGTGTGTGCGAATCGTCTTTTTCAAATATGAAATACACAAAGAACGTTTACAGAAACAAACTTACAGATTCTCATCTGGATGATGTTATAAGGATAGTATGTAGCCAGATCTTGATAAAGTTTCGAAAAAGTGTTCACTGTATCAAAAATCGCATTAAAACATATAAACATCTTTGTTAAAACTTCTTTTTTCATTAATAAAGTAACTACATCGTTAACTTGGAATTACGTTTTAATTTACCTAAATATTTTTTGCTTGCGGCCCTCGACACCATGACTGAAACGAGTTTGTGGCCCCTATAAAAAAAAGGTTGAGTATGGCTGGTGTAGATCGTCGAAAACATCGCAGATAAACGAAAATGCCCCTACAATATTCCCATCCAACGTTATGGCGTGTACTACATAATTTCCACGAAACTTCACCAATATCTATTGATTATTTCGCCATCAACGAGACAGTAAGGGCTGCAAATTATCTACGGACTCATGCAATAGCAATTTTCCAACAGAAATGTCTATAGGGAGGCGCAGGTGGTAAAAGAAATTGTCCCTCATTAAGTTCGCTTTGCCGGACCATTTTATGGCAACTGATGGCAAATTGTTTGGAACGTGAGATGAACGGAATGGAATGCTCTATTAATATTCATGTCTCGAGTGAACCTTATGGTTGCACGAAGCCTTTCTACCGAGATTATTGCAAAGGTTTTTCTTAGTTTTCGGTGGTTTTGTTTATTCTGCGTGCGTCCTGTCTCGCCTAAAATATAACTTATATGAGGATTCCGTGGTAATATTGAGCACGAATAGTTCTGTTCGTGTAATATTTGATTTTATATGACATGTATTGACCGAAGCTACATTTTTATTTAAAAAATAATCTTCTGGTATTTTTTTTTATTCAAAATGGGCTTGCGTTTGACCGCAACCTCACTTGAGTAAAAACCTATTCACGCAAGTTTTAAAGATCAACAGATTAATTATACCAGTCATCGGGAAAAACTACTTTGCTTATTGCCTAGAAACAATTTTTTATAATGACTGCTAATTTCAAACCGAAAAATTCACTGCTTGTATAAAAATTAAACTAAATGTCTCTATATATACAAGTACACATATAAATGTATGTTTCTTTGTATGTTTGTCCTCTATGCGTTCCTAAACCATTCATCCAATTGTGATAAAACTTTAGTGAGTGGTTCTGTGTATGTTCGCAAAGGTTCTTGGCCAAAAAAAAAAAAAAGATGGCATGCAACGCATGCCGAGCACAGCTCTAGTAATACATGAAAATATCTGAGGGCAAAAATATTATTATAAGCAGTTTTTAATCCAACAAACGTAATAGGATGCCATAAAAAGTAATATAAAACACTAAAAATAGTTAGAAAATTGCTTACTTTCATAAACATGAACAGTGTTCCAAGTACAGTCGACTGCATGACAGTGGTAACACTCGAAATAGAAAACCACCCTTATTGCTTACGAAATAAAGACGCTGTCAATGTCGAACTGTTACAACTGACGTGCGGTCGACCGTACAAGCTCAAGTCGTGATTCATAAAGGCTAACACCCACTAGCATGTATATTATGCAATTATCAACCCTCTCGTCAGTTTCGATGTGCAACATGCACACGCCACTACAATGACGTCATAATTTCAAGCCCGGAACTCGTGAATCCAATCCCGTTTATCGTATGCAAAGTAAAATGTTACATGGTGTTGCTGGTGTAATGGATCTTGTACAGTCGAGCGCATATCGATGGAAAAAAATCAGATTAAGCTGAGCCTGTCTTGTATGAAATATACATATTAAGCTAGTTTCACTTATAATGGTTTGTATCATTGATATGCGGTTGACTGTACAAGATGGCCGATGTTGCTAAAATTTGCTCACTAATGGTTTATAAAATAAGGTCCCTGACCTGGCTGGCTAGATTGGACTCTGTGTGCCATCGCCATTTCTACGGCGATCACACCTTCATGTTTAGAACAAGGATATTATTAGTAACTTAGCTAATTACATAGTAGTTATGATCTACCATCATCATTTCAGCCGAAAGACATCCACTGCTGGACATAACCCTCCTCCAAGCATCACCATCGTGAGGACCAATGCCTGGAAACCGGCACACCTGAGAGTGTTCTATACAACTCTCGCTGGTGTGTGTAGTCCGCCATCCGGCACTAGGCCAGCGTGGTGCACTAAGGCCTTAACCTTCTCATTCTGAGAAGAGACCCGTGCCCAGCAGTGGGACAGTAAATGGTTGATGATGATGATGATGATGATGAAGTATCGTCACAACATAGACATAGGCGACAATTACATTTTTGGTAAGTTAAGTTCTATAAATTTGACATTAATACTTAATAAACATTAATCAAGTTTAGCATGAAGGTAATATTAGTAGGCACTGATATATATATATGGTAGGTATACATACAACGTAGGCATATATTAGCAATAATTAATTTTGTTAGTGTTATCAGTAATTAAATGCCTTAGTTTCGAATTTCAACAATTTAATTAATAGTAATTAAATTGAAATTTATATTAAGCAAGAGGCGTATTTCATTAGTTGTAAGATGTCTGCAAATTATCCAGTTGGTAAATCTGATACGAATAAATTATATTACATTCCAATTAGTAGATTTAATTTTAAAGAGAACTCAGAACAAAGGGCATGTCTTTAGAAATTTGTAACAAATCAACCTATGAAATATCAAAATTATACAATCATTATTGACGACGTCTGTGGTCTAGTGGTTGGAGTGTCGGACTGCCGTTCACGACGTCGTGGGTTCTATTCCCACAGGACAAATATTTGTGTGATAAACATAAGTGTTTGTGTAGGTCTGGGTGTTTCTCACGTATTATAAGCATGTATTTACACAAAAAATATTATATAAGTATTATATCCACTGTCTCGTATAGTTCCCGGCACGAGACGTGAGCACAAATTGTACCTCCGTGGTAGTCTTTGTCGTCACCGTATTCTAGTATTCCGTTTTCTAAGTATATTAAATTACGCATTATCATATATTTAAGCCAATGCATGTGCCAGTTTCTGGTCTGTTGTACTGTGAACAGAGATTTGACCACTTACGCAGGGGAATCTGTGCTCACGACTCGTGCCGGCAACTATACCCATAGTACAAGCTCTGCTTTGTTTGGGACTAGATGGTGCTGTGTAAAAATGTCCCAAATATTTATTGATTTACTATCGGTGTATAGTGAAAATTGCTAGAGAAAATATATTAGATTTTACTACGAGTAATAGGTATGAAAATTACTAACAAAGGTAGGTTCATAATAATTATAGCATTAATAATGCTAAGATTACGAGCAACATAAAACTAGTAAAACTGAAGGTTCATAAATCTCAGTAAAGCTCAAGTAACAAATTGTTATACGACGTGATATTAAAATTCAGAAACATTTCGCGGTTCGCGCGCTTACTTGATAGACCCTTCAAAAATACAATTTCGCTGACAAATAGCCGCGAAACGTGATACCCGAACGAAAAAGGGAAATCAGTACGAACAAAACAAGCTTTTATACGAACGTGAAAAGCTAAATACAGTAGTGAAAGTATGTTGTACATTCATAGCATGACATAATTGCGACCACCATCAGCGGAGCCGAATGAATGGCGTCGTGACGAGCCGTGATGGCTGCGGAGCGTGCGCCACTGTGCCGCTCTTTTGATGAAACCATGATTACACCATACATACTCATACGTGCTTCTGTGTATAAAAAAGTACTGGAAATGACATAGATGTAGAATCGTGTGTCTTGTAAATGGAAATTCTGCGGTGAGGTGTGATATGCGAGCTACAGGGAAAATTACGTTGGCGTGGCTTAGAATATCAAGTTTATATTTTAGTGAAGGTAATAACGTCTTGTCATCTACAAAGTCTTAGCTGTGTTATAAAGTTTAATTTGTGGTATGGAAACTGAAACTTTGTGACAATATTATAAACTATACCTAGCGGGTCATGGAAATACATTGAAAATATCAATTGTACATAATTTTCAGGGTTTCGTACCAAAAAGGTTAAAAATCCCTTATCGTGCGACTCTATCCGTCCGTCTATCCATCTTTCTGTCTGTCTGTCTGTCCGTCTGTCACAGAGGCATATTTCAGCAACAACTAATGCTATCGATTTGAAATTTGGAATAGTTTTAAATACTGCTTATCCAACCTTAATAAAAGTTTTGGTCATATTAAAGGAAAAATAGAACGTTGCTTCTAACTAAAACACAACATAACATAACATCACGCCTGTATTTCCCCGAATGGGTAGGCAGAGGTGTATAGTACACCCACATTTCGTCAGTTATGTTATAGTCCTAGGTGGCGAGCCTATTGCCATTAACCGGGCACAAATCCATACTCCGGGCTGCTACTGAGAATTTTCTAATGGAAAAACTCAATAACACTTTGCCCGACCCGGGAATCGAACCCAGGACCCCACGCTCAGCAGTCGCGCTTGCGACCACAAGACCAACGGGGCAGTAACTAAAACAGTTTTTATAAATCATCAAAAACCCTTCACAAACAAACTTAGTATGCGGTCCAGTTTTTTAACCACATTTAAGGCCCAAACTGAGGAAATCCCAATCAATATGTATGTGTAATATGTAGGGTACAGAACCTTCGATGCACGAGTCTCACTCGCACTTGGCCGGTTTTGTTATTACTCATAAAACGATGACGAATGAAAAATAAACAAATTACTTTATTTTGTTTACACTTTAATTCCTTAATTTTTACAGTAAGCTGAGCCTTAAAGTCAGTCAAGTCAAAGTCTTAAATTACCTACATATCTTAGAAAAACTGTAATGTACACTTTACCAAGACAATGTACCTCGTATTCTAGTGAGGTTGTCAGTTCAGAACTTCGGTCCCTCGACGAAGACTCACTACGAAATTCTCCCAACTTTACGACCCTCTAGGCTACGTGGCACTAGTATCTTTACAACTTACATCACGAGACGGACTAACTTTAAAATGTTAACTGTTGTATGAATAGAGTGATATGTCGAAAATTTCTGTAGTCTCTGAAATATATATTCACACGTGGCTTGGTCAGAGGCGTTCCAGTTTCTGCTAGAGACTTGTGACTAAGGGACTTTACTCATGGTGCGACGCGACGCAGAATTGCATCGATTGCCGATATCGGTCAGATATCGCAACAACATCTGTTTGAAGAAAATGTATTGAAAATCGCAAATGTCTTCAGATAAGACCGCATGGATTGACGATATCGCTCACAGATCTGCTCGATATCGAATTGCATGTACGTTCTAATGACCTGCGATCTTATTTCAAATAAATGTACGGGGGCGTGCGAGCGCTGGCACTTGTTTCGACTTGCATGCGATTCTCTTCTGTTGCGCAACTAGTAATCTGTTGGAAATATTTTTGGTATCAATTAGAACGTACGTACAACTCAAGTCGACAATCGATGCGATATCGCTAGCATCGCGTCGCGTCATGAGTAAAGTCCCTTAGACTAGGGAATAGTAGTATACTCTAGACTGAAAAAGCATAGTTTTTCTTCATATTAATTTCCGGATGATTAGTTATATTGACATAACATCACAAACACATAACATCACACCTGTGTTTCCCCAAGGGGTAGGCAGAGGTGTATAGTAAACCCACATTTTGCCAATGATGTACCAATATCTTTATTAATCACTAGGCCTTCTATGGTCCACCCCGTAGCCATAAGCTCATTTGGCTGAATAGATAAGATAAGATAAGATAAGATAAAGTCGTTTATTTTCTCTTTCACAAATAAAATCTTAGACTAATACATTTGAGCTATTTAAGGTTGTGCATTTTCACAGATATAAAGAATTTATTATAATATATATAAGATGGATCTTTTAATTTTGTACTTTTGTGTACCTATATTCATTAATCATACAAATCACTAGGCCTTATATGGTCCACCCCGTAGCCATAAGTTCTTCTGGCTGAGTAGAGAATCTTTTAATTTTGTACTTTTATACATTGTATCTACATTACTCACACAACACTAAGCCTTCTATGTTCCACCCAGTAGCCATACGGAAAGCTCTTCTCGCTGAGTAGATGGGTATTTTAATTTTGTTCATTTATGTATATTTACGTTAAACACACATCACAAGGCCTTCTATGGGTATGGTGTGGTATTCTTCTATGGTGGTTTTTAGGGTATACCCTGTAGTCATATGTACGTAAAGCTCTTGAGAGTATCCTGGCTACACGTGTATCAAATTTATAGGAAAGGAATGAATATACAAAAATCGTTTAATACAGAGCTTGTTTTTTCCATACTTTTCAGGATTTTTAATAGCTACTAAATAAACATGAATCCTATTAGTTGTTCAAACAGAACATAAATAATTCGAGGAATAGCTAACTGAAAAAATAACGATTTTTTTTTTAAATACATAAAAAACAGCACACTACACATATCAGTGAAATGACTGTTTTTGATAAGTAGTTTGTTATTTAACTATAAAGTATGCATGACAATAGACCCACTATTACTCCTTTTTTTATAAAACAGGAACAAAAACGTTAAAACGCGCATTTTTTCGAGGTTTCTTGTTTATGATTCATGATAGGAGCCGTAGTAACAAATATTCTGTGAACATTTCAACTGGATACTTTTAATGATTAAAAACATACAACCCTCTGACAGACAAACGGGTACGGACGGACATATCAATAAGATCCCATTAGCATCCTTTGGGTATGGAACCCTAAGAAAATGCCAGCCAAAAAAAAAACACAGAAACATAAAAATATATTAACATTGTTAAAAAAATTGCATTCCAACTGTATTCCGTGGCTCTGTGTGTGTTTGATAAACTGTAAAATAACGGGAGCCAATTCCTCACTATCTCTTCCAGTTAAACACTACGTCATTGATACGTACATACGCGGCTAGGTTGACGGGCCTTTGTATTGCGCGCATTCAGCTATGGGTTAAATAAAAACTGAGCTCTACGAAAAGTGAAAAAAAATACACGTGAGCTCTCCTGTTTTGGCGACAATCCGAGGATTTTCTGTAACAATTTGTTCAGAAATATTCAGATTTAGTCCTAAATGTAGACTTATGCCAAAAATAATGGGTGGATAGGTATTATCTACAGTATGTTACAAAAACCCTGTTGTTCCTTTTAGCTACGTTATCAGAATCGATATTCATACGTAAGGACACAACTCATTTGGAAAAACTCTTCAATAAAATAATCAAATTAAATATTAGATCATTATTAAAAGTGATTAAATCACTTTAAATTTACTATTAATAATGATTTAATATTTATTTAGTTTTTTTTATTGATATAATCACTGAGTGAGTGAGTTTTGAGTGATATAATATACTTTATAACTATTATTATAAAGAATAGAGATTTGTTTGTCATCGATAAACTCTGAAACTCCTGAACCTATTTTAATAATTCTTTCACCATTTGAAAGGTACTGTATCTAGAAATAACATAAGATATTTTATAACGGTATGCGCGTGAAGCCGCGGGCATAAAATACGTTGATTAAATATTCATATCAACAAAACCAAATTAGATCCAAATCTTATATTTATAATCTAGATCTGGATTCTGCCTGCATAATATTCTAAGAGTTTTTTAAAGCTTTGTAAAATTAAGAAGCTTTAAAAACTCTTAGACTGCCTGAGCGTGGATTCCTGGGTTCGATTCCCCGGTCGGGCAAAGTGCTATTGGCTTTTTTCATTAGAAAATTCTCAGTAACAGCCCGGAGTCTGGATTTGTGCCCAGTCAATGGCAATAGGCTTGCCCCCTATTATATGGGACTATAACATAACTGGTGAAATGTGGGTGTACTATTACACCTCTGCCTACCCTTTCGGGGAAATACAGGTGATGTTATGTTATATTGTAATATTATAAGGTTCTATTTACGTCACAAACAGCAGCATTTCGTTCAAAATTCTAAATGTTATTTTTGGGAATATCCTTCAAAGCAGCAAATTTTTCTAAGCTTAGATACAGCACGCCGGCGAAGCCGCGGGGACTAGTGTTATATACGTTGATTAAATATTCATATCAATAAAACCAAGCTATCAACTCAGCCTATCGCAGTCCACTGCTGGACATAGGCCTCTCCCATGTTGCGCCACAACGCTCGGTCCTCTGCCTAAACCAAGCTAGATCCAAATATAATATTCATAAGTTAGATCTGATCACTCTCCGAGTATTTAAACAACCAACAGCGATCGCCAACCCACGTGCCAAGCGTGGCGATTATGGCATATCCCCCCCCTTTGGGGGAGGCCTTTGTCCAGCAGTGGACGTTTTTCGGCTGAAATGATGATGATGATGAAAGTTAGATCTGTATTCTGCCTGCATAATATTCCAAGAGTTTTTGAATGCTTTGTAAAATAATGTTCTATTTTAGTCGCAAACAGCAGGTTTCCGTTCAAAATTCAGAATAAAATTTTTGGTAATATTATTCAAAGCGGGCATACTTCTAAGCTTAGATACAAGCTTTCCTCTTTGTATTATACGTTACGTCGCTTAGCTCCGTTGCATGCGGAACAAAGTCCGCATTTATGTCGTCAGGCGGGACCTAAACTTACACCAACACGCACCTTATTAACGTTAACAAGAAAGGGCATGCGAGGCCTTAATTTGAACAAAGTTATTAAATTTGAATATGAGACCCCACGGCGGGCGTGTTATAAAATAATCTATATTGGGAATATCCAAGGAAACTAACACACATACATACATAACATTTATCCTGTATTTCCCTGAAGGGATCGTCAGAGGTGTATTAGTATACCTACTCACATTTCATCAGTTATGTTGTAAGTCCCATGTAATAGGAGGCGAGCCTATTGCCATTAACCGGGCACAAATACAACGACACTATTTAATTAAGCGTCATGTGAGCGTTGTGTATCGTTTATTTTCTTTTCTTTTAAATGGTTTTGTGTATCAATAGCTATGTTAATGTGAGTTTTGCTTGAAATAACAAACTGCAGGAGCGTTTAAAGGTTGCATTAGTTGTTATGGAGAAAGGAGCATGCCGGGGTCTAGTCCTTCGCTTAAGTGAACAATGGTTCCACTCATTAATTTTTTAACTTACACAGAAAAAACAACTTAGATTTTTTTAATTTTACTTCACAGGCAAGTAGATAATTGAATGAAATTAAAATTTTCGTTTTTAG
This sequence comes from Asteroscopus sphinx, assembly GCA_949699075.1. Lineage (NCBI taxonomy): Eukaryota > Metazoa > Arthropoda > Insecta > Lepidoptera > Noctuidae > Asteroscopus > Asteroscopus sphinx. Next base: position 18,290,507 of record OX453013.1, read on the forward strand.
TAATTTACTACGATAGAAGTTATACTATTATATAATTGTCAGTTTGTTTGTCCCAGCATCACGCAAAAACTACTAAACCGATTTGGATGAAATTTGACACAAAGATAGACCGTGTCGTGAATTAGAATATAAAATACTTTTGATGGATATACCACGGGAGAGAAGCCGCGGGCTTCAGCTATTCGATAAGTGTAAAACAATTCCTTAAACAATTTTTTTTACAATAATCCTTAAAACAAATATAATAAAAAGGATTTCATGAAAAATTTTGTGCTCCATATTTTGACAAAGGATCTTTAAGCTTTTAAACCTTTCCTTTTGTGGGATTACTTTTTGTAATCTGCTTCTGTCAGATGCCTGTACTTTTTACCTTTCTTTACGAAGACAACCAAAATTAATGATATATGTAAAATAGTACATATACAAAACTAGCAGACTCCACGGTTTCGCTAATACATAAATAGGCAAAGAAAAAACCGGTTATATCATTTTCTCCTCTGTTTGTCAACTGATTTTCTGTTTACTAGTATTTTTTTTGTTTTTCCGGTTTTCGTTTGTTTACTAGATTAACAAGCTTTACTTATAGCTTTTTTTCGTCATAGTTCAATCATGAAAAAATTATGAATTACGGTCAAATTTCGACCATTGGACGATCTCTTGTTTTATTAATTACCTGTTTTTATAAACTATCCTAAAGACCATAAGTCTTCCTCCAACTACGAACACTGCAAAGTTTCCGAAACGTCAGGAAACCAATTAAAATTATATACGCGACGTGATCCGGTTAAACCTATTTTATTATCACGTCTATCTTTTTCCAGGTTTCAGGCCAATTTACATCAAAATTGAATCAGAAATCAAAAGGTGAAGGAGAAACAGATAGAGATATAAATTTTCCTTCTCATGTTTAACATGTTAAAGTGTGGATTTAGTTTTTAAATGGACTGTTCGTACAGTTAGTAAGGAAAATGGATTACTATCGTACTCGTAGACGAAGACCTAGACACTTATTGTTATTTACACACTGCACTGTTCCCGCTTAAAACCTAAGAGGGTATTCTTGTACACAATAGCTTAAGGCGACACAATCCGGTAGTTGACTACTGTTAAAAAATACCAAAAATGTTGTTTTATTTAAAAGAAGGTACAGAAAAAATAATAATAAAATCCATGAAAAAATGAGAGAGATACATGCTTTTCATGTTTTTGGAGAGGGTAATTTCTGTCCTTGTCGTGCTGAAAGGACCATTGTACAGAGAGGTCATGTTTCTATGAAGGTTTTGAACAATGACGTCATACTTTGATAGTGCTGTCTCTGTCTAGTGAACAAATTTAAATCGCTTATAACTTGGACATTTTATTGAATATTTTAATGGTTTCTTCACTGTTGCTTAATTTTCTTGAAAAAGATTCGACTTTTCTAATAAAAACGAATTTAAAAATATTGTCACCGTCCCTATTGCTTTTCGTGTTCATTTCTTCTTAGTACACTACTGTCTAAGCCGATTTTTAAATAGCTGACAATACATACACGACTTTAGCTACATAATACTTTAGCTACTTTTTACTTATTTACTGCTGATTATAGGTCTGCACATCAATCAGATGGCCTTTTCTGTTTTTTTTTTGTTTTCGGGTAGAAATTCTCATGGATACCTTCCGTTTGGGGATGGCGGAGGAGGATGTCGAACTCTTAATGACTAAAACCATCCTCTGCACAAAATAGTGGAGCTCTGGGAACTCCATTGGACCGCACTGGTGCCCCTCTAGTGCTATGCCTTTGGCACGTCCCGGGAAAGCATTTTTTTTCCCAACAGTAGCACGCGACCACCACATACATCTGTCCTCCCCAGGGTCGCTTAATAGACGCCTTAAGTCCCCCCACTTTTAGCATCCACGATCCCAAAGGTATCAATTAGAGGGCCTAGTGTAGGTTTAACACTTATCGATAATGCCATCTAATTCGACGACTTTTATTAATAAATCAGTAGCGCCCCTGGCGAATACGAGGTCAAAATAGAGATTTATGAATAAAAGCCAACGAATTCGATGGAAGTGAGCGGTAAGTGTCAAACTCGCATTAGGTCCTCAGGTTTTCATCATCGAAATACTGATAACATAAAATCAAGTCCTCCAGTTATTACTAGAAACTGCTGGTCATTTCAAGTGATATATCACACAAATATTATAAATACGAAAGCAACTCTGTCTGCCTGTTTGTTACCTATTCACGACTAAACTTCTGAACCGATCGTAATCAAATTTGACAGAGGTAGCCTAGGACTTGAAGAAGGAAGGACAAGGGCTACTTTTAGTTCTGGGAAAATATACAGTTTCCAAAAGATAGGTGATAAATGACATCTACATGGGCAAAACCTTGTGGGCAAACCGCGGGGTACTTCTAGTACTCTCAAGAAACTTATATTTCTACATACTTTTCGGTTTCTGCAAACTGCGTTTATACGGTAAATGAAGTTTTCAGTTTACCAAAACGCACTGATTGCTAAAGCAGGTATTTTCAGAACAACAATAAATAATAAAATAATAATAAATAAATAAGTCTAAAGATTTTCCCTCACAGCCTCACACATACTCGCCAGTCCAGACCTTTCACACCAAAGATGCGCGTGACGTGAATTAAAATTTTGCTATACAAATTTAAGCTCGGCCGATCCACGCCACGCCTCGCTGCGCGCCGGTGTGAAACCACCTTAAGTCAGATATCAGTTTGGCTATTGCCAACAGGCCCAACAGCCAACCATGTGATTTTTGTTAGAGGTCCTCAATAATATAAATACAATAAAACAGAGGGGTCTTGGTGTGTGGCGAAATGGTCACCCATCCATGAATTGACCTACCTGACCTATATTTGCAATAAACAATTAAATTCAATTTAATTGAACTTGTGCTTAAAACTACATACAGTCCAAATAATATTATTTACACAACTAAAACGTTTAATACCTTCCCAACTTACAAAATTGTATTAGAACTAACATTTAGTTCGGCGAGTAATAAATTCACGCCAGTTCCAAAGGTGCGTAATTAGTGTTTTTGCTATGGTTTATTAATTATGCTCGTTAATGAAGTTCAATTAGTGAGTGAAGCCATCAATCTTCTACTCTCTTGGAGACAGAATGATGTATGACCCCGTATTGATGGGCGCACCCAAATTTTGGGACATATTTACGAAAGTGATTAACTATTATTAATTAGCAGTGATCTTGTGTGTCTTTTGTATTAGATGGAACCGAATATACCTAGGTAATTAATAGTAAGACCTTTTCTGCTTTGTTCTAGCCTTTGTTGGCGGCTTCCAGACAAACCAGATGCGGCTGAGGATCTGTATTTTGCACGGAGCGACTGCCATTAGACCTCCGCCACCCAATTACTGAGCAATACACAACTATGTATTAACTGTATTATTATTATTATTATAAGCCTGAAGTGTCCCACTGCAGGGCAAAGGCCTCCCTACTCTCCTTCCACTTCTCCCTGTCTATTGCTACAAGCGTCCAGTCCTTTTGGAAGGAGTCCAGCTCATCCCGCCATCTCCGTCTGGGCCTACCGCGTTGACGTCTGCCATGTAAAGGGACCCATTAAGTTGTTAGTTTGGCCCAGTGATCGTCTGACATGCGGCAGATATGTCCAGCCCAGTTCCACTTTAGAGTGGCAGCCTTACGGGTGACGTCAGTTATTTTTGTTCTGGAACGGATCGTTGTGTTTCTTATCCGGTCTACAAGTTTTATGCCCAGAACACTCCGTTCCATAGCTCTTTGGCAAACCTCAAACGTGGACCTCAGTTGATTTGTCAAAGACCATGTTTGGGATCTATAACTGTATAATAATAACTAATCTTATATTAACTGTTTACTATTTCGTTTTTTTTTCCAATATTTTCTTTCTTCGTGTCAGTGGTACGACTGATGATATGATTTTTTTCTAATATTGCACTCTTTTCTGTCGTAGAACTGCTTAAAAAATTCAATAGGAGGTTAAAATGTAAAATGTAGGTATCATGTGGCCATTAATATTTTTACGGTAATTCTATATATTCCTGCCTATTTGTTGTCTAACAGTATGAGTCTTTCATGCTCACTTAAATGTCATGCTGATGGTGGCGTTAGTGTCGGGTCGTTAAGTTCCCGTCAATATGGTCGAGTTAAGCGATGGCTGATGCTCGCGTCATGCTCGTGAACGGGTGCTGACTGTCGGAACAGTTCAGCTCCTACATACTACGGCAACTCTTTTTACGTTTATTTCTAAAGGTGATATTCTCACTTTTAAACTCTTGTTTATTTCTGACATTAACCTACATTATACTCACATTATTTGAATGAATTTGATGTATTAAACAATAACCTATTTTAAAAAGAGTATATCTATGGAGTTTCTTGCCGGTTCTTTTCCACAGAATCCATAATTTGGAACCGTGCAACTAGAGCCTGACGTTTCAAATGTGCCTGTAATTAGGTTTATTTTCAATTTGAATTTGAATGTGGTTGGACCAGTGGGGCAATTGTGTAACGCATTCACTTTGACATTAGCTTTCATTTTGAAATTAAAGCAATATCCATTGCGTGATAAGTAGTTGACGATAACACGGATTGTCAAAACACACGGAGCAATGAACATTGACATCCAGATGATTGCAATCGCGAGTGAGTTACGCAATTTGGCAGCAGTTGTCAGACTTTTGTGCTGTTGAATACCCGTAATGACTGTCATAGATATTTAAATGACAACCTGCTCTCTTATTCAGTACCACATAATAATCAGTTGTCGACCGATTCGGTGTCTTATCTCTTTATCTCTACTTGCGTGAATCATCACACGAAACGAGATAGCAAACCGAACCGAGAGCTTAACGTGTAATTAACAGTTCCTAAGTATGGTAATATGGTTCCGTGTGGTGCTGGACGTAAAGAATTTCACCACCCTATTTCTTCTCATGGGTGTCGTAAAAGGCGACTAAGGGTTTCACCAGAGGATAGGCAGTAGCGTTCTCTGAGCATTTAACCAACCAACTGCGATCGCCATCTTGCCTGCCTAGCGTGGCGATTATGGCGATTTTGTCACCTTTTGGGTGAGGCCTATATCCAACAGTGGACGTCTTTCGGCTGTAATGATGATTATGAAGTATGGTAATTATATTTCAAAATACTTAAATTAAATATTTTATGTAAAATAACGGTGTTGTCAAAGTTTCTATACAAAATTCAACAATGGCGAACTGAATTATAAAACATAATTGGGTAGTAAAACAATGTGCTTAATGTAATAATGTTGAGTTTATCCCGTACAAAATTCGAAACAATATTTGTTTAGTATCAATATTTTCCATACAACGAGGACGTTCCGTACAAAAAGTATGTAGGTAAACCAAGTAAACCACACAAAGAGGCTGTCAATATGGGTAATCCGTGAGAAAACAAGACGAAATATTTTGTTTGGCGAGCTGTCGACTTGCATAAAAAAAGACGAATATCGAACCTGGGGAAATAAAAATAAAACGAACCTCTCTCCAAATTGAAATTTTAGGTACCTACCTACCTACCTAGCAAATATCGACAATGGAAAACGTACGACTAGGTATCTACGGAAAACGAACGATTAGGTACCGAGGTACTGTTCAACTGTGATAAAATTGATTCCAAGTATAAACAAATTGGTTTGAGAATTGTTGGTGTGAATAAATAATCACTTCGTCGCGCCTGAAATTGATTGGTTCCTAGAACATTTTACTGCTGAAACAAAAATAAACGTGATCAGATAATAATAAATAGTATGAGTTTTCCTGGTTTTTCGAAATATTTTTTTACTTTCAATTTATTCCGGACAATACTATCGCGGTATGTAACGCAGACGAATTGTGACACGTGCCATATTTTTTCTCTAATTATTTTATAAACCCTTAAAACATCCAATGATTTTTTGATCGGTAGGTATATTATTAAGATAAACTCTAGACGTAAGCGATACACATCCTCCACTTTTTCTAAGAAATAATTACCGTTATCCGATAATTCTTAGATGTATTAAGCTAACAAAACATTCGTCTGTTTATGAAACTGCTAGACACTTAGAAGTTTTTAAAATTTCGCGAATTTCACTTATACCTACTATTATGTGTTCTATGCTCATACTAAAATATGTTTACGGGACAAAGAAGTGTAACATTTTCAATCGGAAAGATGGATATAGGTTGTCCTTCTCGTGAAATCCAGTCATCGAGAAGTGTTTGCGTTGTGATTTGTGTACACGTATATCCGCCGAAACTGTTTTGTCCTTCTGTTTAGCATTGTGTGCCGTCATTCAGCATATCGTGTTACGGACAATTACGTTACAATAAACCAACCGCGGGTAGGGCGAGAAAACATCCGCCGCTCAAGACGATATCATCCGCATACTTCAGTCTTCTCGTGACCACGGCCCAGCGACAACACAGCCCCACGGCCAATGCAACTTGACCGAACCCTCGAGTTTAGTCAAAATGTTTGTTTTGTTTTGATTTATATGTGCGCAAAAAGTCCCGTAAACATAGTTTAACATGCTGAACACTTACGTATTACGGTACCCATTTTACATGGTAACCATTGTACTATAAACAAACATTAGCTTTCTCGTTCGCACTGTGGAAATGCGATATAAACCGAACATTAAGAGAGTGGTTCTGCCAGACGCTTTTAACATTCCGGTGAAAGCAGCGTATTATATGTCGATACTAGTCATTTTAAAGTGCACTGACAAGTCTTATAGCCTAGGATTCTTTTATAGAACTACTATGAGACTATTTCATTGTCGACTGTTCTCTTTTGAAATACAATACGACGTACCTAAGTAAAGTGAGAGAAAATATGAAACTCGAGAATTCAGAATTTGTGTGGTAATGTTCACGTTTTCCGTTTTATCTTTGAACCGCAAGCGGGAACTTTTGTAAATTTTCTTTTGTAAAAGATTGTTATAACGGTATCGTAGCCTGAAGTATAAAAACACCTACCAATCCCGATAAGTGAATTACGATCCGTCTGCCGTAGGAAGGACAGAGATTTATAATACTTTTTCCCTAAAGACTGATTCTTAGGTTTAGATTCAGAGACGAATCTAAGCGTGAACTCATGCTTCCAACAGTCAAAATGCAGTGCTATTTGACAGATGGAAGCATGAGTTCACGCTTAGATTTGTCTCTTAATACAAGCCTTTCACCCATATTCTAAGTTGTTTTCTCAAACGTTTCTAGACTCCACTCAACCTCACTCAATACAATATTTCCTCTGTGCTATTCACAGTTGCAAAAAATCTCCGTCCCTTGATAGTTTTCCTCACTCAAGTACATCACGACCAACCTTAAGGTTTCCTCAAGACTGGAAAAGTGTCATTTGCGACGTGATTATTGTTGTTTCTATTCTAAAAATTTATGCAATATATTTCCGTAATTATCCGTCGCAGGGTTATTTATTTCCTCAAGATACTGAAACGTTTGATAGTGGTTCATCAGTCACTTCCAAATAAAACTCACTCAACGCTTTCAATAATATTTTATTAGGTCGTAGGTTGATGGACCCGTCATTAATTAATCTACACTATGGAGGTAGGCGCACTATGTACTCTCCTGGCTTCCGGAGCTGATTCTGCGATGATGCCGATGCCGAGGATGTGGCGCAAGGTGTTGAATAACCCGCGAGGATGAAGGTGAACTGGTGGTGGTGGCAGCATAAACACTGGGCACTCCAGGATAAGTGCCCGGACTTTGGACCCTGGAAATATTTTCCCCTATGTTAACAGCTGTCCTCTGTTTATCCTTTTCTGATTGTGACGGCGGCAGCGTAAGTGAAGGGCAGGCAGTACTACAGCGCTTAAGGCGAATGTGTGTATTGTCACAATCAGAATCGGAGTTAACATTATGTTTGTGAATAAAATAGTAAACAGTGAAGTACCTACTATAATATTAAATATATGAATTTATCTACAATTAAAAGCAGATGATAAGCCTAGTGAGAATAGAAAAGGCAAGAAATAGATAATGTAAATTATCTAGCATTTGATGAGAAACATATTTAAAAGGTGACTGTCAAAGGCTAGTCGTTGGTCACACCCAACATGATCTAGCAAGATAGAAATGTATTCGTTCAACACTTACCCAAATACGGGGTTAGACACTGATTTTATAGTTTAACAAAAACACGAATATATGTAGTTACTGATAATAAAGGCGTCACGTAAGACGACACGCGCTTGGTTAGGATTACGTCCGAACAGCGCGTGAACGTGCGCCTCCCGTGAGATCAGTTTAGCAATGACGTGCGGGCGGTGTCACCGGAGGCCGGAATTGCGCTCGCGCACGTCGTAGTGTGCGTATGGTATATTATGGATGTGTGTTGTTGGAAGGGTTAACTAGTCTTTAAGCTTTAAAAAAAATAAAAACGTGTTTACAACGTTACAATACATTGAGGAAATGTCTAAGCGTTTTATTTGTAGGAACCCTTGAAGGTATACTTGACTGAGTTTGAGTCTAGAAACGTTTTAGGAAACAACTACAAACCAAACCCGTTTTGGTTGGACTTAATGTCAGCCTGTAAGTAAAAGTTCAAAACTAAATAAGTATCTTAACCAATGACCTCCACAATTAAACCAATCGGTCAAAGGGAAAATTTTCACGCTCGGAAAGTGGGTCATGGTGATCACAATTTGTTGTTATTACTGGTTGCAATACAAGTAGGTATCTTTGGCATTCGTTACGGGTAGTGAGAAGCCCAAAAGTCTGACAATTGGTCCAACTTTAGGATGTCGGTATTAACTAGTAACTGGATTGTAGAGGTCTGATGGTAGTCGCTCCTATACCCATCGGGGAAGAATACTCATCGGCATTGCCGACGATGCGATGCGTGCGGTCCGTCCACTGCGAGTATCTGAACGCACTTTTATGACAAAATATATAAAGAATACTTAAAACCATCTGACACGATTCATCCGATACATACGATGCGGAAGGGTGAACGCGAGAAATACTCGTAGGCATTGCCGATGATATGACGCGTGCTGTACGCTCGCTGCGGATAGGTGAACGTACTTGTTTGACTACCCATACAAAGAATACTAAGGTAATTTTAATGCGATCCGCCCGATGCGTACGATACCCACCCCAACATAATTGAGAAACAAGCTCGGAGAGTTGGTTATTACTATCGAACAGGAAGACGCCGCTGCCCACCATCTTTACATTACCCTTTCACGACATCCACCGGTGGAAAAAACGTAGCATTTTTACCGGCAGCCAAACTAAACATTTTGTGCGTAGGTACTTAAACAAAATTAGGGTTGTTTATTTATATAACTTAGCCATTTGTTTTCGGTAGCATGCAAAAGTTATTGTATGCGTGACTTAGTTAAATTAGCTGCTATAAAGGTTTGGAAAATTATAGAGATCTATCGGTTGCTCATTATCCTGTTGTAAATAACGAGTAAAGTAATAGTTTATTATGCGTTTCTAGGCCGGGCTTGTAACCTGCCATTATTACCAAGGCCTTATTTATTATCTGTTACCAATTTCTGTAAGTTTCTTGAGGTTCACAAGCAAATAAAGTTTTTTTACGAGGATGAAACCCTTAAAAGGCTACTGGTCTCATGGGGGACTAAATCCGAGATGTATGGGATTTATACCTTACTAAAACCTTTCGTTGGCCAACTTCACCACAAAAAGAGAGACCCCGGAAATGCATCATGTCATCGGAGCCCTTCTATTTTTCGTCAGTACCTAAGGTACGTTACAAGAAGAAAAGGAATCTTCTATTCTTCGTAGATTAAAAAAAGCAATTTCATGTCACACATGATGGGCAGTATGGACAGCAATCAGTATGGGCCATAAGGTCATGGTCAATATTGCCTCACGCACTACCAATCATTATAATGCACTATTATTTCAATCTACCGTACAACTATTTAATCAATATCCTTTCGATGTACGCAGTAGTCACTTAGTGTCACTATGTTTCCGAATATAGTGAGATTTTGCAATTTTAATATTTTTAGGACAACACAATTATACGAGTGACCACTGCGTGCATCGAAATGATAAAAATTGTACAGTAGATTGAAATAATTTTAAAATATCTGTAAAGATTCTTGTCACCTTTTAGTCTTCCTGCGACCATGAATTCTGCAAAGTATTCGAAACCTCGGAAACCTACTAAATTAAAATATAAATAACATATAATAATAACAATAACATATAATTATATATTACTATTTTTTTATGTGTAGTGGTCGAGAATATCTAAGACGTTACTAGTTCTATTGCCCTAAAAATAAACAAACCGCGACGATACACCACAGTTTCTTGTAGTTTCAATAAATATCTTATTGCCAGCCATAGTTAGGGAAGTAGTGAAACTTTTTCGATAAGTCCGATGGCTAACAGCTAAACTCCTTGTTCCAATTGTTCATGGCTTGAATCGTTTCGATGGCTTTTGTTTAGACATTATGAGAATGTACTAATTGTCGTGAACATGGGTTTTAGCTTCTAATATCTTGGGCGGCCATTTTATTCTGTTATCGGAAAATACTTTTGTCGCTCGATTTCGTTCATTGTGGGTTTTGTTTTGGAATATTACTTTCTGTTAAAGAAGCAGTTTTCTTGTAAAACCTTGATTGCCTTTTATTATTTCTCTCTGCTTCGGATTTATAATCAATTTCCAGCAAGCATGTTGAACATAAAGCTAGACAATGACAATGACACAAAAATAGAAAAACAGTGTTTTAAATCGAATTAAACATTCAATCAATTAACAACGCTTTCCAGTAGGTACAGCACCACTAGAAACAATATAAAACTAAAAAAAAAACATTTTTAAATGTGCAAACAGTAAAAAAATCTGCACAAAGCTCATTCCATTTATATATTTTTTACTGTGCATTGTACCCAAACAGCACGTTTTGTGAATCCACGTCGCGATTGTTTGAGAGACTGTACTGTGGGCCAAGTTGATGGTACTGTACATTTCGACAAAAAAGTGCTTTAAACGAATTTTGATACGACAACCACGCCTACTTTTTGCTTCTGCTAATTTCTTTGTGAATCTGTTAATATTTCTAGAATAGATCCATGTAGTTTTCACGTCAAAGCATAAGCAGAAGATGTAACAAGTCGTAGAAATCATAAAAGGAGACTACGGACTAGTATACTAGGTACTTATTTACTTACTCCTCTGCCTCAGCGACCCAAAGTGAGTGGATGCACTGAATCCGAAATGAGAACTCTCCATTTGGTAGTTATCGCCAGTTGGAGCTTGAAGCTCAAGCAGGGGGACAAGCTTTTGGTGACAGAAAGAGAAAGTATTTCGTAAAATCCTGTGGCCGACAAAAACAACATGGTACGCTGAGAGTCCAGAAGAATGCCAAAATCGAAGAGCTGGAGGACGAGCCTAATATTACTGGCGTGATCATGGACTACTATAGTATTATATTACCTGTGATATGGATAAATACCGTTTCAAGGTCCGCCGCCTGCTACACATAAGACCTATACGCCACGAGCAAGCAATCTTAGGCTTACATTTAGACACGAATCTAAGCGTGAACTCATGCTTCCAACTGTCAAAATGCAGTGCTATTGACAGTTGAATGCATGCTTAAGCATACTTATGATGCATCGATTCGGACGCCGTTTAAAAAAAGCTTGACTTGGTCTAAAAATAACATACGTTCCCAACATTCACGAACAGATTTTGGGATACAGCCATCGCCATTTGGACTGCTAGATGCATCGTCAGTGGCACCCATTCAATTCGTCTCTGAATAATATACATATGTAATAAGCCTTAGTCTTACCGGTGGTGGGTCGCCAAGTTGGCCAATGTTATTCATGTAAACAACGCATGTCTAGCTTCATTTGAATGCAACTCCCTCACGGGGCATCAGAGGGTCTAATATAGTGATATCATCTGTCTGATGTCACATCTGAGGAACGCAGCGATTTACATGAAGGAAACTTATTGTGTTGGAAGGATCATGGAAGACGTTTAGATAAGTGTGTACATGTCGAGATTAGAAGGGATTTGTGTAGGTTTATGTTCTTTACGTCATGATATCTATAGAATTAAAGTGGTGTTCAGGTGATTGAAGTTTTAGTATCGTATTGATGAATTGAACAGCAACAGGCTTACAAAGAAGACTTAAGTAATGAAATAGAGATAGATAGTTAGATATTTTTTATTAGCTAGTAATATTTAACAAAGACATGTGGTCTAGTGGATCGAGTTTCGGACTGCTGATAGATAGATAGATAGATAGATAGAGTATTACGAGATTGTGGGTTCGTTTTCCACAGGACACAAATATTTGTGTGATTAACATGAGTTTTTGTGTTTGTCTGGGTGTTTCTTATGTATTATAAGTATGTATTTACAAAAAGAAAGTATCAAATATTATATTACCCTTTGTTTAGTACCCATAGTATAAGATCTGCTTAGTTTGAGACTAGATGGTGATGCGTACAATGTCCCAAAAATATTTATTTATTTATATTTAAAGCATTTTTGTTCAATGTTTTTTTTATCAGTATAATAATGCTTTCAGTGTGTTGTTGGGGCTGCTTCGTTTCTGAAGCGCATCAAGGATGTTCGCAGAAATGCAAATGGATTGATTCTATACAATAAAGCGAAAAAGATGTGCATCCATGGTCCGCAGTTTGCGGGCTAGCTTCTATAGCATCCTGGGCGTAATTGCAGGTAGGCTGGACTGCAGCCTCATGAATCGTTGCTCCAGAATTTTGGTCGGAATTCAGAAGAAGTGATTAAAAAATTGTGACTTAATTGCTTAATGATTTATATTTGGCGGAAAACCGTGACCTATAGAACTCAAGGGATTAGGACAAGGGCTTAGCAGTGGGATTTTACAGGCTAACAGTAACAGTAACATTTACATACGTCGACTTTAAATGTATACTGACACCTGATAAGGCTTAGAAGACAAAACTATCAAATAACTTTTCCACCAAACAGAACAGCTCTTCTAAACAAAAGTGTATTTTGTATGGCCTCTCGAGTTTATAACCATTTACCCAGAATGATACATGATATTGAAAGTACGAATATGTTTAAAAATAAAATTAAAAACATTCTTTTAATGAAGGGGTACTACAGCGTCACTGAATATGTAAATGACAAAATTATGATATGAAATGTTAGAAATATACTTGATTTGGATTTATTTACTATGTGACATTGTATAATTGACATTTTTGGTACTGAACTTGCACATAGTAATGTGATATTGTATAATAAACATATTTTTTCTCATTTTTGACTTTTATAATGTATATGTAAATTTGCATGCCGTAAGGTTGAATATGGTGATACTAAATGTAATTTTTATTTTTAACATCAAATGTAACCCTTATTTCGCAAATAAATTTATTTGATTTGATTTGATTTAATTCAATGTCAGAAAATAATCCAAATTAGACACAAAACATTGTTCATTTATCTGTATAGCCAATTAAGCTCTATAATTTGAAATTTTAATAACTTCGTTTGGAAAATTTGGAATTGAGTTGCTTTTGTTCATGATTAGAAAACGAAAATAGGAAGTAGAATGCGTTAGTTTTACGACAAACTAAAAGAGTCAGCTGATAGCAATAGTTATCGAAGCATGAAAGCAAGACAATACAAATCGATCAATCGATTCCCACAGGACACAAATATTTGTGTGATGAACATAAGTGTTTGTGTTGGTCTGGGTGTTTCTTATGTATTATTAGTGTGTATTTACAAAAAAAAAAGTATATAAGTATTATATCTATTGTCTAGTACCCATATCACAAGCTCTGCTTAGTTTGGGACTAGATGGTGCTGTGTAAAAATGTCCCGAAGATATTTATTATTATTATTATTTAATAACGATTCACTTTTTTACCACGCGAATACACAGAAGTAATATGTACTTCGTACTAGAGTAGACATTACGAACAAAAAATATCGCGCAACTTGCTGGCCGCGGAGCACGCACGGCACGAGCGTGGCTAATCGAATGCTACAAACATTCGATTCGAGGTGTCTTCTCTAGTACCTACGTAGTACATATTACCTCAGTGCGCGAATATTGACTTTATGTAACACAGTAAGTGCAAAATATGCAACGTATAATATTTGTATCGAGTGCAAAACTGAGTCAGTCATGTTCTATCACGTAGGATTGATTTTTATTTCATTTAGGTTTATCTGTATCGTACGAATTAGTAACTGCAGCTAGTGATGACTGTAAGCCCTGTTTCAGAATCCATGCCAGGAATTTCCAGGTCGTATTCCATTTGGGGACCAATGGTTATAATACCAGTTTGCCGTTGCCGTATGTTAATGTGACGTACACGTTAACCTGTGCAGGACAATTTTAAGAGCCCTTTTACACATTTTTTTGACGAAAACAGCAGGGAGAAGTGGATTTTTGGCATTTCTATTCTATTCGATAGAAATATCTATAAATAGCAACAACCACGTTTACAGGATATTGTATAGGTGTGACCATACTTTTACAGTTAAAAAGTAATGTCTGCTTATCAGGGGCTAGGCGGGTACGTTCAATAATAGTCACATTAAGACTCTCAAAACCAACAATGAGAGCACTGTATTTTTAGGTTAGGTATTAGTAAGTTATTACACCATTACATCAAGATTGAATATTACAAAATAAATGGACAAGTCATGTCAGGTTATAGAACGTCCGTCTTGTTCAACGACTCGTAACCAAAGTGCGCGCCCCGCTCCAAGCTCCAACCACCGACAATCAATATGGCCGACTTTGGTGGGGTGTCATAGTTCAGTGTTGCCATTTTATTCCGCCGATTCCTAACACAATAGATATTTCCATTAACGAATTAGATATTTCGATACTGAACCCAGATCGTGTTTTATGCCCCATTTTATGTTTATGATAAGATTTTTTTTTACTTACTTTCATATTTAAATTTTGTTATGTTGGCGAAAGTCTAGTCTTATATTTTTTGATCAAAAACTATTTATTTTTGGAGAAAATTGAGGTTCAAAAAACCTATTTAGAAAACAACTTACACAATACGATAAAATAAAATGCGTGTCAACACAGAAAAGACCCTCAAAATATCGCTGAACAAGCATAAGACGGTAACGTGTTTCTTCCAGATATCGATAGCTCAGCGGTTTTCTAAAATTGTTACGTTACTCAGAAATAGCGTTTAACGATGTTATTTTTCGCCGCCCTGCTATTTATTCTACCTCACTAAACGAGATCGAGACTGCCACCCACTACTGCTTAGAAATACAGTTAGGTATTAATAAAATAAGCTTTACTTGTGCTCACGTCTTTGTGATGTTAACGTCTACAAAGTAATGTCTGTATTTCCAACGCGTTAAACTTGACGTATTTGTCCAAATAGGTATTCGCATTGTTTGGCCAATAACTTCGAGCCACATCCAGCTTTTCTGTATCGTGAACGTGAACTTGTTTTATATTAGAGCCAGTGTCAAATGAACATTGCATTTTTTGTTAGGACGACCTTAAAAATATTTTGTTCCTAATGTTTCATCCTCCGAGCCTTTTTCCCAATTATATTGGGGTCGGCTTCCAGTCTAGCCAGATGCGGCTGAACATCAGTATTTTACACGGAGCGACTGCCATCAGACCCCCGCAACCCAGTTACTGGGTAATACTGACATTCGGAGGTTAGACCAGTTGTCAGACTTTTAGGCTTCTGACTACCCGTAACGACTGCCATAGATATTCGTATGACAACCGGGACCGACAGCTTAACGTGCTCTCCGAGGCACGGAGGGGTCTCGATGTGTAACGAAATGGTCACCCATCCACAGACTGACCGCGGCAAGTGCAGCTTAACCTTGCAGATCGTAAAATCCGCGCAGTCGTTGCATCGCTACGAGCCCCAACAAATTGTTCCTAATGTTTATTTTTTGCAATATCCCCAACAAATTTTTAAATTTATATTATTTAGTTCTCATGTAAGTGAATGATTGTATTCTTGTGATAAATAAAGTTATCTTAATCCTCAATACGAAATGTACGGTCGACCGCACGTCAGAGGTAACATTTTGACATTGACAGCGTCTTTATTTCGTGCTTAGAAACGTGCTACGTGCTTTTCGTGTTTACTGCTTAGTAAGTTTTCTAATTCAAGTGTTACCAATGTCATGCAGTTGACTGTACTATATTTCTATATTTTTTTATTTTATTTATCTGACCCGGCAAACATTGTTCTGCCATATAAATTGGATACCTTAATCACTTAGCGGTATTAAATATACTTAACGGCCTATTCTCATTCCTACCAAATACACATCGAAAATTTCATAAAAATCGGTTGAGCCGTTTTGGAGTGCAATCACAAACACCGTGACACGAGATTTTCATATATTATATAAGAAAGAAGATATTGAAATAAAGTTTATTTTGTGTGACACGAAAATTTGAGCAAAAACGCGAAGTGAGGCGGTCTAAGGCTTATATTCAGACACGAATCTAAGCGTGAACTCATGCTTTCAGCTGTCAAAATGCTGGGCTATTTGACAGTTGGAAGCATGAGTTGACGTTTAGATTCGTCTCTTAATGTAAGCCTAAGAGCGCTCGCAATAAGATTTCTTCAAGCTTATTGTATTGTAATTTAATTTATAATTTCAATTAACAAAAACCTTTTTGATAGGTAATATAGACTCAAAAAAATAAATTAGTTCCCATAAATTCGAACAAATAGCTTCACACAAATTTCCCGAAGTCTACTAAATTGGCTAACTCAGTCAGTTTTTAGGGTTCCGTACCCGAAGGGTGCCGAACGGGACCCTATTAGGGTTCCGTACCCGAAGGGTGCCGAACGGGACCCTATTACTCTCGCTACGCTGTCCGTCCGTCCGTCCGTCCGTCCGTCCGTCCGTCCGTCCGTCTGTCTGTCACAGGGCTGTATCTTTTGAACGGTAATTGGTAACCGATTGAAATTTTCTCAGAATATGTGTTGATATGAGGTGTATCACGACAAATACTAAAAACAAAAAAAAGTCTAAAACCAAAGGGGGTCCCCATACAAGAAACCTCAAAAAACATGCATTTTTTCAACGTTTTTGTTCCTGCTCTATCTTCAAAACGATAATATATACCAGCGTCAAACTTGGTCAGATTATAGTGCATATTATGTAGTTTAGCAACAAATACTAAAAATACGACAAACATGGACATATGTTTGTCGTATTTTTAGCCTTATTTTCACCTGCGTAAGAAAGACATGCAAAAATTCATATTTTTCGCGCTGTACGTTGATGTCATTTGATAAACTCTCGTAAATTAAATCAGTTTTTATGGGGTATCAGGTCGTTGAGAGGTACGGGTCTACTGCGCGAGTCTGACTCGCACTTGGCCGGTTTAATTTTATAATTGTTTATTCAACGAAAAATTACACAATATATATCCTGCCAAACTGTAGAACAGTTTGTCGGCAGTATTCTCGTACACATTCATTCGTTGAATATAAATATTATATAGTTGCTGATAGACTGATGGGTTAACTATGTATTTTTCATAGATATTTTGAATTCATATTCCAAAATTGTTATATATTTAACAAAATATTCAACTGCTAAAACAATATGCAACAAACAGTTATCCTCGGCGTCGGCCAAAAGCGATTTAATTTCAAAAACAAAATATTCTATTCTGTCGCACATCCTATACTCTTTAAGCATAGAACAATTGAATTAGAACCGCAAATATACCCACATGTCCTTTGGCCACAAAACCTAAAACCGGCCATATGGAATGTTTGCCGCAAATATTCTATACGGGAGACGGAAAATATACATCGCATCCATTAGACGACGACAATACGGTCCTAAGGCTGCCTGTCCACCAGAGATTAATAGCTTAGCTTAGCTTTGGTAGAAAGGGATTTAAAGTATCTATGTTTTTTACATACTAGTTGAAGCAAGAGACGCAAGCTAGAGATGTGCTAGTGGAGTATATATTCTATGCTAGTGGTAATCTAAGCACTCTGTTTTTCTTACTTGTCTTATTAAGTAAACAATCTTGGCATGTCTTTTTAATGCAATTCGTCAATAGTAATTATTAAATGACATTATGTTAACAATTTCACACACAAAATAACTTTTATTAACCTAATTAGATGCGCAGAACTAGTAATTATATTTTATCAGTAGTTATTTCAATAAAGAGACATGCCAAGATTGTTTACTAAATAAGATAAGAGAGAAAAAAATGACTTTAGCTATGGAAAGTACGGAGCACAGCTGAGTAGTCTATGTACGGTCGACCGCACGTCGGTGGTAACACTTTTACATTAGCAGCATCTTTATTTCGTAAGCAGTAAGGGCGATTTTCGAATTGACGTGTTACCACTGTCATGCTGTTGACTGTACTACGTAGTTAGCGCAAAGTGCATCTCCATAGCTCATTTTACCCGCTCCGCTACACCACTTAGCTTTGATGAAAATAGACATAATTTCGTAGCTTAGCTTTAACCTCGCTCACCGCTTAGCAACGTAGCACATCGCTGGTGGAAAAGCAGCCTAAAGCAGACCCTAGCTAGTATGTATACCCCCGTTAATTATTTATATAGAGATGAGTGCCTACCTGTGTTCCCGCCGACACTTGAATGACGCGGCTCATTCAAATTATCTTCCCTATCACAAATTATGTAATATTCCAGTCTATGCTGAATTACGTAATTTAATTTTTGAGATGGAAGGTTGAACAATTACTAAATATTTTGCCTAGATGTTTCGTGAAGCGTTATTATAGCATTTAGGTTTTGCTTTTGAGCTCACATCTCGTTCCATATTTTTGTGATAAAAGGTGTGGCTTTCAATTATTCCATAATAAGTTTTGCCAGACGTTTTGTTTGACTGGCGGTTTCAATGAGACGTGTGTTTCTTTGTCTAGAAAATACCTTATCTTCTTGATACTTTTTCATGTACCAGTATAGGTAGATAGATCATTAAATTTATTCTTAAGAATATGGTACAATATAGTTGTTACAAAAGAGTTCGAATTCGTAATATTCTGCCGAATGATAAATAATAATGTAATAAATAGATAAATAATTATTATTATACCTTTTTTCCTGTGGGTTACGGAACATAGGTATTTTTTGAGCAAGATGAGCTGTTAAAACCGACAAAAGTCGAGATGTTGAATCAAAACTCAGTTTATCAATTATTTATTATCAATAATGTATAATAAATTATAACCAATAATAATCATCATTAATAATACTCTATAATTGCTAAATCGCGGACGTTCTCAAAAAATGCCAGGTTAAGAGTTTTCTAAACCGACGAGCATGCATGACGAGGTTAATGGACGTAGATGAAGCGAAAGAGATGTGTCAGGATCGTAGCAGGTGGAAATCCATAGTCTCTGCCTACCCCAATGGGAAACAGGCGTGATAATATGTATGTATGTATAATTGCTTTAAGCGATAAGACCGCCAATTGTTAGTACTGTTCTCATGTTTGTTATAACTTAAGTTTTATTTTTATGGTATGCAAACAATAAAGTATTCTCTATGTATCTAAATAAAAATAGGCAAAGAAAAAATGGTTCAATACTATTTTCTCCTCTGTTTGTCAACCGATTTTTTTGTTTAGTTACGTACTTGTTTCGGTATAGTGCAATCATAAAATGTTTAAGAATTCCTGCCGAATTTCGACCTTTGGGCGACCTGTCGTAATAATAAATTAATAATAATGTAATTGCTGTCGTACCCGTAGGATTAATATTATTTGTCAGTTTTAGCGTACTAAAACTAAAACGTGGATGGAAGAGTTGGAAGGGGACGACCTCGGCGAACGTATCACTATCAAATCGCGGATGTTCTCAAAAATGCCAGGTTAAGAGTTCTCTAAACCGACGAGCATGCATGACGAGGTTAATGGACGTAGATGAAGCGAAAGAGGTGTGTCAGGATCGTAGCAGGTAGAAATCCATAGCCTCTGCCTACCCCAATGGGAAACAGGCGTGATAATATGTATGTATGTAGCGTACAACTAAAACCATCCTCAAAAAGGTCATTAACATTTATAGAGTCAAAGCTTGGTCTTTGTTGTGACAATTTGATTGCAACATTAACCATTCATAAAAACATGGTTAATTGCCTTCCATTATAATGCCATCGACATAATTATATTGCTACAACAAACAATACGATAGCCACAGAAATCTTAATAATAAGGTAATAGAAATGTCATCTATGTGTTTAATACCGGAACGCGTGTCACCGATTTTACACAACCAACATATAAATATGCAATTATGCCCATCATGTTTCTAGCATTCAGTGCAAAATAAATTAAGCCCAAAAAGAAATCCGTTGTTAGATATGCTGCAAAAAATATTTGTGACTCTGCGTCCAAAACAGCACTGATGATCAAGCAAACGGTTCGCGCACTGGTGTTCTACGAGACACCTGTACACGGCGACATTTTCACGCGACTTTGCCACTTCTATTACCTTGTATTATTTATATTTCTATGATAGCTGATAAAAATAGTAATATTTCAAATCAGGGGCCGTATTATGAGTTGTTAAAACCATCATCGTTCCGGTGCCTAGAAGGATGGCGATATACGTCCTGTATAGCTGTCTCTCTTTAGCAACGGAACAATGACGTTTCTAACACTTGATAATACGGCCTCTGAACTTCAAAAAACCCGGATGTGCAATCGAAGATAATTACAAAATTACACACTATACAGTAACAGTGGACGTCATTCAGCTGAAATGATGATAATGATTTTGATGATGATGATGATACTATACAACGTGAACCAAAATGGTTTATCTATCCAAAAGGGGTGAAGAGTACATCTGGTACAGAATCTCTATGCATAATTTCAGCTCAAAATATATATATATATTTTTTTTTTTGTTAGCCTGTACTGTCCCACTGCTGGGCAAAGGCCTCCCGCAATTCCTTCCATCCATCGCGGTTCTGTGCCGTCTCCTGCCAGCTGTCATCAAGAAAGACATCGAGCTCGTCTCTCCATCTCCTGCGTGGTCTGCCGCGACCCCGCTTCGCTGTCTCAGGGCTCCAGTCCTGTGCCGGGCCCACAGCTCAAAATAAATTACTTGAAAAAATCATAACATTTTTTTTATTTCATAAGTTTATTAATTCTAATCATAACAAACGTCTCACTGCACTACGATGGTCATTATCTTTTCACGGCACTTGCCAAGATATAGTGCTAGATTGAAATGTTTTGTTTCATATATTTGAATTTCTTCAATGTTCCTATTGTTAATGTTGTGTTGGTCTGGATGTTTCTTATGTATTATAAGTACGTATTTACAAAAAAAAAGTTTATTAGTATTATATCCATTGTCTAGTACCCATATTAAATATTTAAATAAAAACATATTTTTGGGACACTTTTACACAGCACCATCTAGTCCCAAACCAAGGAGAGCTTGTGCTATGGGTACTAGACAAGGGATATAATACTTAAATACTTTTTGTTTGTAAATACATACTTATAATACATAGAAACACCCAGACCAACACAAACACTTATGTTCATCACACAAATATTTGTGTCCTGTGGGAATCGAACCCACGACTTCGTGATCAGCAGTCCGACACTCGAACCACTAGACCACAGTGTCAAATATTAATATTACAAGCTCTGCTTAGTTTGGGACTAGATGGTGCTGTGTAAACGTACCAAATATTTATTTTTATTTATGTAGATATAGGATTTAAAACCATTGCCGTATAATTTGTTATCATACAAAGAAGCCGTGCACTTCATATGTATACACTTTGTATAAGTATCTATTCCATTTTTTAACACAGCACCATTCATGTGCGTGTCAATATAACCCAGACATTTTTATACTTACGTCAGTTAACTGTCTTAAATCTTGCTCCCATTCATATTATCACGTTTCCTGAAAAAAATAACATGAATCGCGATGAAGCTATTGGTGTGTGATAAAGATATATAAAGAATAAATAAAAGTCGATAAAAATACTAATAAAAACGCGAATTTTCAGAAATAAACCTTGATGAAAAGGATAACACTCGTTTCCACATAACACTCCATTTACAGTGTTTTCGCTTTGTGTCTGAATCTAATAATACAGTACTGCATTGGCCCACATTCGAGTTTGCTGTTGCAGACAGCTAAACGTCAACTGAAGAGAGTATATTTTGGCGCCAGTGTGGATTTGTATTCATATTTGTATTAGTTACATAAATAAACACTCGGCAAAGGCTAATTTAGTTTTTCAATATGTACATCTATGTCGTACATTTCGAAAATAGAATGGAATAAAAAATAAATAAATAGAAATGGACGCGATAAAAATTATGTTTTGTGCTAGACCTTGCCGGGTCTGAGCTGAAACACGGTCGAAGCATGGATGCAAGGATAATGCTGCATATATTTTTTATGGACCATTATTATAGTACGTAGTTTACATTGCACCGAGCTGATACCACGTCTCTTTATCGTTCGGTCATTAGACCAAACTGGATTGCCAAGGCTGCCCAAACCCAGGCATGTAAGCCACAAAGTGACCTGCCAACGCATTTAAATTTGCCCATCAGCAGGTAAGCGGCCGTTGTATGCTTAATGTCGACAACAGATTTGCCGCCATAAATTCATAAACTGTTAGCTCATAAACCTCTCCTGAGTTTCATTGACGTTTTTAATAACTAAAGTTTTGTTTAATTTAAATATCTATCCATCATTCCTGTACGTGGATTGCCAGCAAACATGGGATCGAAATTAAAGCCCACTTCCAAAAATAATTAAACAGCGTTGGTTTAACCAAACAAGGCTCTTTAACGGTTTGGTATGATTAGATCATCTAAGAAGGGTTATTTATTTATTTTTTAAGAGCATGTGCTGTCCCACTCCGATCTTTTTCACTTTTCCTGATCCCGCCGTGCCTCTTCCTGTCAGGGTTAGTAGGGTTGTACCGAAACATAATTCCTGATAAAATGCATGTGAGCCCGCCCCATCTCTACTTCTGAAAATGTATAATAATATAGGTACGTAAAAAATATTGTATGTAATGTTATAGCAGCAATATTACACTGAAATTAAAAGAATTCACAAAATATTCAAAGAAAGTTCGAAGGAACTAAACACCAACCATTAATTTAATTATAAATTACGTCTCGCCTAAAACAGTGAATGTTCTTAGTACTACCTAAAACATGATTCGCTGAAATGTCTCCGATAGGGTAATAAATAACAGATCCTTCGGAGCCTATCTCCCTGGTACCGAGCTCAAGAGACGACCCTCTGTATTTAATGCTCAGTATAAAATCCAAGCTAGGAGCTATTCTAGAATAGGAATTGTCACTTTGGCTTTCAATGAGTATTTCTGAAGACCAGAATTTGTTAAAAGACATCATTCAATTTTCATGATTCCATCGTCATTATCATTTCTGCCGAAAGACGTCCACTGCTGGACATATGCCTCCCTCAAGCATCGCCACAACGACCGGTCTTGTACTTTCCGCATCAAGAGGATTCCCGCGACCTTCAGCAGATCGTCGGTCAACCTTGTGGAGGGCCTACCCACGCTGCACCTTCCAGTACGCGGTCGCCACTCCAGAACTTTACGGCCCCATCGACCATCCGTTCTGCGAGCACCAGTGACATACGAGCGATAATTACATGTTTAGACCAAAAATTAAAGTAAGTGCCCAGCCAAGCCGTAACAACAAAAGAATAGCTTAGGTCGGGGATGCCTGACAGAAATGAAGACTACGCATTTGCAAGCGCAGAGAGAATGCGCGCACGAGTATATGGTGACGATTTTTCTCGGTTTACTTCTGAGCCGAGCGCGTAGCGATGCTTCAAAAGCTTCGGTTATAAAATACTTAAAATAATACTTTCTAGCGCAATATTTTGTAACTTTTTTCGTCAGCTAGCACTTTTTGTTTTATATAGGTCTAAAATAAATGATGTCCTTTGACTTATTATGTAACATAACAGATATACAATATCCCCTTTTTACAATATCCCCTTTTTTGTCCAAAAGAGTTTTAAAATATCCATCGATGCCTTTTTCCCTGGTTCCCGAGCTCAAGAGACGACCGTCTGTATTTAATGCAGAATACATAAAAACCAGGCTAGGAGCTACATAGAATAGAAATTGTGGCTTTGACTACATCTTGGCAGTCTACGAGTATTTCTGAAGACTCTTGAGTCTGACAGCTGAATTTGACTTTATTATATAACAGAGACGCAATGTCTCATTTTGTTATTGCGAAGAGACGTAAAAAAATGGCAAGTATCAGTGGATTTAGATACTTAATTTACTTATCCGATTCAAACTATCTTATATTATATACGTAGGTACCTATTTTTGTTTAAATGTTCAGGACAAAGACAATTACGCCATAATGCATTATACGGACAAAAAGAAAATGATACATAACTTAGGTAATCACGCAACCAGCATCGTTATCCACGTATAGTAGGTACTGACTAGACCTAAACGTTAAATTAAACTATTTACTAAATATTTTGCATGAGAGTAAAACATTATCATTAATTCTCTAAAACTAAATTTGAACATGTTTCGCAAACATCGTTAGACAGGTCCTATCTAGAAGCCTCGTAACTATACTTGATTTAATATTATCCCAAGATACGTAGTGAAATCAAAAACGCCTACTAAAATTGCAAACATTTAACGAAGATAATATGATAATCCTTATGGTTTGAAATTAAGGTTCTATTTATGTGTGCAGACGTGGGTAGTCATATTGTAAATATCACACGTCACGTGTTCTGCTTGTTACCGTGTAAAGCCGCCATTCCATACTGGCCTTGAGGCACGCTACACGCGTTAGCTGAGTCGACCTGCGAAGACCGGGGCTTATCTTATTTACTCACGGCTGCAGCTGGGGACTTAAGTATTTCACATAGAGATTTACATAGTTACACTTAATTTGATTCTCCCTTAAGAAACAAAGCGAAATTATGTGCCTTTGTGTATGATACAGGTATGCACAGCTGGAACTATTCGCCAATATGAAGTTGTGACTTTACTCGTAAAAATACGACTATAAATATATTCACTACATATATTTTTTACAAAAAGTGACATTCTCTTCAGTCAATACATGCTGAAATTTGAATCGCTTATTTCCCGAAAAGGGGTAATTGTACTCATCATTATGAACAACTTCTACTATGAAACCAACACTGAAATCGCGAAAAAATATCAGGTGGTCCCTACATTTTATCGATTTAAGTGAACACAAATGTGACCAACAGATTTTTATTTCGCGATTTCAGGGTTGGTCCCATAGTAAAAGTTGTTCATAATGATGAGTACAGTTACCCCTTTTCGGGAAATAAGCGATTCAAATTTTAACATGTATAGTCAATAGGACAAGCAGCAGGGCAATTGCGTAACTCATTTGACAGTTAAATTTTGATGTAAAATTGAAGACGATGTTGATAACATCACAATCAAACATTGGAATTGTGTAACGACATAGAGGGACTTCATTATGAAGTAAATGACGTCAGGAGGGAAATCCATTGCGATGTAAATGACGTCATGTATGTTAGATCACGTTTCGTTATGCAAGTAACCTGCTGCAAGTATGCGTTTTAAGGTTTTTCATTCATTTAATTTCATGATGAATTCCTCCGACATCGTAATCAACAGTTTTGTAGTTAGGTACGCAATTCGAATTGTATCATTTTTCCGGATTTTAAACGTCAAAATTGACATTTTTTTGATTGCCATGCAGTTATACAATTGCCCTGCGGTATGTAGAGTAGTAGTACAGCTCTTTGTGAAAGTGCTCATCATCCGGGGAAGTATTAGTATTACCGCCTATTACTGCCACCAAACAGTGATGCTTGCATTGTGTTCCAGTGCGAAGGGTACGTACAGGGGGTCTACTCCCATTTGACGATATTCGATAAATCGTACGAATCATCGTACAATTTGCTACTCCGGCCAACCATCGTTCCCATATCGCATGCGATGATCGTCTTTTGACGTTTTTTCTCTGATCTCCGATCAATTGTATGCGACTATAAACCTTAGTTTATATTTATTGTGCCTTTTTTATGTGCGGATCTTTATTGTGTAGGTATCAGTCGGAACGAAAGTTCGTACTTCGTTTGTCGTTCGTAAAACGCGAGTAGACCCTCAGGTGCCGGTGAAATTACAGTCATACGAGACTGGTATTGCAGTTTTTATGAGCAAAAGAAACCGCTTATCTAAGTTGTTGCCTAAATGATATTGCAAATTGCGTATTGCAAATTCGTATACCAGCGTATTGCACTTGTTATGAGCAAAGGAAACCGCTTATCTAAGTTGTTGCCTAAATGGTATTGCAAATTGCGTATTGCACTTGTTATGGCCAAAGGAAACCGCTTATCTAAGTTGTTGCCTAAATGGTATTGCAAATGGCGTATTGCAAATTGCGTATTGCACTTGTTATGAGCAAAGGAAACCGCTTATCTAAGTTGTTGCCTAAATGGTATTGCAATTTGAATTTGCCAAAATGAGACCTAAAGATGGAAAGTGAACAACTGTGTTATGGACTAGCTATTGGATTACTACAATTTATCTTAATCAACAATCAACTCAGCCTATCGCAGTCCACTGCTGGACATAGGCCTCTCCCAAGTTGCGCCACAACGCTCGATCCTCTGCCTTCCGCATCCAGTCCCCCCCGGCCACGCTCTTTAGGTCGTCCGTCCACCTGGCAGGGGGGCGCCCTACGCTGCGTTTGCCGATTCGCGGTCTCCACTCAAGGACTCGTCTGCTCCAGCGGCCATCGGTCCTTCGACAGACATGGCCAGCCCACTGCCACTTCAGCTTACTGATTCTACAAGCTATGTCGGTCACTCCGGTTCTTCTCCGGATAATCTCGTTTCGGATTTTATCCTTCAAAGAAACTCCAAGCATAGCTCGCTCCATAGCTCGCTGAGCGACTTTAAACTTGTGGACTAGCCCAACTGTCAGTGTCCAATTAGTGTCTGTTAGTGTCAATTTATCTAATCTCGATATATTCAGTTTCATAAAACAATACAGGCTAATCTCACATACGACCCAAGATTAACAATTGGTTCTCGTGCTCCCGGGCATCCGGTACATTCTCAAAGAAACAAAACGGCTCTGGAGCCGGATGTGCCGTGATAAGGAAACCGGATGCCGATCCCAGGCTAACGAACAACTAGTAACGACCAACCAAAAACTTTAGATCTCCAGTCGGCTCTTCAAAAGCCCCATAATTTACCGTTTTACTAGAACTGAGGGGGGTGAGGAGGATCAAGTGAAATTGGTTGTTCCTATCTACATGCTAATATAGTGTAGTAATGGCAAAGTGACGTGAAAGCAAACTTCCTTTGATACTTCACCCCTTAAGAGTACTTGTCTTTTTGATATAAAAGTTATTTGAGTAAAGAATGTTTTGTGGGAAAATGCCATCCGTGAAGATAAAGGAGATGTATGTCATGTTATAATTTTGTATCTTACATTTTATATTTATTGTCGTAGAGAAAATATTATACCCGTCAATTTCACATTTACTTTCAAAGAACTTATTACAATTTGGTAAACTCGAAATAAACTAAGTTTCATTAAAGACCTTCGGAAATGGAGTAATTTATTAGGCAGTTATCTTTTCTAAGAACCAATTATTTTAAGTTCTTAAACTCTATCCACTTAAGAGCCAGAATGTAACAGCCAAGTGGCGCCCCAATTAGTAAAAAAATGTTACTAGCTGAACACATCATTTATCGAAAATTCGTTTCTAACAATTGAAGTACTTATTGTGTGTTATATATTTATACCTATGTATGTTTATCTATTGTTTTAGTGGTAATTTATTTCTCATCTTGTTTTGTGTCGTGAATCAATATTGTACCTGCCTTGTCATCTCTATATCACCCTAAGGTTGACTGGGAGAGAATGCATAAGGCATTAAGTCCTCCTAAGTACACATGTTGCATGAAGTTTAAATAAATAAATAAGTACAGGTACTGTAGTTTAATCAGAAACTTGGCTGCTACATGCCCCGTAAGTCCTGAAAGTCTATCAACTTTATATTTTTTTTACAAAGTAATAATGCCTTTAGTTTAATTTTTACCGGGCTTAATAAAACAATTACTTACCTTAACGATAAAATCTAAAACAAGATTACATTCTACTTAAAATTATCTCTAATCTCTTATAACAATAAATATTCATATCTCAGTCAACCGTTTGCAGACTGAAATAAAGATCACACTGGATAAAACAGCTTTTGAAAAAAAAACTTCAGTTACTCTTTTCAAACAAAACTTACAAGCAAATAACGTCTTTATTGAGAACATTTTAAGGTTCATTTTAATAATACTGATCATTGAGTAGTTAGCATACGGATGCAGTTCATTACTTGTAAGTACTGTGTAATGAAAATGGAATCTCTGGAGGAAAGGAGCTGGGAAGTAGCGTTATAAATGTGTAATTACAGAGCAATATCTTGTAAGGTATATCTGAGAGCTTTTTCCAGATTATATAGTAATCACCTTTCAAAATTTGATACTAGATAGAAGAATAAAATAGAAATTATATTTCTTTATGAAGGGTTTGCTTTGGCGTCCTTACTGCCCATAGAAATCTTAATAATAAGGTAATAGAAATGTTATCAACTGTCTTTTAATACCGGTGTGTCGCCGGTTTGCCGCTACCAATATATAAATACGCAATTACGCCCACCATGTTTCTAGCATTCAATGTAAAATAAATTAAGCTTAAAAAAATCCGCTGTTAGATATGCTGCAAAATACAATTTTAAGAGAAAGAAAGAAAGAAAAATGATTTATTGCCACAACAAGACGACATGCGGTAGGTGAATATAAAAAATTACTTCATTAGGTACATTTTAGGAATTACAGTGATACATAGTTGACTGTTTTTAGTGACTCTGTGTCCAAAACAGCACTGATTATCAAGCGCACGGTTCGCGCACGGGTGTCCTACGAGACACCTGTACGCGGCGATAAGTTGACGCACCTTTGCCACTTCTAATACCTTATTATTGAGATTTCTATGTTACTACCTAACTTTGAAAAACAATTATCATCAATGTGAGACTATAGGGCTCTGCGAGCAGGACCACGGTGTTCTTAGCTTTATGAGTATCTGCGAGCAATCCATCTTTTTTGGGAGAGATCCATCTCTAAAGCTGTCGTCCAGTAAAGTGTTACACCTAGATACTGTTTTATTTGACCATAATTTCTATAAAAGGTACAGTCGACTGCATGACAGTGGTATCACTGCAATCCGAAAACCGCCCTTACTGCTTACGAAATAAAGATGCTGCTAATGTCAAAGTGTTACCACCGAAGTGCGGTCGACCGTACAAAGGCAAAGATAGGTTATTGCTAGGGTTGCCAACCGTACTATATAATATACTATATTACTATATTTCAGCCCGGCGTAGTATATACTGTTAAATGAACATATAGTACGCAAAAATAAAATATTTCGGTCAGACGTTACGATGTGATTCTGATTTTCCGCTTAGGTTGTAGCTTTCATGTAGGTTATTGTGCTTGTTGTAGCTTCGGGATTCCATAGGCCTTTTCGTATTGCCTTTGAGAACCCCAAGTGCTATTAACTAGTCCTACTACTTAATACTTATATCAGTTTAAATTTTTATTAAAACAGCAACATCTCAACAAAATTTATAACAGCAATTTACTTTATAAATAACTTAGGTTCATTTTGAAAACACAGAGTCCATAGCAATTATGTAAAGATAAAAACGCTAAGAAAATGGTCATCATGTTTTCGAAAAAAAAACTAAAAAAATTGCTGCAGCTTTCAGCCTTGCCCTTTTTCCTTAAAATACTATATTTTCTTTCAATATAAATACCACAGTCTAAGGAACTCTAGCTCTGCTCTAATACTATATTTTTTACTATATGTCTTGGTCTGAAAAATACTTTATATTCCCAAAAAACAGTTGACAACCTTAGTTATTGCATTCGTTGATGTATCGACTGTCTTTTCAGAAACAGGAAAGAACTGAATAGGTTTCAATAAATGCTTTCTAAAGCAAAAGTAACCAGAAAAAAATTCTTCAACAGATGAGTTCACAAATACATAAATCTCTAATAAGAGGAGGTAACAAAGAATTGGACCCAGCTGTTAGAATAGTAAAAATTGCGAAGGACACTCGTAAAATGGCGGGTCTTGAGAAGTGATTGATGATCTTAGAACTCAGAGATAGAACTGAAGTATTTTTCCAAGATAATCTGAAAATTCCAGTAAAGTTTTTCTTATCACAAGTTATTAAATTGATATTTGATAAAAACGCTTCACAGTACGTAGATAATTAGATAATGTTTTTGTGTAATAACTTTGGATCAACTCGTCAACAGGTGCGGAGTTATATGCAAACAACAGGTTCAATAACGATGAAAAAAATAAAATAACATCTAGGTATGTATTCAGAGGGGCTCGTGGCTAAGTAGCAACTGCGCGGATTGAATGATCTGCAAGGTTAAGCTACACTTGCCACGGTCAGTCCGTAGATGGGTGACCATTTCGTTGCCCATCGAGACCCCTCCGTGCCTCGGAGAGTACGTTAAGCTGTCGGTTTGGTTGCCATACGAACATCTATGGCAGTCGTTACGGGTAGTCAGAAGCCCGAAAGTCTTACAACTGGTCTAACCTCCTAATGTCGGTATTACCCAGTAACTGGGTACCCAGACCCTATGATGATCTAGGTATATATATGAGCGGGATCGGGAGAGGGCCAATCCCGCTCGGAGACGGAGGCGCCGGGGAGGCAACCGTCCTGGTGCACAGGCCTGATAGGGCTACACGCCGCATCCCCTGTCATCATGTACTGGCAGGGAACCCTTGGGGATCGTGGGCGTTAAGAGTCCCCCGACACAAGGCGCCTATTACACGACCCTGTGGAGGACAGTAGTACGTGGTGGTCGCGTACTGCTGTGGTGTGGAAAGTACCGCTTTCCCGGGACAGAGTGGCACCGGCGCGGTCCACAGGAGTTCCCGGAGCTCCTCTATTTTGTGCTGAGGTCAGCCACCGTGTGGTTTTAGTCGGTAGGAGTCCGACATACCCCTTCGCCTTCCCCAGACAAAGGGTATCCACGAGAATTTCCACTCGTAAACAAAAAAAAATAAAAGAAAAAGGTATATATTCGATACTACATATTTACATACAGTAGGTATGGTTATTTTTAAACTTAATTAAGTCAACGTAACTTAAGGAACAGAAGAAGTCGAATTCAAAACACTTAAAACAGACCGCTGTAAGCACCCTCGAATGAAGAGCCAACGACGCGACTGTCCCAAAATATAATGATTCCAAACTGGGACAAAACAAAAGATAGGTATAAAAATATAAGGACTATTGAAGAGGAAATAATCAAAGGGTGGGTCCAAACCCAACCCGTGGGAAATTACACATGAAAAGCAAACCAAAATGTCTTGCGATTAAATCTGTCTGTACCCGCATTTCTGTCCCATCGAGTCATTTAATTGAGTGGAAATACTGAACGTTTGGGGTCGTGTTCCAATTTCGTATAAATTCAGTGGACACGTGTCTGTAAATTGCAGTCTATTTATTTAATATGTAAAAGCTAATGTCTGGGTGATAAAATATGTGCTGGATATCTTTCGGTCAAGCTATAGGTTAAAGGTTGCTTCAACATATTGTTATCATCAAATAAATTTAATCATAATAATATCGCTGCCCAAGTTCAATAGTCAGATATCTTTAAAAAAGTCGGTACACCGTACCTAAGGGATACAAGTACATAGTAGAATTAGGATTGCCAACTGTTTTTCGGGAAATAATAGTATTTTTCAGGCCATTGCATAAAAATATAGCACACTAAAAGTAAATATAGTATTTTAAGAAAAAAGACTTAAATGATTTGTTGAAAACAATTTTTTCAGGTTTTTTGCGAAAACACGATGACTATTTTCAGAGTACATTATAATAAAACAAAGTTAACCGGATTAAATCGCGTATATTATTTAAATTGGTTTGCCTGACATTTTCCCAAACAGCACGCAACACTGTAAAAGATAATGATATTTTGAGTGATTACTGCGTGCATCGAAACGATTTTAATTATTAATATTGTACGGTAGTTTTTTTTTTTTTTTTTAAATATCTTTAAAGACGATTGTCATCTTAGTCTACCTGCGACCACGAAATGCTGCAAAGCTTTCGAAACGTCAGGAAAACCAATTTAAATAATATACGCGATTTAATCCGGTTAAACTTTGTTTTATTATAATGTGTAGTGATCGCGAAAACCTAAGAAGTTATTATTTTCAGAGTGTTTAGGATTTTTGAACTCTTTTTTTTCACTACTTAATTACTACGGGTGTTTTTACTTCAAAATGTGCCCCAGTAAAGATGCTTATAAAGTAAGTTGCAATTATATAAATTTTGCTAAGTGGTGTTGCAGTTTTAATAAAAATGAAAACTAATATAGGTGGTAGGACAGGGTAATAAATGCACTTGGGTTCTCAAAGTCAATACAAAGAGGTCTATAATGGAAACCTGATGCTGCATGAAATGACAATCCGGTAATTGACTACTGTTAAAAACACCAAAAATGTTATGTTATTTAAAAGAAGGTACAAAAACGACAAAATTTGTGAAAATAATAATAAAAACCATGAAATAATGAAAGAGATGCACGCTTTGTAAGTTTTTAGAGGGGAAATATTCCGTCCTTGTCGTGCTAAACGGACATTGTATAGACAGATGTCAAGTTTCTATGAAGGTTTGAATAATGACGTCATACTTTTATAATGCTGTCTCTGTCTAGTAAACAAATTAAAATTGCTTATAGCTTGGACATTTTATTAAATATTTTATAGGTTCTTAAACTGGTGCTTTTTTTACTAAAACAGATTTGAGTTTTCTAATAGAAACTCAACTCAGCCTATCGCAGTCCACTGCTGGACATAGGCCTCTTTTTCAGGTCGTCGGTCCACCTGGCGGGGGGGGGCCCTACGCTGCGTTTGCCGATTCGCGGTCTCCATTCAAGGATTCGTCTACTCCAGCGGCCATCGGTCCTTCGACAGACATGGCCAGCCCACTGCCACTTCAGCTTACTGATCCTTATAAGCTACCAGGCCCCTCAGAAAGTATTGCGAAAAAAAGTTTTTATATATGGGAGACTGGCCAGTTATAATGTTTTTCGAAAATATGATTATTTATAAGTAAAAATAAGTAAGTTCCAATTTCAAAATTTCCCTCCACATTTTTTGCGAGTTAATTCAAAGTATTGTGTCTCACTGTGTTAAGAACATCACTACGCCCGGGCAACCGCGGCCTGAGGTCTGCGGGCGCGGGGGCGCGGCGGCAGGCAGAGCTCGACCGGCCAGCACAGCACTGCGTCATCGTCCGTCTTACCGAGCGCATACGTATTAAGCGCGTTTAAATATCATAGTTTCGAATCATGTAACCATTTGTTATTTCCCTTCATTATACAGTCCGCTATTATTGTTATCAAGAGTTTTCATTAGTTCTACTACCACCCGTAGGATACATGTCCCACTTCTTTCTATGGTCCTTCGAGCCGGATTGTTAAAAAAAAAAAAAAAAAAAAAAAAAAAAAAAAAAAAAAAAAAAAAATACAGTCCGCTATTATTGTTATCAAGAGTTTTCATTAGTTCTACTACCACCCGTAGGATACATGTCCCACTTCTTTCTATGGTCCTTCGAGCCGGATTGTTAAAAAAAAAAAAAAAAAAAAAAAAAAAAAAAAAACATAGAAAGAAGTGGGACATGTATCCTACGGGTGGTAGTAGAACTAATGAAAACTCTTGATAACAATAATAGCGGACTGTATAATGAAGGGAAATAACAAATGGTTACATGATTCGAAACTATGATATTTAAACGCGCTTAATACGTATGCGCTCGGTAAGACGGACGATGACGCAGTGCTGTGCTGGCCGGTCGAGCTCTGCCTGCCGCCGCGCCCCCGCGCCCGCAGACCTCAGGCCGCGGTTGCCCGGGCGTAGTGATGTTCTTAACATGCTCCCGGCGTTGAAGACTTGTCTTCAAGGATTAGACTGGAAGAGGACAGATGGTGTTATAAGCACGTCGGACTATCCCTCTCTTGGTCTTGACGTCTGCGACTCTGCTTATCCAGTCTCTCCCATGTATGAGACGTACGATGCGCCCAAGTGGCCACATCAGAGGCGGTGATTGCTGCTCCTTAAGTACCACCATGGATCCCTCCTTAAGTACTCCATCCGAGGCCGTCCATTTCGTTCTCTGTTGGAGGTGAAACATTCATTCATTAGAGAACCTATTCCAGAACTGTTGCTTTAGGTATTCTATGCGCTGGAAACGTTTCATATTGGAGATGTTCTGTTTCGTGATCTCCGGATGCGGCAGGGATGTGAGAGACCTCCCAATAAGGAAATGAGCAGGAGTTAAGGGGTATAGGTCAGAAGGATCAGTGGAAAGTGGAGTGAGAGGACGAGAGTTTAGTATTGCCTCAACCTGAATCAGACACGTAGACATCTCTTCATAGTTGAGATGTGAAGCCTAATATACGCCTTAAGTGATGCTTAGGTGATTTTACGGCAAACTCCCATAAGCCACCGAAGTGTGGAGTGTATGAATGAAAAGTTAATACCTGTATTAGCCATTTCTGAAGAAAAGTCCGGTTTCAATATCAGCTAGTTCACTACAAGTGCCAATGAAAGTAGTGCAGTTGTCGGAAAATATGGTATTTGGTTTACCACGACGAGCAATAAACCTGTTCAGAGCTGCAATAAAGGCATGTTTTGTCAAGTTTGAGACAAGCTCCAAATGAACAGTCCTTGTGGCTAGACAAACAAAACACATATGTATGATTTAATAAGTCTAGGTACATCCTCTTCACTTGCGGTTGGCTATGAGGATTGGTCCAGCATGAAATAGGCGTAAGTGATAGGTATTAAAAATAAGTTTTAATTATGAAATCAGCACTGTAAGATAACTCTGATTTAGTAAGTATAAGACTATGATTATGTTCCCCTTTGCAACGATAAATGAATGTAAATTAGTATGCTAATAGACGTTGTAAATGAGAATAATTAGAAGAATTATTGATTATGTTTTAAAATAATTTAATGTTTACATTATGATTAAGATTAGTGATATGTAATGATTGATTATTATTTATGTTATTTGTAGTATGTGATTTTAATAATTCAGGTAGTATCATGTTTGTACAACCTGTGTTAGGCATTGAAGGCCTAAGAGCCGGGTCAAAGTTTGACCTATGAGGTCAGCGCTCAGACCACGGGAGATCAGGTCAGCGGGGTGGTCTTTGGAGGGCACATAGCACCAGGTGTAATCACCAAAACCTTCCCGTGTCTCCTACACTCGATGCCTGACAAATGGCTTAAGAGTGGCAGGTGAAGCCGACAGCCAATCTAGGACGATAATCGAATCGCACCAGAAAATGCATTTGTCAAGTTCAAGTGTTAAGGACTTGTTTATGTAATTTATGTTATGTGATTGTAATATGTATATGGCAAGGTATAGGTATGGAAAATGTAAGCAAGTCAGTATGACAATGCCAATTAAGACCTAGTCTTACTTGGTACATCGATACTTAAGCTGACTCTACTAGGCGTGTCTGTATGCGTTGAAGTGGATGGATTATGAGTGGATGAGGTAGGTGTGTCTGTATGCGTTGATGTGGTTGGATTATGAATAAATGTATTAGTTATGTTAACTTAGGGGAGATGGAATCAAGAACATTCCTTAAGAGGAATGGTGACTACGAAACGCCCATCAGCGTTACGTTTCGTAGTATTTTTGAAGTTGCGTTCACATGCTCGCTCTTCTGATGTGAAATTGAACTTAGGCGAGATGGAATCAAGTTCCCAAAATCTTGAAAGATCTGTGGGTGTATGAATATGAGGAGTGTGTTTGTTATGCGTGAACATACACACTGACGTGGTAGTGTTAGGTTGAATTATGGCGCCTGATATGAGCCATCCGAGCTTGGTCTCGAACAGCGTTGGCATATGTCTACCTAACTGTATGCGGTTATGACCAATCACAGTCCAAAAGATGTCGGCTCCAACAAGTATGTCGATGGAGTTAGGTACATTGAAGGATGGATCGGCTAGACTTATTCCTGCTGGTAGCTGCAGGTCAGTTAAGTCTATGTATGTATGAGGTATAGGGGAGGTTATGTTTGGCAAGACAAAACAATCAATGTCAATGTCATAAGACCTGTCGTAAGATTGTAAATGCAAGGCACAAGATAGCGTAACGGTAGACACTTGATTGTTTATACCTGCAACGTGTGAGCTTACACTACGAACAGGCAAATGCAGCTTACCACAAAGATCCTTGGTAATGAAATTAACCGTGCTTCCATTGTCAAGTAAGACTCTGGCGCTGTGCGGCATCCCGGAATGGTCCGTAACTCTTACCAATGCTGTGGAAAGCAACACATGACGAGATGAATAATCATGATTAGTACCAGCTAAAGTTGTATGTTCTTTATGAAGGCTAGAATCATCATCATAAGAATGCAATAATGTGTTATGCCTAATTTTGCAATACTTGCAGTGGCCAATCGGACAAGTTGACTCCGAATGACCTGGACGTAAACAATTCAAACAAAGTTTGAATTCCGTAGCTTTAGATAAGCGTGCAGGGACTGTAAGCGATCTAAACAGTTCACAAGTAAATATGTAGTGACCTTTTTGACACATGGGACATGTAATACTAAATTTACCTTTACTGGTCGTTACTGAGTAGCTTTTAGGCTTACTGTGCGAAGATTCAGGTTTAGATTTTAAAACCGTTGCCTCCTCAAGTGTTTCTAAAAGATTACAACGGTTAGAAATGAACTTAATAAATGTATCTAAGGAAGGAGGCTCAGTCAGAGAGTTTCTATGTTCCTCCCATTCTCTGCTAGAAACAGAGTCCAATTTTGAGGCCATCAAATGTATAACTATGGCATCCCAATGTTGTACGGGCTGCCCTAGCGTTGCCAGTGAACGTAGGTTTTTGTTCGTCGCATCGACAACTTGACGTAAACACTGACTACTCTCTTTTTGAATTGGTTCAACATTAAATAAAGCTTGAATATGATTATTTACTAATAATTGTCTGTTGTCAAACCTTTCACATAATAATTGCCATGCACTGTCATAATTGTCCCCTTTAAAATCTAAACTTTTGATTACTAATGCTGCACTGCCATGAAGTGATGAACGTAAGTAGTGAAATTTATTTATGTTGTCTATACCTTTCTCTTCATGAATAAGTGAAACATAAATATCTTTAAATTCTAACCAATCCTTATAACCGCCGCTAAAGTGAGGTAAATTAATCTTTGGTAGTCTAACATTATTGTGTCTAGTAACCACTGAAAGTTGTTCATTAGAGCTTACCTTCGAATCAAGTTGTGCTCGAAGCCTTGACAAAAGCGCGCGAGCGGAGGCAAGCTGCTTGTAGTAGTGACTCTCGAATTGCTCACGTTCAGCGAATTGCTCGTCGGGCTTGGTCGACAGGCACTCCAATTGACCCTGAAATTGATCGTAGGTAGCATATAAGGAAACCATTTTCTCAATTCTAATCTC
Source organism: Asteroscopus sphinx (assembly GCA_949699075.1). Taxonomy (NCBI): domain Eukaryota; kingdom Metazoa; phylum Arthropoda; class Insecta; order Lepidoptera; family Noctuidae; genus Asteroscopus; species Asteroscopus sphinx. Next base: position 18,328,131 of record OX453013.1, read on the forward strand.
CATTTCGACTAATTGCTCCTCGCTAAGCTGTTCACAAGACTTAATTGTACTCAAGAAAGTAGTAAAATGAGTAAGCTGCGATTTTATTGAGGCACGCTTTTTTACAAGATCTTTAATTTTGATTTCTTCAGCCATGGCTAAAAAGGAAGCTAGCTGTTAGCGCTAAAGAAAAAGAGGGAAAATAATAAGAATACAGAATAATTGCTAAATGCAGAAAAGGCATACAATTAATACGATATAAGCACTAGGAAACGCCTATCATAAAGCGAAGAGCAAACAGCTGACTAACGGGACGTTGCTATTTAAAAGCAGTAGGCGGTTAATACATTTTTCATATAAATTCAAAGTTCAAACTGATAATAAAAAATAATGTGGGTAATTTTATGTCACTAAGTTAAAATTAGAATGTTGAATAACTTATATTAGCTATATAAATGGGGAACTTCTATTAATTAAGTTGTAAATTAATAAAAAGTACAGGACAAAAATGACAAATGAATCTAATGGTTTAACTATGATAATAACAACTGATGCGTTATTAATACTCAAATGACAAATGAAAAAACGATACGTAAGTGAACACTATGATGTGTGATTCTATGGTTAAATGCACTATCTAAAACTCTAATGTGAAACGAAAATAAAAGTTAGTATGTGTATTATGAAATGTTAGTATGAATATGGAAAGATCTCACGAAAATCCTTGACTGCGAGTCCGAATTAACAAGTCTTCTTGCTTGAATTAGTGCTTGAAGTGTTTGAACTGGATGGCGACGTCTTTTGGCTCCACTTAGGCTGCAATTGTGCAATGACCCAGCGGCGATGACCACAAAAACAATGATCGCTCCTTCAAATACGCCTTCTTCACACTAGCGTTAAAGATGATCGCCGAAGACTGGATGTAGGTCCGCACGAAGGGCGAAAAATCTTGAAGTCCAGCTATGCAACGGCCGTTTTCAAATCTTGAAAAAACCGCTTGTCACTCCGTAATTGTTCAGTTAAACGGCGAAAGGACCATAGAAAGAATTATGCGTTCGGTATGTACGACGGACGATCACGCAGTGCTGTGCTGGCCGGTCGAGCTCTGCCTGCCGCCGCGCCCCCGCGCCCGCAGACCTCAGGCCGCGGTTGCCCGGGCGTAGTGATGTTCTTAACACACTGAAATATGGATCTGCGCCGGGAACATTTTAGAGCTATGATTTTATACGATTTCAAGTGTCGCCTGAAACCGGATGAATCGTACGATAGACTTCAAATGGCATTCATGGATGAAGGCCCTTCCAAGGCAACCGTGTATCGTTGGTATAACGAATTCAAGCGCGGTCGACCAACTTTGGGGGATGACGAAAGAAGCGGTCGCCCTTTGACGGCTGTTACCGAAGAAAACGTGCTAGCAGTGAAAAATTTAATCCAAGACAATAGGCGAATTACATATCAGGAGATTCAACACATATTGAAGATTGGATCGGGAAGCGTTCACGAGATTCTACACAGCCATCTTCGCGTGAGGAGGATAGTATCACGCTGGGTGCCGCACAACCTCACCGATGCTCAGAAGCAGGCCCGGGTGGAATGGTGCCGTGATATGCTTAACAAATTTGAAGCAGGCTCGTCTCGGCGTGTTTACGACATCGTTACAGGTGATGAGTCCTGGATTTATCAATACGACCCAGAAACCAAGCGCCAGTCGACTGTTTGGGTGTTTCAAAATGAGCCAACGCCTACCAAAGTGAAGCGATCTAGAAGCGGGGGTAAGATTTTGATCGCTAGCTTTTTTAATTTGACTGGCCACTTGGTATCAATTCCCTTACGGGATCAAAGAAGCATTAATGCCGAATGGTATACTACCAAATGTTTGCCAGAAGTTTTCTCTGTTATAAGCAACAAGCGACCAAACACAGGGCTCCGCGGGCTACTGCTCCACCACGACAATGCACCTGCGCACACCGCACTCAAAACGAGGGACTTCCTGGACAGCACGCCAGTCAAACTCCTGGGTCACCCTCCTTACAGCCCTGATCTAGCACCGTGTGACTTCTTTTTATTCCCAAAAATAAAAAATCAGCTCAAAGGGATACAATTTTCGTCGCCGGAAGATGCGCTGGCTGCGTTCGAGCAGGCTGTAAACGAGGTGTCTGCGGCGGACTGGAGAAAGTGTTTTGAAAACTGGTTTAGGCGCATGAATCTTTGTATAGAGGCTGGTGGAAAGTACTTTGAAAAGATTTGATAAAAATATATGTACGTATAGAACATTTTTTTTTAGTTTCGCAAAACTTTCTGAGTGTCCCACGTATGTCGGTCACTCCGGTTCTTCTCCGAATAATATCGTTTCGGATTTTATCCTTCAAAGAAACTCCAAGCATAGCTCGCTCCATAGCTCGCTGAGCGACTTTAAATTTGTGGACTAGCCCAACTGTCAGTGTCCACGTCTCGGCGCCGTAAGTCTTGACAGGCTGGACGCACTGGTTGAAGACCTTTGTCTTCAAACTTTGCGGTATAGGCGACGAGAAGACTCGGCGAAGTTTGCCAAATGCTGCCCATCACAAACGGATCCTTCTGTCGGCTTCTTTCTCGAAGTTGTGCCTACCAAGCTGTATTATCTGCCCTAGGTAGACGTACTCCGTTACAACTTCGAGTGCTGACCCTTTGACGAATATCGGCCTCGGTATGACATGCCTATTGAACATGACTTTAGTCTTGTCCAGATTCATGCCGAGACCGACACGCCTAGAGGCTCCGTTTAAGCTGTGCAGCATTTCGCCCAGTTGTTCCAGCGACTCGGCCATTACAACGATGTCATCGGCAAAGCGGAGATGTGAGGTATTCTCGCCGTTAACGTTGATACCCTGCCCAGTCCAGTCCAGCATCTTGAAGACGTCTTCCAACGCGTTAGTGAACAATTTTGGGGATATGACATCCCCTTGTCTCACCCCTCTGCGCAGTTGGATAGGCTTCGTCTTTTGGTCCTGGAGCTGAACAGTCATGGTAGCAGCGTTGTATAGGCATCTCAGCATCTCTATATACCGTTCATCAATGTGACATCGCTGCAGAGCATCCAGAACTGCCCAAGTTTCGATGGAATAGAAATTAATAAAAACATATTAAATCACTATTCGCCACTCGAAGATTTCGAATCAGTTTCGACCACTTCTGTGAACCAAAAGATTTAAATTGTCGAAAGAAAAAAATCGTTCACGAACAGGATTCGAACCTACGACTCCTGGTTCAGTACGCCAACTCCAGTGCTTTATCCACTAAGCTACCAAGAACACTGCTCGTGGTATCGAATTTAACTAAATACCTACTTCGCATTAGTGAAATGCCGATAGCCGCCTTGGTAGGGCCAATTGGATTGCAGTACCCTTGCTTCCTCGTAAAGTCTGACAAAGCAATTAGTATCCAGGGTCGCCAGAAGTAAATTGAGTTTTCTCAAAAGATTATGGATATTTTAGAGTGAAATATCATTTTAATAACGGTTTGTCCGTAACTGTATTTATACAAAACCCTAATCAAACCATTCTTTAATAATTTCTTAAAAAAATCTTCATCAATATCTGGCGACCCTGGATACTAATTGCTTTGTTAGACTGTACCTTGGCTAGTTGACAGAATTATTTGTAAGTTACGCATTATATTCAGCAGTAGGCTTCTAGTATCGTCGATATTTATTTATTTTTCAGAAAACTTACAGCTAGACAAATAATATAGTTAACCTCTCTAATTCTTACCATAATGAACAATCTATTATCGTACTAAAGTAGACATTACGAACAAAAAATATCGCGCAACTTGCTGGCCGCGGAGCACGCGCGGCGCGAGCGTGGCTAAGCGAGTGAGAGTGCAGGAGCTCTAAAACGGGCCACAAACATTTTGTTCGAGGTGTCTTCTCTAGTACGTAGTACATATTACCTCAGTGATTATGTCTCGTATGGAAACGCGTCAAACATTAATACTAGAGGTCAATATACCACATAAATAAGGCCAATTACAAATTTTCACATTTTACAATAACAATAAAGAAATGCTAGTAAACAGACAGCAGACAGTAAATATTAATGACTAATCCCCAGTTTCTGAAAGCTTGGTTAAATTAATCTGTTGTTAAATTAATATCATATCAACAGCTGTGATTGGTCAGTCAAAATGCTAACAACCAATCACATTTCTTGGCATGATTTTGACAACCGATCAGTTAATTTTTGCGTTGATCAGCCTTTAAAAAACTGTTGGTAAATGACATTGTAATTAATAAAATAGGTATAATACACTTTTTTTCTAATATTCTTGTGAATTAGATAAACAAATTAAAAGGTCTCAGAACAAACTTGTATTTTTCTTTTAATTAATTAGGTTCGTCTCAGTTTACTTAAGGAGTTTCAGTTTGAAATCAAATTCAAGTTTAGGTTTTGCACTTTGCTTAGCCTGCCCTAAGTTTGTCTAACAACTTCTAAAAACTAGTTAAGTTTTAAACTGAAAATTACACGTTATGTACCTACAGGTATTTTGTAAGCTAGGTTTTCTCAGTTAACAAACAAATGGTCATGGTTTTTACACCACGTTACAAATAGATAAAATCAAAGTGGCTTACTTGGTTAACCTTATTTTATTCCTGTTTTAAATAAAATTAGTTTTACGTTATTATATTTGTAATAAATGTGTTTTAGCTTAATTTTGTATTTGATTTCAAGATCTGTACTTTATTCGTTAGTTTTAATAATCTTTAATTAAATAATTAACTAGATTTTTTAATTGATTGCTGTCTAACTGCGTAAATTATACTTCATTTTGTGCACCAAATTCTGATCATGATGGACAAAATATGTTATTATACCATCTAAGTACATTGGGTACATTAACTCATTATCATACCAAATAAACTATTATTATTCCAATAAGTGTTCAAGATTAAATATATCAGAACAGAAACTACATGCTACAAATTACCCGGCCAAGGGTCGTTAGAGGAACACCGTGTTGTTTTTAGTCTGTAAGAGTCCGACACTGGCTCCGCCTTCCCAGGGCGGATTGCGTCCATGAGGATTTCCCAACAAAAAAAAAGATAGGTATTCATTGCAAAAAAGATCTACTTATGAAATTATTATATGAGTTACTATTACTTTAGAGTATATTCTATATAACTTATGCCATATTACAGGCAAACCAGCACCGGTTCTTGGAAGCATTCACTGCTGAGGATTTTGAAAACTGAAGTAAATCATCAGTCGAATAAATAACAGGCAAAAATAAAAGGCAAAAACAGAAAAAATGGTCTACTATTGACTTTTTCGATAATATAGTTTTATCCTACATACACCTGAAAGAAATACTTGAAAGGCTATTTTATTTAGTTCCCAGGTTTTTGTAGCAACCAAAATAATCGGAAACGTATAAAACCGGGATCAACATAGCTCCCTAGTAGATTCTTTGTTGTATCGCGTCGAAGGTAAAGTTATAACGAGTTCGAAGTTATAGTAAACTATTACTGTACTAGTTTGCATACAATACATTGTCCATATTGGTTACGTGCAAGATACCGGTGGGGATAGTCAAATCGATTGTAGCGCACGCTGTGGCTGAAATGTGCAACATATCAGGCCTGTGTTTTGTATTTCCATGCTGAATTCACTATCTTTTCTATTTTTTTGAGCAAAATAAGGAAATGGGTCATAAGGGAATGGGTGAACTGCACAAATAATTAGAAGAATAGTTTGTGTAAATTTTACAAGTTTCCTTTGAATTGGAGCAAATAAGAAATGGGTACTTAACTGCTTTAAAAAGGAAAAACCGGCCAAGTGCGTGTCAGATTCACGCAGTAAGGGTTCCGTACCGTCCATCGACCGATATCCCATAGAAACTGATTTAATTTATGAGAGTTCATCAAAAAACATCAACGTACCGTGCCCGAAATATAATTTTTTGCATCTATTTCTTACGCAGGTACCACCACATATATTCATGTTTGCCCTGTTTTTAGTATTTGTTGCTAAACTACATAGTATGCACTATAATCTGACCAAGTTTGACGCTGGTATGTAGTACCGTTTTGAAGATAGAGCGGGAACAAAAACGTTGATAAAATTGTATGTTTATAGAAAAAAAAAATTATAACATAGTGGGGCAAACGAGCACGCGGGTCACCTAATGGAAAGCAATCTCTGCCGCCCATAGACATCCGCAACATCAGGGGAGTTGCCGATGCGTTGCCGACCTTTTAAAAAGACGTATGCTCGTTTCTGTAAGGCTTCCATGTCGAATTGTTTCGGGAAATCCGCTGACGGGAGTTGGTTCCGTTGCCGTGTTCCAGTGCAAGGGATACGGGTGGGATGGAATTAGAATCACATGAGACTCCATGTTTAGGTCTCAGTTTGGCGAACACGATTTGCAATAACACTTTGACAAAAAAAAAATGTGTATAGTAAAAGCCCCAGTTACCGACAGTACCCCATTGTTCGACAAAAAACAACCAACTTCAGAAATACAGAGCAAAATTATAATTTGGTATACTGTTAAATATTATCTCTTATTATCATTGCTCGCAGAACGGATGGCCGATGGGGCAGTAAAGTTCTGGAGTGGCGACCGCGTACTGGAAGGCGCAGCGTGGGTAGGCCCCCCACAAGGTGGACCGACGACCTGGTGAAGGTCGCGGGAATCCGCTGGATGCGGATGGCACAGGACCGGTCGTTGTGGCGATGCTTGGGGGAGGCCTATGTCCAGCAGTGGACGTCTTTCGGCTGAAATGATTATGATGATGATACTGTTAAATATTATCTAATAAACATTGAACTGTTACGTAGTGCATCACAAGTACATACATAAAAAATCATCACGAAACCAAATATTTAAAATATACTTGTGATCGTCCCTTAAAGTGTCGATAATTGGGGATGTCACTATACCTATTGCAGTTGTTGTACCAACTGACGTCACTCGAAAAGCTGCCACGCTGAAGTGGAACTGGGCGGGACACATCTGCCGCATCAATGGGCCAAACTTATAACCCAATGGGTCCCTAAAAATGGCAAACACCAACGCGGTAGATCTAGACGGAGATTGAGGGCTGAACAGATTTTTTTATTGCTATTCTTAATGGGCTTGCGTTTGACCGCCACCTCACCTGATGTTAAGCGATGGTGCGGTCGACTATGGTATTCACTCGAGCCTTGAAGAACACCAGATTATACTTATCCACTTCCAATTCATTCAATTCAATTCCACTCCATAGCGGTACGTATGATAAACTATTGGCTCGTTTCGCTATAAAAAAAATGCTCTATCAATAATTCAAAGTAAATTAATTTATTTCAATTAGTCCATTTATTTAGGGTCAAAAAAAAGCAAGAGACTCCACAAACATTATGACTGTCGATTAAAATGAAAACTAATAAATATAAAACTTTTTAACAAAAAATTGAACCGACGAAAACATAAACTGAAAAGCGAAAAATAAAATGAGGCTTTTTCTCCTAACTAAACTAATGTAAATAACTAATTAGGTATGAGTCGGCGCCAATAAAACTAGCAAATTGCGTACAAGTTGCAAGTGGTCGAGCGGTGAACGCATTTTTGGAAAGTTATTGTTTATCGTGAAAAATTTCATGTTGTATTTTATGTTATGTTGTTTTATTAGTAGTCGGTAAGTTTATGATTTTCATTGATTGTTTGTTTGGCGCCGACTCATACCTAATTAGTTATTTACATTAGTTTAGTTAGGAGAATAGTATTAAGACTAAAAAGCATCATTTTATTTTTCGCTTTTCAGTTTATGTCTTCGTCGGTTCAATTTTCTGTTAAAAAGTTTTATTTTTAAATTTTTTTGTGGCTTAAATCTAACTCCTTGTCTCCATTATGTTGTGTGTTGTGTGTAGTGTCTAGAACTATATTTATGTGTGCCAAGTTTCAACACAATCGATTAACAGGTAACAATTCAGTGGGTGAACAAGCACTCATCCCCTATTTTCCTACCCTTAGGGGTGGATTTTGATTTTGAAATTTAAATGGGACCAACTTCTATCCATTAAAAAAATAATCATCAAAATCGGACTACTCTGTAAAAAGATATGCGTGGTCATACATCAAATAAATAAAAAAATTAAAAAAAAATATGCGTCGAATTGAGAACCTCCTCCTTTTTTTTCGTCCGTTAAAAATAAATCATAAGCAACAAGACTAGAAACAGTCAGAAATATCATAAAAAAGTGTAGTCCTCCATTTATTAGGAATTCCAATAAAATTTTGTCTCAGTCAAACATTTGATAAGATTCAATAAAACCTTAGTATTCAAATATCCGAGAAGAAATAGACACTCGACACCTCAAATAAAAAGGTTTTCAGAAAAGAAAATCGTTTGGCAAGTACAAAAATGAGGTCCTTAACACTACACCTTGAAATATCGGAAAAATCGGTACTTATTATAATTTCAGTGAATTCACGAATACTGTAAATTATTTTAGGCACACCTTATAACTTCAGTATAATATTAAGAAAAATATATGATTTATACATATGTGAACTATTCGCCCCCTATTACACCTCTGCCTACCTCTTCGGGGAAATACAGGCGTGATGTTATGTATGTTTGTGAACTCATTTATTGTATTACATTTTTTTATTATATTTTAAAAAGAGTATATCTATCACCGGTATTACTGTGAGCTCCGTTATTTTATAATGCTTTAGTTCGTGTTCTTGGGAACCTAATAAATAAATAATGCTTGTAATAAATCCAGCGAGATTTTATACCGCCCACAGATTGTGAAAGCACGATGCAGTTTACAATAAAACGCAAACATTTTCGATATTTTATAATAAAACGATGTCTAACCGTCAAATTGTGAATTAGCGAGTGAAGAAATTAAAGGTACGCTCGGATTAGTCCAATCATGAGAAGATTCACTATTTTATGTTACGGGTAATGTAAAGTTCGACATTCTTTATAATACCTGGGCACTCCTTAATAGATAATTAAATATAATAAAACTGAAATGTCTGCAATTGTTTTCTAGCACTTGCCGGCCGCTGCAGCAGCACCGCTCGCTTCGCTCGCTCGGCTCGTGCTTGTTCTAGTCACAGGTCTGACCTAATCTACTTGTCACTTATTTGATTGTTTTCGTATTTTTGTAATTGGCTTCACTATCACTGAGCATTGGTCTTAGTAAATTACGGTAATTATATCCATTATACAGAAGTTTTTAAACTTTCGCGAATTTCACTCATATTGAACTATGTTTACGGGACTTGTCGCGCACAATTAAATCAAAATATAACAGAAATTTTGACTAACCTCGACGTTTCGCCCAAGTTATATTTTGATTTAATTATGCGCGACAAGTCCTGTAAACATAGTTCAATATATCCATTATATGTATTACATCCATTGTCTAGTACCCATAGCACAAGCTCTGCTTAGTTTGGGACTAGATGGTGCTGTGTAAAAATGTCCCAAAAATATTTATTATAATTAATTTATTTATTATAAAATTCAATTCAACAACAATATAACCTTAATTGCAAAAAAATCGTAAAGTAGGTTTAGTTTCTGTTGTACACCTGTTTCTGTCCTCTAATAACAACATATCTCTATTGCTCTAAGGTTTGCTGTTAGAAAAATAATTTCTGAGTTGAGTAACATCAATGTGTACAATAAATAATAAGAATAAGAAGAATAAGAAAATCTTGCTCAAGCGGTGTCTCGATCACACTTGTGTGATAACACATCAATATCTACAAATGACATGAATATTTTAAAATTAAGGCTCGACTCAAACCTGTTTCAGAACCACACGATAACCAGTTGTCGACCGATTCGGTTTGTTATCTCTTTTTCTCTCGTTGCGTGAATCATCAGACGAAACGAGATAACAAACTGAACAGTCGAAATCATGTGGTTTTGAATCGGGGAGCTAGTTGTAAACAATGATCAAAGTACGAATAAGTAGCACTCTTTCTCTCGTTCTCACAATAACTGCCACTTGATTAAACGCCTTCTACTTGCCCCCCGAGGAAATAAAAAAGTGTTCAAATACTTATAACTTTTATCATACCTACACAATATCCAACCATTAAGCAATAAGCATACTATATCGCTACAGTATGTTAAAATTAAATATGACAATTTGATCTGTTTAAATGACCTGAATGGACTTATGCGTATTTGTTGTTCTGAGGACGAGGAATACTATCCGCTCGTGATACAGTTTTTTACTAGTACGGGGGGATAGGGTGAATCAGTCTAATGACAACCGATGCCTGCAACCCATTTCACCTAACTGTCAGTTTTGATAAACGCCAGTGTAAAATAATTGTTACCGATTTTTGTAATATATTATCATGGTTATCTAAGATTTGTAGAAATTATGTGACTCTGTATGATTGTCTCTTGTTTATGCAATAAAGAATAAAGAATATACGAAAAAATATTTACGTATATTGCTAGAAGCGCAAAGTAAAAGCTTTGCGAGTCGTATTGACAAACCACTCTAAGTGAACGTTTATTCGGTGGTAAGACGCCAGGTAACATGTATCTGCGAAACACGCTTTCAATGTGCCCTTGGGATCTTTCCCAACAATTTGTACAGCGTTTTCAATACACAAGCACTTTTGTATTGTAAGCAAAAACATTTCCATCTCTGAAAAACCACCCAGAGGAAACATTTGGAAGAAACATTTTATAGACTTACGTTTGTATAAGTATTTTAAGCTACTTAAAGAAAATCTGTGGAGCGAGGTCAATCTACATAGATTACCGACATGTTTTCATCAAAAGAAAGATATTAAAAAACCGGCCAAATGCGAGTCGGACTCGCGCAGTAAGGGTTCCGTACCTCTCAACGACCTGATACCCCATAAAAACTGATTTAGTTTACGAGAGTTTATCAAAAGATATCAACGCACAGTGCGCGAAATATGAATTTTTGCATGTCTTTCTTACGCAGGAACCACCACATATGTCTATGTTTGTCTTATTTTTAGTATTTGTTGCTAAACTACATAATATGCACTATAATCTGACCAAGTTTGACGCTGGTATATTTTACCGTTTTGAAGATAGAGCAGGATCAAAAACGTTGAAAAAAATGCATTTTTTTTGAGGTTTCTTGTATGGGGACCCCCTTTGGCTTTAGAATTTTTTTGTTTTTAGTATTTGTCGTGATACACCTCACAGCAACACAATTTCTGAGAAAATTTCAACCGGTTACCTATTACCGTTCAAAAGATACAGCCCTGTGACAGACAGACGGACGGACAGACGGACGGACGGACGGGCAGCGTAGCGAGAGTAATAGGGTCCCGTTTGTCACCCTTCGGGTACGGAACCCTAAAAATAAATCTATCTATTTTAATTTCCATGAAACTGGTAATACGAAAAAGAAAAAATATTATTTTCCCTCGTCCCTAATTGCTTCTGACCGTAGAAAAAACAGATGGAGTGCACCGAGTGTTATATTAAGCGAATTTCAATACTTTTACGCAAACTTCGCTCTGGAATCGTTTGAGTTTTAAACTTTATCACAGAATCTGGATGTAAATAAATAATCAAATCTAATTGTTGAGTTAAATGTATTACTTGCGTATTACTTAAGAATATAATCATAATTTGAGCCGAACAACGTTCACTGCTGGACATAGGCCTTTCCCAAAAGGGGGAATATGCCATAATCGCCACACTTGGCAGGTGGGATGGCGATCGCAGTTGGTTGAATAAATACTCAGAGAACGCTGCTGCCCATTCTCTGGTGTACTCCCTTATTTTCATATAACATGAAATGAGAAATAACGCGCAAATACCTATTTTGAGCCCGACGTTTCGACCTGGTAGTGGAACCTGTGAAGTCGTGGTCACAAGCTGACCAAGGCCAGGGAGGTATGTGCGCGTAAATTCCTGTTTCAAATTATCATTAATAAGGTATAATGAAACGCGAAAGTCTAGAAGTAAATAATCATAAAGCATATAAAATAAAAATGCAACCTAAATATTATTATTTTTTCATGAAATTTTAATCACCCGGTAGTTTGTCTCACGTGTCAAAGCGAGGCAAAGTTACGAGTTAATTAAATTACTGGTACGAATTTTTCAACAACATTTTGACAATTGCATTTTTGCTGCCGAAGTTTGTTTGTAGCAAAAACTACGAATACACACGGAACGACACTGCTGACGCATGGGTTTAGGACAAATCGCTTAATTTAATTGTCTTAGCGCAGCGCAGCAGTTGTCTCCCCGCAGCCATACAGATAGGTCGATATAATGTAGTCTATAATAATTATAATAATAAGTATGTATCTGGTGCCAGAAGTAAATCATATATATTCCATCCCAACAAGTGCTTTATTCTAATGACTTCACACCTCACCCCCAAAAACGTTTAACGGAGAGATCTTTTGCACCTTGAAAAAAATGAAACCCTATAACTACAACATAATATGTTTGAAAATGTTGTGGTCATCTAGTTCATCATATTGATTTTCGACTAGCCTAATGAAGTCATATTCACAAGCATACTTTATAAATGACTGCCACTAGTGTTGACATTTCGAAAATTGCCACTTTAAATCACAAAAGAACGAGATAAAATCGAATTATTTATTAAGAAGTATTTCTCCTTCCTTTTTTAGGGTTCCGCACCCAAAGGGTGCCAAACGGGACCCTATTACTCTCGCTACGCTGCGCTGTCCGTCCGTCCGTCTGTCTGTCACAGGGCTGTATCTTTGTAACGGTAATAGATAACCAGTTTAAATTTTCACAGAATTTGTGTTGCTAGTTGGAAGGGGACGACCTCGGCGAACGTATCGCGATCAAATCGCGGTTGTTCTCAAAAAATGCCAGGTTAAGAGTTTTCTAAACCGACGAGCATGCATGACGAGGTTAATGGACGTAGATGAAGCGAAAGAGGTGTGTCAGGATCGTAGCAAGTGGAAATCCATAGTCTCTGCCTACCCCAATGGGAAACAGGCGTGATAATATGTATGTATGTTGTGTTGCTATGAGGGGTATCACGAAAAATACTAAAAACAAAATAAAAGTCTTAAACTAAAGGGGATCCTCATACAAGAAACCTCAAAAAACAAGCATTTCTTTCTACGTTTTTGTTCCTGCTCTATTTTCAAAACGGTAATACATACCAGCGTCAAACTTGGTCAGATTATAGTGCATATTATGTAGTTTAGCAAAAAATACTAAAAATAAGACAAAATAAACATATGTGGTGCTAACTGCGTAAGAAAGAGATGCAAAAATTCATATTTCGCGCCTTTCATTCATATTTGTGCGTTGATGTCTTTTGATAAACTCGTAAATTAAATCAGTTTCTATGGGCTATCAGGTCGATGGGTGGTACGGAACCCTTACTACGCGAGTCCGACTTGCACTTGGCCGGTTTTAATTTTAAATAGATCTGTAATAGACGTGGCGCATAAAGCGTGGGGAGGGTGGTACGGCCCTATTATAATAGGTTCTTTACAATATCACCCCACGCCGCCTTCCTGTGCAGGCCTTTTAATGCTACTGAATGATTTAATAGCCCATTCATAGGACAAATATTTATTGTATGGTGATATTGCAGTGAATATTACTTTATCTCACGCCGTGTATGCATATTGCAAACACACACCCCCACACATATCATTCATATATTCATACCTTATTTTATTTTATATTCCATCTTAGATTAAGAAATCTAAAAATATCGTATTATGTACCTACATGATTGCAAATGATTGTCTCCTTAACACGGAAATATTGCTAATAAATTTGTAAATGAAAGAGCCTAGATCTCACGACACAGGGAATCCTAGTGTGAGGTCTAGGACCTCAACCCAATTTTTTGTAACCTATATAGGTACAATAAATTATCCTTATTCTTATTGTGCAGCCATGAGACCTGTTTACATTTTAGATATGTTGTGACAAGCCCTTTACACCACAGACAGTAAAAAAATATAGATTATGTATAGGCGACACTGGATATTCTCAACCCTCTCTATTGCAATATAATACTTAATAAAGTCCATAAGATAAGGTGTAAAGCACATACATTGTAAAAATACAGACGAAGTGCTGCGAACAATCATAGTGAAGCCAAAAAACCGTGCTCCTCCGTGTACAAACCAGCGCTCACGCACACACCATGCACCTGAAGGATATTTGTTTTTGCGATTCTTACTGGGCGATGTCGCGACAATTGTATATGCATGTATGTGTGTGCGTGAGCGCTGGTTTGTACGCGGAATAGCACGGTTTTTTGGTTTCACTATGATTGTTCGCAGCACTTCGTCTGTATTTTTACAATGTATGTGCTTTACACCTTATCTTATGGACTTTATTAAGTATTATATTGCAATAGAGAAGGTTGAGAATAACCAGTGTCGCCCATCTGTAATTTATACTCATATCTTTTCATAAAATGGTGGTACTTAACTCACTATAATGTACCTCTATATGTAGGTATGTGATAAACAGCAGAACAGCTGCACAAAATCTTAATAAGGAACTTCTTATACACCGGTCAAAAGTTAAACGGGGATTTTAACATTTAAATGCATTTCCAAAGTCTCATTTGTATAAAGCGAGATCAGCGCAATTTAGACATTACGCTAGAATTCTCTATTTCCTATTAAGCCCGTTAGCCAATTGTCCAAGTCCCTATTTCTTTTGGACCACTCCAATTGAGGTTCTAATTAGAAAGTCCTTATAAATGGACAGTTTACCTGGATTATCGTTTGCTCCCAATGTTCTGCTCCATTTGAATCTTTGTGGGAAATCAGCGAAATTAACATCTGATAGTATATTAACAAATCTAATTGTATCTTATTGCAAATTAAATGTATTCAATTAACGATTTAAATTGTGGAAAGAAAAAATCGCTCATAAGCACGATTCGAACCTGTGTCTCCTGACTCAGTACTCCAGTGCTTTAGCCACTAAGCTACCGTGAACACTGCTCGTGGTATCGAAATTAATTCTCATCCACTTGGCACGTCTTTGGGTGACGTCAGCGATATCATATATATTTTATGTCTTACTAAGAAACAGTTATTATTATAGTTATTCAATTAATTTGTTCTTCAAATAAAAAAATATGTAGAAACAAACATACTTAACATAACTTATTTATTAATTTAATGCTACATTGTATCTGAAAAACGAGTTTCGCATGTGTTCATAACCAAAACAATGACAATACAAGTTTATATAACCAAGGAAACCATAAAATATTATTTTCACACATAATTAAATTAACATTATTATTATTTATTTGACTGCTGATCGGGTCTTGGGTTCGATTCCCGGGTCGGGCAAAGTGTTATTGGGTTTTTTCATTTAACTCACGATAGTTATTATATAAAACTTCACACTCAGAAGCAGCCAACCACAATACACAAAAAGAGACAATTCTTTAAAAATATTTCAGAAAGAAAGAAATAATTCATCAGAGTCTTATTACAAGCGATAACAAAAACATTAAATAATAAACAACAACAAAAATGACATAACGTCGCCTCAGTGCTTGAATGTCCAAACGACCATTGACCAAATTTTACCGGAGACGTTTTGTTTAGTTTATTATTGATATAAGAGAAATATTTTAAAAACTTTGATGGTTTAAGAATAATGTATAGTATATATTACATTATTCTTAAATCTTCAAAGTTTTAAAAATTTTTCTCTTAAATCAATAATAAACTAAAAAAACGTCTCCGGTAAAATTCGGTCAATGGTCGTTTGGACATTCAAGCACTGAGGCGACGATAACTTAATAATACACTAGTATTTGTTCTATGACAATACTAAAAAGGTTCACATCCGGCATATGTTGCAAAACCGAAATGTTACAGCGCTGGTTTTCAGATGGGTCCCTTTTATTTTAAAATAGAATACAAATAACTTATTTTTATCGAACACGAAACAAGCAACATACATATTTACATAAAAATATGTAGGTACAATGGTCGGTCTTATCGCTCAAGGTGATTTCTTCTTATATGGAAAAGTTTACTAAATATTTTTTTAAGCAACTCAGAACTGGATTTGAATAGGACCATTGTCAATAGCTTGCAAGAAAATTAATCAGAATTGTATAGAAGTATATTGGCTACAAATTCTTTCAAATAAATAAATAAGTAGTTGAAAAGTTTCTTAATTCTACCCTAAGGATCTTTGTACGCCTATGAGGTACGGTCGACCGCACGTCAGTGGGAACATTGACAGTGCTTTTATTTCGTAAGCAGTAAGGGCGGTTTTCTAATTTAAGTGTTACCACTGTCATGCAGTCGACTGTACATGTATGATACGAAAACTGTTCAAAGGAAAACGCATATACAAGAAATAATGAAGAAACAGTTTCAAAAGTTACGCATCAGCCTCGGTGGCATACTAAACATAGTCTAAACATAGTCCGGAAGTTAAAAGTTTCATAATAACGGTGATTGCAGAGTTCCGGCCCGGAATCCGGACAAAGGCGAATTTAATCTCATGTATTGATCAAAATTGTAAACAGATAGAAGTCTGTGGATAGAAGCGTACATTCTTGTACAACGTTTATTGTTAACAAGCTCTGCAAAAAGTAGCTAGTGCTGTTCTACCATAGTGGAATCAATGTTTACTCGATTCATCGTCGTTGCTTTTTTGTTTTTTTTTAAAAGATCATTTATTTTTCTCTTTCGGTTTTCCAAATTATAATACAACGATGCTTCTACAATATTTAGGGATATCTTCAACTCATGTTTCAAACAATCTATCGTAATGGCAACATTTGGAAACAGTCTTTCAGCAAACATATATTAAGATGCTGACAACATTACAGCCAAGTACCCCAAATAGGCTTCTTTTAAAACATTTTTAACAGAATCTATTCAGTTTTCGGATGTGAAAAAATATGTGTTAATCTTAATCGTATTTTCAAAAAGACTATTGTGCCCAAAACGCGTTTTCTTAAAGTGTTCTAGATATAAAGAAATTGTAAACTAACCTCTTCAAACATGCTTTAGAGCAAAAAATCTCTATTATTTAGAAAATATTATAAATGAAATTAATAAGACATATAAGAAAGACAGTAATCTAAAACATAGTTGCTTCTGTTTTTCAAATAAGCTTTTCGTTTTTTATTTTAAAATATATTGTTAATTTTCATTCAAGTTCAGCGGCGCACCCAACGTCCCTCCTCTCGTTGCCTCTCTTTCAGTTATGTACAAAACGACAGTGACCGCAGAAGTCTGATTTTTTAAGTGTTGTCAGTCTCTTAAAGTTACGAAATTGTTAGCAATATAAATACGCTTCAAAAAATTATCCGCAGGGATCAGCTAATCAAGAAGCTAATTCGATTAAATCGACAATCGATTCATACTGAATCGATTCAGCATCCCAGTATTTGCGCATCGTTCAGTGAGAACCTTGTTGCTGACGTGTAATACGATAAGCTGGCCCACGATTCTGGATTCCCTGCACGTTCTGAAGCACATTTTCACATACATCTCGATAAACGATAAGGAAAATAACGAGTTACGATACAAGTGACAACAAATGGTTTGCTAGGCAAATAACCCTTTTATTGTCAACGACAATATAAGTACTAGTTTAGAGATACCTATGCTTGAATGTATTGTGATCGCGAAAACCTAAAAAAATATTTTCTATTAAGATTTTTTTTTCTATTCTTTCTACGAGCATTTTTCCAATTATGTTGGGGTGACTGCCATCAGCGTGGCGATTATGGCATATCTCCCCCCTTTTGGAGGAGGCCTAAGTCCAGCAGTGGACGTCTTTTGGCTGAAATGATGACGATGATAATGACTACCATCAGACCTCTGCAACCCACAGTTACATGGTAATACCGAAATCCTAGTTTAATCAGAACTAAAGTACCTGTACCTACTTCAATTGTTAAAAACGAATTTTCGATAAATGATGTATTCAGAGAGTAATCATTAATATACTGATGGGGGCGCCACTTGGCTGCTGCATGCGCCTTAATATACGACAGCACACACTGAAACACAAGCAATGAAACTGAAATCTAAATTTGCGCATACAAATTTATGAAGTTATTTTATGGACTCTCTTTGCTACTTAAACCAAACAAACGCTAACCTAAAAGAAATACATTTTTTTTATTTTTTATTGTTAAAGCGAAAGATGGATGAAAGTATCACTGGTTTCTAGAAAAAAAAATGTATTTTATCTCATCAAAGATGCAGTTACGAGTACTTGCATTCATTCACTCGAGTGACCTTGGGTACTAGTAGTACCCAAACGTGTTTTGCCTCAAAGTGGCCTTGGGTACTACTAGTACCCAAGCGAAGTGAATGTGGAGTACCTCATGAATATGCCTAATATTTTTCTAACTAAGAGTTATTTCTTTTTGGCAATATTATCATCTAGTTCCTAATGAATAACCCATTATTTAAAGGTACGGCAATACTACAACCATTCACTCAAAGATTTAATATAAATATTTTTTATTCAGTCTGTTGTACCTACGTCTCGTCTTAGCGGCAACGAATTTACCTTATTCTCGTTTTTTTTCGATGCAATGTGATTTTATTTAATTTCTACATAAAGAATAATCACACCATGCATTTTAAACCACAAAACATCTAGGTTAATAATTCACTTTATTGTTAAAATTAGTTTCATAAATAAGACAAAAAATGCTCAATGTTTATGTTTACAACCGATTATTTAAGTGAAGAGATCATAAATTAAAACAAAACTTTCACGGGTTGAAGTGGCCTATTCATAAGCATTATAAAAAACTTCAATTGTAAGCAAACTTCTGAGAAACAAAGTCATAAATAACGTTTTTTGTAACTTGAGCGGGCCGCGCATTTTTACTCGGCTAATAACGTAATGTCGTGGCCACTCATAGGTTAAAAGACAGATGCGCCCGGTCACTCCAGCGGTTATTGATTGATTTGATTTGATTTTGAACTTACGTGATAGCACTACGACGACAAAGTATGTAACATCATAACAAAACACCGAGTTTGCCATTAAATAATTCCCATAGGCATACATACGTCTGTATCCATTTCACCCGATGCCGGAGTCAGACAAGTTTATTCCCTTGCTGGTATATGGAGATATCTAATCTAGTGTCAGTCATCTTGATGAATGCCGAGTGCTGGTGTATCTACCGTAGTTATTGCTCTACGTGACAGATGGCGGCTCCTATCTCCGGCTCGGTTACACCTAGGTAGCTTGCGGAATTTCCGTGGAAATTTTGGTGGCATCTTTCACGTATTATTTTATCCTGCAGGATAAAATAATACGTGAAAGATGTTTTTTTTTAATATGACTTTTTACCACCTTTAAACTTCCATCTTTATTTTTATTTAAAAAATATTTTATGACGTGTAAGCTTTTGTGTATCCTCAATATGGGTTTTATTCAGCAAATATATTCACACAACGAGAGGAAAAGAGTTAATAAACCGAATCGGTCGAACACTGGTTATCGTGTGGTTCTGAACTGGGGAGTATGTTTGAGTTGAGCTTTAATTTAAAAATATTCATCTCAGTTGTAGATAGATAGATTCATGCTTGAGCACAGATTTTCTTGCATTTTTTTTTATAGTATAGGATGGCGAAACGAGCTAAAAGCCCACTTGATGTTATTCGATTACTTTTGCCCATAACAACTGCAATGCCACCTAGGCTCGTATGGTAATGGTAATGGTACCGCAAGTCGGTTCGCCAAACTGAGACATGAACATGGAAAGTCTCATGTGATTGTAATTTTCTTTATTTGTTGGAGGTGTAATTATCTATTATCTTTCACCGCTATAATTAAACGTAGGGGTTATATTCTCTTTCGCTATAACTTAAGATTTTCTTTTTCTCCTATCATTTTCAGTAACTTTTTCAGTAAAGTAAGTCTCCTACATTAATGTCAACATCTCTATGCTATTTCTATAGCTACGTTTCCTACGAACAAACAATCTATTCAATACACCACTTAATTAGTTACAAACTATGTACCTACTGAAGTTAACAAAGTCCGTTATAAAAACGCCAGACGTCGGCACAATAAGAGAACAGACGAAATTATTCTGCTGACTGATCTGCACCTCGGAATCGCAAACGGTGAGCAGTTGCGAGCTAATTAGAATAATTCTCTGACTCGCGGAATTATTGATGGGAATATTTCATTTCGCTTGAATGAATTAACGGGACGACTCGGTCGTGTAGACGTAATGGACGAATAAAAAATGACATGGACGAATAAAAAAGACGGACGAAATCTAGCTAAACAAAAAGTGAAGAACCCATAGTAAGACGGCTCGCTTTAAAGTACAGGCTGGCACGCACACATTCACACACGTTAAAATTCTGTCGAAATTATAGTGGATTTAGGAAAAAACGAAGTGCTTCAATCTTTTCTTAGCGAAATTCCGTCCGCCATTTTTATTCGTCTTAGGTATATTTTTATTTGTTCATATTTAAAATATAGTTTTTTAACAATTTTTTGTTCTGGAACTAACAATGTCAATAAGGACCTTATAAGAAGGTAAGAACACTAAAGTAGTTACACTAAAGGGCCGTTCAGACTACTCTATAATATAATGTAGCATATAGTAAATATTATGTAGCACAACAATATCGCTCAGCATAAATTTTATATGAACACGTTCTCATTATCAGTATACTATATATAGTAAAAGCCCCAGTTACCGACAGTGCTCCATTGTTCGATAAGAAAACCAACTTCAGAAAATAAGAGCAATATTATAATTTGGTATACGGTTAAATATTATCTAATAAACATTGAACTGTTACATAGTGAACTACAAGTACGTAAAGAATCATCACGTAACAAAATATATAATAAAAAAAGTACATGTGATCGTCCCTTAAAGTGTCGATGATTGGGGATGTTACTTTAGCTATGGGCTTGCTATACACGATAAAAAAAAACAAGGGAAATATGACATTATACTTGGTCGTGTTTAGGTGTGGCCACATTTCTTCCACTTATTTTACAAAAAGAAACAAAAACCATAAAAGTAAACTTGAGTAAAATTTCCGTATCATCGTCATCGCTTGATGAGATTTCCAGGCTAGTGAGTACATAGATACACGTAGTCCATTGTGTGCAATATCTTGGATCGCTATCAACTGACGCTCGTCATATGTAGCAGACTTGCTTGCGATATAGCGTATAGTGTGAACGACATATAGTATAGCGTATGATGTGATGTGTGGGCAAAGTGTTATTGGGTTTTTCCATTAGGAAATTCTCAGTAGCAGCCCGGAGTATGGATTTGTGCCCGGTTAATGGCAATAGGCTCGCCCCCTATTACATGGGACTATAACATAACTGGCGAAATGTAGGTGTACTATACACCTCTGCGTACCCCTTCAGGGAAATACAGGCGTGATGTTATGTTATGTGTTATGTTATGATGTAATAATGCTATACCACATGTAGCAAAATATTATAGAGTAGTGTGAAGTGCGCTTAGTAATATCTAGTTTTATTACTTTAGTTTAGTAATTTCTTGCTTATTGCCAAATTTGTAATTGATCGTCCGGCGCACCTTGGGCAGTCAGCCCCGCTACCAACTGCTGACTGGCTAATCTTTTCCCCACGGCATGAGCTATTATCATTATGTAGCTCACGGAATAAAAAAAACCTAGTTCCATGATGTAGCTCATGTCGACACGATAGAAGAAGAAGAAGAATGTGTATTGATCGCAAATATCTAAGAAATTATGATGCATCAATAATGATTAGTCAAATAAATATCAAGTGAATATAAAATAAAATATATGCTGGATAGAGATAGAACAAAGCCGAAGATTGAACCAAGTGTTGTAATACTATTGGAGAGGCCTAATATCCAGCAGTGGATTCTTGTAAGGTGTTTGACTATAATTACAAAAGAAATGCTAATAGTTGCTTTTGTGCAGATCAAAAAGTCACTTATGGATGATTCGTTGATGAGTTCCGAAATAAATTATAAATGATATTTACAATTTTTTTTGTCTAAAAATATATTTATCTTATGTTTTCGATACCTAAAAACAACCGAAGTTAACGTAAAGTAACTTAGTTAATTATCAACTCAAAATCTACCGTATTTTATCATGCCATTACAATCTAAACTTTAGTAAAGGAATATTCTATTTGCAAAATGATCTATCGTGAATATTACAAAGTGCAGCTTATCTATAATGGCTCCTCCTTGTGCATCTGATAGGTTTATTATGAATTTAAGAGTGGTACATCTACAAAGCTTTTAGCTCCCCCAATGTTTCTTGAATATCAGGACATAAATCCTATTAAGATATTTTTGCAGTTCTAGCGATTTTCCATAATGTCTGAGGCTCTGTTTTGTTAAAATTCTTGATATTTTGCTTAAAGTTTAATGACCAATTTTTTTTTCAAGCTATTGCATAGCTTCTATCGCGGGCCTTGAGCGTGGAGACCGAATCCAGAAATTCCGTAAAGAAAATAACCTAACACCCCCCACTCCGACCGGCACAGCGGTGATACTTTTTAGTTTTGCCATCTATCGATGAATAGCAGAACTTTTAATGACTTTTTGAAATATCACGCTTGTCTCTTTAGTTCTGCAAATCGCCTCTAGGTGGCATTGGTTGTATCGGCGTTACTGCGCTTAAGCTATTGCATAGCTTCTATCGCGGGCCTTGAGCGTGGAGACCGAATCCAGAAATATCGTAACGAAAATAACCTAACACCCCCCACTCCGACCGGCACAGCGGTGATACTTTTTAGTTTTGCCATCTATCGATGAATAGCAGAACTTTGAATGACTTTTTGAAATATCACGCTTGTCTTTTTAGTTCGGCAAATCGCCTCTAGGTGGCATTGGTTGTATCGGCGTTACTGCGCATGCGTAATCCCCTCTTCACCCCGCAATCTGGTGACTCATGCCTGCTTAGAGTTTCGGCGTTAGGGCACCTCCTCTTTGTATTGATAAAAAATGCTATGCAATAGCTTTACTGCGGCAGTCTCCGAGTGCCGAGTGTCTTTTTTTTTGTCTTTTTTTTTTTTGTCTCGTACCCATATTACAAGCTCTGCTTATTTTGGGACTAGATGGTGCTGTGTAAAATGTCCCAAAAATATTTATTATTTATTTTTATTTATTATTATTTTTAATGATTTATCTCATGCGAAGCTTACGTCATCCAAAGAAGACGTAGTAAGGGGAAGTTAAATTCGATACCACGAGCAGTATTCAGTAGCTTGGTGGCTAATTTAAAGCACTGGCGTACTGAACCAAGATTCGCAGGTTCGAATCCTGCTCGTGAGCGATTTTTCCTTTCCACAATTTATCTCTTTGAATTACCAGTTTTACTTTATGGTATTGCGAATTTTAAGAATCTTCTCATCACCTGTTCTACAGAGCCCGAAAACTTAGTTCGTCAATCAGTGCGTTCTCCCTCTCATGACTTACGGAGACGAGACATGGACACTCATGGTATAATTGACCCACAAATTTCAAGTAACTCAGCGGGCTATGGAAACGACTGTGCTTGGATTCTCTCTGGAGGATTGAATCCGGAACGAGGTGATTCGACATAGAACCAAAGTTGTCGACATAACCCATAGGATCAGCAAGCTAGTGCTAGTGAGCCAGCTTTATTGGCCGAAGAACCAATATCCGTTGGGGTTCACGTGTTCCTGAGTGGAGAAAAGTAGGGTGGACGGCTTGGGCTCGGTGAAGCTATATTTTATTACTTACTTGACTCATCATTACTTTTACTATGAGGCCAACCCTGAAATTAGGGAAAAAAAACCAGCTGTTCTCTACAGTTGTGTTTACATAAATCTAAAAAATATAGGGAGCAGATTTTTTTTTCACGATTTCGGGGATGGTCCCGTAGTAAAAATTGTTTATAATGATGAGTCATTGTAGGTACTTCAAAAATTTGGTATTAAATTATGATCTAGTATATGTATAAACTAAGAATAAGGTTGTATAAAAGGCATAAACTAAACTTTGTTGTTACAAGTAATCACACCGCAATGTAAAGTCAAGAAAACACGCCATGCTTATTTTCCTTTTTCCTTGTTTTACACCTCACCTTACTTTTCTTTGACATTGCATGCATTTCAAGCTAATAGCTTTGTAATATTCCCAGCCCCGATATTATCACATTAGGGCTGTCACGCAAAAGTTACAGCATTTGCGGTTTTAATATCGTAATGGCGTCTGCACACTGCACAACAACCTTAATTTAGTTATCCACCAGTCAATTACTAACGAAGCATATTGCACCGAGAATATCTGAATAAAACATTTTTAATTAGTCATTCATTTGCAAAGTAACTGTACCTTGTTCTTATTTATTTAATGTAAGCCAAATAACATTATTTATTTATTACTAGCCTATGCCCGCAACTCCGCCCGCGTGAATGTCGTTTATCGCACATTCCTCTGGAACTGTTTATCTTCCCGGCATAAAAAGTAGCCTACATGTTAATCTGGGTTATGTTCTATCTATATGGAACCATATTTTGGCATATACCAAATTTCATCAAAATTCTTCTGGCAATTTGGCATATGCCAAGTTTCATCAAAATTCTTCTGGTAGTTTTTTTTTTATTCTTAAGGGGCTTGCGTTTGACCGCCACCTCACCTGATGTTAAGCGATGGTGTGATCGACGATGGTTTATGCTTATCCAGCTAAAACACTACAAACTATTTACTCGAATCTTAAAGACCACTAATTTTTGCGTGAAAGAGTAACAAACATCCATACATCCATACAACCTCACTAACTTTTGCATGAAAGTGGTAACACTTGAATTAGAAAACCGCCCTTACTGCTTACGAAATAAAGGTGCTGTCAATGTCAAACTGATAGTACATACACTAAACAAAAACAAAGACAGTAGTTTACAGAAAGATAATGTAAGTACAATGGGCAGTCTTATTGTTCACCCGGCTACACATCAAGCTATTCATTTCCAGTATAAGGTAACCTAGTATAGGCTTTCCGTACAATAAGAGATCAGCTTAAACTGGAAGTTTATATCTGGATGTGTATTGTGTAGCCGCGCTTACAAGGCAATCTTTTCCAGACAACCTTATAGCACAGATAATACATTATAGTCACAAATGTACTTTTTTGACTATACGATAGCTTTAAATAATTTTCTGCTACAATTCTTCACAAATCTACCCCGATGTCTTGAAAGATGTTGGCGTTTTAAAATGAGAGCTGATAATATTTAAGGTTGGATTGTAATTAAAGTCGAAACAAAAATCTATTTCATATGTATATAACCTAATTTTAAGGTTAGTTAAATATGGAAAAAAAATTTTTCTTCTGTTTTCACTATGTTTTCAAAAAGTTCGTCAGAGATACAATTTTACGCGCAAACTCAAACAATCTTCAGACAAATCCTATAATGGACGAATAACTACTCTTTACTTTCTGATAAACTGTTTCCTAGTCCCCATTGTCCCAATAATTGCCGGCTGGCAGCCTCACGCAAACAATGGCAATGATTATTATCGCGATACTCGTGAAAATCTCATTATCTTCAGATCTAGCGTTATTCTTCGTACGCCCTTTGTCCGTAAAGTACGATTCACACTTTAACGGAGCACGTCGGCGCATATGGTAGTGTATTTTACGATGCAATAGAGGAAATTGAAATACTTATCTATTTCACAGTTATTAAAGTTCATATTTGCATGTGATGGGACATTATTACACAGCACCATCTAGTCCCAAACTAAGCAGAACTTATACTTTGGGTACTAGACAATGGATGTAATACTTGTATTCTTTTTTTTTTTTGCAAATACATACTTTTAATACATAAGAAACACCCAGACCAACACAAACACAGTTGTTCACAGTTGTTAAAGTTCATAATATGTGTACATAAGTTCATATGTGTTCATATGTGATAAATACAACGTGTATCGGAAATTCGTGGATGTATTGGATGAGCTCATTCAGGGAACGCTATCGAACAACTTTTACTTCGGGGTCAACCCTGAAATCGCAGAAAATAAATCAGCTGTTCCATACATATCGCCAGGTGACATCGATGATTTTGTAGGGACCACCTGTTTTTTTATTTATTTCTAGCTTGGTCCCATCGCAAAAGTTTTGTTATGCTAGGACCTGAATTCCGTGTGATTTCCGTGTGGTGCCAGACGTAAAGAATTGCACCACCCTCTCTCTTCTTATGGGTGTCGTAAAAGGCGACTGAGGGATTCACTAGAGGATGGGCAGCAGCGTTCTCTAAGTATTTAACCAACAAACTGTGACCGCCAACCCACCTGCCAAGCGTGGTGATTATGGCATATCCCCCTCTCCTTCGGGGTAGGCCTTTGTCCAGCAGTGGACGTTCTTCGGCTGAAATTATGATGATGATGATAATGAGGCCCTGAATGAGCTCTCCAAATATGACCACGCATTTCTGATAAACGTTGTCATCATTCATCATCATTTCAGCCGAAAAACGTCAACTGCTGGACATAGGCCTCCCCCAAGCATCGCCACAACGACCGGTCCTGTGCCTTCCGCATCCAGCGGATTCCCGCGACCTTCACCAGGTCGTCGGTCCACCTTGTGCTGCGCCTTCCAGTACGCGGTCGCCACTCCAGAACTTTACTGCCCCATCGGCCATCCGTTCTGCGAGCAATGTGCCCCGCCCACTGCCACTTAAGTTTGGCAATTCTTCGGGCTATGTCGGTTACTTTCGTTCTCCTGCGAATCTCCTCATTTCTGATTCGATCACGCAGAGACACTCCTAGCATAGCCCTCTCCATTGCCCTTTGAGTGACTTTGAGCCTTCTTATCAGGCCCATTGTGAGCGACCACGTTTCAGTACCGTAAGTAATTACTGGCAACACACACTGGTCAAAGACATTCATCGTAGCGATTGCCCAGTTTCACGTCATAAACGTTGTACATCCAGAAATACTCGCGGCCGCGCCCGGCTGCCGTCACCAGCGCTCGGCTGACGTCATCTACGCTCGGTTGCTACCACTTGCGCTCTCGGCCGCTATTGTCACTTCAATTCTACTATTTTGGCAGCAAATAAAATAAGCAATTAGGAATGAATAGAATAGACTGCTTTCAGCCGGACGAATCCGCGAAAATGCGATTGGAAGCAAGCGGATCCTTTTTTTTTTTTTTTTGCCGTGGGGAAATCCTCATGGACGCACTCCGGCCGGGGTAGGTGGAGCCAGTGTCGGACTCTTACCGACTAAAACCACCACGGTGTTCCTTCAACTACCTTAGCCGGGGGCGTGGGAACCCGTGAGTATTCACACAACCACCCCCGACAGGTCCTGGCCCGCCACAAGCAGGCGAGCCCCTTCTCCCCGTGCGGCCTAACGTCGGCCGCACCCTCCTAGGCGGCGCACACGGAACACTGCACGCCACCTCACCTCATGGGCCTTTACTAGCTGCGCCAACTACGCCGGCTGTGCCAGCTACGCCAGCTGCTGGTCGGGCAGCAGACTAAAGCAAGCGGATCCTCTTTACTACACTTTCTCCCACGCCGATGCGCGCTGACCGCGCTGCGTTAGATGTAAATCGTACTTCAGTCCGTATATCACGTTCGAATCACAAACAAACCCAGATGAATGGTAGGTGATGTGGTTTTATTACTGTTTGTGAACGATTGGGGTGTCGTTGAGATGCGTCAGCGGTTTCAAAGCAGATGCGTGATAGATACGTGCTATTTTTCCTTATGGGCGGAATAAAACCCAGCTTTATTCGAGTTGAGAGACGCAAGTCATTATGGATAATTTAAGAGCCTCCTGTGTCAATACAAAGAAATAATGGAAGTCATTATCATTACGCATAGAATCGATAACTTGCCATTACATAAGAATAAGCTTATGGAATAAATGTATTTTTCCGTGTGGTGCCGGACGTAAAGAATTACATCACCCTATATCTTCTCATGGGTATCGTAAAAGGTGACTAAGGGATTCACTAGAGGATAGGCAGCAGCGTTCACTGAGTATTTAACCAACCAACGGCGATCGCCAACCCGCCTGCCAAGCGTGGCCAATTATGTATGGCATATCCCCCTAAAATCTTGGGGGAGGCCTATGTCCAGCAGTGGACGTCTTTCGGCTGAAATGATGATGATGATGATGATAAATGTATTTAGACAGAACAAAATGATCATAGATTGACAACAATTAATGTTTTATCAAAATAAATAAATAAATGTTATATTAACAAACTGTTATTTTAATTTTATCGTAACAGGAAAAAATATAATGGATTCCGAGAATTCCATTATTGATTACATGTAAATAATAAAATTTCTGAGAACCAAGAAATAATATTAAGACTCGCCATGATATTTGTGGAACCCTCTTTATAAAATCGGATGGACATCTATTTCTATTTCAAATAGTAATTTCCCGCTGAACAAGGTACTCTGTCCCCTCAAAGATGGCAATTTGAATTCCTAATGGATCAATAACTATTTCAGTTTTGTCTTTGTCTTACAGAGCAAGTCCCAAAGGAATTTGCTGTATTTGCCTTCATTTCCCGACAGAGAAAATGAGGAGAATTTCTAAGGAATTTTCAATTGAAATTGACAATTTAGATAAATGCCTCGCCTTGCTTAATTGCGATTAAAACGGGGCGTTTGGGAAATAGAATTTTAAAGAAATAGGGAGATACCTTGTGCAGGTGTGTAATAAATTCACGGAAACAAAAAGGCCGAGGTCAATTCTAATAATAAACTGAGCTAAAGTCCACTCGCTCAAATAGTGGCGCCTTTGAAAACTACCGTGAGGTGCATGCAGTCGAACTTCAAAGGAAGCCACATCGAAAACAAATTATGCCACTGACGTTTATTCACAAGAAATATTGTCACACTAAAACTAAAACTAAAGAAATTGTACATGTGATTAAATAAAAAAATAAAAAAAACTAATCATTTTACCTTTTATATTACATTAAATTCCTGCATACCGTTTAGGCACTACCATTATTTAAGCGGATGGACAATACATCACAATTTAAATATATTCACTTCCAAAGGTCTGCAATAATTCCATTTGAATCAACTAGAGGGAAGATGAAGCCTTTTATTACAAATTTCCACCCAAAAGTTCAAAGCTTTTGCCATCCGTTTCCGATTGCAACACTAGCCTAGAGCAGTTATGTCATAAATCGCTCCCAACTACCCTCCTATTCACTCATGCAAAAACGCTTTCAAATCGGGAACTTAGATATGACGAGAGCAATTTCCCTAGTGACATAAAACACAGAACAGCTAGACTTTTTCACGCTAAATTGAGCTAAAAGGCTTTCAGCAGCAGACGGCAGCAGGATGCGGCCGACGCCGGACGTCCGGCTTTACGTGCCTCAGACTTTACATGCACCAGTTTTTCTCTCCCTCTCTCTCTTATTTATAGTTCCCTTCAATGTTTCATTGGGCGAGAACTTGCGTGGTAAATTTTGTTGAAGTTTTACGAAATTTTATTTGAGTAAATAAAATTGCGCGGCATTTATTATGACTTCTTGTTTATTTTATGATGTTTTTATTAAATATACCCATAACTAACTAGCATGTAGGTTTTCTTTAATTTTTTTAAAGTAAACTGGCTACGTCGTATTGTTAACATGTTTCAAAATTTTACAGCATCAAATGTCACACTGAATTGCACGTACAAATTATTATGATTTCAATATTATAGAAAGAAAGAAAACCGGCCAAGAGCATGTCGGGCCATGCTCGGTATTATAGGGTTCCTTAAGTAGGTGTTACAAACAAATCAAATCGAATATTAATCATGGCTATTTTAGTTTTTGCAATAGACGGCAGCATTGCACATTGGCGACTCAGAGAGTGTTGTCAATAGCCGCTAGATGGCGCTATACAGTGCTAAATGCAATAGACGGCACTTGACGGCAGCATTGGCGACTTAGAGAGTGTTATTAGACGCCGCTAGATGGCGCCAAATTTAAGAATTTTGTCATGTCATAATAACACAAAGTTACTTTTTGTGATTTTTTCAAATAGAAAGTAGCAAAAAGAGCATTATTTGCTATGATCATTTTTCTCTAAGGTCAATGACCTTTGAACTAGGACGTTTTAAGTATTTTTCAGTTTTCTCTCCATAACTCTAAAATTTATAATCATATTATGCTCGAAATAATTTTAAAAGAGAGTTTTTACAAAGGTCTATCAATGTGGAAGATTATTAGCTTCTACGTTGCATAGTTTAGAAATGGCAGGGGGGGGACACATTGCAAGCCACTTTGGCAGGCTATATGACGCAGATGGTACACCTGATAAAAAAGTGGTGTATGAAACATTACCATCATTTTAGTAGACCTATTCAATGATATCCCACAAGAGGGGGTGCAGCGAAAAAAAAAATTCCATCCCTATTTCACATGTATGGGCGCCACCCCTTAAATACGTAATCAAGATGTTTTTATTGTTTTAAAATTGAGATCTATATCTGTACTATTGTACTATTTTTTAACAAAATTTCATTTACTTATGTTTATAACTGTAGAAGTTATTAAGCTGTAAAGGATTAGGACAGACGGACAGACGGACAGACGGACGGACATGACGAAACTATAAGGGTTCCTTGTAGGACTACGGAACCCTAAAAATGATTTATTGCCACAACAAGATGATAATTGCGGTAGGTGAACATAAAAAATAACTTCATTACATGTTAGGAACCATAGTGATACATGGTTGTAACATCATAAGAAAATTAACATTGCATGTCGTAGCTGCGGCAAAGAGGTTGACACACAGCATGGTGCTGTGATGTAACGTGAGCCACAACACATCGCTGATTTTCAGTGTCAATCCCAATAATAGGGTCCCGTTTGTACCTTTTTGGTGCGGAATAATCGAAACAAACCGAGGGTTACCTAATTTAAAACTAAACCAAATACAAAATTATAATAATGTAGTTTAGATAGAGTTAGTAACA
Organism: Asteroscopus sphinx; assembly: GCA_949699075.1. Classification (NCBI taxonomy): domain Eukaryota; kingdom Metazoa; phylum Arthropoda; class Insecta; order Lepidoptera; family Noctuidae; genus Asteroscopus; species Asteroscopus sphinx. Next base: position 18,359,054 of record OX453013.1, read on the forward strand.
AGCTCAAAAGTTTAAATGTTCGGTGCCTAGTTAAGCTAAATTGGTGTCATTATGGACGAAGGCAATCTAACTATAAACGTACAAACTCATAATTGGGAAGGAAGTTAATATGATAGTACGCAGGAACTTTGAATTTTGGTACTCCAATTCAATGTAATGTTGGAAATTATATAGCTTTAATAATTAAACTCTATAACTCGAACACGTACGTTAAAAATAAATTAAAATTAAGTCAAACTTGCGGTTTTTGTCACCATGTTTTTGCAATGAGTATCCTATTTTTGTCTCATTAAATCTAAAATAATATTTATTTATTTGTAATTATTTTAGATAGAAGGCGAAACAATAAATTCTTCTCGCAATTCTTTAAACATTTCGATAGTAGATAGAGATTTCGATACTAGACATCAAATTATTGATAGCTCTAAAAATCTGTCATCTCTTAGACACGCCAAGAAAAAATCACAGTCCATCTTGATTCTGTACTACAAATACTATAGGGGAGCGGGGGGCTAGTTGTAGCAGGGGTAAGTAGTAACACCCAATTCTTGCCTAGTAAACCAACGTTTATTTATACTGTTTTCGACCTAATGTATCTTTTAAAGCGTGTTCTATTACATGGGCACTTCCTATGTCCCACCGGACGCAACATGAAGTGGTGGTGTGCACGCGCTTCGTTTTTTCCAGGTTTTGGAAAAAATCGTATCCGTGAATATTTGTTTTTTGGCTCCGTTTTAGTATCTTTTTATAATTATTTTTATTCAAAATTATAGACCATTTCTTTAAGTATGTATCGGTGGATATGATTTTTATTCAAACTTTGTTGTTTTTTATATATCTAAATTTAAGTAAAAAATTACACCGAGGGGCAAGTTGTAACAAAATATGGGGGTAAGTTGTAACATAGTTGTAGCATTGTTGAGTGACCTTATCAATGCCACAGACATTGCACAAGACGTGATTACTGTGCCACTACCTGGATTTTTTTTTACCGTCGACACGAAGAAGAAGAAGAAGAAGTTGTAACATGTTACAACTCGTCCCAGAATTTTATGCAGAGTCTACGAATTGATATTTCTATCAACTTGGATTGATTGAAAAATCTACCACATATACCTACTTCCGGGCCCCCAAGCTTTGACGTTAATAGCTCGCACTCTGTAATCACGCCAGATTTAAATAATTCAGCACAAGTGATTGCACATGCTAACTAACTCCTGGCTCTTCACGACTCCAAAGCAAACAAGATTTTTCCTTCCAAAAGCTCCAGCACAAAAACAGACTAACCACACTCAACGTAAAAGAAATTGCCGTGTTTTAACTGATAGGTACAAGAAGCGTTAGAGAAGGAATATGAACAGAAAATAAGCAAGGAAAAACCAGATGGTAAGTTAAAAATGAATGGAAAAGGGAAGAGAAAGGGAAAAAGAGTTAGAAGAGTTAGACAGCAGCTAAAAAAGGGCAAGGAAGAGAAACAGTAAAATAGGAAATTTTGATATCTGATTCAGATTTAGAGCCAGTCGAATGGTTTTGTTTGGCTTGTGGTGAAGCCTACGGAGATTCTAAGGGTGAAGAATGGGTATAGTGTGTCATGTGTAAACAGTGGGCACATGTGAAATGCGTAACAGGAGATGCGTTCTCAATTTATGTCTTAATTGTAATTCAGATGAAGACTTATTTATTATTTTATTATTATGATTCCTAAAAGTATAATTTAGTATTGGTAACTGAGAAATTATTGCATATGCAAAGCATATGATATGACGAAAAGTAGATTAAGAGATATAGAGTTGATTCCTAGAAGTCTTATTATTATTGTTACGATTAAAGATGGATGTGAGCCTTAAAATGCCTCATTACTTATAATGAAAGATTAAAAAACTAACATGTCTTTTACTCTTTCATTACCAAGTAAAAATAAAAATAATTGTTACGTTTTCTAGTACCTTAGGTACAAATTTTGTTCAGTTAACATCATCTGAATGTTGTGCCATACTTTTGTATCTTAATGCATTTGAAAAACGTTTAATAAAAATGTATAACTTGAGCAAATACGTAACGGTTTTTATTGTTACTACATGCCCCAAAGCTGTTACAACTAGCCCCAAATACGGGGTAAGTAGTAACACGCGACATGTTTTTTTAAATTACCCTCTGATTAAATACTATTAACAATTTTCTTAATATTTAATTGATGAAAAGCTAGACAGATAGTTAATCTTGCAAGAAATGATTTTACAATCAAGAAGTACTTTGTAGTTTTCCTTTCTCAATTTTTTTTCCAAAAACTGTTACAACAAGCCCCCCGCTCCCCTACTACTACACTACGCTACGCCACGCTAAGCTATGCTGGGCTACGCTACGCTACACTATACTATACTACGCTACGCTGCACTACACTACACTATACTATATTCTGTTTTTTTCTCTCTTGTCTAAATAAGTCAACAATATTGGCACGTCTTTTATTCAAATAACTACTGATAAAATATAATCAATAGTTCTGCACATGTAATTAGGCAAAAAGAAAATGTGTGTGAGATTGTTAAGATTATGTCTTTTAATAAATATTATTGACGAATTGCATTAAAAAGATATGCCATGATTATAAAATAAGACAAGTAATAAAAAACAGAGATTACGTTAATTTACCATCCAAAGCTAAACAATAACACGTGTTTCCACCGGATACCTATGTTTTTGTCGGCTTCGTATTTTCACCCGAACAATTAGTATTCTGTTACTGTGCCGGGGGTTAATTGGATTGTTAGTTAAATTGACGTACAAACACTGACGTAGCGTCAGCGGCTGCGTCATTATGCTTCACACATGTTTATCATATCATATCATATCATTTATTTCTTTGCTAACGTGGGTAGTTATATATAGATCTTATCAACATTTATAGTTCTCCACATTCTGCCTTCACATGGGCGTGCAAATGTATAACACTCAAATTATACTAATTAAATTAAAATTAAAATATCGCATGCATCACAATCATTGAAAATTATTTAGATTATTAAAATACCATTACAGGAAAACACTTTGTTACATTATAATTGAATATTAGAGTATAAAATTTATAATAAGAATGTCACACACATAACATAACATACCATCACACCTGTATTTCCCCGAAGGTGTAGGCAGAGGTGTCATAGTACACCCACATTTCGCCAGTTATAATAGTATAGTTTATAGTTAGTTTGTAATAAGAATGTCATTGGTTACTAATTATAATAATGTCAAGGAATATCTCTCATTACATGCCAATCATTATACCTATATAATTAAATGTCAATTTTTTTATTTTTATATTAATTTTAAATTTTAAATTATAGCCCATAAGGGTTTCCTTCTAGATATTTCTTCACGCTGTTTTCCTCACTGATGTGGGAATTTCCTGAAATGTTGTTGTGTTCATTGAAATATTGTGATTATGTCACTCGTGAACAGTTTCGTGACTGCCTCGTTGGTCTAATGGTCGCAAGGTCCTGGGTTTGATTCCTGGGTTGGGAAAAGTGTTATTGGATGGTTTCATTGGGAAATTCTCAGTAGCAGCTCGTAGTCTATATTTTTGCCCGGTAAATGCCCTAATAATTGGACTTTTATCATAACAGGCGAAATGTGTATAGTACACTATTAAAGCTGTGCTGTTTTCCCTTCGGGGAATAAAGGCGTGATGTTATGTTATTTGTTTCGTTACGTGAACAGATCTTCATCATAAGCCTATTTAACTGTAGTGTCGCTTATGATTTTTTTGTATGAACAATCTCCTCCTTTCTCCGAACCATTTCCCAACTATGTTGGAGTCCCCTTTCAGTCTAAATAGATCTGCCATCAGACCCCCACAACCAAGTTACTGGGTAGTACCATCATTCTAAGGGTAGACCAGATTTTTTTGTTTTTAGTTGATTTAGATATTTTCACCTTAATTTTATGTTAGCTCAGTCATGAATTTTGTTCACGCTGTGGCCTCCTGTAATTGAAAGAGTACACCAGATAGAATCCTGTATCTGTCACTTGTGATTTTTTGTGTATATCTTTTTTGGAGGTCCTATTGAGGTCCTATTGTCCTATTTATATAATATAAATATATATAGAAATAAATAAATCATCATCATCATTTCAGCTGGAAGGCGTCCACTGTTGGACATAAGCCTCCCCCAAGTATCGCAACAATGATCGGTCATGCGCTTATAAATCATTTTACTTACCTATAATACAAAGTTACTGGTAGTCTACAAAAACATAAACTAATAACTTACAAGATTTAGCCACCTTTCAGCACAAACTGTAGATATAATTCACAAACAATGCTAACAAAACATCTCACAAACGTGATAACTATAAATTATCCGTAACACAGGCCAATGTCCAGCAGTGGACGTCTTTCGGCTGAAATTATGATCCATAACACTAATTTTCTATGTAAGTAAAGACATTTAAACTGCGTCTCTCTTTCTTTCTCCGAATTATGTTGGGAGCCTTTTTCCATTTATGTTGGGTTGGCTTCCAGTCTATCCAGATGCGGCTGAACATCAGTATTTTACACAGAGCGACTGCACTCAGACCCCCGCAACCCGGTAACTGGGTAGTACCAACATTCTAAGGTTAGACTAGTTGTCAGACAAAAATCTTGATCCTGAATATCATCATATTCTTACGTTTTCACCATGAGCGCCTCCATCGTTTACCTAACACATCCACAAACACTACATTATAAAACAAATTTGAGTCGACGATAAATTCAAGCAAATTCAAGGGAGTCCGCTTTGTTTTGTTTACTAACGCGGAGTGATATTTGCGTTTCAAATATCAGCAAGCAATGTTGTACTTCTTTGTGTACGTATTGTATCAAACCCTTTCTTTAGAAACTAGGCCTAACTTCGGGAAACATTTTCCTCGGTTTGCTGTAATAACTTGGTAGAAATGATAAGCAGAATACGTTCACATAGCATGTAAGTCTACCATTATATTTGACTTTCAGCCCAAAGTAACCGTGAAACTTTGAATTGTATCTTTGTCTTCAATGAAAAATTATGTACGTTATATTATTCACACAAAGATAGCCTTCATAATGCTGACACATGGTGCTAGATTCTATTACACATCTGCCTACAGGGGTACACCCACATTTCGCCAGTTATGTTATAGTCCCATGTAATAGGGGGCGAGCCTATTACCATTGACCGGGCACAAATTCAGACTCCGGGCTGCTACTGAGAATTTCCTAATGAAAACACCCAATAACACTTTGTCCGACCCGGGAATCGAACCCTGGACCCCACGACCAGCAGTCGCGCTTGCAACCACTGGACCAACGAGGCAGTCGAGGTGGATCAATTCATTATTATTTTATTTTTAACCTGTGTTGTCCCTAGATTTATGTGTCGATTACTCTTACATAAAAAAAAATGGCGTTTGTACACGCCTCAAATGTGTGTATAACACGAGACTGCGGCCACCAATGACGTCCGTGTAAATTCAATGTATAAACATATCTTGATAGAGATACATAGATATGTCATATCACAATCGAATATGTTGAAAACACTACAAAATAATCACTATTTGTGACAATAAAATTATCCATAAATGTGCCAAGTTCCTTACTTTTATTCATCCTTTGAAAAATTAAAAAGCTTCAGTTTTTGTCGTGTTTTAATGAAAATAAGAAACCAAACATTGCACAAGTAACTGCTATCTCTATTAATATAATTAGTAAGTTTTTTTCACAACCTATACAAAACAAATTAAAATACAACGCGCACGTACAACGCCCGTTGCTTAGAGCAAATTAAGTGAGGTCTGAAATCCGGGCGGTGTGAGGTAAGTCAGATTGGTGGGAGGAGGTGAGTGGCTATTCTGTACATAGTACGGTCGACCGCACGTCTATGGTAACAGTTTGACATTGACAGCGCCTTTATTTCGTAAGCAGTTAGGGCGGTTTTCTAATGTAAGTGTTACCACTGTCATGCGGTCGACTGTACTATCACAGTCTTAGGAACTCTAGCTATGCTCTTTAAAATAAATGTGACAACCCTGCGGTATGACGTAATGTCTAGACGGAAGGGGCATTTTGCGCAACTTCGATGGACCACTGGTAGTTCTAATTACGCTGTGGTACTATTATTTTTTCTGTGCTACCACAGAGCAGATGCCTTCCTTTCCTAGTGGATGAAAAAATAAAATGAGGGTTGGAATTTGTTCTATACGGACGCATCCAAATTGTCTTCAACAGGATGTACAGGTGTTTCAACATATCTTCAAAATTCAAAAATTGCTCTTTTATTCCAATGTCCACCAGAGACCTCAGTATTTACAGGGGAATGCATCGGTATCCTAGAAGCTATCAATTTCATTTTATCGCATAATATTAAAAATTCAGTAATTTTCTCAGATTCTCGCAGTAGCATTCAAGCTTTAACTCAAAACCAACTTAATTCTAAAATCCACAGCAAAATTATTTTCGATATTCTTAATTTATTATTCACTTGTTCTAACAACGATTTAAACATTGAAATAGCTTGGGTTCCCGGTCACTCGGGTATAAGTGGCAACGAGTGTGCCGACACACTGGCTAAATTTGCTACATCTAACCCGGTGGATCAGAAACACTACATGGTGCATAGTTACGACTTACGGTCTGACACAAAACACAAGCTGTATAACTCTTGGTCCTCAGTGTGGCAGGTAAGTTCGAAACTCAAGGGGGCGTACTACGCCAGTATCCAACCCTGCATCCAGCGGAAACCTTGGTATTTTAAGTGTCCAAAATTATCCAGAAGAACTGTTGCAACCTTGTGTAGACTTAGACTTGGACATTGTTGCAGTCCAGTGTTTCTGAATAAGATTCGTGTTCGTGACAGTTCCTTGTGCGAATGCGGGCTTGATGATGGAACTCTGGACCATATATTTTTCTCCTGTACTTCAAATTCCCAATCCTTTGACTTGTATCATAAGCTTTCCAAAATTAAAATCCCCCTCCCTACTAACGTCCATTCTCTCCTGACTAACTTTTCTCCTAAGCTAATCCAAATTTTATCAAAATTTATAAAAGAAAATAATATCAAATTGTAGTTCGTTGTGTAGTAAAAATAACTTTGTATTATATTATTTTTGGTGTTTTAAAAATGTATATATATATATAAAAAAAAAAAAATCTGTGTTAACTAACAAAAAACTGTCTTGTCCGCCAGCTACTAACATACCTACCACAAAGTGCATAGTTCGACGGCTCACCTCGCTGCGTTGCCGTCACCACACGACGCTGGCAGAATAGTCGACAACGGCTCAGTTGCCAAAGAAGAAAAAAAAAAAAAAAAAAAAAAATAGCCAACATCATGTCGATTACAGTGCTACACTATTTTATTTAAATACACATAAAACCTTTAAAAGCAACATCAAAACAAAAAACTACTATAAAGAAACTTCCACTCAAATTGGCACTATCTATAGCAAAATAAACTTCAAACAGGAAAACGAAGGCATTAAACGTTTGAAAGTTTTTCTGTTGCCAACATCGGCAGCTCAGTAACAAAAGCGGATAAATCGGCTGAGAATACCATGCATTGTATTCGTATTAAGTGAGAATAGACGATGCTATCCCTCGGCACGACAAAAGCATCCTCACAGTTCGTTCAGACGTCGATGTAGGAAACATAGATAGTGCAAACAATGAGACGATAGACGCCGATGTGAATATTTCGTGAGTTTTTATCAGGATCCTAGCGTAAAAGGGGAAATATAAAATGTATCAAGTTCTTATCAACGTGTGGATGTCGTAAAACTGACTGAGAAGAAGGGTTACTGTTTTTCTAGAGCCTGTTTATTTATCTACTAGCATTACTGGGCCAGTTTCTCTTTACCCTGTTTGACGATCTATCATATAGCGCATCTCCTGACAGTTGATACTTAAAACATGTTTTGTTTTGGCTTTATTGATTGGTTGTCAAATTGTCTCCGTAAACGTTGTTGTGATTATGGACTTATTATAATAGGTTCTATACTAAGTAATTAAGTTAATTTGAGAAAATAATAATGACATTCATTTTTATTTTTTCTCCTTTATAAATAAACTTTTCTAAATGTTTAACTCGGTCTAGCTAATCTTGATTATTATTGATCCAATTCATAGACCTGTGTTTAATGCAATACATGATTTAATAATTTTGCAAGCAGCTCAACAGAAATTCACCTAATTTATTAGGCACTGTGAGCATATAAACATAAATGGTTGCAAAGCAATAACTTAATGAAAAGCTTGTCTTGCTTCACTTCCGCTTTATTTTAATTCTCTAAAAGCCTTGCAATTTTCAATAATCTCTCCTTTTTTTGCTTGACGTGATAAATCCCGGCTTTTACGAGGTTCGGGACCCGATTAACCCCCGATTGTGAAAGGCTGATCAATTTAATCTGTAGTTAGATCTCATATCAATTGCTGTGACAGGTCGATCGAAATACTAACAACTAATCACATCGCTTCGCTTGACATGTGGTTTAACAGATTATTATATTTTTGCGTTGATTTAACGTTCAGTTATCAGGTCGAGCAGGGGTTCGTGGCTAAGTTATAACCACGGAGATTGCAAGATCTACGACACAAAGCCATGCTAGCTGCGGTCAGTTCGTGGATGGGTGACTGATTCGTTGCACATCGATACCTCTCCATGCCTTGGAAAGCACGTTAAGCTGTCGGTTCTTTTTGCCATAAAAATATTAATGGCAGTTTTTACGGGTGTTCAGAAGTCTGATCTAATCTTAGGATGTCGATACTACCCAGTAACTGTGTTGCGGAGGTTTGATGGCAGTCGCTCCGTGTAAAATCCTGACGTTCAGCCGCGTCTGGTTAGATTGGAAGCCAATTCCAACAAAACTGGATTAAAAGGTTCGGAGAGAGAAGAAGAAACCAGTGGGGTAATTGTGTAACGCACTAACAATTACAATAGCTTTCATTTGACGTTATAACAATAAAAATGGATTGCCAAAAAATACGGAGCACTGAACATTGAAATCAATATGATTGCGATCGCGAATGGGGTAATCTGTAAATCACTTTGATGCCGATTTTAGTTTTAATTAAAGCTTACAATAAGAACCTCCAGTTTCTTCAGCGTAAGCGTTCTATAAAGGTATATGCAGCGCAGACGCCGTGACAACGCGATACACACGTTGCACAGGCGCCCTACGATCGCGGTATAGTTTGTTATTATCGTTTAAAAGCGACAACGGTGCGGCAACGTGACGTCTGCACTGTGAAGGAGCTCTAGTCTATCAATAACAAACTCTATAGCCAATCAGAGAGAAGTGGTTTCCAGATTGCTTGCAGACGTAAGTTGTACACTAATAAGACTGGAATGCCGGTCGTTCTAGTGTTTTGACTTCTGAGTGGATCGAGTCGCTAGACAGACATTCATTTTGCTATGTTTAGTTTACGTCTGTTTATTTTCTGGTTGAAAAAATACGCTGAAGGCAATGGGAAGTGTTTTTTTACGGTGACTTTGTTTTTAATTGAGATTTTATTTTGGACCTTACAGGAGAATTATAAAGAGTAAAAGACAATTAAATACAAATGATAAAGATAAAGATTTTATTAGCAGAAGAAAACAAATTGTAGCTACATCGATTGTCAACTTAGTAATTTCTGAAAAAACTCATGATTCTTTTGCAAAATATTTTAAAATAGGTGATTCTGTCGTACAGCCTATATGGAACCAAGTCTGTACAAAAATAATAAAGTATGAAAAAAATATTTAGGTCAACGTATCCAGCTGCACTTTTTCCGTGTTCTCTCAATGTGAGAGGTTCGCTGAAACTCTGGAGGATTTGCAGCTAATGCAGGAGTACTGGCCAGTGGGCTAGCTCTAACAGGACAAAATCACCCGTCCACAGGGCAAGTGGGGATCACAATAAATCTCCAGGAGAGTGCTGGAGTTTGATGGACTTGCTGAAGCATCTCTCAATGTATCTCTGGTTATGCTAAGAAAAATTGTGTTTTTTAGTGCGATTAAATTAGGTTTTAGACTAAAATACGTATTAACGTACCAAACAATGTGTGTTTACGACCAACTCCATTTATTTAGATGTATTAGATATAATCTTTGATCATCGCTGAAAGTCATCGTTTCAAAATATTGGTATAAAATGTACAATATATAAATGAATCCTTATTAAAAAATATACAAAACCTAGACTGACTGCTGCGAACACTAGAAGTGAAGCCAACAAACCCGTGCTTCTCCGTGTACAAAGCAGCGCCCACGCACTCATATGCAAGCCGTGCTCACCGCTCTCAGTACACATGTCGTGGCATGTTCCAGTAAGCATCGCCAAAAACAAATATCTTTCGGGTGCATATGTGTGCGTGTGCGCTGGTTTGTACACGAAGGAGCACAGGGGCCGTATTATGAGCTTTTAAAAAACCATGCAAGTTCCAGGCAATCCATTTAACTGCCTTGTAAAATGTCGTATTATGACATGCGTAAACCTGGCTGACTTCTGGATGGATAAGTTGTCTATGGCTGTCTTTTAACTTTTGACGGTGACGTTTAGGAACAAGATTAATTTTTTTGTCGGTAAGTTACGGTTTTAATTTTGTAATGTATTAATATTAAAAATTCAAAATATTAGTTGCATGAACATAAAAGTATAATGAAATATTTAAAGCATCGTATTTTGCCAACAACAAAAATAATAATGTGTTGATTTTACCACATTTTGCTAAATGTATATTTATATGAATGGTTCGCGGTGTTACGCTTCCGAACGACACCCCATTTAAAAGTCAGCGGGAAGTTAATCGAAGGTGGGGTGGGAACAAAGAGATTTCAATACATCTTATTATTTTCTTATTACTTTAAATTAATGTTTTAAACAATACGTATTAGAATGGCGTAAGTGCTATGTGTGATATTATTTGGCTTAAAATATGTAATAAAATACAAAGAAAATAATTTTTCATTTCATGTTATTTAGTTCAGACACAGACATAGTAAAAAATATAGACCAAGTGCTGCGAACAATCATAATGAATATATATATCATAATCATAGTGAAGCCACCAAAACCGTGCTCCTCCTTGTACAAACCAGCGCTCACGCACACACATGCACATCAAACCATGCTCACCGCTCTCAGTACACATGTCGCGGCGTCGTCTAGTAAGCATGGCCAAAAAAATATATCTTTCAAGAGCATATGTGTGCGTGAGCGCTGGTTTGTTCACGGAGGAGCACGGTTTGATTGGCTTCATTGTGATTGTTCGCAGCACTTAGTCTATATTTTTTTATATGTTGTGAATGTCTGCCTTGAAGCGTCGCTTTCCAGAAACGCAATTACTTCGTAATAATCGCACATGTTAGTGTTAGAATGTTAGAATTATTATTATTACCAAACGAACTCAAAGCAATTCAATAAAAGGTACTCCAAGACAGCTTTTACTGACTGGTTTCTAATGTCACTTATTGACTGAAAAAAACAGAAATGAAACGTCAAATAAGCGTTCATAATACGGTTATCGCTAGCCAGTCAGCCAAAATACGGGCAGAAGTCGGCTTGTAGTGTCACGTGACCGCTGACTCGCTGGCAATTGAGTTACTAATACGAATTTGCCAGGCAGTTCACTTTACAGCGAGAACTGCCTGGAAATAAGAGTTCATAATAAGGCCCCTGATTTGTTGGTTTCACTATGATTGTTCGCAGCACTTCGTCTATATTCTTTACTATATCTGTGACAACAGGGTAATATGTAAAAAAATTGTCAAATTGTTACGTCACCAAACAATGAATCATTAAAATTTACATGTACCTATTGTATACATCTCCTCGAATATCTGTATTTCTCCTCACATTGCACAAATAGTTTGTGTATCATCTGACTAACCCTTTGAGCGTACTGGCTGCTAGCTTGCTCACTTTGCACTACTTGAGTGGTCAAACACGGTATAAATGTTTGTATATTAATATGAACGAGATAGCATTGGTTTGTCTGTGTTAATTAAGGAATACATTTCAGTATGCTACATAATAGCAGAATGTTTTCCAAAGGACTTAGAGGTCAAACGTCAAATTGCGTTACTTTAAAATAGAAAGTAGCATGTGGGTGAACAAAAAAAAATTACTCTTACTAAATATAGTAAAAATCTGATTAGCATTTATTTATTTTTAGACCAATAAAGCTTAGAAATGGAGTACTTTTAATTTATTAATTTACAACAATACCAGATTACAGTCAAACGTAACACCAAATGTAACACCAAAACGCTTATTTGCTTAAGAGAAAAAAAGGAACAGCTACAAAAATCGCCATAGAGGCAAAGCATTACACATTAAAAAAAACATTTTAGATGAACATTAATATTGTCTACAAATATATCGATCTGTGTGATTTACGTTATATCATTCTTTGTTTGCCAGTCCCATATAAATAACGGTACTGTAATAATCAGGCTCTATAGTCGTAAGTATAATTTAAACAGTCCAGCCAAATACCACATAGCATATACCACAAGCCACATAACTATATCAAACTACAATTATATACCAACAGCAATAAACAAAACAATAATTCACAAAGCGATTAATAATAGCTGGCATGTTACCAACTTGCAAAACGGTCGATGCGAACCACTTTAGGTCCGAAGCACCAGTTTGTCGTCTTAAAGCCGTGAGACAACTTAAGACATTTCGAGATGCTCTCCGGGTGAGAGTCTGAACTTAAGATTTTACTAGTTAGATAGGGTCATTGTGTAGAGGACGTAATAGATTTAGACGTCCTTAATAGAAGTATTCTACGTTGTTTTTCTGTGAAGACTTTTTACAAGCTTTTCACTTGTTAGTTATGTTTGGGACAAATCTTGCTAGTAACTTTTGGACCAGTTCCCATTATCAAAATTAACTGAAATTTGGTACACATAATGTAAACCTGATGACATTACAATATTATAATGACAGCGAGCTGATCTAATGATGGTGACGGAAGGTAGACAATAGAACTTGTCAATGGATGACAGTATATAGATGGTGTTTGGGCTCATTTTGATCAGCTTACAGTACCAAATCCGTATCTTGTAAAGGCACGCGTCCACGCATCGGTGTCACACGCATCAGACGGATAGCATTGCATTAAAAAATGCGGATTACGTCATCGAAACCTGAATGCCTATATTGAAAATCCGATTGCTTGTAAAAATTTGACGGCAATCCGTATGCTGCGGATAGGCGGACGCACTGCGCTATACGTATTCGTTGAATGCGATCCGTATGACGAGTATGATGCCGATAGGTCGACGCGTAGCTTAAAAGCTTGTCCTGAAAAATTTAATTTTACACGAAAAAACTTTTTTTTCCTTCGTGAAATGAACCATAGCTGGTATATATAGGTTTCAGATTCTATTTAAACAATTTTAGAGCTTAGATAACCTTTGCCATTTGAATCCCCGGCTCAGTATAATTTCAAATAAGCAACCACACCGTCCACACCTAATTGGATTGGTCACTGAACCCAACGTTCTGGGATAAATCTAAAATTTGTACAAAAATCCGCTGTTAGATATGCAGAAAAATACAATTTTAGTAACACTGCGTCCAAAAACCTGGTTCGCGCACTGGTGTCCTACGAGACACCATTGCCACTTCTATTACAATTTTTTTTTTTTTTTTTTATAGTGTAGGATGGCGAAACGAGCTAAAGGCCCACCTGATGTTAAGTGGTTACCTTTGCCCATGACAACTTCAATACCACCTAGGCTGTTGCCTAAATGGTACCACAAGTCGGTTCGCCAAACTGAGACATGAAGATGGAAAGTCTCATGTGATTGTAATTTCACCGGCACCCGTACCCTTCAGACCGAAACACAACAATGCAAGCATCACTATTTGGCGGAGAAGTAGGCCTTATTATTTAGATTTCTATAGAGTTAACTTACCATATTACATACAACTTGATTCATTCACAATACACCTACAAAGGTACAAACAACATAATACTTAAGTTGAAATAGAATTTCGTTTTAATATTTTTTAGGTAGACACAATTTCAAAAAAATACTTTTAACAACTTATCCCGAAGATGCCTGCCTACACAGCAACAAAAACATTGAAGTTTTCCAATACCGAACTCTATTACCGAAGTAATAACAATTTATACTACTTTCTGTTTGTAGGCGTGTTTTGGTGAAATTAAGTTAAAAAGAAACTTTACGGGGTTCGGCGTAGGCTTTGTTTAAACAACATTTATTTTAATGGCATACCTACGCATGTTTTCTTTTAAGCTGCCAAAACAATACATTCGTCCTTATTATTGGGACCGATAACCGAGGCAAAATAATACTAGATACATACAAGTACATACCTACTGCCTTTTCTTTTATAAAGGCTGTTTTTTATTTTTCATTCTTGACTTGTGTTTGACCGCCACCTCACCTGATAACCTTGTTAAGCACTGGTGTAATTGACGATGGTACACACGGCTACACATCATGCTGTACATTTCCAGTATAAGCTGATCTCGCATTGTATAGGTTTTCCTTACAACGCGAGGTCAGCCTTTACTGGTTTTGTACAGCTTGATGTGTAGCCGTGTGTACATGCTTGCCAGCAAAAACCTATTCACTCGAGCCTTGAAGGCCACCAAATTATACATATCGGGAAACACAGACTCCGGCAAGGAATTCCACTCTTCGCTTCCTAATTATTAATTCTAATTATTAATTTTCAGCATGAAAAAAACTTTTTTTGTAAATAATATTTTCGCTTCTTAGTTTTAGGAATTTACTTTTATTTCTTATTATATTAGTATGTACCATAAGCTGATTCAGCTTGCAGTTTTGTACGTTTAAGTACATTTATACAGATGAGGAGGTTAGTCAAAATGTTTGTTGTTTTGATTTTATTGTGCGCGACAAGTCTCGTAAACATAGTTCAATATCAGTAAGCCAAAGTGGCAGTTAATGATCATGTCTTTCGAAGGACCAATGGCCATCGGAGCAGACGTGTCCTTGAGTGGAGACTGGAGACCGCAATCGGCAAATGCAGCGTAGGGGCCCAGCTAGATGGACAGACGACCTGAAAAAAGTAGCTGGAAGGGACTGGATGCGGAAACCGGAGGACCAAGTATTGTGGTGCAACTTGGGAGAGGCCTATGTTTGCTCGTTTATGTGTTAGTTGCTAAAATGTAGATGTTTTAATTTATTGTACCTATCAGTTATCAGTTGTATCTATGTATTTCCAACACATGAAATAATAGGCTCTAAAATATGTTTTTCATAATTAATTACAACAAAATTGTAATTATAAATCATTTTAGGCGAAAGACGTCCACTGCTGGACACAATCGCCCCGCGTGGCAGGCGGTTTGGCGATTGGCAGTTGGTTGAATAAATACACAGAGGACTCTGCTGCTCATCTTCTGGTGAACCCCTAGTCGCCTTTTACGATAGTCACGGTAAGAGATATGGTGGTGCTAATCTTTTTGTTCCACCACACGGAAATTATAAATAAGCCAAACATATTCTGGTATTCATAATTATCGCAGACTTTAAAAGCGGAAGCCTCACCATGAGTTCAATTCATAGCGCACATTGTCGAGCTCACATTTGTTCCGATTTGGAATCCTATCAAGTGCTCATATTCATATTATGACGTTTTACGGCATTTGGGTGAGAGGCTTTGGTTCCGAATACCAGAACTAAAATATGTGTATTATGTAACTCTTTGCATTTGTGAATTAAATTGTGGCATAAGTTAAACAAATGTTCATTTTCAAAGCTTTGAGGGGCTCGTGGCTAAATAGCAACCGCGCCGATGTTCTGTGAGGTTAAGTTACACTTGCCACGGACAGTCCGTGGATGGGTGACCATTTCATTGCACATCGAGAACCCTCCGTGCCTCGGAGAGCACGTTAAGTCCGATTCTGGTTGCCATACGAATATCTATGGCAGTCGTTACGGGTAGTCAGAAGCCCGAAAGTCTGAAAACTGGTCTAACCTCCGTGTGTCGGTATTAATCAGTAACTGAGTTGCGACGGTGTGAAGGCAGTTGTTCCGTGTAAAACACTGATGTTCAGCCGCATCTGCTCCCCGATTCAGAACCATACGATAACCAGTTGTCGATCGATTCGGTTTGTTATCTCTTTTTCTCTCGTTGCGTGAATCATAAGACGAAACGAGATAACAAACCGAATCGGTCGACAACTGGTTATCGTGTGGTTCTGAATCGCATAGCTGGTTAGACTGAAAGCTGACCCCAATATAGTTGGGAAAAGGCTCGGAGGATGATGATTTTCAAAGCTTTACTGTTCATTGATGCATTAAAATACCAGAGATGTAACGTCGGGCTTAATATAATGTACTGTGCGCATTAAATCCCGTTACACATCAAATTAATAAGATCATGTAATAAATTATCGGACTTTTGGTGATGCAATCAAATACTGAGAAGGCTTAAAAATCCATTATAAGCTAAATTATCCAAACAAAATAACGGCGTGTTCTCAAAAAGTAAGCAAGTTTTTCAAAAAATAATTCCATAAAAATATGTCGACTTAAAAAATTCGACCGTCACATTTTAGCACGACTGTTCATCACTAGAAATACCGTTCTAGTTAAACGCAAAATATGTTCCAAAAACATTAACGGAATACGAGTACATTTTGAAATTAAATCTCGTAATCTCTAAAAAAGGAGGCAGCATATTCACCTTTTTGGTGTGCCGTACCCAAATGGTGCCAACGGGACCCTATTAACCTACGTCGTCTGTCCATCTGTCTGTCTGTCACAGGGCTGTATCATTTTAACGGCTTGAAAATGTGTTACTATATGGCCTCAATTATGGCAAATACAAAAAATAATAATTTAAAAAATTAATCGACTTCAAAAATAAATTAACTAAAAATTACAAAATCATATTTTTATAAATTAACGACACGTTAGGGGTCTACAATATTTTTTGAGGCCTCCACAAGTCCGAAGAAAAATTACGTGCGCAGTGGAAAAACACAAACAGGAGACTGACTTAAAACATCCACTATTCAGCGCCCAAGAAACAACACAGAGGCTAAAAAGTCGGCATAGTTTTTTAAAATCGGCAGTGGCGCTACCAGGGTGCCCGGCTGAGGCCTGTCGTAAACTGTGACCTAAGACACTCCCACTACCCACTTACTACATCCAGCCTAGTAAGCATCTCTCTGCGGGGTATAACCTTCCCTGGTCCACTTGGAAGTCACTCAACCCACTTCGAACCCAAGTGGGAAGATGTAATTATAATCTTGGAAAATGGGGTTACATCAACAAAACGGCGACAGGGTGTGGTTGTGGGTTTGACCCTCAAACTATGCCTCACCTCTTATCCTGTCCTTTGTACCCCAAAACCAGCACCTTAAGCACAGAATATCTAATAGTACTACCGCGCAGAACGGCCACTCACCGCCCCCCGCCAATTCAAGATTCCTCGCCCGGACCCCGCACCCGCCCACAGTTTGCTGGCAATTGGACTGCAAGATTGCGAGCGACGAGCATCCCTAACTTACACGTGTGTGTGCGTTCGTATAAGACGTAATCTTGTGTAAGTAGGTGGTGCTAGCGTTTATGTTGTATTGAGTGTCCGAAGTGTGCGTTAAGCGACCTCTGCGCCGCCACTGATAACGCCGTAGAGGTTGCAAAGTTTTGGGCTTGCCGTGCCTTAAGCGACCTCTGCGCCGCCACTGATAACGCCGTAGAGGTTGCAAAGTTCTGGGCTTGCCAAGTCTGACAAAAGATCAGTCGTACCACTGACAAGAAGAAGAAGAAGAAGTAAATAGAACTAGTTCGTTCCGTTGCTCTATTTAGGGGTAAGAGATGATTAAGGTGGTGGAATGAAGGTTACTTTTTGATAGATATACTTTACTTCTGGTACCAAATACATATTAATATTATATACTACATAATAAATACGACCTAACGGATTGGCTGCGGGGAGACGACTGCTGCGCCGCGCTAATACAATTGAGCGCCTTGTACTAAATCAATGCGTCAGCAGTGTCGCTACAATATTCCCCCCCTTTTACAAAAAAAAAAAAACTTTTTTTAAAAACATAAGACAAAATCAATCAGAAACTAAATATATAACAATCAACTCTATAAAACACAAGTAGTTACTATCTGACTTAAATTAAGCGGAACTCTACAGTAAACACACGTATCACATTACTGGAGCGCCAATTCTTACAATGCAAGCTCAACAGAAATGCGATAGCGGTTGACGGTCGATACGTGGGACTTGAATACAACAAAATAATATACCTATCACCGATTCACAACATAACAATTATAAATTCAAAAAATACCGATACAATTTTAACACAAAATCACAAGACGTTTCACTCAATTGGTGCTTCTGTTGCTCTTCGTATGACGCTTGTGCGAAGCTTTTCTTACGAAGTAGCGTAACGCATTCCACAGGTTCTGCCAGCGACGTTCCACCAGTATAAACTGCCTCAACTCTCGTCGGAGTATGCTGCGTACCGACATCTTGGTGCGGAATTTAGTCTCGCCCCCAAGGTTAATACGCCTTACGCCTTGACGCACCCACTGTACCATAAAGTGGCGTCGCCGTGTACCGCTCCGGAAAATCCTATGCTGGCCATTATCTTCTAGTAGTCGCTCCTGTCAGCAGATCTGGAGTAGTACGTGTCTTGTGTCCAACATCTATTGTCTTCCAGGTGTAGTTAGGCCGTAAGCCCCCTTGGCCGTTGCAAAAAGGGCGAGTCGCCTCCCGTAGTGCGTGTTCAGGTTACCTCCATGTTTGAGCATCCTCTGCCGCCACGCTGCACATGCGCGCTCTTCGTTGCTGACCATGTGCACATGCGTCGATGCCACGTTGTCGGCGTGCGCGTACTCCGTAGGTACTCACGCTGTCTTCGCCGAAGGTTGCGTGTTCAATGTCGAAAGGTCACCAGTTTAGGGGTAAGAGATGATTAAGGTGGTGGAATGAAGGTTACTTTTTGATAGATATACTTTACTTCTGGTACCAAATACATATTAATATTATATACTACATAATAAATACGACCTAACGGATTGGCTGCGGGGAGACGACTGCTGCGCCGCGCTAATACAATTGAGCGCCTTGTACTAAATCAATGCGTCAGCAGTGTCGCTACAATATTCCCCCCCTTTTACAATCAATTTAATTTCTGGGGAACAAGAATATAATTTTGGAAATCGCCTTGAATATTTAAAGGATACTTTTCAAAGCCCCTATCTTTATGTGTTAACCTCTGAATACTGTTAACGTTATATCATGATCGTTAATCCACCTGCCAAATGCTGTGATTATAGGATTATCCCCCTACGATCATTAATTGGTTATTTGTTCTCTACGAAATATTTTTAGGAATGGACATTAGAATTTCTACCCAAAATCAAAATCAATCAATCAAATCACAAAACAAACACCATATATTATGGAATGTCGAAAACATTCCCCAATCCGTCATTCTTTTATTTTAACGTTTGTCGTATCATAAATTCACAGCGCAATAATAAGCGTCCATTAAATAAATTGTTTGCATTCAAAACTACGGTTATTTCGAGGGATTTTTGCAAAAACAAAAAAATTCAAAAACATTTTTTTTCAAAAAATCTGGTGGCTACCATGAAGATACTTATTTTCCGAACTGTGTAGAGTAACTGATAAAATTGTTCTTTAGCAAGTTTTTTCATTAAGCCCTAGATTTTTATTTATACGTCAAGTCGTGTTTATAGGTACAACACGTTATTTTAATAACTCAAAACCTAACCATCCCACCTAATTTTTGGAAATTGATATGGCCAGTAATTATTTATTTTACCCATTCTACTCTCGATTCTGAACAACTAATTTCAGGTTTTGAGGTTTTCGTGTTATTTTAATAACACGTGTAGGCTAGTACAGTCGACGTAATGACAGTGGTAACACTTGATTTAGAAAACCAGACTTACTGCTTACGAAATAAAGGCCCTGTCAATGTCAAATTATTATCACTGACGTGCGGTCGACCGTACGAGCGTAAGAGTATAATTACTAAAAAATTATAGAAATGCCGTGTAAAAATAATGTCGTGGCGCGTTCCACAATAATGTGCCTCTAACCCTACTAAATGTATGAAACCCATATCTCTCTGGCGCGACACAACACACCACGACTTACTGGTATGGTTCTAACTTCATTCTTCTAAAGTAAACGCACCCTCAGTTAAACTGCGGTAACGTGGCCATTAGAAGATTAAAACACAACAGTAACGCAGTGCAGTGAGACCGCAGCACAACTGCGCAGGTATCCTACCGTAAAATATGGGTACCCTACCGCGTACATTTGGCTAGTAGGCTCAAATGTACCTAGCATATTATTTCGTTTGCTGTAGTTGTAAACTTGTTTAATCTTGTTTTTATAGTTTAAGTAGTTTTGAATTAAATGTTAGTCGGGTAAATGTAATTCTGAGGCTAGAATACAGGTAAGCAGTCTACAAACTTTTTAACAGCATGGCAGTTAGTTTAATAATGCAGGCATTTAAATACAGGCAACAACAGTTAAATATTATATTATTGTTGTATATACTTTCACCATACTAGCACTATTAAACGGCTGTTAAATTTTTCGAGGTCCTACATTAATCATATAATTATTTATTTATTTAACAATTTACATGAAGAAAGAAAAAGAGAGAAAATTTGTTTATTGTCCTAGTTAACGGCGCGTAACATTTAAATAAACTATGTGACTAAAGAGATACAGGTTAACCTAGTTTGGGGATCAATTTTCATCTAAATTGTAACATTTTACTTATTTTGGAAATAAACGATTATTATTATTATTAAACAGTGTAAAGCAGGTAGGTGAACAAAGAAAATTTAAAAAAAGCATAAAATATAAGGTAAACAAAACACCTAAAACGACTTAGCACACAGATAAATGAAATAAGTACCATATTTAGGTCGAAACTACATATAGTCACTGCCTAACTCATCATCATCATTATTTCAGCTGAAAAACGTCCACTGCTGGACATAGGCCTTCCTCAAAAGGGGGGGATATGTCATAATCACCACGCTTGGCAGGTGGGTTGGCGATCGTAGTTGATGGAATAAATACTCAGAGAACACTGCTGCCCATCCTCTGTCGAACCTCTTAGTCGCCTTTTACGACACCCACGAGAAGAAATAGGGTGATGCTATTCTTTTTGTCCTGCACGACATGGAACATATCTCATTGAGAAATCTATACCAGCGGGCCTGCAATAGGAGAGTCACCTGTTGTTTTCATTATCAAAATTAGTAGCTGATGACGTTTTCTGTGGCTAAATACTTAGTACAAAAGTAACCCAATTAATGCTTGGAACCGTCCTGGCTGGTGAATTTTTTTTTTTTGATGATTCACTAAACTGGATAAAACAATTTTTTGTTAACAATATAGTAGTGGTTTCAAGGACATGACCAAGTGCTTATCCTTCTAGAAGTGGATACAAGATGATAAATGCTTGATAAGTGAATAGATAGTTTAGACTCATTAGTATACCTACCTACTTAAATTTGCAGTGCCCTTGCAGGGTTCATGTACCAATAGTATTTAATTGTGCCATGAAAATGTAATGCATGCATATACTTTGTACATGAAGGCAAATAAATAAATAAATAGATTACACGTACCGGTAAATACTTATGTTGGCTGTATTTTAAAAGACACTGTTCCTCCATTGACCATTCTAAAAACAGCCATTGCATGTAAGTACAAAGTATTCGATGAAGTACTTTGAAAAAAAAAAGTTTGTTAAATGTAGCTGAACTTTTGCTACCTCTAT
Source organism: Asteroscopus sphinx (assembly GCA_949699075.1). Lineage (NCBI taxonomy): Eukaryota > Metazoa > Arthropoda > Insecta > Lepidoptera > Noctuidae > Asteroscopus > Asteroscopus sphinx. Next base: position 18,380,871 of record OX453013.1, read on the forward strand.
ACTTAAAAAAGTGACAACATAAGTGTCAGGTAATACGTAACCAAGATTTTTGTTCTTAACAGTTTTTGTTAAATCATTTTAACTTTATTAACGTCTTACCTGGTTGTCACTCCAGTTTGGTTAAATATTTTTTTCAGTGTAGAGTCCATTTTTCAAAGTAAATGGCCCAAAAAAAATTGCTGAGCTTTTTTCTATATCTAGGCTTAGCACATTAGCCTACTTTTTTAAAATTAAACTTTATTGCACACTGCGTCAAGTTTGTAGAATCAACTTAAGAAGTGATAATGGCGAAAATTCAAATATGATTTATGAATAAGAATTTACCAATTATTGTAAGTATTTGATAACAACATACAACTATAGAAAAAATCTTAAACAGATGATTAACTCTTTAGATAATTAATTTTAAAATTCCTAAAGATTCATCGATTATGCAGCGGGATAAAATTATTGAACATAATAACTTCTTAGGTTTTCGCGATCACTACACATTATAATAAAACAAAGTTTAACCGGATTAAATCGCGTATATTATTTAAATTGGTTTCCCTGACGTTTCGAAAGCTTTGCAGCATTTCGTGGTCGCAGACTAAGATGACAATCGTCTTTACAGATATTTCTTAAAAAAATATTTTAATCTACCGTACAATATTTATTAATTAAAATCGTTTCGATGCACGCAGTAATCACAACCAAACAAACGCAAACGCCGCTCGAAACCCAGCACAGTTGATCGTCGACCTGCTGTTCTACCATTCAACAAAGGGGTCACCGACAGAATTGGTCATATCTTGAAGCGTGCTTCTATCAAAACCTATTTCAAGCCCCAAAGAAAGATCAGCCAACTCCTCAGACCGGTGAAGTGTCACATTCCCTTACAAGATGCAGGGGTCTACAAGATTGATTGTGATTGTGGGTTATCATACATAGGGCAAACAAAGCGTAGTATAGCCACTAGAATTAAAGAACATATAGCTGACGTCAAGAACAGATGCTCCACAAAGTCTGCAGTGTGTGAACATGCCCTAGACAAACCCAACCATTTTCTTCGATTTGATAAACCACAAGTTCTGGCGAAGGAAAACCGATATGTACCTAGAATGCTCTGTGAGGCTATTGAAATTAAAAAAACATCCTAATTTTAATAGAGAAGATGGTTGGCAGCTGCCACCTGTTTGGAACCCAGTCCTAAAAATAATCAAGTCCCAAACAGCACGCAACACTGTAAAAGATAATAATATTGTGAGTGATTACTGCGTGCATCGAAAAGATTTTAATTAATAAATATTGTACGGTAGATTAAAATATTTTTTTAGAAATATCTGTAAAGACGATTGTCATATTAGTCTACCTGCGTCCACGAAATGCTGCAAAGCCTTCGAAACGTCAGGGAAACCAATTTAAATAATATACGCGATTTAATCCGGTTAAACTTTGTTTTATTATAATTATTGAAGATATTTACTTATTTTAACACCAAGTGAACAAATTACATAGGCACAGTAAAATCAGATCTAATTCAAAAGCTATAATTAAACCACAAATTGAGTCGTAAACGAGATAACTTTGTAGGTACATTATGTAGGCGGTATAACCGAACAAGACCGCAGTACATATTTAACCAAGTCGTAAAGTTAACTGCTTCAATAAAATACGTTATCTATCGCGAGTAAAATTGAGTGCTACGTAAATAATATATGAGTACCTATAGATCACTCACGTGGATTTTTATTGAACAAAGGAATATACTCGGTCAATCACAGGCAGTTGCTGGACATAGGTCTCACCGAAATTGCGCCATAACATTCGGTCCACCGGTTTTCCTTTTATGTTGGTGACTTTATTTTCGAGTACCCCTTGAATCCTACTAATATTATAAATACGAAAGTATGGATGTTTCTTTGTTTGTCACATTGAACTATATTCACGAGACTTTTCGGGCACAATTACCAGATCAAAAAACGAAAATTTTGACTAACCTTTACGTTTCGGCCAAATTGAATTGGCCGTGGTTACGAGCAGACTACACGGCACGACAGTCTGTGACAAACAAAGAAACATCCATACTTTCGGTATGGGTATCAATATATTCGATATGGGTACATATATCTAATATGGGTACTCGAAAATAAAGTCACAAAATTAAACAAAAACCGGTGGAACGAATGTTATGGCTAGTAACTAAAGCAAGTTGATAATACCTTTTTCAATAGAAGACTGGGATGCATTAAAAGAGCCTCCACGAGTGACGATATTTAATTGATCGTCCGGCGCACCCTGGGCAGTCAGCCCCGCTATCAACCTGCTGACAGGCAAATCTTTTCCCCACGGCATGAGCTGTTATTATTATGTAGCTCATGTCGACACGATAGAAGAAGAATAGAAGACTTTACCTAGAGCTGGCAACATAAATGTTATAGAAAAAGATTTTTATATAAATAACAAAAGATGATGTGACTGACTCGTTGGTCTAGTGGTTGCAAGCGCGACTGCTGAGCGTGGGGTCCTGGGTTCGATTCCCGGGTCGGGCAGTGTTATTATGTTTTTTCATTAGGAAATTCTCAGTAGCAGCCCGGAGTCTGGATTTGTGCCCGGTCAGTGGCAATAGGCTCGCCCCCTATTACATGGGACTTATAACATATCTGGCGAAATGTGGGTGTACTATTACACCTCTGCCTACTCCTTCGGGGAAATACAGGCGTGATATTATGTTATGTTATGTTAGCAAAAGATTTTACACAAGGATCATGGCAAATGGTGACCGTTCGTTTGTACCTCGCACGAAAAAACCTTACCTTATGTACCTTACTTCTGTCCAGTGACAACTTAAAGGTCAGTTTCTTACTGACACAATAGCACACGTAACATATTTCTTTCAACCCCAGATTGCCTCAGAAAATACACATTTTCAATACACAGCACGTACCAACATAAAAATATTATGGTCCAAAATCTATATGACCGTTTCTTCAGGTTTATGTAGTCACAAAAAGTTAGGTTTTATTTTTCCGACGCAGTAGATTACAATCTGGGAGTAGGTTAGGGTTGGAAACCCCAATTTGGGTAAAAGTTTTTGTCTTGGACTTTTTGTGGTAGCCTTGTTGTCCTTTTCTTCAAACTTAAGCGCTTGGAGATTATTGTCGTCCAGATGGCTATAGCTGCCATATAAAATGGAAGATCTTCCCGAAAAATATACGAGTGATATAGTCAAATAAGTTATGTTGTGCCCATCAACATATTTTTGATTATCTTGTTGTATAAATGCCTACTAAGGTAAAGCTTAAAGGCTCCTACACACTATAAATGAATATTAAATCAATATTTATTTAGTCACAAACAGATTTTACATAAAATAAAACTATGCTTGCCCTATATCTTCTCAAGGGTTTGTTCCATGTGGTGAAAAAAAAGAAAAAAAAAATGAAAATCCTTTTATTTGCATGAAATGTGGTACTAAGTAAAGGTGTTACAATAAAATTTTAGTTCTACACATTTCACCAATTCGTCCATTTTTGCTGGACGTAAAGTATTACACCACGCTATATCTTCTCATAAGTGTCGTAAAAGGCGACTAAGGGATTCACCAGAGGATAGGCAGCAGCGTTCTCTGAGTATTTAACCAACCGACTGCAATCACCAACACGCCTGCCAAGCGTGGCGATTATGGTATATCCCCCCCTTTAGCCTATGTCTAGCAGTGGACGTCTATCGGCTGAAATGATGATGACGATGATGATGAACTATGCTTATATTATAATCTACTACGACGACCTCTGTGGTCTAGTGGTTCTAGTGTCGGACTGCTGATAACGAGGTCGTGGGTTCGATTCCCACAGGACACAAATATTTGTGTGATAAACATAAGTGTTTGTGTTGGTCTGGGTGTTGCTTATGTATTATAAGTATGTATTTACAAAAAAAAAGTATATAAGTATTATATCCATTGTCTAGTACCCATAGCACAAGCTCTGCTTAGTTTGGGACTAGATGGTGCTGTGTAAAAATGTCCCAAAAATATTTATGTATTATTTATTTATTTATTTATTATTATTTACTAAGCCCAGCGGGTGTGCTGCAAGCCACTGGCATGTCCAGGGGGGTGTCTAGTGGCGCAAGCGGCATTTCACTCCCGGAATTTGAATGGTAGTGAACGACTGATACAACCGAAATGATGCTTTGCCGCTTTATGCATCATGTGCCGGGGCTCGCCAATGCCGGTGGCATATCCGCGCTGCAAATACTCGGTGGTGGTACCGCCAGCATAATGTGTAGGTGCCTTTACCTTAGCCTTCCCATAACCCACATGCGAAGCCATCAAAAGTTCATCAAGATGTGGCAGTATTATCAAGCTTCCGTCTCTGTTAAAACCAAATTTCGAAGACTTTCGAAAAATTTGTGATACTTTGAGGTATCTTATTTTATTTATTCATCAGGAGACAACTTTATTTCCGATGTCAGTTCGTAACCACGCAGGGTAAGCCCAGAATCAACCCTTTCGGTTCCGGTAATGGTTCTGTCAATCTCTAAAGCTGAAAGGGATCTGGAAACCGGACATAAAAATACCAACGCAAGGGTTTAAAAAGTAATTTTGGTGTCTACATTTCTATCGTAAATTAAAAAAGAAGAGAAACTGGTTGCTATCAATAACCATAAATAACAATCCCAGTGGCAAGTGACAGAGGTTTTCCATTATGCCCTATTCAGTGCCAACTAGCACTTCACTTCAACCTTTTTAGATTCTTTTCTATTTTTATAACACTGAGCTAATGGCAGTACGCCTTCAGACTGAAAAGCGTTCTTATTTGACAATATGTATGGTATACACATAAAAAGGAAACACAAAATTAAATGTTTATTAATATATAACGTGTAACCGAAAGGGCATATCTATCCAAAAAGGGTGAAGAGTGTGTCTGGTTTAGAATATCTATATATGCATAATTTCAGCTCAAATAAATAACTCAAAAAAATATACCAAATTGATTTCATAAGTTTATTGGATTCAAATCATAAAAGACGAGAGATCTCTACACAGTTCTCGATGGTAGCCTGCACTTGGCCAGCGTGGTGGACTAAAACTTTAACCTTCTCATTCTGAGAAGAGGCCTATGCCCAACAATGGGACAGTAATGGGCTGATTATGATTATGTATTATGTCAATGGTAGTACTACTTTAAAGAAAGATATCACCTTTGTATGAACAAACACAATTCATGATTAGGCACAAGACTACTACCTGCTAAAAACCAATACAAACTGTACTTGTTTACGTGGTCAGTGCCAATCTCATGTGTGATATACGGATGAGAAAAATCGCAACTGATTTGAAAGAGATTTCATAATTAGCGGAAACTAAATATTTTGAGTGTCTTTCATAAACGTAGTGGTGGTGGTGTGGTGTGTTAGTGGTATGGGTGTGATGGTAGTGAGGTGAATGGTGGTGAATGTGAAGGTGGTTGTGTAAGGTAATCTTCAATCCGTTGGCAAAACGTGACGTTGATGCATATTATAATCCCTCGAACACACAATAGATCTTTTACCGGAACGTCATTATTCAGCCTTTATTAGTCCACTGCTGGACATAGGCCCCTCCAACAGCATGCTACTGACATAGATCTTCGGCCATTCTCATCCAACTGCTACTATCCACCTTGCCATATCATCGCTCCAGTTAGCCTGAGGGCGTCCTACACGTTTTCCGATTCGTTGGATGTGGTCGATCGATTCATGGTTTTTTCGATTTCTTTCTCCGCTCAAGAACACCGAAACATAACATTATTTTATATTTAGAACAAAATATTTAGTCAAAACTTTAGTTTATGTAAGTACTTTAGTACTTACATAAATTTACTGCTGTTTACAACAAAAACATAAAACATTTCTCAAGATAACACAAGCTTTACAAATTACTTCTACAAGAATAAAATATTGCTTGCTTCATTAATCTTCTTGTAAGTGAGACTCGTGTTCGTGACTTTATTGTCTAAATATAAAGACAGTGTGTCAGTAAATGAATCGTTTGGGATTAGGTCCCCGTGTCAATCACTAGTGGCTTTGTAATTGTACAGTCGACCTCACGTCGGTAGTAACACTTGAATTACGAAAACCGCCCTTACTGCTTACGAAATAGACGCTGTCAAGGTTTTTCTTATTTTTATTCACAATGGCCCTGTGTTTGACGGGACTGATACGTGAGATCAATACATCACTAGATCAAAATTCTTTACATCAACACCACGAAATTAATAACTTAATACGTCAACAACTTACTATAACAACATGTTATAATAACAATGGTTTATTAGATCAACAAGTTATGTTAGCAACAGATCATTAGATCAACAGCTTAAAATGTCAACAAAAGGTTAGCCACTGATTTCCTAGCCTTTTTTAAAATCTCCTGACGGCTGCTGGTCCTTCTCGATACGTCTGGAGGGAACATCAGTTGCTGGGCCGGGCACCCTGGGCACATGCAGTAACTTTTTTTTTGAACTGGGGGACCTTATTGCCTGTGGCAAATATTCTGGCACCTCACTTGATAGAAGTTTTTAAACTTTCGCGAATTTCACTCATATTGAACTATGTTTACGGGACTTGTCGCGCCCAATAAAATCAAAACATAACAAAAATTTTAACTAACCTTACTTGATGTATAACAATGATGCGGTCGATGATGGTACGCGCTTGCCCAGCAAAAACGTATTCACTCAAGCCTTGAAGACCACCAGATTACACACGGGAAAGACGGACGCAACAAATTCTACTCTCTATGGGATTTACATAGATTTTTCCCAAACATGCTTGGAAATTCGAATATTATTTTGACAACTTTCTTCGAGATAAATCAAAAATACTGTACTGGCCAAATACCTACATGCCCGCAGCGGCCGGCACTATGAGTATGAAAATCCATATCTGTCCAGTTTAGTGGCCAAATAAATTACTATTAAAACTCATACCGGTCGTGTAATTTACAAATGGAACGATTTTTTTTCTCCGAAAAATAGCAACCAAGGAGGTTACTTATCAAAAAAAACCGGCTTGCAAATAGAGCTGTTTAAAGTAAAAAAAAAACAAATAACATTGACGCGTGAAAAAATATAGTTGTTCGACATCTGTGTTCGACATATATGACGACGTCGACGTCGACGTCTGTGGTCTAGTGGTTTGAGTATCGGACTGCTGATCACGAGGTCGTGGGTCCGATTCCCACAGGACACAAATACTTGTGTGATGAACATAAGTGTTTGTGTTTGTCTGGGTGTTTCATATGTATTTACAAAAAAAAAAAGTATATAAGTATTATATCCATTGTCTAGTACCCATAGCACAAGCTCTGCTTAGTTTGGGACTAGATGGTGCTGTGTAAGATGTCCCAAAAATATTTATATTTTATATTTATAGATCTGTGTTCGACATTCATTCTAGAATTTACATAGGTACTACTTAATTTGAATTTTCGCGCATTTTTTGAGAAAAGTACTATACAAACCTTGGCCGCAACCAGGCATTGATGGACTTACATATTTGTGTCTCGGCTTCGCCTCAGCTCACATTTTCACGTTCATTCATGAATGCCCCTGATGCCGGCTGCTGCAGTAATGTACTGCAGTATGTATATCATTCGTATAAAGCTATTAGGAAATCGGTTCGTGCGTAAAGGTGGAATATCTACCATATAAGTGTCGCGCATAGCCGTGCGTCAGGCTGTCCGATGATGGAAAGCGCTTGGGGGAATTAAATCAAGTAATTCCAACGCACACTCGCCGAAATTCAACCGATAAAAACCGATAGGCTAGCTACGATGCGGCGATGATTAAGGCTACGTTACGTTGGTTATTTGTTGTTTGGTTTGACGTGAGGTCGACTGTACGAGAAATCCAATTACTATAATGTGATTCAGGATTAATCAGATAATGACGTCTTGACATTCAATTGTTCTGACAGTCCACAGCCGTTCTGCATTAGTTGGCATTGCAATGGTTTGGTTATGTAATGTTCTGGAAGCTGTTGGCGAATTAAGTATGGTCACTGGCAGGTTAACCAACTATTACTATTACTATTGTCGTCTTGTTGTGGCAATAAATCATTTTTCTTTCTTTCTTTCTTTCTATTACTAATTTTGAAAAACGTCTTGTGAGCAAATAAATAATTGAATTCTACAACGTGTATCAGAATTGCATGATCATATTTGGTAAGCTCATTCACGGCATAGCATAGAAGTAAGGAGTCAAAAAGAAGTCAAATTCATCAACATAAATTAATGTTGAAGGCATCCAGCTTCTCAACAACACAGACATAGTGTAAAGACTGAAAAGAAGTAGCGATGGGTCATTGACAGTTTTCGTGTCAATGTAATGTAACCATTTTATTTTCAGATCTTCTTCTGTCGTGTCGACATGAGCTACATAATGATAAAAGCTCATGTCGTGGTGTAAAGATTAGCCAGTCAGCAGGTTGGTAGCGGGGCTGATTGCCCAGGGTGAGCCGGACGATCAATTAAATATCGCCACTCGTGGAGGCTCTTTAAATGCACCCTAATGTACCCTATGTATTTTCAGATAAATTACAGGTTGAAAAAGCTGTTAATTTTAATAGGTTTGAAAGCAGCTGAATATTTTTTTTTTTCAACATTAAAGTTTTTGTGTTCAAAACAGTGTCATTTAAAAAATAATGTTAATGAACTTTATTCATATTGAAATAAAATTGAATTGATCTGTCTCGTTGGTCTAGTGGTCGCAAGCGTGACTGCTGAGCGTGGGGTCCTGGGTTCAATTCCCGGGTCGGGCAAAGTGTTATTGGGTTTTTTCAGTAGGAAATTCTCAGTAGCAGCCCGGAGTCTGGATTTGTGCCCGGTTAATGGCAATAGGCTCGCCCCCTATTACATCGGACTTACAACATAACTGGCGAAATGCGGGTGTACTATACACCTCTGCCTACCCCTTCGGGGAAATACAGGCGTGATGTTATGTGTTATGTTGTGATTTTTTTAAACAATTCGTTTTTCAATGCATACATTTTTGTAACCTGATTTTTGAGCAATGGAAAACAGTTATCCACTTCGTTTCTTGTGAAAAAGCTGTTTTTAAAAGCCGTTCGTTGATTCAATCAATCAATCAATCAACTCAGCCTATCGCAGTCCACTGCTGGACATAGGCCTCTCCCAAGTTGCGCCACAACGCTCGGTCCTCTGCCTTCCGCATCCAGTCCCCCCCAGCCACGTTCTTCAGGTCGTCGGTCCACCTGGCAGGGGGGCGCCCTACGCTGCGTTTGCCGATTCGCGGTCTCCACTCAAGGACTCGTCTGCTCCAACGGCCATCGGTCCTTCGACAGACATGGCCAGCCCACTGCCACTTCAGCTTACTGATCCTACAAGCTATGTCGGTCACTCCGGTTCTTCTCCGGATAATCTCGTTACGGATTTTATCCTTCAAAGAAACTCCAAGCATAGCTCGCTCCATAGCTCGCTGAGCGACTTTGAATTTGTGGACTAGCCCAACTGTCAGTGTCCACGTCTCGGCACCGTAAGTCATGACTGGCAGGATGCACTGGTTGAAGACCTTTGTCTTCAAACTTTGCGGTATAGGCGACGAGAAGACTCGGCAAAGTTTGCCAAGTTTGATTCAATGCCCATCGCTAAAAAGAAATAAACCTTAGTTTACAGTTAGTGTAGCGAATAATAGTGGACAAAATAGTTATAATGTTACTGTACAAATAACAAATTAACAAAGCGTTTTTAATAATCTTGTAGTTGACGTTAACAATGTTGATTACAAAAACTGTAATGGCATAATATAATTGTGTAAAAACAATACAAGACTTGCTAAATAAATCCATGTGTGTTCAACGGCTTTTATTTTCAAAGCTCATAAATTCATCAGTATCTACCGTATCTTTAGATTCCCAAGTGCGTCCAGCTTAAGAAAAGCCACTTATTCAGCCTGAATGCCTCTCCTTAGTTTGAAGCTCTTCGGACTAAATAAATACAAGTACCTACAAGCAAATGGTGTTTCATTTCAAAGTAGATTTTTTGTTACATTTTATCTCGAGAAACTCAAGATAAAAATAAAACATTTTTAATGTTATACTCAAAATCCTTAATGATCTCGTCCTTCTAATCCGCCAACATTATTTCAAGGGTACAATAAAAGTATTCCAATATTTTTCTTTCGTGACATCTAAAAGGGAGCTCGTTCCAATTCTTCGGGGAGCTTAGCAGTCATCAACGTTTGTGAGTGGCAAATGAGAGCGAATTCAACGTGGATGTCAAACAAGCCGACTCAAAGAGGCTCTAATGAGTCCCCAATTCAAGTGTTTCGGTATTCAACGTCTTTGTTGGTTCGGCAGAGTACCTGCGAGGCACCCAATCAGTCGCGATCGTTCCCTAATTAGTGCTCTCGACTAGAAATGAGATACTTAAGCTTTACAATTTCTGTTTTCTATTGAAGTAAATCCATTTATCGTCATAGGGTAGTAGGAATAATTATACCTTTTATGTGAAGCATTTGCGAATTTTCTTACATAAATAACCATTTTCAGAGACAAATACTTTATTCCATAAAATACATTTGTTACTATGACTCTTTATAGGGTTCCGTACTCAAAGGCTGCCAACGGAGGTCCCGTCGCCTCAACAAAACCCCTAAGCGGGTGTTTGTACAGACTCGTTCACGCAAAAACTACTGCATGGATTTTAATGAAATTTGGCATACAGATATAGCATAACCCGGTTTAACATATAGGCGATTAACATATTTATCAGCTGTGAGAATAAGTAGAAATCATGTCAGTTTCTCTTTTTAATCCTATTTGTCTTACTGCTAGTAACGTCTTTTATATAATTATTCTTATTTCGCATGTTTCAGAGAAAAACTTCAGGATGGGTAAAGAAAAAATATTTTCACAAAAAAAACAACAAGCAAATTATTAAATTTCCCTTAATTTATAACCTAAAAGAGACATTTTATCATAGTAATAACTCAACGAACCTCACGTAAGTACTTTAATCTAAACAATAAGGACCGCCTGACGTCGTATTAAATAGAATTTGATGAAAAGCCGGGAATAAACAGGACACAAGTGCAACCGGAAATTAAAGGGACCCGAGCGTATCCGCTGTTCGGGTAAATATATACGGGAGTGTATATAACGTCGCTATAGAAAAACAACAATATCACAACGGGAGCAAACAAACGCTCCTGATTAATGTTTTTGTTAGCTGTACTGTGAAAATATTAAGTAAAGTAATCATTTATTAAAACTATTACTTCGATATTACTTTTGGATCTGGAGGATATGTTTACTCAGGCCTTTGGGCAAAAAGTACTTACAATACGACACAAACAATAAGGCGCGTCGTCAATCTTTGTTCGCGCAGACACGAAAAGACAATCGACAAAGATGCTGATCGAAGAAAACACCCAAAATATTAAAAAAATATAATCAACCTTAAGAAAGGAAGGGAGGCCTTTGCCCTGCAGTGGGACAAAACAGGCTCGTAAAAAAAAAAAAATAACAACCTTATGCCCAGGTGTTAAAATTGAGTGTCGTGACGTCTTTTTCTATTTCGCTCATACGCTTCTGTACTCTAGCGGTAGCGGCTGAGACTTTTGGCGCGCAGCGATGGTGTTTTCTGACTGGTTAACTAACTTCCCACGTATTTAAATTGTGACATCCGCGCAGGTACATCGGTGGGCCATACTAAATTTGTAGGTACTACTGTAAAACACTGTACGTGTACCGGAGTTTAAGACACGTGTACTTTAGAGCACACGACTGAAGTAAAACTTCACTAACTTATATCTACCTCAATACTATTTCAATTAGAACAAAGAAATGGCGGCGCGGCGCGCTCGTGCTATGCCGGCGCGGCGCTGTGTCCAGTGTTGCCAGGTCCGATTTTCAAAATCTGGGAGGCTTTTTATGAAAAAAGCGGGAGATGTATTGAGACTGGGACTTATTTATGTGTTTTCAACTTATGTATCTACCTACATTGTACGCAAATAAAGACGATTTGATTTGATTTGATTTGAGGAAAAATTTAAAATATCGGGAGATGACGTTTTTCAACAAAAATCAAAGTTTTTGAAGTAATCACGGTATTATATTTTGCCACCATTTCAGCTGTAATATTAAAATCAAAGCAGTTTGATTTTTTTACGTTTTAATCCCCTGAGTACCTAATAAAAAATAATAATTTTAAACTTTATTATTTTGTGATAGTCTGTTTTATGCTAAGTGTTTAGTGAATATACGATATACTGGGAGTGACGGAAATATTCAGGGCAGTGACTTATCCGTATGTTTCAATTTATGCAGTTTTTTTTTGCCAGGTTTTGATCTTATTCCTATTATTAGGCTTTATACAGGTACTGTAAAAAATCGGGAGATTTTTGTCGAAAATCGGGAGATCGGGAGAATTCTAGGAAAATCTGTGAATCTCCCGGAAAATCGGGAGACCTGGCAACAGTGGCTGTGTCGTGGCCAAACGTCGCGCGCGCCTCGGTCCCCGCGTCCCTCACTACCCCCTCCGTTCGCCTCACTTTTCATAATGCATTCACCAGCTTACCCCCAAGTCAAGCGTGCCTAAAGAAGTTTTACTTCAAAAACTTTTTATCAAATTATTAAAACAATGGTTAAAGACAGACATGAAAATAAAATGGGCGTTTATTTTCATGTCTATTTTTAATTTTTTCAAAAGTATATTTTTTCCTTCATTTAATTTGGTGCTTTTCACCTAAATACACACACTCATTTAATTTAATTCAGAGGACCCTCCACATATATTTAATAAATAGATGCTGTTGATGGTGGTAGTATGAGTATCCTGGAAGCTTTTAAAGGGCACTTTATCAAACGTACGTTAAGGACGTAACCCACTAATCCTACTAAATGAATTACCCTTACAACTCTCTGAGGAACAATGAAATCTCAAAATGTAAGAGATTTATAAAAGGAATTTCATCCATTTACAGCTTCCACTATGTACTGGATTACTTATTGATACTTCTTCTGTAGTTCGCAAAATCTATTGTAATATATCTCATGTCATGGTGAATATACCAGTTAAAGTTCGAGGTAACATGGCAATAGTGGTCATTGATCCAAGTTTTACCACTAAGTTGCAATTTATAAATGATTAATGTAGCTTTCTAATTGTGTTTTTTTTTATAAATCGGCACCGTAGTTTTTGAGTTTATTCATTACAAACATACACACAAAAATACAAATCTTTCCTCTTTATAATATTAGTGTAGATATCGCCACCATACTAATCGTATCGTAATCGTATCATATCGTAACACGGGTTGTTATGTATCAACCGTGCTGTCAATGTGGCCAGTACCGTGATATGCCAGTGATAATAATTTCACACATTTTGCGGAACAAATGTATGCATGGTTATTGTTGTTGTGACAGAATACATTGAGTAAGGAGGGGTCAACGTCCGCTTTTGCCTTGTTATATTGGTGGTAAGGCTGACTGCCCAGGATATTTTTTTAGTTATAAATGGCAATTAATATATGAATGGCGATATATATTTAAAAATAAATAAAAACAAAGCTTAACTAATTCATATCTCAGTCAAAATAAGATTATTATCAGTACTGAAAGTGCACGTATGTAAATAGAACGATGAAATAATTAAAAAAAACGCAAAACATTTCGCAAAAGATTCAAACGAATCACATCACGATTTCCACATCATGGCATAGTACCAAAAGTCATTCAAAGCTCAGCAACACCACTTTACAGCTGGAGTTATTTTTTATACCCTTTATATGGACGAAGTTAAGTCTTTAATTTACGTTTTAAAATAAGGACTCAGGCACACCCTGCGGTTAGAACGCAATATGGGACACAATGTCGTCACAGTTTATTACGTAATCACGTTTATAACAGGACTCGCAGCGATGTGCAGTAAGCAAGTTACTTTGATTTATGTATTTGTATACAGGCTATTTGGATGCTAGTAAATAATGGCCGGATATTATATAAATACCGCAAAGATATGCCTATACCGCAAAGGTTGAAGACAAAGGTCTTCAACCAGTGCGTCCTGCCAGTCATGACTTACGGTGCCGAGACGTGGACACTGACAGTTGGGCTAGTCCACAAATTCAAAGTCGCTCAGCGAGCTATGGAGCGAGCTATGCTTGGAGTTTCTTTGAAGGATAAAATCCGTAACGAGATTATCCGGAGAAGAACCGGAGTGACCGACATAGCTTGAAGGATCAGTAAGCTGAAGTGGCAGTGGGCTGGCCATGTCTGTCGAAGGACCGATGGCCGCTGGAGTAGACGAGTCCTTGAGTGGAGACCGCGAATCGGCAAACGCAGCGTAGGGCGCCCCCCTGCCAGGTGGACCGACAACCTAAAGAACGTGGCTGGGGGGGACTGAATGCGGAAGGCAGAGGAGCGAGTGTTGTGGCGCAACTTGGGAGAGGCCTATGTCCAGCAGTGGACTGCGATAGGCTGAGTTGATTGATTATATAAATGCGTCGTTTTTCTCCTTAGTGCAACTAAACCAGGTTAGCAGTTCAGTAAACACCGGGCGATTGTTTTACTATTATATTCTACATCTCGGAGAGTGAACGTGTTAAGTAGTTAGTCTACTACGTTAGATCGGAAGGGTACGGGTGCCGGTAAAATTACAATCACATGAGACTTTCCATCTTCGTGTCTCATTTTGGCGAACCGACTAGCGGTACCATTTAGGTAACAGCCTAGGTGGTATTGAAGTTGTTACGGGCAAAGGTAACCGCTTAACATCAGGTGGACCTTTAGCTCGTTTCGCCAACCTATACTAAAAAAAAAAAGATTAGAATTGGGGGCAGCTTTTTCTTTTAAGTTTGTCTTGGTGGTTTGTCTCAGTACCTGCGTATATAAAAATAACGAGCACATTCACCGTAGGTTTTGTGACAAAAAATAATGTAGTAATAATAATAATGTATTTAGGCCTTATCATAGATGATCGTGTCAAGTGGACGGATCACATCAAATACGTATATGACAAATTGCGAGTAATACTAGCGAAATTTGTAATAATTAAAAACAAAATACCTCACATTACACCACATTGCTCAAACTTTACAAAGCTCTAGGCAAATCCATAACATCATACGGGCTAAGTAGCTACGGTCGCACATATAGAACACATCTAAATCTTATTTATCAGCTACAATTACGTATTTTAAAAGCCATTGTGCCTCGCAAAATAAAGCTGCAATTTGAAATTATTACAGTGATCTGTTTCACTATTGTAAACTTATTCCTATACACGAAAAAGTAAAACCAATAAAACACACATTACTAACAGAAAATTTCTTTGACGAAAAATTACGAAAATATAACACAAAGCCTAGGTCATGCTAGCATGCTGCACTCCGCAGTACACACACACAACTTATAAAACCTGATTTCACAATTTTTTATGGAAAGTTACGTCTAAATTATATTATACCAAACCTAATAAACAAACTACCACCAAAAATAAAAAATGACATAACACGAAAGAACATAAAATCTAAACTTAAAACATACCTTTTAGAGGAATTAAAACCTTATAATGACTTATAATTTTATAGCATTAAGAAAAAAAAACATGCTGTATTTTTGTAAGCAATTTGCTATTGAGAAGTAATATACCCTCAGTATTTGAGAATTTTTGCATAGGGCGAGCGAGCGCGATGCGTCGTGTTCACCCACCCACATCTTGTTGTAATGAATGTCGACGGACCAAGCGGTGTACAGAAAAACCTAAACTGGTTTCTGTTCAATACTGTATCTGCCAAATGTATGTATTTTTTTGTGGAAATATTTAAATAAAATTAATAAATACAGGATGTTTTTGAATTCATTAGCAACCCTTTAAGGAATGATTTCACTCATCATCATTGAAAAAATCACAATGAAACAAATTATAATTCGGAATTTCGACATTACATTCTATAAGAAAAGCTGCGGATGTTGTGTATCTGTATAAATTAATAAATGGATTCATAGACTGTGCAAGCTTACTTGAGAGAGTACAGTTTGCTGTTCCACGTCAGAACGCTTGTGTAATAGGCATACATTTGCGATGCCTCCTAGCAGAACTAATATTGGGCAACATTTTATAGAATGTTTTCTGGCTACAATGGCATAACATAAGGCAAAATTTTGATATTTTCTCTGGTAACTTAGCTTCAGCCAAAATAACAATAAAGAAGACTATCGGCAGTCATTCGACTAATACGTAGTTTGATGGCTCTTTTGTTTTATTTTGTTAATAATTTAATTAACATTCAGTAAATCTGAATTGCTGAACTCATATTAGTGCATGCTGTATTCACTATTTTAGGGCATGCAATTTATTTTTTATGTATAAGATGTTTCAATTTACAAGTGACTGCCGTTACTTACAAGTGACAGTCTTGTCCGATTTGTAAACCATTATCAAAAAATAAAAAACAACTTTCACTATTGGCAAAAGCCTGAAATCGCAAAAAAACTGCTGTTTCCTACATTTATGTTCACATAAATCGACAAAATGCAGGGAACAGCTAATTAACAGGACACAAATATTTGTGTGATAAATATAAGTGTTTGTGTTGGTCTGGGTGTTGCTTATGTATTATAAGTATTTATTTACAAAAAAAAGAAAAAGTATTTTAGGTATTACCCATAGCACAAGCTCTGCTTAGTTTGGGACTAGATGGTGCTGTGTAAAAATGTCCCAAAGATATTTATTTATTTATTTTATTTTATTTCACGATTTCAGAGTTGGTCCTAAAGTAAAAGTTGTTCAAATTGATGAATACAATCATTATTTTTGAAATAAATATTCACTGTTTTAGTTTTACACACAGGATGGTTTTGAAAATCAAAGTTTAAAAAAAAAGTTAAAGTAAATTAAAAGTAAAAGTGTGTAAAACTCATCATTTCAGCCGAAAGACGTCCACTACTGGACATAGGCCTCCCCCAAGCATCACCACAACGACCGGTCCTGTGCCTTCCGCATCCAGCGGATTCCCGCGACCTTCACCAGGTCGTCGGTCCACCTTGTGGGGGGCCTACCCACGCTGCGCCTTCCAGTACGCGATCGCCACTCCAGAACTTTACTGCCCCATCGACCATCCGTTCTGCGAGCAATGTGCCCCGCCCACTGCCACTTAAGTTTGGCAATTCTTCGGGCTATGTCGGTTACTTTCGTTCTCCTGCGAATCTCCTCATTTCTGATTCGATCACGCAGGGACACTCCAAACATAGCCCTCTCCATTGCCCTTTGAGTGACTTTGAGCCTTCTTATCAGGCCCATTGTGAGCGACCACGTTTCAGTACCGTAAGTAATTACTGGCAACACAAACTGGTCAAAGACTTTCGTCTTGAGACACTGCGGTATTTTGGACGAGAAGATATTGCGTAGCTTCCCGAACGCTGCCCAACCGAGTCGGATTCGACGATTGACCTCTTTCTCGAAGTTGGACTTACCTAGCTGGACAGTTTGTCCTAGGTATACATAATCGTCAACAACTTCGAGTGTAGATTCTCCGATGTTTACGGGAATGGATGCTATATGGGAATTCGACATAACCTTTGTCTTGTCCATATTCATTTTAAGACCCACTCTATCAGAAGCTCTACTGAGGTCATCGAGCATTGTACCGAGGTCCTCCATGGTCTCAGCCATGACTACTATGTCGTCGGCAAACCGAAGGTGAATGATGTACTCGCCGTTTATGTTAATGCCTAGCCCCTTCCAGTCCAGAACCTTGAAGACATCCTCCAATGCAGCAGTGAACAGTTTCGGAGAGATCACATCTCCCTGTCTCACACCTCGCTGTAGAAGGATAGGTTTCGAGGCTTGGTCCTGTAATCGGACTGACATAGTGGCGTTTTCATACAAAGACTTTAACACTTCGATGTACCGATAGTCAATCTGGCACCGTTGAAGAGACTGTAGTACCGCCCAAGTCTCGATCGAATCGAAGGCTTTCTCGTAGTCCACAAACGCTAAACAAAGAGGCAAGTTATACTCTTCGGTCTTCTGTATAACCTGCCGCAGCGTATGTATGTGGTCTACGGTGCTAAAGCCTTTTCGGAAACCGGCTTGTTCGGGAGGCTGGAAGTCGTCAAACCTGCGCGAAAGACGGTTCGTAATGACTCTCGGAAACAGCTTGTAGACATGGCTCAGAAGTGAGATGGGCCTATAATTCTTCAGTAGAGCATTATCGCCCTTTTTGAAGAAGAGTACCACCACACCTCTGCTCCATGCCTGTGGCGTTCTTCCCTCGAGAATGACGGAATCAAACAGCTTCTGAAGGGCCTTAAGGATCGGTTTTCCACCCGCCTTCAGGAGTTCGGACGTAATTCCGTCATCACCCGGTGCCTTGTTGTTTTTGAGCTGCTTCAGAGCCATCCTAATCTCGTACAGGCTGACGTCCGGGATATCTTCGGTATAGTGTCGGGTCAATCGAGATCTTGGGTCGTGAGCCCGATTTACAGCGGGTGTCCGGGTGGACGTGTATAACTGTCCATAGAACTTCTCGACCTCCTTCAATAGCTCTGGCTTGGAGGATACGACTCTGCCATCGTCGGTCCTCAGTTTTGCAAGCTGGCTCTGCCCAATAGACAGGTCTCTTGCGAAGACTTTGGAGCCCTTGTTCTTCTCTATCGCGTCTTTAATACGTTCCGTATTAAATTGGCGTAGGTCACTTTTCAAGGACTTTGAGATCTGTCTATTGAGCTGCCGGTACTTATTCGCATCATCTGAGGACTGCAGAATCATCTCGCGTCTTTCCGCCATAAGCTCGAGAGTGTGGTCAGAGAGCTTTTTGTTTCTATTTGTACGACGGGTCCTAAAGATCCTAGACCCGACCGTATGGACAGTTTCCACAAACCCATCGTTGTAATCGTCCACTGAGCTCCCTAGGCATTCGAAACGATTCTGAAGTTCGAGCTGAAAGCTCTCGGGGTTTTGGATTTGGATCGGTGCTGGACGGAGCGTAGACTTCATCAGTCGAGATCTTTCCAGCTGGATGTTCAGATTCAATGTGCCTCTTACCAAATGGTGATCGCTTCCGGTTTTGACCGCGTTGATCACAGAGACATCATTGAATATTTGCTTCTTCGTCGAGATAATGAAGTCAATCTCATTTTTTGTTACACCATCAGGGCCCAACCAGGTCCACTTCCTATGCTCACGCTTCCTGAAGAAAGAGTTCATCATATAGAGTCCCTCCTTCTCCATAAAGCCGGCCAGTAGGTGACCCCGGTGGTTCCGATATCCATATCCAAATTGCCCCACTCGCCGCTCATCATCGTAGCGATTGCCCAGATCGCTACGATGTGTAAAACTAATACAGTAAAATTTTATTTCGTAAATTTAGGTACCAATGGACTGCTATACCGCTGCGTACAGTCAGAGAGAGCAGTCGTCATTCAAAAAACTGACAAGACCTCACCCAATTTCGAACGACTCTTGACTTTTTTTGTCGAAGGCCAGACACACCACTCGGCTATCATAGCCTGCAAAATTGAGCTGACGTTGAAAAAAATGCTGAAGCCGGTGCTGCAAGCAATATTTTTTTCCGCTGCGTCGGGCTTTCCGGGAATTATTCGTACGTCACAAAAAACACGACCGACGGGGATAAGCTATAAAAATAGGTGCTTTTAAAGCCTTTTAAAGGTTTACGTGCCGTTGGACGGTAATTCCTAATCAAATAAGGAAGAGAGTTTCTTATGTGGTACAAGATTTATTCCATCTATACTTAGCTGCTAATTCTATTTAAGCGAAGCTTCTTCAGCTTGTGCGTTCGGCCGCCAGGTAGTAAGTCGAGAAAAAACGTCACCGGTAACTCGCGCCTATCCGTGCTTGCAAATACATAGAAGCTTCGCTTCTGTCAAGCGTCCCCCGATGCCACCCGTTTTTTCTTTGTGGGAGGCGGTTCATTGAATTATTTTAATTGAATAATGAACAAGCTTATGTAATTACATGGTTGTAACCTGAACGCCAATTCTCATAATTAAAAACGATCAAAATGTGGTTACAAAATAATTTCAACGCTTTAAATCTCAATCTCCTGCCAGTATAAAAAAAACGGCAGTCAGGAACATCTACTGGCAGAGATTGAGATTTAAAGCGTTGAGATTAGTTTGGAACTATATTTTGAACGGTTTTTATTACGAAAATAGGCCTTCTGCTTGTGTTTTTAAAGAATTTAAGGTACAAGGTCAATGATATTTAAAAGTATAGATATGTCATACCCTAACAAAACAAACGAAAATAATGTTCCGTACGCAGCGGCAGCACAATACACATAAACTAGTACAAAGTAAGTAAGTTGGTTACATCAAGTTTCTTTCGCGTCATAATAGGAACACTTTCTGTACACACACGACGGCATTTTAGTTTTATTATCACTGGTCACGCTCGGCGCCTTACTTGACGTGGATTTAGAAAAATGTCCTGATTAGGACGTTATTCAGTCTTCAGATTGCGATCGTAAGTAACATATTTGTAATTTTAAATATCATTGAGGTACGTACACAATTTCATTTTGTCAATGTCATCATTAATCAAAATAAAACCTTAGGGCTTAATGTTTTCTAGCTGTTTAAATATTATCTTACTATTGAATTAATTACTAATTAAACCAGAATCACAGTATAATTATCTGTTTATGGAGTGGCTAGATTGTGCTAGAACCTTATTGCACAGATACAGTTTAACTATAGCGTTTTAAACTCTAAGTTTCGATTTCCATTATAGAAAAACACTACAGCTAAACAAACACAAGCTAAATTAATTATTTTCCAATTTACATAATAATCTAACAACGATTACTTTAATGCCAATAGCTCCTATCTACTCATCACTCGTTATCCTATAATCAATATTTAAACATCTCAATGTATCCGCTGATCGGCTGCTTCATATTCAACGGCTGGGCTCGCAATCACGGCCACTCGTAAAACCTAACGATATCAGATTTTATCCCTCCACAGAGCTTTAATAATAATCTCCAAAAATTTAGGGTAAACGCCTCTGATCTTGTCAAGTCGAGGCTTAGCGCCCTATTGAGGAGGATACTCCGGATTTGTGGTAATTTTCTGGTAACACGATTTTGGTAAATTCGTTCGTGTGTTTGGTACAGATCTGAGTTACATTGGATTATATTGGTAACGCTGGATGCGGAAGGCACAGGACCGGTAGTTGTGGCGATGCTTGGGGGAGGCCTATGTCCAGCAGTGGACGTCTTTCGGCTGAAATGATGATGATGATGATGATATTGGTAACTAATAATGTAAAACAAGCTTGCTTGCTTGTTAGTACTGTGCTCATGTTTGTTGTAACTTTATTTTTATTTTTATGGTGTGCAAACAATAATATATACTCTATCTCTATCTATCTATATTGCAAATAATGGATATCAAGAATAAAATTGTTGAATTTTGAAAATACTATTTTTTCTTGGGGAAGGCCTATGTCCAGCAGTTGACGTCTTTCGGCTGAAATAATGATGATGATGATACTTTGCCCACGGCTGCGTCCACGTATAAGTGCGGCCTAGCACAGAAAAACTTATCACGCATCTCTAGAAAACAGTTTGTTTTCCCTAGATAAACGATACCTTATATGTTAATCCGAGTTATGGTCTATCTATGTGCCAAATTTTACCCAAATTAATTTAGCCATTACAGCGTGATTGAGTAACAAACATACAAATATCCAACCATCTTCATAACCTTTCACGTTACCATAGTTCATAGTTATTTATTGATAAAATTATTATTACTAGTCAAATAAAACAGTTAAATTGTCAAACATAATAGTCATTAGTAGTATAATACATCATCATCATCATTTCAACCGAAAGACGTCCACTGTTGGACATAGGCCTCCCCCAAGTATCGCTACAACGACCGAATAACAATAAATTATTATTATAATATGCAAGTGACTGGTATTTTTTTATTATTAAAAGCTATACGACTAGAAGAATGCTGTTTCATTAATTAACTCATTTTACGTTTTGAGAACTATTCCATATAATCAATTTTAATATATGGTAATATTAGGACTATTATAATATTATAGTACAAATAAAAAAATATCTTAGTATTTAAATTACATTACAATGCTTATTAAATTCAATTAGGTGTTATTTATCTGTTCTGATAAGCTAATTGGCTTAGCTTGCGTCGTTTGTTCTGTTACGAAAATTCTAAAATTCTTTGCATTCTAAAAATTCCTGAAATTCAGCTCAGTTCCCATTCCAGTTCCAGGCAAACTAAGTAATATCTTTAAAATCTAAATTTTCAAATCCTTTGAATCAAGATTAATCGCGTTTTCACTTTTACATGTACGTTACTTTCACCGATTTAGCCTTTTTCGGGGCTTAATTTATAAATGTCTAAACCGGAGTCCTTAAAATGTCAATGCGTAAAGCTATTAAGGGCCCACTCAAATTGATGAACCTTCATAAATAGCCGGGCTTTATTACTTGATATGAAAATCACGTGTGATTTTAATCCTCGTAAAATAAAAGATAAATCTTTTTTTTTCATGTTCAAGTTTTTAAGGCCGCGGCCGCACTGGTAAGGTGATTGCGATGCGATAGCGATGCAATAAAACATGACATGACGTGTCCGTATTGCTATGATGACAAACTCGCGAATCACAATTACATCCCGTCGTAAATGTCATCACCGTCGCTTGTCGTTGAACACATTTTTCAATGCGGATACTTTCATTAGTTTTATTACAATTTATAATTACAAACGACATGAAAAAAATAAAGGACGTTGCTAAAGTTCCATAGTGCGCAGCCTTGGGAAGTAGGTATGCACGCAGTTACGCATGTAATTGTCGAATATTTATTTATCTTTGTAACAGACTAAGGATATTCTTAGCAATATCCTTTCGCACGCCTCTTAGTTGATCCGGCCACCGCAATATGTTTATAAGATCGCCGCCGCCGTCGCGTCGCCATTGCCTTACCAGTGCAGCCACAGCATAAAAAGCTAATTATTAAAGTTAATATCGCAATGTCATACAGGTCTGAGATATTTTTTTAGTTTTAAGTCTCTAGCTCATCGGGAAGTACTTTAAAATCGATTGCAAAATTTGTACCGAACAGACAAACAGACGGATAAGAAAGCGAGTTAATAAAAACGTGGAAAAATGCAATTTTTGGAGAGCTCATTTCTAGAGATTCCATATTTCATTCGCAGGGTATTCACTGGAGGGCTATCTGGATCTCTCTTTCCTGAAATAACTGTCGCATAATGTTGATATAAAGCCGGCTTGGCTTGGCGGCAACTTACTGAAATTCAGCAACGCCTCTGCTTTGATTTAACTAGTTGCTATGACACCTTGCAAGCCTTTACCAGGGAATTTAAGAGCACTGTTTATTTAAGCTCTATCATTCGAGGATCTTTTTACAGTCGGGTGGCACTGAGGTGTAACAAGCATTGAAAATGAGAATATTTCAGAACATTCTACTCGATACATGGATGCAGTTTTCAGAAAAAAAAAAAATATTATATAATATTTTTGTCACGAACAGACCATAATGGTATGTTCTCTATGCATTTTTGCTTTCGTCTAGACTGTTATTCTATTCCACGTGCAGCTACTGTGTGCTATAAATGAGACTCTAGAGTGAACATTGTTTGAACACTTTCTTTAGTTGTGGTTTAATAGTATGCTCACGTAATTCTTGAATAACGTTCATTTTAGAACAGCCTAGTAGCACAGTGTGCTAGTAGTCTCTCTCCGAGCCTTTTTTCCATTTTTTTATTCTAAAATGGACTTACGTTTGACCTTTACCTCACCTGATCTTAAGTTGGTTGACGATGGTGCACGCTTGCTCAGCGAAAACATACTTCATTCCACTTCCATTCATTCCACTCTTTAGCGGTACGCATAAAAAAAGTGTTAGAAACACGCTTCGTGCGTAAAGGTGGAATATCAACCGTATAAGGGTGGCGCATTGCCGTGCGTCTTGGGTTGGGTTGTTTTATTTAATTATGTTGGGGTTGACTTCCGGTCTAACCAGATGCGACTGAACATCACGTATTTTGCACGGAACAACTGCCATCAGACCCCTGCAACCCAGTTACTGGGTAATACCAACATCCTAAGATTACCAGTTGTCAGATTTTCGACTGCTTTCGATATTCGTATAGCAACCGGGACCGACAGCTTAACGTGCTCTCCGAGGCACGGAGGGGCCTAGATATGTAACGAAAAGGTCACCCATCCAAAGATTGACCGCGGATAGTGCAGCTTAACCTCGCAGATCTTACAACCCACGTGGTTACTACTTAGCCACGAGTCCCTCTAACAGTAGTGTTATAACTACTATAATTGACGACCTCTGTGGTCTAGTGGTTCGAGTGTCGAACTGCTGATAGCGAGGTCGTGGGTTCGATTCCCACAGGACACAAATATTTGTGTAATGAACATAAGTGTTTGTGTTGGTCTGGGTGTTGCTTATGTATTATAAGTATGTATTTACAACAACAAAAAAAGTATTTAAGTATTATATCCATTGTCTAGTACCCATAGCACAAGCTCTGCTTAGTTTGGGACTAGATGGTGCTGTGTAAACATGTCCCAAAGATATTTATTTATTTTATTTATTAATTTCTTATTCTGGCGTCCGGTTTTGAGGTTATGTTATCTTTATTCGATAGCCCTATAGATTGATGTGATAGGTCGACCAAAATATTGACAACCTTCGATCACGCATCGCATTTTATGAATAGTTAAAGTATGAAGTAATGTATCAATTTATTTGTATGATCAAAGTTGACTACCCACCAATCAATAGCGCTATCGAATAAATAAGCCGCGTTTAACAAACCTCAGAAAAAGGCCCAAGTTGCTTTTCTCCATATAAACACACGATTCACGAAAGCTTTTGCAGCCATACACGGCTAGACATAGCATTTTTTTTTCGAATATGTATAGCATGTTTAGTATCATAATAATTGCCTCCAACAACTTTTAATTGATAATGTCACTTCGCTCTGTCTCGGTAAAATACGTAAAAGCACCATGTTTCTATTTAAATGACAGCATCAACAAACAAAAATAACTTTTGCAAGTGTTTAGAATATTAAATATACTTTTCCGTTTCTCAGTAACAATAAATACATTGAGTAGGTGTAGAACTGCACACTAGGTAGCCATTCGTGAAATTACTTTTTCTCAATTTACTCAAGTCCCACGTCTCATTAGGGGAAATGAGAATATTCTTCCTTCTATGTACGCTTGCCTAGCCAGAATAATGATTCCTTAATAGAAAATAATTACCGTTTTGCAATAAAAAATACAAAAAATTTAAACATTAACAAGGCGTGGCAGCACAGTGTATTAGCTAATAGGTACAGTCAGCTGAACAAATAATTGGTTACCCCACTTACGAACAAACTGTCGAACATGAGCAGTAACTAATTTATACAGCTGACTGTATTTACGCGTTTCGACCACAAACGGTTCAAAGTTCAAAGCTCAAAGTTCAAAGCATTTATTAGCAACTAAGTGTACAATCGTAGTTCTTATTTATGTAAAACACATTACATTACATTACATTTATAGTTACCTGATAGGTTACTATATCCGCGCCGCTCGAGGGCCTCCGCAGACACAGCGGTAGCGCCAGCGCAGCCAGCCGAGCTAGAAAGATGTGATGGAGCAAATGTTAATTCTATTATGTTATGTTCTAAGATGTTATGTTCTATTGATCTACATAGGTTATATTGATGTGGTTGAAGTACAAATCATCTAATTAATTTATTAGTGAGGATCAACTGAGTAATCCATTACTAATATACACAATTAATTGACATAATTAACGGTGTATATTGATTCAGGTTAAATTCTAGGCTTAAAATTGATATTGCAAGTATTGAAGCAGAGAGAATCTTTAGGGATTAATTTAAAGGTAATAAAATGAACAGTTCCGTGTGGTGCTGGACGTAAAAAATTGCACCACCCTCTCTCTTCTCATGGGTATCGTAAAAGGCGACTAAGGGACCAGAGGATGGGCAGCAGAGTTCTTTGAGTACCAATTTAAACAAAAACTGCGATCGCCAACCCGCCTGCTAAACGTGACGATAATGGCATATCCCCCCCCATTTGGGGGAGGCCTTTGTCCAACAGTGGACGTTTTTCGGCTGAAATGTTGATGTTGAATAAAAGAAACACTGTGGTGGTTTATCGGCCATTATCTGTAACCGTCCCAATTTCTGTCGCCAAACGTAATGCATGCATTACTGTGTACCAGTGCGAAGGGTACGGTTGCTCGTGAAATTACAATCACATGAGACAATCCACCCTTGGGTCTCAGTATAGCGAACGCGTTTCGCAGTTGTTA
Source organism: Asteroscopus sphinx (assembly GCA_949699075.1). Taxonomy (NCBI): domain Eukaryota; kingdom Metazoa; phylum Arthropoda; class Insecta; order Lepidoptera; family Noctuidae; genus Asteroscopus; species Asteroscopus sphinx. The sequence goes on from OX453013.1 coordinate 18,407,237, forward strand.
TAGGCAAAGGTAACCGCTTAACATCAGGTGGGCATTTAGCTCGTTTCTCTACCCTATGCCATAAAAAAGACAAATGAGTAAAACACCGTTAAATACATTTCTTAAAAGAGCCTCCACGAGTAACTATATTTAATTGATCGTCCGGCGCACCCTGTGTAGTCAGCCCCGCTACCAACCAGCTGACCGTCTAATCTTTTCCCCACGACATGAGCAAAAACATTATGTATCTCACGTTGACACGATAGTAGAAGAGATACCTACATTTCTTGATAAATGTCGAACTCAATAAGATTTTATCTGCAGCTCACTAGTAAATTAATAAAAAAACTGATCCCTACATTTTGTCGATTAATGTGAACACAAATGTAGGGATCAGCAGATTTTTTTTCATGTTATTAGGGTTGACCCCATAAAAAAAGTGGTTTATAATGATGAGAACAATGACCCCTGAAGAGGTTTAGTATAAACTTAGGATAAGGTTGTATATAATTTAAATAAAATACTAAACATGAAAGTTCTATAGTGGTACACACAAATATTTCTAATTGTACTATTTCAAAACCGGCTGATTCCCTGCTGACTCTGATTAAAAAGCCGTGGCATCGAAAAAAAAAGCGATTTAAAAAGTAGTGACACGTCGCTAAAACATCGTCCACCATCCACGCACGAAACATGCACGGAATTTAATTCCCATTTTTAGGTTGGAATTTTTAATTTTACAATTTTGCTGGCAGTGCCTCTGGTCACAGTTAGCTTACCATATTTCTTACCAGGAGTTCATAAATCCAGAGCTGTAAAGTTAACGTGAACGGTCTGAACGATAATGAAGCCATCTATTAGTAAATGACACGGAAAAACGAGATTAGAATTCGCTTTCGATAGCAATAAAAAAAAAAAGCTTTTCCTTCTGCTGTAGGTGTCTTCTCCCCGAGCGATTGCAATTTATATTCAGAAATAGAAATCCTTTTAACTTTATTTCTCTCAAAGTTGAGAAAGAAATAAAAAACATAGTTTTCGTGTTACTTTGCAAATAGAGATAGATACGGAATAATTATTCAGGCACATTCTCAGAAGTAGGTAATTTTGTCGGTGGTGGTGACTTCTTTTGACAGTGATAATTCAAATTTAAAAGTTTTTATTTCAAATGAGCATTTACATACACTTTCAAAACGTTAAGAATCTAGTTGCACGGTTCCAAAATGTTGGTCTTATGGAGAAGAGCCGGCAAGAAACTCCAAAGAAATACTCTTTTCATGTTAAATAGTACAAATGTATGTTACATTATTTGCTAAGAATTGTGTGAGAACAATGTAGGTTAATGAGTAATGGTAAGCCAATATGTAGATTTATAAAAGATAATTATTCCATTTGCGACGTTTGATATTACTGTTTCGTCGTCATAACACATTCCATGATAAATTACTCTCAAGATAATAATATTATATCTACATATATAAAAAAATTAATTAACAAAAACAAAAAACCCGACTGCGTGTAAAAATAACAGAAAAGATATAAACAAGACTTATCAACACGCAGTCGGAGGCTACGTATGTTTTTGGTCATGAATTACATACTAGTTCATTCATTTTTAGTTTTGTCATGTTTTATTTATCATACTATTAATGTTTTTTTTGAAAAGACAAATTCATTTTTAACGTTGAATATTTTGTTATTTTTTAACATTTTTCATTCCAAATTACAGTTAAACATATAAGTTGTATATATTTTTGTAAAGCATTTATAAAACCCTTTATTTTGATAACCCACTCGATAGTTTTTGAAGGAATTTTTTTTTTTTTTAAAAGGTAATATGGCGCCAAAAAAGCGGCCATTTTAATTTTTTAAATTTTGATGTACCCAGTGTCACTCTCAGAATTAAGACGAATCTAACGACACCTCTCAATCTCAAATCCATCAAGCCGTTTAGGCCACAGAGCGTGCCAAAGAAATATACATACATACATACACTCGAAAAACATAACCCTCCTTCTGGCGCAGTCGGGTAAAAATTAAATCAAATTAGTTTGCCAAACTTCACAGAAGTGCGGAAGGCACAGGACCGGTCGTTGTGGCGATGCTTGGGGGAGGCCTATGTCCAGCAGTGGACGTCTTTCAGCTGAAATTATGATGATGATGAAACTTCACAGACGTGATGGGTGTCTATTGATAATAAAACAAGAAAAAATATAATTTTCTAAACTCATAATTTGACAGCTTTGTAGGCTTACCTCATTACAGCCGAAAGACGTCCACTACTGGACATAGGCCTCCCCCAATTAAGGGGGGGGGGGATGCCATAATCGCCACGCTTGGCAGGCAGGTTGGCGATCGCAGTTGGTTGGTTAAATACTCAGAGAACGCTGCTGCCCATCCTCTGGTGAATCCCTTAGTCGCCTTTTACGACACCCATGAGAAGAGATAAGGGTAGTGCTATTCTTTAAGTCCGGCACCACACGGACCTTCGGCTGTAATGATGTAGGCTTACCTATGTAGTTTTGTTTAAGAAATACCAGAAACCCTACAATTGTTTTTGAATACCTACGTAAAAAAATACGTGAGTAAGCAGTTCGCGCGTCAGGCGGCCGTTGATTCTGTGATCTGTGGTTGAAATTATGAGTTCATAAAATCATATTTTTCTTGTTTTATTCATTAGATATCGATACCCGTCACGTCTATGAAGTTTCGCCAGTTAATTATAACGTTTATGTCAATGATATTTAAAAGTACAGATATGTTACTTACACTTGCAATCTGAAGGCTCGAAAATGTCCAAATTAGAACGTTTTTCCGCATCAAGAAAGACTAAATAAAACTAAAATGCAATAGTGTGTGTACAGAAAGTGTTCCATTTATGACGCAAGAGTAACTTGAAGTAACCATCTTACTTTGTACTAGTTTATGTGTATTGTGCTGTCGCTGCGTACGGAATTTTTTTTTCGTTTGATTTGTTAGGGTATGACATATATATACTTTTAAATAGCATTGGGTTATGTAGTAAAAATAAACATCACATAAATCTACAAAAGCATAAACGCATAACATAAGCTCAACAAAGCTTCAGCTAAAGCTAACAGGTCAGGCTACACCCTCTCAGGAATTACACCTGACAGAACTATTCAGAACTGGCCCCCGACATGCATAGTTTAGGCCACAACTTGTTCCAGCTCATGTCTGAATTTTGAAGTGCTAACTATCTGGGCGTGAAGAGTGGGAGCGGTTATACACTTTCAGTCACCCCATTCTTAAGGTGTGGTCGCTCGTAAAGTTGCGAGCCACTTTATTGCGGTAAACATAGAACACGTAATCCCAGGAGGAGCAATGAGCAGGTAACTGCGGTAGCCAACTTTAAAGCTAATATTAGTTCAGTTACGGCACCGGAAAATGGGTAGTGCAGTGATTGGCTGTACAGACCGGACTTTCAAATGTCCAATCAGAGTGCGACGGCAACGACTCCAATTAAATTCGATTGAATGGGAAAATTCTAGCACCGTCAGGCATTCTGGTATTTGTAAACTTATTGAATGATGCAATCAAAAGCTTGTTGTGTTCGAAACAAAAACAAATCGGACATCAGTTGTACAGTTGGTTATTTCAGTGTATTTATTGTGCAACGTTAGCGTTTCCCTAAAATTCAAGTTTTGCTTACCTAACCAACAAAACAAACAGTTTCCTGGTTGCAAGGTTGCAAAATTAATTCAATGAACGCTAGGATACATATTACCGAATAGCATTACAATAAAAGACACATGTAATAGTACATTACTGTGGAGGCCTGAAATGAAGCAATTGACGGCCGAGTAATATTGGAAGTACGAGGCGAAGCCGAGTACTTCCGAAGAGATTTTAAAAAGGATTTTCTAACTAAACGAGGCCGATTTAGGCCGAGACTTGTGTAGTACTTTTCTCTCATTTGCAAGGAAACAATACACAAATTAATTCAACAGTAATTTTCATTCGAGCCAATTCGTCCGCGCACGGTTCTTGTTCTATTATTACCCGACTGTGGCGGAGCCCAAAAGGAGGATAATCAAAGTTATGAAAAAAATGCGCATTCAGTATTTATAACAATAAATATTTTATTTTATTATTTTAACGCATTTTACGCATGCGAAGCGAATTCTAAAGATATAAATATTTTGTACCTAAAACACCAAATTTATGTACCTAAGTGTGTACGTAAAAACCTCGCTAGTATAATTTAAAACAAAAAAACTGTTTAGCAATTTATATTATTGTAGTTGCGTAAGGAAAAGAGCCGAATTTCCGAGCAAGTAGGAGAAATATATAGTATCACTTCCAAAACGAATTCGCAGTTTATAACAAGACGGCAATTAACAATGAAAAAGCAGCACACCAAAACGTTTTTCAGTGTTCCAGTAATCGTTACATTTATTACTGTGTGTGTCGGGCTCCGGTATAATTACGCGACCACAATTGGGAGGGGGGCGACGCAATTAGCCATTTCACAGGAGGCGGGCCGTTGTCACTTCGATTCTAATGACTTCAACTAGTTCCATTGCACGCCCGCAAAGGCCGGAACGACTTTTTCAAGCTGCCCTTTAGTCGAGCTACAGAAACGTAATTTTAAATCTAGAGAGAGGACTTTAACTCTATAAACTACGGAAGTCTCGACTGTTAATAATTATAACAATTAACTGTTGAGACTTTTGTTGCTGAGTTGTGAATCATTAGACCATTTAAATAGGTATTTTAGTAGTAGTAGAGCTCCTTAAGAAAGTGCTCGTCCGGGGAAGTAATACCACTGTACCTATTTCTGCCGCCAAACAGTGTTTCTTGTATTTCTGTGTTCCGGAGCGAAGGGTACGGGTGCCGGTGAAATTACAATCACATGAGACTTTCCATTTTGAGGTCCCGTTAGTTTGGTGAACGCAATTTGCAATACCATTTAGGCAACAACCTAGGCGGTATAGCAGTTTTTATGGGCAAAGGTAACCGCTTAACATCAAGTGGGCCTTTCTTCATCATCGCTTGTTTTGCCATTTTTATACGCCATCAAAAAGGTATGCAATTTGTTGTCATAAATAATAATAATAAATCCAGAATAATAAAATTATTCTACTTTACATTCGCATAACCATAGCATTTATTTTAACTACAATTCGTGGATTCTGTTCTGCTAACTGCATACAGAAAGTGGTGTTTAAAATAAAAAAAACAACGAAAAAATGTTCCGTACGCAGCGACAGCACAATACCCATAAACTAGTAAAAAGTAAGTAAATTTATTACTTCAAGTTACTTTCGTGTCATAATTGGAATACTTTCTGAACACACATGACGGCATTTGAGTTTTTTTTTTTTGCCACGTGTTTAACGTTCGGCGTGTTACTTGACGCGGATTAATAGAAATAATTCCTAATTAGGAGTTTTAGAGTCTTCAGATTGTAAGCTCAGCAGCATATCTCTACTTTTAAATATCATTGGGTATTACATTTTAAATTGCCTACGTGTAAATAAAACTCGTTATTAAATTATTGTTTATTGAATGGAATTTAAAATCATTCTGATAAAACGGGGTTAATGAAATAAACATAAAAAGAGCCGAGATAGGGCAGTATAAATAAAAAACACACCGATAACAAGCTCCCTTTGCGAGGTTTAATATAAAAATTCAATAATATGACCCAAAACATGATCGACACCGTTTCTAAAATTGTTTTTTGTTCGTTATGTAATTTAACTCGTTAAAAGCTTCGGGCCGATCATTAGTCTTTATCATTTTGTGTCAGTACTCGTTTTGGTAAAAAAAAAACACCGTGCACACACACAGACATAGTAAAAAATATAGACGAAGTGCTGCGAACAATCATAGTGAAGCCAACGAAACCGTGCTCCTCCGTGTATAAAACAGCGCTCACGTACAAACATGCACCTCAAACCATGCTCACTGCTGTCAGTACACATACCGCGGCATCGTCCAGTAAGCATCGCCAAAAACAAACATCTTTCAGGTGCATGTGTGTGCGTGAGCACTGGTTTGTACACACGGCTACACATCAAGCTATACAATCCAGTATAAGCTAACCTCGCATTGCATAGGCTTTCTTTACAATGAGAGGTTAGCTTAATACTGGAAAAGTACAGCTTGATGCGTAGCCGTGCGTACACGGAGGAGCACGGTTTTTGTAGGCTTCACTATGATTGTTCGCAGCACTTCGTCTATATTTTTTACTATGTCTGTGACCGTACATTGTTCCATGTGAAATTGCCACTGGAAACAGAACGAACGAGTTTGAAACTACCTTCGCGGATGTCGGTGAACACAAATTAGGCAACATTTTAGATGGCATTTTTGTTGCCGAAAGTACAAACTAGGGGTGAGTTAACGTCCCGAAGTTAGTTTACGAGTGTTGAGAACAAAGGTAAACTTCGCCAAGCCATTCCTATCTCGATTGTACAGCTGTTTTCACTTTTGATATCGATTCTCTTCTCACACGTGTAGAGTTTGTATCTACCACAACAGGAAGCAATTTTAACTTTAAATATAACCTCACGTTATGGGCTTTTGGCTCAGATATACCTAATATGTTGTGGTTCAGTTGTTTGAAGCCACTGTGCGAGAAAGGGGTAGTATTATGTGTTTTCAAAGGGTCCAAACAAAATACAAACTATAAGCATACCTATTAATGCAAATTACCTCACCCAAAATTATTGTGGTGAATTTTAATGATAGTGGAACCTCTCTTCAACAAGAAAAGTTCGTAACTATTCTTGGCCAGAATACCATACAAAACTCAACACAATTCAAAACTTACCTATATTAATAAATATATAGATAAGGGTAAGGAGTAAACAAAATTCACTCGAAGCAACATAAACTACGTCACCGCTTGAAACTTCAAACAGCCATAAAGTTTTGGGTCGCACAATAACCTACTCAGAGAATATAGGGTAAGTAGATAAGTACTCTAGACACTCTAGTAGTGACAAATTGCTGCCCCATCGTCTACGATCACTAATACGAGTCCCTTACCCCTAGTTGATTACGACAACTTGTTAAATATGCTAAGCATTTCACATGCTCCCTTGTCTAAATTAAAGTCTTGCAGTGTCATGGGCACAACTTCTATAAATGTATTTAACTCAATGACATACACACACAGCCACACATTAACACATACAGCCTAAGATGCTGGTTCTAGCAACTTGAAGTTACAGCCTTTGTGAAAAATGAAGAATAAAAAAACTGTAGAAGAGTTTTTCAAAACAAACCTCTAAAAGAGTATTGAGGAACCAAATTTACGCGTCTGAAGTCACGGTTAGAAGCTAATTCAAAATAAATGTCGAGAAGCTTCAATAAATATTTACCAAGTGATTGCAATACACCGAAAAAGTACACAGTCAGACAAAAAAAAACATAAAAATAAATTGTTAAAAAAATTTGATTATTATTGTAACACAAACATTCTCTAACGCACCTGCTGCGGTCTCAAAGCCTTGGGTGTAAATATTTATCAGAATACTGTAATCAATCAATGGTAGGAGCAGTTTATCAGTTTAAATCTAATTTAATTTCCTGTTTTGGATGGAGCAATTGGATTCTGCGCTATGGATAGCGGGGATAGACAGTTAGATAAAAGAGCATACATACACACGCAATAGTGTTAGAGACTTAGTAATAGATTAACACTAAGAAGTGGTGAGGTGAACGCCCCCAAAATTAAATAAATGCCAATTTGATTTTGATCTAAAAAGAACACATAGAGAGAAAAAAACAATTATTTTTACCATACAGCTGCCTTGAGAATTATGCGTCGTTTGTGTCTCAGAGTTGTGACAAAGTGGTGTCCGGCTCCGCACATGGTCGACAAACAGTTCAAAATCTGAGTATTTTACCATGTGAAAATTTCATTTTGAAAAAATCCTAATGTGGCACAATAAACAATCAAATAAAACAAAACTGAAAACAATACACAATCAATGATACGGGCAGTTTATCACTTTAAATCCAATACAATTTCCTGTTGAGCCGTACAATGTACATGTTGGACGATATCCCCTTAGCATTCGATTGGGGAGTCCGACCCGATTGCCAATTTATTGACTAGTGCGGCTCCTTTATCTTGGATGTCCACAACCTGGATCAAGTTGACACAAAGACAAATTGTGACCATTCGGTAATCCGAGCTTATGGTCCATTGATGGCCGTTGTTAATGCTCCTGAAAAAGTAGGTTACGTGGAATTGGATTTGGAACAAAAATATATGTGATAAGATTGTGATTTTTGCCACAGAATATCTAATAGTACTATTGTACAGAACGGCCACTCACCGCCCCCCGCCAATTTAAGATTCCTCGCCCGCGCCCCTCTCGCCCCTCAGTTTGACGGCATTTGGAATGCAATCGTTCAATGGATGCCAATCGCCAGTCGCTATACAAGCACGCCATCTCTGAGAACTACTGAGAAACGCTTGGAACCCAGTCGAGTCGGCACTACGAGTGGCGAGCATCCCTAACCTTTACGTGTGTGTGCGTTCGTATACAGACATAATCTTGTGTGTGTGGGTGGTGCTAGCCTTAATATTGTGTGTGTAGGTGGTGCTAGCCTTAATATTGTGTTGAGTGTCCGAGGTTTTTTTTTGCGTAGATATTGTGATAACTGTATTTTTGGATTATTGATGACTGATGACCATCAATAATTTCAATCTAAACTGATCCATTCTATTTTAATTATTCCCGATCTTTTTTAAGAATTAAATAGTAGTTTATGAAACTGTTGCATAATAGGGGTTATTAAAACACGAGTGTGAGTTTAAAAACCGAGCCGTAGGCGAGGTTTTTAATATTATCAAGTATCACACGAGTGTTTTAATACCTAGTTATGTCAGTTTCATACACTATTTTATCTAAACTCATACAATTTTACATAAAATACCAAAGTCAAAATCTTGGTAACATTGTCGTAGTTTTTCTTGATTTTTCTGGTAAAAGATTGTTCGTCATTTACGTTGCTGCATTCAGAAATTCAGGCGGGGTCATATTCTCCTCAGTTCAGTGTCACTGCTGTAGTCAGATATTTTTGCCCAGAATAAAACTTAAGTGTGCGATTATGGAAAAAAAAAAAAATTACCGCATTGTTTTGTTCAGCAAACTGAATCGTAATGAAACTTTTTAAATTCAATACAGGTGCATGTGCGTAAAGTATGTCATTATGACATTACTTTCGAGTTCATAATTCGAATTTTACGATACGAGTGTAGATAAATGTATTTTCAGTACATTGATTTTTGATAAAAATATCAAGAACTGAGAAGTATACGAAACATTATACAGCGCCGATTAAAATAAATTGAAATGTATTTTATCCCTACTTACACTTTGACGTTATTGACATAACAGGCCGTGAAACTTTTATTTTTCCTCGACAGATAACAATCACCATGGAAAATCTACCATCGTACCTTTCTACTTTATCAGCAGAAATAAACAGGAAGTATCCTCCTACGCAAATCGCTAGTGTAGTCAAGTCTAACGATTTGCGATAAGGTTGATGGCATGTACGATAAGCTAACAACCTCGTTACTTATGCACAACGCTAACCTTTAGCTGCATATCGCTAATGGCTAAACTGTTGTTAAGTCAGAACTAGTTAGTATAATTTCCTTCTGCTTATAATATGGGACGCAATATATAAGCAGTAGTGGGGCGTGCAACTCACAATGGCAATAATAATTATCATTTATTACAGACTGCCTCGTTGGTATAGTGGTTGAAAGGGCGACGGCTGAGCGAGGGGTCTTGCGTTCAGTTCCGAAGTCGGGTAAAGTGTTATTGGGTTTTTAGACTAGGAAATTCTCAGTATCAAGCCGGAGGCTGGATTGTATATGGCTTGCCCCCTATTACATGGGACTTATTATAACATAACTAGTGAAATGTAAGAGGTATACATCTGCCTATCTCTTTGGTGAATACAGGCATGATGTTATGTATGTATTTAAGAAACAAACAGACAGAAAAAATCTTATCAGTAAATTTCCTTACTATGATTGTACGTTATTTATTTAAGTAAGTATTGCAATACAATAGCTTTCATTTTGATATTTCAGTAATATTCATTGCGTGGTGCATAATTGACGATAAGACGGATTGTCAAAACATACGGGGCAATGGACATAGAAATTTGACTTTTGTTTTAAGTGGGCTTATGTTTCCATACATTGTAATTAAGTGAATAATCTAAGATTGCCATTGTAACTTCATCATTTCAGCCAAAAGACGTCCAGTGCTGGACATAGACCTGGAACAATGGAGGGAAATATGCCATAATCGCCACGCTTGGCAGGCGGGATGGGATCGCAGTTGGTTGGTTAAATACTCAAAGAACGCTGCTACCCATCCTCTGGTGATCATCCCTTAGTCGCCTTTTACGACACCCATGAGAAGATTTATTAGTAACTTATCTGTTCCAAAACAGTTAGACACAATTGCTTTTAAATAATTGAATAATAAATAAATAAATAATTGTGACAGCCAATTGAATTTTTGATTGAGTCATAAGATCTTCATCTTTGATTGTATGTCAAAATCATTTTTTAAGAAATAACATGTATCGCTTCGAAGATTAGGACTGTCGATAATTTGTAGTCAATGCAATGTATTAAAAGAGGCTCCACTTGTGACGATATTTAATTGATCGTCCGGCACATTCTGAGCAGTCAGCCCCGCTACCAACCTGCTGACTAGAATTTTTTTTTATCACACCATGAGCTATAATCATTATGTAGCTCATGTCGACATAATAGAAGAAGAAGTCGGTGTATAAGAATTGACCAAAATCTTAATAAAAACAGAATTTCCTTTGATTTACCACATAAAATTGCTTTGCAGAATTTGTTTCTTATCAGCAACTTTATCAATTGGTACAGGTGTTTTTTTTTTTTTGCAAAAAATATTGTGTTCTATTTCCAGATCTTTTTACCAGCAGCAAAAACTTTTAATTTTCTCTAAAATCGAGTTCAAGATTCCTTTGACGAGTTTTCTCTATACCTTATAGTTTTGGATCTGGCCATCCAGCATTATATTCAAAACTCACTCTGCATAACATGCAGTGGTGATCACAGCCTATTTTGACTGGCTGACAGCAGGACGCGGCTGCCTATTTCTAAATGTAAATCCTTAGTCGTTGTAAGGACTATAAATACTTCGACTAAAAATAAAAGCACCCCATTCGTAGTTGCTTTTTAAGATACCCAACGGCAAGGATCCTACGGGTACCGTAAAATGCAACTAAGGAGTTAAATTTATTTCAGTTGGGGCAAAAAAAGGGTTCGCCTGAGGGGTTCTGAGTTCAGGCGGCAGTCACGTCCCGGAGTCTCGTAAATGGATTAGGAACTAGTTGTGCTCTTGGTAAAGAATAAGCAATTCAGCAAAAATACTTCTGGTTAGAAACGACTTTAAGGAAAACCCGTAAAAGTAGTTTTGTACAGTAAAAAATATAGACTAAGTGCTGCGAACAACCATAGTGAAGCCAACAAAAACCGTGCTCCTTCATGTACAACCAGTGCTCACGCACACACATGCACCTTAAACCGTGTTCACCCCTCTCTATTCACATGTCGCGGCATCTTCCAGTAAGCATCGCGAAAACAAATATCCTTCAAGTGCATGGTGTGTACTGAGCACTGGTTGTACATGAAGGAGCACGGTTTTTGTTGGCTTCACTATGGTTGTTCGCAGCACTTAGGCTACCGTATCCTACTAATACTACTTCATTCAAATAGTATAAATTCTAAAGTATTGATGTTTATTTTTTGTCCTTCAATCACGCTTAAACCTCCGAATGGATTTCGATAAACTTTGGCACACAGGTGCCGTTAAACCGGATTAATATACACTTAATAGGCTACTTTTTATCCCAGAAAGATAAACAGTTTCCGAGGCATGCGCGATAACGTCTGTCCGTGATAAACTGAATTATACGCTGGCGAAACTGTGGGCTTAGGCTAGTTTTTTTCATATTAATTGAGGATACTTCAAATTAATGAAAGAGCCTTCTGAATAAACCAAAACTCGGATAATACACCACTCCACACACATACACTTTCACACACAAAACTAAATACGCCTCCCCACACACCCATACATACTCACCACACTCACTAACACCACTCCACACACATACACTTTCACACACAAAACTAAATACTTACCTAACTAATTCTACCTAATTTAATTTTTTTCTTCTATTCTACTCTCGAGTCACTAGTCCAATAAAAGTGGCTATATTTTGTTAAAGGCACTATCCTGCTTCCACCAATAATTTAAAAGTGAAAATTTGTGAACATGTTTGGATGTTTGTTACTCAATAACGCTGGAAAAGAGAAACGGATTTCGATGAAATTTGGCACACAGATGGACAAACTTAAACTTAATATAGGCGAAAATGTTCATGTAAAAATAAACATTTCCCAAGATATGCGCGATAAGTCAAATCAAATCAAAATGTTTATTTGTGTGCACGTGTATTTTTGGTGTTACATTATAGGTATAATAGGGGTATTATACAGTCTGTGTTCTGCCACAGGTGGCATACAAATATTAGTTTTAAATAATATTATTAGCTAATGCTGCTATAATAATAATAGCTATTGTTGTTAGTTATACCGTTACCTTCATTATATTTATATGAAGCGTGTATGTTTGTACGAAAACATGAAAAACTGTTCAAAACAGCGGAAGATATATGTTCTCGAAATCAGCGTGACCAATACAGAATTGTACTAGATGAGATCCCTAGGTTAACAAAATATAATAAAAGCTGTCTTGCTATGTGCGTACGCATATATAATAAATTACCGAATACATTAAAATTGCAGGCTTTTTAAGAACAAATTGTACGAATGGCTGAATAAAAATAATTACTATACTACTAGGGAATTCTTCGATCAAAGACTATAATGTCTACAATTTTGCATGCTTTAATTTTAAGCAAAACATGAATGATCACATATTTAAGTTTATAACACCTTTTTTATACCATGTTTTATGCAAATAAATATATTCTATTCTATTCTATATTGGTTATACGTTATACCTAAATATATCTGTAATAAGCCGAATTATTTGGTAGAACTACGCCATGATGTCTCGATATTTAATAATTTCTTAGGTTTTCGCAGTCACTATACACATTATAATAACAATATTAGTCTCGATATTTGTTACAGATATTATTGTACGGTCGACCGCACGTCGGTGGTAACACTTTGACATTAGCAGCATCTTTATTTCGTAAGCAGTAAGGGTGGTTTTCGAATTGAAGTGTTACCACTGTCATGCAGTCGACTGTACGAAGCAGTTTTAACTAATAACGGTTATTCTATTGAACTATGTTTACGGGACTTGTCGCGCACAATTAAATCAAAATATAACGAACATTTTGACTAACCTCGACGTTTCGGTCAAGTTGCATTGGCCGTGGTCACGAGCAGACTCAAACATAGATCAATATGAGTGAAATTCGCGAAAGTTTAAAAACGGTTATTCTATTATTAAGATTTAGGAATCTCAGCCTAGAAACATTGAAGTCTACGTACTTAGCATATAATGTTTTTCCCAACATAGACTTAGAACAACAAAGCTCTCCCAGACGTTGGTTTAAACTATATTACTACGTACTTATGTTAACGTTTGCCTCGAGAATTAGTATTTAAGCAATTCAATCATGAATAAATTATGTAGGTAGAATGTCTGCCTGTTTACAAACTAGGGCTGAACTACGTTAGAGGGAGTATAGTTCTAGCAGTATATATATAGCCTTAGTTAACGATTTCTACAATGTTGTTACTATGTGTATAATTGTATAACTTTATCATTATTATTCTATTGTGAACGTGTATAAGTTGTACTGTACACATTTTAGTGTACAGTCAACAAATCGGAATCATGACCCACGATAAGCTTAATATCCTCCAGACATTCTAATACAATTAGGTTGAATTTCGCTTAAACAGATATTTCCCTGGCAACAGACTTGTTATCAATTTTGCTAGCCATTGACAGTGACAGTTCGTTTACCAATAAAATTGTCGTCTCCCTATGTAGGTCTGTGCCGTATGCCATCTCCTTTCGTGCATAGAACGCACCAAAGATAATATATAATCACTACATTTAGAACGCACAGACGTACTAGAGATGCTACGCATATAGAACGTGAACTTTCTTTGACTCGTTTGGCATTAACCATAACATGTGAAGCACGTGAAGTTATAAATTTCAAATGCTAACACGCATGATGGCGGACAATAGACACATTGAGTTTCGATACCTCATGATGGACTGACTTCTTATAAAAATGCGATGCCATATTGCAAGGGTATTACTGCGTAATAATACCCGAATGGCGTCGATCAAATACATCGATTGATGCGACGACAGTTTTGTGAAATCACACAATAATAAGCACTTCTTATTATTTAGTCACCATACCCACTGCATAAAACATAATTAAATAAGAGATAAGGGAAATACACAATAAAAGACTGTATTTAAATAGTTAATAAAATATTCACAATAACATTAATTAATGATAATTAATTTATCCTAAAAACGAGAGTAAGCAAAATAGTTTTCAATAACGTCCAATAGTCTGGAACGCATCGATCCGATTAGGCGACTGCAAATGTCCGTTCCTCTCATATAATCCCAAATTTTGTTACAACGTTGTTCAAGTGCTTGCCTTGTCCTCTCGTTTCTATTATCCTACATTTGGACCATCAAGCCCAATACATTTTCATTTGGATTGGGATCCGGGGACCTAGATGGCTATGAAAATGCTGGTGAAATCTGGTGACAACTCTTGCTGTATGCATTGGACAGGTATCGTGAACGTAGAAGAAGTTCGGAACTTCTTCTCGCGGGTAAACCGTTCGCACCGTCGGTAACATAGTTTCTTCTAATAAGTCAACTGAATTTGCACGAGAAGAAATCTGGACGAGTTCGCCTACATTTCCGGCACTCGCCAGGCCCACATGTTAGCAGAAATTCGGCCAGATAATTGATTAGTCACTACGTGGTCTTCCGCAGAATTTATAATTGTTTTTTCTATTTTTTATTCTTGATGTTTAACTCCAAATAATGTTTGACACCATTTTATACTTGACGTTTTATTATTTGTCATTTTTATTTTTATTTTATTAATGTTCTGTAATCGAAAAAGTTATTATATATAGTTGGTTGCAGGAAAACCATGTGAAACGACAGCTAATTCGAAATTCAAAACAATTCCTGCTTTATCAAAAACATAATTTCCAATCCAATTATAAATCTATTGCTTTGATAACAAAGCTCAAAATGGCACAGTCCTCTGACCCGTATTAATACAGTTTCTGTTATATTCAAAATGTCCTAAGTGCAGCATAGAAGAAAACCTTACTGTTTTGACGATTTCAAACGAATTATCAGCTGAGTGGGTCATGATTCCGATTTGTTGACTGTACCTATAGGCAGTAAAGTTTGACGAGATATTCAATCGCAAATTAGAATGTAGGTGACATAACTTATCATCAAGCCTGTGTTGCCCGAATGTGTCGGCAGAGGTGTAGGTGTAGTAAACCAACATTTCACAGTTATCAGTCCAATGTAAATAAGGGGTGAGCTTATTGCCACTAACTGGTTAAGTAAGTGGTAAGCCTGGAGTCTTACATGCCTACTTAGAATTTTATAAAGAAAAAACCCAGTAACACTGCCCGTCCTGGGTAAATCAAACTCAAATTCAAAATGTTTTTTATTTCAAATAAACCTAATTACAGGCACTTTTGAAAGGTCAGGCTCTAGTTGAATGGTTCCAAATTGTAGGTCCTATTGAGAAAAACCGGCAAGAAACTCCATGGATATAACGCAGCACGGGACTCTTCTCAGTATGAGGAGGCTAAGGCCTTAGTCCACCACGATGGCCTAGTGCGGGTTGGCAAACTACACACACCATTGAGAACTGTATGGAGCACTCTCTGGTGTGCAGGTTTCCTTACGATGTTTTCCTTCACCGTTAAAGCAAGTGATAATAGAAAATAAAAACAAGTGATAATCGAATATTATCCATGGATATACTCTTTTTAAAATAGGTTATTGTTTATTACATCAAATTATTCAAATAATGTATGAAACTCAGGGCCCCATGCTTAGAAGTCGCGCTTACGAACACAAGACTAACGAGGCAGTCAGTAACTAGGTGAATCCTACTAATATTATAAATGTGAAAGTTTGTGAAGATGTTTGTAGGTTTGTTACTCAATCACGCGTTAACCATAACCAGGATTAACATGCAGGCTTTTTATCCCACGAAAATAAACAGTTTCCGAGGGATGCGCGATAATATCTTTGTGATAAGCCGAATTACACGCGGGCGAAGCCA
The DNA here is from genome assembly GCA_949699075.1 of Asteroscopus sphinx. Classification (NCBI taxonomy): domain Eukaryota; kingdom Metazoa; phylum Arthropoda; class Insecta; order Lepidoptera; family Noctuidae; genus Asteroscopus; species Asteroscopus sphinx. Next base: position 18,423,611 of record OX453013.1, read on the forward strand.
CTGGCATAGGCTAGTGAATTAATAATTTCGAATTTCTTCGTATTATTATAAAATAAAAATTAAATCGTAAACACATCATGCTTGTCATTCTAATAATATTACAATACGACACAAAAGATAAGGCGCGTCGTCAATCTTCGTTCGCGCAGACACGAAAAGACGATCGACGAAAAAACCCTAACCCGAAACATTAAAAAATATAATCAACCTTATGCAATGCCCACAAGGCAGCGATCATACACCCCATAGACGCCTCATAACAGGCGACCGATGTATGAAATTTCACTAATGTAGGTCACCACTTGAAATCTTCAATTCAGTTTGGAGCCGTCAAAACTGCCGCGTTAGTGATTAGCCAATAGCCGCCTTGATAGGGCCAATCGGATTGCAGTACCCGCCTCAGCTAGTGGCAGAATTTATTGTACGCATTCAGTTCAAAATTAGGCATCTATTGGGCTATATGGTCGTCGCCATAAGGTGTTAAAATTGATTGCCGTGACATCTTTTTCTATTTCGCTCACACGCTTCCGTACACTAGCGGCAGTGGCTGCTACTTGGCGCGCAGCGATGGTGTTTTCTCACTGGTTAACCTGTTTACCGGGTATTTAAATTATGTCATCTGCGCTGGTGTACCAGCGCAGATGACATAATTTCGGACATATCGAATTTTGACATAAATCGATGTATCGATGGGCCATATAAAATGAGTATTTATTGTAAAACTCTCTAAAGTCTTTTTAGTTAAGCCAATTAAAATTTGTCATAGAAATGTATATGCCTGCTGCTTAAATATCTCATTCATTCTGCTACATGTAACATGCAGGAGTTAATTCCACCTTTTCTGCATCTTTTTACTCTAGTGTCACTTTTATTAAATGCATGATTTATTTTACAAATCACAGGTCATAATATAGAAACGTCACAAAAAAGAAAAGAAGAGTCGTAAAACGGTAGCTAAACAAAAAAGTTACTGCTGTTGGCGGTAAATCCGGGAAAGCGCCATAAAAAGGGGAGTTCTATATTTAGCGGTGGGTGAAACCAGGTCGTGTGATAATGATCGTTTTATCGTCACGCGTTTCATCCTAAACAAGAATATGTGAAACAATTATCGACCTGGAAAATAAGCTTTTGAGTCTTCCCCTTTCCATCTTCTTTTTCGCCATATGTCAATGTTTGCCTTCCTATATTTTCACTTAGACATCACAATTGACTTTTCCATCATGCCCAAACAAAACAAAGAAATAATACACAAAACAAATCCATTAATTACCCTCCAAAACTTCCAAAATAAAAATTAAAACTCTCAACCGTAACCGCGAGTCCCGATAAACCGAAACACGTTTACGCCCCCCCATCTTGTTAATAGGCGAACGCAATTAGCGAAATGACTGTACCGAACCAAATAAACAGACGAAGGAAGAATCAAATGAGCTCTCAAACAGCGTCTGTTCGTAATTAAAACGTAATAATTGAAGCTTCAACACTATAGTGAGTACTAGTGTTGTTAAGGCCAAAGCACACAGGACACTTAGCATCGGCGTTCGGCAATTTGATCGCTTTTCAGGAGCTCCGAACCGCGATTAAACTCCAAACATTTGAAAGTTAGTTTCGGTAGCTAAATGCAATGACCGTAAGTTTGGCTTCTCTTGTTTCATCTCTCTGCCAACCAATGCAGCATCGAAAGAATCGCTAAAACGAGTGATTTTCATACCACAGTATTGATGCAGCCGCAAAATTGATTTTCGCCGATGCTAAAAATGTTTTGTGTGCTTTAGCCTTTACTCGCATCAAGCGACCTTCGTTAGCGCGATAGTGAACAAATTTAATGATGTAATGTGGTTGTTCGTACTACATCGGTATTCGCGGTCTAATTATGTTCCTGTCACTGGTTTTGACTACGAGTGTTCGCTTGTAATCTTTGTTAGCTCATCACTAGTAATTGTGGCGTGGGTAGTAGTTTGTATTGCCTGAGTACGAAGTAGGTATTTCATGAAGAAAAATAGAATAATTGATCTCTATTATTCTATATTTTTTCATGTAAGTGTAATAAAGAATAGTCTATTATTTTAATGATATAATAAACAATCGTTTATGAGTCAAATGGCTAGTCTCTTCTAAGGGTAATTAATAAAGTAAACTGAATAACTTGCTGGGCTGGAGGAAGGTGACGGCACTTGTGATACTGTTCTTTCCTAGTACGAGTACCAAAGCAGTCCTTTGACATACTTACAAAATAATGTACAAGATAAGTAAGTAAATTTACCCACAAAAAAAAATCTGCAATAAAAATATTTATTCTAATACTGTAGAATTATGGCAGCACAGTAGACAATAATGATTAAAATCTCTGTAATGATCTTTTATTCCACTGCAGAGTTATTTTTGTCAGACTGAGTACAGTAGTAAATTTAACTCTGCATTGGAATATTAAGATCATTACAGAGATTTTGATAGTTATTGTATATGGTGTTGTCATAATTCTACTCCAAAACTGACTAACAGATTAAATCAAATCTAGAAAAGTACCATCTAATTTCGTCACCGCTTCCGAGCTTTGAGAAATTGATGAACTTTTTCTGTTCCGAGTTCCCAGAAAATCTCATTATGTACAGAAAGTCGTATTAAAACTCATTTTAAATATTTTTTTGTTCGCACTTAAATAATGTGGAAGATACCGTCACACATCAATCCATCCCACCATTCAATAGTGGGGACTTGGGGAGGCCTCAATGAAATCAGTAACTAATAAAAAATAAATTGACCTACTAAATAATTTCGGCTAACAGGCGATATTTTAACAGATAATTTTATTATAATAATCAAATTAATTAATCAGTCTTTTTCTATCGTGTTGACATGAGCTAACTCATGCCGTGAGAAAAATATTAGACAGTTAGCAGGTTGGTAGTTGGCTATGGTTGGGAGCGAGAACGCTTGGGAGGGCGTCGTCTCCTTTTGCGAGGAGGTGATGCTCGCTAAGGAGGCGGCGGAGAGGGTTCGAGAGGCAACGACCTCCCTCCCCACCCTAGGAGTGGGCCTGCGGGCGGCGGACTCGGGGTAGCCCGCCGCCCGATCAGTCAAGGCCCGTGACGGTGGCGCGTCGTGTTCCGCGCGCGCCAGTCAAGAGAAGGGTGCGGCCGATGATGCCGCACGGGGAGAAGGGGCTCGCCTACTAGTGGCGAGCCGGGACCTGCCGGGGATGGTTGGACGACTATAAGTTTCCCACACCCCCGGCCAATGGTTGGAAGAGGAACACCGTGGTGGTTTTAGTCGGTAAGAGTCCGACACTGGCTCCGCCTTCCCCGGGCGGAGTGCGTCAATGAGGATTTCCCCACGAAAAAAAAAAAAAAAGCGGGGCTGACTGCACTCCCAGTACAGTCAGTGAATTAGTCAGTGCATATTTTTTTATTTAATTATTATAAATGTCCCAAAGATATATTTATGTGATGAGCATGAGTGTTTGTGTTGGTCTGGGTGTTTCTTATGTATTATAAGTATATATTTACAACAAAAAAAAGTATATAAGTATTATATCCATTGTCTAGTACCCATATTACAAGCTCTGCTTAGTTTGGGACTAGATGGTGCTGTGTAAAATGTAACAAATATTTAATTATTTTTTATTTTAGACTTAAGACTACTATAATACCTACTTCATAAAACCGAAGTATTACAATATAACTTCTTAGGACCTTACAGTTGCGATTGATCGCAGATCGTTACTTTTTATCATTAAAAAAACATCTGCCCCTTGGTTTTCCCAATTTCCGGCCAAAGCTACTTCTTATTCCGAACTTTTAAAACTTTTTCAGATCGTTCAATATTATTGCGATTTTTATGGTGGCTTTGTATTTGCATAATGATTAGATGCAATTTTATTTGAAGGGGAAATACACGTTAAGATATTTTTTTATATAAAACAGAACTCTTGGAAAAAAACAGCCTGAGAAGACATGCAATGGAAAGTTGACAAGAAGTTAACAAATTATTGTAATTTCCTCAGAGCATGAATTAAACTGAGTTTAAAACAAAAAACACAGACTTGTTCAACACATCAGGCATTATATATAATACAAAATAAAAACTTTTTAACAAAAAAAAAAAAACCGACTTCAAAAACCTTAACAAAAAAGTAAAAAATAATCATTGTATGTATTTTAAAATCTTAACATAAACCAAAATTTTGAAGGCGGCGCGTGATTGACTCTTTGTGTCATGTAATATACAGTGGAGCGCAATATCTATAGTAAAAAACAGTTTATGTGAACGTACATGAAAATCACGTGCCGCCTTCAAAATTTTGGTTTATGTTAAGATTTTAAAATACATACAATGATTATTTTTTACTTTTTAGTTAAGGTTTTTGAAGTCGGTTTTATTTTTTTTGTTAAAAAGTTTTTATTTCTTACTTTTTTGTTGAAAATTGCGAGGGTTGATTCATAAATGTATATATAACCAATTTGAAATTATTATTTTTTACTAACCTTTGCTATCCCACTGCTGGGCAAAGGTCTCGCTCATGTTCTTCCAAACGTCCAATCACTATCGTGAAAAAAAACACGCATATCGGCCAAGAAATCTCAGAAAAACGAACCAATGAGCAGATCATCTAGGTAGGCGAAGTTAAAATAAACTGATTTATTGAAGCTGGTTAAAAAACTACTCAACCTAAGTCAATAAAATTTATATGGGACCACCGCGTGGACTTTCTCTACCAAATAAAAAAACAACCACGTTAATAGGCCCACAAATCTCGGAGTAATCGGTGTACATACATGAGCCGCGGAATACATAACCTCCTCCTTTTTTTGAAGTCGGTTAAAAAATGTGAAAGTTTGTGGTTTGGATATTTGATGTTTGTAACCCAATCATGCTTTAATGGCTGAATGGATTTGGATGAAATTTTGCACACAGATAGACCATAACCCGGATTAAAACAATCGGTGTACATACATGAGCCGCGGAATACATAACCTCCTCCTTTTTTTGAAGTCGGTTAAAAAATGTGAAAGTTTGTGGTTTGGATATTTGATGTTTGTAACCCAATCATGCTTTAATGGCTGAATGGATTTGGATGAAATTTTGCACACAGATAGACCATAACCCGGATTAAAACATAGGCTAATTTTTATCCGGGGAAAATAAATAGTTCCCGAAGGATGTGCGATAAGTCTCTCTGTGATGTGATGTGATAAGCCGAATTATCGCTGGCAAAGCCGCTAGTATAGTCTAGTGCTAAATACAAAACTTCAATCTGCCAATATTATTATTATGTGTTAATATTGTTAATGTGTTGTGTGTACATAAATAAATAAATAAATTATTAGCTGCCCTTATTTACATATATGTACAATCCAATATTCATGACAAAAGCTATTAAACACGTGAACAAGTGCTGCCATCAGACCCCCGCAACCCAGTTACTGGGTAATACTGACATTCGGAGGTTAGACCAGTTGTCAGACTTTCAGGCTTCTGACTACCCGTAACGACTGCCATAGATATTCGTATGACACCCACTAAGAAATGGTTTTTGGAAATTTAACCCTAAAGGGCTGAAATAGGGTGATAGAGTTTGTATGAAAAATCTTGTCTCCTGGATCGATTCACTCAAAACTTGTGAAAAATAGTCTTTAAAGTAAATAATGAAACATTTATCTTTTCTTTTTTTCCAAAATTATTCCTAAAAGAGGATGTAATAGGGTAATACATTTAGTATGGGAGCATATTATTGCGTAGCTGGATTGAGTCGGAACTCGGTATTAATGAATTACGTGTTTTTTTTATTTTTCGAAAATCAAATAAACGAGGACAAAAATGAAATGTTTAAGTTTCTATGAAAAATCTTCTACGGGTGACATTTGACAAAAATACTCGACTAAGTATAAAAAAAAAAACAAAGTACCTCTCCTTACAACGGGATACATAAAATGGGGCATATTATAGCTATTTACGCGAGTGAAACCGCAAGCATCAGCTAGTAATACATATAATAATCGGACAGAAATGAAGGTTTTATGCTATACATAGAAAAGGCTTACACAATACTTCTTTACAATTCCCATAACCATTATTTCTAACCATCGCACGAAGGAACGCGTGCCTGTAGTAACAATGAATCCATCTCTTAGAAGTTCAACGAGATTGGATCCGAGCTCAGGACCTTATTAAGGATTAGGAGCCTATTCGCTAGACCTAGCTCATTTATTTTTTGCGGTTCCGTCATATCTCAACGGCTATAGTTGATGAGGAAAACATACGAGTTTTGGGTCGAAATGAGATTATTTTCCGTCGAAAATCCGTCACAAAATAAGGGGATAATTCACGATATTTTTTCCACCGATGTCCCTTCTATGGAGTAATATTTCATATTGTGGTTGACTCTGCTTTATTGTGTCATGTAAGCTTCTTAGTAAGTGTAGCAAAAGTTTTTTATGATATAGAACGGCCAAACGAGCTAAAGGCCCACTTGATGTTGAACGGTTACCTTTTTCCATAAGAACTACAATATTATACCACCCAGGCTGTTGCCTAAATACTATTACGATTCGCCTTCGTCAAATTGAGACATGAAGATGAAGTCTCCTTTCATTGTGATTGTGTATTGGTTGTACCAACATAGTTTTAAGTTGTGTGTCACTAACAAAATGGATTGTAATATTATCTGGAAAAAAAATATTATTACTATTACTATTCTATGCCCGTGATTTCGATCATGTGAATATCGTTTATCGCGCATCCCTCGGGAACTGTTCATCGTTCCGGGATAAAAAGTAGCTTATATGTTAATCCGGGCTATGTTCTATCTATATGCCAAATTACATTAAAACCTATACAGTAGTTTTTGCGTGAAAGAGTAACAAACAGTCATACATTCTCACAAACTTTCACGTTTATAATATAAGTAGGAAGTAGAATAGGATAAGTAGGAAGTAGGATTTGTCCCAAGCACGCGCTAATAGAACCCGATGATGACACCCCACTTCAGCAGGAGTCCAATAAGGACACCAGCACACTCCGACGCCGTCGTCCTAAATATCGTACCCGCCGGCGAGGACTGACGCGACGTCCATACAGATGCCGAGAGTCCGACTCTCATGAAACCCAACACGATGCAGTAGCGGCTGCTGAGGGACCGGTGGCGGGGTCCTCCAGCTACACCCTGTGCCGAGGCCCGAGCTCCCTCCTTGGGACACCCTCACGGTGTTGCAACCGGAGATAATCTCGTTATGCGAGACCGACCATATGCTCTAGAGTAGTTCCCAGGAGTAGGCTTAACCGCCACTGTGTTAGGATTAGGTAGGTCTTCGCCCTCGCCGGCGAGGCTTGCCGCTTAACGGCGATTCACGAAACGCGTCACGCACCCGATATACCGAAAGTCTGCCACTTTCGAGAAAACAACTCCCGATGCAGCAACAGCTGCCAGGGGGACATAGCGGTGGGGTCCCCCCGCAATGCCCTAGTAAGCCTTATGCGGTTTTACAACCACGATTTTTGTTTATAAGTTAGGTTAAGGGAAATTTTTGGCGGATGGAGTCCCTCACGGGATTCTCCGCCACCCGCCCGGTTAATCAGTTAGGGAACCTATCTTGGGTGCCATCTGCGAGAGTACATTCGAAAAAAAAGAAAAGAGCGCTGAGGGCATTCGATTGCCATCAGTCACAGAGTGAACATTGTATTTAGAGTGTGATTATTCGTTGTGATTGCGTCTGTATGTGCAGTGTGTCTTATTTATAAGAATAAACAGTTATTGCGATTTAATGTATTATTTCGCACATATTTTCGGATACCAGCAGACCCGATTTCAAAAATTATGTCACACAACTATTGACCTATAGTTTTGTCTGTAGTCCGCGGGGGTTCTTAGTAATAAAGTCCCGTTGTGACTACACTGCAGAACCCTAAAAAATATTACAAAGTCGAACAAGTACTACAAGTACTACAAAGACACAACAAGTACAAGTACTTACTTCCTTCATACTGTTTTAGCGCATTATTTATGTGGACTGAGGAAGAAAAAGCTTCGGCGACACGTACCCAGCTCTTGTATAAACAACTTACGAACTTACAGAGATAATGTGACAAAGTTACGACTTTCCTGGCTAGTTCTAATATTTTCCGATTCGCTTAAAAAGTTCGTGGTTTATCTTTTATCGCCTGAATTGTATTCGTCAAAAAAATGTTTCTTAGTAACGTTGTTTTAAGGTTCCGTAGTCAAACAAGAAACCCTTTTAGTTTCGCCATGTCCGTCAGTACGTCCGTTCGATTGTTTTTACACACATTTTACTCGCAGATTGTGACATTTGGTCACGCCAAGCTAACCTCGCCGCATCACATGCCACGCCAGCCACTCAAGCCACACCAGCCTCGCCAGCTACACTAGCAACACCAGCTACGCCAGACAGCAGACTACCTCGAATCTGCCACCCGCAGGACCTATCCTCCCGTAATTTTACTCTGTGCCCAATGCTAACTTCAGAGAGATACACGGAGTCACGACCCATTGGCCCAGATCGAGCCCCTCTCGTGCTAGTATATTGGTCACAGACAATAAGGTCCCCCGAAGAAGAGTTATTGACCATGCCCAGGGTGCACCGCCCCAACAAACTGCTGTTCCTTCCAGACGTATCTAGAAGGACCAACGGCCATCAGACACTCGAGGTGGTTTTCGGGCCCAGCACTCCAGACTACGGAACCCTACCCTGTACACGGTCCTACAGGCACTTGACTGGCTATTTTTCAGAGCACAAGAAACTCATTCTGATCCGATATTTTCTTCGATAACCACAATATCTGTATCGGTATCTAACAACTAATAAGACAGGTTTCTATTACGGATATTCTTGGTATTAATAGAATCCAATTTATTTTGTTATAATAATTTGTAGGTGCTTTGAAGTGTATTCTATTATCATTTTGGTTAAGTTCTATTGATACCATTGTAATAAGTCGTTCTGTTATTTATGTTAAGTTTGTCGTAGATAGTTTGTCGTACCTAGTACTTATCTAAATATACATTTATTTTTCACTATAATATTGTTGGAGAACAAACAATGTACCGGTAAAATGGGGTCAATAGGATAGTAACCGAGTATAAAACTGGGTAACTTTGTTACAGCATTTTGCTAAAAAATACTTCAAAAAGCTTATGCTTTAATTTGTTAAGCATTCTAAAGTATTTATTAGCAACAAACTTGTTATCTCCAAGTTAAATCCTTGCCCAGTATTTGATCCATTCACCACTGCAAAGGATTCACCCCACTTCACATATAGTTGACGACCTCTGTGGTCTAGTGGTTCGAGTATCAGACTGCTGATAACGAGGTCGTGGGTTTGATTCCCACAGGACACAAATATTTGTGTGTTGAACATAAGTGTTTGTGTTGGTCTGGGTGTTGCTTATGTATTATAAGTATGTATTTACAAAAATAAAATGTATATAAGTATTATATCCAATGTCTAGTACCCATAGCATAAGCTCTGCTTAGTTTGGGACTAGATGGTGCTGTGCAAAAATGTCCCAAAGATATTTATTTATTTATTAGTTTGCACTCTACAAGGCGTAATATCTTTATTCAGTGCTGATAGGATCCATGTTATAATCAAAATTAGCAACAATATGTTTTTAATTCAATTTGTGTCGACTTTTAAATTTTGTCAAATATCATGATTTCATTTCAGTTATCAGCATGTTCAACATAGTTTTATGTAGTAAGCATAAAATAATTCTTAGTGTAGAAGCCAAAAAAATATTTAAATATTTATCTGCCTACTAGAGTATCACTCGTCGCCTTGGAGCTTTGCAATTATAGTCTTGGCCTCTTTCCAATTTTCAATTATTTCTTATTTACCAGTAGCGGGAGAAATAAATGTAAATTTGAGAACTGAGTACAAATATTAACTGCAGGTTTTTTCTTAGATATTTCTGTCCTAGATATTTCTAGGCCGTTAGTTATATCGTGTTAATTTATCCTATTTCTAGTCATGGAAACCTGAAATTGGCTTAATGTAACCTTTGCTAGCTAGGTCTCTGGGGGCCGCCCCCTCTCAAAGCACAGCCAAAGGTATCATAAGATAGCAAGTAAGCATAGAGATAAGACTAGAATAAGCATATAAGTAAACAAGAACCTAACTAACAGCAAAACAGGAAAGCATGAAAAGAGCAAGAATGGTGAAAAAAATATTTAGTATCTATCTATAATAAATCAATGTTGTTTTAATAAGCTGAACTACGTAATACTGCGGCTGAATGTCTTCTAGGTGTCCGACCTCTGTAATTTTAGGGACTCCGATGATGCCAGAGTAGTATATTGCATGTAGTATATGGATTAATCAGTGAACCTCCCCTGGTGTTGCGGATTTCCATGGGCGGCGGAGATTGCTTACGATCAGGTGACCCGCTTCCTCGTTTGCCCCCCTATGTTATAAAAAAATAAAATAAAAAAAGCAATCCTAGTGTGAGGCAATGTTTTTTAACAGAGGAAGAAAAGTGTATAGGATTACACTAATATATTTTACTCTTAATACCTACTAAAAAGCTACTTCGAAAAGCTACGCAAAATGATTATAATATTTTTTTAAATGTTTTTATTAAAATTCTATTCATGATAAACATTATGTGTAGAAAACTGAACGATTCTTTATAGAAATAAATTTGGTAATTGACCAAATAACTACTACCTCGAATCAAAAGTTACGGATTTGTATGCGGACCAAACGGATATTTATGGTAATTTATGTCGGCGACCCGGTGTAAAACTTTCACAAGCCCCAAATCGTATTTAGAGCAGCCGGATGGAGCCATCGTTACTAGTTAGGAAGCTATAGACGTAAATAATCATCAGAATCTGTTTTCATCGGAACAAAATGAAATAAGTAAGTTTACTCGTGACTCTCGTGAGCGATTTTTTCTTTCCACAATTGAAATCTTTAGATTTTGCTTCGCATCTGTAAATGGTAAAATTAATAAAATAATTAAGTAACATAACTTATTTACAAAAAAAAAGACCTAAAATAAAACTAAAGCTAAAAACTAAAGAAGAAGATCAAATTATTCCTGCGTATCGTTGTCAACCTGGTAACGTGCCCAGAAGACTGGCAGTATTACCGCGTTGTAAGGCAATACTTATTCTTTGACCAAAGTAAAGGCCAGCCTTCACGTCACGTGAAGTCTCGACCAACCACCTGGAAATATTTCTAAATAAAAAAAGGCGAGCACTCGGACCCCACGAGCCGAGGGTTTCAACCCCAAACGGCTCAAAAATATAATTGTTAACTACGCTATCATAAAATTAAATCGAATAATTTTATTTGCGTGAAATGTGATACAGGTAAAGGTGAATTTTTCATAACAATATGTTTGTTGTTTGTTATATAATGTTTTTAAACATGATTGCTAATATCTCGCAATCGTACAAAACATGAAAGATGTGTCGCTACCTTCACTAATAAAAACCTCAACACAATCGTAAATCACCTCAAAATTTCCTATTCAAGCTCCCTAACTACAAAATTCTACAGATAAAAAGTAGTTTTACCTTCGCTATTATGTGCGAACTTTATATAAGAGATCAAGAATATTAGCATCGAGACGCCGATATACCTACTAGTATATGTTTGATGTTATTTTGTCGTGCGTTTCGAGGCGTAGTTTCGTATTACTTTTGTGTGTTCAGTGGAATTGAAGTTGGATATAAATATGTTACTTTCATGTAAGACTTGTTTGAGTTCTTTGTAATGTCTGCCAATATTCTATTTCAAAGAAAGGCTTTGTTTACGACATAAATGTTTTATTTTCTGAACAATATTGTTGTGGTATTGATGCAATGTTTTAAGAGTAAAGCTCGATAATATTGAATTTACAAAATTATAATTAAATGCAAAATAACTAAGTACCTAATAATTTCTTAGATTTTCGCGATCACTACACATTATAATAAAACAAGTTTAACCGGATTACATCGCGTACCTATATTATTTAAATTGGTTTTCCTGACGTTTTGAAAGCTTTCCAGCGTCCGTGGTCGCAGAAAGACTAAGATGACAAGCGTGTTTACAGATATTTCTAAAAATAGAAATTAATTTGTTTACTTAATTTTTTTTTTAAATATCTGTAATTCGGTTAAACTTGTTTTATTATAACTAAATACGTGGGACACTCAGAAAGTTTTGCGAAACTAAAAAAAATTGTTCTATACGTACATATATTTTTATCAAATCTTTTCAAAGTACTTTCCACCAGCCTCTATACAAAGATTCATGCGCCTAAACCAGTTTTCAAAACACTTTTTCCAGTCCGCCGCAGACACCTCGTTTACAGCCTGCTCGAACGCAGCCAGCGCATCTTCCGGCGACGAAAATTGTATCCCTTTGAGCTGATTTTTTATTTTTGGGAATAAAAAGAAGTCACACGGTGCTAGATCAGGGCTGTAAGGAGGGTGACCCAGGAGTTTGACTGGCGTGCTGTCCAGGAAGTCCCTCGTTTTGAGTGCGGTGTGCGCAGGTGCATTGTCGTGGTGGAGCAGTAGCCCGCGGAGCCCTGTGTTTGGTCGCTTGTCGCTTATAACAGAGAAAACTTCTGGCAAACATTTGGTAGTATACCATTCGGCATTAATGCTTCTTTGATCCCGTAAGGGAATTGATACCAAGTGGCCAGTCAAATTAAAAAAGCTAGCGATCAAAATCTTACCCCCGCTTCTAGATCGCTTCACTTTGGTAGGCGTTGGCTCATTTTGAAACACCCAAACAGTCGACTGGCGCTTGGTTTCTGGGTCGTATTGATAAATCCAGGACTCATCACCTGTAACGATGTCGTAAATACGCCGAGACGAGCCTGCTTCAAATTTGTTAAGCATATCACGGCACCATTCCACCCGGGCCTGCTTCTGAGCATCGGTGAGGTTGTGCGGCACCCAGCGTGATACTATCCTCCTCACGCGAAGATGGCTGTGTAGAATCTCGTGAACGCTTCCCGATCCAATCTTCAATATGTGTTGAATCTCCTGATATGTAATTCGCCTATTGTCTTGGATTAAATTTTTCACTGCTAGCACGTTTTCTTCGGTAACAGCCGTCAAAGGGCGACCGCTTCTTTCGTCATCCCCCAAAGTTGGTCGACCGCGCTTGAATTCGTTATACCAACGATACACGGTTGCCTTGGAAGGGCCTTCATCCATGAATGCCATTTGAAGTCTATCGTACGATTCATCCGGTTTCAGGCGACACTTGAAATCGTATAAAATCATAGCTCTAAAATGTTCCCGGCGCAGATCCATATTTCAGTGAGACACAATACTTTGAATTAACTCGCAAAAAATGTGGAGGGAAATTTTGAAATTGGAACTTACTTATTTTTACTTATAAATAATCATATTTTCGAAAAACATTATAACTGGCCAGTCTCCCATATATAAAAACTTTTTTTCGCAATACTTTCTGAGGGGCCTGGTACCTAGAATATTTTTATCATGTAATATTCGGATTATTTCGTGTCTGATTTAACGAAATCGTGGTTACTGAATTTATAGAACATTTTAAACCATGTTGTTCAGTATTTCTATAAATAAGTCAATAATATTGGCTTTTAACTTTTTTTGGAAAAGTGAACAATTTGCCCCTATGTGTGTGCACAATAGCGATCTTGAACGTTAAATGCTAAAAGCTCACCTCTGCAAAAGCCCAAAAAGAAAATACGATTCACAAATGCACACAAAAAAAAACCTAGAAAATACACTATTGCAACGCAGTCGGTTAAAGTCAGCAATAATGGAGTTTTATCGATGTCAATACCTTTTCTACGATGGAAATCGTAACCGCCAGCCGCCATTGTGTCAATAGTATCCAGTGTCCAAACACAAACGAATTAAATCAACTCGTAACAAAGGAAAACCTTTTCCCATTAGGCGAAAGTAAACTCCAGTAATTGAGTTTGAATTGCTTTAAAGATTTATTCACACTATGCTTGTGTACTGGCCTATATCGAAAAATTAAACGGTCCCCCACATTTTAATTGAATTCTAATTGAAAAGAGCGACCTTCCCAGTGAAGAGTGAATTTAATTTGCGAACATAAAAGTGTAAAAAATAATGAGAAACCGTTTGGGAGGTTAACGTTTATCGATAATCGATGATCTGTATTTTTTTATTGTGTCTCTTTAGTATCGAGAAATATCCGTTACTGTTTTATTATTTATGAGTTTGGAAAAAGAGGTAAGGTCTTTGCAAGCCCCTTATGCCACTGCGACTTAAAACATCTATTATAACGCCTCTAATAGTAGACTACAGCACCTCCCCAAGCCGCAGGCCAACCATGAAGTCGACTATTGTCTTAGGGTTTGAGGATCTGACCTCATCAGCTGAGATTATTAAAAGTGATTATATCAATTTAAATTAACAATTAATAATGATTTAATTTGATTATTTTTATTGATATAAACACTGAGTGAGTGAGTTTTGAGTGATTTTACAATTAATAATGATATAATATTTAATTTGTCAAGTTTTATTGAACAGTTTTTCCAAATGAGTTATGTCCTTACGTATAAATATCGATACTGATAACGTACCTCACAGGAACAACAGGGTTTTTGTTACATACCTACTGTATATCAAATTAATGGGCCAACCTATCTCACATCTTTTGATAAAGAAAAACCCAACTATCGTCTTGCTTACTATCGCTAATCCACTGAGGCGTTTTAGGTATCAGCTCCAAATAAAACCTACTCGAACTCAACCAACATTCAACGATGGAATTGTGCACGTACATCTAATAGGGTACCTTTATGTGGATGTAAACTCGTCTGTTGCTATGGGAACCATACAATTTTCCCTTTACGCCCCGACTAACCTCACAATCAGTGTAAAAGCTTTTATCTATTCTCTATAAATATAAATCTCTGTCTGTTTGGCTTGCCTATTACTTTGGAACTTGCATATCTACGTCATCTTTAACGTCTCATCATGACTTTTAGAAAAGTTGAAATGTATCAATACTTTTTCGCATTGACAACTTTTTCGATTACCATTGGAACATTGAGACAAATGTTTGTGAAGGATATAAACATTGGTTCCAAGTCTGGATGTTTGTGATTGTGATTAAATGCGTTATGTTACGATAACTTTAGTTTACTTACTACAGTTATAATTATGTGTGGAGTTTGAATATTGACATGAAACATGCATACCTAATGTCAATTGGGGTGAATATTAATTGAAACTTGTTTGTTCTATGGTGTGTTGGTGAGACAATAATGTAGGTACTAACTCTGTTCATGTTGAATTCATAATTTTTCTTCACGTGAAATAGAAGGAAAAAATAAATAAAATATTTTTCAGGTGTTAGAGAAACACGTATTTTCCTGTTCATGACGAAAATACATTGAGCATGAGAAAATATGTTTCATATTCCACATAGATATTATATATTGTAAAATATATAATGTAATATGATATGATATTTATTCTGTAAAATTCTATCCATTATGATAAAATTTAACACCCAAAACTCCTTTCTTCTTTGCTAACACATATGTACAATGTACATACATACGTATAAATACGGTATACATACCACAATGAGTTTCTAATAGGTGTTTACTAAAGCGACATTACCTCTCTATTCTGAATTAATTGAAGGGGGTCGATACAAGCCTTTGCGTTGGCAACCGACTGAAATCGTACTGATTTATTATGTAAGCTAAGTTCAACAGAATTTGAACGAGATTTGCATATATTACACGAAATTTGTTGGGAGTTTTGAACCTATTTGGGTATTTGATGTTAGCTATTTATAGCTTGTTTAAAGTGATGTAAACGGAAATGATGGTAGATAGATAGATAGAATATACTTTATTGTTTACACATCATAAAAAGAATACTAAAGTTGTAACAAACATGAGCACAGTACTAACAATTGGTGGTCTTATCGCTAAAAGCAAAAAATATAGCGTCGCACTGTAGGGCGAATACCTACCTTATCATGCTGAAAAGAAAGCATTGATCACCATGCATCTTTGGGATTTCAGATCATTAATTCCATTTCTGACATTTAACCGCTGTCTAAGAAGTGGTTTTCTATATACTATATAGACCAACAGGAAGCGATCTCATTACCATTTATCGGGCTCAGTTTTAAATATAATCCAAGATACTACAAAAAACAATAAAAACTCCCAACAATACCATAGCTAACTTAAGAACTGAACTCAAGACCTCACGTAGGCATCTGCTGCTTAATCAATGAGGCAGTTTCTTTGGTCAACAGGTACTCACTGTTGTTTCTCCGGGACGTGGCAACAGCGTAGCACTAGAGCGGCACAGGCGCTTTACATTGGAATTCCTGGAGTTTCTCTATATGTGCCACGGATGTTCACTGTGTGGTTTTCGTTTTTTTTTTTTTTCGAATGGACTCTCGCAGAATTGGTACCCAAATACCCTAACGGTGGGTGGCGGAGAATCCCGTTAGGGCTCCATCCGCTGAAAAAATTCCCTAAACCTAACTTATAAACTAAAATCGCGGTAGCAAAACCGCATAAGGGCGTCCCCCAAGGGAGGGCTCGGACCTCGGCTTACTGGGGCATTAAGGGGGGACCCCGCCGCTATGTCCCCCTGGCAGCCGTTGCTGCATCGGGAATAGTTTTCTCGAAAGTGGCGGACTTTCGGTATATCGGGGGGGTGGCGCGTTTCGCGAATCGCCGTTAAGTGGCAAGCCTCGCCGGCGAGGGCGAAGGCCTACCTAATCCTAACGTGTGGTTTTCGTCGGTAGGAGTCCGATATATATACCCTTCTGCCTTCTCTAGATGGAAGATATTCATAAGGACTTCCATCACCCTAAAAAAAGTACTAATTAGTCCTACTACCTTACAAATATGTTACTACTCGTAGAACTGACTCTTCACAACTCTAGGGCATTGGATTTACGCCCGCCGATTTAGGGGCTAAAATTACTTCGGTCGCCCATCAACACACTAGTCGTTTCGTTTATGCTTTTGTTGCTATTTCAAATAATAATAACAGTAAATATCCAACCCTATTTCTCTGGCTAAGAATGGACCATCTCAACACCTTCCGTGCGAGATTCAAGAAAGGGACTTTAATGAGAACAATGGACCGCAATAACATTAGTCTCTATTTTCTTTATAATTGTCATGTTGTTGTTCTCGCATGAAGCGATTTGAAAGAAAGAAAAAAAAAATTGCCACAACAAGATGACATACAGTAGGTGAACATAAAAAAACTTCATTAGGTACATTTTAGGAATTACAGTGATATATTATATTTATATATATTTATTTTTATTTT
Source organism: Asteroscopus sphinx (assembly GCA_949699075.1). Taxonomy (NCBI): domain Eukaryota; kingdom Metazoa; phylum Arthropoda; class Insecta; order Lepidoptera; family Noctuidae; genus Asteroscopus; species Asteroscopus sphinx. Next base: position 18,440,911 of record OX453013.1, read on the forward strand.
TTATTACTATTTTATTAGATAGATCATGCGTACTGCTAAAGAGTGGAATTCCTTGCTTCTGTGTTTCCCGATAGATATGATAATTAATCATCATTATTTAGGCCCAAAGACGTCTACTGCTGGACATAGGCACACAATAATAATTAATAATCTGGAAATAAACGGTTTTTTTTTTTCTTAATCTGGTAGTCTTCATGGCTCAAGTGAATAGGTTTTTACTTAGCGAGTGTGTACCATCGTCGACCATACGTTCGCTTAGCATCAAGTGAGATGGCAATAAACCGCAGGCACATTAATAATTTAAAAAATTAAGTCTTTATTAAATATTTTTCTTTTCAAATTCTTATGACATGATCATCACTACAGAAACTCTATCTATTTATGTGATCATCACTCACAACCTTTAATTTTCCTCTCTATGACTTCCCAGAGGAGACTGAATACAGATTCGACCTTTAATTTTTACAATATTATCAACAGTGGCGGCGTAAGGGGGGGCAATGGGGGCGGTCCGCCCAGGGTGCCAAATACCAAAGGGAGACATGGTTGCGGCGCCGGCGCCACTTGAAAGTCGCCAGTATTTCTTCCCAAGTGGCGACGACCTTTGTGCTTCTGAGATTATTCTGTAAAATGGGACTATGCTGAGTCTGTTTCGTGTCTAGTGATGTGTCTAAGACTTGTCGTTTCGGTGGCCTCATGTGAAAAACTCTTTTCAAAATTAAAGTTAATGAAATCGTACTTAAGAAGAACAGCAATGAGCCAAGCGCGACTAACCTTGATAATGTCATTGAATATTTTAGCAAAATAAAGTCAAGTATACACGTTTAGTTCTTGTTGTTTTCTTTTGGGGGGTGCTCAATAGAAAACCACCCCGGGTGCCGACCCATGCTACCCCACCACTGATTATCAACCTATGTTACCACCCGATCAGAAAAGCTTCGCTTGCTGATTCTTGGCCACCACTTAACAAACATGATGTAGGTAGCTGTTTATTAATTTCTGCTTCCTCTTTAGTTAAGTACCAATTAAGCGCTAAGAGATCAATTAATCACCACATGCATTAATTACTTATTTACGCAACACGCCAAGATGTTAGCATTACTCAGTCTAATCAAATATTGATGCCACTGAACAAGCAATCTCAGTGCAAACAAGAATATTTATTATACTTTCATGAATCAAATATATGGATCGTTTCCGTTGAGAACAAATCATAAAAGTCAAATGGCGAATTATGAGATTGTAAAAATCTTGTTGAATTTTTATAAATATATATCGTCCGGAAAACCGTTAAATGACGAAATACTTGCAGAATTGTGCGAGTTTTGTTTTGTTTAAATCTTGTAATCCTGAACTTAGTTTTATTCTAGCTAGAAGTATGTTTTTAGGGTTCCGTACCCAAAGGGTGCCAAACGGGACCCTATTACTCTCGCTACGGTGTCTATCCGTCCGTATAATATATAATAAATTTATTTATTTCAGGCAAATCCACCCATAGTTACAAGTTACAGTCATTACATTTATAATAATACCAATAATATTAACAACAACATAATTTTATCATTATTACACAAAATTAAACGAATTTCAAAGACATGGAATTAGAATAGCTTAATAACTAACTTAATGTATATTTGCACGCCATATAATGGTAGAATGTACATGGGCCATTTCAATTTAAGATCATACATGTACTCCTACATTCTGGCAAATAAATGAATTGAATTGAATTGAATTAAATATTTTTGAAAGTACGTTATTGTTTAATTAAATTATTTTAAATTCGTATGTCTGTCACAGGGCTGTATCTTTTGAACGGTAATATGTACCCGATTGAAATTGTCTCAGCATATGTGTTGCTATGACCCTTACCACGACAAATACTATTTGAAAATACATGAACAATACAATGTTTCCTCTTTTATAGTTATCAAGGTAATGAAAGTCTTTCAATACTATCTGGTTTTATATTTCAAAGACCGGACTGGACTGGAGTTATTAACCACTACGTAGTGTAGATAGTAGGTAATTGCAGGCAGCGAGCGCAAATGCAAACTGACACTACAAAACGCAGTGTTTCAATTTCAAGGGAAAATGAAAATTCGTAAGTGATAGAAACATATATCTACCAATGTTCTCAGAACTCTAATGAGCAATATTTTTTACTGTGTTTGGCCTTGAAGGATAAACATAGAAAGAAAGAAAAAGATTTTATTCTTGCGCTCCATTTGACGCACACACAACTATACTTATACATAAATACTTTACTTTACTTTTTTAAATACACAATAATTGTCAAAATGTAGGGAACAGCTGATTTTTTTCTTATGATTTCAGTATTGGTCCCACAGTAAAAGATGTTCTTTATGAGTACAAATATAGCCAATGAAATCAAAATCATCCAGTATTATTATATAAATTATATGGAAACTTTAAGTACATGATATCTCAGAGTCTGTACTATTACAATATTGCCAACAAACTCGTACCGTGTCGAAGCAATTAATGTTTAATATCCATCTCCATATTGTCGTCTGCTTATTCATACGAGACTTGCAGATACGAACAAGGAATAAGCATTAGCTGGTTTCAAATATTCACGAATTGAAGCAACATATCGGCAACATTTGTTATAACACGTTTATTCAAATCGGAGCGCTTCGAATCACATAAATCCTCATTGCTGTTTTGATAGGGAAAGTATGCAATAATTTTCTTGTACATTTTATTTATGGACTAGTATGGTGGTAGGAAGGTAAGAAGTGGGGCCTATCCCCTAAAATTATACTATGGCTATACAGCGCGGTAATCCGCCCCATGATTGCCTATGGGGCCGTAGTTTGGTGGCCTAGAACCAAGCTGATTACAGCTTCAAACAAACTACAGCGCATGCAAAGACTTGCCTTTGTGGCGATTACAGGCTGCATGAGGACTACCCCGACTGCAGCACTCGAAGCCATGCTGGGAATTCCACCGCTCCACCTTTTTATACAACAGGAGGCGGCGATGGCGGCAGTACGTCTAAAAACACTAAATCTATGGAGTAAGAGTAGTACACAACACACCGCGTTGATAGAGCAACTCAGAAATGAATCCCCTCTGTTGAAATCCATTAACGACCGGATTCCCAAGCAATTTATTTTCGACAAGAAGTACAAAATCCAGCTGTATGAGGATCACCGATGCGAAGGGCTGTGCCCTGCAGAGGTGCGAATCTTCACGGATGGATCCAAAACAGGTACAGGTACGGGTGACGGGATCTTCTCGGAAGACCTCAATATACACATAGCCACACCATTGGGGGTCCATAACACGGTGTTCCAGGCTGAGTGCATGGGCATTTCCCTGGCAGCTTCGGCGATTCTAGCCAGGAAGGTTAAAGACCACTCAATTCGCATACTCTCGGACAGCATGTCCGTACTACAAGCACTAAACAGCCACACGGTAAACTCGGGGCTGATACACGAGTGCCAGCAAAACCTCAACCAGGTTGGTAATCCCAATAACATAACCATTCAATGGATCAAAGTACACAGCAGTTCCCGAGGCAATGATGCAGCGGATGAACTGGCCAGAAGGGAATCGAGTATGGTAGTCGTGGGACCTGGACCCATAGTGCCACTCCCCTTTGGATACTTACGCAACTTGGTAAGGAAACGCACCAAGGATAAACACTACAAACTATGGAAAGACCATGATGAGTGCAGGCAGGCCAAGGAGGCACTTCCCACAATCGACGGCCGGTTCACGAATCTGGCCCTCCGATTGTCAAAACAACAGCTGCGTACAGTCACAGCTGCTATACCTGGCCACGGGTCCTTTAACAAACATCTTTTTGTCATAGGTGTTACGGACAGCCCACTGTGCAGAGCCTGCATGGTGGAGGACGAGACAGCAGCCCATGTGCTTCTAGACTGCCCTGAGGTCGCCACATACAGGGCCAAGTACTTCGGCAACCCAGGTACCCTCAGAGAGATCACCAGCAACACCAAGGCGTTGCTGGCCTTTTTCGAGGAGTTAGGGTGGATCGAGTAAGTTCCCACCCGTACGCAAAATACACGCTTGGACGTGGAGTTGCGGAAATCAGCTCGTTATACTATACTATACTAGTATGGTGGATATGTTCATTATGGGTGGATGAAAATGAAACATTCTGTCTGCAAGCTTCGTTTTTGGATTAGACTACAGTTTACACTGATATAAATCATGGACGAAGAAAACAAGCGGACGGAATCTCGCTAAATAATAAGCGAAACATTCATAGTAAACCGGCTCGCTTAAAAGTACGGGCTGGCACCGGGCACGCACACAATCACACACATAGTAAGACAAACAACAACAACAGCCGCGATTATACAACAAATTTCGTGTCATAGTAGTCGTTGTCGTAGTGTCACAAATAAAATAACAATAACAGCTCTGGTGTGTTAAAATACTGTCGAAACTATAATGGGTTTAAGAAAAAATTAAGTGGTTCAACCTTTTTTTAGCGAGATTCCATCCGCAATTTTTTATTCGTCCGAGATGTAAAAAATATTGTATGCTGACAAGCCATTTTGCATTCCTAACAAAACAAAAATGTCTCTTTAGTGAAATGGCGAAGTTATTCAAAGGCCAAAAGCCAGCAATTTTTCACTGTCGCTGTGTATATACATTAGGTACGGCAATTTTTAAACCCACCGTACAATCCCCTAGAGTGCTATAAACTAAAACCCGTAAAGGTATCAAAAAATATATCACACCTACCTAAATATGCTAGCTCTAGTGACCTCACGCAATATTTTTAACACCAGTAAAGTTGTTTAAAAGAATTTGAAATACATCCAGATTTTATATATGTATACAGCATGAATTTTTAATCACCATCCAATTTTTTTTTTGTTCCGTGGGTTTCCGGACATAAAGAATTGCACCACCCTATATCTTCTCATGGGTGTCGTAAAAGGCGAGGGGGAAAAGGGGGGGGGGGTAAAGGGATTCACCAGAGGATGGCCAGCAGCGTTCTCTGAGTATTTAACCAACCAACTGCGATCACCAACCCGCCTGCCAAGCGTTGCGATTATGGCATTTCCCCCTTAATTGGGGGAGGCCTATGTCCAGCAATGGATGTCTTTCGGCTGAAATGATGATGATGATGATTTAAATTTTAATATTATGATCTTTGCCGAAAATTATAAATTACGTGTTTTTTTTCTTTTAGTATTAGATACAGTACCAAAATATTGAGATATGGCATCACAAAGTTTTCGTTTGACTGAGGTAGTAATCACTTTGGTGATTTTTTTTATTATTAGTCAGTACTTAAATATTAGGATATTGTATCTCAAAAATTACGATTTACTTAGCAACTACACAGAAAATTCCACCAGTATGTATTTTTTTTTCAAAAATGAAGTCTTAGATTGATCCCTAATGCGTATAAAACTTTTCGATGTTTTTATGTTTGTTAAAAAGTCACCTGTATAAATAGATATTCATCATCATCATCATTCTAGCCCGGTATCACCCACTGCTGGGTATAGGTCTCCTTTCTTTTTTGCCAGCCTCTTCGATCTTGTGCGTCCCTCATCCAGGTGTTTCCTGCGGCTATGGCGATATCATCAACCCAGCGCGCTTTCGGACGGCCCGGGTAAAAAAAAAAAAGCCGGGTAAATAGATATTACATTTAATTAAAACAAGCAAAACTTTTCTGTAATTATTCTTGCTTCAGAAAGTCTGCAGGGTGCAATGTTGACATTACCCAAGCTGTAGTAATAGTTAATATTCTATGCACGAGCAGTCCAGTCCGGCCGAAGTCTGAGAATAACAAAGTTTTAAAGCACCAATAAAAAACGCAGTGCATTTTAACGACTTTTGTTGAATGATCGATAAACAGAACTGAAACTTGAGAATTGGGTGACCGTAATTAAATGGCAACGTTATAATTGCATAATGTAGTCATTAAATTGAGTCATAATGGCACAGCAGAAGACGATAAACATTTCGGAATTTAGGAGTGAGTTGTTTTCAAGAAACAATAAATATAAATTTAAATGAATATTTTTGGGACATTTTAACACGGCACCATCTAGTCCCACACTAAGCAGAGCTTTTGCTATGGGTACTAGACAATGGATATAATACTTATATACTTGTTTTTGTTGTAAATGTATACTTATAATACATAAGAAATACCCAGACCAACACAAACACTTATGTTCATCACACAAATATTTGTGTCCTGTGGGAATTGAATCCACGACCTCGTGATCAGCAGTCTGACCCTTGAACTATTAGACCACAGACGTCGTCGTAATAAACTCGTACTATTTCATATGTAGACTTTCTTTTCGTTATTTGTTAGAATTTTTTTTTAAAAATATTTAATTTTTACTGTTTTCCCAACATACTCAAAACTCAAGAACTGTATTTTTGGTTTCCCAAACCACTAAACACATTTATGAAATGAAATAATGATAAATGCTGTTTCCAAACGGTTAGGCTCAAAGCGACACAATACGACATGATTGATGGGCTGCTCAACATTATATGCAGTGTATCCTTTACTATAAAAATATATCGACATAATTGAATTAAACTTTCTAACTGGCGTAGGAAGAAATGTGTTTATCAGTAAGATTTCAATATGGATTCTGAAAAAAAGGGTTTTATAATAATAAACATGTAATTGGCCCTTAGTTTTCTCGATAATTTGGTTGTGTGGTTCCGGAATGCAAAGGAAATAATTTACAAACCCCTTTAATTTTGTGGGTGTTGGAAAAGCAGGCTAACGGTTCGTGTTAGAATGAGCATCAGCATTCTCCTTTACGCAAATAACAATATACCAATTTGTATTTATTAGACAGTGTTTAAGATACTATGGGGTTGGCATATCTGTGTGGATAAAAACCACCTAGTAAAAAATAAAGATAAGAAAAACAAACGCGATTAGAAATCTTTAATTAATGTGGTGAAAATATAACAATATTTCCTCACGAAAATTTATTGGAAAACCACCCCAATCCCACCCTGCTGTTCTAAAAGACAATAAAAGCACGGTGATCTCTTTTGCAAAGATGACAGTATAATGTAGTTAAACAAGAGAAGGACAGAAATTCGATTCACATTCGATTACACCAAAATTCGACTGCTTTTATCTGACTTCAGTATTCGGCAGAAATCCAATCCATAGGCTGAATATTCTGTTCATTTATTTATTTATTTATTTATTTATTCGCAATTTATGTAACACCATAACAGAACTCATTCCAAGGGGATGTTACAAAACATAACACAAAAACTTACAATTATAATAATTAACAGTTTACAGTACTATTCCTTTTTCTATACACCTCTGTACTACTCCCATGAACTTGGGCAAACTATCAAAAAATATGTCAACGTCTTCATCAACCATAATTTTATTAAACAAACGTGCGGCGCGTGACAAGGGGGCAAACTTGAGGAGGTTAGTCCTAGCCGGCGCCATGCTGAGCAGCGCGGGGCGGCGGCGAGCACCCACATACCCTGTGGGCGCGCACAGCTGCAGCGCCTCCAGTACCTCTGGGTGGTGTACGGAACCACGCAGCACTCTAACCACATACTTAACCAGTGCAACGTCTCTCCTCACCGCCAGCCTGCTGTACCCGACCATGCCTATGACGAACAGACTCGGATACATCAACGGGTAGAAAGGATAAACGCCGCACTGCTTATAATACAAAAACCGTGTGAATTTATTATGTATTTTTTCCACCATTTGGCTATATTTGTCCTCATGGGGATTCCAAATGATAGCACTTGTTTCAAGATGGCTTCGGACAAGTGCATTGTATAAAATTTTGACTGCTGATGTACTGTTGAAATCCTTACATTGTCTTAAGATGAAACCCAGATTTCTGAAGGATTTGCCGCACATGTCAATAATGTGTTTACGAAAGGTCAACCGGAAACCATCTCAACGCCGAGGTCGCGTACATGAGAAACGCGTGGCATGACTGTGGCCTCCACCTCGTACTGGCACTGCAGCGGGGCACGCGCGCGACCATACGTCATTACGCAGCACTTAGCCACGTTGAAATAAAGCTTGTTGGACTTACTCCACTGCACTACTCTATCTATGTCCCGTTGGAGCCGCTCACAGTCTGAAGTGTCTGCTACTGACAGAAATACCTTTAAGTCGTCTGCAAATAACAAACACTTCGCATCCTTCACTACTGATGGCAGATCATTGACCATCAAAATGAACTCCAACGGGCCAAGGTTACTACCCTGACTCACTCCCGACAACGTGCAGTACGGCCTGGATTCATACCCCGCGTACTCAACGTACTGCCGGCGCTCACCAAGGTAACTAGCTAAGAATTTTAACAAATGGGGCGTGAACCCCATCGCAGCAAATTTACACAAAAGAATGTCATTATCCACTGTATCAAAATCTTTCCGAAAGTCGAAGTACGCGGAGTCCACCTGCCCACCGGCATCAATGGCCGGCGTCAGGTAGTTCACGAATGACAACAAATTACTTCCCGTACTTCGACCTGGCCGGAAGCCATGTTGAGCATCTGTCAGTTGCGAGCTAACTTGTGTATGGATACATTTGTGTAACACGGACTCAAATACCTTGGCAAACGCCGACAGCACGGCAACTGGTCTGTACTCGCTTACGTCGGAACCTGATCCCCCCTTTGGCACCGGGATCACTCGAGTAATTTTCCACTCGTCCGGATAGTGACCCTCTCGCAAACACAAATTAAATATGTGCAATAAAGGCTTCTCAAAAACTGAGCGACAGTCTTTAACAATGTAAGGTGGTATTCCGTCGGGGCTTACTGAAAGCTTGGGCTTGAGGCGCTGGAGCGCGGCCCGCACGTCGCGCGCACTGAGCTGCGCGACGTGCACGCGCGCCGCGCCCGCTGCGCCGCCGGCCTCGCGCTCCGCGGCTGTCGGGTCAAGCACCGGCTGCACCTCAATCAACTCAGCCTATCGCAGTCCACTGCTGGACATAGGCCTCTCCCAAGTTGCGCCACAACGCTCGATCCTCTGCCTTCCGCATCCAGTCCCCCCCGGCCACGCTCTTTAGGTCGTCCGTCCACCTGGCAGGGGGGCGCCCTACGCTGCGTTTGCCGATTCGCGGTCTCCACTCAAGGACTCGTCTGCTCCAGCGGCCATCGGTCCTTCGACAGACATGGCCAGCCCACTGCCACTTCAGCTTACTGATTCTACAAGCTATGTCGGTCACTCCGGTTCTTCTCCGGATAATCTCGTTTCGGATTTTATCCTTCAAAGAAACTCCAAGCATAGCTCGCTCCATAGCTCGCTGAGCGACTTTAAACTTGTGGACTAGCCCAACTGTCAGTGTCCACGTCTCGGCACCGTAAGTCATGACAGGCAAGACGCACTGGTTGAAGACTTTTGTCTTCAAACTTTGCGGTATAGGCTGCACCTCGCTGTAAACCATTCATGAACCGAATATTCGGCAGCTAGAACAAATTAATTAACCAACAATTTTATTGATCAGACAAGTAGCTTATTCTTTTTTTGCTAGCTAATCTGATTAGTAAATATTGAATTAACTTTACTGCTTACATTTTATCGTGCAATTAAATATATAGATGAAGTGCTGCGAACAATCATAGTGAAGCCAACAAAACTGTGCTCCTCCGTGTACAAACCAGCGGTCACACAATTGTAACAAGACGTATCTAATTGTGGGTAGTTATATTATTTATTTGCTACTGAAGAGTCTATGGATAGGTCTTGTTATGCCAGATACAATATTCGAATCAACTTTATGTCATAGTTAATATTAAAGTGTCACTGTCAGCTGTCAAGTCATTTTGACATTAAAGTATATTGTCAGTTATTAGCAGTCACCGCCAGATTCAGTCTAGATCGAGGCGCCTGAGTGACGAGTAAGGTTAGTGACATAATTTTATTGTATAGACTCTATTAAAAATACTACAGACAGAAATGTGTTGCTGGGGAGTTTGTTGCGCCGTTTCTTCTCCCCAGCTCAAGCACTAGGAAGCGGTGACGGGCGGGCGATTTTGGGGCTGTCTCTATTGTCGACGATGCCATATTGATTTAGCAATAAATATTGTTATTGCGTTGATTGATTAGTTGTTTCAATTATATGATTCCCTTCTGAGGTATGTTACATCTCAGAAGTGGGATTCGCGATACAAATTGTGTTGTGTTGAACCACCCCACGAGCTCGACCTTTTGTTGTGATACTTTTTAATTCCTATAAATATGGAAAATCAACGCAATTACAAGTAGAAATACAAGAAACATGTATACTACATGCTACGTGACTATTGTATGAACCTCGATTCGCTCGATTAAAACGGGTGAGGTAGCAGTATACTATTCGACGTGGCCATTTTTAATATTTTTGTTGTTGTTTTAATAGACATATTTTCACGACAATAGGTATTGAAATATTAGTTTATAATGGAAATATAGATGAATTAATTCACAGAAATGGTAAAGTTGACATAAAATTATCTATAGTTCATAAGATGGATACAGATTAAAAAAAAAATTATAAATGGCTAACGATTTCGATAAAATGTATGTTCTTAATAATTTACAAAGGTAAATTAATTAAGCCTGGTGCAGCTGCTGCTGGTAAAAATGGGTTGTAATATTAGTTAAAAGTGGTAACATACCATGTTAAAATAATTATAACAATGGTATTAGTGATCTAGCTACATTTTGTTTTTCTACCCACACCGATTGAAACTATATGTATGAAATATTAATTCAAAATGGAGATATAATTTAATTTAATTCTAGAAAAGGTAAAATTATCATAAAATGATTTGCAGTATTTGTGATGCACACCGATTGAAAATATTAGTAGCTAATGATTCGATGAAATGTTGTTTTAAATTTTTTAGTATTTATCTAAAACAAACTGATAATACGGTTAGAAATGTAAATATTAGTTGAATAGAGTATTAAAGTGAATTTAATGACCAGAGACAATAAATAAATCTTGAAACGAATTGATTATTTTGCGATGCATACAGATTAAAAACATGAGTATTCTAGTCTACTAATAAAATTATAATATTGTAAAAGTTGCAACTAGTAATATAACGAGCTTAAATTAGTTTCTCATTCGTTACATGTAGGTCTAGGTAACATTAAAAAAACTTTTGCGAATTCGCTATTATAGCATAGTACATGAAGAAAATGTTTCCGAGTTCCAGGGAAATGAGTGACAAAGAACCCGATGCTGATTGTCGGCGCTAGCAGCCTGTCTCGCCCGTATGAGAAGCAACGCTGACACCCTGAGGCGACCCGTAATCGAAATCGAGACCTACAAGGATGCGAGAGTCGTAACCGCAGTCGTAGCCGTAGTCGAAGTCATCGTGGTGATGGTTGCTTACGAAAGAAATGGTCTCGGGGATGTAGTCTAGTATGTGAAAATCGCCGCAGCAAAATTATTTGATCATCGCAGCAGTCTTCGTCAAGACCGAAGCGCAAGCAGCAGGCAGATGTTACACGAGCTGGAACGTAAGCTGTCGCAAGAGAGAAAAGTTGGGGACACTTGAGAAGGAGGTACGTAGGAAACGTGAGAGATTAACTGAACGGGGTGAATCGCGCAGACGTTTTGAGACATCTGAGGCTGTTTCAAGAGACCATGGTCAAAGGAACGCGTATGATGTAATCTCGATTCCTAAAAACGACACTCGCCTAGTGATAATAAAAATGAAAACATTTATGAGAATAAGAAACCTAAACTTATGACTACGGAACATTTTGAGAATTTTATACAATTAATATAATTAAAAGGCAGGGGATCGTGAATCATTTTCCAGTTCAACTTAAATAATGAAATCCCCGAGTTCAACCTCATTTCGAAAGAGCAGACTATTAATATCAGGCACGATAAAATTGACAAATTTTCAGAAATTTATAATTGGAACAATAAACAAGTAGTTCACTTTGCCCTGCCCAAATTCACCGGACTGGCTAAAACATGGTACCAGAGCCTACCCTCTATCAAGCATACTTGACTGAATAGAAAACGATGCTAAAAGAATAATTTCCTGCAACGGAAAATTACAAGGAAATATTGACTTGACAGATATGCTTAATGGACGAGTACGCTCTGGACAATATTTTGAGCTTTACTATATTTCAAAAATACAATTACTGAATAGATGTAAGATACATGGAAGGCAAGCAGTGGATTGTTACTGTATGGTATTGAATACAAGGGGTGGGGGTGTCGCGTAGGTGCTCGGACAGCTAAGTCTGAAAAACTTGATGAATTACTTGAATTTTTAAACCATTAGGTGACTTTGCTGAATGTAGACGTGCAGGGAATTTCAGAAAAAAAATTTGATGTGGTTATTGTAGATGACCACTTGATTACTTGTTTAATTATGATGTATTACTTGGACATAGTTTTACCGAAGACCACACTTAAGATTATTAAGACCCCAATAGATTTAAAATTTGAATTATTCAATCAAATAGAATATATGACCTCTACTCTTAGTTAAAGTTTAAACTAAAGGGGAAAATATACAAGACCATGATTAGACCTCCAGTCTTGTATGAATCGGAATGTTGGGCTACGAAAGGGAGGAATGAAAGGCAATTACATGCAGCTGAGATGAGAATGTTAAAAGGAATGTGTGGTGTAACGAGAATGGATATGATAAGAAATGAATATGTGAGAGGGAGTTTGAAAGTAGCGCCAGTGACGGAAAAGTTGAGAAGCAGTAGATTGTCATGGTATGGACATGTGATGCGGAGAAATGAGGAGCATGTAACGAAAAAAGTTTTGAATATGAATGTGGATGGCTATAAGAAAAGAGGTAGACCAAAGAAAAGATGGATGGATTGTGTGAAAGATGATATGGATAAAAAGAAAGTGAACACGGAGATGACGGCTGATAGAGAGGTATGGAAGAAAAAGTCATGCTGCGCCGACCCCAAATAGATTAGGCTAAGGGCAGGAGGATGATGATCATCTCATAGTCGTCGACGTAGGTAAGAAGTTGTCAGTTCCTGTGAGTTGAAACGTTGCTTACAATGGAAATATTTATGTGAGTGGATCTGTAATGGGCCGTATGAGTTAGGAGTATTATTTTTTTACTAGGAGAATACTAGATTCGTGATTTTGAGTATCATCTTTCAGTTCAAAATGTTGGGTCTAAGCTAGTGTGGTTCAAAAAGAACACTCATCGCATGAGTGTGCATTTTTGTATTCCTGCGATATATGACTTACGAATACTATGAAGGAATTAAGCAACGAGGTCTTAAACGATTACATAACCGCCATATTGGCACGGAAGGAAAATCAATGATGACTATGACTACCAAAGACTTCACTACATAGTATAAACCAAAGTCGCTTCCCGCTCTCTGACCCTACGTATGCTTAGATCTTTAAAACTACGCAACGGATTTTGATGCGGTTTTTTAATAGATAGTGATTCAGGAGGAATGTTTTTATGTTAAATACATGCATAATATAGCAGCATTGCGCCCGTGCTAAGCCGGGGCGGGTCGTTAGTTAGTTATAATTAGAAAGCAACAAATACTCAATCCAGATTCTAAAACAAACATTAAAAAAATACCATAAAGTGATGGTAGTGCAAGAAGATTGAGACCTACAAAATCCTTTTAGTCTTCACGTCAAGCTGACGAATAGATTCTAACTTTAGTTTTAACGTAGATTTATTTTTAAAGATCGTTCTAAGCCGTCAATTCAATTAATGATACCATACGTATACAAAATTCAAGCAGAAAAAAACAGGAAGCGATACAACAAGAACGTTGAATAGAGTAACAAGAAAGACAAAGGTACCAAAGACAAACGAGTGTTTACAAAGCATCATCTTTCATAAGCAAATAAAATTAAGAAAGAAGACAAGGCTTCTAATGTAGGGTTCTTACATAAAAGGAGCTTTTAAGCACTTGGGCTTCAAAAAAATGTCCAAAGATAAATAAATCTAAAAGAGAACTTCTTGTGAATAACCCCCAGTGCTCAATACAGGACCTAAAAGTTGTAAAAGTTAGTTAAAATAAAAAGGCACGTTATTTTCTCAACCCGCATATTAGTAAAAGAGAATATTATGAAATTTTAAATGGTCACAGTACAATAATCAACATGGAATGCTCCTAACAAAATTTTGTATGAAGAAAAAAAAAATCTTTAGAATTGAAGTTATCAAAAGCAAATCATCCTCGTAGAGAAAGAATCTGTTGATATATTTCAAAATATTAGGGAAAAGTTATGTTCCCAACATTTGACTAATAGCTGTACTGTCACAAAAAGTATTAACTTTAGGTCGTATCCATTTTAATAATGACGAAGTCGGATATTTAATAGTCGAAAAATGTACCTTATGCCCCCGGGGACCACGGAGGTGAACCTGATGATTATGAATGCGATCCAGTTCAATGTTTAAGAAAAATTAACAATCGCTTAAAATGTTACAAGTTATGAATATAATACTTTTATTTTTTTGTAAATACATAATTATCATATACAAGTTAGGAGTGAACACGACAGACAATGACATAAAAACATTACCCTCCTTCAGGCACAGTTAGAAAAAAAAAAACTACCTGTAAAGAGACTAAACCTACTGAGCTGTTTTTAGGTAGAACAGTAATTGCAAACCTGAGAAAGGGATATTATTAAATAACGTGATTGACTATATAGTACAGAAGAATAAATGAACATTAAAGAAGAAGTTAGGTTCGAAGTAAGTGAACGAATCTAGAAAAGTCTGGCAATAAATAAGTATCGTTATGACAAACATAGATAAAAGGGTACGGATTATAAAGAAGGTGATCTTATTAGAATAGCTAGTGCAATAATAACGACAACAGGTCAATCTGAAAAGTTAGAATCGAAGTGTCAGGGTTCGTCTCGATTTAAAAAGGTCTTGCCAAGTGATCGGTTCCTCGTACAAGGCACCCCTTTAAGTAGAAAAGAGGAAAATTACGAAACATTCCCATGGTTGAGTTTAACGCCCCTACTTGCTCTTCCAGCGAAGAAAATTACGATGAAAGTGATAATGATAATTGGGATCAAACTAATGTTACTGTTAGGATTTCATTGTTACTGATTTATGATTATATGAAAGACTGTGAAACTGAATTGATATAATACATTGATTACTTAAAATTAGAACGTGAACTGATTGATAAAGCTATGAGTTATAGAGTTGTATGTGTTATGCCATGATCAGGATAAGTGATAGTGAGTCAAAGTGATGTGTTGGATAATGACTGGCATATGAACATGCCAGTTATATAATGAACTTCCCATGGAGAAAAGTGAGGACGTTGTGAGTCGGGCAGGATTGGCGTATGAACTCGCCGCCCATGAGTGGCTCATGACATCGCAGTCCTATGATGTTATGGTCAAGGAAGTTACCCTCACATCGCACGGCTATAGTAATAGATTGAGTGAGAGTGTTTTGGGTCAAGCATGATTGGCGTATGAACTCGCCGCCCATGAGTGGCTTACGACATTGCAGTCCTACGATGTGATGGTGAAGGAAGTAACCCTCACACCGTACGGCTATAATAATAGAGTGAGGATATTTGGGTCGGGCAGGATTGGCGTATGAACTCGCCGCCCATGAGTGGCTTATGACATTGTAGTCCTACGATGTGATGGTGAAGGAAATAACCCTCACACCGTACGGCTATAATAATAGATTGAGTGAGGATATTTAGGTCGGGCAGGATTGGCGTATGAACTCGCCGCCCATGAGTGACCTATGACATCGCAGTCTTGCGATGTGACGGTGAAGGAAGTAACCCTCACACCGCATGGCTATAATAATAAAATGACTGAGATATCTTTGAGAGTTTAGTAGGATTGGCATTGATTTGTGATCCCGAATTATATGATAACGTAACAATTATGTAATAAGAATTAAGATAATCTATAAGACATTATCATGAAATATTGTTGTATAGTTATTTTGAAGTTACGATTGTAAACAGACAAATAAAGGAACGAAGGGACTCGTTTTTGAAGGATGGCCGACTGTAACAAGACGTATCTAATTGTGGGTAGTTATATTATTTATTTGCTACTGAAGAGTCTATGGATAGGTCTTGTTATGCCAGATACAATATTCGAATCAACTTTATGTCATAGTTAATATTAAAGTGTCACTGTCAGCTGTCAAGTCATTTTGACATTAAAGTATATTGTCAGTTATTAGCAGTCACCGCCAGATTCAGTCTAGATCGAGGCGCCTGAGTGACGAGTAAGGTTAGTGACATAATTTTATTGTATAGACTCTATTAAAAATACTACAGACAGAAATGTGTTGCTGGGGAGTTTGTTGCGCCGTTTCTTCTCCCCAGCTCAAGCACTAGGAAGCGGTGACGGGCGGGCGATTTTGGGGCTGTCTCTATTGTCGACGATGCCATATTGATTTAGCAATAAATATTGTTATTGCGTTGATTGATTAGTTGTTTCAATTATATGATTCCCTTCTGAGGTATGTTACACAATGCACCTGAAAGATGTTTGTTTTTGGCGATGCTTACTACTTACTTTGTTGGCCTCACTATGGTCGTTCGCAGCACTTCGCCTGTATTTTTTACCATGTCTGTGAGTTAGGTACAAAACTTCATATTTAATAATTATCATATAAAAATTTCAATCGGGAAGATGGATATAGGTTGTCGTCCTCGTGGAATCCGGTAATCGAGAAGTGTTCGCGTCGTGGTATGTCTACATGTATGTCCGCCGAAACTGTCAGCATTGTGTGTCGTGATTCAGCATATCTTGTTACGGACAGCGACGTTACGAAAAACCAACCGCGGGTAGTTCGAGAAAACACCCGCCGCTCAAGACGATGACACCCACATACTTCAGTCTGCTCGTGATCACGGCCAATGCAACTTGACCGAAACGTCGAGGTTAGTCAAAATGCTTGTTATATTTTGATTTAATTGTGCGCGACAAGTCCCGTAAACTTAGTTCAATATAATAATTATCATAAAAATAAAATAGTTACGTACTAAACATTACTAAAAAATAGTGATTCAATTGTAATATTTTAAATCTACTTATACATGTAATCATCAACTTTTAGTATTTTTTCATTCATTGTTATTGGCGGCCTCGTTGGTCTAGTGGTTGCAAGCGTGACTGCTGAGCGTGGGGTCCTGGGATCGATTCCCGGGTCGGGCAAAGTGTTATTGGGTTTTTTCATTAGGAAATTCTCAGTAGCAGCCTGGAGTCTGGATTTGTGCCCGGTCAATGGCAATAGGCTCGCCCCCTATTACATGGGACTATAACATAACTGGCGAAATGTGGATGTACTATACACCTCTGCCTACCCCTTCGGGGAAATACAGGCGTGATGTTATGTTATGTTATATTATGTTATGTTATGTTATGTTACAATTGAATCATTTTAAGCCATTACAAAGTGAGTGAAATTAAACCAAACTTCAGACGAATTTTAGCTTCGGCAGATGTTTTTTCAGTCCATCGCTAGTTGAATCCCTCTTTGAACGTTGCAAGAACCAGTCGGTATGCCGTATGAATGATGATAACATTGGACTGTCTATGCGTTAAAATTAACATAATAAGCTAATTTAAGATTGAAAGCCTGTATAATTACAGTCCACTATTATTTCTATATTATCAAGTCCCACTGAGGCCTAAACACCAACGAAACATCACACAGTAACATAATAATACCTCCAAGCAATTAATTTAGTCGACGCATTTGTGGTTTTACGCGACACCAGATATAAATTATCAATATTAAATTATATTTTCACGTGCTCGAATTACTGAACTGTTGCAAAAGCCGGGTGAATTATAGTTGATAATACATTCTGGTTGTTTGTGGGGTTTGTCTGTACGTGTTCTAAACATATTATTTTGATAGGAACTTGAGAATATACGATACTTGAGATATATGTTGATAGCAAAAAATATACGAGATAATTATTTTACAGATCATATTTGGATAACTTAATGTGGACCTCTAGAGTCGTAACACCAAGATGTTTTTTTGTGTTTATTTCAGTCGTGACCTATAAACTTGTATGGAGTTAGAACGAATGTATGTTTGTGCAGTTTTTAAGGATAAATTAACAAACTTTGATGACTTTCCAAGAGATTTCTCACTGATTATTCAAGCTCTGCTTAGTTTGGGACTAGATGGTGTTGTGTAAAAATGTCCCAAAAATATTTATTTATTTATTTATTATTTATTATTGATAACATTTGACGACGTCTGTGGTCTAGTGGTTCGAGTGTCGGACTGCTAATCACGAGGTCGTGGGTTCGATTCCCGCAGGACACAAATATTTGTGTTCATCACACAAATATTTGTGTCCTGTGTACATAAGTGTTTGTGTTGGTCTGGGTGTTTCTTATGTATTATAAGTATGTATTTACAAAAAAATAAAAGTTTATAAGTATTATATCCATTGTCTAGTACCCATAGTACAAGCTTTGCTTAGTTTGGGACTAGATGGTGCTGTGTAAATATGTTCTAAAAATATTTATTATTTATTTAGTATTACTGCGTATAACTGAAATCATCCATAGCTAACAATTGTTAAATTAAATCCGTTTTTAGATAGACCCCAGGATAGAATAGGTCTAAAAATAGTAACTTTCTTTGCATGCCTACCAAATTGTTAATCTGTGATCTAGAATATTAACAGAAATAGTTTTATACTCGGTTAAAAAAGTTATTTTCAGCGCAGAAATGATTCCCTACGTGCATTAGTAGAAGTTACACATACATCCTCCCCCTCTTTGCATGTATGGACGCCCTAAAATTTTATTTAAATTTTTCATACTCGAACCTAAATCACTCCTTTCTTTGGAATCCATATACAACAAAAAAACACTGATCACCTAAGTACTAAGTGTCAACACACGAAACTACGAATCGGCACGATGAATTTGCAACGCAGGAAACTGCGACGCGAACTGTTGCGTTGCGATGCGATGCAATTTCCTGCGGCAAGGCGTCTTGCTGGCCTTAGTTGAAGAGTAGAACCACTCATATATCGCAGGAATGCGCGACGCGAATTATGTCGCAAGTTTTTGCGAAGCGTCGTGCGAGCTCGTAAATTTCTGCTTTGCGACGTCGCATCGCAGTTTTGTGTTTCAACCCTAAATTAGGTACAAAAACGTAAATTAAACTAAAACAATGAACTTTTAATCCACATAAAACCCAACACATTACATTTATTTCAACCAGCAGCATTTTAACAAAAAGATAAATCCAATCCACTCAAGTTCTGTAATGAAATTCATGGAACGGTTTACACGTACGCTTAATAATAAAACTCTATTATCGGTTTCAACAGAGCTGGGAACAAAGCCTTTTTGCTAAAGAACAATAGGGTCATAGTTATATTTTTGCGGCACACAATACATGAGCAAGACGAAAATTCATTACAGTATTATTATATAGAAATATAGTATTGTTAAAATCCTGGCTGACGGGTGCCCTACGCTGCATTTGCCAATTCACGATCTCCACTCAAGGTCTCGTCAGCTCCAACGGCCATCGGTCTTCCTATCTACTAACACGTTCGCTACGAAAGTTTCTCTGGCAAGTGGACAGGAGTTGCTGAATCACTCCGTAACAACTAACAGCTTAGCAAGACAGTCAACCCACTGTCACTTCAGCTTACTAATACTACAAGCTATGTCGGTAACTCCGGTTCTTCTTCAGATGATCTCGTTACGTAATTTATCCGTCAAAAAAACTCTAAGCATAGCTCACTCCATATCCATAGCTTGCTGAGCGACTTTGAATTTGTGGACTAGCCCAACAGTCAGTGACCACGTCTCGACACCGTAAGTCATGACAGGCAGGACGCAATGGTTGAAGACCTCCGTCTACAAACTTTGCGGTATAGGTTTATGAAATAAATGCCATGAATGATTGAGTAAATTATACAACATCAATCTAGTGGTTTAAATTATAAGCTTGAATAGTGCGCATATTCATTACTCGATATGCTGTTGCATACTATTATTATAGAATAATATATGGATAAGTATATGAAGAGATATGGATAGTCTCGCATGTGTAACAAAACACGTGTCAGACTAATGGCCTGCGCAGACTGGCGGACGGGAAAGGAGCGGGTTTTAAATTTATCGGTTGAATTTAATAGTTATCCAATCGAAACAAGGTATATATTTCAATGCTCGGTGATCAGTCTTGGAGCATCGCAGTGCAGTTTTCTCTGGAGCATTGAAGAGCACTCTGGAGGATATCGCAGCGGGAGGCGGCGGTATGTGCCGATGTGCGCTGGTTTCTGCCAGGCGATTAGTAACTTTTCTACTGCGTAGTCACACGTGGAATAATCAAATCCCGGCGAGCGGTGGCTACTCGGTGGATACTGCGGCATACCGGCGGATGCTTATGGCGGATGCTCCGGTAAGCTGGCGGACGCTCGCGGTATCGCAGAGGATTTTACTTGTCAGTGTGCGCTGGTGGATAGAGGAATCCTCCTCGATGCTCTCCCCCGCCGTCCGCTAGTGTGCGCAGACCATTTCGCTACGTATAATACAATCGTATGGTAATTCAGATGACGTATTCAATTCTTCGCAAGTGATGAACGATCCGTTCCGAGCTCACGACTCAGTGGGCTGAATGAAACCGATTCATCTTCGCTGTAACACCACAAAAGCTAACGTTTGTGTTTAGATGAAACAAAAGCAATAGTTATACGTAGATAAGCGTTGCGGAATAGTTCCTTTAGAACGATGCCAAAGGAATTTGTTGCTAATAGATCCAGAGAGCGAAATCAACGATTTCCATCTGAAATTGGATTGTCTGAACAATGATGATGGCTAAATCATTAATTTAATTTAATTATTATCTTATTGTTTATTGTAGACACATATGTATATGCGTGCGTTCCGTGTGGTGCCGGACGTAAAGAATTGCACCACCCTCTCTCTTCTCATGGGTGTCGTAAAAGGCGACTAAGGGATTCACCAGAGGATGGGCAGCAGCGTTCTCTAAGTATTTAAACAACCAACTGCGATCGCAAACCCGCCTGCCAAGCGTGGCGATTATGGCATATCCTCACCCATTGGGGGAGGCCTTTGTCCAGCAGTGGATGTTATTCGGCTGAAATGATGATGTATATGCGTGGATAGGCCCCCCACAAGGTGGACCGACGACCTAGTGAAGGTTGCGGGAATCCGTTGGATGCGGGAAGCGCAGGACCAGTCGTTGTGGCGATGCTTGTAGGAGGCCTATATCCAGCACTGGACGTCTTTTGGCTGAAGTTTTAGTATCATGTGCCTGATTTGCTATCATCATCATCATCATTTCAGCTGAAAGACGTCCACTGCTGGACATAGGCCTCCCCCAAGCATCGCCACAATGACCGGTCCTGCGCTTTCCTGATTAGCTATTGAAGGTAAATCTCTGATGAAGCATTTTTATTTGTTCCAATATTATCTACGACTGCGTAGCTGGCGTAGCAACAACATCGTATTATTCTCGTAACCACTTCGTAGTCAACTTTTTAAATTCTATGAATAATATGGAGCGGCTTAAATGTTATTGAAAACGTGAGCAGATTAACTTATTTTTCGAAAAGCTTAGAATTTATGATATGTATTTTTATGATGTTTGCGGCTGCCGTGGCGTTGCAGTGCATCGGGAATGTTTGCTGAAGCTCACACAGATAGCTTTCACGCCATCATGCGTAAGAAAGAGGCTTCCTTACTGCAGCGCATGCGTAACACTCAGAACAGCATCCTGAAAATGATTGTTGTCGTTGACAGACCAGATTGTCCCATCCAGAGACTGGGTGGAGGTCGCTATAGGTTTAAGAAAATATTTTTTTCTGTAATTTAAGTACTAATAACACTAATATAGCATTTATGCACAATCTGTTACTAACTCATCACTAACAACTTATGGGCTGATGCCTGAAACAAAGACATTTTATTATTTATTTATTTTTTATGCTTTCAGCATCAACGCGCAGTGTATATTTATTTTGTACTTTTAAATAAGTATTGTAAAAAAACAATATTGCAGTTGCTGTTATCTACATATTTTCGATATTCGAGAAACTTTTATGCAATGTTTGTTGAGTTCGATGATTTATACAATTTTATGTACATTTTTAATATTTCGATTGTATACCAATATCCGCAAAAATACCAACAAGTAAAAGTGTAACATGTGTAATGAAAATTGTTTTTTTGCGTCCAAACAGGTGAACAATATATTATGGAGAACATGCACTCACGTACAGTCGATCGTAAATTTTACGGGTGCCTATAGTGCATTCAGTAAACCACAGTACCAGTTTTCACATTGAACTGAACTACAAGCGTGACCATTGGCCGATACAGGGAATCAAACAATAACTCAAACAAAGATTATGGGTACCCACTATACTCGTTTATGGATATATATTCGCCATCCTCTGGACAAGAACAGGACTCAAACACGTGTGATGACAAGCCTAAATAATATATTTTGTACACACAGCGTCATTAATTGGTTACCTCTTTTGTTCGAGAGTTTGTTCGTAAGTGGGGTAACCAATTGGTGCAGCTAACTGTACCCATAATAAAATTGTAAAAATGAAACTTTTTCAAAATTTAAATCAGGTAAGTGAATATGAGGTGAATAAGGCTGGATGTAGGTGACGATTGCATTTGCACGTTTAAGTGGATTGGGGCGATTCATCGTACTCCTGTGTGGATATTTACTAATATGTATACTACGTCACACAAATATCTGAACAAAACATTTCACATATCATATCTGAATAAGATAAAATGTCTTCAAAGTGTAAGTGAATATGAATAATGCTAGAGCATTATTATCCTACTCTACTACTATTCCGTGTCTACAAGGAGACTATCGTGATCGCACACTGTAGTGGATCGAAGCGATTCATCGTACTCCTAACTACTGTGTAGAATACGTCACACAAACATTTGAAATAAACATTTCATATCCTACATCTGAATAAAATAAAATGTCTCCAAATTGTAAATTAATAGGAATAAAGCTGGACGTGGGTAAAGATCGTGATCGAACGCTGTAGTAGATTGAGGCGATTCATCGTACTCCTATGTGGATATGTACTAATGTGTAGATTACGTCACACAAACGTCTAAACTAAATATTTCAGATCTTATATCGGAAAAAGATAAAATTTCTCCGTGTAAGTGAATATGAATAAGGCTGAACAAGGTGACGATCGCGATCATATTGTAGTGGATTGAGGCGATTCAATGTACTCCTATATGTATACGTACTAATGTGTAGATTACGTCACACAAACATCTGAACTAAATATTTCACACCCCACATTAGGATAAGGTGAAATTTCTCCGAAGTGTAAGTGAATATAAATAAGGCTGAACTGGGTGACGATCGCGATTGCACGCTGTAGTGGATTGAGGCGATTCATCTTACTCCTGTTCAGATACTGACACCGGGAGTAGTATTCCTGCATGTACTGGACTGAATTTCAGGATATATGCGAATTGATTTTCCATTTCTGCTATGTTATTGCAATGTTGTCGTAATTTATAACTCGCTTCTAAGTCAGCCATGTTGACAAGAGGTATTAGACAATTACTTGCACTGAGACAGAGAAAGAAAAATAATAAGTATAATGTTTTTTGGCAGCCATCGTATGTTGTGGTAGACGACCATTTTGTTTGTTTTTTTTCGCGTCTAAAGCCAAAATCATCATATCATTATAATCAGTCCATTATAAACACGCGTCGACTTACGATCTATCCACGATGTATCCTACCAGAGATAGAAATTTGGCATATTTTGTATGGAGCTTATGTCAAATTCCTATCTCTAGTAGGGCAAATCGTGGATAGATTGGATATTAATATTCGCCGTTATTGGTATTATACGCAACGGACGGATCGCATTAAATGGATCCGTATAGCGTAGTGCGTCCTGCAGAGTACGGATTGCTGACGAATTTCTGCGAGCAATCGGATTTTCAATATTGGCGTTCGGATGCCGATGACGTCTTCCGCATTTTTATATTCAATCTGATCCGTCCGATGCGTACGATACAGTCAGGTGGACGCCTTTAGTAGGTCCTTTTCTCAAAAAGTGTCAAAAGTATTATTTAAATTTTAATTTAGGGGGCCTAGTTTAGGGGCCAGAAATCTGTCATTAAATCTTAAGACTTGATTGAGTACAACCTGCTGCTGTTCCTCGCCTCGAGCTTTTTTGAGTACAAAAGAAAAATAAATGATAATAATGAATATTTTTTGTCCAACATAATGTATCCCGCTATCATACCAATATTATAAAATGAGAAAGTTAATGAAGATGTTTGGATGTTTTTTACTCTATCACGCGTAAACCGTTGAACGAATTTGGATGAAACTTGGCAAACAGACAGACCATAACCCGGAATAACATATAAGCTACTTTTTATCCCACGATGATAAGCAATTCCCGAGGAATACGCGATAACATCTTTCTGTAATAAACCAAATTACATGTGGGCGAAGCCGCGATCATAGTCTAGTCTAAAAATAAACAAATTCAATCATCCAAACACACTTCAAACGAAAATCTGCAAAATAGGTCACCCGTAACATCCGAAATTTTTGGGCACACTACTCGTGAATGGATGCCTCTTCCTTCTCACCTGCCAACGTGAGTGAATAGCCGACGGGTCAGAGTTCGACCCGTGATCGACATCAGCTACTGAATAGACACTGGATTTTTAACCCTTTCACCAAAACGAAGACCGATACGGATGAAAAAGATGGAATGTCGGGTAAAATTGCCTCTTTTCAAACACATTTATTATGGCAGATAAGTGCTTGTATAGTTGACTGCACGTCAGTGGTATCACATGAATAAGAAAACCGCCCTTTCTGCTTACGAAATAAAGACGCTGTCAATGCCAAACTGTTGACCGTACCTAATGTTAAAAAAATCGTGATTATTTATGGGCTAAGATTTTGCCGAGCTTTACGTCTATTTATATTTTTTTTTAATATTTTTGGGACAGTTTTACACAGCACCGTCTAGTCCCAAACTAAGCAGAGCTTGTGCTACGGGTACTAGACAATGGATATAATACTTATATAGGTACTTTTTTTGTAAATACACACTTATAACTGACTATTTAAAAACTATATTAGTACATCACAAATATTTAAAATATTTAAATATTACAAATATTTTGCATTTATGTGATCACTACCGCAAGGCCACGGGTCTTAGCTGAAACCTTGCAGCAGGTATGTTATTCAAAAATGCAGTCTAACCTGCTAGCCAACATCCTCAGGATGCTGTTGGGGCTGGCCCGTACCCTACGGACCAGGGAAGTGCATCGCTTCCGCATGACCGCATAGAAGCAGTCTGCATGAGCATCCGCAAACATCCCTGATACACTACAATATTGGAGCAGCCCCAGCAGCACCCTGAATGCATTGTTATATTAGACACAAAGGGCGCCGTATGATTTTTGAGTGTAATGTGCCCACAGTGTGTTTTTGTGTATATGTAATTTATAGGTATCTTAAAAATTCAAACTATTGAATTCTTATTATTATGTCAATTTATCAACATTTAAGTAACAATAACATTCTATGCCCATTTCGTTCAGTCTCCTTTCAAAATAAATCATGCAAAAAACATTAACCTTACACGTATAACTTTCTGAAACTAATATTCTACATGTTATCTATCACGTAACTCATACAATTCAAACGTTACATGAAAGTCACCTTGAGGGATTCCTGACAGCGCCCTTTGAGCCTTTTGAGAACGTAAAAAGGAATAAATCAACAGGCATCTGCTCCGAATAGATCAAATTTAATAAATTGAGATACAATACTTCAAAGAATTTCTCAACTTTCACGTTTTCCCCGCGGCTTAGTTGAATATTTTGTTGAATTCGCCTTTTATGTACTGGGAATTTTATGTTTTATAGTTTTAATAACCTTGCTCTTCAAGATCCAGACGGCAGTAAAAGACGAGAATAAAATTCTAACTGTATTTAGCCGTAAAAACTACTTTGTACGTACTTAGACTGAAATACAAAGGTAAGTTTTAAGAATCCTTTCTCGTGAAACATATTTTTCTTGGATCTTAGTACGTTCCAAAAATAACGTATACTACTCGCACAGATAAAGAATGGTACTTAAATTGGCGGCATTTGTAGTATTTTGTATTTGCCTCTCGCCCACACGTACAGTCGACTGCATGACAGTGGTAACACTTAAATTAGAAAACCGCCCTTACTGCTTACGAAATAAAGTCGCAGTCAATGTCAAAATGTTATCACTGACGTGCGGTCGACCGAACGGTTGTGTGAATGAGACGCACATATAACAATAGGAAGTGCTGCCATTTCCAATCCTATTTATTATCAGCGCGAGTAGCATAAAAAATATGTTTTTCTTCTATTCATGCCAAAAAAAATACATCACATTCACAACAGATTAAATAAAATAAAGATGCATTTAATACCTAATTGATAATCGACGACGTCTGTGGGCTAGTGGTTAGAGTGTTGGACTGCTGATCAGGATTCGATTCCCACAGGACACAATTATTTGTGTTGGTCTGGGTGTTTCTTATGTACAAATATGTTTTTTTATAAAAAAAATAAGTGTTATATCCATTGTCTAGTACCCATAGTACAAGCTCTGCTTAGTTTGGGACTAGATGGTGCTGTGTAAAATGTCCCAAAAATATTTACTTATTTATTTAATTAATTAACACTGGGCCACAGCCAGTTCTTTCGAAGACCGTTGTAATAAGTGAAGTTACATGAAGAAGACAAAGGTTCTTTCTAACAAAAAGACTAATTTCTAGTTACAAAGGCGTCATCAAACGATGATGAAAATTTTCTTTTGAGCCCGAAAAGGCAATCAATCCGAATTAATTCGGTGCGTGATTTGCTTGCCAAACAGATTTCATCCAATATGACTCCACTCGACTTGCGGATTAATTGAAAGAGGGTGACCACAGATTTGATCCGACTCCTTCGTACTGCCCAAGTTAATAGATCGAGCGAAAATCTATCAGATCTATTCATTCTCTTTTGATAGTTACTTCAAACTCATGTTTGAATCTAATGAATGCTTATTCAAAACATGATTCGCAAGTTGCGTAATGACCATGTTTTGTGTGGTCACCATCTAAGAGCTGGGGGTTGATCATTGTAAGTAGTAGTTTAAAAAAGTTACGTATAAAAGTGATTTTAACCTCAAAATTGCAGAATAAATAATTTGGTTTCCATTCCTTTCATTTTTAAAGAAGATTTTATATTTATCAACGCTCTACGACAACCTATCCATTTACAACTTGACGTGATCAATGACCATTGATTTAATTTTATACCCGATAATTATGATGTCATATCGGGTAACGAAATGAAACTAACTCAGCAGCCTCAAAACTGCATATTGTCAATACCAAAAGAATTTACTCATTATCATCAACTCAGCCAATCGCAGTGCACTGCTGCTGCTGAACACTGCTGAACAAAGGCTTCTACCAAGTTGCGCCACAGCACTCGGTCCTCTGCCTTCCGCATCCAGTCCCCCCAAGAATCCAAAGATACATTCCAATCTATTAAGAGGTGGAACGAAGAAGGGCTCAATCGTAATTTTTTCGTAAAATCATTATTTTTCATAAAAACTTTTTTTTTTTTTTTTTTAATTTTTCTTAAATAATTTTAATCGTTGACTTACATACGGGGCTTAAAAAGCAGTGCTAGCCTAGCAATTAAGCGCTTGCCTTACATGCAGGAGGGTCTGAGTTCAATCCCGGTCCGCACCTCTGACTTTTCTGATTCATATCATCATCATCATTTCAGCCGAAAGACGTCCACTGCTGGACATAGGCCTTCCCCAAGCATCGCCACAATGACCGGTCCTGCGCCTTCCGCATCCAGCAGATTCCCGCTGTATGATTTCTGATTAATTTGCGGAGTAGAATTTATTATCACTTGCTTTAACGGTGAAGGAAAACATCTTGAGGATACCTACACACTTGAGTGCTCCATACAGTTCCCGGTGGTGTTTGTAAGCTGCCAATCTGCATTGTGGCTTTAACCTTTTGATTCGCGGAAGAGGTCCGTGTACAGCAGTGGGACAATAATGAGCTGATTATTTTGTAATAGAGGGACAGTAAGAAACGCCCAAATGTTGTTTTTTCATTTAAAAACAAACCAAATTCGCCCAAACTCGAGGAGTTCCACTACTAGTAGCCATACAACCATACTACTACCATGAGTAATAGTAGCCATTGAAAAGTTCCACTATCCACCTCCCGGCTCCATCATCAGACCCTCGTCTCCAAGTGTTATGTTAGGGAATCGTTAAAACAAACCAAATAAGCCCAAACTCGAAGGGTTTACTAGTAGCCATTGAAGAGTTCCTCTATCCACCTCCTGGCAGCCTCATCAGATCAGCTTGATGGTACCAAATTATTATATTTTCATCCAGACTATACATACTTGCATAGTTTCAAATCGATACGACAATTAGAAGTAGGTTAAAATTTACCTCCAAAATTTGTTTACAAGTGAACCTAATATAAGCGTGTTACAAAAAAGAAAGATTTTTGTCCCTCCAAAAATTTAAATTTAATTTTCCAGTTTTAGACCCTTCTTTTTATCACCATCATCATCATTTCAACCAAAAGACGTCCACTGCTGGGCATAGGCCTCCCCGAAGCATGTTGGGGCGATATGCCATACTCGCTACGCTTGGCAGGCGGGTCGGCGATCGCATTTGGTTTGGTTGGTTAAATAAATTAAATAAATATTTTTTGGGACATTTTTACACATCACCATCTTAGTCCCAAACTAAGCAGAGCTTGTGCTATGGGTACTAGACAATGGATATAATACTTATATACTTACTTAATTTTTTTTGTAAATACATACTTATAATACATAATAAACAACCAGACCAACACAAACTCTCATGTTCATCACACAAATATTTGTGTTCTGTGGGAATCGAACCCACGACCTCGTTATCAGCAGTCCGACACTCGAACCACTAGACCACAGAGGTCGTCTAATACTTAGAGAACGCTGCTGCCCATCCTCTGGTGAATCCCTTAGTCGCCTTTTACGACACTCATGAGAAGAGATAGGGTGGTGCAATTCTTTATATCCGGCACAACACGGAACGTCTTTTCACCTCTTCATATTTGTTTTTTTCTCTGGGATCAGCGTAAAGGTCTGTTTCTGTACTCATTTTTTATTAGGTACCTACACGACTGCGCTTTCTACTCATCACTTAGTCTATAGTCCTGAACTTCGTATTTCCTTTCACGTGTGATTTCCCAGGACGCTCCTTATAGGCTGTTACCTGCTACAGGTAAAAGCGATTCCAACATCATAAATACTGAGGTGCCTCTTACATTATTCGATTACTTTTGCAAGTTACCGTATTTTATGTTCGGTAAATCGATGTTATTGAGTAAAATGGGTTCAAGAGTCTAGAGTTACATGAAAATTTAATAATAATAAAATATAAAATAATAATATTTTGCTGGCTAAACATGATACTGGAAGAAACAACAAAGGCGAAATCATCTGTAAGAAAAATGTAAGCGTTTAAGAATGTGATCTTCAGTAATCTAATTTATTTATTTTATACGATTTTTCAGCACATTAACTTTAGTTGTAGAAATCTGTTGAAAAAATTAGTATTTATAAGCATTATCTCGGTTTCGTTTAAATAAAATAATGCTATAACGTCTCATAACCTCAAAATATTCAAAAATTCTAAATGCAATATCTTATTTTTTTGACTTACTCTATATTAGTACAAAGGTTGTTCAGAAAGTAATGTTGAGTTGTTTATAATTTTTTTACTTCTAAACCCTACACGTTTACCTCAAATTAAATCATGTATGGGGATCTGCCATTGTTCTTTCTTAAAGAAATAAGCAGTGCCTTTGTAGTATTCATTTCTATGTATTATGTTTTTATTTTTCTGTGTGTGCATAAATTTAATAAATAAATAAAATGAATGTTTTTATGAAGTTTTCTTTTATGGTTGCAGGAAAATTAATATGAGTAATGTTTGTTTTGCTATTGGAAACTAAATAAAATCTCTATGAATCTCATAAACTAGCTAGCCCATAGTTACTCATAAACTAGCCCACGATTAAATACTTATTTTAACGTGAAACTTTTACGTAACCCATAATCATTAAGGTAATGGTCCCACAATTTAGTTAATCACGTCCTTATGTCAACAAGTCTAACAGGTATTGTTGAATTTCTACATTTACTTACTACATACACTTATAGATGACTAGCCTATTCCTGAGGCTTTGCCCACGTATAATTCAGTCTATCACAGAAAGCCGTTATCGCACATCCTCCGGAAACTGTCTTACCGTGATAAAAATTAGCATACATGTTAAACCGGGTTATAGGTAGTCTATCTGTGTGCCAGATTTTATCCAAATCCGTTCAGCGGTTTCAGCGTGACTGAAGAGCAATCAAACAGACATCCAAACTTTTTCATTTAGTATATTAGTAGGATGATTACCGAGAGGTGCAAGCGCCTCCACAAGTGATGATTACTAAAGTACCTACATCTGATGTACAGTCAAGCGCACATCGATGGTTACAAAGCTAGTTTATACTTCGTGTGTTGTTTGTTTGTTTATACAAAGTATTTGCTCTTGTATGCCATACATTAAAGCCAGTTCCACTTATAATGGTTTCTATACCATTATATATATACGGTTGATTGTACCTTGGGCAGTTAGCCCTGCTTACAAGCTTGCTGACTGACTAATCTTTTCACTATGACAATTAAGTTACCCACGTTTAGCTCGTGCAAACACGAAACAAGAAGAAAGACAAATAAAAAACGTTAAACGCTTCCGCTCCGCTTCTGACTATGAACAAAGCCTAAAGCAGTTGGGCTAAGATAATGATCTTTGGAATAGGGGAGGGCTGCGGATTACTTTTCTCAATCAGCGCGTCGTAATAAATATTTGATGAGCTATAAGGAACAACATTTATTTATAACTAATTGCATGCCTTTGTTTTCATATTGTATCGACACGAAAATATTTGTGTTTTTGACAGAGAGTTTGAGGGGACATATTGTTTTACTATTAGTTGTCGCTATTTCTTTATAGTTATGGTTAAAGTTAGGTGTGAATACAGCTGTAATAGCTTCTCGCTCCACGCTTTTAAAAACACTCTAGGGGGAGTACATAGTTTGACCACGTGCAGTCAAGGTGAGTCCAGTATGTAAAAATGTAGTTAAACCTACATTTTTAACCTTAGGTTTCGGCTAATCTTAAGTTTACCCGATTTAAGATGAAATAATTTATGGCAAAAGAACATTGCTTCAAATATTAAGCTAACGATCAAATCTACACGCAACACTAACCGGTTAATCTTAAGTTTATATTCACACATATCTTTAACTGTAACATTAATTATAAATATAATAAAGGGCAGCTATATCCCTAACAATGATCATAGGTGTCTGTAACTCCAAGACGTCAATGTGCATTGAATTCAACTTATTTTGCTTGCTTGCGAATACTTCGCACCTGAAATTATTAAAAGTCATCACGGTTAGTAGGTAATGATCAGTTTCTGTTCTATTAAGTATTTTTATCTCAACACTTCCACACAAACTCACAGGGTATGCGAATTCCTGACTAAAGCGAAGCTTATACGTATTTGCAAGCGCAAATGGAACTCGCACGCGAGTTAACGGTGACGTTTTTTCTTGGTTTACTCGGCCGATCGTGCAACAACGCTATAGAAACTTTGCTTTAAAAAAATTTGTAACGTAACTTCCTTATACACCTACACGTAACATAATTAAGTGTGTTTATCTATCCCCTTTCAGCCTCTCAAGGGCAATACCCGAAATGCTTATTTTTTCGGAAATACCACCCTAATTATCTCCTCAAACTTCAGGATTAACGAACTTGGAGCAAGTGAGCAAGTGGTGGGAGTAAATTACATACGTGTAACTTCATTACGACACGCAGAGCTCAGTCCCTTGCCCTGGTGTTACGTGTTACCGACCCTAACTTGTAAGGGTTTGTTGTATACTTAACTGTGCTTATTCTTGTTTCACGTTGTTGTGGGTATTTGTATGACTGCAAAATAGTTGGGGAGAAATCGAAAGAGATTGCGTAGGTAAACTGTTTCTCGTATCGTCTATTTTTTTTGGGTTCCGGCATTAAATAGGCCACCTTACTCTTTTCAAATTATAAATAAATTGTAAAATTTTTGTTATTTACATTTTGGAAAGATTTGACAAATGTACCTAATGAAGTTATTTTTTATGTTCACCCGCATGTTGTCTTGTTGTGGCAATAAATCATTTTTCTTTATTTCTTTCTTTTCTAAACATAAACTATGTTGTCTAATAAACTATGTTATACCTGAATGGGTTAAGGGAAAGGTGTAAGGGACCTAAATAAAGGCCTATGAAATTAAAAGCAGCGGACTGTAATACTGTTATATTAATTACGACAAGTAAAAGTAAATGGAATTGGCTCTGAGTGCGCGCGCGTGTCGTCTGTCAAGTTCGGTAGCGAAGTGGCGTTGGTCCCACGCCCGCGCACATGAATGCGCCCCCCGCGCCGCTGTCTCGTCGCCGTGACGTCACCAGCCGAGCCGCCGACCGATGATAGCCGACGGCGCCCGAACAGTCTCCCGGGGTTGAAGTATTCAATGCAGAAGAAGAGGGCAGATGTTGATGTGAAGATGTCTTCAACTCGAACACCCGCGTAGCTCCGTCGCTCCCTGGGAAGACCTTGGTGTCTCGTCCCCAACGGCCACATCAATGGCGGTTGTCCTCTCTACTCAAGACAAGTGTTCCCATAGACAGCTCCCTGTTGAACATGTCCACTTTGTCTTTTGCTGGAGCAGAGAATAATATTTATAATGAAACTGCTTCGAAAAATACTGCATAAAGTCTCCCGATGGTGATATCAGTCACCTGTGGATGCGAAACAGATATGAGTGGTCGTCCAATTAAAATGTGAAGGTGTCAGGAAAATAAAATCTAAAGGATGAGAGGAGAGAGAGAGGTAAGAGGACGGATATTTAAGACTGCCTCTATTTAAGTCAAACATGTAGCCATCTCCTTATATGAAAAATGCGTTAAACCTTGAAAGCATTTTTAAACAATAGAAGATCGTATGGCAGCTTCAGCAATGCCGTTAAAATGGGAAGAGTAGCCTCCCTGCTTAAGTAAATTCAATGCCCTACTGTGCATTCTCACAAAGAGGATTTGAATCTTGTAAGCATTTGTCTAATTCATAGCCAGTACCGATGAAGTCGGTGCCGCTATCTGACAAGATGCTTTGGGGCTTGCCACGACGAGCCACAAAACGGTTCGAGTCAGCCTTCCTTGGTCAGATCTGTAACGAGCTCGACATGAACAGCTTCAACTGCAAAGCAAACAAAAATGCACAGGTACGCCTTTATTAGCTTACACCCTCGCCCCTTGCAATCAGCTATAAATACTGGCCCGGATAGTCAACACTATGCTTATAAATGGACCCAAAAAATTAAATATATTCTTACGTGGTAATGACATTCCTGATTGCAATAAACGATACTCGTCAGGAAACATAATTAAATAATTGAGAATAACGTAAAATATCAATAAATGCACTAGTAAGTTCTTGACGTGAAGTGAACCTTGGTATTTACTATGATTATTTCTCAAATTATAAACAAATATTTGTATACATATAGGCAACTGCTCTCTAATAATGATTAAAATTGAATATTTATGATTATTGATATGTAAATTGTATGTTGAATCGAATGATCAATGAAGTGTGAAGATACAACTTCAGGTAGATCCTGTTTCACGTTCTCATTGGGCATTTTCGGCCATTGTTTTTCATATTTTGACAACAACTGAGGACCTGACCACCATAACTAGCACCCGCTGATAAGGTCAGCCTTCAGCCCGCGAGAAACAAGACCTGCCGGATTGTCCTTAGACGGCACGTAGCTCCACGTATGGTAGGTATGCTCTAGTATTTTGTCAATGCGATTACGAACAAAACATATCAAACAAAACACACCAGTACACAACCTTGTTACTAACAATGCTCCATATAACTCAAGCTTTGGAGTGTTTCTTGGCTTGATTGGTGTTACACGATTTTTAGACACCAATAGTTGTACTGAAACCAATCCTTCCTTGTCCATTGATCTTACATACACACTGGTGCGATAAGAAGTGTTTGTAAACAATGTAGATTTCACACGTTATAGAAACACCACATAAAACCCACCAAGGTATTTTCAAAATATTCAAACAGGAGTATATTAACAAAAAATAACATAATCTACTTATTTTATCTAACACCCAATCATTTCTGTCACACTTAGCCATCCATAACTTAAGCATAAGCATTTTTGTCTCGACAAACCATGAACTAACATGGCCTAGTGGGTCAAATATTTGACTGGTCACAGACAAAATGTAACGCTTTGTAATCTGCCTCTTAGATTCGAGAAAAATTGAAAATGTTAGACAGAAAAAACTATATAAAAATTCCCAAAGCCAATGTAGGCCTAACAATTTAAAAGAAATGTTCCTATTTTCAGGCGAATTTATACCATTATGTAATTCACTTACTGAAGTATTACAGAAATGAGACTGAGTTTTTGGTGATGGATGTAATGGAAGAGCCACGGGGCCTGAAACAATCCACCCAAACTTAGTCTCATGTAATTTAGGCTGGTTTTTGCCTAGGTTAGTAGATGTAGCACCTAAGACATCCCAAAATACTTCAGCACCAACAAGAATATCCACTACTGATGGAATATGGAAAGAAGGATCAGCCAGTTTTAAATGAGATGGTATAGGAACCTTGTGTTCATCAATCAAAACAGTCGGCAACACTTTCGTAATTTCAGGCAACACCAAACAATTTATATTTGCCTTGTAGCTGCCGTTGCAAGATACGATAGTTACATTGCAAGATTGTGTACTAGTAGTAATCTGACTGTTAATACCTGTTACCGTGGAACTCGTGCTACGCCTAGGCAATCCTAGCGTATCGCAAAGTGTCTGCGTGATAAAATTGGCTGTGCTACCATTATCGAGCAGGATCCTGGCGTTGAACTTGCCACCTCGGTTGTTCACCACTTTCACCAACGCTGTGGAAAGTAAAATATGCGAAGAAGTAGTATAAGTATGCTGTATAGAAGTGTTACTTGACAAGACGACATTTTCTGGAGTGCAAGTATGTAAAGAGGCACCTTCGGAAATGTCTGTGGGTAGGGCAACACTGCTTGGCATGGGATCTTGGAAAGTGGTAGGCTTAGGTTCCTCAACATGTAAAAGGGTATTATGTCTACCTTTACAATATTTACAACCCGACAATCTACATTGCTTAGTAACATGGCCAGGACGTAAACAATTAAAGCAAACCTTGAACTCTTTTGCTTTTAATAATCGAGTTTCATTGGGTAACTTACGGAATTCTTCACAAATATACATAAGATGATTATTGTTACACAAGGGACATTTTGATTTACTTACGTGCGAATTTTGAGTAGTTGTCCTATACTGATTGTTACTCTGATCAGTTGCTACGATAAAAGTCTTGTTTTTATTTTCTACCTTATCGTTATTAATATTTTTAAATTCTAATGTTTCTAATAAATCAGCTTTTCTACTAATGAATGAACAAAATTGTGATAATGTGGGTGATTTTGACAAAGTGTTACGATGTTCCTCCCAATCTCTACTGCTTACAGAATCTAATTTAATGGACATCATGTACACAATCAACGTGTCCCAATACTCCGTGGACTCGTTCAATGTTTTTAGGGCTCTAATATTTTTATTCATAACGTCACCAAGACGACGCAAAGATTGACACGACTCCCTTGTAATGTGTTCAACATTGAACAATGCCTGCACGTGATTATTTACTAAAAGCCGACTGTTATCATAACGGTCACACAGTAACTTCCACGCCATTTGATAATGCTCACTTTTAAAATCAATATTCTTTATAATCTCTAACGCATCACTTTTAAGCGATGCACGTAGGTAGTGGAACTTACTAATCGCATCTATGCAACTACTGTTATGTATTAGTGACAAATATGTATCTCTATACTCAAGCCAGTACTGATAACTACCATCAAAGTTAGGCAAATCGATTTTAGGTAAGCGTATAAAGTTACGTTGGAACGATTCACCTGCTTGTTTGCGTGTCGAGCTCGCTACAGACCCGCCATCACCAGCGCCGACCGCGCCTTCCAGCAAGCTACGCGCCTGTGCTGCTAGTGCGTGGTACCGCTCCTCGAACTTGGCTCGCTCCGCATACGCCTCGTCTGGCTTGTCCGAAAGCACCTCGATTTGCAACTGTAAATCGTCAAATTCATCGTATATTACATCAAATTTACTTAAACGTCCCTCCAACTCAAAACGTTGTAGGTCAGAAATGGCTTCGCAACTAAGAAGCACGCTAATATAATTGCCAAAGTTTTTAAGCTTTGCTTTCATAGCACTGCGTTTTCCGATTAATAAATCTTCATTGGCCATAGTGGAAACAAGTTAAAAAGAAAGAAATAAGCAGTGATTAAAGGCTTAACAGTGTAAATACTGATCGTTAAATCTGCACAAAGAAAGAAAACCGTTAATTATGACTGGCGCGTGACCTTGAAATCGTACCGGTCGACAGACAGCGGTGAGCCACGTGACACGCCCAGCTAATATATGTACTTGTGCGCTCAGCTGATGCAACCTGATGCTCAAATGATTACTAATTATGGTAATCGGCTAGCAATATGCAAAGCGTAAGCGCAATAGAAGTGTGCAGATTAATTAAATAGCAGATTAAGATATGTTGCATATAATTACTACTATGTTGACTCGAATATGTGAGGGAAAAAATGCACAAATGGTTGAATTTAAAATAAGAAAAACACTATTATAAGTACGAAGAGGATATAGAAGGGAAATAATTGGAACAAACTCACAAAATATCCGTATCCTTATCCACAAGACGAACTGATATAAATCCCTCGAAGCGATGACTCGGCGAAATTCGACTAGTTCAGTCGATATAATGCGCCGACGTCGTATTCAAGACTTCAGGGCATATGATGTAGTTCTCTTCTTGTGTTCAATAACGACGACTTCGTCCCGTTCGGTGAAAAAAACCGTTGACTTGATGACACCGCGCTTTCAAACGACGAGTCCAACGTCCACTATCGTCGTGTCGTATAGCCAGTTGCCGACGTCTTAGTTCTTCCAAAACGCAGCTTTTGAAGAGGCTCGAATGACCAAAATGTAAGGGACCTAACTAAAGGCCTATGAAATTAAAAGCAGCGGACTGTAATACTGTTATATTAATTACGACAAGTAAAAGTAAATGGAATTGGCTCTGAGTGCGCGCGCGTGTCGTCTGTCAAGTTCGGTAGCGAAGTGGCGTTGGTCCCACGCCCGCGCACATGAATGCGCCCCCCGCGCCGCTGTCTCGTCGCCGTGACGTCACCAGCCGAGCCGCCGTCCGATGATAGCCGACGGCGCCCGAACAAAAGGCATGTATTGATAAAGAACTATGCAAGTATCCCATTTACGCATCGTTATTTCCTGGTTCTACTCTTCCTTATGATTCCCATGGGGATACTGCAAGGGGCACCTTAAAGTGTTATGGCAGGTGTGGAGTATTTAAGTTACGTCATACTTATAACAGTTTTTGAGATTTTTTCGGGATTGAAACCTAAATTTCCTTTTGCTATTTAATATATCCGAGACAGTTT
This sequence comes from Asteroscopus sphinx, assembly GCA_949699075.1. NCBI lineage: Eukaryota > Metazoa > Arthropoda > Insecta > Lepidoptera > Noctuidae > Asteroscopus > Asteroscopus sphinx. Next base: position 18,478,687 of record OX453013.1, read on the forward strand.
CAACTCTACTGAGAAAATCACAAAAAACATAATTTAACACTTTGTCTGACCCGTGAATTGGACCCTAGATCGCAAACTCGGTGGCCGTATTAGTACCCGCTAGATCAATGAGGCAGTTAGATCAACAACATCGCGGTCACCCAGTGTATTGTGCTTGAAGGCAACTACCGCACAATCAGCCTACATAGGCTGACACTGACATTTCAAAGTCAATTCAATGTATGGGGTCTCCCCTTTGACTACAATGATATTGTGTCGAATTCGGAATCATTTCCGAGTAACCACGCTAGTCAACTTCACCCAGCTTCAGAGGTGCCGTACATATGTGTACCTACACAAGCAAATCAGCTATTTACCTAATGAAATGTTGATTCTATTGTATATATAGGCATCACTCTGTTAGTTTAATGTTAATGTGGTGCTTCCAAATGGCTACGAGCAACACTATGTATAACAGATTCCCTTCTATGCATACTAATGCCAACACAATTCAACATATATACGTAAAGCACATTGTTAACCCACAGCTGGTCTTAGGACTCAGAAGAAAGATTTAGGCTTTAGGCCATCTCTAGCCTAGTTCAGATTGGTAAAATAACGCATATTATTAATACCAAAGAAAACCTTGAGAATTGTGGAAAGTAAAATCTGCTCATGAGCAGGACTCGAACTTGAGTCCTGGTTCGGTACACTAGAGCTTTTCCCGCTAAGCTACAGTGAATTCCTCGCATGCGTGCGTAATGCGTTACAAATAATAAAAGGAACCTTTATATTTTTTTGTTAATTAAGCATCATCGTTTATTGCAATGCCGAAGAATTGCCAAACTTAAGTGGCAGTGGGCGGGGCACATTGCTCGCAGAACGGATGGCCGATGGGGCAGTAAAGTTCTGGAGTGGCGACCGCGTACTGGAAGGCGCAGCGTGGGTAGGCCCCCCACAAGGTGGACCGACGACCTGGTGAAGGTCGCGGGAATCCGCCGGATGCGGAAGGCACAGGACCGGTCGTTGTGGCGATGCTTGGGGGAGGCCTATGTCCAGCAGTGGACGTCTTTCCGCTGAAATGATGATGATGATGATGATGATGTTTATTGCATAATGTTAAAACGAAGATAGAAGAAGACAAAAAGCGTGAAATAGAAAACAAAAGTGTAACCAGAGCTCAGAGCTTCATCCAGCAGTAACTGCGTGTCTCAGGATACAGACTTAGAAAAAACAAAGTACACAGGATATTAAAATTTTACTACACAAGATAAACTAAAGTAGGTAGTTTTATTTGCATCTAAAAATCAAGATACTAAAAATAGACCAACTCCATCTTCAAGAGAAGTAGTAACGGTACATATTTCATTCGTATGAGCCTCATCCACTCAAGTTAGTCGGGGCAGAAATCATAACGAACAATCCAGCACGCGAACATAAAGAATATCATTCATAACAAACATACGTTCTCTTGTTCCGAGTACTGTATGGTTTATTAAATAAAATGCGAAGTGTTATAACAAATAAGGCGCTTACAAACTAAAAAACTGTACCGACGATCTAAGTAACTGCAGCCGTCGACGGTAGTTGACGGCTGCAGTTACTTAGATCATGATTTATGACTCACTCGCAAGTAAGACATGAATTCACTGTCGTCAGTGTAAAGAGATAGCCATCGACATGGAAGTAACAATATTAGCACATCAAAACAGAAAGCTTTACTTACTTTATATTTTTTGGTTTTCGTCATCTTCCGTCCCTAGCCTAGCATGTTGATGATGCGAAAATCTAAAAAAATATGTTTTTGGTACATTTTACACAGAACCATCTACTCTCAAACTAAGCAGAGCATTTACTATAGGAACTAGACAATGGATATAATACTTATATACTTTTTTTTGTAAATACTTACGAAACTACTAAATGAAAACACCCAGACCAACACAAACACTCATGTTCACCAAACAAATATTTGTGTCCTGTGGGAATCGAACCCACGATCTCGTGATCAACAGTCCGACACTTGAACCACTAGACCACAGACGCAGTCAAAATCTTTAAATCTCTAAAGTCTGAATACTTCTATAATCTCTAAAATCTTCTAAATACCTCATTGTTGTCTAAAAAATTTACAAAATATATGATATTATATACATTCAAACATTTAAGTTCTACAGTAAACATCATACGAACATTTATCATATCTTTAAATAATTCTATATAGGTACGCACGGCTACACATCAAGCTGTACATTTCCAGTACAAGCTGATCTCGTATTGTACGGAAAGCCTATACAATGCGAGGTCAGCTGATACTGGAAATGTATAGCTTTATGTGTAGCCGTGTGTACTTGAAATTAATTCACGCTACATGGCCATGCATTTTTAAAGTTTAAATGAAGCGTACATCATGCTCATAATATACATAAAGCACCCGTCTCAGTTTATTTACATTGATATGCACTCAGTTGCGACTGGGTTCAACTGTTCTGTTGGTATGCGATAACCACAGCGCCACCATTACTTTTTACGTTAAATAAATCGAATCTATGGGTTGGTAAATCCCTGTGTGTTATAAATGTGGAATGAGTGTATCTGTTTGTTGGCAACATTTTTGTAGCTTACTTCCAAACTAGTTTTATTCATTTTGGCAGAACTATTTTGATAAAAACTTAGGGTTTTATACAATGAAAAATTATAAAAAAAATCGGTCTCAGCTAATAAAGTCTTTGTCAATCCCAAAAACAAATGTAATTGCCACTTGAAAAAAATCAACATTACTTACATTAAAACTAAGTTGAATTCAGAATGACAAAAACAGTTTAAAAAGTCTTTAAATTATTTACCTTGCAAAAGAAATGTTTGTGTCTTGTTAAATAGAGTTTCTAATCCGAAATCATATAAATTGTAGATTCATATTGTCATTAGATTGAAAATTTTAACAACAGAATATTAAGAGATTCTATGGGTAGAAGTACATGTAGTATGAGTAGCCTTTGTACATGTAATTTAAAAACTATTAAGTATTGTTGTGATTTTCTTGTGTGCAATAAAGAATAAGAATAAGTACATGGAACGGCTGGTGACAGGGAAAGTAGAAGGAAAAAAACCTCCAACTGGAGATAGTATCACTCCACCAAGTGGCTGATCGAAACAAATGGAGGCAGGCAATTGACAAACTTAATCGGAGTCACGATCCTCAGCAGTGAGACAGCAATCAAGAAGAAAAAGAAGTAAGAGATAAATAATTGCAAATATAAACAATACCACACATCTTTTGTTTACATAATTTATAAAGACAAATTATTTACTTTCATCAATGGAATAAACAAGAATTCTGTTGAGTAAATATTATACTCTTTAATGTAAAACATTCCATCTATCTTATCTTAATATATCTTAGATGGAAAGTTTTACAGTGTGCCTAGGCCCATAAACTTTATAGCAAATATAGCGGTAGATAGATAGATGATAGAATATGCTTTATTGCACACCATGAAAATAGTAGTAAACAGGAACAACGTATAAACATTGGCGGACTTATCGCTAAAAGCGATATCTTCCAGACAACCTTTGGATGGACACAGATCTAGATCATGAGGGCAGTCCGTGGAGTACTACTGCGTGTTTATAAACTAAAATAAATAAATAGCACAAACTTATATAGGTATCATAAATATATAGTACATATAAATACATGTATAATCTTACAATTTAGAATAGAGATTTGATACATAGGCAATGTCTTAGTAAATTACAATCTATTTATGCTAAAATAAATAAGATAAAATTAAAGATATCGGGAGATATCTTTATTGATGGTGAGATTGATGATTACATGATGACATGATTTTTATTGTTATTTTATTAGAATATATTTTTGTTGTTATTTTATAGTAGTAGTCTTTGACAATATACCTATAGACCAAATGTCAAGAACAAAAATTTGATACATTCAAAACCCTGCCGATTTGCGTAGTACACGCGAATTACGCACACACTCACATTCAAACAAGCCGAACTGTTTATTGTATTTCGAATCACCGAACGTGTCACCACGACACTTAACTGTCAAAGAGCTTTGAAAAAAATCTTAAAATGCCTCCGTATGGCGTGAAACGGCGCAAAAATTATTCTACAGCGCATAAAAAATCTGATGGAATTACTTTTCACAAGTTAGTAATTTATTTTAATCATATTTTAATGTTTACAATTCATTTTCTTGTAACCTTACCGCGGCAAGGAATATTTCTGTGTTGCATGTTAATAAATTATAATTTACCCCAGAAATCGGGTAAAATTCATCGTCATGTTATTTTTACGCTTTTTTTACTTTTTAGCTTTCCGAAAGACCATAACAGAAAAAAAGAGTGGGTTGAAGTAATACGTAATAGCATAAATGAAAATAATTGGTCACCATCCAATTATTCACTCATTTGTAGCGAACACTTTGTTGAGCATGATTTATACATGACTAAAAACGTGATCCCTCCTTTTGGGCTGCGCCGCAGTCGGGTGAAAATTTCTATTAAAACAACATAATGAATCCTTCGCATCTACCACAATGGAATCCAATGAAATGAGTAATTTTTGATAATTTTGCAAATAATTTACCAAGGAATAGTACACAAGTATACAACCAACAGCAGTAATTTTATTTTTAGTATAATGTTCCATTTTTTAAGTAACTACTATTAATAATTAAACCCTGATTAATTATATTTCAATTGTTTTTCTTACATCTAGCATTTTCTTCGCTGCAGTGAGATGAAAAGTTGTGTGTTTTGCACGGCTGCAAAATTATTTGCGTCTCGTGCCTTTACATTTGTTTGATTATATTTTAGAATTCAATCTTAAATCCTTCGCTTGCTTTAATAGAAGAAAACGCGCTAAATAATAACTTTACAGTCTTGCATAGCAAATAACAATTTTTTAAGTTATAGTTATATTCTATGTACGGCCAGGGACACGAATTATTTAGCAAATTGAGACACAAATTTTGCCGTATTTTGCCTTTCTAGCCCTGATCCTAGTCGTTGGTATACTGATAACGAATGACAATAATTGTTATTAGTAATATACGGAAAATTTAAATTGACAGTCAATTTGCTAAACAATCCCTTTCCGTGACTTTTCATAATTCGATCGTATTAATTATTTAAAGACTTGATATTAGTCGTGGTCAGTTGTTTGATATCAGGGGTAAAAAGATTTTATCTAGCAACACTCCCATCGCTGTCAATGTCACTCATACATTTGCAGACCCTGCATCAATTCAATGTTCCGCTGGAATTTGTCTTGAGTTTTTACTTGGTCTATGGTAGTAGTATAGTATTTTATTTTATTATTATATTATGTATCCAATTTGCACATCTGACAACCCCATTTTCTGTCCAGTTCTTTCTTGTCCATCCTAAGGTTGCCTGGAAAAAATCGCTGATCGCGATAAGGCCGCCATTTGTACAATAGTTTAAATGCGTATTCAATGTAATGTTTTTCATGGTGTACCATAAAGCATATATAAATAAATAAATGATTTTTTTATAAAACAGAGTGACGTTACCAAGACGAACAATTCAAATTCACTCTGTTCTTTTTATATTGGGCCAGGTTTAATTAGCATTAATGGGAATGTAGCAGACTAGCAGCCAAGTGGCGCCCCCATCAGTAAAAAAAAAATTACTCGCTGAATACATCATTTATCGGAAATTCGTTTTTAACGATTGAAGTACAGGTACTATAGTTTAATCAGAAGCTATTAACTCTGTAAATTATACTTCGCTGTAGTAGTAGACAGAAAAAGTTATAAAGTCGACCACTTTTGGAATGTTTTCTAGCTACAACTACAGCTATATTTTAAAGAGTTAATAGTTTCTAATTAAACTGCAGTACCTGTACTTCAATTGTTAAAAACGTATTTCCGGTAAATTATGTACTCAGCTAGTAATATTTTTTTACTGATGGGGGCGCTACTTGGCTGCTACATTTCCCTTAAAGTGTATATTTACACAATATTTTCTCAAAATAAACAATTGCATTATCTAAGAAAGGATTTGTTTAGGTAATAAACTGAGACTGAGACTGTTGTCTTACATTCGTGTATCCAAGATCCCATTCTTAAACACTTTCCATATAATTCAAGGCTAATTAAGTCTTGAGAGGCTGTTAGGGACCAAGTGGAGAAGGTGGAAGGTGGTAATTAAGGTTCCTTGCTCACTGTTTCATTAAAATTTCACCTTCAGTGTCGAGTAACGAGTCATTAGCGCAACTCTTTGATGCATACTAATTGTATTCACTTTGTAAGTACCTAATTGTAATTAAAGATGGACTGCAAAGTGCAGGTAAAGGAAGAATTCTTGAGAGAATTTTTAAAATGATAATGTTCTTTTTTGTTTTGTGGGTTGCTTGAGCTCTGAGTTTTTGAGTAGAATAGGTTTAAGTCATATCAGCAGTATAATTCATAGACACGGATCTGAAATGAATGACATTTACAAACAGTACTTACCATTTGAAACATTAATAGAAGACTTAGTTTTTCTCTTATCATCAACCCCTTATACCTAATAGTAACAATAAATGAAAATTCCTTATCACGTCATAAGTACACAATACTAGTGTTGTGATATTAGTAGTAGTGATTAACTAGCTAATTTTGTGGGCGTAGGTTTGAATCCCACTTCTGATGACAGAAGCGGTCTAAAATAAAATCTTCACACTAAGAACATTTGGACCAAACTTAAATTACAATACTAACAAAGGTGACCTATCCTGAACTTATTCACTTATCTAATCATAAAATATAACTAAATGTAGCTGTCAGGTGATAGAAGAGATCTAAAATAAAATAGCTATCAATGATTTCAAGTGTAAACTACATTAGGCAACAAATAAAACGTTACACAATCGCCTTTTTTCCATTTTGAATCATCAGGAAAACTGTAGTTATCAGTTAAATGAGGATAATGTAATTAACTAGCTAATTTTGTGGGCGTAGGTTTTAATCCCACTTCTGATGACAGAAGGGGTCTAAAATAAAATCTTCACACTAAGAACATTCAGACTAAACTTAATATTACAGTACCAACAAAGGTATCCTGAGTTTATTTACTTATCTAATCATAAACTATAACTAAATGTAGCTGTCAGGTGATAGAAGAGATCTAAAATAAAATAGTTATCAATGATTTCAAGTGTAAACTACATTAGGCAACAAATAAAACGTTTCACCATCGCCTTTTTTCTATTTTGAATCATCTGGAAAACTGTAGTTATCAGTTAAATGAGGATAATTGATCATGTTCCACTCGTAAATTGAGACGTCTGGCAGGCAAGGCTTAACGACTTCTCCATAAATTGGGAATCGGGTCCGAAGATCGAAGGATTAACCAATTATTCGGCCTGTGAATGAGCTGCGAAATTGGAACCTTTGTAAGGACCTTGAAGAATAGGTGGAGGTACTATATTTACCTCTTTATCTTTTTCTTTGAACACTTATGTATGAACGTTTTTTGCATTTATTTGTTTCATAGATTGACATCGCAATAGTTATAGTATCTCATTCAATTTTTTTTGTATGTTTAATATTCAAAAAAATCATGAACAAAACAGCAGCAATTTCTTAAAGAAATAAGCTGTGTTTTAGTACTATTAATTTTTATGTCTTTTTAGGCTTCCGTAGTTCTTACAAGGAACCCTTATAGTTTCGTCATGTCCGTCCGTCTGTCCGTCTGTCCGTCTGTCCTAATCCTTAACAACTTAATAACTTCTACAGTTATAAACATAAGTATATGAAATTTTGTAAAAAAATAGTCTACATATAGATCTCAATTTTAAAAGAAAGAAAAAATCGTGATTAAGTATTTTAGGGGTGGCGCCCAGACATTGGATGTGGAAGGCAGAGGACCAAGTGTTGTGGTGCAACTTGGGAGAGGCCTATGTCCAGCAGTGGACTGCGATAGGTTGAGTTGAGTTGAGCCCAGACATGTGAAATGGATATGAAAACATTTTTTTCGCTGCACCCTCTCGTGTGGGGTATCATTAAATAGGTTTACTAAAATAAAGGTAATGTTTCATATACCACTTTTTTATCAGGTGTACCATCTGCGAAATATAGCCTGCCAAAGTGGCTTACAATGTGTCCCCCCCTGCCATTTCTAAACTATACAACGTAGAAACTTTTAGTCTTCCACGTTGATAGACCAATATAAATACTCTCTTTTAAAATTATTTTGAATACAATGTAGTTATAAATTTTCGAGTTATAGAGAGAAAACTGCAAAATACTTAAGACGTCCTAGAACAAAGGTCACTGACCTTAGAGAAAAATGGTCTCAGCAAATAATGCTCCTTTAGTTACTTTCTATTCAAAAAAATCACAAAAAGTTACTTTGTGATATATTGACATGACACACTTCTTAAATTTGGAACTATACAGCGCCATCTAGCGGCTACTAACAACACTCTCTGAGTCGCCAATGCTGCCGTCTATTGCAAAAACTAAAATAGCCATGATTAATATTCGATTTGATTTGGTTGTAATTACACCTACTTAAGGAACCCTATAATACTTAGCTGACGACATGCTCTTGGCCGGTTTTTTATTATTATTTCTCTATGTGTGATAAACTTAATAAATAAATAAAATAAAGCAGGCGTATTATAAATGACCCTCTTTCTTCTCATGGGTGTCGTAAAAGGCGACTAAGGGATTCACCAGAGGATGGGCAGCAGCGTTCTCTGAGTATTTAAACAACCAACTGCGATCGCCAACCCGCCTGCCAAGCGTGGCGATTATGGCATATCCCCCCCCTTTGGGGGAGGCCTTTATCCAGTAGTGGACGTTTTTCGGCTGAGATGATTATAAATGAACTACGCCTGCTGCTTTTTTTGTACCTATATAGGTACAAAAAACAAGCATTTATTTAAATCTGAACCCGTCAGTTTCTGTTTCGAATATCGATAAGAATGCCAAAAATACACACAATACCCTCAACGTAAAAACAACAAGTACGTCCAAAACACGCACCCAAAAAGATATTTTCTACTGATAAATCCCTAAGGGTGACTTGTTCATCTTCCGCTTCACTAGTAACAGAGAAAACAACCCGCAAAAAATATTTTTCAAAGCCTGATAAACCTCCCCCATCAAATAATAATATCTCGTCCATGATCTATATTTAAATATTCATTTATACCCTTTTTCTAGAGGTTGTCACGCGTTTAACCCAAAAAGTCACTCGGATTTAATAACGTGCTTCATTTTGAAATTTAAACGGCAATTTTTAACCTCTCATCTGAGTCAAAGACCACTAATTGCCTTTTTCCAACAAATTAATAATGGACAAAAGGTTTTTTCTAAAGAATAGAAAATTATGCTAGGTGCATTTAAAAGTTTTCCTTTTTTTGTTGTTTAATGGTGGAGTTTGGATTTAAAGAGAAAATAAAACTATTTCTAATAGTTACGGAGTATGACACTTTAATAAAACCCAGGCACCCATCGACCTGATACCCCATAGAAACTGATTTAAATAACGAGAGTTCATTAAAAGACATCAACGTACAGTGCGCGAAATATGAATTTTTGCATCTCTTTCTTTCGCAGGTACCACCACATATGTCTTTGTTTGTCTTATTTTTAGTATTCTTTGCTAAACTACATAATATGCACTATAATCTGACCAAGTTTGACGCTGGTACATATTATCGTTTTGAAGATAGAGCAGGAACAAAAACGTTGAAAAAAATGCATGTTTTTTGAGGTTTCTTGGACCCCCTTTGGCTTTAGACTTTTTTTGTTTCTAGTATTTGTCGTGATACACCTCATAGCAACACATATTCTGAGAAAATTTCAACCAGTTACCTATTACTGTTCAAAAGATACAGCCCTGTGACAGAGAGATGGACGGACGGATTGACGGACGGCATAGCGAGAGTAATAGGGTCCCGTTTGACACCCTTCGGGTACGGAACTTCGGAGCTTTTTATCTCAAATTTATTTTTATATTTTTAGATTCTAACCGTAGTAACGCGATATGAACTCCCGCGATTATTGGAGTACATACAAAGTGAAAACTTTGTTTGTCATGTAACAGAATACAGCTCTTTGTTCTCCTTAACCCGATATCCGCTTTCGTCTTCAAGGCACAGTACACAGTTATACTTCCACAGCACTTATTTTTACCGAATATTCTCATAACGAGTATTTTCAGTAATACGATTCACTTGCTTTTACTTTAAAAGCATTCAAGTCGTGAAGCGAAGAGAACTGAATTTCATGGCTAATAAACTCATAAAATATAACGCAGTATGAAAACATATTTTTGCAATGAAATACCTGTTTTAGTTTTTCTTCCTCGTTTTTAGGGTTCCGTACCCAAAGGGTGCCAAACGGAACTCTATTACTCTCGCTACGCTGTCCGTCCGTCTGTCTGTAACGGTAATAGGTAACCAGTTGAAATTTTCACAGAATATGTGTTATTGCTTATCACGACAAATACTAAAAACAAATAAGTCTAAAACCAAAGGGAGGCCCCATACAAAAAACCTCGAAAAAAAAATCTTTTTTTTTAACGTTTTTGTTTCTGCTCTGTCTTCAAAACGGTAATACATCAATCAATCAATCAACTCAGCCTATCGCAGTCCACTGCTGGACATAGGCCTCTCCCAAGTTGCGCCACAACGCTCGGTCCTCTGCCTTCCGCATCCAGTCCCCCCCAGCCACGTTCTTCAGGTCGTCGGTCCACCTGGCAGGGGGGTGCCCTACGCTGCGTTTGCCGATACGCGGTCTCCACTCAAGGACTCGTCTGCTCCAACGGCCATCGGTCCTTCGACAGACATGGCCAGCCCACTGCCACTTCAGCTTACTGATCCTACAAGCTATGTCAGTCACTCCGGTTCTTCTCCGGATAATCTCGTTGCGGATTTTATCCTTCAAAGAAACTCCAAGCATAGCTCGCTCCATAGCTCGCTGAGCGACTTTAAATTTGTGGACTAGCCCAACTGTCAGTGTCCACGTCTCGGCACCGTAAGTCATGACTGGCAGGACGCACTGGTTGAAGACCTTTGTCTTCAAACTTTGCGGTATAGGCGACGAGAAGACTCGGCGAAGTTTGCCAAATGCTGCCCAGCCCAGACGGATCCTTCTGTTGGCTTCTTTCTCGAAGTTTTGTCTACCAAGCTGAATTGCCTGCCCTAGGTAGACGTATTCCGTTACAACTTCGAGTGCCGACCCTTCGACGAATATTGGCCTCGGCATGACATACATATTGAACATGACTTTAGTCTTGTCCAGATTCATGCCGAGACCGACACGTCGAAAGGCACGTTAATTTGACGCTGGTATGTATTGCCGTTTAAACGCTTAAACGGTAATACATACCAGCGTCAAACTTGGTTTGATTATAGTGTGTAGTAAGTAGTTTTGCAACAAATACTAAAAATAGGGCAAACACAAACATGTAGTGGTACCTGCGTGTTTAGGCGCAAATGCCTAGTCGATTTTTGATAGCAAATCACACTGCATGTTATTTTCTCATACGTAGGTAGTTTAATAAAATTGTTAACTTAAAATTAATTTTAGATCACCGTCAACATATTTGATATTTCTTTTCTAACACTTAACTTGTAAGAATCTGGATTACACGTATACGACCAGGAAGACCTAGATTTTTATTTAAATATCTACCAGCCAATCGTACCTATACTCAATACTCAATACTCAATACTCACTCAATACCTATTTACTGGAAAGGAGGAATAATTCTAAACATGATCCATCGAGCCGCATTACGAGGGAAGTGATCAGCGTTTATTTTATTTTGTTTAATACCCATTACTCATTTGCAGTTTCATTGTGAAACTATGTACCCTACTGAATAGCCTAAAAATACACTATTTTGTGTATTCTAAGCAGAAACCAGGTTTGTCTTGTAAATTCAATACCTATTATTGTTGTTTCCTTAGTTTTAAACAGGTATTTACTGCATTATTTGGCACAAATTTTATATTGTAAAAAGTGAGTCATTTTTGCAAGTCATTCTGTCATTCTACGTAATTATTGCTTACTTTCATCGTAGTAATTCCATCTTATATAGTAATATCATTGTAAAATCATAGTTAATCAGTTTAATTGTAAGCATACCCAAGTTTTATAAAAGTCCTTACCTGAATCTTACCTTAATTGTCCTGTTAGGCCGTCAATCATTCAAAAGAAAAATTAAGAGCTTATTCTAATTGTAAATCCTAACAATTCCAGGCAAATCGGATCAGTCTCGGGCTCTCAAAATGACAGAGAAAGAGGAGAAGGAGCTAACAAAGAAACGAGCCAGTTTTAAAGGCCGTCTTACTGTGTTTGCCAACTATCTAATCTAAGCGAATTGAGTGGTACATTAAGCCCACTGCAGCTAACCGAGTTGCAGCTAAGAATTGGTAAGATTGAAAATGTATCTGAACAATATGACCAAGTGCAGTTGTGGTTAGAGTGCCTAGTCGACACAGACCAGTAAGCCTCAAGACGCCACAAAAACAAAGTTTTGCATGAGAACACAGTCACAAAATGTTGGCGGGGACCGGCGGGCGGACGGCGCGTTTTGATTGGTCAGCTCAAATGTTCGGTGATATGATTGGTGCCGCTCGCTGACGGAGTGACGTCCCGATTGGTGGCTGGGCGTAGCACTGCATATCTGCTTTGTGACCGGGAGTATCCGGCTAATAGGCGTCTAGAGGCTTACTGGTCTGTGCTAGTCGATGATATGAGTCTGCAAACTGTTGCGAGGAGTGACTTCGAATCATTATACTATAAGCATCTTTCTCAAGCTCAAGAACTACTTGTTAGCAGTTCTAAGGTAGTAAAAAGTGAAAATTTTGATAGTATACATGGTTATCAAACTGGTAATCAGAAACTGGTTAAATCTTAATATATAAAACAAAGTCGGGTTAGTTACATCATTTATAACTCAAGAACGGCTGAACCGATTTTAATGATCTCTGATTTGTTGGATTCGTCTCCGCCCCGAATAGCAGAATAACTATTAAAATATCTGAAATATTCACGGGGAAAAAACGGAAAATTAATTTATATAGAAATACATAAAAAATACTCGAATCGAAATTTCAACAAAAATGTAGGGTACCTAACTTTTGCTGTCAAGCAAAAACGTTATAGTTATTTTATTGTTTTTGTTACTAGGTGATTATTCTGTTTGTGTTGCTATGTGATAACTTAACTATTTCATTCTTATCAATTGAAAAATACGTTGAAAGATTTTGTTACAGACATAGATAGGATACAAGTCAAGCTAATATAAAGCGTGTAAAAAGCATATAAAGATTACCCGTTGATTTGTTTGTTTTGTGCAAGTCTCTTTGACGGTCGCTGTCAGATACGAACTGCAGCGTCACTGTAACTTGACGGACTCTTGAGCGTCTTAAAAGTACGTGAATTAGAGCCCTGGATTGAAGACAGACCATGAAATCTAACATAACTTGAATATAATTCTTATGTACGTGTGAATGTCACTGAACTCCTACTAAACAGCTGGACCGATTTTGATGTCATTTTTTGCGTGTGTTTGAGTGGGACCCTGGATGGTTCGGAATCACAATTGGACCCGGTAATTGCCGCTGCGATCGAGTCCTAGGAAGAGACAGGACATCGTCTGTCGGGACCGCTAGTTACCAATAATTCAATTGCCGAAATTCAGTGGTGCACACGAGAATTGGCTTGAATTTCACGACACTTACTCTAGTCTTATACATTCGAACGAGGAGATCACGGATATAAATAAGTTTCATTATCTTAGGGCCTCTCTGGAAGGTTCCGCAGCTTTGGTCATTCAATCGATTGAGTTTTCTTCATCAAACTATGCTATAGCGTGGAAATTGCTTTGTGAAAGGTTTAACAGCCAACGGGCGCTTGTGCAAAACCATGTTTCAGCCACTGAGGTATATGTACTACGTACTAGAGAAGACACCTCGAACAAAATGTTTGTAGCACGTTTTAGAGCTCCTGCACTCTCACTCGCTTAGCCACGCTCGCCGCGCGCGTGCTCCGCGGCAAGCAAGTTGCACGATATTTTTTGTTCGTAATGTCTACTCTAGTACGTAGTACATATTACCTCAGTGGTTTCAGCCTTATTTAATATAGATTCTATTAAGACAGAATCTTCTGTCAGTTTGAAACGGTTAATTGATCAGGTCAATAAGAGCCTGCGAGCACTTGATTCTTTAGGTGAACCGACTCAACATTGGGACACCCTTCTTATTTATATAATCAAGCAAGCTTGACCATAAAACGTTTCGTGAATGGGAAGAACTCAAAAGTCGGCTTGATAAAAATCAACGGATTGTTTTGTTAGTTTTTATTGAATTTATTCGCAATCGTGCAGATTTTTCAATGCACCTCGAAGGTCGTGTAATGCACAAGATCTGTGATTTTTTTCCGTATTGAAAAATATTTCGTCTTTACGTTTTTTCTTATTTCGAAAACAATGAGCGTGCAGTTACTTACATAACATAATCAGCCCATTACTGTCCCACTGCTAGGCAAACCAAAGCCAAATCAAAACCAGCCGCCGTCAGAAAAAAAAAAGCTGCTTGAATCTAACCTATTTAGGTAGCAAATCTTCTTGTGAGTCCAGCCGCAACGGTTCTGTTAATCTGTACTCCACACCCGCCATTATTCCTTGCTCGTTTTGTTCAATTTGTTTGTCGACCGACGCGGTCATAACCTCCTTGTATTGAATTTAAAAAAAATCTTTAATCTGCTTCTTTCTACTTATTTGAAAAATCTTTATCCTTTTTCCTTCCTTCGACGATGTCTGTGGTCTAGTGGTTCGAGTGTCGGACTGCTGATCGCGAGGTCGTGGGTTCGATTCCCACATGGCAGAAATATTTGTGTGATGAACATAAGTGTTTGTGTTAGTCTGGGTGTTTCTTATGTATTAAAAAATATCATATCCATTGTCTAGTACCCATATCACAAGCTCTGCTTAGTTTGGGACTAGATGGTACTGTGTAAAAATGTCCCAAAAATATTTATTTATTTATTTAATGTTCTTCCTACCGACTGCGTCATGTATTGTTTCGAACAGTAATGAAATAATTACAATAGTCTTTTTTAGGGAAAACATATATTTTATACTTAATATTTTTACAGCGAGCCACAGACTACTTTCACAACGTTTCAATGCCTACGCGCGCCATCCGCGTACCAGTGTTGCCAACTGTTGTACATTGTAATATATTACACGGGCCTCTTCTAAGTACGAGAAGGCTAAGGTCTTGGTCTAATACGCAGGCCTAGTGTGGGTTGGCGGACTACACACATAATTGAGAACTGTATGGAGCACTCTCTGGTGCGCAGGTTTCTTCACGATGTTTTCCTTCACCGTTAAAGCAAGTGATATTGATTTACGATCCGCACATTAATTCGAAAAGTCTATGATGCGGGCCTGATTCGAACTCACACCCTCCTGCATGGAAGGCAACCGTTCAACCACTAGGCAATCACTGCTTTTTGAGAAAATACTTATTTTCATTAAAAGCAGAATGTTGGTAAGATATAAAACTTATTCTATTACCTATGTCGGACCTACTCATTATTCGGGACATGTTCAAAATTTCCGAACTTTTCCTTCGCCTGCCGAGTAATGGACTTTCTACGACTACCTTTCAAAAAAGAAGAATCGCTGAATTTGGGCAACATTAGACGCTCCCGCGCCATTAAATCGGAGCCGAAGTTAACTTAGTTCGAGCGTACAAATTACATCAGTCTTAGTTTAGTAACACGGAAATGTTGGCGGAATTCTTTAAGAGGCGTAGGTATCTACATTATTCTGACGTCGGAATCCGACAATCCAGGGAATCGAGTCTGCGGATAATTCGTCTCGTAGGCCATCCGATCGACCTAATTCGGGGAGATCTCATTCGGCTAATGGCCGTAATGTTTCACCTGAGTGCGTTTACAGCAGTTGATTGAAGTATTTGTTCAACGAAGGATGGCCCTTACAATTCACGATAAGGAAAAGTTAGAAGTCGGTAGTTGAATAATTTATCTAGATTTTCTTTGATAGCAGATGTTCCGTGTTGCTCTAAGAAGCAATTAAGAGATTGAATTGAGAGAAGCGGTGGCTACTAATAGTCGTTTTAAATAAACGCGTTAAATTTCATCATGCACAATTAGTCAACCTCTTTACCGCAGCTACGATATGCAAAGTTACTTCTCTTATGATATTACAACTATCACTATAAGATTTCCTAAAATGTGACATAGGTACTTAATTGTTTTTTTATGAACTCTTACCACATTCTTGTTGTGGCAATAAATAATTTTTATTTCTTCTTTTTTTATTTCTTTAAAAAAAGTTTAAAAAATATTATGAAACAGAATTAACTGAAATTCAGATATTGGCTTACATCAACAAAACTTCATTCCTTAAAATTATTCAATAAAAACGTATTTTCTTACTTATCTTATTTAGTAAACAATCTTGGAATGTCTTTTTAATGCAATTCGTCATTAATAATAAATTTAAAGACATTATGTTAACGATCTAAATTGTGGAAAGAAAAAATCGCTCACGAGCAGGATTCGAACTTGCGTCCTCCACTTTTTGTACGTCTTTGGGTGACGTCAGCGATATCTTATTAAGAAACAGTGTTTCTTAACCGACTCGACTAACTTTGCGGTTAATTTCGATACCACAAGCAGTATTCACGGTAGCTTAGTGGCTAAAGCACTGGCGTACTGAGCCAAGAGTCACAGGTTTGAATCCTGCTCGTGAGCGATTTTTTCTTTCCACAATTTAAATCGTAACATTTCGATTCGCATGCGTAAATGCGTCAAAATAATAAAATTATTAGACATTATGTTAACAATTCTAAACACTAAATAATATTTTTTAACATAATTACATGTACAGAACTAGTAGTTATGTTTTATTAGCAGTTATTTAAATAATGAGACATGCCAAGATTGTTTACTAAATGAGATAAGTAAGAAAAACAAAGTTTACATAAATTGACCGAACCGAGAAAAAATTACAACAAAATATAACACGAGTATGTGTTGCTTACATACTCGTTTAAGTATATCACTGACAACCGTACACACACAAGCACAACCTTATTAGTAAACAGCCCAAAACAGGCTTACCAAAACTTAAATCAAAGCAACGGATATAAGCTCCGTAAAAGAACGAACGATCTAACTTATAAGCAAATCCCGTAGCGCTGAGGGCGGCAATAAACATTCTTAAGCAAACATACCCCGATATGAAGGTATTGAACTTTCCCGTCTTGCTATAATAATTTACATGATTTTATGTCCGTATACATGAAACAACGCCCCACGTCCGGCCTTCGACAGAGAAACCAAACAAAGGAATATCCCTTCATGCGATGGTTTACTATGTTTGGGTTTCGGCTTTATGCACTGTACCATGAATATTTTATTTACGTGACCAACATCTCTATCGCTTGTTTAAGCTATCGAGGAATGCAAAAATATTTGCTGGAACAACAGTTTTGGCTGATTTATGAATTTATCGGGATTGCATGACGTTTGCTTCGGTGATATTGAGTTGGTATTTGGTTTTATTGGTGTAGGATTTTGTATTAAATCAGCAAGACATCTGAATGAGAGTTTCTCAAGAAACACGTACAGGTATCAACACGGAATGTGTTAGTCAGGGTATCAGGGTTATTTTTAATATACCAAAAACACTTTAAGGGTAGTTTCTGCGCATCACTCTGCACAACTTTTCATCATTATGATCATCATCATCAACATCCTTCTAGCCTTTTCCCAACCATGTTGGGATCGGCTTTCAGTCTAACCATATGCGGCTGAAAATCAGTATTTTACACGGAGCGACTGCCATCAGACCCCCGCAAATCAGTTACTGGGTAATATCGACATTCGGAGATTAAACCAGCTGACAGACTTTCGGGCTTCTGACTACCCTTACATTATAATCATCATCATCAGCCTATATTAGTCCACTGCTGAACATAGGCCTCTCGAATGGCACGCAACTGAGATCGATCCTCGGCCACTCGCATCCAGTTGCTACTAGCCACCTAGCCAATATCATCGCTTCACCGAGTCTGAGGGCGTCCTACCCTACGTTTACCGATTCGCGGTCTTCACTTAAGAACACGTCTACCCCAATGGCCATCGGTTCTTCAGCTAATGTGGCTGGCCCACAACACAACTCAACGCACAATAATTATCCAGTTAGTACAGAACAGTAGATTTTTCTTTACCATTTTAGAGCTGCTGCCGAATTGCGTAACTCACTCGCGATTGCAATCATCTGGACTTCAATGTTCATTGCTCCGTGTGTTTTGACAATCCGTGTTATCGACAACTATGTACCACGCAATGAACTTGGCTTTAATTTCAAAATGAAAACTAATGTTAAAGTCAATGTATTACATAATTGCCCCACTGGTCCCATAGTAAAAGTTATGCAAAATTATCAGCAGAGAATACCTTTAAAGTGATTTTGGTATAATAAAAATAACCCTCTATCGAGCTATGTCTCTTCCACAATTTTCGGGCGGAATTTACGCTGGAAATTAAGCTCTTAAAACAATACGGGCAGGGAAATTGCGTTAGTTGACGACAAAATGTCGATGCATAGTCTGCGATGCGCTCACGATGAGCGGTCAAAGCCATTGACGATGTGACGGTTCTGGCCACAGAAATAGATAGAGTAGAATGGTTGTAATCACAATTTTACTTGCGATTCATGCGTGGCAACTTTCGAACAAACTACGCCTTACATATTGATTGAAAAATTAACTTTAATCAAATGTACTTTACAGCTTTTGTTTCTGCAGTTAGACAGTATAACAAGGCATTTTCTCGGGTTTTTGTTACAGTATTTATAGAAACAAGTCATAAGGCGGACTGAGAAAGGCTTTGAAATGCCCTGCACTATGGTGCAGAGTGTTAGCACGCGCGCTCTGCCCACTTTTCCATTCTATCTATTTATTTGGTTCTGGCTGAGTCAATCCTAATCAAGCTTAGGCGTTGAGTGGATGAAAACCCTAATGTAGAGCTCAGTGCATTTTGGTACGGTTACGGTTACGGTTTGGTACGGCATATCAAGGGTAACTATACCATTATCAGCTTTGCTTCGCCATCCTATACTATAAAAAAACTGCCGCCGAATAATAATGGAAGGATTACTGTGCACAGGTGCCGGTGAAATTACAATCACATACGAGACCTTCCATCTTCTTGTATCGGCTCTTCTTGTGTTCTTTTTATCTGTTTCGCTGATGCGACTTGCAATACCATTTGTCAACAGCCTAGATGGTGTTGCAGTTGTTATGGGCAATGATTCTGATGACTGCCTGACATCAATCAGGCCTTAAGATCGTTTCCCCATCCTATAACAAAAAAAAGTTTAATATGAGCGAGACTAAAATGTTTTCTTCTCCTTTCTGACTAGTTTCTACCAATAAGTAACATAAAGTCTGTTTTTTCTCTCTTGTCTTATTTAGTAAACAATCTTGGCATGTCTCTTTATTGTGGTTGAACGCTTACCTTCCATGCAGGAGGGTGCGAGTTCGATCCCGGCCCGCACCTCTGACTTTTCGAATTCATGTGCGGATTTATATTCGATTATCACTTGCTTTAACGGTGAAGGAAAACATCGTGAGGAAACCTGCACACCAGAGAGTGCTCCATACAGTTCTCAATGGTGTGTGTAGTCCGCCAACCTGCACTAGGCCAGCGTGGTGGACTAAGGCCTTAGCCTTCTCATACTGAGAAGAGGCCCGTGTCCAGCAGTGGGACAGTAATGGGCTGATTATGTATGTCTCTTTATTCAAATAACTACTAATAAAATATAATTACTAGTTCTGCACGTGTAATTAGGTTTAAAGATGTTATTTAGTGTGTGAATGGTTAACTTCAAATCATTATTATTGACGAATTGCATTATATTCAAATTCAAATGTTTTTTATTTCAAATAAACATAATTACAGGCACTTTTGAAACGTTAGGCTCTAGTTGCACGGTTCCAAATTGTAGGTCCTATAGAGAAAAACCAGCATAAAACTCCATTAATATACTCTTTTAAAATAGGTTATTGTTTATTACATCGAATTCAATCAAATAATGTGAGTATAATGTCGGTTAATGTCAGAAATAAACAAAAGTTTAATAGTAAGAATATTGCCTTCAGAATAAAAGTAAACTCTTACCATAGTATGTAGGATAGTATGTACGTAAGAGTTGCCATAGTATGTAGGAGCTGGGGTGCTGGCCAGAAAACCTCCACGTATGCCTGACGGCTGCTTTTCCTTCTGGACACGTCTGGAGGGAACGGCAGTTGTTTGGCCGGTGCATCCTGGATACGTGCAATAAAATCCTTTCGAGGGATTAACCTTCGGGGGATTTTATTGCCTGTGCCAAATATTCTGGCAAGAGAGGGGCCCGTTCTGGGCCAGTGGGGAGTTGCTCCACGTGTCCCTCTGTTTCCAACAGAGGGCACAGTGGAGGAGCAGGGGCGGGCCCGGTGTGCACTCACCCTGCCACTGGGCAGGCAGCGGGGGCACTGTCTCTCCCTGCCCCCGTCGATCTCGTAACCCCAGGAGTACCCGCTGAGTAGTGTTCTCGCGCCTCTTGGGACCGAGGGTCTTGGCTTAACCGCCCGGACCGCGAAGAATAAAACCTCTTTAAAAAATCACGGGAGGTAGGGCCTGCGAGCAGCAGACTCGGGGTAGTCTGCTGCCCGACCAGCAGCTGGCGTGGCTGGCACAGCTGGCGTAGTTGGCGCAGCTGGTAAAGGCCCATGAGGTGAGTTGGCGCGCAGTGTTCCGTGTGCGGCATCGAGGAGGGTGCGGCTGACGTTACGCCACATGGCTCGCCTGCTTGTGGCGGGCCGGGACCTGATGGGGGTGGTTGTGTGAATACTCACGGGCTCCCACGCCCCCGGCTAAGGTTCGACACTGGCTCCGCCTACCCCGGGTGGAGTGCGTCCATGAGGATTTTCCACGGTAAAAAAAAATATATATATATGTTTAGGAGCTGACCGGTCCCGACAGACGGCACCCGTTCACGACATTAAAATGACATGCCAAGATTGTTTACTAAATAAGACAAGTAAGAAAAAAGAGAGTGTACTGAAATGTATTACAAATAACTAAAATGTTATAATTACAAGCTAACACACATTAATCATAATCGTGGTGAATACATATTCAGATAGTGTCGCCAAATATGAATGTATGGTGGTATAGAAATTCCGTGGCCGACAATAGTCGTAATTCCAACCTCGCTCGGACGCGGTCGTCACCGGACGTGGGAACGAATACCTAATGACGTCCGATGGTCACATTTGTAATTTTATTACCACATCCCTATTCTTGTTATGGTAATCCTAATGACCTGGAGTTTGTTACGACCGTGAAAATTACTGCAATGTTGCGAGACGACTAAATCTTGGGTATAAAAGGAGGGAAAATGTTTTATTTTTCAAGAAGCTTCGAGTATTTAAGGTCATTTCGAGTTGTTTTCTTCTGTACGTTTTGTTTGTGTCCGGTTTTTTATGTCCAAATAACATCTAGAATTTATTACGATGCTTGGTCCTTTTTAGAGCCTTGAAAATGTACCTAAATAAGCGGGTAATATAACCAAATGTAAGCTAAAGAATAAAATTAAAATATTAAGAGAGCTTTTATACCAAGCCCAGAATGAACATGTGTTTTTTTATTTACACTCGAATGTGTAAATAAAAAATCCATAAAAACGACAAAATAAATATAAAACACGCTACACTTATTTACAAGTACCTTTATTAAAGAACCATAGGAACAAAATGACGATCATGACCAGGTTTCCTTACATAAAACCAGTAATAATTCACCTACAGAGTAAATAAAGAGACAGAGAATACACGAACAAGTAAACAGAATAAAAAATAGTTCTGAGTATAATCCAGATGGTAATGACACTACAAAAAACATTTTATTATTCACAAACAGTATCAAAGAAGGAAGTTCCGGCTCGCCGAAATTATTTGCATCTGAAAGAGGGTAGTGCGAACTACTTGTTTTCTTGATAGTACAGTTGGACTCTCGGAAAAACATCCGAAAGGTATTTGAATGCAGATTGTTAGTTTTTGTTCGAAATGTATGTAAGTTAAGCAGCTTACATTGTTTGCGACAAACATTGGGTCAGTATACGGAGACCCTTGTTGTCCTTGTAGTGGGTAATCCTGTGACCATAACCAACAAGTTTGATCCCACTAATATTGTAAATGGGTGTTTGCTTGTTTATTAGTTTGTTTATTTTTCCTTCAATCATGCTGAAACGGCTTAATAGATTTGAGTGAAATTTGGCACACAGATAGACCATAACCTGCATCAACATATTGGCTACGTTTCACCCCGGGAAAATAAATAGTTCTCAAGGGATGCGCGATAATTATTTTTGTGATAAGCCAAATAATATGCGGAAGAAGTTGTGGGCAAAGTCTTATGTAGTATAAAAGGTGGCTGAAAACATATGGCGGGAGTTTTTTTTTAAACTAGATAGCCACATGATTTTTTTGTCAGAATACGGTACAATGCAGTTGTTACAAAAAAAAATTGATCCACCATATTCTGCCGTTTTCAGTGTACAAATATTTTAAATTATGATAGTTTATAATGCCTGCGCTTCCCGCATCCAGCGGAATTCCATGACCTTCACCAGGTCGTCGGTCCTCCTTGTGTGGGGCTTACCCACGCCGCGCCTTCCAGTACGCAGTCACCACTCCAGAACTTTTCGGCTCCATCGGCCATCCGTTTTGCGAGCAACAACGGTATGATGGGGGGGACTGGATGCGGAAGGCAGAGGATCGAGCGTTGTGGCGCAACTTGGGAGAGGCCTATGTCCAGCAGTGGACTGCGATAGGCTGAGTTGATTGATTGAACGGTATGATATATGTTATGTTATGACAAGTATTAGATTAAATAATAAGAATAAAGCAAGTATTCAATTCAATTTATTCATTTTTCGTGAATATAGGTACATTGGTTGTTACGTCAGGAGTATTATTAGCACCACTATATCCTACCACTAATGTAGCGTACAAAATTACAGTTATAATAATTAAACAAACAAAAATAAAAAATAGCATTAAAATCACATTGCAAGTCATGATTAAACCATGCCTAGAATAAAAATTAAATTAAATATGACATTCAAATTAGTCATTAGTCACTATGCATTTAAATATCATGTCTAATTAGGTGTCTAATATGGTGGCCAGCGTCGTCCTTAAAACAAAATCGAACTATAGTATGGCTAACTACATAAGATTAAACGTGTTCTTTATAATTTTAATTTCTTCGGGGTCACCACCAGTGGTTAGGTATAATAAAATAATTGATACGATAATATTTCATGTGGAAATACGTGCGTCGGTGGCGGCATCGTCGATTTTCGAGGCGACTTGTCTCGCGGTAATTTTCAAAGGGCACCACTATTTTAGCAGATGTACTACTTTTTAAGTTAAGCAGCTTACATTATTTGCGAGAAGCAGTGGGTCAGTTTACGTTGAACCTTTTGTTCGTGTAGTGCGTAATCCTTTGACCATTACCTACAAGTTTGACGAGTAAATATCTTGTCAAATTTGTGAATTTCAGTTAGGTAGACTGTTCCTGGAACAGTTTTGGTAAGGGTTTCTGCGTATAGTTTGATTTTCTATTAAATTTACTGGACAGGATTCCAACACGTGGGAAATTCTGCGAGGTGCGTTCCGATGGAATATTTGAACAGGAACGAATTCCACCTCGATAGATTCCTGTGGCCTCGAATGACGTAAGCTCTATAGTCGTATCGTATCATATCATACAAACATATTATAGTCATATTCAAGAACAATTACTCTAAGAAATAAAAATCTGGATAGCAGTTTGTACTCTAAGAATTTGTACTTGATTCTTCTGCTGATTATTAGGTATGACAAAAACTTAACTTCATGGATCTTTTCAATTACATAATCAGCCCATTAAACTGCTGGGCAGGGGCCTCTTCTGGGGAGTAAGCAGGAATCCGCTGGCCTAATTCGGGTTGGCGGATCAAGAACTATCAAGAACTTTTAGGAGCATTCTCAGTTGTGCAGGTTTCCTCACGATGTTTTCTTTCACCTAAGTATGTATTTACAAAAAAAAAGTATATAAGTATTATATCCATTGTCTAGTACCCATAGTAAAAGCTCTGCTTAGTTTTTGACTAGATGGTGTTGTGTAAAATGTCCCAAAAGTATGTATGTATGTACTTCATACAACGTGTTATTGAAATAACTCAAAACCTCTTAAGTTGTCATTGTACTCATCAGTATGAACAACTTTTACTACGGGACCAACACTGAAATCACGAAAAAAATATCGGCTGTTCCTTAATTTTGCCGATTAATGTAAACACAAATGTTGGGAACATCTGATATTTTTTCCGCGATTTCAGGGTTGGTCCGATAGAGTAATTACATTTAGATAAGTAATTACATTCTGATCTGCACATGGATCCGAAAAGTCAGAGGTGTGGACTGGGTTTGAACTTAGATCCTTCTGCATGGAAGGCAACCGCTCAACCGCTAGGCTCCCACTGCTTCAACCTCTCTCTTGAAATCTCTTCATCCGACATTCCAAAAAAAAAAACTGTGTTTCATAAAATCATCATTCGCAAGTCTCATTCATGTCACTACTACACTAGAAATACAGTCTCAGTGAAAGTTTCATATTACAAAACGATACATCCAATAATTTAACATTCGCATCATGCGCGCTTACAATTGCGGTATAGCATTGCATATTCCATAAAAGAACCACTTGCAGCTCGCTATCAGAGGCGACGAAGAACTTGACAGCTTGATCAAAGCCACCATCGCGGGCGGCGGCGTCATCCCTCACATACACAAGTCGCTAATCGGACAGAAAGGTGGCCCTGGTGCTCCTGTTTAAATATCCCTTCGCTGCATTTGACTCCGGGTATGTTTTCTATGAAACTTATCAGCTGATTGACAAATAGTTTTCAAAAATGTTAGTGATGTGAACAGTGGAGTGTTTCCAGGAAACTGTTGGGTCCGGACTAAATCGTTTAGTAGTTAATAAGTACTATAAATATTTTAGTGATAAGGAGATTTAATATGATTGTAGAATTAAGTTTAATTTTCTTGTTTGTTCGTGGGACATGATATTTTTCTAAGGCATTGGTTATTACAATGACATAAACATACTTAATCAGAGGCTGGTACATCTTAATTTTTGGGAATACATATGCAACCCTAATTAGTTCATAATTTGTTTAAAGCTATAAGCTGTTGTAATTATTTTGCAGCATTTTGTATTTTTAAGTGACAAGCACATTGTTGTTCAAAATTTTAATTTGGTCTGATAGAACATACTGTTACAAGTTTTAAGAAATGTATTTTGATCTTTGAAATACATTGAGAAAGCACTGAACTCGCAACAACACAACTCAAATCAGGCCTCGGTAACTTCGGTCCCAGGATAAATCTTCAAATGTACAGTATTAATATGGCTGTAAATGGAGAAATTTATTATGGATGAGCTACGAACCATTGTGGTGTTACCAGCGGATTTTTTTTTCATTAACAAAGGTTTAATTTTCAACGGGAAACATATCTATTGCGATTTTGTTTCATAAAATATGAAAACGTTCTTTATTCAATTTTTAAACGCAAAGGTATGGTACGAATATGGATTTATTTCATTGTTGAAATCTATTTTCGTTTTGGATTTTCGTTTTTTATTCCGTTTACTGTATGTCAGTATACGTTCATACTTAGATGATTATTTTATTTGTTTTTAATAGAAAGAGAGAAGAAACATATAAAGATATAAATTATGGAAAGAAAAAATCGTTCACGAGCAGGCTGTGAACCTGCGACTCCTGGCTCAGTACGCCAGTGCTTTAGCCATTATGCTACCGTGAACACTACTCGTGGTGTAGAATTTAACTTACGTCTTTTGGTGACGGCAGCAGCATTTATCACCTTGGCATGCGTAAATGCGTTAAAAATAATTAAGAAACATTTACGTGACGCACAGACCAGTAAGCCTCTAGACGCCGCTTAACTGGACACCCCCGGTCACAACGCATATGCAGTAGCACAGCATATCATACGCCCCGCGGCCAATTAGGACGTCAGTCCGTCAGCAAGTAGCACCAATCATAGGGAATCGTACCACCGTACTTTTGAGCCGACCAATCAAAACGCACCGTCCGCCTCCCGGTCCCCGCCAACATTTTACGACTGCTTTCTCATGCAAAACTTTGTTTAAGCGGCGTCTTGAGGCTTACTGGTCCGTGACGTGACGTAAACAAAAAAAAAACAAATAATCTTCGGAATATACTTCTATAGTATGTAGGCATAATAACACCTCATTTAGAAACAAATAGTTTTAAAATTACAAATAACCATTTTTTCTTCACATCAAAATGAATGATGAATGATTAATGAATAATATTCAGTTCATATTTCTGTTCAACAATATCGAACCTGCGAACCATTCTTGCGTTACTAAAATAAATTCCTATTACAGGAAATTTGTGATCATTTATTCTTCACATCATATTATTCAGTTAATGTTTTCTTTTCAACAATATCGAACCTGCGAACCATTCTTGCCTTACTAAAATAAATTCCCATTACAGAAAACGTTACCATCCAGTTCCATACTGCGACATTAACTGAACTTATCTTCGTAAGTATTAGCCATTTACATTTTATGTCCCTGTCACCGACATCGCTGAAGGTATTTGGCACTTTGACTGTTTGTTGGGAACTAACTCACCAAACTTACTTGAAATGAGTACCTCATCATAACCGATGGAGGAATCAAAGATGAAAGGTCGGCAGCTTCGCTCTCAAGGGATACATTGAGACGTTTCCAATTTGTAATAAACTTGATCGTAACAAATCTGAAATATTAGAAGGCATTGTAAATTGGATCACGTTTTACGTCTTAGAAGGAAAAATCTTTAGGGATTTTTGTTCCATTTCTTGTATTAAAGCTGTATAACTTCTGAGGATGGAAATTTAAGGTTAGCGCACACCGACGGTGACGGTGAGTGGTGACGCAGAGCAGTTCACTGTACGCAAGACACAGCGGTGGCCACGCTTGTGGCTTTTCGACTGCTCTTTCTGACTGCCGCTTTGAGCCTCCCATTGTGATTTTATTTTGCTGTTCAAATTCTAGTTGAATTCTGTCACTAAATTGATCGCTTTGCTACCACTCTGTCAGTGTGCGCTAACTCTTAGTAAACTTTTTTGTGAAAGGAAGTGTATCCGTAAAAGCTTTAGAATAATTTAAGCACTCACCGTCCTGACTATAACTATGGACATTTGGGCAAAGTACCTCGGCGAACCCAAACAAATTCCTGCGCCACTTCTTATTGGGGGCTGAAACGACGATCGCTATCGACTTATTATACAAATGGCCGATATCTGAGCAACAGTAACAATATCTTACCATGAAAAATTACGACTCAATAGTGTTGCGGTCTCTCTTGGCTCCGTTTTGCAATAAAATCGGTGCCTCATAGACCATTCCCTATATTTGTGATTCTCGACGTGAGCTCACACTGATCTTTTACACACGAACCAATTTTGTCGAACACAGTTTTGGGGGAAGGATGATGTATTGTGAGAATATTTTGGTCGGAACAAGCGCCAATATTTGATATTGTTCGATATTGACTTGTCAAAAATATACGTTTAATATTCGACCTCAGGGGATCTACGCGCAAAACCGACACCATAGTACTCCAAATATATCGATTGTACCATGTACCCTACTCTAATAATAATTGGATGATTTGCCGTTTATCAAATTCATAGACAATAATTTTGGTCTGAAAAAATAGATTTTTGGTTAGTGTTTTTTATTTATAAATTGTAAACAGACGCGTCTCCAAAACTCTTGATACTGGCAGAATTGTCGACATCGGCATTGCTTGCCATAAGAAGAAAGAAAAAAGAAAACTGTCGATGACATTTACAACTAAGAGCATGGCTAATAAGATCGTTTGTCATTTTTAGTTTTATAATATAAGGTCGTTTTCTTATTATAAACGATAGTGAAATCGACATTACTTAGAATAGATTTCGACGACTAATTTCATGATATATCGATTTTGTGAGTAAGCCCCCAGTTATTGATACACGGTTAACCAATGATATTTAAAAGTAGAGATATGCTACTGAGCTCGCAATCTGAAGACTCGAAAACGTCCTAATTAGGATGTTTTTCTATTAATCCGCGTCAAGTAAGGCGCCGAGCGTGACCGGTGACAAAAAAAACTAAAATATTGTCATGTGTGTACAGAAAGTATTCCAATTTTATTATGACACGAAAGTAACTTGAAGTAATCAACTTACTTACTTTTTACCAGTTTATGTGTATTGTGTTAGATTAACAATCATAAACACAGAATCAATTTTAAATTTTTGCTTACCATCTATCAGTTTATGCATTTAAAATGAATTATGAGATTATTTTTACCTATTTATATGTATAGTTATATGTACCAGGCCCCTCAGAAAGTATTGCGAAAAAAAGTTTTTATATATGGGAGACTGGCCAGTTATAATGTTTTTCGAAAATATGATTATTTATAAGTAAAAATAAGTAAGTTCCAATTTCAAAATTTCCCTCCACATTTTTTGCGAGTTAATTCAAAGTATTGTGTCTCACTGAAATATGGATCTGCGCCGGGAACATTTTAGAGCTATGATTTTATACGATTTCAAGTGTCGCCTGAAACCGGATGAATCGTACGATAGACTTCAAATGGCATTCATGGATGAAGGCCCTTCCAAGGCAACCGTGTATCGTTGGTATAACGAATTCAAGCGCGGTCGACCAACTTTGGGGGATGACGAAAGAAGCGGTCGCCCTTTGACGGCTGTTACCGAAGAAAACGTGCTAGCAGTGAAAAATTTAATCCAAGACAATAGGCGAATTACATATCAGGAGATTCAACACATATTGAAGATTGGATCGGGAAGCGTTCACGAGATTCTACACAGCCATCTTCGCGTGAGGAGGATAGTATCACGCTGGGTGCCGCACAACCTCACCGATGCTCAGAAGCAGGCCCGGGTGGAATGGTGCCGTGATATGCTTAACAAATTTGAAGCAGGCTCGTCTCGGCGTGTTTACGACATCGTTACAGGTGATGAGTCCTGGATTTATCAATACGACCCAGAAACCAAGCGCCAGTCGACTGTTTGGGTGTTTCAAAATGAGCCAACGCCTACCAAAGTGAAGCGATCTAGAAGCGGGGGTAAGATTTTGATCGCTAGCTTTTTTAATTTGACTGGCCACTTGGTATCAATTCCCTTACGGGATCAAAGAAGCATTAATGCCGAATGGTATACTACCAAATGTTTGCCAGAAGTTTTCTCTGTTATAAGCAACAAGCGACCAAACACAGGGCTCCGCGGGCTACTGCTCCACCACGACAATGCACCTGCGCACACCGCACTCAAAACGAGGGACTTCCTGGACAGCACGCCAGTCAAACTCCTGGGTCACCCTCCTTACAGCCCTGATCTAACACCGTGTGACTTCTTTTTATTCCCAAAAATAAAAAATCTGCTCAAAGGGATACAATTTTCGTCGCCGGAAGATGCGCTGGCTGCGTTCGAGCAGGCTGTAAACGAAGTGTCTGCGGCGGACTGGAAAAAGTGTTTTGAAAACTGGTTTAGGCGCATGAATCTTTGTATAGAGGCTGGTGGAAAGTACTTTGAAAAGATTTGATAAAAATATATGTACGTATAGAACAATTTTTTTTAGTTTCGCAAAACTTTCTGAGTGTCCCACGTATGTTCCGTGTGGTGCCGGACGTAAAGAATTGCACCACCCTATATCTTCTCATGGGTGTCGTAAAAGGCGACTAAGGGATTCACCAGAGGATGGGCAGCAGCGTTCTCTGAGTATTTAACCAACCAACTGCGATCGCCAACCCGCCTGCCAAGCGTGGCGATTATGGCATATCCCCCCAATATATGCTTGGGGGAGGCCTGTGTCCAGCAGTGGACGTCTTACGGCTGAAATGATGAATGATATGTATAGTTATTGATAGATGATTATTACTTATTTAACTATTTATATGAAAGATTGCATGTTAATTATTGTCTTGTTATACAAGAAATAAAAGGCTTTTTTATTCAGTTATTCATGTGTAGGTACTGTGCTGCCGCTGCATAGTGCATACGGAACATTTTTTCGTTGGTTTTGTTAGAGCAGCGGTACTCTAAGTGTGTTCCGCGGAACCCTAGGGTTCCGCGATACCCCTGTAGGGGTTCCGCAAGAATTTAGAAAAAAAAACAAAACACCTCTCTCTGGTCACTGGTCGAACGTTTTGAATCCGCCCGCCGCGCGTATACTTGTGAGCACGCAGTCCCTTTGATAAAAGCCGCCTCTGAATTAGACGCTATAGTTGTGAACAAGCGACTTTCGGCTCTATCTTCAAAAGCATAAAGTCGAGATTGTTTACAACGCATTTTTTTGTATTTATATTTTTATTTCCGCTTTTTGTTTATCAAAGGCGCCGACTCGAGTATTTTTGAGAATGTTCGAGTTCGAGTCTAGGACTGAGTATAAAAGCGCTATTATATAAAAAAAGTCGCGCCTCGTCAGTCAGTTGACGATTAGCGTTCGGAGCGATAAGTTCGTACCTACCTACTTACAAGCTGGCTAGCCTGCTGCCTTCTTGTAAGTTCTACTGCCCGCTGTATTCTGATTGTATCAGTTTTGTACATTTCTTCTTTGGACTAAACTTTGTCTCATAAACGCAGTAACGATTGTGCATTATTTTGACCCTACCATCCTGACGTGTAACATTATTAATAAAGAAGAATGGAACGTTGGCTTAAAGGTGTTAAACGTGTTGCAACGACATCTTCTAATGACGCTGAATGTTCAAAAGCAGTACGCGCGGAGAATACAGCAATTACCGATCCAGACGATGATGCCACGACGTCAAGCTCCACGGTTTCAAAGACGAAAAAAAGGAAGTATGATGAATCATATATCAGTTTCGGATTTGTTGATTCCAACGTCTCACCTCTCTGCATGTTATGTAGTAAACTGCTTCCTAATAGTTCCATGGCACCTGCCAAATTACGCAGACATTTAGAAACTGTACACCCCGAGTCTAAAGACAAGAATAAAGAATTTTTTGTTCGTAAAAAAGAACAGTTATTGGAAAGTCAAAAAAATATGATGCATGTAACACAAACTATCAATGAAAAGGCCACGGAGGCATCATATTTAGTTAGCTATCGCATTGCACAAGCAGGTGAAGCGCACACTATCGCTGAGAATTTAATAAAGCCATGTGTGTTAGACATAACAAAATGTATGCTCGATGAAAAATCTGCAAAGCATCTTTCTACTGTACCGCTATCAAACGATACTGTTTCACGGCGAATCCATGATCTGGCAAGCTACGTCAAACAAGAACTAGTTGCACGTCTACAAAAAACACGATTCGCCTTGCAAATGGATGAGTCAACTGATGTCACTGGTCTGGCTATCTTGCTGGTTATCGTGAGATATCCATATGAACGTTCTTTTGAAGAAGACATGCTTATGTGTTCACCGCTGCCCACAAACACTACCGGGGAAGAAATTTTTAATAAAATAAACATATTTTTTAAAGAAAATAATCTTAGTTGGAACGATTGCATTGACATTTGTACAGATGGGACCAAGGCGATGACAGGTAAAACAGCAGGAGCAGTATCACGAATAAAAAGTAAAGCGCCTAATTGTAGTTCCAGCCATTGTATTCTGCATAGACAAGCACTTGCGATGAAGCAAATGCCGTCAAATCTAAAATTAGTTATGGATGAAGCGGTAAAAATAATTAATTTTATCAAATCACGACCACTACAATCCCGATTGTTCTCATTATTGTGTGAAGATTATGGCAGCAAACATAAAACACTGCTGCTCCATACAGAAGTGCGATGGCTGTCTCGGGGTAAAACTTTAACAAGGCTATTTGAACTTAGAGCCGAGTTACAAATGTTTCTTTCAGCAGATACAGTTTCTTTTAATTTGAAAGACCGTTTGTATGATAAAACTTGGTTGTTCCGATTGTCTTTTATGGCGGATATCTTTCAAAAACTGAACGAATTGAATTTATCATTGCAAGGTAAACAGACAACAGTGTTCCAGGCCTATAACAAAATAACTGCCTTCAAAAGAAAATTAGATTTTTGGATTATTTGCGTTGGTAAGAGAGAAATAGAAAGCTTTACGTCACTCAGTGAGTTTGTTAGCGATAACGACTCGGAAATGTTTCAAGATGATGTGTTTGAAGAATTGGTCCAATATCTCACTTCGATGCGCGCATCTTTTGTAAAGTATTTTCCCGAAGAACATAATACAAAAATGAAGCTGAATTCATAGATTCATAATCCTTTTTTACCCAACTTGCAAAAGCCCGAAAGTATGTCAAACGAGATATATGAATCTCTTTTAGAAATGTCATCAGACACAAGTATGGAGTCACTGTTCAAAACGACGCCTCTCAACGATTTTTGGTGCAGAATCCGTGATGAATATCCAATGCTTGGCAGAATGGCTCTGAATATTCTTCTCCCGTTCCCAACAACATATTTGTGCGAAACAGGATTCTCAACCTATGCAGCCACGAAAACAAAATATCGCAATAGACTGGACGCCGAACCTGATATGAGACTTCAAATGTC
The DNA here is from genome assembly GCA_949699075.1 of Asteroscopus sphinx. Taxonomy (NCBI): domain Eukaryota; kingdom Metazoa; phylum Arthropoda; class Insecta; order Lepidoptera; family Noctuidae; genus Asteroscopus; species Asteroscopus sphinx. The sequence goes on from OX453013.1 coordinate 18,511,420, forward strand.
TTCTATCAAACCTGATATCAACCAATTGATGAAAAATAAAAAACAGTTTCATACCTCCCATTAAAAATCTTAATTTTTAACGACCACTACAATCCCAAAAAATCTTAATTTTTTCATTTTTAAATATCTTCTATTATTGTACTTGGCATGTGGTTAAAGTAAGTAATAATTAGTAACTGTTACATGGTACTTTTATTATGCTTATATAATAAAGAATACACTTTTAAAAACTATTGTTTTATTGTAGGGTTCCGTCAAGTATTTTGCTTGTCAAAAGGGTTCCGTGACCAAAAACGTTTGAGAACCGCTGTGTTAGAGTATAACATATCTATATTTTTAAATATCATTTATGGTAACTGTTACAGTATTTGTTAATATCTTCTGATATAGTGTTTCATAGTTGGAGGTCCTTGTCCGACGGTACATCGACCTGTACCTCTACAGTGTTTAACTACGTAATATCAATAAAAAGCTTAACGGTCTCTTGCTGCCAGTAAAAATATACGAGTGCATATTCCCAACACACAATGGCTAACTCGGGAACAAAAATCTTTTTCTGAAATTGGATGTGATATCACAGCACAAGTTTTTGAAACTTCAACCAGGAAAATGGTTATTATAATGCTTGTAGACGATGCACTGTGGGCTAACGAATAATATAATTGTTAGATGGTTAGCTGTGGTTTTAAAATCGTTTCTATGGGTAAAGTTGTATCTTTACCAAACAAGGCATTTAAAATGTGAGCAAAAGAAGTGGCTGAAATAGTTATATTCTGTTAAGGGGCTCGTGGCTAAGTTACAACCGTGTGGATTGTACGATCTGCGAGGTTAAGCTGCACTAGCCGCGGTCAGTCTGTGGATGGGTGACCGTTTCGCTACATATCGAGACCCCTTCGTGCCTCGGAGAGCACGTAAAACCGTCGGTCCTGCGCCTGATCTCTCTCCGGTCGTGTCGAATTGCCGTCCCATCGGATTATGAGAGTGAGGGAATAGAGAGTGCACCTGTGTTTGTGCGCACACTTGTGCACTATAATATGTCCCGCGCAGATGGCATGTCTCTGTTGAGATTGGCCGCCGTGACCGAAATTCGGCCGGGAGGACATTATTCTGAAAAGAAAATCTGTTCGAATGGGAGTCACTCCATGTTATAATGAAAACTTATCATATTATGGATCAATAAATAAGTTTTTACCTATGATATACGTATAATACTTTCAAAAACTAATCGGTAGCGTACACAAAATTGAAAATTAAAATACACAAAATCCCCACAAAATCTGTAAGCTCTTCGCCGAAAAAAAAACTTGCCTGAAAACTTTGCCTGTAACCGAACCCTTTCAATCAAGCTAAAGTCTGTCGAAACACTTTTAAAAGTAATCTATTGAGAGCTCCCACTTATCAATTAATAGCAGTGGAAAGCGATGACTGAGCACAGCTTAATCTCTTTCTGCCGTCTCACTGCCCAGCTATTAGCCTAATGGACCGACGAACCTCGGCGACGACGCAACGAATCCAATATACTTCTGCTGAGTATTAAAACAAAAACAATCGTATTAACTTTTGTACCGGCTTCGGAAACAGTCTCCACGGCCATTGGTTAATTTGACCTTTTTAGGGACAAACGAATCGAGTGACCAGCTGATGGCTTGTTTGAATTAGTCGGTAACTCGTTTACAAAAAGCGGAGTCTTTGCATTTGGAAAAACGATATATGTTTACGGTGGTCGTTCTGGATATAGGGTTCGTATTTTTTTTAACCGAATAACACACTGAGGTTTTTTTTTTCTGCCGAAATATTATGTACTGCCTCGTTGGTCTAGTGGTTGCAAGCGCGACTGCTGAGCGTGGGGTCCTGGGTTCGATTCCCGGGTCGGGCAAAGTGTTATTGGGTTTTTTCATTAGGAAATTCTCAGTAGCAGCCTGGAGTATGGATTTGTGCCCGGTTAATGGCAATAGGCTCGCCCCCTATTACATGGGACTATAACATAACTGGCGAAATGTGGGTGTACTATACACCTCTGCCTACCCCTTCGGGGAAATACAGGCGTGATGTTATGTTATGATATATTATGTAACTTTGTGACCCATTACTATTATCAGGAATATTTTTTTCATATAGGTAATTATGTGATAACTTGAACCAAATTACAAATCTTATAAGTATATACGGTGACTGGTTGAATGAGGGATTTATTAAAGAAAGATTTTCAGTACTTGGTTCTCGTTCCAAATATGTTGAAAAATTTGTACTTTAACAGGTTAACTGTCCATGCTCTAGAATGGGAATGGTTCATAAGTCCAGTCATGTTTTTTATAAGAAATCATGTCCTGCTGAGTCCACATTAAATATGAGACTTTCTTCTCACGTCCACAGTGTCAGAGGGCTTAGAAATTGTACAGGCGAACATACCACATATCTGTCCGTCTGTGTCAGTCTGTGGTGAGTTAACCTGTTAATTTGTGAAATATATCACAGTTCAACACACAAATCAAAGTTGCATGCGGTGAGGTGATGCACCAGGCTCAGTAGTTTCCAAGAAAGAAATAAAATAAAATTATACAAAATGGCGCGCTTAGGCATCAAAGAATTTCTCCACACCACCGCCATCCGGCGATAGTGCCCAGAAGACTGGCAGCGTTGCTACGTTGAATGGCAATGCTTATTCTTTGACCAAAGAACAAGCCAGCCCTTTGGTCACGCGAAGAAAGAAAAAGATTTTTTTTGTGCGTTCAGTTTGACGCACACAATAACTTATGACTACATACTTGTACATAGATATTAATTGTCCACTCATACTATTTCCAACCTCTCCGCCTTTAGTACATTGGACCACACGTCAGTGGTAACATTTAACATAACATAACATCACGCCTGTATTTCCCCGAAGGGGTAGGCAGAAGTGTATAGTACACTCACATTTCGCCAGTTATGTTACAGTCCCATGTAATAGGGGGCGAGCCTATTGCCATTGACCGAGCACAAATCCAGACTCCGGGCTGCTACTGAGAATTTCCTAATGAAAAAACCCAATAAAACTTTGCCCGACCCGGGAATCGAACTCAGGACCCCACGCTCAGCAGTCGCGCTTGCAACCACTAGACCAACGAGGCAGTCAACAACATACAACAACATAACATAACAACATAACATTTACTGCTTACGAAATAAAGATGCTGTCAAGGTCAAACTGTTACCACTGACGTGCGGTCGACTGTACTAGCCAGCAGATATTCCCTAGACAGACAGAGCTTGCGTGAGCATTTGAACTCGTACGCGTAATTTATCGTGGACTATTTTTTCAGCAATTTATTTCGTAATGTGTAGGTACGCACATTCTACTATATTCTTGTACGTCCCTAGTTTACCCAGTCATGTTGTTTATTTTATAAATATTCCCATTATTTACTTATCACCATTTCCAATACAAGTTTATGGTGTTTCAAAAACGTTTAAGTAAGAAACGTTAAGTATACTACCAACTATTATCGAGCCAGTACACCATTTCTCGCATTATTTTTATTCGTGTTTTGAAATAAAATTAAAATTATAGTCTGGCTGCTAGCTGTAAAAGTTTCAACTTTAAAACTGTTCATGCACAAGTTTGAGAGAGGAAAAGAGTCACTAAAGCAATCGGCAAACTAAAAACAAAATAAGATTTTCATATCGTCTCATAAAATAAACAGGAGTCAACTTCTGTTTTATTCTTGTTTAAAATGGTTTAATGTTATTTTAACGCAAAATAAGTTTAATTTTTTATCACGCTGAAAATTATTAATCACATGTCATTATAACCACAAAAGTCGAATAACACTTGTTTTAATTCGATGTTTAGATAATATTTCTCAACAAATCATCATTTTAGATTAAAAGTAGAAACCGAAGACAAAGTTCAAGACATTTTAATATTACTGAAGAAATCCATTATGAAAGAGCTCGTTCAGGGAAGTACTAACTTCGTAACTACTTCTACCACGAAACATTGCTGTGTTTCAGTGCGATGGGTACGGGTGCTGGTGATATTACAATCACAGGAGACTTCAATCCATCCTCCAGAGAATCCATCTTAATGTCTCAGTTTGGCGAACCGACTCGCAGTACCATTTAGACATCAGCCCAAGTGGTATTGCAGTTGCTATGGATAAAGGTAACCTGTTAACATCAGGTGGGCCTTTAGCTCGTTTTGCCATACTATGACATAAAAAAATATTATTGCATTAAATAAATAAATAAATAATTTTTACTGATTATTTTACATTATTTTACAAACTTAATTAAATTATATATTCAAGGATTTTTTTTAAGTTCGCTAACAAGGAAATTATTATTATGACGTAATGACTTTGTATAATTAACTTAAGAATATTAAAACGAAAATCACAATAAATGAGAACGAAACAATAAATAAATATTTTTGGGACATTTTCCACAGCACCATCTAGTCCCAAAGTAAGCAGAGCTTGTACTATGGGTACTAGATAATGGATATAATACTTATATACTTTTTTTTATAAATACATACCTACAATGATCAGCCGCATCTGGTTAGACCGGAAGCTGACCCCAACATAGTTGGGAAAAGACTCGGAGGATGATGACATAATTACAATGATCTCCTATAATACGTTTAATTGACTTCTCATGACCGATGGACACAATATAAGGGATAATAGAAGCGTTTGTAATGTCCATCACTGACTTACACCTTTATGTATGTAATAGATTCACAGTAGTTCAACAGGATGCGAATGGTCGATTGGCAGTTAATACGTACCAATTAAACTTCACACGTTCAGACAATAGGGGTCTTGTCTGTTACAGACGATGACACATCAACTATAGAATAGCCTGGTTAACACAGAGTAATGAATTAATGGAGTGTTAACGTACAGGTGAATTTTGTGATTAAAATCTGGATGAACAATTTAGTCTGTGACAAACGATTCTTTCACATCATTAAACTCGAAAAATCGGTGAATAGTTTTATTTGTTTGAAAAATAAGGTTAAAGATCACCGAATTTTTTGCAACATATCAAGAATCAACATCTCCTTGTCATAATCATTTTGACCTACACTAACTTGTTGGTAAACGACGAATTGACGACACTTTGCCGATAATGTTCTGATGTGTGTTTATCCAAGGATAGTTATTATAAATCAAGGCAATGGTTTTGCAGTGCTCAATGCTATGTATGCCTATGAGAATATAGTATCTCTGTAAATGATGAGCACTCCATCTACTTACTTCTCTATGCGCGTTTTGAAAATCTTGCAGTATTTGGCAATGCCACTAATACCTCGTATAATCGACGATACCCACGCTCCTTAGTAACTACGTAAATGATGAGCACTCCATTTACTTACTTTTCTATGCTCGTAACGAAACAACAGCAGAGATTGCAGATAGGCTGTTCATACATCATCTCACTTCAACGGATCAATGATTAATGTGAGCTCACAAATCGCATTATTGTTATACTTTTGAAAACTGCAATATTTGAAAATTAATCCAGTTATTAATATATACAAATAGACCAGCGGTACTCTAAGTGTGTTCCGCGGAACCCTAGGGTTCCGCGATACCCCTGTAGGGGTTCCGCAAGAATTTAGAAAAAAAAACAAAACACCTCTCTCTGGTCACTGGTCGAACGTTTTGAATCCGCCCGCCGCGCGTATACTTGTGAGCACGCAGTCCCTTTGATAAAAGCCGCCTCTGAATTAGACGCTATAGTTGTGAACAAGCGACTTTCGGCTCTATCTTCAAAAGCATAAAGTCGAGATTGTTTACAACGCATTTTTTTGTATTTATATTTTTATTTCCGCTTTTTGTTTATCAAAGGCGCCGACTCGAGTATTTTTGAGAATGTTCGAGTTCGAGTCTAGGACTGAGTATAAAAGCGCTATTATATAAAAAAAGTCGCGCCTCGTCAGTCAGTTGACGATTAGCGTTCGGAGCGATAAGTTCGTACCTACCTACTTACAAGCTGGCTAGCCTGCTGCCTTCTTGTAAGTTCTACTGCCCGCTGTATTCTGATTGTATCAGTTTTGTACATTTCTTCTTTGGACTAAACTTTGTCTCATAAACGCAGTAACGATTGTGCATTATTTTGACCCTACCATCCTGACGTGTAACATTATTAATAAAGAAGAATGGAACGTTGGCTTAAAGGTGTTAAACGTGTTGCAACGACATCTTCTAATGACGCTGAATGTTCAAAAGCAGTACGCGCGGAGAATACAGCAATTACCGATCCAGACGATGATGCCACGACGTCAAGCTCCACGGTTTCAAAGACGAAAAAAAGGAAGTATGATGAATCATATATCAGTTTCGGATTTGTTGATTCCAACGTCTCACCTCTCTGCATGTTATGTAGTAAACTGCTTCCTAATAGTTCCATGGCACCTGCCAAATTACGCAGACATTTAGAAACTGTACACCCCGAGTCTAAAGACAAGAATAAAGAATTTTTTGTTCGTAAAAAAGAACAGTTATTGGAAAGTCAAAAAAATATGATGCATGTAACACAAACTATCAATGAAAAGGCCACGGAGGCATCATATTTAGTTAGCTATCGCATTGCACAAGCAGGTGAAGCGCACACTATCGCTGAGAATTTAATAAAGCCATGTGTGTTAGACATAACAAAATGTATGCTCGATGAAAAATCTGCAAAGCATCTTTCTACTGTACCGCTATCAAACGATACTGTTTCACGGCGAATCCATGATCTGGCAAGCTACGTCAAACAAGAACTAGTTGCACGTCTACAAAAAACACGATTCGCCTTGCAAATGGATGAGTCAACTGATGTCACTGGTCTGGCTATCTTGCTGGTTATCGTGAGATATCCATATGAACGTTCTTTTGAAGAAGACATGCTTATGTGTTCACCGCTGCCCACAAACACTACCGGGGAAGAAATTTTTAATAAAATAAACATATTTTTTAAAGAAAATAATCTTAGTTGGAACGATTGCATTGACATTTGTACAGATGGGACCAAGGCGATGACAGGTAAAACAGCAGGAGCAGTATCACGAATAAAAAGTAAAGCGCCTAATTGTAGTTCCAGCCATTGTATTCTGCATAGACAAGCACTTGCGATGAAGCAAATGCCGTCAAATCTAAAATTAGTTATGGATGAAGCGGTAAAAATAATTAATTTTATCAAATCACGACCACTACAATCCCGATTGTTCTCATTATTGTGTGAAGATTATGGCAGCAAACATAAAACACTGCTGCTCCATACAGAAGTGCGATGGCTGTCTCGGGGTAAAACTTTAACAAGGCTATTTGAACTTAGAGCCGAGTTACAAATGTTTCTTTCAGCAGATACAGTTTCTTTTAATTTGAAAGACCGTTTGTATGATAAAACTTGGTTGTTCCGATTGTCTTTTATGGCGGATATCTTTCAAAAACTGAACGAATTGAATTTATCATTGCAAGGTAAACAGACAACAGTGTTCCAGGCCTATAACAAAATAACTGCCTTCAAAAGAAAATTAGATTTTTGGATTATTTGCGTTGGTAAGAGAGAAATAGAAAGCTTTACGTCACTCAGTGAGTTTGTTAGCGATAACGACTCGGAAATGTTTCAAGATGATGTGTTTGAAGAATTGGTCCAATATCTCACTTCGATGCGCGCATCTTTTGTAAAGTATTTTCCCGAAGAACATAATACAAAAATGAAGCTGAATTCATGGATTCATAATCCTTTTTTACCCAACTTGCAAAAGCCCGAAAGTATGTCAAACGAGATATATGAATCTCTTTTAGAAATGTCATCAGACACAAGTATGGAGTCACTGTTCAAAACGACGCCTCTCAACGATTTTTGGTGCAGAATCCGTGATGAATATCCAATGCTTGGCAGAATGGCTCTGAATATTCTTCTCCCGTTCCCAACAACATATTTGTGCGAAACAGGATTCTCAACCTATGCAGCCACGAAAACAAAATATCGCAATAGACTGGACGCCGAACCTGATATGAGACTTCAAATGTCTTCTATCAAACCTGATATCAACCAATTGATGAAAAATAAAAAACAGTTTCATACCTCCCATTAAAAATCTTAATTTTTAACGACCACTACAATCCCAAAAAATCTTAATTTTTTCATTTTTAAATATCTTCTATTATTGTACTTGGCATGTGGTTAAAGTAAGTAATAATTAGTAACTGTTACATGGTACTTTTATTATGCTTATATAATAAAGAATACACTTTTAAAAACTATTGTTTTATTGTAGGGTTCCGTCAAGTATTTTGCTTGTCAAAAGGGTTCCGTGACCAAAAACGTTTGAGAACCGCTGAAATAGACAAAGAAAAAACGGTTCAGTACCATTTTTTCCTCCGTTTGTCAACTGATTTTCTTGTTTGATTGTTTTTAGTAGCTATTGACAAGCTCAATAGCTTGCTGCTAGTAGCAGTCCGGAGTATGGATTTGTGCCCGGTTGATGGCAATAGGCTCGCCCCCTATTACATGTGACTATAACATAACTAGCGAAATGTGGGTGTACTATACACCTCTGCCTACCCCTTCGGGGAAATACAGGCGTGATGTTATGTTATTGACAAGCTTTAACTAGTGTTATCAATAAAAAAATAGAAATGGTATTTTTTTTCGGCATAGTTTAACCGTAAAATTTTGTGAATCACGGTTGAATTTCGACCATTTGGCGACCTTTCGTAATCATAAATACGCCGTGTGACTGACGACAGTCTCACCCACGCTCGGTACCTCTGTAAATGTTGAGCACTCCATCTACACACTACTCTATGCATTTAACAAAACAACAGCAGTGATTCCAGACAGGCCGTTCATACATCATCTCACTTCAACGGATCAATGATTGATGCGAGCTCACAAATCGCCGCGTCATTGTTATCATTGCGAAAACCTCCTCGCGGTGTTTACAGTTCAGCGTGATTTAACATTTGATGCGTTTAGATTTTATTCATGAGCTGGTATATTTTTCGGGTTGGTTTTTGAATTATTAGACAGATTTATTTTGTGATACAGTTAGTCGTTTTAATATTTCACGATAGGACCTAACTTATCACAATTTATTGAATATTTTTATTAAAACAGAAAACACGAATTAATGATTACATTATCTATAGCAACTATTTGTGTATTTAAGCTTTTTGTCTGTAAACAAACACGTATTTTAATCTAATTAACGGTTAACCTTACAGCAAATGGAAATTGAAATGCTGATTTACTTTCATAATTATATTATGTTTGCTGTTTTTTAGGTATATTCCATTGTGAAAAACGCCTTTGAACCGGGAGTTAAGTCCTGTGTATCTAATAGTTATTATAATAACCACTGTTAAACTATTCTAATGAACTACAAAGTGCACAGAACAGCTCATTTGTTAGTTTATTAATAAATGCTTTGAACTGTAAGCCATGTTGAAATAACTAAATCGGCTACGACAACTGCCGTAGCCACAGCTACGGTTACCGTAGGCAACGAGCTACGGAGCTACGATTACCGTAGACGGCACGCTATGAGCTTACGTAGCAAACCGTACAATAGACTTCTACGTCTAGCAACTTTTTACAATTGTAAGCTTGAGATCAACTGTAAGTGTAGTATTTTTTCTCCATTGCATTGTTTATAGTTATTTAAATGTTGTACGCTGCTAACTGGGACAGTAAACTTTTTTTTCTTTCTGTCAGACAATAAATACATATCGACCCATTATGTTTAACAACTCAATCCCATTGGGGTTACTGGACAAAAATATAGGACATAATTTTGACTTCATTGACCTGAATTCATTGACTACAGCTGGAATATAATTTGAATGTTATCGTGAAAATACAAAAGGGTTAAATTAATGCGTTTGTCTACGTCATGTGCATATGTATACTTAGCCTCGAGAAAGTATTATTATCTGCCTTCGTTAAGTCAAAGTCGTGTCCACGCATAATTATAAAAACACATGCAATGCAACATTAGTGGGACGTTGTTCTTTCTTAATGTGGTTGTTACGAAGGTAAGTAAAGTAAAGTAAACCGCTTTGCAGAAAAAAAGTGGAATGATTACTTTATTCCAGCTTTTTACATATTATTTTCTTACATATTATTTTCTTACCAGTTTCCTATGGGATAGGCAAATACTGGATTTCCACCCACTACGACCCTGATACACCTTCGCATCATGTACAGTCTAACAAAATAATTAGTATACAGGGTCGCCAGGTATAGATGAAGGTTTCTCAGGAAATTATTATAGAATGGTTTGATTAGGGTTTTTTATAAATACAGTTTAACTTTGTCCGTTTATAAAATGATATTTCACTCGAAAACATTTATAACCTTCTGAAAAAACTTCACATTCATTAACCTCGTCATGCATTCTCGTCGGCTTAGAGTGCTATTATCCTTGCCTTTTTTAGAACGTCTGCTAGTACGTACATCAAGGCTGTACCCCTCCAACTCATGGATCCACTATGTCCTCGTAAACTCGTTTCGTTAAATATTCAATCTCCTAAATAAAACTTGGTTTAATAGTGCTAACAAGATTTCAACAGATCTTCAGTTATTTTAGTGCATCAAAATATCACCAAAATCAAAGGTATTTTCACACGAAAAATTCACCCATTTTATTGCATCAAACTATTATAAAAAAATCCATCCTTCGCTCAAAATATAGCAACGTGTTACTAAAATTGGTTTTAATCTCATAAGGATAGCCGCTCGAGAAAGGCCGGCTGGCCACATATGGGATTAACGCTCGCCGTCCGGCCCGCCTGCCGTATTACTCGACCAGTTTACGATTATTACGCTGCACTTACAACTCTTAGGGGCAGCCGGCCGACTATCCACGGCCGCTTTATAGCAATCATTAGGGCCCGAACAATGGTTGCCAAACTTAATGTTCCTTTTTTGGAAAACAGAATCGCAAGGCTGCAGTTGAGCTTTCAGTGCCGACTTTTGAGAGGTGGATTAATGTTTTATGTCGAAAAATTAATTTCAAATGTATGGTGGTAAGGTTTGGCCAAGCATGCATGACGAGGTTAGAGGTTATTGAACGTAGATGAAGCAAAAGAAGTATGTCATGATCGTAGCAGGTCCATAGTCATCCATAGTCTCTGCCTACCCTAATAGGAAACAGGCGTTATAATACTGGCAGTGTGGACTGCCACATTGCCGTGCCGTTACGGATAGTCAGAACCTGAACGTCTAACAACTGGTTTAATCTCCGAATGTCAGTATTACCCAGTAACTAGGTTGCGGGGGTCTGATGGCAGTTGCTCCGTGTAAAATACTGATGTTCAGCCGCAACTGGTATAATGTATGATATAATATAATACTGGTTATTTAACATCGATATACGATTGACTGTACTCATTTTGTAGCCAACTTTGAGAAGCACTGTTGTTCAATAGCCCGTTTCGATTCACAATAGTTATCGCAGGCTATGAAATACTTGGACCACACGAGACTATAGGTACTTTATAAAGTTGTATCGTAAACATTAATAGGCGATTCTCCATATTTAATCTTTAGTCTATGATCAATAAACGGGATAGGCTCGGTTATGTAACAGTATTGAAATAGAAAAACAAGGTCTTTGTTATAATAATATTAATAAGAAAAGTTTCACCCTTGATTAGTTTTAGCAGATTTAAGGTAATTGAGGTCAGTAGATTATATAACTTTCTGCCGAAAACTAGGCAGCAAAGGGTAATAGAATGTCAAACGAATACCTTCCAGAATTCCGAAGGCAATGGGTTATTACTGTCTTTTACATACTTTTGCTCTTGTTTTTCATTTATTTTTGCAGTATATCGTTTATTGGACGGAATTCTACAGCTTATCATATCAGTTATCAGATCAGTCTGTTCGATGTGGTTTAAGAAGGTTTAAATTCTTATTAATCCGTCAAAATATTTTTACGTCTACCCTACATATTCCTTTCGAAATAAGTGCCATTACATCTTACACAGCACAAACATTTTCCGATATTGTTGTTCGATATTTTTCTTCTACCACAATAAATAACTAGGTTACTTTACATAAAAAGTACAAAATAACAAACAACAATAGCGTATTCCCCAGTAGGAACGATTAATCAAAAGTAGGTAAACACGAAACGTCACGGGAGTAAACATTTATCACTATCAAAATCTGAAGGAATTGGTCCACACACACAGATACACACTACTAACAAACAAATAAATACCCACTACTCGCTCACTGTCAAAATCTGAAGGAATTGGTCCACAAACACACACGCATACAAACAAGTACACACTCTCGTAAGTCACTACTAAGAACGGGTATTGCATAAATAATTAGATTTATGTTAGTTTTACTCCTAGTTTTATGATCAAGAAGAGTTGTAAATCTGAGTTTGTAAGATAACTTGATTAAACTTGTTTTTTATTCAAATCTCGTATAGTTTTTGTGTTGGTTTAAGGACTCACGGCCAAAATTAATATCCTTTCTATACACGATTTACCCTACTAGAGATGTAAATTTTACATAAAATATAAGGAGCTTATGACATACTTATATCTCTAGTAAATCGTGGATAGATAAGATATTAATTTAGGGCGTATCATTTAGTATTCATTATCATTTAGTAAAAGATTATATTATGAAGGGATACCTAATAACGTCACAATTGTGACGCGACGTGTTAAAGAAATAATGACAAATAAATTATAAAGTATATATATATCGGCAAGACTAACAGCAGAAACAGTATAATCTGGTGGTCTTCAAGGCTCGAGTGAATAGGTTTTTTCTGGGCTATTGTCAATCGCACCCTCGCTTAACATCTGGTAAATTGGCGGTCAAACGCAAGCTTAATCGGAATTAAAAAAAACTAGTGTTACATATAAAACGGGCCTTATCAATAACCTAGAACTCAGAATGAAGCCTTTATTTCAATGATTTTTTCTCAGGTATGAAATAATGAATAATTAATATCTACTCCTATTCTCATCAAAGATAAAGTTCGTAAGAATTTCAACAAAAACAAGTTCAACTAATTGAAACATTATAGGAACTTTATCTATCTGAGACTTGTAACTATAAAACTTTTTAATACAAGAAAACCAAAAAATATAAAGACTAACTTTAATATTTTTTCTTGGAATGTTAGCTTTAAAAGTTCATTTAGAAACAGTCTATGAACTTTAATTAGAGGTCATTGCCCTCTTCTTTAGATACCTAGCCAGAATGGTACGATCCTAATACATAATTCTTCAGTCGTCCCTTACATCGCCCACGAGACCACACGTCTGTGTAGTAGTAGTAGTAGGTATTGTACTGGCTGTGCATAAATAATGATCTATTGCCGACCTGCCCTTTATCTACACGCTTCGTATAATTCGCATGTCTATTTATATTTATCTGTGAACCAACCGAATATTGAAGACCATAATATATAATTTTGACACGATTGGCACAATCTTTGGGTTCGATACCCACATGGAACACATATTTCTCAAGGTATCTTTTTAACTGGACTGACACAGCTCAGTATCTGTTTTATTTGTAAGTATTTGCTAACGGTATTGATATCAAAAATATACATTTTAGGTTATTTAATTTTGTTGACAAGAGAAACATATGATAAGTGTAGTCTATAATAACAAGATGGATTTTGATGCAATGTGGTACAGGGATTCCAGATTTCATGTTTTTTTTTGAAATTTTTGATCTTTTACTATTGATCCCTGGTCGTTAAAGTTTTCAGTATTTAAAATATTTTAAGAACTTCGGAATAAAATATAATATTTGTTAGTAAATAATTTTTTAAATTGAGCTAATTTCTGAACGGGCCGTACATCTGCCAATTAAGTCACGTTCAGAAATTAGCTCAATAAAGAAATGGATTGTTAAATTAAATAACATTATTATTGCTAGATTTAAAAATATTTCAAATGGCTCAAGATGGTCCTTAGGCACCAACAATCAATAAAAGAAATCCTCATTCTCCATAAATCTTAATTATTTGTACAAATCAAAGTATGGATCTCACCATGATTCTTTTAGCATTTTTTAAAAACAGTAACTGGCTTGAAATTGACTTGCGGCAAATGGAAATCGAAACAAGCTAAATAAAAGCTTTTATAAAAACAGTAAATTCAGCTTCAACACTCAAAAATGGAACACGTACAAAAAAAGAATCAAACAGCCAATTCACCCATATTTAACTTCAACGTCAAGCATTCGTTATTTAAACCATTCAAGTTGACCTAACATACCTATATTTTACTCTCCACCATTCAAAAGTGCTGCGGAAACATTTTCGGTGGCCATTCAACGTGTATGGGGTAACACGGCTTTTTATCTTTCAAACTCCAAGCCTTTTTGTTGCGTTGCCTCGCACTCTGAAAATAACCAATGCATATAAAATGATTCATGTTCTCAACGTGAATGCATTCCGCTGCATATCGTGCTCACACGGTCGCATTAATTACAAAATTTGTGCGGGTTCTGGGTGTTCTGTGTTGTGCAGGATTAGGGCTTTTGTTGTTTCAATTTTTAAGTCTAAAGTGCTTTTTTCATCAGGTTAAGCGTAGTGCCACTACATTAACAATAACGGAATTGAGTTTGCGGATTTCTGTAGTATAGAGAGCTCACCGCCATCCCTGGCTAGAGTCTGACCACACTAACTCTGCGTAAGAAAATGGCAACATTGTAAACAATAACTATCAAAATCTCTGTAATGATCTTATTGTTCCAATACAGAGTTACTTTGTCAGACTGTTCACCAACGACAATTATCTGGTTAAATAACCGTTTACATAAAAGGACATGAAACAACTTGTATGGAGCTTGGGGCCTATGTTGTAACTAAACATAACCTTAGTTAATTGTATGTATAAAATTATGCTTCTTCTTCTTCGTGTCGACATGAGCTACATAATAATAATAGCTCATGTCGTGGGGAAAAGATTAGCCAGTCAGCAGGTTGATAGCGGGGCTGCCTGCCCAGAGTGCGCTGGACGATCAATTAAATATCGTCACTCGAGGAGGCGCTTTTAACGCACCCCAAAAATTATGCTGTATGTCATGTATATTAATCACTTTGCTTTGTAATTACTCATAATAGTGTCAACGCCATCTAACGAACTTCGGTAGCAAACTATATAGCAATGCCCTAATTAAACATTGCTCTTAGTGGTTTCCTTATAATTCAGGTGCAATAAATACGTTTTGCGTTCATAAGCATTACTTTACTAAGATATTAGTTTTTTTCTACACGTTATTGACCCATTTCATTCAGTGTCCTTTTAGTGCATTTTTCGAGTAATCGGTTAATTAAACTGGGAATTAACGTTGGTGGACACCGCCCTAAGTAAGTATAGACCAGTAAAGTTAACTCTGCATTGGAATAAAAGATTTTTATAGATTTTTTTTTTTAAATTAATTCATGACCATGGATACATGTCCTTCAGTCGTAATCATTGTACATATTATATTTGTATCCTAGTAAAGTGATGGAAACTTTACTAGGTTTCTGAGGAGATGATTAGATAATACGAAAGTCATGATTTTTAACTTTATTGTTTACAGTGTTGCCACAATTCCCATGCAGAGTTAGCGAGGTCAGACTCTATTGCAAAATAATGCTCGAAAATACTTATTTTATTATACTTCAATTGGTAAACAATTAAAACAAACATAAACAAATTGGTAAAACAATATCCAGAAACAGATTCCTCAGATGATGGTTCAAATAATAATAACGGACATGAAGATTACATTGAACTAAATTATAAAAAAATTGATACCAAAATATTTTCATGGAAAAATTTTGCTTTGAACTAAGTTTACGGGACTTGTCGCGCACAATTAAATCAAAATATAACAAACATTTTGACTAACCTCGACGTTTCGGTCAAGTTGCATTGGCCGTGGTCACGAGCAGACTGAAGTATGTGGGTGTCATCGTCTTGAGTGAAATTCACGAAAGTTTAAAAACTTCTAATTTTGCTTTCGGTTTTAAATTTTGAGCATTATGTAATTTTTTTATGCTTATTTTGTAAAAACCTTATTGACACAGTTGATATCTCATTTAAAATAAGGAACTGTGAAGGCAGGATAAATGCAAAAATTTTAAAATCGAATATTGAATTGTTACATTACACGAAAATGCTCTTGGTGAGTACGTAAAATGTAAGAAAAATGTTTTTTATGATTCTCAAAAATGTTCAGATTAGGCATCCGAGTTTTTTAAATTCTTATATTCAAAAGACGTAAATAAAAGTTACTATAATGGAAGGTGCCTATATTAACCTCCAAAAGTTTTAAGACACTAAAATAGCATTTCTGTATTCTCGTGCTTCAAACATTCAGATACTTAAGAAATATACCACCAGGGTTTGTAATATAGAAAATAAAAATATAAACCAGCTAAATATAAGCTACCAGAGCATAACCTAATAAGATAACGTCTCTATTATTCCAGTAATATTCCAACCAGCAAAAACATTTTAGGCTTACAAGGTACTTTCTCACAAAAATGAGCGCAATACTAGAAATCAGTGTTCTACACAGGCTTCTATAAAAATAAACGGCTCCAATTTTCCCCGTGTGTTCCCAATAAAAACATTAGTGATCGTCGGCGCGTGAAATTCTCTTTTTACATGCGTGCCTACAGTGTTCGAAATAAATCTACGTATATACTTAAGACTAGGCTCCCAAAATGAGGTGACTTTTCGGAAACATATGCCGAGTCGTACACATGCCTGATGAATTTCAAATTTAAACATATGTTATTTTGAACCTTTATCTACCGTTTGACTATCCCAGTTACATGATTCGTTGTTTTTTTTTCGATGCTTTTAATTTTTCAAAATCATGCGTTTTTAGAGATTTTCCGAATATTTCTCCGTTATTATTTAAGTTAGGTATATAAAATTTATGGAGATAGGCAGATAATAAAGTATATTAAATACAGCTTTAAGGAAATTTCTATTGATTAATTATTATTTATGTAATAAACGAAAATTGTTTTGAGACTTACGGCCTTTACTTCCGCGGTAAAACGCGCGAGAATGATTTATTTGAAAGTGAGCTCTATTGCAGCTAACATAAAATTTACGAGAGCAAATCGCAATGCTCACCTTCAGTGCCGCGCATTGCGCTATAGAGGAAGGGTCTGTGTCTGTCGCGTCTATGCGTGAATTGTCACGAATTTACGAAAATATTTAATACCGTAAACAAAAAAGACTTTATAGCCATAAAACAAGCATAAAATATTTAAAAATCATTCTGACAGACGTTGACGTCTTTTACTAGTGTCATGGGTAATAAAATTAATAGAAAATATGTTTCAAAAAGAAAAATAGCTAAACGTTATAAAGAAGCAAGTATGATCGCTAGACAATCTAAAAGGTAAGTGCATTATTATCTATTTTATTTCTAAAAATGTATTATTATTATTTTAGCTTTAATAAAACTAAAATATAAACGTTTTCTTTATAGGAAGCAATTTACTTGTTCGGAACAGAGATACTACCGGAGTCGCCAGTTGAACTAATAAATTTACTTCTAGTTCCAGTATTATTACGTAAAGAAAAGTGGGTATGTATAGTGTAAAATTGTACAACTTGAGTAGGTATAACACACGAAATATTGTATTAGCGGTTTATACAGCGTGAATTTATGGAATAGGTTAGGAGAGGGCCAAACTTGAAATGAAACTATAACTACTACTTTGACTACGTCTGTGGTCTAGTGGTTCGAGTGTGCGACTGCTGGTCACGAGGTCGTGGGTTCGATTCCCACAAGACACAAGTATTTATTTGTTGAACATGTTTGTGTTGGTCTGCGTGTTTCTTATGTATTACAAGTATGTTTACCTACACACGATTGTTGAATGTCTGCGAGACAAAGAAAAGGCACCATAGCCTCTGCCATTTTGGTCATTGTCATGTCATGGGTGCTTTACTTTTGTTTACTTATGTAAAACCTTGGATGAATAAAAAAGGCGGACGGAATCTCGCAAAAAAAAAAGTAAAAACACAATCGGTTGATTTGCTTACTCAATAAGTATTTTGACATAACTTGTGATTGGATTGAACAAGTTATGTCAAAATCCTTATTGAGTAAGCAAATCAACCGATTGTGTTTTTATTGAAAATGGTCATAACTCGTAACATATTTATTGTAAATAGAATAAAATCTCTACCTATAATCTTGTTCACATACCATGGGTACGGATCAGGTGTCAAATACATGTTTAGTAGTGGAGTCTCTTTTACCCTTATTCATAAGGCATCGTTTTGTCCTGCTGTCATCGTACCCATGCTATGTAAAAATGATTAATTAACTTTTTTTAGATTGCCAGCATTGAATTTTGGCTCTAATCACACTGATAATATAATTGATCAATGTGGAGACCTTTTTTTTCTGTTGAAAGACTCATGGTTACCCTCCGTGTGGGGACGGCGGAGGGGTATTTCGGCCTCTTACCGACTAAAACCACACGGTGGCCATCCTCTGCACAAAATCGAGGAGCTCCGGGAATTCTATTGGACCGCGCCGGAGCCCCTCAAGTGCTATGCCTTTGGCACGTTCCGGGAAAACAATATTGTTTCCCCCACAGTAGCACGCGACCACCACGTACTGCTGTCCACCCTAGGGTCGCTTAGTAGACGCTTCGAGGCCCCCACTCTTAGCGTCCAATCATCACCAGTACTAGAAGCTTGTATATTAGGTACTTTCTTTTTAGGCTACAATCGTTTTAAAATAATAAAATAGATTGAGTTTTTTGGAGATGAGGTATGCAAGGTCCGTGTGGTGCCGGACTGGTCCGTGTGGTGCCGGACTTAAAGAATAGCACCACCCTTATCTAAAGAAAGAAAGAAAAAAGAAAGAAAAATATTTATTTGACACAACTGAGACACATACAAAAGAAATATACATGAACAAGAAATAGATATAGTGAAGAAGTAACAAAGCGAGGAAAAAAGTCATTGACAGTCATGCGCCATGTGTGTCTCAAAATTGTGACAAATATCACAAATATCAATATTGTGTTATCTCTTCTCATGGGTGTCGTAAAAGGCGACTAAGGGATTCACCAGAGGATGGGCAGCAGCGTTGTCTGAGTATTTAACCAACCAACTGCGATCGCCAACCCGCCTGCCAAGCGTGGCGATTATGGCATATCCCCCCCTTAATTGGGGGAGGCCTATGTCCAGTAGTGGACGTCTTTCGGCTGTAATGATGAGGTATGCACATCATTAGTTATAAAACATTTAATTTTAAGGCAAATGGAAATACAAGAAACGATGGGATCAAAGAAAATATTCTTCCCGAAACTGTTGAGAAGTATAATAAAATGGAGTTGTTACAGGATACGACTAACTTGGTATGTTTATAATTATTTTTTTTTTCAAAGCAGAGTTGTTACGAAAAAAACATATGTTTTAAACACCATTGAATCTGATTAATATAATCACCAACTGATTTAAAACACGAGGGAAAAAACAATGTTTTTTTGCCAATGTGTTTAAAACATGTTTTAAACAAAGTATTAGATTAACAAATAAAACAGCAATTATGGAACATTTAATTCAACTGATTTTCATTAACGTTACATCAGGGACATCATACTGACGTTCTAAAATTAAATTATGAGTTATTATGTGAAAAATTATCGTATGAGTACGTCAAAAAGGTCATCTCATCACAGTGGCCTAGTACGGTACACAGTGCTGGGCTTTTCCAGTGGTTTCAAAGTAACAAACTTTTTCAGGTCCACGACCAATACAACATAAACATCATATTTGTATACTTGGATTATGTTGTCCGTAAAAAACAAAGTATTTTTATTAATAATATATGCATGACGAGTATTAAACGTAGATGAAAAAAAAGAGATGGCTGCCTATCCCAATGGGAAACAGGCTTGATAATACATAACTAGGTGTCAGGGAAACGCTCCCGAAACTGAAAGGCTATTATTATACTAGCTAAACACAATCGAATACCAATAACCAATAGCCTTATACTCATTGTTTTAGTAATTTGGTATTTTGCAAACCCGCAATGTAAAGCGTACAAAACTCGGGATCAATGCTGCGCGTACCTAACATACTTACGTTCGCTACGACACGGACTGCGTATGCAAGCGGATATCGTTCACCCCTAGCGCCAGCTGATATTTTATTTGAATTCGGTTTAAAGAAATTTATTTTCAAAAAGAAAAAATATGCCACTTACATGAAAATAGTTTTAACATTTTAGTTAACTAATGGTCGCCGAACACAGTCAATAGTTTCATAGCCTCAATAGGACGGTGAAAAATGTTCTATTATATGTTGAGACAGTTGAGACTTAAAACCCAGTATGTATGTATGTATGGTCTAGCGTGTGGGGTGCTGGGCCAGAAAACGCCCTCGTGTCCCTGACGGCCGCTGGTCCTTGTCGATGCGGCCAACGTTTGGCCGCACGGGGATAAGGGGCTCGCCTACTTGAATTGTGGCAAGCCGGGACGGGAAAAAAAGGGTTAATTTTCAGACGTCAAAATTATCATACTTTTGCGTACTGTTATGACCCTTATTATAAGGCAGTAAAGCCTACATCAGCACTCCTATTGTTATTGTCATAAATGTTCATAGATATTGTGCTGAGTATCAATTTCATTAGTTGGTCATTTTAATATTGAATAAATTCAGTTAGAATCTGGGCATCACCGCGTGCAGTACCAAAGTTTGGGAAGTCATACTAATTCGGTGTAACGTAGTTTGTGTTCCAAATAAATAGTGTTGTAGGTCATTGAAGTTTTTTTTTAAAAAGACAACCGGGGTTGGCCGTCTAACAGTACGATGAGATAATTAAAAAAAAAAAACAAGCAATGAATGGGATATTGCTTTCGCCTTGGTTTGACATTACCAAGGCGAACGCAATATCCCATTCATTTTAAATTTCCTGTTTTTTGCAACTCTGTTTCAAAGTATCCAAGAGGGATACTAACTAAAATAATATTTATTGTGATTATACTAACATCTACGCCTTCGTTTTAGGAAAGCAAAATACTAAGTGGGAGACGGATGGTGAACACACAACGTTTTTTCGATAATTTGTAAACTATCGCCGATCACGACACCCTTTTTAACTGTGGGTTGAGTTCTGTTGAAGTGGTTTCTGAACACCAAAACGGACTCTATTTGCGATTAAATTTAAATTGTTTAATGTGCAACAAAGAAATTAATATTGAATCAATAGATTGGGACATAAATAAAGAAGCCGTAGCTGGAATTATGGCAAGTGGCGGTGGATATGATCAATTAAAATAATTTACATATGCAGTCGGTTTAAACGAAAAAAAAAAACAAAAAAAAAATGCAAGACGAAATAGCAGAAGAATGGGAGAAAACAGCTTGGGATGAAATGAAGAAGGCTGGTGAGACAGAAAGGCATCCCGATGATTGAAGTCATAGTAGATGGGTGTTGGTGCCGCCGTTCATATCAAACGAATTACGCTGCCAAAGAATCAAAATGCTTGCGGCAAAAGTCTCATTGAAGATGTTGATAGCAACATAGTAGAAATTAACAATTTAATTCCGTGATTGTGAAGATGGTGACAAGCGAATACATTATTCACAACGCCGAGGCTACCAAACTCGATGCGTGGGGGAGCAGTTGTGTCTTTCAACACAAAAAGATTGCTATCGACAGTCCACGAAAATATTCACCAGACATCATCTACGACTAGCACAAAGAAGTGCGAAGATAAAATTTATCTGAAAAGGGAAAGAACTAGACTAGCACAACGAAAAAAGAAACGTTGTTTTACTGCTGCCAAACCCTCCGATTTAAATTATGGTGAAAATGCAGAGCAGCCAGATATCGATCCAGAAACTTTCAAACTGTCAAAGGAAACTTTTATAGATAATTTGCGTAAGACTGGATTAGAACGCAACCGTATTAGTCAACAGACAGTTTTACTAAGTCAGTGCAGTGAGTGGCTTGAGCTTAGAACAAATTTTGGTAAAGTAATAAAACGTAGAAGGACTCAAAGGTGTAGAAATATATTAAGAAACATACTTTACAGCACACCAATTGCCCAACATGTCTCCTCCATACAGTACGGAAGACAATATGAAGCAGTGGCTCTAGAGCAATTATCACAATTACAAAATATTGAAATTAAGAAATGTGGCCTCTACATAGACGAAAAATATCCCTTTTTTGGAGCCACGCCTGATGGTATTATTGTCGATATGGTTGTAGAAGTAAAATGTCCCATAGCTCCTTTTAAAATGGATCGTATTGATAAAGCAATTGACAAGAAAAGAATATTTCTGGAAAAAGGACAAAAATGGTCAGGTAAGTATAATTCAAATTTTACTGTGGTGCTAAAAAAACATTAATATTAGTAGGCAATTCCATGGTTTCTCTGTTCGCCGTGTTGACTTTATATTTCAATATTAGCGGTGAGTGACAAGTGTAGCTAGCGGGAGGTGGGGTGTAAGGGAGGAGCTAGCGTGGGAACTATTTTTTCGGAGCGTCCTCTTAATGACATGGTTGTAAAATAAATGGCCTGTTCCTATTTCTCAAATGAATTTTGCCAGAGTAAAAAATTAATATACAAGGTGTCCCATCGCTATGCTTCATGGAGGGAAAGTACTTTCAATATTGGAAATATGAAATTTTACTTAAAGAAGACTTCATTTTATTTAAACTTCTGCCTCGTTGATCTAGTGGTCGCAAGCGCGACTGCTGAGCATGGGGTCCTGGGTTCGATTCCCGGGTCGGGCAAAGTGTTATTGGGTTTTTTCATTAGGAAATTCTCAGTAGCAGCCCGGAGCTTGGATTTGTGCCCGGTTAATGGCAATAGGCTCGCCCCCTATTACATGGGACTTATAACATAACTGGCGAAATGTGGGTGTACTATACACCTCTGCCTAGCCCTTCGGGGAAATACAGGCGTGATGTTATGTTATGTTATGTCATTTTATTTAAAAAATAAGATATTCTGCATTCACAGATTTTTTTATTTCTTGCCTGAGCCGAGAATCGAACTAGCACAATAGCGAAGAAGTATCATCTTTTATTTTATGTTTTCATAACTTTTGTTAATAGATCTTGATAGGGTCAATAATGAGGATAAAATCTGTCCAACAAACATAGTGTCCAAAATTAGAGGAAGCCCATGAAACAGACAACACATAAAATAAGGTGTTTTGGTAAGAATTGCTGCCTTGGTACACACGGCTACACATCAAGCTGTACAAAACCAGTAAAGGCTAACCTCGCGTTGCAAGGAAAACCTATACAATGCGAGGTCAGCTTATACTGGAATTGTACAGCTTGTTGTGTAGCCGTGTGTACATTTAATATAATGATAGATTAATGATTGATTGATTGATTTATTAATGTTAGAATCGTGTTCTTCCTTCAATCTAGGATACAATGTTTTTTGAGTGATTTAATCCTTATTATCGACTGTATCGATTGGACTGATATTTTTTGGCAATTTTTAATGTACGATTCCCGGCTCAGTATTACTTGGTCTTAAAATAAAATGAAATCATCTTTAAGTAAAAATTTCTATTTCCATTCCTTAAAATGCTTCCCCTCAATGTAGCATAGCGATGGGACACTGTATACTCTTACAGGTTTTTGAGGACTTCCGTGTTTTTTGTTTAGTTTAGCTCTCCACCGATATATCTCATATAAGCTGATTTAACAAAATATATATTAATATACAAACGTATCTGTCCAGAAAAACACAAGCCTTTATCAAGTCTTTATCGTACACAATTAACACTAAAAAAAATCGGAGAATCATTTCAATTAAGGTTACATTGCAGGTCTTATCACTAATAGCGATATTTTCCAGACAACCTTTGGATGGACAAGGAAGAACAAATAAACAAACAAATAGGAAAAGAAGGAAATATAATCATTTTTGAATTCCAAAGCATAAGTGTAGCTAAGTGCTAAAAACTATTAAAATAAAAACTACACGTACGTTTTTCATAGATAACACACATCCATAGTAAAATATATTGTTTACTATGTAACATGAATTTGGTATTAGTTGTTATCTTAACTAAATTTATATCTTAGTTAGATTATAATATAATCAGAACAAAAATTCAGACACACAGGGTGTATAGAGGAAACATTAAAGCAATTTTATAACCTCGTTTACCTCAGGACAAGTCTGCTTAAAACCAAGAGCACACGTTTATGACGTCACGATCATAGACAAGTAGTGAACACATTTTTACAAAGCACCACATTTCCTTTATTAACATATTCTCCGTCCGCCAAGCGAAGCGATTATGACAGTATCCTCCCACCCTCACGGTTTTGACAGCATATTATTATGTTCTCATTGAAGAAAGGATGATGACTTTACCAGTAGATTTTTTTTTACCGTCTGGAAAAAAGAACAGCCGCAAAGTGTCGGAAAAGGCACGGCTGGCTGTTCATGGGGAAGTGTTAGTGCCTACACTTATATATGGTAGTGAAAGTTGGGTATGGCAGAAGAAACATGAAAGCAGAATAAATGCAGTAGAAATGAGAGCTTTGAGAAGTATGTGTGGTGTAACATTGAGAGATAAAGTAAGGAATAACGTGATAAGGGAGCGTTGTGGAGTGAAAGAAGATGTAGTGACAAAGATTGAGAAAGGTATGTTAAGATCGTTTGGACATATAGAGAGGATGGACGACAGGAGATTGACGAAACAAGTATACGAAGCGAGTGTGGATGGAAGAGTTGGAAGGGGACGACCTCGGCGAACGTATGGCGATCAAATCGCGGATGTTCTCAAAAAATGCCAGGTTAAGAGTTCTCTAAACCGACGAACATGCATGACGAGGTTAATGGACATAGATGAAGCGAAAGAGGTGTGTCAGGATTCAGGATCGTAGCAGGTGGAAATCCATAGTCTCTGCCTACCCCAATGGGAAACAGGCGTGATAATATGTATGTATGTATGTATGGAAAAAAGAAAAATATGATCAATTACCGTAATAGAATAGGTCTATGAAAAAAAATAACGAACGACGAAAAATAACGAGTAATATTCGATTGGATGTTCCGATTTGATTGCAGCCTCGAGTATAATGAACAACTTAGTTCAATTGTATCATAATGTACAGTCAACTGCATGACAGTGGTAACACGTCAATTCGAAAACCGCCGAACGATTACGATTACGAAATAAAGATGCTTCTTATGTCAAAGTATTACCACCGACGTGCGGTTGACCGTACTATTACATACTGTAACATCAAATCCATCAATAGGCAAATATTTATCAATGCGATTACACGTGTAAATAATACTTCGGCTAACAAGTCAACGACTGTTCCATTAAAAAGATAAATTGAACTTTTTCACGTATAGGTAAAGTTACGGTCTCAATAAAATGAGCGCTCTATTTCGTTAAATTTAAATCGATTTAACTGCAAATTGGAATTTGATTGGATGTTCCGATCGCGGGTGGCTTGAAATGAATTTTTGGGACTATTGGAAACCGTAATAGTACAGCTCCGTATTACTTCACAATCGAGTTGCTTGGTAAACGATAATTTAAATTCATCAATTATAGGTAATTTATATGTGGATTCAATTACAGGCATCATTAATAATTTCGATCAATTTCAGTTCAGCCATCAAATATTTTCTCGCAATATGAAAGATCACGAGCAAATCTTATTTCAAAACGATACAATAATTTGGCTGCTTTTTTCATTTTCATGAGTCTCACTTAGTTTGATCAAAGTGCTGTCACAAGCAGGAAATAGCCGAACCCTATTCGTGTCGCATGACTAGAAGTTGAGCAGAAGCGTTAAGCAGAAGAATCTTCGAATTACCATCTACAGCAGTGGCTCCCAAAGTGGGGGACCCCCTCCCCCCTTTAGGACTATGTGGCGTGAAGACGTCAAGGGGGGCGCAAGCGAAGCGTAAAAAGACGGGACACAAGATGATTGTAAGAACTATAAAAATGTAGCGATTAGGAGGGGGCGCAATATTTTCATTTTAAGTAGTAGGATGATGGAATAATATTTGGGAACTCTCTTATTTTACACTCTTATTTTTTTATTACCAAAAAAAAACAATAATATTGGTGGTATTTTTTTGCAAAAAAAGTGATACGATTTTCGGCTGAAACCGTTGCTTTTTCCAAAATCCAAAAATGCAGTTAAAGTTTCCTCTAAACTAGAGCACACAACTCCCTTGAGGACTTGTATTTATACCTAGTTTCCAACAATCACCTATAAAATACAAATTATTGAATTATTTACGTTACTCACGTGTACTACCACTAACTTAAAAATCTAAGTACATTGTTACTGAATGTGTTATAACTACAAAAATATTGCAACCGACACATAAAACATTCCACTCATGTGAGTATTTCAGAACTCTATAACATTACCCTCAAACGTTGTATCGAGTTTTCCATTTCATTTAATATTCACAAAGTTTATCAACGTTAACATTTCCACTCGAATGGAAATCCTTGCTAACTTTACCAACTTTTCACATTAAGAAATGACAAACATAAAACATTTATTTAAATTCGTGCATTTGTAGGTACATACAGACAAGAAAAGTGTTAAGTATACACGCCAACAACGAATATTAGTTCATCAAAACTTCACTCATTAGATGAGACAGTATACAACATGTTATTGAAATATCTGCAAATCTCTTAAGGTGTCATTGTACTTATCAGTATGAACAAATTTTACTATGGGATAAACCCTAAAATCGTGGAAAAAAACAGGTGTTCCCTTCATTTCGCGATTTTAGGGTTGGTCCCATAGTATAAGTTGTTCATACTGATAAGTACAATGACACCATAAGAGGTTTTCAGTTATTTCAGTAACATGTTGTTTAATAATTTATTTTTTGCCGCCGCGCCGCCAACGGTTTTGCACCCTTTGACGGGTTTATATATTTCGGAAACAACTAAAGTAAATCTAATTGTGTGTATTACAAATAGATACTATCACGCCTGTTTCCATTGGGTAGGCAAAGACTATGGATTGCAACCTGCTTAGATCTTGACACGTTTATTTCGCTTCATCTAGTAACTTCGTCATGCATGCTCACCGGTTTAATAATGATTTATGCTACAACGTGCTGGGAAAGAGCCGGGTGCAAGCCGTGCTCCGTACGAGTCCCAGCCGTGGCACTTCGCGAAAATTTTGTATGAAAAGTCGGAAAGCAGTTCATACAACAACGACAACAACAACAACGAGAACTACAACGAGTGGCATTCGAGTCTGGTGCCGCTCGGTCCCGTCACGGTGTAGTATGAACTGTGTTCCGTCTGTTCAAACAAAATGTGCGTAAAGTGACACAGCCGTGCATCGCCCGGGCCTCGTACGGGGCACGGCATGCGCTTGCCTTGTTCCCGGCATGGTGTAGCATAAATCATCCCTTAAAATGCTCTTTTCCCTGCTCCTTACTCCTGGCCTTTGTGTGTGTTTTTTTTTTTAAAGCAAGCCCCCTTCGACAAGCACTGGCATTTATGTCTAAATACAAATGTTATTAGTTATCTCTGTACCCCCACCTATTTTGTTGACAGTACATAAACTATTCACAAACAAAATGTCCACGTGTATTCGAGGTTGATGGTAAGCAAAAGGCGGAACTTCAAAGGATGTAATGCTGAGGCTCGTTTAGTGGGGGCAGTCGGGAGCCGGGCCGCGGTCAGCTTCATTTCCGAACACAAACCTAGATCAGAGGCCGTCCACAGGGCTGACCAAACTCTCAGATTACTTGTGTTAGAGTTTATTTTGGGAGCTTTTGGGAGATTTCGGTTTAAAATAGCAACAATGCCTGAATAGTGTACGTGATAAAAACTATAACAGTATAAGTGAATAGTTTTAAGTATTAGTCTTTGTGAGTCATCATCATCATTATTATCAACATTTCAGCCGAAAGGCGTCCACTGCTGGACATAGGCCTCCTCGAAACCGCCACGCTTGGCAGGCGGTTTGACGAGTATATAATAATGTATTATTAGGCGGATCAATAAAGGATGCGCCTGTAAGCTAGTAAATTAATAGGCGCATCCATTGTACCCGTGAAGTACATCTAATTCATTTTATAAAGGGGTCCTTTCAGAAGATTCGCACGTTATTATTTGTTTCTAGTCAGAAAAGAGCATTGTTATTATTGTTATCAACCACCGTAGATTTTGTGCGTTCATAATAAAATAAGGGTTCCCTGGGTTATATCGAAAGTTAATTCATCGAAAGTCTCAACATCAAACACGGTGCATCTATGAGTCAGATAATCGATGGAACGTTACATCGATGGAACGTTACATCGATGGAACGCCACATCGAAAATCTCAATATCGAAAGGTTACGAAGTCGTTTGGTCAATGTAGTGAATGTTTCCATGTCGAAAGGTTACGATATCTATTCTGACCACTACCAAAATTATTTAAATGAGTAAAAGTAGTTAATGACTAAAAATTGTGGGAAGTAGGTTTCTATGCGTCCTTCAAGTACATACAATTTGAAAATTCTTTCCCCTGAAATTCATGACATTATTTTTAAACAAGCGAATGGCAATTAATTATCTAAATATAAATTGAAACGGAGGATTCGATGTAGATAATTGGTCTGAAAATAGAGCAAAGGTATCAATTTACATAATAAATTCATAATTTGTGATTGGAAGAGAAGTGCCAATCCCTTACTTAATAATAAATTTATCAAAGTAGCTAATGTTGTACAATAGATAAATAGGGTATACTTTATTGTTTGCATACCATAATAATAAAAATAAAAGTATGATAGTTTAAATACACGCTGAAAGGGGTCATTGTACTCATCATTACGAACAACTTTTACTAAGGGACCAACCCTGAAATCACGAAAAAAATATCAGCCGCTCCCTAGATTTTGTCGATTTATGTGAATACAAATGTAGGGATCAGCAGTTTTTTTTTCTTAATTTTATCAGGGTTGGTGCCGTAATAAAAGTTGTTCGTAATGATGAGTGCAATGTTCTTCGTTTTCAAAACAACAAAATTTTCAGAGTGTATAACAGAACATTGTTGACAAATTTATGAGGCGAAAAGGGTCACACATTGTTATATTGAAAACAAGTTTTGGTTATTACGTCATACAATACAACGTATGACCCAAAACTATTTCTTTCACATCGATATTTTGTTTATGCCATCAGTGTTTTGGCGCCAAGAAGAACCCAAATCTTAATAAAGTGCGTCTCAAAGGAACTTCAGAGCACTAACCTCTCTTATAGAAGGTGACATAAATAACGATCCGGAGTAAGTAAATAGCGACGATGGTCGACATAGTGTACATAAGAACGAATACAGAGGAGACATTAGCTAATTAGTGGCTCTGCCCCCTTGTCAATCAACAAACAAACATGATGTGACGTCAAACTTGAAGACCTTATTTGCAAGTCTGAAACACTTGAATTCTGGCAACCCTACATGTCGAGACCAGCGGTTCCTAGCAATGACGACAAAAGAGCCCAGCTCACGCGCCATTACACCGAGGATCTTCCGGACGTTAACCAGGGCGAGATTAGGGCGGCCCTCGAGCAGCTTAAGAACAACAAAGCTCCGGGCGATGACGGCATTACTACTGAACTCCTAAAAGCAGGCGGGGCTCCGGTCCTGAAGGAGCTACAGAGTCTGTTTAATTCCGTCATCCAACAAGGCTCTACACCGGAGGCATGGAGCGGGAGTGCGGTGGTACTGTTCTTCAAAAAAGGGGATAAAACCCTTCTGAAGAACTACAGACCCATCTCACTCCTGAGTCATGTGTACAAGCTGTTCTCGAGGGTCATCACGAATCGTCTCGCCGGAAGACTCGACGAATTCCAGCCACCAGAGCAAGCTGGGTTTCGAAAAGGCTATAGCACCGTAGACCACATCCATACTGTTCGGCAGATCATACAGAAGTCTGAAGAGTACAATCAGCCGCTGTGTATGGCATTCGTGGACTACGAGAAGGCCTTCGACTCTATCGAAACTTGGGCAGTTCTGGATGCTCTTCAGCGATGTCACATTGATGAGCGGTATATAGAGATGCTGAGATGCCTATACAACGCTGCTACCATGACTGTTCAGCTTCAGGACCAAAAGACGAAGCCAATCCAACTGCGCAGAGGGGTGAGACAAGGGGATGTAATATCCCCGAAATTGTTCACTAACGCGTTGGAGGACGTCTTCAAGACGCTGGACTGGACTGGACAGGGTATCAACGTTAACGGCGAGAACATCTCACATCTCCGTTTTGCCGATGACATCGTTGTAATGGCTGAGTCGCTGGAACAACTGGGCGAAATGCTGCACAGCTTAAACAGAGCCTCTCGACGTGTCGGTCTCGGCATGAATCTGGACAAGACTAAAGTCATGTTCAATATGCATGTCATGCCGAGGCCAATATTCGTCGAAGGGTCGGCACTCGAAGTTGTAACGGAATACGTCTACCTAGGGCAGGCAATTCAGCTTGGTAGACACAACTTCGAGAAAGAAGCCAACAGAAGGATCCGTCTGGGCTGGGCAGCATTTGGCAAACTTCGCCGAGTCTTCTCGTCGCCTATACCGCAAAGTTTGAAGACAAAGGTCTTCAACCAGTGCGTCCTGCCAGTCATGACTTACGGTGCCGAGACGTGGACACTGACAGTTGGGCTAGTCCACAAATTTAAAGTCGCTCAGCGAGCTATGGAGCGAGCTATGCTTGGAGTTTCTTTGAAGGATAAAATCCGTAACGAGATTATCCGGAGAAGAACCGGAGTGACCGACATAGCTTGTAGGATCAGTAAGCTGAAGTGGCAGTGGGCTGGCCATGTCTGTCGAAGGACCGATGGCCGTTGGAGCAGACGAGTCCTTGAGTGGAGACCGCGTATCGGCAAACGCAGCGTAGGGCGCCCCCCTGCCAGGTGGACCGACGACCTAAAGAACGTGGCTGGGGGGGACTGGATGCGGAAGGCAGAGGACCGAGCGTTGTGGCGCAATTTGGGAGAGGCCTATGTCCAGCAGTGGACTGCGATAGGCTGAGTTGATTGATTGATTGACATGTCGAAACTCTGATGTCACATTATTGCCTAAATCTCTAAAATATTGCAAGCTATCCGCTAGAGAATGAATCTATTGCAGCAAGTTTTGTACTGGCCGCCAGTTTTGATTCAAATATGCTATAGTATGTAGATCTACTGACACTAGTTTATAAAGGCGGGTGAGTCCAGAAAAATTTAACGTGTAATGTAATGTATCGTGTAATTTAAAGTAACGCGGATAGTGTAGACAGAAAAGGAGCTCAACGCGTAATGCCGCGTAACCGCGTCATGGCTATGACAGAAGGCATTCTGGATTCTCTGTACATGGATCATTGTACAGCAATGCATGTAAAGAGAATTCAGGCAAAACGTATATTTTAATTATACTTAAAATTGTTACTGTAACAATAGTTTTTTTTTTAAGTTCATACGTACACACGGCTACACATCAAGCTGTACATTTCCAGTATAAGCTGACCTCGCATTGTATAGGTTTTCCTTACAACGCGAGGTCAGCCTATACTTTATTTGTACAGCTTGATGTGTAGCCGTGTGTACTAACATATTATTATGTACTATGGGTCAAAGTTACCTGAATAACGAATTATTCTATTCTATTATATTCAAATAGAGACTGCGAGATCTTTTAGTTCGCGTAAAAACTGACTCCCGAAGGACAAGCGCGAGCGCCGGCTTGTGCGGTAAACGTAATGCTCGTGGTATCGTCCATAAGCAGAAGAGTTAAAAAGAGAAGGGAATGACAAAAAATATACATATATAAAGTTATTAATAGTCTTAGTTTAGATAAGGTTATAAGCTTTTAAAAATGGTCATTAGGTCAAGACGATATTTTGGAAGAGTGCCATAATTTCCAGACCTAGATGGATTGATTGAAGTACCATCATGTAATGTATAACAAAGATGCGTATTATCTAGTACATCTTTTATTCGCTTTTGGAATAGCCATAGGACAAGAACTGGCCTATTCTCATTGCATAAATTGCCCGCAGGTGTTCAAAATATTAAGTCTTTTATTGCGTTATGGACATACTCACAGCACATAGTGTAATGAATAAAGACTTCGATAGTGAGTATGGACTGTAACTTTTTATTAGAATAAGTACCTACATGAGTTTTTGAAAACAATAATATTTTACGTGTATCGAGGGAGGTTCTCGAAGAGCAAGTGTGCGTGAGATTCCGTCGTGAGTATAGCTGCCCGCGCGTGTCGCGGTCGCCCCTGCGACGCCTGTAGGCCAATTTACGTAACTAAAGAAATGCAGTTTCAGTGCAGTTGCAGTTAAGTTTCGATCAAAACAATGCTTTTCGTATTCTCTTATCTACGGCGATCGCTGTCAGAAACGAACTGCAGCGTCACTGCAACTTGATCGGCGCGTCATGAAATTACGTGAATTAGGGCCCTGTTGTCTTTTTTTTTTTGTTGTCTTGCGATGTATGAATGGGTAAGCAGATAGGATAGTTGAATGAAACATATCTTGAACACACACTTGATAGCTTTTTCTTCAAGGACAATACAGCTTATGATGTCACGAAAGAATATAAACAACTTAATTTTATAACTGGTGACAGAGTTCATTAGTGACTCAATAGTGTACGTGAGCCTTGTGGGTCCCTTAATTACACCATCTCGAGCAAGAAGCAAGAGCAAACTGAGTGAATAGGTTATTGTAATAGTTTAGAGTTCAGTACGTCTTGCTCTACCATGACGATCTTATTATGTTGAATCATCATCATCATCATTTCAGCCGAAAGACGTCCACTGCTGGACATAGGCCTCCCCCAAGCATCGCCACAACGACCGGTCCTGTGCCTTCCGCATCCAGCGGATTCCCGCGACCTTCACCAGGTCGTCGGTCCACCTTGTGGGGGGCCTACCCACGCTGCGCCTTCCGGTACGCGGTCGCCACTCCAGAACTTTACTGCCCCATCGGCCATCCGTTCTGCGAGCAATGTGCCCCGCCCACTGCCACTTAAGTTTGGCAATTCTTCGGGCTATGTCGGTTACTTTCGTTCTCCTGCGAATCTCCTCATTTCTGATTCGATCACGCAGGGACACTCCGAGCATAGCCCTCTCCATTGCCCTTTGAGTGACTTTGAGCCTTCTTATCAGGCCCATTGTGAGCGACCACGTTTCAGTACCGTAAGTAATTACTGGCAACACACACTGGTCAAAGACTTTCGTCTTGAGACACTGCGGTATTTTGGACGAGAAGATATTGCGTAGCTTCCCGAACACTGCCCAACCGAGTCGGATTCGACGATTGACCTCTTTCTCGAAGTTGGACTTACCTAGCTGGACAGTTTGTCCTAGGTATACATAATCGTCAACAACTTCGAGTGTAGATTCTCCGATGTTTACGGGAATGGGTGCTATATGGGAATTCGACATAACCTTTGTCTTGTCCATATTCATTTTAAGACCCACTCTATCAGAAGCTCTACTGAGGTCATCGAGCATTGTACCGAGGTCCTCCATGGTCTCAGCCATGACTACTATGTCGTCGGCAAACCGAAGGTGAGTGATGTACTCGCCGTTTATGTTAATGCCTAGCCCCTTCCAGTCCAGAACCTTGAAGACATCCTCCAATGCAGCAGTGAACAGTTTCGGAGAGATCACATCTCCCTGTCTCACACCTCGTTGCAGAAGGATAGGTTTCGAGGCTTGGTCCTGTAATCGGACTGACATAGTGGCGTTTTCATACAAAGACTTTAACACTTCGATGTACCGATAGTCAATCTGGCACCGTTGAAGAGACTGTAGTACCGCCCAAGTCTCGATCGAATCGAAGGCTTTCTCGTAGTCCACAAACGCTAAACAAAGAGGCAAGTTATACTCTTCGGTCTTCTGTATAACCTGCCGCAGCGTATGTATGTGGTCTACGGTGCTAAAGCCTTTTCGGAAACCGGCTTGTTCGGGAGGCTGGAAGTCGTCAAACCTGCGCGAAAGACGGTTCGTAATGACTCTCGAAAACAGCTTGTAGACATGGCTCAGAAGTGAGATGGGCCTATAATTCTTCAGTAGAGCATTATCGCCCTTTTTGAAGAAGAGTACCACCACACCTCTGCTCCATGCCTGTGGCGTTCTTCCCTCGAGAATGACGGAATCAAACAGCTTCTGAAGGGCCTTAAGGATCGGTTTTCCACCCGCCTTCAGGAGTTCGGCCGTAATTCCGTCATCACCCGGTGCCTTGTTGTTTTTGAGCTGCTTCAGAGCCATCCTAATTTCGTACAGGCTGACGTCCGGGATATCTTCGGTATAGTGTCGGGTCAATCGAGCTCTTGGGTCATGAGCCCGATTTACAGCGGGTGTCCGGGTGGACGTGTATAACTGTCCATAGAACTTCTCGACCTCCTTCAATAGCTCTGGCTTGGAGGATACGACTCTGCCATCGTCGGTCCTCAGTTTTGCAAGCTGGCTCTGCCCAATAGACAGGTCTCTTGCGAAGACTTTGGAGCCCTTGTTCTTCTCTATCGCGTCTTTAATACGTTCCGTATTAAATTGGCGTAGGTCACTTTTCAAGGACTTTAAATCTGTCTATTGAGCTGCCGGTACTTAGTCGCATCATCTGAGGACTGCAGAATCATCTCGCGTCTTTCCGCCATAAGCTCGAGAGTGTGGTCAGAGAGATTTTTATTTCTATTTGTACGACGGGTCCTAAAGATCCTAGACCCGACCGTATGGACAGTTTCCACAAACCCATCGTTGTAATCGTCCACTGTGCTCCCTAGGCATTCGAAACGATTCTGAAGTTCGAGCTGAAAGCTCTCGGGGTTTTGGATTTGGATCGGTGCTGGACGGAGCGTAGACTTCATCAGTCGAGATCTTTCCAGCTTGATGTTCAGATTCAATGTGCCTCTTACCAAACGGTGATCGCTTCCGGTTTTGACCGCGTTGATCACAGAGACATCATTGAATATTTGCTTCTTCGTCGACATAATAAAGTCAATCTCATTTTTTGTTACACCATCAGGGCCCAACCAGGTCCACTTCCTATGCTCACGCTTTCTGAAGAAAGAGTTCATCATATAGAGTCCCTCCTTCTCCATAAAGCCGGCCAGTAGATAACCCGGTGGTTCCGATATCCATATCCAAATTGCCCCACTCGCAGCTCATCATCGTAGCGATTGCCCAGTTTCGCGTTGAAGTCTCCCATGACAACAGTGAAGTGAGTTTTAGAGCCATGCATGGCTCTCGAGATATCCTCATACATGGTCTCCACCTCATCGTCGGGGTGATTCGAGGTCGGGGCGTATACCTGTATAACCTTCAACGAATACCTTTCGGTTATTCTGAGTATAAGGTACGCCACCCTGGTCGAAACACTCTCGATCTTCACTATGTTGTTCACAAGAGACTTGTGGACGATAAACCCGACACCGCCCTGGGAAAGTTGATCGCCCTCCCGGAAATAGAGCAAGTTACCGGATTTGAGGATTATCGTGTCCTCCCCCTCTCTTCGGACTTCAGATAACCCTACGATATCCCATCGTAACCTGCTCAATTCTTCCTCGAGTTCGACAAGCTTCTCGTCGGCCCGCAGTGTTCGTGTGTTGTATGCTGCCAGGTCCAGTCTTTTTTTGTTATGGTAGCCGGATCTCTGCCGGGGATTCTTAGCACCCCCTGCCCCGCCGTTACCTAGGCCGCTACCGTAACCAGGGCTAGCGGGGCCGCCGGGGACTAGGGGCCGATTTTTAATTGTGCTTTGCATGAGGGGATATGCCATAATCGCCACGCTTGGCAGGCGGGTTGGCGAGTTGGGTTGGCATTATGTTGAATACGTATACCGAATAAACTATTTAATTGTTTTTTTCCACCTGCTCGAAAAGCGACGTTTTATTACTCAATAAGTGCGAGCAAAGTAGCCCTATTCTGTACGAGACATAGCGGGTGCTAATGACTTTTGAATTTGGAACATGAAATTTTTATCCTAGTGTTCCGCATGCAAAGAGATCGAATGCAAATATTTATTCATACAGAATAAAGTACCTGGCCAGTAAGATGGACGGTGCGCTGAATGAATTAAAAAAAAACAAATGATAACCGCGGGAACTACGTCCCATCCTCTACTCTCATGTTCACAGATTGTTAACTGCATTGCAATTAATTTCGAAAAATAAGTTTATCGATGAGTGAAAGTATAACATTAACACCTGAAAGTCATAGAACAGATGCATGAACTGTGATGTTTATGCACATAAATTTATTCATGATTTGTTAGATACCAGGTACCTAAAAGCGCCTCTTATTTATTTTTCTCACAAACGAAAAACGAGCGTATCACTCGACCGCAAAATTATTTTTTCCTCGGACAACGAACTTTGAATCCCACGTTACGCTCAGGATTCTAACATTAATATTACAATTTACTTTTTATAGTTCATATTCAACATCACAACATAATTAACATACCGATCATTTGAAAAAAATACGAGACTCTCCGACTCACAAGCTATCACGAGACATAGATTTTCTCATCTTGCCCCATGAAAACTAGCCGTGCACTTGACACGTAATTTTCTCGATGAAATACCGATTCACGCGACAAAAAAGTGCAAAAAGATAATCCCATGATAATTTAGAGGAGGAGGTAATTTTTATTAAGTAGTTTTCTGTACGTTGTTATGTTTGCAGGCGGTAACAAAACAGTTATAGCATGATAAAACGAGATATTCCCAGTATTTGTCAGAATGCTCTGTAATTTATACATTTAATGACTAAGCTTACGATGTAGTCAAACGTATCTAGAAAGAAAGAAAGAAAAAGATTTTATTTTTGGGCTCGATTTGAAACACACACATCACACATCTTTTTTTTATACTTAAGGGGCTTGCGTTTGACCGCCACCTCACCTGATGTTAAGCGATGGTGTGGTCCACGATGGTTCATGCTTGCCCAGCAAAGGTGACAGGATGGTAGTGAAATATTTCAACCCATCCTCTAAAATGGCTACACCGGGCATCGTACCAGAACACGACTAGGTCGCTTGGCGACACATCTTTGCCCGGTGGGTGGTCGCAAGCCGTCGGCCGTGGCCTACCACCAGTATGTCACCTGATTTGCACCACCCAGGGATCACGTGTATTGATTCGGAAAAAGAGTTAGGTACCTACTCTCCTACGGACGTGGGTGACTCCTTGTTTTTTTTATTCCGTGGGTGACTCGATCCCCAAAATCTATAGCATTTTAGTTAATATACACACTGAATTTTAAGTTGTGCTGGAAACAAAATCCATAACTCCAGACAAATAATAGAATCAATTGGCAGGCTGGAAAAACATTGAAATAATAACGATTTTTTCAAAAAATCAGAATCATTACCATATATTATCATAATCATTAACATTATTAACTTTATAAAATGTTTACTCCTCCGTGTTTATTTGTAACAATTTTGATTATTTTATTTTTTGATGCCCTCATGTAGCTATTAGTTTTATTTTATTTTATTTATTTTAGGCTATTTTGTTCTAAGTTAATGTGTGAGTAAGTTTGTAAATATTATTCATTGGGAATATATATTGTTTTATTATTAATATATAAGCTTATATTGAAAAATATATTTTTTAATTTAATAATTAAAATGATTATCGTTCAACTCGAAGGAGTGAAGTTTTTGAGTTTCAATGGTAATAATGCAGATATTCAGCAATTTGTTTTATTTAAAATTTACACTACCCTATCGATTTGTTTATCGTTTGTTGTTGTTTATAGTGTACCAGTTATTTTTGAGCATCAATGTTTGTTCAGATTTATTTTGACTTTATCGGTGGCTACATTGAAAAAGCTACATAAAGCACCCATAAAGCGAAATTCTGAATAGCACGAGCTCTAGATACTTGTACGCGTCACCGCGAAAAAGCTCGGCGCGAAATAATTTCACCCGTCGCCTCACTTGACCTCACTCAAGTCGATAGTGCTCGTTGACGGGCCCCGCCCACCCGATGTACACCATAAATAAATAAATGTCTACACCACCTACACTTGACGAAACTGATGTGGTTATAATTCTTTTCTAGTCGTTTCTACTGAACTATTAAGTTAGTAAAATGATACAAAAATATTACACATTTTGTTCGGCTTTTACTTTCCCTCAATGAAGTCAATAATGTTCGTTGTAGGGCCACCCGACGTATGCCATAAATAAATAAGTGTCTACACCGCCGACACTTGACGAAACTCTTGCGGTTTTTAAATAGTTTGTAGTAGTTTCAACTGAACCATTAAGTTGGTGAAATTATGATAAATACATACACATTACATATTTTGTGCTATTTTTACTTTACCTCAAACAAAACCCACCCGATGTACGTCATAAATAAATAAGTGTCTACATCACCCACACCTTACGAAAACGCTGTGGTTTTTAAGTAGTTTCGACTGAACTAATAAGTTAGTGAAATTACACAAAAATGTTACATATATTGTTCTGCTTTTACTTTACCTCAATCAAGTCGATAATGCTCGTTGTCGGGCTTCACCTACCCTATGTACGCCATAAATAAATAAGTACTTACACCACCGATACTTGACAAATCTGATGCAGTATATAGTACTAAATAGTAACTGGCTTAAGCTGAATTATGAAGTCGGTGATATATAGGTACTATTAATTGGAACTATTTTTCATTGTGATTACTCATTCATATTTTCTACGAAGAATATTCTTAAGGCCCACACAGAGCAAAAGCATATCAGTAGCAGCACGTGGTATGAAGTCTCATTAAATTTAAAGTACCTACTCTCTAGAAAAAAAAAAACACATGCCCGCTAAACAAATTCTTTACAAAAACATATTCCACCGAAATATGTGCTTACGTAAATTAGGCTTGAGCATATTTTATGATAAGAAGTAACTTATTATGTAATAAGCTCATATAGAGGTAACATAACTAAAAAATAAAATATTTCACACTCATAAAATGTAAGAGACGGCGCCCATAAATGTGACGTATGCCTTGCGACGTAATTACATTATTTTTTATTTAAACCTGAAAAAAATGTAGATTATGTACCCAAAATGTACATGAACCTACTACCCATAAACAGTTCACTGTTTATACTATTTACGCCACCAAAACTTTACACTCAATAAAATGGTAAAATGTGTAGAACGAAAAATTTAATTTTAGGTGATATTAAGAGATTAGTGGCGCCCCATCAGTAAAAAAAAAATTACTCGCTGTGTACGTCATAATCATCATCATCATTTCAGCCGAAAGACGTCCACTGCTGGACATAGGCCTCCCCCAAGCATCGCCACAACGACCGGTCCTGCGCCTTCCGCATCCAGCGGATACCCGCGACCTTCACCTTCACCTTGTTGGCTGCGTACATCATTAATTGAAAATTCGTTTATAGCTATTGAAGTACAGTAAGTTATAAGTAATCTGTGGTACAAGTACTGTGGTATAAACAGAAACTATTAACTCTGTAAGTTATAGTTCGCTGTAGTTCTAGATAGAAAAACTTTTGACACTTTTTAATCGACTTCAAAAAGGAGGAGGTTCTCAATTCGATTGTATGTTTTTTTTTTCTATCTACAACTACAGTGAACTATAATTTACTGCGTCCGATGTTCACCCAGTCATGTTGTATACATAAATATGTATCCAAAAAACAATATTCCTCCAAAACTAAATAGAAAAAGCTACAAAGTAAAGATGTCGAAGTAGACAGCTATTGGCTTTCAATTCTCCCTCATTCACTAGGGACCTGACGTTACCTACACGACTACGCGTAGGCATAACAAAGCCCTGTCAGTGCCTAACTCATCCAAAAGAAAACATGATGAGAGTAATTTTATAAAAACGTTCAACACGTCGGGGATGTGAGCTGAATAACAATGTTCCTTCTCCCTCATCACGAGTTCACAGCTTATCAAATTTGTTGGCCAGCCTTTATTAAGTCTCTTGAGATTTTCATTAACTTTATATCTCAAAGAACACAATGGAGCTACATTACAGTTAACATAAAATGTAATTGTTTTAGTCAGAAAAATATAATACAGAAGATATTGAGCCCCAGCGAACGTTAAATTTAAATTATTCGAGAGCCTATGAACGGCGTCCAGTGGTATTTTATTAACTTTATAGGACTTAAGCTTATAGGACTTTGGCATAATTATCATTTGGGGAAAGTTTTAATTTTATACGTTCCGCTGCAATATCGTTGAAAATATTACGTTGTTGCATGTTTATTTTTTACCTTTTTAATACTTATGTGACTTCAAATTAGAAAATTACTTTATAAATTTGTGCTGTGCTTCCTCTCCGCTATTTATTTGTGATTTCTCTCCATATTTTTTTTGTGATTTTCTCACTTTTCATACAAACACATACACAGCATTTACATGTAAACAAGAGTCAATCAATGTGCTATCAGTTTAAAATAGTTCCATTAAATTGTAAGTAACATTTGTAAATTGAAGGGCAAAGTGGACAAAGGTGTTATCTGACCAAAATTAAAAATGTGACTTTTTTGCGTGAGGTTTTGACTGACGATTCAAACTGATTCAAACGCTCATTACTCCTTTACAAACATCCTTTGTCCACTTAGCCCTACAATAAAATTATGAACTGGAGTAGACAAGTAAATAAATAACAAGCACAAGCTCTTTGAAAGTAGAATAATGGGGAAGATGTTGGAGTAAAGAATTGCGGGAGAATGATAGATTTTCAGATCTGCGTGGGTTATTATAATGTATCGGATATTATCGTTCCCACCCTGTTTTTTTTAGGGTTCCGTACCTAAAGGGTGCCAAACGGGACCCTGTTACTCTCGCTACACTTTCCGTCCGTCCGTCCATCTGTCTGTCTGTGTCACAGAGCTGTATCTTTTTTGAACGGCAAAATGTAGCCAGTTGAAATTTAAAAAATATTTTAATTTATTTCTATATCGGTTACCATCAAAACCTATTGTACATTTTATAGACAATCATATTCAAATAACGTAACATATCATTGAAGCCAAACACGCAAGCAAGCCAATTCTCGAACGAATACGTCATGTTTAATTAAATGTCTAGACATTTGGGATGTACGTAAACAAAACGAAGTCTAAACAACTTGTATATAAAACTAAGTTTAAGCCAAAACAACGTTAGAAGGAAGTGTAAGCAGTGCCAAAAATGTTTTTAGTCATTAAAGATCTCAATAGCAATTTATTATAGCCGACAGAATAATTTGTAGAGTATTTTGTAATTTTAAAATGAGTTATTTCAAAAGTTAATTGCATAATAATTTAATTGGTAAGTTTTCCTTATTTACAAAAATAACTTCGAATAAACATTTCCTTGGATGTTGGCGTTACCCTTTTTTTTTGATAATGTAATCTTTTTGTTTTACATAGTTCCCGGCCTACAATAGGACATCCCACGCAGGCGCGGTTCTAGGGGGGGGGGTCACAGGGGTCATGACCCCCCCCCCCCCCCCAAAACCATCCAAGCCGTACCTCAAAATTATCCTAACAACTAAACAAGAAAGATTAAGTGTTATTTCAAATAATGAGTTGTCACGACATCTACTCGTACGTAAAAAAATACTTAACATTATTTTGGAATTTTGTGTAAGAACCTACTAAAGTTCAATTTACAGCATGGGTAATGGGTGATATTTTGCCCAAAACAAAGTTTGGATGAAATTTCCAATTCAACGATAATCCATTTTGTTGAATGGTTTGCGCTACTTTTCATGACCCTGCCGCCGTTGCGATTGGACACTATATTAAAGGCACAAGCGATTGAAGCTTTGGAGGTGAAAAAATAAATAAAATATGAAAATTTCGCGCTCGTTGCGCTCGCGCTTCCTCGTTAATGTGTATTTTGGGCTTCTGTTGTGCTGCATTTTTATATTAAGTATATCACTCGGCGCGGATAATAAATGGAATTGAAAATGGTGGCATTTTTATTGTATGTGTCTCACGCTCACACAATACTTTACTTGTGAGCGAGAGGAAAATACAAATGGCGCCATTTTCAATGTCATTATTTATCTGCACGAGTAGGACATAGCTTAAAACTCCAAAAAATACACTTAAATTGAAGTCAACTTTTCGCATGAATATGTAAAATTTCGTTTAAATTATCCCACAAAACTGACGTCAGAGTAAAAAAACTACAATTTATACTTTGGCATCCTATTGATCTTAAACATAATGATTATATTCGCTTTGTTGTGATCTATGTTTACTAATGTTAGTGTTTTTTTATAAAACATATCAACGTACACAAAAACGTATGGGATTAATATGCTAATACGCTAAGGATTCAATATAATTTTAACCA
The DNA here is from genome assembly GCA_949699075.1 of Asteroscopus sphinx. Lineage (NCBI taxonomy): Eukaryota > Metazoa > Arthropoda > Insecta > Lepidoptera > Noctuidae > Asteroscopus > Asteroscopus sphinx. The sequence goes on from OX453013.1 coordinate 18,553,741, forward strand.
ATGAATCCCGGTAAATCATAAGGAAGTTTAGCTTAATCCTAAAGAATAAACAAGCATACAACATAATAATAGGAAGAAAAACAAAATATTATGACGTATAACCGCGTATCTCCCCATAAATTACGAGTCAACTGTTACAAGAAATGTGTATCTATGAAATACGTTAATTCTTGTGTGTATGTGTTCGCAGGCGATGAGCCAACAAATTGTGATTATTTATAGTTGTGCGAGTGCCAACACCGTGTGAGATAGTGTGGAGGTCTAGTTTCAAAGGAAAATAATAATAATAATTAAGAATTTGACTAGTTTTTATACATATTTACATAGTAAATGCGAAAAGGCCGTCGTCCTTGTTATGGGATTTTGTCCAAAGACTTCCTTATTGCAAAAGAGCTGCTATGGCATGTGTATAAAAGTTTTTAATAAGATTCCAAAGAGATATAAAGAAGGCCCCATACAGCTAATGAGCAAAAAATTAAAGGTATGGCTACTAAATAACTGCTTTTATGGTGTAAATGATTTCCTTAATTTTGCATGTTAATGTATGTTAGCAAAATAGAGAGCATTATTATGTTTTTCATAATTTAATAAGATCTTGTAACCAACCTATTTTACGCAAAATAAATACTTTGACTTTGACTTTGAAACGATTTCTGAGAAAATAATTCTTTAAAAAGTTGATCATGGCTTCCAAATGCTGGTGTGCATTAAAAGAGCCTCCTCGCGTGACAATATTTAATTGATCGTCCGACGCACCCTGGGCAGTCAGCCTTGCTACCACCCTGCTGACTGGCTAATCCTTTTTCCACGGCATGAGCTATTTTCATTATGTAGCTCATGTCGACACGATGGAAGAAGAATGCTGACAATATAAAAACAATTGAGTCTCTAAAACAAAGTTTCCAATTAGCATACTGACATCCTTAACTGAAATGAAATAAAAATAAGCCTTTAATTGTGTCCTTATTAAAACAGTCACTTTAGATGCATATTCATTAATTACCGCTCACTTTAAATCAATACCCTTGAGAGGAACCCATTAATAAGTCCACTTTACTTTTCTTTCAGCAATTCAGTTGCAGCAGCATCAATTATATAAAAGAAGCAGCTTTGGCTAGCCGTTAATTATTCCCCACATGATTACCGGTTCCCGTTCACCGATGGAATTCCAGTAATCACTCTGAAATTTTCATTAACCCCGCTATCTAATTATAGCAAGAAGCAGTTACAGGTTTTACGCGGATTCACGCGGAAGATATTGTGAAATTGCTGTAATTTCCAGTAACACATCAATTTATTACGCGGTTGGAAATACCAGTGATTTCAGAAATATCATGTTTATGAGGTGTAACATTATTGTCCTATTACGGGGTGAATATACTCATCACAACGAACAACCTTTACTATGGGGACAACAGAAATTGCGAAAAAAAAAACTGTTCCATACAAAATCTTCAATCACCATTTCAGCCGAAAGACGTCCACTACTGGACATAGGCCTCCACCAATTAAGGGGAAAAAAAAAAAAAAAAAAAAAACTTCAATGTCGCTCAAGAAAGAGTATGGAACAGCTGTTATTATTTCGCGATTTCAGAGTTAACCTTATACGACCTTATATTCTTAGTTTATACTAAACCTGAATGTTATAGCTTTTACAACCATATTCTTACTTTATACTTAACCTGAATGTTATACCGTATACATCCTTATTCTTAGTTTATACTAAACCTGAATGTAATATCGTATACAACCTTATTCTTAGTTTGTACTAAAACTGAAAAAAATATAGGGAACAGCAGATTTTTTTCGCGATTTCAGGGTTGATCCCATAGTAAAAGTTGTTCCTAATGAAGAGTATAATGACCCCTTTTCAAGTTTAGTACAAACTAAGAATAAGGTTGTAAAGCAGTGCAGTGCATCAGGAATTTTTGCGGCAGCAGGCTAGACTGCTTTTACAAAATTATTCGCAAACGCGCATCCTTGCTCTGCAGAGTACGAGCCAGTCCGAACCGCGTCATGGCTATGATATCAGTTACAGTAAACCGTCTGGATTATCTGTACTTGAATCATTGTATAACGATGCAGGTGGAGAGAATCCAGACAAAACGTAGATTTTAATTTATTTTATTGAATTGTTACTAACAATAATTGTTAAGTTTGTAGTAACACATTATGGGTCCTAGATAGCCGAATGAAGAATATTAATTTAATAGCTGCATTTTAATCCACACCTACATTTGGCGTTAAATTAAACACCAGGACAATTCTCATTTCATTTCCATATAGACGAAAATTCCATTACTTGAGGGATGACGCGCGCGCCTGGCGTGGGCAGGATTCAACACATAATTAGCGATATTTTTCTGTTTTTTTGGTGTCCTCGTTTATTATTATTTAAATAGAGTGGTTTACAGGTAGAAAAATATATCTCTGATAAAAATGTGTCTCTGTATTTCATCCTGTAGATGTGAGTGTGTGTGGCACACTGATTATATTGTGGGACGCGATTATGAGGTGTTGCTGAGTAATAGCATGGTAAAATGGGTTGAATGGAATTGAAAGGGTGGATAGATAAAAAAGCAGGCAAGTATTTTAACGTTAAATCAGTATAGTTTGTTGCCAATAAAGTCTAGAATGCTTACCAAATTATAGCAGAACATTTTTAAAATTCTTAATTGAGTTTGCGCATGCCACTTCACTTCATGTTAAATTATGGTGCGGTCGACAATGGTACACGCTTGCCCTGCAAAAACCGCTCCACTCACTCACTCGCTCACTCACTCACTCACTCGCTCACTCACTCACTCACTCGCTCACTCACTCACTCACTCGCTCACTCACTCACTCACTCGCTCACTCACTCACTCACTCACTCACTCGCTGCAAAATTCACTCGCGCCTTGGAGACTACCAGATTATACTTATCGAGAAACACAGACGACAGCAAGGAATTCCACTCTTTAGCGGTACGCATAACAAAGCTATTAGCAATCGCTTCGTGCTTAAGGAATGTCTCCGTGTATCTGGTTACACATTTGGTGTTTTAATATTTGTTAGCAAAAAACTATGTAATATCAACGTTAAAGTCCTTGCCCACTTTTGAACCAACAATCACCTCTGCAATCCTATTGTCCCCGTTTTACTATTTACTTCCTACAATGTACCGTAAAACGGGGTAAATAGGGATGCAGGGGTGAATAGGGAAAAAAGTGGGCAAGGATTTTATCATTGAAATAAGAAAGTTAGTTGCCCACAAAGACTTCAAAAATGTTCTGCTATAATTTGGTAAACATTCTAAAGTATTTTTGTACAACAAACTATCTTATTTGAATGTTAAAATCCTTGCCCAATGTTGTCACTATTCACCCCGTTTTACCCGGTAAAAAGGCTTACATTCAGAAAAGAAACCAAGCGTGAACTCATGCTTCAACTGTCAAATAGCACTGCATTTCAACAGTTGAAAGCATGAGTTCACGCTTAGATTTTTCTCTGAATGTAAGCCTTTTTTTTACGTGGGGAAATCCCCATGGACGCACTCCGCCCAGGGAAGGCGGAGCCAGTGTCGGACTCTTAGCGACTAAAACCACCACGGTGTTCCTCTTCCAACCCTTGGCCGGGGGCGTGGGAAACTTGTATTCGCCCAACTATCCCCTGCAGGTTCCAGCTCGCCACTAGTAGGTAAGCCCCTTCTCTCCGTGCGGCAACAACATCGGCCGCACCCTACTCTAGACTGGTGCGCGCGTAATACGACGCGCCACCGTCAGTGTCTGAATCTAAGCGTCTTGGTATTGACTCAACACTTCTTACCAAAAACCGCTGACATAAAAGTCTGGTACATTTTTAATAAATAAGCAGCTTTTTTAGAATAAAATAAAGAACAGAAAAAATCCTTTGTACAATAACTAAAGCAGAATATTTTAAAAAAATTTAACAGAGAATAAAATTCAAATCAACCATTCGTGGGAGATCAAAACTTTAAATTTTTGTGAAAACCCCGGTAATTTACAATACTCTGCTAAGGATTATCGCGGTGTTTGTTTGCTATTTAGCGCAGTTCGTTTCAGTATATTACAATGTACTCTGTGGCAGTTCGTTCGACTGAATTGATGGAAATGGATTATTGTAATGCTTGCAGACTTGTTGCTTATTAACACCCGCGAGTTTATACAATATTACATATCACCGGTCAATTACCACCGCAACAGGAAGCACAAGCTTTTTGCTGTGCTTTCATGTCGCACTGTAGCGCGAGCTAAGTCGCCAGTCCCTCGTACTCTCACTGCACTCGACGAACTCTTGGATTGTAATCCGAATTATGATCTGTTTGCGGATGATTGGAAGAAGATTCTGTTAGTATGCCTGAAGCATTGCGAGAGAGGTTTATGAAAGATGTGTAATTCACTATATATTTTATGTGTCATTCCTTTATCTTTAATTACTGTAGTTGGTTCAAGACCGTTGTAATTAAAGTAAAATAAATATCTCTATTCGGAAAAACTGCTTTGATGACGTAGTGGTAAGCTGCTTTGACACTCATAATATTCCACAGAAGACTGTAATAATCCCTCATGTAATAAAATTATTATGTTAGGTACAGTCTAACAAAGAAATAGTGATGTGATAGCGACATAGCACTGCACTGTGTTGTTGTTAAAGTTGCCACAGCATCATCCTGAGCTCTTCGTCGCAGCTACGACATGCAACGTTAATTTTCTTATCAATCAATCAACTCAGCCTATCGCAGTCCACTGCTGGACATAGGCCTCTCCCATGTTGCGCCACAACGCTCGGTCCTCTGCCTTCCGCATCCAGTCCCCCCAGCCACGTTCTTTAGGTCGTCGGTCCACCTGGCAGGGGGGCGCCCTACGCTGCGTTTGCCGATTCGCAGTCTCCACTCAAGGACTCGTCTGCTCCAACGGCCAAATTTTCTTATGAGATTTCCTAAAAAGTAAAATACTTTTATGCTGGTTATTTTTTTAGATACCTACTTACGTTCCGCATGTCGTGTTATGGCAATTAATCATTATTCTTTCTTTCTCTAATCTCGTATCTGCTGAGAAACTTTTATTTATATCTGGCAACCATAGAAATCTGAATAATAAGGTAATAGAACGCGTGTCGCCGGTTTGCCGCTACCAATACATAAATAAAAAAAATTAAAAAAATTGGGACATTTTTACACATCACGATCTAGTCCCAAACTAAGCAGAGCTTGTACTATGGGTACTAGACAATGGATATAATACTTATATACTTCTTTTTTTTTGTAAATACAAACTTATAATACATAAGAAACAACCAGACCAACACAAACACCCATGTTCATCACACTAATATTTGTGTCCTGTGGGAATCGAACCCACGACCTCGTGATCAGCAGTCCGACACTCGAACCACTAGACCACAGAGGTCGTCAATACGCAATTACGCCCACCAAGTTTCTAGCATTACATGCAAATAAAAATTTGCCTAAAAAAATGCCGCTGTTGACTGTTGACTCCACGTCCAAAACAGCAGTGATGATCAAGCAAACGGTTCGCACACTGGTGTCCTACGAGGCACCAGCACGCGGCGACAAGTTCACGCACCTTTACCACTTCTATTAACTTATCATTTAGATTTCTATGCTGGCAACCTTGGATACTTATCTCTTTGTTAGACTGTACAAGCTTTCTGAAATTTTCTGGACCATTGATATGTAAAAGTATAGGTATGTATCCCTAACAAAACCAACGGAAAAAAGGTTCCGTACGCAGCGGCACACAAATACACAATAACTAGTACAAAGTAAGTTAGATACTTTAAAGGTGGTTTCACACCGGCGAGGCGAGGCGTGGATGGGCCGAGCGAGAATTGAAATTTGTATGGCAAAATTTCAATTCACGTCACGCCCATCTTTGGTGTGAAAGGTCTGGATAGGCGAGGATGTGCGAGGCGAGAATTGAAATATTTGTTTGTACAACATTAAACTTTATTGCTGCATGAATAGAGTATTTACTGCATTGCAAAACGGTATATCGCGAGCACGCGCGTGCCGGCGCGCGGCGGGGCCGGTCGGTGCGTGCTCGCGATGTACATCTTTCGGTGTGAAAGGGTAAGCGAGATTTCAATTCACGCCCATCCAATCCACTCCTCGCCTCGCCGGTGGGAAACCACCTTAAGTTACTTTCGTGTCATAATTGGTACACTAGTACAAACACGACTGCATTTTTTTTTGTTACCCGTCTCGATCGGCGCCTTGCTTTACGCAGAGTAATAGCAAAACGTCCTAATTAGGACGTTTTCGAGTCTTCAGATTGCGCATAAAACAACATATCCGTAATTTTTAAATATCATAGTTCTGGACACAGTTAAATTTTCTATACATATACGTCCAAACTATAACTACAACACACGTACATAATACATGCAAAACTCATATACATGGTTAGAAAACTCGGCAGCGATCAGTGCACGAAGATAGAAGTCTTAGCTCTTGCTTCCAAGTTTTGTGCGTGACCGGCGTTTTACCACTTAGACGGTTCTTGGCTTGCGCCAGAGTTCCGATCAAATTGAACATGAAGCGCACACTTGCAGTTTCCCAGTGCCGAATGAGAGCAATTTACTTCGGTATTATTTTGGACACGTTTGTAATATGTCTGGTTGTGGCTTTAGCATGGTGAGGATGGTGCTATTATTATTACACTGTTTATTATGCAATGAAATATGTAGTACTAAGTTTATTGTATACAACGTTACTTTTTGTTTACGCAATTTGAAAAACAATTTTGTTCAGAATCACTTGGAGAATCGATCGGGATAGTTTTTATACTAATTTACATTTTAAACAAAAAAAAATTGAAACTCAATTTGTATATAACAACCAACCAGCGCTGTGTCTTTGCTCCGTGCATGAGGCACAGCAATATGCTGAGCGGTGGCCGTTTTGCGCAGATGTGACGCATATCTTACCACACTTCTTGGCTCTGTACCTGTGTTTGTCCTGTTCTTGAATTTTTTTGGTAATTATGTGCGTCACTTTTGAAGCAAATATTTTTTTTTTCTTTCTTTCTATATTATGGTTGAAACTCAATTTGGTTATTATGGTTAAATTTAGTACATCAGTGGATCGTGAATAGGTCCTTAAGTTCCAGGAAGTTCGTCTTGGTTAGTTTCCGTGCATCAGGTAGTCCCTGCATGACATTCTTCACTTTTTCCGCTACCAACTGGGGGACTTACAGTAACTATAAAAGCATGTAATTATGTGATATAGAAAAAAAAACACATCTCAATCGATTCTCCTCGTGATTCTGAACCAACTGGTTTCTCAAATTGTGTAAACAAAAAGTATGTAGTTTTGTAATAGACATAAATACTCTACATATTATGGTTTTCATGTTGTAGTATGCTGAGCGTAGGGTCCTGGGTTCAATTTCCGGGTCAGTCAAAGTGTTATTGGGTTTTTTCATTAATAAATTCTCAGTAGCAGCCCGGTATCTAGATTATAGGCTCGCCTCCTATTACATGTGACTGATAACATGCGACTGGCAAATTGTGGATGTACTATACTTACACCTCTGCGTACCACTTCAGGAAAATACAGGCGTTATGTTATGTTAGTATAATAATTAACACCTAATCATTATGTATTCTGATTTGTTAGTACACTGCGTACTACCCCTCTCTTTACTTGCCTATATGGTCCATCCTAAGGTTGTCTGGAAGAAATCACCTTGAGTGGTGCACTAGTGCGATAATGTAAAGTAAAAAGCACGCGTGCGTTATAAGCTGCATTATGAACCTAAAAGCGGTCCAATAAGGGCCACTTTACGAGCAAGTGTGTTGCTAAGTATTTAGTTGCCCACAAATACTTCAAAAAAATTCTGCCATATAATTTGGAAAACATTCTAAAGTCTCTGTGGGCAACAAACTATCTTATTTCAATGTCCTTTTTAAAAATCCTTGCCTACTTTTGTTCCTATTCACCCCTGCATTCCTATTCACCCCGTTTTACCCAGTACCCTAGAGGTGATATAAGGAGGGATTTTTTGGAATTTCATCACCCATCCAAGTACTGACCGCGCCCGATGTTGCTTAACTTCGGTGATCGGACGAGAACCGGTGTATTCAACGTAGTATGGACGTTGGCATGGTGACGCGCTAAACGCGGGGGACGCCCGCTTGCGGTATTGAAACCGTGTCTACCACCTGCGAGAGTCCATTCGAAAAAAAAAAACCGGCCAAGAGCATGTCGGGCCATGCTCAGTATTATAGGGTTCCTTAAGTAGGTCTAATTACAAACGAATCAAATCGAATATTAATCATTGCTATTTTAGTTTTTGCAAACAGCGCCACCTAGTGCTAAATTTATGAAGCTAAATTTAAGAAGTGTGTTTCTTTTTGTGATTTTTTTAAATAGAAAGTAACTAAAGGAGCATTATTTGCTATTATTATTTTTCTCTAAGGTCAATGACCTATGAACTAGGACGTCTTAAGTATTTTTCAGTTTTCTCACTACCAGGCCCCTCAGAAAGTATTGCGAAAAAAAGTTTTTATATATGGGAGACTGGCCAGTTATAATGTTTTTCGAAAATATGATTATTTATAAGTAAAAATAAGTAAGTTCCAATTTCAAAATTTCCCTCCACATTTTTTGCGAGTTAATTCAAAGTATTGTGTCTCACTGAAATATGGATCTGCGCCGGGAACATTTTAGAGCTATGATTTTATACGATTTCAAGTGTCGCCTGAAACCGGATGAATCGTACGATAGACTTCAAATAGCATTCATGGATGAAGGTCCTTCCAAGGCAACCGTGTATCGTTGGTATAACGAATTCAAGCGCGGTCGACCAACTTTGGGGGATGACGAAAGAAGCGGTCGCCCTTTGACGGCTGTTACAGAAGAAAACGTGCTAGCAGTGAAAAATTTAATCCAAGACAATAGGCGAATTACATATCAGGAGATTCAACACATATTGAAGATTGGATCGGGAAGCGTTCACGAGATTCTACACAGCCATCTTCGCGTGAGGAGGATAGTATCACGCTGGGTGCCGCACAACCTCACCGATGCTCAGAAGCAGGCCCGGGTGGAATGGTGCCGTGATATGCTTAACAAATTTGAAGCAGGCTCGTCTCGGCGTGTTTACGACATCGTTACAGGTGATGAGTCCTGGATTTATCAATACGACCCAGAAACCAAGCGCCAGTCGACTGTTTGGGTGTTTCAAAATGAGCCAACGCCTACCAAAGTGAAGCGATCTAGAAGCGGGGGTAAGATTTTGATCGCTAGCTTTTTTAATTTGACTGGCCACTTGGTATCAATTCCCTTACGGGATCAAAGAAGCATTAATGCCGAATGGTATACTACCAAATGTTTGCCAGAAGTTTTCTCTGTTATAAGCAACAAGCGACCAAACACAGGGCTCCGCGGGCTACTGCTCCACCACGACAATGCACCTGCGCACACCGCACTCAAAACGAGGGACTTCCTGGACAGCACGCCAGTCAAACTCCTGGGTCACCCTCCTTACAGCCCTGATCTAGCACCGTGTGACTTCTTTTTATTCCCAAAAATAAAAAATCAGCTCAAAGGGATACAATTTTCGTCGCCGGAAGATGCGCTGGCTGCGTTCGAGCAGGCTGTAAACGAGGTGTCTGCGGCGGACTGGAAAAAGTGTTTTGAAAACTGGTTTAGGCGCATGAATCTTTGTATAGAGGCTGGTGGAAAGTACTTTGAAAAGATTTGATAAAAATATATGTACGTATAGAACAATTTTTTTTAGTTTCGCAAAACTTTCTGAGTGTCCCACGTATAACTCAAAAATTTATAATCACATTATACTCAAAATAATTTTAAAAGAGAGTTTTTATAAAGGTCTATCAATGTTGAAGACTATAAGTTTCTACGTTGCATAGTTTAGAAATGGCAGGGGGGGGGACACATTGCAAGCCACTTTGGCGAACTGTATTTCGCAGAGGGTATACCTGATAAAAAAGTTGTCTATGAAACATTACCTTCATTTTAGTAGACCTATTCAACGATACCCCACACGAGGCGGTGCAGCGAAAAAAATATTTTCATCGCCATTTCACATGTATGGGCGCCACCCCTAAAATACGTAATCAAGATTTTTTTTATTCTTTTAAAATTGAGATCTATATCTATTCCATTTTTTGTCAAAATTTCATTTACTTATGTTTATAACTGTAGAAGTTATTAAGCGGTAAAGGATTAGGACAGACGGACAGACGGACAGACGGACAGACGGACAGACGGACGGACATGACGAAACTATAAAGGGTTCCTTGTAGGACTTCGGAACCCTAAAAAGGAATTTCATCTTTAAATGGGTAAAAAGGGGTGGTAAAGTTTTTAATTAAGAAAACACGGGAGCTAAGCCACGGGCGACAGCTAGTACTTACAGAAATTTCTAGAGAAAATCGACACGCTAGTAGTTCTCGGTCTAGCGCGCCCTGAACGGTCTAGCGAATAAGCACAAAAGTGAGCAATTTAACACCTGAATGTGACTGAATACAATTTGATCGCCAGTCGCCCTTTCATAGTCGTTAATAGAAGGAGCGAAGCGTGTCTGACTGTGACGTATGGCGGCCATATTGTGCACCCTCATAATAACTGTCAAATCAGGTCCGCTCAGTCCTAGAGCAATAATAATGAACAAAATGAATTGAGTGGCATTATGCATGATTGATTAATCTTCTGATATAAATGAGTACTATTTGTTTGTAAAGCATCCGGTCACATCTGGATTTTTTGTGGCGAAAAATTACCATTAGTAGGTAAATAATAGAAAGGTAGGTAGGTAGGTTATTGTCATTTAGTAGGTAAATAATAGAAAGTCGTCATGGAGTGAATTAATTAATACACATCCCATTTCTACTAGACTTAGCCTGCAGCTTCGCCCGCGTTTAATACGGCTTATCACAGAAAGACTTTTCGCATATCCCTCGGGAAATGTTTTAAGTGGGGTTATGGTACCTATACCTGTGTGCCAAATTTTATTTAAATCCGTTCAGTTGTTTCAGAAAACATCCAAATATCCAAACATCTTCACAAACTTTCACATTTATAATATTGTAGTAGGATAGGATTAGTACAATAGTAGGATGAAAGACTAGAACAATCGGTATATCTACATTATGCTGATGTGGATTTTAGTCTCATGTAATGAGGAAAAAAAAATAACACACCTATTCATGTGTACGCTTGAATTTCATATAATTTTATTGTTATGTGAAACCACATATTTATAACAGTTTTCACACGCAAACACACTAGAAATACCTTCACACCTCACAAATTCGACGCCGCGTTGCGACGTAAAAAATTGCATGCTGCATAAGGGTTCATTCACACAGTCCGGCTCGGAGAGCAGAGCAAATTATGATTGTATTTAAAATAGAGCTTATGACATTTAAATAAGGTTAGTTTTACATGCCATATTATTTGTGACAAGAAGATGCTCGAGAGCCGTCTCAATGCATTCAGGGTAAAACAGCAGCCGACCCGCTCCCCCTGTAAGCCGGTCCACTGTTCTTAATGCACGTGCTCTCTCCCAGACGGTATATATGTATGGCTCGTTCTTCCTAGCGTATAACGTCACCAAGACCTCCGGTCAATGTGAAAAAAAAAAACGCTCTCCGATGCTCTCCGAGCCGGTGTATGTGAACGGATCCTAATCCACGCAGTCATGCACGAAAACGCGGTCTGCTACTTTAATTATATTAAGAGCCTTATTTACTCATATTTACAGCTAACATGCCGTCATAACAAGATTATGTTCATTTCATTAAGCGAAGCCGTAACACGGTAATCCCGCGGTATTAATTAAAACAAACGAAATTAATTTAATATTCCAGATACATCTGTTTACGCGGGATTCGTTATTGTAATACTTTGGATTCGTGCGAACACTTTTGTTACATTGTATTATTGAAATGAATCCTAATGATGTAGGTAGGTACCAGGTAACACATATTTGAATAGTAATTGTTAACATTTCATCGTAATCATTAAACATTGGTTTTCCAACTAAGCTCAAGTATCTGAAATTATTGGTAATGTTTGGTTTCAGAGACTATCTGTATGAATATTTATTATTTATTTTTATTTATTTATTAATTTCCAATATACATTGTTCTACACGATTAATGATATTGCCGTACATGAAAACCGCTAAGGACTTATCTGTGTACGGCGAGTCGTTCATTTTAAACATAAAAAAATCAGGTTATTTTATTTTCTAAGAATACATTATTAATTATACATAAAAACAATTTTTAGTGATGTTATGTTATAACAATAGATTAAGAATAGGTTCAGGCTACAAACGCGTTTTGATGCGTTACAAAAATCTTTTAAATTTGTACTTATAACTTTTCGAACGTTTATTGTAAAGGGTTTGCAGATCCTCTGGTAGTTTATTAAGATAGTAAGGAACCACGTAGTTAGCAACTCTCGTCCCGTAGAGGTTATTGGTTTTAGGTAGTACATATTTATTTTTATGTGAGATAGGTCTTAAGAAACTTGGTCTTTTTATTTCTATTATAAGCTCAGGCTTATTAACTTCCGCTAGTGTAAAATATTCGACCTTGTTGTACACATTCATAACATTACAATATTCAAATAAGTCGTAGTCAATATTTTTATATTTCTTTTTTATATGTTTGGGCGTGATGATTTTTAATATTTTTAATTGTAGTCTATAAATATCTGCCAAATATGTTTGGTAGGTTCTACCATAGCTGCTTAGTCCATAATTGATAACAGAGTCTGCCAAGGCCATGTATAGCATTCTAAGTATTTTATAGGGTAGTTTATATTTTAAATTGCTTAGCTTACCCACAACAGACCTCAGTTTGTTGCACACGTAGTCTTTATGCGGTTGCCAACAGAATCGGCTATCAATTATTAGGTCAATATACATATGGTTTTCAACTACTTCTAATATTGGACATTGACAGGTATCAGCTGGTCTATGCAGGCAAGAGTGTTCATGAGCTTTAATCGCCGGTGTAGTGGTGCATTTATTGTGGGATGAACGTATATGAACAATTTTTGTTTTTGATGCATTAATGACTAAACCAACGTCATGGGCCCATTTACACAATTGGTCGAAGTTAAGTTGAAGAGATTTCTGGGCCTCATAAATATTCTTATTAGCAACAAGAATACATGTATCATCTGCAAATTGGTATACAGATCCTGAATTTATAACGTTGTTCATATCATTAACATACAGCAGATATTCGGTCGGTCCAATAATTGAGCCTTGAGCCGTGCCTTGGCTGGTAGAATTTTTATCACTAAACTCATTACATATTTTAACAGTGGTGTATCTATTATTGTAATAATTTTTAAGTAATTCTAAAAGAGGCCCTTGTATGCCATTTCTTGCCAACTTGTCATAAAGTATGTCACAACGTAACATATCAAACGCTTTACTGAAGTCAATAAATAAAGCTAAGACATTATTCTTATCATTTAGGTACCCATTAACCTCATCAGTAAATTCACGTAATAATTGTGTCGTACTTCTATTTTTCTGAAACCCATATTGTTTACTAGTTATGATATCATGTTTTTGTAAAAAGTTGTTAATTTCGTTACCTATTATATAGGTCAATAATCTTGTCTAAGCAAGACAGTATATGAAACATATATCATTTAAAAAATACTGTGCCATATATGTTGATACAAAAATCATGTTTGTATGTTGCCGTTAAGTCAGGTAAAATAAATTGAACATACACACATGATTTCCCCATACAAAACGTAAATATACAGACACAATGGCTGAATTCATTTTGACCACAAGTGATACTAGTTTTTAATATTATACTGTAAGGACTAAGGAGTCAGTCGAGAAAAATGGCAGCACTGCGTTCTCCCCACCAAAGCCGGCCATCTTTATCGTCAGCGGTCGGCGCGCACGCACTTTGCCGCGTAGTAGACTTCTTAGTCTGTGCTTTGCCGCCAGACATCAAAGCAGTTGGATATCCTATAACCTGACTTGACTTGTCTTTTTGTTGTTAATGTTTGAATTAACCACTAACATAATAATATAGTGCTCTCGGTTGGTTTTGAGAGTCTTAAATTAAATTTACAAATTTAATTTATTTAACATTCCCACTTAGCTCCTGATAAGCAGACATTAGTTCTTACTGCAAAACTATGATCACCTCTATCTAATTAAATTTAATAAATGTGGTCATCTCCAATAATACCATACAATTTGTAGCCTGTAAAGTAATTTACATTTTAATATTTTACCTAATTAATAAAATATTCACTAATGGCTATGTTTTAGTACGCTCTACTGCATATCAATGGCCCCATTATAAGCGAAACTGGCTTAGTATGTAAGTTTCATTCAACACAAGCTTTCTTATAGATACTGGTTTTTTAATATTTGATTTGAGGTATACTGTAGAACTTAAAAGGAAGGATTTGAAGCACAATGCAGAGGAGAAATAATAATAAGAATTAATTATATGGAACGTCGCGAATACTTCACGTCATTCCCAAGTTTCGAAAGTCAGGTGAAGAAAATAAATTAATCACGATGACTTGTGCTATTGAATACAGACGCGTGGCCTACAACTATTATTACGGATTCCCATTGAAACCACCACAATTGAAACATTACGTTTCGTCGTTCTTTTTACGAAATTATTCGAAGTCGCATTAATACCACAGAGTGGTCATATAAGTCTACCCCAAAATAATTTTTTTTTGTCAATAATAATCTTTTCCATCTAGACTAATGTTGTCTAGTCTTTAGCGAAAATGCAAGACCGCAAGACTGCGGGCCCAAACTTTGGACAACACTAAAACTATACAATCAATCAAGGGCGTCGCCAAGGGGGCAAGGGAAAACTGCCCCTCCATTAGGACTCAAACATTTTTTTTTCGGGTGGAAATCATTATGGATACCCTCCGTCTGGGGACGGCGGAGAGATATGTTGGACTCTTACCGACTAAAACCACACGGTGGCCATCATCTGCACAAAATAGAGGAGCTCCGGGAACTCCATTGGAACGCGCCGGTGCCCCTCTAGTGCTATGCCTTTGGCACATCCCGGGAAAACAATATTGTTTCCGCCACAGTAGCACGTGACCACCACGTACTGCTGGGTCGCTTAATAGACGCCTTAAGTCCCCCCCACTCTTAGCGTCCACGATCCTGAATGTCCCCCCTGCCAGATGTGGCCGCAGGGGATGCGACTCTTCGCCCTATCTGGGCCTTGCGCCAGGGCGGTTGCCTCCCTGGCGTTGCCTTCTCCGAGCGGGATCGGCCCTCTCCTGATCTCGCTCTGTGGCCTCCATCTGAAGCATAACGGTCTCGAACCTAGAAGATTTTAATAATACAGTAGTTGAAAAATTCACAGAAACCCCAAGAAAATTATGTTTTAATTATGATTTCTTTTTTCATGTTGTAAATGATTAAAAATGTACAAATTGCATTTATTTTACCTAAAATTCATTCTCTATGTTGCCCCCTCATGGCTCATTGGCTGACAAAGCTCTTCTGTACTATAAACTTTTTAACATTCAGGTGAACAACCCAGAATATATTGAAAGGTCAAAAAAAAATGGAACACTGCAAGACTGCAAGACCCAAGACTTTATACAACACTAATCTAGACATAAACTCTAATTCTAGCAATTTTCTCTCGATCATATAAGACCTACATACTGTCATTGCCTAATTTTGGTTGTACCACAGTACAGTTTTCCCAAGTGGGTACAAATTTAGCCTCAGTCCAGGTAATAGCAGTGTACCTACTAGTTTTTGGCATACATGAAAATTCTATACTGCCTCGTTGGTCTAGTGGTTGCAAGCGCGACTGCTGAGCGTTAGGTCCTGGGTTCGATTCCCGGGTCGGGCAAAGTGTTATTGGGTTTTTTCATTAGGAAATTCTCAGTAGCAGCCCGGAGTCTGGATTTGTGCCCGGTTAATGGCAATAAGCTCGCCCCTTATTACATGGGACTATAACATAACTGGCGAAATGTGGGTGTACTATTACACCCCTGCCTACCCCTTCGAGGAAATACAGGCGTGATGTTATGTGATGTTATGAATATTCTAGGTAACTTCAATATTTTGAAATATTTCCATGGAAGGTTTTTTTTTTAAATAGGTGCTTAATTAAATTGCCTTCCACCAGAAGAGGTAGGGCAAAATCAAATTCGGTTACCTATTCATTGAAATTTATTAGTTATTACAACGTAACTTTCAATTATTAACCTGTTTTCGACAAATTCAAAGCCTTTCAGTAAAAGCTGAAATATGTATCAATCATTCATTATTATTAACGCAGTGATAGAATTCAATAGGAAATCAGTCGCAGAGTGATTTTCATCAACTAGTCTGCCGGTTGGGAATGCATTTGACAGTCGCTATATATTAATTAATCAGCCTGTACTGCAATAGGGTGATTTTAATATTGTTAAAAACTTATTGGTAGGTAATAACAGTACCTGAATTTTAAATTAGTGAAATTCAAGTGATACAACGATACACGAACGATACGATTAGTCATAGTAGAGCTCCTTTGTGAAAGAGCTCGTCCGGGGAAGTACTACCACCGTGCCTACTTCTCCGCCAAATAGTGATGCTTGCATTGCTGTGTTTCGGTGTGAAGGGTACGGGTGCCGGTGAAATTACAATCACATGAGACTTTCCATCTTCATGTCTCAGTTTGGCGAACCGACTTGCGGTACCATTTAGGCAACAGCCTAGGTGGTATTGAAGTTGTCATGGGCAAAGGTAACCGCTTAACATCAGGTGGGCCTTTAGCTCGGTTCACCATCCCATACTATACAAAAAAAAAAAAAAAAACAAATTTTAACAAAAGGCCTTATGAGATAAATAAGCAAGCCTACCAATAACATAAATGCAAAAGTGTGGATCTTTGTTTATTTGTCGTTCAGTCACGCTGAAAGGCTAAACGGATTTGAATTAAATTAGCATACAGATAGATCATAAGTTGGATTAGCGTATAAGATACTTTTTATCCCAGAAAGATAAACAGTTCTCCAGGAATGCGCGATTAAACGATGATAAACTAAATATACGCGAACGAAGCCGTGTGCTACTTGCATGGGCTAGAATTAAAGGCACTTCTGGCGTTAACATACGTAAAAACATACGCTTTAAATTGATAAAATCCGATAAAATGTTTTGTTTTCTTTAATGTGCAAAACAGTTAGGATAGTAAATTATACCCTATTTAAATAGTACTAAAATATTCACGAGCTGCAGTACAAAATAACTTACTGGATTACCCTAAGACATAAATTGTAGAAAGAAATAATCGCTCACGAGCAGGTTTCAAACCTGCGACTCCTGGCTCAGTACGCCAGTGCTTTTAGTCACCAACACGGTAGTGTTTTTTTCCCACAATTTATATCTTTAGATTACATTTCGCATGTGTAAATGCATTAAAAATACCCCGGTTTCACCGGTATCCCCGGTGGTAGCGGATATCTTCATGGAGGATTTTGAAGGGAGAGCTCTCCTGACCACCCCGGCTATGCCGAAGATCTTCAAGAGGTACGTTGACGACACTTTCACCATCTTGCCTCACAGTAGTGTCTCAGCTTTCTTAGAACATCTAAATTCTATACACAGTAAAATTCAATTTACTATGGAATTGAAGGCAAACAAATCCTTAGCTTTTCTTGATATACAACTTATCCATAATCCTGATCATTCTGTTAGTTATACAGTGTATAGAAAGCCTACCCATACAGACAGGTACTTGAATGGTGAATCTCACCACCATCTTTGTCAGTTAGCTACCGTGGCCAAATCTTTGTTACAGAGAGCACATTGTATCTGCGACGCCGACCACCTGGCAGGGGAACCATGTAAAGCATGTTCTCAAGCATAATAACTTGCGAGCTCCACATCCCCATCGCAAACACCGCCCGAAACCCAGCGCAGTTGATCGTTGACCTGCTGTTCTACCATTTATCAAAGGGGTCAGCGACAGAATTGGTCATATCTTGAAGCGTGCTTCTATCAAAACCTATTTCAAGTCCCAAAGAAAGATCAGCCAACTCCTCAGACCGGTGAAGTGTCACATTCCCTTACAAGATGCAGGGGTCTACAAGATTGATTGTGATTGTGGGTTATCATACATAGGGCAAACAAAGCGTAGTATAGCCACTAGAATTGAAGAACATATAGCTGACGTCATGACAAGACGCGCCACAAAGTATGCAGTGTGTGAACATGCCCTAGACAAACCCAACCATTTTCTTCGATTTGATAAACCACAAGTTCTGGCGAAGGAAAACCGATACGTACCTAGAATGCTGCGTGAGGCTATTGAAATTAAAAACATCCTAATTTTAATAGAGAAGATGGTTGGCAGCTACCACCTGTTTGGAACCCAGTCCTAAAAATAATCACGTCCCAAATAGCACACAACACTGTAAAATATAATGATATTGTGAGTGATTACTGCGTGCATCGAAACGATTTTAATTAATAATATTGTACGGTAGATTAAAATATTTTTTTAGGAATATCTGTAAAGACGATTGTCATCTTAGTCTACCTGCGACCACGAAATGCTGCAAAGCTTTTGAAACATCAGGAAAACCAATTTAAATAATATACGCGATTTAATCCGGTTAAATTTTGTTTTATTATGATTAAAGTAACTTTAACAGTCTCACACAATAAAAACACATCAATCAATCCAAAACCTTACAAGCCGAAACAAGCTATACATCTCCCAAACAAAAGGTATAATACTTTTACTTTCAGTCCAATCTCAATTAGGTAAGTAACCCATGTAATTACTTAAAGTCGACGGATCTACCAACCCAACAAAAAGAACCTGAACATTTCATCGGCTACAAAGGGACTTTTGCCAAACTTCATCAAGGGTTCTGAAGAAAAAGCCGGGCTTCGAAAAAAGATTTGACCCTCGGAAGTTGGGGTACCTGACATATATGGGGACATGTCTTTATCTTATTTTCTGAGACTTTAACTTTATCTACATCTAAATGCGGAATAGGAATGGTAATGTTGTGTGTGAGTTATTCATGTGAGAGGATCTAGAGATATCATCTGAAACTTTAGAGGGGTAAAGGTAATATTTTATTTAAACCCTCCCATTTCCTTTCTATACAAATTAGGCATGTCTTTTTTCGGTCTCTTGAAGAAGCCGACATAGTTTGTCCTCCTAATTCGTGACGAATCATTTTTAATCTTTATTGCACACAAAATGAAAATCACAACAACACATAGTATACCTAGATTTTAAATGACATGTACAAGAAAAGCTAGCTTAACTCATAATTCAGTTTTCTACCAGCTAAACTTTGAGTGATACAACATGTATAAAATATAAAACTGAGGGTAAACTTTTAGTGTACAAAAATTAAAGTTCCAAAGTTAATAACATACTTAAAACAAATATATAGTAAAGATTTAAATTGTGGAAAGAAAAAATCGCTCACGAGCAGGATTCTTTCTTTCCACAATTTAAATCTTTAGATTTCGCTTTCGCATGCGTAAAAATGCGTTAAAAATAATAAATTAAATATATAGTATACAAATTGTGATTGTGACATTGTTAAAGTGACTTACTACCCACTAATCTTAAATAAAAATTACTCTCTGTGGTCGAGAGTCATGACTATTTTTACCGTACCCGGTAACGGTCAATTAGAACTAGTCTTCTTATCAGGGATCAAGCCCTGATAAGAAGACTAGTTCTAATTGACCGTTTATTTATTATTATTTATTTATCTATTATACAAGACATTCAAAAAAATATACATATAAAGTAAATACATCACATTATACTCGCTAAACTGCTAATGCAGTTTGTAGACGTTTTGCTTGCGTAGGTACAGGGTACCCCACTCGTGGAGGCTCTTTTATGCACCCCGATTTGCTACTGAAAGATTTGATTATAAAAATACGCCTTGTACTTGGTTTTTTTACACCTTTTCATTTATTTTTCTTATTAATATATGTGTCTTGCAAATATAAACACTAATTAAAAGCAAAAACAATTTTAAAATAAGAATAAATATATAAAAACATTCAAATCTGTAATTGTAACATAAAAATGGTATAAGCGCAGTATCTCGATACACAGTCCATCAAGCAAGGGCAAATAAGCATAAAGTGAAGGAAAATAAGTACAAAATACTTCCTAAAAGTGTTGCCATAACATAATTTATTTTGTTTTGATGTTGTTCGTCCTATACGAGCCTGAGATAAGGGAAACTTTTCCTCGGTAAAAGTAAGCAATCAATGTGGTGTTATTAATGTCTTTTGTTTTACTCCATTGGTTACGCTATTTGTTCTGAATTTAAGTATTCAAATTCTATTATTTTTTTTAATCAGCGGAGCTTAGATTTGGTTTGGACATAAATCCTATGATCAATATTTAAGATTCTATTTTTTTATTTTCTTTAATGATAACCGTGAAAGCTAGTCATGTGTATTTTACTTTTTTTAAATGGGAGCACTTAAATAGGTATAGTAAATTAATGGACTATCCAGCATTTCTGTTTTTCTTCTTATAAAGCTAGAGAATACTTAGTGTTGACTAATAAGAATACTGGAAGGCGTACTGGAAGGCGCAACGTGGGAAGGCCCCCCACAAGGTGGAGCGACGACCTGGTGAAGGTCGCGGGTATCCGCTGGATGCGGAAAGCGCAGGACCGGTCGTTGTGGCGATGCTTGGGGGAGGTCCATGTCCAACTGTGGACGTCTTTCGGCTGAAATGATGACTAAGAATTAAAACAAATTTTGATAGAGATTACTTATCTAGCTCAACCATAATCGATTGAAAATGTTTTAACGCAGAAAACTGACAATGAAATTCCATTATTTTCGCAAATAAACTTATATTAAAAGACTACACTAGCCCACATAAACATAACAATGTATGTTTGTATGCAAATGTAATTGATTTGCTGTTCATGTAAATACTGGCTATGTGCATAATGTTGTTTGTTATGTGCATTTGAACAATAGCACTAAACGGTGACGTCATTGTACACAGCTGTGTAATCACGTGATCAATATGATCGCCATTTACGTGATTAATATAAGTTGTATATATTTTTTGTTATGCCAGCGTTTGCGCAGCTTCAGCAACTCAGCCTAACGCAGTCCACTGCTGGACATAGGCGGCTCCCAAGTTGCACCACAACTCTCGGTCCTCTGCCTTCCGAATCCAGTCCCCCTAGCCACCTTCTTTAGGTCATCAGTCCACCTGGCGGGGAGGCACCCTACGCTACGTTTGCCAATTCGCGGTCTCCACTCAAAGACTCGTCTGCTCCAGCGGCCATCGGTCCTTCGACAGACATGGCCAGCCCACGGAGTGTTCTCGAGGCGACAGTCTTGTTGTACATCGCGATGTACAACAAGACGGTCACCTGTCCAAGGACCGGCCGTGGCTAGCGCAGCTTGACTTTGCAAAAGTTGCGATACACGTGGTTAAATCTTAGCCACGAGACCTTCCAACTAACAATACAAATATCTATAGGCCATAAAAATATTTGTTTTATGCGGGAATCGAATCCGTCACCCGTTGCATAGAAGCCAATCGCTCAGCCACTGCAATTATAAATAAATAAATAAATATTTTTGAGACATTTTCACACAGCAGCATCTAGTCCCAAACTAAGCAGAGCTTGTACTATGGGTACTAAACAATGGATATAATTAGGGCTGCCATCTTTAAAATTTGGCAACCAAGACAAAACGCGTGAAAATCCCGGATTTTAGAGCCCAGAACCCGGACATGCCAACAGGTTTTTTAAAATATAGTCAGTGTAATAAAAACACTTGAAAATGTCATAAATCACCTTTTTATATTTTCAGACTTTACATTTTTAAACCCGGACTACAAATGAAGCCCTGCCCGGACGCTCCCCGGATGCCCTCTAAACTTGGACAAATCCGGGGAAACCCGGACGGATGACAACCCTAGATATAATACTTATATACCATTTTTTTTGTAAATCCATACTTATAATACATCGGAAACACACAGAACAACACAAACACTTATGTTCATCAAACAAATATTTGTGTCCTGTGGGAATCGAACCCACGACCTCGTGATTAGCAGTCCAACACTCGAACCACTAGACCACAGACGTCGTCAATTATCACTATTAACATTATTAAAATTCACTACAGTTGTCATTATTAATTATTATCCATCTTAAATATACCTAGCTTTTTCGTTCCGTATTGTACTTTTATAGAAATTATTTTTCATCAGCGCTCAAGAGCATCCTGCCTTCTCTTCTGTCATACCTAGTTATTCAATTGCCTTTAAAACACTCACGAGTTAAGGTAATGGATTCTGGAGCCAGAAACTTCATGACCGTCTAAAAATGCCACTATGCAACGTTCTTTTTGTGTAAACAATTTGAGAAACTATTTTGTTAAAGAACCACTAGATGAATCGAATCGATTGATCGGAGGCCTATAAAATTATGAAGAGAATCGATTGGGATCTTTTGTATACCATGATACGGTTAGAACGACTTTCGATACATATAAACTAATAAAAAATATTTAAAAACTCATCATGGTTGTTATGGTTTAATCGGACATCAGAGAATCTATTGTCCTTGTGGTACAGGAAGTTCAGCTCGATTAGTTTCCGCACATTCTTCATTTTCTCCGCTTCCTGCTTACTCTAAAAGCATACACTTTTGTGATTTAGAAAAAAATACTATCCCAATCGATTCTCCTAGTGATTCTAAAAAAACTAATTTCTCGAATCATCATCATCATTTCAGCCGAATGACATCCACTACTGGACATAGGCCTCCCCGAAGCAAGCATCGCCACACGACCGATCCTGCTCTTTCCGCATTCAGCGGATTCTCGCAACCTTCACCAGGTCGTCGGGCCACCTATGGTCCACCTTGTGCGGTCCTACCCACGCTGCTCCTTCCAGTACGCGTTATTGCGTTGCAGTTTCTCGAATAGCGTTAATAAAAAGTAAATTAGTAAATTTTATAAATAATCACAAGTTAAACTATCAAGGCTGACAACAAAACACACACAATATTTCCACAATGCAGGCTTGGACTTTAAACTTTCGTTTCATAACAGATGTATAGTTTCCCAACTTTCTCAATAGCTGTTTCCTTTCGCACGGATGCGTCTGTAACATATTCGAACTAAACTTTTGAAATTTTCACGATGCATTAAATTTGTTCTTTCCTCTTTTGTCCTTTAAGTTTTTTGGGACCCTTCTACTAGCGTATAGGGAGTATTTTCCTAGGCAAATGGTACGAAGAAATTATTATATAACGGCCGCCGCACGCACCGCCGTGTATCGTTCCGCCAACTCCTTGGTGGCCGCAGTGCGTGACTGGGACTACAGCCCCCTACACCAAAAGTGGCAGTCCTATCACACACCGATCACTTAATTAGTATATATTCGTTGTTTATTTGTACCTATTTATAATCTATTGTAAGCCAGACGGCAGTTGTTATAATTATTGGATGTAATAATCTGGAAATAAACGATTTCATTTCATTTCATTTCATAACCTCAAAGATCGTACAATCCGCGCGGGTGTTACTTTGCCATGAGTCCCTCAAACCCATTTATCTACAATCATAAACGATTTTATCTTGTCCGCAAGTGTCGACCAAAATCATAGAAATCTAAATAATAAGGTAACAGAAATGTTATCTACCGTGTCGCCGGTTTGCCACTACCAACACATAAATACTCAATTATGCTCACCATGTTACTTGCAGTCAATGCAAAATAAATCAAGCCTAAAACAAAATCCGCTGTTAGATATGCTGCAAAATACAATATTAGTGACTCCGCGTCATAAACAGCACTGATGATCAAGGAAACGGTTCGCGGACTGCAGCAATTCGGCAGCAGTTCGCGAACCGTTTCCTTGATCCATAACTCACTCGGAATCGCAATCATCTGGATTTCAATGTTCATTGCTCCGTGTGTTTTGACAATCCGTGTCAACAATTGGCAACCACGCAATGAATATTGCTTTAATTTCAAAATGAAAGCTAATGTCAAAGTGAATGCATTACACAATTGCCCCACTGGTGTCCTACGAGACACTTGCATGCGGCGATAAGTTCACGCGCCTTTACTACTTCTATTACTTTATAATTTAGATTTCTGCGACCAAAATTCATCCTGTATGTTTTTCTAGTGGACGACAATTATATTAGGTTTATTAAAAAAAAAACACAATATAATTTTATAGAGATGACATTATTATACATTTTCTGAATTACGACTAAACCAAATCATTATAAAAAATCCGAAACCATTAAAAACAAGGGGAAAATATCTGTAACAACAAAACTAAATTAAAATTGTAATTAAAACCAAATCAAAACACACAATCTTGTACAAACATAATTGGTTACTTTAATATGCGTTTGAAGTGCTCACTCAAACTCGAGTTAACACTAAAACGCCTGCAGGCACCGAAAACGTGACAACGGGGCCCCTAACCCCCCAGTCGTAAAGTGACACGCAGTCACAGCTGAATTAACGTTTCCAGATTACGATTCCTGGGTCGAGGACTCGAGGTGGGTCACTAATAAATCTGCTCGAATAAACCCAGTCATAACCACAGGGTTATAAAACTTTACAGGCCCGTGAAATAAATTTCCATACATTGACTGCAGCCTACGCGGGCTATATACCTACGCATACAAATGTTACCATTACGCGTGAGATGTTGAATTAATGATGTTATTGCTTCCACTGTTATGTTTCTTCATAAAATATGTAGTTGATGTTATGTAACAAATAAATAACTATTCTTCCAAAAACTGGTATACAATGTTGTTTATTTAACAATAATTTTATGACTAACGTTTTTGAAAACAACATCCACTGCCTAACTAGGTTAAAAACCTGTATTTTAAAACTTCGCCCCACTCCCCGCTAGAATTATAGTTTAAACTAGCCTTTTTAATATAACTTAGGTTAGTGACAAATAATTCAATGAATTATAAACTAAAACAGTGCTTGCAGTGTATGGTGAACCTTTCTTGTGTACGGTGATGAAAATAGTAATATGTGCGAGGAAAATAGTTAGGAAGTTATATTGTGTAAGCTATTTTTCTTATTTTGTTACGTGAGATATAAAAAAGTAAACAAAAGTTTTTGTGGATCATTTGTTCTCTTTAAAATTTTATTATTGTAGAAAATACTGTTTTGTGTCTGTCTGTTTTTGATTTATTCTAAATCTAATTACAAAAGGTCCTCAGAATACATCGAAAATTTTCGCTAATATTCAGTGGTCACTTATCTTACATATCTTACTTTACATTTTAATATTCACTACCGTAAAATGCCCTAACTTTGCCCACAAGCCCTACTTTGCCTAAGGCAATAACTTAATTTTTACACGCACTAACATTTTATA
The DNA here is from genome assembly GCA_949699075.1 of Asteroscopus sphinx. Classification (NCBI taxonomy): domain Eukaryota; kingdom Metazoa; phylum Arthropoda; class Insecta; order Lepidoptera; family Noctuidae; genus Asteroscopus; species Asteroscopus sphinx. The sequence goes on from OX453013.1 coordinate 18,579,176, forward strand.
ACTGAACCAAATGTCAGCGTTGTCATAGTTTTTAAAGCTCCCCAATTACGGAAATTATAGCTATTATAGTTTACTCAAAAAATAACTAGGCAAATTAGGGCTTGTGGGCCAAGTTAGGGCAGTTTATGGTACTCCGTACGCGAAATGTGAATTTTTGCATCTCTTTCTTACGTAGGTACCACCTCATATTTATATGTTTGCCCTGTTTTTAGTATTTGTTGCTATATTGCATAGTATGCACTATAATCAAACCAAGTTTGACGCTGTTAAGTATTACCGTTTTGAAGATAGAGCAGGAACAAAAACGTTGAAAAAAATGAATGTATTTCGAGGTTTCTTGTATGGGGACCCCCTTTGGTTTCAGACTTTTTTATATTTTTAGTATTTGTCGTAATAGGCAACACAGTAACACATATTATGTGAAAATTTCAACTGGTTATTTATTACCGTTACAAAGATACAGCCCTGTGACAGAGACGGACAGACGAACAGCGTAGCGAGAGTAATATGGTCCCATTAGCACCCTCTGGGTACGGAACCCTAAAAAGGGGCTAAAATAAGAGGGGTGTAAGAAACTAATAAACACGAAAAGATAGTATAGATTTAATAAAATCCCGGGAATCTAAACAATACTTTTTTATTGTGTCTGCAAAACGACGCTTGAAAGATTAAAAAGAAAACTTCTTTCATGGCGTTTAAACAATATACAAGGAGGTTTTTTTTTTTCGCTGGGAGTGATTACTGCCTGCATCGAAACGATTTTAATTAATATCAATTGTACGGTACGGTTTTTTTTAAATATCTATAAAGACGCTTGTTACGCTGCAAAGCTTTCGAGACGTCAGCAAAGCCAATTTAAATAATATACGTGGGACACTCAGAAAGTTTTGCGAAACTAAAAAAAATTGTTCTATACGTACATATATTTTTATCAAATCTTTTCAAAGTACTTTCCACCAGCCTCTATACAAAGATTCATGCGCCTAAACCAGTTTTCAAAACACTTTTTCCAGTCCGCCGCAGACACCTCGTTTACAGCCTGCTCGAACGCAGCCAGCGCATCTTCCGGCGACGAAAATTGTATCCCTTTGAGCTGATTTTTTATTTTTGGGAATAAAAAGAAGTCACACGGTGCTAGATCAGGGCTGTAAGGAGGGTGACCCAGGAGTTTGACTGGCGTGCTGTCCAGGAAGTCCCTCGTTTTGAGTGCGGTGTGCGCAGGTGCATTGTCGTGGTGGAGCAGTAGCCCGCGGAGCCCTGTGTTTGGTCGCTTGTTGCTTATAACAGAGAAAACTTCTGGCAAACATTTGGTAGTATACCATTCGGCATTAATGCTTCTTTGATCCCGTAAGGGAATTGATACCAAGTGGCCAGTCAAATTAAAAAAGCTAGCGATCAAAATCTTACCCCCGCTTCTAGATCGCTTCACTTTGGTAGGCGTTGGCTCATTTTGAAACACCCAAACAGTCGACTGGCGCTTGGTTTCTGGGTCGTATTGATAAATCCAGGACTCATCACCTGTAACGATGTCGTAAACACGCCGAGACGAGCCTGCTTCAAATTTGTTAAGCATATCACGGCACCATTCCACCCGGGCCTGCTTCTGAGCATCGGTGAGGTTGTGCGGCACCCAGCGTGATACTATCCTCCTCACGCGAAGATGGCTGTGTAGAATCTCGTGAACGCTTCCCGATCCAATCTTCAATATGTGTTGAATCTCCTGATATGTAATTCGCCTATTGTCTTGGATTAAATTTTTCACTGCTAGCACGTTTTCTTCGGTAACAGCCGTCAAAGGGCGACCGCTTCTTTCGTCATCCCCCAAAGTTGGTCGACCGCGCTTGAATTCGTTATACCAACGATACACGGTTGCCTTGGAAGGGCCTTCATCCATGAATGCCATTTGAAGTCTATCGTACGATTCATCCGGTTTCAGGCGACACTTGAAATCGTATAAAATCATAGCTCTAAAATGTTCCCGGCGCAGATCCATATTTCAGTGAGACACAATACTTTGAATTAACTCGCAAAAAATGTGGAGGGAAATTTTGAAATTGGAACTTACTTATTTTTACTTATAAATAATCATATTTTCGAAAAACATTATAACTGGCCAGTCTCCCATATATAAAAACTTTTTTTCGCAATACTTTCTGAGGGGCCTGGTACGCGATGTAATTGTATTAAAATTATAAGGAGTTGTTTATATTGTCTTTGTATGTATAAATATACTATCATTGGCTAATTACGCGGCACCATTTAGTACACCGGTGAAAGAGAATCTCATTTTATGATCTGGATGCCTTACCAGAAAAAAATAATCCAAAACCATAAGGCTATAAGCCGAATTATTCTTCCCTGCTAGATCAACAGGGCAACTGACCAAATTTTTTAATTTTTTGATGAGCCATCGACAGCTAGATTAACGCATTTTCATGATCACGCAATTTTTCCCCATCTTTTCCGTCTGTTACGAGATATTCAGGCAAATATCGATACCTAAATATTTACGTAAAAAGTTGAAAAATATAGAATAGTTAGTCTTTCAGGGCCATAAATAATATTCAAATAATTTTACAAGTTAATTTAATTACAACCAAACTGAGCATATCACTGAAACGTATATTTAAAATGTTTGCTCACGATTGTTTGTTGTAGACATAGTTTTTATAACGACATCAAACGAAACAGGAAATAGGAAAAAAAATAAAAAAAATAGGAAATTCTCAGTAGCAGCCCGGAGTATGGATTTGTGCCCGGTTAATGGCAATAGGCTCGCCTCCTATTACATGGGACTGTAACATAACTGGCGAAATGTGGGTGTACTATACACCTCTGCATTCCCCTTCGGGGAAATACAGGCGTGATGTTATGTTATGTTGTCGTTGTTGTTATCAAACGAAACGTCAACCTTTTTATAAAAATTCCTTTTGCGGTAGTAATTACCTAAGTATATGCGTTTTATTTTGTCTACCTATTCCGTTTCATGTCCCCAAAGTTTCTTAGAAAAAAAAAACCGTTTCATGTTTTATTTATGTTTTATTAAGCGTAAAGGTACTTAAATCGAATAAAATATTGACAAACATTAAGAAGTGAAACGCCATAAAAAGATTATCTAAGTGCCGCTCCTTGAAAATATTTGATGAATTTCGATTTTATCGTCTTATTTTTTCGGTTTACTGTCTTTCACAAAATTGTTACTACATAAACGATTTCACCTAAAAAAGAAACGGGTGGCGTCGGAGGACAAAGCTTCTACGCATTTGCAAGCGTGGACAGAACGCGCTCTGTTTTCTCCCAAGCTCGCAACTAAGCTATAGAAACTTCGCTTCAAAAAGAAGCTAGCTAAAAGTTTTCAAGAATAATATTGCACTCGTAGGTTGCAGCTGAAAATTTTCTAAAAACGCTTTATATGATAGTGCTGCCATCTAGGATTATGCGAAGCTGATGGCAACTATTTTTCTTCATTATTTGCAGCTATTCTTTATTGCATTTTACTAAAAAGGACGTAGTTATAGACCAAAATCCCGAATGGATTAAATACTTACATGACAAAAAGAAAAAGCTTTGTAATAAGCGCTCAAAACACTACACTACTGTGAATAAATAATGAAGCGTACTGCGTAGCTACAATGAAAGTATATCAAAATTAATAAACAAGTTCTATACTCATAAATTTAAAAAGCCTGTATCTCTGACCAAACTATTGGTCTGAGGCTAGTATTAAAAAGAGCGTTCTAGTTGTTCATTTGTAAAACTATGATTCGAATAAATAATTGTCCATAAATTCCAAACGTGTCATCGAAAATGAACTTTTAGCATTTATTGTGAGGACACAAAGGAAAATCGAAAGCTTGCGTGTTCCAAATTCAATTTCATAAAAACATACCTTTACTTTGTTATTAGTTTCGTAGTATGATTTCCATTTAAAGTTTCCAAATTAAAATATTCAATTCGGAATATTAAATTCGAATGAATAAAAATTATCTTGTAGATAATGGACTGTGCCTATCAAATTGTTATTGTTTACTAAAGATATATTCCATCGAAGTATTAATTTATTGTAAACTTATGGTTTTTTTTTTGTACCGTATTCCCTAAAGTACATTAATTGTAAATACCTACCTACCTAACAATATTTGTGTTGGCAAGTAAGTAGAGGTCATTAACCTCGCGTTTTTAGTATTCCTATCTGAGCGTGATCTTGTTGAAACTACCCTCGGTGATAAAGTTTGGAGTTTAAAGAGTACATAAAACAAACTGCCAGTCTATCAACATTACAGGGACTTTATCTTTCTTTCTCTGCTCAAATAATACAATACAAAAGCCTTTTACATACTTACCTAATAAACAAATTAAATAGCCTTCACTGAAAAATTGCATTTGCGTGTTGTGTGACTCGTGTCTTCTCAGCATAGAATCGACCACGGCTTATCTTCCCATATGTGTGGTAAAGGCCATGCTACACGAGCGGTTCTACCGGTGTGGGAACCCGCTCTAGAACCACCACTCTCCGCCGTCATTGAGTACGAACAACTTTTACTATGGGACCAACCCTGAAATCGCGAAAGCTGATCCCTACATTTTGTCGATCTATGAGCGTGCGGTTATCTGAGCCCTTAGCATGAGTTTTTGAAATATCGCGTATTTTACGTTATCGTGTAGTTATCGACAATTGTTTTATGGGAATTTTGCCAGCGCCACCGTGTGCGTATTTGGAACTAAATAATTCCATACTTTGTCGATAGCTACAGGATAACGTTAACTACACGATACCGCAAAAACTCATGCTAGGGGCTCAGCTACTGTTTGACGCTGCATGTTGCGGTCGATTTGCTAGCCCGTGAACCGGGGCAGGAAACTACGGATGATTATAAAATGGCGGACGGAATCTCGCTAAGAAAAGATTGAAGCACTTAGTTTTTTCTTAAACCCACTATAATTTCGATAGAATTTCAACACACCAGATATTGTATATTGTTTTGTTATTTTATTTGTGACACTACGACAATGACTACTGTCACACGAGATTTGTTGCGTATTCGCGGCTTTTTGTCTTACTATGGGTGTGAATGTGTGCGTGCCAGCTCGTACTTTTAAGCGAGCCGTGTTACTATGAGTGCTTCACTTTTTTTTTAGCGAGATTCCGTCCTCCTTTTTTATTCATCCAAAATGCATCATATAACTTTCATGTTAGATTGTGTGATTGATTGATTGAATGTGATTGTGTGACAGATTGTGGGTGATTGTGTGAATCTATGTGATTGAAAGCTATAAATAAAGATGGTTTCGGTTCGGTTTCTGTCTTGTCATCTTAGTCTTCCTGCGATCACAATTGCTGCAAAGCTTTCGAAACGTCAAGAAAACCAATTTTAATAATAAACTCGATGTAATCCGGTTAAACTTGTTTTATCACTATGTGATTGGTTTAAGTATACAGATAAGTTAAGGAGTAGAATTCTTTGCCAGCGCGGGCCACCGCGCTTCCCGATTCCATTGCCAGTCCGTGTTTCCCGATAGGTATGATCTGGTGGTCTTCAAGGCAGAAGTGAATATTTTTTTGCTGGGCAAGTGTACACCTTCGTTGACCGCACGATCGCCTAACATCAGGTGAGGAAACAGTCAAACGCAAGCCCATTTTAGAATAAATAAATAAAAAGTATTTTAGTAATCCAATCACGGTAGATTACATGAATTTTGTCAGTATTTTAGTTTGGCTAGCCTATCAAAAACCAGGGTTAATCTGTTAATGGTCAAAGTAAATTAATCAACAAAACATTTTAACAACATTCGAAGAAATTATAACTCTATTAAGCACCCATTACCTACCCCACTCGAACCAGAACGAGTCATTCTACGAAAGTTATTAATATTGATTCTAAGTAAAAGGCACACAAAAACGCTAAAAGGACGCAATAAAAAGGCTATAAAACTTTAAGCACACGTTAGCAGTACATTCGATACAAAATGGCGTCGTTACCTGTTCTAAATTGCGTATACTTAAGCGGCAGACCGATGTCGTGGCCTTACAGAATTCTTCATATCAGTATCCCTTATGTTTTTCCCTTACAAATTGTCCTTTGAAGGAGCATTGAACATCCTAATGTTCAATGCTCCTTCAAAGGACAATTTGTATGGAATAGATATTTCGGATATCAACACTGATGGTTTAGCTATATCAATAGGGTTGCCATAATTTCCAGGAACTGATACGGGACGTCTAAATAAATAAAAACATGAAAAAAGTGAAGGGAAGAACTTTTTGATTGCAACGATACGCAAGAAGATCCAGAAAGGGGCGCTTTTTTCGCCACGTCATATTTTGAAGTTGATTTTATTTTCGCCGCAAGACCCCGAGCCTATTATCAGGAAACGGGACGATAACGGGACAAATTGTAATACGGGACTTGATGGTGAAATATGGTAACAGTCCGGTATATACGGGACGTATGGCAAGTAATGGCAACCCTTTTTTTTTTCGCGGGGAAAATCCTCATGGATGCACTCCGCCCGGGGAAGGCGGAGCCAGTGTCGGACTCGAGCCCCTTCTCCCCGTGCGGCAACCACAACGGCCGCACCCTCCTCTAGACTGGCGCGCGCGGAACACGACGCTTCACCGTCACGGGCCTTGACTGGTCGGGCGGCGGGCCACCCCGAGTCCGCCGCCGGCAGGCCCACACCTAGGGTGGCTGGAGGTCGGCATACGCCCTCCTACGACACCCAGGTCGTCTCCTGCGGATGGGAAGAGAGGTTATCGCCTCTCGAACCCTCTCCGCCGCCTCCTTAGCGAGCATTACATCCTCGCAGAAGGAGACGACGCCTTCCCAAGCGCTCTCGCTCCCGACCATAGACAGAACCACGGCCGGAAGCGAGAGATCGCTGCCGCCTACTGCAGTAATGAGGTCACGGCGCTGCGCGGCCCAAGCTGGGCACTCTGCCAGTGTGTGCTGTGCCGTGTCCTCTGGGCAGCTTCCGCAGTGATGACACTCGGGCGTCGGCTCCTGGCCTATGCGACACAGACATTTCCCGAAGCAACCGTGCGACGAGAGTATCTGCGTCAGGCGGTAGGTGTGGGCACCATGGCCCCTCTCCAGCCACTCCTCCATGACGGGCCTTACCGCCGCTATTGCGGCGTGCCCTAAGTAATGGCAACCCTAGCTATATGTATGTCTCTTGGCCTTTTCGATTTAGATTGACTATCTCAAAAAGGTACACGATGTTAACCGTTGACCTTTTCAATCTCCTTAAATAAATACGGGCAATATTCTAACGTAAGGCGACAACAATGATGTTTTCAATAAAAATGGGTAACATTTCATTCGCCTTTGAAGTTGACATGAATTTTTTATTAGCATTTAGTGTCCCTTTTGAACACGATTTTAGAAAAACGTCGCAACTACCATGTCAAGGTAGCTCTCTCTCTCTAGGATTTTTCAATTGTTAATGCTTTAATAAGATAATTTAGACATTGCGAGGGAACGTAGATCGTTGGCTGTTCGGAGTCACATGCTGGCCCAAAGGTTTTCACGATGTACGAAACCAGTTAAAGTAACAATATTTAAAACTCTTCTACACATACGGCCTGTGCTATGATTTAACATGGCGGGCATATAGCGACCTGCGTGTCCGATAGGTATATATGCTGAGGCTGCCGTGGCGTTTCAGTACGTCCGAGATGTTTGCTGATACTAATATTGATGGTTTCGCCACCATCATTAGACAAAGGAGTGCCTCTCTGTTGACACGTATAGTAATTCAAATATATCCTCAGTGTATTCACAGATCGATGGGATTCATCGATACTGCGGAGATGGATGCAGCTCCACACTGTTTTTGAAATGGCATTGTACCTGATACCTATACCGCAAAGTTTGAAGACAAAGGTCATCAACCAGTGCGTCCTGCCAGTCATGACTTACGGTGCCGAGACGTGGACACTGACAGTTGGGCTAGTCCACAAATTAAAAGTCGCTCAGCGAGCTATGGAGCGAGCTATGCTTGGAGTTTCTTTGAAGGATAAAATCCGTAACGAGATTATCCGGAGAAGAACCGGAGTGACCGACATAGCTTGTAGGATCAGTAAGCTGAAGTGGCAGTGGGCTGGCCATGTCTGTCGAAGGACCGATGGCCGTTGGAGGAGACGAGACCTTGAGTGGAGACCGCGAATCGGCAAACGCAGCGTAGGGCGCCCCCCTGCCAGGTGGACCGACGACCTAAAGAACGTGGCTGGGGGGGGACTGGATGCGGAAGGCAGAGGACCGAGCATTGTGGCGCAACTTGGGAGAGGCCTATGTCCAGCAGTGGACTGCGATAGGCTGAGTTGATTGATTGTACCTGATTGTAAGACTAACAATTAAAATTAAATAAATTATTGTTATTAACACTATAGAAACTGCCTAAAAATAAACATTATTATGATAATTTTATTTAAAATCATTTCATTCAAATTCATGAGCGGTAAGACAAAAGCATACCTATGTGTAGCCATAAGAACTAAAGCATATCATCATCATCATCAGCCTATATTAGTACACTGCTGGACTTAGGCCTCTCCAATGGCACGCCACTGACGTCGATCCTCGGCCACTCTCATCCAGTTGCTACCAGCCACCTTGCCAATATCATCGCTCCACCGAGCCTGAAGGCGTCCTACCCTACATTTACCGATTCGCGGTCTCCACTCAAGAACACCTCTACCCCAACGGCCATCGGTTCTTTGGCAAATGTGGCCAGCCCACTGCCACTTTAGCTTGCTAATCCTGTAGGCTATGTCGACAACTTTGGGTCTCTGTCGGATCACCTCGTTTCGGATTCGAACTGAAATGATTTAACTGCGTTTTCTGTTCAACTCTTCTTATTTTATGTTTCAAATTTGTTCAGTTTCAAAACCAAATGATCATAGATACAGCTTACATCGAAGAACAAATTCAATAACAAACTTTAATAAAACTAATAAACATGCCAGTTTGCTCATTACCTGTATTTGTAACTAAACACAACTTTTGTTACGGAAATGTTTACGATACCAACTCGCAGACACGACTGGGTTTCGAACAAATAAATATATTACAGTAAAAACAAAAGTTTGTAGAATAATCTCGATACTTTAGCAAATATGCTAAATGATCGCAATTGACTTTCTGGTTTGGGGTGGTACAAATTTTGATGGATCAATATTTAAGATATAAGCCTTATACATAGACATAGTAAAAATATAGACGAAGTGCTGCGAACAATCATAGTGATGCCAACAAAACCGTGCTGCTCCGTCTACAAACCAGCGTTCACGCTCACACATGCCCCTCAAACCGTTCTCACCGCTCTCAGTACACATATCGCGGCATCGTCCAGTAAGTATCGCGCTGATTTATACATGGAGGAGCATGGTTTTTTTAGCTTCCGTATGATTAACGATTTAAATTGTGGAAAGAAAAACTCGCTCACGAGCAGGATTCGAACCTGCGACTCCTGGCTCAGTACGCCAGTGCTTTAGCCACTAAGTTACCGTGAACACTGCCCGTGGTAACGAAATTCTCATCCACTTGGTGCATCTTTGGGTGACGTCAGCGATATCTTATTAAGAAACAGTGTTTCTTAACCGACTCGACTAACTTTGCAGTTAATGCAAAGTCGTATAGATATGCCTACCCTTACTAATTATTTATTATTTTTAACGCATTTTACGCATACGAAACGAAATCTAACGATTTAAATTGTGGAAAGAAAAAAGTGGCATATATGACTTTGAATTAACTGAAAAAAGTTAAAAGTTAGTCGAGTCGGTTAAGAAACACTGTTTCTTAATAAGATATCGCTGACGTCACCCAAAGATGTACCAAGTGGATGAGAATTTCGTTACCACGGGCAGTGTTCACGGTAGCTTAGTGGCTAAAGCACTGGCGTACTGAGCCAGGAGTCGCAGGTTCGAATCCTGCTCGTGAGCGAGTTTTTTCTTTCCACAATTGAAATCGTTAGATTTCGTTTCGCATGCGTAAAATGCGTTAAAAAAAAATCCGTATGATTGTTCGCAGCACTTTGTCTTCATTCAAGTAAACATAGACGTGAATTTTGTAATATATCGATGACCTTCCTGCTCACAGTGCAGAAAATTGATTATGAACTTAACACTGGTATATTTACATGACGAAAATGAAAATTGGAACTTCATAATATATTATGTACCTTCCAGCTCGAATCGTTAATTTCCCTTCAATAGCGATGGCTGATGCTCGCGTCATGCTCGTGAACGGGTGCCGTCTGTCGGGCGGTACAGGTCAACTCCTACATACTATGGCGACTCTTTTTAGGTTTATTTTTAAGACAATGTTCTCACTTTTAAACTCTTGTTTATTTTTCACATTAACCTACATTATACTCACATTATTTGAATGAATTTTATGTAATAATCAATAACCTATTTTAAAAAGAATATATCCATGGAGTTTCTTGCCGGTTCTTCTCCATAGGACCCACAATTTGGAACCGTGCCACTAGAGCCTGACGTTTCTAAAGTGCCTGTAGTTAAGTTTATTAAAAACTTCAATTTTAGGAGATACCAACAGACTGGCTGATAATTTGAAGAAGCACATAACATAACATCACGCCTGTGTTTCCTCGAAGGGGTTAGCAGAGGTGTAAAGTATACACCCGCATTTTTCCAGTTATGTTATAAAGTCCCATCTTATTTGACGAAGAGTTATTTAAAAGCGGATATACTATTACATTTATACTGCCATTTAATGAACTATAACTATAACTTAAAATCATAAACCCTTTTTAGGGTTCCGAAGTCCTACAAGGAACCCTTATAGTTTCGTCATGTCCGTCCGTCTGTCCGTCTGTCCGTCTGTCCGTCTGTCCGTCTGTCCGTCTGTCCGTCTGTCCGTCTGTCCGTCTGTCCGTCTGTCTGTCTGTCCGTCTGTCCGTCTGTCCGTCTGTCCGTCTGTCCGTCTGTCCGTCTGTCCGTCTGTCCGTCTGTCCGTCTGTCCGTCTGTCCGTCTGTCCGTCTGTCCGTCTGTCCGTCTGTCCGTCTGTCCGTCTGTCCGTCTGTCCGTCTGTCCGTCTGTCCGTCTGTCCGTCTGTCCGTCTGTCCGTCTGTCCGTCTGTCCGTCTGTCCGTCTGTCCGTCTGTCCGTCTGTCCGTCTGTCCGTCTGTCCGTCTGTCCGTCTGTCCGTCTGTCCGTCTGTCCGTCTGTCCGTCTGTCCGTCTGTCCGTCTGTCCGTCTGTCCTAATCCTTTACAGCTTAATAACTTCTACAGTTATAAACATAAGTAAATGAAATTTTGTTAAAAAATAGTCTGCATATAGATCTCAATTTTAAAAGAATAAAAAAATAGTTTTTACGTTATTTAGGGGTGGCGCCCATACATGTGAAATGGGGAAAAAAAAAAATTTCGCTGCACCCCCTCGTGTGGGGTATCATTGAATAGGTCTACTAAAATGAAGGTAATGTTTCATACATCACTTTTTTATCAGGTGCACCATCTGCGAAATATAGCCCGCCAAAGTGGCTTGCAATGTGTCCCCCCCCCTGCCATTTCTAAACTATACAACGTAGAAACTTATAATCTTCCACATTGATAGACCATTGTGAAAACTCTCTTTTAAAATTATTTTAAGTATAATGTGATTATAATTTTTTGAGTTATAGACAGAAAACTGAAAAATACTTAAAACGTCCTAGTTTAAAGGTCATTGACCTTAGAGAAAAATGATCATAGCAAATAATGCTCCTTTAGCTACTTTCTATTTGAGAAAATCACAAAAAGTAACTTTGTGTTATGTTGACGACACACTTCTTAAATTTGGCGCCATCTAGCGGCGTCGTACAACACTCTCTGGGTCGCCAATGCTGCCGTCAAGTGCCGTGTATTACATTTGGCACTGTATAGCGCCATCTAGCGGCTACTGACATCACTCTCTGAGTCGCCAATGCTGCCGTCTATTGCAAAAACTAAAATAGCCGTGATTAATATTCGATTTGATTTGTTTGTAACACCTATTTAAGGAACCCTATAATACTGAGCATGGCCCGACATGCTCTTGTCCGGTTTTTAATGATAGTTTCGCTAATATTTACCACGAAGATTCTCATTTTACCTAAAATTTATGATAACATAACCTCCACCCCAAAATTCAACCCACGCGGTATTCTAAATGAATTACAAGCTAATCAAAACTTTGGCACAATGTATTCAGACCACATTGAAATTTCACTGTAATTGACAAACTTTTAATTGTTATTACTGTAATTAAAGTACGGTAAGTACAGCAATTACTTACTAACTACTTTTCTTTAAGATCCTATTTTCTTTGTTATTTTTGTTGATTGTTTGGAATTATTTGGAATTACGATTTTGGTAAGAATGAAGATGGGTTAGAATGGTAGACGAGTCCTTGAGTAGAGACGGTGAATTGGCCAACACAGCGTAGGGCGCCCCCAAGCGACGGCTGCTTGTCCTTCTGGACACGTCTGGAGGGAACGGCAGCTGTTTGGCCGGTGCATCCTGGGCACAGGCAGTAAAATCCTTTCGAGGGATTAACCTTGGCGGGATTTTATTGCCTGTGGCGAATATTCTGGCGCGGGAGGGGCCCGTTCTGGGCCAGAGGGGAGTTGCTCCACGTGTCCCTCTGTTGCCAACAGAGGGCACAGTGGAGGACCAGGGGCGGGCCCGGTGTGCACTCACCCTGCCACTGGGCAGGCAGCGGGGGGACTATCCTTCCCTGCCCCCGTCGATCTCGTAACCCCAGGAGTGCCCGCTGAGTAGTGTTCTCGCGGCTCTTGGGACCGAGGGCCTTGGCTTCACCGCCCGGACCGCGAGGAAGAAAACCTCTATAAAAAATTACGGGAGGTAGGGCCTGCGAGCAGCAGACTCGGGGTAGTCTGCTGCCCGACCAGCAGCTGGCGTAGCTGGCAAAGCCGGCGTAGTTGGCGCAGCTGGTAAAGGCCCATGAGGTGAAGTGGCGTACAGTGTTCCGTGTGCGCCACCCAGGAGGGTGCGGCCAGCGTTAGGCCGCACGGGGAGAAGGGGCTCGCCTTCTTGAGGCGGGCCAGGACCTGTCGGGGGTGGTTGTGTGAATACTCACGGGTTCCCACGCCCCCGGCTAAGGTAGTTGAAGGAACACCGTGGTGGTTTTAGTCGGTAAGAGTCCGACACTGGCTCCGCCTACCCCGGGCGGAGTGCGTCCATGAGGATTTCCACACGGAGAAAAAAAAAAAATAAAAAAAAAAAAAAAAGGGCGCCCCCAAGCCAGGTGGACCGACGACCTGATGAAAGTAGCTGGTGGGTACTGGATGCGGAAGGCATAGAACCGAATGTTTTGGCGCAACTTGGGAGAGGCCTGTGCCCAGTAATGGACTGCGATAGACTGAGTTGAAGATGGGTTATTTTATGGTATAGGATTGCGATACAAATTTACTACCCACCAAGTGGTTATCTTTGCCCATGTCTACTGCAATACCTCCTACGACTTTTTCCTAAATGGTATTGCAAATTGCGTTGGCCAAACTGAGATACAATATAATACAATATAAAACTATTTAATAACTTCTTAGGTTTTCGCGATCACTACACATTATAATAAAACAAAGTTTAACCGGATTAAATCGCGTATATTATTTAAATTGGTTTCCCTGACGTTTCGAAAGCTTTGCAGCATTTCGTGGTCGCAGGTAGACTAAGATGACAAGCGTCTTTACAAATATTTCTAAAAAATTATTTTAATCTACCGTACAATATTATTAATTAAAATCGTTTCGATGCACGCAGTAATCACTCACAATATCATTATGGCTTGGAATGTGCCCCCCCCCCCCTGCCATTTCTAAACTATGCAACGTAGAAACTTATAATCTTCCACATTGATAGACCTTTGTGAAAACTCTCTTTTAAAATTATTTCGAGTATAATATGATTATAATTTTTCGAGTTATAGACAGAAAACTGAAAAATACTTAAAACGTCCGAGTTCAAAGGTCATTGACCTTAGAGAAAAATGATCATAGCAAATAATGCTCCTTTAGCTACTTTCTATTTGAAAAAATCACAAAAAGTAACTTTGTGTTATGTTGACGACACACTTCTTAAATTTGGCGCCATCTAGCGGCGTCGTACAACACTCTCTGGGTCGCCAATGCTGCCGTCAAGTGCCGTGTATTACATTTGGCACTGTATAGCGCCATCTAGCGGCTACTGACATCACTCTCTGAGTCGCCAATGCTGCCGTCTATTGCAAAAACTAAAATAGCCGTGATTAATATTCGATTTGATTTGTTTGTAACACCTACTTAAGGAACCCTATAATACTGAGCATGGCCCGACATGCTCTTGGCCGGTTTTTATTTTATTTTTATATCTTGTAGTAGTATTTTGCTATTTTTTTTCTGTTCAATAAATAGTTTTATAATAAAACAAAGTTTAACCGGATTAAATCGCGTATATTATTTAAATTGGATTCCCTGACGTTTCGAAAGCTTTGCAGCATTTCGTGGTCGCAGGTAGACTAAGATGACAAGCGTCTTTACAAATATTTCTAAAAAATTATTTTAATCTACCGTACAATATTATTAATTAAAATCGTTTCGATGCACGCAGTAATCACTCACAATATCATTATCTTTTACAGTGTTGCGTGCAGTAGTGTCTCTGCTTTCTTAGAACATCTAAATTCTATACACAGTAAAATTAAATTTACTATGGAATTGGAGACAAACAAATCCTTAGCTTTTCTTGATATACAACTTATCCATAATCCTGATCATTCTGTTAGTCATACAGTGTATAGGAAGCCTACCCATACAGACAGGTACTTGAACGGTGAATCTCACCACCATCCTTGTCAGTGAGCTACCGTGGCCAAATCTTTGTTACAGGGAGCACACCGCTTCTGCGATGCCGACCACCTGGCAGGGGAACTTTACCATGTGAAGCATGTTCTCAAGCATAATAACTTGCAAGCTCCACATCCCCATCGCAAACGCCGCCTGAAACCCAGCACAGTTGATCGTCGACCTGCTGTTCTACCATTCATCAAAGGGGTCACCGACAGAATTGGTCATATCTTGAAGCGTGCTTCTATCAAAACCTATTTCAAGCCCCAAAGAAAGATCAGCCAACTCCTCAGACCGGTGAAATGTCACATTCCCTTACAAGATGCAGGGGTCTACAAGATTGATTGTGATTGTGGGTTATCATACATAGGGCAAACAAAGCGTAGTATAGCCACTAGAATTAAAGAACATATAGCAGACGTCAAGAACAGACGCTCCACAAAGTCTGCAGTGTGTGAACATGCCCTAGACAAACCCAACCATTTTCTTCGATTTGATAAACCACAAGTTCTGGCGAAGGAAAACCGATATGTACCTAGAATGCTCCGTGAGGCTATTGAAATTAAAAAACATTCTAATTTTAATAGAGACGATGGTTGGCAGCTACCACCTGTTTGGAACCCAGTCCTAAAAATAATCAAGTCCCAAACAGCACGCAACACTGTAAAAGATAATGATATTGTGAGTGATTACTGCGTGCATCGAAACGATTTTAATTAATAATATTGTACGGTAGATTAAAATAATTTTTTAGAAATATTTGTAAAGACGCTTGTCATCTTAGTCTACCTGCGACCACGAAATGCTGCAAAGCTTTCGAAACGTCAGGGAAACCAATTTAAATAATATACGCGATTTAATCCGGTTAAACTTTGTTTTATTATAAAACTATTTATTGAACAGAAAAAAAATAGCAAAATACTACTACAAGATATAAAAATAAAATAAAAACCGGCCAAGAGCATGTCGGGCCATGCTCAGTATTATAGGGTTCCTTAAGTAGGTGTTACAAACAAATCAAATCGAATATTAATCACGGCTATTTTAGTTTTTGCAATAGACGGCAGCATTGGCGACTCAGAGAGTGATGTCAGTAGCCGCTAGATGGCGCTATACAGTGCCAAATGTAATACACGGCACTTGACGGCAGCATTGGCGACCCAGAGAGTGTTGTACGACGCCGCTAGATGGCGCCAAATTTAAGAAGTGTGTCGTCAACATAACACAAAGTTACTTTTTGTGATTTTTTCAAATAGAAAGTAGCTAAAGGAGCATTATTTGCTATGATCATTTTTCTCTAAGGTCAATGACCTTTGCCGTGTGGTATCCGGCAAATAAAAAGAATAGACCACCCCCCCTCTACCCATGGGTGTCGTAAAAGGCGACTAAGGGTTGAAATCAGGAGGATGGGCAGCAGCGTCCTCCTGTGCACTAACATCGTGCAACATCACCCACTGCGGTCACCAACCCGCCTGCCCAGCGTGGTGACTATGGGCATACATCTCAATGCACGCACAACTAAAAAAACGGCCCCCAGTTCCCGGTGGTCCCTCTATTCCCGACTACGGTAGCGGTCGTGGTAACGGTGGGACGGGGGGTGCGAAGAATCCCCGGGTTACGGCAGGCTACCAAAACCGACGACTCTATCTGGCAGCGTATAATGGACAAACGTTGAGACTGGACCATCACCTCGCCGAGCTTGAAGTAGAGTTAAGTCATATAAAATGGCATATACTGGGGTTATCCGAAGTCCGTAGAGAGGGAGAGGACACGATAACCCTGGAGTCAGGACACTTACTCTACTTCCGCGAAGGTGACCAGCTCTCCCAAGGTGGTGTTGGTTTTCTTGTCAATAAGGCCCTCGTGAACAACGTTGTGGAAATCGGTAGTGTGTCGACACGGGTAGCGTACCTTGTAGTAAAGCTAAATGATAGGTACAAGCTGAAAATAGTGCAGGTATATGCGCCGACCTCGACACACTCTGACGATATAGCCGAAGCGATGTACGAAGACATAGCTAAGGCTATGAATAGTACCGCTAAGGCTCACTACAACGTTGTTATGGGGGACTTCAACGCTAAAGTGGGAGTACAAGAACGCGGCGAATCGAAAATCGGACCTTACGGTTTGGGGCGCAGAAACCACAGGGGCCAAATGTTGGTCAACTTCTTGGAGTCCCAGGGGCTCTTCTTAATGAACTCTTTCTTTAAGAAGAAGCCCCAAAGAAGATGGACCTGGAAAAGCCCCGATAAGGTGACAAGGAACGAGATAGACTTTATCATGACGGATAAGAAGCACATATTTAGAGATGTCTCTGTGATCAATAGGTTCAACACCGGAAGCGATCACCGACTTATCCGAGGCACTCTAAATATCAATTTTAGAGCTGAAAGAACGCGCATGATTAAGTCTACTCTCCGACCTTCGCCGCTCCAAACCAGTTCGGGCTCCGAAAGGTTCCAAGCGGAACTTCAAAATCGATTCGACTCGCTGGAAACCACTGGCAATATTGAGGAAAAAACCAACACCATAGTCAAAACATTGCAGGAACTGTCTCGAAAATTCTTTCCGCCGCAGCGTGGAAGCAAGATGCCCAAGCTTTCGACTGAGACTCTCGATCTGATGAGGAAAAGACGGGAAATGTCAGCCGCGCATTCGTTTTCATCAGATAATAGGTCCTTAAACCTACAGATTAGGAAGCTGATGCGACGTGACCTCCGCCGCTCCAACACCCGCGCCGTTGAGGCTGCGATTGAGCAAAATAGGGGGTCGAAAGTTTTCGCTCAGCAGCTAGGGAGGACCCATCTGATGAAACTGAAAGCCGCGGATGGCAAAATTGTCACCTCTAAGATCGAGATGCTTGATGAGGTCGAAAACTTCTATGGGCATTTGTATTCCACGAAAACGGCGAGACCAGCGGTTCCTAGCAATGACGACAAAAGAGCCCAGCTCACGCGCCATTACACCGAGGATCTTCCGGACGTTGACCAGGGCGAGATTAGGGCGGCCCTCGAGCAGCTTAAGAACAACAAAGCTCCGGGCGATGACGGCATTACTACTGAACTCCTAAAAGCAGGCGGGGCTCCGGTCCTGAAGGAGCTACAGAGTCTGTTTAATTCCGTCATCCAACAAGGCTCTACACCGGAGGCATGGAGCGGGAGTGCGGTGGTACTGTTCTTCAAAAAAGGGGATAAAACCCTTCTGAAGAACTACAGACCCATCTCACTCCTGAGTCATGTGTACAAGCTGTTCTCGAGGGTCATCACGAATCGTCTCGCCGGAAGACTCGACGAATTCCAGCCACCAGAGTAAGCTGGGTTTCGAAAAGGCTATAGCACCGTAGACCACATCCATACTGTTCGGCAGATCATACAGAAGTCTGAAGAGTACAATCAGCCGCTGTGTATGGCATTCGTGGACTACGAGAAGGCCTTCGACTCTATCGAAACTTGGGCAGTTCTGGATGCTCTTCAGCGATGTCACATTGATGAGCGGTATATAGAGATGCTGAGATGCCTATACAACGCTGCTACCATGACTGTTCAGCTTCAGGACCAAAAGACGAAGCCAATCCAACTGCGCAGAGGGGTGAGACAAGGGGATGTAATATCCCCGAAATTGTTCACTAACGCGTTGGAGGACGTCTTCAAGACGCTGGACTGGACTGGACAGGGTATCAACGTTAACGGCGAGAACATCTCACATCTCCGTTTTGCCGATGACATCGTTGTAATGGCTGAGTCGCTGGAACAACTGGGCGAAATGCTGCACAGCTTAAACGGAGCCTCTCGACGTGTCGGTCTCGGCATGAATCTGGACAAGACTAAAGTCATGTTCAATATGCATGTGATGCCGAGGCCAATATTCGTCGAAGGGTCGGCACTCGAAGTTGTAACGGAATACGTCTACCTAGGGCAGGCAATTCAGCTTGGTAGACACAACTTCGAGAAAGAAGCCAACAGAAGGATCCGTCTGGGCTGGGCAGCATTTGGCAAACTTCGCCGAGTCTTCTCGTCGCCTATACCGCAAAGTTTGAAGACAAAGGTCTTCAACCAGTGCGTCCTGCCAGTCATGACTTACGGTGCCGAGACGTGGACACTGACAGTTGGGCTAGTCCACAAATTTAAAGTCGCTCAGCGAGCTATGGAGCGAGCTATGCTTGGAGTTTCTTTGAAGGATAAAATCCGTAACGAGATTATCCGGAGAAGAACCGGAGTGACCGACATAGCTTGTAGGATCAGTAAGCTGAAGTGGCAGTGGGCTGGCCATGTCTGTCGAAGGACCGATGGCCGTTGGAGCAGACGAGTCCTTGAGTGGAGACCGCGTATCGGCAAACGCAGCGTAGGGCGCCCCCCTGCCAGGTGGACCGACGACCTAAAGAACGTGGCTGGGGGGGACTGGATGCGGAAGGCAGAGGACCGAGCGTTGTGGCGCAATTTGGGAGAGGCCTATGTCCAGCAGTGGACTGCGATAGGCTGAGTTGATGATTGAATGACCTTTGAACTAGGACGTTTTAAGTATTTTTCAGTTTTCTGTCTATAACTCGAAAAATTATAATCATATTATACTCAAAATAATTTTAAAAGAGAGTTTTCACAAAGTTCTATCAATGTTAGATTATAAGTTTCTACGTTGCATAGTTTAGAAATGGCAGGGGGGGACACATTCCAAGCCACTTTGGTGGGCTATATTTCGCAGATGGTACACCTGATAAAAAAGTGATGTATGAAACATTACCTTCATTTTAGTAGACCTATTCAATGATACCCCACACGAGGGGGTGCAGCGATTTTCCCCATTTCACATGTATGGGCGCCACCCCTACAGAACGTAAAAACTATTTTTTTATTCTTTTAAAATTGAGATCTATATGCAGACTATTTTTTAACAAAATTTCATTTACTTATGTTTATAACTGTAGAAGTTATTAAGCTGTAAAGGATTAGGACAGACGGACAGACGGACGGACATGACGAAACTATAAGGGTTCCTTGTAGGACTTCGGAACCCTAAAAATAATATTTTTGGAACATTTTACACATCACCATCTAGTCCCAAACTAAGCAGAGCTTGTGCTACGGGTACTAGACAATGGATATAATACTTTTATACTTTTTTTTTGTAAATACATACTTATAATACATAAGAAACAACCAGACCAACACAAACACTCATGTTCATCACACAAATATTTGTGTAGGTATAAATACACTCACGAACAATATAAAAACTTGCAAAGTGAAAATCTAAATGGCCCAATTTTATTTTTACCTTCTTTAAACAGACTTAATTAAATTTGTTTTGTTTCCAGTGGACGTTTTTTATGCGTTTTTAAAAACACTTGATGTTGCTTTTTACTTCAAGAAGCTATCTTGAGTGGTTACGGAAATATTTCATAAGTTATCTAATAGTTACGTGTTATTGAAATAACTGAAAACGTCTTAAGGGGTCATTGTACTCATCATTATGAACAACTTTTACTTTGGGACCAAACCTGAAATCACCAAAAAAAAAGTCAGTTGATCCCACTGAGGTAATATGTACTACGTACTAGAGAAGACACCTCGAACAAAATGTTTGTAGCACGTTTTAGAGCTCCTGCACTCTCACTCGCTTAGCCACGCTCGCGCCGTGCGTGCTCCGTGGCAAGCAAGTTGCGCGATATTTTTTGTTCGTAATGTCTACTCTAGTACGTAGTACATATTACCTGTGGTTGATCCCTACATTTTGTCGATTTATGTGAACACAAATGTAGGGATCAGCTGATTTTTTTTCGCGATTTAAGGGTTGGTCCCATAGTAATAAATCTGCTGTTCTCTATATTTTGTTGATTTATGTTAACACAAATGAGTCATAATAACTTCTTAGGTTTTCGCGATCACTACACATTATAATAAAACAAAGTTTTTATTTGTTTTTAGTTTGTTTAGTTTTAGTTTGTTTTTTAATAATATTGTACGGTAGATTAAAATATTTTTTTAGAAATATTTGTAAAGACGCTTGTCATCTTAGTCTACCTGCGACCACGAAATGCTGCAAAGCTTTTGAAACGTCAGAGAAACCAATTTAAATAATATACGCGATTTAATCCGGTTAAACTTTGTTTTACAAATGAGTCACTTTGAAAACAGTCACCACTCGAGTTTCAATGCGCACTATAGAGCCTTTACAAACAACGTACCATCATCACTCGAAACCATAGGCCTAATCTACTGAGCACCGCACTCAGCCAGCACAATGTAGCCAGCATTAATCAAAGGCACCAGATCTAAGCCTTCATTCCTATCTGACAGCTACAAGCTTTGATCCTACTATCCAGTATACCCAATACCATTACAGCCTCCTTACCAATAGAGTGATAGCATCCTTTCCTTTGATCCCAAGACAGACGGATATTTGAAGACCCGGTTCCTATTATGTTTCTAATCCTTTCTATTAGAACGGATCTGTTATTGGCATGTCATTTGTGAGTTAACGTTCTAAGGTCTGATAAGGTATCTATGTGCTAAGTAATAGGGATGGCACTGATGGATTGTGTCAACGACACAACCATTGAACAGATTAATTGTGTTCGCTCAATACAATCACAACGAGATAATGATTTACATGATTGAGATGTTTACAAGGTGGCAAAAAATCATCGTTCACTAGTTTCATCTTTGGCTCTTGAAAACAATACCTAATATTTCATGCAATACATAAAGACTAACACACAGAGTTATATATTAATATAATATATACATATTAGCGATAAATTAAATGTATGTACCGCCCTTAAAGTTTTGTTACTAAAAACCCGGACATATTGTTTGAAACTCTTGTTTCTGCCTAGAAGTGGTGTAATATGCACTTGCAAAATAATGCTATAGTATTAACAGCAGATCATCAACTCAGCTTATCGCAGTCCACTGCTGGACATAGGCCTCTCCCAAGTTGCGCCACAACGCTCGGTCCTCTACCTTCCGCATCCAGTCCCCCCCAGCCACGTTCTTTAGGTCGTCGGTCCACCTGGCAGGGGGGCGCCCTACGCTGCGTTTGCCGATACGCGGTCTCCACTCAAGGACTCGTCTGCTCCAACGGCCATCGGTCCTTCGACAGACATTTAGTAGTAGTAGAGCTCCTTTGTGAAAGAGCTCGTCCGGGGAAGTACTACCACCGTGCCTACTTCTCCGCCAAATAGTGATGCTTGCATTGCTGTGTTTCGGTCTGAAGGGTGCGGGTGCCGGTGAAATTACAATCACATGAGACTTTCCATCTTCATGTCTCAGTTTGGCGAACCGACTTGCGGTACCATTTAGGCAACAGCCTAGGTGGTATTGAAGTTGTCATGGGCAAAGGTAACCGCTTAACATCAGGTGGACCTTTAGCTCGTTTCGCCATCCTATACTATAAAAAAAAAAAAAAAAAAAAAAAGACATGGCCAGCCCACTGCCACTTCAGCTTACTGATCCTACAAGCTATGTCGGTCACTCCGGCTCTTCTCCGGATAATCTCGTTACGGATTGTATCCTTCAAAGAAACTCCAAGCATAGCTCGCTCCATAACTCGCTGAGCGACTTTAAATTTGTGGACTAGCCCAACTGTCAGTGTCCACGTCTCGGCATCGTAAGTCATGACTGGCAGGACGTACTGGTTGAAGACCTTTGTCTTCAAACTTTGCGGTAACAGCAGATACAATACCTAAAAATGAATTTAACTCTAAAAGAACAAAATATTTTTGCGGCCCATTCACTCGACACGATTTTAATTACTCAATACTCAATATATTGATTGCATTCACAATGTATTAGTTTAGTTTTATATATTGTTAAACTGTGGTATTACTTAGGTGATAGAATTAAAACTATGAAATCATTGTGAAGCCTTTCGGGCACGGCAAAGAAAATATGTAGGAGAGAAAGCTGATTTTTAAATAAAATATTGTCTATGTTTTATATTAATAAAATTTTAACAAGTTTATTTTTGTAATAATTTATTCTCAATATATTCATTAATACTGTAATAGCATTTTTTTAATAATAGTTGTTTTAGTTTTGTATTAAATATATTTATTTTGTTTTCATTTCTACGATACCTTTGCGATGTAATCTTAGCCAGGCACCATTTATACATATTATGTTGTTTGAAAGTAAACATGACACACAAACAACACATGCATATACACAGGATTTAAACAATTTACGAAGTTTTACACTTAGACGTATCTTGTGAAACCAAAAAAAGAATTTTCGCGGAAAGAAAACAAATTGTAACAAGCATTCCGTATGCGGCGGTGGATATTAAATTCTTTCCCTTTTGTTACTGTCGCTTCGCTTATTTTGTTTACAATTTGCGGAAAATTTTAGACGCAAGTCAACTTTTTGTCGAGTTTGCAGGATTTTAAATTGTAAAAATGCTTGCTTTGTATAAATTTAATTCCGGGGAAGTGCCTACAACTTTCATAATGAGTCACTTTTCGCCGCAAACATTTGTAAGATCATGCTTATTTTGTTCGCTTAACGCGTTTATTTATCTTTTTAAGCGCGTCTTTAACACGATGAAGGAAGTTATAAGAATAATTAAATTGTTTCTCTCGGCGTGTTTAAAAAAAAGGGGAACCTTAGAAGCCGCCTGTTAATAAACCACTGTTATCATCGCTCTTTTGAGTGATATTACTCGTACGCTTCCAAAATGAGAACATGTGTGATAAGTTTTCTAATCAAATCAGCATCCCAATTTCAACAGCAAATGTATAAGATCAAACTCATACATAATAATAAATGTGAGAGTGACTTAGTTTTTGACTTTTCTTTAAACTGTAATCCCATGTGGTGGACGACCTCGGTGAACATGACGAGGTTAATGAACGTAGATGACCTTAGACTTTATATTTAAATAAATGACAATAAAAATACCTATGTGATGAATTATTTTAAATAACAAAAAAAAAATGTGACTTAGTTTATTGAGCCCGATTATACTTCTGGTGCTAAAACTGGAATCTCATGAAACAGGAATCTCGTGAAATGGGAATCTGGTGAAACGGGAATCAGGTGAAATGGGACATAGCGGAAGCAAAAGAGGTGTGTCAGGATCAGAACAGGTAGAAATTCACAGTATCTGCCTATTCCAATGGGAAACAGGCGTGATAATATGTATATATCAAATCCATCTTATAAATGAAGCTGCAAACTTTTTCTAATAACCAAATACATTCGGTATATTTACGACTATCACGATAAGAAGTTAAATTGCTTAAAGCAAAAAGAGTTACATCAATGTGCCAGTAAACTTTGATAAGTTTCTCATTTGACCCTACGAAGCCTTTGGTAATAAGTTGAGCATTTTAATGGGAACAAATTCAATTTCATCTGCACTATCGCGTTTGAAATTTCTTGTGAACCTTTTATATCGGTGCGGCAACTGCTCTGCTTGTGACAGCTATCAGCGTACTAAGAGAGTCCACTTTAGATTCATTTTAAATGGAATCTGCAAACGATAAAGTAATAGGTACAGTCTAAGGTTACCATCTGTAGCGACATCTATCCGGTGACATGAGAACTATCCTACATCGCGCAAGTAGAGTTTACATGCAAGTTAGCGTATATACAAGAGCCCAACATTAATCGTTGGGTAGTAGCCCGCCAGGCGTAGTCCCAGCCTGGTTGGAGGATCCTCCCTTTGTGTTGGAGAAACACGATACCTCGTTCCTCCACAGTGGTGAACCCGACGTGATCGTCACAGACAAGTGTTTCCGCACTGGTGACGCAAGCATGAAACATCATTTGCAGCCTTTCAAGCAGCATCGATGTAATCATCATGAACAATGATACCTCGTTCCTCCACCTTCCGGGTGTCCTCGAATTTGTCCTAGTTTAGGAGGCGTCCGGGGAAGTCCGGACGGGGTTCTCAAGAAGTATCCTGTGAAAGCCGGACGCTCGCCACGTTGGTGAAAAAAATTATATAGTTGTAAGTATATAGTTTTTCAAGTAGGTATATCCAGTGAACAAAGGTTTATTCTAAACCAGGCGAAACCAGGAGGTTCCGCCCAAATGTCTAGGATAACCCCAAAGTATTTCTCCGGTAATTTAGGTCATAGCAGCCGTAGTACAGTCATAAGCAATAATATCTTCCTGACGACGGATTTAAAACGCCAACAATATCTAAGAGATTCAAAGATTCAAAAGTTTATTTTGCCAACTAATTAAACATATTGGTGGTAGGTTATAAATATAGTTCTTACAAACTTAGTCGCCATTTTCAGGCATTGCAAAATTTTTGGACTTAATTAATTACAATTTAATATATTAAATCCGATATTATTCTATTATGATCCAAGCTGCCAAGTACTGAATTTACACTTTCAAGTGAGATATAAATTAAATAAAGAAAAGGCCGTCTGATCAAAGTTTTGAACCGATCAACAATAGTATGATTGATGATAAATTAATTATGACTGAAGAATTATATTTAAAAAGACTCGAGAACTTTAGAAGTGATTTTCACTGTCCAAAACAGCTGAATAGAAAACAGATGAATCGTTCTCCAAATGTAAAATTGTTTTTTTAAGAAAAGTTTTAAGAGAATCCCTCATCAAAACATTTATTGCGCCGTGAAGGTTACTTGTACCTAATTGGTTTTTGAAAACTTTGTAATTCAATTTAATTTCTTTAATCTCGAAATTTCCAAAAGAAATTAGCGTTATCGTTAAAAGTTTTGATGTCTTTAAAAGTTGTGCACACCTTCGTAGTTACTTTTTTTAAATTTTAAGCTGCAATTGAAGAAATAAAAAATCATTTATTAATATAATATGAATTAACCAGGTATATGTAGTGCCAGCATTCCTGACATACCGTACAGGTACCTATATATAGCACAGCACTTGTAACATCTATAAATTAATTAATTTGACGACGTCTGTGGTATAGTGGTTCAAGTGTCGAACTGCTGATCACTAGGTTTGGACACAAATATTTATGTGATGAACATGTAAGTGTTTGTGTTGGTCTAGATGTTTCTTATGTATTATATATAAGTATGTATTTACAATAAAGAAGGATATGAGTTTTGTATCTATTGTCTAGTAATAATAATGTCCTCCCGGCCGAATTTCGGTCACGGCGGCCAATCTCAATGGAGACTAGCCATCTGCGCGGGACATATTATAGTGCACAAGTGTGTGCGCAAACACAGGTGCACTGTCTATTCCCTCACTCTCATAATCCGATGGGACGGCAATTCGACACGACGAGAGAGAGATCAGGCGCAGGACCGACGGCTTTACGTTTTATTGTCTAGTACCCATTGTACAAGCTCTGCTTAGTTTGGGACTAGATGGTGCTGTGTAAAAATGTCCCAAAAATATTTATATTGTATTTATATTGTATGTAAATGGTAGTACCATATTGCACATGCCATAATTAACTTATGGTTGACTGGTAGAGAACTCTCAAGGAATTAAGTCCGCCATTGTAGTCCGCCATTATACATGTTTTTTTTTGTATACCTATAAAGTTTAAATAAATAAAAAGTATTCTTACATACATACTGGACACATTCTAGTGTCAGTAATCCTCAACACAATCCTAATTAATCAATAACAAAATTGACAACATAAACAAAACTCACACAAAAATGAGAATTTCTAATCAAAATCAACGTGCCTATTCTAAACATAAATGATTTGCGTTTATCACTTAATCCCAACATTTGTTTAAAAACTTTGCGTAACTTAATCGCGTTGGACATAACGTCACTTCGCTACAAACTGTCAACATTCAATATAAACAGTCCTTTGTCCTATATAAATACAAGTTGACGGACTTTTCCAGCCGCATGACCTCCCTAATCTGAAAAACCTGCCAAATGAGTATCGGTTCACACGTAAAAAAAGGTTCCGTAGATATCTATTGCTTGGATACAAGAATTTAATCGTGTCTGAATATCACCCGACGCAGATATAGGATCAACATTCATGAAGTTTACCAATTAATGGAATTTACCTAGACACTATAAAAAGGTTTCTTGTTTTGCTACAGAACCCTAAAAATTGTTTCCTATACAATAGAACTTTGTATTTGTAAAAGTAATCCTTGGTTTTCAGTCTCCGAATGTTTTTGTTTACAATAAAAAAAATAGGTTTGGTCGTATTGCGATTTGTTTCGTGATACCTAGATTGGCAAAACATTTTAATTTTAATATCGGAGGAGTATAAAACAAGACTAAATATGGGCGATACTCAGACCAAAAGAATGAGATAGACGGACCGTGTAGAACTAGCGAATGAAACCAGAAAAAGGAATACACAATGGCAAAGGAGTACTATTCCGCCCACAGTGTTCGTGAGCCGCCGTCGGGAGCGTCAATCTTATTCTTTTAGTTTGAGGATTAGACGTACGCTCTTATTCTTTTGGTCTGAGAAATAATCCAACGAGTTCTCTAAACTGAGACATGAAGATAGAAAGTCTCATGTGATTGTAATTTCACCAAAACACGAAACATAGCAATATATTACCACACCTCGGACACTCTATACAATATAAATGCTGGCACCATCTACATACATAAGATCACACCTGTATACGAACGCATAAACACGTGTAGGTTAGAGATGCTCGCGGCTCATAATGTCTATTGAATTCCAAGCGCTTCTCAGTAGTTCTCAGAGATGGCGTGCTTGTAAAGCGACTGGCGATTGACATCCATAGCACAGAATATCTAATAGTACTAACGTACAGAACGGCCACTCGCCGCCCCCCGCCAACTTAAGATTCCTCACCCGCGCCCCAAACGCATCCGCAGTTTGACGGCAATTGGACTGCAATATTGCAATGGATATCAATCGCCTGTCGCTATACAAGCCCGCCATCTCTGAGAACTACTGAGAAGCGTTTCGAACCCAGTCGGCATTACGAGCGGCGAGCATCCCTTTTTTTTTTTTTTTTTTTTTTTTTTTACCGTGGGGAAATCCTCATGGACGCACTCCGCCCGGGGTAGGCGGACCCAGTGTCGGACTCTTACCGACTAAAACCACCACGGTGTTCCTTCAAATACCTTAGCCGGGGGCGTGGGAACCCGTGAGTATTCACACAACCACCCCCGACAGGTCCTGGCCCGCCACAAGCAGGCGAGCCGCTTCTCCCCGTGCGGCCTAACGTCGGCCGCACCCTCCTAGGTGGCGCACATGGAACACTGCACGCCACCTCACCTCATGGGCCTTTACCAGCTGCGCCAACTACGCCGGCTGTGCCAGCTACGCCAGCTGCTGGTCGGGCAGCAGACTACCCCGAGTCTGCTGCTCGCAGGCCCTACCTCCCGTAATTTTTATAGAGGTTTTCTTCCTCGCGGTCCGGGCGGTGAAGCCAAGACCCTCGGTCCCAAGAGGCGCGAGAACACTACTCAGCGGGCACTCCTGGGGTTATGAGATCGACGGGGGCAGGGAAAGACAGTCCCCCCGCTGCCTGCCCAGTGGCAGGGTGAGTGCACACCGGGCCCGCCCCTGCTCCTCCACTGTGCCCTCTGCTGATATCAGAGGGACACGTGGAGCAACTCCCTACTGGCCCAGAACGGGCCCCTCCCGCGCCAGAATATTCGCCACAGGCAATAAAATCCCCCGAAGTTTAATCCCTCGGCAGGATTTTATTGCCCGTGCCCAGGATGCACCGGCCAAACAACTGCCGATCCCTCCAGACGTGTCCAGAAGGACAAACAGCCGTCAGGCACACGTGGAGGTTTTCTGGCCTGCACCCCGCGGCGAGCATCCCTAACCTACACGTGTGTGTGCGTTCGTATACATACGTAATCTTGTATATGTAGGTGGTGCTAGCATTTATATTGTATCGAGTGGCCGAGGTGTGTCCATAGCAATTTTGCAGTCCAATTGCCGTAAAACTGTGGGAGCGTGCGGGGCGCGGGCGAGGAATATAAATTGGATTAGTACTATTAGATATTCTGTGGTATTACCAAATACCGATGAACGACAAAATCGTCGCGATAAAATCGCATGGATACCCTCGCATTTCAGCGTCCGTTATTAAATACCATCAAGTAAGTTGGTACAGTTAGAGCGAGATATGAATGAGATTCAAATATTCCCGAGGTCATCGCTCGTAACTGCTGAAGCAATCAATCACTGGACGAGCCAGGGCAGATTTACGTAAAGTATAAAATTCAATTTTAGCTTGACAGCACGATCAAATTGCGAATGTCGATAGAAATGTTGTTAGCATCTGATAGAAGTACAGAGATATTGTCCGAACTCAGAATAAATATTAATGTCCTCCCGGCCGAATTTCGGTCACGGTGGCCAATCTCAACAAAGACTAGACATCTGCACGGGATATACTATATTTCCCAAGTGTATGTGCAAACACAGGTGTACTCTCTATTCCATCACTCTCAAAATCCGATGGGACGGCAATCTAACACAACCGGAGAGAGATAAGGCGCAGGACCGACGGCTTTACGTGCTCTCCGAGGCACGGGGGTGTAGCACCGCCAACTTCCTGACTCCGAGCTGCTACTGAAAAATTTCCGTGTCAAAAAATCTCAATAAGGCATTTTCCCGATCCGTGAATCGAACCCAGGGTCCACGATCTGCGGTTCACACAACACATTACCACTAGACCACCGAGAATAACGGAACTCAGAATACAGAAAGTAGAAATGATCAAGACTGGAAGATATAACGAACTATAATAATAGGTATGTCAAAATCAAGCCTGGAATGCACCAGACTGACGGAAAGCAGATAAGAGTGGAGAGGCATCGTGAGGCCAGCTACAGCAGCCCCCGGAAACAAAATATGATGACCACGACCGCTCTGTCAAGAGCGTAAAGATTAAAAAGAAGATGTCAAAATATTAAAAAATCTCTTTCAGCTATTAAACAGCAAATATTTTAAGAATTTTAATCCTTGTGGACTGCAAGCTTAAGATGATAATGTATCATGCAAATGATAAAATAATACATTTAATGAATATCGCAAGATTTAGACTGCCACTCTTATATTTCTTAATAACATTCGTAACGAAATAATTAAATGACAGAAAAGTGAGGCTTATGAATCAGCTACGGAACCCAATAAACAATTCAGCAAGATTACTGAAGAGAAGTATCACAGCAATGAGACAATTAAATAACTCGATCCTCAGGGAAATTCATACCTGGCAACACCATGTTATATTTAGATAGTTTGATTAGCTACATGTGAGAAATATGTATGAAATATAACGAGTAATGAAAACATTATTTCATTGGTTTCGCTTTCATATAGATTTCCCCGGGGCAAGTGGGTGATATAGTGATATGCGACCAGAATTGCATGACTTTCTCCGCCCTTCCAGGTACTAATAACTTTGTGTAACTTCGGAAAAAGATTGGAGATTTTCAGAGGTTAAAATAAAATGGGCATTCGTATTTCACGATTAAGCAAATATAGAGGTCCTGTTTACCTTTGCCTATTGATCATTTCAGCGGTTCTATCAATAACTATAGTGAACTAGCAAATCTTTTACCTTGGAGACATTCTGAATAGTGACTTAAAAGAAAAAAAAACGGCAAAGTGTGAGTCGGACTCACGCAGTAAGGGTTCCGTACCACCCACCGACCTGATACCCCATATAAACTGATTTAATTTACGAGAGTTAATCAAAAACATCAACGATCGTACGTGAAATGTAAATTTTTGCATCTCTTTCTTACGTGGGTACCACCACATATGTCTATGTTTGCCCCGTTTTTAGAATTTGTTGCTAAACTACATAGTATGCACTATAATCAGACTAAGTTTGACGCTGGTATGTATTACCGTTTTGAAGATAGAATAGGAACAAAAACGTTAAAAAAAATGATTTTTTTTCGAGGTTTCTTGTATGGGGACCCCCTTTGGTTTTAGTCTTTTTTTTATTTTTAGTATTTATCGTGATAGGCAACATAGTAACACATAGTCTGTGATATGTGATAAATTTCAACTGGTTATCTATTACCGTTACAAAGATACAGTCCTGTGATAGACAGACGGACGGACGGACGGACAGCGTAGCGAGAGTAATAGGGTCCTGTTAGCACCCTTTGGGTACGGAACCCTAAATAGGAGGTATTTTTTTTGATGTAATCAAAAGAACTGTTACTCAAATACTTGGATATATTATTATTATAATTATAATAAAGTATTTGAGTAACGGTTCCCTTGATTTCGTCAAACAAAATACTTTCTTTCTTATCTTACTCAAATACTTGGATCATCAACTCAGCCTATCGCAGTCCACTGCTTGACATAGACCTCTCCCAAGTTACGCCACAACACTCGGTCCTCTGCCTTCCGCATCCAGTCCCCCCCAGACACGTTCTTCAGGTCGTCAGTCCACCTGGCGGGGAGGCGCCCTACGCTGCTATTGTCGATCCGCGGTCTCCACTCAAGGACTCGTCTGCTCCAGTGGCCATCAGTCCTTCGACAGACATGGCCAACCCACTGCTACTTCAGCTCACTGATCCTACCTTGTCGGTATTGTCGTTCACTCCAGTTCTTCTCCGGATAATCTCGCTACGGATTTTATCGTTCAAAGAAACTCCAAGCATAGCTCGCGCCATAGCTCGCTGAGCAACTTTGAATTTGTGGACTAGCCCAACTGTCAGAAAATTAGATACTCTTACTAAATATTTCTCTAATTTATTGTATTTTGATATTGTCTCCCCTTCCTAATTTATCATTTATCACTTATCAAACCTTCACTGGAAAAAAATTTGTAGTTTTTTTTTGTTGTTGTTATAAGATGGCGAAACGAGCTAAAGGCCCACCTGATGTTAAGCGGTAACCTTTGCCCAAAACAACTGCAATACCACCTTGGCTCTTGCTTGTTATTGCGAGTCAATTCGCCAAACAACCATTATAACAAATATTTTTTTTAGAAAATGATTTTTACTTTAAATGAATGGAATAAGGCATGAAACCTTCTCATTCTGAGAAGAGGCACGTGCCCAGCAATTGGACAGTAATGTGTTGATGATGATGATGATAAGAACTGTTTTATGAACTTAGCGTGACCAGAGGGCTCGCTTGCTCCTTGGGCAAAGAATAAGCGTTGCCATTCAACGTGGCAATGCTGCCAGTCTCCTGAGCACGCTTCCGGTTGACAGTGATGTAGAGTTCTTCGACTCCTAAGTCAACCTTTTATAGTGTTATATTTTTAATCTGTATTTTGTACATATTTATATTGTACATTAATTAATATAGATAGGTATTAAGATGTGTATAAAGTTAAATTTTTTATGAGATATAGATCTGCTCTTGACCGCAATCTAGACAGCTTTGTCAAGATGTGGTCGACGATGGAGCGAGCAAACCTATTAGATGCCGATTCACTCCAGCTTTGAACGCGTAAGGGTTGTAATTTAAAATTTTATAATAGATATTATTCAGAACTATTTTAAGAACTCACAGCCTACATAAATTAAATGTATCCAAGTACGGTAGACCTATTTGCAGGAAAGTTAATGAGTGAATCAGTGACACGCATCTAAATAAATGAGTCATGAGTCCCCCTTTCATCACGTTGCGCTTTGACACGCTCCGTAACCCCGTATGCTGAATCATGTTACGTGCCAACCCTAATAGGAATTAAAAGGATTGCGTGCGTAAAATTAATGATTTTAATCTTTCATTTTGAAATAGTGACCGACTTAAATTTGTTATACCTAATGAACGTTTGACATACTGGTTTTTTTATTATTATTTGGGCATAGAGTAAAACCAATGCAGTTAGAGTCTGACCACGCTAACTCTGTAATGTAGTGGAATTATGGCAACACTGTGATCAATAAATATGTGATAATAAATATCAAAATCTCTGCAATGATCTTATTATTCCAATGCACAGTAAAATGTACTGGCCTGTACTTACTTAGTCTGACAAAACTGACCCTGCATTAGAATCATTACAGGGATTTTGACCGTTATTGTTTACGGTGTCGCCATAATTCCACTGCAGAGTTAGCGTGGTCAAACTCTAAAATGAAATATGCAGTTTTACTATTCATCAACTCAGCCTATCGCAGTCCACTGCTGGACATAGGCCTCTCCCAAGTTGCGCCACAATACTCGGTCCTCTGCCTTCCGCATCCAGTCCCCCCCAACCACGTTCTTTAGGTCGTCGGTCCACCTGGCAGGGGGGCGCCCCTCGTGGCGTTTGCCGATTCGCGGTCTCCACTCAAGGACTCGTCTGCTCCAGCGGCCATCGGTCCTTCGACAGACATGGCCAGCCCACTGCCACTTCAGCTTACTGATCCTACAAGCTATGTCGGTCACTACGGTTCTTCTCCGGATAATCTCGTTTCGGATTTTATCCTTCAAAGAAACTCCAAGCATAGCTCGCTCCATAGCTCGCTGAGCGACTTTGAATTTGTGGACTAGCCCAACTGTCAGTGTCCACGTCTCGGCACCGTAAGTCATGACTGGCTAGTTTTACTATTGGTATGGACTAATAGTTAATTTAATTTATACTTTTACTAGCCGTGGACATGTGATGAAGAGGAATGAGGAATTAATGTAACAATACTGGATCATGGATCATTCTATCACTTAAAATCTTGTACGTGGTATAAATCAAAATAACCTCGTCTTCTGAACGTAGCTTTTACGGTGACTTTTTCATTTAAAGTTTAATTAACTAATAAACAGATACGGAATACTAAGATTTAGAGGTACAAGCAAATAGTGTGGAGTGTGTATAGCTGCAATCTTATCTCGAACAGCACTTGCAAGTACCTACAACACGACACTGTTTCATTATAAATCAGGTTCGTAGTAAAGTCTGCAGCCCGCATATAGTAGTGAATTTAGGTAAATACATAGATGACTCAAATATGTAAAGGTAGAGTACATACTAGTGATGTAACAAATATTCGCATTCGCATTCGCATATTCGCATATTTCAAACTCCACACAACCTGGGCCCCAAGTCTGCTAATTACACTAAAAAACCAACCATCGCCATTCCACCGACACCCTACTGACACTCATAAACAACTGTGACAAAATGGGTAGTCTGCTAAAACTTAAATCTCGACGGAATGGCAATAGAATGGTAATGTCAAATCGATGTTGCCAATTAAAATCTACCATTAGTTATATTGTTTTTTATCAACCTTTTTTTTAGTTTTTATCAATGAAATATTTAAATTAAGGATTTTATTGATATTATCTACCTCTTAAGGGGTCATTATACTCATCCGTATGAACAACTTTTACATTTACGTTTTTTGCGTACTACGCGGCAATACTATCGACATACGTGTTATTGAAAACCTCTTAAGGGGTCATTATACTCATCTGTATGACCAACTTTTACTATGGGACCAATCCTGAAATCACAAAAAACGCAAACGTAAAATTTGTTTATAAGAATGAGTACAATGACCCCTTAAGAGGTTTTCAATAACACGTCGTATCTCG
The DNA here is from genome assembly GCA_949699075.1 of Asteroscopus sphinx. Classification (NCBI taxonomy): domain Eukaryota; kingdom Metazoa; phylum Arthropoda; class Insecta; order Lepidoptera; family Noctuidae; genus Asteroscopus; species Asteroscopus sphinx. The sequence continues at coordinate 18,613,435 of OX453013.1, forward strand.
ATAGTATTACCGCGTAGTAAGCTATTGATATACGTGTTATTGAAAACCTCTTAAGGGGTCATTGTACTCATCCGAATCATCATCATCATCATCATCATCAGAATAATAGTTATTTAGAGACCAATGGCTATCCAATGACTTTCCACTGAACTACAATAAAATTAAAAACCATAAAATCAAAATCAAAATTAAAATCAAAATAATTTATTTGTGAAACATAGGTAAAAGTTAAAAACTTGGTGGAAAATTAAAATATTAAGTCACACTATATTTAACCTTGAAAGGCATACAAATTACATAGTATAGAACACAGCATACATAGCATTTTCATTTTTATTCCATTCGTTTCTACCATTCAACTGCCATTGGACTATTTGCTATTCTGTAAACCAATAGTGTATCAATGTCTTCTCGATAGCTTAAGTTTCGGTAGTCTACTCGTTATTTGACGTTTCTGACAATCGTCTCTCAATGACTTTTTGCCATCGAACTACAACTGAGAGGTCATTTTGCAAACATACCTTTTTTGCAGTTATTGTTATAACAATTGAACTTTTTTTTTGTAAAATAAAGTTGAATTGTGTATTGTAGTAATTTATTTCGACGATAATATTCAATTTTAGACTATAAATGCGACCTTGAGAATCAGTTACAGAATCGATGGGCATGTACTATTGACTATTGACATAATTATTATAGCAATACTATCGTTAGTGTCTATATAGTATTTGACACTAATAGTGCTATGAATAGTATTGCATAAAAAGCTATCAATACGGTCGATAGCAACGATCGCTTCGATAGTATCTAAAGCTAACCTTGAGAATCAGTTACTCTATCGATAGTATCGATAGCATGGCACCTGCCAATATTATCGACATATATATTATCGTCAGTATAAACAACGTTTACTATGAACACAACCCTGAAATCGCGAAAAAAAACAGCTTATCCCTACATTTTCCTGATTTCGCGGCCCTACATTTGTGTTCACATAAATCGACGAAATGTAGAGAACAGCAGTTTTTTTTACGTTTGAAATGTTTCAATTATTTTTCAACACACTTACTCGTTAAGTGGCTCTTATTGCACCACTTTTAGGTTCATAATGTAGCTTATAATAACGCCCGCGTGGTTTTTACTTTATATTATCGCACTAGTGCTTTTTAGTTTTTACTTTAGGTACTTACAGTTTATTTTTTAATTTTATAAAAGCAGCAAAATATTTTGATGTCTACACAAAATTTAAAAAAATTGTGAACAAATCAACTATTTAATTTGTGTTAAACATTTAATTTCATTAAATTATTTATGTTTGTCAACAAATTAACATTAATTTGTGTTATAAATAATAAATTATATTTTTAATATTAGGTTGTTTGGCGGTTTCCTTCTACCAACTGCGCGCGCATACCTATACATCACCGTGCGATTACAGTGATCCGCTCGCCATTATTCACAAATTCAATATTTGCCTAAAATACGTTCATGTTTTTTCCTCGCAAGTGTGTTGAAAAACGTCGTATGACACGCGTGAGCATTATAATAAATAATAATAAATAGCCAACTTAGCTTAAGTTACTTGAAGCGAAGTTCGCTACGTCGCCGCGTCGTTTACGTAACTATTGGAACATGAAGCAACTACGTGAATCCTTAATTGATAAAAACCAACCATCGCCATTCCACCGACATCCTACTGACACTCCTATACAACTGTGACAAAATGGGTATTCTGCTAAAACTTAAATGTCAATCTCGTCGGAATGGCAATAGAATGGTAATGGGATATCAATTGTTTTCAAATCGATGTTGCCCATTTAAATCTACCATTAGTAGTTGTATTGTTTTTTATCAAACTTTTTTTAAGTTATTATCAATGAAATATTTAAATTAAGGATTTTATTGATATTACCTACAAAATTTTCATGTCTATAAAATAATTAAAACACATCAAACGTAAAAAAACAGCTGTTTCCTACATTTTGTCGATTTATGTGAACACAAATGTAGGGAAGATCTGATATTTTTTTGGCGATTTTAGGGTTGGTCCCATAGTAAAAGTTGTTCACACGGATGAGTACAATGACCCCTTAAGAGGTTTCAATAATACGTATATCGATAGCGTACTACGCTACGCGGTTATACATCGACACACGTGTTATTGAAAACTTCTTAAGGGGTCATTGTACTCATCCGTATGAAAAACATTAACGTTTACGTTTTTAGGGTACTACGCGGCAATACTATCCACATAAGACGTGTTATTGAAAACCTCTTAAGGGGTCATTATACTCATCCGTAAGAGCAACTTTTGGCACTTTTACGTTTACGTTTTTAGCATACTACGAGGCAATACTATCGACGTACAACGTGTTATTGAAAATCTCTTAAGGGGTCATTATACTCATCCGTATGCACAACTTTTACGTTTACGTTTTGAGCGTGCAACGCGGTAATGCTATCGACATATGACGTGTTAATGAAACCTCTTAAGGGGTCATTATACTCATCCGTCATTGTACTCATCTGTATTATCAACTTTTACTAAGGGACCAATCCTGAAATCGCAAAAAAAAACGAATATGTACAATGACCCTTTAAGGGGTCATTGTACACATTCGATGTATGAAAAACATTTATTAGGGACCAAAGTTGAAATCACCAAAAAAAAATATTAAAAAAAAATATGATGGCAAAAAAATCATCGTAAGACAATTGTGGGAAACGTCAAATAACAGCAGAATAGCAAATAGTCCAATGGCAGTTGAATTGTAGTCAATGGCAGTTCAGTGGAAAGTCATTGGAAAGCCATTGGTCTCAAAATAACTAGTAGAATACCAAATGGCTAAAACTATTCCACCGACACTCTACCGACACCCAACTGAAGCGTTTGTCAATTAGCAGACTCGGGGCCCAACACACATGCAACTGAAGGATATTTTCTTTCGCGATGCTTACTGGACGATGCCGCGACATGTGTACTGAGTGGGGTGAGCACGGTTTGAAGTTTATGTGTGTGCGTGAGCGCTGGTTGTACACGAAGGAGAAGGAGCATAGTTTTTTTTTTGCTTCATTAGATTGTTCGCAACACTTCTTCTATATTTTTTACTATGTCTTGTCCATAGTGCAAAAAGTAAAAACAGAACAATTAAAATAAAATAAAAATTTCTTTATTGTATTTGACCATTCATTCACTTCATTCATTCAATCATGCCCTAGACCTCACACTAGGATTCCCTGTGTCATGGGGTCTAGTCTCTTTCAACATTTCAGCCGAAAGACGTCCACTGCTGGACATAGGCCTCCCCTAAGCATCGCCACAACGACCGGTCCTGTGCCTTCCGCATCCAGCGGATTCCCGCAACCTTCACCAGGTCGTCGGTCCACCTTGTGGGAGGCCTACCCACGCTGCGCCTTCCAGTACGCGGTCGCCACTCCAGAACTTTACTGCCCCATCGGCCATCCGTTCTGCGAGCAATGCAATGCTAGTCTCTTTCAGTTCAAATTAAATATTCCAAAGATGAAAATGACTGTAATAAAAGCGAACTGCTCTTAAGTGCCATTGAGACAAATAATAATGCTGACAGAAGGATCCTTATAAAATATAACTTTTATCTTAGCTTTAATTTGATCGGCAAATCACATTTGGAATCCGCTAGAAAATTTAATATAGCGGCATCCCCTACACAAATTTAATTAATGCGAGCCCGAAATATGTTACTCTTACATTTTAACACAAATTCTGTATTCAATGTTTTATTTTGACGAAAGGTATCCAAGCATACCTTTGAACTAATTAATCACAACGTTTCGCTGAAAGTATTCAAGCAACGTGAATATCCATTTAAAGATATTATTTTATTACTAACTTTTTGAATGAATATAAAAGAACAACTTGTTAAATTTTTGAAAAAACAAAATTTCAATTAGGTAGCAAGTGAGTTAAAGTAAAGCAGGCTTTTAAGGGGAATGTCTGCTATATTATACCAAGTGGCGCCCCAATCAGTAAAAAAAATATTACTCGCTGAATATATAATTTATAGAAAATTCGTTTTTGACGATTGAAGGACAGGTACTTTAGTTTAATCAGAAACTATTAACTCTGTATAAGAAAGAGATGAGAAAATTCATATTCCGCGCACGGTGCGTTGTATGTCTTTTGATGAACTCTCGTAAATGAAATCAGTTTCTATGGGTTCAAATTCAAAATCAAAATTCATTTTGTTTTATTTCGAATAAGCATTTACATGCACTTTCAAAACGTTAAGAGTCTACTTGCACGGTTCCAAAATGTTGGTCCTATGGAGAGCCGGCAAGAAACTCCATGGAAATACTCTTTTCATGTTAAATAGTACAAAGTTATGTTACATGATTTGCTATGAATCAAGTATCAGGTCGATGGGCGGTACAGAACCCTTGCTCCTGCTTGAGCCCGACTCGCACTTGGCCAGTTTTGGCAGGCTGGCGACACCTTTCCACAAACCGATTGACAAACATTTTTTTTTGGGTGTATTCGTAACGTAGCTGAATAGTTTGCAATAAATAAGAAATAAGATACTTTTTCTCCCACTTCCTCGGAAATTAGTTCATTATTAAAAATAAAGAATCCGGCTTTTTTCCGTACACAATGAAATAACACGCCAGCAATATCCAACACGATAATAATATTAATTACTGGACAAATTTTATTTTTTAAATTATGTTAGCAAGTTTTTTAAATACACACATAAATTACGTGTTTAGGTACAAAATATTTATTACTTTAAAGGTAGAATGCGCATTTTTTTTTTTAATTTGTTAATAGAACAAAAACCGCATGTGAACGAATAGGCGAGAATGAAAATTAGATACTACTGAATAAATATTTCTATTGTTTCCTCGCAAATGAGAGAAAAATATAAGTAGTTTCAATATTACTCGGCCGTGCGTCGATTGCTTTATTTCAGCCCTCGACAGTAATGTACTATTACCATTTTTTTTTCCTTTCCGTATATCTCCTTTTTTCACAAAAGGGTCCTTCAGGTTAGTAATTACCTGAGTTTCATGGACGATAAAATATCCTGAGCTTTTTGGTCGTTATCTCTTAGTCCATATGTGGCTCTTGCCTGCTAAAAGGCTGCCGACCGCTGCTTTAAATAATTATATGATTTTTTAGTTTGCGTAACTAAAACGGAACAAAGTAAACAGAAAAAAATTTCAACCGGCTACCTATTACCATTCAAAAGATATAGCCCTGTGACAGACAGACAGACGGACGGACAGCATAGCGAGAGTAATAGGGTCCCGTTTGGCACCCTTCGGGTACGAAACCCTAAAAAGCAATGGAGCACAGTATCCTGGGAGTCAGACTCACAGATCGATTCTGGAACACTACTGCGCTCCAGAACACAGATTGCTGACGTCACTCAAAAAGCTGCCAAGCTTAAGTGGGACTGGGCTTAACACGTTTGCCGAATGTCGGAAAATTATTGGGCAAAAATTTGTACAGCGTGGGTCCCGAAAAACGTACAACGGCATCGCGGCAGACCCAGGGGAAGATGGCGGGACGAGCTGGACTCGTATAGAAAAGATTGGTCCACACTTGCACTTGGTTTATTCCACTTTGTTCACCTGGGTGAAATCACCTGGGTGAAATCACCTGGGTGAACAAAGTGGAATTTATGGTGTCTTTATTTCACCTCGGAAAGTGTAATAAAGAAAGGGAGGCCTTTGCCCTGCAGTGGGACAATGAAGGCTGAAAAAAAAAACTTAAATTAATGGCTGGTTGATTAAACATTTATTCACTTAAACTTAAACAACTTAAACATTCGTGTTGCATTATAACTTATCTGATTAAACATTTATCAGGAAACTAAATGTGAAATGTGAACGTGGAAGCAAACATGAATTTCACGAAGCATTTGGAAAATCGCAACCCCATAGGTACTTAACGATATAATATATTAGGTATGCAAATATATAAGCAAACCCAACTTCATACGAAGCAAAAAAACTCAAACTTATTAACATACAAATGCCTGAATTTATATTTTTTTTTGCCATTAAGTGTAAAAAATTGGACATTTTACCCTCTTAAATAACGAAGACTACGGTCGATGTTGCCTCTGTTAAGGATTGCTAATATCAATAAAAAATTTACCCTCCAAAATATTAATAAAGTTTACCCCAATACCCCAATGTTACTTTACTGACCCTTGTCCTTTCCCTACGTTACATATATGAAAGGAAATTACTGGAATGTTTTCGAAGTTATCTTATTAAACAAACATCGAAGCTAAAATATTAATATTAAGGTATTTATATTCATAAGTTGTTTTGTATAATATTTGACGAGGTTTCCTTTCGTTGTGGATATATTATTATGTTACCTGACAATATGTACTAAAAGCATATTATAAAATACTTAAAACAAAGTCTGTGCAAGTTGCAAGTGGTCGAGCGGAGAACGCATTTTTGGAAAGTTATTGTTTATCGTTGATAATTTCACGTTGTATTTGATGTAATTTTGTTTTTATTATTTCTTTAAGGTAATTTAATGATCTTCATTGTTTTTTTGTTTGGCGCCGACTCATAATAAGTTATTTACATTAGGTAGTTTAGCTAGGAGAATAGTTATTAAGACTATAAGCTTCATTTTATTTTTCGCTATTCAGTTTCTGTTTTCGTCGGTTCAATTTTTTGTTAAAAAGTTTTAATAAATATTTTTTTTGTGGCTTAAATCTAACTCCAGGTCTTCATTATGTTGTAGTGCCTAGAACTACATTTATGTGTGCCAAATTTCAACAGAATCGGTTAACAAGTAAGAATTCAGTGGGTGAACAAGCACTCATCCCTTATAACACAGATTTCTCTCATGTTGATATATTTAACTGTACTAAACTTACATTTAAAACACAGATAAGGAAAACAATCAATGATGGCAAATAGCATGCAACCCAGCTGTTAAAATTTAGCTGTTAATTTTAAACTTAAATCTCAGTATTATTGTATTTTTAACTTTAATTTTTTTTTTGTTGTCCGATCGCATGTTTTATATTTACCTACATAGGTAAAGCTATAATTAGCCATACAATACTATAATACACATATTCTGTAATTTTTTATATGTATCGCTGTTGGTTTTCTAAATAAAAATAAATAAATAAAACCCCTGCTTTCCTACCATTAGGGGTGGATTTTGATTTTCAAATTTGAATGGGACCAATTTCGAGATATACTCTATCTATTAAAAAAAGAATCATCAAAATCGGACTACCTACTCTGTAAAAAGTTATGCGTGGTCATACATAAAAAAGATACGCGTCGAATTGAGAACCTCCTCCTTTTTTTCGTCGGTTAAAAATACTTACATGGACGGACGAAACCAAATTCAAATTTCTTTATTTCGGACAGTAAAATCCATATTTGGCTAGTAACAACTTATAGTATTAAACTAACACTACTACTCATCTCTCTACTTCTCTTCTACTACTTATAGTATTTAACTTAATAGTAGTTTTAAATCACCAGAAAAAAATTAAGGGTAGTCTCTGCTCACCATTATGAACAACTTTTATTATGGGACCAAACTAGAAATCGTGATAAAAAAATATTAGCTGCTCCCAACATTTTGTCGATTTATGTGAACACAAATGTAGGGATCAGCTGACATTTTTTTCGCGATTTCAGGGTTGGTCCCATATATTTTTTATACTTGCGTTTGACCGCCACCTCACCTGATGTTAAGCGATCGTGCGGTCGAACATTGTTTACGCTTAGCCAGCAAAGGTGAGAGGATGGCAGTGAAATATTTCAACCCATCCTTTCAAGTGGCTACACCGGGCATCGTACCGGAACACGAATAGGTCGCTTGGCGGCATGTCTTTGCCCGGTGGGTGGTCGCAAACCGTCGGCCGTGGCCTACCACCAGGATGTCACCTGATTTGCACCACTTAGGAGAAGGAAGTGTAAGGATTCGGAAAAGGGGTACTCTTCTACGGACGTGAGTGACTGGAATTGACTCGATCGCCAAACATAAAGATAAAAGTTGTTCATAATGATGAATCCTTAATTTTTTTCTGATGAAAAAAATAGTGTTGTATATTAAAAGGGTAACAGGAAAATAGGTGCATCTTATGTGTAAGCCGACTAGATTAAAATACTGAGATTGAAAGACTTTAAACCACACACAAAATCCTAGATTAGACAGATACAATGCTCAGCGACAGCCCTCAGAATACAGTTGTGACTACTCCGCTATTTGCTCTGCTATGCTGTTTTTTGCGAATTATTGCTTTAAAACCATTAGTGCGGGCCTGCGCAACCATCTCTAAGGCAAAAACAAAAACAAACAAAAAAACAAAACAAAAACAAACGAAAAAACAAACTGGCAGCCGCAACAACATCCTGAAAGCAAAAAAAAATAACAATTCTCTGAATGTTTTAATACAACGAAATACATTCCTGGGATCACAGAGCGGATAAATAAAGTTTACACAATGAGATTATTATATCTGTGCGTTTTTATTTATAATAGAAAACATAAAATTAGTATGCTTGCAGTCCTTTCTTTAATTCAACCACATTTTAGCTTCTACTTTTCCACTGCTGAAAATTATCCTTTTCCCAAACGAAATGAAATAAATCTAATCAAAATATTCTCCTCCGGTAATTATATTTAATGAGCCTGTGGTGCGCTGCGTGTGTCCCAGATTACACATTAACCAATCTCTCATATTTAGCTCAGATTATTTAATTAATTAGAAAACCAATTACGGTTTTAAATAAGCACTTTTAGAATTATTTTATGTGGGTGGTTTACTGCATTTCCTTTGAGTTTTGTTGCTTTTTACAAACAAAGTAATTATAATTGTACCTGTATTCAATTTAAAATAAAATAAATAAATAAAATAAATATCTTTGGGACATTTTTACACAGCACCATCTAGTCCCAAACTAAGCAGAGCTTGTGGTATGGGTACTAGACAATGGAATGAAATTACAATGAATTTATGTCATATATGTTGCTATATGTTGCATACTAATATGTTGCTATTTTCTTTTGTGTACAATAAAGAGTATTTGTATTGTAATGTATATTGGACTCTTACCGACTAAAGGCCAAAATTAATATCCAATCTATCCACGTTTTGCCCTACTGGAGATAGGATTTTGACATAAGCTCCATACAAAATATGTCAAATTTCTATCTCTAGTAGGGTAAATTGTGGATAGATTGGATATAAATTTTGGCGGTAAATCCACACGGTGGCCATCCTAAGCACAAAATAGAGGAGCTCCGCGAACTCCAGTATACCACGCCCTACTACGCGTTTGGCACTTCCCGGGGAAACGACAAGTTTTTACCAACAATATACAAATATACATAAAGTAAACAAAAAACCTCAAGGTTTGGTGCTTTTTACAAACGAAGTAATTATCCTATTAATTTTATAATTGTATGAGTTTGTGAAGATGTTTGGGTGTTAGTTGCTCAATCACATGTTAACTGTTAACGGATTTTGATGAAATTTGGCACACAGATGGACCATAACGGGGATTAACATATAGGTTACTTTTTATCCCGAGAAAATAAACAGTTCCCGAGGGATGCGCGATAACATCTTTCTATGATAAACCGAAATATGCGCGGGTGAAGCTGCGGGCTAGTTTTAAAAGCTTTGTTTTATAAAAACTTTTTGACAAAAATAAAACCGACTTCTAAAACCTTAACTAAAAAGTAAAAAATAATCCTTGTATGTATTTCAAAATCTTAACATAAACCAAAATTTTGAAGGTGGCGCGTGACTGTCCCTTTGCGTCATGTAAATATATTGTACTGTCGACCGCTTATCTATAGTAAAAAAACAGTTTATGCGAACATACATGAAAAACACGCGCCGCCTTCAAAATTTTGGTTTATGTTAAGATTTTGAAATACATACAAGGATTATTTTTTACTTTAAGTTAAGGTTTTAGAAGTCGGTTTTATTTTTTGTTAAAAAGTTTTTATTTCATACTTTTTAGTTGATAATTCACAGAAAAACGAAACTATTAGTAGTTCATCTAGGTAAGCGAAGCTAAATTAAACTGATTTATTGAAGCTGGTTAAAAAACTACTCAACCTAAGTCAATAAAATTTATATGGGACCACCGCGCGGACTTCCTCTACCAAATAAAAAAACAACCACGTAAATCGGCCCAGAAATCTCGGAGTAATCGGTGTACATACATGAAAAAAAAAAAAATACATAACCTCCTCCTTTTTTTGAAGTCGGTTAAAAATAATATTAATCATAATTTCCTACTTAAAACGATTGGTCCATATTATTATCTTATTTACTGTACCTAATAATTGCTTAGACTCAGACTCTGAGCACAAAATACTATTATAGTAAGTACTTTGAGTCCCAAACCTTGTACCTTTTTCTTCATTGCAGCTGGAAATCGTCATGGATGCCTTCTGTCTGAGGAAGGTGGAGATTATATTGGACTCTTACCTACTAAAACCACACGGTGGCACTTCCCGGGGACAAACTTCAGCACAAAATAGAGGAGCTCCGGGAACTCCAGCGGACCACGCTGGTATCTCCCCCCCTGCAACGCTTTTGGCACTTCCCAGGTAAAAACAATCTGTAATTTGTACCTACAATGTACAAACACACATAAGAGTGTGCTACGTGCTTACGTGAAAACAAGAACAACTTCCCGTTCTTAAAATATCCTCAACAAACTCAGATAATTTTTAACACCCGCATCTCGAACAATTCTCACATAACAATATGTGAGTGCACAATAAACTCGAAAAGTCATGTCTCAAGCGCTGTCAACGAAAGAAAAGTTTAGATTTAGAGGGGTCTCCAAGTTTGGGTGTTTTCAACTCGCGCGCTACAGGAGTACTTGGCGAACTTGGCCAACTTCTGACACCTCCGTCGAGGCCTCTAACGTTATTTACAAGACGACTCAAGCAACCTATTCAAAGGATATTCTATTAAGGAGTTCTTGGAACTTTATTTTCTGTGCCGGGGAAGGTAATCAGTGAGATACGACGACGTTACGCCCGATCGCGTTATTCGTTGAATTCAGTTACGTTAAATGTTGAGAATTTACGTTTTTGATGTTATTAAGTGAGCAATTATAAGTTAGGACGATTACGCGTCTCAAAGTTTTGAAGTACAAAGTTCAGAAGTGGGATGAACTAAGCTTTTATGTGCGGAAATTTCACTCGTCATTTGTTTGTTGTGCGCAAACAATTTAAGTAAGAAGAGAAATGACACGAATGACAGGCTGCTTTAATTACTTTCCGTAACTTTGTGTTCAGTGTGTTACATAATAATCTATATTCTCATGTTATTTTGTTCAGACTTTGAAATTGAGAGCCTTATAATTTTCGACAAGCAAACTTGAAAATGATTTATCAAGATGACGACTTCATGAATTTTAATAACAATGTATTTGTGACGTACCTACATATGACGTAAGCGCTTTTAATAAATTTAAATGTATGTAAGCTAAAGCTTTAACATGAGAAGCGCACAATATGCTGCTTTTCAAAACGTGCAAACCTTCTCATGATCCAAACTACTTTAATGCAAACCAATCTTTATGACGGCTATGAATTTAGCGCTGCGCGGCGCCCCGCACCCCTATTGACACTCGTGCTCTCTAAATTTTGCTACTGCGCAGGCATACGACTCGTTTTCACAGTCACCATAAAGGTTGGTCCGTATTCTACTAACGAGCGATGCTTTCAAGGCCAACCGATGGTGGGATAAGTTGCTAACCCCAAACCGGTGACTCAGCAGTCCCCAAGACGTATAATACCTTCTTCATTTATGAAAAAATGGGGAAATTATAGATTGCTGTATTATTAAATTAATTGAGAGAATTTCGGCCAAAATTTTAGTACGAATTTGCGGACCGTATAGATTGGTATTCGAGGAAGGTTTTAGTGTATAATTTGTACGCTTGCCAAGCTGTTGGCGGGCCACTATTTTTTGGTATAAAATATTGGTAATACGGGTTAAGGCTAAAGAGAAGATTACACAAATAAATGTCCCTCTTGAAGATACCTACTTGATGTGTGAATTTCAAAATTATCATCATTTCAGCCGTAAGACGTCCACTGCTGGACATCGGCCAACGACCAGTCCTGCACTTTCTGCATTCGGTGGATTCCCACAACCTTTACCAGGTCGTTGGCCCACTTTGTGCGGGGCCTACCTACGCTGCGCCTTTCAGTACGCGGTCGCCACTCCAGAACTTTACGGCCCCATCGGCTATCCGTTCTGTGAGCAATGTGCCCGCCAACTGCCACTTTAGTTTGGCAATTCTTCGGTCTATGTCGGTTACCTTCACTCTCCTGCGAATCTCCTCATTTCTGATTCGATCACGCAGGGACACTTCGAGCATAGCCCTCTCCATTGCTGTTGAGTGACTTTGAGCCTTCTTATCACAATTATCAATACAGTTATTATAGTTATTATCGCAGTCCATTACTTGATAAAAGCCTTTCCATAGTTGCACCACAACACTATCCTCCGCCTTCCGCGTGGAGTCCACCCCAGCTATCTTCTTTGGGCCGAATTAATAAACTCTCTCTCTGGATTATAGGAGGTATAAATCCATAGTCTCTGTCTACCGCAATGGGAAACAGGCGTGATATTATGTATGTAATAAACTCAGCAAAATATTTAATCTGTGTTTTTAAAACACGTTAATCAGTAAGTTAAGATTGAATACCTATATCCACCTAGTGTGACATGACATAGGTTATTAAATTCACCCTACTATCAAAGCATAAGAAAACACTCCATTTACCCAAGAAACTATTACCATACTTCAGCAACTCAGCACCCACTTAATACCTCCTCGGTATTTAACTAAATCTACTGAAAGCTCCTCTGCATACATTAAGGTTCAGCAATTAATACAGGTATACGAAGTACACGTAAGCAGTCTAGCAAAGCATCGTTTACTTGAGCACGTTATTATCGTTCGGTATTTAGCTGAATCAGCAACCTGTACCAACTGTATGGAGTTCTGTAAGGCGAGGACACATGATCAACCGACTGAGATGATATTATTTAATACATATACAACGTGCAACAGAAATGCGTGGTCATATTTGGTGAGCTTATGCAGGGCATAGCATAGAACTACTTTTAATATAGCGACAACCCTGAAATCGTAAAAAAACTGCTGTTTCATAGAAAATTTATAGTATGTATGTATGTATACAACATGTAACAAAAACCCTGTTGTTCCTGTGAGGTACGTTATCAGAATCGATATTCATACGGTAAGGACACAAGTCATTTGGAAAAAACACTTTAATAAAAATAATCAAATTAAATATTAAATGGTTATTAAAAGTGATTATATAACTTTCAATTTACAATTAATAATGATTTAATATTTAATTTGATTATTTTTATTGAAGAGTTTTTCCAAATGAGTTGTCCTTATGTATGAATATTGACAACGTAAGCTCACAGGAACAACAGGGTTTTTGTTACATACTGTATTTAATACATATACAACTTGTATCAAAAATGTGTGGTCATATTAGGAGAGCTCATTCAGGGCATAGCATAGAACTACTTTTATTAGAGCGACAACCCCGTAATCTTGAAAAAATTGGATGATGTCAGGGTTGACCCCGTTGACGCGGCTGAGGGGGACTTGATGCGAAAGGCAGAGAACTGTTTTTTGTGATGCAACTTGGGAGATGCCTATGTCCAGCAGTGGAATGCGATAGGCTAAGTTGACTTGCTTTAACGGTGAAGGAAAAATATCTTGAGAAAAGCGCTCCATACAGTTCTGGATGGTGTGTGTAGTCCGCCAACCCGCACTAGGCCAGCGTGGTGGACTAAGGCCTTCTCATTCTGAGACAAGGTCCGTGTCCAGCAGTGCGACAGTAATGGGCTGATGATGATGAACCGAAACTATATACAAATGAAAGAAAGAAAGAAAGAAAAAAATTATTTCAGTCTCGGTACAGGCGAGAGAAAAAAAAAAACTAAAAATAGTATATTAACAATAAACTTAAAATTTACATGCCTGTATGAGACCTAAATGTATCTTCTAGTCTGATGTATGGGGGGATACAAAATATGATTAACATTCACCTAGCCACGTGATTACGGCAAAGGTAGCTTAGCCTTGAAAATCGGTCCCTGAACCCCTCTGACTGACGTAAGAACCACTTAGTAAATAAGTCCTACACAAGACATACGTTTTGCGTAAAATATGCAAAAGTAACGTAACACGCACTGAAACCGCAGGTGTGAGTGGAATTTCATCAATTTTGTATGATGGTACCTTTCTCCCTTCTCATATGAGAGGAAAACTCGTATTTTTACGGAATTGCCGTCTTTACGTTTAAAAAAACTGTGTACAAATAGCTTTATGTGGCACTTGTTGGCAATAAGCAATTTTTGTCTACTGAAATAATTTTATGAGCAATCGGATTTTCAATTGACGTTCGGATGCCGATGACGTCATATGGATTGACTAGTCAGTATAGAAATGTCTTTGATAAAAATGCAAATCACATCATTGGCATGCATCAAAAAAAATGATGGAATTGTCATTTGTATTTTTTATGTTACAAAATAAAAAATAATTTGTGAGATTTGTAGCAGTAAATGTAACTGCTTAAACCAGCATGCATTAAAAATCGGTACACTTTATGTATACATAGTCCAAATCGGGCATTTGTATATAATTTTTTCTTCGATCGCACGATTTCTTAACATCAGGTGAGGTCAAACGCAAGCCAATTTTTGATTAAAAATAAATACCTGGATATTCACATTAATAAATACTGTCAATTAATACCATAGAGGAAATGATTCAAGTATTCCGTGATTAATACCTACATTATTTTTACAACTAACCGCCATTAATAGGGAACGGAATGACTAAAGAAAATACTTCAAGTAAAAAAAGCCTCTTCACAATTCGAGGTCATTAAAACATCAAGCAATGAAAAAGCACATAAAAAACTCGTCTTTCATGCCTTCTTTGACATTTCTTTTTCCTTCCGTCATACGTATGTGCACCGCCCTTTACAATGCGGAGGTAGCCGCTTGGCGTCTAGCCAGATCCTCGACACATCTAGTGCCCACTTTACTGCGCTGGCGACGCTATATGACCGTAGTCATACGAACTGTGAGTGGTCGCCGGCGGAACCTTACAAATCACTGGGAGATGGGGTTACGGTTTAACAAGATGAGAGCTAAGTTTGTGCCGAGTTTTTCGTAGATTATCTTTGAAGTTAGCTGGCTCCACGAATGTCTGAGCCGTCTTACAATTTTCGTCTTCAATATTTACTTTTTAGTAAGTCGTTAAATGTGGGAAACCAAAATTTTTATATATAAAGACTGAAGTTTACCATATGAGAAAATATGGGTGGTATTTTCTCCATACAAACGCTCTCGACTGTTTTCTTTCTGGTTTATAATCCCAGAGCAATGATTTGTAGAGTAAAATAAACATCAGTGTTTATATGCCCCTTCTTCTTCTTCTATCGTGTCGACATGAGCTTCATAATGATAATAACTCATGCTGTCGGGAAAAGATTAGCCAGTCAGCAGGTTGGTAGCGGGGATGACTGCCCAAGTTGCGCCGACGATCAATTAAATATCGTTACTGGTAGAGGCTCTTTTAATGCATCCTATATGCCCCTATGTTTCGTTTATGTTGATAAATTATTTCTAGATGTCAAAAAATCTTTAAATTGCCTATTTAGACCGCAGTCTACAGAGGCTTAGTGTATAAATTTGACAACTATTAATGTAAAAGGAAAAACATATCGGCATAGTACACATTCTCCTTATTCAGTTTATGAAGTATCTTTTAAATTTGTCCAGTTTTGGAGGAGAAAAAAGTTGAGCACTAAACCTCGAATTATGATCTTATTATATGATCGATTTTTGTCCTTATCGCACTTACTTGAGGCAAAACGACGGCGATAGTTTCTTCAAATACCTAATTTTCAGAATCTCTCTGCCCAAATTTCCTCTTAAGGCTTGTCAATTAACAATAATTCTCTAGTTAATCAACCGTTTGCGTTAAATTCTGGTAAATTTTTCGAGTAATCCTATGATGAATACCAGCCTAAGAAAGATAGAAAACAGAAACCTTTATATTGAAGCTTGAAAATGCCGCTTGAATTTTGTTTTATGATTAAAAAATGAACATTAATCTGTGTTTGAAAAACACAATTTTCTGCAATACCGTTTCCGTAATAAGCTCACGAAGCTCACCACGCATCACTTTTGTAATATACATGCAAATGCAACGCCATGATGAATTCCTCAAAATATCCTTTTAAAGGGGAATTCTAAATGGAGTATTGAGGTATTCCCTATGACTAATCGAGCCTGACGTGTTATAATTTCATTAAAATTTTACCCCTCAGACCAATTGCGGTGGTAATAACCCTCAGGGGAAGGAAGGGTCGATTTCGAACTTTCAGTATTGTTTTAGAAGTATTGATTTAACTTATCGACTAGGAAAATCCTTTATAACAATAATTATTCTTTATTTTCAGGGAACTTTGACCCCTAAAAAATATGCACAAATAAAAATAATAACATGCTAGTAAAGTAATACCTATATAAAACAATAATATCTATAGTAGTTAATCTATATTTTGAATACCGACGTCGCTTATACACGACATAATTCGCTAAATGTTAATAATCTGTTTTCCTTGTGTATTTTCTGCGCCAAGGGACATTCCATCACATCCTAAGAAGCTTATCTTCAGTAACAGCGTTCTGCAAAGGGACCGGGTTTCATCCGAGATCACCAATTTCTTACTTGATTGGGCCGGTTGATGGCTTTTGGAACAAAGGACTCGATCAGGCCGATGCAACAAATATGGTACGATACATGTCATCATGTCATATACATAGTGGGATACTTTTTATCCGCGACTTTCTTTGCAGTATTGATAGGCTTTAGCTGCACTATTTACAAAAAAACACACCCCACACACGTAGGTACATAGTTGCATTCACATCTTTACAAATCCACACAAATAAAACACTCTCCCACACCCACGCAGCTCTTATCCGTACATCACCTTCTTCTCTTAAATTAAAATAAGCTCTGTTAATATCTACACAAATAGCTTCAATGTAACCCACGGCATATTGTTATCCTTTTTTTATGAGGGGGGGGCCTGATGTCCTAAGATACAGGCTTCGGCTTAGTTTAGGCTCCAGTCTCCCACAGATTACATATCTTGTTTAAGTTTGTGATACTGATAACTGTTATCCTTACTGTTGTATAAATTGTGGAAGATAATAAATAAATAAATTGAATTTATATCAAAGAGACATAAGTCATCATTCTTTGAGCCTTTTCCCAACTTATGCTAGGGTTTAGCTTCCAGTCTACACAAAGTGACTGCCATCAGACCCCCACCACTCCTGTACTCAAGCTATGTTGCTATAAGAGTGTAATGACATTACGGCGCATGTAGCAGCCAAGTGACGGCCACTTTTGGCACATCAAAAACTAACGGCCACTTTTGGCACTTTTTCTATCTATAACTACAGAAAACTTTAATTTACAGAGTTAATAGTTTCTGATTAAACTACAGTATTGAACTAAGTTTACGGGACTTGTCGCGCATAATTAAATCAAAATATAACAAACATTTTGACTAACCTCGATATTTCGGTCAAGTTGCATTGGCCGTGGTCACGAGCAGACTGAAGTATGTGGGTGTCATCGTCTTGAGCGGCGGGTGTTTTCTCGAACTACCCGCGGTTGGTTTTTCGTAACGTCGCTGTCCGTAACAAGATATTCTGATTTAATTGTGCGCGACAAGTCCCGTAAACTTAGTTCAATATGAGTGAAATTCGCGAAAGTTTAAAAACTTCTAAACTACAGTACCTGTACTTCAATTGATAAAAACGAATTTTCGATAAATTATGTATTCGGCGAGTAATATTTTTTTTACTGATGAGGGCGCTACTTGGCGGCTACATGTGCCTTAAAACGCTTACATAGCTTTTGTGATATTAGTTTTTTTTTTTAATTAATTAAATTTAACAAAAGATCAAAACAAGATTTTGACTAAAATCTTTACTGCTGAAATACGAATAATTGGAAAAAATTAACTCAAAACCAAAGACATTTATATCCTACGTCAGTATAGTAACTTTATGCTCATCATCATCATCCTCCGAGCCTTTTCCCAATTATATTGGGGTCGGCTTCCAGTCTAGCCAGATGCAGCTGAACATCAGTATTTTACACGGAGCGACTGCCATCAGACCCCCGCAACCCAATTACTGGGTAATACTGACATTCGGAGGTTAGACCAGTTGTCAGACTTTCAGGCTTCTGACTACCCGT
Organism: Asteroscopus sphinx; assembly: GCA_949699075.1. Lineage (NCBI taxonomy): Eukaryota > Metazoa > Arthropoda > Insecta > Lepidoptera > Noctuidae > Asteroscopus > Asteroscopus sphinx. The sequence continues at coordinate 18,631,792 of OX453013.1, forward strand.
AACGACTGCCATAGATATACTTTATGCTCAAAACACTTAAATTATTATCAGTAGGTATAACCTCGTGGGACTTAAAGTTACGTACAACTTTTTGCACCGACCGTACCAGAACAATTGAAATGGACAACTGACCTGACAGCGACGTCGATCTAATTCAAAACTTGTTCCCATGACAACTGACAGTGTTCTCAAATGTCAGGTTGAAACTATTGTTCCTTTTGAATTTCATGGAGGAGATATTATTGAATTTCTAATCGGTTCCGACCGTTATTTTAACTCTAAAAATTTTCGTCAAAATATAATCATTGTGTCATATTTTTTATCATTTTTTTATTATTTCATTATGAATTGAAATGTAAATGTAAACTCTTAACTATAGAAAATAAAATTAGTAATATAATAATTGTCTAATTGATTAATGAAGTAATAATAATTCACTTTAGACGACGTCTGTGGTCTAGTGGTTCGAGTGTCGGACTGCTGATCACGAGGTCGTGAGTTCGATTCCCACAGAACACAAATATTTGTGTGATGAACATAAGTGTTTGTGTTTGTCTGGGTGTTCCTTATGTATTATAAGTATGTATTTACAAAAAAAAGTATATAAGTATTATATCCATTGTTTAGTACCCATAGTACAAGCTTTGCTTAGTTTGGGACTAGACGGTGCTGTGTAAAAATGTCCCAAAAATATTTAATATTATTTATTTATTTGTAATTCTAATTGTCTTATTTATTACGATGAACATTAAAATAATACAGTTTGTATTATTGCCTTCTCCGAAATATAGTTTATACATTAAAATCTAGGTACATACAATTAGGCAAAGAAGAAACGGCTCATTACCATTTTCTCCGTTGTTTGTCAACCAATTTAATTTTTTTCTGTTTAGTAGCAATTGACGAACTTTAGTGTTATCAATAAATTTAAATAAATGGTAATAATAATAATGGTGATAATATACGCGATTTAATCCGGTTAAACTTTGTTTTATTATAATGTGTAGTGATTGCGAAAACTTAAGAAATTATTAAATGGTAATAGTTTTTTTTCGGCATAGTTCAATCATAAAAAAATTACGAATTACGGTCGAATTTTGACCACTGGGCGACCTCTCGTTAATTTAAAATGAGCTTTAAAATTAATTAACATCTCCATTGGAACTCGTATGAAGTTATTTTGTATGAACGCTTTGAGGGATTAAAAGTATCAACATTTGCAGTAGGTCAGTGATAATAAATTATCATGCTCAGTACGGGATTTGTGGCAAAATGTTGTTAAATTTAAGGCGATTAAAACTGTGAGATATTAACCCAAATTCAGACAAGCTTGAAAAAAATCACAAACAAAACACATTTAGGACACTTAACATAAATATAAAAGTCAGTAGCTGTAATCATTAATTACACTTTTTATGGTATATGATGATTTAAAACGAGCTAAGGGACCACCAGTTGTGAAGCGGTTACCTTTGCTCATAACACCTACAATACCACCCTAGGAGGTCACCTCTAAATTCGCGTCGCGTCGGCTCTGCTAAACTGAGAGATGAAGATAGAAAGTCTTCAAGTCCTTTGCGCCGGAACACAGTAACACAAGCATTATTGTTTGGTGGCAGAAATAGGGACGGTGATAGTACGGTCAACCGCACGTCAGTGGTAAGAGTTTGACATTGACAGCGCCTTTATTTCGGAAGCCGTAAGGGCGGATTTCTAATTCAAGTGTTAATCCACGGTATAATAATATGCTTCACCAAGTAGCATGCGTCAATAAAACGTTTATCAAACTTTTTTCCGTTTTTAAAAGTAGTGTCTTATTTTCCCATCCAAATACAACACAGTTTGTAGTGTTCAATTTAAAAAGGACACATTTTTATATTCACCAATAAAATTGAAATACGAACTTTTTTTATTCGCTCTACCCTACAAAATTGCCTTTAAAATTTCCCTTGAAAAGCACCCTACGACACGCGACACGAAGGTGACGGTATATCTTTTAGTTCAATATGCACTTCATCTTTTTTATCTGCATACGTAAAACGGTTCGAGAGATATCAACGAGAAGGGTTTTTTTTATAGTATAGGATGGCGAAACGAGCAAAAGGCCCACCTGATATTAAGCGGTTACCTTTGCCCATATAAACTTCAATACCACCTAGGCTGTTGCCTAAATGGCACCGCAAGTCGGTTCGCCAAACAGAGACATGAAGATGGAAAGTCTCATGTGATTGTAATTTCACCGGCACCCGTACCTTTCAGACCGAAACACAGCAATGCAAGCATCACTATTTGGCGGAGAAGTAGGTACGATGGTAGTACTTCCCCGGACGAGCTCTTTCACAAAGGAGCTCTACTACTACTTTTTTACGATCCTTGCGAAAACTGCAGCTAACTACTGACTAAGGTCCGTATTACAGAACGTTCCTCAAGTACAGTTTGATCTTCAAACCAACTGCTTAATGATAGAATCGTTACTTGAGTATCGGTCTTATTCCAATACGGTAATTATAAACTTCAATTTAACAAAAAGCACACGAATATAACCTGAAATAGGAAAGAAATCTCTACTCAAGTGTAGTGTCGACCACACTTGAGTGATTATAGATAAAATCACAGCTCAAATACCGAAACAGGTGACAGTATAAAATAAAGCTAAACTCAGCTGAACTGTGATCAATGAATCTATGCTTGAGGAATGTTCTAAAATTAAATCCCAATTCAAAACTAGATATAAACAGTGATCATCGCTTGAGGAACGTTCTGTGATACGGGCCTTAGAGTACCTATATGTATCCTCGTTCACTACATAGTTTTAGAGGTTTATGTGACCTGACATTTTATTTTGTACGCGTTTCAAACCTTTTAGAAACTAGAAATGTAGCGTACCTCGTGATTATGTACCAATTTTTTGTTGGCAGAAAAAAATTCAGCATCAAACTCTGTTTTTTTGTAAAATATTTGATGTTTGTTTATCTTGTTTCCATGTCCTGTCGCAATACCAGTCTTTTGAAATGTTTTAAATTAATGTTTGAAAACAGTGTTTGCTTTTTGTCAAAAAATGTGTGCATGTGGGATTTATTTACGTCTCTAAAAGCATGCCGATTCGATTTTGCTAACTGCATAATCTTTTTGATTTTTGTATCGACCTTCTTTTTTATTTTAGAGCTACTGGTTGACTCTCTTCTCATCACTTCTTGTGGTCGACGAGCGTGACCAGCACATTTTTCTCCTACGTTTAAAAATCCTATTATTCTACTCAGAAAAATATTTCTCTTTAACAAAGAATGACGTATTTATTATGCTCCCATTTTTTTCACTTCGTTCTTTGTGCTATAATAATATTTTAATATAAATAGGCAAAGAAAAAACGGTTCAGTAGCATTTTCTCCTCTGTTTGTCAACCGATTTTGTTTTTTTTTTGTTTAGTAGATATTAAAAAATAGTAAGAGAAAATAAAACTGGTAATAGTTTTTTTGCGGCATAAATTTTTATGAATTACAGTTGAATTTCGAGCATTGGGCGACCCTCGTCATGTATAAATATCGCTGTCATCCTACTTATCCTACTAATATTATAAATGCGAAAGTATTGATGTTTGTTTGTTAGTTTGTTTATTCGTCCAATTGCGCTGAAACGACTGAATGCATTTTGATGCAGACCATAACCTGGATTAACAAATAGGATATTTTTTATCCCGGAAATGTAAACCATTCCTAAGGGATGCACGATAAGGTATTTCAGTGATGAATCGAATTATAAGCAGGCAAAGCCGCGGGCAAAGCCGCGAGCAAAGTCTAGTAGTCTTTACTCAATTGTAATGGGTACATAATTCCCCCATTCCCTCAAAATGTAATGTCATGTATGTAATATGTGTGTAATATATACACCGAAAAATAATACATTTTATGATGAAAACCGACCAAAATCAGTGAATTATCCTTCATTGTTCGCTTAACCTAGCTCACAAGATTACATTCTATTCTATATGAACATAGGCGTTCTGACTAATGAAAGACCAGCAGTTCTAGATAATTGCTAAGATATGAGGACAATCCGACTTATCGCCACAACTATCTGCAAAGATATATTACATCTGTTGATGAACCAAGTTCTGAGAAGCAAGGACACCTTCATTAGTAGAAAGTTACTATTTATCAAGATCTACAATTGAAAATTAACTAGATTCTAGTTTCTCAGACTTTGCTTTGATAAATGTTGATCCTTGCAAATTATACCTACAGACCCAAAATCTGCTAGAGTCCCTAATTGCCATCAAGATTGATCTGTTCTGAAATTAATATCACATCAATAAAATTACAAATATTTAAATATGTTTAGCTAAGTACATAGAGCTCGTAATTGAGCATTTATCACCGACCCAGTAATATTTATTTCTTTCGTAATCGGTCGGTAATTCGGTCTATAGGTATAATTTGCAAGGTTGATCCTTGCAAATTTATAAATATTGAAATTTGTTTAGCTAAGTACGGTCGACCACACGTCGGTGGTAACACTTTGACATTAGACATTATTTCGTAAGCAGTAAGGTTTTCAAATCGAATCGAAATCGAACCACTGTCATACAGTCGACTGTACAAGTGCTCGTAATTGAGCCTTAATCACTGACCCAGTGATATATTTAATTCTTTAGTAATCGTTTTAATCTTTTTTATGGACAAAAATTATTATTAGATTCATATTTTCATTAAGTAATATTAATACAAATTTTTGAAACGTTAAGAACTCACGTTAGGCCGACTCCACACGTTGGGCCCAACGTTAGGACGAGCGTTGCGAGCGTAATTATGCCCGTCCTCAGTCGTTTCATCGATTTGCATGTGAGAGGTGTGAAGCGATGACTAGACATTATTAATGTTTGTTATCTTTGTTTACTAACATAGTTATTTAAGTTTTCATTGTTACTAACTAAAAATATTATGGAATGTGAAAATAAAATATTTTATTTCATTTTACTCCTTAAACCCTTAAGTTTAACCCCGTTTTTGTCCTTCTGAGGTACAGAACCCTAATAAGATGACGACGTCTGTGGTCTAGTGGATCGAGTGTCGGACTGCTAATCACGAGGTCGTGGGTTCGATTCCCACAGGACACAAATATTTTAATATTTATGTGATGAACAAAGTGTTTGTGTTGGTCTGGGTGTTTCTTATGTATTATAATTATGTATTTACAAAAAAAAAACTATATTAGTATTATATACATTGTCTAGTATAGTACCCATAGTACAAGCTCTGCTTAGTTTGGGACTAGATGGTGCTGTGTAAAAATGTACCAAAAATATTTATATTTATTTAAGATGTAAAACAACTATGATAAGTAAGTGAAGTGAAACTGAATGTGTGAAATAGTCTTTTTTGGGGGTTATTAGGAAAAATCGTGAACGCCAGTGTGATTTCCCTCTCAAAAAATAAAAGCCACAAAAACCTAATCCGACGCGACGGCAAACATTTTCAATACGTTAACAAAAAAAAAAGCATCAAAATTAGATAAACCTGCCTTCAACCACTTTGCTTCACTCTGTCGTATTTTATACAAACCGTCGAAATACTAACATGGATCCAGAGTGGATTTAAATTGAAATCAAACATGGACTCGCTTCGATCTGCTGCCAGATGCCAATTAGCGATGTTGACGTAAGCACTGGTGCTTGATGCGTAGATGCTCACTCTGCTGGTGCATTATAATCTAAATTGGCTTATAAACGTAACGTCATATTGAATTTTTATTTTAAATAACCATTCGTGGTTGTTCGGGCATATCTAGCTTAGTGTAGAGTTTAGTTAGGAATACTATAACTAATAGTACTATACTTTAATACTACTATTCTCATTAGCAGCCCGGCGGTTTATGGCAATAGGCTCGCCCCCTACTACATGGGACTTATAACATAACTGCCGAAATGTGGGTGTACTATAAACGTCTGCATCCCCTTCGGGGAAATACAGGCGTGATGTTATGTTACTACATAAGCAGAAGCAGTTAATTATTGTTCCACTGCTGGGCACGGGCGTCTTCTCATAATGAGAAGGTTAAGGCCTTAGTCTACAATGCTGGCCTAATTCGGGTTGGCAGACTACACACAATCGAGACCTGTATGGAGCGCTCTTAGGTGCACAGGATTCCTTACCATGTTTTCCTTCACCGTTAAAGCAAGAGATAATCATGAGCCACACATAAATTCGGGAAGTCAGAAGTGTGGGCCGGGTTCGAACTCCTCCTGCATGAAAGGCTATCAGTACTTATATGTGCACAGTAGGCGATATCAAATCCAGTAAGCATTTACAATACAGAGGCTTGGCTAGTATTTCTTGTACTTCTTTATGGCCTGTAAATACAATCCCAATATGCTAGACAAAAGCGTTAAAACAAGAGGTTGGAAGAATATCAGAGACTTCATAACTCTTTACCTGCTCAGTGCATAAAGATTGAATATTTTGCCCACTTCACCCAATGCACTTTCCAGATAGTGCCCGCCCGCTTCCATAAAAGCATGTCTACTTTGCTATCCACGGTGGTCATTCCAACCTTTAATAAATAGAATTACAGGTTGTGATGAGGATGACTCTTGCAGATAGATAGTTTTTATACAAGACTTAATAATCTGTCATGGAGTTCATCTCCATTACACTTGTAGATGAAGCTACCGTAATACTTACTCCGCAATATCCTCAGGTATACCCACAAAAAACACAATGCAAGTTTACGCTTGTTGCTTATAACCCAAGCTATCAGGTGATCACATCTCGCCTCAATGCACTCTCCAGACAGTGTCCGCCCTCTTTCATTATAGGATGTCTACTTTACTATCCACAGGGGTGATTCCAACCTTTGATATAAAGAATTACAGGGTGCGATGACTTCCAGATATACCTATAGATAGTCATTGAGTTCACCTTCACTACACTTAAAGATGAAGCTACGCTAAAACTCACTCCGTAATACCCTTAGGTATACCCATAAAATTACCCAATGCAAGTTTACGCTTATTGCTTATAACCCAAGCTATCAGGTGATCACATCTCGCGGCTTATGGCAACGTAAAACTAGCTCCATTTATGAGCCAACTTATTAAACTTATGTAGTTTCGGATCGCTGAATGGGATTGGACATCACAATTTCGTTAAAAGCTGATGGCGATCGTCCGCACTGATATTATCTGTTCAATCAACTAATGTGTTTCGGTTCGGCTACGTTAGTTTGTATACCTAACTGAAGTTGTAGCCAAAGTTTTATGTAGTGGCTTGTTTTAAAGCAGGGTGCCTCAAACTTATGGCCCCACGAATCCTGTTAAAGTTCCCAAATGACATCCTTAACGCCTTCGCAACCCCGTAAAGAAAATGAGAAAATCTAGCTGTAGAAGAAAATACGGTTTTCTTATTTTAATAAACATAACATAACATCACGCCTGTATTTCCCCGAAGGGGTAGGCAGAGGTGTAAAAGTACACCCACATTTCGCCAGTTTTATTTTAATAAAAGTTAACTAATACAGTGTCAAAAAGAAATACGTGGGACACTCAGAAAGTTTTGCGAAACTAAAAAAAATTGTTCTATACGTACATATATTTTTATCAAATCTTTTCAAAGTACTTTCCACCAGCCTCTATACAAAGATTCATGCGCCTAAACCAGTTTTCAAAACACTTTTTCCAGTCCGCCGCAGACACCTCGTTTACAGCCTGCTCGAACGCAGCCAGCGCATCTTCCGGCGACGAAAATTGTATCCCTTTGAGCTGATTTTTTATTTTTGGGAATAAAAAGAAGTCACACGGTGCTAGATCAGGGCTGTAAGGAGGGTGACCCAGGAGTTTGACTGGCGTGCTGTCCAGGAAGTCCCTCGTTTTGAGTGCGGTGTGCGCAGGTGCATTGTCGTGGTGGAGCAGTAGCCCGCGGAGCCCTGTGTTTGGTCGCTTGTTGCTTATAACAGAGAAAACTTCTGGCAAACATTTGGTAGTATACCATTCGGCATTAATGCTTCTTTGATCCCGTAAGGGAATTGATACCAAGTGGCCAGTCAAATTAAAAAAGCTAGCGATCAAAATCTTACCCCCGCTTCTAGATCGCTTCACTTTGGTAGGCGTTGGCTCATTTTGAAACACCCAAACAGTCGACTGGCGCTTGGTTTCTGGGTCGTATTGATAAATCCAGGACTCATCACCTGTAACGATGTCGTAAACACGCCGAGACGAGCCTGCTTCAAATTTGTTAAGCATATCACGGCACCATTCCACCCGGGCCTGCTTCTGAGCATCGGTGAGGTTGTGCGACACCCAGCGTGATACTATCCTCCTCACGCGAAGATGTCTGTGTAGAATCACGTGAACGCTTCCCGATCCAATCTTCAATATGTGTTGAATCTCCTGATATGTAATTCGCCTATTGTCTTGGATTAAATTTTTCACTGCTAGCACGTTTTCTTCGGTAACAGCCGTCAAAGGGCGACCGCTTCTTTCGTCATCCCCCAAAGTTGGTCGACCGCGCTTGAATTCGTTATACCAACGATACACGGTTGCCTTGGAAGGGCCTTCATCCATGAATGCCATTTGAAGTCTATCGTACGATTCATCCGGTTTCAGGCGACACTTGAAATCGTATAAAATCATAGCTCTAAAATGTTCCCGGCGCAGATCCATATTTCAGTGAGACACAATACTTTGAATTAACTCGCAAAAAATGTGGAGGGAAATTTTGAAATTGGAACTTACTTATTTTTACTTATAAATAATCATATTTTCGAAAAAAATTATAACTGGCCAGTCTCCCATATATAAAAACTTTTTTTCGCAATACTTTCTGAGGGGCCTGGTATGTCATAAGTATTAATGTATTGGGTGGGCTTGTTTTTGGTCGCAAATTGATTCTATTTTAGGAGTAATTTTGGTCAATTCTAACCTTAATTCTGACTTAGCATCAAGTCGATTTCTGTATTTCGTTTTTATAATGACCAGGTGGAAAAACCCACTCTCACATAAGTATGTTGTTGCGAAGGGTAAAAGGAAATTCACCGCTTTGCGTGAGAGTACAGAATATTCTTCCTGATAGCAGCCCAAAAATCAATTAAAGACATTCTTTTAAAATCAGCTTGAAGAGTTTCATCTGAGGTAATTTCTAGAATGACTCCTGTTGCTTGCCAGCCATCCAGCCGCAATTACGTAAATTTTGTCGCGAACCCCCAAATGTTAGCGTACCCCACTTTTAGTAACCCTGCTCTAAAGTACTGAAATAAGGAGACGAAATAGTGGATAGTCTTTGGTTGACGTCTTTCAATCAAAAAATTCTATCAGGAAGATTACTAGGTAAAAGTTGTTGCATTTGTTACCAATTCTGGTAAAATGGAATCCCAACTTACTAGTCAGCTGTATTTTTGCAGTTACTGAAAACTCTGGTATAGAAACAATACCGCCTCAGTTCAACCAGTGTCGTATATTTCTTCAATTATTTTATCCCGACATAATTGATTGTGCATGTCAGATACACACACATGCACCTCAAATCGTGCTCACCGCTCTCAGTACACATGTCGCGGCATCGTCTTATGTATCGCAAAAACAAATATCCTTCAGGTTCACGGTGTGTCCGTGAGCGCTGGTTCGTACACGGAGGAGCACGGTTTTTTTGGCTTCACCATGATTGTTCGCAGCACTTCGTCTATATTTTTACTATCAAATAGGGGTCTATAAACGTACAGCCACAATACAAAGGACAATACAGAAGATAATTATATCCTAGTGTAAAGCAGCGATACCCTAGTGATTGAGCTCTTGCCTTCCATGCAGGAGGGTGTGAGTTGGAACCCGTCTCGCACAACTGACTTTTCAAATTCATATGTAGATCAAAATATGATTATCACTTGCTTTAACGGTGAAGGAAAACATCGTGATGAAACCTGCACACCTGACAGTGCTCCATACAGTTTTCGATGGAGTGTGTATAGTCTGCCAACCCGCACTAGGCCAGCGTGGTGGACTAAGGCATTAACCTTCTCATTCTGAGAAGAAGCCCATGCTCAGCAGTGGGACAGTAATGGGCTGATGATGATGATGATGTAAAGCAGCATCTTTTTTTATGAAAGAACGTGCTTAAGGAAACAGTCTGGTGTTCAAACATTTTCATTACTAGGACTCCGACTCCTTCACCATAATGAGAACTTCGGAGACCATTCCGTCGTTCAAAACGATCTTAATAATTATGTGGCACTAATTGAGAGAATGACCCAGTTAACACGACATTAAACTGATATTAGAAGTCGATTAGTATTACCAAGTTACTTTCAGAGTATTTTCATTACCTACGGTACGTTGGCCTGCGTTCTTATAATATGGAAAGTGAAAGACGTTTACCTAAGTATGTAGAAAAAAAAAAATTTGGATCCTACTTAATAAGACTCGAACACTGACTGGCAGATAACGCACAGCCTAAACCGGTGGTCTAGAAGCATGAAAATTTGTAAAGGAGTTCAAGCCGGTGGGAATCGTGTTATATGGACCCTTCGCCACTGTTATACATCTAACGTAGATGAAAACTGAGAAAGAATTTTTGAAAATTCATTTCCTAAGGGACTAGTTATAACAAGCGCCCGGGCCGTCCACCTCATACGCCGCGTTTTGAAAGCTCTATGAAATTATATGCAACGGATTATATTAAGCACTGTCGTCCGTATATAGAGTGCACGCACGGCGCGCATCGAGCGCGCGCCCCGGGCTTTTGTTATAACTTCAGCCTAAGGGGTTACAGCTGCGAGGCCGAAGGCTGAGCCTCATAATATTTAAGGTTAACTAATTTGATTTAACCTTATATTTATAATGAGGCTCAGCTATCGGCCATTATGAGTTCAGAAAACTATATTTTTTCCTATTTTATTACCATTAGATGTCGATACCCATCACGCCTGTGAAGTTTCACAAAATAATTTGATTTAACGTTGTATATATAATACTGAGTCTAATAAGCGAGCGAAGCCTCAGACTATAGCTAGTTGATTAATTAAATTGTAATTACATATTTATTTTTTCACAATACATTCGATGATTAACAAAACCATGGATACTTCAATCCTAAGAATAATGTCTAGAATGGAAATTATAACAGATGCAGCAATGGCTTAATCAAATTTTTCTGGTCGATTTACCAAAATCAGTCATTGCACATTTCCGTCTCGTATCCCTGACTAATAACAACCATCCCTTTGCTATTTACAACCGAATGTTTGCAAACTCCAGTTGAATTAAGAGTGACAACACTCTCAAGAGGCCTTTTGAAAAAATTACGTCTAAAATTGAAAGTAGGTATTCCCCACGCAAACGATACTCAAACAGAAAAAGCATTGAAAAACAAAAAAGAAAATTATACTTAATACGTAGCAGCCGTTTTCTATGACCTCCTTGAGCGCCAAAAAGCGTTAAGAGACCCTTTGTGAAACGCTCCGATGTATTTTTTTATTATTTTTCTTTGTCTCGAACCTTCAGAAGTACGCTCCGTCTGTTAAAATAAAATATTCGACCCGTGAAATAATTGCGGCAGTAATTTTTAGCCCTCATTTAGCAACGTTTTATTATTGCGGGAGACGAAAAAAGACTCAGTGGTTCTTCGTTAATTTTGGATAATTATTACGCCTCTGTTGTTAGCAAATGGCACGTATAAAAAGCAAAGGTTGAGAAATGGATAATTTCTAGTATAATATTTAGAATTGCAAATTAGAGTCATCATCATTAAAATTAAGTTCAAGCCATGAATTCATTTCAGGATAACAGTAAACATGTTACCTTTAATTTGTCTAGTACCCATAGTACAGTCGACCGCTCGTCGGTGGTAACACTTTGACATTAGCAGCATCTTTATTTAGTAAGCAGTAAGGGCGGTTTTCGAATTGAAGTGTTATCACTGTCATGCAGTCGCCTGTACAAGCTCTGCTTAGTTGGGGACTAGATGGTGCTGTGTAGAAATTCCAGAAACAATTTATTTATTTATAATTCTAACATGCCATCTGAATTTTAATAAAGTAATCTAGGACCAATATTGATTGTGTTCTTAATGTTTCTTATACCTGCAGCTTCCATAATCGTGTTATACTTCCTACTTATATTATTTGTAGAAAAGCCAATAAAAAAAATAAAAAAACTAGCTTTTACCCGCGGCTTTGCTTCCGTGGTTTTTCATCCCGAAGGAACCATGCATTTCTCCAAGATAAAAATATAAGTTTACAATGGATGTCGATCTGTTGCTCTGTACCGCGTGAAAGAGGAACAAAGCAACCAATACTCTTTCGCAATGGGACACCCTGTATACAACGTGTATCAGAAATGCGTGGTCATAAATAAGAGCTTATTCAAGGCATAGCATAGAAACACTTTTCCTATGGGACCAACCCCGAAATTGCGAAAAAAATATCAACTGTTCCCTACTAAATTACCGATGTCGTTCGACAAAATGGGTCAGCTGATTTTTTTTTTCGCAATTTCATGGTTGATCCCATAATAAAAGTTGTTCGATAGCATCCCCTGAATAAGCTCTTCAAATATGACCACGCATTTCTGATACACGTTGTATAAGTAGCATATGTTACTCTCCGGCCACTATCTCTATGCAAAAAATCACGTCAATCCATTGCTCCGTTGCTGTATTAAAGAGCAACAAACCAACAAACGCACTTTCGCAATGGGACCTGTATACATATAAGTAGCCTATGTTACTTTCCGGCACATCAACTTTAACTATGCGCCCACAGCTACGCTCCCGTGGTATGCCAATAAAAAGTGTCACGTGTGTTAATCCAGGACATGATCTATTTTTGTGCTTAATTTTGTTCAAATCTGTTCAGCCGTTTCAGCGTTAATACGAACAAAACCAAAACGGAATTGCTCAAATCCATCTTTCGAATCGTTAGTTCATTTTTTTCCCATATTTCCAATTTTCTTTCCAACTTTCCCAATTTTCTTTCCAACTTTTCCAATTTTTCTTTCATACAAACCTTGTCCTGACAATCGCAAAACACAGCCAAATCCGTCGAGCCGTTCTCAAATGATGCTGCGTCATAGATGTGGCAATTGATTTTTATATATAGAGAAGAAGATATAGATGATAAAGTGTGTTTGTTCGTTTATCCTTTTTTCGCGTAGTAATGGAGAAACATATTAATGTGATTTTATGCATAAAGATAGTTTATGGACCCAAAAGCAATGAAAAAGAAATATAAAATCAAACTGTTGAAAGCACCATCTCGACAACAATACCCAAACTACTGAACAGGAAAACCTCAAACTGCAGAACATTCACCCACCCCTCGCTAGATGTCACTGTTCTAAGTGTTTTCTCCTAAGAGTAATTATTATTCCTCTTTGGTTTACCCTGAAAGCCTTCTCATTTAGGTACTAAATCGGAAAACACTCAGCAGATGGCGCTCTAAGTTTGAAAGCATTCATCGTTCTGGTTTGCGTAAATCGTACAAAGTAACAAGAAATAGCTACTGCAATTAAACCAACTTCTCGAATAACAAATTAACTAATTACAAATTTCTGCGTATAATATAACAAACATTTTCAAAGAATACCGCTCGCTGAATTTAGTATAGTGACCTATGAGTATGCTTATCAGTAAACTAAATAAATAAGGATTTTATGGAAAACTTTTTTAACATAACATAATTTCACGCCTGTATTTCCCCGAAAGGGGTAGGCAGAGGTGTATAGTACACCCACATTTCGCCAGGTTATGTTATAACTTTTTTTTAATATACCACATTTTAAAACGAAAGCGAGTTAATATTGCATTGTCATCCAGTTCTGAACTATCTTTAAAGTTTCGAGTCTTTAGCTCATCTGGAATTTAGTTTAAAACGATTGAAAAATTTGTACCACACAGATAGACAAACAAGAAAGCTAGTTAATAAAAACGTGGTAAAAAATTGTTTTTATGTATTTTTGTCGTTTGATTTTTACGTGAAAGTAAGCGAGTTATCACGTATTGCAAACATAATAAACGAGAGCTCACCCAAGGTTGAAACTCGACCGTAAAACATAAAAAAAATATGATTGTACTGTGCTGAAAAAAGTACTATTTCCAATTTGTTTTATTGATAATTCTAAAGCTCGTCTATCTACTAAACAAAAAAAAAGAAAATCTGTTGACAAACAGAGGAGAAAATGGTAATGAATCGTTTTTTCTTTACCTATTTACGTATATAGTACATACATACAGATATCAATCTAAATTAGATTATAAGATAAGGTAGGCTCTGAAGATTTATGTAATAGATCTATACAAATTTCTCTTTATGAAAACCTCAGGTTTCTACGGTACGTAATTTTACAGGACAGAAAAAGAAGTAATACAAAAAAAAGGAAACAAAATAAATATAGGAACTTCTATCTACGTAAAATAAGGGAACTTCAGGAAATAGTAGTAGTAGACAATTCTACTACTACTATTTCCTGAAGTTCCCTTATTTTACATAGATCGAATATGCAATGGAAGCGTCAGATTTGCCAAAAAATTTATAACAAAGTCGCTGTTTTTTAATATTTATTGTTTTTTATATCCACAAATAGTGAATGAGTGATACATGGATTAAAAACCGAATTAAGCATTAGAAGGTTTTCACGACAGGGTGGTGATTCACGAATAAAAAAAACAAAAAGGTATTACAAATCTCCAAACCAAGCAGACAGTTCTTTAAAATTAATCTAATAATACTCGCATCATAAAATACTAATTCTCGTCTGTGGAACTGTACTGCAAGTCATTATAGAAGTGTGGCCAGACAGACTGAAGGGCATTCCAACTTTAATCGAGTTGTGGAGTGCATTATGCTTGCATTGCGATGGCTCCTAGCAGACCACAATTGGATCTTGATGGGATTACCCACTGCTCTTTGCTAAATCAAGTGCTGGGACGTGGGATTATGGATTATCTGTGCAGATATTTGATTATTCCGACTGTCTACAGCATACGACGTAGGTAGCTAAGTACAGAAACAGAATTTACGAATCATCGATGACGTTGTTTGATTTGTTTATAATACAAGGTGTAAAATTATTAGCCGAGATCTTTTTAAGCGATGAATGTACTTATCACATGAAAAAGACACAATTTGCCAACAAATAATCCTTGGATGTATTTTAAAATCTATTCATAAACCAACATTTTGAAGGCGGCGCGTGATTGACTCTTTCTTTACGTCTGTAATGTATTTCACGATCAATCATCGCGAGCGTCATGTAAATATAATGTACAGTCGAGCGTATATATATAGCAAAACAGTATAAGTGAACCAAAGACATTAAAATACTTACTATATTTAATCTCTTTGAAAAGAACGTAGTTATATGAATATCACGCGCCGCCTTCAAAATGTTGGTTTATGCAAATATTTTGAAATACATACAAAGATCATTTTTTACTTTTCAGTTAAGGTTCTTGAAGTCGGGTTTTTTTGTTCAAAAGTTTTTATTTCATACTTTTTGGTTGATAATTGCGAAGGTTGATTCATAAATGTTCACAGAACCAATTTGAGAATATTTTTTGTGAACCTATGCTGTCCTACTGCTGGGCAAATGTCTCGCCCATTTTCTTCCAAACTTCCAATCAGTATCGTTGAAAAAAACACGCAAATCGGCCAAGAATTCTCAGAAAAACGAAACTATTAGCAGATCATCTAGATAGCCGATAGCTAAAATAACCGGATTTTTTGAAGCTGGTTAAAAAACTACTCAACCTCAGTCAACAAATTTTATATGGGACCACCGCGAGGGCTTCCTCTACCAAACGAAAAACAACCACGTAAATCAGCGCACAAATCTCGGAGTAATCGGTTCACATAAAAACATGGAAAAAAAAAAATACCGTCGAATACATAACCTCCTCCTTTTTTTGAAGTTTGTTAAAAATCAGTCAGCCATTCAGTAGTAGTAATAGTAAAAAGTAGTAGTAGCTCCTTGTGAAAACTCCGTCCGGAAAATCAGTACCACACCGTACCTATTTCTACCGCCAAACTGTAATGCTTGTACTCAGAATACAGAAATAACCAGAAGACGTGAACGCGCCTAATAATGAAGCAGCAAAAAGTAGTTTGACGCGGCTTGAACGTCGTATCGCGTAACGTGTTTTACCGGTGTCCAATTAAATTAAATTATGCTGTCTTGTATTGTTCCTACCTGTAAAAACGCAGCTGGGCTTAGTTATAAGTTAGTTTCTCAGGTAAAAATCAGGCAGGAAACAGGTGATCTCTCGCTAATCATTTCTAGACTCTAGTTAGGTATAGATGTACTTTTACTAAGCAAAATAAATGGCATATTATAGGGAAAGTGGGTAGACAAATTTTCGTACATTTATTTTCTCTAACAAATGAATGGACTCTTGGACAGAGAACTACCTAGTTCCCAGGAGAATCACGACCGCAGGTGAGGTCAGTTTTAAAAGTGCTTTGTGAATTTTTGCCACTACTTAATTTTGAAAATTTTTCACTTTGAGCAAGCGGAGAGAGGAGAGGTAAGACTTGGTGACCGCTATTTTATGTCTTTATTATTATTACTCCATACTGAAATAATAAAATTTTATGCTGATACTTTACGGTAAGTATTAAAATATTTATATGTCGTAATATTCTTCGTTTTACGACCTAGCCACGTAAAGGACACTTCAGTCCAGTTAATCAAATATAGGTAGGTGCCTATGGTAGGTAGGTACTCGTAAATAAAGTCAGTTACACTTATAAAAATAATAAAGAAACTTACTTTCAGAGATAATTTACGCTTCCTCCTGAGATACGTGACTGTAAAACTGTTTCCACATTGAAAAAAAACGTGTAGAAGAGCATTATCTTTCCTCATCCACATAGGTAGGTTATACGTAATAATGTTATGTCATTGTATGATTTATATTTTGTTATTGTGTAGGTATACCTAGACTATGTTTATTATCCGAGCGATGCGTGATAAAGTTTTTCTGTGATAAACCAAATTATATGCGGGCGATGCCACGGGCATAAGCTAGTAGCTCCCAATAAATGAAAGCTTAACTATTCAGCCACTATGCCTCCGGAAACCGGATGCTCCAAAGATATCCTGTTGTGAGTTAATTGGCCTCCAGTAGTAAAAATAACAGTAATTGCAGCTATCTATCGGAGGAAGAAAACAGAGAACAAAAACAGATTACTAAAAGAAACTGTATTAATTACTTGAAAATAAATGTGATTAATTATGTGTTTTATTTTTTAGGGTCTTCATCATCATCATTTCAGCCAAAAAACGTCCACTGCTGGCAATAGGCCTCCTCCAATAGGGGAGGGATATGCTATAATCGCCATGCTTGGCAGCCGAGTTTGCGATCGCAGTTGGTTGAATGAATACTCAAGAGAACGCTGCTGCCCATCCTCTGGTGAACCCCTTAGTCGCCTTTTACTACACCCAAGAGAAGAGATGTGGTGGTGCTTTGTGTCCGGCAGCACACGTTTCAGGATCTAATATGTTTTAAATCAGACAAGCGTGAGGGCCAGTACGTCGTCGGTCCTTTGGTTGACCAAAAACTTGGCAAACTCACAGGAGATAATGCCAAGTGACTGGAAAATAAAAAAATCTCTATTATACTATTATTTTTCTCTGTGCTTGCCTCTGAAGTCGTTTGTGGTGTGAAAACTTGAATTTTATTTATTTTACTTTATTTAGGAAACAACCAGATTAACATACATAAGTAGGTACACAAATACGTTACATAATATCCAAAAATTATTTTCTCAGGTGATCGTACAAATAACGATACCATGAATTGTCTGAATTGTCTCACGATTTCATACACGATTACATAAATAAACTTTGCTTTGCTACACAGGCTACAAGGAACCCTTATAGTTTCGTCATGTCCGTCCGTCTGTCCGTCTGTCCTAATCCTTTACAGCTTAATAACTTCTATAGTTATAAACATAAGTAAATGAAATTTTGTTAAAAAATAGTCTGCATATAAATCTCAATTTTAAAAGAATAAAAAAATAGTTTTTACGTTCTTTAGGGGTGGCGGCCCATACATGTGAAATGGGGAAAAAAAAATTTTTTCGCTGCACCCCCTCGTGTGGGGTATCATTGAATAGGTCTACTAAAATGAAGGTAATGTTTCATACATCACTTTTTTATCAGGTGTACCATCTGCGAAATATAGCCCGCCAAAGTGGCTTGCAATGTGTCCCCCCCCCTGCCATTTCTAAGCTATGCAACGTAGAAACTTATAATCTTCCACATTGATAGACCTTTGTGAAAACTCTCTTTTAAAATTATTTCGAGTATAATGTGATAATAATTTTTTGAGTTATAGACAGAAAACTGAAAAATACTTAAAACGTCCTAGTTCAAAGGTCATTGACCTTAGAGAAAAATTATAATGGCAAATAATGCTCCTTTAGCTACTTTCTATTTGAAAAAATCACAAAAAGTAACTTTGACATGACAGACTTCTTAAATTTGGCTCAATACTCAATTGTCAATACTCAATTTTTTTTGCATTCCATATTCTATTTAATATAAACAGTTGGTAGGCTTCTTGAACTTATCGCTAGATGGCGCTACTAACAACACGCTCTGAGTCGCGAATGCTGCCGATTATTGCAAAAACGAAAATAGCCATGATTAATATTCGATTTGATTCGTTTGTACACCTACTTAAGGAACCCTATAATACTGAGCATGGCCCGACAAGCTCTTGGCCGGTTTTTTTTATTTATAAAACGTTGCACGATTGTTGGCATTTTTGGCCCAACATATCAAAAGGCTATAAGGCGCCATGTTTTGTATGCCTCTACAACTCAACTCATATCGTATAATGATCTCACTAAAAGTTGCATATCCACTCCACTAGGCATTCATTTTCTATTTGTAATGTTGATGGCAAACTCCAAATATTAATCTATTAGTAGGAAAGAGCAGAGCTAGAGTTCCTTAGACTGTGCTATTATCAATATCTAGATGAACTTTTGCAACTTAGGCAATAAATTATACGTACATACGCACGGCTAACATCAAGCTATAAATTTCCAGTATTAGCTGACCTCGCATTGTATAACATTCCGTACAATGAGAGGTCAGCTTATACTGGAAATATATAACTTGATGTATAGTCTTGCGTACTATCGCGCAGATAAAGAATGGGATTGAAAATGGTGGCATTTGTGTTTGCCTTTCGCTCACACGAACAGTTACGGTGAGCGAGAGTGCCGCCATTTTTATCCCATTTTTATCTGCGCAATTCACTTGCAAACCCATACCATAATCCAAGTTCGAAACACGTACATAGTGTAAATATAACGTAGTTAGGTTCACGCAGGTACACATACGTTTTGTTTCACATCCCTCCGAAAACGTTGTAACGGTATTCGATTAAAACCGAACCTAAACCGGTATGTAAACATCACTAAACCGAAAATGCGCTCACGTGGTCCTATACAAACAAATTGCAATGTATGTAAACATAGGCCGGTAGTGCCCTGGGCTCGCCACACCGCACCTTAGCGATTTTCGTCAATCGCCCGAAACAAAGAACCGGGGTGAATATTAAAGGGCTGTGACACTTGAGCCGGTTTTTCATCAGGCGACAGACACCAGTGTGCCTCTTTCAAACCCCTTCTTTTGAGATCCCGCGCAAGATTAGGCACTAGTTCTTATGTTGTGACCGTAGTGATGTCTCGGTGGTATTAAAATTACAAGTCCTAGAATTTATGTCGATGGAATAGTTTTATCATGCAATCAAGATAGATTATATTCACAAGAAGTTCAACTAACGGCCGTTTTCAATAACCTATCTAACCACAATTTTCCCTAGTAGAGATAGAAAGGACAATGCTAAAGTTCCATTATAGCCCAGCCTATGGAAGTTACACATAAAAGATGTTGCTCAGCATAAAAAAAATCGTGTCATCAATGTGTTACGGACAGTACTACACAGATGTTTTATTCATAAAAACATTAACTATTTTGAGGTTATATTTTGCTTACAAAACTTAGTTCAAACAAGTGGTTGCCTAGCAACTAAACGGTTTTACTCTTCTATTTCTGTAGATGTAAAGGTGCTAAAAAGAGATTGGCTATCTTTAACAGTGGTGCCAACATATTTTTTTACAAAACCATGGAGTACTCATTAAGGATTGGTTAAAAATATGAAAGATTTCTAACTTAACGTAATTAATTTTCAAAAGGAATAACAATTTAGTAAAAGTCAATTAATCAAAAAAATCAATTATCAAATTAATCAATTTACCTAAAAATAATCAAGTCCCAAACAGCACGCAACACTGTAAAAGATAATGACATTGTGAGTGATTACTGCGTGCATCGAAACTATTTTAATTAATGATACTGTACGGTAGATTAAAATATTTTTTTAGAAATATCTGTAAAGACGATTGTCATCTTAGTCTACCTGCGACTACGAAATGCTGCAAAGCTTTCGAAACGTCAGGGAAACCAATTTAAATAATATACGCGATTTAGTCCGGTTAAACTTTGTTTTATTGTGATCAATCAAGTAAATATTAATGATGTCTTTCTTTTCACAAGATTAAATACAGGTTTAGTTATATACAAAATATACACTGCTCACATTTGAATCTTTTGTAACTCTTACTTATTTACTATATTGCTAACATATTTTTTATGTATTGTATTACAAACAATATGAGTTTTCAAACTAACATGGTCACTACATACTACTACATGGTCATGGTCACAGTTTTATTATTATAAGTATGTCACGGGATATTTCCCATGTTAATTATTTTCTATGGGTTGTAGGTATTTATCATAATATTAATACACATACTCAAATTTCAAAATAATATGCCAATGAGGCGTTATACTAAAAATAACATTAACGTAAAAAATATCGATACTCACTACATCACTAGCTCGTTATTGCACGTCATCACTAGTATAGAGCCGCGCGACGCCCGCCACTCGACACCGCGATGATTCAGCATTTTCAATCCAAAAGCCTTTTACGGTTCCTCTTTCATTCTCACCGAGTGAATTCGACTCCGCACTCCGTTCTCACTGAGGCAATTCGACTCCACGCTCAGTTCCCACGCAGTTTGAACGAAAATGACGCCACTGAAACCATAGCACGGTTGCTGCTCATTTATTCATAGGTTGCCAGATTTGAGTGGTGCTTTTTTTGCTGTTATAGTTTCATTAAATTTTCTGCTCCAAGCTGAAGCACAAAAACAATCGATGTTGACCCGCAAGCGGCACGTAAAATTTTCGCCTTCCCATACACAGGCGCGCGTAAGCTGTACTGAACGGAGCCATTTCTGGCTCTAATTTAGTTGCTGCGCGCGGGCTTGGTTTCTAAGTATACCGTCTTCTTGTTAGCAAACGCACAATCTAAATGATAAATTAATGTAAAAAAAACACACACACACTAAAAATAAATATATCCATGCTCACATAATGTTGTGTAAAAATGTCCCGAAGATATTTATTATTTATTATAATTTCAAGCAAGCATATTGAACAAAGTGCTTGAAACCATCAAAAAGATCAACGAAAGCTCGCGTAATAATTCAACGTTGAGCTATAATCACAATCCAGATCATCAGAAAAAAATTATCATCCCCCAACGTGAGGCACATGTGCCTGACATGGCATCTAGCGTGATGAAAATATCTACCTACAGTCAATTTGCAGTGATTTTGTGGAAAATAAAGCAAATTGTCTGAATAAAATTGTGCCCATTCTGCAATGTTAACCGGACTTTGTTACATTACAAAGTTTTACACTGAGCGAGCAATTTGAGTTGGTGACTTACTATTGGCTTAAATCTCTCTTAAATGGACGGTTGACTGTTTTAACGGTTTATTTATTAATGTTTCAATATGTTTCGAGCACCTTTTGATCCATGACGCGTTTAGACAAATTTTCCTACTCTATCCGTAATATTTTTTGTTTGAAATATTTAATAATATTTTTTCAACACACTTGCTCGTAAAGTGGCTCTTATTGTATCGCTTTTAGGTTCATAATGTGGCTTATAACGCACGCGTGCTTTTTTCATTATATTATCGCACTAGTGCTTTTTACTTCACAGTTTATTTTTAAATCGCAGCAAAGAGTTTTTATGCCTGAACTAAATGAAAAATTTTTGGGAATAAATCAACTGTATTAATTAAAATATGCTATATAAACATTTCATTTCATCAAATTATTCATTTTTGTCAACAAATTAATATTAATTTGTGTTATAAATAAAAAAATCGATTTATAATATTTTTATATTAGGCTGCATGGCGGTTTCCTTCGACCACCTGCGCGCGCATTGCTGTATGTCAACGCGCGCGCGCGCCATTTTTTTTTTATTTTTTTTTCACAAATTCAATATTTGTCTAAAATGTGTAATTTATGTTTTTTTCTGTGGTTTTTTTCCTCGCAAGTGTGTTGAAAAACGTCGTATGACACGCGTGAGCATTGACTATTATAGTCTCGGCTCCATTACGCCCTCGCCTTCGGCTCG
Organism: Asteroscopus sphinx; assembly: GCA_949699075.1. Classification (NCBI taxonomy): domain Eukaryota; kingdom Metazoa; phylum Arthropoda; class Insecta; order Lepidoptera; family Noctuidae; genus Asteroscopus; species Asteroscopus sphinx. The sequence goes on from OX453013.1 coordinate 18,654,291, forward strand.
GGCTGCAATCCAGCCTCGAGTATAATAGTCAACTTAGCTCACTTGTATCATAATGTACTATTATAAATTGTATTATAATTTGTAACTAACTTGTCAAATATTTGTATGCTTTTATAGCCAAACATGGATGAACTTCACATATTGTAACAACCCTTTTACCTGTGTTTACAAATAAATAAATTTTATTCTATTCTATTCTAAATAAATTCAGCAAATTGTCGACTAGACATAACGCGTTCTTCTATTGTCTCAGGCAATAACACGCGTGGGGTGACATTGGCCAAACCAATAGCGTTCACAAGTTCGTATAACCGTAGTCCACAGATTTGACATCTACTCGCCGCCGTAGAAGCATAGCTACTAATATAGTAATCTGTGCGTAAAAGCGGCGTACGCGTACGCGCCGTACCATCATCTACGGCGGATAGATGTCAAATCTGTGCCGTAGTCACACCGTCACACGTCATTACTAAAATGTCATGTATAATGTAGTGAGTGTGACTGTAGTACAAATTGTGTGACTGCGGCTACAAAAACCGATATTTCGTATTTTAATGATTGACACTCCTTTTGGCTTTGACGCAGCCACGACATGCAACGTTACTCTTCTTATGATCGTTTTAAAATGTTTACATACTTCTAAACGATTTAAATAGTGGGAAGTAAAAATCGCTCACGAGCAGGATTCGAACCTGCGACTCCTAGCTCAGTACGCCAGTGCTGTAGCCACTAAGCTACCGTGAACACTGCTCGTGGTATCGAAATTATCATCCACTATGGTACGTCTTTGAAGACGTCAGCGATATCTTATTAAGAAACAGTGTTTTTAGTGTGTTTCCAAAGACGTACCATAGTGGAGTATTATTTCGATACGATGAGCAGTGTTCACGGTTGCTTAGTGGTTAAAGCACTGGCGTACTGAGCCAGGAGTCGCAGGTTTGAATCCTGCTCGTGAGCGATTTTTACTTCCCACTATTTAAATCGTTGAATTTTTTACGCTTTTACCTATATACTGAATGTCTTGTTGTGGCAATAAATCATTATTCTTCCTTTCTTTCTTTGCCATAATAGTTGGTTAAATAATGCTTGAAAGCCTACACTAACACCAAACAAAAAAATATCTTAATAAATCCCATATCGCGAAAAAATCTTAATAAATATAAGCATCAATCAAGTGTTATGAGGGCAATGAAAAATGGCAATTGCTATTAAATCGTAAACGCACAATGTTGGCACGCAACAGCGACGCAGCGTAATTACAGCGTTTTTTAACTTGCATCAATCATCGGACGGATTTCAATTCCGTTTTTATTACGTTCTGTTTTGTGTTTTGAAAGAATATTATGATACAGAACAAAGAAGTCAAACATAGATATATCTATACATATAAAATGCTTTGTCCTAAACTATAAACAAAAACACGCGTATTGCAAGTCAAAATACGTCGCGTTACTGTCTGTCCAAGGTCACGAGTACCGGCACAGTCAGAGTTCGAAATACTACGAAAGTAGAGGTCCGTATCCGGATTCGCGGATTTAAACACTAATGTTCCGAATCCATATCCGCGGATATACATTTTTAATGAACCGCCACATCACTAATTTCTAGGTCATGTTCTGCGGTCAAGTGTCAAATCGGTAGGGTTTTTGGTTTTTTTTTTGCTCAACTAATCCCAGTGAGATTTTTATGTTCCTTGATCTCATTACTTCACACTTTCAGAAGCCTGCTAGAAGCCGTTAATGTGCCGGTGGTTTCGAGCTTCTTTTCAAAATATTTTCATGAAAATTTGCTAAATTTGGAAACTCTAGGTAACATAATAACCGGTTTACATCAAAGATGACATTGTGAGTGATTACTGCGTGCATCGAAACGATTTTAATTAATAAAAATTGTACAGTACATTAAAATTACTTTTAGAAATATCTGTAAAGACGCTTGTCATCTTAGTCTTCCTGCGACCACGAACGCTGCAAAGCTTTCTAAAAGTCAGAAAAACCAATTTAAATAATATACGCGACGTAAGTCCGGATTAAAATGTCTAGGTAACATGTTAAGCACCAACAATTTTTCCTGTAGACACCTGCATTGTAGGCTTTATTGCGATCCTTACAGAAAACGCTTTAGAACTGCACGTAATTTAACGTTGCATGTGTACACTTCAAGCTATATATATCCAGTATAAGCTGATCTCGCACTGTAGATGCTTTCCGTACAATGAGAGACATAATATATAGCCATGCCCATTGATACTCACACATTAAGCTGGATTCTTTATACTTCACCCCATCTATTCGTCCACATCAGAGAAAGCTACAAAAGACATGGAACAACTTACATGGAGCTTCGGGCCTATGTTGTAACTGAACATAACCTAGGTTAATCTTCTGTATACAATTATGCTGTATATTAATCGCTTTATACTGCTTTCATATCTAGCAGGGTTTAGACAATATTACATTTAAAAAATTAATTACTTAAAATTGTGTCAACGCCGTCTAACGAACTTTGGTAGCAATTAAATTGTACTACACTAATAATACATTGCTCTGAGTGGTTTTCTTACAGGTGCAATAAATACGTCTGATGTTCATTTTACTATGATATTAGTTCATTATTTTACTATGATATTAGTTCTATTCTACACGTTGGCCCATTTCATTCAGTGTCCTTTGCGCCCATTACTGAGAAGGTCAAAGAGCGAAGTCTTTGATGGTAAGGGCATGTGCTCCGCCGCCCAGAAGACCACGTGGTACGAGCAGCCCTTGACCTGCAAACAACGACGCGATGCCGTGGAAGACCCCTGCCACCTGGCTGTCGACAGACCAGAGGGACTTGAAGGAGAGCGAGATCGAAGCCGCGACCACGCGGGATAGAAATAAATGGAGAAGGCACACAAGGTGAGCCAACACCAAATAATGCGATAAGGCTGAAAGAAAGAAGAAGTTACCTGTAAACTTACAATACAATACAATTCTTTATTTACTGAACATAGGTTAACATTGGTGTTATAAGTCACATTGATACAGTCCTCTATATTCTACATTTAGGCATGCAACTATTTACACATTTTTTTTTTTTATACCATTTAAAAAATAAAACCTTCGGTCATTTGACAAATATGAGCCGTAGGGATTGTAGGGATCCTTTTATATATCTATCTTCATGGTGTATATCTATATCAGTCGAATCAAAAGTTCATGCATCGTTTGTCCTACGTCGAACCCGAGTGGACCCCCAGGTGTTACCACGAGATCCTTTGAATTATGCGCCGCCACGTCAAAGGGTTTACGCTAACATGTAATATGACCATTAGATCCGTTTCGTTCTGTGTTGAACGTTTGTAATGTTGGTATGTTTTTGTAATCTGGTTGAAGTTTTTATGCGATTTTATTTTAAGTCAGAGCTCTACATAACCATAACCCTCCAAAAGTAAATAACCAATGTAAGAAAATACATTTCCCTGTTATGCAAACATAATTTAGATGACAAATGTAAGGAGGAATAATATATAAATTTTTAAATCACGTAAGTAACCATTTTTTATACTGATTTTTAATTATTAACATAACATAACATAACATCACGCCTGTATTTCCCCGAAGGGGTAGGCAGAGGTGTAATAGTACATCCACATTTCGCCAGTTATGTTATAGTCCCATGTAATAGGGGGTGAGCCTATTGCCATTGACCGCGCACAAATCCAGGCTCCAGGCTGCTACTGAGAATTTCCTAATGAAAAAACCCAATAACACTTTGCCCGACCCGGGGATCGAACCCAGGACCCCACGCTCAGCAGTCGCGCTTGCAACCACTAGACCAACGAGGCAGTCAATTATTAATCAGACAAAATTACTTTTTGAAACTCACTACTTACTTACTTGGTTTTTGTTTAAACGAAGATATTACGAGTATACCAACATAACATCAAAAAGAAAAACGATTTCACAATAAACTTAATAATAAGAAAAATTACCTTATTTGTATTTGCCTAATATGAACTAAGTATTCCTCGACCCTGGGCAACTGAATGTGGACTTTTTTACACTAGTTACACAAATAATGGACTCATTCCTCGTGGTTACACTGGATGTTACACCAGTGTAAAAACGACGACGAGGGAAAACCTGTTCCTCCATGGTTACACCACTACATTAAAGATGTGGCTCTCGAACTAGAAAAAATATGAATTGAGTTTTTTTTTAATTAGTTATATCTCAGTGGGTACTCAGTACTCATCCACTTAAAATTACTTTACAACATTTCTCACTTCTGTATTTGGTTATGTTTACCTGCTTAAGCTAAAAAATATCATTTCAGTATTTGTGAAGGTTGTTAAAATGTTTTCTTTTCAATTAAATTAAGATAAGTCTTCCTAAAAATTAAATAAAAATATATTTAGAACTATCGATATTTTACTCCTGCCAGGTGGACCGACGACCTGAAGAACGTGGCTGGGGGGACTGGATGCGGAAGGTGGAGGACCGAGTGTTGTGGCGCAACTTGAGAGAGGCCTATGTCCAGCAGTGGACTACGATAGGCTGAGTTGATTGATTGATTGATATTTTACTCTCTCTAACGAGAAAAATAACATTTGCTTTTGTATTCGTCCGTTAAGTTACCATATAAGTACCACAATTCATAATAAATAATACAGTTGTATGCAAATCATCGTGATACACAGCACTTAAAGGCTTCGCAGCAAATTACAAGTATTTCATAGCCCCACTCGTTAGGCAACGTGTCGCTTTTATCGCCCCACATTTTAGAATGCATTATTAAATAAGCGATTTTCATCACGCTTTGGTGTTTTATTTTTTTTCACTTTTAATAAGGTAAAGTAAGTACTGCGTGGTTCCCGGCAACGAATAAGCATGCCTTCTTTATATGTGAATGTCATAAAAAGTGACTTAGGGAGAATGGAGACAATATTCTCTTATCAGTTGATATAACAACATATTGACTGATTGTAGCCTGTTGAATAAATGAAGATTTTTTTAAGAGAAGATGTTTTTTAATAGAAGAATTATTAAGGAACATTTTCTCCCTTGTAAGTGATATATATTTATTGTTTGTGTAAGTAAATTACATAAAATATGTACGTAGGGAATACCAGAGGATGGGCTGCAGCGTTTTCTGAGTATTTAAACAACCAACTGCGATCGCCAACCCGCCTGCCAAGCGTGGCGATTATGGCCTTTGAGAGAGGCCTTTGTCCAGCGGTGGACGTTTTTCATAAATAACTGATGTGGATTTTATTTGTAAACTTCTACGTGGTGTTTTAGTAACTTTGTTTCCTAGTGACTTTATTGTTTGTTACTTTATTAAGTACTACCAAAGTAACAATGATTGTTCCTTGAAGCTCCAAAGATATATACCTAAAGCTATAAGGTTCATTTTTACTGAATGCATCCTTTAGCAGATCTGAGGGGTACTTCGGAAGATGAATTTGAGACGAAGAAGCCTTTTATTTTGATACACCTCTTTGCTTATTGCATATTCATGTAACTTTTCGTGAACAACGTTCTTCAAGAAAAAGACACCAATAATAGAATAGAGTGAAAGTGTTGTAGATTGTTTGCCGTGTTGTGTACACAATTTCAATAACAATTAAGCTACAAAAGTAGTCTACAGTAAATTTTCCCAACCTAAGGTCCGTGGACTACCTGGAGTCTGCAGGCCTGTCCCAATGAGGCCAACACACAGGTCACAAAAATAAATATAAAAAAGTCAATTAAAGTTACAATATTTTATTTCAAGGGGTCCGTGAAAACTATTTTTGATCTACTAAGGAGATTATACATACTACATTAATAGTCTACAGCACACAAAGTACCAACACCTTGTATCGCCCCGCAACTCAAACAGTATCACGCTTAGTATTAATGTACCGAAAGCTCAGTTAAACTTGGTCTAAGTTATTCAAAGAACAATCGGTAAACTATACTATGAAAAAGGTTGATCACTTTGCTTCAAAAAACAGATATACACACTACAAACATAGTCTTCAGCACACAAAGTATCAACACCTTGTCTCGCCCGCAACTCAAACAGTATCACACTAGGTATTAATGTACCGAAAGCTCAGTGAAACTTGGTCTAAGTTATTCAGCAGTTGCACAGCCGTGCCCTGTCTACAGTTCGACGTTCCATAGGGACGAAATGATTCGCTCACTGTAAATTATGAACACGTCAACGCACGTACTCTAGTGTGTTTACTTTGCTTCATAGTTAGTATGGGCAAATTTGAAGACTGTCCTCTTATGGTGTATAAATTAGGTGTAAAATACACAACAACAAGCAAGCAATTCTCTGTATGTAAATGTACCAACGTGAAGTTTCATTTTACATATTTATAGCAACTCTTTTAAAAAAGTTACGACGAGCGTAAACTGTTCTTTGAATTTGTATGTTCTTTAACCAAAAGCGTATCCGCATAAAAATTTGAAGCAGTGTTTAAGTAATTTTAATATTTTTTATCATCTTACAACTCTTAATCATCAAGTAAATTAACATAATTTCCCTTCAAAACTACAGCGGTTATACGCCTCAGTTGCGTTAGTATTGAATGATATGCACATACGTATCTGCTACGATACGTATCGTTGCTACGTGAATTGAAACGTAACGCGCACGCTCTTGTGTCAGCCAAGCGATTTGAGAACAAAGGAGATAGACCGGCAACGCGGGCTCTTTTCAAATATTCCTCCATTTTGGGATACATACAGGCTTCAACGCTGATAAACATTTTTTTCTTAAATTTTTCTATATACAAATTAAAAGAATCTAAGGATTAATGCGTTAAAATAATTTAATACAGGGCGAATTTTCTTTCAGTTTACGTCTGATATAAATCTAATATTTTTGGCAAATCGCTGATCTGTCAAGGATCGATCCATTTCATTTATTTCACTGGAATTTGATAACAAAAAGGAACCAGAATTCCTGAATTTTGGAATACCTGTTTCCTTTTTGTTACAAAATTCGGATGTGGATTGATCCTTGACAGATCAGCGATTTGCCTATTTACTTGTATTTAACTTACATTAATTCTGTTATTAAATATAAATAATTGTAAATAAATAAAAAATAAATAAATTATTATTACTCGTTAACCCTAATTTAATCACTAGTCTAATAAATAACACATTTAGCTGGAATAACAGTCAGGAGATACATACTACCACTACGCAACTACCACTACGCAACCACCACTACGGCCCCTATCGAGCAAAGCAATATGATAGGGGATTTCCAAAACCATTGTAAAAAGCAGCTAATATATTAGCTGCTAGATTAGTAACAGTCAGCTACGCGCGTCGGTGTGTATTCCTCAATGGCCGAGCGCCCGCGTCCGTGCAAACTTCACCGCCAATTTGTTAACACCTCACAGTGAGTGACGATATTTAATTGATCGTCCGGCGCACCCTGGGCAGTCAGCCCCGCTTCCAACCTGCTGACTAGCTAATCTTTTCCCCACGGCATGAGCTATTATCATTATGTAGCTCATGTCGACACGATATAAGAAGAAGAACACCTCACAAAGCAACCTCTTTTAATATATTAGCCACTAGATTTGTGACAGTCAGCTATGCGCGTCCGTGTGTATTCCTCAGTGGCCGAGCGCCCGCGTCCGTGCAAACTTCACCGCCAATTTGTTAACACCTCATAAAGCAACCTCTTTTAATATTATTCTGGGAGGCAGGGGCAGAGCTCTCTCAAATTAAACGCTACAATATAATATTTGTGGCATTATGAAAAGCTGGCAAACTGGATGCTATTCTAGAGTTCCCCTCCAGTTTTTTGTCAAGAATGGTCCTAAAATACATTTTGGTTATTAAAATTTTTAACTTGGAAATTCTTTAACGATTTTGTAAGCCGATTACAATAATGGAACATAAATATAAATAAATAAATAAATATTTTTTGGACATTTTTACACATCACCATCTTAGTCCCAAACTAAGCAGAGCTTGTACTATGGGTACTAGACAATGGATATAATACTTATATACTTTTTTTTGTAAATACATACTTATACTACATAAATAACACACCCAGATCAACACAAACACTTATGTTCATCGCACAAATATTTGTGTCCTGTGGTAATCGAACCCACGACCTCATGATCAGCAGTCCGACACTCGAGCCACTAGACCACAGACGTCGTCATTTGCCAATTATTGAACAATGCCAATTATTATTATTTCCTTTATTAACTTAACAAAGTTATAATTTACATTTTTGAATATAATAAATAATAAACATATAAAAATATAAAAAACAGTAGCCCACCGGCTTCGGGAACAGGGTCAAAGCTACCGGTGGTCAGGGCCCCAGAGAAAGGAACCTCCTCACTCCTTGACACGGCACGCATAGTGCCGTTTCAAGGAATACTGCCTTCTGCATCTGGCCCTTGATCCAGCCGCCCAACGAGAGCCTCCTTAGGTGTTGGTCGAGGCTCTTGACTATTAAGCCATTGGCCGTGATGACTATCGGTACAATGACTGCTGAGTCTACATCCCACATGTCGACAATCTCGTGAGCTAAGTCAATATACATGATTTGTTTATCTTTCTCATCTTTCACGAGGTTGTCGTCAAGAGGGACCGTGATATCAACAATCACTGCGCGGCGCTCTGAACGATCTATCACCACTATGTCAGGTTTATTGAAAACAACAGTCCTGTCAGTGATGATGGATCGGTCCCAGTACAGTGTGGCATGACTATTTTCAAGAACTGGGTCGGGCACATACTGGTAGTACGGTACTTCCGATTCCACAAGATTATATTTCAGAGCAAGTTGCTGGTGGATAATCCTGGCTACCAGGTTATGTCTGTGTGTTATTTCCTTTAGTATTATTGTTATTTTCCACTCTTTCTGGTCAAGTTAAAGTGTGAACGAGTCCTTCTTTATACGCGTCTAGCTCGTCACGCCCGTGACCTTCGCCAGGATCTACCGCGACGCCAATACGAAGCAAAAAAAAACAGGCACAAATTTTAGAACAAACAAAAAGAAAAAGAACATTAAAAAATATATGCCAAAGGGCCACCAGCTCAGCATAAGGTTAGCTAGCAGTACAGGTACTGACTACCCAACGCTGATTTTCAGCTGTAACCCACGAGTGCTATGGCAAAAAAATTAAGAAATAGTGCAATAACCATAATTATAATGAAGGTTAAAAATATATATGTGTACATAAAAATTTATTTAGTACGTAAGCATATAAATATGAAAGTATACTGCTTGTTGTAGTTTTGTAGATCACTAATATACAACGTTACTTTTTGTTTAAATAATTTGAGAATCACGAGGAGAATCGATAGGGATGTTTTTTTTTTCTAAATCACAAAATGACATACTTTTATAGTCACTGTAAGTCCCCCAATTGATAACGGAAAAATTGAAGAATGTCATGCAGGGACTACCTGATGCACATAAACTTATCGAGACGAACTTCCTAGACCTTAAGGACCTATTCACCGTCAGCTGATGTACTGAATTTAACCATAATAACCAAATTAGTTTCCATTTTTTTTTTTTTTTAATGTAACATTGTATAAAAACTATCCCAATCGATTCTCCTGGTGATTTTGAACAAACTAGTTTCTTAAATTGCGTAAACAAAAAGTTACGTTGTATCACAGACATAGTAAAAAATATAGACTAAATGCTGCGAACAATCATAGTGAAGCCAACAAAACCGTGCTCCTCCGTGAACAAACCAGCGCTCACGCACACACATGCTCTTGAAAGATATATTTTTTTGGCCATGCTTACCTACTAGACGATGCCGCGACATGTGTACTGAGAGCGGTGAGCATGGTTTGATGTGCATGTGTGTGCGTGAGCGCTGGTTTGTACAAGGAGGAGCACGGTTTTGTTGGCTTCACTATGATTGTTCGCAGCAATTGGTCTATATTTTTTACTATGTCTGTGCTTTGTATATAAAACAAACACAAACTGTAGGCGAGTGACAATTTAAAATATTATTAACAAACATCTGTATGACTTTCAAAATAACTCAAACGCATAAATGATTCTAGAACTAAACGTTGAGCCATAGAATATACTGAATATTATTTATTTTTATTCATTCATATAACTTTTATTTTCGTCCAACGATACCATTTTTTTTACTGTCGCGGTCGGTCGAATTTTTACAAACAAATACTACAATAGGCACTGGTGAAAAATCGTTTCTATACAGAATGTGCAAAAGCACAATTTGTTCATTATTTTTTGCTTAAAAAAATGGAAAATAAAAAAAAGTTTCAAACAGAATAAATATAAATATATTTGGGACATTTTTACACAGCACCATCTAGTCCCAAACTAAGTAGAGCTTGTGCTATGGGTACTAGACAATGGATATAATACTTATATACTTATTTTTTTGTAAATACATACTTATAGTACTGTTTACAATGCGACTGGAACGCGTTGAAGGTCTCAAATCCAACCGGCGTCGGAGTGGAAGAGGTGGAACGTGACACTAGCGCCTCTTCCGGCGACGTCTAACTTTGACAGCTGACAGCTGACAGCCAGATATACTTTCTCTCTACTACGAACTGACGACAAGAGCGCGGACGCAGAAAATCTGTCGCGAATATTTTAATCACAAACTTGTAAAAAATAGACAAATAAAACGTAGAATCAAAATAACAGAACCTGTTTTCTTGAAGACGACCCCAACAAGTACATAAACAACACCGCGACCAACACAAACACCTATGTTCATCACACAAATATTTGTGTACTGTGGGAATCGAACCCACAACCTCGGAATGAACGAAATTACTGAGATCGCTTACCTTATGAGATACTAGCCTATGCCCGTGATTTTGCCCGCGTCAATGTCGCGCGTTTATCCCGCATCCCTCGGAAACTGTTCTTCTTCCCGGGATAAAAAGTGGCCTTTATGTTAATACGAGTTATGTTCTATCTGTATGCCAAATTTGATTAAAATCCATACGATAGTTTTTTCGTGAAAAGGTAACAAACATACATCCTCACAAACTTTCACGTTTATATTATTAGTAGGATAGGATAGGATGTATGTACACATTAAACGTTTTTTTCTTTTCACATTGCAGAAGCAGCCTCAGGCTGCCTGTCCCCAGTGTCCATTGAAGCGGAGAAATATTAAACAAGATTATAGAATTGAACAAAATTCACGACTTCACTCCGCTAATATGTCCCCACTCCACTTCAGAGGTTATCAACTCAGCCTATCGCAGTCCACTGCTGGACATAGGCCTCTCCCAAGTTGCGCCACAACACTCGGTCCTCTGCCTTCCGCATCCAGTCCCCCTATACTTCAGAGGTTAGGCTGCCTTATAATAATAATGTCCTCCCGGCCGAATTTCGGTCACGGCGGCCAATCTCAATGGAGACTAGCCATCTGCGCGGGACATATTATAGTGCACAAGTGTGTGCGCAAACACAGGTGCACTCTCTATTCCCTCACTCTCATAATCCGATGGGACCTTAACCAAGTGTTCATAGAAAAATTATGTACCTATGGCTAGTGCAACCAAAAAACATTAGAAAACTACTAAAATCCAAGTATTTAACAAATACGTCGATTATTATTATTTTGCATTTTTATTATATTTTTATTATTACTTCAAATATTAATATTAAAAGTTTAATATTAATGATCCCATTGAATAAAGTACAGATTTATGTTAAGAACTCATTGAAAAAACTGACATTTAAAAACACAGCCTGTATACCTCACCTTTTGTTCAGGTAACAAGTGTCTTCCGAAGTAGCTATTAACTACTCCAGAGACTGAAGTGAGTCGACAACGAGTTCTCATTTCTACTAGAATCCAAGGGTCGAGGGTACACGTCTTTTGTGTTTTCCCTACGCTTTTAACACTCATTTTCATGAAATTACACCACTGAAAAATGCAGGAGTTTTATAAAATTTGATACTGGGTCCAATTCTGTAAGATGCCACAGAAATAGATACATAGAATGGAAAAGTCGACGGGGCGCGCGTGCCAACACTGCACCAGAGTTCAGGGCATTTCAAAACCTTTCTCAGTAGGCCTTATGACTGTTTCTGTAAATACTGTAACAAAACCAGCAAAAATGCTTTATTGCGCTGTTTCTAATTGCAGAAACAAAAGCTGTAAAGTTTTATTTTTTTAAATTAATGACGTCAACATGGGAGGCGTGGTTTGTCGGAAATTTGCCACGCATGAATCGCAAGTAAAATTGTGATTACAACCATTCTATCTATCTATTTCTGTGGGTACTGCATTTATAAATTAATTTGAGTATCATCATCATCACCATCATCTCAGCCGAAAGACGTCCACCGCTGGACATAGGCTTTCCCCAAAGGGGATTAATATACCATAATATGATATGGGATATGCCATAATCGCCACGCTTGGCAGGCGGGTTGGCGATCGCAGTTGGTTGATTAAATACTCCGAAAACGCTGCTGCTCATCCTCTGATCCTCTGGTCTGTCCTATGGTCTGGTCTGGTCCGGTCAGGTGGTCTGGTCATAAGTCGTCTTTTACGACACCCATGAGAAGAGATAGGGTTGTGCTATTCTTTATGTCCAGCACCACACGGAACATTTTATATTTATACAAGAACGAGATGGATGTTGGAACCACGCAGATTTAGGTAAGGTCGAAATTAATAACCTCCTCCTTATGTCCTATCTCTAGTAGGACTTTACTCAACACCACAAAATATGACGTTTAAAATCATGCTGAATAAAAAATATTGTTGGTTTATTAAAGTCAATAATATTTTTTATCTAGCTGGTACCTTACCGAATTGACTCCACTGTAACAAAAGTGGCATCTAGATGGAAATAATATGATGTAATTAGGGGTGGAACTTGTGTGCAGTTGTTTGCGACAAAGTTTTTACTATTACTGAAACACAATAGGGGGAGCTAAGTGCATCTCGCTGAATAGCTTTCTGCAGTTGTCTTTTGTAATGTGAAAAGTATAAAGCTGCAAACACACAGCGAGCGAAACTGAAGCGTATCGTCGGCGGGTCTCGTCGTGTTGTAATATACTGAACTGTATTAGACAGTGCGCACAGCACCGTCCTGCCGGGTATTTTGACGGCGTGACAGATCCGCCACCGCTCCGCCGGGCGGAAAGACAACGCCGGGCGGTGCGCGACCGATACGCTGGCGTTGTATTATATGGTAATGCATAGTAGTGGTCACACAGACAGCAGAACGTTTTCTTCTGGCGTTGTTATTCCGCCGCCGTTCACGGTTGGTCGACGCTCCGCCTCCGTTCCGTCCCGCCCGCTGTGTGCCTGCACCTTAATATTTGTAAAATAGCCTTTCAAGCGGCGTAAAGTAGACACAACCGAAAATCTATACACTCTCAAGACTTTCTGGCACTTAATGAAATTATATCTTGACATGTGAAACGGCCGATCGACCACGTTATTAAAGATTATACCTATAAAATAGTCAACAGGAGTAGTAAGCAGGACTGCCTCGTTGGTCTAGTGGTCGCAAGCACGATTGCTAAGCATGGGCTCCTGGTTTCAATTCCTGGCATTCCTGGGTCTAGCAAAGTGTTATTTTTATGTTATTACATTAATAATTTCTCAGCAACAGCCCCGAAGTCTGGATTCGTGCGCGGTTAATGGCAATACATACTTTGCGGTGTATATACATATATTGCAAGAACATAGTAATCTTAACCTGATGCTGTAGCATCTTCTGGAATCTGCAGGATACCCAACTCTTCACCAAATTACAGCAGAGGCAATTGATTATGTTTGGGCTCATTCTAACGGTTTCAATAAATAGGTTATAGATAGATGGTGATCAGGGTCTGATGATGGAGCAGGAAAGAGAAATTAGGATAAATTGGTGAGGGAATCTAAGCTACTTTCACTCGTTCAATCGATATGAAATTTTTACGATGTAGTATCGGTTGTGGCAAATTAGTGTATGGATGTTTAAAATGAATGAATGAATGATGGGTTGTGTCGGGGTTCTTCAAAATTGTAATTTTCACTTGTATTTAGCGTTAAACGTCAATGCTCGTCATCTGATCCATTTGACGCGTTATTGCACATTTAATTTTTTAATATGATCTATTTTATACATCTAGGAAAGCTACATTTACCGTGGTCAGTCCGTGGATGGGTGACCGTTTCGTTGCACATTGAGACCCCTCCGTGCCTCGTCCCGGTTGCCATACAAATATCTATGACAGTCGTTAAGGGTGGTCAGAAGCCCGAAAGTCTGACAACTGTTCTAACCTCCGAATGTCGGTATTACCCAGTAACTGGATTGCGGGGGTCTGATGGCAGTCGCTTCGTGTAAAATACTGATGTTCAGCCTCATCTGGTGGGACTGGAAGTCGACCCCAACGTAGTTGGGGAAAAGGCGAGGAGTATGATGATCTGTTTTATACATATGAGTTAACTGCCGCATCTTCATAATTTTTATGTTGTTCTTCCTTACAACTTGTTTCTGAAAGTGGGTTCATGAGCTCTGATTCCTCGCAAATAGGTCTGTTTAAATACACAGCTTTTCATTTTAAAAAGTAGTGGCGTGCAGTCTTGAACTATTAGGCCTCAAGTCCATACATTTTGGAACAAAAGCACAATAAGGTAATGAGTTTCGAAATCCCTTCAGACGCATAGAATATGAACGTACAAACTTAACTACAAAATGAATAATAGGTATGTACCAACATCCCCCATACATCCCCCGATAGTAATAAGTCACGTCGCGACGCAGCCTCAATTATATGCCCAGTTAATTATGTACGCTCAAATTCATACCGATGAGGCCACGGCAAATGACCTAACCACAACGCTCGTAGTTCTGTACCAGCCTAATGTGCATACAATTCTAAATTTCAGGCTAATATCTGGCTTCAATAACACTCGTGCCATTAACTCTCCCGTGGAGTAGACATCACATTGGCTTTACGCACTTATTGTGAAACAACGCAATGAAATTTCAACCCTTACAACTTATCATACAGTCCAATTTTATTGAAACACGGCCTTTTTGTATCAATTGCACACTAAAACAAAAGAGTTACAACAAACAATTTAACTGCAAAACAAAATATGTATTATGTTTCATGTTACAGGACGCAGATTCGTTTGTAGTACGTGAGCAATATACCACACCGATTTATTCTATTTCATGCCGGCACAAATTGCCAACAGTTAGGTTAACTGTTGCTCGCAGTGGTTCCTATCTTTGCTATTGTGTTTTCCCCTGATGTATTGCAAAGCGTATTAGAGCAAAAACCGGAATGTGTACATTTTTGTGTTACATGTCCTGTTACATCCATTAGAGAGTCTAACAAAAACTATGCTGATGGACTTTTTCTAAATTAGATCTGGTAAAGTGGAACTATATTTTACCTCATCGAAACTATAATTATGTAGTATGGATTGAGTTTATTGGAGTGTGAATGTATAAAAATAACTTGTTCTTTTTCTTAAAATCAAGTAGTTATTTTTTTTTTATCTAGTGTAAGTGGATTTGTTGGGGTAGTACCTACTATTTTTCATTTTATTCTACCGCATGGGTTCCCAACCAGTGGGGCGCGCCCCATTTGGGGGGCAAAGTGAATCAGGGAGGTGCGACGACTCAAAAAAAAACTGAATATTTTTAAAAATTTACGTTCATGGTATTAGAATTTGTAACAACAACTGTAACTATATTTAAAAGCAAATAAATATTTGATTTGATTTGATTTGAGAAAAAAAGACTTTATGGCAAAAACCCTGAGGTAGCAGTGACCTTAACCAAATCAAGCTACTTGACGCCATTCACTATTTATTTTCAGTAATGCACGCCGAACACGGCGCCAGTTCGAGAGTCAGTCTAGTGAGTTAGTTCAGTACTGGCCTATCAATGGCCTCGTGTACGAATACATTTGAAGACAGCTACTCACTGAACAGTTTTCAAATGTATCCATACACAAGGCAAGTGTACTGAATTACTGGACTTTCACTGTCTTTTGAAGACAGTTCAGTAAGTATAAATTCTTCATACAAATACATTAGCAGTCCATTACTGTCCCACTGGTCACGGGGCTCTTTTCCTAATGAGAAGGTGAAGGCCTTGTCAAGCACGCTGGCCTAGTGTAGGTTGACGGACTACACACACCATCGAAAACTGTATTGAGCACTCTCAGTTGTGCAGGTTTCCTCACGATGTTTTCCTTCACCGTGAACCAAGTGATAATCAAATTCTGATCCGCACATGAGTTCGTAAAGTCAAAGGTACGGGCTGGGCTCGAACTCAGACCCACCATCTATTCATACAGGAGCATGAAAAGCAAGTTTTCAACCACTAGGCTAAAACTGCTTGTAATCGTAACTGTCGTTAAATATATTCGTGCACAAGACCAGTTTTGGCCAGTGCCTGAACAGACTCACTACTGGACTGACTCACGAACTGATTCGCTCTCCTAAAACGAAAGTAAAAAGCCCCTCATCCAGCAGCCAATCTGAAATTATTCGTATGCACGAGGCCATAAAAGGCCAGTGACTGAACAGACTCACTGGACTGACTCGCCAACTGGCCCAGTTTCGGAGCAACATTATGTTACCATTGCACTCAAACTGATTCACTCTTCTAAAACTAATGTAAAAAGCCCCTTATCCAGCTGCCAAACTGCAGATAGCGAAGTAAACATAACTGGCCATCAAAAGGCCATTTGACGACGCCGTTCACGGACAGTATCAATTCAAAAGTATCAATCCACATAAATTTATGAGGCGATATCTTGTTTATTGCATCGCTGGCCGTAGCGAACCAATAAAACTGCCTTGTTTTATGTTAAAAGTTTATGAGCAATATTTTATAAAAATAAATAAAATACACATGGGAGAAACGATTTTACACTCACATAAATCGGCGGGATACTTTATGTGTTTATTAAAAAGCACAGGCCCAGCTAACTAGGCCGCAAGCCGCAAGGTACATTGCAAAATGGTCTCTTATTTATTTTTATATAATCTGCACATTAACTTATGTAGGTCCCGTGAACATCATTCACGAATTATTTGAAGATAAATTGATTATAATTTTACAGGACAGCTTTGAGAGATTTTTTTGGTATTTTATCAATACCCCTGTATGTATAATGTATAGTATATTTATGTATGTATATTATTCGTGACAAGATTGGCTCAAACTAAACAATCTAACTGGCAATTTTTTTTTCAAATCCATCCATCCACGATTTCCACTACCAGAGATAGAAAATTGACATAAGTTGTATGGAGCTTATGTCAAAATTCTATCTCTAGTAGGGTAAATCATGGATAGGTAGGATGTAATTTCGGCCGTAAACCATTTTGACGCCACGATTGACGCAGTGGCTGAGCGATCGGCTTCTGCGCTAAGGGACGCGTTTTCTATTTCCGCACGAAACAAATATTTGTGTGATCCACAGATATTTGTTCCGGTTCTGGTTGTTTGTGCATGTGAGCTTTGTGTTTTTAAACGCACCCACGATACAGGAAAAATCCCTGTCACAAAGTTTTAAAAAAACTGAAAAATACGATTTTCTTGACGAAAACATTAACTCTATAACACCGTACGACTAACGAAATAAATCTCTGTATATTGCTCCATGTATCTTGAATAGAATAATACCTGTACATATTCATCGAGATGTTGACCTGCAGTTACCAACCTATCCGAGCCTTTCAACTAACGAGCACCCATATTTTGAGAGAGAACTCATAATATTTGGTTTCGCTCTCAACTTCACCAACTTTAGACTGTCGATATCCCTATGAACATTTTAGTATGTTACGGTTAATCGGTGAAACTTCTTAATTCGCGTTCTTCCCAGTTATATCGAGAACCAATCATAGATGACAGTTAATATGTAAAAAATTCCTTCAAAGAGCCAATGGACCTAGATTTTACCAATAAACCAGATAGTACACTACGCTTTTAGAAAGTATTACCAAACCAGTTAATACCCGAATCTTAAACGTATTCGCTTATTATATTTTACTTCATTGGGACATGAAAATTTATACATTGCTTACCAATAAAGACTTGTTAAAAAAAAACTAAGTAAATGTGTAACCCACTCCAATGGATTGTAAATGTAAGTTTGTAATCGCTAAAAATAGTTTTTCCCTGTGATGTAACCACATATTCATGATTTTCAGATATTTCCCTTTACTTATGCTATGAGACCTTGCTTCTTGCTAAATTTCATGATTCTAGGTCAACGGGAAGTACCCTATAGGTTTTGATGAGTGAGTTTGCGAGTATCAAAATATGTGACATAAATGGCCGTATCCTTTGATTTCGTTGACTTAGAAGCTTGGTTTTTTTTTTTACTCCAAGGGACCATTGACTTTAGTATTTGATATAAATTTCAACTTGATACCTTTACCCATTCCTGAAATAAAATTCTTGATAGACGGACAGACAGACAGCCAGACAGACAGCCAGCCAGCCAGCCAGCCAGACAGACAGACAGACGGACAGACGGACAACAAAGTGATCCTATAAGGGTTCCGTTTTTTCCTTTTGAGGTACGAAACCCTAAATACATTCATTTCAGACTAAGGATGACCATAATATTGTTAGTAACAATATTTATCTTAAAACTATGTTAGTCAGGCTAGTCACAGATATTTAAATCAGACAAACATTCATCACAATACATACTTATAATAACAAGCGAGATTTATTAAAACTCGTCAGGTGACATGCAGCCTGATGAGTCTACCTACAACTGCAGATTCTTATCTCTCAGCAATATCTTTAACAGTATAATAATAATCTTGTAATATACAAAAAATAACTTTGCATGCCGTAGCTGCGTAATTAGACAATAATGATTATATTATCTGGGTAATACGAATTCTAACCGGTCATTACATGCAATACGCAGTTCACGTATATTAACCGTAGCATTGTATACGGCGGTAACAATCACACTAACCCGTAAACTGATAGTGGGAACTAGTTTTAAAGTAGTGTTGTGCCGTGTGCGCAGTATTATACTCGTGATGTAGCGTTCAATGGGTTAAGTTTAATTGAAGTCTGAGTACCGCCCTACTCTACTACTCATCGGCTGCGTGTGTGGATAGTGTTGTAACTCCAACCAAACGCTGTTTCGTTCGTTTGCAAACGTGTAGAAGCTGTACTTGTTGTAACGTTGCTAAGAAATTATTACGAATACAAACATTGATGTTCAACATTCTAAAACTTATATCTAAGAAAGATAAACCACCAGGAGATTTAATAGATTACATGATAATAACTTCTGTAAAAAATCTAAAATCCTTCCAGAAAGCAAAACTAGAAAACATTAAGTACCTAACCAATGAATTTCACACTTTTTTTAAAGAATATATTTACTTTGAAAATTCCTGGTCCCTGGCCCTGCCCTTATAACCAAAATAAAAGCTAAGAAAAATTTGAAAAAAAAAAATACCGTATACATGGTTAATGTAAATCCAAAATTATCAGAATTTAAAAAAAACTACCGAACACCAAGTGTGCAAATTATTTTTATCATAGAGATGAATGGACTGAGTAGGTATTATTATTATGTTTAAATAAAATAAAAACAACACAAAAAAGCAAATAAAACGGGACATAAATAGCTATCATCACAGTTTCAAGAAATATTAAATAAGTTTGCTTTTGCTCGCTCTTTAACGTCAAAACTTTCAGTATCTTTACTATGACGTCATTAGTCGTCGCCGCAGGTAGTATATAGCAAGGAGAATCGTTCAGTACTTCCCCGATAGTTTAACGAAGCACCGAAACTAAGATAATGGAACTCATCAGTCTTGAAAGTGAACTATATTTTACCTGGCAGTGATAGCCTAGTGGTTGAATGCTTGCCTTACATACAGAAGAGCCTGAATTCGAACCCGGCCCATACCTCTGACGTTTCGAATTCATTTACGGATCAGAATTTGATTATCACTTGCTTCAACGTTGAAGAAAAACGTCGGGAAGAAACCTGCACACCTGAGAGTACTCCATACAGTTCTCAATGGTGTGTATTCCGCCAACCCGCACTAACCCAACATGGTGGTATTTTACTGTAAAAAATCATTGTTCTAGGGTTATAAACCAGAATGAAAACAGTCGAGAGCGTTTTTATGGAGGAAAGACCATCAGCATTTCCTCTTAATTTTTTTATTTTTTTTTATAAATTTCTTTAATTACTGTATCGACACTATTTCACGATTACAAATCGAATTTCCATACGGTGAGGTGTTGCACCTTACCTTGATAGGTGTTCTATGGAACACCTTTATGTTAGACGTTGTAGGTTGTAGTTATACACCAAGAAAATAATTTCTCCTAAGAAAGTTATAAAGGTTGCCGTACGAGCAGATTCAATAAGCTTGACTCGTCCTTTGTGTCGTACAACAAAGGAATTTCTCTGCTCGATGTTACAGCTTAGTGCAAGTAGCTTTTATACTGAGTGTTAATTTTATCACAGACAAGAACTAATGACGACACCCGTGCTATTAAGCACACGTCCTAATAGATAGCTTCGAATGTAGATGCTTGATTGGATTTGAAGACATTGGAAGATGTAATTTTCTTCCATTTCCGTAGTAAAGGAGTGTAAGAGGATTGTGCTTTCTTAATGGAAATACAATATAGCTTCCTTATCACTCACTGTCCGTGAAGCAGACACAATGGTTTAATAATCGCCGTGCCCCAGCATATGGGTGACACCGCCCAAGAAACGGTAGAAAAACAATGCCCTCTAATGTATAGCCCTTAGTCTACTCAAAAGTCGATAAAACACAACCAAATCCAGTATATTCGAAGGAGAAAAAATGCTCATTCCGTATAACTAATTTTTTTTAGATAGGCCAGCCAGCAATTCGCACTTTTTAGTTTTTAACGTTTTGAGGTTAAGTTCGAGAAAATAACTGATTCGAAGTATGTTAGATTTTCGCGTTGAAGGGCTATAAATGACTTATGTTGATTATAACATAATCGTAATGTGTGTTATTACAAAAAATATACCTAAAGCTGCTTTTAAAAAACGTGCAAGTCTAAAGTCTGTTTTTCTCTCGTCTTATTTAGTAAACAATCTTGGCATGTCTCTTTATTCAAATAACTACTGATAAAATATAATCACTTATTCTGCACATGTAATAAGGTTCAAAAATGTGTGTGAAATTGTTAACATAACGTCTTTTTAACCGACGAAAAAAAGGAGGAGGTTCTCAATTCGACGCGTATATTTTTATTTTTTTTATGTATGACCACGCATAACTTTTTACAGAGTGGTCAGATTTGGATGATTATTTTTTTAATGGATAGCGTATATCTCGAAGTTGGTCCCATTTAAATTTCAAAATCAAAATCCACCCCTAAGGGTAGTAAAACAGGGGATGAGTGTTTGTTCACCCACTAAATTCTTACCTGTTAACTGATTTTGTTGAAACTTGACACACATAAATATAGTTCTAGACACTACGACATAATGGAGACCTGGAGTTAGATTAAAACCACCAAAAAATGAAAAATAAAACTTTTTAACAAAAAATTGAACCGACGAAAACAGAAACTGAAAAGCGAAAAATAACTAATTATGAGTCGGCGCCAAACAACCAATCAACGAAGATCATTAAGTTACTTTAAATAAATAATAAAAACAACGTCACATCAACGTGAAATTTTCAACGATAAACAATAACTTTCCAAAAATGCGTTCGACTCAAAATTAGTTATTTTTCGCTTTTCAGTTTCTGTTTTCGTCGGTTCAATTTTTTGTTAAAAAGTTTTATAATCATTATTATTGACGAATTGCATTAAAAAGACATGACAAGATTATTTACTAAATAAGACAAGTAAGAAAAAACAGAGTGTTTATACTACATTTGGTTGAGGCACAAACTAGATTACTCCATGCCCACTGACCGTCAAGGCTGTGATGTCCAGCAACTTTTAATATAATTATTTATTATTTTTAACGCATTTTACGCATGCGAAACGAAATAAATTGTGGAAAGATTGTTATCACGAGCAGTGTTCACGGTAGCTTAGTGGCTGAAGCACTGGCGTACTGAGCCAGGAGTCGCAGGTTCGAATCCTGCTCGTGAGCGATTTTTTCTTTCCACAATTTAAATCGTTAGATTTCGTTTCGCATGCGTAAAATGCGTTAAAAATAATAAATAATTAGTAAGGGTAGCAGCGTTGCCAGACGTGCGATAATTATCGTAAATTTACGATAATTTCAAGTCCTTTGCGATAAAAATACGTGGGACACTCAGAAAGTTTTGCGAAACTAAAAAAAATTGTTCTATACGTACATATATTTTTATCAAATCTTTTCAAAGTACTTTCCACCAGCCTCTATACAAAGATTCATGCGCCTAAACCAGTTTTCAAAACACTTTTTCCAGTCCGCCGCAGACACCTCGTTTACAGCCTGCTCGAACGCAGCCAGCGCATCTTCCGGCGACGAAAATTGTATCCCTTTGAGCTGATTTTTTATTTTTGGGAATAAAAAGAAGTCACACGGTGCTAGATCAGGGCTGTAAGGAGGGTGACCCAGGAGTTTGACTGGCGTGCTGTCCAGGAAGTCCCTCGTTTTGAGTGCGGTGTGCGCAGGTGCATTGTCGTGGTGGAGCAGTAGCCCGCGGAGCCCTGTGTTTGGTCGCTTGTTGCTTATAACAGAGAAAACTTCTGGCAAACATTTGGTAGTATACCATTCGGCATTAATGCTTCTTTGATCCCGTAAGGGAATTGATACCAAGTGGCCAGTCAAATTAAAAAAGCTAGCGATCAAAATCTTACCCCCGCTTCTAGATCGCTTCACTTTGGTAGGCGTTGGCTCATTTTGAAACACCCAAACAGTCGACTGGCGCTTGGTTTCTGGGTCGTATTGATAAATCCAGGACTCATCACCTGTAACGATGTCGTAAACACGCCGAGACGAGCCTGCTTCAAATTTGTTAAGCATATCACGGCACCATTCCACCCGGGCCTGCTTCTGAGCATCGGTGAGGTTGTGCGGCACCCAGCGTGATACTATCCTCCTCACGCGAAGATGGCTGTGTAGAATCTCGTGAACGCTTCCCGATCCAATCTTCAATATGTGTTGAATCTCCTGATATGTAATTCGCCTATTGTCTTGGATTAAATTTTTCACTGCTAGCACGTTTTCTTCGGTAACAGCCGTCAAAGGGCGACCGCTTCTTTCGTCATCCCCCAAAGTTGGTCGACCGCGCTTGAATTCGTTATACCAACGATACACGGTTGCCTTGGAAGGGCCTTCATCCATGAATGCCATTTGAAGTCTATCGTACGATTCATCCGGTTTCAGGCGACACTTGAAATCGTATAAAATCATAGCTCTAAAATGTTCCCGGCGCAGATCCATATTTCAGTGAGACACAATACTTTGAATTAACTCGCAAAAAATGTGGAGGGAAATTTTGAAATTGGAACTTACTTATTTTTACTTATAAATAATCATATTTTCGAAAAACATTATAACTGGCCAGTCTCCCATATATAAAAACTTTTTTTCGCAATACTTTCTGAGGGGCCTGGTAATAGCAAGGTATCGCACGATAGTTTTACTAATTCATACGATAATTTAAGTAGCACTGCGATAATTTTGAGGCAGAGTGACAACAACCAAAATTAACAATAAGCTAAGGCATTATTCTCGTTTCTTTCACTCACTCTCACTATGTGTGACGCATACGACAGACTGAACAAGATGCACAAAAAAGACCGAAAAAAGCTATGTTTTGCTTTCAACTGCATACCTGCGTCCTGTTCTGGCTGTTCTACTCGTTTATTTTATTCGGTCTGTGTGAGTTCATTCCTAGTTCAGTCAGATCTAGAGTCAGACATTCAGACTGAGTGCAATTGGATTAGTTATCTGTTTTGTATGCCTGCTTTGCATTGTTTCGTTTTAATTGTTGCACGCAGGGTGGCGCAACTCCCTAAGAAAAAAGCGAGACTTGAAAATGTATGAAACGCGTACTCCTTTTAATGGCGGCTATCGCTGTCTTACTTTAAGATCTATTCGACTCTATCGCACGCATCTACTTATAAAGTGACAGCCGCCATTCTTGTTTGTTTTTGTTATCAAAAGTTTAATGTCTTTGCTATAATCCGTCGTTTTTTTGCTTTTATCGGGTGTTTCGTGGATTAATCACGTAAATTCGTGTTATGATTGCGTAAGTATACGTTTGTGACATAGTTTTTGTTGCAATCCCAATGTAAAATGTGTGAAATATGTGGTATAAAATCTAGCCGGTCAGATGGACAAAAGCGTATTTTCATGACTAAATTCCCTTTGAATTAATACAGGTAAGCATAAATTGGCAATTGGTAGGCTATTACAGAAAAGGAATTACGTGTTTTACAGTTTTCTGTTAAAAATCCAAGTCTAGAATTGATAAAATAACTTATCAGTAGATTCAGTAGTGTTTGTCATTTTTTTATCGACTGTCGATATTTGTATTTTTTATAAATTTACTTACAAAAACCAAATTTACATTTTTGGTTACAAAAATCGTAATTGGTGTCTGGCAAAAATGCCTATAGGTACTTAGTTTTTTTTAAATTGTCAGTATTGTGTCAGTCTGTGTTTTATCATGCAAATGTGCCTGTAAATGAATGTAAATAAATAAATTAATGTATGGAAATAAATAAATTACTGTAAATGAATAAATTAATATGAATGAGACCATCTAAAGCTTTGCCAGAAAAGCAAATTTTTGTAATGTAAGACAAGTGGTGCCCCCATTTTATGTACTATTATGCCAAATTGTAATTTTCTTTGCTTAGTGTGATGCACTGCTAATAACAATAATGCAATAAATGTTTTTTTCTAGATGTAAGAATGGATTAAAGTTACTGGAAAAGTAGATTTGGTGTACGTACCCATTAAAAAACTACACCAATTTAAATATTTGTGGCAGTCATTTTCTAACAAAGGATTTCAAGAAAAAGAAGACCCACCTAAGAAAATATGCTGTTCTATCTGTAGGACTTACTGCAG
This sequence comes from Asteroscopus sphinx, assembly GCA_949699075.1. Taxonomy (NCBI): domain Eukaryota; kingdom Metazoa; phylum Arthropoda; class Insecta; order Lepidoptera; family Noctuidae; genus Asteroscopus; species Asteroscopus sphinx. Next base: position 18,679,311 of record OX453013.1, read on the forward strand.
AATCGTTGGAAGATGAGCTATTCATTGGATTTCCACTACACACCGCTAAAACTAAACGAACCGGTAAGATTTAATTTTAGGTCTAATTCATAGAATGCGACTTACACTTTTACGGTTTCTTTAGTAAGTAACTCAAGTTTCATTATATTTACAGGATTGTCTTCTTTTATATCTATGACACCTGTGGCTCTTGGACTAGTAATTCTTGTAAGTTTTTTTTCTGGGATGCCTTCACTTGTTAGAACTTAGTGAACTTATTGAATGACTCATTTTTTTTTAATTGCAGATCCTGCTACATTAACTTCCGAACCGAATCACCAATAAAACGTAGAAAAATCTTAAGACGCCATTGATAATGAATATGAACATACAATTTTGGACAATGTCGCTCTTCCAGCTATACATATTCCTGAGGAGGCACAAATTTTCGACGAAGATATTGAGAACTTTTTGGAATCGTTTGACAAATAAAATAAGCAATAGTTTACGGAAGCGGATACATAAGCGGCTTCATTGCTCTTAAAAAAATGTAATGTAAAGATTTAAATTGTGGAAAGAAATGCATGCTTCGCATGCGTAAATGCGTTAAAAATAATAAAATAAAATGTAATGTGTGAACAGCGCATACATTGTATAAACGTTTAAAACCTAAGTTTCTGCAGATTCTGCGAAGAAAGCGCAGCTGAGAGTAGGAAAATAAAGCCCAATGTATCGTTTTATTTTAAAATCGAAATAGCAAATGTCATTGTATATTCAGGTTTAATTAGACGAGATTTTGACTATACAATGGAGTGTCTCTCATTCCTACTTTCGCCAACGTGAACTTGATGTCTTTTACCTAGTTAACATTGGTGTTAGTGGGCCTACCCTAAAATTTAACAAGAAATAAAAATTGGGAATTCTATAGGCATTTTTTTTTTTTTTTAATTTATCGATAAAAAATGTGCGTGAGTAGCACATCCCTATTTGGTCATTATGTTGGCAGCTTCGCTGTTATGTCATGTAACTAATGTCAGTTTCATTTTTGTTTTTTTGGTATTGATTTCGTGTACGCGTTTCATACATTCGACGTTTTCCATCTTTTTCTATGGAAGTCCCGTCTCTTAAACGTAGTGATTATATACTCTTTGGTTGCACGCTGCTAACTGGAACAATAATAAATATTTATTTTATTTTTCTAATAATTTTCTGATTTTATTTATAACTTATCTATAAATAAAAATGAATGTTTCTTTGTTTGTCACTGTTTGTCCCGTACGTGTTCTTATAACATTCATCCGATTGGAATGACAATCTTGGTAAGTTGTTGTGCGAGAGCCCGCGAAGGTTTTTGTAAAACAAAAATAGCTTTGCAACGCATAAACGCACAAAAATAGCTTTGCAGGGCACAGCTATGGTGTTAAAAAGAACACACTAATCGTTAGAACCTTTGAACATAAACCTTATAATATTGTTACGACGGAGGGTTAAGCAGAGTGGACTGAAATACTTCAACCTCGATTTTCTTGGACTTAGAGACGTTTTCAGCAGGCTGAAATGCATTTTCAGTCCGTATCAGAGGAGGCTCTATCACATACCAAAGAATCGAAATTTTGAGTAAGTTGCCGTTGTTTTCAGGCGCCTGAAACATGTTTTCAGGCCGTTTCAGGAGCCAACAAATCCGATGCCCACATTTCCTGAAAACCCATTTTCAGGCGTTTTCAGGACCCCTTATGGCCATTTGACACCCACATGTAAAATTGTTGATGAGTGAGCGAGATAGAGCTAAATATCAGACAAGGATAGACGAAGAACCTTCTGGAAGAGAGTGAGCAGGATAGAGCTAATATAAGACAAGGATAGACGAGATTCGACAAGCTTCGAAAACATTCCATTCTAGAAGTGAGTGAGTGAGATAGAGGATAGATGAGGTTCGACGAGGTTCGAGAACTTTCTATTTCGAGAATGTGCAAGTGAGAAAGAGTTATCTTATGACAAGGATAGATGACGTTCGAGGACTTTCCAGTACCACGACTCGCGGCCTATATAAACGGCGCAGCTGAGCGCCAGTGGAGTTCAGTTGGAGTTCAGTTGGAGTTCAGTTTGAATCAAGCGATACAAGCGATAACATCGAAGCGATATTCGGAGCGATTTAACTAGTAACTTTGTGTGGTAATAAGCGATTCAGTGTAATTGTTCAGTAATAAAGTGTTCTCTACGCATTTAATCGGCTTTCTATCTATATACGAACCCCCAGCTCGTAACATTTGGTGTCAGAAGTGGGATAGAAAATGCCGATTACGCCAAGAGAGGAGGAACCGACTGGTAATGAAACGCCGAGTCGGATGCAGACGAGACAGTTAACGGCAAGACAGACAGCTCAGGACGCATCAAGAACTATGAGTCAGGAGGAGGTCGTCCAACAGGGACCTCAGCCTCAAGGTGGGAATAACGATATTACCAGCTTATTCAATTTGATGCAGCAAATGGCAAGAATGCAGGAAGAGCAATTACGCGAAACACGCGAACTAGTTACAAGGCAGAAAGAGCAAGTACGCGAAACACGCGAACTAGTTACAAGGCAGAAAGAGCAAGTACGCGAAACACGCGAACTAGCCACAAGGCAGGAAGAGCAAGTACGCAGACAGGAAGAGCAAGACGCAAGGCAAGAAGAGCGGTTCTGTAGAATGGAGAAGATATTTGAGCGAGGAGCAATATTGGAGGAACTCTATCTTTCTTTAAAAAATAAACAAGATGAGGTAGAGATTAAGGTTGATCAAGCTGTCGTTAGTGAAGCAGACATATCCGAACAAGATGATGCCAATAAGAGCCAGGAATCGGACGATGACGAATATGAAGCAAATCAAGGTGAAGATGAAGTTAATATGTGTCAAAAAACTGAAGATGACTCAGAAGATACAGATGGCACGTTCAATCCGAGCGGGTCGGAGGAGGACGATAGCAACTTCTACCCGGAGGTGGGCAAGGGAGTGGTGGGCGCCACACAGCGCCGCAAGTCGCTGAGCCGCTGCCGCTCTGATGGCGAGCCCGCCAAGCGCGGCCGCAAGGTCAAGGGCAAGAAGGGATGGCCAAGTAACCTGAGTCACGGTCGAAAAGCAGAGTCAAACAGCGAAGAAGAAAGTAAAAAGTCGGAGAATGAGAGCGAGAACGAGTCCGGAAGCGATACAAAGGAGTCCGAGCAGGAGCTCAAGTCGAAGCGTGGGCGGACAGCGGCAGCAGCACCGGCACTCGTGGCGAGAGGCCACAAGGGTGCCCTGGCTAAGAATGTTAACGCTAAGGCCACGCCCGTCAAGCGGAAAGCACTCACACCACCTGCAGAGAAGAAGGCACCCGCTGCCAAAGACGTGGGGCCACCAGCGAAGAAGAACAAGAAGGCTTCCTCAGACAAAAAGTACGGCGAGGGCAACGTGAACCACAAGGAAGAAGGCAGCGCTGAGGAGTCCAACACGCCCGTCGACGAGAAGACCAAGTGGCCGCCCACTGACGAAGAGATCAAGACGTATGACCCTGGAGGGTGCAAACTTTATTTGGATGGGCCGTCACGAAGATCAACGATGTCACCTACTGAATTCGAAAGGACGGACGCAATCAACCGAAGATTGTACACATTGATCGACTGGCCCGGTACTACGGAGATAATGATGCTCGGGACGAGCATGTCTTAGGAGGGGGTAGTGTTACGACGGAGGGTTAAGCAGAGTGGACTGAAATACTTCAACCTCGATTTTCTTGGACTTAGAGACGTTTTCAGCAGGCTGAAATGCATTTTCAGTCCGTATCAGAGGAGGCTCTATCACATACCAAAGAATCGAAATTTTGAGTAAGTTGCCGTTGTTTTCAGGCGCCTGAAACATGTTTTCAGGCCGTTTCAGGAGCCAACAAATCCGATGCCCACATTTCCTGAAAACCCATTTTCAGGCGTTTTCAGGACCCCTTATGGCCATTTGACACCCACATGTAAAATTGTTGATGAGTGAGCGAGATAGAGCTAAATATCAGACAAGGATAGACGAAGAACCTTCTGGAAGAGAGTGAGCAGGATAGAGCTAATATAAGACAAGGATAGACGAGATTCGACAAGCTTCGAAAACATTCCATTCTAGAAGTGAGTGAGTGAGATAGAGGATAGATGAGGTTCGACGAGGTTCGAGAACTTTCTATTTCGAGAATGTGCAAGTGAGAAAGAGTTATCTTATGACAAGGATAGATGACGTTCGAGGACTTTCCAGTACCACGACTCGCGGCCAATATAAACGGCGCAGCTGAGCGCCAGTGGAGTTCAGTTGGAGTTCAGTTGGAGTTCAGTTTGAATCAAGCGATACAAGCGATAACATCGAAGCGATATTCGGAGCGATTTAACTAGTAACTTTGTGTGGTAATAAGCGATTCAGTGTAATTGTTCAGTAATAAAGTGTTCTCTACGCATTTAATCGGCTTTCTATCTATATACGAACCCCCAGCTCGTAACAATATCAATTTTGTATAAGAAAGCGTATGCGATAATTATACGATAATTTTTTCCTCGATCTGCGATAGTTTCAATCTTGCCATCTGGCAACACTGAAGGGTAGGCATATCTATACGACTTTGAATTAACTGCAAAGTTAGTCGAGTCGGATAAGAAACACTGTTTCTTAATAAGATATCGCTGACGTCACCCAAAGATGTACCAAGTGGATGAGAATTTCGTTACCACGAGCAGTGTTCACGGTAGCTTAGAAGCACTGGCGTACTGAGCCAGGAGTCGCAGGTTCGAATCTTGCTCGTGAGCGAACTTTTAATATGCCTATGTAATACGAATAGGCTGCGGCATAACTGGATCCAGACCTCTCCCCCTTCCCACGGTGGTCTCGCCTGGTTCGGTACACCCGCCAGACGAAAAACGTGGCAAAATCTCTTTTTAGGCAGGTAATTTTGTAATACTTTTTTACCATCAAGTGAACCTAGGTTATAAAAAAAAATGCAGTACATTACCTTCTCATTTTATTGTTACCTGTTGCCTCTCACTCAGCTCTGTCCGACAGTTATTACGTTACCCACTCCTTATGGCTTCCTAAACTCGTATATTCTACCTGTCTTCAACTTTATTAGAACTAGAAGATTCGACTTTCAAAATATTATTTCACCTCGCTGCATTCGCTGTTAAATTAAGTTTTAGTTTGAGGACCGGTTTTTCAATCGTCAGATATTTTTTTAACTGGGGAATATTTTGTGTCGCTTTAACAGATTTCCTATTCAACAACTGTAGAAATGTCTAACTAATTTAATTTAAAAAATATTTAGGCTAAATAATGTAACATGTCTTGGAAGGACACTGCCTCCTAAGATACAGGCTATTGCCTAGTTTAGGAGACAGGGGTTCAAATCATACAGCACAAACAGCCTCCTATTTACTATGTTGCATGCGATTTAGCCATAATAATTTGAGAAATTGTTTTCTAATCAATGTTCAATTATAAATTTATGTAAATGGCTTATATGAATAAATGAATTATTATTATTATAATTCTGCAGATAAAAGTTAAATAGCGATTGAAACACCGGCTTAAATTACTATTAAAGTATCGTATGCTTTATTAGGATATGTTTCCATAAATACTAGGCTTAAATGTCTTAGCAACCAGGCTATAAAACAAAAAAAAGTTTTGTACAAGCTTATAAACTTTTATACCGGTACTTTACGCTAGTTTAATTTTGTACACTTATCATATTAAAATTCATTATTTTTTCTAATTACGTGTGCAGAAATTATAATTATATTATATCAGAAGTTAATTAATCAACAATAAAGAGACCTGTAAAACGGACTGGATTGCTTTTTGGACCAGTGAATCATTAAATTATTTTTTCTAATTAATTGACAACTTTTCAGTAACGAGTATGTCCATATTTAATCAGTTAATAACTCGACATTAATCGACTTTGCGATAACGGTAGGAACATGCAAACTGATCACAAATTCATACACACCAAGTTTAATAATGCGCCCTAACATTTTTAATAATGTAAATTGATTAAAACCTTTTCCCGTAAACACGCTAAAAAAATAAAGCCCTGAAGCTGAGTTTTGGCGTAAATTAAATCGTGAATATCACAGAGGCAGCCATATTTGAATGGTGGTATGCAATTTACGGTGAGGTACCGCATAATAAGCTGTTTACGTAAATCTGGCTTCCGATGAATGTATAATGTAATCAGGGACTAATAACATAAACGTATGCGACCTTTATGTCATCTGGATTGACAATGGACCTGGATTGATTGAAATTCTATTGTGAAGTGATGTCACTGTTATGATTCCTGTGGTTAGTTCATCCCTGATTTCTATGTTCATTATTGTATTCTAGGCTCTATGCTAGACCTTTTGAATACAGCGTCGGATCGATGGATTTTGTAGCGACTTGCATAGTTTGCTAGAATAATTGTATGCTCGCTTAATACCAATTCTTGATACTCTTGAGCCATACTGAGGCAGCCATATTTTAATGGTGGTATGCAATTAGACAGCATTAAAAGTATTTAGTACAGAGGTACTGTTTATTTATGTGTGGGAGGAGAAATAAGTAAGAAATTAATCCATTTTTTTAAATGAATCCTTGACACCTACTCTTGAGCCATCAGACGTGGAGGATAACTCATTTATGGGCATTGCTTAATTCATCATTTACCTATAATTTAACAATTATTACTGAATTTCTCATCAAATTATCATAATTTACACGAAATAAATCGGCCGTCTTAAGCAATACATTGCACTGAGGTTTCGATATTAGCTATTGTTCTAGCAAAATTTTCAACAGTATACACACACAGCAACTAACAGCAAGAGGAGAGTTAAAATAACAAAGTCTCCGTCAATTTAAAAGTGCAGGCAGCTTTACTGCAGAAAGAGGTTCTTGAACTTATTGATGCCGAGAATTCCCTTTGAACTCGGTAACGATCTCGTCGGATTTATTTATTTTTGCATAATTTTGTTACATTTTATATCAGTGAAAAAAAAATACTGCCTGCGTTTCTTGGGAATAACTTCTGTATCTATCTATTTATCCGATACAATTATTAACGCGAAAGATTGTGAAGTAGTTTAGATGTTTGTTACTCAATCACGCAAACAGCTGACCCGCTCTCCGATTCCGAACCACACCAGTTGTCAACCGAATCAGATAACCAGTTGTCAACCGATTCGGTTTGTTATCTCTTTTTTTCTCATTGCGTGAATCATCAGACGAAACGAGATAACAAACCGAAACGGTCGACAACTGGTTATCGTGTGGTTCTGAACCGGGGGGGGAGCTGGTCTGGATAAAGTTTAGCACACAGATAGATTAACAAATAGAATACCTTCTATTCTTTCTTTCTATTTTTTCATTCTTTTTTTTTTCTTTTTTTGTTTCTTTCTTTTGTTTTTTTTTGTCTGTTATGCTATAAATGCAAATAATTTATTTTTAAATATGAGTTTTCCGGCTCGCTACGTGCCTACGCTTGGGCGCACCTTGTGTTGCTCCACACCGGTGCCATTGCGTTGAACTTGTCATTATGGCCTGTCCTGTCGCAGGAGCGATGGGTGCTTAGCACGATACGCTAGTATTAATTACATTGTTCGTCGTGCTCTTGCCACCGCTAGCGTACCAACAGTTGTAGCACCCAACGGCTTGGTAAGAGACCAGATGGCCATGGAAGATGGATAGGCCTCTGGTGTGGGATGCAACATGCGTCGGCACTCTTGTTCCATCACATCTTTCTAGCTCGGCTGGCTGTGCTGGCGCTGCCGCTACGTCTGCGGAGGCCCTCAAGCGGCGCATTTATAGTAACCTATCAGGTAACTATGATTGAGCCGTTTGGGGTCATGGGGTCCGAGTGCGCGCTTCCTTTTTTAAGAAAATCGCTAAGAGGCTGGTCGACACATCGCGTGACCAGAGGGCTGGCTTGTTCTTTGGTCATTATATGCGTTGTTATTCAAGGTAGCAATGCTGCCAGTCTTCAGCACCGTGCCGGATGGCAGCGGTGTGGAGGAATACTTTGATGCCTTAGTGCGCCTTTTGTATCATTTTATTTTGTTCAAGGTTTATTTATTGTTTTTTTTTTTGCGTTGTCTATTTTTTTTTTACTGTTTCGAGCTGTAACTATAGCGTAGAGCCAAACCACATCCACTCAGCTGCCATTAAAATAATAGATTACACAACTTTAATTGGCGATTTATTTTAATTATACATATTACAATGGTAATTTGGCAGACGCCATTACCTGCCAGAGGCATTTTTAATTATGTTTATCCACGCTTTAATACCAGTATTAATTTTAAGTGAAATTACGACGGTAATCACGAAAACATTTTGTTTATTTATTGTTACAAAGATGGTTGTATTCACGAGAAACCTGCTGTTATTAAATGATTAATATATTCATTGAAATGAAATGAAATTATTTATTCTGCAAATTGGATGTTAAAATCACATTTAAGCGTCGGTTATTTTAAAAACTTGCCCAAAATATCATAATATAACCATCTTTATCACATCATATATCTGAATAATATATGTATAAAGTATAATTATGAAACACTCATGACAAAATACTGTTTTTAATGAATAACTAATTTTATTATTATTTTTGTTCTGTTTTTCGTGAATCCAAAATGTATTCACTAGTAGGTAATTAATTTTTATTTTTATTGTGTGTATAGTGCTAGAGAAAAGTTTCGTATGTTTTCGCTGACTTGGGACCCCACGATACAAGCATGCCTAGTGTGGGGACCACGGCAAATAAACTTTATAAGCACTGAAAAATTTACAAATTATCTAGCTATAAGATGATCTCATTAATGTTACTCATGACTGATTTGTATGTTTGAAAATAAATATTTAGAATTTTTTTGTTCCTAATTACATAAATAATTCCACTACCTACTATAATTTAAATTACGAAACATAATACATTATGCACCTTATTTCTAAGTGTATAGGAGAGGACCACTAGTTCTCGTGTTTATTTCGTAATAAACACTATCTGGCACTAAGTACCTCATAAAGCAAGGAGCCGGGTACTCCGAGATACTTAACTAGATATACTGACTGTAATCAAGAGTGGGACTACAGTTAAATAATTAACGATATAACTGTAAAATGTTATCGAAATCACAGACATATGAAGTAGGTAGTCTAAACCTTGAAAAAGATCATCATTAGCAAAGTAATTTAGGTATAGATGAACCTATAACTAGGAAAAATTATTACTATAAATCATTACAGCCGAAAGACGTCCACTACTGGACATAGGCCTCCCCCAATTAAATAAATATACTATAAATAAACAATTACAATTATTATTATTGTATTAATTTACATAAACAATTTCCAAAGACCACGGACGAATAAAAAAAGCGGATGGAATCTCGCTAAACAATAAGTGAAGCATCCATAGTATGGCTCTGCTTGCTAAAAAGTACGGGCACACATTTACATTCATAGTATGCCAAAAAGCCGCGATTATGCAAAAAATCTGGTTTGTCGGTAGGTAGACATTGTTGTAGTGTCACAAATAAAAAACCGTATAAATCTGGTGTGTTAAAATGTTTTCGAAATTATAGTGGGTTTAGGAAAAAATTAAGTGCTTCAGTCTTTGTTTAGCGAGATTCCGTCCGCCTTTTTTATTCGTCCGAACCTAAGACGATGTCTTAAAATTTTTCTTACAACAGCATTTTTGGACCGCGCTATGGAAAACGATGAAAAACTGATCTATACCATTACGATCAATCTAACCAAGGTCACGGAATGAACTGATGCCAGATATTGAACGTCTAATGGTCACCTAAGGGTCCAGCGAAAATTGTTTTACAGAAACCACCCGGCTTAAATTATTTCGTGTCTGCTACAACCGTAGCTCTACGAGTCGGTCTCGTAGCTCCTCGGCGTAGCAACAGTTGCATTCGCTACGTGCTACGAAACGGGCGCACTCCACGGAATATCAAGTTTTGTGGAGCTTCGAAAGTTGCGAATCACAATGTGACCTACTTTCAATTGGAGTTAAAATTACTTTACGTAAAATATGTTCAAGTTCTTGATATTTTGATCAATTTTAAAATAATGTAGACAATTGTGCTATGTTTATCGTGACTATTACGTGAAAAATGGGAAGTTCGCCTTTGTTTTGTTATTTTATATTAACTTACATAAAAGGTAAAAGTGTATTAGTGTGTAAATATTAATTAAAGAATGATTACTTTCATTAAGAGAAAAATGTAGGTACTTGAATTTTTTTGTTATTCTAAACTTTTTGTAAATAATTTTTATTTACATGAAATTGCTTTCCTATACGAAAGATATCAGAATGTAGGTAGATTTATCATTACAAATATCGACTTGCCGTTGAGGTATGGTGTAGCACAAGATTAAATAATTAAAATTAAGACATTTCAATTTATTGAACACAATTTCCGATTACACTGATGTAGGCATCAAAATAAACGTCAGTGATCATTTTATTATTAATAAATTGGTATTGAACACTAATTTAACTTGGCCATTCATAAAGTCCCGCTGGATTCAACTTTTCTATTCACAAACATCGACTGGAAACAATTTTAATTGAACTCGTCCATTCAGTTTCGTAGTGTAGTGTAGACAGTGTATCAAATATATATATAGTTCTATATACGATTATATTCATGGATGCATTATTACACATATGGCCTGTGTATGTGTGATTTTGTATAGTCAGTTTTGCTAAGGAATCATTATGCATTTGACTAGATCGAGCGTAGCGTACATTAATTATTATCCATGCTTTTAACTTATTTATTTTTAATTTAAGTGACAAATTTTTATTTGAGATGTTTTATGTATTCATGTGAATTAAATAAATTCATTGTAATGTGTGTTAATTAGCTATGGATTTTTAGATTTGAAATAAAATCATTATTATTTCGTTTATTAATTAAAATGATGATGTTTTTTACATTTTTAAATATGTTTACAGACAAAAATAAATAAAAACATTATTATTATAATAAAACAAAATTTAACCGGATTAAATCGCGTATATTATTTAAATTGGTTTTCCTGACGTTTCGAAAGCTTTGCAGCATTTCGTGGTCGCAGGTAGACTAAGATGACAATCGTCTTTACAGATATTTCTAAAAAAATATTTTAATCTACCGTACAATATTATTAATTAAAATCGTTTCGATGCACGCAGTAATCACTTACAATATCATTATCTTTTACAGTGTTGCGTGCTGTTTGGGACTTGATTATTTTTAGGACTGGGTTCCAAACAGGTGGTAGCTGCCAAACATCTTCTCTATTAAAATTAGGATGTTTTTTAATTTCAATAGCCTCACGGAGCATTCTAGGTACATATCGGTAACATTATTATTATTATTAAATATTCAAATTATAACGAACCTAAGATAAGGAGCAAAGATCTAGCTGCTTTTTCTTCTTGGACAGGGAATCTCTTAGGCTAAACGGTGGGATACGATGGTGACTTCTTAATTACTCTTACTTTCCTAAGATAAGGAGCGAAGATCTAGCTGCTTTTTCTTCTTGAAAAGGGCATCCCTAAGGCTGAACGGTGGGATACGATGGTGACTTCTTAATCACTTTCCATCTCTTTTTCGACGCCGCTCCTTATAGTCTTTCTTATTCCATTCTCTTATTTTCCGCAGTATGCATATGTCTTCGCATAGTCGGCATATCGGTACCGACATTGAAGCAGCGAGGCGAGTCCTCCGCCCTGACCTGTGACTACGACCTAGAGGGGGGCCGGCTGTACTCCGTGAAGTGGTACCGGGACAACGAGGAGTTCTACCGGTACATGCCGCGTCTGAGGCCACCGCAGCACGCACACAAGTTGGATGGAGTCAAAGTTGATGTACGTGTCTTAGGAGCGTTTACGCCTGTAGTCTTGATTTTGGCGCATTTCATCCCGTGATTTAATAATTTTAATTATTTATTTAATTTTAAGAAAAGGTGTTACAATAGATTACATACAACACTGAACCTCATACTAGGATACCCTGTGTCGTGAGGTCTCTTTCATCACAATAATGGTACCTACCACATAATAGGTTTAGGTTACCAAAGTACATAATATTATTATATAACTAGCGGACCCGGCAGACGTCGTCCTGCCCGGAAAAGCAGCGCCACATATAATTAAAATCGTCCCTGCCATTTAGGAGAAGATCAGTGACATACAGACAGAAGAGCCACCTACCGGATCCAATTGTGTTTTCACACCATCCAGGAAACCATTGAAATATTCACAAAAAAAATCATCCAAATCGGTTCAGCTGTTTAGGAGGAGTTAGGCGACAATCAGATGTACAGAAGAAATAAATATTCGCGGCTTCACTCGCGTTAAATTCTGCTAACCCACGTGACGGATCCTGTTAATTCAGTCCAGTCCAGTCCAGTTCCATCCATCCATCCATCCATCCTTTTATTCGGACCGTCCAGTCCAGTCCAGTCCAGTCACTATCCCACTATCCCACTATCTCACCCCATGTCCAGTCCCGTCCCATGTCCCGTCCCGTCCCATGTTAAATGTCCCATCCCGTCCCATGTCCAATGTCCCGTCTCATGTACCATGTCCCGTCCCGGCCCATGTCCCTTCTCAAGTCCCGTCTCGTCCCATGTCCCGTCCCCCATGTCACATGTCCCGTCCCGTCCCGTCTCATGTCCCATGTCCCGTCCCGGCCCATGTCCCTTCCCATGTCCCGTCCCGTCCCATGTCCCGTCCCCCATGTCACATGTCCCGTCCCCCATGTCACATGTCCCGTCCCCCATGTCACATGTCCCGTCCCGTCCCGTCCCGTCCCATGTCCCGTCCCCCATGTCACATGTCCCGTCCCCCATGTCACATGTCCCGTCCCCCATGTCACATGTCCCGTCCCCCATGTCACATGTCCCGTCCCCCATGTCACATGTCCCGTCCCCCATGTCACATGTCCCGTCCCGTCCCGTCCCATATCCCGTCCCCCATGTCACATGTCCTGTCCCGTCCGTCCCATGTCCCGTCGCATGTTATCAATTGTTCAGCAAATCAAATTTGGTGACACAACGACTGCAGCGCCACCTACCGGGTAAATAAATAAATGTAGCTTATATGACACGTTCGTAGATTTACCATAGCAGCGCCATCTATTCATTACTTACTCAACCCAGTCGAAAGGTATCGACATCTGTTAGAATCATTTGGAGTTAACAGATAATTGTGACTGTCAAATAATAACAGACAAATAATTAGCAATAAATTAAAATTGCGACTATAATTTGAGATTTAAACTATCCTATCTCTCAAGTTGGATCGAACTCCACATGGTGTGCGAATTTTATTATAATCGGTTAAGTGGTTTAGGAGTCCATTGAGGACAAACATTGTGACACGAGATTTATATATATTAAGAAAGATTAATTTAGATTTTGATTCAAGATGTTAAGTGATGAGTGGTGTTGATGTGATGTGATGTCATGAAAGTGTTCCTATTTTTGGGGTAATAGTGTTTTGTGTAAGTAATTGTATGATTCGGAAACGCAAAGAGATATTTACGGAAACTCTTCCGAGAGCCATTTGTTGTAGGAAAGCACTCGATGTAAAATTAAAGAACTATGAATAGCGTTTCCGAATCCGTTCGATTCTCAATAAAACAGGTTTAATCGGATTACATAGCGTATTATTTGTTTATTTACATAGCGTATTATTTAAATTGGTTTTTCTGAGGTTTCGAATGCTTTGCAGCGTTAGTGGTCGCAAAAAGTAGTCGTTTTGTTTCGGTTGCCGGTCAAATTTTACATCGGAAACGGAAACTTGTCGAACTTTTGTGAATAGTAGGTACCGCAGAATTTGATTATCACTTGCTTTAACGGTGAAAGAAAACATCGTGAAGAAACTTGTACACCAGAGAGTGTTCGTTACATTTCTCGATGGTGTGTGTAGTCTGCCAACAGGTACTAGCCAATATGATGGACTAAGTAAGGCTTTAATCTTCTCATTCGAGAAGAGGCTCGAGCCCAGCAGTAGGAAAATAATGGATAATTTATGTTGTGTATAAGAAACTTCTTTGTCAACAAAATAATGTATCGAACAACATTTTTGAGTATTTTATCTTATATAATTTAAAGCAGTTGTTTGAGACATGTTGTTACGTCTGTGTCTCTGTGTCCTACTGTCCTGTAAACCTGATTGTATAGGCTTTTTACCACAACCACTTACAATAAAAATTAGTATGGTTTCTCGTAATTAAAATTGACTAAAAATAATGTCGGTATTATACGTGCTGAAATTTAGGTTTTTTTTCTTCGAAAAGGGGTCATTGGACTCATCATTATGAACAACCTTTACTATGGGACCAACCCTGAAACTGCGAAAAAAAATCAGTTGGTTACATTAGTGTTCACTTAAATCGATAAAATGTCCAAATTACCAGCAGATATTTTTTTTCGCGATTTCAGTGTTGTTCCCATTACATAAAAAAATAAAAATAAAGATGAATCCAATGAACCCTTTTCTGGAAAAAAGCCAATAAAAATTTCAGCATGTATAGCTAATAAAATAAAAACTTTTCTCAAAAAAAAAACGACTTCAAAAACCTTAACTAAAAAGTAAAAAATAATCCTTGTAAGTATGTATTTCAAAATATTTTCATAAACTAACATTTTGAAGGCGGCGCGTGATTTTCATGTACGTTCACATAAACTGTTTTTACTATAGATATGCGCTCGACTGTACATTATATTTACATGACGCAAAGGGTCAATCACGCGCCGCCTTCAAAATGTTGGTTTATGAAAATATTTTGAAATACATACTTACAAGGATTATTTTTTACTTTTTAGTTACTACACACTACTTGAATCATAGTCTTTTTAGTTTGAGCCCAGAAGTGATATAAAAACTCTCCCGTAACTATAAAATAAATGTGTTTTTACTGCCACATTTACAACACTTCTTATGATGTTGATTCTCCTACATATAACAGTTTTTTTTTATTCAGTTGGAGAAATCGACAGCGCGTCGCGTCCACCTTCGGGAGCTGACTCTCAAATCTCGAGGGTTGTACAGATGCGAAGTATCGGAGGAAGCGCCGTCCTTTCACTCAGCACAGGCTGAAGCGTTCATGGAAGTTTATTGTAAGTATACCAGCGTGTTAGTATCATCATCATCATCATCATTTCAGCCGAAAGACGTCCACTGCTGGACATAAGCCTCCCCCAAGCATCGCCACAACGACCAGTCCTGCGCCTTCCGCATCCAGCGGATTCCCGCGACCTTCACCAGGTATAATACCGTAAGACTGCCTCGTTGGTCTAGTGGTCACAAGCGTGACTACTGAGCGAGGGTTCGATACCCGAGCGTTATTGGATTTTTTATGTCAAACACAGACAGACATAAAAAATATAGACGAAGTGCTGCGAACAATCATAGTGAAGTCAATAAAACCGTGCTCCTCCGTGTACAAACCAGCGCTCACGCATACACATGCACCTGAAAGATATTTATTTTCGACGATGCTTACTAGTTGATGCCACACACATGCACATCAAACCGTGCTCACCGCTCTCAGTACACACGTCGCGGCATCCTCCAATAAGCATCGCCAAAAAGAAATATCTTTCAGGTACATGTGTGTGCGTGAGCGCTGGTTTGTACACGGAGAAGCATGGTTTTGTTGGCTTCACTATGATTGTTCGCAGCACTTCGTCTATATTATGTCAAGAAAATTTCACAGTAGCAGCCCGGAGTCAGGAAGTTGGCGGTGCTACACCCCCGGGTCTCGGAGAGTACCTACATAAAGCTGTTGGTGGTCCTACGCCTGATCTCTCTCCAGTCGTGTCGGATTATGAGAGTGAAAGAATAGAGAGTGCACCTGTGATTGCGCAAACACTTGTGCACTATAATATATCTCCTGCAGAGGTGCTCGTATCGAAGTAGCAAACTATACATTTCTTATATTTTGTATCGACTGTCCTTTCTTAATTTTTTACCTACGTGTTTTTTTGTTCTACTTTCTATGTAACCCCACCTATAACTTACCTGCTTGTGTTTATCACTGTTGTTTAAATGTTGCGCGTCGTTAACTGGGACAATAAACTATTTTTCTTTCTTTTTCTTTTCTTTAACCGTGAACTTGCCGTGGTCAGTCTGTGAATAGGTGACCGTTTTGTTTCACATCGAGACCCCTCCATAACTCGGAGAGCACGTAACGTTAAGCTGTCGGTCCCGATTGTCATATGAATAGGTATCAATGGCAGTCGTTACGTGTAGTCAGAATCCTGAAAGTCTGACAACTGGTCTAACCTCCGAAAGTCAGTATTACCTTGTACTATTATTTGTTCTATGGTATTACCCAATAATTACGTTGCGGGGGTCTGATGGCAGACGCTCCGTGTAAAATACTAATCTTCAGCCGCATCTGGTTGGACTAGAAGTCAATCCCAATTTATGTATTTACAAAAAAAAAGTATATAAATATTAATATTAGTAATAATAATAAATAAATATCTTTGGGACATTTTTACACAGCACCATCTAGTCCCAAACTAAGCAGAGCTTGTGGTATGGGTACTAGACAATGGATATAATACGTATATACTTTTTTTTTTTGTAAATACATACTTATAATACATAAGCAACACACCCAGACCAACACAAACACTTATGTTCATCACACAAATATTTGTGTCCTGTGGGAATCGAACCCACGACCTCGTTATCAGCAGTCCGACACTCGAACCACTAGACCACAGAGGTCGTCAATAAAATATATTCAATGTCTAGTTCCCATAGTACAAGCTCTGATTAGTTTGGGACTAGATGGTGCTGTGTAAAATGTCCCAAAATATTCATTTATTTATTTTATTTATTAATTGGGAAAAGGCCGGAGGATGGTGAGATTGGCGAGTCTCCGTTGAGATTGGTCGCCGTGACCGAAAGTCGACGGGAGGACGTTATTACTAGTACCCGTAAGGTTATATTTACGTCGTCATTACAAAGTCACGCTACACGCTACACCTGGTTTGATGGTATTCGATTGATCGTAACATTTATCGCACAATTATTGCTACTCCCAGTAAGTAATAGATACTCCTTTTTAGCATCGTTTCAATATCGATAATCGGGTTTCGACATTTGTTTCTCTTCTCTCTTTAGTACCTAGTCTATTTAATCGGGTTTTTATGTGCCTAATTTGTTTCCACAATTTCGAAACAAAAACAAACCATCATCCTACTTTTGTGAAGATGTTTGGATGTTTGTCACTCAACCGCGCTGTAATAGCTGAACGGATTTAGATGAAAGGCACATAGATAGAACATAACTCGGATTAACATATAGGCTACGTTTTATCCCGGGAAGATAAACAGTTCCCGAGGGATGCGTGATAAGTCTATCTGTGATAAGTCGAATTATACGCGGGCGAAGTGGTTAATATAGGTAGGTACGTTTTATTATTTATTTATTATTTTATCAATATACGTTTACCGGATATTAATAATTATACGTTTACCGGATATTAATAATTATACGTTTACCGGATATTAATATTAATATACGTTTACCGGACTGGGCCGGACACGTTTGCCGAAATGTCGGTCAATTTTTGGGCTAAAATTTGTACCGAGAGGGTACCGAAAAACGTAGAACGGCATCGCGGCAGACCCAGGCGAATATGGCGGGACGAGCTGGACTCGTATACTGGTCCACACTTGCACTTGGCCGGAAAGAGTGGAATAAGGAAAGGGAGGCCTTTGCCTTGCAGTGGGACACTATAAGCTGAAAATAAATAATAAATTTGACACAATAATGGGATCTCGTAAGTTTTACACAGATTCCAAACACATTCCATTTGATACGCTCGTTTAAACGTCAGACCCAAATTCAATTCAAACAAAATTGAAACAGCAATAATGACCTGTGGTTGAACGTAGCTTAGGGATTTTTCACCATGCCATCTCGTAAAATGATTTTACATCCAGAACCAGGGACTGAATAACCCAAAAGTTAAGGTACCTTTAAAGTA
The DNA here is from genome assembly GCA_949699075.1 of Asteroscopus sphinx. NCBI lineage: Eukaryota > Metazoa > Arthropoda > Insecta > Lepidoptera > Noctuidae > Asteroscopus > Asteroscopus sphinx. Next base: position 18,697,330 of record OX453013.1, read on the forward strand.
AGGTATGACGTCATACCGAAAAATAACGGTTACCGGAATATTTCAATACTTAAATTTATTTCAGTAGCGGGTTTTTTAGTTTAGTAATGCAAAACGGTACATATCGGTAGGATAACCTTTATAAATAAGGGTTTTTTGACGCACCGCCAGTCGCCACCATGGCCGCCTGTACAATCCTGTCCTTTACTGATGAGAGGCCCTAGCTTGCGCGATTCTTTATTAAGACTATGATTGTGTTTTGGTTTTTACTTTCGATTGCAAGGATATAGTGAAAGGCTTTCATGGTAAGATGTGGTGATGAAGTAAAAACTTTATTTTTCTCATAAACGTGTAGAGAAACATAAACTAAGTAACTACCTACTTATAGTTAAAACATGTAATTATTACAGTCACTTTCTTTGGAGGCTCCGATATTTACTTTTACGTGTTATTGAATTAACTGAAAACCTCTTAAGGGGTCATTGTACTCATCAGTATGAACAACTTTTACTAATATGGGACCAACCCTGAAATCGCGAGAAAAAATCAGCTGATCCCTACATTTGTGTTCACATAAATCGACAAAATATAGGGATCAGCTGATATTCTGTTAACTCTTGATTTGCTGTTAAAATAAGATTGACCGCTAAACGGATGCAAAAACGGATTCAGTGTGAAAGGGCTAGCTAAGTTCGCGGTAGTAGCTTACGGCCAAAATTAATATCTAATTTATTCACGATCTACCATAATAGAGTTAGAAATTGAACATATTTTGTATGGAGCTTATGTCAAATTCCTATCTCTAGTAGGGCAAATCGTGGATAGATTGGATTTTGGCCGTTATTCGTTAAAGAGAGTCGTGTCCTGAACCAGAAGTCGCAGTTTCGAATCTCACACGACAGCAAAAAAATATGCCTCAGTTTCTAACTTTTGAGTCCGCTTGCGTTAAAGCAATAATTTTTTTAAGGGAAATTATGATCAGGATTTCCAGTTTATTTTACTATACCTACATCGGTATCTATAAAAGAAACATAAATCTTAACAAAACTAAATGTAATTGTAATAATTTTGTCATTACAGATTTTCCCCGTGAAACACCTCGTATTACGGGTCATGAGCGAGCCTATCAATTAAAGGAGCCACTAGACGTAAACTGCTCGTCAGCCAAGTCATTTCCAGCACCGGACCTTCAGTGGCTTATAGATGGGCAAAAGGTAAATCTACTATGAAGACTAGGGTAATAATAAAAACCTGTACCAAGACACACGCACGCTACGCTCACCACGCACTCTTGACATAACGACACTGCGCCTGCAAAGTCCGACCAGCATTTTTTGTTAAAAAAAACAGTTTTATGCTTTACCCAATAGTACCTATATGATAAGCCTAATGTACAACCTACCAATAAAACTCGTCGTGTGTTATAGATAGATAGAATATACTTTATTGTACACCATGAAAATATGAAAATAGTGTGTGTGTGTGTGTGTGTGTTATTCTTACTGTTTATGAAAATAGCTAAAACATACCTATAATACAAAAAAGAGTTTTATTGTTACATCAGGATTAACTATATCCCTATGGGTGTCGTAAAAGGCGATTAAGGGATTAACCAGAGGATGGGCAGCAGCGTACTCTGAGTATTTAACCAACCAACTGCGATCGCCAACCCGCCTGCCAAGCGTGGCGACTATGGCATTTCCCTCCCTTATTTGGAGGCCCATGTCCAGCAGTGGACGTCTTACAGCGAAATGATGATCAGGATTAACCATATAAATCTAAATAATAAGGTATAGAAATGTTATCTACTGTTTAATACTACTGTTACTGTTTTAATACCGGAACGCGTCGCCGGTTTACCGCTACCAACATATAAATACGCCATTACGCCCACCATGTTTCTAGTATTCAATGCAAAATAAATTAAACCTAAAAAAAATTGCGGTGGGCGATTATGAGATATACCTACTAATGAAATCATTCGATTATGAAGATGTCTCGAGATATCTCGATTATAGCAGTTAGTAGTTACTAATTTAGTTAGTAATCGTGATCGCGAGTCAACGCATAGCAGAACAAGCGAAACACGATGGTCGGTCAGGTACACTAAATGAAAATTTGGCTGAGGTTAATTGCCATCAACTCGATTTGTTGATTTAATAGAAATCTATCAATAACAAAAATTAAAATAAGTAAACTTACTTTTAAATGACTCCACCAAAAGTCACTTTTTACAACAGGAATAATACCTAGTTCAAATTAGTAGTACAAAAAACTCGAGTCTCCCTACTTATTAGTAAAAAGTTCAAGTACTAATTTGTACTACTAATCCTGTTGTAAAAAGTTTTCACAACAGGATTAGTAGTACAAATTAGTAACGTCATTCGATTATGAAAATAAATTAGTTACTAATTTCATAATCGCTTATCAACATTAGTATTACAAAGTAATTCGATTATGCCAATCATTCAATAATCGCCCACCGCTAAAAAAAATCCGCTATTACGCTGCAAAATATAATTTTAATACCTAACTCTGCGTCCAAAACAGCACTGATGAAGTGATGATCAAGCAAATGGTTCGCGCTCTGGTGTCCTACGAGACACCTGTACGCGGCGAGAAGTTCACGCGCCTTTACCACTTCTATTACCTTATTATTTAGACTTCTATGGGATTAGCTAATACTATTGGGTAATTCACAAAACTGTTTTTCAACATAAAAATGTTTGTCGGATTTTGCAGGCCTAGGCGCAGCGACAATAATCTCGTAAAATAGTCGCCTATCATTTACTTCACAGCCCCAGCATGGAGGATGGCATTTTCTTACCCCAGTTGAGTACCTATTAGACTAGTAACTTTAACCTACTTTTTAGGGTTCCGAAGTCCTACAAGGAACCCTTATAGTTTCGTCATGTCCGTCTGTCCTAATCCTTTACAGCTTAATAACTTCTACAGTTATAAACATAAGTAAATGAATTTTTGTTAAAAAATAGTCTATATATAGATCTCAATTTTAAAAGAATAAAAAAATAGTTTTTACGTATTTTAGGGGTGGCGTCCATACATGTGAAATGGGGATGAAAAATTTTTTTTCGCTGCACCCCCTCGTTTGGGGTATCATTGAATAGGTCTACTAAAATGAAGGTAATGTTTCATACACCACTTTTTTATCAGGTGTACCATCTGCGAAATATAGCCCTCCAAAGTGGCTTGCAATGTGTCCCCCCCTGCCATTTCTAAACTATGCAACGTAGAAAGTTATAATCTTCCACATTGATAGACCTTTGTGAAAACTCTCTTTTAAAATTATTTCGAGTATAATGTGATTATAATTTTTTGAGTTATAGAGAGAAAACTGAAAAATACTTAAAACGTCCTAATTCAAAGGTCATTGACCTTAGAGAAAAATTATCATAGCAAATAATGCTCCTTTAGCTACTTTCTATTTGAAAAAATCACAAAAAGTAACTTTGACGTGACACACTTCTTAAATTTGGCTTCTTGAATTTATCGCTAGATGGCGCTACTAACAACACGCTCTGAGTCGCGAATGCTGCCGATTATTGCAAAAATTAAAATAGCCATGATTAATATTCGATTTGATTCGTTTGTAATTACACCTACTTAAGGAACCCTATAATACTGAGCATGGCCCGACATGCTCTTGGCCGGTTTTACCTTATATGGTACGTAGGTAGGTAGCTAAGACTAGTACAGGTAACTAGTCTTAACTAAGGTTACTTGGGGTAAGTCAGAACACGGGTTAAGTTCGTTCAAATGGATATCCCGCAGAAAGTGTCGTCACAATGTGATAAACGGATGTGACACACTAATCCTCCGAGCCTTTTCCCAATTATATAGGGGTCAGCTTCCAGTCTAGCCTGATGCGGCTGAACATCAGTATTTTACACGGAGCGACTGCCATCAGACCCCCGCAACCCGGTGACTGGGTAATACCGACATTCGGAGGTTAGACCAGTTGTCAGACTTTCAGGCTTCTGACTACCCGTAACAACTGCCATAGATATTCGTATGATAACCGGGACCGACAGCACGGAGGTCTCGATGTGTAACGAAACGGTCACCCGTCCACAGACTGACAGCGGCAAGTACAGCTTAACCTTGCACTTTATTAACGCCAGCAATTAAAAATGTCACTACACTCTGCGTCAAATCCATTTGAACGAACTTACCCCATGTCCCGAATTACCCCGAGTCACTATAATTAATTATAATCTTCCAACAGTTTGCTTTAAAAATTCCTTTCTCCAGATTACAGACAGATCGTGGTTGATCGCGTTCGGTGCGAAGCCTGCACCGCAAGGGTTGCTGGTGTCGACCCTCGGCTTGAGAGCGCCCACCAAACAACGCATGAAACTCAAATGTGTTGCCACTATAGGAACACATAGGAGAGAACGCACTGTTTTTATAGGTAAAAACTTTTACATAAGGGTGATAGGTATGCCACTGGTCAAATTTCTTTGTCCAATCCAGTTTGTTTGTTGATCTGTGTTTTATTACACACAACATTTGATAAAAATCATCCAATTTCTTTGATCAGTCAAATTGGACAAAGAAATTTTACAACCCTAAGGTACAGTCAGAAATCTTTCCGGTAAACCACCACTAAGGCCAGGGCCGGATTAACCATGTCGGGGCCCTTAGGCAATGCAATTCCTTGGGCCCCTTTTCAGCCGTTTGAAGATCATCAGCTCTTTCAAGTTGATGAAGGGATCACGGTCGCAAAACACACAAATCTCAATTACAGATCAAGCATTTCAAAACTTTTGTTTGTCATACAATACGCTACGTAACGCATCCATATTATTAGTTCTACTACTCGATATTAGATGTTCTGTAGTATTGAAAGTATTTCATCAACTGACAACATGCGTGATTAAAAGCAAAAATACCTATTGTCATTGAGGATACAAATTTTACAATTAAATTGTCACTGCATGAAACATTTTCAATTGCTTTTGTGCGCGCATTGTGGCGATGCTTGGGGGAGGCCTATGTCCAGGACCAAGTGCCAACAAATGCAGCAGTGGACGTCTTTCAGCTGAAATGATGATGATGATGATGTGCGCGCGCGGGGCCCCTAGCCGATGCGGGGCCCCTAGGCAGTTGCCTACTCTGCCTAATGGTTAATCCGGCTCTGACTAAGGCTAAAATCTATTGCACTCAATGTTCGATGGCAGCGGTAGCTACGTGTAATGTAGCGGGATTCGTTCAATGGATTTTGTCGATTCGGTCACGATCCTTCGCGGTGATACATTTTCGTCCAAAATTAATATCCAATCTATCCACGATTTACCCTACTGGAGATTGAAATTTGAATTTTGTATGGAGCTTATGTCAAACTCCTATCTCTCGTAGGGCAAATCGTGGATAGATTGGATATTAATTTTGGACGAAAATGTATCACCGCGAAGGATCGTGACCGTACATACAACGTGTTATTGAAATAACTGAAAACCTCTTAAGGGGTCATTGTACTTATCAGTATTAACAACTTTTACTATGGGACTATCAGCTGTTCCCTACATTTGTGTTCACATAAATCGACAAAATGTAGGAAAAGGCTGTTTTTTTTCGCGATTTCATTGTTGATCCCATAGTAAAAAATGTTCATACTGATGAGTACAATGACCCCTTAGGAGGTTTTCAGTTATTTCAATAACATGTTGTATACATTTCTTCTTTCTCCAAGCCTTAGATGCGGCTGAGCATAAGTATTTTACATGGAGCGACTGCCAGCACGATCCATGCAATGACCGTTGGAGCAGACGAATCCTTGAGTGGAGACCGTGAATCGGCAACCGCTCATTGCACCACACATGCAGCAGTATCTGATAGCTGTGCCACCATCATAGTACCATCGATGCTAACTTAGTACTAAGAAATAACAACTTTAGCATACAAAAATACCCAGTTAGGAATAAACATCTATGAAATTTCACAAATGTTCTACATGACACACTAATGGACTAATGTAGGTCGCCACTATTCGCCACTTGAAATCTTCAAATCAGTTTCGACCACTTACATGAGCCGTCAAAACTGCCGCTTTAGTGATTAGCCAACAGCCGCCTTGGTAGGGCCTATCGGATTACAGTACCCCGCCTCGGGTAGTGGCAGAATTTATTGTACGCATTTATTCAACATAAGGCGTCTATTGGGCTGTATGCGTGAATACAAGGGTCAAGCTTATGATAAGTGATAACGAAAAATAGTAGCAAAGATTTAAGTTTACCAATTAACCAAATCTTTATTTTACTTTTCAGAAATAAACTCTTCAAGCTGGAACAAACCGTTCTGTTTGTTAATAATGATAACGCTCAAAATTGTTTGTGTTAAGATATCGTGATAGTGTTCATTTCCAAATATACCCAATTTATATGTAAATAAAGTTCATTTTGTAAATTCGTTTTATTACTTTTCCTAACACCCGAAATAACAAACACAATCTTTTAGAACATTATAATATGTAATCACTTATTTTTAACAATATACAAAAGAAGAACGAACATAAGTTATACACTAAGATCAAAATTAAAAGTAGGTTTATTATTACGATAGTTTGCGAAATCATAACAACTAAGTTAAATAATGTGCAAAAATGTATTTAGCTATTGTTTGAAACTACAAATAACGGGTGTAAAAAGCCCTATACACAAAGCCGAAAGCTACGTAACCTACACATTATTACGATGTTTTTTTGAAGTGAAACTTCTATACATGCTGAAATTTGAGTCGCTTAAATCCCGAAAAGGGGTCATTGTACTCATCATTATGAACAACTTTTACTATGGGACCAACCCTGAAATCGCGAAAAAAAAATCAGTTGGTCCATACATTTCTGTTCACTTACTTAAATCAATAAAATCTAGGGACCACCTGATTTTTTTCGCAATTTTAGGGTTGGTCCCATTGTAAAAGTTGTTCATAATGATGAGTTAAATAACCCCTTTTCGGGAAATAAGCAATTCAAATTTCAGCTTGTATAGACGGGGGTATTAGGATTTTTTTTGTCACGAAAAAACGTTACGGCCGCGTAAATGAAGACAAAAAGTCCAGTCGCTCTATTTTTATGAGCGATTCTATTTTCATAAGTCTAACATTGTCACCGAAATGCTATCGTAACCGATAACTTACATGTCGAATTTAACTTACACTTACGTCTTTTGGTGACATCATTACGGGCAGATTGTTAATGTACTTTTCCAATTTGAAAAGCTGCCCGTAAAACTTCAAATTAAAATTTTGATGCGATTCTTTTTTCCACTTTTCAGTTTCCATTCGTTTTTCCACTTGTCCGTTGCGATTCGTTTTTCCACTTGTCCATTGAAGTTTCACTTCTACCATGTGTCCCAGCACACATTTCGTTTTTTTATACTAGGCCAATACCTGTGACCAACTGGTTATGGAGATTTTGAAGGTCACACTCACAAGCACGCTCACCCGGCCTACAGGCCAATTCACGTAACTAAAGAAACTGCAGTTACAGTGCAGTCGCAGTTAAGTTTCGATCGAAACAATGCTTTTCGTATTCTTTTATCTACGGCGATCGCTGTCAGAAACAAACTGCAGCGTCACTGCAACTTGATCGGCGCGTCATGAAATGCGTGAATTAGGGCCCTGTTCTACTCAGCTCAACACGCGTAGGCACTGTGGCACGTGTTAAATTGCGGGCCATTGATCAATCAACTCAGCCTATCGCAGTCCACTGCTGGACATAGGCCTCTCCCAAGTTGCGCCACAACACTCGGTCCTCTGCCTTCCGCATCCAGTCCCCCCCAGTCACGTTCTTTAGGTCGTCGGTCCACCTGGCAGGGGGGCGCCTTACGCTGCGTTTGCCGATACGCGGTCTCCACTCAAGGACTCGTCTGCCCCAGCGGCCATCGGTCCTTCGACGGACATGGCCAGCCCACTGCCACTTCAGCTTACTGATCCTAAAAGCTATGTCGGTCACTCCGGTCCTTCTCCGGATAATCTCATTACGGACTTTATCCTTCAAAGAAACTCCAAGCATAGCTCGCTCCATAGCTCGCTGAGCGACTTTGAACTTGTGGACTAGCCCAACTGTCAGTGTGGGCCATTGATAACAAAGTCATTTTCCAGAAATTATTTTTTCACAATGTTACTTAACAGCTGTTTTTAACACCTAAAAAAGCCACTTTCCAGCTATATTTTTTTCATTGGATTGATGTACCGTATGTTCAGAATTCGGCTTTGTGTTGGTTTTTTTTACACCCAGTATATGAAAGATATGGTTTTATGTACAGTAATACGAAAACATTTTAAAATTAAAATGCGAGCCAATGATAAAATACATAATAATTTAAAACATCTGCGCAATTTAACAGTATTGTTCAATCTATGAAATGTTCAATTAGAATGAGCTTTGACTGGCGCTCTCACCAACGTCACGGCACGGCGAAGGATTTTTGTAAGCTGAAATGATTTTAAATCTTATTTTATTGATCTTAGCACTCACATTTCGTTGATATTCTCACAAGGAGACATACCACCGTATAATCAAGTTTCCTTGTGACACATGACGATATCAACGAAATGTGTGCGCTAAGATTATTAAAATAAGATGCAAAATAATTTCGACTTATAAAAATTCTTTGCCGAGCCATGCCGTGGGTGAGCGCTAACCTTAGAAGTCTGTTTTGAACCCTGTGGCCTAATTAATAAAAATAAATGTTGATATTAGTTAATAAATTCATAAGAACAATCTAGAATATTGTCATTATCACTATTATAGACAAACGAAATAATTATCGTAGCATGAAATGAAAATTGGAGATTATTTAAGCCTTTTTGGTTTATAATTACCAAATAGTTCATGATTATAATAGTTAATTGTAACGACAAAAGTAATAATTTTATCTAGTGAACACTTAACAAAATGGATCAAATAGCGTGTTTTGACTATTGGACTATAAACGATCGAGATATTATGGATGCATTACATAAAGTACGTGCACACTCTACCTAATTATTCCAATCATTTCCAAAACAAGTTACCTCCTATTTCAAAATCACTTCCAAGCCAACCAGGCTTCTGGGGGCCTTATTTAGTTGTTGTGTTGTTGTTTAGTTCTTGTATGCAGTTAATCTGAACACAACCAAATGTATCCAGTGTCCAGTACCTTACAAAACATTTCTCGTGATGTCACAGCAATATGATATAATATTTCTCTAACATTTTTACTATTTTGTGTACCATGTTATCTTATTAATTATCTTAAGAAACTCACACTAATTTCTTGCATGAAATAAATGGTGAAAGCACAATAATTTTTAAAAATTTAACACTATTAGAATTATTTGCACAAACCCTTGAAGCTGCATATTTTTACTTTGTAGTTTTACACTGTGTAGTTATTTTTCAAGCTGAAGATGTGATACAACTTGATACAAGATAACTCCAATCAACAATTATTGTGAAATAGTACTGGGTATCAGGGAAAAGCTTCCGAAAACGAAAATATTTGATAGTGCTGGTGATTACTGATATGAAACCACAAAAAAAAATGCGATGATTTTTGGATTATTTCATTTTTTTTTTGCATTTTTCGTCCTTAACCAGTTTTGGGCAGTTAAATAAAACTGATTTGCAAAAAAACCCCATTTATTTACTTAATTTTTTCAAGTTCGCAATGTAATTCAAATAAAATATCAGCTGGCGGTAGGGGTGAACGACACCCGCTCGCATACGCAGTCCGTGTCGTAGCGAGCGTAGGTAGGTTAGGTACTCGCGGCATTGATCCCGATTTTTGTATGCTTTACATTGCGGGTTTGCAAAATACCAAATCACTAAAACAATGAGTATAAGGCTAATGGTTATTGGTATTCGATTTTGTTTAGGTAGTATAATAATAGCCTTTTAGTTTCGGGAGCGTTTCCCTGACACCCAGTATGTATACAGTTATACACATGTGGTCTAATCTAGATTGAAAATCTTATAAAAATAACAAGACTACATTTGCAACACATTAGGCACTGTGAATATACTCTAGTACAAGACAGCCAATAAAATCTTATATCTTCAAATAAGTAAAATGCATCAAACCTAGCCTTCCTGACCAAAATCATCCATGAACTTCCTAAGCCTGACCATGTCTTCATCATTTACTGTTGGTTTTGATATTGCTAGAGACCGAAGCATATCGGACATAGTAACTGGAGGTTCATTCAATTTATCGCCAGGGACATCCATCCAAGTCATTTCCATAGAACCTGGATCGCCGGGAGAACATGGTGTTAGGAGATCATTGACAATAACATCGGGATCTGTTGGGCTGGGTCCAGATACTTTCTTGAAGTGTGTAGCAGACTGTACTTTACGTACAGGCTGCATCAATGCATCTCGAACCACAATACATATGTCAGCACCAGAATACCCTTCGGTTTTAGCAGCTAGCGTTTTTAAATCCTGCTCAGAGAGTTGATGCCGCGTATTTCCCAAGTGCAGCTTGAACATATCCAATCGCGCATGCTCCTCTGGAAGGGCGATATAAATACGTTTCTCGAAACGTCTTCTGATAGCAGAGTCAAGTACCCATGGAATATTCGTGGCACCGAGTACTAAAATGCCATCCATATCATTACCAACACCCTGCATCTGCACAAGAAATTCGGTCTTAATTCGTCGTGCAGATTCGGACTCATTGTCAGAACGAGATGAACATAGAGAATCTATTTCATCAATGAATATGATACTTGGTTTGTGTTGACGAGCCAGTTCAAACAGATTCCTCACCAACTTCTCAGATTCACCAAGCCACTTAGAAACAAGATCAGAAGATGAGACAGAGAAGAATGTTGAGTTGTTTGCTTCTGTGGCTACTGCTTTTGCTAAGTAAGATTTACCAGTACCAGGTGGCCCAAAAAGTAAGATACCCTTCCAAGGTATCCTTTTGCCTGTGAACAGATGAGGGAATTTGATGGGAAGAATAACAGCTTCCTTCAAAGCTTCTTTAGCTGCCTCTAAACCAGCAACATCACTCCACTTGACATGTGGTTTTTCTACTACAATTGCACCTTCAAGTTTTCCTTGAAGTTTTTTCTTTTCAGGATTATCAGAATCGCTGTCACTGTCACTTTTTTTATCTTCGCTTTTGGAGTTGGACTCTCCATCTTTGACAGATTTTTTCTTCTTGCTATCTTTTTTGAGGTACTCCTTGAGTTTTTCAGCCCTATCAAGGTACTGTAGACATTTTGCTCTAATACTTTCTTTAGCTTTTTCACCTTGAGCTTCATATTTAACGGCATGAAGGAAGTACTCTACACCATGCTCGTAAAGACGTAAAGCTTCTTCATAGTTCTTATTCTTGTCCTCTTCAGTAGCTTTTGTAACAAGGTCAATAGCCTTCTGCAAAGTATTGGATGACGCCATTCTCCTTTACCAAATGCTTACCTGAAAAATATTATTTATTTATTATATTCTTTATTGAACATTACACCAAACAAAAACAGACAATAGTTTACAGAAAGATTAAGTAAGTACAATGGGCGGTCTTATCGCACAAGGCAATCTCTTCCAGACAACTTTTGGATGGACTAGAAGAATGGGAACCGATCGTGGGTAGGTAGGTGTAAAAGTAGGTACGTTTCGTACATAATATACCTACTTAAATATAATAATATAAAGTAATGATTTATTATTTTTAACGCATTTTACGCATGCGAAACGAAATCTAACGATTTAAATTGTGGAAAGAAAAAATCGCTCACGAGCAGGATTCAAACCTGCGACTCCTGGCTCAGTACGCCAGTGCTTTAGCCACTAAGCTACCGTGAACACTGCTCGTGGTAACGAAATTCTCATCCACTTTGTTCATCTTCTTGGTTCGCTGACGTCACCCAAAGATGTACCAAGTGGATGAGAATTTCGTTACCACGAGCAGTGTTCACGGTAGCTTAGTGGCTAAAGCACTGGCGTACTGAGCCAGGAGTCACAGGTTCGAATCCAGCTCGTGAGCGATTTTTTCTTTCCACAATTTAAATCGTTAACATAAAGTACATGTAATTTACTTAAATAAGTATGAGAAATATATATAATATAATATACTAATAAATACAAATATAAAGTGTAGTAGTTGAGCAATTTCAAGAAGTAGTGAAACAGATTGACAATAATACATACATATTACAGTTTTAGTAGTAGCAGAGCTCCTTGTGACAGAGCTTGTCCGGGGAACTACTACCATCAATTCTACTGAAATTACAATCACATGAGACTTTCCATCTTCATGTCTCAAATTGGCGAACTAACTTGCGGTACTGTTTAGACAACAGCCTAGTATTGCAGTTGTTATGGGCAATAGTAACCGCTTAACATCAGGTGGGCCTTTAGCTCGTTTTGCCATCCCATACTAATAAAATAAAAGAACAGCAATTTAATGGTCATTTTGATTTTGACACTATGATGAGGAGAAACACCTGCAGGTGTAGCTTGACCACTGTAGACAAGGGTTTTGTCTATAAAAGAATAGACAAAATGCAATGACGTTTTGTCTATTCTTCCATAGAAAAATCTCTTGTCTACAGTGGTCATGCTACACTTGCTATAGAAAAATATTATGGTAATGTGACCTTTAAAGCTGTAGGCATATTATAATAATCAAAGTAAACTGTTGTTGTTAGTAGACTGGTTATAGTCTAGCTACTCCAAACAGTCGTCCAACGCGTGAGTAGTGTCCCAAGCTGCCTTGAAAACTGTCAAACAATGTCCCGAGTTACCTTTAAAATCTGTTGATATCAATTTTCACTGAACCACTGTTTATAACAAATACAGTCAAACCTGGGTGAGTGCGAACTGGATAAACGAGAAAACTCTACAAGTGAGAGTAATTGCCAGGTCCCGTCATTTTGAGCCTCGAAAACCTCTACAAGCGAGAAACAGAAACCTCTATATGAGAGAGTCGGTTTTCACGTCTGGACCTCTATAACTGAGACTTCCATGCCCTATACCTCTATTAGCGAGAGTTGAGCATATTTATTATCTGTTATGAAACTTTCTAAATGTCGTGGAACTAACGCACATATGGTTCGCCTAACTAACAAAAAAAAACAACAAATCGAGCGTCTTTGTGTCCCACCCAGGTCATTGTTTTTGCACCACATTCTTTTAGAATGGCCAAATGTGCATCTGCACCGACTTTTTTGTCAAACTTATAACAGTTGATATGTATCAATTGCAAAGAAAGTTTCTACAGCTATTTAGTTACCTCTGCAAGTGAGAAAAACCGCTCCTGCACCTCTATAAGTGAGAAACTTGGTTAAGTGAAAAACCTCCATGAGCGAGAAAAAGATTCCGGTCCCTTGAACTCTCGCTCATCCAGGTTTGACTGTAATTACATTGTGAATTGTGATATAACTATGAATTAAATGCATTGGTTCAACCAAAGCTTGGCAAAAATAGGACATGATATCTGCTAGTTTTCATAATGAATAATTTTATACTATTTTTACACACACATTAACACATCATCATCATCATCATCATCATCATTTTCATCATCATCATCATCATCATCATCATCATCCTAGTCCGGTATCACCCATTGCTGGGTATAGGCATCTTTTCGCCAGCCTCTTCGATCTTGTGCATCTCTCATCCAAGTATTTCCTGCGACTTTGGCGATACCATCAACCCAACAGGCTTTTTGCATTAACATATGCCGAGCGAAATCTAAAGATATAAATTGTCAAAGAAAAATTCCCATAGGAGCAGGATTCTCTAATAATGAATATTCCTGAGATTTTATATCACCTGCACTGTTATGCAGATTTTTCGGACATGAGTTAAGTACTCATGTACTTAACAAGTGTTACTCATATTATGTAAAATTTTAATGATTTTGTTTAGTTCAACATTATTATATAATATTATTCCATTTAAAAATCTATAAATAATGTCATAAGTTACCTGACATTGTTTTTGTTTCTTTAGGTGACTATCATGTTGAATAATTTCAAAGTTATTTACAAGTATCAATCATTTAAATTTTGTTTAACACCCCTATGGGTAAAATTTTCAATAAGTTATATGGAACTTTCTTACTACAGAACAATTTAAGAAGATTGTACTTGATTGTAGACTGTAAAAAGCAACTAGACTATACAACATTAGTTTATGTTTACCATAAGCCTGTAAATGGATCATTTTACTCATTATTATGAACAACTTTTACCATAGGACCAACCCTGAAACCGCAGAAAAAAAGTTTTTCCATACATTTGTGTTCACATCAACAAAACATAGGGAACAGCTAGTTTATTTATTGCAATTTTAGTGCTGGTCGCCCCATAAAAGTTTCACTTAATTTTAAGTACTTTGACCCCTTTTCAGATTTATGGTGAACAAAAACTTAGTCAACATTACTATGAATTAATTTACATAGTAAAATAATCTGATGACCAGTCTCACTAGCCACTATTATAGCTAAAATATTGGACAGTCTGCTTAACGTACATCTGGGCACACAGTTTGTCCACAGAGAGCACTATCATGTGTCTCAAGCAGACTGTTCAGTATTACAGTGACCGGAAAACACCTTTGCATGTTATCTGGATCTCTTAAAAGCTTTCGATCTTCGAAATTATATCACAAGGTTTTTATGATTATTAAAGAATGTTTTGTTTTTTCTTTTGCTACAGCCAAATCAATGATCTTAGATAGACTAGTTTAGTGAATTATTTGCTAAATTATGAATATAGTCTATTCTGTAATGCTAATTGAGTGAAATTACTGTCTTTCAACATTCCCATGCAATAAATTACGAACAAGAAATAGGTAAATACTGCCTATTTAAACAAGTCAATATCAGGTAGTGGAATATGTATGTCATTTTGGGGTTTTAGTACCTTTCACAGGAAAGGTCTGTGTGACAAAAATTTCTGCTTGTTATTTTTAAGGGTGTATAATGCAAGCTATTTGTGAAGGTGTGACGCGGGGCTCAGACAGTTAGCCTCTCGCCTCGAACGAAGTAGGTTGTTGTAGTTGAGTGAAATAAATGACATTTTGTTTTGTGCAAAATATGAGTATTAATTAATATAACCACACCTGTAGGGGACGTAGGGGCTAAGTCACAATTTCATGGGGCCCTATAACAGTGATATGGTATTCTATCAGTCTCCGGATTATACACACAAGTCAACATCTTATGGCTATTTCATGTTGAAAAAGGGAAATTAAACTTCAAACATACCTAAACAACAAGATGGATCATAGGTGTATATAGGACAATCAGTTGTAAGAACACACCTAATGACATGACAATAAGGAGGAAAAAACACGATTATCTACAGGTATGCATGTTTAAAATAGGAAAAACAAAACCATTTTGAAATTTTCGATTGATATTACTCCACTGCTTTAATTGGCTTAGGATGTGAATGAGACCTCCCAAGAATTAATTGATATGGCCATTTCATGTTGTTATGCTTTGCCCAATGACGAACTGGGTAGTCAAATGAGATCACGGACAAAACGGCCATGGAATTTACGCGTTTCAACTAAGTTACATACATCAAGATGTTTACTTACCATCCACAGGGGTTTAATTAGGCTCAATTTAAGGCAATACTTGATTTTTAGTCTTGTAAAATCACGTAAAATGCGACAAAAGCTTAAAATGCAAGATGAAACAAATCGTTGTTACTTGTTAGTCATAAAATGACATATTGTTGCGTTACATTGCCACATTAAAAAACTAAATAATTATGTTTGTTCCTCATAATATCCATTGACCTAATACGACCTATTATTGCATTATCAAAGAAGAAGAAGTCTTATAGAAATATGAAAAAGCATCCATGAAACTTTGTTTTATTTATTTTACTAGTTGTATTTATTAACTGAATAAAACGTATTTATAAGCTGGCAACAAAATCAACCACAGATTAATGATATATTGTACTAGTAAAATCAACAAATTACTTTTGTTTTTTTAATTTCAAGGACTGGAGACAAAGGAAACAAAAAAACTCTAGTCTACAACTTTGACACAGATTTTACATTTTACTCATTTCTAGTCAAGCGTTCACAGACGGTCAAGCGGCTTGACGGCAAGCACGTAGTTACGTTTTGTGTTCTCAAGCAGCTTGCAAACATCAAGCGGTTTGATCAAGCATGAGGCATTTTTACTCATTTTGTACGTACGTTTTGTTACTATTAATATCACTGTTCTAACGTACAAAATACCAGTAGGTACTGTACCAGTGATAACTGGCGGGTGAGTCACAAAGCATGAAAGCATCATCTGCGATAATTGCTATCGAACGCTCCTGTGCTTGATTAAGCTTCCCTCAAGCAATAATATATAATCGCATCAAGCAGGGCACAAGCATGTAGATGCTAGGCTCAAGTGTCAATCAAATATTGTAAACGATCAACTACGCTTGAATCAGGCTAAAATCTACGTGCTTTTTTCAAGTCGCTTGACCGTAAAGTTTTAATCTTCACTGACATGTGAGAATCGACCGTCTGTGAAGATTAAAAATAATTATGTATATTGTTTGGAATGCTACCTATTCCGTTTACACTAATTACCAGTTTCGAATGATATATAGTTTCGTCATTCAATCGGGACATTATGGATAGGTTTATTAAAAATCCAATATAGTATTAAAAAAGCAAATAATTTATTTAATCACGTATTACTTACCTAATTTATTATTAACAGTAATTAATAAATTTAACAATTAATTTAGGTAGTTAGGTTATTTAAGATAGCATAATCCCATAATTTCTTCACCCATAAATAACCAAACCACCAAGCAAGCAAGCGCAGCTTGCAGCCACCAAGTGCAGCAACACACTTGCCGTAAGTTACGTCGCCGACACTTCGGCGGTTGAATTTTCGGTCGTAGTATTCGGTTGGCATAACTCACCAAACGCGCCGGAATAACAAGGCGTCTTGTTCAGCGCATTACGCGACGGAAAGTTACGTGGCGTCGTAGTCGGTCAGTGTCGTCATTTTTCATAGAGGTATCGCGTCGGAAGCGCACGCCAAAAGTTTAACTACGTGCGCCGAACTTTCGGTTGCGTAACTCGTCGCGTGAAGTACCGCTTACTATGCAAAATACATTGAATGCGCTCTCGCGGAAATAGTCTATCGACAAAAGGTTCAGCACTACGCTGAACGCGACGTTATTTTGGCTGATGTGTCATCATAGGTTACTTCACAGACTAAGAAGTGTACTGGTTACTTAAAAAACAGTGCGAGTGTATTGAGCTGAACGTTCAGAAACGTACTTTCGCCAGTTGTGGCCGCGCACTTATAGAACAGTCAACCGCATATCAATGGTAGCAATACCAGTATAAGCAGAGTCTGTCAGGTCTTGTATGAAACTGACATACTAAGCCAGTTACGCTTATAATGCTTTTGCTACATTGATATGCAGTTGACTGTGTTGTATACTGTTCCACTGCCAGTACCCAGGCACTGGCACCTTCTCAGTCCGAATGAGATGGATTCAGGCCTTAAAGGATTCAGCGACGGTCAAGCGGCTTGCTTGAACCAAGCACGTAGACTTGTAACGAGGCTAAACTCGTTACGCTGCTCACCACCTTATTTGGATTTCCTGGCCACTTTATTAAAACTTTACCTATCCAAACTCAAAATTTTAAATTCTTCTATAATTTTCTATTTTTATCAAAAAACAACAGACTTATATAAGTCGCAGCCTTGGCCGGGCATGGACGTGTCCGACCATTAAATTTTTTTTTTTATTATTTTACTTATCCAGTTCTATATTGTACGCTGAAAGACACTCATGTGTCTGTGACTGTGTCTTATAATCATTATATTATTTTATTAACAAATAGTCAATGTATCAATTTACCAGTTAGTGAGATACAGTATACCAAAAACGTTCCTGTTGTGTTTTTATTGTTTGTGCCGACCTACCAACCTACCTACCTACCTGAATCCTGAATCCGGCCAGAGCTCACTGCACTGGTGTAGCAGCAGCTCAATCATTTTATAGTCGGAGTTGACCTACCACTCCTCCGGCCCTCCGTACTACTGACCCTCTCTGCCCTCCATACCTCAGAGGAGTTCCATAACTCCATACCACTAGTTCCTGCAGTTCCTGTACCACTAGTTCCTGTCGTTCCTGAGTTCTGTTCCTGTAGTTCCTGTTCTCCTCCTACTTCCGTGTGTCACCGTGTGTCAAGCCACCGAACCTTCGACCCTGTGAGTCTCCTGCCCGAGCCACCCACACCGGCCACGACGTGACAGACTATAGCTTGAGTCAAGCTTGGTTGATTGTTTATAATGTGTGCTTGATGCTTGATATGATTTTATATTTTTGCTTGACGGAAACGCTTGAGGCGACGTTTTTACCGCATTCGCGAGTGGCTTGATCAAGCACAGGACCATTTGACGCTTTGTGAGATACCAGTGATAATAATTTTAAGGAACAACAGAATGAAAGTGTTTCTGCTACTATTAATCTTGCTGTAAGAATTCGTACAAAATGAGTAAAAATGCATGATGCTTGAACAAGCCGCTTCATGCGTGTATCAAGCTGCTTAAGGAAGCTAAACAAAACTACGGGCTTGCCGTCAAGCTGTTTGACCGTCTCGGAACCCCTTTAGTCCTCCAAGCTTGCCTAGTGTGGGTAGGCAGCCTACCAGCTAGCTTGCACTAAGAGCGTATGTATGGGGACAGCTGGATTGCAGTACGACCGCTCTGAAACCACGCTTTGCGAAGAATGCGAAGTGCACGTGCAGCGCAGGTACAGTCGCGTAATAAGTGTGAGCAGGACAAAGGAAGGCGAAAGAAAGACGGTTAATTAAACAGGTCCATAATGATGCACCGTCATTTAGCCATACAGGTTTGACCATATATACTATGAACCGAATTGGCCAACCCCGATTCCACGTGGTCTTGTCTGCCTACCCCTTGAGTGTTTTGTAAATCCGGAGGCGCGGAGGGCCCGCCCACATAAACAATCCACAGGCACCCGTGCGAGCCGAAGCGGCTGAGGCTGGTCCTGGATCCAACAAATGGATGGACCAAAAAGCCGAAGCTGCGAAGGCGAGCATGGGTAACTGCGATTTGTAACGCAAGGGCGGAGCAAGGGCTGCATTTCGCCGGAGAAGTATAAATTGCAAGGGGTACAAATTTCAAAAATGTATGCCTATCTCGTTAAGGATTATGGAATCTCTTTCATTTTTAACCATACCTACACGACTAGCCATGCACAATTCGTGTATAATAATATTTTGGAACCTGTTTACTCACCTCTTACATTATACATGCTGAAATTTTAATGGCTTCTTTTTAGTGATGAGATCGTTAAAAATGTAGATCCGCGGATACGGATACGGACCACAACTTTAGTAGTATTTCGTATTCTGTCGGCGCCACCGCCGGTGCGCGTGACCTTGGACCGACAGTTGACAGCACAGACCAAGTAGAGATGCTAGTTGACAGTACCGCGACGTGTTTTGACTTGCACTGTGCGTGTTTTTGTTTATAGTTTAGTGTGACACAAGATAGCATAGTTTAAGGTTTTTTTTGGAGACGTTATAAGTTAAATAAAAATAATAATATGTGATTTTAAGAAATAAAAAGTAGGTAATTCGATTTGAAGTTGGCAGTATTTCATTAATTGCTAACTTTCCTTACAATTTCATATACGTAATGAAATGTATTAATGTAAAAGATCCATTCAAGATCCACCAAAAATACGCTGGATACGGATACGGATATCCGGAACAAACAAAACAACAACAAAATCAGGTGGTCCCTACATTTTATCGATTTAAGTGAACACAAATGTAGGGATCAACTGATTTTTTTTTCGAAATTTCAGGGATGGTCCCATAGTAAAAGTTGTTCATAATGATGAGTACAATGACCCCTTTTCGGGAAAGAAGCGATTAAAATTTCCGCATGTATACTCACTCAAGGAGTGATTAAGTGAGTATTGAGTGGAGACCGCGAATCGGCAAACGCAGTGTAGGGCGACCCCCGGCCAGGGTGGACCGACGACCTAATGAAAGTAGCTGGTGGGGACTGCATGCGGAAGGCAGAGGACCGAGTGTTGTGGCGCAATTTGGGAGAGGCCTATGTTCAGCAGTGGACTGCGATAGGCTGAGTTGATTGATTGATTGGCATTATATTAAAATTATATACCTACACGACTAGTACGCACAATTCGTGTACCTATGTTTTGGAATCACAGATGTAAAAAACGCAAAAATACACTGCTAACGTATTTTGTCAGCATTTCAAAATACCTAAACGCGAGCAGTTTCCTATGGATGCCTACTGGGCCTTAATTCACGTAATTTTATGATGTGCTGATCAAGTTGCAGTAACGCTGCAGTTCGTTCCTGACAGCGACCACCATAGATAAGAGAATACGAAAAGCATTGTTTTGATTGAAACTTAACTGCAACTGCACTGCAACTGCACTGCAACTGCACTGCAACTGCACTGCAACTGCACTGCAACTGCACTGCAACTGCACTTCTTTAGTTACGTGAATTGGCCTACTGGTCTTGTATACTCAGATTAAAAAATATGTATAAAATGCTATTTGGGTTTTTATTTTCGTCATTCAATCGGGACAATTGGGACAGGTTTATTAAAATTCCTTTGTATTAATTTAATAAATCAACAATTGTATCAAAAAGCAATTAATTTATTTAGTTAAATATTTACACTAAGACAACATAACACAAATCACATAATTCCTTCACCCATATGTATAACAAACCACATAACATAACCAGCCCAGTACTGTCCCATTGCGGGCACGGGCCTCTTCTCAGAAAGAGAAGGATTTAGACCATAGTTCACCACACGCTGGCCTAGTGCAGGTTGGCAGCCTTCACACACCATCGAGACTTTTATGGAGCACCAGTGGCGTAAGCAAGGGCCCCGGGGCAAAAAGTTAAAAGTCGAACATTCTTTATCCAACTAGGATATTATATAACTTTTTAGAACTTCGTTCAAAGGGCCGAGGGGCCCCTTGAGTTGGGGGCCCCGGGGCACTGCCCCGCCTAGCCCTACGGTAGCTACGCCACTGTGGAGCACTCTCAGGTTTACCGGTTTCATGTGATAATAACTAATAAATTCTAATCTATCTATCTCTAAACAAGTTGTTGATCTGTAACCGTGCCATATTTCTAGAGCAAATGATAAATAATGTGCTTAGTCATCTAAAAATACTAAACCAATAATTATACGGTTATACCAGGCCCCTCAGAAAGTATTGCGAAAAAAAGTTTTTATATATGGGAGACTGGCCAGTTATAATGTTTTTCGAAAATATGATTATTTATAAGTAAAAATAAGTAAGTTCCAATTTCAAAATTTCCCTCCACATTTTTTGCGAGTTAATTCAAAGTATTGTGTCTCACTGAAATATGGATCTGCGCCGGGAACATTTTAGAGCTATGATTTTATACGATTTCAAGTGTCGCCTGAAACCGGATGAATCGTACGATAGACTTCAACTGGCATTCATGGATGAAGGCCCTTCCAAGGCAACCGTGTATCGTTGGTATAACGAATTCAAGCGCGGTCGACCAACTTTGGGGGATGACGAAAGAAGCGGTCGCCCTTTGACGGCTGTTACCGAAGAAAACGTGCTAGCAGTGAAAAATTTAATCCAAGACAATAGGCGAATTACATATCAGGAGATTCAACACATATTGAAGATTGGATCGGGAAGCGTTCACGAGATTCTACACAGCCATCTTCGCGTGAGGAGGATAGTATCACGCTGGGTGCCGCACAACCTCACCGATGCTCAGAAGCAGGCCCGGGTGGAATGGTGCCGTGATATGCTTAACAAATTTGAAGCAGGCTCGTCTCGGCGTGTTTACGACATCGTTACAGGTGATGAGTCCTGGATTTATCAATACGACCCAGAAACCAAGCGCCAGTCGACTGTTTGGGTGTTTCAAAATGAGCCAACGCCTACCAAAGTGAAGCGATCTAGAAGCGGGGGTAAGATTTTGATCGCTAGCTTTTTTAATTTGACTGGCCACTTGGTATCAATTCCCTTACGGGATCAAAGAAGCATTAATGCCGAATGGTATACTACCAAATGTTTGCCAGAAGTTTTCTCTGTTATAAGCAACAAGCGACCAAACACAGGGCTCCGCGAGCTACTGCTCCACCACGACAATGCACCTGCGCACACCGCACTCAAAACGAGGGACTTCCTGGACAGCACGCCAGTCAAACTCCTGGGTCACCCTCCTTACAGCCCTGATCTAGCACCGTGTGACTTCTTTTTATTCCCAAAAATAAAAAATCAGCTCAAAGGGATACAATTTTCGTCGCCGGAAGATGCGCTGGCTGCGTTCGAGCAGGCTGTAAACGAGGTATCTGCGGCGGACTGGAAAAAGTGTTTTGAAAACTGGTTTAGGCGCATGAATCTTTGTATAGAGGCTGGTGGAAAGTACTTTGAAAAGATTTGATAAAAATATATGTACGTATAGAACAATTTTTTTTAGTTTCGCAAAACTTTCTGAGTGTCCCACGTATTAACCAAAATTTCACTTGGAAACATAGCGAGAGTTTGAGAATGAATCCCGAATGACTCTGAAAATAAGTCACAATGCCCATTTTTTTGGTGGTTTCACACGTATTGTTTTTGTGTAACGCGCGTCACACGGGGGGAATTTGAATATGCCTCAATTCGACTCCACTCGACTCAAATAGACTCAACTCAACTCGACTCAACTTGACTCAACTCGACTAAACTCGACTCAACTCGACTCAAATCGACTCAACTTGATTCAACTCGACTAAACTCGACTAAACTGGACTCAACTCGACTCAACTCTACTCCACTCGACGACTCAACTCGACTAAACTGACTGAACTTGACTGGACTGAACTGAACTGAATTTAACTGAACTGAACTGGACTAGACTGGTGGACTGGACTGAACTTCTGATGGCCATAATTATTATTATCTCCTAAACTAAAGCCCATGTTGATTATATTTAAAAAGTCGCGTCCGCCATCTTGGATGTCAAAATAGATGTTATATTCTTAATCAGCACCCCCGAAAAACTCAAAAACGATACCCATATTGATTTGATTTAAAAAGTCACGTCCGCCATCTTGGATGTCAAAATAGATGTTATATTCGCAATTAGCACCCCAGGAAACCTCGAAAACGATACCCATGTTGATTTTATTTAAAAAGTCGCGTCCGTCATCTTGGATCTCAAAATAAATGTTATATTAGTAAACAGCATCCCGAGAAACCTCAAAAACGATACCTACCCATATTGATTTAACTTAAAAAGTCGCTTCCGCCATCTTGAATCTCGAAATAGATGCTATAGGTACCTACTCGTAATCTGCTCCCCCGAAAACCTCAAGAACGATTCGTATTAATTTTATATATAAAATCGCGTCGGCCATCTTGGATGTTGAAGCAGATGTTGTATTCGTAATCCAGCACCCCGGAATATGAACCATTTTAAACGAAATACATAAACAACAAAATTCGTCAACCTTTAATGCCGTGTCCCAAACGGACTGTATGGCAGTTGGGGCTCGCACCCGCCCCTCTCTCGCCCCTTACACCCCACACGATTACTCAGTCTAGACCATAAAGGTATTATACTGCGTCAGTATAGAAATGTCTTTGGTCTAGACGTCACCGTTGGATGACGGGTAGGAAAGAGCAGAGCTAGAGTTCCTTAGGGCCACTTGCACCATCGTTCTTAAATGTGTTTAAATTGTATTTAAACACAATTTCTCATTTAAGTCAAACATTCTTCTTGCACCAAAATATTTGGTGTACTAAATACGTTTAAGTACCCGTTAAACTTAAATGCTCTGTTGATCTTATTTAACGCTGCTAAACGCGTTTAGGAACTGTCTTATGGTGGGGATTTTTTGTTCGTATTGAGGTTGTTTTGAAATAAGTATGGATTTTTATGAATTGTTCTCTCACAATGATAAACAAAATAAAATTATGTTATTTTACGGCAATTTTTAGTAAGAAACAATTTATTTCGAGAATATTTCTTCTTACAAAAATCACTCCGTATATATAACAATAAATAACATCGCACTTGATTAGCAAAACTGACAGATTGGTACATTTAAATATAATTTATACCTATAACTTATTTATAAATTAAAGGTTGGTTGGTACTAGTGGTGTGAACCGGCGGCATTTTCAGCCTCCGGAGATTATGCGGAGATTTTATTGAATCACCGGAGATTATCCGGATGTTCTCCGGTTATTCAAAATACTCTAAATCTATATATACGAGAAGAAAAAAAAAAAAAAAAAAAAAAAAAAATTGCCACATTTCACAGCACATTTGGGTGCGTTCTGCAACAAATGAAATAACCGGTAGTTCAGTGCAATCACCGATTAGTCTCCGGTACTCACCCTAACCGGTGATTATCCGGTTTTTTGAGAACCGGTTCACACCACTAGTTGGTACCTTAGCTACCACAGACAAATGAGCCTAACTTAGCTACTCATTTATTATGATTTTTTTGTATTCTGCCCCGATCACGGTAGGTATATGTTATCTATATTACTCATTTTATGTTAGGTTACGAACAATGCTGTCTCGCCTACAAGATCCCGTTACGGCGCAGCCCTCTGGTTCTTCGAATTTGTTTTTTTACGCAAAATCCCACAAACTTATCCAACCCGGTGGCCGGCGGCGCTGTGATCGACGACAACACGATGCACTATCACCAGGAGAGACAAGGAAAGAACGAGAAAGAATGACAGTTTGACAAATGTTTCAAGTAGTACAATTTTTGCTCACCGAGTCAGTTAAGTTTGCGGGGCTATAGAGAACTGATTTACCGACACAATAATTGCATTCAACTAAATTGACATCTGTTACGCCTGGTACAAGGCAACCCTAAATGCGTTTAAGCTAAACAAGTTTAGGTTGTTAAACACATTTAACTAAATGAATTTAAAAAATATTTAAATAGAATTTGGTACAAGCGGCCCTAAGGGCCGCTTGTACTGTGGTTGTAGTATAAAAAAATCTGTAAAAATGTCACATTTCTTCCCCAGTTAGTTATCAGACTATTGGATAACCGGCCCTTAAAACATAACAAAC
The DNA here is from genome assembly GCA_949699075.1 of Asteroscopus sphinx. Classification (NCBI taxonomy): domain Eukaryota; kingdom Metazoa; phylum Arthropoda; class Insecta; order Lepidoptera; family Noctuidae; genus Asteroscopus; species Asteroscopus sphinx. The sequence continues at coordinate 18,722,420 of OX453013.1, forward strand.
ATTTTGACTAACCTCGACGTATCGGCCAAGTTGCATTGGCCACAGATCTATGCATTGGCCGATATTAGTGTATAATCTATGGTCACGAGCAGACTGAAGTATGCGGGTGTCATCGTCTTGAGCAGCGGGTGTTTTCTCGAATAGTTAACATACGTAGTATCTCTAAGTAGTCTGTGTAGTTAACGCAGCGTTTAGATCAAGGAACATAATACTCTAGGATTATCGGACAAATAATTCGGCGAATATCTCGGCAAATATTTTTTTGTAGGACAGGACAGTAGCGAATACACCCGAACAAGTCGTTTACATGCTCGTACTCGTGCCTATTTGTCTCTGCTCAGTGAGTAGCTAAACTAGGCATTAGATAATAAAACGAAAAGAGATCCATCGGCCCTATTAATCGGCCGGCGATAGAATTTTGCGAAGTTTTCAAAATGATGTTGTAGTCGGTTGAAATTTTCAGTCGGCTTTATTCTCGAAGTTGTTTCTACAAAGCAGAACTACCAGGCTCAGACACACTAGACAATGTTCCAACTCGATTTGATTACCAATATTTTACCAACCCCCTGAAAAATGGCACTCCATATGGGTTAAATTACTTCTGAAGTTAAAATTGTAAAAATATTTCAATTACTTGTTTATTTGAAGAAATACATACCAACCAAAAACATTACCCTCCTTTTGAGTGTACAAAAATGTAGGCAACAGCTGATTTTATTTGCGCGATTTTAGCGTTGGTCCCATAGTAAAAGTTGTTCATACTGATGAGTAGGTACAATGACCCCATAAGAAGTTTTCAGTTATTTCAATAACACGTTGTATAAAAAAAATTGTGTTTCTTTGTAAGTTTGTCCTCTATGCGTTCCTAAACAATTCATCCGATTGTGATGAAACGCATGGTATAATAAGATGTTTCACCAGGTATTCTCTTCCCGCAATGACAGCGCGATGCCTCCAAGCTACGTCACGATCAGTGCTGCCATTGATTGATATCTTCAATATACTTAAGGAGATTTTTGTTCATAATGAATATAAAATAAATTCTTAACTAGCCTAACTATTTGTTATCTCGTGTTATTCATCTAATTAGTTAATAAAGGAAACTATATTAAATTATTAGTTAAAAAGTGATTCTTTATAGAAGAAAGTAAATGAAAAAATGCATTTTGCTCGGGTAATTTATTTTCACAAAGTGGCAGCACATCAAACTGACAAGTGTCATGCTAACAGCCCGCTATTGGCTCCACGGCCGATGACGTAGTACGGAGGCAATCACGTGACCTAGCTGTCACGGGAAGAGACTACCTGGTGTTATTATACCATGGGTCTGTGGATGAAACTTTGAAACTGTTATCTAATCTGTGCTTTGGTGAGTTGTTCTGCGTACGCCCGCGAAGGTTCCAAGCCCAAAAAAAAAATGGCATTGCAACGCACACCTAGTCTACACATAAATTCGAAAGTTAGAGATGTGGGTACCCGGTTTGGAGCTCAGACCCTCCTGCATGGATGGCAAATTATCGATGGCTAGGCTTTCACTAAGTAGTTGGATACCTTAATTTTGCATCTTCTGCTTCTTCTTTTACCTTGCCCCGTACCTAAAATGATCCCCGTCGTAGTTTTGGGAAAAGAAAAATACGTATTTCTTTATTATCATTTAATTTGGAGAGTATTTGTGTCAAGCGGAAAGAAGATTTTTTATATTCAATTCAATTTATTCAGAAACAATTTTTACATTGTGTTTGAAACACTTCAGTTACAATTCAATAAATCAAAATTATTAGGTAAAAATTTAAAAATCACTAGGTAAATACGTGGTGAATACATTAATTTAGAAAATACATAATAATATAACCACCAAATATACATCATCATCATTCATAATTAATAACAATATTTTATTATTTCACAGTAATAAAATCAATGTCTAGTAGCTACACCATAAAAGTCATATTAAGATAGAAACTTTAACACCCCTTTATACACCCCTTGAGCTTGGACGAATTCTTTTTAAATTTTTATTCGTCCAAGCTCTTGAGATTAATTTTCGAAAAATTCAAAAACATATAAGGACTTTACACATGACGCGACGCGATGCGAGCGATATCGCATCGATTGTCGACTCGAGTTGTACGTACGTTCTAATTGATACCAAAAATATTTCCAACAGATTACTAGTTGCGCAACAGAAGAGAATCGCGTGCAAGTCGAAACAAGTGCCAGCACTGCCAGTGCTCGCACGCCCCCGTACATTTATTTTAAATAGGATCGCAGGTCATTAGAACGTACATGCAATTCGATATCGAGCAGATATGTGAGCGATATCGTTAATCCATGCGATCTTGTCTGAAGACATTTGCGATTTTCAATACATTTTCTTCGAACACATGTTGTAGCGATATCTGACCGATATCGGCAATCGATGCAATTCTGCGTCGCATCGTGCCATGAGTAAAGTCCCTTACATGTTTAATTGCTTTAAATATTATATTAGTCTACAACTCAAAAAAAACGGAAATGATGATATTCACGTCGGGAAGGGGCCCTGATAATGTTCCAGCAGTGTGGGTCGGGGGACAAGTTGTGAAGGTAGTGGAGAGGTTCAGGTACCTTAGCCACATACGTGGGACACTCAGAAAGTTTTGCGAAACTAAAAAAAATTGTTCTATACGTACATATATTTTTATCAAATCTTTTCAAAGTACTTTCCACCAGCCTCTATACAAAGATTCATGCGCCTAAACCAGTTTTCAAAACACTTTTTCCAGTCCGCCGCAGACACCTCGTTTACAGCCTGCTCGAAAGCAGCCAGCGCATCTTCCGGCGACGAAAATTGTATCCCTTTGAGCTGATTTTTTATTTTTGGGAATAAAAAGAAGTCACACGGTGCTAGATCAGGGCTGTAAGGAGGGTGACCCAGGAGTTTGACTGGCGTGCTGTCCAGGAAGTCCCTCGTTTTGAGTGCGGTGTGCGCAGGTGCATTGTCGTGGTGGAGCAGTAGCCCGCGGAGCCCTGTGTTTGGTCGCTTGTTGCTTATAACAGAGAAAACTTCTGGCAAACATTTGGTAGTATACCATTCGGCATTAATGCTTCTTTGATCCCGTAAGGGAATTGATACCAAGTGGCCAGTCAAATTAAAAAAGCTAGCGATCAAAATCTTACCCCCGCTTCTAGATCGCTTCACTTTGGTAGGCGTTGGCTCATTTTGAAACACCCAAACAGTCGACTGGCGCTTGGTTTCTGGGTCGTATTGATAAATCCAGGACTCATCACCTGTAACGATGTCGTAAACACGCCGAGACGAGCCTGCTTCAAATTTGTTAAGCATATCACGGCACCATTCCACCCGGGCCTGCTTCTGAGCATCGGTGAGGTTGTGCGGCACCCAGCGTGATACTATCCTCCTCACGCGAAGATGGCTGTGTAGAATCTCGTGAACGCTTCCCGATCCAATCTTCAATATGTGTTGAATCTCCTGATATGTAATTCGCCTATTGTCTTGGATTAAATTTTTCACTGCTAGCACGTTTTCTTCGGTAACAGCCGTCAAAGGGCGACCGCTTCTTTCGTCATCCCCCAAAGTTGGTCGACCGCGCTTGAATTCGTTATACCAACGATACACGGTTGCCTTGGAAGGGCCTTCATCCATGAATGCCATTTGAAGTCTATCGTACGATTCATCCGGTTTCAGGCGACACTTGAAATCGTATAAAATCATAGCTCTAAAATGTTCCATGCGCAGATCCATATTTCAGTGAGACACAATACTTTGAATTAACTCGCAAAAAATGTGGAGGGAAATTTTGAAATTGGAACTTACTTATTTTTACTTATAAATAATCATATTTTCGAAAAACATTATAACTGGCCAGTCTCCCATATATAAAAACTTTTTTTCGCAATACTTTCTGAGGGGCCTGGTATTGACATCGAATATGAAAGACGATGCTGATATAGATCGTCAGCGTCGGGCACTGTCAGTGGTGGGAAATATGATAGCCAGGAGATTTTTTTAAGGCCAAAATAGTTACTAAAGTTCACCTTTTCAGAACATACTGTCAAGGTTTCTACACGTGTCAGCTCTGGACTGAGTATACACAGAAGTCTCTGGATGGCATCCGTGTTCAGTATAATAATATCTACAGACACCTCATGGGTTTTCAGCGTCACTGTAGTGCCTCCGGAATGTTTGCGGAGGCACGGCTGAACACATTCAATGCCATACAGAGAAGTCGAATTGCATCATTCATGGGCAGGGTTGGTGAGTATAGAAACAGTATTATTAGGGAACTGGCTGACAGGTTGCATGCCACTCGTGTGTACAAGAGATGGTTGGATATAGCTGCGTAAAGAGGAATATTATTTTGTTATTTTTAACGCATTTGTGCATGTGATGCGAAATCTGACGATTTGAATTGTGGAAAGAAAAAAAAAAAAAAAAAAACTCACGAGCAGGATTCGAACCTGTGACTCCTGGCTAGGTGCACCGGTGCCTTGACCACTGAGCTACCGTGAACACTGCTCGTGGTATCAAAATTAAACTCCATTTTATTTTTTTCTCTTTCAACAATTTTTTAATTCGTTTAAATTATAATGTTTTAAATTAGTTTTTGTTTGTATGGATCTTTAAATCCGATAATAAAGAATTATTTATTATTATTATTATTTATTTATTATTAAAACCAAGTTTCGACGAAATAATATTCTCCCATACAACATCGCACTGTCTTTTAGGAATTATTTTGGAAAAGGAAAATATAAGTATTTTATTAAATAGGATTATCTTTCCCAAGGTTTGAGTGAATCGATCCACGAGAAAAGATATTTCATACAAACACCTATTTCACCCCCTAGGGTTAAAATTTTTAAAAATCCTTTCTTAGTAGGTGCTTGGTGCTTGCGTTACAAAAGGAACTTACTGTCCTAGTTTCGGCTCTGCGTTTATGAATCAGTCAGTCAGGACATCTGATTTTAGAAATATAGATTTTATTATAAGTCTTTTATACTAATATTGGTACCCTACATTATGATACTTGATTATCTAAAACTTCGAACGTGTAACCGTCGTGCATCAATCGATCTACAATGTCAGTTCTATAGAACGCTGCACCAGGCATAACTACTCCACCTCTGAAAAAGAAAATAAGAGTTAAAAATCTAGTAGTTTTGTATAAGCTCTACCTTTAGACTTTTCATTGGGAGGAGGGGCCAGTTTTTAAATGTGATTCACTTGAGGTGATTGCTTCACAGTAGTCCGTGAAATTCCAAATTTCTTGCCTTTTTTGCAACTCGTAGCTCTATTCCGACAGTAATCCCAATACAGTTAATGAAAAATACCCATAAAAATCATTAAGATACCTCTTTAAGCTAAATTAGCTCGATATTTTGATAATAAATTAATATTATCGAGCAAATATCTTCATCATCAACTCAGCCTATCGCAGTCCACTGCTGGAGTGCTCTCTCCCAAGTTGCACCACAAGCCACAACACTCGGTCCTCTGCCTTCCGCGTCCGAGCAAATATAGCTTATTAGAAATATTGCTTTCTTGGAAAAACGCAAGAAATTTTGAATTTCATAGGCTTCTGCGAAGCAATATTCATCAAAAGTTCGCTGCTAGTAGCCACTCATATCAAATACTTACTTGGGCATATTGGAGTTTTCTTTCAATATTGTTATGGCACACATGATAATTGCAATTGCCGTAGAATCGTACCCAGGATCACTGCCCGAAACCTGTAAAAAATGCACTTTGTTTACAGATATGCAAGATGTTTATATTCCAAACTCCTGGGTAGGTACATACATAAGAAGCAAAGATTATAGGACGAAGAAACCCAAAAAGAAATGTTCCAACATTTTGCTCGCTAAAAGTCAAAACCGGTCTATAATTTTAAAGATTCGATCTTCGATTCGATTCTTTTTCCCACAATAATCTATATCACAATTTAAACCGAACATTTGCGAAAAAACAACATTGAACATTTGTTTTTTTTATTTCTTTTTTGCCTTCTCGTACTGAGAAGAGGCCCGTACCCAGCAGTGGGACAGTTATGGACTGGTTATGTTGTTATTTGCAAAAATTCAGGGTCTTTTAGCAAGGGCGCCAATCCGGTTGTCTATAATGTTTACAATTTATTTGATAGGCACTAGGCATAGATATTATGCAGAACCAGTGTCGTATAGCTAAGGTCATGAGTGCACAAGGCAAAAAGTTCTTAATGTACTTAATTCATCTTTCTGTAAACTACCTATTGTCATTGTTTTCGTTTGGTGTAATGTACAATAAAGAATATAATAAATAAATAATGTGCCCGTCAACACATACGGGCACTGCTAAAAATATCCACTTCAACAAGTAACTTAAAGAGCGTTAACCTACCTTAACAGACATTGTTTTTGTCGGCTTTGATGTCAAATCCGCACCCAAGTCCCATCCTTTGCCATTCAAAACAAAATAATATTTCGTGTCCTTCCTTGTTTCTTCTGTAGGTCCCTTTTGTGATACGTATCCAAATGTAAATAGGCGTGGATAGTTTATTAATAGTCTTCTGAAGAACTTGAAGTAGCTCAAGTAGTAATATAAGAACATTATAGGAACCGCAATGAAATGGAAAAATATTGGTACTGTGGTGTAAGCCTTGAAATGGGCTGGCTTCTTCTGAGTTTTCTCATACAAATATCTTTGAGACATATTGGCTAAATCAGTCTCGGCTCCAGGGTGTGGAAACCAACATCGGCCGTTGTGTCGGTGGAAAAATGATCTGTAACAAAAAATTCAGAAGTTTAAACAAAAGCAAATAAAGCTTTTTGGTAATGGGTTGTGCAGAAACTAGGTAATAAACGCCTCGTGCTATGGTCAATGCCAATCATACTCCTATATCTTATTTTCACATTCACATCCGCTGGATAGAACCGCTAAAACTGGTCTTAAAGTACAATTTATTACGGCAGGCCTGTGTCCAAATGTGGACGGTGAAAGGCTGAGATGATGATGATTTTAAGTGACAGTGCATTTAAGGCACGCGTAGACTTATCAGTATCGTACGCATCGAACGAAACAGATCTGTAAAGCGTAGTGCGTCCACCTATCCGCAGCGTACGTATTGCCGACGAATTTCTATGAACAATCGGATTTTCAATCAAGACGTTCGGATGCCGATGACGTCATCCGCATTTTTATATTCAATCCGATCTGTCCGATGCGTACGATACCAATAGGTGGACGCGGAAAGGAAGCAATCCAAGGACATAAATAAACGTACGTAAGGACGTAAAGAGAATTGCCTTAAAGAATAACCCTATCAAATTGGATTATTAATGGATTATACCACATACCTTTTTATTTCTTCAGGCTCTGGTTCAATAGGCTGTGGGAATATCTCTTTCCACAAAGTCAGATACTCCCTCCAGGTCTCCAATTCGTAAACCAGCGATGTCCATGTTCCATTATGGAGCACTGCTCGACCGGGCAAGTAAGCCCTCTTTGGTATCAATAATTCTGTGTAACATTCCACTGTGTGTAGTGTGCCTGAAAAATAATGATATAAAATCATTGCTGAAAACATTTTCATTTTTTTATACATTTGGATACATGTGTATTATATTTAGTGCGATATAAAGGACCCTCGTCAACTCGCCAATAATATGTTTAGTTCCTTTGTTTAATGTTTTTTTAGGACCTTGTAAGTACGATACGATCACTATTGTCAAATGACCCAGTTTGAGCAGTTGTGTGAGCAGTGAACTACCGGGATAACTATTAAGTAATCTGTGTATCGGGAAAAATAAGAACGTATGGACAATTGGACACAGATTACTTAATAGTTATGCTATGGATATACCTAGTAGTGTTAAGTGAATTGGGCTTTAGGTACATACAATAAAACCTTTTTACCTATACTTACTTCTCGACTATTCGGCATCAGAGTACATGAGAGTCTGTCGGGGTTGCAAGCAGAATATGGACCGTAATCCGTACCCTTTGGCAAGGTAAGTAGTAGTAGGAACCCCATGGTGGTAACCGACATAACCTTCCTAACCTTCCTTCGACATAGCCCTCTCCGGGCGGAGGACATCCAAGAGGATTTTCCTCGGCTGAGGGTTGAGCTAAGCTTAAGCCTAAGCTTTAAATGATATTCTATTTTCTTTCTCCGAGCCTTTTCTCAATTATGTTGGAGTCGGCTTCCAGTTAAACCTGCTCCCCGATTCAGAACCACACGATAGCCAGTTGTCGACCGATTGGGTTTGTTATATTTTTTTCTCTCGTTGCGTGAATCATAAGATGAAACGAGATAACGAACCGGACCTGTCGACAACGTTACTGGTTATCGTGTGGTTCTGAGGGCCAAGCTCGGAGTAATTCCTCCTAGGGGCAAAGCATGAGTTTTTGCGGTATCGTGTAGTTATCGACAAAGTTTACATGGTACTTGTTTAGTCCCAACTACGCACATATGGCACTGGTAAAATTTCCATACATTTGATCTACACGATACCGCAAAAACTCATGCTAGGCCCTCTGAACCGGAGAGCTGATGCGGCTGAACATCAGTACTTTACACGGAACGATTAACATCAGAACAGAACCTCTCAACCCAGTTCGTTACTGGGCTATACCGACATCCTAGCTAGACGATGACGGTAGAGGTCCTCAGGCGTTCTACTCACGTTTTACAAACGACAAACGTAGTACAAACTTTCATTCCACCTCATACCTACACAATAAAGATATGCACATAAAAAGGCACAATAAAGATATGCATGCTGGCGTAGCTGGCGCAGTTGGCGCAGTTGGCGTAGCTGGCGCAGCTGACACAGCTGGCACAGCTGGCGTAGTTGGCGCAGCTGGCATAGGTGGTAAAGGCCCTTGAGGTGAGGTGGCGTGCAGTGTTCCGTGTGCGCCGCCTAGGAGGGTGCGGCCAACGTTAGACCGCACGGGGAGAAAGGGCTCGCCTGCTTGTGGCGGGCCGGGACCTGTCGGGGGTGGTTGTGTGAATACTCACGGGTTCCCACGCCCCCGGCTAAAGTAGTTGAAGGAACACCGTGGTGGTTTTAGTCGGTCCGACACTGACTCCGCCTACCCCGGGCGGAGTGCGACCATGAGGATTTCCCCACGGCAAAAAAAAAAAAGAAACCTCAAAACATCAGCATCGCAAACGATAAGGGAACGATGGTTGACCGGAGTAGCAAATTGTGCTATAAATAAGTAGGTAGTACGATTAATCCAATATCCAAAGTACATCCAATCCAGGCCTGTTTGTCGTCGGATGCCGTCCACCCAACGTTTGGGTGGCCGTCCCCGCGGTCTAGTGTTGGTGGCCTTCCAGCAGTCTCCGCGTCCTTCGTTCCTTGTACATTCAGTTATAATAATTACCTACCTTTAAATTGTCTCTCCAGATAAATCATAGCAGTTTCTGCTGGTATGGCGCCAAATCCACAAGCAGGTATTACTAATACACCTGCGTCTTCTGAAGCCTTGTGGAAGGTCCGGTACATATTTAGGATATGCTAGAAAAGAAAACAAATGATGATCACTAAATACCTACTTAAAAAATAAAAGTAATAATTATTTATTTATTTATATTAAGGGCCGGTATTTCAATCGTCAAGTAAGCTTCTTATTCTATGGATAAACAGTAAAGTAAGATTTACTCGACCGTTACGAGTTTGAATCTTTCAAGAGACATTTACAAGATAACCGAAGAGTAAAACTAACTGAAGAGTTGGCTGTTTAAGAGCCAGTTAGGGCTATTTTGTAGTAAGTAGGTTCGTCAATGTCAAACTAGCTGCACAGAGTAAGGATACTGTGCTATAGCTGATAGAAACTCGAGTGTACAGTCAGCTGCAAAAAGATGTACTTATAGGTACACTCCACGTAACCTAAACGTCAATTTTAGAAAAAAAATTAGGTATCTGATATCACTACTTTTGAAGCGAAGCTTCTATAGCATCGTTGTGCGCTCTGCCACCGGGGAGTAGGTAAACCGAGAAAAAACGTCATCGTAACTCGCGCGCGTGTTTTGTCCACGCTTGCAAATGCGTAGAGGCTTCGTTTCTGTTGAGCGTCCACCGACGCCACCCATTTTCTATTTTTTAATCAACTTCAAAAAAAGGAGGAGGTTATTATGTATTCAATAACATTATTTTTTCATGTATGTACACACCGATTACTCCGAGATTTCTGGGCCGATTTTCATGGTTGTTTTTTTATATGGTAGAGGAGGCGGTCATCGTCATCATCATCATCTCAGCCGAAAGACGTCCACTGCTGGACATAGGCCTCCCCCAAGCAACGCTACAACGACCGATCCTGCGCCTTCCGCATCCACCGGATTCTCGCGACCTTCACCAGGTCGTCAGTGGTGGTGGGAGGCGGTGGCCCCATATAAAGTTGAGTATTTTTTTAACCAGCCTCAATACATCAGTTTATATTAACTTCGTCTATCTAGATGATCTTGTAATATTTGCGTTTTTCTGGGAATGTTTGGCCGATTTGGTAGATTTACGCCCATGAATCAGCCCTCGCAATTATCAACTATAAAGTATGAAAAAAAAAGAAACCGACTTAAGAAACCTACATTAAAAAGTAAAAAATAATCCTTGTATGTATTTCAAAACCTTTAAATAAACCAACACTTTGAAGGCGGCGCGTGATTGTCATGTACAGTCAATGAGTCAACCGCATAAACTGGCTACGGTTTTTTTACTATCGATATGCGCTCGACTAGGTGCCAGCCTAGGTGGTATTGCAGACTACATTGTCGGCCAAAATTAATATCCAATCTATCCACGATTTGCCCTACTAGAGATAGGAATTTGACATAAGCTCCATACAAAATATGTCAAATTTCTATCTCCAGTAGGGTAAATAGTGTATAGATTGGCCATTAATTTTGCCCGTATATTAACATGACGCTCACGATCATAGATCGTGAAATACATGTCCCTAATACGTAAAGAAAGGGTCAATCACGCGCCGCCTTCACGTGGACACTGACAGTTGGGCTAGTCCACAAATTTAAAGTCGCTCAGCGAGCTATGGAGCGAGCTATGCTTGGAGTTTCTTTGAAGGATAAAATCCGTAACGAGATTATCCGGAGAAGAACCGGAGTGACCGACATAGCTTGTAGGATCAGTAAGCTGAAGTGGCAGTGGGCTGGCCATGTCTGTCGAAGGACCGATGGCCGTTGGAGCAGACGAGTCCTTGAGTGGAGACTGCGTATCGGCAAACGCAGCGTAGGGCGCCCCCCTGCCAGGTGGACCGACGACCTAAAGAACGTGGCTGGGGGGGACTGGATGCGGAAGGCAGAGGACCGAGCGTTGTGGCGCAATTTGGGAGAGGCCTATGTCCAGCAGTGGACTGCGATAGGCTGAGTTGATGACGCGCCGCCTTCAAGGTGTTGGTTTATGAAAAGATTTTGAAACATATACATGGATTATTTTTTTACTTTTTAGTTAAGGTTATTGAATTTGTTTTTTTTTTGTTGAAAATTTTTTGTTTAATAAACGTTTTAATTTCTCAGTGTATACTATACATGCTGAAATTTTTATCGCTTAATTCCCGAAAAGGGGTCATTGTATTCATCATTATGAACAACTTTTACTATGCTATATTTTTTTACTGAAATCGCGAAGAAAAGATCAGGTTGTCCCTACATTTTATCGATTTAAGTGAACACAAATTTAGGGACCAACTGATTTTTCATCGTGATTTCAGAGTTGGTCCCATAGTAAAAGTTGTTGTTGTTTTTTTTCGGGAATTAAGCGATTAAAATTTCAGCATGTATGTTTTTTTGCAGCTGACTGTACCTTTGTTGGATGAAAAAATGTATGTTTTTGATTTTGATGAAGATCGCCTAGCACACCCTTCGCTACATTCCAACCATATCCCTGTTGATAAGGACCAAGTTTTCATCTAATGGAGCTTCGCTTGCAAGGAGACTTTTCACGGGCTAATGCATCGCAATCACCTTATGACTTATAGGTACAAATTAATATTGATAAACAAAAACTTACAAACATTTCAACAGATATATCAATATAATGAGTTCCAGCTGCAATACAAGCTTTCACGATAGGCGGGCTCAGTATGGTGTTAGGGCCAGTACAGTTGATGACAATTTTTGCCATTTGCATAACTTTCTTCAATGATTCTTCATTGTCAATGTCACTTTCGATTATAGGAAGATTTCTTATACCTAAACCTGTAATTATTAAGAAAGGAACGTTAATAATCATATTTAATTACGTATATTATTATCATATCTGCCCGTTAGCGTCGCGCGTCGAGGCTGTGTTCACCAACATTAAATCGTTGGCTAAACAACACATTACTGCTAGAGGTGGGTAGCTACTCTAATAACTAGCTAAATAGCGGCTATTCAACAAATAGCCATGGCTACGATATCTGTCAACACGATAGCTAGCTATTAGCAGGCTACCGAATGGCTACCGCTACGAATAACCGACAAGTTTACGGAGTAGCGGGTAGCCGCGTAGCTGCCGCGCTGCCGTTAGCTGACCAAGTAAAATAGCTATTGGCTATTGGTAGCTAGCTAGCGACTTTCTTTATATTTACGATTTCAAACCTAACAGAGTTATCAATTAGGTTTAAAATCGTTTGAGATCTATAATTTTGTTTGTAAAACAAAAGGAGAAGGGTCTTTTGTTGTAGTTTTTATTGTAGTTTGTAGTTTTCATAGTGGATTTTTATTTTTCCATAGATAAGTAGAGAGAGATTTGCAATGTTTTCGACAGTTAAATATGTAGTAATTAGTAATACGTAATAAATGTAAATAATATGTACGAAGGAAATTCATTTATTTTCAATAAGTTCGAAATAAAATAAGTAGGTAAACCAAAGACTAAATCATAATATCATAACATCTAAACTTATCACGGCGAGGAATGCAAGGATCGAACTAAATGCAACGGGGCAGCTTGAGCGTTACTCAAGACAACCACCTAGCTAGTAGCTACGACGACGCTAGCGCTATCAGTTTTATCCAATAGCCAAATAGCTGAAATAGCTGGTTATCTAGCTGGCTACTCCACCACAAATAGCCAGCTAGCTAAGTTATTGTCATTTCGGCTAGTTACCCATCGCTAATTACTGCCGTGACTGTTTACCTACAGAGGCCATTTGAGGCCTAGGAGATTTGTAGACCTAACTTCTGTGTCGTCGAAAATATGAAATACTTATTGTAATAAACATAAATAATATTAAAATAAAAAAAACACATAAAACATAAATATTTAAAATTCCGGACATTTGCAGAAAAAACCTGACTTTTTCTTCAAAAATTCTAATTGAAAGCCTTCGGGGCCAAAAAATGCCTTCAGGGCCAATAGCATAATTATGCCTGCGGTGCTAATATCATATGCCATCGGGGCTAGGGTAAAATGCCTTCGGGGGGTATTACTCGCCTTTGGGGCACTATTACCGACACTTGGACTTTATTTGGGACACATCTAATGTTACATTAGGGCCTGGGGCATATATCTTGGTTGGCATAGGTACATAGCTACATACAACACCTGAAATCAGTCACCAAAATTACTCCGTGCCTGCGGGGCTTAAAACACCCTTGCAAAGTCCCGATTGGGTTGAACTATCATCAGCTACCTGAAATTCTCAATGGTGAGCGACAACCCATGGACCCATGGTATAATAAGATGTTTAGACAACCTAACTATTTGTTCACAGTTGCCTCAGGCGCTATATCAATCTCAAGATGGTGTTAGGCTGCTGGATGTGGACTCCTGCGGGGACGCAAAAGAGTCAGGAAGGCTGAACTGATAAGCGGTTTTTCGACCCTACCACATCCATACACGTAGCACTAGCATGCCACAGAAATAAATAGAGATAGAATGGTTGTAATCACAATTTTACTTGCGATTCATGCATGGCAACTTACGATCAAACTACTCCTCCCATGTTGAAGTCATTTAAAAAAAAAATAACTTTAATCAAATATAATACTTTACAGCTTTTGTTTCTGCAGTTAGAAACAGCGCAATAAGGCATTTTTGCTTGTTTTTGTTTTTTTCAGTATTTACAGAAACAAGTCATAAGACGTACTGAGAAAGGTTTTGCAATGCCCTGCACTCTGGTGCAGTGTTCGCATGCGCGCCTCGTCCACTTTTCCATTCTATCTATCTATTTCTGTGAGCACTCCTGTAATAGAGGCAGTATAATTTGTAACGACGAATCGTAGAGACGTCTCTAAATTAATTAACAAAACCAAAAAACCCGACTGCGTGTAAAAAAAACTGAAAAGATGTAAACAAGACTTGTGTAGGTAAGTCCATGTGAAACTATCAAATCAACACGCAGTCGGAGGCTACGTATGTTTTTGGTCATGAATTACATAAGTAGTTCATAGTTCATAGCCTGAGTAATAAATGAATAGTAACAACGTTAGTGGTGGTTTTATAGTGGTTTTATATTCTATGTAACATTAGGTAGGTGCATATTAAATTTGTAACTACCAATTAATATAAACGGCATTGAAACCTTAGATCTCGCAATCAGACCGTGAAACGCATTGTTGGCCTTCAACTCGCTTCCATATTATATTAATTAGTAGTAAATAAACATAATTTATTTACTAGGCGGTTTCTTCTTTAATTTTATTCCTGCCAGTGTCCTTTTTTATTCGTCCAAGGCCAGTGTGTTATTATTCTAAACCTGGGTTGGTTACGAAACATTGTGTCTTCGGGCGGAGTTTCATCAAATACGTTAATTTATTAAATAGTTAGATTCCATTTGAGAGAGTCCTAGTGTGTAAGAACAACAACTTTTAACATTTCTAACTTGAAGTAAGTATGGTTCCTAAATGAACACAAATGGTGTACATTTAAGAAGAGCATTGATAGACCGATAGCCTGAACCTAGGACATCAGTATCCCCCAGTAACTACGTAGGTTGCAGGGGAGAGTAGGTGGACCCTTAAACGAGTTTGACATTTATCGCATACTTCCATCGGATTCGTCGACTTTCGTTCCATTACAAAAAAAAAATGTTTCAGAACCCATCCCATATCTAAATATTTATGTAGATAAATGTTACATAGTTATTATACCTACTTTTGTACTTAAACTTAAGGCAATGCCCCAGTCCCGACAACTCTAAAACGCAAATATTATATGTAGTCAATAATTACTAGAAATAAGAGCGTGGAGTTTTTAGTGTGAAAAATTATTCAATTAATTTAAAAATAAATAGCTTAATTTAAACTTACCTGATTCGTTAAGTTCCTTTATTAAATTCTGTATCTTTTCCTTGGAGCGACCGGATATGCCCCAAGTGACATCCCAATATTTTTCCTTCGTGAGGCTTGCGAGATGTTTCACAGTGCATTTTCCAGTAAATCCCGTAGCACCTAACACTATAATGTCTAAAGTTTTATTCGTCATACTTAATTTTTTTTTTTATGCTCCTGAAGTTTTTTTTAAATAAAATATTGTGTTGACACAACACTTGTTGTTCCGATACTAGTCAATAAAACTGTTCACGGAAGCGGACGATCAGCTATAATCGCTAGCTAGCTAAAACAAAGTGCGTACGCTCCACAGTTGGACTACACCGACCTTCTATTTTTAGGGTTCCATACCAAAATTTTAAAAATCGAATCGTTTATTGCAGAGTTTAAAAAAAAGATTGTCACCAGGACCACCATTTTCCTTTGAACACTCATGCGAACCCCGTGTGACCGCCTTACACAAGTCACAAAACAACATTCGAGTAAGGAGTACAAAAAAACCTTGGACCTGATCCCCTTACGTTAATTGCATTGCGACCCACAGTTTTAAAACCTGCTCTATGGGATCCATTTTTATTATTTTTTGTTTGTTTGACGATTTTCCTCGACTACAGTAATTAGACACAGTTGCAGATCACGAAGACAATTTAAAGTTTTATGATTTTATTAAAACAAAAGTGCATGAAATAAGTATGACGACTCGTACTTTACGGGATTACTGATCTTTTGGTTCAAAAAGTATACGTTCGTTAAAAGACTGTAAGATGGTAGATTACAGGCAAATTCATGCTACAAATAAATTTGTAATAAAATTTGAAAAGAGGCCTGAAATTCACGAGCATGATAATTTACGGAACCCTCAGAAAACGAATCTAACTCGCACTTGACCGGTGTTTTCCTAAAAATTAAAGAACAGGTTTTTGTATCACATTCTTACGCATGATAACATTTGTTGGTAATTAGTGCTCCGAATAAGTTTTGTAGTTTGAATGAAATGAATGCTTTAATATTATTTTTCTTTCTTTTCTTTCTTTCTTTCTTTCTAATAAATAAGTTAAGTTACGTTTAAGTATAAGTATGAATTCACAAAAAAAAAAAAGTATTATATCCATTGTCTAGTACTCATAGCACAAGCCCTGCTTAGTTTGGGACTAGATGGTGCTGTGTAAAAATGTCCTAAAAGATATTTATATTTTATACTAGCCTATGCCCGCGACTTCGCCCGCGTATATGTCATTTATTGCGCATCCCTTAGGAACTGTTCATCTTCCCGGGATAAAAAGTCGCTTATATGTTCATCCGGGTTATGTTCTACCTGTATGCCAAATTTCATTAAAGTCGGTCCAGCAGTTTTTGACAACTCTCGGTAACTAACCCGACTTTGTTTTATATAGGTACATATTAAGATACCTATATATTTAATTAGGTAGGTACATCAAGTTAGTTACGTTTTTACCGGTCAGGGTCAAGCACTAGAGCAGAGCAGAGAAGCAGAGGTGTATAGCACACCCACATTTCGCCAGGTATGTTATAGTCCCATGTAATGTAATAGGGAGCGAGCCTATTGCCATTAACCGGGCACAAATCCAGACTCCAGGCTGCTACTGAGAATTTCCTAATGAAAAAACCCAGTAACACTTTGCCCGACCCGGGAATCGAACCCAGGACCCCACGCTCAGCAGTCGCGCTTGCAACCACTAGACCAACGAGGCAATCTATCAAGCACTAGAAGTTATTATATTATTGGAACGAAGTTCCTTATGACGACGACGCGACGTCTGTAGTCTAGTGGTTCGAGTGTCGGACTGCTGTCACGACCTCGTGGGTTCGATTCCCACAGGACACATATTTATGTGTGTTAGTGTTGGTTGTTTGTATGTAAGTATTATATCCATTGTCTAGTAGGTACCCATACTATGTAGGTACCTACGAGAACAAAGCCTTGAGTTTTTTTAAGGAAACATTTATTTTTACTAGACAGAATATTATTATGATAACTAATCTACAATATTATGCACATTTCAGAACCGGTTAGCATTGAGCTGTTATTGTAACAGCTCAATGCTGTAACCTATAACAGTGTTATTACTAGAATACACAAACATAGTAAAAATATAGACGAAGTGCTGCGAACAATCATAGTGAAGCCAACAAAACCATGCTCCTCCGTGTAAAAACCAACGCTTACGCACACACATGCACCTCAAACCGAACTCACCGCTCTCAGAATATAAATGTCGCGGCATCGTCTAGAAAGAATCGCGAATACAAATTATTATATCCTTCAGTTGCATAATGGTGTGTGCGTGAGCGGTGGTTTGTATAGGTACAGAAGAGCACGGTTTGGTGGCTTCACTATGATTGCTTTCAGCACTTCGTGTGCTATAGCTCAATGCTGGTTGACAAAATTGGCATTTAAGGCATTCTGAAGTATACCTACCTAAATCTTTAAAATAGTTTATCTTTTCTAAGAATAATCATTTAACAACATTTACGATTGACCCCGAAACTAAATATTTACGAGCGAATTAAGATAGGTGTATTTATTATTATTTGGAAAAAGACGTAAGGTCTTTGCAAGTCCCTTATGTCACTGCGACCTAAAAGATATATTGTAACGCCTCTAACAGTAAACTACAGCACCTCTCCAAGCCGCAGGCCAACCATAAAGTCGACTATTGCCTTGGGGTTTGTGGATCTGATCTCATCAGCTGAGATTGTGTGGCCTCCAAGATGCTGACTTCTAATGTGGTGCACTGCATCACATTCGCATAGGATATGAATGGGCGTTTCGTCCTTTTCGCGACAGAATCTGAAAACTGATATCTGTGAGACCCATCCTGTGTAGAAGTTGTTTGTTCAGTTTACAGTGCCCTCGAAGAGTCACCTCTTACACTGCCCTTTGTGTCCCGAAACCTGTAGCCTGGGTGACCTTTGCGTTGCCACTGATAACGCCGTTGAAGTGGCAAAGTTTTGGGCTTGCCAAATCTGACCCAAGAGATTACATAAATACTATACCATCGACACGAAGAAGAAGTGCCCTGTAAGGGTTCTAATCAGGATCCTTATATGGTTCCTGTTAAGCGAAAGCGCTTCTTTTGTAAATCTCTTCCTGAAGCCTACTAGAAGCGCTTTCGAGTGCTCTTGGCCTGGATAGGTGTAATATAATTCTAACATTCATATTCTAGGCTCACAATTGTCAAATTAATGAATTAAGTAATTAAAGACATCTAGTGCATTTAAATACCATTGAGTGCAAAAGATATTCATCATCATCATCATTTCAGCCGAGAGTCCACTGCTGGACATAGGCCTCCCCAAGCATCGCCACGACCGGTCCTGCGCATTCCACATTCAGCGCGCAACCTTCACCAGTGGGGTTACTCTTGAGAATAGTTCCAATTTCAATCCAATACCAACTGAATACCAATGTCAAAAAGTGACAAGAATGAATGGGTATGTGATGGGTATTCTTGATTAAAAATAATACACAATGGCGTCGATTCTCTAGTCCACGAACTAAACTTATTTTACACTATCGCTCTCTTTTACTAATAATAGATACAAGAAAGGGATGGCAACAATTTTAGAACTGTCAAATTAGTTTATGTGTTACGTTTCTTTGTATTTTAGTGGGCACGTTCCGAGATAACGACTAAACTTGTATGGAAATTTTAATTCCGACTAAGTTGACAGCTCTTAAATTGTTGACATCCCTTTCTTGTATCTACTACTAGTAAAAGAGAGCGATAGTTTAAAATAAGTTTAGTTTGTGAACAAGAGAATCGACATTACTTAGTTACACCATTTTAATTCTAATAAGGTTTAATTAATTCTACATAACATAACATAACATCACGCCTGTATTTGGGGTAGGCAGAGGTGTATAGCACACCCACATTTCGCCAGTTATGTTATAGTCCCATGTAACAGCGGGCGAGCCTATTGCCATTAACTCCGGGCTGCTACTGAGAGTTTCCTAATGAAAAAACCCAATAACACTTTGCCCAACCTGGGAATCGAACCCAGGACCCCACGCTCAGCAGTCGTAATTAATTCTAAAAACACTCAAATAAAAAAAAATGCAAATTTTGCATTTAAAAGTACGAATTGACGTTAGCCCAATGGCGATCGATCGGAATTATTTTCAAGAGTAGGTAAGGCCGCAGGTCGTCGGTCCACCAGCCACCTTGTGGGGTCTACCCGCGCTGCGTCTTCCAGTAGGTACGCGGTCGCCACTCAAGAACTTTACGGCCTCAATAGCTTATAATGATATTATTCTAATTTATTCATTAAAATAAAACCATCTTTGATATGCGCAGCCATGTCTCGAGATAGCATCAGTTTTTTTATTAAATAGCCTCGCAGTCTTTAAATTCTTGCAATTATTTTATTTATATGTTGTGATTCGGAACTAGCATTCAAGGATAACAGCGTGGCTATTCTGTAAAGCCGCATACGCAGGTACGAACACGAACGAATACGTATGGACAGGGCCGGATTAACCGTTAGGCAGAGTAGGCAACTGCCTAGGGGCCTTGCATCGGCTAGGGGCCCCGCACGCGCACAAAATTAATTAAAATGTTTCATACAGTCACAGATAATATAATACTATAGTATCCTCTACAGTATAGTAAGCTGAAGTGGAAGTGGCCATGTCTGGCGAAGGACCGATGGCCGCTGGAGCAGACGAGTCCTTGAGTGGAGACCGCGAATCGGCAAACGCAGCGTAGGGCGCCCCCCTACCAGGTGGACCGACGACCTAAAGAACGTGGCTGGGGGGGACTGGATGCGGAAGGCAGAGGACCGAGCGTTGTGGCGCAACTTGGGAGAGGCCTATGTCCAGCAGTGGACTGCGATAGGCTGAGTTGATTGATTGATCGATAGTATCCTCCCCCAAAGTAGACTTCATGATTGAATTGTAGCTTGGGGAAGTGCTGTAATGCTGCAAGAGGCGTCACAATAGATCTTACCAGGTCGTAGTGGCTTAGGGGGCGTTCAAGACCCCTACCTCTTTCCTCAAAATAATAATCAAATCGTACTGCATTTTTCTAGGAAATGCTAGGAATTGACACTAGCTCGATTTGGTTCAGAGCTAAAACCGCGAACCAGTCGGGAGTAAGGCCCCTGACTGAACAGAACCATCTAGTATCGAGTACATAGTAGAACGAATAATAATTGTATGATAAACAAAAGTTTAGAAATGCTTGATCTGTAATTGCGATTTCAGTTTTGCGACCGTGAATGAATTTAATTTAAAAAGTTATACTCAAAAGAAACATCAGCCAACTCCTCAGACCGGTGAAGTGTCACATTCCCTTACAAGATGCAGGGGTCTACAAGATTGATTGTGATTGTGGGTTATCATACATAGGGCAAACAAAGCGTAGTATAGCCACTAGAATTAAAGAACATATAGCTGACGTCAAGAACAGACGCTCCACAAAGTCTGCAGTGTGTGAACATGCCCTAGACAAACCCAACCATTTTCTTCGATTTGATAAACCACAAGTTCTGGCGAAGGAAAACCGATATGTACCTAGAATGCTCCGTGAGGCTATTGAAATTAAAAAACATCCTAATTTTAATAGAGAAGATGGTTGGCAGCTACCACCTGTTTGGAACCCAGTCCTAAAAATAATCAAGTCCCAAACAGCACGCAACACTGTAAAAGATAATGATATTGTGAGTGATTACTGCGTGCATCGAAACGATTTTAATTAATAATATTGTACGGTAGATTAAAATATATTTTTTTAGAAATATTTGTAAAGACGCTTGTCATCTTAGTCTACCTGCGACCACGAAATGCTGCAAAGCTTTCGAAACGTCAGGGAATCCAATTTAAATAATATACGCGATTTAATCCGGTTAAACTTTGTTTTATTATAAGTTATACTCTCCTTTGTGCTTCAGAACTTATGAATTTGGATAATAAGATTGCTAGATATTTTTTATAAGTTTAAGCATTCATTCGAAACGCAGCCGGTGAGCAGTCGACTGAGTGAGTACTAGACTTCATTCACATTGGGGGAATCCTCGATTCGTTGGATGCATTACGTAAATAAATAAAGAGCTGATAATCTTCAAACGGCTGAAAAGGGGCCCCGGAATTGCATTGCCTAAGTGCCCCGACATAGTTAATCCGGCCCTGCGTATGGACGCAAATTAGAAAAAACCGGCCAAGAGCATGTCGGGCCATGCTCAGTATTATAGGGTTCCTTAAGTAGGTGTACAAACGAATCAAATCGAATATTAATCACGGCTATTTTAGTTTTTGCAATAATCGGCAGCATTCGCGACTCAGAGCGTGTTGTTAGTAGTGCCATCTAGCGATAAATTCAAGAAGCCAAATTGAAGAAGTGTGTTCAACATAACACAAAGTTACTTTTTGTGATTTTTTCAAATAGAAAGTACCTAAAGGAGCATTATTTGCTATGATCATTTTTCTCTAAGGTCAATGACCTTTGAACTAGGACGTTTTAAGTATTTTTCAGTTTTCTGTCTATAACTCAAAAAAATATAATCACATTATACTCGAAATAATTTTAAAAGAGAGTTTTCACAAAGGTCTATCAATGTGGAAGATTATAAGTTTCTACGTTGCATAGTTTAGAAATGGCAGGGGGGGGGACACATTGCAAGCCACTTTGGCGGGCTATATTTCGCAGATGGTACACCTGATAAAAAAGTGATGTATGAAACATTACCTTCATTTTAGTAGAACTATTCAATGATATCCCACACGAGGGGGTGCAGCGAAAAAAAATTTTTTTTATCCATTTCACATGTATGGGCGCTACCCCTAAAGAACGTAAAAACTATTTTTTTATTCTTTTAAAATTGAGATCTATATGCAGACTATTTTTGAACAAAATTTCATTTACTTATGTTTATAACTGTAGAAGTTATTAAGCTGTAAAGGATTAGGACAGACGGACAGACGGACAGACGGACGGACATGACGAAACTATAAGGGTTCCTTGTAGGACTTCGGAACCCTAAAAAGCGAACACACATTCGACTCGAGTTCGCGCACAACCGGCAACTCTGTCTCATAGCCCGCACAGCGATTATGCGCTGTTTTTATTCGCGCACCGAGGCTCGTATTACAGAAGCTTCCTCGAGTACAGTTTAAACTCTAATCACCTGATCACTACTTAAGGATAGAATCGTTACTTGAGTATCGGTCTTATTCCAGAACGGTAATTATAAACTTTAATTCAACAACAAAACACACGAATTTGACCTGAAATATAATAGAAATCTCTACTCAAGCGTAGTCTGGACCACGCTTGAGTGATTACAGATCAAATATCTGCCCAAATACCGAAACAGGTGACAATATAAAACGAAACTAAACTCAGCTGAACTGTGATCAACAAATCTCTGCTTGAGGGACGTTCTAAAATCAAAGCTCAACTTAAAACTAGTTTTAAACAGAGATCAACGCTTGAGTATCCTTCTGGAATACGGGCCTGAGTCTCATTCATCATTTCAGCCGAAAGATACCCACTGCTGGACATAGGCCTCCCCCAAGCATATGTATGTTGGGGGGATATGCCATAATCGCCACGCTTGGCAGGCGGGTTGGCGATCGCAGTTGGTTGGTTAAATACTCAGAGAACGCTGCTGCCCATCCTCTGGTGAATCCCTTAGTCGCCTTTTACGACACCCATGAGAAGAGATAAGGGTGGTGCAATTCTTTACGTCCGGCACCACACGGACGGGAACTATACCGGTTTTTAATTGCGGCGCGACTTTTAATCGCCAGTGCGGGCACCTGCATACGATTCCATGTGTAAATTTAGCGATGAAAAAATCGCGCGAGTAATAATCGCCATGTGGTGGGTGTAGATCTAACTATGGCTCCGACGTTGGAAGTGGATAGTGTTGTTACGTTTTTAACATTTATCAAAGTTCTCTGAACACCATCCATTCACAATGTGTTATTGAAATAACTGAAAACCTCTTAGGGGTAATTGTAGGTTTAAATGTTTACAATTAAGTACCTACATATTTGTACTTCCACAACTTTTTTGTTGCAGCAGGGCCTGGCTTTCATTTTTAGGAAAATAGTTTACAAAAACACATGAATTGAATCAATAAATAATATATAAATTGTGGAAAGAAAAAATTGCTCACGAGCAGGATTCAAACCTGCGACTCCTAGCTCAGTATGCCAGTGCTTTAGCCACTAAGCTACCGTGAACACTGCTTGTAGTATCGAATTTAACTTCCACTTACGTCTTTCACTGGCACTGGTGTACTGAGCCAGGAGTCACAAGTTCGAATCCTACTTGTGAGTGTTTTTTTCTTTTCACAATTTATATCTTTAGATTTCGCTTCACATATGTAGATGCATGAAAAATTATGAAATAATTAAATAATATTTATTTACATAATTATTTATAATTATAACTATTTCTCTATTTCAGCATTCAGTTGAAGTTTTAATAGTTTATATTTCCCTACAAACTTTTTAACTTCATCTTTTGGATAGGGCTTGAGAGCTAAGCAAGTGGGAATATTCTCTGGTTGTTCTATCCATAGTTTGTGGGCTATTGAATTTTCTTTTAATTTTTCTGCTACTTTCTTCAATGTCTCTTCATTTGGCACCTGAAATTTACAATAAAACAAAAAAAAATTGTTTAGCTCAGTAAAAGTTGTGTACCTAATACCGTACCTAAGTAGGTATGTAAATGATGAAAAAAGATTAATAAACTGGAATGAGTGCTAAGAAACCCACAAATAGTCAATTATTCATTTATTTTCCACAAAAAAAAATACATACATTTGGCAGATACAGTGTAGAACATAAACCAGTTTAGGTTTTTCTGTACACCGCTTGGTCCGTCGACACTCATTACGACAAGATGTGGGTGGGTGAACACAACGCATCATGCTTGCTCGCCCCATGCAAAAATTCCCGAATATGGAGGGTATATTACTAATTTATATTACTTCTCAATAGCAAATTGCTTACAAAAATACAGCATGTTTTTTTTTCTTAATGTTATAAAATTATAAGTCATGATAAACTAACTAATTAAATATTATTATTATTTTGATCAATTTAACTACTTAAGTCCCATTACATGGTTCAGCATTACTACTCATATGCTGTGAGAATGGACCATTAAAAAATGACATCATAGGGGCCTTTACAGCGTTGCTATTGGTCAGTATTAGTACTAGTGGGGCCTGGCTTGAAGTGCGGTAAGAGGGAGCGGGAAAGGAAAACAGCATTCTCACAGCAAACAGGTAGTAATTTCCAATGGCTCCAACAAAGGGCATCACACACCAATAGTGTCACTGGGAATTTCTTATTTAAGTTTTTCTGGACTATTAAGATACAGGAAAGAAAGAAAGAAAGGTAAGGTATACGAAAAACAAAAACATACCTCTAGTACAACTTTGTGCATATTGTCCATATCATTGAGATACTGGATTGTGATCTCATCATTTTTGTGCAAGTGAAGCACAGCTGTGGATGCGTGACAAGCCTGAGCTACAACAGATCCTATAGACCATCCCAGCTCCTTTAGTAAATCAGTACGTAGCAAAATATATTGAACAATTGTATTAGACATTTTGTGACAATCAAATTACAGTCTTTCAAAGAATAGGTTATTTTCCAGATAGCCCAATGAAAACTGTATTTAACTTATTATTACAACTTGCGTAAGACTGCATTACTGGTTTTATTCTGTTACCATTTAAATGTTTACTCAGTATTCTCTTAAATTTAAAAATAACTAGATAATCTTGGACGAATAAAAAGAAAGATAATATTGACATTTGACAATTTTATGATTTT
Source organism: Asteroscopus sphinx (assembly GCA_949699075.1). Taxonomy (NCBI): domain Eukaryota; kingdom Metazoa; phylum Arthropoda; class Insecta; order Lepidoptera; family Noctuidae; genus Asteroscopus; species Asteroscopus sphinx. Next base: position 18,747,500 of record OX453013.1, read on the forward strand.
ATACCATTGACTTATATCTATGGACTTGTCATTTGTCATACCCACGAAATAAGCGTGGCATACCTACTATTGTACCCGGGCCACTGTAATGGCGGCAATAGTTAGGGAAATAAGTAATTAAAACTAAAAAGTATCGATATCGATACTCGTGTTTCTTACCAGAGATGTGTGCTGATTAGGGATGGGTAAATTTCATGAAATTTTTCAAACATTGAAATTTTTCGGATTTTTTTTATTTCGAGTTGAAATTTTCAAGATTGATGTGAAAAATATTTTTTGAATAAAAAGTGAATCTCAACTATTCGTCGCCTCAGTGCTTGAATGTCCAATCGACCATTGAACAAATTTTACCGGAGACGTTTTTTTTAGTTTATTATTGATTTAAGAGAAATATTGTAAAAACTTTGATGATTTAAGAATAATGTATAGAATATATTACATTATTCTTAAATCTTTAAAGTTTAAAAAATATGGTCGGTGTTGGGCAGCTCAGGCAGGAGACTCGAAGGGTCGAAGGTTCGGTGGCTTGACACACGGTGACACACGGAAGTAGGAACTTGGAGAACAGGAACTAGTGGTACAGGAACTACAGGAACTAGTGGTACAGGAACGACAGGAACAGAACTCAGAGGTATGGAACTCCTCTGAGGTATGGAGGGCACAGAGGGTCAGTAGTACGGAGGGCCGGAGGAGTGGTAGGTCAACTCCGACTATAAAAAGATTGAGCTGCTGCTATGCCCATGCAGCGAGCTCGGGCTGGAGGCAGGATTCAGGTAAGTAGGTAGGTAGATAGGTTGGTCGGCACAAACAATAAAAAAACAAGCAGGAACGTTTTTGGTATACTGTATCTCACTTAACTGGTAAATTGATACATTGACTATTTGTTAATAAAATAATATAATGATTATAAGACACAGTCACAGACACATGAGTGTCTTTCACCGTACAATATAGAACTGAGCTAAAACAGTGGAAAATTAGCCATTTTTGAAAATATTTTTTTATTTTGAATTTGGATTAATTAAAGTATAATAAAGTGGCCAGGAAAACCAAACAGGGTGAGCAGCATAACGAGTTGGACCTCGTTACAACCCCATCTATTAGTTACCTGCTTGTGTTTATGACTGTTGTTTAAATGTTGCGCGTAGTTAACTGTGACAATAAACTATTTTTCTTTCTTTTCTTTCATACTTTGATACTCGCAAACTCACATAAAAAACCAACTATCGACTAACTATCTACTTCGCGTTGACCTAGAATCATGAAATTTGGCCGATTTATCGAAATATCGATTTTTGTTTTCAATATATCGAACTCCAATTGTATATTCAAAAATATCGCTATATCGAAAATCTGATATATAAAAAAAATTCAACAGCCCTAGTTTGTTTACTTGACAGCTCATGTACTATGGCCACTATGGGCATATGGGCCACATAATTTTTTTTTTTTTTTTTTTTAAGTATTGTGACCTGGTTGCTAATACCTTTAAGCCAAGTCATTTAAAATTTGTTAAATATGTGAGTAGTTTTATGGCCTGGTTGCTTAGACACTCCAGCCAAGTCTTTAGTTTACTCACCCTAGTAAAGTGATGGAAACTTTACCAGGTTTTTGAGTGGATGATGAGAAAATACGAAAGTCACGTTTTTTAACTTTGTACCATTTACCCACACTTGTACACGTTAACGAGCACTTAACATTTAATAATCCACCATTATTACACATTAACACTCGAAGAAACACAAATTTAGCAAAATAATACAAAATCCACAACACGATCTTTCCGAATTTTCCCGCCAACCATGGGCCACATTGCGGGGTAAGCGGGGTTGCCACGCGGAGTAGGTATTTAGATATCCCGTAAAGATGTTGCCAAGCAGAGAATATACAAATAGCATGCGACATTACACGTTGGTTAACAAGAGACAAGGAATAGATTCATAATTCAATAACGATTTAATAGATATTTGTATAAACAAGGTGGATATAGAAGAATACGCCGCTTCCATAGGTTTATTAATTCAAGCTCATCCCTAGTCACTAGTGTGTCACTACTGTCAGTCAGTGTCATTTAATTTACTTTCTGACCAGCACAGCACATTGACTTGTACCTCTTAATTCAATGGACCAGCATCTCTAATAAGTCTGTGTTTCTGACTATACTTTGTAAAATGTAGCTTGATCCCTGTGACAGATGTCAAATACGTACAAATAAAGTCAAAATACGTTGGTTGAAAATGTACGTATTTGACATGTGTCACAGAGATCAAGCTAAGCTATATTTTACAAAGTATAGTGGTGTGAACCGGAGGCAATTTCAGCCTCCGGAGATTATATTGAATCACCGGAGATTATCCGGATATTCAAAATACTCTAACGGCCAAAATTAATATCCAATCTATCCACGATTTACCCTACCAGAGATAGAAATTTGACATATTTTGTGTGGAGCTTATGTTAAATTCCTATCTCTAGTAGGGCAAATCGTGGGTAGATAGGATATTAATTTTGGCCGTAAATCTATATATAAGGAAAGAAAAAAAAAATGCACATTTGGGTGCGTTCTGCAACCTGCACCAAATCAAATAACCGGTAGTTTAGTGAAATCACCGATTAGTCTCCGGTACCATAAAGGTATTATACTGACGTAATAGAGACACTGTCACCTCATTATCACGTCACCGAAAACGAAATGAATATATGTGCGAAATTGACACGTGTAGGAGTGATTTTTAGTGATGTGACATGGACGTTTCCGCATTATCGATATAGTTCAACCGGCCTTACTTTTAAGGAGTGGTAGTATTTTAAAACTGCTAAGCTATTAAGGTGAATGCTACAGCGTAGCCCGCGAAATTCAAAAATTTTGACGTTTTTGGCAAATTGTAGCTTTATTTCGCGTTGTATATCGGTCAAAATATGATTGGCGGAAATAATAAGAATATATCTACTGAATAATACTCGTAAAAAATATTAACTTAGCTCTATTAGCTGTACTAGCTCGATAATATTAATTTACGATCAAATTATCGATTTTCGAGCTTGTAGAGCTTATAGAGCTAGGTTAATATTTTTTATGAGTATTATTCCTTAGATATATTGTTACAATTTCCGCCAATTATATTTTGACCGATATACAACGCAAAATAAAGCTACAATTAGCAAAAAACGCCGAAAATTTTGAATTTCGCGGGCTACCCTGTAGCATTCACCTTAAGTAACTATTGTTTTAAAATTACAGATATTTGAGACATAATTTTATTTATTTTAAAAGATTGAGTTACGCAATTAAGGGCTATATTATCATTACATTATTAATGTCACGAAGGTAAGGAATACATAAATAAGAAATAAAAACATCAATTAATCATCATTTCAGCCGTAAGATGTCCACTGCTGGACACAGGCCTCCCCCAAGCATATATTGGGGGGATATGTCATAATCGCCACGCTTGGTAGGCGGGTTGGCGATCGCAGTTGGTTGGTTAAATACTCAGAGAACGCTGCTGCCCATTCTCTGGTGAATCCCTTAGTCGCCTTTTACGACACCCATGAGAAGATATACGGTGGTGCAATTCTTTACGTCCGGCACCACACGGAACATTTTACAATTAATCATATTAGTTTTAATTAGGTGTATAGAAAGGTTTTCAATCCCGGAACTAAGTTCCTATACACGATTCCGGAATTGGTCAAATTATTGAATTTTTATGAAAAATTACAATATCTATGAACTTAACAAGTTTTCTTGTCCAGTCAACTTAAGTTACACATCAGACTTATCCTACTAATTTATATTACTACATGTAATACTAATGTAAATTTATAGTATATTTATAATTTGTAGTATATTAAATGTAGTATATTATTTTGCAAGTAAAGTCCGGTTAGCTAATAGCTTTATCATGCGTACCGCCAAAGAGTGGAATTCCTTGCGTCAGTGTTTCCCGAGAAATATAATCTGGTGGTCTTCAAGACTCGAGTGAATAGGTTTTTGCTGGGCAAGCGTGTACCATCGTCGACCGCACCATCGCTTAACATCAGGTGAGGTAGCGGTCAAACGCAAGCCCGTTAAGAATTTAAAAAATAAATAAAAAAAGTCCACTTCCACCTCCACCTCTGCTCCACTCCACTCCACTCCACTTCACTCCACCTCCACTTCCACCTCCACCTCCACTTCCACTCCACTTTCATTCATCCATCTATCCATCCATCCATCCATACTTACAAACTTTCACATTTATAATATTAGTAGGAAGTAGGATAGGATAGGATAGGATAGGATTTTTGGAACTAAACATTTTGACATTCTGTCTCCATAATAATTAGTCATCTTCGGTTGAACTAGTTTTTTTTATCTCTAACTCTTCTTGTATTATATTTATTTTTGACTTTTACTTTATACTCGTCACTTCGTAGATATTAACTTTGAATATTTACCATTATTAAAGTAAAGATATATGAAACAAACACCGACCCGAACCAATTCCGTAGGTATGGATCGTTGGTGATTTCATTAAACGATACAGTTATCCTTAAAATATCTACTGCAAACCCTGTAGTTTTTTCGAGGCTTTCAGCTTTTATTTTCTTTTATTTTATTGTATAGGATGGCGAAACGAACTAAAGGCCCACCATATGTTAAGCGGTTACCTTTGCCAATAACAACTGCAATACCATCTAGGCTGTTACCTAAATGGTACCGCAAGTCGGTTCGCCAAATTGAGACATGAAGATGGAAAGTCTCATGTGATTGTAATTACACCGGCACCCGTACCATTCTGACCGAAACACAGCAATCCAAGCATCACTATTTGGCGGAGAATAGTAGATACGGTGCTTATTCGTTTTAACATTTGTGCCCATCCAATTTTAGGGTTCCGTACCCGAAGGGTTCCAAACGGGACCCTATTACTCTCGCTACGCTGTCCGTCCGTCCGTCTGTCTGTCACAGGGCTGTATCTTTTGAACGGTAATAGGTAACCGGTTGAAATTTACTCAGAATATGTGTTGCAATGAGGTGTATCATGACAAATACTAAAAAATAAAAAAAGTCTAAAACCAAAGGGGGTCCCCATACAAGAAACCTCAAAAAACATGCATTTTTTTCAACGTTTTTGTTCCTGCTCTATCTTCAAAACGGTAATATATACCAGCGTAAAACTTGGTCAGATTATAGTGCATATTATGTAGTTTCGCAACAAATACTAAAAATAAGACAAACATAGACATATTGAGAGGTACGGAACCCTTACTGCGCGAGTCCGACTCGCACTTGGCCGGTTTTTATTCTTTAATAACAGCATTTACAGGAAATCTGGAAGTTATGAAGTTAGCCGGTCAATATTTTACAGCATTTTTAGCCCGGCCGCACATTGTCATAAAATAGCACCGTATTTACATTTTAATATGTCAAAAGCAGACATACGATTCGGAAAATTCTGTCAGTCTGCGGGGCTGGGTACTAAAATTAACTGTATAAATGTAAAATAAGCATTATGAAAGTAGTATTGTCCTGCAGATACTTACCTGTGAAACGTCTCTTTGCCATAGACGTACAACATACTATTATAACATCGTAAAAGTACAACCATGGTATAGGTTCCGGCGCGTCAGATTTTTTCTGTGATCAATGAATGAATCATTGTGATTTCCTTCCAATGTGCGGCCGGACTAAATCAACCTTTCAATACTTTCAACCGACTTCAAAAAAAGGAGGAGGTTCTCAATTCGATTGTATTTTTTTTAAAGCAGTAACGGACACTAACTTGTGACATGTATGGTGCTAGGTAGTACAAAAAATATATAATTGAAACTATCGACATATCGATATATTTTGAGCAATCCATATGCGAAACGGTTTCATTTTCACGTACACAATATTTTTTTATCTAACACATAATTATTTAAAATAACATATTATATAGAAAATAGGGTATTTACTGCATGTTATTAATGTATTACTAAATAATTTTAAGTATAACTTCTATGAAAATAAGCATTATGAAAGTACTATTGTCCTGCAGATACTTACCTGTGAAACGTCTCTTTCTTTAGGTTAATGATGTAAATTACACAGCAGTATAACACAGAACACTACACCATTACGATTATTGATATTAATTGGATAAAATACAGAACGATCATGAAATAAATCATAAAATAATACGAGATTATATTTTGATGGGACGCTATGGGAGATTACAATTTTCAAAATGGGTTCTACTGTCATTTTATTATGTCTCTTTCTAGCATATAGGTTTTTTCGTAAAGATCGGTATCGCAGTCGCACAGTTTATTGGTCTATTACGTCAGTATAGAAATGTCTTTGTCCGGTACTCACTCTATCCGGTTTTTTGTTTAAGAACCGGTTCACAGTTCACACCACTATTTCTGACTTTCTGTCATTTCTGTGTAAAGTTGTTTGTGATTTTAAGCAAACGTTTTTCAAGAAAAGCTTTTTGTAATAAAAAAGTACACTTTATTTCTCTTCAATTATTTTGTTTTATAACAATTAAAATTGCGAAGCAATGGCTTCGGGGCTAGAAAATTATGTAAATCAGACAGTGTCAGTGATAACTTCAGATGGCCGGAATTTCATTGGAACTTTGAAAGGGTTTGATCAAACAATAAACATTATATTGGACGAATCGCATGAGCGAGTGTTTTCTTCTACAACTGGTGTAGCGCAGGTGGTTCTTGGACTACACATTATACGAGGTGACAATGTAGCGATCGTCGGCGCAATAGACGAGTCTATAGACAGCAGATTAGACCTTGGAAATATAAAAGCAGAACCGTTGGGGTCTATTGTTCATTAAATACTTTTAAGGATATGTAATAAATAAGTTTTATTTACTATTTGTTTTTTATTCAATAATAAAAATCTTTTCTTTTTTGACATGAACTTTGAAGCAATACTAACCTGCTTATCGTATTGGAAAAGCTGTTGATCATGAGGAAAAACATGTGATAGCCTTAGAATAACTACATAGAGAAACCAAGTCCATGAGCACAATTGGAAGCAACTAAATTAGAGCCAGAAATTGCTCCGTTCAGTACAGCTTAAGCATGCCCGTGTGTTAGACATTATAATGTGCCGCTTGCAGGTACACATTGATTGTTTTTGTGCTTCAACTTTGAGCAGAAATTTGAATGAAACTATCACTATGTCTTATTAGTTTAAGGTAATAGCATACTCTGTGAAAATTTCATGAGTGCTAAGATTTATTTCACAAGCATAGATTTAACAATTTAAATTGAGGAAAGAAAAAATCGCTCACAAGCAGGATTCGAACCCGTGACTCCTGGCTGAGTTGCAGGTTCGAATCCTGCTCGTGAGTGATTTTTTCTTTCCACAATTTAAATCGTTAGATTTCGCTTCGCATGTGTAAATGCGTTAGTTTTATAAGCATAGATTTCTTTAAAACTTTCCAGTAGACTACTAATATTGTCCAAAAATTATGATGCTTAATTTTTTTTTATTGTTAGCAAATTGGTTCATAAACAGTACATAATAAGTTACATGTATGTGTAGATAATTGCAATATGTAACAGATTAATGTAAATGAGATGGAATGAACCTTTAAAAAATTATCTCATCCTATCAGGATAGAAAATACTTTATACCTTAACTGAAATTTACCCGTCAACAGGCACAAAGCCTCTGGCGGTTGTGCATCTTTCAAGTTATTTTCTCACTAGCCATTCTTTGATGAATTAAACAATAAAAATTTAACATAAATTTTTAATTTATACTACCTATTTACAAATTCATTGGTGAAATATTTACATTAACAGCAATTTCTTCCGAATCCTATTTACACACTCTCCAATTGTAATTACAATATAATCGTTCTATAATCTATTTCACATAGATTCACAGAAGGATAGAATACCTTATGAATAGGTTAAAGATAATAAAATTGTTACTAATCCTATATGAGTTGTTTTGCTCGAAATAAAGTTTTTCTATTCTATTCTATAAGTGTAAAAGAGACTTCACCAGAAAACATTTTATTATGTACCTATTTGACACCATCCTGTCACCATACCCATGCTATGTGAAAAAGATTATACTTATAATAATACAAATTAATATAAACAAAAAAACAATCAAAATATGTCAAAAAATTGAATCACCATCCGCTAACTAAAATGTAGCCAAGTCACAAAACAATTTTTTCAGAGATTTGAGAAAAACTTGATAAAAATTTACTTGGATGTAACTGAACAAAAAATCTCTCATTATGCTCATTCCCGAGACATTTTTTGGTAAAAAGTGTCACCAATTCAATTTATTCCACAAATATCACACATATCTAGAAAATTTGTTTTGTTGCTTAGCTGCTTTTTAGTTAGCAAACGGCAGATCAGTGTTATCCACTAATTATGAAGTATTTTTACTTTCGGACATTATATACACTACAAGTGCATTACGTCACATTTTGTTCTAAATGTGCAGTGTCTTGAAAAGCAAAGGCAATCAGTGTTTTGCATAGGTATGCTTACTTGTCTTCTTGAAAAAAAATCTATGATTACTCGGCAAGAGCAGTCGCAGTCAGCCCTAAACAAAACCGCAAGTTGGGGGTGCTACACTATATGTCAGCACAGCCGGGCAGAAAAATCGAATGTATGTAGACAACTGTTCAGGAGAAAAGGAAAAATATATGTAGTAATTGCTTCGGATTGGCTTTGTTGCTCAACAAATACTGCCAAATCGGCCGTATCGAAAATCGGCCTCGAACTGTGTGTGTAGCACCCCTTGCTTATTACGATTGGATGCGAGGCATCTATCTCAAAGTTTTGATTGTCACTACATAGGTACTCAATTTAAAAAAATCAGCAAAACCGATTTTCTAATGACCTATACCCGTGGCATGCTATGATGGCGATTTTGACATTTTCCAATAGTGTGTTGTGACACATTACAAATTATTAGCGATTGTGATCAGGTTTATTACTTTGACCAACTCCAACTAGCTATTATGAATAATATCTACATAAAGTAAATAATTTATCAAATTATTCAATAAACATAATGTCTAACCATATTTTTAACCGACGAAAAAAAGGAGAGGTTCTCAATTCGACGCGTATTTTTTTTTTTTTTTTTTATGTTTGACCACGCATAACTTTTTACAGTGTGGTCCGATTTTGATGATTCTTTTTTTAATAGATAGGGTATATCTCGAAGTTGGTCCCATTTAAATTTCAAAATCAAAATCCACCCCTAAGGGTAGTAAAACAGAGGATGAGTGTTTGTTCACCCACTGAATTCTTACCTGTTAACAGATTCTGTTGAAACTTGACACACATAAATATAATTCTAGACAATACGAGATAATGGAGCCCTGGAGTTAGATTTTAACCACAAAAAAATGAAAAATAAAACTTCAAAGAAAACAAAAAAACTTAAAAGCCGACGCCAAACAACCAATCAACGAAGATCATTAAATTATTTTAAATAAATAATAAAAACAACGTCACATCAAATACAACGTGAAATTTTCAACGATAAACAATAACTTTCCAAAAATGCGTTCTCCGCTCGGCCACTTGCAACTTGCACGCACTTTGCTAGTTAAAAGTTCGTTTGGCGCCGACTCATAATTAGTTATTTTTCGTTTTTCAGTTTCTGTTTTCGTCTGTTCAATTTTTTGTTAAAAATGTTTAATCGCTATTTAATCAAATTTTCTGTGACATACATGAAAAAACAATAAATAAATAGAATTTGAATAGATTCAAAATATTACATTGCGGTAGCAGTGCATTACTATTGACAATAAAGTACGGCAATTGTTCCTTCATACGTAGCTGTCAATATTTACGGATCTTCATGAGCAGGCAAACGTCAAAAACACCATCATAGCGTGCCGCACCTATAACGGTATGTTTTTCATTGGTACACATATTATGGTAACTATCAACAATATGAACAGCCACAAATACTTATTAAACTGTACTACAGTTCTATCACATTTATCATATTATTTTGCTAAACTATGATATTCCCATTTGACGTATTATTACGAGAAATCTTTATTTCTTGATGGTTGACCCATCAACACTATTTCTTGATGCCTGCAAAAGAAAAAAAAGCAATAATAATAAAAAAAACATCTTGTTGATATTCCTAATACCTACAAATTACAGCTAATATATTTAAAGTACCTATTACACTATTAGAATTACAACATATTAAATTAGTCTTTTTTCTACAATAAATCAACAAACAAACTAAACAATTATCTTTTAAACAACCTAAATACAGCTTTTCCTTAGGGGAATGTACCAGCCAAGTGGCGCCACCATCAGTAAAAAAAATATTACTCGCTGAATAAATAATTTATCGAAAATTTGTTTTTAACTATTGAAGTACAGGTACTGTAGTTTAATCAGAAACTATTAAATCTGTAAAAGTGGCAGTTTTTCGCACTTTTTCTATCTACAACTACAGCGAAGTATTATTTACAGAGTTAATAATTTCTGATTAAACTACAGTACCTGTACTTCAATTGTTAAAAACGAAAAATGATGTATTCAGTGAATAATATTTTTTTTACTGATGGGGATTTTTACATTTCTACATTCCCCTTAAATACCTTAAACATGTTCCATTTATTAATCTTCAGATTTAATTATTCTGATTTCTATTCCTTTACTGAAATTAACAGGATTTAGCAAGAAATAAGTTATAATAATAATATAACACTGATCAAGTTTAATTAAGTTTTGTTTCATACTTTGACATAAAGAAATAATGTTGATTGGTAAACATCTTGAAAACCTCTGTAAGTACCACACATAGATTGATAACCAAGTTAAAGTGCTATAGTGTGATATGCATACAGACATAATTTTGTAAGTCAAAACTTATGCAGGAAAAATTGATTGAATTGATTGAATAATCAATTTAATTGTCTAAACTAAAATTATGTGCTGATTACGTAATGCACCTCAGCATAAATGTGATGGAGGAAGGCCACACTAACTAACTTATTTTACTTTAAGAAAATCCCTACTTTGTATTGACGATGTCTGGTCTTGTATTGACGATGTCTGGTCTAGTGGTTCGAGGGTCGGACTGCTAATCATGAGGTTGTGGGTTCAATTCCCACAGGACACAAATATTTGTGTGATGAACATAAATGTTTGTGTTGTCTGGGTGTGTCTTAAGTATGTATATAAAAAAAAAAAAGGATATCCATTGTCTAGTACCCATAGCACAAGCTCTGCTTAGTTTGGGATAAGATGGTGCTGTGTAAAAATGTTCCAAAAATATTTATATATTTTTTATTAATTGTAGAAGAACAGACAGCCCACCATAAAGTCATCATCATCATCTTGCCCTTATCCCAATTTATTTGGGGTCGGCGCAGCATGTATTTTTCTTCCATACATCTCGTACTCAAAAAACAAAAAAGAAAGAAAAAACTACCTTTGCATTTTTTCCTTATATTTCTGTGTGTTGTATTTCTGGAAGAATTGTTTTCCATATTCGAATGTGGCGATCATTATGGCGCATGCTGGCGCCACTTTACATATTCGAGGCAATAGACCTGTGAATAATCCTCTGAATCCGTGGTTGTTGTATATGTTCAGTGCTATACCCTTTATATTTGATGCTCTCTGTTGGACTTTACCATCTGAAACAGTAACCACATCAACAAAAACAAACATAAATATAATCTGCCCAAAATAAACGTTTTTTTAATCCTACTAAAATAATAATGGGACAGGGATTCGCCTGATGATTTTAAAAATTCACATATGTTTCAAGTCCGTATCGATTCATTCACTTTAATCGATGTTTTTAAGCAGGTCACCTCACTATGAAGTTAAAACTGACAGACGTCAAATGTTACCTATTAAAATGACTCCACTGCACAGCTCCACTGTAATTACACTACTATTATAAATTCGAAAGTTTGTGAGTGTTTATGTATGTTTATTACTTCTTCACGCTGTAACGGATTTGGATGAAATTTGGCGCAGATACACCATGCCTAGGCTACTTTTTATCCCGGGTAGATAAATAGTTCCTGAGGGATGCGTAATAAACGACATCCACGCAGGCGCCATCTAGTATTATCATCAATCATCAACTCAGCCTATCGCAGTCCATGAAATGTCACATGTGACTTTCCATCTTCATGTCTCAGTTTGACGAACCGACTTGCGGTACCATTTAGGCAACAGCCTAGGTGGTATTGCAGTTGTTATGGGTAAAGGTAACCACTTAACAACAGGTGGGCCTTTAACTCGTTTCGCCATCCTATTCTATAAAAAAAGTCCACTGCTAGACATAGGCCTCTTCCAAGTTGCGCCACAACACTCGGTCCTCTGCCTTCCGCATCCAGTCCCTCCTCTAGTTTTATAAATGTGATGGATGGTGGATGTTTGTTTTTTTTTGTTTTGCAACTTTCACTTCGGATACGGATACTTTTCGAACATTTGAGAATAGCACATACAACGTGTATCAGAAATGCGAGGTCATATTTGAAGACCTTATTCAGAAGATGCTATCGAACAACTTTTACTATGGGACCAACACTGAAATCGAGAAAAAAAAAACAGCTGATCCTTACATTTTGTCGAGCGACATCGATGATTTAGTAGGGAACAGCTGATATTTTTTTCGCGATTTCAGGGTTGGTCCCATAGTAAAAGTTGTTCCATGCTATGCCCTGAATGAGCTCTTAAAATATGACCACGCATTTCTGATACATGTTGTATAACCTACTTTATATCCCGGGGAAGATACAGTTCCCGAGGGATACGCGATACCATCTTTCTGTGACAAATCGAACTATACGCGGGCAGACTAGCAGGTGCTAATTAGGGAATCGAAGTGTTACGCAAATAAATACATATTAGTATTTCGTAGATTAGGCGATAAGAACACAAGTCATAACTCATAGCAGTGCAACAGCTGTTGGGGTCAGTGACCGACTTATAGTTCGAGGAAGCAGGATTTCTATCTTTAGTATGTACGAAATGTTGCCAACCTATGTATATTTCTTTTTCTCCTAATTCTATTTGTTGATGTGTTTTCACCACATCAAATGGAAGTGTTACAAATGCTGCAATCTGAAACAAAAGATTACCTATACTTAGATTATCTTATCAGCTAGTCACCCCACGCAACTCTTAATTTGTTATCAACAATGTATACTAAACATAGGTAATGATTTCGGACATTTTTACACAGCACCATCTAGCCCCAAACAAACCGACCTGGGGGCCTAGTACGAGTTTGACACTTACGAATACTTTCAAAGTATTCGTCGACTTTCATTAATAAATCTGTAGTTCCTCCTCGTATCCGCCAGGGGCGCTACTGATTTATGAATGAAAGTCGACGAAAACGATGAAAGTATTCGTAAGTGTGAAACTCGTACTAGGCCCACTGACCTTGACAGCGTGTCTATTTCGGAAGCAGTAAGAGCGGTTTTCGTAATTCAAGTGTTACCACTGACGTACAGTCGACTGTACTATGGGGCTTGTAACAATTGTCTTTTATATTTGAATATAATCTTTCACATATTGGTAAGCAGGGGCGTTTAAAGAAAATAAAATTATGGTTATGTGGATAAGAGATATTTATTATGTTATTATTAAGAAGATCCATCTCAAAGGGCAATGGAGAGGGCTATACTCGGAGTGTCCCTGCGTAATCGAATCAGAAATGAGGAGATTCGCAGTAGAAAGAAAGTAACCGACATAGCTCGAAGAATTGCCAAACTTAAGTGGCAGTGGGCGGGGCACATTGCTCGCAGAACGGATGGCCGATGGGGCAGTAAAGTTCTGGAGTGGCGACCGCGCACTGGAAGGCGCAGCGTGGGTAGGCCCCCCACAAGGTGGACCGACGACCTGGTGAAGGTCGCGGGAATCCGCTGGATGCGGAAAGCGCAGTACCGGTCGTTGTGGCGATGCTTGGGGGAGGCCTATGTCCAGCAGTGGACGTCTTTCGGCTGAAATGATGATGAAGAAGATCCATTATATGAGCATTTGGCTCCTGGAGGAGAGTTGCAGTGGCCAATTTGGAATTAGTCGCTTACAGACACAAGTGGGTCGCTGCAAGGATAATCTAGCTAGCTAGACAGGGACGCCAGTAAAACTGGGTGCTATTGCGGGCTCCCACGCAAAGCATTTCACACCTACTTGCTTGCCTGCTGTACTCCGCCTGTCCCCGGGAGGACCTAATGCAGGCTACGAAGAGATACTGGGTGTCAGGGAAACGCTTCCGAAAACGAAGATCGTGCTGGTAATTACTGATACGATACCACAAAAAAACGCGATTCTTTTTTCAGATTTTATTTTTGCATTTTTCACACATAACCAGCTTTGGGCAGTTAAATAAATCAGATTTGTAAAAAACCCCATTTATTTACTTAATTTGTTCGCAATGTAATTCAAATAAAATATCAGCTGGCGCTAGGGGTGAACGACATTCGCTCGCATACGCAGTCCGTGTCGTAGCGAGCGTAGGTAGGTTAGGTACGCGCGGCATTGATCCCGAGTTTTGTACGCTTTCAATCAATCAATCATTTATTTGCTTGAATAGGGGTGTACATGGGGTGATACTTAGGTTAAAACAAAGTTTATTTTACCATATCCTACCTTAACAGGTGTGCAAATATGTACTTGTGCGCTTTACACTGCGGGTTTGCAAAATACCAAATCACTAACGGCCAAAATTAATATCCAATCTATCCACGATTTGCCCTACTAGAGATAGGAATTTGACATAAGCTCCATACAAAATATGTCAAATTTCTATCTTCAGTAGGGTAAATCGTGGATATATTGGATATTAATTTTGGCCGTTAAACAATGAGTATAAGGCTAATGATTATTGGTATTCGATTGTGTTTAGGTAGTATAATAATAGCCTTTCAGTTTCGAGAGCGTTTCCCTCACACCCAGTATACAGACAGTGTGACAATTTTTAGTCAATTACCATCTTATTAATAGCCATTGACACGAAAAGAAGAAGATTAAGAAGATAAACATCATTATGTGAAAAGATTGAAGTTATTAAACTAATGTTGTCGTACCATAAACAAAAAACTGGATTGTGCACTTATTATTAGCAACCAATTCTGGCAATGGACCAACACGACAATACTTTAAATGACAAATAAACATGTGAATAACAACTTACACTGCCTGCAACAGATCCGCAGAAGAAATTAAATAAAAATGTGTTCTTTTCCGAATCCGGCTTGTCAAATGCTCTCTTTGTTGATTCAAATGTTGTCCAATATATACCTGAAATACTAATACTTATGAGCTACTAAATAAACATGTGCTACTCATTATTGAATTTAAGTAATAAAATAAAGTAGGACAAAAAAAGATCACTCAAAAACATGTTTTACAAAATAGTGATAAGTGTTTAATCAGACTTAAAAGTGGAACTGCAATTAATTATGTAGTTAACAATGATTAAAATGTTTGTCAGTATCAAAAAAATCTTGAAAAACTGTGTAAAGCCAACCACATCAGTGGTAATAAACCATTATAAGCTGAACTGGCTTAGTACGTAAGTTTCATAAAAGTCAGGTTCTGCTTATACTAGTTTTGTTACAATCGAGGTGCGTTTGACTGTACAATAAGTAATATGCAATTGCAATAAAAAATTAATAATAATTTACCTGAGAATGGTACATCTCTCAATAAAGTGGAACCCAGACCTCGGAAAAGTCCTCTATAGCCTTCATATTTGATGACTTGACTCAATGCAATCATGATTTCTGAAAACAAAGTATTTACAAAGTTTAATTCAAATTAAGTTATTCACATATTATTAATGAGACTAGAGACCGATGGTGACCATTTATTTCTATCAATATCAACATTTTTACCACGATTTTATTAACTCGCTTTCAGTCATGCCTGTGTGTTCGGTAACTAACTTCCCGATTCCCGAGCTAGAGACTTGAGACTTTAAACATAGCTCAGGACTGGATGACAATGCAATATTAACTCGCTTTATTATCACCAGACTGCCCCAGAAGGAGGGTAATGTTTTTAAAAACGTGATTTAAAAAAGGAGCGTGCTATGCTCGGCATAAATCTTCTCGACCGAGTCCGAAACACCGAGATCCGTCGTCGGACGAAAGTCTATGACGTCGGTGATAGGGCAAAGTGGAGTTGGGCGGGACATCTGGCTCGGCGTAGAGATGGCCGATGGAGTAAAGCGTTGACCGAGTGGTGGCCAAGGTCAGGTCGGAGAAACCCGGGCCGTCCGAAAGCGCGCTGAGTTGATGATATCGCCAAACCCGCAGGAAACACCTGGATGAGGGACGCACAAGATCGAAGAGGCTGGCAAAAAAAAAGAAAGGAGGCCTATACCCAGCAGTGGGTGATACCGGGCTAGAATGATGATGATGATTTAAAAAAACTTCTACAGCAAATTATTTTAAATATTATAAATGTCATGATTTATTGGATGATCGACATCGAGATCCCTCCGTGCCTCGGAAAGCACTTTAAGCAGTCGGTCCTGGTTGTTATACGAATGTCTATGGCAGTCGTTATGGGTAGTCATTTATTTATTTATTATAAATGTCAGTATTATCCAGTAACTGGGTTGCGGGGGTTTGATGGCAGTCGCTCCGTGTAAAATACTGATGTTCAGCCAGCATCTGGCTAGACTGGAAGCCGACCCCAATATAATTAGGAAAAGGCTCGGAGGATGATGATGTCATGCTTTATTGATTATTTGATACATTACATTATTTTATAAGTTACAAAGGTTCCAAGTACTAATAATCAATTTTGTTCAAAGGTCAATCGTTTGGCTTTCTATAATTCTGGCTAATAATAACCTTTGATGAATAGTAATAGGCTTCACAGGAAAAGACTAATTATGGGTCTAATCCTGTTACGTTAATTACGTCATGTCATAATACGGCTAAAGGCTCAACTTGCTGCTAAAAAGCTGGGCATCCTCTCTAAGGTGAGACGGTACTTCACACCTGAACAACTGCTCAATTTGTACACACGGCTACACATCAAGCTGTACAAAACCAGTAAAGGCTGACCTCGCGTTGTAAGGAAAACCTATACAATGCGAGGTCAGCTTATACTGGAAATGTACAGCTTGATGTGTAGCCGTGTGTACCAAACACAAGTTCGGTCTTGTATGGTGTACTGTTCTCATCTCTGTGATGTTTCGGCTAAATATCAACTGGCGGCTCTCGAGTCGAATGAGAGGCGCGCCAAGAGGCTCGTTGGCAACGATGCGCTGGTCGATACCAAACTACAAAGTTTCAAGCATCGGCGCAGAGTTGCTAGCCTATCGGTTTTTTATCGAATGCATTTCGGCGAGTGTGCGTTGGAATTGCACAATTTAATTCCCCCAAGCCCTTTCCATCATCGGTCGACCAGACGCACGGCGATGCGCTACCGTTATAAATTCCACCCTTACGCACGAACCGTTTTGCTAATGCCTAATAGCTTTATCATGCGTACCGACAAAGAGTGGTATTCCTTGCCGGCGTCAGTGTTTCCCGAGAAGTTTAATCTGGTGGTCTTCAAGGCTCGAGTGAATTGGTTTTTGCTGGACAAGCGTGAACCATCGTCAACCGCACCATCGCTTAACATCAGGTAAGGTGGCGGTAAACGCAAGACCGTTAAAAAAAAACCCATAAAAAAATAACTAAACCCTACTCTTTGTAATGTGCTTTTAACTAATCATTTTAATACAAGAAATGTAGGAAATAACATCGTTTTTGTGCTAGTACATAAATGGAAGTGACCATAATGTCCACTGCTGGAAGCAGGTGGGTTAGCGATCGCAATTGGTTGAATAAATACTCAGAGAATGCTAATGCCCATCCTCTGGTAAATCCTAAGTCGCCTTTTACGACACCCACGAGACGAGATGGGGTGGTGCTATTCTTTGTGTCCAGCACCACACAGGATAATTTTTTTATAACATATGTATAAAAAAATTGCCAAGAATACCTTTCACTGCTGTTTCACTGTCGTCAGTGTAAACTTAAGTCAGGTTGTGTACAGCCTTGCTGCAGTGACAAGGATAAGGATAAAGTATTAGAGTTAGGTACCTGAATAAGTCAGCTTTTTCGACTGCATTTTTGTACGGATAAGTTCTAGAGGACTGACTATAGTTACTGCCGTTGTCCTTGCAGTTGCTCCTGCTATCAATGGAATCCACATTGGCTGGCCCACTGAAATATTTTTACAGGATTTTTGTAATTGTATAATTTCATGTTTATTATTATGGTTTTTTTATTTCTTCAAAAATAACAATGATAACATAAATATTATAGATATCTGTATACTTGTATGTAGGTGTTGCAACCAGCCATTGTTATCCTACTAGTATTATAAGTGTGATGGATGTTTGTTTGTTTATCTGTATGTCCTTCAAATGCAATGAAATGGCTGAATGGATTTGGATTAAATTTGGTACACAGATAGACCATAACCCGGATTAACATATAGGCTACATTTTAGCCCAGGAAAATAAACAGTTCCCAAGGGATGCGCGATAACATATTTCGCAGGCAAAGGTGGTTATTTTGATATATTATAAACTTTGATCAACAACTATTGTTGATCGAAGATTGTAAAAATGTTTATATGTAAACCAGGGTTATGTTGACTATACATCAAAGTTATCTGTCATTATAGTGAACTAGATATATCTGACCCAGCCTTGTAGCACACAAGACCTATTATAGTGAACTAGATATATCTGACCCAGCCTTGTAGCACACAAGACCTATTATAGTGAACTAGATATATCTGACCCAGCCTTGTAGCACACAAGACCTATTATAGTGAACTAGATATATCTGACCCAGCCTTGTAGCACACAAGACCTATTATAGTGAACTAGATATATCTGACCCAGCCTTGTAGCACACAAGACCTATTTGGTGGCTAGTTTTAGTATAAATTGTTGATGTTTCTCGTTTAGCTCCGAAATATGGTTTTAAGGCTATGTTTTATTTTAACTGCCATTCAAACACTTCTTGTTTTTTTTTTTTTTTTTTTTTTTATGATAAATAGATCTGCTCTTGACCGCAATCTAGACAGCTTTGTCAGGATGTGGTCGACGATGGAGCGAGCAAACCTATTAGACAAATAAGTTTTTCTTCTCTTTTCAAACAACATGAAAATATGTTTTTTCTCATTCTTATCAGTAACAGTTTTAAAATAATCAATTTTTTGTATTCAGTGTCTAGATAAACTGATTTGACCTACTGACATCTGATGTTTTCATAACTATAACATTGTGATGGTAATAATATTATTTCAAAAGATGAGGAATGTGAAAGATAATGTTATTATAATAAATAAAAACATCTACAGAGGCTTCTATGTACCTATCTACCTTAAAAACAAAAGATTTGTATAGCATATTTACTGCCACACGATGGTGTCAAGAATTATTTGACATTGTGTATGTTGAAGGCACAGTACTGTGATACAATTTACCTGGCACACTGCAAAAAAGTTGAGGTAGCAAATGTGAGCTACAGCTAGAATCACGATAATTATCAGATCATTAAAATTTTCATGTCGCACTACTTAAAACATATTTTTATTAAAAAAATAATTGCCTCACACTGTATAGTGAATGTGTTTACAGACAAATCTACACATACACAAGTACCCAGACCCAAACAATTATATGAAGCTATACAAATACTAAAAATGTTCAATGTGGGAATCAAATAGTTGAATTTATGCTCAGGAGTAACACAGTCTTTTCCAAGTGTTGTCAAAGGACATTGCCCATTCTCGTAGGAGTTTTAGGCCCCTCAAAAAAATTTGCTATGTCGGGTTTAGTCTTATTTTGTAGACCAAGAATTATCTTTTATTATTCTGCAAACGATTTAAATTTTTTCACCCTTGTTTAAGAGAAATCTAATTTTTTCCAACTCCTTAACTGATTGATAAGTACGCTCCGTGCATCGTTGGGCGATATAACTGAACGCACCCATAAGGATATCCAGAGACACCATGTATGGTGTTGCAAGATATAATTATTTTGTTAATCGATTTTTGAAATCGATATTTGTAGTATTTTTTAAATAATAAGATTGCAAGCTTTTAAGTTTTTGGGTGTATTAATTAATACCGATTTTATAAGTAATATTTCAGTTAATTTAAAATGATTATAACAATATTTACAATAAATATAGGTATTATCATCTTATTTTTCTGTACAAAAAGATTTCAAAAATATGTTTTGCAATTTCTTTTGATTTGACGTCATATGAGTGATTTTTATAATTTTTAATGGATTTACGCATGCGAACCGAAATCTAAAGATATAAATTGTGGAAAGAAAAAATAAGAAATCAATCAATCAAGATAAAAAGTCTAGTATAATAACATCTGAAACACAGTAAAAGTGAATTCATACAAGTGTCGCTATTTAGAATCGATTCCGATTATTTGTGGAAATAGTCTGATATCTGGCAACATTTTCGTTTGGTTTCAATTCAATACTTACGATTCAGTTTAATACATATTTATTATGTTTTTTAATGCTAGGGTGAAAGAAATGTTGATAAAAAACACATAAACATGAAAAAATAAGACATAATTTTTGAATAACATACAGTTTTGACATGGCACCAAAAATGGGCCCATCTGTGGGCATTGTCCGTTTTAGTAACAATTAGGTGCCAGATCACAGAAATGTCATTCATAAACATAAGTTACCTGTTTACTCCAACAATAACCTTGAAGTCAAGGTGAGGAAGTTAAGAGTTTTTAGAATGTATTGTCATTTGTTATGAATTCTAGGTACATAATGATACAAATATGATATTTCAACATACACAGGTACAAAAAAAAAACTAAAAATATGGCAAAATAAGAGGAGAAACAAATTAAATCTGAAATATATTATAGATCACGTTTTTTACTATTTTTCAGATGGTAAAAAAAAAGTAATATGGTTTATAAGTAATCCAGCTTTGCATAAGATATAAAAGTTAAACAATTAATTACTTACTGGTATTAGTAAAATTATTGTATGTTGTTTTCATCCTATATCTCAGTTGTTCATAAGATACGAAATAAATAACTGTACATGGAAGAGCTAGGACTAGAGTTGGACTTAATCCAGACCACAATGCGGGAACCCCTTCTAATTTGGCTATTTTACAAAAGGCGTCCTGAAACCATAAATATTATTGCGCTATTTTTTGACTTATCATGTAAATAATAATTCAAAAGAGAATCACATTAGTTTACCATCGTGCCGTGGAAATGTACTCGTTTGGGTATCCATGCAGAGTCTCCGCAGGGGCATAAATGTTCCATGAGACCATTGCAATAAAGGTAACATTTATTCGAGAGCAATGCCTTCTGTTGAGCTTGTAACCTTATTTTTACTACATCAAGCGGAGTCACTGCAAATAAGTGAACAATTATGTATAAACAAGTTTACATAATAACTTCCTGAACAAAAAAACATTGGTAAAAACTTACTGAATAGCGAGGTTATAAGGGCACCGGAACATGCCGATGCCATTTGCTGAAATGGGGTAATCCGGAACTGAGGGTCATCTTCTCGAATCATGGCATCGACTTTTTTTCACAGTTAATTATGATAATATTCGGTCAGAGTGTCACCGAAACTAATTCACAGCTTACCTTTTTATTTACACTAATTTGGGTCGGAATGTTTTTTTTTCGATTCGACAGCAGTCTGTCAATCTTCTGTCATCAAAGTCAAATAAATATTGCCACAATGAAAAATACCTATAGCCATCTATCCATAGAGTTAAGCCTGAAACAAACTATGGATATGAGTGTGACTTACAGTCGAGATTTCGCGACGGTAGTGAAGTGACTGATGCCATCTGATCAATAACTTAACACTTTAACACCTATAAATATCTTTGGGACATTTTTACACAGCACCATCTAGTCCCAAACCAAGCAAAGCTTGTGCTATGGGTACTAGACAATGGATATAATACTTTATACTTTTTTTTTGTAAATACATACTTATAATACATAAGCAACACCCAGACCAACACAAACACCTATGTTCATCACACAAATATTTGTGTCCTGTGGGAATCGAACCCACTATGCGTGCTAACTATCAGCAATCAATAAGTCGCGGACCTAACTTTGAGCGCTCGGACATCCAATGAATATCTGGATAGCTGGATGTTATTATGACGTGTACACTAGACAGTGGGCAGTTACGACTTTGGTGACTGGTCGCACCATTTACTTAGGTATATTAGTTATATTTCAAATCAATGGGTCGCATCCGCTAGTTTGTTTCGGGTTTAAGGCCGGTATTACAGAACGATACTCAAGCGTTGATCTCTGTTTAAAACTAGTTTTGAGTTGAGCTTTGATTTTAGAACGTTCCTCAAGCAGATATTTATTGATCACAGTTCAGCTGAGTTTAGGTTTATTTTATACTGTCACCTGTTTCGGAATTTCAGCTGAGATTTGATCTGTAATCACTCTAGTGTGGTCCAGATTACGCTTGAGTAGAGATTTCTATTGTAATTCAGGTCAAATTCGTGTGTTATGTTGTTGAATTAAAGTTTATAATTACCGTTCTGGAATAAGACCGATACTCAAGTAACGATTCTATCCTTAAGTAGTGATCAGGTGATTGGAGTTTAAACTGTACTTGAGGAAGCTTCTGTAATACGGGCCTTAGAGAGATCGATCGAAGTATGTCAATGTGTTACCAGCGGTAAATAAAGTATCAGTAAAATTGTTTATGGAAATTTAATTTAGTGATTAGTGTTGTGAAATTAAGATCGACTATTGAAAAATGTAATTAGTATTCGTTTTTTTTTAAATTTGGTTTTGGAATGATGCAAACTACTAGGGATAAAAAAGTGATAACAGGCAATGATATTTAGTAAAGAAATGTTATACGCTCACAAAACAAACGAAACTAATTTTCCCTACGTAGCAGTGGCACACATACATGTTCTTTTTTTCTTTTCCATTTCACTACGCACTTCACTTACGCTTTACAAATATTGGTATTTTGAAGCCTTAATCGACACGAACACGCGGCTAGTGGGAGAATGATATGTACTTACTACGTACATATTGTTTACTTGTGCGAGACCGACTAAGGATATGAGGTGATGGGGTGCTGGCCAGAAAACCTCCACGTGTATCTGACGGCTACTTGTCCTTCTGGACACGTCTAGAGGGAACGGCAGTTGTTGGGCCGGTGCACCCTGGGCATGGGCAATAAGTCTCCTTTGGATCTTCTTGCCTGTGTCGAATATTCTGGAACGGGAGGGGCCCGATGTGGGCCAATGGGAAGTTGCTCCGCTTGTGTCTTTATTTTATTTATTTTATTTATTTTTCACAAATAATAATAATAATCCTCTTTATTGCACAAGATTACATGAATTTCTTAAAAACTACTCATGTTTTAGTGTACAACTGGCAGTGTTATTGCTTCACGGCGATCTCTTCCAGAAAACCATTGAATGTACTAGAATATCATGGAAGATACAAAGGGTACTTACCGGTGCACTTAATGATAAAATGTCGGAAACTTAACTAATTATACCGTACATGTGAGCAAGAGGCAAAAACAAATTTCGCTATTTTCAGTCTCATTATTTACCTGCGCGAGTAGTACGTACAGTTTGGCATAAAAAAGTACACAAAATGGTGGTGCCACTAGTAGTGAAAAACGGCCACTTTTAACACTTTTTCTATCCATAACTACAGCGAACACAGAGATAATAGTTTCTGACTACACTACACTACATTTATTTAAATTGTTCTGTGCAACCAGATTTTCGATACTCGATGATGTACAATTGTACATACTCAGTGTGTAATTATTTTATGCTGATGGGCTGCAGCACTGATCTGTGGGGAGCCCCTTAACGATATTGTTTTTGACGATTGAATGAAATAGACCTTCCTACTGCTATTTATATAGCACTCAACACTCAACCAACTGGGACTCGTGAAGTCGTGCGTGACTACCTACTCTTAAAATTTCATGAGTCAGCTCGCAAGCAACTGAGCCTCGTGATGCATCGGTGATTGTCCGTAATGTCCGTTAATGAATGTTGATATTACATCCGAGTTGAACTCGCCACCATCAAGAGAATGAAAAAATCAGTATCAAAATTAGTCATATTTGAACAATCGACTCAATCGTTCAGTTCGTAATTTGTAACATGCATCGCTAATAATAGTAATACTGTACATCCCTAGTTACGTCAGTCAAATCACTGCCACATGGATGGAGGGCGTTACTAAAATTATTTAGTAAAATAAAATATATTCAGTAAAAAGACTACACGAAAGCCGTTCGGTTTCCTGATAGTTTCTATTGTGTAGATGAAAAATACTTTCTGAAATGTTTTCCACAGCGTCCAAATCTTTATTGTGAGTACCTTTTCATTTATTTTTGGAGTTTACATAACGTGACAGCTGTTTTTTTATAACGAATCTATAAACAAATTTTGTGAGCTACATATTAATGAAACGGCCTCACGACGGTCGTTCGTGGAACTCGTGGAACTGTAATAATGTGATATAATATTCGCGTAAGCGGAAACGGTTGTACGTAAAGTATCGCATGAATTGTATTTTGCGTTTGATTGATTTTGCGGCTTTCGTTCCCTGTTTCGACAAATTCTGTCCAGGAAGTATTCGTTTTGTCGCCGTGATATTCTCAAGGTCTCGTTTGTATTGAGGCGTACCTGTATCATTTTAAATATTGCATTTATTCAATGCCTCGTGATTTGCGAAACAGTTTATTTAATTTGCGAGATTGTGTTAAATTCGTAAGATGAAATCGATAAAACGAATGTTTTTTTTTAATGTTAAAGCAATAGTTAGTATGGTGTGCTTATATTACAATATTAAGTTATTAATAATTAAAAAAATATAGGTCTCAGGTGCATTTTTAAATGGGTCATTGTGTCAATTTATGGGTTGAGCCATAAAGGTACATGTTTTCCATTTCCATGATTATTTTGTGTCATATTTTTTGGATAAGTTATGGGATAGGTATGTGTTTTAAAACTGCTGTTTTATTTTAATATTCACTGTTCTCTATTTCTCTCTTCTCCCAAGACTACTACAGTTACTAGGTACCAAATAGGTGATAGGCCTTGAAAAAATATTGGTACCTCATTCTTTGTAACAAATTAGTATGCCGTAATGTATGTGCTTGCACAGTTGTAAAGTAGCATACTGCTTGCCTGTTTGCAGATAGAAGAATTGATAAAAGTCAGTTAGCAACTGTTATTTCAGGAAACATTGATTTTCCCAACAGTGATTATCTGCAGCAGATATTATTGTCATTATCAAAATATCACTGTTACCTTATCTGAAGTTTGCGTCACTTGATATCTGATTCTTATGTTAACATTTTGATTAGGACTCTTTTATTAATAGTTATGAGGGCATTTTATAAAAATGCTAGTAATTTATTAAATATTTCAGTTGTTTGTTATGAAAATCTTTTTTTATTTTATTTGTAATTTAATTCTAATCAAATCAAATGTTTATTTGCTATAAAAACATTAATAATACAAAGGTAAGATCTAATATCCTAAATGTAATATTCTCATCATAGGCAGAAACATAATCCTAAATACAGTATTTTTCAAATTCAGGGTAGGAAAATTAAGAATTATGCTCATGTTGTCCAAATTGCCATAAATTATTTAGAAATAAGTTTTACACAATTTCCTATTTATTTTCCTAAAAAAAATTGTTCATTTAGACTGCATTTTACATGCTTATTTTTTTACCCAGTGCATATTTTCTACATTTATGGAGGAAAATCAATAATTTATTTATGAATATATTTTATACACCAGCCTACAGTTAATTAAATGAGACTTATTGCTGATCCAGAGTCTACTAAGAGGGATAATGGTAGGTCCGAGACAGAAGTATTAATAAGGATGAGCTGTATTCAGAAATATCCTAAAATCACAAATGCAAAAATAAACCTTAAAGGAATTGAATCCGAAGCACGGTTTAACATTTAAAATCAAGTTTTGTAGTTCTACCTATAGTTGCTTTTGCCAAAACTTTCTTATCCCATGTTCTTTGTGTATATTTCAATCCATAGGTCAATATAATGTTTTTAAGTATATTCCACATTTTATTAATTTTTGTATTAAAGTAAAAAAAAAACTCAACATAATAAACAATATTATTGTTCATCTGGTAGAACAGGGTTCATAGTCATAGAAGAATGACGTATCTACAATTCACCCGAATTGCAGATATGTCGTTCTTCTATGATTGTAAATTACAAATAAGTCTTTGTTCTATCAAATGAGCGATATATGCTTCCTCTTGCAATGCTCCTTTTCACCTCTAAATACTTTTCAGGCTACAGCCCTTTCCAGTTCCATTCTGCATGCACATATTTATTATTCAAAATTCTTCAACAACAAAAATTACGAGTACATTCTATTTATAGTCTGTCCCATTATATTGACTTGGCACAGTAGCGATGTGCCTTAAAATACTGTTAGAGGATTGCCAGAATAACAAACTAGTTTTCACTAAACATTTACTGTTGTTATTTACCAACAAGAATTCTTTATCAGTGAGTTAGACTGGATTCATCATCATCATTTCAGACGAAAGACGTCCACTGCTGGACACGGGCCTCCCCCAAGCATCGTCACAACGACTGGCCTTGCGCTTCACGCATCCAGCGGATTCCCGCGACCTTCACCAGGTCGTTGGTCCACCTTGTGTCATATCCCCCCAACATGACCAGTACAACAAGACTTGATTGATTAAGTGTAAACCTTAGGTGTAAACTAACTCCTAGTTAGTACAATTAGTAACAAGAAACATTTTATCTCTCATTCATCAAGTGGTTTGATAGTGATTTATCACGTGAATACTTGATATCATTTGATGTTCTTGACTGTATCTTATAGTCTAAATCTGGTTTATTCTAGATAGAAACTGTTACTGAATAAACATGAGAATAGCTCTATAAACCTCAGTTATGCAAATTTTATGGTTCTGTCCATACAATTTCTCATAGTGGGCGTGGTAATTACGTCAATTACCTCACACTCATAGATAATTTTAACAGAATAGATCCCTGCCAACTAGTCTACACACTACAGTCATTTGGTTCTATAGAAACGTAGTATATTTCATTCGTTTGTGTAGTGGTGGGGCCTAGTTGATAGAGGATGCATTTTTCGCATCCTTGCCCACTTATAAATCGCCATCAATCTCTCGATGCGTACTCCCGTCGCGTCCTGTTCAAGATCTAAATTCGAGTGTCCCTATGGTCGGACACGGATTAATTAATTTCAATAAACCTCTCAGGAGCCTCCTTTTAATCTTTACAGTTTTTTTTATTAACCTATACTGTCCTATTCCCGGCCAAAACTCAAGTCTCCCTAAAGGTGTTTCATACATGCCTAACTGTTACTTCTGACCAATCTTTGGATGCAGATTGGATCCAGTAAGGTGTCAAGGATAGTGATCATTCCTTCATTGAGAAAAACGTCCATATCATATTGGCAGTCGCCAGTGCTTTCTCGGTCTATCTCAGTCGATTTCCGTCTTCAGGCACCTTTTGTGTCCACAGTAAGTATCTGTAGACATCGAAATCAATCAACCGAGGGAGGCCTAAGAAGCACCGCCTTGCAGGATGCATTCTGCAGATGTAGCTCGCCCACTCTGATTTTCATCACTACAGTTTAAATAATTTTCTTTACTCGTAAGTACGACTTACTACAGAGCTAGCTAGCCTCGATTGACTCGTTATTTCTACGGCTTTGTTTTTTATCAAACCTTTTAACGTTTCCATGCCGATTAGAAATGAAAACAAAGCGTGTCGCAATTATGAGTTAGCTCATAAACAGCTGAAGTAATGACTCTAATCGAAACTGGATTAACACTTACTTTCTAGTTATTATGGTAGGCGATTATTCGATAAAGAATCTGACATTGAATTCAGTTACAAGACCTCAAACAAACACTTGGGGTAAGTCACCCTCAAAGTTATTCAAGGACAAGACAAGGAGACCTCACCCCTAGGGCCTGTCTCGGTAAAGTCTATAAATTATTAGAAGTACCAGTACCTTGTGTGTAAAGTATACAAAGTGGAAACATGTTTTTTTCCTACTCCTCTTAATTTATTTTCTGATTAATTTCTTTGCGGGTTCCAAGACAGTTCATTCAATCATTTCCGCGGGACGTTCGGGTCGCTTTATTGTTTCGGCGTTTTTATGGTTGGTCGCCATTATAGATCTTGGCTTACAGGAGTTGCAGTAATTGGGAAAGTGTGGCGGAATTGTCCCAAAAAAAATATCCTACCAATTGTGTGCATTTTTCCTGTTCTAAAAAATGCAAATTGTTCACAATACTCCGTCTGTTTGACGTATTATATTTTTTGCTGCTTCATTAATGGTTAATCAAGGCTGAACTAGCACCACGGGATCCACGGGCAACGCTCCCCGCTAACTCCATATACCTCGTCATGATATGTCCTACGCTATCATAATAAAAGCTATTTACGGAAAAGTTAATTAGTGTAATAATTTGCGATGATACTTAATTGTACAAGGCTTGGTCAATGAAAAAGTAAACTCGAACGCCGCAGCTGACATTGAATACGTAGTTACTTATTGTACCTTCCTCGAGTATCGATTACTATTGTTGTATGTTGATATCTAAATATTACGATGTATTATCGATGTTACGGTCCGTATTTATAAGGCCGTTATCGTTTCGCTGCGAGTGTTGAATGAGTCGATGCGTGTAGCACTTATTGTACGGTTACGGACTTACGGTGTATTGGGAGTTGTGAATGAGGTCTTTCATTCTCATGGTATTACGAGTATGGCTACGAAGTTTTGGAAATAATCTTCCGGCTGTGCTATCAAACAGTCATAAACAAAGCAAAATAAATGTCCAACAACTGCCTTGAATTAATACGAGTACGAGGGCAAAAATTAAAGAATCTTTTGCTGATAGTGAGCGTCAAGATCAAGATACACAAAATGCTTAAAAATACCAGAGAGTTAAGTGACTCTGCTCTCTCCAGAATAAAACCTTATAAAGGAATCCATGCCAATACATACTGGTGGACCGACGACCTGGTGAAGGTCGTGGGAATCCGCTGGATGCGGGAAGCGTAGGACCGGTCGTTGTGGTGATGTCTGGGGGAGGCCTATGTCCAGCAGTGGACGTCTTTCGGCTGAAATGAAGATAATGAGAGTTACTTCATCAACTCTGCTCCCATCGTGACTCCAGGGTTGGTGAACCCTTTGGAACATGGATTAATGTTTTTGGCGCAGTAGTTCCTATATCAAAGCAACTTGTTGTAATATTTGTGGTTGCCAAAATATGTTGATTATTTATTTATTTGATGACATGCCTGAGATCATCTTGGAGGAGTGCGTTGGTTGCTGGCCCATGCATTACCGAAATATTTAGTTCTAATTGTCTGCGTCAGAGGTTATGAACCTTGCATTTCGTTCGAGGATTGAGTTTGTTTTGGCACGTTAGCGCTGCGTAGACAGTTTATACATTTTAGCACGCGAATGTTTTGTCTTCTTTTTTGCGGTTTCGCTGAACATAACATAACATCACGCCTGTATTTCCCCGAAGGGGTAGGCAGAGGTGTAATAGTACACCCACATTTCGCCAGTTATGTTATAGTCCCATGTAATAGGGGGCGAGCCTATTGCCACTGACCGGGCAAACTGTTACAAGATCGTGGGTCAGCCGACCCAGAGAGCACTTCTTATCAGCGGAAGGAACGAATGAAGTCACTACCTGTCTTGTATTTAGTCAATTATTACACTTTCAATTCATCATATTTATATCAAGCCAAATAAATTATTTAATAAATCTCGTCACTAGCCAACTTGATCATATTATATAATTTTAGCCTAATTATCAATTTAATTAACGATGTATAGATTAAAGGTTTATTAACGTTAGCAACACTGGATTCCTAGATATTATAAAATAACGTGTAACTGTCATTTAGCGGTGAGTTAGTCGCGAAACTTGGAATAAACAACATGTCTTGATGCTTCGTGTTATTGCATTCATCACCTACGCCCAGGTTCAGGAGAACCCGCACACCATGGTTCACTTCCAGCAACCCCTTCGTAACAAAACATCCAGACTCCGGGCTGCTACTGAGAATTTCCTAATGAAAAAACCCAATAACACTTTGCCCGACCCGGGAATCGAACCCAGGACCCCACGCCCAGCAGTCGTCAGTCAGTCAGTTTCGCTGAAGATAATGCGAAATAGATAAATAATAGATACAAGCATTATCAAAGTACTAACTGCTGCTGAAGGAAAAAAAAAAAAAGGAAATGTAGTATGTAGGTTTCTGTTCATTATTAATTTCGCAGAGTAGTTTGGCCATAACTATGAAGTAGAAACAAACTTATAAACTACTAATTGCTGCTGAAGGATAATTTTAATAGAAATGTACTATGAACGTTCTCTTCATTATTAATTTCGCAAATTAGTTTGGCCGTACTATTAGATATTCTGTGCAAATACATAGATTTAGGTTTCTTCGTCATGGTTACGAGACTACAACTGGTAAGGTTCCGTTCTTATTGTGTGTCAATGGTTCACACTTTTTTTATATATTATTTGGCCACTTCAATGGCGGTGCTCGTGGCTTCGTTTAGGTGGGCTCTTGTACATTTGACAGGGCACTAGGGAGCAAATGGGTCATGGACTGAATGGGGGCCCCACAATCGCATTCAGTTTTTGAAGAGTCTCGAATTCCTCATTTGCACAAATTTTCTCTGCAGCAAACGACTTGAGTCCGGAACCGGTTGAAGGATTACCAGACTGGCCACGGGAGGGAGATCGTTACCTGGGGGCAGGTTTCTTGCGGTACTACAAAATCAGGTCGTGGTGGAACTTTTCCTTCCATAACTCCGTCCTCATTGTGGCTGGATGAAGTTGTGATGTCCGAGTGGAGCGTATAAAACTCTAGCGACTTTTCAACCGGGTTCTTGGGATTTGGTGTCCGAAGACAGGGTGTCGATGATCGGTCTCTTGTTTCAATTTCTCCAATATACACGCGACATCCCGACGGAAGGCACCCACCGGGGGATTTTTTATTTTATCTTTCGCTAGCGTTAGCCGAGGTGCGAATGACGAGGCTGATTGACTAGTTAATGCCACTGTTATCATCGATCTTTAAATTTTTATGTCTATTGTCATGTGATCGGTACATAAAATGAGTCGTAAACTTGTTGGTATCACATCATGAAGGAGAAAACTATAAACTGATCATAACAGTTACTAATTAGTATGCGTTCTAACGTTGGTTTTTGTGCACTCATTTTCTTGAAGTGAGAAGAGCTGTTCTTTCATTTATTATGTCGCAAGTTCCTGATTTAACTCGAGGCGATTGCAGTCCAGAAATCTCCATCGTTGACGAAATTAGGTTCCCGAAATATCACAATTATTATTGTTTCATTTAGATGCTGTTGCTGTAATAATAATAATTTATGCATCTAATACTTTTGGGCCTGTAGGAAGAGGGTGTGGTCTTTTTAACTGGGCATCATTAATCTATACCGTATCATTCGTGTCTAATTTACTTCTGAATTTAATTGATCTACGGTCAAAATTAATATCCAATCTATCCACGATTTACCCTACTAGAGATAGAAATTTGACATTAGCTCCATACAAAATATGTAAACTATCTCTAGTAGGGTAAATCGTGGATAGATTGGATATTAATTTTGGCCGTTAGTATGATTGTCAAGTCTAAAGATTTCAAAGTGCATCTTCATCAACTCGGCCTATCGCAGTCCACTGCTGGACATAGCCACCTTTTCAACTGTGCATCTTGTCTTCTTTAAATCGCAGTAAAATAGTATTGGGTCTGCTCTAGTGCGCTTTTTGCGTTTAACTAAATTGGTTAGTATTCGTTAAGGCTATTGCTTTTAGAGTGGTTAGCTTAGCACAAGGTCGATCACTATTAGCCATTAGATGTAATAAAGCATTAAGCTTTACTTGCGCTTTTAGAGAGCCCTTAATGAGAATTTTATGACACCTAATATGATGTATTGAGCATATTTCAAATTTCTATCTCTAGTAGGGCATATCGTGGATAGATGAATAATAATTTTGGCCGATAGTGAAATAATGTTACAAGAACAACTTCTAAATTATAATAGTAAACAGACAGAACAATTGTGTGAAAGAAAGTGAACACTGAGATGACGGCTGATAGAGATGTATTAAAGAATAATCCTTGTATGTATTTCAAAATCTTAACATAAACTAAAATTTTGAAGGCGGTGCGTGATTTTCATGTATGTTCGCATAAACTGTTTTTAACCGACTTCTTTACTATAGATAAGCGCTCGACAGTACATTTCATTTACATGACGCAAAGGGACAGTCACGCGCTGCCTTCAAAATTTTGGTTTATGTTAAGATTTTGAAATACATACAAGGATTATTTTTTTACTTTTTAGTTAAGGTTTTTGAAGTTGGTTTTTTGTATGTTTGTAATGAATAAACTCAAAAACTACTGTGCCTATTTCAAAAAAAAATTCACCATTAGAAAGCTACATTCACCCTGAGTAACATAGGCTATATTTTCATAGGCTATATTTTCATGTCCACCCGTGCGAAGCCGGGATGTGCCGCTAGTTATTAACAATGTCAATCCTTATGTCCGTCTTTTGTGTGGTTGTATTATGATTTTTGGTTTAAAAAAATTAGAAGGTGAGTGAATTTGTGTTTAACAATAAAAGTTTAGCTTAATTTATAATTTTTCAAAGTTTCGCTAATGAGCAATGAGCTACACAATACATTTCCTATTGTTTCGCTGCCGCTGGCGGCCTTGTGACCGATAAACGGTTAAATGATGTGAAAATTACTGTTTCACAATAACAACGAACTGTGTTACACTTCTGTGTATCAGGAAAAGGAATATGATGAAGAATACGATTATAGCGAAAAACTACTTATACCATAAAACTTTTTAACAAAAAATTGAACCGACGAAAACAGAAACTGAAAAGGAAAAATAACTAATTATGAGTCGGCGCCAAACGAACTTTTAACAAGCAAAGTGCGTGTAAGTTGCAAGTGGCCGAGTGGAGAACGCATTTTTGGAAAGTTATTGTTTATCGCTGAAAATTTCACGTTGTATTTGATGTGACGTTGTTTTTATTATTTATTTAAAGTAATTTAATGATCTTCGTTGATTGGTTGTTTGGCGCCGACTCATAATTAGTTATTTTTTATGTTTCGTTTTTCAGTTTCTGTTTTCGTCGGTTCAATTTTTTGCTAAAAAGTTTTATTTTTCATTTTTTTGTGGTTAAAATCTAACTCCTGGTCTCCATTATGTCGTAGTGTCTAGAACTATATTTATGTGTGTCAAGTTTCAACAGAATCGGTTAACAGGTAAGAATTCAATGGGTGAACAAACACTCATCCCCTGTCTTACTACCCTTAGGGGTGGATTTTGATTTTGAAATTTAAATGGGACCAACTTCGAGATATACCCTATCCATTAAAAAAAGAATCACCAAAATCGGACCACTCTGTAAAAAGTTATGCGTGGTCATACATAAAATATACGCGTCGAATTGAGAACCTCCTCCTTTTTTTCGTCGGTTAAAAATACATGATGCGCCGCTGGATGCGGAAGGCACAGGACCGGTCGTTGTGGCGATGTTTGGGGGAGGCCTATGTCCAGCAGTGGACGTCTTTCGGCTGAAATGATGATGATGATGATGACATGATGCGCCTATCCCAAAAAAAAACGAGATAAGGTCGTCTTCCCTGATAGATGATATGATTATGAGTGTAGTACAGGGTGGCCCAAAATAACGTTGACAAGAGATTTTTCAAATATCTTATAAAGTTTTTTGCGTAAATTAAATAAGGTTATTAATTATAAAAATACACCTAATTTTATACAAGAATCTATATTTATCTTCAAAATAACCTCCTTTAGCGCGAATATACAGATACAAACGCTTGGTAAAAAAATTATCAGTTTTCCGCACTTCCTCTACAGATATTTTGTCCCACTCTCGTGTAATAGTAGCCTTTAGCTCATCAACACTTATATGACGCGTAGCACAGGATCTTGCTTCTAAGATAGATCATAAACTGTAATCCATCGGATTTAGATCAGGTGAGTATGGCAGTCATTCTTTCGAGCTGATAAAACCAGGGAAATTGTCTTTGCACCACTGTTGAACACTTAAGGCCCTGTGAGCTGGAGCAGAGTTTTGATGAAATATCCATGGACGGTCACCAAAGTGCTGTTGACTCCAAGGAAGAAGCACATTTTCAAGAATGACTCGTCGGTCGTTTTCTTGGTTGATTTTGATCCCCTTTTCTACAAAAACTAGGGGAGTTTTGGCAGTGGCGCAAATCGCACCTCAAACCATAACAGTTTCTGCGTTTTGGTGATGTGGTACAATTGCAGCAGCTCCAGGACGAGTGGAAGACCAGATCCTGACATTTCGGTGGTTATGGGTTTGTTCTATCATAAATAAATTTTCGTTTGAAATTACGATATTTTTTCAATTTGACGCTGCGGATCGTTGTTTAAGCAAACAACATCTCTCAAGACAAACTTTTTTGTCTTTGTCCGTAAGCAATTGTGATTTTCTGAGTTTATATGGTATCAATTGTAGATCACGTTTTACTATACGCTGTATGGTGGAGCGACTAATCCCCAAGTCTCGCGACATTTTCCTCACCTTGGTCTGGATTACGAACTAATCTTTGTTTGATAATGTGTCGGTTCCTAGAAGTTCTACAGTTGTCTTGCGTCCTGTCCTCTCCTAGGATGGTCTCCGATGTTACCGACCTCATTATAGTGTTTAATTGCCGAAGAAAGTAACTGACGACTAACACCACGTTTTTTTGCGATTTCGCACTGCCTTTTTCGACGCTCATGCAATGAAATTATGGCTTCATGTTGCACTGACACAGTGAAATATGTTTTTTTTATATTTATTTTTAGCTAACAAATAATGTTAAAGTGACGCCAAAGAATGAGTTAACAATTAAGAAAAACAAAAGAGGAGGCAAAGTATTCCATTTCTGAAATATTAGTATTTTAATTTTGTCAACGTTATTTTGGACCACGGTGTAATTGACAACTATTACGGATAAAAAAATGTCACACGTTCTTATAAAAATATCAAGGAATTTCGCACATGCTCAGAATAGACCAAAGAATCTCGCATATTTAGATTTTTCATTCAGTTTGTGCAATGATGTGTTCTTCTTCTTCAGTTATTTTCAAAGTGTGTTGATTAGAGCTGTTTTTAACCGACTTCAAAAAAAGGAAGAGGTTATGTATTCCGCGGGTTTTTTTTTTTTTTTTTTCATGTATGTACACCGATTACTCCGATATTTCTGGGCTGATTTGCGTGGTTGTTTTTTTATTTGGTAGAGAAAGTCTGCGCGGTGGTCCCATATAAATTTTATTGATTTAGGTCGAGTAGTTTTTTAACCAGCTTCAATAAATCAGTTTAATTTAGCTTCGCTTACCTAGATGATTTACTAATAGTTTCGTTTTTCTGTGAATTATCAACTAAAAAGTATGAAATAAAAACTTTTTAACAAAAAATAAAACCGACTTCAAAAACCTTAACTAAAAAGTAAAAAATAATCCTTGTATGTATTTCAAAATCTTAACATAAACCAAAATTTTGAAGGCGGCGCGTGTTTTTAACCGACTTCAAAAAAAGGACGAGGTTATGTATTCCGCGGGTTTTTTTTTTCATGTATGTTCGCATAAACTGTTTTTTATTTACTGTAGATAAGCGCTCGACAGTACATTATATTTACATGACGCAAAGGGACAGTCACGCGCCGCCTTCAAAATTTTGGTTTATGTTAAGATTTTGAAATACATACAAGGATTATTTTTTACTTTTTAGTTAAGGTTTTTAAAGTCGGTTTTATTTTTTGTTAAAAAGTTTTTGTTTTCTTTATTCTTTGTACCTCTTGGCCCATTTTCAGCCTATGTTCAGCAGTGTTTTTTTTTTCGGTCTTGAATGGTAATAGTGACACTGGACACATGATGGTGTTATCTTAGGGTGTTATGGGTGATCGCAAGAATAACGATGTGTTTTGATTTGAAGTATTAGTAGAAAAGAGAACTAATAGACATCAAAGCAACACTTTGTATTATATGTCAACTGTTGCTTATTTCGTCTGCCGAGCATGCGGGAGACCCTGGTCACAAAAAATGTCCCCAAGACTCTATGAAACAGTGTTGTGCTAAAGTGAAGTTAAGTGAAAATTCTATAATTTATATCACTCTTTGTTGCCATGTCCCTCAATTCTTTCGAATTGGCATGGAATGTTACCTAAATTATTGCTAACTTCCTCTCCATGTCGACGTCACGGAAATCTCCATAAATTCCCGAGTTTAATGTTCTAATATCCAATCCTTACAGCTTTGGCACTGAGTCACCCGTTTCATCGGTAGTTTACGTACCGTTCTACGAGTTCTACCAACTCGTTTACACTGTTCTGTTTTGCTACGTATCATAATAATCGTTATTTACCTCGAGGATGCTGAATATCAGTCGTTGAGAATTCCCCAAATTAAAAAGGAAACTGTTATTTCCTTGTGACACTTTATTTTTTGCGTTAAAGTTAAAATCTTGGTATTCTTAAAAAAAAATCGTGTTTTTTTCAAAGGCACTATATTTCAATATATCTAATATCTATCTAATATCAGTTATCCTTGGTAGCTTATTATCACTTTAGAAATTGAATGTTTTATTATTTCAATGATTTGTGTCTTAAATGGTCATGCTGTATTTGTATAACATCAGAAATTATATGGTGTGTACACACTGTGTACATCATCATGTGACAATACGTAATCCATATTCATGATTGATGTCTGT
Organism: Asteroscopus sphinx; assembly: GCA_949699075.1. NCBI lineage: Eukaryota > Metazoa > Arthropoda > Insecta > Lepidoptera > Noctuidae > Asteroscopus > Asteroscopus sphinx. Next base: position 18,784,417 of record OX453013.1, read on the forward strand.
ACTCAATGAATGTATGAGCACTGATAGCCTAGTGGTGGAACGCTTGCCTTCCATGCATAAGGGTGCGAGTTCGATCCCGGCCCGCACCTCTGACTTTTCGGATTCATGTGCGGATCAGAATTTGATTATCACTTGCTTTAACGGTGAAGGAAAACATCGTGAGGAAACCTGCACACCTGAGAGTGCTCCATACAGTTCTCGATGGTGTGTGTAGTCCACCAACCCGCACTAGGCCAGCGTGGTGGACTAAGGTCTTAACCTTCTCATACTGAGAAGAGGCCCGTGCCCAGCAGTGGGACAGTAATGGGCTGATTATGTATGTCTGTACTCAATGGCTATAATGAGTTTTAGTTTAATTGGAGTTGTTAATTAAAGATTGTGAATTACTACATCTTATCTAAGAAAATGGAAGGTCTAGTAATAGATCTCGTTGTTAATTGGCTTTTTAGTGATTTAGTATCGCATTTCTTATTTGCGTTAAAATCTTGATGCTCTTAAAACGTCGTCGTCGTTTTGTAAAAAAGGCACTAAAAATATTCAAAGAATTTTGAATACATCAGTTGAACTCGCACACCTATAAAAATAAATGTATATCCTTGATAGCTTATTATCACATTAGAAATTGAATGTGTTATTATTTCAAAGATTTGTGGCTTAAGAGGCCGCACGGATTTTGCTCACCAAACTCGTAGAACTCGGATATCTACGAAAGCTACGAGTTAGAGGTTTTGAAAAAATTAAAATTTTAAATTTTTTCTTTCTTAACTTAAGGGAAGACACGAAATCGATCTCGTAGCGGTGCTATGGTGGACTCTTACGGCCAAAATTAATATCCAATCTATCCACGATTTGCCCTATTAGAGATAGGAATTTGACATAAGCTCCATAAAAAATATGTCAAATTTCTCTCTCTAGTAGGGCAAATCGTGGATAGATTGGATATTAATTTTGGCCGTTAAATGGTCATGTGTTTGGATAATATAACTTAAATGATGTGACATCAGACTGTTTATGGTTTGTACAACAGTGTTGAAATAGATGTGACAATACATACTATGTATTGTCACATCATCATCTATTTCAACACTGTATTGTATGTATTACATGCTTCATATTGATTGATGTGTCTGTAATGAGTTTTAGTTTTAATTGAAGTTGTTAAGAATTACTACACCTTATTTAAGAAAATGGAAGGTCTAAAATAAGATCTCGTTGTTGATTGGCACCTTGTTCATATTTATTTTGAGTTAGGTACTCGTTCAAATTCCTCTATACATTAATTATTAATATTACAGAAGGTAATAAGAGAAATGTTAAAATAGACAGGACGTTGTTTGACTACTAAATAAGAATTACAAATTATTATATTATTTTTAACGCATTTACGCATGCGAAGGAAATCTAAAGATTTAAATTGTGGAAAGAAAAAATCGCTCACGAGCAGGATTCGAACCTGCGACTCCTGGCTCAGTACGCCAGTGCTTTAGCCACTAAGCTACCGTGAACACTGCTCGTGGTATCGAAATTATCCTCCACTATACGTCTTTGGGTGACGTCAGCGATATCTTATTAAGAAACATTGTTTCTTAACCGACTCGACTAACTTTGCAGATAAATCAATTATTAATAAAAAATAAAAAAAAACATTTATTATTTATTATTAATTTTAATCTTTAGATTTCGCTTCGCATGCGTAAATGCGTTAAAAATAATAAAATAATTTGTAAGGGTAGGCATATCTATACGACTTTGATTTAACTGCAAAGTTAGTCGAGTCGGTTAAGAAACAATGTTTCTTAATAAGATATCGCTGACGTCACCCAAAGACGTATATTGGAGGATAATTTCGATACCACGAGCAGTGTTCACGGTAGCTTAGTGGCTAAAGCACTGGCGTACTGAGCCAGGAGTCGCAGGTTCGAATCCTGCTCGTGAGCGATTTTTTCTTTCCACAATTTAAATCTTAAGAATTACAAAGCTAAATAAATTCATACCTAATGTAAGATTACTAAAACCGAAATTAACCTTGTCGACGCGATTTTACCCAGCTGTACTAGTTGCCCCCAGTAACAGGTCTCCAAACTATTTATACTTACCTATTTTACGTATAAATAGTCTGAAGTCGTGAAAAGGAATAAACACAGACACAAAAGCTTTGTTATTCCACTCAACCATAGTTATTGTGGGATTACATATATTACCATTCCAATGAAAACAATAGACGATAAGTTATTCGATAGATGTGACTGTTATAAAATCGAAAAAAAATAGTTTTAAGTAGAATGTTGATGGCTATAAGAAAAGAGGCAGACCGAAGAAAATATGGATGGATTGTGTATCTATAGAAAGAAAGTGAACACGGAGATGACGGCTGATAGAGATGCATGGAAGAAAAAAACATGCTGCGCCGACCCCAAATAAATTGGAATAAGGGCAGGAGGATAATGATGACTGTTAGAAAATGAAATGTAAAATAAACTTTGTAAAGTGCAATATTATAATACCTAGCACGTTGTCATAATGTGTAACGAAATGTTACATAACATCAATCTGCTGTTGTATGACGCATTCGTGAATGTGCAAAAGCTGGAAATATAAGCAGGCTATAGGAAAACAAGCATAATTCAACAAATAAAGCATACTATTTTGGTTAAACTGTAGGTTTACTGTTCCGTGTTCTTGATCTTCTCATGGGTTTCGTAAAAGGCGACAAAGGGATTCACCAGAGGATGGGCAGCAGCGTCCTCTGAGTATTTAACCAACCAACTGCGATCGCCAACCCGCCTGCCAAGCGTGGCGATCTTCGACGTCTTTTGGCTGAACTTATGAATTATGATGATGAAATTAAGTCACGAAGATGTCACATGAGAAACCTCCTTTGTGAAAGAGCTCGTTCGGGGAAGTACTACCACCGTACGTACCTACTTCTCCGCCAAATAGTGATGCTTGCATTGCTGTGTTTCGGTGTGAAGGGTACGGGTGCCGGTGAAATTACAATCACATGAGACTTTCCATCTTCATGTCTCAGTTTGGCGAATCGACTTGTGGTACCATTTAGGCAACAACCTAGGTGGTATTGCAGTTGTTATGGACAAAGGTAACAGTTGGGCCTTTACCTCGTTTCGCCATTCTGTACTATAAAAATAAAAACCCCAGGTAACTACACAATATCGCAAAAACTCATGTTAGGTCACTTTTTGCATTAAGGGTTTTGTCTAAGAATAGAAAAAAATACAGTTTTAGTTCTATACAATACCGTTTTGTCTATTCTTCCATTGACAAATCTCTTTTCTACAGTCATGCTACACCTGCTGTGTGCTGGTAGGCCTTTGGCTATAGATTTCGCCAGCTAATAGGTTTTAATTAATCATGTCCATATGTGGCCATGTATTATGTAGTTCTAAAGATAGTTTATTTGTTGCAGATGTTGCTCAAACGCTATAGGCCCACACAGGGTGCTAGCGTCAATACTTGCAAAGAGCCCAAGCATCGTACCTGTGCCGAATCAAAGCCGGGACTACCACGAGGTCACCGGTAATATTATCTGCCCCAATGTAGTTAGAGGTATTGACCATTTGAGGGATCCCCGTCTCAATAAGGTAAGAAATGTAGAATGTTTGATAACATTAATTTGTATTGCAGCCGAAACCATATTTTCGCATTCGTCTTGTTTCAGGCCGAACAGATTCGAAGTTATTTCTGCGCTCTAATAACTCCGTTTAGGCATAGACCAATGTATTGCAGCCGAAACCGAAACCATATTTTCGCATTCGTCTGGTTTCAGGCAAAACAGATTCGAAGTTACTTCTGCGCTCTAATAACTCCGTTTAGGCATAGAATATAAGGTCGCTTTTGTTCCGAACGCGATTCAACAGATTTTCCTCTTCTATCGTGTCGACATGAGTGAGCTACATAATGATAATAGCTCATGTCGTGGGAAAAAGATTAGCCGTCAGAAGGTTGGTAGCTGGGCTGAAAGCCCAGGGTGCGTCAGACGATTAATTAAATATCGTCACTCGTGGAGGCTCTTTTAGCCTTGGGTCAAATCGTATTTTTTTCAACTCGAATGATTCGAGTGATGTGATAGTTGATTCAAATCACGATTCGAGTTGATTCGACTCGGTTGGCAGTATCAAACACGTGGTACGAATGCGACGCGTATGTTCTAATTTATCGAGCCGACTCGAGCCACCGAGTTGGCCACAAACAGCGAGCCATCCGATTCAGCGAGCGGCGTCAAATCGAACGAGTCATGTGATTGATCGAGTCGAATCGTATACACGAATTGTGGCGATTTCGTACCGACTGATATTTTTTTCCGACTTGCACTCGTAGTTAGCAACTATTCGCTGCCTCACTCGCTCGCTTACCGCCACTTGCCCGGGAGAACGAGTCACCGAGCCGAGCGAATCAACTCGGTTTTGAAGAAACACAATTCGAATCAACGAGTTCAAAGGATAACTCGAGTTATTTGAGTTAAATGATTCGTATCGCCCATAGCTAGGCTGTTTTTCCTCAGAAACTGGCTGAAACCGAATTTTTGCTCGGACACCATTTGTTTTTAAAATGAGTTTACAATTGCTGGCAACGAGTCCCGTAGTTTTATTGAGTTCAGTAACTTTAAGAACACTTAAATCCGTCTACAGTTTGAGTGGGATGACTGCCGATATACTATGTGTTCTAACTAGATCAAACTGGAAATCAATAAAATAAATATATTGTCTCGGCAATTCCGTTTTTGTTTGGTTTTCTCTCGTTTTCCTTAATGTCTCTATTCAACCAAGGAAAAACAGCTGACATTGACAATTGGCTCCAATAGCTTAAATATTATTGTAGGTAATTATGTTTTAGTTTTGAAACAGATTAACATAAAATTACCATTAGAATTAGAACCAAGTTACTGTGAACTTGGTTAGAGCTGAGAGCAAAACTACAGACATCACCCTACACCGTATACAAACAATAAGTAACGAAATCAGAGAAATAATAGTCAGGACTTAAAAGCGACTGACTATTATTTTAGAGGTCGGTTATGAAAAGTCGGGGCATAGCATAGTGACGCGAAAGCACTACTAACTTCTGATAAAAACACAGATTCATCAAAATCAAACGACAAAAATAACGTGTTGTAATTTTTTTAGGGTCTCGCTTTCACACTGGAAGAGCGCCAGGCGCTCGGCATCCATGGACTTTTGGCAGCGAAGTTCAAAACACAAGAGGAACAGCTAGAAATTTGTACAATATCCATTGACAGATATGAGGACAACCTAAACAAATATCTCTACCTCGTCGAGTTACAGGTGACTTAACATGATAAAGGTACCATTGATTCTGTGAAGCTATTTATAGATACTGGGTATTGGAAACGGTCTGGTATGGGAAGTCTATCATACAAAATTTGTTTATGATTGGAGTTCTAGGTATGAGGTTGGATGTTTACTCAATTTGTTTAATTCTATGTTTGAAGTCCGGATTCTTTTTTCCTTTGAGTTTCATGGCTAAAAACAAAATAACCTGGGATGACTTTGACTGATGAAAATTGTATTTATTGGGTGTAGGGTTACCAGATCTGAAACTGAAAGTCCTGACAAAAAGCCTGATTTATACTTATAAAAATGTCCTGACATTTACGGGGGTGAGGAGAAGGAGTTAATGAAAGTGAAACCGTTTTTTGAGCTTTTGATGTTATTTGCAAATTACTAAGTCAACGAGACAAATATTTCTATAAATAAGAAATACCTAAACATTTATTCAATAATTCAATAAAATGTAATAATAAAAAGATTACGAAGTCCGACCGGAGTCCTGGCAAATATCTACAAATCCTAATCCAAATCTGGTAACCCTAATTCGGTGGGCAATTGGTGTGTTTGGGAAGCTGGTTAATAAGCAAATGTTTGAAGGGTTTAATTTAAATATAATGGTGAACTAACAATGTCATCAGTTTGACTGACGCTTAATTTTTATGAATGCTTTCTAATAGATAAGCAGTTAAAAATAAGTGTAATATTCAGGTCAAGTCGTAGCAAAAGGAGCGACGAATCTTGTAGCCGTGGATCTGATATCAACAGCTACTAAACTCCGGAGATTACAGATGTGCTGAAATTTATCGAAAACAAGATATTAGCATGCTCGGTAAATTCGAGTCTAATACTCTAATTCACGGAGCGTGTCGAAGCATATTATTAAATTTTGGGCTAAAATTAGACATCTCTACGTAAATGTAATGGCGTGTGTGAATTGTGTGATCGTTCGTTTTATACAATTATGGTAATACGAATATCATTAAGCATGTTTGACGCTGAACATATATATAGTTTAATGTCATGTATGGTTTGAACAGTTTACTGAATAATTTGTACAATTACGTACAGAAAGCAGTTGTCGAGTTTTGCTAATGGACATCAGTACTTTTGAAGCCTTTGACGTAATGGGCTTAATTTCCATTTGAAGTGTACAGTTTGTTTACCTTAAATTTACTTTACGGTACATTTGTTTTTACTTTATTTAGAAACTACTCTCTTTCTTCTGAACTTCAATACTGATTTGGATATATTTTATTATTAGATAGCTAAGTATCTTCTAGGAAGGTTTATAGGATAACCCTATGTTTAACAGTGGACTTCGATAGGCTGTTCTCTGGGAGTTTTTTTTTTCCAATGTGGACATGTCAGTGATCATGCATTAAAACATGGCAATGTTTTTAATAATTTTATTGAATTATTGCAGGACAGAAATGAGAAGTTGTTCTTCAGGCTTCTAGCGGAGAACATTGAGAAGTACTTGCCGATTGTATACACCCCGACAGTGGGCTTGGCCTGCCAGAGGTTCGGTCTCATCTACAGAAGACCCAGAGGTCTCTTCATCACCATCAACGATAAGGGACATATATTCAACATTCTTAAGAATTGGTAAGTTATCACTTTGAAATTGTATCTCATTCATGGCTCATTAATAACTCTATTTGCTCCGAAACGGTAGAACACCATTTTACTCATCTTTGACAGGGTCAAGTAGTCAAACTAGTCAAGGGTCATTACAAGTATTGAATTCAAAATCATGATATTGATTCAAGAGTGTTTCGGTCAAAATACCAATGATTGAATTTATTGCCTGGAATAGAAACTGAGCTTACATTTAGAATTCCATGTTGCTTTTACTGTTACGGTTTTAGAATATTTCATCATTTCAACAATACTCACTCTAGATTCTCATTCTGATTGAGTTAATAATTCAATAAAGGTGTTTATTCAAACAGCTATAACCATATTATATTTAATAATAAATTTATATATTGATATTACGTCACAATATAAATGACTGTGAGTTTAACAAGAATTTGTGTTTCATAAATCCTTTAATGTCGTCAGCAAAATGCACAACAATTGAGAATAGCTGTGCAGTAACAAGTAAGTTTCAGTAACAATCCAGCGTTCTTAAAAGCATTACACAGAAGTAGAGGTTAATTGGCCTAGACAAGTGAAGGCTAGAGAAAATCTATAGATAGCAAGACTGCATGCTTAATAGTCTTACATCCTACTATAAATGTGAAAGTTTGTGAATATGTTTATTTTTCATTCACGCTGTAAGGGCTGAACGGATTTGGATGAAATTTGGCAACACCCGGATTACTCGGATTAACATGAAGGCTACTCTTTATCCCGGGAAGATGAACAGTTCCCGAGGGATGCGTGATAAACGACATCCACGCGGGCTAGGCCGCGGGCATAGGCTAGTAACTTCGTAAGGCACAGTCAAATCATCTGCTCGTCTGGTTATCTACTACGTCAAAAAGTTTACTAATATAATCGATTTGTGAACTCTAAATCATAAGTGGAAAATAAAAGTTAAACTTAAAAGGAAAGCAAATAAAAATGTTTTTGTGACATCATTATAAAGCTGACGTGTGACAGAACAAAAACGTTATTAATGTTTTAGAAAAATAAACCATAATTTAAATGTAAAATGGCAGTCGATATCGTAATTTATTTCTTATCCTCAATCGGTAAAGCAACAATTTCTTTTCAACGCTATCGAATGAAAATATCGAAGCAATTTTTCAACATTACTGATCGTATATTCATTGGTTACGCGATGAATGAACGTAGAATGTAAGTATAATTCAATGTTTTACGACCGACATCGCGTTTGGGAGTTCCTTTTGCTTTAGTATAACTAACTATAAAGTATGACGCACATTGGCAATATTATTGTTTTGTTAACAATCTGTGAATATAGGAATTTGTTTATATTGGGAAATAGATTCGAGAAACAAATACAACATCCCTCACTCTTGAATGTCGTAAAGGGAAAATATAAAGAAGATAAGCAGCAGCGGTCTGCTAGTAAGGAAGATATTGCAACCACTTACGTCTGCCCAGCGTAGTATTTGATGCACCATATGTGATATCCATTTGATGCCTCATATAAGATATATATCTCTGTGTTCTTCATCGCCAGAATTATGGACTTGATCTAAAAACTTATTTCGTTTTCATGTATATCTTTTCTATTGTATGTGTCTCAGTTGTAACGAATACATGTTTTTTCTTTTTTTATATCCTTTTGATGCCCCATATGAGATATCTATTTGATGCTTATGAGATATCAATTTGATGATCCATATGAGATATCCATTTGATGCCCCATATGAGATATCCCTTATGAGTAAATTGTTTGTCTCGTCATGGGCATGTGATGAGAAGGGATGAAACGCATGTTACTAACAGAGTGATAGTATGAATGTGCATGGATGTAAATGGAGAGGGATACGAAAGAAAAGATGTATGGATTGCGTGAAGAAAATTATATGAGAGAAAAAAGAGTAAATGATGAGATGACGGCTGACAGAGGAGAATGGAAGAAGAAAACATACGAGTATTGCGCCGACCTCAAATAACTTGGGACCAGGGCATGAAGATGATGATGAGATGTGCTTCATAACCATTTATTACAGTGAGTATTGGGGGTCTGTTTTTAGCACTGAACGCTTGATATGAATGACAGTCAAAAGATTATGACATCACGCCATTATAAATTAACGTTCGCTAGAAAAAACCGTTGATATAATCATGAAAAACGGCTGGATAACCGGTTTTCATAGCCTAATATTACGCAAGATTAAAAGTTGAACTTTTTTAGGCCAGAACCTGACGTCCGTGCGGTAGTGTTTACTGATGGCGAAAGGATCTTGGGTCTCGGAGATCTTGGAGCGTACGGCATGGGTATTCCTGTGGGCAAGCTCTCCCTATACACGGCGCTGGCTGGAATTAAACCCCACCAGTGTCTCCCCATCACTTTGGACGTGGGCACTGATAATCAGGTATTGTAACGTATAATTTATACTAGTTTTCGAATGTCAAGGCCAGCCGGTGACTATTTTAGAAAATAGTAGTTTCCTTATGTGTTGTTTTTCTAGTTTTGTAATATGTCAGCATAATATATTACAATTTTAAGAGGTTGAATGAATTGGTTATTTCTTCGTTTTGCAAAAGAATAACAAGGATAAATATTTTAGCAAATCTAATTGTTTTTAACTAGTCTAATAGCATTTTAGACCGTAATATTCATATGATAATAAGATAATTATAAGAATGCCTAAAGCATTTATTTCGCCAATGTACTGCACGTCAGTGGTTACACTTGAATTACGAAAACCGCCCTTACTGTTTACGAGATAAAGACGCTGTCATGGGTAAACTAAGTTACAAGCTTATATAAATAAATATAAGTACCGTCTGATATTAGGAAACATTTTTGAAATCATATAAAAATCATTTATTTTGCTCATAAAACACGGTACAAAAGTTCTTAAATAGTAATAGTAAATATGTCCAACATAATTGGTCAGTTCTTGACATGCAAAATTTGTAACAAGAATTTATTACATGGTTAATATGTCAATATTAATTATGATGACGTCATTTATAAATCAATATCAAAACTTATACTGGAAAAAGTCCTGGATACTATAAAAACATTTCTCAGTAAGCCACCGCGTCAAATGGATTTTAAATTTATTTAATGTCAGGTCTCTAAAATAATGGGAAATATTATTATAGATTTTAATGCACATTATGTAATTTGTTTGCTTACATGTTAAAAAGCCTTTGTTGTTATGTGTAGCCTACGTAAAGATATAAAAGATTGCTAGTTGCTACTTAAGATTTAAATCTGATAGTACACACGGCTACACGTCAAGCTGTGCATTTCCAGTTTATGCTGACCTCGCATTTCATAGGCTTTCCGTACAATGCGAGATCAGCTTATACTGGTAATGTACAGCTTGATGTGTAGCCGTGCCTACGTACGATCAATGAGCAGGCAAAGCTAAAAAAATATTATGTTTGAAAGATTCAAAGATTGAATGATCGTCATCGTAAATCTTCGCCAACATTTACTATGTAACTAAATACACCGTTCAGAATAGCTTTACACCACGGAGTTTTAAAAAGCTGTGAATAACATTGAATTGAGTATATCAACGAATTGAGATATTTAGCTCACGGTATATTTCATTTTAAAAAAAACTGCAAAAATTATTTCGATACGTCAAATAGTTTTCGAGATATTGAATTTTTTGTTACGTATGCGTTGCGGGGTCTGTTGTGATGTGACGTCACTACAGACACAGATAATATAATACTATAGTACATATGCTACAGATCTTTGCGCTCAACTCGTTTCACGCTCGCGTACTATTCACTAGTATTTTATGTTTTGCGCGAAATAGGTATCTACCTATTTACCTATCTAGGTAGGTACAGAATAAACTACGTGGACAGCGAATGTGTCGCGGCTGTGAAGTGACGTCATGACGTGCCACCACAAAAGCGCTTCCGTGCGGACGCAACTTCAGAGTATTATGATTTCTAAACTATTTGGTCTATTGAATAAAACAAAAAGTTATGTATTCCTAGACAGTTAGACTTCATTTTGACAAAGTTTCAAGCGATTCCGCGGTTCTGATATTGTCCATTGTAGAAAGCAAAATTCGCTCACGAGCAGAGTTTGAACCTGCGACTTCTGATTCAGTACAACTGTAGCTGTAAGCGCTATATGAGCAGCCCATTATTGTCCCACTGCTGGGCACGAGCCTTTCCTCCGATTAAGAAGGTTAAGGCCTCAAGCTCTGTTAAATAGCACTGCATTTAGACAGTTAGAACCATGAGTTCACGCTTAGATTCGTCTCTGGATATAAGCCTTGGTCCACCACGCTGGCCTAGTGTGGGCTGGCGGACTACACACACCATCGAGAACTGTATGGAGCACTCTCAGGTGTGCAGGTTTCCTCACGATGTTTTCGTTCACCGTTAAAGCAAGTGATAATCAAATTCTGATCCGCACATGAATTTGAAAGCCAAAGGTCTTTAAGCGCCAAGCTACTGTGATGTTAACTCTGCTTGTAGTATATAGAGTTTAACTTCCCCATATATCATATCGGTCGATATTTTCAGGATCTTCTAGAGGACCCACTGTACATTGGTCTACGACAGAAGCGCGTACGTGGCAAGGAATACGATGAGTTTATCGATGAATTTATGGAAGCTTGCGTCCAGAGATACGGACAGAATACTTTACTACAGGTGAGTTTTATTAGTATTAACACTAGAAAGTGAATCATATTCTATGTGGCATAGGCAAGAAAGTGCTTTAAATTATAGTTACATAGGTAGGTGTGGCATAGAAAACACTAATGATTTACCGGGACGTACCAATAACGGCATGGCAACAGAAAGCACCGGCGCGGTTCACATGAGATCCCGGAGCTCCTCTATTTTTGTGTTGAGGTCGGTCACCGTGTGGTTTTAGTGGGTAGGAGGCTGACAACCCCTCTGCCTTCCCCAGTCGAAGGGAAGGGATTTCCACTAGTCAACAAAAAAAAGGTGTGATAATTCTGTTTCTGTATTTCAATTTGATGCATAGCAGCTAGTTTTAAATGTTTCTTGCGTATTATTCATTTATAAAATTTCAGTACAATAACCTTTTGATGTATTTATTTTACTTATTTTCACATACTCTTTATCAATGGCTAATCTTTGCAATTATCAAGTAATTCCGCACGTATTTAATGATCCGTTAAACTAAACTCGCAATTTAAAATAAATCAATCACAGACTTATTTTTATGGACGTCATTCAGTATGTATCAAAAGAAGTAGACATGTCTAGATAAGATAACAATCGTAAGGACTTAAGTAGCGTGTGTAGTTTGCACACAAAACGATATAGTTTGAGCACGTTCCGTATCGTTATCTAATCCACAACTTTGCTGCATTGTATAATCACGGAAGAGTTTTTGACAGAAACTGATAAATCTATTTTTATTTATTTAGATACGTAAACAGTTCGAACAAATGTATCAAAATATTGTAATTACTTATCAGTAATGCGACAAATGAATTGTGAGATAATAATAATATTTGTACTTGCTGATATCCGTGGCTTCGCTTCTGTGTTTTCTTCATACAAACTTTACCCCCCTTTTCACCCCTTTACAAGATGGAATTTTAAAAAATCCCTCCTTAGTGCACCTCTAGAGTACCTACTCAAGGTATATTTCCTCCAAACAAGCTTAGCTAAGTTTACTCAATTACAAAGGTGCTAAAAATATTGTAGTTTAGGAATTTGTCATGATGTGGAGAGAATTACGCTGATGGTCAGTAGTAAGATTTCTTCAAAAAAGCCGAAAAGCCAGAAATGGATGACAGCCTGTTTAAGAAGACGGTTTGGATAAATTACAATCAATAATAAATAATACCGCAAAAATAATAATATTAAAAATAATAATAATATTCGCCTATACCGCAAAGTTTGAAGACCAAGGTCTTCAACCAGTGTGTCCTGCCAGTCATGACTTACGGTGCCGAGACGTGGACACTGACAGTTGGGCTAGTCCACAAATTTAAAGTCGCACAGCGAGCTATGGAGCGAGCTATGCTTGTAGTTTCTTTGAAGGATAAAATCCGTAACGAGATTATCCGGAGAAGAACCGGAGTGACCGACATAGCTTGTAGGATCAGTAAGCTGAAGTGGCAGTGGGCTGGCCATGTCTGTCGAAGGACCGATGGCCGCTGGAGCAGACGAGTCCTTGAGTGGAGACCGCGTATCGGCAAACGCAGCGTAGGGCGCCCCCCTGCCAGGTGGACCGACGACCTAAAGAACGTGGCTGGGGGGGACTGGATGCGGAAGGCAGAGGACCGAGCGTTGTGGCGCAACTTGGGAGAGGCCTATGTCCAGCAGTGAACTGCGATAGGCTGAGTTGATGATTGATGAATAAATAATACATACTAGTGGACCGACGACCTGGTGAAGGTCGCAGGAATCCGCTGGATGCGGGAATCCCAGGACCAGTCGTTGTGCGATGCCTGGGAAGGTATCTCTAGCAGTGGACGTCTTTCGGCTGAAATGATGATGATGTTGAAATACTAGATTTTCAAATAAAAAAATTATCCGCAGTATCTACTAATAAACATTAAAATGACGCAGTTAGCACCTTAGCGCAATAAAATTATAGTATCACGATATAGTGTAGAAATTAAACGAAGATGTGTGTGGTGAGTTGTTGACGTAACTATGCGGTACTTATGTCATTGCTATTTGCTGATCTATCTAAGGCTTCACACCTTCGATATTAGCTGATTCCGTCTTACATGTTACGGAAATTTTATCGCTACTTAAAATTTATTACTATAAATAAATAAATAAATATTTTTGGGACATTTTTACACGGCACCATCTAGTCCCAAACTAAGCAGAGCTAGTGCTATGGGTACTAGACAATGGATATAATACTAATATACTTTCTTTTTTGTAAATACATACTTATACACCCAATATAAACGTGTTTACTCACGTGTGTCTTTCGGGTATACCAGAGACCCTATCGTGGGTTTGCCATCGAAAGGGATGACTTTCATTCATAAATCAGTAGCGCCCCTGACGGATACATGGAGTAACTACTGATTTATGAATGAAAATCGGAAAAGTCTATGGTAGTAAGCGGTAAGTGTCAAACTAGCAAGCTCTCTGACTAATTACGATTGGAGTCGGAGTTTGATTCACGACATCACTGCGTGAGGAGCTCATGATTACAGGGGGTCTACTCCCGTTTGACGATATCCGATAAATCGTACGAATCATCGCACAATTTGCTTCTCCGGTCAACCATCGTTCCCATATCGCATGCGATGATCGTTTTTTGACGTTTGTTTCTCTGATCTCCGATCAATTGTATGCGACTATAAACCTTAGTTTATATATATTTATTGTGCCTTTTTTATGTGCGGATCTTTATTGTGTAGGTATCAGTCGGAACGAAAGTTCGTACTTCGTTTGTCGTTCGTAAAACGCGAGTAGACCTCCAGGTTCGGGTCGTTTCTGGAATAAGTCGGGTATACCCACAGACCAGTAAGCTTCAAGACTCCGCATAAACAAAGTTTTGTATTCGAACGCAGTCGTAAAACGTTGGTGGGGTCAGGGGGGCGGACGGCGCTTTATGATTGGCCGGCTCAAAAGTTCGGTGGTATGATTCCTTATGATTGGTGCCGCTCGCTGAGTGAGTGACGTTCCGATTGGCGGAGGAACGTATGATATGCAGTGGTAGAGCATATGCGTTGTGACCGGGGGTGTCCAGCTAACCGGCGTCTAGAGGCTTACTGGTCTATGGGTATACCTAAAGTGGCCATACGTCCCGTTTTGAACGGGACTGTCTCTTCTCAGTCACCTGTCCCGTTGTCCCCAAACAAAGCTCCGGGACACAAAATAGTTCCGTTTCCGAAACCGCGCGAAAATTTCAATAAACAAAATTATAATTAATCTAAATATAATTATAGTGAACATTAATTGTATTAAGTTACAAAAATCCCGTTTTGAGTTAGAAAAAAATGGTCAGTTTAAGCATACCCTAACTATCGACCATAGTTGACCATACACCCCATAGACCATAACAATAACAGATAAATAACAGACAATAACAGACGACCTATGTCTGTCAACACGTCTATGAAATTTCACTAATGTAGGTCGCCACTATACGTCACTTGAAAACTTCAAATCAGTTTCGACCACTTACGTGAGCCGTCAAAGCTTCCGCGTAAGTTGTGATTAGCTAATAGCCGCCTTGGTAGGGCCAATCGGATTGCAGTACCCCGACTCAGCTAGTTGACAGAATTTATTGTACG
Organism: Asteroscopus sphinx; assembly: GCA_949699075.1. Classification (NCBI taxonomy): domain Eukaryota; kingdom Metazoa; phylum Arthropoda; class Insecta; order Lepidoptera; family Noctuidae; genus Asteroscopus; species Asteroscopus sphinx. Next base: position 18,799,598 of record OX453013.1, read on the forward strand.
CATTATATTCAACATAAGGCGTCTATTGGGCTTACTGGTTAATGACCCTAACTAAAGATAAACGTTAGAATACTTTACATCTATTAATATGAAAATTGCTTACCGAAGCTATTTACCTACTCATGTTGTAAAAAATAAAACATGCCTACCATGGTTACTATGTATGTACGTAGTGACGTAAATATTTGATATAATCGGTGATTCAGTTTTATGTAACGCTCGGTAATTCCCGGTATAACACTGCTTATCAAACAGTAGGTATTTCACATTTGAGCATAAACTTTGTTTGACAACGTATTCGTCATCATATTATGATTTATGACTAACATTGTTATTGTGCCTAAGCCTACTGCTGGCCAACTGCCTCCACAAATGATGTCCAAAATTAGATGTGTTTGTATGGCAGCTGGCAGAACCTTTTCTAACACCAATATGTAGGTACCATATTTCGTGAAAATAAACATTTTATTGCAAACCAGCTGCCGAATTGTACACCTCGCTGTCGCAATTATGTTGATTTTAATGTTTATTGCCGGTATGTTTTTTGACAATCCGCCTTTCGGCAACTGAGTACCACGCATTGAATATATCTGTAATGTCAAAATGAAATCTGTTGTCAATGTGAGTGCGTTACACAATTACCCCACAGATCTTCAGGGAATGGGGACCATGGCTTTTTATATGTGCCGTTTATGGGACATAATTTGATGATAACTTCTTAGGTTTTCGCGATCACTACACATTATAATAAAACAAAGTTTAACCGGATTAAATCGGTTAATCGGGTTAATCGGTTTTTTAGAAATATTTGTAAAGATGCTTGTCATCTTAGTCTACCTGCGACCACGAAATGCTGCAAAGCTTTCGAAACGTCAGGGAAACCAATTTAAATAATATACGCGATTTAATCCGGTTAAACTTTGTTTTATTATAATGTGTAGTGATCGCGAAAACCTAAGAATGTAAATACACATTATAATAAAACAAAGTTTAACCGGATTAAATCGCGTATATTATTTAAATTGGTTTTCCTGTCGTTGGGAAAGCTTTGCAGCATTTCGTGGTCGCAGGTAGACTAAGATGACAATCGTCTTTACAGATATTTCTAAAAAAATATTTTAATCTACCGTACAATATTATTAATCAAAATCGCTTCGATGCACGCAGTAATCACTCACAATATCATTATCTTTTACAGTTGCGTGCTGTTTGGGACTTGATTATTTTTAGGACTGGGTTCCAAACAGGTGGTAGCTGCCAACCATCTTCTCTATTAAAATTAGGATGTTTTTTAATTTCAATAGCCTCACGGAGCATTCTAGGTACATATCGGTTTTCCTTCGCCAGAACTTGTGATTTATCAAATCGAAGAAGATGGTTGGGTTTGTAGGGCATGGGTAGGGTAGTGGGTAGGGCATGTTCACACACTGCAGACTTTGTGGAGCGTCTGTTCTTGACGTCAGCTATATGTTCATTAATTCTAGTGGCTACGCTTTGTTTGCCCTATGTATGATAACCCACAATCACAATCAATCTTGTAGACCCCTGCATCTTGTAAGGGAATGTGACACTTCACCGGTCTGAGGAGTTAGCTGATCTTTCTTTGGGGCTTGAAATAGGTTTTGATAGATAAGCACGCTTCAAGATATGACTAATTCAAGATATAAGCTTCCGAAGCCCGTTTTACATAGTTTGAAATGATATCAAAACATGGAGCAATAATATCGTTGTAAATGGCTAGGCGAGACTAAACGTACATTGTTTTCCATGTTTAAGTAGGTGTACTTGAGTAAATACAAGTGGTTAGTAGCTGTATATTTTATGTCATCATAATGATGCCCTTATTTTGTGCCAGTTATAATCTGGATCTACATATTTTTATAATCTACTTAATTAACATACTCTTTCAGGATAATAATATCAATTAAAGTGAAAGTGATACTACTATTCTCTATATTTAACTACTATTGGATTACTGAAGAGCTTCGTTAATCCAAAAACACAAAAACACCCTGTTCGGAAATAAATAAATAAATATGGAGCGTTCGAAATATTAATTTATAAGGCATTTTTGAGATATAATTGAAAGTATATTTTACGCATGCTAAAACGTTATTGAATAAAGGTTTGTAATAGTTAAAAACGACTCGCGGTAGACGAAAAAACACGTGTAACACCTACAATCTCTTTTAATCTATGACACGGAACTCCTGATGGTAGACACGCAAGGGCAGGGGTCTATCAAGGCAACGATGCCCTGCTGTAAATGATTGGCTTGACCTTTTATTAAAATTAGACTAATTCTTTCAATACAAGTTTATTGGTAGGTACAATATATCGAATGAAATTATTTATTCCGTGTATTTATAGGCACTTAAGAATTTTTAAGGCTGGTTGACTTTGTTAAACCTTTGTAGGTATAACCAGCAAAACTACAGGAATTAACATCAAAAATCACTTGAAATTGTAATTACATCAGAATCGTGGTATTCATCCCCTAACCTTTATCCATTACTCATTGCAATCTAACGGCCAAAATTAGTATCCAATCCATCCACGATTTGCCCTACTAAATATAGGAATTTGACATAGGTAAGCTCCATACAAAATATGTCAAATTTCTATCTCTAGTAGGGTAAATCGTGGATAGATTGGATATTAATTTTGGCCATAAGGCATCTTAGAATCGATCTGTATTATAATGATTGTATGTTTGTTTCACATTCGCGGCTTTAGGTTTACTGGTTGTAAGCCTAAAGAAGCCACATAAACAAAGTTATGCATGACAACACAATCCGGTAGTTGACTACAGCCAATAATTACCAAAAATGTAATATTATTTAAAAGAAGGTACAAAAAGGACAACATTGTAGAAAGAATAAACAAAATCCATAAAAAAATGGGAGACATACACGCTTTTTAAGTTTTTGGAAGGGGCATTTTCTGTCCTTGTCGTGCGAAACGGACATTGTTGAGAGAGATGTCAAGTTACTATGAAGGTTTTGTACAATGACGTCATTCTTTAATAGTGCTGTCTCTGTCTAATGAACAAATTTAAATCGCTTATAACTTGGACATTTTATTAAATATTTAATTGGTTTTTTCACTGTTGCTTATTTTTCTTGAACAAGTTTCGAGATATCTAATAAAAAATAATAAAAAAAAAATAGTCACCTTCCCTATTGAAAAATATTGGCGGGGGCAAGGAGCGGACGGTGTGTTATGATTGGTCAGTAAAAATTTGGTGGTATGATTGGTTCGTTAAGCTTCTGTTACTTTACAAAATATTGTTGTGTAGTTTGATTCGTTTGTTCATGTGGCCTATATTCTGTGGCTATAATGATTTGTAAGTTACTCAAAGGGCAATTGAGAGGGCTATGCTCGGAGTGTCCCTGCGTGATCGAATCAGAAATGAGGAGATTCGCGGGAGAACGAAAGTAACTGACATAGCTCGAAGAATTGCCAAACTTAAGTGGCAGTGGGCGGGGCACATTGCTCACAGAACGGTTGGCCGATGGGGCAGTAAAGTTCTGGAATGACGACCGCGTACTAGAAGGCGCAGCGTGGGAAGGTCCCCCACAATGTGGACCGACGACCTGGTGAAGGTCGCGGGAATCCGTTGGATGCGGAAAGCGCAGGACCGGTCGTTGTGGCGATGCTTGGGGGAGGCCTATGTCCAGCAGTGGACGTCTTTTGGCTGAAATGATGATGAGGATAATGATTTGACTGCATGATTCGCGGCAAACATCAGGATACCTCCGCGTCCAATGGGTAGTTGAAGGCTTGGTAGGAAACATCCTAATGCACTTATAACAGCATGCTGTAACCACCGAGCTTGGTAATATAGAGCAGAGCTAGAGTTCCTCAGACTGTGGTAATATCGTAACATTTCCTTAGGTCCGTTCAATGTAGCAGTTTGTACTAGTATCAATTAACTAAACTGAAACGACGCACCCCTCTGCCGAATTCCTCATAGAAAATTGAAGCTTACACCAATGGTATAAAACTCTTTTCTCTAATTTCCAGTTCGAAGACTTCGCCTTGATAAATGCGGGTCGTCTCCTAAAGAAGTACCGCCACAAGTACTGCACGTTCAACGATGACATTCAAGGCACTGCTAGTGTGGCCGTCGCGGGCCTCATGGCCGCAGTCAGGGTTACAAAAAGGAAGCTCAGCGAAAACATATATTTTTTCCTCGGAGCTGGTTCTGTAAGTAATAAATTATTTGTATTTTACTGTGTATGGATTTTATTTTAGCAACCGAATTAATTATTATGCAATGTGTAACATTGTAGCTTAAGGGGACTTTGTTTGACACTTACAAGCGCTGTTAATGAGACACAATAGGAGTTTTGTTTTTCGTCATTGTTATTACGTGTATACACGTCTTCAGCGCTTGAAACTGTTAAGTACTTTTTGATTCAACCTCTTCCGAGTGTCGGTTCTTTGATTTGAAATGACTTATTCTTACGTTAAACTACCTGAATCATATCGAGAACTTCTGAGAACTTCTAAAGTGACTCAATAGAAGTAGAACTGTTGGTATGTGAATGCTAGGCTATATTTAAACCATTGTACTGTAAAGTAAGCAATTTGTAAAGTAGGTTTAGTATTCATAGTGCTCTTAAGTGTAGGTACTATGCCGTTATATACACAGTGTTAAAAAATATAATTTTATCTCATTACTCCAAATGTTTAAAACATTTTTCAATTTTTGAATACACTTGTACACTTGAGAGTGCTCCATAAAGTTTCGATGGTATGTGTAGTCCGCCAACCCGCACTAGGCCAGCGTGGTGGACTAAGGCCTGAATTCTTCTCATTCTGAGAAGAGGCCCGTGCTTAGCAGTGGGGCAGTAATGGGCTGGTTATGTTATGTACTTTTTTGGTTTAAGTAGTAGTTAGTATGTAGTTTTTATTCATATTCTAGAATTAATAAGCGATGATAGCCTAATCGAATTCATGTGCGGATTTATACTCGATTACACATCGTGAGGAAACCTGCACACCTGAGAGTGCTCCATACAGTTCTCAATGATGTGTGTAGTCCGCCAACCTAGGCCAGTGTGGTGGACTAACGCCTTAGCCTTGTCATACTGTGAAGAGGCCCGTGCCCAGCAGTGGGACAGTAATGGCCTGGTTATGTTTTAAAAAATTGCCCTTGTTTCCCTATTTTTTTTAAATAAAAATACGAAATGTTAGATTCTAAAGTTGAAAGTCACATGTTTTTTTTTTGTCGTATCAGGCAGCCAATGGCATCGCTAGCCTTACGGTAGCGGCCATGGTCGCTGAAGGTCTAACGGAGAAGCAGGCGCAGGAGCGAGTGTACATGTTTGATGTGGACGGCCTACTGTCCACGCGCCGCGAGGGCGGAGTCCCGGAACACGCGAAAGCATTTGGAAAGGATATCGAACCGGAGAAGGACTTTGAAGCTTGCATCGCCAAGATTAAGCCAAGCTGTCTTATTGGTAAGTTTTAAATATACACTTATTGGGTAATATGGATCGAAACAAGTATCTATTGGTATTGGTATATATATTTCCGCAACTCCACGCTTGGTGTGTATTTTGCGTGTGGGTGGGAATAACTTGTTTACTCGAGCCACCCCAGCTCCTCGAGGAAGGCCAGCAGACGCTTGATGTTGCTGACTGTCTCTCGGAGAGTACCCGGATCTCCGAAGTACTTAGCCCTGTATGCGGCGACGTCCGGGCAGTTGAGAAGCACGTGAGAACAAGTATCTACAACGTGCTATTGAAATAACTGAAAACCTCCTAAGGGGTCATTGTACTCATCAGTACGAATAATTCTTACTATGGGACCAACCCTGAAATTGCGAAAAAAATACAGCTGATCCTTACATTTTGTCGATTTATGTGAACTCATGTAAGGATCAGCTGATTGTTTTCGTGATTTCAGTGTTGGTCTCATAGAAAAAGTTGTTCATTCTGATAAGTACAATGACCCGATGAATGAATGTAAGCGAAAAAAAGTAGTTTCTGCCATGTGACCCCGAAATACTTAAACAGCTAAAATGTTATTAAAGTGTTTATGGGTAGACAGGTTGCATATTTAGAATTTTGGACTAACAAGTTTAATTTAATTGTCCATAACGTAATTTTTAATTTTTATTACGTTGGCTGCGAGAAAATACACACCTTGTGTTTTGGAAAATGTAACACATGTTCGGCGCGTACACATAATAATTATTATATTGATATTTGGGTCCAACAACACTCCGGCCCAGTGACCCCTTGTGCTAGCGTGTTCTCCCGCAGTCAAATTGTATAAAGTGTTTTATTTACCTTTCCAAATAGATTAAAATATCTCTTAGTCACTAAACCAAGAATCTGAAATTAAACAGGTTGCTCCACGGTCGGCGGTGCCTTCACAACTAATGTGCTGCAACAGATGGCCAAAAACACTGAACGACCGGTGATCTTCGCGCTCTCAAATCCTACCAGCAAAGCTGAGTGCACCGCTCAAGCCGCCTACGACAATACAGAGGTAAACCTGTGACAATACTTTTTGTAGAGAAGGTTCTGTATCTTCGTTGCGCAATCGGCCGCCACGGAGTAAGGTGCCATCCATAAATTATGTCACATGAATTTCATGAGTTCTGGAGCCCTACCCATCCTTGTTACAGGTGGTCACATTTGTGTGAACCCCCCCCTGGTGTGACGTCATATATCTTGCAATTTTAAATTTAGGAACTATTAGATTAAAACAGCACTTCAGAAGTAGTCATATAAGAAATGCCAATTTAAAAATAACCGACATGTAAAAGTGTTTTTTTACATCAAATTTGCAGAATAAATTATTTGAATTTAGATTTTGAACTTCCAAAGTGATACAAACAAATTTAAACCTTAAAGTAATTTTGATAGGGTTGGTAATATTTTAAAGTTTACCATTAGATTTCAAGTTTAGAGTTATAATGCTTTATATTAATACATCTGACGTCACGCTTATGACTCCCCCCCCCTCCCCCCTTGTCACAAGATGTCACCCTTTCTTGAAACCCTCCCTCCCCCTTCTTCTTCTTAATATATATATATAATAGAAATTGAATAAGGACTTATTAAAGAAACAGACGTGGGCAAGGAATTCCACTCTTATGAATTGAATGAATCTCTTATGAATATTCATTTAATTAAAAATGTGTTCTTTTTTCCCAGGGCCGCTGCATTTTCGCTTCCGGCTCTCCGTTCCCGCCTGTGAAGTACAACGGCAAGGAATTCCACACTGGTCAAGGCAACAACTCCTATATCTTTCCCGGAGTGGCCCTCGGCGTCATCGCGACCGCTACCCACCACATACCCGAGACCATGTTCTTGACTGCTGCTAGGGTATGTACAGATAGATAAAACGTTTATTTAGTACAAAACAAGACACAGGACATACAAGTAAAAAGACAATACAAAGACATGAAAAATTAACTTTAAAAACTCGGAAGACAATATAGAGACTTCTTTATTATTAGTATCTTGCCTTCTTTCCATGAATAAGTGTGATATGGGTGTCCAGCTCAGCATGTGCCAGGTATTATACCTGACGCTGGTATTCTGCTGGATCCCTGTATCGTTTTACTGTCACTCTTATTTTTTCCCTTTTTGTAGTTTCAATCGTGGACAGAAAGGATTTTAATTTAGACGGATAGATGGGTCGGCATTTATCGGAAACGCCGGGTGGTGGAATTGTATATACAACATGTAACAAAAACCCTGTTGTTCCTGTGAGCTACGTTATCAGAATCGATATTCATAGGTCATCTTCACAAGGACACAACTCATCTTGAAAAACTCTAAAATAAAAATTGTACAATTAAACATAACATAACATAACATCACGCCTGTATTTCCCCGAAGGGGTAGGCAGAGGTGTGTGTGTGTGGTGTGTGGAGGTGTGTTTAATTATTCTTATTTATCAATAAGAATAATTAAATTTATTGTTAAATCATTATTAAAAGTGATTATAACACTTTCAATTTACAATTAATAATGATTTAACAATAAATTTAATTATTCTTATTGATATAATCACTGCGTGAGTCAGTTTTGAGTGATACACTCACAATTCACAATTAATAATGTTTAATTAATAAATTGTATTATTTTTATTAAAGAGTTTTTCCAAATGAGTTGTGTCCTTACGCATGAATGTTGATTCAGATAACGTAGCTCACAGGAACAACAGGGTTTTTGTTCCATATTGTATAATGATATGTAGAAAATTGGACACAGCTATTAATGGGGCTATTGATGGTGGAGGTCGTATTTTCCGATCTATTCGAAATGATAGTTGATCATAATATATTATAATTTTAACATCAGGTAAGGTGGCGCGGGCGGTCAAACACAAGCCCTCTAAAAATAAAAAAATAAAATATGTAGAAGTTTACCCTCAGTTTTACATTTTATATTTGCTCTATCACTCAAAGGTTTGCTGGTAGAAATCTCAATTATGAGTTAAGCTCGCCTTTGTACAAGTAATTTCAAAACTACTATGTATTATTGTGATTTTCTTGTGTGCAATAAAGAATAAGAATAAGTTTCTTCGGGTCGATTTTGTTGTTCAATAAAAGATGCCGACCGATTGTCGAACCCCTACTATTTTATTAATTTCTAATGTAATTTTTTATTGACATTGAATGGGTCGGTAGGGATGGTTAAACTTCATGAAAGGACAATGCCCACGGATAGGCCCATTTTTGGCGCCATGTCAAAACTGTATGTTATTCAAAAATTATGTCTTATTTTTTCATGTTTATTTGTTCTTTAACAACATTTCTTTCACCCTAGCATTAAAAAACATAATAAATATGTAATAAACTGAAACGTAAGTATATCCTCCATTCAAACCGAACGAAAATGTTGCCACATATCAGACTATTTCAACAAATAATCGGAATCGATTCTAAATAGCGATACTTCTATGAATCCAGTTTTACTGTGTTTCAGATGCTATTATACTAGAGTTATCTTGATTGATTGATTTCTTATTTTTTCTTTCCACAATTTATATCTTTAGATTTCGGTTCGCATGCGTAAATCCGTAAAAAATTATAAAAAATCACTCATATGACGTCAAATCAAAAGAAATTGCAAAACATATTTTTGAAATCTTTTTGTACAGAAAAATAAGATGATTCTTTGCTTTAAAATACCTATGCATTTATTGTAAATATTGTTAATTTTAAATTAACTGAAATATTACTTATAAAATCGATATTAATTATTACATCCAAAAACTTAAAAGCTTACCAAAATCGATTTCAAAAATCGATTAACAAGATAATTATATCTTGCAACACCATACATGGTGTCTCTGGATGTTCTTATGGGTGCGTTCAGTTATATCGCCCAACGATGCACGGAGCGTACTTATCAATCAGAAAAGGAGTTGGAAAAAAATAGATTTCTCTTAAACCAGGGTGACAAAATTTAAATCGTTTGCAGAATAATAAAAGATAATTCTTGGTCTACAAAATAAGACTAAAACCACTGTGACATAGCAATTTTTTTTGAGGGGCCTAATGCTCCTAAGAGAATGGGCAATGTCCTTTATAACCATTATTTTTAGAAACATTATTCATATCGAATTTGAAATTATCAGGTCAAAGTGAAAAATAATTTAAAAAAAAAATCATTGGTTGAAAAATTTCATGAAAGTCTCCCATCCCTATCTTTGGACTTCTAGGGGAAACTGTAACTACGTTGAGTTCGCTTTTAACAATACGTTTGTTTTATTCCAGACTTTAGCCCACTGTGTAAGCGAGGAGGATCTTGCTATCGGTCGCATTTATCCGTCGCTGTCCGACCTAAAGAAAATCTCTGTTTCGATCGCCGTTGAGGTTGCCAAGATGGCCTACGATGAAGGTATGTTGTTTCCTTTTTTTAGCCTCGACGCAAAAAACATTGAGAACTATAAGTTTTATTTAAATTTTTTCATGGATCTTTTATGCGTTCCGTTACCTATAAAATAAATGTACCGTAAGATATACAGTTTAGGTCGGCCTCACGTCAGTGGTAACAGTTTGAGGAGTATCTTTTCAAAAGCAGTTCATTAGGGTTAAATTTGTTGCTTTGTGTACAGCTACGCATGCCAATTTGCACCTTATGGTCATTAGAATATATCTGTTTTTGAAGACGCTCTTCAGCTTTTAGATTTTTTCTTTTACATAAGCCATAAGGTTGAGAATGAATAGAAATGTTTTACCATAGTTTTCATAAACAAGAGAGATATGCCTTCACTGCATCAAAATATTGTGCGTGTCTGTTTTCTCCCACTTATTTTACAATACAAACCAGCATTTCGATGATGTTATGGGAGTTTGTGTGGAGGATAAAAGGAGGGGGATGGTATTTACAGATTTGCAGAGAGCGACTGAACCGCGAATGAAAGCGATCACGGGATGGCCGTTCTGTCAGCGATGTGATCATTTTGAGCATATCGAAGCGTCAAGCGTTGTTCCTATTAGGCAAATCTCTCTTGTTTTATGTTTATCTATGGATTTTACCCATTTTAAGTCGATCTAAAGAAATCAAACTTCCCTAGGTCTCGGATCAGTATACCCAATCCCAAGAGATTTTAGCATGCACATCAGAAGGTGCCAGTACGACTTCAAATACGTGACTCATTTACCAGATCGCTATACCTGGCCGGAAACCGCGAAAGTCGATTACAAAAGAACAACAGGCCTGCTGCATCCAGTCCACACATGACATTTATAACACTTTTAATTAGTTTGTTAAATACAATCAATTATAATTTTATTACGTTTTGATGGTAGTTTTGAATTCATGTCAAGAAAAAACCGTTAAGAGTAAGAAATTTTTATTTAGAGTAATTATTGTTCTTTAGTTCGTAGAATGCCTCGCTTAACATGGAAAGCAAGTCGCATTTAGTCAATAATGCATTGATTGATTTTATTTCATTTTGATTAAAGTTACAGTGACGTAGCATTCCCTAAATTCCTAAAGTTCTTCAGAAATCATATTATTATTAAACTTTTCACCGCCAATGGTGTCGATTCTCTTGTTCACGAACTAAACTTATTTTAAACTATCGCTCTCTTTTACTTATAGTAGATACAAGAAAGAGATGGCAACCATTTAAGAGCTGTCAAATTAGACAAAATTAAAATTTCCATACAAGTTTAGACGTGATCTCGGAACGTGCCCACTAAAATACAAAGAAATGTAACACGTAAACTAATTTGACAGTTCTAAAATGGTTGCCATCCCTTTCTTGTATGTACTGTTAGTAAAAGAGAGCGATAGTTTAAAATAAGTTTAGTTCGTGAACAAGAGAATCGACACCAATGACATCTATAGAAGACAAATGATTTCGTGCCCTAAGCGCCACGTCTTTATTACTTTGTACCAATGTCCATACAATATTTATCTTCTACAAAAGACGTGGCGCTGAGGGCACGAAAACATCTACAGAGCCGTGGGGGTGAAAAGGTTGAACAATTTAACATAACAGTCATAGTTGACCACCAAACTAATGGTTACCTGTCAGAAGTACCTTTTGCAGACAGTGAAAACGATGGTTATTATATTCCGCCCGCACCACGACGTTTTTAGGCAAGATAAATCCACTTCTAAATTAAGAATTATTGTTCTTGACGCAAGTGCCAAAACTCAACACTCACACTTTTTTGTGTCAAGATGTGCATGACAATGAATACGAAACTAAAAAAACCCAGTTTTTTTAAATTCTTATACGGACGTTAAAAAAACCGCGAAATAAGTAAAAAATCTAATAAGGCTCTTTAAACTTGATAAAAACACTGTATTATTTCCATGTTAAGCGGGATATTCTTGTATGTATAGATTTGATTAGAAAAAATATTTAATTTTAATTAGATTGTACTCTAAATCGGAAAGCTTCGTTGACACTAACAAAGACCGCTTTGATAAGTAAACTTCGATGACTACTTGGTCGCTACTTTGGTCGTGGAAACAGTAAAAGTGCATTTTGTCAAAGCAAACTTTGATCGTGTCAACGCGGCTTAGATTATGTTTTCAGTAGATAGTATAAGTCGTTGAGATCAAATATACAGTTGTATCTAGGACCATATAAACATTGTACAGAAATGTTGGTAAAAAATTATAAAAAAGTACTTCTCATTATGAATAAATTAGTTAACTATGACTAGTTGCAAACAAAGGAGAATGCCATGGGGTAGTCTAGTTTGTGCCACAACCAAATGCGGTTCATAGAAATGCACGTTTTTTTTTAAAGGAGCTTTATATTTTTTTTGTAATAATAACACATACGTATAAATTATGTAATAATCAACATATTTCCCTTCAACGCAAAAATCGAATATTTTTATCTTTCAAATGAGTTATATTTTTGAATGCTAATTGCTGGTACCCATCTAAAAATAATTAGTTTTATGGAAAGAGCATTTTATTCTCCTTCGAATACACTGAGTTTGGTTGTGACACATCGAAGATAGATGGGAAGACTAAGCGCCATACATTAGAAGGCATTGTTCTTTGAATCCAATTCCTTTCCACTAAAATCTACTTTCTTCCACAGGTTTAGCTTCAGTTTACCCCGAGCCGAGGGACCTTATGAAGCTTGTACAGAACCAAATGTACAGTTTTCACTACGACAGCTCCATGCCTGTCGTTTGGGACTGGAAACCGGAAGAGAAATTCAACGTAAGACCCATACAGCCTGTTCCGAAAAACATCTAAATCAGTATTAGTTTTATGTTTCGGTTATGTGTCAAATGTAATAGAAAGTGCGCCAGTTTCAATCGTAAAAATGTAGAAAGCATTCATCTTTGTTTTTACCGAGTGATAAATCCAAAGAATTGTATAAAAATGTCACACGTGTTCCTCGAAAGGTTAGAGAGAAGTGTGTTGTTACGGTCAACAAAAATATAAATAATAATTATGAAATTCACAAAAAAATTACATAAAATATCTGTGAAGTCCCTGATTTCTGAGCTAGGTAATACAAACCTGTGTTACAGAATATCAATGATAACTAAACCATTTTAAGCATGGCTTAGTATGTAAGTTTTACACAAGATGGGCTCTGCTTATTTTGATATATATTGTCATTATCGATATTCGTTTGCAGTCGGCAGCGGCCGGCAGCATCTAGCTCGGAAAGCCGGAGATAGCCGAGTCACCGCGGGGCCGCCCGCGGCTTTGAGAGCTCGTTTGTTTTGTTTTGGGCCAGGACATTCTACATTCAACAAAAAAAACTTGTGTGTACTTAATAATTTCTTAGGTTTCCGCGATCACTACACATTATATTAAAACAAGTTTAACCGGATTACATTGCGTATATTATTTAAATTGGTTTTCCTGACGTTTCGATAGCTTTGCAGCGTTCCGGTTCGGGTAAACTTGTTTTATAACATAACGCCTTTATTTCGCTGAAGGGGTAGGCAGAGGTGTATAGTACACCCACATTTCGCCAGTTATGTTATAGTCCCATGTAATAGGGGGCGAGCCTATTGCCATTGACCGGGCACAAATCCAGACTCCGGGCTGCTACTGAAACTTGTATTATTATATTGTGTATACTTGCTAGCGGCCGCCCGAGGCTCCACAGGTACTCGCCCGCCATCGCTTTGACGGGTGGGTTTTCGGTTCGCAGCGCCATGGTCGGCCGTACATCCAATTCGAGTCTTTCAAGCGATATTATGTATTTCCAAATGGGGATAAACCTTAAAATGGTTTGGCTACCGACGGCTGTCACTTCGGTGTGAATTGACTCTAATGATAACCATCTAATAGGAGTGTACAATAATTTTATTTAAATTAAATCTTGCGTCAGGAATTATCCTGGGGCCTTACTGGACTGGACTGGATCGAGTGCTGTATCAATCGAATTTTAATTCGAGTTAGTATCAATCCATACTGCATTTCTTTAGGAGTTGACATTAGCTCGTTTTGGTTCAGAGCTAGAAACAGTTGAGGGAGTAAGGCCCTTGATAATGTTGTATTTAATTAAATTTTTTAAATCACAAGTTTTATAATATGTAATCTGTATTATATTTTTACGATTGAACAGGCTGGCAGTATAAGTTATAAATAATTTTAAATATGGAACGTTCGTTTTGGAATGTTGTTAGTAAATGCAATAAAGACGCGTTCAGTGCACAACGCCTTTAAATGGGAGTGTTCATGTTGTCCATGTATTACTGTTACAATAATTAATTTACACAAAGTATTTTATACCTCCGTAATATACCTAATAATATATATGTAATGTTCAAATTAGAAAATTATATATTATGACAGGTTTAAGGTCCAGTTACTCGAATCTCGTGTTAGTATTTAGTATTTTCTCTCTATACTGATAGGCGTAATGTATTATTTTAAAAGTATTATCTATAAGAAGTTCTTGTTTCTTCTTGGGGCGTTATTATTAAAGCAGTATTTTAAAATGTATTGATATTAACGGTCTATCTATAACAAACATAACTCTGGGTAACTGGACTTATTCCATATTTCATGTAGTGTTTCACTGTCCTATCATCGTGTGTACGTGCAAGTAGAGGGTAGAAGTGCATTTTTAATATAATAATACATAATAACATATTATCGTCTTCAGTGTGAAAATAATCACGGTGGCCTTTTAACTTTATTTTTAGCTTTACTCACTAAATGTTACAAACACGAGTTTTATTAGATTTTCGATGTTCAAAGTAATCTTGTACACACAACTTCGTTTATCATTGATTTGAATAATTAAACAATAGTTCTTTATTGCATATTTTAATCATCATTATGTGACGCGGCGAGCTATTTATTTAGAATCATATTTTTCTAACATTATTTTTAAGTTGTAAATGATTTTTTTAGCAAAATGCGATGTACAGTACGTGTAATATAACTGTGCCGCTCTGATACCAGGCTTTACGAAGGGCTGCGCAGGTACATTAGCGTAATAAGTGTGAGCAGGGCATAGTGATGCATCGAACAGTAACGAACGACTGAGACAGGGAGAACATGCGGTCCTCCGCCATCTTGCCACTCAGATGAACAACCTGGCTACGTTCATTTATAACGCACTCAGTGTGAAAGTCACCCGGTGCGAATATCGCTCAATCATTGACGATTTTCTCAGAGTTACTGAACGACTTCGGGCCACTTTATGAAACTGAGAACAATGAAGCACTGACAATAATAATTATGACAATCTCAAATTAGCTGTCATTTCATACTATTATCTGTCAACATGACAGCAGTGAAAAATTAGCTGTCATTTCATACTATTATCTGTCAACATGACAGCAGTGCGAAATTAGCTGTCATTTCATACTATTATCTGTCAACATGACAGCAGTACGAAATTAGCTGTCATTTCATACTATTATCTGTCAACATGACAGCAGTGCGAAATTAGCTGTCATTTCATACTATTATCTGTCAACATGACAGCAGTGCGAAATTAGCTGTCATTTCATACTATTATCTGTCAACATGACAGCAGTGCGTCTTACCCTACTACTTCGTGGGGTGATCGGTGCGTACGCTCGACGACGCCCGCTCACAATACTGAACGGTTTGGTGTGAACGCCCGGATGATCACTCCGAGTAACTGAACGACTAAACTACGCTCCGTGCGTCGTCCGCCGTCGTCGGACGATAATGGTGTCTTGTTCACGAACTAAACTTATTTTAATCTATCGCTCTCTTTTACTAAAAGAAGATACAAAAAAGGGATGGCAACAATTTTAGGGCTGTCAAATTAGTCGGAATTAAAATTTCCATACAAGTTTAGTCGTGATCTCGGAACGTGCCCACTAAAATATAAACAAATGTAACACGTAAATTAATATGACAGTTCTAAAATTGTTGCCATCCCTTTGTTGTAGCTACATTAGTAAAAGAGAGCGATAGTTTAAAATAAGTTTAGTTCGTGAACAAGAGAATCTACACCAATATTATAGTGAACGCACCCCCAATCAGAGTTTTGCCGCCATTACCGCGCATGCGTGCTACTGATTTGGTTGCAAAATTGACTACTGCGCAGCCACCTGTTTCTCAATTAACAGCGGCATAGTTATGTTCCGCGTACTGTACCTACTTAAATGTTGTGAATATTTGAAATAATTACATGTATTCAGTATACGGGATGAAAGTTAAGAAGTCTAGTCACCGCAGCATTAAAATGCAGGTCATCTATTTAATGTGCATTTCACATCATCATATTTATGTTAAGCATTAAAAGAAAGAAACAAACGATAATACTATAAAGACACTTAGAAAGTAATCAGTTAGATGTCTAGAGTTTATTGTGGGAATGTAATTAGTACAACCTTTTTGGAAAAAAAGTTTTTTAAATTTAATTTGTTGATCAAGTTATTTCTGTTAGAGTAAACAACGTGTTATTGAAATAACTCAAAACCTCTTAGGGGTCTTTGTACTCATCAGTACAATGATCCCTTAAGAGGAAGTTATTTGAATAACATGTTGTAGATATTATATTATGATGTCCACAAATCAATTTACAAGCATTTATTTTATATTTTCCATTTAATGTTTTTTTATTCGTTTGGTATCCAGTTTTTGTGAAACCACATGTGAATAACATGGTCGTGAAATAGTTAAAATAAAACTAAATAATAACACAACATGAGTTACAAATCGCTCCAAATAACTACATTAATAATATCACATCAGTTTTATCATTGTATATTTGACTAAGTATTATTTTTGAGTTCAGTATTTTAATAATAGTGAGACGAATTTTTCGCTGAGCGAAATAAATGCAATGTTTTTATTTTAAGTAGTCAGTTATTTATGTTACATTACGTATCTGGTGATATTATGTGATTTACCTTGCTGTGACGATGTATAATAAAATTTATCCCATTGTATAGTCGACCATGAAATTGCTTTAAAACCCACTCACTGGCTCGTCATGAAACGACAAGGTCTATTTTCGCTTACAAAACCAATGTGACAGTTGTTATCATAACATATCATCACGCCTGTATTTCCCCGAAGGGGTAGGCAGAGGTGTATAGCACACCCACATTTCGCCAGTTGTTATCCATAAAGTTAATAACAAATTACACTATAGTTCGTAAAATATAGCTGTCCTGTGACAGATGTCAATACGATTTTTTTGAGTGTCATCATCATCATAATTTCAGCCGAAAGACGTCCACTGCTGGACAAAGGCCTCCCCCAAAAGGGGGGATATGCCATAATCGCCACGCTTGGCAGGTGGGTTGGTGATCGCAATTGGTTGGTTAAATACTCAAAGAACGCTGCTGCCCATCCTCTGGTGAATCCCTTAGTCGCCTTTTACGACTACCATGAGAAGAGATAGGGTGGTGTAATTCTTTACGTCCGGCACCACACGGAACACATTTTTTAAATGTATTTTGACAATGATTCTGTCACAGGACTCGAGCATCTCGAGTGAGGTCTCGAGCATAGATTATACACTAATATGGAAAGTCTCGAGCTATATTTTACGAACTATAGTAAAATTTCAATTTACTAGGATTTGTTGTCAAAAATGGTATAACAATGTCGTGATCAACTATACATGTTTGTTAAATATTTGACTAAATGTTGCATGAAACTAAACATAATGATATCACGGAATGAAAGCATGTTTTGTAAGTTGGTCAATTATCAGGCAATAATATTAAAATCAGGATTTTATTTGTTTTTACACTGATTTCATTGCGTCAATTAAATTGGGTTCACCTCGTTAATGTACTGCAGCTTTCGGTATTAAATATTACATTATTGTGTATTAGTTAATGCGATTGTTATAATGAAAATTATAGATGTTACTCATTAAACATGTTCCAAAGATATTTATTTTTGTTTTAATTACGACTCCTAATTTTGTGACAAAAATTTATGAATTGAATTAGGTATATGAATGAAATAATCGTTCTTCTAACACCGAAGTAACCGTCTTGCTTCGAACAAAAGCATTGAGAAATTGACTTTATGTTGTGCTCTATACAGTATATTTTGACTGCGAATTCTAGCGAACACTATTTTTAATCTAATCTAAAATATACCGTATATCGTATAGTTCATAGTCCATCTTCCAATTTTCTATTTAGAATTGAACTTTTGAACGCTGAGCTTTATTATGTTTGCCTTTCAGGCGCACAGATACAGCTTTATCTGCATTGTCCAGTCCATCCAGTGATTATGGGTCTGACCACATCTGACCGCCCAGAAAGTGTCCTACGTCCTGTACGCGCCAAGTTTTGTATTTTTATTTAAATACCATGAAAAGCATGTACAAGTGTGTACTGCGCTGTACCCTAATTTAAAAAAAAACTTTTTAACAAAAAATTGAACCGACGAAAACAGAAACTGAAAAGCGAAAAATAACTAATTATGAGTCGGCGCCAAACGAACTTTTAACAAGCAAAGTGCGTGCAAGTTGCAAGGGGCCGAGCGGAGAACGCATTTTTGGAAAGTTATTGATTATCGTTGAAAATTTCACGTTGTATTTGATGTGACGTTTTTTTATTATTTATTTAAAGTAATTTAATGATCTTCGTTGATTGGTTGTTTGGCGCCGACTCATAATTAGTTATTTTTCGCTTTTCAGTTTCTGTTTTCGTCGGTTAAATTTTTACAAAAAACCCTACCTAATGATGTTGTACCATTTGAAAAATATTCTAAATTATACAAATTGCAAAGAATATACGCTTACATACTAAGATTTATAAATAACATTAGAAAAAATAATACTAAACTAAATGGTGAACTTACTTGTTCTGAATTGAGTAATTCACTGATGCTTATAGCTAAAGCTTTTCAAAGGAAATTCATTCACTTAAGACTTTAAATAAACTAAATTCTAAGTCACGGATTCTCTCTTTAAACCCATATTTGGATCAACATGGTGTATTACGTGTCGGTGGACGGATTGAAAATGCATCCCACTGTCCTTATGGGAAAAAACACCCCATATTACTTGACCCCACACACACACTTTCTCTAAACTTTTATTTGAGCAAGAACATCTTCGTCTCTTACACTGTGGCCCTCAGCAACTGTTGAGTTCTATTCGTGAGCAATTCTGGCCCACAGGTGGCAAGGTGTTAGCTGCGACTACCGTTAGAAAGTGTGTACGATGTCAGAGATTTAAAGCTAAACCTTTAAACCCTATAATGGGTAACTTACCACAACCTCGTGTAACTCCTGCTCCACCATTCGAGACTTGTGGCACTGATTTTGCTGGACCTTTTCTAATATTAAATAGAAAGGGCCGTGGTGCTAAGACCTCCAAGTGCTATTTATGCATATTTGTTTGTTTTAGTACTAAAGCTGTGCACTTAGAAGTCGTGAGCGACTTAAGTAGCGATGCCTTTATCTTGTGCTTGCGTAGATTCATCTCACGACGTGGTAAACCTGACACAATATACTGTGATAATGGTAAAAACTTTGTAGGAGCCAATAACGAACTGAACAGACTGCTTAAGAATAGTGAACGATCGGTTAGCGACTACGCGAGCAAGGAAGGCATAACGTTTAAATTTTCTCCTGCATATGCACCGCATTTCGGCGGGATCTGGGAAGCGGGAGTCAAAACGGCAAAATTTCATTTAAAACGGATAGCGGGTAACTCTAGTTTAACTTTTGAAGAGTTGTACACACTGTTTGTGCAGATTGAGGCTATTATGAACTCGCGTCCGATTACTTCAATGTCTGCTGATCCTTCTGATCTGTCAGCTATTACACCTGGGCACTTCCTTGTGGGTCGGCCATTGACCTCACTGCCTTCACCTGTCACCGAGCGAGTCAGCATCAACCGATACCAGCTGATTGAACGCTTAAGACAACATTTCTGGTCTCGATGGACAAAGGACTATCTATCTACTCTGCAGCAACGCGTCAAATGGCAGCATGCACAACACCACGTTAGTGTTGGCGACCTAGTCTTCATTCTGGACGATCAGCTGCCACCTATGAAATGGCTCATGGGCCGGATTGTCAAACTATATCCAGGAGCAGATGGCGTATGCAGAGTGGTCGACGTGAAAACAAAGAGCGGCGTCATTCATAGGCCCGTTTCTAGACTAACACAACTAGATTCCCAAGAGCTCCTTGGGGAACACGTCCCCAAGGGGGGGGAGGATGTTTACAATGCGACTGGAACGCGTTGAACGTCTCAAATCCAACCGGCGTCGGAGCGGAAGAGGTGGAACGTGACAATAGCGGCCTCGACCGGCGACGTCTAACTTTGACAGCTGACAGCTGACAGCCAGATATACTTTCTCTCTACTACGAACTGACGACAAGAGCGCGGACGCAAAAAATCTGTCGCGAATATTTTAATCTCAAACTTGTAAAAAATAGACAAATAAAACGTAGAATCAATATAACAGAACCTGTTTTCTTGAAGACGACCCCAACAATCAGTTTCTAATATAATTAAAAAAAACAAGTCGCCCGTGGAAGCCACCCTAGCTAAGTTTTTTTTATAGTATAGGATGGCGAAACGAGCTAAAGGCCCACCTGATGTTAAGCGGTTACTTCGTAGTCCATCATCTCTAAAAATAAGTCCCTCAATTCCGAAAACGACTGTTGACCGCAAAACTTGCTCTTAGAACCGCGAAAGGTAATAAAGACACTGCCACTGTGAGTAGTAGGTAAGTAAGTAGGTACTCAAACCTCGCAAATCGAACAAGTATCTGTAGCCCATTGAGTTTTGTAGTCCATCATCTCTAAAAATAGGTCCCTCAATTCCGAAAAAGACTCTCGACCGTAAAGGTAGCTCTTTCAACAGCGAAAAAAGTAATAAGCTTTACAACACTGCTATCGGGAGTAAGTACTCAAACCTCGCAGATCGAACATACATCTGTAACCCAGAGTATTTCTTAGTCCACCATCTCTAAAAATAGGTTCCTAAGTCCGAAAACTACTCTCAACCGTAAAGCTAGCTCTTGCATCAGCGAAAGATACCGACGATTTACGCTGGTACCTAAGTTATAATTTTATTATGGTGGTTATTACGCCACTGTAAGTTGCATAGATACTTCCGATATCTATGATAGGTTGCCAGAACCTACAGACCAGTAAGCCTCTAGATGCCGATTAGCCGGATACCCCCGTTCACCAAACATTTGCAGTACTGCAGTAGCACTGCATATCATACGCCCCGTCGCCAATCGGTACGTCACTCAGTCAGCGAGCGGCACCAATCATACCACCGAACTTTTGAGCCGACCAATAATAAATCATAACGCGCCGTCCGCCCCCTGTCCCCCGCCAACATTTAACGACTGTGTTCTCATGCAAAACTTTGTTTATGCGGCGTCTTGAGGCTTACTGGTCTGTGCCAAAACTCTATCGATTAGGGTCTGCGATATTTGCGTGATAGAAAAGTATGAAGATAGAGGAAAATCCGTTTATGAAAATGGTAAGCTGTACTCTTTTTTAACCGACGAAAAAAAGGAGGACGTTCTCAATTCGACGCGTATATATATATATAATTTTTTTTTTATGTATGACCTCGCATTACTTTTTACAGAGTGGTCCGATTTTAATGATTCTTGTTTTAATGGATAGGGTATATCTCGAAGTTGGTCCCATTTAAATTTCAAAATTAAAATCCACCCCTAAGGGTAGTAAAACAGGGGATGAGTCTTTGTTCACCCACTGAATTCTTACCTGTTAACCGATTCTGTTGAAACTTGACACACATAAATAGTTCTAGACACTACGACATAATGGAGACCTGGAGTTAGATTAAAACCACAAAAAAATGAACAATAAAACTTTTTAACAAAAAATTTAACCGACGAAAACAGAAACTGAAAAGCGAAAAATAACTAATTATGAGTCGGCGCCAAACGAACTTTTAACAAGCAAAGTGCGTGCAAGTTGCAAGGGGCCGAGCGGAGAACGCATTTTTGGAAAGTTATTGATTATCGTTGAAAATTTCACGTTGTATTTGATGTGACGTTTTTTTATTATTTATTTAAAGTAATTTAATGATCTTCGTTGATTGGTTGTTTGGCGCCGACTCATAATTAGTTATTTTTCGCTTTTCAGTTTCTGTTTTCGTCGGTTAAATTTTTTGTTAAAAAGTTTTATTGTTCATTTTTTTGTGGTTTTAATCTAACTCCAGGTCTCCATTATGTCGTAGTGTCTAGAACTATTTATGTGTGTCAAGTTTCAACAGAATCGGTTAACAGGTAAGAATTCAGTGGGTGAACAAAGACTCATCCCCTGTTTTACTACCCTTAGGGGTGGATTTTAATTTTGAAATTTAAATGGGACCAACTTCGAGATATACCCTATCCATTAAAACAAGAATCATTAAAATCGGACCACTCTGTAAAAAGTAATGCGAGGTCATACATAAAAAAAAAATTATATATATATATACGCGTCGAATTGAGAACGTCCTCCTTTTTTTCGTCGGTTAAAAAAGAGTACAGCTTACCATTTTCATAAACGGATTTTCCTCTATCTTCATACTTTTCTATCACGCAAATATCGCAGACCCTAATCGATAGAGTTTTGGCACAGACCAGTAAGCCTCAAGACGCCGCATAAACAAAGTTTTGCATGAGAACACAGTCGTTAAATGTTGGCGGGGGACAGGGGGCGGACGGCGCGTTATGATTTATTATTGGTCGGCTCAAAAGTTCGGTGGTATGATTGGTGCCGCTCGCTGACTGAGTGACGTACCGATTGGCGACGGGGCGTATGATATGCAGTGCTACTGCAGTACTGCAAATGTTTGGTGAACGGGGGTATCCGGCTAATCGGCATCTAGAGGCTTACTGGTCTGTAGGTTCTGGCAACCTATCATAGATATCGGAAGTATCTATGCAACTTACAGTGGCGTAATAACCACCATAATAAAATTATAACTTAGGTACCAGCGTAAATCGTCGGTATCTTTCGCTGATGCAAGAGCTAGCTTTACGGTTGAGAGTAGTTTTCGGACTTAGGAACCTATTTTTAGAGATGGTGGACTAAGAAATACTCTGGGTTACAGATGTATGTTCGATCTGCGAGGTTTGAGTACTTACTCCCGATAGCAGTGTTGTAAAGCTTATTACTTTTTTCGCTGTTGAAAGAGCTACCTTTACGGTCGAGAGTCTTTTTCGGAATTGAGGGACCTATTTTTAGAGATGATGGACTACAAAACTCAATGGGCTACAGATACTTGTTCGATTTGCGAGGTTTGAGTACCTACTTACTTACCTACTACTCACAGTGGCAGTGTCTTTATTACCTTTCGCGGTTCTAAGAGCAAGTTTTGCGGTCAACAGTCGTTTTCGGAATTGAGGGACTTATTTTTAGAGATGATGGACTACGAAGTAACCGCTTAACATCAGGTGGGCCTTTAGCTCGTTTCGCCATCCTATACTATAAAAAAAACTTAGCTAGGGTGGCTTCCACGGGCGACTTGTTTTTTTTAATTATATTAGAAACTGATTGTTGGGGTCGTCTTCAAGAAAACAGGTTCTGTTATATTGATTCTACGTTTTATTTGTCTATTTTTTACAAGTTTGAGATTAAAATATTCGCGACAGATTTTTTGCGTCCGCGCTCTTGTCGTCAGTTCGTAGTAGAGAGAAAGTATATCTGGCTGTCAGCTGTCAGCTGTCAAAGTTAGACGTCGCCGGTCGAGGCCGCTATTGTCACGTTCCACCTCTTCCGCTCCGACGCCGGTTGGATTTGAGACGTTCAACGCGTTCCAGTCGCATTGTAAACATCCTCCCCCCCCTTGGGGACGTGTTCCCCAAGGAGCTCTTGGGAATCTAGTTGTGTTAGTCTAGAAACGGGCCTATGAATGACGCCGCTCTTTGTTTTCACGTCGACCACTCTGCATACGCCATCTGCTCCTGGATATAGTTTGACAATCCGGCCCATGAGCCATTTCATAGGTGGCAGCTGATCGTCCAGAATGAAGACTAGGTCGCCAACACTAACGTGGTGTTGTGCATGCTGCCATTTGACGCGTTGCTGCAGAGTAGATAGATAGTCCTTTGTCCATCGAGACCAGAAATGTTGTCTTAAGCGTTCAATCAGCTGGTATCGGTTGATGCTGACTCGCTCGGTGACAGGTGAAGGCAGTGAGGTCAATGGCCGACCCACAAGGAAGTGCCCAGGTGTAATAGCTGACAGATCAGAAGGATCAGCAGACATTGAAGTAATCGGACGCGAGTTCATAATAGCCTCAATCTGCACAAACAGTGTGTACAACTCTTCAAAAGTTAAACTAGAGTTACCCGCTATCCGTTTTAAATGAAATTTTGCCGTTTTGACTCCCGCTTCCCAGATCCCGCCGAAATGCGGTGCATATGCAGGAGAAAATTTAAACGTTATGCCTTCCTTGCTCGCGTAGTCGCTAACCGATCGTTCACTATTCTTAAGCAGTCTGTTCAGTTCGTTATTGGCTCCTACAAAGTTTTTACCATTATCACAGTATATTGTGTCAGGTTTACCACGTCGTGAGATGAATCTACGCAAGCACAAGATAAAGGCATCGCTACTTAAGTCGCTCACGACTTCTAAGTGCACAGCTTTAGTACTAAAACAAACAAATATGCATAAATAGCACTTGGAGGTCTTAGCACCACGGCCCTTTCTATTTAATATTAGAAAAGGTCCAGCAAAATCAGTGCCACAAGTCTCGAATGGTGGAGCAGGAGTTACACGAGGTTGTGGTAAGTTACCCATTATAGGGTTTAAAGGTTTAGCTTTAAATCTCTGACATCGTACACACTTTCTAACGGTAGTCGCAGCTAACACCTTGCCACCTGTGGGCCAGAATTGCTCACGAATAGAACTCAACAGTTGCTGAGGGCCACAGTGTAAGAGACGAAGATGTTCTTGCTCAAATAAAAGTTTAGAGAAAGTGTGTGTGTGGGGTCAAGTAATATGGGGTGTTTTTTCCCATAAGGACAGTGGGATGCATTTTCAATCCGTCCACCGACACGTAATACACCATGTTGATCCAAATATGGGTTTAAAGAGAGAATCCGTGACTTAGAATTTAGTTTATTTAAAGTCTTAAGTGAATGAATTTCCTTTGAAAAGCTTTAGCTATAAGCATCAGTGAATTACTCAATTCAGAACAAGTAAGTTCACCATTTAGTTTAGTATTATTTTTTCTAATGTTATTTATAAATCTTAGTATGTAAGCGTATATTCTTTGCAATTTGTATAATTTAGAATATTTTTCAAATGGTACAACATCATTAGGTAGGGTTTTAATATTTAAACTTATTTTTGTTTCAGGTAAAGTTACAGAAGTAGATTTAGACTGGGGCCATTCATGTTCAAACTTGGCCAGAAAGGAAGGACCATGCCACCAAAGGGTATTACTAAAAAGAAGACGTGGTTGAATGCCCCTAGACGCCATATCAGCAGGATTATATTCGGTAGGTACATGACGCCAAGTAGTTATATCAGTTAGATCACGAATCTGTTCAATCCGACTGCAAACATAAGTTTTAAGGGTTTTAGGTGGAGTGTGTAACCACCCTAAAACTATGGTTGAATCTGTCCAAAATACTGAGCGTGAAATCTTAATTTTTAAAGATTGCAGAACTTTAGAATGTAGTTTTGCACCAAGTAAAGCGCCTAACAATTCTAGACGTGGAATTGTTTCAGTTTTTAAGGGAGAAACTTTAGTTTTTGCACATAATAAGTTACATTCAACTTCACCCAAGTTATTCGTCGATTTTAAGTAAATACATGCACCATAGGCATCTTGTGAGGCATCAGTAAAGCAATGAACCTCTATATAGGTTGGGGAGTTGCAGAGAATATACCTAGGTACCTTAATATGAGCAAAATTATTAGTCTCTTTATAGAATTCTATCCATGAGTTCTCCATCTCCTTCGAAATTTCATCATCCCAGTCTATTTTAAGTAACCAGAGCTTCTGTAAAAATATTTTATGAAAAATAGTGCAGGCAGATAAGAGGCCTAATGGGTCGAATATGCGACACGAGTTGGACAGTATAGAGCGTTTCGTAATTTTAGGAATAGGTTTAATTTCGACTGTAAAGTGCAAAGTGTCAGAGCTAGGTGTCCATTTTAATCCTAACACAGAGGATTGCTTACTAAAGTCTTGAGATTGATCAGTCATTTGTATATCATCAAAAATATCAGGAGAATTTGTTCTAAATTTACGCAAAGGAAAACCACCCTCAGAAAGTTTTTTAATTACTCCTGAAAGAGTAGATTTTAACACAGATTTTGAGTCTGAACCAGTATTCAGGTCATCAACATAAAAGTCATGTCTTAACGTATTAGCAACAGTTTCATCAGAGCACTCCATTGCAAGTTGTATAAGACACCTAGTACTAAGATACGGAGCTGAAGCTGTTCCATACGTGACAGTATTTAGTTGCAAGGTTTTGAGTTCTTGATCTTTGTCCTCTCTCCAGAGTATGAGTTGCAGGTGACGCTGGGATTCAGTAACCATAACCTGTCTGTACATTTTTTCCACATCACCTGTCACTACATAGGTATACTGACGAAACCTGAGCAAAATTGCCATTAAATCATCTTGAACTACTGGCCCAACAAATTGAATATCATTGAGTGATATGTTTGTAGAAGTCTTACAAGAGGCATCGAAGACTACTCTTAAGCGAGTAGTCTCACTGCTTTCACGAATTACTGCGTGGTGAGGTATATAGTAACCGAAAATAGGACGGCTGATTTCGGTAAGATGGCCTAATCTTTTATATTCATTAATGAAATCTATATACTCATTTTTAATGTTAGATTTATCTAATTTCTTTTCTAAATTAAAGAAACGCCTTTTAGCAATAAGATAAGAGTCCCCTAGAGCCTCATTAGCGACTTTCCGCAAGGGCAGTTTGACACAGAATCTGCCATCTTTCAGGCGGACCGTATTTTCAATAAAATGATTTTCACAATATTTTTCATCCTCAGAAAGCAAAGTATTTTTTGTTGGCAAGTCAAGAATATTTTCAACTTCCCAGAATTTAGTCAGAGAATCTCTAATTTCTTGAGAAAAGTTAGAATTAATGGTAGTAGCATGGCCCATACCACATGGACCAGACACTAACCAACCCAGCTTGGATTTCTGTAAGGTAGGTTTATTTTTCCCCAACTTAATTAGCTTAGAATCTACAATTTCCCAGTAAACATCAGCCCCTAGTAGTAGATCAATTTCAGATGGGCAGTAGTAGGTTGGATCTGCTAGTTCTATAAACTCAGGAAGATCCCATTGAGAAGGGTTAATCTTTGTGCTAGGCAACTTACCGGTGATCTGCGGTACTACAAGACAAGAAATGTTCGTTTGGAATAAGTTGACCCGTGATTTTAACTGTATATCACACTTTTTATTAGTATTTGTTAATTTATTATTTATTCCAGCAATTGATATATTAGTATTAGAACAAGTCAGATTCATTTTCTTTTGCATACTTTCAGTTATAAATGAAGACTGACTTCCATTGTCTAGAAGAGCTCTAACAATGAATGTTTTATTAGATCGGCTATCAACTAATTCCACCTGAGCAGTACATAAGAGAATTTGCCCGGGAATTTGCACGGAGAGTGATATAGGATTGAACATAGTGACAGTAGACGTCTGAGAGGACTCCGCCACTTGAGGAAGTGATGTCACAGAAGAAGTATCAACAGGTAAGTTTGTTTTATCATTATTGGACTGTGATTTATGCAGTAATAAATTATGTCTTTTGTTACAGATTTTGCAAGAATTATGTTTGCAGTGAGCCGAGAAATGACCAGGGCGTAGACAATTATGACAGAGCTTGTGCTTTGAAACTTCATTGTATCGAGAATCCAATGACATCTCTTTGAATTTATCACACTTATAAAGTAAATGATCTTGCGAACATACAACACAATTTTTTACGTTTGTCGAAGAAGAAACAAATGATTTTGTGTGCTTATTGTCCTTATTATTAGAAGATGAACGTTTTTCAGTTTTGATTGATAAATCATTCTTGCTATACTGCAAGGTTTCTAGCACGTCAGCACGATTACGCAAGAAACTATAAAACTCCTCAAGTGTTGGAGAAGTCGGAATAGTACTCCTGTGTTCCTCCCATTTGCGACTTGTAACACCATCTAGTTTCGTGGCCATTATAAAAACAACCAAAGTATCCCAGTGAGTTGTAGGTTCATTCAAAGAAGATAAGGCACGAAGATTTTTAGCGTAGTAATCTATCATATAGCGAAGTGACTTGTAATTTTCCTTATTAATTGCTTCAAAATTCAGAAGAGCCATTAAATGATTATTTGTAAGTATACGATTGTTGTCAAAGCGCTCGATAAGCAAACTCCAAGCTAATTTATAATTGGTACCAGTGAACTCTATTGACTTTATTATATTAGATGCGCCTGCCTCTAACGAAGAACGTAGGTAATGGAACTTGTTAATATCAGGAATAGTATCATTATTGTTAATTAAAGAATCGAAAGTGTCTCGAAATTCCATCCACTTTAAATAGTTTCCATCAAAGGAAGGCAGCTGTATGGTAGGCAGCTTTATGCTATAGTTTCGGCTATCTTGTTTTATATTCTGGCAGCTAGTTATTGAATGAGAATTAGCATTTTCAGGTAGTACAATACTAGGTGCAAGACTATCAATTAACACTTGAGCTTTAGCAATGTTTGAACAAAAGTCACTCTCAATTACATCATTCTCTTCTAACTGTTCAGGTTCTAAACCTTCAATTTTAGTTTTTAAATTATCAAACTGGTTTAATAACTCTCTGAATCTTGACAGTTTTATCTCAGTTTCAGCGAGTATTTGTTTAGAGATGCTTTCAGCACCTATCAGCATAACAGTATTTATATATTTTGAAAATATAGTTATTCTAGCTTTCATCGTTCCACGTTGCTGAATAAGAGGTTTTAATTCAGCAGCCATAATGAAAAGCACAACAAATTGAACAGACTGTTAAAGATTAAGTAGGTATACAGTACCAATTCTGGTAACAGGTATCTCGGTTAAAACAAAAATCAAAAGCCAAACCGTGCAAGTCGTGCAATAGCTACGACAACCACTCGTCAGTCAGCAACTCGCACACGAGCAAAGCAGGCCACGCAGCACAGGACGCAAGCTGTGAAGTGCAGGCAGGTGTCTTTCTTTTTAGCAGAGCATTCCAACAGGACCCAAGAAGCAGGTGCACACGGCGAATCTGGAAAATGCCAGGGTGGTCCCGTAAGCGAAATGCAAGCAAAGTTAGGTAGAAGTAGGGTCCTAGGTATGAACCTAGGTTCTTGTCATATAGTAAGGAAAATCGACACAGAAAGTAATTTCAGTCTGACTCCATAGATATTTTAATCATTTAGATATTAGAAATACGGTTGTGATCGGGCTTTGAAGTAATTATTTTGCAATGAACACTGTTAGGCAGACTGCAGCATTAAGAAAACTGTAAAATAAATAAGATACTAAAACTGGGCGTACTTCCCTGTAAGTAGTAACCAAAAAACACACGTCACACACAAGCCATTTTCATCCGTTGAAGTAGCAGCCGTAGCAGGAACAATGCGGCTGCATCGTAGTCTCAATCTTCAGTTTTTTCTTTAATCACGTCGGGGTCACCAAATGTTGGGGTCGTCTTCAAGAAAACAGGTTCTGTTATATTGATTCTACGTTTTATTTGTCTATTTTTTACAAGTTTGAGATTAAAATATTCGCGACAGATTTTTTGCGTCCGCGCTCTTGTCGTCAGTTCGTAGTAGAGAGAAAGTATATCTGGCTGTCAGCTGTCAAAGTTAGACGTCGCCGGTCGAGGCCGCTATTGTCACGTTCCACCTCTTACGCTCCGACGCCGGTTGGATTTGAGACGTTCAACGCGTTCCAGTCGCATTGTAAACACTGATAATCATATAAGAGATACGTGAGAACAGAGACATGTTTACCTACGGTAAATGTCATGTCTCTGCGTGAGAATGAGACATAGCTAGTAAAACCATAAAGGTATTATACTGTCAGTATCTGTGGTCAGTATATAAAAAGTCTTTGAGTAAAACAGTACCTACACCATAAAGATAGTATACTTACGTCAGTATAGAAATGTCTTTGACCTACACACTATATAGTGCACTATAATATAATATATCCCGCACAGATGGCTAGTCTCTGTTGAGATTGGCCGCCGTGGCTGAAATTCGGTCGGAAGGACATTATTATTAGAAATCTATGAGTAAGGGTAGTATGCCACACGTCAATTTTGTTTATCCAATGTGGCTTTGATCAAAGAAATTGGATAATTTTCATCAAATGTTGTATGTAAAAAAACTGATCATCAAATAAATGAGATTGGACTAAGAAATTAGAAATTGGACAAAGAAATTTGACCAGAGGCATACCACCCTAAAACCTTAAAACGCAGTGATTTTAAGTATTTATCTTTGGTAGCTAAATTCGAGATATTAGAAGAGTTCGAATCAAAGAAGTTTTTCGTAGGTAACATCATGGTATAATAAGATGTTTCACCAGGTATTCTCTTCCCGCAATGACAGCGGGATGCCTCCAAGCTACGTCACGATCAGTGCTGCCATTGATTGATATATTCAATATACTTAAGGAGATTTTTGTTCATAATGAATATAAAATAAATTCCTAACTAGCCTAACTATTTGTTATCTCGTGTTATTCATCTAATTAGTTAATAAAGGAAACTATATTAAATTACTAGTTAAAAAGTGATTCTTTATAGAAGAAAGTAAATGAAAAAATGCATTTTGCTCGGGTAATTTATTTTCACAAAGTGGCAGCACATCAAACTGACAAGTGTCACGCTAACAGCCCGCTATTGGCTCCACGGCCGATGACGTAGTACGGAGGCAATCACGTGACCTAGCTGTCACGGGAAGAGACTACCTGGTGTTATTATACCATGGGTAACATGAAAATTAAAATGTAAAATGTTCGTAAGGGTGGTATGGCACTGGTCAAATATCTTTGTCCAATGTGATTGATTCTCAGATGAACAACCTACTGTGCTTTGATTAAATAAATTGGATGATTTTCATCAAAAATGTTGCATGTATTTTAACCTTTTAACACTGATCATCAAAGAATTTGAGATTGGAAAAAGTTCGACGAGTAGCATACTTTGGTAGCATACCTACCACCCTTTAACAGGACGGCAAAGATTTAATACTTGTCTTTAATACTTGATATGTAAATAATCAAAGCAGGCCGGTATGGCATAAAAGAAGAATCTTCATCACAGATTAATGATATATGTACTATGAGATGTACTAGTATCTTCATCTGTCAATCTTAGATTATGAACACTATGTTATGTTCTAAATCTATGCTGTCAATAATGTTTTTGGTCATGGTTGACTTTTATAAACCACAGATTAATGATATATGTTATAAACTTTTAGTGCTTTTCAATCACATTTTATATAAATTGTTTTTTTTTATTGATATACAAGAAATGTTTCCCGTTCCTATTTTATGTAATTAGTAAGTATCCACGTCTAGTTATTTTTTCTGTTATGATTGTTCGTTCGTTATGTTTTGATTAGCCGGAAGACCGTACCTACTGCATTATGTTTCTTGTACTGCATCACTCGTATTCAAGCTTCTTGTCAGCCTGGGGTCCATACAAACGAACCACAAATGCGGCTACAACGCGGCCACAATGCAACCATTGCTAGTGTTTTTGTTAATTAACACTTTTTTAGGGTTCCGTACCCGAAGGGTGACAGACGGGACCCTATTACTCTCGCTACGCTGTCCGTCCGTCCGTCCGTCTGTCTGTCACAGGGCTGTATCTTTTGAACGGTAATAGGTAACCGGTTGAAATTTTCTCAGAGTATGTGTTGCTATGAGGTGTATCACGACAAATACTAAAAACAAAAAAAAGTCTAAAAACAAAGGGGGTTCCCATACAAGAAACCTCAAAAAACATGAATTTTTTTCAACGTTTTTGTTTTTGCTCTATCTTCAAAACCGTAATATATACCAGCGTCAAACTTGGTCAGATTATAGTGCATATTATGTAGTTTAGCAACAAATACTAAAAATAAGACAAACATAGACATATGTGGCGGTACCTGCGTAAGAAAGACATGCAAAAATTCATATTTCGCGCACTGTACGTTGATGTCTTTTGATAAACTCTCGTAAATTAAATCAGTTTTTATGGGGTATCAGGTCGTTGAGAGGTACGGAACCCTTACTGCGCGAGTCCGACTCGCACTTGGCCGGTTTTTTATTTATGCATCAGCTTGAGCTTCTCCCAGCTCGATTGGGCTGCCCCAGCCTGGTTTGGGCTGAAGCGTTGCAGCTGCGTTTGTGACCCGTCTGAAATGACTCTTAGTAATTCGTGCAATCACTTGTAGGCCCGTATTACATAACGTTCCTCAAGTGTTGATCACTGTTTAAAACTAGTTTTGAGTTGGGATTTAATTTCAGAACATTCCTGAAGCAGAGATTTATTGATCACAGTACAGCCGAGTTTAGCTTTATTTTATACTGTCACCTGTTTCGGTATTTGAGCAGAGATTCGATCTGTAATCACTTAAGTGTGGTCAAGACTTTCGCTTGAGTAGAGATTTCTTTTTAATTTCAGGTTATATTTGTTGTTATGTTGTTGAATTGAAGTTTAATAAGACCGATACTCAAGTCACACCTCGGACACGCGATACAATATAAATGCCGCGATAAAATATATAGACGTAATCTTGTGTATGTAGTTGGTGCTAACCAACTACATACACAAGATTACGTCTGTACCTATACGAAAGCACACACACGTGTAGGTTAGGGATGCTTGCCGCTCATAATGCCGACTGGGTTCCAAGCGCTTCTCAGTAGTTCTCAGAGATGGCGTGCTTATATAGCGACTGGCGATTGACATCCATTGCAATTTTGCAGTCCGATTGCCGTCAAACTGTGGGAGCATGCGGGGCATGGCGAGGAATCTTAAATTGGCGGGGGGCGGTGAGTGGCCGTTCTGTACTTTAGGACTATTAGATATTCTGTGCTCAAGTAATGATTTTATCCTTAAGTAGTGATCAGTTGATTGAAGATCAAACTGTACTTGAGGAACGTTCTGTTATACGGACCTTAATAACTGAATCCGGAAAAGATATGGTTATACATAAGATATATAATATTTGGTACAACATTAGTGTTAATGGTTTGCAGGGACGCTAATCAAATCAGCCGTTTCCGACCAAACAAACGTACAATGCGCGACCAATTCCATAACCGAAGGATCGGAACCGCCCGATGGCTTAGACTCATGCGGGGCAGCCTAATTATTCCACTTTATGTGGGAACTTATTTACGATACCGATCCAATTTGAGCTAATTTAGTGCGCAAGAATGTTCATCTCTTATTATTATTTTGTGAAAAGAGGTAGGGGTCTTTAACGCCCCTAAGCCACTGCGACCTGATAAGATCTATTGTGACGCCTCTTGCAGCATTACAGCACTTCCCCAAGCTGCAAGTCAATCATGAAGTCGACTATGACCTTGGGGGAGGAAGATTTGATCTCCTGCGTTGAGATGACGTGACCTCCAAGATGCTGGCTTCTGATGTGGTGCACTGCATCACATTCGCATAGGATATGGATGGGCGTCTCATCCTTTTCGCGACAAAACCTGCAAACTGTGGTATCACTGGGGCCCATCCTGTGAAGGTGTTTGTTCAGCTTGCAGTGCCCAGTAAGGGTTCTTATTCTTATCTGATTCATCTCTTACGCGAAAAAATATTTCTTACAGTATTTGGGATCGTGCAACCGTCGCCCATCTGTTTCTTGTGCCCCGCGCTCGCTTCCTTCGAAGTAGAATACTAAGTATTTTAATGAATGGGTAAGTGTAGAATTTCGTAACCCATTCTCTGTCCAATAAGCAATACAACCTTATTCCCAGTTTATATAACCTGAAAAGGGATAATTGTACTCATCATTATGAACAACTTTTATATACTATAGGACCAACCCTGAAATCGCGAAAAAAAAAAACAACAGTTTCCTACAATTCGTCGATTTATGTGAACACAAATGTAGGGAACAGCAGATTTTTTCCCAATAATAGTAATAGTGCAGGAAAGAAAGGAAGAAAAAATATTTATTAGCTTCAAAAGTGACGCACAAAATTACCAAAAAATTCAAGAACACAGAACAAATACAGGTACAGAGTCAAGAAGTGTGGTAAGATATGCGTCACATCCGCGCAAAACGGCCACCGCTCAGCATATTGCTGTGCCTCATGCACGGAGCAAAGACACAGCGCTGGGTTTCAGCGGCGATTATTTAATTATGTTGTGTGCTGTCTGATTATTTTCAAAGACAAATAGGTACTTTTGCCGGAATGCTCAGTCTTGATGTGACCATGACTTGTGGTCCCATCAAGCAGTGGGAAGAGTCAGATTTTGAGCTGGTGGACCCCGAGTTATGGTAGCGCGAAGACGTTGGGACCACAAGTCAATCATATATGAATTTCAAAAATCAACGATTTCACTAGAAGGGCTCGTGGCTAAGTAGGTAGGTAATATCCGCGTGGATTACAGACGCGGTCAGTTTTTGGATCGTGCGAACTTCCGTGCAAGGAAACGGTCACCGTGTAAGACCCTCCGTGCCTCGGAGAGCATGTTAAGCTGTCTGTCCCGGTTGCCATACGAATATCTATAGCAGTCCTTACACCGAAGCCCGAAAGTCTAACAACTGGTCTCATCTTAAGATGTCGGTATTACCCAGTACAGAACGCGTAATATAACTGGTACGAAACAGGTGGCTGCGCAGTAGTAGATTTTGCAACCAAAACAGTAGTGCGTAAGCACGGTAATAGCGGCAAGACTCTGATTGGTTGTTCATCTGAGTGGCAAGATGGTGGGGCACCGCCAGTTCTCGCTGTCTCAGTCGTTCGTTAATGTTCGATACATCCTTATGTCCTGCTCACACTTATTACGCTACTGTACCTGCGCGGCCCTTCACAAAGCCTGGTATCAGAGCGGCACAGTTTTATTACGCGTACTGTAACTGGGTTGCGGGGTTCTGATAGCAGTCGCTCCGTATAAGATACTGATGTTCAGCCGCTTCTGGCTAGACTGGGAGCCAACCCCAA
Source organism: Asteroscopus sphinx (assembly GCA_949699075.1). Lineage (NCBI taxonomy): Eukaryota > Metazoa > Arthropoda > Insecta > Lepidoptera > Noctuidae > Asteroscopus > Asteroscopus sphinx. The sequence goes on from OX453013.1 coordinate 18,834,650, forward strand.
CATAGTTGGTAAAAGGCTCTGACGAAGAAGAACAGTTTTCTCACTTGAACAGCATCTAACACTAATTTTGTTCTTTTGGTACAGATATATTATACGGGGCCTAGTTCTTCACCGACTCACATATAAAACTCTCAAAAACAATAATGTACATGTTTTGGTAATAAATCGAAAAGTTTCCGACGACAGTTGCTGTCCAAATTTAATGAGAGGGGTTGATTATCTAAAATATGCGGACCTGAATAAGGTAAGTCGAACAGTATCTACAAAAATAATGAAGTGTAGAATGTTTGATTATAATTAGTTATAAAAAGTTGGTGAGTGGGTCGCGAAATACGTCCAACGGCATCGCGGCAGACCCAGGCGAAGATGGCAGGACAAGCTAGACTACTTTTGGCCTGCAGTGGGACATTATAGGCTGAAAATAATAACAATAAGCCTAAGGAGGCTTCCGTTGGGCGGCTGGGTCAAGGGTCAGATGCAGAAGGTAGTACCTACTCCTTAAAATGGCACCCATTGTGAGGAGGATCCTTTCTTTGGGGCCCTGTCCACCGTAGCTTGGACCCTGTTTCCAACGCTGGTGGGCTACCTATATATATATATATATATAAATGAATGTGTGTTTGTATGTTTGTCCTTCATGCGTTCCTAAGCCATTCATCCGATTGTGATGAAACTCTGGTAAGTTGTTCTGCTTACGCCCGCGAAGTCACCAAAAAAAAAGATGGAATTGCAACGGATGTAGGCGTAGCTAGTTTTTATATTTCCAAAGGTTTTTTTAGTAAAAAATATTTAATAATGTAATTTATATATGTATACAACGTGTATCAGAAATGCGTGGTCATATTTGAAGAGCTTATTCAGGGGATGCTATCGAACAACTTTTACTATGGGACCAACACTGAAATTGCGAAAAAAAAATCAGCTGATCCTTAGATTTTGTCGAGCGACATCGATGATTTAGTATTTTTTTGTATTTTTTTCGTGATTTCAGGATTGGTCCCATAGTAAAAGTTGTTCTATGCTATGCCCTAAATGAGCTCTTCAAATATGACCACGCATTTCTGATACACGTTGTATACAGTGAATAAAGGGAAAAATAATAATAAAAAGATAATAAAACGAATTCTGTGTTTATAGGGCCTCGCTTTTACGTTGGAAGAGCGACAATCGCTTGGTATACAAGGTCTTATGGCACCTATAGTAAAAACGCAAGAGGAACAACTGGCAATTTGTACTTACTCATTGGACAGATATAAAGACCCCTTAAACAAATACCTTTATTTAGCGGAATTGCAGGTAAATGAAAAACTAAAAATAACTACTGTTGTACTAAACCGCAGGTTTGGTCGACGGTTCGTAATTTTTACCTTTTTTGTGTAATTAATTTTTGACATTTATGATTCTGTTTTTTTTTAAATTATTATTATTAATATTTCGTATGTCTATCGGCGGGACATGGAGATTCTGTATTTTTTAATAACTTCTTGATTTAACCTGTGTTCACAAAATAAATGAATATGAATTGAAACATCGACCAAATGCAGAAAATCATAGTAAGGTTTGGTCATCATTAATATAATTATGATCATTAATTAGCTGGGTGCATTAAAAGGGTTTTTTTGTCAACCTCTACTGTCCCACTGCTGGGCAAAGGTCTCCCCCATGTTCTTCCAAACTTCCCTATCAGTAGCTTCTTCAGTCCAGTTCTTGAGAAAAATATCCAGATCGTCCCGCCAGCGTTTCTTCGGCCTACCCCGGCGACGAATTCCTTCCTGAGGCACCCAATGTGTAGCGATCCTTGCCCACATTTCTGGGTGCATTCTGCTGATATAGCCCTCCCACCCCCATTATAACCTGGCAGACTTGTTGCCTACATCGGAAATACCGGTCTTGAAGCGTATCCTGGTGTTATGAATTCGATCACTGAGTCTACGCTCCATAGCCCTTGCCCTTTGGCAAACCTTATGTTTGGACTGCTGAGCTTCAGTCAAGGACCAAGTCTGACCGCCATAAGTTAGGATAGATAATAATAGGGGTTACCCATACAAAACAAATATTTAGATTTATATGGGGTTACCTCATGTATTCAATTTATTGAAACGAAGTATTGCAGTATTAGCTGATTACAAATCATTCACCATGGCCCTCTGTCCACGGTAAGCAGCTTGTACTTACGTAGAGACACAAGTTGTCAGGTATGTACGTACAAAACTTAAACAACAACTTTATTACAGGATACAAATGAAAAATTATTTTATGAGTTATTAGCTACAGATATTGAAAAGTTTTTACCGCTTGTTTACACTCCAGTTGTTGGGTTGGCGTGTCAAAGATTCGGTCTTGTGTACAGAAGACCTCGAGGACTCTTTATATCGATACATGATAAAGGGCGAGTTAATAGAATTCTTAGAAATTGGTAAGTTATCATAGTGTACAACTGCTTCATTGGTCTAGTGGTTGCAAGCGCGACTGCTGAGCGTGGGGTCCTGGGTTCGATTCCCGGGTCGGGCAAAGTGTTATTGGGTTTTTTCATTAGGAAATGCTTAGTAGCAGCCCGGAGTCTGGATTTGTGCCCGGTCAGTGGCAATAGGCTCGCCCCCTATTACATGGGACTATAACATAACTGGCGAAATGTGGGTGTACTATTACACCTCTGCCTACCCTTTCGGGAAATACAGGCGTGATGTTATGTTATCATAGTGTAACTAGCGAAATATAATAGGGACTGGACTCGAATCCGCCGGATGCAGAAAAAGGCCACCCTAGGTGTGGGCCTGCGGGCGGTGGACTCGGGGTGGCCCGCCACGTCGCCTGACCAGTCAAGGCCAGTGACGGTGGCGCGTAGTGTTCCGCGCGCGCCAGTCAAGAGGAGGGTGCGGTCGATGTGGTTGCCGCACAGGGAGAAGGGGCTCGCATACTAGTGGCGAGCCGGGACTTACCGGGGATGGTTGGGAGAATAAAAGTTTCCCACGCCCCCCCCCCCGGCCAAGGGTCGTTAGAGGAACACCGTGGTGGTTTTTAGTCGGTAAGAGTCCAACACTGGCTCCGTCTTCCCCGGGCGGAGTGCGTCCATGAGGATTTGCCTCACGAAAAAAAAAGGACCGGTAATTGTGGCAATGCTTGGGGGAGGCGTTGTCAAGCAGTGGACGTCTTTCAGCACTGTAAGTATTGCATTGAGTTGCACAACATAGTCGGCAGATTGGCACAAAAATAGCCCGTTTACGAGGACTTTTTATGATAGAAAATAAAAAAAACCTTGAACAAGACTAGAGGTATAAAGCTAATTGTAAATTTTATGTTTTTGGGCCGGAACCAAACATTCGGGCTATCGTGGTTACTGATGGAGAAAGAATTTTGGGTCTGGGAGACCTCGGTGCCTATGGCATGGGTATATCTGTGGGCAAACTCACCTTGTACACAGCGTTAGCAGGTATCCCACCGAACAAGTGCTTACCGATCACTTTGGACGTGGGTACCAATAATCAGGTACTTTATTTTTATTATTTTAAGAATTCCTGTGAAGTTTATCTTTTACATAGGCACGGACATAGTAAAAATATAGACGAAGTGCTGCGAACAATCTAGTGATGCCAAAAAAAACTATGCTCCTTCGTGTACAACCAGCGCTCACGCACACACATGCACACACATGCACAACAAACCGTGCTCATCCCTCTCGGTACACATGTCGCGGCATCGTCCAGTAAGCATTGCGAAAACAAATATCCTTAAGATGTATGGTGTATGCGTGAGCGCTGGTTGTACACGAAGGAGCAGTTTTTTTTCGCTTCATTATTTTTACTATGTCTTTGTACAGAGGTGGCTATTTTACAGACACCTTCTCATTTTCCGTAATTTAAAATTTTCCGATAACTTTTCAGTTGCTTTTAGAAGATCCGATGTACATTGGTTTACGAATGCCAAGAGTTCGAGGCAAGGAATACGATGATTTTATTCAGGAATTCATGGATGCCTGTGTCCATAGATATTCGCACAACATACTTATACAAGTAAATTCAATCATGATATTTATTATCATGATTATAACTAACTAAAATGTTCTCCATAAAGAATTTTAACCATTCACACGACGGAAGTCTTGTGGACAGTTCTTGTTACCTACATAGACATATGTGTTATATTTCTATGGTTACCTATATTTAAATATATTAAGTGGGATGATGATTGTATAGGAAATCAAATAGTCGATTTTCATTTCCCATAACACTATTTGCAGAATTTTTTATTCAATGAATAACGAGTCACTTTCCATAAGATTATCCAGAAAAGAACCGGAGTGACCGACATAGCTTGTAGGATCAGTAAGCTGAAGTGGCAGTGGGCTGGCCATGTCTGTCGAAGGACCGATGGCCGCTGGAGCAGACGAGTCCTTGAGTTGAGAATCGGTAAACGCAGCGTAAGGCGCCCCCCTGCCAGGTGGACCGACGACCTGAAGAACGTGGCTGGGGGGACTGGATGCGGAAGGCAGAAGACCGAGTGTTGTGGCGCAACTTGGGAGAGGCCTATCTCCAGCAGTGTACTGCGATAGGCTGAGTTGATGTTGATGAACGAGTCACTGAATTACATTACATCGCTCATACATTTGCTCAATAGTCTTTTCCTCTATAAGGCGGCCCATACACCTACAATATAATTGTGCAATATTAATATTGCACAATTGTTATTGTATCGTCCCGATCTTTATTTGTATTTCAATCTTACCCCTACACGGTCAATATCATTGCACAATTGCATATATTGTGCAATTATATTTAAGGTGTATGGGCCGCCTTATAAACTCATCAAACTATTTTATTAGTACACGTAGGTAACGTTTTATCGAAGTTGTCTTCCCATAATTTTTGTTCCAAATATCCCCTAAGGTGGCTAACAGCCGGGTAATAATTTTTAGTTCTTATTTTGTCTGATAGTTTAATATTGGTTTATTAGGAACGAAGGCCCCACGAGGTCCGAAGGCGAAGCCCCTGCAATGGGGTCCTGGAGATGAAACACTCATAAGGGCCGTATAAAGAAACAAAAGTGACGGCAGATGGCTGGTAGTCAGATAGGTTAGGTTATGTTAGAACTGCGACCACACCGAGCACGAGCCGAGCTAGCAAAGCGACCGGTGCCGTGGCAGAGTGACCGGCGAGTGCCATAAACGATTAGCTAAACACTTGCTTCAATAAATTGTACCTACTTTGATTAACTGATATTCTATAAAATGTAAGTTCGGTGAAATGATTCTAAGAACCGAGACATATTGAGGGGTATTTTATGTATTAAGAGACATTTGATGTATTAAAAGGTATTTGATGTAATAATATTGACGACCTCTGTGGTCTAGTGGTTCGAGTATCAGACAGCTGATAACGAGGTCGTGGGTTCGATTCCCACAGAACACAAATATTTGTGTGATAAACATAACTGTTTGTGTTGGGCTGGGTGTGGCTTATGTCTTATAAGTATGTATTTACAAAAAAATAAAAATAAGTATTATATCCATTGTCTAGTACCCATAGCACAAGCTCTGCTTAGTTTGGGACTAGATGGTGCTGTGTAAAAATGTCACAAAGATATTTATTTATTTATTTATTATATAATATTGTCGCCAGTTCGAAGACTTCGCCCTCGCTAACGCCATCCGCCTTCTAGCAAAGTACAAGCAAAGATATTGTACATTCAACGACGATATTCAAGGAACTGCGGGTGTTGTCGTAGCTGGTATGTTAGCCGCCACCAGGGTCACTAAGAAAAAACTTTCAGAGAATACCTTTTTGTTCCTCGGAGCTGGCTCTGTAAGTATATAGATTATCAGGGCCCAATAATTAGCATTTGTATTGAACTACATTTACGGGACTTTACGCGCACAATGAAATCAAAACAAAACAAACATTTTGACTAACTTCGACATTTCGGCCAAGTTGCATTGACCGTGGTCACGAGCAGGCTGTTCACTGATGTATGCGGGTGTCATCGTCTTGAGCGGCGGGTGTTTTCCCGTAAATATAGTTCAATTTGAGAGAAATTGCGAAAGTTTAAAAACTTCAATTAGCATTTGCTTTTAAATTTTTAGGGTTCCGTACATAAAGGGTGCCAAACGGGACCCTATTACTCTCGCTACGCTGTCCGTCCGTCCATCTGTCTGTCACAGGGCTGTATCTTTTGAATCTAAAACCAAAGGGGGTACAAGAGACCTCAAAAAATATGCATTTTTTTCAACGTTTTTGTTCCTGCTCTATCTTCAAAATGGTAATACATACCAGTTTAGTATCAAATACTAAAAATAGGGCAAACATAGACATATGTGGTGTTACCTGCGTAAGAAAGAGATGCAAAAATTCATATTTCGTGCAGGGTGCGTTGATCTTTTGATGAACTCTCGTAAATTAAATCAGTTTCTATGGGGTATCAGGTCGATGGGTGGTACGGAACCCTTACTGCGCAAGTCCGACTCGCACTTGGCCGGTTTTTTTAAGGGTTCCGTACCCGGATGCCAAACGGGACCCTATTATTATTATTATTTATATGCCAAAAGTGGCCGTTTTTCGCACTTTTTCTATATACAACTACAGCGAAGTATAATTTACAGAGTTAATAGTTTCTGATTAAACTACAGTACCTGTACTTCAATTGTTAAAAACGAATTTTCGATAAATGATGTATTCAGCGAGTACTATTTTTTTTACTGTTGGGGGCGCTACCACTTGGCTGCTACATTCCCTACTTATTATGTTTGGACCAGCTTCCCGTCTAACCAGACGTGGCTTAACAGCAGTATTTTACACGGAGCGATTGCCATCAATCTCCGCAACCCAGTTAGTGGGTAATGCCAACAACCTAAGGTTAGACCACTTGTCAGACTTTTGGGGCTTCTGACTACCCACAGAATAAAACATAGTTTTTTTCGAGAATGAGGAAAACTTAATCTGAGAGCAATATGAAAGTAAACGAAAACAATGATTCATTGTCAAACTCGAAAGCCCTCTGTTGGACACAAACAAAGTGGTGAAGGTTCGCGATAACTTAAATGACGTACGTAACTAATATAATATTTTTTTGTCTTTAGGCAGGTGTTGGTATAGCCAATTTGATATGCGATGCGTTGGCCGAAGATGGCGTTAAACATGAAGAAGGGCGGAAAAAGATCTATCTGTTTGACATCGATGGTCTACTTACGCCCAAACGTCCAAGCGGTGTGCCACCGCATGCAGTTGGATATGGTAAAGATTTGGAACCAACAAAGGATTTTGAAGCTTTCTTGAGGATACTGAAGCCAACGTGCATTGTAGGTACGAAGATATCTAAGATATTTTATAGAGTGGTAAAAAGTTAAATCTTGAGTTGATTCCCCTGGCACATTTTCTTTTATTCATTTTTTTGCCATGTTTCTTAATCAGAGTACCTGTACAGTCACATTTTATTTTAATAGATTTCTAGGCATGTTTCATTATTAAACATTAACGCGTACCTACAGGCGCAGGTAGGTAGAAATCTATCAAAATGAAATGCTCCAGGGGAATCAACTCTTCAAGATTTACCCAAGAAACTAATGCCAGATAATAATTAAGCCCAGTAACCAATAGCCTAGTGGTCGAACGCTTGCCTTCCATGCAGGAAGGTGTGAGTTCGATCCCGGCTCGCACCTCTGACTTTTCGAATTCATGTGCGGATTTATATTCGATTATCACTTGCTTTAACGGTGAAGGAAAACATCGTGAGGAAACCTGCACACCAGAGCGTGCTCCATACAGTTCTCGATGGTGTGTGTAGTCCACCAACCAGTGGCGTGCATTGGCCTACTTCACTTGAATTTAATTGTGGTATAAGTTATTGATTTTTTATGTATGAAGATTAATTTAGCATTAATAGGTCTATTTTAAGATAAATAATCATCGTACTCTGAAAAAAGGATAATAATTTACACCACTATTGAATTTGAATGAGGAAGGCACTAGGTATTGCCTAATTGCCTATATGCAATGCACGCGCCTGCCACCAACCCACACTAGGCCAGCGTGATGGACTAAGGCCTTAGCTTTCTCATACTGAGAAGAGGCCCGTGCTCAGCAGTGGGACAGTAATGGGCTGGTTATGTAACCAACAATGGCGAGAGGATATTTTTTTCAAAAACTAAATCAGTTCAAATAAATACCAATAGTAGTGTGTACCAGTAATCCAGTTTACAAAGGGAAACCGGTTATAATCGTGTTAACTGGACCCTTCGCCACTGGTAACCAACCGACCTACATAAAGTCAAAGATTTCGGCGTACTTACCCGTCTTTTTATTCTTCACTTTATTTTTAACCTGCCAACCCTGACCAACGGTATGTTTAACCAATTATAAACAGCTGAATTGCGTAGCCCACTCGCGATCGCAATTATGTTGTTTTTAATGTTCTTTGTTCCGTATGTTTTGATAATCCACTCTTATCGGCAACTATGCGCCACGCAACGAAAAATGGGAAAAAAAACAGCTGCTAATGTCAGTCGACAAAATATATGGAACCACTGAATATTTTTTCTCGATTTCATGGTTGACCCCATAGACATAGTTCTTCGATAGAATTCCCTGAATGAGCTCGTCAAATATGACCACGCATTTCTGATAACGTTGTACATATGACATGGTATTTTGCAATGAAGTTGGCTCTTTCCATATCGAATGTGATTTAATACAGCCATTGCCGTAATTGGGATCAACAATAAAATTAACCCTACCTAATTTTCGGTAGCACGGGCCTGAATTCTAAATTCTAATTTTAAATTCTGCATGGTTTCAGGTGTGTCAACACAGAGTGGCGCGTTTACGCCTACTATCATAAAACTAATGGCTAAAAATAATGAACGGCCACAAATCTTTGCGCTTTCAAATCCGACACTCAAAGCTGAATGTACAGCTCAGCAGGCATACGATCTTACGGAGGTAGGTTGAGACTTGTTAAGCTGCAAACACACAGCGGGCGGGACGGAACTGAAGCTTTGCGCCTGCGGGGCTCGTCGTGTGGTAATGTGTGAACTGTATTAGATAATGCACACAGCGGCGTCCTGCCGGGCGTTTTGACGGTGTGACCGATCCGCGGCCGCTCCGCCTGGCGGTAGGAAAACGCTGGGCGCAGCATAAGTGAGAAGCGCCTCGGTGCGCGACCGATACGATATAAGTTTCATCGATGAAAAGGAAAATAAATAGGATCATACGCTCCGTGTCACACACGCATTTCGTCACAATAGAAAATTGTCAAAAACGGCGTTCTTTACAGACGCAGTTCATCACAAATGACGTTCGTCTTACACGCGGATCGTCACAAAAGTACATACTAATAATATAATGTATTTTGCGTAGCAAGTGACACATCACGCGATACGTTACGCGACCGAAGGTTTGGCGAGTCCTTTAAATGACGACAGCGACCGACAATAACGCCACCTAATTTTCCGTCACGTAGTGTGCTGAACAAGACGTATTGCCGAACGTTCGGCGCGTTAGGTGTGTCATGCCAACGGAATACTACGACCGATAGTTCAGCCGCCAAAGTATCCGCGACGTAACTTTTGGCAGGTGTGTCGCTACACTTACATGATTGACTGAAATTGACTAAATTTCAATAAAGTTTATTGATTTTTTTAGGGTCGGTGCATATTTGCGTCTGGTTCCCCTTTCCCCCCAGTAAAGTTTGGGGGGAAAGAGTACCACACAGGCCAGGGTAACAACTCCTACATATTTCCTGGAGTAGCACTTGGAGCACTCGCGTGCCAGAGTCATCACATACCTGATAACATGTTTCTCATCGCTGCTAAGGTAATTAATTGACTTTCATGTTTTCTGCGTCCGATCCGAATTCGAAAAACCACGGTTAGATTGACTTCAATCTAACCGTGGTTTTTCGACTACTCCTTTTTTTTACTACTTAGTTATTTTCTTCTTTGTGTCGATGATTCTATTGTAAATAATTAGAAAAGCTTATATCAAATTTAGACCCTTGTTTAAACCGGGTTTAACGCCTGGCTTAAGCAAAACCTGTTATTAAACCCGATTTTGTCATAAGGTGGTAAGATTTTATTATATTATTGTGGACCAGAATTTAGTTACGTCAACAGCGTTATCATTGGCCTCGGATAGGTCTTTCATTGTGCAGGTGGTATTGCACAGAGAGCAGGACAGGAGGTGAGGCATCGTCTGTGAACTGACCGGTGGCACGCTATGATGGCGTTTATGACATTTTCCAATAGTGTTGTGACAGATTTAAAATTATTAGCGATTAGGAAAGGTTTATTACTTTGACCAACTCCAACTAGCTAATATGAATAATATCTACATAAAGTAAATAATTTACCAAATTATTCAATAAACATAACGTCTAGCCATTTTGTTTAATCGCAATTTAATCAAATTTTCTGTGATTTACGGTCATAAATAAAAAACCGGCCAAGTGCGAGTCGGACTCGCGCAGTAAGGGTTCCGTACCTCTCAATATGTCTATGTTTGTCTTATTTTTAGTATTTGTTGCGAAAGTACATAATATGCACTATAATCTGACCAAGTTTGATGCTGGTATACCAGGCCCCTCAGAAAGTATTGCGAAAAAAAGTTTTTATATATGGGAGACTGGCCAGTTATAATGTTTTTCGAAAATATGATTATTTATAAGTAAAAATAAGTAAGTTCCAATTTCAAAATTTCCCTCCACATTTTTTGCGAGTTAATTTAAAGTATTGTGTCTCACTGAAATATGGATCTGCGCCGGGAACATTTTAGAGCTATGATTTTATACGATTTCAAGTGTCGCCTGAAACCGGATGAATCGTACGATAGACTTCAAATGGCATTCATGGATGAAGGCCCTTCCAAGGTAACCGTGTATCGTTGGTATAACGAATTCAAGCGCGGTCGACCAACTTTGGGGGATGACGAAAGAAGCGGTCGCCCTTTGACGGCTGTTACCGAAGAAAACGTGCTAGCAGTGAAAATTTTAATCCAAGACAATAGGCGAATTACATATCAGGAGATTCAACACATATTGAAGATTGGATCGGGAAGCGTTCACGAGATTCTACACAGCCATCTTCGCGTGAGGAGGATAGTATCACGCTGGGTGCCGCACAACCTCACCGATGCTCAGAAGCAGGCCCGGGTGGAATGGTGCCGTGATATGCTTAACAAATTTGAAGCAGGCTCGTCTCGGCGTGTTTACGACATCGTTACAGGTGATGAGTCCTGGATTTATCAATACGACCCAGAAACCAAGCGCCAGTCGACTGTTTGGGTGTTTCAAAATGAGCCAACGCCTACCAAAGTGAAGCGATCTAGAAGCGGGGGTAAGATTTTGATCGCTAGCTTTTTTAATTTGACTGGCCACTTGGTATCAATTCCCTTACGCGATCAAAGAAGCATTAATGCCGAATGGTATACTACCAAATGTTTGCCAGAAGTTTTCTCTGTTATAAGCAACAAGCGACCAAACACAGGGCTCCGCGGGCTACTGCTCCACCACGACAATGCACCTGCGCACACCGCACTCAAAACGAGGGACTTCCTGGACAGCACGCCAGTCAAACTCCTGGGTCACCCTCCTTACAGCCCTGATCTAGCACCGTGTGACTTCTTTTTATTCCCAAAAATAAAAAATCAGCTCAAAGGGATACAATTTTCGTCGCCGGAAGATGCGCTGGCTGCGTTCGAGCAGGCTGTAAACGAGGTGTCTGCGGCGGACTGGAAAAAGTGTTTTGAAAACTGGTTTAGGCGCATGAATCTTTGTATAGAGGCTGGTGGAAAGTACTTTGAAAAGATTTGATAAAAATATATGTACGTATAGAACAATTTTTTTTAGTTTCGCAAAACTTTCTGAGTGTCCCACGTATTATATTACCGTTTTGAAGATAGAGCAGGAACAAAAACGTTGAAAAGAATGCATGTTTTTTGAGGTTTCTTGTATGGGGACCCCCTTTGGTTTTAGACTTTTTTTGTTTTTAGTATTTGTCGTGATACGCGTCATAGCACATATTCTGAGTAAATTTCAACCGGTTACCTATTCAAAAGATACAGCCTTGTGACAGACAGATGGACGGACGGACGAACGGACGGACGGACGGACGGACGGACGGACGGACAGCGTAGCGAGAGTAATAGGGTCCCGTTTAGAACCCTTCGGGTACGGAACCCTAAAAAACAGAAGAAATAAATAGAATTTTAATTTGATAAATAGATTCGAAATAAAAAAATAAAAAAACCAGCAGTGCCTCAATATTGACGCAATTGTTCCTTCATACATAGCTGTCAATATTTACTGATCTTCATGAGCAGGCAAACGTCAAAAACACCATCATAGCGTACCGCGATTATAGTCACATTGTGACTCATCCGTGTTACCCCGTCTGACTTGATTGAACCTGCAGCGTCCCACCTGGCTTCGACCTTGGTTTAGAGATTTCAAGATGCCATGGTAGTTGGTGGCCCGCTGGGAGCTCTTCTGTTGGCTCAATATAGTAATCCTGTGGAGGATGTTTTTGCGGCCACAGTTCCTCTCGCGCCTTATTAGGGCTACTGCTTGTTATGAATTAATGAAGTCGTAGTAGCACTGTTTGTATGGTTGTGCGTTTTATCGGATTAGAATCGCATAGATTTTCTGTTGAGCGTTTTCGGAAAGCATATTCTCAGATACGGATCGGACGCAGTGCACAAGCGCTCTTAGGATAAGTTCGAGAAATAGCGGTATTGCAAAAGAACACGGATGCAGGCTTTTATCATACTGAACTATATTTACGGGACTTTTCTCGCACAATATAATCAAAACAAAAAAACATTTTTGACTAACCTCGACAAAAGGTCAAAAAAAAGTCTAAAGGTCATTTTAGTCTACTCGTAACAGCGGCTATTGCAACTTGGCAAAAACGTCGAGGTAAGTCACAATGTTTGTTTTCTTTAACCGACTTCAAAAAAAGGAGGAGGTTATGTATTCCGCGGGTTTTTTTTTTTTTTTTTCATGTATTTACACCGATTACTCCGAGATTTGTGGGCCGATTTACGTGGTTGTTTTTTATTTGGTAGAGAAAGTCCGCGCGGTGGTCCCATATAAATTTTATTGACTTAGGTCGAGTAGTTTTTTAACTAGCTTCAATAAATCAGTTTATTTTAGCTTCGCCTACCTATCTAGATGATCTGCTCATTGGTTCGTTTTTCTGAGAATTCTTGGCCGATATGCGTGTTTTTTTTTCACGATAGTGATTAGACGTTTGGAAGAACATGAGCGAGACCTTTGCCCAGCAGTGGGATAGCAAAGGTTAATAAAAAATATATTATCAAATTGGTTATATAAACATTTATGAATCAACCCTCAACTAAAAAGTATGAAACAAAAACTTTTTAACAAAAAAAAAAACCGACTTCAAAAACCTTAACTAAAAAGTAAAAAATAATCATTGTATGTATTTTAAAATCTTAACATAAACAACATTTTGAAGGCGGCGCGTGATTTTCATGTACGTTCACATAAACTGTTTTTAACCGACTTCAAAAAAAGGAGGAGGTTATGTATTCCGAGGGTTTTTTTTTTTTTTTTTTACTATAGATATTGCGCTCGAATTGGTGAAGGTCGCGGGAATCCGCTGGATGCGGAAGGCACAGGACCGGTCGTTGTGGCGATGCTTGGGGGAGGCCTATGTCCAGCAGTGGACGTCTTTCGGCTGAAATGATGATGATGATGATGATGATGATGATTGCGCTCGACTGTACATTACATGACGCAAAGGGTCAACCACGCGCCGCCTTAAAAATGTTGTTTATGTTAAGATTTTAAAATACATACAATGATTATTTTTTAGTTTTTAGTTAAGGTTTTTGAAGTCGGTTTTTTTTTTGTTAAAAAGTTTTTATTAGTATTAGTTGCTAAACTACATAGTATGCACTATAATCAGACCATGTTTGACGCTGGTATATATTACCGTTTTGAAGATAGAGCAGGAACAAAAACGTTGAAAAAAATGCATGTTTTTCGAGCTTTCTTGTATGGGGCTTGGTTTTAAACTTTTTATTATTTGATTTTATTGTGCGCGAAAAGTCCCGTAAATATAGTTTAATATGAGTGTAATTCGCGAAAGTTTATCATACTCTTATATAATGTTGCAGAGTTTAGCTAAACACGTTAGTGACAAAGATTTGGAAATTGGTCGAATTTATCCACCGCTCAGATATATCAGACGTTTATCTTGTAAAATTGCAGAGGATATTATTGAGGAATCATACAAATTAAGTACGTATTTTATGTATTCTTAGTTTAATTTATGAAATCCGATGAAACAGATAATTTTCTTACCAGCACGTACATTTTTCTACTACATCACCTAAAGCTAGACTGTTAGAAAGTGTCTAAGGTGATATATCTGCTTGTCCACATAGTGAGCATAAAGTAGATATTTAAAAAAAATATTAAGCGCAGCGTACACCACTTAAATCACACATTTATTTAAGACACACGTTGCCCGGCTTCGCCTGCGTATATTCTCAGTTTATCACAGAAAGACTTACACGGGAATTCTTTATTTTTTCGTAATTAAAAGTAGCCTATATTTAATCCGGGTTATGGTCTATCTGCCAGGTGGACCGACGACCTAAAGAACGTGGCTGGGGGGGACTGGATGCGGAAGGTAGAGGACCGAGCGTTGTGGCGCAACTTGGGAGAGGCCTATGTCCAGCAGTGGACTGCGATTGGCTGAGTTGATTGATATGATGGTCTATCTGTGTGCCAAATTTCATTCGAATCCGTTCAGCTGCTTCAGCGTGATTGAGTAACAAACATAAAAATATCCAAATACTTAACAAATTTTCTCATTTATAATATTAGTATTCGCCAACCCACCTGCCAAGCGTGGTGATTATGGCATATCCCCTTTTGGAGAGGCCTATGTTCAGCAGTGGACGTCTTTCGGCTGAAATAATGATGATGATGATGAATATTAGTAGGAAGAAGTAGGATATAGATATCAGATGACGAAATCGGTTTTCTGTATAATAGGAAAACTTTTGTGTACCCATTCGTGATTTATGTAAATATATCACCAGTTTGATAATTATGTTTATTTTTCTAATTTAATTACACCACCGTTTGATTGGTTTACAGAACTTGCAAGTGTTTATCCCAAACCCAAAAATACAGAAGAATTTGTAAAGAAATATCTTTACAAATCTAAATATTCCAACTACAAACCAGATTATTTTACATACCCTGAACAGAAAGGAGTTAAAGTGAAATCTATAAAAGATATGATGACAGCATTGTAAGTATTCCTTCTCCTTTACGTACTTACTCGAGTTACTGCTAGTAGCGATGGGCGATTCGAATCATTTAACTCGAATAACTCGAGTTATGCTTTGAACTCGTTGATTCGAATTGTGTTTCTTCAAAACCGATTTGATTTATTCATTTATTCCTCTCACATTGGATTATATACACATTTATTATAGGTACAAGACTACATAGTTCACATTGTGAGAGCTGGTGCCTGTTGTGGGTTCGTAAAAACCTGTGTTACAGGTCACCAGGCCCCACTAAGTGGCTGCATACAATCTTGGCTCCCTGTGTTGATATTCGCTGAGCAAAAGATGAAGACAATTTGTTTT
This sequence comes from Asteroscopus sphinx, assembly GCA_949699075.1. Classification (NCBI taxonomy): domain Eukaryota; kingdom Metazoa; phylum Arthropoda; class Insecta; order Lepidoptera; family Noctuidae; genus Asteroscopus; species Asteroscopus sphinx. The sequence goes on from OX453013.1 coordinate 18,850,264, forward strand.
TTTTTTTTAAAGGAAAGAAAAAGAAGAAAGCAGATTGTGTCACAAAACTTTTTAGACTGTTAAATCAATGTTTTATGTAAACATTGCTGCAAAATCAGTAAAAATCGTCTCTTACAGACTAATAGTTTTAACAGACGCATGGGGTGTGTACCCGGTGCTCTCGTTTCAGAAACTTTGAAAGCTGCCTGACGGAAGAAAGCGCTTGATATAATCCGTTGCACTCTCCCGGGAAAGTGGCGATAAGCGAGCGAGTGAGGCAGCGAATAGCTGCGAACTACGAGTTCAAGTGAGAAAAAATATCAGGCGGTGCGAAATCGCCACGATTCGTGTATACGAATCAACTCGATCAATCACATGACTCGCCCGATTCGAAGCCGCTCGTAGACTCGGATGGCTCGCTGTTTGTGGCCAACTCGGTGGCTCAAGTCGGCTCGATACATTAGAACATACGCGTCGCATTAGCACCACGTGTTTGATACTGCCGACCGAGTCGAATCAATTCGAATCGTGATTCGAATCAACGATCACTTCAACTTGAATGATTCGAGTTGAAAAAAATACGATTCGTCCCATCGCTAACTGCTAGTGAATACTCACTCGGACTGAAAGAATTCATCGAAATATCTGTTACACTAGAATAACAAATCTGCTGAAGGCCAATTCTCGTAATTGAAAACGGTCAAAATATAGTTCTAAATTAATCTCAATGCTTTAAATCTCAATCTCTTGACAGTAGATGTATCTGATTGCCGTTTATTGGCGACATTAATGACCTACGTGTCACAAATAAACGGCAAACTGGAGCAGCTAGTCAAGAGATTGAAATTAAAATTTACTGTGGTTTAATCAGAAACTATTAACTCTGTAAATATACTTCGCTGTAGTTGTAGATAGAAAACCGGCCAAGAGCATGTCGGGCCATGCTCAGTATTATAGGGTTCCTTAAGTAGGTGTTACAAACAAATCAAATCGAATATTAATCACGGCTATTTTAGTTTTTGCAATAGACGGCAGCATTGGCGACTCAGAGAGTGATGTCAGTAGCCGCTAGATGGCGCTATACAGTGCCAAATGTAATACACGGCACTTGACGCCAGCATTGGCGACCCAGAGAGTGTTGTACGACGCCGCTAGATGGCGCCAAATTTAAGAAGTGTGTCGTCAACATAACACAAAGTTACTTTTTGTGATTTTTTCAAATAGAAAGTAGCTAAAGGAGCATTATTTGCTATGATCATTTTTCTCTAAGGTCAATGACCTTTGAACTAGGACGTTTTAAGTATTTTTCAGTTTTCTGTCTATAACTCAAAAAATTATAATCACATTATACTCGAAATAATTTTAAAAGAGAGTTTTCACAAAGGTCTATCAATGTGGAAGATTATAAGTTTCTACGTTGCATAGTTTAGAAATGGCAGGGGGGGGACACATTGCAAGCCACTTTGGCGGGCTATATTTCGCAGTTGGTACACCTGATAAAAAAGTGGTGTATGAAACATTACCTTCGTTTTAGTAGACTTATTCAATGATACCCCACACGAGGGGGTGCAGCGAAAAAAATTTTTTTTTCCCCATTTCACATGTATGGGTGCCACCCCTATAGAACGTAAAAACTATTTTTTTATTCTTTTTAAATTGAGATCTATATGCAGACTATTTTTTAACAAAATTTCATTTACTTATGTTTATAACTGTAGAAGTTATTAAGCTGTAAAGGATTAGGACAGACGGACAGACGGACAGACGGACAGACGGATAGACGGACAGACGGACAGACGGACAGACGGACAGACGGACAGACGGACGGACATGACGAAACTATAAGGGTTCCTTGTAGGACTTCGGAACCCTAAAAAGTGCGAAAAAACGGCCACTTTTGGTTTTTTTTCCATCTACAACTACAGCGAACTATAACTGATTAAACTACAGTACCTGTACTTTAATTGTTACAAACGAATTTTCGATAAATGATGTATTCAGCGAGTAATATTTGTTTTACTGATGGGGGCGCCACTTGGCTGCTACATTCCTCTTAAGTACTCATGCCGTGTTACTATGTCACGTGATACGTTGCAATTAAATAGCCTGTTGCAGAAAGTCTGGAACACATTTTTATAAAATATGCTTAGTGTGAAAGAAATATTTTGTGATTAAGGAGGCCATCGTCCGCGTGGTGCCGGACGCAAAGAATTTCACCACCCTATATCTTCTCATGGGTGTCGTAAAAGGCGACTAAGGGATTTACCAGAGGATGGGCTGAGTATTTAACCAACCAACTGCGATCGCCAACCCGCCTGCCAAGCATGGCGATTATGGCAAATCCCCCCCCAACGTCCTTGAGGGAGGCCTATGTCCAACAGTGGACGTCTTTCGGCTGAAATGATGATGATGATGAAGGAGGCCATTAACAATTAATAATAACCGTTATTTCAATTTCAGTAACGCAAAATATAATATCAAAAAGGACAAAAAGTGAATCAATAAAAATTTAAGAAATACTCATGTTATTGGAAAGTTTAAAAAATTCCAAGATGACTTGAATTTTTAAATGTAATTGTGATATTTTTTATCAATTTCTTTATTTTACATACGAAGGGTACAGGGACAGATAATATAATACTATAGTAGTACAGGTATAGTTATGTAATTATGAAATAAATTCTAACACTATGGTACAAGAAAAGAACAGGGAATGTCACAATTTTTCCCTTTTTTATTTTTTAATGGGAATGTATACATTGTTTATGGAACTTTCGTTTGCAATCGCCAGATTTTTTATTATGTACCGGTTTGTCATAAGGAACAGTTTCTACATCTATTGTTCTCAATCATGAACCAGAAACATTCCAAATTTTTAATGCGTTTTTTTTTGATTGACTCCTGTGGACACATCCTGTTCTTTGGGTAATGTATACATTGTTTATGAAACTTTCGTTTGCAATCGCCAGATTTTCATTATGTACCGGTTTGTCATAAGAAACAGTTACTACATCCATTGTTCTCGATAATGAACTAGCAACATTCCAATTTTTTTTATGAGTTTCTCTCTTGATTGACTCCTATGGACATACCCTGTTCTTTGCCTGTACCTTTCATACGGTTTTAACACAGATCAGTAAGCCTCTAGACGCCGATTAGGCGGACACCCTCGGTCACCGCGTATATGCAGTGCCACTGCATATCATACGCCCCACCGCCAATCAGGACGTCAGTCCGTCAGCGAGCGGCACCAATCATACGGAATCACACCACCAAACTTTTGAGCCGACCAATAATAACGCGCCATCCACCCCCCGGTCCCTGTGACTGACTGACGGACTGTGCTCTCATGCAAAGCTTTGTTTATGCGGCCACTTGAGGCTTACTGGTCTATGAGTTTTAAAGATAAAGTTTATGCAGATTGTAATGAAAAATCTAGTCAATGACAGCCAAATCGCATTTGACAAAATCAGTGATAGGTTTCAAGCCATTAAAAAAAACGCATGGAAGTTTTGGTCACAAGTTTTGTACTACGTATGTACAGTTGACTGCATGACAGTGGTAACACTTGGTCCTATTTGCTACTGTTTCTCTGTTTGTGTTTATGTGTGTGTGTGTGTGTGTGGCTTGTAAAATTTTATTGTGCGGATGTCACAGACCAGTAAGCTACAAGACTCCGCATAAACAAAGTTTTGTATTCGAACCCAGTCGTAGAACGTTGTTGGGGTCAGGGGGGCGGACGGCGCGTTATGATTGGCCGGCTCAAAAGTTCGGTGGTATGATTCCTTATGATTGGTGCCGCTCGCTGACTGAGTGACGTTCCGATTGGCGGAGGGACGTATGATATGCAGTGGTAGAGCATATGCGTTGTGACCGGGGGTGTCCAGCTAACCGGCGTCTACAGGCTTACTGGTCTATGGCTGATGTTATTGGATAGGTATATTTGCTAAAACTGTTCAACACAGTAATAAAATGTAATAAATGATTACTGTATGGAACGTGACATAAAATTGTGAGTTAAATGTTTTTATTGGTAAATTATCTAGTTTTTATGAAAATAAATTCATGATACAACCAATTATGCTTTTTTTTTGTTTAGTGAATAAGAGTACTAAACGAGTGTAGCTACGGCCAGAATTATTTAGAAGGCTGAGGTTTGGTTAGAGCGACTGGTTTAGGTTCTAAAACAGAAGGGATGCTGGCCAGAAAACCTCCACGTGTGTCTGACGGCTGCTTGTCCCTCTGGACACGTCTGGAGGGAACGGCAGTTGTTAGGCCGGTGCATCCTAGGTGCGGGCAATAGAATCCTTTCGAGGGATTAACCTTCGTGGGATATTATTGCCTGTGGCGAATATTCTGGTACGGGAGGGGCCCCATGTGGGCCAACGGAGAGTTGCTCCACGTGTCCCTCTGATGTCAGCAGAGGGCACAGTGGAGGAGTAGGGGCGGGCCCGGTGTGCACTCACCCTGCCACTATGCAGTGGCAGGCAGTGGGGGGACTGTCCTTCCCTGCCCCCGTCGATATCGTTACCCCAGGAGTGCCCGCTGAGTAGTGTTCTCGCGCCTCTTGGGACCGAGGGTCTTGGCTTCACCGCCCGGACCGCGAGGAAGAAAACCTCTATAAAAATTACGGGAGGATGGGGCCTGCGAGCAGCAGACTCGGGGTATTCTGCTGCCCGACCAGCAGCTGGCGCAGCTGGCGTAGCTGGTAAAGGCCCTTGAGGTGAGGTGGCGTGCCGTGTGCGCCACTTAAGAGGGTGCGGCCAACGTTAAGCCGCACGGGGAGAAGGGGCTCGCCTGTTTGTGGCAGGCCGGGACCTGTCGGGGGTGCTTGTGTGTTCTCACGGGTTCCCACGCCCCCGGCTAAGGTAGTTGAAGGAACACCGTGGTGGTTTTAGTCGGTAAGAGTCCGATACTGGCTCCGCCAACCCCGGGCGGAGTGCGTCCATGAGAATTTCCCCACGGCAAAAAAAAAAAAAAGTTCTAAAAAGAAGATCGCAGGTTTCATGTTTCCTGGTTGAATTTTTCTTATTAGAATAATTTGGAATCTTCTTCTTCTATTGTGTCTAAATGAGCTTCATACTGCAGCTGCACAGTTCCGTGTGGTGCCGGACATAAAGAATAGCACCACCCTGATCTCTTCTTACGGGTGTCGTAGTAAAAAGCAACTAAGGGATTAACCAGAGGATGGGCAGCAGCATTCTCTGCGTATTTAACCAACCAACTGTGATCGCCAACCCGCCTGCCAAGCGTGATGATTATGGGGTTTTATACCCGTGGTCTACCAACTAGTTCATCTAGGTGTTCCACGGTTAACTTTTGTACACGTGGTTCACGTAGGTTTTCCAAGGTTAATTTTGTGTACCCGTAGTTCACCTAGGTGTACTCTGGGTAATCGGGTGTATCCGTGGAACACCTACATATTTTCCTAAAATTATTCCGGTCCCTGATAAAAAGTATTTTATATTTTAAGGACTAACCCGCAGTTTCCGAAAGGCTGATCAAAACAAAAATTAACTAATCGGCTGTCAAATCTCAGGTCAAGCGATGTGATTGGTTGTTAGTATTTTTGCGGACCAATCACAGGAGCTGACATTAGATTTGACAATAGATCAAATCGATCAGCCATCCAAGAAACTACGTGCGTCAGGCTGGCCCGGCCCCGTGGCTTTAGGTCGCGAGATATGTATTATCCGAATGTACTCCTCTTCAGAAGCATTTGTACTTACTTTTTCAATGTACCGCTCTAATAAAAAAAATAGAAGCATTTGAAGGGGGCCTGACCAGCCTGACGCACGTCAGAAACTGGGGGGTAGTCTCAAATTCATTCAATCAATCTGTCCAGTAGATTTTACGTGATGCTGGAACAAACAAACAGAGAATTACAGTTACTATAATAATAGGTATTAATAGTATTAGTATTGCTCGCAAAACGGATGACCGATGGGGCAGTAAAGTTTTGGAGTGGTGACCGCAGACTACAAGGCGCAGCGTGGGTAGGCCCCCCACAAGGTGGACCGACGACCTGGTGAAGGTCGCGGGAATCCGCTGGATGCGGAAGGCGCAGGATCGGTCGTTGTGGCGATGCTTGGGGGAGGCCTATGTCCAGCAGTGGACGTCTTTCGGCTGAAATGATAATGATGACTCGTGGAGGCTCGTTTAAAACACCCCAGTAGTTAATATAGTGACCCGAAACTACAGAAACTACAGATCAAATTGCAGTTTAGCAGCCTTTAGCTTTTCTTGGAATTACAAAATAGCTCTTAGCTACTAGTTAATAGCTCTCAATGGGACCGCGCCCTTATGATCTTTGTACGACATGATTGTATGATCCACAGAGAAAATAATCACTACGTATGATCGTGCACAAGATCTGTGCGTGCACAGATTAAATAGTGATATCGACATTGAAAGAACTACAAGGTTACGTCGTAAGTTTATGCTCTATACGTAGCAATACCTTTGTAATAGCAATAAATAGTGATTATATTATTTTTGCTCTCTATGATTTTACATTTCAAATGTAACGTTGTGATTATTTTCTCTGTGATTTCAAAGACATCAGAAATCGTGTCTGAGTTTTCATTATTTTGAATTTTTTATGTATCTATTATTATGGAAATGATTACTATTTTGTGTAGGAATATTTTGTGAGTAAATTTAGTGTATATTTTGTATTTATAGAATATTCATTGTTTTGTGTAGTTCGTTTATACATCTAGCTTGTGTTGATGGCTGAAGATTCCTTACAGCGAAGGTAGAATCGATTGCTGGCTTGCGACCATCATCTTCTTGTCGAAGTTTTTAGTGTTGCGTCAAAAATGATTCCCTTTGTTGGCATAAGTGTATATTGGCTACTCGGTTGGTCATGTATTCTGCTTTTGGTTTAGGTAAATCAACACAACACTGCAAACGGTTTATTTATGGCATAGGTTTTGCGATGCGAGCCAGAAAGACCCTTAAAAACTGCAATTCCACCTAGGTTGTTGCATAAAGCCGCAGATGGCAGACTTTTAATTGGTTGATAGTTTAGTCACATTCTTAATCAGTACGGGGACATACGCGAGTACGTACACCAGCGGAATCGATTTCCAATATAAACATTATATCACCCAATTATCGGCATTTTGGTTTGTAGTCTGCAGGAGGATAAATGGTATTGCAAAATAATCGCGTTTGATGGTTCGTTCGGCTTAGATAAAGTCCATCCGCTCAAAAAGTGGCACCCTATGATTCCAAAGAAACTTTTCATCATGATTATTTCAGCCAAAAGACGTCCACTGCAGGACATAGACCTACCCCAAATGGGCCATAATCGCCATGCTTGGTAGGCGGGTTGGCGATCGCAGTTGATTGAATAAATACTCAGTGAACGCTGCTGTCCATTCTCAAGTGAATTCCTTAGTCGCTTTTTACGACACCCACCAGAAAAGATGGGGTAGTGCTATTTTTTGGGTCCGGCACCACACGGAAAAAGTACTTTTAGTGATGAAGAATAGCATGTAATTTTATGAAGTTAGCTATGTTAATTTAATTTTGCCATACATGTTTTTCTGCCACCATTAACAACATTTAATTAAATTCTGCTTGCCGTTTGGGTATACCGCCACTATTTGACTGGATATACTATATATTATAAGTATATTATTTCATTTCACTTTTGAACTGCGATAGACCGACTTGTTCAGAATCATCCCTATTTTTCTTGCGATATACTAATTCATGAGACTGCAGATGTTATTAAATTCACGATTGTTAGAGATATTTCACACTATAAACGTTTAATAAAAAAATCGTATTTTATGAAGAAAATTATTGAAAATTATTTTTTAGTAGGTGCAAATACATCAATAGCACCGCGTGTATCAGTTTCCTGCCGTTGCTAAAACAGACAAAACAACAGCGTGCTAGCTTTTCACTAAGTGGACCACAACTTGTAGTACCTGGTGATGTTATTACGGCAAATTTGACAAAAGGCATCGATCACTTAAGAGATCCACGACTTAATAAGGTGCGTTACGATGTTTTTTTATACCAGAATAGAGGCAGCTCTGCTTTAATAAGGTGCGTTATGATGTTTTTTGTACCAGAATAGAGACTAGTATGCTTTAATAAGGTGCGTTATAATGTTTTTTGTACCAGAATAGAGGCAGGTCTGCTGTTATAAGGTGCGTTATGATGTTTTTTGTACCAGAATAGAGGCAGGTCTGCTGTAATAAGGTGCGTTATAATGTTTTTTGTACCAGAATAGAGGCAGGTCTGCTTTTTTATAGTACCTTGTTGTAGCGAAAATCGCCAGCAGTGGGGTTTCCTAGCCAGAATACGCCACCGAAAGTTTTAATACACACCGTACCTAACCCAGAAATAAGCAGATAAAGTTTTATAATACATACATAACGACATGCCTTCCGTACCCGAAGGGTACAAAACGGGACCCTATTCCTCTCGCTACGCTGTCCGTCCGTCCATCCATTCGTCCGTCTGTCTGTCACAGGGCATCTTTTGAACGGTAATAGGTAGCCGATTGAAATTTTCTCAGAATATGTGTTGCTATGAGGGATATCACGACAAATACTAAAAATAAAAAAATTAACTGAAACCAAAGGGGGTCCACGTACAAGAAACCTCGAAAAACATGCTTTTTTCAACGTTTTTGTTTCTGCTCTATCTTCATAACTGTAATACATACCAGCGTCAAACTTGGTATAGTTCATACTATGTAGTTTAGCAACAAATACTAAAAATAAGGCAAACATAGACATACGTGGTGGTACATGCGTAAGAAAGAGATGCAAAAATTCATATGTCGCGCACGGTACGTTGATGTCTTTTGATGAACTCTCGTAAATTAAATCAGTTTCTATGGGGTATCAGGTGGATGGGTGGTACGGAACCCTAACTGCGTGTGTCCAACGTGCACTTTTTTATTATCTTAACATTAATAATGCCTCCATTTTGCTACAAATCTAACATTTTTCCTTTTTTCTACTAGTTAATTTAATAAAATCTATATTTTTAGGGTCTTGCGTTTACTTTAGCCGAGCGTCAGGCGTTCGGTATTCATGGACTTTTGTCAAGTGAATTTAGAACGTTAGAACAGCAGTTGGCTATATGCAGACTATCAGTTGACAGATACCGAAGCTTTTTGAACAAATATCTTTATTTATCTGAGTTACAGGTAAGAAGAACAATTTGATAATTTCTAGAAGGGCTAGTTGGTCTACCATCCCAAGACTGACGCGTTTATGGCATTCTCCTTGTTTTGTTGATGCCTTTAACGTATCTACTGCTTAAGGCGCTCGCTCGCCTGGAGTGCGCAGATTTATAATTTATTATCAAGAGAAGTAATTAAAAAACCGTTATAAAAAGAATCTACGTGAAATGCTTTGATCAATTTAATTAATTGTCTACCTATTAGTCAAAACTAGAAGTTAAGATAATGTCTGTTTATTTTAGAAATAGATAGGTACATGAAATAAAAAATTACATCTAATTTTACCCGATTCTTGTACTTATTCCTAAAGTGATTTTTGGCTAATACCTACTAATACATTTGATTAATACTATTTTTTAATAGATTTTTCTGGGTGGTTATAAATCCGCCTACTCAAGATCATTCTTTAGTGTGGCCTATGACATTAGCGTTGGTCCAGAGCGTAGGCGTTTTTCGAATGTAACTGTAGTGCGTAGGACCTCGCCTACGTGACGATGGCCCTGCGTAGCAGCATCTACGCAGCGCTGTATGCTACGCGAGTCACGCAGTACTCAGTACTATGTACCAACCTCAATTTTTTTAAAATTCATAACCGGCTTGCGTTTGACCACCACCTCACCTTATGTTAAGCTAGGTGCGGTCGACGATAGTTCACGCTTGCCCAGCAAAAATTACGGCATTATACAAGGTGATTGGTTAAAAATGGAGTATCCCTTAAATCAATAGTCGACACGCTTTATTTAAAGTAAAATATTGATTGATGATGTTGAGTCCTTTTGATCTTGCTCAAATAAACTTTTTTTGTCATTTTTTACCTTTTAATTTAAAAAAAAATGTTATTTCGAACGTGTAGATTCTTAAACATATTTTATTGCAGGACACAAATGAAACGTTATTCTATAGCTTGATTAATAATGACATACAAAAGTTTATGCCGTTGATCAACTCTCCGACTGTAGGGCTGGCATGCATGAGATTCGGCCTCGTGTATAAAAGAGCCCGAGGGCTTTTTATAACTATACATGATAGAGGGCATGTTATTGATGTTCTGAAGAATTGGTAAGTCGTTCAACCTATTTTCAAGTAGCATATAATATTATGGATACATATATAATATTCTCATTGCATTTTTTTATTTTTTTTATTCTTAACGGGCTTGCGTTTGACCGCCACCTCACCTGATGTTAAGCGATGGTGCGGTCGACGATGGTTCACGCTTGCCCAGCAAAAACCTATTCACTCGAGCCTTGAAGACCACCAGATTATACTTCTCGGGAAACACTGACGCCGGCAAGGAATTCCACTCTTTAGCGGTACGCATGATAAAGCTGTTAGTGAAACGGTTCGTGCGTAAGGGTGGAATATCTACCATATAACGGTTGCGCATCGCCGTGCGTCAGGTCGTCCGATGATGGAAAGGGCTTGGGGGAATTTAATTGTGCAATTCCAACGCACACTTCCGAAATGCATCAGATAAAAAACCGATAGGCATATATAATATCATGGATAGCATATATAATATTATGGATGCATATATTATTTTCGGACACGTGTTCGACGAGTAAACTCTTTAGTTGTGAAGGGCATTCACAATAAAAATATCTTACGCAAGCAACAGATGGGTCAATATTTTTGATAAGTAACGTGAGTGTTGCCGAATATACACGTGACATCAAATACAAGCGACACATTTTGAACTAACCACCAAACGACTACACTAGAAAAGTTAATCCATTGTGTATACATGACATTGTCAGTGAATACTGCGTGCATAGAAACGCATTTAATTAATAAAAATTGTACGGTAGATTAAAATATTTTTTCAAATTATCAGTAAAGACGCTTGTCATCTTAGTATTCCCGCGACCATGAGCGCGCCAAAGCTTTCGAAACGTCAGGAAAACCAATTTAAATAATATACGCGATGGAATCCGGTTAAACTTGTTTTATTATAATATACACAATTGATTAATTTTTAGGTGGTTAGTTGTCGCATGTATTTGATTTCGTGTAGGTATAGTAAATTGCACCATGTATTGGTTGAATCAACGAGTTGCCTAGTTGTTGTCAGCAACATGTTGTTTTTTTTTTTTCGTCTGAAGCCCATGTTTCTTAAGAAAAGTTGTTCAGTTTCATTGGTAGAATCCACCTTTAAAACTTGTGTTTATTTGATATTATCTAGTATAGCTGCATGCAACATTACTGTCGAACACTGTGGAAAACAAAGTGCTTTTGGTAACATGTTGTATAAATCATTTTTTTTTTGAGTTAAGTCTGAGTAAAATTCACGTTTTTATTACAGTTATGTTTTGTAGTACACATTTTATTCACATTAAGTGTAGTCAAATGTTATTTACGTTTACTTTTTTCCTTCAACGAACAGGGTATAGTAGGGTGTTATCACACCAATCAATCGATTTTCGAACGATGACATCGAATCAATCAACATAGTAAAATCGATCAATCATCGATTGACCGTTGATCAGCCATCGATCAACCGTCGACTGTCGATCGACGATCTATTGATTGGTGTGGTAACACCCTAACAGTTCATCTGTAGATATAAAATAGAGCTGGTTTTGATGAAATATCCTAGATAACTAGGATATGGAAGCAAAAACGTTGTTTGCACAGAGAAAATTTTATTGCAAGCGAACAACGTTTTTGCTTCCATATCCTAGTTATCTAGTATATTTCATCAAAAGGTTATGGCCCCAGTTTGGAGATCGAATCCGCTTTCCTTCCTTCAGGACAGTCCGTTCTTATGTCCACTCTTTCCACATTTAAAGCATTTAATTTTGGTCATATTAATATCTTTGTTCCCATTCCGCTTCTTACTCTTACTCACAGCCAATGCCGAGTCCGCTAAAGACAATGTACTACAACCTTGACGTGAATCCTTCTGTAGTAACTTCTGCCGTACGTTCTCTGAAGTCAACTTCATCCCAGAGTGTTCCAGTGCCATTCGCATGGCCCTGTACTCTTCAGGTAGTCCTCTCAGTAACACGACAGCTACAAGATCATCGTCAAATCCGGTGGCAATATCCTTCAACTTTTGAGAAAGAGACATACTGCAGCAACATATTCATGCATCGAAGAGTGTCTCTCTAGCTTCTCATCCAACAACGCGTTCATTAGGATGATCCTGCGATTTACGCCTTTGTCCTCAAACGCTTTCGCTAAGCTATCCCAAGCATCTTTGGCATTATTTGAATCATGTACATACGCATAAAGTGTAGGTTTCACATGTAGACAAATCAAAGCTAGTGCGTCTTGGTCCTTCTCGATGGCGGTGGAGTCTTTGGAATCCGGGTACGTTGACGTATACGTGAACAACTTTTCTCGTATGAGAATCATTTTTATCGCGAATTTCCATGTAGAGTAGTCATCTAGGCCGCAGAGGTTCTTAATGGCAAATTTAGTGACTAGGCCCATAACCTTTTGATGAAATATACTAGATAACTAGGATATGGAAGCAAAAACGTAGCTTGCAATAAAAAAATTCTCTGTGCAAACAACGTTTTTGCTTCCATATCCTAGTTATCTAGTATATTTCATCAAAAGCTGGTCAATCTATTTCAGGCCAGAACGAGACATTCGGGTTATCGTTGTTACTGACGGAGAAAGAGTTTTGGGTCTCGGCGATCTTGGCGCGCACGGTATGGGTATACCCCAAGGCAAGATTATACTGCTCACGGCTCTTGCTGGGATTAAACCGCATCAGTGTCTACCCATCTGTCTGGACACTGGGACTAATAATCAGGTACTTAAAAAAATACTGATTAATATAAACGGTTTCACTCACGTTATTTCATCGGGTGTGCCCGACCGGTTTCGAGCCCGAACGGAGCCCTTAATCATGAGCTGGTCACGCGGCGGCGTCGCGCACCAAACTGTGGATTTAGAGGCCACAGCACGCCGCGTAGCGCTGCGCTCGCGACGACAGTGACGGAGCGCCTGGTTTCGGTGGTGGTCGTGCATCTTCGTCGCTCATCGTGTCCGAGTCTTCAGGTGGATTATCACCGGTACACACACTGCTGACCGTGTCATACTCCAGGCTCAACGGGACATGGCTGTTTGATGAAGACCTGAGAGCTGGTTTCGACGAAGATGAAATGATGTTTTGATGATGATGAGACGAAGATGCACGACCACCACCGAAACCAGGCGCTTCGTCACCGTCGTCGCTAGCGCAGCGCTACGCGGCGCGCTGTGGCCTCTAAATCCACAGTTTGGTGCGCGACGCCGCCGCGTGACCAGCTCATGATTAAGGGCTCCGTTCGAGCTCGAAACCGGTCGGGCACACCCGATGAAATAACGTGAGTGAAACCGTTTATATTAATCATTATGAATTTAACTCACGATAGTTATCATTTAAAAAATAATGATAAAATTCCATTTAATATACTTACTTTTTTCTCACAAATGTCCCGATGATAACCGCTCGCTGAAATATAATAACTGTTAGCAAACCTTAAAAACATAAATAGAATAGGAGTGGCAAGAATGTATAAGTTCTCAAATTCAAATGTTTTTATTTCGAATGAGCATTTACGTGCACTTTCAAAACGTTAATTAAAATCTTGTGGCACCAAAGTAGCACGGTTCCAAAAACATGGTCGTATGGAGAAGAGCCGGCAAGAAACACCATGGATAAACTCTTATCAAATAATAAATGGTTTGTATATAATTTAGAAAGATTTGTGTGAGAACAAAAAGTAGTAGTAGTATTTGTTTTTTTTTTGTGTCCGTAGTACGAAACATATTTTACTACTTTACTGGTGCATCTACCTTGTTCTTTGTCCCTGCATTACCCTAAGGTTGTCTGGTAGAGAACGCCTATGGCGTTAAGACCGCCTTTGTACCCTGTTGTGCATAAAGAATTAAATAAATAAATAAACAATATAGGTTAATCAGTGAGAAAAAATCACTGAAATAAACTAATTAATGATTAATAATGACATTATGTATTATGTTAAGGCTCGATCGTAATCGGAGGGAACGCAATGGTAAAGGTGAGTATAAACTAGAGCATTTACTCGAGCTTTTCCATGTAATGTATCGTTTCTGCGAATGCTCGACGCTGTGTTTGACGAAATTCTCACGGCGAGTGAGCATTTACCTATAACATTTATCTCTATTTTGCGATTACTCTTTTGTTAAACTGTTGGATCTGCAGGTCGCGTATAGTGCTTATCTTTGAGTTATATACAAAAAAAGACGGTGTATGTACATTAACACAAACACAAACAAACAAACAAACAAAAAATCAAAAACAAACAAACACAACAAACAATCACAAAACAAACGAATTTTTGGCGGTCTGCGATCGGCCATCTTGCGCTCGTGTCTTTGCTCGATGAAATGTTACACTAATTCACTCCTTGGTTTGTAAACTCAAGTTGTAACAAAGCATCAAGCGTAGTGCTCTATGTTCGGTTCGTGAAACAACGATGAACGATAAAAACGTAGAGCAGCTCGATGTTCTGTTACAAATAAATGCTCTAGTGTATACTCACCATGACAAATAATTGTTCAAAGAATTCATCAAAAAAGAAATTAAAATGCGCTAATGCTAAGGCAGAATTTGTAGTACCTTATTTAATTCATAATTAAATCAAGTGTTCCTGTCAGTAGTAATTGTAGGAACTAATAACAAAATGCTTATAAAAATTTCAGTCGCTCATAGAAGATCCGTTGTACATTGGTATCCGACAGAAGCGCTACAGCCGCAGCGACTACGATGATCTCTTGTCAGAGTTCATGGCTTCATGTAAGACACTGTATGGACCTCAAACCCTTGTGATGGTAATTGTAACGTTTTCTATTAATGATTGAGAATCCATTCTTGAAAATGGGTCTCTCCTTAGGCGGCTGTAACAATGGTCTTTAGAGAAATAAGCCTGCTAATAATTTTATTATTTTTAACGCATTTGCGCAAGCGGTGCGGTGCTGGTGAAGGTCGCGGGAATCCGCTGGATGTGAAAAGCGCAGGAACGGTCGTTGTGGCGATGCTTAGAATAGAATAGAATAGAGCCTATGTCCAGCAGAGAAGGTCTGTCGGCTGAAATGATGATGTCTGAAATTCAATCTTTTAACAGCCCTAGTCGGATTTATCAAACGTGTTTTTTTTTGTGTTGTGTGCAAAAATAACAGATTTTCTGTCATTAAATACGTCGTGGGCGAAATGGACAAAACATTTTTTGTATGGAGCGGTCAAAGGGTTAAAGATAAAAATTGTTGTGTTGTTGCTTGTTTGCGTGTTTGTGTTGTGTGATTACTGGGGTACTGAATTAGAAATTGTAGGGTCGAATCCTGCTCGTGAGCGGATTATTACTTCTTTAAATAACCCTTGTGTATAATTGGTTTCGCCACGCTTGGTAATCTGATTGGTGGTTGTTCTATTTTGTTACTAGCTGACTTTCGTGGCTTAGGTTGGGTGGTATTTATTGTATTTTTTCGAGTTTCAGGTTATATCTGTAATAAGTTGGAACAACATTCATTTAGCACCCCTATACTAATAATAATAACGTCCTCCCGGCCGAATTTCGGTCACGGTCATCTCAACAGATACTACTAATCATCTGCGCTGGACATATTATAGTGCCCTCACTCTCATAATCCGATGGGATGGCAATCCGACACGAAGGGAGAGAGATCAGGCGCACGGGGGTGTAGCACCGCCAACTTCGAGACTCCAGTCTACTACTGATTTTATTTGACAGAAAAATCCCAATAGCCATTAATTGAACCCAGTACCTCACGGTTAGCAGTCGCGCTTGCGACCACTAGACCAACGAGGCAGTCCAAGTTCGAGTTAGCACCTATATTTTCAGATGGAAGACTTCGCCGTACAGAATGCTTACCGGCTTCTGAACAGATTTCGCGATGACTACTGTGTATTCAATGACGACATTCAAGCCACTGCAGCCACAGTTGTAGCAGGTCTCATGGTTGCTTGCCATCGGATAACCAAGCAAAAACTGAAAGATAATACGTACTTGTTTTACGGAGCTGGCTCTGTGAGTTTTGTAGCTTATTAACATAAAAGATTCACCGTTTATTTAAGTGTTATTGTATTAATTATGATTAATTTTGTTAGGTAAAGACTAAGATGACATTTTGAAGCCCGTGTTGGATAACTATCAATCACGTTATTTTTAGCGAAACCAATTAAGTCACTGTCATAATCAAACACCATCAATATTTCATACATTTCTCCTCGCCTTTTTCCCAACTACTTTGGGGTCGCCTTCCAGTCTATAATCAGATGCGGCTGAACATCAGTATTTAACACGGAGCGACTGCCATCAGTCCCCCGCAACCTAGGAACTGTGTAATGCCAGTTGTGACCAGTAACGACTGCCATATATAGTCCGGGACCAACAGCTTAACGTGCGTTCCATGGCACGGAGAGGTTTTGATGTGTATCGAAACGGTCACCCATTCAAGGACTGGCCGCGGCTAGCGCAGCTCAACCTCGCAGATCTTGCAAGTCATGTGGTTATTATTTAGCCACAAGCCCATCCCATTTGTCCACATAAGACATGTTTATAAATCATATCAGTATTTCAAGAATTATAAAAGTGACAAATAAAGCTGATCCCTCACACGAGCTAGAGTCGAGGCGGCGTCAAGGCACGGACGCACAAGCGGCGCGCCACATCTATGTTTTATTTAGGAATAAATGGCAGTGCGCTCATATACTAGAGTCGTGGCATTGGCGAGGAAGAGGCGACGCGGGGTCGAGGAGGCCCGGTGGCGGTGGGGGCGCTGACCGCGTCGTGACTCCACCGCCATTTTGTCATTTTTGACTTGGAATGTGTGAAGGAAGCATAGCCGCTTGCTCCTTGAATCTACATGAGCCCACGCCTCGACCATGCCGCGACGCCCCCGTGACTCCGCCTCCACTTACCAGTGAGCGACGCGCCTTAGGGATGGAGAAGAGTTTATTAAGTCGAACCTAAGATTTTTGACGACCTGAAGAACGTGGCTGGAGGGGACTGGATGCGAAGGCAGAGGACCGAGTGTTGTGGCGCAACTTGAGAGAGTCCTATGTCCAGCAGTGGACTGCGATAGGCTGAGTTGATTGAAGATTTTTGGAGGATTGAGTGGATGGCATATAAGAGAGGCCTATGCCCAGCACCTGTGGGTACAGGCCACATTATGGAGACTCAAAATAAAGGTGTATTGAAGACACGTCTTTCATGTATAGACGGGTGTTGGAATCGCTAATTTGCTTTGCGATGCGATGATGGAGGAGGGAGTCTCGAGTGAGGCAGCTCGAAACAGATGCTTCCTTTTCGATGTCGATGGTCTACTCTCAAGAAAACGGTTGCAACCCATTCCTTCACATGCAAAGGACTACGCCCGAGATTTAGAACCAGATAAGGATTTTGAAAATTGCATTAAAAAATTTAAAGCTACATGCTTAATCGGTAAGAATTTTACACTATTTTGAATAATATCTTAGACATAACAGTATTATTATTATCTGTGACATAGCATAGCATAACACAGCATCACGCCTAGCGCCTGTATTCCCTGAAGGGGTAGGCAGAGGTGTATAGTACACCCACATTTCGGCAATTATATTATCAGTCCCATCCCATGTAATAAGAGGAGAGCTTATTGCCACTAACCGGGCACAAATCCAGATTCCGGAATTGAACCCAGGACCCCACGCTCAGAAGTCGCGCGTGCGATTATTACGCCAACGAGACTGTCTCAATTCAATTCAATTCAATCAATTCAATTTCAATTTCTTCTTTTTTAGGGTTTCGTACCCGAAGGGTGCCAAACGGGACCCTATTACTCTCGCTACGCTGTCCGTCCGTCCATCCGTTCGTCCGTCCGTCCGTCTGTCTGTCACAGGGCTGTATCTTTGTAGCGGTAATAGATAACCAGTTGAAATTTTCACAGAATATGTGTTGCTATGAGGTGTATCACGACAAATACTAAAAACAAAAAAAAGTCTAAAAAAAAGGGGGTCCTCATACAAGAAACCTCTAAAAACATGCATTTTTTTCAACGTTTTTGTTCCTACTCTATCTTCAAAACGGTAATATATAACAGCGTCAAACTTGGTCAGATTGTAGTGCATATTATGTAGTTTAGCAACAAATACTAAAAATAAGACAAACATAGACATATGTGGTGGAACCTGCGTAAGAAAGACATGCAAAACTGTGCGTTGATGTCTTTTGATAAACTCTCGTAAATTAAATCAGTTTTTATGGGGTATCAGGTCGTTGAGAGGTACGAAACCCTAACTGCGCGAGTCCGACTCGCACTTGGCCGGTTTTTAAATACCTTTTTTTCTAAACAATTAAAATACTTGCAGGCACTTCTACGTGTGGTAGCTCGTTTACACCTGCTATGTTGAAGGAAGTGGCTAAGAACACGGAGCGGCCCCTGATCTTTCCACTCTCAAATCCTACTCCTCAATCTGAGTGCACTCCTAAGGAGGCGTATGACCATACGGAAGTATGTATTATATTAACGATAAACCTATCAATCAAATCATTCAAATGCTACAGTAAATCGCGAAAAAAAATACCAAATGTACATTTGGCCGATTTATGTGAACAGAAATGTAGGCAACAGCTGATATTTTTTTCGCGATTTCAGGGCTTGTCCCGTAGTAAAAGTTGATCAAATTGATGAGTTCAATCATCCCTTAAAGAATTGCTAATGACTTACTTCAAAATTATCTTGTACTATACAGTACGTAACAAGAACCTTGTTGTTCCTGTGAGCTACGTTATCAGAATCAATATTCATGCGTAAGGACAGAACTCATTGGGAAAAATCTTCAATAAAAATAATCAAATTAAATATTAAATCATTTTTAATTGTAAATTGAAAGTGATGTAATCAATTTTAGTAATAATATTTAATTCGATTATTTTTAGAAAGAAAGAAAAAGAAGAAGTTTTTTTTTATAAAGTTTAATTTTGATGATTTAAATTGTGAACCTCCGCTTGCTAACGTCTTTGGACGTCAGCGATATCTTATTAAGAAACCGTGTTTCTTAACCGACTCGAAGATTTTTGCAGTTAATAAAATAATTGGTAAGGGTAGGCAAATCTATACGACTTTGAATTACCAAGTGGAGGTTAAATTCGATACTACGAGCAGTGTTCACGGTAGCTCAGTGGCTAAAGCACTGGCGTACTGAGCCAGGAGTTGCAGGTTCGAAT
This sequence comes from Asteroscopus sphinx, assembly GCA_949699075.1. Taxonomy (NCBI): domain Eukaryota; kingdom Metazoa; phylum Arthropoda; class Insecta; order Lepidoptera; family Noctuidae; genus Asteroscopus; species Asteroscopus sphinx. The sequence continues at coordinate 18,869,659 of OX453013.1, forward strand.
CCTGCTCGTGAGCGATTATTCCTTTTGATAATTTAAATCGTTAGATTTAGCTTCGCATGCGTAAATGCGTAAAAATAATTGTCGGATCAAGTCACCTGACTGAAGGTTGACTGAAGATAGCCCATGTTACACAGGAGCAAAGCCATCAATTATGTTATTTACATAAAACTGCGATATAAACAAACATCAAAACAATTCATTTAAATTTCATTCAAAATGAAATTATTAGAAATACCTTCAAAAATAAATACAATTCATTTGATCTTGAAAACGGTAATTTAATTAAATAATATCAAAACACGATAATAATCTAAAAATAATAATAAGTTTTCGCTAAAGATTTTTTTTTCTTTTTTTTCGAATTGATTCTCGCAACTGGTACCGAGGTACCATTTCTGCTTAACCGGGCTAGTTGGCGTAGAGTCCCATGTGGGAGTCCATTCGCCGAAGGGTTTTCCCTAATCCTACACTTAAAACTAAAAACGCGGTTACAATACCGCATAACGGCGTCCCCCCAGGGGGGGCTCGGACCTCGGCTTACTGGGGCATTGCAGGGGGATCCCGCCGTTCCTATGTCCCCCTAGCAGCCGTTGCTGCATCAGGAATGAATTTCTCGAAAGTGGCGGACTTTCGGTGTATCGGGTGTGTGGTTCGCTACAGCTCCGTGCAACGACTTATGTAGTCGCAAGCCCCTTCCACACTCTCCTGATTCATTGAGTGGTACGATGATCTCACGTCTTGCGGGTACTTGAATATTTTCTACGCAAATCATTCGTTCGCTCCGATATAATTAATTTTGATTTTATCGTTACTCAAAGGGTCGCTGCATCTTCGCGTCGGGCTCCCCTTTCCCCGAAGTGACGTACAAAACTCAGACATTCTTCACTGGTCAGGCCAACAACTACTACATATTTCCGGGGGTCGCCCTAGGAATTGTCGCCGCGAATGCTTTCCGTGTTACTGATGATGTGTTCCTTACCGCTGCCAAGGTAAACAACTTTAAATAATACCCAAATAGGTCAAAAGCTTCTGATAGAGAGAAGAAATAAGCAATGATCGCCACGTTCACGTTTTGCACTGCTTATGCGCCTGATTGAAGCAGTGATAGCTTAGTCGTTGAACGCTTGCCTTCCATGCAGGAGGGTGTGAGTTCGATCCTTGCCCGCACCTCTGACTTTTCGAATTCATATGCGGATTTATATTCGATTATCACTTGCTTTAGCGGTGAAGGACAATATCGTGAGGAAACCTGCACACCAGAGAGTGCTCCATACAGTTCTCAATGATGTGTGTAGTCCACCAACCCGCACTGGGCCAGCGTGGTGGACTAAGGCCTTAGCCTACTCGTACTGAGAAGAGGCCCGTGCCCAGCAGTGGGACAGTATTGGGCTGGTTATGTTATGTGTGCGCCTGATTGGTGATATCAGACCATTCTGTCCAGCTTTCCTCCCAAAGTTTCCTTTGCCCTAAGTTCTTGTTAGTGAGATCAATTTAGAAAAGACCACTACCAGTGACCAGTTTAGTAGTAGTAGAGCTCCTTATCAAAGTGCTTGTCAGGGAAGTACTACCACCTTACCCATTTCTGCCACCAAACAGTGATGCTTGCATTGCTGTGTTCCAGTGCGAAGGGTACGGATGCCGGTGAAATTACAATCACATGAGAATTTTCATCTTCATGACTCAGTTTGGCAAACGCGATTTGCTATACCATTTAGGCAACAGCCTAAGTGGTATTGCAGTCGTTATGGGCAAAGGTAATCACTTAAAATCAGGTGGACCACCTATACAACAAAAAAAACTGTCCCAGAGATATGACAATCCCTACATCACGTATCGAAAAGTATAGTTTGTCTGGAACGACACGAGTATATCTTAATCTATATCTATACTAATATTATAAAGAGGCAAGATTTGTATATTTGTGTGTATGTTTGTAATGAATAAACTCAAAAACTACTGTGCTGATTTCAATAAAAAATTCACCATTAGAAAGCTACATTCACCCTGAGTAACATAGGCTATATTTTCATGTCCACCCGTGCGAAGCCGGGACGGCTATAATGCTTCTGTACGTGTGTTTGTCACCTAACTCCTCCTAAACGGCTCGACCGATTTGGATGAAATTTTGTTTGTATATTTCAATGGGTTTTTGCATGGTTTGAAAACACAATTGGACCCGGTAGGTGGCGCTGCTGTCGGTATGTCACTGATCTCCTAAACGGCAGGGACGATTTTAATGATATGTGGCTCTGATTTTCCGGGCAGGACGATGTCTGCCAGGTCCGCTAGTACGTGGGACACTCAGAAAGTTTTGCGAAACTAAAAAAAATTGTTCTATACGTACATATATTTTTATCAAATCTTTTCAAAGTACTTTCCACCAGCCTCTATACAAAGATTCATGCGCCTAAACCAGTTTTCAAAACACTTTTTCCAGTCCGCCGCAGACACCTCGTTTACAGCCTGCTCGAACGCAGCCAGCGCATCTTCCGGCGACGAAAATTGTATCCCTTTGAGCTGATTTTTTATTTTTGGGAATAAAAAGAAGTCACACGGTGCTAGATCAGGGCTGTAAGGTGGGTGACCCAGGAGTTTGACTGGCGTGCTGTCCAGGAAGTCCCTCGTTTTGAGTGCGGTGTGCGCAGGTGCATTGTCGTGGTGGAGCAGTAGCCCGCGGAGCCCTGTGTTTGGTCGCTTGTTGCTTATAACAGAGAAAACTTCTGGCAAACATTTGGTAGTATACCATTCGGCATTAATGCTTCTTTGATCCCGTAAGGGAATTGATACCAAGTGGCCAGTCAAATTAAAAAAGCTAGCGATCAAAATCTTACCCCCGCTTCTAGATCGCTTCACTTTGGTAGGCGTTGGCTCATTTTGAAACACCCAAACAGTCGACTGGCGCTTGGTTTCTGGGTCGTATTGATAAATCCAGGACTCATCACCTGTAACGATGTCGTAAACACGCCGAGACGAGCCTGCTTCAAATTTGTTAAGCATATCACGGCACCATTCCACCCGGGCCTGCTTCTGAGCATCGGTGAGGTTGTGCGGCACCCAGCGTGACACTATCCTCCTCACGCGAAGATGGCTGTGTAGAATCTCGTGAACGCTTCCCGATCCAATCTTCAATATGTGTTGAATCTCCTGATATGTAATTCGCCTATTGTCTTGGATTAAATTTTTCACTGCTAGCACGTTTTCTTCGGTAACAGCCGTCAAAGGGCGACCGCTTCTTTCGTCATCCCCCAAAGTTGGTCGACCGCGCTTGAATTCGTTATACCAACGATACACGGTTGCCTTGGAAGGGCCTTCATCCATGAATGCCATTTGAAGTCTATCGTACGATTCATTCGGTTTCAGGCGACACTTGAAATCGTATAAAATCATAGCTCTAAAATGTTCCCGGCGCAGATCCATATTTCAGTGAGACACAATACTTTGAATTAACTCGCAAAAAATGTGGAGGGAAATTTTGAAATTGGAACTTACTTATTTTTACTTATAAATAATCATATTTTCGAAAAACATTATAACTGGCCAGTCTCCCATATATAAAAACTTTTTTTCGCAATACTTTCTGAGGGGCCTGGTATTGTATATTATTACTCACGAAATGACGGAACAGGTTTTATTAAGGGTTTGGGGTAAAAAGTACGGTGTTTGTTTGTGTGTCTGTTACCGCTTACCTTCAAAACGTGCGGCGTAACCAATTTTGATGTCGGTATTATTTTTATATTATATTGTTTTAATTTTTTTACTTTTTTTTTACAGACTCTAGCAAGAAATACCACGGATCTAGATTTAAAAGTCGGTCGCATCTACCCACACGTCAGTAACATGCAATCTGTATCACTATCCATTGCTACTGAAATTGTTGCACTGGCGTTTGAGCAACGTATGTGACTCATTTATTTTTATATTCATAGACGTTTCAGGTGTTGGTTCGAGTAAATAGGTTTTTGCTGGGCAAACGTGTACTATATCGTTGACCGCACTATTACTTAACATCAGGTAAGGAAGAGGTCAAACCATTTACTACAAACATTTTATACATACATAACAACACGGCTGTACACATTTCGACAGTTATGTTAGTGAAGTCCCATGTAAAAGGTGTCAAGACTATCATCGACCATAGACATCTAAATAATAAGGTAATAGAAGTGGTAAAGGTGCGTGAACTTGCCGCCGCGTGCAGGTGTCTCGTAGGACACCAGTGCGCGAACTCTTCAGTGCTGTTTGGGAGACACTAAAATTGTATTTTGCAGCATAACTAATAGCGGATTTTTTTAGGCTTAATTTATTTTGTATTGAATGCTAGAAACACACGCGTCAGAGAAATAGAGGGCGTAATTGCATATTTATGTGTTGATAGCGGAAAACTGGCGACACACGTTCCGGTGTCAAAAGACAGTAGATAACATTTCTATTAACGTAGTTGTGACGTACAACACGGGATCGGTGGCCCGACGTCACAAACCCTACCAGAAACTACTACGTATTACCTACTTACCGGATCACGTGCATGTGCGATCTCAGGTATTGGGTCACAAGTCGGTCTGTACATATATGTAGTCGGGAAATGGGGCACCCCGAAGAGGACACAATTAAAATGATATAAATTGAGCTAAGTTAAAATTAAGGGATACTCAAAAGTCTGTCCAGCTGTGAACCCAACACCACGCTCGCCGCGTGGCGCCACCTCGTGTTTTGCGCCGCGTGCCACTACACCTCGCCAATACTATAACAGTTTATACCGTAGGACACTGCACAATAAATTACTCCGCGACACGATATATCAGTAATGCACTCGATTATGAATTCCAATTCGCGATCGTCCGTATACAACCGAACATACGATTCACCGATGCACGCAACGACGCAACTTCAACTCACAATTACTACTAATTACTAATATGGCGGCGATGACTTGCTCGCCCGTCTTCTAATAATAAAATAAAAATATGTGGGTATATTTGGTTGAACTTCAACCAAATATACCCACACCCAATATTATATTCCGAACAGTAGTTTTAGCATTTGGGTGTGTATTTATAGGGTAGGTCAGTAGTATAATATTGGGCACGCTGGACCACCTGTCGCGTACCGCTCCGGTGTTCCAGTGCGCCCAATAATAAGTATACGGATTCGGATAAATATGCAGATTAATTAAATCAGTTCGATGTTGTAGAACGCCCAACGGTATCCGAATGGAACTCGTTGACGTTGAACGTTCATGAGATGTTCGTTTGGACGTTTGGCGATCGACACATAACATGATGGCATGATGCACACAATGTGGTAAAACGCTTAATGGTAACCGACGGTGTACCAGAATATATCTAATACTGAACGTTCTACTTGATCGATCAAAAATGTATTAATTTAATTTAGCAACAGCGTTGAGTGTTTGAGGAAAAAAGTGTTATGTTTGTTGTGTATGTGTCTATAGGTTACTTACTGTTATCATTATAATTTATGGATTAACTGATTCCTAAGGAAGATTTTGGACGCTTACCTCATTTTATTAAATAAAACAAAACAATGATCTTATAATGATTTTATTTTATTTACCAGTGTACATTCTTGGTGGTTCTTCAAACAATTTGTCTGCCGAACGCACGAAATCCTGTAATCGGCTCCACTGCGATGTATCCGTATTGGTTTGGAATTTTACACGGACAAGCGCTTTCTTCCACAACGCCATGGACTCCGTCTCACGCGCATCGGACGTCTTGTAAACTTTGCAGTCTATATAATATTCTCCGTCGGTGTTCGCATCTCGCCGCTCGTTACCATTAGCCACACGGTTGACAAAAAAGGATGATAAAACTGTTTGGTTGCTAGATGAGCCTTCGTTGAGTTCCGTGTCAGTTTCATTGCGACTGATACCGAATACATCGATATTATCATTCTGTATTTTTTTACTGAAACAACAAAGAAATAAAGATTTGGTTAATCATATACTTTCTTATTCGAATCGTTGCTTGGAAAATGATTTTAATTCAATTCTAAAATGAATTTAATACTCGTCTTCGTTATCTATCCGGATATCAAAGTGAAGTATTTTACTCAACTTTGCTTTAAAACAAAATTTTGATTACCTTGGACGAGACGATCCTGACTTGCGCTTCCCGTTGTTGTTGTTGGTAGGGAGCTTGCGCGTGGATTTAGCTTTCTGTCCGATGACCGCAGTTGGCTGATAGAACTCGCACTCTGATTCTGACCTGAAATAAAAACGTTAAAACAATTAATAAAAAATAATGATACAAATAGATCAGTGATTTGAATATACTCTTAAAATGTTTCGTGCAATACAAAATATATGTGGTGTTATAAATTTGTTTGAACGCAGCTGATGAATGAACGGGAAGTATGTGTGTGACGGATGGAATGAATGGCTGGGAGCGCTGAGGTACTTGTATCAACTGCTGCGCAGCCAGATTAAAAGACAGTTAAAACCAAAGATAATATAATCATGATTAAAACGTAGTGATAGTGATTACATTATCTTTGACAGTATAAGACGATCAATGTACCTAACTACTACGACGTATTATTTAAATAAAAACGTGCATTAAAAGTATAGTAATTCTTATCTTCAAAATAACTCCCACATATATTCTGTATTGTATACAAAAAATGTAACTGTCCCGGAAAGCCGGAAGCCATTATACAGATGTGAAACAATATATACGTGCCACGTATCGAGTCAGTCTTACCTCCTAGACACACCATTAGGTGTTTCACCCCAAAAATACGCAACATACATAAAAGATATAAGGCAATAGGCGGTGTTATCGCGGTCTAGACAATTTTTTTCAGACAACCTTAGAATGGACAATATATAGATAAGTAAAGAGAGGGATAATACCACAGACATAGTAAAAAATATAGACGAAGTGTTGCGAACAATCACAGTGAAGCCAAAAAAAAGCCTTTGCTTCTTCGTGTACAACCAGCGCTCACGCTCACACTTGAAGGATTTTTGTACACGAAGGAGCATAGTTTTTTTGGCTTCACTAGATTGTTCGCAGAACTTCGTCTATATTTTTTACTATGTCTGTGGATAATACACAACAACTTATTATACTTACATTACTTATTAAACTTACATGTTTTTACCAGTAGCTTGATGAGTTGGTGACGACACTCGGAGCGGTGGATAGCAGCAGGTCAGCAATCAACACGGAAAGTATCGACAATTCGTATGAATAAATGAGCGTTCGCAGCGTAGGTACTTCTTGCCCTTCTTGGAGATTGTATCCGCACTTGAATACTTAATTTCGTCTGTGTCTTGGTCTTCGAAAACATGTTGTTTATATGTCGAAATCATATGATAATTCACTTTATTAGAAATGATTGCAAACATCCTAAGTAACAACGATTAAATCAACTCTTTTTTTTGTACGTATTATATCAACGTAAAAATGAAGAGTAAGGAATTAGAGCACACAATTTGTATGGTTTGTCGATACAGCAAAAAGACTTAGGGCTGACAAATTATCCTATATTACTAATTAACAAAAGACGATATTTAGGTGAATAAAGTAAATGTGTATGCGTGCCATCCTTACCTAAAATAGCGGTTTATGCGAATGTTACAGCTGAATAGATAAATTATTTAGGTTGATCAAAGTGCAATAAAACTAACAACTATGTTGAAATATGAAATGCTTTACTGGTAAAAGATCTTATGATTATCGTTAATATCGGGTTCATATGATTATATTTATTTTAATAATGAATAAATTGTACTTTGTTTAAAAAGCCGAACATTTTAAAACATAATAATAATTAACTTTAAGCAACAATGGTTGACTGACGAATTAATTGGTTATCTTGTTTAATTGTCAAGTTTTTAGAACATTATTTTTTGAAGCAAAATAATAAGTACACGATCCTAGCATCTTCTGATATCCAAGTGATCTGCAGCAGCTGAAGTTAGATATTTTGGATCTGAGAAATACGCATCTGAACTGAATATCTGACAGTAAAAAATTATAATTATTAGTACCTATAATACATTTCCCAGGTAATTATATGATTATTATAAATATTTTTTGTTTGAAGTTTTTTAACTTTTATGACTAAAGATATGTACGTGTATATATTACTAATATAATATTATTTTCACCTTATTTTCAGAAATATTTTGATGAACACCACGATAAAGTTCTTGAAGGGATTATCGAATAAGAGCCTACAACAAATCTGCTGTGTTCGGATGTAAACAATGGTACTATACTCCTATTTACTTCATCAACTTACTATACATAGTTTTGGAGCTGAAACTCGTTAACAAAGGTATTTGTGAGATTGTGAATATTGTAAAGGTTTAATTATGATTTTCGTATCTAAACTCTGAAATAACTATTACGTTTAATACAATGAAGTAGATGTGTTAAGGCAAAATTATTACTTATTAGATATAATATTATTAAAGATGCCTCACTGTTCGGTTTGTAATTTATCTGTAGATAGTCGTAGGTGGTCTGGTCATTTACGCAGCAATGCACATAAAAACAATAGTGCAACCCTTTTGTACGACAACGTTGAAATAATTAATTCTTCGTTTAAAGGACGTATCGTGAGTTATAGAATCAATGCGACAAACGATCAAGTAAATAATTTTCCAGAATCATTTCTCAATAATGTTTGCGAACATGTTAAGAATCTGACAGATCAGTCGCTACAAAAACATACATCTATCAAAATTAATTTAGAAATTTTTGCTGTTTTTCTTATGTTTAAAAATGATCAACAAGAAATTAAATCATTTGCGACAAAAAACTACATAATTCATTTTAATTACGATTTTGATGCAGTTTATAAATCAATAGTTGTATTGTTGCTTAAGAAAATTGAAGAATTTCAGGAGCGAGATAGTGGTTGGACATTTTTAACCAATTCACATTTAGAAATAAACATTAATAAATATCAACCTCTCGGTGGGTCTAAATTTATAGCTTTACCAAAGTTTATAAAAAACAAAAAATCTTGTTTGAATATTCAAAACAGAGACAATTTTTGTTTTTTATGGTGTATTGTGGCGGCTTTGTATCCTGCAACTAATCATTCTAACAGAGTAACGTCTTATCCTCACTTCCAGGATGTTTTAAATGTTAATGATTTGAAATTTCCGATCACATTTTTGGATATAGCTGTTTTCGAAAAAAACAATCCGTTTCTGAATATTTTCGTGTATGGGCTGAAAAATAATAAGACTATAATCGGACCCTTGTATAAATCAATTAATAATAAATCGAAGAGTATCCATCTATTATTTTTAGAAAACAATACAAGTTCCCACTACTGTCTTATTAAAGATTTATCTCGTCTAATCCGAAATCAGATTACTAAACATCACGGTAAATTGTACTTTTGCGAAACCTGTTTATTGTTTTTTCCTAGTCCTAGTCAAATTGAAGCACATCTATGTGGAGGGGTTGTCACAGTTTTACCAGAAAAAGGAACATTTTTAAAGTTTCAAAATTATGAAAGAAAACAAGACATTCCTTTCGTCATATACGCTGATTTCGAAACATTGCTTGAACCAATATCCGGCGACGATTTCAACACCGCTAATACGTCATACTTAAAACACCATGTGCCTGCTGCGTTCGCTTATAATATAGTATCTTCGTTCGACAATAATTTTGAAGGATATAGAAGTTATCGAGGTAACGATTGTGTTTCAAAATTTGTCAATTTTCTTACTGAGGATGTAAAAAAAATACACAAAATACTAACTAAAAGCAAACCTATGATTTTTACAGAAAAAGACGTCTATGATTTTAAACATGCTATTAAATGTCACATATGTGAAAACTTATTGTGGGTCGAAAGAGTCAGGGATCACTGTCATATCACAGGTCGATATCGAGGCGCGGCACATCGAATTTGTAATCTAAAATATAAAGTACCAAAATTCATTCCAATAATTTTTCATAATCTATCAGGTTATGACTGCCATTTATTTATAAAAAAGTTAGGTGAAATACCCGGACAAATAAAAATAATACCCAAGACCAAAGAAAAATACATTTCATTTTCAAAGTTTATTCCGATGGCTGATAACGAATATATACAATTAAGGTTTTTAGATTCCTTCAACTTTTTAGCAACAAGTTTGGACAAACTCGCTAAAACAATGCAGATAGAAGATTTTGTTACTCTTCGATCTCATTTTTCTGATGAGAAGCAGTTTGATTTGCTGACACGGAAAGGTATATATCCGTATGATTATATGACAGATTGGAAATGTTATGAACAAAAAATGTTACCGTTGAAATGTTATTTTCATAATTCTTTAACCAACGAAGACATTAGCGATGAAGATTATAATCATGCTAAAACAATTTGGGATGAATTTAGTATAAATAATTTAGGTGAATATACTGATCTGTATTTAAAAACAGACGTACTTTTATTATCAGACATATTTCAAAATTTTAGGAAAACGTGTAAACAACATTATAAACTTGATCCTGCATTTTACATAACGACGCCTAGTTTGTCCTTTGATGCAATGTTGCTTAAAACAGGTATTCAATTGGAACTCGTGTCGGACTTAGATATCGTTAGAATGATTCAAGATGGTATTAGAGGAGGTTTGTGTATGTGTTCCCATCGTTATGCAAAGGCCAATCATAAATACATGCGTGAGTATGATGCTTTAAAGCCTCAATGTTTCATAGTTTATCTAGATTGTAATAACCTTTATGGTTTTAGCATGTGTCAGTATTTACCTTATTCTAGTTTCAGATTTCTCAGTGAAAATGAATTGACTCATTTACATGTAGAAAGTATTGAGGATGATGTTGAGTGGGGTTATATATTAGAAGTAGATCTTTTGTATCCTAAACATTTACACAATCATCATAATGATTTACCTTTTTGTCCAGAGAAATGCATACCTCCTGGTGGTAAAACTAGTAAACTAGTTGCAAATTTGTATAATAAGTATAATTATGTTATACATTACGTTCATTTAAAGAAATGCTTAGAACACGGGTTGATATTAAGGAAAGTTCATAGAGTTATTACTTTTAGACAGAGTCCATATTTAAAGCAGTATATAGAATTGAATACTCAATTAAGACAAAAGGCGAAAAGTGCATTCGAACAAGACTTTTTTAAGTTATTAAACAACAGTGTTTTTGGCAAAACGTTAGAAAATACTGAAAAAAGAGTAACTGTACATTTAGTTAACCAATGGTGCGATAAAACTAATCGAACCAAAAAAAACATATCGGCTGAAAGACTTGTAGCTAACCCGTATTTTCATAGTGCTTCAATTTTAACCGAAAATTTAGTTGCAATACAAATGAAACCTGATCAAATTATTTTAGATAAGCCAATTTATATTGGATTCACTGTTTTAGAACTTTCAAAGTCGCACATGTATAATTTTCATTATAATATTGTAAAACCGTTTTATGAAAATCAAGTACAGCTATGTTATACAGATACCGATTCTTTTGTGTATGAAATATATACAAATAATTTTTACCATGACTTGAAATATCATTTTTTGCAATACTTTGACACAAGTAATTATGATGAACAAAATAATTTTAACATACCTTTACTTAACAAAAAAATTCCAGGTCTTTTCAAAGATGAAATGGGAGGAAACTTTATATCTGATTTTGTGGGTTTGAGATCGAAACTCTATTCTATAAAAACTCTTAACGAAGTCATAAAAAAAGCAAAAGGAGTTAAATCATGCGTGGTTCGGGATTTAAACATCATAGATTATAAAAATATTTTGTTTAATGGTGGAGTTATTCGCAGAAAAAATTATATGTTTAAATCAATAAAGCATGAAATATTTACACAAAGTGTTAATAAAATTGCCTTATCTGGTAACGACGATAAACGAGTGATATCTAAAGGTAAAATAGCAACGCGAGCCTGGGGCCATTCATATACTTTTAATAACGAAAATTAGGTCCGTTTTTAGAGTAAACAGAGTTTATATACGAGAACCGTGATTATTTTTTAAACTATATGTAATACATCGAAACATAATAATGTTATTAAATGTTAGATATAAACATTACATTGTACCGATAAAGATAATATTGTAATATTAAATATACTGCTGTCTGTTTGTATGTACCTACTGTAGTTTTGTATTAAATATAAATAAAATGTGAGTGATTATAACTATCTATCTGTTTTATTTATCAGATATTAAGTAGCTTATTATTACATAATGCCTACCTACACTAAAAGCAACCTAAGATTCAACTTACTTACGTAGAGTTACGCGTAAATTGTATAGGTATGATTATAATACCTACAATTAACTGATTCCACGACTTTGTTCGCTCGTCTAAGTTTTTTATCCATTTAGCTTCTTAAAATCGAATTTCTAAAATCTTTTCTTAGCAAATGCTAACATCCTGTAAATAATCTACATATCAAATTTCAAGTTTTTAGGTTTCGTAGTTCCGGAGATTTCGTGATATACGTGATAAGTCAGTGCTTAAGTAGCATTTTGCTTTTATTATTATGGAGATAAGATTTATTTTCAAGTGATCAATGTTTGTACATTACTATGATACCTATAATATTGCAACACAATCATAATGTGCTTTGTCAATATAATTAAAAACATCTAAAAGTTCAATGCTCACACAAATGCTAAGTTATCATTTTTAGAGTTAACTTAAAAACTTAGTGCCCATTCACACAGACCAGCGAATGAATCAGATCAGATAATGTTTGAATAAAAATCTTAAATTAATGTACGATCACGGAAACAGATTGCTTAGCAAATTGACTGTCTACTTTAATTGTTCATATGATTAGTAAACTCGCAGTTGTTAACAGATGTATGAAAGAAGAATATAACTCAGCAAATTTATGTTTTATATCAATTCGCTAAACAGTTTGCTTCCCTATCCGTACTAAACTTTTATCAAATGCGAACAAAATTGACTCAGCAATTAGTCTATGTGAACGGGCACTAACTTATAATGTCGTAATGTTTAATTACCTAATGTGCAAACGTGTTATGTATGTTACTTATAAAATATTACTCGCTTCGAGTACTTGTTAATTATTATTGATATCTGATATATTAGTGTGCGTCACAATCATGTCATCGGTAAGTAAAATATTTTAAATCTATTTTATTATTATAACATAGATAACGATTGTTTTCATCGAATATAAAATAAACTTTAATAAAAGTAAAAACCGACTACAAAAATAATAAAATAATTTATGTGAAACAGTTTAGAAAGTAGATGTCTTTGATTTGGTTTGATTTAACAAAAAAATCCACTGACTTCCTAAACAGTTTTACACAAATTATTTCATTATTTTTTAAGGTTTTTACTTTTATAAAGTTTAGGTATTTTATTTTTCTATTTTGAGTAAAATATACAATACATAGCCAAACGATTTCTCTAATTGCGGGTGAGTGACTGTTATTCACTAAAGAGTCCTCTTCGTTATCTCTGAAGATCATCATCAGTCTTAACCGAATTTAAATAGGACCACCTCGAGAGTGACACTACAAAAACATACAGTCGAATTGAGAACCTCCTCCTTTTTTGATTTGATGTCTGTTAAAAATACTAACAATTATTTTTATAATTTTGTTTCAGATTTCCGATTCAGAAATTGTGTTTAGCCAGTACGCTCAGGATCCTTACGAAGGACTTTCCGAGATGCTTCGCAACGAGCCCCAGCACTGCAGTCAAATTACAAAAGAAAAGAAATCCAGACGACGACGTCAGGAAAAGCCATCTCAAATGAAGAAACAACCTACAAAATCTTTCGTAATGAGCAAACTGCACCGACGCGGGTTGAAGTTAATAAAAATATCAGTTATAGACCTCTGCAATAACAATACCAGTGACAGTGATAGTGATAGTGATAATGTGATAATAAATGCACAATACATTGTAAAAGACGCAATTGATAATGTAATGGATGATACTGAATCATTAGTTAAAAAAATATCGAAATCTTTGATAGACAATGACTTTTAATTATTATTTTTCATTTTTTTAACAGAAATATTTATCTAAATGATGTATTTTTGATAGATAACAATATTTATTAAAGTTAGTTGTGTTATATTTTTTAAATTTCATGCATTTTATTCGAAATCTTTGATAGACAATGATTTTTAATTTTTTAAATGGAATTTTTTATCTAAATGCTGTGTTTTATGTTAGATTACAATACTTCTTAGGTTAGTTGTGTCATACTTTTTAAATTTAATACATTTTTATTATTATGGAAAGGGTAACTGTAGAGTATTAGGTAGGCAAACTTTTGAAATAAACACATTTTTACGATTTAATGATTTTTTATTTATTAAAACCTTAAATACACAATTCATTAGAAATTCAAATATTTTTTAATACATAACACATTTTTTAAGGCACAGTACTTTACATGTTTAGTACAATTAAAATTTTGTTTTCCATCACAGTACATGTTATACAACACAGAGAAATTAGGACAGTTTTTTTCACCGAGGTCAAAGACACTACAATTCTCACAAAGTTCCTTAACCCATTTCACCTTTTCGAAACCTTTTACAATGATTTCCTTATTTTCTAGATATGGGACGATTATTCGTCTAAATTCCCGATAGTCGATATAACCTTCGTTCCAATAAATTCCTCTATTTCTTTCCAACAACATAACTTGTTTCTTTTCTGAACTTGATAAATATTTAAACAAATATGGTGGTTTAATTAAAAACGATTGTGTAAACTCTTGAGTAGCAAAAGCCAATTCCTTGACTATGAATTGGTTTTGAGAATCTTTAAATCCTTGTATGTCTAAAATAACTACATTAGAACTCATAATTAAGATATTTTTCTTACAATATTAGTTAATGGTTTATATTCAATTATGCAATCGTTCAATATCAAACAGTAGGCTGAAGTTTGATCAGGTATTTCAACATCACTTTCCAGCTCTACTCGTACGTCGACTACTGGACCTGATATGAGGTTATCAACTTGTCTAGAACAGTCTATGACAAATAAAGGAGCGACTTCCTTAAACTCCTTGGCGTTTAACAACGGCTCTGATCGACGTCCATAGTATGACTGTTGAAAACGAACATATTGCTCATAAAGTAATGCACAATTGTTATTAGTGAAATTGCTGTTTAGATTCTCATATGGATAATAAGTTGAATTGAGATATACTCTTACACCACGCAAAGTACAGTGATCAAATCTAGACATATCAGCAACTGCATTATGTTTTTTATTAGTCTGTAGACCTATAATTACATATCTCGGTTTTTCAATTTGGGATGAAGTTTTAATAGACCACGTATGTTTTGTGGTTTTAGGCAACAACGGATATTCGTATAAATCCCAATTCCTAAATACTAATTGCAGCGCTCGATCTTTTTCCAAAATCTTTAAAAGATGAATTTTTTCTTTGTCCGACACTTTTACATGTGGTACTCTCCATACAATTTTATTAATTTCAACATCGTGTATGACTTCTCCGGCATCAAGCTTCACAGCATTTGAGTTTGTATTACTCCGCAATAATATTAATTCATGTTTGCAATTCATGATCACTTTTTTGTAATCTTCAGCGAATCCAAGAATGTTACTAAGTGGTATAGATACAGAAAAAGAACCATTGGGACTTTTAAAGCCATGGATGTCCCAACCCCAAGCACGACATGATTTTGATTCACTTTCATTCATTGATAATAATGACTTCATAGTAGTTGTTATGCCAGCGTTTTTTATTTTATCGATCTCGACACCATTTAGTTCATATCGAATGTCTTGAAAGAGATACAGCATGGGATTATTCGTAAATGATACACTACTTCTTTCTTGGGAATCTTTTTTAGTAACTTTTACTGATCCTTCTAAATACAATGTACTAGCGGATGGTAAAACATATAAGTCTTTTTCATTAATAGGTATGCGAATTTCATCGTTTCTATTGAAACTTGTTATGTATGGCTTATATGAATGGTATTCGATACCAACTATAGTATTATCGTGCAGTGGAGAAGATAAAACGTCTAACATACTCATTTTAAAAGTCCTATAGCTTTGAGAAATTGTCGATTTTCTTGATTAAGTTGCAGTTTTTTTTTTGGGTTAGATGTTGTCTTGTGGATAACTCGAGAAGCACTGTTTTTTTTTGTTGGGGTACAAGGGTATTTATTTATTTTACTGTAATCAATCATTTTCTTCTGAGGTGTAAATATAACTGCACTTCCTCCCCACGTAGATTAAGCAAATTATTATTTATATCTAAAAGTCTCACGTTCACACTGTTAATGTTGTTTTGATTTACTGGAAAGTAAATGACGTTTTTAGGAACTTCTATAATTCTGTAACCAGGAGGCACATTTGGAGCAAATTCATGAATGATATGACTCGGTTGGCCATTAATATATGATCCAGTCACTATGTCACATTCGACCCTCACCACGGTTGTTGATAAAATGTTCGCTGGATACGGTGATTCATGTAATATATTTGCTTCAAGTTTTTTCTTACCAAAACCTAACAATCTACCAATAGAATCTTCTTTTATAAAATCAATTTTTTTTGTGCAGAATATATTAGTTTTTAAAGTATTGTTATTGCATTGTAATTTAAAACTTGCGCCTTGTAATTTTAAATTTATATAATCGTTGATGTCTTGCAGTTCATATGCGCCTTCAGGTATTTCAATAACATCACGATCATAATAAAATTTACAATTTGTTTTATCAATATTTGGTATAGAATTAAATGTAGATAAATATAATAATGCACATTCATACTGTCCCTCAAATTGTAGAGTAGGTGAATAATAAGTAGATAATGCTGATGAGTTACCCGTTATAGATAGTGAGAGAGACATCATGCAAATGATACAAATAAAAAAGTTATTCAATTTATATATTTATTCCAGAAAGTATACAAAAATGACAAACATAAATGTCCACAATTTACAGAGTTATTTTTTTGAAATCGCGTATAGTTATAAAAAACATTACAATTTTTAAAGTAATTTAGTAATTCTAAAGGTGGTTTCAAATTACCATAGCTATCAAAATATTCACAATAATTCTTTATTTTTATGTAGGCTACCCAATGTGTTCCTTCACTGTTAGAATTATCCAAATTAACAACACCACTTTCAATAAGTTTCGGTTTGTTAGGTAATTGATCTTTCATATATACACCTCTAAAATAAGGTACGTTATACGCGTGATTCTGGATATCTATATTACTAAGAGCACTATTAGGTAACCTCTTAATTAGTTTTTTGAACATTTAACAAACAAGCCATTTCCTTTCTTGTACGGTTTGATATACAATCCTTTACCCAACGCAATCGATTCAATGACTTTATTATGACGTTGTGATTCTTGTAAATTTTGTTTAGCACTTTTGTAATCGTTAACCGTCTTTGCAATACCCGCTGCACCGCCAGCTAATGTACCTAATGCAGACAGCCCAGCAAAAATTGGAATCAGCGGTAGAAACCCTCCTGTTTTAGGTAGCGATATGACTCTGGGTATAGGGATCCTGGAATTATTTGAGTACAACTTTTTTGCAGCAAGGTATGCATGTTTAATTGCATCTTCTTTGTTTTTAGGTTTTAACTTTTTGAGGTGTGAGCGAATTTTCGTTACTAAAGATCCAAATGTTTTTAAACCAGATCCCATTTTAAGTTTTGTCTTCATTGCTTTGCTAACTAACCAAGAAGCGATTTTTTCTCTTTTTCCAACATCTGCTGCTTTTAACCGTTTTTTTGCCATATTAAGTAACTGAGAGTCAGCTTGATGTCTATTATTCAAGTCTGAATAATTTGTATAAGCTATATCATGTACTTTACAAGCTTCATCCAATTGATTTATGCCTTTGTCTCCTCGTAATAAACGTTTTTTTAATTTAGTACCGGGTCCACAGTAATTGTAACCTGGTAAATGGAGTTCGAACGGTAAATTATTTATTATATTATTAAGAAGTCCACTTCCTTGCATTGTTCGTGTTACAATGTTATGATAAATAATAGGTTGAATTATAAATACCCTTGTATCAATTTACAATAGTTTTCTTATCGATCCAACTATTTTCACTATCATTCAAACCTAACCATTTGACAAATAGTTTACTACCTTTTCTCCTTAAAACTTTTTCTATGACGTAAATATCAGGATAAAATGTTTTTTGAATTTCTTGATCATAAAAAGTACCCAATATAGGTTGGTTACGAAGATCTTCAATGTTATATGTCACTGGGATTGTCTCATTAATGTTTATGACTTTAAAGATTTCTGTTGACCAATTTGGGGTATAGCCTTTTTGAAAACAATTTTTATACTTACTTATTCGAACGTAATCCCCAACTTTAAATTTAATTTTCTTAGTCAACGTTTTTCTATGTGATTTTAAAATATTTTTTCGTATAAGATTCTCATTTTCATTAATAACATCAACCGGCTTACAATTAATAGTACGGTGTTTAGAATTATTGTAAGCATGTACAGTATTTTCTAAAGGTTTTCCTATCCATTTGTAATTTCCATTTAAATTAAAAGTTTTGAATAATGTATTTTTTAAAGTTTTATTTAATCTTTCCACAATCGAAGCTTTCTTAATCGAAAATGATGAGTAGTGATTAATGTTATAATTTTTCATTAATTTTGAGAATGTATCGTTGTAAAATTCTGTTCCCAAATCTGTTTGTAAATGATTAGGTGAACGATTACTTGTCTTTATCACTTCTTGAAATGCGTTTGACACTTCTACTTTTGATTTAGACTTCAAAGGCATAGTCCATGCATATTTTGAAAAGCAGTCAATCACCACTAATATATAACTGAAACCCTTATTATTATTATTTTTTATGTTTCTTAAATCAATAAGATCGGCTTGCCACAGGTCATCGATTCCTTTTAAAATAACATGACGACGAACAAAGTTTCTTCTGGCTGATTTGTGTAATTCATTCACGATTTGTTGCTTTATCATTATGAGATGGATTGTTCGTCTTACTCGTAGCAGTGTTCGTTATTTTATGATCAATATATGATACCATACTTGATTTTAAATGATCTAATGAGACTTGAATATCTTTTAAAATCTCTTTTTTTGTTTTGTCCAATAATGTTTGAACATCGCTTTTAGCGCACAGGTAATTAATTTTTTCATCTACATATTCCTTGTTAGCAACGTCATCTGCTTCAACTGGATTAATAACACCTCGTAGTCTGTTCATTTGCAAATTAAACTCACCACTTGTAGTTTTTAAAATAGTTTTATCTGAGATATCAAATATATCTGATAATCGCATTCTTTTATGAATATGATGACCGAATTTGTCTATATTCATTATGTATGTTCTTCTAGAAAGATCAAAGGAAAATGAAAAGAATACTATTTTATCTAGATATTTATTTACTTATAAATTTACCCTCTCGTAGTTCTTCTATGATGGATAATATTTCGTTATCTAGTCCTGTATTTCCAGCTTCCCGAGAGGCCATGAGTAATTTTAATCTTTCTACTAATTCGTTAGGGTCATCCCAATATACATATTCAATATCTTTATTCATTTTTTTCAGTATTAACAACCCTTTTCCTTTGGGCAAAGTCATTTGAGCATCGTTATAGTCGTTACGTAATTTAAAAAGTGGTTTTATAAGACACATATATTTTTTTCCTTTATTGCTTTTTATAGGTTTATTTGGATCATAGTCACGTCTATGAGCATTTGTAGCTAACAGCATTAATTTGTAACTGTGTTTATCTTTTTCAGTCACCAAACTAAGATCCGGATCTTTTTGAAATAAAAGTTCCTTTAGCCCTTGACTGGATGGATATATATGATTGTCTATAGTAATATGTTTATCATTGACGATTACTTTGGCTGAACCAAGCATAAGTTTTCCTTTTTCAACCCTAACTCCAAAAGGAATATCATCAATTACCTCAGACGATTGAGACCATGATGAAACGTTTTCTTTCATAGTATTATTGAAGTCAACAGATTTGAATGAGTCATCACTTTTTTCTAAACAATTATCAGAATCATCATCCACGGAATTTCGACGACTATCACTATGTCCTTGATCCATAGTAGACGCTTTAGGTTTATCAGTATTTTCCGAATCGTTCTCAATATTAGCATACACATCGTTAGTAGGTAATTTTTCGTCGTGGTAATGGTTGTTCTCATATTTACTAAACTTAAATTCCTCATTATTTATACTTTTTCTAGAAGTATTTTTGTTGTTAGATACAATTTGATTAAGTGGATTAATCAAAGGCTTAAATACAGTTTGCAAAGCTTTTTCATTATCCTCTTCAATATTTCGCATTTTTCGTACTTTTCTTCTTACCGCTTCAGCAGCATTAACGACTTGTCTTTTTATAGATGTTTCCATTATAATAATATTTAGATGTTTCTTCTATTACTGTTTAATTAAGATTAATATTTTCTTTGCAGTGATATATATTTATACAATGTAACATCAATCAAAAACTACAAAGCTATCAAATTTTTTGCGATAGCAACCTTCATTTTTACGGCATTCCTTATTTATAACTAAATAATTATAAGGATGAGTCCATATTTTAGAGCATAATTCACGGAACTCATTCCATTTCATATCTGTGTTAACATGTTCATCATATACATGTCTCATATTAATATCGTCTTGCTTGAAAAGAATTATAACATTTGCATTGTCTCTGACAAGTTGTTTGGGTACCTTACTGTATGTTTGATTTAAATAAAAGCAGTCTATATTTCTATGCCTACCCATTGCAAAATAATCTCGCATGTTATTTTGGTTCTCACACGCTACATCATCAAATATCATTACCGATTCGCATCTAGCTTCTTGTGGACTAATTACTTCCTCATTGTCTTTAAATTTTGAAAACGAAACATCTGGTACACACGCTAGCACTTTTTCTAAAAACATGTACTTTGGTTGTTGTAGAGTTTTTGAGTAAAGGTATACATTGCGAAACTTCAAACCATTTTTATGCAAAAGCAAACCAATTACAAGATTGGTTTTACCACAGTTAGATGGACCGCAGATAATACATCTTATAGTATTGGGTAAAAGTTTCCCGTGTCGAAAAGTACGACTTTGGGCTTCAACACAAACTGCATCAACAACAAGCGAATGTGGTTGTTTGACAAACTTCATTTTTTGGAGGCGTCTAATACTTTACACGATTTAAATAAGAATAATCAGTAACACTGATAAATTTTATTAATATAATGTTCAACTTTAATCAATTTCAGAAACGCCTTAGGTAATTAAATGAGCAGTATGAAGTTAGTAGGCAACGTTTGCTGTAGGTACTGAACAAATATAATTGATTACAACATTTGATTAATGAACGATCAAAAATATTGAGTGGGTACCTATCACTTTATAGGTATCGTATCGATGATGAGATGGTATTACTAATAATTGTGATGAAATACTTTTGTGATGTTAGTTTACTACTATTATCACAGTTGTAACCAGACCAGAGTCACCTTTGAAAATTATGTTTTCTCAGTCATTTGCTCTGGTGGGAATCGAACCCACAACCTTCAGCACGGCAGTCTGTTAGAGATACCACCATACTAAACCCGGTTGTCGTATTGCAAACGAAACAACAGTTGACTACCAATCGATCAATGAAATCAAAACCGACTAATCTAATTAAATGAGTTGTATTAAGGAATGTGTTAGTATGCAATGATTGTACGAAACGAAACAACGACACCGAGTTCCGTTCTGTTACCGTTGGCGTTGTGCGTTCTACAACATCGAACTGATTTAATTAATCTGCAAATTATCCGAATCAGTATACTTATTATTGGGCGCACTGGAACACCGGAGCGGTACGCGACAGGTGGTCCAGCGTGCCCAATATTATACTACTTAGGTCACTACTTAAATTGTCAGACTGTGGTTTATAACATTTTTGTTGTAAATAATTACTAAGTGTAAAATATGATAATGATTAATTGAGAATATATGTCAAAATATGAATTTAATAAATTTTAATAATATACTATCTTAATGTAGTAAGTAATGATAAAATAAATAAATAAATAAATATTTTTGCGACATTTTACACATCACCATCTAGTCCCAAACTAAGCAGAGCTTGTACTATGGGTACTAGACAATGGATATAATACTTATATACTTTTTTTTTTGTAAATACATACTTATAATACATAAGAAACAACCAGACGAACACAAACACTCATGTTCATCACACAAATATTTGTGTCCTGTGGGAATCGAACCCACGACCTCGTGATCAGCAGTCCGAAACTCGAACCACTAGACCACAGAGGTCGTCAATGATCACTGAAAATGTTTTTTTTTTTAATGTGACGTATTGTTGAATCCTTGTTTAGTTTAAGGTAGTTTTATATCCATTCAGCATTATTCTTCTACCCTCACTCTTGGTGAAGTGACGGTGACGCCGTCGCCGCGCCGCCATCTTCGAATGTTGAGTTGACGTGCAAAGCAAGCTGTGTCGCGGAGCCGTGCTCGCCTTTATCAGCCTACATTTATTATATGTGTCCTCTGATCGTATCAGAGCGAAATATACATAACTCTAGTGTGTGCCAAAATTTGTGTCCTCAAAAGCACTTCTAGAAGACCAGAGTGAAGTATCTAACTTCCATCTACGTACAAGCGAATTGCCTTTTGGACCAGCAAGCCTGATCTGATCCAGGATACGGGAGGAGCTTAAAGTTGGTGGAATTGAGATTGCTTTTTACTAGACAAGGATCCAAATTAGGTATCATACTATTTTTAGTATTTTCTCTATTTTCATAAAACTATACAGTCCACTCCTCAGCAAAGGTCCAAGAACTACACGTATAATAATTACTATTATATATTACATTACAGAATTAACATATTTGGCACAAAGACCAAAAGATATATTATCACACGTAAAAGAACAGCTTTACGAATTTAAATATGCTGCTAATATCCCAAAGTTCTATAGTTACCCTGAGAAGTCCGATATTGTAAAACTTAAGAATATCGATGTCCTTCACAGAGGCCTTCTGTAAGTATCAATTTATTTGATGACGATGATGATGATGATGTATTTATTCAAGCGAAGCTTCTATAGCTTGTATTCTTCGTTGCGCGCTCGGTAGTCGGGGAGTAAACAGAGATAAAACGTGACGTCTGCGTCACTGTTAACTTCA
Source organism: Asteroscopus sphinx (assembly GCA_949699075.1). Taxonomy (NCBI): domain Eukaryota; kingdom Metazoa; phylum Arthropoda; class Insecta; order Lepidoptera; family Noctuidae; genus Asteroscopus; species Asteroscopus sphinx. Next base: position 18,892,867 of record OX453013.1, read on the forward strand.
CTCTCCACTACTGTTCCATCCACAAACAGCTCTGCGCGGGAACGTTCTTTCCGCGCTTATTATTATTTGAGGAAAGAGTGAGGTAGGAGTCTTGAACGCCACTAAGCCACTGCGACCTGGTAAGACCTATTGTGACGCCTCTTGCAACATTACAGCACTTCCCCAAGCTGCAAGTCAATCATGAAGTCTACTATGACTTTGGGGGAGGAGGACTTGATCTCCTGCGTTGAGGTGACGTGGACTCCAAGATGCTGGCTTCTCATGAGGTGCACTGCATCACACTCTCATAGGATATGGATGAGCGTCTCATCCTTTTCGCGATAAAACTGAAAACTGTGGTATCACTGAGACTGACCCATCCTCCTTCCGCGCTTGCTTAGAAGCTTCGTTTCTGTCGGGCGTCCCCCAACGCTACCCGTTTTTTCTTCTCCTTCTTTCTTGGCTCTTTACTAAAAGGAGTCGTTTAAATCTCAAGTCACTTCTTAAACACTTAAGTTTAGAGATGGTAGATGCCTTTACTTATTTGTTATATTTTATTCAACTAGCCATAAATCTGTAAATCGGGGTAAATTACTCGCAGAACGGATGGCCGATGGGTGAAAAGTTCTGGAGTGGCGACCGCGTACTGAAAGGCGCTGCGTGGGTAGGCGACAAGGTAGACCGACGAACTGGTGAAGGTCGCGGGAATCCGCTGAATGCGGGAAGCGCAGGACCGGTCGTTGTGGCGAGGCTTGGGGGAGGCCTGTGTCCAGCAGTTGACGTCTTTTGGCTGAAATTATGATGATGATGATGATGATGAAATCTGTAAACTTATGCTGCTGGACCATCGATAGAAATTCTTGTCAGGCAACACTACTTTATAGCTTCAGTCTTTTCGCCTATCCAGCGGCAATATTATTTTATTAGCGATGGATTTTTATTTTCTCTTCATCAATGATTTTCTCTTCTAGTCCAAAAAAGAGGAGGCCAAAGCCAAAGAGTGATCCACCGATTTTATTGTAATAAAACTGCAACAGATATGGTTTTTTGACATTTTTGTGACGAGTTTGATACAGTCTCGATTTATCCACATCTATTTTTTCAATACGTCGGAGGTTTTCAAGTTCTGTGCGCTGTAAGTATGAATTTATTTATGAATTTTTTTTAAGAACTTTCTTTAACGTTTTTTATTTAATTAAATTCAGATATAGTTTTATAAGATTAACCTCCAGTTTCTAAAAAGCTGATCTACGCAAAAATTTGCTAATTATTACTTGTCAAATCCCATACATCCCATATGTTTTATACTTACCTGGTTACACAGGGAAACCTATTATTAGCCATACAATACTGTAATACACATATTCTGTAATTTATTATATGTATCGCTGTTGGTTTTCTAAATAAAATAAAATAAATAAATACCAAGTGTTGTGATTGATTGTTAGTATTTTTGCCGACCAATCATAGGAGCTGAAATTCGATTTGACAACAGATCAAAGTGATCAGCCTTCCAAAAACTTGAGGTCAATGCCTCCCCAATATCTAAATCTACTGAAAACCTTGAGCTCACTTTTTTATTATATTACAGATGTAGATGCCAATAAGATAGCTTTGAAAATAATAACCGGCTTCGTTTGAGTTTGAGCATTGCACTTGTGTGAGGACTGGGCGCGCAGCCGTGCTTCAATCTGATTGGTCAAACAGGCTTAAACAATGCTTAGTGCATTTACACACACAAACGCAAAGCTCATGTCTCGTTGCGATGAATTATTCCGGAATAAAAGGCTGATTCTGCAAGCTAGCCCAATGTATCTATCTGTAAGTCGGTCATACAGTCATACTTGTCGAAGATTTTAAGTCCGTTAGTACAAATGTATCATAATGTAAACATGTATGCATACGTGTAAACATATGGGATTTCCAGATGGACTGATACATTAGGTAATGAAGAAAAGTGAAATATGCAAAATGTGATTTCTTAGAATTCTATTGTCTATTATATTAATAAATTTTTATTATCAAATGAAATAAGATTTTTCGTATTATTTACGGTAAAGTAATTTGAATTTATGCGCCCAGCTGAGGCACTGATGCTCAGTAATGTCAATAGAAGAACTGGACCTGTCACGTAGCTCTGGCCGAGTGTGCGCGAGAAGCGAAGTCTTCTGGCGGAGTGAACTCGAAACACTTTAGTTTATCAAACGAAATATTTAAAAAATACAATTTCTAAAAGATAGCTTGTAGAGGTAATATTGTTTTTAGAAACAAGTAGCTTGTAAAAAAAGATTTTTAAGACGAAAATATGTTGTGAAACGTTGTTTTTAGAAACAACTAGTTGTAAAGAGACTTGTTTGTGAAATGAAACATAGCGAATGGTTGTTTTTAGAAACATGTAATTTGTAAAAACGCTTATTTGCGAAATGAAAAACATATCACTGTTTTTAGTTGTTTTTAGAAAGATGTTGTTTGTCAAAAGTCTAATTTGCAAAATGATCGTTTGTGAAACGTTGTTTGTGAAATGACATATATTATGAAAAATCATTTGCCAAACATTATGGACACAGTTCTCATACATTCAATATAACCAATCGATTTCAACTCAGTCGATTAAAATAAAACTAGACTAATTATGTCCACGTCATGTATCGGAAGGTTCGAAGTCGGTCGTCTAACTAGCACAATATCCGGGGGTTATCACATGACACGCCAGCTGCTACAGCGTCGATTACACTGGACCGTTGCCACCGAAAATGTTGGCTATACGTACAGTACGTACTCACAACTGTTATAATCGTATCATATGTAGGTGGCCGTGTTCCGATGTTCATACAAATTGGAGTGCCAAAGTTTTGGGTCGTATTCGATTATGGAATTCACCAGGTGGAGTTTTTAAGTTTTTTTAATTGACAAAACTGTTTCCATGTGTGATAATGTGCAATTATGTATCTATAGTTATACAGTTTTCTTTTTCCGGATTTGAGATTGTCTAGTACAGTCAGCGTCAACATTTTAAGGATGGATTGTCCAAAATTATCTGAACAACTAACGGCCAAAATTAATATCTAATCTATCCACAATTTGCCCTACTAGAGATAGAAATTTGACATAAGCTCCATACAAAATATGTCAAATTTCTATCTCTAGTGGGGTAAATCCTGGATAGATTTGATATTAATTTTGGCCGTAAGAAAATTAAACAATATCTAACTATAAATGACACGATTGACGCAGAGGTTGAGCAATCGGCTTCTACACTAAAGTTTGCGGGTGCGATTTTCGCATGGAATAAACTATTTGTGTGACCCACAGGTAGTTGTTCCGTGTCTGGATATTGTGCATGTGTAATTTGTGTTTGTAAACGCACTCACTACACGATACATGAGAAATCATAGCGGCAACGTTTTATAAAAAAACACTCACTGACATAAGGGTGCTTCGTAATGAACACAGTACACGCCAACTGTCATTCTTACAAGAATTTTATTCCACTGAGATAAAGCTTAATTTTCTTGGTTGTTCAGATCATTTTGAACATGTTCGTCCATATATTTTTGATGGTGATTGTACTTCTTCTCTCGTATCGACTAGAAATCTGTGACACGAACTATAGAAGAGTTTATACCGTGGTACTATAGTAAGGAAGCGTGCCGCGTGGTATAAGTTAGCAAGGTGAGATAAATATAACATTGAGGACAATAAGTGAAGGCATTTTAATATCGGGTACTGTATTCTATTTTGTAGTCTAGTTGTAACTTATGATGGTGCCAAGACGTGGACACTGACAGTTGGGCTAGTCCACAAATTCAAAGTCGCTCAGTGAGCTATGGAGCGAGCTATGCTTGGAGTTTCTTTAAACCATAAAATCCGTAACGAGATCATCCGGAGAAGAACCGGAGTGACCGGCATAGCTCTTAGGATCAGTAAGCTGAAGTGGCAGTGGGCTGGTTATTTATTTTTCGAAGGATTTTCTTTTGGAGTAGACAAGTCCTTGAGTGGAGACCGCGAATCGGCAAACGCAGCGTAGGGCGCCTCCAGCCAGGTGGCCCGAAGTCAAAGTTAGCTGGAGGGTCAAGATGCGGAAGGCGAAGGACCGACGAGTGTTGTGGCGCAACTTGGGAGAAGCCTATGTCCAGCAATGGACTGCGTAATCTTCTTATATTCAGAGACGAATCTAAGCGCGAACTCATGCTTCCAACTGTCAAAATTCAGTGCATTTTCGTATCTGAATGTAAGCCTTAGTCGATGACTGTCTTCTGGGCTTACCAATATGAGTAGACGTTTTCCTTCGAAGAACACACACCACCACAACACGAAGTAATATTCTCCATGTCATGCGCTTCTTCAGAGCACGAGGATTTGTTATGCAAAAATTGAATTTATGAATTCACGGTTGTGGAACAAAGAACATAATGTATATAATAGTCATACATCACTTTCCACCTGTCTCTGCTCGCTCCACGTTATAACGTATATTTCACGGCATGAATACAAAACCCCTTTTGGCAGATATACGCTGAAACGGGGCAGTTAAATTGTATTGTGGCGAAACTTTAGGAAGGTACTAACTTATTTTTCAATTATCTAGTTCTGAAGTGCTAATTATTATTATGACGTGTTGGTTTATGTTTGTTACAAGGTATTATGGTGGTTACCTGTATAACAATTATAGGGTGTGTTGTTGACAGTGTGAGAAACTTTTTCATTGTTTTTGAAGTAAAACTACTTTAGGCACGCTTGACTTGGGGAGTAAGCTGGTGAATGCGTTACGAAAAGTGAGGCAAACGGAGGGGGCAGTGCGGGACGCGGGGAACGAGGCGTGCACGACGACCGGCCAAGCGATTCGGCGCCGGCAGAGCATCCTTTGTTCTCATTGAAATAGCATTGAGGGAGATATAATTTAGTGAAGTTTTAGTCGTGTGCTCTAAAGCACACTCGTTTTTTTTGTTTTTTTATTGAATTTATGCGCACACAGATAAAGTTTTTGTTATTTCTCTATACAACGTGTTATTGAAATAACTGAAACCTCTAAAGGGGAATGTAGCAGCCAAGTGGCACCCCAATCAGTAAAAAAAAAAAAACTTGCTGAATCGAAAATTCGTTTTTAACTATTAAAGTCCAGGTATAACGGTAGTTTAATTAGAAACTATTAACTCTGTAAAAAATGGTTAACAACATAACTTCAACATACTTTTGTAAGCCACTGATTTTCCTGAAACGTATTCGTATTCAATTTAAATTAAATATAGGTGAATAAAGCCGTAATTTTGATAGTGTACTTACTAAATCATCAACTGAATTCTGCTGGATGCTGTGCGGTCTAATCATAGAATAATTTACATGGATACTGGTGTCGATTCTCTTGTTCACGAACTAAACTTATTTTAAACTATCGCTCTCTTTTACTAACAGTACATACAAGAAAGGGATGGCAACCATTTTAGAACTATCAAATTAGTTTACGTGTTACATTTCTTTGTATTTTAGTGGGCACGTTCCGAGATCACGTCTAAACTTGTATGGAAATTTTAATTTTGTCTAATTTGACAGCTCTTAAATGGTTGCCATCCCTTTCTTGTATCTACTATTAGTAAAAGAGAGCGATAGTTTAAAATAAGTTTAGTTCGTGAACAAGAGAATCGACACCATTGGCTTCATTTAATTATTCTCCTATTTTTGGAGATAAATGATTAACTGATATCATTTGTAATGATTAAATATGCATTAGTTTATCAGACACTATAAGTATCGAATATTTTTGGCTATATAACTGATTCACATTAAATATGTCTTGTGATAAACACTTCTGTGTTTGCCGACATATTTTATTTGTGTCAAATTATTCTGTGGTCAAAACTGAATAGGTTAGTTTCAATAGAATATATTAAAACATTCTTTGATGACTTGGAAACCAACGTATAATTTAGTTTCTAACTTTCTGCGTCCTACTTTTATACGCACGCGTGCAAGGCAGATTTTGACGCCAACTAAAATTAATAAGTAACGTTCACATAAATCGTCAAAATATAGGGATCAGCTGTTTTTTTTTGCGATTTCAGGGTTAGTCCCATAGTAAAAGTTGTTCATAATGATGAGTACAATGACCCCTTCTCGTTTCCAAAACCAACGAAAATTCACCGTGTATAAACTAGGAAAGTAAGAATGGCACCGCAGATATATAATAAATTACCAAAATCAATATTAGACAGCATCGATAGAAATATATTTAAGAAACAATTGATAAATCTATTAATAAATAAGACATATTACACGTTAAATGAGTACCTGTCTGATAGAAATATATGATACTATTATGATATTGTAATTTTTTTGACATTGAGGTGAATGCTTTCGAGGTCCGATTTGTTTCTATAATTATTATAAGAGTTGATATAATTTTTGACATACCTACAATAATAATAATATTATATTCATCCATAATCATTATAATTTGTCTACTATAACATAATTTTGCATGCCTTAATTGGTAGAACATAGTGAACTGCACATTCACTCAACATCTTGCAATGTATATTTATGTACCTACTTTGTTCAGCAATAAAGTTTTGAATTGAATTAATACATATTATTATAATAATAATAATAATGTCCTCCCGGCCGAATTTCGGTCACGGCGGCCAATCTCAATGGAGACTAGCCATCTGCGCGGGACATATTATAGTGCACAAGTGTGTGCGCAAACACAGGTGCACTCTCTATTCCCTCACTCTCATAATCAGATGGGACGGCAATTCGACACGACCGGAGAGAGATTAGACGCTGGACCGATGGCTTTACGTGCTCTCCAAGGCACGAAGGAGTCTCGATGTGTAACGAAACGGTCACCCATCCACAGACTGACCGCGGCTAGTGCAGCTTAACCTTGCAGATCGTACAATACACACGCTTGCTACTTAGCCAAGAGCCCCTTATTATTATAAACTAAGTAGGTATACTACTTTGGAAAACTGAAAACCTCTTCGTCTTTGTCGCGACGAAACCGAAGGCTAGACTGTTGTCTGGCTACGCGAGTCTACCTCGTTCTTCATTCTATTTCCATATCGCGGTCCATAAATTGTTTCGCAGAAGTTGTTCCAGTTATAAGACAGTAGGTACAATCACCTCGGTGCGATCGATATCAAGAAACTTTCAAGTCTGTTACTAAATTGGTACTGATTTATTTTTAAGCCATCCTAATATATAAGTCGTATACAACGCGACTATACGCGAACATCGCAAGTTCACGAGAAAGTTGATAGTGCATTTTGTCCGTAACATGAAATTATCGCGCGATTATCACGTGAATGCTACATAAGACAGGATTCAAATAGGTGTCCTTATTAGTATTCACTCGATAATCACACGATAATCGAACGAAATGCATCAATAAAATTCCCGCGAACTTGTTATAGTCAGATCGCGTTGTATTTATTTTTTTTTTTTATTTGGATATAATCGTTTTTATCATTTGTTCGCACTTGGTCGGATTCGCAAATGGTCGGATTCTCATTTCGCCGGAATACAGTTAAAAAAAAAGTTTTTATTTTAAGAGTTACTTGTAATTTTTTTGGCTCCGCGATTGAATACGGACATCGCCTTAAATGAGAATGAAAGAAAAACACCCAAGTTTAAAGTGATTTTGTGATAAAAACAAACATTTTAATCAGGTTATTTCGGGTCAACGTTACTTGCTTCAAGAACAAAAAACGCGGGTCCCATTTGGGCAGTGCACTGTACAATTCTTATGAATTCCCAAGCGTTAAAAGTTGGAACGTAGGTATACTAAAATATGTACATAGACTAGACGACGAGCGAGTATTTTTTTAAACTTTCCTCTGTCACGCACAAACCCTGCGGAATAATTAAAAGGTGCCTATGCCTCGAAAAGTCGTTGCGGTGCGCCCATATTAAACTTTAAAATTAATGCTGTGCTCTCCCCGGTGTAGTGTATCAACACAGAATCCTACTTAAACGGTTGTAATCCCGTCGTATCCCGTTGTTTTCATCCTGCTGGGGTACACCACAGCCGAGCCATACTAGTAAATAATCTGTGTGCCCTTCGCATAAAGATAATCAGTGTTGCCAGTGTTTCCGGGGTTCCCGATGTAGGTGTTTTGTTAACCACAGATTACACAGTTACAGTTGTGAGCGTGACTGTCCAGTGCACAGTCTAATAAATGCAGTGGGTGAACAAGGGTGAACGAAATTGTTGCGGTTGTGTGGAAAGGTCGAACACTAACTAATGTTATGAACAAAGTTTAGCAAGGTTTGTTCGTATAGCTTCTGAACTAGGAAATACACATTATTTCAGGATATTATAGTAAAACTAGTCTATTTAAGGCCGTGGCATCGCCCGCGTTTTTTTCAGCTGCCATTTGGTACAATACTGAGACACATATCACACTTTTTTATTGTATTTTAACTTGTACCTATGTCCTGTGTCTTGTTTTTGTACTAAATAAACGTTTTATCTATGTATTTATCTATCAGCTTATCACAGAAAGACATCGCGCATTCCTTAGGAAATTCTTTAACTCGCTGGATAAAAAGTAGTCTAAGTCAAAACATTTTCATTTTATTTTGAACTAGCCTATACCCGTGACTTCGTCCACGTGAATATCGTTTATCGCGCATCTCTTTGGAACTGTTCATCTTCCCGGGATAAAAAGTAGCCTATATGTGTATCCGGATTGTGTTCTCTCTGTATACCAAATTTTATTAAAATCCATACAGTAGTTTTTTTGCATGAAAAAGTAACAAACATCCACACTTCCATACATCCCTCACAAACTTTCAAGTTTATAATATTAGTAGGAGTAGGATAGGATAAGCATTTACATGCACTTTCAAAACGATAATTAGGAATTTGGTTGCACGGTTCCAAAAAAGTTGGTCCTATGGAAAAGAGCCGGCAAGAAACTCCATGGAGAAACTCTTATTAAATGAAATGGTACAATGGTTTGTGACATGATTTGGAAAGAATTGTGTGAGAACAATGTAGGTTAGTCTGTATGTTAATCCGAGTTATGGTTAGATCTGATGATATGTTAGATCACTGGTACACACACTGCTGACCGTGTCACACTCTAGGCTCAGCTGGACATGGCTGTCTGATGAAGACCTGGGAGCCGGTTTCCAGGCAGGTGGCAGTTTCCAACCTCCATCTTTATTGAATAGTCGGGTATACCCGATGGAATTAAAACCATCCATACCAACTTGTCTTTTGTAAAAATATCACAAGTAAACGAAGTCTTCGACGACCTAGCTTACTTGTACTGCCGAAGGTAAGAACAAACTACGCAAAAAAAAAGTATTACCTGTGAAGGAGCACAGCTATTTGATAAATTACCATCCAATATAAAAAATGTGAGCTCATTTAGTGGTTTTAAGTCTAAACTGTCTCAATATATAATAGAATATTTTTCACCGTCCTATTGAGGCTATGAAACTTTTGACTGAGTGTTCGGCGACCATTAGAATAAGTTTACTAAAATAATGTAAAAACTATTTTCATGTAAGTGGCATATTTTGTCTTTTGAAAATAAATTTCTTTAAACCGGAATTACGTGAGTGACACAGTTCATACTATTAATTGTTATATTTTGTTATGTATGTTGTTGTTTTGTTTGAAGGTAAAACGGTCTGCACAAAACAATTTTGAATGCATATGTAGTTTCACGGCAGTACTTACGTCCGTGCTGAAATAATAGCAAATGCAAAATAACCTAAAACGCGAAGCTCATGGCTACGGCACTGTAATTATTTCACACTAATTTCAGCTCACACGCCATTCTAGGCACTTCCAATTTGTTATTAACTTTAAAAATAACTTTACACTGATGTTCGTGGATAGCAACTTCATTTGTTGTTTTTTACATTAAGTAAGTGCAGGGATTTTTATAATAAAATTAGTTGTGTGCCTATTACTTCGCTTATCTCCTACTAGCTGATGTCTGCAGCTGCGCTCGCTCGGGTAAATAGTTTTAATATGCCCCATTTACGGTCAAAATTAATATCCAATCTATCCACGATTTACCCTACTCGAGATAGAAATTTGACATATTTTGTATAGAGCTTATGTCAAATTCCTATCTCTAGTAGGGCAAATCGTGGATAGATTGGATATTAATTTTGGCCGTTATAGAGTATTTGTGTCAAATGTCACCCGTGGAAGATTTTTCATAGAAACGTTTACAGTACTTTTTTACCCCCATCGGGTTTAATTTTCAAGAAACCCAAAAACATGTAATTTATTAATTGATTTAAAGATTCAACTCAATCAAGCCACGTAATAATATTCTCCCCTACAAACTTCATCAACTCATTGCACTCTACTTTATTTATTAGTCGTTTTGGGAAAAAAAAAATTGGTTATTTTATTATATACTAGCTGTACCCGTGGCTTTGCTCACGTTATCATAAGGTAAACTTTCAAATAAGTCAAATTTCAAAGATAATGGACAAATGATAGCAATAATGAATTTTTTGCCATTATTTTTTTTGTTAAAGCGCCGGGCGCAAAGTCAATGACTAAAACGTAAACCGAGAACCTAGGCCACAAACAAATTTTGAGCATAATTTACAAAAATAATACAGAATGATGTGAATGTATACAATAAAACGCCTTTTTACAAAACTTCTCTATAAACTATATTCGAGGTTTTACCTTCAGCAGCCAAAATGCACAGAGTGTCAGGGCTCGTGTCAGTGTCAGGGAGTGTGTACGCGAGAGCAAGCGACGTACAGTTGTCCATGTGAGAAGCAGCTGGTCCTGAGGTCGACAGCCGCAGCCTTCAGTGTCTGCCCCTGCGACTTATTGATGGTCATCGCGAAGCACAGACTCACAGGAAACTGTATGCGCTTGAATTGGAAAGGGTAATTGTGGGGAATCAGTGGTATACGTGGAATAAACACCGTCTTGCCAGCGGCATACCCAGTGAGAATCTCTGCCTCTATAATGTGCCTCTGCAAGGATATTACATTGAGTCGGGTCCCGTTACACAGCTTAGGCGGTATTTAGTTCCGCAAAAGCATAATCGGGACACCGACTTTAAGTTTGATAAGATGGGCAGGAAGTCCACTTTCAGAGAGAGAGTTAAGGAATTCTACTGAGTAGCGTCATCTAGATCTATAACGGTGTTTATAGAAGTATAAACCACTTCATTCCCTTAAATTTCTGAGAGAATGTTATCGTTAATGACAGCGGCTTGCTAATTTTTTGGTGTTAAAATGGCCCTCTCACACAACCAAGAATTCTGCTGGTTCGAGATTTGGCTGATGTCCCCATAAACAGAACGAATTAGGTCCTCTACCGTAAGGACCACTCTACAAAGCGTTTCCGGTAGGTCCACCTGGCCACTCTCCTCTGGATAAGTTCCTACTCCAATGTTTAAAAGGACATCAGCGAATTCTTGAGCATGTGAATTCCCGCCAAGCTGTGCTCTCATCTTGACCGTCAAGCACAATCTGTGAACTTGCGGCCAGAGAGTAGAGCGTTTTAACGAAGCATTCACCTCATCAGCCCTAGTACCTCGCTTCACCACTGGCAGCGTCTGCCGAAAATCTCTGCTAAAGAGAACTGTTACCCCACCCATGATGTTGTGGTTCCTGCGGATGTCTTGCAGGGTTCGGTCAACAGTCTCCACTGCCTTTCTGTTCGCCATCGTGCATTCATCCCATACAATTAGAGAGCAGTCTCGTAGAACAGCGGGCTTGTCACTTTCGAATAGCTGTCTTTACTCTGAGATTTGATTAGATTTTTTTGATTTTGTCCGTGTGGTGCCGGACTTAAAGAATAGCACCACCCTTATCTCTTCTCATGGGTGTCGTAAAAGGCGACTAAGGGATTCACCAGAGGATGGGCAGCAGCGTTCTCTGAGTATTTAACCAACCAACTGCGATCGCCAACCCGCCTGCCAAGCATGGCGATTATGGCATATCCCCCCCTTAATTGGGGGAGGCCTATGTCCAGTAGTGGACGTCTTTCGGCTGAAATGATGATGATGATGACTCTGAGATGAAGTTTTCGACGTGGTCATTAACAATGACAGACATTGCGCCCGGATTGTAGTCAGTTTCAGCGGCGTATTCACGATTAACGCCGGGATGATGAGCCACGGGTTGGGAAGTCAGTAAACCGTACTCACCTAATGAATTGCAGCCGATCGAAACGTCCATGTCTTGAAGTGAACAAAGATTCAAAAGTTCAAAACGCGTTCATCATATCAACATAGATCCGTAAGAAAGAATCTCCAATTGATCAGGTGTAAAATATCGCAATTCATAGGTACTAAGTGTTTTAAGACAATCAAAGAAGCAAACACAAAGACAACAAAACTAATCTCCGTTTCTCTACCCACCCATAACATCACATTTTGTGAACGAAACCATAGCGCGATCTAATTCGACGTTAACGCCATCTGGTTAGTACAGAAGAAGTATTTTAAATTAAGTAAATTAATTTACAAAACTAAGTAATCGGGAGACGTCGTCGTAAATTGGTGATATTATCCATAGATTAATGATAACAATACAAATACATTTTCACGCTTTTTTTGGTTAGGGGACTCAGCAGTTAGTAAAATAAGTGGTTCAATGGCACTTTTTGCACCAATTTCAATATTTTTTTCACTTTTAAATAGAGAAGCACTTTTTAGCAGACAATACTTTATTAAACTACTGTTAGATAACTACTGTTTGTGGTAGAAATTAAAATAAATGAAAATAAATACGGAAGCAGAAAATAATCGACACAATGCACTATTGCTCACCCCTCATACCAAATAGCGTGATCATTAATTGTTTTGTAACTTAATAATCCGCTCTTTAGCGGACGTTGTTGCTAATTAACTTAATTTGTTGAAGTTGTTTTTTTTTTTTTTATACAAAATGCAAAAAATAATCCAAAAACTAAGATTGAGGCTAAGATTCGATCTTAGAACAACACAATCGTGATCTACACGCCAAGCCACCAGGATGAGTAATTATTTACGGGAAACTACGAAATAAGCATTTTCATTCTTAAAATCTGTCGTTTAGCTCCTTTTATATATAGCGTGATGGTTATTTTTTTAAATATTAATTTAGACGTTCTGATAACGAATTATTTTAGTCTTTTTTAGTCTATAAATTATAATATTTCAATATATTAGCTGTAAAACATAAATTTGTAGACATTTTGTTACTCTACTCACCTCCCATGTCCAAAAGCGTGATGATTTGTAGCCTATAATCTGACCCGGTCTATAACCGACATTTTTCCCAAATTTCAACTAATTCTGTTCAGTAGTATTGACGTTATGCTCAAATTCTCATCTCTACGATTTTATTATATGTATAGATTATATTTTTTATGTGCACCTACCGCATGTCGTCTTGTTGTGGCAATAAATCATTTTTCTTTCTTTCTTTCTTCTTTCATATACTTAAAGATTATTTTTCCGAAGTTTCGAATGAATCGATCCAGGAGAAAAGACTTTTCATACAAATTCTAACACAAAATCCTTTCTTAGTGAGTGCTTACGTTACAAAAAGAACCTACTGTCCAAATTTCATGTTTCTGCCTTTAATTTCGGATCTGCGTTGATGAATTTATCTTTATAAGTATAGAGAGATAGATTATATGCGTTTTTCAGTAGTAATGATTTGTGATGGAACATGGAATAACGATGAAATATTTAAGCGTGTTATTATATATTTCTATCATAGGGAAATCCATCGAACATACAGCCTAATAGACGCTTAATCTTGAATCTGTGTACAATAAATTCTGTCAAGTATAACACTTTTTTTTTGGTGGTCGCGACTCCTTGGGAGGTTCGAACACGATGAAAAGACTGCAATAAAAAGCATGAATCTTTATAATTGTGAAAGGTTGGCGTGATGGGCTAAGACCTACCCTTTCTCATTCTGCAGAAGAGGCGATTCTTGAGTCCAACTGTGGGACAGTAATGCGCTGATTATGCTTTAGAAAGTATGAGTCACAGAAATAGACAGATAGAATGGTTGTAATCACGATTCATGTGTGGCAACTTTCGAACAAACTACGCGTCCCATATTGACGTCATTAATTTTTTAAAATTAACTTTAATCAAATGTACTTTACAGATTTCGTTTCTGCAGTTAGAAACAGCGCAATAAGGCATTTTTGCGGGTTTTGTTACAGTATTTGCAGAAACAAGTCATAAGGCTTACTGGGAAAGGCTTTGAAATGCCCTGCACTCTGGTGCAGAGTGTTGGCACGCGCGTCCCGCACACTTTTCGATTCTATCTATCTTACTTACCAAAATTCGGTTCACAATTTTAAACTGTAAATCGGTTCAGCCATTAAAAGTGACTTCATTGTGAGGAATTGAGGTTTTTTTTAGTTTTGCTAATCGGATAATCCTGAAAGAGTTCACAAAGCGGATTTTGATGCTATTTAAAATGAACGAAATCCGGTGAGCAAGTGAAAGCTTCGCATTGCACTTTTTTCTTTAGTTGTACAATGTTATAATGGGACTGATGGTATGCACAGTCGTATTACCTACGGCAGAGAGTCTGCTATTCCTCATAGAAAATAGCAGATTGTACCTTAGTTGTTCTTTTTTTTTTAAATGGTCAAGATCTAATTAGTTGTTTTTTGACTCTACTAATATGTACAGCCGAACTTACGTCAGTGTGTGTGTGTACGTTATTAATTACAAAAACCGCCTTTACCACTTACGAAATAAAGACACTGTCAAGGTTAAACTGTTACCATCGACGTGAGGTTGACTGTACCTAATGTTAAATATTCAAGCGCAAAATCAATCATTCATATATGTACTTATTTATGTCTTCAGATAATGAATAACAAACTCGCATCTTATGTAGTTTCTTGAATACTCAACTACTAGTTTCCTAGGTAACTCTAAAACACAAACTTTTCCTACAGTATTGTGTTCCGTATAATTGTGCCGCGTTCTCTCCGAGTGTTGTGCAAGCGAGCAGCGGCTAAATGGCTGAGTTGCCAGCAACAGCACAGAAGTATGTACACTTACAGAACAAACAGGTAACAGTGAAGGTACTACTTCTACCATTTGCTCTAGAATGTGGTGGGAGGTGAGAGTTTTGGAGTACGCGTGCAATTTAACTTGGCCGGAGTGAAGTTAGGCACTATGCAGGTTTTCCCACTTCCCACCATCCATAAAATTATTACTATGATGGTTTCTTGACAACTTCAGTCCGGCCAAGTTAGATTGCGTCTATTGTAGCTACCAAAAATAATGTTGGTTTTGAAATAAGAATTCTTGTTTGAGACTGATTGTTTTTTCCACGATGCAAAGTTTGATTGGCTCATATTTATTCTACTAGCCAGGCAGTCTACCGAAATGCTTACAGAACTAAAGCTAGCGAGCGACATACATAATCAGACCACTATTGTTCCACTCTTCTCAGAATAAGAAGATTAATGCTACCATGCTGGCCTAGTGTGGGTTGGTGGCCTACACACCATCAAGAACTGTTTGGAGCACTCTCAGTTGTGCAGGTTTCCTTACGATGTTTTCCTTCACCGTTAAAGTAAGTGATAATCTAATTCTGACCTGCACATGAATTCGAAGCGAAGTTAGGTGCGAGACGAGTCCGAACTCAGACCCTCCTACATGTTTACCGCTAGGCTATCACTATATGGGACGCGACGTGCAAAACGCAAATGCGTTCGGCTTACATGCGTTTTCAAGTCGATCATTGGCAAGCGCAAGCCTCATTCCCCTCTGTATCGAGTCCTGTATCAATCGAATTTGAATTCTAGTTAGTGTCAATTCATGCTGGGACCGAATTCACGTAATTTCATGATGCGCCGATCAAGTTGCAGTGATGCTGCAGTTTGTTTCTGACAGCGATTGCTGTTGATAAGAGAATACGAAAAGCATTGTTTTGATCAAAATTTAACTGCAACTGCGCTGCAACTGTACTTCTTTTGTTACGTGAATTGGCCTTCTGCATTCCTCTAGGATTAGGATTAGGAAGCAGTGATAGCCTAGTGGTTGAACGCTTCCCTTCCATACAGGAGGGTGTGAGTTCTATGCCGGCCCACACCTCTGACTTTTCGAATTCATGTGCGGATTTATACTCGATTATCACTTGCTTCAACGGTGAAGGAAAACATCGTGAGGAAACCTGCACGCCAGAGAGTGCTCCATACAGTTCTCAATGGTGTGTGTAGTCCGCCAACCCGCACTAGGCCAGCGTGGTGGACTAAGGCCTTAGCCTTCTCATAATGAGAAGAGGCCCGTGCCTAGCAGTTGGACAGTAATGGGCTGGTTATGTTATGTGTTATGTATTCCTCTAGGAATTGACATTAAAAGAAAGAAAGAAAGAAAGAAATAAAAGAAAAAATATGTATTAGCTCGATTTGGTTCAGAACTAGGCCTAACTAAGGCCCCAGAATGCAGTTTTTGTGCAAAAACTATTAGAATGAAACAGTGTCGTTGTTCCTGTTTACTACTATTTTCATGGTGTACAATAAAGTATATTCTATCTATCTATCTATCTAATTTTGCATGTTTATTTATTGTACCATTTTCTAAAATTACTGACAATTCATTTTGTTCGTAAGACGTATCTTTTAACAACAAAATATCTCAATTTTCACGTTGGTTTGTGCCGTTTACCGTGAAATTATAATAACACACAAAGTTAGACAAACACTCTCTCAAAACGCGTCTGTTACGTTCATTTCTAACTTGGCTAATTATATCATGAATGTTCGGCTTTCAGAGAATTTGTTGATATCGGTATCTACCTACATCAAAGAATCCTTACAAAGGATTTTGGATTATAAGTTGTACATGTAAAGCTTCTATTAAGTTAACAGTTTGGGAAAATTTCGGGTTGTCCACTAGTATTAAATTCTAATTCGAAAACCTGTCGTGAACAAGTAGTTAGGTTAAATGACAATAAATAATACTGACTGCACAAGCTCTTGAAAGTGTAGTTATATCTATGAAATATTAGTCTATGTCAGTTTGTTGAAGATTTTTTTCTCGTAACATAAGATGGCAGAGCGCTTGTGCAAAGTGTTGTGGATTCGATTTCTGCATGGAACAAATATTTATTAGGCTACAGTCACAGATATAGTAAAAATCATAGACACGGCGAACAATCATAGTGAAGCCAAAAAAAACTGGGCTCCTTCGTGTACTACTAGCGCTTACGCACAAACTATGCACCTGACGGATATTTGCTTCCGCGATGCTTACTGCATGATACCGCGAAGTGTATTGAGAGGGGTGAGCACGGTTTGAGATGCATATGTGTGCGTGAGCGTTGGTTGTACACGCAGGTGCATAGTTTTTTTTGGCTTCACTATGATTATTCGCAGCACTTCGTCTATATTTTTTAGCACATTATTTTATTTGCCATCTGAAATAATCTACTTCTTCGCCTTACATCCACTAAATGGGGAGCTACACCTCAAGTCCTGCGAACGACCGGAATGGCGCTCTGTTTTTCTGCTGGGGAATTCGCCTGCCCAGTATGGAGCCGCTCCGCCCACGCAAGGATACAGCTCTAAATGAAACGTGCCGGATTATTACTGGTTGTCTTAAAACGACCCCGGTACGAATGCTATATCCTCTGACTGGCATTGCTCCTCCTGATGTTCGAAGGACAGTAGCAAATCGCATTGAGAAAGCGTAAATAGAAGATGAGTCACGTCACCCAATGCACAACTACAGCACAGTGCCTCAAAGGCTTAAAAGTAGTAAAAACTGTTTCAGGTGCCTGGTTCCGGCTGATACCAATGCCTCAAAAGAAAGGTGCGATCTCTGGCGACAAACGTTTGAAAACGTCTGTTTTCTTTGTAAAACCATCGGAAACCCTTCCACCTGAGCATGTACTGCCGTGGTCAACTTGGAAACCCTTAAATAGACTTCGGAACAAGTTGGCAGAAGCAAAGATAATCTCCAAAAATGGGGTTTCACGGACGGTTTAGACATCCAGTGTGAGTGCGGCGAAACCCCACAAACAATGGCTCACCTTCTATCTTGTACCGCGTGCCCAGTCACCTGCACACCTGCACTGTGAGGACCTAGTGACCGCCAACCACAATGCAGTGCGCGTTGCGGAACACGGGCCCAACAAAATTTGACAAAATTTGCCATCGACTCGCTAAGAAAAAGAAGAAGCACATTATAATGAATGATTAATGTTTTTAGATATTAATGGTCACAATCTTTAATAATAAACGATACGTTCAAGTGGTTGTACTTACCTATGAAAATTTGAATGAAAAAAAAAAAAACATTTACAAGATGGAAACGTTGCGTCACGTCAATTATTTCGCTATATTAGTACAAAACAATAAGGAAACTGTGAAACGTTAAAATAATAAAGTGACATGAATAAGTAAAAAAAAAATTACGTCATGTATGTTTCAAGTCCTTTTGAGTCTTCCATACATTTACTACAACACGGCATTTATTGACTACTTAGAACTTTTAGATGTGGAGAAGAGCTTAGTAAAAATAAAGAAATCTTTAAAAGAAACCATTCAAAGAAATAATTGCTTAAAAGCAACAACTTTAATTACATTTCTAACTATTCAATTAAGATGTTGTCCAAAGTTAAAAAGGCACGGATTTATTTGTACTGAAAAAATATGTTATTGCAATAATAAATAATTATTAATAACTATTTAATTTATATTAAATATATTAATTTCTTATTAAACTTTTTTGTTGTTTCTTTTGTATTTCTTGTGAGTGGCGTAGTAAATGTACAACGCAAAGCGTTAATTGAAAAAAAGTTTCCTTTGTTTAGTTTTAAGTTTGGAACTATCTTTTAAATGACGAAATAATCGACTGGACCCACTTAACGTTTCCACCCTGTATACATAGGTACACGACCAAGTAAATTTTATGGTCTTCATCCGACGAGAGTGGGCCATACTTTTTCTAAATGAGATTCTAGAATAACCCCTCTAACTAATAGGTTGTTTACAGCACGGAATAAAGGAAATAAGGGGAAGTTACCCCACGCGTGGCACAATTAACATTAGTGTATTCGCGCTTAGTTTTCCGCTGCGACACTATGACGTCTCGAATGCTTACGTGAAATACTAGATTATACCTAATTCTGTAATAAAAAAAAAGTAAAAATGAAACCAGAACGAAAAATGCTTCTCATAGAGGTGTATTTTACCACCGCTATGTGTACAATTTTGATACATTGCAATAAAAAAAATTTTTTTTTTACTTAAATAAAGATCTAAAAAAAAAAATATACTTGTATTAAGATTTAATTTAAAAAAAAACATTATTTATTTGCTTGGGGCTTACCCATCTGAATTTTAAATAGACCCAATTACATAGTAGTTTTTTCAGTATTTTAATGTACGATTTCAATAGTCAATGTATAATTCGTAAGGGCACTTCTACATGTTTTCATTACTCTGTGGCTGTAAAAGCCACCATTTATGAAAATGAAACTATCCAATTAGACGTTATAAGTGTTCAGATACTCGTCACGATTGTTCGGACTAACATGAGTCCAGTGGCCGTAATTATGGTAAAATATTCGTGACTATATCACATAATATTAATTCGTAGTTGTACAAGGGGAATACTTACATCTACGTACCTTTTTTTGTTAATTCGGGGCTTGAACTTATTGTAGTGATTATGTACTTGATTTCATATTTTATGACTTAATATTTTTTTAGTAGACTTGCTATGGGTTTTTATAGATTTCGTCAAAATAATTGGTGTAGTTTAATAATTTACACTTTTCATCAATCTTCATGTTCTGGAGTGGTGACCGCGTACTGGAAATCGTAGCGTGAGTAGGCCCCCCGCCAGGTAGACCGACGACCTGAAGAACGTGGCTGAGGGGGACTGGGTGCGGAAGACCGAGGACCAAGTGTTGTGGCGCAACTTGGGAGAGACTTATGTCCAGCAGTGGACTGCGATAGGCTGATTTGATGATGATAACGTTTAAGATGAAACCAATTGTTTAATAAAAATAAACTGAAAAAACGGCTGATCTGTTACTTCGTTGATGAACTTAACCCGTAAATACACCACTCTACATCAACTCTTTTTATCCTGCGTAAATATTAGTATTTTTTAAACTCAAACTAATAAAGAATGTTCTCAAACAATCGAAACACCTACATCTATTACAATATTTGAAAAATATACATCTTATGATAATAATTCAGACAAATTAATCTTAACTATTATAAAATTGTAAACGTCTGTTTGTTTGTTTGTTTGTTCCAGCATCACGCTAAAACTACTGGACCGATTTTGATGTTTTTTTTTTTGTTTGAAAGCTGATGATCTGACTTAAAAACTGGTATGGGTTTTGAGAAAGAAAGAAAGAAAGAAAAAAAGAAAAAACTTAATTCGTGGGTTGCGTACTCACCCGACAGATCGAAGCTTCTATGCATTTGCACGAGCGGATAGTAATGTACGATGGAGTGGAGTGAAGTGGAGTGGACAGGGGATGGGACTGGGGATGGGACTGGGGACGGGACAGGGGACGGGACTGGGGACGGGACAGGGGACGGAACATGGGACGGGAAATGGGACGGGACATGAGACGGGACATGGGACAGGACAGTGGGACGGCACATGGGACTGGACACAGGACAGGACATGGGACAGGACATGGGACATGGGACGGGATGATAGTGATATAGTGAGATAGTGGGACGGGACGATAGTGATATAGTGAGATAGTGGGACAGTGGGATAGTGGGACAGTGGGACAGTAGGACAGTGGCAGTGGGACGGTGGGACGGTGGGACAGTGGGGCAGTGGGGTAGTGGGGCAGCGGGGCAGCGGGAGAGTTCGCCAGTGGGGCAGTGGGATAGTGGGGCAGTGGGGTAGCGGGGCTGTGGGGCAGTGGGTTTGTGGGGCAGCGGGACAGTGGGGCAGCGGGGCAGCGTTACGGGGCAGCGGGGCAGCGAGGCAGCGGGGCAGTGTGCCAGCGGGGCAGCGGGGCAGTGGGGTACCGGGGCAGTGGGTTAGTGGGGCAGTGGGACAGCGGGTCCGTGGGGTAGTGGGGTTGCGGGGCAGTGGGGAAGTGGGGCAGTGGGGCAGTGGGGTAGCGGGGAAGCGGGGCTGTTGGTTACCGGGGCAGTGGGGCAGTGGGGTAGCGGGGCAGCTGGGCAGCGGGGAAGCTGGGCAGTTGGTTTCCGGGGCAGTGGGGCAGTGGGTCATCGGGGCTGTGGGGCATCGGGATAGTGGGGCAGCGGGGCAGATGGGTAGTGGGGCAGTGGGATAGTTGGCCAGCGGGGCAGTGGGGCAGCGGGGCCGTGGGGTAGTGGGGTAGCGGGGCAGTGGGGTAGCGGGGCAGCGGGGCAGTGGGTCAGCGGGGCAGCTGGGCAGCGGGGCAGTGGGGCAGCGGGGCTGTGGGTTACCAGGGCAGTGGGGCAGTGGGATAGAGGGGCAGCGGGGCAGCGGGGAAGCGGGGCAGTTGGTTACCGGGGCAGTGGGGCAGCGGGGCAGTGGGGTAGCGGGGCAGCAGGGCAGATGGGCAGCGGGGCAGTGGAGCAGCGGGGTGGGGCAGCGGGGCAGTGGAGAAGCGGGTTGGGGCTGCGGGGCAGTGGGGCAGCCGGGCATTGGGCAGCGGGACAGCGGGGCAGTGGGATAGTGGGGCAGCGGGGCATTGGGGCAGTGGGGTAGCGGGGCAGTGGGGAAGCTGGGCAGCGGGGCAGTGGGGCAGCGAAGCTTTGGGGTAGCGGGGCAGTGGGGTAGTGGGGAAGTGGGGCAGCGGGGCTTTGGGGTAGCGGGGCAGTGGGGCAGCGGGGCAGCTGGGCAGCGGGGCTGTGGGGCAGTGGGGTAGTGGGGCAGTGGGGTAGCGGGGCAGTGAGCCCGCGGGCCAGTGGGGCAGCGGGGCAGTGGGGCAGTAGGATAGTGGGGCAGCGGGGCAGTGGGGTAGCGGAGCAGTGGGGCAGCGGGGCAGTGGGGCAGTGGGGCAGCGGGGCTGCGGGACAGTGGACTGGACTGGAATGGACTGGACTGGACTGGACTGACGTGGGTTAGCAGAAATTAACGCGAGTGGAGCCGCGGGTAAAAGCTAGTATAATATAATAATATTATGTTGCCTCTGTGCCTCATAAAATAATAACTATTAAATTCTTAGTACGAAATTCTTACGATATTCTATGGTATATTAAATACTGTTTATTAAATTCAATTACTATTATTCTGAGCGTTTTCGTGTATTCAAATAATAACTTGTTAATTCAAATGAAACCTAATATTAAATACTCATTCACCTAACGAAAGTATTGTCGAAAATTGTGTTGCTTCTCTAACAGAAAATAATTTAATTTGCACGAGTTCATCTTTTGTTTTAATTTCATGACTATTACAAACAACTGATTATTTTCTTTGTAAAGTTCATTGTATTTTGCAATTTAAAACAATATTACTACTAAGTATTTATTTTTTTATACTTAACGGGCTTGCGTTTGACCGCCACCTCACCTGATGTTAAGCGATGGTGCGGTCGACGATGGTTCATGTTTGCCCAGCAAAGGTGAGAGGATGGTAGTGAAATATTTCGACCCTTCCTCTCAAATGGCCACACCGGGCATTGTACCGGAACACAACTAGGTCGCTTGGCGGCACGTCTTTGCCCGGTAGGTGGTCGCAAGCCGTCAGTCGTGGCCTACCACCAGTATGTCACCTGATTTGCATCACCCAGGGATCTTCATCATCATCATCATCATTTCAGCCGAAAGACGTCCACTGCTGGACATAGGCCTCCCCCAAGCATCGCCACAACGACCGGTCCTGTGCCTTCCGCATCCAGCGGATTCCCGCGACCTTCACCAGGTCGTCGGTCCACCTTGTGGGGGGCCTACTCACGCTGCGCCTTCCAGTACGCGGTCGCCACTCCAGAACTTTACTGCCCCATCGGCCATCCGTTCTGCAAGCAATGTGCCCCGCCCACTGCCACTTAAGTTTGGCAATTCTTCGGGCTATGTCGGTTACTTTCGTTCTCCTGCGAATCTCCTCATTTCTGATTCGATCACGCAGGGACACTCCGAGCATAGCCAAAAGTATGAATATTGAACATCAACAAAAGTATGGATATCTCACGTTACGTGAATTAAAGCAAGCGAAACTACTAATAATTAAATATGTGCAGCGATGTGAATTTGCGGATGACATTGAATGCATTCGAAAGCAGATAAGCAGTAAGAGCAGATTATTGAAGCTAAATCCGTTTTTGGATAACGAAGGAATTTTACGTGTTGGAGGTCGTTTGAAAAACGCTCAAATACACAGCGATATGAAATTTCCTATCATAATACCTCATGATGGCATTTTATCAGAGCTTTTAATAAAGCAATCTCATCAATTAACTTTTCATGGAGGGCCCCGTCTGACCTTATCGAACTTGAGGCAGAGGTATTGGATTATATCTGGAAATCGAGCAGTTAAGAAGGAAGTGAGAAAATGCGTAAAGTGCAGAAAACATGATCCAAGACTACAGTATCAGCTAATGGGGAATCTACCTCAAGAAAGAGTTAATCCAGCACCTCCGTTCTATCACACTGGCGTCGATTACACTGGGTACGTCGAGGTCAAGTCTAGCAAAGGACGGGGAGTTAAAACTAGTAAGGGGTACGTGGCTTTATTTATATGTATGGTGACGAAGGCCATACACCTTGAATTGGTCTCAGACCTTAGCAGCATTGCATTTTTGGCGGCCCTTCGAAGAATGGCTGCACGAAGAGGAGCGCCTCACCATATCTATAGCGACAACGGTACCAACTTTGTTGGGGCTAATCGAATGATACAGGAAGAATTTTACGACCTGAAGAAAACCCTTGATGAAAGCTTCTTTAAAGAAATAACCGACCTAAACATCGAATGGCATTTTAATGCACCATCTTGGGCAAGCGCGGGAGGACTATGGGAGAGAGCTGTCCGCAGCTTGAAGCATCACTTAAAACGTGTCGTAGGCGATCAAAAACTAACCTATGAAGAGTTTAGCACCCTTTTAGCACAGCTGGAAGCATGTCTAAATTCCCGACCCTTATGTTCGTTATCTGAAGATGTGGAGGACTTGGATGTTCTAACTCCTGCAGACTTCCTAACTAGTAGAGCTGGAACGACCGTTATCGAGACAGAGCATGACGCTAGAAGCAGGTGGAATTTAGCATATAAATTATCTCAGGACATCTGGAAACGATTTAAGACGGATTATCTTACGCAATTATCGGTTCGAAGCAAATGGCTAAAACAGCAAGCGAATATGAAAGTTGGAGACTTGGTGACAATCCAAAATGAAAATCTACCACCTGGTAAATGGATGATGGGACGAGTTATAGAGCTCCATCCTGGTCAAGATGGTTTAGTCCGGGTAGTCTCACTAAAGACAAAAAATGGTGTGTTAAAGCGACCGATCGTAAAACTCTCAGTTTTGCCTATAGACACCTCTAGCGAAAAAGAAAAATATGAAAACAGGAATGTAAAGGCAACAAGAAAAAAAGCGGTATCAAAAATTACAAGCAATTTTATATCATTAGCGATGTATTTTATATTATTTATGACGTTAGTCAGTGGCTCGTACGCCTCTTATAATATAACTAAATCAAATAGATATCAAGGACTTTATTTCGACAAGATCGGCAACATGAGGATGACACGAGATCAGTCTAAGTTTGTCGTTTATTATAACATGGATCCGTACTGGCAAGGAATGACAGCACTAGAGAAATATCAAAAATACCTTGAAACCATGTGTGCATCAATAAACACGGTATCACACTATGACGTAATTATCTTGCATATACGTCACAGTTTATCAGAACTAGAGTTCAGTAACCGAGTTTTACTTGGTCAGCAAAACGGCACGCGTACTCGTAAGAGGCGCGGCCTTATCAACGGAATTGAGTACCTTGCGTATGCATTGTTCGGGGTACTAGACGAGCAGTTCGCTGAACTATATCAAAAAGATATTACTCACATAAGAGAAGATCAAAAACATTTAGCGAAGTTATGGAGAAACCAAACAGCGGAAGTTGAAGGGGAATACAATGTTCTTTAACGAATTGAAGAAACAATAAATAAGTAGCATGAAGTGAAAAACATACGTATGAACGAATTAAGTAAAGCAGCGAACACATTGAAGGAAGAAATTCGAAGCGTAGAAATTGTAAATGAGTTTATATTATTGGCTATGATAGCCAACAACTTAATCTTGAACCTAAAAAACATTCAAGATCAATTGGTCGACATGCTCACCGATGTTCATCATCAGAAATTGAATACCCATATTCCTTCTCCACAACTACTACTAGACCAATTGAACATTATCTCCAGCCATCACAGCCAGGTGACAAAGGATCTGTCGCTGCCAATCGAAAACATTCATCAAGAGCTTGTCAAAATATATCAGTTACAGATCAACTTGCAGAAGGACACTTACCTGCCCTTGAGCGAAAGCAAAATACAACAGTGTGTAAACAGCGGCTCTTTTAACTATTTATGCAACATGCATACAACTATTTATCACATGAAGAATTATCAGTTTGTGTATTTACGATCCAAGCACCCGAAAATGCCAAACAAGCATCGCTGCGTGTAGTAATAGCAAGTGGACACAATTAAGTAAAATAAATAGCTTTTTATCATTCTGTTATGGACCATGTGAACTGCGCTTTATGTGTAGAGATCAAGTTACAATTGAACAGATGACTGGTCCTTGTATAATTAACCATATCGGAAACAGTTTAAAATTGGACATTAATTTTCATATCTAAATAGCTACTATCTTTTGTTATTTTATGTAATTTTTGGCTTGGGAGCATGTACGGTGCAGCCGTACCTAAATAGCAACATAAGCAACTCTTTTATAACACGCGGTTAACCCGCGTCATAACTTCAGTCGTATGTCGTAAGTCGTAACGGAACAAAGACACGGGCTCCACCAAACACGCTCCGCGGTCACATATCAGTGCAAATATATCGTTTATAATTAAGTCTATCGGTCTTTTATTTGTGGGCCTCATCGTACGCCCTACACTCTCCATTGCCCTTTGAGTGACTTTGAGGCTTCTTATCAGGCCCATTGTGAGCGACCACGTTTCAGTACCGTAAGTAATTACTGGCAACACACACTGGTCAAAGACTTGCGTCTTGAGACACTGCGGTATTTTGGACGAGAAGATATTGCGTAGCTTCCCGAACGCTGCCCATCCCAGGGATCACGTGTAGGGATTCGGGGAAAGGAGGATACTCTCCTACGGGCCTGGGTGACTCGATCCCCAAAAAAAGTACTTTTTATAATGATCAAATACGAAATGTTTTCAGAATCATTATTCTCAGCATCTGATTTAGACATGGAATTAGGTCACACTCATAATACTGACACAATGATAATAATTCGTATGACTCATCTTCTTAAACATTTCAAGCCACGAAGTAGTTCTTTTATGCCTGCTAAGTTTGTCGCCAACTCAGACCAAAAGAATAAGATAGACGGAGCGCGTAGAGCTAGCGACTAATACCAGAATAATACAAAATGACAAAGGAGTACCTATCTACCTACTATTCCGCCCACATGACAGTGTTCGTGAACCGCGGTCGGTAGCTAATCTTATTCTTTTAGTTTGAGGCTTAGAGATACGCTCCAGATTGCGGCTTGCGAACACTGTGCGGTACTCCTTTGGCAATTTGTATTCCTTTTTCTGGATTAACTCGCTAGTTCTACGGGCTTCGTCTATCTTATTCTTTTGGTCTGAGGTCGCCAAGTAATAATTCAAATAAATATTTCGCAAATATATATATAGGATATTGTTTATTGTACAGCGATAGGGAAAAACAATTAATAAATTAATGTGACACTACCACAGTACAATTGACGGTCATGAAAACAATTTCAATTACTATTTATTCTTATTCTTTATTGTACACACAAATATTCATTTAGATTACAGTAGGAAAGTTTATGTATATCGGCGAGCTTAACTCGGACCTGAGTTTTCTAACAGCTAACCTTAGAGCTATAGAGAGATGTTGAATGTAGAGGACAGAAACAAGTGTACAACATAAATTAAACCTACTTTATTTACTTACAGTACATACGTATTTCAAGCAGATATGAACACACATGTATCTCAAACACCTTATCCAAAACCTCACGTCACCATCAAAGATAATATAATCACTACGTTTAGTCACCATGACGTAAACAGTCTATGTTGTGAGTTACATTTGCAATACTAAAGGAGATTGTAATAGCCTGCCATTTTGCTCGTGAATCATCCGCAAAGGTTCATATATCATGCTGTAGATGCATTGAGGGCCGCGGCGTTGACGACGATGTTCGATTGTGAAATATCGGAGCAGATATTACTTATGCCTTTTATTACACCATACGTGATCTTGGGTGTAATCATAATAGATCTACGAGACCCAGAGCAATCTATGTAACATTTCCTGGTGTGTCCATTATTTCCAAACACCTACACGATAGATGATCTCTACGCCACCAAAAGTGCCACGTTTTATTCAAGTAATATTTGAAGTTCTTTGAACCATTGACATAATAAGATGAAAATTATTGCCACGGCTTCGCTCGCATAGAATTCTATTTATCACAGAAATAAGTTATCGTGCATCCCTTTAGAACTGTTTATCTTTCCAGGATAAAAAGATCAAGGTTATAGTCTATCTGTGTGCCAAATTTCATTCAAATCAGTTCAGCCTTTTCATCGTGATTGAAGGATAAACAAACATCCACATTTTCGCATTTATAATATTAGGTAGGATCACGTATCCATACTTCCATACTTTAATATTATAAATGCGGAGGTAACTCTGTCCATCTGTGTGTTTGTTACCTTTCCACCTCTGAACCGATGGTAATGAAATTTGGCAAAGCCTGGGAACTAGAGAAAGTCACATGCTACTTTTTATCCCGAGAACATAAACAGTTCCCGAGGGATGCACGATAGTGACTTTCTGTGATAAACCGAATTACATGCGTGTGAAGCAGCGGGCAGAAGCTAGTGTAATGTAACATCCCCAATTATCGACACATTAAGGAACACTCACAAGTATTCTTTTTTAGACATTGGTTTTGTGATTATTGTTTACGTACCTGTGGTGCACTATATAACAGTTCAATGTTTATTAGATAATATTTAACCGTAACAAGACAAAGACAAGACAAAGGTTATGTAGAATTCCCATATAGCACCCATTCCCGTAAACATCGGAGAATCTACACTCGAAGTTGTTGACGATTATGTATACCTAGGACAAACTGTCCAGCTAGGTAAGTCCAACTTCGAGAAAGAGGTCAATCGTCGAATCCGACTCGGTTGGGCAGCGTTCGGGAAGCTACGCAATATCTTCTCGTCCAAAATACCGCAGTGTTTCAAGACGAAAGTCTTTGACCAGTGTGTGTTGCCAGTAATTACTTACGGTACTGAAACGTGGTCGCTCACAATGGGCCTGATAAGAAGGCTCAAAGTCACTCAAAGGGTAATGGAGAGGGCTATGCTCGGAGTGTCCCTGCGTGATCGAATCAGAAATGAGGAGTTTCGCAGGAGAACGAAAGTAACCGACATAGCCCGAAGAATTGCCAAACTTAAGTGGCGGTGGGCGGGGCACATTGCTCGCAGAACGGATGGCCGATGGGGCAGTAAAGTTCTGGAGTGGCGACCGCGTACTGGAAGGCGCAGCGTGGGTAGGCCCCCACAAGGTGGACCGACGACCTGGTGAAGGTCACGGGAATCCGCTGGATGCGGAAGGCACAGGACCGGTCGTTGTGATGATGCTTGGGGGAGGCCTATGTCCAGCAGTGGACGTCTTTTGGCTGAAATGATGATGATGATGTGATTTAACCGTATACCAAATTATAATTGTGCTCTTATATTCTGAAGTTGGTGTGTACTATCACCTGGGTGCATAAGATGGACATAATTTGTGTACATTGTGCATAGGCCTACGCCCAGCAGTAAGACAAAAATTGGCTGATAAAGCTAAGCTAAGAACTACTCAATCCTCAATATATTTATTGCATTCACAATGTATTTCTTAGGTGGTAGACTTAAAACTATGAGATCATTGTGAACCCTGTCTAACTACTAAAAAGGTCGCTTATCGTTAATCAGTAACAATGTTAATTAAGTTTAAGATTGTAATTTGCCAGCACTTGAGCTTGGATGAAGCGAGGTCAGCTAATATTATATTAATTAGAGTTCGCGGTCACTGGCCATGCATACCCAGTGCGTGACGAACCGTAAGCCACGCTACTACCTACCACACGAAAACAAGCCGAAATTAAAAATATACAGGATGTACTACACAAAAACAAGCTGAAGTTAAAAATTTACAGGATGTCCCATCGCTATGCTACTTAGAGGGAAAGTACTTTAAATACTGAAAATAGGAAACTTTACTTCAAGAAGACTTCGTTTTATTTTTTAAATCGAGTAATACTGCATTCAAGAATTTTTCAAAAGGGTGCGTTGTTGAGATTAAAGAATAATTCAAACAACCATAGTTAAGAGTATACTAACTCGAACTAACTCGTACTAACTTTTATTATGGAAAAATCAAACAGATTGTATTATTATTACTGACCCTGTCAAGATATATGAACAGAAGCCAATACAGGATGGCGACTGTGTTACTACAATTTCCAGCTCATGCATGAGATTTTAAATAACCTGTAAAAGCAAAATTTCTTAATTGAAAATATAAAATGAAGTCTCCTTTAAGTAAAATTTCATATTTCTAATATTTAAAGTACCTCCATGAAACATAGCGATAGAACAGCCTGTATAGCAGACACGCAATTGTAACATAAATGTATAGAAATTAAAAAATACGAGTAAATATACCTACTACGGGTAATAACTTTTGTAGATTTTAAAGCGAATGACCTTACCTTCGTGATAACTTTTAGAACTAAAGTTAGAAGTGATTCATAATTTTGATATAGTTCGTAGGTTTGGTAATTATGGGTGATTGCGGCCTTGTGTCGGGTACTTATTAAATACGTCTTTGAGAAATGACTTTTCGACGAGTAGTATTGATTTGTTTGATTGCCTTCAGCCTAAATATAGATAATGGAGAAAATTACTGTTCTATTTCGCCTTTATCCATATTTGTACTGATTTAGTTTTGAAGCATTATTAATAGAATTCCTTTTAAAAATCTATGTCACAGACACAGACATAGTAAAAAATATAGACTAAGTGCTGCGAACAACAATAGTGAAGCCAACAAAAACCGTGCTCCTTCATGTACAACCAGTGCTCACGTACACACCATGCACCTGAAGGATAAATCGATAAAATAGTCCAGTAAGGTACTGGACGATTTTTTTTTTGGTATTGGTATAACGGGCCATTTTCCGCAACTCCACGCTCGGCGTGTATTTTGCGTGTGGGTGGGAATAACTTGTTTACTCGAGCCACCCCAGCTGTGGACTCGGACTTACTGGACGATGCCGCGACATGTGAACTGAGAGAGGTGAGCACGGTTTAAGGTGCATGTGTGTGCGTGAGCGCTGGTTTGTACATGGAGGAGCACGGTTTTATTGGCTTCACTATGGTTCTTCGCAGCACTTAGTCTATATTTTTTACTATATCTGTGGTCACAGATTCCTGCCCTTATCCCAATTTATTTGGAGTCGGCGCAGCATGTTTTTTTCTTCCATACATCTCTATCAGCTGTCATCTCCGTGTTCACTTTCTTTCTATTCATATCATCTTTCACACAATCCATCCATATTTTCTTCGGTCTCCCTCTTTTCTTATAGCCATCAACATTCATACTTAAAACTTTCCTCGTAACATGCTCCTCATTCCTCCTCATCATATGTTCATACTATGATAGTCTGTTGCTACTTAACTTCTCTGTCACTGGCGCTACTTTCAGACTCCCTCTTACATATTCATTCTTACATATTCATTCATTCATTCAATAACTTAAAACGTATGTTAGTAGGTATTACAGTGAGTGAAGAAGAAGTGAGTGAAGATAGGTAATCAATTTATCTTACCTATCAGTCTGTCCACCCAGTGTTTCTGGACACTAATGATAATAATGACACTAATGATATAATTATGCCATAATTGCCACGCTTGACAGGTGGGTTGGCGATCGCAGTTGGTTGGTTAAATAC
This sequence comes from Asteroscopus sphinx, assembly GCA_949699075.1. Classification (NCBI taxonomy): domain Eukaryota; kingdom Metazoa; phylum Arthropoda; class Insecta; order Lepidoptera; family Noctuidae; genus Asteroscopus; species Asteroscopus sphinx. Next base: position 18,923,977 of record OX453013.1, read on the forward strand.
TCAGAGAACGCTGCCGCCCATCCTCAGGTGAATCCCTTAGTCGCCTTTTACAATCCCCATGAACAGAGATAAGGGTAGTGCAATTCTTTACGTCCGGCACCACACGGAAAAAAGGAGTTCCCCATTTGGTTGCCGAAAAAGTGAAGAATGTCGTGCAGGGACTACCTGATTAACGGAAAGTAATAGAGACGATCTTCTTGGACCTTAAGGACCTATTCACAATCCGCTGATGTACTGAATTTAACCATAATAACCAAATTGAGTTTTTAATTTATTTTTTTGCTTAAAATGTAACATGGTATAAAAACTATCACAATCGATTCTCCTGAACAAACTAGTTTCTCAAATTGTGTAAACAAAAAGTAACATTGTGTATGATCTTGATCAGACAGTCAGTAAAAATAATTCTCAGAAATCTGAATAAGTTCATTAAATCCTTATTAATCAGCAATTTCAGTAACCAATTAATAAATAATATTAATTGACAATTGAAATCAACAATGAACTGACTGAAAAATTTAAAACGTTTATAGTTTTTAGGGTCCGTCTGTCTGTCACAGGACTGTATTTTTGTAACTGTAATAGATAACCAGTTGAAATTTTCACAGAAAATGTGTTGCTATGAGGTGTATCACGACAAATACTAAAAACAAAAAATAGGCTAAAACCAAAAGGGGTCCCCATACAAGAAACCTCGAAAAACATGCATTTTTTTTTACGTTTTTGTTCCTGCTCTATCTTCAAAACGGTAATACATACTAGCGTCAAACTTGGTTTGATTATAGTGCATACTATGTAGTTTAGCAACAAATACTAAAATAGAGCAAACGTTGACATATGTGGTGGTCCCTACGTAAGAAAGAGATGTAAAATTTCACATTTTGCGTACGTTCGTTGATGTCTTTTGATAAACTCTCGCAAATTAAATCAGTTTCTATGGGGTATCAGGTCGATGGGTGGTACGGAACCCTTACTGTGTGAGTCCGACTCACACTTGGCCGTTTGTTTTTCTATTTTTCAAATCAGCATTTTATACAAATTAGTGACGAGGTACTTTTAAGACCTAATATAAAAACTTCATAAGCACTAAACTGTGGTCCATTATTATTGCTTAATAAACTAAATTATGGATGATTATAGTTTAAGTACTAAATCTCATTTGAACTTAAAGGTCTTTGGAACTTAGTTTTAGTCTATAATTTTATGGTAATGTAGGCAATAAGGCTCAAATAATAAGTAGACTTTCTTTTGACGTATGAATGTTGAAATGTGATGTCGATAGCATAGAAATCTAAATAATAACACAACAACATAACATAACATCACGCCTGTATTTCCCCGAAGGGGTAGGCAGAGGTGTATTATATAGTACACCCACATTTCGCCAGTTATGTTATAAGTCCCATGTAATAGGGGGCGAGCCTATTGCCATTAACCGGGCACAAATCCAGACTCCGGGCTGCTACTGAGAATTTCCTAATGAAAAAACCCAATAACACTTTGCCCGACCCGGGAATTGAACCCAGGACCCCATGCTCAGCAGTCACGCTTGCGACCACTAGACCAACGAGCCAGTCTAAATAATAAGGTAAGATAAATTTTATCTACTGTCTTTTAATACCGGAACGCGTATCGCTGGTTTGCCGCTACCAACAGATAAATACGCAATTACGCCCACCATGTTTCTAGCAATCAATGCAAAATAAATTAAGCCTAAAAAATCCCGCTGTTAGACATGCTGCAAAATACAATTTTAGTGACTCGGCGTTCAAAACAGCATTGATGATCAAGCAAACGGTTCGCGCACTGGTATCCTACGAGACACTTGTCTACGGTAACAAGTTGATGCGCCTTAACACTTCTATTACCTTATTATTTAGATTTCTATGGTCGATAGGCTCGCCACATTTTACATGGGACTGACACTAACACAACTGTCGAAATAAGGGTGTAATATTTACCTCTGCGTACCCCTTCGTGGAAAACGAATTTAGGGGTAGTAGAGCTCCTTTGTGAAAGAGCTCGTCCGGGGAAGTACTACCACCGTACATACTTCTCCGACAAATAGTGATGCTTACATTACACATCAATAGTGATGCGACAAATAGTGGTACCGGTGCCGGTGAAATTACAATCACGTGAGACTTTCCATCTTCATGTCTCAGTTTGGCGAACCGACTTGCGGTACCATTTAGGCGACAGCCTAGGTGGTATTGCAGTTGTTATGGGCAAAGGTAACCGCTTAATATCAGGTGGGCCTTTAGCTCGTTTTGTCATCCTATACTATAAAAAAAATAAAGCCGTAATGTTATGCATGTATAAAATGTTTTATAAACATTAAAACCGAATTAACGTTTTAAAATAATGACATTTTGTTAAAACAGCAATCTACATGAATTTTGAATCAAATTGTTAATGGTTACCTAACATTTCATTTCGATAACTATAAATGAAAACCTTTCGGTCCCGGTTGCCATACGAATATCTATGTCAGCAATTACGGGCAGTCAGAAGCCCAAAAGTTTGACAACTGGTCTAACTATAAGATGTCGAGGTAGGCCCCCCACAAGGTGGCCCGACGACCTGGTGAATGTCGCGGGAATCCGCTGGATGCGGAAGGAAGGCGCAGGACCGGTCGTTGCAGCGATGCTTGGCGGAGGCCTATGACCAGCAGTAGACGTCTTTCGGCTGAAATGATGATGATGATAAGATGTCGGTATTACCCAGTAACTGAGTTGTCGGGGTCTGATAGAAGTCGCTCCGTGTAAATAACACCCCTCTTTTTTGTCGGGAGTTAAATTCTGATCTATAGCCGTATCTGCTACGCGATTCAGAACCACACGAAAATCAGTTATCGATCGGTTCGGTTTGTTATCTCGTTTCGTTTTATGATTCACGTAACGAGATAAAAAGAGATAACAAACCGAATCGGTCGACAGCTAGTTATCGTGTGGTTCTGAATCGGGGGGCGGGTTAGACTAGAAGTCGACCCCAGAGTAATCGGAAAAAAGAACTAAAAGAAAGTAAGCAAGAATACCAAAAAAATAAAATAAAATAAAGTGTTATCATACCAGATAACACCGACCTGAAGAACGTGGCTGGGGGGGACTGAATGCGGAAGGCAAAGGACCGAGTGTTGTGGCACAACTTGGGAGAGGCCTATGTCCAACAGTGGACTGCGATAGGCTGAGTTGATGATACGAGATGTTCCGTGTGGTAACCGGATACCGGACGTAAAGAATTGCACCACCCTATATCTTCTCGTGGGTGTTGTAAAAGGCGACTAAGGGATTCACCAGAGGATGGGCAGCTGCGTTTTCTGAGTATTTAACCAACCAACTGCTATCGCGAACCCACCTGCCAAGCGTGGCGATTATAGCATATCCCCCCTTTTGGGCGAGGCCTATGTCCAGCTGTGGACGTCTTTCGGCTGAAATTATGATGATGATGATCATACCAGATTGTTAGCTTGTCCAGCAGCCAGTACATTACAGTAGCTAGTATACCACATCACACCACCACCACACATACCACACCACACCACACCACTCCACACTACACCACCATACACCACACTGCACACCCTCCATGTATATCTTACTCCATTTCTTGATTTTTGTTCCTGAATTTGTTTTTGTTTATAGTTTTGGTGATTTTGTCGTCACAGACACAATAGGCGCAGGGCTTACGGCTTAACGTGCTCTCCGTGGCACGGGACTTCCTGACTCCGGACTGCTACTGAGGAATTTTCTCAAGAAAAAAATCCCAATACAACTTTTTGTTCGACCCCAGATTCCTTTTTAGGGTTCCGTACCCGAAGGATTCCAAACGGGACTCTATTAGTCTCGCTACGCTGTCCGTCCGTCCGTCCGTCCGTCCGTCCGTCTGTCTGTCACAGGGCTGTATCTTTTGAACGGTAATAGGTAACCGGTTGAAATTTACTTAGAATATTTGTTGTTATGAGGTGTATCACGCCAAATACTAAAAACAAAAAAAAGTCTAAAACCAAAGGGGGTCCCCATACAAGAAACCTCAAAAAAAATGCATTTTTTTCAACGTTTTTGTTCCTGCTCTATCTTCAAAACGGTAATATATACCAGCGTCAAACTTGGTCAGATTATAGTGCATATTATGTAGTTTCGCAACAAATACTAAAAATAAGACAAACATAGACATATTGAGAGGTACGGAACCCTTACTGCGCGAGTCCGACTCGCACTTGGCCGTTTTTTTTTTAATTGAACACATGTCTTCACGATCTGTGTTTGAACAAGTTACTGCTAGACCACCAAGGCGTAGTCGCTTCTTTATGTATATTGATATTATTAAATTTCGATAACAGAGTATCTGTACATTCACTTATCAAGGCTTCTCTTAAGGGGAGGAGCAAACATGCGCAGAATTACCAAATTAAGTACTGAAAAATTACCCTGTAACGTAAGCGGACACTCCCAAACGTAATGTACATGTATGTACCTTAAATAAATCATAGTTCAAGTTTGGATTCGTGTACAGTAATAATTTCCTATGTCGTGGTCAAATTGAATTCTAACCCACTAAAAATAGGGTGCGAAATAAATTGTTCACTTTTATGACGGATCGAATCTGTTCGAAAATTTATGACGTTTCCACAAGGTTAACAAAAGTCCTGTACTCCTGCACGAGTATTCCCAAAGTTATACATTCAAAAGAAGTGCTGAAATATTTCTAGACCGAAAGTCATCAATTTAAGGTATTGTTAGAAGAAATACTGAAAATATACTCCCCAGTATTCAACTTTCCACTCTACAATTTATCGTGTCAAAAATAACTACATTGAAGGCTTGTTTCCTTCATCGACCTGTCAAACACAGATTAGTTATTTACCAATTTTCTATTAGTAACTTTCATTACTCGGTTTAAATAGAAAATAAGTACTTAGAAGCCTACTAAAAGGAATGCTTGTGGAAACTTATTCAGTTCGACGCGGTCGTTGTAGCGTACGGACGCCTACGCCGTAGCTGTGCTACGCCGTAGCCCGCTCTACGTATCGCGTGATAACTTCTCGTTCGTTTGTTAAAATAAGTGTAGTTTATGGTCATTGTTCTGTATTTATCTGTAGTGTTGTAAAAATGTAAAGTATTAATTTTAAGTGTATTTTTAATAAAACAATGTTCAGTGACATTAGGGGAGGGCAGTGACTGAATAGTGCACACGGTAACCTACTTAAATGCTTCGTCATAAAGGGGAGGTAAGTAATGACTTCTATATTTAGTTGTGAAGTTATATTTAACACTAGCAGTGCTTTTGCGGCTTTGTTCGCGTAAAAAGTTTTTAAATGCCCCATATAATGTTTCTTGTCGTAATTTTAGGATATTTGTATTTGATTTGGATTATTATTTACTATAAAGAGTATTTGTGTCAAGTCTAACCACAGGAATACTTTTCATAGATACGGCAACACCCCTTTTTTATCACCGTTGGGTTAAATCATCGAAAAATCCAAAAACACGTGCTTCATTAATTGTTTTAAAGATTATTTATACCGAGTTTCGACTGTATCCAGCCACGCAATAATGTTCTTCCATACAAAATTTATAACCCTATTGCATCCTTTTTTAAGGAAATTTTTGAAAAAGTAAAGGTAGATGTTTCATTATTTATTTTAAAGATTATTTTTCACAAATTCAAAAACAAAAGATTTCTCATACAAACTTTAACATGCTATTTCACCCCCTTAGGGTAAAAAATTTCAAAAATCCTTTCGTAGTGGGTGCAAAAGTTACAAAAGGAGCCTACTGTTCAAATTTGATGTTTCTAACTTGAGTAGCTTCGGCTCTGCGTTGATGTATCAGTCTGGACATTTTAAACCTGGGTATAAAGGTGGAGTCTAGTTCGAAATGCCAATAAAGTAAACTACGTAAATATGTGGCTGTAAAAGCTTGAATTTTGATTAGACGACGAAAAAAACCATTTGTTATTATGCGTGAATATTTTTTTAACCTTTCACATAAACATATTTTAAATAAAAGTTCTTGTACTGCTAACTACACGAGTTTCCCAGTAACAGCAATTATTATAAGTACATATAATTATGTCAGACATTAGAGTTGGTCTACAGAATAGAAATAACTGTGTGTAATCAGACTTTTTACAAGGCCTTCAAATATGGCCTTCACATTTTCTGTTCTATTTTATTAATCGAGCAAAGGCAAAAGGTAAAAAATTGCTTTCCAAGTAGTACAATTTTGTGATAGTTTGTCGTTTTAAGTTACTACTTTTAAGTATCACTATTAATTTAAATACCAATTTGTTTATTTTTGTTACCGTAAGTGACGTGTTAACACCGTACTAAAAACTTATAAACATTAATTATAGATTTAAATTGTAAATATGTCGTTGGTGTGCCTTGCTTGAATAAATAAACCGTCTTCTACGCACGATGTGTTCACATATTTTGTGAACCAAAAAAAAAAACAAAAATGAAAAATATATAAAATCGAAATTGAAGAAAAGATAATATCTTTAACATATGTGAAACAATTTAACAGTACTGTATTTTACTAATTTAGCAGTACAGTATTTTGCAGTAATTAAGGTTAATTTTTTGTGTACAATAAAGAGTATTTGTATTTAAAAGGCATACAGCTGAGTTGAGAATGTTAAGAGGAATGTGTGGTGTAACGAGAATGGATAGGATAAGGTATGAGTATGTAAGAAGGAGTCTGAAAGTAGCGCCAGTGACGGAAAAGTTAGTATCACCAGACTATCATGGCATGGACATGTGATGAGGAGGAATGAGGAGCATGTTAGGAAAGATTTAAAAATGAATGTGGATGGCTATAAGAAAAGAGGCGTTGTGTGAAAGATGATATTATGAATAGAAAGAAAGTGAACACTGAGATGATGGCTGATAGAGATGTATGGAAGAAAAATATTTATATATGTATTAATACTACATGCAACATGTGTATATAGGCGGACTTAATGCCTTAGGCATTCTCTCCCAGTGAACTTTAGGGTAATACAGAGATGACAAGGCAGCTGCAATATTGATTAACAACTCAAAACATTTTTACCCAATAAGAACTAGCAAAAAAAAAACAATTAACTCAGTCAACCTCTTTGCCGCAGCTATTACATGCAGACTAGGTATTTGTAATGTAAGTAGGATTACTACATCATAATTAAGTTGACAATACTTACTAAACATGAAGCAGTGTCATTACGTTAGTAGGTTATTTGTCTGCATTACAGATTAGTTTTTAAAGCATATCATATGTAACATATTTTTCAAGCATATTTATGTAACACATTACTATAATTTCATTACTGTACGGCGGTGGCGTGGCGAGTATGTCAGCGCTGTATTTTAATTAACATATAACTTGATTATAAACTTAGTCTCAGTTTTTAAACTATGAAAAGGGGATAAACGCGCACATACCTAAGTGAATAAATTAAGTTGATTTATTCCCAGCTTCTGTGTGAAAAGCAGATCTGCTCTTTATAAATTATCATCGTCATTATTTCAGGCGAAATACGTCCACTGACAAAGGTCTCTTCCAAAAGGGGCAATATGCCATAAATGCCATGCTTGGCAGGTGGTTCACTAAATACTCAGAGAACGCTGCTGCCCATCCTATGGTGAACCCCTTAGTTGCCTTTAACGACATCCATGAGAAGAGATGGGGTGGTGCTATTCTTTGTGTCCGGCACCACACGAAACGATTGATTTTATAAATACTTTAAAGATATTGCTGCAGAAAGATACAAGTTTCTCCTACGCTTATTCGATTACAATTATTGTGATGACATAATTGGTGCAGTGGCTGAGCGATTGGCTCTCGTGGTAAGGGTCGCGGGTTAAATTCCCGCACGGAACAAATATTTGTGTGATCCGCAGATAGTTGCTCCAGGTCTGGGTATTTTTGCAAGTTAGATTTGTGTTTGCAAACGCACCCACGACACAAGAGAAATCCTGGTGTGGGGCAATGTTTTTCTAAATAAAAAAGAAGATGTTGTCCACTGATAAGTATAACAGTCTACAGTCGAACTGCTAAATGTACATCATCATCATTTCAGCCGAAAGACGTCCACTGCTGGACACAGGCGGGGAGGCCTGTGTCCAGCAGTGGACGTCTTTCGGTAAGCATGTATTGGGGTGATATGCCATAATCGCCACGCTTGGCAGGCGGGTTGGCGATCGCAGTTGGTTGGTTAAATACTCAGAGAACGCTCCTGCCCATCCTCTGGTGAATCCCTTAGTCGCCTTTTACGACACCCATGAGAAGATATAGGGTGGTGGAATTCTTTACGTCCGGCACCACACGGAACAAAATGTACATATAAATAATAAAATAATAAATATTTTTGGGACATTTTACACATCACCATCTAGGCCAAAACTAAGCAGAGCTTGTACTATGGGTACTATACAATGGAAATAATACTTATATACTTTTGTTTTGTAAATACATATATAAAATACATATATCATCATCATCATCATAATTTCAGCTGAAACACGTCCACTTCTAGATATAGGCTTCCCCAAAGGGTGAGATATGCCATAATCACCGCACTTGGCAGGCGGGTTAGCGATCGCAGTTGGTTGAATAAATACTCAGAGAACGCTGCTGTCCATCCTCTGGTTAATCTCATATTCGCCTTTTACGACACCCACGAGAATAAATGGAGACATACATACATATTATCATGCCAGTTTTCCATTGGGGTAGGCAGAGACTATGGATTTCCACCTGCTGCGATCCTGACACACCTCTTTCATTAACCTCGTCATACATGCTCGTCGGTTTAGATTTCTCTTAACCTGGCCTTTTTTAAGAAGGTCCGCGATTTAGTAGATGCGAATGTAAGAAAATTTACAGTGCAATAGATATTGAAAAGTGATTGCGAGTGTGTTTCTTACATAGATAGGGTACTGAAGGCCCATTAAAATAACGAAAGAAGTGCAGTTTCGATAAAAAATGCTTTTCGTATTTACTTATCTATCGCTGTCAGAAACGAACTGTAGCATCACTGTAACTTGATCGACGTGTCATGAAACTAAGTGAATTAGGGCCTTGATTACAAAAACTCTAACTTAAAGTTCATCGATTAATTTTTGATTAAAATCAATTTACAGCTAAATTAAGTACCAAAGATTTTTCACAGTTGAGAAAGGCTCATTAATTTACGATTTCTTCTTGTTATCGTAAAACTTTATAATTATATCAGAGAGCTTTGTAATAAGTCTTATGTTCAGCCAAGTTGTTGTTTCTTTGAGAAGATTATTTTAAAGATTCTTCATCCTCCGAACCTACCGGGTCCATTTGTGAATTTTAACCTTGCAGGGAAGAGACCCACTCGAACATACACAAAAAATACCATTAAATCGCCCCGGTCGTTTAGGAGAAGATCAGTGACATACTGACAGCAGCGCCACCTACCGGGTCCAATTGTGTTTTCAAACCATCCAGGAACCCATTGAAACATACACCAAAATTTCATCCAAATCGGCCAGCCTAGGAGAGTTTGTGACAAACACACGTATAGAAGAATTATGTATATTAATATAACTATAGAATATAACGAGGTATTTTTTCATTACATATGTAGTAAAATCACGCATCACGCCATTGAACACGTCTAGAAAACTGTCGCAGTGGCCATTATTATCAACAGTTCTGTTATTCTGTCAGGTTCGTTTCAAGGCTTGTACTTATTCTGTCACAACTTATCATGCTTTAGTTCAAATAAATATAAAGGTTACAGTAAATATCGCTGACAGTAAGTTTACTGTCAGTCAGGCGCGGTTCCAGCCCAAGATTTTGGGGGGGGGGGTCAGTTGGCTTACGTACAGTTTCAAGGTCCAAATGTACCAGCAAAACCTGTTTTTTTTTTTTTTTTTTTTTGCTACAATGGCTTCAAAAATTTTTGAAATTATATGCAACAGAATAGTTACTTCCAAAATGCGCGTTGATAAAGAAAAAATATCGACGCGTAGAAGCGCGAGGGAAGCGAGCGCGAAATTTTACATATTCATGCGAAAAGTTGACTTCAAATTCAGTGTATTTTTTGGTGTTTTAGGCTATGTACTACTCGTGCAGATAAGAATGAGATTGAAAATGGCGGCATTTGTATTTTCCTCTCGCTCACAGTATTGTGTGAGCGTGAGACACATATAATAAAAATGCCACCATTTTCAATTCCATTTATTATTCGCGCCGAGTGATAAAAATGTAGCACAAAAGAAGCCCAAAATACATATTAACGAGGAAGCGCGAGCTTTAAATTTTTTTTATTTTTTTTACCTCCAAAGCTTCAATCGCTTGTGCCTAATCGCAACGGCAGGCTCGTGCAAAGTAGCGCAAACCGTTCAACAAAATGAAATATCGCCGTCGTGTGTGATATTATTTATCGTTGAATTGGAAATTTCATCCATACTTTATTTTGAGCAAAATAATACCCATTACCCATGCTGTAAATTGAACTTTAGTAGGTACTTACAGAAAATTCCAAAATAATGTTAAGTATTTTTTTACGTACGAGTAGAAGTCATGACAACTAATTATTAGAAATAACACTTAATCTTTCTTGTTTAGTTGTTAGGATAATTTTGAGGTACAGCTTGGATGGTTTTTGGGGGGGGGGTCATGAACCCTGTGACCCCCCCCCCTAGAACCGCGCCTGCTGTCAGTTGACACAGAGTTGTATCACGAAACAAAGTCGTAAAGGAATTTCAACTTTACGACAGGAACCTAAATCTGAGAGCTTATTTCACAACTCTTATTTTTGTGCAAACAATTTTTCATCGTGCCCCGACAACTTCTAGCTCTAATTATAAGCCACGAGAATAAACATAATTATGAGTATGGGTAGTAGGGCTTCTTCTTCTATCATAGGCACATATTTATCTATTCCATACATAGGCACATAGCTATTGTTTGCGATTTTAAAACTTAAAGGAATGATCTTATTGAGTGAATACGCAAGACAATTGATCGGGCGGGGCAGGACAATCAATTTCTATTTTAGTTTGAATCAATGTTAGACGGCAATTTTTTACATTTAATTTTTAATTAAGAAGTGCCCAGCTGGTCCCAACGTTATAAAGTTATAAATTCTAACAAGATAAATTATAAAAAATTCGAAAGTATTAGACTTCATTTCTATAATTTTTAGGGTTCCGTACCCAAAGGGTGCAAACGGGACCCTATTACTCTCGCTACACTGTCCGTCCGTCCGTCCGTCTGTCTGTCTGTCACAGGGCTGTATCTTTGTAACGGTAATAGATAACCAGTTGAAATTTTCACAGACAATTATCACGACAAATAACAAAAAAAAGTCTCAAACCAAAGGGGGTCCCCATACAAGAAACCTCGAAAAACATGCATTTTTTTTAACGTTTTTGTTCCTGTTCTATCTTCAAAACGGTAATACATATCAGCGTCAAACTTGGTTTGATTATATTGCATACTATGTAGTTTAGCAACAAATACTAAAAATAGGGCAATCATAGACATATGTGGCGGTACCTGCGTAAGAAATAGATGCAAAAATTCAAATTTCGCGCACGGTGCGTTGATGTCTTTTGATGAACTCTCGTAAATTAAATCAGTTTCTATAGGGTATCAGGTCGAGGGGTAAGTCTGACTCGCACTTGGCCAGTTTTTTAAAATAGGTAGCATTTACGGCAAAATCAATTTAAAAGAGCAAAACGCCTACAAACTCCATCAGTAATTTGGCAAGTAAATTTTTGTATGCAACTTTTAAAAAAAACAACGTTCAGCGCTCTCTCCAATAAAATCAACAACCGAAGTACCTACATTAAAAATATTCTCGACACAGACAGAACACTACAGCGTCGATAGTGTTTGAACAGGCGTGCTACATTCACCGTTCATTCACAGTAAGTGCATGTAGCGACACACTTTTATCACAAATCAAGTGAGACGTCGCGACAATGTTGTATGCTGTGAAACATAACCGGTGAACACAATGGAGTTATGAACAACGCGTGTCTGTTACACCGAGGTGATACATGAATCCGGAAGGTATGTGACTAGCTTTATAAAGTTCAGGTCAGGGCCGTCTTTAGATTATCTGGCGTCAAGGTGCAATCCCAGATCAGGCGCCTCCTAGCCGTTTCAGCACCATCAGTAATGTGGGTTTGGTAATGGCTGCTATAATAATAATAATCTTTATATCTATATAAACATTGTTACATCTTGCATACTATATTTGCTACTGCTTGCGCATTACGCAAGAAATTATTAAGTATTATTATTAAGTGTTATTATTATTGGTTATTATTAAGTAGCTACTATTTGTATTTGTTACTATTTTTATGTAATAGTTATTACTTATATATTTATATTATATATAATTGTATAATAGAGTTATGTATCTTTATATATATCCAGTTATGTTATATTTCGGTAAGCATGTATTATCTTAAATATACTTATAATTTTGATATATATATTAATAAGCTTTTGTTTTTATTTTAGTTATTTATATAGTATTTTCTCTATAGTACACCGTCAACTACCTGTTATATTTTCTTGTACATTTCAAGTCCATCCAATGGTTGTCTGGAAGAAATTGCTTTAAGCGATAAGACCGCCAATTGTTAGTACTGTGCTCATGTTTGTTATAACTTTGTTTTTATTTTTATGGTGTGCAAACAATAAAGTATACTCTATCTATCTATCTACGCCTAATTGCAACGGGAATCGTTAATCTAATCGCAATGACTAAGCAGAAAGACCACGCATTCCCAAGCTAGGAGTCAACCTGTGTTACGAGTAGTAGGAGGCTGCCCGTCCACCCACTGACAACTAGCGATTATCCCTATCATAACAGTTATACTATGTAGCATTACTTGATTAACTTGAAACCCAAACTAGCATGCCTGTTCATTTGGGAATCAGTACAAAAGAACGAATAGACATTTAAAAAAAGTAAGAACTAAAAAACACGTTTTTAGAGGTACTGAATACACAGCGTTCTGCGGAAATTTTAGTTTTTGAGATTTAAAATAAATATAATTATTAGAAGTAGGTATTGTATACAGGTAAACCTACAATGATGAATGTAGGAAAGTTTGAGCCGAATAAAATAATATCTCGGGTCTCTCGCACTCGAAGCCTCAGAATCCGCACTCAGGGGCCGCGGTGACTTCAGAGACGCCGAGGTGCACCCGACGCCTCAGCAACCGGGTGCACTGCACCCTATGCACCCCCGGGTTGAGACGGCCCTGGTTGGGTCGGTGTTTTAATTTTAAAATTAGATTTTAAGTGATACGTTTATGTAGAATCTTTATTGTTTATGTGTATTTAGATGTGAGGATGATTTTTACTATAGGTAATTTTCTCGTGAATATCGTACTTTATTTAAAACCATTCTGTAGCGATAATTGATAATTTGTTGCTGTTGTTATTATTGTTATAAACAACGCGTGTCTGTGATTGTTGTATAAAACTTGCATACTAAGCCAGTTCCGCTTATTATGGTTTTGTTACCACTAATAATGCGGTTGAACGTACCTAAATATGATTATTTTGACCTAGTTTAAATCTATCAATAATGAAGTTATCGACTGCAAAATACAAGTTATTTATCGATGATAATCGTATTGAAATTGTACTTAAAATTAATACAGTTGGTAATTAGGATACATACATTTATATAAGGACCCCTTCGTTATTTACTGAGTACACTTGTCAATTAAGGCTCAGCATACTATTTAAACTTCATTAGCGTGTGTTCAACGCCAAACAAAAAAAAAAAAAAACAAAAAAAATATTGCCACAACTCGGTCGTCCTGCTGTACAAAAAGTCAAAAATGAAAATGAAAATGCAACAAAAGAAACACCAACAATACACTACGGTATAACATTAGTAATTAGACACTTACATATTGTTTCTGCGCTGAAAATATCTATTGCTTGTATAATTAGCATGAAATTCTCATGTTAAGTGAACTCTGCAAGTTCTTTGTGAGAATAAATGTCTTAAACCTCAAAAATAAGGTTTTATTTCAGAAGCCTCTAAATTATTTTGTACAAAATTATAAGTTGTTACAAAATAATAATTATTATATATTAACTATTAGCAAGTTTTAATTCCCGATTTTTTTTTTAACTTGTACTTACATCAATAATATTTAAAAGAATTAGCGCGCGTAATCGGAACACACGAAAACGTCTTAATTGGGACGTTTTGCTATTAGTACGCGTTGAACAAGGCACCGTTCGTGACCGGTGACAAAAAAAAACAAAAATGTCGTTTGTGTACCAGTTATGATGTCGAATTGCCGTCCCATCGTATTATGAGAGTGAGGGAATAGAGAGTGCACCTGTGTTTGCGCACACACTTGTGCACTATAATATGTCCTGCGCAGATGGCTAGTCTCCATTGAGATTGGCCGCCGTGACCGAAATTCGGCCGGGAGGACATTATTATTATTTATGATGTGAAAGTAACTTAAAGTTACTATAGACTTATAATAAAACAAAGTTTAATCACGCGATTTAATCCGGTTAAACTTTGTTTTATTATAATAATAATGTCCTCGCGGCCGAATTTCAGTCACGGCGGCCAATCTCAACAGAGACTAGCCATCTGCGCGGGACATATTATAGTGCACAAGTGTGTGCGCAAACACAGGTGCACTCTCTATTCCCTCACTTTCATAATCCAATGGGACGGCAATTCGACACGACCGGAGAGATCAGGCGCAGGCTGTTTTATTATAATGTGTAGTGATCGTGAAAACCTAAGAAGTTATTACTATAGACTTGTTAACTTTGTGCTGGTTTATGTGTATGAGTGCTGCCGCTGCGTCCGGTTTTTTTTTTTAATTTGTTTTGTTAGGGTATAACCAACGACCATTCAGCCCAATAGACGCCTAATGTTGAATATAATGCGTACAATAAATTCTGCCACTAGCTGAGGCGGGGTACTGCAACCCGATTGGCCCTACCAAGGCGGCTATTGGCTAATCACTAACACAGCAGTTTTGACGGCTCATGTAAGTGGGCGAAACTGATTTGAAGATTTCAAGTGGCGAATAGTGGCGACCTACATTAGTGAAATTTCATAGATGTGTTACAGACATCGGTCGCCTGTTATGAGGCTTCTATGGGCTGTTTGGTCGTTGGGTATAACATATTATCTTAACTTTTAAATATCATTGACGTACATTCTTAATACCGTTTTTGATGCTCTTGTTTTGTCTTTGTCTTGTCACTTTAGAGACTCGTTTGTGACGTTCTTGTTTTGTGGCTTTGTTTACGATCAATGCGACATTACGTGACCGTGTGACAGGCAGCCATCTTCTCGTGTACCTATCCTTATTTGATCGTAGGACCGTAATGCCTTTGCTGCATTGTTAATTGTTCCTGATTAAACTGTAGTGTCGACGGTAACGATTTGTTGGATAACACCAATTTCGTACGAATTAACAATGTTTGTACGCATTCACTGCAATGTTTAAGATAATTAAGTCTGATTGTATTTTATGGTGTTTTTGCCTTGGAATGTTTTACTATACTTCACATTGATGTATTGTGGACTAATAAACTTGAAGTTTACCTATGTGCGATTAATAAATGAAGGTTTTATTTAATTGGGTGAATTCATAGTTTTCTGGTAAATTGCTTTGTTCGAATTGGTTTCTAATAAGAAATTAATTTATTTCTTGAATTTTTACTTCACTTAAGTTTGGCAACTCTTCGGGCTATGTCGGTTACTTTCGTTCTCCTGCGAATCTCCTCATTTCTGATTCGATCACGCAGGGACACTCCGAGCATAGCCCTCTCCATTGCCCTTTGAGTGACTTTGAGCCTTCTTATGAGGCCCATTGTGAGCGACCACGTTTCAGTACCGTAAGTAATTACTGGCAACACACACTGGTCAAAGACTTTCGTCTTGAGACACTGCGGTATTTTGGACGAGAAGATATTGCGTAGCTTCCCGAACGCTGCCCAACCGAGTCGGATTCGACGATTGACCTCCTTCTCGAAGTTGGACTTACCTAGCTGGACAGTTTGTCCTAGGTATACATAATCGTCACACTGAAAAAAAAGAATTGTTGAATGTACTAAAGTAGCGTAGGTTGACTAATGAACTGCCATAGTCAACCCTTTTCATAGTTAATTTTACTATAACAAGAGTGAATTTAACAAAATCCACTTTGTTGATTTTACATAACAAAACAGATTGACTAAAACTATTATAAGTATAGTAAAATTTATCAAACAAATATTTGAATACACTAAAGAATGTTTGTAAAATACTTTCGTAAGAGTTCTCTAAATTTCCAACAGGTGACGATACTAAATTTGTTCGTAACACTAACAAATAAGAAAGTTGATTTTACTTGACACAAATCATGAGATACGTTTAATATAATTAACACTAGAAATATGTACATTTTACACAAGCTTGTCAATAAAATCAACAAAGAAGTTTTGTTTAAACAACAGTACGAGTTTCGCAACACAGTTCTCCAGATATCCGATAGGTGTCGCTTGCTACTCTACTAAAGTTGTTCGTAAAATCTAACAAATTGGAAGATTGATTATACTTGACACAAATTATGAGATGCATTTAATATAATTGACATTAGAAATATGTTAATTTTACGCAAGTTTGTAAATAAAATCAACAAAGAACTTTTGTTTAAACAACAGTACGAGTTTAGCAAAACAGTTCTCCAGATATCCGATAGGTGTCGCTTGCTACTCTACTAAAGTTGTTCGTAAAATCTAACAAATTAGGAAATTGATTTTACTTGACACAAATTATGAGATACATTTCATATAATTGACATTAGAAATATGTTAATTTTACGCAAATTTGTAAATAAAATCGACAAAGAACTTTTGTTTAAACAACAGTACGAGTTTAGCAACACAGTTCTCCAGATATCCGATAGGTGTCGCTTGCTACTCTACTAAAGTTGTTCGTAAAAACTAACAAATCGGAAGATTGATTATACTTGACACAAATTATGAGATACATTTAATATAATTGACATTAGAAGTATGTTAATTTTACGCAAGTTTGTAAATAAAATCAACAAAGAACTTTTGTTTAAACAACAGTACGAGTTTAGCAACACAGTTCTCCAGATATCCGATAGGTGTCGCTTGCTACTCTACTAAAGTTGTTCGTAAAATCTAACAAATTAGGAAATTGATTTTACTTGACACAAATTATGAGATACATTTAATATAATTGACGTTAGAAATATGTTAATTTTACGCAAGTTTGTAAATAAAATCAACAAAGAACTTTTGTTTAAACAACAGTACGAGTTTAGCAACACAGTTCTCCAGATATCCGATAGGTGTCGCTTGCTACTCTACTAAAGTTGTTCGTAAAATCTAACAAATTAGGAAATTTATTTTACTTGACACAAATTATGAGAAACATTTCATATAATTGACATTAGAAATATGTTAAGTTTACGCAAATTTGTAAATAAAATCAACAAAGAACTTTTGTTTAAACAACAGTACGACAACACAGTTCTCCAGATATCCGATAGGTGTCGCTTGCTACTCTACTAAAGTTGTTCGTAAAAACTAACAAATCGGAAGATTGATTATACTTGACACAAATTATGAGATATATTTAATATAATTGACATTACAAATATGTACATTTTACACAAGCTTGTCAATAAAATCAACAAAGAACTTTTGTTTAAACAACAGTACGAATTTAGCAACACAGTTCTCCAGATATCCGATAGGTGTAGCTTGCTACTCTACTAGAGTTGTTCGTAAAATCTAACAAATTAGGAAATTGATTTTACTTGACACAAATTATGAGATACATTTCATATAATTGACATTAGCAATATGTTAAATTTATGCAAGCTTGTGAATAAATTCAAAAAAGAACTTCAGTTTAAACAACAGTGCGAGTTTAGCAAAACAGTTTTCCAAATGTCCGACAGGTAAAGCTTGCTAATCTACTAAAGTTTAAAGTTGTTCGTAAAAACTAACTAATTGGAAGATTGATTTTACTTGACACAAATTATGAGATACATTTAATATAATTGACATTAGAAATATGCTAATTTTACGCAAGCTTGTAAATAAAATCAACAAAGAACTTTTGTTTAAACAACAGAACGAGTTTCGAAGTCAGTTCTTCCCGACGAAAGTTTCTGTCGGTTATTAAAAAAAAAGTTGATGTTCCATACATTTTGACCGCGTGCGTAGGTATTGCACTTTTCTGTGAAACTGATGTTTTTTTTTTGATAACCGACGAAAAATTTCTTCGCTAGAGGGTCTACAATCGTGTGCTGAATTCACGGTTAAGTACAGTTTGCGCGTCGATGTCCCTGCCACCCTGTATATTTGAAAAGTGCTTATTAGGCCCTTTCATTTGGTACTGATTTTTTTTTAACAAAACGTCAGATATCCTATAATATTACAAATGCGAAAGTTTGTGAAGATGTTTGGATGTTTGTGACTCAATTTCAATTAATATCCAATCTATCCACGATTTACCCTACTAGAGATAGGAATTTGACATTAGCTCGATACAAAATATGTCAAATTTCTATCTCTAGTAGGGTAAATCGTGGATAGATTGGATATTAATTTTGGCCGTTAGGTACCTACATTTTGTCTCGGAAAAGGATTGGAGGATTGGTAGGATTAAACAAGATACTATAGAGCTGAAACAAGATATGAGAATTCCGGCGAAGACGTATGGGAAGCCACTTGAGCTTTGTACGAAATTCAGAAATGTGATCATATTTACGCAAGCCAAATATAAATCATATGCAAAAGTTTTGAAGTCGCTCAAGTTTATCTAGTTGTGCCTCAGTGAGATCGAGATAACTGACATCAGCATAGTCAAGGATAGGAAGTAAAAGAGATTGCGCAAGCGCAGTTTTAGTGGCAGTTGGAAGAAAGTTCCGCAATCGTCTCAAAAATTTGGCAGATGCAAAAATTTTGCGAATTACGTCCTGCAGCTGGGGACCCCAAGAAAGATGTTTGTCAATCCAAACCCCGAGGTTCTTGACTTTTTCGCTTATCGGAATAGCAATTCCGTTGAATTTTACCTGGGGAAGCTGCGACCAGTTTATCTTGGAGATCATCCGTATCAAAAGTATTCTGTTAATCCAGATCATATTCTATATGTGTGCGAAATTTCATCCAAATCCGTTAAGCTGTTTATGTGTGATTGAGTCACAAACATCCAAACATCTAAACATCCAAACATCTTCACAAACTTTCGCATAGGTAATTATAATATTAGTAAGATTAAATATCAACAACCCAACCCGCCTGCCAAGCGTGGCGATTATGGCATATCCCCCCCTTAATTGGGGGAGGCCTATGTCCAGTAGTGGACGTCTTTCGGCTGAAATGATGAAGATTAAATATTAAAAAAGTAGCGATTTTACTCTAATACCAATATACCTACCTACATGTTACTTAATTAAAATGTTGATTTTACGAAACATCTTTGAGTTTTTACTAAACTTTATTGTCATTTGACGTGACGTCATATTACCAACCTACATGTTACTTAATTAAAATATTGATTTTACGAAACATCTTTGAGATTTTACTAAACTTTAACGTCATTTGACGTGACGTCATACCTATTCTTCCAAATATTCGCGTTGCGTTCGCGTTCTCGACTCGATACGACTTAGAGTTGCCAGATTAACACCTCTCCGCCCTTTTTAATTTTATTATAAGTAATTTGACGTAGGTAATGACGGGAATAATTTTGACTAAAATTAAACGTTTTTAGGGTTCCGTACCCAAAGGGTAAAAACGGGACCCTATTGCTAAGACTTCACTGTCTGTCTGTCTATGACCAGGCTGTATCATAGGCTGCTGTATGATAGCTAGGCAGTTGAAATTTTCGCAGATGATGTATTTCTGTTGCTGCTATAACAACAAATTCTAAAAACAGAATAAAATAAATATTTAAAGGTGGCTCCCATACAATAAACGTGATTTTTTGCCGTTTTTGCTCGATATTAATAACGATTGGTACAGAACCCTTTGTGCACGAGTCCGACTCGCACTTGGCCGATTTTTTAGACATTTTGTGTACCTACTGATCATATCATGTCCGGACGATTTTAGCGTAACAAATAGTATTCCTGTAGATTTTGGGTTGTAGGTACCGTGTTTTCGCGTCCGCATAAGTTTTTTTTTAATTTTCATGATATTTTGACACTACTGAACAAGATAAGAAAAGGTGTCGCGCTGACACCCTTGAGCGTTTCGTATAAAACTCATAATTATGCCAAGAAGCTACCGACATTAGATAAACTTCTGATTTTAAGATTTATAATATCATGAAAATAAAATCAAAAAACTTTTATGCGGACACGAAAACATGCTTCTCCCTCATTTGTTCCGAGCATCTACAGAAATAACGTAAAATCTAAATAATGGAAATGAAGTACAGAAAATATGGTCAATACCATTTCTAAATACATTTTGGACTGAAAAAAATGCCAAGGCATGTTAATCGTGCGATTTACCAGATGAAGTAATCGTAAATAAAATATATAATTTTGTTG
Organism: Asteroscopus sphinx; assembly: GCA_949699075.1. Lineage (NCBI taxonomy): Eukaryota > Metazoa > Arthropoda > Insecta > Lepidoptera > Noctuidae > Asteroscopus > Asteroscopus sphinx. Next base: position 18,944,537 of record OX453013.1, read on the forward strand.
GATTTTTGGCGGAAAAATTCCAACTTGCATAGCGGAATTCAAAATATCTCGTTGGCAACACTGTTCTCGGTCGGTCGGTTGTCGGGGCGTGCGTGTGACGCGTGCGCGGTGCTCTGTGTTGGATTAGTTGGATATAATCATTCATAGTTACGCTAGAGTAATAGTAGTTCATAGTGAGTGAAAATGGACTCGACGTCACAAAATACGTTAGGATTTACATTAGACTCCAAGTTCGCGATAGCACTTCTCGATTCCTGGGGAGTCTCGAAGGAAACACAAGCTGTATTTCAAGGTAAGTTCTAAGTTCCTACTTATTATCAACTTAGAATGGTAGAATAGGTACCTTCGCCCTAACAGGTCAGTATTATCGTAAAGTACGCGGTCGCCATCCAACGGCGACTGCCAGTTCTATGTACCTTGCCTATTGCCACTGCAAGCTGGTTTGCTATTCTGCAAGCTAAGTTGGTAACCTGCAGATCTCCTTATTTCTGATTTAAACGCGCAGTAACTCCAAACATAGCTCGTTAGATAGTCCTTGACCTTTAATATGACACCCTAGTTAGCGAATATCTGTCTGATAACCACAAAATATTGTATTTTTTTGTATCTAAAGTATCTACCTACACACCGCATATTATTTGATACAAATATTAATATGTAATATAACTAGGCAGATACTTTAGATAAATGTTTTCCAAATTTTAATATCACTCCCTGGGCCCTGTTTAATAAATGCTACTAATTGTAAATTGTAATTGTATACAAGCTACAAATCTGCAAGTTTCTGTTTGATAAATAATACAACTTACTTAAATAGCATTTGTAATATAAAATATTTGTAAGATTTTTATGTGCAAAATTCTCACTATTTGTTGTGTTTATTAAGCAGTACTTGTAGTACAATTCAACAACATTTTACAAAATTGTAGGATTGTAACGTTTATTAAACAGGACCCTGCCCTGCCACCAAATACAAATTTGGTGATGTCAAACTGGGAAATTACCAAATTATTGTTTCCTTCTTTTTTTAGAATATGACTTGGATGTATTTTGCATAGAAAATATTTCTGATTCAGATATAAATGAGCTGATTCCAAAATCAAGAATAAAGGATAGAATTAAATTCAAGGCTGAATTAGCTCAATTTAAAAATGAAAATAAATCCCTGGTGAGTTATTTGAAGTATATACCTATTATTGTACCTACTTTCCAGAATGTAGCAAATGAGCCTTTAGGCTCGGTAATCTCAAGCACAGGCTTTGCTTGTTTTAAAACTGATTGATTTGTTCATATTATTTTGTTTTTGTAGGTACTATAAGAGAAAAGAAGTAAATAAACTACATATATATTACTAGCTTTTCGCCGCGGTTTCACCCACATTAATTTGAAAATGTCCCGCGGTTGTATGTAGCGTGATGATATATATTTATTTATTTAATTCTTTATGCAAAACAGGGTACAAAGGCGGTCTTAACGCCATAGGCGTTCTCTACCAGACAACCTTAGGGTAATGCAGAGACAAAGAATAAGGTAGATGCACCAGTAAAGTAGTAAAATATGTTTCGTACAACGACTTATAATTACATATAATAAAAATAGATAAATACCTAAGTAAATTATACATATAATAAAATATACATATTATACATACCTACATATATAACTATATATAGCCTAAAGCCTTCCTCAAATAATGGACTATCCAACACAAAAATAATTTTTCAATTCGAACCAGTAGTTCCTGAAATTAGCGCGTTCAAACATACAAACAATCAAACTCTTCAGCTTTATAATATTAGTAAAGATTATTATTTTAAAGATTTTTAGTTTTGGTAGAAATGTTACTTTTTTTTTTTTTTTTTTTTTTTCGTGTGGAAATCCTCACGGACGCACTCCGCCCGGGGAAGGCGGAGCCAGTGTCGGACTCTTACCGACTAAAACCACCACGGTGTTCCTCTTCCAACCATTGGCCGGGGGTGTGGGAAACTTATAGTCGTCCAACCATCCCCGGCAGGTCCCGGCTCGCCACTAGTAGGCGAGCCCCTTCTCCCCGTGCGGCATCATCGGCCGCACCCTTCTCTTGACTGGCGCGCGCGGAACACGACGCGCCACCGTCACGGGCCTTGACTGATCGGGTGGCGGGCTACCCCGAGTCCGCCGCCCGCAGGCCCACTCCTAGGGTGGCTGGAGGTCGGCGTACGCCCTCCTGCGACGCCCGGTCCGTCTCCTGCGGGTGGGGAGGGAGGTCGTTGCCTCTCGAACCCTCTCCGCCGCCTCCTTAGCGAGCATCACCTCCTCGCAAAAGGAGACGACGCCCTCCCAAGCGTTCTCGCTCCCAACCATAGCCAAAACAACAGCCGGAAGCGAGAGATCGCTGCCGCCTACTGCAGTTATAAGGTCACGGCGCTGCGTGGCCCAAGCTGGGCATTCCGCCAGTGTGTGCTGCGCCGTGTCCTCAAGGCAGCTCCCGCAGTGATGACACTCGGGAGTCGGCTCCCGGCCTATGCGACACAGATACTTCCCGAAGCAACCGTGCCCCGAGAGTATCTGCGTCAGCCGGTAGGTGAGGGCACCATAGCCCCTCTCCAGCCACTCCTCCATGACGGGCCTTACCGCCGCTATTGCGGCGTGCCCTTGGTAGAAATGTTACTAATATATCTCAGATCAACTGCTCTTAATGTGCTCTTAATCCTAGTATGAGCACTGATCCAGCTGGAGTCAACTTGAAATTGTTTTTTCACATTAATAAAAAAAAAAATAACATAGGTATCTTATCTTAATTTTTACAGAAAACATGTTCTTTAGACACAGAATCAATAGAATCAGATAAGGATTCTATGGGGCATGTGGGCAACGATTATAGTTCTGCGGCTAGTGGCTGTTCTTGTGCTACTTCGAACGAAGAGGTTAGTTTTTTACACTTTATTTTGAAATTGCCTTGTTAATAACAGATACCATAAATACCTACTACAAAATTAAATAAGTTATCTATTAAAAAGCCCGCCCTATGTTGTTCCTGCTACAAATGGCCATAATACTAGAAGAATTTCCCTGCTGTATGGCTATGGCCAGTTTTCCAGGAGTGAGTCAATGTTATTGCCTTTTTGTGTTTGTTTTTTTTCGTTACCTATTTTTTTTCTTCCAATTTTGTAAGTTAGTTTGGTCATAGGATTAAGAACAGTCAGGAAATATGGAAGAACTAATAAGGTCAATCAACAAAAAACTCATGAAATTCACTTGTAAGTACTTATGTTGTATGTGTGTTGGGGTACTTACCTATGTTGAACTTGATTTCTTTTTTTGTGAAAAAGAATTTGTCCGTACTTTCACATTTATGTTTTTGATTCAATTCAATTCAATTTCTTGATTGCAAATCTTTTAATTATCATAAATTATTATGTATGTACGATTAATTCTTTATTTTTTAATAAAAAAATCAAAGTGGTCACAGGATCTGTACCATAATAGCCGGAAACCCAGCGGCTTAGACTCGTTAGATTGGTTTTGAATAGCGCTTTGTGATGAGTGATGTTCAGGATTTGATGATGGATGGAGCCAGAAACTCACTGTGTTTGGGCTCGTTAGAATGGTTTTGAAGAGCACTTTGTGATGAAGTAAAGTGATGTTCATGGTCTGATGATGAATGGAGTCGGAAGGTGGCCACAGGATCTCTGAACCCTGGTAGCCGGAAACTCACTGTGTTAGGGCTCGTTAGATTGGTTTTAAAGAGTGCTTTGTGATGAGGTGATGTTTCGGGTCTGATGATGGAGCCAGAACATGGTCCCAGGATGATGTATTGTGATTTTTATTTCCCAGTGAGTCGAATTTGATTCCATGTCTGTAGTGAAGTTAACTTTGATTTCATATCTTTTTTTATCCATATCTTTCCAATTGATAGTTTTATTGTTTTTTTTTAATTTACTTAGTGTTATTACAAAAGATTTTTAAACACTTTAACTTAGACGCCTGTTTAAATGTGATGTTGTCTCTTTCAAACAATATTGTCAAAAAATTTACAGCATTGTTTAAATTTTTTTTGTAATAACACTGACTATTTTTACCATTTCTGTGTACAAGTCCTATTTTTTTTTCTCCCACTAGTCTTTTAATTTAAAAGAAATTCTGAAGACCACTAGTATCGGACAAATATGCCTTCAGTATATGAACAAGAAGATTGATGATACAACTATAAGAAACAATTTATCAAAATGTATTATAGAATACTTCATAAAAAGGAAGGGTTCGATGGATGCAAAAAATTATGAGGACATGTCCAGTCAAATTGTTAAATTTTTCCCATTCGAGTCGAAGGTTATATTTTTATTGCAAAAATATTTTGGTATGGTAGATTGATTAGATAATAGTATATTGGTTCTACTATAGTAGTATTATGATAATATAGTAACAGTAGTTGTATAGTATGGATAGCATACCATGTATAGTCTTGAATTTTCTCGGATTGTGCGCACTCTTCCCATTTGCAACTCGTCGCCAGGGCTCGGAAACGTTATTTAAAATAATGTTTTTAAATGTTTCAGTTTTTCCTTCAGTGTTCCAGATCAATAACCAGATTGTTGCAAGGAGCGCTTACACTGGAAATAGGGTATTTTCCAAATTTGTAAAAACCGTTTATTTTATTAATTGGTTTCATGGAGAAAAATACATTAATTAATTTATTTATTTTATTTTTCTGTTGGATCGTTCGTCCCAATCTTTAAATATATATAAGCGGTTTTCAAATATTTGAAAACTACCCTATTAAAATTGCTCTGCTACCTATCAGCAATTTTGGTCGATGAGAATATCAAGTAATGGGTAATATCTGAAAAAAAATCAAATTGGAATTTACTACATTACAAACAATTTTTCAGGATGCATATTATGTTCATAGTAGAAAATATGGGAAGTCATATATTCCAGCAAGAGGGAAATTGGTAGACCGGTACCATAACCAAAGAAGGATTTTAAGAAAATCAGGACTCATAAAGAAACACGAAACATCCACCATTACCATAACTGAAACTCATGAAGGTATATTATTCAACATTTCAACTTTGCACTATCGGGTTTGAAAATCATTTTGCTTGTATGAAAAATCGTTTAGGCGCATTAAGTCCACTTCGCATTTGGTCCACTTTCCGAAAACACGTCTCTTTCGCAGTTGGTCCATTTCGCAGAAAAGGTTAGCTTCTATATTTTCAATCACTTTATATTATTATTATTTTTTTCCTTTTCTTATTATGTCGCAGTAAAAATAAAAATCTGACATTTGTAGAATATGAAAAAAAGAACAAAAAAACATTTACCTTTTCCCATATTTATGTGAAATATTATCAAATGGGAAATAACAATCTGCGAAATGGAACAAATGCGAAATGGACGTTTCGCGAACTGGACCAAGTGGATCAAATGCGAAGTGGACGTGATGTGCCTAAATGCCGCTCCGAACGGGCAACCAGTAGAATCGCTCGGACCGCGGTCACCCGCAGCCTCGGCGGGTTGCGCCCGCGCGCTCTGCGATCGGTTGGCGGGCGACCGCGGTGGAACTCAACTAAACAATCTGCTTTGTGAGTTCTTATCTTAACGTCTCACATTCACAGTTTTACGAGTTCAATTTTAATGGACATAGAATGTTATTTGTTTAAGAGCCCCAAAATGTATCACTTGAAGATCTTAATAATATGAAGCTATGGTTGAAATTTAATAAAGAGCCTTGGGTAGATGTTGTGGAGAAGTGGAAACTAACAAGGACATTGCGAAAAGAAGATTTATCTGGAAAAGATAAAACCATCCAGGACTTATTTAATGAGTGGGCTTCAATCAAAGCAAGCTTGGGCTACAAACTTGTTCGTATAATTTATTATTAAATATTTAATATATTTTTTAAATATTTAAGTTTTTTGTTTTTTTATATGTTTTTTTCAATATTTATGCTTGACAAAATTCGACCTTATGATATTATGCTTTTAGAATTTTTGATAATAAATATTATGCTAATTGATATTTATGCCATTTAACAGTATAGGTTTTATGTTTAAGACAAAAAATTATGCGTAGGTAATCATTCAATTTTATTATTTTAGGTTGAATTAGATTTTGAATTCATGTAACCAAACCATGACCTAGAATCGTTCAAAAAGTGGCCAATATTCATGGAAAAAGAATTGCCAATTTACAGTAAAATAAAAAGTTACGTGGATAATCTGAAAACTTTGAACGACGATAGTACCACACCAGGTCAGTAGGTACTAATTTATTTTCATTATATTAAATAATAAACAGATAATAGACAGTCCTCATTTTTACAGGCTTAGCTTTATAATAATTTTTAACTCCTTCCAGATGTGAGAGATTATGTTTACCTAAAACTGATGAGTTCGAAGATGCCACCCACCATTAAAATTCCAGTTAAAACCGAAGAAAAGAAGAAAAAATATTATAAAGCATTGCTGGATCAGAAAAGGCTTTCATTTTACATGTCGCGGTAAGTAAATAAAGTGCGCAATAAATTAAAAAATAAATAATACAAAGTATTTACCTGTGGTAGCCGATTCGTTTTTTTCTTATTATGACTTGCTTTTTGGTGAAGGAAGACATCGTGAGGAAATCAGCAAGTCTTTAGAACTCAACCCAATGAAGACTTGTGATATTAGTTTACAGGCAATGGGTTCAGTGTAGTAGATTATTTATAACTCAGAACATCTTTTATATTTGTATTTGTTCAACCTTGTATTTGTTCTATTACAGAATCAGAGCGAAATAGTAACAAAGATCAAGCTGCGTCAGGATGAACACTTGGCCAAAGGACTTACTTGCCAACCACTGATAGTCGTGGTAGGGTCATCGATGGAAGAAATAACCGATTACTATGTCCATTATGAATCAGTCATTTATAAGATCGATACCCTACTAAAAGCAGTAGATGTATGCTTTAAAATTTTCCATGTTTTCAATTTAGAGTACCCGACAGAGTGTGTTAACGTGTGGACCTTTATCCAAAAATATTTTTACGGAATTGATTGCAAATCTGATTTAAAAAAATCAAGTGTAGCTTGTTTTATGGCAGATCTGTCTTAAAACCTTTTTAGACTGAAATTTCTATTTTGTGCCAAACATTTTATTTTGTACATAATCCAAAGACATTTTTAAGGAATTGATGATAAAAAAGTCTAATTTGTTTCCATCGTACCTATAGTTTATTTAAACATGTTTATTTGATTTATGTGTTCGTCTGTGTGAAACGACTATACGAGTGTTGAGTAACTAGTATTATCATACTACGCCGTGACATTTCCAACATGGTAGCAGAGCGTGGTTAATATGATAAGTAGGATTTGACTGTAAGAATTATTTAGCATATTTTGATAAAACTTAGAAATATTTTTTGTATGTATTGATATAGTATAAAGCTGAATTGTAACTGCGTTAGATGTAAACTTACGAATAATGTTAAGTAATATAATATTAAGGTTTTGCATGGCGTTGGTATGTTGGACATTGTGGGCGGATAATTCTTTATTTTTATTGCAGAATGGGTCAGCATATTTAACTACCCTTAGAGTCACATGATTGAAGATGATCCCTTCTGGACATCCTTTAAGACGGGCCTTTTGTAAGAGGTTACCGCAACCTTAGTTTTAAGTACATTTAAATATAAATATGTACATATAATATTAAGGTTTTGCATGGCGTTGGTATGCTGGACATTGTGGGCGGATAATTCTTTCTTTTTATTGGAGAATGGGTCAGCATATCTAACTACCCTTAGAGTCACATGATTGTAAATGATCCCTTCTGGACATCCTTTACGACGGGCCTTTTGTAAGAGGTTATCCCAACCTTAGTTTTAAGTACATTTAAATATAAATATGTACATTAAGAAAAAAAACTTATTTTGGGTTAAAGCAAATTTTAATTAAAATTATAATCTATTGATGTTGGTCTGTGTACGTTTTCATTTTGTTCTCTCTGGTTTCTATGGCAGTCTTCTTATGTTGTATTATAAATGCTGTTCTGTTCCTTTATTCGCAACGAGTCGCACTGAATCGTGTCACACTGACTGGTTGAGAAAAAATTTCGCAACGAGTAACAGTGTGACTCGATGCGAATTTTTATTCTCATCTAGTAACACTTGTTAGTAAATGGTTCATACTTATTCTTCTCCTTCATCATCTGAACGTGAAAAAATATTCTTTAAGTAACGGTGTTAGGTAACTGCTCTAAGAGATAAATATGAACCATTTACTAACACATGTTACTAGACGAGAATAAAAATTCGCATCCAGTAATACTGTTTGTTACGCGTTGCTAATTTTTTTCTCAATCAGTAACAGTATCACACAATTGGATATCTGACTTAAGAATGGATACTTTTAAGGTATAATAGAGCAGAAAGGGAAGCAAATTGTGAAATGTGACGTCACTATTCTGTGACGTCACATTTCACACCGCGCGGCCGCAAAAGAAAGTGATGTTTTTGCTTAGTGATGATTTGTTTGATGTGTAAACATTTAAAAAATCAATAACAACATTATTTGTAATTACGTATGGATTATAATAATCAACACTATTTTGCCATTAGATGATTTTTTTTTACCAAATTTGGAGTCTTAGAAATCATAGTAAAATTCGTCAAATTGAGCCAAAATTTCGCGTAGAGGTTTATTTTGCTATCCTTTTGCGCTCTTTTAAACCTACAATCGTAGAATCCATTCTCAAGTCAAATACCCAATTCAGTATGACTTGTTGCAAATAAGGGCTCTTATTGAAGGCACTGTGAACAATGAAACATCTGTTCAAATTGATTCCTTTTTTCCTCCAGGTTCAAAATGTACACTTCCCATAATTTACACCGGTTTCAAAAGGTAAATTTCCTGAAATGTCCACTTCTCAAAATGTACATTTCTCAAAATGCACCTTTCTCGGAATGTACATTTCCCTAAATGTACATTCTTCGAACAAAAAGTAAATAAAAATAAGTTAACCTTCTCCATATTTATGTGATCCTGGTACTTTAAAATATATTCAGTCAGTTATTCCTATCTGTTCTAAGAATGTACATTTTGAAAAAGATACATTTTGGGAAATGTACGTTAGGGGAAAGGTGCATTTTGGAAAAAGTACTTTTTCGGAAGTGGACATTTCGGGTGTTGTACCTACCTTTTGAAACCGGTGTACACTATGGGAAGTGTTCATTTTGAACCTGAAAGCCTTATATGATTATTTTGTGCCACATTTGTTTTGTGACACACTAGTTGATTATTTTATGTGATATTTCAGTTATTACCTCGCCTGTAAGTGAATTGTTTAAGTTTTATTGTAAAAGTAATTTGATAACAATTATAATATACTCAATTTTATTCATTTAATATTTTGTTTTCTTTTACTATTTTAGTTATAACCCGAACAAAATTATTGTAACATTTTATCATACAATTCAGATTTAATTTGTTTAACATTTAAATGTGTATTTTTAACAGTTATAATTGGAGTACTTTTTGGTAAATTTTGCTAAACATGTTCTTTTATTTTCAGTTTTATTTTGTACTGTATGATACCGCTCACGGGCGGGTGATTTTGTCTTTCGTTTATTTTTTTATTGATAGTTTACTGATCTGTAAATTAGGCAGCTGACTACAAGTCTCTGGCGACAAAGTATACACGGTGACTTTATTAGTGCGCATAATTTTTGAGGATGTTCGTTCAGTCGGACCATTAGTTTGATGGTCTGAACATCCTTATAAGTTATGCGCACTAGTCACCCAGTATATTACGCTACGAGAGATTTTCAGTCAACCAATAATTTACAGCTTTCATGCATAATGGCGAAACATGTTTAATTGAATATACCTACATCCTGTTCGTACATTTTAGGAGAGCGCATTTCGTATATTTTACTACTAAAAGTGAAGTAAAGTATACGAAATGTGCTCTCCTAAAATGTACGAAATGGTATGAGTAAATGTTACAATACTAATTTTACATATTTTATTACAATACCTTACGTAAAATATGCAAAACTTATTTAATATAAGATACGAAATCATAAGAGTAAATATCACAAAATCAGTTTTGCATATTTTTAGTAAAATATACTAAACCAACAACAAGATATCTGGTAAATTGTATGAAATTAATTTCACATATTTTACCAAACACTTTTAGTTAAACATACTAAATCAACATCGTTAAATGGACGAAAGTAATATACGTGAAATATGCAGGACTCGATTAGCTGAATATACTAAATTAAATGAGTAAATGTAGCAAAATTAATTTCATATATTATACATAACACATTTAGTGACATTCATTAAATCTCACCGTGAAATATACAGGACTGGATTAGTTGAATATACAAAATGAAATTAGTAAATGTAGCGAAATCAATTTCACATTGTTTACATAACACGTTTAGTGGTATTTATTAAATCTCATCGTAAAAGATCAAAAGTAATCGACGTGAAATATACAGGACTTTTTAGTTGAATATACAAAATGAAATGAGTAAATGTAGCAAAATTAATTTCACATATTTTACATAACACGTTAAGTGACATTTACTAAATCTCATCGTAAAATATCGAAAATAATCGATGTGAAATATACAGAACTTTTTAGTTGAATAAACAAAATAAAATGTGTAAATTTACTAAACGTATGGGTTACATAATCAACCAGTTCTATTTGGTAAAATCAACAATTTCGTGTGTAGGACCTATATTAACCCGCGAATTTGATAAAATTTACGCGGAATTTAGTAAAATCAATCATTCTTTTTTTTCAGTGCAACAACTTCGAGTGTAGATTCTCCGATGTTTACGGGAATGGGTGCTATATGCTATATATAGGCTTGTTAGTAACTTAATAATAATATTTTTGGGACATGTTGTACGTTACCATCTAGTCCCAAACTACGCAGAGCTTGTACTATGGGTAATAGACAATGGATATAATACTTAGATACTTTTTGTTTTGTAAATACATACTTATAATACATAAGAAACACCCAGACCAACACAAACACTCATGTTCATCACACAAATATTTGTGTCCTGTGGGAATCGAACCCACGACCTCGTGATCAGCAGTCCGACACTCGAACCACTAGACCACAGACGTCGTCAAACTTGATTAGATGGCATTAAATTATGTTTCTGTAATCACTTCTATAATATAACTGCTAGGTATAACACGAAAAAAATGTAACAACTTTCTATTCCCTATAAGATACGAGTAGGTACATACTTAATTTTCAAGTAAGTCGTATAAGTTTTAACTACTTTGACGTCCGTACTACAAGACGCTTCAGGCTAACCTTCATAACCCCACGTCACGTAAGACCATATTGTTTAAATTCAATAAGTAGGACGGTGCTGGGTCATATTTTAAGTGAGTTTGTATATTTTGTAAAAAAAAATAAGGGTTTAAATTGTGGAAAGAAAAAATCGCTCACGAGCAGGATTCGAACCTGTGACTCCTGGCTCATTACGCCAGTGCTTTAGTCGCAGGTTCGAATCCTGCTCGTGAGCGATTTTTTCTTTCCACAATTTAAATCGTTAGATTTAGCTTCGCATGCGTAAATGCGTTAAAAATAATAAAATACATTTTAAGGGCTTACTAGTAAGTGCAGGTAAGTAGTACTAAGATTTTTGTTAGAATAGATTTTCTTTATTTCGCAGCGTTTGGCTCTGCGAGAGTCAGTTGAAGGCTTCGATAATGGACCGTATATCCATACTAGTTGACCGAGCAAAGCGAGGTCTCTGAGTTAACTAGGCCGCTCAGCAATTTGTCTATCAGTCTGTCTGTCAGAACCTTATAACTTCCATTACAAATACTACCGCCGGAAGCGAGATATCGTTGCCGCCAACTGCAGTGTAGTGTGTAGGTTAATCATATTACCTAAACGTAAGCTTATTATAAAAGTGAGTAAGAATTATGTACTTTTAAGTTGTGAGCGCGTTTAGTCTTAAGTTGAATTTGAAGATAATATAACGTACTTTTACCTAACAATACGTCTTTCATTTGGACGCCACTACCTACAACCTTTACAGCAGTAATGAGGTCAGGGCGCCATGTTTTCAGGGCAGCACCCGCAGTGATGACACTTGGGTGTCGGCTCCCAGCCTATACGACACAGATACTTCCCAAAGAAGTCGTGCCCCGAGAGTATCAGCGTCAGCCGGTAGGTAAGGGTCGCCATGGTGCCTCTCCAGCCACTCTTCCATGACAGGCCTTACTGCCGCTATTGCGGCGGTTTACTTACGTAGACTCAGTCTTGCGCTCACAATCACGCATGTTTTTTTTTTAATGGGTAAGGTTTACTTATATTGTAAAAAAGTCATGTAAATCATTCTAATTTCGATTCTCAACAAACTAAGTAGTTTCAGGTATGAGTTATTTCAGTTACTCGTTGTATAAATACGCAATTTTGGGCCCCTGGCTCGTGGCCGTACGATAGGGTGGCCTAGTACAGATACAGATTTTATAATGATAATATCGTCAAAATGTACCTATCTTCTTACCCCAGACTATAAGAGAATCACTCTTATTTAGTGTACAGTAAAAAAATGGCTAACAGAAAAACGTTTCCAAACAATTAAGGATTTTTTAAATGTAAAAATAGTATAATTTAATTGTTATTAGAATGCATTCTTAGATTTTACATAACTAATACTAAAAAACCATGGATGTCCAAAATGGGCTGATTGATGTCCCTAATACTATCATAGTAGGTATGTATAAACTGTAACCACACAATCAGAAAAAAAAAAAAAAAAAAACTTAGTCGTAATTTGTTTTTTTTGTTCCGTGTGGTGCCGGACGTAAAGAATTGCACCACCCTCTCTCTTCTCATGGGTGTCGTAAAAGGCGACTAAGGGATTCACCTGAGGATGGGCAGCAGCGTTCTCGAGTATTTAAACAACCAACTGCGATCGCCAACCCGCCTGCCAAGCGTGGCGATTATGGCATATCCCCCCCTTTGGGGGAGGCCTTTGTCCAGCAGTGGACATCTTTCGGCTGAAATGATGAGTCGTAATTTACAAGCCCCATTATTCTTCATTAACATGCTATTCCAAAAGGCGTCGTGTAAATGCATCCTAACACTCCTGCTTAATTCTCTGGAAGAATCCATGTGTAGCGTTTATGTTTATCCATAAACAGCATTACTTCCACACGAAAGCTCAAACGTATTCCCGTAACTATCTCGTTAAGGGAAACCCTTAAGTAAGCTATTAGTTTCTTTCAAGTAGTTCAGGATGTTGACACGTAACACACTCTGCGGGCGAACTAAATTTGTTTCACATAAAAAGTTTGAAACTCACTGGCTTATTATACAACATACAACTTTGTAGCGGCAAAGCGTGTCAGTTACCTACTTGCCAATTTTATTTGAATACTTTGTAGTGTTTACAATACATGTACTAAATCTTTATTTTGAACACGATTTTAGTAGGTTGACCTGTAACTATGTAATGGAATTTACTTTGAGTTCTATTCATTTTACCTGATGACGAACCTGGAAGGTGGGTAACAGAACCCTTGAATCATAATCATCATCATCAGCCAATTACTGTCCCACTGCTAAGCACGGGCCTATTCTCATATTGAGAAGATTAAGACCTTAGTCGGATGGCCGATGGGGCTGTAAAGTTCTGGAGTGGCGACCGCGTACTGGAAGGCGCAGCGTGGGTAGGCCCCCCACAAGGTGCGACCTGGTGAAGGTCGCGGGAATCCGCCGGATGCGGAAGGCGCAGGACCGGTCGTTGTGGCGATGCTTGGGGGAGGCCTATGTCCAGCAGTGGACGTATTTCGGCTGAAATTACGATGATGATGATGAAGGCCTTAGTCCACCACGCTGGTCTGGTGCGGGTTGGCGAACTACACACACCATCGAGAACTGTATGAAGCACTCTAAGGTGTGCAGGTTTCCTCACGATGTTTCCTTCACTGTTAAAGAAAGTGATAATCTTTCTGGTCCACACATGACTTCGAAAAGTCAGTGGTGCGGGCTGGGTTCGAACTCGGACCCTGTATAGAAGGCAAGTGCTCAACCGCTAGGCTATCACAGCTTGAATGGCTACTAGTAAACCCATCGAGTTTGGTCTCATTAGGTTTATTATTCACTTCACCGTGATAACAAGGATGAATTCCACGCGGTAATAAAGAATAAAAGACCAAAAACTATAAAATAAATTAATAATATATTATTTATTTTATTTTTTACTTGTATTTAATATTTGTGTTGTAAATATTGTATATTTGTAGTTAGATTAATTTAGGTAAATAAATTGTGTAATGTTAATAAATTGTAAAAAATCAGACAATACTAAATTAGTTAACGTTTGGTATTATTGTATTCAATTTGAGAGACAAATTTTCAAACAATCAAAATTACTGCATTTAATTTAATTAAATGGTAAGAATCCTGATTTTCAGGAAAATATATCTGTTGATTTTTTTTCATGTTCACATACCGTAATAGCTTTTGTTTAGTAGGTATTCATTATCTCTATTTTCTATTTTATTTTACAATAATAAGTCTCTCTAATGATTCACATCACGGCTCCATCCTTGCTCATGACATTTCTCATGTGATTGTGTTGCGAACCCCGAGATGGCGCTGCCCGTCGCAATTTTGTTTATATAACGTCTAAATGTACGTATAAACGGGGCGTCCCCGCGGGAGGGAGACGCGAAAGTTCGGCAGTAAGAAAAGATGGCGGAATCTGAATGAACGCACGCGCAGCCTGCTGCGGAGTACCTACCTACGCGAGCGCCCAGCTTTTACTGGTAAGTGGCACTTTCATGTGGTTTTGTGGTGACAGGGATCCGTTGTAGTGCAGACTGGTTAGGTTTTTTACCTGCTAGCTGGTCCTTCGTCTAACAATAAATATTTCTAAACAGCTTTTGTGTCCATGTTTTCCAGAACGACAAAACTTTCAGCGTGTATAAAAATATATGAGAAGGCCACTTCTTGTAATTAAAAATTTTCAAAGTATAGCTCCGATCCAATCTTAACATTGTAAATATCAATCTCATGACAGTCGACGTTCCTGTTTGACGTTTATTTGTGCCATTTGTGAGATTTTTAACCGACGAAAAAAAGGAGGAGGTTCTCAATTCGACGCGTATATATATATATATTTTTATGTATGACCACGCATAACTTTATACAGAGTAGTCCGATTTTGATGATTCTTTTTTTAATGGATAGGGTATATCTCGAAGTTGGTTCCATTTAAATTTGAAAATCAAAATCCACCCCTAAGGGTAGGAAAACTGGGGATAAGTGTTTGTTCACCCACTGAATTCTTACCTATTAACCGATATTCTGTTGAAACTTGGCACACATAAATGTAGTTCTAGACACTACAACATAATGGAGACTTGAAGTTAGAATTTAGTAAAAAAAAAGTAATAAATTTAAACTTTCCTACTGTTATATAAATGTATATTTATGTGTACAATAAAGAATAAGAATAAGATTAAAATAAAACTTTTTAACAAAAAATTGAACCGACGGAAACAGAAACTGAAAAGCGAAAAATAAATGTAAATAACTAATTATGAGTCGGCGCCAAACAAACAATCAACGAAGATCATTAATTTACTTACTACAAATGAAAACAAAATCAACGTCAAGTACAACATGAAATTTTCTACTATAAACAATATATTTCCAAAAATGCGTTCTCCGCTCGACCACTTGCAACTCGCACGCACTTTGCTTGTTTGTTTGGCGCCGACTCATAATTAGTTATTTACATTTATTTTTCGCTTTTCAGTTTCTGTTTTCGTCGGTTCAATTTTTTGTTAAAAAGTTTTGACTAGTCGAAACTATATTTTGAACTCTTAATTACGAGAATCAGCCTTCTGATTTATTCTAAATACTAGTTCACTATGTCACTAATACATAGTTTTTTTCAAGTAGTTAAGAATGTTAACACATAAAATACCTATCTACGAGTATATTGCGCGCAAACTAAATTTGTTTCGCATAAAAAGCTTGCATCGTACTGGCTTATTATGTATTTTCGCAAAACTTCGTGAAGGCATACCGCGTCTGTTACCTGCCAATTATTCTAGAATGTTGCAACGTAAAGAGTACTACAATGTAGGTGTTCAGTAAAGCTTGATAGGAAACAGATAGGGTATAAGGTATCTTTTGTATAGGAACTCTAACCTGGATACATTTTCATGTAGCCGTCACCTACTCAATGTTAAGAGAGGTTTTCATTACATCATAAACTTCTCAATGGTTTATGTTTGGACTACATTATTAAAAGCCAATTAAGTATTTATCCTTCACTAGCCTTTGCCCGTGGCTTTGCCCGCGTATAATTTGACTTATCACAGAAGGACTTATCGTGCATCCCTGGGAAACGAAAAATACATATTTAGAAATAATATAACAACGGTTTATTTTCCCGGGAAAATAGAAAAAAAAATAAGTAGAATATAGTAGAATATATTTT
The DNA here is from genome assembly GCA_949699075.1 of Asteroscopus sphinx. Taxonomy (NCBI): domain Eukaryota; kingdom Metazoa; phylum Arthropoda; class Insecta; order Lepidoptera; family Noctuidae; genus Asteroscopus; species Asteroscopus sphinx. Next base: position 18,961,015 of record OX453013.1, read on the forward strand.
AATCCGGGTTTTATCCAAATACAAATCTTTTTATTTTTTTTTATTTTTTTATTCTTAACGGGCTTGCGTTTGACCGCCACGTAAGCGATGGTGCAGTCGACGATGGTACACGCTTGCCCAGCAAAAACCTATTCACTCGAGTCTTGAAGACCACCAGATTATATTTCTCGGGAAACACAGACGCAAGGAATTCCACTCTTTGGCGGTACGCATGATAAAGCTATTAGCAAACCGGTTCGTGCGTAAGGGTGGAATATCTACCATATAAATTTATAATAATCTGTGTAGCCGTTTTAGCGTGATTGAGTAACAATCATCCAAACATCCAAACATATTCACAAACTTTCACATTTATAATATTACTAGCCTGTGCCTGCGGCTTCACCTGCTTGGATGTCGTTTATTGCGCATCTCTCGGGAACTGTCCATTTTTCCGGGATAAAAGTAGCCTATATGTTAATCCGGATTATGTTCTATCTGTATGCCTTATCAAACTACTCCATTAAGACTGTATATACTCCATTATATAAAGTAGCAAATCAGGTTAGGACAGCGAAGGATGTGATACCATTCCAAACACTGGGGTACACAAGGCTGACTGCAGCTGTGGTAGCTCCTACATCGGACAGACAAAGCGTACTATCGCGAAGAGAGTGAAGGAGCATATCACAGCGGTAAGGCGCCGTCAAGTGGAAAAATCTGCCATAGCTGAACATTTGCTCAAATCAGAACAAACCACTGGATTGAGCTAGACCCGACCCGACCCGAAAATCCTCTCCACTGATCGTCTTTACTATCCCATAATTGTACGAGAAGCGATTGAGATAAAGAAATATGAAAATTTGAATCGGGAAGATGGATATAGGTTGTCTTCCTCATGGAATCTGGTAATCGAGAAGTGTTCGCGTCGTCGTTTGTCTACATGTATGTTCGCCGAAACTGTCAGTATTGTGTGTCGTGATTCAGCATACCGTTTTATGGACAGCGACGTTATGAAAAACCAACCGCTGGTAGTTCGGGAAAACACCCACCACTCAAGACGATGACACCCGCATACTTCAGTCTGCTCGTGACCACGGCCAATGCAACTTAGCCGAAACGTCGAGGTAAGTCAAAAGAGGTTTTTAAGCTGGATGTTGGCGTCAGTTGTAAGGGTAAATTTTGAAATGGTGACCCTGCACTATAAGGCTCACGGCTAATGGTTGGCAGAGAGACATTGATAATAAATAAAAAATAAAAAATAAAATTCATTTATTTCAGGCATCTAGGCCCATAAAAAAATACATAAAACCATATACGATATTGATGATCGTAGTATTTTGTTACAAGCAGACAAGTGGATGTTACTGTTCATCTTTTGCCATTATATCAAATGTAGCCCTATAATAAGTTGCAGATAGGATGGCCTTTTCTTTGACATCATCATTTATGTTAATCATCATATTTTTTTATTTTTTTATTAATGCTAGCGGGGTGAAACAACATCAACAACAACATCCATACATTACTCCAGATTACTCTTATTAGTTATCTATACGGAAATAATATAAAAATAACTACTACTTTATTAAAATTATGGTTATTTTACTGTTTCAGTGTTTATTTTACTCCCGCGCTCAACTCAGTCGCCTGAGACTGGGCTGGCATAGTTCTTTTGTTTATTCTACCTGCTCAATATTATTTTGTTTTATTTATAAACGCTTGAAAGCTAGGAAATTATTGTTTCATTATTACTTTAGTTTATTGGTTGTTTGGTTTGGAAATAAATTTTAATTTGCTTTTGATTTAATGGTTGTAGCTGTTGAATTCTTAACTATGAAAATATCTTGCATCATTGGTGGGCCTTTGCTTCGTTTCGCCATCTACCTACCACAAAAAATCTCTCAGGCACCGTGTCCTCGTAACGACTTACTTAAAAAAAAAATGTGATTACATGGGATGACATCGATCGGCTGCACCCATAGAATTCTAAATAATATGGTAATAGAAGTGATAGAGGCGCGTGAACTTGTCGCCGCGTACAGGACATCAATGCGCGAATTATTAGCTTGATCATCAGTGCTGTTTTGAACGCAGAGTAACTAAAATTAATTAATATTCAAGTATTTTATGTAATATTTTTCAACTCTAATCAATTGTAGTTTTTGTGCTTGCTAGTGATCGTTAAAATCAGTGTTAATTTATCCTATTACTATCCGTGGAAACCTGTAATTGGCTTAATGTAACTTATGCTAGCTGTTAATTAATTTTTATGTAGCTGTTGGTTTTCCTAATTATAAATAAATAAATTGTATTTTGCAGCATATCTAATAGCGATTTTTTTTGGCTTAATTTATTTTACATTAAATGCTAGAAACATTGTGGGCGTAATTGCAAATTTATTTGTAGTTAGCCGGCACACGGTGGAAAACCGGCGACATGCGTTCCGTTAGTAAAAGACGGTAGATAATTTTTCCATTACCTTATTATTTATATTTCTATGGCTGCACCCTTGCGGTGTGGCGTGTCTACGAATATTATTAATGGATTCCAAATTGCCTTTAAAGTACACTTCCGAGGAACCGTACGTGTCAACGACGATGTTACTTTTGAAAATGGATTAAATTAATATTTGTATACAAACTCGTCTGCGTTGTTGTTTTTCGGGGATAATTTTGACGTATTTGCAAGATACTGCATCACGCGTGCTATCGTCATCATCATCATCATCATCATCATCATCATCATCCTAGCCCAGTATTACCTACTACTGGGTATATTATTTTGGAAAAAGAGGTAAGGTCTTTGCAAGTCCCTTATGTCACTGCGACCTAAAAGATCAATTGTAACGCCTCTAATAGTATACTACAGCACCTCTCCAAGCCGCAGGCCAACCATAAAGTCGACTATAGCCTTGGGGTTTGAGGATCTGATCTCATCAGCTGAGATTGTGTGGCCTCCAAGAGGCTGACTTCTAATGTGGTGCACTGCATCACATTCGCATAGGATATGAATGGGCGTTTCGTCCTTTTCGCAACAAAATCTGCAAACTACTACTGGTTATAGGCCTCCTATCGTTTTTGCCAGCCTCTTTGCGTGCTATACATATACAAAAATACTCAAACTACACTTGACTTCTTAAATGTCGTTCTGTCTCTATAATGTACCTTACTGTACTGTGACAATGATAGCATGTGCTGCTTAAAATTGTATTAATTGGGGGTTATGTTAGTTAAAAAACCACAAATAGTTCAGGAATAGGCTGACCATACTAATATACATTTAGCATATGTATTAAGAATTGCCAAACTTAAGTGGCAGTGGGCGGGGCACATTGCTCGCAATATGGATGGCCGATGTAGCCGTAAAGTTCTGGAGTGGTGACCGCGTACTGGAAGGCGCAGCGTGGGTAAGACCCCCATAAAGTGGACCGACAACCTGGTGAAGGTCGCGGGAATCCGCTGGATGCGGAAGGCGCAGGACCTGTCGTTGTGGTGATACTTGCGGGAGGCCTATGTCTAGCAGTGGACGTCTTTCGGGTGAAATGATGATGATAATGTATATATTTTCCGTGAGTATTTTTAAGGACGACGTCTGTTGTCTAGTGGTTCGAGTGTCGGACCGTTGATCACGAGGTCGTGGGTTAGATTCACACGGGACACAAATATTTGTGTGATGAACACAAGTGTTTGTGTTAGTCTGGGTGCTGCTTACATGATTTTACAAAAAAAAAAGTATTATATCCATTGTCTAGTACCCATAGTACAAGCTCTGCTTAGATTGGGACTAGATGGTGCTGTGTAAAAAAATGTCCCAAAAATATTTATTTATTAAATGGTAACTAAGTATAATAATAAAACAAAGTTTACGTGGTTACTAAGTAATTAAGTGGAGTATTACAAGTATTTGTCAATCTTAAACGTGGTCAGTCCATTCCTGAACTACTTGCAATTTATTAACTAACTGTGCATATCACGCGTGACGCTAATTGACGCTATAACATATGCGTATATCATGCACATAACATAATAATGGCGGCTCGTGTAAAGTAATTACACCTAGTTTGATTTAGCTGATGAGGGTGGCTATAAACGGTCCTAGTACAAACACAAACAAATCTCGAAATTCATGTGGGTCCGCCGTTTGTTCATAATCCTAATGTGTTAGACAGGCCTTATAATTTATCGTCACACATTGTTATGGATATGACACATGATCGAATTTTGGTGAAATGTGTTAAGGCTCGTTTACATGACTCCAGTTTATATCGTATTCGTATCCAAAATTAGATATGTAGGTACAAAAACTTTGTGTTCGATGAAAAATATTTAATTGGATGTTAGTACAGTGGTTCTTTACACCGTTCGAGTTACTGCTTTTAAAAGCTTTTATTTATCGAGCTTCGTTTTCCGAAGAAGTGATGGCCTAGTTATGATTTAATGATTGAAAATACGATATTTACAATTTCACACGATCATAAAAAATTACGAAAACAGGGATAATTTTGATAGTTTTTCAGGTCGTATGTAAAGTATATCAAACTTTTACTCACAAAAACCATGTCAAAAAATAGGCAATGACATTTTAAATAATAATTAACGATAGCTTTTTCTCAAAATAGTTTAATTTTTTTTTCAAACGATATTATACAACAAAAGTCGGTCACGCACTAACTTCAAGGCGTCTCCGAGGTAGGACCTGTGACGCTTTTGCTGGCTCGCTGCGTTCCCCGCTAATCGATCGAAATATCCGATAAATTGTTGTTATTTCTTGATCGTAAATAGGTAGGTAGTTTTAAAAATCTGTTTGTAAATATTGTTGTAGGTGCTAGTACTAATAATTAAACTGTAAATATTAGTTTAAATTGTGTATAGTTTTTAATATACTTAGGTATTAAACAATATTAATAATATGGGTAATAAAAATAGAAGAAAAAAAAAATATCCATATATGAAATGCGGAACTTAGAAAAAAAATAAGGTTATTTTGATTATTATTTTATGTATTTATAAACTAACTAGGTACCCATAAAAGACGACGAGTTGTATACCTAGGTATAGTAGGTACTTTATTTCGTCAGTACTTACTAGCATATCTACAGATTTCAAGCAGGTATCATAAATTTACAGTAAAATTAGGATGTTGATGTTGGATGTTACCGAACCGGATGTTATTGAAATTAAAAAACATCTTAATTTTAATAGAGACGATGGTTGGCAGCTGTCACCTGTTTGGAACCCAGTCCTAAAAATAATCAAGTCCCAAACAGCACGCAACACTGTAAAAGATAATGATATTGTGAGTGATTACTGCGTGCATCGAAACGATTTTAATTAATAAATATTGTACGGTAGATTAAATTTTTTTTTTGGAAATATCTGTAAAGACGATTGTCATCTTAGTCTACCTGCGACCACGAAATGCTGCAAAGCTTTCGAAACGTCAGGGAAACAAATTTTTTTTTTTTTTTTTTTTTTTTTTTATACGCGATTTAATCCGGTTAAACTTTGTTTTACTCACAGACCAGTAAGCTACAAGACTCCGCATAAACAAAGTTTTGTATTCGAACGCAGTCGTAAAACGTTGGTGGGGTCAGCGGGGCGGACGGCGCGTTATGATTGGCCGGCTCAAAAGTTCGGTGGTATGATTCCTTATGATTGGTGCCGCTCGCTGACTGAGTTACGTTCCGATTGGCGGAGGGACGTATGATATGCAGTGGTAGAGCATATGCGTTGTGACCGGGGGTGTCCAGCTAACCGGCGTCTAGAGGCTTACTGGTCTATGGTTTTACTATAAATCTATTTTAGTGAAGACATTTTGTTTTTCAAAGCTAAGTCGTTATTTGATTAAAACGATTTATAAAAAAATGTTCTTGACTGTACAGAAATACTTGACAATTTCGTTGTCGGTCGGGTTGACCAATATTAAAACAAAATGGTGTGAACTTGGCCAATCGGCTGAGATTGTCTTAACCGAGTTGAGCAATAACTTACAAAAAGATAGAATAAAATTATTTAATTATTAAATTAATCACGCAAATACCACACCGAGAAAGATGAAAGTCAAGCGGGGCAGAGCATAATTGATGAAGCCATTGTTTATAATACAAAAGCCGCTAAAATCATTACTACAATAGAGATCAAAATAGAAGATAATAACTAAATGCAAATACTCTAAGATAACAGAATTCAGTCCAGTATTTTTACAAATAACAAACAGTCAAGTGTTAAATTTAAATGAAATCAAACCACGAATTCGATTTAGTTTCAAGTACTGAAGTGACAATAGATTATAAACTTTCGAATAAGCAATTAAAATCGAAATTTGGGTGGGTTTTGATTAAATAAACTCCTAAGCAAATTTTCGTTTACTCTAACTAAACTTGGAGTATGAATTATTGGATATTTAAATTATGTTTGAATAAATTAAGGAAGTTTCTAACTAGATAATCTAAGTATTTATCTAGTGATGAAATTCTAAGTGATATTGTGAACTTCATCATTGTTGTTTGGCTAAAATCGTAATCTGCTCAGTACCTACTCATTTCGTTCAAAAGTTTGTTTCTTTAGATTATTATCAAATTCAAAATTCAGTAGTGATAAGTCCAGGGTATGATTAAAATAATATCCACTGATTGAAGGTACGCCTATATTTCAAGCTATCTATGGACGGGACCACAGAAATAGATAGATAAAATGGTTGTAATCACAATTTTACTTGCGATTCATGCGTGGCAACTTTCAGACAAACCACGCCAAATTTTGAATTTTAAAAAATTTACTTTATTATAATTTACTTTACAGCTTTTGTTTCTGCAGTTAGAAACAGCACAATAAGGCATTTTTGCGAGTTTTTGTTACAGTATATACAGAAACAAGTCAAGACGTACTGAGAAATGTTTTGAAATACCCTGCACTATGGAGCAGAGAACCTCAAACGACAGAAAAACTAAAAAGAGATTTTTCTCACCTTCTCCAGTTGCACTAAATAAAGAAAAAAAACACGAAAAATACTCAACAAAAGAAGGTAAGCATATCAAACATTACCAGTTTCTTTACTCCGAGAAATGTAATAACACCTAAAGAAGATACTTTCATCCCTGAAGTGGGCATAGACAACTAGCTACAATATTTTCCGCATCAACTCTCCCAATACGGCTGGTCCCCGTGGGAGATGTAGACTACAACCTTCCTGAGAAGCAAAAAAGAAAAGAAAACAAACAAACAAAAGAAAATAAACGAACAAAAAAAGAAACAAACAAAAGAAAAGAAACAAACAAACAAAAAAATTGAAACTAAAACAAAAGAAAAAAACTTCTACCAAAACTGTCAACCACGAAACACGACCATCTCTGGAGGAGGCCTTCACCCCCACAAAGGGGGGTTCTTGCGAATGTTTTGAATTGTATATATTTTGCGCATGAAAGTTTTAAAATAAATAAATTAATTTTATTAATAATTTAAATAATACTACTAATTTATGTAACCAGTAAAAGTAGATAAAATAAAATAAAATATTTATGTAAATTTTGGATGTTGCTAATTCGTATTTTATTGTTAAACCATAAAAATACAATGCAGGTATTTATTTTGTTTATTTATTTGTTAACAAACATAAATACAAAAGCAATTTTGAATTATATAATCATGAATCAATTTATTATTTAAAGGATTATGTTTTAGTGAGTTGGTATCTACATAAGTAAAAAAAAAAAAAAATTATACTTAAACTAATTTCAAAACAATATGTTATGACTAAACTTTTAATTTGGCAATTTAAATAAAAATACTATTAATTTAATATATATAATATATAGTCAATGGTACCTATCTGTCTACGAATTTCGTTGCATGTAAACAACTACTGTGAAATTATTTAATCTTTTGCAAGAAATAAAAGGCTTTTTTATTTTTATTTTATTTTATTTATGGTGCAGAGTGTTGGCACTATCTATCTATTTCTGTGGATGGGACCATAGCCAGCGGTGACTTGTTGTGACGATACACGAACGCGCGACTACATCGCTACATTTGACCGTTTGTTGCATTTGAAACGCAGAAGAGAAGCGATGCATCGCGCGTGCTGTTCCGAACCGTGTATCTTGCCTTTCATGTGGTGGCGTTTTCTGCTCACTATAAGCCAGGGTCATACGGTGATAGATAGATAAACGTTTATTTAGTACAACACAAGACAGAGGATATATAAGGAAAAAAAATCAATTCAAAGACATAGGTAATTTCACAAAAGCAAAAAAATAACACTTAAAACACGGTAGGAGAGAGTTTTGTATTGTATTATATTGACTTTTTATATCTTGCAGTCTTTGCATGAAGTTACAATGTGTATCAGAAATTTCATTGCTCATATTTTAAGAGCTTATTTAGGGAAAGCTATCTAACAACTTTTTCTACGGGATCAACCCTGAAATCGCGAAAAAAAAACAGCTGGTCCATACATTTTGTCGAGCGACATCGATGATTTTCTAGGGTTCAGGTTCCTGCATGGAAAGCCCAGTGCTGAATAGACAAATTATACCGCACTTGGCCATATTCCGTCATTATCCCCTTAGACATAACCCTTCCACTTCCATTCGAATTTGATTAGCAAATCGTGTGAAACGCAGCATATAATTATATTAAAGGTTTAAAAAAATTTTTTTTTTTTTTTCTTTATTTTAAGCGAGGCATAAGTTTGACATCATACACATACACCCATATCACATTATTACAATAAGAAAATTAGAATTAATTAAATGAATTATTATTATTACCTCATTAATAAATAAATTATACAATTATTATTTCCTTTATTTAATTGCTTAAACATATTGATTATATTTTTAAATATTTTTACAAAACAAAAAAAAACAAAAAACATTTAAAAATATAAAAAATAGTGGCCCACCGGTATCGGGTACAGGGACCAAGCTACCGGCGGTCAGGGCTCCAGAGAAAGGAACCTCCTAACAATACGCGCCGTATCTAGGAGAACCGCTTTCTGCATCAGGCCCTTGACCCAGCCGCCTAACGAGAGCCTCATGAGATGGTGGTCAAGGCTCTTTGCTAAAAGGCCATTGGCCGTAACAACTATCGGCACAATGGTTGTTGAGTCCACCTCCCAATTATTATTACTATTATTATATGATTATTATTATTATTTTTTTTTTTTTTTTTTTTTTTTTTTTAAGAGTTTAATCCCGTTCATAATTACGATGCTACGACGATGACCAAAATGGCGTAGAAGCGGAATACGACTTTAATCAATCCGCGTGACTGCTTTGATTCCTCATAAGGATATAATTCTGGATCGCGTACAAGATTGTTTTTCAAATGAATGGAGTAGCGCGCAGCATCCGGTTGAGACAAAACGCAATGCCGCCTTTGAGGGTTGAAAAGTGGTGGGGTAATCATGAAGCATGCCAACGTATAATCTTTGTTCAGTGGCGTGTTCATTACTCCTGACTTGTCACTCACGCAGTCTTTCGCAGCTTTATTAGTGCAAGACTTTTTAAAGGGGGAGAAAATGCCTAAAGCTGTAATTACATTATTATGAGTTCTGTGATTCTGCTTGGTATTGGTACCTGAAAGTACATGACTCTAAAATTTATGTGATTGGCAACGCACCAGCAGCAATTTGTATGGGTGTTGAAAGTGTCGACTGTAACTGAAAGCTGTCCGCCTGTTTACTACTGCATCCATCACAAGGAGGACCTTTTTTTTTTTTTTTTTGAGGTGATACTCTTCTATCCACCATCAACAAATCAATCAAAAAGTTCAAGACGTGATTGGCACAGTAACTGAGCAATCGACTTTTGCGCTTAACGAGGGTTCGATTCCCGGAAGAAACAAATACTTGTGTGATCCACTGATATAACTATTCCAGATCTCAGTGTTTGTGCATGTGAGGTTTGTGTTTGTAAACGCATACACGATACAGGAGAAATTCTGGTGTGGGGTAACGTAAAGAAGTCGTGAAGAAACATAACCTTTATTACAGTTACCAGCAGAACCCTTAAAACAAGAAATCGTAACGTAGTCCAAATATTAATATGAAACATTTAAAGTTAAAATATGGCTTGAAACAAAGGTACGAGATCGTTAAAGCACTTTAGAGACAAGTGCATAGAAATATTTCACATCTTTCAACTCCCATTGTCCGTAGCGAGCGGGATATAACCCTATGCCCTCTCAGGCACACTGCCAAATGTACTAAAGACACTGCCGGCGATTCTGCCCCGTCCAAATAAATTATTGTTATGTTATGTGTAAGGTTGACTCTTGACTTCAAGTTTTGGTTTGTACAACAAAATTTATTGAAATAGGTGTGAACTCCAATTTTATAGGAATGTATTTCCTTTTCAATTTCAATGTTATTCATATAAACCTAATTACAGGCACTTTTGAAAGGTCAGGCTCTAGTTGCACGGTTCCAAATTGTGAGTCCTATGGAGAAGAACCGGCAAGAAACTCCATGGATAAACTCTTTTTAAAATAGGTTATTGTTTATTACATCAAATTTATTCAAATAATGTGAGTATAATGGAGGTTAATGTCAGAAATAAACAAGAGTTTAAAAGTGAGTATATTGCCTTTAGAAATAAACGTAAAAAGAGTTAAGTACAAGAGTATGTAGAAGCTGACCTGTCCCGACAGGCGGCACCCGTTCACGAGCATGACGCGAGCATCAGCCATCGCTTAACTCAACCATATTGAAGGGAACTTAACGACCCGACACTAACATATATAATACACATACACACTAATATTTTTCTTTCTTTCTTTCTTTTTTTCTTTAACGCCACCATCAGCATGACATTTAAGTGAGCATTTTTTTTTTGCATTAGCATTGGCTGTAAGAAAGAATTTTTGATTTTGCATACTTGTGCAAGGATTCGGACGTTCTTTTGGATCAATTAATTCACATCAGATGCATAATAATATCAATGATGGTCTATAATATCAATTAATACTGAAGTAGACTTTCATCAGTTTCTGGTTCACATATTTCTTAATGGGATGAGAAAGAGCCTGATCAATCTGTGGATGGATATCCTGTACTCATTGTACTTCAAACTTGTATGAACACATTATTGAAAACTTTCCTCTTATTCCATCTCTGTCTTATACAACTGTAAGTTAAGACACATTTGAATACATTGATTCACTGTTATGGCAGCGGAAAACGACATTGCAGTTTTTTCCATTCAACGTTCAAGGAAAGAAAGAAAGAAAATTAATCATGTATAAAGCGAGCATCTGTTTCCTCCCACGCTGCTGTTGAAGTAAGGGGGGTCAATTGCCTTAATGATGAGGTAGGGATATTATGCACTTTAGTAATTTTCAAGCCCCATATAATTATCTAAAGTGGCCTTCGTTACGTGGAACTGGAGAAAAGTAGGTATTATTAAAAGGAAAATACAGTAACTGAATACCCAAGCGGTAGGTAGATGTAGTAGACGGCAACAATTGCAATTTATAGGTCAAATTTCTAAACTAAGCGCTGCTACAGATTACTTAATAGTGCGCCGTTTCTTAATAGAGAAAGTTTGAAAGGAAGATATAAATTATTATTTTAAGTTTCGTTACAGACAAAAACAAAAGCGTAAAAAATTAAAAATCACGTACCTGTACAAGACCAAGAAAGGCCTCAATCTCAGTATATCATGCTGCAACATAGGGATATTGCATCGATGGTTTTCAGATGGGTCCCGTTAGTGAGACCACGGGCATCTACGAGTACATACATATAAATTAAATAAGTGAACAAAAATATTGTATAATAGTTTGTTAGGTACTAAATAAAATGCGAAAATACTACCCTATCTGAGTAGTGAACCCATGATTCCAGGCCTTCTAGTAACGTAATTCATGGACATCATTATGTTTAGTTTCTTCAGCAAAAATAATATAGTAAACCACTGCCTAAAATGCTTTCCAGTTTTCGTTTCGCAAACACAAACAGAAAATTTCAAACTCCCAAATCCAGCTTCATTTCCGCCAGCAGGTAAACGCTACATTCACATATTCACATAATGAACACAAAAATCTTCACATCCTTTGTGTAACGCAATCATATCCCCTTTGTTTTCAAATTATGCAAATTATTTTTATCCAACAAAACAAAAGGAGCTTTCAAACCTTCATTTGTGTGTTCCATTCATCAAAGACGAATTTCGATGGAATTGGATTCCGGTACGCACGTTTCTTTACTTTACTCATCGTATTCCTTTCGGTACGAACTCGTAATTACAGGAAATGCGTACCGAAATAAAAGATGACGAATCGAGGTACGGGTTTTTTGAAGATGAATATGTTTTAAGATATTCCGACACACGAGTTGATGTAAGAGCTCCTACACACTAGCGTTTCTCAGGCGTAGGCGTTCGATAAACGTATGCGCAGTGCAGAAGCTGAGACAACGTCACGTTGTTTTTTTTTGGGTTTTTTACGAAAACATGACGTAAATTTATTTGTAGCTGCAAAAAGACGAAATCAAAACACAAATTTAAGAAAAGTGTTCGATTATATCTTCTCATTTACCCGCCCAGTTAAGCAGTTAGGGTATCTATTTTGGGTAACAATTCTGCGAGAGTCCATTCGAAAATAATAATAATTATATCTTCTCATTTCACAAACCAAAAATGTGCTAATAGATATTATGTGTACAATATTAAAAAAAAAAAACTATTTTATATCAAATTAACGTTATTAATTTGGAAAAGTGATGTAGACCTTTTAGCAGCAGTGTGTATGAACAACGGTGCGAGCGAAGCGAGCTCAATTTTTTTTAACCTACAAATTTAAAAAAAGGAGGAGGTTATTCGTATTAGTAATATAAATACGACGACGACGACGACGACGACGTCTGTGGTCTAGTGGTTCGATTGGACTGCTGATCAAGAGGTCGTGGGTTCGATTCCCACTGAACACAAATATTTGTGTGATAAACATAAGTGTTTGTGTTGGTCTGGGTGTTTCCTATGTATTATAAGTATGTATTTACGGAAAAAAAAAGTATATAAGTATTATATCCATTGTCTAGTACCCAAAGTACAAGCTCTGCTTAGTTTGGACTAGACGGTGTTGTGTAAAAATGTCTCGAAGAAAAAAAATAAAAATAGTTGCTTTAAATATACGCCAAAAACGCATAGGGTGGCACAGGCAAAAAGGGCTAAAATAAGAATAAGAACGCAATAAGAACGCAAGTAACGATCAATCAATCAACTCAGCCTATCGCAGTCCACTGCTGGACATAGGCCTCTCCCAAGTTGCGCCACAACGCTCAGTCCTCTGCCTTCCGCATCCAGTCCCCCCCAGCCACGTGCTTTAGGTCGTCGGTCCACCTGGCAGGGGGGCGCCCTACGCTGCGTTTGCCGATTCGTGGTCTCCACTCAAGGACTCGTCTGCTCCAACGGCCATCGGTCCTTCGACAGACATGGCCAGCCCACTGCCACTTCAGCTTACTGATCCTACAAGCTATGTCGGTCACTCCGGTTCTTCTCCGGATAATCTAAGTAACGATCGTAGGCGGTCAATAGTATAATAGTCGAAATAGTATATTAATATAATAGTCGGTAGTAGTCGTAGAGCTCCTTTGTGAAAGAGCTCGTCCGGAGAAGTACTACCACCGTATCTACTTCTCCGCCAAATAGTGATGCTTGCATTGCTGTGTTTCGGTCTGAAGGGTATGGGTGCCGGTGAAAATAAAATCACATGAGACTTTCCATCTTCATGTCTCAGTTTAGCGAACCGACTTGCGGTACCATTTAGGTAACAGCCTAAGTGGTATTAAAGTTGTTATGGGCAAAGGTAACCGCTTAACATCAGGTGGGCCTTTAGCTCGTTTCGCCATCCTATACCATAAAAACAAAAAAACTAATGTTACTGACGATTTTGCCCCCCCCCCCTCCAGGAGGCGGCGCCGTTAGTAGCACCATTCGTACCGCCCTAGGGTCGCCACTGATTGAACGAGAAATAGTTTTTGGGTACATTTCTGAGCTAATAATAAAAAAAACATGTACACTACTAAGGCGGGGTAAGGTATGCCTTAATACTACTTACACAATAATGTACATTCGGTAAACGTAATTAAATATTTTTTATTGCGCTTACTTAGGTACAGTTTAAAAACAATATATTCAATTATCTAGTAACCATCCGGCTAATGATGACGATGAAATTCAATTAAGTTATGAAAGTTTTACAATATATTTTTAATAAATATGAATCTTTTGAATTTTTGTAAGATATAAAAAAATGTTTGCCCCAAATTTGCCACCCCTAAAATCTGCCGCCCTAGGCTCCAGCCTACTCAGCCTGGTGGTAAATCTGCCACTGCTTGTATATGATAATACCGAACTATACCGCGATTGTAGGCACCTGCGCAACGCTAGCGCAACAACGCGGTGGCGCGCGGCGTCAGAGCTGCTCACTCATACGTATATCGGACGCTGAACAAACGCTAGTGTGTAGGGGCTCTTAAGGTTTTATTTGATGATATGACGGGACTTGACGGAAGTTTGAAAATGCTCTGCTCGTGAGCGATATTTTCTTTCCACAGTTTAAATCGTTAGATTTTGCTTCGTATGCATGCGTGCATACATGCGTTAAAAATAATAAAATACTATAAAAAACTCAGATTACTGAACTAAAAACTATACTCTATGTGCAAACAAAGGAGAGTGTCGACTCGTAGTTGCCATACACAAAATTTCTAGTACATTTTATTGCGGAGACGTTTTTTGGGTTTGATTTTGTACAAGACCGTGCATCTATAGTATATTTGATTGAAGATTCTAGTGCATTCAGATACAGGTATGATATATCTGATATGGTTTGGTACGAAACTCTAAACTCAAAAGAATAACTAAAAAATAATACTACCTACTTACTTGTTTTCACTACAGTTCACAGTATTACGAAAGCTGTACATATTTCGACTACATCTACGTTCAATATTGATTCCTCTTTGTCTTCAACTGGAACTTTTTTCTACCAGTTGTATGAATTGAACGGCAGAACCACAAAGCAAATGAATGCGGAGCTCGTGAAACAAATTGAAAGAAAAAAATACGATTCGCTATCGAAACGGAACGGAACAAAAATATGCGCGATCACCGATTTTGAAAGACACGATTCTAAACTTTAGAAAATGTATTTTTGACTCTTTTTCTGAGTAGGATTTTCATTACGACTGTCTCAAGACGGGTTTTTATTTCATATCTATGGACTGTCTTTTACGGTTGGTCCTTTGAAAAATATCGGTAACATTGACATCATCTAGTACATCTATTTAAACGATCTCAAGTTAAAATTAATTAATTGGTATGGATAGCACAGAATTTTTGTCACTTGCAAGAGAAATGAATTTTCAATTATTTTATTTACCTAGCTAGCTAACCAAACATTCGTTTGTTTATTCAAAAGGTAACTTACATTATGCTATTATCAAAAGTTTTAATCGATGTAATCGGTCGCCGGATATAAATTAAGTTTTCTCAGGAAATTATTGATGTTTTCCAGTGGAATATCATTTCGATAATGGACAAAGTTATACAGGGTTGGTGCCACAGTAAATGTTGTTCATAATGATGAGTACAATAACCTCTTTTCGGGAAATAAGCGATAAAAATTTCAGCATGTATATATTAAAAGCCTTCCTTCATCAGTAGAAATGTTCTGGGAATCACCACCCGTGCTTTTAATAACATTATAATTATGAAATGACAATATTTCTTGCGGATTTATACAACGTTCTACACGCTCTGTCTATCTAATTTTTTTGGTCTGAGCTCAGACCTAGTCAAATCATCGCTATCTGCAGCACAGAAACTCATTTTCTTTAGACTTTAGATATAGAGTCTAGTGGTCTTATGATTTACATTGCTTACGCACACAAAGATATTCCATAACAACATGAAAGTCGTCGTTTTTGCCAAATGCAATGAACGTTTCCCCTTTGATAGTTAGGTATTCGAAGAGTATGGAGTGCATTTTGCCTCTGAAGTCTGTACAAGTGGTACAAATAAATTTTCAAAGCGGCATACTTGACGTCGACGGGGGTGTGCGGAATGTTGCCAGTAATTTAATAAATAAATAAATTGACAATGACATTGTGAGTGATTACTGCGTGCATCGAAACGATTTAATTGTCGTTGTGGCGATGCTTGGGGGAGGCCAATGTCCAGCAGTGGACGTCTTTCGGCTGAAATGATGATGATGATGATGGTGAAGTTTTAATATTGTTTTATATAGAAATATTGTTATATTATTTAGTTGAAAAATGTACAGATCAGATACTAGTATGTACTACTATAGAACAAATAATAGTTGGTTTCGGCCTAAAGGGTACGGGTGCCGGTGAAATTACGATCACATGAGACTTTCCATCTTCATGTCTCAGTTTGGCAAACCGACTTGCGGTACCATTTAGGCAACAGCCTAGGTAGTATTGAAGTTGTTATGGGCAAAGTTAACGCTCGTTTTGCCATCCTATATTATAAAAAAAAAACATATTTTGTAAAAAAAAAACTTGATTCACTCTTGAATAAACGTCAGAGTCCCATTTACGTCGTCCTTGCAACTACCTACTTGTGACAATACAGTGTTTTGCAAGGAACTAACGCTGGTATTTCAGTCCTTGCAGACCCCGACGGATTTTATATTGTGTTTCATTGCAAATAATTCAAAGATGTAAAGAAAAATCGCTCAATGGATTTGAACATGCGTTTTCTGGCTCAGTACACCACATAGAAATCTAAATAATAAGTAATAGAAATGTTATCTACTGTCCTTTACCACGGAAACGCATGTCACGGGTTTTCCGCTACCAACATGCTGCGATGCTTACTGGACGCTGTCGCGACATGTGTACTGAGAGGAGTGAACACGGTTTTAGGTGCATGTGCGTGCGTGAGCGCTGGTTGTACACAAAAACATAAATACGCAATCACGCCCACTATGTTTCTAGCATTTAAATAAAAAAATAAGAATAAATTTATAATAATAATGTAACATAAAATTTGCCCGCTTGCTTGCAGGCAGAATACAGTGACATTTAGGCTATAAGACCTTTATACTATTATTGTATTTCTGGCAAATAAACGTTTGATTATGATTTTGATTAAAATAAATTAAGCCTAAAAAATCCGCTGCTCTATATGCTGCAAAGTACAAAATTAGTGACTCTGCGTCCAAAACACCGCACAGGTGTCCTAAAAGACACCTGTAGGCTGTACGGTGTACGTGGTGACAAGTTCACGCGCCTTTGTCACTTCTATTAACTTTATTTAGACTTCTATGGTAAACTATCATCAGCGCGTTCCTCAACTGACTTCTTTAACATTTCAGTCACCTTAAGAGGGATTCAATGCGAAAGTTTAGCAGAGTTCATGGCAGGTATTAAAATATTAAAATAAAAAAACTATAGTTACTTGATTTATAATATACGTGTTATTTAAATAACTGAAAACTTCTTAAGGGGTCATTGTACTCATGAGTGCGAATTATTTTTACTATGGGATCAACAATTAGATCGCGAAAAAAATATACATAAATCGACAAAATGTATAGAGCAGTAGATTTTTTTTCGCAAATTCAGTGTCGGTCCTATAGTAAAAGTTGTTCACACTGATGAGTACAATGACCCCTTAAGAGGTTTTCAGTTATTTCAATTGCATGTATAAGTAAATCAAATTATCATTGTCCAATTGAAATGCATGAATCTGGTAGAAAATCCAAAACATTTTACAATCAACTGCGTGATTCCAAAATCAAAATGAACATTCCTCCAATTCGATCCTCTCGAAAACAATACAGAAATTTCGTTGAGGGTCGTATCGAATGGTATTCTCGTAGAAATTGATATGTAATATTGTTGTGAGAGGCTCTCACAAACAAGATTAGAGCCGGGACGTGCCTTGGGCCGTCAGTAAATCTAATTGTGACTCGTCGTATCGCGACGATCGACGGGTGAATTCACCAATGTATCAAGCGTCATTATTTACATTTTATTTTTTGATTGGAGCCCTTTCACAAGGTTCAAAAAGGTCGTTCTTTCGACATTGTGTTGACCTATGAGCGTCGCCGAAGCGCTCGTCAGTAATTCTATTTTTGTATATCCATACATTATGTATGTAATTGGTTGTAAATATTAGGTTTTCGATTTTATTAATATCAGAAAATCTTTGTGAAACTGTTATTAATCGTAAGTTATTAGTAAAGTTTCGAGTCAAACAAATGAAATTCGATGATAGGATCTTTTAATTTTGGGTAGCTAAATATATTTTTCGGTAATCGTAGGGTAGGACACCCTCAGGCTCGGTGGAGCGATGATATTGGCAAGGTGGCAGGTAGCAACTGGATGCGAGTGTCCGAGGATTGATGGCAGTGGCTTGCCATTGGGCCAATGTCCAGCAGTCGAATCGAATCAGAAATGAGGAGATTCGCAGGAGAATGAAAGTAACCGACATAGTCCAAATAATTGCCTAACTTAAGTGGCAGTGGGTGGGGCACATTGCTTGCAGAACGGATCGCCGATAGGGCAGCAAAGTCCTGGAGTGGTGACCGTGTACTGGAAGGTGCAGCGTCGGTAGGCCCCCCACAAGGTGGACCAACGACCTGTTGAAGGTCGCGGGTATCCGCTGGATGCAGAAAGCGCATGACCGGTCGTTGTGGCGATGCTTGAGGGAGGCCCGTGTCCAGCAGTGGACGTCTTTCGGCTGAAATGATGATGTCCAGCAGTGGACTAATATAGGCTGATGATATGATGACGATGAAAAATATTTTCATTTAATTCTAAATTTATAATAATTATAATAACGTTTTTTGAGATTTTTATTTTATGATTTAATACATGGCTGTTATACACAGTGGCATGCCAGCTGCATCTTTAATTAAAGTTGTCTGTTGAGAAATTAAATTTTTCTTTTAGCTTATTTCTGGCTGCTATACAACCTTCTCACACTGAATCCACGGGTGACTTATTTCTAGTTAAGGTTACTCTCACATCATCAATATTCAACTCACACAAAGAAATATAAGCGATTACGTGGACTCCAAGATAGTGTAAAGAGACAGGAATCCTAAACAAACATACTTATGTTTGGTCCCTTATGACGTATGGTTTTCCTTGGCACTGAACAAGTTTCGTGGACAAACTGGGGTCACACGTGACAGGGTTGTGAACGAAGCAACCGATGCTTCCCGCTTTCTGTGCCAAAACTGTGCAATAAGCTCTTAGGTACGGCGTACAGCTAAGGCAAAGACTAAGCGGATTACAACTTGGACAGAATTAAGGGAAATCTATACTACCATCTTGAAGGAACGGAAGATTCTTAGCTCGTGAAGATAGCTTCAAAGTAACTTTTTTCTGGTATGTACTCGTAATAGACAGACACTACAGAAATAGACTTGTTTGTATTGTTCTTGGAGATCAGTAGGCCAATTCACGTAAATAAGTGCAGTTGCAGTACAGTTTCGATCAAAACAATGCTTTTCGTATTCTCTTATCTACGGCGATCGCTGACAGAAACGAACTGCAGCGTCACTGCGACTTGATTGATTAGGGCCTTGATCTAATGAAGTAAATAATGTAATTATTAACAATGTAATAATGTAGTTTTGTAGTGTGTGCGTCAAATGGAGCGCAAGAATAAAATCTTTTTCTTTCTTTCTTCTTTCTTTAAATAAAAGTCAAATACATGCAGCGAATAATTGAAATAGCTGATGACTTTTTAAGCGGTCATTGTACTCATTAGTATGAACAACTTTTAATATCGGACCAATCCAGAAATCGAAAAAAAAACGACAGCTGTTGCTTACATTTTATCGAGTTATGCGAACATAAATGTATGGAGCAGCTGATACTTTTTTTGCGAGTCAGGGTTGGTCCCATAGTAAAAGTTGTTCATAATGATGAGTGTAATGAGCCCTTAAGAAGTTTTCAGGTATTTCAATTTCAGGTTGTATACGTTTAGGTAATGAAAATTTGATACCTACTAAGTATGTATTGTGTTGTCCAGTAAACCAGTAAGAGCTGACCGCTTTTAACAAAAAAATAAAAATAGTCAGAAAAACCATGAAATTACCAAATACCTACGTAGGTTTTTCCCCGGCACGCTTATTAATACAATAAAAATATAGAAAAACTTTTTATCTTCTGTCCAACATAACGCATTTAAGAACTTATTTAATATCTGAGAGAAAAATCTGAAAAACTTCGCCGCCTACATTTTGAATGGATGATAACAAGAAAAAATTATCCCTTTGTGGGCAGCCCTTAGGGCAAAGGTTTACAGGGTTGGTCCTTTCAAAGAAAAAGTCCCAAGGGGAAAGTTCAGATGAGCGATTTTAGTACTTCCCAAGGCGGAATTAGGAGGGGTGGAATATTTAAAATATAATAAAAATAATCCGCGAAAGTAACATGGTCGGAAAGGGATAAATTTATGGCTTCCAATTGGCTGCTCTGCCGCTTACCCCAGTTTTTCACTTGTTTAATCTTTTGTAGGTCACTTTTTTTTATTTTTTTATAATATAGGATGGCGAAACGAGCTAAAGGCCCACCTGATGTTAAGCGGTTACCTTTGCCCATAACAACTTCAATACCACCTTGGCTGTTGCCTAAATGGTACCGCAAGTCGGTTCGCCAAACTGAGACATGAAGATGGAAAGTCTCATGTGATTGTAATTTCACCGGCACCCGTACCTTTCAGACCGAAACACAGCAATGCAAGCATCACTATTTGGCGGAGAAGTAGGCACGGTGGTTGTTGGAGCAGGCGTGTAAATAGTCGTACTCCAGTGGCGGGGATGAGAACTTATACGACCAACACGAGGATGCGTGTCAGTCCAATTTCGTCTATTCTATCTAGCCTATGTGAAAGAATTTGAGGGGTCATCCAACAACAAAGCCAACTGGCAAATCTGTAATTCGCTTACCGGATTGCTTCTGGCTGCAGCTTGAGATCTTCAGCAGGTTCCGTTGATTCCTTCTTCGTGGTGGCCACCAGTATTCGATCACAATGCACTGACGTATCTAGGCTAGATTTGTAGTTGTGTATATGCGGGAATATTGCGCTCCAGAGTGGAGATGGTTCACAATAGTAGTAAACCAAGGATTTCGACGCAGCAGTAATTTGCGTACGCGGCGGTGTGCGCGATCAGTTAGCGACTATAGAAAAATGCCTGCGAGCAGTGTTGCCAAAACGTCACCCCCAAGTTGACCCATAGACTAGCTAGATGGCGCTGGTGGGACGTTCGCTACACCATACTCCCCGCCTTGAAAGGTCCAGAGCTTTCGAAAAGAAAATAATTATGAAGTTAAATGAAACTCAATTAAGGACCTGTTGGGGTAGAGATGCTCTAAGCGGTGAAGTTAAATAAATACAGCGGTCTGAAAATATCAGAGAACTAATAGCAGCTTGAAACAATTTATCAGGAAATTAATAGCACTCTGAATTTATATTCCAGATAGTTAAATGCGGTTTGATTATGAAATAAATATAAATCTAAGTTAAACTAATATGAGATTATCAACTAGTAACAATCCATAAATTATTTTATTGTGTTGGCAAAGGATACAGCTTAGTGACAGGACGTTTATATGTGCCTGACACGGTTCTGACTGAAGCCACTCGAACTATGCCATCCGATCCAGGGAACACCTCTGTTATAATGCCTAATGGCCAAGTTAAAGGCGGTACGTTATCTTGACCCAAGAGAACGACAGTACCGATCTCTATAGGGCGATCGGGTGTGCACCACTTCTGACGAACTTGCAACGTGTGCAAGTACTCAATTCGCCACTTTTTCCAGTATGATAATACGAGCTGGTCTAAAAGTTTTTTGCGATTTGTCAAATTTCTGCTTTCTTCTGTCAGTTCAGAAGAAGGCAAGTACGTGAGTGGACTGGACATTAAAAAATGCGCTGGCGTGAGCACGTCCGGATGTGGATCCGATGATAGAACACTAAGCGGTCGAGAGTTTAGCAGACATTCTATTTGTACAAGTACGGTCAACAGTTCCTCATACGTGAGAAGCTGTTTCCCTATGACTCTATACAAGTGAGTCTTAACGCTTTTAATATTTGACTCCCAAAGACCTCCGAAATGCGCGGCGCGAGGCGGGATCATAGTCCACTCAATGCGGGTTTTAAGAAGCTCCTGTTTAATGTCGGATTGGACAGTCGAATTTAATAAGAAGGAATAAATTTCATTAAGCTGTGCCTTAGCACCAACAAAATTGGTACCATTGTCTGAGTACATAACAGACACTGGACCGCGGCGAGAAATAAATCTTTTGAAGGCGGAAATAAAAGCCTCGGAGGTGAGATCTGAGACAAGTTCGATATGTATGGCCTTAGTGACCAAGCATATGAATAAACATATATAAACTTTCTGCGAATGTTGACCTCTGCGGCGAGTAGGTATATAAGCAATAGGACCAGCAAAGTCTACTCCAGTGTGTACAAAGGCTTTAGCATCGCGGACACGGTATCCAGGTAGATCAGCCATTTTAGGTGTTGGGTGCGTGGGATTTGAATGAAAGCAAGTATTGCATTTGCGGCAGCGTGAACGAATAACTGTTCTACCATCCAATATCCAAAACCGTTGCCTTATTATGGACATCAATAACCCGGGACCAGTGTGGCAATAAGTATTATGATAGTGATCAATGATTAAATCAACTATGCGGTCGCGTTTAGGTAAAAGTGCAGGATGCTTTGCTTCGTAGGGCAGGTCAGACTTAGAGAGTCTACCTCCGATGCGTAAAATTCCGTTTTCATCAAGGAAAACTGACAAACTGCGTAACTTCTTAGATGGAAGTTCGCCGGCTTTAATTAATTTTAAATCGGTAGAAAAATGAATACTTTGAACATTTCGAATAACAAAATTTTCAGCGGTTTGAATACATTTAACAGAGTCTTGACTATGTAATCTCTTCGTAAATTTAAGAATGTACACGAATATGTGCAATAGCTTATTCCATGAACAAGCGCGGTTGACTATAATGTCTAAAATATGCGGTTCAGTATTTGTAGCTTCAGCAACGAAGGCCTTTGATTTCAACTCCGGCAATGTTTCACAATCAGTCGCAGTGAATTTTAAAGGCCATTCATTCAAAGGCTGCTGAAGCCAAGTAGGACCATCCCACCATAACGAATGGGTGATTAAGTCAGAAGGCAGCATGCCACGTGAAAGACAATCACTGGGATTCTCTTTTCCAGACACATGGTTAAAACAAGCGGCAGGTAAATTTTCCTGAATTTTAGCAATACGATTGCTCACGAAAATAGACCATCTATGAGGAGATGAGTGGATCCATGAGAGAGCTATAGTGGAATCCGAGAAAGCGAAAACACCTGCAATAGGTACGCGAGCGGACAGCTTCTCTTTGACCACGCGGACAAGCTTAGACAGCAGTAAAGCAGCGACAAGTTCTAATCGAGCTAGTGTAGTTATTTTAGCGGGGGAAACTTTGGACTTTGCACATAAAAGCCGGACAGTGATATTACCTTCAGGGTCGGTGATGTGTAAATAAATACAGCAACCATAACCACTGAAGCTGGCGTCGCAAAAGGCTACAATATTCACTACAGATTCTCTGAAAACGCCGATATGTCTCGGAATGTTCAGAGAAGAGAGCGCGGGGAAGTCACGTGCGAAGGCGGAAAAGCGACTGATGATGGATTCCGGAGGAACATCATCCCAATCTATTTTAGCTAGCCAAAGTTCCTTGATAAGGATTTTAGCGTACAACACGACGGGAGCCACAAGGCCAAGTGCGTCGAACAAGCGGGCAACTAGCGATAGAAACGTGCGCTTCGTGCATTTAGTATTTACCTTAACCGTCGTCAAAGAAAAGTAATCTTCTGCGGGTTCCCAGGTTAAACCAAGGATTTTAAAATTATTTAGATTATTATCCATCGCCGAAAAAACTACTGGTAAGCGGTGAGACTCGGGGAGAGTCTCCAATAAAGCGGATGAATTACTGGCCCATTTGATAACGTCAAAGGAACCTACTTTAAATAACTCAATTAATTCATGAGATAATTTCATTGCAATCTGTTCATCGGGAACAGAATAGACATAATCGTCCATATAAAATTGAGTTTCTATTTTAGAAGACTCAGCAAAGCGGTCACTATGCTCACACGCAAGTTCACGTAATGTGCGCATAGCTAAGTAAGGACTAGGCTTTAGTCCGAAAGGAACGCGGTTAAAATTAAAAGTGCGTATTGGTTTATTTTTATTAAAACGAAACAAAATTCTTAAGTATTTGCGGTAGTGCTCATTTACACCGATACGTAAAAACATCTGTTTAATATCTGCGGTCATAGCTATAGGAAACGTACGAAAATCAAGCAATAGTAAAAACAAGTCGGCCTGTAAATTAGGTCCGACATGCAAAATGTCATTAAGTGACAACCCTGAGTGAGTCTTGGCACTAGCGTCTAAAACTACCCGAATGGAGTCCTTGTCCGGTCTAATAACGGCTTGATGCGCTATATAGTAGCCCTCGTCTGTCAATTCAGAATCGGGTACCTCTGATAAATACCCCTGAGTTATATAATCAGCGATAGTTTTATTATAATTATCGCGTAGGGCTAGCACGTGCTCGAATTTGCGCTCGAGCGCAAGCAGTCGACGATGAGCCACTCCGCGAGAGTTGCCTAACTCAGAGGGATTTCGCGAGAAAGGTAAATCGACAAAATATCTACTGTCTTTAAATAAAACTGTTGAATTAAAATTATTTTCGTAAGCTAATTCGTCCGGACTAATAAAACGTTGAGATGGAATTTCTTCCAACTCGAAATATTTCTGCAAACTTGAATCCATGTCAATGTTAGTAAGCGCGATGAATGAAGAAGTAGAAGGAGTCGCGTCATAACAATGACTTGCAATATCTCCCATAAGTACGTAACCGAAGCTAGTTAATACGGCGGGCGGTGCGCGATTACCTGAATCGACCCTATCTCCCAGATAAATATAAGGAAATAGTTGAACACCGAGAACAACGTCGATTTCTCCCGGTATATTCCAGGTTAAATCGGCAAGCGGTAAATTATTTAAATATGACATGTCGTCGTTTACTTTAATAAAATTGGCGGGTAGTTTATCCGTAATGCAATCCACAACCAACGCGTGAATATAATATTTATTATTAGGATTAATGCGAGATTCTATTGTTAAGTTTATACAACCGTGTACAGGTCGTGAGGTCATACCAACACCCTGCAATGACGAATTACGTAATTTAATTACGGGTATGTTCAAACGCTTACAACAATCCATAGTAATTAAATTATTTTGAGACCCGTTGTCTATCAAACATCTGACAACGAGCTTATCTCGGTTATTGCAATGCGCATAGATTTGTGCGGTTGATAACAGAATTGTTGTCATATTCGTTGAGCGAGCGCCAGCACTAAGCGAAACAGAGCGAGTATCATCCTGCGGCAACATAGGTGCAGCCGCGGTTTGAACCAGCGGCGGCGACTGCTCACACGGTAAATCATTTTTCTCATTAGAAAAATGCAACAAAGAATGATGTTGTTTTTTACAAATGTTACAAACGTTACGTGATTTGCATTTAGATAACGAGTGGGATAAACTTAAACAATTCACACAGCCGCGATTCGATTTAATTAACTCGAAACGAGCTTGCGGTGAATCCATATTTTTAAACTGTAAACAATTAAACAGCTGATGCACATTGTTATCGCATAGCGGGCAGCGTGTTACGGAAACCGGTTCATTATTTGACACAAAGGTCTTAGAAGTACGAGTGTCTTGTGTGTTACGACTATTCGCTACACTAGGCTTCGCGCGCGGCTCGGCCTGCGACCTCTCGAGTACTTTAACATAACCCTGTATAAATAAGATGAATTCCTTATACGAAGGTAATTCTTTCCCACTGACATTATTCTCAAATTGCTGTAGTGTTTGGGAATCAAGTTTCCGCAAACCACAATGCAATATGACGAAGTCTAGTAGGTCGGGAATGTCTAACAGTTTTAATGCAGCGACAGACGCGGAATATTTTTCTATATATGTATTTAAACTAACGGCAGTACCGGGGCAACTTTTAATGTCCAGAATGTTATTGAGATAATGAACACCTAAACTACGTTTATCTTGATACTTTTTGACTAGGCTATCCCAAATAATATTATACGTATCTCCTGAGGGAAAAATACCCGCGGTTAACTTTAATGCATCGTGCGTTAATTTAGTAATTAAATACTGCACACGCTGCGCATCCGTCAGATTGGTATTCAAATGCACATTACTACGAAATATTTCGTAAAATATTGGCCAATTTTCAGTTTTTCCGTCGAATGAGGGTAACTGGATTGGTGGCAATTTAACAATACCTTTTTTCTGATCCGATGTGAATGTTTTGCTATTTGCAAGTATGAGGTTACGCTTATATTTTATACTCGAATATAAATCCTCAATTGAATTTAAACACGAGTAGTCTGGAGGAGTGCTATCAATTTTGAACTGTAACTCGTTAATCTGATCAACAATTGTTTCAAACTTACTATACAATTCCGTAATAGACTCAGATTGCGCTAAGAATGACTCATTAGAGTGTGAATCGTAATTAGAAATATTTTTCGAAGAATTATACAAGCGATTAATTCTTTCGAAAATAGCTTCTTTTTTGGCAGTAAGCTGAATTAGTTCTATTTCAAGCTTATTAGGAGCCATTTTAACGGCTTGAAAAAATACAAATTTACGAAATGAAATATAAAATATGTAGGGTAGGAGATGGCGGTTACCTTACCAATACCTACGTAAGTATGTAACGGCGCCAAAGTATTAAAGCGGGATGAATATTTTTAGAAAATATGAAGCTGATACCTATCCTAGGCTCGTAAGGACCAAATGTTGGAGCAGGCGTGTAAATAGTCGTACTCCAGTGGCGGGGATGAGAACTTATACGACCAACACGAGGATGCGTGTCAGTCCAATTTCGTCTATTCTATCTAGCCTATGTGAAAGAATTTGAGGGGTCATCCAACAACAAAGCCAACTGGCAAATCTGTAATTCGCTTACCGGATTGCTTCTGGCTGCAGCTTGAGATCTTCAGCAGGTTCCGTTGATTCCTTCTTCGTGGTGGCCACCAGTATTCGATCACAATGCACTGACGTATCTAGGCTAGATTTGTAGTTGTGTATATGCGGGAATATTGCGCTCCAGAGTGGAGATGGTTCACAATAGTAGTAAACCAAGGATTTCGACGCAGCAGTAATTTGCGTACGCGGCGGTGTGCGCGATCAGTTAGCGACTATAGAAAAATGCCTGCGAGCAGTGTTGCCAAAACGTCACCCCCAAGTTGACCCATAGACTAGCTAGATGGCGCTGGTGGGACGTTCGCTACACCAGTGGTAGTACTTCCCCGGACGAGCTCTTTCACAAAGGAGCTCTACTACTACTAAAACTACACTTTGGGCCTAACACGGCTTTGTTTCACTGATCCATGATTGGATCAATTAATCGCTTTTAAATTGATAAAGAAAATGAATTTTATAATTATGTATAAACAAATCTGCACAATGCAGCTTTTAATCAGAATGATGATAGTTTTATTTTACAATTAAATACGATGCCATGAGTGCCAGATTGTCCTTTTTACATCGAAGTAATGCACAAAGTGTTGTAGTTTTGTAGTTTTGTAGTTTGTAGTAAAACTAAAACTACAACAGGAAAGAACCAAATAATCCTCGGAGATTTCAATGCTAAAGTAGGAAAAACAAAACAAGAAGAAAGTCTTATAACAGGGAAATATGGCTTCGGCAACAGAAATTCAAGAGGTCAGAGACTTATACAATTTGCTTTAGAAAACAAGCTTCATATCATAAATACCTATTTTAAAAAGAAAGAAACACGAAGATGGACGTGGATCTCGCCAGACAAAAATACTAAAAATGAAATAGACTACATACTGACCTATAACTTGAAACAATTTACCAACATTGAAACCCTGGATCTAAACTTTTCTTCTGACCACCGTCTTGTGCGGGGTTCATGGGCGACTTCAAAACCAAAAAAAAGTAGAGCTCTGTACGGTAAAAATATACCACAATTACTTGCACCAGATGAACAAAAAGCATATTTAACAAAAATCAAGACCAACTTAAATAACCTCCTGTCTACCACAACCGATGACGACGATGCTCAGTCATATTATAATAAAATAGAAAGATGCCTAACACACAACAAACCAGTGATAAAAAAGAAAATTTATAAGAAAAATATAATATCGGAAAAAACGCAAAAACTTATACAAAGAAGACAAGAACTAAAGACCAAAACACATCGCACCCGAAACGAAAAAAAGGAACTTAGTACTCTCTATAGAACACTGAACAAGATGATAAAGGAAGACAACCATAAATACAAAATAAATATTATGGCAAACGACCTCACAGCCACAGGAAGCACAAAAAGAGCATTCAAAGAGATTGAACCGAGAAAAAACTGGATCACAAAATTAAAAACAAACAGCTCTACAAAAACAGAAAACCGGAAAGAGATACTGGAAATAGCGACAAACTTTTATCGAGATTTATACAGCAAAAAGGAAAAAGACAAAAGCCAAGTACAGGCAAACGAACAATACGAAATCGAAGAACAAATAGAAGAAATGACGTTCACAGAACCTGACATATATCAACTCATAAAAAAGTTAAAACCAAGAAAGAGTCCTGGGGCAGACAGAATAACTAATGACTTGATAATTTCTCTGACACCCTACCTTCTTACTCCTTTAACCAACCTCTTCAACAAAGTTATAAACCATAAATCTATACCAAACCAGTGGACAGAGTCTGAAATTGTGATACTGTATAAAAAAGGAGATGCGACAGATATTGGAAATTATAGACCTATCAGTTTAATGTCCAGTATATACAAATTGTTCTCTGCAGGCATTCAACAAAAAATTACACCAGCTATAGAGTCGTTCCAGCACGTAGAGCAGGCGGGATTTAGAAAAGGGTTCAGCACTACAGACCATATTCAAGTTGTTGAACAAGTAGTGGAAAAATTTGTAGAGTTCAGAAAACCACTCTACATGGCTTTCGTAGACTATACAAAAGCTTTCGACTCTATTGAACATGCAGCTATTTGGAAAGCCCTATTTGAAGCAGGAGTCCAGAAGAGATTTATAGAAATAATAAAAAATATATATATTAACTGCAAAAGTAAAGTCAGACTAGAACAAACTGGAGAAGAAATAAAAATAGAGAGGGGAGTCAGACAGGGAGACCCTCTATCACCAACTCTGTTCATAACAGTATTGCAGTGGGTATTAAGAGATATGGACTGGAAAAAGAAAGGAATAAAAATTGATGAAAAACAGCTGACTCATTTATGCTTTGCAGACGATATCGTGCTCTTTGGAGAAAACCCAGATAATCTACAAGAAATGTTGGACTCATTACAAAAAGCAAGCCAACAAATAGGTCTGGAAATGAATCTATCAAAAACTAAAGTAATGACAAACAACGTAAGGAAAGATATTTATGTAGGAAACTATAAATTGGAATATGTAGACGACTACATATATCTTGGAAAATTAATATCTTTCAAACCAACGAACAATCTAGACGAAATACAGAGACGAATTAACATTAGCTGGAAGAAATATTGGAGCATGAAAGAGTTTTTAAAAGGAGAACTACCCATGAAACTTAAAAAGATAATTATGGACTCATGTATTCTCCCAAGTCTGACATATGGTAGTCAAACCTGGAACTTTACCAGAAACACAAAAGATAAGATAGCCATATGTCAGCGAGGGATGGAGAGAAGTATTTTAAAAATAAGACGGTCTGATAAGATTAGGAATGACGATGTGAGGAGCAGAACCAAATTAATAGACGCCCTAGAGCAGGCACTTAGACTGAAATGGAGATGGGCCGGACATATTGCGAGGATGCAAGAAGAAAAATGGACCAAAACAGTTACGCTCTGGCGGGGCCCACCGGGAACCAGGAGGCCCGGCAGGCCTAAAACAAGGTGGAGCGACGACATTGAAAAAGTAGAAAAAAATTGGACAACAGAAGCAAAAGACCGAGAAAAATGGAAAAAGCTAGAGGAGGCCTTTACCCTAGAGGGGTCCAAACCATTATAACATAACATAAAAATAATAACATTTTATAACACTTGAACTGCACGTTGAATTTGACATTTGAAAAAACTTAGATTTTAATACTTTATAATAATTTATTTTGCCATGACATTTAAACTAATATTAATAGGATAAAATAATATGTAATTTGACGAATTAAATGAATTAATCAGTATAAACTTAATTGCATGAAATTAAAAAATGTTATATATAGTAAAATCCAAAAATTGTAAAAATTGAGTGGTGTTTGGAAAATAAAAGGCTTTTTTATTTTTATTTTTTATAATGCACAAAGTGGACTTTTGAGTAGACTAGTTTATTATTAATTAATTAATAACCCTCAAAGGGATGATTGTACTTATCAATTTGAACAAGTTTTACTAAGGGACCAACTATTATTATTATCAGCCTGTAGTGTCCCACTGCAGGGCAAATGCCTCCCTTCCCTTTTTCCACTTGTCTTTTGCCTTCTGGGGCCAATCCTTCAGATAGGACCAATTATTAAATCTTGAAAATGTTTCGTATACCTATTTGATCAAAATAAATGGAACAGCTGACTTTTTTCACGATTACAGTGTCAGTTGCTCCCATAGTGAGTTGTTCAAATTGATCTGCGCCCGGGCCAGCACGCACCGACTGCGTCATCGTCCGTCTTACCGAGCGCATACGTACCTACTAATTATCTCTTAGAATAGAAATGTAGGTAGGTACACATACATATTTTATGGTGCACAAAATCTGCCAGTTGGCTTACACTCATGCGTTATAATTATTCAAATTTAACAAAATCATAATCAATGTCAAGAATAAAAAATAAAAAATAAAGTATATAAAAAAAAAAAACAAATTCAATCTCAAATTTTACATACTAAATTTAGCGAATAATCACAATTTGAAGTAAAATATATATAAATATATATAATGTCATATCATAACCAATCAATGTCAAACAATTTGTAAATAAATAAATTATAACAAAAAAAAAACATATAATTTAAATTAAAACAACATTTCTTGCAAGTTACAAATACACAATAATAAAATTAACTAGTCAATACAATTAATAAAATTATTAATGTAAGTATAATAAATTCTCAAAAGTTTGCTGCATTTGTAGGAACAACCTGTATCAACACAAATACTACCCTCCACCACTTTGTTTTTAAGGACGGCTCGCGCAGTCACCGGTGTTCGCTCCTTCATAATGTAGCTAAATATTATCTGGTATCTACCCTCATACCAGATAATATTTATTTATCTTCTCATGGGTGTCGTAAAAGGCGACTAAGGGATTCACCAGAGGATGGGCAGCAGCGTTCTCTGAGTATTTAACCAACCAACTGCGATCGCCAACCCGCCTGCCAAGCGTGGCGATTATGGCATATCCCCCCAACATTTGCGTGGGGGAGGCCTATGTCCAGCAGTGGACGTCTTAAGGCTGAAATGATGATGATGATGATGATGATCTACCCTCATTGTACTTATTTAATATCCCACCTTGTTAACTATATTTTTTGTTTACCTGTTCGCATAGTCGATGATACTGATGTACGGTAAAACTCTAATGAGTTTATGTATAGCACTGAATAAATAAAATAAATAAATAAAATATATAAAAAATAATAATTAATTAATCATAGTTTACGAATCTTGGAACCGTTTGTTGTTTCTCCTTTATCATACAATCCGCTATTTAGTTACCAAAAGTTTGATTCTTCTACCACCCGTAGGATATTAGCCCACTTCTTTCTACAAATCTAAGCGTGAATTCATGCTTTCAACTGTCAAAATGCAGTGCTATTTGATGTTTGGAAGCATGAGTTCATGCTTAGACTCGTCTCTGAATATATGTCATAGACACGTTCCATGGCCCATATTTTTAATCTGGATCTTCACTTTAAACAAGGTCATTAAGGTGAATGCTACAGTGTAGCCCGCGAAATTCAAAATTTCTTGCGTTTTTTGAAAATTGTAGTTGTATTTTGCGTAGTGCATAATTCAAAATATGATTCACGGTAGTAACAACAATATATCTACTGAATAATACTCATAAAACATATTAACCTAGCTCTATAAGCTGTACAAGCTCGATTATATTAATTTACGATGAAATTATCGATTATCGAGCTTCTAGAGCTTATAAAGCTAGGTTTATATTTTTTATAAGTATTATTCAGTAGATATATTGTTATTACTACCGCAAATCGTATTTTGATTGATATACAACTTAAAACAGAGCTACAATTAGCAAAAAACGCAAGAAATTTTGAATTTCGCGGGCTACCCTGAAGCATTCACCTTAAATATCTCTAAATTAGAACGTTCTACGTTCACTCTAAAATGATAATCCTCATTGCAGGAATTATGAACTAGTTTTACAATCCTTTGTGAAGTCCCAACTACAAGACAATGTCTGGAGACATTAAAGTGGGAACGTGTTAAGAGGTACGGTAGAACATTCTCTCATGAAAATGATTAATCTTAACAGTTATCACCAGAACTGACTTACATAGCTGCAGTAAGAAAGTTCGCGGTGAAAAGTTACTGTACAGTTCAGTCTTTGTATTAGTTGTAGAATGTAAGAAGAAAAACTTTCAGTGTGTTTGTCAGTATTTTTGTGCTTGTACATTCGGACACTTTTTAGGGTTTTGTACGCGAATGGTGCCAAACGGGACCCTATTACTCTCGCTACGATGTCCGTCCGTCCGTCTGTCTGTCACTGGGCTGTATCTTTTGAATGGTAATAGGTTGCTGGTTGAAATTTTCTCAGAATAATTATGTGTTCCTATAACCCTTATCACGACAAATACTAAAAATAAAAAAATTAAAACCAAAGGGGTCTCCATACAAGAAACATGAATTTTTTTCAACGTTTTTGTTCCTGCTCTATCTTCAAAAGGGTAATACACATACCAGCGTCAAATTTTGGTTAGATTTTAGTGCATACTATGCAGTTTAGCAACAAGTAATAATAATATGGTAAATATTGACATATATGGTGGTACCTGCGTAAGAAAGAGATGCAAAAATTCATATTTCTCTCACAGTGCCTTGATGTTTTTTGATGAACTCTCCTAAATTAAATCAGTTTCTATGGTCAATGGGTGGTACGGAATCAATACTGCGCGAGTTTGACTCGCACTTGGCCGGTTTTTTATTGTTTGTAGGCTGAAAAAAATATTGTTTGAAAATAAAGTTTAGTATCTCTAAATGGGAGTTTGACATTAATCTTATAATGAGATTGTCTGTGATTCCGATTTTTGGTTAGAAATCGAACTAGTAGTTTGTGTAAATTCTAGAATTTGGGATAGAGGCTTAAACTACTCTTTTAAATTTTTTAGCTTTTGGATCCAAAAACCTCAGATTGGATTGCACGATCATAAACGGCTAGTCTATTTGAACTTGTCCAATGTTAAAGATTATTGAAGAGCATGTATTTTATATTTATCAATAAACTATCTCTGATTTAATTTATATTTCGAATCACATTCGATTTTACTCATATTTTTGCTAACTCATCCATTTATTAGAAATTTTCGAGATCCAACAAAAACCTAGTAAGAAACGTATTACCTACATATAAAATACTAAGTATATTAATAAAAATATTTAATGTTTTAGTGGAGTCAGTCTGTGGTCTGGTGCTAAAAAGACCAACGTCAATTGTTATGAAAAATGAAGTGTTACTGCCTAATAGTATCAAAAAAAGACGTGTGGCACTCGGA
Organism: Asteroscopus sphinx; assembly: GCA_949699075.1. NCBI lineage: Eukaryota > Metazoa > Arthropoda > Insecta > Lepidoptera > Noctuidae > Asteroscopus > Asteroscopus sphinx. The sequence goes on from OX453013.1 coordinate 18,994,860, forward strand.
GACTGCCGCGGTAAAGCTATTGCATAGCATTTTTTATGTAAATACAAAGAGGAGGTGCCCTAACGCCGAAACTCTAAGCAGGCATGAGTCACCAGATTGCGGGGCGAAGAGGGGGATTACGCATGCGCAGTAACGCCGATACAACCAATGCCACCTAGAAGCGATTTGCAGAACTAAAGAGACAAGCGTGATATTTCAAAAAGTCATTAAAAGTTCTGCTATTCATCGATATATGGCAAAACTAAAAAGTATCACCGCTGTGCTGGTCGGAGTGGGGGGTGTTAGGTTATTTTCGTTAGGGAATTTCTGGATTCGGTTTCCACGCTCAAGGCCCGCGATAGAAGCTATGCAATAGCTTAATAATTTCAAAATTATCAAATTATTTGTTGCTAAAATGGCGGCGTAAGCATAAGAATACTCCAACAAAATATAACACAAAAAGGCCAACGTGGTGAGCCCTTTCCCACTGTTATATCTTCTTCTAAACATTATAAAAATCTACATAAAAACAGATAATTAATGGCATCAAAAGGTTTTTGTTAGTCATTTGTTCTAATGCTGATTACCGAAAGTAACGATTTTTGTTGGCCCATTTTGCACTGGGCCTCATCACTGTTCCGTCAAAAAGTTCTTAAAGGTGGTTAGGTTCAGCAGAACTCAGAACCATTGTATCATACGCCTTTTGAGCTCCGAGGCATCGATACGTCAATCAGCTTTCGAAGCTTCTCGTAAGAAGGATAATCTGGTAATTTTTTGGCTGATACCCTGTGCTCGGACAGGCATTATTTACTTATAGTACAAGCCAGTCTTACCTTCATGATGATTTGACAGGAAATAATACAGTAACGATATTATAAGAGTAAATATATCTTACTCCTACCTTTTCTGGAAGTTTGGGCCGAAAATAATATGACCCGGGAGGTCACAGGATAGTTTCAACTAAAATTGTTCTTGTGGGGTTCTACCAAAGGTGGTATTCATCTAAACAGTTATGAAATCATCAAATCAAATCATTTTGTGACTTTCTTTCTAGTCATTTTGTTTATTTTTACTTTTTCCTGGTTCATGTGACAGGGTTGGACCCCTTTGATGTTTTTTTTTAGGGTTCTGTACCCAAAGGGTGCTAACGGGACCCTGTTATTCTCATTACACAGTCCGTACGTCCTTCTGTCCGTCCGTCCGTCCGTCCTTCCGTCCGTCCGTCCTTCCGTCCGTCCGTCCGTCCGTCCGTCCGTTCGTCCGTCCGTCCGTCCGTCACAGGGCTGTATCTTTGTAACGGTAATAGATAATCAGTTGATATTTTCACAGAATATGTAGGTATTCCTATAGTGCCTACCAGGACAAATACTAAAAATAAAAAAAGGCTAAAACCAAAGGGTGTCTCCATATAAGAAACCTCGAAAAACATGAATTTTCAACGTTTTTCTTCGTGCTTTATCTTCAAAACGGTAATACATACCGGCGTCAACTTGGTCTGATTATAGTGCATACTATGTAGTTTAGCAACAAATACTAAAAAGGGCAAACATATACATATGTGGTGGTAGCTACGTAAGAAAGAGATGCAAAAATTCATATTAAGCACACGATCGTCGATATCTTTTAATAAACTCTCGTAAATTAAATCATTTTCTATGGGGTATCAGGTTGAAGGGTGGTACGGAACCCTTACTGCGTGAGTCCGACTCACACTTGGCCGGTTTTTTATTGACTGCTCATCAAAGCATCTATTCTATTATTATACATATAAAATGCTTTGTCCTGAATGACTGACTGACGGATCAACGCACAGCCTAAGCCGCTGATCGTAGATACCTGAAACTTGGAGGGTGTGTTCTTTGAATGACGTAGGCATCCGATAAGAAAGGATTTTTCGAAATTTTCCCCTGAGCGGGTGAGAAAGGGAGGGCAAAGTTTGTATGGGGAAACGTGATTCCTTGGTCCAATTTACTTAAAATTTTGCATAAACCTTTTTAGGGTTCCGTAGTCCTACAAGGAACCCTTATAGTTTCGTCATGTCCGTCCATCTGTCCGTCTGTCCGTCTGTCCTAATCCTTTACAGCTTAATAACTTCTACAGTTATAAACATAAGTAAATAAAATTTTGTTAAAAGATAGTCTAGATGTAGATCTCAATTTTAAAAGAATAAAAAAATCATGATTACATATTTTAGGGGTGGCGCCCATACATGTGAAATGGGGATGAAAAATTTTTTTTCGCTGCACCCCCTCGTGTGGGGTATCATTGAATAGGTCTACTAAAATGAAGGTAATGTTTCATACATCACTTTTTTATCAGGTGTACCATCTGCGAAATATAGCCTGCCAAAGTGGCTTGCAATGTGTCCCCCCCCCTGCCATTTCTAAAATATGCAACGTAGAAACTTATAATCTTTCACATTGATAGACCTTTATAAAAACTCTCTTTTAAAATTATTTTGAGCATATTGTGATCATACATTTTTGAGTTATAGAGAGAAAACTGAAAAATACTTGAAACGTCCTAGTTCAAAGGTCATTGACCTTAGAGAAAAATGATCATATCAAATAATGCTCCTTTAGCTACTTTCTATTTGAAAAAATCACAAAAAATAACTTTGTGTTATGTTGACGACACACTTTTTAAATTTGGCGCCATCTGGCGGCGTCTAACAACTCTGGGTCGCCAATGCTGCCTTAAAGTGCCGTCTATTACATTTAGCACTGTATAGCGCCATCTAGCGGCTACTGACAACACTCTCTGAGTCGCCAATGCTGCCGTCTATTGCAAAAACTAAAATAGCCATGATTAATATTCGATTTGATTTGTTTGTAACACTTACTTAAGGAACCCTATAATACTGAGCATGGCCCGATATGCTCTTGGCCGGTTTTTTTTTTCAGAATTGATGGAAGACGCATTTCGTATTTTATTGAAATTCATCCTCTAACGGGATTAAAAAGGAGTAGAAAGTTATTTTGGCGGTGATTTGCTTCGAAGTTGATATCAATACTCCTTCGTGCTTTTTATTTAAATTACTTTTTACTTTGACACATGTTTGAAAACTCAATCCGATTTTATTCAAAAAAGGTTGAACTCGCATAAAACATAAGTAAATACTCTTTAAAACTAGAATATCTCTAAAAATATCTGCGTTTGATTTGTTGTATATACTTGTATACTTATAGTTTTCTTTTAGTTTGTCTTAGAAGTTTAATTTAGTGTGTATTGTTTTTCGCAGTTTTATTCCTAGGATTCCCCTAACACCATCAAATAACGCCTTCAAATTCAAGTGGGTGCAGTTTCCCATCAAAGTCTGCTTCGCAATAACTATAAACAAAGCTCAAGGTCAAACTCTTATGGTAGCGGGAATAGACTTAAGAGAAAGCTGCTTCTCTCACGGCCAGTTGTATGTGGCATGCTCCAGAGTAAGCGTACAGAGTAGCCTGGGGATTCTAGCTCCCGAAGGAAAACGTAAAAATATTGTTTACAAAGAAATACTGTGGTAGGTCTGTAGTATTTCGATTTCGTTGTAAAAAGATAGTAACTTTCACCAGATCAAAGGCCGAGCTTCGTTTTCACAAAATATAACAAAATTTTATTTTATTTTCATGTTTATTTAAACTTTAAATCCCTACACTATAATAAAGATTGTTATATTTTATAAGTATTCAAACATTTTAACATAATAATTTATATGTTATAATGAAAATTAAAAAACGTAAAAAACTAACTAAAAATCCTATTAGAACCATTTTCGTCTTCTACGCGGACGAAGTCGCGGGCAAAAGCTAGTGTAACATAAATGCATTCTACGCGTTTTCCCCTCTTGATAATGTTGATGACTTGTTTCTTTTATTGTATTTCAGTCATTTTCAGAAGCTAACACGCTTTCTGATAATGACTGAAATACATTTGCAGTTAAATTCAGTTTTTTCTTTAGATTCCAATTACCTGGTTCTTTGCAAATTTGCAATTTAGAGAAAGATGCAATTTTTCCGATTATCCTAAGAAAGAAAGAAAACCTTTTATTTGGCACAGAACAGTGACAGGACAGCACAAGAATAACAGGTTGGGCATGCCAAAAGAGTCATCAACTCGGCATGTGCTGGCGTGGAACATCCAGCGCTGATTTTCAGTTGGTACCCTGCAGTGACACACAGTCCTACAACATATATAGGGACAAAATAATCATCGACATGAAGAAACAGAATAAGAAGAATATGGACTTATATGCATTTGCATATAACTCCCAGCTCCCAGCCAGGTGGCCCGACGATCTGATGAAAGTAGCTGGGGGGGGACTGGGGACGGGATGCGGAATGCAGAAGACCAAGTGTTGTAGCGCAACTTGGTAGAGGACTGCGATAGGCTGCGTTGATGATGCATTTTCAAATTCAAACATGTAAATGTATATAATCCCATGTCTAGATATCACTGTTTATTGATAAAGTCTACTAGTGAACTTATAAAAGAAACAGAAGGCTACTTCTTACATTCACAAGAAAATTACAAGAATAGCACAGCTACAGTACACTTACAGATTTAAATAGATTTCCATTGTTTTGGCAACGGATACAAAGCATTATTTAGTTTGCCTATCTTGGTAAGCAGCAATGATAATGTAGTCAATGTCGGGACGATTAAATTCTTTCCTTCCCTATATTATACTGCTGACTTTATTCTAAAACAATGTTTAACTATTCTTGGTTAATTATTCGGATTCTATAACTTGGATACCTTTGATTTTTTCTTGAATTACTTGATGATAAAAAGATTACATACTCGCGAGGAACAAACAAACATCTTAATGTAATATTTTGATCAGTACCTATAAAGATTAACTTGAAAAATAACGCGATATGCCGCTTTCCGGAACCCTAATCCTTTATAAAACTCGGAAGCGATTTATCGAAGAGTATTTTCTCCAAATATTTGTAGTTCAAGTTGGGATGATTAAATTCTTGTCTTCTCTATATTAAACTGCTGGCTTCATTCCAGAACAATGTTGCAATATTCTTATTTAAAGAAATGGATTCTATAAATTAATTACGTTAGATATTTTTTTTCAATTATTCGGTAAAGAAATGATTATATTATATACTCGCGAGGAAAAAACAAACTTCATATTGTGATGTTTTGATCAGTATCTATAAAGATTAACTTATAGGATCCACATTTAAAAATCCCGTGATATTCACTTTCCGGAACTCTAATCCTTTATAAACTCGGTAGCGATTTATCGTAGTGATTTTCTCCAAATATTTGTAGTTCATCTCTATATTAAACTACCTACTGGCTTAATTCTAAAATAATGTTCAATATTTTTGTTTTAAGAAATGAATTCCATAAATTCATTACCTTTGACTTTTTTTACAGATATTCGACATATTCGCGAGGAACAAAAAAACTTTTCGTGTGATGTTTTGATCAGTATAAGGATTAAATTAAGGGGTCCTCATTAAAAAAAACCCCGCGATATTCGCTTTCCCGGAACCCTAATCCTTTATAGGACTCGGAAGCGATTTATCGTAGAGAATTTTCTCTGAATATTTCCCTTTCAGCATTCCATTACGGAAGGTCTAGTACAAAAACTGGGTACACATACAATTTACGATCATTTATAATCCATTGCTGTATTTCTGCGACATTTCGACGAACGATTGCTGTAAAAACAAAATTGGATTTGAAGCAATACAAAGTAACGTTTTTCTTATTTTCGTGGAGCTTAGAATAGTCCCCTGCGTTGATGTATTCAGATAAAATGTGACATTAGACGGAAAATATGTTGCTATGCAAAATTAAATCTTATAACGAAGGCATAGGATTGTTTTGGAGTTAAGAAACATAAATATGAGAGCTGAGGTATGCAGACCTATAAGTGTAAATCATTTGTTATGTTAGGTGGTGCGTAGGTGTTTGTCTAGGTGACAACTCAGCTTTGTGAAAGTCTGAATGATTTCACCGTATCATACTAGTTTATAATAAAGTATTTTGTACACATTCATGGTTGGAGTCACATAAATAGATACATAGAATGGTTGTAATCACAATTTTACTTGCGATTCATTCGTGGCAACTTCCGGACAAACCACGCCTCCCATGATGACGTAATTAATTTTTAAAAATTTACTTTAATTAAACTAACTTTACAGCTTTGTTTCTGCAGTTAGAAACAGCGCAATAAGGCATTTTTGCGGGTTTTTGTTACAGTATTTACAGAAACAAGTCAAGGCGTACTGAAGGTTTTGAAATGCCATGCACTATGAAAATAAAATAAAATTGTAAGTTGTTCCATTTGGTGAAATAAAGATTTATGATTATGATTATGGTGCAGTGTTGGCAAGCGCGCCCCACCCACTTTTCCATTCTATTTATCTATTTTTGTGGTTGGAGCATGTGTATAATTTCATTTTTAAATTCTCTGCAGTACTCAATTGAACATAGTTTAGTAGAAATAATAATAATAAATAAATAAATAAATTCTTTATTGACATAAAACTGGTACAAACATAGTATGACCCTGACTCCAGAGCTAGGCATTATACCTGTGTTTCAGGAGTCAGTGACTTCATCCTGCTAAGTTACAATTTGCAAGGTTTTAGGCAACAAATATATAATAATAACTTCTTAGGTTTTCGCGATCACTACACATTATAATAAAACAAAGTTTAACCGGATTAAATCGCGTATATTATTTAAATTGGTTTCCCTGAAGTTTCGAAAGCTTTGCAGCATTTACAAAGCGTAGTATAGCCACTAGAATTAAAGAATATATAGCTGACATCAAGAACAGACGCTCCACAAAGTCTGCAGTGTGTGAACATGCCCTAGACAAACCCAACCATTTTCTTCGATTTGATAAACCACAAGTTCTGGCGAAGGAAAACCGATATGTACCTAGAATGCTCCGTGAGGCTATTGAAATTAAAAAAACATCCTAATTTTAATAGAGAAGATGGTTGGCAGCTACCTCCTGTTTGGAACCCAGTCCTAAAAATAATCAAGTCCCAAACAGCATGCAACACTGTAAAAGATAATGATATTGTGAGTGATTACTGCGTGCATCGAAACGATTTTAATTAATAATATAGTACGGTAGATTAAAATATTTTTTTAGAAATATTTGTAAAGACGCAGACCTGCGACCACGAAATGCTGCAAAGCTTTCGAAACGTCAGGGAAACCAATTTAAATAATATACGCGATTTAATCCGGTTAAACTTTGTTTTACTATAAATATATAATATTAAATTAAAGTTTAAGTGAAGAAGAATTCAGAAAACCTAAATTCTAAGTTGTTGTTGTAAAGTGCCTTGTGAGAGTGTGTTATGTTTGTGTGGGGTGTGTGAGAGTGTGTAATGCTTGTGTGAGGAGTGTGTGCGTGTGTGGGGTATATTTGTACGTGAGTGAATACCAAGAATGTTTCAATGTACCTATTTCTATTGCAGTACAATTTCAGTTTCATCGTAGTCCTGTCCTAGTAGCCAGATCTTAACTTTTTTATTTGTTTCGTGACTTGTAAGGGGATTTATATCAAGGTTTATGTTAATTTTATTGTATAAAAAATTTGCTAGATATACGTGTTGACGTCTAGCAGATGCCGTGTGGAATTTCAAGGGTAAGCAAACGTTTCTTATGGTGCGCTTCTTCTTGTTTTCTTTATTATAGGGTGTAATACTGTGAAAGAAAGGAAATGAAATACACAAAATCGGAAAACCTAAATGAATATGACGTGTTTTATGTAATATTTGATCCTCAAAGCTGACAAATATTTAGATATTCAAATCCATAATCTGTATGCTAAAAATAGAAATCAATTACATTTTAGATTAAAACAGAGAACAGAATTTAGGCACAAAACGATTCCCGCGGTTTGACTATTCATGAGTATTTGTTTGTTTAGAATTGAAATAGTATTATTTTGTTTATTGTACAGTCAAACGGATATTTATGGTAAATAAACAGTATAAGCAGAGCCAGCCTTATAAGAAACTTACATACATACTAAGCCGGTTCCACTTCTTATAATGGTTATGTTACCATTCACCATCATCATTTCAGCCGAAAGTCGTCCACTGCTGGACATAGGCCTCCCTCAAACAGTTTGGGGGAATATGCAATAATCGTCACGCTTGGTAGGCGGGTTGGCGATCGCAGTTGGTTGGTTAAATACTCAGAGAACGCTGCTGCCCATCCTCTGGTGAATCCCTTAGACGCCTTTTACGACACCCATGAGAAGATATAGGGTGGTGCAATTCTTTACGTTTGGCACCACATGGACGGATGTTACCATTATAAGGGCCGGTATTTCAATAGTCTGATAACTTTTAACTGAGGAATAAATGTGACATCTTGACTTATTCCCCAGTTAAAAGTTAACTGGCTATTGAAAGACCGATCCTTAATCAAATAAAATCTGTATATTTTTATTCGCCCGAATTACAATCATCAGTCAATAATCATGTTCAGATAACTAAAATTTAAAATTAATGTCCAAACATAAAGTCAAAGAATTTACATTATTAATCATGTTCATCTATAATTAATTATTAGTTTATATCCATTTAGATACATTTACCTACATTTGAAAACTTCTGTCAAACGAGGAAATGCGGGCAGAGAGAATTTTGAAGGTTAGGTAGGTAGGTATTTGAAGAAACTACCGCTGTCGCTTTGCAAGCACTCGGCCTCAAGTAAGTGCGATAAGGACAACTGCAGTTCTGACTGAATATCCTTAGTAAAAAAGTCAATTCGAGGTTTGACTCTCCACTACTTTCTCCTCCGAAACTGACCCATTAAAGATATTTCATAAACTGAATAAGCAGAATGTCTAGTGTGTTGCTATAGGTATCCGGTTGAAATTTTCTTAGAATATGTGTGGCTATGAGGTGTATCACGATCAATACTAAAAACAAAAAAAGTCTGAAAACAAAGAGGGTTCCCATACAAGAAACCTCAAGAAACATGCGTTTTTTTCAACGTTTTTGTTCCTGCTCTATCTTCAAAACGGTAATATATACCAGCGTCAAACTTGGTCAGATTATAGTGCATATTATGTTGTATAGCAACAAATACTAAAAATAAGACAAACATAGACATATGTGGTGGTACCTGCGTAAGAAGGACATGCAAAAATTCACATTTCACGCACTGTACGTTGATGTCTTTTGATAAACTCTCGTAAATTAAATCAGTTTTTATGGGGTATCAGGTCGTTGAGAGGTACGGAACCCTTACTGCGCGAGTCCGACTCACACATGGCTGGTTTTTTATCATTAATAGTTGTCAAATTAATACACTACGCCTCTGTAGACAGCGGTCTAAATAGGCACTTAAAATATTTTTTAAAGGCTTCTAGTTATACTTATTTGAACCATAGACACGATAAGAAGAAGGGCTTCTAGATATAATTTATCAACAAAAACGAAATATAGGGGCATAGAAAAATCTGATATTTATTTCACTCGAAAAAAGATATGGAACAGATGCTTGTTTTTCGCGATTTCAGGTTTGACTCCGTAGTAATAGTTGTTCGATAGCATTCCTAGAATGAGATCTTCAAATATGACCACGTTTTTCTGATACACGTTTTTTATTTATAGTTCATAACAAAGTTATCTGATGATCGTGGACTTCAAAGACCTGACATCATAGATGGTTTTAATACTACTGGTAAGTATTTTCACCAAAGAAATATTCTGATTACAATCACAGACAGTACACAATATAAACAAAATGCTGCGAACAATTATAGTGTAGTAAAGCCAACGAAACCGTGCTCCTTTGTGTACAAACCAGCACTCATGCACACACATGCAGCTCAAACCATGCTCACCGCTCTCAGTATACATGTCGCAGCATTGTCCAGTAAGCATCGCGAAAACTTATCTCCTTCAGGTGCATGTGTGTGCTTGAGCGAAATGTATGCATAACAACACAACTACATGGCTACTCCGTAACTATTAACTCCCCAAACTAACCAACATACATGACTATGTACTTAGAAACTGTCTGCATCGGAACTTTCTTAGCATGTACAGTAAGAGTATTTTATTCTTAATTAGCGTCGGCGAGTCCATTGTTTTAATGTTCGAACCACTTTCCATTCGTATTCGCTCTGTTCTCTGCCAAATGGTTTTAATTTTTTGTTTTTATTGCTGTTCAGCTAATTTCTCGTTCTTAAGTTTTATGATATAATATTTCAAGTTTTTTGTTCACTCTGTTAAAATGACGAGTATATTAACGTTTGGAATGTTAACACACTTGTTTTCTTTTATGAGTTTTTAAATTAAATGTTTTTAATATGTAACAATACCTAGTTCAATATTTTTGTTATTCATTCCAAAACTGTGTTTTCTTCATTTATTGTATTTATTGAACTAATGATGGCTATAAAAGAAAAAGAGGTAGACCAAACAGAAGATGGATGGATTGTGTGAAAGATGATATGCATAAAAAGAAGGTGAACACGGTGATGACGGCTGATAGATGAATGGAAGAAAAAGACATGCTGCGCCGACCCCAAATAAATTGGGATAAGGGCAGGAGGATGATGATGATTGTACATTTGATTGATGATTGACATAAGTACATAGGAGAAGAAACTTTAAAGATACCTTATTTCTGTAGTAATCTCTTTCAGCAGACCTAAGAGAGGAGATATAAATTGTGGAAAGAAAAATTCACTCACTAGCAGGATTCAAACCTGCAACTACTGGTTCAGTACACAAGTGCTTTAGCCGCTAAGCTACCGTCAGCTGCTCTTGGTATCGAATTTAATCGCCTGAGAAAGACTGGTATAAAATGCTTAAAAGATTATTTTAGAATGTTAACAAATATCTCGTCTCCATTTCCTACCTTTCGACATAACACAGCCTACAAATTCTTCGAATCCTCGTTACAATTTTACGAAAAAACTTGCCCATACAAATAGTACATCGTTGCGAGTTCGTTTCTAGGTCATAGGCATAGTATGTCAACAATAGGGGATGGCTGGAGATTAAGAACGCAGGCAACTGTAGCAAGAAATGCACGGAGTGGGGCATGCAAGGCAAGTAGTGCGCCTTAGAGTAATAAGACATAGAGTGATAGTTTCATTAAAATTTCCGCTGAAAGTTTAAGCACAAAAACAGTCGATGTGTTCCCGCAAAGGGCACTCAAAATGGTCATCATCATCATCATTTCAGCCGAAAACGTCCACTGCTGAACAAAGGGCTCCCCCAAGCATCGCCACAACGACCGGTGCTGCGCTTTCTGCATCCAGCGGATACCCGTGACCTTCACCAGGTCGTCGGTCTACCTAGTGGGGGGCCTACCCACGCTGCGCCTTCCAGTACGCAGTCGCCACTCCAGAACTTTACTGCCCCATCGGCCATCCGTTCTGCGAGCAATGTGCCTCGCCCACTGCCACTTAAGTTTGGCAATTCTTCGGGCTATGTCGGTTACATTCGTGCTTCTGTTCGTTCAGTACAGTTTACGCGCCCCCACACATAGGTGCGCGTAAACTGTACTGAAAAGAGCCATTTCAGGTTCCTATTTAGTTGCTTCAATTTATGCGCGTAGACTTGGTTTCTATTTGTAGTTAGTCTAAGTACTGCGCGTTAACTTGTGTGTTATCCGCTGTCGTGCCGTCAGCCCTAATGAAAGAAGGCTTTTAAGTTTTCTTCGAGGCACCACGGAAAATCTTATGGATTATTACCTATTCTTAATCCCTTGAAAGTTTATACGTTCTTTAAATTAAAGTGAGGTAAGTTAATATCGTACATGTAAATGAAGTTTTTCAGTGTTGAAAAATAATGTTCACTTTTGTAAAATAATGCTGTTTTTCCTTCTGTACGCGTCTATGTTTTCTTCGAAGTTGCTAAGGGGTGATTTTTTGGTTAATAGGAAAGACCTTTACGATATAAAATCGATCTATACAAGATTTTGATCTGTTACTGTGCCATATTTCTAGAGCAAATAATAACAAATGTGCTTAGTCATCTAAAAATATTTGACTAATTCAAAGGTTTTTTAATAACGAAATTTTTAATTAGATACATAGCGAGGGTTTGAGAATAAATCCCGAACGACTCTGAAAATAAGTCACCGGGGGCGTTATTAAAGGGCAGAAAATTCTGACAATTTTTTTGGTGGTTTCGCACGCATCGTTTTTGAGTCGCACGCGACACACGGGGGGAATTTGTTCGTTTACAAAACAAGTATTTAGATAAAATAAAAAACAATGGTATTGATTTTTTTATTGATTCGTGATCAGTATCAGTGGTATAGTCACCACCTTAAATATGGCACGAATACAGATCAACATGTTGTATAGTAAGTTTTGTTCCAGATGCGTATGCAACGTTTATTTCCCTCTCGAATGTTAATCGCGGTCTAATAGTAGGAAGTACTTTGTTATAATTTTCGATATAATTTATATTTAAATGTAATTTTTATTGTGATGTATCTGTATGACATTTGGTTTATTTTTTTCGTAGTTTGTATTTTTTTTTTCAAATTTAATCAAATCACTTTGCAAACATATGTGTACATATAGATGTTAGATTACTAATAAAATCCTTGTTCCATATTTGATTTTTTTTGATCATTGTTCATGATGTTTTGATACTACTTTCTAAAACGATGATGTCCACATTGCCATACGTACGTATTTTGAATTCTGGTCAGTGTAGACTATTTTTACTGCGTCACTAATTACAAACGTAACGTACGTACTATTTAGTTCCTCATTCATTAGCTAATTAGAGATATAATTAATTAATTAATTATACTGAATGAGCCGGAACTAAAAAGCGTATGTCAGGTTGCGTGCTTGCCTGAAGTTAACTTAACCTACATAAGGTTCGCTTTGCTACTTACCGGCTAGTGGTGAACCATGCTACTAGCAACCGTGGATGGCAAATAAATATTTCTATTTTTGATAGAAAGATCGATCATTTATATTTCAGAATATAGTACAATTCAGTTGTAACAAAATATTCGTATCCATATTTTGTCGTTTATGTCCTTTATTAAAATTAACAATAACTTTTCTTCCTTTAAAAAAGTTGTCCCAGACCTCTGATTTCTTTTGTATATCGTGGTTGCGTTTACTAACACAAATCTCACATTTCACAGGCGAACGTACAAATGTTTTGGTCCTAAATAAATGATTTATTAATAAACAAATTGAAGAAAACATAACATTACATGCATAAATAGCCAGACCAAGATCAGTTATCTGTGGATCACACAAATATTTGTTCAGTGTGGGAGTCGAACCCATAAACCGCGACCACTACGGTCACTAAAGCTGAAATCACATCTATCAGTATAGATTCGCATTTAGGTGGGTGATATTAGTCAACAATTTGTTTCGTGCGGGAATCGAACTCGCGGCCCTTAGCGCAGAAGCCGATCGCTCAGCCGCTGTATCAATCGTATCGTCAAACTGGTGGTTGTCAACTGAGCTGGTTATGTGGTCAGTTCAGTAAGGCTGAGATCAATCTATTAGTATCGATTCGCATTAAGCTGAGTGATATTGGTCACACATAAACGCATTGTGAGACAAAGGCTGCAGTAAGTGGCTATCGCATGCTTTCAGCTTCAATAGAATACCGGTGCGATAGTGCCCGCGCTGCTCCCTCCCACCTCTTGGTCCCCTAAACATCCCTGCACTTGCAGCTGATTAGTTGTAATTAACTAAGTTAAGATGCATTTGCATGCGTAAGCATTCGTTCTCATGCGTTCGCTTGAATAAGCATTCTTTAACATGTGAAATCGAGTGCTACACTTATAACCCCCTTATAACATAACATAACCAGCCCATTACTGTCCCACTGCTGGGCACGGGCCTCTTCTCAGTACGAGAAGGCTAAGGCCTTAGTCGACCACGCTGGCCTAGTGCGGGTTGGCGGACTACACACACACACCATTGAGAACAGTATGGAGCACTCTCTGGTGTGCAGGTTTCCTCACGATGTTTTCCTTCACCGTTAAAGCAAGTGATAATCGAATATAAATCCGCACATGAATTCGAAAACTCAGAGGTGCGGGCCGGGATCGAACTCACATCCTCCTTCATGGAAGGCAAGCATTCTACCAGCACTAGGCTATCACTGCTACTACACCTATACGAATTTTTAATAAAAAATATGCGAAAGCAGAATCCATGTGGAATAGAGAATTGATGCGGACGCATCTTCATACAAAATAAGCATTTTCAATAGATACAAATAAATGCGAATTGATGCTGACAGAAGTGATTTCACCCTAAGACTCAAATGCGCAACTTTGATTTATTTTGTTGTTGATTGTACTTGTTTAGTTAGCTTAAGCCAAAGTGTGTATAGCCGCTGAAAAAACTCGCCCTGGGCTCAATGCTCTAGAACATAATATTTAACAGTGGCTCTAGTTTAGGTTGGCCTTGCTCTGTTAAGAGTATAGCAACAGAAAAACTTCTTTTCACGGCTTGTTATACCATTTTATATCCTGCGAAATTCATTTTAAAATGGTCAAATTGTGATTTTTAAACCCAAAAAAAAAAGTCTCAGATACCTTCTTGCTATCAAAGATTCAAACACGATCCAATACAATGCCGATTTCTAAAACTGTTTTTGTTTTATCTTCTAATTACAGAACAAAATGCTATAAAAGTTGCATTTATTAAAAGATAATGGTATTGTAAAATGATTTTAATTGATAATCTCTTGATACACATTTATAATAGTTTTCTTTAAAATTTAAATGAGTGAGTGTCGTTTGGCTTGCGTGCCACACGCTTACTGTCCAACCCGCTATATATAGCACAAGTCTGAGATAACCTTCCCTTAAGATAGACTTAAATACATCAGTATACTGTGGTACGTGGTTTTGTTAATCAGGTTGCAGGTAAAATACAAGCAGCCACCCCATCAACATTACCATAAGAAGGAATATCAAACTTGTTTACTTAATTTGAAACACAAACGACACAAAATAAATAAAAGAAACAAATAAAGTGGTTTGGCAACTCTGGTAAGCTTACAGTGGATGGAGTAATAAAATGTAAATAGCTACAGAAGTGTTAAAAGGAGTCGCGGTAAAAGTTTAGCTCACGCGAACTTAGCACTTGATGGCGTCCCTCCGAATTCGGGGGGTGGCTGAAGTGAATGGCGGTAGCGGTATTAGTCATGGATGAGAGCGATTTTAAATTAAGAAGTAGTTCCGTACAGCAAGTTCTATTATTATATAGTATACTTGTTGAACTAGAAATTCCTTGTTGAATTTGAATTAGAATGGCCTTAGTTCCATAATTAAAATAACGACAACAAAAATAGCTTTTAACCAGTTATTTACACCAAAAGTAATAATTTAAACATCTAAACACTGATCTATAAAAATTACCATCGAAAACTATCGACAGAATAGTGGCCATATTAGTACGTCTGAACTACATCACGTCTCGAGCAATAGTGAGTCTCCATGACGTTATTAACCCGGAAATAGGCAAATTGGGTGAGTGACGTTTATAACGTTTGTCATAAAATCACAACATCCGGTAAATATTAGTCAAGTTATCTCCTCAACTCCAATAATACATATAGTATTTTAAAAAACGTAGTATTTGTTACTTTTTATCGTATGGCGTCAATATCTATTCTTTTAAACAAATCAAACAATATTTTCACTAACTTTACACAGTAATGAACATAGGTAGGTTGTCTGGTAGAGAACGCCTATGGCGTTAAGACCGCCTTTGTACCCTGTTGTGCATAAAGAATTAAATAAATAAATAATGAACATCATCATCATCATCATTTCAGCCGAAAGACGTCCACTGCTGGATATAGGTCTCCCCCAAGCATCGCCACAATGGTGTAGGTCCCACTCGCCCCTCAAATCTCGCCCCTAATTGGCTAAGTATACCCACTCGCCCCCTTGAAATTTAGATGGTAAAACTCGCCCCCGATTGTTAGTAGGTTAAAAGTACAGTCAGAAACGTCAAGCTTTTGAATGCTGCGATTTCTTTTTGCCGCATAGAGAATGGTCTGAAAATCTCAATTAATCTAATATTGAAATGAATATAGAAAGGGGAGAAGTTAAATAGAAATTGTGTTGCATGCTGTTTAATATTATACAGCTAAATATTATATAAGTAGCTACTATAGAACATACGTTCATAACGGATACTTTAACAACGCTTTATCATCAATTTTTAGTGATAAATGCATTTCTTACCGGACTACTTTGCTGGTTGGGAATGTTCTAAATCTCACAAATAAACGTCAAATAGGAAAATCTATTGTTATATACAATTTAAAAGCAAAGAGAATTTATGCATAAGCCTTTTCCCTCGAATTTATAAGACCGCGTCTAACATTTTTGTGCTCCGGAAAGGAGGTATTCCAGTAACAGCAACTGCTCGAATAACACCTGACCGAACGGCAACTGGAGTATTCTACGATGGGCAACTTTCAATATTTTTGGCAGCTCTTCGTGGAACAATTTTTTTTTCCACGAATAGCAACTACATACATTAAAGTAGCGTCTGGTGACGTGGTGTATTTCGTTCTTCAAATTGTTATTAATTATAAGGTATCGACAATAAACCCAGCCCAGAGCGTGTGTGGTCACCACTTGGCTTAAAGTATTAGTGTGTCTTAAACGTCGAACTAATGCGGGAAGGTGAACAGTTCCCGAGGGATGCGTGATAAACGAAAAATATATTATTTGATGACAACCATTCGGCATAATACGTACCAGGGTCTCATAAACGTATATACGTATAGGCTACTTTTTATCCCTGGAAGATAAGCAATTTTGCAATTTTGTTGGTCTGGGTGTTTCTTATGTATTATAAGTATGTATTTACAAAAAAAAAAGAGTACATAAGTATTATATTCATTGTCTAGTACCCATATTACAAGCTCTGCTTAGTTTGGGACTAGATGGTGCTGTGTAAAATGTCCCAAAAATATTCTTATTCTTTATTGTACACACAAATATACATTTAGATTACAGTAGGAAAGTTTATGTACATGAGCTTAACTCAGAACTGAGTTTTCTAACAGCAAACCTTATTAAAAATTTATATTTTAAAACCTCATTTATATTTTATTTATTTAGTTTTCGAGGAAAGCGCGTTAAATGACAAATACATTATTTTACGACAAGCACTTGGCATAATATGTACCAGGATCTCATAAAAGTACACTAATATTATAAAGTCCCAATTCTTTTATGTTTGTAAGTTAATACTTCATTGTCGTATATATCAAGTATAGATTGTATTGCATCTGTTGCTACTTTGTTTCTACAAGTGTCTAAAATTGTGTTAATTTCGACTTTTGCTAAATCTGAAGCAAACAAATGCGGTTTATTTTTTAATTGTCACTGCAGATCTATTAACACAATGCCAGTTAGTCTTGGTCGACTAGTAAGACAAGTAGCAAAAGTAGACACATGTGATGAGATTACGAAAATAGCTATTTAATTAATTAAACCTTACATTAAATTGCGTTATATTTTTCTATCTGACTGTACCAATTTAGCACAAATTTCAAAAGAAATACCGCAAGGGGCGAATTGGTACACCTAAATAATTTAAAAATATTAAAATTTATCTCGCCCCGTCGTAAGGTACGAGTGGGTCCCTCAAAACGGGGCAAGTGGTGCTTTTTAATAAAAGGGGTGAAATCTAGGGGGCGAGTGGTGCCTACACCACCACAATGAATGAACATATTGTTATCAAAAATAAAATGAAGTAGTATAAAAAAATCTTGCTGTTTTGTGGCAAAAACCATTTTCATTTTGAAAATAGAACGTGAACAAACACCATAAAATATGCAAAGAATTTAAACTGTTAATGTGATCGTAAACGCTTTTAATTATAACTTGAACCAAGACGTAAACGATTCCCCCTAGCTTGTGAAATCCGCCACAAATGGTTTCGGAGAGAAATATAACTATTGGAGTTGTATTGAGTTAGAAATTATGACGATTGTTTTAATAAAAGTTCATTATGCTTTTGTGTTTATGTTACAAACTTATGAGTTTTATGATACCTACGAACTTATAGTGAACCCATTGATTTCATAAAAAAATAAGATATGCCTTACTCATCTGAAAAGTGGGCACGCAATGATTCAATCTATGGATATTTCGTCGACGGTGTGACCATTTTGCGCATATCGAAGCATCAAGCGCTGTTCCTACTTAGCATATAAAATTCGATGAAAGCAATGTGTTCCAATCTATTTCAATAAACGGACAGTACTCCACAGATGTTTATTCATTAAAATATTAACCATTTTGAGGTTATGTTCTGCTTTCAAAACTTATGCCAAATAAGTGATTGCCTCACAACTAAAGAGTTTTACTCTTCTATTCCTCTAGGTGTGAAGGTGCTAAAAAGAGGTTGGCTATCATTGGCTATCTATAACAGTGGTGCCATCGTAATACATTATAAAACCATAGAGTACTTACAAGGGATTGGTCAAAAATATGAAGTCAAATGGAGAATCATAACCGCTCACGTTAATATTGTGTTAATTAACTCTTTAAATAAAATTAAAAAAATATTGTACCGTCTGCATTTAATGCGCTGAATAGTAAGATTAGTAAGTAATGAAAAAATACTCATGTATTTGTCGTTTTGGCTCAAAGTCACTCAAAGGGCAATGGAGAGGGCTATGCTCGGAGTGTCCCTGCGTGATCGAATCAGAAATGAGGAGATTCGCAGGAGAACGAAAGTAACCGACATAGCCCGAAGAATTGCCAAACTTAAGTGGCAGTGGGCGGGGCACATTGCTCGCAGAACGGATGGCCGATGGGGCAGTAAAGTTCTGGAGTGGCGACCGCGTACTGGAAGGCGCAGCGTGGGTAGGCCCCCCACAAGGTGGACCGACGACCTGGTGAAGGTCGCGGGAATCCGCTGGATGCGGAAGGCACAGGACCGGTCGTTGTGGCGATGTTTGGGGGAGGCCTATGTCCAGCAGTGGACGTCTTTCGGCTGAAATGATGATGATGATTTGTCGTTTTTAACCGCCTTAAAAAAAGGAGGAGGTTATTTATTTTTATTTGTAATAGATTCAGGCTGATCCTAGCAATGTCCTTTACAAAATACCTATTGCCATAATAATTCTGTGTTCTGTGTTGCTGGGGTAGTATAAATCATGTAAATTATTTATTCTCAAAACTTTCACACAACACAACACATTTTCTGTATTATAATATCCATTATGAATCAGTGAGGGAATTAATTGAAATACCTACCTACATTATGTTCATTGTTTAAAACAATGCGTGGAATTATTTTTGTGACGTGAGTAATCTGTTCAATTATTTCGGAGATTAAAAATACGTTTAGCAAATGGAGGGTGATTTTGATGTTACAACGAGAATATTTACAGATAGATTAGATTTTTTGGGATTTGATTAAAGTAATATCAGTTTTAAATTGCTTAACGC
Organism: Asteroscopus sphinx; assembly: GCA_949699075.1. NCBI lineage: Eukaryota > Metazoa > Arthropoda > Insecta > Lepidoptera > Noctuidae > Asteroscopus > Asteroscopus sphinx. Next base: position 19,014,273 of record OX453013.1, read on the forward strand.
GGGTTTTTTGACTTTGTGGATAAGTACTACCATTTATTAGCTATAACATAACTTTAATATTATTAAAAGGTACGAATTTAACAGTTACATAATAATTGTATTCTAACAATAGTAAAATTGCTTGACATAATGACAACAACATAACATTACAACATAACATCACGCCTGTATTTCCCCGAAGGGGTAGGCAGAGGTGTATAGTACACCCACATTTCGCCCGTTATGTTATAGTACCATGTAATAGGGGGCGAGCCTATTGCCATAATGACGTCATTGAATAAATATAGCGTCCTAGTAATTAATAAAAGATTTCACAGCGACCCACGGAAATAGAATTAACAATATATTCCAGACAAGCTTCGTAGTTTTACTCCCCGAGTAAGATCTCCTTTGGGATTGTAAGAACTACAACTTATGAGAGTTTAGAATCTGGAGTCATAAGGGAGAAAAGTTTGTACGTCTATATTTTTTACATGGTTTTTCAGGGAGAAGTGTCTTACTTTATTTTGCAGTACCTACTTTAGTAATTTTCCAAGTTCATAGTTAATTTGTATTCTAATTATGAAAATGAAAATAAGAAGACAGCGCTCTGAGGTGCTTTGCTGCTAAACTTTTTGGTCGCCATTCTAAGGCAAGTATCATGCATCACATGCCGAGTCTTCATAGTCTACATAACATTACGAAGAGACCTGACAAGAAACAACCACAGAAACTTACAGCTTGCACTTTCTATTCACTTAATTTCTTTGACACAGTAACGATTAGCATGGTTAATCTAAATATATAAAACAAAGTCGGGCTAGTTACACCATTTATAACTCAAGAACGGCTCGACCGATTTTAATAATATTTGGTACACAGATAGAACATAACCCGAATTAGCATATAGGCTATATAGGCTTTTTATCCCAAAACATGAACAGTTCCAGAGGGATGCGCAACAAACGACACTCACGCGGGCGAAGTCGTGGGCATAGGTTAGTTGCACAACAACACTCGGTCCTCTGCCTTCCGCATCCAGTTCCCACCAGCCACCTTCTTAAGGTCATTGGTCCACCTGGCGGGGGGGCGCCCTACGCTGCGAGGAGACCTAACAAGAAACAAACCAATAACTGCACTTTCTAGTCACTTAATTCTGTTGCCACAGAATAATGAAAACGCTAAGTGAAATGTCAAGCGCATGACATATTGACGTTCAGTCGCTGTCCATTCAACCCTCACTATTGTTCCCAATTTACAACATTGCTGCGTTAAAATGGCGAATAAAATTCACTGGTATAAAAATATTTTCCTTTCAATTTTCTAGCGGATGAAAATCGTCGCCATTGATTCCGCGTCCGTATTTACGGCTATGTTTTTAGTCAACTATAGACGAAGTGCTGGTAACAATCATAGTGAAGTCAAAAAAACCGTGCTCCTTCGTGTACAACCAGCGCTCACGCATACACATGCATCTCAAACCGTGCTCACCCCTCTTACCGTGCTCATCTTCCATTAAGCATCGCGAAAGCAAACATCCTTCAGGTGCATGGTGTGTGCGTGTGCGCTGGTTGTACACGGAGGAGCACGGTTTTTTTTGGCTTCACTATGATTGTTCGCAGTATTTCGTCTATATTTTTTTACTATGTCTGTGTTTTCAGTATGAAAATTCTATTGGACTATCGAAATATCAACTCGGGGATATTCTGTTAATCTCCTATAAACCGGACGGCTAATTGCCACATTAATGTAGAGTATTTTTTTACATGTTCGAAATAGATTATATTTGTTACAGCTTTGCATGTTGGCTACACTGTGTTTCATTATTTCGTCATTCAATAGTACAGTGATTAAACATTATATTCATTTAGAATAATTATTCAGTGTCCTTAATGTTTTTTGATCCATTTTAAATCTCACTTTCATACAATGATTATAGCAATTATAGCAATTACTTACTTAGATACAATTGTCCAACTTGGAGGAGTGATGTCCCGAGCTGCCTCAACTGTCCCGAGCTGCCTTTATAAATTGTCAATGTCATAATCTCTGAGCTACTGTACTGAGTAGATAGTGACGATCAGATAAAGATTTCATATTTGCGTGGATTATAATATATTTTTTACAAGCTTTTATTTCATTCACTATATTCTTCAAATATTCTAATGTTTTTTTAATTTTTTATTGTGAGGTTAGCAATTTAATAGCATGCGGGACGAATTCAAAAGTTAGGTAGTTTATTTCCAAGAAAAAAATAACCTTTCATTTGTTTTTGAAGGCAATTTGGGAGAGAAATATTATTATATTTCTCTCCCAAATAATGTTTTAAAATACATAGCTTATCTAGCTTACAATAGCAGCCCTAAGAACATCACTCATTGAAGCGAAAATTTATGAACTGCTTTATAATATTTTCACCAAATTAGGTTTTTAACGGTTATCAGCAATACAATTACTTATTTATTTTGTTTGAAATCTTTGTATACTTATAACATTTGTACGTCTTTACTCCGAGCTAATAACATAACTACAGTTAACTCTGCTGAAATTGTGAATTAATATGTGTTATCTGGTTTAAAATATTCCTAGTCGACCGTACGTCAGTGGTAGCAGTTTGACATTGACTGCGTCTTTATGTCATAAGCAGTAAGGGCGGTTTTTTAATTCAAATATTACTTAATAATTTCTTAGGTTTTCGCGACCACTACACATTATAATAAAACAAAGTTTAACCGGGTTATATCGCGTATATTATTTAAATCGGTGTTCCTGACGTTTCGAAAGATTTGCAGTATTTCGTGGTCGCAGGTAGACTAAGATGACAAGCGTCTTTACAGGTATTTCTAAAAAAATATTTTAATCTACCGTACAATATTATTAATTAAAATCGTTTCGATGCACGCAGTAATCACTCACAATATCATTATCTTTTACAGTGTTGCGTGCTGTTTGGGACTTGATTATTTATAGGACTGGGTTCCAAACAGGTGGTAGCTGCCAACCATAAAATATTACTGACGTGCAGACGACTGTGCAAGCATTTTAGCTCGATTAAAATCGAGTCTCTTAGCACATCCCGGCCACTCAATACAATATGAATGCTAGCACCGCCTACATACGCAAGCTTACGTCTTATACAAACACGCACACACGTGAATGAATAGGGTTGCTTGCCGCTCGAAATGCCGACTGCGTTCCAAACGCTTCTCAGTAGTTCTCAGAGATGGCGCTAGTTTGTGTTGCGAAAGTTATTCCTGCGCACGAACGCAGTGAGTTTGTACGGGCGGCGAAGAAATTTAGTATTTTTAATTAGCTGCAGTAAATTGATAGTTTTATTTATTGTAAATTGTTACTTAAAGAGCTCGTACTACTGAATCACATTACTGAAGCTTATTAAAATACTATCAATCATTATATTGGAAAATAAAATAAACAGTTAATTTATCAAAAAAAAAAAGTATTATTATTGCCATAGAAATTATACATTATAATAAAACAAGTTTAACCGGATTACATTGCGTAAATTGCATCGGTTGTATCTGACGATGTAATCCAGTCTTCTTCTTCTTCTATCGTGTCGACATGAGCTACATAATGATAATAGCTCATGCCGTGGGGAAAAGATTAGCCAGTCAGCAGGTTGGTAGCGGGGCTGACTGCCCAGGGTGCGCCGGACGATCAATTAAATATCGTCACTCATGGAGGCTCTTTTAATGTAATCCAGTAAAATTTATTTTATTGTAATGTGTAGTGATCGCGAAAACCTAATAAATAATATATTACACACACTGAAAAATTTACGCCTAAACGATTTAAATTGGCGGTTATTGAACCGTATGACATTGAAAATACGGAATCTCAAAAAAAGTTTTGTTTTGCAAGCATTACAATTTATAATAATTCATTCCTCTCTTATCATAAGTACGTAATTTTACAGTAAACAATCTCTCACTATAGTTGTAAAATTAAACTCTCGCGGTAAGTAGATACCTACCTTTAATAAAATACAATAAATAGGTACTCAAAGGAATCTGCTTTCAACCATTACAAGCAAATTATTTTTTTCCTTTTTGTCATAACTGGCAAAGTACAAAAAAATCGTTTAATTGTAAAATTAAATGCTCGCTGTTCTGCAGTTCTACCTATAAAGGTTTTTTTGTGGCTTACCTTATTTCATCCTTCGGAAATCGAAAAAAACTTCTGTTTTCTTGTCAAGATCCGTGTAAAGCATAATACACTACCATTTTCAATTAAAATACAACTACAAACACCAAAAAATATATTGCGTGACTTACTCGACTGGCGATTGACATCCATTGAATATTGCAGTCCAACTTGCCGCCAAACTGCGGGCACGTGCAGGGCGCGGGTGAGGAACTTAAATTGGCGGGGGGCGGTGAGTGGCCGTTCTGTACGTTAGTACTATTAGATATTCTGTGCTCTTAGTAATATGGACTTCAGATAGCTACAAGAAAGAAGTTCAATGCACCTATCTAAAAATATCAAAAAAATATATTAGGTAATAGAAGTGTTAAAGGCGCGTGAACTTTTCGCCGCTTGCATATGACTCGTAGAACACCAGTGCGTGAACCATTTTCTTGATCATCAATGCTGTTTTGAACTCAGAGTCACTGAAATTGTATTTTACAGCATATCTATCATATATGGTAGGTAAATATTTATTTGTTTATTATATTATATATTAGTAAACTTTATGAAAGTGCACCCCATGCTGCCCCCATCTATTTTGCACGTCTTCCTTGTCCATCCAAAGGCTGTCTGGAAGATATACCTATTAGCGATAAGACCGCCAATGTACCCTTATTTTACATGTTAGTCCTAAATTTAATAATGTTAATGGTGTACAATTAAGAATATACTATCTATCTATCTATCTATCTTACAGCGGAATTTTTATATTAGGCTTAATTTATTTTGCATTGAATGCTAGAAACATGGTGAGCGTAATTGCGTATGTACGTGGGACACTCAGAAAGTTTTGCGAAACTAAAAAAAATTGTTCTATACGTACATATATTTTTATCAAATCTTTTCAAAGTACTTTCCATCAGCCTCTATACAAAGATTCATGCGCCTAAACCAGTTTTCAAAACACTTTTTCCAGTCCGCCGCAGACACCTCGTTTACAGCCTGCTCGAACGCAGCCAGCGCATCTTCCGGCGACGAAAATTGTATCCCTTTGAGCTGATTTTTTATTTTTGGGAATAAAAAGAAGTCACACGGTGCTAGATCAGGGCTGTAAGGAGGGTGACCCAGGAGTTTGACTGGCGTGCTGTCCAGGAAGTCCCTCGTTTTGAGTGCGGTGTGCGCAGGTGCATTGTCGTGGTGGAGCAGTAGCCCGCGGAGCCCTGTGTTTGGTCGCTTGTTGCTTATAACAGAGAAAACTTCTGGCAAACATTTGGTAGTATACCATTCGGCATTAATGCTTCTTTGATCCCGTAAGGGAATTGATACCAAGTGGCCAGTCAAATTAAAAAAGCTAGCGATCAAAATCTTACCCCCGCTTCTAGATCGCTTCACTTTGGTAGGCGTTGGCTCATTTTGAAACACCCAAACAGTCGACTGGCGCTTGGTTTCTGGGTCGTATTGATAAATCCAGGACTCATCACCTGTAACGATGTCGTAAACACGCCGAGACGAGCCTGCTTCAAATTTGTTAAGCATATCACGGCACCATTCCACCCGGGCCTGCTTCTGAGCATCGGTGAGGTTGTGCGGCACCCAGCGTGATACTATCCTCCTCACGCGAAGATGGCTGTGTAGAATCTCGTGAACGCTTCCCGATCCAATCTTCAATATGTGTTGAATCTCCTGATATGTAATTCGCCTATTGTCTTGGATTAAATTTTTCACTGCTAGCACGTTTTCTTCGGTAACAGCCGTCAAAGGGCGACCGCTTCTTTCGTCATCCCCCAAAGTTGGTCGACCGCGCTTGAATTCGTTATACCAACGATACACGGTTGCCTTGGAAGGGCCTTCATCCATGAATGCCATTTGAAGTCTATCGTACGATTCATCCGGTTTCAGGCGACACTTGAAATCGTATAAAATCATAGCTCTAAAATGTTCCCGGCGCAGATCCATATTTCAGTGAGACACAATACTTTGAATTAACTCGCAAAAAATGTGGAGGGAAATTTTGAAATTGGAACTTACTTATTTTTACTTATAAATAATCATATTTTCGAAAAACATTATAACTGGCCAGTCTCCCATATATAAAAACTTTTTTTCGCAATACTTTCTGAGGGGCCTGGTATGTGTGTAGTGGCAAACCGGCGACACATGTAGACTTTGGACAACATTTCTATTTCCTTATTATTTAGATTTATATGGAAAAATCCATGGTGATGAAACGATCATCAACTCAGCCTATCGCAGTCCACTGCTGGACATAGGCCTCTCCCAAGTTGCGCCACAACACTCGGTCCTCTGCCTTCCGCATCCAGTCCCCGCCAGCCACGTTCTTTAGGTCATCGGTCCACCTGGCAGGGGGGCGCCCTACGCTGCGTTTGCCGATTCGCGGTCTCCACTCAAGGACTCGTCTGCTCCAACGGCCATCGGTCCTTCGACAGATGATACTGCGTTTGAAATTCTAATCATAGCGCAAACGAAATTGAACCTGAAGATAAATTGAACTGATCTAGATAATAATAATATATTTAAAATTCACCTCCATCCAACCAAATGATTATGCAAAAATACTGACTACTTACTAAGCAGTTTCTAAGCAATCTAGATTACACAGTCAAATAGACCGAAATGCCTAGATATCGAAATTACCTACGGAATTCATAAATGGAGAGTTTTCTCATTTCCCCTGAATAACTAAATTATACGTTGAAAATTACACTGGCTCTGTTCTCAATATTTAAATGAAAATCAGATAAAACTCGATTCGTTTGTTTGTAACATTAATTTTCAACGTTTACGTGTTATATCTACGAAGTAGGAATATTTAGATTTCACCCTTTATCTCTTTGTAATTATCGACGGGATTATTCGAACGTGTATTTTTGTTTTAGGAAAGAAAGTTACTTGCTCAAACTCGATACTTCATCTAAATAATTTCCGGTTTACTGATTTATAAACGAACTTTAAAATGAAATATAATACAGCATATTTACGGTTTGAAAATTTCTCAAAGATTACAAATAATTTACACTGAGTACGTCATCATCACGCATGTATTTCTTCGAAGGGGTAGGCAGAAGGTGTAATAGTACACCCACATTTTGCCAGTTATGTTATAGTCCCATGTAATAGGGGGCGAGCCTATTGCCATTGACCGGGCACAAATCCAAACTCCACTGATACATGAGTAATAAAACTATAACACATTGTTATACAAATGAAAAGGAAGAGTTCATAATGGCCGTAGATAATGTTATTACTTATTTATGCTTACATTATTGATTCAGCCTTTGAAGCATATTTCGAAGTGAAAACGTATTAAGAGCAAAATTATCAATCTCATCATCACCACCATAATTTCAGCCGAAAAACGTCCACTGCTGGACATAGACCTCCTCCGAGCATCACCACTACGACCGGTCCTGCACTTTCCACATGCAGCGGATTCCCGCGACCTTCATACCAGGTCGTCGGTCAACCTTGTGTGGGGCCTATTCACGCTGCGCCTTCCAGTACGCGGTAACCACTCCAGAACTTTATGGCCCCATCGGCTATCCATTCTACGAGCAATGTGCCCCACCCACTGCCACTTAAGTTTGGTAATTTTTGGGCTATGCCGGTTACCTTCGTTCTCCTGCGAATCTCCTCATTTCTGATTCGATCATGCAGGGACACTTCGAGCATAGCCTTCTCCATTGCCCTTTGAGTGACTGAGCCTTCTCAGGCCCTTTGTGAGCGACCACGTTTCAGTGCTGTAAGTAATTACTGGCAACACACACATCACAAATGATCTATCTAAGTAGATAATGTCGTGTTTTCACTCCTGTGTTATCTCATGCATGGTTTTAATCCCATTTATTTTACAAAGTAAACAACAATTAAAATTCGAAGTGTATATTACCTACATACCGTATAATTAAATATAGTTAACAAGAGTAACGTAATTTAGAATATTCTAATCCTATTTACAGAGTTCTACTTACGGCAGACATATTTCACAAAAGCCTTCATAAATATTTCACAACAACTTTCACCTGATAATGAAATATTAACGCCCCAACATTTGTCTTAGAAATTAACCCAGCTTAAGCCCACAAAGGTATTTGAATTTATAACTGGAATGTAGGTCGCCTAAATGAAGGCTATGCTAGACTGTAAGAGTTTTTGTTAACGGCATAAGCGTATACCTGAGCCGTTTGAAAACTATAAATAAGTCGAATTTAAGCCAAGCTGACGATCGTCCAGGGTTGCCAGTTGTCCGTTTTTCTTCTCGTAACTACTAGGGTTGGTAAAAATCTCGTACTTTCATGATCTCTTTAAAGAGTTAAGATATTGAAAAATCACATAAAAACCATGATTGATACTATTTACTACTTCAGAAGCTCAGAAAACTACTAATTGTAATTACGAATACGAATTATTGTAATTAAATTTTAGGCGTCACTTTTGACACAAATATTTTTTCTTTCTTTCTTTCTTCTTTAATTGAAACAAATATATAAGTCATTAGTTTTTTCATAATTTTACTTGGAAAATCTGGAAATAACTGATAACATAGTAATAATATGATAAGTTTTTTAGATCCCAATTTTTTTACTTTATTTGTTTTTTTTTGTCTTTATTTATATTCATTTTGCTTGAATAAAAGGCGCACTTAACAACAAACCTGTAAAAATGTGTATGCGATAAATAGCTCTCTCTCACCTCGTACAGCCTGATTCACAACCTCCTGATAGGCACTAACCGCTAGATACATTCAAAAATAGAACATGTTTAGTATGAAATTGTTTGCCAGATAAGTTAACCGGCACTTATAAGGAGGTGGTGAAATAGGCCCTAATTCTCATAAATGTACGAGAAATCTCGTACAACGCTATTCGTCTGAACTTTGGTTATGTCAATAGCGTCTTTCATCGACAAAACGGCAGTTTACTCGCTCGTTCTTGAGTGCAGTCTTACAAAAGCTTGTATATTTTTAGCCTCTCAACAAAGTGCTGTTCAATTTTTATTTTCACTTTGATACAATTTTAGAAGCAGTGTTGCAGCAGTATAAGTATCGATAGTAGTTTCACCTTGGATATTTAGTAGAGCGAAAACATATCAGGGGGTCTACTCCCGTTCGACGATATTCGATAAATCGTACGATTCATCGCACAATTAGCTACTCCGGTCAACCATCGTTCCCTTATCGCATGCGATGATCGTGTTTTAACGTTTGTTTTTCTCATCTCCGGTAAATTGTATACGACTATGAACCGTAGTCTATCTTAATTGTGCCTTTTTTATGTGCCTATCTTTATAATGTAAGTATCAGTCGGAACGAAAGTTCGTACTTCGTTTGTCTTTCGTAAAACGCGAGTAGACCTACTGTATCGGTAATATTCACTCTAGTTCTCATTTGGTCAAAGGGCGGGTATCTTCTTACATAACATAATCAGCCCATTCTTGTCCTACTGCTGGGCACGGGCTTCTCCGAATGAGAAAGTTAAGGCCTTAGTCCACCATGCTGGCCTTAGTGCAGGTTGGCAGACTTCACATACCATCGAGAGTATAGAACACTCTTAGGAGTGCTGGTTTCCTTACGATGATTTCCTCCTATCAAATATACCTACTACATACTAAATATCAGTGGCGAAGGGTGAATATTTTCAGGAGGGACGCCATAGGTACCTAAAAATCCTAAAATAACTAAGATCGCACGTTAATAAAATAAAATAAACAATTTAACAAATTTTAATTTAATTTTACATTCTTTTTACATTATTTGTTTGTACTTCAGAACAATAAATTTGCATAGAAATGTCATTGATCTGTATTTTTTTTTTATGGTATAGGATGGCGAAACGAGCTAAAGGCCCACCTGATGTTAAGTGGTTACCTTTGCCCATAACAACTGCAATACCACCTAGGCTGTTACCTAAATGGTACCGCAAGTCGGTTCGCCAAACTGAGACATGAAGGTGAAAAGTCTCATGTGATTGTAATTTCACCGGCACCCGTACCCTTCAGACCGAAACACAGCAATGCAAGCATCAATATTTGGCGGAGAAGTAGGCACGGTGGTAGTACTTCCCCGGACGAGCTCTTTCACAAAGGAGCTCTACTACTACTAAAAATTCCTAAAGGAAAGCCGGTGGGAATCGTGTTATATTATGGACCCTTCGCCACTGCTAAATATACTACAGCCCCCCTAGCCTAGTTGTCATTCCCATACATTTTGACTGTTTTCTATTAGCGTTGACGATTGTCGATTGTCAACTTGGCTAGGGGGGCTGATATATTTGATCGTTGATGCTTTCCTTTACCGTGAAAGCAAATGATAATCTAATTCTGATCCACATATTAATACGAAAAGTCAGAGGTGTCGGCCGTGCTTTAACTCCGCTCTTGCATGGAAGGCAATCGTAAAGCCGTCGGTCCTGCGCCTGATCTCTCTCCGGTCGTGTCGAATTGCCGTCCCATCGGGTTATGAGAGTGAGGGAAGAGAGTGCACCTGTGTTTGCGCACACACTTGTGCACTATAATATGTCCCGTGCAGATGGCTAGTCTCAGTTGAGATTGGCCGCCGTGACCGAAGTTTCATGTTAAACTTTTATAATAAAATTGTTTTTGTAGTTTGGGGAAACAGTTGGTCGTCAATGCTGCCTATTTGAGTTCATAAAGAGTTCATAAGTCATCATTGTCATTGATATAAGTTAGTGTTCTTGTTGAAAAATATATTTCTCAAGACAAGTTTTAATAAGACATGGATTTCGTAGGTACTGTAAGCTGATCAAAATGAGCCCAAGCACCATCAATCTACTGTTATTATTTATTTATTATTCATCGATCAGTTCCATTGTCTACCTTCCGTCTACATCATCAGCTCAGCTCGCTGTCACTATAATATTGTATTATCATCGGGTTCATACATATGCGCCAAATTACATTCAATGCTGATAAATAATGAAAACTAATTCTGCAAGATTAATTACCCCAAACATATACTACACAATAATTTTGAGAAATATCTCAATAAAAACTGTAAGCTATTTCGAAATCTGCCCACGCAAGACATTGTAGAATATCGATCTCTTCCAATATATATTATATTACATTCTATCAATTGCTCTTTAATCCACTACGTAGAAAACAAACCTAGTTGAGAATATATTTAGGCGTTAATTACTAATGGTGAGTGTACACCTGAGGTGGTTCAGAACTATAAATAAGTCTACTGTATCCATTTCTGTGGAAGCGTGGCGGTGAAACGGCTAGGCCGCAATCGGAAGGTCGCAATTATATCCACTCGTTGACTATAACACCCTGAGGCGTTACTATGGGTTCTTGGGTGAGATTTTTTGAATAAATATTTTCCTACTCTGTATTGTTTTGTCCAGTTAACAAAAGCAATAATTTAATTTTATACAAAATAATGTATAATGGTCGGTTTTATCGCTCAAGGTGATCTGTTCCACACAAATTTTGGATATTCTGGAAGAACAGATGGTGCACAACAGTGGTGTGAACCGGAGGCAATTTCAGCCTCCGGTTTTATTGAATCACCGGAGATTATCCGGATGTTCTCCGGTTAATCAAAATACTCCAAATCTATATTATGACAAGAAAAAACACGCTAAAAAAAACACATTTGGGTGCGTTCTGTGATAAATCAAATAACCGGTAGTTTAGTGCAATCACCGATTAGTCTCCGGTACTTACTCTAACCGGTGATTATCCGGTTTTTTGAGAACCGGTTCACACCACTAGTGCACAACATAAATAATACTTTTTACATGAAATAGGAACTGAGTAGTCAGATCTTATTTTTTAATTTAAATGGACGGACGTAGCCACCTTTTTTGTAATCAGAAAAGTAGACTGCAAGAGGTTGTTAATAAAGATGGCTACTTTGGTACAAGACTAAAGACATATTTAGCTTCCTTACTAGAGAATGCTTTTGTCAACCATCGGACTACAAGTAGTTTATAATTTTGCCGTTTCCACTATATCAATAAATAACCAAATTATATATAAGGGCAAAAGTTTGCCTTACCCAAAAATTACTGTAAACATTTTGTACTCTTGCGGAATTTGAAGCCACAACCGTTTAAGTCAATTCTCGATAAAAGCTATAACGATTTTGTCAAATATTCCTTGTAAAAATGTAATACCAAATGGAAAAGTCAACATTACTTCAAGCGAGTTAAATTTCCCTTAAACATGCACCAAACAGTCACGACTGCTACGAGTACACAGTTTTCTTAAAAAACATTTTTGTATCGGCAAACGAAACTGAAAACTTTATTCGAAGTTTCACAAGTTCCGATATTCAAAGTTTCGTGTCGACTTAAAAAAAAAGGTGAAAAAATCGAGATACACCTGTTTTATCCCATGGAACTTTATACAAACCTCCACAGAATTTTACGCTAAAGTAAGCAATTATTATTCAGATATAGAAACAGAGTATACTTTACCAAATTCTCGCTTCCTTTTCACTCGAACAAATTCGCATTGAAAAGTTTATGGGCCTTATAGTAGGGGTATTGTTATGCCTGAATGAACTTTCGCACCCTCTGTATAGACCGACCGAAATAACTATGCACATGAAAAATAGGTAGTCGGATTTTATACTCTACATCTTTAACACTGATTTCTTTTTCATTTGCAACATTAGAATATACTTGTATCCAAGTGTAAAACCGACTGGCTGACCGTAATGGTTTCACGTTATAATGGTACGTAGTTCTTTGTTTCAAAATTGTTCTATTTTTTGTTTTTTTTGTTTAGATTTGGTTGAACATTTTAGTAAAAAAATTGATTTACGAAAATTTACATAAATTATGGATTAATCGATTTTTTCACTCTCAAAACAACCAGGGATTGGATTGATAATTTATTATTCAAATTCCTATTTATTATAATGTATTTCTTAAAAAAAAACAGTTCAGTAGACTTAGGTCTATACAACCTTATTCTTAGTTTATACTAAACCTCTTGAGGGGTCATTGTACTCATCATTATAAACAACTTTTACTATGGGGCCATAACTGCAATCGCGAAAAAAATTTGCTGATCCCTACATTCGTGTTCACATGAATCGATAAAATATAGGGAACAGGTGACTTATTTTTTCGCGATTTCAGGTTTGGTCTCATAGTAAAAGTTTTTCATAATGATGAGTACAATGACCCCTTCTGAGGTTTAGTATAAACTAAGAATAAGGTTGTATAGGTAATATTCATATTATTCTTATACAAATTGTTCTGATACTGATAAATACAAACTGTGAGCACGTCTCAAGATAAATACTAAAAAAACCTTAAATTAACCTTAAAATGAGTACCAGCTGAACATTTTATATGCTAATTGAAATCACTTTAAGACGGCGAAGGCCCATAAAAAAGGTTGTAAAGCTTGTCTGAAATTCTTTGTGAAGCGTAACGCTGTATATTGGTATAGATGCATCTAGCTATGCAGCTGTTTTGCCTTAGCTTTTAAAACCAGGAAAGTGAGTAAAATAATATCTTAAGGAATTTAGTTTGGTTTCTTGTTTCTTTGGCTTGTTGCATTTACTGTAATAAATACTATACGATACACAATATTACATTACTGTCGAGGCCTGAAATGAAGCAATTTACGGCCGAGTAATATTGGAACTTCCCAAGTGATTTTGAAAGGACGAGGCACAAGCCGAGTCCTTTTTAACTAAACGAGGCTGTTAATTGCTATTTCGGCCGAGACTTGTATAGTACTTTTCTCTCATTGGCGTGGAAACACAACAAATTAATTCAACAGTATCTCATTTTCATTCACGCCAATTCGCCCGCGCACGGTTCTTGTTCTAATTTCAAAGTTTTGAAAAAAAAAATGCGCATTCAGCCTGTATAATGATAAATATTTTGCACCAAAAAATACCTTATTTATGTAAGTGTGTACTTAAAAACCTCGGTAACATAATTTAAAAAATAAAAAGTGTCCAGCAATTTATATTATTGTCCTGTTGGATATTACCGGCCTGTTATTTCGTTGAGTACGGAAAAGAGCCGATTGTTGTATTCTTTTTTTTGAATAATGAACCAATTACCGAGCAAGTGGGAGAAAAGGTAATTTTAATGATACTTTGATGTAGGTATACATAGAAATAAATAATAAGGTAATGGAAATGTTATCTACTGTCTTTTACTACCGGAACGCGTGTCGCCACTTTTCCGCTACCAACACATGCATACGCAATTACGCCCACCATGTTTCTAGCATTTAATGCAAAATAAATTAAGCGTACGAGTCCCACATTACCACACCGCCTCTCCAGGTGATGTGACAAGCGATTGCGTTTACTCGGTCTCAAAAAAAATGGTTGTGTGAAGTTGTAATGTCACACGGTATTGTGTGCCGGTCACGAATGCCATGCATTGCAATTCTCGTGGCCCATCCATCCAAGGTGAGAGTAGGTACAATGCGGAGTTTTTAGTAGGTGCAAGTCTCACATAACCACACCGCCTCCCCAGGTGATGTGACAAGCGATTGCGTTTACTCGGTCTCAAAAAAAACGGTTGTGTGAAGTTGTAATGTCACACGAAATTATTGTGTGCCGGTCACGAATGCTATGCATTGCAGTTCTCGTGGCCCATCCATCCAAGGTGAGAGCAGGCACAATGCGAAGTTTTTAGTAGGTGCAAGTCCCACATAACCACACCGCCTCCCCGGGTGATGTGACATGCGATTGCATTTTCTCCGTCTCAAAAAAAAGGTTGTGTGAAGTTGTAATGTCACAGATAATTCTTGTGTGCCGGTCGCGAATGCCATGCATTACAGTCCTCGTGGCCCATCCACCCAAGGCGAGAGTAGGCACATGGTGGAGTTCTTTGTGGGTGCGAGTCCCACATAATCACACCGCCTCCCCAAGTGATGTGACATGCGATTGATTGTGTTTTCTCCATCTCAAAGAAAAGGTTGTGTGAAGTTGTAATATCACAGAGAATGCTTTTGTGCCGGTCGCGAATGGCATTCTTACAGTCCTCGTGGCATCGTGGCCCATCCACCCAATGTGAGAGTAGGCACATGGTGGAGTTCTTAGTGGGTGCGAGTCCCACATAACCATTCCGCCTCAACGAGTGATGTCACATGCGATTGCGTTTTCTTCGTTCCAAAAAAAAGGTTGTGTGAAGTTGTAATGTCACAGAGAATTCTTGTGTGCCGGTCGCGAATGGAATGCATTACAGTCCTCGTGGCATCGTGGCCCATCCACCCAAGGCGAGAGTAGGCACATGGTGGAGTTCTTAGTGGGTGCGAGTCCCGCATAACCATACCGCCTCAACGAGTGATGTGACAAGCGATTGCGTTTTCTTCATCTCGAAAAAAAAAGGTTGTGTGAAGTTGTAATGTCACAGAGAATTCTTGTGTGCCAGTCGCGAATGCCATGCATTACAGTCCTCGTGGCATCGTGGCCCATCCACCCAAGGCGAGAGTAGGCACATGGTAGAGTTCTTAATGGGTGTGAGTCCAACATAACCACACCGCCTCCAAGGCAAAAGTAGGCACATGGTGGGTTTTTGTAGTGGGTGCGAGTCGCACATAACCACACCGCCTCCTCGGGTGATATGACAAGCGATTGCGATTTCTCCGTCTAAAAAAAATGTTGTGTGAAGTTTACGAGTTTTGTCTTACGGGAATTATAAAGTTTTCTATGCTAACAGTTTGGTTAAATAATTTGGTGCGTCGTTCATTTATTAGGGTTTTGTTCATCCCATAAGGAAAAAAGTGAACTTTTTGCTTTCTAAAATAAATACAAGGGGCAGAAAGATAATCTCATTTACTTTTGAAGCGAATTTGTTTTGAAATGTTCAATGAAAGATTTATTTTATAGATGGCAGACTAGATTTAAAAGGTTCTGCATTCATAATGGATTACCAGAGCAAATATTTTTTTACAACCAATGACTATCCCACAATAACCTTGTAACGTTTCGAATGTCCTTTAATTTTAATTTTCTTAAGTGTATTAAATTTATTTATCTCTTATTTGATTTATTCTGACCACTGTTTTTATTTTTGTAATATAAGGTCTCAGAGAATATAGGTAAGTATCTAATTATTTTTTGTTTAAACAATAATACCTAATTATACTATTTCAACTGTAGGGGAATTATTGTAGGCTTTCTTATCTGAATACTCGTATAATGTAATTTATAAAGGACATCGCCAAGGAAAGCCTCAGTCTGTTACAAAGATAAAAAATATACGACAATTGTATGCGTATTTTTTCATCACTTACTTTTCATCGTATTGAATGCGGACAGAACAGTAAAATATATTTAAAGAGTCAGTCAACACAATAATAACTTGAGTGGCTATGATACTCTATTTGAATTAATATTTTTGACAATTGCCTTTTAAGTAGTCTATGGTTTATCTGAAGGATTGGCCCCAGAAGGCAAAAGACAGGGACAAGTGGAAAAAGGGAAGGGAGGCCTTTGCCCTGCAGTGGGACACTACAGGCTGATAATAATAATAAATAATAATAACATCCTAATTTTAATAGAGAAGATGGTTGGCAGCTACCACCAGTTTGGAACCCAGTCCTAAAAATAATCAAGTCCCAAACAGCATGCAACACTGTAAAAGATAATGATATTGTGAGTGATTACTGCGTGCATCGAAACGATTTTAATTAATAATATTGTACGGTAGATAAAAATAATTTTTTAGAAATATTTGTAAAGACGCTTGTCATCTTAGTCTACCTGCGACAGGGGGTGTCAACTTCCTAAGCGACGAATGCCAGCACTGGAAGGATTTGCAAAAACGGAACAGCGCTCTACGAAAGAATGAGATAGTAGAAACAAGCGCGATTGAATACATATCTACCATTTTAGTATATTTCAGTGTTTGAAGATTACCTAAATTATGATAGGATTCACTTTTATGAAATGGCAACACTTACTACACTTGTCAAAAAATAAAATACGGATGTTCCTAATTTTTATTTCGAATTTATGCCTGATTAATCTTGTTTTTCTGCCGGATTGTTTCCTAAAGTTCAATGTTGTGAATTTTGCTGAAAGATAGAAACTCATTAGTGTGAAATTTACACTTTTTCCTTATGTTACAACAATTTATGAGATAGAGACTCCAGTGTGAAATTCAAGCTTTTGTGTAGTTTATCTGATTGATTTCATTATATGTATTTGTTCGATACTGACGCTTTTGGATTGTTTTTCCACCATGGCTGGAAAAAAAAGTGTAAAGTGCGCAAAATACGGGATAACCTCAAAGGAAGATTCTTTCACAGGTTTCCTCTCCCGTCCATGAATGGGTCTCTTATGTAAGTAGATGACTAAAGTGCCATTAATTAATAAGGCTAGGTATAATAGTTGGAATTTAACACTTCATACAAATACATTTTTCAGAACTAAAGTTTGCAAGCAACATTTTGTCATCCCGATGATGATGATTGGACCTCTTCGATGATTGGGCCTGGATAAATTATTGGAGAAGTACAAACAGCATAAGATGCTATGTGGTGGTGTGATGTTTTGATGATTCGCAATTTACCAGCAGTGACAGAAAAAGATTACTTAAGTAAGTTTGCTATTCCTACCGGAGCTCAAAATATATTAGCCCGATTTTGAAATGAATAGTGTAATCCATCTAGAGAAGAACAACAATCGGAAGTGAGTAGTATTTTATTGACTTGCTTTATGCTGATTGTCAACCTCTTTGCCGCAGCTACAACATGCAGCATTACTTTTCTTATAATTGTTGACACTATTATAAGATTTCTTAAAATTAAGATACTTTTTAGTTATTTTTATTTGTACTTAGCTACACCCTGTTTTTTCTTTCTTTGTCTTGTCTTATTTAGTAAACAATCTTGGCATGTCTTTTTAATACAATTCGTCAATAACTATTATAAAAAGACATTATGTTAATGATTTTGCACTTATGTTAATGAAATTACAATCACATGAGACATTCCATCTTCATGTCTCAGTTTGGCGAACCTATATTTTTTGTTTATACTATAAAAAAAAATAAAAAAATACTATGATACGTTTGAATATTTAGGTGTTTTTTTTTCTTTTTATAAAAAAATATTTAAAAATGTAATTTATAAGGTAATAACTAAATAAAGGAGATAATAATAATATTTTTTTTAGACCTAATTACATGTGTAGATTTAGTAATTAGGTACATTTTATCAATAGTTATTTGAATAAAGAGGCATGCCAAGATTGTTTACTAAATAAGACAAGAGAGAGAAAACAGACTACTGCATGGCTAGTTGTGGCAATAAATCATTTTTACTTCTTTTTTTTTCTTTATACCTACTGGAGATATGCAGTATTAATGATTTTCTCAAAAACAAAATTGAAATAAAAACACCTAAATATTCAAACGTATCATAGTATACAATAAATTAAGGTAGTGAATTTGTATGTTTCAGCAACCAAAGTCAACCGTTGAAGTGCAAATGGAAGTACATCCCGGTATTCCAAATCCAAAGAAGAGTTAAATATTCAGCATCATTTATATGTATAATCATCTTGACAGCCCAAGCTTGAAAAAGGTAATTGGAAAAAGTCAATATTAATATTTTTAATATATAATTTTAATATTTATTTTAAAATAATTAAAATCTTTATATTTTTATCAATTTAAATCTTAATACATATAATTCTTCTGTACGTTTGTCTGTCACCTAACTCCTCCTAAACGACTGGACCGATTTGGATGAAATTTGTATTTAATATAATTATTTTACTAAAAAATGGGCTTGCATTTGATTGCTGTTGTTAAGTGATCGTGCAGTCGACGATGGTGTACCATTCGTGCCTTGAAGACTACCAGATTATACCTATAGGAAAACACAGATAAGCAAGGCAAGGCATTCTACTACTTAGCGGTGTGCATAATAAAAGTGTTAGAAAAACTCTTTGTACCCTTGTATATGTACCCTTATGGTGGAATATCAACCGTGTAAGGGTGGCGCATTGCCTCTCATCTCTGACTTTTCGATGGTAGAACCTACTGGTGAAAGCCAGAAATGTGTGAATAACAGTCCTTTGATATTATTAATTGCACATTTCCAGGAGTCACGGAGGAGGAAAAGTATCTTGTTGATCCTTGATGCAAAAAAGGAGTGGAACTCACACCCAAACAGAAGCTTTATAAGAGATGTTACAAATCTGCTGTTAGATGGCTACCGAGATCATGCTCATCAAGATCGAACATCAGAAATAGCTAGCCATGCTTTTAATTTTATGGCTTTGGAGACATTTCAAACAACCAATAGCCTTTTAATGATCGGGGGATCATGTCACAGCAAATAATTAGCTTTACTCATTAAGGAGGTAAGTCTAAACCTTTTTAGGATTCCATACCCAAAGGGTGCTGATGGGACCCTATTACTCTGCCTACGCTGTCCGTCCGTCTGTCTGTCACGGGGCTGTATCTTTTTAAGGTAGTCAATTGAAATTTTCATAGATGACGTGTTACTATGGCCTCTACCATGGCAAATAATATTTAAAATTAAAAAGTCTAAGCTCAAAGTGTGTCCCCCATACTAGAATCCTTGAAAAAAATGCATTTTTTCAAGTTCCTGCTCTATCTTAACATGGCTATACATAAAAGCATCAGAATGTGTTATTGTAGTGCGTACTATATAGTTCAACAACATACGGCAATCACGGTCATGTGTAGTATCTTGAAACACATCAACGCACTGCATCTTGGTTAACTCTCATAAATCAGATCAGTGGCAGTGACACTGGCTCCGCCTTACCCGGGCGGAGTGCGTCCATGAGGATTTTGCCCACGGGAAAAAAAGAATAGACCACCTCCTTACCACCTGTGGATGTCGTAAAAAGGCGCAAAAGGAATCCTGCCAAGAGTATTGCCAGCGCTTACTTTGACTGACAGTGAATAACTCTAACGTCCAAAATTAATATCCAATCTATCCACGATTTGCCCTACTAGATATAGGAATTTGACATAAGCTCCATACAAAATATGTCAAATTTATATCTCTAGTAGGGCAAATCATGGATAGATTGGATATTAATTTTGGCAGTAAATTATTATCACAGATCCGTCAGACAAGCTTGGTGATTATGGCAATGATATTTACAGTATTAATAATTGATTTCTATGATCAAATAATTGTTTTTAAATATATATTTTTACTTTCAGATGAATCACTGCAAGACGCCATTGCTACAGCTACAGTCATTTCAAATATTGAGCAGTTGTTTGACTCCGCGAACAGACATACTCCAAATCAAAACAGAGGGAAGGAATTCCTCACAAACATGACCTCAACCAGGCCTCATATAATTTATTTCAATCAATTAAATTATATTTTAATGCCATGAAGTTCTAAGAGTTGGTTAAGGACGCTAAATGCTATAGAAATATTTTTTTAACAATTTAAATCATAAAAACATAAATGTGAAAGTTTGTCAAGATTTGTTGAAGAGATTTTGATGTTTGTTACTTATTCACACTGAAATAGCTAATGGCCAAAATTAATATCCAATCTATCCACGATTTACCCAACCTGAGATAGAAATTTGACATATTTTGTATGGAGCTTATGTCAAACTCCTATCTCTAGTAGGGCAAGTCGTGGATAGATTGGATATTAATTTTGGCCGTTAATGTATTTGGATGAAATTTAGCACACGGTAGATAATAACCCGGATTTATCCCAAGATAAAACTTTTTAATAAAAAATTGAACCGACGAAAACAGAAACTGAAAAGCGAAAAATAACTAATTATGAGTCGGCGCCAAACGAACTTTTAACAAGCAAAGTGCGTGCAAGTTGCAAGTGGCCGAGCGGAGAACGCATTTTTGGAAAGTAATTGTTTATCGTTGAAAATTTCACGTTGTATTTGATGTGACGTTGTTTTTATTATTTATTTAAAGTAATTTAATGATCTTCGTTGATTGGTTGTTTGGCGCCGACTCATAATTAGTTATTTTTCGCTTTTCAGTTTCTGTTTTCGTCGGTTCAATTTTTTGTTAAAAAGTTTTATTTTTAATTTTTTTTTGGTTAAAATCTAACTCCATGTCTCCATTATGTCGTAGTGTCTAGAACTATATTTATGTGTGTAAAGTTTCAACAATCAGTTAACAGGTAAGAATTCAGTGGGTGAACAAACACTCATCCCCTGTTTTACTACCCTTAGGGGTGGATTTTTATTTTGAAATTTAAATGGGACCAACTTCAAGATGTACCCTATCCATTAAAAAAATAATCATCAAAATCGGACCTTTCTGTAAAAAGTTATGCGTGGTCATAAATAAAAAAATAATAAAAAAAAATATATATATATACGCGTCGAATTGAGAACCTCCTCCTTTTTTTCGTCGGTTAAAAATAAACAGTTCCCGAGGGATGCGTGATGATAAGTCTTTCTGTGATAAGCCAAATTATACCAGAGCAAAGCCGCGGTCAAAGTCTAGTAATAAATATAATGGGCATTTACAATAAAGAGTGCCCTTTGCATTTTGCGCTGTCGTATAAATTATTAAGAAACCAAAGGTCATCTATTATAGTTTTCTGTTTATTTAAAAAATGTATTATGTAATCTTGGTCTAAACTAGTTTATTTTAGTGATTTTACTGTAATAATTGTAAAATATATCTTGTTGATTTGCGTATCAGAATGATTTATTAAGAATAATTTATCAATCTTAGTTATTAGAACAACTGTTTATTTACATTTATGAGCATGTTGTGGTATGAGTATTTATGTAACAAAACTGAAAAAATACTCATATATTTATCCTAAAATATTGGGTACACACAGTACACATTGAACGAAAATGCCCTAATATACGAACACTGTAAAGAGGTTTAAACAAGATCTGCTACCACAACTGTTTTGTTAAGTAAAGTAAGCTCTATTTGATTTAGTAGTTACAGTTGTTACATGATAGTGTTGCATACATGAATCAGCCCGTTATGGGCATATAAGAATTTTTAGGATAATAATTGTCAAATCTAGGAATGCAATTTAATAACTTTTATATTTGGGTACATTAGTAGAAATTAACTGTAGATATAATCCAAACCCCACATCAGTTCAATTTATTGCAGCGCTTAAACCAGTATCTTGATAAATCTAAGTATATACTCATGTGAATATCGAAAATTGTGGTAACTTTTTTGTATTTATTAAAAATAAGTGATACAAAATAATTGTAAACCCTTCTCTATATCTTATCTAGTTATATTGAATGTCGAGGGTGATGAAGAGATTGAAATACATAACTCAGTGTTCTGGTGAAATGCTAGCATGTGCATAAGCACATAAGTAAACATAAGTTTGCAATTTTATAATAAAAATATGGTTGCTTTAATTGTAAAAATATTATGCTTGCGGATCCAAACACTGAAATATTATATCATTCTTATACTTACATCATTTTAAGGAATACTATGATGAAAGAAGCAGTCTACGTCCAGTACAATATCTGTGAAACGGTAGTAGAGAACGCCGCAAATTTATTTAGCATTTAAAAGCAATGAAAGGAAAAATAAATGTATTAAAAATGTCTAAAACTTTGTTTTCTTTGACATTCTATTACGGCGAATTTTTAATGCAGATGTTAGTTTATTTTTAATTTCTTAAACCTACAACAAATTTTCATTTTGCTGTTCTTGCACGAGTATGTATTATAAACATTTTATAATGCATACATTGTTTAAAAACTGCAAAATGAAAATTTGTTGTAGGTTTAAGAAATTAAAAATAAACTAACAACTGTTCAAAATTCCCGCCATTCCCGCGCTCCACGAAAGTTTCCGATGGCATAAACGGGCGCGCTAGTGTGCTCTCATGTAAGCAATATAGTTGTATGAAGTTGTTGTTCTTCTCTTGAGTATAATGTTCTGTGACCTGCGACCACGAAATGCTGCAAAACTTTCGAAACGTCAGGGAAACCAATTTAAATAATATACGCGATTTAATCCGGTTAAACTTTGTTTTATTATAATGTGTAGTGATCGCGAAAACCTAAGAAGTTATTAATAATGGTTTTGTCAAAAAATATGTTGGCACCACCGTTTAAGATAGCCATCTCTTTATAGCACCTTTGCCACCTACATAAATCAAAGAGAAAAACTGTTTAGTTGGTAGGCAACCACTTGTTTGACGTATAAGTTTTGTAAGTAAAACATAACCTCAAAATAGTTGATATTTTTATGAATAAACATATGTGAAGAATCCCTCATAGAATTTTATATGGTGAGCACACAGACATAGTAAAAAATATGTCCGTGGGTGTGCATCATGTTTTATTAGTTACTTAAACGCGAGACAGTTAAGAAAAAAAAAACTTCCATAGGTTGGGCACTAATGGAACTGTAGAAAAGTCCTTTCAAGGTATGTACTGGTTTCAGAAAAACAGTACTTAGTATAAACAAGTTTTTCGGCGCATAACTGAACTTAAGCTATTGAGATTTTTTAATAAATAAACCCCTTTAATTTTATAATTAAACTAAGTATAATTATGCAATCGTCTATGTATCGCAGAGTACACAATTCCTTTAAATATGTACACGAACATTACATACTTAGCTCTGTTTAAACCACTTATTATTTTCTTAATGAACAAGGCCTAGTTAATTAGTTTTAAGATATAAAATCAGTTATATAAAAGCTTTATGTAATACCAAAGTTTCATTTACTGTGTGGGCACGCGATCGACGCCCAACACTTTAGCTAAAGTGCGTGCTTATTATACGAAAATGGGCGCGGACGACCGAGTGAATTTCCACGTATACCATTATAATGAAACTCCTCACGCAACGATTCATCGACATTAGTAAACCTAGCCTTTAGAAAATACATTCGACGATGAGTATAATGCTTTAAATTGCTCTATTTTAACCCTAATGCTAAGAATCATTAAAGTCTCACTTTTATAGGTACATTCAAGTATACTTCACAGCCACAAACAGTTTTCATAATATCGATTCCACACAAATAACGGAATATAAGGAGATCAGGCAAGCCGCCTAGTTTTAATTTAGTGTGTCGCAAGCTTAACTTATGCATCAATGCAAGAAACGCATCAATAAATTACAAAAAAAAGCACGCGAACATATAAAACACGCGGACTTGTATCCTTACGGCATTTTGGAAATAAAAGAAAGTTTTCTCTCAAATTAGCGCGCATACTCACTCGGGTGTAACTGACGGTGAACTAGCGGCCGTGTATGCCCGCTGTGCATACATCGGTCAGCCTTTACGCGGCGGCTTGTCCTCTCTCTAGTATTCTGTTGCTCTGAGTTTCCACTCATATTTTTCGTACACAGTCGTCTTGTAATCATATCTATCTGTCTCTCGTTGCCTAAACCTTTGTTGCGTACTCTTTTGAAAATAATTTAATTTGTTGCTTCACTCATTTTCGAATTATTTCAGTTCTTAAGCGGACCTCTGGAAACTCAAACGGTCACGTCTAAACGAAATATAAATTAGAATATTTAAACCTTAATTTGCAGGTAAAGTGAAAAATAAACGAAATTAGCTATACCGTTAACTTGGCGCAAAGTCGACCCTGTTAAACCGGACTCGAAAGGACGGGTATTTAAAGGTCGGTACACAAGTCTGATGACATGACGACGTGAGGCAAGGATTCAGAGTGGCACGACACACGTGGCTCGTTTGCATAGGTTTAAACCGGCAGAGTACGAGAAAAGCATGTAAATTACGTCTACCGCCTCATACGTAAATATTTTTGCGTTTTGACGCCATTATCGGCGTTACTTCAACATTTGCATGCCCATTTTGCTTCCTAACGCGTCTCTGGCACTCTGTATTTGCATAAAAATGTGTGTGTTTGAAAAGAGAGCTGATTTACTTGTAGTTTTGTACAGATATGTACATGAATGAATTCTTCTTGTTGGGTACCATATGTTATTTATTCTGTTTGAATAAATTGCAGTCAACAACACGTCGAGGCACGTCGTGACCACGTAGCTTCAGTGTGCAACACACCTTAGTTGTAAAGGAAAATCTACTAGCGACACACTAATTGGGTGCTAAAGTAAATATTTAAAAAGGTGAGCGGGAAAACGTGAGGTTTTAACTTTTGAATTACGTCAATTAAGAGTGCCGTGCGCAGCTGTAAACTGAATTATTAGGTGTAGCCATTTTTATGAAAACACAATTCATTCGATGTAAAAAACGACGCGTCGCGGACGTTTCATTAAGCGACTGTTCTTAAATGAACTAATAAGTCAGGAAAAATGGCCGCCTAGCTTTTTATTGCTTTATTTATTGTATTTTTATTGGCTACGTGACTTTGGAAGTAAATGAGTTAAATGTTGGTAAAAGTTTTTATACCTACCTACTTGACATGTAAAAAAAGCGTTAACTGAAACGAAATCAATTATTACCTGTTTTGTATGTAGTAGTAGCAAACATGTACATATCTGTTAGGCAATCTCCAAATTTGCTACTACATTTTTGATTTAAATCATTTCGAACTTATTAATACATCATCATCATCATCATCATTTCAGCCGAAAGACGTCCACTGCTGGACATAGGCCTCCCCCAAGCATCGCCACAACGACCGGTCCTGTGCCTTCCGCATCCAGCGGATTCCCGCGACCTTCACCACGTCGTCGGTCCACCTTGTGGGGGGCCTACCCACGCTGTGCCTTCCAGTACGCGGTCGTCACTCCAGAACTTTACTGCCCCAATTATTAATACAATTTGTAGTAATGCTTTTCTAGTTTTACTACTCGATGCTAAAATGTTGTCGAACATGTAGCATGGATTTTGTTTTGTCACTGACAGAAATCTGTGTATTTATAAGTGGCTTGGTTATAGCCGCGGCTTCGCCCACATATAATTCGGTTTATCACAGAAATATGTTATCACGCATCCCTCGGGAACTGCTTATCTTCTCGGAATAAATGAGACATCCATACTTTCGCATTTATGATATAAGAAAGTACTACAGTAGGAGAAATCTATGTAAACATTTCTATCAACAGAACATTCCAAACATAAAGTACATTCGCTTTACCTATGTCGCTTACTACCTGGCACAGACATAGTAAAAAAGTGAAGCCAACATAACAGTGCTCCTCCATGTACAAACCAGTGCTCACTCAATAACATGATCCTCAAACCGTGCTCACGTTTCTCAGTACACATGTCACGGCATCGTGCAGTAAGCATCGCGAAAACAAATATCCTTCAGGTGCATGGTGTGTGAGTGAACGCTATTTTGTACACGGAGGAGCACGGCTTCACTATGATTGTTCACAACACTTCGTCTATATTTTTACTATGTCTGTGCTACCTGGACAGTCTGTAATTCATTACACGTCTTCTTATTTCTAAAAGCTGTAAACGAACATCGCTTGCCAGTACTACGAAGTACCATGCGACATTACAAACGAAAAACCAGTTCGTTTACACCAAACAATACATTAAACTTATCACTCATTGTCGTCGTGTCGTTACCGTGAACACACCAATTGATTTACATTTACATACAAAACGTTTTACCGCGATTACTTTGTGTACCCGCTTGTATTACCTTTCCAATGAAATGTGAAAAGAACGCTTTTCAAATTATCTACGTATACTTTTTTTTTTTTTTTTTTTTGTGTGAATATCGCGTTTGAATTTAGAAAGTCAAGGTGAGTTCATCCAGGTGTTAGCCTCGATTTTGGGGAGGGTTGAAAACCTGAAAGTTTTTGTTACCTACATTAAAAAGGAATCGAGTTATATACACGCTGAAATTTGAATCGCTTATTTCCCGAAAAGGGGTAATTTTACTCATCATTATGAACAACTTTTACTATGGGACCAACCCTGAAATCACGAAAAAACATCAGTTGGTCCATAAATTTGTGTTCACTTAAATCGATAAAATGTAGGGACCACTTGATATTTTTTTCGCGATTTCAGGGTTGGTCCCATGGTAAAAGTTGTTCAAAATGATGAGTACAATGACCCCTTTTCGGGAAATAAGCGATTCAAATTTCAGCATGTATAATTTATTTATCATTTATTGCGTGAAGTATGGACCAAAGAGGATAATTATTTTGTTATTTTTAACGCATTTACACATGCGAAGCGAAATCTAAAGATATAAATTGTGGGAAGATATTGCAGCGACATCTTACTAAGAAACAGTTTTCCCTAACAAGATGTCGCTGACGTCACCCAAAGACGTAGTAAATGGAAGTTAAATTCGATACCACGAGCAGTGTTCACGATAGCTTAGTGGCTAAAGTACTGGCGTAGGTACTGAGCCAGGAGTCGCAGGTTCGAATCCAGCTCGTGAGCGATTTTTTCTTATGACAATTTATATCTTCGGAGAGGATAAGTAAGGTTGACAATTGGTTCTTCTTCTTCGTGTCGACATGAGCTACATAATAATAATAGCTCATGTCGTGGGGAAAAGATTAGCCAGTCTGCAGGTTGATAGCGGGGCTGACTGCCCAGAGTGCGCCGGACGATCAATTACATATCGTCACTCGTGGAGGCTCTTTTAATGCACCCCATGACAATTGGTGTATAATAAAGTTGAACTAATTTTTTTTTTTTTCATTTAAGTAATAACTAATAACATTTCGTAGTTTTGCTGCTAGAAATAAGAAAAGTTTCTCTCAAAACTCTCATTTTTTATATTGCACCGAATACACCCTAGATTTTTTTCAATATGCTTTTACCTGTCACATTACCGATGACGAAAAATTCAACAGATTGCAATTTGTGCCTTGTTCGTGTGGATATCGACACCTGATAGAATTGCTGTGTGCACGTCGGCCTGTCAACATCGCTCACGCAAGCAATTTATCAGATTTTCCCTCGCACTGGAATATGTACTTGCAAACACAATGTTTCTTGTATCTTCGTATTGATTATTCTGTTGAAAATCCGCACGAATTATAATTTTGTGATATCAAAAGTTGACTTAACCTAACTTTAGATTTAGAATAGGGTATTTGTAATTATTTTTATTAGAAATTTTAATCCTACTAGAAAAAAGATGAGCAACAATGAAAACTAATAAAATATTTTTAATAAAGCCTAAGTCATAAGCGTTTCAAAATTGCTTAGTAGAACTTAATAGACGAAGTGCTACGAACAATCATAGTGAAGCCAAAAAAAACTATGCTCCTTCGTGTACAACCAGCGCTCAGTGCGCTCTTAGTTTTAGTATTTGACAAATACCTTATTCCCTGTGACATTGGTAACACTCGAATTAGAAAACCGCCTCTATTGCTTACGAAATAAAGATGCTGTCAATGTCAAACTGTTACCACTGCACTCTGGTAACCACAAACCTTGCGGTCGACCACACTGTACAACGTGTGTCAGAAATGCGTAGTCATATTTTAATAGCTCATTCGGGGCATAGCATATAACAACTTTTATTACGGGACCAACACTGAAATCGCAAAAAAAAACAGCTGTTCCTTGGAAAATGATCGATTTTACTCGACAATGTGTATTGACCAGCTGTATTTTTTTTCGTGATTTAGGGCTGACTCCGTAATAAAAGTTGTTCGACAGAATTCCCTGAATAAATAAATAAATAAATAAATATCTTCGGGACATTTTTACACTGCACCATCTAGTCCCAAACTAAGGCGAGCTTGTGATATGGGTACTAGACAATGGATATAATACTTATATACTTTTTTTTTTTGTAAATACATACTTATAATACATAAGAAACACCCAGACCAACACAAACACTTATGTTCATCACACAAATATTTGTGTCCTATGGGAATCGAACCCACGACCTCGTGATTAGCAGTCCGACCCTCGAACCACTAGACCACAGACGTCGTCAAAATGAGCGCTTAAAATATGACCCATCATTTCTTATACACGTCGTATCAGCAAAGCTCGTCCATTTGTTTAGTTTAATCCCTAGGGACACTTTAATCATTTATTAAATCATCATTCATCAATCAATCAGTTATTTATAAAATATATTTTTTTGGGTCTAAATCGAAGTATCAGTACAATTTTTAGAAAGACAGATCTATACTGAGAATTTTATTAATATCTGTTTTTTTTCTGTATAATATAGGGCCCGCTGAGGTTTTGGATTTAAAATGTATGTACGTCAACTGCTTCACTTTTAACCTCTCCTATACCTACTAGTTGCAGACTCAAATAAACTTCCACTATTTTAATAAGATCGTTTCTGATTCGAGGGTTTAAGCAAGGCATTGATCAAAAAAGTCATGGCTTATATTGAGCTACACCACTATCTACCAGAACAAACAGCCGTGAAAGAAGGGAGTGATGTAATCATCATCAAGGGATTAAGCCCGGTCGTAAATGTTGACAAAGGAGTTGCCTTTTATGACAGCCATGAAAAGAGGTAGGGTATTCAAAATGATGCGGTGGCGTGGTAGTAACTGCAGGCGTTGTTGTCACAAATGATAATATACAAGATGTTGATCTGTAATCGTGCCATATTTCTAGATCTGATGAAAAATAATGTGCTTAGTCACCCAAAAATACTTGAAAAATTCTACGATTATTTAATACTTTAATTTTCACTTAGAAACATAGCGAAGGTTCGAGAATAAATCCCGAACGACTCGGAAAATAAGTCATCGGCGGCATTGTCAAAGGGTGGAAATTCCTGCAAATTGTTTTGGTGGTGTCGCACGCATCGTTTTTGTGTCGCACGCGACACACGGAGGGAATTTGTTTGTTTACAAATAGGTATTTAATAATAAATAAAAAATGGTTTTATTTTTTTACTGATTCGTGTTGAGTATCAGTGGTATAGTCACCTCCGACTACAGATCAACATGTTCAATTCAATTCAATTCAATTTTATTTATTTGCTAACATGGGTACAAAATGGTGTTATAAATTTTATAATAATATAAATCATCGTCATATTATGGCTTTCGCCATGCAAATTTTTGTTGTTTTTTGTTTTGTTGTATTTTAACAAAGACCACGTCTGAGTATTTATAGCTTTTTAATACCGGTTCGAGCCATGTTTTGACCGACCAGAATGAAGATGTTATATATGGGTTCGATTCCCATAGGACACAAATATTCGACTCTTAGATTAGCCAATCAGCGTTCAAGTTTCTAATCGTCCTAAGCAAACTTGGATTTCTGCTATGATCCTGATAACAGCTCGTATGATAAAGAAAATCTTTCTGAAATTTCAATTATCCGGTCTTTTGCAATCATCCTAGGATTTTCGAAAAGAATCGATGTGTCCGATTATCCTACGACATATACAACATATAATACGATACTTAAGAATAACTAGGCTTAGAAGTAGTCGCGCGCAGAGTGAAGCATTTTTAAGTTGGCTACATTAATACATTTTTCACCTGTGTATATGACAGCAAATATTTTACTTTCCCCTTGTGGACACACATTGATTATTTTTGTGCTTCAATTTTGAGTTAAACTTTGAATGGAATTATTACTCTTGAAATGGCCCGGCCATATTAGCCAAGGTACCGATATCCGTATTCTTGAGTTGAGACCGCGAATCGGCAAACGTAGGGAAGGACATGCTTGGTAGAGCGATGATATTGGCAAGCTGGTACCAGCTGGATGTGAGTGGCTTGATATCAATGGCATGCTATTGGAGAGGACTATGTCCAGCAGTGGACTAATACAGGCTAATAATGATGATGATGATGAACTACAGTTAGAAACTATTTCTGTACAATTTGGTTCTAAACTAAGTGGTATAGTTTGTTTACAGTCCACGTAAATCTACACTGACGAGCAACGTAAAAAAGCCACTTGCAAAGTGCTTGAAAATTAAATTAGTTAATTCAATTTGTTTTGTTTCCATTTGCTGTTTTTTATGCGTTATAAATACACTTGAATGTTGCTTTTTATTTCACGAAGCTATTTTGCGTGGTTAAGGAAATATTTCATGGTAAGTTAGTGGCTTCTTATATTACTCGTCAGTGTATTTAAATACAAGATAAACGAAAGTTTAAACATCTGTTTCTAAAATAAATTTTTCAAAGATACAGTTTTGAAGTAATAAAACGAATAACCTTTACTGTTCGAACATTTGACACGAAGTATCTTTCTCTACGTCGTTTATTGAAACTTCGAACAAACAGTGGCCTGAATGACACTATTTGGGAACTTCAACACGCTAAACATTAGGCTACTATAATACAACATAATGGATGTATCTATCACATTGAGCTAGGTAGGAATAATAACTTAATGATGTATCCACAGAAATAGAGAGATAGATTGGTTCTAATCACAATTTTACTAGCGATTCATGCGTGGCAACTTTCGGACAAACCACGCTTCCCATGTTTACGTCATTAATTTAAAAAAAATTAACTTTAATCGAATTTACTTTACAGCTTTTTCTTCTGCAGTTAGAAACAGCGCAATAAGGCTTTTTTGAGGGTTTTTGTTACAGTATTTACAGAAACAAGTCAAGGCGTACTGAGAAATGTTTTGAAATGCCCTGCACTATGGAGCAAATTATCGGCACGCGCGCCCCGCCAACTTTTAGATTCTATCTATCTATTTCTGTGGATGTATCATTGTTTCTGTACCAAACCCCGGCAAATTTCATAATCTATTTATTTATGTTTTTACACTATTTTGTTTTCGTTTTCATCATCATCATTATTTCAGCCGGAAGACGTCCACTGCTGGACATAGGCCTCCCCCAAGCATCGCCACAACGACCGGTCCTGCGCCTTCCGCATCCAGCGGATTCCCGCGATCTTCCTCAGGTCGTTGGTCCACCTTGTGGGGTGCCTACCCACGCTGCGCCTTCCAGTACGAGGTCGCCACTTCAGAACTTTACTGCCCCATCGGCTATCCGTTCTGCGAGCAATGTGCCCCGCCCACTGCCACTTAAGTTTGGCAACTCTTCGGGCAATATCGATTACTTTCGTTCTCCTGCGAATCTCCTCATTTCTAATTCGATCACGCAGGGACACTCCGAGCATAGCTCTCTCCATTGCCCTGCATTGCATTGCATTGTTTTCGTTTTAATTAGTGTATTTTTTAACCTTTTACTCAACAGCCTTTTTTATGACATGAATGGCAGAACAAGCTAAAGGCCTACCCGATGTTAACAACTGCAATACCAGCTAGGTGGTTGCCTAAATGGTGTCAGAAATCGCGTTTGCCAAACTGAGACCTAAAGATGGAAAGTTTCATAAGATTGTAATTTCACCGGCACCCGTACCCTTCGCATTGGAACCCAGCAATACAAGTATTAATGTTTGGTGGCAGAAATGGGTATAACATGGCGCGGCGCAGCGGAAGCTTGTTTCAGTATTGCACATGAATTTTTAATGTTGAATTATTTTCAACATCTAAGGTGTAATCGCTGAGGAAATAAAACTTGTATAGCTCTGTACAATCACTTTAATATTTACACACTGTATACTGTTCAACAAATTATAATATGATACGTCTTCACTCGGCGAGTGCTTAGATTAGTCTGTAATATTCCCAAGTGAGTTTTTACACGTAACCTACCGTTTGACGTAAGTACTGTCAAACGGTGGAAGTCAATTTACCCTCTATTAGTAAATAATTGTAATTGTGATTGCTAACTTGGGAACATGTTTACGGAATCAAATATTAAAACTTAAAATACATGAATTAAATTTATAGGTATTGCTTTAGAACAAAAAACAGGACCAATTGCTAACAAAGGGTATATACAGCATGACTTTTTAATTACCATCCAAATTCTTTTATTATGATTTTTGATGAAAATAATAAAATACGTGTTTTTTCTTTTAGTCATTCGGCACTAAAATATTGAGATATAGCATCACAAAGTTTACGTTTGCCTTATAAATCACTGTGTTGAAAATAATAAAACACGTGTTTTTCCTTTTATCATCACTAGAAATTTATAATTTTTCCGGGAAAATTATTTTATTGCGAAAATTATACCTACATTTTTTTTTTTTCAAAAATGTAGTCTTTGTATGATATCTAATGCCTAAAAAAATTTGGATGGTGATTAAAAAGTCATCCTGTGTAAAGAATTTTTGCGTAGGTAAATAATCATTAGATTCATTAGATAATGAATAAAGCTTTGTTTATGTACCAATATTCAAAACAATCGGAATTCTTTTTCATCCAATTAAAAACAGTGACTTTTTAATTTGTCTTACTCATTGTTTCTGGAACAAACGATTATCGGGATAAAGGGCGTAATGACCTCTGACGTTTTTCCAAATGCCCTTCTGATTAAAACGTTTTCATTGTGAAACCGCAACATTGTTCGTTGTATATGAAGTAATTTACAAAATTTCCTCAATCGTTAGGGCTTTCATGTTGATCGCAATTTGTGTATTGTTTGAGTCGGCACGCGATATAAAACTGAGTTGTATTATTTTTTAAGCATTTCTTTTTATTGTGATTCAGTCACTGAACTAGTTTATCTACAAGTTCAAGTGTGCTTTTCGAGGTCTAGATATCCATCCAGGTGGCTTAAGAAACTGCTACCGAATTGTATAACTCATTTGCGACCGCATCCATCAATTTGACAATCCATCTTCTCGGAAACTATGTGTATACAACGTGGATATGACAATACCTCAATAAATGAAAACACGGTTATTACTAGTCTATCATCATCATCATTTCAGCCGAAAAACGTCCACTGCCGAACAAAGGCCTCCCCCAAAGGGAGTAGAATATATGACATAATCTCCACGCTTGGCAGGCGGGTTGGCGATCGCAGTTGGTTGTTTAAATACTCAGAGAACGCTGCTGCCCATCCTCTGGTGAATTCCTTAGTCGCTTTTTACGACACCCATGAGAAGAGAGAGGGTGGTGAAATTATTTACGTCCGGCACCACACGGAACAAGAACTTGTCTATAGAAGCATTTTAAACACATAAATAAGTTGTTTATCTAAAATTTAAAAATCTAACTTTTTTAACAAATTAAATATTAAAACATCGAAATAATAAGTAACACCATTTGTAATCTGTAATAATTGAGAAAGGTAGTTAAAAATAACGATCTTTACCTAGAAAAATGGTCCTACATTCGAAATTAATAATATTACAATGATTTCCTGTAGCTATTAACTGGATTTGATTGATTTTTTTGTATACGGTCAGAGGATATGATACTCTGTACGTGGTTTTATTTTATGTCGTATTGTCATATCCACTGTGTATGTACCATGCAATGAATATTGTTGTAATGTCATAATTTAATTAAAGTAATTGTCAATGTGAGTGCGTTACAAAATTACTTCACTATTCATAATTTTATGGTAATACTGCAATTTTCTTTAACAAACAATATTACGTGTAATTATTATAGTATCTACAATAATCTACATTGTCAGATTCATTAGCGTTGTCTGATTATATTTTAAACTGTCTAGACATGCTATTATTAATACCACTTACAAACATTGTTTGATAAGTCAATCTTGGTAAAATGTAGGTACAGTATAAAATTAAATGTTAATGTTGTTTTTTGTTATGTCATACCCCCCTTTTGGGGGAGGCTTATGTCTAGCAGGACATGTAGACGTTTTTCGGCTGGAAATGATGATGATTATAATGATAATATTAAAACTGTACTATAAAATGTTTGTTTGTTCAGACTTCTAGCAATAGACAGGGAGAAGTGGAAGGAGAGTTCATGGAGGAGTGGCTGGAGAGGGGCTATGGCACTCTCACTTACCGGCTGACGCAGATACTCTCGGGCCACGGTTGCTTCGGGAAGTATCTGTGTCGCATAGGCCGGGAGCCGACTCCCGAGTGTCATCACTGCGGGAGCTGCCTTGAGGACACGGCGCAGCACACACTGGTGGAATGCCCGGCTTGGGCCACGCAGCGCCTTGACCTTATCACTGCAGTAGGCGGCAGCGATCTTTCGCTTCCAGCCGTTGTTTTGGCTATGGTCGGGAGCGAGAACGCTTGAGAAGGCGTCGTCTCCTTTTGCGAGGAGGTGATGCTCACTAAGGAGGCGGCGGAAAGGGTTCGAGAGGCAATGACGTCTCTCCCCACCCGCAGGAGACGGACCGGGCGTCGCAGGAGGGCGTATTTCGACCTCCAGCCACCCTAGGAGTGGGCCTGCAGGCGGCGGACTCGGGGTAGCCCGCCACCCGATCAGTCAAGGCCCGTGATGGTGGCGCGTCGTGTATCGTGCGCGCCTGTCAAGAGAAGGGTGCGACCGATGATGCCGCACAAGGAGAAGGGGCTCGCCTGCTAGTGGCGAGCCGGTACCTGCCGGGGATGGTTGGACGACTATAAGTTTCCCACGCTCCCGGCCAATGGTTGGAAGAGGAACACCGGGGTGGTTTTAGTCGTAAAAGTCCGACACTGGCTCCGCCTTCCCGGGGCGGAGTGCGTCCATGAGGATTTCCCCACGTACAAAAGAAAAAAAAGGGAGGCCTTTGCCCTGCAGTGGGACACTTTAGGCTTATAAAATAATAATAATAATTGTTTCAGACTAATCTCCAAAATGTAAGGTTTTCTTATAAATTTGTGTTTTTCCAGAGTTCTACGGATTCCACAAGGGATTCCACGTGTTTGAATCTACGAGTATTGCTTGTCTTACTTCATAATTTTAACACGAAATCTATAATGTCATTAAAAGACTTGGTACATCTTTTTACGGAAACCTCTCTTATTTTGTTTAATTTAAAAATTCCAGTCTCTATATGCTTGCATATACATGCATAACATGTTTTTTAAATTAGCAACTATGCATAAAAAGTATAATGCTTTCATTCTACGAAAGCAACGTTGGAAAATAATCGTACTAATGGACGCTAGAAATAGTAATAGCACACGAAGCAAATTAGCTATTAAAATAAAAACGACTACAGAATATTATACAACATGTAACCACAGATACAGGTAAAATATAGACAAAGTGCTGTGAACAATCATAGTGAAGCCAATAAAACTGTGCTCCTTCGTGTACAAACCACCGTTCACGCACACACATGCACCGCAAACTGTGCTCACCGCTCTCAGTATACATGTCGCGGCATCGCCCAGTAAGTATCCCGAAAAGAAATATCCTTCAGGTGCATGGCACATCATGCACTAGTGATGCGACTCGAGTCCGATTTTACCACTCGAGTCATTCGAGTCATTTCACAATTTTACTCGAGTACTACTCGAGTGTTCGAGTCACTCGAGTGGTTCACGAGTCACTCGATCACTCGCCTCTATCGAGTCACCTGTCACAATCCTTGAATTAATTATTTTTATTTTGTCAATAAGTTGAGGCTTAAAACATAGTAGACATAAAATGGAAAAGCGTTCTTATGAATAAAAACACATCGTTTTGCATATCTTGCTGAGTGATTGGCGAGTGACTCGAGTTCGATATTTTTTTCACTCGAGTGCGTTTTTTTTCAATGTCACTCGAGTCACTCGAGTAAAAGGGGACTCGAGTCGCATCACTACCATGCACACACACATGCGTTCTCTATTCTCTCAATTTCAATTTCCTGACAGCAGATGTTCCTGTTTGTCGTTTATTAGTGACACTTAGGTCATTAATGTCACCAATAAACGGCAATAAGATACATCAAAGATCATTGATCATTTTAAATATCGAGATTAGTTTGCAACTTTATTTTGAACGTTTTTAATTAGGAGAATTGGCCTTTTGGTTTGTACAAGGAGGAGCACGGTTTTATTGCCTTCGCTATATTGTTCGCAGCACTTACGGTCTAAATTAATTACATATCTGATAAGAAAGATTTGAGTATATCGGAGATTTACTCCCACTCCCGATCTAGCTACAGTCGTTATATCAATAACAAAAAGCGGCAATCCGGTTATCAGAAAATCAACAGTTAGTTTATATTTTTTACTATATCTGTGCATGTAATAGAATAAACGCAAGTTCTGAAACAATTTTTTCAGAATCACTAGGAGAATCGATTGGTATATTATGTAACATATTCCCAATTTTTTTTTCAAAATTCATTTTTGATACGAAGGATATAAGTATATCAGCGGGTCCCTAGTAGATTCTTGAGGTCCAGGAAGACTAACGAAATTGGTTTCCGTGTGTAAGTTAATCCCTAAACGGTATCCTTCAGCTATCCAGCAACCAACTCGGGAATTTACTGTTGCTTAAAAATATGTAATAAATACTGTGATTTAGAAATAGTAGTTTATGAAACTGTTGCATAATAGGGGTTATTAAAACACGAGTGTGAGTTTAAAAACCGAGCCGTAGGCGAGGTTTTTAATAGTATCACACGAGTGTTTTAATACCTAATTATGTCAGTTTCATACACTATTTTATCTACACTCATACAATTTTAAATAAAATACCAAAGTCAAAATCTTAGTAACATTGTCGTTGTTTTTCTTGATTTCTCTGGTAAAAGATTGTTCGTCATTTACGTTGCTGCATCCAGAAATTCAGGCGGGGTCATATTCTCCTCAGTTCAGTATCACTGCTGTAGTCAGATATTTTTGCCCAGAATAAAACTTTCGACATACAAAACCATAATAATAACGTAAACAATAACAATAAATTTACAAGTAACGATGTCCATATCCAGTAGGCCAGGCGCGCGGCCGCGCACGCGCGCTGGTGCGCGCCTACACAGATAATAAAATATAGTCTGGCGACAACATTATAATCGGAACTAATTTTCTATCCTTGTCAGGATTCCGTCTATCTCTGTTTTATCATACAAAAAATATACCTGTAAACACTTAAATATAATTAAAAGCAATATGACAATCAAAAGTTCTGCCAAAAACGCGATTTTAAACGATAAAAATTTTCAATGTATGACAAGTGGCGCCACCCTGAATTTTGTGTACTCATTGGTGCCAAACTGTACGACTGCTAAAAAAAAGGTTTGAAAACTCCTTGGTTAGGTCGAAGTGCCATTAAAAACTCCTTAGTTAGGCTGAAGTGTGCGGTTATGGAAAAAAAATTAAATTACCGCATTGTTTTGTTCAGCAAACTGTATCGTAATGAAACTTTTTAAATTCATAACAGGTGCATGTGCGTAAAGTATGTCATTATGACATTACTTTCGAGTTCATAATTCGAATTTTACGATACGAGTGTAGATAAAAAAAATTACTTCATAATATTATAATAATTCGGGTGTCCGTGGTCTTCGTTTATTCTGTTATACGTTGTATGGGTACACTGCAGCAGTGGAATACAATTTTATTTTAACGGACATTTTTGCTGATTACACTATTCGTAGAACCACGTAGAACTGACATAATGAAAAATTTAAACTAGTTATTTCAATGTCATTTTATAAATTGTAATTATATAAAAAAGCTTCATTTTTTTGTTTGTTTCATAAATATAACACGTTTCTGATTGCTCAAATAGTTTAATATAATGTTCAAAATATCAAAAAATAATATGAGCTCTTAGTTGTCCGAAAACAAGCCAAAAAGTTTTCATGTAATACAGAAAAGCCTTGAAACTTTTTTTTTTTATAGCATATGATGGTGAAACGAGCTACCACCGGTTACCTTTGCCCATAACAACTGCAATACCACCTAGAATGTTGCCTAAATGGTACCGCAAGTCATTTCGCCAAACTGAGACATGAAGATGGAAAGTCTCATGTGATTGTAATTTCACCGGCACCCGTACCCTTCAGACCGAAACACTGCAATGCAAGCATCACTATTACTACTACTTTACTGTTACTTTGTCTGCAATGCCTTGAGAAATTTCAAGTCTAAATTTTACAACATAAGATTAGTAGGTAAGACCTACTTTAAAAGGAACCACCCACTATCCGTGGTTTTCCTCGGGTAATAAGTATCCAATGTCGTTTTTCCGAGTTTTAGCTATCATTACACAAATTTTCATTAAGATTTGTTCAATAGCTTAGGCGTTACTTCTTTTACGTACAAATAAAATAGACATAAATAAATTAATAGTTTAAAAAACACTAGAAAAACACGCTTTTATAAATGCTCGTAAAAACAAAAAAACCTGATTGTGTTCAAAGTACGTGGCCTTTCTCACAAGTGCAAACACGACTATGATACGATATTCCATCATGGAATGCCAGTGCCTATCTTCCGGATTCATCATCAGACCTTGAAACCTAATCGTGGTCAAAGTTCATAACAAGACTTTTCTAAGAAATCCAAAACAGCTATGATACGATTTTCCATCATGAAGTTCCAGTTCATATCTTCCGGCTCCATCATCAGATCAGTTCGACAGTACCATATTATTGTATTGTCATCAGAACTACATACAGCTGCCAATTTTCATTACGCTACGACCCTTGGAAGATGGTTAAATTAGTTACCTTGGATTCCATTACGTAGTTAGTTACATACAGGTCGACCTAATAAAAAAAAACTCGCTTTATTATTGTTAATATTCGTATCAAAATACGAATATTTTAGTTTCTCACATAATAACAATCTGCCCGGGCAGACACCCGTCAATGTCTAAAATATATTGCCATAAACACCATATTTTAACAGACATGAAATTATACAGTAACTAAATTGTTGCTGTATTGTAAACGACATCAATACATTGAAACATATGATAAACAATGAAGTAATTGTACCATATCTGTTCGATTCATCGCAAATAATGTCGATCGTTTGTCATTTTTCCATTAAAATAAACGCTTTATACGGTTATAAACTCCGAACATTTATTATAGGTAATTTATGGGAACATGGTATTGATAAATATGCTACCTGGTATAAACCGCAGTTCTGTTGGATCCTGATGATAACTCATTTATTTGTTACATCGCGTTAATCCATCATTAATTGAGTAGTTACAGTCGACCGCCATGTTAGTGGTGACACTTGAATTACGAAAACCGCCCTTACTGCTTACGAAATAAAGACGCTGTCAAGGACAAACTGTTATCACTTACGTGCAGTCGACTGTACCTGTATCAGTAAGCCGTTTATTGGTTAAGAATATAGATCGCTGACTGAATTCTGTTTTGGATGTTGTTTATTTACATCCTACTATAATATTATAAATGTGAAAGTTTGTGAAGATGTTTGGATGTTTGTTACTCAATCACGCGTTAACCAATGAACGGATTTGGATGAAATTTGGCAGACAGATAGATCATAAAACCCGAATTTACATATAGGCTTTTTACCCTGGGACGATAAGCAGTTCCCGAGGGATGCGCAGTAACATCTTTCTGTGATAACCCGAATTACACAGGGGTGAAGCCGCGGGCTGGAATAAAATATAGCCTGTAATTGTCTGCAGTAAAAAGTAAACACCCTTTTCTTCACAGAAATCGAGAGCACACATGAAGTTTGATTAAATTAGGTAGTGGTTTCTAAAGGTGGGTCCCCACACAGAGACAGAGATGCTCGATGAACAAGTTTTAGCAAACACGTTGCGCCCGAACGTTGAACTTGTTCGAACAAACATGCACAGTCAGACTCAAGAGCTATCGAGCAATAGATGATTTTCCATGTTGTGTTTGGCTAGTAGCGCCTGTTATATTAAAATTTAAAGTGCGATTTTTTTGATAATACCATTTTTGTCAATATATAAGAGGAAATGCGGGCAGAGAGAACTAGGTATTTGAAAAAAACCAAAGACTTTGTATACCTAACTCTATCGAAAAAACTATCGCTGTCGCTTTGCCTCAAGTAAGTGCGATAAGGACAACTGCAGATCCGCAGTCGGCTATTCAGTTAGTAAAAAAGTTATAATTCGAGGTTTTGCTCTCGACTGTTTTCTCCTCCAAAACTGCAACAATTTGAACAATATTTCTTTAACTGAATAAAAAGAATGTGTACTGTGCCGTTATGTTTTTCCTTTTTCATTATTAGTTGTCAAATTTATACACTAGGCCCCTGTAAACAGCGGTCTACATAGGCAATTTAAAGATATTTTGAGGGCTTCTAGAAATAATTTATCAACAAAAACGAAACATAGGGGCATAGAAAAAGCTAATATTTATCTTATTCTAAAAAATCGTTGCTTTGGGATAAACCAGAAAGAAAACAGTAGAGAGCGTTTGTATGGAGAAAAGACCACCCGAATTTTCTCTTAATGTTGGGAGATTATAAGCTACGTAAAATGTTTTTTTCGAATCCAGGTCTAGTTTGCCATATCTATCAAAGATCTACCCAAAACCGTATCGCGTGAAGCAGGTGTGACCTCAAACTCGCACAACATTGCACCGCATTTGCTGTAGCGAGTTCCTAAACATTTTTAATCGTCGGGTCTTTCACTTCACGGATTATGTTCTTTTTGTTTACTCTATTTTTGTTTTAATAAAGGTTAGGAACCTTTGATCCTTTGATATAAAGGCTGTGAAGCTAGAAATATTTTGTGATTTCCAAAATAAATATTGGTATTAAAATATTTTTCTTATTGTTTCAGGATTGGACTGTTTAAGGCGATGTCGGGTCGCCATGGGGCGAAGTGGTAGTGCAATGGAGGTATGTAGTTTTTTGTTAAAAATGCGTTAAACACTATATCTGGAGATTGGTTATTTTGTTAATATTTTTAATTGTTTTTCGGGTTTTTCATACCTACTTTATCAAAATTCAAATAACTCGTCCGCCAACCTGCATCAGGACGGCGTGATGACATAAGTAAGTAGATTATGCTTTATTAATTTGAACTTTTACGAAACGATTTAAAGTAATTAGTTCTAGCATCTTTTACACTTGTATTTAAATTATTAGCTCTTTATTGTACTTACACAAAAGAAGAGCGAAATTAAAACGTTAATTTAAGAAAAAGTAGGGATTGAAATCTTTCAATATTATATACTTAACATATGCTAATACATACAAATACCATTTGTAAAATAAATAAAGATATAATCAACAAGTATTTTTTAATTTGCGTTTTCATTGTGTGAAGTGCTTACATCTTTGTGGAGCTGACTGTACAATAGTCGAGAATAACTCCAACGTAAGTTTTAAAAAAACACGAAAAACTAAATAAAAACACTTCTTCATCTTGCGTGTCAATGGTTCACACTTTTTTTATATAATATTTGGTCACTTCTTCTTCTTCCACTTCTTCTTCAATAAAAACACTTGCTGCTTTCTTGTTATTGAGCACTAGAAGAGTTCCTTTGAACAATAGACTTTAGCAGGAAAATACTGGAATCAAAGAAAAGGTCGTTTAGCACGGACTTGAGAATCGATTCTTTGTCAAACTAGTCGCCTCGTAATTAATTGCTGCGCCAATTTCATATCGAGTCGTCAATTACTCGTTGAAGTACACATAGATACGAACTTTGTCGTTCAACTTCCATCATACGTTCACATGGTAATTAGGTATTGGAGAGATGAGTTTGATCGTTGGAGTTGTAATAGAGCAGAACCATTTTGATTCGTTCAATCGATAAAATGGTAGGTAATAGTACGATGATCTGACTTTAAAATATGATATTGTATCCTTTGTGTTTCCAGCTGCTCCAATCACTTTTGTTTTGGCTACACTGTATTCTCAGTTAAGCACCTAGACTCTTATGAGTGTTTTCTAATGCGCCTATTGTCTCATGGTGATATGCAGTCGAATGTATCTTTTTTATTCCTAATAGGCTACAAATTTTCAGAAATTTGTAGCCTAACAAAGCTGTGTTGTGTTAGCTGTGTTATGTCAGCATAACACTTGAAATGAACTCAGTTCCCTGATCAGTTATGATTTCTTTGGGAATTCCATATCTTAAAATAAAATTATTCACAAATGATCTACTAACTGAATTAGTATCCTTATTAGTTAGGGGGTAAGCCTCAACAAATTTTGTTAAATGACATTGAAGAGTTATATTTATAATTATAATTTTCTATATCTAAAGGCCCAGCTATATCTAAGCTAATTCTTTCAAAACCACTACTAGGAGTCGTCGTTAAAGACATTGGCTCTCTAGTCTTTTTATTAGTGTGTTTTTGAGTTTGACACTCTTTGCACTTTTTCACATACTTACTGACGTCATTACTTATGCCTGGCCAGAAATAATATTTTTTTATATTATTTAACATTCTATTTACACCTGCATAGGTAACAGGTGGATGATCGGTTATAATAAACTATCATAAAAGAAACAACATAAAAATTAGGTATCGTACAGAAAATAATTAAATAATTTTGCACTTAGCTATGAAAGTGGGTCAGTTGATCGCTGTTCATTTTGCTGACGGGCCGGACGATGACTGGGTGACGCGATGATGAAGTTACGTGGCGCTACGTGGTTATCACGTTGGTCGCTGCTGATGCCATGTGCTGTTATGGGGTACGATGATTGGACCGGGCTACACCCTGGATTACGTGGGCCGGGATTACCCTGGACCCCGCTCGTTCTGGCCGGGCTATACCCTGGACTCGTCTCCATCTTCTCTCAGGAACCAGTGAAACATCTTCTAAAACGTTACAGGAGCTCTTCTGTAATGTCACGGGAACTCTTCTATACGGGTACAGAAATCTTCATTCTTGCGAATGTTATCTTCTTAGCTGTGGTCTTCTTTCTTCATTATAACAACTTCTTAACGCCATTCCAATTCTTCTGGTAAAAGGTCGCCATGTAATATGTAGGTAGAGGATGTCTTGATGTTCAGAGAAACTCAGTAAAATACATGTAGAACAAGTTTATATTATCCAAGTCTCCATAGTAATGCCTAAAGACTAATAGATTCAATTATATTTATATTATGCTAATGACCCAAATCCGTGCGTCACTATGTTACTGTAGATTAGTAAATGTAGCGGTGTAACTGTCAATTAAGGCAGTATGACACAACCTGGTATAAAGTATTCCTACCAAATATTTAGACACACACAAAAAAACTTTAATCACCCAAAATTGTCTATTATCAACTAGTGTCATTTGATCATTTCATAGGATAGAATTTCCTTTGTTAATTTTCTTGCGTACCACTTATTTTCTCTTATTTCACAACATCACTATTATTTCCCGACGAATACGACTGACATAAAAGCAGTCGTTACGAGCCCATTAAATGTAACGTTGTCCAGTTTACGATTTTCAAAGATAGGGCAATAACATTCTACTTTTATGTGGTAAACACCGATTTTAACAAGGAACGGGTTTAAATGTAATTTTAGAACTAAGTTCCTTATGGGGGCTTGCGGTAGGTGTGATTCGGGAGTGGAGGAGCAGGGGCGGGCCCGGTGTGCACTCACCCTGCCACTGGGCAGGCAGCGGGGGGACTGTCCTTCTCTGCCCCCGTCGGTCTCGTAATCCCAGGAGTGCCTGCTGAATACCGTTCTCGCGCCTCTTGGGACCGAGGGTCTTGGCTTTACCGCCCGGATCGTGAGGAAGAACACCTCTATAAAAATTACAGGAGGATGGGCCTGCGAGCAGCAGACTCCCAGCCCAGCCAGACAGCTAGTCTGCTGCCCAACCAGCAGCTGGCGTAGCTGGCGTAGTTGGCGCAGCTGGCGTAACTGGTAAAGGCCCGTGAGGTGAGGTGGCGTGCAGTGTTCCGTGTGCGCCACGAGGAGGGTGCGGCCGTCGTTAGGCCGCACGGGGAGAAGGAGCTCGCCTGCTTGTGGCGAGCCGGGACCTGTCGGGGGTGGTTGTGTGAATACTCACGGGTTCCCACGCCCCCGGCTAAGGTAGGCTAAGGTAGTTGAAGGAACACCGTGGTGGTTTTAGTCGGTAAG
This sequence comes from Asteroscopus sphinx, assembly GCA_949699075.1. NCBI lineage: Eukaryota > Metazoa > Arthropoda > Insecta > Lepidoptera > Noctuidae > Asteroscopus > Asteroscopus sphinx. The sequence goes on from OX453013.1 coordinate 19,059,021, forward strand.
AGTCCGACACTGGCTCCGCCTACCCCGGGCGGAGAGCGTCCATGAGGATTTCCACAAGGGAAAAAAAAAAAAAAAAGTTTTATTCGGGAGAAAATGTAGCGTCACATCGTGCTAAGATTTTCGTTATACCCATAGAGTACATTAATTAATTTTACGGACATAGAGTTGTCAGCTGTCCTCATCTTTAAGCGCAATCAGGTAACGTCAAAGTTACAGCTAACTATTAAATAATACATACAAAAAGACATGTCACATTATTGGGGATCGAACCCTGGGTTCTGTGGTATCTCAGTCCAACGCATGATGTTTCCTGCCATCTATGCTTGTACTATAATAGTTGCGAAATTTAGTATTATAATGAACCCGTCATAAACGCTAAGATTTGCATTATACCCATGGAGTATATAGCGCCATCTGGTGGGTACCGTCAAAGTTATAGCTAACTATTAAATAATACATATCATGGACATTACTGGGGATCGAACCCTGGGTCCTGTAGTATCTCAGTCCGACGCATGATGTTTCCTGACATCCATGCTTGTATTATAGTCGAGAAATTTGGCATTATAATTAATCGGCCAGAAATATGAATTCTAAGGATAACTTCGTTCCCGACGGGGGTGCCCTGATCGCACAGTTTTTTTACTTTGTTACTTGCTGTTGATAATATTTAATAATGACATTTGTTGTAATTTATTTACAAAATAATGCATTAAACTTTTTCCGTGTGGTGCCGGACGTAAAGAATTGCACCATCCTATATCTTCTCATGAGTGTCGTAAAAGGTGACCAGAGGATGTGCAGCAGCGTTCTCTGAGTATTTAACCAACCAACTGCGATCGCCAACCCGCCTGCCAAGCGTGGCGATTATGGCATACCGCCTCCATTTTGCGGGATGCCTATGTCCAGCAATGGACGTCTTTTGTCCTACCCAAGAAAAAGTTAAACATGCTCTTTTTAAAATTCTTAAAAATATGTTTAATTATCTGTAAAATAAGAAACAACCACTGAATATCATAACACTTTTAAAATAAAACAGTCAAAATAAACGAAACGTTCCAAGTTGCAACGTTTTATTTCTCAGGGAAATATGGCCGAATATAATGTATCATTATTAAAATGTCTCTGCACATTGAAATGAAAAAATAACACATAACTGAACGTATTCCAACTGCATGTTTGTTGGAATAACGCCAGTTACTTATAACCAGTTCAAATTCAGTCCTGAACTCCTGATGGGTTCTCTACTCTGGTTGAGAACTTGGCCGGATCTCGTTTTTTTTCCTTGCGAAGCGAGTTTAATTCCAAACAGAATCAGAATTATATTGATTTTAGATAAATTTAAAACAATATTAATATAGTGTGACGTTAATGTAACAATGTTTTTGCATACTCAAAATGTTAAAACAATTTCCCATAGTTAATTTGTATGGGTTACCGTTTCAGCATAGAAATAGAGTAGAATGGTTGTAATCACAATTTTACTTGCGATTCATGCGTGGCAACTTTCCGAACAAACTACGCCTTACATATTGATGACATCAATTTTTACAGCTTTTCTTTCTGCAGTTAGAAACAGCACATTATGGCATTTTTGCGGGTTTTTGTTAAAGTATTTACAGAAACAAGTCATAAGGCGTACTGGGAAAGGCTTTGAAATGCCCTGCACTATGGTGCAGAGTGTTGCCACGCGCGCCCTGCCCACTTTTCCATTCTATTTCTGTTGTTTTCAGGTATAAACTATTTTTCACGATTATTGAAAAATTTCCAACTATGTACGAAAGGTACAATAGTTGGAATTGCGTAGCTTGTATGGAACATCATAATAAACTTATTTCGATTGTGCGGAAGTATTTCAGCCATCCAGCATATGCAAAAGAATTTAAGATAAATAGGAAGTAAAAATAAGGGTCAGCACACACCGACGGAGTGGCGGCAAAGATGGCTTATTTAGAAAAAAATAAAATTCAACCTTTATAACTTCCATATACGACTGGAATAGAGACATAAAGTCACACTAGTCGCCTCAAAGAGCCACGAAGAGCGGTCGAGCAGCCACAAGCATCGAAGAGAGTCGGTCAATAAGAGTCGGTTTGCCTTGCAACCAGTGAGTTGCTCTTCGCCGCCACTCCATTGGTGTGAGCTGACCCTAAAGTTTACAGAATAAAAATGTTTGGAGAACATTCCAGAGATAAAATTACTCCTTGAGAACTTTCGATTGGACCAAAACTTTTTTAATATCAACTTTAATGATCACGATTTCAAGTTTTAATGAGAATATAGGTATTTGAGTGTATTTAACATTGATTGATAATATAAAACGTACTTATTGAGATTTAAATAGATCTCGCGCACAGAAATATAAATAATAATTTCGATTTCTGAGGTCTCGCTCAATGATTTCTATAATGTTCGTGGCAAATGATCATAATAATTATACATTAGGTGTATTTAAAAACAAAACGGCCTAGTGCGAGTCGGACTCACGTACTAAGAGTTCCGTACCACCATACCTTTGGGCTTTAACTTTTTAACATTTCTAGTATTTGAAATGATGATATTGGTATTGGTATTTGTATGATTGAGGCCATAGTGACACATAATGTGTAAAAAAAAAAAAACTGGCTACCTTTTACGGTTAAAAAGTTACAGCCCTATGGCAGACAGGACGAAAAAACTGTGTAGGTATAGCAATAGGGTCCCGTTGCCACCCTTTGGGTCATCATTTCAGCCGAAAGACGTTCACTGCTGGACATAGGCCTCCCCCAAGCAGTTTGGGGGGATATGCTATAATCGCCATGGTTAAATACTCAGAGAACACTCCTGCCCATCCTCTGGTGAATCCCTTAGTCGCCTTTTACGACACCCATGAGAAGATACAGGTTGGTGCAATTCTTTACATCTGGCACCACACGGTATGAAAATGTTCAAAACATAGTTCCCTTCAAATCTCAATGTTGTAAATGTTAATCTAATGACAGTATACAGAATGACTTCTGAATCACCATCCAAATTTTTATAGGGAGTAGGTATCATTTTGAAAAGAACAAATGTGAGTAAAATTTTCACAATAAAATATTTTTTTCGCAAAAATTATCAATTTCTGTGAGGTTGCTAAGTAAAACGTCAATTTTGAAATGTAATATCTTAATATTTAAGTAATGAGTGACGACAAAATGAAAAAAAAAAATTTCAGCAAAGAACATAATATTAAAATTTTGAAGGTGATTAAAAATTCATGATCTATAGACTTGCCTGTTTGACGTTTTCTTGTGATATCTAGGACAATGAGATTAGATCCTAACTATATTTTGAATATTTTATGTTATGATAATTTGGCCCTCTGACAATGATATTTAATATTATAATAAAACAAAGTTTAACCGGATTAAATCGCGTATATTATTTAAATTGGTTTCCCTGACGTTTGACATAGGGCAAACAAAGCGTAGTATAGCCACTAGAATTAAAGAACATAAGCTGACGTCAAGAACAGACGCTCCACAAAGTCTGCAGTGTGTGAACATGCCCTAGACAAACCCAACCATTTTCTTCGATTTGATAAACCACAAGTTCTGGCGAAGGAAAACCGATATGTACCTAGAATGCTCCGTGAGGCTATTGAAATTAAAAAACATCCTAATTTTAATAGAGAAGATGGTTGGCAGCTACCACCTGTTTGGAACCCAGTCCTAAAAATAATCAAGTCCCAAACAGCACGCAACACTGTAAAAGTTAATGATATTGTGAGTGATTACTGCGTGCATCGAAACGATTTTAATTAATAATATTGTACGGTAGATTAAAACAATTTTTTAGAAATATTTGTAAAGACGCTTGTCATCTTAGTCTACCTGCGACCACGAAATGCTGCAAAGCTTTCGAAACGTCAGGGAAACCAATTTAAATAATATACGCGATTTAATCCGGTTAAAATTTGTTTTATTATAATGTGTAGTGATCGCGAAAACCTAAGAAGTTATTATGATATTTAATAGTTTAGATATGTTATACCCTAACAAAACAAACGAAAAAAATGTTCCGTACGCACACATACACACACATTGGTATGAGATCCCTTTTTGTTTGTTTACTTTTGCGTCATAATTGGTACACTTCTTTCTATACACACACCACGAAATTGTTTTTTTTTTTGTCGCCGGACAGGATTAATTTAATATCGACCCGAATTACCACTGCCCCTAACTTTTTGATGCGAAACCAGGACCCGGTCTCTCATACCTACATTTGTTTGATTCTTCGCATCACTTGCAGCAAAACCATTCCATACATCAGCCGTACAAACAGGAGGGTAACTCTAAATTCTCAATTTCACGTGCAGCTTAATTATGGGATTAATTGAGAAATGGATTCGGTTGCGAATGTACATGTGGGTATTTGGCTCATAGTCGTAATTCAAGCAATAACAGCAACGCTGTAAATTACAATGTTTGTCAGTAATTAGTAAGTATTCGGGCTGTGGTAGTTTCGTTTGATTTTGTATCAGTGTATCGTGTTGTGTTGAAACAACATAAACAAACAAAGGTGTCGATTGTGTCGATATATCGTCGTGAATTGGTGGTGGTGGTGGTTGGGATTTTCTGTGTATTTATGAGCAAGAGGCCTATGTCCAGCAGTGGACTGCGATAGGCTGAGTTGATGATGATGATGATGATATTGTACGTCATTGTAGTTAAGGCAAACGATTGTGTTGGCAAACGATTTTGTACCATCATATTGTATGTCGTAGTAGTTAAAATGAAAGTGTTGGGATAGTATTCAAATGTCCAAAATTTCTGTTCAATGTTATAAGCCGTAGTATACTCGTTTCATCTACTATAATTACACGCACACACTACCCTTGTACACTTTTACAATAACATTTAGTTGTTTTACTATAATACAGTGTCAAAATAAAGAAAAACCCTATACTGACATTTTCAAATAAAAGAACCCGTGAACTAAATATTATGTAGCTAATTAAGAGAGAACCGTCGGAGTTCGTAATTGAATTGTCTATTATTTCGTTAAAACAAAGCGGCGAAGGATGTAGTAAGCGTGGACATGGCGCCTGGGCATTCAGTAGTTTGTAAAAAAGTGCAATAAAATAATGGCGTAGAGAGGTGCTTGTCACGGTGGCGGCGGCGGGACATCCTCGGGTTCTAGTTATGAAACTGTACCGAGAGTACCGAGACAAATAATATAGATACTGCGATGTTTGTGGTGCAAGTTATTAAGAGATAGCGGAATGAATATAAACGAAACGCTGCGCTGGGTTAAACAGTTATAGCATCGGTTGAACACTAGCTTTCCATGCAAGAGGGTCTGAATTTAAACCCAGCCCGCAACTTTGGCTTTACGAATGCATATGTGGATCAGAATTCGATTATCACTTGCTTTAACGTGTGAAGGACGACATCATGAGAAAACTTGCACGCCTGAGAGTACTCCATAGAGTTTTCGGTGGTATGTGTAGTCTGCCAACCTGACCCACATTAAGCCAGCATGGTGGGCTAAGGATTTAACCTTTCGCGGAAGAGGCCCGTTCCCGGTAGTGGGACAATAATGGGCTGCTTATGGCGGGTTGGATCAAAGTTGGGATTTACAACTATTTCGACATAATACGTTCAAAGATAACACAAAACAACATAAGTTTTTCTAAGTGGGTAAAACATGGTGGGTAAAAGACTGTTGTGCGTAACTTAAATTTATTGATTAAATAAGCTAGAGCACTCCGACTTGATTTTCATTGAAGTTGACTACGATATTGCTGAAAACTAGGTTTCACAAAATAAAGTCTTAGTAGTATTGCAGCATTTCGTGGTCGCAGGTAGACTAAGATGACAAGTGTCTTAGTAGTATTTTGATGGAAAGATCTCTTAAAAGATTCCTTTAAACCCTACAGCTTATGAATTATCCACTCCCCAGAAGCACGGCAGTGCAGTTCAACGTTCGACGAACGATACTTCAAGTTCCAAACTCAGTCTCGTTTTGTTTTGTTTGTCGTTAAAAACACTAGACCAGATGAAATTGTTACAAAAACACTCAAGAATTTTTATAATTTTTATCATTTCTACTAGTGCTTCGCTTTTTAATATTTTTATTTCATACAAAAGATATTTGTATCTTCTATTTTTACTTTTAACTTGAAAGAAAGAAAGAAAGAAAGAAAGAAATACTTTTATTTAGCACAGAACACAGGACAGCACAACAATAACATTAATAAAAATACTAAACTTAAATTAGTTTTCTATTTTTTTATCCTTTGCTACGATGGCCACTGGTTTATAATCTCTACGAGTTTAACAATGAAATTTAATACGAACAATATTTCGCTAAATTGAAATGGAAGGAAAATATTGTATTCTTAACACAAGCATGTTTCAGAGGACTTAAAAGTAACATATTATTAATGTTTTTTGAAGTAAAAATTCTTTAGGCACGCTTGACTTAGGGGTAAGCTGGTGAATGCGTTACGAAAAGTGTGGCGAACGGAGGAGTTAGTGCGGAACGCGGGGAACGAGGCGAGCGCGACGGCCGGCCGCGACACAGCGCCGGCAGATGTACGCGCGCCGCGCCGCCATTCCTTTGTTCTCATTGAAATAGTATTGAGGGAGATATAAGTTAGTGAAGTTTTACTTCAGTCGTGTGCTCAGCACACTCGTTTTTTTTTTCTTTTTGTCGGTTATTTAGCAAAAAATATTCCTAAAGTACTCTGCAATCAGCATGCATTTCCAAATCCATTAAATCCCTGATATTTATATTATTATCTTTGATTCTCTACTTAAATTTCGTTGAACTATATCAAAAGCTTAAAAAAATACCTATATCGTTTCAATAAAAACAATGCTTCAAATATTTGCAATAGTTTTTTATTTTCGATTCCTTCGTTATCCCAATGATTGATCAAAGCGAATTCCGTGTTGTGTTTAATTGATTTTCCAACTTGTCTGTTGTTTTCGGCAGAAACGGGTTAGGATTTAACTCAGTTCATGAATATGTTAACACTTAATTCTGTTTTTATAAAGTCAGTGTATCATTCATTGTATTTTTTGTCAATCACGAAATTCGACGGTGACAATTCGATATGTTCGGTGTTTTTGAACTTTAGATTCGTTACGTTATTCCATGTGGTGCTGAACACAAAGAATAGCACCACCCCATCTCTTCTCGTAGGTGTCGTAAGAGACTACTATGGGATTCATCGGAGGATGGGCAGCAGCGTTCTCTCAATCAATTGCAATCACCTGCCCGCCTGCCAAGCGTGGTGATTTAAGCATATCCCTAGCTAGGCCTTCGAAGCAGGAGGTCAGGTCTGAGTTTGAACCCAGCCCGCATTTCTGACAATTCAAGTTCATGTTCAGATCTGAATATGATTATCACTTGCTTTAACGGTGAAGGAAAACATCGTCTGGAAACCTGCACACCTGAGAATGGTCCATACAGTTCTCGATGGTGTGAAAAGTCTGCCAACCCACACTAGGCCAGCGTGGTAAAGCCTTTAACTAATTCGGAAAAGTGGCCTGTGCCCAGCAGTGGGATGCTGCTTATGTTGCCAAGCATGATTTTTTAGCAAATATCATCATTCAATGTTCTGTTTATTGTGATGTCCATGTTAAGAACGAATATTATCATGATGATAGATTTTGATATTAAGAAAGACCAAAACATTACTGCGAATGCATTAATTATTGTGTTTCGGTCTGAAGGGTACGGGTGCCGGTGAAATTAAAATCACATGAGACTTTCCATACTCTTTACTTATTTTGTTTTTTTCATATTCTTTACTTTTTCCTTTTCTCAATTTGGCGAACCGACTTGCGGTACCATTTAGGCAATAGCCTTGGTGGTATTGAAGTTGTTATGGGCAACGGTAACCGCTTAACATCAGGTGGGCCTTTAGCTCGTTTCGCCATCCAATAATATATAATAAATACACATTCATTCACACAAGAGCATTCAAAGCGCTCGCAAAGCGTGCAATGATAGTTTTGATGTGCCCAAGAATTTCTTGGAAAAAGCAGATTTCATTTTAGTTTATGTGTGTGTGTTTGAAGTTCATGCAAATAATATGAAGTACAACTAAGAAAAAAAACAATTTTCTTTTGTTAATTGCTTTTATTTTTTACATTTTTCTTCAGGGCTTTTTCCCAAACAGTACGCAGGGTATTACTATTTTATAGTCAAGGGGTTGTTTGAGGACGATGAAAGTGACAGGTCAGGATAGTCCTTTGTCAGCCAGTATATAAACATAAATTAATTTATTTAATTATAAGGGAAATGTTTTAGACTTTACTTTAGCATTATAGAAGCCGGAAAGTTTTCCCTATTAATTACGTGGGCATTATAAAAAGGTTTTCAATTTGTACAGTGTTAACAGTATTTGAATTTGGCTTGAGGTAGTTTATTTTACCAGTAAAATTTTAAATATATAGATAGATAGATAGATAAAACGTTTATTTAGTACAAAAACAAGACACAGATCATACAAGTAAAAATACAATAAGAAAGTGTGATATGTGTCTCAATATTGTACCAAATGGGTGTCCAGCTCAGCAACTGCAAGGTATTATACCTGACGCTGGTATTCTGCTGGATCCCTGCAGTGACATACGGACGTCGAGCAGACCAGATACATGAGAAAAATTAAGAATGATTGCTTTGCGTTAGTGTGTTGTTTTTAATGTGAGTATATGTCTACAAAAAAAATTATATATATAAGTAGGCCGATAGAATCTCTGACGAATAAAAAAAACTAACTGATCTCGCTAAACATAAGTGAAGCATCCATAGTATCTCGCTTAAAAGTACGGGCCGGCACGCACACATTCACACTCATTGTATGTCAAAAAGACGCGATTACGCAAAAAATCTAGTGTGATGGTAGTCATTGTTGTAGTGTCACAAATAAAATAACAATACAAAATACAAAATACAAAAGGTTTATTTCATCAACACAATATAAGTAACATTAGTTGGTGATTGGAGCCTCCTTTTAAGCAAATAATGCCTGTATTAGGAGACTCCGCTCTTCAATAGATAGCTTAAATAACTTATTAAAATATAATTTTAATTTATTTATTTATTTATCTTTATACATATTAATTATTATGATATTGTATAAGTGTGGGGGTGTGTTCAAGTGAGGAATGCATGTGTGTGTGGTGGATGGGGTGTGTGAGAGTGTATGTTGAGGGTTTTTAGTGAGTTATGTCATATATTGTAGGAGAAATGATAATGAATGTAAAAAAATGCTAGCAGAATGGATGAAACCACTTACTTATGCAGAAACTGAGGCATTTCTGCATAAGTAAGTGGTTTCATCCATTCTGCTAGCATTTTTTTACATTCATGTAGTTTATTAGTGTATATATATATGTGTTTGTTTACCCTATTATATAAATGAGCTGAGCGTGTATTATATTGTATAGCGGCGAATTTAGTTTTAGTTTGCGGGATTTGTGAACAGTATAAATCTGGTGTGTTAAAATGCTTTCGAAATTATAGTGGGTTAAGGAAAAAATTAAGTGCTTCAGTCTTTGTTTAGCGAGATTCCGTCCGCCTTTTTTATTCTTCCGAGGATAGAATATTCTTTATTGTATACCATTAACATTATTGAAACTTAGGAATAATATGTCAAGTAAAATTTTACCTTTTCACAACAGTTTGACAGACGAACAAAATTATATTCACAGAAAACTTTAATCAGCATTCCAAAACTAGAAGAAAAATACTTCCGTGAACACATCAAGAACAGCTAATTATTATGTCAATTTCGGCCAAGCAAATTACTCAAATTCCCAATTCATAAGTGGGTTCCCATTCAAACCGCAACTTCAACAATTGTAGCAACAAAGGAAAAAGTTAGCCCGCTGAGGGATTGCCAGCCGAGACAATTTGTCCCAATTTTGAATTCAACAGAATTACCACACTTATAGAGTTTATCACAAAGTTCTGTGTGTAGGCGCTTTAAGTGCTCGGATTTTACGATGAGCGCGGAACATTCAAAACTTAATGTAGTAAGTAAGTAACTTAGTCAATTTTCATATTCTGCTTATTGCGATGTTGGGATATTAAAGTACTTGATGGTATCGTACTGGGAATGAGCTGTTTGTTGTTCTCGCTAAGACAAGTTCAGGAAATAGTGGCTTAGATAAGTTTTGAAAGTCATGCGGGTGAATCCGAGCGTGTGTCGTTTTACTTTTCTTAGCAATTCTGAGTTCTATTCTATTGGAACTATTTTCTTGATAGTTCTTTTAGCTGTAGATATATAGTTATAATCCTTTTATATAGTTTGAACTTAGCAAGGAGTAATTAAATAACATGACAAGTTAATTACTCGGTATCGAATATACATACATATGTCTGTATTGTATGTAAACTTAAAGTAACTAGATTTAATAGCATACTATTAACTCCAGTTACTTTAAGTTTTGTGAGATAGAATTCGTGAGTTCTATAGAATTTGATGAAAAATAAAGAAATAAAATCAAGTATTTACATCGATACTTGCAATCCAGGTAAGCTTTTAGTAATATAATGATAACACCTATAAAAATCAGCATGAGGTATCACTAACAGACAAAGATTTCTCACAAAAATAAATTTTATTTTATTTACCTACTGTCTAACATACATGCTGGATTTTTTATCTTCTTGGAACGGAAAAGAGGACTCCATAAAAATAACAGAATTGACGGTAGTGTCAATTTAAAAACAAAATAAAAAAACAAATCAGAATTAATACAATATAGATAACTGGAAGAAATTTACACCTTTTCGAGTTTTGTTGTAACAATTTTGATTATTCTATATTTAATTTGATTTTATTGAAATTATTACAATTCAACTCGAGAAGGTGAATTTCTTCAAGTTAAATGGTAATAATTCTAACTTTCGGGATTTATTGTTGTTATTTTTTCAAATCGACACTACTAGTCGATTTGGTTACATCATGATATGGAGTCTGTTTTCCGTTTCCGAAACGACATAAACTTCAGCGTGTATTATAACTAGTTACGAATAAATAAATAAATATTTGGGACATTTTACACGGCACCAGGTGCAGGACCGGTCATTGTGGCGATGCTTGGGAGAGCCTATGTCCAGAAGTGGACGTCTTTCAGCTGAAATGATGATGATGATGACACAGCACCATCTAGTCCCAAACTAAGCAAAGCTTGTACTATGGGTACTAGACAATGGATATAATACATAAATACCTTTTTTTGGAAATACATACTTATAATACATAAGAAACCCAGACCAACATAAACACTTATGTTCATCACAGAAATATTTGTGTTCTGTGGGAATCGAACCCACAACTTCATGATTAGTTGTCTGACACTCAAACCACTAGACCACAGACACAGATTACTTATAAGTTACTACGCAATCACAGTCGTCGTCATAAATGAATATTCATGTGTAAACGATCGAACGAACGAAAAATTCACGAATAAAAATGTGAATTAGTGGTGCTATCAATTTTTCCCACAGATATAACGATCATTTCAGGAGGATTAAAAGTTTTAATGCAGTTTTTTGAAGGCAAATTTTTCAGTGGAAATGATTTCTGAAAGCTGCGATTCTGTTGAAATCAAATTACGTTAATAACTTTAATTTGGTTGATGGATGAAAAGATTATGGTAATAAAAGACAGAGATCTTAGTGTAATAGGTAATTTATTTTTTCAAGATGACCTTTTGCATTACTGCAATCCTGGTACTTGTTCAGGCATTTAAGTTCTAGGTAGCTTACAAACTGATCTATGCCTGAGCAATAATTGTTGTAAAAATGTTACTTATCTATTGGAATCTTTCTACTAAAGATAAATGTTTTCATTTGTTCGAATACTCTGTTGTTTGTTTGCTATTTGTTAAAATTTATTTGAAAAAAGAATGAAAATTTATTCTCCGCTAAGCCAACAACACACCAACAGCAACAAGAAATAACAAACAAGTGGTATAATGCAAACGAAAAAAAGCACAACATTGTTGACGCGCACAGGTTAAGGCGCTACAAAGTAATCAATTTTTTTACTGATGGGGGCGCCACTTGGCTGCTACATGCGCTTTAAAAGAACTGACTTATAAAAGTCATTTTAACATTAATTCGCAGAATAAATTATTTCATTTAATTTAATTTCAAGGTAATAGCAACTTCAAAGCTACCAAACAGATAACCAAGTTAATTAGATTATTATATTAACATTTCGGAGAACACGTCTGGAGAACTTCCTTAAAATCAACAGAGTTAATTTTGGAACAATTAAATGAATCTTAAAACAATTTACTTAAGTAGCATCGTAACTCAACACTGGCTCTAATTTGAAGAGTGATCGGCTGTTACAAAAGAGAATAATTGGTAGGCGTATAATTAACTTGAACTTTTTCCTGCTGACTTTTATTCGGGTCATTAAATACTCGTTTTTCTTTTATTGTTCGGTCCTATTCTGTTGAAATAAATAAAACAAAAGAAAATGTTTCCAAGTGGTAGGTACGAAAATACTTTAATTAAGCTCTTTGACATTTATGAAAGGAATCATATATAAAATATGTATATAGTAGTAGTAGAGCTCCTTTGTGAAAGAGCTCGTCCGGGGAAGTAGTGATGCTTGCATGGCTGTGTTTCGGTCCGAAGGGTACGGGTGCCGGTGAAATTACAATCACATGAGACTTTCCATCTTCATTTCTCAGTTTGGCGAACCGACTTGCGGCACCTTTACTTGTTACCATTTAGGCAACAGCCTGGTTGGTATTGAAGTTGTTATGGGCAAAGGTAACCGCTTAATATCAGGTGTGCGTTTATCTCGTTTGGCCATACTATTGTATCATATATACCAAAGAAAATTGTGATTGAAACGTGATATTGACATAAACTTTTCGAAAGCATTTAGGTGGGGTGAATATTGGCAATAAATATCTCAACAACATAGCTTACTAGAAATCCACTGTTGAGCGTAAACCTCTATCTTTTATGATGCAGAACAAAATATCAACGATCAAAACGAACACTGGAAACCTAAACCACAGAACAAATAATAGTACTACATACAGAACGGCCACTCACCTCCTCCCGCCGATCCGTCTTACCTCACCCCGCCCAGATTTCAGACCTCACTTTATTTGCTCTAAGCGACTCGCGTTGTAAGTGTGCGTTGTAATTTAATTTGTTTTGTGTAAGTAGTGAAAAATACTTACTAATTTCATTAGTAGAGACAGTATTTACATATCCTATGTTTTCATTTTCTAAAGGATGAATAATTAAAGTAAGGAACTGGGCACTTTTACTGGTAATTTTACTGTCACAAACGTGCTTATTTTGTTCTGTGTTCAACATATTCGATAGCTATATGATATATGTTTATAATTTAGAGTCATTTAATTAACAACATTTTCGAAATAAAAACTTTTTAACAAAAAATAAAACCGACTTCAAAAACCTTAACTAAAAAGTAAAAAATAATCATTGTATGTATTTTAAAATCTTAACTTAAACAACATTTTTAAGGCGGCGCGTGGTTGACCCTTTGCGTTATGTAATGTACAGTCCAGCGCAATATCTATAGTAAAAACAGTTTATGTGAACGTACATGAAAATCACGCGCCGCCTTCAAAATGTTGTTTAAGTTAAGATTTTAAAATACATACAATGATTATTTTTTACTTTTTAGTTAAGGTTTTTGAAGTCGGTTTTATTTTTTGTTAAAAAGTTTTTATTTCATACTTTTTAGTTGAGGGTTGATTCATAAATGTTTATATAACCAATTTGAGAATATATTTTTATTAACCTTTGGTATCCCACTGCTGGGCAAAGGTCTCGCTCATGTTCTTCCAAACGTCCAATCACTATCGTGAAAAAAAAAACACGCATATCGGCCAAGAATTCTCAGAATGAGGAACCAATGAGCAGATCATCTAGATACGTAAAGCTAAAATAAACTGATTTATTGAAGCTGGTTAAAAAACTACTTAACCTAAGTCAATAAAATTTATATGGGACCACCGCGCGGACTTTCTCTACCAAATAAAAAAACAACCACGTAAATCGGCCCACAAATCTCGGAGTAATCGGTGTACATACATGAAAAAAAAAAAAAAAAAAAAAAAAAAAAACCCGCGGAATACATAACCTCCTCCTTTTTTTGAAGTCGGTTAAAAATGAATTGACATATACGTCATGGGTGGCCGCAGCCCTATTATTACACACACATTTGGCGCGTGTATAAATGCTATCTGTTTGTATGTAAGAGTAATAGGCACTGAAATCAACGCAGATGTATGGGGTGTCCGGGGAGCGCCTAAACAGCTGTCTCTTCTATCAAACACGCTATCATTCAAAATAGTACCTTGATACGTCCTATGTCTAAATTTTGTAACACAAAGAGCCAGATGAAACTCTATATACACAAAAGCTGACCAAATTCCTGCAAACCCAAGTTACCGGATGTAATCGCAAATACTAAACATTAAGGGAACAGAATTGACAATCGTTATTAACAAAGGATGTACGTATACTATATCTATAGACCATCCATACCATTTAGTAATTTAAAATTAAACTAGCCGAGGTATTGCCTTTTGTAGCGGAGGAAACGTTGAATGTTATGTCAGGAGTGCGCTATACTGGGTGTCAGGGAAACGCTTCCGAAACTGAAAGGCTATTATTATACCACCTAAACACAATTGAATACCAATAACCATTAACCTTGTACTCATTGTTTTAGTGATTTGGTATTTTGCAAACTCGCAATGTAAAGCGTACAAAACTCGGGATCAATGCCGCGCGTACCTAACCTACCTACGCTCACGGACTGATATGCGAGCGGATGTCGTTCACCCCTAGCGCCAGCTGATATTATTTGAATTACATAGCGAACTTTAAAAAATTAGGTAAATAAATGGGGTTTTTTTGCAAATCAGTTTTATTTAACTGCCCAAAGCTGGTTATGTATGATAAATTCAAAAAAAATATGGAAAAATCTAAAAAAAGAATCGCATTTATTTTTGTGTTTTCGTATTAGTAATCACCAGCACTATCACCTATCTTCGTTTTCGGAAGCGTTTTCCTGACACCCAGTATAGTGCGCAGGAGTGGAGCTATAATTATGAAAGTAGCTGGTAAAGTCTATCTATCTGTTTATTTTTCTAATTCCAATAGTATGTTTATGGCTCCATCGGAAATCGATGATTTTGCCAAAATCAATGTTGAAAAAGACACTGCGGCGGTTTTTATTAGGGATTATTCCAATAAACTTGGTGAAAAAAGCCGCACACAGATTAAACTAGTGATGGTAAATTTGAAATTTGGAGAAAATATTCATTGAGTATCCTAGAGGTGCACCAAGGAGGATTTTGTTGAAATTTCATCTCTAAAGGCGTGGTAACATTTGTATGAAGAAAACACGGAAGCAAAACCATGGAAGCAAAACCACGGTCATAAGCTAGTACTCTATATTTTCAGAAGTATTCTAAAACATATTCTTATAAAATGAGAATAAAAAACGATACAAACATACCTCCCGGTATCTCAAAAAAACCGGCCAAGTGCGAGTCGGACTCGCGCAGTAAGGGTTCCGTACCTCTCAACGACCTGATACCCTATAAAAACTGATTTAATTTACGAGAGTTTATCAAAAGACATCAACGTACAGTGCCTGAAATATGAATTTTTGCATGTCTTTCTTACGCAGGTACCGCCACATATGTCTATGTTTGTCTTATTTTTAGTATTTGTTGCTAAACTACATAATATGCACTATAATCTGACCAAGTTTGACGCTGGTATATATTACGGTTTTGAAGATACAGCAAAAACAAAAACGTTGAAAAAAATGCATGTTTTTTGAGGTTTCTTGTATGGGGACCCCCTTTGTTTTTAGACTTTTTTTTGTTTTTAGTATTTGTCGTGATACACCTCATAGCAACACATATTCTGAGAAAATTTCAACCGGTTACATATTACCGTTCAAAAGATACAGCCCTGTGACAGACAGACGGACGGACGGACGGACAGCGTAGCGAGAGTAATAGGGTCCCGTCTGTCACCCTTCGGGTACGGAACCCTAAAAAGGATAAACAAAACATTCGCAATCTACGCTCTGTATCCACATTCAGAAAACAAGACATAAGTTTTGGATACGAATACCATCGGCATCGTTGTCGCAAAGTTGGGGACGCCTCTAGGCTTTAAAACATTCAGCGTGAATGTAAAAAACTTGTTATGTGCAGCAATACGGGATATTTTTTACCTAAATACGCTTGAACAAAGTGATATAGTTGTAGGGTATCTGATTCAGAATATTGAATAGATAAAGTGTAATATAATATCTGAGGTCCACGCTCGAGGTTTGCCAAAGAGCTATGGAACGGAGTGTTCTGGGCATAAAACTTATAGACCGGATAAGGAACACAACGATCCGTTCCAGAACAAAAATAACTGACGTCACCCGGAAAGCTGCCACTCTAAAGTGGAACTGGGCTGGACATATCTACCGCATGTCAGACGACCACTGGGCCAAACTGACAACTCAATGGGTACTCAATACATGGCAGACGTCAACGCGACAGACCCAGACGGAAATGGCGGGATGAGCTGGACTCCTTCCAAAAGTAATGAGATCTTGTAGTAACAGACAGGGAGAAGTGCAAGGAGAGTAGGGAGGCCTTTGCCCTGCAGTAGGAAACTTCAGGCTTATAATAATATAGGATATATTCAATACATATCGTTTCTATTTGTTGCTAAACAGTGATGCTTGCATTGCTGTGTTCCGGTGCATGTCACATGAGACTTTCCATCTTCATGTCTCAGTTTGGCAAACGTGATTTGCTACCACTATGGTAACAGCTTAGGTGGTAAATGCAGTTGTTTTTGGTAAAGGTAATCACTTAACATGAGGTGAGCCGTTAGCTCGTTTCACTATCACACAAAAAAAACTTTTTTTTAACGCTATGTTTGCTTAAAATGGGCTCGATAAGAAGGCTCAAAGTTATTCAAAGGGCAATGAAGAGGGCTATGCTCGGAGTGACACTGCGTGATTGAATCAGAAATGAGGAGATTCGTAGGAAAACTAAAGTAACCGACATAGCCCCAAGAATTGCCAAATTTAAGTGGCAGTGGACGGGGCACATTTCTCGCAGAACGTATGGCCGATGGGACAGTAAAGTTGTGGAGTAGCAACCGCGTACTGGAAGGTGCAGCGTGGGGAGGCCTCCCATAAGGTGGACCGAAGACCTGGTGAAGGTCGCGGGAATCCGTAGAAAAAAGGTGACCTGTTATTTCCCGGGAATCACACTTATCACGTCTCACTAGTCAACTGTTTTTAGTTAATGATTATTGGAAATAAAAAGCGGACAAGGCTAACGCACCGAGGGCCATTCAAAACATTACGTTGTTTAAATGCACTACCGCCAACTTAGTTCATAGTACCTACCTCAGCTATTACAGATTTATAGTATATCCTCGTATAGTACGAATTTCACTTCCTGTCGCAATTTTCAACTCCTTGGTAAAAGATTAGACAAAAGAGAGATATATGAATTTTTTCAGAAAACTGTCGACGTTTTTCATAAAGTCAGAGGGGATGAAGTTTCGTGTGTGATATAAGAGATAGTCTTGCTGCATGCAGTCTTAACGTATCTTCAGGACTATCTTTTATTTAGGAAAAAATAAAATACATCTAAGGATATCCTTTTTTGTATTTTCATTGGACAATACTCATACAAACATGAAACTCCCTCGATACTTTCAATATTTTTTGTTCCTGTGTACATTAGTAGGCACACAAAATATACCTGCAAATATATAACATACATTATTAATTATATCTACAGTGAAACTTCGTGA
This sequence comes from Asteroscopus sphinx, assembly GCA_949699075.1. Classification (NCBI taxonomy): domain Eukaryota; kingdom Metazoa; phylum Arthropoda; class Insecta; order Lepidoptera; family Noctuidae; genus Asteroscopus; species Asteroscopus sphinx. The sequence continues at coordinate 19,076,871 of OX453013.1, forward strand.
AGATGTTTGGATGTTTATTACTTAATCACGCTGAAGCGGCCAAACAGATTTGGATGAAATTTGTCAAACAGATAGACCATAACCCGGATTAAAATGTAACCTACTTTTTATTCCCGGAAAATAGACAGTTACCGAGGGATGCGCGATAAATCTTTTTGTGATAAGCCGAATTATACACGGGCGCAGCCGCGGGAAAAGTCTAGTATCAAATGTTTTACCTATAACTAAAACAATATTTACACCAAATTAATTATTTCATCAAATTCGTGCAAATCATGAAAATTTGCAAATACGAAAGCCAAGAGACGAAAGCTGGCATGATCCCTCTACTTCCTTATCTTTAATATAGCGACGAGACGGAGAAACTTAAACGAGGAAGAAAATCTATGGTTGTTTACTTGATTACAGCTCTCGTGCTAATACACAAACTACTTAATCGAGTTTGGAAGGGATAAGTTTCGATGGGACAGGATTAAGGGTATGCACGGTTGAACGAATCGTTTAACTTACCAGTGGTAGTGGCCGCAATCTCTTCGATTGAATGAGATTTCATTCAAGAACATTTCGATAATAACATAAAATAACATCCCGCCTGTATTTCCCCGAAGGGGAAGCCCCCGAAGGGGGGCAGAGGTGTAATAGTACACCCACATTTCGCTAGTTATGTTATAGTCCCATGTAATAGGGGGCAAGTCTATTGCCATTGAGCGGGCACAAATCCAGACTGCTGCTGAGAATTTCCTAATGAAAAAACCTAATAACACTTTGTCCGACCCGGGAATCGAACTTAGGACCCCCACGCTCAGCAGTCGCGCTAATAAAACGATGATAAAACTACCAATAGTCAATGATGCTATATGAAGATATTATTATAAGGAATGAGTATACAACTATTATGCAACGTAAATTTTAGTTAACGCAATTTGAGAAAATAGTTTGTACAGAATCACCAGGAGAATCGATTGGGATAGTTTTTATACCTTGTTACATTTTTACAAAAAGACATATTTGAATCTCTATTTGGTTATTAAGGTTAAATACAATATGGTCACGATCCTTCGCGGTGATACATTTTGTCAACACAATCCCTTGAACGAATCCCGCTACATTACACGTACCTATATATTAAAGACGCGATAGAGAAGAACAAGGGCTCCAAAGTCTTCGCAAGAGACCTGTCTATTGGGCAGAGCCAGCTTGCAAAACTGAGGACCGACGATGGCAGAGTCGTATCCTCCAAGCCAGAGCTATTGAAGGAGGTCGAGAAGTTCTATGGACAGTTATACACGTACACCCGGACACCCGCTGTAAATCGGGCTCACGACCCAAGAGCTCGATTGACCCGACACTATACCGAAGATATCCCGGACGTCAGCCTGTACGAGATTAGGATGGCTCTGAAGCAGCTCAAAAACAACAAGGCACCGGGTGATGACGGAATTACGGCCGAACTCCTGAAGGCGGGTGGAAAACCGATCCTTAAGGCCCTTCAGAAGCTGTTTGATTCCGTCATTCTCGAGGGAAGAACGCCACAGGCATGGAGCAGAGGTGTGGTGGTACTCTTCTTCAAAAAGGGCGATAATGCTCTACTGAAGAATTATAGGCCCATCTCACTTCTGAGCCATGTCTACAAGCTGTTTTCGAGAGTCATTACGAACCGTCTTTCGCGCAGGTTTGACGACTTCCAGCCTCCCGAACAAGCCGGTTTCCGAAAAGGCTTTAGCACCGTAGACCACATACATACGCTGCGGCAGGTTATACAGAAGACCGAAGAGTATAACTTGCCTCTTTGTTTAGCGTTTGTGGACTACGAGAAAGCCTTCGATTCGATCGAGACTTGGGCGGTACTAGAGTCTCTTCAACGGTGCCAGATTGACTATCGGTACATTGAAGTGTTAAAGTCTTTGTATGAAAACGCCACTATGTCAGTCCGTTTACAGGACCAAGCCTCCAAACCTATCCTTCTGCAGCGAGGTGTGAGACAGGGAGATGTGATCTCTCCGAAACTGTTCACTGCTGCATTGGAGGATGTCTTCAAGGTTCTGGACTGGAAGGGGCGAGGCATTAACATAAACGGCGAGTACATCACTCACCTTAGGTTTGCCGACGACATAGTAGTCATGGGTGAGACCATGGAGGACCTCGGTACAATGCTCGATGACCTCAGTAGAGCTTCTGATAGCGTGGGTCTTAAAATGAATATGGACAAGACAAAGGTTATGTCGAATTCCCATATAGAACCCATTCCCGTAAACATCGGAGAATCTACACTCGAAGTTGTTGACGATTATGTATACCTAGGACAAACTGTCCAGCTAGGTAAGTCCAACTTCGAGAAAGAGGTCAATCGTCGAATCCGACTCGGTTGGGTAGCGTTCGGGAAGCTACGCAATATCTTCTCGTCCAAAATACCGCAGTGTCTCAAGACGAAAGTCTTTGACCAGTGTGTGTTGCCAGTAATTACTTACGGTACTGAAACGTGGTCGCTCACAATGGGCCTCATAAGAAGGCTCAAAGTCACTCAAAGGGCAATGGAGAGGGCTATGCTCGGAGTGTCCCTGCGTGATCGAATCAGAAATGAGGAGATTCGCAGGAGAACGAAAGTAACCGACATAGCCCGAAAAATTGCCAAACTTAAGTGGCAGTGGGCGGGGCACATTGCTCGCAGAACGGATGGCCGATGGGGCAGTAAAGTTCTGGAGTGGCGACCGCGTACTGGAAGGCGCAGCGTGGGTAGGCCCCCCACAAGGTGGACCGACGACCTGGTGAAGGTCGCGGGAATCCGCTGGATGCGGAAGGCACAGGACCGGTCATTGTGGCGATGCTTGGGGAAGGCCTTTGTCCAGCAGTGGACGTCTTTCGACTGAAATGATGATGATGATGATGATGACATGTACCTAACGCTGCAACCGAACATTGAGTGCAAGTGATTTTAGCCTTAGTGGTAGTTCACCGGAAAGATTTCTGACTGTACATCAGCGGATCGTGAATAGGTCCTTAAGGTCTAGTAAGATCAGCTCGATTAGTTTCCGCGAATGAGGTAGTCCCTGCATGACATTTTTAACTTTTCCGCTACCAATTGGAGATCTTACAATGACTCTAAAAGCATATAATTTTGTGATTCAGAAAAAAAAAACGATCCCAATCTATTTTCCTAGTGATTCTAAATAAATTAGAATCTTAAATTGCGTTAAAAAAAGTAACATTGTATAAGAGGGAGTCTGAAAGTAGCGCCAGTGGCTGAAAAGTTGAGAAGTCTTCTTTTATCGTGTCGACATGAGCTACACAATGATAACAGCTCATGCCGTGGGGAAAAGATTAACCAGTCAGCAGGTTGGTAGCGGGGCTGACTGCCCAGGGTGTGCCGGACGATCAATCAAATATCGTCACTCGTCGAGGCTCTTTTAATGCACCCCAGTTGACTACTACTCAACTACAGACAACAGACTATCATACCTACCTTATGATGAGGAAGAATGAGAAGTATGAATATATGAAAATAGGCAGAAGAAAGAAAACATGGATGGATTGTGTGAAAGATGACATGAATAGAAAGAAAGTGAACACTGAGATGTATGGAAGAAATATTGGTACATGCTCGCCAACCCCAAATAAACTAGGATAAGGACAGGAGGATTATGATGATGATGATGACTCGAAGATGTTATTAAAGTATTGAAGTAACTACTCTACTCTATGTATGACGACTACGCTCGATAATAATAAATTGGTAACTGATGCACTAATCTTAATTTTAATTTTAATAGTTATTGCCAACCATTAGTGATACAATATAAATAAATAAATATTTTGGGACATTCAACACATCACCATCTAGTCCCAAACTAAGCAGAGCTTGCTAGCGGGTACTAGACAATGGATATAATGTTTTTTTTTTTTGTTAAAACTTACTTAAAATACATAAGAAACACCCAAAATTTTTAGTTACTGAAAAAGTTACTGATAACAATCTGGTAAAACCACCAGTCAAATTATCTGACGATATAACGAGGACTATAAAGTAACAAAGATTCAGGTTGACTCAGGAGCGGATAAGTTGGCAAAAAGCATGTAATCAGCAGTAGGTCAATGTGGGCTGATTTGAAATAGATTCTCGTAGTCAAAAGATTGATACTAAACTCATTTTGCCTTCCACTGATATTTGATTCCACGTAATATCGTACGATCTTCAATTTCATCCTAAGATCAACTCTCTAGATTCGATGACGGCGACGTCCGAGCTCGGCAAATGGAACGGCAATTAATTTGTTGAATGCAGTATTGCTTGCGCCACGATACGATTTAAACTTGGTTCATATTTCTCCTTGCAAAGTTTAAGGCAATCTATTTATTACTTTGATAAGAATATTTACTGCATTGTGATTTATTTGATATCTAAGTTGTCACTCAGAAAATAATTATATTTTTCGGATTATATCAGAATTATGGTTGGTCTTATAACTAGTATGTAATTTTGTTTATTATTATAAATTTTTACAATCAATTTATGATCATCTTAGATAGTTTCCGTCCACCCCCTCTGCTAAAGTCAGGTGAACATACGGAGCAACACTCGAGGGGCCCCAATTGACCCCCCTCCCCGTTGCTAGAATGTTCATCACGGCCAATAACGCCCCCCGAAGAAGAGTTATTGCCCATGCCCAGGGAGCACCAGCACAACAGACTGTGGTTCCCTCCAGACGTATCAAAAAGTTCAAGCAATTATCAGGCTACCTTAAGACGCTGACAACAGCCAAATACCCCAAATAGGCTTCTTTTAAAAACATTTTTAGCTGTATCTATTCAGTTTGTGGCAGTGAAAAAATTATATGTTAATCTTGATCGTATTTTCTGAAACTGTATTGTGCCCAAAACACGTTTTCTTGAAGTTTTCTCGATAGAAAAAAATTGTAAACTAACCTCTTAAAACATGCTGTCTACGCCACCGCTTGACCAATCAAGGCTCCCCAAGTATCACCACACGCCGCCAGCCAATGACGGAGCTGGAATATCACGCGACGCGTAGCCAGCCAATGACAGAGCGGGAAAATCACGCGACGCGCGGCTAACTAACGACTTCCATATTATTAATTCAATGTAGAACACACAATCATACGAATTAAAAGTTTCATCCTAGTAAATATCAAAAACCAAGTTTTCTTTTGTTCCCATCGCGAACAAAAAGTGGCGACCGTGACAGGACTGCAATCACTAATCGAGTCCGCCTAGTTCCTGTACCCAGGAGAAGCCAACTCATCGACGAAGGACTACAAAGGAGTTGTGGTTCAGCCAAGCCAAAGGTGTTTGTGGAGCAACGTACACCCCGGAGCGGACTATACATCCCGGATCAGCCTACGAATTTGCTGTCTACGTCCAGGGACCGTGCCGTGGGCCTATTGCTACCTGCTTCGCACGACCTACCAATCTAACTGTGAGCCCGTTCCTATCATTTTTTCCTAGATCTTTCCTCTTCTATCTGAGTTGGCGCTTAGTTCAATAATTCTAGTGTTTGGTAACGTAATCTAAAAATAAACTAGTTCAAAATCTATTAGTTAGTAGGCAATCTATCTAAGTGTATTTCTGCACATGTTTGCGCTAATTACTACCTAATTACTTTGCGTTTTCCCCTAATTAATCTTATCTTATTTTAATATTTCATTTTCAATTTCAATTTTATTTTCCGAACAAAAAACCTACCCACATTGAATTTATAAAATTCCCTTTCTATTTCGAATCACTTGAAACTTCTACAATAACTGCCATCATAAGCATATGTGAATATTATAGCACATCGCCCCTCTCGCACGCTTGTTGCTATCAGCTGTTCAGTCGTCTAACGGTACATTCCAGGCAATCGGTGCGTTGAGCGCGTCGGCCGGCCACTATCGTGCTACGTCACCCATTGTTCACGCGCCGCTGCCATCCAAGTGCCTGCCTATCAGCTGTGCGACTGCGCAGCGCTTCTTGCCATCTTCGCTGACAAAAACCAGCCTCTGCTGTACACCGGACTGCGAAACGAGGAGCGTACCGTATTCTTTCATTATTATCACACTACTTAATAACTAATCGCAATGGCTTCAGAAGCAAAGCTTAAAGATTTAATTATTAAACGTAGTTCCATCAAGGGACGCGTTACTAAATTTAAAACTTATCTAGATGCCCTAACCACTTTAGAAACAATTTCACCTGTGGAAATCAATAAGCTTTCTATGAAGTTATCGCGAATGGAGGCGTTATTTATTGAATTCGGCGAGTTGCAGAGCCTAATAGAAGTGCAAAATGAGTCTAATCTAGCAAATGAATTAACTACTCGCGATTTGATTGAGCAAGATTTTGATAATTGTATTGCCTTTGCCCAAACTTTTATGCAAAAACATGGTTTGTCACCCAAAAAGGCAGATAGTGATAATTCTAGTTGTTCTCATGGCAATGAGTGTCATCATCATAATCATGATAGCTGTAATAGTCTAGGATTTAAGTTGCCTACTATAAGCATACCTAAGTTCGATGGCACTTATTATAAATGGTTGGAATTTAAGGAAATATATTGTTCCTTGATTCACAATAACTCTAAAATCAAAAATGTGCATAAATTTCACTATCTTTGTTCCTATTTGGAGGGTGAGGCTGCGCGAGTACTAAGTAACCTAGAAGTTTCAGACAAAAACTATGATGAAGCTTGGTCTATTCTCTGCTGCCGTTATGACAATAAAAGGCAGTTAATTAATAACCATTTAAAGTCCCTATTACATATCGAGTTCGTTCGAGAAACGGACAAATCCTTAAGATTTATTATTGATAATGTAAACAAAAACCTACGTGCCCTAAACTCCCTAGGACTACCTACCGACAAATGGGATGTCCTAATCATTTATCTTTTAACGGCAAAATTAGATAATAGTACGATATTCAAATGGGAGGAACATAGAAGTTTAGGACCTGAAATACCTACTCTTGAGGATTTCTTTTCATTTTTGAAAAATCGTGCTGACGTTTTAGAAACTGTCCATCATAATAAATCAGATAGATTCGATAAGAATAAACAAATAACAGCTAATAATTCTAATATTAAACAAACAAAATCATTTGTTGTCACTTCCAAGGAGACTACTCCTTCTTCGCAATATAATATTGAATGCTGCGTGTGCAAAGGCAATCATCGTCTTTACGAGTGCACGACATTCAAAGGAAAAACTCCTGAAGATAGGAACTCTGTAGTTGCGACTATGAATTTGTGTGCAAATTGTTTGAGAACTGGTCACAATGTTCAAGCTTGTAAACTTCCAGGCTCTTGTCGTCAGTGTAAAAAGAAACATAATTCTTTGCTACATTTGCCTAGTACTCAAGTGCCCAGTACTCAAACGCCTAATACTCAATCGCCTAATACTCAATCGCCTAGTACTTCTAACACTACATCTATATCTATGTCTACTTTGTCTTCGCCAGAAATATTATTATGTACCGCTAAAGTACGCCTAGTTAACCCAAAAACCAATGAAAGTATTACTGTACGAGCTTTACTTGACAGCGGAAGTCAATCGTCCTTTATCACGGAAAGTGTAAAGCAAAGACTCAAGTTAACTCCTCAGCCATCAAATGTCGGTATTGTCGCTATTGGTAATAACCCACTCAACTTGAGCACAGAACGCTGCGCTCTCCAATTACTATCTAATACTAGTTCATTCCAAGTATCCATGTTTTGCCTAGTCTTAAAAACTATCACCGATAAATTACCTAAAGTTTCTTTTGATACTAGTCATCTTAATCTAAGTAAGTTCGAGCTAGCCGACCCTAGCTTCAACGAGCCATCCTCAATTGATATGCTCATTGGTGCTGACCTGTTTTGGGATTTGATAGGTAGTAAACAACATTCCATAGGGGCTAGCAACACTAATCTTCGTAGCTCTAAACTCGGATGGCTCATTGCAGGTCCTATGCCTATTTCTACTCGATCTTTATGTAATAAACCTATTATTTGTAATTTTATACTTAAAGAAGAACATTCCTTAAGTATAGATCAACAAGAAGAATGTGACGACTCTGAAATTAAAACTATAATACAAAGAGATTTCTATTGTGATGATTTACTCACAGGAGCTGACACAAGTGATGAGTTACGTTACATTCAGCGCCCAATTGCCACTGAACTAGCTAAAGGATGTTTTCCCCTCAGGAAATACCGATCAAATTTACCTAACCTAATAAATCCTAATTCTATAAATAACGATCAATCCAATTTAATTATTAGTAATGCCACAAGCACTTCAGGTATAGGTTGGTCTCCTATAACTGATGAAATTCATTTTCCTATTCATTGCTCCGATAATCCTAAATGTACTAAAAGAACTATTTTATCTACTACCTTTAAAGTATTTGATCCGCTTGGGCTTATTTCTTTATGTACAATAAAGGCTAAAATATTCCTCCAAAAGTTGTGGCTTAATACATTGGACTGGGGTGATCCAGTTTACCATATATCATTAATCTGTGATCCAGTTCCTCAAGACGTCAACAAATCTAATCTGTGGTGGTCCGGCCCCCCTTTTATCAAACAGCCAGAATCTACATGGCCAGTACTAAACCAAAATCTAAATATAGACTTGCCTGAAATAAAAGCGATGACCTAATTTTCAACAATTCTCTAAACTTTCTACTTTACAAATGTCTACATCTAGAAGTCGTAAGCGACTTAACTAAGGATGCGTTCATACAAACCGTGAGTAGATTCATTGCTCGCAAAGGAATGCCCACCACTATTTACTGCGATAATGGACGTAATTTTGTAGCTGCTGCAAAAGAAATTGGTAGCTTTCTTAACTCAAACACTGAGCCTATTAGAGATTTTGCTGCTCGCCGGGGCATTGAATTTCGTTTCTCCCCCGCGTACGCTCCTCACTTCAACGGTCTAGCAGAAGCTGGCGTGAAGTCAGCAAAATTTCACCTACATAGAATTTTAGGCCAGTCTCACCTAACATTCGAGGAATTGACCTCTGTGTTTGCTCAGATAGAAGCAATCCTAAACAGCCGAACCCTATGTCCTCTCAGCCCTTCACCTAATTATTTCCAGCCTCTTACCCCGGCACACTTTTTAATTGGTAGGTCATTGACGTCGCTGCCTACACCGAGCTTCGTGGATTCCAACGTGCATCGCCTCGACTTGTATCAGCGCATAGAACAAGCAAGGCAACATTTCTGGAATCGATGGGCTTCCGAGTACGTCTCTGAGCTTCAACAGAGGACCAAGTGGCGGGTAAAATGCAAAGAGCTTCAGCTTGATGATTTAGTCCTGATCAAGGAAGATCAGACACCACCTCTATGCTGGCGTCTAGGACGAGTCAGCAGACTGTTTCCTGGCTCCGATGGAACACCTAGAAGGCACAATTCGACGAGCACTCAACCGCCTCTGCCTACTACCAACCACAGAGGATTGATTTGTTGAAAACTGGACTTAGAGCTTTCAACGGCCGGAGGATGTCTACGCCACCGCTTGACCAATCAAGGCTCCCCAAGTATCACCACACGCCGCCAGCCAATGACGGAGCTGGAATATCACGCGACGCGTAGCCAGCCAATGACAGAGCGGGAAAATCACGCGACGCGCGGCTAACTAACGACTTCCATATTATTAATTCAATGTAGAACACACAATCATACGAATTAAAAGTTTCATCCTAGTAAATATCAAAAACCAAGTTTTCTTTTGTTCCCATCGCGAACACATGCTTTAAAGCAAACAATCTCTATTATTTACTAAATATTATAAATAAAATTAAGAAAACATTTGAGAAAGACAATAATCTAAACATTTGTTGTTTCCGTTTTTCAAATAAGCTTTTAGTTTTTTATTAAACAAAAACATTGTTAATTTTCATTCAAGTTGAGCGGCGTATCTGACGTCCCTCGGCTCGTTGCCTCTCTTTCAGTTCTGTACGAAACGACAGTGACCGCAGAGGTCTGATTTTTTAGGTGTTGTCATCCTCTTAACTTATTATAACATATCCTCTTGAACCTCTCAGTCGCCGTGGGTGGTTAGTTCTATGTTGAAAACGTCACAACAAATAATGCCAAAGCTACATCCAATATACCCGTATATTATGTCCGAGAGGGCGAGAGTGTATCTTGAACAGTCATTACACGTTGCCATACTTGGTTCTATTAACAACTGAGTTCTAGTTTGGTATTACAAACTGTAGACGGTCAGGCCTCGATACGATGAGACGCCTAATCTCCTCTTATGTTGAAGAGCATGTTAAGCGGCTAGTAAGCGGTTATATTGTATGACCGTTTGGATACGATCTAGTTTTGGAGAGGGAATTTATCTGTTAAGGAGAATGAAAATTGATGGAAGGAAGTTGAGACTGTGTGTGTATTGTAAGGAACGTTTTAAATGAGCATTAAAGCGTAACTCTACCCAAGTTAGGGTAATTTTTAGGGTTCCGTACCCAAAGGGTGCCAAACGGGACCCTATTACTCTCTCTACGTTGTCCGTCCGTCCGTCTGTCGGTCACAGGGCTGTATCTTTTGAACGGTAATAGGTAGCTCGTTGAAATTTTCTCAGAATATTTGATGCTATGACTCCTATCACGACAAATACTTAAAATAGAAAAGTTTAAAACCAATGGGGTCCCTATACAAGAAACCTCGAAAAATATGAGTTTTTATCAATGTTTTTGTTCCTGCTCTATCTTCAAAACAGTAATACATACCAGCGTCAAACTTAGTATGATTATGGTGCATACTATGTAGTTTAGTAACAAATACTAAAAAAAGGGCAAACATAGACATATGTGGTGGTATCTGCGTAAGAAAGAGATGCAAAAATTCATATTACGCGCATGGTGTATTGATGCATTTTGATGAACTCTCGTAAATTCAATCACTTTCTATGGGGTATCAGGTTGACAGGTGGTACGGGACCCTTACGGCGTGAGTCTGACTCGAACTTGGCCGGTTTTTAAAATCTTCGTTCGACAATCCTATCAATTTTTAAATTCATAGCTTATCCTTGACTAATTGAACAAGATGACCAATAAATATATGGCAAAATCTCGGACAAATAAAAAATGCCAGACGGAATCTCGCTAAGAAAAGATTGAAGCACTTCGTTTTTTCCTAAACCCACTATGATTTCGACATAATTATATATTGTTATTTTATTTGTGCCACTACGACAATGCCTACCGTCCTACCGAAGCTAGTAGTTGGCAGAATTAATTGTACGCATTATATTTTAACTCAAGCACTGCTATTTTCCGCGGAAAACCTCCCTTGGGCACCGTGTGCATGCGTCATTCAATGGAATTAAAACCTATACAGAAAAGAAATAAAGTATTTTTGAATTGTTCTTGCCGGGACGAATTTCACCCAGCGGTGCCTGACAGTTACTGCTGACGACAGTTGGGTGGGTGAAATTTCACCCATAGGTGCCAATAAGGGTCTATTGGCCTGTATGATAGATAGATAGATAGAGTATACTTGTTTTCACATCATAAAAATAAACCTGAAGTTACACAAACATGAGCACAGTACTAACAATTGGCGGTCTTATCGCTAAAAGCAATTTCTTACAGACAACCTTTGGATGGACTTGAAATGTATAAGAAATTATAACAGGCAGTTGGCGGTGTACTAATAGAGAAAACTTGTAATCAATAAATACCAAACTAATGATGATAAAGATGATGATTGATGTTAATTTTAGTATATTGCTTTTATAATCAAAGGTATATTGTAAAAATGACGTTTGTACTGCATAATTTATTTAGGAATTTTAGATTGATATTTGCAATTTTATGTTTCACTAGCTGTGCCCGCGACTCCGTCCGCGTGGATGTCGGAAAATAACATCGTGTCATAATTATGAACACAATATCTTCAAATATATACATATAAGCGCCTACACAGACGATTACACTATTTACCGACCATACTATATTTTGTTTTTACAACCAACCGGCTAAGGTGATGGAATTTCATGGAATTAGCCCTAAACTCTCTCATTCTAAGAAGACGCTCGTGCCCAGCAGTGGGAAGTAATTGGGCTGCTTATGTTATTCTATAACACTAACCACATCTTTTCTTATGCTGAGAAGAGGCCCGTGTCCAGCAGTGGGACTGTAATGGGCTGGTAATGTTATGTTATTCTAGAATACTAATAATATCCAGTTCATTAACTCTTCTCATTTTGAGAAGAGGGCCATACCCAGTAGTGGGACAGTAATGGGTTGACTACGTTATGTCATTCTATATTTTCTAGTTTCTTAACTCTTCTCGTTCCGAGAAGAGGTCCGTGCCCAGCAGTGGGGCAGTAGGTAATGAGCTGATTATGTTATGATAATCTATTACACTAACAATATCCAGTTCCTTAACTCTTCTCATTCCAAGAAGAGGGCCAAGCCCAGCAGCGGGACAGTGATGGGCTATGTTATGTTATTCTATATTTTCTATAATACTAATAGAATCCAGTTGTATTTTTAGGAACCTGCAACCTGCATTAACCAACAATCATGACCTCTACTTTGTATGCAACTTAATACAATAGAGGGGTCAAGCTGTATCGCTGGATCTACTCAACCGATTCAGATAAAACATACCCTATATTTTAAGTTAGACTAATACCAATACAAATGCTAAGTTTCATTACGATCCGTTCAGCCGTTTTCACGTGATGAGGTAACAAACAGACAGACAGACAGACAGACAGACAGACAGACAGACATAAATTTTTTAAACGATTGATTCGTGTTCTATAGCTTATTTCTAGTCCCCCTAGCCGGTTTTCGCGAAAAAAAACTCAATGTACAGACTTTTCGACCTTTACAGTTTTATTATACGTGGGACACTCAGAAAGTTTTGCGAAACTAAAAAAAAATGTTCTATACGTACATATATTTTTATCAAATCTTTTCAAAGTACTTTCCACCAGCCTCTATACAAAGATTCATGCGCCTAAACCAGTTTTCAAAACAATTTTTCCAGTCCGCCGCAGACACCTCGTTTACAGCCTGCTCGAACGCAGCCAGCGCATCTTCCGGCGACGAAAATTGTATCCCTTTGAGCTGATTTTTTATTTTTGGGAATAAAAAGAAGTCACACGGTGCTAGATCAGGGCTGTAAGGAGGGTGACCCAGGAGTTTGACTGGCGTGCTGTCCAGGAAGTCCCTCGTTTTGAGTGCGGTGTGCGCAGGTGCATTGTCGTGGTGGAGCAGTAGCCCGCGGAGCCCTGTGTTTGGTCGCTTGTTGCTTATAACAGAGAAAACTTCTGGCAAACATTTGGTAGTATACCATTCGGCATTAATGCTTCTTTGATCCCGTAAGGGAATTGATACCAAGTGGCCAGTCAAATTAAAAAAGCTAGCGATCAAAATCTTACCCCCGCTTCTAGATCGCTTCACTTTGGTAGGCGTTGGCTCATTTTGAAACACCCAAACAGTCGACTGGCGCTTGGTTTCTGGGTCGTATTGATAAATCCAGGACTTATCACCTATAACGATGTCGTAAACACGCCGAGACGAGCCTGCTTCAAATTTGTTAAGCATATCACGGCACCATTCCACCCGGGCCTGCTTCTGAGCATCGGTGAGGTTGTGCGGCACCCAGCGTGATACTATCCTCCTCACGCGAAGATGGCTGTGTAGAATCTCGTGAACGCTTCCCGATCCAATCTTCAATATGTGTTGAATCTCCTGATATGTAATTCGCCTATTGTCTTGGATTAAATTTTTCACTGCTAGCACGTTTTCTTCGGTAACAGCCGTCAAAGGGCGACCGCTTCTTTCGTCATCCCCCAAAGTTGGTCGACCGCGCTTGAATTCGTTATACCAACGATACACGGTTGCCTTGGAAGGGCCTTCATCCATGAATGCCATTTGAAGTCTATCGTACGATTCATCCGGTTTCAGGCGACACTTGAAATCGTATAAAATCATAGCTCTAAAATGTTCCCGGCGCAGATCCATATTTCAGTGAGACACAATACTTTGAATTAACTCGCAAAAAATGTGGAGGGAAATTTTGAAATTGGAACTTACTTATTTTTACTTATAAATAATCATATTTTCGAAAAACATTATAACTGGCCAGTCTCCCATATATAAAAACTTTTTTTCGCAATACTTTCTGAGGGGCCTGGTAGTATAGATAGATTATTACTGACATGTACAATGTTTAATTTTTTCATTATTTGACAGCAAACAATTTTTATTTTACTTTTAAATCTAATATAATGTTTTTTTTTTAATCATTGGTAATATTATGATTGTATTAATTTGTTTTCGATAAATTTGTACACCGTCAAGGTAGGACATAGAGACACATTAGACTATACTTAACACCTATTTTATTTTACCTATGTTCGCAAATAAATGATTTGAATTTGAATTTGAACTAAAATAAATACATAAAAGTATGATAATACATATGCCAAAATTATACATATTTATATACATACTTACAGAAATGTAACATAACTATAACATGTATGGTCAATGCTCTATAAATGTCAATGTTATTTTTCCTACCCTTTTTCTTGTTCTTATGTTTATCTCGCACTATTAACACCGTAATGTGGTTAATGTTACATTAAGGGAAACTATTATTATGGGAACTAGCGTAACATAACCACTAATAGTAAAACTTTTAGTATGTCTCTAACATATTGTTCCTTTTATCCTTCAGTTTACGTCTTGAACAATTTTAGCGGCTTCAATAGCTGTAAACACTGTCAGACGGTGCTATAAATCAGTATACGTGGTTATGTCCATACACGGAGCGATGTTTTGTCATGCGGAGCGGACTTTTGTTATTTCGTACAATATTTATGCCATTTACGTTTTCATGTATATAATGTTATTTAAATAAAATAGTTGTTTCTTTTGATCTTTTAATTCATTTTGTGCGAACAGATTTCTATTACTGATGATTAGATATCGCTCTTCCAACAGAATAAAGACAAATTTTCAATTAAATAAAACTGTTTCGAATATTTGTGTTTTAAACGGTTTTTTTTATCGAAATGTAAATATAATTTTTTTTCCAATTACGTATTTGGATGAGCTATATATTGGAGTAAGGAATATCTTCTATCTATGTTAAATCTGTATGTTTTGCCACTAATCATTACTTTCTTAGATTAATAATAGTACCATTACTTTCATAATTTATTTAACGCTATTTAAAAATGATTATTTTTGTCATTGAACCTGCAAATCCGTCAAATCAAATGTACCTTACAAACGCAATTTGTTGGGTACAAAAAAACTAATAGTTCTGCTTACTAATAGCAGTACTTGCAATTCACGTTTCTGAATGAATTGGATACTTTACATACTTATTACGGTTAGCAAATAAAAAAATTAATTAACAAAAACAAAAAACCCGACTGCGTTTAAAAATAACAGAAAATATATAAACAAGACTTATCAACACGCAGTCGGAGGTTACGTATGTTTTTGGTCATGAATTACATAATAGTTCATAGGTAGCCTCCGCCTGCGTGTTGATAAGTCTTGTTTATATCTTTTCTGTTATTTTTAAACGCAGTCGGGTTTTTTGTAATTGTTAATTAATTTTTTTATTTGAGATTTTTTAGTTTTGTCATGTTTTATTTATCATACTATTAAAGTTTTTTTTTGAAAAGTCAAATTCATTTTTAACGTTGAATATTTTGTTGTTTTTTTTTTTCTCATTCCAAATTACATTTAAACATATAAGTTGTATATATTTTCATAAAACATTTATAAAACCCTTTATTTTGATACCCCACTCGATAGGTTTTGACCATAAATAATTTTTGAAGTCACATAAAATGGCTCCAAAAAGCGGCCATTTTGATTTTTATAATTTTGATATACCCAGTGTCACTTTCACAATTAAGACGAATCCAACGATACCTCTCAAGCTAAGATCCATCAAGCCGTTTAGGCTACAGAGCGTGCCAAAGAAATATACATACATACATACACTCGAAAAACATAACCCTCCTTCTGGCGCAGTCGGGTAAAAAGCACTTCATCATCTGTTAGACACACAATGAGTAAGGTATAGGAACGTGGATAATAAAATTTACATACATGTGTAAGGTATTAATAACGTACAATAATAATAATGTAGGTAATGTCATAATAATGTAGTTCAATGGGTTCATCAATACTAGATTTTTGCATGCTTTATTTTATCGTGCCTGACGGAGCACACACGCACACGTTGACATGCATATACGTCTTTACACGATGGACTGCAAGAACAGCAGGGCAATTGTGTAACTGCATCGCAATCAACAAAAAGTCAATTTTGACTTTTGAATCTGGAAAAAATGATACGATTCAAATTGCTTACCTACAAAACTATTGATTACGATGTCCCAGGGATTCATCATGAAATTGAATGCATGATAAAGCTTAAAACGTATACTTGCAGCAGCTTACTTGCATGTAACGTGATCTAACATACATGACGTCATTTACATCGCAATGGATTTCCCTCCTGACGTCATTTACTTCATAATGAAGTCCTTCTATCAACTCAGCCTATCGTAGTCCACTGCTGGACATAGGCCTCTCCAACGTTGCGCCA
This sequence comes from Asteroscopus sphinx, assembly GCA_949699075.1. Lineage (NCBI taxonomy): Eukaryota > Metazoa > Arthropoda > Insecta > Lepidoptera > Noctuidae > Asteroscopus > Asteroscopus sphinx. The sequence goes on from OX453013.1 coordinate 19,093,443, forward strand.
CAACACTCGGTCCTCTGCCTTCCGCATCCAGTCCCCCCCAGCCACGTTCTTTAGGTCGTCGGTCCACCTGGCAGGGGGGCGCCCTACGCTGCGTTTGCCGATTCGCGGTCTCCACTCAAGGACTCGTCTGCTCCAGCGGCCATCGGTCCTTCGACAGACATGGCCAGCCCACTGCCACTTCAGCTTACTGATCCTACAAGCTATGTCGGTCACTCCGGTTCTTCTCCGGATAATCTCGTTACGGATTTTATCCTTCAAAGAAACTCCAAGCATAGCTCGCTCCATAGCTCGCTGAGCGACTTTGAACTTGTGGACTAGCCCAACTGTCAGTGTCCATGTCTCAGCAACGTAACTCATGACAGGTAGGACGCACTGGTTGAAGACCTTTGTCTTCAAACTTTGCGGTATAGGCGACGAGAAGACTCGGCGAAGTTTGCCAAATGCTGCCCAGCCCAAACGGATCCTTCTGTTGGCTTCTTTCTAGAAGTTGTGTCTACCAAGCTGAATTGCCTGCCCTAGGTAGACGTATTCCGTTACAACTTCGAGTGCCGACCCTTCGATGAATATTGGCCTCGGCATGACATGCATATTGAACATGACTTTAGTCTTGTCCAGATTCATGCCGAGACTGACACGTCGAAAGGCTCCGTTTAAGCTGTGCAGCATTTCGCCCAGTTGTTCCAGCGACTCAGCCATTACAACGATGTCATCGGCAAAACGGAGATGTGAGATGTTCTCGCCGTTAAGGTTGATACCCTGTCCAGTCCAGTCCTCCTATGTCGTTACTCAATTCCAATGTGTGATTACAACATCGCCTTCAATTTTACATCAAAATGAAATTGTCAAATGAGTTACGCAATTACCCTGCTGTACTCGTAATCAATAATAAGAGTAGTCGTAAGACTTACTTTACTCAGTTATCTACACTATTCTTAGTACTAACGATAGCGTGGGTATTACTGTTCTACCATCAGAATAAACTTGGCTAGATATCTAGAAATTTTTGTTGTTATTCAGTGAATAATCATTTGCTTCATTTGTATTGCTTTTAAGTTCACTGAACTAAAAATTATCTCAGTTTTAGTCCTAATGAAATTCATTGGACTAATAACCTGTGACTATAATAATTGTAGTCTAATAAGGTTAAGCTAATCTTGGTGCGATCTTAGATTCCATTCGTATCCACCTTCAACTAAAAATGTCTAAATCAATTCTTTATCACTCGATAATTAAATAGCTTTATCATGCATACCGCAGAAGAACCGGAGTAACTGACATAGCTAGTAGGATCAGTAAGCTGAAGTGGCTGTTGGCTGGCCATGTCAGTCGAAGAACCGATGGCCGCTGGAGCAGACGAGCCCTTGAGTGAGGATCACAAATCGTGGCAAACGCAGTGTAGGGCGCCCCCAGCCAGGTGGACTGATGACCTTTTGAAAGTAGCTGGGTGGGGCGGGGGGGGATTGGATGCGGAAGGCAAAGGACCGAGTGTCGTAGCGCAATTTGGGACAGGTCTATGTCCATCAGAGGACTGCGATAAGCTGAGTTGATAATGCATACCGCTTAAGAGTGTAACTCCTTGCTCTCCCCTCCTTGGTCTGTGTTTTCCGATATGTATAATCTGGTGGTCTTCATGGCTCGAGTGAATATATTTTTGCTGGGCAAGCGTAAACCATCGTCGACCATACCAACATCAAGTGAGGTGGCGGTCAAACGCAAGCCAGTTAAGTATTAAAAAAAATCTGTTGTCGGAGTGCTTCAGTTTCTGCATAAGTGTTGATTTCAATGTTCATATCCGTCTTATCTTTAATTAAGCACCATGCAATTAATCATATTGCTGTAATGTTACAATACATTTACTGTCATTGTCAGTACTTACATGATTACCCAACATCGTTGACCGCACCATCGCTGGTAAAGTAGCGGTCATCCTCGAGCCCATTCAGAATCAATAAAAACTTACACCTACCATTTTAGATAGGTATTTTGTAAATTTAGACGGTCAAAATCTCCAGTCAACCAAAGATGGTAGGTAGGTACTCAGTTCAGTTTAACCTTAAATCACGAACTGATCCTTCCTTATACTTTAGCAAAACAAACAATCTTCTCTAAAATCAGGCTCGGTGTATTCTTGACGCGTCCGTTCTAAGTTTAAAGCCGACATGATGGCTAACATTAGCCGTGAGGAGACATTATCGTGTTGTAAACCGGAGATTTAATGGCGCTAGGTAACATACTGCTGCTATTGTGGTAACCGCTAGGGATTCTACCGTGGAAGTTACTTGAAGGGAATTTAAAATGAATGGTTTTAATCATAGAAGAAATTCTTGTGGGTAGTGTTTAGTTCACATTTTTAATTGGTTGTTTGTTATTTGATTTTCACTTATGACGACCACAGTGGTCTAGTGGTTTGAGTGTCGGACTGCTGATCACGAGGCCGTGGGTTCGATTCCCACAGGACACAAATATTTGTGTGATGAACATGAGTGTTTGTGTTGGTCTGGTTGTTTCTTATGTATTATAAGTATCAATCAATCAACTCAGCCTATCGCAGTCCACTGCTGGACATAGGCCTCTCCCAAGTTGCGCCACAATGCTCGGTCCTCTGCCTTCCGCATCCAGTCCCCCCCAGCCACGTTCTTTAGGTCGTCGGTCCACCTGGAAGGGGGGGGGGGGGGGCCTACACTGCGTTGCCGATAAGATTGATAGATTGTTTATAAGTATGTATTTACAAAAAATAAAGTAAATAAGTATTATATCCATTGTCTAATACCCATACCACAAGCTCTGCTTAGTTTGGGACTAGATGGTGATGTGTAAAATGTCCCAAAAATATTTATTTTTATTTTTATTTATTTATTTATTCACTAGACTATGCCCGCGACTTTGCCCACGTGAATGTCGTTTATCGTGCATCCCTCGGGTACTGTAGGTCTACTCGCGTTTTACGAACGATAAACGAAGTACGAACTTTCGTTCCGACTGATACTTACATAATAAAGAAAGGCACATAAAAAAGGCACAATTAAGATAGACTACGGTTCATAGTCGTATACAATTTACCGGAGATGAGAAAAACAAACGTCAAAACACGATCATCGCATGCGATAAGGGAACGATGGTTGACCGGAGTAGCAAATTGTGCGATGAATCGTACGATTTATCGAATATCGTCGAACGGGAGTAGACCCCCTGTTCATTTTCCCGGTATAAAAAGTTAATCCAGGTTATGTTCTATCTGTATGCCAAATTTAATTAAAATCCATAGAGTAGTTTTTGCGTGAAAGAGTAACAAACATCCACACATTCACACATCCATACATTCTCACAAACTTTCACGTTTATAATATTAAGTAGGAAGGATACTTAAGGCCTATTTCATCTCCTTCTGATAAGCACTAACTGCTTGATAAATTCGAAAATAGAATAAGATTTGTATGAAATTATCGACCAGTATACAGACAGTAATAAGTTAACCAACACTTATCAGGAAGAGGTGAAACAGGCCCTTAATCTTAAAAAAAAAAAACTAACGTAAAAACACTATATAGTGCGGTTATGTAAGGTGAAAAGCACGCGTATTTTAAAAGCTGCATTATGAACCTAAACGCTGTGCAAGTTGTTGAAAATAATATAATCTCATCTCAAATCAAGATTTCCCGTCATATGGTACCTACTTGCACGGCACCAAGATAAAAGGTAGCTCTGTGTAACACAAGTGCGACCTGTGCGAGGCGTATATTCTCTTTAGGTATTAAGGTCATTCACTTACTTTTCACATTTGAGATTTCACATAAACGCGTTATTGCGGCACGTGGCTCTAAAAAGCCTCGACACACTTAGTTGATGCCTCTCGCAGATATTTCCACCTTCCAAGAGTAAACGAGTGTGAAAATACGCTTTTCTGCAAGCACACGTCACATAAAAGGCAGTGGTATACCAGGGCTAGGGAATATATTTTTAAATTTCTCAAAGCCCACTTCTCAAAATTTCAGGCTAGTGTTTAACATAACCATAGAAATCTAAACAATAAGTTAGATAATAGAAATTTTGTCTACTGTCTTTTACTGCGGAAACGCATGTTTTCCGCTATCAACACATAAATACGCAATCACGCCCACCATGTTTCTAGCATTCAATGCAAATAAAATTAAGCCTAAAATAAATTCCGCTGTTAGATATGCTGCAAAATACAATTTTAGTGACTCTGCGTCCAATACAGCAAATGGTTCACGCACTGATGTCCTAAAAGATACCTGTAAGCGAAGCCCACGCACCTTTTCCACTTCTATGACTTTTATTCTATGCTTGAAACATATGTGCGGGAGTAGTCCATAACAAACATCCTTGATCCACTAATAGAAGCTCGAACGAGTCGTCATTTCGTCAGAAGCTAATCTTCCGTTGGATATTAGTGTAGCAACACACCTGCCGAGAGTAGCGTCGCGGAACGTTCGGCTCAATACGCTCGCAGTATATTCTAAGTAACCTATGACACATCAGCCAAAATTACGTTGCGTTCGGCGTAGCGCTGAACCTTTCGTCGAGCGTCTATTTCCGCGAGAACGAATTCAATGTATTTTGCATAGCAAGCGACACATCACGCGATACGTTACGCGACCGAAAGTTCGGCGCGTCTTTTAAGTGACGACACCTACCAACGACGACGCCACGTAATTCTACGTCACGTAGCGCACTGAACAAGACGCTGCTTAATGCCGAACTTTCGGCGCGTTAGGTGTCATGTCATGTGTGTCATGCCAACCGAATACTACGACCGATAGTGCAGCCGCTGAAGTGTCGGCGGCGTAACTTTCGGCAGGTGTATCGCTACACTTACTGATAACGTATGCTTAAGCGGTACTTAACTACCTATTGAAATATCAGGTAAATATGTTTCATATTTTTTATTAAAATACACAAAAGAAAGAATAGTGTCAAAGAATATTTTGAGACCGGTCACAGAAATAAGTTGAGAAGGGATTATCCTTAGTTTTGTTATTTAATTAAATTTCGTCCAACTAAGCTTGAAAAAAATAAGACCTTGTTACTCACTATAAATTCTGTATTTTTTTTTATTAGATTTAAATTAAATCTAGCTTATAGACGGGATCGTGATGAAAGTAACAGTTATTAATATTATTAAATTTTGATATTCAATTTATCCTTTAGAATGGATTCATAAATTTAATTTAATTTAAAGCCGATCTATTTGTGATATAGTTTAATTTTGAGATTCTTTGATTGCGAAGTATCATCAGTAGTATCTAAGTAGTATCTGGATGCGGAAGGCAGAGGACCGAGCGTTGTGGCGCAACTTGGGAGAGGCCTATGTCCAGCAGTGGACTGCGATAGGCTGAGTTGATTGATTGATTGATTGAAGTATCATGAAAAACATCTGAATTGAAAAGGTTGAATTGCTTGGTTATAAATAAAATGATAGAGTTGAAATTGTGCTAAATAAATAATGTTATGCTCGCCCTGTATCTTGCGGAGCAAAAGCATGATAAATGCTGAAAAAAAAAGTACAGACACAAAATATGTCACGAAATCAAAATAAATCTTGATATACCTGGTAAGCATACCAAAATTAGTATATGACTAGTGGCGCCTTGTATACTCTTTTATGCCAAACTAATCTGATTTTAATTATTATTGTTATAATTTTTTTGCGTGCCACTTATGGCATAATATGTGGAAACTAATTGTGACTCTTTATCCATCTGTCTGGACCCGTACTTTTTGCGAAATAAATTATTCTTATTCATAATTTGGTTAGACAACTTTAACGATATTACTTACTGAAGCGTTTTACTGAAACTGATACAGATTGACATTGCAAGGAAATACCTGGCAGATTAATTCCTTTGATCTAATAAATAACTTTCCCACAAAGATTCTGAAAGATTTTGTAATCTCTTTGATTTTTGAGGTAGTATTATTTTTATACATTTAATTTCTCTCGACGTTATATCGAGAAATATAAATAATGAGTTTCTAAATAACACTTCTTCATACGAGACAGATGATTAAGGCAGCATGTGAAAATTATATTTCTAGACAAGATTATTTACAGGCTCAGACATGGTAAAAAATACAGAGAAAGTGCTGCGAACAATCTAGTGAAGCCAAAAAAAGACTATGCTCCTTCGTGTACAATCAGCGTTCACGCACACACATGCACCTCAAAACGTGCTCACTCCTCTCAGTACACATGGTGCTGCATCGTCCAGTAAGCATCGCGAAAGCAAATATCCGTTACAGACCCGTGGTACGCACGGCTACACATCACGCTGTACATTTCCAGTATAAGCTAATCTCGCATTATACGGAAAGCCTATGCAATGCGAGGTCAGGTGATGCAATGGTCAGATGTAATGCTGTGTTGTAACGTGAGTCACAACACAGCGCTGATTTTCAGTGTGCCCCAGTGTTCCCAAGTGATGATGAGCGGGTGCCAAGCCAGCAAAAGCAGCCAATGATTATTATACCCAAAACAAATAAAGCAATAATTATTATATAAGAGTGTGTGGGGTGCGTGTGGGGGGGTGTGTGCGTGCGTTTGAACTGTTAACAAATACTTTATATTATATACACATACTTACATAACCATATTATTACATACATGATTATTATAAATGATAAAAAATTTAATAGAATCAACATTCATCAAGGGTTTGCTAATGAGACATACTGGACATAATAGATAAATCTCTAGTATCCCTGTGTAGTCTGTGGATAAATCGACTGTTTCGCCGCATGTCAACGATCGACTCGTGACGTGCCAGTGACCAACTTTTATTGTTTTGTCTCGCTCCTACAGTCTCGGTTGAGCTTACACAACACGTTTGGGTTATTTGTTTACTTCGCGCGGGCACTCGCGTTCTGCGTGGTCGCGTGACCAAAATACTATGTAATTTTGCTATAATAATGAATTTTTAGTAACACATATTGCGTGAAAATTTCAATAGGCTATCTACTACGATTGAAAGGATACAGCTGTCACAGCAAGGGCAAGCCCGCACTGCGATTTTTACTCGCGCGATTTTGATTGCAAATCGCGGTTGAAAAAACATCTCAGTGCGCGAATGAAAACCGCGCGAATAAAAATCGCTTCGGATACGGAATCCTAAAACATAATAATAAGTTTAAGTAAAATATTCCTTTCATTTTGTTCCCGTTGTATTCTTAGAAGCCTTTATGTTCACGCAAAAAAATATAAGACTAATATGTAAGATTAATAGAACATTTTGTTTCCAGTTTCAATCATTCGGCTCCTTCGTACAGTAATCTGCTATGATGGATTAGATACCTACCAAAAGTATGAATGTTTTATTCAAGCCTATATATAGCGGGGGCGGATATTATAACAATGACTTGAATGAAAATAAAGTAAATAAAGTAAATTAATGTAATTCATTCTAATAATAATGTTTAATAATGTTCTATATATAATGTATTAATATAATATATTAATATAATATATTAATGTTTAATTAATTAAGTACTAATATTTGTATGCCACCTGTGGCAGCACACAGAGAGACTACCTATAATGTACCTAACACCAAAATTACCTGTGTACACAAATAAACATTTTGATTTGATTTGATTTGAAACATTGGTAATGTTTGTTTCATTCAACTATATGTAATAAAAAAGGGTGTTTTTGCTAGGAGTTAGGACTGATACGTGAGATTAACAATCACTAGATTGTTTTTGTTAGGAGTTAGGACTGATACGTGAGATTAACAATCACTAGATCAACATATAGCGTGCCAAAGTGGCTTGCAATGTGTCCCCCCCTGCCATTTCTAAACTATGCAACGTAGAAAGTTATAATCTTCCACATTGATAGACCTTTATGAAAACTCTCTTTTAAAATTATTTTGAGTATAATGTGATTATAATTTTTTGAGTTATAGAGAGAAAACTGAAAAATACTTAAAACGTCCTAGTTCAAAGGTCATTGACCTTAGAGAAAAATCATGTTAGCAAATAATGCTCCTTTAGTTACTTTCTATTTGAAAAAAATCACAAAAAGTAACTTTGTGTTATGTTGAACACCCTACTTCAATTTGGCTTCTTGAATTTATCGCTAGATGGCGCTACTAACAACACGCTCTGAGTCGCGAATGCTGCCGATTATTGCAAAAACTAAAAAAGCATAGCCATGATTAATATTCGATTTGATTCGTTTGTAATTACACCTACTTAAGGAACCCTATAATACTGAGCATGGCCCGACATGCTCTTGGCCGGTTTTTTCATAATAAGTCTTTCGGATTTTGAAAATCGAACCTGGCATTACTGCTCCCAAGTTGCGCCACAACACTCGGTTCTCTGCCTTCCGCATCCAGTCCCCCAGGCCACGTTCTTCAGGTCGTCGGTCCACCTGGCGGGGTAGGGGAGGCAACAAAAAACTGACAAAATACAACATAAAAAAACTACTGATAAATTACTAATTCAGCATATGTACACACGGCTACACATCAAGCTGTACAAAACCAGTAAAGGCTGACTTCGCGTTGTAAGGAAAACCTATACAATGTGAGGTCAGCTTATACTGGAAATGTACAGCTTGATGTGTAGCCGTGTGTACTAAACTTAGTTAATAATGTTTAAATGAATTATACAAAAAAACTGTTATTAATATTTATTTATTTACTCCTCAGACCGGTGAAGTGTCACATTCCCTTACAAGATGCAGGGGTCTACAAGATTGATTGTGATTGTGGGTTATCATACATAGGGCAAACAAAGCGTAGTATAGCCACTAGAATTAAAGAACATATAGCTGACGTCAAGAACAGACGCTCCACAAAGTCTGCAGTGTGTGAACATGCCCTAGACAAACCCAACCATTTTCTTCGATTTGATAAACCACAAGTTCTGGCGAAGGAAAACCGATATGTACCTAGAATGCTCCGTGAGGCTATTGAAATTAAAAAACATCCTAATTTTAATAGAGAAGATGGTTGGCAGCTTCCACCTGTTTGGAACCCAGTCCTAAAAATAATCAAGTCCCAAACAGCACGCAACACTGTAAAAGATAATGATATTGTGAGTGATTACTGCGTGCATCGAAACGATTTTAATTAATAATATTGTACGGTAGATTAAAATAATTTTTTAGAAATATTTTTAACGACGCTTGTCATCTTAGTCTACCTGCGACCACGAAATGCTGCAAAGCTTTCGAAACGTCAGGGAAACCAATTTAAATAATATACGCGATTTAATCCGGTTAAACTTTGTTTTATTATTTATTTATTTGCCAAACAATATCCCAAGATTATTTACGAAATGTTAAATTCTGTTTTGAACCGTGAAACGTGTTCCTGTTTGTTTGCCTACACAGCCAGGCATACAATTTAGGCTTGCCTTTGCCTACATATTACGTTTCGGAAACGACTGTACATAATTTAGTTCTAAGCCGTGCCTGTAAGCCAAGAATGAGTTATGAGAATTAATTTTCAGATATAGACCTTACATAGGTTGTGGAAAACGTAAGGTTAGGTTAGGTAAACGCAAATTTTTAATGCGTATTTCATCAAATTATTTCTCGTCGTAACTTTCAGATTATTTATTATTATTATTATTTGAGGTATATTAATTTGTTCTCCCTTTTAAGGGGTAACAAAAGGCTATTCACACGGGCCGTAGCCAAGCGCGAATAGGGGCTAGGTAATAGTATAGGCAGAGGAGACTGATGACATAGTTAAGAATTTACGAGTAAGCCGGCAGGTGTTGAGTATGACTGCTTTCTGGAGAGTGTTAAGTGTGTGCTTAGGAACCTGTAAAATATCTAAACTACGTTTTATTATTACCTACCCAACGGGACTACTATGCATGCGCTGTTTGTCCGTCCATCCATCTATCTGTCACAAGGTTGTATGTTTTTAACCGTATAGTATGTAGCAAGTTGAAATTTTCACAGAATATGAATTATACTACGTACTAGAGAAGACACCTCGAATCGAATGTATTTAACACGTTTTAGAGCTCATGCACTCTCACATACTTAGCCACGCTTGCGCCGCGCGTGCCCCGCGGCCAGCAAGTTGCGCGATACTTTTTGTTCGTTATTTTGTTTCTCTAGCGTAGTACGGTCGACCGCACGTCAGTGGTAACAGTTTGACATTGACAGCGCTTTTATTTCGCACGCAGTAAGGATGGTTTTCTAATTCAAGTGTTACCACTGTCCTGCAGTCGACTGTACATATTACTTCAGTGTACGAAACCCTTTGTATGCGAATCCAACTTGCACTTGGCCGGTTTTCTGTTCATAACTAGCTTCCACCTGTGATTTCATCCGCATACTTTGAACCCTACACACAATTCAATTTTGAGAAAACTTTTATTCATCCTCCGAGCCTTTTCCCAATTATATTGGGGTCGGCTTCCAGTCTAGCCAGATGCGGCTGAACATCAGTATTTTACACGGAGCGACTGCCATCAGACCCCCGCAACCCAGTTACTGGGTAATACTGACATTCGGAGGTTAGACCAGTTGTCAGACTTTCAGGTTTCTGACTACCCGTAACGACTGCCATAGATATTCGTATGACAACCGGGACCGACAGCTTAACGTGCTCTCCGAGGCACGGAGGGGTCTCGATGTGTAACGAAACGGTCACCCATCCACAGACTCACCGCGGCAAGTGCAGCTTAACCTTGCAGATCGTACAATCCGCGCAGTCGTTGCATCGCTACGAGCCCCTCTGAGAAAAAAAAAACATTTATTGTTAACATAAATTATGTAAAGAGCTTTTGCGTTTTTTCGTGATTCTAGATCGAGTGGTTTTGTCTCCGCATTGTCTGTCAGTCAGTCAGTCAGTCAGTCACGGAACTGATTTAGGCGTCTTCTTTGTATCGTGCGTGTGGGATAACAAGGCAATAGCGAACGTTGACCCCTTTCTACTAATGCATTCTTTCATGATAACGATACCACGAATATAATTTTTCCGCGAAACGTATACATAAAAGATTTTCTTGATGGTTGGTGGTCAACTACTGTACGTTTCACGCACCATTTTTTGCCTCGTACAGCAAAACAGTGGAACCAACTTCCATCAGCGATTTTCCCTAATAAATTTGACATGGGAGAAATGAGCATAATATATTTTTAAAAGGTCGGCAATGCATCGGCAACTCCCCTGATGTTGCAAATGTCCATGGGCAGCGGTTATTGCTTATCATCAGGTGTCCCGCTGGCTCGCTTGCCACACGCTTGGCACTCTATTATATTAAAAAAACTTTGACGTGTAGTGGTAGTAGCCACATAGCAAATTCGTTTCATAGCAACCCGTGTAATACGCTTGCTAGATGACATCAACGACAAATTAGTATGTGTAACAATATCGTTTATAAATTACAACTTCGGGATAAAAGTCGGGTCAATGTCTGCTACTGCCTTGCCATCCCGCACGAACTATGGTAGATTTATTGAGCAATACTTTTTCTTATTTGCATGACAATACTATTTTTTTTTTGTTTTTAATTTCTTTATTTTTATTAAAACAACAAAAGCACACAGCAGCACAGCACATTACATGATTCACAGTAATCATAGTATAGAAACTTCCGTTCCGGCGATTGCCAAATATATTTAAATGGATACAAGGGTGGTATGCCACTGGTCAAATTTCTTTATCCAATGTGACTTTGATCAAAGAAATTGGATTATTTTCATCAAATGTTGTATGTAATAAAACATTGATCATCAAATAAATTGGATTGGATAAAGAGATTGGAGAAAGAAATTTGACCTGTGGCATACCACCCTAAGCAATAATAAAAGTTCTTTTGTAAATTACAATATTTGTATGTATAACTGAAGTAAAAATTTGTTTTCAAAGGTTCTGATTTGTATACAATTTACCTACGTGTTGCCTTTAACCAACTGAAACAATTCTGCTTTGTGGAATATCATAAAGATTGTATTATTTTTTGTAAGCATAGCGTATTCTTTGGTTTAATCCAAAGAATAAAACCGATATCTTTACCTTTTCCTTTCGATTGTATTTGTTAGTGACGTGGGACTATGGCCCAATTTTCCGCTGGTCTGCTTTAACTTGTCTAACATCCTGAAAGGCTTTTCTGGAAGTAAACAAGGGTTGAATATAATTGAATTTCCAATAACAAATCATGCCAAAGGTATTTCATTAAAATGACAATAAATTATGAAAAGAAAAAACCATTACATCGCACAATGTCATAGCTACGGCGCCTTTTTTGTTTGTTATAACAATTCACTAAGTTATTAGTTTTTTGTAGGTATCTTTAATTTTTTTCTTTTTAGACATATATTTATGTTGATTCAATTTTATTTTTCTATTATTGTCGCACGCTATTATATCGTTTGTCTCGTGACAATAAAAAATCTTTCTTTATTTCTTTCATCCGTTTCATACCCCCTTACAACCACCACGTTCGAAGCTTATAAGCTGTGAATATAACTGCTTTGTTTCTTTCGTTCCAATGTCAAATGAAATAAGAATACTAAATAATAATAAGAAAATAAAATAAGAATAAGAATAATAAGAAAACAAAAGAGTGAATAACTATTCACAATTCATACCACGTTTGTTTGTAAGAATTCTAATGTTTGAATAAATAATGTTTCATTTATTTGTTATAATCAAAAGTTCATGAACTTTTCAATAGGCAGCATAACGAACACAACAGAAGCAGATAAAAGGCAAACTGCAAATAAGTTCAAAATTTTCCTTTACAAAAGAACTGATGAACATTATTTTATAGCTCCAAGCAGCACACAATCTATTTAAATATAAGCCACCCAATTTAAATACGTCACTGTATAAAAGCGGGGTTCAAGGAATGGAGTGCCTTCTTAACTCTGCATGCTAACAAAGAGTACAATAAAGACTTGTTAGACTATCTGCATAAAACAAAAGCTGTGTAATGAACTTAGTTCACATTCAGTGTTGCGTCATCGATTTTCTTTTGTTTATTGTTGTACGATTTCGGTACGAAACGGAGCTTTGATTTAACGCGGCTTCCTACTCTTTTGTTGCAGTATTAATACCATCCAGTGATGTCATACTGTAGGGCAAAGGCACCATAAATAAGGAACGCGTTTTGACCAGTACGCTGGCTTACTGCTTGTTGATGATTTCAGCCTATTAAATCCATGTTTTTTGACGATGTGTTGACATATCTGACTGACGTATCTTAATTAGATTCACTTAAAAGTACCCACATTATATATTCAAAAATTTCGATTAAGATAACCTCTAGGGACACTGACAGTTGGGCTAGTCCACAAATTTAAAGTCGCTCAGCGAGCTATGGAGCGAGCTATGCTTGGAGTTTCTTTGAAGGATAAAATCCGTAACGAGATTATCCGGAGAAGAACCGGAGTGACCGACATAGCTTGTAGGATCAGTAAGCTGAAGTGGCAGTGGGCTGGCCATGTCTGTCGAAGGACCGATGGCCGTTGGAGCAGACGAGTCCTTGAGTGGAGACCGCGTATCGGCAAACGCAGCGTAGGGCGCCCCCTTGCCAGGTGGACCGACGACCTAAAGAACGTGGCTGGGGGGGACTGGATGCGGAAGGCAGAGGACCAAGCGTTGTGGCGCAACTTGGGAGAGGCCTATGTCCAGCAGTGGACTGCGATAGGCTGAGTTGATTGATTGAACCTCTAGGGCAAAAAAAATTTTTCACTGCAACATATATACTACTGTATCTGTTACAGTGAAAACCCGATTTCCAGGCAGAACTAGTATTGTCCAACACGCTTAGGCAGAACTAGTTTTGCCTAGGCAAAACTCCGCCTACTCTCTCTGCCGCCTCCTTCTAGTCACCTGGAGTGGGCCTGCGGGTGGCGGGGCAGTCTGCCGCTCGATCTGTCCAGGCCCGTGAGGGTGGTGCATTCTGTTCCGCGCACACCAGTCAAGAGAAGGGTGCGGCCGATGTTGAAGCCGCACGGGGAGAAGGGGCTCGCTTACTAGCGGCGAGCCAGGACCTGTCGGGGATGGTTGGGTAAATACATAGACTTTTCCACGCCTCTGGCCAAGGGACGTTAGAGGAACACCGTTTTTGGTCGGTAAGAGTCCGACACTGGCTCCGCATTCTCCGGGCGGAACGCGTTCATGAGGATTTCCCCACGAATAAAAGGATAAACTAGTTTTACCTTATTGAATTTTGATCGTAACAAATCAAAATACAATAAAACTCAGTTTTACCACTGTTCGTTTTGGATGTTGGTTTTATAGAACATATCACCAACATTTTTGTTTTTTGTTTGTTATGCAAACTAGATTTTTTTAAGTACTCAAGCGGCTTTTACTGCCCTGAATAAAAATGGGCTTAAAATTTACAACAGTGTTTCGTGGAATCGAAATCTATACTTTGTTATCTATAGCTTTTCAGCAATAAAAATCGGCCCACAAATCTCGGAGTAATCGGTGTACATACATGAAAAAAAAAAAAAAAAAAAAAAAACCCGCGGAATACATAACCTCCTCCTTTTTTTTGAAGTCGGTTAAAAATTGGTCGAAACTCGAATAAAATGGTCATAGATAATTTTTTTTACCTTTTTCCAACACAATACAATTCAATAATGACTAGATATTTATGATAAAAAAAACGCTTTTTAAGTGCCTGACTACTAAAAAGTAAAATACACTCTGATTTTTTTTAAATAGATTCAGATATAGTCTGAATATCAATTATAAAATCGATTGGAAGCATCGATTTAAAAAAAAAAACTTTTTTTTTTTTTCTGAAAATCAGATTTATTACAATTTAACTCGAAGAAGGTCTATGTTTTTCGTTTTCAAAATAACTTAATATTTAGTTTATTAATTGCCTCCCAAATATATATAATATTTGATTGAGTAAGCGGCTGCTGACAAAAGTGATTAGAACCAAAAGTGGGTGAAAAATGAGCTAGCTTTACGGTAATTTTACATAACTAGCTAGAAAGTTAAAATCAAGCTAATAAAATAGTGTTAATAAGAAAAATTGTATGTAAAAATATACGTGTTATTGGAATAACTGAAAACCTCCTAAGGGGTCATTGTACTCATCAGTGTGAACAACTTTTACTATGGGACCAACCCTAAAATCGCAAATAAACATATTTGCTGTTCTGCACATTTGTGTTAAGATTTCAGACTTGGTACCATAGTAAAAGTTGTCCATACTGATAAGTAAAGAGGTTTTCACACGTTGTCTATTGGAAAGAAAAATTCGCTTACGAGCAGGATTCGTACCTGTGACTCTTGCTTCCTGTATTCCTGGATATTTTTCGCTCAAAATTAATGGTTGTAAAATTGTCTGTTTTCCCTCGGTGACCACGTTACTTGGGACATCCAGTAAAATATAATGTAGAACAGAAATGGATTTAGTCGCTTCTTTCTACGTATGAATACTGAGTACAGTATTCATACTTAGAAGTAAGAAGGCCACCGAAGGGTATAATATATATTATTTCTGATATGACCACCAATACCCTTCCTAAATATAGGGTTAGAGGTGATATCTGTCACATTTGGCATAAGCCATCGAAGCGTTATGCTCAATTACATTTGCTCATTTCCTATTCGATAACGAGAGATAATAATAAACGTTTCCTTAACATAGCTTCTCTCTTGAGTTTCTGATGTTTTGGGTGTCATAACACAAATAATACGCACAAACATCCGTGTTTGGGACGAATATAGTCGTAGTCCATAGTATTATCTTTAACTACTGCATGGGACTAGACAGTGGCCTAATAGAGTAGTCTTGGGCTAGTAGAGTGAAGTTCTACATTTTAAGTCCCTTGTTTGATGAAGTTCTCATGATTTTCTTAAAAAAAAGTGCTTCACTTTTGTTGTAGGTGGCGCGGAGTCCTTTTTTTTATCATCGATGATGAAGATCTTATTTAAATCTGTGAAGATACAATCAGTATTATAATACAGATGGCTTAATTCTAAATTCAAAATAATATTGGTAAAGGAGCAATTTTCGTCCAAAATTCATCGATCTAAAAATAAATTTCTGCTGTACGAAATACAATTACCAAGCATTAAACCTCAACACGTAAAGATCAGTAACTTGGGAAGCTGACTGCTCACAAAATCTGACGTCACCGCATCGCATAACATAATCTTCTCCATATAAATCACCAAGCCGTCATTATTAAGTGAGACGCTGTATGTAACCCTGGAGGTACTCAGAGGGCTGTAACTGGGGTAAGTGTGTGGACTCATTAACTCATGCCTAATGATGTGCTGCTGTCTTACCCTTCGCTTTAGTATTCTATTAAATCAAGGCGCGCGTTTTAAGTGAAAAATGTGCTTAGCTTTATTTATGTTGGAGCAGCGCAGCGGTGATGGTGTGAGGATTTTGTGTGGTTATAAATGATAGCTGAAGCGCATTTTGCTAACAATTATAATAAATAAACAAAAAAACATCTTTCTATGAGCGTTATGGAAAGCCTATCGACTTTTTTTTTTACAATGTCATTTTTAAGTGATGCTAAAAAAAACTAATTTTAAAACCAAAAACAATATGGTCATTCCAAAAAAATAAACAAAGTTCAGGAGAAGCTTGAACAGTTTACTTATAGTTTTGTGGAAATGGATTGATGACTGCTTTATTTATTTTGAGGTCGGTCTTGAATTTGTAAAATTTAAAATTATAGTGCAAGTCATGTGATAATATTATCAGTTCATTACTGTCCCACTGCTGGGCACGGGCTTCTTAATGCGAGAAGTGTCAGGCCAATACGAAAAGGGTCAGGCCTAGTCCACCACGCTTGCCTAGTACGGGTTGGCGGACTAAACACATCATCGAGAAATGTATGGAGAACTCTCAAGGCATGCTGGTTTCTTCACGAATATTTCAGACTTCTGTTGCGTGTTGTAGATCGATGTTCAAGAAATGTTTAGATTTACTATTTTTAATTGAAATAGTGTAGTTTACTTTTACCTTGAAAGTAGAGGGATACCAGTATCATGAGAACCTGATGATTTATCTGGCTTCATATTCTAGCGAACGGTTTAGTATAAAAGACAACCCTGAAATATTCAATAACTTCGATGATAAATCAGTTAAAAGTGCTTAAACCTTTAATTAAAATTGTATTCCACTGAAATCAAACCAAGTACAAGATTATATTGCGTATTTCATATATTATCTGAGTCGATGTGTCAACCACCAAGGGATTTAGATACATAAATTCTATATGAACAAGGAAGTTGTCGAGTGATATAACGAAGTGGTACGTGAGTTGTACTATTAGGAATGTTTCATAGTAAATAGAACGACTTTAGTAAAGGAAACAATATCAAGCATAAAATATCCATTGATAGGGAGACGAGAGTTTGTATACAAAAGTTATGCCATAACGGAGAATCTTAAGTACTTTGACGAAGCATAGTTAATATTAGTTATAATTAACGTAGTTTGAAGGAGAGGGATCTTTTAACAACGTGCTTTGTGGATAGTCAAACAAACTACAATCAGGAATTAATACTTAATAATAAAAGGCTTTTAGTACTTACGTATAGTCAATCTACAACTTTACTAGTACTTTATGGTATCAGTTTCATTTGTTGTATCGTCATAAAGTTATGACGATACAACAAATGATCAGTCATAAAACAATGTGCTTAACATTACAATACGTGATGATAATACTACAGATCACCCTTTCCACCTACAGCTAAAATGATCCATTTATTATCATCATTAACAACCCTATCTGAGAATGGAAATGACGGTAGATGCCATCACAAATATTTATGAACCCGACTGTACCGTAGAGTACCAGTCAATGAAGATTTAATTTTGGAATTCTCTTTGTATTTCGAATGTCCATGATCCATGAATTGAATATAAATAATGAAGGTTGTACCCTCTATTTCTGTGGTTGTTCCCATCGTATAATAATATGCTTCACCAGGTGTTCTCTTCCCGCGATGGCCTAAGGCTACGTCACGATCAGTGTTGCCATTGATTGACATCTTCAAAACAATTAAGGAGATTTTTATTCATAATGAATACACATAGAATAAATTGCTAAATAGCCTATTTGTTATATCTTGTAATTTATCTAATTAGTTATTAAAGAATACTGTATAAAATTACTAGTTCAAAAGTTCTTCCTTATAGAAGAAAGTAAGTTAAAAAATGCATTTTGCTCTGGTAATTTATTTACACATAGTTGCAACACATCAAACTGACAAGTGTCACGCTAACAGCCCGCTATTGGCTCCACAGCCGATGACGTAGTTTTGTGCCAATCACGTGACCGAGCTGTCACGGGAAGAGAATACCTGCTGCCGAAGTGCGTAACTCGCTTGCCATCGCAATAAATAGGATTTCAATGTTCATTGCTCCGTGTGTTTTGACAACTCGTCTAATCGGCAACTATGTACCACGCAATGAATATTGTTATCATTTCAAAATGAAAGCTAATGTCAATGTCAATGCATTACACAATTACCCCACTGGTGAAGCATATTATTATACCATGGTTGTAACTATACCTTTTTTATTGCTGCATGAAATGTGTTGGTAGTGCAGTGTTTGGGTTTCACCAGTGGTCGTGAAAGGAAAATGCGGACTGTACTAAGCATGAAATTCGTGTAAAAATATAAATTATTTTACTGAGAATTGGAGGTTATATTTGAACGCAACTGTTCAAAAACAATTGATTGTTACAATACAACTTCTGTTAAACTTAATTAAGTTTTAAATTAAGTTAAACGGTGTTGACATCGAAACAACAATGTACATAATTTTTACTCCAATATTTGTATCTAATCCAATACATTTTAATTACATTTCTATGATGAAGGATGTTTGGAAGGAAAAAGTAATTATAAGAGTATCTGTGCTGCAAGAACGTCGGTGTTACGTGCACAAGCGAAGCGTAACACAAAGGAACGCATGGAGTAATCATACTATGTCAACAAAACCAAAGGAGTAATATGTTTGGGAGCAAAAAGTAATTATTAGAGGATCTGTGTTGCAAGAACGTATGTGTCGCATGCACTAGTGAAGCGTAACACAAAGGAATATATGGAGTAATCATACATGATGCCAGCAAAACCAATTTCCAAATCTCTAGAATAATAAATCACTGATTGCGATCCTCTTTATAGTAGTTGTACGAACATAAATAAAACAAGAATGAAATACGACTATATTCTTAAAACAAAGGGTAAAACCATTTGGCGTAACGAGTCAAAGGATTTGTATCGAGTCAATCAGGCTTATGTACCTAACTAGCTACTTATATCCCTAACTTCTAACCATTAAAAGATCTGACGTCACTGAGGTATAAGGAGACCTCCTTTTTGTAGACAGAGGTATATAATAAAACAAAGAAATGTTTGTTAAAAGTTGAATGTTATTGGATTTTCTTGTGAAACCAAGATATACAGAAAATAACTTTAAGTTATTCTGAAGTTTGGCTGTAGACATTGAAATTATTAAATCAGAACAATTTCATTAAAATGTGATGTAACTAATAACTCATTTATTTTTATTTACAGTATGATGTTACAAACATTCGGCCATACGTCAGTGGTAACACTTGAATTACGAAAATCGCCCTTACTGCTTACGAAATAAAGACAAAGTCAAGATCAAAACGATACTGACGTGTTATCGTCTACATCACCGCTTTTAATATTGTCTCGAAAAACATGATCTTGAGCTCGGACGAGTAAAAAAGGCGGACGGAATCTCGCTAAACAAAGACTGAAGCACTTAATGTTTTCCTAAACACACTATTATGTCGAAAGCATTTTAATACACCAGATTTATACTGTCATTATATTAGTGACACTACAACTAACAATGACTACCGTCACACTGGATTTTTTGCGTAATCGCGGCTTTTTGAAATCCCATGATTAGAATGTACCCATACTTTTCAGCGAGCCGGCTTATTATGGATGCTTCACAATAATAAATATTTTTGGGACATTTTTACACAGCACCATCTAGTCCCAAACTAAGCAGAGCTTATACTAATGGGTACTAGACAATGAATATAATATTTACAGACTTTTTTTGTTGTAAATACATACTTATAAAACATAAGAAACACACACACCCAGGCCAACACAAACACTTATGTTCATCACACAAAAAATTGTGTCCTGTGGGAATCGAACCCACGACCTCGTGATCCAGCTGGTCCGACACTCGGACCACTAGACCACAGACGTCATCAAATTCGTCGTTATTGTTTAGCGAGATTCCGTCCACCTTTTTTATTCGTCCGAGATCATGAGAAGAAAGATTGGACGATAATGATTTTCAAAGGCTTTGTTTTTTACCTTTTTTATTTACTCGCTTTCAATCATGTCCGTCTGTTCGGTAAATTTTTTGCTTTTTTTCGATTTTAAATTAACTTCCCGATGAGCTGGAGATTTGAAACTTTAAACATAGCTCAAAACTGTACAATGCCTTCTTTTTTAAAACGTGAAAAAAATACTTTTTCATCAAAACCGGTAGTTGACTACTGTTAAAAAATACCAAAATTTTTACATTATTTAAAAGCAAGTACACACACGAAAACATTTAAAAAAAAAATTAAAATCTAAAAAATGGAAGACATAGGTACACAGTTTTTAAGTTTTTGGAAGAAGCATTTTCTGTCCTTGTCATGCTAAACGGACATTGTACAGAGAGATGACAAGTTACTATGAAAGTTTAGAACAATGATGTCATACTTTGATAGTGTGTCTCTGTCTAATGAAAAATTTAAATCGCTTATTATTTGGACATTTTATTAAATACTTTTTATTGAAAAAGTTTCGATATTTCTAATTAAAAAATAATTACTCACCTTCCTTCGATGTTTCATCAAATCGGTGTTCAATAATAATTCTGGAATGAAATATGTCGTCGTTATTCAAAGGCACTTTACGGTTGTTCCATTTATTTTATAGTAGGCACGTGTATTATAGTATCTATCTTTTGAATTATTTATTCCTATGTACATAAGTACGTTTCACCTTTTTCCATTAGTTACTTTTTTTGTGAATTGTTAAAGATAGAAACCAAAATAAAAATAGAGCCAATTTGTGCTCTGACCAATTTTATTTATTTATTGTAAAAAACTTTCCATTAAGTACACAAGCTTCAATAATGACACAAGCGGTAATACCAAAAAAAAAAGAATGAATTGAAGATACTCTAAGATAGAATATTAAACCTAAAGTTGGGGTGCTGGCCAGAAAACCTCCACGTGTGTCTGACGGCTGCTTGTCCTTCTGGACACGTCAAGAGGGAACGGCAGTTGTTGGGCCGGTGCACCCTGGGCACGGGCAATAAGTCTCCTTTGGACCGGGGGACCTTATTGCCCGTGGCGAATATTCTGGCACGGGAGGGGCCCAATGTGGGCCAATGGGAAGTTGCTCCGCGTGTCCCTCTGAGAAAGCAGAGGGCACTGTGGAGGAGCAGGGGCGGGCCCGGTGTGCACTCACCCTGCCACTGGGCAGGCAGCGGGGGGACTGTCCTTCCCTGCCCCCGTCGGTCTCGTAATCCCAGGAGTGCTTGCTGAGTAGTGTTCTCGCGCCTCTTGGGACCGAGGGTCTTGGCTTCACCGCCCGGACCGCGAGGAAGAAAACCTCTATAAAAATTACAGGAGGATGGGCCTGCGAGCAGTAGACTCGGGGTAGTCTGCTGCCCGACCGGCAGCTGGCGTAGTTTGCACAGTTGGTAAAGGCCCGTGAGGTGAGGTAGCGTGCAGTGTTCCGTGTGCGCCACAGAGGAGGGTGCGGCTGACGTTAGGCCGCACGGGGAGAAGGGGCTCGCCTGCTTCTGGCGGGCCGGGACCTGTCGGGGTCGGTTGTGTGAATACTCACGGGTTCCCACGCCCCCGGCTAAGGTAGTTGAAGGAACACCGTGGTGGTTTTAGTCGGTAAGAGTCCGACACTGGCTCCGCCTACCCCGGGCGGAGTGCGTCCATGAGGATTACCCCAAGGGGAAAAAGAAAAAAAAAAAAAAAATTAAACCTAAAGTTGTTACTACTCATTTATTTACACGTCTCTACGATTCGTCGGTAGAAATTAGACTGCCTCTATACAGGAGTTAACAGGAGTGCTAGCGCTACGTGTAGGGATGTGTAGAGTCGAAAAACCGCCATCAGTTTGGCCTCCCTGACTCTCCAGCGTAGCCGCAGGAGTCCTCATCCAGCAGCCTAACACCATCTTGAAATTGATATACATTCATCATTGGGTCTGCTCGTGACCACGGTCAAAGTAACTTGGCCGAAACGTCGAGGTTAGTCAAAATGTCTGCTAAGTTTTGATTTAATTGTGCGCGACAAGTCCCGTAAATATAGTTCAATATGATATTTTTGGGACATTTTTACACAGCACCATCTAGTCCCAAATTAAGCAGAACTTGTTCTATGGGTACTAGACAATGGATAAAATACTTATATAGGTACTTTGTTTTTTGTAAAAACATACTTATAATACATAAGAAACACCCAGACCAACACAAACACTTCTGTTCATCACACAAATATTTATATCCTGTGGGAATCGAACCCACAACCTCGTGATCAGCAGTCCGACACTCAAACCACTAGACCATTAACGTCTTAAAAAAAACGCCGAAACAATGAAGCTAGGCGCGTTCCGGCGAAATTATTGAACTGTCTTAAAGCCTGCAACGAAATTAATCAGAAAATAAATTAGGAGGAGAAAAATTGGTGAGTACAATCATCGCATAAAGGATTGTTAAAGAATTAACAATAATCATGTAAAAAAATGTTAAGAGGAAGTAAAATTGTTCTAGATATCCAAAATAACAAAAGCTAAACTAAAATCACGTCACACTAAAACCCGGGATCTAAAATCGACACCTCTTAAAGAACGCGAGAGGTTAATAGAATGGAAGTATGGATAAAGTCCCGACCTCCAGTCTTAGACTGACCTACATACATTATTCACGTTGATGACTGTACATGGTCTAATTCAAACGAATCCCGTACAAGGGAACATTAAGCTTAAGCCGAGATTCTACGTCCAATACACGAACATTATGGGCGCTTAACTCCCAAATTATTTGCTGCTGTTTGGGCTAGTTTACTTACTGCAAGTTGTCTCATTAAGTTGGATTTAGTTACTTGAAACACAATTAACTTCACTAAGAACACTGAACAGTTCTTGGTGCTCGTTTTGTGCGAATGTCGAGTTTATTATATTGTAGTGTGCAAGTTGTTTTTGTTCGTTTGCTGTAGTGTGGTAAAGGAGAATGTAGCAGCCAAAGGCCAAGCCAAGCCCCCCATCAGTAAATATAATATTACTCTCTGAATATATCATTTATCGAAAATTCGTTTATAACTATTGAAGTACGGGTACTGTAGTTTAATCAGAAACTATTAATATTGTAAATTTTACTTCGCTGTAGTTGTAGAAAGAAAAAGTGCGAAAAATTGCCACATTTGGCATTTTTTATAAACTACAGCGAACTACATTTTATAGAGTTAATAGTTTCTGATTAAACTACAGTACCTGTACTTCAATTGCCGACAACGAATTTTCGATAAATGGTGTAATCAGTGAGTAATATTTTTTTTATTGATGGAAGAGCCACTTTGCTGCTAAATTCATACAAAAAATCACAACAATACAAAACAGATATAAATTGTGGAAAGAAAAAAAACCCAAAGATGTAAGCGGAAATTAAATTCGATACCAAGAGCAGTTGTCACAGTAGCTTAGTGCCTAAAGCACTGGCGTACTGAGCCAGCAGTCGCAGCTTCGATTCTTGATCGTGAGCACTTTTTTCTTTCCACAAGTTACATCTTTAGATTTCGCTTCGCATGCGTGAATGCCACAGAAATATATAGATAGAATGGAAAAGTGGGTGGGCGCGCGTGCCAACACTCTGCATCATAGTGCAGGGCTTTTCAAAAAATTTCTCAGTACGCCTTGACTTGTTTCTGTAAATACCAAAAACCAGCAAAAATGCCTAATTGCGCTGTTTCTAACTGCAGAAACAAAAGCTGTAAATTTTATTAAAGTTATTTTTTTAAAATTAATGACGTCAACATGAGAGGCGTGGTTTGTCCGAAAGTTGCCACGCATGAATTGCAAGTAAAATTGTGATTACAACCATTCTATCTATTTATTTCTGTGGTAAATGCGTTAAAAATAATAAAATAATACAAAACAGTTTAGAAATGTCATGTATCATACATTATTACATAATAGAGTATTGCTATTTCAATTATTGTTAAAAAAATCAGTGCCATTGTTTTAAATTGGCAAAGAATCCTCTAGTCTAAAATGGTGCTGGTATCCTAGTGTGAGGTCTAGGGCTTCAACCAATGTTATGTATATTTTTTGCCACAGTAAATACATTTTAATTTTATTTTATTTTAAATACATTTCAACACGAACATAAATAAATATTAGTACATTATGATACAAGTGAGCTAAGTTGACTATTATACTCGAGGCTGGATTGCAGCCCGAGCCGAAGGCGAGGGCGTAATGGAGCCGAGAGTATAATAGTCAATGCTCACGCGTGTCATACGACGTTTTTCAACACACTTGCGAGAAAAAAAACATAAATTACACATTTTAGACAAATATTGAAAAATTATACAAATGGCGCGCGGACCGCGCGGTGACATACAGCTATGCGCGCGCAGGTGGTCGAAGGAAACCGCCATACAGCCTAATATAAAAATATTATAAATTGATGTTTTTATTTATAACACAAATTAATATTAATTTGTTGACAAAAATTAATAATTTGATGAAATGAAATGTTTATATCGCATATTTTAGTTAATACAGTTGATTTATTCCAAAAATGTTTAATTTAGTTCAGGCATAAAAACTCTTTTCTGCGATTTAAAAATAAACTGTAAAGTAAAAAGCACTAGTGCAATAATATAATGAAAAAAGCACGCGTGCGTTATAAGCCACATTATGAACCTAAAAGCGATGCAATAAGAGCCACTTTACGAGCAAGTGTGTTGAAAAAATATTTTGGGACATTTTTATACAGCACCATCTAGTCCCAAACTAAGCAGAGCTTGTACTATGGGTACTAGACAATGGATATAATACTTATGTACTTTTTTTTTGTAAATACATACTTATACAATACGTAATACAATACATAAGAAACACCCAGACCAACACAAACATTTTATGTTCATCACAAAAATATTTGTGTCCTGTGGGAAAAATCATGTTTCTCGTTCTTTGTTTCAGAAAGAAACCTAGTCAGGTTAACTCATTTATATTAAAAGAAAAATTGTTTCTGCGCTCATTTGCTTCGATAAAAGGGCGTCAGATTTATGTCAGTCTTCCGGGTTCTTTTAACTTGTGAAAAAGGTAAAGTCTTCCACCTTTCTGCGCTGGAGTAAACAAAAAATTTGAAAAGGGAAAAGTAACTGCAGTCAGTAAAAAGTAACCCGAGGGGGGCACAGTTCAATAGAAAGACTGCCAGCCTAATTAAATACATCAGCGCCATCTCTAAAATGTGCGGCATATCTCAATTTGTCGGTGATGGCCATCAGAGTGTATAATGTTTCGTGGAAATGGCTCAGATATCACCTTTTCCCCTCCTTTTCATCAGATAGTGCTAAATTTCATACATGCTTAAATTTGACTAGACATGATATGACACTTTTGTTCATATTATATAACTATACTCTGCATAAACAACTGTGTTCTGTAAAAATAGCCTTAAAGTTACCATTAACGAAACTATCTTTACTGCCTCTGCCAACATAACAATGTCATCATCATCATCATCATTTCAGCCGAAAGACGTCCACTGCTGGACATAGGCCTCCCCCAAGCAACGCCACAACGACCGGTCCTGTGTCTTCCGCATCCAGCGGATTCCCGCGACCTTCACCAGGTCGTCGGTCCACCTTGTGGGGGGCCTACCCACGCTGCGCCTTCCAGTACGCGGTCGCCACTCCAGAACGTTACTGCCCCATCGGCCATCCGTTCTGCGAGCAATGTGCCCCGCCCACTGCCACTTAAGTTTGGCAATTCTTCGGGCTATGTCGGTTACTTTCGTTCTCCTGCGAATCTCCTCATTTCTGATTCGATCACGCAGGGACACTCCGAGCATAGCCCTCTCCATTGCCCTTTGAGTGACTTTGAGCCTTCTTATGAGGCCCATTGTGAGCGGACACGTTTCAGTACCGAAAGTAATTACTGGCAACACACACTGGTCAAAGACTTTCGTCTTGAGACACTGCGGTATTTTGGACGAGAAGATATTGCGTAGCTTCCCGAACGCTGCCCAACCGAGTCGGATTCGACGATTGACCTCTTTCTCGAAGTTGGACTTGCCTAGCTGGACAGTTTGTCTTAGGTATACATAATCGTCAACAACTTCGAGTGTAGATTCTCCGATGTTTACGGGAATGGGTGCTATATGGGAATTCGACATAACCTTTGTCTTGTCCATATTCATTTTAAGACCCACTCTATCAGAAGCTCTACTGAGGTCATCGAGTATTGTACCGATACATATGATTATACCATAACAATGTATTCAACATTAATTTTACATCCACACCTGTGGTAATAAAAACGCCAGATATGGGGAAAAATACATAAAAATTCCCTTTTATTTTTATATTTCCCCTTTTTTCAATAAAGCCATGACTCGCAGCTTTATAATGGCTTTCCGTAACCTCTGTCATAGATCAAGTAATCGTTTTGTCGTACATCAAATACGCGAGTTTTCGTATATTGGACTTGAGAAAAGTTCTTTACAATATATTTAAGAAATTTGTTTAGGAAGCTGCTTTAGTTTTTAACACCAGGCTATTAAAAGCGCTATTTTGCTATTTATGTATCATCAACCCAGCCTATCGCAGTCCACTGCTGGACATAGGCCTCTCTCAAGTTGCGCCACAACACACACATATTTATGTATATCGTTGTTTAAATGCATTGTATTATTTTGATCAATTTGGAACCGTGCCACTAGAGTCTAACGTTTCAAAATTGTTATTAGGTTTGTTTGAAATAAAAAAAACATTTGAATTTTCACACTTTTTTATTTTTAAATATATTTTGATGTTTTTTTTCTATTCAGCGGTTGTCAGTTAGAAAACACAAAAGTTTTGTAATGATTTTATTTTTTTATAGAATACTAAACATCTCAATACTCTTTCATATCAGAGGCAGCGTGCAGGTAAACATAAGAAAAGTATTAAAAAAAAAAAAAAAACATGTATAAAACCTAATCTGTATTCTTACAAAATATTACGTATTCATGAATTTTATTTCCCACCTCCAATGTTTGCACCTCGGAACTCTTTAAAACGAGCTCGGGGAAAAAAGTACAAAATCACAAATGATGCCACCCATTTCCATGCTCTTAGGTACACCAGCCGCATTAAGAGGCATTAGTTTAGTAACAAAGGGTGGTATGACAAAGTGCCTTTCCTTCTGGGAGGGTACAATAGAGGTGTCGCTTGTTGTACCCGAAGTCGCACGCGACGGGGCGAACATTGGACGACCTTAACGACTTAATGCATCGTCTCGTTATTTCTAGAAATGAAAGTATTTTGCCGTGGTTACCTTTTCTTGGTTTATTTTTACGAAGTTGCTGTGTGGTTTTATGGTTAATGTTGGCCGGTGGTACCGCAATGGTAGAAACGAAATTCTGAAATAGGTTTGATAACATTGTTTGCATTTACGTTAAGTTTTCATTTTATTTTATCTACCTACTAATAATTATTAATATAAATGGTTTCACTCACGCTATTCCATCGGGTGTGGGGTGCATTAAAAGAGCCTCCATGAGTGACGATATTTAATTGATCGTCCGGTGCACCCTGGGCAGTCAGCCCCGCTACCAACCTGCTGACTGGTTAATCTTTTCCCCACGGCATGAGCTATTATCATTATGTAGCTCATGTCTCCACGATAGAAGAAGAAGATCGGGTGTGCCCGACCAGTAGTACCTACTAATAGTACTTTCTTTTTAAAGTTAGTAACCATTATTTTTTTAGGGTAATTAAAACCATAATCTACTTCTAAAATATCAATGATATTTAAAAGTACAGATATGTTACTTGCGCTCGCGATCTGAAGACTCGAAAACGTCCTAACTAGGACGTTTTTCTATAAATCCGCGTCAAGCAATGCGCCGAGCGTGGCAGGTGACAACAAAAATGCCGTCGTGTGTGTACAAAAACTGCTGCCTAATTGCGTAACTCACTCGCGATCGCAATCATCTGGATTTCAATGTTCATTGCTCTGTGTGTTTTGACAATCCATCATATTGACAACTACGTACCACGCAATGAATATTGCTGTAATTTCAAAATGAAAGCTGATGTCAATGTGAATGCATTACACAATTACCCCACCGTTCTAATTATGACGCGAAAGTAACTTCAAGTAACCAACTTACTTACTTTGTATCTACTAGTTTGTATATTGTGCTGCCGCTGCGTATGGAACATTTTTTTCGGTTGTTTTGTTAGGGTACGACATATCTATACTTTTAAATATCTTTGTAAATTTTATTTTTTCCTTTTCATTTGTATTCTTTCAGTCGACAAAGGCGAACTTCCTTTTTTCGTCCGTTTCCGTAAAAAATCAGCTTACAGTAAGTGCTCGGTTGAAATTATTCAGATCACTACAAAAACAACTTAGGAAACCGTACTTACATAGAGAACACGATTTTTTACGTTTGGATAACATTGGTCTGGCAAAAACGTTTATTTTCCGGAGAACAGGATGGACAGGGAATACTAATCTGTTCCGGTAAGGAAACGGATCGGAAGGGGCGACCGGCTAGCTTTGGGCACGGGGACCCTTGATTAGGAATCCGGTGGGCGTGCTATGTTATTTGAATATTCTAGATTTGGTGTGAATTGTATATAGTATTTGCCTTCAAAACATTTATTTATTAATTTCTAGTCCCCCTAGCCGGTTTTCGCGAAAAAAAACTCAATGTACAGACTTTTCGACCTTTACAGTTTTATTATAGTATAGATTATATTCTTTATTGAACATACACCAAACGATAACAAAGACAGTAGTTTACAGAAATATATTATAAGTACAGTCGACTGCATGACAGTCAGAACAGAGTCAGTACATAATTATAAAATCGCCTTTACTGCTTACAAAATAAAGGCGCTTATGAAATAAAGGCGCTGTCAATGTCAAACTGTTACCACTGATCTCTTCCAGATAACCTTTGGATGGACTAGAAGAATGGGAACCGATCGTGGGTAGTTACGGTGTAAAAGTAAGTACGTTATATTCTACAAGAAGATAAAATAAAATGACTTCGTTATGAGATTCTTTTCATTCTTCATAATAAGATAAAACAGGTTTCCTGGGAAGGTATGTCCTACTGTAACGGCAATTTTTTATTTATTGATAAAATTACAAAGAAAAATATTAATTTTTGACACCGATATTCGTTGGGACCGAAAAGACTGGCAGCATTGCCAATACTTAATTCAATATTGGTAATGGTACTTCTTAAAAAAAAAGTTAATAAGTATTATATCCATTGTCTAGTACCCATAGCACAAGCTCCGCTTAGTTTGGTACTTGATGGTGCTGTGTAAAATGTCGTAAAACTATTTATTTATTTCACCCAAAAAACTTTAGTCAAGTCAGGCCTTTGTTCAAGTAAAATGTTGATAAACTGCATGTTCATCACCAGTATCATTTCAGCCGAAAGACTTCGACATAGGCCTCCCCCAAAAGGAGGGGAATATGCTATCATCGCCACGTTTGGCAGAAGGGTTGGCGATCGCAATTCTTTGAATAAATACTGGTGGACCCTTAGTCGCGTTTTCGACACCCACGAAAAGAGATGAGGTGGTGCTATTCTTTGTTGTCCGGCACCACAGGGAACTGCTGCACTTTAAAAAACGTACACGTTGGAAACATTTTAAACGTGAAAATTTAAAATGGTGTATTATTATGCAAAGTTATGAAATGCCATTTTATGAAACATAACTGAAAAAGTTTCAAAACTGGAAACAAGCGTCGAAAACATTTCGTAAACAGTAAACAAATATTTTTCATTTGGTTTAAAAAATTATAACTTGCCTTGAACTGTGTTCTACTTTAAAACACCTTAGCCTAATAAATCATGTCCATGAAAAGTAAACTCTCGCCAGTTTTTGTTTTCTATAAAACACGAGCGAAACAGACGGGTTTAAAACAAAGATATACTGGCTTTCACCTACATACGCCAAAGTTTCTGGATTCACCCAGTTTTGGATGGCTGTGTGTCAAAAGTTCTTTGCCATATTTTACAATTGGGTATTTCTCTATTATGTACTAATACTGGCTGTAATAATAATGTACGTGTTATTTTGTCTTTACATGGATTGTGGTGGAATTTATTTTCTGTGAACGTTTTAATTTTTAATAGCCCGAAGTGGCAAACTTAAGTGGCAGTGGGCGGGGCACATTGCTCGCAGAACGGATGGCCGATGGGGCAGTAAAGTTCTGGAGTGGCGTCCGCGTACTGGAAAGCGCAGCGTGGGTAGGCCCCCCACAAGGTGGACCGACGATTCCGCTGGATGCGGAAGGCACAGGACCGGTCGTTGTGGCGATGCTTGGGGGAGGCCCATAGGCCTCCCCTAAGCTGGACATATCCAGCAGTGGACGTCTTTCGGCCGAAATGATGATGATGATGATGAACGTTTTAATGTTTAAGGCAATGTATGTTACCTATACAACTTTTACTATGGGAACAATTCTGAAATCGTTAAAAAAAGCAATCGCTCCATGGAAAATGTTTCGTATTTCTTTAAATTTTTGGTAATTTTGTGCGTGAAATTAATATTTTTTCATTCTTTCTGTTCTTTCTTTCGTGTACTTGAACAAAATTAAATGAACAGCTAATATTTTTTCACGATATCAGTATTGATCAGAATTGGTAAAATGTGTTCAAATTGATAAGTATAATCTTCTGTTACAAGGGCAGGAAGATTATGATATACCTAATTCTGCCGCCAAACAGTGTTACTTGCATTGCTGTGTTTCGGCTTGAAATGTGAAGAGACTTTTCATCTTCATGTCTCAGTTTGGCGAACCGACTTGCAGTACCATTTAGGCAACCACCTAGGTGTTATTGCAGTTGTTATGGGCAAAGGTAACTGCTTAACACCAGCAGGCGTAACATGACCGATGTAGACATATAGTAGATATTTGTCTACGGAAGAATAGACAAAACTACATTATATAGAACTTTATCTGTCATTTTGTCTATACTTTCGTAGACAAAACGCTTGTGTACAATGGTCATGCTACGCCTGCAGGTGGGTCTTTAGCTCGTTAAGCCACCCTGTACTATGAAAAAAATAACAATACAGAATGTTTTATTAAATTATAATTTTGTAAACTGAATTGTTTGCTGCGGTAGGACGAGGTTTTTGTAGACCTCTATGAAAATAGTATTATCTCGTATGTTACAGCTGTCCTCAACAATACCCTCGTTGGCTCTTATAATGACAGTTTGAATGTTTGCGTTTAAATGGGAGCCATTAACATAAAACTAATTTGTGCGACCTCAGCGGCTAATATGTTAGTCACAATAAATAGTTATATAAGTTCCACTATTCCTTTCAGCTGAACTCTTGGGGAGGCAAGGCGAATTATTCAGAAAGTTAGCTCGTTAAACCTCGTGAGACACGGTTAACTTTCTTAAAGTGAAACACGAGGAAACGGCGAGACGAATATACTAGTACTTATATTGTTCAAGACTTAAAATAGATTCTATTGTTACGGCTGGTTTCAGAACAGTGCGGATTTTTCTGCGGACCGACCGCGCGGTGCTCCGGAGCGGAGACACGTGTGGCGTTAGAACATCGTTTTACAGTGACGCGGATTGTTCCATATGGAAACGCTTCGCACAAGAGTCCGTGCAAGAAAACTGCGCATAGATGAATGCGCTCCTGTTTGTTTCGCTGCTCAGTCTGCATTTCAGTGTTGTGGAGCATCTGTGTTCTGTAGGTATAGTCAGTTTATAAGTTTGCATTCATTGACGACGTCTGTCGTCTAGTGGTTCGAGGGTCGGACTGCTGATCACGAGGTCGTGGGTTCGATTCCCACAGGACACAAATATTTGTGTGATGAACATAAGTGTTTGTGTTGATCTGGGTGTTCCTTATATATTATAAGTATGTATTTACAACAACAACAAAAAAGTATATAGGTATTATATCCATTGTCTAGTACCCATAGCACAAGCTCTGCTTAGTTTGGGACTAGATGGTGCTGTGTAAAAATGACCCAAAAATACTTAAATATATTTATTTATGCATTCCAAGCCGATTTCGACTACTACTACGCGATTATATTCCTAAATATAAATAAAAGTCTTAAGAACATGGATGTTTTGCTCTGATATGACTGATGTAGCCTATTTTTGCTGAAAAGCTCCGCATTCCACGAAATAGTACATAACTTTACAAGGCGGTAATTTTTTTTGTTTATCTTGCTTCTCATACAGTTCTTGCCTCCTGTTCCTTTCAAAGTTTTGCACATTTTCTTGCATAAGACGTCGCCATGCAGGATGGTCTGCTGCCAACAACTCCCAATGAGTAGGATGAATGCCACATTTCTTCAAATTTATTTTCTGAACATCATTATAACGCAGGAATTGGCCACCGCGTTTACGCTTACCAGATTCTAGTTCAGAATAGAAAATGCGTTTTGCCTTCATCTCTTCAGAAATTCGAGTCAGGTGTCCGCATCTATGCAACTGACGCTGGATATGCTTCCATACCGCAAACATTAGCTCGTCGTAGAACATCGGTATTACGAACCCGATCCGACCATTTGATGTTCATAATGTCGCGAAGGCATTTCAGACGGAATCTGTCTAGCGTGCGTATGTGCCTACGTTTTTGCATTCTTATTATTTGTCACTGCCAATTTTAATTTCAAATGATATAAAACAATTATTTTAAACGAAGCGCTGAAAATATTCAAATAGCGAACGAAATGGATTACAAAAGCAATAATGAAATTGATTTTTGTATTATGACAGGCCATAATCAAAGTTAAGTCGAGCGTAAAAGCGCGCCTCCTTTATTTGAAAAGAAAAAACTTTCTATGCGATTAAACACACAGTTTAGATACCCCTTCCATTTTCAAAAGATGAATATAAACAGACTTAAAATGGAACACTGGCCTTTAATAAAATACAGCAATTAATCTAGACAAAGTTGGCGACAATATAACACAATTATTATCCTTTTAAAAGTCCGTGAAAAATTGTCCGTAATATATTTTCGTCTAAAGGGAAAAGTTACATTTGTTCATTGTAAAGATATGATATAAAGGTCTTTTGTTACGTCGGACAATAAAAAAGAATGGTGTCAGTGGAACGTGAAATAAATTAAACCGTCGCCATAAAAATCCTATGTCTATATAAAAACCCTTAATTATTTCATACGAGACTGCACGTGGCTTTGTTGTTCTGGATTTTATTGTAGACAAAATGTGTGCTGAGTATGCTTAGGTACAGTCAACTGCATGACAGTGGTAACACTTCAATTCGAAAACCGCACTTACTGCTTACGAAATAAAGATGCTGCTAATGTCAAAGTGTTTCCACCGACGTGCGGTCGACCATACCTACTTTCATGATGACTTTCATTTATGCGGTGAAGCGTGTAATCCACGTAGAAAGTACCATTTGTTTCCTACTAGTTAAGCAATATGTGGGTAGACAAACAGACTAAATTGCTCTTACGACATCTGGGTCCGACCTTGTTGACTTTACCCCTTTTACACCCTCTTACGAGTTCGATTTTGATCTCCACAACACACAAAAGAAAGATCAAATAAAGATTATTTACCCATATTTATTTATTTTTAAGGCCGCAACCCTTACGATGCTAAAAGGACTCTTTTCAGGTCAATGACATGCAATTCCATCTTAGGCCAGATTATTAAGGAAAAACGAAGGAAGCAAGGATTATTTATATGTATTTTATTATTATTGTGTGCATTAATAAATAAATAAATAAACCCACTGTTTGATTTAGGATTCTTCTGCAGATATCCATAACAAATTATCTAACGGAGAATCTTAGGAGATACAACTCTCATCCCCACATTTGAGGGACAGGACTATCAATTATTGGGTCAGGAAATTAAAAAAGTAACGATTTCTCAGTTACTAACTTTTATTATTTTAATTCTGTACACTTGTCACTTCATACAGTGCCCCAGCGCGACTGCCCGCTCGAGGCATCCCCGCCATTAAATGTGGAAGATGTCATTACGTGTCATACCATCCCACCATTTAAGTGGGGAGGCCTCAATCAAATCAGAAGCTAATAAAAAGTCAATTGATCTACTGAAATACATTGACAAACTAATTAATTACTAATAAATTCGGCTAACAAGAGATAATTAAAATAATTAATTAATCAACCATAAAAAATATAACATACAAATTAATTAGTCAGTGCTTAACTTTCTAATGTAGATAGATTGATAGACTATTATAATACTTCACAAAACCAAAGTAGACAATACAACATCTTTAATGTACTAGGACCTTACACAATGATGAACAAGTATGAATGCAAAGTAAAGGGTCAAATACTATTAATAATGCTGATGATACCGTTAATGAGTTCCCGGCTGAATTTCGGTCACGGCGGACAATTTCAGCGAACACTAGCCATCTGCGCGGGACATACTACATATAGTTACAATATCTAACTCTGTGCTATAGTCACACAAATAGATAGAATGGCCATGTGGGCAGGGTACGCGTGGCAGCACTATGCACCATAGTACAGGATATTTCAAAGCCTTTCTCAGCACGCCTTATGACTTGTTTCTATAAATACTGTAACACCCACAAAAATGCCTTATTGTGCTGTTTCTAACTGCAGAAACAAAAGCTGTAAAGTACATTTGATTAAGATAAATTAAAAAAAAATAATGACGTTAATATGAAAGGCGTAGTTTGTTCGGAAAGTTGCCACGCATGAAGCGCAAGTAAAATTGTGATTACAACCATTCTATCAATTTTTGTGGCTATAGTGCACACTGCACAGTGTGTGCGCAAAAACAGGTGTACTCTCTATCACTCTCATAGTCCGATGGAACGGCAATTCGACATGTTTGGTGAGAGATCAGGTGCAGGACCGACGTCTTTATGTGCTCTCCGAGGCACGGGGGTGTAGCACCGCCAACTTCCTGACTCCGGGCTGCTACTCAGAAATTTTCTTGACAAAAAAATCCCAATAACGCTTTTTGCCCGACCCAGAAATCGAAACACGGACCTCACGCTTAGCAGTCGCACTTCTGACCACTAGACCAACGAGGCAGTCTAAATACTCTATGGATGTGATTCGCCTTATTCTTGATAAGATCTATCAGACACTTCTTGTACCCAATGGAACAAAACAAGCTGAACAATGGATAGGTATAATCTGGTGGTCTTCAAGGCATGAATGATGTAGCAAACAGTTATTCACTCGTGCCTTGAAAGACCCGCATCATTGCCTGAACGATGACATAACATCAGAGTGCCTAGAACAAGTTTGAAACTTACGCATACGCGATCGAATGCGTCGACTTTCATTATTAAGTCAGTAGTACCCCTAGCGGAAACTAGGAGGAACTATTGATTTATGAATGAAAGTCAACGCATTCGACTGAATTTTTTTCGATCTCGTAAATTTCAAACTCGAAATCAGCACTCCGGTAAAGTAGCTGTGAAACGCAAGCCCATTTTGGATGAAAAAGAAACAAAATGTCGATATTGTTGTCCTCAGACCAGCATGGCTAACTAAAAAACTAAATCAGTTAAAATAAGAAAGTTACTTTTGAAGACAAACTGAATTCCAGTCGACCAAGATAAAAAGGAACGACTTGTATTGTCCAAGAGCTTTTAGTTCAAAAAGTTTCTCCCGAAAAAGATTTCCGAGTTAGAGATTAGATTAGAACCGAAACGTGGATACATTGGACGGGCTCCGGGACGAGTGACGTTTGAAAAAATATATACGACGCTTGAGACATAACGTGTTATTATTACTACGATACAGAAATATAAAGGAGAATTTGTTGCTTGGTTCAGAATAAATTCTGTTCGTGCGAAATGTTTCTTTTCTTTTTTCAGCCTTTGATTATTATCCAGTCATCAGCACATGTAGATCTGTTAATATCAAAATAGTTTATAATAGTTTATAATATTTCTTCAAATATTTGTGTTGAATCTTTATATGCTACTACTACACTAACTAACTGCTACTTCATGTTTAGTTTTCATTTCAATCAATCAATCAACTCAGCCTATCGCAGTCCACTGCTGGACATAGGCCTCTCCCCAGTTGCGCCACAACGCTCGGTCCTCTGCCTTCCGCATCCAGTCCCCCCCAGCCACGTTCAGTTTTCATTTGATCTTCTCTAATTGCAAAGTACTATTTGATAAAATTTCGAAGTTAGTCCTATGGAGAAGAGCTGGCAAGAAACTCCATGGATATACTCTTTTCAAGTAATAAATGCTATAATGCAACGGATTGTTACATGATTTGAAAAGAATTGTGTGAGAACAATGTAAGTTATTGAGTGAGACAAATTCACTGAGGTAAACTAATTCGTAATGATATTATGTTTCGACCATAATAAGAAGGAATCTATCAATCTGAAATTATGCCATTGATGGCTACATTATGCTCACATTAACAGTAATTGTATTACTAGTACATAGGCAATTTTATATTTGCCTTCTTATAACTTGCTACTGCAGCAACGATACGAGTGAAGATAGTCAATTGATCGTCCGGCGCACCCTGGGCAGTCAGCCCTGCTACCAACCTGCTGACTGGCTAATCTTTTCCCCACGGCACGAGCTATTACTATTATTTAGCTCATGTTGACACGATAGAAGAAGAAAACTACTGCAGTAGTAACAAAGGCAAATTAATTACCTATATTACTACTGTTTAACTGACTGCCTCGTTGGTCTAGTAGTCGCAGGCGCGATTCCTGAGTGTGGGGTCCTGGATTCGATTCCCGGGTCGGGCAAAGTGTTATTGGGTTTTTTCATTAGGAAATTCTCAGTAGCAGCCCGGATTCTGGATTTGTGCCCGGTCAATGGCAATAGGCTCTCCCCCTGTTAAATGGGACTATAACATAACTGGCGAAATGTGGGTGTACTATTACGCCTTTGCCTACCCTTTCGGGGAAATACAGGCGTGATGTTATGTTATGTTATGTTATTACTACTGTTAGTAGAATTGGTAGTAGCGCGGGTAAGAAAAGATCGAAACAACCAACGCAAACAGACCATCGCGGCAACGTTAAACTAACCACATTTAGCCCAAGTGCTTCAATTACTGCTTTGAAATTAGTCCTATCTTTGTTTTATCTGTTGAAAGTCACACATTAATTGAATATCGTCTCCGTATCGAACTATCAGAAACAAAAACTAAAAGAAATTAGATCTGTAGGTACATCATTTGGCTGAGTATTTGGTACAGTAGGCCAATTCACGTAACTAAAGAAAAGCAGTTGCAGTGCAGCTGCAGATAAGTTTTGAACAAAACAACACTTTTCATATTTTCTTATCTTCGACAATCACTGTCAGATACGAACTGCAGCGTCACTGCAACTTAATCGGTGCGTCATGAAATTACGTGAATTAGGGCCCAGGTTTTTGACAATGGTAACAATTAATTATTAATAGAAATTAAAATTTCACCATAATCCTCCTGCCCTAATCTCAATTTGATTGGGGTCGGCGCAGCATGTCTTTTCTTCCATACATCTCTACCAGCCGTTATCTCAGTGTTCATCATCATCATTTCAGCTGAAAGACCTCGCCCAAACGGGGGGGGGGGATGTACCATAATCGCCACGCTTGGCAGTGGCTTCTGAGTTTTCGCTTTCTTTTAATCCATATCATCTTTCACAAAATCCATCCATCTTTTCATTCCTCTTTTCCTATAGCCATCTACATTAATACTCAAAACATTTCTCATGAAAAGCTCCTGATTCCTCCGCATCAATCAAATTAAAATTAACATTTATATTCATCACAAAATATAATTCACAGATCCTAGAGCTAGAACTCATTTCAATTTCAAAAAACTGTGCAAAATTGCGTCCATTTCAGTCCAACGAACTTTTCAGACACTTTTTTTTAGTTCAGGTCACTGCCTCGAACCTTGAAAAAGTATATCAGACGAGTTGAAGTTTTATTAAAACTGTCACGTCCTTTAATTCAATATAAGCATCGCCCACACATATGATATTAGTGTGTGGTTTAGCGACCGGGGTTCGCACCATCT
Source organism: Asteroscopus sphinx (assembly GCA_949699075.1). Taxonomy (NCBI): domain Eukaryota; kingdom Metazoa; phylum Arthropoda; class Insecta; order Lepidoptera; family Noctuidae; genus Asteroscopus; species Asteroscopus sphinx. Next base: position 19,131,721 of record OX453013.1, read on the forward strand.
GTCGTCCCTAGCTTAACGAAGATTTAGTGATCTAACACGCGGTGTACAGCTATCTGCGGTAGGTTTTTACAGACTACTGTAAAGCTAATATATGTAGGGTATGATTTTCACGTTCTTCGTATTAAGGTAATTTTTTTATTCAGTGGTGACATTTGTGATAAACTGTTTATGAATTTGTATTATTTTATGGACAGTCTAACAAAGAGATAAGTATCTAGAATCACCAGACATACATCAAGTTTTCTCAGGACATTACAGATATTTTAGAGTTGAATAGTATTTTAATAACGGACAAAGTTAAACTGTATTTATATAAAACCCTATTCAAACCGATCTATCATAATTTCCTGCGAATTATTTATCTATATCTGGCAACCCTGGATACGTATCTCTTTGTTGGACTATACATAGCAGTTCTTTTATACGACAATGTTGATAAAAATAAATGAAATATCAAAAAAGTGTTTCGTGTGGTGCCGGACACAAAAATAGCACCAACCTATCTCTTCTCGTGAGTGTCGTAAAAGGCGACTAAGGGACTCATCAGAGTATTGGCAGCAGCGTTTTCTGAGTTAACCAACTAACTGCGATTGCCAATCCGACTGCCAAGAGTGGCGATTATACCATGTACCTCCTTTTTTTGGCATCCGCTCATCACTTGGGGACACTGAAAATCAGCGCTGTGTTGTGACTCACGTTACAACACAGCATCATGCTGAGTGTCAACCTCTTTGCCGCAGCTACGACATGCAGACTAGGTATCATACATTGAGTAAATGATTCCTGAAATGTACCCAATTTAAATTATTTTTATTTGCACCTACCGCCTGTCGCCTTGTTGTGGCAATAAATCATTTTTCTTTCTTTCTTCTTCTTTCTTTTTCCTATGTCCAGCAGTAGACGTCTTTCGGCTGAAATGATGATGATGATGACCAAAAAAGTGCACATAGCAGATATTGGTTTGATAAAAATGATACTAGGATATTTATGTGTTCGTATGTATGAACGTTTGTAGATATAAAATGATTGAACAAACTTCGTCGTGCATACTCATTTTTGTATATATAATATATTATGACGCAATACGTCACAATTCGCACTAGAAGATGCACGTAGATTTATATTCTTTTTTCCGTTCATGCGACATCAATTTTCTGAGCGATGGCCGTTTTGCGCGGATGGGATGCATATCTTACTACACTGCTTGATTCCTTGTAGCTGCACCTATTTGATCAATTTTTTCTTACTTTTTGGTCATTTTTCGTTTTGATTTTGCATCCCTCTAGACGAAAAAATATTTTTCTTATTTTTTAAACACAAAATTATACCAAAAAGTTAATACAATTTAGTTATGACATGATGGCTGATCTTCTTCTTCGTGTCGGTGGTATAGTATTTAAGTAATCTCTTGGGTCAGATTTGGCAAGCCCAAAACTTTGATGTTATGTTATGTTATGATTGTACAGTCAACCACATATTGATGGTAACAAAACCAGTATAAGCAGAGCCTGTCTGGTTTGAAACTCACATAGTAAGCCTGTTCCGTATATCCGTTACTGACGTGAATATGTTGACAACTCGAGATATATTTTTATTTTTATAAAAAAATATTCGCTTCCCAAGTCTATGGTTATACCTATAGGAAAAAAAAAACAAGATTCGAAAGACTGCATAAAATTATCCTTAACTCAAGTTAAATAAATAAGTTTAATGGATTTAGATCCATCGACCACCAATCAAAGTTTGACTGGCTGCCCTGTGAAATCATTGTTTTGGAAATATCAACATATTTACAATTTACACCAGCCACGGACATAATGGTTTTGTTACCATTACCGTACCAAGGCGACCTTAGATTGAGTTTATTTTTTCAACAAACCTTTAAGTAATACAGATAAAGACCGTTAATAAAAAAAATTTACAGCCACATAACATAACATGTGTTTTCTTTTAATATTTACACTACAATATTTTAAAGTCTAACAATGTTCCACATTACAAGCGCAAATCAAAACACAAATGTTTATATTCATGCAAAACCAATTAAATGCACGCATATCTCATGATCACTGTTTATTTTCAATTGTTTCCTACAGTACAATTCATTCATAGCTAAATGAGGCTTAATAAACCAGCAATATGGATAGGGTTGGCAAAAACCAGCAATATGGATAGGGTTGGCAAAAACCAGCAATATGGATAGGGTTGGCAAAAACCGACAATACTGGTTTGCAGTTCACGCATTGATGATATCAGTCTGTGATGAGGAGAAATGAGGATCATGTTACGAGGAACAAATGATGTTGTAATGAGGATGTTCTTCTTTCTTTTTTGTCTCTTTTTTATGAAAAGAGGCAGACCAAAGAAAACATAGATAGATTGTATTAAAGATGATATGAATAGAAAAAAAGTGAACAGTGATATGATGGCTGATAGAGATGTTTGGAAGAAAAAGACTTACTACGCCGATCCCAAATAAATTGGGATAAGGGCAGAAAGATGATGGTGGCATCAGTCTTATAAATTTTACTGCTTCTTCTATCATATTGACATAAGCTACATAATAATTATAGCTCATGTTGCATGCCGTGGGGAAAAGATTAGCCAGTCAGCAGGTTGGTAGCAGGGCTGACTGCCCAAGGTGTGCCGGACGATCGATTATATATCGTCACTCGTGGACGCTCTTTTAATGAACCCTATTTGACTGCTGATAGAAATCAACGATTTAATGAACAATACAAAGTATGCTACGCTCGAAAAACGAAGTAATTTATACCACACGTAAGATATGGTGCTGCCTTTTTAACATAATTCAAACTCTATGACACTTATATGAAGAAACTGGACGTAGCCTATTCAATAACGGAAGCAAATAATTTTGCGTTTGCTCAACCTAACTTATTGACAAAAAAAACCATTTTTGTAAGCCGGCTATATATATTTTCGGGTGGACGAAACCGAAAGCCGAATGTGTCCGGCTAAAGTTTGACAACCCTAAAATATATGGATAACGCAGAATAATTTCGCGTAATGTAAATTGAACTCTATAACGATTAATAAAAGGGGAACTGAACATAATTTGGGTTGTATTATATCGCAATTAAGAGTTGGTACCGATTTATAACAGAATCATGTTTGTGTGGCTATATTATGCTAAAGTTGAGGGCTTTGGGTGTTCTTAAAGTTCTACAATTTCATAATATTTGTCTTGTATTACAATAGTATCATAATATTATTACTTGACTGCCTCGTCTGTGTAGTGGTCCCAAGTATGACTGCTAAGCCTGGTTTTGGGTTCGTTTTCCAGGTCGGGCTAAGTGTTATTGGGTTTTTTCGTTAGGAAATTCTCAGTAGCAGCCCGGAATCAGAACTTGTGCTCGGTTAATAGCTATAGGTTTATGTTCTATTACATAGAATTTATAACATAACTGGTGAAATGCGGATGTACTATACCCCTCTGCCCACCCCAAATTCGGGGAATTCAAAATTCAAAACATTATTGATTTTATGTATTTATGTATTATTACTTAGCACAACAGATAACAGGATGTTAAAGTATTGTTAAAACTTTACAGAAAATAAGAAGATCTCTTTAAAACGCTGATCAGGGTGCTCAATCTTAGAACAAATAATCGGGTACAACAGCTTTTACTACGCTGCAAAAAAACGTAGTACTTCGAATGCTTGTAGATAACAGGTAAGATGGTGGTTTTTAATTTAGTAGCATTATATTTGTTACTGTTACGGACTAAAAGTAATAGATGGCAGGTTTTACATATTTAAGAAACGGGATATTGTAATAGTTTATTCAATATTCGATAGATGTCGCTACATGACCCCATATTGGATAATTGCTCCAAAGAGATTAAGATTTCATTTCACGAGATAATTGTGCTGATTTTTCACCAAATATTACATTATTAAATAAGTATCTATTTCAGAGTAATTTTTGTTGTTTTTTGAATAATAAAGTATTCTATTTTTATTGATTTTGACTGGTTGATTATACTGCTAAAATTCGCAAGTCAGAAGTAAGTGTTGGTAGCAGTACGATCTTGCGGTCAGGTTTATAAACATAGAACGTGGGTTCGGTACTCAAGAATTGCTTCTCTTTTTGCATTTTTTATTTTTAGTTCAGATGATGTACCAACAGTAGTATCGCACTAAAAGTATCAGATGGCGCTAGTAATCGGTTACCTGTTTTGTGGTTGAAGATTGGTCTCTATTTCAGTATATTACAATTATCTCGATGGGGCAGTAAAGTTCTGGAGTGGCGACCGCGTACTGGAAGGCGCAGCGTGGGTAGGCCCCCCACAAGGTGGACCGACGACCTGGTGAAGGTCGCGGGAATCCGCTGGATGCGGAAGGCACAGGACCGGTCGTTGTGGCGATGTTTGGGGGAGGCCTATGTCCAGCAGTGGACGTCTTTCGGCTGAAATGATGATGATGATGATGACAATTATCTCTGTGACGCTGATATACGTGTCCCGCTGCATTGCTCTACAAAGGTCGAGGAGATTGTAGAGTACATTCAGATCAAGACCAAGTTCACTTCGAGGGTCGAGCGGTTGGAGTCTCGTCACAATGTGAATATCAATTCGTTTGTGGTGAGGGTTCCGACTGAACATCTGTCGACCTTCACGAAGGAAGAATTTTGGCCGAGAGGTGTTGTTTTCCGGCGATTTCGAGGACGCGATACCCAACACCGCGCGACACATTACGGCGATTGTGTCAAATTGTGTGTGTTTTATGTATTTTTATGGCCCTTGATTCCTGAAATAAATGAATTATTACTATTATTATTATAAAATGGTTGATCCTGGTTGAAACCTTGAAAAAAAGGTTTTTTCTTGTTTGCAAGATTTTTTTTCTTGTTTGTTTGTTTTCAATATCACTTAATATATTATTATTAGTAAACGGATTGTTATTTATAATTATTGGGATCTGTATGCAGTAGAAGCTATTGAAAAGCGAATCCATAACTATAGAATAAATTGTTGTTTGATTTAGTTGTTCGAATGTCTAAAGTTTCACTCATCCTTTGGCTTTATTGTTACCACGATGCTTGGGTACGCAAATCTTCACTTTGAAGACGGTATAGCGGTGCGCTTATCAAAAAGCTGCGGATAGCTCTACGAGGCGAGGCGAGGCGAGGCAAGGCAAGGCTTCGTGTTTGGCGCAGCGTTTCCTTTGTCGCTCGCCAAAGATAAGCTGCAGAGTTGATACAATTTCTATACAAGCGTTGTCGATGTAGTTTGTAGTTTTGAATACTTTGTTGCTATATTTTGTGTTGGAGAAGAGAAGTTTGGAAACGTATTGTTGCTCTTGGAGTTGTATCTGCAACTTGCTACTCCGGACTCTGAAATAAAAGTATGGGTTTATACTTTTACAATACACACCGAGTTTAAAATGCTTTATCGATGTCGTTCTTTCTCCCTTACGTATCGCGATCAAATCGCAGACGTTCTCAAAAAAATGCCAGGTTAAGAGTTCTCTAAACCGACGAACATGCATGACGAGGTTAATGGACGTAGATGAAGCGAAAGAGGTGTGTCAGGATCGTAGCAGGTGGAAATCAATAGTCTCTGCCTACCCCAAAGGGAAACAGGCGTGATAATATGTATGTATATTCTTTCTCCTTTATCTGAGATTTATTTCTAATTTTGTTGGGGTTAGCTTCCAGTGTAACCAGATTCGGCTGAATATCAGTATTTTACTCGGAACGACTGCCATCAGACTGCTGCAACCCAGTTACTGGATAATACTGACATCTTAAGGTTGGGTCATAGATATTCATATGGCAACCGGGACCAACAGCTTAACGTGCTCTCCGAGTCATGGAGGGGTCTTGATGTGCAATGAACCGGTCACCCCAAGGACTGACTGTGGTTAGCACAGCTTAAACTTGCAGATCTTGTAATGCATTCAGTTATTATTTAGTCACGCGCCCCTCAATGGGGTCCCTAATGGTTAGCAAATATTTTTTTACAATATGTCACATCACAAACATTCATTTCGCAAACAAATATTTTGATAAATCCTACCTTTCATTATGTTTCATTTCGCAACAAGTGTTTTTACAACTTGCATGTTTCAAAAAAGCAGGAGGTTCTCAATTCGACGCGTATATTTTTATATTTTTTTATTTATGTCCACGCATAACTTTTTACAGAGTAGTCCAATTGATGATTCCTATTTTAATGGATAGGGTATATCTCGAAGTTGGTCCCATTTAAATTTCAAAATCAAAATCCACCCCTAAGGGTAGGAAAACACGGGATGAGTGCTTGTTCACCCACTGAATTCTTACCTGTTAATCGATTCTGTTGAAACTTGGCACACAATAATGTAGTTCTAGACAACATAATGGAGAGACGGAGAGTTAGATATGCCACAAAAAATTAAAAATTAAACTTTTTAACAAAAAATTGAACCATCGAAAACAGAAACCGAAAAGCGAAAAATAAAATGAAGCTTTCCCTTACTAAACTAATGTAAATAACTAATTATGAGTCGGCGCCAAACAAACAATCAACGAATATCATTAAATTATTTTAAATAAATAATAAAAACAACTTAACATCAAATACAACGTGAAATTTTCAACGATAAACAATGACTTTCCAAAAATCATTCGACCATTTGCAATTTGCACGCACTTTGCTTGTTTGTTTGACGGGAAGTTTTTTTACAAACTAAATTATTTTAAAAATAACCTTTCACAGTAGGTGTTTCATTTCGCAAACAAGTCTCTTTACCTACCTTCATGTTTCTAAAAAGAACGTTTCACAATATTTCTTCTCGAACATTGTTTTTTGACAAGCTTCTTCTTCTTCTTCGTCGTTTCGCTCTTGACAGAGCGGTCGTGGCCATCATGTACTGTTGTCGAGGGTTGCTGTAGCTCACCTCACCATGCTAAAAGCTACTTACAAGCTACTTGTTTCCAAAATGTTATACAAACTAACTTTTAGCAATTTTTTTTTTTTTTTTTTTTTTGATAAACTAAGTTGTTTTTGAATTCATCGTTTTATGAAATTATATTTATTTAGTTCACAAAACAATTTTTCATTAGATAAATCAATAGAATGTGAAAAGTTAATTTAATAACATTATCTTTTCAATAGCCGACGTTTTTCTGCCATGACGTATTGTATTAGAGTCGTTTTTGCAACAAGGATATTCTGCTCTGAGGACATCCTGATCCGAATTCATTTTCCAAATGAATACTTTACGAAACGTGAGTTCGTGAAATGAAAGCTTGCTAAAATATCATTTGGCTAAATGAATACTTTTCCAAAAAAATTGTTGTAAAAAGATGTTATGTGAAACGGCAGGTGCATCTCAATGCTTTATCTATGTAAAAAACTATTTTGACACTGCCATCACAAATAAACATTAGATTCAGATACTCTCACCTAACTGTACATAATAGCTCGTAATTTCATCGTAAATCCACTCTTTATCTGAGAGAAAAAACGTTAGCCTCCTAAAAATGTTACAACTTAAGATCTTCACGGGGCCTATAAATCCCGTTTTGTGTGGACTAAAGCCATTACCTTCACTCCATTTATGGGCCATGTTGGTCACTCCCGGCTGTGATATAAAAACTCTGTGTGATAACTTGCTTATGTACCTAATTGTGTAACACACTCACAGTGGCAATAGCTTTCATTATGACATTTACAGAAATATTAATAGCGTTGAGGCCAGTGATATTTGAGAGTATAGATATTTTATACCCTAATAAAACAGACGAAAAATCAGTTCTGTACTCAGCGGCAGCACAATACACATAAACTAGTACAAAGTAAGTAAGTTCGTTACTTCAAGTTGGTACTTTCGCGTCATAATTGGAACACTTTCTGTAGAAACACGACGGCAGTTTAGTTTTTATTTGTCACCGGTCACACTCAGTGCCTTACCTGACGCAGATTAATACAAAAAGTTCAGATTCAAAAGTCTTCAGATTGCAAGCGCAAGTAACATATCTGTACTTTTAAATATCATTGGTTGAGTGTAATTGTAGATTAGATGGATTGTCAAAACATACAGAGCAATGAACAACATGATTCCGATAGCGACCGAGTTACACAATTGGGCAGCAAATCTTCGCTTCAGCTTAAGGTCTATTTAGACGAGCTCTAGCTCGCGAAAGCGGCAAAAAGTGACCCGTTACATATTTTATGGTAACGCGTGGTTCCATTCACTTAAAAGACAACGATTTGCAGTTACGTTCGGCGGTTGTCATGAAAGTGTAGTAAATACAAAACATACAAAGCAGCACCGACCGGCCACTTCGCGACTACCGTATGCATGCCTTCCTCCCGCCCAATTTTCTGTTGTAAAGTCAGAAGCAATAATACCTTGCTATTGGCGGATTTAAAATCGCAAACATTAGCTATCTGACTATGAATGGAACAGATATATTGTGTTTATATATAGAAGAGATAACCTTACTATCAATAATCATATGCTTATTCTCGTCGCTTGTGTCAGATAGATATTATTGGCGGTTTTAAATCCGTCAATACGAAGACACTATTGCTTCTGACAGTACATCGCAACGAAACGTAATTTGTGGCAGCAACAACGCAACTTCAGACAGCTGCATCTAGACCATTCACACACGACCACTACTTGGCCACATTTTTGCCGCTGTGGTGTGATTATGGCATGAATGACCCATCGCATCTGAATAGACCCTTACTCATGAGCTCCTTTGGTTTTATCGATTAGTTTTAACGTCTTATGCATCATCCATCTATTGTGATCATTGTACAGATTTACAAAATTGAACTCACAATGGTGTTGATTTTCTTATTCACGAACTAAAATTATTTTAAACTATCGCTCTCTTTCACTAATAGTAGATAAAAGAAAGAGATATCCACAATTATAGTGCTGTCAATTTAATTTACGTGTTCCGTTTCTTTGTATTTTAGTGGGCACGTTCCGATATTACGACTAAACTCATATGGAAATTTTAATTCTGACTAATTTGACAGTTCTAAAATTGTTGCCATTCCTTTCTTTAGTTGGTGAACAAGAGTACCGACACCATTGGCTCTTTTGTTTTCAGCAAGACAACGTCCTAAATTGCTCGTTTTGGTAAGTTTTTTATAATAATAATGAAACGTAATATAGGGTCCCAAGTCCTTGACACCATCTTCCGTAATTTTATTTACAAAACTTTATATTTTCTTCTGAACTTGTCAGTGCTGATTACTTTACAAGTTCACCCATACAACACGAAAGACAACCTAGCTAAGAGAGCCAACTTGACGTAAACAGTTTATTGTAGATTTTCTTGAACTATTTTGAATTTAACGTGTATTTGTAAAAAATGAGGCTTTTATGATACCTACACTCTGATTTAGGAAAAAATCTTATAAGTTCATTATGACTTTTATTTATGCGTATATTAATAGTGTTTAAAATTAATCTTCTAGGCCAACCAAGGTGAAACATAGAGAAACTTTATTTTTTTGACAACACTGTTACCACGGACGAATAAAAAAAAGGCGGATGGAATCTCGCTAAACAATAAGTGAAGCATCCATAGTAAGACGGCTCGCTTAAAAGTATGGGCTGGCACGCACACATTCACACCCATAGTAAGGCAAAGAGCCGCGATTACGCAACAGATCTCGTGTGACAGTAGTCGTTGTTGTAGTGTCACGAATAAAATAACAATATGATGTCTGGTGTGTTAAAATGGTGTCAAAATTATAGTGGGTTTAGGAAAAAATTAAGTGCTTTCAAGCTTTTCTTAGCGAGATTTTGTCCACATTTTTTTATTCGTCCGTGACTGTAACCTATGATAAATAATGGAATCAAGCGTTACTTTGCGGAAATCCATGACACACAAAATATGTAGCTGCATGTTGCAAGCTGCATGCTGCAAGCTACATGTTGTATTGAAGCTTGACGACCTAGTTTTTTGGCGGAATTAACATAGAATATTGTAACTTCATATTTTGTACCTATGTTTATGACAAATAAATGAATCTGAGTTAGTAGTAGAGCTCCTTTGTGAAAGAGCTCGTCCGAGGAAGTACTACCACCTTACCTACTTCTCCGCCTTTGCATTGCTGTGTTTCGATCTGAAGGGTACGGGTGCCGGTGAAATTGAAATCACATGAGACTTTTCATCTTCACATCTCAGTTTGGCGTACCGACTTGCGGTACCATTTAGGCAACAGCCTAAGTGGTATTGAAATTGTTATGGGCAAAGTTAACCGCTTAACATCAGGTGGGCCTTTAGCTCGTTTCGCCATTCTATACTATACCAAAAAAACTGAAAACAAATGTGACTTTTAAGCTTTTTGTAGTATATTGGAGTCATTTTAAAAAGAAATATACACTTAAAGTGAATCTATTTTACACTGTCTCATGTTAATACTCGGCTTTCATGATAACAAAATAGTGCTGCTAGCCTATACCCGCGACTTTGCCCGCTTAGAATTAGGTTTATTATATGGAGACGCTATCGAAAATTCCTCAGAAACTGCATATCTTCCTGGAATAAAAAGTTAAAGGAAAAAGGGATGTTTGTTTGTTTATTAGTTTGCCCTTCAATCACGCTGAAACACTAAATGGATTTTTATTAAATTTGGCATAACCATAAGCTGGATCAACATATAAAAACACATAACATATGTTAATCCAGCTTATGGTCTATCTGTGTGCCAAATTTAATCAAAATTCATTTAGCTGTTTCAGCATGATTGAGGGACAAACTAATAAAAATAACCTAGTAAAGTAAACTAGTAAATAGTTTGTCCTTCAATCACGGTGAAACGGCTAAATGGATATTGATTAAATAAATTAACTTATACTTTAATTCAGTTTATGGTCTATCTGTGTATCAAATTTAATCAAAATCCATCTAGCCGTTTCAGTGTGATTGAAGGAACAACTAATAACCAAACAAACATCCATACTTTCGCATTTATAATATTATGGTAGGATTGATAATCTCAGAATACACTTTTAATATTTAACTTGACTGATATTATATAATAAATCTTGTAAAATATTGTACCCTTCATTTCGATATTAAAGGCAGAAAAATGTTAAATCAGAGGTTGAAAAAATTTTTTCTACAGTCCCCAAAAATTAAACATTTTTAAAACAATATGAAATTCCCCAACTTTCAAACTCATGTACCCACGTAACGTATTCTATAAATGACGTCATTTGTACTGGTCTACCGGATCACGCCCTTATTTAATCACCATTATAGCCTGTGGTGACGGGTATTAGTCCTAGTCACTCCTGAATCAGTGTGTGGACGGGTAACAGAAGTCAAAGTAACGAAGATTTACTGCCACTGTGTGCGTACCATTCTTTTCCTTGAGCTAATAATATAAAGGGTAATGGAAAGAAATATGGGGTGAACGTTCGGTTGTTGCATTTTATTATGACGTATTAGGTGGCTTTATGAGGCTGCGATGAAATTGAAATGTATTACGCGTTATATTAAAATGCAAATAACCTATGTGTTGTAGTGAGTGGGTGTCGTTTTGGCCGAAGAAACGAATATCGTGCACTTTATAATTTTATGATTTTAATGTAAAAAAATTAGGAAAATACATCATTTTTCTTTCTTGCAGTTTCATAATTTTAAGGACAACAATTGAAAGTCAATGAAATTAGAAATTAATAAGAAGTTATTGATATATTGTTGGCTTTACTTGCGTAGTTTTTATCGGGACTTCCCGGCTAGTTTTGGAATTGACCAAAGTCTTAATACAATTTTTCTATTACAAAAATACAGTTAAGTAGAAATTTTCCTTCCTTCTCAGTTGCAATCCTCAGAATAAATCTTCTACATTAAGTTACTTTAAAGCTACTATGTTTAACCAAAACAAAGTTTTTTTCTTTTAGTATAGGATGGCGAAACGAGCTAAAGGCCCACCTGATGTTAAGCGGTTACCTTTGCCCATGACAACTTCAATACCACCTAGACTGTTGCCTATATAATTATGAAGAAACTAGAAAGGACTACGGCTACGCCAGCGTTGTATTTTTTTTATAACATAGGGGGGCAAACGAGCTAGCGGATCACCTGATGGTAAGCAATCGCTGCCACCCATGGACATCCGCAACACCAGGGGAGTCACCGACGCGTTGCCTACCCTTTAAAGACATATGCTCGTTTCTTGAAGGCTCCACTGTCGAATTGATGGATGAGTGCCTTGGATGTCTTTTCTCATTCTGGGATAAAAGTAGCCTACAAATTAATCCAGGTTATGGTCTATCTGTGTGCCACGTCCAAATGCGTGAAGCCGTTACAACGTGAAAAATTAACAAACATACACACATAAACAAACTTTCGCGTTTATAATGAACTAGCCTATGCCCGCGGCATCACCCGCGTGGATGTCGTTTATCGCGTACACTGAAAAAAATAAAACGAGACTTTTTACTGTTCTTGTACAGTAAAAAAAAACGGTTCAGGCAACTTATTTTTATGTTAAAATAAATGATTACTGACTTTATTTTCACTGTTTTTTCAGTTATTTTCACTGATTTTTCAGTTAGTTTACTTCTTTGGACAAAAGGCTCTATTTTTACTGACCAAAGCGGTGAATATTACCGAAAAATTGACGTTTTTTTTCAGTATATCCCTCGGGAACAGTTCATCTTCCCAGGATAAAAGGTAACCTATATATTAATCCGGGTTATGTTCTATCCGTATGCCAAATTTCATTAAAATCCATACGGTAGTTTTTGCGTGAAAGAGTAACAAACATACATCCATACATCCTCACAAATTTTCACGTTTATAATATTAGTAAGAAAAAGTAAGACTAGCTTCTGCCCGCTGCTTCGCCCGCGTATAATTCGGTTTATCACAGAAAGACGTTATCGTGCATCCCTCGGGAACTGTTTATCTTGTTTTTTGACGACCTCTATGGTCTAGTGGTTCGAGTGTCGGACTGCTGATCACGAGGTCGTGGGTTCGATTCCCACAGGACACAAATATTTGTGTGATGAACATGAGTGTTTGTGTTGGTCTGGTTGTTTCTTACGTATTATAAGAATGTATTTCATCATCTCAGCCGAAAAACGTCCACTACTGGATAAAGCCCTCCCCCGAAGGTGGAAAATAATAATATAAGAATGTATTTACAAAAAAAAAAAAAAAAAAGTTTATAAGTATGATATACATTGTCTAGTACCCATACCACAAGCACTGCTTAGTTTGGGACTAGATGGTGCTGTGTAAAAATGTCCCGAAGATATTTATTATTAATCTTCCCGGGATAAAAAGTAGCCTGTTTCCTCCAGGTCCCAGGCTATCACTTTGCCAAATTTCATTACGATCCGTTCAAAGGTTTAGTCGTGAAAAGGCAACAAACAAACAGACAGACAGAGTTACTTTCGCATTGATAATATTAACTAACCTGTACCCGCGGCTTCAACCACATGAATATCGTTTATCGCGCATTCCTCGGGAACTGCTCATCTTCCGGGGATACAAAGTAACCTATAAAATATGTTAATCCGTGTTATAATCTATATGTATGCTAAATTTCATTAAAATCCATACAGTAGTTTTTGCGTGAAAGACTAACAAACATCCTTACATCCGTACATCCTCACAAACTGTCACGTTAATAATTTTAGTAGGATAGTAGGATAATCCTATCCAGTACTATCCAGTAGGATGTGGATTCGTTTTTGAAAAAGGAGTACCTACACTTGTACTGTCGTACTACTAACAAATACATTAAAATACTTAATATTTAATCTCTTTGGCTACTAAAGAAGCATGAATGTACTTGCTATTAATCTAAATTGTGTCATAGGCTTTATAGCTACAGAGAAACACGCGCCTAAGTTAATCTAACTTAGTTATAGAGTTGACTTGGCACTAACTCGACGAACGGTTGGGTGCTATTTCTCTTGCGACCATTGTATATCTACTACAAATCAATAAGATATTTAGTTACCAAGCATTCTGAACATAGGTATAGTACCCGATTATTTGATAAATCTTCTTATTCCTCAACTAATACGAAATAGCAGATAAGCTTTGTCCACCGTATGCTTTCACATCGGGAAGGTGTTTAAGGAGACAAAATTATCCCCTGATACGTACCTTACAGGAATAGCACAGGGGGGGGCAGCGGTAGCATAAACCGGAGTCCCTTCTCTATTGTGCTGAAGTTATAGCCACCGGGGAGGTTTTAGTGCGGTAAAAATCCCACAAATCCCGGCCAAAATAATCGAACTTTTCGGCTAAATAAATCGAACAGCGTCCAAAGATTTGTCAAATCACTCATACTTAATGAATATCCATTCATTCAATTCCCCAAACAATTGATATCGATTTTACTACGATTACAAAATAAATAATAAATGTTTGGGACATTTTACATAGCACCATCTAGTTCCAAACTAAGCAGAGCTTGTATGGGTACTAGACAATGGATATACTACTTATTTACTTTTTTTTTTTAAATACATACTTATGATACATAAGAAACGCCCAGACCAACACAAAGACTTATGTTCATCACATAAATATTTGTGTCCTGTGAGAATCGAATCCACGACCTCGTGCTAAGCAGTCCGACACTGGAACCACTAGACCGCAGACGTCATCATAAATCCTTTATCGTAACCTTAAAACATAAAACTATACCACGGAGACATCGATGTGAAAGCCGGACAGGAGACACTACAATATTAGATTTGTCTCCGATACAAACCGCGTGACATCGTCAGACACAATAATAAATCACACCTATACGAAGAAATGACGCCACGACATTCTCGACAAACGGCCTTCAAGGTCTGAATGTCAAAGTACTAATAAAGCCTCTGAATCAGCATTTTTGTTTTCTTTTATTTTTCTTCTTTGAAATATTTCGTCAGAATTTATGTTAAAGCTCACATTTTAAGAGTTCCTAATTTGAACTCGGCGTAATTAAGTTTTCAGGTAGCATTTACAGAACTGGATGTGGCTTGTTGAATTTTATTTTAATTGACGGTTTTCATTCGTAGAATGAACAAGAATTACGAATACAAAACTTTTGAAGATGTAGATGTGGATATTTGGTCGATGTCGTAGAACAACGACGTATCTGCATTTCAGGCTGAACTACATATACGTCGTTGCTGACTTCAATCGCTCGTCCGGGGTAGTAATATCACAGTACCTATTTCTGCCGTCAAACAGTAATGCTAGCATTGCTGTGTTCCGGGTGAAGGGTACGGATGCCGGTGAGATTACAATCAGATGAGACTTTCCATCTTTAGGTCTCAGTTTGGTGAACGCGATTTGCGATACTATTTAGGATAAAATCTAGCTGGTATTGCAGTTGTTA
The DNA here is from genome assembly GCA_949699075.1 of Asteroscopus sphinx. Taxonomy (NCBI): domain Eukaryota; kingdom Metazoa; phylum Arthropoda; class Insecta; order Lepidoptera; family Noctuidae; genus Asteroscopus; species Asteroscopus sphinx. Next base: position 19,147,062 of record OX453013.1, read on the forward strand.
TTAGCAAAAGTAGCCGCTTAACATTAGGTGAGTTTTTAGCTCCCTTTTCCATCCTATGCCTTAAAATCTGCTGAATTGCAGATACGTGGTTGTTCTACGACTACAACGATTTGTATTAAGTTTTCTTTAATAATTAAAGTTCAGAGCATCAAGTACAAAAAATTATGGACGGTCATTCGTAAAAATAGTACCTAGCTACGTATTAATATCTCGCTAAACTTTTGGAGGGCAACAAACTAATCTGTTCATACGTTATCATCATTCGGCCATTTGCTGTGCGCCATATTGTGCCCCTTTTATTGCCCAAGTTGGCTCCTTTACCGCGCACATGATTTGTGTGAGTTTACCATATAATACCATAATTTGTATATACCGTGGTCCGTTTAGTTCGAAGCGTATTCGGCGTGTTTTCGTTTAGATCATAAATATACCGCAGACCTGAATTTATTGAGGAAGTATAGAATTATTTCTGTGATTTATTACAGTGCGATCTTTGTAAATTAGAAGTGGTTTGCAGGATTGAAGTCTTCGAGATACATAAGATTTTGTGAGCACTATATTTCAATTTTGCGTAATTGAAGCTCTAACTAAAAACGTATATGACTAGGCTAGCACTTATTTCAATAAGTGCTAATACCTACACTATTTTTTTAAGCCTATGCCTGCTGTCTCCGAAATAACATAAGCGTGATGACATCTACAATAATACTTTTGATCCACTAAGTATTTTTACTAGTTTCTGCCTAGTAACGAACAACCCAGCCATTTTTTTTTTATCATACAATAAGATTTAAATACACACGCTGAAGTTTTAATCGTTGTAGAAATGAAAAACATAAACTCTATAAAGATAACAAAACTTTTTTCCCGAAAATCAGAATTCTTATAAATAGAGTCTATATTTTTAACTTCCAAAACGGTTAAAAATCAGCATTTATAAACATCAAAATTTCTTTTCTGTTTCTAAGACACTTAGCCCTGTATCCATTGACCTGATTTAGACTTATTGCCACTTACCATATTGAAGCAGATGTACCATAAAAACGCATGAGCTCGGAGCAAGGCGCTGATCTGTTGAATTTAACAAAATGGTGGCCCATTTTTCTTTGGCACCACCAATTCAAGAAGATGGCATCCTGTACAGTTGTTTAGATAAAGGACAGGCAACTGATGCGTTCACATCGCAAGGGTTTGTCTCGTTACTTAGTCATGAGCTGGTTTGCTCGTCGACATTAAAGGTAGGATTTTTGAAAAAAATTGCATTGTTTTTTGTTTGAAACCACGTACGATGTATTTGGTACTTGCTGCGCTATTATTTGAAGAAAATCTTACTAGGTTTCTAGCAGGAACATCATTATGGGTTATATTTGAATTAAGCTCCAAAAACTAATAACATTTCATCTTAATCCGTCGTTTTAGTGTGATTGAAGGATAAACAAACAAACAAACGTCCATACTTTATTTTATAGGATCCATACCATTATAGGATCATGCTTTTTAAAGTATTTCAAACTTTAGCAACAATGCTTTTTAACCATACAAAAATAATTCGCAAAACTTATAACAACGAGGTCTTTAAGGTTTGATAAAATTGCTCCCTTGAACAATATCTTTCAAAAAAACTACCTCCATCTTGTCCTTCATGAATGCCCAGGAGACAGCCTCCTTTCGCGCCAATTGTTGCAATAAGGCCCCGTGAATTGCCTCGAAGAAAATAGTAGATTACACACCAAGTGAAAAAAGAAGGGAATTAGATTCGAGGGATTATATGGATCCCGAAAGCAGCGAAGGATTCTAGAGGAGAAATCTGAGCGAAGCGAGGACCGAGGTTAATTTTTAATTACGAATTAGGTACTCTACTATTTACCAATGACTGCGAGAAAATTAATAGTAGTAGGTATAGTATTATCATTTTTTTAATTTAAATTGGATAGGTCAGTGGAATAACTCCATTCAGCCAGCCAGTAGCAACGTTCAGCACGTTTTGTTAATTTTTTGTACATAATTCGTATAATTTTAACTTGTTCAAAATTATTCAGTTTTTTTTAACTCAGTGACTAAAAGAGAGTTTTATTCACTGTTATCGATGAATCTAATGCCTTTTTTCGAGAAGCAATGGTAAAAAAAGTTTTGTTTTAGGATATCGTGGAACTAGGAAGCTAGACAGTATGACAGGGGTGATTACCGATATCTGACCTTATTACAGTCTACGTCAGAGTCAGCTGGTCAGATCTGCTCTTGGCGTTTAATTAAAAATTTCTTTTGTAACAGTTATTATGTTTGTTTTATCTTTAGATAGACTTTTTTGGAGATATTATTAGTCGAATTGGAATACATATATTGAGTAAATATTAAAATTGTTATGTCATAAGAATATCTGTGGTAGTCGTTCCGGTTAGTAAGACGCCTGAAAGTCTGACAACTGGTCTAACCTCCGAATGACAGTATTACCCAGTAACTGGGTTGCAGGGGTCTGATGATGGTCGTTCCGTGTAAAATACTGATGTTCAGCCGCATCTGGTTAGACTGGAAGCCGACACCAATATAGTTGGGAAAAGGCGCAGGATGATGATGATTCGGATTTGATTGATAGTGACTTGGGAGAATCAGTTGAGGAAGATATAAGCATGCAATGATTAAGAATTATTCGTTATTCTTATTTGTATTATTGACTAAAAAAACACACATACACACGAAAGAATATTAATGATATAATATATCATATCATATTCTTTCGTGTGTATGTTTGTAATGAATAAACTCAAAAACTACAGTGCCGATTTCAAATTTTTTTTCACCATTTGAAAGCTACATTCACCTTGAGTAACGTGGGCTATATTTTCATGTCCACCCGTGCGAAGCCGGGACTGGCCACTATCATTTATAAATTGGGTTCCCATTGCAGTATATCCGAAAGCAATTTTACTCTTTAGCAAAATATACTTGAAAATATATTCAGTATAATCGCTTCAAAAACTTTGCTGGCTTGTAGTGACTACGAGTAGGTGTAGAACAAAGCTTTTGATGCAATTTTAACAGGAACACGCTTTAGGAAATTATTTATACTGGCGTAACCCAGTTGTGTCTAGTTTGTTTTAAAAACTTTTGCCTACTCGCAGAGTGAGATTTAAACAAGCAAATTGGTTTTTCGAAAATTTGTTTGCTTGGCGAACAATTAGCTTGTTAGCACATAGGTACTTTCGGACATACTTGGCTACGAGTTGTTGAACAAGACGGACGTCCTATAACCCGACATGATTTGTCCTTTTACTTTGTTATATTATTGATGATGTGACTTATTAAGCATTAACCTAAAAATACAGTGCTCTCACGGTTGGCTTTAAGAGATGTTTTAAAGTGACTATTATTGAACATACCCGCCTGGCTCCTGATAAGCAGACATTAGTTCTAACCATAAAACTATGATCACTTTTATGTCCAATTTAATTCGATAAACGTGCCTGTATCTAATACTAGTAATTAAATCACCTGGGTCTTGGCTAAAAATATTCAATATAAAATTGATAAGCGAAATTAGTCACAAGCAAAATCTGTTAGTTTGGACTATCCTGTTAAAACTACAAGTTATTTTCAACATTACATCATCATCATCAACTCAGCCTATCGCAGTCCACAGCTGGACATAGGCCTCTCCCATGTTGTGCCACAACCTCTGCCTTCCGCATCCAGTTCCCCCAGGTACTTTAATCAGGTCGTCGGTCTACCTGGCTGGGAGGTGCCCTACGCTGCGTTTGGCAATTCGCGGTATCCACTCAAGGATTCGTCTACTCCAACGGCCATCGGTCCTTCGACAGACATGGCCAGCCCACTGCCATTTCAGCTTACTAATCCTACAAGCTTTGTTGGTCGGTATACTAAACTTGAAAATGGGTCATTGTACATCATGAACAACTTTTACTATGGGAGCAACATAGAAATCTCGAAAAATTATCTGCTGTTCCTTACATTTGTGTTCACATAAATCGACAAAATGTAGGGATGTTTTTTTGCGATTTCAGGGTTGGCCACATAGTAAAAGTTTTTCATAATGATGAGTACGATTTTCAGGTTTAGTGTAAACTAAGAATAAGGTTATTTAGTAATTACATACTTCAAGTTTCGAAGGAAATAATAATAGATAAACTCGTATTTACCCTGACACGTTACTTTTAATATTGATTAAAACATACTGTCGAAATTTTTTTACTGACCCAGTTACTAATTGTAGTTTACATGCCATCAAGTTTTAAAAGATTGATGTTATCAATGCTCAGATTAATATAATTATTGTGCTATCCGTCTGAAATAATTAGGTTTGCAGGAGACAACCGCTGGAAACATCACCTACATGAAGTAGCTACAAAGACAAGATTACAACTACCCACAGCATCACAAACAACGCGTCAAATTTCATCTCAATTAAGTCAAAGATTGACGTGTTTGTCTCCGGTGTATTGCGACCATTATTCACAACGCTAGATATATTCATCACCGCGGGGACGTATGCTAATATTGTCATGATTAATTAATCTCGCTAACCTTGCACCGAATTGAATATTAATAATTAGGAAACCACTTAGCAGTTAGCACTTACATGTATGAAGATTGTTGGTTTCTGGGTCAAATTCAATTTTGTAATCCACACTTATAATATTATAAATGCGAAATTAACTGTGTCTGTCTGTTTATTAGCTCACCAGGATTTAACCAGATCGATTTTGACGAGTGTGCGTTTGAATTGCATAATTCGCCCTAGCGCATTCCATTATCGGACAACCAGTCGCACGGCTATGCTCCAGGGTGGCCCTTAAACGGTTGATATTCCACCCTTACACACAAAGCGCTTTGCTAATACTTTTAATACGCGTACCGCCAAGGAGTGGAATTCCTTGCGTCTGTGTATAATCTGGTGGTCTTCAATGTACGCGTAAATATTTTTTCTCTGGGCAAGCGTTCACCATCGTGGACCGTACGATCGCTTAACACCACAGGTGAGGTAGCGGTCAAACGCAAGCCCTTTAATCGTAAAAAAAAGAGAGATCGTAAAGAAATTTAGGTAAAGAGGTAGTGAAGCGGCGAAGCGTGGCGGGGCGCGAATGCCCAACAAATTGAGAGTGTGCAACCTATGCGCGGAGTGGACTGTAGATTTGAGCGCTGGATTTAAACTGACGCCGCAGTTGACGTATGAAAATTGCACGAGCGATCTAAAGAGGGCGAATGCACGTACCTTGAGAGCCGCCTGGATAGACGGCCACTGCCAGCGACGCGCACCGGCTCCTCCGGAACTTCTCGTGCGCGGACGGTCTCACACACTAGTTTTGTGGGGCTTTTATGTAATGCGGGTGATGTATGGAAGCGGATGATATATGGAGCGGAGCGGATGAGTTTTAAATTAATTTATATAATATTGCGGCGGATCGCACTGATCTTAGAGCGGAATTATCTTAAACAACACGTTTTTTCACATTATATTTTTCTATGTGTCAGTAATCGCTGACAGCGGTGCGGCGGCCAGCAGGGAACAGATCGCTCATGAGGTTTTGCTAGCAAGGAGGATGTAATTTAGATTTAAATCACCTCAAGTGAGAGGGTGGCGCCACCATTTCCCCCCGGCCTTAAAGGGTTGCCTTTAAAATGAGATGTAAAAATAAGGACTTTGGCTTATAATAGGCCATGCGAATGCGGGAATGCGAATTAAGAATGACGAGATAAGAGTTAATTTTGAGCGAAAAGTTATTATAATGCGAATTACTTAGCTAATTACCTAAAGCTAAGTAGCCCAACCATCAAGTCAGGCTTTACTGAGTCGGTAGCGGACATAAGCGTACAACAGGGCGCACATAGCTACCCTTGGCGGTTTTGACAGTAACCACGCGGGTTATACCATCCTTCGAAGTATGCAACTTTTCAACGACGCCTAATGGCCATGACAGAGGCGGAGCATTATCTGTCATAATAATGACCACAGTCCCCTCCTGAATTGGAGAGGAAGGCGTATTCCACTTGGACCTAATCTGAAGTTGGTGTAAGTAGTCAGCACGCCAGCGCTTCCAGAACGACTGCACCAGTTTGTCGAGCAAAGAATGTCGCTGAAGCAAGCGGACAGAGTCTGTTTCAGGAGCGGGGAGGGACGAAAGTGGCACCGTGTGCAAGAAATGCGCCGGAGTGAGTGCGGAAGGTTCAGCGGGGTCAAAACTCATAGTTGTGAGCGGGCGCGAAATAACCAATGCCTCGACTTGAGCGAGGACAGTTACGAGCTCCTCATAAGAGAGGATTTGCTGCCCAATAACTTTGAATAAGTGCGACTTCACTACTTTAACCATGCTTTCCAAGCACCCACCAAAGTGCGGGGAAGCAGGCGGTATAAATTTTCGACTTATGCGGTTTTCAGTAAGCTCGTCCTGAAGATGCGGACGATATTCTTTATCGAGAAATTTGTAGAGATCGCGTAAATAAGAACTTGCACCAACATAACAAGTTCCGTTGTCAGTGTATAAACACTTAATAGGGCCGCGTCGAGAAAGAAAGCGTTTAAGCGCAGCAATAAAACTCACTGTGCTTAAATCTGACGCTACTTCAATATGCGTGGCTCGAGTTGTTAAGCACGTGAAAATACAAAGCCAAGCCTTACGACTCCTTACACCTCGACCACGGATAGGCGTATACTGCAGCGGACCAGCATAGTCACATCCGGTGTGTGTGAAAGCCTTATCAACTTGGTTGACGCGTTGGCTAGGGAGGTCGGCCATTAGCGGGAATACCGGACGTGGTCGAAATTTGAAACAAGTGTTACACTTGTGGATTCTGTGCCGAATTATTCTCCGAGCAGACAAAATCCAATACTTATGCCTGAGTAAGGACATAAGCAGCTCCGGGCCAGCATGTAGATGTTTTCTATGGTATAAATCTACAAGCCGGTCAACTACGCGATCATGACGTGGTAGAATACAAGGATGCTTATATTCAAAGTCCTCGTTAGAATTTGAGAGGGGACCACCAACGCGAATGAGGCCGTTCTCATCAAGAAGCGGTTTGTGAATATGAATCACAGAAGAGCAAGGTTCACCATTTTTCAAATCGACAGGACTCACATAGCCCTTGTTTATGTTATCCAATATGACGTCATTACAGGCATCACGCGGTTTCAGCGATTTCTCAGACTTCCGTTCAAGGCAACGAAAACGCCTGAGTGACGCAGCATTTGAGTCGCCCAGCAAATAAGGATCGACGCAGAGCGGCAATGCGATGGTATATTTACCACTGTCTTTACGGGCAGTGGTAGAGCGGAGATGTTTTTCACACTCAAGGTTGACGAGACCTTGAGTGGGCGGCGCGGTAACCTCCTCAAGCTCTAAGGATCGCTTGGGAAGCGAATCTAAATTATTTTCTTGAAGAATCGAACAACAAGACGTAGTATAATTTGAAGCGCATGATGCAGGTACAGTACCCATAATCACGTAGCCAAATAGCGTTTCAATAGCGGGAGGTATAGAAGAATGATTGCTACGCACTACATTAGGCAATAGCAAATGCGGAAAAATTGATGCACCTATCAAAACGTCAATATTGCCTGGCTGTGCAAATGCGCCGTCCGCCAATGGCAACGTTTTGATGTGTGTTAGCGCGGAGACGTCAACACAAGCGGTAGGCAGCGTCTCCGTTATACGTTCTACAATAAGCGCAGAAACGTCAAAGCTTATGTCATTGTTATGACGCGAATGTAATTTTAAATTAGCGGAACCCTTAACAGGTTTTTCAGAACCAGCGATCCCCTTCACAATCAAATTCGAATTCTTAAACGTGTTCCATAACTCGAGACGTTTGAAGCAATCTAAAGAAACGAAATTACTTTGCGAAGCGCTGTCTAGCAAGCAACGAACCACGTGTGGATTATTACTCGCGTCGTAGATGACTACTTGTGCAGTAGCGAGCAAGACCGTAGTAGCCACTGCACATTGCCGACTACTTTGAGGTACGGTCGCATCGGGCAGTGCGAGAGTCGATCGCGACGTGGCAATTGATGTTGTGCACAAAGATATTTCAGGCACAACGGTGCTGACAGCCTGAACTTGCGGCGGTGACGACACGGCTGGAGATTGGTTAACCACGTCAACAGAATTCGATGTCGGATGCGTTTTATCGAAGTGCAACAATGTGTGATGACGTTTATTACAAGCGCGGCATTTGGAAAAGGAAGAGCAGGTGCTCGACCTATGTTTTAAACTTAAACAATTGACACACGCATTCCTGACTTTCACACACTGAAAGCGAGCGGAAGGGGAGAGGTTATTAAATGATGGACATTTATAAAAGTGGTCATGTGTGATATTATCACACAGACACTTGCGAGCGTTTTGGGACTCCAAACACGCTACGTAAGTCTGCGGATTAGGCGCAGACTTGATCGTCTTAACCTTTTCGTAATTTTTGCTGGTGCTAGACGAACTAGAAGCACTAGGCTGCGTGTTGCGGAAGATTCGACACTGATGACTGATGAAAGAGATAAAACTGTCAAGAGTAGGAATTTTAGTTTCCCGCTCTGACATTTCAAAGGCGCGGACAGTATCAGTGTCGAACTTCTTTAATGCGAGTTGTAAGAGAATAAAATCAGAGAGGCTATCTAATTTTAAATTCTTTAGGGAATTGACTGCGGTCACGAATTTATCAATAAACAATTGAAAGTTCGAAGCGGATGCGGGACCGGACAACTTCAGATTTAACGCCTGATCAAAGTATGTCGTTGCGAGGATGCGCGTATCTTGATACCTATCCAGTAAAGCCTGGAATATAATTTGATAATTTTCAGCGCTAGGTGTGACGCCTGCGAATACACTTTGCGCCTTTGTAGACAGCTTTCCTATGAGATAGTACAACCTGTCTGCATCTGTCAGCGACTTATTTTCGTGCACTGTTGACTTGAAACTGGCATAAAACAACGGCCAGTTTCTAATGTCCCCATCGAAGGACATTAGCTCGATTGCCGGTAGCTTGGGCTTTCGAGCTGCGGAGCCAGTGCAACTGTGCGTGGCAGACGAGGAGCCTGCAAACTGTGACGTCACACGCTTGATGGAACAAAATAAGTCTTCGAACGAGGCATATGCTTGATAGTTGGGCTTAGCTAAAGGATCTACAGCCAGCAACTTAGCGTTATAATCATCCAGCAGTTTATGGAATTCCGTCCGAGATTTATCAATCGTCATAGTGATATTAAGGAAGTGTTCCATATTGTACTCGGAAGTGTTAGCGATTTTGGAATGTTCATATATATTCTGAACGCGCTCAAACAAGGCGTTGCGTTTTGCTTCCAAAATCGCCAACGCTTGCTCTTCCGATGAAGGACGCTCTTCCCGCGGCATGTTTGTATAAATATATATTATCCAAACATGCCGCGGGAAGAGCGTCCTTCATCGGAAGAGCAAGCGTTGGCGATTTTGGAAGCAAAACGCAACGCCTTGTTTGAGCGCGTTCAGAATATATATGAACATTCCAAAATCGCTAACACTTCCGAGTACAATATGGAACACTTCCTTAATATCACTATGACGATTGATAATTCTCGGACGGAATTCCATAAACTGCTGGATGATTATAACGCTAAGTTGCTGGCTGTAGATCCTTTAGCTAAGCCCAACTATCAAGCATATGCCTCGTTCGAAGACTTATTTTGTTCCATCAAGCGTGTGACGTCACAGTTTGCAGGCTCCTCGTCTGCCACGCACAGTTGCACTGGCTCCGCAGCTCGAAAGCCCAAGCTACCGGCAATCGAGCTAATGTCCTTCGATGGGGACATTAGAAACTGGCCGTTGTTTTATGCCAGTTTCAAGTCAACAGTGCACGAAAATAAGTCGCTGACAGATGCAGACAGGTTGTACTATCTCATAGGAAAGCTGTCTACAAAGGCGCAAAGTGTATTCGCAGGCGTCACACCTAGCGCTGAAAATTATCAAATTATATTCCAGGCTTTACTGGATAGGTATCAAGATACGCGCATCCTCGCAACGACATACTTTGATCAGGCGTTAAATCTGAAGTTGTCCGGTCCCGCATGCGCTTCGAACTTTCAATTGTTTATTGATAAATTCGTGACCGCAGTCAATTCCCTAAAGAATTTAAAATTAGATAGCCTCTCTGATTTTATTCTCTTACAACTCGCATTAAAGAAGTTCGACACTGATACTGTCCGCGCCTTTGAAATGTCAGAGCGGGAAACTAAAATTCCTACTCTTGACAGTTTTATCTCTTTCATCAGTCATCAGTGTCGAATCTTCCGCAACACGCAGCCTAGTGCTTCTAGTTCGTCTAGCACCAGCAAAAATTACGAAAAGGTTAAGACGATCAAGTCTGCGCCTAATCCGCAGACTTACGTAGCGTGTTTGGAGTCCCAAAACGCTCGCAAGTGTCTGTGTGATAATATCACACATGACCACTTTTATAAATGTCCATCATTTAATAACCTCTCCCCTTCCGCTCGCTTTCAGTGTGTGAAAGTCAGGAATGCGTGTGTCAATTGTTTAAGTTTAAAACATAGGTCGAGCACCTGCTCTTCCTTTTCCAAATGCCGCGCTTGTAATAAACGTCATCACACATTGTTGCACTTCGATAAAACGCATCCGACATCGAATTCTGTTGACGTGGTTAACCAATCTCCAGCCGTGTCGTCACCGCCGCAAGTTCAGGCTGTCAGCACCGTTGTGCCTGAAATATCTTTGTGCACAACATCAATTGCCACGTCGCGATCGACTCTCGCACTGCCCGATGCGACCGTACCTCAAAGTAGTCGGCAATGTGCAGTGGCTACTACGGTCTTGCTCGCTACTGCACAAGTAGTCATCTACGACGCGAGTAATAATCCACACGTGGTTCGTTGCTTGCTAGACAGCGCTTCGCAAAGTAATTTCGTTTCTTTAGATTGCTTCAAACGTCTCGAGTTATGGAACACGTTTAAGAATTCGAATTTGATTGTGAAGGGGATCGCTGGTTCTGAAAAACCTGTTAAGGGTTCCGCTAATTTAAAATTACATTCGCGTCATAACAATGACATAAGCTTTGACGTTTCTGCGCTTATTGTAGAACGTATAACGGAGACGCTGCCTACCGCTTGTGTTGACGTCTCCGCGCTAACACACATCAAAACGTTGCCATTGGCGGACGGCGCATTTGCACAGCCAGGCAATATTGACGTTTTGATAGGTGCATCAATTTTTCCGCATTTGCTATTGCCTAATGTAGTGCGTAGCAATCATTCTTCTATACCTCCCGCTATTGAAACGCTATTTGGCTACGTGATTATGGGTACTGTACCTGCATCATGCGCTTCAAATTATACTACGTCTTGTTGTTCGATTCTTCAAGAAAATAATTTAGATTCGCTTCCCAAGCGATCCTTAGAGCTTGAGGAGGTTACCGCGCCGCCCACTCAAGGTCTCGTCAACCTTGAGTGTGAAAAACATCTCCGCTCTACCACTGCCCGTAAAGACAGTGGTAAATATACCATCGCATTGCCGCTCTGCGTCGATCCTTATTTGCTGGGCGACTCAAATGCTGCGTCACTCAGGCGTTTTCGTTGCCTTGAACGGAAGTCTGAGAAATCGCTGAAACCGCGTGATGCCTGTAATGACGTCATATTGGATAACATAAACAAGGGCTATGTGAGTCCTGTCGATTTGAAAAATGGTGAACCTTGCTCTTCTGTGATTCATATTCACAAACCGCTTCTTGATGAGAACGGCCTCATACGCGTTGGTGGTCCCCTCTCAAATTCTAACGAGGACTTTGAATATAAGCATCCTTGTATTCTACCACGTCATGATCGCGTAGTTGACCGGCTTGTAGATTTATACCATAGAAAACATCTACATGCTGGCCCGGAGCTGCTTATGTCCTTACTCAGGCATAAGTATTGGATTTTGTCTGCTCGGAGAATAATTCGGCACAGAATCCACAAGTGTAACACTTGTTTCAAATTTCGACCACGTCCGGTATTCCCGCTAATGGCCGACCTCCCTAGCCAACGCGTCAACCAAGTTGATAAGGCTTTCACACACACCGGATGTGACTATGCTGGTCCGCTGCAGTATACGCCTATCCGTGGTCGAGGTGTAAGGAGTCGTAAGGCTTGGCTTTGTATTTTCACGTGCTTAACAACTCGAGCCACGCATATTGAAGTAGCGTCAGATTTAAGCACAGTGAGTTTTATTGCTGCGCTTAAACGCTTTCTTTCTCGACGCGGCCCTATTAAGTGTTTATACACTGACAACGGAACTTGTTATGTTGGTGCAAGTTCTTATTTACGCGATCTCTACAAATTTCTCGATAAAGAATATCGTCCGCATCTTCAGGACGAGCTTACTGAAAACCGCATAAGTCGAAAATTTATACCGCCTGCTTCCCCGCACTTTGGTGGGTGCTTGGAAAGCATGGTTAAAGTAGTGAAGTCGCACTTATTCAAAGTTATTGGGCAGCAAATCCTCTCTTATGAGGAGCTCGTAACTGTCCTCGCTCAAGTCGAGGCATTGGTTATTTCGCGCCCGCTCACAACTATGAGTTTTGACCCCGCTGAACCTTCCGCACTCACTCCGGCGCATTTCTTGCACACGGTGCCACTTTCGTCCCTCCCCGCTCCTGAAACAGACTCTGTCCGCTTGCTTCAGCGACATTCTTTGCTCGACAAACTGGTGCAGTCGTTCTGGAAGCGCTGGCGTGCTGACTACTTACACCAACTTCAGATTAGGTCCAAGTGGAATACGCCTTCCTCTCCAATTCAGGAGGGGACTGTGGTCATTATTATGACAGATAATGCTCCGCCTCTGTCATGGCCATTAGGCGTCGTTGAAAAGTTGCATACTTCGAAGGATGGTATAACCCGCGTGGTTACTGTCAAAACCGCCAAGGGTAGCTATGTGCGCCCTGTTGTACGCTTATGTCCGCTACCGACTCAGTAAAGCCTGACTTGATGGTTGGGCTACTTAGCTTTAGGTAATTAGCTAAGTAATTCGCATTATAATAACTTTTCGTGCACTGTTGACTTGAAACTGGCATAAAACAACGGCCAGTTTCTAATGTCCCCATCGAAGGACATTAGCTCGATTGCCGGTAGCTTGGGCTTTCGAGCTGCGGAGCCAGTGCAACTGTGCGTGGCAGACGAGGAGCCTGCAAACTGTGACGTCACACGCTTGATGGAACAAAATAAGTCTTCGAACGAGGCATATGCTTGATAGTTGGGCTTAGCTAAAGGATCTACAGCCAGCAACTTAGCGTTATAATCATCCAGCAGTTTATGGAATTCCGTCCGAGAATTATCAATCGTCATAGTGATATTAAGGAAGTGTTCCATATTGTACTCGGAAGTGTTAGCGATTTTGGAATGTTCATATATATTCTGAACGCGCTCAAACAAGGCGTTGCGTTTTGCTTCCAAAATCGCCAACGCTTGCTCTTCCGATGAAGGACGCTCTTCCCGCGGCATGTTTGTATAAATATATATTATCCAAACAAAAAAGTATATAAGTAAATTATTTACAATAAAGAGGTGGGTGAAAGTATTCAACTTTACACCTACCTTATCGCTTATATGTACCTATGCGGGGCGATATGAGTAAAGGCAACTATAAGGGCGGCGGTGAAAATAATGCGCTTGAAGTAAGTATTTGCTAGACTTGGGGAGTTGTGTGGTGGAACCACGAACTATGCCAAGTCTGGAGGGCAGGTATGTACGAATACGAAGTACCTGTGCGGATATAGATCCGGCTCGAAGGACCAAAAAATGAAGCGGCGAAGCGTGGCGGGGCGCGAATGCCCAACAAATTGAGAGTGTGCAACCTATGCGCGGAGTGGACTGTAGATTTGAGCGCTGGATTTAAACTGACGCCGCAGTTGACGTATGAAAATTGCACGAGCGATCTAAAGAGGGCGAATGCACGTACCTTGAGAGCCGCCTGGATAGACGGCCACTGCCAGCGACGCGCACCGGCTCCTCCGGAACTTCTCGTGCGCGGACGGTCTCACACACTAGTTTTGTGGGGCTTTTATGTAATGCGGGTGATGTATGGAAGCGGATGATATATGGAGCGGAGCGGATGAGTTTTAAATTAATTTATATAATATTGCGGCGGATCGCACTGATCTTAGAGCGGAATTATCTTAAACAACACGTTTTTTCACATTATATTTTTCTATGTGTCAGTAATCGCTGACAGCGGTGCGGCGGCCAGCAGGGAACAGATCGCTCATGAGGTTTTGCTAGCAAGGAGGATGTAATTTAGATTTAAATCACCTCAAGTGAGAGGGTGGCGCCACCAGGTAGCCTAGGACCTGGAAAAGGACGTAGGTTACTTTTTATCTCGAAAAACGAAAGGGTTTCTACGAAATAAGCGATAAGCAACATCCACGCGGGAGAAGACGCGGGTGACCTCTAATTACTTTATTTTTTTAATAATATAGGATGGCGAAACGAGCTAAAGGCCCACCTGATGTTAAGCAATGCCACCTGCCTAAATAGTCGGTTCGCCAAACTGAGACATTAAGATGGAAAGTCTCATGTGATTGTAATTTCACCGGCACCCGTACCGTTCAGACAGAAACACAGCAATACAAGCATCACTGTTTGGCGGAGAAGTAGGTACGGTGGTAGTACTTCCCCGGATGAGTTCTTTCACAAAGGAGCTCTACTACTACACAAATATGAAAACTATGGATGATCCAATACAAAGACTTTTTGTAATAATTTTAATTAGTTTATTAAAAGTTTGTAGTTTAACTAGTTTATTATTAATGGGTTTTGACTATCCATAATAACTGCCATAGATATATTCGTATGGCAACCGGGACCGACAGCTTAACATGCTATCCGGGGCACGGAAGGGTCTCGATGTGTAAAGAAACGGTCACCCATCTACAGACTGAACTTGATTAGTGCAGCTACCATACCAGCCATTATGATGATTATGGTGGATACAATTGGATAGTACGATCGACCGCACGTAAGTGGCAACAGGTTTGACATTTTTTTTCGTTTCACATTGACAGCGTCTTTATTTCGTAAGCAGTAAGGATGGTTTTCTATTTAAAGTGTTACCACTTACGCGCTGGTGACTACCTGTGTATTGTTGCAATACGGTTGGATGGAATGTGATTGGATGATATATATTTGAATGAATATAGCAATTATTTTCATATTGTCTATCCTATACAAACAATATTACCTACATCATACAAACTTAATAACCCAAAATCTTAACGTTACTCATAACAAGTTTTAGTAATTATATACTAACGAAAAGGGTTTCTAAGCTCGCAGTTCATAAATAATTACAACTTAGTGTTAGATACATTCTTAAGCCTGGTTTTGCCGCAGCCAATACGCACAGGAATTTGCTTCAGCCTACATGGATCTTAATTAAATATTAGGTAGCTAGAGGTCGACGTCTCGTAGGAAAGCATGTATTACGCACGTGTTAAAGGCAGGTCTTAATATTGTAGCAGTATTATTCGGTTATAAAGTTTAGTTTTACAGATCAGTAAGCGTGGGCACACTTCTGGTCCGTTCCGGGCCAGCCCAGGCCGGGTAGATTCTGAAAGAAACGCGTAGCATCGTCACACACCTGCCGGCGCCGGGCATTCTGGATTTGCGGCGAAGCTCACCGGGTAGATTCTATTCGGACTTGGTTTTCAGCCCAACTCGGTAGGTGTGTGCTGGCTAGTACATTTTGTATGGGTTTCTAGACGTTCCGGGTAGAATCTACCCGGCCTGGCCCACGACCGGACCGGAGGTGTGTGCCCACGCTAAGTCAATATACCTACTCTATCGACACTGCTGACGTACGATTATATAATATAGCGTAGCGCGGCACAGCACAGCTGCAGTCGTCTTCCCATATTTAGAGCGTATTAATTATTACACAGGAAAAAATAAGATAAAAAGAAATAGGAAAAAAAAAAAAAAGGAAATTCTCAGTAGCTGCCTGGAGTCTGGATTTGTGCCCGGTTAATGGCAATAGGCTCGCCCCCTATTACATGGGACTATAACATAACTGGCGAAATGTGGGTGCACTATTACACCTCTGCTTACCCCTTCGGGGAAATACAGGCGTGATGTTATGTTATGTTGTTATGTTAATTAGTACACAATATAAATACGGAGAAGGTAATTAGGATGACTCCTTAAATATGGCAAAACTCAGTACATAGTGAAGAAAAGAAACTTTTAATTTCTCATGGCTATTTCAAGATATATTTTCACAAGGACTGCTGACTTGCTAAAGTTAATAATCTTACTTGGCAGTGCCCATACACATATACATTTAGTATTAAAATTCATAATACATAATATTGTCCTACATATTATAAACGCGAAAGCTTTTGTAGATGTTTGGATGTTTGTTACTCAATCACGCGAAAACGGCTGAACGGATTTAGATGAAATTTGGCACACCCATAAACCATAATCTACATTAACACATGCTTATTATTCTAGGAAAATAAAGACATCCCTCAGGACGCACGATATTTTTTTCTGTGATATGCTTAACTATATGCATGCGAGCGAAGTCTTAGGCAAAGTCTATGTTTTATATTTAATTAAAACCATTTTCATCATCATTTATAGTAGCTATAGTGAATCTTGCCCTCAAGAAACTAGCGGCTGCGGTCTGAAAACTTTAATAAAGCTTCTTTGTATTTAAATCTCCCATTTAACTTCGTCCCGACATACTTAAGTCCTAGGATTAATAGCAAGACATTGTTAGTAGCTAATACTCTGCGTTTTTAATAACCTCTAGATTGCGGCTGCCTTTAATTAAAATGATATGAGCGATTCTTCTTAACTTAAAGTACATGACTGTGTTTTATTGTTTAAGTAACTGATTTTATTTCAATGATAATGAGCACTCTTGTACCTCTTGAGTGTGAGTGGAGTGGGCAATGAAGGTTGGAGGAGCATGTCCTGATATTTTAACTCAAAATTATGATATAGGTAGGTAGTAAAGACGGACAAGCTGGTACTGCAGGGAATCCCTCAGTGGATGCATTGTTACGGCGAAACAATAGATGTTATATGAAAATACAACCATGTCTTCTCTTTTCTTATGATACAACATAAACAACCCATTATTGCCTCACTGCTGGGCACGGGCCTCTTCGATCTCCAAATGAGAAATTAAAGGCTTACAGTCCACTACGCTAGCCCAGTTTGGGTTGGCAGACTACACACTCCATTAAGAACTGTATGGAGCCCTCTAAAGTGTGCAGGTTTCCTCACCTGTTTCTGTTTGCCATTTATTTGTGACACTTATGTCATTAATGTCACCAATAAATGGAAGCCAGAAACATCTACTGTCAGGAGATTGAGATTAGTTTGGGACTATAATTTGAACGTTTTTAATTTCGAGTTGTTCGCAACATTCTTTTTGTAAAAAACAAAAAAATTGCGCTTCGGACAACAACAACAAGAGCTCGTCCGGGGAAGTACTACCACCGTATCTACTTCTCCGCCAAACAGTGATGCTTGTATTGCTGTGTTTCGGTCTGAAGGGTACGGATGCCGGTGAAATTACAATCACATGATACTTTCCATCTTCATGCCTCAGTTTGGCGAATCGACTTGCGGTACTAATTAGGCAACAGCCTAGGTGGTATTGCAGTTGTTATGGGCAAAGGTAATGGGCCTTTAGCCCGTTTCGCCATCCTATACTATAAAAAAACTTATATTGGCTTTTCAAAAAATTTACGAAATTATCACGCTGTTCTAATAATATAAAGTTGTTGCCAACTAACTGAATAATCAACAAAAACACAGAACTTAAAACAATGCCATAATAGGATATTCTCTGCTGGCTAACATTACTAAGCTAAATAGCAAAAGTTTTATCTTCGCTACTGATTCATTATTAATTAAAACTAAAAACAATACAAGGAGTTTCGTAAACTTTTGCGGGAAAAATCAAAATTTAACACAAGATATTAAATTAATTAGTTATTTGATTTCGTTTGAAACTCGGTTTCATAAAGAGTATGTAAACATTCTGATATATTAATTTCTGTTTATGTTGTACTGTAATATTAAGTTTATCATAATACAAGCATCTTAATCTGTTTTACTTCAAGTTTGTTCTTATAAAAATACAGGGTATTCCTGGAAAATATTTGATAAATCAATCTTGATACTTTGTGAACAAAATTAAGAAGATAACAAGATTTTTGTCTTGTTATCCGTTGAGCAATCAATTCCTTTTGATAAAAAAGGCTTTGATACTTGTTTTGGATAAAATAATGTAGCTCAACTTTATAGGTAGAGAAACATTATGATCTAAAAATACAAATGGTTTGCATGTTTTATCTGATCGCTTCATATCCATGGAAGTAATTTAATTCTAGAATCACAGACACCTTGATTAAAATGGATTCCAAGAAACGTGAAAAAAAAGCAACGTAATCCCATAGCCGTATTTTCTTTCTATTTATCTGAAATGAAATGCAAAAGCGCGTTAATTAAACATCCTATTTTAATGTTAACGATATCTGGGGCGGTACTGGTGTAATTATGATTTTAATTTAGATCATACTATAAAACCCTTACGACTTTAGGTGAATTTAATAAAGCAACATTGTTTTACGATATGATGAACTTTGTACTTGGTTTACCATGGAGTAAGAATAAATGGAGTGACAATACGTAAATTAATGGTGCCAACTGAACAATGTTTGGCAGTATAATTTGACAAATCGACTTGTGATTGTCGTAATTCTATCGGGATCGAAGATCCCACTTGTATTCTGCAAAAACTACTCTATGGATTTTAATGACATTTGGCATACATATAGAACCTAACCCGGATGTTAGTCCAACCCTATATGCCAATGCATGCATGCATGCTATGTTAGCCTATATGTTAATATAGGCTAACATACAATATACAACATAGCTACTTTTTATCCCGGGAAGATGAACAGTTCCCGAGGGATGCGCGATAAACTACATTCACGCAGGCGAAGTCGCGGGCATAGGCTGGTCTTATATAAAGGTGTGTCATCCTTGATGTGTCATTAAAGTCTAAGCAGATTGCTGAAAATGTAACAGTCTCCTGGTGTTAATACCAGGAGACTCTGTAACATTTTGAGGAATCTGGAATTGGGTATTTATGTTTTTGTTGATTGTTTGCCATAATTATTAAAATCGTTTATATGTGTAATCATTAAATTAATTTTGCGATTCCCCTGGTGTTGTGGACGTCCATGGGAGGCGGTGATTACCTACCGCTGCTCGTTTGCCACCCTTCATTATAAAATACCGGCATGTCGGGCCATGCTCAGTATTATAAGGTTCCTTAAATAGGTCTAATTACAAACGAATCAAATCGAATATTAATCATTGCTATTTTAGTTTTTGCAAACAGCGCCACCTAGCGCTAAATTTAAGAAGTGTGTCATATCAATATTATTATAACACAAAGTTTCTTTTTGTGATTTTTTAAATAGAAAGTAACTAAAGGAGCATTATTTGCTAAGATCATTTTTCTCTAAGGTCAATGACCTATGAACTAAGACGTCTTAAGTATTTTTCAGTTTTCTCACTATAACTCAAAAATTTATAATCACATAATACTCAAAATAATTTTAAAAGAGAGTTTTTATAAAGTTCTATCAATATGGAAGACTAAGTTTCTACGTTGCATAGTTTAGAAATGGCAGGGGCACATTGTAAGCCACTTTGGCGAACTGTATTTTGCAGATGGTATACCTGATAAAAAAGTTATGTATGAAACATTACCTTCATTTTAGTAGACCTATTTAATGATATGCCACACGAGGGGGAGCAGCGAAAAAAAATATTTCAGCCCCATTTCACATGTATGGGCGCCACCCCTAAAATACGCTATCAAGATTTTTTTATTCTTTTAAAATTGAGATCTATATCTAAACCATTTTTTGTCAAAATTTCATTTACTTATGTTTATAACTGTAGAAGTTATTAATCTGTAAAGGATTAGGACAGACGGACAGACGGACAAACGGACAGACGGACAGAGGGACAGACGGACGGAGATGACGAAACTATAAGGGTTCCTTGTAGGACTACGGAACCCTAAAAACGGTATTTGTAACATATGACTGAATAAGCTACAGTGAAAGGTACATTACCATAATAAGTTTGACAGAAAAATTACTGATCATATTTTATTGTAATACAGTAGATAGGTGGACGCTGCAGTTCATCAGTTTTACTTTTATTATTTATAATATATAATTTATGGATTTATTATTTTTGTGTAAAATTTTTTCACGTCGGAAATGGAATACTACGAAAATACGGAGAAGCCGTTTTGGGCACGTTGCAGTATTAAGTTTTTGCGCCGTAGTCATTTATGAATTAGTGGTGAAACAAAGTATTTACCTTTTGAGTTGGTGCATATTTTATCTCTGTCCAGAGATTAACGTCAATGTAGAATTCTATGTGAAGTTTTATATTTTTAACCGACTTCAAAAAAAGGAGGAGGTTATGTATTCCGCGGGTTTTTTTTTTTTTTCATGTATGTACACCGATTGCTCCGAGATTTCTGGGCCGATTTGCGTGGTTGTTTTTTTATTTGGTAGAGGAAGTCCGCGCGGTGGTCCCATATAAATTTTATTGACGTAGGTCGAGTAAATTTTTAACCAGCTTCAATAAATCAGTTTGATTTAGCTTTGCTTACCTAGATGATCTACTAATAGTTTCGTTTGTCTGTGAATTATCAACTAAAAAGTATGAAATAAAAACTTTTTAACAAAAAATAAAACCGACTTCAAAAACCTTAACTAAAAAAAGTAAAAAATAATCCTCGTATGTATTTCAAAATCTTAACATAAACCAAAATTTTGAAGGCGGCGCGTGTTTTTCATGTATGTTCGCATAAACTGTTTTTTATTACTATAGATAAGCGCTCGACAGTACATTATATTTACATGACGCAAAGGGACAGTCACGCGCCGCCTTCAAAATTTTGGTTTATGATAAGATTTTGAAATACATACGAGGATTATTTTTTACTTTTTTTAGTTAAGGTTTTTGAAGTCGGTTTTATTTTTTGTTAAAAAGTTTTTATCAGTATTTTTTTCAATCTGTAGCGCAATTTATTTAGTAAGAAACGTTTCGTGTTTCGATTGTTTCATCAGATAGTGTTGTATTATGTGGCAACTAGACTAAGCCCGTTGCGAGTAGGTATAATTCGGCTTATCGCCTTCGAAAGACTTCTCGTGCATCCTTCGGGAACAGTTTATTTTCCTGGGATGAATAAGTAAATATGTTAATCCAGGTTATGGTATATCTATGTGCCAAATTGCATCCATTTGGATTTGACGGATTTCCGTTCAGCCATTTCAGCGTTGTTGAGTAACAAACACTCAAAAATCTCCACAAACTTTCACATTATTTTAATGTAATAATGTAAAAAAATATCGTTTTGTTTTTTATATATATTATAGGATGGCGAAACGAGCTAAAGCCCACCTTATGTTAAGCGGTTACCTTTGCCCATAACAATTGCAATACCACCTAGGCTGTTGCCTAAATGGTACTGCAAGTCAGTTCGCCAAACTAAGACATGAAGGTGGAAAGTCTCATGTGATTTATTAAAGTAAATAACTGCTTGGTGTTACTTTGTAACATTAATCCCATGTGCTTACAGTTCTTATTATCCCACAACAAAACAAAAAATACATACTTATCAAGTTACAATGTAAGAAAAGCTCCATTCGAGTTTCCGTATTAATACGAGATGTGTCCGTATCCAACTGTTACCCGAAACTTCGTATTTTGCTCTCCGATTTCCGAAATTGAAATCCATTTAAGTCATGGACGGGCGTTCGTCGTATGGCAGTTGTTTGGATCAGTTAGATTTCTTCTTTTTGCCAACATTTTCCGAGTGGGATTTTTTGCCAATACTCATACGTTTTATGGGAACCAGCTCCCAGCTGGTATACACCGATATTGGTTATAGCGAAGACAAATGTGTCTGTATGAGTAACTAATATCAGGACTTTACGAAATTTTGGATGTTTGTTACTCAATAAAACTTAGATCGGTCTACAATATCAAGTCAACTTATGTAAGCTAAAAGTTTATTCGAAAATGGGTGTTGGGCCAGATAACCTCCTCATGTGCCTGATGGCTGCTGGTCCTTCTTGATACATTGGGCCAGTGCAACCTGGGTACGGGCAAAACCTCTTCTTTCGATCAGGGAACCTAATTGCCCGTTGCGAACATTCTGGCACAGAAGGGGCTTAATCTGGGCTAATAGGGCGTTGCTCCGCGTGTCCCTCTGAAGCAAGAAGAAGCAGGAACGAAGAAGAAACGAGAAGAACGGCCGATGTACATAAACTTACCTTCTGTAACATCAATGTAAATATGTGTGTACAATAAAGAATAAGAATAAGAAAACCTCCATAAAAAATGACGGGAGGATGAGGAAGAAAACCTCTATAGAAAATTATGGGAGGATAACGGCTGCGGGCGGCGGACTCGGGGCAGTCTGCTGCCCGACCTGGCGTAGCGGGTTGGCTGGTATTGCTGGCATGGCTGGCATATCAGCGTGTCAGCTGCGTGTCACTGCCGAGGTGCGAGGTGTCGCGCAGTGTTCCATGTGCGCCGCCGGGAAGAGTACGGGTGATGTTAGGCCACACGGGTAGAAGGGGCTCGCTTGCTTGTGGAGGGCCGGGACCTGTCAGGGGTGGTTGTGCGAATACAGAGGGTTCCCATCCCATACCCCGGCCAAAGATAGATGGAGGAACACCGTGGTGGTTTTAGTCGGATCTTTCCGACACTTGACTGAGTCTCTGGGCGGAGTGCGTCCATGAGGAGTTTACCACGGCAAAAAAAAGTTTATTCAAAACCTGTTCTACTTTGATAACAAATAATTGGTTTGTCTGTGTTTAACAAAAAATCTATCTGTTACAAAATCTACACAGATCAAAAAGCCCTCTTCCTGAATAAACAGTAAGTTTACATCCGATATTTTCATAAGACTTACAAATAAGTATTATTCTACGAAACACCTTCCAGTTGAGATTGCCGACAAAACAAAAGAAAGAATTGGAATCGCATATTGGTTTCTTCGAAAACAAATTCCATCTAAATCTAAAGCGATTGAATTTATCCAGGATAGGTAATTCTTATTGCCACATCTCTTTGCACTCAACAGTAATTTGTCGGTTGAAGTAAAAACTAGGAGCTAGTACCTATATTTTAAGGAAAATAAAGAAAAAAGATAAGATAATATTTATTCGTAAAAGAACACAGTACTTATACAATTTCATGACGTTAGTTTATTTTTTCCCATGTCACTTATCAACACAAAGATAAGGGGCCATCCGTATAATATTAAGTCATTATTATAATATTACGTCATTATTATAATATTACGTCATTATTATAATATATAAAAAGATGTAGATACGTTACTAGCGCACCAAAATGAAGCGTATTACATACATAAATATTATCACGCCTGTTTCCCATTGGGGTAGGCAGAGACTATGGATTTCCACCTGCTACGATCCTGACACACCTCTTTCGCTTCATCTACGTCCATTAACCTCGTCATGCATGCTCGTCGGTTTAGAGAAATCTTAACCTGGCATTTCTTTGTGAACATCCGCGATTTGATCGCGATACGTTCGCCGAGGTCGTCCCCTTCCAACTCTTCCATCCACACTCGCTTCGTATACTTGTTTCGTCAATCTCCTCTCGTCCATCCTCTCTATATGTCCAAAGCATCTTAACATACCTTTCTCAATCTTTGTCACTACATCTTCTTTCACTCCACAACGCTCCCTTATCACGTTATTCCTTACTTTATCTCTCAAAGTTACAACACACATACTTCTCAAACCTCTCATTTCTACTGCATTTATTCTGCTTTCATGTTTCTTCTGCCATACCCAACTCTCACTACCATATTAAAAAAGGAGCTAAATATCGCCTCATAGGCTTAGTCAGTCTCGCATAAGTAAACGATTAAGGCTTAACAATATAGTCGTGTGTAATGCGTAGTGAAATGTAATAGAAAAAAATAGTACATACGTGTGCCGCCGCTGCGTAGGGAATATTATTTTCATTTGTTTTGTGAGCGAAACAAACTAACAACAACAAACTATAATAACAAACAACAACTCAAACAAACAACTAACTTATCTTTACTAAATATCATTGGATCTTAGAGTTTTAACGAAATTTTTTCACTGGAACACGTTTTCATTTTTTATTTTTATTTTTTTTGTGAGCGTATAACTTATCTTTACTAAATATCATTGGGTCTTAGAGTTTTAACGACACTTTTTCACTGGAACACGTTTTTATTTTATTTTTCATTTGTTTTGTGAGCGTATAACTTATCTTTACTAAATATCATTGGGTCTTAGAGTTTTAACGACACTTTTTACTGGAACACGTTTTTATTTTATTTTTTCATTTGTTTTGTGAGCGTATAACTTATCTTTACTAAATATCATTGGGTCTTAGAGTTTTAACGACACTTTTTCACTGGAACACGTTTTTATTTTATTTTTCATTTGTTTTGTGAGCGTATAACTTATCTTTACTAAATATCATTGGGTCTTAGAGTTTTAACGACACTTTTTACTGGAACACGTTTTTATTTTATTTTTTCATTTGTTTTGTGAGCGTATAACTTGTCTTTACTAAATATCATTGGGTCTTAGAGTTTTAACGACACTTTTTACTGGAACACGTTTTTTTTTTTTTTTTTCATTTGTTTTGTGAGCGAACAACTTATCTTTACTAAATATCATTGAGTCTTAGAGTTTTAACGACACTTTTTCACTGGAACACGTTTTTCTTTTTTCTTTTTATTTGTTTTGTGAGCGTTTAACTTATCTTTACTAAATATCATTGGTTTTTAGAGTTTAATGACACTTTTTCACTGGAACAAGTTTTTATCTTCATTTGTTTTGTGAGCGTATAACTTATCTTTACTAAATATCATTGGGTCTTAGAGTTTTAACGACACTTTTTACTGGAACACGTTTTTATTTTATTTTTTCATTTGTTTTGTGAGCGAGTAACTTATCTTTACTAAATATCATTGGGTCTTAGAGTTTTAACGACACTTTTTCACTGGAACACGTTTTTTTTTTTCTTTTTATTTGTTTTGTGAGCGTTTAACTTATCTTTACTAAATATCATTGGGTCTTAGAGTTTTAACAACACTTTTTCACTGGAACACGTTTTTATTTTTCTTATGACTCACATAAGTACATTTCATAACTCCGGGAAGTTAAATGAATATGTAAAGTGCGGAAATGATAAGTTAGATTGAAAAAGTACTACAGAAAGGCCGCTTTTCGCAATTCCGCTTCCGCATCATATTAAATAGCATTTCAAAATAAATTAATTTCATCAAAAACATGCGGACGCTGTTCAAGAGGGTAATCCTTACAATTTGAATCTGATAACAGTGTGTTTTGAAAACAGGAAGTTGTGTTTTTGATTCAAAATTTAATTTGATTATTTTTATTGTAGTTTTTCCAAATGAGTTGCGTCCTTACGTATGACTATCGATTCTGATAACGTAGCTCACAGGAACAACAGGGTTTTTGGTACATACCAGGCCCCTCAGAAAGTATTGCGAAAAAAAGTTTTTATATATGGGAGACTGGCCAGTTATAATGTTTTTCGAAAATATGATTATTTATAAGTAAAAATAAGTAAGTTCCAATTTCAAAATTTCCCTCCACATTTTTTGCGAGTTAATTCAAAGTATTGTGTCTCACTGAAATATGGATCTGCGCCGGGAACATTTTAGAGCTATGATTTTATACGATTTCAAGTGTCGCCTGAAACCGAATGAATCGTACGATAGACTTCAAATGGCATTCATGGATGAAGGCCCTTCCAAGGCAACCGTGTATCGTTGGTATAACGAATTCAAGCGCGGTCGACCAACTTTGGGGGATGACGAAAGAAGCGGTCGCCCTTTGACGGCTGTTACCGAAGAAAACGTGCTAGCAGTGAAAAATTTAATCCAAGAAAATAGGCGAATTACATATCAGGAGATTCAACACATATTGAAGATTGGATCGGGAAGCGTTCACGAGATTCTACACAGCCATCTTCGCGTGAGGAGGATAGTATCACGCTGGGTGCCGCACAACCTCACCGATGCTCAGAAGCAGGCCCGGGTGGAATGGTGCCGTGATATGCTTAACAAATTTGAAGCAGGCTCGTCTCGGCGTGTTTACGACATCGTTACAGGTGATGAGTCCTGGATTTATCAATACGACCCAGAAACCAAGCGCCAGTCGACTGTTTGGGTGTTTCAAAATGAGCTAACGCCTACCAAAGTGAAGCGATCTAGAAGCGGGGGTAAGATTTTGATCGCTAGCTTTTTTAATTTGACTGGCCACTTGGTATCAATTCCCTTACGGGATCAAAGAAGCATTAATGCCGAATGGTATACTACCAAATGTTTGCCAGAAGTTTTCTCTGTTATAAGCAACAAGCGACCAAACACAGGGCTCCGCGGGCTACTGCTCCACCACGACAATGCACCTGCGCACACCGCACTCAAAACGAGGGACTTCCTGGACAGCACGCCAGTCAAACTCCTGGGTCACCCTCCTTACAGCCCTGATCTAGCACCGTGTGACTTCTTTTTATTCCCAAAAATAAAAAATCAGCTCAAAGGGATACAATTTTCGTCGCCGGAAGATGCGCTGGCTGCGTTCGAGCAGGCTGTAAACGAGGTGTCTGCGGCGGACTGGAAAAAGTGTTTTGAAAACTGGTTTAGGGCATGAATCTTTGTATAGAGGCTGGTGGAAAGTACTTTGAAAAGATTTGATAAAAATATATGTACGTATAGAACAATTTTTTTTAGTTTCGCAAAACTTTCTGAGTGTCCCACGTACTGTATAGGTATATGAAATAAAATTAAAGACAGTAGTAATTATAGAATATCATCATCATCATTTCAGCCGAAAGACGTCCTCTGCTGGACATAGGCCTCCCCCAGAAGGGAGGGATATGCCATAATCGCCATGCTTGGCAGGTGGGTTGGCGATCGCAGTTGGTTGGTTAAATACTCAAAGAACACTGCTGCCCATCCTCTAGTGAATCCCTTAGTCGCCTTTTATGACACCCATGAGAAGATGTAGGGTGGTTCAATATTTTATGTCCAGCACCATACGGAATAATTGTGTAGAACACAGAGAGAAAATTAGTTTTTTTAAATAAAAACGGAAAAAAGTTCCTTCACGAAACACTAATGTTATCATGAAGTTTCTGTATTACGTAACAAATTCAACCCCAAATTGTGTACAGCGTTACTAAAAAGATAAACTTTAACAGAATTTTAGTTCAAAATATAATAAAACTAAAATTTTAGACGGCATCTGTTCCGTGCTGAATTTTAAGCGCACGGCCACACATACTGGAAGTTTGTTTAGAACTAACTCGGTGCAGTAAAAACGATCAAAATAAAGTATTACGGCAAGGGAATGTTTTATGCGTTTTACGGGAAGTGCATGTTTTGTTTCTTTCAATACTTTTACAGCTGACCGCAATGTGTTGTTTGAAACCAAATATAGGTTTACGTAAGTCTGTTATTTATTGGATTCGCTTTAAATAATGGAATCAGACGTTATTTTTCAAGACGTACAAAATATGGAGTTGCCATACTAGTTTGTCAAGCTTGGTCGTAGTATGCAGCACGTCCCTCCCGCGACAAATATATGCACATGCAGAACACCATAACAATCTCCATAACTCCAACCATACCATTACCAATCTAACTCCATATTTTGTATGGATTAGCTTTGTTTGTTAATTAATGAAAAGTTCATGTGTTTGTAGTTAAGGTTTTACATACTGAATTATAGTGCTGTACTCCAAAAAAAGAACTTCAATTAATGATATTGATTACAAAAAATAAATGGACTATAAGCAAAAATAATACATCATTTCAGCCGAAAGACGTCCACTGCTGGACATAGGCCTCTCCCAAAAAGAGGGATATGCCAGAAAATAATGCATACACTGTTTAATGATCTAACTTTTTTTACTTAAAACAGCAAAACAGCACATTAAGCCCATGTTTTTACGTTAATATCATATTATTTTGTTTCTTTCAAAGTAATTTCAGTGGATCTTTCATTCTAGTAACTATAATATTCCATCGGGTGCGAATTACCAATGGCGGACTTTAATAATAATAATAATGAGATATTTGGACTTAGCACACGAGGTTGTCGACATGTGGGACGTGGATTCAGCAATCATTGTGCCGATAGTCGTAACGGCCAATGGTCTCATAGCCAAGAGCCTCGACCAACATCTTAAGAGGCTCTCGTTAGGTGGCTGGGTCAAGGGCCAGATTCAGAAGGCGGTTCTCCTCGACACGGCATGTATTGTGAGGAGGTTCCTGTCTCTGGGGCCCTAACCGCCGGTAGCTTGGACCCTGCTCCCGATGCCGGTGGAACACAATTTTTTATATTTTTAAATGTTTTTTATTTTTAATTATATAAAAAATATTTAAAAAAGTATTTAATAAGTTGATAACTGAATAAAGGAGAAAATAATAATAAATATTTTTCGGACATTTTACACATCACCATATAGTCCCAAGCTAAGCAGAGCTTGTGCTATGGGTACAATAACAATGACAATGGGTATAATACTTGTTTACTTTTTTATTGTAAATACATACTTATAATACATAAGAAACAA
This sequence comes from Asteroscopus sphinx, assembly GCA_949699075.1. NCBI lineage: Eukaryota > Metazoa > Arthropoda > Insecta > Lepidoptera > Noctuidae > Asteroscopus > Asteroscopus sphinx. Next base: position 19,175,770 of record OX453013.1, read on the forward strand.
CCAGACCAACACAAACACTCATGTTCATCACACAAATATATATTTGTGTCCTGTGGGAATCGACCCCACGACCTCGTGATCAGCAGTCCGACACTCGAACCACTAGACCACAGAGGTCGTCAAACACACACACACACACACTTTTACAGGCTAGTAAAAATAATAAGTGCTTATTTTTATTTTTATGATCGATTGAATAATATTACTAATACTGATGGCATAAATTCCTACCATCAATTCACAAATACCTATTTATAACACGAAAACTAAACTCCTAAGCTGTTTCATCTCAATTTACTATAATAACGGTTTGACGGCTTGACGACAAGCGTCCATCAATAATCCCCCCCTCACTCCTCCACCTGGTAATATAAATGAGAAAAAGATTAATGTGAACTGTTGCTACCAATAAATCATGAGATCTTATACCCCTTAAGCTTATAAACGATGCTTAGTAAAGGTGGATAATATTATACAGAGTGTTTTCAAACGAAATTTTTTTGCGCAGAGTTGGTATCTGAATCTAAATAAATAAGAAATAATTTAGTAACGAAATATAATTAAATTAAAAAACCAACGCCTTACAATCAATACAAAATTGATAAAATATCAATAATTAAACTATGTTTACGGGACTTGTCGCGCACAATTAAATCAAAATATAACAAACATTTTGATCAGTCTGCTCGTGACCACGGCCAATGCAACTTGACCGAAACGTCGAGGTTAGTCAAAATGTTTGTTATATTTTGATTTAATTGTGCGCGACAAGTCCCGTAAACTTACTTCAATATGAGTGAAATTCGCGAAAGTTTAAAAACTTCTATCAATAATTATTTTAATATTTTTAACGTATTTACGCATGCGAAGCGAAATCTAAAGATATAAATTGTGCCAGGACAGGAGTCGCAGGTTCGAATCCTGCTCGTGAGCGATTTTTTCTCTCCGCAATTTATGTCTTTATAAACTGTCTATCTCTAGATAATCACAATTATAATGATGTGCCTTTGGCTGCCCTAGTATTTGCTGCCATAGAGTACCTACCTGCTACCTTTTTTGTTTGGGTTCGTCCCCGATTGTTAAATAATCACTCTTACAATAGTTTTTTTTATAAATATTGTTTTTATTTACTAAAATCATCTCATAAACTACCCTATCCCTTGTTCAAAAGAACCATCCGGTATACCTACCTTTTTTTTGTTTTCGAGTGGAAATCCTCATGGATATCCTCCGTTTGGGGAAAGAAAGAAAGAAAAGAAAGAAAAATGGTTTATTTACTACAGCCAGAGGCACACAATAACAATAATATACAATTTTAAACAACACAGACTCCTAAAAGTATAATTGTGTGCCCCGCGGCTGCACCAAATAGGCTCAGTTCAGCAAAAATGCCAGACAACTAGTGTCTGGCGCTGGTTTTCAACTGGACCTTGTTTGAAAGTGTCACGGACGAAAATCAGTTTTACAGTGGAATGCGGAGGGATATATCGGACAGCTGACCGACTAACGGTCAAAATTAATATCCAATCTATCCACGATTTACCCTACTAGAGATAGAAATTTGACACATTTTGTATGGAGCTTATGTCAAATTCCTATCTCTAGTAGGGCAAATTGTGGATAGATTGGATATTAATTTTGGCCGTAAAACCACACGGTGTCCATCCTCAGCACAAAATAGAGGGCTCCGGGAACTCCAATGGACCGCGCCGGTGCCCCTCTAGTGCTACGCCTTTGGTACGTCCCGGGAATTGTTTCCCCCACATTAACACACGACCACCACGTACTACTGTCCTCTCCAAGGTCGCTCAATAGACGCCTCGAGTCTCCCAACTCTTAGCATCCACAAACCCCTGTAAATCTCCGACCTAACAAATCTTTATTTCCTTACAGTCCATAATTTTAGGACGGGACAATATTTTTGTTTTACGTAGGTATATTCTATTTACTGTCGTGAAAGGCGATAAAGTGGGTTAGGGTATTATTGCTAAAAGGATTTAAGCCTAGATTTAGGGATAAGCATCAGTTTCACTTCACGGGTATTCGCAAGTTTGATTACAAAACGGATAAGACATCGGATAAGACTGCCTCGTTGGTCTAGTGGTTGCAAACGCGATCGCTGAGCGTGAGGTCCTGGGTTCGATTCCCGGGTCGGGCAAAGTGTTTTTGGGTTTTTTCATCAGGAAATTCTCAGTAGCAGCCCGGAGTCTGGATTTGTGCCCGGTCAATGGCAATAGGCTCGCCCCCTATTACATGGGACTATAACATGACTGGCGAAATGTGGGTGTACTATTACACCTCTGCCTACCCCTTCGGGGAAATACAGGCGTGATGTTATGTTATGTTATGTTAAGACATCGGCCTATGTACACATGTTGCATGAAGTTTAAATAAATAAATAAATAAGACACGTAGATTGAAAGGAAAATCAAACAACTGGTATTTTATACTAAACTTGTGTACGTATTTATTTTAATAGTATATACTGGCACTGTTCTTAAGATTCTACGGCCAGAATACTAAAAAGATGCTCAAGCATAAATCTGAAATTGAAAGGAAAATCAAATAACTGATATTTGAAGTAAGGTTGTGCACGCATCTATTTTGATTGTATGTACTGGCACTGTTCTTAAGATTTTACGGCCAGAATACTAAAACTATGCTCAAGCATGAATCTGAATCTGCGTCTGAATGAAGAACTGTCATTTCACACTTTCGTTTTTGACGTCAATGTAATGTAGCAGCGCTTCTATGCTGTACCTGTGTGTAATAAGCACTGTGTTGTGGCTCACGTTACAACACATCATCATGCTGAGTGTCAATCTCTTTGCCGCAGCTATAAAATGCAAAGTTACTTTTCTTACGATGTTACAACTATCACTATAATTCCTAAAATGTAAGAATTTATTTTTTATGTACGCCAATTGCATGTCTTGTTGTGGCAATACATGTTTTCATTCATTTTTCTGTCTTTATTTTTGTCTATGTATGAAATTACAGTTCTTAAATTGGCAAATACATGCTTGAGCATCGTTCTAAGATTTGGGCCTTATAACAAAAAAACCGGCCAAGAGCATGTCGGGCCATGCTCAGTATTATAGGGTTCCTTAAGTAGGTGTTACAAACAAATCAAATCGAAAATTAATCATGGCTATTTTAGTTTTTTCAATAGACGGCAGCATTGACGGCTCAGAGAGTGTTGTTAGTAGCCGCTAGGTGGCGCCAAATTTAACATAAAATAAAGTTACTTTTTGTGATTTTTTGAAATAGAAAATAGCTAAAGGAGCATTATTTGCTACAATCATTTTTCTCTCCTTTGAACTAGGACGTTTTAAGTATTTTTCAGTTTTCTCTCTACAACTCAAAAAAATATAATCACATTATACCAGAAATAATTTTAAAAGACAGTTTTTACAAAGGTCTATCAATGTGGAAGATTATAAGTTTCTACGTTGCATAGTTTAGAAATGGCAGGGGGGGGGGACACATTGCAAGCCACTTTGGCGGGCTATATTTCGCAGATGGAACACCTGATAAAAAAGTAATGTATGAAACATTACCTTAATTTCATCCCCGTTTCACATGTATGGGCGCCACCACTAAAATACGTAATCACGATTTTTTTATTCTTTGAAAATTGAGATCTATATCTAGACTATTTTTTAACTAAATTTCATTTACTTATGTTTATAACTGTAGAAGTTATTAAGCTGTAAAGGATTAGGACAGACGGACAGACGGACGGACATGACGAAACTATAAGGGTTCCTTGTTGGACTACGGAACCCTAAAAAGAGCCTTTAAATCTTAAAACAGAGTCTGGATATAGCAAAACAGGAAGCCACGTTCAGCTTTAATGTGGCTAAATCTCCACACAAATACGTAAATGAAAACTCCTAACCATTTAAGGTAAGCGTTCAAATTCAAAACGTCAGAGTTCAAAACGGAGTTTATGAAAGTGCCAGATAGTAATTAAAAGCAAATAATTTCTACGTGAGCCAACTCAAAGGCTGGTGTTGCCAATTACACCAATTAGCGTTTGTTTGCTAGATACTTCTTGTTCTTAATTGATAAACGACTCCAATACTGTGTGTCTGCCGCGATGGAAACTTCCGAACTGCTATTAAGCAAAGAGTTCTAGCACTGACATTTGTACAGTCAAACTCACGGAGTAGAAATTAAGGTATACAAAGACTTGGTTCAGAGTTGGCCCCATAGTAAAAGCAGTTCATACTGATGAGTACAATGACCCCTTAAGAGGTTTTCAGTTATTTCAATAACACTTTGTATAAAAGTAAATTCGGACGGCCGATGGGGCCGTAAAGTTCTGGAGTGACAACCGCATACGGAAGGCGCAGCGTGGGTAGGCCCCCCACGAGGTAGACCGACGACCTGGTGAAAGTCGCGGGAATCCACTCGATGCGGGAAACGCAGGACTGGTCAACGCTTGGGGGAGGCATATGTCCAGCAGTGGACGTCATTCTGCTGAAATGATAATGATGATGATAAAATTAAATCCAGGACACAAGTGCCATTACTTACATATTAAATAAAAAGTGTGAGACGCTCTTGTCTATTGTATATGTAAATTGCATGGGCAGTTTTCACTCTGGATAGCAAACTGTCTACTGCAGTCTTTCCCAAAGTATGGGTCACGACTCACTGGTGGGTTGCGAGCGTGTTCAGTGTAGGTATAATGCATTGTTTTTATATCTAATTGTATGGCTTTTCTAAGACTTCCTTCAACAATATCGTGATAAAGTCACTGTTATATCACACGAATACTAATTCGCCCTCACGCGACCATTGATATTATAATAAGCCTGTCGTGTCCCGTTTTAATTACTCATAATTGAAAAAAATTACAACATACAGTGACATTGATAGAGCACCTTGCGTTTATAAAATCAGCGGTATAGCGAATTAAAAGTTTTTCAAGCATTTTTGAAATTTATTTGTTAATGCTTGGATTTATTTCCAGATGTACATTCGAGAGCAATGGGTCTGGGTACCAACATAAATCTTAATATTTGGGAAACTAAGAATTACAGCTTATTCAAATAAATATTGATTATAAATAGTTCTATAAAATTATAAATAGCCTATTGTTGTTAATCATAATCATAATCAAACGTTTATTTGCTAGAAATACAATAATAAATTCCATCCTCACCATCTTGATGATTGGTGGTCAACTACAGTACCTTTCACACGCCAATTTTTGCCTCGTGCAGCAAAACTGTGGAACCAACTTCCGTCAGCGGTTTTCCCGAACAAATACGACATGGGAGCCTTCAAGAAAGGAGCATACGTCTTTTTAAAAGGTCGGTGACGCATCGGCGACTCCCCTGGTGTTGCGGATGTCCATGGGCTGCGGAGATTGCTTACCATCAGGTGACCTGCATGCTCGTTTGACCTCTTATGTTATAAAAAAAAAAAATAGTATAAAGGTAAGATCTTAAAGCCTAGATGTCACTGTATTCTGCCTGCAAGCAAGCGTGCAAATTTTATTTTACATTATTATTATTCATTTATTCTTATTTTTAAGTTTTTAATGTTATTACAATTATATACTATTATTACACATTCATTTACTATTATTGATAATATTCTTAGAACTAATTACATTTTCCATGTTCCATAAATTCCTCAATACTGTAGAAACAACATTTTTGAAGCCACTCTGTTAATTTTGTTTTAAACACATTACCTTCTAACAATCTCAACTCGTTTGGTATGTTGTTATAAACCAATACACACATATTAAACACCCTTCCTATAGATATCTTTATAACCAGGCGGTTGATATAATAGGCTGCGAAACTTAGTCCTTTTTTGTCTTGCAAAGACCTCACTATATTGTTCAAAGTAATGCATGTATTTTTTTGTAAAAATGCAGATATCTCTTATGTACATTCATGGCAGCGGCAGAATTTTACATTTTTGAAAGAAAGGTTTACAACTATCTAAAAACCATGCCTTGTTAATAACCCGGATGCATCGTTTTTGAATTTTGAAAACTCTGTCAGTATCAACAGAGTTTCCCCACATAATTAAACCATAGCTTAGTACGGATGACATGAATAGTCTACAACATACTTTTTATTTCAATAAGCTATCATTCTTAGTATCCGAGTTTTGTTGGTGACCCAGATTCATTGCTCCCGAGCGTATTTTACTTTGTCATTGTACGCTCAGCTTTAATAAATTCGAAACAATGATTTAAAATTAAAAAATAAACTCGGGAAACCTATATTTTCACAAAATAAAATCGATATTTACAGAGAAAGTTAAATATTAAAACAGTGGAGATCATTATCATCATCATCATCATCATTTCAGCCGAAAGACGTCCACTGCTGGACATAGGCCTCCCCCGAGAATCGCCACAACGACCGGTTCTTCGCTTTCCGTATCCAGCGGATACCCGCGACTTTCACCAGGCCGTCAGTCCACCTTGTGGGAGGCCTATCCACGCTGCGCCTTCCAGTACGCGGTCACCACTCCAGAACTTTACTGCCCCATCGGCCATGCGTTCTGCAAACAATGTGCCCCGCCCACTGCCACTAATGTTTGACAATTCTTCAGGCTATGTCGGTTTCTTTCGTTCTCCTGCGAATCTCCACATTTCTGATTCGATCACGCAAGGACACTCCGAGCATAGCAAGAAAAACAGTGGAGGTAGCTCATGAAAAACTTGTAGCATTATTTACAAAAAGTCCAGAGTTATATCCTAGACTAGGTTTGCGGGTGAAAACACAATTTTTCATTTTGCTCCGCAGAACAGGACAAAGAGGAATTTTAATGCAATTTAGTAGTCGCATTGTACCCAAGAGTTGTTGGCATTTTTACAGCACATGGCTCACGAAAGGTGTCACGAGGAGAATGGACCTAAAAAAATAATTACTCACCCGCGTCAGTGATATTATAAGTAAGTCGTGTATTTTTAACAGGGTTGAAACTGTGTAGGTGGTTGTAGGGCTTACATTTTTCGCACATGAAATTTCGAAATGGGAACTGAAACTAAGTTTGTAGGTGGACATAAATGTAAGATATATAAACGTACATAAATGTAAGACAAATGTAAGACATAAATGTAAGATATTTATGTTAATTTTTTAGGGTTCCGTACCCGAAGGGTGCCAAACAGGACCCTATTACTCTCGCTACGCTGTCCATCCGTCCGTCCGTCCGTCCGTCCGTCTGTCTGTCACAGGGCTGTATCTTTTGAACGGTAATAGGTAACTGGTTGAAATTTTCTCAGAATATGTGTTGCTATGAGGTGTATCACGACAAATACTATAAACAAAAGAAAAGTCTAAAACCAAAGGGGGGAAAACATGCATTTTTTTCAACGTTTTTGTTCCTGCTCTATCTTCAAAACGATAATATATACCAGCGTCAAACTTGGTCAGATTATAGTGCATATTATGTAGTTTAGCAACAAATACTAAAAATAAGACAAACATAGACATATGTGGTGGTACCCGCGTAAGAAAGACATGCAAAAATGCATATTTCGCGCACTGAGCGTTGATGTCTTTTTGTAAACTCTCGTAAATTCAATCAGTTTTTATTGGGTATCAGGTCGTTGAGAGGTACGAAACCCTTACTGCGCGAGTCCGACTCGCAGTTAGCCGGTTTTTTTTCATTATATTATCGCACTAGTGCTTTTTATTTTACAGTTTATTTTTGAGAGACTTCCTGTAGGGTATAAACTCCCTTGGCCTGAAGAAGAAGAAGAAGTTTATTTTTAAATCGCAGCAAAGAGTTTTTATGCCTGAACTAAATAAAAAAAATTTGGGAATAAATCAACTGTATTAATTAAAATATGCTATATAAACATTTCATTTCATCAAATTGTAAATTTTTGTCAACAAATTAACATTAATTTGTGTTATTAAATAAAAAAATCAATTTATAATATATTTATATCAGGCTGTTTGGCGGTTTCCTTCGACCACCTGCGCGCACATAGCTAGCTGTATGTCACCGCGCGATTCGCGCGCTATTTTTATCATTTTTCACAAATTCAATATTTGTCTATGTTTTGTGTATGTTTTTTCGTCGCAAGTGTGTGTGGGCTGCAATCTAGCCTCGAGTATTATAGTCAACTTAGCTCACTTGAAACATAATGTACTAATATTAACTTTGCAGTTAATTCGAAGTCATATAGATGTGCCCTTAATAATTATTCTTTCAACTCACAAACTCCATACTTTCTAACTTCTTTTCTAATATGTCCATATTTTTTGTTTCAGTTGTCAGCAACGTTGCTGGTGTTCCTTCACCTATCGATGCACGTCGTCGACGAGGGACACGCTGTTAATCCCAGTAAGTATTGCTGAAATCGTTTATGATGTGTCAGAATTATGATCAATCAGAAGCACAATAATGTTAATGTACCTGAATAAAGTTCTATAACCCTGTGGAGGAACGAGGTGTCATGTCCCCCCAATATAAAGAGAGGATCCTCCGACCATGCTGGGTCTGCGCCTGGCGGGCGCGCCGCCATGGTTGCTAGATCAAGTTTCAGAATTTTCTCCATATTCACATATTTTTTTCCCCAAAACGATATGTTTTGCAACTTTTTTCCCCATTTTTTTTTTCAAACAGCAAATATTACAAATAAAACAATATAAGACCATAATTATGTGTTCAAAAAATTGCTTTAAAAATATTTTAGTGTATCGTTCGTGGATGATGTTTAAGATCTTTCGATGTCTTTATTCAAACCATCAATTATTTTCCCACAGAAATTATATAAACTATAGTACAATATCTGTATTATATCTGTATTTTCCTTACCCCAAATATTTCCCCAAAATTTCCCCAAGAACGATTTTTTACCCAAAATTGCGAATAAACCCACAATCTACCAACCGTGCGTGCCGTCCCCAATGGTAGATGTTGGGCGTCCGTATTTATGCTAACTGCACGTCAAACTTTGATAGCGCGATTCAGAATTTGTGTCTTCACATACTGCGTCGTCAGCGTTAGTTCACATGTAACGCGATAGATGTCGCTACATCACTCTTGTGCGTGATTCGGAATTTCTGTCGCCATTTACTATTTTAAGTGATTGTTATAATACAAATACAAATACAAATCATTTATTCTGCAAATTGGATGTTAAAGATCACTTTTACAAGTTGGTTATTTTAAAACTAGATATATAGTTTCCATGTATCGTGGTAGATGTCGCTAGAACCCAACAGTTATTAACGAATGGCAAAAGCCAACGCGACAGGCTCAGACGGAGTTGGCGGGTTGAACTGGACTCCTTCCAAAAATACTGGTCCATAACAACCACCGATAGAGTGAAGTGGAAGAGGAGTAGGCAGGCCTTTGCCCTGCAGTGGGATATAAAAATACTAAATTTACATTTGGCAGAAATCCCTACAAACAGGACCAAGCGCTTTGAGAACTCTTTCATAATGCCCACAGCCAAGTTGTGGAATTCACTGCCGGCATCTGTATTTTCGAGCACTTACAACCCTAACGACTTTAAAGCTGGAGTGAATCGGCACCTAATAGGTTTGCTCGCTGCATCGTCGATCACATCTTGACAAAGATGTCTAGATTGCGGTCAAGAGCAGATCTATATTTCTTGAAAAAAAATATATATAATGTTCTATAGAGTTTGGTATGTTTATGACTCAGACCAAAAGAATAAGATAGACGGAGCGCGTAGTACTAGCGAATGAAGTCAAAAAAGGAATATAAAATGGCAAAGGAGATCATACTATTCCACCCACAGTGTTCGCAAGCCGCGGTCGGGAGCGTCAATCTTATTCTTTTAGTTTGAGGATTATACGTAAGCGTAATATAACTGTGCCGCTTTGATACCAGGCTTTGCGAAGGGCCGCGCAGGTACTGTAATAAGTGTGAGCAGGACATAAGGATGTATCGAACATCAACGGACGACTGAGACAGCGAGAACATGCGGTCCCCCGCCATCTTACCACTCAGATGAACAATCTATCAGTCTTGCTGTCATTACCGCGCTTGCGCGCTACTGATTTGGTTGCAAAATTCACTACTGCGCAGCCTCCTGTTTTTCACTTAACAGCGGCACAGGTATATTACGCATACTGTACTCCTTTGCCGTTATGTATTCCTTTTTCTGGCTTCATTCGCTAGTTTTACGCGCTCTGTCTATCTTATTCTTTTGGTCTGTGGTTTATAATCAAACTAGATAGACAATATGTAGCAGTAATTACATTTATTCGACTTCAAACGACAGTCCCGTCATTGACCCCACAAAACTCACCTTAATCACATAATACTTCATTTAGGAGTTTACGACTGATTACAAAGCAGCGAAAATAGCTGAATTACCTTCCGTTTAATCCAATTACCCGGTCTTTGTGAGCCATTAAATAGGGAAGTTAGGAAACTCTTTCCTCCTCTGCATTTTATCGTCTGATTAATTTCATTGCGGTTAGTGCGAACAGTAACTTTCCGAGGAAAACTTGACAACGGACACTTGTTTTTAATGATCTCTTCATTCTTGGACATGCTTCATTAACTTTTTATACCGGAATTCTGCATCAAAAATATATTTTTCCATTTTAAATAATAGCCATGCAAGCTGTTAGTCTGAATACTCAAGATGACGTGACTGACGGCAGTGGGAGGTAGTTATGTGTCTCATATTCCTTAAGCAATACCTAGTATATTATGTGCGAAATGTACCTATTTAGACACTATAACTAAGTACCCACAATTAGTTCCCATTCTTCTAGTGCATCCAAATGTTGTCTGGAACAGATTGCCTTGTGTGATAAGACTGCCCATTGTACATTATCTTTCGGTAAACTATTACTGTCTTAGTTTTGGTTTGGTGTGTAGTCACGATACTTCCCGGTGGTACATTTTGTCGAAAAAATCCCTTGAACGAATCCTGCTACATTACACGTAACTACGACTGCTATCAAACATTGAGTGCAAACGATTTTAGCAGTGGTGGTTGCACAGAAATAGATAGATAGAATAGAAAAGTCGGCGGGGCGCATGTGCCAACACTCTGCACCAGAGTGCTGGGCATTTCAAAATCTTTCTCAGTACGCCTTATGACTTGTTTACGCCTAGTACTGTAACAGAAACCCGCAAAAATGCCTTATTGCTGTTTCTAATTGCAGAAAAAAAAGCTGTAAGGTAATTTTTTTTAAATTAATGACGTCAACATGATTTTTCCGAAAGTTGCCATGCATGAATCTCAAGTAAAATTGTGATTACCACCATTCTCTCTATCTATTTCTGTGGTTGCTTCACTGGAAAGATTTCTGACCGTAAAATAAAGAATATATTAAAGAAATAAAAACCAACTTTAATTGGAAATTGCTTGTTGACACAAATTGGGGTATGAAAAGGCTGTAAATTAAATATTAATGATAAAATTATAGTTGTTATAGTTGGGACTTAACATTATAAAGGAGTGCCTACAGCCTCAAAAACGATAGAATATCAACGAAAGAGTTTGTAATATTGCTGTAAAGCAATAAATTTAGAAGAATTGTTCAAGAAGGCATTCAGCGTTAAATAAATCAATCTCAATAAATCCCTCCTAACTTTGAAGTTTAAGTTAAACACTGAAAGTCTTTCAACTTATTCCGATTCAAGCCCTCACAGCCTTTTATTACTTTTCTCGTAATCCATCTAGATTTCTACGTTTCATTATACATAAATTGTAGCACTGTGGTATCTAAATCGTGTTGTTTTGTTGTTTGATACTTAAATCCCGGCTGAACCAGGCATTCGACACAGAAACCCGGACTCAGCGCGAGCGAAACGCAATCATCCAGCTTAACTTCACCGAGTAATTTACCCTTTATAAGTTTAAGCGTAAATAAGGAGGGGAAGAATAAGTATTAAAGAGCTTATTACAGTTATGAGAGGTGGAACTATAAACGAAGCTAGTGTTTAACTGGCCATGTGGTCTCTCGGCTATAAATATAACTTATTCCTTTGATCGTTTGTGCTTGAAGTTTTAAGAAGCGACTAAAGAAATCAGAAGCAACAGCATAAAGTTTCTAAAAGTTTAACTGTTCTTATTTTTTCCATGCCAAAGGTTATGAAAGCCAGGAATATTAAGGTCGTAGAACTAGTCTATTTCGTTGATATTGTTGTATACCTATTAGTTTCAGTCAAGTGGCAGTCACTCTGCCTAGACTGGAACGCTGTAACTGGAAGTCGAATAGTTAGAAAAAGAGCTTGGTTGGGTTCATACGTGGATACTGCACAATATCTACAGAAGCGGTGTGTGCACTTGCGGGCACACCCCCGTGGGACTTGGAGGCCTAGGTGCTCGCCGAGGTATAAACCTATAAAGGCAAGGAAGGGACCATTAGGCAGAAAGTGACAGACGCCCGCCGCCTGAAGTCATAAGGAGGTGGCGCAGGGAGGCACAGGATGCTATATTGGGTCAAGGGGAAGAGAGGCTGGACACGCCCAGTGCCGGCCATTGGACCGTAGAGGCTATCCAGCCGATTCTTGAAGAGTGGGTGCAGAGGTGACGGGGGACGTTATCCTTCCGTCTGGCGCTGATTTTTGCGGGGCATGGTTGCTTCGGAAAATACCTGTACAAAGTAGCAAGACTGGAGGCCACTCCCAGGTGTCACCAGTGTGGCTGTAGTGAGGACACGACCTTTCATATCCTTGCATACTGTCCTTCTTGGGTTGTGCAGAGCCGTGCTCTCACTGCAGCAATCGGGGGAGGCCTCTCGCTGCCGGCGGTGGTCAAGGCCATTGCTGAGAGTGTGGAGGCGTGGGAGACAGTCACATTCTTTTGTGAGGAGATTATCTCGCAAAAGGAAGTAACGGAGCGGGTCAGGGAGGAAGACTACCTCGCTAATCCAATCCGCCGCAGGAAGACGGGTTGGCACATGTGGCTTTACGCCGAACTAAGGCTGCCCTAACAGAGGTCAGCGGGCTATAGATTGGGGAGTCTATCATCCGCATTGCAAGGCCCTCGAATTGCGGCAATGTCCCAAGTGTGCCCGGACATCACCGAAGAAGAGTTTGTTCCGGAAGAGGGACCTGGAAATGGGCCGAGCTGGATGGGTCACAAATGTCATGCAATTCTCGTGGCTCATCCACCAAGGCAACAGTAGGTACACATCAGAGTCACGTCAGAGTGGGTGTGAGCACCACACAACCACGCTGCCTTACCGGGTGATGTAAAATGCGGTAGGAATTTTCTACGTCTCAAAAAAAAGGCTGGTTCCATGGGTTGCAAATGCCATGCATTAGTTCTCGTGGTCCATCCACCCAAGGCGAAAGTAGGCATACGGGGGTGTTTTAGTGGGTGCGACTTCTAAACTACACCGCTTCCCCGTAGATGTGACAGCGATAGGCATTTTATCCGTTTAAAAAAAGGCTGGTTTAAATATGCGGTGGGGCTTACTGGTTGTAAGTAAGATATCTAAATTACTTACTTGAAAACTACCGCGAAGTAAATACTTCAAATTTACAAATGTATGAATTTAAGTACACATACAGTGTAGCCGTAGACCGTATTAGGTAGTTACATTTGACTAAAAGCGTAGTAATAGCCTAACATAAGTACTTGAGATTATAATATACGTAATATTCTGTAAGCCAGCTCATCCTATGTATACCAGTTAGAGGTTTTCCCAACGGATTTGCAACCGTGTTCTTTTGTTTGTGGTAACTTACTGCCTGTATTATTATAGCAGGAAATAACTGGAATAATTTCCCCTCGGGCATTGTAGAGGATCACTGTTTATATGAATTGGATGGAAGGTTTGATGAATGGGAATATAAATACTTAGTTTTATTATGGTTTAGAAAGTTTCATTGTTGTGGCTCCGCATATTGTGCCCATCACCAGTAGCTTGGGCCACGTTTGTGCTGCCACTGGCGACGCCGTTGAATGAGCAAAGTTTTGGGCTTGCCAGGTTTAACCTGAGATTAGTAATACCATCAACATGAAAAAGGAAAAGTAGATAATAATAAAAGTCCTTAACATCTTAGAGCGCGTAGGTATACCTATTTTTTTTTAAATTTTGTTTCATCATTTACCTATAGGTATGTGAAACTAGACTATTCCCACGGCTTCGCCTGCATACAATTCGGCTTATCACAGAAAGACTTATCGCGCATCCCTTGGGAACTGTTTATTTTTCTGGGATGAAAGTATTTTTTTTTATTTTTTTTTTTATTCTTAACGGGCTTGCGTTTGACCGCCACCTCACCTGATGTTAAGCGATGGTGCGGTCGACGATGGTACACGCTTGCCCAGCAAAAACCTATTCACTCGAGTCTTGAAGACCACCAGATTATATTTCTCGGGAAACACTGACCGCCGGCAAGGAATTCCACTCTTTGGCGGTACGCATGATAAAGCTATTAGCAAACCGGTTCGTGCGTAAGGGTGGAATATCTACCATATAACGGTGGCGCATCGCCGTGCGTCTGGTCGTCCGATAATGGAAAGGGCTTGGGGGAATTAAATTGTGCAATTCCAACGCACACTCGCCGAAATGCATTCGATAAAAAACCGATAGGCTAGCAACTCTGCGCCGATGCTCGAGACTTTGTAGTTTGGCGTCGACCAGCGCATCGTTGCCAACGAGCCTCTTGGCGCGCCTCTCAATCGACTCGAGAGCCGCCAGTTGATATTTAGCCGAACCATCACAGAGATGAGAGCAGTACTCCATACAGGACCGAACTTGTGCTTGGTACAAATTGAGCAGCTGTTCAGGTGTGAAGTACCGCCTCACCTTAGAGAGGATGCCCAGCTTTTTGGCAGCAAGTTGAGCCTTGGACTCTATGTATGAGCCGAAGTTTAGGGTGGATGTTAGTGACACGCCAAGAAGCTCAAGGTGGTCAGTTATCGGCACGGATGCATCACAGAAAGTTGGAGTAAGTTCAAATTGACTCCGTTTAGCAGAAAACAGGCACGCCTGGGTCTTAGCAGCATTGAACTTGACCAAGTTAGCATCACCCCATTCGGAGACAACTTTCAGGGTCAAGTTCAAGCGTTCAACCATGGCCTCTCTAAGAGACTGGATTTGCGTCCGACTCGCTCGTGCATTGGATGTGTAACTCTCAACAACGGTGCTGTCGTCTGCGTACCCAAAGGTGCCGGGTCTTAGCAGATCATTTATGTGGAGCAAAAACAAAGTTGCGGAGAGTACTGAGCCCTGAGGGACCCCGGCATTTATAGCCAATTGGTCGGACGTGCAGCCGTCAATGACAACTCGGATCGACCGATCCCTCAGGAAGTCTGAGATCCAATTACACAGATCAGTAGGCAGGCCGAATGAAGGAAGCTTGTTTATAAGGCTATCGTGCCAGACCCTGTCGAAGGCCTTCGAGATGTCAAGAGAAACGGCAATCGCTTCTCCGTGTTTCTCGATGGCCTCGCTCCAAATGTGGGAGGCATACGCAAGAAGATCTCCGGTAGACCGGTTTCGGCGGAAACCGTATTGTCGGTCACTCAGAAGGTCATTAGCTTCAAGGTATCCTAGGAGCTTGTTATTAAGTACTCGTTCCATACTCTTACAGAGTATGGACGTTACTGAGATGGGCCTGTAATTAGCAGGGTCAGCACGACTGCCCTTTTTGGGCACTGGTTGCACATTAGCCTGCTTCCAGGATTTCGGCACTTTACCAGTCACCATCGAGAGACGAAATAGGCGTGTCAGGATCGGAGACAATTCAGGCGCACAGGTTTTAAGGACTATGGCTGGTATACCGTCGGGGCCACTGGCTTTGTTCACGTCAAGATTGCGTAGCGTTTTACGGACCTCCTTCTGGTGGATGCGAATATCCGACATACAAGTCTCACATCCATTTTGTGGAGAAGGGGGTGTAGCGCCACCAGCATCGAGACGTGAAGAATCCGCGAAGAGAGAGGCAAACAAGTTTGCCTTCTCCTCAGCAGTGTGGGCCACTGACCCATCAGGCTTCAGCAGTGGAGGTAGTGAGGGGCGACAGAAGTTCGATTCGACCGACTTCGCCAGGGACCAAAACGCCTTACTACCCGACGGGTAAGAAGCAAGTTTGTTACCTATTCGGCCTATGTGGTCAAATCGAGCTCTGCGCAAAGCCTTCTTACAGGACTTGGCAGCCTTGTTGAAAGCTCTCTTCTTCTCGCTTAAGTCCTTAGTTTTGCGGTTTCGAGCGTCGACCCACTCCAGGTATGCCGTGTGTTTCAGCGCCTCAGCGCTTCTACACTCGGCCCCAAACCATGGACGAGCTTCGCCAGACATTGTTACATCAGAAAATGGAATGTAATACTCCATCCCCTGACGCAACACGTCCGTTACGGCGCTTGCACAAACTGAAGGATCATCAGAAGAGAAGCAAGTCGGCTGCCAAGGATAAGATGCAAAAAACGACCGCATCTCATCCCAATCTGCTGCTTTGTACCGCCACACTCGCCGGATGCCTCTAGGGCTGGGATCGGGCGGAGAGTAGACGGATACAGATTTCACCAGACAGTGGTCAGAACTACCTAAGGGTGATGATACCGACAAGGAATACCGGTCTGGATCAGTTGTCAGCAGAAGGTCCAAACAGTTGGCTGTGTGCGACTCAACATCAGGCACCCTCGTTGCCCCTTGGACCAGCTGGGTGAGATTTAACGCTAAAGCCAGCTTTCGCGTCTCTCTCCCTGCGTGGTCAGTTATCTGGTATGGGAAAAGCCACTCCTGGTGGTGGGCATTGAAATCCCCCAGAATCACTAACTGGGCCGAAGGGTACCGTTGCTGGGCCGCATCCGCCGCCTCACTAAGGTACTGTGTGAGCCTGGTTGTCTCCTGATCTCCGCTATGTGAACGGTAGACGCAGGCATACAGAATTTTCTCCATGCCTGTGTCAACCAAAACCCAAAGTATGGAGAAACTGGGATCTTCAAGGTTTCGGAGACGCCGATAGCAGATGTCGTCCCGGGCGTACAGGCATACGCCCGCACGTGGTTTGAAGTTGTGCTCTAGGGTAAACCCTGGGTAGGAAAGGTACGACACGTCAGACGGACATCCGATCTGCGTCTCCGAGAGAAACAGGAGTGATGGTTTATCAGTCTCGAGGTGGTGGTGGACTGCAACGAGATTTGAGTGCAGACCTCGGATGTTGTGGAGGTGCACTTTGAGAGAGAGGGAGTGCAGCCGCTGTGAAACCATTTTTCTCTTGCTTCTCTTTATCATTATTTTTGTCGAGTGAAGGAAGGTGAGGGGATGGCAGTGAAGTGAGGTTCCACGCTGCTAACGTTCAGACACACACTGACAAGTCACAACATTGGGGGACTAAGCCGGAGACTGCGGGGACGCCCGAGCCCCCCCAGGAGTGTCCATCGGGCCCTCTCAACCGGTCGCCGACCGGCACGATGGCGCATCCCGGGATTTTTCGCTAGTTGGCGGGGCAGCCTTTCATGTGTGGCTAGCACACTAATTGGGCCCCCTACTACCTGCGGTCGGCCAGCGGTGCACCGTGCCTCGGATCCCGCTACCCTCCGCGATTAGCCTCCCGATGTGACAGTATCAGCGCGCGTCAGATTGGTCTGCTTGCAGTGAAACAACTATTTCGACCCATCCTCTCGAGTGGCTACACTGGGCATCGTACCGGAACACGACTGGGTCGCTTGGCGGCACGTCTTTGCCCGGTGGGTGGTCGCAAGCCGTCGGCTGAGGCCTACCACCAGTATGTCACCCGATTTGCACCACCCAGGGATCACGTGTAGGGATTCGGAAAAGGGGTACTCTCCTACGGACGTGGATGACTCGACCCCCGAAAGTATCCTCTATATCTTCTCCTATATATATATCTGAGTTATTTTCCGTGTGCTAAATTTCATTAAATCCATTCACCCGTTTCTAAGTTATCGAGTAACAAACATCGTCACAAACTTTCACGTTTATAATATTAGTAGGAAGTAGGATAAGAAGTAGGAAGTAAGATTAGTAGGATAGTAGGATAAAGGCTTAGTGCTATTAAGTGACTTAAGCTCTTTTGAGTACTGTGAAAGAAGTAAGTGCACTTTACAAAGTAGGTATTGCAAAGAAACCAATCCAAAATGGGACAGTAATAACATAACATAACATCACGCCTGTATTTCCCCGAAGGAGTATGCAGAGGTGTAATAGTACACCCACATTTCGCCAGTTATGTTATAGTCCCATGTAATAGGGGGCGAGCCTATTGCCATTGACCGGGCACAAATACAGACTCCGTGCTGCTACTGAGAATTTCCTAATGAAAAAACCCAATTACACTTTTGCCCGACCCGGGAATCGAACCCAGGACCCCATGCTCAGCAGTCGCGCTTGCAACCACTAGACCAACGAGGCAGTCACAGGACAGTAATAGGCTGATTTTATTGTTTTTGTAAGATTTTTGAAAAAAGACAGTTAATCATGGCATCCATTCTTAGTAAAAAAACTAGTCAGTATTTTCCATTCACTGACCTATGTACGGATTCTTATTAACATGGTAGTTACTGTCGACGTGATGACAATAGTGAATGCTGACGATTAGTTCGCTCACCCTACGTGCGTGCTCTATTGCGATACGCGATGCGACTATGCGACAAAAATGGCCAATATACACGAGTGGACGATGGAGCGTCCAGCTACCCTAATAGCTTGTTTGATGTAAACGTTTTTCAACACAATATCACTTTTTTTTTTTTTTAATTTACGATATCCATATTTATTTGTTACCAGCTTTTATTTAACAAGCAACAAAAATGACATGTTTGTATGAGTAATTCTTTTGAATTGGTCAACTTAATTCAAATTTTAATAGACCATTCGAGTTCCAATTTTCGCTTTGAACGTGTAACACACTTTGATTACTTACTACATCATAGCTGATGATTACCAGGAAAGTAATGTCTGTATGGATTTCAACCAAGAATAGTCTAAATGTCCGCATTTACATAAAAAAAATAAGTTTTTTTTGCAATATTTGACAGAACATTTTAAGTAAAGCCACAAATAGAGAGACTAAAGAAAATAATGAAAACAATGATGAGATAGAGGGAGAAAGCATGTGGCGTTCCACCATACCGCTTTAAGTGAAGGTTATTAATAATGTACGTAAATAAAGTGTGAATCCATTAAAAGATAACACACTTAAGTGCTTTTGTCTGTCAGCTTTCAGACATGTGAACTAATATTATTATAATCTGTATCCTTATTGGAACAAGAAAATTCTCTTAGCCAAGAGAAATTTGTTTTTTGTTCGATAATTTTCTGTTTACCGTGTGTTTACCATAATAAACGCACCATTTCTTAATCTAAAGATATTTTTCAGTTGTCAATGATGTTCCATCTATCAGTTTGAGGCTCTGTGGTACAGACAAATAAATGGTCCAATTCTAAGTAGTCGGAATAGGTAGCAGAAGGCAATATTGACACGAGTTTTTGTAATATTTGAGTGACTGGTACGTAATTTAATTTGTTATGGTATCTTAATATTTAATATACTCAACTAGCTGTGCCCGCGGCTTCGCCCGCTTTCTGAAATAAAATATAGCTTACGTTACTTCAAGATACCAAATAGCTTCAAATATAAAATCAAACGAACTTACGTGTAAGTGACGTTAGATGATTATTAAACGATGTGATTCGCCCGAGAGATTACACATTATTTACTTGTAGTAGCACGTATATGTGCTGCCATCTTGCACTATTTTAAAGCAAAAATTCAGAAATAATTTTATGCGCTCTAATGTAGGTAGGTTTCTCATACACGTTTGCCCCTTAGGCCAACGTTAGCCACTATTCCGTGCTCATCTGGGAAGGATCTTCAGGAATTTTGATCAGGGAGGGAGTGTAATCTCTCGGGCGAATCACATCGTTTAATAATCATCGAACGTCACTGACAGGTAAGTTCGTTTGATTTTATATTAAACTTCAGTGATTCACCCTTCGAGAAGATTACACATTATTTACTTGTAGATGTTTAAAGACTCACGAAATGGTAAAGGGGAAAAAATTCTACTCATATATCACACAATGTTTTCTTTGTACATAGTGTTCGAGTGTTTGTTTTTATATTTTTATCCATAAGATATTGAAATTAAATACTTATAACAAACTGTGCAATAATAAATGTCGTTGATCGAGGCCATCAAACCAAGACCACAAAGAGATCGAGCAGAGACATCGGAGGCATATTGTAAAACTTCGCAAATGTTTCTGATCTGCCAGTCCAACCAGCGGTTCTATTACTTAACATGGTCTAAGCTAACTCTAAGCTAAGTGTTATTGAGTCTGGATTTGTGCCCGGTTAATGGCAATAGGCTCGCCCCCTATGACATGGGACAATAACATAACTGGCGAAATGTGGGTGTACTATACACCTCTGCCTACCCCTTCGGGGAAATACAGGCGTGATGTTATGTTATATTATGTTGTTAACTCTAAGCCTTTTATTTATTATATTATATCTTCGCGGCAGACGTAGCTGCATGTATTGCCTTGTGCTATGAGCATTAAAGACAGATGTGTTTATGCGACTTTCTACCGAGGTGGCTTTGATCCAACAGCTTAAAGATTGAGAACACATACATTGTAAAAAAGCTTCTTAAAACCAATTATTATAGAATCGCAATTGGGTTTTTTTTTTGCTGATACGATTAAATGTTGTTCTAAAGTCATCATTGAAATAAGGAAGGATCAAAATTGGTGGCGTGCGATTCACGGCCGATGTTTTGACTTGATCGGTTATGCTAATCACGAATTTTTCGTTATGTTTTTTAACGGGAATCCGCTGGATGCGGAAAGCGCAGGACCGGTCGTTGAGATGATGCTTGGGGGAGGCCTATGTCCAACAGTGGAGGTCTTTCGGCTGAAAAGATGATGATGATTTTTTCATGTTAGACAATTTAATAAATGACAACATCTGCACCCGACATGCAGTTAATAGCGTCAAAAAAGTAGTCAACTTTCTAATGAGTTTAAAGAAAGAAAGACCTTCATTAGGGCACCAATTACTTATGTATTCTAGAACAATAGGACGGTATAGTATGCAACTTATAAACTCTTTTAATAAACTTCGTAACCTGTGGGTTATTCACTGTTGCTAAAAACGACCTTGCTACTTTAGTACAATTAATAGACCCATACTTTGACCCTGGTTAAAAAAAAAGTAAATAAAAAATCCAACATGTTAGTAACTGATGCTTGAAATAAATTTAAGTGGAAATAAATTTAATTTGAGTGGGCGTGGAAGTTAGCTACCGGTATAATGATAGAAGCTGGAGCTAGTGTGAGAACTAACAATGCTGCGGCGGCGCGGCGTGACATAGCAGCATCACTCGTCGCGACTTTTTGATGTGAAATTGAATCGGAGACTGCTGATACCATAGACCGATGTTGTTGTTTTTATATAGGTACAATCTGTACACACAGCAAACATTTATGATACAACCTCAAGATTTGTACTCTGTAAAATTAACCTATACCACAGCATTCTTAGAAAAAATACCTTAGTTCAATTTCTTTGACAGCATTATAAATACAAATTCACGACATAGCCTCTCGGACTATGCTCCAGAATTTTTTGTGCCACCTCATTATACAGCGGTCAACCTTACAGGGTAAACTGAAGTATAATAATTATAGGTCGGTATTAGCCTTGCAGACTAAACTCGTACGCACTAAATGCCGAAACATAAAATAAAAACAAAATTGGTTCTGTTTTAAAGTAGGTCAAGGTCATGCAGACCATGGTATAATAACACCAGGTAGTCTCTTCCCGTGACAGCTAGGTCACGTGATTGCCTCCGTACTACGTCATCGGCCGTGGAGCCAATAGCGGGCTGTTAGCGTGACACTTGTCAGTTTGATGTGCTGCCACTTTGTGAAAATAAATAACCCGAGCAAAATGCATTTTTTCATTTACTTTCTTCTATAAAGAATCACTTTTTAATTAGTAATTTAATATAGTTTCCTTTATTAACTAATTAGATGAATAATACGAGATAACAAATAGTTAGGCTAGTTAGGAATTTATTTTATATTCAGTATGAACAAAAATCTCCTTAAGTATATTGAAGATATCAATCAATGGCAGCACTGATCATGACGTAGCAGCTTGGAGGCATCGCGCTGTCATTGCGGGAAGAGAATACCTGGTGAAACATCTTATTATACCATGATGCAGACCAACGACGCCGGCGTGCGGCGGCGTCAGGCGGTGCGGGTGCGTTGTTCGAAATTTAAATTTACTTTTGTTACACACCTTTGTTTCGAATTGTTAGAAATCGACGCAGAATCGTCGCAGGAGGCTGCAGAGCCTCCTGCGACGATTCTGCGTCGATTGCAATAAGGATATTTTATCACGTTCCAAACTCGAACTAATACTAGGATTGCGGTAACTCCGTTGTTTACGCCAAACTCGAAACATCTTTTCCTTCAACTTCCTGATTTTTAGATCTAAATAATCCTCCTCGTCGTAGTGTTCCATTTTCCCATGTTAACACTTAGAAAAAACCACTGAAAAACCTATAAAACTCAAAAAACTTATGAACTTACTTATTAAGAATTTACGTGCGCGATGGCAGGCAGCCACACAAAACGTGTATGAGCAACGATGTCAATCTACGGCCAAAATTAATATCCAATCTATCCACGATTTACCCTACTACAGATAGAAATTTGACATATTTTGTATGGAGCTTATGTCAAATTCCTATCTCAAGTATCTGGGATAGATTGGGTATTAATTTTGGCCGTTTGTAAATAATGTGTAATCTCGAAGGGCACTGAAGTTTACCTATATCTATATAATTTATATGTATTTATTTAAGTATCAATTGCTTTATTAGAACTAATTTTAAGTTTCTTATCTTTTTTACGCACTGTCGTCTACATTTCTTACTTATTTCTCCTCTCGCTGGTCTGCTGGTAGAAATTTATTTGAAATAAGCAGTGCCTTTGTACTAAATAATTTTAATGCTGTCTCCTTTCATATGTTATTGTGTGTACATAAATTATAAATAAATAAATAAGTTTAACAGCTCTTTAATGGCGAAAAAATTATTAAAACCGTTTCGGTAGTTTCTGAGTTTATCGATTACAAACAAACAAATCTTTTCTCTTTATAATATTATAGTATAGATTCCAACATTCGTGTGGCAGTTGCCATCATCTATTTATCTTCTTTGTATCACAGGAAATTACAGCAATTAGTAATTTTATTATAAAACTGTAATTGTCTGTTTGTTCGAGCATCAAGTAAAAACGAATGGACCGATTTGTATGATATTTGACACACAGATAGACAGTATCCTGGATTAAAATATAGAATTATTTTTATCGATATGCCACGGCTCCCACGCGTTGAAGCTGCGGGCGTCAGCTAGTAAAATAATAAAATTAGGTGCTACGGGTGTTGTGGTATAGGGATTGTAGTTTTTGTATTAGCAAAAGGCCACTACGGGCCTCATTAACCCTAAATTGAAATATCAATAATGAGTAAGGCATATGCACAGCCCTAATATTTAATTGTTTTGTGACTGCCACTGCCATGCCAGGAGCATTGTGTACGGTATTGTTGCTAATGTATGGGCCCAGTACAATGATATTTAAAAGTCAGAGTTTCTTGATATGCTACTGAGCTCGCAATCAGAAGACTCGAAAACGGCCTAATTAGGTCGTTTTTCTATTAATCCGCGTCAAGTCAGGCGCCGAGCGTGACCGGTGACAAAAAAAAAGTAGCCGTTTTTCGCACTTTTTCTATCTGCAACTACAGCGAACTATTATTTATAGAGTTAATATTTTCTGATTAAACTACAGTATATACCTGTACTTCAATTGTTAAAACAAATTTTCGATAAATGATGTATTCAGCGAGTAATATTTTTTTTTACTGATGGGGGCGCCACTTCGCTGCTAAATGCACCTTAAGTTTGTAAATGGAATTGAATATTCTTTCTAATGAATCTATCCACATTGAACGAACCATTGTGACTTTAAAAATAATTAATCATACATGTACAAATTTAATCGGGTAAGTATGTAATGCCAAACCGTTTTCACTTCCTCATCAAGAACCATACACAATAGTTGAAATTACGATAAATGGACGCATAGTTCATTTGACATTATCTAGCTGTATCCAATGTTATTGTGAATTAATCAGAGCTAAGACACTGGTGCAATCAATCTTTATTAAACCCAGTAAGCATAGAGGCAACACTTCGAGTATGATGAAGACGAGGTATGGAACGCTTGTTGTAATTTACAGCAATAATAAATAATTATTATTTATTCCAAGTTAGAAACAATAACAATATTTGCTTAAAAACTATGTTAGTGATATTCTAATTCTGCAATTTAGTCACAACTTCATAAAATTAATAAATTTTCAACGATCCATAAGGCAGCAGTACAGCCTATTCGCAATCATTCTCACGCTGCTATTGGAGCTGGCTTGCACTCTGCCGTCCAAGGATGCATGATAATGTAATGCAATGTAACAAGGCGACAGTTTTCTCCAGGTGTTGCGTCATTTATTTATTTGATTACGTTGCTATAATAGAACAAACATCGTTACTTAAATATTATATGTAAAATCTTGTCCTCGCTGTTCGTAGATACCCACGATTGTATCAGCATTACAAAGCTTGTCTTATTCATACTCCGATCTCCAACGCAACCCTACATTTCCATACATATTAATCTTAAACACCTTGTTTGACTACTATACACTTACGATACAACAACGATTTTAGTGCCAAAATACACAAGTTAATGGATAATTTCAATAAACCTTTATCGATACGCACCGCCACTACTCTATGTTTGTTTTCTCGATGGCAGTGTTGGGCACGTAAACATAGTGCGGGGCGACCCTTGTTCTCACATTCACATAACTGCGCACACAACATTCTACCCTAGACCTTCACAGTCAAGGTTGGTTATAGCATTTTACGAATTCATAATTCGACTACCATTGGTTATTACGATGCCACGTATAGAGTAAAGAAACCCTTTGCAACGTCGCATTTGCTCTGCGGTTCATTCGAGGACTATGTTTTGTGAATTGTCATGTCGGCATGACCGCGTGTGAGTTATGGTCAGGGACATTAAAGGCTGTACTTGTAAGCTCTATGTAAATTATTAGATTTCCATATTTGGTCAAGTATTATGTTGTTTAAAGCATCATACTTCGAGGATTGTTGGCGTTGTTGGCTGCCAAACAAGGTGGCTGATTTGGCTTATTAATTTCCTGGAAAATTATTTTATGCTGTCAAAATGCTACATTATTGGTACATAGCTTATCCCTGATCGCTGTCTACCTTTTTTTGTTTTCATGTGGAAATCCTCATGGATATACCCTCCATCTGGGGACTATGATAGGTTTGTAGTAGTCATTGGGTAATTTAAATTGTAATTTGGACTTCGCTCGAAAAAACTTATCCATATTTTCACTGCTGAAGTCAAAACTTTCAAAAATCTATGTGTTACAACAATCGAGAGAACAATCGTTTTACAAAACGAACACACTCAATATTCAGCACCAAAAAATTAAATAGGACGCAACATAATTGCTCTCGGTGCAACAAAATAGGTCGTGCGCATTGTTAGGGGCGAAAAACAAAAGTTTTATTGGAGTGTAGCGTTCAGCGCAGGAGAGCCGTTTCAGCTTTTGAGCAGGTTAATGTTCATCACAGGAAACGGGAAGTGGGCGAAAATACACTGCACTTTGTAAATGTACCAGGCATTTTGCTCAACTCGTAGTGCTTTAGGTTTTAGAGCAGTTTTTGCGAATCTGCGAACTGACCGGCAATTATACCTTTTGTTGTGTTACGGCAATAATTGGAAATAAAATGGGGATTTTTTCGAGATCATAAAGTCTTGTAATTACATTTTTTGTAGATATAATCAGCTACCAATGTGTGGTATGCTTAGGTTAATAAACTAGTTAACTTGCATTTTACACTACTTGATCATAATTTTTGTGAATGCGCCTCGTCCTTTTAAAATCACTTCAGAAGTACTCGGCTTCACCTCGTCTTTCCAATATTAATTAGCTGTCAATTGCTTTATTTCAAGCCTCGGCACACTTGTTCATAAAATAGCTCGTATTGCACCGATTTTAGGTTCATAATGCAGCTTATTAAACACGCGTGCTTTTTTTCTTTACAGTTCATTTTAAAACCTTAGCAAACAGTTTATATGTCTGAAAAATAATAAAAAAATTCGAAATTTTGAATAAATAAGCTGTGGTGCTAAAAATTGTAAATAAACATTTAATTTCATCAAATTATTTATTTTGCCAACAAACTTTAATTTTTATTGAATCTGGGGGCACAGTAGTGCCCCCGATAAGACGATTATATTTACGCACCTCGCACAGTTAAAAAATAAATAAAAATGCATAAATATAGTTCAATATGAGTGAAATTCGCGGAAGTTCTAAAACTTCTGACATTAATTTGTTATAAATAAAAATTAAAAACAGTAAAAATAATTAAATTGGCTGAAATACGTTTTTTTTGTTTCATAGGTGTGTTGAAAAACGTCGTTTGAAACGGGTGAGCATTGAACACTGTTCATTATACTCTCAGTTTCATCATGCCCGCCATCGCCTTCGGCTCGGGTTGCAATCTAGTGTAAGGACGGGCGTTCGGTTGCGAATCAAAGAAGACTGTTTGGGTGCAATTAGTATAATATACTGAAACAATTACATGTTAGGTTGCATTTATATGGGGGAAGGCGCGTCACACACTACACTAGCCTCGGGTATAATGACCAACGTAGCTCACTTGTATCTTAATGTATTTCTCATAATTTTAAACTAAAGTGAAAATTATTTATTATTTTTATTTTTAACGCATTTTACGCATGCGAAACGAAATCTAACGATTTTTAAATTGTGGAAAGAAAAAATCGCTCACGAGAAGGATTCGAACCTGTGACTCCTGGCTGGAATCGCAGGTTCGAATCCTGCTCGTGAGCGATTTTTTCTTTCCACAATTTAAAAATCGTTAAAGTGAAAATATTTTATCACAAAGAAATTTTGTACAACTGTGTGGTAGTTTCGAGTGGTTTTTGTGAATCCATTTCGAACTTTCGAATCTGCAAACTGACCAGTATCGCTGGATAGTTATGGCTTTTATTGGTTTCGTTCTAAATGGGGCAAATGGATTGTCTGCAGTGTTGTGGTAGACATTTTCGGAATAGAAATTGTGATCTTTTTTGGATCTCACGAATTGTTAAATGGATGAATGTTTTTAATGGTTTGGATGCTTAATATTCTGCATAATTCCAAACACATCTAACCTCTTATATGCCGTTAAAGCATCTTTGAACAAATCGCGATGTTAAAGCCAGATGAACATAGCTAAACTTGTAGAGCTAAAAACCTGAAAATACACACCTTATACCTAACTCAAAATCCTGCTAATATTATAAATTCGAAAGCATGGATGTTTGTTCGTTTGTCTTTCAATCATGTTGAAAAAGCTGGATTTAGATGAGATTTGACACATAGATAGACCATAATTACTGGATTAATAAAACTACTTTTGGATCGACGTTGGACAAATAAGTTGCTTACAAACACTTATAGACTTTTACAACAACAGTTAATGTGCTGAAAAATCATAAAAAAATATTTTACTGATATTTCTGAACATTTCTTAGGCGTCCTATACACCTACAATATACCAGGCCCCTCAGAAAGTATTGCGAAAAAAAGTTTTTATATATGGGAGACTGGCCAGTTATAATGTTTTTCGAAAATATGATTATTTATAAGTAAAAATAAGTAAGTTCCAATTTCAAAATTTCCCTCCACATTTTTCGTTAATTCAAAGTATTGTGTCTCACTGAAATATGGATCTGCGCCGGGAACCTTTTAGAGCTATGATTTTATACGATTTCAAGTGTCGCCTGAAACCGGATGAATCGTACGATAGACTTCAAATGGCATTCATGGATGAAGGCCCTTCCAAGGCAACCGTGTATCGTTGGTATAACGAATTCAAGCGCGGTCGACCAACTTTGGGGGATGAAGAAAGAAGCGGTCGCCCTTTGACGGCTGTTACCGAAGAAAACGTGCTAGCAGTGAAAAATTTAATCCAAGACAATAGGCGAATTACATATCAGGAGATTCAACACATATTGAAGATTGGATCGGGAAGCGTTCACGAGATTCTACACAGCCATCTTCGCGTGAGGAGGATAGTATCACGCTGGGTGCCGCACAACCTCACCGATGCTCAGAAGCAGGCCCGGGTGGAATGGTGCCGTGATATGCTTAACAAATTTGAAGCAGGCTCGTCTCGGCGTGTTTACGACATCGTTACAGGTGATGAGTCCTGGATTTATCAATACGACCCAGAAACCAAGCGCCAGTCGACTGTTTGGGTGTTTCAAAATGAGCCAACGCCTACCAAAGTGAAGCGATCTAGAAGCGGGGGTAAGATTTTGATCGCTAGCTTTTTTAATTTGACTGGCCACTTGGTATCAATTCCCTTACGGGATCAAAGAAGCATTAATGCCGAATGGTATACTACCAAATATTTGCCAGAAGTTTTCTCTGTTATAAGCAACAAGCGACCAAACACAGGGCTCCGCGGGATACTGCTCCACCACGACAATGCACCTGCGCACACCGCACTCAAAACGAGGGACTTCCTGGACAGCACGCCAGTCAAACTCCTGGGTCACCCTCCTTACAGCCCTGATCTAGCACCGTGTGACTTCTTTTTATTCCCAAAAATAAAAAAATTAGCTCAAAGGGATACAATTTTCGTCGCCGGAAGATGCGCTGGCTGCGTTCGAGCAGGCTGTAAACGAGGTGTCTGCGGCGGACTGGAAAAAGTGTTTTGAAAACTGGTTTAGGCGCATGAATCTTTGTATAGAGGCTGGTGGAAAGTACTTTGAAAAGATTTGATAAAAATATATGTACGTATAGAACATTTTTTTTTAGTTTCGCAAAACTTTCTGAGTGTCCCACGTAATTGCGCAATATTAATATTACATAATAATTATTGTATCGTCCCGATCTTCATTTGACTTTCAATCTCACCCCTAAACGGTCAATATCATTGCGCAATTGCAAATATAGGGGTTCGTAGCGAAGCAACGACTGCGCGGATTGTACGATCTGCAAGGTTAAGCTGCACTTGCCGCGGTCAGTCTGTAGATGGGTGACCGTTTCGTTACACATCGAGACCCCTCCGTGTCTCGGAGAGCACGTTAAGCTGTTGGTCCCGGTTGTCATACGAATATCTATGGCAGTCGTTACGCGTAGTCAGAAGCCTGAAAATCTGACAACTGGTCTAACCTCCGAATGTCAGTATTACCCAGTTACTGGGTTGCGGGGGTCTGATGGCAGTCGCTCCGTGTAAAATACTGATGTTCAGCCGCATCTGGCTAGACTGGAAGCCGACCCCAATATAATTGGGAAAAGGCTCGGAGGATGATGATGAATTGCAAATATTGCACAATTATATTGTAGGTGTATGGGCCCCCTAAAACGCTTAAATTTTTCTTAAATATGATCTCGCAATTGTTCTTTAAGGATAACTTCGTTCCGGGGTCCCTGACCACACGTTTTTTATTCTATTATAACCATGTCATCCACGAATACGTTCAAATCACAACTCCACATATCAGACAAATATAAAATTAAGCAACCGAGTGTATCATTATATAATATTTAGAGGAGAAAAATAAGCAATAAAGCGTAGGGTACATTCGGCCCGATATGGGCGTATGATGAGCGGGCATCGCTGAATTATGTATGAAGGGCCGGATCTACCCGCAGCCAGATAACCTCGTGGTCAATAAACAGGGCCCTAGTAAAAGTTAGAGGAGAATAATAGATATTTATTTATCATAACTGTTTTATTTTCGGTTGAACAAGGAAGATTGTCGGCGATTAATAAATGAAGTACCTTTTATGTTTGACGTCATACCATGACATGACTTTCTGCCCTTTGATCGTCGAGGGATAGTAGAGTTATAATAAAACAAGTTTAACCGGATTACATAGCGTATATTATTTAAATTGGTTTGCCTGACTTGTCGAAAGCTTTGCAGTCTTCATGTTCGCAGAAAGACTAAGATAAAAAGCGTCATTAGAGATATTTTAAAACGTTAAAAAAATTACCACGTACGCTGCAAGGCTTTCGAAACGTAAGGACGATATTATTTAAATTGGTTTACCAATTTAAATAATATAAGCGATGTAATCCAGTTAAACTTGTTTCATTACAAATGTGTAGTGATCGGGTCGCGGGAATCCGCTGGATGCGGAAAGCGCAGGACCGGTCGTTGTGGCGATGCTTAGGGGAGGCCTATGTCCAGCGGTGTACGTCTTTCGGCTGAAATGATGATGATGATGTAGTGCTCGAGGAAACCTAAGAAATTATTATGACAGTAGAATTGTCACGACGTGGCCTTTGACGCATAGTTCACTAGCAATAACAACAGTTTCCGAGTAAAATAAAATATACTGAAAGATATAGTAGAGGTTATGGTTAAGATATACCGCTTTTACATTTTTCATTTAATTTCTTTTTCGCTCGCAAGGAAGAGACCACCAAGTTGGCACAGCGGTATTACTCAAAGCTACGGGATTTTATAGTTATACCTTAATAACCTGCTAAGCGTGGGTTTTTGGGTTCGATACCCTGGTCGGAAAAAATGTTATTGAGCAGCCCGGAGTCTTAGATTCATGCCCGGTTAGTGGCAATAGGCTGCCCCCTATTACATGGGACTTATAAACTAACGGGCAAAATTTGGGTGTCCTATACACCTCTGCCTACACCTTCGGAGAATATAGGCGTGATGTTATGTGTGTATGTATATATTCACGTAGCAGCTGATCGACGGCTGATATTTTTTCATCACTTTCATATACCTAATTTAGCAGCTTTATAGCTGTTTCCACAAGTTATTTCAGAGAGCTGACCTATTTCAAGAAGAAAAAGTTAAAATAAAAAATGAGCTCTCAGAGACATGAAAAATGTTCTCAAATATAGTCTGGGTTAGTTTAAAATATTATACTTTTGAAAGTGACACAGCATGTCATACCGCACTATTAATTTTGTGCAAACGACACCAGTTAAAAGGTTGTGATAAATTAATTTATTTCGTAATATGTCTAGAATGTGTTTTTAAAGTATCGAAGTTCTGAGGATTTCAGAATAGATCAGCTCTCTTCATGTAGCTTTTGTTAGCCTCTTAGACGATTTTAGCTACTACGGCCGCCACGGACTGTCAAGTCAGGAATGACAGTGACAATAAGAAGAGGGCAGATATAACTGCCATTACGTGCAACATAAACACCTAATACGACTAATGATACCTGCGGACCCAGGTTTGTTAGCTCCAATTCCAACCTTGTAGTCTGCAAAGAGCTATGTACCACAGCAAAGAGCTATTCTTGTACAGATTTTCTCGAAAACAAATAAAATCTTTTAAAAAACAAGCTTTTACATCTTTAGACCCTGAACATCACCTAGGGCTACAATACTTGTCGAAACAAATCAAACGAAGCCCAAACACGAAGTGGTTATGTTGTGTAGTTGAGGAGTTCTTATGGCCAGCTTCTGATTCTATTATCAGACCAGCTACCTATATCATCATCCTCATCCTCCGGGGCTTTTCCTAATTATATTGGGGTCGTCTTCCAGTCCAACCAGATGCGGCTGAACATCAGTATTTTACACGGAGCGACTGCCATCAGACCCCCGCAACCCAGTTACTGGGTAATGCTGACATTCGGAGGTTAGACCAGTTGTCAGACTTTCAGGCTTCTGACTACCCGTAAAGACTGCCATAGATATTCGTATGACAACCGGGACCGACAGCTTAACGTGATCTCCGAGGTACGGAGGGGTCTCGATGTGTAACGAAACGGTTACCCACTCAAGTGCAGCTTAACCTCGCAGATTGTACAATCCTTGCGGTTATTACTTTGCCACGAGCCCCTATATGTCACCATAATATTGCATTGTCACCGAACTTACTTATAATTGTCTTGCTTAGATTGCCTTGTACGATAAGAGCGCTCATTGTATTTACATTATCATTCTGTAAACTACTTAGTGTCTTTTTTTTCGTTTGATATACTTATATATATATACTTTACAGCTTTTGTTTCTGTAGTTAAACAGCACAATAAGGCATTTTTGTGGGTTTTTGTTACAGTATTTAAAGAAACAAGTCATAAGGCGTACTGAGAATGCTTAGAAATGCCCTGCACTATGGTGCAGAATTTCGGCACGTGCGCCCTGCCTATTTATCCATTCTATCTATTTCTGTGTTATTTATAGAGGACATTTATAGGGTGTACCCATAGAAATCTAAATAATGAGGTAATAGAAGAGGTAAAGGCGCATAAACTTGTCGCCACGTGCAGTTGTCTCGTAGGATACCAGTGAGCGAACCATTTGCTTGATCATTAGTGCTGTTTTGGATGCGGAGTCACTAAAATTGTATTTTGGGGCATATCTAACACCAGATTTTTTTAGGCTTAATTTATTTTGTATTGAATGCTAGAAAAATGGTGGGCGTAATTAAGCTTAATTAATTTTGCATTGAATACTAGAAACATGGTGGGTGTAATTGCGTAATTATGTGTTGGAAGCGGCAAACCGCTGACACGCGGTGCGGTATTAAAATACAGTAGATAAAATTTCTATTACCTTATTACTTAGATTTCTATGAGTGTACCTTATTAGTACGAGTGCTACGTACAGAGAAAATTAAATTAAATCACATGATACTTTCCATCTTCATGTCTCAGTTTGGCGAACCGACTTGCGTTACCATTTAGGCAACAGCCTAGGTGGTATTGAAGTTGTTATGGGCAAAGGTAACCGCTTAACATCAGGTGGGCCTTTAGCCCGTTTTGCAAACCTATACTATAAAAAAAAATGATACATGAGTATTTATCGAAAGATGAGCTATTAAACAAAGTTAACTTGCTCATAACAACAAAAAAACATAGTGAACGGCTACTGATTGATATCATACAATTAGCTAGAGTCGATGAGGTGATCGTAAATGGTTCTGTGCTACCAGCCGGCCAGTCCATATGTATGGTCATGGCTTGGAGTCTCCTAACACAGGCATTATTTGCTTAAAAGGAGACGCCAAGCACTAAATTGTAAAACTTTTTGTTTAAAGCACAATAAACTATTTTGAATTTTGAATTTTTGAATGGTAATTATATTATTTCAGCATACATTGCTTCATTTGGCTTTAAGTGCCAACACAGTTAGTGTAGGCATTTAATGAATGAAATAATGGATCTTATGGATGAAATGAGGCGTGTGGCATAAGCTACCTATACAACGTTTTATTCAAATAACTGAAAACATACTGATGAGTACAATGACCCCTTAAGACGTTTTCAGTTACTTCAATAACACGTTGTATTACCTTTCGCTATATTTATGTCCTCAGCCTGACACAGGCTGTCATTGTGCTATACCAATTTTTATATTTAAAAAGAAAGAAAGATAATGTCTTTATAACAAACACACACACAATTAATAAAATCAGCAAAAAAGTACATCGAAATGAAAAAATGCAAGTGCCAAAACGGCCAGGTCAGTATGATGTTGATAGTAGTATAATATAGGCACTTACTACTCGAGGCTGATTTTCTAAAAGTAAAATTTTTAATTTCTACACTTTATTGGTTTTTTCATATCAACCAGCTTGCAGTTGCTCGATGGAGGTAATATCGAAAGTCACCCCAGTGGGAAATCGACCTTGTGTCTGCCAACACTTTGATTAAACTCCACGAGAACCACTCGACCTCCGAGTGACCTCCAAGAGTAGATGGCGTAAAGATACAACTTTGTACATAAATTATCATGCTCATTTCCCTTGCGGGATAAACAGGGACACTCAATCAAGTGCTAGTGATCATGGTAAGCGCTTAGCCCTCAATGTATCAGCGTCGGCGGAGTCTTTAGTTAATGAGATAGGTGGCTGCGTTCTGCCTCTTAAAGAATTACATCCGCTTAGCTATCATGGGACGGGGTACTGGGATACTGCGGATTTCTGTGGTATTCCTAGCAATTTTATTTATTTATTTATTTTTATTTAAACTTCATGCAACATGTGTACTTAGGCGGAATTAATGCCTTAGGCCACAGAAATAGATAGAATGGCCATGTGGGCAGGGCGCGCGTGGCAGCACCATGCACCATAGTCCAGGAAATTGCAAAGCCTTTCTCAGCACGCCTTATGACTTGTTTCTATAAATACTGTTACCAAAACCCGCAAAAATGCCTTATTGTGCTGTTTCTAACTGCAGAAACAAAAGTTGTAAAGTACATTTGATTTAAATTAATTTTTTAAAAATAATGACGCCAAAATGTAAGGCGTAGTTTGTTCGGAAAGTTGCCACGCATGAATCGCAAGTAAAATTGTGATTACAACCATTCTATCTATTTCTGTGCCTTAGGCATTCTCTCCCAGTCAACATTAGGGTGATACAGAGATGACAAAGGCAGGTGCAATATTGATTCACGACACAAAACAGGATCAGAAATAAATTATAACTAAAACAATAGATAAACAAACATAGGTATAAATATACAACATACAATAAATACTAAATATATATAATAATATACTATTTTAGTCATAGATAAAGTACTAATGTGACGATTCCGGCAAAAAAAAATCTTGAAAGAACTTCCAAACTTTCCTTTTAAAAGAGTCCCGATTGGAACTGAACTGGAACTGGATTGAATTTTATGTTATCATAAAAAACCGGCCAAGTACGAGTCCTACTCATTATCATCATCATCATCAGCCTATATTAGTCGACTGCTGGACATAGGCCTCTCCAATGACACACCACTGACATCGATCCTTGGCCACTCGCATCCAGTTGCTACCAGCTACCTTGCTAATATCATCGCTCCACCGAGCCTGACGGCATCCTACCCTACGTTTAGCGATTCACGGTCTCCACTCAAGAACCCGTCGAAGAAGAGTCGTACTTGCGCACTGAGAACTCCGTTCCACCACACGTGCCTCAATCAACTCAGCTTATCGCAGTCCACTGCTGGACATAGGTCGCAGTCCTCTGCCTTCCTCATCCAGTCCCCCAAGCTCCACTCCCCAGACTCTAAGGATTATATTCAACGACGAATCTAAGCGAGAACTCATGCTTTTAACTGTCCAGATCACAGAAATAGATAGAATGGTTGTAATCACAATTTTACTTGCGATTCATGCGTGGCAACTTTCCGAACAAACTACGCCTTATATTTTGACGTCATTAATTAAAAAAAAAAAAACAAATGTACTTTACAGTTTTTGTTTCTGCAGTTAGAAACAGCACAATAAGGCATTTTTGCGAGTTTTTGTTACAGTATTTATACACAAGTGGTGTAGTTTTTTTTAGTTTTTATTTATTTACAAGTCATAAGGCGTACTGAGAAAGGCTTTGAAATATCCTGCACTATGGTGCATGGTGCTGCCACGCGCGCCCTGCCCACATGGCCATTCTACCTATTTCTGTGGTCCAGATGCAGTGTTATTTGAATGTAAGCCTAAGAAAATTACACTTAAGATTATTTCATGTACAATAAAAAAATTGCTAACAGAAAAATGTTTCTCTTTAAAATAATCAAAACAATTGAATTTGATTGTTATTAAAAATGCATTCCTTGACATCCTAATAATTATTGTATGCCCAAAATGGGCTCAT
This sequence comes from Asteroscopus sphinx, assembly GCA_949699075.1. NCBI lineage: Eukaryota > Metazoa > Arthropoda > Insecta > Lepidoptera > Noctuidae > Asteroscopus > Asteroscopus sphinx. The sequence goes on from OX453013.1 coordinate 19,211,449, forward strand.
TGTATCTAACACTACCACAAAAAAAAAATAACAACTGTAACTACTCAATCAGAAACAATAAAGTTTACTTTACTTTACTTTTACGCTGGATATTATTTTCTTCAAGTCAAAGGATGATAAATTAAAAATATGTTTTTAATAATTGTTCAGTATTGTAAACCTACAAAATTAAAAATAAGATTAAATGAACAAGAAAAGTCGACGGCAAAATTATTTCCTCAGTCGAGGCTAAATGATTTAAAAAGGGCTTATCTGCATCAAGATAATTGTTTGCTCCCTTAAAGCTCCTAGATGTCTTAAGACGACACGGTTTTGTGAGCTCAACAATTAATCAGGCCACAAGGAAGTAATGGTATTGTTATGCGCTCAATTTATTATCGCTTTAAAGTAGCTCCAGAGTAATTCAACCTCTCTTTGTTGAATATTACAAAAGGGTTTTACAATTTTTCCTCTTGGTTTAACGTTTTTTTTCTATCTTTTATTTTTTTGGTAATTTTTGTTTCACTAACGATTTCCTTTCGCTATTAAAATCAGCAATGAAGGGATGTAGAATGAAAATGTTTTATTAATTGCAAAATTACGTAAGTTTTAATAGTAAAAGGCTGAAAGTTTTTATTTGTCATATAGCTACGCAGTCTACCACAAACGCACTATTAGGGACGGCTTACACAAATGTAACGCTAGCTCACAATCAGCTGCCATATACCTATTTTGGGTACCGATCTGCGAGAGTTCATTCGAAAAAAAAAAACATCAATCTACTATAAAGTTTGGTGCGTTTGGCTGTGAAAACAAGTCGTATGCGCAATAGCAAAATTTTGGATGCACTTGTATCGATCGGGGTACAGGGCGTTCATCATTATCATCATCAGCACATTACTGTCTCACTGCTTGGCACGGGCCTCTTCTCAGTATGAGAAGGTTAAGGCCTTAGTTCACCCAGCGGGCATAGTGCGGGTTGGCGGACTACACACACCATCGAAAACTGTACAGAGCTCTCTCAGGTGAACAGGTTTCCTCACGATTTATTTTTTTATTTTTATTTTTCCTTCCCATTAAAGCAAATGATAATCAAATTTCTGCAGAGCGTTATGGTGGCTGTGAAGTTAGTGCAACTTCACAGCCACCATAACGATTAGTGCGCATTCAACTTTTACATGGATTACTGATTTTTCACAAATTTCAACCTAACGTATTCTACAATTTAGCATATAGTCAGCGGCTGACTATACGTTTGGTGTTTAACGTCTCTTATAGCTAAGAATATTAGAAGAATTAAAATTCCATTGGTATACATATCCATTCAAATCAATGGTGTCGATTCTCTTAGTCACGAACTAAACTTATTTTAAAGTATCGCTCTCTTTTACTAATAGTAGACACTAGAAAGGGATGGCAACAATTTTAGTGCTGTCAAATTAGTCTGAATTAAAATTTCCGTACAAGTTTAGTTGTGATCTCTGAACGTACCGACTTAAAGACAAAGAAATGTAACACGTAAACTAATTTGACAGCACTAAAATTGTTGCCATCCCGTTTTTGTATCTCCTATTAGTAAAAGAGAGCGGTATTTTAAAATATGTTTAGATCGTGAACAAGAGAATCGACACCATTGACAACGAGCAACCCTAAAAGCGTGTTGAAACAAAATATAATTTGCTAAATCCGTTTTTAAAGGGCACTAAAATCAAGCCAGGGGTGTGAATAGCGTGCATAATTACAAATCTGGGCTATATCCCTGGTATTAATAACTCGCTAACTGTACTGTGGAAGGCGTAGCGTGATAACCATTAGCTAAAAGCCTGCGGTACTTCGCCTAATGTGTCTTCAATTTAGAATAAAGTAATCTTTATCACGTCGTTACAATGTATTTTACGCTTCAAATTCTTGAGGTCGGATACGTTTTGTTTTCTTTTAAAAGCTATCCAGTCTTGGTTTAAGTGCTGTCTTTTGCCATGTGTTGTCGACACCTACCATTTATTAGATTACTGTTAAACAAATGATGCTCTCATAATAATAATCTAAATAGATTTTGTGCACAATAATTATCGTGTCACATTTGATTTTGCTCAAAGCTGTACACAACCAAATTAACCATACAGAATTATCTCACAAAGTCTCTGGATATTAAAGAACATCGTTCCTAGCTGTAATAAATAAAATAAATAAATATTCTTTGAGACATTGTTACACAGCACCATCTAGTCCCAAACTAAGCAGAGCTTGTGCTATGGGTACTAGACAATGGATATAATACTTATATACTGTTTTTTTTTGTAAAAAACCTTATTATTATAATATTTATTTATTTTATTTATTTAATTCAGATCCGATAATCCATAGATAATTAATTACACACATTACAATGAAATATAAATATTAAAAACACCTGCAATGACTACAATAAAAATTTCATACATTAATCAATTAAATTAACACAAAAATAAAACTAGTTACAATGACAAGTGACAACAGTCGGTAAGCTGTACCCAACGTCTGTACGTCTCTGTTGTACTATGCCTATAACGCATAAATTGTTACGCATATAAAAAAATTAAATCAAAATAAAGCAGTCTATTTCACATCCCTTTAATATTTTTACGCATCGTTTCCAATAATCACTATTAAAATCTACAATACTTTCAAAGTGCCACCCATAGCTCGCACAGTTTGGCACAAACGTGATCAAAATATTTGTGCAGCATCGGAACAATGTTAACTGGCTCCAATTTCCTCAATCTGAATCGAGCAGTTAATTGGATTACAAGTTTCAAGGCGAAATCAGATGAATTCTGTTATTGGTGATTGTTATTCATTGTGCTAATACCAAATACGGGTTATTCAAAATTATAATTTGCTTACGTTTGTCTTTCTCTCGAAGTCTATTATATTATTCGTAACGTATTGTATTGAGGGAACCCCTTTCAGTATCGCATCACTCAATTTGATGTCCGACTTTGGACAATCACGACGATTTTTGAGACATGAAATGTACTGGCAGATCAATCGAAACTCTGTCTCCAAACCCAAGTCCTTTGCTACATAACAACTACGTTACGGACGCCTTAATTTGTAATTTTAGAACTAAACTTTTCTTATCAAAGTAAAGTGACGTTTACAGTATTGTCAATTTGGCGGGAAATATAAATAGTGTAGTGGCAAAAGAACCGATATGAATACTCACTCAGTACGATCAGATCGATAAATCGTAGGATATAATAAAAAAATCGGCTCTTGCTCGTAATAATTCACTTACTACGAAGAATAATGATTAATTTACAAAACACATTAGTATTTTTACAAAACCATTTACATTTATATTAACTCTATTTCGAATCTATCTACGATTTTTTTTTGTTTTGTATTTATATCCCAGAAAAAAACAAGATCATAGAAGTGTTAAATATTTTTAGGGTCGTCAGACCCTTCTTCTTAATCTAAAGAAGTAGGATCTGAGTATTTATTGACACATTCACAATTGCAACTACATCCCATCACTATTATTTTATATAGGGTATAATTATTTTACAAGGTGACATTAGCTCGTGTCGGTTTACTTAATCTGATTAAAAATTCTACTTTACTTACCTATCTTTCACCGAGCCTTTTCCCAGCTATGTTGGGGTCGGCTTCTAGTCTAATCAGGTGGAGCTGAATATTGGTATATTAGAACGAGTTCCATCAGAATCCCGCAACCCAGCTACGAAGTAATACGGACATTCTAAGGCTAAACAAACAGTTGTCAGACTCCTGACTACCCGTAACGACTGTCATAGATATTTGTAATACAGCCGGGACCGACAGCTTAAAATGCCCTCAAAGGCGGAAGGGGTCTCGATGTTACAAAAACGGTCATCACGGACTGACCGCGGCTAGCGGAGCCACGAGCCCCTCCTACTACGTTCTTCTTTGAACTACCTACCATTAGGTCCTTTTTCAATTGACTCCTTTGTCCATTTCAAGTGGCGCCAATACACCCGGTTACTCCGCTTTTGGCATTCCTTCTACCCTAGATTTCTTCTTCAGATCGTCAGTCCTTCTGGCAGCCAATTAATGAATTACTTTGTAAGTATGTACATTCTTGAGAGTCCACTTATTTAATTTTCATCGTTGTTTGATCAACGTGCTTGAATTCATGTTCATTTATCGACCCCTCACAACCACTGGGTACTGTCAGCAACGAAAGCAGGTTTACACTGTATAAAGTTTCAAAAGTGATATAAATGAAAACTAGAGTAGAGAATACTTTAATGATTATCATAATGATAATATCGGTTACCAATCTTCTAGTCCATCCAAAGGTTGTCTGTAAAATATTGCTTTGTCTGATGAGACAGCCCATTGTACTTATATAATCTTTCTGTAAATTACTGTCTGTTTTAGTTTGGTGTATGTATTATTTAAATAATAATTGGGTTCTATGATCATCATCATCATCATCATTTCAGCCGGAAGACTGATGGACAAAGGCCTCTCCAAAAGGAGGGGGGGGGATATGCCATAATCGCCACGCTTGGCTGGCAGGTTGGCGTTCGCAGTTGGTTGAATAAATACTCAGAGAACACTGCTGCCCATCCTTTGGTGAATCCCTTAGTGGGCGACTAAGGGGTTCACTTAGACCCGGGAAGACTTGCCTACCCACGCCGCAATAAAATAAAATAAATAATAATAAATAAAAATAATAATAATAATTTGTGAAATGCAATTACTTCATATTACTTACATAGGTACCAAGAAGAAGCTTTTACCCAAGAATTTTACTATGGTCATTCCATTAAAAGTTACACCAGATATATGTTTAATATTCAGCCATGGTCTATCGAGAAATCTACTCATATCGAGAAAGGGGTTTATAAGGATTGACCCCTTTCTTCTTGAGTTGTGAGGGCAACTATTCACACCAGATTATCTCAATGTTATCTACATTAGAAGCACACTGTCGACCGGGAGATTATTGTAAGATTATATGTCTTTAAGCGCTGAATAAGCACTTATACGCTTCATGGCATAATGATTGCAGTTTGGTTTATCTGTTGTTGCTTTAAGTTTACATTTGAACAAAAGCTTTTGTTATGATCGTTATAGTAATTTACTGGACTTACTAGCCACAATCCTACTAATATTATACATGTGAAAGTAAGGGTGTTTGCTTGTTTGTTTGTTCTTTAATCATGCTGGAATGGCTCAACGGATTTGGATGAAATTTGGCACAGATAAATTATAACCCGGATGAATTTAAAGGCTACTTTTTATACCGAAAGGTAAATAGTTCCCAAAGGATTTGCAAGCAATAGCGGGCGCGGACTGGTTATACAAACCGAATTACTTTTTTACGATCTAAAAGAAAAACAGCATGTGATCAATTTACTCTAAAATAATAGATCTAGGGGAAAAAAAAAGAAAAAAAAACTGTTACTACAAAAAATTTTACAATATACGGAACAGCTGTTTTTATTCCACTGATTTGTTCCCATAGAGCTATCCTATTACAGTAGGTAACTGAATACATGCTCTTTTTTCAGACGGAAAAGAGTCATCCGATATACTATACCATATGTTATTGTAATGACATAAGGGCTAGAATCGTTTAAATCGATCACTGCGCATGTTTATGTTATATACCGATAACGATACCTATGTCAAATTCAAATTCACATGTTTTTTTATTTCAAATAAACCTAATTACTGGCATTTTTGAAACGTCAGGCAAATTGTGGGTCCTATGGAGAAGAACCGACAAGAAACTCCATGGATATACTCTTTTTTATTTGAATAGTTAAACAGGTAGAAACTTCTTCTATCGTGTCGAAATGAGCTACATAATGATAACAGCTCATGCCGTGGGGAAAAGATTAGCCAGTCAGCAGGTTGGTAGCGGGGCTGACAGCCCAGGGTGCGCCGAACGATCAATTACATATCGTCGCTCGTGGAGGCTCTTTTAATGCTTTGTAGATACTCGGTACGTATAAAAGTGAAGCACTAAATATCATACCTGACTACTTGCCAATTTTGACGCACCTGTCACTTAGTAAAATAAAATAGTCCTTGTTTTTCCACTGCCTCGTTGGTCAAGTGGTTGCAAGCGCGACTGCTGAGCGTGGGGTCCTGGGTTCGATTCCCGGGTCGGGCAAAGTGTTGTTGGGTTTTTTCATTAGGAAATTCTCAGTAGCAGCCCGGAGTCTGGATTTGTGCCCGGTTAATGGCAATAGGCTCGCCCCCTATTACATGGGACGATAACATAACTGGCGAAATGTGAGTGTACTATTACACCTCTGCCTACCCCTTCGGGGAAATACAGGCGTGATGTTATGTTATGTTATGTTGTTGTTTTTAAGTTTAAGGTTTTCTGGAAATCCATAAAAAGAGCCAGATGAAAATCTACAACCTCGGAGCTCAATAACATCAGAGACAAGGATGGAAATATAATGAATGAGGAAGGATGCGTGTTAAAGATATGGAAAGAGTATTTTGAAGGACTGAAAAAGAGGTGATGCAAGTATCAACGGTGATGGACGAAAGGGCAGACATTGAGGATAGGTTTTGTATGGATGAAATTGTAAAGCGTTGAACAGAATGAAATCAGGAAAGGCGCCAGGGTATGATAGGATATCAGTCGAAATGCTGAAGGCTGGACAGGGCGTGGTGGCTAGTCTGCTGTATCGTCTTTTCAACTTATGCTGGAGTAACGGCCTGGTACCAAAAGACTGGTGTAAGGCCGTGATCGTGCCGCTCTACAAAGGAAAAGGGTCACAGCAAGACTGCAAGAATTACCGTGGCATTAGCCTTTTAAGTGTTGTCGGCAAATTGTATGCAAAAGTTTTGATTGAAAGAGTGATGAAAGTAACAGATGAAAAAATATTGGATGTGAAAGCGGGATTTAGAAATAGCATGGGGTGTACGGATCAGGTATTTTCCTTGCGATGCATAGCTGAAAAATGTTTGGCCAAAGGTCAAAAAGTCTATTGCGCTTTCGTGGATTTGGAAAATGCCTACGACAGAGTGATGAGGAATGAACTATGGTCTGCATTGTCTACCTATGGGGTGAATAGCAACCTGATTCAAGCGTTGAAATCTCTCTATACGGATTCTAGCGCTTGTGTCAGGATTAACGGCGCCTACTCTGACTGGTTCAGCATCGATAAGGGTGTGAGACAGGGATGTGTAGTGTCGCCGTGGCTGTTCAATCTATTCATGGACAGTTGTTTGAAAGATTTGAAAGAGAGTGAAAATGGTTTAGAAATGAATGGGTTACTTGTCAAATGTCTCCTCTATGCCGATGATCAAGTTATCCTTGCATCGTCGGAGGGGGGATTACAGAAGATGGTAACAATTATGGATGGTGCTTTGAAGAGTAAAGGAATGAAATTTAATGTCAGTAAGACAAAAGTTTTGGTTTGTGAAAAGGAAGAAGTTATGACAGAGTGCAATATTTTGATAGGTGACGAAAAGGTGGAACAAGTGAAAGATTTTGTATACCTGGGTTCCATGTTTACGTGAGATGGCAAGCATGTGAAGGACATTGAAAGGAGAGTGAGTGCTGGTAATCAGGTGAATGGGGCACTACACACTTTCATGAACAGCCGCAAAGTGTCGAAAAAAGCACGGCTGGCTGTTCATGGGTGAGTGTTAGTGCCTACACTTATGTATGGTAGTGAAAGTTGGGTATGGCAGAAGAAACATGAAAGCAGAATCAATGCAGTAGAAATGAGAGGTTTGAGAAGTATTTGTGGTGTAACTTTGAGAGATAAAGTAAGGAATAACGTGATAAGGGAGCGTTGTGGAGTGAAAGAAGATGTAGTGACAAAGATTGAGAAAGGTATGTTAAGATGGTCGTGTAGTGCCGGACTTAAAGAATAGCACCACCCTTATCTCTTCTCATGGGTGTCGTAAAAGGCGACTAAGGGATTCACCAGAGGATGGGCAGCAGCGTTCTCTGAGTATTTAACCAACCAACTGCGATCGCCAACCCGCCTGCCAAGCGTGGCGATTATGGTATATCCCCCCCTTGATTGGGGGAGGCCTATGTCCAGTAGTGGACGTCTTTCGGCTGTAATGATGATGTTAAGATGGTTTGGACATACACGCTGAAATTTGAATCGCTTATTTCCCGAAAAGGGGTCATTGTACTCATCATTATGAACAACTTTTACTACGGGACCAACGCTAAAATCGCGAAAAAAAAAAACAGGTGGTCCCTACATTTTTAACCGACGAAAAAAAGGAGGAGGTTCTCAATTCGACGCGTATATTTGTTTTTTTTTTTTTTTTATGTATGACCACGCATAACTTTTTACAGAGTAGCCCGATTTTGATGATTCTTTTTTTAATGGATAGGGTATATTTCGAAGTTGGTCCCATTTAAATTTCATAATCAAAATCCACCCCTAAGGGTAGGAAAACAGGGGATGAGTGCTTGTTCACCCACTGAATTCTTACCTGTTTAGCGATTCTGTTGAAACTTGACACACATAAATATAGTTCTAGACACTACGACATAATGGAGACCTGGAGTTAGATTTTAACCACAAAAAAATTAAAAATAAAACTTTTTAACAAAAAATTGAACCGACGAAAACAAAATAGCTGAAAAGCGAAAAATAACTACTTATGAGTCGGCGCCAAACAACCAATCAACGAAGATCATTAAATTACTTTAAATAAATAATAAAAACAACGTCACATCAAATACAACGTGAAATTTTCAACGATAAACAATAACTTTCCAAAAATGCGATCTCCGCTCGGCCACTTGCAACTTGCACGCACTTTGCTTGTTAAAAGTTCGTTTGGCGCCGACTCATAAGTAGTTATTTTTCGCTTTTCAGCTATTTTGTTTTCGTCGGTTCAATTTTTTGTTAAAAAGTTTTATATTGATTTAAGTGAACACAAATGTAGGGACCAACTGATTTATTTTCGCGATTTCAGTGTTGGTCCCATAGTAAAAGTGGTTCATAATGATGAGTACAATGACCCCTTTTAGGGAATTAAGCGACTCGAATTTAAGCGTGTATAGAGAGGATGGACGAGAGGAGATTGACGAAACAAGTATACGAAGCGAGTGTGGATGGAAGAGTTGGAAGGGGACGACCTCGGCGAACGTATCGCGATCAAATCGTGGACGTTCTCAAAAAATGCCAGGTTAAGAGTTCTCTAAACCGACGAGCATGCATGACGAGGTTAATGGACGTAGATAAAGCGAAAAAGATTAGGATCAGGATCGTAGCAGGTGGAAATCCATAGTCTCTGCCTACCCCAATGGGAAACAGGCGTGATAATATGTATGTATGTTGTTTTTCCACTGGTTTAAAGCCTGATAATACAAAAGAAACGAAGATTAATTATTGTTATTAGAAGTAGAATAATTTAACACCTTCTACAAACTGAATGAACTGCCTCGTTGGTCTAGTGGTCGCAAGCGCGACTGCTGAGCACGGGGTCGTGGGTTCGATTCCCAGGTCGGGCAAAGTGTTATTGGGTTTTCTCATTAGGAAATTCTCAGTAGCAGCCTGGAGTCTGGATTTGTGCCCGGTTAATGGCAATAGGCTCGCCCCCTATTACATGGGACTTATAACATAACTGGCGAAATGTGGGTGTACTATACACCTCTGCCTACCCCTTCGGGGAAATACAGGCGTGATATTATGTTATGTTATGTTACAAACTGAATCCAAGAAAATCCGAAAACGGCTGACACACTTTAGTAAAGATTTTAATTACTCCCCCCTTTATTTTATTGTTGATTACAGCAGTAATCCTTGTCAACTCGTTAAAGCTAATTACGTTTTACAAATTACTGTGGCAATTGAATACGCCGATTTCCCCGAGGGATGGCAGAAAACCGCTGAAAAAAACCGCTTGTAACAATTTCAAAATGTGAAGAGTTGGATAATGGGCCCGACTTTTTTTAATTAGGTACTTCACATATTTAAGAGGTATAAAACAGAGATAAAAGTAAGTATTAGCTGTTTTATTGTTAGTACAGATTAATTTAGATACGGCCCTGATAGTATTTAATGTTTTATTTCACGAAGCCTCTTAAGGCCACAGAAAACCTCTTAAGGGGTCATTGTACTCATCAGTATGAACCACTTTTACTATGGGCGTTGGCCCAAATCACAAAAATTGCAAATCGCGAAAAAAACAGCTGTTCTCTACATTTTGGCGATTTATGTGAACACAAATGTAGGGAACAACTGTTTTTTTTTCGCGATTTCAGTGTTTCATGATTGATTCTATAATAAAAGTTGTTTGTATTGATGAGTAAAATGAACCCTTAAGAGGTATTCAGTTATTTCAATTACACGTTGACACATTGTATAAGCTATTCTGTTGATACACAAATAGGTACTACGTGTAATTGAAATAACTGAAAACCTCTTAAGAGGTCATTGTACTCATCAGTATGAACAACTTTCACTATGAAGCCAACTGAAAACGCGAAAAAAAAACCGCTGATCCCTATATAGGAAAAAATAAAAAATACATAAATCGACAAAATATAAGGAGCAGCAGATTTTTTTAGCAATAACTATTTTGGTCCTATAGTAAAAGTTGTTCATACTGATGAGTACAATGAACCTTTAGGAGGTTTTCATTTATTTCAATAACACGTGTATAGTTGTTGGTCAAAATCGCTATCACTATACCTAAAACAAAGTCCTCCGCTGCGTTTGAATGTATGTTCGCGCTTATATCGAAAAACACTAATCGGGGTTTGATAAAATTTGCACCAATATGTAGGGATCACCCTATTCAAGGAAGGTTTAAGTGTACTCATGCGAAGCCGGGGCTGATAATAGTTTTCCTTATATCATTGAGGAATCTTGTTTAGTTCCAGAATTGATAGAAACTTTTGTTTGTGCGACAGTACTATAAATAGGTACATATGAAAATCTTTCCAACTTTTACTAAGGAGAACTTTCTCATTGGATAGTTGGTACAGTTGTTTCAACTTCCACTATCTTTTTGATTGCCCTGCTTGTTACCAGTTTCAAGGGTTGATTTATTTAGAAAACCGTTTACTTGCTTATGGTAAAAGCCACTTTTGGCCATAGCTGCATATTATTATTTTCATGGTAGAAAGGGCGCTTCCGGCTATTGGTTGCATCGCTGTGGTGGAATTCTGGTTGCAAATGGCATACCTTATTGCCGTTCACGGCGTATATTTACTGACGTTGGAGTGGACTTACTGCGATAAAGAAAATTCCTCGTGATAACTACAGTTTTTTAATACAGAAGTATCAATAAATAGATTTGTCTAAAGCGATCGAAATCTCGTGTCATTACATCAGACACTCTAAATGCTGGCGTGAGATTTCGACATTATGTTGTTGTATGTGGAATCGCCGAGTCTTCTCGTCGCGTATACCGCAAAGTTTTAAGACGAAGGTCTTCAACCAATGCGCCCAGCCTATCATGACTTACGGTGCCGAGACGTGGACACTGACAGTTGGGCTCGTTCACAAACTCAAAGTCGCTCCGTGAGCTATGGAGCGAGCTATGCTTGGAGTTTCTTTGAAGGATAAAATCCGTAACGAGATTATCCGGAGAAGAACCGAACCGGAGTGACCGACATAGCTTGTAGGATCAGTAAGTTGAAGTGGCAGTGGGCTAGCCATGTATGTCAAAGGACCGATGACCGCTGGAGCAGATGAGTCCTCGAGTGGAGACCGCGAATCGGCAAACGCAGCGTAGGGCGCCCTCCGCCAGGTGGACCGACGACCTGAAGAACATGGCTGGTGTGGACTGGATGCAGAAGGCAGAGAACCGAGTGTTATGGCGCAACTTGGGAGAGGCCTATCTCCAGCAGAGGACTGCAATAGGCTGAGTTGTTGATTTGGAATGGCTTGAATCCTATTTAAAAGAATAGCCTACACTGCCTGTACCGGTGAAGGCCGTAACTAATGAAAATTATGAGAATTTCATTATCAGTAGAACAGCGAAAGCACTTTGGAAGTGCCAAAAAAATTATATCCGGAAAATTTTGAAATAATTCAACTATTTTATTTATTTTTCATAATGTCAATCTCATTATTTTATCGAAGCATGTATTTTTTGCCGTTGTTATTAAAAAACGAGACGACGAAGTCGAGATTTTAAATTCCAGTTTGTTTACAATTTCGTTGAACCAGCCTTACGCAGTTTGTAACAAAAGCTCTTGCAGTTGCAAATAGCTTGCTATTTATTGTTAAAATAAATAACAAACGGCCGGCTGGCTTGTGATTGTAAGAGCTTTGCTGAAAAAGTACTCTAGAAAACACCTATTTTAATGTTAATTGCTTTGTATTATTCCTTAATGTTTGTGTATAAGTACCTACAATTAATTTTAGGGAATCGATCTTTGACTATGTTTTTACATATAAACAGATTTTTTTGGAACGATATTCCTTAGGCTTGCGGTAGGTGATTCGAGAGAAAATATAGCTTCACGTCACGCTAAGATTTGCGTTATACCGACAGAGTATCTACATTGAATATATGGACATGGAGTTGTCAGCTGACCTCACCTTTTAGCGTCATCTGGTGGGTTATGTCAAAGTTACAGCTATCTATTAAATAAAACATACAAAAAGACATAATTTACTGGGGATCGAACATGTACCCTGTGGTATCTCAGTCCGACGCATGATGTTTCCTGCCATCTGATTTTATTATAGTTGCGATATTTAGCATTATAATGAACCGGTCCAAAATATTAATTTTAGGGAAAACTTCGCCCCTGACCGCACAGGTTTTATATATTAAAGGATGGCGAAACGAGCTAAAGACCCACCTGATGTTAAGCACTTACGGCCCACAACAACTGCAATGCCACCTAGGCTGATGCCTAAATGGTACTGCAAGTCAGTTCACCAAACTGAGACATGAATGTGGAAAGTCTCATGTGATTGCAATTCCACCGGTACCCGTACCCTTCACACCGGAACACAGCAATGCAAGCATCACTGTTTGGCAGCAGAACTTGGTACTATTAGCAAACTTTCCGGTGAAACACCACTAACGCTAAAATCGCTTGCGCTCAGTGTTCGATGGCAGCCGTAGGTACCTACGTGTAATGTAGCAGGATTTATTCAAGGGACTTTGTCGACAATGTGTATCACCAGGAAAGATCGTGACTGTACGTACGGCGGTAGTACTCCCCGGACGAGCTCCTTCAGAAGGAGCTCTCATCATCATCATCCTCCGAGCCTTTTCCCAATTATATTGGGGTCGGCTTCCAGTCTAGCTAGATGCGGCTGAACATCAGTATTTTACACGGAGTGACTGCCATCAGACCCCCGCAACCCAGTTACTCGGTAATACTGACATTCGGAGGTTAGACCAGTTGTCAGACTTTCAGGCTTCTGACCCGTAACGACTGCCATAGATATTCGTATGACAACCGGGACCGACAGCTTAACGTGCTCTCCGAGGCACGGAGGGGTCTCGATGTGTAACGAAACGGTCACTCATCCACAGACTGACCGCGGCAAGTGCAGCCTAACCTTGCAGATCGTAAAATCCGCGCAGTCGTTGCATCGCTACGAGCCCCTCTAGAAGGAGCTCTACTACTACTAAATTTAAAATGAATATTACGTTTGACTGGTAAACATAACAATTACATCCAAAAAACTTCTTACCTTGCTGATTATGTATCACACAAATGAGAGTACAAGTAGGTACTTCTAGAACTAAAAATAATAAACCGCAGGCGGCACCAACATAAATACTATAGTTAAAATATTTTCAGGGTCACTGTAAAAACTTTTAGCGTTCGAAGGCAATGAACCCAATTAGGAACTTAAAGGGTCGCTATTACATCCCTTAAGCCAGTGGGGCGTGTAATGTAAGGGTCGCGACTTACAGTCGTTATTAATATATCAATAGATTACTTAAGTTTTGAGTGATTTAATTAATGATATGAAGAGATGTGTCAGCTTATTGGATATCCGTATAACATAGTTTTAGGTTTGGAGGACTTTTTTGTAATTGGATATTATGTAACGAAAGGTCGCCCAATGGTCGAAATTTGTGACCGTAATACATTAAATTTTTGAGATTGAACTATGCCGAAAAAAACCATTTCCATTTTTTTTTGTTATCACAAGCTTGTCGATGGTGTCGATTCTCTTGTTCACGAACTAAACTTATTTTAAACCATCGCTCTCTTTTACTAAAAGTAAATACAAGAAAGGGATGGCAACAATTTTAGAACTGTCAAATTAGTTTACGTGTTACATTTCATTGTATTTTAGCGGTGTACAGAAAAACCTAAACTAGTTCATGTGCTACACTGTATCTGCCAAATGAATGTATGTTTTTTGTGGAAATTAATAAATTAATAATAAGTGGGCACGTTCCGAGATCACGACTACGTCTACACTACACGTCGGACGTCTACACTGGTGGGAACCTTGTCCGAGTTTTTACGATAAATAAATAAAAATACTCAAATATAGTGGCAAATCGAGTTATAATCTAGTGTAACATAATATAACAGACAACATACAGTGTAGTGAGTGATGGGACAATCTCCTAAGTGCATTTAAACATATATAAGTTCGCTTTTGCAAAAACCATAAAACATACTTTACCCTCACAATTTTTTGGTTGTTATTAATTACTACATCTGACACCAAAGCTTAAAACACTGCCATCTGTCGTGGGAACAATTTCCGATCGTCGCTAGCGACATCTAGCAGTAACCTACGAGACCACTACACCGACTGCGTTTCAAACTGCCACTAGCGCCATCTACTAGAGATCAAGTGTACTTGTGGCACTTAATCAATAGTGATCATGCCTCTTGCAAAGTGTGGTGGCTGCGGTAAATTTTTATCGCCACTAGATGCCGCGAGGTGTGCTAAATGTAGCGCATCTTATCATCGTGCGTGCGTAGGTATTCTATCAAAAGGCCCTGTGGCGCACTCCTGGCATTGCCCAGAGTGTAAAAAAAATGTCCGTAGGGACAACAAGGCTGAAACACCAGTCAGAGGCAACACACTAGACGCACAGAGCGGAGAACGAAAGCCCTTGCAGACGCCTCCAATTGCAACAACACTGTCGCCGGCGATGGCTTCGCCCGTGCTGTCGGAGCTGTCTTCACCTATGCCGTCGGAGCTCGCTTCATCCGTGTCATCGACACGGTCACCGGTGATGCAGATGCGGTCACCAGTGCTACTGACGCGGTCACCGGCACTGGAGACGGCCTTGCCACGGTCAACGACGCCTCCGCCGGTCGCAGTAGTGATCGTGGGCACCGAGGAGCATACTGGTCAGGATTTCCCGCAGGATTTCGGTTCAGCGTTAAAATCCATTATGGAGGAAATACGGAATTTAAGAGATGAATTCCTAGAGCTCAGAATTGAGCTTAAGAAATCTAGCGAATCATGTCAGGCGCGTATGGATAGCATAGAGACTAGACTGGTGGCTTTGGAAACGCGACAGGTAGATCTCCCAGTCGATGCCGGCTCGGTGGATGGTGTGATCAGTCAATTAAAGCGGGACCTAAATGACAGAGATCAGGAACTTATGGGAAATGACCTGGTTATTGCCAATCTGCCAGAATCTCAAGTGGAAAGTCCGACGCATCTGGTGAAGCTCATTGCCTCTAAGTTGGGGGTTGATGTAGACGAGCGGGATGTTGTGAGTGCTGAACGAGTTGGTGGTAGGCATATTAAAGCGACGAGCCCAGCAAACTCGGTCGAACCCCGGCCACGCGCTATCATGGTGCGCCTGGCGCGCCGGGACCTACGTGACGCCTTCCTAGATAGCGCCCGTGTGCGGAGGGGTGCCACAACTGAGGATCTTGGTATCTCTGGTCCGGCCCGTCGATTTTTTGTCAACGAGCGTCTGACCAGATTAAACCAGCAGTTGTTTCGCAAAACGCGGGCAGCAGCTGGACTCCATGGCTGGCGTTTCGTCTGGACGAAACGAGGACGCATTCTGGTTCGCAACAAGCCTGGAGATCCAACTCGCAGAATCACGTCCGAAGAAGATATCCAGCAGATTATTGGACCGTACACAGACACGGAGTAATTTTTTGTTTATACAGCAAATTTTTCATGTTTTAGTAATTAGTTTTCTACTATATTTTTGTACTTCCGTGGGAATTGTGCGTCGTATCAACCGGAAAATACAAGGGCCTTGTGGAGATGAGAGTGAGTATTATTGTTTAGGGAACACAGCTAAATACGCATTTACAGACTATACATTTACTACACAAATAATATTAAAAACAATTTATACCAGGCCCCTCAGAAAGTATTGCGAAAAAAAGTTTTTATATATGGGAGACTGGCCAGTTATAATGTTTTTCGAAAATATGATTATTTATAAGTAAAAATAAGTAAGTTCCAATTTCAAAATTTCCCTCCACATTTTTTGCGAGTTAATTCAAAGTATTGTGTCTCACTGAAATATGGATCTGCGCCGGGAACATTTTAGAGCTATGATTTTATACGATTTCAAGTGTCGCCTGAAACCGGATGAATCGTACGATAGACTTCAAATGGCATTCATGGATGGAGGCCCTTCCAAGGCAACCGTGTATCGTTGGTATAACGAATTCAAGAGCGGTCGACCAACTTTGGGGGATGACGAAAGAAGCGGTCGCCCTTTGACGGCTGTTACCGAAGAAAACGTGCTAGCAGTGAAAAATTGAATCCAAGACAATAGGCGAATTACATATCAGGAGATTCAACACATATTGAAGATTGGATCGGGAAGCGTTCACGAGATTCTACACAGCCATCTTCGCGTGAGGAGGATAGTATCACGCTGGGTGCCGCACAACCTCACCGATGCTCAGAAGCAGGCCCGGGTGGAATGGTGCCGTGATATGCTTAACAAATTTGAAGCAGGCTCGTCTCGGCGTGTTTACGACATCGTTACAGGTGATGAGTCCTGGATTTATCAATACGACCCAGAAACCAAGCGCCAGTCGACTGTTTGGGTGTTTCAAAATGAGCCAACGCCTACCAAAGTGAAGCGATCTAGAAGCGGGGGTAAGATTTTGATCGCTAGCTTTTTTAATTTGACTGGCCACTTGGTATCAATTCCCTTACGGGATCAAAGAAGCATTAATGCCGAATGGTATACTACCAAATGTTTGCCAGAAGTTTTCTCTGTTATAAGCAACAAGCGACCAAACACAGGGCTCCGCGGGCTACTGCTCCACCACGACAATGCACCTGCGCACACCGCACTCAAAACGAGGGACTTCCTGGACAGCACGCCAGTCAAACTCCTGGGTCACCCTCCTTACAGCCCTGATCTAGCACCGTGTGACTTCTTTTTATTCCCAAAAATAAAAAATCTGCTCAAAGGGATACAATTTTCGTCGCCGGAAGATGCGCTGGCTGCGTTCGAGCAGGCTGTAAACGAGGTGTCTGCGGCGGACTGGAAAAAGTGTTTTGAAAACTGGTTTAGGCGCATGAATCTTTGTATAGAGGCTGGTGGAAAGTACTTTGAAAAGATTTGATAAAAATATATGTACGTATAGAACAATTTTTTTTAGTTTCGCAAAACTTTCTGAGTGTCCCACGTATATACAAAATATATCTACCCATGCCATACAGATCACAGTATCTATATAAACAGAGTAGATCAATGTATCTCATTTATCCAAACTATAATAATTCATTACACAAAATAAAAATTATAAATAAATGATTCGTCCTAAATATTTAAAGTTAGGTTTATTCAATCCGGGATCATTAGGAACCAAACAGGACGAATTCTTGATAGCCATGTCACACCATACAGTGGATATAATGGCAATTAACGAGACGTGGCTGAAACCCGGTGAGGAGGGACGTGCGCCGAGTGTACCGGGATATAGGTTAAAGCATATACCGCGCCCGAGAAACATTAAAGACGGAAAAGGTGGAGGAGTAGCCTTTTATGTCAAACAGGGAGTTAGGGCGCGTGTAATTCCTCACCCTGAACAACCAGATGTTGAACAGATGTGGTTAAATATAAAAATCAATGGGAAAAAGTTGCTAGTTGGTACTGCATATAGACCGCCTTGGTTTAACTTGTCCAGGTTTTTAGAGGGAATAACTGACAGTATTAGTGCTTTGGCTCCGTATGATCACATAGTGTTACTGGGGGATTTTAATGTTAATGTTTTGGACCAAAATCACGAAAAAACTAAAAAGCTTTTTGAATTTCTAAATTACACGAACCTAAATCAGATGGTTCGGACACCAACGCACTTTAAAGGAGATGCTAGCACACTTATAGATATTATCTGTACTGATGTTAGAATCCGGAATGTAATAGTGACCCATGTTGTTGAGCTTGGACATCACTCATTTATTACATGTGATACTGTGATCAAGAAGGAGAGGCCCAAGCCAAGACTTGTTGTGTATCGGCCTTTAAAGGACATACTTGTGGACTATTTTTCAGTAGATCTCGCATCGGTGCCATGGATGGAAATTAGCTGTTTAACAGACGTAAACAGCATGACTGATTATTTTAACTTGTTCTCCACTCAATTATTTGACCTACATGCTCCCATAAAAAGTAATGTTTTCAGAGACCATCCCACGCCTTGGATAACAGAAAATGTACGGCTAATGTTCAAATTGCGCGATGAAGCAAGAGACAAATATCATAAGCTGAAATCAAATATAAATGAACAGACTAGATTAGACATTGCAAAAAGATATTATCTAGATCTGAAGAACCAAGCTATCATTGCATTATCACAAGAAAAAAAAGCCTACTTCACCAGACATATAAATAATAATATAAAAAACCCAAAAGTACTGTGGAAAAATTTAAAAGCAGATGTGTTACCCACTCATAGTGATGGCTTGCTTCCTGAACATTTTGATGATCCTGATGAGATCAATAAAGCTTTTCTCAACGTACCGGGGGAGTCCAGATTGACCATATCGCAGTTGACATTCCTTGAGTTTAATAGAACTAGTGACTCTCAGTTTGTACTCAATAATGTTAGCCAGGAGGAAATTCTGAAGATAATAAAAAGTCTAGGTTCGAATGCAAAGGGTGTCGACGGAATAGGTTTAGATATGCTCATGCTCACGTTGCCGTCTTCCCTGCAAACTATCACATCAATAGTGAATCAGTCAATAGACACCCATACTTTTCCTGAAGCATGGAAGTGTGCTATTGTGCGCCCCATCCCTAAAACCAACAATCCAAGTAATGTTAAAGAGCTTCGGCCAATAAGCATACTGCCCTGCCTTTCAAAGGTCCTGGAGAGAGTAGTACACACTCAAATGTCGGAATACTTGGAAAAGAATAATATTCTTCCCGACCTTCAGTCAGGCTTTAGGAAGGGCCGTGGGACGGCAACTGCTTTGTCAGATGTGATAGGTAACATACTTGAAGCACGTGACCAGGGGGAGGGCTCATTGCTTGTTCTTCTGGATTTCTCCCGGGCGTTCGACGCAATAAACACCTCTCTGTTGCTTTCTAAATTATCATACTATGGGTTTGCAGCGGGGACAGTTGAGTGGTTTGCAAGTTACTTAACGGGGAGGACACAATATGTCGAGATCCGGAAGGAGGATGGATTGACCTTATCATCACCTCCACGTCAGGTATTACGTGGTGTGCCCCAGGGATCCATTTTAGGACCTCTTCTTTACATTCTATATAGTGCTGACATAACAAGCTCATTTCATTTTTGCAAGTATCACATGTATGCGGATGATATTCAACTATACATAAGTTGTAAACCTATTGACACTTTAGAAGCAGTACAAAAAATTAATGCAGATTTACAGAGAGTGGTTGCATGGTCTGAGCAAAATTCATTAGTTTTAAATCCAACTAAGTCGAAATTTATGGTGCTGGGCAGTAGGCAAATGATTGGCTCAATGCTGTCGGTTAAACCAGAAATTACAATTTTGGGAAAAGAAATTGAAAGAGTAGAAACAGCATGCAATTTAGGTCTAACAATCGATCCTGAGCTACGCTTTGAAAAGCACATAAATATTTCCCTAAGGAATTGCTTTTACAGATTAAAAATTTTATATTCCATCAGAAACCACATAAGTGTGCAATTGCGGAAACAACTAATAGATAGCCTGGTTTTGTCAAAACTAAATTACTGTGACACCGTGTACGGTCCATGTCTGTTAGCAAGAACGGATAAGTTGATCCAACGTATTCAGAATGCATGTACCCGGTTTTGTGTAAGCATACCTCGAAGAAGCCATGTCACTCCTTTCGCAAACGCTAACAATATCCTTAAGATGGCCGCAAGGAGGAAGCTACATATGGCTAGTTTACTCTTTGGTGTCATTACTACACAAAAACCACATTATCTGTATACGAAACTGAGTTGGAGACGAAATCAATATAGAAGCTACATACGGTATGTAACAGATCCCCTTTCAATCCCAAAACACAGATCCATGGCTTTCAGAGGGAGTTTTAAGTGGGCTGCCACTCGCTGCTGGAATGACCTTCCTCCTCCGGTAAGAGACCTGAAAACAAAGCATACTTTCCTATCACATCTAAAAAAACATTATATGCAGATACAGCAGGCCTTATAACCTGTGCAAACTAATGTCATTGATGGTCTTACCGCAAGGGTCATGGCCTCCTAGCAATGGTATCAGGTCTTCAGCGGTGAGTTGGAGCTCTTTCTGACTGCCTTCTCTGCCTTGGTCTATGTGAACATAGAACACAAATATACCCTGTTGTGTAGGTACGTCAATCTAAGGTGACTGGAAAAATAAAATAAAAATAATAATAATATGAAACACAGTATAATAATATAATGCATAGGTATACTAAGTAGTTTATTTGCAATGTATTGATTTGTCTACATTATATTATTTCTATTAAAGTATGTAGGTACAAGAATTTAATTGCAGTTTCTTCCTTAGTTGTTTAAATAAGTACTTTATAAAATGCAGTTAAGTACCTAATAGATATTTGGATGTGTAGTTTGAATCACAACATACGCCTTAGTTGTTGCTGGGATATGAGTTGAGCAGATAAATCGTAAATCATATTATTATCCGTTGGAACTAAAAAATATTGCGTCTTTGATGGTATTTTACGAGCGCGGAGCGCAGTCTGTCTGTAACGTAGTATAGGTACTAGGTAGGTAGGTACCGATAGGCGTCTACGCAATTATGGCCGCCGCCCGCTTGGTTACTGGTTACATACTTACATAGCTATTTTGATGTAACTGTGTTTTCTTTGTACCATAATAAGACTAGGTTTATTTATTGCACTGTATTTATGTATACACTATCTATATGACATTCACTCATTATCATAGACATATAACACACTCATTATAATAAGTAGTACTTACTTGGTTTGAGTTTCTCTGTAGTGGGATTTCATTAAGTCACTCATAAGGTTTTTGCTGAAAATCAGCGCTGCTGGCACTAGGTCCGTCCTAAGCCACAGCATTACGCTGAGCAATGACCTACATTTTTGCGCACATGCGACGCACAAAGATCACAGCAGTATTTATAATACTTAACATTTTTTATTATTGTTTTTGTTTTGATTTGACTAACTGTAAATCACAGACAATAATGTAGAAAAAAAAATCCGATCATTACCGTTATAACCACAGATCATGTATTGTTTATGTCCAGTGTTGTCAGTTGTCAATTTAACTGTAACTATACTAATTTGTCATGAAATTGTAAAGTATTATGTATTTATTATTAAGTATTATGTATAAGTTTTGTAGTGAGTGCGTCAAATGGAGCGCAAGAATAAAATCTTTTTCTTTCTTTCTACTAACCTTATATGGAAATTTTAATTCCGTCTAATTTGACAGCACTAAAATTGTTGCCATCCCTTTCTTTTATCTACTTTTGGTAAGAGAGCAGTAATTTAAAATAAAGTTGACAAACAGAGGAGAAAATGGCACTGAACCGGTTTTCTTTGCCTATTTATATAATATTACAGAGAGGACAAGCTAATAAAAATAATACTTTTTATTAAAAGAAAATCATAGAGTTATCTTTTGAGGAACATGCATAGGCAAATGACCCGAATTATTTCAAGAAACCTAGACGTTTATACAACTTATGAGATCAAAAATTATAAATCAATACTATCTACTAGCCTATGCCCGCGGTTTCGCCCGCGTATATGCGTTAGCGTGTAACGTACCTGTGACACGGCGGTGTACTTGTGTGACAACCCTGACGTCGTGCAGGCACGTATATTAAATCTGACGGCGGGGTGTATAACGACACCTTGACACCGAGCAGGCACGTAGATTCATGCTAATTATAGACCTAAGCGAATGTCAGCATATAAATCGGTTATCGCGCATCCCTCGGCAACTGTTTTTTTCTCGGGATAAAAAGTAGCCTGCATGTTATTCCGTATTATGGTCTATCTGTGTCCCAAATTTCATCCAAGTCCGTCCAGGTGTTTTAGCGTGATTTAGGGACAAACAAAAAAACATCTATGCAATCGCATTTATATTTTTATTAGTAGGATATACCTATACCAGCCCCCCTAAAACAATCTAAATGTATGGGAATGACATATCTACATATCTCAACGAAAAAGTCATTCGTTGAGATTGAGATATGCCATTCCCATACATTTTGATTGTTTTCTATTAGCGTTGAAGATTGTAGATTGTCAACTTGGCAGTATAACTAAATACTATTGTGTGATCTTGATTGTCAGATGATCCAAAAACTGTATTAATATTAATATGAATTCTGTGATTGCTGTCTTGTTAGGAAATAATTAAAGTAAGTAATAAGTAAGTAAGTAGTAAGTAACTAAGTATTAAGTTTAATTAAGTAATGCAGACAATTTTGTGTGAAACTAAT
Source organism: Asteroscopus sphinx (assembly GCA_949699075.1). Classification (NCBI taxonomy): domain Eukaryota; kingdom Metazoa; phylum Arthropoda; class Insecta; order Lepidoptera; family Noctuidae; genus Asteroscopus; species Asteroscopus sphinx. The sequence continues at coordinate 19,234,236 of OX453013.1, forward strand.
TTGAAATCATTTATCACCATCTCATTTTATAACAAAAAAAAAACAATCATGAGACCTTAATTAAAGAAATAATGAGTTCTAAGTGATATCCATTTGTCACTTTGGCCATGAAATATCAACAAAACTTTTTCTATTTCTTTTTCCGTAGTAATTTATTTTCGAAGATATTTTGTCGGTACTCGGAATACCTGAAATAAACTTTTTCACGTAGAGTAAGTTTCGTAACTTTCAACTAGATAAGTACCAAACTTAGTGGGGCATAAGTTCGCAAAAAAACTTTTTACATTCAGTGATTTTCTTTAAGTACTCATACCTAAATAACAAGAAGTACAGACAATTTTTTGTCGTTTATGGAAGTTATATAACGATCTTTTATCTATTTTTATAGTAGTTCCTACTACTATTTCTCATCGTTAAATAAGTATAGTCTGAATAAAAATTGTTAGGCGAGTCCTTGAGTGGAGACCGCGAATTGGCAAACGCGGCGTAGGGTGCCCTCCGCCAGGTAGACCGACGACCTGAAGAATGTAGCTGGAGGTGACTGGATGCGGAAAGCAGAGGACCGAGGGTTGTGGCGCAACTTGGGAGAGGCTTATGTACAGCAGTGGACTGCGATAGGCTGAGTTTATGACGCAATATGTTTCAAACGGATTGGTGACACCAGGGAAAAGATACTGATACACTACGACTCTTAGTGTTATATTCCTGGTTATGCGCAACAACTATTGTTAATTAGTTTGCATAGTAGCTATAATCTGTAGAATTTAATCCCACCATTACACGATCGCATATCAATGCCCGTCATTGAACTAGTTTCACTGGATTAATAATTTAATCATTACTGATAGTTTGAAAATAACCTACCATAGTAAAAAAACTTTTAAAATGAATGTCAACAGTTATTGGTGAAGACCTGTTATTGGTGGAATATAACTAGTGTAAATTACAAAACTTAACTCTTTTGGTCTTCTTGTAAAAAAAAAATGACTTTCCAAAATCATGGTTTGATTACATCATAGGTACCTATATATATTTAGACATGACATGCATAGAGCCGATTCTTCAATAGTCAGATTAGCTTTCAGATGTTTGCTTGCCGATTTAACTATATCAACTGAGCCTATCGTAGTCCACTGCTAGACGTAGGCCTCTCCCAAGTTGCGCCATAACACTCGGTCCACATCCAGTCCCCCCCATCCATCTTCTTCAGGTCGTCGGTTTACCTGGCTGGGGGTGCCCTACGCTGCGTTTGCCGATTTGCGAAATCCACTCAAGGACTCGTCTGCTCCAGCCACCTTGTTTTGTACCATAATCCTGCCCAAAACTCTACCATGTTCGACGACGACTTCTTTCTCCCTGTTCTTCTAAGCTAACAATTAGTGATATCGCGGAAATGAAGATAAGAAGATGACATAGAATATAGGTCTTCTGCTTTATGTTCTTTCTCCTTGTCTATCAACGATAACATTTTTGGGAAATTTCACGAAGATTCTATAGTTTTATACCCTCGTCGCTTTTTAGTTGAAAAGAAAATTGTATAAATAATGTTCTGAAAGCTTCTTCTTCATTTGACACATTTTACTGCACTTCTTACTTAAGTAAGACTTGTCTTCTTCTTCTTCTTACTTATGTCAAAAAACGAGACCATGTAAAGAGTGTAGTAAAATAAATAAATATTTTGGGACATTTTTACACAGCACCATCTAGTCCCAAACTAAGCAGAGATTGTAATATGGGTACTAGACAATGAATATAATACTAACATACTTTTTTTTGTAAATACATACTTATAATACATAGGAAACACCCAGTATAACACAAACACTTATGTTCATCACACAAATATTTGTGTTCTGTGGGAATCGAACCCACGACCTCATGATGTAGTGTTTCCCTAACTATTATAAAACTGTTATTGTCTGTTTGATTTTTTGTGCTAGCATCACGTAAAAACTACAAAATATGTATTTACTTGTACTACGGGAGCGAAGCTGTGGGCATGGTTCATCAGGATACCTTCTATTGATACATCCAGGAAATTATATTTACTGACCGTTCTCGAAGTGAAAAGTTCTGAGAGTATTCAATTATTCATCTTCTTCTCGTATGACCTATTTGGGTCAATCGAGAAAAGTGGTTTGTTCGATGTCGACTTTGCTGAAAGTTAGAGCTCAAATGTAATAATTCAACATTGTGCTTAGTTGAAAATGTCCTGATAAATTGAAGCAGCAGATTAACCTAGATTTTGGTTCTAGGCTAAACCATGTATAAACTCCGCTCGCCTAACTGCTTCTTATTGTAGACTTTTCTCAGTCACCTAATAAGACGCAATTTAATCATCATCTTCATCATAATTTTAACCGAAAGACGTCCACTGCTGAACATAGGCCTCCCCCAAGAATCGCCACAATTACCAGTCCTGCGCGCCAAATCAAGATCATCATCATCATTTTAGCTGAAAGACGTCCACTGTTGGACATAGACCTTCCCCAAGCATCGCCACAACGACCGGTCCTGCACTTCACGCATCGAGCGCACGCCAAATATTAGTATTTAATATAAAGTGACTGCTGTCTAACCTCTGCAACCAGGAAAACCAGCTGAAGGTTATTTTGAGGTCACCAGCAACCCAAAAATAGCACCAACAAAACGAAATTCAGGAACAAAAAGTTTCAGACAAAAAAGCAAAACTCATAAATACTTTATCTAAAACAAAGCTCGTAAAATCCTAAAACCCAACAATTCGTTATACTTGGCCGCAAAATTAACTGTGTGGCCGCCGCGTTCTTTTAATTCCGGCCGCAAAACATTCCTTAACAAAAAAACGGCCGAAATACTTCGTGAAAACAACGACACAGAAATCCTGTGCCTACAGGTAATAAGTGAAAGTGCCTCGGCACGGCCAAATTAAATATGAATGCCGTTGTAACAGCACTCTTTCGTAGTTGAAATATAATCCCCTACCTTTTTCAGTTCATGTTGTTTTTATTGTAGTTTTTACGAGCGATGCGACAGTGATAGTGACGCGGTCGCAGGGTTAAATATATTAATATTTTATTACGATATATTGGTTGGTTGCGTTTCGCTGTTTTGTTTTGGTTTTGTGACTCGTTTGTTGGTAAACTTTTATATTTCATAATCTAGTTTTATATCCTACAATTAGAAAGGTTACAAGCGGTTGCTTCGTGCAAATTCAGCGATATGGCTTTAAAAAGTTATACACGGTATATAACCTCCTCCTTGCGTTTTTCTAACCATGTTGGTGTCGGCTTCCAGTCTAACCAGATGCAGCTAATATCAGTATTTTACACGGAACGACTGCCATCAGACCCCCGCAACCCAGTTACTGGGTAATACCGATAGCCGCGGTCGGGAGCGTAAATTTTATTCTTATACGTACGCTCCAGATCGCGGCTCGCGAACACTGTCGGCGGAATAGTAGGTACTTCTTTGCCATTTTGTGTTCCTTTTTCTGGCTTCATTCGCTAGTTCTACGCGCTCCGTCTATCTTATTCTTTTGGTATGAGGTGCTTGCTAATTTTGTTCCTTTGGAAAACTATAATAGACAAGAATTACTAAGCAATTTTTTACATTTGGGAAATAAGCCAAAAGAATCGATCTTTTTCGTTCGCGATCTGTAATCTCTCTGGCTTCCTTCACTCCCATATTTCATTCACATAACTTTCATTCATTGAACTCGATTCGAAGTGCTCATTTTTCACTGCTACTTGCAATTCATGCTCTGAACGTGTAGTAAGTATTAAACTTTCCACTTAAGGTGAATGCTACAGGGTACCCCGCGAAATTCAAAATTTTTGGCAAACGAAACAACACTAAAGCACTGGCGTACTGAGCCAGGAGTCGCAGGTTCGAATCCTGCTCGTGAGCGATTTTTCTTTCCACAATTTAAATCTTTAGATTTCGCTTCGCATGCGTAAATGCGTTAAAAATAATAAAATAATCATAGTGAGGCCAAAAAAACTATGCTCCTGCGTGTACAACCAGCGCTCACGCACAAACCATGCACTTGAAGGATATTTGCTTTCGCGACAGTTACTGGACGATGCCACGACGTGTACTGAGAGGGGTGAACACGGTTTGAAGTGCATTTGTGTGCGTACGCGCTGGTTGTACACGAAGGAGCATAGTTTTTTGGCTCCATTAGATTGTTCGCAACACTTCGTCTATATTTTTTACTGTCAGTGGTGCTATCTAAATATGTACGTTTCTAGTAAATCTAGTTCGTGTTTTAACTACTACAGCACTTCTTACTGTGTGTGCTTCTGAAAGAAAGAAAAAAAGAAAAAATATTGATTTGCTTCAAAAGTGACACAGAAAATTACCAAAAAACAGAACAAATAAGGTACAGAGCCAAGAAATGTGGTAAGATATGCGTCAATCCGCGCAAAACGGCCATCGCTCAGCATATTGCTGTGCCTCATGCATGGAGCAAAGCCACAGCGCTGGTTTTCAGCGACAGCCTTCTGTTTTCAAGGAGATAATAATTCATACAAACATTCTCCTACGTTCGTTTCCATCTCAATTTGAAGACAGTTATCTAAACATACGTTGTATTAAATAACATCTGGATATACAGTTCTGGGCCATTACATAACACAATTATACGGCTGCCCATAATTGTGTGGAGAAGCATTCTAACCACGTTTTGAACCGCATCTAATATAGAAGACTTATACAATACATAATTATTCAAGCACACATAGGTACAATGGTAAATTTTTATTGTTATAATTATGTGTGTGTCGTTTAGTAGATTTTAATATGTCTTTGATGTGTGATTCGTGTATGGTATGTAGAATTGTAGATTTTTCTTTACGGAAATTATAATAACATTTGTGGTGTATCGTTCCAATTTGTTTGTAGGTCCGTATTGCAGACCGACCTGACAGACCAATGCTCAAGTAGGTAACGATTCTATACTTAAGTAGTGATCTGTGATTAAAAATCAAGCTGTACTTGAGGTACGGGTCCGACCTGTGTGAGCATTGGTCTTATTCCTATACGGTAATTATAAACTTCATTTCGCCGAAAATATAACCTGAAATGGCAAAAAAATGTGTGCTTAAGCGCTATATCTACAACACTTAGGTAATTGCAGACCAAAACTATTTTCAAGAATGAGTCTACAACTGAGTATATAACATTTTAGAACAAAGCTAAACTGTGATTATTTAATCTATGCTTGAGGAATATTCTTAAATTAAAGGTCGACTCAAAACAAGTTTAAAACTGTGATCACAGCTTGAGTTTCGTTCTGTAAATCTGATGAATTTTTAGTTACTTCAACATTAAGAAATAACTATTGTGACACAATTTCATACAATTCATAATTTTTTTTAGTATATTTTTTTGACATTTTATTTATTGGGGAAAAACAAACAGTGACACATTACATGTTATATGATGATTTCCAACAAGATTTTCCACAGAATATAAACAAATATACTTATAAATATCATGCGATTTTATATTCAAACCTACAAAGTACAATACAAGATATGATAGAATAATAATGTAGGTAACAGCAAAACAACTTATCAAAGCTTGAATAGGCTAGAGTAGATTAGGTGATGTTTTTCGAAATAGGTAAAATATTAATGGTCTCAAAAACAATGTTTCTAAATTTACCAGCAGAGAGGGCAAACATATCAATATAGTTAAAGTGACATTTTGTTGAGAATGTGTTAAAAAAAATGTTGATCATGTACAAGAAAAAATAAACATTTTTTTTTAAGTGTGTTGTGAGGCACTTGGGCAACAAGAATCACCTGGTCATTTATAACACGATATTGCAAGTCTAATTTCCCAAAGGGTTGCCGGGTGTCGGACAGCAGTCGTTCTACATTGAACAAGCAACTTGTTTATCCTGAGAGCGGAATCAAACCAAACAGCTAGTACCTACGTTAAAAACAATAATCTAATTATGTGAAACAAAACAGCTGGTATGTATTAAATTTGACAACAAAAAAACAAGACTCATAAAAATTTACAAAAAATTATACTATTATCAATATTACTTTGGTTTAAGACTTTTTTTTGTTTTTAGTATTTGTCGTGATACCCCTCATAGCAACACATATTCTGAGAAAATTTCAACCAGTTACCTATTACCGTTCAAAAGATACAGCCCTGTGACACACTGACGGACGGACGGACGGACGGACTGACGGACGGACTGACGGACTGACAGCGTAGCGAGAGTAATAGGGTCCCGTTTGCTCCCTTTGGGTACGGAATCCTAAAAATGTTCGTACGTAGCGGCCAGTACAATACACATTAAGTAGTATATAGTAAGTAAGTTCAAGTTACTTTCGCGTTTTGGTTAGGAGGACGCTAAATGGAGAGTTAGTATAGTATAACGAGCTGGTTTCCACAACTCCACGTCCAAGCGTGTAGTTTGCGTACGGAAAATGCAGAGTTAGACAAAGACGAAAGAAAGACGCTGCTACTCATTATCTTGTCCTTTTGTCTTGTCAAAAAACATAAACATAACATCACGCCTGTGTTTCCCCGAAGGGGTAGGCAGAGGTGTAATAGTACACCCACATTTCGCCAGTTATGTTGTAAGTCCCATGTAATAGGGGGCGAGCCTATTGCCATTAACCGGGCACATATCCAGACTCCGGCCTGCTACTGAGAATTTCCTACTGAAAAAACCCAATAACACTTTGCCTGACCCAGGAATCGAACCCAGGACCCCACGCTCAGCAGTCGCGCTTGCGACCACTAGACCAACGAAGCAGTCTTGTCTTGTCAAGAGTATTATAAATGCGAAAGTATGAATGTTTGTTTGTTTATCCTTCAATCACGGTGAAACAGCTGAACTGATTTGTATGAAAATTAGTGTACAGATAAACAATAACCCTGATTAACATACAAAGTGGAGATATCAATACGACATTAAATAAAACCACGGACAGAGTATCACGTTCTCTGGCCGTACACAAAAAATCAATCAAATCCAGTGAATGGAAATTATTTTAATTTTATTATTTTTGTATGTTAGGACTATTTTTCTGGCATAGATCGTTAGGTCATAGACCTGCGCGAATCCATATGATTTTAAACTCTCTCTTTCAATTATTACAGATGATTACAAATGGTGTTACTTATTATTCAATATTTTAATATTTATTTTGATCAAAAATTTAATTTTTTTAACTACTTATTTTAAAATTATAGACTAGTAATAGCCGTGTTTTCATTTATTGTCGTATTGTCATCTTCACGTTGTGTAAGCTACTTTTCAATCCGGGAAAAAACATTCCCGAGGAATGCGTGATAACGTCTTTTTGTGATAAACTGAATTATACGCCAGCGAAGTGGCAGGTTATGCTAGTCTGGGCATAATCCCTTAGCTGCCTTTATGACGACTGGTAGGGTAGAGAGAGTAACCATTTTGCTGAAAACCACACAGTCCAATAATTTTAATGTCCATTATTAAATTCGACACTTGTAAACGAGTAACTTTTATTATATCACGTAAAACATAATCGCTTAAAGTCATCGGTGTAGGCGTAACACGATTCCGGCACCCTTAAAACAAATGAATGCAGAATTTTGTTACCCCTTTCACAAACAACATAAATTATGCAGATGGTGTCCATTACACACTTTATCTCTGAAACACGTATTTAGGAAGACTAGAAGGTACAATGTGTGACCTAGAAAAGAAACTGTATTTAATCAAAGTCCCTTGAGACTAGACTGAAAACAAGGACTATCAGTAAAGTAAAAAAAAAACGGAATCTGTTTTTTTTTTGTAATTGTTGATAGAATTGAACCACTACACCTGATTCCTAATATCTTCAATTGACCAACTTCCACTGTTCCAAAATGTAGAAAGACTTGGGTTGCAAGTCGATAATATAATCAATCAACTCAAGGGCTAATATGGGATTTATTTCTGGTAGCCAAGGGTCAGATCAAAAGCGCATGATTATTCCTAACACCATTATTTTATGACACCTATCATCATTCGAATCCACTTTTTGGTCAACTTATACACTGTAATTATAATTATTTTATCATATGATTAAACCTAGTAGAGAAGGCACTAATTTTTATGGCTGAAGTTATAGCAAGCGCCCGGGGCGCCAGTAGGGTGCGCGCCTCGTAAGAGTCGTAAGCCGCGTTTCGAACGCTATATGAAATAATATGCAATGGATTATATCAAGCGCTGTCGTCCGTGAATCAATGTCGCGCCCAACGTGCGTCAGGCGTGCGCCCCGTGCACTTGTTCTAACTACAGCCAATAGTGGCTGATGAGAACACGCGGCGTATGCCTGCGTAGTAAGCAAAATTTAGAGTGCGCGTGTCTCAATCGGGGTGATGGGTGCTGCGCAGCCCTAACTTCACAGCTGCCATAAAGATTGGCAACCATGCGTTTACAAATTGTCTTTATAACTACGCTCAAAGTCTCATCTAGTCAAATATACTCAGCTGTTCGTCCACCCTGATGAATGGCCAAAATGTTCCCTAATTGAATATTAAATGTCTACGGCTTGACAGCCGGGATCAGGTCGCGAATACGGTCCCTTCTCACGGGCTATTACTACCTATTAAATGGTATAATAATACAAGGTATTTACATAATCTCTTCCCGAGATGGATTGATCTATCTATATTAGGAAAAGTATATTTAAGAAAGCAAAAACTGCAGTTAAATAAAGTACCTACTACCCACTTCACAATTACCGCTTTTGTGTTTCACGTAATTGATACCTCCTAACAAAGGAATTATGCCAAAGTATTTTGTCTTGTGTGTTTTGTAGATTTGACCTACGTGTGCTTCTATAGATACTGTAAAGTATCGGATCGGATCGTTCATCTCTAGTTTGCGGTGGTTCTCATCTGAGCCAACTCTTATGACACCCAGCAAATCTAATATTGAATTTTCCGAATGCTCGATATACGAAACTATAAGGTTTGTTTACCCTGTCTCTACCACAGGTGTGCTCCTATATTTATGTCTTATGAAAAACTCCTTCCGTACAGATGTCGGTCACCTTTATGAAAAATAATATAGCCTCGTATATTTTCGGTATTAAGTTATAATAAGGATAGTGGCCCGATTCTTTTATGGGTATATTGCCGAGTTCTGGCGGCACATTGTACTGGACTGTCTGGTTTGAAATTGATCGTAAACGCGTGGAGGACAATAGGGTTTGATTTTAGGTTAGGTTAGGTTAGAAATAACAATAAGCTGAAAACGGACTTACTTTGTTAGTTAATGTGTGTTTCACCATGCAACAAAATGTATCCCTAAGTCGAACTGTACCTATCTACATATAATTATTGTTGTTAGTAGCTATAAATAAAATACTAATTTAAGATCAACAACGTGTTGATCTGTATTCGTGCCATGTTTAAAGAGGTGACTATACCTCTGATACTGAACACGAATCAATAAACAAATCAATATCAAAAAAATATTTTTTTTTGTTTAATACCTATTTATAAACAAAAAATTCCCGCCGTGTGTCGCGTGAGTCACAAAAATGATGGGTGCAAAACCACCAAAAAAAATTGCAGTTATTTTGACAATGCCACCGATAACTTCTTTTCAGAGTCGTTCGGGATTTATTCTCAAACCCTCAATAAGTTTCTAAGTGAAAATTTGGGTATTAAATAATTGTAGATTTTTTTAAGTATTTGTTCTTAGATGACTAAGCTCATTATTTATCATTTGCTCTAGAAATATGGCACGGTTACAGATCAATAACATGTATAAACGAAAACAAAAAGTTAATTTTTGTTACCTTGTAAAACCAATAAATTACGATATTAGTATTTATTTTACAAATGTGATTATAATAAAAATAAAAATAAATAAAAATCTTTTATTTGCACCTTAAAATTTACATACATTTACTTATAACATAGGGTTAAAACAATGGCAAGGTAGTAATTAATACATTTACAAGTTAAGGTTGCAGCTGATACCTAAACTAAGATAAATGAATATCTTGTAACATAGGTATCAGCGCCCACCCTCAAGGTCAAGAAGCCGAAAATAATTAGTCCTAACAACAATCCCGTATTAAGTTTTTGATGTTTTATATTTTATAAAAATTATGTGGGTACGTTCTAAGTGCAAAGTAAGGTAAGTTGTTTTTTTTTTTTTACATTTATAATTAAAAGAATATTAACTAAGAATAGTTTAGCAATAATGAGAAACAATAGAAAAAGGTAAGTATTAAATACATTTTCAACACACTGTATCTTATTGCACCGTTTTTAGGTTAATAATGCAGCTCATTAAGAGCATGAAGAAAAAATTTGAATGAAAGAAAAAAAAATAAAAATAATTAAGCATGCGTGCTGTTAACATTACATTATCGCAGTTATGCTTTTTACTATACAGTTTATTTTTAAATCTCAGCAAATAGTATTTATGTCTTAACAATAGTAACATTTTTGTGAATAAATAAACTGTGTTAATAAGATAAATAAACATTTCACTACATCAAATTATATATTTATGTCAACAAATTAGAAATTAATTTGTGTTATAAATTAAAATGAAAAAATCCATGTATCATATTTTTAATAGTAGGCTGTTTGGCGGTTTTCTTTTACCATCTACGCACTCAAAGCCATACGTCAGCCACATGTATGGCGTGCGATTACAGAAATCCGTGCGCCATTTTTCACTTTGTATAAAATATGTTTGATTTTTATTTTAATTTTTTCCCTTAGGTGTGTTGAAAAACGTCTTATAAAACACGTGAGCATTGCTCATTATACTCTCGGCTTCACGACGCTCTCGCCTTCAGCTCGGGCTGCAAACCAGCCTCAAGTATTATGAACATCTTAGCTCACTTGTATCTACTATTATGTGTTATGTATGACTAGTTATGAGTGTACTTGTGTATGTGAGAGGTTTGTAAATGTTGTATAATGTTTCGCTAGTACGGTGTGGTTCTCAAAAAATAGGCATCTCGTCTAACCCTTTATCATATCACAGCGGCATAAGCCATTATTGTACAGAATGAAGATAGAGACAGATATTGTCATAAGTTTGTCAGTACCTACCCTAATGAAGTGAATTGATTTAAAAATGATTTACAGTTGTACAAGGTATCACCGCGGTATAAGCCATTTCTGTACAGAATGAAGATAGAGACAGATATTGTCATAAGTTTATCAGTACCTACCCTAATAAAGTGAATTGATTTAAAAATGACTTACAGTTGTACAAGGATGCTCGCATAATAAGTTGTCTGTAAAGACTTATATGAGCTAATTTCATAATTCTAAGAATAAGCCTGTTCAAGCTATTTTTTTGGATGGAAATAAAAAATATTGTGTATCCAAAAACATTTCATCACACAAGTTTCGCTTAATTGCTATCGAATTACACAGAATCAAAACTCTTAACTTGTTTTACAAGTAAAGTTACATAATGACTTCGTTAATCTGAAATTTCGCTTGTAATGACCGAGTGGAAATAGAATATTATTTTTGGATAAATTGTATGCGCCTTTTCCGTCCAGGAAAAGTTGTAGATGTCAATTAAATTGTTTCATGGAAAAAAAAAGACGTGTGGCACTCGGAGACTGCCGCGGTAAAGCTATTGCATAGCATTTTTTATGTGAATACAAAGAGGAGGTGCCCTAACGCCGAAACTCTAAGCAGGCATGAGTCACCAGATTGCGGGGCGAAGAGGGGGATTACGCATGCGCAGTAACGCCGATACAACCAATGCCACCTAGAGGCGATTTGCAGAACTAAAGAGACAAGCGTGATATTTCAAAAAGTCATTAAAAGTTCTGCTATTCATCGATAGATGGCAAAACTAAAAAGTATTACCGCTGTGCCGGTCGGAGTGGGGGATATTAGGTTATTTTCGCTACGGAATTTCTGGATTCGGTTTCCACGCTCAAGGCCTGCGATAGGAGCTATGCAATAGCTTAAAAAATTGCTCTCATCGATAGAAATGATAATTCCTGGAACACCTTCCACTGTCTTACGGTAAAAGATCTTTATTTTGTTAAATTCACTGACAGAGAGAACATAAAAGCGATTCCATGGTTATGTAAGAATGAGAAAAAATTGTCTGTTACAACACATCACCTACTCAGTGGCCACTATCAGAAACCACTATAAAGTGAAGGTGCATCAAAAGAGCCTCTACGAGGGAAGATTCTTAAGTAAGTAGGTACGTCCGGCTCACCTTGGGCAGTAAGCTCTGCTTCCAACCCAACTGACTAGTTCCACGGCATGAAATATTGAACTATTCTTGTGTAGCTCGCGCTGCCAAGATAGAATAAGAATCGTGTTTTGAAGTAAAACTTCTTTACGCACGCTTGACTTGGGGAGTAAGCTGGTGAATGCGTTACGAAAAGTGAGGCGAACGGAGGGGGTAGTGCGGGACGCGGGGAACGAGGCGCGCGCTAGGCCGGCCACGACACAGCGCCGGCAGATATACGCGCGCCGCGCTGCCATTCATTTGTTCTCATTGAAATAGTATTGAGGGAGATATAAGTTAGTGAAGTTTTACTTCAGTCGTGTGCTCTAATACACTCGTTTTTTTTGGAGCGACGCTGCTATAGCGTTCGTTTGTGCTCAGCCGCCACTGTCACTGTCGCAAATGGACATATGCAACACCAAGAGTGTTGCAGATGGGTTGAAATACATAAAAATGCTCTTTTATTGAAGGCTCTAAGTTGAATTTGTTCTTCAAACCGCCGATGGAAGTTGGTTCAACAGTTTCACTGTACGAGGCACAAAATGCCGTGTGAAATACGGTCGACCGCATGTCATAAAACCATTATAAGCGGTACTGGCTTAGTATATAAGTTTTATTCAAGACAAGGTCTGCTTATATTGGTTTTTCACCATATCATCGGGTTGACTGCACAGTAGTTGACCGTCGACCCACCAACCTTCAAGATGAAGTGAGCATGGAATTGACATTTAGAAAAAGGTGTATGGTCACTTGCACACCAGAGAAAACTCAATGATTGGAGGTCACGACAGTTTCAATAAACTTTTACTAATCAATTCACACACTAAAATACAAAAGACCGAATCGGATAGTAAAGTTGTTTTTCACAAAAATCATTTCTCAAAGGCACAGTCCATGGTAGGTAATAAATTTCTGCAAAACACCATTCCGAAATGGATAAAGCTTTCTTGTTAACTCGATTCCATCGGTTCCTTCGGGATGAGTTGTGGATTAATTATTATTCCTCCTTGCTTATTCCGTAAGGGGCTGGAGTAAATACCAAATTACTTCCGTTTACATGATAAGAGGGATGAGAGGCCACAGTGTAAGTTAAACCCACATCACAACTTTTGATGCAAGTTCTACCTTCTACCATATAAATCTAAATAATAAGGTAATAGAAATGTTATCTACTGTCTTTTAATACCGGAACGCGTGTCGCCGGCTTGCCGCTACCAACACATAAATAAGCAATTACGCCCACCATCTTTTTAGCATTCAATGCAAAATAAATTAAGCCAAAAAAACCGCTCTTAGAAATGCTGCAAAATACAATTTTTGTGACTCTGCCTCCAAAATAGCTCTGATGATCAAGCAAACGGTTCGCGCACTGGTGTCCTACCTGAACGCGGCGACAAGTTTACGCGCCTTTATCACTTCTATTACCTTATTAATTAGGATTTCTATGACTTCTAAATATATAAGCCACAGCACGCTGGACCTTGTGATTGAAAAGTTAGTGGCAATCTTATGGTAGTAAATATTATGTTCTAGGCCCTAAGTGTTTAGGTCGTTAAAGGGCTGAATCACAGAAATAGATAGAATGGTTGTAATCACAATTTTACTTGCGATTCATGCGTGGCAACTTTCTGAACAAACTACGCCTTACATTTTGACGTCATTTTTTTTTTTTTATTAATTTTAATCAAATGTACTTTACAGCTTTTGTTTCTGCAGTTGTTGTTACAGTATTTATAGAAACAAGTCATAAGGCGTGCTGAGAAAGTCTTTGAAATAACCTGCACTATGGTGCATGGTGCTGCCACGCGAGCCCTGCCCACATGGCCATTCTATCTTTTTCTGTGGGCTTCTTCTTCTTCGTGTCGACATGAGCTACATAATAATAATAGCTCATGTCGTGGGGAAAAGATTAGCCAGTCAGCAGGTTGATAGCGGGGCTGACTGCCCAGAGTGCGCCGGACGATCAATTAAATATCGTCACTCGTGGAGGCTCTTTTAATGCACCCCTTCTGTGGGCTGAAGCATAGTCTTTGCTAGTACTAGTACTAGTTGAAGCTGTCTGTACCTGAACTGCTTGCCTAGCGTAATGGCTATAGTATTAATAAATCCATTATTACAAACCGCTAATTTGCAGCAATGACGTAATAACTCGAAAATTTATCATGAACTCAGAAATCATCAAACAATCATTGATTAACTTAACTGGATTATTATTATTAAAATATATTTTTTATGAGAAAATTTGGTTCATGACATCCTTGTCGAAATTTTTTATCATGAACTCAGAAATCATCAAACAAACTTAATAATTTTTTGAAAAATCAAAACAATAATAAAATTCATGTAAGTCGACACTTTACATCATAAACTTATTATACATTACCTACGCTAGTATAATAAGTTTATGCTTCATATATTCGTGTAATTCTTGTCGACATCGGCATAGATTGCCATTTTTAAAAATAGAATAGAACAGATTACATGAGAAATGCTGTGCAAAAAATTTATAATTAACAAAACATTTAAAATCATCTCAATATGCAGCGTTTATTCCAATGCAATATATTATCAAATATAACAAATAGTTCTTAAAATAAGTAATATTTTTTATGACTTGATCAAACTATCTCACACCTGATATTTTCTGAGAATAAAGTGATTTATTATACTGGGCCTCCACCTACCACTTCTGATTATGCTAAATTAGCAAGAATAATTTATTACTACCCGAGAGGCCAAGCACTTTTCTAGATCAGCCTGATTAGCTGATTTTGTATGAAAACTTTGGTCTTACTTTGCTTGTCAGCGTGTTTGTTTTAGTTCTTTTATAAGACATTACATCACATTTTTTGACATTTTTGTTTTTGTTTTCAAACCAAATATACCATATTTCAAAAAAAAATACTCATCAATTTATTGCTTGGAAGGTCAATATCGTTTTTGAACTCTGTAACGAATAAACGACTTCATCGATTCATCAGTAAATCGGATTACATCAAAGTTAGGACCAAATGTTATCAGTCCACTTAACTCCCTGCCTTCAAATTGAAGACAGCAATGTGACGTTTTAAAATTGCTATCTTTAGCATTAGAAAGTTCCATACAAGATGTTCTCTTTGATCGCAGAAATGGAAGTCAACTTGGCAGATTAATCAGAGAGTCTGTTACAGTTCAACTTGTAATCGCCTGTCCAAGATCTAAATCACGGACTATGGTTATGATCAAAGTTTTGGTGTTTGTGCACCGCAGACAATACGACCTTATGGACATAATAAGGGAAACCTCAATATAACGTGCTCATTGGTCGTATTTCGTGTCGTGAAGCCACGTTTCACCATCTGGCCAATGAACACGCGTGGGGTGGCGTCGGATGTTATTTATGTGCTGGTTCCTTTACGGTGCCCTCAACAACGTTAAAACAGACGGTCTAGTTTTATGTTAATTATTTACGTGACAACCCTGAGAATGTATTAAGTTGTTTAGATGACGTTTTAAACACAGAGTGATTTGCGATAATGGAATGTTGATTTATTGCTTTTAACGTTACTTTGATAATAATATGTATTTAAGTTAATTGTCTGTTGCTTAATATCTTAATATCCAAACGAAGATAGACGCTTTGATAATAGAGGACATTATAAGTACTAGTCAGTGGTGTGCTGTGCTATGAGTGTTATGCGGGAGCGAGACAGATCTATACAGGAGAAATAGCGCTATCCTTCTTTTACAAGGGCACATCGACTCTATAATCTTTTGCACATAAATGGGTGCGTTGACAGCAGGATAGAACGATGCCTTATCAATAAGTGTAAAAGAGACTTCACCACAAAACATGTAAATATTTGACTCCTGTCACCGTACACAAGCTATGTGAAAAAGATTATAGCTTGTCAAAATTCAACCCTGTAAATACAGGGAACGTTAAAGGGCTGATAATATAATTATGATAATGATGACTCACTTCAATAAAGTAAATTGAATGCAGTTTAATGAAGAATTTTTGAAGAAATTTTGATTATTTTTTTTTGCAATTTTTTGACACTATAGTTTTAACTGACGTAATAATAACCTCTCAGGTGCTCTCGGTCGAAATGGCGAACAACCGTCACCTGCCAAACTTGACCTTGTGCGTCGCCACACCCAATTGAATTATTAAATTAATATTGTTTACTTATTTAGTGTAGACAAAGCACAAAATGTACCAACAGTCATCGAGGCTTTAAAAATGTATGCTGAATTTAATTGAAATGTTTCAGATACAAAAAGCAGTATAGATAACCGGTCAAAAATATATTAATACTTGGGGCTTTCTGGTTTAAGGAGCTTCTTTAGATTTTATCTTCAAAGATTTGTCTAAATGTAAAACGTTTCGTAAAATATTTAAAATTCTGTGTTTATCGAGATATCTTGGTATAATAGGTGATTGAAAAAGATATGCTGCGCCGATCCCAAATAAATTGGGATAAGGGCATGAGGATGATGATGAAGTGAAAAAAATTCATGATATGAGTTAGATAAATGACGCCAAGAAAATCAATTTAAATAATATACGCGATGTAATCCGATTAAACTTGTTTTATTATGACATATATTAAGAAGGTATTTCATAATCTCTGGGTGTTTCTTATATATTATAAGTATGTATTTACCATTGTCTAGTACCCATATTACAAGCTCTGCTTGGTTTGGTCATTTGGTACTAGATCGTACTGTGTAAATATGATCCAAAATATTTAAAGTAAAATAAAAACTCTAAAATCGCCTTTATTTATTTGGATTTCAGCTTACACTTAAATGTAAATTTTGCAAAGAAATTGATGTCTATATTCGAAGCAAGAAACTTTAACAATCTCAAAATCCTTACATTCAACTTACACACGTTTTCTTTAGAATGTCGTTCTAGTGATTAATGTAGCAGTATGTGTAGGCGATTAATAATAAACCCGGCGAAGTTCATTCCAAACTGAATTTGTGTTTGGAAACTAACTAAAATATAGAGATTTGTGGCAATAATCCCGCTCCCAAAATGCCTGTATAGGAAGATTAGTGTGGTAAATTAGTTTAAAACATGGCTCACGTATTGTGTTGAAAGGTCGCTTAATCTGATAATTGTTTGTTAAAAGTTACGCTGTCAATATGTCAATAAAAACAAATAATGTTTATTTTCTCCTCACGAAAACAGACCTAACATCAATCAACTCAGCCTTTCGCAGTCCACTGCTAGACATAGGCCGCTCCCAAGCTACACCACAAAATTCGGTCCTATACCTCCGCATCCAGTCACTGGGGGCTACTTTCTTCAGGTCGTCGATCCACCTAGCTAGATTCGCGGTCTTCACTCAAGGACTCGTCTGCTCCAACGGCCATCGGTCCTTCAACAAACATGTGGCCAGCCCACTGCCACTACAGCTTACTGATTCTACAAGCTATGTGGGTCACTCCATTTCTTCTCCGGATAATCTCGTTACGGATTTTATCCTTCAAAGAAACTCCAAGCATAGCTCGCTCCATCGCTCGTTAAGTAACTGTGAATTTATGGACTAGCCCAACTGTCAGTGTCCATGTTTCGGCACTGTCATGCATGCATGACAGGCAGGACGCACAAGTTCAAGACATTCGTCTTCAAATTTTGCGGTATATACTTAACATAAATACTTATATTTATTTAAATACAGGTTTATTCCTAGGAGCTGGCGTCCGAGTTATGCATAAAAATGCCTGTATTATAGAAAATATTTAATTTGATTGAAATAACATCCTGGATGTTAAATAATAAAAGTGTTTAATAAATTTCATAAGAAGTGGTTTAAGTTTTCAATAAAATATATAATAAAAAAAGTGAAATAATGTGTTACAAAAATTATCCACAACAAAAGCAGTTTAGGTTAGGTTAGGTTTAGTTTAGCAGTTTATTTTACGTAGTAACTAATTACTAATCTGTGGTTTAGGTATAATAAAACAAATGGTTAAGTTAAAGACACTGTATTTATTACACACAGACAATAATTAGTAAGGTCGACGGCAATCACGAGTGAACGAATCCACAATATCATTGAACACATATTCATCTGGTACCACTGATGCATCGAAGAACGGATCTGATGGTAGCACACCAGAATCTCCCGAAAGACCGCCCGAAGACGGGTAGGCGTGCGACGTTGTTGGGTGGATGTAGTTCTGTTCATACGTCACTTCTCCGGCTGAATTCCACGTCATCCTCTGGATTTGTCCATGCCACCTCACAACCACCGAAGGATACGCGTCCCCACCCTGCAGAGTCCGAAACTTGCAAGGAAAACTCAAAGGCGCTCTTTCTTTCACATCAGTCCTATCAGGCACTATTATCGTATCCGTCTCGCTTGACGCCGTCCTCCCCTCACATAAGTCAAATGTGAATAATAAAAACAATGGAAATAAATATTTCATCTTGTCAGTTTGGGATGACACCGGGGAATGAAACAAATTTAGTGTAGACCGTTCCATTTCACCACACGTAAACATCATTAGATAAGGAGGGTAAGAGTCAAGTTAATGTGTTTGTGTAAGATAAAACTATCGCTTTATATCTCTGCCAAATGTCGAGTTTAATGTTTTTATTCACGATAGTAAAACTGGTCACATCACATCTAAACTTGCACTGTAGGTAAACAGGAAAAAGAGTAATGCCCTCTTATTTTGTGACCTTCTTAGTTTGTGATGAATTAATTATTCACGCGGCTGTAACATTTTGGAATAATATATGTTTTGGAATGTACTTAGTGCGCTACTAGCAGCCAAGTGGCACACCCCCGTATGTAATAAATCATTCCTCGCTGAGTACATCATTTGTCGAAAGTTCGGTTACCTATTTACTCTGTACAATATTGTTCGTTGTAGTTATAGTTAGAAAAAGTGCCAAAAATTGCCGTTTTTCGCATTTTTTCTGTATACAACTACACCGAACTATAATTTACAGAGTTACTAATTTCTGATTCAACTACAGTAATCTGAAGAACTAAGAAAATTTAATTAAATTGCAATGGAACAAAATTCTTGTTAGAATGACAGTTGGCGTGTACCTACAGTGCTCACTCTGAAAACGCGCTATTATTCTGTGGCCATCTTAGTTTGTCACGAATTAATACGGCTGTATAAAATTATGTAAAAAATACATGTTTTTGGATGTGGGTAAAAAATAATATGAATAATTAGAGGATGGGCAGCAGCGTTCTCTGAGTATTTAAACAACCAACTATGATCGCCAACCCACCTGCCAAGCGTGGCGGGTATATCCCCCCCCTTTTGGGGGAGGCCTTTGTCCAGCAGTGGACGTCTTTCGGCTGAAGTGATGTGATGTGAAAAAATAATGTACACCAATAATAATTCCAAATGATGTTAACAATTATTTTCTTATTTTTAACGCATTTACGTGATATTATGAGTTTAAAATTCATAGCAATTTCCTAAACCTAGAAGGGTTTATTTATTCTAAATCGTATCGACGTGTGTTACGACTTATCCCTCATAACTTATCTGTTACAAAACAAATAATAATTAACTGAACCTTAAACCCAGTAGTTATACAATTAAGGTGTTATGAACCAGCGAGCAGAATCTTCATCTACTAGAGATTAACGCAGTGAGCCTGCCCCAATAACGCCGTGAGCCTGCCCCAATAACGCGATATCCAAGGAAAGTTTAGTTCGTGACTTACTGTAGTTCGCCCCATAAAGCATCGTGGTTCCGCGGCTAAGTTCACGGAGCGAGAGATCAAAAGGAAGCTACGAATGTTCGGGAAATAGTTTAAATTAAACACGGTTTGTGCACCAGTAAAACTTAAGATTAATTATTAAAATGAATTTCAATAACCATGTCTAAAAATTAAGTTATTTCGTCGATTGATCCATATTTTATTACTAAACCGTGGTATTGAAATAACTGAAATTACTGAAAACCTCTTAAAGGGCCATTGTACTCATCAGTTTGAACAACTTTTACTATGGGAGCAACCCTGAAATCGCGAAAAAAATATCAGCTGATCCACATTTTGTCGATTTATGTGAACACAAGAGATCAACTGAATTTTTTTTCACGATTTCTGCTTTGGTCTCATAGTAAAAGTTGTTCATACTGATGAGTAAAATGACCCATTAAGAGATTTTCGGTTATTTCAATAACAGGTTGTATACAAGCTGACAGCAGCGGCTTTGCTCAAGTGCCAATATTCTCCAATGTTTACGGGAATGGGTACTATATAGGAATTCGACATAACCTTTGTCTTGTCCATATTCATTTTAAGACCCACTCTATCGGAAGCTCTACTGAGGTCATCGAGCATTGTACGGAGGTCCTCCATGGCCACAAATTAATAATACATAATACATGCCATCACTCCTGGCTCCTAATTCGGTAGGCGGGGACTATGGATTTCCACTCGCTACGATCCTGCCACACTCCTTTCACTTCTAGCAGGATTACAGATCCATCACTGGAAAATGGTGTTGCCTTTTCACTTATTTCTGACTTCCAAAGATAATCAGAAACTCTTTGCTGAGAACTAGGTACTTATTAATACTCACGGTACATTCAAGTGCATATGCACCATACACACAATGGTAAAAAGCCAGTCTAAACATAACCTTAAAATTACTTACGAAGCCAGAACGGTGATTTTTTTATCATTGGCATGCGTTTGTTCAACATCTTTTAATTTTATAATGACCAATATGTGTAGTACGTAGATAGATCAGCGTCAATTTAGAACGTTCTTTAATTCGATTAGCTCAAAAGTATAGAGCTACGTCGTACAGAGTGACACTACCCATTGAACAAAACTAAATCGGTACACAACTCTAAATAGCTGTTACAAGTTATATTGTCTTGAACACGAAGCTACGTGGATTACTTTGTAGCAAAACTGATTGTGTTAACACTCGTATACCGTGTTACATAGTTACATTGAACGTGATATAATTAGAGAAACAGAGAAATGTCTCTAGAATAGTTTTAATGTTATCATGTTATAATTATTTCTTACTTTGAAATGTACGTTCGTAATTTAATTCTAAAGAAAATTAGACTTTTTGTAAAGTCTAACAAAGCAATTAGTATCCAGGGTCGCCAGAAATAAAATGAGGTTTTCTCAGAAGATTTTTTTTTTTTTTTTTTTTTTTTTTTTTTTTTATTCTTAACGGGCTTGCGTTTGACCGCCACCTCACCTGATGTTAAGCGATTATGGATGTTTTCGAGTGAAATATCATTTTAATAACGGACAAAGTTTGTATTTATGCAAAACTCTAATCAAACCGTTCTATAATAATTAACTGAGAAATCTTAATCTATATTTGGCAACCCTGGATACTAATTGCTTTGTTAGACTGTATATAACTATTTATAGTGTTAACATTATTGGATCCCAATCTTACTCACTGTGACTGTGGTGACTCAGAGAAATCCATGTTACACTTGCTGGTGTGTCCATTATACACAAAGACGATGTCTACGACAGCCGCTACTAATTACTAATTATTCCCAGATCGAGTCAACCACGTCCGTAGAATAGTACTCCTTTTTCCAAATCCCTACACGTGATCCCTGGGTGGTGCAAATCAGGTGACATAATGGTGGTAGGCCCCGGCTGACGGCTTGCGACCACCCACCGGGCAAAGATGTGCTGCCAAGCGACCTAGTCGTGTTCCGGTACGACGCCCGGTGTAACCACTTGAGAGGATGGGTCGAAATATTTCACTGCTATCCTCTCACATTTGCTGGGCAAGCGTGAACCATCGTTGACCACACCATTGCTTAACATCAGGTGAGGTGGTGGTAAAACACAAGCCCGATAAGAATAAAAAAAAACGCCATTGAAGTGGCCACATTTTTAAAATAATATAACATAGGAGGGCAAACGAGCAAGCAGGTCACCTAATGGTAAGTAATCTCCGCCGCCCATAGATATTCGCCGATGCATTGCCATCCTTTTTAAAAGACGTACCTATGCTCTTTTCTTGAAGGCTCTCATGTCGAATTTGCTCTGGTAAACCACTGAAAGAAGTTGAAAATGGCGTGTGAAACGTACAGTACTTGACCACCAACCATCAAGATGGTGAGGATGGAATTAAGATTTATGGCGGGTGGTACGATGGTGGTAGTCAGCGGCTGGTACAAGGTCGAACAATTACTCAGAGCACTCCCCATTATACATGAGATATAGGATACATAGATATGCAATGTCTCGTCGCAAAGCTAGACGGTCAAGCCGATTGGGAATAGCATAGTCACAGACGATTTAGCCGCTCTGCGCTAAATGCGGTCGAGTGGAAGGAGTAGGTACTCGGGTGCTCCCGCCCAGAGGTGAGAGCAATATTCCATGTGCAGCCGGATTTGCACGTTATAATGTTTAAGACGATGATCCGGCCTAAAATATTGTCTCGCTCTATTGAGCATCTCAGTTTTTTGGAAGCCAAATTGGCTTAACCTTCCAAGTGACCACGAAACTGAACGTCGTTCGATACGTCAACGCCTAGGATTATGATATAATAGTTGATTGAACCAATGACGCGATAATATGTATACCTATAAAAAAACTGCCTCGTTGGTCTAGTGGTCGCAAGCGCGACTGCTAATCGTGGGGTCCCGGGTTCGATTCCCGGGTCGGGCAAAGTGTTATTGGGTTTTTTCTTTAGGAAATTCTCAGTAGCAGCCCGGAGTCTGGATTTGTGCCCGGTTAATGGCAATAGGCTCGTCCCCTATTACATGGGACTATAACATAACTGGCGAAATGTGGATGTACTATACACCTCTGCCTACCCCTTCGGGGAAATACAGGCGTGATGTTATGTTATGTTATAAAAAAAACTGTGTTACAGAGGCAATTAAGCAGAGGCTACAAGATTCAGTCTAAGCTAAATCATAAAAAAACCGTTGAACATGCGTACTTATATTTCTATAATGAAATCTATAAATATTTTCTTTCAGAGATTTCCTCGGTAAATGCGTAGGTATAACCAATATTAGTCTATAGATTTCTTCAGTAAAAACAGTCTTATAAACCTGTATTTAGACATAAACCTGCCCAGTCATCACAATCCCAATTCTTTTCAAGACGATACTAAACATAAAGAAACCATCACATCTCCAATCCGAATACGATAGGGCAATATATCCAAACCAAATCCACAGGGACTAAGAATCAGAAAGGAAATAATATTTTATCTTATTTTCTCTACATTTGCCCGCTTTCTACGTCATTCATTTATCGGAAAACTTTTCCAGATAACACTTAGAAAAACGGTACACATCGTGAGGATCAGATTTTCTCTTGTTTGTTCTGACGATGTCCTTGATATTTAATTGGTCCAGCGTTCGATCTTGATTAAACACTTAAGTTTGTTTGCCAGCGCGCCCCTGAATAATTGAACACAAAGTATCTAAGTAGCACTTCAACTTAGTACTTCGTACTTCGTCACTCTTGAAAATTGTTTTGCACTTTGTAAAGTGAAATGTTCGAATTCATCAAAAGTTTGCTTGAATAAATTTTTAATTAATATCCCTAACTAATGTTGATGTTTATTGGAATTTATTACCTTTTATTTGATTAAATTTGGTATATATTTACCGATAAATGATTATAAAATTATAAATATACATATTATTGCATATGAAAATATAATGTAATGCTAAAATTAAATTTTCATCCGCAATAATTTTTGTATTGCAAATCGAGTCTGCCCATATACGCACTCACGGGAATGACGGCGATGAGTGGCGGGGAGACTTTTATTAACAGTTTTCTGGATCCATTAACAGATTATTAACATTAAGAAACCATAGACAGCAGACTTAATCGGCCGATAGTTTAGCTGGATGCAAAATCGACATCTACGTATTACCAAAAAAATGCTAAATGTTAATAATCTGTTAATAGATCCCGAAAACTTTCACGGCCAAATTTAATATCCCATCTATCCTCGATTTACCAGGAATTTGACATAAGCTCTATACAAACTATGTCAAATTTCTATCTCTAGTGGGGTAAATCGTGGATAGATTGGATATAAATCTCGTTACCAATAAACGTTTACGGTTTTTAAAATAGATTGTTTTTAAATCGTTGCCAGTATCGTATCGCAGGTGCGTTTGCAATTGCAAGATAATTTTTCCAAGTCTTCGTATTTGTGCTTGCTTAGATTCGTGTCTGCAAACGTATCCACGAATATAAGCATGCAAAAACACCCAGAGCCGGATTAATGATCAGTACCTAGGCCATATTACAAACACTTGTTCTGCGTGGGTATTGAATCTGTGACACGTTGCCCAGAAGCCAATTGCTCAACCATTGCGCCAATCGTGTTATCAGATTTATTGTTTTGTTTCTTGCTCAACTTAATAAATGAGGAGTGAGCGCAAGAGTGGCCTATCACTTCCAGACAAATAATTTTCAATTGTGTTTGGAAATGAAAGGCCACTCTTACGTTCGTACTATTTGTGTGATGAACATATAAGTGTTTGTGTTGGTCTGGGTGTTATTTATATTATAAGTTTGTATTTACAACAATTTATTTTTTGTATAATTAGGTATTATATCCATTGTCTAGTACCCATAGCACAAGCTCTGCTTAGTTTGGGACTAGATGGTGCTGTGTAAAATATATATATTTATTTATTTTTATTTAACTTATAATTCGCACTTCTGTGTGGTGACCACAGTGGCCAGGGCCCATTCCTAATCAATACTACAAACGATACTAAACACAGGATATAATTTGTATCAGTATCAATCAGAACAGTCAAGAACTCAACAAACATGTTAATTTTGCAACTGGAGTGTCTTAACCATTGAAATAAATAGATAGAATGGAAAAGTGGACAAGGCGCGCATGCTAACACTCTGCTCCAGAGTGCAGGGTATTACAAAACTTTTCTCAGTACGCAAAAATGCCTTATTGCGCTGTTTCTAACTGCTGAAACAAAAGCTGTAAAGTACTTTTGACTAAAGTTAATTTTAAACATTAATGACGTCCATATGGGAGGCATAGTTTGTCCGAAAGTTGTCACGCATGAATCGCAAGTAAAATTGTGATAACAACCATTCTATATATCTATTTCTGTGGTCTCAACACAGTTCCGCACTTTGTTTTCCAAAGGTACGAGAAACTGTTCTCTTGCGCACCGCAATCAGGCTGAGATAGGGTTATTGTTCGAGCCAACCAAAACACTACGGGAGCGACCTTAGAACGTTTTAGGTGTAATTAAGATCCGTGATATGTACTTGGTTAGGTGTGTAGGTATAAGGTGTAGTGTGAACTGCAAACACTGTAAGATAATGTGTAAAGACAAGTCTCAGAACTTTGAGTTCTCGTTCAAAAACTTTGTAAATACGTTTTAATTGATTTTCTATAAATAACCTATAATTAAATATTTACTAAAATTGGATGATTTTAAGTTTTAAGTTAAAACAACTTGAGACAGATCTGACAAAATCGGCTTAAGCTTTTCACATCGACTCGAGAAACAATCTTGTTTTGTCTATTTTGTAAGTAGTTTTATCATGAAGAGTACATAATTAACGATTTAAATTGTCGAAAGAAAAAATAGCTCACCAGCACGATTTGATTTTGATAAATAAAATTACAATATTAAAACATATAAACACGTAAACTAATTTGCCAGCATTAAAATTGTTGCCACCCCTTTCTTCTGTTAGGTTATATTTAATAGATTTTAAAGAGTTTCCTATGCGACACCTATGTTAGAATATATATGTGACTCATTCATATCAAGAGACCTATTGATACCGACAGCAAAAAATAACTAAGCGCAGATCAATATACAAAAAACCGGCCAAGTGCGAGTCGGACTAGCGCAGTAAGGGTTCCGTACCTCTCAACTACCTGATACCCCATTAAAACTGATTTAATTTACGAGAGTTTATCAAAAGACATCAACGCATAGTGCGCGAAATATGATTTTTTGCATGTCTGTCTTACGCAGGTACCACCACATATGTCTATGTTTGTCTTATTTTTAGTATTTGTTGCTAAACTACATAGTATGCACTTTGACGCTGGTATGTATTACGGTTTTGAAGATAGAGCAAAAACAAAAACGTTGAAAAAAATATATGTTTTTTGAGGTTTCTTGTACGGGGACCCCCTTTGTTTTTAGACTTTTTTTTGTTTTTAGTATTTGTCGTGATACACCTCATAGCAACTCATATTCTGAGAAAATTTCAACCGGTTACCTATACCGTTCAAAAGATACAGCCCTGTGACAGACAGACGGATGGACGGACGGACGGACAGCGTAGCGAGAGTAATAGGGTCCCGTTTGGAACCCTTCGGGTACGGAACCCTAAAAAAGGAAAACATTAACTACATACATTAATATCTTACTGAAACAAGCCAGCATAGAATTTCCGCAATTCAGTAGATGGATGGAAATTCTTAATTGAACCAGTTAACTAATTGGACTCATTATGACGAGACATTCGGATAAATAATGGATAAGGCCACTTCAATCTTTTAGAGGCCAGATCCCGTCTGAAGTATTATAATCCGACTGTTTTATGTTATTATGCAGATGATAATTAGAAAATTGGGGCACTGTTCTATTAGTTGAATTGAAGAAATATAGTACAAGAGATTTTTTTTTTTAAATTTATTCCAGCGTTTATGTTTTGTAAAATTATAATTACATAGGTGCAATTTCTAAAGATTTGACAGCGTTGGGTAGCTACAAAGTGCAAGCGCAGCCGATTGACGTCAGAGTCAAGATAAAACTACAGCCATATGCCGCATCACTATGTTGCACCTATATTATAATTATGTTAATGATAAAAACGTAGACCCCAATAGGGTTAAATATTCTGTAAATAACGCCAATCATTATGTGTATCAACCATTCCCTTCACAGTGAGCGAGAAGTGGCATGAAAAATTACAATGGCTATACTGTCATTCCCGTGACCTTTACCAGGTCGTCGGTCCACCTTCTGGCCTACGGGGGCCTACCCACGCTACGCTTTCCAGCACGCGGTCGCCACTCCAAAACTTTACTGCCCCATCGGCCATCTGTTCTGAAAGCAATGTGCCCCGCCCACTGCCACTTAAGTTTGGCAATTCTTCGGGCTATGTCGGTTACTTTCGTTCTCCTGCGAATCTCCTCATTTCTAATTAGATTACGCAGGGACACTCCGAGCATAGCCCTCTCCATTGCCCTTTGAGTGACTTTGAGCCTTCTTATCACGCCCATTGTGAGCGACCACGTTTCAGTGCCGTAAGTAGTTACTAGCAACATACACTGGTCAAAGACTCTCATCTTCCCAGCTGTTCCTTAAATTTTGACGATATTTGTGCACACAAATGTAGGGATTAGCTGATTTTTTTTCACGATTTAAGTGTTGGTCCCATAGTAAATGTTGTTCGTAATGATAAGTACAATGTCCCCTTAAGAAGTTTTCAGTTATTTTAATTACACGTTGTATAAGTTATTCGTTGAAACATAAAATACTGCAAAGGTCAATTATATAGAAATTCCAAGCGAAAGGTCAATGCATTTTGTCAAGAAAGTCGACTGTATCTTGTTCAGTGTAATGTAATATCGCGTACGTGTGTCAAAAAGGAAATTGTTTCACCTTTTGACGTCTTGAAGTGAAGCTCGACAAAGATACGGATTTGAAGTTCAAGGTCGTGATACATTATTTACAGGTTTTTGTCGTAGGTAGACGCTACGAAAATTGCTGAGCAGCAATGACAATATAAAAAGTACGGGCTTTGATGGTGAACATCATTTGATTGTTATTTCAGCCTTTGAGTAGATGTAGATCACGTGGCGAAAGTGTTTATGCGGTCTTGACTATACTGAACAGTAGTTTTTTATTATTTGTTCTATGGTAGTATATAAAAGCATATTTTTTTAACATGGTTTCGTAGAACTTCGTCAATTTGTGCCCGTGACGCGGCTACTGAAAATATGGCCTTAAAGGTTAAAAAAGTCATATGTTGATATTATAATTACCCATCTATAAATTTGAATGATGGTATTTACAAATTCCCTTGGGTTTGAATATCCCTACATACCATAATTATTATTATATAGGTTTAAAGAATCTTTATTCTCAAAAAGAACATTCAGTTCACTTAAATGAGAAGCTTACATTATTCTTAAAATTACACATAAGTCGTCGTTTAAATATGAAGCATGCAAATCTAGCTATCTAATCTACAAATTCATACAATAGTTCATAAATATTCTTACCAAATAAACAATAGCTTGTTATTTTCATTTACGTTTTTTATATTTAGTCGCTAATATATTTCTATATTTACACACACATTATTATTATTATTATCGGTATATCTTTATTTTCTCCTCTTTTTGGGAGGGCGAAGAACCTCGTTGGCGGGCCGAAGCCAAGCGTGAGAGGGGACAATTAAAATTAAATGGAATAAGTGGATGATAATGTTGAAGATGTTAGGAATTTTCTAGTGATACGACAAGTTTTAAGGATGGTGGCTTTTTGAAGTATGTGTAGTATATATGTAGGCATGTTTAAGGTGTTCAGGCTTTGTTGTAGAGATTTTAGTATAAGTCCAGTAGAAGACAGAACTATGGGGACGATGTGAACTGTTTGTGCTCTCCATCG
Organism: Asteroscopus sphinx; assembly: GCA_949699075.1. NCBI lineage: Eukaryota > Metazoa > Arthropoda > Insecta > Lepidoptera > Noctuidae > Asteroscopus > Asteroscopus sphinx. The sequence goes on from OX453013.1 coordinate 19,263,073, forward strand.
AGTTTATAATTCTATTGCAAGATCTTGATATTTACCAAGTTTCTCTGATATTGTGTTTTGTTTGTTGTGGGAGTTCGGAATAGCTATATCAATTAAGTACACGACTTTGTTTGATTTGTCGTGTACAGTAATATCCGGTCTATTGTAGTGAATCGTTTTGTCTGTTATGATAAAAAAAAAAACTACATTTTATCGATTTAAGTGAACACAAATATAGGGACCAACTGTTTTTTTTTTGCGATTTCACGGTTGGTCCCATAGTAAAAGTTGTTCATAATGATGAGTACAATGACCCCTTTTCGGGAAAGAAGCAATAAAAATTTCAGCATGTACCTATATAGCCAAGCTTCTAGTTATAATCAAAACTAAATTCACCATTAATTTCTAACCAAATTATTACAACCGCTATCTTCCCAGCCTGAGCAACTTCGTCCGGACGGAGAGTCCAACCGGCCAAGCGGTGCCAATTTCCGGACACTCACACACCAATGATTGCGGACACTCCGATCCGAATCACATAGAAATAGATCGCTCGTGTTGTAATACCTATCTAAGTTGGTCCGGTTGAGGATATTTTGTGTAGTTTGGACTTTTGTCAGTTCTGTTACCTAATTTTCTGTGGTTTCATGTTACTTTATTTGTATTATACAGAAAGGCTGCATAGGTTCTGTCTACAAAAAGTTTGAAGACACAGAACACAGAAGATTTTTTCTGATAGAATGGTCTAGTATTCTTAAAAAAATAATATCAATTTATTATTTATTAATAGACAGTTATAGCCTAGCGGTTGAACGCTTGCCTTCCATGCAGGAGGAAGTGAGTTCTATCCCGGCCCGCTCCTCTGACTTTTCGAATTCATGTGCGGATTTATATTCGATTATCACTTGCTTTAACGTGAGGAAACCTGCACACCTGAGAATGCTCCGTACAGTTCTCAATGGTGTGTGTAGTCCGCCAACCCGTACTAGGCCAGCGTGGTGGACTAAGGCCTTAGCCTTATCATACTGAGAAGAGGCCTGTGCCCAGCAGTGGGACAGTAATGGGCTGGTTATGTTATGTTATTTATTAATAATAAGATATAGTTTGATTTTTCTATTCTCGATTCTGAACAAAACTAGGAATAGAATGAAAAAGAAAAGATAAATGATTAATTGCCACAACAAGACAAGCGGCAGGTTTTCATAAAAAAATATTTCTTACATAATTTTCGGAATTATATGGTTTACACTACTTTTAAATATAAGTTAATTTAACCTAAAAAATAATACAGCGTAGGTTAACATAACATGTTTTGTTATTAAACTTTGGATATAGTCGCGGGGTTGCGGTTAATTTATTATAATAAAATATTGTTGGGGTATCTGAGGTTTTGAACTATTGAAATATCAAATAACACATCGTTCATAAAATAAAATAAATCAGTTTTGAAGGAAAGTTATTATTTATTACAAGACTTTTCCCACGGTTTTACCTGCGTACTGAAATAAAATATAGCCAATGCTACTTCTGAATAAAGCAGCTTTCTAATGGTGAAAGAATGATTAAAATCGGTTCAGTAGTTTCAGAGTTTATCGATTACACACAAACAAACAAATCTTTCCTCTTTATAATATTATTAAGTATAGTCGTGTACGTTATCAAAATACCTACAGACCCTGTGTTCCCATACCATCAAATAGCATTCGAAGCATCGCCAAGAGTGTTTCCATCTTGTATCATACAATGGTACTCAATGAATACCAATATATTGGATAGAAAGCTACATATCAATTTAAAGTTTTAGTACATCGTCTGCTCTCTTTGTTAGGAGATATAGAGCATAAAGTAAAGAAAGTCAAGTGCTCCTTCGAAATTCCAAACAATGAACAAAATCAGAAAACTTTCCCAATAGGTCCCGATTGAAAAGTTTTTTGTACTTTAATGAATAAGATATTAGTTGCAAAAGAACTAGTTTTATGTGAATAACTTTGTAATGTGCTCCATTTTTCGGTCCTTGTGTGAACAAGACACAGGTTAAGGTCTTTTTTGCTGACATATTGTGTACAAAAAATATATCAAGTTAGGCATTTTATATATTGGTATAAGAAAAAATCATTAGTATCTGCAATCTTATTAAAACCATAAGGGGCTCGTGGCTGAGTAATAACTGCGTGGATTTCAAGATCTGCCAGGTTAAGCTGCACTAGCCACGGTCAGTCCATGGATGGATGACCGTTTCGTTGCATATCAAGACCCCTCCGTGCCTCGGAGAGAACGTAACTAAATAGCTCGCATAGCATACAAATAATTACCACCACTACCACCATCTTACCATCCACCACAAATCTAAATTCCATCCACACCATCTTGATGGTTGGCGGTCAACAACTGTACGTTTCACACGCCATTTTTTGCCTCGTACAGCAAAACTGTGGAACCAACTATCGTCAGTGGTTTTCCCGAACAAATTCGATATGGAAGCCTTCAAGAATGAGCATACGTCTTTCTAAAAGGTCGGCAACGCATCGATGACTGGTATTGCGAATGTCCATGGGCAGCGGAGATTGCTTACCATCAGGTGACTCGCTTGCTCTTTTGACCCCATATGTTATAAAAAAAAGCATCAAAAAATATTCTAACTTCTTTGAAAATGTTTTTTAAGAAACAATAGAATTGATAAATTGTTGTATTTATTACAAAATTTTGCATGTGTTTTGTTCTGACGGCTACTGTTCGGTAGATAATAATACTCTTTATGCAGTACATCATCAATCAGCCCAACTAACGTCAAAGGAGGCTTTGTTCATTGAAATTTAACCAACATCAGTATTACCAATAATGGATGAACTTAGTCTCGTCTACGCTGGCCTACGCACAATAATATCCCATCAATTCCAAAACGCTCTGTAATCAAGAAAGGAAACATTCAAACTAAATTGGAATAGTTCACTGAAACTGTTCGAAGGGTTAGTAATTTACTAACTGAAGGAGTTAACCATGTTAATGAAAATTGCTTTCGATAAGATCTGATCCCTGAGTTATTGAATATGAGGTCACTGATGAGGACGAGAGATAGGAAGTCGAAGGGATAACTTATGGAACATTTTATAGATGGTATTAAATTTTATAGGCACTTGCGTGGAGATCTGGGTATTGTATACAGTTTAATAGCTGCGGGAGTCAATGAAAAGTTTGAATGTAGGTACAGAATTTATACCAAACTTGCGATCGCCTTTACATTCATCATCATCATCATCATCTGTGCCTAGTTTCGCGTTGAAATCTCCCATGACAACAGTGAAGTGAGTTTTAGAGCCATGTATAGCTCTGGATATATCCTCATACATGGTCTCCATCTCATCGTCGGGTGTGTTGAGGTCAAGGCGTATACCTGTACGAATTTCAACGAATACCTTTTGGTTATTCTGACTGTAAGGTACGCCACCCTGGTCGACACACTCTCGATCTTCAGTACGTTGTTCACAAGAGACTTGTGGACGATGAACCCGACACCACCCTGGGAAAGTTGATCTCCCGGCAATAGAGCAAGTTACTGGATTTGAGGATTATCGAGTCCTGCCCTCTCTTCGGACTTCAGATAAACCTTTTTTTTTTTTTTTTTTTTGCCGTGGGGATTTCCTCATGGACGCACTCCGCCCGGGATAGGCGGAGCCAGTGTCGGACTCTTATCGACTAAAACCACCACGGTGTTCCTTCAACTACCTTAGCCGGGGGCGTGGGAACCCGTGAGTATTCACACAACCACCCCCGACAGGTCCTGGCCCGCCACAAGCAGGCGAGCCCCTTCTCCCCGTGCGGCCTAACGTCAGCCGCACCCTCCTAGGCGGCGCACACGGAACACTGCACGCCACCTCATCTCATGGGCCTTTACCAGCTGCGCCAACTACGCCGGCTGTGCCAGCTACGCCAGCTGCTGGTCGGGCAGCAGACTACCCCGAGTCTGCTGCTTGCAGGCCCTACCTCCCGTTTTTTTTATAGAGGTTTTCTTCCTCGCGGTCCGGGCGGTGAAGCCAAGACCCTCGGTCCCAAGAGGCGCGAGAACACTACTCAGCGGGCACTCCTGGGGTTACGAGATCGACGGGGGCAGGGAAAGACAGTCCCTCCGCTGCCTGCCCAGTGGCAGGGTGAGTGCACACCGCCCCTGCTCCTCCACTGTGCCCTCTGCTGATATCAGAGGAACACGTGGAGAAACTCCCCACTGGCCCACAACGGGCCCCTCCCGCGCCAGAATATTCGCCACAGGCAATAAAGTCCTCCGAAGGTTAATCCCTCGACAGGATTTTATTGCCTGTGCCCAGGATGCACCGGCCAAACAACTGCCGATCCCTCTAGACATGTCCAGATGGACAAGCAGCCGTTAGGCACACGTGGAGGTTTTCTGGCCAGCACCCCACTTCAGATAACCCTACGATATCCCATCGTAACTTGCTCAATTCTTCTTCGAGTTCAATAAGCTTCTCGTCGGTCCACAGTGAACACGTGTTGTATGTTGCCAGGTCCAGTCGTCGTTCACACTTTCATCGATCGTCGCCTTTTTACTACTTTCAGTATATTATATTATGACGAACTAAGGATGATACAAAAACAATAACAAAACGGATATGATGAACTAAGGATAATACAAAGTGAATATTTACATTTACGATGAGATGTTACTTATTTCGAAAAACAAGCTGAGAAATTCTCCTGATGTTACACAATAAAAGGTATTATTACTCTTTGCAAAACCACCTTGTAATATAAAATTGATTTTCCATGTAATGGTATATAGCTTAATGCGTTTCCTGTTCGAATTTACTTTTTGTAAAATAAACAAATAATAATAAATAAATAACGATTTCTTAGGTTTTCGCGATCACTACACATTTTAATAAAACAAGTTTAACCGGATTAAAGATAATGATATTCTGAGTGATTACTGCGTGCATAGAAACGATTTTAATTAATAAATATTGGACAGGAGACAAAATATTTTTTTTTTAGAACTGTTTGTTAAGACGCTTGTCATCTTAGTCTACCTGCAACCTCGAACGCTACAAAGCTTTCGAAATATCAGAAAAACCAATTTAAATAATATACGCGATTTAATCCGGTTAAACTTGTTTTATTATAATTAATAAATAACGATTTAAATTGTGGAACGAAAAAATCGCTCACGAGCAGGATTCGAACCTGTGACTCCTGCAATCAAATCCTGCTGCTTTCGAATCCTGCTCGTGAGCGATTTTTTCTTTTCACAATTTAAATCGTTAGATTTCGCTTCGCATGCGTAAATGCGTTCAAATAAAATAATAAATGAATATTTTCGCGATCGACGACGACGTCTGTGGTCTAGTGGTTCGAGGGTCGGACTGCTGATCACGAGGTCGTGGGTTCGATTCCCACAGGACACAAATATTTGTGTGATGAACATAAGTTTTTGTGTTGGTCTGGGTGTTTATTATGTATCATAAGTATGTATTTACAAAAAAAATAGTATATATGTATTATATCCATTGTCTAGTACCCATAGCACAAGCTCTGCTTAGTTTGGGACTAGATGGTGTTGTGTAAAAATGTCCCAAAAATATTTATTTATTTTGGGAATTTTTTTTACACAGCACCATCTAGTCCCAAACTAAGCAAAGCTTGTACTGTGGGTACTAGACAATGGATATAGTACTTATATACTTTTTTTTGTAAATACATACTTTCAATACATAAGCAACACCCAGTCCAACACAAACACTTATGTTTAGGCAATGCATATAATACTTATATAATTTTTTTGTTTGTAAATACAAACTTATAATACATAAAGAACACCCAGACCAACACAAACACTTATGTTCATTACACAAATATTTATGTCCTGTGGGAATAAAAAAGCCAAGTTTTACGTAGTGCAAAAATCAAAAACACCTCACCACGAAAAACGATCTCGATTCTTCTGCAAAAAGTATAACATAACACCTTGATAAAATAAAACGAAAGGACCTAGTAAATACCTTAACACAACAAAAATCTTTCCTCTAGCTCAGACTAGATTCCAGAGCCTATATAAACTGCGGGGATTTAACACCATCCAACGCAATCCACTTCACGCCTGTAGTAACCACACGTAGGTAAAGTCGAACCAACAAATGAGTAGGTAGTACCTTTGCAGTTTGCAGGGTCACCGGATAGAGAATAAAGTTATCACGGAAAATTGTGATCAATTTTTATGTAAGTAGTGTATTGAATATATACTGTCAGTACAGTTATGTCAACCTTCATTCGACTAATAATATTTCACGGGAGAATTTATTATGGCATGGGCACGCATGGGTTTGTGAAACGAGCTAAAGGTCTTTGTTACGTTAAGTGGTTACCTTTATCCAAAACAACTGTAATACTACCTAGGCTACAACCTAAATGGTATTGCAAGTCGCGTTTACTAAACTGAGACAAGAAGATGAAACATGTCATGTCATTAATTGTAAATAATAAAACTTAAGACGCTGAAAACAGCCAAATACCCCAAATTGGCTTCTTTTAAATACATTTTTAGCTGTATCTATTCAGTTTGTGGCAGTGAAAAAAATATTATAAATAAATGAAATTAAGATGACTTATAACAAAGACAATAATCTAAAACATAGTTGTTTCTGTTTTTCAAATAAGCTTTTATTGTTTTGACTGACAAAATTGTAACGTAGTGATTATTTTCTCTGTGTGACAAAATTGTCAATTTTCATTCAAGTTGAGCGGCACGCCCATAAAGGTATTATGTCAGTATATACAAAGTCTTTGGGCACGCCCGACGTCCTATCCTCTAGTTGTCTCTGCTTCAGTTCTGTACAAAATGATAGTGACCACAGAGGTCTGATCTTTTAGGTGTTGTCAGCCTCTTAATTTATAGCTAGGGACCCTGTATACTCATATCTTTGTTTTACTGTACTTTTACTATAAAGCTAATAGAACTTAAGAGACTTTCACACATACAAACGTAAACTTAGTTTCTTACATAATTACCTTTGCCGTCTCAGGAGTAATCGAATGTGGGCGAATAATTTACTAGCGACCTTTGTGAATTAGTGCCTCAATATACGACCAACTATGCGTGACTTAGGACCTATTTGGTACCTGAGGTAAGTAGGTTTCATGAGAAAACATTGGCTTTTGATTATTATCTGAAGGTACAACTATCTAATTAAGTGTCTCATGGTTTTATTTGTTCATTCCGTTATAGTTTTCTTTTTCAGGCTTAGGATAGGAACTAGGCACAAGTATGCCACTGAGCACAATTTCTTCTTTCATGAGAAAGCATTGACTACACAACCCTATAGACGCCTATTTTTGAATTTAATGCCTACAATAAATTCTGTCAAATAACTAGAAAATGGAGAACTGCAATTCGATTGGCCCTAAAAAGGCGGCTATTGGCTATTCACTAACGTGGAAGTATTACGGCTCACATAAGGGATCAAAACTGATTTGAAGTTTTCAAGTGGCAAATAGCGTGGCGTCCTACATCAGATATATTTGTCAGATGTGTTGACATACATCGGTAGCCTGTTATGAGGCGTCTATAAATAGGCTGTATAGTCAATAGTAGAAATTTATAGCTTATGTTGAGTGGCAGCCGTGTTTATTAATGTAGCTCCTCGCAATTTTCAGCGCTACCTATACAACGTATTATTGAAATAACTGAAAACCTCTTAAGAGGTCATTGTACTCATCAGTATGGACAGCTTTTACTACGGGACCAACCCTGAAATCGCGAAAAAATAAACAGCTGATCCTTACATTAATTGTGTTCAAATTACTTCACATAAATCGACAAAATGTAAACATCAGATAATTTTTTTTTCGCTATTTCAGCGTAGGTCCCATAGTAAAAGTTGTTCATACTGATGAGTATAATGACCCCTCCAGAGGTTTTCAGTTATTTCAATAATAAAAAATAAAAAAATAGTAATAATAATAAAATCTTTATTGATCAAAAGCAGAGTTACAATACTTAGAACACTAGCCTCCACACTAGGATTCCCTGTGTCGTGGAGTCTAGTCTCTTTCATCAGACTAACAATTATTAATTTAAAAAGAAAAACAAAAATTACAATAATAACAATTTTATATAGAGTAGTATGTATGTGTTTGTGTACTTAGATGTTTATGTGTGTGTGATAGTGTGATTTTAACGATTTGAGGTATAGTGTGTGTGGGAGGTGGGTGTTGGAGGTTGGGGTGTATGTGTATGGGTGAGTAGGGTATGTGTGTATGGGTGAGAATCAGTAAGGTTGCCTATGTTTTCTGAGTGTGATAACACGTTGTAGATCCTGGGGGTCTACTCGCGTTCGACGATATTCGATTAATCGTATCGTTCATCGCACAATTTGTTACTCCGGTCAACCATCGTTCCCATATCGTATGCGATGATCGTGTTTTGACGTTTGTTTCTCTGTTCTCTGATTAATTTCATACGACAATGAACAATAGTCTATCTTTATTGTGCCTATTTTATGTGCCTATCTTTATTGTGTAGGTATCAGTCGGAACGAAAGTTCGTACTTTGTTTGTCGTTCGTCAAACGCGAGTAGGCCCTCAGTTTCTGTTTCTTACGATACCTTTTCCAAGGTTTTTATTTAGGTAATAAAAAATCTCAATAAATACAATGTATATTTGTGTCGTAAATCATGCATTACACTTTTTTTATCACTGTTACCACTCTGTCAATTATTATTTCCACATCTCAACGGATGTAACATTTTATTAAAATCATTTTGAAATCGCTTAGTTTTAAACAACACGCCACGCCATCCAGCGCTATCCGATTAATTCTCTACTAAAATTCCCCTCGGCCCTTTTACAAAGCTATTCGTTAAAATAATCCTATTTTATTCAGTGTTAAACTCTATAAATTTAGTTACTTTAACACTGCGGTGGTTATTTTTCAGCAGAGTGAATAGTTAACAGGAAATACTGATTTAAATAAATAAATAATAAATAAATATTTTTGGGATATTTTTACAAAGCACCATCTAGTCTCAAACTAAGCAGAGCTTGTACTATGGGTACTAGACAATGGATATAATACTTATATACTTTCTTTTGTAAATACATACTTTCAATACATAAGCAACACCCAGACCAACACCAACACTTATGTTTATCACGCAAATATTTGTGTCCTGTGGGAATCGAACTCACAACCTCGTGATCAGCAGTCCGACACTCAAACCACTAGGCACAGACGTCATCAATTGTATTCAAAAAGTGATTATTTCGATAGATTTGATTTGACTCTAATAAAGAAATCTTAGGGTGGAGCTGGAAACTGATCTTAACCACTTGAAACTGGATTCTTTGCCCACTCTTGCCATTTCACTTTACCATAGAAAGAAAATACCTAATTGGTAGAAAATTCCCAGTTCTGGACAGTTCAAGATACTTGATTAGTTTTTTTAAATAACTGTCTTGCTACCTATTAACTCAGACCAAAGGAATAACATAGACGGAGCGCGTAGGACTAGCAAATGAAGCCAGAAAAAGGAATACAATTATTCAGCCTACAGTGTTCGCGAACGACAATCTGGAGCGTACGTCTAATCCTCAGACTAAAACGCTGATGGTTGATTGTTATCATCAAGATGACCATAAGAGATTTCAGAATTTTTGAAGCAATTAAGTGGTATTGCAGTTATTATGGGCAAAGGTAACCGCTAGACATCAGGTGGGCCTTTATCTCATTTCGCCATCCTATTCCACAGTAAAGACCGTTATTATAAATTATCTTGGTAACTTTATTATGATGTGGTGGTCTTTCAGTAACCTTTTATAAACGTTCCTCTACAATAGGCTTACTTCTGTATCATGGCTGTGTTTTAAGACACAAATATTGACATGCACAAACATCCGAACCCAGAACAGTTATTATTATAATCGTAGGCCATACAAATACTTGTTCCGCGAAACGTTCGTCGTTGGTGCGATTCCGCACGGAGCGCTTGGCTCCCTCTGCGCTAATAGCTTAACCTCTTGTATTTTTCTCGTGTTTATTTTATATGCGGAAACCTATTGATACCTTTAATTATAACTTATTATTAAGAGTTCCGTGTGGTGCCGGAAGTAAAGAATTGCACCACCCTATATCTTCTGATGGGTGTCGTAAAAGGCGACTAAGGGATTCACCAGAGGATGGGCAGCAGCGTTCTATGAGTATTTTACCAACCAAATGCGATCACCAAACCGCCTGCCAATCGTGGCGATTATGGCATATCCCCCCAAATATGACCAGTTGGCGATGCTTGGGGGAGGCCTATGTCCAGCAGTGGACGTCTTTTGACTGATATGAATGAATTAAGAGACCTAAAAAATTGATCTAGATCCAGTATAAACACAGATATAGTAAATGACATAGACGAAATGCTGCGAACAATCGTAATGAAGCCAACAAAACCGTGCTCCTCAGTGTACAAACCAGCGCTCACGTACATAAATGCACATCAAACCATGCTCACCGCTCTCAGCACACCGCGCCGACGCTGTCACGTAGGATGACCACTGTAGACAAAAGATTTATTACCGAAGAATTGATAAAACTACATTGTATAGAACTTTATCTGTCATTTTTGAAGTAAAAGTTCTTGACGCACGCTTGACTTGGGGAGTAAGCTGGTGAATGCGTTACGAAAAGTGAGGCGAACGGAGGGAGTAGTGCGGGACGCGGGGAACGAGGCGCGCGCTAGGCCGGCCACGACACAGCGCCGGCAGATGTACGCGCGCCGCGCCGCCATTCCTTTGTTCTCATTGAAATAGTATTGAGGGAGATATAAGTTAGTGAAGTTTTACTTCAGTCGTGTGGTCTAAAACACATTAGTTTTTTTTTCTATTGTTTCGTAGACAAACCGCTTGTCTACTGTGGTCATGCTACGCCTGCAGTCTTGCCAAAAACTGGATGCGGAAGGCAGAGGACCGAGTGTTGTGACGCAACTTGGGAGAGGCCTATGTCCAGCAGTGGACTGCGATAGGCCGAGTTGATGGTGGTGCTGACTATGTTGTTCTCAGCACTTCTTCTATATTTTTTACTTAGTCTGTGAGTTTATAAATAAATAAATAACTGGTTTCATATACCAAACTTCCTTTACCATTGATAACATTACCTTTTTTCACAGGTTGTTCGTGCAACCGCTATACGTCGACTTACGGCAAGGAGCGTGGCACGTTCAGCAGCCCCGACTACCCGCGCCCTTATCCGTCACACATCGACTGCCTCCTCTACACCTTCGTCGCAGCCCCCCACGAGATCATCGAGCTGGTCTTCACTGACTTTGATATTTATAAGGAGCATCTTGAGTGAGTAGTCAGCTTGTAATTTTAATTTACTTGAAAAACATTTTGAAGCTGTATTTTTAATCTTTTCAACGCCACGGCGGCGTCGTAAAGGTTTTCGTGCCCTCAGCGCCACGTCTTCTATAGAAGACGAATCATCATCATCATCATTTCAGCCGAAAGACGTCCACTGCTGGACATAGGCCTCCCCCAAGCATCGCCACAACGACCGGTCCTGTGCCTTCCGCATCCAGCGGATTCCCGCGACCTTCACCAGGTCGTCGGTCCACCTTGTGGGGGGCCTACCCACGCTGCGCCTTCCAGTACGCGGTCGCCACTCCAGAACTTTACTGCCCCATCGGCCATCCGTTCTGCGAGCAATGTGCCCCGCCCACTGCCACTTAAGTTTGGCAATTCTTCGGGCTATGTCGGTTACTTTCGTTCTCCTGCGAATCTCCTCATTTCTGATTCGATCACGCAGGGACACTCCGAGCATAGCCCTCTCCATTGCCCTTTGAGTGACTTTGAGCCTTCTTATGAGGCCCATTGTGAGCGACCACGTTTCAGTACCGTAAGTAATTACTGGCAACACACACTGGTCAAAGACTTTCGTCTTGAGACACTGCGGTATTTTGGACGAGAAGATATTGCGAAGACGAATATTATTATATTGAGAAGACGAATATTGAATGGATATTAATACAAAGTTATTAAGTTGCGGCGCTCATGGCATAAAATTATTGGTCTTCTATAGGTGTCATTGGTTAATTATCTTCGCAGATGATCTTTGCCATCATTGTTTGGAATGGAATACTAAAAAAATTGGAACATTATTTGGAAGGCCGTGTTAGTATTTCAAGCATTCATCTTTAATTGAAAATAAAGATTATTCGCAAAGTCTCTATTGCTGCACCTAAAGTATTATAGTTTAAAATAAAGATGACCTTTTCAATCGTAATTAGTTAATTAATTAATTAATGTCACATGAGATTTAAACTTGTTATAAGTTTAAAAATGTTTAAACACGATAAGCCAATGAAAATCTACATCTAAATCAATGTTACCAATTCTTAGTACATATTACATAAGGACCTGATACTAATAATCAAAATTATAGCATTATTTTGTTAATTTTACATCGCAATAAAAACTTTGAAGTCAATGAAGAGATAGTTCAAAGATAAATAATGAAGGAGAAATAATTTTATCAAACAAAATACGTTACTTTACGGAGACTATTGTTACTTTCTACCTTTCTACCAATATTGATGTTCGGCAAATTTAAACTTACTAAAGTCTACAAAGTTTAATTCTACAAATAAAACTTCTCCATTTAGCTAAATCCTATTTGAATTTTGTTAATTACCAAGCTAGTCATCTTCTCTGTCAACACCGTTTACTCCTAATAATACCTAAATCTGTTGTATTATAAATACTTACTGAAATTTCATATAAAGAATCTTTAGTTGTAACTTTGGTATTTAATGCTGGTAGCAATACCTTAAGCGAGCTGCCGTAAGTAACAAATTGTAGTTTATTCGGTGTTGCGTAACAGGAGTTATTAAAACATAAGTGTGAGTTTAAAAACCGAGCCGTAAACGAGGTTTTATTAGTATCACACGAGTGTTTTAACTCCTAGTTATGTGCAGTTTCATACACAATTTTATCTAAACTCATAGCAATAGAAAGTTATCTATTTTAAATAAAAGACGAAAGTCAAATCTTGATAGGTTATCACGAAATCTGGATAGTTTTCGAGGAGTCAAATTCTCCTCAGTGTCAGTGCTGTTGTCACATATTAATAAAACTTTAGACCAACAAAAACAAAATGTTATCGTAAACTACGGCATCCGAATCCAGCAATCCAATAGTCACCGTAGACAAAATACGGCCCCTAAATAAATTGCATTGAAAACTCCTTGGTCGGGCTGAAGTTTAGTGTACTATTATAGAAAAAAAACATACCATTATTTTGCTAGTAAAACAGTGCTGTGTCTTAAGGTGCTTGTACACGATGCATGTAACTGGAGCAAGTAGCTGGTGCGGGGTACTTGCGCGGGCTACACGCACGGACTAGTGCATTCATAAATCATAAGGCACGGGATCCGTGGATTTATTAACACGGTCGTTTACACGATGTGTGTAACCCACGCCGTTTACATTGTACAAGCACCATCAATGAATTTTTAACCGACTTGACTTCAAAAAAGAGGTTATGTATTCGAAAGGTTTTTAAAGTCTGTCATTATGATATTACTGTTGAATTCATAATTCAAATTTTACTATACGAGCTTTATTTTGTTTCATGGGATGTAGATAGGTAATTATACGGTTTATTCCACTTTGTTCACCTGGGTGAAATCACCTAGGTGAACAAAGTGGAATTTATGGTTTATTTATTTCGACTCGGAATCATTGCACCTAGGTGATATCTCCTAGGTGAAGTGATTCGACATAATTGGTGTCATTTGATCACCTTGGAACTAAATCACCCAGGTGAACAGGGGCAACTATTTTTATTATTCTTGTGGACTTTAATCACCCACATAAAATATGCTAAAACGACACACACAACACAACTGTGACATACATAAAACACAGTAGAAATAAATAGAATTTGTATTTGAATAATAGATTCTAAATTTGAAAAATTGTATTGCTGTAGCAGTGCATCACTATTTACAATAAAGTACAGCAGTTGTTCCTTTATACGTAGCTGTCAATATTTACGGATATTCATGAGCAGGCAAACGTCAAAAACGCCATCATAGCGTGCCGCACCTATAGGTATATAAAACTGAAGAGACTCTGATGTATTTATTTTACGTGCTGGATTTAAAGATAAAACCTTATCGTCACGCTAACATTGAGATGTCATTAAAACTCTAAATATTGCAAAACTTTTATTGATCACATCATTCTTGTATACTGAAATGAATTCGAATTTAATTTTATTAAATCATTTGACTTCAATTTTGGTTGGTTTTTTCAATCCTGCAAGTTTTCGGCAGAATTTTGCATAGTCAATCATTGTCGAACCATCATCTTGGACAGTCATTGGCGCCTCGTCTAAGGCATAATCTGCTTCTTTCGCCGTGAACTTGTCTCCAAAGGTCATAAGGTCATGTCTGATACTGGAATCAAAATAATTGGATTAAATAATTAGAAACTTATGTTTGATATATTTATATGTTAGTATATGTTAATTATGTATATGGTTTCTTGAAAAAAAACGGTAATGATAGTTATCAGCAAAAAATTTACTTCGACAATTCCAAATCAGTAGGATAGAAATTACAAATTTCTCTTTGTAATTACAGTATCTTGTACCCAATTTAGGTTACATTTAAAATCTTGTGGCATAAAATAAATTAATAGAATGTAAGAAAATTTACGCAAAATGGAAGATCGTCAAAGGAGACAACACAGACAGATTTGAATAATAGCTGCCGAAAAAAATAAATTGTTTTAGCTTGAGATAAACAATTTTCCGAAGACACGGAAAAAGTATTACCATCAGTATATAGATTAGATAAAACAATGTATGTTTTCTTTATAAACAGTCGTGTTTATCATCCTAAATTGATAAAGGGGAAAGTTTTACTCGGTTTGTTTTTCTCGCGAACAGCTTATCCAATCGGCACTTCTGTTTGTTTTCAGCGCTCCAGGTTTTATTGATATAATATTAGGGTGGACATGATATAAAATTACTTTTTCTTAGATGGTGGGTATAAAATATAAACAACAAATAAATTAATTCCCTAACAAGAGAATTTATCATGAAAACTGTGAACTGTACAATGAATATTTAAATGAGTTTTTTTGTTGAAAAATATATGTTGATATACCGGGTTATTTTTAATTCATTATAATTATAGCTATTTTATGTGTTTTTTTTTTATGTGGGTGTACTATTACACCTCCGCCTACCCCTTCGGGTACATGTACAATGATGAGTACAATGACCCCGTTTCGTTTCCAAAACCATCTAAAATTCACCGTTTATAGTCCCAAACAAGGCGTGAAGTTCTTCGGGTTTTGTTTGCCTTAATAATATTTATTGACACAACAGTATTCATTAATTTGTAAATTAACAGTTATTTTACTGTTGACGAAGACCAGTAAGCCTCAAGACGCCGCATAAACAAAGTATTGCATGAGAACACAGTCGTATAATGTTGGCGGCGACCGGGGGGCGGACGGCGCGTTATGATTGGTCGGCTCAAATGTTCGGTGATATGATTGGTGCCGCTCGCTGACGGAGTGATGTCCCGATTGGTGGCTGGGCGTAAGATATGCAGTGCAGTATTCGGCTAATAGGTGTCTAGAGGCTTACTGGTCTGAGACTGTTGATAACAAAGCCATCTTTACACATTTTGTAAGCGGCTTACGAGTATCGCTTAGAAATACATGGCTACACTTTAGTGGATCTTTCATTGTAAGAATGTTCTAAGCCATAGCAACCGAATAAAATATTGCTCTACGCTTAGACGTGACTGAGCAATAAACCTTTTTCCCAAGTCCCGAAGGTCGCCGAAACGAAGCCGTGGGAAACAGCTAGTGTGTAATAAATTTTATTTTAGCGTTTCGCATTATCTCCTTATAGAGCTTGGAATAAAAGAAAAGCGTTGCGTATCGGAATCTTACTATCACGGATAAGTTCTAGGGATCTGATAGAAAAATGCTGTTCATATACCATGTATAGCTCTAAGGGGCTCGTGGCTAAGTAGCAAGCGTGTGGATTGTACGATCTGCAAGATTAAGCTGCACTAGCCGCGGTCACTCTGTGGATGGGTGACCGTTTCGTTACACATCGAGACCCCTTCGTGCCTCGGAGAGCACGTAAAACCGTCGGTCCTGCGCTTGATCTCTCTCCGGTCTGTCACCAATTATGTCGAATCATTTCACCTAGGTGCAATGATTCCGAGGTGAAATAAAGACACCATAAATTCCACATTGTTCACCCAGGTGAACAAAGTGGAATAAACCGTGTCGAATTGCCGTCCCATCGGATTATGAGAGTGAGGGAATAGAGAGTGCACCTGTGTTTGCGCACACACTTGTGCACTATAATATGTCCTGCGCAGATGGCTAGTCACCATCTAAATTGGCCGCCGTGACCGAAATTCGGCCGGGAGGACATTATTATTATAGCTTCTAAACTAGGTATCATCCTAATAAAGGTAATAGAAGGGGCAAAGGCGCGTGAACGTGTCGCCGCGTACAGGTGTCTTTTAGGACACCAGTGCGCGAACTGTTTGCTTGATCATCATGTGCTGTTTTGGACGCATAGTTACTAATCTTGTATTTTGTAGCAAATGTAACAAGGGATTTATTCACGCTTAATTTATTTTGCATTGAATGCTTAATTTATTTTGATTGAATTCACCAGAGGATGGGCAGCAGCGTTCTTTGAGTATTTAACCAACCAACTGCGATCGCCAACCCGCCTGCCAAGCGTGGCGATTATGGCATATCCCCTTGGGGGAGGCCTTTGTCCAGCAGTGGACGTCTTTCGGCTGAAATGATGATGATGATGATGCTAGAAACATGGTGGGCGTGATTGCGTATTTATGTATTGGTAGTGGCAAACTGAAGAAACGCGTTCCGGTATTAAATTTAAAAGACACAGATGACATTTCTATTACCTTATTATTAAGTTTTTTTGGGGGTGGTGCACCTTGCACGACAGTGTCCATCAGTCGCTATTTCCACCCTCTCCACTTTTTGTACTAGCCAGCAGACCCCTAGACAGTTAGAGCTTGCGCGAGCATTTTTTCTCATGTACTCGTTATTTATCGTGGAATATTTTTTCAATAATTTTTGTCATTATGTGAACCCACTTTCTACCATATTCTTAAATGTCTCTTGTTCATCCAGTCATGTTGTATATGCTCAAATGAACTCGACTACTACCGACACCTACTCAATACTGCTTTCTTTTTCCCTGTTTTACCCATAAAAATTATATTAAAGTATACATAAACAATTTAGAAATTATAACCTTATGACCTAATTCTATCCTAGCTTTATAGTCAGGAACCGTGATATAAAATAACTTAACATAATATTCGTGTTAAGTTTTGTCGCGCTTGCTTCAAGTTTTATTTATTTAAATTTGATCAATTTGACAAAGTTTGAAGATTAAAATTTGACATAGGTACCTAATTATACAAAAATAAGTCTAATAAAATTAAAACTTCTAACATTTACATTAACAATGATTATGTTACGTAGTTTAGTAAAAATATTTATTAGAAAAGTTTCATAAGCAAAATGTGCCATATACTAATATTATAAAGAGGAAAGACTTGTGTGTTTGTTTATTTGCAATCGACAAACTCTGTAACTACTGAACAATTTTAATAATTCTGTCACCATTAGGAAGCTTTATCGAGAAGTAATATAGCCTATATTTTATTTCAGTAGGCGGGCGAAGCCGCGAATATTTGTAGTAACAGTTTGTTTCAATGTTTGCAAGTCCCAATAAACAGCATTCACTACTTCTAAATGTATTATATTGCGATAAATTATTCTTAGTGCTATTCACAAAACATAATAGTCATATTTATACCGTCATTCAATGGACAAATTTTCTCGTATAGACGAATACAAAATGTAAGAACACATAATTTTATTTTACGATCTTCTGTACGAGGTACAAATGTTTTCGTATACGTTTTCTCGTCAAATCGTAAAATACAGATTGCACTGAGAATCTTAATAAACCTCAATGGTTTTCCTGCTTAAGTATATCTGCTTGAAATTAAATTAAATCTTGAAATGATTTATATTTATTTATATATGCTTTATTGTACACCATAAAAGACATTACATTGAATATGCATTTAAACTATTGTACAAATGGCGGCCTTATCGCGATCAGCGATTTCTTCCAGGCAACCTTAGGATGGACAAGAATGAACTGGACAGAAAATGGGGTTGTCAGATGTGCAATTTTTGATCTTACACTGTAGTAATTATTTATAGGTACTTAAACTTTTCTTCCTATTATACAACTGTAATAATAAGTGTATGTTTCATTGATTGTTTCTTTGCTTGTTGGAGCATCACGCAAAAACTACAGGACCGATTCAGAGGAAATTTGACATACGGATAGACCGTATACTGGATTAAAATCTTTCCTACTAATATTATTAACGTGAAAGTTTGTGAGGATGTATGGATGTATGAATGTTTGTTATTCTTTCACGCAAAAACTTACTGTATGGATTTTAATGAAATTTGGCATACCGATAGAATATAGCCTGGATTAACATATATGCTCATATATGCTGCTTTTCATCCCGAGAAGATGAACAGTTTCCGAGGGATGTACAATAAACGACATTCACGCTGGCGAATTCGTGGGTATTGGCTAGTATATAATAATAGGCAAATTTTATATAAACTAGTATTGTTTGTGGTTTAATTTGGATTATTTGTCTCAGTAAAGTAGCGTTTTGTAAAAGTAAATCATGTTTGAATGTTCACTTTATTTTACCTGCGTTAACGGCAACATACACACGAGTTTTTATTGTGCACATTTATGGCACAGTACATTCCTAATTATATAAGTTTCATTCCCCTCCTTTTGTAATAAATATTAAAAATGGTACGTACCACAATTTTCGATGTTCACATATTAATGATATAGATTACTATAGATATACAGAATACAATATTTTTAGGCTAAACTAGTACTAGCCCTTAAAATCATCAACTACCCATCTTTTTGTATTATAATTTTTAAACTCATGTTAAATGAACTCTGTAAATTCTTTGTGAATACAAAATTTCTAAAGCCTTATAGTAATTTTTGCGTAGAATATCTTTTAAAGTTGCATATATAAGTTTCATAGTTAAATTATTCTGACACACACCACCGTGTGTAACGGTCAGAATAACTATCTATGAAAAGCGAAACGTTATGAAACTTTGTGCCCATCAGGAATAACCGTTTAGAAGTTCATAGGACACCAATTCAAGATTGTTTTGGGCGAATTGAAAGTTTTAATTTACGACCTTTCACCTTTTTACAATACAATACGAACAGAAAAGTTTTAGAGAAAAGATTTAACGACTTTTAACATTGCGCGGGGTTTGTATCTACTTTAATAACATATGATGTTTTTTAGTATCTTTTATAATTTTTGTTTTAGGTATTAATGTATACAATCTGTGCATGTCATAACAATTTTCTTTTCTTTCTTTCTTCCTTTACTTTCATCTTCCTAATGTAATACATTCAATGTACTCACGTATATTTTTGTAACTGCAAGAGTTTTTAATCATATTATGAACTTTTTAGAATAGCAAAACGATACGCACAAGAAAAGACCGAAAACAGAATCAAGTCTTAATAATTATTACTCTCTAACTCCTAAATATCATTAAAACATTACCCAAGCTACCCGAGTAATCTGAAACAAACGTCATTCGGTTTCCTAAAGTGCCCAAGGACCGGTTTAAATCATAGCCTGACAGCTACCCGTGAATACATCATATGAATATCTGAAAATGTAATTTTAATCTTGATTCGCAATATTTACCGGTCCCACGAGTAATGTAAAATTTAAACGATACCTTTTTATGGCTATTAAGATATAATTGAGTAATTCATTTGGGTTTAATTAAAATTATTTCGATGCTGATAGTAAAATATTGTTCACTTCTGGGATTAAAATTATTTCGATGCTGATAGGAAAATGTTGTTCACTTCTGGGATTAAAATTATTTTGTTGCTGATAGGAAAATGTTGTTCACTTCTGGCACAGACTAGTAAACTTCAAGACGCCGCAAAAACAAAGTTTTGCATGAGAACACAGTCGTAAAATGTTGGCGGGGACCGGGGGGCGAACGGCGCGATATGAGTGGTCGGCTCAAAAGTTCGGTGGTATGATTGGTGCCGCTCGCTGATGGAGAGACGATCCGATTGATGGGTCGTATTATATGCAGTGGTACTGCATATGCGTGGTGACTGGGGGTATCCGGCTAATCTGCGTCTAGAGGCTTTCTGGTCTGTGACTTCTAATTGTTATAGACATAATTTATTATAAGGCTTATGTTTTCCTGGTGATATGTTTCACATCAGTTCAATGTGCTCACATCTTTAGATGACCCAATTAAGTGTAGGCACTGATGAGTTTTCGGTACCAAATCTGTACTGCGCAAACCAGATAAAACGACATCGAGTGATTTAATTATTACCAGGAAGCGGTCAACACTGAAATAGTTTAATTGCTCAATGACGAGGTGTCAAGGAATTTCTGTAAATAATATCTTGTAAACTCTGAACTTCCTTGTACCCATTAGGAGCCCAACAGTCGAGAGAATTATGCTATAAAGGTTGTTGGATCAGGTTATAGATTTTCTGTATATCTCAACGATCTCAATCGTTGTATAGTATAATGTGTAGTATAACTAAAACTAGTGTTGTGTGCACTAGTTTTAGTTATACCAAACCTGAAAAGAGGTTATTGTACTCATCATTATGAACAATTTTCACAATTGGACCAAACTTGAAACAAAAAAAAAGTTTAAAGTTAGAGCGAGACTGCTGTGAAACATGAAAGGCCTCTTAATATCGAATGAAGAAGCGGTCAAGCACAAGCCCAGTTTTGGATAAAAATGTGTAGTGATCGTGAAAACCTAAAGAATTTCCTTTAGTTTTGTTTTGTCTGAGTGTCTAAAGTCAAGTAGCTAATCGTAGAATTTAAATTCTTGTAGGATACCACGACTTAGATTGTAAGAGGAATACTAGTCTGTAAGGTCCGCAAGGAAAAAGAATACTACAGTACAATACATAATAATTATTTTCTTTTATAGTTTTGCGGTATCCAGGCAATTTCGGGAACATATGACTTGTATTCGTGCGTACTCCATATTTCTATTATTTTATATACGGCTCCATTACAGAACTTTGCAGGTGAATGAACTCAAGCAGTAAGAATTTTCTTTTTTTCTTATTTAATAAGTATTCGAAGGTCGTACCATCGTAAGTACCATCGTAAGTAACACAAAGTTGTTTCAAAGAGTTGGAATCGCTAGTTAGTGATAGGTCAGTCTCGTGTTTGCGCCAAACACTCGATACAATTTCGACGTTTATTTACATAGTCCTCTGTATACTTGGAGGAAACGTCAATTTGTTTCGTACAAATATTTTATTGATAGAAACAAAGCTCGCTTTGTCATGTTTTCTAAAATATATCAATCATACGAAAATACTGAAAATCAAAGACAAAGAATAAGAACCCGGTTAAAAAAAGAAACCATTTTTAATCAATCTAACAAAAGGCTATTGTTTATATTAAGTAAAGTCGAATTCAGATTTCTTAGGAGAAATAAAAATAACATACAGAGAAATTTCTGCGAACGAATAAAACGTCTTTTATACAGACAATAGCGAGATGTCACAGGGATGTTACCTTTAAGAAACGGTATCCTAAAAAGACAAGCGTAACAAAATACACAACCACAATATACTAAAACTTATACAACAATATTTTTGTGACGAGGAGTCAAAAAGAGAACGTTAACTTTTTAACACACAATCTCAGACCAAAAGAATAAGATAGACGGAGCGCGTAGAACTAGCGAATGACGCCAGAAAAAGATATACAAAATGGCAAAGAAGTATCTACTATTCCACCAACAATGTTTGCGAGCCGCAATCTACGTACGCGTACGTTTAATGCTCAAACTAAAAGAATAAGATAGTGAGAAGTTCACTAGTGCAATGGAAACACACAAGTGTGTATATGGTAACTCTATAATATGTCCATACTATGTAGGTTAAGTTTCAAGTCGAACTTTATTAGCGCCCTCAATTCACTGGGGATTACATAAGTTAACCCATTCTTGAGACGATGTAAATTCATTATTGGTTGCCCTATATAAATATTCTGGATAGTCTATAACTTTAAGATTTATGGCCTTTATAAATTTGGAATAAGATCACTTCGATTTTATTATGGATGTAGGTACATTATTATGCTCTATCTCACAAGAAGAGAGCGTATAAAAATATTGTACATCGGTTTTATGGTATATTGCCGATTTACAACAAAACACAATTTTACAAGATAAGATCCTTGTCATTAACATTATTGATTGGTGAAATATTAAAGAGTGATATTTTTGTAACAAAAATTGTTCAATTCTGTCCCCGGTTGAGCTAGCTGCTTTATCAAAAATATCAAAATGCAGTTTTTGTGTCCTCTTAATTCGATCTCATGAAAAAATTTCTAAATTATAAAAATTCAACTTGTATAGTCCTTCAAAACGATAATTACATTATGTTTTGTCGATTTCATGAAGAAATATGATGTTATTGATTGAACACTGGATACAGGGAAAAAAGAAAATGTAAACAAGTCTGTGGTTAGTTAAAAGTTGAATGAATATACAATTAATACCTGTCTTCTGAGATCAATCCACTATTGTTCTTGTCCCAACGAGACAGTGCTGACAAAAGCGTTTCTTCGGAGTCCAGCTCCAGGGTTCTGTATCCAAGGAGGTTCACGAAACCATCGAAATCTAACGGGTTAGGTGCCTGAAAATAGACGCGAAAATCAGTATTTAATTTTATTATAATACTAGTATTGGACACTAGTGTCCAATGGCCTGCAGGTAGTTGTTCCATTTTCACTGCATTTTCCCTTAGGAAAGAGACTGTAAATTAGTTACTTTAGGATTTCTCTCGAGTAGTGGGTACCACTACTCGAGAGAAATCCTAAAGTGAGGCTAAGTTTAATAAAAATAGTTGCGGAGCTTGAATTAGTTAGTCGATTGATCTGAAATTATTGTAAATATTTAATTTATGGTACCTAGTTTTAGTTATAGTTTTTTTTTTTTATAGTGTCGTGAAAGACACATCTGATACTAAGCTATTACCATTGCCCATAACAGCTGCAATCCCACCTAGGTTGTTACCTAAATGTTATTGCTAATCACGTTCGCCATACTGAGACATGAAGATTGGAAGTTACTTGTCGTTGTAATTTCACCAGCACCTGTATGTAGCCTTTGCACCGGAACACAGCAATGCAATGAAATACAATCACTGTTTGGCAGCAGAAATAGGTAAAATGGAATTACTTCTCTCTTTTTTAAAAAAGTATATACGTATTATATCCATTGTCTAGTACCCATACCACAAGCTCTGCTTAGTTTGGGACTAGATGGTGCTGTGTAAAAATGTCCCAAAGATATTTATTTATTTATTTATTTATTTATTTTTTAGTACGCTTAGAAGGTGAAGTCAAGGCAGCCATAATAGCTAAAGGCTGCCCACAGGGAGGAGTACTATCCCCCCTGTTATGGAACCTGGTCATCAACGACCTCATCACAAAACTAAACGCGAGAGACTTTTACACGGTGGGATACGCAGATGACCTTACAATCCTTGTTCCAGGAAAGGTCACGAGTACTGTCTGCAATCTTACCCAACAAGCACTACGTATCGTAGAACGATGGTGCAGAGAATATGAACTATCGGTAAACCCCACCAAAATCGAACTTATCATGTTCACGCACAAACGAGCACTAGGATCATATAGCCTCCCTAGTTTGTTCAATACAGAACTCCAGCTGTCCGCCGAGGTTAAATACCTTGGGGTCATACTTGATAGCAAGCTGACATGGAGTAGTCACATCGAAAACAAACTAAACAGGGCCAGTATCACGTTTTGGCAGTGTAGGAGAATGATAGGCAAACGGTGGGGACTGTCACCTAAAGTAATCTTATGGCTGTACAAAACAGTGATCCGACCCATGATAACATATGGTGCAGTGGTTTGGTGGCCGCGAACTAAATTAGTTACAGCCGCAAACAAACTGCAACGGCTCCAGAGACTCGCCTGTGTGGCCACCACGGGCTGCATGAAAACAACTCCAACGGCAGCGCTGGAAGCCTTACTAGGCCTTCCTCCACTGCACCTATTTGTCCAACAAGAGGCTGCAGTGGCGGCGGTGCGGCTTAAATCGCTGGGTCTCTGGAGAAACTGCAAAACACACCACACTCTTATACTCGATGAACTCTCTGAGGAATTACCATTTATGCGAGCAATTAACGACCGCATACCGAAGGAGTTCATTTTTGACAAAAAATACAAGATCCAACTGTATGAGGACCATCTGTGCGAGGGTTTGAATCCCAGAGAACTTAGGATCTTTACAGATGGATCCAAAACGGAATCAGGTACAGGATGTGGGGTCTTTTCAGAAGACCTAAACATATTCATCTCTACGCCACTGGGTGTCTACAACACGGTATTTCAAGCTGAGTGTATGGGCATCTTACTGGCAACTGCAGCAGTCATGGCACGGGAGGTAAAAGATCACTCTATTAGAATACTCTCCGACAGCATGGCGGTTCTACTGGCTCTCAACAGTTGTACTGTCAACTCTGGGCTCATCTACGAATGCCACCAGAAATTAAATCAGGTAGGCAGCTCCAACAATATAACCCTACAATGGATTAAAGGTCATAGTGGTTCTAGAGGCAATGACGCAGCGGATGAACTCGCTAGGAGGGGATCGAGTACAGACGTGGTAGGACCTGAACCCATAATACCTCTCCCTTTCGGTCATTTACGTACTCTGGTAAGGAAACGCACTAGAGACAAACACAACTACTCCTGGATAAACCACAAGGTATGCAGACAGGCTAAGGAAGCACTCCCCGTCATCGACGGTAAGATCACCAAACAGCTCCTCCGGCTGTCAAAACAACACCTACGTACGGTGACAGCCGCCTACACCGGACACGGTTCATTTAACAAACACCTCTTTGTCATAGGTGTGACTGACAGTCCTCTGTGCAGAGCCTGCATGGAGACTGAAGAAACAGCGGCCCACGTGCTTCTCAACTGCCCGGAGGTCGCCTCATACAGGGCTAAGTACTTCGGAGATCCGGGTACTCTCCGAGAGACAGTCAGCAACATCAAGCGTCTGCTGGCCTTCCTCGAGGAGCTGGGGTGGCTCGAGTAAACAAGTTATTCCCACCCACACGCAAAAAACACGCCGAGCGTGGAGTTGCGGAAAATGGCCCGTTATACCAATACCAATACCAATACCAATACCAATTACTTCTCCAGACAATCTCTTTCACAAGGAACTCTAATACTACAAAAATCGATGACATATTGAGACGATACTGTTTACTTTTGCGACTTATCGTTAACAGTGATTTGTTTCAATTTTAAATTCCTGTAGTCGTAATGATCGAGTGTGTAAGCGAAACTATTTTAAAAGGCACTAATTAGTGCATCCATAGGTCGTGTTTAAATGCGGTTTCCATTCAACAGCTACGTGTTGGGATTAAAGATTCCAATAGTACTAATTGCTAACCTATTATTACTTCAAAAATCGTTTCTCATTTGAGTATTTATCCAGTCTTCGATATTTTTCTATAACCGAAATAGAAAAAAGTGCTGCTACGCAATGCTACTCTTATGAAACTAAAAATAATTTAAATAATTTGGCCAAATTGGTATTTCAGATACCTAACGTATAAAATAATATTGAACAACGTTAGTGAGAAAACAACTCCAGGAAATTAAAATGGCTGTCTAGATCCTTTATCTAGATTGTGGGCTACGCTAGCAATTGTAAAACGGACAGGGAACCTATACAACCTAATGATAATAAGCCTTTATCAGACCGGACCCCAGTCGAAATAAATTGGATCACCTTATCAGATCTATAAAAACAGAAGCGTATTTTAATCTCAA
This sequence comes from Asteroscopus sphinx, assembly GCA_949699075.1. Lineage (NCBI taxonomy): Eukaryota > Metazoa > Arthropoda > Insecta > Lepidoptera > Noctuidae > Asteroscopus > Asteroscopus sphinx. The sequence goes on from OX453013.1 coordinate 19,289,100, forward strand.
AAAATTAAGCACCTCGAATAGGTTGAACGAGAAAATAAAAATGTCATTAAAATTTAACAAAAAAATATTGGATTAGGATCTTTGGTTGGTAGATGAATATCCAATGAAATAGGTAATTTACACGTCCGATACATTGGGTCTCCAGGAAAGCAACACTTTTGAGGATATCACGTTTACTTTTAGAAATTCTCTTTTCCATTAAAACTACGAATATGACTTTAGTAGCAGTAATTATGATTGTACCTAACTATACCTAATACCTAATACATTACTCTGAACAGAAGAAACTCTTAAATCGTTACATGTTCCTTCTAATTTAAAAAAGGAGTATAACAGTTTGTTATATTTGATTCGTCCTCAGATCAAGCACACTGAAGTGAATCTCATATTACTTGCCCAGATTAGAATAAAAATTTAATTTTCTTCCACTTGCTCGGAAATTGGTTCATAATTTAAAAAAAAAATACATCAATCGGCTCTTTTCCGTACGCAACGAAATAACAGGCCAGTAATATCAAACACGACTATAATATAAATTGCTACCGAGGTTTTTAAGTACTTACATAAATTAGGTGTTTTTAGGTACAAAATATTTATCATTGTAAAGGCTGAATGCATGAATGAATAGAACAAGAACCACGTGCGGACGAATTGGCACGAATGAAAATTTGATACTGTTGAATGAATTTTTTTGTTGTTTCCTCACAAATGAGAGAAAAGTACTATACAAGTCTCGGCCGAAATAGCAATTAACGGGCTCGTTTAGTTAAAAAGGTTTAAAATCACTTAGGAAGTATTACTCGGCCGTCAATTGCTACATTTCAGGCCTCGACAGTAATGTACTATTTATACCCCAGCCACAAAAGAAAGAAATACGAAAACGTCTTCATAATCTTTTAGATACAAGAAAATTATACGGTAATGCCAAAAAATCTGCAGACAATGTCCTAGACAACAGAATTTAAATTTGATCCGCCAAAACAGTGGGGGCAAATCCCCGTGACCTCGTCAGCGTGGTGGATTGACACGAGCTCTTTCGTCAGGACCCAAAAACTTCCCTAACAATACTTATGCGGAATTAAAAGAAAAGCAAAGTTTCGTATCTGTTTTAAGACCGCCTTTAGCGAATAGACTCAGTTGTTTATTCTTATTGGATGAATTATTTTGGTCTTTGCGTTTTGTTGTTTTTGTTTTGGTTGTATTGTATTATTGTTTGTGTACATTTATAATTGAGTTTCTGTTTATGTCTGTCAGTATCTGATATAGATTCTGTTTGTTAGCTTAGTTTGTCGTATTCAATTAAAAGAAGAAATCTGAAACCAACGTCATCCAACCACAATTTTCTATTTATGTATTTATAATTCCACTTTTAGTTTTGTTTATTAATTTATTTCAGTTGAACAATCGCTACTTTTGAAATCTAGGTCATGTTCAAGTAACTTAAATCTAAATTCCACAAAAGTTACACATGAACGCACTATTAAATTAATTATGCTCCGAGTTCAGTCCACCTAACTTCGAACAACTTTGAGTTTGCATTTGGTCACCTGGGGTTGAACATACATATTATTATCGACTTCTACATCCAAGTCCCGCCAACAATTGTCCACTGACACAGATGCCAGCCATATGTTATATATGCTGGCTAATTGGCTATGCGCTTACAATTTATGGATAGTTTGAGCATATTCGAACTACTGGTAGCTACTTATGAGCCCAGATGTTGATATTACACACTACGATGTATATAGCACTTCCAGCTACAGCAGGATGGGTTAATTTCGTTGCACTGAAATTACTACAGGTTATTACTGTACGTGGTTTCTAGCTACACTAATGAAACTCGTGTGGTATTGCTTCAAGTTTTGATATTGTAAGTGAAACAATACCAACATAACACCGTGCCTGTATTTCTCCGAAGGGATAGCCAGAGGTTTATACTATACCCATATTTCACCAGTTATGCTTTAAGTCCCACGTGATAGGGGGCGAGCTAATTGCCATTAACCGGACACAAATCCATACTTCAGACTAACAAGATATAGAAATAATGGTTGAAGTAGCAAAATATTATATATATAATATAAAAGACAACTAAACGTAATTTATTTTGATAGACAAAATCTACCTTTATTACACAAAAATACAGAACATGTTATGAAATCTGTTAATCCGCAGGATGTTATACATTTCTCTGATAATATGAAATCTGTTTGCTGGAATTTAAATATCTTAACCAAGATAGCATTACGGAATAAGTCTTGAGAAATGTTTATTAAAATATACATTTCTGAATGTAGATCTTTCTATATCCTTGACATTTAAAAAATAATGTATAAAATTGTAATTAGATATTTACCTCTGAAAGCATATTGCGGATGGCATTCTCATCAATCTTATCCCCGAGACTGACAAATGTAGCACGAAGATCACTAAAATCAATACATCCATCGCCATCCATGTCAAAAAGTAAGAACGCCTGAAAATAAAATACAACTAATTAATTAAGTTATAATTAGATAACCAATTGTAATAACTCTAAAAAATAAGCAAAATTGAATAAACTACGTTGTATCGAATGCCTTTAATATGATTATGTAAATTGTATCAATGGCGTGGATGGTAGAATGGTATTTAAAATACCTATTTATAACAGGTGTATGAAATTCAAACATATCAGTTTCGCAATACTACCGCTTCTAATTTATTGTATCATGGTAGTAGTTACTACGGAAGTCTCGAATGTGAATGGCTTTAAGAAAATAGGCAGACTAAAGAAATGGATGGATTGTGTGAAAGATGATAGGAATAGAAATAAAGTGAACACACTGAAATGTCGGCTAATAGAGATGTATGGAAGAAAAATACATGCTACGCCAACCCAAATAAATTACAATAAGCGCAGGAGTATGATGATGATAATAGTAGATGTTGTGTACGGTATAATATAAAGTAATGTGAGGGTACGCCTATATACTTTTTCAATAAACAATCAGTCTGCTTTGGATCTCTGTGTTTCATTGTCACAAATATAACATTGGCGACGAGGAAACGGTTTTTTTTTGTATTCGTGCGCGTGTTAAGTTTCTTTAAGATGCCGATCGGAAAAGTGGAAAGTTTTAACATCGGTACTCAAAATTGGGACACTTATATCCGTCGAGTTAAGCAGTTCATGACTTTGAACGACATTGAAAGTAACTTGCATGTGGCCACGTTGGTTACGTTAGTTGGTCCGGAGTGTTACGATTTGATGTGCGATTTGTGTTCCCCGGATCAACCAGAAGATAAGACATTTGATGTGCTTGTGAAGTTGGTCAAAGATCATTTGGAACCCGATAGATCAGAGATAGCCGAGAGACATATATACAGGCAGAGGAAGCAGAAGCAGGGTGAAAGCATTCGTTCTTACTTGCAAAGTTTGAAACATTTGGCTAAAACCTGCAATTTCGGCGCGTCGTTGGAGGTTAATTTACGCGATCAGTTCGTGTCAGGCCTATACAGCGAGGAGATGCGATCTAGGCTGTTTGCAGAGAGGAATATTGATTACAAGCGGGGTGTTGAACTGGCGCTGGCTCTCGAGGCGGCGGAGCGGCATGCGAGCGTGGCGTGCGCCCCGGCCGCGGAGGCCGCCAGCGCAGGCTCCAGCGCCGCCGCCAGCGTCGACGGCCTGCACCGCGTCGCCAGCGGGCGCCCGCGCGCCACGCGAGCCGCCCCGCCCGGCGGAGCCCGCCGCTCGTGTACGCGCTGCGGCAAGCCCGGCCATGTGGAGGGCAGGTGTCGATACAAGCATTATACGTGTGACAAGTGTGGTGAAAAAGGTCATCTAAAATCTGTGTGCACTAGGAGTGGAGTTGAAACCAGTGGTCATTCTGGTAAAAGGACGAATAAAGGTCAGTTTTATCTTGAAAACACTAGTACGGATTCTGACTCGGACAACGATTGTAACTTTTATAACTTTAGTCGTATAAATAGTAATCATAGTTATTATTGTGAGTCTAATGATGACGGTCCGTATTACATAAAATTATCAGTTGAAAACTTGTCAGTAAAATTCGAAATTGATACAGGGAGTAAGATTTCGGCCATATCACAACGATTTTATGATAAAATGTTTCTTAAATTGCCGATAAATAATAAAGTCTTAAGTTTTAAATCATATACCGGAGATATTATTCAAACTCTTGGATATATAATGGTGACAGTTTCATTTAACGATAAAAAAACTAATTTGAAATTATACATAATAAAAAATGGCGGTCCCCCGTTAATGGGACGCACTTGGATTAAAGAACTAGATCTATTGAGATGCAGTGAAATTAATAGTCACCATTATATGATCAATGAAAATGTTATGGCAAAAACTCTAAAGGAGGAGTACCCTGATGTTTTTGCAGAAGGTCTCGGCACATTCAAGTCGCATATACGACTGCATTTGAAAGACGAGACTCCGGTATTTGTAAAGGCCCGGCCACTGCCGCTGGCACTGCGCGAGCGCGTGGAAAGGGAACTTAATCGGTTACAGCGGGAAGGTGTTATTTACAAAGTTGATAGGTCGGATTATGGTACGCCAATAGTGCCAGTTGTTAAAGCTAACGGTGATATACGCATTTGCGGAGACTACAAAGTGACAATCAATCCGCGATTAAAGGACTTTCACTACCCGTTACCACGGATCGAGGAACTGTTCGCAACATTAGGTGGCGGAGTATTGTATAGTAAGCTTGATTTGTCAAACGCTTTTCAACAATGTATATTAGACAAATCCTCAAGGCCGATGACAGCGATAACGACTCACGTCGGCACATTCGTGTATAATCGTGTACCATTCGGTATTAAGTGTATACCTGAGAATTTCCAGAAAGTAATGGAAGAGACGTTGAGTGGCTTAACGTTTACGACTGTGTTTGCGGACGATATTTGTATCAGTGGGGAAAATAAGTCTTCACACATGGCAAATTTAAGGGCCGTATTGCAAAGACTAAAGGAAAACGGACTTAGGATAAATTTTTCCAAGTGTCAATTTTTTAAAGAATCTGTGACTTATTTAGGTTATAGAATTGATAAGCACGGTTTACACACAGACAACAAGAAAATTAAAGCTATTGTAGCCGCGCCAGCTCCTTGTAATATCACTCAATTAAGAAGTTTTTTAGGACTTGTAAATTTTTATTCAAAGTTTTGCGTCAACATGAGTGATGTATTAAAGCCATTATACGACTTATTAAAGAGCAATGTAAAGTGGAGCTGGAGCGACAAAAGTGAAAATGCTTTCATACGAATCAAAAAAGTCTTAAGTAGCTCTCCAGTGCTCGCTCACTATGATCCTAGTTTACAACTAATATTGGCTGTGGATAGTAGTCCCTATGGCTTAGGGGCGGTATTATTGCAGCGTTACGGTGATGGCAGCGAGCGGCCGGTTTGTTGCGCGTCGCGGACGCTTAATGCTGCCGAGTCCAACTATTCACAATTGGATAAGGAGGCATTAGCTATCGTATTTGGAGTCACTAGGCATCATCAATATGTATACGGGCGGTTTTTTATTTTAAGAAGCGATCACCGTGCACTAAGCTACATATTTGGAGAGAATAAAGGCATACCAGTTACTGCAGCCAGTAGGATTCAAAGATATGCTGTTAAATTAGCCGCATATGATTTTAAAATAGAATTTATTCGATCAGAGCAAAATAGTTTTGCAGATGCATTGTCACGTCTCCCTTTAACTTCGTCTAGAGTTCGAAATAGAGAGGATGACGACGCATGTAGTTATTTGAATTTTGTTGAGGAAAATTTTCCACTGAGTTTTAAGAATATTAAATCTGAGATGGATAAGGATCCTCTCCTCAGTAAAATTGTTGGTTATGTGATGTTTGGTTGGCCATCAAAGGTTAACATCGATCAAGAAAAACCCTATTTTACTAGAAAAGATTTATTGCATGTTGATCATGGGTGTTTAGTTTGGGGCTATAGGATAGTTATACCTAAGGTGTTACGTGAGACGATACTCAAAGAAATACATGACGGTCATCCCGGTATAGTAAAAATGAAGCAGATAGCGCGCAACTACGTGTGGTGGGAAACATTGGACAATGATATCGAGAGTATTTGCGGTGAGTGCGCGGCGTGCGTGTCACAGCGCGCGCAGCCGGCGCCCGCACCGTTGCACTCGTGGCCGTGGCCTGAGGAGCCCTGGTCGCGTATTAATGTTGATTTCTTAGGCCCGTTACACAATCGTTATTATTTAATTATAGTGGATGCTCACTCGAAATGGATCGAGGTGGAGCGAGTGAGTACCACCTCAGCGGCTGTTGTCATTGATTGCTTTAGGCGAATATTTGCTCGTTTTGGCATTCCTAAAAGGTTAGTCAGTGACAACGGTCCGCCGTTTTCATCTGTTGAACTAGCAGTATATTTAAAACACAACGGCATAAAACATTTACCGGTTGCACCTTATCATCCCGCTAGCAATGGTGCCGCCGAAAATGCGGTGCGCACTATCAAACGAGTATTAAAGAAAGCAGCAATCGAGAATGTTAGCGATAATACAGCTCTAAGTAAGTTTTTGTTCATGTACCATAATACTGAACATAGCACTACGGGGCGCGAGCCGGCCGTGGCGATGTTTGGGCGTCGGCTGCGCGGCCGGTTAGACTTGCTGCGGCCCGACACGGCGGAGCTGGTGCGCGCCGCGCAGCTGGCGCAGGAGCAGCGCGCGGCCGCGACCAATCCGCCGCTGCGCCAGGCTGAGGCCGGGGACGCTGTCATCATGCGTGACTACTCCAAACATAGGCAAAAATGGGCAGATGGTGTAGTGGTTCGTAGGTCCGGACCGGTCACTTATGCTGTTAAAACTAATGACGGGCGAGTGCATAAGCGTCACATTGATCAGTTTCTAAATAAAAACGTTAGGAAATCTAGGTTTTCGCTCGCTGGCCCGAGTCAAGAGCAACTCATTGAGTCTAGCATACTAGATGTTAGTGTTGCAGGATCATTGAATGACTCCACGAAAGATTCTACGATAAAAAGTAACGAGGAATGCCTGGTAGGCAAAACAACTACGTCGCCCATAATTAACGCAACCAGTAGTCGTTCGCCGCCAACACCGCCAAATGTTAACATTCATTTACGCCGGAAAGCTGCCGTAGATTGTGAAAAGAAGATAAAAGATATTAGATGAACGATTGGTTTTGTAAACAAGACTACTCACAACTACTATAATAATGTTAGAAGATACTTTTTCGTTGTAGCAAACTTAGTAGGTCTTGTATTATTTTAGAGGAACGTTTTACAGTTGTACCTACTTAGATAATTATTGTTAAGAAACAGATCAACAATGTATATTATAAAATTAGTTTTAAGATATTGTTGCTTGTTATTCAAATGGTAATAGCATTTGTTGTTTGAATACTTTGCTTGTTTATTTGTTATTTACTTTAGGTTAAGGGGGGACAATGTTGTGTACGGTATAATATAAAGTAATGTGAGGGTACGCCTATATACTTTTTCAATAAACAATCAGTCTGCTTTGGATCTCTGTGTTTCATTGTCACAAATATAACAGTAGATACTAGAAGCTAAATATGCTCTAGATATTAAAAAAATAATAAAATTTACTTATTGTTTGTTACAAGTATAAATTATCAAACATATTACGTTAATTTCCGAATACTTCACCTGATAAAAATTAAATCAGAAGATTGAATAAAGATATTATGCAGTAAGTATTAAATAATAATAACACTCAAATTCTTGGTACTACAAGCAATAAATGATATTCCGTTACCTCTTTCAGTTCAAAAATTTTAGTATCATCGAATTCGGATGCAACATTTGCTGGTATAGAAAGGGCTTCTCTTGCTCTGGAAGCTGAACGGGATCTTGATTGCGGTGGGACAGTTATCTCGTTTCCACTCTCGGATATAATAGAGCTGTTGGAAAACAAAATGTTATTTCAAATAAAGTTAGTCGTGCTATTTGATACTGTAGGTGCAATAGAAGAAAATACACAAGATGTGAGAAACAGAAACTGGTTTTGTGTTCAATCGAAATTTTGAAATGAAATTTGATTTTTTTGACAAAGACCTTTAAATATATCAGCTTTATATTATACAGTTGTAGGTACAGGTACTACAACTTCACGCTTACAAGTATTGCACGGAGATACATGCTGCACAGACCCCAGATAAATTGGGATAAGGGCAGGAGGATGATGAAGGACACGATGAAATTATTATTATTTTTGACTGTTTAGACATAACCTTTATAGTATTATATTATCTGTGCCTTAAGTGACTAAAATGAATGTGTTCAAATAAATTCGATTATAAAAAAATTCGTAACAGAACACAAAAATATACGTCAGCTTTATATTAAAAATGCTGAAAGGTAGTAGTTAAGTAAAAGCTTTTAAGTGAAATACGATGAAATTATGAATATTTCAGATATTACTTTTAGTGATAAAATAGAAAATACAAAAGTCCCTATTTCACGGTTTTAATATTCAACCTAACGCCTTTTCAATCATTTCTCAATAAAGACATTTTACAGCGTTGAAATAGCTTTTTGTTAAACCCAGTGCGCGTGCCGGAAATTAAAAATTACAAATGAAGATTTTTTTATGGTGGCCGTACAAAGGAATGTAACAGAGCGATAAATATTCCTACGTAATTAATATATGGTAATTGAAAACGTCGGAATTAAAAGCACAAATAGGTACTCAGTTACTCACGCAATCTGTTGATATTTTTTTCACTTTCACTTGGAATATAGATTACTATTTTATTATTTAGCTTATTTATTTGTTAGGTAAAGTAACTGATGGACTGATCCAGTAGTTTCCGGTTTGAATCCTGCTCACAAGCCAATTTTTCTGCTCACAATTTATATCTTTTACTTTTGAAACTGTATTTTCAAGATTATCAAGAAATATAACGTTATAGTGTTAAAAGGAATATAAATTTAAAACCAGTATTTACTAAATATTGCAATGAACTACATTATATTTTAAAATAATATAAATAACTCCATTAATATACGATCTGATTCATCATAACTTGTAATATAATTAGGTCAGATTTGCCGATTATCGATATTTTCCACAATTAATAAACAGGTTCCAATTATCGGTAAAGCAGTATCCAAAATTGAATCAAATATATTATGTTTAACAATTCAATTCAGTTAAATTCATTTCTTTTTCGTGAATATAGGTACAATGGTTGTTATAATGTCAGGGGTATTATTAGAGCCTCTATATCCTGTCACTAAAGTAATGCACAAAATTACAATCATAATAATATTAAACAAACAAAACATGTTTCAATGAATGCATAAATACTGAAAAATACTTGTTTATCAATGTCCAATTTCACCGTTAATAATTTATCAGTTAAGTATAACCAACACGAATAATATTGACACAGCTATTAGAAATAAAAAAAATGTGCAAGAATTAGTAGGTACCTATTCAGTACTTACTCTCCTGGAGAAAGAGACTGAAGAAGATTCTCTTTAAATTTCCTTATTTCATCTTTAGCATCGTCAGGTCGGCTACGGCGGCGCTCTCCATTTGAACCCCTCTGCAAATTGCATCAATTTTAGTAGGACAAACTTACATCCTGTTGCAGAAAACTGAAAAAATGCTTGACGTGAAAAATTCAAACGCGGAAATTACAGCACTTTGCACACCGACTGGTAATCACAATATGTTGTTATTAGCACAAAAGAAGATGTCCAGACATCAGATAATAGTTAAAAAATCGCCCTGTACCATATATGGCTCATTGGACAGAAAATGGCTTAACACAAACAGACATCACAAACAGCCCATTATTGTTCCATTGCTGGGTATCATGGGCTTCTTCTCAGAATGAGAAGGATTCAGGCTTTAGTCTACCACGTTAACCTATTGCGGGTTGGCAGACTACACACTCCTTCAAATAATTTATGGAGCACTCTCAGGTGTACAGGTTTCCTCACGATGTTATCCTTCATCGATTAAACTAGTTATAATTCCATTCTGATCTAAATAATATTAGCACAAAGGAATATAATAATTTCTTAGATTTTCATGATCACTACACATTATAATAAAACTAAATTTAACCGGATTTCATCGCGTATAGTATTTAAATTGGTTTTCCTGACGATTCGATAGCTTTGCAGCATTCGTGGTCGCAGGTTTCCATATTAGTGTAAAATCTATGGTAGCAGGAAGACTAAGATGACAAGCGTCTTTACAGAAATTTCTAAAAATTATTTTAAACTTCCGTACAATTTTTTACACTGTAAAAGATAATGACATTGTGAGTGATTACTGCGTGCATTGAAACAATATACGCGATGTAATCCGGTTATACTTTGTTAAAGGATTATTTTGCTGCCCTAAAATGTTCACTGCCCAGACAATAGACACCATAGTTAAACAATGACCCTGTTCCATATATGGCTCATTGGACAATGAATGGGTTAACGTAATTTCCTAAGTATCGCCTATTACGACATCCAAGGGTAGAAAAAATATCCTATTCTGTGCCAGGGTCCAAAGAAACAAAAAAAAAATTGTTGAAAGAAATAAAGTTCATTAATTTCCTTTTGTTTGATGAAATCAACAAATACAATCGACAGTTAAAATATTAATTCTAAGCTTGAAGTGACCCGAAAAGATAACACTGGAGACTTCTCAAACTCTCGAATCAAGTCTCAAATTTGAGAAGAGAAATTACTTACCTGTCAAAACTTTGTTCACAGTTTAATTTACAAGGGCGACAAACTCTGTATTCACTTTGTTTACATTGTTATTAAAAATGTAATAAAGGTAAGTCAGTAGCTTAGGATATAGCTTTAGAACTACTTACTCTTTTCGTAGCTCCATTAGTATCTTGCTCTGCCATGTTATCAAAAGTGTTATATAATACGATTTTTCTTTCCCTGAAGTGTCCTATGCGTGTTTCCACGACCGTACTGTCTAAAGCAAGAATTGTAACTACACTTGAAGAATATTATATTTACATTGCATTTTCCGTCAGCCGAGATAATTATTTATTTCGGACGGATGCACGCAAATTTCGAGATTAGCCGTGATGTTTGCCTCAACTAATTAATCTTTGGGGTAAAACTGCTCTAAGATTTCCAGGTCAACAAATTGTTTGTGCAACGTTTACACGTTTGGAACTTGTTCAGTGAGAAGGGTTAAACGCTTAGTATTGTTTGTGTTTATTTTGGCAAATATGTTGGCTGAACGTTCCGAATTTAACGCCATCAGCACGAGGCTTGCAATTATTTTATTCATGCACAAGGATATTATTCATTTCCCAGATTTACCATTGTAATCTACTGTTTGATTTCTCTACGGATTGCTAGGTTGCCTCAATATTAGTAATATTGTTGTGAGCAAATACAGTACATCTCTTACTAACATTAATATTAAATTTTGTGGTTTGTGACGTTAATCTAATCTCATCTAATCGTGTATGAATACGTATGTTGGCAAGAGATCAAAAATGAATAACGACTATTAATCTTAGTGATATGACCAGGATAGTCAATTTAATAATATTTTACGATCCAGGTGGAACCGTAATGATGTCAGAAATAAATTTAATGTGTCAACATATTAAACCTCCCTCAGATACGTAATAAACTTCAAGATTTTAAAGTTCACGCGTAATAACATGTTCAAAATGATTAAACTCAAAGAGAAAGTTAGAAAAAATATAGGTTTATTTTTCTAAAATGATCCGTAAGAATTTACAATATGACACAAAATAGACTTCAAAGAAAAAATACAAAATATTTTAATAATTATGACACAGATTCCTGTAATCAGACAGCTTGACACTAAGGAATAATTATTACATATGTAGGTGGGCACTTTAAGATTTAAGAGGTAATAAATAAGCAGAAGTATTTATATTTCAAGCATGGCGGAATTAATTAAAAGATGACAAACAAAACATAATCAACTCGCTACTGTCCCACTGCTGGGCACGGACCTGTTCTCAAAATGAAATGAGTTTACGGTTAGTTCACCACGCTGGCCTTGTGCGGGATGATTCATCATCATCAACTCAGCCTATCGCTGTCCACTTCTGGACTAAAGCCTCTCCTAAGTTGCGCCACAACACTCGATGGGATGATTTACGGAAACAAAAATAAAAAAGACGAATGTAGAATCTAAATGCACTTTATAAAAATACATTGAAAAAATATTTCAGTTACATAAAACCAAATCATTCATACAAATAAATTTGGTAGAATAACCTTTGAAGTAATTCTATTGAGCATAATAAGTATCTACCTATTGAATATCTTAATCTTAATGAAACTCAAATAACGATGGAAGATTTTCTACGAAAATAAGCAAGACATGTTGTTTAGTAGAAGTAGGTGACGAAAATACGGAAAGTTTCCATAAAAGTAAATGGTTTGAACAAAAGTTAACTACCTATAATCTTGACGTCATTTTCCGCGTTTTATGCAGAGAGATGAGATCCTTTAGCTTTTACGATTTCGTTTTTGAGTATACATAAACAATAATTCCGTGTGGTGCCGGACATAAAGAATATAGCACCACCCCATCTCTTCTCGTGGGTGTCGTAAAAGGCAACTAAGGAGTTCACCAGAGGGTGGGCAGCAGAGTTCTCTGAGTATTTATTCAACCAACTGCGATCGCCAACCCGCCTGCCAAACGTGGTGATTATGGCTCGCTTTGGGGAGACCTATGTCCAGCAGTGGAAGTCTTTCAGCTGAAATGATGATGAAACAATAAATTAAGGAAGATTATTGAATGTTATTTATCATTTATGTAACGCTCATTTAATGGAAGATTGCGTAACCAACATTAATTAAAAACATATTTTTACGTCAATGTTCTACCAAAAGAGCGATATACAACGTGGAGATGACAATACGACAATAAATGAAAACATGGTTATTACTAGTCTATAGAAGTTTTAAACATTTATCGAAAAACTAAATTTTTGAACAAAATAAATATTAAAAACATTTATCGAAAAACTAAATTTTTGAACAAATTAAATATTAAAAAAAATTATCGGAAAAACTAAATTTTTGAACAAAATAAATATTAAAAACATTTATCGAAAAACCAAATTTTTTAACAAAATAAATATTAAAATATCGAAGTAATATGTAGGTAACACCATTTTTAATCATCTGTAATAATTGAGAAAGAGAGTATAAAATCATCTGGATTCGCTTACGTCTTTGACCTAACGATCTTTGCCTAGAATAATGGTCCTACATTCAAAATTAATTAAATTAAAATAATTTCATGTGGCGTAACTATTATCTGGATTTGATTATTTTTTTGTATACGGTCGGAGGACGTAATACTCTGTACGTAGTTTTATTTATGTCGTATTGTCATATCCACTTTGTATAAACTAGCCTATGCCCGTGGCTTCACCCACGATACAGTTTATCATTGAAAGACGTTATCGTGCATACTTCAGATACTATTTATCTTCCCAAGATAAAAAGTATTTTTCTTAATCTGTTTTATGATCTATCTGTGTGCCAAATTTCATCCAAATCCGTTCAGCTGTTTCAGCGTGATTAGTACGAGAGCCAATTGTAAAAAAGTCTTCAAATACCGATTTTCGTGGGGCTCACTTCCGCCATACGGACATCTTGTATGTACTTATTCGGCATGTTTTTCTTTCATTTGCCACCTTATTTAAAATAATCGATCCAGAAGTTATCTAGAAATACCGCTAAATAGAATAGCCCGGCCGCCATCTTTGCTGCGTCATAGCTAACACCCCCATACCCCTAGGAAGTGACTACCGCACTTTTTGTGTTCAAGAAAACATGCCAAATAAGACAACTGGTATGTCCGCATGGCGGAACTGAGTCCCACGGAAGCGTCGAAAATGTCCATTGGCACATGATTGAATGACAAAAAAACAAATATCCTTACTTTCACATTAAATTCATAATATTAGTAGGAAGTAAGATTTATCACGACTTATTACGTTCACTATCCAGACAGAAGACACAATAGTTAAACAATCGCCCTGTATCGTATAAGGCTTATTGGAGAGGGAATGGGTTAAATGCATATTCTTTTCAAGATTGTGTCATAAGTAAACCTCTATAAATTGACGACCTCTGTGGTCTAGTGGTTCGAGTGTCGGACTGCTGATAACGAGGTCGTGGGTTCGATGCCCACAGGACACAAATATTTGTGTGATGAACATAAGTGTTTGTGTTGGTCTGGGTGTGTTGCTTATGTATTATAAGTATGTATTTACAAAAAAAAAGTATATACGTATTATATCCATTGTCTAGTACCCATACCACAAGCTCTGCTTAGTTTGGGACTGGATGGTGCTGTGTAAAAATGTCCCAAAGATAATAATAATTATTATTATATTATTAATTTCTAAGTTTTCTCTATAAGTACACCGCCAACTGCCAGTTACGTTTTCTTGTAAATTTCAAGTTAATCCAATTTTTGTCTGTACGAAATTCATTTTAGCGATAAGACCGCCTATTTATTTATTTATTTATATTATTTATTTATATATGCTTTATTGTACACCATAGAAAACATTACATTGAATATGCATTTAAACTATTGTACAAATGGCGGCCTTATCGCGATCAGAGATTTCTTCCAGGCAACCTTAGGATGGACAAGAATGAACTGGACAGAAAATGGGGTTGTCAGATGTGCAATTTCGATACATAATTTAATAATAAAATAAAATACTATACTACTACTATAAAATAACAACAAAAATATATTCTATAAATCCTAATATATAAATACTATATGCATATATACATATAAATAATAAGCAACGGTAAAGTAATTAAAAACGACCACATACAGGAGAAGAAACATGTTCATAGTGACAAATAATGCTCCTTCACAAGCCTCTTAAACACTGGCAGCGATTGCGCTCTTCTAATAGGCACTGGCAATGCATTCCACAAACGAGCAGCCTGAACCGTAAAGGATTTGTCAAAAAATGTATATTGTTAGAATAGAATAGAATAGAATAATAATTTATTTTCAAAGAATGTAGGTGCATGAAATAAAGGTGTTAACGGTAGAGTGACCCTTGTACAAACTACCTATTGTTCGTATGTACTATGCTCGTGTTTGTTACAACTTTATTTTTATTTTTATGGTGTACAAACAATAAAGTATACTCTATCTATCTATAATAATTATTGGGCCTCTCACGTCATTTGATACAGAAAAAGTATACAAAATACTCAAGTAGGTACGAAAGACTCAAATACAAAATTCGAGACTAATCTCCCAAGAAGTCCAGTGCCACTTAGAAATTACGTTCGTCTGGTTCGTTCATCTGATCAGCTAAATAAACGCGATCATGCAAATAAGGCAGCATCTCAAGTAAATCAGCCGCCGCCGCCGCAGGGTAATCCGCACCGCGAACAAGTGTAAGCGGGTTTTTAATCAATTACAAATGCAACGGTTTAGGAGAGTCCAAATGAGATTCTTGTAGGGCTGCCTAAATTCTGTTTTTGGGATACTGATCGTTTATGCACACTTAAGCAGTGATAGCCTAGTAGTTGAACGCTTGCCTTCCATGCAGGAAGGTGTGAGTTCAATTCAGGCCCACACCTTTTTGAATTCATGTGCGGATTTATATTCGATTATCACTTGCTTTAACGGAGAAGAAAAACATCGCGAGGAAACCTGCACACCTGAGAGTGCTCCATACAGTTCTCAATGGTGTGTGTAGTCCGCCAACCCACACTAGGCCAGCGTGGTCGACTAGGGCCTTAGCCTTCTCGTTCTGAGAAGAGGCCCGTGCCCAGCAGTGGGACAGTAATTGGCTGGTTATGTATGTATGTTATGTATGCACACTTATACAGCTGCATATAATATATATATATATATATAGGTAGCTGTCTGTTGTATGTTTCCAGTTTAATTACATAACCAGCCCATTACTGTCCCACTGCTGGGCACGGGCCTCTTCTCAGTACGAGAAGGCTAAGGCCTTAATCCACCACGCTGGCCTAGTGCGGGTTGGCGGTTTAATTAAACTTATAAAATTTTATACCTACATAAGTTCATCAGCAAATTATTATGTCTCATCGCTCAAGGCGATTTCTTCCAGACAACCTGATGGACAATATTATCATAGGTAAGTAAAGAGAAGGATAGTATGCAGCGTAACAACTTATTAGAATACATATACTACATACATAAATACTATTGTAAAACTATTACACAACTACATAAATATGACCTACAATAAACGTAATACATACAATATAATGAGTCTTAATATATTACTGAATAAAATATACAAAAATGTAGGCAGTAAACACAGTGACAGCTATAGTTAGAAGTTGAGTGTATATTCGTTGTAACGTACAGTCAAACAACAATAATAACAATAACAATAGTAATAACCATTATAAGTGGAACTGGCTTAGTATGTGAATTTCATACAGGACAGGCTTAGCTTACAGTGCCGTAACTAGGACTGTGCCAGCGGTGCCCAGGCACAGGGCGCAGACCCTGGAAGGGCGCAGAAATTACCAGACCAGGACCAAGTTTTGGGTAATGAAGGGTACAGTTATAGAAGCTCAAATCGGTCGCATAAAAGACTAGTTACGGCACTGTCAGCTTATACTCGTTTTTACCGAAATGCGATTGACGGTACAAAATAATCGTGAAATTCGTGAATCACTCTTTCAATACCATCAGCCCCGTCGCCAACGTTGCTGACTGTTTAATCTTTTCGCGACATGAGATATTCTCGACATGACACGAGAGAAGTGGGTCATGTAAATATTTATTACACCTCACATACCTACACAAATTCACGTACATCCCCAGAATCATAAACATTAGACCCCGTACATGTGTAAGACAATATCAATCACATGAATTTTTATTCATATTGTTAATTAATTCATTTTTGCTTGTTATTTTAATTTTCTTATTAAATACAATTTCGGAACTAACATTACAGGTAGAACAGTTCTTGCTAGTTTTGCAAGACCACTTTTATGCCAATAAATAAATTTATTTATTTTTCATCATCATCATTTCAGCCGAAAGACGTCCACTGCTGGACATAGGCCTCCCCCAAGCATCGCCACAACGACCGGTCCTGTGCCTTCCGCAACCAGCGGATTCCCGCGACCTTCACCAGGTCGTCGGTCCACCTTGTGGGGGGCCTACCCACGCTGCGCCTTCCAGTACGCGGTCGCCACTCCAGAACTTTACTGCCCCATCGGCCATCCGTTCTGCGAGCAATGTTTATGTTTTGTATTTATTTTTAATTTTTTGTAAATAACAATATTACTTAAGAAATCAAAATAATTATTACTCATACCGTGAACAATCTTACCATAGGTAAATATTTTGTAGTACAGTCGACCGCACGTCATCTTAAGTGGTACGCTTTAATTACGAAAACCGTCCTTACTGTTCACGAAATAAAGAAGCAGTCACGATCAAATTGTTACCACTGACGTGCAGTCAACGGTACCTTTTTTTCGAGGTGGAAACCTTCAAAAAGCTATCGGCCTCGTGGGGTAGAGGCTGGGGTGTGTGGGATTTTTACCCCACTAAAACTTTCCCGGTGACTAACTTCAGCACAATAGAGGGGGGACTCCGGGAATGGGTATGCTACCGGTGCCCCCCCTGCGCTACACCTGTAAGGCACGTCCCAGGGGAGACTTGTCTCCCTGAACACCTTCCCGATGCGAAAGAATAAGACGACACGGGAACACAGCGTGCCACCGTCATCCCTGAGGTCACCCAGTGGACGCCTAAAGTCCCCAATCTCGACGCCCGTGACCTCAAAGCCCCCCCCGCACATCTGTCTTATTGACAGAGCAGGGGGTGCGGTGGGTCGACTGTACCTAGTAAAGTAATATTTATGTAAGCGAAGTTTTAATTAACAACGCACAAATGCGAACAAAGAAGACAATGGTGCCGATTCTCTTGTACACCCACCTAAACCTAACTATAACTAAAATTTACAAATTTTAGTTTAGAAAATCATAAAACTTATTCTGTGTTTATCTTTTTCTTATTTTAGAAAACTTGTTGACAGCTCTAATAATTGAGTTTGACGCATCTATGTTGAATTGGCGGTGTTACCAGTACATCTTAAAAAATTATTAAAGAGTGAATGGAATGACCGAAAGTTCACAAAAACAGAAGGAAATTAAATAATAATTATATTTGGAATTATTAGTTTATCATTAAAATTAAGAAGAAAAAATCATGTCACGAAATAAAGTACATTTTTGTTTTATATTTTCAATTAAATATATTAATTGGAATAATGTGATCAGATTAAAGAGCTAGGTTATTATTTTCTACGGCCCGTATTACAAAACGATACTCAAGCGTTGATCACTGTTTAAAACTAGTTTTGAGTTGAGCTTTGATTTTAGAACGTTCCTCAAGCAGAGATTTATTGATCACAGTTCAGCTAAGTTTAGCTTTATTTTATACTGTCACCTGTTTCGGTATTTGAGCAGAGATTTGATCTGTAATCAATCACTTTAGTGTGGTCCAAACTACGCTTGAGTAGAGATTTCTATTTTAATTCAGGTCAAATTCGTGTGTTATGTTGTTGAATTAAAGTTTATAATAATTACCGTTCTGGAATAAGACCTATACTCATGTAACAATTCTATCCTTAAGTAGTGATCAGGTGATTGGAGTTTAAACTGTACTTGAGGAACCTTCTGTAATACGGGCCTAAGAGTACCTATCAAAGGAGATATATTGTTATTATTGCAGCGTATCATATTGTATATCTTAAACTACGAGAAACAGAGCTATTTGCAAAAAACGCAAGGACCTTTGATTTCCATGGGCAATCACAATAATAAACTATTTCTTTAATTTAAAAAGCTGGAATTTCCCTTTTTAAATACGTGGTTAAAAAGTTCTAGCACCCAGGACACGAAATTTCTCAAAAAAGTTGAATAAATTAGAAAAAGCTAAAAAGTACCACGCAGGATTACAAACTTGGAGACGCTACTATTATCTGATCTGTTTTGGAGACTTTCTCCCCAAAAGAGGGAAAATTTGTGAATTCAGGCTTTTTAGGGACACATATTAGCATAAAATGATAGAATTGAATGTCAAACATTTTATTATACCAGGCCCCTCAGAAAGTATTGCGAAAAAAAGTTTTTATATATGGGAGACTGGCCAGTTATAATGTTTTTCGAAAATATGATTATTTATAAGTAAAAATAAGTAAGTTCCAATTTCAAAATTTCCCTCCACATTTTTTGCGAGTTAATTCAAAGTATTGTGTCTCACTGAAATATGGATCTGCGCCGGGAACATTTTAGAGCTATGATTTTATACGATTTCAAGTGTCGCCTGAAACCGGATGAATCGTACGATAGACTTCAAATGGCATTCATGGATGAAGGCCCTTCCAAGGCAACCGTGTATCGTTGGTATAACGAATTCAAGCGCGGTCGACCAACTTTGGGGGATGACGAAAGAAGCGGTCGCCCTTTGACGGCTGTTACCGAAGAAAACGTGCTAGCAGTGAAAAATTTAATCCAAGACAATAGGCGAATTACATATCAGGAGATTCAACACATATTGAAGATTGGATCGGGAAGCGTTCACGAGATTCTACACAGCCGTCTTCGCGTGAGGAGGATAGTATCACGCTGGGTGCCGCACAACCTCACCGATGCTCAGAAGCAGGCCCGGGTGGAATGGTGCCGTGATATGCTTAACAAATTTGAAGCAGGCTCGTCTCGGCGTGTTTACGACATCGTTACAGGTGATGAGTCCTGGATTTATCAATACGACCCAGAAGCCAAGCGCCAGTCGACTGTTTGGGTGTTTCAAAATGAGCCAACGCCTACCAAAGTGAAGCGATCTAGAAGCGGGGGTAAGATTTTGATCGCTAGCTTTTTTAATTTGACTGGCCACTTGGTATCAATTCCCTTACGGGATCAAAGAAGCATTAATGCCGAATGGTATACTACCAAATGTTTGCCAGAAGTTTTCTCTGTTATAAGCAACAAGCGACCAAACACAGGGCTCCGCGGGCTACTGCTCCACCACGACAATGCACCTGCGCACACCGCACTCAAAACGAGGGACTTCCTGGACAGCACGCCAGTCAAACTCCTGGGTCACCCTCCTTACAGCCCTTATCTAGCACCGTGTGACTTCTTTTTATTCCCAAAAATAAAAAATCAGCTCAAAGGGATACAATTTTCGTCACCGGAAGATGCGCTGGCTGCGTTCGAGCAGGCTGTAAACGAGGTGTCTGCGGCGGACTGGAAAAAGTGTTTTGAAAACTGGTTTAGGCGCATGAATCTTTGTATAGAGGCTGGTGGAAAGTACTTTGAAAAGATTTGATAAAAATATATGTACGTATAGAACAATTTTTTTTAGTTTCGCAAAACTTTCTGAGTGTCCCACGTATAGGTACCTCTTCTCATCGAAATTATACATTTCATTGTATATTTCTATGAACAATTTACCTTTCTGCTGAATCTACAACAACTGCAACCACATAGTAGGCATCCATTATTTATTTTAAACTACCTAAAAACTATAAAAATGAATAAAATAAGCTTTGCAATTTTAGTTGTTGATAACTAATTATAGTCGACATGTATTTTGATGCCTTCTAAAAATAGTCAGATTTAGGTTGACATTTCTAATATTAGGTGAAAAACGTCAATTACAGAATAGCAAAATGACAATTTTTACTAAGTTGAATAACTAAACTAATTTTGGTCCTGTCAAACCAAAAATTTGTTTTAAAGTGAATTTCAGAATAGAAAACGTCGTTTGACAGGACTAAACTAAATTTAGGTGATTTTTAGTCTAGTTTAGAGAATTTTGTGACAAGAGAATCGGCACCAATGTCTGTTATGACTAATGAATCGGTTTTAATTTATAAAAGAAGCTTTTAAAAGGTTTTGTACGCTCTTTATAATAACAACAGTATAATAAAAATAGTACGGCGAACAAGGTGCATGGTAGATAATTAACTTTTTTACAATATTCGTAGCTCATAGGATGGTATATGTATGTATACAGTATGTAACGAAAACTCTGTTGTTCTGTCTTCTTCTTCTATCGTGTCGACATGAGCTACATAATGATAACAGCTCATGCCGTGGGCCAAAGATTAGCCAGTCAGCAGGTTGGTAGCGGGGCTGACTGCCCAGGGTGCGCCGGACGATCAATTAAATATCGTCACTCGTGGAGGCTCTTTTAATGCACCCCAGTAATAATAATAATAATGTTGTTCTGTGAGCTACGTTATCCGAATCGATATTCATACGCAAGGACACAGGACACAGCTCATTTGGAAAAACTCTTCAATAAAAATAACCAAATGAAATATTAAATCATTATTAAAAGTAATTATACCACTTTCAATTTACAATTTAATATTTACTTTGATTGTTTTTATTGATATAATCACTAGGTGAATGAGTTTTGAATGATATAATCACTTTTTTCTTGACAGAAAAATCCCAATAATACTTTTTCGGAATCGAACCTAGGATCCCACGCTTGGCATTCACGCGTAGTAAGTAATAGGTAATTTGTGATCACGCTTGCAAACCATTAGACTAACGAGGCAGTCACTATAAGATATGGTGTCTCTTAATATGCGAATTTTAATCAAAATAGATTGTTAACTTGCTTTGATCACCAATCTGATCCTTATCACTATTAATCCTGTCTTCTTTTTCTTGCGTTTTAATGGTTCTTCACAATGATATTTAAAAGTATAGATATTTCATACCCTACCAAAATAAACGAAAAAAAAAAAACCGTACGCAGCGGCAGCAGAGTACACATAAACTAGAACAAAATAAGTAAGTTAGTTACTTCAAGTTACTTTCGCATCATAATTGGAACAATTTCTGTATACACACGACGGAATTTTTTTTTTCACCGATCACGCTCGGCGCTTTACCTGACGCGGATTAATAGAAAAACGTCCTAATTACGTTTTCGAGTCTTCAGTTTGCGAGCGCCAATAACATATCTGTACTTTTATATATCATTGGTTCACTCACACTCAGTTCATACATGTGATATTTGTCATATTTAAATAATAAAATAAAATACTATACTACTACTATAAAATAACAACAAAAATATATTCTATAAATCCTAATATATAAATACTATATGCATATATACATATAAATAATAAGCAACGGTAAAGTAATTAAAAACGACCACATACAGGAGAAGAAACATGTTCATAGTGACAAATAATGCTCCTTCACAAGCCTCTTAAACACTGGCAGCGATTGCGCTCTTCTAATAGGCACTGGCAATGCATTCCACAAACGAGCAGCCTGAACCGTAAAGGATTTGTCAAAAAATGTATATTGTTAGAATAGAATAGAATAGAATAATAATTTATTTTCAAAGAATGTAGGTGCATGAAATAAAGGTGTTAACGGTAGAGTGACCCTTGTACAAACTACCTATTGTTCGTATGTACTATGCTCGTGTTTGTTACAACTTTATTTTTATTTTTATGGTGTACAAACAATAAAGTATACTCTATCTATCTATAATAATTATTGGGCCTCTCACGTCATTTGATACAGAAAAAGTATACAAAATACTCAAGTAGGTACGAAAGACTCAAATACAAAATTCGAGACTAATCTCCCAAGAAGTCCAGTGCCACTTAGAAATTACGTTCGTCTGGTTCGTTCATCTGATCAGCTAAATAAACGCGATCATGCAAATAAGGCAGCATCTCAAGTAAATCAGCCGCCGCCGCCGCAGGGTAATCCGCACCGCGAACAAGTGTAAGCGGGTTTTTAATCAATTACAAATGCAACGGTTTAGGAGAGTCCAAATGAGATTCTTGTAGGGCTGCCTAAATTCTGTTTTTGGGATACTGATCGTTTATGCACACTTAAGCAGTGATAGCCTAGTAGTTGAACGCTTGCCTTCCATGCAGGAAGGTGTGAGTTCAATTCAGGCCCACACCTTTTTGAATTCATGTGCGGATTTATATTCGATTATCACTTGCTTTAACGGAGAAGAAAAACATCGCGAGGAAACCTGCACACCTGAGAGTGCTCCATACAGTTCTCAATGGTGTGTGTAGTCCGCCAACCCACACTAGGCCAGCATGGTCGACTAGGGCCTTAGCCTTCTCGTTCTGAGAAGAGGCCCGTGCCCAGCAGTGGGACAGTAATTGGCTGGTTATGTATGTATGTTATGTATGCACACTTATACAGCTGCATATAATATATATATATATATATATATATATATATATATAGGTAGCTGTCTGTTGTATGTTTCCAGTTTAATTACATAACCAGCCCATTACTGTCCCACTGCTGGGCACGGGCCTCTTCTCAGTACGAGAAGGCTAAGGCCTTAATCCACCACGCTGGCCTAGTGCGGGTTGGCGGTTTAATTAAACTTATAAAATTTTATACCTACATAAGTTCATCAGCAAATTATTATGTCTCATCGCTCAAGGCGATTTCTTCCAGACAACCTGATGGACAATATTATCATAGGTAAGTAAAGAGAAGGATAGTATGCAGCGTAACAACTTATTAGAATACATATACTACATACATAAATACTATTGTAAAACTATTACACAACTACATAAATATGACCTACAATAAACGTAATACATACAATATAATGAGTCTTAATATATTACTGAATAAAATATACAAAAATGTAGGCAGTAAACACAGTGACAGCTATAGTTAGAAGTTGAGTGTATATTCGTTGTAACGTACAGTCAAACAACAATAATAACAATAACAATAGTAATAACCATTATAAGTGGAACTGGCTTAGTATGTGAATTTCATACAGGACAGGCTTAGCTTACAGTGCCGTAACTAGGACTGTGCCAGCGGTGCCCAGGCACAGGGCGCAGACCCTGGAAGGGCGCAGAAATTACCAGACCAGGACCAAGTTTTGGGTAATGAACAGGGTACAGGGTACAGTTATAGAAGCTCAAATCGGGCGCATAAAAGACTAGTTACGGCACTGTCAGCTTATACTCGTTTTTACCGAAATGCGATTGACGGTACAAATAATCGTGAAATTCGTGAATCACTCTTTCAATACCATCAGCCCCGTCGCCAACGTTGCTGACTGTTTAATCTTTTCGCGACATGAGATATTCTCGACACGACACGAGAGAAGTGGGTCATGTAAATATTTATTACACCTCACATACCTACACAAATTCACGTACATCCCCAGAATCATAAACATTCGACCCCGTACATGTGTAAGACAATATCAATCACATAATTTTTTATTCATATTGTTAATTAATTAATTTTTGCTTGTTATTTTAATTTTCTTATTAAATACAAATAATACAATTTAGGAACTCAAATTACAGGAAGAACAGTTCTTGCTAGTTTTGCAAGACCACTTTTATGCCGATAAATAAATTTATTTATTTTTAATTTTTTGTAAATAACAATATTACTTAAGAAATCTAAATAATTATTACTCATACCGTGAACAATCTTACCATAGGTAAATATTTTGTAGTACAGTCGACCGCACGTCATCTTAAGTGGTACGCTTTAATTACGAAAACCGTCCTTACTGTTCACGAAATAAAGAAGCAGTCACGATCAAATTGTTACCACTGACGTGCAGTCAACGGTCCCTTTTTTTCGAGGTGGAAACCTTCAAAAAGCTATCGGCCTCGTGGGGTAGAGGCTGGGGTGTGTGGGATTTTTACCGCACTAAAACTTTCCCTGTGACTAACTTCAGCACAATAGAGGGGGGACTCCGGGAATGGGTATGCTACCGATGCCCCCCCTGCGCTACACCTGTAAGGCATGTCCCAGGGGAGACTTTTGTCTCCCTAAACACCTTCCCGATGCGAAAGAATAAGACGACACGGGAACACAGCGTGCCACCGTCATCCCTGAGGTCACCCAGTGGACGCCTAAAGTCCCCACTCTGGACGCCCGTGACCTCATAGCCCCCCCCGCACATCTGTCTTATTGACAGAGCAGGGGGTGCGGTGGGTCGACTGTACCTAGTAAAGTAATATTTATGTAAGCGAAGTTTTAATTAACAACGCACAAATGCGAACAAAGAAGACAATGTCTGTTATGACTGATGAATCGGTTTTAATTTATAAAAGAAGCTTTTAAAAGGTTTTGTACGCTCTTTATAACAGTACAATTTATTTTACGTTATATATTAGTTTATGTATGAGTATATATATATATATGTAGGTATGTATATTTATTAGTATTACTTGACACACTGTGTCTACATCTCTTTGCTTCAAATTTTCCTCTCGCAGGTCTGCTGGAAGAAATTTCTTATAGAAATAAGCAGTGCCTTTGTACTATTCATTTCTATGTATTTTAATTTTATTTATCTGTGTGTGCATAAATTTAATAAATAAAAAAAAAAAAATACAATAAAAATAGTACGGCGAACAAGGTGCATGGTAGATTATTAACTTTTTTACAATATTCGTAGCTCATAGGATGGTATATGTATACAGTATGTAACGAAAACTCTGTTGTTCTGTGAGCTACGTTATCCGAATCGATATTCATACGCAAGGACACAGGACACAGCTCATTTGGAAAAACTCTTCAATAAAAATAACCAAATGAAATATTAAATCATTATTAAACGTAATTATACCACTTTCAATTTACAATTAATAATGATTTAATATTTACTTTGATTGTTTTTATTGATATAATCACTAGGTGAATGAGTATTGAGTGATATAATCACTTTTTTCTTGACAGAAAAATCCCAATAATACTTTTTGGGAATCGAACCTAGGATCCCACGCTTGGCATTCACGCGTAGTAAGTAATAGGTAATTTGTGATCACGCTTGCAAACCATTAGACTAACGAGGCAGTCACTATAAGATATGGTGTCTCTTAATATGCGAATTTTAATCAAAATAGATTGTTAACTTGCTTTGATCACCAATCTGATCCTTATCACTATTAATCCTGTCTTCTTGTTCTTGCGTTTTAATGGTTCTTTACAATGATATTTAAAAGAATAGATATCTCATACCCTACCAAAATAAACGGAAAAAAAAATCCGTAGGCAGCGGCAGCAGAATACACATAAACTAGAACAAAATAAGTAAGTTAGTTACTTCAAGTTACTTTCGCATCATAATTGGAACAATTTCTGTATACACACGACGGAATTTTAGTTTTTTTTTTTCACCGGTCACGCTCGGCGCTTTACCTGACGCGGATTAATAGAAAAACGTCCTAATTACGTTTTCGAGTCTTCAGTTTGCGAGCGCCAATAACATATCTGTACTTTTATATATCATTGGTTCACTCACACTCAGTTCATACATGTGATATTTGTCATATTTAGCCACTCTTTGCCATTGTTTGTGACTTTGTCGTCTCTTGTGCAGGTAGTAGGGTACAAGGGACACGTGAGAAAATGGGCAAAAGATTAAAAGGGGGCCCCGCAATCACATTCAGTATTAGAGGCGTCCCGCATTCCCTATTAGTCTTGTAGTATAAATAATCTACCTGAAATAAATAAAGATTGGTTAACTTAAGTCACCTCTAGCTAAAAAAAAAAAAAAGTGTGTTCTATAAAGAACACTTTATTTAGCAATAGGTGTGTGAATCAATAATATATTATGTTGATAAATAAATAAAACTTTAATAAATACGCCTTATTTCTCAAACTGGCAACCCTGAATACAAAGGTGATTCGGAACGGCAAGAAATTGGGATTCCACTTGAGTTTCTTTGGCGTTCGAACACCGCAATTTATTTTTGTACAACGATTGAGGGTTCTCGATGTTTGTTTTCTTTGCTATCGAGATGGATGATAATTATACTTAGGTACCTACTTTAGCCACTAAAATTTCATACTTATTTTTTTCTGTATGGCTTATAAGACGTGACGTCACTGTTTTATGCTTCAATATTGGAGCAGTATACGTAGTTACTCGGATATTGGAGTTGTACAAACTAAACATGCCTGTTAACAAAAAAAAAACCTTTATAAATGACGGATTTACGAGGTAACTAACTAAAAAAAAAGAAGTTGAGAACCTTCTCCTTATAATAAAACAAAGTTTAACCGGATTACAATACAATACAATATCATTATTTACAGCACGCAACGCTGTAAAAGATAATGATATTGTGAGTGATTACAGCGTGCATCGAAACGATTTTAATTAATAATATTGTACGGTAGATTAAAATTTTTTTTTTTTAAATATCTGTAAAGACGATTGTCATCTTAGTCTACCTGCGACCACGAAATGCTGCAAAGCTTTCGAAACGTCAGGAAAACTAATTTAAATAATATACACGATTTAATCCGGTTAAACTTTGTTTTATTATAATGTGTAGTGATCGCGAAAACCTAAGAAGTTATAACCTTCTCCTTTTTTGAAGTCGGTTAAAACATGACACTGTCTTTGCTACAGTATTTCTACACCTGGGACACTCAATACAATATAAATGGTAGCACCACCTACCCGACACGTACACGAACGCACACACACGTAGGTTAGGGATGCTCGCCGCTCGTAATGCCGACTGGGTTTCAAGCGCTTCTCCGTAGTTCTCAGAGATGGCGTGCTTGTATAGCGACAGACGATTGACATGCATTGCAATCTTGCAGTCCAACTGCCGTCAAACTATGGGTGCGTGCGGAGCACGCGCATGGAATCTTAGATTGGCGGGGCGGTGAGTGGCCGTTCTGTACGTTAGTACTATTTGATATTCTGTGGTATTGCTGTGCGCGCAGTTGGGTAACAAGGGAAACGCTTAATCTCCCTAAAAACATTTTCAGTTACGTAAATGCTTTTAGTTCGACGTCTTAAGCCTCCTATTTTAGAAACAATCTACAAAACTAAGAGGAATTGATGCCATGTAATCTCTTGTGTACTTTACGGATTATTTTGTAGTACAAACAAGGACTGGTTTAAGTGGTCTACGTGTTTGTTTTGTAAGCGGTGATAATAGTTTAATTCTGATGTGTTAAATGATAAAATACGTCTACCTAGGGCAGGTTAATTTAGCTTAGTAGACACAACTTCGAGAAAGAAGCCGACAAAACTTATCCACTTGGGCTGGGCAGCATTTGCAAAATTTCGCCGAGTCGTCTCGTCGCCTATACCGCAAAGTTTGAAGGCAAAAGTCTTCAACCAGTGCGTCCGAGACGTGAACATTGACATTTGGGCTAGTCCAAAAATTCAAAGTCGCTCAGCGAGCTATGGAGCGAGCTATGCTTGGAGTTTCTTTGAAGGATAAAATCCGTAACGAGATTAACTGGAGAAGAACCGGAGTGACCAACATAGGATCAGTAAGCTGAAGTGGCAGTGGGCTGGCCATGTCTGTCAAAGGACCGATGACCGCTGGAGCAGACGAATCCTTGAGTCGGCAAACGCAGCGTAGGGCACCCACCCGCCAGGTGGACCGACGATCTGAAGAACGTGGCTGGGGGGTACTGGATGCGGAAGGCAGTGGACCGAGTATTGTGGCACAACATAGGAAAGGCCTAATGTCCAGCAGTGTATTGCGATAGGCTGAGTTGGGGAAATTTTAAAATAACCAGGTAAATAAATACTAATCCCCATTTATCGATCAGTTTGATTTCCGTGAAAGAATAGGGTTAAGTCAATTTTCAACATCCATGGCTATTAGAAAAGCGAAAAAAGCATTATTATTAACAAGTTGGACTGTAATAACGTCTTCTGTTTTTCTGCAATTTCACCAGCACCCGTACCCTTCACACTGGAACACAGTAATGCAAGCATCACTGTTTGGCAGTAGAAGTAGGTACGATAGTAGTACTTCCCCGGACGAGTTCTTTCACAATGGGCTCTACTGCTATTCTCTGCTGTGTAAGGCAAGTAAAATAAAGCATTCCTATTTGGCGTATTTTTCTCGCTCACAGCTTAACTTTCTCGCACAGGTCTGGTGGAAAGCCAGCATTAACAGTGGCCGTTCACAAGCTATATTTATCATATGTATTATCACATATGTTAAATATTAAAATTTTCATGTATATTCAATCGCTTGGATTCTTTAAGCTTGGGTTTCCTAAGAAGACAGTACCGTTACACTGCTATTATGACTGGTTTTTACTATATCATTATCTTGTTGCATGTTGTTCTTAGCTGTGAAAATAAATATTTTTTCTTTCTTCTTTTCCGGCGTTCGTAATAAACTAATAAATACGTCTATGTAAAACAAATAAGAATGATTTTGTAAAATATTCTAGAGTGCGTTATTTGACAAGGTAACTTGAAAAAAATCATTACGGTCATAATATATTACGGACGTGTGCTGTCCATACTTATTATCACTTCATCTTGAAAATCCATTTCTTTTTCCAGAACACACAGTAAAGCAAGTCAAAACGAAAGCTAAACTTCATATGAAATATAGAAACAGCTGCTAAGTTAGTAGTGATATATTCAGCAGCTGCTGGACGCCTCTGTTTGGCTTAGTAACTAAGTTGTCAAACAATTTGCTATGTGGCTCAGAGCTGCTTATCTGACCCGAACATTATCATATGTTGTGTTCTAACTTGTTGTTCCCAAAGACTGGGATATAGAAACACTTTATATGTTATGACAAACCTTCTTACTCTTATATTAAGAAAAGTTTTTCTTACTTATGTGTCTTCAGGCCAGTGTGAGTCCTACGCACTGAGGTAATATGTACTATGTAATAGAGTAGACATTACGAACAAAAAATATCGCATAGCTTGCTGGCCACGGGGCATGCGTGGTGCGAGCCCCGCTAAGTGAGTGAGAGTGCAGGAGCTCTAAAGTGAAAATTTGTGTGTTTGAAAATTCTGACACAAAAAATTGATTCGAGGCGTCTTCTCTAGTACGTCCTACGTGACCTTTTCGTTTAAACTGAAGAAAGTATTTTTTTGTCTGACAACCCATGTTTCTTGAAGAAACTTGTTCACTTTGGTAGAATCCAACTTTGAAAATGGTCGAATATACCTATTAGATTTCTGCTGAAAATCAGCGTTGCATATAAATAGTACTTGTACCTAACATCATATTGAGCTGGTGGCCTTTTTGGCACTTACATTTTCTTTATTTCTTTCTCACTTGTACATACAATCAGAAAAGAATAAAACTTTTTAACAAAAAATTGAACCGACGAAAACAGAAACTGAAAAGCGAAAAATAACAAATTATGAGTCGGCGCCAAACAAACTTTTAACAAGCAAAGTGCGTGCAAGTTGCAAGTGGCCAAGCGGAGAACGCATTTTTGGAAAGTTATTGTTTATCGTCGAAAATTTCACGTTTTTCTTGATGTTACGTTGTTTTTATTATTTATTTAAAGTAATTTAATGATCTTCGTTGATTGTTTGTTTGGCGCCGACTCATAATTTGTTATTTTTCGCTTTTCAGTTTCTGTTTTCGTCGGTTCAATTTTTTGTTAAAAAGTTATATTTTAATTTTTTTTGTGGCTATACTCTAACTCCAGGTCTCCATTATGTTGAAGTGTCCAGAACTACATAACCTTGGCAGGTTCAACAGAATCGGTTAACAGGTAAGAATTCAGTGGGTGAACAAGCACTCATCCCCTGTTTTCCTACCCTTAGGGATGGATTTTGATTTTGAAATTTAAATGGGACCAACTTCGAGATATAACCTATCTATTAAAAATCATTCAATAATCAGAATCATTAAAATCGGACCACTCTGTAAAAAGTTATGCGTGGTCAAACATAAAAAAAAAAAAAAAAAAAAAAAACAAAAAAAACAATTCGCGTCGAATTGAGAACCTCCTCCTTTTTTTCGTCGGTTAAAAATGGTTTATTGTCACAGTTAGCGATCAGCGTTTTTATTTTCTATAATAAAACATGTTCACAATTCATTTAAGGACAAGGTGTGGGTATTGGTTTCAAGGATGGGCAGGTATTCCTGCTGATCATTTCACTCCATTGGGCACACAATTTTGCATCAAATATTCAACACATCCGTAAAAGGACGGCATACAGAATCTCATGTAAAAGGCAACGAAGCGGTTTTGTAAATAAGTGAAAAACGTTTATGAAAATACAATCTGCTTTTAGGTGTACTTTCGATTGTTTGTTTTAAGAGCTTTTGTTTACCAAAAATATAAGAGTGACGTCATATTTTCCTTTGCAAGGAATAAAAAAACCTCGAAAATTAAATGTAGGCCAAAGAAACTGAATTGTTTCGAAGACGCAAATTTTATTCAACATTTTTGGCAACTACAAACTAGAATGTTAACAAAAACTCCGTTTATTAAAATTGCTGTTCCAATAAACGAAATTCAACCGTGCACAAAAATGCTGCAAATAAAAGAGCAGAGTCGATTGGTGGTTTGATTACGCAGAAAGTGCCGACTGAAAATACTGACAGTTAAATACAATTACAAACACTAACAGACGCCGTAAACTGCAGAGATGTATGACACAGACGAAATTGTCCCATTTGCACTTTAGTACCGCTTAAACTTTTGTTAAAGTACACGCTCCCCAAACTAAATGTGTTTTCCAATATTCGTTCGTGTTGTTCGGAAAGGCGCTGCCGTGTCATTTGCCGTAATTGTACTAGTAACAGGCGCTTGGAGGCCTAACATTCCGCTAGCAACTGCCGCCATTCATGTTAGATCCCCAACATCTGTACAAATATTTTCCTACCCAAACTCATTTGCTTTAACACCGACTATAGTATGGAGATCTTCCAACGCTGGCGCAATGACATTCCGTTTCGGGACGAAACCGTTTCCCTGCTCATTATCATTAACAAAAGGATTGTACCCAATTTACATTTCATCGCAGTATTTCCCTGACTATTACATCGTTGGCGTTGATTTCCGTGTACGTATGCTTATTAATCAAGGA
This sequence comes from Asteroscopus sphinx, assembly GCA_949699075.1. Taxonomy (NCBI): domain Eukaryota; kingdom Metazoa; phylum Arthropoda; class Insecta; order Lepidoptera; family Noctuidae; genus Asteroscopus; species Asteroscopus sphinx. The sequence continues at coordinate 19,320,987 of OX453013.1, forward strand.
CCTTTTCATTGTGTATGAAATCACTACAACTAATAGGGTGGGTTTCAATAACCTCCACTCATATCGCTCGCGTGCGTGTAGGACAGAAATTGTATATTAGAAACTGGGGCACAGCTACTGCTATTTCGTAGACAAACATCGATCCGTATGAGAATCAATGTTTTATTCTGCCTCATGCAATATCTGAGGGCTTATACTCGTACGTATTGACAGAAAAGATGTATTACATTTCTCCAATTATGCGGAAGGTCGTTCTGACAAACCAATCGTACGATGATATTTCGACGTCTCCGTGATCTTGAATAAGAATGTCTATTTTTCATTTCCAACTGACCGGAATACGGCAATCCGTCATTGCTTTTTCATTAAGCACTTCATACTTGACAAGACTTATACATACAACACGAAGAAAATACATTGGTATTGCTATTGTCGTTATTGATTTACTTACTTGGAACATTCAGATTTTTATGTGAATCATTCAGAGATTTACAAATTGTGAACGTACTTCTTTCTATAATATTATAATATGTCAGTGTTTTTTTTTCTCTGGACTATCTACTATTTGATTAACTTTCGTTTGTTTTTGCAAACTGGGTATATTTTAATCGACAAAGAACTTCCTCTCTGCTTTTTTGCTTACCCTATCTACTGCAGTTCCAGGAGATATATCACGGCATTTAAGACCGACGCTCCCCCGTGTGTCCTCCATAAACGCGCACACGGCTATATGCGGCACTACAGTAGGCTGCATAAAGCTTACCTGCACCTTTGCACCCGGTGTAAAATATTTGACGCTGCGAGCTCCAAATTTCATAAAATAAAAATAGAAGTGTTCTGGTACTTGAGAGTCAAATTGTTTTGCTACGAAATGTGAAAACTGCTTTGATGTGTTCAGAAATTTAGTTTTATGGCAGTCTCAGTTTTTATTCTGTTGATAGTATTTTCTACTGTTTTAGTATTTTTATCAAGATTAAAGTTAGAAAATGTTGCCCCAACTATCTACATGGGAACTAACACTGACTTACGGTCAAAATTAATATCCAATCTATCCACGATTTGCCCTACTAGAGATAGGAATTTGACATAAGCTCCATACTAAATATGTCAAATTTCTATCTCTAGCAGGGTAAATCGTGGATAGATTGGATAATAATTTTGGCCGATAGTTGATGACGACACAAATTCTGAATCGCGCAAGCGGAGTATGACACGCAACTTAGCATATTATTATATACAAGCGCCCAACATTAGTCATTGACACATTCGTGATCCACACGCCAAGCCACCAGGCTAAGTAATTACACTCTGGTGCTGCCTGCGAGAAACAATTCGAAAAAAAAAAGAAAATTGTCATTCAGCAGTAGCCCGCCAGTATTGACGGAACATGATACCTCGTTCCTTTACAAAACCATAAAACAAACCAAGAGAAATTCTTAATACTAAGCTATCAAGAAATCTATAGTATAATATTATCATATTTACCCTCTATAGGTATCATTCCACAACAATATTGCTTATTTTTAACAGCGTTGGACATAATTTTAACGTCCCCTTATAATACTCTGCTGCACAGTTTAGAACAAACAAAAGGTTTTAATGTAGGTCTGTCCGTAGTCAGCCTCTTGGGCACAATTTTTCCTGACCCGCCAACATGAGACTGCGATTACTTGAGTTTAGTAATCCCTATACACGAATTTAATCTTTGTTCTTTCCATTGTTCACAGTTCATTAATTTAATCTACTACTACAACACTTCTTTTTATTCTGCTTAACTACACATACAATATGTTACTAAAACCCTGTTGTTCCTGTGAGCTGTTATGTTGTGTTATGTTATGTTATTAATTGTGAATTGAAAGTGTTTATATCACTCAAAACTCACTCGCTCAGTGATTATATCAATAAAAAATTATTAATTTAATATTAAATTATTATTAATTGTGAATTGAAAGTGTTATAATCCCTTTTAATAATGATTTAACATTAAATTTTATTATTTTTACTGAATAGTTTTTCCAAATGAGTTGTGTCCTTACGTATGAATATCGATTCTGATAACGTAGCTCACAGGAACATCAGGGTTTTTGTTACATACTGTATTGTAATCAGTTTAATTTGTTGCTTTGATCCATAAATTCTTAGTAGAAAAAATTACTGCGATATCTAAAACATAAATTCCCCCCGCTCCATGGTCTATCGTAGCTGAGCTGAGAGAAATAATAAAAAAAATCCGCCTCAGCAGCGCCATTTTTCTTTAGCCTGCCGCTTATTTAGCCTTAATATGTTCCTTTCTTGCTGAAACTTAAAGTTTATGAAGCTTCGTGTTTGATTCTTAACCGGAATCATGATGGAAACTTTTGAGATAGTCTGCTTTACTTGAAGTATTTTAGTGGAAATTTTCGCGAAAATTTTGTCACTGCTTCAAGGTACGTTCCTCATTTAGCTATCATTTTCACTTTTTGGGTTAAAATCTGCACCTGCGTTGCACATTAGCTTATGCAAATTCATGTAATGTTTAAATTTAACTTAATGACATACTGAAAATTTTCCTTTAAAAAGGACGTAATGTTTTTCTATGCATTACAAATAAAGGGGGCGAATCCCGTAATTCAACAAACTAATGCGAATCCCGCTCAAAAACTACTCGCTCTATGGTACTGAAATTAAAATACGTGTTACTCAAGAATAGGCGTGACAATATTATTAAGTCCAAAACATGAATGCACTTATTTGGCTCGATCATAAAAAAATCCAAACATACCTCGAAAACTGTTTATTTTCAAACAGTTTTCTAAATATATCCAACATATATTGGTATTTTGGTATGATATTTTACCTAAATATTGTTTTATTATTTTGAAATAATTTTAGTAAGCCATTTTATCGAAAATACACATATTTTCTGAGTAATATATTTTTTATCGCTTAAATGCACTTTCATTCGGAATGGCGTCAACTTCATGCCGCACTACTCCTTCCCGGCAAGCCTCGTATTTTGCATCGCGCTCACTCTATTTCCGCGGCGTTCTGGGCCTTGCTGAGTGTGCTTGTCCGAGCCATTCTTTTAACGTAATAGTCCAACTGGGTCACATTAGATGCATTTCTTATCTCTGAACAAACGACCCGATCCCAAATGGCGTCAATAAAGTGGGTCGAAAAATTAATCTAACTTTACGTGGCCAATATGACGCACAAATTTCTCACATTGGACAACAATAGAAGGTCCATTAATATTGTGACGATGCCCGTCCACCTCATCTGACCTCGTTAATCAAAACTAATGACAGAGATAAAAATATTACCAACGTTGGTTGGAGCTGAGAAATTATTAGTAACAGTTTTTCTGTGATATTGATACGTGGATTAGTTGTATGTGCATGTGCTTGATACAGATTCATTGGAATTAATTAGTCTTGCGTCTACCAAATAATTGATTTGTTTATACGATCGATCAACTCAGCCTATCGCAGTCCACTGCTGGACATAGGCCTCTCCCATGTTGCGCCACAACACTCGGTCCTCTGCCATCCGCATCCAGTCCCCCCCAGCCACGTTCTTTAGGTCGTCGGTCCACCTGGCAGGGGGGCGCCCTACGCTGCGTTTGCCGATTCGCGGTCTCCACTCAAGGACTCGTCTGCTCCAACGGCCATCGGTCCTTCGACAGACATGCACCCACATGCATGCATACACGTGCATGCAGCCCACTGCCACTTCAGCTTACTGATCCTACAAGCTATGTCGGTCACTCCGGTTCTTCTCCGGATAATCTCGTTACGGATTTTATCCTTCAAAGAAACTCCAAGCATAGCTCGCTCCATAGCTCGCTGAGCGACTTTGAATTTGTGGACTAGCCCAACTGTCAGTGTCCACGTCTCAGCACCGTAAGTCATGACTGGCAGGACGCACTGGTTGAAGACCTTTGTCTTCAAACTTTGCGGTATAGGCGACGAGAAGACTCGGCGAAATTTGCCAAATGCTGCCCAGCCCAGACGGATCGTTCTGTTGGCTTCTTTCTCGAAGTTGTGTCTACCAAGCTGAATTGCCTGCCCTCGGTAGACGTATTCCGGTACAACTTCGAGTGCCAACCCTTCGACGAATATTGGCCTCGGCATGACATGCATATTGAACATGACTTTAGTCTTGTCCAGATTCATGCCGATTATACGATGTCATCTTATTATTGTTGAAAACGTCGGGCATTTCAATTTATAGGACAATGTATTGTATGAGCTGTGTCAGAGAATAGGACGACCTCTTTATTAAAGGTGACTCAGGTATTGATTACAGCAATAAAGGTACTATAATTGTTAATGCTACATTCACCAATCTGTTTGTCAAGTGTTGACTTAAAGATGACTATTCTCCTATTTATTGATATCTGGATTAGTTGGACGTGCGTGTGCTTGATATAGATTCATTGTAATTAATTAGTTTTGCGTCTACCAAATAATTGATTTATTTGTAGGTACAATGTCATCTGATTGTTGTTGAAAACGTTGGGCATTTGAATTTATAGGACAATGTATTGTATAAGCTGTGTCAAAGAACAAGACGACCTCTTTATTAAAGGTGACTCAGGTATTGATTTCAGTAATATAGGTATTATATATAGTAGGGGCTCGTGGCTAAGTAGCAACCGCGCGGATTGTATGAACTGCGAGGTTAAGGTACACTTGCTGCGGTCAGTCCGTGGATGGGTGTCCATTTCGTTGCACATCGAGACCCCTCCGTGCCTCGGAAAGCACGTTAAGCTTTCGGTCCTGATTGCCATATGAACATCTATGGCAGTCGTTATGGGTAGTCAGAAGCCCAAAAAGTCTGACAACTGGTCTAACCTCCGAATGTCAGTATTACCTAGTAACTTGGTTGTGGGGGTCTGATGACAGTCGCTCCGTGTAAAATACTGATGTTCAGCCGCATCTGGTTAGACTGGAAGCCGACCCCAACATAGTTGGGAAAAGGCTCGGAGGATGATGATATGGTTATATCTGTCAATGCTACGTTCACTGATCTGTTTGTCAAGTGTTCATGACTATTTTCCTAATAATCGTTAGTATACACATTTTCAGCCAATGGACACAAACTATATATCATTTTAGTAAAAGTAAATAAAAGAAGCACGTGGAGTTTCGTTGGTTCCTAAATTAGGTTGTTAGAGTTAATTATTAGAGTCTTCTAACGCAAGAGGATATTAGAGACTTCTAACTATATATCATTTTAGTAAATAAAAGAAGCACGTGGAGTTTCGTTGGTTCCTAAATTAGGTTCATCATCCTCCGAGCCTTTTCCCAATTATATTGGGGTCGGCTTCCAGTCTAGCCAGATGCGGCTGAACATCAGTATTTTACACGGAGCGACTGCCATCAGACCCCCGCAACCCAGTTACTGGGTAATACTGACATTCGGAGGTTAGACCAGTTGTCAGACTTTCAGGCTTCTGACTACCCGTAACGACTGCCATAGATATTCGTATGACAACCGGGACTGACAGCTTAACGTGCTCTCCGAGGCACGGAGGGGTCTCGATGTGTAACGAAACGGTCACCCATCCACAGACTGACCGCGGCAAGTGCAGCTTAACCTTGCAGATTGTACAAGCTGCGCAGTCGTTGCTTCGCTACGAGCCCCTCCTAAATTAGGTTCTTAGAGTTAATAATTAGAGGCTTCTAACGGTAATGCTAGCGTTCTGTGACTATTCTTTTAACATAACATAACATAACATCACGCCTGTATTTCCCCGAAGGGGTAGGCAGAGGTGTAATAGTACACCCACATTTCGCCAGTTTTTTTTTTTTAAATAAAGATTAATTATTTTGTAAAAAGGTTTTAATCGCTGTGCGATTATGCCAGCCTCATAGGTATACAATTTTTTTAAATCTTAATTTGATTAATTTAACAATCAAGTAGTATAACTTAATAGCTACTTTGGACGTAGGATTTGACAAAATAATATTGCAAATGCCAACGTCCTTTAACCTAACTCCAGCCAGCTTCCGCCAGTTATGTTATAGTCCCATGTAATAGGGGGCGAGTCTATTGCCACTGACCGGGCACAAATCCAGACTCCGGGCTGCTACTGAGAATTTCTTAATGAAAAAACCCAATAACACTTTGCCCGACCCGGGAATCGAACCTAGGACCCCACGCTCAGCAGTCGCGCTTGCAACCACTAGACCAATGAGGCAGTCTATTCTTTTACTGTTGTTAATTATGACTACACTTTAAATGTAATTAATAATAGTTTGTACCATATTCTACTTTAATTTAACTTATGTCTAAGTGAAACAGGTAGAAAAATTATATGATTTAAGCAAAATCATTAAAAACATCAAAATAAATGAAAAATAAGAGCTCTTGTCAACGTACATAAAGTGTAGGATCATAAATCTAGCCTTTCAGTCAGATTATTACAATATTTAGCTTCAATCTACCCTCCAGTACCCCTGTTACTTGCGGAAGGACGTGATAAAGGTTTGACAACCTTCCTTACGCCTTTTTGCAAGAATTTCGCAAAAAGTTTTTTGGTAAAAAGCCCTTCTATCTTCCCACGAATAAAACGATTATCAAACGTCTATGGAACAAGGAAGGATAGACCATAAAGGTATTATGTCTTTGGGATAGACAGTGACGTCTGAATTGAGTTAAACAGTGGTTAAACAAGACCTCTTTGTGCTTTATTATCTAAGTACTGCATCATATCAGGATATATATCTAACTAAATACAATGATATTTAAATGTACTTTTTAAAATATCGTTGTCTAAATATATAAAACAAAGTCGGGTTCATCATTTCAGCCGTAAGACGTCCACTGCTGGGGGGATATGCCATAATCGCCACGCTTGGCAGGCGGGTTGGCGATCGCAGTTGGTTGGTTAAATACTCAGAGAACGCTGCTGCCCATCCTCTGGTGAATCCCTTAGTCGCCTTTTACGACACCCATGAGAAGATATAGGGTGGTGCAATTCTTTACGTCCGGCACCACACGGAACAAAAGTAAGTCGGAAAGTCGGGTTAGTTACAACATTTATAACTCAAGAACGGCTGAACCGATTTTAATGAAATTTGGCAAAAAGATAGAACATAACTCGGATTAACATACCTATAGGTTACTTTTTATCCCGGGAAGATGAACAGTTTCTGAGGGATGCGTGATAAACGATATTCACGCGGGTAAAGTCGCGGGCATAGACTAGTAAGTTATGAATAAATATTTTGATTTGGTGATGATGTTTGACTATTTAAAAAAAACTCGTATAACGCGGACTGCTCCCCGATTCAGAACATTCGATAAGCAATTGTCGACCGATTCGGTTTGTTATCCCTTTTTCTCTCGTATAAAAAGGTTAAAATGTTCCTTCAAATAGTTTTTTTTGTAATTTACCCATATTCAGTAGCAGATATTTAATTTATTTACGGTGTAATGCTACTACTAAAAACACCTAATTTATATAAGTGTGTACCTAATTAAAAACCTCGGTAGCATAATTTAAAAAATTAAAACTGTCCAGCAATTTCTATCATTGTCATGTTGGATATTACTGGCCTGTCATTTCGTTGCGTACGGAAGAGCCAATTGATGTATATTTTTTTTTCTTGAATAATGAACCAATTTACCTGCAAATGGGAGAAAAAACTATTTTGAGGGAACATTTTGACCTTGCTCGTAAATTAATTCCTATTCGGGAAAATTGGTAGGGATACCAATAACAATATTAATTGTCATGAAATCCATACTAATATCATAAATACGAAAGTAGCTCTGTCTGGTATACAAATGTCTTTGGTCTGTCTATCTGTCTTTGTTTGTTACCTTTTCACGACTAAACCTGTGAACCGATCGTGATGAAATTTAGCAAAGCGGTAGCCTGGGACCTAGAGAAGGATATGGACAACGCGGAATGCACGATAACGTCTTTCTGTGATAAAGCGAATTACTCGCGTGCGAAGCAGCGGGCAGAAGCTAGTAACAAATAAATTAAATTTTGATGACGAATATCAAACTCAAACACAATCTATTACCATCAGATGAGTTATTAGTCGATAAATTGAACGTATATTAATAGTAGACACTAATCACAATATTAATAATGACAATACCTAACTAAGATAAAAGCACTTAGCCTGAAGATATTGTATTTTTAATGAACTATCAATTGTATTAAAGCTGATATATTATTAGGTGTAACATTATTAGCTGAAGACCCTTTAAGGGGCGAATGTACTCATCATAATGATTTTACAATGGAAGCAACCCTAACATCGCGAAAAATAAAAGTGTGCGGTCAGGAACTAAGTTTTCCTTAAAATCTAAGCTTAAAATTCATATTTTTTGACCGGTTCAGTGTGTGCTGCGCCGTGTCCTCAAGGCAGCTCGCGCGGTGATGACACTTGCGCGTCGGCTCCCAGCCTATACGACACAGATACTTCCAGAAGAAACCGTGCCCCGGGAGTATCTACGTCAGGCGGTAGGTGAGGGTGTCATAGCCCCTCTCCAGTCACACCTTCATGACGGGCCTTACCGCCGCTATTGCGGCGTGTCCTCTAGATAATACCCCTTTTATATCTGTTTTGACTCCACAATAGAGTCATGTGTGTTGTCAACTGTATTTATTGGTACTGGATTAAACTCTGTTAAGTCAGTTTTTTTGGATTTATCTTTTTGGACCTCTAGTGATAATTATAACTTTACTAGACTTCACGCAACTTCACCCGCGTTTTATCTGGATTTCCACAGAAAGACTTATCGTGCATCCCTCCGGAACTGTTTATTTTCGTGGTATAGAAAACAGTTTATACGTTCTCTGCCGATCCCAAATCTGAGTTATGGTGATGTATGACTCGTGGACCCACTGGCTTTGTACAACCAGTGCTCGTGGTCCCACCAGTTGTAAACTTATGACTCGTAGACAAACTGGCCAGTGGGTCCACGAGTAATAGTTAATATCGTATGATGATGAATGTGTGTCAAATTTAATCCAACTCCTTTTCCAGTTTCAGCGTGATTGAGTAACAAAAATCAAGATATCTTCACAAACTTTTTCATCTATAATATTATAGTAGGATTTTGTAACTACACGTGTTATGTTGGTCAAAATAGCATAGAAATGATCTTGGATCGTGTTGTGTTTAGGTTAAAATAATAATCAAAAAGTAAACCGGTCAAAGTAATCCTTTTATTTCTGATACGTTTGACCCGTTTGACACAATCTTCAATACACTGGAATATAACCCTAATGCTTAGCGTAGGATTCAACTTGATCCCGCAACTTCCAATAAGCCTCTACATTTTTTTAGCTAGCGTGGAAGTTATTTCATACTCCATTTTGCTCAAAATCATCTGTCTCTTTTGTTTTAACATAACTTACGTGCCTACGATATGAGGCGACACAAAACACTGTCAGCAAAATAAATGTTACACCATCTTACAAAATAAATGTAGGGTTAAGCTGAGGAACCCTTTACGCTGTAGTTTTCTAGGTAAACTGTAGTAAAGAAAGTAGAATGGCTATTGACTTTCGGGTCGAAAGGTTACACGGAATGATACGACCTGCGAATAAAGGTATCGGCACTATTGTATTGGTCGCTTCAAATTGTGGTATTCTTCCCCATTCCTTTTTGATGTTTACACATCATAGAAAATGAAAGTAATAGTAAATACAAACATAAGCACATTGAACGCAGTAAAGTCTGTTTTCCTCACTTGTCTTATTTAGTAAACAATCTTGGCATATCTTTTTATTCAAATAACTACTGACAAAATATAATTACTAGTTTTGCACATGTACGTGGGACACTCAGAAAGTTTTGCGAAACTAAAAAAAATTGTTCTATACGTACATATATTTTTATCAAATCTTTTCAAAGTACTTTCCACCAGCCTCTATACAAAGATTCATGCGCCTAAACCAGTTTTCAAAACACTTTTTCCAGTCCGCCGCAGACACCTCGTTTACAGCCTGCTCGAACGCAGCCAGCGCATCTTCCGGCGACGAAAATTGTATCCCTTTGAGCTGATTTTTTATTTTTGGGAATAAAAAGAAGTCACATGGTGCTAGATCAGGGCTGTAAGGAGGGTGACCCAGGAGTTTGACTGGCGTGCTGTCCAGGAAGTCCCTCGTTTTGAGTGCGGTGTGCGCAGGTGCATTGTCGTGGTGGAGCAGTAGCCCGCGGAGCCCTGTGTTTGGTCGCTTGTTGCTTATAACAGAGAAAACTTCTGGCAAACATTTGGTAGTATACCATTCGGCATTAATGCTTCTTTGATCCCGTAAGGGAATTGATACCAAGTGGCCAGTCAAATTAAAAAAGCTAGCGATCAAAATCTTACCCCCGCTTCTAGATCGCTTCACTTTGGTAGGCGTTGGCTCATTTTGAAACACCCAAACAGTCGACTGGCGCTTGGTTTCTGGGTCGTATTGATAAATCCAGGACTCATCACCTGTAACGATGTCGTAAACACGCCGAGACGAGCCTGCTTCAAATTTGTTAAGCATATCACGGCACCATTCCACCCGGGCCTGCTTCTGAGCATCGGTGAGGTTGTGCGGCACCCAGCGTGATACTATCCTCCTCACGCGAAGATGGCTGTGTAGAATCTCGTGAACGCTTCCCGATCCAATCTTCAATATGTGTTGAATCTCCTGATATGTAATTCGCCTATTGTCTTGGATTAAATTTTTCACTGCTAGCACGTTTTCTTCGGTAACAGCCGTCAAAGGGCGACCGCTTCTTTCGTCATCCCCCAAAGTTGGTCGACCGCGCTTGAATTCGTTATACCAACGATACACGGTTGCCTTGGAAGGGCCTTCATCCATGAATGCCATTTGAAGTCTATCGTACGATTCATCCGGTTTCAGGCGACACTTGAAATCGTATAAAATCATAGCTCTAAAATGTTCCCGGCGCAGATCCATATTTCAGTGAGACACAATACTTTGAATTAACTCGCAAAAAATGTGGAGGGAAATTTTGAAATTGGAACTTACTTATTTTTACTTATAAATAATCATATTTTCGAAAAACATTATAACTGGCCAGTCTCCCATATATAAAAACTTTTTTTCGCAATACTTTCTGAGGGGCCTGGTAATTAGGTTAAAAAATGTTATTTAGTATGTGAAATTGTTAAGTTAATGTCTTTTAATCATTATTATTGAGGAATTGCATTAAAAAAATATGCCAAGATTGTTTACTAAATGAGACAAGTAAAAATAAATAAAGTGTACTAACAATTGGCGGTATATTTGCTTAAACAATTTCTTATGGCTATGCTGAGATGCAGGCGATGCAGCACAGCGCAGTACAGAATTTGCAAGGTATTGCAATTGACGCAGACATATGACTTTGACACAACATGTCTACATTTCACGTGCCTCCATCGCAACTAACGCAGTTATGTGTTTGTTCATACGTTACTAAATCTGATCTGCCCTGCGCTGCGGGGAACATCTTTGCTTTTGTCTCAGTGTACGCTAAGCCTTACAGATGGACTTGAATTATACAAGAAAAGAACAAACTTTTACACTGTGCTAAATAAAAATTACATTAAATTAATTTAAATTTGATAAATATCAGTTATATGTGATACCTGAGAAATAGGCCACCAAGGGATGATGTCAAAAAGATGGATAGCGTCCTTTTATCTGGTAACAACAACAAAAATTGTGACCACCAATTTGTTTGCCCAAGCAGCGTGTTGATTGTGATGAATAGGGTAATTTCCTATTTGAACGTCCATTGTATTGGTCATTTGGAGGGCTGCATGTTAAGCTGAACCAATAAACCCAAACCTGAACTTGATGAAGGACCAATAGCCGTTGGAGCAGACGACTCCTTGAGTGGAGACCGCGAATCGGCAAACGTGACTGAGTGGCGCCCTACGCTGTGTTTGCTGATTCGCGGTATAGGCCGATGAGGTCATCAGGTTCAGGTGCATCGGTACAGCTTAACATGCATGGTCTACTGGAGTTCCCGAAGTTCCTTTATTTTGTGTTGAGGACGACCACCGTGTGGTTTTATTCGGTAGGAGTCCGACATACCTTCCGCCATGCCCAGACGGAGGGTATCCATGATGATTTCCACCCAAAAACCAAAAAAAAGGGTGCTCGCTAGCCAGGTGGACCGATGACCCCAAAATTTTTGGTATTTTTGCAAACCCAGATTATATTTACTTGCTCGAGTTTTAAGAACTTTTTAAATTGGGATGTTATTTTTCCATTCCGATTTTCAAAAAACTAATTACTTACTCTTGATCTTGAATAATTTTTAATTGGGCTAGGTTTTATAATGCTAACGTGGTAGTTAAGTAGTTATTTCTGTTGTTGATGGTTAGCTAAGTATTCAATCAACGGTGTCGCAACGGAGAGATTGGAGAAGAAACTCGCGGCGGCGGCGGCGGCGGCGTAGGCGGTGCTGCAAAATTAAACTTTAAATCGCGCAAATATTATTTACAATGAACGCACGGGTTCGGGTGCGAGTTCAATTTAGTAATTTCATGTGTGTATTTTGTTTCATTAGTATGTAACACGTACATACAGTCATTTATTAATTGTATATACGTTTGGCAAATTGTGTAAACAGGAAAAAAACTATGGTTGACCTAAGCCCAGGGGGGGGTCATGACCCCATGACCCCCCCCCCCCCTGGATCCGCCCTTGTGTACAATAAAGAATACAATAAATAAATAAATATAAGTCTTATGGTTTTGATGGGACTTTGGACAGGCTCAGATCAAAGGATAAAAGAGGACAGGTAGATATATTGTTTGTGCCCAGTTTTTTTCTATATCTGATGGAAGAAAAGGAGTTCTTAGCTATACTTCAACCTCTGTGCGCAGGAGAGTACGCACGACCTTGTCGGTCTCATTTTCTATACCATGACACTATATCGGCATCTCATTGTAATGACTTGTTCAATAGTACAGGTAACGTGGCAGTTCCTTATCAGCCATTACTGTCTTGCTGCTAGGCACGGACCATTTCTCACAAGAAACTAGGGCTTAAGGGCTGGTTACAACTGTGTGTGTATGTATGTTTTCGCACTGGCGAGTTAGCATGCGAGTTAAATCAGTGCAGCAATTTACACTGTGTGATTGCATTATACGGATTACTGTCTGTACGAGTCAGTCAATAGCTCGCATCCGGGTAACTATAACATGATTGTTTTCTCACCACTCGCGTTTGTCACAAGGTTTCTCTAGCAGGGGCAACTCACAATTTTCAAAGCAGCTACTTATCATTGTGTGACTGGCCGAGGCGAGTCAAGCTATCGGCCTGCTAGTTAACGATGGTGGTAGCTGTATTGCTCCGAGCTCGATTATTGCCAGGTACTGCTAATTCAACACATAAATTACTATAATAATAAATTAATTTATTTCAGGAAAAATATTCAATAGGTAGCCTTGCAATTTTGTTTTGTCTAATGTTTTAAATTAATAATAGAAAATAAAATGTCAAACTGTTTGTAAAATGTTTAAAAATTAATATTAAAAAATAACAAGTCAAATTGATCGTCAAATGTTTTAAGTTAAATTATTTAATAATACTACTTTTATTTTACTATACCTACCTACCTACCTAGGTACCTACTTCATATAATGGCAAGAAACCTAACCGGCTAGATTCTATGATTTTCTAGAACAAAATTAGTTACTTTGAAGACTACTAAGCGGATTTTTATGTGGTTTTCAGCACCATTATGAACAGTTTTCCAAGATTTTTGTGTATTAATTTTATGTATGCAAAGCCGCTAGTGTACCATAAATAATATCATGTCTTCAACCACTAAAAGCATTTTCATTTTTCGTGTACAAAGAAGGGTAATGTTGCCAAGATACTTACAGGATACACGTACATCATTTATTTCCACGTTTGAAGGATAGTTGTCTGTTAACATTATGTTTGTGAAATATGAATGATTTGAGTTACTTACTTTAGTGGTACTTGCCGAATTGGCAGTGGTGGTTCGATTGCCTGATCAGACAGTATTTTCAGATTATTCTGAATTTTCTGGAGAAGTCACAGCGTTGATGGTATTGAAGCGACCTGGTCAACTATCCTTGGCCGCTTCTTATGCGTACCTACCACACAGGCACTGAACCTGAGTGTTGTGTGCTAAGCTAGGTACTTATGCAAGTAGGAATTAAATTAAAGCTGAAGGCAGGAATTTAAACTTATTTATTATTTACTTTACAACGACAACTTTATATATATACTTTTTAATGACAACTTATAAAAACAATAACAATGAATAAATTTATAAACAATACGGACTAATTAAATTAAATACAGAGACAGAGCGTTAAGCGCGAGCTAGCTACAGCGAAAGCAAAGTGTGTTAAAACAATATCAAGTCGCGGTATTTATAGTAAACATGCATTAACATTAATAAAGTTTGCGCTTGGCACTTTTCTGCTAATGATGCAGACGCCCACAATATGGCGCCGACTGACCATAAAGACAAAGGATAACCGGCGGCCATCTTGCTTGGGGCGGTGGCGAAGACAGTCGCATGCGCCGGCCATATTGGAATGGGTGTTACTTGCGATCTCTTATCTAGAAATCATACGATATGACGTACGATGACTCAGATGGCGTGATCTTGTGCCGAGGTCTCACCGCTCATAAGTAGGAGCGGTTGCGGTAGCGTTATTGGTCGCCACACTACTCCCCCACTGAGACCGTGACTACGGGCGATAGTAATCAGGGAATTTAACAACTCGCCCGCTTCTCGTCTTTTTGATTGCTGCAGGCTCCTCTTCCTGCTGTCGATCTGGAATTATGGACTCCTCCCTGGCGATATATGCAGGTTTGAGGCGGTCTATTGTGACTGTCTGCGTCTTGCCGGATACTTCAACGTCGAACGTCTTAGGACCATGACGTAACACCTTGTATGGTCCCAGGTAGGCTGCTTGCAAGGGTCTTCGGGCTGGACCTAGGCGCATGAAGACATGTGTCGCCGTGCCCAGGTCCCTAGGCACGTAAAATAGCTTGCTGGAGCTGGTATGCCATGAAGTTGGTTGCGGTGCCAATCTGCTCATGTGGGCTCGAAGTCTGCTGACAAGATTGCTCGGCTCCACAGTTGCCTCACAGTTGGTCGAGAAGAATTGCCCAGGCAGCCGGAGTGGCTCACCGTAGACAATTTCTGCCGTGGATGCTTGTAGGTCGCTCTTCCATGCGCTGCGTATGCCCAGCAGCACCCAGGGGAGAACCTCAGTCCAGTTGGAACTGGAGTGACACGCGATGGCTGCTTTCATCTGGCGGTGCAGCCTCTCAACGAGACCATTTGCTGCGGGATGGTAAGAAGTGGTGGTGTGGTGAGTTGCACCCACCAGCTCGGCGACCTCCCTGAAGGTGTGCGACTCGAACTGTCGCCCGCGGTCGGTTGTGATGTGTTCTGGGCAGCCGAATCGAGCGATCCACCCGGATATCAGGGCGGCTGCGCAGGTCTCGGCGGTGATGTCCTGTAGTGGATACGCCTCTGGCCACCTGGTGAAGCGGTCGACAATCGTGAGACAGTACCTGTTACCAGAACATAAAGTTAGAGGACCTACTATGTCTAAATGGATATGCCGAAAACGAGCTGTAGGTGCTCGAAATGCTACTGGAGGTGCCGACGTGTGCCTTGATATTTTGCAACGTTGGCATTGCTGGCACTCCCTAGTCCACTGTCGACAGTCCTTTCTTATACCTGGCCACACAAACCTGTCCGTAACCAAGCGCACTGTCGCTTTAGCTCCTGGATGGCTTAAATTATGCAAAGCATTAAATACCTGTCGGCGGTGTGCAGGACTGATATACGGCCTCGCAGTTGCTGTCGAGACATCGCAGTATACCTGTATGTCGTTCTCAGGTAACCTCCTTTTCTCCAGCCTCAAGGAAGAGCCGTTAATCAGCAGACTCTTCAGTTCCTCATCGGTTTCTTGGGCTAGTGCTAAGGACTGGTAATCTATGGGCAAAGAAAGTTCATCAATGCGTGATAAAGCATCAGCTACGATGTTTTCACTGCCGGGAACGAATCGGATGTCAGTCGTGAATTGACTGATGAAATCCAGATATCGAAATTGGCGTGGAGAGCAATTGTCCCTGTTGATGGCAAATGCGAATGTTAGTGGCTTGTGGTCCGTCATGATAGCGAATGTTCTTGCCTCCACCATATACCGGAAGTAACGAATAGCCTCATATATAGCCAACAGTTCGCGATCATACGGACTATACTTCCTCTGAGCTGGAGACAGTTTCCTGGAGAAGAATGCCAGTGGTTGCCATTTGCTTCCTTTTCGCTGCTGTAGAACTGCTCCAATTGCCGTATCTGATGCGTCGGTCTGGATCGTCAGTTCCGCATCAGGATCTGGATGTACCAACAGTGTTGCCTGGGAAAGACTATTTTTACATTTATTAAATGCGTCCAACAATTGCGGTGTCCATGTAACGGGCTGGGCACCTTTTGTCTTAGGACCAGCCAGTAAGGAGTTGAGAGGTGCCTGGATACTAGCTGCACCCGGTATGAATCGACGATAAAAATTGATCATACCTAAAAATCTCCTTAGCTCCTTTATGGTCTTAGGCTCAGGAAAGTCTTGAACGGCCTGGACCTTTGATTGTAATGGCTGCACACCTGCTGCAGACACTGTGTTTCCTAAAAAGATTACTTCGGATTTACCCAGATGACACTTTGAAGTATTTATAAGAACGCCATATTCTACCAGACGCTTGAAAAGTTGCTTCAAGTGCTCGTCATGCTCCTGGCTGCTCCTGCTTGATATTAGTACGTCATCCAGGTAACAATAGCAAAAGTCCAGCCCACGCAGCACCTCATCCATGAAACGCTGGAAGGTTTGTGCTGCATTGCGCAGCCCGAACGTCATGAATGGAAATTCATATAAGCCGAATGGTGTTGTAATTGCCGTTTTGGGAATATCTTCTTCCAGGACTGGTATTTGATGGTAGGCCTTCACCAGGTCGATGGTGGAGAAGATAACACTACCTGACAGCTGCTGTGCGAAATCCTGGACATGCCTGATTGGGTAGCGATCAGGAATTGTGCGAGCGTTTAGAGCTCGATAGTCGCCGCAAGGTCGCCATCCATCTGTTTTCTTACGGACAAGGTGGAGTGGTGATGACCAAGGGCTCTCTGATCTTCGTGCTGTTCCATTCTGCAACATAACATCAAATTCTTGCTTCGCTATACTCAACCTTTCGGGATCTAGGCGGCGAGGTCGACTGAAAACTGGAGGTCCGGGCGTAATCCGTATTTGATGCACCGTGCTATGTTTGGGCATGCTATTAGGCTTACCGGCAGGACGTGTAATCTCCGGAAACTGTCGCAGTAGACGATGGAAAGGAGCATCGTCTGAAGTTATACAGGTCGTACGTACAGATGAAATGCTATCTGCTGACTGTTGCTGAGGAGCAGGAACGGTAAGCGACGTAACTCCATCTATTATGCGTTGGTTGCGGCAGTCGACGAGCAGGTTGTAAAAACCTAAAAAGTCAACACCGATAATCGGCTTCGATACGTCAGCAACCACGAAACGCCAAATGAATGCACGTCGTAGACCTAAATTCAACTCCAGCTGTATATAGCCATACGTAGCTATAGGTGTTCCATTGGCAGCGAACAGGTTATAATTTGTTTTCGGACGCGATTCCCGAACAGCTGACCTAGGATACACACACAAGTCTGAACCGGTGTCGATCAAATACTGGATCTTTGTGATGCGGTCAGTGATGAACAGGCGGTTCGAAATGTTAGGGCAGTCGTTTACCGCTATTGTCGGCTGCCTTGGGAGTTTACCGCATTGTAACTGCAGGGCTTGACGCACTTGCTTGCTCTCTCCCTAAAACGGTAGTGGTACCAGCAGTGCGGGTGATCTGAAGGGCGCGAGCGAGATCGGGAGCGATTGCGGTTCCTCTGAAAATCCGGACCAGTTGAGTCACGTCTGGAACGCCTGTATAACTCAGTAGACATCGCCTCGATCTTGCGAGTTAACTCCGCTACCTGCATTTTTAAATCGCTATCGCCTGTACCTGTGACCGCAGCCGATGTTGCCGACGTACTCGCCACTTGAGTTGTTGTGGGTACGATATCATTGATGCGATCCGCCAACTCTGCTGCATCCTCTACGCTTATGTTGACTTGCGATGCTAGAATAGTTTGTAGGTTAGTTGGCAGCCTGTTTACCCAGATCATGCGAATAAAATCAGTGGGAACGTTAGGACCAGCTAGGTGTTGCAGGTGTCTCAGGAACTGTGATGGTTTCCTGTCACCAAGCTCTTCATGCATCAGGAGCTGCTTAGTTTTCTTCTCCTGTGATGCTGACAACCGCTTGATAAGCTCCACCTTCAGCTTGGCATATTTACCAGTTTCCGGTGGGGTAACTATTAAATCCCTCACTTCAGCGGAATACTGCGATTCCAGCTGAGCCAGCACATAATAAAATTTAGTCTCATCTCTCACGATATTAGATAAAATAAACTGACCTTCGATCTGGGCAAACCATAACGTTGGGTCATCTGGGTTAAACGGGGGTACTCGTACACCAACTCTGAACGTCTCTGCAGTCCCCTCCTTCGTTAACTCCGTCCTGTTTGGCATCTTCTTTATTCGGGGTCACCAATGAAGCGACCTGGTCAACTATCCTTGGCCGCTTCTTATGCGTACCTACCACACAGGCACTGAACCTGAGTGTTGTGTGCTAAGCTAGGTACTTATGCAAGTAGGAATTAAATTAAAGCTGAAGGCAGGAATTTAAACTTATTTATTATTTACTTTACAACGACAACTTTATATATATACTTTTTAATGACAACTTATAAAAACAATAACAATGAATAAATTTATAAACAATACGGACTAATTAAATTAAATACAGAGACAGAGCGTTAAGCGCGAGCTAGCTACAGCGAAAGCAAAGTGTGTTAAAACAATATCAAGTCGCGGTATTTATAGTAAACATGCATTAACATTAATAAAGTTTGCGCTTGGCACTTTTCTGCTAATGATGCAGACGCCCACAATATGGCGCCGACTGACCATAAAGACAAAGGATAACCGGCGGCCATCTTGCTTGGGGCGGTGGCGAAGACAGTCGCATGCGCCGGCCATATTGGAATGGGTGTTACTTGCGATCTCTTATCTAGAAATCATACGATATGACGTACGATGACTCAGATGGCGTGATCTTGTGCCGAGGTCTCACCGCTCATAAGTAGGAGCGGTTGCGGTAGCGTTATTGGTCGCCACAGTATCATTTGACGACGTCCGTGGTCTAGTGGCTTCGATTCCCACAGGACACAAATATTTATGTGATGAACATGAGTGTTTGTGTTGGCCACCCACCCAACACCCAAACCAACGAAAGTATGTATTTACAAAAAAAAAAGTATATAAGTATTATATCCACTGTCTTGTACCCATAGTATAAGCTCTGCTTAGTTTGGGCTGCTGTGTAAAAAAAAAATGACCGGAAATATTTATTTATTATTTATTTATTTATGTTTGCGGTCACAAGATCCAAGGAGTAATAAGACACAAACTCTCACTTCAAGGATCTAATATAATAGTGTTACAGAGGTTTCGGACTCATAGGTTTGAAAAATAATACGTTTCTGTCAAAGGTTTGCGTTAATAATTCCTGTTTAAAAAGCTTTATTTCCGTGCCTAAGTTCATTGACATCCGTTTCGTATAAACCATGTGTATCGAAAATGTGTGGTCATATTTGGAGACTTCATTCAGGAAATTCTATCAAACAACTTTACTACGGGGTCAACTGTGAAATTACGAAAAATAAATCAGCCCTTCCATAGATTTCAGTCGAGAGGTATTGTACTTTTCTATGGAAGAGCAGTTATTTTTTTCATAATTTCAGGTTTGTCACCATATTAAAAGTAGGTTTATGCTATTACCTGAATGAGCTCTCCATATATGAAAACGCATTTTTTATTCACGTTGCTTAAACGAAACGGATTTCAATTAACCTAGGCAAGGAAAAAATAATAGCAATAGGCTCGCCCCTTATTACATGGGACTATAACATAACTGGCGAAATGTGGGTATACTATACGCCTCTGCCTACCCCTTCGGGGAAATACAGGCGTGATGTTATGTTGTTATGTTAGCAAGGAAAGAAAGTTTTTCGTTAATTATGAAAATGTGACGGGCAACGCTATTAAAACAACCAGTAGTCTAAGGGACAGTGCGTTTCCTTATGGTACTACTAGTAGTAATACGGGACATTATATTTCCCTATGGTACTACCAGTAGGACGAATTGGTAATACCACGGGTCTGTCATGCTCTCAACCTAAACGCATATACCTTCTCCATTCCATCGTGGGTAAAAAATCTACGTTTTTAACTTTTTTCTAGATATAGGCGAGAATACAGGCGTGATGTTATGTTATATTGTTAGGCGAGACTAAAAAAAAAATCCTTAACGCACCCAACTTCATGTCGGTGGGTGTGCTTTTCGTTCATAATTTCCCGCCTAAAGAAGTTTCTGCCTTCAAAAACATATTTTTTTCATCTTTGATGTGGTTTCAAGCCTCATTTCAGCACTAATTACAACCCTCTCTAGTCTCTAAACCTACATACTTTTACATTAATACTTTAATTAACCCACTTTTGCGACGCAAATATTTCCCTTCTACTCAAGGGATATTTTTATATTTTAGTTTATGTTCCATCACAAGACGCCATTACTGTATATTACGTCCTGCTGCGTTAAGCTGAGTAATCGCCAGGAGACTGCTTGGCTTTTTCATGTACACTGGTTTATCGTGCAAAGGCGTGCCACTCACAACTTAGTACGGTCAACCGCACGTCAGTGGTAACAGTTTGACATTGACAGTGTCTTTATTTCGTCAGCAGTAAGGGTGGTTTTCTAATTCAAGTGTTGCCACTGTCATGCAGTCGACTGTACCTATCAGAAATTATGACAAGAAATTCATGATCATAACTTTCGACACTTATGAAAATTGGTTTTATTTATCGATATCACGATTACCTTAATAACCTTCTGTATTTTAATTACACAGTATCTCCGGAGTGGCGACCGCGTACCGAGGGCGCAGCGTTGGTAGACCCCCTACATGGTGGACCGACATACATACATTCATTAAATCATGCCTGTTTCCCATTGGGGCAGGTAGAGACTATGGATTTCCACCTGCTACGATCCTGACACACCTCTTTCGCTTCATCTACGTTCATTAACCTCGTCATGCATGCTCGTCGGTTAAGACTACTCTTAACCTGGCATTTTTTGAGAACGTCCGCGATTTGATCGCGATACGTTCGCCGAGGTCATCCCCTTCCAACTCTTACATCCACACTCGCTTTGTATATTTGTTTCGTCAATTTCCTCTCGTCCATCCTCTCTATATATCCAGACCATCTTAACATACCTTTCTCAATCTTGGTCACTACATCTTCCGTTCCGTTTTACGTTTCTTGTGTACCGACGACTTGTTTAAAGTCGCGAGAATCGCAAGACCGGTCGTTGGGGCCTTTGCTTTGAGGTGGCCTATGTCAAGCAGTGCACTTTTTTCGGTTGAAATAATGATGATTTGTGAGTCAAGTTTCATTCGGGATTAAACTAACAAGATAATACAACATCACACCTGAATTTCTCTGAAGGGGTAGGCAGTTATGTTATTAGTCCTCTGTAATTGGAGTCGAGCCTATTGCCACTAACCAAGCACAAATCCAGACTCCAGGCTCCTACTGAGAATTAAACTAGCAACTTCAGTCTAGTCAAACCTGTAACAAAATAAATGGGTACTTTCATAAGCTTAACCAAAGACAATTTATTTCAATCATATTATTATGTATTAATAGTGGTTCTAATCCAACAAGCACTAAAACTAGGTAAATTTCACGTTTCAAAAGTATGATTGCTAAAAGTCAACACTTCCTAGCTCCGCTCATTCCTCGCTCAGCTGTAAGTTTTATCACAACTTTACAAGCGTCACATGAGGGACGCTTCGTGACGGCTGACTGATTCTTGTTGAGAACTGCGACATTCCGGCTTCTGTACAGCAGGAATATGAATTTGAACAAATATTTAGTGTATTTGCGTTTGAGGTAGCTCCTTTGGGACAAAGTAAATGTACTAAAGAGGTACATGAAAGTATTCGGTTGTAGTCTTTTATGGAAATGTTTCTGTGATTTAGGAAACTTTTTGAGGGCTGAAGAAGATGTTATTGGATGATTTGCTTTGATACCGCTTAGAGACAGAAGATGTAACACTAAAAATTTGAATACTTAAGCCTTTCGGTTTCAATCCTGGTATAAAAAATTGTAAAGAGTGGTACCTGGCGTATATGTATATTCATCGAATTTCTAGACCAGGTAATTTACAGACATATCACAATATAACGATTTAAATTGTGGATAGAAAAAATTAAACCACTAAGCTACCGTGAACACTGCTCGTGTTATCGATATTAACCTCCACTTTTGGTACGTCTTCGGGTGAAGTCATCGATATCTTATTAAAAAACAGTGTTCCTAAATAATAAAATAATTTGTAAGGGTAGGCATATCTATACGACTTTGAATTAACTGCGAAGTTAGTCGAGTCGGTTAAGAAACATTGTTTCTTAATAAGATATCGCTGACGTCACCCAAAGACGTACAAAAAGTGGAGGTTAATTACGATAACACGAGCAGTGTTCACGATATCTGTGGCTAATGCACTGGTGTACTGAGCCAGGAGACGCAGGTTCGAATCCTGCTCGGAAGCGATTTTTTCTTTCCACAATTTAAATCGTTAGATTTCGCTTTGCATGCTTAAAATGCGGTAAAATAATAAAATAACATCATAAAATGTTCACGGTACCTATTTCTTTACTCCTAATTCAAAATGAACTAGTTCAAATGGGCAGATGCCATGGTCGCTACTAAAAAAGTATATACATTTTCACCAAAGACATTTCTATTGATTTTCACGGTATGATTTGATTAATGACCTACCTACACACCGCGGCCTCTATAGAATATTACTTATTTATTTTTAGACACAAATCTAAAGATCAAAACTACCTCAAACATTTTATCATAAAATATAATCTTTTCCTCAATCTCTCACAGACGACAAACCGATGAGCAACTACAAATTCATGCAACAAACAATAACAACGCTAACATTTTCATAGCAGCAAACACACAGAGTTTATGTAAATCAGAGAGCGAGTGACTGCTAATATCCGGGGAATAAATAATGTTTCAGCGGTTACCACAAATCCTTTTCTCCTACTACCGTAATGACGTAATTTTAGGAGATTGCTGGCTGCGAGAAATAGATGCCTGTAACACGGACGAATAAAAAAAGGCAGATGATATCTCACTAAGAAAAGATTGAAGCACTTCATATTTAGGGTTCCGTACCCAAAGGGTGCTAACGGGACCCTATTACTATAGCTACGCTGTCCATCCGTCCGTCCATCCGTCTGTCTGTCACAGGGCTGAATCATTGTAACGGTAATAGATAACCAGTTGAAATTTCCAGAGAATATGTGTTACTATGAGGAGTATCACGACTAATACTACAAACAAACAAAAAAGTCTAAAACCAAACAAGAAACCTCGAAAAACATGTTTTTTTTTATCGTTTTAGTTCCTGCTCTATCTTCAAAACAGTAATAAATACCAACGTTAAACTTGGTCTGATTATAGTGCATACTATGAAGTTTAGCAACAAATACTAAAAATAGGGCAAACATAGACATATGTCGTGGTACCTACGTAAGAAAGAGATGCAAAAATTCACATTTCGCTTATGATCGTTGATGTCTTTTGATAAACTCACTAAATTAAAACAGTTTCTATGGGGTATCAGGTCGATCGGTGGTACGGAACCCTTACTGCGTGAGTCCGACTCACACTTGGCCGGTTTTTTTCCTATACCAACTATAATTTCGACAGCATTTTAACACACCAGACATCATATTGTTATTTTATTTGTGACACTACGACAACGACTACCTTCACACGAGATTTGTTGCGTAATCGCAGCTGTCTTACTATTTTTGGTCTAAATGTGTGCGAGCCAACCCGTAATTTTAAGCGAACCATCTTAATATGGATGCTACAATTATTGTTTAACGAGATTCCGTCCGCCTTCTTTCATTCGTCCATGTCTGTGGCTTATTGATTCAGCGTCTCATCCATTGTTTATTGCTTCGAATTGATTGTTATTTACAATACCAAAATGCTACCTTGTATTTCCTCTGTTAATTTCGGCGAATTTGTGATAAAAATAACATTGATCTTTTCGCCGAATCCGTAATCTTGTTATTGTATGACGAATTTCTCTTTGGAATAAAGGATAATGGAATGAGAATTATTGCTCGTGAATTGTAATCCAACTAAGATTACTTCCATTCCCATTTATTTATATTCGGAAGTTGTTCTTAAAATTGGATGAGATGAACACGTGTAGAAATTATTACCTATATTTGTCATATTGTGACTGATTTCTCCACATTTGGAAGGGTTTACAATTTGATCTGTTTTAAAATCTAATGTCAGCTCTTGTGATTGGTCGGCAAAAATGCGAAAAGAAAGAAAGAAAGAAAAACATTTATTTGACACAACTGAGACACACAAAAGTATCATACATACCATATCATAGTATACATATATTATTACAATGTCCTCCCGGCCGAATTTCGGTCACGGCGGCCAATCTCAATGGAGACAAGCCATCTGCGCGGGACATATTAAAGTGCACAAGTGTGTGCGCAAACACAGGTGCACTCTCTATTCCCCCACTCTCATAATCCGATGGGACGGCAATTCGACACGACCGGAGAGAGATCAGGCGCAGGACCGTCGGCTTTACGTGCTCTCCGAGGCTCGATGTGTAACGAAACGGTCACCCATCCACAGATTGACCGCGGTTAGTGCAGCTTAACCTTGCAGATCGTACAATCCACACGCTTGCTACTTAGCCACGAGCCCGTTATTTATTATACATATTATAGGTAGATATAATTATAATGAATTATGATGATTGATGATTATAACTCTAAAATCTAGTAATTTTGAGATTCAGAAAAGAAAATCCTTCAGATAGTTCTGATGGTTTTTTTTTTGCGGTGTTTGAGGTTAACACTGCGCTGTATAAAAAATAACGTTGTATAGCTTTGTAAATTACATTTTCAAATTCAACAATATTACAGTTGCTTTGAATCAGGTCACTTCAATTAATAACATGGTTCAGTTGATTATGATTAGTATCCTCAACGCTCATTAATATTATCGAGTTGTTGTCAATGATCGTTGGACATACGATGAAATTGAATGTAATCGAAATCAAAACAATTTCGATATTTGTTTCGAATTCATCATTTCCAAAAGTAATTGAATCTGGAGCGGATATTTCTACAATTTAATTAGACTAACAAGCTTAGATATTTTTGAAATACGTTAGCTTACTTCTTTTGTATATAGATAGAAACGTTTTTAGTTGTTTTCAGTTCTTTTGAAGAGTGAGGACTGTTATTTATTTTATTTCAAAGGCCTTTATGCCAGTCTTTTTCTTGAATTACCAACATTTAATTACAGAAGTACCTCAAACTTAATTAAAAGTCAGCCTTTGATAAAAGTGCTAGGTATGTATATCCTGAACAGAAACGTTAGCTGTATGAAATAAAACCGGCCAAGTGCAAGTCGGACTCGCGCAGTAAGGGTTCCGTACCTCTCAACGACCTGATACTCCATAAAAACTGATTTAATTTACGAGAGTTTATCAAAAGACATATGCGCAAAATATGAATTTTTGCATGTCTTTCTTACGCAGGTACCACCACATATGTCTATGTTTGTCTTATTTTTAGTATTTTTAGCTAATCTACATAATATGCACTATGATCTGACCAAGTTTGACGCTGGTATATTTTACCGTTTTGAAGATAGAGCAAGAACAAAAACGTTGAAAAAAATGCATATTTTTTGAGGTTTCTTGTATGGGGACCCCCTTTGTTTTTAGACTTTTTTTTGTTTTTAGTATTTGTCGTGATACACCTCATAGCAACACAATTTCTGAGAAAATTTCAACCGATTACCTATTACCGTTCAAAAGATACAGCCCTGTGACAGACAGACGGACGGACGGACAGCGTAGCGAGAGTAATGGGGCCCCGTTTGGAACCCTTCGGGTACGGAACCCTAAAAAATACTGATTGTTATACCTACTTGAATTTTCTAGATTATACCCATTTTGTGTCATAGTAATTCTGTAAGTTCAGACCACAAAACAAAATGTTTATCCATTAGGTACTGTTAATTATCGCAGTTTGCATGCTGAACCAAAATTGTTTCTGTTAATAATAATAATAAATATTTTTGGGATTTTTTTCACACTGCACCATCTAGTAAGCAGAGCTTGTACTATGGGTACTAGACAATGGATATAATACACACATACAAAAGAAAGCTGGGCAAAGAAAGTGGGCTGGCCATGTTTGTCGAAGGACCGATGCACAGTGTGATAAGATCCCGGTTTTTGTCTCATCGTGTTTTTATTGAGTTAATCGATAGAGTTTACAATTCCGAAGATTAGACTAAAACTCCGGGTTCGCTAAGACTTGAGGTTTTTTTTTAAAAAAATGTCAAAGTTTCGCAATATCCGACTCTTGAAAAATGAAAAAAAAATCATTATAATTTAATGGAAGTACTTATTACAGAATTTATTTATTCTATCGAAAAATGGAATAATAGCCGACCGTTCTACCAATTCCTGTTGCATTAGTATGAATGGGTCGAGAGATATGATTTTTTTTCTCATTTTTCGTTTTCATTTTTTTATTCATCTAAACCGCCGTAGTAGGTGGTCATTCCTATATCAAAAAATTGCTGATACTTTCTATTATGTGTAGTATTAATTCCAAAACCTAACTCGTTGGTTTCCAGGAGTTATTGGAAATTTTAGTAATATCCGAAATATCCGTACTTAGGGCTGCCACTTCAACCAAAACATAATTTGTTTATTTTTATTAAGTTTTAGCTTCCTTATCACGACCATAACAAGATATCATTATTTTGTGGCTTAGATGGCAAAGATTGAGTAATTTTATAAAGGAAATTAAAAAACTAATGGAGAAATTGGTATCATGTTGACTGTTACACGTTTTTTGTAAACCGTCTATAAATTCTAACCCAAAAGACTCAACTAATAGTAAATAAAAGAAAATCCTTTCCGATGTCTCATAAGTATATAAATAAAGAAAAAAAAAAAAAAGAAAGAAAAATAGTTTATTGTCAAAGTTAACGACGCGCAACATTTAAAACACAAATCAACATTAAACATGAGTAATATACCTATATCAACATTTTTGACAATTTATTAAATATTTTTAGTCAATTTAGTTCTTTGTTATTAATTTTACAATTCTTTTAAATCAATTTTGTTTTACTTTTTAACCGACGAAAAAAACGAGGAGGTTCTCAATTCGTCTTTTTACAGAGTAGTCCGATTTTGATGATTCTTCTTTTAATAGATAGGGTATATCTTGAAGTTGCTCCCATTTAAATTTGAAAATCAAAATCCACCCCTAAGGGTAGGAAAACAGGGGATGAGTGCTTGTTCACCCACTGAATTCTTACCTGTTAACCGATTCCGTTGAAACTTGGCATACATAAATGTTCTAGACACTACAACATAATGGAGACCTGGAGTTAGATTTTAGCCACAAAAAAATTAAAAATAAATCTTTTTAACAAAAAATTGAACCGACGAAAACAGAAACTGAAAAGCGAAAAATAAAATGTGGCTTTTAGTCTTAGTAACTATTTTCCTAGCTAAACTAATGTAGTTAACTAATTATGAGTCGGCGCCAAACAAACAATCAACGAAGATCATTAAATTACTTTAAAGAAATAACAAAAACAAAATAACATCAAATACAATACAAAGTCAAATTTTCAACGATAAACAATAACTTTCCAAAAATGGATCACTTGCAACTTACACGCACTTTGCTCGTTTGTTTGGCGCAGACTCAAAAAAAGTGTTATTTATTTTACAACTTATTTTGAATAAATTTTAGTATACTTTTATATTTTACAATTCTTTTAAATCAATTTTATTATACTTTTTGATTTATAACAATTCTTTATAATAATTTACTTTGTATACAACTTCAACCTCTTAGAGAAAAAAAAGGCTAAAAAAATTCCATTGCCACCGGCCGCATTGTCTTTACCTGTTAATGAACAAAATCTAGCCATCGATAATTATTCTCATGTTGAATTAATTGTAACTAACAATGAAGATGAATTTTAGTTCGGTTAGCCTACATAATATGTTACAAATTTATATACATTTTCCTTTCGTTATTGCATTGTGAATTTGTGTCGACGCCGGCTGTCGCTGAAAACCAGCGCTGTGTCTTTGCTCCGTGCATGAAGCATAGCTATATGCTGAGCGGTGGCCGTTTTGCGCGGATGTGACACATATCTTACCACACTTCTTGGCTCTGTACCTGTATTTGTTCTGTGTTCTTGAATTTTTTGGTAATTTTGTGCGTCACTTTTGAAGCAAATAAATATTTTTTCTTTCTTTCATTTTCTTTCTTTCAAATAGCCAACTCCATATTAATTATTAAAAAGTATTTAAAAAACTTTTTTTTTTTTCAGATAAAATATATTCTTATTGTTTTTTTTTCAGATACATGAAAGTGTCACCCCTAAGGAAAATTTTGAATCTCCAATAACTCCTGGAAACCAACGAATTAGGTTTTGGAATTAATACTACACATAATAGAAAGTATCAGCAATTTTTTGATGTAGGAATGACCACCTACTACGGTGGTTTAGATGAATAAAAAAATGAAAACGAAAAATGAGAAAAAAAATCATATCTCTCGACCCATTCATACTAATGCAACAGGAATTGGTAGAACGGTCGGCTATTATTCCATTTTTCGATAGAATAAATAAATTCTGTAATAAGTACTTTCATTAAATTATAATGATTTTTTTTTCATTTTTCAAGAGTCGGATATTGCGAAACTTTGACATTTTTTTTAAAAAAAACCTCAAGTCTGAGCGAACCCGGAGTTTTAGTCTAATCTTCGGAATTGTAAACTCTATCGATTAATTCAATAAAAACACGATGAGACAAAAACCGGGATCTTATCACACTGTGCGATGGCCGTTGGAGCAGACAAGTACTTGAGTGGAGACCGCGAATCGGCAAACGCAGCGTAGGGCGCCCCCCTGCCAGGTGGACCGACGACCTAAAGAACGTGGCTGGGGGGGACTAGATGCGGAAGGCAGAGGACCGAGCGTTGTGGCGCAACTTGGGAGAGGCCTATGTCCAGCAGTGGACTGCGATAGGCTGAGTTGATTGATTGATACATAAGAAACACCCAGACCAACACAAACACCTAAGTTCATCACATAAAATATTTGTGTCCTGTGGGAATCGAACCCACGACGTCGTGATCAGCGGTCCCATACTCGAAGCACTAGACCACAGACGTCAATTAAAATGACGATTGCTTTATTATCGAAAGTTTACTTAAATCATAAAATTAATAATATTGTAAAACTTACTAATTACAAAAAGAGAAAAAAGTTAACTGACTGAATTCACGTAATAGCTTTCCAAGTAACTCGTCGCCGGGCACAAAACCACCAATGTTGACAAAATCTTATGACGGGTGTTGGTGTGTTGGTGATTCAGTAGGAAGGAGGCGCGTCACACGCTACAAAATAATATATTATAAATTATCTATATTGGCTTGAACAAACCTTTGATTAATCTAAGCACCTACTAACGTTCTTTGTTTCTAAACGCGGAATCATCGAATTCCTTTTAACAAATCATTAAATATATGTGAAAAAATATCTACACAAGCTATTGAGGTACTATGTATACGTAGTACATAGTACCTCAGTGACACAAGCTTGACACACATAAGGTTGCATCCCACCCACAGAAATAGATAGAATGGCCATGTGGGCAGGGCGCGCGTGGCAGCACCATGCACCATAGTGCAGGTTATTTCAAAGCCTTTCTCAGCACGCCTTATGACTTGTTTCTACAAATACTGTAACAAAAACCCGCAAAAATGCCTTATTGTGCTGTTTCTAACTGCAGAAACAAAAGCTGTAAGCTACATTTGATTAAAATTAATTATTAAAAATAATGACGTCAAAATTTAAGGCGTAGTTTGTTCGGAAAGTTGCCACGCATGAATTGCAAGTAAAATAAAAATTAAGTAAATTGTGATTACAACCATTCTATTTATTTCTGTGATAACCCCTAATTGTCACATGACGATGCATCCAAATCCCTTCATCACAAGTGAGACCCTTCCTTCTGTTAAATGCATGACTGTAATTTCACTAACAATCCTAGTTGGTTCCAATGATAAATGTTTCATTAGTATTTGCATTAACACGGGCTCTATACACGGAGATATGTAAGGGTTTTTACACATGGCGACTTTTTAGAGTAACAATCGCGGAAATCGTGACTTTAGCCATAGTAGGTACAATACGCGTAATGGCCGGCCTAAAAGTTGTTACAAGACCATCGCAGTAATCATTTTGTGGGCATAGACATAGTAAAAAATATAGACGAAGTGCTGCAAACAATCATAGTGAAGTGTGCACGGTAGCTTAGTGGCTAAAGCACTGGCGTACTGAGTCAGGAGTAGCAGGTTCGAATCCTGCTCATAACCAGCCCATTGCTGTCCCACTGCTGGACACGGGCCTCTTCTCAGTACGAGAAGGCTAAGGCCTTAGTCCACCACGCTGGCCTAGTGCGGGTTGGCGGTCTACACACACCATTGAGAACTGTATGGAGCACTCTCAGGTGTGCAGGTTTCCTCACGATGTTTTCCTTCACCGTTAAAGCAAGTGATAATCGAATATAAATCTGCACATGAATACGAAAAGTCAGAGGTGCGGGCCGGGATCGAACTCACACCCTCCTTCATGGAAGGCAAGCGTTCAACCACTAGGCTATCACTGCTACAGTATAGACGAAGTTCTGCAAACAATCATAGTGAAGCCAAAAAAACTGCTCCTTCGTGTACAACCAGCGCTCACGCACACACCATGCACTTGAAGGATGTTTACTTTCGCGATGTTTACTGGACGATGCCGCGACATGTGTACTGAGAGGGGTGAGCACGGTTTGAGATGCATGTGTGTGCGTGACCGCTGGTTGTACACGAAGGTGCAGTTTTTTTGGCTTCACTATGATTGTTTGCAGAACTTCGTCTATATTGTCTTATTTATTATGTCTGTTTTTTGTGGGTGCCATTGGTGGAAAGGGGTGGGTAAATATAACTTCAGGCCGGTCAAGTTAGAATGCGCGTATTGTAGTGCGTGTTAGTTGTGAAAAATGTGTGTGATACAATAAAGATAAAGCACAAGATCGATTCTTGGTACTGCAGCTGCACTTGGAGCAGCAGTTTTTTTTTTTCGAGATTTCAGTGTTGGTTGTCTGCCTTTGTAAATGTTTTTCATACCTAATGATGAGTACAATGAGCCCTTTAGAGGTTTTCAGTTATTCCAATTACACGTTGTATTATTGTGACATGTATAAAAATACATTAGTACAGTCGACTACATGACAGTGGTAACACTTCAATTCGAAAACCGCCCTTCAATCAACTCAGCCTATCGCAGTCCACTGCTGGACATAGGCCTCTCCCAAGTTGCGCCACAACGCTCGGTCCTCTGCCTTCCGCATCCAGTCCCGCCCAGCCACGTTCTTTAGGTCGTGGGTCCACCTGGCAGGGGGCGCCCTACGCTGCGTTTGCCGATTCGCGGTCTCCATGCAAGGACTCGTCTGCTCCAGCGACCATCGGTCCTTCGACAGACATGGCCAGCCCACTGCCACTTCAGCTTACTGATCCTACAAGCTATGTCCGGCACTCTGGTTTTTTCTCCGGATAATCTGGTTTCGGATTTTATCCTTCAAAGAAACTCCAAGCATAGCTCGCTCCATAGCTCGCTGAGCGACTTTAAACTTGTGGACTGGCCCAACTGTCAGTGTCCACGTCTCGGCACCGTAAGTCATAACAGGCAGGACGCACTGGTTGAAGACTTTTGTCTTTAAACTTTGCGGTATAGGTGACGAAAGACTCGTCGAAGTTTGCTAAATGCTGCCCAGCCCAGACGGATCCTTCTGTTGGCTTCTTTCTCGAAGTTGTCTACCAAGCTGAATTACCTGCCTAGGTAGACGTATTCCGTTACAACTTCGAGTGCCGACCCTTCGATGAATATTGGGCGAAAACCGCCCTTACTGCTTACGAAATAAAGATGCTGCTAATGTCAAAGTGTTACCACCGACGTGCGGTCGACCGTACAATGAGAAGGGCAAAAGGCGCGACTTTGTTGCGATTGCTTCCCAACTATCGCTGCAAAAAGTCGCAATGTGTAGCCGCCCTACGCGGCCCTACGTGATATTGTGTTGATTTGTGTACAGTTCGGTTGCACACCAAATTAAGTACGTCTATCGAGGAGTTTGCATTTGTGTGTGTGCTTGCCATTTATGTTTGCATGTGTGAGTGCTTTTCGTGTTTGATTGTGGAGTGAAACGTTTTATCGTTAGCGTTTCTCTTATTAGCTATACGTAAGACGTTGGTAAGTTAATTCGATTACGTTAAAGCTCAAATGAAATAGCTTTATTGTGTTCTATAAATTGAACAAAGAGGCAAATGGCGTGTGATTTATTGTTACTTGATTGAATACGATAAAATAACACCTCAAGCTTTTGGAGAAATAAAAGCGATATGGTTATGAACTTACGAGTCTTTTTTTGTGAAGTACCTACTACCAGCATCTACTGTTTGGCATTTTATTTTTTCCTGATTAGAAAGAACACGGTTCTTA
Source organism: Asteroscopus sphinx (assembly GCA_949699075.1). NCBI lineage: Eukaryota > Metazoa > Arthropoda > Insecta > Lepidoptera > Noctuidae > Asteroscopus > Asteroscopus sphinx. The sequence continues at coordinate 19,353,848 of OX453013.1, forward strand.
AGGTGCTGCATTGAATTTGCAACCGTCCCTTTCTAACATACGGCAAATTGCGCGTGTGAGAACAAAGCGGAATCGCGCTGTTTTGATGTTTTCTTACATTTTTGCAAATATCTCGGCGAATAAACATTTAAATAAAAATCTGTTTCACCAGAATTTAGACATGTATAAGATATATCTTATTCACAAAAAACAATAGTAAAAACGATTGGAATTTCTGAATGCAATGCGAAATAGTGCAAAAACAGACCTTACTTTGGAAAATAAACCTATCCAGCTAATTTAATTAAATCGTGTTTTCCCTATACCAAAATCTAGTAAATATAATGAAAAATCTTAAATATGAAAATTAGATCAACGTCGTATCCGCAAATGAAAATATTTTGATTCTAAAATCCCTATTTTTCCCAATGCCACCCCTTAATAATATATCACAATCTAGCCTACAAGACTGATAAGTAATTTTAATCTAACTTATTTTTCTACGTTGTATATGTTTGTCAACTATGTCCATTGCATTTACTTAGTGTCTGATAATATAATATAAAAACACTTTGTTCATGTGTTATATGTACAGTAGCACTATTTTGTTCACTATTGTTCACTACACCAACTCAAAAGGTTTAGTTCTTTTCAGTCTTCGCACTATGTCCGTGTTGTCGAGCAGCTGGATGGCTTCGACATTCACATGTTGATGAATTCTACGTTCGTGGGCTTCAGCATTTTTTTTTATTATGTTGGTGAAGAATTCCATTTTAAGGTCACGATGGAGGTCATCGTTTCTTATATACCAGGGAGCGTTGACAATTTCCCTGAGCACTTTATTCTGGAATGTTTGAATTATTTTAATATTACTCCGGCAAGTACAAGTTTGGCATTAATGAAAGATTAGGTATTTAGAAAGTTTGAAATTAAATCATCATCATCCTCCTGCCCTTATCCCAATTTATTTGGGGTCGGCGAAGCATGTATTTTTCTTCCATACATCTCTATCAGCCGTTATCTCCGAAATTAAATTAAATATTTATAGTAAATATGTTCCCTGCATTTCATACATCAATCAATACATCCTATACCACATGTTATTGAAATAATTGAAAACCTCGAACGTATTAGGACATTGGCGCGGGAGAGGGAATGTCTCTTTTGCCCCAGGAGTCCGTAATGCCCCAGTTTCCAGTTATTTAAGGGTTGATATTGTGATTAATAAATAAATATTTTTGGGACATTTTCACGTCACCATCGAATCCAAAACTAAGCAGAGCTTGTGCTATTGGTACACACGGCTACACATCAAGCTGTACATTTCCAGTATAAGCTGACCTCGCATTCTATAGGTTTTCCTTACAACGCGAGGTCAGCCTTTACTGGTTTTGTACAGCTTGATGTGTAGCCGTGTGTACTAGACAATGGATATAATACTTAGATACTTTTTTTTGTAAATACATACTTATAATACATAAGAAACACACCCAGACCAAAACAATCACTCATGTTCATCACACAAATATTTGTGTCCTGTGGGAATCGAACCCACGACCTCGAGATCAGCAGTCCGACACTCGAACCACTAGCCTAAAGACAGCGGTGACACTCCGTGTACGTGTGAGCTCGCTCGCCGGTGACCTTGAGCGAGCGCGTGAATGGAATAAGCCTTGGCCGAGGCAGCCGAGAGACTGCTCGTTCCACACGCCGCGCACCGCGCACGCTCCCCGCGCTCGCCCGACCCGCACACATAGCCGCGAGCAATTTTACGAGCACACATGCTTGAGTGTCGCTTCTTGTCGTTAGTATATATTCTATGCCAAAGACGTCGTCAATGAAAATAATACTTACCTATTCCGTAACCGTGACTATTTCTGCCGCCAAATTCATGCATTGCTGTGTTCCGGTGTAAAGGACACCAGTGCCGGTGAAATTACAATCACATGAGACTTTCCATCTTCATGTCTCAGTTTAGCGAACACGACTTGTAATACCATTTGGCAACAGCCCAGGTGGTATTGCAGTTGGTATGGGCACAGGTAACAGCTTAACATCAGATAGATCTTCGGCTGCGTTTCCACCAGGGATATGCGAGGTAGCGAGGCGGTACGCGAGAAAAAAATCTACCAATAGGATTAATTTATTTTGTTAGCCAAGCATAGCGCAGCTCTCTTATTGGTGGATTTTTTCCTCGCGCACCGCCTCGCTACTTCATACATCCCTGGTGAAAATGCAGCCTTAAGCTCGTTTCTCCACCATAAAAACCTACCAAACATTTTGTTAACAAAACAAATCTTTCCCCGATCCAAACAAACGAATCTGTTGATACTGTCCGACTGTTACCAGCCTAATGGTCATTTCTAATACATGAAAGCAATTCGCTTCTAAACCGAGGCGACATTAATAATACAATAACGCCGCGCACAATCCAGTCGCCAGGCGAGCACAGTAGCTCCATCTTACGGATTTATTATGCAGTACCTTGGGACAAGAAATATAAAAATATGGATTGCTCGTTCTGTGCCAATTTATCTATGATATCAAGATATAAAAGGTTAGTTTCGTAATAAGTTCTTAGGTTTTCGCGATCACTACACATTATAATAAATAAAGTTTAACCGGATTAAATCGCGTATATTATTTAAATTGGTTTCCCTAACGTTTCGAAAGCTTTGCAGTATTTCGTGGTCGCAGGTAGACTAAGATGACAATCGTCTTTACAGATATTTCTAAAAAAATATTTTAATCTACCGTACAATATTTATTAATTAAAATCGTTTCGATGCACGCAGTAATCACTCACAATATCTTTTACAGTGGTTTTCTTTTTTTATGGTTGGCAGCTACCACCTGTTTGGAACCCAGTCCTAAAAATAATCAAGTCCCAAACAGCACGCAACACTGTAAAAGAAAGTTTACAGGGTAAAGGTTAGATTTGCAAAATTGGCTCCAAATTATTCTACTAACTACGCAATAGAACGGTCATGTCTAGTGGACCAGAATATTGCTATAGATATTGTCACATTGTATACCAGCAATATTTATAAAGTCTTTGTAGGGAATTTAATTGGTGCCCTGTTATAACTAAGCATTTATTTATTTAATCGTATGGCATCTTTATAGGCTACCTATACGTGGGACACTCAGAAAGTTTTGCGAAACTAAAAAAAATTGTTCTATACGTACATATATTTTTATCAAATCTTTTCAAAGTACTTTCCACCAGCCTCTATACAAAGATTCATGCGCCTAAACCAGTTTTCAAAACACTTTTTCCAGTCCGCCGCAGACACCTCGTTTACAGCCTGCTCGAACGCAGCCAGCGCATCTTCCGGCGACGAAAATTGTATCCCTTTGAGCTGATTTTTTATTTTTGGGAATAAAAAGAAGTCACACGGTGCTAGATCAGGGCTGTAAGGAGGGTGACCCAGGAGTTTGACTGGCGTGCTGTCCAGGAAGTCCCTCGTTTTGAGTGCGGTGTGCGCAGGTGCATTGTCGTGGTGGAGCAGTAGCCCGCGGAGCCCTGTGTTTGGTCGCTTGTTGCTTATAACAGAGAAAACTTCTGGCAAACATTTGGTAGTATACCATTCGGCATTAATGCTTCTTTGATCCCGTAAGGGAATTGATACCAAGTGGCCAGTCAAATTAAAAAAGCTAGCGATCAAAATCTTACCCCCGCTTCTAGATCGCTTCACTTTGGTAGGCGTTGGCTCATTTTGAAACACCCAAACAGTCGACTGGCGCTTGGTTTCTGGGTCGTATTGATAAATCCAGGACTCATCACCTGTAACGATGTCGTAAACACGCCGAGACGAGCCTGCTTCAAATTTGTTAAGCATATCACGGCACCATTCCACCCGGGCCTGCTTCTGAGCATCGGTGAGGTTGTGCGGCACCCAGCGTGATACTATCCTCCTCACGCGAAGATGGCTGTGTAGAATCTCGTGAACGCTTCCCGATCCAATCTTCAATATGTGTTGAATCTCCTGATATGTAATTTGCCTATTGTCTTGGATTAAATTTTTCACTGCTAGCACGTTTTCTTCGGTAACAGCCGTCAAAGGGCGACCGCTTCTTTCGTCATCCCCTAAAGTTGGTCGACCGCGCTTGAATTCGTTATACCAACGATACACGGTTGCCTTGGAAGGGCCTTCATCCATGAATGCCATTTGAAGTCTATCGTACGATTCATCCGGTTTCAGGCGACACTTGAAATCGTATAAAATCATAGCTCTAAAATGTTCCCGGCGCAGATCCATATTTCAGTGAGACACAATACTTTGAATTAACTCGCAAAAAATGTGGAGGGAAATTTTGAAATTGGAACTTACTTATTTTTACTTATAAATAATCATATTTTCGAAAAACATTATAACTGGCCAGTCTCCCATATATAAAAACTTTTTTTCGCAATACTTTCTGAGGGGCCTGGTACATCTATATTATTTTATTCACAATGACAAATTGAGATTCTTTAACCATATGGTGGTTGTGGCGATGTTTGGGGGAGGCCTATGTCCAGCAGTGGACGTCTTTCGGCTGAAATGATGATGATGATGATGAACCATATGGTGGCGTCAGGTGTAAGGGTGAAAAGATCCTCTGGAGAGCCAGGGTACGACAATAAAGGACATCGTTGGATTATATGGTCCACAGTCTGGTCCTCTTCGCCGCACTCACAGAGGCTGGAGTTGCTCCATCCCCACTTGTATTTGAGGTAATTACATCTTCCGTGTCCCGTTCTCAGTCTGTTCAATCGGCACCACAAATGTCGGGGTAAGCCAAAGCCAGGCAACTTTGCAGTGGGGTTTATGGTTTGCACGCCCGAACCAAACGTTGCGATAGCCCACTCAGTCTTCCAACTTTCCATGATGTCAAATTCTGACAGATTTCGTGCCGTTAGGTATGGTGGATGGCGAGATTTAAGTCGGTATGGTGGAGGGTGTGCAAGGTAGTGAAAAATAGGCAACTTAGGGTTCTCATAGATCTTAGCAGCTTCTCTTAAGCATTAATCAATATTAATCTATATCGAAACATTATAATAATATGAGTTACCTGACTAGATTAGATCATATCTTGAATGAAATATTGAAATCAAAATATTTCAAAAAATCTGTATGATACTGAATTAAAAATCTCTTCCAGTATAAGAAATACAAGTTAAAAGAACTCTTATCTTCTTCTAACGTGTTGACGTGAGCTACATAATAATAACCGCTCATGCCGTGGGAAAAAAAATGCCAGTCAGTAGGTTGATAGCAGGGCTGACAGCCCAGGGTGCCCCGGACGATCAATTAAAAATATCATCACTCGTGGTGGAGGCTCTCTTAATGCACCCTTATCAAACAGAACTCTAATCAAATATTTATACATTTAATTTAAGTTTTTTTCCAATTTCAAACTTTCCTTATTCATTTTGTAGTATGCTCAGCTAAGCTTTCATTTAATCGTTTAGCCACTGATTCACGTAGATACCAATACATGTGTTAGCACTTATTATATTATGCTTACGTACGACCCAGTTAAGTTAGTTAACTTTGTACCCATATTTTACTGTCTAAATTTCTATGTGTGTATGCTGACACCAGTGATTTATTGCTATAAATTGGATATAAATATTTAAATAAAGAGAGTTTTATAGAACACGCATTCGTATCACTACACATGTATCATACAATCTTTTACCATTCCATTTTGCATTTTCCCACATTTGTTCAATGTATATTTCTTTACTGGCCATTTAACTCGTTTTTACTTGGTTTCACAATCGTTGTTTGCTTTCCCCACCTTCTTAATTCTGCTGCGAACGTTTTATTTCTAGTCCTTTTATTGTACTCTGTAAATTAATGCATTTTCTTTCCATCGTTTGCAGTCCTACTGCTGGATGTATCGAAGAAATAATTAACACTGTTAGACTGAGATTAGTTTGATAATGTATTAAGAAATCCTTTGAGATGTACCACGCATTGTAAGCCAAAACCAAAATAAGCATCTAAAATGAAATTTATTTATTTATTCTATTCGTGTGAATTTTTAGTCATCTTTAAAATTTTACCAGTGTAATTATAGTGGTAAAAACAATAATTACCCTTTTATTTCGCTGGGTTTAACAACACATATACAAGTTCATTTTGAAATCATTGTCAATTCTCTGTTTTTTTATTTTAGCAATTTCATGTTTGGACCCATGGTAAAAGTTGTTCAAATTGATGTATACAATTATCCCTTAAAGGGTTGCTATGAATTCAAAATCATCCAGAATAAAAGAAAAGTCTTGAGTCACTCACTGATTGACTCATCAACGCCCAGCATGTACAGGAGGTTGCCTTTATGATGTAAACAAGAAGGCCTTATTTTTTAAACCACGGTATTGGGAATAACATGGATTAAAAGAAAATCTGGGTGTATCCACGGGTATAGCCTGGTTTTCTATAAAGACGACAAAAAATTAATTATAAAAATAAATAGTATTTATCAGTCGTTGTAAAGTTGAACAAGAATTCATAAAATGAAAAGCAGGTTAACCTCTACACTGGGAAGTGTGGCAAAAGAAATAAATTATTCAGACAAACGAAGAAATTATTAGGGGCGTTTCTTGACCACATAGTTTCCCTTTCCCGTAATTACTCGGTAAGCGATACAATGGTGGCAACCACATAATTGGGTCCAAGAAGGAACATAATAATAATTTAACTAAGGCTTTTAGTACAAATAATGTAGTACGTTATGGTCTTTGGTATTTTAATACTTCTGTATTTTTCAGTTGATTTTATGGGATTTTACTATTTACAGTTAAACTATAAAAGAGTCTGTCAACCGTTGAGCACGTGTTATATCTCAATCATGTGAACGAAAAAACTGGATAGGCTGTATTTTGGACTACTCTGTTACCCGAGGTTTGTTTTATGAATTTGCATGAGACTCACGTAACGACCACGAGAAAAGTCTGCTCTACTAGCTCTACTAAGATATATTTAATTACTTGAACTCTGTATATTTTATAGTTTACTAGCTTTTACTGTATTGAATCCACAGCCAAAGTGATACCCAACCCGTGATTGAAGACATTCACGTCAAAGGACATTCATGTCAAGTGTCCAAAGTCACTAATTTATATTTATTTTCTCTATTGACATTTTCATTGACTATATTATACTAACGTTGATCACTATACTGACAATTATCATTATTAAGAGAACAAATAAACTTTTAATTTGTCTACTACGGCATCAAACAGATACAATCTAATACGAAATCCCCTAACGTTCCCTCAGGAGGCTAACCGCAATGTTTTCATTCTACCCGCATCACAATTTGAGATCAGAAAATTAATCCTCTAGGATTTTCTGAATTTCATATTTATTGCTACTACGTCTTCCCGTCCGTAGGTTCAACGCGGCAATATTTTTCGGCATCTTAGAAAAAATGCCCAACATTCGTCCGTGTTCTCTTGGATATTAGTTTTCTTTTCTTACCCGTGCTATTTATCATGTAGGTAACGTTCGAATTAATTTTCAGAGAGTTTGTACTTTAGACTATAAACAATAATAAGTTGTTAGGTTTGTGAGACAGGAGTTATTCGATCCACATCTATTTATAATCCGCTCGGGTATCAAACGTCTAAGGTTTCTTCAGTAATCTAATTTAAAGCGGCAAAGTTAGTGAATTCAGAGTTGTTTTGTAGCAAAATGACGGTTTATTCGAAACTGTTTTGAATTTACAATAGTATTCAATAACGTTGAGTTTATACTGGTATATTTCCACAAGACAGCTTTGGGATTTACTTTACTTTCTAACTTTGAATGATATAAATAGAAACAAGATATCGTTGTTGCTTTGGGAATGTTAAATTGAATGAAATAAAATAAAAAAGCCAATAAGCAGAAAGGATCATACTAATAGAGGAACTGCTTATGGAAGTAATGGACAATAACCACTGCGTACTTAAAAAAAGTTAGACGTTATAGGCTAGTTACAAAATACCCCAGAACCCCTTAAGGTTCTGTAATTTCTTCCTACCATTCGCCATGAAAAAATGGCATCCAAAAGTACTCTATATTCAAATTCTGCTGGATTTATAGATCATTAAAGGGTCACTTCTTTACATTGGCGGAAAAAATTGCGTCATAAAACATATCTGGTACACAATCTATCATTGTTAGGATTCCACGGAGACCCCAAAAAGGATCTCAATTTAGTGAACTTCCAATAAAGATCTCTCATTGATTTCAATAGACCATAATACCCATCTATAATATCTTTGACTTTATCGTGGGCCCCTCTCATATTTTCCCCAATTTATACGGGTTTGCCTTTTGCGGTTTCCTGACAATTCTTTCGCATATTCGAATTGGATTGAATTTATTTGGCTCAACTTACACCGATATTGGATCATTCTACCTTTAATATCTTACAAACTCAATTTTAAATGTAAAGGATTTCTGTTTATTGAACATTTTAAAACGATACTATGATTTTATATTTAAAAATAAATAAATAATCGATAGCTGTGTTTTTTTCTTGGAAGTATGTATTGGTGAACAAGATTAAAATAATTATATAATACAAGAAATAGTCTGTTTAAATATTCTTTGAGGATTATTCTGGAATTTATCCAAGCCAGAATGGCATGAGAAGATGATAAAACAATACACCCACATTTCGCCAGTTATGTTATAGTCTCATGTAATAGGGGGGCAAGCCTATTAAAAAAAACCCAGCCTATTAAATATAGGCTGGGTTTTTTAATTGTAATTTAATTAGTAGAATTAAAGAATTTATTTCAACTAAAAACAAAATCACGACACTTTTATCTACATCAAATGGATACTGAAACGAGCACTTAATATGTTTAAAAAGATTCAGAAGGTACAGACAATTTGCCACGCTAAATCCAAAACTACATACATAGGTACAAGCATATCTCTACCGCAAGAGCCATGTTCCGTGGAATGCAGTAGCAGCAAGGGAATGCCCGCCTCGCATCAATGGGTGCAGACAATCGGAATGTTTCTGCCAACAAGCTGAATCTGGGAACAGAATACTACGTAATTTTTTGTGTTCCGAACCAGTAAGTAGGAAACAATTGGGAAGCTAAATAATTGCTGCTTCTGTTCGGGGCTTGGCTTGTTTTGGAATATGTTTTTCTCCCACTTGCTCGGAAATTGGTTCATTATTCAAAAAAAAGAATACAATAATCGGCTCTTTTCCGTACGCAACGAAATAACAGGCCGGTAATGTCCAACAGGACAATAATAGAAATTGCTGGACACTTTTTATTTTTTAAATTATGCTACCGAGGTTTTAAAGTACACACTTACATAAATTAGGTGTTTTTAGGTACAAAATATTTATTATTATACAGGCTGAATGCGCATTTTTTTTTTCAAAACTTTGAAAATAGAACAAGAACCGCGCGCGGTCGAATTGGCGTGAATCAAAATGAGATACTGTTTGAATTAATTTGTGTTGTCATCATCATCATCAACTCAGCCTATCGCAGTCCACTGCTGGACATAGGCCTCTCCCAAGTTGCGCCACAACACTCGGTCCTCTGCCTTCCGCATGCAGTCCCCCCCAGCCACGTTTTTCAAGTCGTCGGTCCACCTGGCGGGGGGGCGCTCTACACTGCGTTTGCCGATTCGCGGTCTCCACTCAAGGACTCGTCTGCTCCAGCGGCCATCGGTCCTTCGACAGACATGGCCAGCCCACTGCCACTTCAGCTTACTGATCCTACAAGCTATGTCGGTCACTCCGGTTCTTCTCCGAATAATCTCGTTTCGGATTTTATCCTTCAAAGAAACTCCAAGCATAGCTCGCTCCATAGCTCGCCGCATTTGTGTTGTGTTTCCTCGCAAATGAGAGAAAAGTACTATACAAGTCTCGGCCGAAATGGCAATTAACGGCCTCGTTTAGTTAAAAAGGACTCGGCTTGCGCCTCGTCCTTTCAAAATCACTTGGGAAGTACTCGGCTTCGCCTCGTACTTCCAATATTACTCAGCCGTAAATCGCTTCATTTCAGGCCTCGACAGTAATGTACTATTGTTTTAAACTACTTCAGTTTGTTGTATAAATGATAAAAACGTAATTAATGCTGGATATAAATTATTGCTACTATTCAAATTTGCCATTTCATTTCTAATGTGTGGTTGTGGGCAAAAAGTACCAAGTAATCAACCGTAACTGTTTAATGAAGACTATTATATAGGTTCAGGGAATTTCCACTAGCGTCCTTCACTGTGTTAAAAACAACATACTTTGGTCACTAATCTGTCTCAACAGTCATTGGAAGGCTTATGTCCAGCAGTAGATGTTTATGGGCTGACAAAATGCTTCATTTAGATAAAAAAGTCTTTAAACATTTTTTTCTCTTCACAGACCAAAGTTATTTCCAAGTTTTTATGCTAGCTTCCAGTGATGAAATGAGATGGATGTACACCGACGGAAATTTGTCGCAGTGATGTATTTCCTTCTCATCAGAAAATATCTAGTTTTCTTCATACCTGTTCATAAAAGAGGATTTGTTTACCAATTCCACTTTTTGGGTTAGGCACACTACCTACCTACTGTATATTTTAGGTAAATGGTTTATATACTAGGAACGTATCACTGAAGTTTGACCATCAATTGGAATATACACGAGGTAACTGAAATCCATATTCACCACGTGTTTCCCAGAATTAGCATAGAATTCCATTGCGTAAGCACCCAGAATTACTTCCCAAACACAACCTACGCAAAAATGTTGTCGTGCCTACCCGTATCCCAAAATTAATCGTCAGTGATTCAGCTCCGAACATTTAACGCAGTGTTCGTGCAAACATAAATTGAATTACAAATGTTACGAATCGTGTAACACTTGTTCACGAAGTGTCTGAAACACGTCGCCTCATGGATCCTCCCCATTATTTGATGAATGTCTTGGAGCGCAACCAAATGGATGCGGAGAAAGCAGTGTCTACAGCTATTTGATAGCTATTCGGTCGTGCGCTGAACATCAAATATCGAGCTCTTGGTGACGGTATAGTTTTGTCTTTTGTTGTTACTTGTTCTAAAGTGAGATAGATTTTTGAGTGTGAATGTCGTGTAGCTCAAGACCAGAAACGTTTCTGGAGAGCGTCTTTAATACTTCGTGCTTGTCTTTGAAGTTGACGGTATTATTCCAATGAATATATCCTTCTAGACGAAGTGCTGCGAACAATCATAGTGAAGCCAAAAAATACCGTGCTCCTTCGTGTACAACCAGCGCTCACGCATACACCATGTATCTGAAGGATATTTGTTTTCGCGATGTCTACTAGACGATGCCGTGACATGTGTACTGAGAGGGGTGAGTACGGTTTGAGTTGCATGTGTGTGCGTGAGCGCTGGTTGTACACGAAGGAGTACGGTGTTTTTTGGATTCATTGTGATTGTTCGCAGCACTTCGTGTATCCTTCCAGAACTCGTGGCTACAACTAAGTTAGATTGCATAATATCATTATAGTGTATAGTAGAAGTTCAAATTATATGATTCGCAAAAAATAATAATCAACAATCAAACACACATACCATGTAGAATTCTTATGTTATAAATACATTATTTTTAAAATAAAAACGCGTTGTTTTTCTATCTTTACTCACAATTTCCTACAATTTGTCTTTTTGCGCAATATTAATTTTTTATCAGCCTCGGACGAATAAAAAATGGCGGACGGAATCTCGCTAAGAAGAAGAAAAGATTGAAGCACTTAGTTTTTTCCTAAACCCACTATAATTTCGACAGAATTTAACACACCAGATATATATTGTTATTTTATTTGTGATACTACAACAATGACTACCGTCACATGAGATTTGTTGCGTGATCACGGCTTTTCGTCTTACTATGGGTGTGAATGTGTGCGTGGCAGCCCGTACTTTTAAGCGAACCGTCTTACTATGGGTGCTTCACTTTTTATTAAGCGATATTCCGTCCGCCTTTTTTATTCGTCCAAGGTATTAGCGTTGTCTCTAATCTCATTTGTTCCAGTAAGAACCCCAATCAACTAAAATTGTTCGGCATTAATGAAAGTGACGTCTTCTCCATTATATTTCCGATACATCCCTTTGTCTTTGTTACGGAAACTGGATTTGGATTAAGGCGGACTCGAAGACGTCTCGTCTTCACATTTCCGGGCACTCGTGATTGTAAATTGCATTATTAATACCCGAATGGATCTTGAATTCTATCCTGACATTATGATTGGTTCGCCTTGAAATTAGGCATTAAACTTTCATTTCGACAGGTAAGATGAATTAATCGAATGATTTTGTGTTGTGTTTCTGTTTTTGATTGATATTAGCAGTCTTATTTTCTTTTTATTATTCTAAGTACACTACACAAGTACTACTACACTTTAATAAATTAAAAAATTAAAATAAAATATCTTCGGGACATTTTTACACAGCACCATCTAGTCCCAAACTAAGCAGAGCTTATGATATGGGTACTAGACAGTGGATATAATACTTATATACTTTTTTTTTTGTAAATACATACTTTTAATACATAAGAAATTCCCAGACCAACACAAACACTTATGTTTATCACACAAATATAAATAAATAAATAAATCATTATTTTTGGGACTTGTTTACACGGCACCATCTAGTCCCAAACTAAGCAGAGCTTGTGCTATGGGTACTAGACAATGGATATAATACTTATATACCTTTTTTTTTTTTTTCGTAAATACATACTTATAATACATAGAAAACACCCAGACCAACACAAACACTTATGTTCATCACACAAATATTTGTGTCCTGTGGGAATCGAACCAGCGTCCTTGTGATCAGCAGTCCGACCCTCGAACCAGTAGACCACAGACGTCAAAAATGCATCATAATAGCTTAAAATTTTATTTTAGTAATTACAAAACCGGCCAAGAGCATGTCGCAGGAGATGGCGAGACGAATTGGATGTTTTCCTAGACAGCTAGGAGGAGGCAGCACAGAACCACGATAGATGGAAGGAATTGAGCGACGCCTTTGCCCAACAGTGGGACAGTACAGGCTAACACAAAAAGGGGTGCTGGCCAGAAGCTGAACAGAGCTGCTGCCCGACCAGCAGCTGGCGTAGCTGGCACAGCCGGCGTAGTTGGCGCAGCTGGTAAAGGCCCATGAGGTGAGGTGGCGTGCAGTGTTCCGTGTGCGCCGCCTAGGAGGGTGCGGCCAACGTTAGGCCGCACGGGGAGAAGGGGCTCGCCTGCTTGTGGCGGGCCAGGACCTGTCGGGGGAGGTTGTGTGAATACTAACGGGTTCCCACGCCCCTCTTAGTCGGTAAGAGTCCGACACTGGCTCCGCCTACCCCGGGCGGAGTGCGTCCATGAGGATATCCCCACGGCAAAAAAAAAAAAAAAAAAAAAGAAATGCTAACACAAAAAAAGATCTAATTTTGAACTTTTGTGTCCATTACAATAAACTAAAAAGTTGATTCAATTATTATTAGCTTTAAAACTTTTAGAATCTAACGATTAGAAGTCCAGCTATTTTATCAGCCTGAGGATAAACTTGGGAGCAAGGTTCTGTCGGCAAACACGGCACTGCGGAACTGTGATAGCAGTGTGGATGACGTATGGCCGCGTTAGCGAGGTTCCACCGTCTAGTTATTACCTACCTCCATTTCTCTAGAATGATTTGAATTTCTGGCGTCGGTAATCCAAATTGACGTGGAGTTAGACTCTAGTGCATTGCTCAGTTTATGCCCTCTTTTGTACCTAAATTTTGTATTATGATACTCTAAGAATAGTTATGTCGTGCAGTTTTTTCAACAAGGAAGTTAACTTGAGGTCTATTTCTGTTATTCTGAATTATGATGACTTCCTTGATTGTGTATTTAGCGGGTATTATAATTTTTACTCGACTGCGCCAGAAGGAGGTTATGTTTTTCAAGTGTATGTATGTATGTATGTATGTATGTATGTATATTTCTTTGGCACGCTCTGTGGCCTAAACGGCTTGATGGATTTGAGATTGAGAGGTGTCGTTAGATTCGTCTTAATTCTGAGAGTGACACTGGGTACATCAAAATTTAAAAAATTAAAATGGCCGCTTTTCGGCGCCATATTACCTCTTCAAAAAGAGTGGGGTATCAAAATAAAGGGTTTTATAAATGCTTTACAAAAATATATACAACTTATATGTTTAAATGTAATTTGGAATGAAAAATGCTAAAAAACAACAAAATATTCAACGTTAAAAATGAATTTGACTTTTCAAAAAAAACATTAATAGTATGATAAATAAAACATGACAAAACTAAAAAAAAAAAAAAAAAAAAAATTAATTAACAAAAACAAAAAACCCGACTGCGTGTAAAAATAACAGAAAAGATATAAACAAGACTTATCAACACGCAGGCGGAGGCTACCTATGAACTAGTATGTAATTCATGACCAAAAACATACGTAGCCTCCGACTGCGTGTTGATAAGTCTTGTTTATATCTTTTCTGTTATTTTTACACGCAGTCGGGTTTTTTGTTTTTGTTAATTTTTTATTTTATTTGGATAGTGTAAATTTACTTTGCGTTGCTTAGTCTCTAAGTAAAATATAGTTCGCTGTAGTTGTAGATATAAAAAGTGCGAAAAACGGCCACTTCTGGCATTTTTTCTATCTACAACTACAGTGAACTATATTTTACAGAGTTAATAGTTTATGATTAAACTACAGTACCTGTACTTCAATCGTTAAAATCGAATTAATGATGAATGATGTATTCAGTGAGTAATATTTTTTTTACTGATGGGGGTGCCACTTGGCTGCTACATTCCCCTTAAGAGGCCTTATCCACCTCGCTCTAATTTTGCACTTTTTTAAAGATTCATAGGCGAAATTTTTGAGTTTATTCATTACAAACCTACTTTAATTTAATGTTATATAAAATAATTTATCTTATAACATTAAATTCATTATTTAAAAATAAAAAACCTTAAATAAAACTACACCTAAAGCTAAAAACTAAAAAGGAGTATCAAAATATCCCTCCGCGGCGCTTTCAACTGGTAACGTGCCCAGAGACTGGCAGCATTGCCGCGTTGTATGGCAATGCTTTATCTTTGACCAAAGTAAAGGCCAGCCTTCTGGTCACGTGAAGTGTCGACTAAATGCCTAGAAATATTTCTAAATAAAAGGTGGGCACTCGGACCAATTGAAAATCAGGCGAAATTGAAAAAACTCTTTAAACATCTTTCAGGGTAACATTATGAATATTTGAAACATGTTTTCTTCTTGATTTGTAGTTTAAGAGGAGGAGAAGATCGAAAAACAAATATTTCTTTGCATTTATTTCTATATAAATGATGTCTGGAAATAAAACCATTGTTCTAATATTTGTGATGACACTTTGAAAGATGCTTCTAGATTTTTTTTTTTCGATTTCACCTAAAATCTTTTAAAAAGGCTAAAAATTAGAGCAATGTGGCCTCTTAAGTATGAAACATACGTCTTAAATCTTGCTTCACAAACTTCCGAATTGAAAACATCTGGAAGTGTTCCAAGTAAAAAAGAAAAGTGGTCGTTTCTCTAGATTGCAATCTAATAATTTTGCCAAGAACCCTTCATGCGTGGAAGATGGCCGACATATGTGAATTTAATTCAGTTACCATTATTAATACTTACCTGCGCTTGCGTTGCTGAATTTATGACTAATAAATTCGTTACGTACTGATTTATAGCGGAAGATCCATTTGGAGAATGGGACTAAAGCATAGATAATTATATCTAATCTCTGTTTTTTCTTACTTGTCTTATTTAGTAAACAATCTTGGCATGTCTTTTTAATGCAATTCGTCAATAATAATTATCAAAAGGCATTATGTTAACAATTTCACACACTAAATAACATTTATTAACCTAATTACATGTGCAGAAGCAGTAATTATATTTTATCAGTACCTAGTTATTTAAATAAAGAGACGTGCCAAGACTAAATAAGACAAGAGAGAGAAACAGAATATAAGTAGCTTACACTAGCTACTGACGACGACCAGAAGAAGATGGCTGGGGGGGACTGGATGCGAAAGGCAGAGGACCGAGTGATGTGGCGCAACTTGGGAGAGGCCCCCAGCAGTGGATTGCGATTGGCTGAGTTGATGAGGTTGCACTAAAAGGAAATTTATTTATAATCGACTACCTAATCAATTCCAGCAATGTTTAACGACACAGGGAATCCTAGTGTGAGGTCTAGGACCTCAAACCAATTGTTTGTAACCTTAATACAAGAAAATTATTCTTATTCTTATTTAAACCGTGCAAATTTTTCATGGTGCTTTTTATCTGAATCTTTCAGTTAATCGAGTTAAAGAAAATAAATACTTAATTATGTCTGTATTTTAACACTAATTCTAATTAAATACATAATAATTAATTATGCGTCATTCATGACTCGTAGGAGAATGTCCACGACAGAGTCACATTCTATTTTGATCCCCAGATTAATATGAAAATCTTCTAGATGTATTATTAGAATGTTTACTTACTGAAATAACACACTCGTCATGAATTGAATTAAACTCAATTTAATATTGTTGCATTAAAGTTGTGATTTGACGATGTCTGTGATCTAGTCACTAGATCACAGACGTCGTCAAATCACCCTTGGACCACTAGACTCTAGTGGTTCAAGGGTCGTACTGCTGATCACGAGGTCGTGGGTTTTGATTCCCACAGGACACATCTATTTGTGTGATGAACATAAGTGTTTGTGTCGGTCTGGGTGTTTCTCATGTATTATGAGTATATATTTACAAAAACAAAATATACGTATTATATCCATAGCATAAGCTGTGCTTAGTTCAGCACTAGATGGTTCTGTGTAAAAAAAAACCCAAAAATATTATAAAATTTATTTTAAAAATCCATAGTCTGTCATGGATTCCAATTTAATTTTCTACAATACGTAAACACTTTTTCTAAGATAATTAAAACTCATTTGAAATGGTCTTAAAGGTTCATTCATAGTTGATAAATAAGCTGAAACTTACAACTATTTTCTGAATTGTTCCCATCGTTTCTGATTTTTCAATTAGAGCGCTGTTATCAGGAAATTAAGTCTTTCACGCTTGAACCGGCATCGCTGAAATTACATTCTATTATTAGATGGGATATATTTGGTGTTGTGGGTATTTTCAGTTTTAAGTCAAATATTGTCCTTTGTATACAATATGAGAGAACGAGGGACATTTTAAAGTATATAGTAGAATGTGTGTACACACCTAATGAAATACATCCTACTAATATTATAAACGTGAAAGTTTGTGAGGATGTGTGGATATGTATATGCATGTATATTACACATGACTGTCAATGACTTTTCCTCGATTTTTTCTTCACTAAATCTATTTCTTGTTCATGTATATCCTTTCATTTTTATGTGTCTCAGTTGTGTCAAATAAATATTTTTCTTTATTTGTTACTCTTTCACGCAAAAACTACTATATGGATTTTAATGAAATTTGGCATACAGATAGAACATAGTCCGGATTAACATATAGGCTATTTATCCCGGGAAGATGAACAGTTCCCGAGGGATACGCGATAAACGACATCCACGCGGGTGAAGCCGTGGGCACAGGCTAGTCCACAATAAATCACGCGTACTGGAGAAAATGAAACGGCGATGGGTCGACGACATTAGACGGCACGGAGGTCATGACTGGATGAGTCGGGCACAAGACCACCAGGAATGGAAAAGGAAGGAAGAGGCCTACATCCAAGAATGGATAAGTGACAGGCTCTAATGATGATGATGACAGGAGAAAAATGCTCGCGCCGGCTCTGAGTGTCTAGGGGTCTGCTGGCTAATACAATAGGCAGAGAGGGTGGAAATAGCGACCGATGGACACTGCCGTGCTAGGTGAACTCACTGCATGAAACTTTGATGCGTAAGTGCGGAGCAGTGTCCACAGTTATTAATGATATCGATTGGATTTTTTTTTCAAGATTAAAGTGGCATTTTGTATGCATATTTGTAATGAGAATCAAGTACCTACTGAACATCCGACCTGTATTTATGCATTGTACTTAGTCAGTATTATTTAAGAACACAATTTGAGGTCTGAATAAATTAAATACCTCAACCATCATTACCATCATTTTCATTAAAATTTGAAGTAGGTACAGGCAAGTACCTAAAATATGAATTTATGATCAATACTGCTTTATCGTACACCGTTTGATCCGATATTTTACGCTTAGAAACCGAAGCCTTTGAAACACTGATTAATATTAATGATTTCCTTTGGAAACTAATTTGAGTGGATAATGGATCTTTTGTATTTCATGAAAAAGTAATTTGTTAGGCTCGTCGACCGACCAATTAGAATACAGAAAGCACGCGCCGGTTTTTCGATTAATCATCACATTCAGGAACGCAGTATTGAGATATCGCGTGTTTCACCGCAATTTGAGTACAATACTTGTGGAAATATACTGGGTTGCTTGGTTCAGTATATTCTCTAATATTGTATGAAATATGCTTTTATTAATTACTAAGAAACGTTGATTGACTAGAAATTCAGCATAATTTTTTTATGAGTATTTGACACGTTAAAATACATTTGGCTTGACCCATTTTTATGGTCTGTGGTTTAGAAACTTTAGCATACAAATTGTCATACATTCATTTCTATGTTTTCGTAAGACGTCATGAATACAATTCCATCATTAATACGTGAATAATGCGCTACTTAAGAGCTTTATAGCACAAATCACATGAAAATCAAAAAGAGAACAAGTTGACAACTCGGATTTATTGTCAGCCCTTGTTAGACAAAAAGAATAAACGTTGAAAGTATTCTGGATTTAACTTTCCTGCTTAAAAATTGACTTTTGATTAATGAACCTCGACGGTTCAGGGGAAAATTGAGAACAGGAAAAGATTGCAGTAACATTATCTTATGAAAAAAATCTGTTTGAAAAAATACATCCTATTGATTAACGTGAACCCATAATTTTATAATTGCGTTATCTTAAACTTACCTACACCTTATTTTATAAGATAATTATTTATAAATAATACTTAGGTTAAAGTTGAGGGGCTCGTAGCGATGCAACGAATGCGCGGATTGTACGATCTGCAAGGTTAAGCTGCACTTGCCGCGGTCAGTCTGTGGATGGGTGACCGTTTCGTTACACATCGAGACCCCTCCGTGCCTCGGAGAGCACGTTAAGCTGTCGGTCCCGGTTGTTATACGAATATCTATGGCAGTCGTTACGGGTAGTCAGAAGCCTGAAAGTCTGACAACTGGTCTAACCTCCGAATGTCAGTATTACCCAGTAACTGGGTTGCGGGGGTCTGATGGCAGTCGCTCCGTGTAAAATACTGATGTTCAGCCGCATCTGGCTAGACTGGAAGCCGACCCCAATATAATTGGGAAAAAGGCTCGGAGGATGACTTAGGTTAAAGTTTAAGGTTGTCAATGTATACGTATAAATAATTATATTATAAAATAAGGTGTAGGTAAGTTTAAGATAACGCAATTATAAAATTATGGATTCACGTTAATCAATAGGATGTATTTTTTCAAACAGATTTTTTTTATAAAATAAATATGTTATCTTCCCTTAAAGGGACCTGGTATCCTGAGAAACATGCCTAGAGCTAAGTTTAGGACCAGTCTCCCACAGTATTTAACTCTTATGACTTACTCTAATTATAGAATTAGAATATTATACAGTAGGTTTACATAGGTAAACCTACTGTATAATATTGAGGTGAGAAATTTATATGATTGTGATTTTATAACATTTATAACGATTTAAGGTACACATTTAATTTCTTTCATAGGTACATAGATATTACAGAACAAATTGTTTGTATCTTATATAACCTAATCCTGTTTTATACCGAATTTTTTTAGCTGAGAAGTATATTTTAAGAAAAGCAGATATATATCTAGATTAGTCGAAAGTAGAAACCAAACCGACATACGTTAGTAAATCAAAGTAAATCCACTTTCGGTTGCGAAGGATAAAGTCGGAATCTTCAGACCATTCTATTAGACTTCAAAGGATTTACTTCGAAATAAATAGAAATTATTTTCGTGGAAGACAAACATTTTTGTGCTTGTAAAAGAAATGTATTAGAGTGATGAAAGGAGTCCTTATTATTATTTCGACATTGTGTCTTTTTCAATGAATATCCAATTTCTGTCTAAGATAAACAACATAATCTTGTTTTCAGAAAACCGATGAATACTATTCAGTATTTGGTTCTGAAGAGCATTAATTGGTTTTTCTATCTAGATTAGGATTTCAATGTTAGAAATAAATTATGTGATCGAAGAAAAACAACTGTTTACCCAAATTTTATAACATTATAATAAAACAAAGTTTAACCGGATTAAATCGCGTATATTATTTAAATTGGTTTCCCTGACGTTTTCAAGTCCCAAACAGCATGCAATACTGTAAAAGATAATGATATTGTGAGTGATTACTGCGTGCATCGAAACGATTTTAATTAATAATATTGTACGGTAGATTAAAATATATTTTTTTAGAAATATTTGTAAAGACGCTTGTCATCTTAGTCTACCTGCGACCACGAAATGCTGCAAGGCTTTCGAAACGTCAGGGAAACCAATTTAAATAATATACGCGATTTAATCCGGTTAAACTTTGTTTTATTATAATGTGTAGTGATCGCGAAAACCTAAGAAGTTTTTATAATATTACTCAAATTCATAAATCCATTAACAAGGTTGAATCTTTTTATTTGACTTTATTGGGATATAAAACAGTTACATATTAGGTTCTTATTATTACTATAACAGTATCGTAAAAAACTATTTTTTACGATACAACTGGGGATCGAGTCACCCACGTCCATAGGAAAGTACCCCTTTTTCCGAATCCCTACACGTGATTCTTGAGTGGTGCAAATCAGGTGACATACTGGTAGGCCACGGCCGACTGCTTGCGACCACCCACCGGGCAAAGACGTGCCGCCAAGCGACCTAGTCGTGTTCCGGTACGATTCCCGGTGTAGCCACTTGAGAGGATGGGTCGAAATATTTCAATGCCATCCTCTCACCTTTGCTGGGCAAGCGTGAACCATCGTCGACCGCACAATCGCTTAACATCAGGTGAAGTGGCGGTCAAACGCAAGCCCTTAAAAAAAGTACAAAGATCGATTATACGAACGATTGTATACGATCTTTATTTTGTAAATCTTTTTTGGTAAATAACTTAAGTTATTTACCAAAAATGGTTAGAAAAAAGATTAGAAAATTGAAGAAATTGAAGAAAGATTAGAAAAAAGATTTTATAAAAAAACGGCGTGTAATTGAATGTTGTGTACTTCCCTTAAGGGAAGTACACAACATTCAATTACACGCCGTTTAAATAATACGTGGTCAAGAATCCGTAAAGTGAATAAACTCTGGCTAACAATTAAACTTTAGGGCACTTCTTTGAAAGTGATTTAAGTTAGAAGAATCCTTAAGAAAGCGGGTATCCCGTCCTCGGTCTAAAGATCCCTCTCTGCGTTAATGAAGGAATTCCGTTTTTATTATACTGGAGTGCTCCCTGTCACATCCATCTTGCCTCTTAAAGGTCTTCCCTGGAAATGGAAAAGACAAAAAGGTAAATCGACAATAGATTTCTATAAATATAGGCCTGCTTGAATTTTATGGAAATGCTTATTGTAAGTTCATTTTTGTGAACTTTAAGCGAAGTTCTATGTTACCTTTGTATATATTTTTAGGGTTCCATTAAAGGAAAAACAGAACACTTATACTGCCTGTGTAACCGTACGTCACGGCTTATTTTCTCCGAACCTACTGGACGGAAAAAGTTGTTTCGTACATACATGGAATTTGATGACCCAATCACAGACGTATAGCGTAAATGAACAAATTTTTATTTTGGAGTTTAAAGTTGTGCGACAAATGAGGAAAAAAGTGCATTATGTGACGTATCAAATTCATAACGCATGCATAATGCATAATGCATGATGCATCAATGCATGTATAGCTCATTTCCTAGCAACTTAAATCTTTATACATTTTATGGTAATCTATGAACAGCGCTGTGGGCTACATTATTATTTATTTATATAAGTTATACTGTTAGTTATATTACATAATGTAGCTGTTTGTTGTTCCTCTTTTAATAAAATAAAATCAAATCAAATGATAGGACTCGTTGTAAGTTTTTTATTTTTTAAATGCGTATTTTAAGAAGTATGTATTTAGGCCTCCCCCAAGCATCGCCACAACGACCGGTCGGACCGGTAGTGTGTAGTGCCAGAATATAACTTATCTTAGAAAGAAAACTCACAAAATTTTAAAATTACACACACTTGACACACACTGGTATATTTTTTTTTTGGTCTCGCCTTAGTTATTGTACAGCCGATATTTGCGGTAAATCTATGGTTGAATTGATATTAATAATAAAAGATTTTTATTGACTTGATAATTTTACATTCTGGGTATTACATTGAATGTGTTACAATATTTTTAGGTACTTTAACAAAGTACAGGCAAAGACAACGAGAATGTGCATGGGTTAGACAAAAACCTGAATTTCAGGTCACATAGTGCTAATTGATGAGTATTTCAATTCAATAATTACTTCGAATAGTATTCCTGAATTTAAATTCAATCAAACTTTAATTAAACTATTACATGTATTGATTACATGTATATTTTAAAATGTCAAAAGCGGAAATCTAAATAAATTAATAAGGAATATTAATTTAGATTTCCGAGGAAAACGACCGAAGGAGACTTGTAAACTCGCCAAATTAATCTAAATACAACACAAATATCTAAACATGCCTAAAGTCAATGGCCCGTTCCTCGACCCTTAACCCAGAGAATTAAATCTATCCCGTTAATTATTATTATAATATGATGAAACGGGAATTAAAGCGCACATATATATGTATTTTATGCTCGATGATTCACTCCGGTTCCACTTCGTGGTCCAAGCAGACTGATGCTGCGCTATCATTCCTACTGTTCATCAAATAATGTTTTATCCACTCTCGATTTTTACCATTTGTTCTAAGGCCGGTGTACACAATACTAACTGTGTCCGTACATTTTACCGTTTGCAAATAGCGTGGTTTTGATATTTTAATTACCAGATTCTACATCTCAGTTAATTTATAACCGTCTTCCCGATTGAAATTCTTATGTTTTCTGTATTAATAAGTTCTAATGTAACGCGAAAGTTTAAAAGTAAATACAATTTTATTTTTCTCTTCGCCCCTACCCTACCCACAGATGCACTGAGAGTAGACCAAACTAAATTCATAATAAAGTTTCACAACTCTTAGAAAAGACGGATGGGGCTAGAGGGAAATAACCCCCGAGTTACCTCAACTTCAGTGGATTATGAAATACCTGACAGGATTTAAAATTGTGTTTCATTTTGCGAACCGAAACTCTTGATCTAAAATTTTTAAGGAAACTGAAATACTGCTCCGGAAAATTTTTTATCCTTACCACAGATAATATAATACTATACTCTGTCGATTGGTGGCATAAAAATACAGAATGATATTTTTTGGCATATTTAAACGATCGATTCCCGGCTGAGGGAAGACCTTTTTGAAAAATCATTGAATGCAGTATTACTTGCTTAAAAAAATAAAACGAAGTCTTCTTGAAGTAGAATTTCCTATTTTAAATATTTAAAGTACTCCCTCCCTGTAGCATAGCAATGGGACAACCTGTATAGTCATCATCATCATCATTTCAGCCGAAAGACGTCCACTGCTGGACATTGGCCTCCCCGAAAAGGGGGGGATATGCCATAATCGCCACGCTTGGCAGGTGGGTTGGCGATCGCAGTTGGTGGGTTAAATACTCAGAGAACGCTGCTGCCCATGCTCTGGTGAATCCCTTAGTCGCCTTTTACGACATACATGAGAAGAGATAGGGTGGTCCAATTCTTTACGTCCGGCACCGCACAGAATAGTACCCCGTATAGTATTAGGATATTATTAGGAAGTAGGATAAACTAATAAATAATATTACTAACCGAGCTTCAGTAAATGATTGAATACCTACCATTAATAATACCCAAATTCATAGCAGACCAATACGCCGGGAGTACTGATTAGAAATCCATACGGTTAACCAAGCTCTTATTAGAGTTGACCACAAATTTCGGAGCTCCACGCTGACTCACGGCTGTTTCACCGTCTGCAAATAACTATGAGTTACTACCTGGTATGTGTGGCTTATTTGTGCTCCCGAATTCTGGAATTTACGTCAGTGGATATACGACATTATTATCTCTATAGTTAAGTGCAAACCTCAGCACTCCAAAAAGGATTCCATCAGAAATATGAATCAGAATGAAAAAAATCTAAATCGTAAAATTAAGTAGGTATAGTACGCACCAAACTTTATGGTAGCTGTGAAAACGAGTCGTATGCCTAAGCCAAAATAATTCAAAGCCTAGTAGCAAAATTTAGAGTGTGCGGGTATCAATAGGGGTGCGGGGCGCTGTGCAGCGCTAACTTTACAGCTGCCATAAATTGGCGCGCATTATACATGTTGAGAGTTACTGTAAGTTCCAAAATTATATATATATAATATATAATATGCACTATAATCTGACCAAGTTTGACGCTGGTATGTATTACCGTTTTTAAGATAGAGCAGAAACAAAAACGTTGAAAAAAATGCATGTTTTTTGAGGTTTCTTGTATGGGGACCCCCTTTGTTTTTAGACTTTTTTTTTGTTTTTAGTATTTATTGTGATACACCTCATAGCAACACATATTCTGTGAAAATTTCAACTGGTAATCTATTACCGTTACAAAGATACAGCCCTGTGACAGACAGACGGACGGACGGACGGACGGACGGACGGACGGACAGCGTAGCGAGAGTAATAGGGTCCCGTTTGGCACCCTTCGGGTACGGAACCCTAAAAACTATCCCGATCAATTCTCTAGTGATTCAAAACAAGCTACTTTCACGTTTATAAAAATAGCTTCGTAGAGATGTCAATGGATATACTTACTTTTTCCTTCGTATGGTCGCTCATCTCACTGCTGGACAAAGGTCCCTTGATTTCCAATCAGTGCGGCTTAGCGACAGTGATGGCCAGTCAGTAGTACTTTCAGTTGCTATGATATTGGATTAATTATGTAACACCCGCTTGCCACCTATGCAGGAAGGTCTGAGTTCAGATTCAGTACATAATAATTTGATTATCACTTGCTTTAACGGTGAAAAAAACATCAACTAAAGAATTCTAGTAATGAGAATTTCTTTTAAAACGATGTGCAATTTTAAATGCTAAAGATGTATAAAATGTAGCATTAGTTTTAAAGTGCTCCTAATAACTTTACCTTGAAGCGAAACCTATATTTTGTAGGGATCCCTAAAAGCCTGTACATTGTTTCACAGTAAAAGCTCACTTTCAACTTTATTTCTCGTTATAAAGTTACTCTGCAGTGCATCGCCAAGGATGCTTCTGTTGCTTGAAGTCAAAAGATTTTTCCAAAGAGAAACAAAAGTACGTGACAATTTCTTGATTCATCGCCTCTGACTTTTAAGGTTTTTTTTTTTAATAAGATGTATTTTTCAGGGGTCCTTATTACAACATTTTCTTTTGTGACTTTTATTGAAATATTACTCTAGGATGCCCGTCCTTAACTACTTTCAATGAGTTTAAAATTATTTCGTAACAATCATGCCTATTCCTGCCACCAAACAGTAATGCTTGTATTGCTGTGTTTTGGTCTGAAGGGTACGGGTGCCGGTGAAATTACAATCAAATGAGACTTTCTATCTCCAGGTCTCAGTTTGGCGAACCGACTCGCAATAACATTTAGGCAACAGCCTAGATGGTATTGCAGTTGTTATGGCCAAAGGTAACCGCCTAAGATAAGGTAGGCGTTTAGCTAGTTTCGCCATGCTATAAGGTCATAAAAAATTAATACACTATAGTCATAATTATTCCTGTCAGAACTATATGCCAGAAATCTCCCATTTTCAGTTTTGCCAATTGATCAAAGCTTTCATAAGATATATTAACTAGAAAAGCAAACTCCACACCGGTGAATTCCATAGAAAATCACTATCGCACTGTTTCATAGAGAAACAATATTGAAATTATTGTACCTCCCTCGATCTTCGCACACGGATGTAAGAGCGATGTGTGCGTTATAATTTTCAATAGTTCAAATAAGAAAGAGAATGGTGTCGATTAAGAAAATCTCTAAAATTGTTGCCATCTCTTTCTTGTATTTATTATTAGTAAAAGACGGCGATAGTTTAAAATAAGTTTAGTTTGTGAACAAGAGAATCGACACCAATATGATACATTTCCAATAGTTCAAATAAGATACATATTATGATACATTTATCCACAGTTTGGTACATAAATATTAAAACATTACACTCTTTTTTTTTGGGCAGTAAGGAATATTTTATCTCCTTTGAGAAAAACGAGTGATATTTTAAACACGCGTTAGTCGTGGTGGAGCTTGGCACTTCATATATCCAAGTTATTCAGGTATTTTATTCCTAACATGACAAGCTACACTAGCGTACCTAGGGCATAAACGTAACATTTAGAATACACTTGAAGCTAGTGATAAATTGTCGAGATATGTTTGTGAAACATTTTGGTGAGGTCTTGTGTTAGCAACCTAACTGTGTAAACAGACTATAGGGCTGTCAGCAATTCATTTGCGATCGATTTATCAAACGAGTACATTTTGTTTTCATAGAGGATTTTTATTTTAATGTTATAAGCTCGGACGAAAACAAAAGGCGGACGGAAACTCACTAAACAATAAGTGAAGCATTCATAGTAAGCCGGCTCGCTTAAGAGCACATTCACATCCATAGTATGCCTTAAAGCCGCGATTATGCAAAAAAAATTGTGTGACGGTAGTAGTGTCACAAATAAAATAAAAGTAAATATAAATCTGGTGTGTTAAAATGTTTTCGAAATAATTCTTTCACCATTAGAAAGCTACTTTATCCAGAAGTAACATAGGCTAAATTTTATTTCTAGGCTATATTTTATTTCTAGGATATATTTTATTTCAGTGCCCGGGCGAAGTCGCGGGCAGTCCAGTTTCGTTTAGTTTCGCGGGTATAATACGCAAATATTTTCGATAGTTTATAATCTAACGATGTCTAGTCGTCAAATTGTGAATTTGCGGGTGACGAAACCCAAGGTGCGCTCTAATTGGTTCAATCATTAGAAGATTCATTAATATGTGTTACCGGTAATGTGAAGTAAGTTCCGACATTCTATAAAATGTCCAGGTACTCTTATAATGTAATTGGATATGGGGTAATTAAATAAAAATGTAATGGCTGCAATTCGTTTCTAACACTCGCCGGCCGCTGCCGCGGCACCGGACTTGTGCGTGTTGCGGTCACAATTATTCTAACCTAAGTTAACCTACCTGTCACCTTTCTGATAGTTTCATATTATTTTTAGAACGGCAACTATCTCACTAAGACTACTTTGTCACTTTTTTAGTTTACTAAATCTTTCAACCCTGGCACGAAGTACCTACAACCAACCCCGCTAATAATAGTTTATAACATCGACACACGGAGCTGTAGCATTCAGCACCACGTCACGGTGTGCAAATACAACATGGTTTGAATTAGTATTTACTATCGCCCTTACTTACCTGTGTAGTTACACCGTGGTGCTGTCGTGAATTAGATTATTGAGCAATTGCCTACTCTCGATTGATACTACATAATCACCATCATCATTTCAGCCGAAAGACGTCCACTGCTGGACATAGGCCTCCCCCAAGCATCGCCACAATGACTGGTCTTGCGCTTTCAGCATACAGCGGATTCCCGCGACCTTCACCGACCTTCACACTACTACATAAGTCTTGTTAACTAAGATTGTTTTTTTTGGTCATGACTATGATATTTTATTGCCTTTTCTGAGTAGATATTTTAAAGCAAAACTAACAAATTTACTACCTTCAAAATAAAATCCATTCGACATCATATTTTTGAGATTTGAAGATTCACTTGTGAGTACTCTATGGTTTTGTGAAAAAATAATATGTTGGCACTACTGTTAAAGATAGCAAATATGTTTTTAGCACCCTTACATCTACAGGAATAGAAGAATAAAACTGTTTAGTTGCTTGACATAAGTATTGCAAGCAAAAAATAACCTTAACGTTAACATGAGTGCGTCAAATGGAGCGCAAGAATAAAATCTTTTTCTTTCTTTCTTTCTAACATTTTAATGAATTAAACATCTGCAGTATTGTCCGTTTATTAATAGTAGTTTATGAAACTGTTGCATAACAGGGGTTATTAAAACACGAGCGTGAGTTTAAAAACCGAGCCGCAGGCAAGGTTTTTAATAGTATCACACGAGTGTTTTAATACCTAATTATGTCAGTTTCATACACTATTTTATCTAAACTCATACAATTTTAAATCAGATACCAAAGTCAAAATCTTGGTAACATTGTTGTAGTTTTTCTTGATTTTTCTGGTAAAAGATTGTTCGTCATTTACGTTGCTGCATCCAGAAATTCAGACGGGGTCATATTCTCCTCAGTTCAGTATCACTGCTGTAGTCAGATATTTTTGCCCAGAATAAAACTTTAGACATACAAAACCATAATATTAACGTAAACAATTACAATAAATTTACAAGTAACGATGACCAAATCCCGTAGGTCATGGCGCGCGGCCGCGCACGCGCCCTGCGCGCGCCTACACAGGTAATAAAATATAGTCTGGCGAAAACATTATAGTCGGAACTAATTTTCTATCCTTGTCAGGATTCTGTCAATCTCTGCTTTATCATACAAAAAATGTGACTGTAAACACATAAATATAATTAAAAGCAATATGATAATCCAAATTTCTGCCAAGAACGCGAATGTATGACTAGTGGCGCCACCCTGAATTTTGTGTACTCATTGGTGCCAAACTGTACGACTGCTAAAAAAAAGGTTTGAAAACTCCTTGGTTGGGTCGAAGTGGCATTAAAAACTCCTTAGTTGGGCTGAAGTGTGCGGTTATGGAAAAAAAAAAAATTACCGCATTGTTTTGTTCAGCAAACTGTATCGTAATTAAACTTTTTAAATTCATTACAGGTGAATGTGCGTAAAGTATGTCATTATGACATTACTTTCGAGTTCATAATTCAAATTTTACGATACGAGTGTAGATAAAATAGATAACAACACATTGCCCTCTTCGAATTTTATATGGTGAGCATCATCTTTTATTCGAAACTTCTATAGGCTGGGCTTTAATGGAACTTTAGCAATGTCCTTTATTTAGTCCCGGAATAGAATAAACCTCGCTAATAATGGCATATAACATCGATACACGGAGCTGATGTAGCTCTATGCATTAATATGCGACATTCAGCGCAATGCCAACGTTGTGCAAATACAGCACGGTTTGAATCAGTGCTTACTATCGTCCTTCTATGTACCTGTGTAGTTATACCGTACCGCCGCTGAATTAGATTATTGAGCTATGCAATTCGGGTAACGGAGTGTCAAGTCACGTTAAATGCTATGCTTTTTAACCGACTTTAAATAGGAAGAGGTTTTATGTTCGACTTCAAAAAGAAGAAGGTTATTTTATGTAAGTTCACCGATTTCTTCGTCATTTGTGGACCGATTTTGAAAATTCAGAGTATTCTCCCGAAATAGTCCCATTTAAATTTGGTGAAGATCTGATGAAGACCTTCGGAGATAAAGAAGGGAACTCTTCAATGGATGACAGCAAACCAACCGCGATTGCAGCAATCGCTTTTCTACCTATTGCTTATGCCATTCAAAATAGAAAAATAAAATAAGCCTTTAAAAAGTAAGGACTGACTTCAAAAAGAATACAATATTTTTTGTGAAACAGTTTAAGAAGTCGGTGGCAATTTTTTATAAAATGAAACTAAATCAAATGCAGCTACTTTCTAAACTGTATCACACAAATTCTTTTTGAAGTAGGTCTTTACTTTTTAAAGTTTATTTTATTTTTAACCGACTTCAAAAACAGGAGGGAGTTATTCTATTTTGAATGGCATAAACAGTAGATAGAAAAGCGATTGCTGCAATTGCGGGTAATTTTCTGTCATCCATGCATAGTTGGTCTATGCTGTCTGAGTCTGCTTACTTCGCGGCAGCGATAACAATATTCTGAAAAAGAAATTGACAACCCACTTTTACAATATTCAGTCGGGGTTGCAATGCAAGCACAAATGCACAATTTATGATATTAAATAAATAATGTTTTACTACGTACCTACTTGTATGTAGAAATCTCTGAAATAAAAAGTTATCTATTTATTTACTTTTGCTAAGCATAATACTAAATTAATATTTTTTTAGGTTTTCGCGATCACTACACATTATAAATTATGTTCCGTGTGGTGCCGGACGTAAAGAATTGCACCACCCTATATCTTCTCATGGGTGTCGTAAAAGGCGACTAAGGGATTCACCAGAGGATGGGCAGCAGCGTTCTCTGAGTATTTAACCAACCAACTGCGATCGCCAACCCGCCTGCCAAGCGTGGCGATTATGGCATATCCCCCCAATATATGTCTGGTGGTTCGAGTGTCGGACTGCTGATCACGAGGTCGTGGGTTCGATTCCCACAGGACACAAATATTTGTGTATTGTGACATGAGTGTTTGTATTGGTCTGGGTGTTTCTTATATGTATATTATAAGTATGTATTTACAAAAAAAGTAAGTATAAACGTATAAGTAAAAACAATTTCGCTATACAATATGTTGCAAAATAAAACTTCAGTGACTCTGCGTCCAAAACAGCACTGATGATCAGGCAAACGATTCTCGCACTGGTGTATTATGAGACCTGCTGCCAAATTGCGTAACTCACTCGCGATCGCAATCAATAGGATTTCAATGTTCATTGCTCCGTTTGTTTTGAGAATTCATCTTATCGGCAAGTATGTACCACGCAATGAATATTGTTGTCATTTCAAGATGAAAGCTAATGTCAATGTGAATGAATTACACAATTACCCCACTGTACGCGGCGACAAGTTCTTGCTCCTTTACAACTTCTATTATCTTATATTATTTTGATTTCTATGATCATCCCACATCAGATAAACCCGCACTTACACAAGTAATCACCTTGCTAACAACTGAATGTTTATGGCAGCATATTTCCGTTTTCCGTGTCAATCGGACGCTCATTAGAGACAGACGCATTAATATTCACCCACGCCGGAACGATGTCAATGCAGGTACAACGGAACTGAGCTTTGATTTAGGGTCTTGTGTTACCGGTTATATTGTTGTCCCTTTTCACATAGGTGTTTGAATCTACTAAAGCAATATATTGCCTTTGGAAGAGATAATATTAAATACTATTCTATAACGTGTATTTCTGCATACATCACTACGACGAACTCCATAATTCCTTATGATGTTCGATACAGACCCGCAAACTGAATGTTTATGGCAGCATATTTCCGTTTTCCATGTCAATCGGACGCTCATTAGAGACAGACGCATTAATATTCACTCGCGTCGGAACGACGTCAATGCAGGTACAACGGAACCGAGCTTTGATTTAGGGTCTTGTGTTACCGGTTATATTGTTGCCCTTTTCACATAAATGTTTGAAACTACTAAAGCAGTATATTACCTTTGGGAGAGATAAATACTATTCTATAACGTGTTTTTCTGCATATATCACTACGACGAACTCCATAATTCCTTATGATGTTCGATACAGACCCGCAAACTGAATGTTTATGGCAGCATATTTCCGTTTTCCATGTCAATCGGACGCTCATTAGAGACAGACGCATTAATATTTACTCGCGTCGGAACGACGTCAATGCAGGTACAACGGAACCGAGCTTTGATTTAGGGTCTTGTGTTACCGGTTATATTGTTGCCCTTTTTACATAAATGTCTGAGGCCTATGTCCAGCAGTGGACGTCTTTCGGCTGAAATGAAAAAAAAATGTTTAAAACTACTAAATTAATATATTGCCTTGGGGAGAACAACATACTATTTTAGAACGTGTATTTTTGCATACATCACTCGAATTGCATAATTCGTTATGACATTCGATACGAATACGCAGAAACTACCATTCATGTCAAGAACAATAATATTTGACCTTGAATTGTCTAAAATCTCATTTAATTTCTATATTGTAATCTAATTATGTAGTACCTACCACATTCAAATACAATTGTAAATTGTTTATGAATAAAGAATAATATTTTCTGTAACACTAGGTTTTTCAGGATCGTAGTGAGTGGTAAACCTTAGCCTCTGTCTATCCCAATGGGAAACGGGCGTGATAATAATAAATACGTGTGTATGTGTATGCTGCAAAGAAAGATTGCAAAATAGATATTTCCAATATCATCACACATGACAAACGAAATGGTTGTTGAGACCTGTGCCCGCTAACCCTAAGCTGGGAACTTAGTCTTGATTGAAATGACTGTAATGCTGGTTTAACTGATATAATAAAGATAATATTGGTAAATAAATACACGTAACCGCGGCGCGACAATGAAATTGCGAGGATAATAGCGACGTATGGTCGCCCGTGTCACGTTCCGGTGAATGCTGGCGCAGCCGGCGACGAGTGGAGCTCGGACAGGTGCGCCCCGCGCACCCCTCAGCCCTCTCGTGTGCTTGTGCGTCACCAATGGTGATTGCATTATTGGCGTACAGTCAAGCGCATATCGATTGCAACAAAACCAGTACAAGCGGACCCTATTTTGTATGGGATGCTGGGCCAGAAAACCTCCTCGTGTGCCACCACCAGCACACACCAGCAACGTGAAACACCAGCAGCCACACGGACTTGATACGTCTAGAAGGAACAGCAGTTTCTTGGGCCGGTGCACCCTGGACACGGGCAATAATTCTTGTTTGGGGGACCTTATTGTCCGTAGTGAATATTCTGGCACGGAAAGGATCCTATCCGGGCTAATAGGAAGATACTCCGCGTGTCCCTCTGATGTTAGCACAGTGGAAAAGCAGGGACAGGGTCTTGGTTTAACCCCCCAGACCACGAGGAAGAACATCTCTATAAAAATAGGGGAGGATAGGCCCTGCGGCCTGTGGACTTGGGGTGGTCCGCAATCCGACCAGTCAAGGCCCGTGACAGAAGCGTGCGGTGTTCCATGTGCGTAACCGAGGAGGAGGAGGAGGAGTTGCAGCCAACGTTAAGCCACACGGGGAAAAGGAGCTCACCTACTATTGGCAAGCCGGGACCTGTTGGGGGTTGTAGGTTGTCAAATGCAGTCTTTGTCACACCTCAGTCAAAGGTCACTAGAGGAACACTGTGATAGTTTTAGTCGATAAGAGCCCGACACTGGCTCCGCCTTCACCGGATGGAGTGCGTCCATAAAGATTACCCCAAATGGGAAAAAAATACCATATATTGTCATGTATACTAAGCCAGTTCCGCTTATATACTTACCATTGATATGCGGTGGACTGTACAAGAAGATGCTGTTGGTTATCTTTTATACTACAACTGCTAATGCGAAAAAAGGGTTTAATAACGGGTTGGATGCTCCAACTACAAACATTAAACGCATCCGACGCAAAGCCACTTGAGTTTCAGTCTCGGGTTTCAGTCGGGTGCACTCAATGTTGATTCTGTTTTGAGGTTTGCTTTCTCAGTAAGCTTTGTCTGTACAATAGCAAGCTACAAACGATGCCTTTGCATGAATTGATGAGACAGATATTAGCAATACCTACAGTCTTCGAAACGAGATGACAACAAGGATTGGAATTTATTTCTGAAAAAAAAAACCGACAGTTGGAAATAGAAATTGGATTGGATTGTAAATAGGGTTTATAACACTAATTGAGGAAAGTTTGAAAATAAAAATGGTGAGTATCATTATCAAAAATCAATCAATGGTTATACAACGGCTGAAACGAGACACAAGATTACGAAATAATGAATAGAACAGAACTAAATTTTGTTCCGACGTCTTGGTTATGAGTGGAAAATTACTGGTATAATTGAAAATCTACACTCAGAATTACTTTATTCTAACTAATTATTCTTAATTGCAATACTCGAATGATACGTATATTACGCTCATATTTAGTCCGTACACAAACTTAAACTGTTCCAAGTAATACTGAATAGATTTACGGAAATTACTCATAACTTGAGGCAGCTCTTCAATAAATAACACGTTTTACAATATTCCAAGATTCTTGGAAGTCATCTATTTATTGCTGTTAAAATTGAGCTACACTTTACCAATGTTTTCAATTCGATGAGGGGCTCATGGCTGATTGGCTAATTGATCGATCGCGATTGATTGCGAAGCTAAGCCGCTTTTGCATCCGACAACACGTTAATCCGTCAGTTCTGTCTGTTCTTTGATAGTCGTTACGTCACAAACCGTCAAGATCCCTAAAAATATCGAAAGATAGATACGAGTATTCGCCAGTGATTGGGCCTCGTAGGTCAGTTGGCCGATCGGCGCAACATACGGAACATGCATCGGCATAACATGGAATTTCGTTTATAGCTGGCGAGTCTTTTTATTTATCTCTCGTGTGGACATTTGTTTTACGGGAATAACTTATACGTGGTTAACAAGGTTGATAATGAGAGTTGACTGGCCAGGGTGTAACAGAAATCATAGTATTATCTCTCCTGAGGAGGGCTGGAGCCTGGAGGCTCCGTTACTGTCGCATGCAAATTAATAATAGAAGGTTTTTCTTCGTATAGATGATAGTATTATTGTCCGCTTTCTGATTCAATCTTTTGAGTTGAATCTGACGATTTGCTATACAAGACTATTTTCGCATTCTTTTTCTCAGCTCAATTTAAATTAATGTTTCAAATGGCATGTACTGCGAATTTACCATTTTGTTACTTAATAAATAAATAATTCGATGAAAATGTTTTTTTATATAGGTAGGTACCACGTTTTTAAAACGAAAGCGAGTTAATATTGTATTTCGTCCAGTCCAGAGCTTTATTTCAGGTTTCAAGACTCTAGTTTATCAGTTAGCACCGAACAGACAAACGGACAGTCAAGAAAGCGAGTAAATAAAAACGTGGTAAAATTGTTAGCAAACAAGTAATCTTTCATACATATGAAAAAACTGCCGAACTGTCATCCGAAGATAGGTCACTCGATCCGTGACAGATGATTGATGAAACTAATTCCCCACAACGGACACCCCGATTCGATTCCTGATCAATCTCAATCGAATAAATCCAGTTATTCTTGTGTTATATCTTTGTTATGTGTGAGTGACACATCAATCTTGTGATACTTGTATATGAAAGTTAAGATACCTAGAGAAAAAGTTTTTAGCTGACACTTGTCTGCAAAAACACTATCAGTCATCTTCTCAAAGTTCTTAAGTTTTTCGATGTTGTTAAGTCTTATTACTGAACTCTTTGTTTAAGTACTTATCTTAAGTTTAAAACTTAAAGGAAATTGATGTAATCAATATGTTTTTCAGAAGAATAATGAAGGCTCGTCTTTTTTAAAGTAGGTATGACAGTCTAGACATGAATTTAATTCCATCGCCAATAGCTTTCGCTATCGATAATATTCGAAGTACGTAGATACATATAAAATTACGTTTTTGTCTCTTCCTATATGCTTTTATTGCTTCCTCCCATTTTATGTATCCTTGTCGTCTCTTTGAGGGATAAAATCCGTAACGAGATTATCCGGAGAAGAACCGGAGTGACCGACATAGCTTGTAGGATCAGTAAGCTGAAGTGGCAGTTGGCTGGCCATATCTGTCGAATTACCGATGGCCGTTGGAGCAGACGAGTCTTTGAGTGGAGAACGCGAATCGGCAAACGCAGCGTAGGGCGGCCTGCCAGGTGGACGACGACCTAAAGAACGTGGCTGGGGGGGGCTGGATGCGGAAGGCAGAGGACCGAATGTTGTGGCGCAACTTGGGAGAGGCCTATGTCCAGCAGTGGACTGCGATAGGCTGAGTTGATGAAATTAATAAGTCAATTTAAATACTTACGAATCATTTTGAATACCTTACACGATGACATACGTAAAACAATCATGTTACATGTAAACCACACAAAAAGGCGAAATTATTGTCACTGTAACAAGAAATACAGTTGACGGTAAAAATTGTTACACAAGTAGTGGGATCCGATGATCAAAATGATACACAGACATTACGCAGCTAATTTTAAAAATGTTTTTTTGTGTTTACATAACTTTACCCCCCTAAAGCTAAGCTGAGCTAAACTAATTTAAAGATTAGAGCTTAAATATCGTGTATAATCAGTTATTTCTTACTTATCTTATTTAGTAAACAATCTTGACGTGTCTTTTTTATGCAATTCGCCAATAATAATTATTAAATGACATTATTTTAACATTTTCACACATTAAATAACATTTTTTAACCTAATTACAAGTGCAGAACTAGTAATTATATTTTAGCATTAGTTATTTAAATAAAGACCCAAGATTTTTTACTAAATAAGACCAGAGCAAAAACAGAATACAGTATCTACCCATTCAATCAACACAGCCTATCGCAGTCCACTGCTGGACATAGGCCTCTCCCATGTTGCGCCACAACACTCGGTCCTCTGCCTTCTGCATCCAGTCCCCCCCAGCCACGTTCTTTAGGTCTTTAGGTGTGCACTTTAGATCTACCCATTGTATTGTTCTTAAAATTTGATACCTAAACCTCAGTTTCAGATCAAAAGGTAAATACCGTTTATCAAACGTCGATGGCAATCTTGCTTTACAAATCTCTTGCGCGCACAATACTGAACTTGGTTTCAATTCTGTGCTCAACACTACAGATTTCCCAGTTGCATCGTTTGTGACGTCACGTTAAGAGGCAAATACGTATTCCCGTGTCGCTTTGAAGACTCTAAAAGCGATCTTTTGTACATCTGTTAGTGCTGTTACGGTAAAAATATTTATTGTTGAGGTAATTGGGATAGTTGTCTCAAACATATGGCTGGTAAATAAAATTATGGTTTGTTTTCTATTTTCTGATCAGGCAAAACAAAATAGAGTTTTTATGGTGTTTTTAGTAGCAACATTCATTCGTTAATTCTCGTGTAAGTGATTGTATTCTTGTGAGAAATGGAATAAAAGATAATGACATTGTGAGTGATTATTGCGTGCATCGAAACGATTTTAATTATTAAAAATTGTACAACACAACATAACATCAGGCCTGTATTTCCCCGAAGGGGTAGGCAGGGATGTAAAAGTACACCCACATAGTCCCATGTAATAGGGGGCGAGCCTATCGCTAAAAATTGTACGGTAGATTAAAATATTTTTTTAGAAATACCTTTAAAGACGGTTGTCATCTTAGTCTTCCTGCGACCACGAACGCTGCAAACCTTTCGAAACGTCAGAAAAACCAATTGAAATAATATACTCGATATAATCTAATAAATATAAATGTTTAGTGATCACGAAAACCTAAGAAGTTAATAAATGAAATTATCTTAAACCTCAATATGGAAAGGACATTGCTAAAGATCCTTAGTGACTCGGCCTTTTTCTGTACAAATTAAAGTTGATGTTCACCATATACAACTCAATGAAGCCAATGTATTGCAATACATTCATAAACACGGACAGTAATAAATATAATTTTAGATTTTTTAAATATTTACTATTTTGACACATAATCACAGCTATCTGTGCTATTTTGATGTCATGTTTTGCTTTTTCGTTATGTCAAACAACCTACATTGTCGTCAAGTTGTCAGTCGATGCCAATTTCTTGGAATTTCTTGTGTGAAAAGGAGTCTATAATATTGAATCATAGACTATAGAGTATCGAAATAAAAATATGGATGATACACAGATATTATAGATGATACAATTTTATCCGGTTACATCATTAATGTATTGATACTCCTTAAAATATAAAAAATGGTTCTTGTACTGTCCGCATTAAATACAATATATATTATGAAACGAAAAAATTCGCATGTAATTTTCGTATATTGTTCATCTTTGTAACAGTTTTATCAATGTCCTTTAGTTTGGGTGTGGGTCAAGCTTGCACCCATTTGGTGCAAGCTTGACCACATTAGATCGGTGAAAACCCTCGACCACGACCACTGACCACTGAGCCAAATCAAATCCCGTCAAATACTATCTTCATCATCGTACTCTATCCTACCTAACGTACTTCCTACTTATATTACCTAGATATAAATGCGAAAGTGTTGGTTTGTTCTTCTTTCACGTAGCAACAACGCAACAGATCGACGTGAGTTTTCGCATATCTAGAGATAGTTTATGGGCCGGGAAGTGACAAAGATATTATTTTTTTCAAAATTTCTATGTACCTATTACGACCAAATGGAAGGACATACAACATTGTATACAGTAGCGTCCCAAAAAATTGCTACAATAAAGAACCACGGAAGCGAAGGCACGGGTAAAAACTAGTACAAAATATAGGTATAGATCCTACCTACTAAGGTACACCTCTATCCACTTTTAGTGGGATACAGCCGTATTATCAAGGGATCAGATAGTTTATGAAATGCTAAAATAAATCAGTTATGTTTTGCATAATTTATGCTGCATTTATATATTATGAAATATACGTTATGGAATAACATGAAATTCGTATTCCCAATTGGTAAGCCGTCATGATTTGATTTAACATGCGACCATTTTGGCGTAATAGTGGGAGTTGATGAATGTAATCCTAATGTTGGTAGAACATACATATAAACTTTATGCATACGTAGGAATATATATTATGCAAAATTTCCTTTTTTTTTATCATCGAACAGCGTGAATCTTGTTGTTCTAACATATCGGTTTAATTTCGAGCAATAAGTCATGTATACGTCATACATAAGTCATGATGACGTTGGATTATGCTCAAATGAACGTGCAAACGTCGAGCATGTACACACGGCTACACATCAAGCTGTGCTGCTGTGTTTGGTCTGCCTCTTTTCTTATAGCTATCAATATTCATACTTAAAACTTTCCTTGTAACATGCTCTTCATTCCTCCTCACCACATGTCCATACCATGACAGTTTGTGCTACTCAATTTTTCCGTCACTGGCGCTACTTTCAGACTTCCCCTTACATACGCATTCCTTATCCGATCCATTCTCGTTACACCACACATTCCTCTTAAAATTCTCATCTCTGCTGTATACAATTGCCTTTCGTTCATTCTTTTCATAGCCCAACATTCTGCTCCATACATGACAGCAGGTCATCGTTTTATAGAGTTTCCCAATCTGTTCAAGCAACTGCTGACACATCATCATCCTCCGAGCCTTTTCCCAATTATATTGGGGTCGGCTTCCAGTCTAGCCAGATGCGGCTGAACATCAGTATTTTACACGAAACGACTGCCGTCAGACCCCCGCAACCCAGTTACTGGGTAATACTGACATTCGGAGGTTAGACCAGTTGTCAGACAGCAACTGCTGACACAATTATAATAAATTCAAAAAAAAGTCTGTCACTTTTTTCACATTATTTCAATCACATGGCAATCTAAAACGGACAAAGTTTGAAGGGTCTTCAATTTTATTCATCAAACAATGAGTTTCAAATTATCAAACTTAGATAAGTTTGTTCACTAGACTGTGCTCAATATTGAAAGACAATAGATTGACATTTTCTAGTTATTTTCACACACTTTTTTGGCAGCAAATTTTAGATGTGCTGAACGTAAGAATTTAATGCCCATTTCTTCTCCATCAAGTATAGTAATAAAATTCTTATAAATAAATCAAGGCGCTACTATGAGCTAAGTGGCGCCCCCATCAGTAAAAAAATAATTACTCGCTGAGTACATAATTTATCGAAAATTCCTCTTCAACAATTGAAGTACAGGTACTGTAGTTTAATCAGAAACTATTAACCCTGTAAATTATAGTTCGCTGTAGTTGTAGATAGAAACAATGCGAAAAACAGCAACTTCTTGGATTATCTCAACGTACAAATTAGACAAATGATGGTCTGTTGACGATTTCCTCGTTTATACCACAATAGATAGGTACTCAAATATTTCGGCTCCCGTGAACTTGATCAAATATTCATGAGCCTTGCTTTCTGGGTCTTTCATTTGCTCTTACGTCTTTACCGAATCTCTTTGGCAATGGTAAGAGGATAAACTGCATCATTTAATACCTTGTGTCGGCAAGATTGTGATTTCAATTTTTTTTTCCACTATTATACATTAAAAAAACTGAACTCTGTGTGTACAGTACAGTGGGTGAGTGAACAGAAGAAAAGTAAAAAATACAAAAGCGAGTTCCAAAGAAACCTTATTTTTCTGCACTTTTTTGTATGTCGAAAACCCAAACACTTCACATGAACCGTTGAATATTGAA
Source organism: Asteroscopus sphinx (assembly GCA_949699075.1). NCBI lineage: Eukaryota > Metazoa > Arthropoda > Insecta > Lepidoptera > Noctuidae > Asteroscopus > Asteroscopus sphinx. Next base: position 19,394,170 of record OX453013.1, read on the forward strand.
ATTCAATTAAAATAATATTTTTCTATATCATCAAAACAAAGCTGAACCTATTCTCGATATAGTACCAACTGTATGAATAGTACCGTGCGAGGATACATTAATATACATCAAGTGCAAACTATCGCCAACCGCGATCGCAGTGCAAACTGCAAACACGAACACAAGTCTACTATTCGGTTTCCATTTAGCCACACAGAAGCACTGTGTCGCTACAACTTGCTTGAGTACTGAATTATTTTGTAGCAGGTTTAGGATTGAGGAAACAGCGTGTCTGCCACTTATCTTCTTGCTGAGACAAGTGACGGAAATGAGTGACTTAATGGCGCTGCAAGCGATAGCTGGGTTGTTAGCACTTTTACGACGGTTGGAATTTAAACGATTTGTTGTTATTGTACTTACTTTAGAAATGAAGTACAATGTTGCAAGGTTGCAAGTTGTTTCGCCTAGATGGGAGGTTATATATACCTTTATTCTTTTACTATCTGACGCCCGCGCCCGTGTCTTCGCTGATGAGTTTTCTTCACACAAACTTTCAACACCTATTTAACCCTTAACCTAACTTAACCTTCTATTTTAACCTTAGGGGATGATTTTTCAAAAATCCTTTCTTAATGCTTCCCTGCGTCGTGTAAGGAACAACACGCCTTTAATAGAGACTGCTAAATAAATACAGGAACACGATTTTAAACCACTACTGCATAAAAAACAAAAACAAAAAATTTACTAAAAATAATTAGACTATTTAAAAATACAAACGAAGGAAATATTCAAGAATATGGTAGAATGTGCGTACACATAATGAAAGAAATGACGAAAAAAAAAACACGATAAATCACGCGTGAGAACAGGAGAAAAAATGCTCACGCAAGCTCCGACTGTCTATTAGTGATGTGCCGAGTCAGGTAGAATCGAGTACTTACTCGAGTACCTTGTAAGTACTCATGTACTCGAGTTCTCGAAATAAAGTACTCGGATACTCAAACTCGAGTAAAGATCTCGAGTATTCATAGTACTCGAATACCTAACCGAGTAATAAAATCGCGACTTTTTGTTATTGAGTACAAAGCCAACATGTGCACTGCAGCCGGGCAGGATTTAGTGAAAAATTTTTTGGTTTGAGCCTAGCGGGCTTGCTACATTTGTCTTTTTGTTTTCAATTATCCGTAAACGAAGAAAGTGACCATGAGACAAGTAGGTATATACAAACTGTGAATATGTAAGTGATATGGACGTATATTTCTATTCGTCGTGTAGGTATATTGTTTATTAAGTAAACAATAGTACTAAAACGAGTAATTTGTGGTAGGCACAAATACGAGTTAACGTTTAAAAAAAATCTTTTTTTGAATGATTCTTTAAACCGACTGTAAGACGCAAGCGGGCCTGAAAGTTACTGGTGGTTAATTAATCATAATAATAGCAAAAAGTCCGTGATTGTGTAGAACTCGTAAAACGTAAATATTATTTTGACCAATAGTGAAGTCACTACAATAACTATACACGTTAAAATTTTATTTAAAATTGGTTTTGATAACAAGCTGTCACTAAAATAACTAAGTTGAAAACGTAAGAAACCAGCCAAATCCAAGATTTAGAACTTTTCGCAAATTGAGCTCTCTTCAGATCGTAAAAACTAATAATATTTGGCTTTTTATTATTTCTAGATAATTTCATCAACAGTCGTAATTTTTTTTAAATATTAGTCTGTGTTTATATAATATATCGCAAACATGCCTGTAAGTTTTCTATTTAGATCTCATTAAATTTTCCTACTAATTAGTAACATAATTATGTTTAATTTTAGGAAGATTATTTAGTAGTAGTAATTAGTATATACTTACTTAAAATATATATTATATTTTTTATTTTGAAATTGACTGATCAATAAACAATATTGTTATACGTGGGACACTCAGAAAGTTTTGCGAAACTAAAAAAAATTGTTCTATACGTACATATATTTTTATCAAATCTTTTCAAAGTACTTTCCACCAGCCTCTATACAAAGATTCATGCGCCTAAACCAGTTTTCAAAACACTTTTTCCAGTCCGCCGCAGACACCTCGTTTACAGCCTGCTCGAACGCAGCCAGCGCATCTTCCGGCGACGAAAATTGTATCCCTTTGAGCTGATTTTTTATTTTTGGGAATAAAAAGAAGTCACACGGTGCTAGATCAGGGCTGTAAGGAGGGTGACCCAGGAGTTTGACTGGCGTGCTGTCCAGGAAGTCCCTCGTTTTGAGTGCGGTGTGCGCAGGTGCATTGTCGTGGTGGAGCAGTAGCCCGCGGAGCCCTGTGTTTGGTCGCTTGTTGCTTATAACAGAGAAAACTTCTGGCAAACATTTGGTAGTATACCATTCGGCATTAATGCTTCTTTGATCCCGTAAGGGAATTGATACCAAGTGGCCAGTCAAATTAAAAAAGCTAGCGATCAAAATCTTACCCCCGCTTCTAGATCGCTTCACTTTGGTAGGCGTTGGCTCATTTTGAAACACCCAAACAGTCGACTGGCGCTTGGTTTCTGGGTCGTATTGATAAATCCAGGACTCATCACCTGTAACGATGTCGTAAACACGCCGAGACGAGCCTGCTTCAAATTTGTTAAGCATATCACGGCACCATTCCACCCGGGCCTGCTTCTGAGCATCGGTGAGGTTGTGCGGCACCCAGCGTGATACTATCCTCCTCACGCGAAGATGGCTGTGTAGAATCTCGTGAACGCTTCCCGATCCAATCTTCAATATGTGTTGAATCTCCTGATATGTAATTCGCCTATTGTCTTGGATTAAATTTTTCACTGCTACCACGTTTTCTTCGGTAACAGCCGTCAAAGGGCGACCGCTTCTTTCGTCATCCCCCAAAGTTGGTCGACCGCGCTTGAATTCGTTATACCAACGATACACGGTTGCCTTGGAAGGGCCTTCATCCATGAATGCCATTTGAAGTCTATCGTACGATTCATCCGGTTTCAGGCGACACTTGAAATCGTATAAAATCATAGCTCTAAAATGTTCCCGGCGCAGATCCATATTTCAGTGAGACACAATACTTTGAATTAACTCGCAAAAAATGTGGAGGGAAATTTTGAAATTGGAACTTACTTATTTTTACTTATAAATAATCATATTTTCGAAAAACATTATAACTGGCCAGTCTCCCATATATAAAAACTTTTTTTCGCAATACTTTCTGAGGGGCCTGGTATTATGACAATTTTTTTTATTGCCTGTGTTATTGGAATTGAGAATCATTGAGGTATTCGAATCTAATGAAATACTCGAGTACCGGATCTGGTACTCGAGTACTAGACTCGAGTCAGTGACTCGAGTACTGACTCGATTCTTTTTAAAACGAGTACTAAAGTACTCGAGTACCAAAAATGGCGGTCTCGGCACATCACTACTGTCTATAGGGGTCTGCTGGCTATTACAAAAAGCGGAGAGGGTGGACATAGCGACTGATGGACACTGCCTTGACAGGTGCATCACCTCACTGCATGAAACTTTGATTTGTAAGCGCGGAATAGCGTCCACAGTTATTGTTGAAATCGATTGGAAGAATATTTAAAAACTTAAGATGCTATTTTTAGGGTTCCGTACCCAAAGAGTGCCAAACGGGACCTTATTACTCTCAATACGCTGTTCGTCCGTTCGTCCGTCCGTCCGTCTGTCTGTCACAGGGCTGTATCTATTGAACGGTAACTGGTTGGAATTTTCTCAGAATATGTGTACCTTTTCACGACCAATACTGAAAATAAAAAAGTGTAAAACCAAAGGGGCCCATACAAGAAAACTCGAAAAACATGCATTTTTTTCGACGTTTTTGTATTTGCTCTAGAGCTTCAAAACGGTAATACGTACTAGGGTCAAACTTGGTTTTATTATAGTGTGTCTATGTTTTTAGCAATAAATAATAAAATAAGGGTAAACATACACATATGTGGTGGTACCTGCGTAAGAAAGAGATGCAAAATTTCATATTTCGTTTACTGTGCGTTGATGTTTTTTGATTAAGTCTCGTAAGTTATAAATCAGTTTCTATGGGGTATCAGATCGATGGGTGGTACGGAACCCTTAATGTGTGAGTCCAACTCGCACTTAGCTGGTTTTTTTATACATATTTTGAACTATAATCAAGTACTGAATATCCTACTTCAGTAAGTTCCTCATTCAAACGGTCAATCTACATATTTTTAGAATATGCTTTTACAACACTATGCTTTTTCAAATATTTGATTATATTTCATTCGGATTCCATACATTTACTAAATCATAAAAGTTGTTGCTTCATCCCATCTAAGTCACAAGCTTAAAATTCAAAGGACAATACTTTTTTACTCAGTCCCTATACAGATCTAGATAACTTAGTAGCTGTTCTTATTAATATGCAGCAGCTGGCGACACTGAACTACAGATTCAATAATAAGAAACTGATGAACGACCGGCTTCTTGTAGCCCGAGCAATTTTCAATAAAATTATGGACTTGAAATTTGAATTAGAGCTAATTTTGTATTAAAACCAATTATTTATGTATTGTCCAATTATTTATATTATTTTGTATTGTCTCTTGCTCTTGTTTTACAGTACAGTACATACTAAACCAGTATTTTATAAACAATAACATTATAAAACATTAGCTGTGCAAAGCCCCGCTCGCGTGAAATATTTTAAATTTTTCGCGATGGTATTTTTCGCCAGTAGGTACCAAGTTACCTGTTTGTCAAAAAAACATCTAAATCTTTTACAGTTAATCTGTCCAGTTTTCGCAACTGAAGAGACAGATAGAATCACCTCCGCATCATTATTTTAATCCTACAGCTGGACCGTACGCCTCCTCTTTTGTATGCCCGGTAGTCTTACACTGAAAAAAAAGAATGATTGATTTTACTAAATTCCGCGTAAATTTTATCAAATCCGCGGGTTAATATAGGTCCTACACACGAAATTGTTGATTTTACCAAATAGAACTGGTTGATTATGTAACCCATACGTTTAGTAAATTTACTCATTTCATTTTGTTTATTCAACTAAAAAGTTCTGTATATTTCACATCAATTATTTTCGATATTTTACGATGAGATTTAGTAAATGTCACTTAACGTGTTATGTAAAATATGTGAAATTAATTTTGCTACATTTACTCATTTCATTTTGTATATTCAACTAAAAAGTCCTGTATATTTCACGTCGATTATTTTCGATATTTTACGATGAGATTTAGTAAATGTCACTTAACGTGTTATGTAAAATATGTGAAATTAATGTTGCTACATTTACTCGTTTCATTTTGTATATTCAACTAAAAAGTCCTGTATATTTCACGTCGATTACTTTTGATCTTTTACGATGAGATTTAATAAATACCACTAAACGTGTTATGTTAACAATGTGAAATTGATTTCGCTACATTTACTAATTTCATTTTGTATATTCAACTAATCCAGTCCTGTATATTTCACGATGAGATTTAATGAATGTCACTAAATGTGTTATGTATAATATATGAAATTAATTTTGCTACATTTACTCATTTAATTTAGTATATTCAGCTAATCGAGTCCTGCATATTTCACGTATATTACTTTCGTCCATTTAACGATGTTGATTTAGTATGTTTAACTAAAAGTGTTTGGTAAAATATGTGAAATTAATTTCATACAATTTACCAGATATCTTCTTGTTGGTTTAGTATATTTTACAAAAAATATGCAAAACTGATTTTGTGATATTTACTCGTATGATTTCGTATATTACATTAAATAAGTTTTGCATAGTTTACGTAAGATATTGTAATAAAATATGTAAAATTAGTATTGTAACATTTACTCATACCATTTCGTACATTTTAGGAGAGCACATTTCGTATACTTTACTTCACTTTTAGTAGTAAAATATACGAAATGCGCTCTCCTAAAATGTACGAACAGGATGTAGGTATATTCATTTAAACATGTTTCGCCATTATGCATGAAAGCTGTAAATTATTGGTTGACTGAAAATCTCTCGTAGCGTAATATACTGGGTGACTAGTGCGCATAACTTATAAGGATGTTCAGACCATCAAACTAATGGTCCGACTGAACGAACATCCTCAAAAATTATGCGCACTAATAAAGTCACCGTGTATACTTTGTCGCCAGAGACTTGTAGTCAGCTGCCTAATTTACAGATCAGTAAACTACCAATAAAAAAATAAACGAAAGACAAAATCACCCGCCAGTGAGCGGTATCATACAGTAAAAAATAAATCTGAAAATAAAAGAACATGTTTAGCAAAATTTACCAAAAAGTACTCCAATTATAACTGTTAAAAATACACATTTAAATGTTAAACAAATTAAATCTGAATTGTATGATAAAATGTTACAATAATTTTGTTCGGGTTATAACTAAAATAGTAAAAGAAAACAAAATATTAAATGAATAAAATTGAGTATATTTTAATTGTTATCAAATTACTTTTACAATAAAACTTAAACAATTCACTTACAGGCGAGTAATAACTGAAATATCACATAAAATAATCAACTAGTGTGTCACAAAACAAATGTGGCACAAAATAATCATATAAGGCTTTCAGGTTCAAAATGAACACTTCCCATAGTGTACACCGGTTTCAAAAGGTAGGTACAACACCCGAAATGTCCACATCCGAAAAAGTACTTTTTCCAAAATGCACCTTTCCCCTAACGTACATTTCCCAAAATGTATCTTTTTCAAAATGTACATTCTTAGAACAGATAGGAATAACTGACTGAATAGATTTTAAAGTACCAGGATCACATAAATATGGAGAAGGTTAACTTATTTTTATTTACTTTTTGTTCTAAGAATGTACATTTTGGGTAAGATACATTTAGGGAAATGTACATTCTGGGAAAGGTGTATTTTGAGAAATGTACTTTTTGAGAAGTGGACATTTCAGGAAATGTACCTTTTGAAACCGGTGTAAATTATGGGAAGTGTACATTTTGAACCTGTAGGAAAAAATGAATAAATTTGAACATATGTTTCATTGTTCACAGTGACTTCAATAAGAGCCCTTATTTGCAACAAGTCATACTGAATTGGGTATTTGACCTGAGAATAGATTCTACGATTTAAGGTTTAAAAGAGCGCAAAAGGATAGCAAAATAAACCTCTACGCGAAATTTTGGCTCAATTTGACGAATTTTACTATGATTTCTAAGACTCCAAATTTGGTAAAAAAAATCATTACAAAAAAACAATTCTAATGGCAAAATAGTGTTGATTATTATTATCCATACGTAATTACAAATAATGTTGTTATTGATTTTAAAATGTTTACACATCAAACAAATCATCACTAAGCAAAAACATCAGTCTTTTGCGGCCGCGCGGTGTGAAATGTGACGTCACAGAATAGTGACGTCACATTTCACAATTTGCTTCCCTTTCTGCTCTATTATACCTTAAAAGTATCCATTCTCAAGTCAGATATCCAATTGTGTGATACTGTTACTGATTGAGAAAAAAATTAGCAACGCGTAACAAACAGTATTACTGGATGCGAATTTTTATTCTCGTCTAGTAACATGTGTTAGTAAATGGTTCATATTTATCTCTTGGAGCAGTTACCTAACACCGTTACTTAAAGAATATTTTTTCACGTTCAGATGATGAAGGAGATGAAGGAGAAGAATAAGTATGAACCATTTACTAACAAGTGTTACTAGATGAGAATAAAAATTCGCATCGAGTCACACTGTTACTCGTTGCGATTTTTTTTCTCAACCAGTCAGTGTGACACGATTCAGTGCGACTCGTTGTGAATAAAGGAAAAGAACAGCATTTACAATACAACATAACAAGACTGCCATAGAAACCAGAGAGAGCAAAAGGAAAACGTACACAGACCATAATAATATCGTCAACATCAATAGATTATAATTTTAATTAAAATTTGCATTAACCCAAAATAAGTTTTTTTTCTTAATGTACATATTTATATTTAAATGTACTTAAAACTAATGTTGGGGTAACCTCTTACAAAAGGGCCGTCGTAAAGGATGTCCAGAAGGGATCATCTTCAATCATGTGACTCTAAGGGTAGTTAGATATGCTGACCCATTCTGCAATAAAAAGAAAGAATTATCCGCCCACAATGTCCAGCATACCAACGCCATGCAAAACCTTAATATTATATGTACATATTTATATTTAAATGTACTTAAAACTAAGGTTGCGGTAACCTCTTACAAAAGGCTCGTCTTAAAGGATGTCCAGAAGGGATCATCTTCAATCATGTGACTCTAAGGGTAGTTAGATATGCTGACCCATTCTGCAATAAAAAGAAAGAATTATCCGCCCACAATGTCCAGCATACCAACGCCATGCAAAACCTTAATATAATATGTACATATTTATATTTAAATGTACTTAAAACTAAGGTTGCGGTAACCTCTTACAAAAGGCCCGTCTTAAAGGATGTCCAGAAGGGATCATCTTCAATCATGTGACTCTAAGGGTAGTTAGATATGCTGACCCATTCTGCAATAAAAAGAAAGAATTATCCGCCCACAATGTCCAGCATACCAACGCCATGCAAAACCTTAATATTATATGTACATATTTATATTTAAATGTACTTAAAACTAAGGTTGCGGTAACCTCTTACAAAAGGCCCGTCTTAAAGGATGTCCAGAAGGGATCATCTTCAATCATGTGACTCTAAGGGTAGTTAGATATGCTGACCCATTCTGCAATAAAAAGAAAGAATTATCCGCCCACAATGTCCAGCATACCAACGCCATGCAAAACCTTAATATTATATGTACATATTTATATTTAAATGTACTTAAAACTAAGGTTGCGGTAACCTCTTACAAAAGGCCCGTCTTAAAGGATGTCCAGAAGGGATCATCTTCAATCATGTGACTCTAAGGGTAGTTAGATATGCTGACCAATGCTGCAATAAAAAGAAAGAATTATCCGCCCACAATGTCCAACATACCAACGCCATGCTAAACCTTAATATTATATTACTTAACATTATTGCTAAGTTTACATCTAACGCAGTTACAATTCAGCTTTATACTATATCAATACATACAAAAAATATTTCTAAGTTTTATCAAAATATACAAAATAATTCTTACAGTCAAATCCTACTTATCATATTAACCACGCTCTGCTACCATGTTGGAAATGTCACGGGGTAGTATGATAATACTAGTTACTCAACACTCGTATAGTCGTTTAACACAGACGAACACATAAAACAAATAAACATGTTTAAATAAACTATAGGTGCGATGGAAACAAATTAGACTTTTTTATCATCAGTTCCTTAAAAATGTCTTTGGATTATGTACAAAATAAAATGTTTGGCACAAAACAGAAATTTCAGTCTAAAAAGGTTTTAAGACAGATCTGCCATAAAACAAGCTACACTTGATTTTTTTTTATCAGATTTGCAATCAATTCGTTAAAAATATTTTTGGATAAAGGTCCACACGTTAACACACTCTGTCGGGTACTCTAAATTGAAAACATGGAAAATTTTAAAGCATACATCTACTGCTTTTAGTAGGGCGTCGATCTTATAAATGACTGATTCATAATGGACATAGTAATCGGTTATTTCTTCTATCGATGACCCTACCACAACTATCAGTGGTTGGCAAGTAAGTCCTTTGGCCAAGTGCTCATCCTGACGCAGCTTGATCTTTGTTACTATTTCGCTCTGATTCTGTAATAGAACAAATACAAGATTGAACAAATACAAATATACAAGATGTTCTGGGTCATAAATAATCTACCAAACTGAACCCATTGCCTGTAAACTAATATCACAAGTCTTCATAGGGTTGAGTTCTAAAGACTTGCTGATTTCCTCACGATGTCTTCCTTCACCAAAGAGCAAGTCATAATAAGAAAAAAACTAATCGGCTACCACAGGTAAATATTTTTTATTATTAATTTTTTAATTTATTGCGCACTTTATTTACTTACCGCGACATGTAAAATGAAAGCCTTTTCTGATTCAGCAATGCTTGGTTTATTATATTTTTTCTTCTTTTCTTCGGTTTTAACTGGAATTTTAATGGTGGGTGGCATCTTCGAACTCATCAGTTTTAGGTAAACATAATCTCTCACATCTGCAAGGAGTTAAAAATTATTACAAAGCTAAGCCTGTAAAAATGAGGACTGTCTATTATCTTTATTTAATATAATGAAAATAAATTAGTACCTACTGACCTGGTGTGGTACTATCGTCCTTCAAAGTTTTCAGATTATCCACGCAACTTTTTATTTTACTGTAAATTGGCAATGCTTTTTCCATGAATATTGGCCACTTTTTGAACAATTCTAGGTCATGGTTTGGGTACATGAATTCAAAATCTAATTCAACCTAAAAAAATAAAAAAATAAATTTAATGATTACCTACGCATAATTTTTTGTCCTAAACATAAAAAATGGCATAAATATCAATTGGCATAATATTTATTATCAAAAATTCTAAAAGCATAATATCATAAGGCCGAATTTTGTCAAGCATAAATATTGAATGGCAAATTTGCAAAAAACTTAAATATTTAAAAAATATATTAAATATTTAATAATAAATTATACGAACAAGTTTGTAGCCCAAGCTTGCTTTGATTGAAGGCCACTCATTAAATAAGTCCTGGATGGTTTTATCTTTTCCAGGTAAATCTTCTTTTCGCTATGTCCTTGTTAGTTTCCACTTCTCCACAACATCTACCCAAGGCTCTTTATTGAATTTCAACCATAGCTTCATATTATTAAGATCTTCAAGTGATACATTTTGGGGCTCTTAAACAAATAACATTCTATGTCCATTGAAATTGAACTCGTAAAACTGTGAATGTGAGACGTTAAGATAAGAACTCACAAAGCAGATTGTTTAGTTGAGTTCCGCGGTCGCCCGCCAACCGATTGCAGAGCACGCGGGCGCAACCCGCCGAAGCGGAGCGCCGAGGCTGCGGGTGACCGCGGTCCGAGCGATTCTACTGGTTGCCCGTTCGGAGCGGCATTTAGGCACATCACGTCCACTTCGCATTTGATCCACTTGGTCCAGTTCGCGAAACGTCCATTTCGCATTTGGTCCATTTCGCAGATTGTTATTTCCCATTTGATAATATTTCACATAAATATGGGAAAAGGTAAATGTTTTTTTGTTATTTTTTTCATATTCTACAAATTTCAGATTTTTATTTTTATTGCGACGTACTAAGAAAAAAAAAATTTTATATAAAGTGATTGAAAATATAGAAGCTAACCTTTTCTGCGAAATGGACCAACTGCGAAAGAGACGTGTTTTTGGAAAGTGGACCAAATGCGAAGTGGACTTAATGCGACTAAACGATTTTTCATACAAGGAAAATGATTTTCAAACCCGATAGTGCAAAGTTGAAATGTTGAATTATTATTACCTACATATACCTTCATGAGTTTCAGTTATGGTAATGGTGGATGTTTCGTGTTTCTTTATGAGTCCTGATTTTCTTAAAATCCTTCTTTGGTTATGGTACCTTTCTACCAATTTCCCTCTTGCTGGAATATATGACTTCCCATATTTTCTACTAGGAACATAATATGCATCCTGAAAAATTGTTTGTAATGTAGTAAATTCCAATTTGATTTTTTTTCAGATATTACCCATTACTTGATATTCCCATCGACCAAAATTGCTGATAGGTAGCAGAACAATTTTAATAGGGTAGTTTTCAAATTTTTGAAAACAATAAATAAAGATAAAATAATACAATATTTAAAGATTGGGACGAACGATCCAACAGAAAAATAAAATAAATAAATTAATTAATGTATTTTTCTCCATGAAACCAATTAATAAAATAAAGGGTTTTTAAAAATTTTGAAAATACCCTATTGCCAGTGTAAGCGCTCCTTGCAACAATCTGGTTATTGATCTGGAACACTGAAGGAAAAACTGAAACATTTAAAAATATTATTTTAAATAACGTGTCCGAGCCCTGGCGACGAGTTGCAAATGGGAAGAGTGCGCAGAATCCGAGAAAATTCAAGACTATACATGGTATGCTATCCATACTATACAACTACTGTTACTATATTACCATAATACTACTATAGTAGAACCAATATACTATTATCTAATCAATCTACCATACCAAAATATTTTTGCAATAAAAATATAACCTTCGACTCGAATGGGAAAAATTTAACAATTTGACTGGACATGTCCTCATAATTTTTTGCATCCATTGAACCCTTCCTTTTCATGAAGTATTCTATAATACATTTTGATAACTTGTTTCTTATAGTTGTATCATCAATCTTCTTGTTCATATACTGAAGGCATATTTGTCCGATACTAGTGGTCTTCAGAATTTATTTTAAATTAAAAGACTAGTGGGAGAAAAAAAAGTCAGTGTTATTACAAAAAAAAATTAAACAATGCTGTACATTTTTTGACAATATTGTTTGAAAGAGACAACATCACATTTAAACAGGCGTCTAAGTTAAAGTGTTTAAAAATCTTTTGTAATAACACTAAGTAAATTAAAAAAAAACAATAAAACTATCAATTGGAAAGATATGGATAAAAAAAGATATGAAATCAAAGTTAACTTCACTACAGACATGGAATCAAATTCGACTCACTGGGAAATAAAAATCACAATACATCATCCTGGGACCATGTTCTGGCTCCATCATCAGACCCGAAACATCACCTCATCACAAAGCACTCTTTAAAACCAATCTAACGAGCCCTAACACAATGAGTTTCCGGCTACCAGGGTTCAGAGATCCTGTGGCCACCTTCCGACTCCATTCATCATCAGACCCTGAACATCACTTTACTTCATCACAAAGTGCTCTTCAAAACCATTCTAACGAGCCCAAACACAGTGAGTTTCTGGCTACCAGGGTATCTGTACCCTGGTAGCCAGAAGGTGGTCACAGGATCTGCCTGTGACCACCTTCTGGCTCCATCCATCATCAAATCCTGAACATCACTCATCACAAAGCGCTATTCAAAACCAATCTAACGAGTCTAAGCCGCTGGGTTTCCGGCTATTATGGTACAGATCCTGTGACCACTTTGATTTTTTTATTAAAAAATAAAGAATTAATCGTACATACATAATAATTTATGATAGTTAAAAGATTTGCAATCAAGAAATTGAATTGAATTGAATCAAAAACATAAATGTGAATGTACGAGCAAATTCTTTTTCACAAAAAAAGAAATCAAAGTCCAGTTCAACATGGGTAAGTACCCCAACACACATACAACATAAGTACTTACAAGTGAATTTCATGAGTTTTTTGTTGATTGACTTTAGTTCTTCCATATTTTCTGACTGTTCTTAATCCTATGACCAAACTAACTTACAAAATTGGAAGAAAAAAAATAGGTAACGAAAAAAAACAAACACAAAAAGGCACATTGACTCACTCCTGGAAAACTGGCCATAGCCATACAGCAGGGAAATTCTTCTAGTATTATGGCCATTTGTAGCAGGAACAACATAGGGCGGGCTTTTTAATAGATAACTTATTTAATTTTGTAGTAGGTATTTATGGTATCTGTTATTAACAAGGCAATTTCAAAATAAAGTGTAAAAAACTAACCTCTTCGTTCGAAGTAGCACAAGAACAGCCACTAGCCGCAGAACTATAATCGCTGCCCACATGCCCCATAGAATCCTTATCTGATTCTATTGATTCTGTGTCTAAAGAACATGTTTTCTGTAAAAATTAAGATAAGATAAGGTACCTATGTTATTATTTTATTAATGTGAAAAAACAATTTTAAGTTGACTCCAGCTAGATCAGTGCTCATACTATTAAGAGCATTTGATCTGAGATACATTAGTAACATTTCTACCAAAATTAAAAATCTTTAAAATAATAATCTTTACTAATATTATAAAGCTGAAGAGTTTGATTGTTTGTATGTTTGAACGCGCTAATCTCAGGAACTACTGGTTCGAATTGAAAAATTATTTTTGTGTTGGATAGTTCATTAATTGAGGAAGGCTTTAGGCTATATATCATCACGCTACATACAACTGCGGGCATTTTCAAATTAATGCGGGTGAAACCGCGGCGAAAAGCTAGTAATATATATGTAGTTTATTTACTTATTTTCTCTTATAGTACAAAAACAAAATAATATGAACAAATCAATCAGTTTTAAAACAAGCAAAGCCTGTGCTTGAGATTACCGAGCCTAAAGGCTCATTTGCTACATTCTGGAAAGTAGGTACAATAATAGGTATATACTTCAAAATACTCACCAGGGATTTATTTTCATTTTAAATTGAGCTAATCCAGCCTTGAATTTAATTCTATCCTTTATTCTTGATTTTGAAATCAGCTCATTTATATCTGAATCAGAAATATTTTCTATACAAAATACATCCAAGTCATATTCTAAAAAAAGAAGGAAACAATAATTTGGTAATTTCCCAGTTTGACATCAGCAAATTTGTATTTGGTGGCAGGGCAGGGTCCTGTCCTGTTTAATAAACGTTACAATCCTACAATTTTTTTAAATGTTGTTGAATTGTACTACAAGTAGGTACCTACTGTTTAATAAACACAACAAATAGTGAGAATTTTGCACATAAAAATCTTACAAATATTTTATATTACAAATGCTATTTAAGTAAGTTGTATTATTTACTAAACAGAAACTTGCAGATTTGTAGCTTGTATACAATTACAATTTACAATTAGTAGCATTTATTAAACAGGGCCCAGGGAGTGATATTAAAATTTGGAAAACATTTATCTAAAGTATCTACCTAGTTATATTACATATTAATATAATAATATGCGGTGTGTAGGTAGATACTTTAGATACAAAAAAATACAATATTTTGTGGTTATCAGACAGATATTCGCTAACTAGGGTGTCATATTAAAGGTCAAGGACTATCTAACGAGCTATGTTTGGAGTTACTGCGAGTTCAAATCAGAAATAAGGAGATCTGCAGGTTACCAACTTAGCTTGCAGAATAGCAAACCAGCTTGCAGTGGCAATAGGCAAGGCACATAGGAGAACTGGCAGCCGCCTATGGATGGCGACCGCGTACTTTACGATAAGACTGACCTGTTAGGACGAAGGTACCTATTCTACCATTCTAAGTTGATAATAAGTAGGAACTTAGAACTTACCTTGAGATACAGCTTGTGTTTCCTTCGAGACTCCCCAGGAATCGAGAAGTGCTATTGCGAAGTTGGAGTCTAATGTAAAACCTAACGTATTTTGTGACGTCTAGTCCATTTTCACTCACTATGAACATTGAACTACTATTACTCTAGCGTAACTATGAATGATTATATCCACAGATTAATGATATATGTGTACGATTATATCTAACTAATCCAACATAGAGCACCGCGCACTAATGCACACACACGCCCCGACAACCGACCGACCGAAAGAAAGAATTTGAAGAACAGTGTTGCCAACGAGATATTTTGAATTCCGCTATGCAAGTTGGAATTTTTCCGCCAAAAATCCATCAAAATTATATATTTTATTTACGATTACTTCATCGGGTAAATCACACGATTAACATGCCTTGGCATTTTTTTCAGTCCAAAATGTATTTAGAAATGGTATTGACCATATTTTCTGTACTTCATTTCCATTATTTAGATTTTACCTTATTTCTGTAGATGCTCGGAACAAATGAGGGAGAAGGATGTTTTCGTGTCCGCATAAAAGTTTTTTTATTTTATTTTCATGATATTATAAATCTTAAAATCAGAAGTTTATCTAATGGCGGTAGCTTCTTGGCATAATTATGAGTTTTATACGAAACGCTCAAGGGTGTCAGCGCGACACCGTTTCTTATCTTTTTCAGTAGTGTCAAAATATCATGAAAATTAAAAAAAAAACTTATGCGGACGCGAAAACACGGTACCTACCACCCAAAATCTACAGGAATACTATTTGTCACGCTAAAAATGTCCGGACATGATATGATCAGTAGGTACACAAAATGTCTAAAAAATCGGCCAAGTGCGAGTCGGACTCGTGCACAAAGGGTTCCGTACCAATCGTTATTAATATCGAGCAAAAACGGCAAAAATTCACGTTTATTGTTGTAGTAACACACCTCAGAAGGGAACCATATAATGGAAACAACTAATCAATCAACGCAATAACAACATTTATTGCTAAATCAATATGGCATCGTCGACAATAGAGACAGCCCCAAAATCGCCCGCCCGTCACCGCTTCCTAGTGCTTGAGCTGGGGAGAAGAAACGGCGCAACAAACTCCCCAGCAACACATTTCTGTCTGTAGTATTTTAATAGAGTCTATACAATAAAATTATATCACTAACCTTACTCGTGTAGTAATACTCCGGTCCAAGTACTTTATAATCGTTTATTCCACCTCCAATCTTCCTCAGCCAGAATATAATAACCAACCCACATCCGTACAGTACAGCTGTCAAACCAAGAATGCCCGCGCTCGCCGAATGTCATCGACCCATGATATCGATTACCCATTTCGATTATACCGTCATTCGGTTTTAGAATATAAAAATGTTCTATTAATTGTTATAAAAATCATAAACCTTACATTGTATGGGAGCCACCCTTAAATATTTATTTTATTCTGTTTTTAGAATTTGTTGTTATAGCAGCAACAGAAATACATCATCTGTGAGAATTTCAACTGTGTAGCTATCATATAGCCTATGATACAGCCTGGTGATAGACAGACAGTGAAGTCTTAGCAATAGGGTCCCGTTTTTACCCTTTGGGTACGGAACCCTAAAAACGTTTAATTTTAGTCAAAATTATTCCCGTCATTACCTACGTCAAATTACTTATAATAAAATTAAAAAGGGCGAAGAGGTGTTAATCTGGCAACTCTAAGTCGTATCGAGTACCTATCGTATCGTTAAAGTTTAGTAAAATCTCAAAGATGTTTCGTAAAATCAATATTTTAATTAAGTAACATGTAGATAGGTAATATGACGTCACGTCAAATGACAATAAAGTTTAGTAAAACTCAAAGATGTTTCGTAAAATCAACATTTTAATTAAGTAACATGTAGGTAGGTATATTGGTATTAGAGTAAAATCGTTACTTTTTTAATATTTAATCTTACTAATAGGTATTATAATTATGCGAAAGTTTGTGAAGATGTTTGGATGTTTGAATGTTTGGATGTTTGTGACTTAATCACACATAAACGGCTTAACGGATTTGGACGAAATTTCGCACACATATAGAATATGATCTGGATTAACAGGATACTTTTGATACGGATGATCTCCAAGATAAACTGGTCGCCGCTTCCCCAGGTAAAATTTAACGGAATTGCTATTCCGATAAGCGAAAAAGTCAAGAACCTCGGGGTTTGGATTGACACACATCTTTCTTGGGGTCCCCAGCTGCAGGACATAAGTCGCAAAATTTTTGCACCTGCCAAATCTTTGAGACGATTGCGGAACTTTCTTCCAACTGCCACTAAAACTGCGCTTGCGCAATCTCTTTTACTTCCTATCCTTGACTATGCTGATGTCAGTTATCTCGATCTCACTGAGGCACAATTAGATAAACTTGAGCGACTTCAAAACTTTTGCATATGATTTATATTTGGCTTGCGTAAATATGATCACATTTCTGAATTTCGTACAAAGCTCAAGTGGCTTCCCATACGTCTTCGCCGGAATTCTCATATCTTGTTTCAGCTCTACAGTATCTTGTTTAATCCTACCAATCCTCCAATCCTTTTCCGAGATAAAAATGTAGGTACCTAAGACGTTAATTCGCTACAAAAGATATCCCCATACCAAATTTCAACTAAAATTGCAAGCGGGATTTAGGAAGGGCATGGGGTGTACGGATCAGGTCTTTTCCTTGCGATGCATAGCTGAAAAATGTTTGGCCAAAGGTCAAAAAGTCTATTGCGCTTTCGTGGATTTGGAAAAGGCCTACGACAGAGTGATGAGGAATGAACTATGGTCTGCTTTGTCTATCTATGGGGTGAATAGCAACCTGATTCAAGCGTTGAAATCTCTCTATGCGGATTCTAGCGCTTGTGTCAGGATTAACGGTGCCTACTCTGACTGGTTCAGCATCGATAAGGGTGTGAGACAGGGATGTGTAGCGTCGCCGTGGCTATTCAATCTATTCATGGACAGTTGTTTGAAAGATTTGAAAGAGAGTGAAAATGGTTTAGAAATGAATGGGTTACTTGTCAAATGTCTCCTCTATGCAGATGATCAAGTTATCCTTGCATCGTCGGAGGGGGAGTTACAGAAGATGGTAACAATTATGGATGGTGCTTTGAAGAGTAAAGGAATGAAAGTTAATGTTAGTAAGACAAAAGTTTTGGTTTTTGAAAAGGAAGAAGTTATGACAGAGTGCAATATTTTGATAGGTGACGAAAAGGTGGAACAAGTGAAAGATTTTGTATACCTGGGTTCCATGTTTACGAGAGATGGCAAGCATGTGAAGGACATTGAAAGGAGAGTGAGTGCTGGTAATCAGGTGAATGGGGCACTACACACCTTCATGAACAGCCGCAAAGTGTCGGAAAAGGCACGGCTGGCTGTTCATGGGGGAGTGTTAGTGCCTACACTTATGTATGGTAGTGAAAGTTGGGTATGGCAGAAGAAACATGAAAGCAGAATAAATGCAGTAGAAATGAGAGCTTTGAGAAGTATGTGTGGTGTAACTTTGAGAGATAAAGTAAGGAATAACATGATAAGGGAGCGTTGTGGAGTGAAAGAAGATGTAGTGACAAAGATTGAGAAAGGTATGTTAAGATGGTTTGGACATATAGAGAGGATGGACGAGAGGAGATTGACGAAACAAGTATACGAAGCGAGTGTGGATGGAAGAGTTGGAAGGGGACGACCTCGGCGAACGTATCGCGATAAAATCGCGGATGTTCTCAAAAAATGCCAGGTTAAGAGTTCTCTAAACCGACGAGCATGCATGACGAGGTTAATGGACGTAGATGAAGCGAAAGAGGTGTGTCAGGATCGTAGCAGGTGGAAATCCATAGTCTCTGCCTACCCCAATGGGAAACAGGCGTGATAATATGTATGTGTATGTATGTAAATTTCAACTAAATCTCTTCACTATTATGATTTTTGTGGTTCCCACGGGAACCACTAATTTTTCCGAGATAAAAAGTATCCTCCATGTTAATCCAGATCATATTCTATATGTGTGCAAAATTTCATCCAAATCCGTTAGCCGTTTATGCGTGATTGAGTCACAAACATCCAAACATCTTCACAAACTTTCGCATTTGTAATATTATAGGATATGTGAAGTTTTGTTAAAAAAAAATGGGTAACAAATGAAAGGGCTTAATAAGCACTTTTCAAATATACAGGGTGGCAGGGACATCGACGCGCAAACTGTACTTAACCGTGAATTCAGCACACGATTGTAGGCCCTCTAGCGAAGACATTTTTCGTCGGTTATCAAAAAAAAACATCAGTTTCACAGAAAAGTGCAATACCTACGCGGTCAAAATGTATGGAACATCAACTTTTTTTTTAATAACCGACAAAAACTTTCGTCGGGAAGAACTGACTTCGAAACTCGTTCTGTTGTTTAAACTGAAGTTCTTTTTTGAATTTATTCACAAGCTTGCATAAAATTAACATATTGCTAATGTCAATTATATGAAATGTATCTCGTAATTTGTGTCAAGTAAAATCAATTTCCTAATTTGTTAGATTTTACGAAGAACTCTAGTAGAGTAGCAAGCCACACCTATCGGATATCTGGAGAACTGTGTTGCTAAATTCGTACTGTTGTTTAAACAAAAGTTCTTTGTTGATTTTATTGACAAGCTTGTGTAAAATGTACATATTTGTAATGTCAATTATATTAAATATATCTCATAATTTGTGTCAAGTATAATCAATCTTCCGATTTGTTAGTTTTTACGAACAACTTTAGTAGAGTAGCAAGCGATACCTATCGGATATCTGGAGAACTGTGTTGCTAAACTCGTACTGTTGTTTAAACAAAAGTTTTTTGTTGATTTTATTTACAAATTTGCGTAAAATTAACATATTTCTAATGTCAATTATATGAAATGTATCTCATAATTTGTGTCAAGTAAAATCAATTTCCTAATTTGTTAGATTTTACGAACAACTTTAGTAGAGTAGCAAGCGACACCTATCGGATATCTGGAGAACTGTGTTCCTAAACTCGTACTGTTGTTTAAACAAAAGTTCTTTGTTGATTTTATTTACAAACTTGCGTAAAATTAACATATTTCTAATGTCAATTATATTAAATGTATCTTATAATTTGTGTCAAGTATAATCAATCTTCCGATTTGTTAGTTTTTACGAACAACTTTAGTAGAGTAGCAAGCGACACCTATCGGATATCTGGAGAACTGTGTTGCTAAACTCGTACTGTTGTTTAAATAAAAGTTCTTTGTTGATTTTATTTACAAACTTGTGTAAAATTAACATATTTCTAATGTCAATTATATTAAATGTATCTCATAATTTGTGTCAAGTAAAATCAATTTCCTAATTTGTTAGATTTTACGAACAACTTTAGTAGAGTAGCAAGCGACACCTATCGGATATCTGGAGAACTGAGTTGCTAAACTCGTACTGTTGTTTAAACAAAAGTTCTTTGTTGATTTTATTTACAAACTTGCGTAAAATTAACATATTTCTAATGTCAATTATATTAAATGTGTCTCATAATTTGTGTCAAGTATAATCAATCTTCCAATTTGTTAGATTTTACGAACAACTTTAGTAGAGTAGCAAGCAACACCTATCGGATATCTGGAGAACTGTGTTGCGAAACTCGTACTGTTGTTTAAACAAAACTTCTTTGTTGATTTTATTGACAAGCTTGTGTAAAATGAACATATTTCTAGTGTTAATTATATTAAACGTATCTCATGATTTGTGTCAAGTAAAATCAACTTTCTTATTTGTTAGTGTTACGAACAAATTTAGTAGCGTCAATTGTTGGAAATTTAGAGAACTCTTACGAAAGTATTTTACAAACTTTCTTTAGTGTATTCAAATATTTGTTTGATAAATTTTACTATACTTAAAATAGTTTTAGTCAATCTGTTTTGTTATGTAAAATCAACAAAGTGGATTTTGTTAAATTCACTCTTGTTATAGTAAAAATAACTATGAAAAGGGTTGACTATAGCAGTTCATTACTCAACCTACGCTACTTTAGTACATTCAACAATTCTTTTTTTTCAGTGTAGGTAGCACACCTAAAAAAGTGAGGATTGTGCGAGGCGCTCTTTTCATAACTGTACCACCACACTGTGCTAGCACGATTGAGGCGAGGCTGCATCATGTACTGTATGATGTATGTGCACTATGCACAGTATTATTATTATTTTGAAAAAAGAGGTAAGTGCTTTGCAAGGCCCTTATGTCATTGCGACCTAAAAGATCTATTGTAACGCCTCTACTACAGCACCTGCTCAAGCCGCAGGCCAACCATAAAGTCGACTATTGCCTTGGGGTTTGAGATCAGATGATCTCATCAGCTGACATTGTGTGGCCTCCAAGATGCTGACTTCTAATGTGGTGCACTGCATTACATTCGCATAGGATATTAATAGGCGTTTCATCCTTTTCGTGAAAAATCTGCAAACTGTGGAATCTGTGAGACCCATCCTGTGTAAATGTTTGTTCAGTTTACAGTGCCCTTACAGGGTTCTAGTCAGGATCCTTATATGACTATGCACAGTAACGCACACTCAAATATCACAGATAACTTATGCGTCCATTACACGCATGCGACTAGCGAAGCATCGAAATTATGGTAGCACAATGGAAGAACTAGCGAGTAGCTACAATTGTGCTAGCACACGCGCTAAGTCAACACTAGCATGCCGCCTACCCCGTGTGAATCGCGCCCAGGTATCTTACTCACTTTCGGTGGATCATAATAGTACATTATAATTAATACAAGTGCACTAAGATGTTCATTATACTGGAGGCTGGATGGCCCGAAAGCGAGGACGTAATAAATCTGAGAGTATAATTAAAATTGTTCACGCATTTCATACGACGTTTCTCAACAACATAGTTTAGACACATACTAAATTTGTGAAAAATGGCGCACGAATTTCTGTAATAGCACGCCGTGCGCCGGTGACGTACAGTCTAACAAAGCAATTAGTATACAGGGTCGCCAGATATAGATGAATATTTCTCAGGAAGTTATTATAGAATGGTTTGATTAAAGTTTTATATAAATACAGTTTAACTTTGTCCGTTATTAAAATGATATTTAACTCGAAAAAATCCATAATCTTCTGAGAAAATTTAATTTATATATCTCTACCCTGTATACCAATTGCTTTGTTAGACTGTACATAACTATACGCGCGCAGGTAGTGCAAGGATACCGCCATACAGCCTAATATTAAAAATATTATAAAAAGATTTTATTATTTATAACTCAAATTAATGTTAATTTGTTGACAAAAATAAATAATTTGATGAAATGAAACATTTAATTATCCAATTTTAATTAATACAGTTGATTATTCACAAAAATGTTTAATTTTATTTAGACATAAAAACTCTTTGCTGTGATTTAAAAATAAACTGTAAAGTAAAAAGCACGCGTTCGTTATAAGCTGCATTATGAAACAAAAAGCGTTGTAATAAGAGCCACTTTACGAGCAAATGTGTTGAAAACTAATTAACTGCGTCTCTGTAATGGCTCTGACCTCAATATTATTTATAACATTTTCTCTATTACTTTCCACGTATGATCTGCTACCGGCCGAATGGAAATAGGACTGACATTTTATACACCGAATCATAATTCGTGTAGGATGTGATTTTTGTCTATACCTACACATCAAAGAAATCTTTTGAAACCACAATGGGACACATTTAACCATTAATTTTACTGTATATTACATAACATAACATCACGCCTGTATTTCCCCGAAGGGGAAGGCAGAGGTGTCTAACGTCTTCTTTGTCCATCCAAAGGTTGTTTGGAAGATATCGCTTTTAGCGATAAGACCGCCCATGTACCCATAATTTATATGTCGTTCCTGTTTACTACTATTTTCATGGTGTACAATAAAGTATATTCTATCTATCTATCTATCTAATAGTACACCCACATTTCGCCAGTTATGTTACTTTATATTAATAGTACAAAAATAGCCATCTTTACTATTTTATTACTATTAATATAAAGCAAAATTTTTTTTTTTTGGTACATTTTATACATCATCATCTAGTCCCAAAATAAGCAGAGCGTGTGCTATGGGTACTAGACAATGGATATAATACATATATACTTTTTTTTTTTTGTTAATAGGTACATACTTTTAATACATAATAAACAACCAGACCAACACAAACACTCATGTTCATCACACAAATATTTGTGTCCTGTGGAAATCGAACCCACGACCTCGTGATCAGCAGTCCGACACTCAAACCAGTAGGCCACAGAGGTCATCTGATGAAATGAATGGTTAAATGTGATATTGAATTATTAGAAAGTGGACGACAAGACTATTACAATATTTAGAAGCCGGATGGATAAATCTACAAATCAAACCAAAAACCTACGTTGTTATTTAATATCATTCATATATCCATAATTATGCTTGGCTGCGTAGGAGTTAGTCATGGGTTTTCTCCTATTGTAATTGAAGAAGGCAGGTTCATTTATCTTGTCAAATAAAAAAAAACAACTTCAGAAAATAAGAGCAAAATTATAATTTGGTCTAAGATTAAATATTATCTAATAAACATTCAACTGTTGCATAGTGCACCACAAGTACGTAAAAAAATCGTCACTGTTTTAAAAAAAATTACTTGTCCCTTAAAGTGTCGATAATTGGGGATGTTATGTTAAAGGGTTTTATGTATTGTATACCTACATAGAAGATGGATCCAGAGGATGGGCAGCAGCGTTCTCTGAGTATTTAACCAACCAACTGCGATCGCCAACCCGCCTGCCAAGCGTGGCGATTATGGCATATCCCCCCCCTTAATTGGGGGAGGCCTATGTCCAAAGATTTAAATTGTGGAAAGAAAAAATCGCTCACGAGCAGGATTCGAACCTGCGACTCCTGCCTCAGTACGCCAGTGCTTTAGCCACTAAGCTACCGTGAACACTGCTCGTGGTATCGAAATTATCCTCCACTATACGTCTTTGGGTGACGTCAGCCATATCTTATTAAGAAACATTGTTTCTTAACCCTTAATTTAAATCTTTAGATTTCGCTTCGCATGCGTAAATCGTTAAAAATAATAAAATAAATAGGCCTATGTCCAGTAGTGGACGTCTTTCGGCTGTAATAATGATACCTACATAAAAATGCGATATATATCGGTTTTTTCAGTAACCCCTATAATATTAAATATCTTTGGATAAAAATTAAATCGAGTAATACATACCTCATGAACTAACCAATAAATCGAATGAAGGCCGTTCATCCCAATTTGCAATCGATACTACTCGAACAAGCCGTTTGAAATTTCACGTCGGTCGTGGGTACTGAAAAGGAATTGTAAATTTCGTATTATGGAAATTCACATGTGCTAGCATTAAATTAAGTCAGGCCTGGGTTACATGGCACAAAAAGTGACGCTTGTTTTAAGGCCGTATGTTAAACTGTCCCATATGTCGTCAAAATGTTTTTGAACTGTCTGCGTTTCATTATTTTCTTGCCAGGAAGTATTGCCTATGTTTGATTGTGGTAGTTTATTAAAACCTATTTAAATAGAAGAAAAATTCTTGAATTGATTAAATATTGGTATTTTATAAAAACAAAGGACTTGCGTTTGACCGCCTCCTCCTCCTCAACCTCACCTGATTTTAAGCAGCTGCCGATGTTTATGATGATGATGGAATGTATTCTCATTTCTCTTTCATGCTCCATCCTCAGACCCTGATCACCATCTATATATAACCTATTCATTGAAACTATTCCAATGAGCCCAAACGCGATACCTCTGCTGTAAGTTGGTGATGTGTTGGGTATCCTGCAGATTATAGGTGATGCTGCAACACCACGTTAAAATTACCATGTCCTTGCAATATCATTGAAGTAACAGGATACCAAATTTCGAATCGATTACACCTGCGTAAGTTGCCCACATCCCTTCATCATCTAGAAAAGAGCTGACGATCTTCAAACGACTGAACGAATTCTCTTGAATCATAGCTAAGAACACTCTCGATCAAGTCCACTTCAAACAACAAAAAAACTAAATCAAAATCGGTTCATCCGCTTGGGAGCTACGATGCCACAGACAAACACACAGATACACAGTACACTTTAAACACAAAACACCCCTGTGTTTGCGTGGGGGGTTAAAAATAATAATTTCTCCTAAAAATTTTTATTTCTATTATTTCGGTACTTGGACTTTTTACGAACCATACACCTACAGGAATAGAAATTGTCGAGTTTTGACCTCCTGCCCTGGCTACAGAAATATAATAAAATACAAAAAACAACTATTATTAAACATACGTACTTTCGCGATTCTTTCCCTCACTGTCAACTTCAGTTAGATCGATCACAATGTTGGGATTCCACTCCCGGGAAACAACGGTAAGACAAATCTTTCCCCGAGCTCTTAGAAAAGTTTCCCCTGACTTTCCTCTCAACTTTACTGGACCGCATATGTTACTTACACTCAATGAGTATTGTATCGTACATGTTACCTTTATTTGTAGAGAAGTGTTTATTCATTAAGAAGAAGATTATTTTTCTATTTACCGAATTTTATTTTGATAAGCAGCTTAAGTTCTGGGTGGTGCCGGACATAACGAATTGCATATTATGCATTTAATATAGCTCAATATGGCTCTTTACAGCATGTAATTTAAATGAATATTTTCGAAGATATTACAGATTTTAAATGCAGGGACATGAAAAAAAAACCGCGCTTCTCCCTGTAGCAGTTTATGATTAGCGGCGATCGCACGCGTTTATCGGAGTTTAGAGGCTTTTTTATCCAGAACTTCCAGAAGTAATATAGGTTATATTTTAGTTCAGTACGCGGGCGAAGCCGCGGGCAAAGTCTGGTCTGTAATATCTTCGTAAATATTCATTTAAATTACCTACATGCTGTAAAGAGCCATATTGATGTATATTAATAATAATAATAATAATAATAATAATTCATTTAATTCAGGCATCAAGGCCCATAAAAAATACATTAAAACAATACACAATAAAACTTAAATAATAAAAATATGCTATACACTAATACATAATAAAAATAAAATAAAACAAGTTTAAGTACGTTGATTCGGCGACGTATTGCGCTGCGTCATGGTGTCATGTAGCCTTCCGCGAAAACGCCGAAACACGACACCCTTCGGCCAAAATTCCTCCTTCGAGAAGGTTTCTAGATGGTGACTCGGAACCCGCACCACAAAAGATTTAAAGTTAACTTTGTTTGTAGTTGTTTTTTGTTTGTTGTTTTTATATTAAATGCACAATGTATTTAAGGTACTTAATTGGATAACCATTAATGCTGTATTGCTTAAAATCGCTTCGTAAATAAGCCATTATTTCTCGTAAGAAGTAAAGGATATAAAATGGTAATTTTGGGTTATCCCTAAGAGATAGACATATACTATTGCAGAATTTTTTGTTGACCTTTTTAAGGTGTACAATACTGTAGTACATTATTTTGATCTATTTCGTAGGGTTCAGCCAGCGTTGGCAATGTAAGCAAAAAATGTGTTTATTTACGACATCACATTTAAAACCTCTAAAACTAACAGTGTTTCTCTACTAAATTATGCATGTATTATACATATAAACCTTCTTCTTGAATCATTATAACTATTTAAAAAAACCGCATCATAATCCGTTGCTTAGTTTTTAAGATTTAAGCATACATAGGGACAGACAGACAGCGGGAAGCGACTTTGTTTTATACTATGTAGTGATTATAAACATTACAATCTAAAATAACGCTAAGTTTTGAAGTGCCTATGATTGGTTAGTCTATTATTTCTAAAAAGAAAGGACATAGAGATCATTTGATTTGTGTTAATTTATTTACGGCCAAAATTAATATCCAATCTATCTACGATTTGCCCTACTAGAGATAGGAATTTGACATAAGCTCCATACAAAATATGTCAAATTTCTATCTCTAGTAGGCCAAATCGTGGATAGATTGGATATTAATTTTGGCCGTTAGAATTGAAATCAAGATCCACAGAACACTGGGTCCGGATACTAATAAGTACAAAATTCAGAGCCATAATATTCCAGCAAAGATTTGTTAAATCTACAGTTTAATTCAGAAAAAATAATAATTAATAATTAATTATTAATTTAATATGTATTTATCTATTTTTTTTATTTTTTATTATATGTAATTATAAGTCCGTAGTACGAAACATATTTTACTACTTTACTGGTGCATCTACCCTATTCTTTGTCTCTGCATTACCCTAAGGTTGTCTGGTAGAGAACGCCTATGGCGTTAAGACCGCCTTTGTACCCTGTTGTGCACCTACCGCATGTCGTCTTGTTGTGGCAATAAATAATTTTTCTTTCTTTCTTTCTTTCTTTCATAAAGAATTAAATAAATAAAAACATCAAAATAGCAATTCGTGATGTCATTGAAATGGTTCTTCTTCTATCGTGTCGACATGAGCTATCTACATAATTATAATACCTCATGACGTGGAAAAAAGATTAGCCAGCCAGCAGGCTGGTAGCAGGGCTGACTGTCCAGGGTGCGCCGGACGGTAAATCAAATATCGCCTTTCGCGGAGGCTCTTTTAATTCACCCTACAATAAGTACAAAATTCATTGCCATAATATTCTAGCAAAGATTTGTTAAATCTACAATTTAATTCAATACAACATCAAAATTCGTGACGTCATTAAAATGCTGGGAACACCACCAAAACACGGTTAACACATGTATTGTGATGAAAATCGAAGTGGTCACTGGTCAAGCAAGCCGACTGCGGCGCAACCAGTCACCAGATTTGCAATTCACAGTGCGTCGTGCTGGCAAATAGCCGAACGTTTGACGACTATAGTGTTTGTAATCGAAGGGTTAACATGTTGTTCGGCACAACGATTAGTGTTGACTATGGTTTCCGATACAGTTGGCGCAGGGGAACAGTTGAAATTGACAAAATTGTTGAAATTGTGCCCGCTTTTGTTGTCACTTTCCGGATACGCAATTCGTGGGAATGTGCTGCGTACTAAATGACTGTTTGCATTTTTATTAAAACTGGTATTGCTTTTAGTCGAAATTCGACCAATTGTGTCTGTAAAGTAGCATTTTTTATGGGGAAATCATGTGTGTATATTCACTTTATATAACCTGTCTTAACGGCAACATTTGCACATTTTTTTTGTACACCTCTATGGCATAGAAGCATAGTACCTTTCGAATAATATGTTTTATTTATCTCCTTTTATAATACCGCTAAAAAAGATACCACAATTTTCGATATTTAGTTGTTATGTCATTTTATAACTAACTGTAAACTTATTTGATCCGCATAAAATCAAAAAGTGAGTTTGGAACCAACGACGTCAATATAATACATAGACACGCGATCTCATATAAACAGCCTGTTCCAAATTCATTTGACGCAACCGTTGATAAAATTTACGTGTGTTCGCGAGACAGCTGTCAAATGAACTAATGACAGATGACAGTGTGGTTCCGGAACCACAACTTTGTGTAACCATGTTGTTCTTTTGAACAGCACATCTACATCTAGTACGTAGTACATATACCAGGCCCCTCAGAAAGTATTGCGAAAAAAAGTTTTTATATATGGGAGACTGGCCAGTTATAATGTTTTTCGAAAATATGATTATTTATAAGTAAAAATAAGTAAGTTCCAATTTCAAAATTTCCCTCCACATTTTTTGCGAGTTAATTCAAAGTATTGTGTCTCACTGAAATATGGATCTGCGCCGGGAACATTTTAGAGCTATGATTTTATACGATTTCAAGTGTCGCCTGAAACCGGATGAATCGTACGATAGACTTCAAATGGCATTCATGGATGAAGGCCCTTCCAAGGCAACCGTGTATCGTTGGTATAACGAATTCAAGCGCGGTTGACCAACTTTGGGGGATGACGAAAGAAGCGGTCGCCCTTTGACGGCTGTTACCGAAGAAAACGTGCTAGCAGTGAAAAATTTAATCCAAGACAATAGGCGAATTACATATCAGGAGATTCAACACATATTGAAGATTGGATCGGGAAGCGTTCACGAGATTCTACACAGCCATCTTCGCGTGAGGAGGATAGTATCACGCTGGGTGCCGCACAACCTCACCGATGCTCAGAAGCAGGCCCGGGTGGAATGGTGCCGTGATATGCTTAACAAATTTGAAGCAGGCTCGTCTCGGCGTGTTTACGACATCGTTACAGGTGATGAGTCCTGGATTTATCAATACGACCCAGAAACCAAGCGCCAGTCGACTGTTTGGGTGTTTCAAAATGAGCCAACGCCTACCAAAGTGAAGCGATCTAGAAGCGGGGGTAAGATTTTGATCGCTAGCTTTTTTAATTTGACTGGCCACTTGGTATCAATTCCCTTACGGGATCAAAGAAGCATTAATGCCGAATGGTATACTACCAAATGTTTGCCAGAAGTTTTCTCTGTTATAAGCAACAAGCGACCAAACACAGGGCTCCGCGGGCTACTGCTCCACCACGACAATGCACCTGCGCACACCGCACTCAAAACGAGGGACTACCTGGACAGCACGCCAGTCAAACTCCTGGGTCACCCTCCTTACAGCCCTGATCTAGCACCGTGTGACTTCTTTTTATTCCCAAAAATAAAAAATCAGCTCAAAGGGATACAATTTTCGTCGCCGGAAGATGCGCTGGCTGCGTTCGAGCAGGCTGTAAACGAGGTGTCTGCGGCGGACTGGAAAAAGTGTTTTGAAAACTGGTTTAGGCGCATGAATCTTTGTATAGAGGCTGGTGGAAAGTACTTTGAAAAGATTTGATAAAAATATATGTACGTATAGAACAATTTTTTTTAGTTTCGCAAAACTTTCTGAGTGTCCCACGTATGTCTATGTTTGAAACCAATTTCTTGAACCAAAAATAACAACCGATAACACCTTTATGTCATGTACCTACATTCTTTGCAAATAAATTATTATTCTATTCTATTCTATTCTATAAACATGCTTCAAAATTCATTTTTACAAGACAGTACTATCTACTAAAGAACCTCCTTTTTTTTAGGTACTAAGAGTTGGCAAAGTTATACCGAATTACTCCTGAAAATGGACTAATCGATTTTCAACAACAAAAGAAAATTTCTTTGAATGCATCAGATTCCCAGTTAGGTCCATTGTTTGTTTGGTACTCGCTGCCAACTCTATGTAGGTCAAAAGGATACGTTTCGACTGAAACCTAGCTGTTTTTGCTTTTAGTTTACCCTTTCTTTGCTTTCGACTGATATCGACATATCGATGATTTATTGACTCGAGAAGTCAGAATCGCAAATGAATGATGTAGGAATACTTGCACCAAGATTATAGGAAATGTTTATATATTCAAACGTTGAGGAACAAAGTGGATAGATACCTAAAAGAGATTTTAGATATGTTCTATTTCTTTGAAGATTGTTATAATAAAACAAGTTTAAGACGCTGACAACAGCCAAATACCCCAAATAGGCTTCTTTTAAAAACATTTTTAGCTATATCTATTCAGTTTGTGGCAGTGAAAAAAATATATGTTAATCTTGATCGTATTTTCTGAAATTGTATTTTGGCCAAAACACGTTTTCTTGAAGTTTTTTCTATAGAAAAGAATTGTAAACTAACCTCTTAAAACATGCTTTAAAGCAAACAATCTCTATTATTTACTAAATATTAAAATAAAATTAAGAAAACATTTGAGAAAGACAATAATCTAAACATTTGTTGTTTCTGTTTTTCAAATAAGCTTTTCATTTTCATTCAAGTTGAGCGGCGTATCCGACGTCCCTCGGCTCGTTACCTCTCTTTCAGTTCTGTACGAAACGACAGTGACCGCAGAGGTCTGATTTTTTAGGTGTTGTCAGCCTCTTAACCGGATTACATCGCGTATATCGGAGAAAAATAATCAAGTCCCCAAACAGCACGCTACACTCTGAAAGTTAATGACATTTTAAGTGACAACTGCGTGCATCGAAACGATT
Source organism: Asteroscopus sphinx (assembly GCA_949699075.1). Taxonomy (NCBI): domain Eukaryota; kingdom Metazoa; phylum Arthropoda; class Insecta; order Lepidoptera; family Noctuidae; genus Asteroscopus; species Asteroscopus sphinx. The sequence goes on from OX453013.1 coordinate 19,425,348, forward strand.
TTAATTAATTAAAAATTGTACGGTAGATTAAAATAATTATTAGAAATATGTGTAAAGACGCTTGTTATCTTAGTCTTCCAGTGACCACGAACGCTGCAAAGCTTTCAAAACAAATTCAAATTCATTCATTTCATTTTTCATTTTTTGTTTCAAATAAACCTAATTACAGGCACTTTTGAAACGTCAGGTTCTAGTTGTAAAAAATAAATTTAAATAATATACGCGATGTAATTCGGTTAAACTTGATTTATTATAATGTGGAGTGATCGCGAAAACCTAAAAAAATATCATCTGATTGTATTAATACAATTTATTTGTATGAATTTAATTGATTTTGTTTTTTTGTTTGTTTTCGTTAATTATCTAGAAGCGATTTTGAATTTATCACTTTTGGGACGTTTATTATCTAATAATTTTAATCGTGTTTTGTACAAAATCAAACGTCTTACAAGTGGATTCCGAATCAGATATGTAGATACCTATTCTCATAATTTTCTGTCAGTACTTAAACAATTTCAAAAAATAAAATACAAGACTAATAAATAAATAATCGAGCAGATAAAGAATGGGATTGAAAATGGCAGCACTTCTATTTTTCTATATGCCTCTCGCTCACAAAATACTGTGCGTGTAAGTAAGAGGCAAATACAAATATTGCCTTTTTCAAACCCATTATTATTTATCTGCGTGAGTAGTATAGAATGTTATCGACTTCACAGGAAACCTTTTGTTTATTCTATTCCCATTACCAAAAGAAACAACTTTTGGTCTCTTTTCCCGGAAATAAAGAACAGCCACCTTCCATTTACCAAACAACCACAAGTGAAGGCATTACGGACAGTTGCCGTTGACATAAAAACTAGGAAATAAGAGTAAAATTTGTCACCTCAAAAACGGTAAGAAACTTGTCATTTCCGTCCAATTGAGTTAGGTAGGGGTGCCCCAAAAAATGTCAACTCCAATACTGGTAAAGACATAAGGCAATCGTACATTTACCAGGTAAAGTCTGTTTTATTTTTAGATTCGGATCGATTCTACGGTAATATTGTATTATTTTATGGGGAACCTTAAGTATGTAATTACAGGAATATGGAACTATCAGTTTGAAAGATAATAGAAATTGAATTGATGCAAGGTGACATGCGATGTATTTATAAATATCTCAACTTATATCGATCATAAAAGCCGAACAGTCTGATCAGAAGGTGTTGAGCATAAAACCCTGACTTTTAACAGAACAATATTGTTCTCTATAATGTTCTCTGTATATCAATGAGTCAATTCTATCTTACACTCCGTCACTAGCTCCATTGCAGCTATTATACAGCTTAACATTAATCAGTCAGCTCATACATTTCTCCAGCAAGATCGTTGAGGAAATTCAAAATACGAATAACTATGCATTCTCAATTTAAAATTCAAAGTTACGAATTTCCAAACCATGCCGATGGAATGTGCCAACCCTATTAAGCGGCATGCATAAAATGCATGTTGAACATAAAATGGCGCATTTTATGTTCAACATTCGTCTATGAATTATTGATGGTATTGAGAATTTAATTTTGTAATGATCGTTACGATCTACTGATTCGTTGAGATGCACGTATTAAATGTTTGTGGATTATTATGGGCTGTCATATCCTGTTATTATGGTTTTTAAAATGTGTTTGTTATCTCATTTAATGAAGCTTTTATTGACACAAAATTGTGGGATACACTCAACATTAATTATTATTCTCTCAAAGTTCCGATATCGCACAAGTCCGCACAACATAATATTTATTTGAAAGTCGACAAAAATAAAAGATAACATTATAGTTCATTATTGTCCATCCTAAGGTTGCCTGGAAGTTTTTTTTGTGAAACGAGAAAACTGCCTATTGTAATATGTTTTTCTCCCACTTGCTCGGAACGGAAATTTGTTCATTATTTAAAAAAAGAATACATCAATCGGCTCTTTTCCGTACGCAATGAAATAACACGCCAGCAATATCCAACACGACAATAATATTAATTGCTGGACAGTTTTTTTTTTAAATATGCTAGCGAGGTTTATAAGTACACACTTACATAAATTACGAATTTTAGGTATAAAATATTTATCACTTTAAAGGGTGGATGTGCATTTTTTTTTTAAACTTTGAAATAGAACAAGAACTGCGCGCGCGGACGGAATGGCGCGAATGAAAATTAGATATTTGTGTATTGTTTCCTCGCAAATGAGAGAAAAGTACTATACAAGTTTCGGCCGAAATAGCAATTAACGGCCCCGTTTGGTGTAAAATCACTATTAATCGGTCGTCAATTGCTTCATTTCAGGCCTAGACAGTAATGTACTATTATGTAAATAATGTGCTGCTTATTTTTTGTGTACAATAAAGAGTATATTTGTATTATATAATACCAAGCCAAGACAAAGGTACGTTTATAAAGAATTAGTTTCTTTTAAGCTTAATACTACACAGATATCTGTAAGGTAGATGGCCTTTGTACAATGGATTTAGATGTCACGGGATGGATATGACATGACCGACTCTGTGAACTGGCAATGAAATATCTCTCCCTTAAAATAAAACATAGACTGGTGGTCTTTCTTTTCAATCATGTATTATGTATATACGCATAATATGGTATTCATTCTGTTACAAATATGTACCTACTACATATGCTTTGCTTACCTTTTTTTTTTACTTCCATTAAACGGTATAGAGCGCGTAGTTCCCAATAATGTTCTCTCTATATTTAAATTTTCCAATCGGTTACAGCACATTTTTCTCAGAAAAAAACGTAAGGAAAAAAGAATATTAAATTTTAAGTACGAAAAGTAGGAACATAATTGAAACATCTAATACACTTTGTTCACCCTTCATATACAAACACGAAAGAATGAAAAAAATATTAAACAAAGAACCGGCCAAGTGAGAGTCGTACTTTCGCACTAAGGGTTCCGTACCACCTAGGTAGTTTAGCTACATATATTTATTTATAATTAACCTTCTATTTATAATTTTGTTGAATTATAGAGTATGCACTACACTCTGACCAAGTTTGACGCTTATGTGTATTACCGGTTCTAAGATGCAGGAACTAAAAAACGTTAAATTTTTTTTTAGTTTTTCGAGGTTTTTGAGCTCTTCATTGGGACACCCTTTGGGTGTAGTCTTTTTATCTAATTTTGTATTTGTCATGATAGAGGCCATAGTAACACATATTCTGTGAAATTTCAAACTGGTTCGTATGAAGGTTAAGAAGATACAGCACTGTGACAGACAGACGTTGGTACCTTTTAAGTATGAAACCCTTCTTCTTCTTATCGAGTCGATGGGAAATTTTGAAAGATTTTGTTGGCACAGTGTGCCACGTGTGCAGGTGACAGGGCACGCGGTAAAAGATAGATGGTGAGCCATTGTTTGTGGAGTGACCCCGCACTCACACTTGACGTCTGAACCGTATATCCGTATGGAACCCAAAAACGCCCGACAAAATGCTTAGAAAATCTACACGGTTCTATACAATCCATAATATCTTTTCCCGGGAATATTCTCTTGAACAAGCCACCACAATATTTTCTCGATAAAACTAGATGACATATTAATAAAGGCTTGTCTTTATGAAATGAAGTGCTATAAAAAAGGTTGGGTAACATTTATTTAAAAAAAAACATTTTTGTCTGGTAGAGAACGCCTATGGCGTTAAGACCATCTTTGTACCCAGTTGTGTACAAAGAAAGAAAGAAAGAAATAAAATTGAGACACTACTTAAACTTTGCACTTATCTTCTTCCAAAAGATCAACCACCGATAGTATGGGTTCCCTTAGAAGAAAACGTAAAAAAAAATCGAGCCTATAGCTTGCATAAACGGAAAATAGGTGGAAAAATTTAAACGTCTATTACACTTTCTCCACCGTTCATATTCAGACATGATAAATGAAAGAAAACATATATTTAAAACTCTTGATTAAGTGCCTACAAAATCGAAACGGTTCTACACAATCCACAATATCTTTTCCCGGGAAATTCCTGAAAACAAGCCACCACATTATTGTACCGATAAAACTAGATGACATTAATAAAGGCTTGTCTTTATAAAATGAAGTGCTATAAAACAGGTCGGGTAACATTTATTTCATAAAATTGAGACACTATAAAACTTCGCAGCACTTAACTCCCTCTAAACGATCGACGGCCGATAGTATTGGTTGCTCTCTTAAAATATTGCTACCACATAGTGGTTTTCAGTTTTCCAACCTCGTACGTAGTTTTAAAACGGTGTATTTAATTTATAACGTGTTTTATTTTTATTAGAATTGTCCATTCACATTTGTTATTTATAAAACTGTGCAATTTAATTTTGGCCTGTATGTAGTATTTAAGCTGTATAACTAGGACGACATGGTCGCTTTTCTTTTGTGTACCAAGTTCCTTTAATAAAGATTTAAAAAAAAAGAATTTTGTTCTGCAGTTCTCTGATGTTTTTTTTTTTACCTAATATTTCCGGATTTTGAGGAAAATACAGTGGTAACTAATGAAAATTTTTCAGAATCTACAATATAATTGTTTTTGTTATTGTAGATACTGAAAAATTTAATATAAGAAACAGGAATATTTATATTTTTATACAAATTGAATAAAGTAAAAAAATTATATTATTACCCATTGTTTACCATCATGTACTAATGTTAAAAGGTTTGTGTACCATACCTGGCACATGCTGAGCTGGACACTTGACATTTGGTACAAAACTGAGACAAATATCACACTTTTTATTGTATGTTTACTTGTATGTCCTGTGTCTTGTTTTTAACACATAACATAACATAACATCACGCCTGTATTTCCCCGAAGGGGTAGGCAGAGATGTATATAGTACACCCACATTTCGCCAGTTATGTTATAAGTCCGTCCCATGTAATAGTGGGCGGGCCTATTGCCATTGACCGGGCACAAATCCAGACTCCGGGCTGCTACTGAGAATTTCCTAATGAAAAACCCAATAACACTTTGCCCGACCCGGGAATCGAACCCAGGACCCCATGCTCAGCAGTCGCGCTTGCGACCACTAGACCAACGAGGCAGTCTTCGAGTTTTTGAGTCAGTCGAGGTCTTGTTTTTGTACTAAATAAACGTTTTATCTATCTATTTGAATTAACAAGATAGTAACTTCTTAGGTTTTCGCGATCACTACACATTATAATAAAACAAACAAACAAAACACTACGGCAACGAACCCATGGACACAACATTGTAATAACGTCCTCTCGAAATATTAAGCAACGAATAATTCGTGTTTTTGGGTGCATTTTTGCAATAACATGTGAAACTGGGTGCTTATGAATAATAATTATTTTTATAGTGAATGTACAACATACTTATTATTTGGCATTAATAGTTTGTGTTTTTCATTTCCTGTATCGACGTTCGTACAAAGTTTCCAAAATAGATTACGCTAGTAACATGTCAGTTGAGGCGGGAGGCAGCGGCGGACTTGCGAGTGTGTCAAAGTCAATACAAATTTATGGATGCAGCTGGAATTAATATTTTTGCGAAGACTTTGTATGGATATCTTAAATTACCAACCGCAAATAACGTTTTTATAGTTTTTTGGTGCATTGTACACTTAATACTAACCACATGCAAAATTTCAAGTGTGTAGGTCTGCTAGAAGTACCTTAGAATTATGATGATCGGTGAGTGTGTCAGTGACAAAACAAGGGAATTTTGACTTGATATAATTCGTAATACATTATAGGTACAAACTTGTTATTTGGGGATAGAGGTAGTTTTAGTAAGTACTCTTGGTAACCGAAATTTCAGACTTCTAGCTTTACCCACAGCGAAGATACAGAGGGCTTAATAGTACCGCGAGTTGCTTCGAGAAAAGGATGGTACGGCCGTGCCCGTCTTTGCTCGACTTGGTGGGGGCACTGCCGTGCCCCCAGATTGACAGTCATCCGCCATTTGTGTCTCAAAATTGTGACAAATGGGTGTCCAGCTCAGCATATTACCAGGTTATTAAACCTGACGCTGGTATTCTGCTGGATCCCTGTTGTGACGTAGGATGTTGAGCAAACTATACAATTTGTAAAAATAGTTTGTGTGTTGTGTATTAAGAGTGTGATTATGAATATGAATAGAAATATATATTAAGTTTACGATAAATGTGAGTGCCTAAAATATAATTAGATAATTTGTAAACAACGTTATGTGTGTAACGTAAATAAATAGGTACCTAAAAAGTAGTTTAGTACCTAAAAAAACTTATTTATTCACAAGTTAGTAACAACGGGTTCCGATCACGTACCAATATAATTTATCTATGGTTCCGTAGCAGGGCATAGCGGCTAGTCATCAACGCGATATCAGCTTTTTCTTAAATGATGGACGCGTTAGTATTTGCATTGCCTAGTTTTTTATGATACTTTATTGTACACACAAATACACATTAATATTACAATAGGAAAGCTTATGTACATCGGCGAGCTTAACTCAAAAATGAGTTTTCTTACAGCAAACCTTAGAGCGATAGAGAGATGTTGATATATTATTAGAGGATAAAAACAAGTGTACAACAGAATAACAAAAATTTTGACTGCATAACTTATCTAACAAGATTAAACTATTTACAAGTAAAATAATTATATTAAGATATATATACTTATATACATAAATAGGTACATACATATGTACATAAAATACATACATATATATATATATATATATAATACGTATATATATATAATACATATGTTTTTTTGTGCGTTAATAAGATGTTGTCGGAGTTTGTTTCTAAAAACTCTCAAGCTTTGAAGGTTTCTAGGTGGCGGCGGTATATTGTTCCAACATTTAGATGCCACGTAGCGAAAACTACCCCTGAAAGCTGCAGTTTTATGCTGTTCTATAATTAGTTGGACTGAGCACAGCCTGCGTGCGCATTCTCTTCTACTCGCTTTTGTTTCGACATTATGTCGAATTCGAGATAATGTCTACGACGCGAGAATCTCCCCCCTGATTCTCAGCTTTAAGGTGTATATCTAAAAACATTTTTTTTTGTTACAGCTGCACCCGAGGAGACTACCTGAAGGTGTACTGGGAAGTCCAAGGCCCTGGTCCTCCTGGCGCCATCAACGAGCGCTCAGCTTGGGCCCGAGAGCTCTGCGGCAGTAGATCCGATGCCCCACCAGCTCTATACTCCCCAGGACCTTCGCTGGTACTGGAGTTCCATAGCGGAGCAAAGCAGAACAACGCTACTGGCTTCGTTGGCACATACAACTTCATTGATAGACGTGAGTACTATTTACAGGTTAATATTTTAAGGAGCAAAGTTACTCAGCGTGCTGTTAAAAAATGGTTACCTACTTATCAGTGAGTACGGCGATGAAATGAACCTTGAGTGAAATGTTCAAAACTCAGAATAATCACTAACTCAGAGATTTATTTAGGAATAAGCTTTGTACTTGTATTTTCCTATACTAATTTTCTGTGTAATTTTCTGTGTGCATAAACGGTTAAATAAATAAATAATGGAGTTATTCGTACCTATATACTTCTATACATATGCTGAATAATGTAACTGTGGTAACTGTTGTTATCTTCAAAAAAAAAGTCACTCATGTCAATTCTCTGGTATTTTATTCACTTATAATTTTCTGTACATCGGATAAATCTTTAACATTTATATCCTCTTAATTTGCATATTTAAAATGTAATTTTGTTTAAATCGTACCACCGGCAGTGAATTAATGAATGATTTCATTCAAAAATACCGTACATTTTGCGGAAAAGGATTAATATTATTGTGTATTCGTTTATTCCCAATCAGAATACTCGAATGACACAATATATTTTTAATCCCAATCAGAATACTTAAACGACACAAATTTTTTTTTCAAGAGTTTCTCTTCATCATCGTATCAGGATTGTAAATAATCAATGAAGAAAATATATATTGACTAGCTTATGCTCGTGGCTTCTCCCGCGTAGATGTCGATTATTGCGCATTCCTCGAGAACTGTTAATTTTCCCGGGATAAAAAGTAGCCTATATGTTAATCCGGGTTATGTTCTATCTGTAGGCCAAATTTCATCCAAATCTGTTGAGCCCTTACAACGTGATTGAGCAACAAACATCCAAACATCTTCACAAACTTTCACATATATAATATTAGTAGGAAGTAGGATATTGCATATTGCTCAGAGCTTATGTGGATGAATGAATATCCATGCAAATGCGAAATTAATAAAGACTATACGTAATTTTATTAACACCTGCTTATTAAAGCCAGTAAATGGAACGCGTTAATGAGCGAAACGGTTAGTCATTCCTCGTAGGTGTATGAAATTAATATCATTTGTGAGACACATTTTTGTTCGCGGCTTGAAGCAATGGACGTGTGGTTATATATCACGGGATATTTACCATTTAAATCCTACAAATACTTTAGTTTACCCGTGACAATGGCGCTTGTCATCATCATTTCAGCCGAAGACGTCCACTACTGGACATAGGCCTCCCCCAAGCATGTTGGGGGGATATGCCATAATCGCCACGCTTGGCAGGCGGGTTGGCAATCGCAGTTGGTTGGTTAAATACTCAGAGAATGCTGTTGCCCATCCTCTGGTGAATCCCTTAGACGGCTTTTAGGACACCCATGTGAAGAGATAGGGTGGTGCAATTTTTCATGTCTGGAAACGCACGGAAGCTTGTAACAGTGCTGAAATGTCGGGTACTCATAAAACAGGATGTACAGTCAACCGCACGTCAGTGGTAACACTTGAATTACAAAAATCGCCCTTACAGCTTACGAAATAAAAATGCTGTCTAGGTCAAACTGTTACCACTAAAGTGTGGTCGACATCAAATAAAAAATCATTTCTTTTTTTCAAATCAATTTATTTTACATGTATGTCTCTCAGAGCGTTCACAAGTTACTATTATCACAGTATTATATTGTATTAAAAGATATCTGTTGGTCAGATATTTATAACTGGCACTTTTTTATGTAGAATGTCGCCTGAAAATCATAGGTCATATTTACAAGCTGTCTTATCAAACAAAACAAGCTTGAATGCTTATCAAAGCAAGTTAAAAACCCTTACCCCCATTTCACTAAACTTTTAAATGTAAAAATAGGAACAAAAACATTGTTACACAAACTAACAGGTTTAAAGCACTGACGTTCAGCGCTAACTAACCGACTCGCAAATCGGATAATGAAGATTTTCCCTTTACCAATCACCGCGCCTGTTACACGTATCAACGCCCGCCATTTTGTCCTCCATCTCTTGTCCAAAATGCACTAAGCGGATATATTGATCAAAGCCGTGGGTACAGTCCAGTATTAAACTCCAATATTTATGCAAAGTGCTTGAATAATTTGTGAAGCTTTTTTTGTTTGGACCCCATAAATTGACGGCATGGCATGTCACTAGAGAGTTCGTTTTGATGGTGGTCGAAAGGTGTCAGAAATTAAATTTGTTTTTGATAGGCGTTTGAAGTAGAGTTGGAGATTATTTATTTTGGTGTTAAATAATAAAATAAATAATAAATAAATTTTTATTTCACATAAATGGTGTACAGTAAACACTTACGTGGGACACTCAGAAAGTTTTGCGAAACTAAAAAAAATTGTTCTATACGTACATATATTTTTATCAAATCTTTTCAAAGTACTTTCCACCAGCCTCTATACAAAGATTCATGCGCCTAAACCAGTTTTCAAAACACTTTTTCCAGTCCGCCGCAGACACCTCGTTTACAGCCTGCTCGAACGCAGCCAGCGCATCTTCCGGCGACGAAAATTGTATCCCTTTGAGCTGATTTTTTATTTTTGGGAATAAAAAGAAGTCACACGGTGCTAGATCAGGGCTGTAAGGAGGGTGACCCAGGAGTTTGACTGGCGTGCTGTCCAGGAAGTCCCTCGTTTTGAGTGCGGTGTGCGCAGGTGCATTGTCGTGGTGGAGCAGTAGCCCGCGGAGCCCTGTGTTTGGTCGCTTGTTGCTTATAACAGAGAAAACTTCTGGCAAACATTTGGTAGTATACCATTCGGCATTAATGCTTCTTTGATCCCGTAAGGGAATTGATACCAAGTGGCCAGTCAAATTAAAAAAGCTAGCGATCAAAATCTTACCCCCGCTTCTAGATCGCTTCACTTTGGTAGGCGTTGGCTCATTTTGAAACACCCAAACAGTCGACTGGCGCTTGGTTTCTGGGTCGTATTGATAAATCCAGGACTCATCACCTGTAACGATGTCGTAAACACGCCGAGACGAGCCTGCTTCAAATTTGTTAAGCATATCACGGCACCATTCCACCCGGGCCTGCTTCTGAGCATCGGTGAGGTTGTGCGGCACCCAGCGTGATACTATCCTCCTCACGCGAAGATGGCTGTGTAGAATCTCGTGAACGCTTCCCGATCCAATCTTCAATATGTGTTGAATCTCCTGATATGTAATTCGCCTATTGTCTTGGATTAAATTTTTCACTGCTAGCACGTTTTCTTCGGTAACAGCCGTCAAAGGGCGACCGCTTCTTTCGTCATCCCCCAAAGTTGGTCGACCGCGCTTGAATTCGTTATACCAACGATACACGGTTGCCTTGGAAGGGCCTTCATCCATGAATGCCATTTGAAGTCTATCGTACGATTCATCCGGTTTCAGGCGACACTTGAAATCGTATAAAATCATAGCTCTAAAATGTTCCCGGCGCAAATCCATATTTCAGTGAGACACAATACTTTGAATTAACTCGCAAAAAATGTGGAGGGAAATTTTGAAATTGGAACTTACTTATTTTTACTTATAAATAATCATATTTTCGAAAAACATTATAACTGGCCAGTCTCCCATATATAAAAACTTTTTTTCGCAATACTTTCTGAGGGGCCTGGTACAAATAGTAGTTATACAATTTCTCGGTATGAAGTGTTTGTTTGAACTCTGGTACCCAATGTACGATTTAACTTGTGTTATGGGTACCAGCGCTCTCATTAATTAAATCCACAGGGGGTTACATTAATTGCATCAGAGGTGGTTACAAGAAAGTGCGGTTGAGTAAATGAGGTAAGTAAAACTACGTTACAGGCTACAGCATAGATTAAAGAATAAATAATTATTCAGCTAATAATAGTAAAGCCAGAAGCCTCAGGTGTGTGAGTGTGTATGTGTGAAGGGGTGTGTGGTGTGTGGTGGGTTAGTGGGTGTGAGAAGACATGATAGTGTGATTGTGATAGTACATTATTTTAGAGAATAGATATTTTTAATAGATTTTCTGTTTCGTCATAATTTAGTGACAGTAGCCACTTGTTAGCTTTTATTTTGCATTCATGTTTACAGAGAGGATAAATATTACAAGATTCATTGATCAAAAAAAAAAAAGTTCAATGTAGGTACAATAGGTACAATGTAATTTTTTTGAAATTGTTAAAGAAGAAATTGGTATTTTTTGTTGTCATACATAATCTAATCAACGCGCCAACCCGCATCGCCTCGCACCCCCGCCACAGTAAATGTATATCTAAAGCAGTACCCAAACTACGTACAAACACTGGAAACGAGGCACTCTTACAGACGCACGCCGCAGCAAGACTTCTAAGCGGGTTTTTGTACTGACAGAGCGCTGCTACGTCCGCTTAGAGCCTTGTTGAGGCGTGCGTCTGTGTATGGAGCGTTTGTACGTAACTTTCTTTACTGCTTTAGTTATATATTTACTGTGCCCCCCCGGCGTGACTTGTTCTGTTTACCTACGTAGGCATCGGTCTTGCACTCGGCGTCGCGTTGTATGACACTTTTAAACTCGGCATGATACAAACCAATACAATTTTTTTTCGGTAATAATTAAACTGCATTAAAAAGTAGTGTAAATCATTCTACTCTCGATTCTGACCAGAATCGTCTGAACTAGTTTCAGGTTTTGAGTTATTTCAATAACACTTTGTATATGTGTGTAAAAATCAGGTTATTTTCAGCGTTGATTCTGTCTCATTAGTCATATTACAAAGATAAAGACATACTGACAAGGCGTAGACAAAAACACCAAGTTAGCTTATGTAAGTTCTTGTACGAAAACATGTGAAAATAACGTAGAGCGTGAATTCCGAGACAAAAGATCTTTGCACCTGTGTCTTACAGGGCTTTAAGTCAAATCAAAACATGGAAATGTATCAGGACGTGGAGAAAACAAAGAAAGACAATCGTCACATCTGTGTGTTTTACTTACAAATTCAAATAAATACACACACATAGGAACATTCGTTCATTCACATGTATGGCCAACAGCAAAAGTCGATGAATATAACGGAATTCCATAGAACTTGAAGAAAACGCGTCATTTCAGTGCAACAGCTGTCCTCATTTTATTCTATATTTATTAGGAACAAGAAATGACAATCGTGAAGAAATTACATCTTACATTATAATCGAATATCATATTGATGGCTTAGTTACTAGACTGTCTCTGTTTTGACCAATTTCACAGGTGAAAGAAAAAAAAATCTAATCAAGGAACTATGATCAATGACTTGAAGAAGGTGGTTGGGGGATACCGAAAGCAGAGGACTGAGTGTTATGGCGCACCTTGGGAGAGGCCTATGTCCAGCAGTGGACTGCGATAGGCTGAGTTGATGAAGGAACTATTTCCTAAGTTTTTAATAGAGTATCATAATAAATAAATTAAATCATACTTGAAGAAACATGATTAAATCATAATAAAATATTATTATGATATTTAATCAAAAGCTTATGAAGTAGTTCTTTTGTTAGATTTTTTTCTTCCTCCTGAGAAATTGGTTAAAACGGAGTTACGATGTCTGATAAGTAAGCCGTCGAATATATACCTAAGCACAAAAATTTCAAAAATACACTTCATCATCATCATCATCATTACAGCCGAAAGACGTCCACTGTTGGACATAGGCCACATGCAAAAATACACATGATAATCATAAAATAATTTCGAAACTTTTGTTGCTGATTGTACCTCCCACACACGTGTACTTTAAATACACTCAAGAGTAATGAATTCAGGTCACCAATAACAACCTTAATATCTCGGAAACTAAGAATTATAGCTTATTCAAATAAAAAGTCTTTTATAGACTATTTATTAAGACGCTGACAACAGCCAAATACCCCAAATAGGCTTATTTAAAAAACATTTTTAGCTGTATCTATTCAGTTTGTGGCAGTGAAAAAAATATATGTTAATCTTGATCGTATTTTCTGAAACTGTATTGTGCCCAAAACACGTTTTCTTGAAGTTTTCTCGATAGAAAAGAATTGTAAACTAACCTCTTAAAACATGCTTTAAAGCAAACAATCTCTATTATTTACTAAATATTATAAATAAAATTAAGAAAACATTTGAGAAAGACAATAATCTAAACATTTGTTGTTTCTGTTTTTCAAATAAGATTTTAGTTTTTTATTTAAAAAAAAAAAAAATATACATTCAAGTTGAGCGGCGTATCCGACGTCCCTCGGCTCGTTGCCTCTCTTTCAGTTCTGTACGAAACGACAGTGACCGCAGAGGTCTGATTTTTTAGGTGTTGTCAGCCTCTTAATAACAACAGACTATTCATTGTTTTATAGACCTATTTGTTACAAAGTTTTTAATAGAATAAGCTGTTTTCCCTTTTTATTCTTATTTTCCTAAATGACCCGAATTCATTGCTCTTTAGTGTATTATATTTGATACCTGTTTCTCAATACTTCGTGTTCGTACTGTCTAATTTATAATTTCTATAATCTGTTGAGCAAACTTGAGAGCTACTGAACTGATTTTAACACGGTATTCACAGTTGAAAGCTTACATTTGAGTGAGGTACTGATGTATGAAATTTCACCCTTTGTCCTTGGGGTGGCAAGTACTGTGTAAATGTTTACACAGATTTATATTGTGAGAAATTGTTCATTTTAATTTTGATTACTGAATTAAGAGAATGTCGTGATTATAAAAGGTTTCTATTATGGTCTTAAAAAATAAAAATAAACAATGTACCTAAATACATAACTTGGTATCTCCGTATGAATGGCAGTAGATTGCAATATAGTCATACTTAGAAGAAGTCATAACCATCATAATTGCAGCCGAAAGACGTTCACTGCTGGACATCCCTCAACTCCCCCAGACATTGCCACAATAACCGGTCCTGCGCTTCCCGCATCCAGCGGATTCCCGCGACCTTTACCAGGTCGTTGGTCCACCTTGTGGGGGACTATCCACGCTGTGCCTTCCAGTACACGGTCGCTATTCTAGAACTTTTCGGCCCCATCGGCCATCCGTTCTGCGAGCAATGTGGGGGCCTACTGCCATTTAATTTTTGCAATTCTTCGGGCTATGTCGGTTACCTTCGTTCTCCTGCGAATCTCCTCATTTCTGATTATAAAGGTCGTTAGGTCTACCTGAGTCGGATCCGACGATTGACCTGGGGTTAGATCTATCCAACCCCAGGTCAATCGTCGGACCCGACTCGGTTAGGCACCGTTCGGGAAGCTACCCTATATCTTTTCGTCTAAAATATCAAAGTTTCTTAAGACGAAAGTCTTTGGACTAGTGTGTGTTGCCAGTAATTACTTACGGCACTGGGACGTGGTCGCTCACAATGGGCCTAATAAGAAGGCTCAAAGTCACCCAAAGGTCGGAGAAGACTATGCTTGGAGTGTTCATGAGTTAGAAGAAGTAATGTCATAGATATTCATACCAACATTAGATACTCACAAAAACTACTTAAGACGCCTACTAGAATTTAAATAGGCTAGTTTTATGAAACGTTCGTCTTTCTGCGTCAGCTAGCATCTACTAAATATAAATAAGTGTACAGGATCTGAGTGTACATGTTTATTTCTACTGCTTATCCTACTCCTACTAAAATAATAAATGCTAAAGTACGGATATTTTTTTTTGTTTGTCTTTCAATCACTCTTAAACGGCTAAACGGATTAGGAAGAAATTTGGCATACAGATAAATAAATAAATATCTTTGGGACATATTTACACATAACCATCTAGTCCCAAACCAAGCAGAGCTTCTGCTATGGGTACTTCTTCTTCTATCGTGTCGACATGAGCTACATAATGATAATAGCTCATGCCGTGGGGAAAAGATTAGCCAGTCAGCAGGTTGGTAGCGGGGCTGACTGCCCAGGGTGCACCGGACGATCAATTAAATAGCGTCACTCGTGGAGGCTCTTTTAATGCTATGGGTACTAGACAATGGATATAATAATTATATACTTTTTTTGTCTGTAAATACATACTTATAATACATAAGAAACACCCAGACCAACACAAACACTTATGTTTATCACACAAATATTTGTGTCCTGTGGGAATCGAACCCACGACCTCGTGATCAGCATTCCGAACCTCGAACCACTAGACCACAGACGTCGACATCGTTAGATAGATCTATGCCGGAATAATATATAGGCTTTACATTTTATTTCTGAAAGATAGCAGTTCTCGAGGGACGCACGATAACGTCTTTAAGTGATTAACCGAAGCTATGGGTAATGTATTTCATATATGGCAATATAACATAACAACAACATAACATAACATCACGCCTGTATTTCCCCGAAGGGGTAGGCAGAGGTGTAATAGTACACCCACATTTCGCCAGTTATGTTATAGTCCCATGTAATAGGGGGCGAGCCTATTGCCATTGACCGGGCACAAATCCAGACTCCAGGCTGCTACTGAGAATTTCCAAATGAAAAAACCCGATAACACTTTGCCCGACCCGGGAATCGAACCCAGGACCCCAAGCTCAGCAGTCGCGCTTGCAACTACTAGACCAACGAGGCAGTCGCATTATATTCAATATATGGCAATATATTCTAACATTATTGCGATATCCCAAAGAGGTATTGATTAAAATTTAAACTGAAGCTCCCAAAACAGCTGAATACCTAACATTATTAGCTGACAACCTTTCATATTAACATAATGATCTAATAATAACTGTTCGTATGTAAATTCACATGGAAATGGGTAGCTTCCGACATTTCACCGCCTACGCTGTTAAATGCGAAGGTTCGGTATTCGGTTACGGCACAGGCTTCTGTGTCTATAGAGGTAATTTCTATTTATGTGTATTTCAGCTGAGATTAGGCATTCCTTCTGCTTTTAATAAAATGTAGAGTGTATAAATAGAAGAAGCTAAATTCATGTGAAATATTGGATCACGAGCCGAAACATGTTTCCTTATAGTTTCAAAGGTCAGATGACGGTTATTCTACGTAAATCTAGAATCGCCATATAGTAGGCTTCTATGGGTTACCATCAAAAGTGATCAGGGGCGATTCGAACACAACCTTTTGGTCCACATTCTGATGCCTTAGCAGTTAAGCTATCGGCGCTTCTTTGCTTACAAACAATTACTTATGGTCGGCGTTCACCAACGGCACGGCTCGTCAAATAGCATACGGCGGCTAGTCTCCTTGCGATTATATCAACGAAATGTCAGCGCTAAGGTAATTAAAACAAGATTCAAAATCATTTCACCTCCAAAAATCTTTTGCCATGCAGTGCCATTGGTGAGCGCCGACCAAGGCTAAGTGTATGCCGAAACGTAGGTGATGTAGCATAGTGCAGTACACAATTTACACGCAGCCAGTTGACACAGACATAATGGCAGCATTTGACACATGTCTGCGTTTCACGTGGCTGCATCGCAACCTTCGAGGTATATTATTCTTCTCTCTCGTATCGGCACGAACTATGCAAAAAATCAAGAATAGCTCAGTCTGTGGCAAAAATATTAGCTAACGAGCAAGAAACCCACAATAATGACATAGAAAAATGATACACGACAACCCTAACTATCTGACCATTATCCCTCGATTTATGTGTAAAATATTTCCGAAGCATCTTGAGAATTTTAACACCGCTAAGACTAAGTTTAGGACTTGCCAGTCAGCAAGGGACCCACAATAATGACGAAGAAAAACGATACATGACATCCCTAACCGTCTGACTTATCACTTTATTTATGTATAAAATAATTCAGTGCTCCGAAGCACCTAGAGAAATTTAACACTGCCAAGCCTGAGTTCAGGACTTAATATTAAAATGAATAGAAAATCATAGTAAATACTTGGTATTCAACGAAATAACGAGGCATTCCAGGAACAGCAGCAATTCAAGCATGAATAGCACCTGAGCAAACGCTTTGTTAATAATTCTAGTGTCTTTGTTTCAGTAACTTATTAGAACTATTCAAAGTATTTATCAGAAATATTATAAATTGTATTTAAACAACTCTAAGTTTGTAACGAGATTAAAAGTGAAATACGTCGGTAATCATAATTTTGCGTCTTTCTTTACTGACTAGCCTATTCCCGCAGCTTCGCCCATGTATAACTGTTTATTTTCCCGGAATGAAAAGTAGCCTATAATCCGGATATGGTTTATGTATCATATTTCATCCAAATCCGTTCAGCCGGCGTGAACTAAGGTCAAACAAACAAACATCCATATCTTTGCATTTAAAATATTAGTAGTGTGCAATATTGTTTGTTTTACGGTTGAAACTAAACATTTTATAAAGATTTTTTAACATATTAATATTAATACTGAATTAAATAATATTCAAGGAACCTATCAACGAGCGCAAAGCCGCCATTGACTGCAAAATAATTGTTAATTTACTGTGTCTCATTAGCCGTTCTTTGTAGAACTAACTACTATTGTAGCCTATTTGTTTCGTAGCCTTCAATGATTACGCTAGTAATATACAAGTCTATGGTAGCCTTACATCGATTTTGGGATTTTGTTATATTATCTTAAAAAACCTCTTACAAATAAACGTGGTATAAGTTGTGAATAAGTTATTTACTGTTGGTTTGTTTCGTTCTAATTTCAAACTAATTAAAAAGAAACAAAACAAATTGCAAACAAAACAGGCATTGAAAAAAATCAAAAACAGCCCAAAACATTAATTCGTCATCGGTCACAAGGTTGCCGGGTGGCAAAAAATATGCTTTATTTTATGTATTGTGTCTCATTAGTGAACCTGTGGGGGAACGAGGTATCATGTTCCTCCAACACAAAGGGGGGATCCTCCGACCAGGCTGGGTCTGCTCCTGGCGGGCTACTGCCCAACAGTTGATGTCGCGATTCAGGTTAGTTCTCATGAAGCGAAATAGATGTCGCTACAAATCCATGCATAGATTTTTTAATTACATACAAATAAAACTGTAAATGTTGTGCGTTCATTGGGATAGCACGTGGACGTGAACGTGGCTGGGGGGGACTGGATGCGGAAGGCAGAGGACCGAGTGTTGGAGCAACTTGGGAGAGACCTATGTCCAGCAGTGGACTGCAATAGGCTGAGAGTTGATGATGTTGATGAAAACTGTAAAAATAAAGTAACATATTTTATTTTAACACTTTTTACAAACATAATTAAGAACTATAATTTAAATGAATCTTAATCGAATCTCACATTATCCACGCTATCATTTACATACAAATCTGGGCAATCGATAAGGCTAAACGGAACTTCTTCACTGAGTTAACCGCTGAGTTTTAATTACCTCCGACTTTAATTACTGTCTGGGTAATGTTGAGGGCAACAAAAGAGAATTCATTGGTCTGGTTCATTCGCAGGTGGAGTGAGAATCCTTTCGAAATTGTAATAATTACTTTCTAATGCTTTAGGTTTCATATTTTTAAGAGTAGGCATGGTTAGGTTGACTGTACATCCTGTTTTATGAGTACCCGATATTTCAGCACTGTTACAAGCGCCATGTTCCGTGTGGTACCGGACTTAAAGAATAGCACCTCCCTTATCTCTTCTCATGGGTGTCGTAAAAGGCGACTTAGGGATTCACCAGAGGATGGGCAGCAGCGTTCTCTGAGAATTTAAGCAACTAACTGCGATCGCCAACCCGCCTGCCAAGCGTGGCGATTATGGCATATCCCCCCCTTAATTGAGGAAGGCCTATGTCCAGTAGTGGACGTCTTTCGGCTGAAATGATGATGGTTAGGTAGCTAATTAGAGGCTTGTTGTTCACAAAAACTGAGTTTTGCTTTTTTTGCCAGCATTACAACCGATCCTTAATACCCACTGACATGCGAGTCCGTTAACGGCCAAAATTAATATCCAATCTATCCACGATTTTCCCTACTAGAGATACAAATTTGACATAAGCTCCATATAAAATATGTACCCATAGGTACTCGATTGGGGGAAAATTATTGCAATATCTCGTCACAGTGCAACATTGCATCCTATCCTTTTCAACTACAATAATATAAATGTGAAAGTATTTGAAGATGTTTGAGTGTTTGATATTCAATCACGCTGTAAGGTCTGAACGGATTTGGATGAAATTTGGCATACAGATAGAACATAACCTGGATTAACATATACGCTTCTTTTATCCCAGGAAAATGAACCGTTACCGAGGAATGCACCACAAACGACATCTACGCGGGCGAAGCCACGGGCCTAGGCTAGTTTAGAATATATCAAGAACTGTTTCTAACAGGAAACTGACCCCATTCATATTTTCTTTATCAAGAACCCCATTAAGCTCCAAAACTATTATCGATAACAATTGCTAAGAATTTAAGCCTTTTCATACCCGCTGAAGAACTCTATCGAACAATGAGGCTTCAATTTTTCCGCCATTTTACGACTCAGTGCAGAAACAATGGGTAAAACAAAACGCCTAAAATCCTTGCATTGTTTGAATAACAAGACCTCCGCCGTGAATAAAATAGAAGATTTGTGAGTTATAAATATTTGTAGAAGCAGGCAAGGAACTTTGGAAATGTTTTATGAGCTAGGTATCATAAGTTTGAGTTTAGGTTTGTTATCGAAACAATAGTATTTAAATACGTACTGAATATGATGTATTTTACAGTCTGGTTACTATTTTTATTCAAGCATGTATTTTCAACATTATCGAGTTTAGACTGGAGGCAAATATCAGCAATAACTGAAAAAGGATAAAAGTTTGTTGATGACATTTTCATTGCAATGCATCATTCATCAACATCATCAGCCCATTTTTGTCTCATTGCTGGGCGCGAGCCTCTTCTCAGAATGAGAAGGTTAAGGCCTTAGTCAACCACGCGGGCCTACTGCAGGTTGGCGGACTACACACACCATCAATAACTGTATGGAGCACTCTCAGGTGTGCAGGTTTCCTCGCGATGTTTTCCTTTACCGTTAAAGCAAGTGATAATCAAATTCTGATGAACAAACATGAATTCGAAAAGTCGGTGGTGCGGGCCGGGTTCGAACTCATACCGTCACACCCATAACATAATAGCGTCATTCATCATCCTGCTCGCCTTTTCCCAATTATGTTGGGGTCGGCTTCCAGTCTAACCAGATACGGCTGAACATCAGTATTTTACACGGAGGGACTGCCATCAGACCCCCGCAACCCAGTTACTGGGTAATAACGACATCCAGAGGTTAGACCAGTTGTCAGACTTTCGGGCTTCTGACTACCCGTCACGACTACCATAGATATTCGTATGGCAACCGGGACCCGACAGCTTAACGTGCTCTCTGAGGTACGGAGGGGTCTCGAAGTGCAACGAAATTGTCACTCATCCACAGACTGACCGCGGCAAGTGTAGCTCAACCTCACAGATCTTACAATCCGCGCGGTTGCTACTAAGCCACGAGCCCCTCAATCACATAGCGTCGTTATGATTCATTATTTGTTTCAAATGCAACTCTAAGAAATTGCTCATTAAGTATTACTACTCATTCATACTCATTATGTACTCGCAGCTATAATTTGCGCTCTCTAATGTTTTAAGCTGAGCAAGCCTAAATTTATGACCGTTCAAGTTCCAAGTTACACCGTACAGAGTTGTAAGTTCTGCTCGTATCACCACAGTTTAATCACCCGGTTTATATGGATTTCCTATCTGAAGCTCGTAAATACGGGGGAGTTTTGTACTAAAATCTTGATGACGTCATATGGTTGAAACATTGTTCAGATGCAGAAACATAAATTTTGTAATGAGGAACAAAGTTATAAGATGACTAAGGTGAAGAACAAGAAGTGACGAAGGATTTTATTTGTTTGGGTTTTAAATAAGATTTTTTCCTATAATAAACAAGTATCTGGTAAAAAAAAGTTACCATTTCCAAAAACAAATGCAAATTTTACATAAGTTTTTAAGATAGGTAGTCAAAAAACTTTTCCGACTAGGCAGATAGATGACAAAGTAATCCTTTATTTAATTTTCACATTCTAGGTTCAAACAACAAACCCAAAAAAAATCCTTATGCTTCACTTTTGTTTTACACAATACACTTCCTCAAAACAAGTCTATTGTCCTTTATACTTTCTAAACAACACGGTTCAATTCACCCTATTACACGAAAAACTTTGATGAACTCCCCTAGACCCACTTAGAACAAAAATGCCAAACAACGAACAGATTCACAGATAGCGAAATCATCCTCACAAATCTTCACGGGCCTTTTGCCAGTCATTGCGTGAAATACGCCGTCACTCGTCGAATCCTTTATCTTAAAGGAGCTCAATGTACCCGCATCCTTACAACCCTACGGAGCCAGCACTTTTGTTGGCTCTTATTCCACAACTCTGAACTTCTTTACTTTTCAATTCGTGTCCGTTAATGAGTTGGCTTCATCTTTCCGAACATGGTCTGCTTTCAGTTTTATTTAGTTAAGTATGTCGATAAGATTGGGAATTGCGTTTGGAAACTAACTTTGGGAATTGCGGAACACAAATCTTATTTAGGTTGCGTCTGTGGGTTGCGTTAAATGGAAGCCGACCCCAATATAATTGGGGAAAGGCTCAGAGGATGACGATGATTTAGGTTGCGTTCAGCTCATTTGCGATCGCAATCATTTTGATTTCAATGTTCAAAACTATGTATGTTTTGAAAATCCATCTTATCGGCAACGTGCATAAGTTGAACTCCTAAATTTTTCAATTTGTTTATTTTTCAATTTATGTCCGTTACTAAGTTGGCTTAATCTTTCCAAAAGTGATCTGCTTTCAGTTTTATTTAGTTAAGTGTGTCGATAAGATTGGGAATAGCGTTTGGATACTAGCTTTGGGAATTGGGGCATACAAATCTTATTGAAGTTGCGTTCAGCTGCTATATAAAATTGTATTATTCACTCGCGATCGCAATCATGTTAATTTCAATGTTCATTGCTAAGTGTTTTTTGACAATATGTCTTATCGGCAACTATGCACCACGCAGTAAATATTGCTGTAATGTCAAAATGGAAGGTACAGTCATTGTGAGTGCGTAACACAATTACCGCACTAGTTAATTCATCATTTCAGCCGAAAGACGTTCACTGCTGGACATAGACCTCCTTCAAGCATCGCCACAAAGACTGGTCATGCGCTTTACGCATCCAGCGGACTCCCGCGACCTTCACCAGGTCATCGGTCTACCTTGTTAGTTACATACAATGAATTTTGGGTTTATGTTTCTATAATCCGATTGAGATGTAGAGAGATTTTTTTATAATATAATCATTAAAAAAATCTCTCTACAGCAGGCCACGAATTCAATTAAAACAACTCAAGCCCAATAAATAATGGTAATATCTTCTACTACTTTCCACTTACGGACAATTAAAAGGACCAGCAGTAACAAAATATATGTATACTACTGTAAATAACACCATTACGTGGTTAACAAACTTCGTGTTTGTGGCTATATCCCTCAGGATGATTTGATCGTAACGGTCTATAGGCCGATGTTGGCAATGGACGTTAACGAGCTAATAATTACGATGATAATTGGAAACAACCTGCCCAAAAAAATATAAATGCAATTAAAAATAATGTTCTATTTACAGATTCAGAATATACTTGTGATTTTAAACTTACAAACAGCTTGCACTTGTACGTAGAAATATAGGTGTGTTGTTATTAAAATAACTCAAAACCTTAAAGTAATTTGTTCAAAATCAAGAATGTAACATTTGACAATATTTTATAATGCAGTTTTTTTATACCATGCAGTCAATGATATTTTAAAAAATACAGATATATTGTTGCGCGCGCAATCTGAAGACACGAAAACGTCCTAATTGGGACGTTTTGCTACTAGTCTGCGTCAAGCCAGGTGCCGAGCGTGACGTGTGACAAAATGAAAAACAAAAATGCCGTCATGTGTGTACAGAAAGTGTACTAATTATGACGCGAAACTAACATAAAGTACCTAACTAACTTACTTACTTTGTTCTTGTTTAAGTGTATTGTGCTGCCGCTGCGTACGGACATATTTTTCGTTGGTTTTGTTAGGGTACGACATATCTATACTTTTAAATATCATTGCATGCAGTCGAAACGTTTCATACAACGCAACGCTGTACGCGAGACTAATGCCTACGTGGGTAAACAGAACAAGTCATATTATTATCCTTTGGAAATAGCTGCAAGGTGCGGGACGGGGCAAGTAGGGCGCGTCGATTTGAATTGGTATTCCAAGATAAATTACCAATATCTTCTACAATAATTTATGAAATAAATAATTAGTTGCAACTTGAGATGTCCGAGGTTTTGACCTATTAAAATAACACATTGTATACAGCATGACTGGGTGAACGACGGACATATTTCAAAAATAAAATTGAATGTGCGTAAATATAACGATTTTTTTTTTATTAAAACAAGATAAATCACGCGTACAGGAGAAAAAAAATGTTCGCGCAAGCTTCACTGTCTAGGGGTCTACTGGCTAGTACAATAAGAGGACAGGGTGGAAATAACGACTGATGGACACTTTCGTGCCAAGTGCATAACCTCACTGCATGAAACTGATGATTTGTAAGTGCGGAATACTTGCTGTGCTGCTCCTTACATCCAAGCACTTGCACATTGAGTGACATTATCAATTCCACAGAGACAAACAATGCACAAGACGTGGCAAATTTCTGGGCCAGCAGCGTGTGATTACTGTGCCACTATCAGTACATTTTTTGTACCGTCGACACGAAGAAGAAGTGCGGAATAGTGTCCACAGTTATTGATGAAATCTATTGGAAACATATTTCAAAAATTGAGATGCCATTTTTTATGCATATTTGGAACGAGAATCAAGTACTGAACATTCTTCAATAACTCTCTCGTTCAACCAGTCAAACTAAACAGCCGACTTAGAATCTCTCATACGTGAGTAGCTATCACTGGTAAAATAGGTTTAATGACTTTTGATATGCCCAGTTTGACGGTAAAAAATACTAAATATATTTGAAATTAAAACGCTTCTAGGTAAAACAATTACTTTTCGGCCAAAGAATACGCGCTCCAATAAGTAAAAAAACAATATTTATGCTAAAATACAAAAAAAAAACAGTTTGAAAGTTGTAGGTTGTATTCTTTCAAAGAGCATACCTAATTGAATTTCTCAGAATCTTTTCATGTTTCTAACTTTTTAACTACGTTCTGTAGGAAAGGCGGAATGGAATCGTTTAACGTTTTAAAACGATTATTCAGATTTAGATTATAACAAAGGAATTTTAAAAATCCTTTGTTTAATTCACTTAGGTTAAGTCAGACATTCTTGAAAATATCCTATATTTTCTTTGTTTCTTTGGCTGTTTTGTGTTTCTTGTCCATATAAAAAGCACCAATGGTTTCCCACCCCTAAATATTATTCGATTTCGATTATTTGTTTATATGTTATCTACATTGTCACTCACACATAACATACCTTTTTTCTTTGATTGCATGACACGTTTTGATATTGTTAGGCATTGTACTTAAAAATTTTATGGCACATAGTCCTTGAAAATGTTCATCCCTTTAGTTATACAAGATGTTTCAATTGTAAACGTCTGTGCAAATATAGCCAATAAGGGACTTTTTCAGTTGGTTGGCTTTCGTAGAGTGGAGAAAATATTATTATAATACACAACATCTTAAACGTTTCTGTAATACAATGCGTAGTAACAAATTGCTTGTTCATCCATCAGCATCCATCAACAACGACCGTTTCCGCTAACTGAATAATACCTACTCATGCTATAGGTACTATTATCATAAACAGCTACTTTATACAACGTTTTGCTGAAACATATCATGAGTCAGAGATAATGTCTGAGAAGATGATGAGTCAAAGAAGATGATGTCTAAAAGGTGGGAAGAAGCGCCATTACTCTCTTACTAAGCAAGTTGAACAGGTTAACCTGCCAGGTGGACCGACGACCTACAGAACGTGGCTGGGGGGGACTGGATGCGGAAGGCAGAGGACCGAGCGTTGTGGCGCAACTTGGGAGAGGCCTATGTCCAGCAGTGGACTGCGATAGGCTGAGTTGATTGTTGATTGAAGCAAGTTGAATTTAGTAAATAAAAAAAACCGGCCAAGTGCGAGTCGGACTCGTGCAGTAAGGGTTCCGTACCTCTCAACGACCTGATACCCCATAAAACCGATTTAATATACGAGAGTTTATCAAAAGACATCAACGTACTGTGCGCGAAATATGAATTTTTGCATGTCTTTCTTACGCAGGTACCACTACATATGTCTATGTTTGTCTTATTTTTAGTGTTTGTTGCTAAACTACATAATATGCACTATAATCTGACCAAGTTTGACGCTGGTATATATTACCGTTTTGAAGATAGAGCAGGAACAAAAACGTTGAAAAAAATGCATGTTTTTTGTGGTTTCTTGTATGGGTCCCCCCTTTGGTTTTGTTTTTAGTTGACTTTTTTTTGTTTTTAGTATTTGTCGTGATACACCTCATAGCAACACATATTCTGAGAAAATTTCATCAACATATAAACTAACAGAATTTAAATTTAATATCAAAGTCAGTTGCTAGATTTTAGAGCATTATTAAATTACCCATCCTTTCGCCATCTGCGTCCTTTGTTTGTTCTAATAAACACTTATAACTTATCTCAGTATGTCTTAGACTTATTTCTTCGAGCATGGAACTATGCGACGGACTTTTTGGCAAAGCTGATAATGCGTGTAAGAAACTAATTTGATGTCTTCTTGCGTAGAGATATGGTATATTATTGTGTCGGTGAACGGCAAAGTTGGATGGTCTCGAGTCAACTTAGACAAATGTTTGTTGAGGAGTTTCCGCACCTGTGCCCGAGTTATATGTCTCTGTCGGGAGATTTCTGCGAGCTGTTCTGACAATGATAGAAGGTATCATAGATTTGACCTGATGTCTCGTCTGCTGGGACTATATGACTGATGCCTGTTGCAGATCCGTGTTAAAAGTTTGACGATTTGTTTGTCCATCCGTATTTGTTGTTGGGTTGTTTGGAAACACGAACTGTTAAATCGACTATAGATTTATTATATTACTAGCCTATGCCCGCGACTTACCCCACGTGAATGTCGTTTATGGCGCATTTCTCGGGAACTGTTCATCTTCCTGGGATAAAAAGTAGCCTATATGTTAATCCGAGTTATGTTCTATCTATTTGTCAAATTTAGTTATAATCCATACAGTAGTTTTTGTATGAAAGAGAAACCATACACCCATATCTCCTCACAAACTTTCACGTTTGTAATATTAGTAGGATTTTATTAAATAGATCTTTTAGAGATTCACCAAATTCGTCATTGTGCATTTCACTTTGAAATAGGTACAGCTACAGGTGCAGTTTGCATGTTTATGCATCTACATAAAGCTGACTGAAAGCATTTGAGGGAAACCCTTACCTACTTATTTTATTATAATATAAATGGATAGAAAAATTTAAATATTGATAGATTGGGACGGATCAAACCTACTGTGCATTTTTTGAAATACATAATACTAGAAGGTAAATTTCATGGGCTTTTATGGAAAGATTCTCGCAATGAAAAAGACTTGTGTAATTTGCACCAAGCGCATTCCATCGTTTTTGTCATACATAATATTAAACTGGGTGCGGAAAGCAATCAATTGGATGTAGGATACATCAAAAGTTCAGAATTCATTAAAATATAATATAATGCGGATGCTGAAAGCGCAGGACCGGTCGCTGCGGCTATGCTTTGGAGAGGCCTATGTCGAGCAGTGGACGTCTTTCGGCCGAAATCATGATGATTATGTGCTTTAATACTACGTAGATACTTCAACTACAAAAAATCTTACATGTGCTAAGATTTTCGTAGACCTTATACAAGCTCCATAAAGACATTCAAGGAATCCATTCGTCTAAAGTATTCAAATGAAATAAATACCAGGCCCCTCAGAAAGTATTGCGAAAAAAAGTTTTTATATATGGGAGACTGGCCAGTTATAATGTTTTTCGAAAATATGATTATTTATAAGTAAAAATAAGTAAGTTCCAATTTCAAAATTTCCCTCCACATTTTTTGCGAGTTAATTCAAAGTATTGTGTCTCACTGAAATATGGATCTGCGCCGGGAACATTTTAGAGCTATGATTTTATACGATTTCAAGTGTCGCCTGAAACCGGATGAATCGTACGATAGACTTCAAATGGCATTCATGGATGAAGGCCCTTCCAAGGCAACCGTGTATCGTTGGTATAACGAATTCAAGCGCGGTCGACCAACTTTGGGGGATGACGAAAGAAGCGGTCGCCCTTTGACGGCTGTTACCGAAGAAAACGTGCTAGCAGTGAAAAATTTAATCCAAGACAATAGGCGAATTACATATCAGGAGATTCAACACATATTGAAGATTGGATCGGGAAGCGTTCACGAGATTCTACACAGCCATCTTCGCGTGAGGAGGATAGTATCACGCTGGGTGCCGCACAACCTCACCGATGCTCAGAAGCAGGCCCGGGTGGAATGGTGCCGTGATATGCTTAACAAATTTGAAGCAGGCTCGTCTCGGCGTGTTTACGACATCGTTACAGGTGATGAGTCCTGGATTTATCAATATGACCCAGAAACCAAGCGCCAGTCGACTGTTTGGGTGTTTCAAAATGAGCCAACGCCTACCAAAGTGAAGCGATCTAGAAGCGGGGGTAAGATTTTGATCGCTAGCTTTTTTAATTTGACTGGCCACTTGGTATCAATTCCCTTACGGGATCAAAGAAGCATTAATGCCGAATGGTATACTACCAAATGTTTGCCAGAAGTTGTCTCTGTTATAAGCAACAAGCGACCAAACACAGGGCTCCGCGGGCTACTGCTCCACCACGACAATGCACCTGCGCACACCGCACTCAAAACGAGGGACTTCCTGGACAGCACGCCAGTCAAACTCCTGGGTCACCCTCCTTACAGCCCTGATCTAGCACCGTGTGACTTCTTTTTATTCACAAAAATAAAAAATCTGCTCAAAGGGATACAATTTTCGTCGCCGGAAGATGCGCTGGCTGCGTTCGAGCAGGCTGTAAACGAGGTGTCTGCGGCGGACTGGAAAAAGTGTTTTGAAAACTGGTTTAGGCGCATGAATCTTTGTATAGAGGCTGGTGGAAAGTACTTTGAAAAGATTTGATAAAAATATATGTACGTATAGAACAATTTTTTTTAGTTTCGCAAAACTTTCTGAGTGTCCCACGTATAATGGACTAAACGGTTAGCAATGTAAAAGTATGGTTGCATACTTTTTATGTAGTGGTTGCACTACATTTCAAAGCATTTATTAAAGGAAAATCTGAATCTGAGAAAATCCTTCGGGAAGACGGCCCAAGACGCCCAAATAGGATCAGGTCAGGCTTTGTGAGGACGGCTTATCGGCAGCTGGGCTCCATGCATATTAAAGCCACCTGCAGAACCCGCAAGTTGAGCCAGAGAGAATATTCTATTAGTTTGGAAAGAATCACGCCTGTATTTCCCCAAAGGGGTAGGCAGAGGTGTATAGTAAATTTAATTTTTCAAGTAAATTTATTATCTCTCACAAATCATACACCAGTAGGGATAACAATTATTAGTATCACAATAAGATAGATAATCTGTGGGAGACTGGTGCCTAAACTAAGCCGAAGCCTGTATCTTAGGACACCAGTTCCCCCCTCATAAGAAAAGGATAACAATATGCCGTGGGTGGGTTACATTGATGCTATTTGTGTAGATATTTAACAGAGCTTATTTTAATCTAATCTAATAAGTACTTTACAGCTTTTTTATTTTAATCTTTTTATAAAAAATAGTAAGAGAAGGTGATGTGGGTATAAGAGCTGCGTGTGTGTGGGTGTTGGAGAGTGTTTTATTTGTGTATATTTGTGAAGATGTGGGTGCAGCTATGCATATGTGAGTGGGCGTGTTATAATTTTTTTTTTTTTTTTTTTTTTTTTTTTTTTTTTTTTTTTTTTTTTTTTTTTTTTTGATAATTATGATATGATATAAAGGAGATCCTCAGTCTTGCAATAATCTAATTTTAATAGCCAACTAGTTACCTTTTTTTTACATCCTATTTTATTATTTTTAAACATAATTATATCTTTATTTATTTTATTATATAAAAATGGTCCGCGAAAAATATGGAATTTTTGTGCAAAACTTGTGTTTGCTTTATATTCACTACAGATCGCGTACTGCCTCCTAGTTGTGATTTTTTCGTGGTTAAAGGATGCACAATCTGAATGTTTTCTCAGTATGGTTGAGAGAATATATAACTGTCTGACAGTCAAGACCTCAGTATCCCTATATAGTTCTACTGTGGGAAACAGCCGGGGTTTGAAAAAGGCTACTTTTAAAATTAGCCTTTGGGCTCTTTCTAATTCAATTAATTTGGTCTTGCCAGTGCCTCCCCATGTGGTCGTACAGTATGTTAAAATAGATTGAACTAGCGCATAGTACACCATCTTTATTATATTTCTGTCTGCTATATGTCTAAGTTGTTTAAAAATGTAGGTAAGTTTACGAACTTTTTGTGATATATTATGTATGTGTTCTTTAAACGAAAGCTTGTTGTCGATGATTACACCTAAATAGCGTATACTCTGCGTCATTTCAATTTGTGGACAATTGCATTGTACTACTGGGGGGAATGAGCATTGGTGAGCACAGATTTTGAATTTGTTTTTCAGGGCCGCAGTAGATTCCCGAATCGAAAACAGCATGTACTTGGTCTTGTCAGCGTTTAGTGTAAGCGAATTGGTGGCGAGCCAGTGACAGACCGTGTTAAATCCTGCCTGGGCTAAGGAAAATACTTCTTCCCAGGAGTCACCCGAAAAAGTTAAAGTTGTGTCATCCGCATAAGAGCTAATTTTGCAACCTTGGATTTGAATTTGACATAATTCATTAATGTAGCACAAGAATAACGTGGGGCCAAGAATGCTACCTTGAGGAACTCCATGTGTAATTGGAAGTTCATCACTGTCATATTCATCAATCTTGACGTATTGTTTTCGATCTGAGAGATAATTAGCCAACAAATCGAGTTGTATCCCCCGAATCCCCATATTGTTAAGTTTACTGAGTAAGATGGGGATAGAGACTGTGTCAAATGCCTTCGCTAAGTCAAGGAATATTGTAAGGCATTTCTTTTTCATGTCCACATTTCTGACCAAGAGATCGGTGAAGTCATGAACAGCATCATCAGTAGATCTGCCAACCCGAAAACCATATTGTGACGCTGCTAGAAGTGAATGAGATTCAAGATACTTCGTGAGTCGACAGTTAATGATGCGCTCGAATACCTTGGATACTGAATTAAGAATTGAGATGGGTCTGTAATTATTGACACAGTCTGTATCCCCTGCCTTATGTATAGGATGCAATATAGATTTTTTTAGTGAATTGGGGAACACGCCTGTCTCCATACAGCGATTTACCAAATCAGTTAACACAGGCGTGATTGTATTTGCAACATTTTTGAGTAATTTTGAAGAAATGCCGTCCCAACCCGGTGAACAGTCATTCTTTAGATTAAAAATAGTCTTGTTAACTTCCAAGCAATCAACCCCAAGAAGAACGAATGAATTGCAGGGACTATTTACGTTAACATCAAAAGTGCTATTGAGAGGTGGGATGACTGAGGGTATACGTTCTGCCAAACTCTTGCCAACATTGGCAAAAAACGCGTTTACAGCATTAATGGCAGAGTGTGGGGAATCATGCGTAGACAAAAGCTCTCTAGATGTTCTGTGTTTCTTATTAATGTAGTTTGTTACAGTCTTTATAGAATCCCATAACCTTTTCGTGTTTTTTTTAGCCCTTTGAAGTTGGTCCCGTTCATATTGACGTTTGATTTTTTTTAATAAATTATTACAATAGTTTCTGTAGCGCTTGTAAGTTATAAGAAGCGTTTCGTTGTTTGGTTCTTTTTTAATTCTTGTGTGCATGGTATCCCTATTTTTAATACACCGTAAGAGTCCAGTTGTAATCCATGGCTTTAAAATAGTCTTACTACGTGGGATCCTTTTACTCAGCGTATTTCTAAATAAAAGATTTGACAGAATTTTTATAAAAGTTTCGGTTGCCAAGTTTAAGTTATTTTCTAGATATATTGAACTAAAGTCTGTATCAGAACAATCCTGTTTAATCCCTTCCCAGTTAATCTTTTTAATAATTTTGTAATGCATTGTTTTTTTAACACCGCGATAATCGAAAAAAAAGAGAACAGCTGCATGATCGGTAACCGTCGTGTCTAGGTTAAATGTAAAAGCACGTGATTTAGTTTTAACTATGACATGGTCAATACACCTATCACCTCTAGTCGGAGTATTTATTGCCGGTAGTAACCCATGAAATGTGGTAATATCTAGATAATAATATGGAGATGAATTTGCGTCAGATTTTAATATATTTATGTTGATATCACCAGTTAAAATTATATTTTTAAATTGCGATAGTTTATCAAGTAAATTATTTAGTGACTGCAGGAAATTATCCAGTTTTTTAAAGCATGGAGGTCTATAAATAGCAATGATCACCGTAGTTATTCCAAACTTTACGAGCAGACAGTTTGCTTCCATGAAAGTTGGTTCCTCTACCAAAAAGTCACTGTGTTCATTATTGATCATGACTACTATCCCATCATTTTGATTGTAGTTATCAGTAGTTCTAAAGGAACTATATCCCTCCAAAGTAGGAAGCTCAGTAACTTTGGATAGCCAGCATTCAGAAAGTATGACAACATCACAATCGAACTTAAGTCTAGTTAACGTTACACGGAATTCATCAAAATTACAATTTATGCTACATATATTTTGATGTATGACCTTAAGATATGCGCCAAATTTTGAAATGTATGGGATACATTGCTCAGGATAGCAGTTAACAGGAACAGAGACTTGAAAGTGTTCAATATCATTTAGAAGGCCGTCAATCGAATCGAATTTTAGTAAGTTTGTATATCAAGGATAATGTAGCACAATAGTAACACCCACATTTCGCCAGTTATGTTATAGTCCCATGTAATAGGGCCGAGACTATTCCCACTGACCGGGCACAAACCCAGACTCCGGGCTGCTACTGAGAATTTCCTAATGAAAAAACCCAATAACACTTCGCCCGACCCGGGAATCGAACCCAGGACCCCACGCTCAGCAGTCGCGCTTGCAACTAGACCAACGAAGCAGATTTTAAAAATAGCTTGACTTTTTATCGAGCTGTTCTTGGTGTTTGAAAATTTCAAAGTGCTGCTGTTAAATCGAAAAAAGATTTGGCATTTATTTTTTGAAAAACTCAAACAGATTGTTTCGGCAAATTTGAGAACAAAGATTAGTTTTAGATCTGAGCCGACTTCTTAACATATTACAACTATACTATTACTACTATGCTACTATTACAGCTCATACAGTACTAACGAAGTCGCTGGAGAGACTGGCTACTTATGGCACAGAATAAGAAATAGTCACTGGCATTACAGAAGAATTACCCACACAAATCGGTCACAGCACTACAAACACAGAAATAGATAGAATGGCCAATTGGCCATGTAGGCAGGGCGCGCGTGGCAGCACCATGCACTATAGTGCAGGATATTTCAAAGCCTTTCTCAGCACGCCTTATGACTTGTTTCTATAAATACTGTAACAAAACCCCGCAAAAATGCCTTATTTCGCTGTTGCTAAATGCAGAAACAAAACCTGTAAAGTACAGTTGAGTAAAATTATTTTTTAAATAATAATGACGCCAAAATGTAAGGCGTAGTTTGTTCGGAGAGTTGCCACGCATGAATCGCAAGTAAAATTGTGATTACAACCATTCTATCTATTTTTGTACTACAAACATCTACGCGAGCTATTTTGAACCTTGCGCGAATTGAAGAGGGGTTTGGGAGGTTTATAATTACACTGAAGGACTGAGTGAATGACGTCAACTAACTAACTATGAGTTCCGAGTACGAGTGCGTGCCGCGTAGACAGTTTCTGTGACTACGTGAAAGTCACGTGACTTCAAATGAGCAAGGACTGCCTAGGGCGCAGCTGTCATAGGTACCTTTTTAAATATCGTTAGGCACTCGTAAAGGCCCTCTTCGTGTTAAATTCTTTATTAAAGGTACTATAGTATTATATTATCTGTGTTCAAGGTATATATTTCTTTAACCTTTTTCGGTTGATTTTTAAAGTTTTTCAACTTTATAGGGGTAAGCATATTAAAATAGCCTTCTAAATTCCTTCCTTGATTCTAGAATGAATAATTTATTACTTTGTCTTTATGGTTAATTTTTGTTTTTAATTGTAGTTTATTTGCGATCAATTATTCTGTCAAAAGGTTATATTTTAATAAAGTTTTTATGAATGATGATTTTATCACTGACTTTCATCCTTATTCTAAAACGCTACCAATCATTTGAAAAAACTCCTATAACTCTTTTAAAAAGTCGGTGCTAGTTCCGTACATTCTTTCACCAACAGAAAAATAATACCACACAAAAAGATTTTAAAATTTCTCAGCAAATTTAAAATTTTCCAGATCGCTCCCTTTATAAAGAGGAATCCAGAAAGTGCCTCTTTATATGCTAAGTGATGGAACTCAGCAGCAATACGACTGCGCTTACATACAACATATATGTATACGTGTGTATATAGGGGTGTTATGTTTTGTTACACAATCGTGTATTTTCAATATTATTTTTTGTGAGCTACTGTAACAGTAAAGCTGCCTTCTGTGGGTATTTTACGAAACCGAAGTGAAGAGTTGTAACCAGGGACTGTTACACGGGCTTGGAAAAAGGCTTAATCATCATCATCATTTCAGCTGAAAAACGTCTACTGCTGGACAAAGGCCTCCCCCAAAGGCAGGGGCCATATGCCTTAATCGCCACGCTTGGCTGGCGAGTTGGCAATCGCAGTTGGTTGTTTAAATATTCAGAGAACGCTGCTATCCATCCTCTCGTGAATCCCTTAGTCCCCTTTTACGACACCCATGAGAAGAGAGACTACAGTTACAGTTGGGCTAGTCAACAAATTTAAAGTCGCTCAGCGAGCTATGGAGCGAGCTATGCTTGGAGTTTCTTTGAAGGATAAAATCCGTAACGAGATTATCCGGAGAAGAACCGGAGTGACCGACATAGCTTGTAGGATCAGTAAGCTGAAGTGGCAGTGGGCTGGCCATGTCTGTCGAAGGACCGATGGCCGTTGGAGCAGACGAGTCCTAGAGTGGAGACCGCGTATCGGCAAACGCAGCGTAGGGCGCCTCCCTGCCAGGTGGACCGACGACCTAAAGAACGTGGCTGGGGGGGACTGGATGCGGAAGGCAGAGGACCGAGCGTTGTGGCGCAACTTGGGAGAGGCCTATGTCCAGCAGTGGACTGCGATAGGCTGAGTTGATGAGAAGAGAGAGGGTGGTGCAATTATTTACGTCCGGCATCAAACGGAACAAAAAAAAGGCAAAAGGCTTAGTTTCTTACTATCCTACTGATAATATAAATGTGAAATTTTGTGAACAGATTTAAATGAAATTTGGCATACAGGTAGAACATAACCCTATTTAACACATAAGCTACTTTTTGTCCCGAAAAAATGAACGGTTCCCAAGAGATGTGCGATAAACGACATCCACGCGAGTGAAACCGTGGGCATAGGCTTGTATTCTTTATAATTGTTACTATATTGACCTTTAAAAAAATTATGATTCAATAATTAGTTAATAATTATTATCTTTTTTTACTATGTGAAATTAATTATTTAAAGCCAATGATTTTTTATAGTAAAAAAATCATTGTTTAAAACCTGCTTAGAGAATTTTGGTACATAACTAGTAACTCTCCGTGATTCCACGTGGCTCTTTCGGAGAACCAGCACGGCTACAATATTTTGCTTGGCAGCATAATTATGCTGAAATTTTTGGCCTAGTACGGGTTTTATACCTTAATAATCTTAATGTTTTTTACTATCTTATATTGTTAATTTTGTTGTAATTATAGATACAATCTGTGCATGTTAAAATAAATATTTTTCTATGTCTAAATAAAAACGAACTGTATCGAATAGATGGAGAGCACGTTAAGCTGTTGATTCCGGTTTTCATACCCATAGCGGTAGTCGTTACAGGTAGTCAGAAGCCTGAAAGTCTGACAACTGGTCTAACCTCCGAATGTCAGTATTATCCATTAACTGGGATGCGGGCGTCTGATGGCAGTTGCTCCGTGTAAAATACTGATGTTCAGTTGCATCTGGCTAGGCTGGCAGCCGACCCTAATATACTTGGTAAAAAGGCGCGAAAGATGATGTATTGAATGAATGAATGCTATATGTATGGATAGTATTTAATCGACTTCAAAAAAGGAGGAGGTCCTCAATTCGATTTTATGTTTCTTTGTATTTATATTTTTGTGACTACCTCGTTAGTCTAGTGGTCGCAAGCGCGACTGATGAGCGTGGGGGCCTGGGTTCGATTCCCGGGTCGGGCAAAGTGTTATTGGGTTTTTTCATTGGGAAATTCTCAGTAGCAGCCCGGAGTATGGATTTGTGCCCGGTTAGTGGCAATAGGCTCGCCCCCTATTACATGGGACTATAACATAACTGGCGAAATGTGGGTGTACTATACACCTCTGCCTACCCCTTCGGGAAAATACAGGCGTGATAATGTTATGTTATGTGTTATGTTATGTTGTTGTATTTATAGTAAGTTACTTTTCCTTTTATTGACACATTTTTATTGAGGTTTCAACCTAAGCGTTTTGTTTATTATTCTGGATCAAAGTTTACCTCATTATGATTGCAACCGTGTATAATCTCCAGTTCTGTAATTATTAAATAATGCTACCTACCAATATTTTTTTTATTTTTTTTAGCTACTAGTAAAAGTCAATTCTAAATGTTTCTTAAAATCAACTTAGTTACATGTTAATTATGTGTAATGTATGTTCCTTATCATTTCAACTTTAACCTTAAACTTGCAGACCTTTATCAGAATAAGATAACAGGTCAACGAGTGGTTTTCAAATAGGCATATTACCTATAGTTTTGCATATGCTTGGTGTAACATAATCAGCCCATTACTGTCCCACTGCTGGGCACGGGCCTCTTCTCAGTATGAGAAGGTTAAGGCCTTAGTCCACCACGCTGGCCTAGTGCGGGTTGATGGACTACACACACCATCGAGAACTGTATGGAGCACTCTCAGGTGTGCAGGTTTCCTCACGATATTTTCCTTCACTGTTAAAGCAAGTGATAATCAAATTCTGATCCCCACATGAATCCGAAAAGTCAGAGGTGCGGGCCGGAATCGAACTCGCACCCTCCTGCATGGAAGGCAAGCGTTCAACCACTAGGCTATCACTGCTATCATTAGGCTATCACTGCTATCACTAGGCTATCACTGCTATCACTAGGCTATCACTGCTATCACTAGGCTATCACTGCTATCACTAAGCTATCACTGCTATCACTAGGCTATCACTGCTATGCTTGGTGTAGATAGAGACAATTATTACAACTATACAACTTGTATCAGAAATAATTGCAACCGTGATTCTCGGTCAGTTTTAATCTCCAGTTCCGTAATTATTTATTGTGTTACCTACTACTACTATACTATACTATTACTACTAATATTTTTACTGTTTTACCTCTCGTAAAACCAAACCAAAACCTCGCAGTTTCAGTTTAAAAAACCTTACAATTAACAACCTTTGTTGGAAGGAACATACACGCTGAAATTTGAATCGCTTATTTCCCGAAAAGGGGTCATTGTACTCATAATTATGAACAACTTTTACTATGGGACCAAAACTGAAATCGCGAAAAAAAAAATCAGGTGGTCCCTACATTTTATTTATTTAATTGAACACAAATGTAGGGACCAACTGATTTTTTTTCGCGATTTCAGGGTTTGTCCCATAGTAAAAGTTGTTCATAATGATGAGTACAATGA
Source organism: Asteroscopus sphinx (assembly GCA_949699075.1). NCBI lineage: Eukaryota > Metazoa > Arthropoda > Insecta > Lepidoptera > Noctuidae > Asteroscopus > Asteroscopus sphinx. The sequence goes on from OX453013.1 coordinate 19,462,512, forward strand.
CCCCTTTTCGGGAATGAAGCGACTCAAATTTCAGCATGTATAAATGTAGTAAGTGACATATTAAGAAGTATATTAGCAAAATTCTCTAAAGTAAAATATAAAATTCTCTAAAGTAAAATATAAAATTCTCTAAAGTAAAATATAAAATTCTCTAAAGTAAAATATAAAATTCTCTAAAGTAAAATATAAAATTCCATACCATTCTGTTACATCTCTAGTCCATTTATTTTTCTTACTTCTGATGGACCCAGTAAAATTTCAATTCTGTCTCGTTTGGATCCACGTTTTGGCAGACAACGGATAAACAAGTGGGCAAGGACATTAACGTTGAATTAATATAGTTTGTTGCAACCAAGGCTCGTAGCGATGCAACGACTGCGCGGATTTTACGATCTGCAAGGTTAAGCTGCACTTGCCGCGGTTAGTCTGTGGATGGGTGACCGTTTCGTTACACATCGAGACCCCTCCGTGCCTCGGAGAGCACGTTAAGCTGTCGGTCCCGGTTGTCATACAAATATCTATGGCAGTCGTTACGGGTAGTCAGAAGCCTGAAAGTCTGACAACTGGTCTAACCTCCGAATGCCGGTATTGCCCAGTAACTGGGTTGCGGGGGTCTGATGGCAGTCGCTCCGTGTAAAATACTGATGTTCAGCCGCATCTGGCTAGACTGGAAGCCGACCCCAATATAATTGGGAAAAGGCTCGGAGGATGATGATGATGTTGCAACCAAGGATGAATAAAAAAGGCGGACGGAATTTCTCTAAGAAAAGATTGAAGCACATATTTTTTTCTTAAACCCACAATAATTTCAACATCATTTTAAACACCTGGATGTCATAATTTATTTTATTTGTGACACTACGACAATGACTTCCGTCATACGAGATTCGTGCGGAATGGCGGGTTTTAGACTTACTATGGATGTGAATGTGTGCGTGCCGGCCGTACTTTCAAGCGAGCCAACTTACAATGGGTGTTTCACTTATAATATTGTTTAGCGAGATTCCATACGCCTTTTTTTATTCGTCCATGGTTGCCACTAAAGACTAACATGTTTACTGAATTAAAGCAAATTCTAAAGTTTAAGAGAATATTCTCCACCCCTATTCATCCCATTTTTCCCCTACTGCCCTTACTAATACTCAATCAAAGTGGAGTAAGTAATAGAATAATAATAATAATAGAATTCTTCACTTCAATACCTACTTACTTACATACAGTTGACCATAAGTCAATGATAACACTTGAATTAGGAAAACCACCCTTACTGCTAACGAAATTAGGCCGCTGTCAAAGTCGAACTATTACCACTGACGTATTGTCGACTGTATTTAGTGACTTATATTTAGTGTCCATTTTTGAATTTAACAAGATTAAGTGTAAAATGAAATTATATAGTTGGCTTCAAGAGTTAAACTACCTTGATACCGAAAAGCTACTTTTTATCCCGGTATAGATTATATATTTATATGTATAGTTATACTACTGATATGGAAAAAACACCTGATTACTTACAACATTAGTAACTCACACTCAGGAATCTAATTAACAGTACCCTAACTTATTACACACACTAACACACCCCCACCTCACTCACACCTACACACCATTATACTAATCTTACTAACACTATATAGAAATAAAATGTACCAAATTTTGAATGGTGGAGACCTGGTGTCCTGAAATACAGGCCTCGAGCCTAGTTTAGGCACCAGTCTCCCACAATATATGACCTAAATATGTACTTATATAAGAAATGTTATTTTAAATGTAATATTGTGGCGAGAAAATAATATTTATCTCTCTCTCTCTCTCTTACTTAGGAGAAAAAAGACGAGAGAAACCGAGAAGTTAGGGATCAAAGAAAATAAGTAAAAACATGTTTATTTTGTAATTATTTTTAATTTTATTTGGTGGTTATTATATTTAAAAATGATACCGATGAATGAATGAAACATAGGAAGTAAAAAACAACTATTGCATACTAAATAAATTTTCCTAAAGGAAAAATGAGTTTACGTTTGCTGGCCTAAAGGCCTTTCGGTTTTATTTCATTATTTTAAACCTAAATAAAGTAGGTATAGACAATACAGAATAAATTCCTTTGGTATATGAATCAGTCTTCTTTAAGCAGCGCCAGCGGCTTTTTGTTGTTTATTAAAGTCTTGCACCTGAAAAAAAAAATGTATCAGTACATGACAATAAAAGAGACGTTGCAACTGCTTAAAAGCTTTTCAGGATGATATTATGAAAGAATTTTGAAATATTATTAACATAGGGCTCAATGACCGCTACCACGGAATATAGAAAACAAGGTGGAAGTGCCACACGGCTCCCGCACGCGTGGGATAATTAAGCGCTGATCCGCAGAATTCACTCTATCCCTCTTATTTGAAGTCTAGAGCGCTTACGTGAAATACTAAATTATACGCTTGTGCAATTTTAACGTGCAAACTTATAGCAGAACAAAAAATTATGCTCTTGTAGGTCTATCATTTACTATAACAGTAAATGATAGACCTACAAATAGTGTACAAGTACAAGATAATGTAAAAATGTAATATATTTCAATAACATAATTTTAATTTTAACAACTTATATTAGGATTTAATAAATAAATTTTATAATAGATCCAAAAACATAATTGTTTTCTGTGTATTGTAATTTACTGTTTCAGTTTTAAATGTGTGATTTTGGCAAACTGGTTCCAGTATTTAGTAATCGTAATAGCACTTCCACTTGTTTTCTATGTTCTGTGACCGCTACAGTGAATGGATAATGGGGTATACATATTTTTTTATCGGTTTGGTAATCGCAGATTCTTTTTATTAGCAGCTAAGACGTTGATGTGCTGGCCATAGTCTTGACACAGAAAAAGAAAATAATAGGGAAATGAACTAGGCCAGCGATTCCTAAAGCGTATGTCGCGTAACCCTTGGGTTTTGAAGGGAAGCTTAACAAGCTTACAACATTTAATTTTAACAAGTTGAGTTCGTTTAGTTAGTATTGGGATTCTATAAAGTAAACACAGATTTTTCTTCTATTTTTAGGGTACCGATACCATAACAGTTGAGGAACGGCTGGTCTAGGTGATATTTCAGTTATCAGTTTCAGTTTTCTAGATTGTTGCCTTAATAGTATTGAAAATCGCGTTATTCAAAATGAGACATGAAGATGGAAAGTCTCATGTGATTGTAATGGCACCGGCACCCGTACCCTTCACACCGGAACACAACAACGTGAGCATCACTGTTTGGCGGCAGAAATAGGTACCTAAGGTGGTTGATACTTCCCCAGATGAGCTCCAAGGAGCTCTACTACCACTAAAAGGACCCTTAAAAAGATCTCAGTTAATAATGTTACACCTTATACAGAATGAAGTCAATTACATGCGACAAATAATTATTATAGCACGGACGAGAAAAAAGCACCCTAAGTAAGCCGACCCGGCTTGTTTGTATATGTGCTTCACGGACACACTTATACGTCGTAGTGCGCCGATCAACCGTCATTATTAAAGTAAGACCTTATACATCCTTATTCTTAGTTTATACTAAACCTCTTAAGAGGTCATTGTACTCATCATTATGAACAACTTTTACTACAGGACCAACCCGGAAATCACGAAAAACATATCAGCTAATCCCAATATTTTGTCTATTTATGTGAACTCAAATGTCAGCTGTATTTTTTGGCGATTTTAGGGTTGCTCCCATAGTAAATTTTGTTCATTATGATGAGTAGATTCGCCATTATTAAAGTTAGACCTTATAAAATAAGGTTAAATCAAATTAGCTGGCGAAAATTCACAGACGATGATAGGTATCGATATCTAATGATAATAAAACAAGGAAAAATATGATTTTCTAAACTCATTATTTCAACTACAGCCAGCTGATCACGGGGTCAACGGCCGCGCGACGTGCGAAATGTATTTTTTAACCGACGAAAAAAAGGAGGAGGTTCTCAATTCGACGCGTATATATTTTTTTTTTTTTTTTTTTTTTTTTTTTTTTTTTTTTTTATGTATGACCACGCATAACTTTTTACAGAGTAGTCCGATTTTGATGATTCTTTTTTTATTGGATAGGGTATATCTTGAAGTTGGTCCCATTTAAATTTCAAAATCAAAATCCACCCCTAAGGGTAGTAAAACAGGGGATGAGTGTTTGTTCACCCACTGAATTCTTACCTGTTAACCGATTCTGTTGAAACTTGACATACATAAATATAGTTCTAGACACTACGACATAATGGAGACCTGGATTTAGAGTTTAACCACAAAAAAATGAAAAATAAAACTTTTTAACAAAAAATTGAACCGACGAAAACAGAAACTGAAAAGCGAAAAATAACTAATTATGAGTCGGCGCCAAACAACCAATCAACGAAGATCATTAAATTACTTTAAATAAATAATAAAAACAACGTCACATCAAATATAACGTGAGATTTTCAACGATAAACAATAACTTTCCAAAAATGCGTTCTCCGCTCGGCCACTTCCAACTTACACGCACTATGCTTGTTAAAAGTTCGTTTGGCGCCGACTCATAATTAGTTATTTTTCGCTTTTCAGTTTCTGTTTTCGTCGGTTCAATTTTTTGTTAAAAAGTTTTTATGTATTTAAAAACAATTATAATATTATGGTACGATAGTAATAATAGATATTCTGTGGTTATGGTATCTGATATTTCTTAAAACATACTATGAAAACCTACAAGGTCACGCTTCCTGTGTCTGTTGATCTCGTGATCAGCTGACTTGAATGTAATGAGCTGAGAATATCGTAATTCATCTTGTTTTATTATCATTAGATGTCGATACCCACCACGTCTCTGAACTTTCGCCAACTAATTTGATTTAACCTTATACAACCTGTTAGTGGAATAACTTAAAACCTCTTAAGGGGTCATTGTACTCATCAGTATGAACAACTTTTACTATCGGACCAACCCTGAATTTGCGAAAAAAAACAGCTGATCCTTACATATGTGTTTACATAAATCGACAAAATGTAGGGAACATCTGATTTTTTTTTCGCAATTTCTGGATTGGTCCCAGTAACACGTTGTATAATAGTTGACAAAATACTCACCGTTTTACTAATGTCGTCAACCATTTTATTGAAACCGTCCTTGATTTTTTCAGGCTCGAAAACTTTGGCAATGTCGTCTCCAATTTCCTTTAGCTTACTTATAACCTCAGACCCTACGTTCTTTTCGGAGGCAGCAGGCGCATCTCGTTTTACGAAAGCACTGGCCTGTGTAACCAAAAAGAATATGATTATTATAATGAAATATACTTAAATCAATTAAGTTAAAGTTTAAATCAAGCTGCCAATATCAGTTGCTGAGCGCATGTAATACCATAAACTTATTATACTTTACGCTAGTATTATAAGTTTATGTGTAATTATTATTATTATTATTATTCATTTATTTCAGATTGATATCCATATTTTAGTTAGTAAATTTATAGCTATGTTAGAAAAAGAAAGTCTATACAAAATTATTTTATTTAATAGCACCTATAATTAGGGCCACCCAGTGCCCTAATATAGGGCTGTCTGGGCGCTCAGCAAACGCTTTTAGAATGCTGTTGTTACTACCGCGCACTCTTAGAAGCAGCGACGCCACCTTCTTCCGGATTATGGCGTGAAAGCCATCAGTATATGCCTCCGCGAACATTCCGGACGCACTGCAGCGCCGCGATAGTCCCAACAGCATCCTAAATGCGTTGTTATATTGTACGCGGAGGACGTTGTAGGCTCGTGGCGAATACTGACCCACAGGCTGCTGGAGTAGAAAGACTGGCAGTATGCTTTAAATAATGTTATTTTAACCTCCTTGGTGCAACGTGCAAACCTGCGAGCCAACATATTGCTCCTCACTGCCAACGCCCTCCGCTCTCTCTCTATATCTTCGTCATCTTCAAGGTCTGGGGTAACAATATGCCCGAGATATTTAAATCTATTGACCAGTTTTAAAACTGAGCCATCAAGTATTATTGGTGGGACTTCAGTTGGACAATTTTTACCAATTTTTTTTTGTAATACTTAATCATTTCTATCATAACATATTTGATTTTTTTACAGTGTAACACACACTATAACACACATGACATAACAACATAACATCACGCCTGTATTTCCCCGAAGGGGTAGACAGAAGTGTAGAGTACACCCACATTTCGCCAGTTATGTTATAGTCCTATGAAATAGGGGGCGAACCTATTGCCATTAAGCGAGCACAAATCCATACTCCGAACTGCTACTGAGAATTTCCTAATGAAAAAACCCAATAACACTTTGCCCGACCCGGGAATCGAACCCAGGACCCCACGCTCAGCAGTCGCGCTTGCGACCAACGAGGCAGTCAGACACTACAACACAATATTATTATATAATATTTTATAAATTTTTACATTACAGTTTTTTTAAATACTAAACTCTTGATGAGGCCTATATCCAGCAGTGGGTGATACCGGGCTAGAATTATGATGATGATGACTAGACTCTGCCCGCAGCTTCGCTGCCGTGGTTCTTCAGTTCATCCTACACTACTTCCTCAAGGAACTGTTTTGTTTTTTTTCATAAAATACATACCGGTTTTTGAGTCTAACCTAATAGTTATGGTTACCGTAAGCTCGGGTAACTTTAGCTACTTGAGTTAAAATTGTCCACCTCAAATAAAAATAGTAAGAAGTGACTAAATAAACTTTTTTTTTTCTAAAACGTAATCAACAGTCTTTTTAGAATACAAAGTTATTACTTATATTTAAAATCCAAATCGTAGGTACTTTTAAGGGTGGGACAAAATTACCCTAAAAAGGCCAAAGTAACCCTAGCTTACGGTGCGGTTTTGGTGTTTCAACAAAAGTTTCAGCAAAATCGGTCCAGTAGTTTTTACGTGATGCTCGAACAAACAAACAGACATTTACAGTTTTATAATATTTAGGATCAGGAATAAACTTGAAACAAAGGAAAACAGAACTTTTATCAGCTCATAAAAGTTGCGTAAGACTTGTTAATTATTTACACACGTCACTACACTACCTGTATAATTATGTATTACATGAAAAATAATTAGCAAGGCGATAAAAAATAATTATTATGGCTATAAAAATCACAATCAAAGATGGGCGTCAGAACTATTCAGAACGATAAATGTCCAAAACCCATCACGCCGTCAGCGTTGCCCTGTTACATCACAAGCAATATTCACTGTACTAAAAATTTCTGGAGCAGCGATCGTGGCCATTATCGCTCAAGCGATGAATTAAACCCTTAATAAAAGATCCTGCTTCCAACCACCAGGTTTAAAGCCTCGCAGCATTTTAAGCTGCTGACCCTGCTGAGCAAATTATTTAGCTTAATCGCGAAACAGCAAACTTCCTAATCCAGGTCTTATCCAAAATGAAACTGCGAACCTTTTGCTATGGCAAAACTATTAGCACTATACTACTACTACCAGCTACTTATTACTAGCTATTACTAGCTTGCTATTTTTAACCGACTTCAAAAAAAGGAGGAGGTTATGTATTCGGCGGGTTTTATTTTTATTACTAGCTATTGTTACTATGGTACCAATGTGAGACCAATCGGTCGCTTTCAAAAAGTACCTTAAAAAAAAGTTAAAACTAAACGCAAAAATTTAAAACTAAATGTGAGCAGTTAAATAAACAAAGGACGAAAAGTAAAACAAAGTACCAAAAGGAAAAGGACTTAAAAATATCTAGAATGAAGTAATACTTACGCTGACCAGACACACAGCCAGAAGGACAATCAACGTCTTGTTCATGTTTAAAGGGTTTATTCTTACGACTTCACGACTCAACAACACAATGAAAACTGAATTCTCCACGGCTACAATCCTCTTTATCTTGATGCCGACCCGGGGCCAATGTTTGTCCAACTTATCGTAATGACCCCAGCTCGTTTGTCCTATCAAGCTAATTAATAAATGAGTTTCTAACAAACACTAATTCCAGAAGACTTCGGACCGACTAAGTTATATTCTGTAGTCTTTCATCCCGTTTTACCATGGAGGATTGAAAGGGACAGGATAATTTAGTAAAATTGGACCTATGCTAGAATAGATTTTTGATTGGAATGTTGATTGGTACAGTTGACTGCATGACACTTGAATTAGAAAATCGCCCTTACTGCTTACGAAATAAAGACTCTCTCAATAGCAAACTGTTACCACAATAAAGTTACTATACTGACGTCAGTATAATAAGTTTATGGTTACCACTGACGTGCGATCGACCGTACAACGTTTATAGATACACATGGTAAAAAATATAGTACAAAAACTGTCTAGATTACTCTATTTGTATACAAATAAGATAGATATTTGTATAATTAGGATATAACCATCGTAGTTTGGGTTTGTTCTGTGTGGTAAATGGAAGATCACAGGCTGTTACGAAAATTAATAGGACAGTATTTGTAAGCTCTCCCAGAATATTCTGCCTACTAGGTTATTGAATTCGATTTTGGTTATGTAATGTCATTCTCTTGACAGAAGCCATTGTATGCACAAATTTTCTTTCATTTTTGTTACTAGTTACTTATTATAGGATGCCCAGGCGACAGGTGGCGTGAATCTGTCATCCGCATTGCTTGGCCCTCGAGTTGCGGTGATGTCCCAAGTGTATCCGAACATAGCTGAAGCACAGCGGTGACACTCCGTGTATGTGTGAGCTCGCTCGCCGGTGACCTTGAGCGAGCGCATGCAATAGGTCTTGGCTGAGGCAGCCGAGAGACTGCCCGTTCCACACGCCGCGCACCGCGCACTTCCCCCGCACTCACACCGTCGCGTATATATAGCCGCGAGCAATTTTACGAGCACACGGACGCCCGCTTGCAGTATTGAAACCGCGACTTTATTTTTTAAGTGTATAGGATTAGGGAAAAACCTTCGACGAATAGAGTCCCACATGGGACTCTCCGCCAACTAAGCCCGGTTAAGCAGATGTGGTACTTCCGTACCAACTGCGACAATCCAAACGAAAAAAAAAAAAAAAAAACAAAAAAAAAATTACGAGCACACATGCTTAAGTGTCGCTTCTTGTCGTTAGTACCTATATATTACATGCCGAAGGAGAATTAGACAGAAAGAGGAAGGCCTGGAAGTGGGCCGAACTGGATGGTTTGTGAATGCTATGTATTGCAGTTCTTGCGGTGCATCTACCTTAGGCGAGAAAAGACACATGGCAGAGTTTTTAGTCGGTGCAAGCCCCACATAACACATCCCTACCGTCATTTTATCCGCTTAAAATAAGATGACTGGTGGCATGGTTTCCTAGTTTACCTCTACCAATATACGAGTACCCTGTAGAGAGTGCCTAGTGCCCTAAGGAATAGATTCATTAAATTGAGTGCAGTGGTAAATTAATTGCACCCAGTAACGTAATATTTAAAATCTATATCAAATAACGTTTTAATATCATTTCCAGTCTTGATTTATCCATAAATAATTTAAGCCATGAGAAAAAGCAAGGGATAACATTTTCTAATTCATTAAAAGTAATTTCTTTGGTGTGATAATTCTCATTAGTATAATATCTGGTAGCAGGTTCGCAATATGTGTTTTTTTATGTTTTGTTACGTCGACCTAAAAAAGAGGTAACATCATATTTTATACTATGTTGATATCGCCAATTGCTTGCAATAACTTAGTGTAATTTATTTATTTTGTTTCAAGATCAATTTATTTATATTTTTTAACTTATAGTATTGTTTAGGCCTCACTGGGACTTATTTTTATCAAATGAAAAAGCGGAATGTATATTATTATAGGCCTTTAATGCCGTATTAACAATTCGTTAAATTAAAACTAAGGAAATGCTCGCAGTTCAGCGCTTCGATCAGCCGAGTGTAAGAGGGGTGCGCAAGCGGCCGGTCGTGTTGGGCTTCTGGCCCCCGGCCCCTGCACCGCCTCCTGTGTCGCCTGTAGCGGCGACGCACCGACAGTATGTTTTGATAGAATATAGCCGTACGATGAATATAAATAAAAGGCTTGATGTTATGTTATGTTATGATGAATATTAAGTAGGTTTGTCAAGATAAACTAAATACAGAAAAGTTAACTAATTCATCCATCAAAAATGGTAAAATGAGATTCATATTTTATTGAAAAAAAACTACTAAATCTTTTATAAAAAAATCTATTTCGTCCTAACTTAATTTAACACAGTTTTACGTTTGTTGGCTCCAAGCTCTAAGGCCAATACGTAGTTCCATATCATAATCGAAAAAGTACGAAATACGACTATGCTTCAAATGGCACGTTTTAGACTTGTTGACTACGCAGCAGGCTTGGCTTTCATGTCGTTCATCTGTAAAAAGGAAAAAATAATGTTAAAACTTACAAAATTAACTAATGACCTTCACAATCCATAAAAAATACACAACAATACCAGATTGATAGTAAAAAGATAAACTATTTACTATGTTAGTATTAGATATACACACACGCATTTTCATAGCTTTCTAACGGTAAAAGAATTATTAAAATTAGTTCAGTAGCTTCAGAAGTTATCAATTACAAACAAACGAACAAATATTTCCTCTTAATGATATTTGTATAGATCATCATCATCATTTCAGCCGAAAGGCGTCCACTGCTGGACGTAGGCCTCCCCCAAGCATCGCTACAATGACCGATCCTGCACTTTCCGCATCCAGCAAATTGCCGCGACCTTCACCAGGTCGTCGGCCCACCTTATGGGGGGCCTACCCACGCTGCGCCTTCCAGTAGGCGGTCACCACTCCAGAATTTTACGGCCCCATCGACCATCCATTCTGCGAGCAATGTGCCCCGCCCACTGCCACTTAAGTTTGGCAATTCTTGGGGGCTGCATTGCCAATTCGTGGTTTTTACTCAAGGATTCGTTTGCTCCAGCGGCCATCGGTCCTTCGACAGACATGGCCAGCCCATACAGGAGGCGGACGGGCTTTTTCGTAGCAGTGATATGATATAAACTAACAGTAAAAATAACAAATAAACAGTAATACGAAATCAGAACATGCCATCATGAATAACATGACCCCAGTTGTAACAAACCACCATTTTTTGACACGTTAACAGAAAAAGTATTAGAAATTTATTTTAATGCGTTTCAAAACCTATAAAAAATATAACATAACAACAAGGACTACTAATAAAAACTGGCCAAGTGCGAGTCGGACTCGCGCACTAAGGGTTCCTTACCACAAACCCCTTTGGATTTAGACTATTTTTCTTTTCAGTATTTGCCACGATAGAGGCCATAGTAACACATATTCTGTGAAAATTTTAGTTAGCCACCCATTAGGTTTAAAAAAAACAACCCTGTAACGGACAAAAAGACGTACGGGCGTACAGATAGTCAGGCAAATACATTGAAATTAATTTAAAAACTTATTAGGTGATATTATTTATACATTTAGCTCTGATAATTTTTATCCATACGGGAATAAAATGACTCCTGACACTCAGTACGTCCTAGTTTGGGAACCAGGGCATCATATAAATATACTATACTGAATATGCTAAATAAATTATTATTATATGAACTGCATGACAACCAATAATACGAAGAAGAATTAATACCAGCCAAGAGCGAGTTGGACTCGCGCAGTAAGGGTTATTCAATTCAATTCAATTCAATTAATTTATTTATTCGGAGAATCTCCATTTATGTTAGTAACAAATTTCTTAAAAACTATGTTACTAGGTAGTATTATATAATGCTTAAATGTACTGTACATTATTTAAATAAGACATTTCATTCGGCCCTGGTCAGACAGCTAATATCAGCACAGCTATCTGATCATAACCCGAATGAAAGTCTTCATTATTGCGGAGTCCACTTTACCAGCAATAACTTGCAGGATGCTATTAGTACCACGCATTGACCTGATACCCCATAGAAACTGACTTAATTTACGAGAGTTCATCAAAATACATCAATGTATCGTGCGCGAAATATGAATATTTGAATCTTTTTCATATGCAGTTACCACCACATATGTCTATGTTTGTCCTATTTTTAGTATTTACTGTTAAATTACATAGTATTCAGAGTATTCACTACAATCACACCAAGTTTGGTGCTAGTATTTATTAGTGTTTTGAAGATAGAGCAGGAACAAAAACATTAAAATGCATGTTTTATCGAGGTTTCTCCATACCTTATCACATCCTTTAGTTTTCGACTTTTCTTATTTTTAGTATTTGTCGTAATAGAGGTCATCATCCTCCTGCCCTTATCCCAATTTATTTGGGGTCGGCGCAGCATGTTTTTTTCTTCCATACATCTCTATCAGCCGTCATCTCTGTGTTTACTTTCTTTCTATTCATATCATCTTTCACACAATCCATCCATATTTTCTTCGGTCTCCCTCTTTTCTTGTAGCCAACAACATTCATACATAAAACTTTCCTGGTAACATGCTCCCCATTCCTCCTCATTACATATCCATACCATGATAGTCTGTTGCTACTTAACTTCTCTGTCACTGGCGCTACTTTCAGACTCCCTCTTACATATTCATTCCTTATCCTATCCATTCTCGTTACACCACACATTCCTCTTAACATTCTCATCTCAGCTGCATGCACTTGCCTTTTATTAATTCCTTTCGTAGCCCAACATTCCGATCCATACAGGACAGCAGGTCTTATCATGGTCTTATAGATTTTCCCCTTCAGTTTAAGAGGAATTCGGGAGTCACATGTAGTTCCTGTGACCTGCCGCTATTTCAACCATCCTGTGTTAATTCGGTGCTTGACTGTCCGGTCAATTTCTCCATCGCTTTGCAAGTGAACCGAGGTACCGAAAGTCGGAGCAGACTGGCAAGGGCACGCCATCTAGCGCAATAGCAACAAAACCGGAAAGACCGCCGAAATCGCAGAACATGTATTCCGTTTTAGTTCTGCTGATTTTCAAGCAAACGTTCTCCAGATTTTGTTGCCATTTTGCCAATCTACTCTGGACCTCAAGTCCATCTTCACCAACAAGGACAATGTCGTCAGCAAACAGCATGCACCAGGGTGCCTCTTCCTGGATTTCTGATGTCAAAGCATCCATTATCAGCAAGAAGAGGTAAGGACTTATAGCCGACCCTTGGTGCAAGCCTACAGCCACACTGCACCGATAGCTATAATATTCTGAGAAAATTTCAACTGGGTACCTATTAACTTTCAAAAGATACAGCCCTGTGACAGACTGCACGTTCAACTAGAGCCTGACGTTTCAAAAGTGCCTGTAATTAGGTTTATTTGAAAAAATAAAAAAATAATTTGAGACGTAAGGACGGACAGACAGCGTAGCGACAGTAATAGGATCCCGTTTGGCACCCTTTCGGTACGAGACCCTAAAAGTCATTATAATTCAAATAATATGATAAGATTCGCTCAATGATTTGCTATTAGAAAATACCGATGTACGTAAACTTTCCTACTGTTATATTAATGTATATAATTGTGTGTACAATAAATAATAAGAATGTTATCTTACATCTGTTTGGCATATAGCTATAGGGTTCCGTTGGCATCCTTCGGTTACGGAACCTTAAAAATTGAAGATTTGACAAATTGATGAGGAGAAAACTTACCGCTTTGTTAACGCTTTCGGCAAATGTATTAAAGTTCTTCTTCATAGCTTCAGGGTCGAAAGTACTGGAGATCTGGCTGTTGAAATCCTTGGAGAATTCATTTAACTTTTGCTGAATCGTCTCCAGATAGTTGTTGTTTGTGGCAGCCTCAGGGGCATCACGTTTCACAAATGCGTGAGCCTGTGTGAATAAGGAGCTTTTATAAAAAAATTCACTTTTAATGAAAAATCAAAACTAATTTAAAAAAAAAAAAAAACCCGCTATTATTTAATTGTTTTTCGTAGACTTTTTTGTGGTCACGTGACAGTGAGCCAGGCCTGCCCAACTGTCCGTGCCCAATAGCAATATAGTAAAATATCGCATAACGTATTGCCAATAATGTATTGCTAAAGCCGTCTTCAAGGATGAATATAACATCCAGCCAATTATTGAACATTATCAGATACAGTCATACCATTAGACAAAAGGTGCGGTCAACCGCATAACACTTATAATGGTAAAATAACCATTTTAAGCGAAACCAGTTTAGTATCTATTTTTTATACAAAGTAGGCTATACTTATACTGGTTTTTTTACCATCGATATACGCTTGACTGAACACAGTCAACATAACAACGTTTGATGAAAAAAGTTATGGAAAGATTGATAAATGTATAGAAATGTAAACAATAAGGGAATAGAAATGTTATCGACTGTCTTTTAATACCGGAACGTTTGTCGCCGGTTTGCCGCTACCAACACATAAATACGCAATTACGCCAACCATGTTTTGCGTTCAATGCAATTAAGTTTATAAATATTCCGCTGTTAGATATGCTGCAAAATATAATTTTAGTGACTCTGCATCTAAAACAGCATAGATTCGCGCATTGGTGTCCTACAGACACCTGTACGTTACTGTGGGTTTGCACCAAAAAACATGTCTCGAAACTTGTCATATGAAACTAATGGCATAACTTGTTTTGTTGATTGTTACGTTCGCACTGCAGAAAACTGGGTAAATTCTTTGACAGATTTCAAGATTTTTTGTTGGCTGTGTTTGCACTGACTAAAAACTTATACATTGACATGTTTGTCTATAGATTTGTCACGGCTGACGTTCGCACTGATGCTTAATCATGTGTCAAACCTTGTATAAATCTCGTTTTTTGTGTTATCCAATGACGTCGGTAAACATGTATGGCTGAAAGCAGATACTTTGAAGTGTATCGAAATTAATTGTGAAACATGTCAATCGACTATGAAATGTCAAACAAGTTTCGTTTCAACAAGTTGTGTGATAATGCGAACGCGATTCGATACATTGACAGAAAACTGACTTTTCAACATGTTTTTATGTGAATGTTTCGTCAGTGCAAACTCACAGTTACACACACGTTCCTGTAGGCCAATTCACGTAAGTAAAGAAGTGTAGTTGCTGTTAAGTTTCGATCAAAACAATGCTTTTCGTATTCTCTTATCTACGGCGAACGCTGTCAGAAACGAACTGCAGCGTCACCGCAACTTGATCGGTGCGTCATTAAATTACGTGAATTAGGGCCCTGTACACGTTCATGCGCCTTTACCACTTCTATTACCTTATATTATTTAGATTTCTATGGATAAATGAGAAATGAAGTTGATTTTAAAAATAAACTGATACTTACACTGACAAGGCACACAGCCAGGACAATCAAAAGCTTGTTCATTGTTGAAATTGTTTGTACGACTTCGCGAGTTAACAGCAGAATGAACACTGCGTTCTCCACAGCTTTGATGCCCTTTATCTTGATGCTGATGAAGGTGATGCAAGTCCAACCCACCGTTATGACCCCAGATCAATTTATAGCAAGCTTATCAATAAGTCAGTTAGCAACAGAAATAAATAATATGCTAATTGGCTGCGAGTTTCAGACATTAATTATTAGATTCTTGTTTAAAGGTGGCTTACCACCAGAGTTCTGCGAGAAAGACGGGCGGTGAGCGCGAAAAAAATCCACCCGTAGAGGAGAGCTGCCAGTGCAAGGGTAGCAAAAAGAAACAATCGTATTGGTGGATTTTTTCTTCACTTAACGCTCATCTTTCTCGCACAGCCCAGGTAGAGAGCCACTCTAAGGGTGCTTGGGAAGCTAAACGGTGAACGTGGAAAAGATTCACTCATCAATAGGATCGTTTGATTTTCAGCTCAAGTAAGCTCTGGTGGAAAAAGGTTCAAATATGCGAAGTGTAACGCGGATGCGGAGCTAAGGATGCAAGCTAGGGATGCAAGTTAAGAATGCGAGTAGCACTCTTTTCCCCTCGCTGCACTTCACTAGCCGACCACGCTATATTGCTCAGCTCCCATCACGCATCTCTCTCGCGCAACATAACCGCTCCTTTGTACCCTGTACCAGTTAGCTTTAGTGGAAATTGACACATCGTTTCGTAACCTTTTTTTTGCCGTGGGGAAATTCTCATGGACGCACACCGTCCGGGGTAGGCGAGCTTGTCGGACTCCTATCGACTAAAACCACCACGGTGTTCCTTCAACTACTTTTGGCCGGGGGCAGTTTCATCCTCACTCACTGCTTAGCTTCCTTGCATAGCTCTGGTAGAAGGCTAACCTAACTCTCCAACTGATCTAATATACTAATATTATAAAGAGTTAAAATTTGTTAGTTTGTATGTAGGGGGTAATAGGTAATAATAAGCCTATGTCCAGTAGTGGACGTCTTTCGGCTGTAATGATGTAGGGGGGTAATCTCCAGAACTAATGATCCGATTCTATAAATTATTTTTCTTGTTATAGGAAGCTACATTATCCTTGAGTGCTATAGGTACTAAATTATTTAAGTATCGTTTGTTTTAGCTGAACTATCATGATTTATGTCTAGCAAGTCTGATAAAAATACTGCTAGGAATAGCATTATTTACGTGCGCTGTTGCTATTAACGGTTGCATATATGCGAAAACATGTTTATAAAACATGTATGCCTTTAATAGTTCTACAAAAAAGTCCGCACCACATGTCAAACTCAACACGCCGCGCAACCAGCTCATGATTAAGGGCTCCGTTCGAGCTTGAAGCTGGTCGGGCACACCCGATGGTATAACGTGAGTGAAACCGTTTGTATTAATAATTACATATCAATCTTTTACATATTAGCAGAAATAGTTGCTTTTATATTTCAAAAAAGTATTTATTCGACTAAGTAATGTTTAGATGATTATTTGAACTACAAAATTTAATGTTAATCCTTATAAAGATAAGTTATTTCATCATCACAATTACCTAAAAGAGATAAAATTTGCGTGTTATAATTTGTCATATCTTGTAGTAAATTCTTGTATATCTTAATAGGTAGTCAGTTGAAACTACCCTTTAAACCTACCCTAAAAAACCTCGAAAAAATGCATTATATTCAAAAAAAATGTCGCTGCTCTATCCTATCCAAACTTACTTAATATTATACATGCGAAAGCAACTCTGTCTGTCCGTCATTTGTTACCATTTCACGATTAAACCTCTAAACCGTTCGTAATGAAATTTGGCAAAGCGGTAGCCTCCCGGAAAAGGACATTCAAATTGACTACTTTTTATCGCGGAAAGATAAACAGTTCCCGTGGGAAGCACGATAAACGACTAAGAACTTATTTTACGACAACAACTCGGCATATGTACCAGGGTGTCACAAACGTATACTATTATGTATTTATTTATTTATGTTATTGAGGACCTCCAACAAAAGATGTACACAAAAAATTATTAATTTAAAGTTTGTGAGTTCGTTACTTTTTCAATCCACGCGTCCACAACAGCGGGCGCTAGAGGGCGTAAATTATAACACATATACATGGCACGCTGTGTCATAGATCATAATGCATACTCTATTTTTCTAAAGTATATAAATTGATCTTAATATTCATAAATAGTACCAATATACTATTTATTATGTTGTTCAGTCTCACAAAGCAATTACTATCCAGGGTCACCTGATATAGATGAAGATTTCTCAGAAAATTATTATTATGTAATTTTGATTATTATATAATTGTTAGAATTTTTTATTTGTTAGAATTTATTTTATGCTATGTGTATAAATTTGCATGCCTATAGAATAGGTGGAATATGTCGTGGACAAATTATTGCATTGTAACAACCTATGTACCATATTTCGTGCAAATTAATAAATGAAATGAAATGAAATGTAGAACGGTTTGATTAGGGTTTTGTATAAATACAGTTTAACTTTGTTCGTTATTACAATGATATTACCCTAAAACATTTATAATCTTCTGAGAAAACTTTGTGGATACTAATTGCTTTGTTAGACTGTACATTTTACTAGATACCGCTGTCAACGGTCAATACAATAATAATAAATAATAAATAAATATTTTTTGGACATTTTTACACAGCATCATCTAGTCCCAAACTATGCAGAGCTTGTGCTATGGGTACTAGATAATAGATATAATACTTACATACCTACTTTTTTTTTGTAAATACTTACTTATAATACATAAGAAACACCCAGACCGACACAAACACTTATGTTCATCACACAAATATTTGTGTCCTGTGGGAATCGAACCCACGACCTCGTGATCAGCAGTCCGACACTCGAACCACTAGACCACAGACAAATAATGTCATTAGAATATAAACAATTTTCTGTAGAAAATAACAGCTATATAGATGGTTCATTATGATAACTAGGAGATGACAAATGTTTTCTTGTACCTAATTAGAAGATAATAACACAAACTGATGTTTTGCAATAATTACTGCTATCATGTTTTGATTGCAGCGATATTTTTTATGACCTATGTAGGTACGAGTTTAAGGGTTGTAGTCTACCAAAGCGGAGAGGAGAGATGTCTGGAACAACCAATAGTATATCATATAATAGGTGTTGTTATAGGTAATTATTATTGTGTGTTGTTCGGTTGTCACTTAACTTTTTATTAAACTTTTTGTTATTTAAATGAAACATAACTTAAATGTATCAAATGAAACTAATAAGTCTATAGAAACAAATATACGATGTTGTACAATACTATGTGTATTGTATTTAGTTAAATTAAATTCTAATATCTAACAGAAGTAAAATTCCAAAATTAATAATATTGTTTTATTATTTTTAACGGAATTACACATGCGAAGCGAAATCTAATTATTTAAATTTTGGAAAGAAAGAATCGCTCACGAGCAGGATTTGAACCTGTGACTCCTGGCTAGCCGGGAGTTATTGTGTTATTTGATTTCAAATGTCTTGTTTCATTGACTTACTTTTTTTCTTGTGCGCTTAAATTTCACTCTTAAGTTATACAGATGCGAGGGACTAGCTTAAAATCAGTGCTGTGCATACCTACATGCACAGCAAATACTGAGCTGGATCCCTTGCTACACATATATACATGTTGTTTTCTTTGTAATTTGTCGTGATACTCTTTCTTGTAATATGTATATTTTATGTGTGTGGCAAAATAAATGGTTTAATGGTATATTGCGTCATTTTCACATCTCTCCGCTTAGCTTCAATGCAATCCTGACGCAATATATCTCACGCCATCCTATTGGCTGTTTATGACACATCTCCTCTCTACTTTGGTGGATAGCGGGTCTAAAATTTAACACTTGCATTAATCACGCTGTTTACAAGTGCTATGTTTTGTCTTTATGGGTTCTATCAAGTTTGCGTGCAGCAGCAATTGTTTTTTTTTTAAATAATTTGGTACCATAAAAGTAAGAGATGATTGTTCAAGGTTAAAAACTCTAGAAGCATATTCCATGGGGTCTGAAGAAGTAGAATGCCTGGATCTCCATTTGTCGAATTACACTCAAAGACATTTGTATAATGACGTAAACTTTATTATTACACTACCAAACCCTTCACACTTTTTGCAATATGTTAACCACAAGTTATATAATTATGACACATTCTCCGAACCGTGTTTACAGCTTTAATACAAAGTTGCAAACAATAAATACACCCTTTACTATATTACTTTGGAAACCTATAAACTAGTTTTATATTCATAATTAAAATAAGTTTAACCTTAAATCGCACACATTTATTTATTTTGCATTGAGTTTTTTATTTACTTAGGTCATTTTGAGCCCGTGTCATATTGCTAGCGGAGAGAAATTTATCCAAGAGCGGTGGCGGGATGAGAATTTTTGGTACGCCATAGCACCATAACACGATTTTTTTTAAAGGAACTCTTAATACTACTGTCTTTGTTTCTATTTGGTGTATTTACAATAAGTAAATGAATAATGCTAGAATTTTTTCCTGTAGTTGAGTGCGTAAACAGACAAATCTCACATGGACATACCCAGACTCGAAAAATATATCCATCACACTAACAAGCGAAAGTGGCTCTGTCTGTTTGTTAACTCTTCATGACGAAACCTCTGAACCAATCGTAATGAAATTTGGCATAAAGGTAGCCTGGGACCTGGATAAGGACATGGGCTACTTTAATCTCGTAAAGATAAACAGTTTCCCATGGATGCGTGATAAGATAAACGATATCCACGCGGGCTGCGGGCGTTCTCTAGTAGTCCATATAAGTTTTTTTTTTCGTGCGGAAATCGACTCGATGCACAGAAGATAATCGCCCTTCAGCCACTTTCAATCTGACCCACGCTTTATTCATACATACGTATAGATTGGCTATCGAAATTGTGCTTGTCGAAGCAAGGATTTTAGTGTTTGCGCAGACCCTCATTCAACTGTTTGAAGAAGTTTTGAAAAGAGTGGAATAGAATGGGCTCTTCTCTTTTTTAATAATCTGTTTAGAACTCCTGGAGTTTATGTAAAAGGTTCAGCTTTTAAGTCGATAACTTGGTAGTGAAGTTTTGGCCCGTATTTTGTTACACCGGTATCAATTTTTTTACAGTTTTTATTGTTTTTTTTTTGGTATTTTGATTCTTGTTCTTGTGTATCTTTAGATGTTATAGTCGGGAAGGTAGAGGGAAAGCGACCACGCGGACGTTCACCCAGCCGCTGGTTGGACTAGGTAAAAGCTCTGACTGGTCTGCCGGTCAATGAAGCAATGAGGCAAGCCGAGAACTGAGATGTGTGGAGAAGCATAGTATCGACCCTTCAGAACGGACACGACCCGCAGTAATGAAGAACATGAAAAAGAAGAGAGAAGATCTTTTGCCAGCGGACGTTACAATCAATAAACATAATAGAAAAATATAATGAATAAATTGAAAAGTGTCGTATCTTTAGGCTACTTAATACGGTGATGACCTTAACGCTTTATAGTCAGTTCCTAGATAGACAAAAAGTATTATTGTATTTTAAAAAAAAAATGTCATACCATACTTCAATGACTAGCTATAGAACCATAGACAATAGGTCTAACATAAAAAAAAATCTTATCAATGTCAATTGGACTAAGATTGGTCATTTTATACAAGGTCAAGGTCTTTGGCAATTTAGTAACATAAAAAAATATATACATAGTGGAGATGACAATAGGACATTAAATAAAACCACGTACAGAGTATCACGTTCTCTGACTGTACACAAAAAAAACAATCAAATCCAGATAGCCACAGATAATTATTTTAATTTTATTAATTTTTAACCGATTTTCAATATTTTAATATCCATTTTCTATTTAGTTCCGTGTGGTGCCGGACGTAAAGAATTGCACCACCCTCTCTCTTCTCATGGGTGTCGTAAAAGGCGACTGAGGAATTTACCAGAGGATGGGCAGCAGCGTTCTCTGAGTATTTAACCAACCAACTGCGATCGCCAACCCGCCTGCCATGCTTGGCGATTATGGCAAATCCCCTTCACTTGGGAGAGGCCTATGTCCAGTAGTGGACGTCTTTCGGCTGAAATGATGATGATGATGATGAATATTTATTTTGTTCAAAAATATATTTTAATTTTCGATAAACAACTTATACATTATGTTTAAAATGCTTCTATAGACTAGTTATAACTGTGTTTTCATTTATTGTCGTATTGTCATCTCCACCCTGTATAACATGACACATGAAAGCGTTTCGCAGAATATTAACATCCCGTTCGCTAATCAGTAGGTATGAAGTGCCGTATGATAAGGAGTGGGCCTATCGCCATTTACCGGGCACCTATTTGACCCCGGAACTGCAACTGATAATGCCAAATAAGTAAAACCCAACTAGACTATCAAATTAAAGGCTTAAATTCAGAAAAGAATCTAAATGTGAACTCAGGCTTCCAAATGTCAAAATCCAGAGCTATTTCGACAGTTGGAAGCATGAGTCCACGCTTAGATTTGTCTCTGAATGTAAGTCCTTACGCTGCTTTTATATTTTTAAGAAATATGCACTCTTTGATTATGTAATAATCAAAGCTCGCACTATAGTTGACTGCAAAATCCTGCGAACAAGTTCGACCTTTAAAAACCAGCCAAGTGCGTATCTGAGATGTATGCCCATATTCACCACGCGAGGCAGGCGGGTTGGTGACCGCAGTGGGTGATACTGCACGATGTTAGTGCATAGAAGGACGCTGCTGCCCATCCTCCTGATTACAAGCCTTTGCCGTCTTTTCCGCACCCATGGGTAGAGGGAGGATAGTCTATTCCTTTTATTTGCCGGATACCAGACGGCAAAGTTGAAGTTGACGTCAAAGTTTTTCGAGTTAAAGTGCTTATCTGACCACGTACAGGGTAGAATTCCGCAGTCAGTACCGGCTGTACAGAATTCTCAAATGACATCTGAGCCCAAACTAGATGTATTTTAAAAAGACAAAAATTTTTGCAGTTCAATTAATCAATTCAGCCTATCGCAATGCTCTGCTGTACATAGGCCTTTCCCAAGTTGTGCCAGAATACTCGATCTTCCGTCTTCCGCATCCAGTGCCCTGAAATAAGCTCTTGTATCAAATAAGTTTTTCAGACATAATATTTTTTCATTCCCCTAATATTTTTGAAATACCTACTCAAGTCTAAATCCAAAGGGAATCCCCATGCAAGAATCCTCAATAAAAAAATGCATTATTGCAACTTTTTTCTACTCATTTTTAAAAATGGTAACACATATCTACAAGCTTCAAAATTGATTTAATTGTAGTGCATACTCTATAGTTGAACAACTATAAAGAAGGTAAAAAAGACATGTGTGGTGGTGGTGACGGAACCCTAGGCGCGCGAATTCAACTCGCTGGCCAGTTTTTTTTGTTCATATGTTTACTATTGACAATCTGACAGGCTTAAAAATAAGATCAAGAAGGTTTAGGCAAACGATAAAGGTATTTTAATAAATATTTTTAACATTTCAATTAATACTAAAACGGTATTTTTACGACGTAACACGTTACATCTTTTCGTTGGTGTTTAGTTTTCGTCCAGACTGGGAGTTTGCTTCGGTGCTGTAATTTCTTCGAACTGTAAGAAAAAAAAAGAATGAAATTAGTGACTCGTCTCCGGGATGTATAAATCTGACGGTAAGGATCCACTAATGATAGATTTCTTTAATTTACTAAGTTTTGTTGTTTAAAAATAAGACTCTTTTATCTTCACAGACAAATACTTCATAAATAAATATTTTTCGGACATTTTACACAGTATCATCTAGTCCCAAACTAAGCAGAGCTTATACTGTGTACTTAGACAATGGATATAATAGTTATGTACTTTTTTTTGTAAATACTACTTATAATACTTAAGAAATACCCAGACCAACACAAACACACAAATATTTGTGTCCTGTTGAAATCGAACCCACGACCTCGTGATCAGCAGTCCGACACTCGAACCACTAGACCACAGACGTCGTCAAAGTCTCACCCAT
The DNA here is from genome assembly GCA_949699075.1 of Asteroscopus sphinx. Lineage (NCBI taxonomy): Eukaryota > Metazoa > Arthropoda > Insecta > Lepidoptera > Noctuidae > Asteroscopus > Asteroscopus sphinx. The sequence continues at coordinate 19,485,888 of OX453013.1, forward strand.
ACAGACATATCCGATTACTGTTGAGGTCTCAAGCAGGGTTGCCAACCTTACTATTTAATATAATATCCTACTATATTACGTGTTCCACTACTACACCTAATATTTAAGTGGGACCGAATTTAAAAAATGCTGAAATCCTCCTAAAGAAAGCTCACTACTTTGGCCCAACTAATTGCACATATACACCAAGTTTTTAGTAACTGTTATGTACATACAGTCAAAAGAAATAATATCTTGCTATCGACGGTTTTAAAATCGCAAACAATAGCTATCTGACTAGAAAGGAACGGATAAAAAAAAATTGTTACATGTAGCCAAACTTTCATTTACCTGTAACTCATAAATGACTACAAAACTCAGGTAGCACGTAACAAAACTTTTTGTTCTACTATAAAGGTAAACAGTTTTGTTAAATTAAATTAACTTTTATAACGCCTTACCAAAGTTGTTAAACTCCAGTTTGGTAATAAAAAAATTCAGTGTACTACCCATATTCTTATGTTTATTCTGGTGGTTTGGGTCAAATAGGTATTATTGATACCCAAACCACCAGAATAAACGTAAGACTATGGATAGTACACTGAAATATATATATATATAGATATTATTAGCGTTTAATCCGTCCGGTTAAATCCGTCGATAAATTATCGCTTCTAACTGTACCTACTCTTACGTTGAGGAATAAATAGGATTTTTATTATTTGACAACTTCTATTATAAAAAGTTCACAACCCTAGTCACACAAAAACAATCCTGAAAACGCGAAACAAAAAACAGCTGTTCCCTACAAATTCATCGATTCACTCGACAAAATGTATGGGACAGCTGTTTTTTTTCTTGATTTCAGGGTTGCTCCCATAGAACAACTTTAAGTTCATTATAATGAGTTCATTCAATCCTCAAAAGGACCTCAGCTAATAACGTTACATGTTATACAACCTTAATCTTAGTTTGTACAAAACCTCTTAAGGGGTCAATGTAGGTACATCATTAAGAACAACTTTTACTATGGGCCAACCCTGAACTAGCGAAAAAAATATCAGCTGATCCTTACATTTTTGTTCACATAAATCGACAAAATATAGGGAACAGTAGTTTTTTTTCGCAATTTCAGGGTTAGTCCCATAGTGAAAGTTGTTCATAATGATGAGTACAATGTCCCCATAAGAGGTTTAGTATAAACTAAGAATAAGCTTGTATAGCTACTCAAATCTACTTACCGCTCTGGAGAACCTGTTCAAATTATCTCCAATGACATTGAACAAAGGCTGCAGATGGTTCTCGTTCACGCCCCCCACAACATTCGCCAAGCTCTGGTCGATGCAGTTCTTGAAGGCATCCATGTTCTTTTTCAAGGAATCCAAGTTCAAAGCAGGTTGAGTAGCAGTGTTGACTTCTCGTTTGACGAAGGCATTACTCTGTAGAAGGAATACACAGATTTTTAAGGAAAACCCATTTTTGCCTTTATTTACGTTTATTCGCTGACATTCAATTAAATTAAATTATTTATTTGCGTAAATATTGATACATAAATGGTTTTAAAAAAAATGTATTGGTATACATGCTACCCAAGGTGAACCGACGACCTGGTGAAGGTCGCGGGAATCCGCTGGATGCGGAAGGCACAGGACCGGTCGTTGTGGCGATGCTTGGAGGAGGCCTATGTCCAGCAGTGGACGTCTTTCGGCTGAAATGATGATGATGATGATACATGCTGAAATTTGAGTCGCTTAAATCCCGAAAAGGGGTCATTGTACTCATCATTATGAACACATTATGTAGTAGTACTATCTAGTATTTGGTAGTAGAGCTCCTTATGAAGGATATCGTCCGGAGATGTACTATAACCGTACTTATTTCTGCCGCCAAACGGTAATAATTGCGTTATATTTTCCATGCGTTTGCAAAACTCTTTACACATTAAAAACCATTAACAAATTATGAACAATTATGTACTTAATTTAAGCTAATGAATTGAATGGCACTCTGTATTATATCTTACACACTTCAATCGTTTAACTAAGTAGGTAGTTAATATGAAATGTAAAGTCTATATCTCTTCATTTATAGAAACGAATGTAAACAAAGCATATCTAGTTCATAGTTATCTACAAATATCGTACAAAATGCACTAATTACGTAAGTGTCAATTAAGGATAATGAGTTATTATTTATACTCAATTTTAATCTTTGAACCCTCTTAAACTCGGATGTTCATAGCACTAGCCTTGACCGGGTAGGTATACGGTAGCACAGATAATATCATACTCTACACATAAAACAGCCCTCTCGCAGAAGAAGGACAGTGGATCGTCCTCCTTCTGTCTTGGGCCTCTCTCCTGTACCCCCTTTAGTTGCTTGTATACAGATTCGCTGGTTGAACGAGGGACTGAAGGAGGATGTTCAATACTTGATTCTAGTTCCAAATATGTATAAAAATAGCACCTTAATTTTTGAAATATTTAACCAATCGATTTCATCAATAACTGTGGACACTATTCCGCGCTTACAAATCAAAGTTTAATTCAATGAAGTGATGCACCTTTTTTTTCTGCAAGGAGGAAACCTTCAAAAGGCTGCCGACTTCATGGGGGATGGAGGCCGGGGTGTTTGGGATTCTTACCCACTAAAACCCTATACAACCCTCTAAGTGGCCGTCTACAGCACAATAAGGGGGACTCCGGGAATGTAATATGCCTCTGGAACCCTCCCTATGCCACGCCTGTAAGTCACGTCTCAAGGGAGACTATTTGTCTCCCGGTACAACTGCCCGGTTCTCATGGCAGCACGTGACCACAACATGCCGCCGCCTTCCCAGAAGTCACTCAGTGGACAATCAGAGCCCCCGCACGGCAGTATCCATCGTTCACTATTTCCACCCTCTCCGCCTTTTGTACTAGACAGCAACCCCTAGAAAGTCGGGGCTTGCGCGAGCATTTTTTCTCCTGTACGCGTGGTTTACTGTGGATTTATTTTTTCAAAATTTTATTTCATTATGTGTTAGATATTCTTGAATACATCCGTGTTGTCTGCAGACCAACGGTTTAGAACCACTGTATTAGACGGATCAATCGTACTCATGGCTATTTTTTTTGCATTAGATGATACATTCAACAAATTAATTATATTGGTTTTTAGGGTTCCTTATCCAAAGGGTGCCGAACGGAACCCTATTACTCTCGCTACGCTGTCCGTCCGTCCCTCTGTCCGTCCGTCTGTCTGTCACAGGGCTGTATCTTTTGAACGGTAATAGGTAACCGGTTGAAATTTTCTCAGAATATGTGTTGCTATAAGGTGTATCACGACAAATACTAAAACAAAAAAAAACGAAATTAAAGGGGGTCCCCATACAAGAAACTTCAAAAAACATACATTTTTTCAACGTTTTTGTTCCTACTCTATCTTCAAACCGGTAATATATACCAGCGTCAAACTTGGTCAGATTATAGTGCATATTATGTAGTTTAGCAACAATACTAAAAAAAGGACAAACATAGACATATGTGGTGGTACCTGCGTAAGAAAGAGATGCAAAAATTCATATTTTCCGCACTATGCGTTGATGTCTTTAGATGAACTCTCGTAAATTAAATCAGTTTCTATGGGGTATCAGGTCGATGGGTGGTACGGAACCCTTACTGTGAGAGTCCGACTCGCACTTAGCCGGTTTTATTATAATATGTTCAAGACAGTAAACTAGTACAATACCTACAACTAACAAACGCCCACAACATCTATTGAATACTACCTTATATTTGTTAACGTTTAGCACTGCGGTGTATCTACTTCAGCCCAAGCAGAAATGCAGTTACCCACTGGAAACACAGTTGAGTTCACTTATGAGGTGTCTACTGAAGCGTTCTGACCGTTCATGCATCGGATGCAAATGCTATTACACCATGTGTGTATGGAATAATGATACCTTGTTGAATAGCTACGTGGCTCACAGGTAGGGTTGGCAACTTTTTATAGACGAAATAATAGTAGTTTCGATCCCTAGCACCTAACCATATAGTATTTCAGAAAAAATCTGTGATAAAATAATAAGTATGTTAAAATCTTGAGTTGAAGTGCTGAGCTTTTTAGGGTTCTTTCTTTTAAAGTTTATGAACCTCTTTAAATGCAACTAATGTAATGATTGCGAAAAAACTAAAAAATCGTTTTATCAAAACTGAATATACGGTCAAGTGCTGTGTGAAGACAGACACGTGAAACATAATAACTGGCTCGATAAAAAATCATACAAATGGCACGAAATTGATATATAAAACGTGTACCTTGCTAAGAGATACCATCATGAAGGCATGTTATAGTTATATCAAAAGTTAACCCTATTAATTTTGGGTCATATTGAGAAAATAAATTTATAGTCTATATTATTACTTTCTATAAAAAAATACATAGTCGAGCAGTTCAAGTGCCCTACACTACAACTAAGTATTACATTATGTGGGTTAAAAATGGCCTTAATACAGGATTAGGTAATATGGTTCATATATTTTATGGTAGGTATATCATACCATGGTAAGGTATACCCATAGACCAGTAAGCCTCTAGACGCCGGTTAGCTGGACACCCCCGGTCACAACGCATATGCTCTACCACTGCATATCATACGTCCCTCCGCCAATCGGAACGTCACTCAGTCAGCGAGCGGCACCAATCATAAGGAATCATACCACCGAACTTATGAGCCGGCCAATCATAACGCGCCGTCCGCCCCCCTGACCCCACCAACGTTCTACGACTGCGTTCGAATACAAAACTTTCTTTATGCGGAGTCTTGTAGCTTACTGGTCTGTGGGTATACCTAATATATTTCAGATACAATATTTATTGTTCTCATCCTTATTGAAATTTTAATTATGTGGGATTTGTTGTCAAACTGTAGAGTTGATAATAGATGTAGTATAGTACTGATTAACTTGCATAAGATTTTGCTTCATAAATAAAGATAAACAATTAGTTTTCATGCCCAGTCAAGCAGACTATGCAGGTAAGTAATCGATTCAAAATACAGTTCAAAAATGAAAATATCAGGGACGATTTTTTTAGGTTAAGAAATATATATTCAATAAAAAAAAACATCATCGGTATTTAAATAAAATTAATTCAATTGAAATACATAACGACTTGGTGAAGTTCGCGGGAATCCGCTGAATATGGAAAGCGCAGAAACCGGTCGTTCGCAGCGTAGGGCGCCCCCCCGCTCGTTGGACCGACGACCTGAAGAACGTGGCTGGGGGGAACTGGATGCGGAAGGCAGAGGACCGAGTGTTGTGGCGCAACTTAGGAGAGGCCTATGTCCAGCAGTGGACTGCGATAGGCTGAGTTGATGATGATGAGGACTGGTCGTTGTAGCAATACTTGGGGGGGGGCTATGTCCAGCAGTGGACGTCGTTCGGCTGAAATGATGATGATGACATAACTATTCGCTGCCTTATTAAATAAATATATTTACTTTTGATCGAGTTCTATGAAAGCATCTTATTTCATCAAAATCGCACGAATACCAACACTGATTGGAAAGGCGCTTTGCATTCTTTTAATTTCCTGTATAATTAGCAATGACCGCAAAAATACCTCTAATTAATTTACTCTGAATACCTTTCAGGAGGGTATGGGTCCATGGGACAGATTCCAATAGATTCCTTAAACGATTTCCATTTTGCTTAGTCCCTTGTGAATTTCATCCCAAACCGAGTTACTTCCTAAATATCACATCTACTAAATATACATAAACCTGTCATATACAAGGTGTCAGTGTTATGACACCTTTCATGGTTATTATTGTAACGTGAAATCAACATAATTTTTTATTTATTTTGGTGAATAGAGTTGACTGTATTGTATTTACTAAATACTAGCGGCAGACCGTCCTGCTCAGAAAAGCAGCGCCAAGTCGTTAAAATCGTCCCTGCCGTTTAGGAGAACATCGGTAACAAAACGACAGCAGCGGCACCTACCGGGTCCAATTGTGTTTTCAAAGCATTCAGGAACCCATTAAAATCTACACACAAAATTTTATCCAAATCGGTTCAGCCGTTTAGGAGGAGTTAGGTGACAAACACACGTACAGAAGAATTATACAACGTGTTATTGAAGTAACTGTAAGTCTCTTAAGGGGTCAATGTACTCATCAATACGAACAACTTTTACTATAGCAGTAACCCTGAATTCGCGAAAAAAAAAACAGCTGATCCCTACATTTTGTCGATTCATGTGAACAAAAATATAGGGGACAAATGTTTTTTTTTTCGCGATTTCAGGATTGGTCCCATAGTAAAAGTTGTTCATACTGATGAGTACAGTGACTCCTTAAGAGGTTTCCAGTTATTTCAGTAACACGTTGTATATATTAAGAAGATAATACAAACATGAAATAAAATTTGTGAATATTTATATAGTATTTAGCGTTGGCGATATTTTTTTTGCTAATTTCGTTGAATATGCAGACGCAATACCATTGTTTAAATAAACTTTAAACTTACAGATAATAAAATTTTATCTTTCTTAATTTATCACATTATTTCAAACACGATTTCTGAGTAATACTTACATTAACACACAAGAACAAGAAAACACAGAAAAAAATGGCGTATTTAAAAAACATTTTTGCGAAAAACCCAACTTGTCAGCTAAGATGAAACACACTGACCTTAGTACTGGTAAACGCTACGTTTATGTACTAATGTATTAGGCTTATTTGCATAGGTACAGTCGTGGGCACTCTGCAGGTAAACTAACATATTGTGGCATTACCCTTTTGATACACTGCAAATCTTTCCGTGTACCGCGTATTGTGTGAAAGAGACCGTGCTGAACTTATGGGTGGTTTTTTAGGGTTCCTTCAAAGCTGCGTACTCATCGCCAGAATTCACGTGTAAATTGTAATGCAAAAATTCAAAATTCGATATTGAGCATTACATTACAATAGTGCGCCAGGTACTCGCCTCAACGTAGTAGTAGAGCTCCTTTGTGAAAGAGCTCGTCCGGGGAAGTACTACCACCGTACCAACTTCTCCACCAAATAGTGATGCTTGCATTACTGTGTTTCGGTCTGAAGGGTACGGGTGCCAGTGAAATTACAGTCACATGAGACTTTCCATCTTCATGTCTCAGTTTGGCGAACCGACTTGCGGTACCATTTAGGCAACAGCCTAGGTGGTATTGCAGTTGTTATGGGCAAAGGTAACCGCTTAACATCAGGTGGGCCTTTAGCTCGTATACTATAAACGAATTCACCGGTGTAATGCTCAAACTCTAGCTGTTATATTACATGGTCACGGTGAGTACGCTCCCTAATACGAACATTAAGACGTTATTGACCCATGAGAGGGATTGATAATGATGAAACAGAGTATTCACACTATCTATACCTATTACTTATCACCCATAAAGTGAAGATAGCTTACTATGAATTTGACGTTTTTACGTTTATTGGATTTTATTACGTCAAGATCTGAGAATTTATCAAAATAGAGAGGTTATCAATTGCGTATTCTGTTTTAGCTAGTTATCGTTAACAATAAAATCCTGTAGGTCTACTCGCGTTTTACGAACGACAAACGAAGTACGAACTTTCGTTCTGACTGATACTTACATAATAAAGATAGGCACATAAAAAAGGCACAATTAAGATAGACTACGGTTCATAGTCGTATACAATTTACCGGAGATGAGAAAAACAAACGTCAAAACACGATCATCGCATGCGATAAGGGAACTATGGTTGACCGGAGTAGCAAATTGTGCGATGAATCGTACGATTTATCGAATATCGTCGAACGGGAGTAGACCCCTAGTTCCTATTTCTTATTAATTATCAGATTTAGGCTAAATAAGACTGGTGTATCTTAACCAATATGAAGCGTAGCATCCGTGGGGCTGAATTGTAGACCATGGGAATATTATGTGCCACGTTCAGGTAAAAAACGGCAGCCGGCGCCGGTCCACCGAACGCTATTCGAGGTTCATGTATGGGGACCTCCTTTGTGCTTTAACTTTGGTTTTTTAACTATTACCTATGATAGTAGCAATAGTAACAACTATTATGGTTAAGAATATCCAGATAGAAAGAGAGAGAAAATTAAAAGATACGGTTAAAGAGACTGACAGACAGATGGACGGAAAGACAGACGGTGCAGGCAGATAATAGGGTCCCGTTGGCACCCTTTGGGAACGAAAACCGTTTTTTATTTTATTTTAGCTTTAGTTTCATTCTTAGGCAAGTATCAACAAAGACGATCTTTGGCGATTTGAGTGGACTATGTAAACAAATAAGTTTTAAATTCATCATTATAACAATAATTAACAATCAATATAAGAAATCAGACGTAAAGAATTGCACCACCCTCTCTCTTCTCATGGGTGGCGTAAAAGGTGACTAAGGGATTCACCGGAAGATGGGCAGCAGCGTTCTCTGAGTATTTAAACAACCAACTGCGATCGCCAACCCGCCTGCCAAGCGTGGCGATTATGGCATATCCCCCACTTTGGGGGAGGCCTTTGTCCAGCAGTGGACGTCTTGGCTGAAATGATGATGATGAACTATTAATAATAACTATTAACAATTATTGTACCTAATTCAAAAAAGTCGTTTTCAATCTTTACGACCTTTTAAACGTAACATAATGAGTTTTCAGTAATTGATGTTTAATTAAGCATTTAATGAGCAGTTTATGTATTGACTTTGTTAAGACTTCTAATTAAGTATATTTTTTTCATTTTCCAATATTTAAATATTTTTAATGAGTAGACAAACATTGTTTTTCATCAAATAGTTTATACTTACAAAGAAGTACAATTCAAATACTCCTTCTTAAATAATATTCTTTCTTTTGGAATGCCACTTCGTAAGTTTTCTCTTGGAGGAAGTAATATCCTGGAGTTATAGTAATAATATTATTATAGCTGTAATTTTTTGTCTTGCATAGGCAGCAACGTGATAGAAAGAGATAGATATTACGAGCAGTATGGCCTTCAAATACCAATGTTACGTAATGTTACGATACTAGCGAGTCACCAAAGTGGTGACAAATTCCATACAAATAGGCGTGACTCAAGAAAATAAAACAGCTTAATTCCGATTTTTATCACTTAAATATACTACTGACAAAATACTTTCTAACACATCGTGACGTTTATGCAATAAAGCAGTGTACAGCTGAGGAGACAACTCAACTTATTACCTACTACTCCAGGCTAGGTACTTTCTCCAAGACTTCTCAGCAAATATTTTGTGTGAAACTTGTTTTTCTTAACGTCATAGTTAAGAAGATGACGTCATAAAAAGTAATGTTGTTATAGCACAAAAAAGGCTTTTCCTATTAAAAAAACTTAGAGCTCGTACAGATGTAAGCATTTTATTTAGGGTCGGTACCGCCTCGGGTTTGGTGCGCATCCGAGTGTTGTCACAGAGGTTATTGCAGTTTTAGGTACTATACTAATCATAATAAAGTTTATTTTGAAACCTCTTAGCGAGCATGGCATACGCACAGAGGCCGCGTGGTCTCACGCGTGCAATCCGCGTAAACCAACTCACCTACGCTCTTGCTCCTTGGCTAGTCCTTGCATCTTAGTGGACGCCGCTGTCTGGTTGTTGCGCGTTTGCAGTGTGAAGCTTAGTCTTTGCAGTTGCGGCGTGTATGCATTATAAAAGCGTAGTCGTATAATCGCACCCTTACTTTGACTCCTTAGTCACATTTTACGATATCCACGTATGGAGAAGAGGTTATCCAATGCTTTACCATAGTAAACAAAAGGGTAGTTCGCTGAATATCAGTTAGGTATTATGTTATCGACTGTGCGGCATCAATTGCACTAATAGTCAAAGTGCTCCGCCACAATTGTTTGAAGAGATTCAAAGGTTCAGTAGATATCGATACACGAGTGAAGAAATTTAATTGATCGTCCGGCGCACCCTGGGCAGTCAGCCCCGCTACCAACCTGCTGACTGGCTAATCTTTTTCCCACGGCATTAACTCATTATGTAGCTCATGTCGACACGACAGAAGAAGAAGAAGAAGAAGAATATACATAGAATCCATAAATAGACTAAGGGGTGTGCTTAGTACAAAAAGCGGAGAGGGTAGAAATAGTGATCTATGGATACTGCCATGCTAGGCGCATCACCTCACCGCATTCGACTTATTAATACGAAACACTATCTACAGTGATTATTGCAATCGATTAGAAGAATATTTCAAAAGTTAAGGAACCATTTTTTCAAATTTTTGGAACGACAATCAAGTACTGAATATCTTCCTTCAATAAGTAACTCATTCCACCAGACTACCTGTATATATCTCATTAAATATGGAAAGGGAATAAATAAACCGGATAGACAATGAATCGTTTAATAGTTCGATTGTTCTAATCTACACATTTAATAACAATTAATAGGTACTAAGATTATTATGAGTTATAAAAATCTTTCAAAATTCATAACTATGCCAAAATGCATACTTACCTATTCCTACAAAGACTAGTTACCTAGTAGTAGGTAAGTATGCATTTGTGGGCCTGTTTCACCACCTGCTGATTAAAAAAGTGCCGGTTTACATGTCTGGCAGATAATTTCATACAAATCTTGTTCTATTTTGAATTTATCTGACAGTTAGTGCCTATCTGGACATTGTGAAACAAGCCCTAATTCAACTTTCTATAACAAGTTTCGCAACAATTTTATTTAATTTCAACAACATCATCAGCTCAGCCTATCGCAGTCCACTGCAACAAAAACAATACAACAAATAAACAAGACAAACAAGAAATAAAGAGATAATTTAACAATAAATAAATACTATGTAGATACACGATATATGCCTTTATATTAATAATAATAATAACGTCTTCTTAAGGGTAAAACAACTTTTAGTAGTTTTCCGATTTTCAAATTCACAAGCTTCAATTCATTTTCGTCCGTACTGAAAAGAAAATAAGAGGATTATGAATCAAATAATAAAAGTTATTCTTCATTTATTTATCTTATCTGATATAAGGTAAGAATATTTATTTGGTTCTGTCCATTTCGTTTCCTTAACACTTTGTCTGTTCCAGTTTTGTCAAATCATGTCTACCTGATATATCAGAATGTTAAATAGGAAGGTAATGTTAAAATTAGTTGTCATTTAAAAACAAAATGGGTTTTAGGCTAAGATAAAAAAAACATTATCCACAAAACCGTGACAAATAAAATTCCTCTATTCCTACTCAGACCACTTTGGTGGTGGTGGTATTGAACTATTTCAATAAATAATAGAATGAATTCTGATAATTTCTTTATTTTTGGTAATTTCATTTACATAGATGTAAAATCTTCTTCTAAAATGTAAAAATTCTTCATTGACATTACTGTCTTTAGTACGCACGTACGGTTTAAAAAAGCGTCCATTTATATTGCGGCGGTGGCGGCGCGACGCCGCCACGGTGGTTATTATGCCCATTTGAGAAATACTTGGTTTCGTAGGTATTGTTCCTTAATGTACTCGTTTTCGTCTCTAGATGAATGATCTCCTGTATATTATTATTTATCACAGTATTATTATTTTTATCCGACTGCGCCAGAAGGAGGGTTATTTTTTTCGAGTGTATGTATGTATGTATGTATGTATATTTCTTTGGCACGCTCTGTAGCCTAAACGGCTTGATGGATTTTAGCTTGAGAGATGTCGTTAGATTCGTCTTAACCGTGAGAGTGACACTGGGTATATTAAAATTACAAAAATCAAAATGGCCGCTTTTTGGCGCCATATAAAACGGCTTCAAAAATTTTTTTTCCTTCAAAACCTATCGAGTGTGGTATCAAAATAAAGGGTTTAATAAATGCTTTACAAAAATATACACAACTTATATGTTTAAATGTAATTTGGAATGAGAAATGCTAAAAAACAACAAAATATTTAACGTTAAAAATGAATCAGCGCGATAAAACATGACAAAACTAAAAAGTTTAAAATAAAAAAGTTAATTAACAAAACCAAAAAACCCGACTGCGTGTAAAAATAACTGAAAAGATGTAAACAAGACTTGTGTAGGTAAGTCCATGTGAAAGTATCAAATCAACAGGCATTCGGAGGCTACTTAGGCTATGAACTATGAACTACTTTGACCAAAACATACGTAGCCTCCGACTGCGTGTTGATTTGATACTTTCACATGGACTTTCCTACACAAGTCTTGTTTACATCTTTTCAGTTATTTTTACACGCAGTCGGGGTTTTTGGTTTTGTTAATTAACTTTTTTATTGAATGCAAAATTAATTACGAAGATAATATTGAACCAATAAAAGTGCTTATAATATTAATGTCACTATTAACACTATTACACTATTAACAACTTCACATCATCACAAATAAATGTTGACGTTCATTAATTATAAATAATTGGTATATGTACATTGGTACACTCCTATTTAAGAGCGTCAAAGTTTAACTTTATCAAATTGCTCTAATTGGACTGTTCATTAACTTGATATTCTTGTACATGTCTCTCCTAATATAACTTTAAATAAGTACCAACATTACTTAACAACAAGCGTTGCCAGATTAGTTTTTCTAAATATTAAGACATAAATAAATAAGTGGGATTTAGGCATCCTGCTCAAGGTGCTGGTGGTACACGTCCTGAGAGGGCTGAAAAACGGGACGTCACACCAAAAGCGGGACATCTGGCAACGCTTCTAATGTCATAGAGAAGGTAAAAAATAAACAAAAAAAATCTGTTGCTAGTAGCAACAGATTTTTTAACTTAAAAATGTTTATTGTTTGGTAGATATTTGTTGTGTAAATAATGATACCTAGGAATATGTTATGTTACTTACATAACATATTCCTAGGTATCATTATTTCTTTTCGTTCGTTCGTTTAATTCTTTTAGGAATTTTTGAAAACTTTATATGACGGACAGTGAAATGACAATGGCACATTGGAAAGAAAAATGGATTCTTGATTAGGTTTTAGAAGGACAATATTTAAAATCTTGCCAACCTTTAAAATATGAATCTCCCAAAGTGATGTAACTGCTTTATCGATCTCAAGATAAATCAAAGCCTGTTTCAAAGCAATTTATATCTTTGATTATACTTTTTTCACAGTAGCTAAGCATTAAAAAAAAAAACCACTTAAAGATAATACAGACAACATACTTTTGTCTCTTTCTAATAAATTGTTTTTTTTATAGTATAGGATGGCTAAACGAGCTAAAGGCCTACCTGATGTTAAGCGGTTAACTTTGCCCATAACGACTGCAATACCACCTAGGCTGTTGCCTAAATGGTACCGCAAGTCGGTTCGCCAAACTGAGACATGAAGATGGAAAGTCTCATGTGATTGTAATTTCACCGGCACCCGCACCCTTCAGACCGAAACACAGCAATGCAAGCATCACTATTTGGCGGAGAAGTAGGCACGGTGGTAGTACTTCCCCGGACGAGCTCTTTCACAAAGGAGCTCTACTACTACTAGAACACAGCATACTAGCAGTATGTGAACTTCATTACATTTTAGGAATTATAGCGATACATAGTTGTTACATCATAAGAAAAGTAACTTTACATGTCGTAGCTGTGGCAAAGAGGTTGACATTCAGCATGGTGTTGTGTTGTAACGTGAGCCACAACACAGCGCTGATTTTCAGTGTCATCCCCAAGTGACGAGCGGAGCATTTGACATATTTGAGCAATTGTGAGCTTTAGGTGCTCATTTTTGCTACGCACGTTTTGTACCCAGAACCTCCACATACACAATAATTTTAAACAAACAAAAAGACAAAACTCACAATCACACATAACACTAATATAATTCTAAAAGGATAAACATAAATCGTTTTGAATACATTTGGAGAGCAAACAGACCTTCGGTTCGTAAACTAAGTAACTGATCAAACAGAGGAGTTTATGTTACGTTAAGCCACAGGTTATGCATTGTATACATTAGAATAGTAGCGTTTACTTAGTCTGATTCGTATAGACCAAGTTGTTAAGTGTTGGGGGGTAAATATTGAACTTATGTAGTTATCTTTATGCTTTGTTTCCCGATCAAGGCTCAAGTTAATAGGTTTTTTCTGAGCAGTGTTCCACCATCATCGATGGCAACATCGCTTAAAATCAGGTGAGGTGGCGGTCTAACGCAAGCCCATTCGTCTATCGTGTAAAAAGATTTACCAGTCTGCAGTGGAGTGCAGTGGTCTACTTCATTTGAATTTAATTGTGGTATAAGTTATTGATTTTTGTATGTAGGAAGACTAATTTAGCATTAATAGGTCTATTGATTGAAAGATAAATAAACCAAACCACTGTATCCAGAACACAGAACTACAATAGAATGGTTATAATCACAATTTTACTTGCGATTCATGCGTGGCAACTTTCGAACAAACTACGCCTCCTATATTGACGTCATTAATTTTTAAAAATTAACTTTAATCAAATGTACTTTACAGCTTTTGTTTCTGCTGTTAGAAACAGCATATTAAGGCATTTTTGCGGGTTTTTGTTACAGTATTTACAGAAACAAGTCATTAGGCGTACTGAGAAAGGCTTTGAAATGCAATGCACTATGGTGCAGAGTGCTGCCACGCGCACCCTGCCCACTTGGCCATTCTATCTATTTCTGTGATCCAGAAACTTGGGAAGAAAGCAAGCATTAAGATTTTTTTTAAATCAACCCTGAAGTGTCTTATAGTATAGCACAATTGTATACGCAAACGATGTTGTATTCAAAAGCTAGTTTATTTGTAATGTGAAACATAATGAAGAAGGTAGACCTTGAATTGAATGTGGAAGTTGAGGTAACTCTTTTTGAAGTACTTAAGGCGTTAAGTAAAAAATATTAAAAGAAAGAAAAAAAAAATTTGCCTCGTTACAGGCGAGAAAAAAATAACACATTAATAATCAAATTAAAAATAACATGTCTTGAGACTAAAAAAGGCCTCCATCTCAGCATATGCACCCAAATGTACTGAAATTAGGTACTGATATCATCACTTCTGTCTCTCACAAATTACAATAGTAACGTTTTTTTAGGGTTCCGTACCCAAAGGGTGCAAACGGAACCCTATTACTCTCGCTACGCTGTCCGTCCGTCCGTCCATCCGTCCGTCCGTTCGTCCGTCCGTCCGTTCGTCCGTCCGTCCGTCCGTCTGTCTGTCACAGGGCTGTATCTTTGTAACGGTAATAGATAACCAGTTGAAATTTTCACAGAAAATGTGTTGCTGTGAGGTGTATCACGACAAATACTAAAAACAAACAAAAAAGTCTAAAACCAAAGGGGATCCCCATACAAGAAACCTCGAAAAACATGCATTTTTTTCAACGTTTTTGTTTTTGTTTTATCTTCAAAACGGTAATACATACCAGCGTCAAACTTGGTCTGATTATAGTGCATACTATCTAATTTAGCAACAAATACTAAAAACAGGACAAACATAGACATATGTGGTGGTACCTACGGAAGAAAGAGATGCAAAAATTCACATTTCGCGTACGTTTGTTGATGTCTTTTGATAAACTCTCGTAAATTAAATCAGTTTCTATGGGGTATCAGCTCGATGGGTGGTACGGAACCCTTACTGTGTGAGTCCGACTCACACTTGGCCGGTTTTTAATAAACATTTAAGCAAAATTCGTGTACGAAAGTAGGTATTTTTTTAGCATTATTAAAATAAGTAGATCATTTGTATGTGTAAGTTTTCTTTGCATTTTTGTGAATCAGTTCGTATTTTAATTTTCCTACATAATAATCCAACTTTTTACAACGCGGTCATAGACGGATTTGCTACCTCCATAGATTATGCAGTCTTTATACAGATAATTATATTCCAGTTTGTTTTTGTCATATTTTACACGAAGCTCGTAAATAATATTAGTTTTGGTGTAATAATTAGTTGCAATCTTAAATAGAACTGAATGTTAACAAAACTACGGACAAATAAAACCTAATCTAAAGTATCAAAGCAAAATAAAATTACGTGAAACAATGATTAGAAACGAGTATCTAGGTTCCATAAAGTTATCAGCGCCGTCTTTTAATAAAAAATCTAGGGAGAATACAGAATTGGTCGACAGCCAGTATCAGCCCTATAAAAAAAAACGGCAAAGTGTGAGTCGGACTCACGCAGTAAGGGTTCCGTACCACCCATCGACCTGATACCCCATAGATACTGGTTTAATTTACGAGAGTTAATCAAAAAACATCAACGATCGTAAGCGAAATATGAATTTTTGCATCTCTTTCTTACACAGGTACCACCACATATGCCTATATTTGCCTTGTTTTTAGCTAAACTACATAGTATGCACTATAATCAGACCAAGTTTGACGCTGGTATGTATTATCATTTTGAAGATAGAGCAGGAACAAAAACGTTGAAAATAGCATGTTTTTCGAGGTTTCTTGTATGGGTTTGGTTTTAGACTTTTTATTTTATTTTTAGTATTTGTCGTGATAGACACCATAGTAACACATATTCTGTGAAAATTTCAACTGGTTATCTATTACCATTGCAAAGACACAGCCCTGTGACAGACAGACGGACGGACGGACAGCGTAGCGAGAGTAATAGGGTCCCGTTAGCACCCTTTGGGTACGGAACCCTAAAATCATGGACTTAGCACATTCTTGGTTCTACCTTGTGCAGGCAAACAAATATTTTAAATAGTTTTTGTTTAAGTAAAAGATAGAGGAAGCGATGGACACATGGACACGGATCGATATAAGCTATTTCCTGATTCGATTTGTTATTTAACACATACCAAATAGTTAATATAGCTGGTAAATCCTTTCATGCCCATAGCCATCAAATCATTCTGCTTAGCTGGATCCAATGGTGACCCCATCGGCGTCATGTATTGATCGACTGCCTTGTTCACCTCTTGCATAATCCCACCCACTTGGTCCTGGTATGTTGCAGCTCCCAGGGTTGGTACTGATTGCGTTTGTGGAACAAATGGAAAGTAATCATTGGCTGCTTGAGCAATATTCCATGCTGTGGACCAACCTTGAGGTTTCGCATGGCCCTGAAATAATTGAATTTGAGTTTACGATTGATTGGAATAGGACTAGTAAACAGGAGCATCAGACCAAAATAACAAGATAGACGGAGCGCGTAGAACTAGGGAATGAAGCCAGAAAAAGGAATACAAAATGGCAAAGGAGTACCTACTATTCCGCCCACAGTGTAGCGCGAGCCGCAATCTGGAGCGTACGTCTAATCCTCAAACTAATAGAATAAGATTGACGCTGCCGATCGCTGCTCGCGAACACTGTGGGTGAAAGGTACTCCTTTAGCATTTTGTATTCCTTTTTCTACGCACTTCGTCTATCTTGTTATTTGGGTCTGAGACAGGAGCTAAATATTTGAATCGCTCGTGTAATACGAAAACTCTTTTTATATAATGTTAATAGTACTGTTACAATTTTCTGCTTACTGACAATGTGAAAACATTATTTATCGCAGTAAACTCACATGAATATAATTTATTTATTAACACACATAACAGGGATAAAATATATTTTATGAGTTTTTAAAATGTGATTAATTTCACACAAAAGTGCTTCAAATATTTCACTCCATGATAATTCCATAATGTACTTGTAACGTACCTCTTCAGAAAAGTAACATGTCGAAGTTATAGCCAAAACATTATATATAGGTACTTTAGAAACAATAATTTGCTAATAAATACGCCTAATTATGTATTCATTCGGATGCCGCTATTCTATTTAATGGCCTATGATTATCATATAAATGGAATATCCTATTATTCTATGCTATTCCTAAATTAAGGAGAGATTTATTCAATTTGAACTAACCTAATTATATGAAGCTTATTCAACAGACTTTTAGAAGAATTTTGAATCAAAACAGCAAATACTCTGAATTTACCAGGTTTTTATTTACTCGCTTTCAGTCCTGTCTGTCGGTTCGGTACAAATTTTTGAATAACTTCTCGGTGTGCCAGAAACTCTACGATTAAGGATAGGTTCTTTCCTCATAGCAGAAACTTGAATTTTTAAATAGAACTGAACTGAATGACAATGCAATATTTAACTCTCTTTCTTTTTAAAAATGTGGTTTAAAAAAAAAAAACAATTTTGTTTAGTGCTTCGATTAAAGGGATCTAAAACAATATTTGGTAAAAAAGATATTGAGACATTTTTTTCTGTTGATAAAAAGATATTTTTAAAGGTAATTTGAAATTAGTATTCTTGAATCGACGAAAACGGAACAACTGTATCCGATGAAATCAAAAACGAATACGACACCACACTCAAAATACTCACAACGTAAAATGCGGACGCAAATAACAAAATCGAAAGAAAAGACATCTTTGACTAATAACTACTAAAATAATACGAAAAATAAACCTTGTACCCTATATAAATAGAACGGTTCTTTTATTACCTTTGAGTGAATAAAAAATGTCACGTCTGAGTGATAAAGTTAATTTCTGAAGTATGAGAAGTCAACCATTGTTTGTTGGTAAGAAACTGGTGCATGCATACGTTATCAGAAGACGATATTTATTAATGATCACTACATATTAAAGGTGTAAGTCAAGTAATGTCAAGACCGAAATTCGGCCGGGAGGACATTATTATTATTGCACATCACTGTACTCGGGGGTCCTATGGTTCAGATATACCCAAATGGCTTACATTACAACGCTTTAAAGATCAAATATAGCAAGCAACTCGTTCAGGGTGCTTTTGTGGTTGCCACACTATTTTAGCGCGTTGGCAATGTTTGCCGAAGTATGTACGGGTTCGAAGCCATCCTACATAAGAAGTCTGCCTCACTACTGAGCAGGCTGCACGGCAGCCCTAACACCATTCTGCGAGCAATAGCCACCCAGGCTGATAGCCCGCTTGTGTGAGTGCTGGTCAACCAGACCAAATCACTGCTAGTTATTAAGTACTAACAAGGGATAAGTTACGTTAGATGAATAAATAATAATAAATTAAAGTCCCCTAACGCGCTGAGTTTTCACCAATAGAAAGAGGGATTATCTATGAAGGTTATAGGCTATAATACCCATATACCATACCACATATTACCCATATATTATACCCATGCGAAGCCGGACCGGCTGCCTAATTGCGTAACTCACTCGCGATCGCATTCATCTGGATTTCAATGTTCATTGCTCCGTGTGTTTTGACAATCCGTCAAATTGATAACTACGTACCACGCAATGAATATTGCTGTAATTTAAAAATGGAAGCTGATGTCAATGTGAATGCATTACACAATTACCCCACGGCTGCCGAATTGTGTAACTCGCTCACGATCGCAATCATTTGGATTTCAATGTACATTGCTCTGAGTGTTTTGAAAATCCGTCATATTGACAACTACGTACCACGCAATGAATATTGCTGTAATTTCAAAATGAAAGCTGATGTCAATGTGAATGCATTACACAATTACCCCACTGGTCGCTACTCGCTAATAATTTATAATGTCTGATGTCTGATCCTTTGTTTGATTTTTTTGTGTCAATTACATAAAGTCCACATTGGCCCTTAACTACAGCATTATCACTTGTTTTCTTGAAAAAAAAAAAACATTCACATAAAACGTCCCTCGGGCACATATCAATAAAATGCGAGACGACCCGCTAATAGAACCAAATTCTGTCAGTCATATTTATAAAAATAGTGTCCACATAACTAGCGCAAAAAATATATGTTCTGTTACTTGCAGAAACGATGTTTTTTTATAACAGGGAGGCTAACTAGCAAGTGTGTCACCTGATGGTAAGCAATCTCCGCCACCCATGGACATCCGCAACACCAGGGGAGTCGATGCGTTGCCGACCTTTTAAAAAGACGTATGCTCGTTTCTTGAAAGCTCCCATTACTAATTGTTTATGGAAAACTGCTGACGGGAGTTGGTTCCACAGTTTAAATGATATTCCTAATATTTATCTTCCCCATTGATTTTTTCGGGTCGCATCCGCATAGTATATAGCAAAAAAAATATCGCACCCATAATGGCGGCTCAAAGTTCGAAAAAAATAACTCATTATGAAAACAGATTGTATCACAATACTGATCAGATGGAAAAATATTTGTCATGATTCATTTAACGAAAGTTGTTTTGAATTTGTCAAAACTGTGGCATTTGAATTCATCGCTGTGCGAATATAAACTCACAATAGGTACAGCTCATAGTGAAGATATTTTGTTTCATTCTTTGTCCAAAGAGCCCTAAATGGAACAGGGCGATTTTTTTTTTACTCTTATATCTGCTATCTATACTTGGTGTTAAATTAACAGACCGTGTTTGAAACACAATACTGCGCTCCATAATGCAAATTGTTGACGTGGGTCAGAAGGTCGCCCAACTGAAGTAGGAATGGGCAAGGCACGTCTGCCGCATGCCAAATGAGCTGTGGGCCAGTGTAGCACAGGACTGGAGCCCTGAGACAGCGAGACGGGGTCGCGGCAGATTGCGCAGGAGATGGAGAGACAAGCTCGATGTCTTTCTGGACAACTGGCAGGAGGCGGCACAGAACAGCGATAGATGGAAGGAATTGAGGGAGGCCTTTAGCCAGCATTAGGACAGTACAGGCTAACAAAAATTAAAACTGGTATCTGGACAGTGAACGTGCTAAGCTGTATCTTAATATGCCAAATAGATATGCTGGTATCTGTTGTAAAAGTTGGAGAACTCCTTCCAGGTATTCAACTACTCTTATGACAGAGAACAAAATGGGGTTTTTGGGATAGGTAATTCAATTCAATTCTAAGGTTTTATTTCGAATAAGCATTTACCGAGCATTTTTGTTGAGGCAAGTGGAAACGCTCAGTAACATCAACGTATGTTTAAACGATTTATTCACGAAATATGTTAGTTTTTAGGGTTCAGTACCCGAAGGGTGCCAAACGGGACCCTATTACTCTCGCTACGCTGTCCGTCCGTCCGTCTGTCTGTCACAGGGCTGTATCTTTTGAACGGTAATAGGCAACCGGTTGAAATTTTCTCAGAATATGTGTTGCTATGAGGTGTATCACGACAAATACTAAAAACAAAAAAAAGTCTAAAAACAAAGGAGTCCCCATACAAGAAACCTCAAAAAACATGCATTTTTTTTAACTTTTTTGTTTCTGCTCTATTTTCATAACGGTAATATATACCAGCGTCAAACTTGGTCAGATTATAGTGCATATTATGTAGTTTAGCAACAAATAGTAAAAATAAGACAAACATAGATATATGTGGTGGTACCTGTGTAAGAAAGACGTGCAAAAATTCATATTTCGCACACTGTGCGTTGATGTCTTTTGATAAACTCTCGTAAATTAAATTAGTTTTTATGGGGTATCAGGTCGTTGAGAGGTACGGAACCCTTACTGCGCGAGTCCGACTCGCACTTGGCCGGTTTTTTTCATACTCCGTCACCGTGTTGCAAACGTGACTAGGAGACATTTTCTTAGCAATGGCCACGATAGTACGACACATGATTAAGATAAACACGTAATTACTCGTCATTACTAAAGTTATCTTTGCTGCTACAAGTACTAATTGTTATTTTGTGAGTTCTTTGTTTGTTATAAACACAGACATAGTGAAAAATATTCGTATTAAAACATTAATATTTTTGTTATATCCGTGTGTATAAAAACATACACGAATTAATTGAACAATTGAAGAAGGCGTCTCTCGAATCTTTGCGTCACAAAAAACACACTGTACTTTTTTAGTGTATAGATCATTTTCAAACTTTATTGTCCGAAAATTTTCGTTCTCTTAGGTATACAACTATATTTTATCACAAATCTTTCACAGTCCAAGCTGCTCGTTTAAGGAATGCTTTACCTGTGCCTATAAGACGTGCTCAGTCGCTAGCTTCTTTCAAAAAACTTGTAAAGAAACATTACCTCTCTGTATAAATTGTTATTTTATTGAGATGTTGCTACACTGGTATTCACATATACACGTATTTTATTTTTTAAAGAATATTATTTGTTGTTAGATTTGTATATATTGTATATATTTGGTATGTACGTGGGACACTCAGAAAGTTTTGCGAAACTAAAAAAAATTGTTCTATACGTACATATATTTTTATCAAATCTTTTCAAAGTACTTTCCACCAGCCTCTATACAAAGATTCATGCGCCTAAACCAGTTTTCAAAACACTTTTTCCAGTCCGCCGCAGACACCTCGTTTACAGCCTGCTCGAACGCAGCCAGCGCATCTTCCGGTGACGAAAATTGTATCCCTTTGAGCTGATTTTTTATTTTTGGGAATAAAAAGAAGTCACACGGTGCTAGATCAGGGCTGTAAGGAGGGTGACCCAGGAGTTTGACTGGCGTGCTGTCCAGGAAGTCCCTCGTTTTGAGTGCGGTGTGCGCAGGTGCATTGTCGTGGTGGAGCAGTAGCCCGCGGAGCCCTGTGTTTGGTCGCTTGTTGCTTATAACAGAGAAAACTTCTGGCAAACATTTGGTAGTATACCATTCGGCATTAATGCTTCTTTGATCCCGTAAGGGAATTGATACCAAGTGGCCAGTCAAATTAAAAAAGCTAGCGATCAAAATCTTACCCCCGCTTCTAGATCGCTTCACTTTGGTAGGCGTTGGCTCATTTTGAAACACCCAAACAGTCGACTGGCGCTTGGTTTCTGGGTCGTATTGATAAATCCAGGACTCATCACCTGTAACGATGTCGTAAACACGCCGAGACGAGCCTGCTTCAAATTTGTTAAGCATATCACGGCACCATTCCACCCGGGCCTGCTTCTGAGCATCGGTGAGGTTGTGCGGCACCCAGCGTGATACTATCCTCCTCACGCGAAGATGGCTGTGTAGAATCTCGTGAACGCTTCCCGATCCAATCTTCAATATGTGTTGAATCTCCTGATATGTAATTCGCCTATTGTCTTGGATTAAATTTTTCACTGCTAGCACGTTTTCTTCGGTAACAGCCGTCAAAGGGCGACCGCTTCTTTCGTCATCCCCCAAAGTTGGTCGACCGCGCTTGAATTCGTTATACCAACGATACACGGTTGCCTTGGAAGGGCCTTCATCCATGAATGCCATTTGAAGTCTATCGTACGATTCATCCGGTTTCAGGCGACACTTGAAATCGTATAAAATCATAGCTCTAAAATGTTCCCGGCGCAGATCCATATTTCAGTGAGACACAATACTTTGAATTAACTCGCAAAAAATGTAGAGGGAAATTTTGAAATTGGAACTTACTTATTTTTACTTATAAATAATCATATTTTCGAAAAACATTATAACTGGCCAGTCTCCCATATATAAAAACTTTTTTTCGCAATACTTTCTGAGGGGCCTGGTATTTATGGATATATATTTGAATTTATTTATACGTGTATTATTTTCTATGGTAGGTAAATATTTATTTATTTATTGTATTATATATTAGTAAACTTTATGAAAGTGCACCACGTACTGCTCCCATCTATTTTTCACGTCTTCCTTGTCCATCCAAAGGTTGTCTGGAAGATATTGCTATTCGTGATAAGGCCGCCAACATACCCTTATTTTACATGTTAGTCCTAAGTTTAATAATGTTAATGGTATAAATAAAGAATATTCTATCTATTTATTTATTTATTAAATTTATGCACACACAGAGAAATAATAATAAAATACATAGAAATGAATAGTACAAAGGCACTGCTTATTTCTATAAGAAATTTCTTCCAGCAGACCTGCGAGAGGAAAATTTGAAGCAAAGAGATGTAGACACAGTGTGTCAAGTAATACTAATAAATATACCTACATATATATATACTCATACATAAACTAATATATAACGTAAAATAAATATAGTAAAAAAATAATAAACATAGTCTAGGTATACTTACACAATATCAAAATAGAAAACATAATACATAACATTATTAGGTACAACCTATGTGGATGAGGATAGATAATGCTCTTTTACACGTTTTTTGAAGGTGGAAACAGTCTATCAATATATCTATCTATCTATAACCAGTTTGTAACAGGCAAAATGGAAGCAAAGTTGTTATCAACTTTTTCATAATATTTTAAAATAACCTGAGAAAATCGAGTTGCTACAGTGTTTGTAAGGCACTACAATTATGAAGGGATGCTGTTTATTTAAAAAAAAAACACTTGACGAGGATCCAATATTAAACTGCAGATTAAAATTCTAATTGTAAGCAATTTCCAGGTTAATTGAAATGGCAAATGAAACAAAAAACAATCAACTCCGAATTGGACTCTGAAAACTGTTCACTGCTATAAAATTGCTTGCCTTTTTCTGAAAATTGCTGTAAACCGCACCACGAAAATAAAAATAAATGAGTTTTTTATTTACCTACGATTTTTTACAACTTTTTGTACAATAATTGTGACGGATTAAGTGAATTTCAATGCAATATAAAATGCTTCGAAAATCTAAGCGAATTGTATCAAGCCCAATTTGACTTACAGTACTTATCCAGTGTGAGCTCGATATCTGCGCGGCATGTCACATCACAAATGACATGAATTCATGCACTAGTGCAGGGGCTCCCAAATCTTTATGGTTTCGGAACCCTAAAACTAACCACTAACCTAAACACTAACGAAACGAACTCAATTAATTGAATGAAAAAATTTTTAGCTTGTTTGCGGAACCCTGGCTTTCCTTCATCGGAACCCAAAGGTTCCGCGGTACCCACTTTGGGAATCGCTGCACTAGTGAATAGCCGAAACAAGACAACTGTAAGAACTAAACATGATATCTGAATAACTAAAAATAACATCAAAACGTCATCATTCTTTTTCTCTGGAATCGGTAATAGCTATTTTATCATAGATTTCTTGAACAAGAGAGATACGCCTTCAATGCAAAATATTTTTGTGCATATTTTGGTGTCGCCGCTTTTCTTTCATTTATTTTACAAACACATAACAAACAATAGGTACGACACATGTGAAAAGTAGACATGATAGTGTGTAGTGATTCAATCTGTGGGCGTTCCGTCGGCGATGTGATAATTTTGCGCATATCGCATCAACCGTAGTTCCTACTTGGCAAATCTCCCTTGTTTTTTAATAAAACAAAGTTTAACCGGATTAGATCGCGTATATTATTTAAATTGGTTTTCCTGTGGTTTCGAAAGTTTTGTAGCGTTCATAGTCACAGGAAGACTAAGATGACAAGCGTCTCTACAGATATTTCTAAAAATATTTTAATCTACCGTACAATTTTTATTAATTAAAATCGTTTCGATGCACGCAGTAAGTAATCACTCACAATGTCATTATCTATCTTTTACAGTGTAGCGTGCTGTTTGGGACTTGACTATTTTTAGAACTGGGTTACAAACATGTGGTAGCTGACAACCATCTTCTCTATTAAAGGATGTTTTTTAATTTCAATAGCCTGCGGATAACGGAGTATTCTAGGTACTATCATCAAACTTTCCGGTGAACCACCACTAAGACTAAAATCGCTTGTACTCAGTGTTCGACCGCAGACGTAGGTACGTGTAATGTAGCAGGATTCATTCAAGGGACTTTGTCGACAAAATGTACCACCGGGAAGGATCGTGACTGTACATATCGGTTTTATTTCGGCAGGACTTGTGGTTTATCAAATCGAAGAAAATGTTCTACCTTCTTTTATTTATCTATGGCCGTGATAAAAGTTTCAATCGGCAAAGTTAGTATCAACTTAGAGTTACAGCCAGGCACTCCAGGATGCGCTTGGTCATCAAGTTAAGAGTTGACATTTAAGAGTTGAAGAGTTGAGTTGAAAAGTTAAGAGTTGACATTAAGCCTTGATGTCAACTCTTAACTTTTAACATATCCATTACAGAAAAAGTATTGATCAAATGTAATATTTACAACTGCACTGAAATCTGATCAACACTTAGAATTTAGATACTTATGAGAAAACTAAATTGAAATTATGATTTCTAATGGAATGGCCTATGTCAATACTGTCGAATGACGATAATAACCGAACCAAACGATATTTGACACTTCATCGCCACGTAAAGCCCACTTAAACCCAAAATAGTAAATAGGTCCTAACATAGATTCACATTAACTTGTAACGTCAACACTGATAGCCCACGTACAGTTTATTAAATTAAACCCTCTTAATATTTCAGCCCGGTCTCTATTTACTTAGGATGCCAAGTTGTGTTCTTATCTCTTAGTACATAATGTCACGACTGAGATTTTATGAAAGCACTTAATGTGGCCAGTTTTCCGAGAAAATCTCGTTTAATTCACTGGGTAGCATGGATTTTTTGCTGACTATATTGATTAAAGGAATATAGACAGCGTACTTGCTCGGGTTTATTACTTGTACTCCCTGGTACAGGTAATAAACTCGAGCGGGTCGAGTAAGTTTATTTTTCCTGGCGTTTCGCAGCCTTATCTAAGGCCAGCTTTGTTACAGCATTTTCAAAAAAAAAAACTCTTTATTTATACATTTTGACGTTATTAACCTAACCTAGTTCAACATCTATAAAACCATCTTTAAGCGATAAGGAACTTTGTTTTTAGGGTTCCGTACCCAAAGGGTGACAGACGGGACCCTATTACTCTCGCTACGCTGTCCGTCCGTCCGTCCGTCCGTCTGTCTGTCACAGGGCTGTATCTTTTGTACGGTAATAGGTAACCGGTTGAAATTTTCTCAGAATATGTGTTGCTATGAGGTGTATCACGACAAATACTAAAAACAAAAAAAGTCTAAAAACAAAGGGGGTCCCCATACAAGAAACCTAAAAAAACATGCATTTTTTTCAACGTTTTTGTTTTTGCTCTATCTTCAAAACCGTAATATTTTCTAGCGTCAAACTTGGTCAGATTATAGTGCATATTATGTAGTTTAGCAACAAATACTAAAAATAAGAAAAACATAGACATATGTGGCGGTACCTGCGTAAGAAAGACATGCAAAAAATCATATTTCGCGCACTGTACGTTGATGTCTTTTGATAAACTCTCGTAAATTAAATCAGTTTTTATGGGGTACCAGGTCGTTGAGAGGTACGGAACCATTATTGCGCGAGTCCGACTCGCACTTGGCCGGTTTTTTTTAATTCTACGACACTTGGCAAACATAATAATCAGACCAAAACTAACTTTATTTTCGAGCAAGTTTTTCACTACCTCTTTGAGTTAACCATAACCAAGCATCCTGTAACCATACCAGACACTTCAACGTAAGACATGTTTCCCAAACCGTAATAAATTGCCTGTTATAGTAGACGTCAAAATCCCCTATCCTTAGAATGTTTCCAATACCAACACATGAAAATCACCTCTACAAGGTCCCGACAATATCCAGGGTTGTCTCGATCGAAACTAATGTGGATGTTAGGCAACAAGCCACGTATTCAATATAGAGGGTAGGGCATCATGAAACGTTCATTAGTTGTCATCAGCAACCCTGAAATAGGTTAAACGTGTTGCCTAAACTTGGTGGTGTATCTCAGTTTAGCGTGGAAGGAGACTGTTATGGTTTGAGAAGTGGAAAAATTATGATGAAAATTATGTGTTTGTAGGTATTGTAGTTATAATATTAAGCCCAAAAAAACTATCGCACGCAACTTACAGTCGCGACTGACAGTCATGACTTCACAGTCTGTACCTACATCATGATATCATCAAGCGATCCAGATATTCGTCGGACGTCCGAGCGCCGACCAGATGTAACATCAGTTGCTACCGTCGCCGCGTCGGTTGCGACTGTTAGTTGCGTCCGATATTTTTTTTTCTAACTTTATACTATGATTACGGAACTTTTCACAAATCTTTTTTTTCTCGTGACCACGGCCAGTGCAACTTGGCCAAAACGTCGATGTTAGTCAAAATGTTGTTTTAACTTATCTGTGCGCGAAAAATCCCGTAATCATAGTCTAATGAGTGAAATTCTTCGATCAATAGTGAAATTCGCGAAAGTTTAAAAACTTCTCTAGCAGAAAATGCTTGTAATTGAAACGGTATCTTATTACCCCTAAAAACGATTTAAGTGACTAAATGAATTACATAATCTGAGCTTTAGGTATCTTTTAAATGCCAAACTGTCTTCTAATAAATGGCTTACTACTTTAATAACTACCTCATTTCTTTCCCTGGTAAACACTACTTCTCTTTTTAAACCTATTTGGCAGAACATCAACAGAAAGTTATAATAAGATGAAAAGGTTTGAAACCAGCACCATACATCCAAAAAACGAAACACATATTTATAAACGAAAGCTCTTATTATATAAGCTCGAACAATGTTGATGTATGTAAAATATAAAATGTAACAAGTTTCATCGTTAAATGAGTGAATTTTACGCGAAACGAAGCACCCTTTAACAATTATAATTAATTTTCCTTTCAGAGCAGCTTAATTGATTAAGCACATAAAGCAGCCGTTTTTCAATTACCTATTTATCTACTTCCTATGGTAAGGATATTCAAAGTATTTAGCTCTAGTACAGGTGACAGGGCGCAAGGCAGAAGTAAACATCATAATCATTCATAATCCGTATCTAACAAAGATGGAACAGGTACAATGAATCATAAAACTTAAACTAGGTATAGCGGCAGAAAATTTCTCAGTGCAATTAGTGTTGCACAAGTGGCTCCTCTTGAAATTGTCGATACTAACGTTTCTCGATTAACTCGAAGTCATACACAGGTGTTCGATTTTAAAACTTGAAGTAGATATAATTTGATTTTTCATGTGAAGCTACATTCGCCCTCGGTTACATATAAATTATAGAATAGAATAGAATTTATTTATTTGCAAACACAGGTAGAAGGGTTGTTACAAAATATGTGAAGTTCATCCATGTTTGGCTATACGTGGGACACTCAGAAAGTTTTGCGAAACTAAAAAAAATTGTTCTATACGTACATATATTTTTATCAAATCTTTTCAAAGTACTTTCCACCAGCCTCTATACAAAGATTCATGCGCCTAAACCAGTTTTCAAAACACTTTTTCCAGTCCGCCGCAGACACCTCGTTTACAGCCTGCTCGAACGCAGCCAGCGCATCTTCCGGCGACGAAAATTGTATCCCTTTGAGCTGATTTTTTATTTTTGGGAATAAAAAGAAGTCACACGGTGCTAGATCAGGGCTGTAAGGAGGGTGACCCAGGAGTTTGACTGGCGTGCTGTCCAGGAAGTCCCTCGTTTTGACTGCGGTGTGCGCAGGTGCATTGTCGTGGTGGAGCAGTAGCCCGCGGAGCCCTGTGTTTGGTCGCTTGTTGCTTATAACAGAGAAAACTTCTGGCAAACATTTGGTAGTATACCATTCGGCATTAATGCTTCTTTGATCCCGTAAGGGAATTGATACCAAGTGGCCAGTCAAATTAAAAAAGCTAGCGATCAAAATCTTACCCCCGCTTCTAGATCGCTTCACTTTGGTAGGCGTTGGCTCATTTTGAAACACCCAAACAGTCGACTGGCGCTTGGTTTCTGGGTCGTATTGATAAATCCAGGACTCATCACCTGTAACGATGTCGTAAACACGCCGAGACGAGCCTGCTTCAAATTTGTTAAGCATATCACGGCACCATTCCACCCGGGCCTGCTTCTGAGCATCGGTGAGGTTGTGCGGCACCCAGCGTGATACTATCCTCCTCACGCGAAGATGGCTGTGTAGAATCTCGTGAACGCTTCCCGATCCAATCTTCAATATGTGTTGAATCTCCTGATATGTAATTCGCCTATTGTCTTGGATTAAATTTTTCACTGCTAGCACGTTTTCTTCGGTAACAGCCGTCAAAGGGCGACCGCTTCTTTCGTCATCCCCCAAAGTTGGTCGACCGCGCTTGAATTCGTTATACCAACGATACACGGTTGCCTTGGAAGGGCCTTCATTCATGAATGCCATTTGAAGTCTATCGTACGATTCATCCGGTTTCAGGCGACACTTGAAATCGTATAAAATCATAGCTCTAAAATGTTCCCGGCGCAGATCCATATTTCAGTGAGACACAATACTTTGAATTAACTCGCAAAAAATGTGCAGGGAAATTTTGAAATTGGAACTTACTTATTTTTACTTATAAATAATCATATTTTCGAAAAACATTATAACTGGCCAATCTCCCATATATAAAAACTTTTTTTCGCAATACTTTCTGAGGGGCCTGGTAAAAGCACAAATATTTGACCAGTTAAGTTACAAACGCGTATCGGCAAACGCAGCGTAGGGCGCCCCCCTGCCAGGTGGACCGACGACCTAAAGAACGTGGCTGGGGGGGACTGGATGCGGAAGGCAGAGGACCGAGCGTTGTGGCGCAATTTGGGAGAGGCCTATGTCCAGCAGTGGACTGCGATAGGCTGAGTTGATAAGTTACAAAGTTAAACACAATCCTCAGCAGTATTTAATTACTATTATTATATGTCAATCAATTACTCAATCATAATCCTGTTAATTATGTACCGATATCGAAGTAGAGTATTTATTGTATTGAGTTTCGGAAACTTATTTTTGGATTGACAGTGATTCGTGCAAATATAACAACCGAACGCAACGTCGTATGTAATCAATATTTCCAAAGGAATTAATATTTGTGATAAAAATTGCGTTTTCGTACAGGATATACAACATAGAATATCTTTAGAAGAACTCGCTGTAATACTTAAAGTACTAAATAATCAACGGTTTTGGGACAGCATTACTTAGACAATAAAAATAAAGTATATTGTGTCAATGCTATGTTTATTTGTTACATAAACATAGCAAACAGAGGATTCAGAGGTTCCAAACTAAACCTAAAACTAATTAATTATTCTATTACGTCGTAAATCTCGATGCACCTAAGTTTGTCACGGAAGGAATATCGAGTCATAATCCAGAGAGTATCGGTGTAAACACAACTATCGATACAGGTATGTTTGTGGTGCATTACGCCACTACTTATATCAGTGCCATGTTGCTACATCAGTGATCCTTTTTTTTATAAACTTCCTATTATAAAGTAAAATTAGAAAAATAACGTGGGGTCCTAGGTTCGATTCCCGGGTTGGGAAAAGTGTTATTGGGTTTTTCATTAGGAAATTTTCAGTAGCAGCCCAAAGTCTGGATTTTTGCCCGGTCAATGGCAATTGGCTCGCCCCCTATTACGTGGGACTATAACATAACTGGCGAAATGTGGGTGTACTATACACCTCTGCCTACCCCTTCGGGGAAATACAGGCGTGATGTTATGTTATGTTGTTATGTTAGAAAAACAAAAATGTCCCAGCTAAGACGCAAGTCCATCTGGAATAAAAAATAAGAACATGCAACATTGCATTAAAATAATATAAATACAAACAAATCGCCTATACCGCAAAGTTAGAAGACAAAGGTCTTCAACCAATGCGTCCTGCCTGTCATGACTTACGGTGCCGAGACGTGGACACTGACTGTTGGGCTAGTCCACAAATCAAAGTCGCTCAGCGAGCTATGCTTGGAGTTGCGTACAAATAATTTAATTTCCAGGTTACATTGACACTTACCAACACCCATAGACCAAGTAATAACTCAAGACAAATTCCAGCGGAACATTGAATTGATGCAGGGTATGCAAATGTATGAGTGACATTGACAGCGATGGGAGTGTTGCTAGATAAAATATTTTTACCCCTGATATCAAACAACTGACCACGACTAATATCAAGTCTTTAAGTAATTAATACGATCCAATTATGAACAGTGACGGAAAGGGAATGTTTAGCAAATTAACTGTCAATTAAAATTTTCCGTATATTAATCATCACAATTATTGTCATTCGTTATCAGTATACCAACGACTTAAGGCAAAATTTGTGTCTCAATTTGCCGTACATAGAATATAACTATATAATAAAAAATAGTTATTTGCTCTGCAGGACTGTAAAGTTGTTATTTCGCGCGTCTTATTCTATTAAAGCAAGCGAAGGTTTTTAAGATTGAATTCTAAAATATAATCAATAAAATGTAAAGGCACGAGACGCAAATAATTTTTCAGCCGTGCAAAACACAACTTTTCATCTCACTGCAGCCAAGAAAATGCTAGATGTAAGAAAAACAATTGAAATATAATTAATCAGGGTTTAATTATTCATAGTAGTTACTTACAAAATGGAACATTAAACTAAAACTAAAAATAAAATTACTGCTGTTGGTTGGATTCTTGTGTACTATTCCTTGGTTAATTATTTGCTAAATTATCAAAAATTACTCATTTCATTAGATTCCATTGTGGTAGATGTGAAGGATTCATTATGTTGTTTTAATAGAAATTTTCACCCGACTGCGGCGCAGCCCAAAAGGAGGGATCACGTTTTTAGTCATGTATAAATCATGCTTAACAAAGTGTTTGCTACAAATGAGTGAATAATTGGATGGTGACCAATTATTTTCATTTCTGCTATTACGTATTACTTCAACCCACTTTTTTTTTCTGTTAAAGTCTTTCGGAAATTTAAAAAGCAGAAAAAGCGTAAAAATAACATGACGATTAGTTTTACCCGATTTCTGGGGAAAATTATAATTTTTTAACATGCAACACAGGAATATTCCTTGCCGCGGTAAGGTTACAAGAAAATGAATTGTAAACATTAAAATATGATTAAAATAAATAACTAACCTGTGAAAAGTAATTCCATCTGACTTTTTATGCGCTGTAGAATTATTTTTGCACCGTTTCACGACATACGAAGGCATTTTAAGATTTTTTTCGAAGCTCTTTGACAATTTAGTGTCGTGGTGACACGTTCGGTGATTCGGTGAAACAGTTCGGCTAGGTTTGAATGTGAGTGTGTGCGTAATTCGCGTGTACTACGCAAATCGGCAAGGTTTTGAATGTATCAAATTTTTGTTCGTGACATTTGGTCTATAGGTATCTTGTCAAAGCCAACACCATAGCTAACACAGCGTTACATCCAGAGCGCTGTATAGTACAGTCGACTGCATGACAGTGGTAACACTTAAATTAGAAAACCGCACTTACTGCTTACGAAATAGAGGCGCTGTCCATGTCAAACTTTTACCACTGACGTGCGGTCGACCGTAATACTTTTACATTAATAAATTCGTCACCCCACCAACCAACCAACCAACCAACCAACCAACCTGCTGACTGGCTAATCTTTTCCCCACGGCATGAGCTATTATCATTATGTAGCTCATGTCGACACGATAGAAGAAGAAGAAGAATTCGTCACGACCAATACGACCATCAGCATTATTCATAGCTTGTCTATTCTCCATTGGGTGAAAACCTCTTTTTAACCGACTTCAAAAAAAGGAGGAGGTTATGTATTCAGCGGCTTTTTTTTTTTTTTTTTCATTTATGTACACCGATTACTCCGAGATTTATGGGCCGATTTACGTGGTTGTTTTTTTATTTGGCAGAGGAAGCCCGCGCGGTGGTCAGTTTTTTAACCAGCTTCAATAAATCAGTTTATTTTAGCTTCGCCTATCTAGATGAACTGCTCATTGGTACGATTTTCTGAGAATTCTTCACAGAGTACTTTTTTATATACTGAAAGAATTCTTGGCCGATTTGCGTGTTTTTTTTTGCGATAGTGATTGGAGGTTTGGAGAACATGAGCGAGACTTTGCCCAGCAGTGGGATAGCAAAGGTTAATAAAAAATATATTCTCAAACTGGTTATATAAAAATTTATGAATCAACCCTCGCAATTATCAACTAAAAAGTATGTAATAAAAACTTTTTAACAAAAAATAAAACCGACTTCAAAAACCTTAACTAAAAATTAAAAAATAATCATTGTATGTATTTTAAAATCTTAACATAAAACAACATTTTGAAGGCGGCGCGTGATTTTCATGTACGTTCATATAAACTGTTTTTTTTACTATAGATATGCGCTCGACTCTACATTATATTTACATGACGCAAAGGGTCGATCACGCGCCGCCTTCAAAATGTTGTTTTATGTTAAGATTTTAAAATACATACAATGAGTATTTTTTACTTTTTAGTTAAGGTTTTTGAAGTCGGTTTTATTTTTTGTTAAAAAGTTTTTATTATACTAACTTTCACGATATTGGCAGTTTCCTATCAATCAGTCAATTAATCAACTCAGCCTATTCCAGTGTAAGAGATGGACAGAGGCTTCTCCCCAAATTACGCCGAACACCAGTTTTCTTACTCTTTCAAAGCAATTCGTACCACAAAGCATTTCTTTAAATTCTTTGAACGACTTAAAGTTAAACACAGCATATTGTGTATAAATCCCCTAGAATTGAACACTATCGCTTCGTGATCCTCGAGAGCATTGGTGCAAACAAGTCGGATTGTCTCGACACAGGTGTGTTTGTGTTTCATTACGTCACGCTACTTGTGTTTGTAGTGTTGCTCGATATTAAAGAGCAGCTGCTTGGATTTTCTTATCGTTGATATTTTTAAAATTACGTGTTTTTTCCTGTTACACACAGACAGTAAAAAACGAGTGTGCTTTGGACCACACGACTGATGTAAAACTTCACTAACATATATCTCCCTCAATTCTATTTCAACGAGAACAAAGGAATGGCGGCGCGACGCGCGTACATCTGCCGGCACTGTGTCGTCAAGTACTATTAGATATTCTGTGGTGTCGTAGCCGGCCGTCGCGCGCGCCTCGTTCCCCGCGTCCCGCACTACCCCCTCCGTTCGCCTCGCCCGATCACACTTTTCATAACGCTCCCGCCAGCTTACTCCCCAAGTCAAGCGTGCGTAAAGAAATTTTACTTCAAAAATATAGTCGAAGTGCTGTCTGCGAACAATCTAGTGAAGCCAAAAAAAAACTATGCTCCTTCGTGTACAACCTGCGCTCACGCACACACATACACCTCAAACCGTGTTCATCCCTCTCAGTACACATGTCTCGGCATCGTCCAGTAAGCAACGCGAAAGCAAATATCCTTCAGGGTGTGTGCATGAGCGCTGGTTATACACGAAGGAGCATAGTTGTTTTTGGCTTCACTATGGTTGTTCGCAGACACTGTTACAATGGAAATGTTTGTTCTTAATTTTGTGTGATGGCAAAGTTAATAAGGAAATTTGGAGTTGCCTTAATATTTACTTACGATATTTCGTCCAAATTAATAATTACTCAATTAATTTTCTGCTCTTAACTATACTTAAGAGCCTTTTGCAGATGACTTGAAAAGTTTAAAGTCACTAAATCAACGATGTTTTTAGATAAATAATAAAAAAGAGACGGAAATAAGAGCTGAATTTGGTTCCACCTAAATAACGAATAACCGAATCTTGGTAATCAATTCATTAAATCAATAAAGAAGTAAGAACTGAGAGGTTTATTTAACGAGCTTAGTTCGTTTGAAAGGCAAACATTTGGAGTACCTAAATAAAAATAGATGTTTCTATTGGAATCGAAACTTAATTTAGAAAGTCCATTATTGACTCAAAGATAATGAAAGTTTGGTTTCTTTTGTATTTTTCTTTGCTTTTAAAATGCTCTTACCTCTACCCATTTTTTTCTTGTTTACTGTTTTTTTTTTTCTGACTGCCTCATTGGTCTAGTGGTCGCAAGTGCGACTGCTGAGCGTGGGGTCCTGGGTTTGATTCCCGGGTCAGGCAAAGTGTTATTGAGTTTTTTCATTGGGAAATTCTCATTAGCAGCCCGGAGTCTAGATTTGTGCCCGGTCAATGGCAATAGGCTCGCCCCCTATTACATGGGACTATAACATAACTAGCGAAATGTGGGTGTACTATATATACCCCTTCGGGGAAATACAGGCGTGATGTTATGTTATGTGTTATTATTGACTCAAAGATAATGAAAGTTTGGTTTCTTTTGTATTTTTGTATGCTTTTAAAATGCTCTTACCTCTACCCATTTTTTTCTTGTTTACTGTTTTTTTACTGTAATGCCACTGTTTAAAATGCCTGCCTGATTCTTCTAAATGGCTTTATTTCTTCACTTTATTGTTTTGCTTGTTCTTATTTAACTTTATTTATGATTAATTTACTTTTTTTATTTTTTTATAGTATAGGACCGGTCGCTGTGGCGATGCTTCGGGGAGGCCTATGTCCAGCAGTAGACGTCTTTCGGCTGAAATGATGATGATGATGATAGAATAGGATTGCAAAATGAGCTAAAGGCACACCTGATGTTAAGCGGTTACCTTGGCCCATAACAACTGTAATACCACCTAGGCTGTTGCCTAAATGGCACCACAAGTCGGTCCGCCAAACTGAGACATGAACATGGAAAGTCTCATGTGATTGTAATTTCATGAGATTAATTTACTAACTTACTTAAGCATATTAATGCTGAAGCAAACTAATAGCATTTTATTCTTTATTTAATTTTATTGTAAGGGGTTTTTGTTCGTAAAAATTATGATGCCAAACCCATCGTACCTACTTATTCTAAATTAAACTACAGTAACTATAGCTTTTATTTCATAAAGTTTGAATATCATTTTGCTGATTGCATTTCATTCAAACCGTTACGTACACTTTTTAAATACCTCCTACAATTATTTCACCACTGCAGCGACTGTCAAACTTTTGCATAACATTTAATTTTGCACAGTATTTTCGTTTAGTTCACAGATAGTGACGCCGTCAACGTTTGCTTGCCATATTGAAAAAGTAATGAAAAACTCTCTCAACTCAACTCAAAACTCTGGGCGTTATTGAAAAACTATTTTTATTTGAAACGAGAGAAATTTCTAGAAACTCTCAATGTCTCTTCGGTGGCGAAAAACTGTTTATTTGTGTTCTGATTTTTCTAGTTTGTACGTAACTTCTATCATAAAACTGCAAGGTGGATCAAATGTTTTAAGAAAAGAAAACGTGGAAAAGTCGTATTCCAAAGTTTTGCCACCTCATGATGTTCAAAAAAAACTTGAAAAAAACTAAAATCTTTTCCATTTCTACAACCGTATGCTGACCTCAAAGAGATTTAATATAAGGCATTGACCTTAAATCTATTAATAAAACATTAAATCGATTAATGAAACAAAGCGTAGAAAATTAAATTTCTTTAACTTAAACATTAACTTAACTTAACATTAACATTTAACTTTTTAGGAAAAATCTTTTAACTTTTGTAAAAAGTCTAAATGTAAAATACCCAATTAAAAATATTTTTGTCTGAATGTATTTAAAAATAGCTGTTCTGTAAAAATTTACCTTGGTTTCCCTGACGTTTCGAAAGCTTTGCAGCATTTCGTGGTCGCAGGTAGACTAAGATGACAAGCGTCTTTACAAATATTTCTAAAAAATATATTTTAATCTACCGTACAATATTATTAATTAAAATCGTTTCGATGCACGCAGTAATCACTCACAATATAATTATCTTTTACAGTGTTGCGTGCTGTTTGGGACTTGATTATTTTTAGGAAAGGGTTCCAAACAGGTGGTAGCTGCCAACCATCTTCTCTATTAAAATTAGGATGTTTTCCTGTCCTAAAAATAATCAAGTCCCAAACAGCACGCCACAATGTAAAAGATAATGATATTGTGAGTGATTACTGCGTGCATCGAATCGATTTTAATTAATAATATTGTACGGTAGATTAAAATATATTTTTAGAAATATTTGTAAAGACGCTTGTCATCTTAGTCTACCTGCGACCACGAAATGCTGCAAAGCTTTCGAAACGTCAGGGAAACCAATTTAAATAATATACGCGATTTAATCCGGTTAAACTTTTTTTTATTATAATGTGTAGTGATCGCGAAAACCTCAGAAGTTATTAAAAATTTACTTCTTTGGTAATTTGTTTAGCTCACATTCGTAAAACCATTCTGATATCAAACCATCATCACTTATGATGATGAACTCAATTAAGAGGTAAGCTCGCTTTGTACATGTAATTTCAAAACTATTATGTATTGTTGTGATTTTCTTGAGTGCAATAAAGAATAACAATAAGATGATTTATTACATATTTATTTTATTTCCATGCATTTTTTTTCACAAATACAATTACCTTTTTTTTTTTTTTTTTCGGGTGGAAATCCTCATGGATACCCTCCGTCTGAGGATGGCGGAGGGGTATGTCGGACTCTTACCGACTAAAACCACACGGTGGCCATCCTCTGCACAAAAGGAGCTCCGGGAACTCCATTGGACCGCGCCGGTGCTCCTCTAGTGCTACGCCTTTGGCGCGTCCCGGGAAAACAATATTTTTTTCCCCACAGCAGCTCGCGACCACCACGTACTGCTGTCCTCCCCAGGGTCGCTTAATAGACGCCTCGAGTCCCCCAACTCTTAGCGTCCACGATCCCAAAGGCCCCCTGCCATTACCTACATACACTTCATACCTACTTATTTTAAACGTCTAGGTCTAGAACATTCACAATGCTCCAATGATGTAACGGATCGATTCTTTTAAGCCTTTATTTGTTCTCCGCGTAGAAATCACACAAAGCGAGATGCACCGAGAACACTTGTGACTTTTGAGTGTCTCCCGATTGAGGGTGCACGATCTCAATTCGACGTACACGAAGTATTGTCAAATGCCGGGAAATACTTAACGATTGCACTCGAAGTGTAGCGTGAATGTGGTTTTTATTATTTTAGTTTTCGGGACAAGAGTGATAATCCTGCAGAATGTTTCTGCACGATCATGTTTGTGAATGTTTGTGGTTCATAATCAGCCGATTACTGTCTTAGGCCGGTGTTCATCCACGTGAATTCACTGATTAAAGGTAGGTACTGCAATAGTGGGTTGTTTAACCAGGCCCGCCTATTCTTCAGATAGAGAGAGGTTGAGATCTGTACTAGGTACACAAGGCTACACCTCAAGCTGTAAAATTCCATTATAAGCTGACCTCGCATTGTATAGGTTTTCCTTACAACACGAGGTCAGCTTATACTGGAAATTTATAGCTTGATGTGTAGCCGTGCGTACTCTGTCTCTGTCTGTCTAATACCATAGTATTAGGCCAGAGCCTGGTGGGGGGTTGATGTATAGTCTACCAAGATCTTTGCAACAATCTGATTTGTGTAAATTTTTTCATCATGTTTTTCTTCAATGTTACTTGCTTCTGACAGTCAGATTTTAGACAATTTTTTGATGAAACAGCTCATTACTTCAAAAATATACTAAAATCAAAGCTACCTAACTACCGTTTACAGATAATTATCTTTGGTGAACACAAGCCTTAATTGAGTAAGTAACGATTAAAGAGATAGTAGAGACTAAAAAAATAAAATCGCAGCATTTTCAACATAGCGCTTATCCAACAATTCAGAGCTTTGTTTACGGAAAATATTTTAAATTCAAATACTTGAGGATGAAACAACAACTTTTTACCAAGAATTAGTACTCAAAGCTCTCTCTCCCTAATATCCCAAACGAATTCATAGCCATTGAATTATTTTCTATTTCGCGAACTTCCAACAGCTGTCATATTATTATATCCCTGTAAATCCTTCCCACTAAGTAACGAATGGGTTCATTGAGATCCATCCAATGATATTTTAAAAGTATAGATATGTCAGACCCTAACAAAACAAACGAAAAAATGTTCCGTACGCAGATGCAGCACAACACACATAAACTAGTACAAAGTAAGTTGGTTACTTCAAGTTTTTTCGCGTCATAATTAGAACACTTTCTGTACACACACGATGGCATTTTTTGTCACCAGTCACGCTCGGTGCCTTACCTGACGTGGAATAACAGAAAAACGTCCTAATTAGGACGTTTTCAAGTCTTCAGATTGCGAGCGCAAGTAACATATCTGTACTTTTTAAATATCATTGGAACCATCACAACAGTTCAATGTCCTGTCCAACCGTTTTCATCTAAAGTTTGTTATGAAATTATATTGAAATATCTCAATAATTTCTTTGGCAATTCTTTAAATAGAAAATATTAACCCTTGGTTTAGGCCGCTGCTTTGCACGTGGATTTATCACAGAAAAAAGTTATTCAGCATCCTTCGGGAATTGTTCATCTTCTCGGGATGAAAAAAACTACTAGCCTAATCTCCTTGCCAAATTTTGTTACGATCGTTTCAGAGGTTTAGTCGTGAAAGGTTAACAAACAGACAGATAGAGTTACCTACTTTCACATTTATGATGTTAGTGAGATTCGAATGTAATTCAGTTGATTTACGTCCAAAATGAATATCCTGTCTATCCACGATTTGCCCTACTAGAGATATAAATTTGACGTACCTATTTTGTATGGAGCTTATGTCAAATTTCTACCTCCAGTAGGGCAAATAATGGATAGATTTGGATATTAACTTTGGCCGTTAACCAAGTGACTCGTAGAACAGCCGATAGGTCTTGCAAGCAATACTTACATTCTTCAAATCAAATCAAATCAAATCATTTTATTTGCAAATATGTGTAAAATAATAGATGTTGTTATATAAATAAAAAGTCCTTGTTCCATATTTTGCCATGCAAGGCGTGCAAATAAAATTAGTCATCTTTAAATGACAATTAGTTTAAAAATAATAGCAGGTAGTTATAAAATATTAAAAATTTCAGAGGTACAATTATTAATTAATAGTAAAACAGTTATTATTATAAAATATTATGTTAATATTATGTTATTGTTATTTATTATTATAAATTCATTCAAAATAGTAATAATAATATGATCTAAAATAGTCAGTATTAATTGAGAGGTAAATCGGATGTATCAAATTATAGTCTCCTTTTGTTTGTCATCAATAAAATCTAGAACAGAGTAATAACATTTATTGACTAAGAATATAAGCAGGCATTTCTTAAAGATGTTAATACATTTCTGACTCCTGATAGTTTTTGGTATATTATTGTATATCCTTCTTCTAACAACTATACATTGAACGAACACAAAACCATCTTTAACAGTTCTGTTATTTAGTTTAATAGGCAGGGTTTAAACACCTTTTTATGTTCAATGTTAAACATAGTTTAAACAAGTGCCTAAGTTTTTGCGGTATAACCCTGAAATTAGAATTTGAAATCTTAACCCTGTGTTATGCGGACGTTTTGAGTGATTATTCATAATGAATCATCATATTTAATATATATTAAAATCCATTAATAATATGCTTACACTTGTAAAGGTACTAAGCACGATGTACACCCAAACATATACTCAACACCCCCACATTTGCTACATAAACACACACAAACACCCCTACATCTACTTACATAAATCCCACACACACACATACAAACATACCGACACACAGAGCTATTTATTCATTAAAAAAATATTTTATATAAATAAGTTTATAACGTCTCATAATTATTATAAAACTAGTAAGGGAAGTTGCAAGGCAACCCTAGCACAAGTATTCTTATAACTTACTGGGGCTGCCTCAATTCTGTATTGTATGAAAATGGATGAGAGACAATAAAAACCTATTTTATTTTATTATTTTATTATCATTTTTTTAAAGACCTCATTTTATAAAGATTCACAAACACATTATTTTACAGAACCTTAATTCGAAAATGATTCTAAGGACGAATTCGGTGGATATTTTTTTCGGGTAGCAACCAAAACTCAATTCGTCTACATCAGTCATTTGTCAAAGTGAGTTATTTCGCGCCTAGAGTTACAAATCCGTCGATATCTAGGCGTCTGCTTAATGGGGTTCGTTTCGGTTCGAGTAATGTTTTATGTGGAAGTATTTGATTTTGTAGTCCGTGTGGTGCCGGACTTAAAGAATAGCACCACCCTTATCTCTTCTCATGGGTGTCGTAAAAGGCGACTAAGGGATTCACCAGAGGATGGGCAGCAGCGTTCTCTGAGTATTTAACCAACCAACTGCGATCGCCAACCCGCCTGCCAAGCGTGGCGATTATGGCATATCCCCCCCTTAATTGGGGGAGGCCTATGTCCAGTAGTGGACGTCTTTCGGCTGTAATGATGATTTGATTTTGTTATTTAAGTACTTCTTATTAGTTTCGTTCCAGCATTTTAATGCCTACGTTTGCTTAAGTAAACCATTTATTTATTTATTTATTTAAGCGCCTTTTTTTAAGCGGAGAAAATGCCTATCGCATGTCACACCACCGGATAGGCGGTGTGGTTATGTGGGACTCGCACGCACTAAAAACTCCGCTGTGTGCCTACTCTCGCTTTAGGTGGATGGACCCTACAATGCATGACATTCGCGACCCATCCAGCGCGGCCCCCTTCAGGGCCTTCCATTTTATTCCTAAAATCTCCTTCGACGATGTCCGAACACACTTGGAACATCATCGCAGCTCGAGAGCCGTGCAATGCGGACGACAGGCTCCCTGATCTATTGCCCGCTGGCCTCTCTCAGGGCGGCAGCAGGTCACCGTAAAGCCGCCTGCGCCAACCCAACCCGTCCTCCTGCGGCGGATCAGATAAGTGAGGAAGCTTTCTTCTGCGAGATAACATCCTCGACTTCAGGTGGCGGGCATCTGCCACTTTCCGCCTGATGGTCCGCTCTTTTCCTATAGACTTCGGCTAGCCCCTGAGCCCCAACTCCCACGGGGGAGTGCTTATAAGAGCACACTACACAGTTTTTTTTTATTGTTTTTTTTTTTTGCCGTGGGGAAATCCTCA
Source organism: Asteroscopus sphinx (assembly GCA_949699075.1). Taxonomy (NCBI): domain Eukaryota; kingdom Metazoa; phylum Arthropoda; class Insecta; order Lepidoptera; family Noctuidae; genus Asteroscopus; species Asteroscopus sphinx. The sequence goes on from OX453013.1 coordinate 19,528,359, forward strand.
TTGACGCACTCCGCCCGGGGTAGGCGGAGCCAGTGTCGGACTCTTACCGACCAAAACCACCACGGTGTTCCATCAACTACCTTAGCCGGGGGCGTGGGAACCCGTGAGTATTCACACAACCACCCCCGACAGGTCCCGGCCCGCCAAAAGCAGGCGAGCCCCTTCTACCGGTGCGGTCTAACGTCGGCCGCACCCTCCTCAGTGGCGCACACGGAACACTGCACGCCACTTCACCTCATGGGCCATTACCAGCTGCGCCAACTACGCCGGCTGTGCCAGCTACGCCAGCTGCTGGTCGGGCAGTAGACTACCCCGAGTCTGCTGCTCGCAAGCCCTACCTCCCGTAATTTTTTATAGAGGTTATCTTCCTCGTGGTCCGGGCGTGAAGCCAAGACCCTCGGTCCCAAGAGGCGCGAGAACACTACTCAGCGGGCACTCCTGGGTTTACGAGATCGACGGGGGCAGGGAAAGAGAGTCCCCCCGCTGCCTGCCCAGTGGCAGAGTGAGTGCACACTGGGCCCGCCCCTGCTCCTCCACTGTGCCCTCTGTTGGCAACAGAGAGACACGTGGAGCAACTCCCCACTGGCCCAGAATGGGCCCCTCCTGCGCCAGAATATTCGCCACAGGCAATAAAATCCTCCGAAGGTTAATCCCTCGAAAGGATTTTATTGCCCGTGCCCAGGATGCACCGGCCAAACAACTGCCGTTCCCTCCAGACGTGTCCAGAAGGACAAGCAGCTGTCAGGCACACGTGGAGGTTTTCTGGCCAGCACCCCACTACACAGTTAGCCTAGCTTAGCTTAGTTAGCCTTTTCCCATTCACTTTTCCTTTTCTTTGAAAATGCGGAATCAGTGTCCTTATTACAAGCTATTATTTAACTTGCTTCGTTCATAATAATGTACGTATGAATGTCTTTCCGGTTCAGTAATCCATTTTTCGCCTACTTGCTGACATCTGATTGAAGTCATACTATGTACGTTTGGTGACAATGCAATATTATGGTACCATAGAGCTGGTCAGATGATAGAGCCGCAAGGTGTCCAAATCAGTACAGATCGAAAGTTGATCAATATGTAGTATATTGATCGACTTTTGATCTGTATTGATTTTATTTAAGCAAACACACGCACAAAAAACTTACCAAATTCAAGTCTTCACCGAGTTTAGATTAAAACGATCGTGCATTTTGACGTCACATCAATGGCTCCTATGGGGTACTCTTATACAAACATGACATTAACCTCTAGGGATCGTATAACACGGTGAGTAAAGGGCGTTGTTATTAAAATTTTCATGAATTTTGCTCAGACTGTGACAAATAATGCCGTTTTGGGAACGCCGCAGTGAAAAAGAAAGTTTGGGATGGTTCGCATTTCGTGTTTGTGCGACTTGATTAATTTTGAAAATATTTAAATCATTCCTGTGTGACGCGTTAGTATTATTAATATAAATATGTGGTTTGTGGTTTTTTCCATGCGGTTTACAGAAAAGAAGGAACAAACTCTCTGTGTTCGTCGTAGTAGAAAGTGACAGCTGTTCTCTACATTTTTGTTCATATAAATTGATAAAACAGCTGATTTTTTTCCCGATTTCAGGGTTGGTCCCATCATAGTTTAGTATAAACTAAGTATAAGGTTGTATATTTCATACTCATTCATTGACCATATGGTGCAAAATGCTATTATATTATTTTTCTATTGTAACTTCATATTTGAAAATTCGAAATAACTAAGTACTTACTTGATTTGGCGTACCCGGTAGAGTGATTATTCCATAATGATATAGCCGTATACACATACTTACCGAAAATACCTATACCAACCAATACGACCGATACCATACCAGAAGAAAACCGTACCACAACATACCTATAGCATTCCATGCCAAACTATTGAACAGAATTTTGAATTGTTCAACGTAACCGACTGCGAACGTAAATTGTAATTCATCTCTTTATTCAGAAACACAGTTCAGAAACGTAATAAATAAAGGTAAGTCTACACAACTGAACTCAATATTCGATAAGGCGTGGTTGCCGAGTGAATAAGCTACTGCGTGACATGTCTAATCCGCCGCGCGTGTGTACATACCCTATATTGAAAGCTTAAGGTATTTTTTGCCAATGAAAAGTAATAAAACAAGTTTAACTGGATTATATCGCATAAACATATTATTTAAATTAGTTTTCCTGCCGTTTTGAAAGCGTTCGTGGTTGCAGAAAGACTAAGATGACAAGCGTCTTTACAGATGGGTACTTATTTCAAAAAATATTTTAAAGTACCGTACAATTTAAAAAGAAAAAAACTAAAAAGAAAGAATGGAACTACACTACTAAACGCACACAGCACGACTAAAGATATAAAAATCTTGTCACGTAAAAAAGTAGTTTATCGCCTATCATTTAAGCCTGTGCTAAAATCCTTCCATGTAATCTAGTCCAAGTTTAACAAATAAATAACTAAATTTATTTATTTATTTCCACAAAAAAAAAATACATACATTTGGCAGATACAGTGTAGAACATAAACCAGTTTAGGTTTTTCTGTACACCGCTTGGTCTGTCGACATTCATTACAACAAGATGTGGGTGGGTGAACACGACGCATCGCGCTCGCTCGCCCCAAAAATAACTATATAAATTAAAAATCTTGTAACTTTTGTAGACGTACAAAAATGGACTTTTTCATGTGACTTGAAAAAAAAGTGACTAGAATTTTTTTAAACTTTAATTGTTAAAATTCTTCTGCTGTTACTAAGCAGAAGAATCTACTGAATACGCATGGTTTAATGGTTTTGCGTTAAGGGGCATGTAGCAGCCAAGAGGCGCCCCCATCAGTAAAAAAATTATTACTCGCTGAATACACCATTTATCGAAAATTCGTTCTTAACAATTGAAGTACAGGTACATAATTTAGTTTAAAAACTTCTATCGTTCTATGGGCCCGATTCTTAAATCGCGAAAAAAAAAAACTGCTGTTTCACATTTTATCGAGCGACCCCGATGATTTTCTAAATTTTGTAGAAGGCCACCGGCGCAGTCCATGGAGTTCCTGGAGCTCCTCTATTTTGTGCTGAGGATGGCCACCGTCTGATTTTAGTTGGTGAGAGTACGACACCCTCCACCATCCCCAGAAGAATCCATGAGGATTTCCACCCGAAAACAAAAAAACGGTCACACCGATCGGTTCAATTTCAATTTTAATGTTTTTTATTTCAAAGAAACCTAATTACAGGCACTTTTGAAAGGTCAGGCTCTAGTTGAACGGTTCCAAATTGTGGGTCCTATGGAGAAGAACCAGCAAGAAACTCCATGGATATACTCTTTTTAAAATAGGTTATTGTTTATTACATCAAATTATTCAAATAATGTGAGTATAATGTAGGTTAATGTAAGAAATAAACAAGAGTTTTAAAGTGAGTATATTGCCTTTAGACATAAACGTAAAAAGAGTTGCCATAGTATGTAGGAGCTGACCTGTCCCGACAGACGGCACCCGTTCACGAGCATGACGCGAGCATCAGCCATCTCTTAACTGAACCATATTGAAGGAAACTTAACGACCCGACACTAACGCCACCATCAGCATGACATTTAAGTTAGCATGACAGACTCATACTTCTAGACAACAAATAGGCAGGAATATATAGTATTACTATAAAAAAACGCGCCGCGCTGGGCTAATAAATATAACTCCAGCCGCCGCAGCTGGGCCACCAACAAAAATGTCATAGTGTATAGTACAGTTTTTTTTGTCAGTTCAAGCCTCATAAACAAAACCACTTTCAGCATTCTTTCCCAAATACCACACGTACAGATCTCGTATCATCATTTTGGACTAAGTAGCCTCCCTTGACATTTTTTCCACATATATTCGTACTTAATACGATTATTAAAGCTCGCGCCAAGTGTTATGTTAGCAGTTAGACGTGCCTCAGAGTATATTAACGAAAGAAACGACTGGATGCCCATAATTTAATATTACTAAAGAAGGTTTTATAGCTGGGAGAAACGGTAAAATATTACAATGAAATGAATAAAGATTACACGCTGAAGTTAGGACGTGGAGGGAAAACAAATATTGTTGCATTAGTACTGTTTTCATATTTTTGATATCGTGCTTTGTATTTTCATTTATTTTTCGGACAGTAACGGCTGATGGCATGGGCGTTGCCATGGGGGGCAGGGGGCAGGGGGCAGGGGGGCAGGGGGCAGCTTCTCTCCGCCCTAGAGACTCGAACCTAAAAGATTTTAATAAGAAAGTGGGCGATTATGTTTTAATTAAGATTTTTTTTTCTTGATTAAAACTACAAACTGTATTTATTTTACCTAATATTCATATCCTCTATCTATCATCTTGCCCCCTAGCCCATTTTCTGCCGACGCCCTTGGCTGACGTGAAATGCGCGATTACATTTGGAGAGCTGATTCAGGGAATGCTATCGAACAACTTTTACTACGGGACCAACCCTGAAATAACCAAGAATCAACGACCATGCAGCGCAATACAGATCATGAACCACCAGACCATGCAGACCATGTCGTCTTGTTGTGGCAATAAATAATTTTTCTTTCTTTCTTTCAATAGACGCCTAATGTTGAATATAATGCGTACAATAAATTCTGCCACTAGCTGAGGCGCGTACTGCAATCCGATTGGCCCTAACAAGGCGGCTATTGGCTAATCACTAACGCGGCAGTCTTGACGGCTCATATAAGTGGTCGAAACTGATTTGAAGATTTCAAGTGGCGAATAGTGGCGATCTACATTAGTGAAATTTCACAGATCTGTTGCAGACATCGGTCGCCTGTTATGAGGCGTATATGGGTTGTATGGTCGTTATACATCCCATATACGTCCCGTCCGTTGTCTTTTTGTCGTTGCCAAAAATTAATCAGCCACCAACATTTCGATGTACAAATAAAGGGAAAAAACCAAAATTCGACAATTCCTAATTAAATAAGTACTTAAACATGACCAATTCTTTGTACCAACTTTACCTTTTAGTATAGGTCAATCTTGTACTTGAACTTGTACTGGAAAAAATAAAATTGTTATGTATTCGATATCAAATTAATGTTGCTGACTGAAAATATAGCATTCGATGGTGAATAAATACAAATATTTGTGATATATCAGCAGTTTCTTTTTTTACGAATTTTAATTTACCTTTATTTCTGTCAAATCCCTAGCAATCATGTAATGCGATCATAAAATTTTGGTATGGAACCCTGATAGACTCGCTCTTGGCCGGTTTTTATGTTGACAGCTCGTGTTTTTATTTCATTTAGTTTTATTTAAATTTTAATAAAATGTGCATGTTCTTAGCTGGTACAGTGTTTTTTTTTATGATAAAATGAACTAAGAGCCCACCCTTAGAAATCTAAACAATACGCAGAAATCTAAATAATATAAGGTAATAGAAGTGGCAAAGGCGCGTGAAAGTGTCGCCGCGTACTGATGTCTCGTAGGACACCAGTGCGGTAACCGTTTGCTTGATCATCAGTGCTGTTTTGGACGCAGAGTCACTAAAATTGTATTTTGCAGCATATCTTACAACGGATTTCTCTTAAGGCTTAATTTATTTTGCATTGAAGGCTAGAAACATGGTGGGCGTAATAGCGTATTTATATGTTGGTAGCTGCAAACCGGCGACACGCGTTCCGTTATTAAAAGGCATAGATGACATTTCTATTACCTTATTATTAAGATTTCTATGGGCCCACCTGATGTTAATCTGTTACCTTTGTCCATAACAAATGCAATACCACCTAGGCTGTGGCCTAAATGGTATTGCTAATCGCGTTCACCAAATTGAGACTTAACACGACATCTCTTTACGACATGACATTTCTTTCTTCTTTCTTTCAATGCAGTGATTTCCATAATTTCTTTACAGGTATATTCGACACGGACGGTGCCCGGGTTCCGGGAACGGAATGCGACTTCCAGTTCAGCCGGTCCGGCAGCCGGCCGACGCACGGGCGTCTGTACAGCCCGCGATACCCGTCCATCTATCCCAACAATGTGCGGTGTTCCTATCATTTTCATGCCAGGTAAGATATAAAGCAAGAGCACAGAATATCTAATAGTACTAACGTACAGAATGGCCACTCACCGACCCCCGCCAATTCAAGATTCCACAACCGCGCCCCGCAGTCTGACGGCAATTGGACTGCAATATTGCAATGGATGTCAATTGCCTGTCGCTATACAAGCACGTAAGTAAAGTAGTAAGTACAAGAGTAAACCAGTGATAGCCTAGTGGTTGAACGCTTGCCTTCCATGCAGGAGGGTGCAAGTTCGATCACCTCGCACCTCTGATTTTTCGGATTCATGTGCGGATCAGAATTTGATTATCACTTGCTTTAACGGTGGAGGAAAACATTGTGAGAAAACCTGCACACCAGAGAGTGCTCCATACAGTTCTCGATGGTGCGTGTAGTCCACCAACCCGCACTAGGCCAGCGTGTTGGACTAAGGCTTTAACCTTCTCATACTGAGAAGAGGCCCGTGCCCTGCAGTGGGACAGTAATGGGCTGATTATGTTATGTTGTTATGTTATACAAGCACGCAGTCTCTGAGAACTACTGAGAAGCGCTTGGAACCCAGTCGGCATTACGAGCGGCGAGCATCCCTAACCTCCACGTGTGTGTGCGTTCGTATACATACGTAATATTGTGTATGTAGGTGGTGCTATAGCATTTATATTGTATTGAGTGGCCGAGGTGTGGCAAGAGTAAAATTTACATGATTGACCTATCGATAGGTTTTTTGTACCTTTGTACTAGATACTTTTAATGCTGTCTCCTTTTCAAGTGATGTTGTGTGTACATCAATTATAAATGAATAAACAAAATGAGCAATGAGAAAAATGAGCAAATGAGCTATGGAGCGAGCTATGCTTGGAGTTACTTTGAAGGATAAAATCCGTAACGAGATTATCCGGAGAAGAACTGGAGTGACCGACATAGCTTGTAGGATCAGTAAGCTGAAGTGGCAGACTGTTGTACTTAGCCAGGAGTCGCAGGTTCGAATCCTACTCGTGAGCGATTTTTTTCCACAATTTATTTCTTTAGGTTTCGCTTCGCATGCGTAAATTGTTAAAAATAATAAATTAATCTATATCATTAGTTATGGGATTCATTGCCCACAAGATATTAAATATTCATTTTTCAATGGTCATTGTGAACTAAATTATAAACAGTTTTCATTTTCCCTTTTTCAGACCAAAAGAACGCGTGAAAATTGTATTCGAGGAAGTAGCCCTACAAAAAGGTGACGTCAGGTTGGTATAATGTTCAAGTTTATTATGACTGTCATCATCATCAGCATATCAGCCGGAAAACTTCCTCTGTTGAATGTGGATCCCCCTCTCTTCACATAAATTTCTATTATTATAGTGATGCTGGCTTCTGGTGGCGTTTTTGTAAAGGGGAATTTTCATTTTGGAATGTTCTGTTGCTACATCGTAAAAAAAATATATATATTTGTAGATACTTTATCATGAAAATTGAAAATTTTATGTTAAATTACGCAGTATTCAGGACGACAGTATAAGCAGTACCTTTGTAGTTGTATTTTCCTAAACCAATTTTCTGTAACTTAATGTGTGCATTATGCATAAATTAATTGTTAAATCAATAGATAATAAATTTTCTTTCAGTTATTATTAAGCACGTCACACTAAACCGCCGCCCTGCCTTATAAAACGATCAACAAAATTCCAAACACTCTTGAGAAAATTAAGCCTCAATAAAAATGCTGATGACACATAAAACTACCCTTAAAACACTTGAGCACCCGTAATTCTCAAGCTAAAAATCCATCTATAAAAATAAAATTGCACGTAAAGTTATTCCATAAAGTCACCGTCAATATTCGAAGGAGATGATAAAACTGGGGAGGTGAGCGTCATAATCGAATTTCTGATAGAAAATATTGAATATGATGACGGGCGTGCAAAGTTAAGCTAGTGCCAGCAGATGGCGTCGTATTTTTGGGATGACTTGCTTGGTATCTATTTTTGATACCATGTCTACAAAGACTACAAAGAATTTAAGTCTTAAATTCAGCAATTTTTAAGTCCGGAATTCATTATTGTCAGTTATTTGTCATGTGATGTTATATCTAATCCTTGTCCTTTGCCTTACACTTTGTTAAAGTTGGAGCGGTATAGATTTAGTTTACCGAGGCAATGGTGTCAATTCTCTTGTTCACGAACTAAACATATTTTAAACTATCGGTCTCTTTTACTAATAGTAGATACAAGAAAGGGATGACAACAGTTTTAGTGCTGTCAAATTAGTCCTAATTAAAATTTCCATACCAACAATTTTAGTCGTGATCTCGGAACGTGCCCACTAAAATACAAAGAAATGTAACACTTAAACTAATTTGACAGTTCTAAAATTGTTGTCATCCCTTTCATATCAATCGACCTTGTAAGCCTTATAAGCCTTTTTTGACACAATACATACCATGACAAGGCGTGTGGACAAAAGAGAGGCTACTAGATCATAGAATGGTAGATGGAGGTTAAAAGATCTATACGGTATATTCCTTGTTCAAGAACTAGAACACAAAAAATTAACAAACCCAAATAGGATTGCAGGTGTAAATGATAAAAAAGTGGGCAAAGGTTTTTAATTTGAATTAACGTTAAATCCTTGCCCACCTTTGTATTCCCTTGCAATCCTATTCCCATGTTTTTACTGTACGAGTAATTAACACACAATTAAATTATTGTTTTTGTTTTAAAGTAGTAGTTTGTTTAGTATTTTTTTTGCTTCCTTGAATGATCCACGCCCAATTCATGCGGACTTCAAGGAATTTTGATATGGTATTAAATAATTACACTATCTCCAGGTTGACCAACCAAAAAAAAACGCTTCATAGCTGTAAAATACCATGATGATTGTTTTTTTTTATTAGTATTTAGCCAATGAATCACAGCAGACATGAAATTATACAACAAATTAAAATGGTTAATATTTAATTAGAAACTAGGGGTTGGTAATAATTTATAGTAAAAGCGTATAAATAAATGTATTACTTTGTTTACATTGACCTAACATCAAATGGAAAGGGACTACACGTATAATATTGCGTTAATGCACAAAGGAGTAAATTATGCAATGCTGACCGCCAAGCAATTTCGGTTTTCGATATTTGGCTTGCTTCGTTACGTACGTTCAACCCTGTTTATTTTTACAAAATTTTTACTTTAAATGAAAGCGGTTAATATTTCGGTATAATCTGATTGCTTTTAAGAATCATGGCGAAAACTACACATGGATTTAAAATAAATAGTTTTTTAGAGAAATTGGAATAGTTTTAATATCGATCCTTAGTTCCTAAAGATAATTTACAGCAATTAAAATATTTTAAAAAAATGTAGCTGACCCGGCAAACATTGTTCTGCCATATAAATTTTACTTTACGACATATTCTCATACCTATCAAATATACATCAAAAATTTCATAAAAATCGGTCGAGCCGTTTCGGAGGAGTGCGACCACAAACACCGTGACACGAGATTTTGACACATAAGATATATCCATTATATTGTTACCATTGAGCTGATTTCTGAACATGACTAAACTGACAGCTGACTGTATGACGCGTTCAGAAATTAGTTCAATTGCAAATAATTTACTTTGAAATATTATATTTTTTTCCGGGGTCCTAAAAATATTTTAATGCCGAAAGTTATTCTATTCTTTAGGGACTAAAGATTAATATTAAAACTATTTAAACTTATCTAAAAATCTTTACTGTTTTGAACAAATCCATGTACACTAATGTACAGTTCTTGCCATGATTGTGATTGTTTCAGTAACAACTGGAGCTTTATGCATATGCAATCACAATCAGTACAAATCAAAAGCGTCTGTATTTAGAGTTTTAGAGGAATATGATTCCGATGGCCGTGTTTCACTTGTCTAAATAAGTGTTTGTGTAGCCTGTACTACAAAAGCCTTAAAATATCATCAGTCGATTTTAAAGAGCACCAAACCTCCGCTTAAAATAGATACCAACTTACTCATAACCCTGTATTTTTTTATGTTATCTGATAATACAGATTATAATAAGGATTTATTTAAATTTTTGAATTTCCTGAGCATTTTTCGGAGCTTTTTCTGTAATCGCAAAGGAAGTCGTCGCTAAGCTCATATAAATCTGTGACTTTTCTTCCGGACATTGTCACTCGCCTGCTTGAAGCAACTACAGTTGCAAAAACTCAAATCCTTAGTTTGCTTGAAGCTACTGTGGTAACATAGCGACACAGTCACATAAATCTAATAAGAACTATTAAAACAGCTAAGAGTCCTATTAAAACGTGTCCAAAGCATAGAGTTATAAAATTCTCACAGACTTATAGTCATATTAACAACCTCACGGAAGGAAAAATATTAAAAAATTAATTAACAAAAACAAAAAACCCGACTGCGTCTAAAAATAACAGAAAAGATACAAACAAGACTTATCAACACGCAGTCGGAGGCTACGTATGTTTTTACATGAATTATATAATAGTTCATAGGTAGCCTCCGCCTGCGTGTTGATAAGTCTTGTTTGTATCTTTTCTGTTATTTTTAGACGCAGTCGGGTTTTTTGTTTTAGTTAATTAATTTTTTTATTTGAATTTTTTTAGTTTTGTCATGTTTTATTTATCATACTATTAATGTTTTTTTTTGAAAAGTCAAATTCATTTTTAACGTTGAATATTTTGTTGTTTTTTAGCATTTCTCATTCCTAATTACATTTAAACATATAAGTTGTATATATTTTCGTAAACCATTTATAAAACCCTTTATTTTGATACCCCACTCGATAGGTTTTGAGCAAAAAAAACTTTTTGAAGTCACATAAAATGGCTCCAAAAAGCGGCCATTTTGATTTTTATAATTTTGATATACCCAGTGTCACTCTCACAATTAAGACGAATCCAACGACACCTCACAAGCTAAGATCCATCAAGCCGTTTAGGCTACAGAGCGTGCCAAAGAATATACATACATACATACATACATACATACATACATACATACATACATACATACATACATACATACATACATACATACATACATACACTCGAAAAACATAACCCTCCTTCTGGCGCAGTCGGGTAAAAACATAACCCTCCTTCTGGCGCAGTCGGGTAAAAATTGATAGTAGAACTTTTGTGAGTCATGTGACGCTATATCACCTTTAAGCGCCATCTGGTGAGTAACGTCAAAGTTACAGCTAAAAATACGTACTACCAAAATATGTTCAAGCGTCCCTTTTCTTATTTGAATAAACACAAAATATTAGAAAAACCGGAGTAACACCCATCAACATTATAATATGTAGGCCATATCAAACAATTTTCACCCCTCGAGAGTACTTACGCACGATTTCGGTTTTTGCTTAAAACCGGATATCCGAAATAGCCGAACCGTAACCGATCCCTAAAGCGGGTAGTAGAGTTGGTATAATTAAATTATGGTTGTAACGGTCGACTAGTGCTCACGTTAATGAGCTCAGCTCATAAACTATACGTACTTGTTTAATTAAGCGGATAATGCATGAATGGGCCGCTTTAGGTGGCTACGTCATAATGCCTGGAGCTCTTTTGCATAATAGTTTCGATCAAGTAACGTGGAGATAAATTATTATGGGTCGTTATTAGGTTGTAGGTATTTGTGTTTTGAATATAATAATACTTAGTTATCTTGAAGATTGCAGGTATCCGCTGGATGCGGAAAGCATAGGACTGGGCGTTGTGGCGATGCTTGGGGGAGGCCTATGTCCAGCAGTGGACGTCTTTCGGCTGAAATGATGATGATGATGATGATGGTGATCTCCTTCTCCCCCTCTCTTTCTATCTCCTCTCTCTCTCTCTGCATGTATATGTGTGCGTGCACCTAACTCTCTGCAACTTAGCTTAGTTCAACCTTGATTCATTACTGGACTACCTCTCCCGAAAATATTTTTTATTGGTCGGTTAACATACTACTTCTTACTATTATTATAAATGTAAAAGTTTGTAAAGACGTTTGGATATTTGTGACTCAATCACGCTGAAACAGCTGAACGGATTTAGATGAAATTCGGCACACATATAGACCATAACCCGGATTAATATGTATACTATTTGTTATCCCGGGAATGTAAATAGTTTCCGAGGGATGCGCGATAAGTGTTTCTGTGATAAACCGAATCATACGCGGGCGAAGCCGCGGGCAAAGTCTAGTATAACATCAAAAACCGGCCAAGTGCGAGTTAGACTCACACAATTAGGGTTCCGTATCACCCATCGACCTGATACCCCAAAGAAACTGATTTAATTTAAGAGAGTTCATCAAAATACATCAACGCACCATGCGCGAAATATGAATTTTTGCATCTCTTTCTTACGCAGTTACCACCATATATGTCCATATATGTCCCTATTTTCAGTATTTTTTGCTAAACTACATAGTATGCACTATAATCAGACAAAGTTTGACGCTTATGTATTACCAATCAATCAATCATTTATTTATTTTGTGAACACAGGGTATACACAATATAGGTCCTTACTATGTTACTTACCGTTTTGAAGATAGAGCAGGAACAAAAAACGTTAAAAAAAATCAAGTTTTTGTTTCTTGAGATGTATGGAGCGCTCCATACATCTCAAGACCCCCTTTCGTTTTGGACTTTTATTTTTAGTATTTGTGGTGATAGGCGTCACAGCACCACTAACCCCTAGTTTCCAAAAGGCTGATCAACGCAAAAATTAACTAATCAGCTGTCAAATCTCAGGTCAAGCGATGTGATTGGTTGTTAACATTTTTGCCGGCCAATCACAGAAGCTGACATTAGATTTGACAATAGATCATATTGATCAGCCTTCCAGAAACTGAGAGATATTCTGTGGAAATTTCAGTCGGCTACCTATTACCGTTCAAAAGATACAGCCCTGTGACAGACAGACGGATGGACGGACGGACAGCGTAGCGAGAGTAATAGGGTCCCGTTTGGTACCCTTTGGGTACGGAACCCTAAAAACGTGTTTCCTCACAACCGTACTGGCTGAAAACACAAAACATAAATTTAATCTTCACATAAACTTCCACTATTATATTATGTTTTCCAACAAAAGCTACTAACATGTGTACACCTACACTTATACCTAGGTAGCGGTCAGGTCTACACAATCTACCTGACCGGCATCAAGATATGCGCATAACATAACCCACTTCTCTCAGTCGACTTTATAACTGGGTCAACCCAAATAACTTCCATTTCATTTACCTTTGCCATAATAACAACAACCTGTAGCTTGTTGTTTTTCGAATCAGTATTATATTTTCAATGTGATGATATTCAAGTACGGTCAACCGTGACTCAGTGGTAACATAACCACTATAAACGGAACTGGCTTTTTCATACAATACAGGGTCTGCTTATAGTGGTTTTTTACCATTGATATGTGGTTGACAGTACGTCCGCCGCAGCTTGGGCAGTCAGCCTCGCTACCGCTAGGCTACTATGTTGTTTAGCAACAAATACTAAAAACATTACATTCTTTTTTTTGGGCAGTCGTGTAAAAATAGGGCAAACATAGACATATGTGGAGGTACCTGAGTAACAGGGGTGTTACGGATATTCGCACCCGCATCCGCAAATGCGGAATATTCGCATAAATTCAGGCATCTGCATCCGCAGCCGCAACTGCATCACTTAATGCGGAGCTTTCACGGATGCGGATTCATAACAACAAACTTGAACAAACAAGTCATGACATGTAAAGAAAGTAGGCGGTGCCGGAGTGGCACGTGCCTCGCGCGTTTTTACTCATTGCTATCTTCGTTCGCTAATTTACCAATAGGAAGACACTTTGGGATTGGGTACAAGATCCTATACGTCATGTTTGTTTCGTTTTAGTTATTGACGAGCTTTCAATTTTGGATCAATTACAGTGTTTGTTACTTTGTTTACTGTGTTATATTAAGAGTAATGTCGAAAAAAAAACGACTTTCATTTATGTGAACTTAAAATTTAAAGAACTTTATATTATAAAATCTTGAAATCCGCATCCGCATCCGCGGATGTGAACCTCTAATAATCCGTTGGCATCCGTGACAACCCTGCTGCGTAAGAAAAAGATGCAAAAATTCATATTTTGCGCACGGTGTCTTTGAATGTGATTAACTCTCGTATTATGGGGTATCAGGTGGGTGGTACGGAACCCTTACTGCGTGATTCTGACTCGCATGTGGCCGGTTTATTATGTTCTAGCAAATAAAATTTGTGCTACTAGACACAAAACTTTTTTTTTCAGTGTATGTATGACTGCCTCGTTGGTCGTTGGTTGCAAGCGTGACTGCTGAGCGTGGGGTCCTGGGTTCGATTCCCGGGTCAGGCAAAGTTTTATCGGGTTTTTTTCAGTAGGTAATTCTCAGTAGCAGCCTGGAGTCTGGATTTGTGCCCAGTTAATGGCAATAGGCTCGCCCCCTATTACATGGGACTATAACATAACTGGCGAAATGGGGGTGTACTGTTACACCTCTGCCTATCCCTTAGGGGAAATACAGGCGTGATGTTATGTTATGTTTTTATGTATGAAAAAGCTACGCACGACTTCAAAGTTGATTAAATTAGTCAGTTAAAGTTGCGCAGAATAATGGACAGAGATACCCTTAAAGTGTTTTCGGTATATAAAAATTACCCTATACAACATGTAACAAGAACCTTGTTGTTCCTGTAAGCTACGTCACCAGAATCGATATTCATCATCATCATCATTTCAGCCGTAAGACGTACACTGCTGGACACAGGCCTCCCCCAAGCATATATTGGGGGGGATATGCCATAATCGCCACGCTTGGCAGGCGGGTTGGCGATCGCAGTAGGTTGGTTAAATACTCAGAGAACGCTGCTGCCCATCCTCTGGTGAATCCCTTAGTCGCCTTTTACGACACCCATGAGAAGATATAGGGTGGTGCAATTCTTTACGTCCGGCACCACACGGAACGATATTCATACGTAAGGACATAACTCATTTGGAAAAACTCTTTAATAAAAATTATGAAGTTAAATATTTAATCATTATTAAAAGTGATAATAACACTTTCAATTTACAATTAATAATGAATTTAACATTAAATTAAATTATTTTTATTGATATAATCACTGATTGAGTGAGTTTTGAGTGATATAATCACTTTCAATTCACAATTAATAATGATTTGACGTCTGTGGTTAGTGGTTCGAGTGTCGGACTGCTGATCACGAGGTCGTGGGTTCGATTCCCACAGGACACAAATATTTGTGTGATAAACATAAGTGTTTGTGTTGGTCTGGGTGTTTCTTATATATTATAAGTATGTATTTACAAAAAAAAAGTATATGTATAAGTATTATATCCATTGTCTAGTACCCATAGTACAAGCTCTGCATAGTTTGGGACTTTATGGTGTTGTGTAAAAAAAATGTCCCAAAAGTATTTTATTTTGTTTTATTTTATTTAATATTTTATTTTATTATTTTTATGAAACAGTTTTTCCAAATGAGTTTTGTTACGCATGAATATTGATTCCGATAATTTAGCTCACAGGAACAACAGGGTTTTTGTTACATGTTTTATAAGCTATTCTCGTATTCCTCGTGCCTAAACGAGAGAGGGAACCTTTATCAAAAGCGTCTACTCCCTTCGTCGTTTGCAACACAGAGATGTCGATAAAAAGGAGAAACTGAGTGATAGATCGAACTCCAAAGCAAATCGCGCCTTCTGCTTACCTACTACATACTTACAAAGATTTCTTACAGTTTTCGGATAGAAACAATATGAACTTTGTGTTTATGTGAGTGCCCATCCACATTCGTTGTAGTCTACAGAAATCAAATAATGACACAAGTCCGGCTTGCATCCGTCTAAATAATTACTTTCAGCGTCCATTGACTTCGACGTAAACTACATGGCACGTCGAGAACTATACATCAATTCACAAATCACATTGGCAAATGTCACAGCCTTGAATCACTTGATCTATGTTTCCCAGCTAACCAATCCGGTGTACCCATAAATAAATGATTGACACTGAATATTTTACCACCGTGCAAGCTTGGGGCGTTGACATCAGCAAGCCGAAACACCTTGTAAAGGAATTTGCTCAAGCTAATCCGTTTAAGGGCGTTACCGTAACTAAATTTACTGGTACACTAGTTAAAGGAATATTTAAGCCGCCTATTAACACGCAAACACGTAAATATTTCGCAGTGATGTAGTAACGAGTACTGCTGTTGAAAAACTGGTATTCAACTGCATTAGTTAGACTAGAAACTAGACTAAAATTGTTGGGATTTTTAGAATAATTAGTAGCAATTTGGTACACTATGAATTAATTTTCATTACAAATTATTTTATACCGCTCACTGCGAAATAAGATCAGGTACAACAACATTGATTAGAAATTATAGTACTTTCATAAACTTGTACCGCAGTCTGCATTCAATAGATTTTCCCTATTTTTGACTTACTCAAATTCTGAATCATCATCATTTTTTGATTCTGTCTGGATTTGTGCCCGGTTAATGGCAATAGGCTCGCCCTCTATTACATGGGACTATAACATAACTGGCGAAATGTGGGTGTGCTATACACCTCTGCCTACCCCTTCGGGGAAATACAGGCGTGGTGTTATGTTGTTATGTTAACTTAAAGTTACCGGAAAACTTTGCTTCGCTCGTGACGGTACGTGCGAACAAGAAAAAATATAGATCTAGCCGTGGCAAATAAAAGGATTCCAGTACCAGTTTTGCAAACTTGATTGGGAGCAGAGAGGTGTAGCAGACAGCAATATTGTATTGCTGTCTGCTATTTAATATAGGTCTAAATAACAAATCAGAAAATATTCCAAAAAGTTCTTAACATAACTTGATTAAACTCAGGACATTCTTGCAAGGAATTCGGTAAGTCCGTCTAGTGAAACTTGGATAAGTAAATTAACCAAATAGAAATGTTCGTGCAGTAGTAATATTACGTGGACTGTATTAATTAGCTGCAGCGTTTGCTATGATTCTGTTGAAATAACCTGGTGTTTCGTAGCTCGATGCAGTAGATAATCAAGGATTAGCAATCAAGCCTATGGTCCTAAGAATCAATCCAGAAGTAGACGAATTGCGTTCTAGATACAAAAAATTTGTATCACCCGACAGAGGCTCTGACCTTTTTCATTTTGAGAAGAGGTCCATGTCCAGCAATGGGGCCGTATTAGGCGTTCCAGCTCCATAATTTAATTTAGATGAAGGCCTTTTCCATATGTTTTACTAGTCATGTCAACTTAGCAAACATTTATAGTTGGAATGCAGTTCATCTGTTTACACCAAGCCATCTTCCGACTTCTATCCAGGTGAACATTCATTTAAGAAAGTATGATTATAAATCTTGCATAATAAATACCTTCATGCTTGATTTGACAAGTGATACAGGGCGCTAGTGCATACAACAACCCCTCTCTTTTCAATTTACCTCCTACATTGTCCTAAAAATCTTATACAGTGCAAGTCTACACGGAAAGAGATTTCTTCTTCTTCTCCTGTTATAGAATTTCATATAGCTCAAGCCGTGATAAAAATATTGAACAGTCAGTAACGTTGTTGGTAGCGGAGGTTTCCGCTCAGATATTTGGAAAAGCACCCTATTATCTAATTTATCTCGTATTTTTCAGGCCATTGTTTATAATATATTGTTTGTATATATTTGTTTTTTTTTATTTTATTTTTTATTGTTTGTTTGTCTCCAACCAAATATTAAAGCTGAACACTTTCTAGCAATTAGTTAATTTCATTTACTTTAAGATGTTTAAATAGGTACTTTTTACGTTCTAAGTGCAGTAAACATCCCATTACGTCGCAGTTCCAGAGTTTGTCAACATTGCATTAACATAGTGACGACACTCTCATACGTAGAGCTCTTAACATCTTCACAGAATTATTCTTCAAGCAATTCAATTACTTGTTTATCTTTATTTTTAGATTAAGAAAATTTTAATGGTGTTCAAGTTTGAGCACAATCTTGGCTGGATGTAAATTAAACGCTTTTGTTATTGTAATAATATCAACTGTTTGTAAAGCTAAATTTTCATTTTGGTTTATGAACGCTTTCATGGAAAAGGTGAATGAGACTAGAAGCGTTTGAAGCTAATTGGATAGGAGCTTTAATGCATACATGGAAACGAAAGTTCTGTTACGTCAAAGTCCTACTGTTCCCTACAACACTTTAGGGTGCATTATGGGAGCCTCTACGAGTGGTAATCCAGCGAACTTAAGAAGAAATATATTTCCAGTCATAAATAGTTGCCAGTCAGCCTTCCACCTAGCTGTCATTCTACCTAACTAACCCACTGCCGAACACAGGCTTCTTCTCAAAATCAGAAATGTTCAGGCCTTAGTCTACCATACTGCTCTACTATGGGTTGGTGGAATATATTAACATATCATCAAGATCTTTATGGAACACTCTCATCATCATCATCAACTCAGCCTATCGTAGTCCACTGCTGGACATAGGCCTCTCCTAAGTTGTGCCACAACACTCGGTCCTCTGCCTTCCGCATCCAGTCCCCAAACACTCTCAAGTGTGCAGATTTCCTCATAATGTTTTCCTTCACCATTATAGCAACTGATAATTAATTTATGATTGCCATATATATATATTGCCATTACTGAGGTTTCTGACCCATCTTTTCGTTTGTATCTCTAATGTCTCATAGGGCCGCGTATCCCGTGGCTGCTGATGGGCAAGGTCTCCTTATACCTATTCCACCTATCACGATTCTTATTGTATCAAAATTCACTTAAAAAACTCTGATAGATCCTCTCGGTTTTTACTGGATGCATTTTGGGTTAGTGTGCGTTGGAATTACACAATTTGTTTCCTCCAAGCGACAACCATATCCCTACATCTTCTCATGGATGTCGTAAAAGGCGACTAAGGGATTTACCAGAGGATGGGCAGCAGCGTTCTCTGAGTACCTATTTAAACAACCAACTGCGATCGCCAACCCACCTGCCAAGCTAAGCGATTATGACATATCCCCCCAACATATACTTAGGGGAGGCCTATGTCCAGCAGTGGACGTCTTTCGGCTGTAACTATGATGATGATGAAGCGACAACCAGACGCACGGCTGTGCGCCACCCTTACAATTAAGGTAGACATTTCACCTTCACGCACGAAGGTTTTGCTAATAGCTTCATCATGAGTGGGATTCCTTGCTCGGCGTCTGTGTTTTCCAATAAGTGTAATCTGGTGGTCTTCAAGGCTCGAGTGTAAAGATTTTTACTGGGACAACGTTGACCATTGTCGACCGTACCATCGCCAAACAGTTACGTGGCGGTCAAACGCAAGCCCATTCAGTATTTTTTGCATGATAGGTGAATATTTTTTTAGCTCGTGTATGCTATAACGTTTCAAATGACATTAAATTTACACCTCTGTGTGACTTAGGTCTTAAAATAATCAAAATATACTTTCCAGTCAAATACTAAAATTGCTATATCTTTTGGGGTGTTGGGATTGGACCCCACAAGTGGTATGTTTTACCGATAAAATTGAGTGTATTTACCACTACAAGGCACGGACATATCGTAGAAACAACTATGGATCCTATATCATTACTCCTCTTTTTAAACATCACAACGCACGCTCGAGTAATAAAGCGAACACGACAATTTGCCGTAACGAGAGTGTTCCCCATAAAATGTATGAAGGTACGACGTCATGTATGTCAAAAGCAGAAGCAGGTAATATATTGCGAGAGGCTTTCGATTTCACAGGAAAAGTTTGCCGCAAAAAAATATGGGAAATTGCTTCTAAGTGAGACAGGAAATAATGTTGGAATCGACAAGTTTAGTATTACGATTTATCTACTGTATAAAGTTGTAATTCAAAATAAATTATTTCAATAAATATTATATCAAATACTAGCGTATGCTCGCTGCTTCGCCCGCGTATAATTCGGTTTATCACAGAAAGACGATATCCCGCATCCTTCGGGAATAGTTCATCCCAGAACTATTCCCGAATAAAAAGTAGCTTATATATTAATCCGAGTTATGATCTATTTATGAGCCAAATTTCATTTAAATCCATTTAGCCATGTCAGCGTAGATGAATGACAAACAAACAAACGAAGATCAATTTTTTCGTATTATTTATAATATTAGTAGGATGAGTTGTAGATACCCCTTCTAATTTTGTGTTGTGTAGGAGAGGAAAATCTTCTAGCTAACAAAATGTAGCATTATACCTACCTACCAAAGGAATCACTTATTTCTATAAAACCATATAATTATAACATTTAAAAAAACTTCAGTTCAGGCATGAGTTTGACATCATACACATACACCCATATAATATTATTATAATTTCCTACAATTAGAAAATTAGACATACAAATAAATACATAACATAACATAACATCACGCCTGTATTTCCCCGAAGGGGTAGGCAAAGGTGTATGTACACCCACATGTCGCCAGTCATGTTATAGTCCCATGTAATAGGGGGCGAGCCTATTGCCATTAACCGGGCACAAATCCATACTCCGGACTACTACTGAGAATTTCCTAATAAAAAAACCCAATAACACTTTGCCCGACCCATACATAAATACATGAATTATTATATTTTTAATTATATTATTTGTCAAAGCCTTTCCTGTCCAAACAAAACTTTTTAAAACTATATTACAGTTTTAAGCGACATTCGATCACATTATTAAAATTTGACCAAAAAAAAAACGCTTTTTCATGAACCATAAGACATGAATACTTTATGATACTCAGACATCTGTGGCCATCATGACGTCACACATTTTCCCAATTTAACCATAAATGTCGTGTTAATTATGTCGCTACCAGATAAACCCAACCACGGTTACCGCTCGACCACTACTTTGACCGCAACCATACCTATAAACTATTATTTAATTTTGTGGTCACAATATTGATCAGAAATAGACCTATGGTATGCAATATAAAACTAAACAGCTGATTTTGCTTGTCTATATTTACTTTTAACTGTACATTAGTTGGAAATCCACTGGTGGTTGTGATGAATCAATAACTAATATCAGCAATTTCGTTGGAATACTAATTACTGATCTGCTCTCGAATAAAATGTTTTAATTTTCGCAATTTATAAATATCGCATGATACTTTAACACATGTATCTATTTTCTTGTGACTGACTCACTGATCACCAACGCAGAGCATAAGCCGCTGGGGCTAGAAGCATGAAATTTTGACAGTAGATGCCTTTTATGACGTAAGCATCCATTTATAAGACGTAAGCATACAATTTTAGAAATTCCACCTCTAAGGCGGTGTAAAATAGGGGTTGAAAGTTTCAGATGTAAAAAAAACGTAGTATTTGGCTTTAAATATGTGTCTGTGTTTTTTTTAAATCAACCCTTATAGGGCTAAAATAGGGTTAAATGTTTGTTTGAAATTTCGTGGGTGCAACCACAAAGGTTTATGACGAATACAAATGTTGGCATTGCAACGGGCACAGCTAGTTCAGTATAAACTTAAACTATACAAATTAATTTATTTGCTATTTTTATTTTATCCAATAGCAGAAAGTTAATTATTTACAAACAAATAAAAGCAACAAAAACTATCACGTACATGAACTTCAGCTCTTCTTTACCACATAATATTTCAGAACTATAAGTTATATTCTAGTTATAAGAGTGTTCCAATTTCAATAGCTCATTAATACAGGTGTTGTCTCCTAGTTATAAAATTAATAGAAGATGTTATTCTATTTCAGCTGCCTGCGGCGCGCGGACATCATCAAAGTCTTTGATGGCAGAGACACCAACTCGCCGGCCATAGCTATGCTGTGTAACGAGCTCACTGGTATGTACTTCTTCTTCTTCTTCGTGTCAACATGAGCTACATAATAGTAATAGCTCATGTCGTGGGGAAAAGATTAGCCAGTCAGCAGGTTGATAGCGGGGCTGACTGCCCAGAGTGCGCCGGACAATCAATTAAATATCGTCACTCGTGGAGGCTCTTTTAATGCACCCGATGGTATGTACTGACTAATTGTTATTTATCAGTTTTTATTAGAAATCTCGAAACTTACTCAAGAAAAATAAGCAATAGTGAGAAAAACATTTTTTTTAAAACAAAATGTCCAAGTTATAAGCGATTTTTTGTTCACTAGACAGAGACACCATTATCAAAGTATGACGTCATTGTTCAAAACCATAAGAATTCAAGATTTTTGATATATTTAGTAGTAGTCAACTACCGGATTAGTATCTGCTCATACATAGCTGGTAGGTTCTGCTTCCCTTAAATTTGCGAAAAACATGATACTTTACTTCCGATTTTTCGGCTTACGGCTTACTTATACGTTCGTTAATTTTCTACTTTAGCTGAAATTATTTCAGATTTTTCGCTTTACAGACTTCGGAATCTTAAATGTCCGTTAATTTTCGGTTTAACGTTTACTTTAAAGTATTTCTCCGAACATCATAACAAGTTTTTATTTCTTGACTGCCCGACACACAATACTCATACAAGAGACGTTGAGAAATCGGTTTGTAGATGTAATTTCACGGGATGCCACGATGCGCGACATTGCATTGCGCTGTCCGGGACACGGGATTTTTTGTAGCTTTACACTCATCTGCACTAATGGCAAACAGAGCTCAAGAACAAATCATTAGAAGTATGATTATCAAGAAAGTACTGTTGTAATAAATTTTGTCTAAAAACTGGTCGATGACAAGTCTGACTCCCGCATTAAAATTCTGTCCGTAACATCAATTAATCAATTAACTCAGCCTATCGCAGTCCACTGATAAACATAAAGCTGGAAACAAACTATCGGTTGCGACCTAAGTTGTGACTGACAGTCGCGACTTAAGTAACAAACATCCATACATCCTCACAAACTTTCACGTTTATAATATTAGTAATCCTACTGTAGGATCGTAGGATTAGTAGGATTACTAAATACAACAAATTATCCCACCTTATTGGGGGCGGCCTTTGTCCAGCAGTGGACGTCTTTAGGCTGAAATTATGATGATGATGATGACTAAATACAAAATCAAGCTTTCTATACCTACTACAAAAATCTAAATGATTGAAAAATGAAATCACAATTTTCAGCTCAGATAAAGCGTGATTTATATCTTTGCAATGAGAAAATCAATTTCCTCTAAAGATAACAAAATACGTTTTTCCTAGAAAATATTTGAAATTTGCTCCCTTCCATTTAGTAGATATTGTTGGATCAAACTTGTATCCTGTCTGGGATGATCTTATGTATTTGTTTTGATATTAGGGACATAAAGTCACTTCAGATTTGTAGCAGGAGATAGATAAGATTTTAACTATTACACTTTTTTTTAAATTTATTATAGCTTTACCGAAAACGCAAGTGATATTAAAATTTTGATGCGCACAGGAAATTAGAAAAATCTGAAGTACATTATAGGATCGGACTCGGACCCTACATAGCTTGTAGGATCAGTAAGCTGAAGTGGCAGTGGGCTGGCCACGTCTGTCGAAGGACCGATGGCCGTTGGAGCAGACGAGTCCTTGAGTGGAGACCGCGAATCGGCAAACGCAGCGTAGGGCGCCCCCCTGCCAGGTGGACTGACGACCTAAAGAACGTGGCTGGGGGGGACTGGATGCGGAAGGCAGAGGACCGAGTGTTGTGGCGCAACTTGGGAGAGGCCTATGTCCAGCAGTGGACTGCGATAGGCTGAGTTGATGACTCGGATCCTGCGTCATCAAAGGCGTTCTGAAAGGTTTTTACTGTATGTGTAATCCAAACTTCAAAATTGTGAGAATTTACCTGCTAACAATCAAGTTTCAAGTGAGAAAATGAATCATGTTATGTTTATCGACTTTTGTTGTTGACTGTACAAGGCCTATCGTAATCCTGCCAGATCGAAGCTAGTTTAGTATGTATTCTACTCACATTCGTATCGGCTGTCACCTACCCTCTGTGAGGTCCTACAATTCCCTTTTTGAATGAATAATGCCGTGTCCAAGGAGCACTGGCTTTCGGGGTCAGGGGTGGCACGTTTTTATTGGCTTTTCTAAAGTGTACCTACCTATTATTATTGTTACGCTTCTTCCATATGACGTATTTGGTTTAAAATACTTAGGATATTTCTCATTGACCATGATATAGAAATAAGCAATTTATTGACTGCTTTTTTTTTTACTGCTGATCACGAGGTCGTGGGTTCGATTCCCACAGGACACACATATTTGTGTGATGAACATTAGTGTTTGTGTTGGTCTGGTTGTTTCTTATGTATTATAAGTATGTATTTACAAAAAAAAAGTATATAAGTATTATATCTATTGTCTAGTACCCATACCACAAGCTCTGCTTAGTTTAGGACTAGATGGTGATGTGTAAAAATGTCCCAAAAATATTTATTTATATATTTATTTAGTAACAGTTTCGCTTGCTTATTTTTAGATCATAAAAGGAAAAATTATCCTCATTTGAAAAGATGTGGTTAATTAACACAATTGCACCCTAAATACAATCTCTAGGCCTAATAGAGAATTAACTGTTGTTTTTGAGCCTTAATAAAACCGTTGCTCCCGGCACGTTTAAAAACCCAAACATGCACAAACGCCTAGCCCCGTAGGAACTATCTGTGGGCTACATAAATAGCTACTAATGTGGCTACTTATTATTTTTCAACACCCAATCGCTCAGTCATTCACTAGTAGCACTACGCCAATCGTGCTGCCACTTATATTTTCAAAAAATCTGGCTACCCTTTTTTCTGGAAATCCTCATGGTCGCACTTCACCAGGAAAAATGGATCCAGTGTCGGATTCTTACCGACTAAAACCACCACGGTGCAGTGGTGTTCCTCTGATTACCTTTGGCTGGGAGTGCGGGATACTCTCTGTTTTCCCCCTCCACCCCGGCAGAGATGTACTCAGATGTAGCATCCCATTAACCATACACTCCAATAGACGCCTTATAACAGGCGACTGATGTTTGTCAACGCATAAATCTAATAGATCTGTTGTAGATTGCCACTATCTTCCACTTTGAAACTTCAAATCGGTTTCGACTTCATATGTGAGCCATCAATACTTCCGCGTTAGTGATCAGCTAATAGCCGCCTTGGTGGAGCAAATCAGATTGCTGTACCACGCTTCCTCCTACCTCAGCTAGTTGACAGAATGTATTGTTCGCATTATATTCAACAATAAGCGTCTATTGGGCTGTATAGTTGACGTGGCACCCCTACTGTTAACGTACTCGCTCCAGTTTCCAGCGCTATGATTGCAAGCCCCGCTCTCTATACCTAATTTCCAGGTTTTACGTATTCAAACAATGACTTCTATTCCTCCAGTCTATATTCAAGACGTACGTTATGAAACATGAGCCTTGCCATTAAAATTTGCAAATATAATTTATCTTGTCAGACCTCCATTCAGTGAAGGATTCAATAGTAAATTATAGTTGCCAATATTCAGCGGTTTCTGAAACTGTTGATACAATGAGACTGTACTTCGTAGGCGCGGAAAATTAAAATTTAAATGTAGGCTTTGATTAAACTATTGAAGGAATAATATTGATTTTCATGACATCGAAAGAAAGAAATCTCTTTTACGTTAGCAGGTCATCATCAGCCCATATTAGTCCACTGCTGGACATAGGTCTCTCAACAAGGACAACTTTGGTGCTCTGTCAGATCACCTCGTTTCAGATTAGATCCTTCAGAGAAACTCCGAGCTTAGCCCTTTCCATAGCACGCTGAGCTACTTTAAGTTTGTGGACCAACCGTACCGTGAGTGACCACGTCTCGGCTCCGTAAGTCATGAGAGGCAAGGACGCACTGATTGGGTGGAATAGGCGACGGGAAGATTCGACGTCAGTAGGTATCTACTGTTAATAGAACACACACAAGATAATGAAAATTTCAACGTAGGTACATTCTTGGCAGTCATATTGTTAAATGGTAAAGTTTTATAAATAATAGCTTTATCATGCGTATCGCTATGGAGTGGAATTCCTTGCCGACGTTGTGTTTAACGTCTGGTGGTCTTCAAGGCGCAAGAGAATAAGTTTTTGCTGGGCAAGCGTGTACCATTGTCGATCGCACCATCGCTTTACATCAGTGAGGTGGCGGTCAAATGTTATTTGATACTCTCACATACATTTCAGGGGGGTGATTCTCGCGTCGTAGACATTATCTCGAACTCGACATAATGTCGAAACAAGATGGCGAATGTCGATTGAAAACTAATTTTCGTATTCTCAGAATGTCACGTTAGAGATATGTCTACACCTAGCGCTTTAATACAAAGAGTGGTTCAAAGTAGTTGACATTAGCGGTGACATTTTTCATAGAGATTTAAAATTAGAGATTATCCCTAATTAGACATTTATCTCTATAATGGTAGAATTAGGGCCCTACATTTTGTTTTTTTTTTTTGCATATCATTTTTTTTTGTACGCTATCTTACGACGAATTTTTGTAAATCTTTGACCTCAATGTTACCATATTTAAATAAATATATATTAAACAGCTTATCACCTCGAAAAACAAGATGGACGCAATGATAATGGACGTGGTGATTGATGCACGTGGATGGAAGATGAACGCTTATTCTTTATTGATTTCCTGATATTTATTTACAGAGTTTATATAATAATATGATGTCTGTCTGTGCACTCTGAGCCCATCTCTGACGTAAATACATACTTGCTTACGTTAGTAACTATTTGATTCTAAAAACATCCTAAAGATTTCAACGTGTGACTTTGTGCACTTAAGCAATTTGTTAAGCCAATTATCCACATACAGAGAACTGTTAATAAACATCTAAATAGAGATAAGCTATCATCAACATGTACACTTCTCATTAGCGGAATGTAAACTGGACTCAAACCTTGAACCTTTATCGGTAGGTACAGTCAAACGTATATCAATGGAGTAAAACCAGTACAAGCAGAGCATGTCTTGTATGAAACATACAAACTAAGGCAGTTACGCTTACCATGGTTTTGTTAGCATTAATTTGCGGTTGACCGTACGTGTTAGTCATGCAAAATCTTGTGTATTGGTTATCTCATGTCACAATAGTTTATAACAAAGAAATATTAGGTATTGTGTGATATTTGTAATACCTAATAGAGTCATTTCTACATAAAGTTATCGTTGGAAAAAAACCATGGCTACATAATAAAAAATCTATGAGTGTTACTAAAACTTTTAAAAGTACTTAGTCTTATTATGAAGTGACTCTTCGATCAACAACTTTTGTTGATCAGTGTGATAGTTGTAATATATAGTCATATCCATAAACAGTTATGCTTAGAAATAAAACCGTGGCTACATAAAAAAACCGGCCAACTGCGAGTCGGTCTCGCGCAGTAAGGGTTCCGTACCTCTCAACGACCTGATACCCAATAAAAACTGATTTAATTTACGAGAGTTTACAAAAAGACATCAACGTACAGTGCGCGAAATATGCACTTTTGCATGTCTTTCTTACGCAGGTACCACCACATATTTCTATGTTTATCTTATTTTTAGTATTTGTTGCTAAACTACATAATATGCACTATAATCTGACCTAGTTTGACGCTGGTATATATTACCGTTTTGAAGATAGAGCAGGAACAAAAACGTCGAAAAAAATGCATGTTTTTTGAGGTTTCTTGTATGGGGACCCCCTTTGGTTTTAGACTTTTTTTTGTTTTTAGTATTTGTCGTGATACACCTCATAGTAACACATATTCTGAGAAAATTTCAACCGGTTACCTATTACTGTTCAAAAGATACAGCCCTGTGACAGACAGACGGACGGACGGACGGACGGACGGACGGACTGCGTAGCGAGAGTAATAGGGTCCCGTTTGTCACCCTTCGGGTACGGAACCCTAAAAAACTATGACTGTTACTAAAACGTTTAGTAGGTAGGTTTTACTTAGGTAGGTACTTAGTCTTATTATGTAGCTCCCATAAAAAACTATTTTTCATCGAAGTCTTCTTCTTCTATCGTGTCGATATGAGCTTCATAATGATAACAGCTCATGCCGTGGGGAAAAGATTAGCCAGTCAGCAGGTTGGTAGCGGGGCTGACTGCCCAAGGTGCGCCGGACGATCAATTAAATATCGTCACTCGTGGAGGCTCTTTTAATGCACCTCATCGAAGTAGTGACTAGTCTATTCCATCTTTTAATAAATAAATAATTAAAACGCGCAAACGCAAACGCGCACGCATTTAAAGCAATCATTCTTAATTTTTCTCATGTATCTGGTCTGCTCGACGTCCGTATGTCACTGCAGGGATCCAGCAGAATACCAGAGTCAGGTATATTATCTGTCACATGCTTTGCTGGACACCCATTTGGTACAGTACTGAGACACATATAACTCTTTTTTATTGTATTTTAACTTGTATGTCCTGTGTCTTGTTTTTGTACTAAATAAACGTTTTATCTATCTATCTATTTAAAAACATTTATTTCGAACCATACAGTCCGTATTAGATTAAACATAAAAAAACATTAGTAAAAAAAAGTATTATTAAATAGAGACTAACTTGGCTGCTGGCTTTTGCACAGTCAGCCAGTGTCTCATATGGCTGCCCGCACAGTCTTGAGCTACGACGGCAAGCAGACTGTTGGAACTGCCCCTCACCTGACGCAAAAGGGATGCAATCCTTTTTCGTATGATTGCGTAAAAGTCATCTATGCGGGCTTCAGCGCACATCCCTGACGCGCTGCAGAAGCAAGGCAGACCCATCAGTCCCCTGTATCCGTTATTGTATTGAACTCGTAAGGCACATAAGCTTTCTGCGTATACCGGACCCATAGGCTGGACGTATAAAAAGACTAATGTGGTGTGGTGTGGTGGTATATGGTGTGGTGTGGTGTGTGGTGTGGTGTGTGGTGTGGTGGTTGTTAATGTGGGTTTCAACTGATGTTGAAATACATTTCAAAGAGTTACAAATTAGAAAGCAGTCGTACCTCGTAAAACCAGAAACTTTCCAAGGAATCAGGTAGACGCGAGATAGCAAGTGAACGAAGTAACTAAAATAAGGAAAAAAGTCACAAGGTCACCGTCATATTTATAGGCATAAGAAAAGCAAACTTATCTTCTCTAGGCCTTGACCTTTCAACTTAGCATGTTATTTCTATCCACACTTTATCAGCAACATTAAAAGCACCCTTGACCTTAGAGTATTAGATATTATTATAATCTAACGCATAAGTAATAAAGTAACTATCTATTTTCTTATTTCTATAGATTCTAATCCGATCTTCTTATTTCCTTTCATTAAGCTTTTCGGGGCAGAATTTACTGAACCCAAAAGTCAGCAACAATGAAGACCATTCAATCCTTAGTGCGCTCATCTTTTCAATACAAGCCCCTCTTCAAAAACCCTCTGTAACAATAGAGGACCGAGATGTTATTCAGAACATGTTAACTACATCTGTTTCCGTGTAACATACCATATAACATATATATGACGCGTATAACACGGAAGTGACGAGTAAGAGAATTTTGTCTCTCAAATTTCGACTATGCCTGGAGTTCCTTTGATGCCAAATCCGAAATTTCGTGACGTTTCAAAAATCATGCCATTCTTTTGTTGAATTTCGAACGGAATCTTACCGGAATGGAAATTTTATTTTAGCTCCGCACCAAAGAGTTGTGTTGAATCCCAACGAATGGTATTAGGGATTTGCTGGGTGATAGATTTTCGGTTTATCTTTTCATGGCTCGAAACTGTAAACCGTTAATACATATTAGAGTACACTATCGGAGATTCTTTGAAATTAGGTCAGAAGTCGGTCACATCTATTTGGTCTTGCAAATTGAGCTATCGTTTGGCTTACAAAGACTCAAATGACTGAACCAGCCAAAAAAAGCTTCTAGAATTCCACATAGTGAAATTATGGAATTAATTAAAATTATTACGAAGGTATACACTTTTAATCGAAAATCTACATACAGAATAAAACATATTACGTTTCATTTATTTATTTCATTACGTTTCATTTATTCAGAATGCGTTCCAGCTCCTACAGCATCCTAAGCGCATTGTGCGTACTAACATTAGGTTTTTAGGTTTTCTTTTGTTTCTACTAATACTATATGGATCTACATAGTTTGTGATCTGAAATAAAGATTTTTATCATTATTATTTATTCAAATTCAAAACATAAATTATAAAAAAAAAATATATATATATAACCCCCCCCCCCCCCCTTTGGGGGAGGCCTTTAATAATAATAATTCATTTATTTCAGGCATCAAGGCCCATAAAAAATACATGAAACCATATACAATAATATAAAAATAACAGTACCTGTGTACATGTGTTACCTGTGGCCTTTATCCAGTAGTGGACGTTTTTCGGCTGAGATGATGATGATTCAAATTCAAACACTCTCATTTTGAAAACTTTGGTTTTTAAAGATGTCTAATAAAACCTACGTAAAAATATTTTTCTCTTTAACTAGGTGAGTTTCTAAGTCTTTATTAAGTCTTGAATAAGACTATTTTGGACACGTTATCCTATCTTGATTATAGTATGGATTTGGGCAAGTAATGATTTCTTTTTCGTTTATTTACGCATCAAGAACTAACAAAACCTTTGTATATGTCAGGCTACGAGGTGCTGTCGACGGGTCCGGCGCTGGTCATCCAGTTCACCGCCAACTCAGCCACGCCTGGCCAGGGGTTCGCAGCCACA
This sequence comes from Asteroscopus sphinx, assembly GCA_949699075.1. Classification (NCBI taxonomy): domain Eukaryota; kingdom Metazoa; phylum Arthropoda; class Insecta; order Lepidoptera; family Noctuidae; genus Asteroscopus; species Asteroscopus sphinx. Next base: position 19,559,122 of record OX453013.1, read on the forward strand.
TTCCTGTTTCAACCACCACCTGATTCAACTGCTGCTGGTTTGTATTGTTTTTTGGCCTGGGTTAAAATTACAAGTGTACGACGACAACAGAACTTTTTAAAACCCTGTGGGCAAGACATTTTGATGTTAATCTCCTAGATCTAAAATCGAAGGTGTTTTGTCTTGACAGTTAGCGGCCAAAGTTAATATCCTGCCAAGCCACGATTTGCCCTACTAGAGATGAATATTTGACGAGCTTCATACAACTTATGTCAAATTTCTATCTCTAGTCACAGACATAGTAAAAAATATATACGAAGTGCTGCGAACAATCATAGTGATGCCAGAAAAAACTATGCTCCTTCGTGTACAACCAGCGCTCACGCACAAACCATGTACCTGAAGAACATTTGCTTTCGCGATGCTTACTGAACCATGCCGCGACATGTGTACTGAGAGGGTGCACGGTGTATGTGTGGCATGAGCGCTGGTTGTACACGAAGGAGCATAGTTTTTTTGGCTTCACTAGATTGTTCGCAGTACTTCATCTATATTTTTACTACGTCTGTGTGTCTAGTAGGGAAAATTGAGGATAGATTGGTAGTATTAATTTTGGCCATAAATTGAAACCGAGAGTCCAATACACATCCGAGATACAAATTAATCTTTCTATATCTTTTTTAACAAAGTTCATGATTGGTAAATTGTTGAGATATGATATCGCTAGCAAATCCACAAGAAAAGGCTAATGGAAATTTAGTGATTTCATGATACGTTTCAGTATCCCACTCCCATACGTGTGAAAAGATTTAAAAAAATGTTTATGTAAATTACGTGCCAGGTATGTCCTTATATCCAATCTATGGAGTTTATTGCTGGCTCTTCTCCATAGGACCAACATTTTAGAACCGTACAACTGGATTCATAATAATACATTTTGAAAGAGGCATGTAAATGCTTATTTGAACTGGTTTATGTTCTACACTGTATCTGCCAAATGTATGTATTTTTTTTTTGTGGAAAAAAAAAAAAAAAAAAAACTTTTGAATTTATACTACGTGTATCAGAAATGCGTGGTCATATTTTAAGAGCTCATTCAGGGCATAGCATAGGACAACTCTTACTATGAGACCAAACCTGAAATCGCAAAAAAATATCAGCTGTCATTATCTAGATCTTACGTCTTCTTTGTCCATCCAAAGGTTGTCTGGAAGATATCGCTTTTAGCGATAAGACCGCCCATGTACCCATAATTTATACGTTGTTCCTGTTTACTACTATTTTCATGGTGTACAATAAAGTATATTCTATCTATCTATCTATCTGTCCCCTACTAAATCACAGATGTCGCTCGACAAGATGTTAGGATCAGCTGTTTTTTTTTTCGCGATTTCAGTGTTGGTCCCATAGTAAAAGTTGTTCGATAGCATCCCCTGGATAAGCTCTTTAAATATGACCACGCATTTCTGATACATGTTGTATAGCAAACGGGTTCACCAAAGAATAAATGCTTATGCTCTTCTCCACTTGTATCAAATAATGTTAACTTCCTGATAATTACTCTGAATTGGAATCTAATTAGTATCTTATACCCAAATAGCCTATCTTCGCGACTTTTAGACTTCTTATGGGTAAAAATCACTTTTACGAGAAAATCGATTACTGTGTGAAAATAATACAGTGAAACCAACTAGTTCTAACACAAAATATAGAAGCCATTCCTGATTGAAACGTCATATATACATGAGAGTTTTTGCATTTGATAGAGCTTCAAAATGTAGAATCGACAGTGTAATCTTCCATGTGTCAAAAAAGTGATTTTTCCAAAAGTGACACTTAAGAGGTCTTAAAGTCGCAAAGACGCTATGTAAACCTACTAATCTGAATTCAACATCACGACAGATATAGGTCAAATCACTGACGTATTGAACCTAATACAATATGTACATCGAACATTCTACAAAGCCAATTCAAACATCATGAAACTCAAATCAGTTCAATGCATTATAACTACAAAGTCAAAGACATCAATTTGAGATATGGACAATGTCAATGTTGTGGTACAATTCTGTACAATCATTGTGCCCAGTAATGAATGGGCTCAGTTCAAATAATATTGGTTTGTACCGACCTCAAGTTACTCTAGCCCGCAGTGCTAATTTAGGACCGCAATTTGCCCAATTAATATTGAACTCAGTTCGATATTATCTAGCTACTAATATTTGTAGAATTTTATCTAAATGATGTTATTTTAATATTGGAGTTTTAAACAAAATATTAACTTAGACTCTAGAATTGGTATACAAGTAAGTGTGGAATAATAGTAAATTAAAATTAAATAGTAGTTAGTAGTCATTCGACAAAGACTTTTGATAGAGACGAATCTTCATAATAAGATGAATCATTTCAGCCGAAAGACGTCCACTGCTGGACATAGGCCTCCTCCAAACATATGTTGGGGGATATGCCATAATCACCACGCTTGGCAGGCGGGTCGGCGATCGCAGTTGGTTGGTTAAATACTCAGAGAACGCTGCTGTCCATCTTCTGGTGAAACCCTTAGTCGCCTTTTACGACACCCATGAGAAAATATAGGGTGGTGCAATTCTTTACGTCCGGCACCACACGGAACAAGAAGACACGGAAGAATAATATGAATAAAGATAGTAAAATCACAGATAAGTAAATCCATATAACTGAAAATGTGTGGCTTCTAAAAATATAGCTAATACGGACGTACATTTTTATTCGTATACCTTGAGAGCCCAGAAAAAATGGTGTGTTTACACCATTTACAATTTGCATAGCGTTTGCTATAAACCAAGCAAAGCCAGGTAAAGCTTGTATTTATGAAAAGATATATGTATGAAAAAAAACTGAAACAACTACCTACGTATCCTGAAAACAGTTGTGATAAATCAGTACCTTCGTATTTCCAAACCCAAGAAAACATGGCCCTAATTAGTCTTAGCGTAGTAGGTAGCGTTTTGTACGAGTGGTGGTGCACTACATCCGATACACTGGGTTTGGTTGTGATTGTGACACATCGACTTTTGATGGATAGACTAAGCTCCATACATTAGAGAGCATTGTCTTTTAGTGGATAGACTAAGCGCCATACATTAGAAAGCATTGTCTTTTAATGAGTAAACTAAGCACCATACATTAGAGAGCATTGTCTTATAATGGGTAGACTAAGCGCCATACATAAAAGAGCATTGTCTTTTAATGAGTAAACTAAGCACCATACATTAGAGAGCATTGTCTTATAATGGGTAGACTAAGCGCCATACATAAAAGAGCATTGTTTTTTAATGGGTAGACTAAGCGCCACACATTAGAGAGCATTGTCTTTTAATAGGTAGACTAAGCGCCATACATTAGAGAGCATTGTCTTTTAATGGGTAGACTAAACGCCATACATTACAGAGCATTGTTTTTAATGAGTGAACTAAGCACCATACATTAGAGAGCATTGTCTTATAATGGGTAGACTAAGCGCCATACATTAGAGAGCATTGTCGTTTAACTTATTCAATAAAAATTGGAGTGAATTGGTAATGAGCGACTCGTAAATGCGTCGCCTCCACTTAAATTTGCAAGTGCCAACATACTATGAATAGGAAGTTTGGCGGAAGTCCAGCCGACCTCTTGGTACCGCTTATTTAGATTGGAATCGCAAGTCTCACCTGATCCTGATATTGTTGCATAAGATGCCAATATCTTACAAAATTACATAAGGAACAATATTTGAATAAAGTTAAAAACACCCTATTTACACACTAGGAAGCGGTGAAGGGCGGTCGTTTTTGTCGACGTTCAATAAACACTAATTGGCTTTAGCCCAAAATAAATAAAAGTCATTTTGATTTTGAGTTGAAATAACTTCAGCAGCATGCTATCCTCAAACTTGCGAAATGCTTCCATATATCCGAAGTGAAAGTTGATCGGCATACGAAACGAAACGATTTGAGAACCGAACGGATTCGGAAACTCTATTCATAGTTCTTTATAATTTTCGCATCTAGTACTTTCCGACAACAAATGACTCTCGGAAGAGTTACCGTGTTACCGTAAATTGCAATGGCGTCTTCGATTCGTATAGAACTGTCAAAAATTTATATTTCGGATTTGCGAATGACATTTAGAGGACGCGTTCAGTAGGTAACTTTTCTTTCGGATTCAAAATACTTTCGGATGGTTGCAGGTACCTGCAACCTGTTCTAGGTACCTAGAAATGAACATCAGTTGTGAAAGGCAAAAATACATATATTCAATTCAACGATATATTGTCTTAGGTATATTATTTAGATTTCTACGATACTGACCTATCTACCTACCTACCAAAGATTTATGTATGGAGCGTGAGGTATAACTTATAGCAGTCTATGGTTATTTATATGACCTAGTAGTAACAACACAACGTTGTTCACCATCGTTAATTTTCTGATTAAACGACCGATTACTCGAAAAATTTAGGTACTGGAATTGTGGGTTAGCTGTTAACTTCTTAACTTTAAGAGTGCTTCATGGGCTTGATTTCACGAACGATAATTCTCTGGTTAAACAACAGTTAACCCACAATTCCAGTAAATTTTTCGAGTAATCGGTCGTTTAATCAGAAAATTTACGTTGATGAACAACGTTGTGTTATTGCCAGTAAGCAGAATGATTGGTAGGCATTAAATGAATATATAGGTATTTCCTTAGGGTAAGTATTGCCTTATTATTCTGCAACTCCTAATTCTTATTTTTAATTTTAAGTAACTAGGTACGAGTTAAGGTAAACTACATTTGATGAAGAGTAGGCAGCTGGAGTGAAACTGGGTGGGCAACACGGAAGAGCGAATATTGGGGATACTGGGAGAGGCCTTTGTATTTTTTTGGAACATAATTCGACAGCAGTGCATTTATTACATTATAAATAAAAACATATATGGGTAAATAACCAACAGTCTGTTGTAGGCTAGCTGTTTACAATTTGTAGAAGCGCCATCTAGCGAAATCTGCTAAAACTTCTCAGTGCGCACTATCTCGCATAAAATTCGCTGCCTATGTTCAACGCAATCAATCCAATGTCTGAAGTAGTTCCCTTGCAGGGCGTAGATGGCACTGTTTTCAAAAACCAATTTTAAAGTCAAACTTTTTGTTTCAGATTCAGACCGACTACTAAAGCTGAGTTTTGGCAAAGCTTTCGAGTCTCTGGGGCCTGAAGTAAGCGCCACAAGTAAGTACAACCTTTGCTATCATTTATTCAGTCCTGTTCAATATTCCATAGGTAAGTGCGTGCAAACAGCAGGTACCTACGTAAAATAGACTGTTTAATCTGTACCTCTGGGAATTTTATGTTTAACAGCCGCTACAATTTTATGTGGATATTATTAATTGGATTACGAAGATTGAAACGGGATTAAGGCGATACATCGTTGTTTTTAAGAGTCGACTTTAAACTAAAGACTTATTTAAAGTTAAAAGCTTTAAATTTGTTGAACTTGACTGTTCTTTAGTGTTTGTGAGTAGGTAGGTACCTACCTAAGCAATAACAATACCACACGTTTTATCATTCTCGTCGTCTTCATAAACACTGTTCATAAATTCGTTCTGTCGTGCAAAAGTCATGTCCGGACTACAATGCATCCATCATCTTCATCATCATCATCATCATTTCAGCCGAAAGACGTCCACTGCTGGAAATAGGCCTCCCCCAAGCATCGCCACAACGACAGGTCCTGTGCTTTCCGCATCCTGTGGATTCCCGCGACCTTCACCAGGTCGTCGGTCCACCTTGTGGGGGGCCTACCCACGCTGCGCCTTCCAGTACGCCGTCACCACTCCAGAACGGCCATCGGCCTATGTCGATTACCTTCGTTCTCCTGCGAATCTCCTCATTTCTGATTCGATCACGCAGGTACACTCCGGGACACAATGTATCCAGCAAGCTTATAAGTCTTCTATTAGTAAGTTCTACACTCTGAAAGCTCTGTTAAGCAGGAAAACGCTGCGAGTAATCTATTTTGCCCTCGCCGAATCACTGCTGAGCTATGGATTAAGTAGGTACCTATGGTTGTACATTTAAGTTATTTGGACGGTATCAAATTACTGAAATTCGCTTTATGAAATACCTTGTGGATTCTAAAACCAAAATTAAGTCTAAAGAGAACTATGAGAGGCTTTTTTCTGTATGTAAAGTACTCCCAGTACATACTTAGTGGTTTTAGAGCAGTTTTATAATGATGCAAAACACTTACAATACAATACAAGGCGTGTTAGAGAGCGTAAGTTAGTCCGAGCACCAGTTAAAAACTATTATGGTGAAAGAACTAATAAGTATTTGACCCCCACATTATTTAATAAAATTGATTGTATAAGAAATCTTTACGGCGGAATAAGTAAATTGACCCTAAAAAAAAATTGAAATATGTGCTTCTCACAGAATTTGCCGCAAGCGAATGTGGTTAATCGTGTTGTTGTTTTCATTATTTTCATACATAGCTGTGAAAGTGACGAGAAAAATAGCACGGTAATAACAATATTTGTGGTAGGTTTTCCTTGCAACGCGGGGTCGGCTTGTGCTGGGATAGCTTGATGTGTGGCCGTGCGTACCATTAGTTCACTTTAATTTAAGTTAGAAGTTTTACTAGCAATAAGAACCAACATAAAAACGAGCGCTAATCTCACCGACAAACTGTTACACAGTTTGGCAATGTGTAAAAATGTTTTGGTCCTGAATAAATGTTTTTTTTATTTTTATTAAACTGCTGAAAATAAAATGTTCAGTATTGATTACTTACGGTATTTTTTATTCAAGGAAGAAGGTAAGCTGGTACCTAGGTACAACTATTTCATCATAAATTTTTCGTTTTCTTCAAACTTTCTCGTAAAACGAAGCGATTCTCGGCCTAAATGACAATTTCTTCACAGTAGCTAACTAGGTGCGTTACAACGTGTAATTAAAATAATTGGATCCCTCTTAGGGGTCATTGTACTAATCAGTATGAACAACTTTTACTATTAGACCAATCCAACAATCGCAAAAAAAAACTTCTGTTACATTTGTAGAGTTATGCGAACATAAATGTCTGAAGCCGCTGTTTTTTTTTTTACAATTTCAGGGTTGGTCCCATAGTAAAAGTTGTTCATACTGATGAGTACAATGAGCCCTTATGAGGTTTTCGTTTATTTCAATTACAGTTACACGTATATTATTATTATTATTTGAGGAAAGAGGTAGGGTCTTGAACGCCCCTAAGTCACTGCGACCTAAAATACGTGCGACCTACACGTATATGATACAAAGGAAGATATAATAAAATGTTATATTAATTGTACAGGCAGAGAACGTAATTTTATTATCTTACGAAAATACCGAGCTTGAGCCACTAACCACTAATGCACTTACCTACACTAACAACTCTTTGAGCTTTTGTCCTTAATTTTTAACAGCACAAAGACAATGTCATCTAAAGACTGCACTTCATAAATAAATAACTTGTCTTGCTAATGAATTGAGTTACCTTATACATAATAATCTTGATTTATGAGCAGAGTACAGTGAAGTTACGAATTTACTTCTTAACACAATACACAGACTCGAAGCCGACTCCACTCCGACTCGACTCACAGTAAAGCATTTAAATGTGAGCTTTATATAGTGTTCGTTGCGGTGGAATTTTCAACATTTACTTGAATAAAGTATAGGACACGTAGACCACGCGTCGTACACTTATCGCCAACTCCGGCCCGTTTGTCATTTGTTGAACCTACGTTACCCACCGTCGGACAATGCGCTTACGACTGCCGGTACGTTACCAGCACTGGCAGGTCTGATAGTTGACGCCGGGTTTATAATATCTGATATTCCACTTGTTGACGACTCGTTGCCCACTCGTTAATGATGCGTTGCTCACTCATTGACGCCATATTGTCAACTGGTGACCGTCGGGTTAGTCGCCTAGTCGACGAGTCGTTGATGCTGAATCTGAATATAAAGTAGGAGTTGGAACGGTGTTGGATTGGTGTCGAGTCTGTGTAATTTGCGAAGACTTTAAGCCTCGCTACAAGAACTTTAACTGATATTCCACTCGTTGACGACGTGTTTCCCACTCATTGACGCCCTGTTGTAGGTACACTGGTGACCGTCGGGTTAATCGCCTAGTCGATGACGCGTTGATGCTGAATAGAAAGTAGGAGTTGGAACGGTGTTGGGTTGGTGTCGAGTCTGTGTAATGTGCGAAGACCTTCAGCCTCGATACAAAACCTTCAACTAGATTAAGTTTATATTGAACTATGTTTACGGGACTTGTCGCGCAGAATTAAATCAAAATATAACAAACATTTTGACTAACCTCGACGTTTCGGTCAAGTTGCATTGGCCGTGGTCACGAGCAGACTGAAGTATGTGGGTGTCATCGTCTTGAGCGGCGGGTGTTTTCTCGAACTACCCGCGGTTGGTTTTTCGTAACGTCGTTGTCCGTAACAAGATATGCTGAATCACGACACACAATGCTGACAGTTTCGGCGGACATACATGTAGACATACCATGACGCGAACACTTCTTGATTACCGGATTCCACTAGGAGGACAACCTATATCCATCTTCCCGATTGAAATTTTTATATTTGTTTATCTCAATCGCTTCTCGTACAATTCTGGGATAGTAATGACGATCAGTGGAGAGGATTTTCGGGTCGTGTAGCTCAATCTAATGGTTTGGTCCTGAATCGAGCAAATGTTCGGCTATGGCAGATTTGTCCACTTGACGGCGCCTTACCGCTGTGATGTGCTCCTTCACTCTCTCCGCGATAGTACGCTTTGTCTGTCCAATGTAGGAGCTACCACAGCTGCAGTCAACCTTATATACCCCCGGTGTTTGGAATGGTATTATTATATTAGATTAAGTTTGAACTAAAAAGTGTCCTTGGTCCTTATCTAAAAATTCTGTTTTAATACCTATTTTATAACACACTGCCACTTGGATTTTACGGTAATTAAATTATTTTGTTGTGAGCTGTGATATTATGTGAGCGCTTGCTTTCCATACACGAGGGTGTGGGCTCAAACCCGGCTCGCAAAACTGACTTTTCGAATTCATGTGTGGATCAGAATTAGTGAACGAAAACATCGTGAGGAAACCTGCACACCTGAGAGTCCATACAGTTCTCGATTGTGTGTGTAGTCCGCAAACCCGCACCAGTCCAGCGTGGTGGACTAAGGCTCCATTCTAAGTACAGCAGTTGGACAATAATGGGCTGATGATGATGATGTAATTATTTTCCAACTTGAACTTTCTCCGCGCTTCATCAAAGAAAACCTTGAGTAATATACATATAAGTCTATGAGAGGATTTCATAATCTACAAATGTTTCTTAGATTTTCGTATCGTATGATGCACAGAAAACGTAACATCGTGATTTTGTGACCCGACCCGAGATTATAATTTGAAGGGCTAAGTGGACAAAGGTGTTAACTAGCAAATATTTCTAAACGAGTAATGAGCGTTTGAATCAGTTTGAATCATCGGTCAAAACCTATGTTCATGCTAAAAAATAATATTTTTAATTTTGTCAGATAACACCTTTGTCCATCAATTATAAGTCATTTCAGCAAGGTTTAAAACAATGATTCATGCAAAAAATTGCTTTCCACCCTTCATTCTGAGGTTAAATCCTAAATTTTTTTTATTAACAAAGACTTAAAAAATGCAACCTATTCATCCCGTTTTTGGTACACCCCGTAAGGGATATATCTAATGAGGCTTAAACTTAAACGGACGTAATCAGGGGCTACAACATGTTTTAAATAAAGAATGGCTGTAAATAAATGTCCATCCAAAAATATAAGAAAGGGGAATATTTCCGTCTGAAAGCAAAAATTATTTTGGCTTCTTCGTAATTAGGTGGAAACCATACAATTTTGTTCCACAGAGTGAAACACACACCAAAACCTTTTGGAAATAAGTACGTTTTATCTGTTGTGACGTCATCAGCTACATAAACCATAGAGCACGTAGGTACTATACCAGGGATGGTGAATCAATGGCACAAGTGCTGCAGATTACACGACATGAAATTGTGGGCATGGCATTCATTGAGACATATTTATAAATAAAACTACCATTAGCCACACAACTATATTCTTGGGTCTACATAATTTCATTTTTATTTTTTTTATAAACTTTTATTTAATTTGTAATGTTTGTTAGTTAATTTAGGTTAAATTTTGCAAACCAAATTTAAACCAGTTCCCGTTATCAGAATTGGCCGAAATTTCGTAGACATATGTAAACCCGATGACAATGCAATATTATGGTCTTTAGGAGCTGATGATGAATCCGGAAGCTGGTCACAGGATCTCTGCTTTAGTTACCGTTGACACACGGAGTTTGGGCTACAGTACCAATACCGTGTCTTATAAAACCTTGTCTTGAAAAATAAAACATAAACTTGTTTACAATTAAAAACTTATTTAAGCTATACCTGCTTATTGCTTATTTGGCACGAATGTCATGTCAGCTTTTGGAAATGTTTTTTTTATTATCACACAGATGTAAAAAGATTCGCCATTCCTGTACTACCTACACCATAACATCAATATCTATAACTATCTCTTCGTTGCAAATGCATCTCTCTGCAAGTAACAGGCGAACATAAAATAGAGAGAGCGAGCCTGAAGCCTAACTCCTTAACATCGATATATGCAGCCTTTTGTCAAATTAATGCGTCTTTACAATGATAGGTACTGCTGCATTTTTAAGGTACAATTTTTTTTATTTAGCTTTTCCTTAGCCCTGTGGATGTGTGTGTGGTTTGATAAAAAAAAATGCGCAATCATTATTTCAGCAAGCGACCAACTCTCCTCAACCTCTTGACTTTAAGACGATTTAGAATATTTATGTGACTTACCTGCATTGATTGTCATCATCATCATCATTTCAGCCAAAAGACGTCCACTGCTGGACATAGGCCTCCCCTAATGCCATAATCGCCACGCTTGGCAGGCAGGTAGGCAAACGCAGTTGGTTGGTTAAATACTCAGAGAACGCTGGGCAGCAGCGTCCTCTGGTGAATCCCTTAGTCGCCTTTTACGACTCCCATGAGAAGATATAGGGTGGTGCAATTCTTTACTTCCGGCACCACACGGATTGATTGTAATATACTGTAAATGGAAACTAATTTTACAATTTCATCAGAGCCGTGTAAAAATAATAACTTTTCCTATAAATTTCGCCCACAAAACCCAAAGCCTTCGCAAATAATCACCCAACTGAACTATGACGTCAAAGTACCCGTTGCTAATGCATCTCTCTGTTAGAAACTACAGCGAAAACTAAGCTACGAGTTACGACGTAATTTAAAACTTACCGCACCTATAGGGTTTACTTACGTCGTGAAAAATCCTTCTCGCGACATAGGTAATATTAGGTTTCAATAAAATATTGTTTGTGTGGTTATGAGCTAACACTCAACATCTATTTACCCGACTGCGGCGAAGCCCAAAATGAGGGAAATATTTTTAATTATTTTATGATGTGTCTAGTACTTTCTACTATCTATGTGATTAACCTATTCACAAGAATAGTCTCACTAAGAACTTGATTATAGTCGTGTAAAAATCATAACTTTTCCCAGAAATAACAGTACAAAACTCAAAGCCTTCGTCAATAAACATCCAACCGAACTGTAACGTCACAGTACCCGTTGCGAATGCATCTCTATGCAAGTTACTGCGGCACATAAAGTATACAGGGTGGGCTTAAATAAATAATCAAACGAGCTGCAGCGGCCAACGTTACTCACACCAAGAATGGAGGCCATGGATTTGTGGCACAACAACTCCTTGAATGTTTTATAAGAATTCTTTTAGGTTTTTTAAAGGAACTGGTTGAATTGTGTGAAGCAATTTTGGGGTGATTGACTGCATTGTTGATGACGTAGTTGTAGATAAATGATGTACTTTCAAGCTGTACGGCGTATGTAGGATATGTGATGTGTAACTTTGAGGTCGAAACACAAAACTACAATGCGATGTCGCATCGTAGAAATTGCATCGCATCGCATCGCAGAAATTCGCGTCGCAGCAGTTTTGTGCCTTGCAAATTCGTATCGTGCCAATCCGAAGTGTTTTGTCGCTTACCTTGTTCATATTGAGAGCTATAAAGCATGACTGGTTGATCGAAGGAATCATTGAAGGAGCATGAGTACTTGATTCTTGTTTCAGATATAATTATGTAAAAAAATGGAACCTTAATTTTAGAAATACTTTTTCAATTTATCATCATCATCATCATTTCAGCCTAAAGACGTCCACTGCTGGACATAGGCCTCCCCCAAGCATCGCCACGACGACCGGTCCTGTGCCTTACTGTACTTTTTCAATTGATTCCATCAATTACTGTGGACACTGTTTCGTGCTAACTAATCGAAGTTACATGTGGTGAGGTGACGCACCTAGTATGGTTGTGTCCATGGGTTGCTTTTTCCACTCTCTCTGCCTGTGGTATTAACCAGCAGCAGACCCCTAGACAGTACGAACGTGCGCAAGAAATTTTACTTCTGTAATCGAGATCGGACTAGTCCGTGTGGTGCCGGACTTAAAGAATAGCACCACCCTTATCTCTTCTCATGGGTGTCGTAAAAGGCGACTAAGGGATTCACCAGAGGATGGGCAGCAGCGTCCTCTGAGTATTTAACCAACCAACTGCGATCGCCAACCCGCCTGCCAAGCGTGGCGATTATGGCATATCCCCCCCTTAATTGGGGGAGGCCTATGTCCAGTAGTGGACGTCTTTCGGCTGTAATGATGATTTGATATTTACCGACAATTTTTTTTTTTTCGATTAAAGTTGTACCTTATTCATTAATATGTCCCACGTTTATCTAGTTTCAGTGGCAGGTTTTTTTAGTAACGTTTTGAGTTAAGCCAAGACCCAGTTACCTTGGGTAGTCTTTTTCATACGACTACTAATTTCACATATCTACTATTTTCCTATGTAAGAGTCATGAAATGTTTCCCATAGTGCTCTTTGTGCTGCCTAAATGAGGATATTATCGTTGCAGAGCCAAGTTATCTTTACTAATGGACCAACAGAAGACAAAGAAAAACTGACGAACTGCTGAATGAAGAAGAATTGGGATTAAATCGATAAGGAATAATCCTTCAAGATATATTAAGTCGCGCTTCCAAACGACTCTCAACGATTCATTTTGTGAGCTATATCAACAACGTTGGTTTTCAATCTGGGTTTTACTTCAAAGAAACTCAAAGAATCAACGACATCCATACGTAATATCCCATATGTTAGTTCAATGATGAAAAAGTGAAATGTAAACAAAGTTTTTTTTTTCATTTTGATGGCTACATTAATTTGATGAATACAAAATTCAGAATCCTGAAAGTCTGACAACTGGTCTAACCTCCGAATGTCAGTATTACCCAGTAACTGGATTGCGGGGGTCTGAAGGTAGTCGCTCCGTGTAAAATACTGATGTTCAGCCGCATCTGACTGGAAACCGACCCCAATATACTTGGGAAAAGGCTCGGAGGAGGATGATGATGGCTACATTAATTTGATGAATACAAAAAGGGATTTTTGACATATTTCTAATTCGACAACTTGATTTTATACCTCGTATCAAAAACCTATTAAAGTTACAAAATGATATTGAAAAATGGATTAGAAATTACTAGGAAACAAAGTAAAATTGGAAACTTGTCGACATGGGAGATGGCTATTACAAACAATTATTATGTGGAGAGATGAAAAAAGGTTTCCTTGTTAAAAATCTGGAAGTATGAGATGAAAAGACCAAATGATAAACAGATACTCATCAGCCTTACTATAATAGTTTATCTAAAAAACTCTTCTAAGTACAGTCGACCGCACGTCAGCGGTAACAGCCTTGACGGCATTTTCATTTTGTAAGGAGTAAGGGTGGCTTTCGTAATTCATGTGTTACCATTGACGTGTGGTCGACTGCATCTTTCTCAAACATTCAATCTTCGAAAATTAAATTTGGCTAAAAACTCTTTTACCTAAAAAAGTTCAATCTTCGGATATTGCATTTGGTTTTAATAAATAAGTACGGCTCAAACCGTTCTCTTTTGGGAGCTTAAAACTAATCTCCAAGTGGTTTTAAATATTACAATGAGCCGTGCAACAGCCAACAGGTAAAATGCCAACGCCTCGGCTCGGTAACGCCAAAATTTTCAACCAGAATAGTTTCTGCTAATTTGCTTCTTCAGAGTTCGTTATGAATTTAAGATTTAACTTCTAAAATTTTAATGTGAATTTGAAATGAACTGCATAATGCATAGTACAGTCGACAGCATGACAGTGGTAACACTTCAGTTCGAAAACCGCCTTTACTGCTTACGAAATAAAGATGCTGCTAATGTCAAAGTGTTACCACCGACGTGCGGTCGACCGTACCATGGATGAATTGGTCTATGATAATACTTATGATTGAATTTTAATAAAGCATTTAAATAACCAATTTATTTTTATATTATTTTTATGCACTTTCGCATTATTCGCGAGCAAGATTCGAACCTGCGACCCCAGTAGGCCAATTCACGTAACTAAAGAAGTGCAGTTGCAGTTAAAGTTATGTTATATAACATCACGCCTGTATTTCCCCGAAGGGGTAGGCAGAGGTGTATAGTACACCCACATTTCGCCAGTTATGTTATAGTCCCATGTAACAGTTTCAGTTAAGTTTTGATCAAAACAACGCTTTTCGTATTCTCTTATTAGAGGCGGTCACTGTCAGATACGAACTGCAGCGTTACTGCAACTTGATCGGCACGTCATGATATTACGTGAGTTAGGGCCCTGGTTCATTACACTGGTGCTTTAGCTGCTAAGCCACCTTGAACTCTAATATATATATATATATATCTTTGTGACATTTTTACACAGCACCATCTAGTCCCAAACTAAGCAGAGCTTGTGGTATGGGTACTAGACAATGGATATAATACGTATATACTTTTTTTTTTTTGTAAATACATACTTATAATACATAAGCAACACACCCAGACCAACACAAACACTTATGTTCATCACACAAATATTTGTGTCCTGTGGGAATCGAACCCACGACGTCGTTATCAGCAGTCCGACACTCGAACCACTAGACCACAGAGGTCGTCAATGCCACGATACCTCGAGTTTTATCTAAAGAACTCGGGTATTATTCAATACCCCAACTCTCAACAAACCCCCAAATCAGTATTTTACATGGAGCGACCGCATCACACTCCCACAACTGAGTTACTGGGCAATACCGACATTCGAAGGTTTTTCATTTCATTTCATTTATTCATTCATTGCATTTTGGGTATAATGTGATCACAGAGTTATAGTAATTTGTACCACCAAAATCTGCCTGAAGAGGCGTTTGAAAATTAATCAACTCAGCCTATCGCAGTCCACTGCTGGACATAGGCCTCTCCCAAGTTGCGCCACAACGCTCGGTCCTCTGCCTTCCGCATCCAGTCCCCCCCAGCCACGTTCTTTAGGTCGTCGGTCCACCTGGCAGGGGGGCGCCCTACGCTGCGTTTGCCGATTCGCGGTCTACACTCAGGGAATCGTCTGCTCCAAAAAAAAAAAAAAAAAAAAAAATGCAGGCGTTTGAAAATTAATACAAAAAAATAATTCCACAACATTACATAACTTATTCCATCATAATAATATCAACAATATTTTTAAAAGAAATTGAAAGAAAGTCAGGGTAAATGGATAAGTCCTATAATATAAAATGTAATAAAACCCCAAATAAAGTTTAAATTATTTGTCAAGAGGTTTTTCATTTTCTTCTAAAACATTAATAAACTATTAACCTTTATAACATCTGAGATTTTATTATAAATTTTAGGTGCAATACACAGCAAACTATTCCACATCAGACTTGTTTTCGCTCTATGTAAACACAACATATTATCATTGAACATATTATCATTGTTGTTGTGGTTAGACCAGTTGTCAGACTTTCGGGTTTCTGACTACCCATAACTGCTGCCTTAGATATTGGTATGGCAACCTGTGGGGTAATTGTGTAATGCATTGACATTGACATCAGCTTTCATTTTGAAATTATAACAATATTCATTGCGTGGTATACATAGTTGCCGATAAGACGAATTGTCAAACACACGGAGCAATGAACATTGAAATCCTATTGATAGCGATCGCGAGTGAGTTACGCAATTCGGCAGCGGGACCGACAACTTAACGTGCTTTCCGAGGCACGGTGCCGGTGGGGTCTCGATGTGTAACGAAACGTATAACCAATCCTCACATCCTGTGACAATTTGTCACAAAACTAAGTTATAGGGGTTATAGGTAAATGCAAATCAATATGCAAATCATCATATACTCAATCATCGCCGCTATTCAACAATATTAGGATATGATGTATGGGTGTTTGTGTAGGATATGTAGTAATTTAGTCAAAGGGTATCTCGGGAAAAGAAGACCTTGTTTATTCGGCAATCAGTCGTGTTTTCATATCCAGATAAGGCTCGTTTGTCAAACGAGTATCGATTCAAAACGAGTCCGTCAAGAGAAAAACCTTGTCGATGAGTCGGCGAGAGAGCTGTTTCAGTCGTTAGTGAAAAATATAAACTTTATATCTATAATATTATCGATTAGAAATATCAAATAAAAAATTACAATTCTTTTTTTCATGATAATCAGTATTATTGTTGCAATTCAATGACATTTAACTTTTTCGAGTATAAATGTTACAATTGAAGATTTAAATTGTGGAAAGAAAAAATCACTCACGAGCAGAATTCGAACCTGCGACTCCTGGCTTCGCATGCGTAAATGCGTTAAAAATAATAAAATAAATGTTACAATTTTTCATTTTTTTACCTGTAGGTATTTAAGTTTAATTTTATTCTTAAAACTAGTAACTTGAAAAAGTTAAAATGATAGAAATAATTCTGTTTATTGGGTTTTTTTTATATTGATTGCTAGTGTTACTAGCAATCGATTATATTATTGATGGGGTCCATATTTTTCGTTTTCAGAACGACGTAAATTTCAACATGCTAATTACGTATTATTTCATTTAATACCTACGTCTATAAAGATAAAAACACAATTTAATAAAACAATAATAATACCGTCCGTCTCTTTATTCAAATGAGTGTTGCTATAATTAAATTAAATTGTCACCAGAATGTCTTGGGAGCCAAAGTTTTAATACTAATTAAACATAATGTAGTCGTATTATTCCGTCTTGTTACTTCTACCATAGAATAGGTAATAATCTCTTTTCTTATGCTTCCACTTCGAAATTTTCTTTGTTATCAGAGTAGGTAATTACAATGTAGCCACAAGAATTTAACTGGCTATGAACTAAAATAGTAACAGATAGAATGAGTGTTTAATCTAACTAGCGGTCGCCCAATGGTCGAAATCCAACCGTAATTCATGAATTTTTTATGGTTGAACTATGCCAAAAAAAAACATTTTACAATTTTTATTGTTCATCATCATCATCATTTCAGCCGAAAGACGTCCATTGCTGAACATAGGCCTCCCCCAAAAAGGGGGGATATGCTATAATCGCGACGCTTGGCAGGCGGGTTGGCGATCGCAGTTAGATAGTAAATACTCAGAGAACGCTGCTGCCCATCCTCTGGTGAATCCCTTAGTCGCCTTTTACGACACCCATGAGAAGATATAGGGTGGTACAATTCTTTACGTCCGGCACCACACGGAACAAATTTTATTTATGATATCACTAAAACTCGTCAATAGCTACTAAACAAAAAAAGATAATCGGTTGGCAAACAGAGGAGAAAATGGTACTGAACCGTTTCTTCTTTGCCTATTAAACAACGTTTATCAGAAAAGCATGGTCATATTTTAAGAGCTCATTGTGGGCATACCATAGAAACAACTTTTACATGGGGTCAACCACCCAACTAACATTTAGACGCTAATAAAATGTTATAAGCGATGCACAGAAGCGCTAACCAAATCTTGAGGTTATAAACAAGGGCTCAGACCTACCTCTAACACAACATAACATCACGCCTGTATTTCCCCGAAGGAGTAGGCAGAGGTATAATAGTACACCCACATTTCGCCAGTTATGTTATAGTCCCATGTAATAGGGGGTGAGCCTATTGCCATTGACCGGGCACAATTCCAGACTCCGGGCTGCTACTGAGAATTTCCTAATGAGAAAACCCAATAAAACTGCCCGACCCGGGAATCGAAACCAGGCCCCCACGCTCAGCAGTCGCGCTTGCAACCACTAGACCAACCATACCTCTGACTTTTAAAAATCATGTGCGAATTAGAATTTTACTATCACTTGCTTTTACGGTAAAGCAAAACATCGTGAGGAAACCTACACACCTGAGAGTGATCAATACAGTTCTTGATGGTGTATGCAGTCCACCAACCCGCTCTAGGCCAGCGTGGTGGACTAAGGCTTTAACCTTCTCAATCTGAGAAGAGGCCCGCGCCCAGCAGTAGGACAGTAATAGGCTGATGATGATGATACGTACAGAAGAAATCTTAGTCTTGAGGGCAACTTTTTTTAAAGAATAAAAGGGATAAACAAATAAGTAAACTTTACCATTTATTTTTAAGCTATTGCATAGCTTCTATCGCGGGCCTTGAGCGTGGAGATCGAATCCAGAAATTCCGTAACGAAAATAACCTAACACCCCCCACTCCGACCGGCACAGCGGTGATACTTTTTAGTTTATAGCAGAACTTTTAAGGACTTTTTGAAATATCACGCTTGTCTCTTTAGTTCTGCAAATCGCCTCTAGGTGGCATTGGTTATATCGGCGTTACTGCACATGCGTAATCCCCCTTTTCGCCCCGCAATCTGGTGACTCATGCCTGCTTAGAGTTTCGGCGTTAGGGCACCTCCTCTTTGTATTTACATAAAAAATGCTATGCAATAGCTTTACCGCGGCAGTCTCCGAGTGCCACACGTCTTTTTTATTTATTTATTAATACGCACAGTAATATAAAACCCTAAGATTACACAAATACAATTCATGGCAGTGATTTTTGGTTTCACGGTTACAATACGGATCGCAACTGGCACCTTAGCTAGATTACGAAGTAACCTGTGTTAAAGATACCAGTCCCTATCCCCAATGTGAGTGATAACAATTACATTTTTAAGTTGACAATGAAAAACAAAATAAAATTAAAATTATACTTAAAGCTAATGAAAACCTTCATATACGTAGAGTAGTGTGTGGGGGGGTGTTGTGTGTGTATGTTGAGAGAGTAGTGTGTGTGGAGTGGGGTGTATGTGTCTATAATATGGTTGGGTAATGTGCTACACCATTGGAGTTATAAGATTTTCTGTCTCTTGGTAAGTCAGGCTTAGAAGCCACTTATTAATCACTTTTTTACAAGCACGACTAGAGAGATGGTAAATAGGGAGCAGCTTATTCGATATATTCATTGATTGGATATATCGAATGAATGGTAAAGCTTACTTATTCGTTTATTACTTGTTCGTTTAAAGTATACTCTATCCACTCTATGATGAATAAATAACAGTATTTTTCTCTATCATCAAATATAAGCTTACTAATATAGGGATAAAAATAACTAAGTAATAAGAACAAACGTGGAAGTAAATAGTTATTCATCTTCATTTGCGATATCCGCCCACTGATTAATATGTTTCTTGTGCTCAATAAAAGTGATGTAACACTATTCGATTCGTATCCGTATCATACAGAATATCCGAACGCTTATAATGAAAATTTTTTTTACGAATTGATGCACATCGTCGGTGAATATTTTTTTTGGTATACATGTTGAACAAGGTGGACCGAAGACCTGGTGAAGGTCGTGGGAATCCGCTGGATGCGGAAGGTGCAGGACCGGTCGTTGTGGCGATTCTTGGGGGAGGCCTATGTTCAGCAGTAGACGTCTTTCGGCTGAAATGATGATGATGATGATACATGTTGAAATTTATATTTAAGTTAGCAAGCGGATTCTATTCATTTATAAGAAAGCATCGGAAATGTGATGCCACTATTTTATTCCAAATCAAGAGGGAGTTGTCCCTATCTCTTCTCATGGGTGTCGTAAAAGGCCACTAAGGGATTCACCAGAGCAGGCAGGCAGGCAGCAGCGTTCTCTGAGTATTTAACCAACCAACTGCGATCGCCAACCCGCCTGCCAAGCGTGGCGATTATGGCATATCCCCCCAACATGCTTGGGGGAGGCCTATGTCCAGCAGTGGACGTCTTTCGACTGAAATGATGATGATGATGATGAAGAGGGATTTCATAAGAAACTTGATATGTCAGTCCTTAATTTGGTACGTACCTATCATACCATAAATATAATACTCAACATAAAGATAGCAGACAAAAATAATTTAATAGAAACGTACTAAAAACTCTTGAAAACATATGTCATGCATGCATATTGCAATACAAATAGTAAGTACGTGCGAATACTCTCCTTATTGAATTGAATAAAGATTGCTTGAGATTTTTATCCAAAAATATCTGCAACATTTTATGCAGATATCCGGAGCAACTATGTCTGCGTTCCAGAAATGTCACAACACTACCTCCCACAACTCCCGACAACTCCCTTCCACACTTTATTTTTGTTCTATTTACCATTTCGTACAAACATAAAACGAAACATCAGACTGTCCGTCTGTTCACGACTTTTGGATCTCGATTTTTATTCGAGATCTTTTACGGAACCCACTATTACTTGTAAAATTAAGTTTCAGTCTTTACATTTTTTACTCAAGTCATATGTTTAGAAAGTTTTTAATCCCAAGGAAGCATTTTGTTTTCATAGTTTGTTCGTAACATCAACGACTGCAAATTAATTTATTTTCAGTGTTAACAAGTATTTCTAAGGCTCGGTTTCACCAACGATAATCCTTTGGTTAAACGACCGTTTACCTGAAATTCCAGTAAATTTTTCGAGTAATCGGCTGTTTAATCAGAGAATTACCTTCTGTCTTTGAGAAGTCAGTTGCTTCGTTTCAGGTAGACTGGAAATGAAAAATAAACAAATCGATACTTCTAACGTATAACTGGCCTAAGGTATACAATATTACCTGTATTGTAGCTGCCATAACAAACATAAATCACATACGCAGACACGGAACAAATTTGTATATTTAGGACATACAAATGTGGCCAAATAAATATTGTGTAGGTGGCGGACGACGAAAAATGCTAGAAAAATCCAATTTTCTCACGTCTGTTCCCTCCAAAAAGAGTAAAGAACAGATAGACAAAAGATACCCAGTAGTTGCTTCAATACATTGAGTATGTTATGTAATCTTTTCGAAATAATTTAAAAGCCAAAATTAAAATGACTGCAAATCACTTACAAAAAATATCTCAATAGCTATAATAAAACAAAGTTTAACCGGATTAAATCGCGTATATTATTTAAATTGGTTTTCCTGACGTTTCGAAAGCTTTGCAGCTTTGCTTTTTTTGATCGCGAAAACCTAAGAAGTTATTATCTCAATTGCTACGAATAAAAAACGGTCAGACACCAAAATCAATAGGCAATAATGCATACTTTGAAAAATCATTGGCAATATATCAATAAGTTTACTACAATTACCGAACATGAGTCTGCCAATGACTGCTATAATACATTCTCACCTGCTACTGCAAGTGAATTGGTTCACGATATAAGTATTATGTACTACTTGAATCAAAGAAAAAAAATTAATTATTTATTATTTAGTGGAAAAAATTGTAAGTACCTTAATTTTTACCCACACAATGTCTTACTTTTTACCACAAACACAAACTACTAAAAGGTGAATTACGAAAAAAAATATTTTTTATTATTATAATTTAGAATCATATTTCAAATGTTTTGCGAATGTGAGCACTTCTAATATTGACCCGGCAATGGTGCAAACCCACCGGCAATGGTGGGCGGGGCACATTGCTCGCAGAACGGATGGCCGATGGGGCAGTAAAGTTCTGGAGTGGCGACCGCGTACTGGAAGGCGCAGCGTGGGTAGGCCCCCCACAAGGTGGACCGACGACCTGGTGAAGGTCGCGGGAATCCGCTGGATGCGGGGGGCGCAGGACCGGTCGTTGTGGCGATGCTTGGGGGAGGCCTATGTCCAGCAGTGGACGTCTTTCGGCTGAAATGATGATGATGATGAATGGTGCAAACACATCTGTTATTATCTCTATTTAGTGGTAGTAGAGCTCCTTTGTGATCGAGCTCGTCCGGGGAAGTACTACCACCGTGCCCACTTCTCCGCCAAGTAGTGATGCTTGCATTGCTGTGTTTCGGTCTGAAGGGTACGGGTGCCGGTGAAATTACAATCACATGAGACTTTCCATCTTCATGTCTCAGTTTGGCGAAACGACTTGCGGTACCATTAGGGCAACAGCCTAGGTGGTATTGCAGTTGTTATGGGCAAAGATAACCGCTTAACATCAGGCCTTTAGCTCGTTTCGCCATCCTATACTATAAAAAAAAAACAAAGATTTATCAGCATTATTGGAATTTTTTATTGGCTTTAGTAGAATGGTTTCTTTGGTTTTTATCAACAAAAACTACATTGCTTTCGAATATTGCAGGTTATTAAATTAACACATTTTAAAGTAACCGTGCTTAGTAGATGATGTATGATCCCACAGAAAGGCTTTGCTGCCGAAACTCTACACTTCTCAAAAGTGCTATTCATTGAAAACTTCCCTGATACATCCAAGCTTCACTGTGATTGTAAAAAAATACAACCAACACAATATTGCACAGCGTGTATGAACTTTTAAAAACTGGCTAGTAATTATTACTAGCGAGCTTGAACTGTTAACAACAATCATAACACCGTGTCGGTATAGGTTTGTGTAGCTAACTAGCAAAAACTAACCGCAGAGCAATCGCGTAGCCCCGGTATGGACGAAAGTTGTGTTGGGGCGAAGTAAAGGCACGACCACAAGTTATTGTAAGACAAAAACTAAATCGTTATTTAATTTTCCGACAGTATAGATATGGTGTAAATATTTCTAAGAGTGGACTGCTTAAGGCTGAAGATGGTGATACATAGCATTTTTTATCAAATTAGTAATCAATAATCAAAAGTAGGTTCCGTGTGGTGCCGGAAGTAAAGAATTGCACCACCCTTTCTCTTCTCATGGGTGTCGTAAAAGACGACTAAGGGATCTGGAGGGACCAGTGGATGGGCAGCAGCGTTCTCTGAGTATTTAAACAACCAACTGCGATCGCCAACCCGCGTGCCAAGCGTGGCGATTATAGCATATAAGTATTTTTAGATGATCGAGCACATTTTACTTAATTTGCTCTTTAAATATGGCACGGTTACAGTTCAACAGCTTGTATTATGAATCAATAGAGCTATGTAGAGGGATCTATTATATCAAGAAATCATTTTTTTTTACTTTATATTGAATATTAAGCTGAAACCTATTAGAACTGTCAGGAACCAAGGGGTATGGTAAATAATAGTCACATTAAGACTCTCAACCCTATTGAGCACTGTATTTAAGGTTAGTCAGTCACTTTATCAGTTTTACAATAACAATCACAATTATTCGTAAGGATATTTTACAAGATTCCTGATTACTATTTCACAAGATTATTACAAATGAGGACAATCAGTGTCAGGTAACAGATAGGTCATACTTCGTCAAGAACTCGAAGCTAACTGTCCTCCCTCCCAGAATAACAACTGTTTCTATTAAACTCAGGACGTAAGACGCTGACAACACCTAAAAAATCAGACCTCTGCGGTCACTGTCGTTTTGTACAGAACAGAAAGAGAGGCAACGAGCGGAGGGACGTCGGGTGCGTCGCTCAACTTGAATGAAAATTAACAATATATTATTTTAATAAAAAAATAAAAGCTTATTTGAAAAACAGAAACAACAGTGTTTTTGATTATTGTCTTTCTTAAATGTTTTCTTAATTTCATTTATAATATTTGGTAAATAATAGAGATTGTTTGATTTAAAGCATGTTTTAAGAGATTAGTTTACAATTCTTTTCTATCGAGAAAACTTCAAGAAAACGTGTTTTGGGCACAATACAGTTTTAGAAAATACGATTAAAATTAACATATATTTTTTTCACTGCCACAAACTGAATAGATACAGCTAAAAATGTTTTTAAAAGAAGCCTATTTGGGGTGTTTGGCTGTTGTCAGCGTCTTATACCGCGCGAAACTACATCATGTGTTCACAAAATACTAAAACGATCCAAATCTAATAAGTTTGCTTTCAAATTAATCATCAAATAATATAAAAATAATTATAGTTAACTATTAATATGAATTTAACAGCTATAATCTGATTAACTAACAAAATAAAACATCAGCAATGTCATAAACTGAACCAACAGAACTACGTTTAACGAATTCGTTTTCAAAAATACGTAACATATTCATAATAATTTTGGAAATCGTGATAATTATAATATGTATTGACGATTGATGTAATAGTATCAGTAATTATCTTGCAAATATTAAAGGTGTAAGTAATTTATTCCATGATTCATCATCTTATCTTGAATTATGTTTCACCCTTAAAATATAAATTGGCACGTTTCAGCACTAGATCTAAATTCCATATCTAACAATTACGCCAGACCTAAATTGAATTCTAACAAATGTTTACTCACAAAATTTTAAGACTCAGTGTCCAAATTGAAAACTGAAATTACTTTCTAAGTGGCGACGAACTTAATACTTAACTTGGGTAATATTAGACGTCAGTCGATAACTTAGCCTTAGATAAAATAACTTGAACTCTTAATCATTATAAAGTTTTTGTTTGCCGTGCGCCGTTGCCAAAATTGCCTAAAGCCAGGCTTGTTTTAGCGCCACACATTTCTTATATTTTTTATAGAATGTGGTTACATAAATCGTCCTAGACACACGAGAGTATTCCCTAAGTACAAACAGTATTTTGTACAGTCTAATTGGTGTAGTGGTCCAAGCTTAGGTGCCAAAGAAGTCTTTGCTACGAATACAAAGTTGGGTAAAGATTGGCCATTTCTGTCTTCTTCTTCTTCTTCGTGTCGACATGAGCTACATAATAATAATAGCTCATGTCGTGGGGAAAAGATTAGCCAGTCAGCAGGTTGATAGCGGGGCTGACTGCCCAGAGTGCGCCGGAAGATCAATTAAATATCGTCACTCGTGGAGGCTCTTTTAATGCACCCCGATGCCATTTCTGTTAGAGAATTCTTAGGCCCGTATTCCAGAAGGATACTCAAGCGTTGATCTCTGTTTAAAACTAGTTTTAAGTTGAGCTTTGATTTTAGAACGTCCCTCAAGCAGAGATTTGTTGATCACAGTTCAGCTGAGTTTAGTTTCGTTTTATATTGTCACCTGTTTCAGTATTTGGACAGATATTTGATCTGTAATCACTCAAGCGTGGTCCAGACTACGCTTCAGTAGAGATTTCTATTATATTTCAGGTCAAATTCATGTGTTTTGTTGTTGAATTAAAGTTTATAATTACCGTTCTGGAATAAGACCGATACTCAAGTAACGATTCTATCCTTAAGTAGTGATCAGGTGATTGGAGTTTAAACTGTACTTGAGGAAGCTTCTGTAATACGGGCCTTAGTACCAGGATACAAGAGTTAAAGTTGTGCCCCGTGCTTGCCCTTCTTACTCCTAATACGTCATCTGAAAATATATCACATTCAGACAAGGTAGATCATGTCCATAAATAGATTTTACATGAAGCGCTGAGCAAAATTGAAATACCAAACCCGCTTCAGATACGATAAACACAAAACAAATCGATAATATTTTCTACCAGAAATAAAGCAAAAACGGTTGCTAATAACACTGATTGTTTTAATTGCATTATGCTTCATCTGAAACTGTGTACACATAAGCAAAGAAAAATACAATGACTGTTTTGTATTATTTTTCACTGTTCAGTTTTTATTTAAATAGATGATTCCGCTGTGTAAAAAAATATGCTTTGATCTTTGCAGTAGTCGTCTCCACCTATAGCCAAAAGGCTAATTAATAAAACTTAATTATGTTGCCAGTTGAGATTCAGTTCGACGGGATACAGTTAGTGTTGATGTAATGTAACATGCGGAAATTTAATGGTAGTCATCAAACAAGCAATTATTGGCAGAAAACTATGAGTTTCTGCCTACCCTCCTGTTCCTGACTACCTATAATGACCATCAAATTATGCCAATAGCGAATATGTAAGTAGAAATTATGCAAACATTTACTTTAAAAAAATTCTAAACCTGAAAAGAAGCGCTTAAATTATTCAGGATATCTTTTAAAATGAAACTGTGGTAGCTTCTACGAAATTATGTGAGAATGTTGTAGCTTAATAATGTCTTGACTATATAATAGCTGTAAACTTGAAACCGAACCTCCTAGATTCATGAAGTAGTCAGCTGAAATGGTTACTAATGATGGCACTGACAAGAATTCAAGACAGCAAAAATACTAGGACAAAGTCACAAAGATGTAGGGAGCGAACTTAATTTACTTCCCGTCTTCCAGTACTCACGTTACATACTGAATGCCTATTAGTACCACTTTGAGTGCAACTAGTCTTGAGGAACTGCAATTTAACAAGTAAAACTAAAAAGCTTTCACGGTGGTTAGTGAGGTAAAAGAAACCATTCTAGAGTTAGGTACCCATTCTCTTCTTTAAAATATCTTTGCAAGGTGAATTATTTTTCCACAATTTAAATCGTTAATGAATTTTAGATAAACATTAAATATTTTGAATATGAACAAACTGCTCCTTTTATTCCTGCGATTTCTAACGAGTGCTTTATATTTATTTATCCAAATATAGGCTTTCTTATTCATCAAAGAACGGCTTATGATCAACAAAGGTGTTTTCTATTGTTACGCAGCCGGCGCCGATGCCTTCGCGTCCGTAAATTGTATAATGGTGGTTAATGTTTAATAAACTATTAGGCATTTTTTATGAATGTGAATGGAAGAGTACTACGCCATCCATGAAATTGAGACAGGTTACCTCTGAGGTACAAATATTATTCCTGATGACTACTTCCATTCATGATACCACGCGTCTTGTTTCATCGTGGAATTCAGACGCTCCGGTAAATACCTTCATACCAATATAAGTGTTCCTACACAGATAAACTTGCAGCACCTGCTCGGCCACAGATTTATCACCCTTAAGCACAGGCCATAAGTCTGAGTATTGCGTGCATTAGTATCACTAACGAAGTAAATAGAACTTGAAGCGATTCTGACAGGAACACATGGGTATCGCTTGGAGGCAATTAGGTAAGACAACTAACTATTGCAGATGCATTGGGTAAATTGAAGTAGGTACTTAGGACTTTAGGACTATGACTGAGGCTGCAATATCGAGTTAAAAGTGTTCTTTTTTTTTTAAATTTATTCATGACCATTGAACCAATCATTGAACATATTAACATTGTACTTATATCCTAGTAAAGTGATGGAAACTTTACTAGGTTTCTGAGGGGATGATGAGTTAATACGAAAGTCATGTTTTTCAACTTTATACCATTTATCCACACTTGTACACGTTAACGAGCACTTAACATTTAATAATCCACCATTATTACAAATTAACACTCGAAGAAACACAAATTTTGGAAAATAATAAAAAATCTACATCACGATCTTTACGAATTTTCCCGCCCACGTGAAATTATATTTTACAGTGTTGAGTGCTGTTTGGGACTTGATTATGTTTAGGACTGGGTTCCAAACAGATGGTAGCTGCTAACAATCTTCTCTATTAAAATTACTATATACTTCGATTTGATAAACCACAAGTTCTGGCGAAGGAAAACCGATATGTACCTAATGCTCCGTGAGGCTATTGAAATTAAAAAACATCCTAATTTTAATAGAGAAGATGGTTGGCAGCTACCACCTGTTTGGAACCCAGTCCTAAAAATAATCAAGTCCCAAACAGTACGCAACACTGTAAAATATAATGATATTGTGAGTGATTACTGCGTGCATCGAAACGATTTTAATTAATAATATTGTACGGTAGATTAAAATATTTTTTTAGAAATATTTGTAAAGACGCTTGTCATCTTAGTCTACCTGCGACCACGAAATGCTGCAAAGCTTTAGAAACGTCAGAAAAACCAATTTAAATAATATACGCGATTTAATCCGGTTAAACTTTGTCTACCGATTTACACAAAATAGGAATTTATATTAAAACTTAAGGGGAATTTAGCAGCCAAGTGGCGCCCCCATCAGTAAAAACAAATTATTACTCGCTAAATACATCATCGTTATTATTTATCGAAAATACATTTTTAACGATTGAAGTAGAGATACTGTTGTTTAATCAGAAACTATTAACTTACGTAAATTATACTTTGCTGTAGTTGTAGATAGAAAAAGTGCGAAAAACGACCAATTTTGGCCTTTTTTCTACCTACAACTAGAACGAACTATATTTTACAGAGTTAATCGTTTCTGATTAAACTACAGTACCTGTACTTCAATAGGTAAAAACTAATTTTCAATAAGTGATGTATTCAGTTCAGCGAGTAATTTTTTTTTTACTGATGGAGGCGCCACTTGTCTTCCACAGTCCCCTTAAGGACTAAAAATATATAAATGTAACTGTTAAAAAAAAAATTTAGCAGACACAGCATTAGTTTCCGAACCTCGAACCTGCAAACAACGGTCGAAACCACAAACTTTTAAATTAAAACAGACCAGTTTTATCAAATAAGCACAAATCCGCCAACCCTAGGTTTGTAAACACGAGGAATCGTAGCAAACTTCTCGTTTCATACCTAGTTTGTTTACGAGCACATGCCTAGTTTGTTTAAAAGTATATAACTTTCAAGTTAAAGTACGCGAAACATGTTTAACAGTTTATTTGCCACCATTGAATATAAATGGTTATTATGAATGATGCCAGCTTCGTGCCAGGGTTGGCATTGAAGGAGATAGCAAATCATAATAATGTATGGGCGATAAGTGACAGTGTTGGAGTCAAGCTTGAAGGTCGGGGGAAATATATGGGGCTATTGTGTTTATTATTTGGGAGGAAAAATGCTTTTGTATTTTTGTGAAGCGGTTACGGTATTGTAGATGGAGTTAGCGGAAGCGCGATTGAGATAAGTGGGTTTGACTCAAGAAGGCACAGAATTAATGAATTTATCTTGAAATTGTTTTTAATAATCAGCGTTAAGTTCCCTTCAATATGGTTGAGTTAAGCGATGGCTGATGCTCGTGTCATGCTCGTGAACGGATGCCATTATCAACTATGTTTTTTCTAATTGGCTTGATCCTCTAGCCTTGCGAAGAAATGTTGCATATCTATGTATACTCTATCGCATGGACAGTCACGATCCTTCGGTGATACATTTTGTCGCCAAAGTCCCTTGAACGAATCCTGCTACATTACACGTAACTACGGTTGCCGTCAAACACTGAGCGCAAGCGATTTCAGCCTTAGTGGTGGTTCACCAGAAAGTTTGCTGATAGTACAATGCTCTTAGGAATTGTTCCTCCTTATACCAGCCGCTCAAAAAATATCATTCAAAGAAAATATCAATACCTTCACTCCAAAAATTACAATGGATGTTTTACTAAAATGATTACTTTTCGCTTGATGGTTATAATCTAGATTGCATATATACCTATACAACGTGTATCAGAAATGCGTGGTCATATTTTAAGAGCTCATTCAGGGCATAGCAAAGAACAACTTTTACTATGGGACCAACCCTGAAATCGCGAAAATAATATTAGCTGTCCCCCTACTAAATCGTCGATGTCGCTCGACAAAATGTAAGGATCAGTTGTTTTTTTTTGGCGATTTCAGGGTTGGTCCCACAGAAATAGATAGAATGGCCAAGTGGGCCGGGCGCGCGTGCCAACACTCTGCACCATATTGCAGTGCATTTCAAAGCCTTTCTCAGTACACCTTTTGACTTGTTTCTGTAAATATTGTAACAAAAACCCGCAAAAATGCCTTATTGTGCTCTTTCTAACCGCAGAAATAAAAGCTGTAAAGTTCATTTGATTAAAGTATTTTTTTTTAAATTAATGTCGTCAATATGGGAGGCGTAGTTTGTTCGAAAAGTTGCCACGCATGAATCGAAGAAGAAGAAGAAGAATCGCAAGTAAAATTGTGATTACAACCATTCTATCTATTTCTGTGGTTGATCCCATAGTAAAAGTTGTTCGATAGCATTCCCTGAATGAGTACTTCAAATATGACCACGAATTTCTGATACACGTTGTATGTTCAATAAAAAAAATGTTTATTCAGCATCCTTTATTATTTTTGGTATGACAATAATAATAATTTAATTGAACGACTTGGTTATCCGGAGAAACACCCTACTAGTAATTTATTTCCTGCTACAAGCATCGTGTATTGGTAGCTGTCTGGTACATAAACAAGCTAGTCAAATATTTCATCACAAATCTCCAAATAAAATCGTTAGCGGTGAGGAATTGATTCAAGCCGCTACCCCGACAGGTTTACCTAGTGGCTATCTGTCAGCGAATCAGTTATCTAGGTCAAACTACCGCGGATAAGCTAAATAACTGAAATCACTTTGACCGGATATCGATAGGCTGTTATGTTTTATTCTGTGGCCTACATTTTATTTATAAATGAAATATTTATTGTTATTTTATATGAAAATTAATTAGTGGGAAATTTAATTAATGATGTACGTACGTAAATGTAAGGCTGGATTTATGCAGTGTTTCAACGTACGTTTTATAAAAGACTAAACCTATGCCCGCCGCTTCGCCCGCATATTTTTTTGTTTATCATAGAAAGACATCGCGAAACCCTCGGGGAAAAAAAAACATGTGACCGGTGCATTATGATTCTAAATTTCGCAACTATAGTACAAGCGTAGATGGCAGGAAACATCATGCGCCGGACTGAGATACCACAAAGACCAGGTTCGATGCTCAGTAAATCATGTCTTTTTGTATGTTTTATTTAATTCTTCGCTATAACTTTGACGTTACCCTCCAGATTGCACTTAAAGATAAAGTCAGCTGACAACTGTATGTCCGCGTATATTCAATGTACGTACTTTATGGGTATAACGCAAATCTTAGCGTGACGTGACGCTACGTTTTCTTAGAAAGAAAGAAAGAAAGAAAGAAAATGTGTTTATTGGCACAAACAATCAAATTAACAAAAATTAAAAAGAACATAAAAAAGAAAACATATGTGAGTGCCAAAGGGCCACCAGCTCAGCATAATGTTAGGTAGCAGTACGTACAAGTACTGACTACCCAACGCTGATTTTCAGCTGCGACCCACGAGTGCCATACGCTCGAAACAAAATGAAGACAGTGCAATTACAATTATAATAAAGGGTAAAAATATATATATGTACATAAAAATCAGCATATAAATAAATATGAGAGTATATTGCCTGTCTAATATATATAAAACAAATACAAACTGTAGGCGAGTAACACTATAAAATATTAATAAATATGACACAACAAATTGTTGTAATTGCAAATTGCAATTTAAATAATATTGAGTAATAATAATTAATAATGGCTCATATTATATGGCGGATAAGTTAGCACGAACATCCTCAAATTCTTTTTGATGATCGAGTAGAAATACTTTTAGTTTGGACTTAAATGCTGATTTCTTCCGAATCACACCTACTGCAAGCCCCCATATGGAACTTCGTTCCAAAAATTGTGGTGTATAACATCCTTAGATCTACTCTGTGCCTGGGTTTTGGATATTAACACTGGCTACCGGCCAACATTTGACCCCGTTGATCTTTAATGCGTCTTGCTACACACCTGTTGTGTGTGGCCGCATAGTCGTAGCAAACGAAACTACAGTGCGGCCATTACACGCCTGGCGTGTAGGAGCCGGGCGCTACGACCGTGCGGCCAGCATGTGTAAAACAAGCCGTGCGCGTATTCCATACTTTAGAATTAAAACACGCCCTGCGTGAAACCGCACTGGTGTAGCGGCGTAAGACACACACAGTATGTGATTTGCCGCAAAATTGTATAACAAAAATATGCAAACACGACGTGCGTGTTGAAGCCGCGTTCGCGTTACATTAAGCGAACAAAGACGTGTGTGTTTTTCAGCAGCCAACGTGTTAAGACGTGTGCCTGCCCAGGAACCTTAACATACTCTAATTGTGTAGTCATACTATAACTTTGTAGTGTAAATGTACGCCCAAGCCACATTTCTAGGTTACCGTTTAATAGCCTTTACTTGGCATGCGGACTCCCGTTGGTGCATTCCACGACACATAAGAGCTCTTACATTTTCTGCAATAAATTCCAATCCATACCTGTAGGACTATTGTGGTGAACTACAGGAATTGTATAAAAACTATATTTTGAGACTATTGTGAACTTTTCGTCGTCCACTTTATACTTTGTTCAGTTTTCTCTTTGTTATGACCGTCAAATATGAGACGTTTCGTGGAAAAGTATAGAAAATTGTTGTTTACGGTTTTTTTCACATGCATGTATTGAAATTTATCGACCTATTTCAGACTCAAACAAAGCCTTTAATCGAGAGCCAATTGCATGGAGAAGTCGAGTCTAATCTTACAAAATGCACGTGAGTAAAACTGAAAACAATCGTAGATATAATAATTATTCAATTTATATAACTTACTAACTTCTTTGATACATTTTTAAATATTTTTTAAACAAAAACAAAAAACAATTACAAAATTTAAAAAATAGTAGCGCACCGGTATCGGGTCCAAGCTACCGGTGGTCAGGGCCTCAGAGAGAGGAACTTCCTCACGATACGCGCCGTATCAAGAAGTACCGCTTCCTGCATTTTTAATTATTATTATTAATTTGCCTCACGAAAATCCTCTTCGTCATTCATGAGTCTTATAACAAAGGCGATTCCAGACGAGTATAATGTGTAACGTAATATATCGTGCGATGAAACTCCAATTCTGTGTGTACGGCACCACGAGCATTACGTGTAAAGCTCGTGCGCGGTGCGGCGCGACCACGGAATAAAAAAAACAAGAGGAAATAGTAAGTAGGCGTAACCCCTGTCGCCACTAGTGAGTCCAAATGTACGCACTTGCCGCTCAAGTGATTTTAGTCGCGATAACAGACAATCAATGTGCACACGTCCGTCGATACCTTTAAAAAAGATTTAAAATAATTAAAATGCCATATTGTTCCATATTAGAATGTAAAAATCATAGCCCTAGTAAAAATCTGTCACATGGAGGTATTTAGTACCATCAATAAGTAAGATTTTCATATTTAAATACAATAAATGAAATAAATTAATTTTATTTCTTTCTGCAAACAGAGCACAAAAATGACAACCTAAAATAATCCTTACCGTATTGTTATACGGTAGATTTTCTTTCACTGGTAACAATTTTTCTAGAACTTTTGCTTACATAATCAGACTGACTCCGCTACTCAATTAGTGCATGTAATATCGATAAAATTCTATCGAAATTTTTTTATTATTGCTTTTCGGTAAACTAAGGTCCGTATTACAGAACGTTCCTAAAGTAAAGTTTGATCTTCAATCAACTGATCACTACTTAAGGATAGAATCGTTACTTGAGCGTCGGTCTTATTCCAATACGGTAATTATAAACTTCAATTCAATCATCTATATATCTCTGCTTGAGGAATGTTCTGTAATATGGGCCTAAGAAAAATGGTCGATTCTTGCTTGTAAACTTGTGATGTAAGTTGTTAATCTTCTCTACATATAACATAAAGTACCTGCAGCGTCTGTCTGGCTGTGTGTCTACTGTATTTAGATTTTAATTCTGTTTTTACCAATAGATATAGGTTTAGGTAATTATTTTGTACCTAAAAATTGTAGTATATTTATGACGGTATGTCTAATACCAATTGTTACTGTACTTGAGGGTATATTAAAATAAATCAGTATTTAACCAACCTACGTGTGTTTTACTACATGGTGGCAGCGGTGCGTCGTTTTTAACGATTATTGAACGTTAAAACGAAGTCGAACCAGTAAAATATTACGTAAAAGCACAGTGGTGCATTGATATTTTACTTATTTGACGTAAATATGGAACACGCGCGTCCTCCAGCGGAATTATCACTCGACGGCGGTCCGGCCGCACGCTCCGAAGCGTGGCGGCAATGGCGGAAGCAGTTTGAAGTGTTTCGCAAAGCTTCTGGAGTGAGCAAAGAGCCTAAAGAAGTTCAGGCTAGTTTGTTGGTTAATCTCATTGGTTCGGCCGGTTACGAGGCGTATACGACTTTTACGTTTGATGAAGGTGAAAGTGAGGACGACATCAACTGTGTTCTGAAGAAATTTGACAAGTATTTCGGTGCGAAACCGAATATTACAGTGAGACGGTTTAAATTCTTTACTCGCAATCAGGAAGACGGTGAAAATATCGACCAATACGTAACTGCGTTGAGGGTACTAAGTCAACAATGCGAGTTCAGTGAACTGCATGAAAGCTTGTTACGAGATAGAATCGTGTGCGGTATCATCATCAACACAGTGAGAGATCGACTTCTTCGCACCGATGATTTGACATTAGCGAAAGCGATACAAATCTGTCAGGCGGCCGAGATGTCTAAGGAGCAAAGTAAGTGCATTGACGGTGCTTCAAATACTATGCAAGTCAATGCAGTTCAGGATGGATGCGGTGGACGAGGTGGACGACGCGCGAGAGGACAGCGCCTGTCGCGTTATAACGCGGCGCGGGCGGCGCCGGCGGTGGTGCCGGCCGGCAGCGGCGGTGTCCGCGGGCCGAGGTTGCCTCGCGCGCAACGGAGCGCCTGCCAGCGGTGTGGCAACGAGCGGTGTCTCGGCGGCGAGCGGTGTCCGGCGCGTGACGCGTTGTGTTATGTTTGTGACAAAAGGGGTCATTATTCGCGAGTGTGTGAGCAAAAGAAAATAATTCCTAAGGTGTTAAATTTGAGTGTTGATACCGCGAGCACCGAAAGTGAGGATTGCGGTGAGGACATGTTCTATGTCAATACGATTGAGGAGGACAAAAATCAATGTAAGTCATCTAATCAATGGGTTGAAGTTGTTAAATGTAATGGTAAAAATGTTATGTTAAAAATAGATACTGGATCAATGATTAATGTTATTTCAAAAACGCATTATGTGAATTTAGGTTTATCAATTGCCAACCTTAAGCCGTTCACTAAGCGTGTACATTCCTTTACAGGGAACCGTTTGCCAATCATAGGCACTGATAAGCTGGCATTTCTGTTTAATAATAAACATTATTTTTTGACATTTGTTGTTGCCGACTTAAACTGTCAGAATGTACTCGGTTTGGAAGGCTGTATTGCATTAGGTTTAATTAATCAAGTGAATGCAATAAATATTGAGCAGTACTCTGATTTGTTTAAAGGGCTTGGAAAATTACCTGGTAGATATAGTATCGTAATAGATAAAAATATACAGCCTGTTGTTTGTCCTACTAGAAAAATTCCTTTAGGGCTTAAAGATAAATTAATGGACGAGTTATGTAGAATGGAAGGGTTAGGTGTAGTTAGGAAGGTTACACACCCGACTGATTGGGTTAATGCGATCGTTTTAGTCGCGAAAAAGGATGGCAGTATTCGTGTTTGTTTAGATCCTCGACCTCTGAACCGCGCGGTGCGGCGTGCGCAGTACACGCTGCCGACGGTGCCCGAGCTGGCAGCGCGGCTGCGCGGTGCTACCGTGTTCAGCGTGCTGGACGCCCGCTGTGGCTTCTGGATGGTGCAAATTGACGATACTAGCGCCGACCTTTGCACGTTCAGCACACCGTTCGGTCGGTATCAGTTTTTACGTTTACCGTACGGGATAAACTGTGCTCCAGAAGTTTTTCATGCGAAACTCAGGCAACATTTGGAAAACTTAGATGGTGTAGAGTCATTTATTGATGACGTAATAGTTTGGGGACGTACTGCAGATGAGCACGATCGGAGATTGCACTGTCTTTTACAACGAGCTAGGGATGTAGGCATAAGGTTTAATCAGGAAAAATGTAAATTTGGTGTACCGGAAATTACTTACCTAGGTCACAAGTTCGATGCGGATGGCATGCGAGCGGATGACTCAAAAATCAAAGCAATAATTGAGATGCCCTACCCGACTGATAGGAAAGCTCTGGAGAGATTTTTAGGCATGGTTAATTATTTAGCTAAATTTATTCAAAATTATTCAGAGAGTGTGAATGTGTTAAGAGCTTTGCTAAAGAAAGAATCCGAGTGGTTGTGGGAATCACAGCATTCCGAGGCTGTTGACAAGTTGAAAAGCAAGCTAAGCAGCGCGCCGGTGCTGGCGCTGTACAGCGAGAGCTTGCCCGTGGTGGTGTCGGTGGACGCGTCCAGCGTGGCGCTGGGCGCCGTGCTGCTGCAGGAGGGCCGCCCGGTGGAGTTCGCCTCGCTCACACTCACCGACACGCAGACCAGGTATGCGCATATAGAAAAGGAGATGCTGGCCATTGTGTTTGGGGTCGAGCGGTTCAGGCAGTACATATACGGTAGGTCTGACGTCACCGTGCACTCTGACCACAAACCACTGGAAGTCTTATTTAGCAAACCGTTAGTTTCGGTTCCAGCCAGGCTGCAGAGGATGATGATGAGAGTGCAAGGATATGACTTTAAAGTAGTTTACACTCCGGGCAAATACATGTATATTGCGGACACGTTATCTCGAGCTCCTTTGAATGAAATGATGCATGACCGGGTTTCTGCTGAAGTTGAGGTGCAAACGTGTTTTCTGATAAATAATATGCCATACAGTGATAAAAAAATCGAGATAATTCAAAAAGAAACAGAGATAGATAGTGACTGCAAATTGTTAATTAAGTATATAGTTAACGGCTGGCCTAAGAGTAGGCGTGATGTACAGGAAAAAACAAATGTTTTCTGGCCATATCGCGACGAACTTCATTATGTAGACGGTATGGTTTTAAAAGGCGAACGTGTGTTCATTCCACGTGCTTTACGAGAAAACATGTTATCGCGGGTCCATGAGGGGCATTTAGGTATTGAGCGGTGCAAGCGTCGCGCACGCGAGGTGATGTTCTGGCCCGGAATGTGCCGCGACGTGGAGCGCGCGGTGCGGCACTGCGCGGCCTGCGCGCTGCACGCGGCCCGGCCGCGCCGCCAGTCGCTGCTGCAGCACGCTGTGCCGGCACTGCCGTGGCACAAACTAGCGTCTGACATTTTTGAATACAGAAAAAAAAGCTACATTATTTTGGTGGACTACTTTTCTAACTATGTCGAAGTGGGACAGTTAACCAGTATCAGCACCAAAAATGTAGTTAATTTTATGAAAGAGCAGTTCGCGCGTCACGGCATACCGGCAGAGTTAGTAACTGACAATGGACCGGCTTATAACTCACAAGAATTTAAAAGGTTTATGTGTGATTGGGAAATACGGCATGAGACGTCATCACCGCATTACCCACAGTCCAATGGTAAAAGTGAACGAACCGTTCAGACTGTAAAAAATTTACTGAAAAAATCTGTAGATTCGGGACAGGATTTTTGCTTGTCTTTGTTGAATTTAAGGGCTACACCACGAAACGGGTTAGATTCACCTGCACAAGTTCTAATGGGTAGACGATTAAATACAAAATTGCCAGTTAGTGCCAAGTTGTTAAGTGAGAAAGTAGACAATGAACTGAATTATAAAGCACTAATGTTGAATAGAGACAAAACTAAAAAGCACTACGATAGATCAGCGAAGTCGCTTGAACGGCTGTCCTTAGGTGATAAGGCAACTTTAATCAGTAACGGCGTTAAAAAACCGGTTTCAATAGTAGCACGGGCATCGCAACCTCGCTCCTATATTGTGGAAGATGAACGCGGCAGTCGTTTTCGGCGTACTCGTAGTCAGTTGGTTGTGCGCACGACTGAGCCAACGGCGAGAGTACTAGGTAAGTCTCTGAAAACATCGACTGTGTGCGCGGAAAATAGCCAGACACCATGTGTGGTTACGACAGCTGGTGTGCGTAGGCGTAGGCAAAAGGCGGTAAACAGGCAGCAAGAAATTGTTTTAGACTGTGAGAGCGACTTGTGTTCGTCACAAAATTCACAGGCACAGGCCGAGGCCACGACTCCGACACCGTCGGCATTACTGGATGTCAGTGACACCTATGAAAGTCCAGCTGAGAGTACTAGTGATCAAACACCATCGCCACCCGTGGTTTCTATTACGAGGTCTAATGTAAGAACTGCACAAATGCTAAAAGATATGATTTCCGGACATGATTAGTTAGGATACAGATAGGTATAGGACTAAATTAGGTAAGATTAAATTAAAATTCACTTTATAAGTTAGATAGTAAGTAGCGGTACCGATTACCGATAATATTAGATAGCTCATGGAGTAATAAAAGTAGATGTGCAACTTTTGTAACAATTGTCTAAAATATTTACATAGATGTATTTTACTTATGTATACTTGTAGTATGTAAGTATCTACCTCGAGTACCTATTCTGCTCAAATTAGGTACCTTATTATTAATTGTTAAATTGCTTTGTTTTCTTGAAGGGAAGAGATGTAGTATATTTATGACGGTATGTCTAATACCAATTGTTACTGTACTTGAGGGTATATTAAAATAAATCAGTATTTAACCAACCTACGTGTGTTTTACTACAAAAATGTTGTGTAAATTGGTCGAACTATGTGATGATATTGTCCATCAAGCCGGGATATTTTTTTCAGATTTTCGGCAACAATCAGTGTACCTATCAACAAAGTTAGGAAAATGAAATGAAATCATTTATTTCCAGATTATTACATCCATAAATAATTATAACAACTGCCGTCTGGCTTACAACGACAGCGATAAATAATTAATTGATATTATTTGAATCCTCTTTGGTCATGCGTCGTGGGCGTCTTTTTAGGGTTTTTGGGATGGTTTTAACGGATGGCAATAGTCTCGCCCCCTATTACATGGGACTATAACATAACTGGCGAAATATGGTGTACACCTCTCCGTCCGTCCGTGTGGTGCCGGACGTAAATAATTGCACCACCCTCTTTCTTCTCATGAGTGTCGTAAAAGGCGACTAAGGGATTCACCAGAGGATGGGCAGCAGTGTTCTCTGAGTATTTAAACAATCAACTGCGATTGCCAACCCGCCTGCCAAGCGTGGCGATTATGGCATATCCATCCCCCCCATTTGGGGGAGGCCGTTGTCCAGCAGAGAACTCTTTCGGCTGAAATGATGATGATACACCCCTGCCTACCCCTTCGGGGAAATACAGGTGTGTGTGTATAACGGATATAAAATTTATTTAGAAATACAAATGGCTGACAAGATTTCCTTAAAAAATACGATAAAAGGGATTCACTGACATTTATAAATAATAAGTTTCACACTAAACCAACGCAATGCAAAACGCAACGCACCCGATGTTTTTTTAAGCTAGTGAGTAAACTTTATCGATAAATTCACATGTTTAGTATGGTATGACTATGATTACATCACTATTACCCGCATGCATCAAACACTATATGTCATTCAAATTCTATTCTTATAACAACGCTCATAGAGTTCATAGATTAAAATAATATTATTAAACGCCATCTAGCGGGCAGTAGCCGTACTTGATCGGATTGAAGTCTATTTAAATCCGAGAAGAAAATGGTCGTAAATTGACATGATCAATTTTAGAATGTGAATTTATGTACAATTCTGTTAAGGTTGAATTTAATGCAACACTTTTGTATGTTATGTCTTATCGTGATTGTTGTTTTTGGCCAATCATAATGCAAGTTTTATAGTATGTATACTATGTGAAATAATGTGAATGTGTGAGTTTGGCGACAGCGGTTTTAGTAGAAAATTGGCTTCAAGCTATTTCCTCTTATTTCTTAGTTCCATGAGCGCGACGCTCGCACTAATCCATCTAGTGTTGGTTTTTACGCGAACCAATGATTTTATGTAATATCATTGACGCGGACACAAAGGCGCTCGCAGCCCTCATTTCACGTTGAGCTTCGCCGTCCACACTATTTGCGTTACATTACACGATAGCTAATAAATATACATATATTATATTATATAATAATAAGCTATTGCATAGCTTCTATCGCGGGCCTTGAGCGTGGAGACCGAATCCAGAAATTCCGTAACGAAAATAACCTAACACCCCCCACTCCGACCGGCACAGCGGTGATACTTTTTAGTTTTGCCATCTATCGATGAATAGCAGAACTTTTAATAACTTTTTGAAATATCACGCTTGTCTCTTTAGTTCTGCAAATCGCCTCTAGGTGGCATTGGTTGTATCGGCTTTACTGCGCTTAAGCTATTGCATAGCTTCTATCGCGGGCCTTGAGCGTGGAGACCGGATCCAGAAATTCCGTAACGAAACTAACCTAACACCCCCCACTCCGACCGGCACAGCGGTGATACTTTTTAGTTTTGCCATCTATCGATGAATAGCAGAACTTTTAATGACTTTTTGAAATATCACGCTTGTCTCTTTAGTTCTGCAAATCGCCTCTAGGTGGCATTGGTTGTATCGGCTTTACTGCGCTTAAGCTATTGCATAGCTTCTATCGCGGGCCTTGAGCGTGGAGACCGGATCCAGAAATTCCGTAACGAAAATAACATAACACCCCTCACTCCGACCGACACAGCGGTGATACTTTTTAGTTTTGCCATCTATCGATGAATAGCAGAACTTTTACTGACTTTTTGAAATATCACGCTTCTCTTTAGTTCTGCAAATCGCCTCTAGGTGGCATTGGTTGTATCGGCTTTACTGCGCTTAAGCTATTGCATAGCTTCTATCGCGGGCCTTGAGCGTGGAGACCGGATCCAGAAATTCCGTAACGAAAATAACATAACACCCCCCACTCCGACCGGCACAACGGTGATACTTTTTAGTTTTGCCATCTATCGATGAATAGCAGAACTTTTAATGACTTTTTGAAATATCACGCTTGTCTCTTTAGTTCTGCAAATCGCCTCTAGGTGGCATTGGTTGTATCGGCGTTACTGCGCATGCGTAATCACCCTCTTCGCCCCGCAATCTGGTGACTCATGCCTGCTTAGAGTTTCGGCGTTAGGGCACCTCCTCTTTGTATTTACATAAAAAATGCTATGCAATAGCTTTACCGCGGCAGTCTCCGAGTGCCACACGTCTTTCTTTTATTGTTTTTTTATTGATTCGTGTTCAGTATCCCACTGATACTTTCGATATTATCACCTCCTTAATGTAAATATGGCACGAATACAGATCAACGTGTATGTAACGCCGCGGTTGCGCGCTTCCTCTTGACTTAGTAGGTAAGCTTGTTCGCTTAGATAATAGACAATACTGACAATACAGAACTAAGTAATTATGCATGTAGATTGATAGAAGACTGTCATCCCATTGATATCTGAATTGAATGGTAAGTGCGTTTAATATTCAAACGGAATCGATTGGCGTAGCATTTGTCACGAGTCACGATCGTCGTCGTACAACATATTGAGCACAATTCTAAATAACCGACGTCACAGATTGCATTAGTAAACAATGCTTGAACGTTGCTGGAGACAGCTAAATGAGATATTTCAACCGAAATATCGTCTCTATCCTAGTGTTATAGTCATATTTCCAAGTAAGAATTGAAATTCGAAGATATACATGCTGAAATTTGAATTGCTTATTTCCCGAAAAGGGGTCATTGTACTCATCATTATGAACAACTTTTACTATGGGACCAAACCGAAATCGCGAAAAAAATATCTGTTGGTCCCTACATTTGTGTTCACATAAATCGATAAAATGTAGGGACCACCTGATTTTTTTTTCGCGATTTCAGCGTTGGTCTCATAGTAAAAGTTGTTCATAATGATGAGCACAATGACCCCTTTTCGGGAAATAAGCGATTCAAATTTCAGCGTGTATATTTACAACATAATAACTATAAAAAAGTGTGCGGTCAGGGGGATCACCGTCAGGAACGAAGTTATCCTTAAAATTCATATTTTCTTTGCCAGTTCATCATAATGCTAAATTTCGCAGCTATAACACAAGCGTAGATGGCAGGAAACATCATGTGTCGGACTGAAATACCACAGAGCCCAGGTTCGGTCCCCAATAAAACATGTCTTTTTGAATGTTTTATTTAATAGTTAGCTGTAACTTTGATGTTACCCACCAGATGGTGCTTAAAGGTGAGGTCAGCTGACAACTCTATGTCCGTTTATTCAATGTACTCTATGGGTATAACGCAAATCTCACCGTCACGTGACGCTACATTTTCTCCCGAATTACACCTACTGCTGCCCCCATAAGGCACTTCGTTCCAAAAAAGCTTAAGCTAAAATTATTTTGAATAGGGGTGCAAATTTTTCATTCATACTCTTCAGACTTCGCCGTTCACATTGAGAACATCATGGAACATTTTGCTTCCTCAAAGGATATTCTCACCTGCCCGGTAGAAGACAGGCTTTGCGAACATGTTATTGTGGACATTACCAGAAGTTCCAGTAGGCCTTACAAAACCGACAGCTTTATAGGAAAGTTGCTCCTGCAACATGCAGAATAGCTAGCCGCAGAGTGATGTTTACAATAACTCTGTAGTTCAGGTATACAACGTGGAGATGACAATACGACAATAAATACGAAGAATACGACAACGACGACGACGACGACGACGACGACGTCTGTGGTCTGGTGGTTCGAATGTCGGACTGCTGATCACGAGGGTTCGATTCCCACAGGATACAAATATTTGTGTGATGAACATAAGTATTTGTGTTGGTCTGGGTGTTTCTTATGTATAAGTTATGTATTTACAAAAAAAGTATATAAGTATTATATCCATTGTCTAGTACCCATAGCACAAGCTCTGCTTAGTTTGGGACTAGATGGTGCCGTGTAAAAATGACCCAAAAATAATAATAATATTAATTAATAATGAAAACACGGTAATTACTAGTCTATAGAAGCATTTTAAATACATAAATAAGTTGTTTATCGAAAATGAAAAAAAAAATTTGAACAAATTAAATATCGAAATAATACGTAACACCATTTGTAATCATCTGTAATAATTGAGAAAGAGAATTTAAAATCATATGGATTCGCACAGGTCTTAGATCTACCGATCTATGCTAGAAAAATCCTACATTCAAAATTAATGAAATAAAATAATTTCCTGTGCCTAAACTATTAACTGGATTTAATTGATGTTTTGTGTAAAGTCAGAAAGTGATACTCTGTACGTGGTTTTATTTAATGTCGTATTGTCATCTCCACTTTGTATAGTAACATAATTTACCTACATCCCACATGAATCCATGAATACTGGATTAATATTGAAGCTGTATAGAGAGAGGTATACGGCTTTGTAATTCTGAATGATACATACACAGGTATGTCTACGCCAAAACCACGAGTAAACATACAATACCGTCAATACTGTAGCAGCGTAGGTATACGAGCGTTGTGGCGCAACTTGGGAGAGGCCTATGTCCAGCAGTGGACTGCGATAGGCTGAGTTGATGATTGATGTAGGTATACAATATGTATCAGAAATGCTGTCATTTTTATAGAGCTCATTCAGGGAATGCTATAGAACTTTTATTATTGGGCAAATAGTAGTAGTAGAACTCCCTGTGAAGAAGCTCGTCCGGGGAAGTACTACCACCGTACCTACTTCTGCCACCAGTGTAACAATGCTGACCTCTCGAGCGTAGCTCTGGTCGAGTGTGCGAAGGAAGCGAAGGGGCAACAAAGCGAGTTTTTTGCCGGAGGAAACGCTGATACACTTTATTTTATCAAACTAATTACCAAATCCCATCATACTTACATACAATTTCAGAATAAATTGGGGTTAAAATTTTGATAAACATTTACTTATTGCATTAGTGTGTTCCGGTGCGGATAGTACCTACGTGTCCCAGTGAAATTGAATCATATGAGACTTTCCACCTTCACGTTTCAGTTAGGCCAATCAACTTGTGTACCATTTAGGCAATAGCCTAGGTGGTTTTGCAGTTGCTATGTTATGTCGTGTTATGTAACTGCTTTAAAATTGCGAATAAGTAAATAAATAAACATAAGGACCTTTATCTCGTTTTACCATCCTATAATATATTTAAAAAAACCCTGTAATCGCGAAATATAAAGGAGCTG
Organism: Asteroscopus sphinx; assembly: GCA_949699075.1. NCBI lineage: Eukaryota > Metazoa > Arthropoda > Insecta > Lepidoptera > Noctuidae > Asteroscopus > Asteroscopus sphinx. The sequence continues at coordinate 19,603,211 of OX453013.1, forward strand.
TTCCATTAACTTTATCGAGCAACATCGATGGTTTTGTAGGGAATAGATCCTTTTTTTCGCGATTTCAGGGTTGATCCCATAGTAAAAATTGTTCGATTGTATTCCCTGAATTAGCTCTCCAAATATAGCCACGCATTTCTGATACAGGTTGTATAATCTGGTTGTAAAATCGATCATCATCATCATCATATCAACCGAAAGACGTCTACTGCCGGAAGGCCTCCCCCAAGCATCGCCATAACTCCCTAAATATTAACAAACTTATATTTATTTATCTCGAACAATCTAGTATAACACACCAACTTTTACTCAAGTAATATGGAGTAACCCATTAATAATATCACGCTATTTTCCCATAGGAGTACGCAGGAATTACTGAGAGGTACGTGTTACATATTGAGGCGAAACATGCATGAAAATGTTACAATTCGATGGTTACAATACACGGTTACGCAACCCGAAATTATAACAGAACTTCCATTGATACAAACTTCTTAGTATTTCCGCATTCTGTGACGTTACTTTTTTATCGTTATAGCCTCGTAAGACCCAACCTAAATTTAGGTCGATATTAATGAGGATCCCATGTACTAATAATAGGTTCAATATGGCTTCAATATGGTTGAGTTAAGCGATGGCTGATGCTCGCGTCATGCTCGTGAACGGGTGCCGTCTGTCGGGACAGGTCAGCTCCTACATAATATGGCAACTCTTTTTACGTTTATTTCTAAAGGCAATATTCTCACTTTGAAACTCTTGTTTATTTCTGGCATTAAATTAAATCAGTTTCTATGGGGTATTAGGTTGATGGGTGGTACGGGACCCTTACTGCGCGAGTCCGACTCGCACTTGGGCAGTTATTTGATGAATTAAAAAGCTTGCTTGGGTCTGAACAACTACTGACCATATGTACTTAAAGTAGATGGTTGAGCCTTACGAGGATAGGATGGCGATACAAGCTAAAGGCCCATGTGATGTTAAGCAGCTACCTTTGCCCATAGCAACTGCAATACCACCTAGGCCGTTGCCTAAATAGTACTGCAAATCGCGTTTGCAAAACTGAGTCAAAAAGATGGAAAGTCTCATGTGATTATAATTTCACCGGCATCAGCACCTGCACCCTTCACTCCGGAACACAGCATTACAAGCATTACTGTTTGGCGGTAGAAAAAGGTACAGTGGTAGTACATCCGCGGAAGAGCTATTTCACAAGGAGTTCTTCTCCTACTTAAAACATCAGAGTTGTTCCCAACGTGAAAGTTGTTGAAATTGATGAGTTACAGTGTAAATCAGTAAAAAAAATATTACTCGCTGAATATATCATTTATCGAAAATTCGTTTATAACGATTGAAGTACAGGGTACTGTAGTTTATTCAGAAACTATTAACTCTGAAAATTATACTTAGCTGTAGTTGTAGATAGAAAAAGTGCGAAAAATTGTCACTGTTGTAATTTTTTCTATCTTCAACTACAGCGAACTTTTTTTTTTCGATAAATTATGTATTCAGCGAGTAATAACATTTTTCTGATGGCGGCGCCACTTGGCTGCTACATTCCCCTTAAAGGGTTATTGGTGAATTAAAAATAACCCTATATAGAGTTCTACCATCCAATCCGTACATGAATATACCCATAGAGTTACATACCAAACTGCACTGTGTAAACAGCAGTTGCCTATTAGAGTTCAGGCAACTAATTTAGTGCTTTGTATGCCCAAAACTGAAGTCCTTACTCATAGCTAGTATAGTGGTGGTAACTTAGTTCTGGATAGTACTGGCTTCTACGAAGTTAAGAACCATAATGACGAAAGTTAAATTACCACAAAATGTACTTACACACACATACATACATAACACTCACACTGGCTCCTGCAACAGTTATTACTAGTGCAGGAGTCAGAGAAATATACATTAACGGCCTTGCTAATAAACGTTGTATAATTATACAACGATTTCTCACTTAATAATTAATTCTCAGTAATTTCACATTCGAAAGAAGAAGACAAAGCATTGTGTAACTATACAACCGCTATACAACGTTTATAAGTAAGGAGTATGTGTATATGTATTTATGTCAATAAACGATTAAACGATAACATCACGCCTGTATTCCACGAAGCGATAGGCAAAGGTGCATGGTACATCCATATTTTTCCAGTTATATTATAATATAAGTCCCTTGTAGAGGGCGAGCCTATTGCTATTCTTCTTCTACTTCCTGTGCCATATCCTCATTGGATATAGCGACCACCGCACGGAATTCGTTTCTTTCTTGTACCAATCTGCATAGACTAGCAGCGTCATTGATGTTGGTCCAGCTCTTGATGTTGTCAAACCAAGCTAATTTCCTTCTTCCCCTGCTCCTTTTGCCCTCTATCTTGCCTTCCAGTATTTTCCTCAAAATATTATATTTTAACAGAATAGTCAATAAATAAATAAATATTTTTGGGACATTTTACACATCACTATCCAATCCCAAACTAAGCAGAGCTTGTACTATGGGTACTAGACAATGGATGTAATACTTAGATTTTTTTTTTTTAATCAATCACGAGTTTTTTTTTTAAATCTTTATCACATTATTTAAAAAAAATATACATTCAGAATTCTACAACTATTTTTATTTGTAATCAAAAACAATAATGGACCTAATTTCGTTTTCATTCACAAAATATGATTTTGAACAACTGTCATAACTACCACACCACACCCCACACCCCATATACAAACAGCTATGAATTGTTTGATTATTTTTTACTCTCTATGTTTTTTGTAATAGAATGTTAGTAAACAAAATTACTTGAAACTGTTTTATGTGTTAGGACTTAGAATGGAGGGCGCTGACAGCTGTCACACAGTTAATACTAGTTCAGCTGTCAACGTGACTAAATAAAATTGTACCAAATATCATTTTGAAACTGTAAAAAGAACAAATTATAAACTAGTAATTTTTGAACCTAATAAACTTTATATTATATTATTATATTATATTATTATGAGGCTAGTAATAATAATTACATTACTTATAACATGCAAAACTTTTTGTAAACTTTCTATAATTACACTAGGTTATTATTACAGGCCGTTTTATAGCAAACGAGCCTCGTGAGTGACGTGAAATGTTCAAAACTAAATGAATTTGCTCTGCTAGTAAAACATCAAAACATGGCTGGCGACTGTTAGCTTTAATTTATAAGCAAAAAAATATGTGTTAGAGGAAATTATAATTGCAATTAAAATACGTTGTTAGGCTGACATATTTTACCGGCAGTACTCAGTAAGCTTAACAACTTTGTCATTTATTTCCATTATTAATTTTTTTATTTTCTTTTGGACAATTTATTGGAAAAATATAACAATGCGTCTTTAGCCTGAGTGTTGTACCCAAGAAACAATCTTTGCCTGGTTTGTGACCAACGGTAAAACTTTTCGTTTAACATAAAGTTGAAATAAACGCTTACCTATGCTACTAATCGATTAAACCTTTTTTCTCAAGATATGTACTTTATTTTCTAGCTGTGTACCTACTATATTTTTCATGTTTAAAAATGTGAAAGATTGTTGACAACCCTAAGTCCTCTACAACTACCTTCCCCAAGTCAGTTCACCTAAATGTAGGCATACTTTCCAGTATAACCAAATAATGATCTTTTCTCCCACTTGCTTGGAAATTGGTTCATTATTCAAAAAAGAATCCATCAATCGGCTCTTTTCCATACGCAACGAAATAACAGGCCAGTAATATCCAACACGACAATAATATAAATTGCTGGACAGTTTTTATTTTTTAAATTATGCTACTGAGGTTTTAAAGTACACACTGACATAAATTAGGTGTTTTTAGGTACAAAATATTTATCATTATAGAGGCCATGGTATAATAAGATGTTTCACCAGGTATTCTCTTCCCGCAATGACAGCGCGATGCCTCCAAGCTGCGTCACGATCAGTGCTGCCATTGATTGATATCTTCAATACACTTAAGGAGATTTTTGTTCATAATGAATATAAAATAAATTCCTAACTAGCCTAACTATTTGTTGTCTCGTGTTATTCATCTAATTAGTTAATAAAGGAAACTATATTAAATTACTAGTTCAAAAGTGATTCTTTATAGAAGAAAGTAAATGAAAAAATGCATTTTTCTCGGGTAATTTATTTTCACAAAGTGGCAGCACATCGAACTGACAAGTGTCACGCTAACAGCCCGCTATTGGCTCCACGGCCGATGACGTAGTACGGAGGCAATCACGTGACCTAGCTGTCACGGGAAGAGACTACCTGGTGTTATTATACCATGATAAAGGCTAAATGCGCATTCTTTTTTTCAAAACTTTGAAAATAGAACAAGAACCGCGCTTGGACGAATTGGCAAGAATGAAAATTAGATAATGTTGAATTAATTTTATGTATTGTTTCCTCGCAAATGAGAGAAAAGTACTATACAAGTCTCGGCTGAAATAGCAATTAACGGCCTCGTTTAGTTAAAAAGGACTCGGCTACCGCCTCGTCCTTTTAAAATCAATTCGGAAGCACTCGCCTCGACAGTAATGTACTATTTTTAATCCACTGCTGCAGACTGCTTCGTTGCTTATTTCTACGACGAACAGTTGCTGCTTTTCAGTGCTTACTTTTTGATCTAATATATAGATACCTACGTTGATAAACCGCTAACAAATAGCATTTAATACCATGATAATTGACGTGACATTGATATTCAAGTATATTATTTTTATTAACAACCCCCACTGCTTAAACACACACACACAACTTATTCACACTGTTCACACTATCCAAAATAAGCTTATTGATAAGAGAACTTGCCAACGAATGCACCAAATGATTGTGCTGAAAATTAAAATGTATGAGACAATCCAGGCTTAATTACATGTGCAAGCTTTTATTTGTTCCGACTCCGCATGTGACATAACAGTAGGCTGCAAGACCGACCTTTACGTAACCCTGCACCGTTTTAGAATTTACCAGTTTTTGGTGGTAAGTTGGCTTGGATATAGGTATGCGGCAAACAGTCGAATAGAAACTTGGAACGTGCCTAGAAAGTTGCTGTCTTGCTTTTGTTGTGTTGATGATTCGTTTTAGGTTATCGCTACCTACTCTACCTCAGCCCGCGAAATTCAACATTTCTAGCGTTTTTTTGCAAATTGTAGCTCTATTTTATTTTACGTTTTCTATTGATTGAAGTATGATAAGCTACAATAGCTGGATAAACGATAACTTTAATATTATCTTATAGAGTTACGTTAATGTTTTCTGTGCGTAGTAATCAGTAGATGTAATTGTGATTATTATTTCCTATCAGATACTGTTCAATATAGCTTCGTGAAATAGAGCTACAGTTAGCAAAAATACAAGAAATTTTGAATTTCGAAGGCTATATACGGCGTATCAATTGCCTTTTGTTTGTGCGATAATTTACAGTTTAGATGAGTCACCACTCAACCACAAATTCAACAATTTAACTCACTTTGGAGATGTATTTTCATTATTTTTCATGCATGACTTATGATAAGCTAATTTTTATCTAGGTCCTTATTTACTATGAGACTATGACACATCAGCTGCCTGCATTATCATCTCAAAGTGCAGGTGGTTAAAATGAAAATACATAAATGGAATGAATTACAATTGACGTGAAATTGTCAAATGCCACCAGCAAGCAACGCTGTAATAAACTGCAAACATATCTTTGTAACGTGTAAATGTTATTTACTTGCGAGTTTGCCCCTAAGCATCGCACTACGCTTTTTAAATCTGTTACTGACTTCGAGCACAGAACACATAATAGCTACGAGTGAGCTCAGTGAACATGAGTGGAGTAACTTGAAGTGCAACCAACAAATGAAAAAACACACAGCAAAACTATTTTATTCATCCAATGAGAGCTAACATGTGCGCACATTGCCCTCTCAAACGAATACACTCCCATGCAAACTAGAGTTTCACACAAGTGACATTTGCCTGCGGCAGGCTTAATTTCAGTGTAGTTCTCAACGGCACACAAGCGCAGTGCACTGTTTTAAGTAATTAACAGCCTGTTAACATTTTACCCGGGTATTCTTTGAACCGGTCAAAAATATATGAATTTTATGGATAACTTTGTTCCTGACGGGGGGGACCTGACCGCACACCTTTCTATAGGTATAGTAAAATAGTCTGCCATGAAAACCCAAACTTACACACTGAATAAACAAACAAGACCACGAATGCTATCAATTATTATCAGAATTTGAAGTGTATTAAAACAGGTATCAGAAGTGTGTTGTATGTAATTTTGTATATGCTCTCCTTGTTTGAATAATTTTAAATCTGGCCCATCCCTAAGGATTAACCCATCCATGGTGCGCCAATAACAAAGTGGTGGTATTCCATTTTATACAGTGCAAGCTTATCCCGTTTATCAAGTTTTCAAATTAAAAATCAACATAATGCGATCCAAAAATAATATGAATCCAAAAAATACTTTGCTAAACAGTTGCATTATTTCGCTTTATTATTCAAGGTGATTGTATCGCTGACGTAGCCCGCGAAATTAAAAATTTCATTTTTGTTTTGCAAATTGTAGCTCTATTTCAAAATGTCAATTTTTTTTGCGCTTTTTTGCACAGTGTCGTTGTATATTAATCGAAATACGTTTCTCAACAATAATCACAATAACATAACATAACATCACGCCTGTATTTCCCCGAAGGGGTAGGCAGAGGTGTAATAGTATACCCACATTTCGCCAGTTATGTTAGAGTCCCATGTAATAGGGAGCGAGCCTATTGCCATTGACCGGGCACAAATCCAGACTCCGGGCTGCTACTGAGAATTTCCTAATGAAAAAAACCCAATAACACTTTGCCCGATCCGGGAATCGAACCCAGGACCCCACGCTCAGCAGTCGCGCTTGCGACCACTAGACCAACGAGGCAGTCACAATAGATAAAGTAAAATCACAATAGATGTATTGAATAGTCATGGAAAACAATAATCTATCACTATAAGCTCTATTTGCATCAAGCTAATTATATTCAATTAATATTACTGTCGCGAAACAAATTCCAATTAATATTAAAGTTAAATAGTGCTACAATTTGCAAAAAAACGCAAGAAATTTTGAATTTTGTTGGCTACTGCATCGCACTTTACCCACACTCCTCGCTACAAGCAATATAGGTACCTACAATCTAATAAAAGCTTTTCAAAATGAGATTGACATTTCACTAGACTACAGGAACCCAATTTAGTCAATCATATTTCGCGCGAAAAGTAAAGAATAGAAGGTTAATTTTAGAATATCTTTTACCCTTTACACGTGTAAGAAAGATGTGAATTACGCACTTTTAAAAGAAGGAGCGTCTCCACTTCTCACAAATAGTAAAGACTCCAGGTGCTTCTTTCTTAATAATTAAGCCAATTCACATTGCAATTTTAATTTCATGTTGAATTTGAATTAGCTATGTATAAAACCGGTCAAGTGGAAGTCGGACTCGCCCTCAAAGGGTTCTGTAGATACCATAGTTTTTGATTTTTCTTGGTAGAGTATTAGAAGTCATACAAGCCTACCGTTTAACTCAGATAGTCGGCGCCTTTGTTTACGAAGTAGTTGCGCGGTGCTGGAGGTTAATGACTCGAGATATCTGTCTCAGGCCCCTGACACGTACCAAAATATAAAGCTATGTATAAACCTTAGTCAATGGTAGGCGAGCCTTTGTGTACGGAACCCAAAAAATCACGAATTATGAACAATACTTAATTTTAAGCTTCTTTTTCCAGCAATATTTAACCAGCAACAGTTTAATTTTTCCAGTCAGCAACATTGCAATTTCATAGTAAAATATTCACAAGTTTCCATTTTACAATCGGCTCAACTAAATTGTTGTTTTGTAGGTAACAAACGAAACCGAACAGACAGCGGCCTTAAAAGCTTACGTACACAAAAAGGTAAAAATATCCGGAAACAAATCCGACACTAATATTTTTTGTTCACACACTGTAAAATAAAAGCTAAATCGGATGGTGAGAGCTAAATCTAAAAAAGTGATAGATCAACAATAGTTGGACCAATCTGTTCTTCAGATAAACGTCACAAATGCAGTTGGCCACTCGTCAGTGGTAACACTTTAACAAAGAAAACCGCCCTAACTGCTTACGAAATAAAAACTTTGTCAAAGTCAAACTGTTTCTACTGCCATATTGTCAACTGTACGTTCTATTGCAGATAACAAAAGCGAACGTTATTAATAAAGGTCGATGGGAACATTGGGAACCCTTCAATATATTTAACTACATTTCTGAAAGTTAGAAACTTGTAATTTAAAGCATCTGCTTTGAATATAGATTGTATTGCATTCAAGATAAGGCCTATCGCAAAATCGAATCGAAAGTTTTAGCTAGAACAATAACAAGCAACCCTGTTTTATTCATTCATAAAAGTTTATTTATCTTTTGTTTCCAAATGTTAAAATTCAAAATTCAAAATTATTTATTTGTCAAACATAGGTATGATGTACAAGACATGGTGTTAATTTTTAAATAATCCAGTATCACTATGTTTTGCCTTGATAGGCGTACAAATTTGGTAACATAAAGATAAAGATAATACTTATTACAGATTTGTGGAAATTAATTGTTTAATAATAATAACTGTTTTTATTAATATATATTAATGAATAGATTAACAAAGAAATCGGACTCTTGTGTCTTTACCTAAAGTTTGTTGTATCTGTCAGAAAATCATTTACTGAATAGTAAGCTTTCAGAACAAGAAAATCTTTGAGCTTCTTTTTAAATGTACGTATATCATCAGTCGATTTAATGTTTTTAGGCAATTTATTAAATATTTTTGGAGCCATACCTAAAAAGCTATTTGAATAAAGTGCTGTCTTGTGAGGTTTCACACGAATAATATTTTGAAGGCGAACATTATTTAGAGTTTCGAAAAAGTTAAAATGTTGAATAACAAATAATGCTACCTCAAAAATATATAAGCATGGGAGGGTCAATATTCTAAGTGAAACAAAATACGGCTTACAGCTGTCAGTAGTCTGAATTCGGCAAACTGCTCTAAGACATTTTTTCTGTGCTTTAAAAGCTAATTCTCTATCTGGGGAATTTCCCCAAAATATTAAACCGTAGCGCAGTGTTGATGAAACATATGCATGAAATGCAACGAGAACAGTGTCTTGATTTGATATTTTACTGAGATTGTGGAGGGCATAATGATATTGACTAAGTTTTTTTACAGTATGGTCAATGTGTTGTCGCCATGTCATATTTTGGTCTAACCAGAGTCCTAAAAATTTCACGTGATTATTTTCAGCTATTGCTTTGTTCGCATATTGAATTTTAAGGTTTATTTGTTTTGTCCTTTGTTTAAATGTCATGGTGCAGGTGTTATCAAGATTAATTTTAAGATTATTAGCACCTAACCAAGTTACTATACTACCTAGACTCTGATTTATTTCGGTTTCATGTGAAGCTATGTTATGTCCAGTAAATACAACAGTACTGTCGTCAGCGAACAAAGTCATCGGATGCTGTATAATTTGAGGCATGTCATGTTAGAATAAATAAACAATTTTATTTCATACTATATTTATAAATTTAAGTAATTATTTTCCAACTACGAAGGTATTATGATAGGTACTCTATCATAACCGAATCTTAACGTATCAAAGTTAACTGCATACGACTCAATCTGCAAAGCGAGTTAGATGCTTGAAATCTATATGCTCTGTAGCGCGGCATCATTATCAATTTATACCATCAAATACGTAACACCCATGCCTCGAAACTCAACTTAATGCATCAATTCAAAGTATTAAAGTTACTACCATATGATAAACGGAATCGATATACAATGTTTGACTGTGCGGGCCCATCTGAGTACCAAAGTTTGAGTCGTAAAAACTGCATGCAAGAATTCTGCCCTCTTCCAAATATTAAAAAAAAACATGCAACAAAAATGACTCAACGAAACTATATTGAGTTAAAAATCTTTTTAATTTTAAACTGTTTAAAGCATTTTATGCATATAAAAAGCCGCGTTAACCTAACGAAATTCCTGCACCAACCTTGTTTGGAATAAAAAATACACAGCTCTACGTTAAGCCTTATACTGCGCAGTGGTCCATTTCTCCCGTGCCAGTTAGAGGGACCTTGCTCAGTCGGTGCTCACGTGTTGAGAGCTCTCGACCTTACTGAGCCACCAATCGACACGATTCTCAAAGCGCTTATTTAAGCGCAATATTCAAATACGAACATAGCGTGCTATAAAAATATCATGTGAAAAGTGAAGTTTTACAATAAATATACTGAAAAAATAAACATGCAAGAGTTTTCGTACTAGTTTGCGAGCGAAAAAAGTGAGGAGCAATGATCAAGAAAAGTTATCAAGGCGTGTTTTTAAGCTTGATTTCCATATCCTTCTGCTGTCAAATTACTGAAACTATAGCGAAGAGTGCTAGCAGATTTATCGGTGAGTTTTCACATTAACTTTTAAAGAATTTTCGCGTAGCAGTAAAAGAGTATTGACAGGATTCACGTTACAAAAAGCAACATCTCGTACGAGACCTAAACCTTGAATCTCGCACTTAAGTCAAGATTTAACTACTAAGCCTCCGGAGAGTTTGTTCTACACTGCAAGTTTTAGTATCGCGTAAAAACGTTAGTACTGTAAAAATACGATGAAAATTCTTTGCCAAAAACCCGCATCTCACTTTGAATATATTACTGCTGTTGTCAACGTAATAGTGATAATAATTCTATCGTAAATGGTCGACAACGTTGCTGATCAATTATTTCGCGTTCTTCCGGCGATACAGTTTTCTTTAGGGTGGCTTTTCACTCACGTGCAAGGAAGCTAATCAGTGAGCGAGGGCAAGGCTAAGCTACGAAATTATATGATTTTTTCGACCAAAGCTAAGTGGAGTAGCGGAGCGAGTAAGATGTGCTTTGCGCGAGGTAGTTATGCGAGGGAAATGCGCGACGCGAGCTACGCAATACAGCGCGGTCGGATAGTGCGGTGTGCCACTCGCATCCCTAGATTGCATCTCTCGCTTCAGCGAGTACCTATGTAAAAAACTTCACATCATTGAACCCTTTTCCACCAGAGCTAACTTGAGCTAAGCTATGAAAATTGAACGATCCTATAAATGGATTTTTCCTCTATCACCGCTTAGCATAGCTCGCATTGCTCTGATGGAAAAGCACCCTTATTCTTTTCCAGCGAAGAAGTCCAATAAGATGCTTATAGTTTTATCCGTATAGCCTTGCACCGGCTTACTGGAAATTGTTCAATATTGCACAGCCTGAGAGTAGCGCTAACATGTTATCTCCTTAGGAAATAGGCAGCTCTTAAAGCGCCAAACAGTGATGCTTGCATTGCTGTGTTTCGGTCTGAAGGGTACGGGTGCCGGTGAAATTAGAATCACATGAGACTTTCCATCTTCATGTCTCAGTTTGGCGAACCGACTTGCGGTACCATTTAGGCAATAGCCTAGGTGGTATTGAAGTTGTTATGGGTAAAGGTAACCGCTTAACATCAGGTGGGCCTTTAGCTCGTTTCGCCTAATCATAAACTTATTCTTATTCTTTATTGCACACAAGAAAATCACAACAGTACATAATAGTTTTGAAATTACATGTACAAAGGCGAGCTTAACTCAAACTCTATACTATAAAAAAAAAACATAGATATGACTATTATTATTATTTTCAGCCTATATTGTCCCACTGCAGGGCAAAGGCCTCCCTTTCCTTATTCCACTCTTTCCGGTCAAGTGCAATTCTGAACCAGTCTTTTCTATACGAGTCCAGCTCGTCCCGCCATCTTCGCCTGGGTCTGCCGCGATGCCGTTGCACGTTTTTCGGGACCCACTCGGTACAAATTTTAGCCCAAAAATTGACCGACATTCGGCAAACGTGTCCGGCCCAGTCCCACTTAAGCTTGGCAGCTTTTTGAGTGACGTCAGCAATCTGTGTTTTGGAGCGCAGTAGATTCTTATTCTTTATTACACAATACACACAAAAAAAAACACAACAATACATAATAGTTTTGAAATACGACTACTATCTGGAATAATTTATCACGTTTAATTAAACACATTTAAATGCGATAGATTTTATTAATTTATATGCAACAGTTGACTTTGACTTTTATAACCAAATTAAAACAAACTGATAGAACCAATGATATTTAAAAGTACAGATATGTTACTTGCGCTCGCAATCTGAAGACACGAAAAAGTCCAAATTAGGACGTTTTTCTATTAATTTACGTCAAGTAAGGCACCGAGCGTGACCGGCGACGAAAAAATACTAAAAATGTATTCCAATTATGAAGCGAAAGAATCTTGAAGTAACCAACTTAATTACTTTGTACAAGTTTATGTGTATTGTACTGTCACCGCATACGGAACGTTTTTATTTTGTTTTATTAGGGTATGACATCTCTATACTTTTGAATATCATTGGATAGAACCGTCTCTTTTTTGTAAAATAATTATAAAAGACAGGGAACTTTGTAACTTTTCCTTTTCCTTTATTCACAAGTACATCCTTCAAATTGAGCACTTGAGCACAAAATTACTTTCATACCTGACGACACAGGCCCTTACAGAAGATAAAAGCTAATTAAAACATAATTACTCATCAAAATAGTACTCCAAAAGCATTAAATGATGCGATGCCATCAAAGGCCTGCGTAAGGTTATTATTATTTCAAATACAGGAGCTCGGCGATTTTCATGACGCTTTAATTACCCCGGCGCGGGAAACATCTCTCTTCATCTAAGATGTATACTTTTGCATAACATGCATATACTGTGAGGTTGCCGTTTGTGTGACGTCATCTGTGTGCTAAACTGGGAACTGTCATATGCTGTAGATGGGAATAAAGGTCACCTATAATTGGGAAAGGTGGTGATTTAGCTACTAGGGATACCCATAGTTTGCCAGTGATGGTGTAAGGCCTAGATGGGGGTATATCATTTTTGTACCACCTAGAGATGTTTCAGTTATCAATTAATTATCTATTATTGAAACTGCTGCACTTTCTATACGAATGATCTAGCTTCGATGTCATTTTATACTTTACGTAATATTATGTTTCGAGTTTTCGACACTGGAATTTTATCGATTAAGTGAATAGTTGTGGCACAGACAACTTTTTTTCAAGTTTTAACGATATGGCAAATATTTTCCGACAGACAGGTTTAATATTTAGGTTAACCGTTCACAATTTGGTTATTTTTAAACCATGTCCTGTAGGTACATATCTACAGAACGCGCTTTTGACTTTTTCAATTCGGGTTGGAGATTGTCCAAAAAAAAATTCTATAAAATATTGTGCCACTATTAGCTGATTTACTTCGCAAAACTTCCTTCCACAATATGCCTGACCTGCCTCGTGGGAAGCCACCCTAAGGTTCAACTTACTGAAACACAATTGCTTAATGGTGCTCGTAATTGTTAAGCTGACAACTTATCACTACACTGCACTAAGGCCGCGTTCACTTAGACTTTTCCAGTCTAACCAGATGCGGCTGAACATCAATATTTTATAAGGAGCGACTGCCATAGATATTCGTGTAGCAAACGAACAGCAAGCTGCGCTTGCCGCGGTCAGTCCGTGGATGGGTGACCGTTTTGTTAAATATCGAGACCCCTCCGTGCCTTGAAGATCACCTTAAGCGGTCGGTCCCGGTTGTCATACGAATATCTACATGCAGTCGTTACGGGTGCTCAGAAGCCTGAAAGTCTGACAACTGTTCTATCATATTGAACTAAGTTTACGGGACTTGTCGCGCACAATTAAATCAAAATATAACAAACGTTTTGACTAACCTCGACGTTTCATAAACTTAGTTCAATATGAGTGAAATTCGCGAAAGTTTAAAAACTTCAACTGTTCTATCCTCTGAATGTCATTTACACTGGGTTGCGGGGGTCTGATGGCAGTCGCTCCTTGTAAAATACTGATGTTCAGCCGCATCTGGTTATACTGGAAGACGACCCCAACATAATTAGGAAAAGGCGAGGGGGACGATGAAAGGTTTTTTTATTTATGTATTTAATTACCGATTAAGATAAAAGCTCGTGAATGTTGTCTAACGAATTTGAAGAGACCTACTTCTACTATAAGCTGAGTTCATGATGTTGATGAATGATCAGTCCCACGGAACAAAATAATCTTTTCTCCCACTTGCTCAGAAATTGGTTCATTATTTAAAATAAAACCGGCCAAGTGTGAGTCGGACTCACGCAGTAAGGGTTCCGTACCACCCATCGACCTGATACCCCATAGAAATGATTAATTTACGAGAGTTTATCAAAAGACTGTACTGACTTAATCTTTCTGTAAACTATTGTCTTTGTTTTCGTTTGGTGTAATGTACAATAAAGAATATAATAAATAAATAAAAGACATTAACGAGCGTACGCGAAATATGAATTTTTGCATCTCTTTCTTGCACAAGTACCACCACATATGTCTATGTTTGTCCTGCTTTTAGTATTTGCTGCTAAACAACATAGTATGCACTATAATCAGACCAAGTTTGACGCTGGTATGTATTACCGTTTTGAAGATAGAACAGGAACAAAAACGTCGAAAAAATGCATATTTTTTGAGGTTACTTGTATGGGGACCCCTTTTGGTTTAGACTTTTTTATTTTTATTATTTGTCGTGATACACCTCATAGTAACACATATTCTGTGAAAATTTCAACTGTTTATCTATTACCGTTACAAAGATACAGCCCTGTGACAGACGGACGGACGGACGGAGAGCGTAGTGAGAGTAATAGGGTCCCGATTGCACCCTTTGGGTACGGAACCCTAAAAAAAATACATCAATCGGCTCTTTTCCGTACGCAACGAAATAACACGCCAGTGATCATCAATTTGTTCGCAAAGCGAGGTATGGTAATTTTCCATCATAAGCAGATTCATATATCACAGAGCACAGATTAACTGAAGATGTTAACAAGCTCGTATAAAAAATAACAACAAATAAAGTTATAAAATATAAGTAAAACAGCCATAAAAGTACAAACAGGCGATACAAATAGTGCAACTTTAAGTCTAGACCAGACTTGTTGCATTAAAACCGAGGTAGTTTTAATACGTAGTAAAGATTTACGATGCAACTGTAAACAATAAAACAAAATAGTGGCCGGATATTAGAACATAGTCTACATATTGATCATCTGTTTATTATCTAGAATTCTAGACCATCAATTTGAATGGTGCTTATCGCTAGCACCATAGAATTAATTCTGTGGCTAGCACAGTAGTCGCGCACGGCGCTGGCCAAAATTGGTGCCTTCTACTACGCAATAATCTAATGTTGAAAAAACCTAATTAACAGGAGAGCCGTTTTAAACATGTTTTGTTACTACTGTGTACAGTTCTAATGATTTTTAATTTTTAAGCTACAGCCGTTTTACGTAAACGTGTGTTTCTGCCCGCGCTGTCAGATAAATACTACTTATACACATTTTGGCGCACGCTACGCTGTTTATCTCAAAATCAGCCATAATTAAATACGTCAAACACAGATAAAATATAGTGATAAGTGCTGCCCATAAAGAACACACAAACAAAGTGTCTTGCCCTTAATTATTGGACGCATTCATAGATTTTAGTTTACATAGCAATTTAGGATTAAATTAAATTACTCATTAGCTATTTTATTATTTTTAACCCATTTTACGCATGCATAGCGAAATCTAAAGATTTAAATTGTGGAAAGAAAAAATCGCTCACGAGCAGGATTCGAACCTGCGACTCCTGGCTCAGTACGCCAGAAACACTGTTTCTTAATAAGATATCGCTGACGTCACCCAAAGACGTTACCATAGTGGAGGATAATTTCGATACCACAAGCAGTGTTCACGGTAGCTTAGTGGCTAAAAGCACTGGCGTACTGAGCCTGGAGTCGCAGGTTCGAATCCTGCTCGTGAGCGATTTTTTCTTTCCACAATTTAAATCTTTACTCATTAGCCTCAAGGCTAGATTGTAATACAAATAAAATATAACTCTTGTATACTTAGTAGTTTTTGAAGAACCGGAGTGACCGACATAGCTTGTAGGATCAGTAAGCTGAAGTGGCAGTGGGCTGGCCATGTCTGTCGAAGGACCGATGGCCGTTGGAGCAGACGAGTCCTTGAGTGGAGACCGCGAATTGGCAAACGCAGCGTAGGGCGCCCCCCTGCCAGGTGGACCGACGACCTAAAGAACGTGGCTGGGGGGGACTGGATGCGGAAGTCAGAGGACCGAGCGTTGTGGCGCAACTTGGGAGAGGCCTATGTCCAGCAGTGGACTGCGATAGGCTGAGTTGATTGATACTTAATAGTAAAAAAATTACAATATGAAAACGTGTGTTTCTGCCCGCACTGTCGGACAAATACAGTACTACTTATACAAATTTGGCCCGCGCTACGCTGTTTATCTCACGCACGGTTACAAATGTGACAATATAAAATTAGCCTTCAATACGTCAAACACAACGTGAACCCCTAGCACTTCTTACTTATACTTAGAACCTCTTGCTTACTCTTGTATAGCTGGTGGTGACAAAAGAGGCCCAATAGAGATCTCCCGAAAAGAGTAATCATGTATACATACTCGTAGTCATCACGTTGATAGTTGGCCTTGATCACCGCACCAAAGCCATTACTCTGGCTGATCTCTCGTGCCTGCCAGCGCCACTATTTTCATCCTTCGATTTTTGTCCTCTTACTGAGGAAGAGGTCAAAAAATCTGTCCTCGCTATCACTTCTTCTGCGGTAGGTAACGACAAATTGTGCTCGAGGATGATTACTCTAATTCTTCCCATTCTTCTTCCTATTTTAACTCACATATTTAACTACTCACTATACTCGTGCACCTTTCCTGAGTCCTGGAAAATGGCTCACATCATTCCTTTACCTAAAGTTCCCAATCCTTCATCTCTCTCTGATTTCCGACCTATTTCCATTCTTCCTTTTCTTTCAAAAGTCCTCGAACACATCGTTCACCGACAACTATCTTCTTTCTTTTTTCGTAACAATCTTCTAAGTTCATTTCAATCTGGGTTTCGCCCTGGTCACAGTACAGTAACAGCACTCTTGAAAGTCACTGACGACATTCGCTGGGCCATGGAAAAAAAATCTCTTACTATTCTTGTATTACTGGACTTCAGCAGTGCGTTCAACTCGGTTGATTTTGATATTCTTCTTGGGATCCTCAAATCTGTTAATCTCTCTCCTTCTACCGTAGCGTGGTTTGATTCCTATCTTCGGGGCCGCTCGCAATGTGTCCGCCTTGATGAAACTTTCTCGGACCAGTGCAATCTAAGTGCGGGCGTGCCTCAGGGTGGCGTCCTCTCTCCTCTTCTTTTCTCTATCTTTATAAACTCTGTCAACAAAGTCATCTCATCTAACTTTCATCTCTACGCAGACGATTTGCAGCTTTACGCGCATTTTCCTGTGGCCGAAGCGGAATCAGCCATTGCTGCTATGAATCGTGACCTGGATTGCATAAGTATCTGGGCTAGGTCTTTTGGCCTACGCATTAACCCTAGTAAATCACAGGCCATGATCATTGGTAGCAGGGTCTTCCGTAGTAGACTAAACATTGCAACCCTAAGACCTCTGTTTCTTGATGGCATTCAAATTGCCTATACGGACACTGCTAAAAATTTGGGAGTTCTTTTTGACTGCAACCTATCGTGGAATGCTCAGGTAGCTGCCGTTAGTAGGAAGGTGCATTTCACATTTCATTCACTCAAATGCCTCCAGAGTTTTTTGCCCTTAAAAACTAAAATTTCCCTGGCCCAAACTCTCATACAGCCCATTATAGACTATGCTGACGCCTGCTATTTGGATGCCACTGAGGAGCTTTTAAATAAACTTGAGAGGTTGCAAAATTTGTGTATCCGTTTTGTCTTCAATCTCAGAAAGTACGACCACGTCTCTGATTTTCGCAAAACTCTCAAGTGGCTCCCTATTCGTCTTCGCAGGAACACTCGGATATTGTGTCTCCTTTTTAATATTCTACATAATCCGACTTCCCCATCATACCTGCGGGATCGCTTTTCCTACACTCGTCCTCCTTACGCACCCTGCAGGTCGCATCTTAAAACCATCCTCAATTTTCCATCCCATAAAACTGACTTCTACTCCTACTCCTTATCTGTGCACGCGGTTAGGTTGTGGAACTCGCTTCCGCCCGTGATACGCGACTGTAAAACTGTTTCCACCTTCAAAAAACGTGTAAAAGAGCATTATCTTTCCTCATCCACATAGGCTGTACGTAATAATGTTATGTATTATGATTTCTATTTTGATATTGTGTAGGTATACCTAGACTATGTTTATTATTTTTATACTATATTTATTTTACGTTATATATTAGGTTATGTATGAGTATATATATATATATGTAGGTATATTTATTAGTATTACTTGACACACTGTGTCTACATCTCTTTGCTTCAAATTTTCCTCTCGCAGGTCTGCTGGAAGAAATTTCTTATAGAAATAAGCAGTGCCTTTGTACTATTGATTTCTATGTACTTTATTATTATTTCTCTGTGTGTGCATAAATTTAATAAATAAATAAAAAATAAAATAAATAGTTTCACAAAAAATCTGGTGGTTGCAGATATAGACAAAAAAGTTAAATGGCTTTATTGCCAGGTCTTCTTAACTTCTGTATCATTAATACTGTCTTTTGCAAAATTCTGACTATTTATTATTTCAAATAACAAAGATACCACAAAAGTTCTTCTGGTTCCAAACCCAAAGTTCCGTAGATTCATTGATACACTAAAAGCAGCTCATCAAAATATTCACGACTATTTACCTTTGTTAAACAAACTTCGTTACCTCAGCAACTTTTAAAAGCATAAATAATGGACATGAATTAATCGCTTGAGAGACCAAAGTTGACTTAATTACCACTAGAAAGTTACGGAGAATCGATAAAGTTTCCCAAGACAGATATAAAGTAGCTCTGCAGGATTAAATTGTCTATAGAACAGTTTGGTACTACAAGGATAAATAAGATACTAAATAATATTTTATATGCTTGCTTCTGCCAGGCTCGTGGCGAAGTGACAACCGAGCGGATTGTAAATTACAATCTGCAAGGTTAAGCTGCACTTGCCGCGGTCAGTCTGTGGATGGGTGACCGTTTCGTTACACATCGAGACCCCTCCGTGTCTCGCAGAGCACGTAAAGCTGTCGGTGCCGGTTGTCATACGAATATCTGTGGCAGTCTTTATGGTTAGTCGGAAGCCTGAAAGTCTGATAACTGGTCTAACCTCCGAATGTAAATCAATCAATCAATCAACTCAGCCTATCGCAGTCCACTGCTGGACATAGGCCTCTTCCAAGTTGCGCCATAACGCTCGGTCCTCCAAATGTAAATATTAGCCAGTAACCGGGTTGCGGGGGTCTGATGGCAGTCGCTCCGTGTAAAATACTGATGTTCAGCCGCATCTGGTTAGACTGGAAGCCGACCCCAATATAATTGGGAATTGGCGAGGAGGGTGATGATTCTTCTGCCAATGACTTTTGAATGCAAAAATTTTGAACTCCAATGACATCAGACGTTAGGGTTGAATTTTGAAAAACGTTTCATTACATAACCCAGTGCTTGCATGCAGCAAGCACTGGGTTATGTAATGAAACTTTGACACGGAAAAGAAAATACTCGTACTATTAATTATTATATGCCTTTGAGCAAAAATGTTTCTAAAACCCAGTACGGTATTGACAGTACGTTGTCTGTCTGTCTGTTGGTCTATGCAACTAAGTATTGTTTTTCAATCACAATTTACTAAGTAAATGGTGCAAACATAATTCCAGCCTTGGGCGGAAGTCGCGTGGAAACAGAGACATGCCAAAGTATCCAATAACACTACTCCACATATGAATCATACTCAAATCCTTCCATATCGATAGGGGATCGGAACTGTCTCTCCTAAACACAGGTTACTTTGTTGCCTATCTAGGAGAACAGTACTCTACCCTTTAACTAGATTAAATAAGTACATAAATTGTAAGCCTGTGCTAAAATCCTTCCATGTAATCTAGTCCAAGTTTGACAAATAAATAACTATAACTAACTATAACTATAATTATTCATAACCACCAACGATGTAATTTAAGCTCTTGATAATATACCTAATAATAACCTAATTGATAATCTCGACATTCGAGAAAAAATCGGTATCGATAAGTCGATTTAAACCTTCGAATAGCCCGATATAATAATCGCAAGTACTTTACATCAAAACATGGATTTAACATACAAATCGTGCACGCCAATAAGTAATTTCACATCTGCGCCGTCAATATGCTGTTTCCTCTCAATGACGTCACTCGAATGAAAGTCACATTCGGCTCCGTGATTGATTGGGTTGTGATGACATAACCCCCTTATCGCTGCTACGGGAACATCGAGAAAAGTTGCCGTTTTAAATATAGATTTTGAGGTTGAAGCTGTCATTACGTGTCTCTAGTTACTTGCATATTGTGAATGAAGCTGTGTTTAGTCATTTGTCTCCAGTTACTTGCATTTTGTAAATGAAACAGTGTTTAGTAAATGTGTCTCTAGTTACTTGCATTTTGTGAATGAAGTTGTGTTTAATAATTTGTCTCTAGTTACTTGCATTTTGTTAATGAAACAGTGTTTAATAAATGTGTCTCTAGTTACTTGCATTTGGGAATGAAGCTGTGTTTAATAATTTGTCTCTAGTTACTTGCATTTTGTAAATGAAACAGTGTTTAGTAAATGTGTCTCTAGTTTCTTACATTTGTGAATGAAGTTGTGTTTAATAATTTGTCTCTAGTTACTTGCATTTTGTTAATGAAACAGTGTTTAGTAAATGTGTCTCTATTTACTTACATTTGTGAATGAAGTTGTGTTTAATAATTTGTCTCTAGTTACTTGCATTTTGTTAATGAAACAGTGTTTAGTAAATGCGTTTCTAGTTACTTGCATCTGTGAACGGAGTTATATAAATAATGTGTCTCTAATTACTAGCCTGTGTGAATGAAGCTGTGATTAATAAATGTGTCTCTTAGTTTTACGGATATTTAGTTGTTAGTCTACGTATTTTTATTGCGATATAGTCTGGAAATTCATTTCAGTTTGGAATTCGTTCATATAAAATTACCATTGCATTGACACATGTAATCCTAGTGTGAAGCTAAAGCTTGATCAACCTGGCAATTTGTTAGTATTATTTTCGCATTCAGTTACCACTTAGTAAAAAAAAAAAAAAAATTTTTTTTTAGTGCTCTGTATTGGATAACTTAAATATTGCTCAAACGAAGCTCAATGAATGCAATGAAAATTATGGAACAAATTGTGTCGATTAATAATAGATCGGTAAATACTATAAATATATAATTCACGGCGGGTTTTGTATGGTGTGGCTGATCAATAGGCTGCTGTGCCTATGGGTCACCGGTTCAATTTCCAAACGGAACAAATATTTGTATAGTCTAGCTAGAGCATCGTTTCCCAACCTGAGAGTATATTTTTTGAGTACCTACCACTAGTACTAGTATATAATAAGTATATAGTAATAGTATATATTACTAGGGGCTCGTAGCGAAGCAACGACTGCGCGGATTGTAAGATCTGCAAGGTTAAGCTACACTTGCCGCGTGACGTCTGTGGATGGGTGACCGTTTCTTAACACATCGAGACTCCTCCGTCCTCGGAGAGCACGTTAAGCTATCAGTGCGGTTGTCATACGAATATCTATGGCAGTCGTTACGGGTAGTCAGAAGCCTGTAAGTCTGACAACTGGTCTAATCTCCGAATGTCAGTATTACCCAGTAACTGGGTTGCGGGGATCTGATAGCAGTCGCTCCGTGTAAAATACTGATGTTCAGCCACATCTAGCTAGACTGGAAGCCGACCCCAATATAGTTGGGAAAAGGCGAAGAGGATGATGACTAGTATATAAATTAACGTTTGTATGAATATAATAATTATTATCAATAAATAACTTTGAACTACCATTACGCATCCGTAACAAAGAAGAAAAATTGGCTGTGCTCACAGTTGTGCTTTATTTATACCTAGCTAAGAATCTAAAGAAAAATACTAAATTAGGTTTAGAAGAGTGTACCGACAGAAACGATCTGCGGTGCTCGAACGCGATCAGGATACAATTTGTTACCTGGCACGCACTATTAATCTCTTGAAAGCTAATAAATTGCTTCGATGCTTCGTGAGTCGAGCAGTACAATCACAGTGCAAGGCTCTATGGTGTATAAAGAACACACCATGCAAATTCTATAATAAATTCCTTATTTTCATAAAAAATAGTCCCAATTTTGAATAAACTAGAAAAATTAAATAAATAAGGAAAAATAAATGAATAGTAATAATCAGTTACTTGATTTTGTCCACACTGCAAAATTAGATATCGCGCGTCGAGTCCTCTCCATGTTATTTACTTCTGTTGTATTTAATGAACATCCAACATTGTTTGTTGTTGTACAGTTTGCCATAAAAGAGTACACAAAATAAGGGTACCACTATTCATACATTGAAACATTTGAACTTTTGAAATCGCTTTTCTGGCTTTTTTTTCGCTTTGGACTGTCATATTCATTTTAATTTAATTTGTTTAAAGGCACATTATTTGCATGATAAAACAGATTGACACGGTACTGACTAAGGAAAAAAAACTGTTCCAATTTTAGACGTTTTTGCCAGACTGTAACTGTATCACTATTCCATTATTTATTGTAAATTGAAAGTGATATAATCACTTTTAATAATGATTTAATATTTAATTGGATTATTTTTATTGAAGAGTTTTTCCAAATGACTTCTGTCCTTACGTATGAATATCGATTCTGATAACTTACCTCACAGGAACAACAGGGTTTTTGTTACATGCTGTATAAGATATATTATAAATACAATACAATGTCATCTGTTAGACAAGCACAGCAGCAGTGTTTACCTTGACCTCCGACAAAAATAACATGAAATAAATTACTTAAGAATATAAATGATACATAAATCTTGCAAATCGGAAACCGTACATTTCAGTCTCGGATGTAATGCTAGACCAACATACTACAATTTAGATAAGTATTATCTTAAGATTTATACACAACATCGCTGTATTTCGCAAACAGGTAAGCAGAACTGTACGTTTTGCTGTAAAAACACATTTCATTAAAAAATAATCATTGTATGTATTTTAAAATCTTAACATAAACCAAAATTTTGAAGGCGGCGCGTGATTTTCATTACGTTCACATAAACTGTTTTTAACCGACTTTTTACTATAGATATGCGCTCGACAGTACATTACAATATTTACTTGACGCAAAGGGTCAATCACGCGCCGCCCTCAAAATGTTGGTTTATGTTAAGATTTTAAAATATATAAAATGATTATTTTTTACTTTTTAGTTAAGGTTTTTGAAGTCGGTTTTTAGTTAAGGTTTTTGAAGTCGGTTTTTAGTTAAGGTTTTTGAAGTCGGTTTTTTTTTTGTTAAAAAGTTTTTTTACTGAAAGTAGATACAAGAAAGGGGTGGCAACAATTTGAGTGCTGTGAAATTAGTCGGAATTAAATTTTCCATACAAGTTTAGTCGTGATCTCGGAACGTGCCAATAAAAAATCCGAAGAAATGTACCTATCACGTAAACTAATTTGACAGTTCTCTAATTCTTGCGATAACTTGGTTGCTCCCATAGTAAAAGTTGTTTGTAATGATAAGTACATTCACCCCTCAAAAGGAGCTCATTCATAACAGACTTAGCTAATAATGCATCATCTTATATATCCGTTTAGACATTCCTAATTTTATTATTATCCATTAGCTGATTAAAAGGGATCCGTTTTAAGTAAACTGTGTAGAATTATGATAGATGAATGAATTAATTTGCACTTCGTTCACAAGAGAACGCATGATTAATTCCTTCATAGTTTTCAGTTTCAGGTAGAGTGACTACCATCTTTCATTACATTTTAAGGAAACTAGGATTTCGTACAGATTATGCCAGCTAGAAGAAATGATGGAAGATGGAGCAAAATCTTGACGGAATGGTGGCCGAGACAAGAGAAAGTAGGACGTCCTGTAGCAGGATAGGTTGACGATACCAAACCTGTCGCGACTAACACCTGGATGCACAGGACCGAGGTGGTCGCAAAAGATGAGGCCTATGCCCATCAGTGGGATTGTGGAGGCTGATTATGTAGATTATGATTAGAAAAATGAGGGTAAACTATTCAAACATACCGAGCAAATTGTATTGATGATATCTCTAAGCTACAGATTCTCACAATTTATTTTTCACTTGGTTCACAAATTGTTTGTAAAACAGTTTACGACAGTAAGACTCGTTTTAATAATCCCCTATAAAAATGGCAACCTGGAAGCAGCGTCTCGAACTTATAAGAATGTCTTATACTTACATTTAATTTATAAAAATATCATCAATAAAAGATATATCAAATGAAAGCTGTTTATTAAAATACGGGCCTTAAAACTTAAACACAATACACATTGGATCATCCTACATGTTCTCATATTTTACCCCATACTTCTAAAGTGCTTGTAAACTAGCCTTACCATCTGTGTAGATAAATTACACCAATAACAGGTATTGGAACACAAAACGTCATAGAGAGCCGTTACTCTAACTATTTGCGTGTTCCACTGTGGCACAGCATCCTTCGGTGCGCCACAAATCCTTCCCTTGTCTTTTGCACCGATGCCAGACAAAAGGAACTATGTTGTTTAGGTGTCTGGCATCGACGGAAGCAATTTTGTTTATATAGAGCTAGGAAATCGATTGGAATCACTTGTTTTTTTAAAAATATATTTTAGTATTGTGGTTTTTATTTTCTACGCACCCTTGTAATTTTCAGATAAAATCAAAAATTCAAAGAATGCTTGACTTTGTTGTAACTCTTCTTTAATAAAATACTGCCATGGTATCAAAAACTTCCTTTAACCTAAATGGAAAATAATGAGTTGAGAAATTTTATATTAAAATGCTAATTACTTTGCAATTACTTCTAACACTTTTCGACGCTAATTTTTGATCAAATTTTCAACAAAATAATGAGATAACATTTGTTTAATTGTAATACAAAATGTCTAACGAACTCTGTTGGTTGAAACATACAATCCCAACCTGGCCACAATGTGCTTTCTCGTGGGGTGAATCGGATCTATTGAAACCAGGTCGTCTCGTTAATGATTTGTTAATTAATCTCCCGTATTGTGAACTCTGTCTATGTACGTTGAACTGTATACTTGGATCAATATACTATTATTATTTGTTGTGGGTTTTGGCTGTAGCGTCTAGTGTACATTGGCAGGCTGCAAAATAGGGGATTAAATTTAAATGTACTGAATTCGATATAATAGTGCTGTTTCTGATGTTTAAAATCTAAACTAATTCAGAGTTACGATGCTTCTTTCTAAAAACACATGAGAAAAGGATTGAAGATTTTAATATTGTTAAATGGTTAGCCGTCAGCTACTGTAGGTTTCACATGCCATGTGTTGCCTTGTACAGCTAAATTATGGAACCAATTTACGTCAGCAGTTTTCCTGAACAAATTCGACATGGGACATGCCTTCAAGAAAAGAGCATACATCTTTTTAAAAGGTCAGCAACACATCGGCGACTCCCCTGGTGTTGCGGATATCCATGAGCGAGGAAGATTGTTTACCATCAGGTAACCCACTTGCTCGTTTTTCCCCCTATGCTATAAAAAAGATGTCCACGTGGATTTATTCGCCATTGCCATAGGTCACGACTATTTTCATTTTCCCGTAAACTACAAGGGCATAGACTGGTTTGACAATTTAGGCTTGCGTTTGACCGCCACTTCACCTGATTTTAAGCGATGGCGATGGTGCGAACGACAATAGCACACGCTTGCCCAGCAAAAACCTAATCACTTAAGCCTTAAATACCATCAGTTCGTATTATTTTCTATCCTTTTTCAATGATTTTCGTTACAAAATGACCATCGTGATTTAAATTAGTTAAGTGCGATTTGCAAGACAATCGGTACCATTGTTGATGTTAACTTAGCAAGCAGCACTGTTATGAAATTCCAAGATAAATTGTATGCTCAATCTTTGTACAGGATTACATTTTTTTTCAGAAAAACTAAGTTCGTAAATGGATATTTAGCTACATCTGTTTAGATTGAATAAGACCCAAACTACTTCAGAAAGGTCTAGAATGATGACTAAGAAAGTTCGATGAGTCTATGAAATACGTGCTTAGATAGTGTACCTATTTATTTGTATATCTTTACTAGACTTATACAAATTTTTATGAGTCTGCAGTTTTACCATATTGTGGTATATAGGTAGGTATACTATATTACTTTTATATTTAGATTTTTCATGTTTCCTTATTACTTTATATTCCTTTGACCACGACATTCAATGGAATCAAAATCGAATATTGAAGAAGTAAATTATATTCATTTTGAAACTACTTAAAAGTTAGTCTCCACTATTCATACACTAAATAAACATCGACTTTTCAAAGACGGAATTGACTTCAATGAAATGTTCTTTGAAAAGTTGCTGAGGTTTTAATTTGATCTAAAATTTTGCTGTTTAAAATTAAATTTTAATTGTACCTACATAAATCTTATTCTATTCAAAATTTATTTATTACCCTTTATTTTTAATTTTGTTTGTTATAATGTATAGTAATCGCGAAAACCTAAAACATTACTTATTCTATTTCTAGCTAAATGATATTTTCAGTAAGATCCAGTAAATTTTCTAAACTTATAACGGCACTAGTTCGAGATGTCTGAGATCTTAGACATGTGTTATTGTTTCTATGTCTGAGATGATGTTAGATATAATAACGTATGCATCCAGGCTATTTCCAGAATTCAGTATTGACTTCTGGAATTTCATTGGAAAAATTGTTTATTCTCCTCTTCACGTACACTTTCTTTGTTTGAGGTGTATTCCATCTTTAAATGCCGTCATGAAATATCAATAAGCATCACGTTGCTTCGCTTTCGATACGTTTTCGCTTACTTTTTGCGATCTGAACTGAACTTTACCTTTATCAGCGCAAGAGGTGAATAAAGGAAAAATAATGAGAACATCATTATTTCTACTTTAACAATAATTTATCACGCGTAAAACAGTAATGAAACAGAGTGAAACCGACCATGACACAGAGTACCTATTAAACGACATGGATTCTTTGCCGTACAGTACTCTATTTCCGCTGTTTATTCATATCATGGATAGAAGATTTGGCAAAAGAGGCCGGGAGACTTTAGATACACATGGTTCAGAACCTAAATGAAGGATGCTCCAAGGTAACGGAGCAGGACAAAAGTGAAACAGTAGCTCTCTTCCAGCTATAAAGATAAAGACAAAAAACTTTATATCATATAGACCAGATATATGAGAAGTTATAAAAGTCGACTCTAGTTGCACGGTTCCAAATGGTAGGACGTATTGAGAACAACGGAAAGAAACTCCATGGATATACTTTTATGTATCTGGAAGTATATGATGAAAAATATCATCAAGGCAAGATATTTGCCAAATATTCAAATATCTGCAGCTTAGTATGACAAGCCTAAACTCGTCCGGAAGGCATAGGTGTCTTGGCATTTTAAACTGAAGTCCGCAAATTCTCCAAAGAATTGACCAGAAGCTAAAATGCTACCAACATTAGACGTCTAGATATTGACATGTTTATGTACTGGTCTACTTCCAAAGTGTATCATTGAAGAATCGATAGTTTACAAAGGTTTCGCTAAGAGCTTCATACAATATCCAGTTTATTCGGAAATGGATGTTTGCTGTACGCAAATGGGCTTACATGTACTCGTTTCCTCATTTATTAATGGATTACTTAATTTAACGGTTATTGAATTGTATTGGGAAATGTTTCGCCCGGAGTCGCCATTGCTATTACAATTTATACCGTAAGAATCCCGAAAAATAATCGGCTCCACGTAGACAACTAATAGATCAATCAAGTCAAGTAGGTGGTCTCTTTTCTAGTACCTATTATACTATCACTACATTATACTATTATACACTGCGATGACCAATCTGTTTCCCAGGGTGTATTCAGATGGGTCACGCTTTAATTACAGCGACAAAAATGTCTCTAGGCAGTGGTCATGTCTGAATGGTGTCTCTGCAGCTGCCTGGATTTGCGTTTTCGCAGCCACAAATTACGTAGATACTGTTGGGATGTAGTTGCGTTGTGGCCGGTCTGTGGTCAGCCATTTACGAACGAGTGTGACGAGTGGCAACGTTTGTGGCCACGATGTTGTAGGTATTAACTACAGGTTCGCGATAGCCGTTGAACTTGACTGCAAATTCCCGTTCATGAGAATGGAACTATGCGTTTTCATACAATTTTGTGCCCGCCTACTTTTTAGCCACTGTAGCGTGGTTGTGGCACGTCTATGTACCAATAGGCATCGTGAATAGCAGCAATCCTCATAATTGTTATTATAGCGATCATCGGAAAGCCTATATCAAACTCTGAACGTTAACAAGATCATATAATAATGTAAATAATGATGATGATGATGATTACCCTAATTTAAGTCTACAAACGTAGATACTACCAATTCTCTCGAGAACCGGCCAAAACACTAGCTTTGTGCTAAATTACGGTACCTTGCCTGGAATTGATATATTTATGTCTCTAGGCTATTTCGGAGAAGGCTCAGATATCAATGTATCATTGGAGAATATTAAATATATATATCTTTGGGACATTTTTACACAGCACCATCTAGTCCCAAACTAAGCAGAGCTTGTGGTATGGGTACTAGACAATGGATATAATACGTATATACTTTTTTTTTTTGTAAATACATACTTATAATACATAAGCAACACACCCAGACCAACACAAACACTTATGTTCATCACACAAATATTTGTGTCCTGTGGGAATCGAACCCACGACCTCGTTATCAGCAGTCCGACACTCGAACCACTAGACCACAGAGGTCGTCAAGAATCCACAGTTTACAAAGGTCTCGCTTAGGCGTGATACAATACAATATCGACGAAATGTGTCATTCGTAAAATGGAATATCTACTACTCGTATTATTGTGTATACAATAGGCAAGCTCCGTCCCTTAATTGATTTACTTTTTTTATTTATTATGAAATCCAATATATTCAAACAGTTACTGTTATTCAAACAGGCTATAATTTTGCATACAGTTGTAGTTCTGATGACAATGCAATATATATGAACTTTAAAACACTTTTTTTAGCAATACTATTAATTTAGTTTTTATTTAGAGTAAGCCAATCCTGAATCCTCTTTTATAATTGCGTAGCCTCCTACTTTAAACATCTGACCTACTTTATACTTTTTAGTAGTGTCTACTAATTTTTGATGATTATTAAGGTTTGGACATCAGCCATGCCATGGGTACACAGAATAAAAAAAATGTTCTAAACATCTTTCTCATCAATGCAAAACCAATAGTAGTAGTAGAGCTCCTTGTGAAGGAGCTCGTCTGGGGAACTACCACCGTACCTACTTCTGCCGCCAACAGTCGTGCTTGCATTGTTGTGTTCCGGTGCAAAGGGTAGGGGTGCCTGTAATATTACATTCACATGAGACTTTCCATTTTCATGTCTAAGTTTGGCGAACCGACTTGCAGTAGCAGTTGTTATCGGCAAAGCTAACCGTTTAACAGTAGGTGGGCCTTTAGCTCGTTTCGCCATCCTATAATATAAAACCGACCAAGAGCATGTCGGGCCATGCTCAGTTTTATAGGGTTCCATAAGTAGGTGTAATTACAAACAAATCAAATCGAATATAGTTTTTTGCAATAGACGTCAGCATTGGCGAAACAGAGAGTGTTGTTAGTAGCCGCTAGATGGCGCTGTATAGCGCCAAATTTAAGAAGTGTGTCATGTCAACATAACACAAAGTTATTATATGTGATTTTTTTATACAGAAAGTAACTAAAGGAGCATTCTTTGCTAAGATCATTTTTCTCTAAGCCTTTGAACTAGGACGTCTTAAGTATTTTTCAGTTTTCTCTCTATAACTCGAAAATTTATAATCACATTATACTCAAAATAATTTTATAAGAGATTTTTTATTAAGGTCTATCAACGTGGAAGATAAGTATCTACGTTGCGAAATGTATCTACGTTTAGAAATGGCAGGGGGGAAAACATTGTAAGCCACTTTGGCAGGCTATATTTCACTGATGGTACACCAGATAAAAAAGTGATATATGAAACATTACCTTAATTTTAGTAGACCTATTCAATGATACCCCACACGAGGGGGTGCAGTGAAAAAAATATTTTCATCCCCATTTCACATGTATGGTCGCCACCCTTAAATACGTAATCACGATTTTTTTATTCTTTTAATATTGAGATCTATATGTAGACTATTTTTTAACAAAATTTCATTTACTTATGTTTATAACTGAAGAAGCTTCTAAGCTGTAAAGGATTAAGACAGACGGACAGACGGACGGACATGACAAAACTGTAAGGGTTCCTTGTAGGAACTACGGAACCCTAAAAAAGCTTAATTTAATTTAAATACTTGTTTAAGTTTATTCCAGAAAAGTGTACATCAATGTATCAGTGTAGATTCCATAGTTTACAGAGGTCTATAGGGGTGGCGGAGTTTAGTTATGCATGGGCCGGTGTCCCAGCCCTCTGTTAATTATGACGTGGCTCGCACTCCACTTGAAAATTGGATATTTAGGCCCTGAATACCAGATTTCGTGTTATTTTATAGTTGCCTGCTACATTGTTTTGTTTAATAGAAAACGAAATTGTCTTTTCATGACCTAAATTCGAAGAGATATTTTTCTCATATTGATCTATATTTACGGGACTTTTCGCGCACAATAAAATCAAAACATAACAAACATTTTGACTAACCTCAACGTTTCGGCCAAGTGGCCGTGGTCATGAAACGTCGAGGTTAGTCAAAATGTTTGTTATGTTTTGATTTTTGTGCGCGACAAGTCCCGTAAATATAGTTTAATATGAGATATTTTTCTATTTGGAACTTGCAACCTATACAATCAATTTTTCTTTGATAACTATTATAAAGAGCTGTGTGTCTTTCCCATAAATATGCACCTTTCTTTCCTAAAGGATGTAGTGATACGCTGGTAGTAGAATCAGTTTTACTTTATCATCAATACCAACATTTCGTATTTGCTCATTGTTTAAACTTGGCAAAATTTGCGCATTTATTTTATAGTATGGCAAGTTTCTGGGTGTACACACGGCTACACATCATGCTGTAAATTTCCAGTATAAGCTGACCTCGCATTGTATAGGTTTTCCTTACAACGCGAGGTCAGCCTATACTGGTTTTGTACAGCTTAATGTGTAGCCGTGTGTACAACGATCTTGATCGAGCAGATCTTCACAGATTAAACTTTAGACTATTATCATTATTTTTATCTCTTTTTCTTTCCGTGCCTTTTCCCAACTATGTTGAGGTTGACTTCCAGTGTAACGAAGTACGGCTTCGTATCAGTATTTTAAACGGAGCGAATGTAAACAGACCTCCGCAACCCAGTTAATGGGTATTTCCAAAATTATAAGGAAAGACCAGTTGTCAGACTTTCGGGCTTCTGACTACGGGTAACAACTGCCATAGGTATTCGTACGGCAACCGGGACCCAGAGCTTAATATACTCTCCGAGGCACGTAGGGGTTTCTATGTGTAACGGAACGGTCACCCATCTACGCTAGCTTTTTTTTTTTTTTTTTTTTTCGCCGTGGGGAAATCCTCATGAACGCACTCCACCCGGGGTAGGCGGAGCCAGTGTCGGACTCTTACCGCCTAAAACCACCACGGTGTTCCTTCAACTACCTTAGCCGGGGGCGTGGGAACCCGTGAGTATTCACACAACCACCCCCGACAGGTCCTGGCCCACGACAAGCAGGCGAGCCCCTTCTCCCCGTGCGGCCTAACGTCAGCCGCACCCTCCTAGGCGGCGCACACGAAACACTGCACGCCACCTCATCTCATGGGCCTTTACCAGCTGCGCCAACTACGCCGGCTGTGCCAGCTACGCCAACTGCTGGTCGGGCAGCAGACTACCCCGAGTCTGCTGCTCGCAGGCCCTACCTCTCGTAATTTTTTATAGAGGTTTTCTTCCTCGCGGTCCGGGCGGTGAAGCCAAGACCCTCGGTCCCAAGAGGCGCGAGAACACTACTCAGCGGGCACTCCTGAGGTTACGAGATCGACGGGGGCAGGGAAAGACAGTCCCTCCGCTACAGTGGCGTGCATTGGCCTACTTCACTTGAATTTAATTGTGGTATAAGTTATTGATTTTTTCATGTATGAAGATTAATTTAGCATTAATAGGTCTATTTTAAGATAAATAATCATCGTACTCTGAAAAAAGGATAATAATTTACACCACTTTTGAATTTGAATGAGGAAGGCACTAGGTATTGCCTAATTGCCTATATGCAATGCACGCGCCTGCTCCGCTACCTGCCCAGTCTCAGGGTGAGTGCACACCGGGCCCGCCCCTGCTCCTCCACTGTGCCCTCTGCTGATATCAGAGGGACACGTGGAGCAACTCGCCACTGGCCCACAACGGGCCCCTCCTGCGCCAGAATATTCGCCATAGGCAATAAAATCCCTCGAAGGTTAATCCCTCGACAGGATTTTATTGCCTGTGCCCAGGATGCACCGGCCAAACAACTGCCGATCCCTCTAGACCATCTACGCTAGCTAGCTTAACCTTGCAGATCTTGCCTTCACGCAGTTATTACTTATAATTTTGTGCTGTCTGTGTAATATCTATATTATTCTCTGTCCACTGAATAGAATACAATAGAATGTCTTTATTTGCAAGGAATAGGTACATTGTAGTTGGTACGTTCGTTCATAGTGCGCTTTGTCCACCCGATTAGTACATAATTACTAAACTAACATCAATTTGCTACCCCACCAAGCACTATTACCGCAAACCGAAGCCTAAATTTTCTAATTTGCAATCTGTATCTGTCAGAGCTCAGAGCTAATCATTTTATGCAGTTTGCAATCAGCCGTACAGAGAGATTAATTAGCACCGTTTGAAATGCATTATCTGACTGTCACTCATTTTATCGTAAAATACGTATCAAGCCAGGTGGACAGCGGTGTATTTTGGCACACCTTCAGACCACCATGTTCTGTTGTATTATGAATTACAGTCAAGAGCAATGAATCCGGTTCACCAACATAAACCTTAATATTTGGGAAACTAAGAATGACAACTTATTAAAATAAAAATAATATGAAAAATATTTATGGGACATCTTTACACAGCACCATCTAGTCCCAAACTAAGCAGAGCTTGTGCTATGGGTACTAGACAATTGATTTAATACAATTTTTTTTTTTTTGTAAATACGTACTTATAATACATAAGAAACACCCAGACCAACACAAACACTTATGTTCATCACACAAATATTTGTGTCCTGTGGGAATCGAACCCACGACCTCGTGATCAGAATTCCGACCCGCAAACCACTAGACCACAGACGTCATCAATAATAAATAGGTCTATAAAACAGTATACTTATAGTCTATTTTTGTTAATAAATAGTCTATTTGAATAAGCTATCATTCTCGATTCTCGAGATATTAAGGTTGTTGTTGATGACCATGACCCATGATGAGGATTCATTACTCTTGAGTATAGATTCCGCGACCTCGCTTGCTTAATTTTTGAACCTCTTATCAAGTCCCTATCAAAGTAGAATCCGGTAGTTGACTACAGTCAAAAACTACCAAAAATGTTATATTATTTAAAAGAAGGTACAGAAAGGACAACATTGTAGAAAGTATAAACAAAATCCATAAAAAAATGGGAGAGATACACGCTT
The DNA here is from genome assembly GCA_949699075.1 of Asteroscopus sphinx. Lineage (NCBI taxonomy): Eukaryota > Metazoa > Arthropoda > Insecta > Lepidoptera > Noctuidae > Asteroscopus > Asteroscopus sphinx. The sequence goes on from OX453013.1 coordinate 19,637,118, forward strand.
TTTAAGTTTTTGGAAGGGGCATTTTCTGTCCTTGTCGTACGAAACGGACATTGTTCAGAGAGATGTCAAGTTACTATGAAGGTTTGAACAATGACGTAATTATTCAATAGTGCTTTCTCTGTCTATTAAACAAATTTAAATCGTTTATAACTTGGACATTTTATTAAATATTCTATTGGTTTTTTCACTGTTGCTTATTTTCTAGAAAAAGTTTCGAGATTTCTAATAAAAACTAATGAAAAAAAAATAGTCACCTTCCCTATTTTGAAAAACCCATCCTTGGGGCTAGACTTGATTATCTAGAAACCTCTCTGCAAAATTTTATGTTTCTTCTTTTCTTTCTTTCTGTACGTTGTATGTCAGTCAGTCAGTCAATCATGAAACTGTTTAATACATGTTGTTATTTTTAATTCACCAATAACCCTTTAAGGGATGAATTTACTCATATTTTGAACCACTTTTATATATAAATCAATCGTTCCGTATAAAATGTTTCGTGTGCTTGACCAAAATGTAGGGACAGCAGTTTCTTTTTCACAATTTCAGAATTAGTTTATAGTCAAAGTTGTTCAAATTGATGAGTCACAAGTCACAATCATCCCTTAAAGGGTTATTGGTGAATTAAAAATAATTCTGTGTATAGATATAGATCGATTTCATGTAAATGGGAGCAAATGAAACAATATAATACCAAATATCTGTCATAGTACATTATTAAGAAATATTTTCCTTCCAGATGTAAAAATAGACCATTGTTCGTACTGCTACCGTATCAATCATGAATAAGAAGCTCTTATTCAAGGCGAGGCTATCATATGTTATTGTAAATCGCTTCCTATGATTGGTGGTATGGCTGAAAGTATTCGAAGATTCTAGAGCACCTAAAATAGTACCCGATGGGTCCTACAGCAGAAGCGGCTTTGGAGACATTAATCAAATATGTTTCTTTTAAATTTCTGATCGATGAATACCTTAAGTATATGCTACTATGCTCGCAGTTTGACCCACGTAGTAAAATAAAATATAGCTTATGTTACTTCTGATAAAGTAGTTTTCTAATGGGGTAAGAATGATTAAAATCGGTTCAGAAGTTTCAGTGTTTATCGATTACAAACAAACAAATCTTTTGTCTTTATAATATTACATTATTAAGTATAGATTGGAAAAACTTACGACCCAATGGGCCCCTACAAATAGCAAATGCCAACGCGGCAGACCCAGAGGGGGATGACCGGATGAACTGGATTCCTTTCAAAAAGACTAGTCCTTATTAGTCACAGATAGGCAGAGGTGGAAGGAGAGTAGGAAGACCTTTGCCCTGCATTGTTCTACCTTTGTATTTGTTACTACTATTTAAGATCGATCCCTAGCTTATACTATATTTTTGTAACAGACTGTACCACATTTTATGAAAATAAATAAATATGATGATGATGATGATGATGATTGGGATAGTACTGGCTCTTAATAATAATAAATTGGACACTGATAAAAATAATTAAAATGCTATATAAATTAATAGCCTCTAATAATATATCTCTAGTTTAAATGAGATATTAAGTAGTAGCGAAAAAAAAAATATTAAAATTGAACCCAGTACCACAATACCAGGATTACCAGGACCTACCTTTTCTTAAACTGGAACAATAAGGCAAGATTAATCTGTAGCTTCATTTACTTAGGCCTTAAATCAGAGTAATATATTCAGAGCTAGAAAAATGTCTCTAAAACGGCTACGTTTTATATTCTAGCTGGAGGTGCTTTAAAAGTGCTCGATTTACGTATAAATCGCTACCTAGTCTTAGAAGGCGACTATCTAAGAAGTATCGAAGATCTTGAAGTAAATTGATAGGTAATTCTTAGAATAGAATTTATATACCCCGCCTATATACTTGGAAACAGCATTGAGTTTATACGATTTAAATCTTGTATTTTAATATTTCTGTTGTGTCTGTATTTCCATGTTACTAAACCCCGCAGTAATACACATGCCATCGGTAAAATATTATGTACTTTTGATTTGAATAAATGGAAAATAAATACCGATGAACTCACTCGCTCCATCCCTCCTACCTCAGCAATGCTGATGGAAAATGGTGGTGAATTTTCAGAGAACGGCTATCCGTATCCATTTTATTCCATTCTTCGATTGTCTATCCAATATGTACGTAGGAAGTTACAGTCGACTGCATGACAGTGGTAACACTTCAATTCGTAAACCGCCCTTACTGCTTACGAAATAAAGATGCTGCTAATGTCAAAGTGTTACCACCGACGTGCGGTCGACCGTACCACATGTACTATGCTTTAGTAAAAAGTTAAAGCTATAAATATTGACCAATGTTATCAAACAAAAATTGTCCACTTAATTGTTGTGCTTAAACACAATTCCTGATTAATGTATTACTGTTTGCCTCCCTACTGACACAAATGTAATAAAAAACCGTAAAGTAACTGTAGACACCTAAACAAAGTGAGGCCTAAATAAACTTGTAAACTTCACAGAAGCGTCTTTTAAACTGACAAAACCAAACACTTTTAAGTAAGCGACGAATATAAATAAAAATCCTCATTGTTTAGCCACCTATTGAATAGCTTCAGGGAAATTAGGCTCTTTCATAAAGCTGTGAACAGCAAAAAGCCACACAGAAGCCGGCATGACGTGACTTTGCAACTTTGAGAATTTTATATTAAACTAGCTACACTTGCGGGTTTTTCTCATTTCTTCACCCTCAACTTTGCCATTGTTTACCCACAGTTTTTCTATTGCCATGGATTATTAAACTTTGCCAGATGCAAATGAAAACTTGGCAATCAAAGACTTTCTTTGTACCGTTAGTTTGAAGTTTGTATTTACATTTTGGTTCAGATTAATTCCGTTTGTATTTTTAATTAGAGTTGGGATTGCGAGTGCGCTTTGCTGACTCTGTATATGATTTTGGTTTAAATTAATTAATTTCTTTTGCATCTTGCTGTTTAGTAGAAGGTAGAGGGAAATATGAGAAAACTAGTTTGCTAACAATATATTAGAGTAACGTGTTAGTTGTTCTACATTTTGCACTATGTAGCACTGTTGTAGTGTTAGGTCATTCTGCCCCATTCAAGCGTTTTCTGACTTGATAACGGGTGTTCTTTGCTTCAATTCAATAACAATCTCAAATTAATACCTTATCTCCCTGATCACGTCTCTTAATGCTCATTAAAGACGTTTACAGAAAATTTTGGGGCTGCTTATTCGATGTCCGGATGTTTGATGATATAATAAGACAGAATTATTGTATAAGCGCATAGAAGGATACCGTTTTTAGGGTTCCGAAGTCCTACAAGGAACCCTTATAGTTTCGTCATGTCCGTCCGTCTGTCCGTCTGTCCGTCTGTCCGTCTGTCCGTCTGTCCTAATCCTTTACAGCTTAATAACTTCTACAGTTATAAACATAAGTAAATGAAATTTTGTTAAAAAATAGTCTGCATATAGATCTCAATTGTAAAAGAATAAAAAAATAGTTTTTACGTTCTTAAGGGGTGGCGCCCATACATGTGAAATGGGGAAAAAATAATTTATTTCGCTGCACCCCATCGTGTGGGGTATCATTGAATAGGTCTACTAAAATAAAGGTAATGTTTTATACACCACTTTTTTATCAGGTGTACCATCTGCGAAATATAGCCCGCCAAAGTGGCTTGCAATGTGTCCCCCCCACCCCCGGCATTTCTAAACTATGCAATGTAGAAACTTATAATATTCTACATTGATAGACCTTTGTGAAAACTCTCTTTTAAAATTATTTCGAGTATAATGTGATTATAATTTTTTGAGTTATAGACAGAAAACCGAAAAATACTTAAAACGTCCTAGTTCAAAGGTCATTGACCTTAGAGAAAAATTATCATAGCAAATAATGCTCCTTTAGCTACTTTCTATTTGAAAAAATCACAAAAAGTAACTTTGACATCAATCAGACTTCTTAAATTTGGCTTCTTGAATTTATCGCTAGATGGCGCTACTAACAACACGCTCTGAGTCGCGAATGCTGCCGATTATTGCAAAAACTAAAATAGCCATGATTAATATTCGATTTGATTCGTTTGTACACCTACTTAAGGAACCCTATAATACTGAGCATGGCCCGACATGCTCTTGGCCGGTTTTTTTATCCTCTACATATTTTGCAACAATTCGCGGAATTAGATCTTTTTTCACACGTACGAAACATTCTTTGGTTTTATCGGAATCAAGTAACTGTATGTTACATCACACCATCACGCTTTTCCCGCAGCGACACGAACTCTATAACAATATCAATGCACATTTCAGCTCCCTCATAAAAATACTCAAGCGTTGTTTTACGTAGAGTACGTATTGTTTGTATCGTCGCTTCCCTTTCGAACCCTTCAGTAAATAGCAAACAAACCAAAGGGTTGGCACAATACAAACTTAGTTCAATGTAGGGTGGGTTTATACATTGTAATAACAGAGGTGACAGGTTGCAAGCCCGCCTTTCCAAACTAGAGATTACCTTGTTTCCCTTTACTGATAGCTGAAACTTACTTACATTTACTAAGAGTGGCTTGGATTTAAAGATATTTATTTGTATTGAAAGGAAAAGAAACCTTTATGTCTTGTCATTGTCAACCTAGCTTTTCAATTATTTAAGCAGCTGGAAGTACAACCAAAGGCAATTTAAAATTGTTCATCATCATCATTTCAGCCGAAAAACGACCGCTGCTGGACATAAAACATCCTAAAACATCGCCACCACGACTAGTCCTGCGCTTTTCGCATTCATGGATTCCCGCGACCTTCATCAGGTCGTCCGTTTAAATTTGCTCTTTCACATGAAAAGTCAACCGGTTTATACAAAGTGGAGATGACAATACCACATTAAATAAAACCACGTATGTATCACGTTCTCTGACTGTTAATAGTTTAGCCACAGGTAATTATTTTATTTTCATTAATTTTGAATTTTGGACCGTTTTTCTACCATAGATCGATAGGTCAAAGACTTGTGCGAATCCATATGATTTTAAACCCTTTTTCTCAATTATTACAGATGATTACAAATGGTGTTACTTATTATTTCACGTAACATAACATAACATCACGCCTGTATTTCCCTGAAGGGGTAGGCAGAGGTGTATAGTACACCCACATTTCGCCAGTTATGTTATAGTCCTATGTAATAGGGGGCGAGCCTATTGCCATTAACCGGACACAAATCCATACTCAGGGCTGCTACTGAGAATTTCCTAATGGGAAAACCCAATAACACTTTGCCCGACCCGGGAATCGAACCCAGGACCCCACGCTCAGCAGTCGCGCTTGCGACTACTAGACCAACGGGGCAGTCAATAAGTCAGTCTTATTATTTCGATGTTCTAAAATTTATTTTGTTAAAAAAAATGTTTTTTTTTAATTTTCGATAAACAAGTTTTCGGTAATAACGGTGTTTTCATTTATTGTCGTATTGTCATCTCCACGTTGTATAATCATCAGCATCTCGCCCTTTTATTTTCACTGTTGAAAAGAAAACCTCCAGTTGGCCTCCTTTATAAGCTTTTCAAACGGTTTCGAGCCGTTTCCATCCCATGGCTCCCTGCAACCATAATAAGGTCCCTCTAGTTAAGGACCATCCTATGCTCCATTTCCCAGTTTGAGATTTCCTATCCTTTCTTCCCGAATGGAATTATAGGATACTTACTGGTATTCAAAGATTAAACTTTGCTGTCACATTTTTGGAATCCTGACTGCCCGTAACGATTGTCACCGGTATTTGTATGATAACCGGACTAAAAGCTTAACGTGCTACGCAGCACGTTAAGCTTTTAGTCCAGGGTCCATCATCATCCACCGGCATCCAGGGCGAGTAAAATCCAATTTTACTTATATAGAATTTTCTGTTAAAAAAATGTTCAGCTATAGCCCGGATTTGGAACGGTGCCCGATAAACAGCAGTAGCATAGTAATCTCAGGCTGTGTTCTTTTCACACGAGGTACAATTACTTTTATGTTTAAGCAGTGATAGCATAGTGGTTGAACGCTTGCCTTCCATACAGGAGGGTGTGAGTTCTATCCCGGCCCACACCTCTGACTTTTCGAATTCATGTGCGGATTTATATTCGATTATCACTTGCTTCAACGGTGAAGAAAACATCGTGAGGAAACCTGCACGCCAGAGGGTGCTCCATACAGTTCTCAATGGTGTGTGTAGTCCGCCAACCCGCACTAGGCCAGCGTGGTGGACTAAGGCCTTTGCCTTCTCATTATGAGAAGAGGCCCGTGCCCAGCAGTGAGATAGTAATGGGCTGGTTATGTTATGTTACAATTACTTTTTCTGTTTTTCCCTATCACCGTGTAGGAAACGGAATGCCTACTTTTATAACACAGCATCACCGAATATTTTAAAACAAATTATGTAAAGTGCACACCTTTATGGATGCGAAAATGAATCTTACATTAGGGTCGCTAATTCTGGCATTTGTAATATGCGTCCAAATGAAAAGTACCTAAAAGGACGCAAGCAAAAAGATAAATAATTAACTACTACGACACAGGTCGCGTTAATTCAATCTATTTGTATCGTCTACATGAAATTCTGTGAGAGAAGACTCCATCATGTTTGCACTGAAGTACTCTGAGTGGCGCTTTATTTAATTAGCGCTAGGAAAAGGAAAATGTAACGTAACGTTAATGTGTAAGATAATTCAAAAAGCTTTATCACAATTTCAAAACCAGCGAATAAGCAATACTCATACACATTGGATCCCTCAATGACAGACAGCGTGACATAAATTATGTAACTAAACAAAGCAGCCTTGTTGATGTAGTTATTTATTTATTTATTTCCACAAAAAAATATCATACATTTGGCAGATACAGTGTAGAACATAAACCAGTTTAGGTTTTCTGTACACCACTTGGTCCGTCGACATTCATTACAACAATAAGTGGGATGGGGTGTGTGTGGATGTGTGATGTGTGTATGTGATATGTGTGATTATTAATATTACGTAGTACCTTATTAATATACCTAGGTATTTAAAAAGACATTCTTTTGTTAACTTACTAGACTTCTGTAATTTACTGGTTGATTACAGGATGATACATTTTTATCTATCTTATTATAATTTGTTTGTTTGAACATATCGACGTTTTGAATGCCACTGAGAATTCCATTTCATTTCAGCCGAAAGACGTCCACTGCTGGACATAGGCCTCCCCCAAGCATCGCCACAACGACCGGTCCTCTGCCTTCCGCATCCAGCGGATTCCCGCGACCTTCACCAGGTCGTCGGTCCACCTACGCAATATCTTCTCGTCCAAAATACCGCAGTGTCTCAAGACGAAAGTCTTTGACCAGTGTGTGTTGCCAGTAATTACTTACGGTACTGAAACGTGGTCGCTCACAATGGGCCTGATAAGAAGGCTCAAAGTCACTCAAAGGGCAATGGAGAGGGCTATGCTCGGAGTATCCCTGCGTGATCGAATAACACCATTATAAACAAATAAAAAATCTTTTCTAGTTGAATGAATTCTTAAAACGTCTTCGTCTTCCCTCGTAATTTGTAGGAGTCAGCTGAAGGGATCAAAGTTAGAGTAACGAAGTTAACAGTAATTGCTGACAACGGCCCGTCCATCTGTCATTACTAGTTCACAAATTATTGTCTAAATTTACTGGGGACTATACTGTAATGTGCTTGTTTCTTGCATATCTACTGATTCTGTTTTTTTTTGCTATATTCGAGTTCTTATCATTATTTTTCAGATTGTTTCTAGGTGTTTTGAGCTAAATCTTCAACAAATCGCTAGATGGTATTATACATGACACTTCGTATATGATTGAGTCAATCAATCATAAGCCAATCGAATATATCTCATGTATACCTGTACAAAATCTGACGTTGAAAATTGAATGTAATGTAATTTGACTATAATGTCGAAAGTCGTCAAATTCATCACCACAAATCCACAAATCTAAAAGTAATATTTTATCTGACATTATACGTCTAATAAATGTCATTCGGCACCGCGTTTTCTATTATTTTGAAATCTTTAAGATTTCTATAATATTTTTATTTTTGTATGGTATCACTCATTTTAACAATAATGTAGCGAAAACATAATATAATGGAAAACGCTTTATTGTTCACTAGACAGTTTGCTCAAACGGATTTTAAAAGAGATTGTACAGTACAGCGGACCCAACCGATTTTATCGCAAACGGTCGATCGCGTACAGGCAAACTTTGGATGAACGGAACTTGTACAGAAAAGACAAAGGCTGTCGATGGTATAACGATAAACGGTACCTACATTAAATGTGCACACTGTCATTGTCACCCATAAGTGTAGCCAGGTGATTATAGTAATTGTTAGTACTGTGCTAATGTTTGTTATAACTTTAGCTTTATTATTATGGTATGCAAACAATACAGTATACTCTATCTATCTATGGTCGGCGCCAAACAAACAATCAACGAAGATCATTAAATTATCTACTTAAAAGAAAACAAAAAATAAAATAACATCAAATACAACGTGAAATTTTCAACGATAAACAATAACTTTCCAAAAATGCGTTCTCCACTCGACCACTTACAACTTGCACGCACTTTGCTTTTATGTTTGGCGCCGACTCATAATTAGTTTTTTACATTTTTTAGTTAGGAAAATAGTGTAGTAGTAGAAATTTAGACTTTTCAGTTTCTGTTTTCGTCGGTTCAATTTTTTGTTAAAAAGTTTTATAGGAGTAGAAGTTGATAAATATAATATTGATAAACATACCTTTAATGATAAAGTAGAATGCATTCTATCAAACAAGGAAAAAAGTGTTACAATTAATGCTAGTATACATTATCACGCCTGTTTCCCATTAGGCAGAAACTATGAATTTCCACCTACTATGATCTTGAAAAACCTCTTTTACCTTCTATGTTCATTAACCACCTTGTGCTAGCTTGTCGGTTTAAAGTGCTCTTAATGCTAAAGTCCTAATTAAATCTGGTACGAGCTGAACTCAGGCTGAACATTTGGAATAGATATGGAGACTTTAAAGTTGAAAAATTATTACCAAGTAACTACGGTTCTGCCAGCCTATCTTTTATTTATCATGTGCAATTATGAAAAGTAGCGTACAACCTCAGTCAGTCTCCAGCACAATTGAGATTTGCGCTTTTTGACGTTAGTCAGCATTTAACAGTTTTTATCACCAGAACTAATAAACAAGAATATTTCTCATAAGTACCTATTAAATCGTGGGCTGGCCATGTCTGTCGAAGGACCGATGGCTGCTGGAGCAGACGAGTCCTTGAGTGAAGACCGCGAATCGGCAAACAGCGTAGGGCGCCCCCCCCTCCGCCAGGTGGACCGATGACCTGAAGAACGTGGCTGGGGGGGACTGAATGCGGAAGACAGAGGACCGGGTGTTGTAGCGCAACTTGGGAGAGGTCTATGTCCAGCAGTGGACTGCAATAGACTGAGTTGATGATGATGACTGATAACCCATTAAATCGGCATCATGGCAGATGCAGGCGAAGATGACGAGACGAGCTTGACGTTTATGATAAACACTAGTCGACGCTTGCACTTGACCTGAAAGAGTGGTAGAAGGAAATGGAGGCCTTTGCCCTGCAGTGGGACAACATAGACTGAAAATAATATACAATAATTAGTATTGAACAAATTGTTGTTCTAACAAGCCGCAATCACTTAAAAGTGGACTTAAAGCATCATAAACTACACACAACTTCATCAAAACAATTCCACCTTGCAGTTATAGTTCCTCAAAACCATATTAAACCCACACAAGACTATCATAAGTTACAATAAGACCGTAACTAAACACTGCAGATGTAGCCCGAAAACCGCATTCACCTAACTTCGGTCTCAAATTGTCACAGTGTTCCAAAGCTCAGGGAAAAGTCCAAAACTTGTGCCAAAGTTGAGTTTTCCAGCTCGTTTGTGCCAATTGTAGAAACGGTGTGGATGTGGCCGAGAAATTACGTTTTGTTGAGATACGACACAGACGTGAGCCTATTAGGATATTGAAGAAATCATTTGAAGAATTGAGTTCGAGTTATTTAGGAAGTTTTTTGATAGGGAAATATAACCATTGTGCTGCGATAAATCTATCGAGATTCTTCTTCTGTCGTGTTGACATGAGCTACTTATTGATAATAGCGGTGTAAAAATTTGCCAGTCAGCAGGTTGGTAACGCGGCTGACTTCCCAGGGTGCGCCGGATGATCAATTAAATATCGTCACTCGTGGTGGCTCTTTAAATGCACCCCAAGTCGAGATTTATATTTATTTATCCAATTCTTTAATACACAAAAGTGGTACATAAAGCGGATTTAATGTCACAAGGCTTTGTCTACCAGTCAACCTTGGGGTAAAAGAGAAACGCATCGATTTTTGATTTATGTAGGTACCTCATGGTCCTAGCATTGGACCTGTCACAATCTACAATCGCTTCCCTAAGCAATTACCAGAATTTCTGAGATATTTTTTGAGTGAAGATCAGGTTCTCAAAGACATGCTCTTATAGCCAATAATAGGACGTCATGATGGGCAACATACTTAAAACTAGGGTGAGGGCCTGGTGATCCGTAACACAGGGTTTCCCTAGTACGGACTGCAGTCTCTCACAAAGGAGCTTATACGCGCCTATTTGTTCACAATGCTGACTTCAAGCAAAGGCTTGTGAATGCCCACGTTTATATTGATACCAGTAGGTTCATTCATGTAGTTAATTTTATTGAAAGATTTAAATGGTAAACCGTTTTAATCTTTTTACTAATCGCTACCACCGCTTCTTAAAATCCGGGCACGTATTTATCGCTCGCTTCAACTTGCTGAAGCAAAATGGTTACCTGATAATATGCCGCTAACGGTGAAACCTCCTCATTTATAATATAATTATCCATAAACAGCATGAACGTTCATTAATAATAACTGTAAATAGGTCGTGGGAACGGCCAAAGTCAACGCCACCTGTCATATTAATCAGGAACTACGGGAAAACTATTGCGAAATTCTGCCCAGAAATGACCTGTAATACGAGCCTCATGTCGGTCTTGTGTTCTTACTCTATAGCAAAGAAAACATTTACGTAAATACTTATAAATGTGAAGGATTTGGAATCCAAAATACCAAAACTTCTGGTGCTACGAGCTTTGAATTTTTTGAATGGAGATATTTCTGAAGATAAAACATCATAGCACTCAAAATGCTTGCTTTAGGTAGCTTTAAGCATTCCTCCGATGTTGAGGCTGCACGAGAAGAAGCGCCTCGTCTACTAGTGGCGAGCCGGGATTGGGGGTGGTTGGTGAGTACAGAGCGTCTCCCACGCCCCCGGCCAAAGGTGGTTAGTGGAACATCGTGATGGTTTTAGTCGATAAAAGTCCGATACTAGCTCCACGTCTATGAGGAAAGTCCCCACGAAAAAAAAGCATTCCTCTCTTTTCTCTTGACTCTGTGATCTTTATCTTTATTAGTATATTGTGAAACTGTTACATCTAACATCACGGTACATAAACGGTGCATCAGAAACCAAATCCTAAAACCTAATATTTTCCGTTCACATTCCTTTAACCCCAAAAATAACGGTACCATATAAATTTTACACAAACGATATAATTCTTAATTCAATACATGCGCGTACATCTCAATTGATATAGGATGATATTTACTTTAGAGGCAGCAGTTTGTGTTTGGAAAGCCAGGCTTTTATTTTCTATTGTTGGAACGGAGTCAGCATGCAAATTTTATTCCGTTTTTTTACGTGTTCAAGCATCTGCTTCAAAATAATTGTAAAAGATAAATGTATTTTATACTTGCAAACTGCAAATTTTGAGAAGTTTAGAACATATTTGTGATGTTTCGGTAGATTTCAAAAGAATAAATAAGCCAATGGAACATCCGTGAATTCCGGTCCGGTTCCGGGTTAGGCGATACGACAGTTTCCTGGCTTCCGGAATATCTGAGAGTTCAGATTTTCCCAATTATGTTAACAAGTTACAGGTCGATGCTGCAGCTTAACTAACAGGGCCAGATATTAAAATGTTGCCACCGTAGGACACGATAACTTGAGGATACGGTTGGCTTGTTTGTATGTTATTAGAAAATTACTAATATACAAACCACTATACTTGCTACACTAGGTAATACCACTAGACTACTACTATGCTTAATATTTACTACTACTTTTGCTTGTTTGTTTGTTGGTATTGTATGATGTTAGTAGACTGGTAGCATTCACATAAACGGCATAAACCTTTTTTTTACGTGACCTTCTTTATCTTCGTGTCGATGGTACAATATTCATATTTATGTACTTACTGCTGGCCCAGAAATTGGAAAGAGATTAGTATTATTTTATAAGAGAGTATGAAGCATCACTTACGGTACAAAACGAATGCCAAGTAAACGAGACGTTCTCATCCACGGTTTTTGGAGGATTGAATCAGCTAATAACTTCTTAGGTTTTCGCGATCACTACACATTATAATAAAACAAAGTTTAACCGGATTAAATCGCGTATATTATTTAAATTGGTTTCCCTGACGTTTCGAAAGCTTTGCAGCATTTCGTGGTCGCAGGTAGACTAAGATGACAAGCGTCGTTACAAATATTTCTAAAAAATTATTTTAATCTACCGTACAATATTATTAATTAAAATCGTTTCGATGCACGCAGTAATCACTCACAATATCATTATCTTTTACAGTGTTGCGTGCTGTTTGGGACTTGATTATTTTTAGGACTGGGTTCCAAACAGGTGGAAGCTGCCAACCATCTTCTCTATTAAAATTCGGATGTTTTTTTTTATGTTTAGTTTTTTTTTTAAAGCGTAGTATAGCCACTAGAATTAAAGAACATATAGCTGACGTCAAGAACAGACGCTCCACAAAGTCTGCAGTGTGTGAACATGCCCTAGACAAACCCAACCATTTTCTTCGATTTGATAAACCACAAGTTCTGGCGAAGGAAAACCGATATGTACCTAGAATGCTCCGTGAGGCTATTGAAATTAAAAAACATCCTAATTTTAATAGAGAAGATGGTTGGCAGCTTCCACCTGTTTGGAACCCAGTCCTAAAAATAATCAAGTCCCAAACAGCACGCAACACTGTAAAAGATAATGATATTGTGAGTGATTACTGCGTGCATCGAAACGATTTTAATTAATAATATTGTACGGTAGATTAAAATAATTTTTTAGAAATATTTGTAACGACGCTTGTCATCTTAGTCTACCTGCGACCACGAAATGCTGCAAAGCTTTCGAAACGTCAGGGAAACCAATTTAAATAATATACGCGATTTAATCCGGTTAAACTTTGTTTTATTATAATTTGAATCAGCTGTCAAATCACAAGTTAAGTGATGTGATTGTCATCAGTATTTTGGTCAACCGATCGATCACATCAACCGATAGCACTATCGAATAGATAGTACCTCAGAAACCAGGGAGTCTACTTGCGTTTGAAGATATTCGATTAATCGTATCATTTATCGCACTCCTTTTTTGAGCAATGGAAAACAGTTTTTCGTTTCTGATAAAAAATGCTGTTTTAAAAAGCCCTTCGTTGATTCAATGCCCACCGCTAGAGTGGACCCCACCCCTAGACATCAAAAACTCGGTTTCTGCCGTTTTGAATGCTACCAGTTTTCCCAACTCATTACAATTGAATGAAAAGACGTCCAGATTTCGCTGCTACGCAAGTTTCGTTCACTTCGTCATCCATTTCAATTAAAATTTACTCCTACAGCTTTTAACAAAAACTACTAGGTGCAAGCGAAAGGGTGTCGGAACTCAAGTTTTTAAACCCTGTTTAAAATTTTAAACAACTTAAATATCAGCTTCATCTAGTTGGCAAAAGTTTGCTTCGGTGCATCAGTTTCGAAAATTATTTGAAACTAAATTAAACTGTGGTACGGTCGACCACAAGTCGGTGGTAACACTTTGACATTAGCAGCATCTTTATTTCGTAAGCAGTAAGGGCGGTTTTTGAATTGACGTGTTACCACTGTCATGCAGGCGATCTGGGTTATTTGTTTTGGGTTATTATTTACCTTTGGAGTGTGAAAATATATTCTACTCTATTCTATCTGGTACCTGTATGTTAGAAGAATAAGTTTGAGTAGGCAGCTTCTTATTAATTATCTTGAGCTGACACTTGAAAACTGTCTATATTACAGCCAATACACTAACAATAGCAAAAGTTGCCATATTATAATAGTTCAAAGAATTTTCTCTAATAGTCCGCTGGTAAATGATGCAGACTACCTGACCTTACGCGGGTCGTGAGAAGCTTATGTACGCTATGACCTAATTTCAACTTTAGGCTTAAATTATGACACAACTGCTGTCCTGAAGTTACTCAGGAGAAGAGATTAGTCTATTCTTAATAAGGGTCTGTTTGGCATAAATGAAGCGTTTCAAATAAATTATCTTTAGTTCTTAGATGCCAACGGTTTCGCTCACAGCGCCATCGGTTCCAGATTTTTTTATTTCACTATTGAATATGAGTCATTTTGGTTAAAAATTTAGAATTTGTTAATAACTTGACTACAGCGCCACCAATCTGATCCTAGCATAGCTATAAAATATCATCTCGACAAAACAAATATATTTTGTGAATATAACTTTAATCGGTCAAGTCCTAACAGTGTTATAAAGATTTTTCTGTCTAGTCAGTCTATCGATATCCTTCAATATTGGTCAAATGTCATGAAAATTATCACATGTAATTTTATGGTTCAACTTACTATACATTATACATATTGTTTTTTATGTATGTTTGTTTGTTTATTTTTTCTTCGTTGAGCTAAAGTTTTCCCCCAAAAAACTAGGCAAATCCTAAAGTAGAGTTTGAAGTTCGATTCCCGCATGGAACAATTTTTTGGGTTTGTGGAGGAATTGTGTCTGTAAACAGTAAGTAAATTTAGTATGGAGCACTTAACGAAGTTAGAGTCACTAGAGAGCCAGATCTCGCACCAGTAGCCACCATTACTGGCCTTGAAAGCCTGGCAAGTAATTGATGTGCACCAACTATTCTCCGAAGAAGAATATCCGGGTATTCTAAAGATTATCCGGACAAAAACCGGCGTGACCAACATAGCTTGTAGGATCATGCGATCAGTAAGCTGGCCATGTCTGCCGAAGGACTGATGACCATTGTAGCAGACGAGTCCTTGAGTGGCGTGTGGACGCATAATAGGGTGACTCCCAGCCATATGGACCGACGACCTGATGAAAGTAGCGGGGGCACTAGAAGCGGAAGGCAGAGGACCAAGTGTTGTGGCGCAACTTGGGAGAGGCCTATGTCCAGCAGTGGACTGCGATAGGCTGAGGTGATAAACTATTCTCCGTTATAAATACCACCCTCACCATCCAATTATCTTTAGTCCATCCACTAAAGCGCTGTACTTTAAAAAAAAAGCGGCATCCACTCGGTCTATTAGTTGTCAACTAGCCAGTGAGAGCGATGGCGCGGGTAATCCAATTTGAAAGTTGTGCTCACCGAACCGCGTCACGTCATAATTAACTGGTGGCAGGGGACAAAGTCATGAATAACTAACCCTCAAGCGAAACAACTGGCCTCGTCACATGTATGTTTTGCAATCTGAAGCAGAATAAAAGAAAAATTTAGTTTAAAAATTAACATTGTTTCCTGCTGATGAAAGAATAATATAAACCGGCCAAGTGCGACTCGGCGCAGTAAGGGTTCCATACGACCTGATAGCCTATAAAACTGATTTAATTTACGAGAGTTCATCAAAAGACATCAACGTACAGTGCGCGAAATATTAATTTTTGCATGTTTTTCTTACGCAGGTACTGCCACATATGTTTATGTTTGTCTTATTTTTAGTATTTGTTGCTAAACTACATAATATTCACTATAATCTGACCAAGTTTGACGCTGGTATATATTACGATTTTGATGATAGAGCAAAAACAAAAACGTTGAAAAAAATGCATGTTTTTTGAGGTTTCTTGCATGGGGACCCCCTTTGGTTTTAGACTTTTTTTTGTTTTTAGTATTTGTCATGATACACCTCATAGCAACACATATTCTGAGAAAATTTCAACCGGTTACCTATTACCGTTCAAAAGATACAGCCCTGTGACAGACAGACGGACGGACGGATGGACAGCGTACGAGAGTAATAGGGTCCCGTTTGTCACCCTTCGGGTACGGAACCCTAAAAACAGAATTTTCCCGTCGAATTTTATTGGGAAACTCACATTAGGAGAGTGATTCCAACATTTCGGTGTTGTAGCATATTATGCTGATATTGAGGCCTTTTTAGGGTTCCGTAGCTGAAGGGTGCCAAACGGGACCCTATTACTCTCGCTACGCTGTCCGTCCGTCCGTCCGTCCGTCTATCCGTCCGTCTGTCTGTCACAGGGCTGTATCTTTTGAACGGTAATAGGTAACCGGTTGAAATTTTCTCAGAATATGCGTTGCTATGAGTTGTATCACGACAAATACTAAAACAAAAAAAGTCTAAAACCAAAGGGGGTCCCCATACAAAAAACCTCAAAAAACATGCATTTTTTTCAACGTTTTTGTTCCTGCTCTATCTTCAAAACGGTAATATATACCAGCGTCAAA
Organism: Asteroscopus sphinx; assembly: GCA_949699075.1. Lineage (NCBI taxonomy): Eukaryota > Metazoa > Arthropoda > Insecta > Lepidoptera > Noctuidae > Asteroscopus > Asteroscopus sphinx. The sequence continues at coordinate 19,653,742 of OX453013.1, forward strand.
CTTGGTCAGATTATAGTGCATATTATGTAGTTTAGCAACAAATACAAAAAATAAGACAAACATAGACATATGTGGTGGTACCTGCGTAAGAAAGACATGCAAAAATTCATATTTCGCGCACTGTACGTTGATGTCTTTTGATAAACTCTCGTAAATTAAATCAGTTTTTATGAGGTATCAGGTCGTTGAGAGGTACGGAACCCTTACTGCGCGAGTCCGACTCGCACTTGTTGAATTATTTATTTGGTCTTGTATTAGCATGTTATTTTTAATTTTATCGTATTTTTTTAACCAACTTTTGTTTTCTCCTGTAACGAGACTAAAATAAATTCTTTCTTTCTTTTCCTGTGCTGTGTGATGTCATTAACCTCAGCATTTTTGCAATACAATCCTACAAATCATAGATCACGATATATTTACGATAAATCGATATGAATCCGAAATAAACCGTTTCAATTATTTCTTTCTCCGTGCTTTTTCCCAATCCTGTTGCGGTCGACATGCAGTCTAACCAAGTCCAGATGAACATCAATATTTTACATGGAGCGACTGCCATCAGACCCCCGCAACCCAGATACTACCGCCGGCGGGTAATACCGCCATCCTAATATTAGACCAGTTGTCAGATTTTTGGACTTCTGACTACCCGTAACGACTGCCATTGATATTCGTATGGAAACCAGAACCATTGCTCTCTAGAGTATGAAACAAAAACCCTGTTGTTCCTGTGAGCTACCTTATGTGAATCAATATTCATACTTTAAACTCTTAATAAAAATAATCAAATAAAATATTAAATCATTATTAATTGTAAATTTAAAGTGATATAATCACTTTTAATGATTATTTAATATTTAATTTGGTTATTTTAATTGAAGAGTTTTTCCTAATGAGTTGTATCCTTACGTATGAATATCGATTCTGATAACGAAGCTCACAGGAACAACAGGGATTTTGTCACATACTGTATAGCACGGTAGGGTCTCGATGTACAACGAAATGGTTACCCATCCAAAAACTGACCGCCACTAGCGCAGCATAACCTCGTAGACCTTGCATTCTATGCAGTTATTATTTTGCAACGATTATTTACCGTCTTTTTGATGATTTTGTAAAAAAAAACAAGTGTCATATTTTTTCTCCCACCCATCTATACTATACAACAAGTTATTCATAATAATATAGAGGAATGTATACCTTGCGTTGGCTTCATAATATTATAATGCAACAGTCTAACAAATACATAATACCTACAAAGACAAATACTCAATACAAAGAGTTTGCTAACTCCGATAATACTGTTGGAAAGTTGAGCTGTGTTGTTAGCACTTGAATGAACCTATTCATACTATTGCTTGCCTATAATCCGACCTATTAGTACTTAACACGCTATTGTAACACGTAGCCTCATTCCAATACTGCTTGGAGCTATTGCTCTATTTTCCCGTCAAAGTTAAACTATCAATGATAGATGCATTATAGCTTCTACACGTAGATTCGTATTTCGGAATGGAATGCTCCCAAATGACTATTAGCACTGTAGAGGAATGTAGTTATTATCTATGTAGGTTAGACTATGAATTCGCGAAAATTCTGCTCTAATAAATGTAGAGAGAAACCCTGTTACATAGTGTTATAATTTCATAGTGAGTTTACTGCAGTCTAAAATTAATACGGAATATGAAACAAAATGTTAGAAGGAATTGTCTCGCGAGGAATAAAGGATATGAGCTCAGCAATGTTTACATTTTATTTTGTATTTCAATGTTCTTTAATGTTTTCATTGTTCTTCTGGGACTTGGAGAGACATAAAATGTATCTGTTGCCTATTGTCGCGTAGAAGTCAAAAGAGTTTACTCCTTTGAGCAAAGAGTTTTGGCAATCTTATAGTCGCACGAAGTGATGTTGAGGAGGAATGAAGAACATATGTTTATATGTAGGTAATTAATGTTGATGGCTATAAGAAAAGAGGTAGACCATGGATGGGTTGTGTGAAAGATGATATGAACAGAAAGAAAGTGATAACTAATAGAGGTGTATGGATGAAAAATACAAACATGCTGTGCAAACGCCAAATAAACTTATAAGGGCAGGAGGATGATGATGATACGCGCACGAAGACCATTGAACCACCAAACCATCTAAACCATCGGAACCAACAACCAACCAACAATCAACACACCAACCCATCAACCATCGGTTCGTTTTAGACAATTTAATTTTGAAGACTTCATAATTATATTCAAACTATTGGCATGTTACTCAATGCTTTGAGTCAGTTCACGCTATCATTAAATGAAGTGAATTGGTATAACCAAAATGATGATTTAAGCTTCAGAAAAACAACCCCTTTTTTATAGCTTTTTTAGAAGTGATAACCTAGCGGTTGAACGTTTGCCTTCCATGCAGTTCAAACCCGGCCAGCACGACCGACTTTTCGAACTCATATGCGGATTAGAATTTATTTGATTATCACTTCCTTTAACGGTAAACGAAAAGATCGTGAGGAAAGACTCATATCTGAGAGAGCTCCATACAGTTCTTGAAGATGTATCAATCAACAATCAACTCAGCCTATCGCAGTCCACTGCTGGACATAGGCCTCTCCCAAGTTGCGCCACAACGCTCGGTCCTCTGCCTTCCGCATCCAGTCCCCCCCAGCCAAAGAAGATGAAGAAGATGTATGTAGTCTGCCAACCCGCACCAGGCCAGCGTGGTAGACTAATGCCTTAACCTTCTTGTTCTGAGAAAAGGCCCGTGCCCAGCAGTGGGCCAGTAATGGACTGCTTATGTAACTCCTTTTTGGACGTATTCTTCTCGAAGGAATTACCAACTATTTGGGAGATTACTTATTTCGTTGTTGGTATTGGAATAAAGTTTACAAGTACAATGTTTTACTTATTGAGGTACTTACATACATATTACATTTGACTATACTATGATTCTTTGAAAAGCCTAATTCAAAAGGCAATTCCACATTTTACCTTCCAAATCTGCTTTAATATGCCTTTGGTACAGTAGCTGGCTTTCCTTGGAAATTATGTGAGCCCCTACAGGAAACTAGTTAGACTTACATAAGAAGTTTCGTCGTTTGTTACAACTAGTTACTCGACAGTCATCCTGGAACCATATTTTTTAGTTTCCTAGCTTGAAAGAAAAAGTTTTTCTTGTTTTTCTAAGTTTAACACCTTATTAAAATAGGTCTCCTTGCTTTGGCACGTTTCGCTGTATGTTTTTTTTAAAACGTTGCCCATCGCTACGATTCCTTGTATTTGCGAATACTAAACGAAACTCACATACTGCAAATACTCAGAATTGGAACAATTATTATCTGTACTGTACACAATACAAATATTTGATCCGTGCGGGGATTGGAGGCATAGGGCGTAGCACAAAGGCAATCGCTCAGCCACTGCGTCAATTGGATCGAGATTAAGCAATACCGACTTTTATTATTAGGAGGATATTTATATACTGTTACGTTGCTATAGAAATGCATCGAAAACATTAAAAAATGAAACTAAGAAATTAATAAATAATAGAAGAAATCAGAACAAAAGAAGTCGGTTAAAAATAGATACTCTCAGGGACGTAAGGTCACCAGTCATAAGTCAGATCATGTTACGAGAAACAGTTCACGATACCGTCCTTAAAAAATAAAGTCGTCGGGTAAAAGAAGTGCCGTAGCTTGTAGCTGCTTCAGATAGAATAGCAGCTGCGAAGCGTAAGCACAGGCAACGTTGAGAGGTAGGCTCCGCTTAGAAGCGGCAGTAGCACTGAAGGTTCGCGCGAATTACAGCCACGGTGGGCCGCACCGCATCGTATTGGAAAATTGAGCCAAAGCACAGTGGCCGGCTCAGCCCGCCTGTAGTGTGCGATAGTTCATACAAAATGTACGAAAGTGATGTAGGTTTTTGCAATGAGATGCGTTGCGGCTCGGCCTGCCCTAATGTGCGCAAGCCTTAAGTCTATTAATAATATGCAATAATTAATATTTTGGACATTTTTACATAGCACCATCTAGTCCCAAACTAAGCAGAGCTTGTACTATAGGTACTAGACATTGGATATAATACTTAGATACTCTTTTTTTTGTTAATACATACTTATAATACATAAGAAACACCCAGACCAACACAAACACTTAAGTTCATCACATAAATATTTGTATCCTGTGGGAATCGAACCCACAACCTCGCTGTCAGCAGTCCGACATTCGAACCGCTAGACCACAGACGTCATAGTCTCAACCAGGGCTCGTGCAAGCGATAATAGCGTCCGTTCATAACACGATCCAGTGATCTCTCTTTATGAATGACGGTACGTTTGATGACTACATCACTAGCCACTAGCCACTAGGCTGAGCAATTGGCTCCTTTATCACGAGTACGAGTATCAGGTTCGATTTCTGCACGGAATGCAAATAGTTGCTTCGGGTCTGGGCGTTTTTTAATGTAAAATTCGGACTGGACATAGGCCTGTCCCAAGTTGCGCCACAACGCTCGGTCCTCTGCCCTCCGCATCCAGTCCCCCCCAGCCACGTTCTTTAGGTCGTCGGTCCACCTGGCAGGGGGAACCCTACCATGATACAGGCGAAATCCTAGTGTGGGGTACAGTTTTTTTAAGTCTATTATTCTCATTTTGTGTGAATAGCACAATCATGACAATTTACATCATCATCAGTGGATATAGGCCTTCGCCAAGCATTGCCACAACGACCGGTCCTGCGCTCCTGCATCCATCATATTCCCACGACCTTCACCAAGTTGTCGGTCACACAAGGCCTAGCCACCATGCGGTTGCCACTCTAGAACTTTTCAGCCCCATTGGGCATCCGTCCTGCGAACAATTTACCCCGCCCACTTCCACTTAAATTCGGCAATTCTTCGGGCTCCGTCGGCTACCTTCGTTCTCCTTCGAATTTCTTCATTTCTGATTCGAACATGCAGAGACACTCTGATTATAGCCCTCTCCATTGCCCTTTGGGTGACTTCAAGCCTTCTTCTTCTTATCTTGCCCATTGTGAGCGACCACGTTTCAGTGCCGTAAGTAATCACTGGCAACAGACACTCGTTCAAATTCAATTCAAATTCAAATTTAATTCTTTTTTATTTTTTTCAAATAAACCTAAGTCTGGCACTTTTGAAACGTCAAGCTCTAGTTGCACGGTTCCAAATTGTGGGTCCTATGGAGAAGAACCGGCAAGGAACTCCATGGATATACTCTTTTTAAAATAGGTTATAGTTTATTACATCAAATTTATTCGAATAATGAGAGTATAATGCAGGTTAATGCCAGAAATAAACAAGAGTTTAAAAATGTAAATATTGCCTTTAGAAATAAACGTAAAAAGAGTTGCCATAGTATGTAGGAGCTGACCTGTCGCGACAGACAGCACCCGTTCACGAGCATGAACCAACTGGTTCATCATCATCATTATTTCGGCCTAAAGACGTCCACTGCTGGATAAAGGCCTCCCCCAATATGGGGGGTATATGCCATAATCGCCACGATTGGCAGGCGGGTTGGCGATCGCAGTTGGTTGGTTAAATACTCAGAGAACGCTGTTGCCCATCCTCTGGAGAATCCCTTAGTCGCATTTTACGACACCCATGAGAAGATATAGGGTGATGCAATTCTTTAACCAACTGGTTAACTAATTTAAATTGTGTGTAACAAATTACGACCACGATCAATTCCGATCACTCCCGCTTAGTGTGATGATAAAATCGTTCAATCATTCACTCTACCGGTCTCTGCAGCTCTCATTCATCAGCGGATATTTACATATTGTTTCTATTTCCATTATACACGTGCAGTTAGTTGCACCACTCTAATCCCCGTTAACTAATAGGGCCGGAATTAATGTTTGCAATTTATGTGACAGCAAACCAGCTTTAAGCAATTTAACGTAGAATTACATATACGTTAGGGAAATTGTTTGTTCTTCTAACATGAAGTAAAATCATTTTTATTTTTATTTATAACACATTTACGATCTAACGATTTAAATTGTGCAAAGAAAAAATCGCTCACGAGCAAGATTCGAACCTGCGACTCCTGGCTCAGTACGCCAGTGCTTTAGCCACTAAGCTACCGTGAACACTGCTCACATAACCAGCCCATTACTGTCCCACTGCTGGGCACGGGCCTCTTCTCAGTACGAGAAGGCTAAGCTACTCCATACAGTTCTCAATAGTGTGTGTAGTCTGCCAACCCGCACTAAGCCAGCGTGGTGGACTAAGGCCTTAGCCTTCTCGTATTGAGAAGAGGCCCGAACACTGCTCATGGTATCGAAATTAACCTCCACTTTTTGGTACGTCTTTGGGTGACATCAGCGACATCTGACCAAGGAATATACTACTCTCTAACAAGAGCTCCGGACCGTTTCGTTGTACATCGAGACCGCTCCGTATTTAGAGAAAAGACTAAAGCAACCGTGTCTCGGCGGTCTCGGTTGCCATACGAATATCTATGGCAGTTGTTACGGGTAGTCAGAAGACCGAAAGTCTGACCACAGGTCTATATAACGTTAGGATGTCGGATGTCGGTATTACCCCAGTAACTGGGTTGCGGGGATTTTATGGCAGTCTTTACGCGTAAAATTTGCCACATCTGGTCAGACTTGAAGCCGACCCCAACATATTGGGAAAAAGGCTTGGAGAAAGAACAACAGATTGAAAAATGAGAAGAAATTGAAAATTACAAAGGTGGTACCTACCCATCGATTATTATTCCTATAGTATATATTAAATCTACGATAGACACTATAGGTAACCACAACCTATAGGTAACCTTCTTTAATAGTATTACAGTGCGTACACAAGCGCCCATAAAAAAGTTCCTATCTCGTGAAATCCATAAGAAAATTGCATCGCAGTATTTTAGAATACGTTCGGCAATTTTAAATTATGTTGGTTCACTATGTGTATCGCGTATGCAGACGTGAACGGGAATCTCTTATAAATATATGATACAGCTGAGCCGGGATATTTGCCTTTGCCAGGCAACAGTACCTGGAGTAATAACGTCGAAATTTCAGAGCACACCTTCGGTTAATAGAATTTTCATTTCAATAGCAAATCGTTGAAGAGGGGACGGTCAGGTATAAATGGTAGACAAAAGTGCTGGGATACAATGTCGAAGAAAGGTGAGACGATAAGATTGTTACTTCACTTGTTTTACTGCTCACGTCTTTGTAAAAGGCAAAGGTATGTTTCAATGGACATATAGGCACTGATAAGGTAGCCAGTCTATTTTACGACTATGTTGCAAAAGTATTAAGGTTACATTGTTGGAACTATGTTGATCAGAGCAATGTTTAATTAACGTTTGATACGTTGAAAACAGATAGTTTTCGAAGCTTCGTTAAGCGTAGTTGCACAAACGTAAATAAAACACGACATCAATTAATAAAACTTAAAACTTTACTATGTATTAGTACAATAAAACAAGTTTAACCGGATTACATCGCGTACCTATATTATTTAAATTGGTTCTCCTGACGTTTCGAAAGCTTTGCAGCCTTCGTGGTCGCAGGAAGACTAACGGCCAAAATTAATATCCAATCTATCCACGATTTGCCCTACTAGAGATAGGAATTTGACATAAGCTCTATACAAAATATGTCAAATTTCTATCTCCAGTAGGGTAAATCGTGGTTAGATTGGATATTAATTTTGGCCGTAAGATGACAAGCGTCTTTACAGATATTTCTAAGAATTATTTTAATCCACCGTACAATTAAAATCGTTTGGTATGTGTGATACGCAGTAATCAGTCACAGTATCATTATGTTTTACAATGTGGCGGGCTTGTGCTTTACTATGTATTTTTGAGGCATTTGCTTGCGTAGTACGTAATTAATATTTAAACTTGTAACGAAGTTATACAAGCAGGAGGAAACCCGCGCTTAATAATTAATTTGGAGCATGTGTCCCCATGTGAATGCTTCAGGCTCTAACGCCCCTTGACTTTGAGACAAACATAACATTATGACGAGAACAACTGAAATCAAGGACCTTGTTGCTGCATTGGTAATGACTAATGAGCATTGCCTCGACAGTTTTGAGGTTTTGTGTTCAAATACAGAAAAGGAAAAAGGGTATTTACCAAAGTTTTTTGGTCCGAAAAATCCCAATAAAAACGAGCCTTTTGACAAATGATTAAACCTAAAAGAATGTTAGAACCAAGATAAACTTATGAGTTTTTAAACTAACATGGTCACTTAGACTAATATTGTTACTTAATACGGGATATTTACCATTTACAAAATGATGTGCATGGTAACACACACACACATAACATAACATCACGCCTGTATCTCCCCGAAGGGGTAGGCACAGGTGTAATAGTACACCCACATTTCGCCAGTTATGTTATAGTCCCATGTAATAGGGGGCGAGCCTATTGCCATTAACCGGGCACAAATCCAGACTTCGGGCATGGTAAATATCCCGTATTAAGTAACAATATAAGATAAACTTTTATCCTAAATATGATATTGAGCAAACAGTAACAACAATGAAAATACAAATTAAAACATTACCAATAACTGTAAGGAAACATAACCGGAAAAACACCATTCCGTAATCACAGCAAAATATCATTCCCCGAAGAACACTCATAAAATTTTATGACAAATGTAAATTATTTTGTATATTCTACAGATAATATTCAAAATATGCAAAACATTGCCGGCTCAGTTCATTTGAACGAGAAAAGCTTCACGTGAGTGTTAATAATTAATTTGTTTTTGCACACACAAAGAGAAAGTATACGTAGACTACGAAAGTACGAAAACTCGAGGGTTTGGTACCTAACTGTTGAAAATTTAAAACGGAACACACTAACTGCGGCCGAATGGCGTTTCAGTGGTTATGAGCCGTGTTTGCTGTTTAAGAGTGGCCTGTGGCACCGGGCTGCGGTAAAAAAGTCGTTCTAATACATTTTCCCAACTTCTTTACCATTTCTTCCTAACTTATTTGGTACCTTTTGAGTTGAGGTGGATTTGTAAACAATTGTAGTAGAGAAATCACTCACTAGACTGCCCCTTTTTTACGGCTTACTATAAAATATACAACTACCGCTGTGTGCCTCAAAGGGTTTTGCAGAAGTAGGTTTACACACTACACATCAAGCTATACAATTCTAGTATAAGCTGACCTGTCGTTGGACGGAAAGCCTATACTATAATTTATGATTAGCTTATGCTGGAAATGTATAGCCTGATGAGTAGCCGTGTGTACTTATAGTGTTGTATAATTTTAGTTCACATATGGACTGTGATTGTAGTCCCGTCTGAGTCTCAAGTTTTAAGGTACGAGGCTATCGTCGTTAAAAAAATTAAATAAAAATATATTTTTCGGACATTTTTACACGGCACCATCTAGTCCCAAACTAAGCAGCGCTTGTGCTATGGGTACTAGACAATTGATATAATACTATTATACTTTTTTCTTGTAAATACATACTTATAATACATAAGAAACACCCAAACCAACACAAACACTTATGTTCATCACACAACAATTTGTGTCCTGTGGGAATCGAAACCACGACCTCGTGATCAGCAGTCCGACACTCGAACCACTAAACCACAGACGTCGTCAAAAGTAAAATCAAAGCCGAGTAAGCCAGTTATAATCCATCCAAAATCCTGGGGTGCATTAAAAGAGCCTCCACGAGGGACGATATTTAATTGATCGTCCGGCGCACCCTGGGCAGTCAGCCCCGCTACCAACCTGCTGACTGGCTAATATTTTTCCCACGGCATGAGCTATTATCATTATGTAGCTCATGTCGACACGATCGAAGATGACCCATCCTACATCAAAATCCTAAATATTTCAGTCATGCTTGACTTGAAACTCAATAAAATTATGCTGCAATGAATGTTACTTACATATATGCTGCAATGAATGTTACTTACATATAGGTATGTAGCAGGGAAGTGTATCCGTCCTATTTTCCTCTATACATGTGGCACTCCAAACAGATTCACTACAATGAGGACTGATAACACTTGACAAGACGCTTGCCCATCGTCAACGTGCAATGAAGTGATAGCCTCTGTACACAACGGCCCACGTGTCAGCCACATATCAACTCGATATAACATTATTCTTAGAGATGTGTAAAAGATAAACCAGTTTGGAAAACTTTGGTTATTGTGAACAGCATACCTAACTAATTCTCAGAAATGTACTAAGTATAGTTATTTAGTAATCTCCTCCATCTTCCCTTACTAGGCTGGATACCATTTTTTTTTTTATTGTAATTCTCAAAACTGATGTACAATCTCACATACACTTGGGAAAAGATAAAAAACAGTACATTTGATTGAAATCTACTAGATGTAAATCTAGCATGCTTATTTAAGTAAAGTAGGTTACTAGGTAAACATAAATTATTTGCAATTAGAAATTATTATTTTATGCAACTTCCACCGTTTCCTAATACTTGCATTACTACAGTCTTAAGTAGAACTTAAACTGCGTCTTTGAATCCGTACAAGATTAACCACTCGAATCGAATAAGACGTTAAGATAAAGTCTAGTTATTCCGAGATGGTATGGGACTTTCTAATTTACCAGGCATATAGAAAGCCTGCCGGCAGTGCGCGAGCTATTCCCGCGCCCCCAGCCAAAGGTAAGATAGAAGGAACATATTAATCTAATCCAAAGATTGCATGAGGGTTTTTGGCCCGGTTCAAACAAAAACAAGAAGTGTCTAAAGACTTTATATTATATAGGTTATTAATTTTGGCGGTAACGACAAAAACAAATAACCTACCTAGAGATAGAAGTTTTACATAAGCTACGTACAACTTGTCAACATTTCTTTCTCTAATAAGGCAAATCGTGGATGGATAGATTATTAATTTGACTGTTATTAGTCGGTAAGAGGCCTAAGCACGATAAGCACGTCTTAAGGACTTTTTCACAAAGTAGACATTTTTATACGCCGTAGGTTGTGGCCAAAATAAATAATATCTATACACGATTTAGCCTACTATAGATAGAATATGACGTAAAAATTCTGAGATAAAAGAGGAATCGACATCAATGGAAACTACCTGAGTAACCTTCGTTTCGCAGACGACATCGTTATTTTTTTCCAAATCGTCTCAGAACCTCGAAGTCATGATAAACGAACTCAACCACGTTAGCACCAGAATAATATTACAATTAAATGTAACAAAACCGAAGGTAGCTACAAACAGCTATAAGTATCCTTTAAAAGTAAATGGAACGATCTTGAATATGTAGACGACTATACTTACTTGGGAAAAAAAACATTTTAAAGCCTCAAGAAACGAAGACGAAATCAATAGGCGAGTGACTATGCCATGGAATAAGTTCTGAAGCCACAAAGAAGTACTAAAAGCAGAACTACCATTACGCATAAAAAAGAAAGTGATGGACTCCTGCATACTTCCATGTATACACATGCCAGCCAAACATGGATCTTCAACAAAAAAACAAGAAAAAAAAAGAAAAATCAAACTCCATATAACTTTTGTCAAATTTCTATTTCTAGTAGGACAAATCGTGAATACATTGCTTATTAATTTTGACTGTTAGTTTGTAAGGATCTACTAGATAAAACTTCGTGTTCCCCAGGCGGATATACATACATATGAGAATGTCTTCACAATGAAGTCGTTTTTGAACGCATGATTGATCGCGATTGCCAACTTGGCCTTTGTGGTACGAAGTTTATTTGATGTGTAAACATTCACGTGCGACAAACGCCAGTTACGCCAGGTAAGCTTCTCGTTTCATATTATTTGTTGGAAGGCGTATTTCGCAGTGTTGTTACGTCAAAACAAACAGTTTGGCATGTAATTAATTGTGAAGGCATTCAAAAATAGGCACTTTAGGATATTGAATGTTGTTTTTCAATCTTTATTCACGAATGACAAACATTTACACAAACACACACAATCGTTATAAGTATTGCTCATCATAACCAATAACATCATTAGATTAATTTACTCAAAATAAATAGCTTTTTAGGGTTCAGTAGTCAACAAGCACCGCTTATAGTTTCGTCTTGTCTGTTTTTTTTTCTCGTCTATGGGGATAATCGTGTAGGGCCCTGTAGGGGTAGGGTATGGTAGGTCGTTCAAAAATATTGCGGGTAGTGAAAACCATTTTTGGATTCAGGGATCCGTTTGCGAAATGTTAAGCTTTAAAGCGCAAATTTTTGTTAATCAAGTGTCCCCACTCGCTACAGGCTAAACAATGACAAATTGAGATTCTTTAACCATCTAAATTTGTCATTGTGAATAAAATAATATAGATGTATAGGTAGCCTATAAAGATGCCATACGATTAAATAAATAAACAGGCTAAACGACTAATTCTAAACGCTTGAAAACTATTCAGAATATTAGCAAATATAACAAATTTAAATGGAAAACCATTACGGATGAGTAGGCTTGACTAGTTTACGAGTAACAATCGACCAGCTTAACCATGTAGTTGAGGTTGTATAAAGTCGAAAGAAATTCCTTATAAATAAACTACAAAATTAACTTTGTATTTTTAAATTACATCGAGTTTGGGCTCAGATGTCATGTAAGAATGCTATATTGTATAGCCTGTATTGATACGGAACCCTACCCTGTGCTGCGTGGACAGATACGCACTTAGCTGGTTTTTAAAACTTGCCTCCACTGACTGGGTGAATAAGTCCAATAGTAGTTTAAATTATTCACTGAATTTCGGATGCTGAACACTAATCATTAATTCAGTGGTGGATTTACTCATTTGCCGCCAGTAGGCTATTCAAATTTTGCCGTCCCTACTCTACAAGCGTCAGTTTCTACACAATTTTTACAATCCAACAAGAAATAGTTTTTGGGTATATTTCTGAGATTATGTAAGTACTACTAATAAGGTGGAGTAAGGTATTTATGCCTTAATACTACTAACACAATAATGTACATTCGGTAAACGTAATTTTTGACCGACGAAAAAAAGGAGGAGGTTCTCAATTCGACGCGCATATTTTTTTTATTTTTTTTTTATTACGCTAACTTACAATTATAAAACAATTTTAGTATCTGTTAACAATCCGGCTGATAATGACGATGAAATTCAATTAAGTTTTACAATTCCTTTTTTATATTAGTTATGAATCTTTTTAATTTCTACCAGACAAAAAAATGTTGGCCACAAATTTGCCGCCACTAAAATCTGCCGCCCCAGGCTCCAGCCTACTCAGCCTGCTGGTCACAAAATAGATGCTCTAAGCGAAATAGGTATACTTTTATTGACGACGTCTGTGGTCTAGTGGTTCGAGTGTCGGACTGATGATCACGAGGTCGTGGGTTCGATTCCCACAGGACACAAATATTTGTGTGATGAACATGAGTGTTTGTGTTGGTCTGGGTGTTTCTTATGTATTATAAGTATGTATTCACAAAAAAAAGTACTTAAGTATTATATCTATTGTATAGTACCCATAGTACAAGCTCTGCTTAGTTTGGGACTCGGCGACACTGTGTTGGTTGGGACTAGTTAGTGATGTGTAAAATTCCCCAAAAATATTTATTTATTTATTATTTATTTATTCCGCTTCGCATTTACGAACACAATTCCCGTTTGATCGGATCGGACGCACAACTATTCAAATACTGAAATACATAGTTCCTGTACACTACATGGAAAGCTTCAGGCTGTAACATTTTACGCGCCATTCGTTTGACTGGCTGTTATTTGCTGCCGTATAGTTTAATTTTTGATTAGATTGTTACATGTTACAGCCCGTGGAATTGGCAAAGTTTGAACACAACCATCTGGTAAAAGTCTGAAAGTTTACCTAACTATCTTCCACTTTATTTTTTCTTAGAAAAATGGAGTTTACCTTAGTGTTTCTAGGGAAGTCACAGCCTTATTTCCGCCGCTATTCAATGTAGACAATTGATTTTTATAGTTATAACTTTTCTGGCAAAGCTAGGGGTGAAATGGGTCACTATGAACCATAAAAATAAGCGAGTTGGCCGTGTGGTAAAGAGTAAATAGTGCACACGCGAGATCGCTTTGGCAATTATGTTTGAAAACGGGCTTACTTTGCCAGTCTGCTTTGGTTTTCATGTGTTTGATTTTGCCAACCATACCTACCACAAAATATCGAATGCGTTGAATGAGTAAGGATTTTTTTTTTACAAAAACTTGGTTTGATCTTTTAGTCAGCCCTTTTTAAATCCAGGTTTAAATGGTTAAAGAATGATGATGAATTACATCCTACTGATTTTATATTCATATTCATATTCATTTATTTGTAAAGTTAATTTACACGTCAGTAGATTCATAAATAATAATGTTCACAATATAGACTTGTAGAAAAATAAAATAAAAGTCACAGTAGCAAATAAATGTCAAATTCGAATGTCACAAAATAATACAAATTTAAAAAATAAGCATGTCATAAATTTAAGAGATGTCATAATTAAAATAACTAAATAATATATTACAGTTTACAAATGTCTTTGATTATTATCATCTCAATTTAATAAAGTTCGCCATTAAATTACACTGATTCAATTAAAAATACAATCATTTTTATAATAATAATAATATTCATAATTTCAATTTTATAAATTCATCATAGTTGTAAAATGTTTGCTCGACAAGCCAGCTTTTCAGGCGAGACTTAAAGCAGGACAGACTCGGAGCCTCAATGATTTTACTCGGTAACTTGTTGTATATAAATGTGAAAGTATGGATGTTTGCTTGTTTGTTTGTTTGTTCGCCTTTCCTTCAAGCACGCTGTAACAGCTGAACGGATTTTGATGAAATTTTACACACAGTTATACAGTAACCCGTATTAATATATATGATACTTCTTATTCCGGGAAGATAAACAGTTCCCGAGGAAAGTGCAATAATATATTTCTGTGATAAACCGAATTATACGCGAGTGAAGCCGCGAGCCTCGTGATCCTCTGGATACGGAAAGCGCAGGACCGGTCGTTGTGGCGATGCTCGGGAGAGGCCAATGTCCAGCAGTGTACGTCTTTCGGCTGAAATGATGATGATGATGAAGCTGCGAGCATAGTCTAGTTTAGTACAATCGAAATATACGTGACTGATCTTTTTGTTTGTATTATGCATTAATGCGCAATTGTTTGTTGTCCTGAAGAATAAAAAAATAAGACTGTTCACGAGAAAAACTATTCTTATTAGCTTTATAGATCACGGCACAAAACGAAATTTATCCAGCTACTTAATTTAATATGAACGCTGGAAGAAGGTTCATATTTATTAGATGGAAAAACCAAAACTAACATTTCGTAATAAACTCTGCCGTGAATAATGTCCTGAAACGACATGCATGGCGATAAAAAACTCTGTTGTCACTTTAAGTATGAAATATACACATCAACGTAAATACTTGGCACTCGGCAGGCGACGTAAATAGGTACAACTGCCAACTGCCAAGTACACTTTTTTTATTCGCTTCCCAGGGCTTGTTATAGCCTGATTTCATTACTGGAAGTCTGGGTCTGACTTGATTATTGTAGGTCGTTTATTGGAAGGGTATCACTAGTCGTCCATTCGTTTATGATAATCAGACGATGTATTTATCCATTGCTTTATTGAAAAGACTTAGGCAATTGTGACTATACCAGGCCCCTCAGAAAGTATTGCGAAAAAAAGTTTTTATACAACGTGTCCCAGAAATCAACGTCAAGCCGAAAACGGGCAATAGGCCAAGTCGTGAAAGTCATTAGAAAAATATAAAAAAAAATTTTGGTCATGTACTTTTCAAATTTTATGGATTCAAAAAAAATTCTCGAAAAGTGACACCCTGTGATGATTTTTCAAGTCCTGTGGCTACAAATATTAACTTTCCGTCAGTTTTTTTTCTGTGACGTAACCATGAATAACCCTTCTGTAAATTACAGTTAAAAGTTAAAACATAACTACCTCATTTTTAAATAAAATGTTAGATTTTTGCCCAACATTGAATTCAAAATTATTACATCACCCAACTTTAACCGCGTGTAGTGTAAAAAAAAAGTACTACACTATTTTGGCATGTAACTTTAAAAGATGGCGCGTTTAGTCTGGATTCCAAAATGGTATGCCACTTACTAATTGCTACTTCTTAATTGAGGAAAAAAAAATATTTGTTAGTTTTAGGTGCGTTTTAAATAAAATTCAGTTGTTGGATTTCTTTAGTTATAATTTTTATTAAATCAGATTTACCGAGTTTATATTAAATGTTCGAACTGTTTGCCTTCAGCTGCACATTAATAAATACTAGATGATCGGGATAACGCTCAGCATTTGGGTATCTCTTACGAGATACATAGTGACGCTACTTTTATCTAAGAGCGAGACGGATTGACACATAATTTCGTCTGTGTGAGTGAAACACATAGAGACGCCACTCTGGCGAAACAGGGATGCGTTAGGTAAATTGTGCAATACTGCAGCACGTTACGCTCTTTCGTTTTCTAAGCATCCTTTTGTATTTGAAGTGACTTCATACTTACAACTGTGGCTTTGTTTATTGGACTTCATTCGCATTGTGATTTTGATTTATCTGCACTGTTTCTGACGACCCCGGACTTGTTTTAATCGTAATCCCGTATTTTGTGTAGTTTGTTATCATGCCATTTCGATACACCGCACAGGAATACGCCAACATACATCTCATTTATGGAGAATGCTTATGCAACGCCAATGCTGCAGCAAGAATGTATCGTAAGAGATATCCAAATGTGTAGCTGAAGGCAAACAGTTCGAACATTTAATATAAACTCGGTAAATCTGATTTAATAAAAATTATAACTAAAGAAATCCAACAACTGAATTTTATTTCAAACTTACCTAAAACTAACAATTTTTTTTTTCCTCAATTAAGAAGTAGCAATTAGTAAGTGGCATACCATTTTGGAATCCAGACTAAACGCGCCATATTTTAAAGTTACTTGCCAAAATAGTGTAGTACTTTTTTTTTACACTACACGCGGTTAAAGTTGGGTGATGTAATAATTTTGAATTCAATGTTGGGCAAAAATCTAACATTTTATTTAAAAATGAGGTAGTTATGTTTTAACTTTTAACTGTAATTTACAGAAGGATTATTCATGGATACGTCACAGAAAAAAAACTGACGGAAAGTTAATATTTGTAGCCACAGGACTTGAAAAATCATCACAGGGTGTCACTTTTTGAGATTTATTTTTGAATCCATAAAATTTGAAAAGTACATGACCAAGATTTTTTTTTATATTTTTCTAATGACTGTCACGACTTGGCCTATTGCCCGTTTTCGGCTTGACGTTGATTTCTGGGACACGTTGTATATGGGAGACTGGCCAGTTATAATGTTTTTCGAAAATATGATTATTTATAAGTCAAAATAAGTAAGTTCCAATTTCAAAATTTCCCTCCACATTTTTTGCGAGTTAATTCAAAGTATTGTGTCTCACTGAAATATGGATCTGCGCCGGGAACATTTTAGAGCTATGATTTTATACGATTTCAAGTGTCGCCTGAAACCGGATGAATCGTACGATAGACTTCAAATGGCATTCATGGATGAAGGCCCTTCCAAGGAAACCGTGTATCGTTGGTATAACGAATTCAAGCGCGGTCGACCAACTTTGGGGGATGACGAAAGAAGCGGTCGCCCTTTGACGGCTGTTACCGAAGAAAACGTGCTAGCAGTGAAAAATTTAATCCAAGACAATAGGCGAATTACATATCAGGAGATTCAACACATATTGAAGATTGGATCGGGAAGCGTTCACGAGATTCTACACAGCCATCTTCGCGTGAGGAGGATAGTATCACGCTGGGTGCCGCACAACCTCACCGATGCTCAGAAGCAGGCCCGGGTGGAATGGTGCCGTGATATGCTTAACAAATTTGAAGCAGGCTCGTCTCGGCGTGTTTACGACATCGTTACAGGTGATGAGTCCTGGATTTATCACATTATTATTTATTTACCCAGAAACCAAGCGCCAGTCGACTGTTTGGGTGTTTCAAAATGAGCCAACGCCTACCAAAGTGAAGCGATCTAGAAGCAGGGGTAAGATTTTGATCGCTAGCTTTTTTAATTTGACTGGCCACTTGGTATCAATTCCCTTACGGGATCAAAGAAGCATTAATGCCGAATGGTATACTACCAAATGTTTGCCAGAAGTTTTCTCTGTTATAAGCAACAAGCGACCAAACACAGGGCTCCGCGGGCTACTGCTCCACCACGACAATGCACCTGCGCACACCGCACTCAAAACGAGGGACTTCCTGGACAGCACGCCAGTCAAACTCCTGGGTCACCCTCCTTACAGCCCTGATCTAGCACCGTGTGACTTCTTTTTATTCCCAAAAATAAAAAATCAGCTCAAAGGGATACAATTTTCGTCGCCGGAAGATGCGCTGGCTGCGTTCGAGCAGGCTGTAAACGAGGTGTCTGCGGCGGACTGGAAAAAGTGTTTTGAAAACTGGTTTAGGCGCATGAATCTTTGTATAGAGGCTGGTGGAAAGTACTTTGAAAAGATTTGATAAAAATATATGTACGTATAGAACATTTTTTTTTAGTTTCGCAAAACTTTCTGAGTGTCCCACGTATGTACATTCTTATAAAACTTTATCAAATATGGCCCTCTCCTACAATTATCTTGAAGAAATTATGAGAGTAATTCATAAAAAACCGGCCAAGTGCGAGTCGGACTCGCGCAGTAAGGGTTCTGTTCCTCTCAATATGTCTATGTTTGTCTTATTTTTAGTATTTGTTGCGAAACTACATAATATGCACTATAATCTGACCAAGTTTGACGCTGGTATGTATTACCGTTTTGAAGATAGAGCAGGAACAAAAACGTTGAAAAAAATGCATGTTTTTTTAGGTTTCTTGTATGGGGACCCCCTTTGGTTTTAGACTTTTTTTTTGTTTTTAGTATTTGTCGTGATACACCTCACAGCAACACATATTCTGTGAAAATTTCACCTGGTTATCTATTACCGTTACAAAGATACAGCCCTGTGACAGACAGACGGACGGACGGATGGACGGACGGACGGACGGACGGACGGACGGACGGACAGCGTAGCGAGAGTAATAGGGTCCCGTTTGGAACCCTTCGGGTACGGAACTCTAAAAAGACTCTTGGCTGGTGCATTCGAAGTCATAAAGATTTAAAGTCACTGCAGCGAAAGGAATCGCTCTACGTTCCGACCACTTCTGCCCGTTCTGCTTGCCTTGCCTTGCCTATGCAAGTTTAGTTCTTGTCGTTTTATTTTGGGGGGTGCTCAATAGAAAACCACCCCGGGTGCCAACCCATGTTACGCCGCCACTGAATGTTTACGATGTTACGTATGTTTATACGTAATACTAAAATATAAAAATCTGACAATTACAGATAAGTTAACTACCATAGTTAGGTTTCTAGTCTGCTACCATCCTGTTCAAAAAGATAACGAGTTAATACCTCTCATATTTATTTTATTCCCAACTTTCAGGAATTATCCTGACCCTTTTTACTTATAAAATTATACAGAGTACGAAATTAGACCGAATTCAGACGAAGTGATCGTTTACCGATCTCCAAAAAAGGTACCTCCGATATTCTGAACATTGACTATCCCATTCGAGAAATACCTCGATTTCATCATTCTATTGACCGTGATACCTTTTGAATCAAAGAATAACAAAGGAGATCCCTATATTCAGAAATATACTGAAGTACGCTGAGCGATTTAAGTGTAAAGCAACAAAACAAACAACAACATTGACGTCAGATAAGCCCATTCTAGAATATAAAAAACCGGCCAAGTGTGAGACGGACTCACGCAGTAAGGCTTCCATACCACCCATCGACCTGGTACCCCATAGAAACTGATTTAATTTACGAGAGTTCATCAAAATGCGTGCGTGAAATATGAATTTTTGCATCTCTTTCTTACGCTGGTACCATATGTCTATGTTTGCCCTATTTTTAGTATTTGTTGCTAAACTACTATGCACTATAATCAGACCAAGTTTGACGCTGGTATACCTATATTACCGTCTTGAATATATAGCAGGAACAAAAACGTTGAAAAAAAATGCGTTTTTCGAGGTTTCTTGTGTGGGGACCCCGTTTGGTTTCAGTCTTTTTTTATTTTTAGTATTTGGCGTGAATAGGCACCATAGTAACACATGTTCTGTGAACATTTCAACTGATTATCTATTACCGTTACAAAGATACAGCCCTGTGACAGACAGACGGACGGGCAAATGGACGGACAGACGGACAGAGTAGCGAGAGTAATAGGGTCCCGTTGGGACCCTGTAGGTACGGAACCCTAAACAGCACCCTAAAAAGCACAACCATTGAGCTAGTTCATTAGTGCGGCTTTACTCACGTACGTGCATTTTCCAGAGACGCTTATTCGAGCGTGTGTGGGTGGGAACTTAACACACTCCCTTGACACCATCTCTTCATTAATTAACCGTTAAATGATTTGATAATAGAACTAAATCTCACCACAACATTCAAAGTTGTACCTAAACACTGCAGTAGAACACAAGTTTGTGTAACTTTCCAAACCATAAAGTAACGTCATTAATCACCTTTTTCTTCAGTTCGAAGCGAAGGACGATAAACAGATCTTTATA
The DNA here is from genome assembly GCA_949699075.1 of Asteroscopus sphinx. Lineage (NCBI taxonomy): Eukaryota > Metazoa > Arthropoda > Insecta > Lepidoptera > Noctuidae > Asteroscopus > Asteroscopus sphinx. The sequence goes on from OX453013.1 coordinate 19,674,370, forward strand.
CTTTCCTTTTCACGAACAGATTAGTAAGGGAAGAATTTATTGAGAAACAAATCAATATGAATTGCTCTAGAAACTACAAAATATCAATTACGGGATGATGTGAGCAGAGAAATAAGCAAAGAATCGGAACATTAGACCGAGGACCGGTCTAGCTTTAGACTTCCTAACACTCTATCTGAAGTGCAATTAATTGGGTATTGGATAGCACCTAAACTCTGTACATATGAGGTCGTATTCCAATTTACCAAAGGCATAACAAGTACGCATTAGTTACGCATTGCAAGTGCCAGGTCGACCATGCAGATTGGTTTGAAATTGGATCGAATGTAAACACTCCTAACCAGTCGTAACCTTTTGGAGAATCTTGCAAGTTCTTGTCTTTATGGAATGACAAATGGACCTGGCTAGACGGCGTTTGTACAAACACATTCATTTATTGGACCAATAAGAGTAAATTTTCTGACTGTGCTTGCAAAAGTTAATGAATTTATTAGCTCTAGGTCATTTTGAGCAAGCATGAGGTCACGACAGATAAATATACTGCTCGGATGTAAACATATGAGTAAATAATACTACACCATAAATTCTTAGCGTCTTGCCATGGTCTTAAATCTTAAGCGACATGTTAGCCGAATTACTCATCTGCTTACATATTTTTTTCAAAATTAAGTAACAAATTGTGACTCGTTTAGTAATGTTGTTTTTAATATGAAACTACCAAAACCTACTTTTATTTTTGCATTTCCGCAGTTCGAGCGCTTTTATGTCAGTCCTTCAAAACCACAAGCGCTGTAAAGTGCTGGAAACGTTGGCAAGTATAAAATGCAAATGGGAAGAGTGGAATTTAAAAAAATACCGTAAAAATACTAAAAGAAATTCTATTCGCGATATGAAAACATGGACTTCTGCAAGTGAATCGGACACCAGCTGTTATCCTGCACTTGTTTTAAAGGATTATTTTACTGCATTCTCGTTCGATGTTTCCATATTGCTGCCATGAAATATTAACGACTTTTCGCACTAGTGGTTACCACTTCCGTAAAAGCCGTGTTCCCGAGTGCGGTAGCTTGCGGCCAATTGTTGTAGGTAGAATTTATATAGCGGTAGCCTGCCTAGAGAGCTTGCGATAAGATTGGATTTAAGTTTCAATTTCGTTGAATTTTCACTATGGAGCCTAGTAAACAAAGTTAGTGAATATAGATACGCTTATTCCATGTTCAGAAATAAAACGAAACTTCAGTGATCCTTATGATGTAAAAAGAAATTCAGAGGAGTCAGAAAAATTGGACCTAGGAGCAGCCTGTAGCTCTACTGTAAACGCGCTTATAGGATTGTCACTATTACAAACCAGATTTTGGTATGTGAAGAGTTTGTTGTATAGAAGGAAAACAAAAAAAGTCGGATAACAATATAATTATTTTATCTTCAAGAGCTGCATACAGCTAGATCTTTTTTTATTTTTTATTCTTAACGGGCTAAGTCTAATCACTCTTTCTTTCTCCGAGCCTTTTTCCCATACAAATCTAAATAATAAGTTTATAGAAACGTTATTTACTGTATTTTAATACCGGAACGTGTGTCGCCGGTTTGCCGCTATTAACACATAAAGCCCACCATTTTTCTAGCATTCAAAACAAAATCAATTATGCCTTGAAAAAACCCGCTAATATGTTGTAAAATACAATTTTAGTGACTCTGCGTCCCAAACAGCACTGTCGATCAAGCAAACGGTTGACGCACTGCTGTCCTACAAGATACCTGTACGCGGCGACAAGTTCACGCGCCTTAAGCCACTTCTATTACCTTATTATTTAGATTTATATGCTTTTTCCCAATCATGATGGGGTCGGCTTCCAATGTATCTCGATACGACTGCCATCAGACCTCCGCAACCCAGTTACTGGACCTTAGGATGGAGTAGTTGTCAAATTTTCGGGCTTCTAACTACCTGCAACGACTGCAATAGATATTCGTATAGCGACCGGGAGCTTAACGTGCTCTCCGAGGCATGGAGGTGTCTCGGTGACCTTTATCAAATTCCAACACGACAGACAACTCAAAATACAATGAGACATTCTATTCCAAGGCTACAATTACTTCAGGACTATAGCTATGTAACACATATTCCTTTTAGATGTTATCGGTAGATTCACAATAGATGCCTCCCTTTGTGACGTGTCCTATCGAGTGTCAGGCACTGCTAGATCCCTATGTCTATTTATTTCAAAATGGTGACGTGTTTTGGTGTGAAAAGCAATCTTCGTGTGTAGATGTTTCATAGTTGACGAAAATAATAGTTTATTTTGGTGTTGTCAAAAGTATTTCGATAAAAAGTGGGGTGATATTTCCCGTAACAGGCAATTGAGGTTCAGCATTTAAAAGAACACTGATGACTGTAAAAACCGAAAGGACCGTTCGAGCGAGGTTTCGGAACATGGATTAATGAATAACTCGTGTCCTTTCTAAATAAATGAGCTCTCAACCATTCCTGTCAATCAAAGTATTTAATGAAACGTATTGATCATGGCTTTGTTTTGTCATAGCACTCAGAGAAATGTGTCTACCAATAGTACCTACGTGAAAACATTGGAACAAAGAACAAATTTTAATACAAAATCCTACAAAATTACCAGCAAAGGTACGTGGAAAAGCCGGTTATTATTGACTGGACTGTTTGTTGAAGGAGTCTCTATTTAATTTTCATTTTAATCTGCCAACGGATAAACAAGTTGGAACACAATATTGTTGTTTCAACTGCTTATCATTCTGTGCAGGCTTTTAAAGTTGGACTTTGAAAACTGCTTCTTGAATAGTGCTTGTTGCGATTGTGGAATTGTGAAACGGTGTGGTCCGACCGATTTTGACAGCTTTCATGAGTTTTTCTTCTCAAAATTAACAGGCTGCTAGTGTTTCATCATATTAACTCATACCTACACCTACCGTTCACCTGTGATGGTCCCATTAAATGTGGGACAATCCATTGTTAGGGTTCCGTACCCAATGGGTGCCAAACGGGACCCTATTACTCTCGCTACGCTGTCTGTCCGTCCATCTGTCTATCACATATCTGTATCTTTTGAACGGTATATAAGTAGCAGGTTGAAATTTTTGTATAATTTAATCGCTTCATGCATTAACAGCACTTGCCCTGAAGTATCTGTTTTTCTTTTTTTCAAGTGTCATATTGTGAGCAAACTGTTTTATGTTGATATTATTTTCAATTTGTTTATAACTTTGCTTTTGTAAGAATTTAGTTACTAAGCCGTTTCTTATATTAAATGCTGAAATTGATTGGAAAAATGGTGTAAGATAATTTAATTATCTTAATATGCATAATTTAAGTAGGTACGTAGGTATCAATCCCGTTCATCATCATCATCATCATTATTATTATCATCATCATCAGCCCATTACTGTCCCACTGCTGGGCACGAGCCTTTTCTCAGAATGAAAAGGATTCATGCCTTAGTTCACTACGCTGGTCTACTGCGGGTTGACGGACTACACACACAATCGAGAACTGTATGGAGCAATCTCAGGTGTACAGGTTTTTTCACGTTGTTTTCCTTCACCGTGATAGTCAAATTCTGATCCGCACATGAATTCGGAAAGTCAGATGTGCGAGCCGGGTTTGAACTTAGACGCCCCTGTACGGAAGATAAGCGTTCAACCGCTATCACTGCTATTTCGTAGTAATTTCGTTCATAATTAATTGAACTTTTTTATGTTTATATAATTGAGTTTTTTACACTAATAAACTATTGAAGTAGGTTAGTCATTTGTATTCAAAATCTAGAAATAAACATCCAATTACCACAACCGAAGCGTTACTTACCCGTAGAATTACTGTATTGGGCTAAAAGCGTTATTGTATTAAAACTTTTGTCCATTTCTCTAACTTTATACCAAAATCCAATTTCTAAGCTTTCCTTATTTCATACGATCTTACGATGGCTATATTTTTTTGCTTTTAATACAATTCAAAACATCGAACAAACATTAAGTATTTTCTACTGCTTTCGAAGATTATTTCGTTCTTTCGCAATAATGATGTTCGGTATATTCAATGTAATTAAATATGTTTTGTGGAGTTTTTCTTTGAAATTCTTAAGTTTTAGTTAATTCCAATGATACATGTCTACAAAGTACGACATTACACATTTTCCGACTTCCACGCGGACGAAGTCGTGGGCACTGCTAGTGTAACATAAAATCTAACATACCGATAAACTTGGACGAATAAAAAAGGCGGACGGAATCGCACTAAACAAAAAGTAAAGCACCCATAGTAAGACGGTTCGCCTAATAGTACGGGCTGGCACCCACACAATCACACCCATCAGCGACAACACAGCCCGTGTTGTCGCTGACACCCATAGTAAGACAAAAAGCCGCGATTACGCAAAAAATCTCGTGTGACGGTAGTCATTGCCGTATTGTCACAAATATAATAAAAATATATACCTATCTGGTGAGTTAAAAAATTATGTCGAAATTATAGTGGGTATAGGAAAAACCGAAGTGCTTCAATATTTTCTTAGCGAGATTCCGTCCGCCATTTGTTATTCGTCCGAGCCGATAAAAAATAACAAGAAAGTTTCGCTTATTCATGTCTAGTGCCTAGCTATTTATAAGGGTTTTATCGTAGAGAATTTTTATAACTCAATTAGGTGGGTGGGTACATTGCCAAACATGTTTGCAAATCACCAGAACGTAAATCCACTAAAGATATGAGTACACGTTGTGTGCATACTTATGAGAGTAAGTAAATGATTTTACTAACTTTGCAAAAACTCCTAAGATTGACCAGACTTACCGAATACCGAAACAGGTGACAGTATAAAATAAAACGAAACTCAGCTGAACTGTGATCAATAAATCTCTGCTTGAGGAACGTTCTAAAATCAAAGCTCAACTCGAAACTGGTTTTAAACATAGATCAACGATTGAGTATTGTTCTGTAATACGGGCCTAAGAATATATAAACAAGATTGTCGCCGTCATATCGTCGATAGAAAAGCTAAATGACCGCCAGGTTGTCAGCTAGTAAGAAATAATAGCAGATAATATATACGTCTGTATAAGCATGGAATTTATTATTTTATTTATTTCACCAGAGGTCTACCTTCGAGGTTTGCCAGCGAGCAATGGAGCGCAGTCTCCTGGAAGTCAGACTCACAGACCGAATCCGGAACACAATACTGCGCCCCAGAACACAGATTGCTGACGTTACTCAAAAAGCTGGCAAGCATGGGTCGGACACATTTGTCGAATGTCAGACAAATGGGCTAAAATTTGTTAACATCCAACGGCATCGCGGCATACCCAGGCGAAGATGGTGGGACAAGCGAGACTCGTATAATAAAGACTGGTCCACACTTGCACTTGACCGGAAAGAGTGGAAAAAGGAAACCTAAGGGTGGCCTTTGCTATGCAGTGGGACAATAGAGGCTGGAAAAAAACACGAAAAATACATATGGCCTGTAAAATACAGCGCCATCTATGTCTTACCCTAAAACTAGCTTGACTGTTTTTGGTAACAGTGCTATCTATGAAAGCGTACACAGGTAGTTTGTCCAGTGGCTTGTTATCGATATAATTCTATGCAACCTAACTATTGTACTAATTAGTAACAAGATTCGCCGCTCCAGGGCGCTAATCAAAACCTATAAATGCTCGCACTGCAGCATTCTCCTTTAGAGGGCGCTCAAGTCTACGCCTATTTTGCTGGTCGACCTCTGCTGGGCCTCCCCCGGGCAACCGGGGCTCTCACCCGGTAGGGTCTGACCGCCAAGGCGTCGTGAAGAAGCGCTCCCGTGAAAACGGTGAGCGCGGCGCTCCTACAGGAACACGCATAGCAACCACTCACACAGCTGTGTTGCCCGGCAGTCTGTCGGTAGGCGGCACACAGCTGCCTAACCCAACCCAAAACCCTATTTTGGAAACAAACTTTTCCCACCAAAAGGACATGTCCGTAGTCACGGACAGAGATTGAGTCCTCGGAAAGGGGATCTAATCCCGAAGCCGATCTTCGCCGCTTTTCGCTTCGGGCGCCGAGAATATTACGAGGATCAGCCGACCTCACTTCACATAAACGATCATCCTGTGACAACCTAAAATATATTCAACCATACCAGGAGAATTTTCGAGTCCATTAGATCAAGATTTTACATGGCCAATCAGCCTATTAATTCCAAATTATCTTACGCCTAAACGATTGCAAGATAATAGGCAACAGCATGCACTTGAGTGCTAATAACATCAAACTACCATCAGTATTCCCCTGCCAAGCGCTGCAATATGCACGGGTCAATTGTGTCGTTCTATGCTCAAAGCCTGTAGTACGTTATAATAACTAACAAACAAATCTGTGTGTGTGCTCAAGTTTCTTAATTTATACACACAAATGAGGCAGAATTGGCAGAGTTTCAAAGGCTTTAGTTTCTATGGGTTTAGCCATGAATGCCTCTATAACAGCCTAGCCAATTGCCAATTGTAATGCCACCGAAAAAGATAGAAAGAGACAGATTAATTTTAGTGCTCTCAAATATTTGAAAAATGTAGTCGGTTTAAAGGTAAAATTCACTAGGTACAATATTTTTAGCAACGATCTAGGTACCTACTTTTAAAATTTTTGGCTAATTTACTTCATTTATGGTGATGTTTTCCAAGAAATTACAAACATTTTTAAATCGACGATATTAGATAGTACTACATCCCAAACTCCACCAAAGTGGAGAAGAGCGTAGATGTGTCGAACAACCAATAGGATTGCGTTATTCTAGCTTGCCTAGCTTCAACGCAATTCTATATCTATCGCAATCCTATTGGTGGTTTGCGACACATCTCTTCTTTCCGCTTTGATGGAGTCCAGCCCTAATAACTTTTACCCGCGGTTTCGCAATCGTAGTTCTTTAGCCAACCGTAACCGTGCATTTTTTAGCCTAATTAGTCACTATCTGGGCCATGAGCTATCTCTATGTTAAAAAACACATCGATCCGTTGCTCTTTTTCTGCGTGTAAGAAGAACAAACCATCAAACACAGTTTCCCATTACAGGATAAGTAGGAATTTAAGTAGGATGAGGTATCATCTAAACTTGTGTGGCAATTTTAGTTCAACTTATTTGGAGGTTCTGGTAAATATTAAATCTCTGGACTTAAGAAGTTTGCTGGTGGTGACCACCTTTTGTTTTGCCTATTAATAACATCCTAATCCTACTTATATTATAAACGTGAAAGTTTGTGAGGATGATTGGCCATCCAAACATCCTCACAAACTTAATACATATGTATGGATGTTTGTTACTCTTTCACGCAAAAAGTACTGTATGGATTTTAGTGAAATTTACATACAGATAGAACATAACTCGGATTAACATATAGGTTACTTTTTATCCCAGGAAGATGAATATGAATGTCGCGGGCATAGGCTAGTATCTAACTAGCGGCCCATCCCACCTTCGCACGGCTGGAAATGCAAATACTGCCTATGTTACTCAGGGTGAATGTAGCTTTCTAATGGTTAAATTTTTTTTGAAATCGGCACAGTAGGTTTTGAGTTTATTCATTACAAACATACACACAAAAATACAAATCTTTCCTCTTTATAATATTAGTATAGATTAGTATAGATGAAACAGACGCAAATAGCTTCTTACGAACATTTTTGTTATAATTTTCAAGATAAATTTAAAATTTAATATTTCTACACCAGCAATGGTAGTAGGTATATGTAAAACAATAGTTATTGTAAGACCTCAATGTAGGTACCTACTATATACTAAGAAATGAATATTATTCTATTCTATTCTAAAACCTGGAACAACTAGGCGAAATGCTGCACAGCTTAAACGGAGCCTCTCGGCGTGTCGGTCTCGGCATGAATCTGGACAAGACTAAAGTCATGTTCAATAGGCATGTCATGCCGAGGCTGATATTCGTCGAAGGGTCGGCACTCGATGTTGTAACGGAGTACGTCTACCTAGGGCAGATAATTCAGCTTGGTAGGCACAACTTCGAGAAAGAAGCTGACAGAAGGATCTTTTGTTTGGGATGGGCAGCATTTGGCAAACTTCGCCGAGTCTTCTCGTCGCCTATACCGCAAAGTTTGAAGACAACAACTGGTCTTCAACCAGTGCGTCCTGCCTGTCATGACTTACGGCGCCGAGTCGTGGACACTGTCAGTTGGGCTAGTCCACAAATTTAAAGTCGCTCAGCGAGCTATGGATCGAGCTATGCTTGGAGTTTCTTTGAAGGATAAAATCTGAAACGAGATTATTCGGAGAAGAACCGGAGTGACCGACATAGCTTGTAGGATCAGTAAACTGAAGTGGCAGTGGGCTGGCCATGTCTGTCGAAGGACCGATGGCCGCTGGAGCAGACAAGTTCTTGAGTGGAGACCGCGAATCGGCAAACGCAGCGTAGGGCGCCCCCCCGCCAGGTGGACCGATGACCTGAAAAACGTGGCTGGGGGGGGCTGGATGCGGAAGGCAGAGGACTGAGTGTTGTGGCGCAACTTGGGAGAGGCCTATGTCCAGCAGTGGACTGCGATAGGCTGAGTTGATGATGATGATGATTCTAAAAACATTATAATTTTAATTATGTATGTGTTTTTCTTACGGCCCATAACACAGAAACATTACCGTATGTCAAACCACACAATTAAGCTTTAATTGGTTCCTCCGATTCTTGATCACAATTACCAATTTGAGTAAATCGGATCACCTTAATTGTCTAAAGACTAAACGTACCGCGGGCCGGCGATATTGTATGAAATGGACCGGCAAACGATACGAATCGATATCGGAAAAATAAATACCTACATCCTTTACCCTTAGGTAATAGAATTATATCGGTACACTAGCTTTTATATGTGAATTTGTTCACATTAAATCTTATTTACCTAGGTACCTTCCTATTTGTATGTTTTGGAGAAAACGAATGTTATATACATAGATAGTTACAATTATTCATCTAATTGGGAGGCTTAAGTGGCAGTGGGATAATCATCATCATTTCAGCCGAAAGACGTCCACTGCTGTCCAGCAGTGGACGTCTTTAGGCCACTCCAACGGGGGGATATGCCATAATCGCCACGCTTGGCAGGCGGGTTGGCGATCGCAGTTGGTTGGTTAAATACTCGGAAAAGTGAGAACGCTGCTGCCCTTCCTCTGGTGAATCCCTTAGTCGCCTTTTACGAAAACCACGAAAAGAAAAAGAGTGGTGCAATTCTTTATGTCCGGCACCACACGGAACATAATAATAATACGGAACGGAACATATAATCAGCCGTTTAATTAGAGAATTATTGTTGATGAACACCGGCCTAAACTGAGTTAAAAAGCGACTCAAAAAATCCGACGATCGATACCAAAATTTTTTCACCAATTTGTAGCGTACCTAAGTCCTTCCGTGATTACAAACTTACCTAATACTTCCTTCGAGGGACATAATTGAATCCAATTTTGAGCTCCTGAACACATTAATCACTTTTACGACAGAAGGTAGGTAAGTACCTATCTACTTCCAACACTGACCTCCCGAAGCTACCTGTTTGATCCCTTAAATGAGTTTCCACGAGGCTAGACAGAACCAGAACTAAATAACTTTCTCCCTTACTTAATTACGTAGGATTAGTTTGTTATGAAACAAGGTATCTAAAATAATATTGAATAATAAATTTTAGACGAACTTTGTGTTATTTTTTGAAAAAAATTAGCTGGTTTAATCCGCTTGGTATATTTTATTAATCTATCAATCATAGACATATAACTGTTATATTTCTATGCTATCAATTATGAGCTCGATGGTGAGCGTAGGTGAACGAACTCATATTTTGAAGTAATATTGTTATTACAGCAGGGACAAAAAACCAAGGAAACTTACTCCTAATGGGGACCCTTTTATTATTATATTTTACGTGGGGAAATCCTCATAGACGCACTCCGCCCGGGGAAGGCGGAGCCAGTGTCGGACTCTTACCGACTAAAACCACCACGGTGTTCCTCTTCCAACCATTTGCCGGGAGCGTGGGAAACTTATAGTCGTCCAACCATCCCCGGCAGGTCCCGGCTCGCCATTAGTAGGCGAGCCCCTTCTCCCCGTGTGGCATCATCGGCCGCACCCTTCTCTTGACTGGCGCGTGCGGAACACCACGCGCCACCATCACGGGCCTTGACTGATCGGGCGGTGGGCTACCCCGAGTCCACCGCCCGCAGGCCCACTCCTAGGGTGGCTGGAGGTCGGCGTACGCCCTCCTGCGATGCCCGGTCCGTCTCCTGCGGGTGGGGAGAGAGGTCGTTGCCTCTCGAACCCTCTCCGCCACCTCCTTTGCGAGCATCACCTCCTCGCAAAAGGAGACTACGCCCTCCCAAGCGTTCTCGCTCCCGACCATAGCCAAAACAACGGCCGGAAGCGAGAGATCGCTGCCGCCTACTGCAGTTATAAGATCACGGCGCTGCGTGGCCCAAGCTGGGCATTCCGCCAGTGTGTGCTGCGCCGTGTCTTCAAGGCAGCTCCCGCAGTTATGACACTCGGGAGTCGGCTCCCAGCCTATGCGACACAAATACTTCCCGAAGCAACCGTGCCCCGAGAGTATCTGCGTCAGCCGGTAGGTGAGGGCGCCATAGCCCCTCTCCAGCCACTCCTCCATGACGGGCCTTACCGCCTAATGGGGACCCTAGACCATACACGATCATGCGGGTTATCATGCGTTAGGGTGGTATGCCACTCGTCAAATTTCTTTGTCCAATGTGACTTTGATCAAAGAATATGGATGATTTTCATCAAATTTTGTATGTAAAAAAACACTGATCATCAAATGAATTGGATTGGACAAAGAAATTTGACCAGTGGCATACCACCAGGGCCGGATTAACCATTAGGCAGATTAGACAACTACCTAGGGGCCCCACGCACGCACAAAAGTAATTGATAATGTTTCATAAAGTGAAAATTGTATTGGAAGAGTAGGTATCCTTAATGACAATAAAATAAATAAATATCTTTGGGACATTTTTACACAGCACAAGTCCAAAATTAAGCAGAGCTTGTGCTATGGGTACTAGACAATGGATATAATACTTATATACTTTTTTTTGTAAATACATACTTATAATACATAAGCAACACCCAGACCAACACAAACACTTATGTTCATCACACAAATATTTGTGTCCTGTGGGAACCGAACCCACGACCTCGTTATCAGCAGTCCGACACTCGAACCACTAGACCACAGAGGTCGTCACAATAGATATTATTGCTTTTTTTCGACATGCTGTCAGTTGATAAAATACTTCATACTTACAGAACAGAACCATCTAGTTTCGATTATTAGAACTAATAACATGGATACTTTACGTAGCGTATCGTATGTTAAACAAAAGTTTTGAAATGCGTGATCTGTAATAGCGATTTGTGAGTTTTGCGACCGTGATCCCTTCATCAACATGAAAAGAGCTGATGAGCTTCAATCGGCTGAAAAGGGGCCCCGAGAATTGAATTGCCTAAGGGCCCTGACATGGTTAATCCGGCCCTGCATACCACCCTTACGTGAAGGATCATGCTGCATGATGGGCCTTCATGCAATGCCATCAATCATATTGACGCACTTCGGTACCGCCCTGCATGCAGTACCTAAATACATTTCTGAACTGTTGCGTGCGCCCTCACTGCCTTCAGAGAAATAACTGGAGTAGATAAGCATCTAAGGAATCTGAAACAAATTATTTCGCCACTTTTCAAACAGTGGCAGTTTACGGTACCAAACTAGCTGTCCAACCTGCTGTCTACTCAGCAGCTTTTGCTAGCCCAGCTACAGGTACAATTGTTATCAAAGTGGGGATAATTCCATAGACGAAAGACAGTAGGGAGCAACAATATTCAAACACACACGAAAAAATATATTACCTAGGTATGAGTCTTTCTATTTTACGACTTTTTCCCTAATCTCTTTGTCTTATTTAGTAAAACATCTTGGCATGTCTTTTTAATGCAATTCGTCAATAATAATTATTAATAAAATACATTATGTTTTAAACACACTAAATATTCACACAGTAGGTAAATAACATTTTCTAACCTAATTACATGTGCAAAACTAGTAATTATAATATTAATTTATCAGTAGTTATTTGATTAAAGACGTGCCAAGATTGTTTACTAAATAAGAAAAGAGAAAAAACAGAGCGTAGGTCTGATCATGGCATAGAATTAAAATGATCATGGTATAATAATATGCTTCACCAGGTATTCTCTTCCCGCGCCAAGATGGCCCCATGGCTACGTCACGATCAGTGTTGCTATTGATTGACATAAAGGAGTATTTTTTTTCTTACTTTCGATTTTTTTTCATAATTTATAATTAATATACCTAAAATATTTCCTAACTAGCCTAATTATTTGTTATCTCGTGTTATTCATCTAATTAGTTATTAAAGGAAACTGTACAAAATTACGAGTTCAAAAGCGCTTCTTTATAGAAGAATGTAAGTAAAAAAATGGGTTTGGTGAGGTGGCGGTCAAACGCAAGCACGATGTAAAAAAAAAAAAAAATTTGCTCGGGTAATTTATTTAGACATAGTGCAGCACAACTGACAAGTGTCACGCTAACAGCCCGCTATTGGTTCCACAGCAGATGACGAAGTCTCGGAGCAATTACGTGACCTAGTAGTCACGGAAAGAGAATTCCAGGTAAAACATATTTTTATACCATGGGTCTAATGACCTCACTTCGCTCATGAATAATAACTCCCGCAGTCAACAACACATTCACCCAGACATAACTACTTAGGTATAAATTAAACACAAAATTCGATATTGGCCATAATTTTAAATATATATCTTACCAGCGAAAACAGTGGATTTGATCTCATTAAATTTAAATACACATCACAATCAACTGTAAACAGACAATCACAGAGCTACGTCACAATTTTAACAGGATATTTCGTAGTATCACACAATTTAACATCATTAATACATTGCATCAACCAATCTTTGTAAACATGTCTTACATTTGCAGGCACTTTTTTCGTAAATATTCTCATTTTTTCAAAGGTTATGGTCTTATTGTTATGAAGAACAAAGTCTACGTCCATGGATCGTATTGATTTGACGACTGTACCTCCGTACGCGATCCAATGCCTCTCAAAATGCATTCTTTCGTCTTCAGGGAAGCTAATGAAATCTGGGTAGAACCCTAGCCGTTTGTCTTTGAAAACGTCTGGTAGAGGATTCTCTGGAATAAATAGCAATTCCTTGCTATCTATTTCATCCACACTCATATCACTTTCTACTTTAACATCTTCTGTTGACATAGATTCATTACTTTTTTCCGAAGAACTAGAATTATTTAGTTTTACTTTTGGCTCATTTACTTCTTTTTTGATCAAAAAGCTATCTATTTTGTTTTTCGGACTAAGTTTGGAAGGTTTTTTTGGACTGGCTTTGATTTTAGAAGGACTAGCTTTGATTTTCTTTGCAGGTGGTTCATCAGATGCAGTTTCTGCCAGTTTATTTAATAGAGACACGTCAGTTTTTTCTTTAGAGGTCTTGTATAATTGTTTCAGTTCTTCTAAGTTCGTGGCCGTTTGCCAATCCTTGTCTGTCCTTATTCTCGTCACTCTTGGGAATCTGACTGATATGCCATCCGCAGTATGTAAGTTTGCCTTCGTTAGTTCCGTACCTGAAACCAATTGATGCATAATAAATAATTATCATTGTAATAAAAAATGCAAAAAAACCATGTTATTTAAAGTGGCGGTTTTATTGGTTTTACAGCATTAAAAGATTTTTTAGTTCAGTTACATTTGAAAAAAAAAAAAAAAAAAAAAAACTAAATAACATTTGCCAAATTCGCTGCTTCAATAAAAACGATTTTGTATCTTTTGTACTGAAACAGCATACAATCAATTTATAATTTCGTTTTTCATTTGGGTTTTGTACAACCAACTGATTATTTTGAGCCCATCTCAGTTCTTAACAACATACTTATTTTTATATTAAAACTTGGTGTTATTTATTATAGAAGTCTAATAATAAACACATGTTAAAATGTGAATACCTACAGGCTACAACTACAAAACACTACATACACACGCAATAAATATAATCTATATAGCTAATATTTCTCTGAATTCTCACAAAATAGCCCTGTAATTTTTCTATAAAGATGTAGAACACACTTGGTAGTTTTTTTTTAGCTATGGAGCGAGCTATGCTTGGAGTTTCTTTGAAGGATAAAATCCGTAACGAGATTATCCGGAGAAGAACCGGAGTGACCGACATAGCTTGTAGGATCAGTAAGCTGAAGTGGCAGTGGGCTGGCCATGACTGTCGAAGGACCGATGGCCGTTGGAGCAGACGAGTCCTTGAGTGGAGACCGCGTATCGGCAAACGCAGCGTAGGGCGCCCCCCTGCCAGGTGGACCGACGACCTAAAGAACGTGGCTGGGGGGGACTGGATGCGGAAGGCAGAGGACCGAGCGTTGTGGCGCAACTTGGGAGAGGCATATGTCCAGCAGTGGACTGCGATAGGCTGAGTTGATTGAAAAGCTATTTTGTTGCCTATCTAGATAGTACCCGTAATATTTAAACTGTTCCGTTTGGTGCCGGACGTAAAGAATTGCACCACCCTTATCTCTTCTTATGGGTGTCTTAAAAGACGACTAAGGGATTCACCAGAGGATGGGCAGCAGCGTTCTCTGAGTATTTAACCAACCAGCTGCGATCGCCAACCCGCCTGCCAAGCGTGGCGATTATGGCATATTTAATAATATTTGCGTGGTCTATGTCCAGCAGTGGACGTCTTTAGGCTGAAATGATGATGATGAGACATGAAAAAATAACATACCAGTAATCTCCCAAACAGGTTGTTTCTTAGGATCTGAAGCAACAAAGTCGGGCACCATGCCTTTATTACAGTCCAGCCAGGATGGTACTTTATTGTTGTCCTGTGATATTTTCACCATGAGTGGTGCCAATTCTTTCTGTAGTCTCTCCAGACTGCTATCATCGTGGCCGGTGTGGACTTTGGTGACGGTCACCCAACGGTTATGGTAGCTGTCGTGACAACCCATCAGGAATACGGACATCATACCACCTTTTTTGCCAGTACCTGGAAATAGAAAAAGTATATTTACAATACAATACAAATACTCTTTATTGTACACAAAAGAAAATAGCAACATATATGACTTATATAGAAGACATTATACTGGGTGTCAGGGAAACGCTTCCGAAAACGAAGACAGGTGATAGTGCTGGTGATTACTGATACGAAACCACGAAAAAAAATGCGATTCTTTTTATAGATTTTTTAATATTTTTTTTTGCATTTTTCATTATGTATGAGTTTTATTTAACTGCCCAAAGCTGGTTGTCTGGGTGGTGGCTTTACGTCCGGCACCACACGGAACAATTTCTCGACGATGTGACGTTATACACGTCACATCGTCGAGTATCCAATGACAGCTGATTTGAGTTTCGGTATGTGTAGGATAAAAATATCGCATTGTTTTAAGATGAGTCTCTTTTACAAATGTGTATGTAAACATGTTATGCTTACGAAGGAAACTGCACAAAACAAAATGAGGGTTGTTCACACTGACACACCACAAGATGGGTTGATAACTTACAGCCAAAATTAATATCCTACCAATCCACGATTTGCCTTATATTACAGATAGAAATTTGACATACATTGTATGTATCTTATGTCAAATTTCGATCTCTAGTAGGGCAAATTGTGCATACATCATCCTCCGCGCCTTTTCCCAACTATGTTGGGGTCGGCTTCCAGTCTAATCAGATGCGGCTGAACATCAGTATTTTACACGGAGTGACTGCCATCAGACCCCCGCAACCCAGGGACTGGGTAATACCAACATTCGGAGGTTGGACCAGTTGGCAGACTTTCGGGCTTCTAACTACCCGTAATGACTGCTATAGATGTTCGTATGGCAACCAGTACCGACAGGTTAACGTGCTCTCCGAGGCACGGAGGGGTCTCGATGTACAACGAAATGGTCACCCATACATGGAGTGACCGCGGCAAGTGTAGGTTAACTTCGCAGATCATACAATCCGCGTGGTTGCTACTTAGCCACCACCCCCTCGAAATCGTGAGGATATTAATTTTGGCCATTACTACACACACTACACACTACATATGTCAGAAAACTTGGACAAGATTGGTGCAAAACAGGATAGAATCACCTAAAAGGAATGGGTTGACAAAAGCTGTGAATGATGATGGTGATGGATACCAAACCAAGCTCCAAGAACAACCAGGTCAGCGGTGTCAGCCATTGCTCCGTCAAAGAGATAGTCTTTCTTAACCTTCAACCAGTGCCTCTTGCCTGGCACATATTTGGACTCCAAGTCTTTTAGCACTAATCCTTCTAGACCAAGTTCTAATACCTGAAATGTATAAATACAGAAAACTTTATGTATTTATTTAATAATAAACCTAACAGAAACTACTCTGAAGCACAGATAATATAATACTATACTAGTCTGAAGTATTATTTGATAAGATAAATTCATTTTATACTTTACTAGCTTATGCCCGCGACTTCGCCCGCGTGAATGTCGTTTATCGCACATCCCTAGGGAACTGTTCATCTTCTTGATAAACCGGCCAAGAGCATGTCGGGCCATGCTCAGTATTATAGGGTTCCTTAAGTAGGTGTACAAACGAATCAAATCGAATATTAATCATGGCTATTTTAGTTTTTGCAATAATCGGCAGCATTCGCGACTCAGAGCGTGTTGTTAGTAGCGCCATCTAGCGATAAATTCAAGAAGCCAAATTTAAGAAGTCTGTCATGTCAAAGTTACTGTTTGTGATTTTTTCAAATAGAAAGTAGCTAAAGGAGCATTATTTGCCATGATAATTTTTATCTAAGGTCAATGACCTTTGAACTAGGACGTTTTAAGTATTTTTCAGTTTTCTCTCTATAACTCAAAAAATTATAATCACAATATGCTCGAAATAATTTTAAAAGAGAGTTTTTACAAAGGTCTATCAATGTGGAAGATTATAAGTTTCTACATTGCATAGTTTAGAAATGGCAGGGGGGGGGACACATTGCAAGCCACTTTGGCAGGCTATATTTCGCAGATGGTACATCTGATGAAAAAGTGATGTATCAAACATTACCTTCATTTTAGTAGACCTATTCAATGATACCCCACCAGAGGGGGTGCTGCGAAAAAAAAAAATTTCATCCCCATTTCACATGTATGGGCGCCACCCCTAAAATACGTAATCATGATTTTTTTATTCTTTTAAAATTGAGATCTATATCTATACTATTTTTTAACAAAATTTCATTTACTTATGTTTATAACTGTAGAAGTTATTAAGCTGTAAAGGATTAGGACAGACGGACAGACGGACGGACATGACGAAACTATAAGGGTTCCTTGTAGGACTACGGAACCCTAATAAAAAGTAGCCTATATGATAAGGCTAGGCTCCCAAAATGAGGTGACTTTTTGAAAATATATGCTGAGTCGATCACATGCTTGATGAATGTCAAATTTAGATACATATTTTTTTGAACCTTTGTCCATCGTTTGACTAGACATTTACATAATTAGTTGATTTTTGTTCGATACTTTTATTTTTTGAAAATCATGCGTTTTTAGAGATTTTTCGAATATTTATCCTTTATTATTTAACTTAGCTATATAAAATATATGCAAATAGGAAGATAATAAAGTTTATTAAATACTAGCTAGAGGAAATTTGTATAGATTGTTTAGTATTCTTGTAATAAAAAGAACTGTTTTGAGATTTACGACATTTACTTCCATGGTAAAACACGCGAGAATGATTTTCTCGAAAATGAGTTCTATTGCAACTCGCATAAAATTGACAAGAGCGGCCCGCAGTTGCGGTGTAAGGGGAGTGCGAGGGTGGGAATTACGTTTTGGTTAATTAATTAATCTTATCCTTAATCCGGGTTATATACTATCCGGACCGGTCGTTGTGGCGATGCTTGGGGGAGGCCTATGTCCAGCAGTGGACGTCTTTCGGCCGAATTGATGATGATGATGATATTCTATCTGTATGCCAAATTTAATTAAAATCCATAAAGTAGTTTTTGCGTGAAACAGTAACAGACATCCATACATCCTCATAACAAGTAAATTCACAATATATTCGTTAGGATATTGGCAACAGCATTGTTCTAAAATATTCATAATGCATCATAATTCATAACACAAGAGTTATCAGAATTTTTCAAAATTTAATTATTAATCTATTATCTATTTAATTAAGGTCTTTATAAAAATGGTTGTGGTTAGGTTTTAGGTTTTATTTACAAAATGATAATATTATCATGACTTATCATAGGTAATCACTAATTTATCTAAATATCAACATACCTCTGCAATCATTTTAGCTAAATCCGACGGCTTCTCAATCAACTTTTGTTCAGAAAACATTACATGATTTGTTACTTCCACCATATTCTCATACAGTATCTGCCTCCTTTTTCGTATAGGCAGATCTATCAAGACTTCGCCGTTGTAGTATAAACAGTCAAACACGAACAGACACACTTGTGCGTCTTTGAATTCTGACTGCTTATGTATACCCAGTGTACCAAATGGCAATGGCTTTCCGGTATTAACGTCTACCATTAAAACTTCAGCATCCAGAATTAAATTGGTACCTTTTGGAAAAGCTTGCGGTAAATAATCCTTGAAATGGTTGACTTTATGTGCCATAACTGGTTTTAAAGCTCTAGAAAAATATTTAAACTCATTCCCTTTCTTATGTACTTGGACTCTTTCTCCGTCATATTTGATCTCAGAGAACATTCCGTTCGGACATTTTTTCATTGCCATTTCCACTGATTTGCAAGCCTCAGCTAACATTGGCAGAACCGGAGTCATTAGAGACAGTTTCGCTTCAAATCCTTTCTGGATTGCATCTTTATGTTTTACTGTGGTACCTTCAGACATTATTCTGTTTAATACCATGTCTAAATCTCTGGATGTTTGGAAGAGACTGTAAGCATCTGGATGGACCCCTTCCAATATATGTTTTGGTCCAGAGTTTATTCTTAAATCACCCTTTATTAACCTTATGAGCATTTTTAAGTCATTTGCAGTACATTTCTTTACAATCTTCTTAAAATGGTGTATTTGTTCTTCTTCTTTTGTTAATTTTGACAGATCTTCTAAGAAGTCTTCGACATTTTGTATTGTAAGTGTGCTTTTTGTAGCTGGTTGAACAGTTTTTGATTTTAGAAAAAAGTGTTTTATTGTGTCGGCAACATCACCCTGTTCTAAATGTGTTAACATGTCATCATGGTCCTTGCTAAATATTCTTGAAAATAATTTAACCAATTGTTTACTTTTTAAATTGTAAACTCTTTTAGTTACCTGAGGTAATAATAACTTGCACCATAGTGATAAATTGCCTTTGAAGGAGCTCCCATCGGTGCCTGTTCTAAAGAAGTCATTGACAAAAGCAGTTTTATCCGTATAAGCATCTACTTTAGATATTCTTTTGCACAATTCAAAGAATGTCACAAACTTATCATCATCTGTCTCCAGTTCTTGCTTTTTAGGACTGTCTGTACTATCCTTACTTACAGTTTTTGTAGGACTAGTTTTCAGAGATGCAGATGAAACATTTTTTATAACCTTTGCTGTATATTTACCATTATTTTTGTCAGCATACAGTTTCTCCATTTCATTCAGCTTTTTTAATATGAATTCTTGATCCTCCTTGCTTATGTTGTCCCAGTTACCGATGTCGTCTATCGAATCTACGCGTTTGGTCGTAGGTCGTTGCTTCAATAAGGCATTCATGAAACAGTCTACATGATGCCATGATTTCATCTGGTTACCGTCTCCGTATGGGCTTGCGACAAGCTTTGCCATACGTAACTCTCCACTGGGACAATTAGTTTTACACCCTTTGCACGAAGCTCGCCCACCTTTAGCTCGATCAACGAAAAACGGTGTGGAGTCTGCCATGGCTAAAATTTCACTAGATTTTTAGACATAAACCAAAGAAAAATTTGACACAATAATGTCCATGCACGTTTTTAAAATGAAGTGAAACATATGTGAAGTTTTTATTGTTGAATACACTCTATTTACTATAAAAACTTAGCCAATATTGGCACAGAAACCAAAACACTGCGTAATTGAACACGAAAACAACAATTGACTCATGGTTTATTATTACACAATAATTAATAAGAATAACTGACTCAGACTGACTTATATACAAATGTACTCTGTGACTGACTTGATGTCAGACTGACATTATTTTTGACTTTTGACAGTTGTAGAGGTGTGCTACATGCACGGTAACACTTTCCTGTTTTTATTATGAAATTTCGTAAAACATTACAGTTAGATTTTACACATTCCAGTTTTACGCGATATAACTAAAAAAAGTCTATAAATATTGTTAGTAAAATTATATCTCACTACAGGTGATTTTTATTTCATGAGCAATTCTTTAGAATGATTGTAATTACCTACTCATCAATTTGAGCTACTTTTACTATGTGACCAACCCTAAAATCGTGAAGAAAACAGCTGTTCCCTACATTTGTGTTCACATAAATTGTCAAAATGTAGGAAATAGCAGATTTTTTGCTTTTCCAGTGTTGGTCCCATACTAAAAGTTGTTTGAATTGATGAGTAAAATCATCCCTTAAAGAACTGCTAATGAATTAAAAATCATCCAGTATTATGTACTATTTGGTTGTTGTATTCATTAATACTTTTATTCACTGGTATGTGAATGTGATCACAGTTCCGAAGCAAAATAATCTAAAGGAAACTAGGTCTGTGAAAGGAAAGGTCAGTCTGCCTCTATTGACGTTTCGTTTCACGCATGCGTAGATTAAACGAAGTCAGT
Organism: Asteroscopus sphinx; assembly: GCA_949699075.1. Classification (NCBI taxonomy): domain Eukaryota; kingdom Metazoa; phylum Arthropoda; class Insecta; order Lepidoptera; family Noctuidae; genus Asteroscopus; species Asteroscopus sphinx. The sequence goes on from OX453013.1 coordinate 19,695,273, forward strand.
GCTACGTTCAGTAATATCGCCCGATGACGCACGGAGCGTACTATGGTCGTTCAGTTACTCAGAGCGATCCACAGTCAGGCCAGTATTACAGAACAATACTCAAGCGTTGATCTCTGTTTAAAAACTAAAACTAGTTTTGAATTGAGCTTTGATTTTAGAACGTTCCTCAAGCAGAGATTTATTGATCACAGTTCAGCTGAGTTAAATTTTTTTTTATACTGTCACCTGTTTCGGTATTTGAGCAGAGATTTGATCTCTGCCCCTAGTACGAGTTTTCACAGTTTGCAAACACGATATCGAGTATCGTGTCATTTCATTCATAAATTAGTAGCGCCCCTAGCGGACTCGCAGAGGAACTAAAATCGGCAGTACAAATCATTGCAATTTTTAGTTTTCGAAAACCTAAACTTTATTTCGAGAGTTATGTTGTTGAATTAAAGTTTATAATTACCGTTCTGGAATAAGACCGATACTCAAATAACGATTCTATCCTTAAGTAGAGATCAGGTGATTGGAGTTTAATCTGTACTTGAGGAACCTCCTGTAATACGGGCCTTATACTGCTTACGAAATAAAGACACTGTCAAGGGTACCCATAGGGTACCACTGACGTGCGATCGACTGTACATAGTAGGTACCTACAACAACAACTTTAAAGAAAATATTTTATAATAATTGTATAAACACAAACCTAAAGAATAAATTATTTAATCCACTTTTCTCTTTATTTACAGCTTCATCATGTCACCAAGAATTCAGCAGCGATGGTACGAAACACGGCACGCTGACATCGCCTCACTACCCAACCCCGTACCCTCCGAACACTCATTGTCATTACGAATTTTTCGGAAGAGGCAAGGAGCGAGTTAGATTAATTTTTCAAGACTTCTATTTATATAAGTCTGCTGATGGATCTATTGAGTACGTATATTTTATTTATTACATCATCATCATCATTTCAGCCGAAAGACGTTCACTGCTGGACATAGGCCTCCCCAAGCATCACAACAACGACCGGTCCTCCGTCTTCCGCATCCAGCAGATACCCGCGACCTTCACCAGGACTGCCTCGTTGGTCTAGTGGTTGCAAGCGCGACTGCTGAGCGTGAGGTCCTGGGTTCGATTCCCGGGTCGGGCAATGTGTTATTGGGTTTTTTCATTAGGAAATTCTCAGTAGCAGCCCGGAGTCTGGATTTGTGCCCGGTTAATGGCAATAGGCTTGCCCCCTATTACATGGGACTAACAACATAACTGGCGAAATGTGGGTGTACTATACACCTCTGCCTACCCCTTCCTGGAAATACAGGCGTGATGTTATGTTATGTTCACCAGGTCACAGCGGTGACACTCAGTGTACGTGTGAGGTCGCTCGCCGGTGAACTTGAGCGAGCGCGTGAACGCAATAAGGCTTGGCTGAGGCAGCCGAGAGACTGCCTGTTCCACACGCCGCGCACCGCGCATTGCCCCCGCGCTCGCCCCGACCCGCACACATAGCCGGGAGCAATTTTACGAGCTCACATGCTTAAGTGTCGCTTCTTGTCGTTAGTATATATTCTAGAGATGCGCCGAATAGTGTTTTCACCGAATAACTGAATACTGAATATTATTCGGTTTAACCTTTACCGAACCGGATATTCGGCGAATTATTTGGTTTACCATTACATTGTTTTGCCGCGTAAACAGGTTCTAACATGTACGCTACGTGTCGCTGCTGGCTTGATGACTAGCGAGAGCCGTACCTCACCGCCCGCTCAAACACCGCGCTGTCACTTTGCTACAAAACATCGCACGATTAAGTTACAAATAAAAAAACAAAGGTGCTTATCGTTACAAAAATATTAAAATATTGATAATATTAACTTAATTGTGTTTGCAATATGAGTGGGCGTAAATCACGTATCGTGTAGATCACGTGCTTGGGACTTTTTTGACGAAATGGGATATGACAAAACAAAAGTTTAGTTCTACACCATGTCATGTAGCCAAGAAAATAGAAATGCTTGAACCGAATATATTCGGCAACAAAACTGAATAATTCGGCCGAATACTAATAGTGGAAAAGATGCCGAATACGCCGTATACCAAACGAATATTCGGCGCATCTCTAATATATTGTATGATCAGTAGGCGTAGCATGACCAATTCTATGTCTATTCTTCCAAGAGTAGACAAAGCTCTTTCTATACGTCAAGATATCTCTTCTTCTCGAGCATGAGGCGACCCGTCGACTCGGGTTTCTACGTAGACAAAGTGACAGATCTTTTTCCATAGCAACGAGAACGTAGCTAGTGCCGTACAAATTCTACCAAATCCTACCATATTATTACGTTTCGTTATCTAGAAAAAAGGTGAATCGAATAAGTTTTGAAACATTTTGTACGTAATTCAAAGCAACAACAATACGCATTTTGTAGTCATGAATATCAAGGTCGAAGGATGCGTTTTACAAAGTAGTGATGCGACTCGAGTCCGATTTTACCACTAGTTTCATTCGAGTCATTTTACAATTTTACTCGAGTACTAATCGAGTGATCGAGCCGTCGAGTCACTCGAGTGGCTTACGAGTCACTCGATCACTCGCCTCTAACGAGTCACCTGTGATAATACTTGAATTCATTATTTTTTCATTTTGTCAATAAGTTGAGGCTTAATAAAACGACAAGTTTAAAGTTTTATTTCAATACATCGCCAGTCTTACAAAAATCAACATTTATATATCGAAATTAATATTATATGCTAATAAAAATGAGCAAATATGGTCTGTTCGTAAAACCAAATAACATTACGTTATTTGGTGAGTGATTGGCGAGTGAATCGAGTCCGAGTGAACTCGAGTCGATATTTTATTCACTCGAGTACGTTCTTTTTCGATGTCACTCGAGTAAAAGTGGACTCGAGTCGCATCACTATTACAAAGTAAATTAATATTTTTATGGTGTGCAAACAATAAAGTATACTCTATCTACTTTTTGTACCGAGAAATTAAACAGTTCCCGAGGGATGCGCGATAAGGCTTTCTGTGATAAGCCGAAGAAGCCGCGGGCATTCAGCAAATTTTCTTATATGTAATCCCACTAATATTATAAATGCAAAAGTATGGATGTTTGTTTGTTTGTCCTTCAATCATGTTCAAACGGATTTGGATGAAGATTAGCACGCAGACCATAGGGTGTGCATTAACATAAAGGAAACCTTTTTATCCCGGAAGACACAGTTCCCGAAGGATGCACGATAGTCATTCGATACTTATTACGAATTACACGCGGGCAAAGGCTAGTTTTTGATAATAACTAAGGAGATAGCGACGATAGGAACCCGACATGTTATTATTGTTGTTCAAAAACTCCAATGAAACCAATTTAACAAGAATCTAGTCCTAATAAAACTAAAGAATAATTTTTTCTAGGTCTCATGAGATGTAGATTAATTTCTTCTATTTGAAGAGAAACATGTCTACCCCTAACTGTCAAAAGTAGAGAAAATATGTTCGTCATGCTCGACGTTGTAGACATGTGTCGATCGAAGTATAGAAACATTTCTTTTCTTCATTATTGACATCGGCATGCTACGGACGGAAGAAATCTTTCTATAATACGTCATTTTGTCTATTCTTCCGTCGACATAAGCTTTGTCTACAGCGGTCATGCTACGCCTGCAGGTCGCCAGTCCACCTTGTGAGGGGCGAGGGGATTTTTAGGATCATTCTTGTTAGATCCATAGTTCAGATCCATGATGGTTCTATTGAGACTAATTTTTATCATTAGAACCAATTTTGAAGAAGTGGATCTATTGCAAACTTTATTTCTCGTTAGATCTTTTGGGTACATCTATGAGATACATGATGGTTCTATACTATAGCTTGTACAATCGCATTCAAGTATACGGCTACTGAAAACTTTAAACGAAGGCATGCCTATTGCCTATCTTACGCTTCATCCAAGGGCATGCCGAAAGCACGTGCCAGTAGCTGGTGCCTGCAAGTTTTTCAATGAGCATATACCTACCTAGAATTGCTAAGCAGCTACCATCGATCGTAACTTTTGTTTTAATGCTCAACTTTTAATCAAGGGTTGATCCAGGGGGGGCAACGGTCACGCCCCCCGCCCCACCAGACGGTTCATATAAAACAAGAAGTTAGGAGATTAATATGATACCTACCGCTTTAATAAATTATTTTCTTTTAGGCATAAATAGTAGAGGCTAGAGGCATACTGGTAAAATATCACATATACCTAGTAGGTACCATACTACAAGGTTCCTTACCTATCTGGCTGGCCCTAGGTATATATCCCTTAAATAAATCGTGCTCTGTGTATACAATCCCATTAGCAACCATGACTTTGCAACACACAAATCCAACTAAGTATGTAAGTACTCAAACACTATACACATAGGTAATGGATTGTTTTATGTATTTACAGATGCACAAGCGTGGATTCGTTGCAAGCATTCGTCAACGTGGATGGGCGATTAGAAAAAGTGGCGACGTTCTGTGGAATCGACCTCCCTAAGCCTATTATGTCGAATGGACCGAAGCTAATGCTGGAATTCCGTGGAACACAATCATCGAGATACTCTAGAGGATTCAAAATATCATATTCATTTGTAGAAAGTAAGTACCTATGCATTTCCTAGAAAATTATATCCATAGTACAAGCTCTGCTTAGTTTGGGACTAGATGGTGCTGTGTAAAAATGTCCCCGAAATATTCATTTATTTATTAGCGATTGGGACCAGGTTTATTACTTTGTAAATAAATCAAATAAATAAATATTTTGGGACATTTTTACACAGCACCATCTAGTCCCAAACTAAGCAGAACTTGTACTATGGGTACTAGACAATGGATATAATACTTATATACTTTTTTTTTGTTTTTTTTGTAAATACATACTTATAATACATAAGAAACACCCAGACCAACACAAACACTTATGTTCATCACACAAATATTTGTGTCCTGTGGGAATCGAACCCATGACTTCGTGATCAGTAGTCCGACCCTCGAACCACTAGACTACAGACGTCGTCAATATTTGTAAATTGTAAATATAAAACAGCTAAACTAGATGATCAGGTAGTTTAGGGTGTCTAATTGTATGACATATAAAAAAAACTGATCTAGAACTCATGTTTTTAAAGATAACTGACGCCAACACAAATTTCAGAATCACTCATAATAAAAATTCTATACGGATCCAGATATAGTTCCCGGCACGAGACGTGAGCACAAATTGTACCTGCGTGATAGTCTCTGTCGTCACCGTATTCTAGTATTCCGTTTTCTACGTATATTCAATTATGCATTATCATGTAATTAAGCCAATGCTAGTGCCAGTTTCTGGTCTGTTGTACTGTGTACAGAGATTCAACCACTTACGCAGTGGAATCTGTGCTCACGACTCGTGCCGGCAACTATACCTGGGTCATTTTCAAAAAAAGTGTACACTATTAAAAATATGCTACAATTTTTTTATTCGTTCTTTATCCTTTTTAGGGTTCCGTAGTCCTACAAGGAACCCTTATAGTTTCGTCATGTCCGTCCGTCTGTCCGTCTGTCCGTCTATCCGTCTGTCCGTCTGTCCGTCTGTCCTAATCCTTTACAGCTTAATAACTTCTACAGTTATAAACATAAGTAAATGAAATTTTGTTAATAAATGGTTTAGATATACATCTCAATTTTAAAAGAATAAAAAAATCTTGGTAACGTTTTTTAGGGGTGGCGCCGATACATGTGAAATGGGGATGAAATTTTTTTTTCGCTGCACCCCCTCGTGTGGGATATCATTGAATAGGTCTACTAAAATGAAGGTAATGTTTCATACATCACTTTTTTATCAGGTGTACCATCTGCGAAATATAGCCCACCAAAGTGGCTTACAATGTCCCCCCCCCCCCTGCCATTTCCAAACTATGCAACGTAGAAACTTGTAATCTTCCACGTTGATAGACTTTTATAAAAACTCTCTTTTAAAATTATTTCGAGTATAATGTGATTATAATTTTTTGAGTTATAGTGAGAAAACTGAAAAATACTTGAGACGTCCTAGTTCATAGGTCATTGACCTTAGATAAAAATGATCTTAGCAAATAATGCTCCTTTAGTTACTTTCTATTTAAAAAAATCACAAAAAGAAACTTTGTGTTATATTGATAACACAAAGTAACAGCGCCACCTAGCGCTAAATTTACGAAGTGTGTCATATGAATATATGACACACTTCTTAAATTCAGCGCTAGGTGGCGCTGTTTGCAAAAACTAAAATAGCAATGATTAATATTCGATTTGATTCGTTTGTAATTAGACCTACTTAAGGAACCCTATAATACTGAGCATGGCCCGACATGCTCTTGGGCGGTTTTTTCTACTTCGGCTAAGAATCGAAAAATAACAATAAAACGGCTTAATCTGGATTTCTTACTGAAATATAACTCATTTAATAGGGAACAAAAACTATTCCATTCCGCAACCAATAGTTTTTTACTATAAAAATAAAATAAAACACGTCTGGATTTTAAGAAATAGTTTATTTTGTGCAAAGTCTATCGTTCTTTAATAAAAAATATTTAAAAAATTAAATCAACCATAGCAAAATATGTACCAGGCCCCTCAGAAAGTATTGCGAAAAAAAGTTTTTATATATGGGAGACTGGCCAGTTATAATGTTTTTCGAAAATATGATTATTTATAAGTAAAAATAAGTAAGTTCCAATTTCAAAATTTCCCTCCACATTTTTTGCGAGTTAATTCAAAGTATTGTGTCTCACTGAAATATGGATCTGCGCCGGGAACATTTTAGAGCTATGATTTTATACGATTTCAAGTGTCGCCTGAAACCGGATGAATCGTACGATAGACTTCAAATGGCATTCATGGATGAAGGCCCTTCCAAGGCAACCGTGTATCGTTGGTATAACGAATTCAAGCGCGGTCGACCAACTTTGGGGGATGACGAAAGAAGCGGTCGCCCTTTGACGGCTGTTACCGAAGAAAACGTGCTAGCAGTGAAAAATTTAATGCAAGACAATAGGCGAATTACATATCAGGAGATTCAACACATATTGAAGATTGGATCGGGAAGCGTTCACGAGATTCTACACAGCCATCTTCGCGTGAGGAGGATAGTATCACGCTGGGTGCCGCACAACCTCACCGATGCTCAGAAGCAGGCCCGGGTGGAATGGTGCCGTGATATGCTTAACAAATTTGAAGCAGGCTCGTCTCGGCGTGTTTACGACATCGTTACAGGTGATGAGTCCTGGATTTATCAATACGACCCAGAAACCAAGCGCCAGTCGACTGTTTGGGTGTTTCAAAATGAGCCAACGCCTACCAAAGTAAAGCGATCTAGAAGCGGGAGTAAGATTTTGATCGCTAGCTTTTTTAATTTGACTGGCCACTTGGTATCAATTCCCTTACGGGATCAAAGAAGCATTAATGCCGAATGGTATACTATCAAATGTTTGCCAGAAGTTTTCTCTGTTATAAGCAACAAGCGACCAAACACAGGGCTCCGCGGGCTACTGCTCCACCACGACAATGCACCTGCGCACACCGCACTCAAAACGAGGGACTTCCTGGACAGCACGCCAGTCAAACTCCTGGGTCACCCTCCTTACAGCCCTGATCTAGCACCGTGTGACTTCTTTTTATTCCCAAAAATAAAAAATCAGCTCAAAGGGATACAATTTTCGTCGCCGGAAGATGCGCTGGCTGCGTTCGAGCAGGCTGTAAACGAGGTGTCTGCGGCGGACTGGAAAAAGTGTTTTGAAAACTAGTTTAGGCGCATGAATCTTTGTATAGAGGCTGGTGGAAAGTACTTTGAAAAGATTTGATAAAAATATATGTACGTATAGAACAATTTTTTTTAGTTTCGCAAAACTTTCTGAGTGTCCCACGTATTCATCATTTTAATTTCCATTACGTTACTCTTTGGACCAAATTAGTTTAATAATTTTTGTTATTTTTTCTTAATTACGATACAACATAGGAACTCTTTTTTTATTATAATAATCATACGAATACCTACACTATAAATTATTAAAAATGTATAACACATTATATTTCGGAATAAAAATAATATTTAAAGCAAAATATAAAATGGGACAGTCACGGAATAGACTGTTCCTTTAACAGAAAAGAATTCTTAAGAATAATACACATTGACAAGAAAATGAGACCAAATTATTACAACATAACATACACTTGTAATATAGTTATTTTAATTACTTAATTTTTCATGAAAATATAAAGGACTAATAAAAAAGTACCACAAATTCACGTTAAGAATTAATTTAAAGTCCGGTACAAAAATTAAATATTGTTTAGATCGATAGAAACTTAATGTATAATCTTCCTAAGAATTCCATTCCGAAACTTTTAAATTCCAATTCTACGTTACCTGCGTTTTGGTTACGGAACGGAAGTATCGGAAGCCTAACTTTATACTGTTTTACTATTTATTATTTTAAACACACATCACATCAACAGCTTAGTATCAAATTGGGTTCACTGAAAGCTAATAGACATATCAAAATAATTTTCAAGAAATAAACTTATATACTTACTTCGAAATTGGTTGCGGTTGCTGAACGTCGAAAACAGACCGTTACGAAGGTGCGTGTTGGTAAGTCGCCGAACGCCGTCAAAACAGACGAAAAAACTACGGAATCCGTTTGACAGGATTTAAAATTATGCCCATTAAATTAAAAAAATGCATAGCAGTAGTTTTATTGCCATCATCTCGCTAATATTTGTGGTTTCGGAAGGGAATTTTCCACTTTAACTAATTTATGTCCTCACAAATTAAAATTATTTTAAATATTTTGATTGACATCACACCGTTCCTGTAATTGTGAAAACAATCATACTTAACTATACTTTCCGAAATATCAAACACACCAGTATATTTAAGTCAACAAAATACATTAAAATAAGGTAATTTTTCTGAAATTGGTAGTGGGACAGCTCTAAAATAGACACTTTCTACCAATTTTTTTGAAAATTTATTTATTTAGACTGTGTTTTTAGGCATCAAAATTATAGATTATTCTTAGGAACTGACCACAGATCATAATTTTTAATATTGTTTTTCTAAAAAGTAAATAATATTCTTTGAAAATTTATCCAAACTCGTGGGACACACCCAAAACACGGTTGTACACTTTTTCTGAAAATGACCCACCTACTAACATATTTTGTGTAACATTTTCAGATTTCGGAATAAACACAGGGAGGCAGCTCAAGGAGTTTCCATGCGCGTTCGTGTATAATAGTAGTGAGGCGCGTAATGGTACATTTGCGTCCCCAAACTCGCCGGGACCATATCCTAGGGATACTGAATGTACATACTTCTTCCACGGTGGCGAGACTGAGAAAGTGCATCTGCATTTCACGAATTTTGACGTTGAAGGAGTTTTGCCGTAAGTAGGACACCTATTTCAAGATTTTTTATAAGAATCTAGCCAGAGAGACGTAGGTATTTGATCTTCAAAATCAAAGTACCTACATAAGGGTGGTATGCCACTGGTCTAATTTCATTGTCAAACGTGTCTTTGATCAAAGGAATTGGATGATTTACATCAAATTTTGTATGTATTTTAACACTGACCATCAAAGAAATTCGATTGGACAAAGAGATTGGACAAAGAAATTGGTCGAGTGACATATCACCATACCAAAGAACCTAGCAGTTAGATTGGTGATCGCAGTATCTTTTTTTTTTTCTTTTTATAGTATAGGATGGCGAAACGAGCTAAAGGCCCACCTGATGTTAAGCGGTTACCTTTGCCCATAACAACTTCAATACCACCTAGGCTGTTGCCTAACCGTGGTACCGCAAGTCGGTTCGCCAAACTGAGACATGAAGATGGAAAGTCTCATGTGATTGTAATTTCACCGGCACCCGTACCCTTCAGACCGAAACACAGCAATGCAAGCATCACTATTTGGCGGAGAAGTAGACACGGTGGTAGTAGTTCCCCGGACGAGCTCTTTCACAAAGGAGCTCTACTACTACTACCTAAAAGTACCTATGTTATTATCAGCAGGTAGAGTGTTATACTACGTTAGTACTATTAGATATTATGTGGTTATACTGCCCATTGCTCTTATATTATTTCTTTGTCACCTTTGGGTTTTAGAGATTTCTAAACAATGCCTTAACAGTTTTTTTGTCCCAAATAAATAAAATACTCGAACTTGTTCCTCATTTTATATGATTCAACTTTGCCGAAGTGCAAGTAACAACTGCAGCATTGACACTCGCACTGTACAATTTTATTATCTTCAGAGACTAGTTATTAAATCCAATTTTACCGTAATAGGTACAAAGAACAACTTCCGAATATCTGGACCTAATAAATAACACTAATATTTTTTCTACACCTGTTCCAGATGCGAAGCAGTATCGGCGAGTGATTATGTCGAATTTTCAAACCATATGACTGAAGACAATAGATTCGGTAGATATTGTGGACAAATGAAAGAGTTCCACGTTGAGTCTGAGAGGAATTTCTTCAAAGTTACATTTAGGTCAAACGACCGCTTAGATGGTACAGGTTTCAAGGCAATCTATCAGTTTTTAGAAGCAACAGACGAATATCGAGCCCCACCGGTGCAAGATAAGGCTTCACATTCTTTGTGTAAGTATAGCACGCTAATTAAAGTATGTAAAATACGTATGACTCAATTAAAACTGGTCTTCGGCTTGCCAAATCACCAACTTTAACTTGTAAGTAATAGTTGATCATACGTGATGTCCCGGGTTCGAATCCCAGTGCAAATGAGCCTGTTATATATCTCTAGGCAAACGCGGCGTAGGGCACCCCCCAGTCAGGTGGACCGACGACCTGAAGTAGGAAGCTGGGGTGTACTGGATGTGGAAGGCGGAGGATTGAGTGTTGTGGCGCAACTTGGAGAGGCCTATGTCACAGAATATCTAATAGTACTAACTTTTCACTGCAATCGTGCAATGGATGTCAATCTCCAGTCGCTATACCATCACGCCATCTCTGAGAACTACTAAGAAGCGCTTGGAACCCAGTCGGCACTACGAGCGGCGAGCATCCCTAACCTATACGTGTGTGTGCGTTCGTATACAAACGTAATCTTGTGTATGTAGGTGGCGCTAGCATTCATATTGTATTGAGTGTCCGATGTGTGCCTATGTCTAGCAGTGGACTGCGATAGACTGAGTTGATATCTAGAAGAAAACTTAAGCGTCTGCGGAGTATCAAACGTTACCTATGGTGATGTTATGGTTAGAAGCCGAAGTGCGGTTACACCTAGTTCTCACCGGCTAGAACAAAATCTGACATAACCAAACCTAACGAATTGCGACCGGCTACACCTAGTGCTAACAGGTTAGAACTAGATGTAACCGCACTTGTTGGCTTGTAACTGTAATGTTATGTAAGAGACTTATGTAGGTATAATTATTATGGAGGGTTGATGTTGAAAACAATAATTAAATAACCTATCTACAAATGTACAATATTTACAACACAAATATAAAATACAAACCTACCTACAAAAAAAAAAAAACACGACGACGTGTTCGGGTTCGATTCCCACAGGACACAAATATTTGTGTGATGAACATAAGTATTTGTGTTGGTCTGGGTGTTTCTTATGTATTATAAGTATGTATTTACAAAAAAAAAGTATATAAGTATTATATCCATTGTCTAGTACCCATAGCACAAGCTCTGCTTAGTTTGGGACTAGATGGTAGCGTGTAAAAATGTCCCAAAAATATTCATTCATTTTATATTTATTTAAAATTATATAAAAAGGCGTGCTTAGGCGTCAAAGTATTCCTCCACATCGCTGTCATCTGGAAAAGTGCCCAGAAGACTGGCAGCGTTGCCACGTTGAATGGCAACGCTTATTCTTTGGCCAAAGAATGAATGAATGATGTTGAATGAATGTGTTTCTTCTTCTTTTCCAGGTATATTCAATCATTTTGTCGTGCTGATCATCCTCGCAATACCGCAGCTGCATCATCAACTATATCATTAAATAAAGTGATATTAGATTAAATAGTTATTATAAATTTAGTCTATAATCCTGTACATTTTGTATAATAGTATGTGCCATACACCTGTAATTACGTAGATACTTGTGCAATATTTTCTATAAAGTTGCGGTTTATGTTTTCCTCTATTACCTACTAACTAAAAGCAATTGCCATGCGAGACACAATAAAGATTTATTCATAAAGGCACGTCGTAAAACGAAATAAATTATTTGATTAAAAAGTTTTGTTTGCTTTAATTTAATGAATTTCTCATGTTAGAACGATCGCAGAGAGCCGTCCTTAAAGTCATGTTGAAAAAGCGTTTTAGATATTCAACAGCACAATTATATAAAGATGCCAAAGTACTCACTGTGAGGCAGCTGTTTGTTCCACAATCCGTCATGAGGAAACATGCTGACCTCCCCCCACCAGACCCTACACGCCGTAAGAAGAAGCTTCTCTGTCTTACAGAACCCCACAGGACTACTTTCGCTAAACGACAGCATTATGTCTTAAGCTCACACTTATATGAAAACATAAATAAAAACCTACATATTATCACTGTACGTAGTACATATTACCTCAATGTTCAAAACAACTGTACTGTACGCACGCCTACAATCAATGTCATTGGCAAACGGCCAAAATTAATATCCAATCTATCCATGATTTGCCCTACTGGAGATAGGAATTTGACATAAGCTCCATACAAAATATGTCAAATTTCTATCTCTAGTAGGGCAAATCAAGCATAGATTGGATATTAATTTTGGCCGATAGAAGGTAACAACACACAGTGGTTTCGATTCTCTTGTTCACGAACTAAACTTTTTACTTTTTTTTTCTCTTTTACTAATAGTAGATACAAGAAAGGGATGGCAACAATTTTAGAACTGTCAAATTAGACGTGTTAAATTTCTTTGTATTTAAGTAAGCACGTTCCGAGATCACGACCAAACTTGTATGGAAATTTAAAAATTTAATTCAGACCAAAGACATTTTTATACTAACGTAATAGACCACTACAGTGTGCGACTGAGATACCGATCTTTACGAAAAAACCTATATGCTAGAAAGAGACATAATAAAATGTCAGTAGAACCGATTTTGAAAATTGTAATCTCCCATAGCGTCCCATCAAAATATAATCTCGTATTATTTTATGAATTATTTCACAATCGTTCTGTATTTTATCCAATTAATATCAATAATCGTATTGGTGTAGTGTTCTGTGTTATACTGCTGTGTAATTTACATTATTAACCTAAAGAAAGAGATGTTTCACAGGTAAGTATCTGCAGGACAATACAACTTTCATAATGCTTATTTTCATAGAAGTTATTCTTTAAATCATTTAGTAATGCATTAATAACATGCAGTAAATACCGTATTTTCTACATAATATGTTATTTTAAATAATTATGTGTTAGATAAAAAAATATTGTGTACGTGAAAATGAAACCGTTTCGCATATGGATTGCTCAAAATATATCGATATGTCGATAGTTTCAATTATATATTTTTTGTACTACCTAGCACCATACATGTAACAAGTTAGTGTCCCTTACTGCTTTAAAAAAAATACAATCGAATTGAGAACCTCCTCCTTTTTTTGAAGTCGGTTGAAAGTATTGAAAGGTTGATTTAGTCCGGCCGCACATTGGAAGGAAATCACAATGATTCATTCATTGATCACAGAAAAAATCTGACGCACCTTAACCTATACCATGGTTGTACTTTTACGATGTTATAATAGTATGTTGTACGTCTATGGCAAAGAGACGTTTCACAGGTAAGTATCTGCAGGACAATACTACTTTCATAATGCTTATTTTACATTTATACAGTTAATTTTAGTACCAGCCCCGCAGACTGACAGAATTTTCCGAATCGTATGTCTGCTTTTGACATATTAAAATGTAAATACGGTGCTATTTTATGACAATGTGCGGCCGGGCTAAAAATGCTGTAAAATATTGACCGGCTAACTTCATAACTTCCAGATTTCCTGTAAATGCTGTTATTAAAGAAAAATGGATGGGCACAAATGTTAAAACGAATAAGCACCGTACCAGGCCCCTCAGAAAGTATTGCGAAAAAAAGTTTTTATATATGGGAGACTGGCCAGTTATAATGTTTTTCGAAAATATGATTATTTATAAGTAAAAATAAGTAAGTTCCAATTTCAAAATTTCCCTCCACATTTTTTGCGAGTTAATTCAAAGTATTGTGTCTCACTGAAATATGGATCTGCGCCGGGAACATTTTAGAGCTATGATTTTATACGATTTCAAGTGTCGCCTGAAACCGGATGAATCGTACGATAGACTTCAAATGGCATTCATGGATGAAGGCCTTTCCAAGGCAACCGTGTATCGTTGGTATAACGAATTCAAGCGCGGTCGACCAACTTTGGGGGATGACGAAAGAAGCGGTCGCCCTTTGACGGCTGTTACCGAAGAAAACGTGCTAGCAGTGAAAAATGTAATCCAAGACAATAGGCGAATTACATATCAGGAGATTCAACACATATTGAAGATTGGATCGGGAAGCGTTCACGAGATTCTACACAGCCATCTTCGCGTGAGGAGGATAGTATCACGCTGGGTGCCGCACAACCTCACCGATGCTCAGAAGCAGGCCCGGGTGGAATGGTGCCGTGATATGCTTAACAAATTTGAAGCAGGCTCGTCTCGGCGTGTTTACGACATCGTTACAGGTGATGAGTCCTGGATTTATCAATACGACCCAGAAACCAAGCGCCAGTCGACTGTTTGGGTGTTTCAAAATGAGCCAACGCCTACCAAAGTGAAGCGATCTAGAAGCGGGGGTAAGATTTTGATCGCCAGCTTTTTTAATTTGACTGGCCACTTGGTATCAATTCCCTTACGGGATCAAAGAAGCATTAATGCCGAATGGTATACTACCAAATGTTTGCCAGAAGTTTTCTCTGTTATAAGCAACAAGCGACCAAACACAGGGCTCCGCGGGATACTGCTCCACCACGACAATGCACCTGCGCACACCGCACTCAAAACGAGGGACTTCCTGGACAGCACGCCAGTCAAACTCCTGGGTCACCCTCCTTACAGCCCTGATCTAGCACCGTGTGACTTCTTTTTATTCCCAAAAATAAAAAATCAGCTCAAAGGGATACAATTTTCGTCGCCGGAAGATGCGCTGGCTGCGTTCGAGCAGGCTGTAAACGAGGTGTCTGCGGCGGACTGGAAAAAGTGTTTTGAAAACTGGTTTAGGCGCATGAATCTTTGTATAGAGGCTGGTGGAAAGTACTTTGAAAAGATTTGATAAAAATATATGTACGTATAGAACAATTTTTTTTAGTTTCGCAACACTTTCTGAGTGTCCCACGTATCTACTATTCTCCGCCAAATAGTGATGCTTGCATTGCTGTGTTTCGGTCAGAATGGTACGGGTGCCGGTGTAATTACAATCACATGAGACTTTCCATCTTCATGTTGTTTGGCGAACCGACTTGCGGTACCATTTAGGTAACAGCCTAGATGGTATTGCAGTTGTTATTGGCAAAGGTAACCGCTTAACATATGGTGGGCCTTTAGTTCGTTTCGCCATCCTATACAATAAAATAAAATTTAAAAAAAGCTGAAAGCCTCGAAAAAATTACAGGGTTTGCAGTAGATATTTTAAGGATAACTGTATCGTTTAATGAAATCACCAACGATCCATACCTACGGTTTGATTTGTTGCTAATTAAGTTTGTTTTCATGTTGCATGTTTACGTAAGGGTAAG
The DNA here is from genome assembly GCA_949699075.1 of Asteroscopus sphinx. Lineage (NCBI taxonomy): Eukaryota > Metazoa > Arthropoda > Insecta > Lepidoptera > Noctuidae > Asteroscopus > Asteroscopus sphinx. Next base: position 19,711,062 of record OX453013.1, read on the forward strand.
ATAATATACATATGTATGAGCGCATGTCGCCGTTAAACTTGATAGTTTGGTGAGTTTTCTAGTAAATTAAAGCTAAAGAAATTGTACCTGTGATTGAATAAATAAAATAAATAAAAACTCATCATAACGAACAACATTTACTATGGGAGCAACCACAGAGTACATTATTATAACTGGAGCAACCCTGAAATCGCGAAAAAAATCTGCTGTTTACTACATTTTGTCGATTCGTGTGAACACTAATGTAGGGAATAGCTGTTTTTTATTAGATTTCAGGGCTGACCTCGTAGTAAAAGTTGTTCGATAGCACTCAATAAATAAGCTCTTCAAATATGACCACACACGTATATCGGGAGATCATCAGTATTAACGGCGCGCGAACTGGGCTCTTTGGTCATCATTGCTAGAAACCACTGGTCTTGCTGTTCTCATGGAATACAAATTCCCATGAAACTTCATTGAGCATCTTAATCATGGAAGGGACTAGGTTGCTATCCGCGGCTCTAAGTTTGATCAGATAGGTCCTTTTTACTAAAACAAATCTCATAGATACAAAAAATACAACAAAAAAGTTTTATACACTTATTTTTCATGTTATATGATGGCGAAACGAGCTAAAGACCCACCTAATGTTAAGCGGTTACCTTTGCCCATAACGACTGAAATACCAACTAGTCTGTTACCTGAATGGTACTGCAAGTCGGTTCGCCAAACTGAGACATGAAGACGGAAAGTCTCATGTGATCATTCAATTTGTGCATTAAAAGAGCCTCCACGAGTGACGATATTTAATTGATCGTCCGGCGCACTCTGGGCAGTCAGCCCCGCTATCAACCTGCTGACTGGCTAATCTTTTCCCCACGACATGAGCTATTATTATTATGTAGCTCATGTCGACACGAAGAAGAAGAAGATTCAATTTGTAAAAATATACCATATTTAGAAAATGGGTTCTTGCAAATGCTAGATTGTCAAGTATGCGAATGCTAAGAGATAGATTCTTAGCCGGTTGCAAATTTAGCCTGCCGCTGAGAAAACTCTTTCTTGAGCTGACGCAGACTTGATTTTATATGATTCGGTCGTCTGTATCGAATCGAAAATCATGGCCAGGTTCTTGCTCCACCTCCAATTTCATCCTCAGAATTTAGTTGCACGATTCCAAAAACAAAGATCCTATATCTTTGTTTTTGGAATCGTGCAACTAAATTCTCGACATTTAATTCTTTGCCTATTTGAAATAAAAACTAACTAATAACTAGAAATTATCGAAACACTGATGTTTCTAAATCTAAGTCGATAAAATTATAATGTATAAGTCTGATGTGTAACTTAAGTTGACTGGACAAGAAAACTTGTCAAGTTCATAGATAATGTAATTTTTCATCAAAATTCAATAATTTGACCAATTCCGGAATCGTGTATAGGAACTTAGTTCCGGGATTGAAAACCTTTCTATACACCTAATTAAAACTAATATGATTAATTGTAAAATGTTCCGTGTGGTGCCGGACGTAAAGAATTGCACCAGCCTATATCTTCTCATGGGTGTCGTAAAAGGCGACTAAGGGATTCACCAGAGGATGGGCAGCAGCGTTCTCTGAGTATTTAACCAACCAACTGCGATCGCCAACCCGCCTGCCAAGCGTGGCGATTATGGCATATCCCCCCAATATATGCTTGGGGGAGGCCTGTGTCCAGCAGTGGACGTCTTACGGCTGAAATGATGATTAATTGATTTTTTTATTTCTTACTTATGTATTCCTTACCTTCGTGACATTAATAATGTAATTATAATATAGCCCTTAATTGCGTAACTCAATCTTTTAAAACAAATAAAATTATGTCTCGAATATCTGTAATTTTAAAACAATAGTTACTTAATAGCTTAGCAGTTTTAAAATACTACCACTCCTTAAAAGTAAGGCTGGTTGAACTATATCGATAATGCGGAAACGTCCATGTCACATCACTAAAAATCACCCCTACACGTGTCAATTTCGCACATAAACTCATTTTGCTTTCGGTGACGTGATAATGAGGTGACAGTGTCTCTATTACGTCAGTATAATACCTTTATGATTCAGACCAATTTGAAAGCTCTAAAATTGTTGCCATCCCTTTCTTTTATCTACTTTTAGTAAAAGAGAGCGAGTTTAAAATATGTTTAGTTCGTGAACAAGAGAATCGACACCAATAGGTACCTACCTATAATTTATTACGAGAAAAGTTTTAAGTATGAATGTGGATGTTTATAAGAAAACAGGCAGAAAAAGAAAAGATTGTAGATTGTGTGAAATACGATAATAATATGGACGGAACGAAAGTGAACACTGAGATGACGGCTGACAGACTCGAGATAAATCTATAGAAGAAAAATACATCACACCTTTAGCTCGTTTCGCCATCCTACATTATAAAAAAAAAAACATGCTGTGCCTATCTCAAACAACTACTTACATTAGGATAAGGGCAGGAGCGTGATGATGAAACAATTACAGCTATGCCATGTTTATAAGTATGTACTACCTATAAATCTATAGCAAACCAACCAAGATTTAATAAATCACTGTCACTTTTAAGTAAGATAGCGACAACTTAATAAATATGCAAAGTCGAACTAACCACGTCAAAATGTTACTGACATCATTAATTGCTATACAAGTAGGCGGTATATGGTATATGACAAGTTGAATTTACGAATAAATTAGTAATTCCGTGTTTATTTCTCCAGTGCGACAACCTGGTCATACTACCTGAGCTTTATAATCCGAAGTAATCAGGATTAAAATCCCCTAGTCCTAGGATAGTAATAAGCAGGCCATGTGTAGGCAAAAATATCAGCCGATAATCACTTACTATGGAACATAGGATAATAGATGGCTATAATCCAAGTTTGTGAAGGGACAACCATAACATTACACCTGTATTTCCCAGAAAGGGTAGGCAGAGGTCTATAGTATCTACACCCACATTTCACCAGATATGTTACAAGTCCCATGTAATAGGCCTACTTGCCTCCTATTTCCATTAACCGGACACAAATCCAGACTCCAGGCTGCTACTTAGAATTCCCGAATGAAAAACCCAATAAAAAAAATCTGACCTGTGAAATCAAACCCAGGACAATTGACAGAAGGAGGAGGGTCAGGAGGATCGCTTGGCAGTCGCGCTTGTGACCACAAGACCAACTAGGCAGCCAAGGGACAACACGCTTGGTAATATTATAATGCTGTTATTTATCATTTGCAATTTATCCTATTTGTGCCCCCACAATTGGTTGAATTGGTGGTTTTGTCAAATCAAATCAAAATGTTTATTTGTGTACACAGGTATTTTTGGTTTTATGTACATTATAGGTAGTATAGTCTCTCTGTATGCTGCCACAGGTGGCATAAAAATATTAGTGGTTAATATATATATATATATATATACATCATTATTTTATATATATATATATATGTATGTATACATCATTATTATATATTATTATTAGAATTAATAACATTTACATACCTATTCACTTTATTCATATCATAATTATTTAAAGCCATTTTATGCCTGCCTTGTCTACTCATGAAAGAAAAATATATAATAAGTCTTGGACGAATGTATATTCAGCAAACCCACGACAAATGGATCGATTAAAGCTTGAATATACTTTACTTCCTCCATGGCTTGAGTAAACATAAGTAAATCCTATGATGTAGCAAAAAATAAACCTGGATAGGTACTTTTATGACGTTATATATGTATATCCAAAATAATATAATGCTTTCACTTGTAAAACTTTCTTACCCCCAGCCATGGTGAGAAAAACACCCGGGTTATAGAAATCCAGATTCACACCAAAAATACCCTCCAATGCAGATGTGTAACTGTCCAAACTTCTCAATAGCAAAACCGAACTTCAGATTTACAAAACTGTTAGGCCAACATTAATGTACGTTGAGAAGCTTGGACACTGACGCTCAAGGAGGAGGATAAGATTTTGGTGACAGAAAGGAAAGTACTCCGTAAAGTCCTGGAGCAGACAGAAACACAGAATGGTACGCTGAGAATCTTGAAGATTAGCGAAATGAAACAACTGGTGGACGAGCCTTATATTTAGGCGTGATCAAAAATCACAACGTTATTAACTGCGTTAGCTCAGCCACCTCGAACATGGTGGAGTGTTAGTGCCGACACTTATGTATGGTAGTGAAAGTTGGGTATGGCAGAAGAAATATGAAAGCAGAATACATGCAGAAGAAATGAGAGCTTTGATAAATATGTGTGGTTGTAATAACTTCGAGACAAAGTGAGGCATAGCGTGATAAGGGAGTGTTATGAAGTGAAAGAAGATGTAGTGACAAAGATTAAGAAAGGTGGTTTATTTATTGATATAAGCTTTATTATACACCTTAAAGTACATTGCTCTGAATATGCATTTAAACTATTGTACAAATGGCGGCCTTATCGCGATCAGTGATTTCTTTCAGGCATCCTTAGGATGGACAAAAATTAACTGGACAGAAAATGGTTTGGGCATATATGTAGATGGACGAGAAGAGGTTGACGAAATAGGTATAAGAAACACCGGCTTCTTTCTTTCTTCTTCTCCGGATGGAAGAGTTGGAGGGGGCCGACCTTGGCGAACGTATCGCAATTCGCAACCAAATCTCGGACGTTCTCAAAAAAGGTCAGGTTAACAATGTTCTAGTCTTTAGACTACTTAACTTTAGTGGTTTACCATAGAATATATTATAGTAGACAGCTATTAAAACGAGGTTAATTCAAGTAGATAAAGCGAAAGGTGTGTCAGGATCGTAACAGGTGGAAATTCGTAGTCTCTGCGTACTTCAATGGGAAACAGGCGTGATAATATGTATGTATGATGTATGTATGTAAACACGTAAAAGTACATACACGTTATTGTAAATAAATATCACACAACTATACGCCGAAATAGTGTCCAGGCTACGGCTCAAAATCAAAAAGTCAGACAACGTGGACGTAGGTTCTAGATTCGGCAGAACAAGCATTCTATTAGTTGTTCGATATCGTTGTTTTTTTTTATAATAGAGGGAGGCAAATGACCAAGAAAGTTACCTGATGCCTGATGGTAAGCAATCACCGCGTCCCATGGACATTTGGACCATGTTCACGCCGTAAACATACCGGCAAGACTAGGCAGGGGAAACCGCTGCAGTTTTGGATTCACACAAAGAATCGTGGCGACTTAGATTAAAAACGGCGAATTTTTTACAAACAAATTAGGTAAGATTTTTAGGGAAGTTGGAATTGTTTTCATATTGATTCTTGGTCAATAAAGAATCATAAAGAATAATTCTTTATTCTTTTTAACGCATTTTACGCATGCGAAACGAAATCTAACGATTTAAATCGTGGAAAGAAAAAATAAAGAATAACTTTCGACATATAATTTTCTTTTATTCCTTCATCATCATCATCATTTCAGCCGAAAAACGTCCACTACTGGACATAGGCCTCCCCCGAAAGGGGGGATATGCCATAATCGCCACGCTTGGCAGGCGGGTTGGCGATCGCAGTTGGTTGGTTAAATACTCAGAGAACGCTGCTGCCCATCCTCTGGTGAATCCCTTAGTCGCCTTTTACGACACCCATGAGAAGATATAGGTTAGGTGGTGCAATTCTTTCGTCCGGCACCACACGGACAATAAAATAATACTTATAGACCGTTATATTTCAAAATAAATATATCAAATTTGGGCTAATTTCTGAACGCGTCATAAAGCCAGCTGTCAATTAAGTCTTGAAAATTATTGGGGACCCCTGAATCAATAGTAACCTAAGGTACCTATTTCTACTTCTCTAAAATTTTTATTTTTTTGTACAAATCCTTTAGTTTATTACTTTGTTTTTTGTACCTATGGATTTTGCCATTAATAAACTAAGCCATGGTGCCTTCCCATACCTACCTACTTCAACCAACCATTCCAGTGGCCTGATTCACAAACGTTCGAAAAGTTTCCGTTTCCGAAGTGAAATTTGACCGGCAAAAAAAAAACAATACGACCACTTCCTGCGACCATGAACGCTGCGAAGCATTCGAAACATCAGGAAAACCAATTTTAATAATAATACACGATGTAATTCGGTTAAACTTGTTTTATAAAGAAACAAAACGATTTGAGAACCGAACGGATTCGGAAACGCAACGCGAAATTCATGGAAACTCTCCCGTGAGCCATTTCTTGTCGGAAAGCACTCGATGTAGAATTAAAGGACTTTGAATAGCGTTTCTGAATGCTTTTTTCGTAATAAAACAAGTTTGACCGGATTACATCGCGTATTATTATTAAGATTGCTTTTCCTGATGTTTCGAATGCTTTTCATCATTCGTGATCGCAGGAAGTGGTGGTTTTGTTTCATTTGCCGGTAAAATTTCACTTCGGAAACGGAAACTTTTCGAACGTTTGTGAATAAGGCCACAGATCTTCAATTGCGGATAGTAAACAAAAATACATAAGAAATATCATCACGCCATAACTTTACACAGCTGTAAGTAGTACAATAATAACAAATTGACTTTACAATGTTTATTTATGGCATCGCACAATGATAGTCATTCAAAGAGATTTAATATAGGGCACTAGTAAATATTTAATGTCTTTGTAGTCATTACACGGATTGTCAAGCAGATATTATATTAGTGAATGTTGCACTAATACCAGTCGTAGGCACACTGAGGTAATATGTACGTACGTAGTACATATTACCTCAATGCGTAGGCATCGTCGCCGTCGTCATAACGAAGAATTTCAATTAGCCAAGTAGGTATTGTGGTGAATAATTCTCTAAGACATTTTCTTCCTGCCTGCACCGGGTTCAACTTTACCGCCGTTAGTTGCATAATAGAAGAAATGAATAGGTAAGTAACTAAGTACCAAAGTAGGTAGGTCTGTTCATGTATTGATGCGACGAGGAAGGTAAAATGCGGTTTCCATTAGAGACATGCCTGAATACTTTCTTTGCTTTGTACTTTTGTACGTAAGTAAATTGTACCTACGTAAGTAAACTTACATCAAGGGTGTGCAGAATTGCAGATTGGTCGACTGGGTGTATAGTGTGTGTGGGTGTGTAGTGGGTGGGTGTATGTGGGTGCAACGATAGTGTAAACATGTAATTCAATGGTATACCTACTGAACGAAAATTTTGTAGGTACCTATTATTTGAAAAAAAAAACAGAATGATTTGATGAAAACAATTTTTTTTTAGGTTTTTTGCGAAAATACGATGGCCATTTTTAGATTGTTTTAGGTTTTTTTTCTTTACTTAATTACTATGGGTGTTTTTCGAAATATATCTTAGTGCAATTATAAATTTAGCTGAGTAGTGTTGCAGTTTTAATCAAAATTAAAACTAATAAAGGTAGTAGGACAGGGATAATAAATGCACTTGGGGTTCGCAAAGGCCTATGGAAACCTGAAGCTGCGCGAAATGACAATTACCCATAGAATTACTACACAATTACCTATGAAACTTAAAAACCATCTACCTGCAGGCAAATGCATGTCTGGATTTGTGCCCGGTTAATGACAATAGGCTCGCCCCCTATTACATGGGACTATAACGTAACTGGTGAAATGTGGGTGTACTATTACACCGCTGCCTACCCTTTCGGGGAAATACAGGCGTGATGTTATGTTATGTTATGCAGGAAAATCAGAAGCACATTGTAGGTATACTTTCGATTGAAATATGGTATTTTTGCGTACCTTCTATCTATACACTACAGGTTATCCCTCTGCCTGTGGCCCAAGGGAAAACCCTTGTTAGGACATGTCTAGCTAACAGCATAAGAAAAAAAAACCCGCCGAATACATAACGACCTTGACGATTTGATTGACGACCTCTGTGGTCTAGTGGTTCGAGTGTCGGACTGCTGATAACGAGGTCGTGGGTTCGATTCCCACAGGACACAAATATTTGTGTGATGAACATAAGTGTTTGTGTTGGTCTGGGTGTGTTGCTTATGTATTATAAGTATGTATTTACAAAAAAAAAAAGTATATACGTATTATATCCATTGTCTAGTACCCATACCACAAGCTCTGCTTAGTTTGGGACTAGATGGTGCTGTGTAAAAATGTCCCAAAGATATTTATTTATTATTATTTATAACCTCCTCTTTTTTTTGAAGTCGGTTAAAAACTTTTTGACAAAAAAATAAAACCGACTTCAAAAACCTTAACTAAAAAGTAAAAAATAATCATTGTATGTATTTTAAAATCTTAACATAAACCAACATTTTGAAGGCGGCGCGTGATTGACCCTTTGCGTCATGTAAATATAATGTACAGTCGAGCGCATAGGTATCTATAGTAAATAAAAAACAGTTTATGTGAACGTATATGAAAATCACGCGCCGCCTTCAAAATATTGGTTTATGTTAAGATTTTAAAATACATACAATGATTATTTTTTACTTTTTAGTTAAGGTTTTTGAAGTCGGTTTTATTTTTTGTTAAAAAGTTTTTATTTCATACTTTTTAGTTGATTATTGCGAGGGTTCATTCATAAATGTTTATATAACCAGTTTGAGAATATATTTTTATTAAACTTTGCTATCCCACTGCTGGGCAAAGTCTCGCTCATGTTCTTCCAAACCTCCAATCACTATCGTGAAAAAAAAACACGCATATCGGCCAAGAATTCTTAGAAAAACGTACCAATGAGCAGATCATCTAGATAGGCGAAGCTAAAATAAACTGATTTATTGAAGCTGGTTAAAAAACTGCTCAACCTAAGTCAATAAAATTTATTTAATTTATATTTTCAATTATGGGACCACCGCGCGGGCTTCCTCTACCAAATAAAAAAACAACCACGTAAATCGCCCCATAAATCTCGGAGTAATTGGTGTACATACATGAAAAAAAAAAAAAAAAAATATACCCGCGGAATACATAACCTCCTCCTTTTATTGAAGTCGGTTAAAAATAGCTACATTGTGTTTGCAATATGAGTGGGCGTTAATATGTTTTCTAAGCCTAAATATGTTTTCTTTGACTTATAATATAAAACATCAATTTTACATAACAAGTTTTGTCTATTAGTTCTACACCATGTCATGTAGCCAAGAAAATAGAATCATCATCATCATCATTTCAGCCGAAAGACGTCCACTGCTGGACATAGGCCTCCCCTAAACATCGCCACAATGTCTAAAACCAAAGGGGATCCCCCATAGACTTATATATTACTTGAAATCATTGGGATCCCCATACAAGAAACCTCGAAAAACATGCATTTTTTTCAACGTTTTTGTTCCTTTTCTATCTTCAAAACAGTAATACATACCGGCGTCAGACTTCGTCTGATTATAGTGGCATACTATGTAGTTTAGCAACAAATACTAAAAACAAGACAAACATAGACATATGTGGAGGCATAGAAATCTACCTACATAAGAAAGAGATGCAAAAATTCACATTTCGCGTACGTTCGTTGATGTCTTTTGATAAACTCTAACATTGAGGTACTATGTAGTACTACACAGTACCTCAATGGTTTCTATGGGGTATCAGGTCGATGGGTGGTACGGAACCCTTACTGCGTGAGTCCGACACACACTTATCCGGTTTTTTTATTGTAAGTAAGCTACCTATTTTATCGTGGTGATTAATCTAAACTACAAACAGGTCCTAACGTAAGTACCTACATAACAAATAACTATTATTGTTGAATGTACTTATTTCATAAATTAAATTATTACAAAAAAAAACCGGCCAAGTGCATGTCGGGCCATGCTCAGTAGCAGTAGTAATTGATTACAAACGAATCAAATCGAATATTAATCATTGCTATTTTAGTTTTTGCAAACAGCGCTACCTAGCGCTAAATTTAAGAAGTGTGTCATATCAATATAACACAAAGTTTCTTTTTGTGATTTTGTTAAATATAAAGTAACTATAAGAGCATTATTTGCTAAGATCATTTTTCTCTAAGGTCAATGACCTATGAACTAGGACGTCTTACTTAAGTATTTTTCAGTTTTCTCACTATAACTCAAAAATTTATAATAATCTCTATCAATGTGGAAGAATATAAGTTTCTACGTTGCATAGTTTAGAAATGGCAGGGGGGGACACATTGCAAGCCACTTTGGCGAACTGTATTTCGCAGATGGTATCTCTGAAAAAAAAGTTATGTATGAAACATTACCTTCATTTTAGTAGACCTATTTAATGATACCCAACACGAGGGGCCGCAGCGAAAAAAAAATGTCATCCACATTTTACATGTATGGGTGCCATCCCAAAAATACGTTATCAAGATTTTTTTATTCTTTTAAAATTGAGATCTATATCTAAACCATTTAAAAAAAAACATTTACTTATGTTTATAACTGTAGAAGTTATTAAGCTGTAAAGGATTAGGACAGACGGACAGACGGACGGACATGACGAAACTTTAAGGGTTCCTTGTAGGACTACGGAACTAAAGTTGGGAAAAACGACTTAAAATCGTAAGCGTGTTTAAACGTTGTGCTTTTTTCTGCCAATGAATTTTTTTACGCTTTTGCCGCTTTTCGTTTTTTACTTCCAAAAAAATTGTCTTTTATTTGTCTACATTACACTATTCTAATTTACATTTAAACTATTTACAAAGTTCACTAAAAACTATACAAACAAACTACAATCGTCGCGTAATTACCAAGGAGAACATTCAAAAACGCATTCACTCGTTGACGACGAAAAATAAACTAAGCGCCAAAGCAAAAGCAAATCAATCAAGGTCAAAAACTTTAAAATGTTTAAACGATACGAAAATAATCAACAAAATAAAAAAGTGCTTTCTCTAAACAAATTTTACGTAAACGAATAAAATTTAATTCTGCCGGTTTCAAACCACCACCAGTCAACTTTGAAATTGAGTCTTATCTTCATAGAAACAAGGTTACATTTCAATCGTACTATTGAAAGCATAAGTTTGGTTTACGAAAAAGTCTAAACGAAATCTGCTTTAATCACAAAGCGTGCTTATACGCTTTTTTTTTATTAGACTTTTTTAAGCGCTTTTTGTTTAAACGCCCACTTCTATACGGAACCCTAAAAACGTAGACAACTTCGATTAAAAATCAAGTCGTTGCACCTCTACCACAGAGTATACTATACCTCTACTTTCGCCTCGGTTCATTGCTTTGCTTGTCGCAAAGTTGTGCGTTGCGCGTCGACAGGTGCGGTGGCGGCGCCACCGTCGCGTCATTTGGTTCGCTTCGCTGTTCACGTTCACGCGTGATCCCCACTCCGTTTTACGTCAATTCGAGTTCGTTCGCCGCTCTCTTCGGTGCCGGTCGCTAGGCTGTACGTGGTTGTTTCCAAAGTCCGCGAAACTTTATTCCGAAGGAAAGGGATGTGACAGAAAATAACGTTATTTTGATATTTTCTTGTGTTATATTGTGTGAAAACGTTGTTTTTATCTGTGACTAAGTAAAGTGTTGGGTTGGAGTGGTACTGTGAGTGTGATTGTGGTCACAGGTGTCGCATTCCAGGGGGGACGCCGACGCAGCCTCTGTACCCGATACAGTAGGCAGGTGGACCGCTAGACAGCCCTATTTATATGTAAGTAAACTATGTACCTCCTCCGTACTTTAGTTGGTACCTACTACCTACCTAATTAATAAAAGCCCTATAAGTTCCAAGTGTTGCCTACTTATCAATTAAATATAGGTACTTACCTACTTTAGTACAAGTAGGTACGTGGTTAGGTACCTGCTACCTACAATAGGTACCTAGAAGTAGGCAGCTGGTGCTAATATACATATAAGAAAGTACCTACCTACTTTGGTAGATATAAATATAAATCAGGAATGTCAGAATTTTGTTTAGGTAAACACAATATTATTTTTTAATAACTTAGCATTTTAAGTAGGTAGAAAGGTATTTATTAAAATTTAACATATTCAATCTAGCAATCAATTAAATCTAAAAAAAATATATAAATTAGTTCAATCTAGTAGGTACCAGGTACCTACCAAAATGTTAGAAAATATCTATGAATTGGTAGGTACCTACTAGTAGGTGGTTATAATTTAATTTTGATTTGTGAACGCTACATACATTCACAATTCAATTATACGTTACCTAGGTAGGTAGGTACCTACCTACCTAGATTTTTTAAACTTTTTTTTATGAGATATTAGGTACCTATATCGAAAGGTTTCGCAAATACCTACGATATTTCCACACAACATTCCCATTTTATATTCAGAGAAAGTTGCCGACTAGCACCATCATAAATTTATGCAGGATTTATAAGCATTGAAGACATGAAGTGAAGATATTTGTAAACGAATAGGTAGGTCCTAGGTAGGTACCTAGGCTTTGACAATTTATCAAGATGGAAACATATTTAACGTGTGTTGTTTATGGTCTGTGTTTATACGTAATGGATTTTAACGGGGATTTCACCAACTATTAATTTATTCAGTGCTTTCACTCAATCTTTAAAGGTCACCGAATTCTCAAAAGCTTTTGTATGACAGCTTCTTGATATGTAGGTAGGTAGGTACCTACGTTAAGGTTGAACATTACGGAATAAATAACACTTACCTAATCGATCAGGGCCTTCATCATCATCATTTCAGCCGAAAGACGTCCACTGCTGGAAATAGGCCTCCCCCAAAAAGGGGGGGGATATGCCATAATCGCCACGCTTGGCAGGCGGGTTGGCGATCGCAGTTGGTTGGTTAAATACCTACTCAGAGAACGCTGCTGCCCATCCTCTGGTGAATTACCTAGTCAGGGACTTAATTCACGTACCTAATTTCATGACGCGCCGATCAAGTTGCAGTGACACTGCAGTTCGTTTAAACAGCGATCGCCGTAGATAAGGGACTACGAAAAGCATTGTTTTTATCGAAACTTATCTGAAACGTTACTGCAATGTACTGCAACAGCACTTCTTTAGTTACGTGAATTGGCCTAAGTATCCTAGGTCATTTCTAAAACGATTTGCACCACCCTATATCTTCTCATGGGTGTCGTAAAAGGCGACTAAGGGTCCAGACCAGACTGACCTGACCAGAGGATCGCCAGCAGCGTTCTCTGAGTAGGTATTAAACTAACCAACTAGTAGGTAATTAGTTAGTAGTGCCAGTAGGCAGCTGTTAAATAAATAAATAACTGCGATCGCCAACCCGCCTGACAAGCGTGGTGATTATGGCATATCCCCCAAATTGCTTGGGGAGGCCTATGTCCAGCAGTGGACGTCTTTCGGCTGAAATTATGATGATGGTGAAGTTCCTATAACATGCCTAACTGCCAGAAAATAATAGGCCCGAGTATAGGTAGTTAACATTCTAGAAATTTTAAACTTCATAGAGCATTTTGACGTATTATTTGGTCCCACCTATAAATACCTCTCCATGTGAATAGCCAACCAACTATCAAAGAAATTGGTAATTATGACTGCTTCACCCATCACGTCTTATGTTTTTTGTGGTAAATACCTACTTTATATCTACAGTTATACACATTCATACGTGATGGCTAGAATATGTATGAGTAGGTCCTTACGTGTCAGGGCTAACAAGTAAAGGTACCTACGTGAATAAATTCTAAACACTATGCATAATTTTCCTAATTATTATTAAAATATATCCTGTCTTGGCGTGTATTTATTACTTCTCAAAATTTGCACACGTTCTAATCTAGAATAAATAAATGTCAGAATCGTATCTTTAAACATTGATATAGTATTGACCAGTATGACATAATGTTAACCAGCGACCTTTCTGTTCCATTCACCCTGTCTTTATAAGATTTATTAAGGAATAATAATTTGGGCATTCTAGTTCGCCAACAGCTCATTTTCCTAAATAGCTACTAAACATTGTTCTCTCATGGACATAATAATACCTACCACAGTTTGGTTAAACTGTGATAATACTAAGCACTTACAATTCTATAACCACGGGTACCTAAAATGTCTACAAGTAATATTTATATCTGCACTACTTTTTAGTTTTTCTCATTACTGGTCTGTGTTCTCATGTAACAATGAAAAGCGACACAAGCTGTCAGAAATGTATTCAGGCCTCAAAAGAATCGAAGGTACATCTTTCACTAGGTAGAACGCAATAGTATTAAAATTAACATCGTAAGCTTATTGTAATGAGAAGTATTATTTGTTTTTTTTGAACGTATAAACAAATAAACAGCACAGACAGCTATTTCGATTGTTCTTATTTGGGATTGCTCAATGAATCCGAAACCGTCACGATATTAGTAATCAAGCGAAAACAAAGTTCTAAAATAAATCAAACATCGAAAACTAATTTTGGCATAAGAGTTACAAATTGTATCCTAATTACGCACGGTCACTTAATTTCACAAGAACATACAAAACCCAGCTTGTAGGATCAGTAAGCTGAAGTGGCAGTGGGCTGGCCATGTCTGTCGAAGGACCGATGGCCGTTGGAGCAGACGAGTCCTTGAGTGGAGACCGCGTATCGGCAAACGCAGCTTAGGGCGCCCCCCTGCCAGGTGGACCGACGACCTAAAGAACGTGGCTGGGGGGGACTGGATGCGGAAGGCAGAGGACCGAGCGTTGTGGCGCAACTTGGGAGAGGTCTATGTCCAGCAGTGGACTGCGATAGGCTGAGTTGATGATACAAAACCCTCCATAAGATCTCATTATATTCACAATGTTACATACTAATTAACATTATTAAACTAACTACGTGTGCAGAACTAGTGATTACATTTTCTTAGCAGTTATTTAAAAATCAACATTAAAGAGACCTACCTATCTACCTTTTTTTTTTATATTCGAGGAGGAAACCTTCTGAAGGCTGCCGGCCTCATGGAGGACAGAGGCCGGGGTGTGTGGGATTTTTACCCACTAAAACCCCCCCGGTAGCCATCTTCAGCACAATAAGTGGGACTCCGGGAAATAATAAGCCTCCGGAGCCCTTCCTGTGCTATGCCTATTAGACACTTCTCAAGGGAGACTTTATTGTCTCCCCTTACACTTTCCCGATTGGATTGGTACACGGCGGCCCGAGACTACTTCGTGCCATCGGCATCCCTGAGGTCATTTTACTGGACACACAGAGCCTCCACTCTGTACGTCGTGACCTCAAAGGCTCCCCATTCTCCAGTCGCGTATCGATAGGGCGGGGAGTGCACCTTATAGCCCGCCTACCTACGGGCCGTATCTACTTTCCGACATAAATATGTCATGTTTATTTTTACAGACAGACACAAAAGAAGGGATTGTACGCATAAGTAATCTACAGTCTGTTTTTCAATATTGTCTTACGGCCATTATTAATATCCAATCTATCCACGATTTGCCCTACTAGAGATAGGAATTTGACATAAGCTCCATACAAAATATGTCAAATTTCTATCTCTAGTAATCGTGGATAGATTGGATATTAATTTTGGCCGTTATTCAGTAAGCAATCGTGGCAGGCAGGTCTCTTTAATGTTGATTTTTAAATAACTGCTAAGAAAATATAAAAAACTTTTACTCTCGATACAACACTAAACAAAGCTGTCATTGCTCCAGTACTGCTGATCTCACGTATCAAAACAAAAATTGGCAATTAATTGATACAATCTCAATAAACGTCATCAATATCACGCCATTGTTTTTAGTTAAAAGCACTGCTAACAATGACTAACTGTTTAGCGTTATTGTGTTGAACAAGAATTGTACACGATTTTATCAAACTGTATTCTTGCGTTTTTTGTCACATCTAATTGGCAAACATTGCAGTTGATGGTTTCAAATGTATTATTGTAAAAGATTTCAACGCAAGTTTGCAAGGCATGATGCGCGCAATCCATGTTGGCCGGCCAAAAGTTGTCACAAGACCAAGTCGTGTACTGTGGAGGAAGGAACCCACAGTGACCCATACGATTCCTCCACAGTGGACCCTGACATGACCTTTCCAGGAACTGCATATGGCTAGGCCTGACAGAACGATAGGCAAGACTTCTGTCCATTGTGTGTTGAGATTGTGATTGTGTTGGTACTGAAACATCGCGTGTAGGCGTTCGGCTACCACCCTTTTGGCCAGATGACCCAGAAATGTGGTTAGCACAAATGGAATGCCAGTTTGCTTTGTCAAGCGTTACTTACGCTACTTACTACGTAGACTTGACGAAGTTCTATCACGAAGGCTAATATCACCATAATAGTCTCATCATTCATCATTTCAGCCGAAAGACGGCCACCGCTGGACACAGGCCTCCCCCAAGCATATGTTCGGGGATATGCCATAATCGCCACGCTTGGCAGGCGGGTTGGCGATCGCAGTTGGTTGGTTAAATACTCAGAGAACGCTGCTGCCCACCCTCTGGTGAATCCCTTAGTCGCCTTTTACGACACCCATGAGAAGATATAGGGTGGTGAAATCCTTTACGTCCGGCACCACACGAAACAATACACGGAACTATAATAGTCTGTACGTACACATTATTTTGTCAAGTCAGCAGTTCTGCTATCACACACAAAACAAAAGACTGACAAAACCATTCAGATCCAATGATAAATTCACTTCTTTAAATAATTTACAAAGTAAACAGGTTCACTGTTCTAAGAAAAGTCTGATTTAATATTCTCACGAGAATTCCACGGCTAAATACGGGCAATTGTGCAAACACAAGACATTCCTCTTGCCTGATAAATATTTAATTCGGAGAGTACCTGTTTCGGTACTTAATTCACTATCAATATGCAAGATTAGCGTTCTATTTTGGAGCGTTTCAAGCAGGTCCTTAGAAACTTAATTTTTATCAAACACATTAAAATATGTACTATTATATTTAAAATCTCTTTGGTTTTTATAGTTTTAAGCGTTGTGTGATCGACACAATATGTAATTCATGTTATGGACACAGACATAGTAAAAAATATAGACGAAGTGCTGCGAACAATCATAGTGAAGCCAAAAAAAACTATGCTCCTTCATGTACAACCAGCGCTCACGCACACACATACACCTCAAACCGTGCTCACCCCTCTCAGTACACATGTCGCAGCATCGCGAAAGCAAATATCCTTCAGGTGCATGGTTTGTGTCTGGGCGCTGGTTGTACACGAAGGAGCATAGTTTTTTTGGCTTTACTATGATTGTTTGCAGCACTTCGTCTATATTTTTTACTATGTCTATGGTTATGGATTAGATGACTTCTAGAGCTGTGACGACGCTTTGCAGTATCTCAATCTATCGCGAGGAAATATTCATAGCTCGTGTACACTGCAAAATGTTTGAACTGTTAAGTGAAGTGATTTAGCTTAATGCACCCTTCGACCTCAAACCTCAAGAAGTAACTTGACACTGCAGATGCTTGGACAATCCAATTTCAAAGAAACTTTATGAGAACAATAAATTACTTACCTAACACAAACATCTTCATGACATTCATTATGTTTATTGGCTAGCCCAAACGACAGAATTAAGTGGAGCCGTGGCAAAATTATTCATAGCTCGCGTATACTGTAAAATGTTTGGACTGTTATGTGCCTCTTAAATAACTTAATGCATTCTTCAGCCTCACGAACTAACTTGACACTGGCCTAACAAGATGCTTGGATGATTCAATTTTAAAGAAATCTTAAGAGATCAATCAATACATCATATTTCACTTTATCTTTAAGTTTACTAGGTTGCCCAAATAACAGCGTTAAGGAAAGCCATGGAAATTGTGACTTATGTAGCTACTGTGCTGGAAAAACCTAGACAAGACTAGCGCAAAACAGTGAAGAATGGCGTAAAAGAGACTTAAAGGGCTTATAAAAGCTGCGAATGATGGTAACGACAAATTCGCTGAGCTTTATAAGTTTCTAATTGTATCGTGTTATAATGATTACTTTTAAAATTAAAAGTTGCCACACGTACTTAATTAAAAGCGATAAGCTATCCCACGCAGCATCTACAGGGGATGAGCTATTCCCATAAAATCGAGTTATGATCGGATCTATAACATGTGATTACGTATCCTGCCTCCTGAAGATTATTGCTATCCTCACAATTAACCGGCGGAAGCACACTAACAAGGAGACTAGTAATAAATGTCGAAACAAATTGCGTAGAATGTTTTGTGTTACTATTTACTCCTCAGAAAACTTAACAGGTGGTATCGAAAGAAATTATGTAAAGGAATTCTCAATATTTAAATCTACAGCAACGCCAATAGACCAACTTCGATTATAGTCCATCCTAAGGTTGTCTGGAAGAAATCGCCTTGAGCGTTAAGACCGCCCATTGTACATGTCTTCTATATAAGTCATATATGTTGCTATTTTCTTTTGTATACAATAAAGAGTGTTTGTATTGTATTGTATTGTAAAGCTAGCTAGCTGTAGGGCTCCGTGTGGTGCCGGAGCCGCACATAAAGAATTGCACAACCCTTATCTTACCTTATTATTAAAAGGCGACTAAGGGATTCACCGGAGGATGGCAGCAGCGTTCTCTGAACTGCGATCGCCATCCCTTCTGCCAAGCGTAGCGATTATGGCATATCCCCCCCTTAATTGGGGGAGGCCTATATCCAGTAGTGGACGTCTTTCGGCTGAAATGGTGATGATGATGAGCTGTTGGGATAGCTTATTCCAATACAGCAAGTCCTGAAGATGGGACTCCTTATGCCTAGCGTTAGGTACTGATTTATCAGGGTCTACATAGAGATATCAGATCTCAATGATCTTAGAAAGTTAGGTACGATTGCGTAACGCAATAAAAAAAAAACAGGACAAAGTAATAATGACAGTGAGTACTAAGAATTTGTAATTCAAGGCTAAATCATCAATAAATTACAACTAACTTGGAGGAAAAAGAAAACATTGCTGAAACCCGTACACGTATGTCTATTTAGGTAGGTAATAAGTTTTTGCCGTACAATTACGTATGTTTTGATTACAATTCATTGAGCAGTTTTAATGAGAATGGAAGAACATTCGTCCATCAACTGTTTTTTTTTGCTGACAATGATTATGTCAATAATGATTGTGTAACTTTAGTAGTATTATTTACCCCACAGCATATCGTAGTAGGCCGAATTGATTTATTGATTGTATTACACCGCTACAACAATCAACTTTTTGCTATTTCTTTTAATTACATCCCGAAACTAGCGGAGACTGCGGAAAATGTAAAATAAATTATAGGTTATCTTTTATACCTGGTCATTGCCTCGAACAATCTGTCGCCACTCATTTTTTAGGGTTCCGTAGTCCTACAAGGAACCCTTATAGTTTCGTCATGTCCGTCCGTCTGTCCGTCTGTCCTAATCCTTTACCGCTTAATAACTTCCACAGTTATAAGTAAATGAAATTTTGACAAAAAATGGAATAGATATAGATCTAAATTTTTAAAAGAATAAAAAAATCTTGATTACGTATTTTAGGGGTGGCGCCCATACATGTGAAATGGGGATGACAATATTTTTTTTACTGCACTCCCTGGTGTGGGGTATCGTTGAATAGGTCTACTAAAATGAAGGTAATGTTTCATACACAACTTTTTTATCAGGTATACCATCTGCGAAATACAGTTCGCCAAAGTGGCTTGCAATGTATCCCCCCCCCTGCCATTTCTAAACTATGCAACGTAGAAACTTATAGTATTCAACATTGATAGACCTTTATAAAAACTCTCTTTTAAAATTATTTCGAGTATAATGTGATTATAAATTTATGAGTTATAGTGAGAAAACTGAAAAATACTTAAGACGTCCTAGTTCATAGGACCTCAGAGAAAAATGATCCTAGCAAATAATGCTCCTTTAGTTACATTCTATTTAAAAAAATCGTCCGTGTGGTGCCGGACGCAAAGAATTTCACCACCCTATATCTTCTCATGGGTGTCGTAAAAGGCGACTAAGGGATTCACCAGAGGATGGGCAGCAGCGTCCTCCGAGTATTTAACCAACAAACTGCGATCGCCAACCCGCCTGCCAAGCGTGGCGATTATGGCATATCCCCTCATGCAAAGCACAACAAAAAATCGGCCCCTAGTCCCCGGCGGCCCCGCTAGCCCTGGTTACGGTAGCGGCCTAGGTAACGGCGGGGCAGGGGGTGCTAAGAATCCCCGGCAGAGATCCGGCTACCATAACAAAAAAAGACTGGACCTGGCAGCATACAATACACGTACACTGCGGACCGACGAGAAGCTTGTCGAACTCGAGGAAGAATTGAGCAGGTTACGATGGGATATCGTAGGGTTATCTGAAGTCCGAAGAGAGGGGGAGGACAGGATAATCCTCAAATCCGGTAACTTGCTCTATTTCCGGGAGGGCGATCAACTTTCCCAGGGCGGTGTCGGGTTTATCGTCCACAAGTCTCTTGTGAACAGCATAGTGAAGATCGAGAGTGTTTCGAGCGGGGTGGCGTGCCTTATACTCAGAATAACCGAAAGGTATTCGTTGAGGGTTATACAGGTGTGCGCCCCGACCTCGAATCACCCCGACGATGAGGTGGAGACCATGTATGAGGATATCTCGAGAGCCATGCATGGCTCTAAAACTCACTTCACTGTTGTCATGGGAGACTTCAACGCGAAACTGGGCAATCGCTACGATGATGAGCTGCGAGTGGGGCAATTTGGATATGGATATCGGAACCACCGGGGTCATCTACTAGCCGGCTTTATGGAGAAGGAGGGACTCTATATGATGAACTCTTTCTTCAGAAAGCGTGAGCATGGGGAGTGGACCTGGTTGGGCCCTGATGGTGTAACAAAAAATGAGATTGACTTCATTATGTCGACGAAGAGGCAAATATTCAATGATGTCTCTGTGATCAACGCGGTTAAAACCGGAAGCGATCACCGTTTGGTAAGAGGCACATTGAATCTGAACATCAAGCTGGAAAGATCTCGACTGATGAAGTCTACGCTCCGTCCAGCACCGATCCAAATCCAAAACCCCGAGAGCTTTCAGCTCGAACTTCAGAATCGTTTCGAATGCCTAGGGAGCTCAGTGGACGATTACAGCGATGGGTTTGTGGAAACTGTCCATACGGTCGGGTCTAGGATCTTTAGGACCCGTCGTACAAATAGAAACAAAAAGCTTTCTGACCACACTCTCGAGCTTATGGCGGAGGGACGCGAGATGGTTCTGCGGTCCTCGGATGATGCGACTGAGTACCGGCAGCTCAATAGACAGATCTCAAAGTCCTTGAAAAGTGACCTACGCCAATTTAATACGGAACGTATTGAGGACGCGATGGAGAAAAACGGGGGCTCCAAAGTCTTCGCAAGAGACCTGTCTATTGGGCAGAGCCGGCTTGCAGAACTGAGGACCGACGATGGCAGAGTCGTATCCTCCAAGCCGGAGCTATTGAAGGAGGTCGAGAAGTTCTATGGACAGTTATACACGTCCACCCGGACACCCGCTGTAAATCGGGCTCACGACCCAAGAGCTCGATTGACCCGACACTATACCGAAGATATCCCGGACGTCAGCCTGTACGAGATTAGGATGGCTCTGAAGCAGCTCAAAAACAACAAGGCACCGGGTGATGACGGAATTACGGCCGAACTCCTGAAGGCGGGTGGAAAACCGATCCTTAAGGCCCTTCAGAAGCTGTTTGATTCCGTCATTCTCGAGGGAAGAACGCCGCAGGCATGGAGCGGAGGTGTGGTGGTACTCTTCTTCAAAGGGGGCGATAATGCTCTACTGAAGAATTATAGGCCCATCTCACTTCTGAGCCATGTCTACAAGCTGTTTTCGAGAGTCATTACGAACCGTCTTTCGCGCAGGTTTGACGACTTCCAGCCTCCCGAACAAGCCGGTTTCCGAAAAGGCTTTAGCACCGTAGACCACATGCATACGCTGCGGCGGGTTATACAGAAGACCGAAGAGTATAACTTGCCTCTTTGTTTAGCGTTTGTGGACTACGAGAAAGCCTTCGATTCGATCGAGACTTGGGCGGTACTACAGTCTCTTCAACGGTGCCAGATTGACTATCGGTACATCGAAGTGTTAAAGTCTTTGTATGAAAACGCCACTATGTCAGTCCGATTACAGGACCAAGCCTCGAAACCTATCCTTCTGCAGCGAGGTGTGAGACAGGGAGATGTGATCTCTCCGAAACTGTTCACTGCTGCATTGGAGGATGTCTTCAAGGTTCTGGACTGGAAGGGGCTAGGCATTAACATAAACGGCGAGTACATCACTCACCTTCGGTTTGCCGACGACATAGTAGTCATGGCTGAGACCATGGAGGACCTCGGTACAATGCTCGATGACCTCAGTAGAGCTTCTGATAGAGTGGGTCTTAAGATGAATATGGACAAGACAAAGGTTATGTTGAATTCCCATATAGCACCCATTCCCGTAAACATCGGAGAATCTACACTCGAAGTTGTTGACGATTATGTATACCTAGGACAAACTGTCCAGCTAGGTAAGTCCAACTTCGAGAAAGAGGTCAATCGTCGAATCCGACTCGGTTGGGCAGCGTTCGGGAAGCTACGCAATATCTTCTCGTCCAAAATACCGCAGTGTCTCAAGACGAAAGTCTTTGACCAGTGTGTGTTGCCAGTAATTACTTACGGTACTGAAACGTGGTCGCTCACAATGGGCCTCATAAGAAGGCTCAAAGTCACTCAAAGGGCAATGGAGAGGGCTATGCTCGGAGTGTCCCTGCGTGATCGAATCAGAAATGAGGAGATTCGCAGGAGAACGAAAGTAACCGACATAGCCCGAAGAATTGCCAAACTTAAGTGGCAGTGGGCGGGGCACATTGCTCGCAGAACGGATGGCCGATGGGGCAGTAAAGTTCTGGAGTGGCGACCGCGTACTGGAAGGCGCAGCGTGGGTAGGCCCCCCACAAGGTGGACCGACGACCTGGTGAAGGTCGCGGGAATCCGCTGGATGCGGAAGGCACAGGACCGGTCGTTGTGGCGATGCTTGGGGGAGGCCTATGTCCAGCAGTGGACGTCTTTCGGCTGAAATGATGAATGATGATTTAAAAAAATCACAAAAAGAAACACACTTCTTAAATTTAGCTTCATAAATTTAGCGCTAGGTGGCGCTGTTTGCAAAAACTAAAATAGCAATGATTAATATTCGATTTGATTCGTTTGTAATTAGACCTACTTAAGGAACCCTATAATACTGAGCATGGCCCGACATGCTCTTGGCCGGTTTTCATTATTTGTTGTACCAACTGTGTTTGCCAACCGGCCACGGAAATATCGTGGAGTTAAAAGTCAATATTGTGAACACCATGTCCAAAGCGTTTTTTATCGAAAGCTTGATTTTTGTACCTTCTGAGAAGTTAATGTGGGGAAGTAAGTTATGCGTGGCAAATGCATTTCATGGGTCTAATGGTGAGGAAAATGTCGGTTGTGGTTCGCAGTTTTTAGGCGTCTAACCTGGATACATTGATGTGTCACTCCGTCTTGCTTCTTCTTATCGTTTCAATGCCAGTCAATGGTTCAAATATTGTTGGAATAAAAAGTGGCCACTTCAATGGCGTTTTCAGTGGCGGCGAATAGATCATCTCTTTTATGTTCGGGCACAAGGGACACGTTAGCAAGTGCGACATGGATTGCTCTGTGTCACCGCAGTCACAGTGTGCAAGACTAGGGTCCCTAAACCCCCATTCACACATATTAAGTATAGCGACCAACCTGGGTGCGAAGGCGATTAAGTGACTTCCACACTCCTCCTTTCTCCTGTGGAGTAATAAAGCCAGGAGATGGAGGGTGCTTTTCAGTCCACAATTTGCATTTGGCGGCAGCTGGGTGGTCTTTGATAGCTCGTGTGCTGCGCAAAAAGCTTTTGCGACTCTTGAGACGGCCTTCCGTCTTGCTGTATTGTGATCAGCTATGAAAATGCCAGCTTCATCTCTTCTCTTCCCATTGATTTTGAAAGAGTTGGCAAAATTAACGGATTCTCCCAGATCGTGCGTTAGCGTAAGGCCACTTGTCACACGTCTTTGTCTTCTTTTTGCAGTAGATTGTTTTCAACTCTTCAGAAATGCATAAGCAGTCCGTAAAGGACACAATGGAATGGCCTTTTTGGTGTCTGCCTTTATTGTTCATCATTCAGAAAGTGCTTATTGGTTTAATCTTATTTTTTTATTATACTACCGACTGCGTATAATATGCTTAGAAGTTTGATGTATTGAAAATTCGTGCAAATAATGACAGAAAAGCTAAAAGGTAATCATTTACTAATTTGGCTCCATCAAATAAACTATCTTACACTTATACTTACAACTATACTTTTAATAATGATAATGAATTATATACCTTGCGAACTATCTTCACGTCAAGAAATCTTCAATAAAACATTGACAGTCTAATTTCAACAGAAAATTATGTCTATTGATAAATTGTGATAAATTATACCAATCAGTCGAAACATATTAATACATGATCAATAAGATTTGAATATCTGTCTTCACAAGTCACAACTGCATTGTTCTGTCAAGTTAAGGTCGATCAGACTTGTTCGTCGTCGCCCTTGCACTATATCCGTCGCTTCGCAATCGAACAAGTTTCGATATAAATAACAATGCTGGTGATTATGAATTCGTTACTAACGTTTACGAATTAGGTACGCGTAGTTCGATGAATGGTTATGTTTGGTTCGCAATGTGTGCTTTCGGAGCTTTTTGTTCACGGTCAACTGGCAACTTGAAGGTAGAAATTGTTTGCGTATTTGTACTTTTAAAATTAAAGTAGGTACTATTTATGTTAATCCCCCACTAGAAGGATTTCACAACATAGGACTGTATTTTTTTGTGTTCATGGATGGTGTACCTTTATCGGAATTTGAAGCGATTACGAAACGCAATGTAATGCCATCAGAAATAAGTAAGTAAAGTCAAGAATGATAGATTTCCGTGAGACAAGGTGATGGGTTCTACTTTGAAAACGAAAATAATCTACCATAAAACCTACTATTAATGTTTAAAGTTTATTAAATATCTACCTTCACTATAAGGATTGCAAAATATACAATTATATTTTTTTGTGTATTTATGAATGTAGGTCCTTTATCGGAATTTGAAGCGATTATGAAACGCAATGTCATGTCATCAGAAATCATGTAGATAACAAATGCTAGAATTCCGTGAGACGAGGAGATGGATTCTAAAAATTTCAAAATGGTTGAGCTTTTACTAATACTTGTCAATACCAAGTATTAAAAAACCAATGAAATAATGAAGAATGCAGCCGTAAATCTTCATCTAACTTCAAGGTAGCGATGCAATAATGATCACATACCACGATGACTTAAGACTGATATCACATGATCACGTCATACTTTACAGAAATTACGCGGTCAAGCAATAACTTTACCGATATTATCGAAGGATATGGACTCCACAAATCACCATTTATGTCCTGTGTACCGCAGATAGCATCGAAGCACAAGAAATAATTAGGTCTCGAACTATTTTAATAAAAGTGAGTAACTAGGTAATATAATTACTACTTATAAAATATGTACAGCTGCAAAACAGCAAAAAATATAAAAATCATGCGCAAGCTCATATCAATGTTCACGTGTTCACTCTTTAATATTTTTTAAATCAGAATTCCGTTTTCAAATATATTTCAAATGTCAAGCGGGCTTATTGTACGATGTCTGTATTTTATAGTATTTTTTTAAGTTGAGACTTTTTTATTGCTCAAAGGCATTTCCAAACGGACGCACGAGGTCTTCTTGTCTCTGTTAATGCGGTACTTTTCTAGCGTGGCGTTTCAAAAGGTAGTTTTACTGTTGAAGTAAAAGCAAATACCAATAAACAGTACTTACTCAACTACTGGAAAAGGAATTTCTATTGCTTTAACAATTTTTAGTTTTTTGTAGTATCTGATTGTTATTATTCATGAAGTAGCATTTTAACTATACAAAGGAATTTTAAAATTTTAATGCTACTTATTTATTCCAGTAGAGAAAAAGTCTTCCTTCTTTTATTTCAGTTTATATAAAAAAGTAAAACGTACCTTAATAGCGATACTATATTTTAAAGAAAGAAAAATAAGAAAAAATCAAATTCAATAAATACTTAGATTAGTTGACTTACCTCATTCATGGTCAAAGTAACATAAAAGTATATAGTATAAAGTAACGTATAAGTACATAATGAGGAAAACATCTCTATGAAATGAATCAAACCTGCAAATAATTCACATAACCACGTCTGTCTCAAATACCTCTGTATTAACAATTACCTATCTCCTCGATGCAAACATCATGGTATGTCGCAATCGCATTGTTTTATCTGAGCTTGAAGTACACTAATCTAACCTGTTGAGGAATGTGAGGCCGTGTCTAGCCGCCTTTGTGAGGCACGTAAAACCTCATTTATCTGATGTGACAGCTATGAGAATTCAGCATGATGTTGTGCATGTTTGGACACGAATCATGGGACACAGGGTGACAAATTGGGTAGGTAATAATTAGTAAGAAACCAGATCTTTGGTAGCTGGCTAGTTGCTTGTTTTGTTGCGAAATTCTTCATTGTATGGCTTTAATCCTGATTTGTGGTATTGTAATTTGTATTATGTTGCTTTAAATTAAATACTGCCCCGTTGGTCTAGTGGTCGCAAGCGCGACTGCTGAGCGTGGGGTCCTGGGTTCTATTCCCGGGTCGGGCAAAGTGTTATTGTATTTTTCCATTAGGAAATTCACAGTAGCAGCCCGGAGTATGGATTTGTGCCCGGTTAATGGCAATAGGCTCGCCCTCTATTACATGGGACTATGACATAACTGGCGAAATGTGGGTGTACTATACACCTCTGCCTACCCCTTCGGGGAAATACAGGCGTGATGTTATGTTATGTTAAATTAAATGTTGTATGTATGTTCTGTGGTTCGGTTTCGTTACCAGAAGTTGATTGACTTCTCTTTTAACACAACATAACATCACGCCTGTATTTAGGCAGAGGTGTAATAGTACACCCACATTTCGCCACTTCTCTTTTATACATAGGTATTTTCTACGATCAACATAGATGCAAAAAAAAATTTTTTGTAGGTTAGTACAATTGATTTTAAAATTATGTGCTGTTCTCCTAATTTATGCATACAAAATATGAAGTCATCAATAAAGAAAAATCTGCGTCTATTCAACAGTTTTCTTTTTAATGGAATCATGGAATACATGATCCCAAAAATGTTTGATCTTCATTAAGAGTTCACTGGGATGCTATCTTCCTTAATTTATTATAAACGACGTGATTAAATTCTGCCTCTACTTCTAATCTATCCATTAAGAAATTATCGTTACGTTTAATTGAATAATGCCTTTGCAGCACGACACGACTTCTGATTTTAGCTGTAACTATAAATCTAATACTAAAACACGGCGTGTGTTGGGAGCGGCTTACCTTTGGCTGCCGAGGTCGACTAATGTTAATACCTCTACAACAGGCAATACAGGCACTGTATCGGCGTTATTAATGTCTGCGCATAACGTTGCATCTAAAGTGCATTTGGCATTTTACTGTTTGTCAGGGTTAGGAACCCTGGCTGTGAAACTACACGTGAATGTTTAGAAACTTTAGAAAGCTCCAACCTATGAGGTAAAATTGAATTGTACATCGGTTGTTGTGTTACATACCTACTTGATTGGCGTCAGTCATGTCATGGTGATGGTGAATGATGGGCATATTATATCCACGTTGTGCTAGTTTGTTTCAGAATGACTGGTAGTGGAGTATGCGATAGTACAAATATGTTTTATTTTAGATGTTGTTTAGCGGGAGGTGAAGGGCAAAGATTACTTGGCAAAATAACTGACAAGCATCTTGTCAGTAGCCGTTTCCTTATTTTCTCCAAGCCTATTGCTGGGGAAAACATACGAACAGTTAAGGCCAGTTTCTAGTCGTCAGATGTTATCAACGTTCTTTTCGCTGCCGCCTCTTTACCTGAATCAACATGATCGTCATTTACGACATCTAAACTAGCAACTGCTGCTATAGGACGATTCTGTGCACCAAATTAGTCACACATTCTTTGCAATACCGTGAAAGATCATGACAACATTCACACATGTAATTCTAAAGGTGCTAGCAATTTGCATCAAACCGTGCCGCGGTGTCCACACAAGCGCGAAATCTGTCACTTCTGTCACAATATAGCCCTCGTGACTTCGATTTTACGTAAGTTTAACCTAATACAGAGACAATGGCTACCTACTTCACCTGATAAATTATTTGCAACTTATAGGGTCATAATGTTCATAGTCGACCAACCGACTTTGTAGGTGGTGGTCGATATCGTTATGTCAACTAACGAGTGTTATGAAATTCACTATACGTTGTTTTCTTAACTTTCTCAGTACACCAGTTAAATAAGCTTTGCAGTTCCATAATGCATAATTCATTAGAGTCAGGTGCTTTGAAGGAATATATTTTCTAATGTTGGTCTAGTTAGTATTTTTAATACACTTTTTTAATCCAATTGATTTAAAATATCAGAAGAATTTTCTAAAGTTTATCCTCGGATGTTTATCTGACATCTACGGGGAATTTCTTCAGTGGTTATGTAAAAGAAACTTTATAAAAAAAATACTTCTGAATTTATAACATATTTTGCTTAATACCGTTAATCCAAGCCCTGATAAAAAAAAACAGAGCTTTTAAAGTAAGAGACGATAATCAAGCAGTGCTCTAATCTGTCTGCCGACCCGCACTAGGCCCGTGCCAAGCAGTGGGACGATAATGGGCTGATTATGATTGTTCTCATTAGTGTCGAACCTGTATCTTCCTTATTTTTTGTCATATAGTTGTGTTGTAAAAACTCGACTTATTTTTGACGAGACAAGAAATGATTTCACTTCTCAAATCTATAGGCTAAGAAAAAACGGTTCAGTACCATTTTCTCCTGTGTTTGTCAACCATTTTTTTATGTAGCCATCGACGAACTTTATGGTATTATCAATAAAAAAACTTGGAAATAGTTTTTTTTTTTCGGCATAGTTAAAGTGTAGCATGAAAAAATCATGAATTACGGTCGAATTTCGACCATTGGGTGACCTCTCGTTAATTTTAATACAGAACGTAATTTAAGTTCCCAAAATCAGGCATATATGTATTAATAATGTACTTAAAACCCAATTATTTAAAGACTAAATGATCTGCTAATAGTGTCAGGCAGGCTAATAATAAGCCGACAGTGGGTAGGAATGTACTCTAGATAGTAGTCGACCTCAACTCAGAGCGAGGACACCTAGCGGTGACGACAGCACTTTTACTTGTAAATTATTAATTAATATTAATATGATAAGGATCCGTTTTATCGTATATTAGCTGTCATAAACACATGAGACTTTTGCTCTTCCGGCTCAGCGACACAAAGTTATTCTTGGCCTCCGAAACTAGAATTCTATACTTTCCACGATCATGCACGATCCCTCGCTTGTGGGTAACCATAGAATTAAAATGTGGGTAACTTTGGCAGATCAACTGCCACAACAACACTCGAGCGATGTCTGGGGTGATTAATGGTATTTTGTCACGTTTTTATTAACTCGCTTTCTGTCTTGTCTGTTATTCGGTACTAATTTTGCAATCGATTTTAAACTCCCATATGTATACTCCCGATGAGCCAGAGACTTGAAACTTTAAACATAGGTCAGGACTGGATGACAGTGCAATACTAACTCGCTTTCGTTTAAAAAAACGTGGTATAAACAAAGCTTTTTCGTGAAATTATTTTATATTAGTTTGATTATCATTTAAACAATATTTTAATAATTTCTTAGGTTTTCGCGATCACTACACATTATAATAAAACAAGTTTAACCGGATTATATCGCAACCAATTAGGAAACCAATCTAAATAATAAACGCGATATAATCCGGTTAAACTTGTTTTATTATAAACAATATTTTGTTTGAAGAAACGAAATAATGATATGTTAAGTCAATATTAAATTAAGATTCTTTTTGAAATTGGAAGCACATCATATTGTACAACTTATATGTATAAGATAAGCATTGCTTGGATACAATAATAACAAAAAAGATGCTGCTACCTGTTTGTTTGGAATTTGTATACAGGTAAAGATTAAAATTAAAAGCATCTCATATTTTTCTTCTTCCTTCCCTGGTCCCTTTATTTGAGGTCGGTTCTCCTCACATTTCTGCGCCAAGTTGTTGTTGTTGTAACTTTCTATGTTTGGCCACCAGATCATTGGCAAGTGGCCTCTACCTCTCTTCTGTTCCGGTAGGTTTAACGCGATCTGTACCACATGGTTCTCGCTGCGTCTTTTGAGATGTCCATACCGTCTGAGAGTCCATACCAATGAGACCTCATCTAATAGAGGAAAAATAATTAAATTGGATCCTATCTGACCTTTTATACCTATCACAAAATAATTGACATTGGTATTATTTTTCTTCTACAAGAACAATATTACAAGAAATATATTATTTATTCGTGACTATTTTGACCTTGTCCCCGTCACACATGTAGCCTGCAAGTGTTTTATAAATTGTAAGACACTGTTGAATTGACACCTATAAATAAAGACAGCGTAATTTATTTTTTTCTATTCGGTTCACTAGTCACGTTGAGGCACATTGGCACTTAAATAGTCCGTGAAATAGATAGACTATAGGCCAAAATTAATATCCAATCTATCCACGATTTACCCTACCAGAGATAGGAATTTGACATAAGCTCCATACAAAATATCTTAAATTTCTATCTCTAGTAGGATAAATCGAGGATAGATTGGATATTAATTTTGGCCGTATAGCTATAAAAGGCTGAAGTGTCCCCAGTCTGCCAGTATTATTGCCCCAGAACAATTAATTATTATTACTTCTACGGTGATTTTTATAAGTCTGTATGTTTGATGACAAAATAAATACTTAGAAGACTTCAAACTACAAAGATTTGTATGATTTTGCGAAAAAAACACAATAATACGAAAATAACAGAGATTCAAGATTGAAGAAATCAGGCTGAGGAGTTGGGTATCAATAAGTCAAAAGTTAATGAAATCTACTTAATAAGCTACTAACTGTTTTATAAAAGCCAGATAAAAATAAAAATAGCTTTTGCTTCATTCTATAGTCTTTTGTGATCAAAATGGAGATGTTGTCAATTCCACAGTTTTTTCATAGGGTTACTTACAGTATAGAAATGTCTTTGAGTTTTTTTTGCATTATCAAACGTTTCACGCGGCACTATTGTGCGCTACGTTTTGAACAGGTATTTTTTGCCACGGAACAATTTCGCGAAGTCCTGTTCTTTGGAATGCTCCGTTATTGGCTTAAAATCATTACTGGTACTTCAACAACTAATTAGCCTCTGCAGACATTAAACCTTACTGAGTTTTATTTTCTACTGAGTAATAAAAAACTTGAACTGTCAATTTGGATCGTGATTCAACGGACGGTATCATTGCTGCCTCAGCAACATTCGCCATCCTTTTCCCTGGTACACGGCTCCTATTATAGCTATCTCGTTCCCTCATCTAAGAGTCACATGTATGCTTCTTGATTGGACCATCAACCTGTTTGAATAGGTGTTCCTTCAAGAGATGGAATCGACACGGTGTATCCTGTGGACATTTTTCAAGTCCATTATAAATGAAACTGTATGTGGAAATAGAAAAAGAAGGATACAAATGACACGGTCTTTTGAACGTATCTAGTTGGAAAGCTTTGTTAAAATCATTGTGTGGGAATGTAGTGGGCATAATGACATTTTTGTGATTTAATTAATGCCTTGAGCTCAGTGTGTTGCGCCCCTTTGTTCCCATCCCAAGCCAGCTCATTATTCAACTTTCAGAGGCCTACAAGGCTAGCAGTTCTTACCTTAACATGTGTAATTAATTAAGTTTTATGACTTTGTCCTGTTTTTGTAGCTCCAACCGACTGGACATGTCGTTTTTTTCTTTTGACCCTACAAAAACTTGGAAGCACATACCTAAGTTAAGAAATGTTACGTTGATCATATTACAAGGCATTCGACATGTACCGTTTAAATAAAGCGTACCAAGTGCACCGACGATATACCTGCTCCATTTCTCAATTCGGTCCTAAAGAATGTAATTAGTCGTTGCCCAACTGTTCCGCTCGATCAATCTTTGTTTTGGGATTCCAACCTTTTTGTTTTATCATTGAACGTCTTTATTACGTGTCATTAGAGTTCACTAAATGGAGTAAAACAACGGGAATCTTTCAATTAACGCCGACGACAAATGACGTTTGCGGCTCATCGGACAGGAACGTTCGCTCGCCGAGACAACCACGCTCAGCTTGCGTCTATAGAGTTAAGAAACTTGACCAGATAAATTCGTAAGATAATGTTTTTATTACCTACGTATAAAATGTTATATCTTCTCCGTTAGTTATGTGTTGTTTTTACCTTTGATTTAGCAATGTAGCACTGATACATATCTATTAAAAAAATATAAAAGCTTAAGCTTTAACCGGATAGCCTACTTACATGAGTCAATGATTTCGTAAGTTTATATTATAACATGATTCATTTTATTTCCGGAAGCTTTAGTTAAATTGAAAATATTATTAAATATATTGTATTGTACTTTAACCCGTAATGATATAGTAGAACTCTAAATCACGTTGTATTTTTGTAGGAGCCGTGAGACAAAATCGAGTTTCCTCTATCTCGTCTAACCGCACTGAGTCTATCCTGCGGCTTCTTTGAATGTGCCCGAGCACCGTGTCGTATCCTCCCCCCTCGCTTCACCGATCTGACCACCGCACCGCCGAATCCTCGGAACCACGGTCAATCGTCTTTTGTTTGTTAAACGCGATACAAAACCAACACGTACACGGAATAAAGCACCGTCATATTTACTCTTTTTCTGTTCTCAATCGGCGCAGTCTCTCGGCTGCACAACAAATAAAAGGTGCTCCAGATCGATATTTATGTATGAGCAACGATTACTACCTCTATGTTGCAATTGTGACTTGTAACTCCGAAAGTTTGACGTAATAGTTTTGTAGCTAAAACATGACAAATAGATTATAATGGCTTATTATGTCCAGGCCTAAATGGGATCTTATTTCATCAATGTTTACTATCAATGCTGAAGTGACAAGTTTATGGACCAAATATTTTATTGTTGGAAATCATTGAATTATCTTTGAGAAACTTAAACGACCACTAGCTTTGGCAATAGTAAGAGCGAGCGATCTTTTTTGTGAAATAAAACATTTACCGGTGTATATTAACGGGCTTCGCTCGACAGGCGGGCGTTGGAGCGAATAATCGATCCAAAATGAAATAACTGGGCAATTGAATGCACTTAAAGCTACTTACATCACTTTCGGGTCTCAGGCCAAATTGTCCATTGCAGCCATTGCAGCATTGAGAGCTCATAAGGTCCACTCTTCATCTTGTCGACTTTTAGACTGGTTTTAAGACTCCACCCAAACCGATTTTGACAGGAGGATATTTTTAGGCTCTTTATCATGGCCATATACTTGGAACTGTTTATCACAACACAAGTGTGTCTTTAATCACGTGTCCAAGTGATTGATTATCTAGGTAAAATCTATACAGTGATCTACTTCATGTTCGTCTGACATGTTTCCATTAGCAAAATTATGATCTAACTAATATTATGACTTCTGTGACGTCAGAAAAACCTAGGTTCTGATTCTGACAGTTTTATATTGTCCATTGTAGAATAATAACATCTGTAAGTTTGGCTAACTGTTCTTTGATAAAATAATTGAATGACATCATTTTAGAAGTTGAGATGCTTTAGCTGATTTCTTAAATTCTACTCTTTTTGTCTGAAGTTCATTCGCCGAGCTTTGCTCAGAAAAACTAAAAACAACGGTTACACAAGCAAGAAGTCAGATTCCTCATGTTATAATAATATTACTGCCTTGTTTTAGAGCCTCCATAAACTTTGGCGTGCCCAAAACAGCACTTAATAAGCTGGGATCGGTAACGAGTTGCAGAGACATGCAGGAAACATGACGTCATTTTAAATATTTTACCTGTTTCCATGCACCAAGCCTTTATGAATGTGTTATTTCATACTAAAGGTAATTGCTTAGATCCCTATCATTATTGTTGAGCACGGCAGGATGACTCCCGGCGAGGGAACTAATCTCGCTTGTACTTTAGGTTGCATTAAAAAAACTTGGGTCTTTCTAATCGTGGGAAGTTCCGATGACTTTGTTTTCGATTAGGTCCATTATGTTTTGGAATAACTCTATTTGAAGAAAGTGTTTCAAACTTGTTTTATTCTTCGGCTACTGTTTGATTTTCGGTTCATGCAATTTGTTTAACATTAACGTCTTTCAATTTTTATTCTGTTTGAGCTTTTAAGAAAACGTGACCGTTTACTGAAGTTTCTTTTTTGTCCTCTGGTACAATATTGCCGGTAAAAACTTTTTCGGTTATAATACTTTTTTCATATTGGAATATGGTGTTTCATTTTGTTTCAGTTACCAATCGTACTTATGTTTACCAACGTGCGTTTGATTTGTGACACTGATAAGATTACATAGTCGGGTTCCAACTTCCAATCCGACATGCAGTTTTTGGTTTTTATTTACCCATCGTCACACCAGGTACACGCAAACCAAAAGACACCCGATACATGTATCATACCTCCGGATGTGGTCCTTACATCTGTAGAACCAGTTTGAGACACGAACTTTTTGTCTCACTATCTCATCCATTTGTTTGCAGTCGCGGTTGGCCATTAGCCGACTGTTTGATGTTAGATTATATGATAGAAGAATGGGTGCGGCTTTATATCCATACGTGGTTCTGCGATTTCGGGGAACGTATGTGGTAAAAACTTGGATTCACAACATTAGTGCTGCTTTTAATGAGTTGTTTGGTATGTATTTTGTGTTGTGATTAAGAGATGATGATTGTGATGTTTTTGTTGAAAATAGTTGTTTGAGTAAATTGATTAGTGGTTAATTTCTTCTTTAGAGATTGCTTGGATATACGTATGCGAGTGTTTCATTTTGCTGCGTTAAAATTTTTTAATGTTTCAAGACTACTATAAGTATCATACCACCGTATTCCATTTTTAATCTATCAACGAGTGCAAGCCGCCGGCGGCCGCGGAGAGCTCATTGATGAACTTAACATGTGTTCCCTAAGAAACACGATAGCTTATTCAAGACAACTTTAACTTTTCACAATCCAATGCATAGTTGATTAAGTAGTACACATCAGTACTAAACATCTTTACACTGTATTCACTACGATGAGAACGGAGCTATACTATAAAGTTAAATTGCATTTAAAGCATGGTTCACATGTTCCATATTCCCGTTCTCCCACGTAGGCTCCCATTAAGTGTTCTACACGCGATCATCAATCTAAATCCCGAACAATAGGCTTCGGAGACTTTAGCGTCGCGAATTTTTCGAACCGAATCGCAGACACACGTGTGAAATGTAGAGAATCGCTGATGTGTGTATGACTTTCGATTTTTGTGTTGTGAAAGCTTCATGCAGTATCGGTGATGGATGTTTTGTTTGAATAACGAGGGTCTTATTGACTGTTTTAGCTATTGTTCTATTTTAATGATACGTTATTTTACACGTCAATTTGCTGTCACGGTAAACGATATCGAATAAAGAGCAGTGAAATTCTTGTACATATTATTAGGTGATTTCATTCGTCTGATAGATAAAACTTGTTTGGCAATGGCTGGAATCGTTTTTGCTATTAAACACCTGTCAAGATATTGTTATTATTCCTCTTTTTGTGTAAACTCTCAAATATAATTCTCTAAACGTATGCAAAATTAAATATCTGACAGAATTACGAAAACCAGTTGGCTGATGTCATTCTCCGAAAATAACTTTACTGCAGGTCGTTAAAAGCCAATCCTAATTCTGAATTCATTTTTTGTGCATGTTGGTTTGCCACTTAAGGTTATCGTAGAACAGGACATTAAAGATTATTCCGAATTCGCTTTTTGGTCAAGGTTGGTTCTATGTAACCTATATTGTAGCAAACATATCGCATACCCACTGAAAATAAAATGCATAAGTACTGCATCAGACTTGACAGTTCAGGTGGCAATAACTTGAACGGTATTTGTCCTATTTAAACATGGCATTAGAATAACCATGCTTTATGCCAACAAGGCGTTTTGTTCCAACATTTGAACAGTTCGCTTTGTTTAGTTCTCCCACGAATTGCAATAACGGAACAACACTAAATGGTAGTTAAGAACGTCACTACTCACTACGTGCGAAAATCCGATGCGTTATTTGTTCGTGAGAGGGTAAATAATTGAAATGTATGCCTAGCTGTGACAGTTCAATGAGCCATAGTTTATGCGAAACAATGTCATTGGCAGAAGCTGTACCTACTTGAGTGGTTTATCGGCAGTTTTTGTTGGTTGTCTGTTACTGCTGTTGTCACTCGCGTTCATTGAAACACGCATTTGAAATAACTGCTTGATGTGTACGTTGAATAAATGACTGATACCTAGTTTTGTCTCATTCCAATACTTACCTTATTTGCAAAACGCATATGCACTATAATAAGATTTAAGTCCTTTCTTAGAAGAAAATAATTTTCCATTTGTCTAGACAAAAATACGTTTATTTCACATAATTCATTATGTCTACTATCCTTGACTTTTCGTATTTTTTGCCAGTCATGAGAACATAGTTCACACAAGAATTAAATCTAAATCGTAAGCCATTTTGTTAGGTAAATTAATCACCGATAAGATCTTTTAAAAGCTAAGCTTTTCTATTCGCAAACAATAAAATGGAATCATAATTATAAAACGTAAAAGGCTTTTATGCGAAATGGCGGTGTCACAACCGATTAAAATAAATAATAAAGTAGTGATTTCATATCTCGTTTTATTGCACGTCGTAAATAAAAGGTTGCATAAAATGTTTCTTCGACCTCAACGGGACCCTCGCTACGCTGTCCTTCCGTCCGTCCGTCTGTCTGTCACAGGGCTGTATCTTTTGAACGGTGATAGGTAACCGGTTGAAATTTTCTCAGAATATGTTTTGCTATGAGGTGTATCACGACAAATACTAAAAACAAAAAAAAGTCTAAAACCAAAGGGGAACCTTTCCATAC
This sequence comes from Asteroscopus sphinx, assembly GCA_949699075.1. NCBI lineage: Eukaryota > Metazoa > Arthropoda > Insecta > Lepidoptera > Noctuidae > Asteroscopus > Asteroscopus sphinx. The sequence continues at coordinate 19,748,090 of OX453013.1, forward strand.
AAGAAACCTCAAAAAACATGAATTTTTTAAACGTTTTTGTTCCTGCTCTATCTTCAAAACGGTAATATATACCAGCGTCAAACTTGGTCAGATTATAGTGCATATTATGTAGTTTAGCAACAACTGGTAAAAATAAGACAAACATAGACATATGTGGTGGTACCTGCGTAAGAAAGACATGCAAAAATTCATATTTTGCGCACTGTGCGTTGATGTCTTTTGATAAACTCTCGTAAATTAAATGAGTTTTTATTGGGTTATGGGTATCAAACATTTCACCAAGCATCCACACATTTATTAGAGTAGGGTAGTTTCGATTATACGTTGTCGATTTTGCGAGTAGACCCCAAAGGGTCTAACATACGACGTTGACAATGACATAATCGAAACGTCATGATGCTGCTTGGAATATATCGGTCATACCCTACTCTAATAAATGTTCGGATTCTATGTCGTTTATCGAATTCACAGACAAAATATTGTGATGTTTTACGACGTAATAGTCAATGTTCGGAGTTAATGAGTCAATAACAAAATAAATACTAGATATATGACATTTACAACTAAGAGTAGGGTTATGAGTTTATGACCGAAAATTGTCCATTCGTACAATCCAAGATTCGTACCGTTCATTGCTTCGTATAAAGAGGTTTCGACACGAAAAATATCACGATATATCGATTATCGATTTCGCGAATAGACCCCCAGGATCGAATCTAACCACGCTTTCTACAATGCCTTAGACCTAAAAGTAAATATCAGAAATAATAAAGATTGCGGGTTCCAAAATAACTTATTTTCCGTCGGCCTACAGATTGCTCTCCGATTAACTGATAGGCTATGATTTTCCTTCATTACACGATCTACAAGAAAACGTCATAATATTCAAATACCGTAACAAAATACACACATTACATCGTCGGCCACGCTTCTAATAAAGATATTATTAAACATCATTTACGTACAATGTTGCGTACGTGTAATGAATGGTTTATTGGCTCATCAAAATTATTGTTCCGATCGGTCATTTCGTAAGATCTTGATCGATGTGTGTGATTTAGTACTAGGGTTGCCAACTCTACTATGTAATGATAGTATTCTACAGAATTCTACTGTATTACGAGTCCCACTACTATACTTATTTATTTTCCAAACATTATATAGTAGGCTTCTGTATTTTCCTCTTAACGAAATTTTAAGAGGGCTGTAATCAGCTCCTAAAAAGCTCTGTACCTTGGCAACTTAATTCAGCATAGGTAGTATATTTTTCCTAATATTTTTTTTATATACTAGGTATATTTTTAGTAGCTGGAGATCGAAAACTACTTTATTTCGTCTATAAAAAGTTGGCAACCCTGTTTCCTACACACGTTATATTAATTTCCTTGTACGGATTTTGGATTTATTTTTTGTATCGTGTCACCTTTTCGACGTGGTTTAGTTTGAAAGGGAAACCGGATAAATCTGTTTTTGATATTGGTCTTATTAGTTTGCATTCGATTGTGGTGGCAAAAAATATTGGAATGCTAAGGCAATTAAGGTGATTTAAGAATCACCTTCATAGTTGGAAGCGATATTAAGGTAGGGTAGGGTAGCAGACAAGTGGCGCCAAATATTACTCGCTGAAACATCATATAGAAAATTAGTTTTTAACCATTAAAGTACAGGTACCTACTGTAGTTTAATCAGAAGCTATTAATTCTGTAAATTATAGTTCGCTGCAGTTGTAGATAGAAAAAGTGCGAAAAACTGCCACTTTTGTAATTTTTTCTATCTACAGCGAACTATAATTTACAGAGTTAATAGTTTCTGATTAAACTACAGTACCTGTACTTCAATAGTTAAAAACGAATTTTCGATATGATGTATTCAGCGAGTAATAATTTTTTTACTGATGGGGGCCCGGCGCCGGCGCCGCTTGGCGGAAGAATATTCGTACTTTTCAGTTAATTAACGAATCTAAAGGATAAGTATCAGATACCTACATTGTAGTTTTAGGTATCTTCCATTAATCTCACCTACAGTGGATATTACATAAGACGAAAAAGGTCACTCCTGTCAAAGTTTAATTAATAATAAATTTGCGTGCTCGTTGAATAATAACGTTAATTAACAGAAGAATAAAAGACATAATTATTACTAATGAAGGTGATTCAATCGTGAAGCAATCTTTGAACGCAAGGGGGAAATAATAAAACCAGAAATATCGAAAAGAATCCGCATTTAAAAAGTTCATGATAAGTAGATATCACTATACATATATTCCGTGCAAATACTAAAACGCAAAAAGCACTAAGCAGAGCTGATCCTAATAGCTGAGGTGTTATTCTGTTGGGTGCTATTTAGATTGCTGTTCTTCATGAAATACATCCAAATCACATCGTGGCACATGATCTGCTGGTCCAATACACAATTTCTGATTGTTTAAAATAATGTGGAACGAAGGCACGTACTTTAATAGCCATTTTAGGCTCAGTTACATCCTTTACCAGAACTTCTATCTAAAAATGATTATGGTTTTAGTTATTCGGTGCAACTAGACGAAAGTCTATTCCAAAATAAACTAGAAAAAATCTGCAGTGGAAAGCATTCAGCCAATATTGTGCAAGCCATGATTAGGTACTCTTTTTCTCGTGCCAATAGATGAGGTGACGCCACCCAATCCGATTCCCTTACGGCTGGCAACTTTATAGCTTCCGCCTGCAATGGCGCGGAGCCTCCGAGAACTCAAGTTATAGCAGACCTTATCTGAGACAAAAGGGCCGACTCCACTATACCATGTTCTGGTGCGTTTACCCTATTTATAGGATGTTGTGTTTGAATGGTCCTTAGTTCTCATAACAATATCCATATTTATTTAACGCCGATGTTCGCAGTCATTTTGGTTTCCTATAAAAGCTATCTCTTATGTCGTTTGACCATATTTCTCTATACACAATACTACATATCGACTTATATAGCTTGTAACTATGGTTGAATTAGCCTGAAATAAAATTATTTTATTTTGTTATTGATCTATATTAATTGTTACTTTATTTTGTTTTAGGTTAGTATTTAATTCATCAAAAATCCTCAAATCTCCTACTATTACTTATGCTGAGCTGTTTGGTAAGCTTCTTCATTTATAATCTGGCTATTATTATTCAAATTCCTAGTGTGCAGTGTAGTGTAGTGTTCCAGTGTTTTTCAAGCCTATCGCCAACGTCCGCGTTCTTTAAGGAAACTGGTCCTGCGCTTCTTAGGACCAAATCCATAAATTGATGAATCGTTTCTAGATTGCTTGCTTTGCGTAAAAAATGCCGACTGACTTCCGGTTTCGCCACCATTAGGGACATAAAGTTATCTAATCATAGCATAATTATATCATTTGGTTATTATTAAAAGGTCCAAGAAAATAGAAGAGGAATCCTTATGTTGAGATCTTATGAATAATTCCAGATTTAAAAGTTCAAAAGAGCATTCTTAAAACCGTTTTCGTGCCGTCATTTACCGCTTTACCATCCATACTGCAATTCCCAGACCGTTCACCTGGGATCTATTCACAGCTATTACACCATTACGAGCTATTATGCAAGCAGAAACCAAGTCAGTCACATCATCGAAGTTCGAACAATGTCAAGTGTTCGCTTACAAGCATTTTCCCGTTGTATTCATTGCTATAACGATCATAGATTCACCTATTTCGTCTAATGTTTTTATGCAACGCGATTTGTGCATGAACCTCCAGGCATTATTGCCATTCAGGTATTCTTAACATGATTTTTAAATCGTTTCAAATAATTTAATTTGAATTTCTGATCGTTGGTTTTTAATTTAAAGTTATACGATTATGTGTAAATCTAATTTCTAAAGTAAATTTTGTGCTGAATATTCAAAAGCGTATCGTAAAACAGTAGAAAAACGCGAATTAAGAAGTGTTTCTTCAGAAAAAACGTGTACATTTAAGTTTAGCTTAAAACTGTTTAACTAGTTTGACGAATCTTCATGACAATTTTAATAATGTAAGTACGTATAAACATGTTTATTTATCATGAAGATGTATGATAGAAATCTGTTTATTTTCAAAAAAAATACAATTATGCTATGAGTGAGTTGTTTTATCATTCTTTTCAAGAACCCTATTCTTGCTGTATCAAATTGACAAATGAAGATTTCTGTAGTCCTGTAACCGATGCATTGATCTAGCTAAGGATCAAAAAGAACATTGAGTATTGAGCATCCCTAAAACATTTTTTCCTAAAGCCAGCACTTTCTCTCAATGCCAACAAACATATCTACAAGTGACCTACACAATTTCGCATCGCACATTTGTCACACAACATAATCTCGTGCATCTGGTAGTCGCCGCACGCGCACGTTGACATGCATGCCACGCACGCATCGGATAGCATCGCGAACATTGGTCCCTCGTGTTTACAAGGGTTAGGTTTATCAATATCCTTTATTTTGTTATTTAACTTTTTTATTTTAATACGTTTAAATTTTGTATTAAATTGAAATGTGATATTTCTTAAGCTTAGAATGATCTGAACTGATTTCTGATGTGGGTGTGAAAAACTACTCCAGATTGCATTATGTAAGTGACCGGCAGCATCCACTTAAACAGTGTTTAAAGAGAGCAGAGGTAAAATGGCATCTGATCTGACTCCAAATGACAAACTTGGAGTCGTAGATTTGCTCAATAGTTTATGGCCAACTCCTTTTAGCATAGTAGGTGGATCATTTTTTAAAGTCAGAAAAACACTACAGGACATGGAATATCTTAGTCAGTGCATTACACAATCAGATAGTGCTTTCTCCTTGGTTATTCAATAATCTTGATCATAACCTGATCAAATTTTACTTTCCCAACCAATTCTTGTGTGCAGTCATAGATTTCTTGATAACTTTGTCAAATACACGTCAATCAAACGCCAATCTATGTTAGGAAAAAATAGGAAATTATTATATCGTGACTTAGCTGCCTTCATTCTCAGGAATAGATAACGTAACAGTGTCCAATCAAAGTCAATGCAATAATCAAAATATCATAATGTGACACGTAGAAAAGTTTTAGTGTTAAAAGATCTGTTTATAGAATAAACAATTTTTCTAACTTCTAAAGCCGTGTCTCCTGCGACCAAAATCTAACAAAAAATGTTAGCATTTTGCTCAGGCCAATCAAATGTAGCCAAACAGCTAGGCCATGCCCCCAGTTTGTTAGAAAAACATGTTAGATGTTAGAAATAACAAAAATATGGTAACAGGAGACACGCGTCTCAAACACAAACAGGTAACTAACAGGTGAGTATACAAAAAATTGTAAAACAAAAAACACAAAATATAAAGAAATTATAGTCGACATAAAATATAAGGAAAATAAGGAAAGTACAGTTGATTGAGTTATAAACTGTAAAAGATCTGTTTACAGAATAAAAAATGTTTCTAACTTCTTATGGCTTTGGAGGAGTCATTTTTTCGGTAAATGGTAATAAGAGAGTTCAGCAACCCTGACAATATAAGAAATCCAGGAATCGTTTTCACAGTGATTGGTACGGTCAAACCGTGATGATTATAATTATAAATACACAGAGCCGTTATAAAATTTTGTACATTGGTCATCATGTAGACCAATCAATGCGTTTTATAACATCCAATATTAGACGACAATAAGACATATTGGCTGTTTTGTAAACAAGGCAAATTTATAATAGGTATCAGCAACTAAAAATTGTTAGATTATTTAATAACAAAGCCACATTTAAATATTCATGAAGGTTTGTTAACTTCAAATCAAGGTTTATCGTCTTAAATTACTATACTTAAATCGGTCAAATTGCATATAAAATTAACAGAATCTTCCGCATACAAAGCAACTATTATGATACTACATGGTGTTCAACTTTCAAATGTTTTCGGAGCTATTCTTAATTCTAACAAATTGGGTTCCATTGCCATTTTTGGTCCTTATGGTCCTAAATGACTTATTTCAAAAGTAGTTTAGATGAAATCGTATGTACGCCATACGTCACGGTGCCTGACGGTTGCTCGGGTCACTGCCCCTGAACTCGTCTGCTTTTCCTCTATTTTCTGGTGTATTAACCTCATGTTCTGGCTTATTTAGGGCGTGAATTGAATGAATATGCATTGTTTAAGTCAACGCGTAACAAAAAGGAGCTCTTTGAAGCTTCGATCAATAATAAATACCCTTTGAAGTGAAGATTACGTATTTAGGCTGATAAATTATTCGGTTTAATATATGAATTTTGACTGGTTTGCTTCCACTATAACGCCAGAAACTTAGCTGAAAGCTGTTTTTAGCAATGCGGATCCTAGCAACGAGCCGGAAGAACATTAGCAGCAAGAAATCATGATCTTATGGTGGTTCGTTTTAGCCTAATGGCAGATATATTATCTCAACGAGAGTGGTTGCGTTTCACAGTAATTTTTGTTCTATTATTTAATCAAATAATTTGAAACGTAACATGTGAAATGTCATCACGAACTATACTTTAGAGTACATTATCATCTTATTAACTACGTAGTTCTAGCGTCTAACGATCGTGTGCGAAATAACCCATCTGCTTGAGGTGAAACCTGCGCGCGCCGACCTTTGACACAAAATCCAACATGGCTGCCGAGCTGTCAAACTAAATACTCTTACTTTCCTTATCTGTTTACGAATCATATTTTACCGTTTCGTAGTGCCTTTTGAAGATTCATTGTGTCTCTAATTCAAAGATAAAATAATTGTGAAATCATTTTAAAAGAATTAGCACTTTTGTTGCCTGTAAATGACTGACTACCGGTGGTTGTATTGATTGTGTAATTCACACTTGGTTTGCCTTCTTTTTCTGTAGTATTGTCTGTAAAAGAGATGAACTGACGCGAATTAACAATCCAAATATATTTCTGTAACTTTCGGTTATACTGTATAAGCATTTCTCATTCACAAATAATAGTGAATCAGTTCCGAATAATGTCGGTAAAGATATGGTGTGTTATTTGAGTCCATATAAGTTAAGTAGCCGTGCAAATCTAGTACCGCATTCATAGTTGAATTGAATTATTTAGAATTTGAAATTTCACCGCGATGTATTTATTGGTCTAACATGAAATTGTAATGAAAAGTTACATGATTTCATTGTGTTAGTTGTATGCACTATATTATGATCAATTATGATTAATTTATCATGGGCAACCTCGATGCACTCAGTGCCATAGAAATTGAACAGTTTCCTTATGCGTTCGTTCGTCTCATATTATTGATATCTGAAGTTTTTCTGTTGAGTTTTTTACTGATTCAAGTTGTCTGTTTATGTTAGGTGTTTCTTATGAATCGGTGAAGGACTTGTTTGTTGTTTTTATGGATTTGTTTTATTCATTAGTTGCCGTTCACCAAACATTCCTGTTCAGTATTTTTAGACTTTACACTTAATAATCTGCGTATGTGAGGTTGCAGTTACCTATGATATATTTGTATTTAGGTATTGTTTTAGTAAGAAACTATATACTTTATTAAGCTTAATCTAGGGATAGACTAGTAGCGCTTAAGTTTCTAGAAAGACTTACACTATAAATATTGTTAACACGTTACAATATAAATAATGGGGTCCAGAGGTTCATGAATTTAATGAGGCTGTTTTTATGGTCAGGTTAGGTGTATCAGACGGGCCGTAAATGTCGATTATATTTACGGCTTGAACTAGGCCTTCCTGTGAACCGTTACTACCTATGAACAATTTATTGAGCAGCTTTTGTTCGCGACTTTGCCCGCATTGTTGGTAGTTTCAATTCCTATTTTATCTCTTTCAAAGCTAATTTATAAATATTCTTTTTAATGTTCCTTTTAATCCCACATAACCTGAAGACTGACAACAAAGCAGACTTGGTAGCAGCAGTCCGTCTAATATTCCTGTAGATACATAATTGAAAACTGCAACTGTCTCAAGGAGCAGCTAACAAATTAGCTAGGAGTCTCTTGGCTAATTTGTTGGATTGTGTGGCTTATAAATAAAGATCATTGGAGAAGTATATTTAAAAAATAACTAACGAGGTTACGTAACATTGATAATTTCATGTTACTTAGCGTATCAGAATTAAAGAACATTAGGCTTCAGGACCAAATAGGAAGTGCTATTTTGGTCCTGAGCTCCTAGCATGAGTTTTTGCTATATCGTGTAGTTAGCGTTATCGTGTAGTTCTCGGTAAATTTTATACGGGACTTCATCATCATCATTACAGCCGAAAGACGTCCACTACTGGACATAGGCCTCCCCCAATTAAGGGGGGGATATGCCATAATCGCCACGCTTGGCAGGCGGGGTGGCGTTTGCAGTTAGTTGGTTAAAAACTCAGAGAACGCTGCTGCCCATCCTCTGGTGAATCCCTTAGTCGCCTTTTACGACACCCATGAGAAGAGATAAGGGTGGTGCTATTCTTTAAGTGACACGGACTGTATACAAACATATGCAAACATAGCATATGGCATATGGGACTTATTTAGTTTCAAATACGGACATATGTCGCTGGGTAAAATTCCCATGTATAATTTGTCGATATCTAAACGATACCGTAACGTTAACTACACCGTATCGCCAAAACTCATGCTAGGGGCTCGGCTTCTCTTATGGCTAAGATTAATATCCAATCTATCCACGATTTGCCCTACTAGAGATTGAAATTTGACATAGCTCCATACCAATATATGTCAAATTTCTACCTCTAGTAGGGTAAATCGTGGATAGATTGGATATTAATTTTGGCCGTTAAATTCTGATTATCAGCGATAAGTTTAGTACAAATGACATTTAAATTTAAGTAGATGATCGATAATCTTAAACACCTACTTAAAACGTAGAATAGCATCCCACGCGGGACATAATAGTAATGAAGTACCTAACGGTGTTTATAAACAATGGACCCAACTCGTCACTGTGATGTTAGCACTTCGAATGCAATCTTGGTTCTAGTTGCAGCAGCCAGTATTACGATGCATTGTTTCTGGTTGCATGAAACTGGCTAAAGTATTTCTGACATTACTGTTTTTTAACCGACGAAAAAAAGGAGGAGGTTTTTTTTTATGTATGACCACGCATAACTTTTTACAGAGTAGTCCGATTTTGATGATTCTTTTTTTAATGGATAGGGTATATCTCGAAGTTGGTCCCATTTAAATTTCAAAATCAAAATCCACCCCTAAGAGTAGTAAAACAGGGGATGAGTGTTTGTTCACCCACTGAATTCTTACCTGTTAACCGATTCTGTTGAAACTTGACACACATAAATATAGTTCTAGACACTACGACATAATGGAGACCTGGAGTTAGATTTTAACCACAAAAAAATTAAAAATAAAACTTTTTAACAAAAAATTGAACCGACTAAAACAGAAACTGAAAAGCGAAAAATAACTAATTATGAGTCGGCGCCAAACAAGCAATCAACGAAGATCATTAAATTACTTTAAATAAATAATAAAAACAACGTCACATCAAATACAACGTGAAATTTTAACGATAAACAATAACTATCCAAAAATACGTTCTCCGCTCGGCCACTTGCAACTTACACGCACTTTGCTTGTTAAAAGTTCGTTTGGCGCCGACTCATAATTAGTTATTTTTCGCTTTTCAGTTTCTGTTTTCGTCGGTTCAATTTTTTGTTAAAAAGTTTTATCCCTTTAGTAGTATATCGTGCAAATATCAAACGCTTGACGCAGTTATGCATCTCGAATGTTCATCTCTAGCCATAGCCACGATTTTTTTTCGAGATGCTCAGTTTCTTTTCTGCATGCGACGTAATACGTAGGATTCATCAGGATCACCTAGAATGTTTTTTTTTAATGTGATATAGATCTGCTCTTGACCGCAATCTAGACAGCTTTGTCAAGATGTGGTCGACGATGGAGCGAGAAAACCTATTAGGTGCCGATTCACTCTAGCTTTAAATGCGTTAGGGTTGTAAGTGCCCGGAAATACAGAAATGCAGTGAATTCCACAACTTGGCTGTGCGCAATAGTGCGCATTATGAAAGAGTTCTCGAAGCGCTTGGTCCTGATACTAGGGATTTCTACTAAATGTGGATGATATCCTGCAGTGCGTCATATAGTCCCATGAAAGAAAGGAAATGGCGGAATAAGCTCATGGAGCTCTTGCGCACACAAAGTACTGCCTGTAGAACACCGACAAGCAATCAGCTGTGAGTTTATGGGCTAAGCTTTGTAGCTTAGATTTTACTATCACTTCATCACCAATTAGCCTCTTAGCTCTGCGTTGAATCGAGTCAAGAGCGGCAAGCTGGTATTTGGCTGGTATTTGATTTTTTGCTGGTATTTTACATAAATCAATCCAGTACATTTCATAATCGGGCTTTGGCCAATTCGAGCCTATATAATACGGTGTTACAGTAAGTCTCATTTTCTGCCACCAGAGCCATCAGTTGTTTATTTTGCTATCTTGTGTTTTTTTATTTTTTTTGTACCTTTTTTAATATAATTATATCACTTTTTGTTAATTTTCGTGCTTTTGTGCATCAACACCTTGGCGCAATAAATGTGTTTTCTTCCTTTCTTTCTATTTATTCAGTGACTGTAGTTCAGCTAGCTTATGAAAAAATATGTTTATTTGTAATATGCGTGTGTGAGTTAATGTTCTCGTATAATTTTACAAGAAACTATCGGAAGAAAACACTTTCAGTATCTGTTAGGCCATTAAAGAAGTGGGACTCACTTTCTATATTGCATTAGCGGTAGTCTTGCCTGATAAACTTCGTAAGCTGTTTATCATATACAAGCAACAACAATGCAGTACAATACAACAGAGGTGCGAGTATTGAACAATTGATGTTCCACTTACCGCGATGCAGATACCAGAATCGACTTTGACATTTCGGAGGGTCTTCCAAAGGTCTCTGCAATTCTTGGAACACTTATTATATAGCAATTTTGAAGTCTCTTTCGTGCAAAATTTTTGTTGAAACAGGGGTTTTACTCGCGTTTGACGAGATTCGTACCATTCATCGCACAATTTGCTACTCCGGTCAACTATCGTTTTCATATCGCATACGATGATCGTGTTTTGACGTTTGTTTCTCTGACCTACGGTCAATTTAATATAGCTATAAACCGTAGTCTATCTATAATGTACTCTTCTATGTGCCTATCTTTATTGTGTAGGCATAAGTTGGGACTAAAGTTCGTACTTCGTTTGTCGTACGTCAAACGCAAGTAGACGGAAAAATATATGTTACTATTTCTACATCAATTTCTGATTTCATCTGGTTAGTACCAAAATTGCCAAAATGAACGACAGAACGTTTTATGTTATTTTGGAACGCCATTAACCACCCATTAGCCATGTATGGTGTTTACGACTGCTGAATAAATGTAGGCGGATAGTAATGTAGCATGATTCACAAGAAAATAATTTAAAAGAAACAAAATTAAAATAAAGGAACCGATTCTGTCAAAAACCTGGTGCAGGAAAATTTACAAAATTAATAATAAGGAAATTCAAGTTTCAAGAAATAATATTATTCGCGCTTATAAGAGTACGACTAGAGAAGTAACATCATCATCATCATTCTCCTGCCCTTATCCCAATTTATTTGGGGTCGGCGCAGCATGTCTTTTTCTTCCAAACATCTCTATCAGTCGTCATCTCCGTGTTCACTTTCTTTTTATCCATATCATCTTTCACACAATCCATCCATCTTTTCTTTGGTCTACCTCTTTTCTTATAGCCATCCACATTCATACACAAAACTTTTTTCGTAACATGTTCCTCATTTCTCCGCATCACATGTCCATACCAAGACAATCTACTGCTTCTCAACTTTTCCGTCACTTGCGCTACTTTCAAACTCCCTCTCACGTACTTATTTCTTATCATATCCATTCTCGTTACACCACATATAACAAAAATATTATTCAAAGTTTTTTTGTGCCACACTACCTAAATCTACATAACTGTAAAACCCGGTAACTAATAGGAGCCGTTCGTTATCACATCATAAACAACTTTAACAACTACACTACACATACACGACACTTGACCGGTAAACCCTGTAGGCTCGTGCTATTGTGAACTATCTGTAAGTAGGCCTCGCTTTCTACCTCGTAATCGGTTTTCGCTTGATAACAATTTGTGGACTATCTTAGATATACCTATTTAAGATATAACCTCAAATTATAGAAAGGGTGTTAAACAGAGGGACTGTATAAAATGGGTTGCGTGAAACAGAGATCCTACTTCCTACTAATATTATAAATATTTCGAATTCAGGTGTAGGTCAGAATTTGATTTATCGGAAAACATCGTGAGGAAACCTGCACACCTGAGTGTACTGCATACAGTTCTCGATGGTGCATGTAGTCCGCCAACCCGCATTATGCCAGGGTCACATTATGTGTTATGTGCCAGTCACAGAATAATTCTATGGTGCCAGTATGGTGGACAACTTAGCCAACTTTCATTAACGTTAGTGTGTTGATTTTCTTCAAGTAGTTAATTACCACATTTATTACCTCCGCTTATGCAGAATACATGATAGGGCTAGATCAATGATAACAAAATCTATTAGGTTAATAAAATATCTATTATTATCATTCTTGACATCGGAATTCATTACAAAACTAATATAGGTAGGTAATATAACGATATTGGCATTGCGAAAACGTGTTGGTTGATTTACTTACTAGCTAGCTTCATTTGTTTCCAAACAAAATATCGGATAAGTACACACGGCTACACCTCAAGCTATTAAAACCAGTATAAGCTGACCTCGCATTGTAGAGGCTTTCTGTATAATAAGAGGTCAGCTTATACTGGAAAGGTTAGCTTGATATGTAACCGTGCGTACGTACCTAAGTTCTTACACACTTGGAAAGTCCTAAAACAAGCAGTAAAATCAATAGAATTATGGTCCCCGTCGTATCCTAAACGATACATTATTAATATTCCTTCCATGTACTTTATCTTGCTGATAATGTAACGATAAATACGTAATAAGGACTTGATAGGAAGCTGGTTGATACTTCGATAGCTGAAAGATAAACCTTTGAACTAAATAGTGAACCAAGTGTTATAAATGTTATTGTAAAATGCATCGTTAATAAATGTGCTAAACTCCTTCCTATTTTAAACACAAACCACCTTTTTACAAAATTGGGTTTAACAATAGGTTTAGCCTAAGCCAGACTTAAAAGCCTTTTTATGTATGGAGTTTGACGTTAGACCTGGTTTAAACAAAGGTTTAAAACTGGTATAAACTTTTGTAATAAGGGGGAGAGTCTCTAAACTTTAGGATTATTCAGTTTATGTCAAAAACCACGACTTTGTTTGGCAAGAGTAATGATAATAGTAGTAATTAAAGTTCAACACCAAAAGTATAAGTGACTATCTTATTGTCTTCTTCTTCTACCGTGTCGACATGAGCTACATCATGATAACAGCTCATGCCATGGGAAAAAGTTTAGCCAGTCAGCAGGTTGGTAGCGGGGCTGACTGCCCAGGGTGTGCCGAACGATTAATTAAATATCGTCACTCGTGGAGGCTCTTTTAATGCCATGTTACCGTAGAACATAACTCATTTCGTGCTTATGGACCATTCACAATTTTACAACCGAGCTTGTATAAAACATTTTGCGATTTGCTAACGAACCACCTGTATATCTAACTACATCTAACGATTAACGAACTTCTAATTTTAGCCCACTAATAACTTGCACTAGTCAAAGTGTAAACATGCTGTAATATATTATCAAGCTTTGACAAGAACAAGGCTGTAAAGGTCTTGATTTTCTATGTGTGGAAACGAAGCCTGCGGCGAGTCTGGCGGGCCTGTAATTAAAAGGACTGACTGAAGTACATATTTCGGACATATATGGATACATACAAAGATTTAGCTTTTTCATTAAATGTAGGGTGGAAAAAAAATTCGATTTATTTTTGCTATGTATGTGGAGATTGGATTGGTTCCGTGCTATGTAAGATGTAAACATGAGATGACATAGAATTTCCAATTTGTTTGTTTGCAATTCAACTCTTACTATGTGGTCTGGAGCGTTACAGAGTTCCTCAGATTTTTGTAAAGCTGAAAGCTTCCCCTGATAAATAATCCTACTAAGTACTACCGTCTGTTTTTAACCCATTAAAGATACTGATACTTGTTACACATAAATGAGTAGAGTCTAATAAAAACATTGTATTCATAATCAAACAACCGAAGAACCGGAGTGACCGACATAGCTTGTAGGATCAGTAAGCTGAAGTGGCAGTGGGCTGGCCATGTCTGTCGAAGGACCGATGGCCGTTGGAGCAGACGAGTCCTTGAGTAGAGACCGCGAATCGGCAAACGCTGCGTAGGGCGCCCCCCTGCCTGATGGACCGACGACCTTAAGAACGTGGCTGGGGGGGACTGGATGCGGAAGGCAGAGGACCGAGCGTTGTGGCGCAACTTGGGAGAGGCCTATGTCCAGCAGTGGACTGCGATAGGCTGAGTTGATTGATTGATTAATTCATAATCAAGAGTCATTCAGTGAAGACGTTTATGACACTTCATGCATATAATATTGCATAACCGTTAAGGTTAAGTTCTGTTGAAATACGATACCAGATGTCTCTTCAAAGTAATTTCGCCATATGAAATACGATAAGAAGTTTGATTCTGAGAAGTTGTTGATAATTGAAATTAAAATACTTAGGTACCTACTTCTTTATGAACATGCAAACTTTTATTATGAAACAAGTCAAGGATGGATGGATCCTTATGTTTGCGTTTTTATCCATACTGTGAAGCGAGAGTGAAAATTTATTTTTAAAATAGACACTCATTTTAACAAGTGCAAAGAAAAAAAAATGTAAGGCTTGTTAAACTTCGTGTTGGCATTGGGTGACTTGTGTGAAAGACAAGAGACTAGCACTAGGCAAATTCTTCGAAAGATATTTGCAATGTTTAAATATCACTATAGGGGTGCGACATACATGTCGTCATTTGTTTCTTATTTTAATTTTCACTGTGAGGTCCTATGAATCATTTACAGAAATATTTAAAATCGAACAGGAAAGAGAGTCTGAGATCAGGGAAGAGAGAGGTCTGCTCGTGACCACGACCAATGCAACGTGGCCGAAACGTCGAGGTTAGTAAAAATGTTCGTTTTGTTTTGATTTCATTGTGCGCGAAAAGTCCCGTAAATATAGTTCAATGTAGGAAAGAGATTCTCTTAAAATATCGTATTTTCTAGAATAGTGTTAACACTGTTTCTGCCATATCCAACGAAGAAGAATGAAATATTATTATTATCTTTCGACATCGGTAATAATGTGATCAAATACATATTTTACCAAATTTCCAGTAATCAAAAAACAAGAAGTCACGCAATAGAAACATTAGGTACGTAATCACGTCGTTAAGAGTACCTATTTGTAAAAGTATTGCAACTGCACTTGATTCACGGTAAATCATCCTCAAGTTAACATACCTAGGTACATTGTGTAATCTAATAATACCTAGGTATATCGCTGGGTTGATGAGACACTTTACAACAAATATGTTGGGAAAGTCAAAGCGTAACGTACCTAACTGCACTGTAATAAATCCTTATGTGGTGGAAGGGATGGCAGTGAGTGCAGTGACTCATATGAAGACATATATATTTCCAACAGAATACTGTACTGACGCACTCCGCCCGGGGTAGGCGGAGCCAGTGTCGGACTCTCTCCGACTAAAACCACCACGGTGTTCCTTCAACTACCTTAACCTAACCTAACATTTTTTATTTTTTTTCCCTTGGGGAAATCCTCATGGACGCACTCCGCCCGGGGCAGGCGGAGCCAGTGTCGGACTCTTACCGACTAAAACCACTACAGTGTTCCTTCAACTACCTTAGCCGGGGGCGTGGGAACCCGTGAGTATTCACACAACCACCCCCGACAGGTCCCGGCCCGCCACAAGCAGGCGAGCCCCTTCTACCCGTGCGGCCTAACGTCGGCCACACCCTCCTCAGTGGCGCACACGGAACACTGCACGCCACCTCACCTCATGGGCCTTTACCAGCTGCGATGTTCCCCCTGGCTATCCTATTCCATCATTGGACGACCAGACGCATGGCAATGCGCCTCAATTATTCGGTTCATATTCCACATTTGCGCACGAATCGTTTTTCTAACACTTTTATCATCTGGTGGTCCAGTGAATAGGTTTTTGCTAGGCAAGCGAACACTTTCTTCGACCGTACGATCGCTCAACATCAGAAGACCAAATCTCGTAATTAAAAACGTTCAAAATATAGTTTCAAACTAATCTCAACGCCTTAAATTTCAATATCCTGGCAGTAGATGTTCCTGTTTGCCGTTTATTTGTGTCAATTAGGTCATTATTGTAACCAATAAACGGCAATCAGAAACATCTTCTGTCAAGATATTGACATTAAAAGCATTGAGATAAGTTTGGAACTATATTTTGAACAGAAGTTTTTAAACTTTCGCGAATCTCACTCATATTGAACTATATTTACGGGACTTTTCTCGCACAATGAAATCAAAACAAAACAAACATTTTGACTAACCTCGACTTTTCGGCCAAGATACATTGGCCGTGGTCACGAGCAGACTCAAAGTGTTTTAAATAAATAAATAAATATTTCTGGGACATTTTTACACAGCACCATCTAGTCCCAAACTAAGAAGAGCTTGTGCTATGGACACTAGAAAATGGATATAATACTTACATGCATTTTTACTTATATTACATAAGAAACACCCAGACCAACACAAACACTTATGTTCATCACACAAATATTCGTGTCCTGTGGGAATCGAACCCACGACCTCGTGATCAGCAGTCCGACCCTCGAACCACTAGACCACAGACGTCGTCTTGATGTAATTTTGATTTCATTGTGCGCGAAAAGTCCCGTAAATATAGTTCAATATATTTTGAACATTTTTAATTACGAGAATTGTCCTTCAGGTGAGGTACCAGTAAAACGAAATGGGCTTTATTTCAGAATAAAAATAATAATTAAAAATATCAATGAATTTTGACCTGAACCCGGACCTGGAAAGTGTTAACGGAAAAGTAGAAAAATTCCTCCTAAAAGAATGTGGAAGCTTTTTCATTAATAAAGGACCACACAGACAAGTGGAACAACAAGTTATGGTTTTTTGTGCTCAATAATTTGTTGACATCCTTAAAAAAAAACGAGTGTGCGTTAGACCACACGACTGAAGTAAACTTCACAAACTTTTGTCTCCCTCAATACTATTTCAATGAGAAAAAACCGGCCAAGAGCATGTCGGGCCATGCTCAGTATTATAGGGTTCCTTAAGTAGGTCTAATTACAAACGAATGAAATCGAATATTATTCATTGCTATTTTCGTTTTTGCAAACAGCACCACCTAGCGCTAAATTTATGAAGCTAAATTTAAGAATTGTGTTTCTTTTTGTGATTTTTTTAAATAGAAAGTAACTAAAGGAGCATTATTTGCTACGATCATTTTTCTCTAAGGTCAATGACCTATGAACTAGGACGTCTTAAGTATTTTTCAGTTTTCTCACTATAACTCAAAAATTTATAATCACATACTCAAAATAATTTTAAAAGAGAGTTTTCATAAAGGTCTATCAATGTGGAAGATTATAACTTTCTACGTTGCATAGTTTAGAAATGGCAGGGGGGGGGACACATTGCATGCCACTTTGACGGGCTATATTTCGCAGATGGTACACCTGATAAAAAAGTGGTGTATGAAACATTACCTTCATTTTAGTAGACCTATTCAATGATACCCCACACGAGAAGGTGCGGCGAAAAAAAATTTTGCATCCCTCTTTCACATGTATGGATGCCACCCCTAAAATACGTAAAAAGGATTTTTTTATTCTTTTAAAATTGAGATCTATATGTAGACTATTTTTTAACAAAATTTCATTTACTTATGTTTATAATTGTAGAAGTTATTAAGCTGTAAAGGATTAGGACAGACGGACAGACGGACAGACGGACGGACATGACGAAACTATAAGGGTTCCTTGTAGGACTTCGGAACCCTAAAAAGGAATGGCAGCGCGGCGCGCGTACATCTGCCGGCACTGTGTCGTGGACGGCCGCCGTCGCGCGTGCCTCGTTCCCCGCGTCCCGCACTACCCCCTCCGTTCGCCTCGCTCGATCACACTTTTCGTAACGCTCTCGCCAGCTTACTCCCCAAGTCAAACATGCGTAAAGAAGTTTTACTTCAATAAAAAACTACCAGCCCTAAATTGGTGCAAGAAGCGTGTGATTTACAACAAGACACCGCAGGCGACAGTGTTCCTAAGAAGATCTACAGATTGCGCCCGAACCGTACACACAATACATTTAGTTCTACGTTTATTTACCTAATACAGCATGAGAACCGTGCTAAAGTCGAAATTTCAAACAGTAATTGGCAATTGTTTAGTTCATTCACTTCATTCCAATTGAATTTCGTGATATTTATAGCATTTAAGTGACCATACAGCGGTTAAAAGTCACTCGCTTAGATACCAATAATGTGTATCTCGTTATTTCGGAACGTTTACCGTATTAGCTTATTATTTGGGAATTAGACTCTTGCCTTTACATACCTATAAATGTTCCTGGGGGTCTACTCCCGTTCGACAATATTCGATAAATCGTACGATTCATCGCACAATTTGCTACTCCGGTCAACCATCGTTCCCTTATCGCATGCGATGATCGTGTTTTGACGTTTGTTTTTCTCATCTCCGGTAAATTGTATACGACTATGAACCGTAGTCTATCTTAATTGTGCCTTTTTTATGTGCCTATCTTTATTATGTAAGTATCAGTCGGAACGAAAGTTCGTACTTCGTTTGTCGTTCGTAAAACGCGAGTAGACCTACTGATTCGAAGAAAAACGTTAAAAACGTTAGAATATATGGATGTTTGGAACTAAATTACTATTTACAAATGGGACATATCGTGCTTTTCTGAATGTCAAGGATTCGTTAAGTAGGAGATTCGTCTTATTTTAATATAATTGGCGTTTTGTCATAAGTTATGAAAAGGTTAAAATAATTTGAAGTCGTTCCTAAATTGTTACTGTTAATGGCGTACAGTAAATAATAATAAATTAAAATTACACGCTCACTTACGCTCATTCGGTCACGCTTAAGAGTCAGTAATAGTATAGGATGATTACTATGTAAATCTCTTAGTATCCTCTGCTGAGTTACCAAAAACTTTAAAAGAACCCAGCGTAGATTTCAGGAAAGAGAAGTCCTTGGCACATTATTATGAGATTACAAACTTTCACATCTTACCAATTTTATCTTAGGAAAAGTGCCAGTGCTAACAGCGACATTTCCATTCTCTGTCATCATCACTTCCACGACTTTATGAGATTCTACTTCCTACTCGGAAATCCCGACTATAAACGAACATAGCCAATGCGCATCATTATAATCTTAAAATGATAATATTTCTCAGCTATCTCCTACAACGGTTGGCATAATTATGTATGGCTACTTAGGTACGTACCCCGCACGTTGTGAAAGCCACCTAAGGTAAATAGGTTATAGTTAGCATGATGCTGTAGGCCAGCCACTTGTCATTTACTTGCTCAGTATTATAGCCCTTTATTGTTGAACATGACTTCACACAATACCAAGAATAGCACCACCTTCTTTGAATTGCAAAGGCGTTGTGCTGAGAAATAACTTTTAAGCTTTACACCTACTAATTACTGCGTACCGCTTTGAGTTCAGAATAAGTTATTACCTTTTAGTATTAGGTATGACAAAAGTTTTAGAGTATAGTACATGGTAGTAAAACCATGAAAATATTATGTATTTCTCGCGGTGTTATTGCTCTTCTGCACATTATGAACCACATTCCCGTATGCCAGGTTTCTTACAAGTGCCAACTTGGCCGGTATATCTTGACAGTTCATGGCGGTGCTGTTTGCCTATGCAATGCAAACGTCAAGAATATGTCAAATTCAGTGCATTTAAATTTAGTTCCTTATTTCTACGCGTGCTTAGATAAACTGGCCACTCGAGTCAGAACGTATCAAGTTTCATATTATTCGACAGCTCACTCTATCTCTGGTTTAGATGAAACTCTAACCTAACCATTTTAAATCTGGGTACATTCTACAGTGTCTATTAATATATTTCTCACGGATACGACTAAATCACTGATATAACTTTTACGAGTACATAGCTAATGAAGAAATGTTTTGATAGAATATTTATGGCGACATTAAGTAGCATTATGGGAGAATGCAAGTGCTTTGCTGTTTTACTTTGTAACAAAGTTACTCAGATAACGGAACAGTTTCCGATTTTATTTATAAACTAGCTTTTACCCGCGGCTCCGCTCACGTTAAATTCTGCTAACCCACGTCAGTCGAGTCCAGTCCAGTCCATTCCAGTCCAGTCCACTGACCCACTGTCCCGCTGTCCCGCTGCCCCTCTACCCCACTGCCCCACTGCCCCGCTGCCCCGCTGCCCCACTGCCGAGCTACCCCACTGCCCCGCTGCCCCACTATCCCATTGCCCCACTGCCCCGCTGCCCCACTGCTCCGCTGCCCCGCTGCCCCGCAGCCCCAATGCCCCGCTGCCCCACTGTCCCGCTACCCCACTGCCCCACTACCCCGCTGCCCCACTTCCCTGCTGCCCCGCTTCCCCACTGCCCCGCTGCCCAGTTGCCCCGCTGCCCAGCTGCCCCGCCGCCCAGCTGCCCCACTGCCACGCTACCCCACGGCCCCACTGCCCCCCACTGCCCCGCTGCCCCGCTATACCACTGCCCCGCTGCCCCGCTGCCCTGCTGCCCCGCTACCCCATTGCCCCACCATCCCACTGCCCCACAGCCTGCCCCGCTGCCCCACTGCCCCACTTCCCCAATGCCCCGCTTCCCCACAGCCCCGCTGCCCCACAGTCCCGCTGCCCCACTGTCCCGCTGCCCCGCTTCCCCAATGCCCCGCTGCCACACTGCCACGCTGCCCCGCTGCCCCGCTGCCCTACTATCCCACTGCCCCGCTGCCCCGGTAACCCACTGCGACGCTGCCCCGCTGCCACACTGCCCCGCTGCCCCGCTACCCCACTGACCCGCTTCCCATCTGCCCCGCTGCCCCGCTGCCCCACTGCCCCGCTGCCCCACTTCCCGGCTGCCCCGCTACCCCACTGCCCCTCTGCCCAGTTGCCCAGCTGCACCGCCGCCCAGCTGCCCCGCTGCCCCACTGCCCCGCTACCCCACTGCCCCGCTGCCCCACTACCCCACGGCCCCACTGCCCCCCATTGCCCCGCTGCCCCGCTATCTCACTGCCCCACTGCCCCACTGCACTGCTGCCCCGCTACCCCACTGCCCCACTATCCCACTGCCCCACAGCCTGCCCCGCTGCCCCACTGCCCGCTTCCCCACAGCCCTGCTGCCCCACTATCCAGCTGCCACACTGCCCAGCTGCCCCGCTACCCCAATGCCCCGCTGCCCCACTTCCCCCCTGCCCCACTGGACCGATGACCAGCTGCCCCAGTATCCCACTGCCCTACTGCCCCGCTGCCCCGGTATCCCACTGCATCGCTGCCACACTGCCCCGCTGCCCCGCTGCCCCGCTACCCCACTGCCCCGCTGCCCCACTGCACCGCTGCCCCGATACACCACAGCCCCACTGCCCCGCTGCCCCTCTATCACACTGCACCGCTGCCCCGCTACCCCACTGCCGCACTGCCCCACAGCCTGCCCTGCTTCCCCACTGCCCCGCTGCCCCGCTGCCCCGCTGCCCCACTGTCCTGCTGCCCAACTGCCCAGCTGCCCCACTGCCCCGCTGCCCCGCTGCCCGTCTATCCCACTGCCCCACTGCCCCGCTGCCCCGGTAACTCACTGCCCAGCTGCCCCACTGCCCCTCTACCCCACTGCCCCACTGCCCCGCTGCCCCACTATCCCACTGCCCCACTGCCTGCCACGCTGCCTCACTTCCCTACTGCCCCGCTGCCCCGCTACCACACTGCCCCGCTGCCCCGCTACCCCACTGCCCCGCTACCCCACTGCCCCGCTGCCCCGCTATCCCACTGCCCCGCTGCCCTGGAACCCCACTGCCCCGCTCCCTTGCTGGCACGCTGCCCCGCTGACCCAATGCCTCGCTGCCCCGCTTCCCCGCCCCGCTACCCCGCTACCCCACAGCCCCACTTTCCCACTGCCCCACTGGCCCACTGCCCCGCTGCCCCACTACCCCACTGCCCCACTGCCCCGCTGTCCCACCGTCCCACTGCCACCGTCCTACTGTCCCACTGTCCCACTATCCCACTGTCCCACTATATCACTATCGTCCCGTCCCATGTCCCATGTCCTGTCCCATGTCCCATCCTATGTCCAGTCCCATGTGCGGTCCAACTGTCCTGTCACATGTCCCGTCTCATGTCCCGTCCCATTTCCCGTCCCAAGTTCCGTCCCCTATCCCGTCCACTGTCCCGTCCCCAGTCCCGTCCCCTGTCCCGTCCCCAGTCCCATCCCCAGTCCCATCCCCTGTCCACTCCACTCCACTCCACTCCATCGTACATTACTATCGGCTCGTGCAAATGCATAGAAGCTTCGATCTGTCGAGTGAGTACGCAACCCACGAATATTTTTTTTTCTTTTTTTTCTTTCTTTCTCAAAACCCGTACCAGTTTTTAAGTCAGATCATCAGCTTTCAAACAAAAAAAAAATCATCAAAATCGGTCCAGTAGTTTTAGCGTGATGCTGGAACAAACAAACAAACAAACAGACGTTTACAATTTTATAATAGTTAAGATAACTTTTACATTATCTTCAGTACAATTTGCTCTAAGTGTTTGAATTATAGGGAGTTAAAGTTGTATGTGCAGGTCTAGGGGAGACTTGAGCTTCAGTTCAATGGGTAGGAACTAATATGTAACCTATACGCTGCATTTAAAGGCCTTTAATTAATAGGCGTATTGTGGCGATAACTTTAAAATTAAAATACAGTTCGTTCATTTGAATTATTGAACCATTCTATCTTGTATCGCGTGCCCAGTCACATGCACGCGTGAGGAGCTAATGACCGCCAACCAAAATGCAGTAGGAAGGTACATTTACGGCCAAAATTAATATCCAATCTATCCACGATTTGCCCTACTAGAGATAGAAATTTGACATATTTTGTATGGAGCTTATGTCAAATTCCTATCTCTAGTAGGGCAAATCGTGGATAGATTGGGTATTAATTTTGGCCGTTAGCGTGTTAAGTTAACACTGAACTGAACTCGACTCGCTAAGAAGAAGATCGAGCCATATGAAATAATATGAATTGATGATTTGCCTGCTAGTAATTGAATAGGTACATAGTATTTGGCTTGTTTAATGTTACTTTCTCATTTTCAAAAACTTATGGCATCATCTACGACTAAAATAAAAAGTAAGTATCTTCTTTCTTATTCTTCTTCTTTTTTCTTAAATCAGAAATAGCCTGCCAAGCTTAAGTCTCAATCCTTGTTTACAAGCTTTAAAGGATGTCACATTTTAAGTATTTTATTCACAAAACTCCCACAATTGATCCTCACAAATGCAGGAATATGTAAATTTGAGTGACCATCCCACCTTTTGTCGACTAATGAGGTGTTAAATCGGTTCATAATGCGAGATAAATATGCGGTATAAGCGTAAATAGGAATTTCTGTTTCATATATTCAAGAATAGCGGGTAACCTTTTCATAGAGGATTATGACCAGCTTTTGTAGTCTATTGCAGAGTAGGTACCTATAAGTAAAGGTAAGGACCGAAAACATTTCTATACTGAGGACCTTATCTGTAATACCTTACCGTAAGGTATTAAGGTCGTTGTTTCTGAACCTCAATCATAAAGTAATAATCGAGTTTTGAGCCTTAGATACTGCACTTTCTCATAGTTGTTAGTGAAATTTGGATATCAATTGTAGACGTCCGACCTTCTTCTGCAGGCAATAAGTGTCGGAAGACATCTGGACCCAAAGAAGAGCTTGCCAAATTTCCTCCACTTAGTCCTGATTCACGAATGCTGCTACATAGAAAGCGAGCTTTAAATAAATCTTATCTAAAACACTTCATATTTCCTCGACATTATCCACATAAAGAGTATTTAGATTATTACATATTAAATGACGTTTCCAATATTGAAGTATTTGAAGTGCCATAAACACTTATTGGCAATATCCTTTAACCAAAAACCAGTATTACTGGACTAGTCACGGACGATGCTTACGATACCGTTAGGAGAGTAAATCACATTAATGCTTTCCTACGCGTTGGACCCGTCATAGTGCGGCAGAGTATAATATGTGGATAATTATGTGGATAATCCATTTCACATGGTTTACCAGCGCATTCCAGGTGAATACGTATAAAAAAGGAATTTGCAATTCCGAATTCAAAGTTAAATTTTTTTAATATACCCAATATGACCCAATACTGCAAATATTTAGACTGCGTGTTTGTTCTTGATATATTGCTATCGAAGACGATGTAGACGATGTTGCATGGAAAATGAAATTGTGTTCGTGATTTCCCAAAAGAACGAATGTTAAGGATCACTAAGAAGAAAATGTGTTGATTTCAAATTTAAATAAACCAAATAAGAACATTAAATAAATCTTTTAAACAACGGTATCAATGAACACGACTTAGGAATCTAGCTCCACCTCCATCAGATACTGGTACGACGAACAAAATTCCTTTTGTAGAAGCAGTAAAGAATCCTAATCTTTAAATGAAATGCGCAACTAAATCAAAACGTATCAGTGTAGACAAAGTCACAGCAGGTAAACATGGCTGATGACAACAGAGGTAGAACACAATATTCTATGAGCATCGCTAGTTCTATCACATAAATTATCCGCGTGCTCCCATACGGTGCGGGCTGCACTTGCGCTGCTTATACAAGTCATGAGCAGAAAGCGAAAAGAGAAGAGATTTTCTTTAGTGATCTGGTGTGACAAACCTTCATATATTTATACGTTTGGGTGATGACGACGACCCAAACCACGTACATGGTAAGATTGATAAGAAACAAACAGTTGTTACTCATAATAAAGAGCCGATTGAAATGTATTGGTTAGAGTTGAGCGAGTGGTTTACCATCAATAACTTGCGGTAAAATATTATAATGCAGTTCGTCCATTCTATACATATAAGTGAACCTTGAACCACTAGCGAAACAGATTACACAACAACTTCATTCATTATTTTTCCATTCAATAAAGTAACTGACTTCGTTGATATGTATAACGTGACATTCAAGGCGTTAAAAGCACTCATTCTCCTTATGCTAAACGGTTAAGCAACGTTTAATATTCCATACAGACACATTCCATCCGAGACAGATAAATGACTACCCGATAAAATCGCAATCGATTCACAATTTATTAACTTCTCACATTGAAAAAATATATTGGTTACTAATAACAGTAATCCTATCCTAGTTAATTACATTTTTTCGCGCCTCCCACTTTTGACTTAGGCCATAAATATTGTAACTAATGCACGCCCATTCGCTGTCAAGCGATACTGGCGGCCTATCGGAAGAGGTGTGCAGATACGAACTAGTTGACGTATGTGCTACGTTATTAATTATAGCCAGTTCGTAGGAGTATTTTCATATAGGCCTGGGAATTTAATCGTAAACTCTGTTAGGGGAAGCTCATCGCTTAACGAGACGTGTGAATTAACTGTTGGGTAATTTTAGTTTGTTAGTAATTTCCTGGGTTGAACAGTTATGGCAAGAATTTCAGAGGTTTCAAACCGACCTAAGCAGACACTGTTCCGTGTGGTGCCGGACATAAAGAATTGCACCACCCTGTAGCTCTTCTCATGGGTGTCGTAAAAGGCGACTAAGGGATTCACCAGAGTATGGGCGGCAGCGTTCTCTGAGTATTTAACCAACCAACTGCGATCGCCAACCCGCCTACCATGCGTGGCGATTATTGCATATCCCCCCGTAATTGGTGGAGGCCTATGTCCAGCAGTGGACGTCTTTCGGCTGAAATGATGATGATGATAAAGCAGACGCTCTGTTGTATTTTTAGTATTTTTAAGACTATATGCAAGGTCCCTGTAGCTTTGCATGTAGCCCTTCCGTAAGTTAGAAGATATTATAGGGAGCTAATACAAATTTACTTATCTTCAGTTTGGAATTTAATAGTAGAGCTCCTTGTTAAAGAGCTCTTTCGGGGAAATACTACCATCGTACATTTCTGTCTCAAAACAGAGATGTTTGCATTACTGTGTTCCGGTGGGAAGGGTACGGGTGCCAGATGGTCTAAGTTTGGCGAACGCAATTTGCAATACTATTTAGGCAATAGCCTAGGTGGTATTGGTAGTGTTATCGGCAAAGGTAGCCGCTTAATATCTGGTAGGCCTTTAGCTCGTTTCACCATCCTAAGCCAAAAATGTTTGCAATGGTAAGCTAAACGATTTGGATCAGGTTTGTCCTTTTTCTTCCTTTGATTCTGTAGTAGCGGTTCTCCTTGCTCTATTTCCGGCAGTGTTTGTGTCTGGACGTCTGAATGAATCATTGCATGTCTCTTCATCTCAATACACTAGAACTTACAGCTATTCACCTGGTTGTAAGGGTCGAACAAGTTTGATCGATGGTTTCGAATGAACACAATCGACCAGACTGTTATTCCGCTTTGTCTACATACAGTTGCTCCATTGACTCAATAAACACTAGTCGATCATCGTGAGTCCTTATTATAATGAGTGCAAGTCATTCGATATAATCATTGACTTGCAGCGTGGATTCATTCACTATTTGTATGTATGTTTGGCATATTTAGACTACGCTGTCTCATTGTTATGCAAAGTCCTATTGAATCTTCTACCCATATCATTATTTTCAGTTATTCCTTATTGAATTCGTCGAGTGCGTATTACTGTCTGCGGTCTGCCTTTCGCATTATTTATACCTAGTATAACAATACAAAGTAATCTAATATCTTAGACTAATATGCCATTGCGTAGACCGTTACTAATACTCCTATTAATCTTACAAAACTACGCAAAATTCTTGTTCAGGGAATGGGTTCACTATGATTGCCCAATTTGAACTGGTGACCTTTCGATCGTAAATCCACACCTTATCTTTGAGCTATGTATGTATCTGTTAAATGTAAATATCTTAAAGGCATTTTAAACGACCTGCCTTGATATGCACGACAGATTTGTAAAATGGCACGGAAAATGACCTCAAATATCAGACACTTATTTGCCTATTTGTAACCAAAACAATGGCGGAAAGGCGAACTGATAATGTTGGATACATGTTGAATACTAAAGGCTAACTTAATGTTTAGTGGTAAACGGCTTACTAGGCAAGCCATCGTACCGTTTATCGATACTGCTGAAGATACTACAGGTGAAATTCAGCGTATGAACTTACCCAAAAAGTATTGAACCTGCCACGCAAATCTGGTTTCTTTAAAGTTGTGGACGAAAGATGGCTGTTGACCCGATATAATTTAAAAGTTCTGTTATGGTAATATACCAAACAACAACCTGCTGGATTATAATATGTCTCCGTAAATAAAACAAAAGAAAGATAAATACACCTGTCTGTCTGTTTGTACAGTTTGCTTATTCGACTTGTAAAGTTAAACTTGGCATCATGGGTAAACGAACTCATTATCCAAATGCAACGATATATGGCGCATTGCCAATATTCACTGCAAAGTGCAGACTTGTAACTCTATTTGGTAAACAACTAGAAATTATGATATTACTTTGGCGTTTTAGTAGTGTTTTATGATATTTGAATGGATGGATATATCCGGGTTTTATTGCAAAGCACTTATTCAGAACAACATCATTGGACATAAATATGAACAGTGAAGTGATGCAAAACTCAAACTTTCCTTCGATAAAGGTTTTAACTTGATATATCTTTAATCATAATCATAACACAAAATTACATTGCATTGTCCAATTTTTTTTACAATTGAACAAATAATGATTGTAGAGTTCAGTTTGTCTTACAGGATGCTTATTAGTTTGTATTGTATACGTTTTAAGACTTCAACTATCTTAAATGTATATTATTACAGCACATCGTATGAATATCCAATTATTTAAATATTTATTAGGTTTTATATTTAATAAAATTCATTCAACGAATTGCAAATGACCAATAGCGGTTCGTTGTTGAAAACCCTATTACGTATGCATTGTCACGCACTTCCCTTACAAAATGTACAAGTAAGAATCAAAGCGCAGACGCCGCCGCTTCAATAAATCATACTAATATTATGAAGAGAAATGTTTTGTTCAACTTTTAGGGTTGCAAGACAAAAATAGAAGGTAAAAAAGAAAAAAAAATAGAAATCACGACCTAGGTACCTCTTTCATTCGATGGTGCAGCAATTTTGATGAAGATTATTGACAATCAAAGGCGGGACTTAGACTTGTATTGACAGCCGTAATCCTATCGTTGGAAGACTGTTCAATAGTACTTCGAAGTGCTATAAAACATTAGATACATAACAGCCATGGTACAAAATATACCTCAAGCTCCGTAAAAATGTTCCTAGATGGCTGTTGGGCTAGACCAGTCATACTCAACCTTTTTTTTTTAGGGGCCACAAACACGTTTCAGTCATGGTGTCGAGGGCCGCAAGCAAAAATTATTTAGGTATTAACGTAATTCCAAGATAACGATGTAGTTTATTAATGAAAAAAGAAGTTGTAACAAAGATGTTTATGTTTTATCGCCTTGAGCGATAAGACCGCCCATTGTACATGTGTTCTATATAAGTCATATATGTTGCTATCTTCTTTTGTGTACAATAAAGAGTATTTGTATTGTATGTTTACATGTTTTAATACGATTTTTGATACTGTGAAGACTTTTCAAAACTTTACAAGATCTAGCTTGTCGCTACATGCAATTCTTATAACATCATCCAGATGAGAATCTGTAAGTTTGTTTCTGTAAACGTTCTTTGTGTATTTCATTTTTGAAAAAGACGATTCGCACACATACGTAGACCCAAAGAATGTTAGTAGGATTTGGGCACATCTTTGAACGCTTTTATATTTTTGGGGAACAAAAAATCGCTGATAGCGCTCGGCTCACATTCCCGTTTTGAAACACCCATTTCTAAGATGGGCGCGAAATTTAAAATGGTTTACAATAAATTTGTAACTTTAGATGGGCCAATAACAAAGGCCCGGCGGGCCACATGCGGCCCGCGGGCCGCAGGTTGAGTATAGCTGGGCTAGACAATATAATGGATTTCATTAATCCTTTAGGTTCACCTTTGCTCAAACACTGCCCAAGTTATTGTTTTACTAGTTATTTATGTTGCCACATGGACCAAAATCTAAGGTCATCCTATAACAAAATAAATAACACAATAATTAAATCGTGATTCTAAGTTCAATAAGATTATACGACTTTCATGGATGGACTTTACCAATACATGTTTGTAATTATTTGAGCAGCAGAAGACACTGTTTATGACTATTTTACAGCCGATCACGTAATCTAAGGTACTGTTACACTGAATAATGTGACCATTTGTTATGGAATGCGTGTTGGTTGTTCTAAACCCGTTGTAATTGATAATCGGGCCCGCGTTTTAGGGTTAGAATTCAACTATTATTTATGTATATTAATGTGAGTAATATCGTGTTGCCCGTTTGAAACAGCTAGTTATTTTTAAGCTTAATAGTATAATTGTTTTTTTGACTGAAAACGATGTTTTCTTCGACGATATACTACTTTTGACATCATAAAAAGCTCTGCTTAGTAGTTAAATGTTCATGGAAAAGGCAATCTTTACAATCCTTCCTATTTTTCAACCTACATCCTTATCAGTATTTCAGTAATAATATCACAATATCTAGATTGAATTGAGCAGTAAACCTACTTTACTTACCCAATCTCGTTATAACTGTATTCAGAAATGGCGAGCAAAATTCAATAAGCTATAAACACTTAAGGTTCCATTATTACTACATTACACACGAGGTTTCTTGCAAGAAAGGAATATCGTCAATTTATGAGATTTGACTGTAGAAAAACAGCATTAGCTGCTTAATCACATCCGTTAACGATAACTTGAAGATGAGATGTAATATTTCCATCTTACTTTCCATGCTTTTCCAGAAGAAGGTACCTACCATAAAAATCCAACACTTATAAGCTCTCAAAAGAACCTATCGTGGATTAGGTATAGCCCTCTCCCAAGTTGTGCCACAACAATCGGTCCTCCGCCTTCCGCATTCAGTCCTTGGCTACCATTTTGTTTTTACACTTAACGTTACTTAATATTAAGGTCGTCGGTACACCTGGCTGGGGTACGCTGCGTTGGCTGATTCGCGGTCTTCACTACAAGATTCGTCTGCTCCTACTCCAACCGCCATCGGTTCTTTGACAATTATGACCAACCCACTGCACTGCCACTTTAGCTTGCTGATTTTGCAAGCTATGTAGGATGTCGGTTACTCCTTACCATATGACTTTTGCACCTGAGAGCCGTACTGCTAGCATGTGAACAGTACTGCTACCATGTGAACGCCAGAACAGTTACTGTGCTGCGACAGAACAGCTACTGTTCGAGCGTTCACATTGTATCAGTACTTGTATTGTATTACATTGTAGCAGTACTGTTCTGCTCACTGCTCTGCCTCGCTGCCCTGCCCTCGTGAGCAAAAGGTATTACGATTATGAATTCACTACTGAGCTGAATCGAGCTTAACTAGATGAAGACGTCAAGATTTGTGCATCTTCATGTCCAGTGATAGGTAGTTTCAGTAATTCATCATCTTCAGGAAAATTACTTGGGGTCGGTCAAGTCATCCCATCATTTACTCGTTTGTCATTCATATCGTTCTTCACGCAATCCATCCATCTTTTCTTTGGTCTCCCTCTCCCTCTCCATCCATGAACATTCATATTCATCACTCTCTTAGTTACATACGTTTCATCCCTCCTCATCACATGCCCATACCAACCCAAACGATTTCCTTTCAACTTTTTTATTACTGGCGCCACTTTCAAACTTCCTCTGATATATTCATTTCTTACTATCCATTCTTGTCACTCCACACATCCATCTCAACATTCTCATCTCTGCTACATGCAATCTTCTTTCATCTGTCTTGTTCTTTAATTATGTTTTTTCCATGTTTTATCTATCCCATCAGAATGTTTTTAGTCCAGGCATTCTTGTCACTATTCTGTTGTGAACTGACTTTGTTATAAATGTAATTCTGCCATATCTTTCGCGTAGATACCACAACCGTGACGGCATGTTAAATTTCTTTGTCATTTCCTCGTACAAATTCGACACAGGCCAGCAGTGCATTACTTTTAGCCACAGAACATTGTTGTTCATGTGTACGATACTTCAAACTCGATTGTACCTACGTGAATAACAAATATAGGCTGCGTTCTCGAAATTACTCGCTCGTGACAACGTGTTTCTTGTAGTATGCGTCGTTTATGAATGTCGTGAAGTCAATATTATATGGTTGATGATTTATGTTCAGTAGGTAACAGGCCATAAATGAGAAATGTCAAGCAAAAACGCGAGCTCTGTTGGATGGCATTATAAATACGATGCTGGTTCGGCTCTGGTTTTCGTATATTTTATACTTAGCTAGTTTTTTTGTTGTTTCTTTGTATAGTTCTTCATGACGGCGACGCATAGATGAGATAAAAATTCTTTTTTTTTTTTTTTTTTTCGAATGGGCTCTCGCAGGTGGGACCGAAGTCCCATTTCTGCTTAACCGGACTTAGTTGGCGGAGAGTCCCATGTGGGACTCCATTCGCCGAAGGTTTTTTCCCTACATACTTACAAACTAGATGCGCGCGGCATCAATACCGCGCGTAATCGGGCGGGCGCCCCCCAAGGGGGGGGCGATAAAAATTCTTCATTGATGCTGCTTAAATACCCAAAACCGCCAATGTCCGATGGCCGATGGGGCAGTAAAGTTCTGCGACGCGTACTGGAAGGCACAGCGTAGGTAGGCCCCCCACAAGGTGGACCGACGACCTGGTGATGGTCGCAGGTATCCGCTGGATTCGGAAGGCGCAGGACCGGTCGCTGTGGCGATGCTTGGGGGAGGCCTATGTCCAGCAGTGGACGTCTTTTGGCTGAAATGATGATGATGATGATGATGAAAAAAAAAAAAAAAAAAAAAAACTAGTTAACTGAATTTGACACAAGCGTTCTTCTGTATGATGTAACTTCAAAACTACCGGTTACTGTAGGTATAAGTACGAATATTGGTGACATAAGTGGCATTATTCAAGTGAACAATGTAAAATTGTAAGCCCTTCTTTAACCTGTCGGAATGGCATTTGCCTTGGCCTCGATGCCATCGCACGTTTGCATCGATACAGCCACATTAAATCGATTCAGAAACTAAAATCGTTTCGTCACGCGTCATGATGATACTGCCTCGATCATCGACCTGAAAAAGGGATGTGGTGTAGACTGGATGTGGAATTTAAAGAACCGGATGCTGTTGCACAACTTAGGGAAGGTTTCAGTAAAAGACAAAGGTAGGCTAGGTCTAAACGCTTTATAATTTGTCAATTGATTTTGTACTAATGAGAAGTTGAGAGTATTGGTCAAATCATCATCTTCCTGCCCTTATCCCAATTTATTTGGAGTCGGCGCAGCATGTATTTTTCTTCCATACATCTTTATCAGCCGTCATCTCCGTGTTCATTTTCTTTCTATTCATATCACCTTTCACACAATCCATCCGTTTTCTTTGGTCTGTCTCTTTTCTTATAGCCATCCACATTCATACTTGAAACTTTCCTCGTAACATGCTCCTCATTCCTCCTCAACACATGTCCATACCATGATTTTATGTTGCTACTTAACTTCTCTGTCACTGGCGCTACTTTCAGACTCCCTCTTACATACTCATTTCTTATCCAATCTATTCATTCTCGTTATACCACACAGTATTCGTCAAATAGCAGGTCGATTAATCCGTGTCAGATAGTCACCTTTATGTTTTCAGATGTTTTAATGTTGGAATACTTATCACGACTGGGAAATTAACCACGTAGGTAGACGGAGAGTTGCCTTTTTAGTGTTTAATAGCAATTTTATGATTTTACTGTATTGGCAATACCTTACTTATTTTAAAAGGAATAAAACCCATAATTGATTATTAGGTAATCCGGACAGCGAATAAAACGCCGCCGTAATAAAAAGGTATCTGGGGGTGACTGCATGCGAAAGGCGGAGGACCGAGTGTTGTGGCGCAACTAGGGAGAGGCCTATGTCCAGCAGTGGACTGCGATAGGCTGAGTTGATGATGATGATGAATAAACATCTGATGATGGATCGGGTGGGCTGTTTCACTTGTTGGTGATAATACTATTCATTCAACGAATGATATGAATGACGAGTATGAATGTACAGAATTGGATAAATATGTGTTTGATCAAATTATTTTAAGCAAAGCTCAAGATTGCGAAGTTGCTAAGAAAAATAATAAGTTAGATACATAGATTTTCTGTACAAGTCTACGAATAATAGGATAGCAAAGAGAATCATTATGAAAATCGTACATAGTAAAGAACTTTGACCCAAGCAAAGTTCAACATAAGTATTACTTATTTATGCAATAAAGGATGTAATCACGGATACTTACAACCTTCAGATAACCCATTAAATCTCGATTGTAAACATAATTAATTACACTGACATAAAACAGTTACATAAAATCAAAAACGCAATAGCATTTCAATAAGCCTAGTTACCATAACGGTCTTTTCATTCCGTAATAGGTCTAAACGCATGCATTAAGTCATGGAGATATACGCCTCGTAAGAATCGTTTCGCTTTCAGAATCACGAGTTTTGCTCTCGAAACTACGTTTAAGATACATTATGTATGGTCTACTAACACGCTTGGCTTGTGAATTAGACTGTAAATATGTAAACAAACACTTGCATAAGATAGGTAAATATTTATTGACTTTTCTACATCTGCGGCTTTTCTGAACACGAAAAGTCTCGTTGTGGGACGCATCAATTTGGTGACAATGGAGATGTTAGTCTCAAATATTTGTCGTTAAAATGAATAATGATTCCTCCACACAATGACCTATGTAGCTACCTCTTCATGCAAAGCTTCGTTCGATACTGAGGTCTTTCAAAGCATAACTTATCAATGAATGGTCAGAGGAACTAGGTATTGTTAAAGCTTTAGTTTCTGCAAGATATGTGATGAAAAGGTCTGTCAGACTTTTTGATTTTATTAAAAAGAGGTCATACATAAGTAGTGAAGCATGACTACAACTGTGACTACAAGATAGTATCATCTGTTAGAATTAATGACATGTTCAAGCGAAAAGAAAGTCCCAGCGCTGCTACACCTAAAGTAAAATAGATTCATAATCAGAATGCAGTGTTCATACATCTTGTTTGTACCTTTCATTTTACCAATAAAATAAATCACGCTGTACGCAAGCCATGCAAAGACACCGCTTAACTTTTTACTATGCCGGTTGTAAAGGCTATAACCATACAATACACTGTGATGCGCTAATCTGTTTGACACGGCCCCGAGCGTTGTCTCTCGGATTTGTAGACTAAACTCGACAATAAATTAAAACGACTTGAAACTTTATACAATCAATTGAATATAGTTTTTAAATCTATTGATCCAAAGCTCAATTTAGAATGCTGCCCACGTAATAGATGCGTCTTCGATATGCTCATGCGGTGTTCCGTTAGCCGCTCACCTGCGCCCGCGCTTCTCTAGTTATGCTAATGGCAAAACGCGGCTCGCTCTCAGCCTCTCAGTACTTACTACTGACATGGAAATAAGTCCACTGGAAGGTTTAGTAGTCGTATTCCCTTGTATGTAGATGTGTACCCGTAATATTTTCCTACAAAAACGGCGCTTGCACACCCAATAGAGGTCTAACGTCATTACGTAGTCATACGTATTCAAATGAGACAGTCGTTTAGATAAGAATTTCGCTCGATACATTAAATTACTTACATAGTATTGATAACGTCCAGTTTCCAATCGATTCCTGTGTAACATCGAATTTACTTACAACATATCCTAGAAAGACAAACGAAGCGATAAACAGATATCCGGTATATTTGGTGATGTTCCTTATCTAGCGCCAGTATATCAGGGTATGGAGATATTCTGTTCGGTGAACGAGACCGTGGGTGGACGCGAAACTGTAAAGGAAATCGATTCCGCTGTACGTGTTTGAATCGATTTCTCGACACCGAGGTTAAGTATGCGAGTATCGAGTAAGATGTTCCCTAGTTTCATTTACGGACAAGTGAGACCACTTCATTGGACTTGGAGTACCGATTCATGGTATCTGCATGCCTAATTGTGTATATTAAGTGTTGTGTTACATGTTACTGCTGTTAAATTACTCATGTAATGATGTTTCACGTCATGTTTTACGCTAAAAGGTTCTTAAAGGTTTTCTTTTAGTTCGATGGTTGATTTCGTAATTAATGTAATTAAAAGCGTGTTACACACGATACGATCATTGGCAGAAATCAGATATTTTTATCATTGCAATGGTTAGGTTATTTATGGCTTACGACAGCTTTACTGTTACAAACTAAAAATTAATGGCGATTATGGTCAATTTTATCTCACTCAATTAACACTTTACCACGGCAAATTGCTCTTCAAATGAACAGTTAAAGTTCGCCAGTACAGTTCATTAGTTTCACAAAGCCTGCTATTGTGTGAGATGGGCCAACAGAAGCCGTTGGCGCAAGCGTGAGACATCTTAATGGATCAACTCTGCACGCATCGCTTTGTCGTCGGTATCGAGCACATCTCGTATTGAGTCGTGAAATCGATCACTGCTACACAATCGATTGGTGACGTAACTTTTTACACCCGAGTTTCATTAGCTTCACTATTGAATTAGCTTGTTACAAATAGTACCGTTACCAGGTTATTATGAAAAACGCTCACGTAGACAATGATTTCTGATCGGTCAATAGTTCTGGCGATGTATTGGTAAATACATACAAT
This sequence comes from Asteroscopus sphinx, assembly GCA_949699075.1. NCBI lineage: Eukaryota > Metazoa > Arthropoda > Insecta > Lepidoptera > Noctuidae > Asteroscopus > Asteroscopus sphinx. The sequence goes on from OX453013.1 coordinate 19,784,079, forward strand.
ACAAATTGAATGATAACGAATCGAGGCACACCATCGACAATAAAGAGAAAAATCACCAATAGGAGAGCTGTGAGGCTAGCAAAATGAGGCAATGCTATTGGTGGATTTCCTCGCTCACCACTTAACGTCTTCGCATAGCTCTGGTGGAAAGCTACTTAATTTTGAATGTAACCAAAACGAATATCAAGATTAAATTCAATTTTTTTTTGCAGAAGCTCACAATTTTCGCCTACAATAGAAAGTATCGAGCCATTAAAAAATATAGTTTTGATACTATCTGGCGTAAAAAAGGCAGCTTCACTGCTAAACAGAATCCGCGGGAGCAGTAACAGCATCCTGAACATGATAAGTAATAGGTTTGAGAGCCCTCTGTTGTGGAATCTCATCTAGAGGACTATCGTAGTTATTAAATACTAATATAGTTTTAAGTTCTTACTAACTATATAATTATGTAATGGATCTGGTTGTCCGAATAAAGAATTGAATAATTGTTAAAAAATACGTAGATTGTGGAACTTTGTCGTCAACAGCACTATAAATCCAATATTAAAGACTCAATAATTTTTTGTAAGTTGTTCAAATCGAATAAAATGTCACAAAAGCGTGGACGAGTTGTTCTCATCTTTGTTAAAGGGATCGATTCCGTCACGCTTGTCATGCCAGATGTAGAGTGCCACCAACTTTGCTGTTCAGGTGGCCATAATTTAAATTAAAGCAATCATTCAAAGGTTACATCAGTGTGAGCGAGAAAAATGACTATTAGTGACAGTGATGCCGTCAACTAAACCTAAACAGTAAAGGTGATGGCACAATAGCCTTGTTTACTAACTGTCATCATTTGTCCCAGTTACTGTCACCCATCAGTCACTTTTAGACTTTTTCGGTCTATAATAATTCGATTAGCGGTGTTATCATGTTCGTGAATTGGTATTGGTACCGTTTGAGTTCCGCTATTTCACGAGCTTCGGGAGACTTCGTGCGTTTTCATGGCACGTGCATGCGTTTGAAAATTAAAAATCAAAAAAGTGACCATTTGGTAAGTTAATAGTAACACGTTTTTCGAAAAAGTGTGACCTCCTTGCCAAAGTGGCAGCCGAAGCGAGGGTTTCAAATAATATGCAGTAATCTTAACAATCAACAACAAATCAACAAATCTTAGCTTAGTTTTTTACCTTAGTTTAAACTATCTATTACGGTGGTTTATACCAGGCCCCTCAGAAAGTATTGCGAAAAAAAGTTTTTATATATGGGAGACTGGCCAGTTATAATGTTTTTCGAAAATATGATTATTTATAAGTAAAAATAAGTAAGTTCCAATATCAAAATTTCCCTCCACATTTTTTGCGAGTTAATTCAAAGTATTGTGTCTCACTGAAATATGGATCTGCGCCGGGAACATTTTAGAGCTATGATTTTATACGATTTCAAGTGTCGCCTGAAACCGGATGAATCGTACGATAGACTTCAAATGGCATTCATGGATGAAGGCCCTTCCAAGGCAACCGTGTATCGTTGGTATAACGAATTCAAGCGCGGTCGACCAACTTTGGGGGATGACGAAAGAAGCGGTCGCCCTTTGACGGCTGTTACCGAAGAAAACGTGCTAGCAGTGAAAAATTTAATCCAAGACAATAGGCGAATTACATATCAGGAGATTCAACACATATTGAAGATTGGATCGGGAAGCGTTCACGAGATTCTACACAGCCATCTTCGCGTGAGGAGGATAGTATCACGCTGGGTGCCGCACAACCTCACCGATGCTCAGAAGCAGGCCCGGGTGGAATGGTGCCGTGATATGCTTAACAAATTTGAAGCAGGCTCGTCTCGGCGTGTTTACGACATCGTTACAGGTGATGAGTCCTGGATTTATCAATACGACCCAGAAACCAAGCGCCAGTCGACTGTTTGGGTGTTTCAAAATGAGCCAACGCCTACCAAAGTGAAGCGATCTAGAAGCGGGGGTAAGATTTTGATCGCTAGCTTTTTTAATTTGACTGGCCACTTGGTATCAATTCCCTTACGGGATCAAAGAAGCATTAATGCCGAATGGTATACTACCAAATGTTTGCCAGAAGTTTTCTCTGTTATAAGCAACAAGCGACCAAACACAGGGCTCCGCGGGCTACTGCTCCACCACGACAATGCACCTGCGCACACCGCACTCAAAACGAGGGACTTCCTGGACAGCACGCCAGTCAAACTCCTGGGTCACCCTCCTTACAGCCCTGATCTAGCACCGTGTGACTTCTTTTTATTCCCAAAAATAAAAAATCAGCTCAAAGGGATACAATTTTCGTCGCCGGAAGATGCGCTGGCTGCGTTCGAGCAGGCTGTAAACGAGGTGTCTGCGGCGGACTGGAAAAAGTGTTTTGAAAACTGGTTTAGGCGCATGAATCTTTGTATAGAGGCTGGTGGAAAGTACTTTGAAAAGATTTGATAAAAATATATGTACGTATAGAACATTTTTTTTTAGTTTCGCAAAACTTTCTGAGTGTCCCACGTATGTTGTGGGCGTTTATAGTTTTTATATGAACATAGTGATTGCTATAGATTGCGGAGAATTCTTGCAAATAGGTTTCTAGGAAATCATTACATAGTTTCTCTAGGTATGTGGATTTATAAGTCGTATTAGATCATGTATTACTTTGTAACGGTGACATGTTGCAAATATTCTATAAATAGAAGAGAAATTGAGGATTATTTATTAAGAATTTGCTTAACAATATGTTTATCTGATGCGAACATAGATTATGGTCATACATTTTTCATTATTTTATGTCCGATATATTCGGTAGCGGTACCATCATCGCTAATAGCTCATGCATAGATAGAGATAGATTCATATCTTAAAGGAAATTTTTGGATGAGCTTGTAGTATTTACCTTCACCATGTACAGTTCAAATATTTTAATACACATGTCCAAATTCTTTCATTGTCCACTCGTAATCTATGAAGACAACATACTCGTAAATACCAGATAATAACAACAAACGAACAATGCTGACTTAATTACAACTTAGAACTCACTGATAGGATCATCTTAACATCTCCTAGTTCACCAGATAGGAGTAGGTACCACCGGCAGTCCTTCGGCTATGTCCGTCAGGTAGTCGTCAATCATCGTGACTCGTTCGGGACTTCGTGTCGTGATCGCGGCCCACCCAACCCGCGCGCGAGCATAACTGTTATACCGTTGAGTACAAGCTGTACAAGACACCACTAAATAGATGAGTGCAGAAGACCCATTCCTGCTCATGATAAAGATTACCACCCACCTGGCTTCCCAGATTGCACTATAACTCTCAATTTTGTGCATTTCGCTTCTATCCTACACCAATTGCTTTCCAAAGTTCCCCTACGATTAGCAGTGGACTCAGCTTGCTGAGAATTCTCATCTTCCTCAAACGTCAACCTTTGTTGCATGTACGGTCACGATAGGTACTTCGCGGTGGTACATTTTGTCGAAAAAATCCCATGAACGAATCCTGCTACATTACACGTACCTACCGCTGCCATCGAATATTGAGTGGGAGCGATTTTAGCCTTAGTGTTGGTTCGCCGGAAAGATTTCTGACTGTACATCCAACCCGTTTGTGCAAAAAAGCTTTAAGTCTTGGGAGGTTCTCAAATCACTGCAGTCGTAGATAATAGCATGCGCCCAACTCGTCCAAGCATTATTATTGTTTTTGGTATATTGTGAAATAGCCTTCTTTTTTAATCTTTATTTAAAGAGTTTTTTCGTATACATGAATAAAAAGATTAAAAGATTTTTGGTATATGGTGAAAGAGCCTTCTGCAATTATTTTTTATTGCGGTACACACCATACAGCTATGAATAATCCGCATCTCCGCTATATAGTTTTAATTGTAGTGGATGGAACTAATTACATATGAATATGTATTAATTTGATATTGCAGGAAGTTATGGAGCAAGGAAATATGAGTTTTTATGAAGTTGTCCTATAATATTAGGAGGCTGTGGAGGCAAATGTAAGTTGTGATCTTGATAACTGTTATATTGCTGGCGAAGATTTAACCATCGTCGAAAGCGGTTTTGCTCTGCTAATATAAAAAGTAATGAATAAAAACATGTAAGTATAAGCACATGACGGACAAGTGACCTACATAAGGGACCTGTTTTCTTGGTTGATGCTCACACACTTGCGTGGGAATCACTGTTTTACTGTGACGTTTGTGTAAGTGTCGCCCGGATTTTTCAAAGCTATCCATCCTGTACGCTTGTCTGTCTTAAGTAGAGTTGTAAGCGACACAAAGACGAAGAATGTGTATGCATCTAAGGTGGTCTGCGCTCAAGAATTCTTGGGGCCCGTCGCCGTCGTCGCTAGGCCTTACCTTGCTCCACGCGCTTATACGTGGGACACTCAGAAAGTTTTGCGAAACTAAAAAAAGTTGTTCTATACGTACATATATTTTTATCAAATCTTTTCAAAGTACTTTCCACCAGCCTCTATACAAAGATTCATGCGCCTAAACCAGTTTTCAAAACACTTTTTCCAGTCCGCCGCAGACACCTCGTTTACAGCCTGCTCGAACGCAGCCAGCGCATCTTCCGGCGACGAAAATTGTATCCCTTTGAGCTGATTTTTTATTTTTGGGAATAAAAAGAAGTCACACGGTGCTAGATCAGGGCTGTAAGGACGGTGACCCAGGAGTTTGACTGGCGTGCTGTCCAGGAAGTCCCTCGTTTTGAGTGCGGTGTGCGCAGGTGCATTGTCGTGGTGGAGCAGTAGCCCGCGGAGCCCTGTGTTTGGTCGCTTGTTGCTTATAACAGAGAAAACTTCTGGCAAACATTTGGTAGTATACCATTCGGCATTAATGCTTCTTTGATCCCGTAAGGGAATTTATACCAAGTGGCCAGTCAAATTAAAAAAGCTAGCGATCAAAATCTTACCCCCGCTTCTAGATCGCTTCACTTTGGTAGGCGTTGGCTCATTTTGAAACACCCAAACAGTCGACTGGCGCTTGGTTTCTGGGTCGTATTGATAAATCCAGGACTGATCACCTGTAACGATGTCGTAAACACGCCGAGACGAGCCTGCTTCAAATTTGGTAAGCATATCACGGCACCATTCCACCCGGGCCTGCTTCTGAGCATCGGTGAGGTTGTGCGGCACCCAGCGTGATACTATCCTCCTCACGCGAAGATGGCTGTGTAGAATCTCGTGAACGCTTCCCGATCCAATCTTCAATATGTGTTGAATCTCCTGATATGTAATTCGCCTATTGTCTTGGATTAAATTTTTCACTGCTAGCACGTTTTCTTCGGTAACAGCCGTCAAAGGGCGACCGCTTCTTTCGTCATCCCCCAAAGTTGGTCGACCGCGCTTGAATTCGTTATACCAACGATACACGGTTGCCTTGGAAGGGCCTTCATCCATGAATGCCATTTGAAGTCTATCGTACGATTCATCCGGTTTCAGGCGACACTTGAAATCGTATAAAATCATAGCTCTAAAATGTTCCCGGCGCAGATCCATATTTCAGTGAGACACAATACTTTGAATTAACTCGCAAAAAATGTGGAGGGAAATTTTGAAATTGGAACTTACTTATTTTTACTTATAAATAATCATATTTTCGAAAAACATTATAACTGGCCAGTCTCCCATATATAAAAACTTTTTTTCGCAATACTTTCTGAGGGGCCTGGTAGGATACCTGTCAATGTAGAGTGGACGTTGCTTATGTATTGGTGTCAACCAGCATCTCGGGAGTATCTAGGGATAAGGATAGTGTATCTATTGATAATGGAAAATCTACCATTAGATATTTCATGCCGTGAAACAGTGAGGCTCGTATTCCAGAACGACGACAAACTATCATTTCATACATTCACGTCAAATAAAATGAATCAATCAACTCAGCCTATCGCAGTCCACTGCTGGACATAGGCCTCTCCCAAGTTGCGCCACAACGTTCGGTCCACTGCCTTCCGCATCCAGTCCCCCCCAGCCACGTTCTTTAGGTCGTCGGTCCACCTGGCAGGGGGGCGCCCTACGCTGCGTTTGCCGATACGCGGTCTCCACTCAAGGACTCGTCTGCTCCAACGGCCATCGGTCCTTCGACAGACATGGCCAGCCCACTGCCACTTCAGCTTACTGATCCTACAAGCTATGTCGGTCACTCCGGTTCTTCTCCGGATAATCTCGTTACGGATTTTATCCTTCAAAGAAACTCCAAGCATTGCTCGCTCCATAGCTCGCTGAGCGGTTTCGGCACCGTAAGTCATGAAATGAATGAATGTAATAAAATGAATGTCAAGATGTAATTGACATTTTCTTGAATCTCGAACTTGGGTTTGAAAGTTGCAGGTAACAGATATTCTAGTATTGTTCTGGGAAAACTGAAATGCGAGACTGCGAAACATTTGGAACTCAAGTGGAGTATCGTGATTCCATTCAATGGAAAAATTTGACGTAACATCAGGCACGCGTTTGGTTTGGCCAAGGGTACGAAATGTGGCTTATTTTCAACACTTTGTACGACATAGTTGCGCTTTGCGTGGGATCTTCGGTCCCGAATAAACTGTTTTGATTATGTCAATGGGGCAACTGACGTTTTGTGGCAGAACGGTTGTTCAAACGATCGCCTACGCAGCACTATTATCAGGCTACATTGCCTGCACATTTTAACCTTCAACCACTTGTCAACTATGTTGCGGTTGGCTTCTCTACTGCACTGTTGGGTTGTTTTCTTCTCCTTATCAATCCAAAAAGAGTCAGCCATCGAAGACTTATCGTGTCAATTACGACCAAGCATCGCAGATTGTACCGACTAAACAGTTTAAGGATCTTGTTCGTAAGCGAACTCACGATTCTTCAACTCCTAATCACCCTCCTTACTTCAATCGTTTATCAAAACTAAGCCATACTACTTCGAATTTATCTTTCTCGTACAGACGGACAGATTTACACTAGTTCATAACGGACCGGTTGCACGGCTTCGTCCGATTTATTTGTATTATGAGTGAGACTAGACTGTCTGACGGATTTGTTGCTAATAAATACATTAGTTTATTACACCAAGTTTGTTTCTGAGTTTTGAATTATAGGCTTTCGACTTAGTTATTTAAGTGTGGTTATGTTTTTCATTAAAGGTGTTCCCTTGAAAAATTTCACGTTGAGTTGGTATTTACTTGGTTTTGATTTATCTATGCAGACAGATTTGTAACCATGCCTGTATAAACGATGTAGGGATATACTTCGTTTATCTGAGTAGACAGACTGGCGAAGGGTGAACTTTTTCGCTCCCTTGGTAAATGAGCCTTGGTGGTTGTAGTTTTGCTCTGATACCAGTTTTTGTAACCTTATTAATTTGTGATAATTGCTTGCTTCTTCCTGGTGATCCCTGCGTGATCGAATCAGAAATGAGGAGATTCGCAGGAGAACGAAAGTAACCGACATATCCCGAAGAAGACCCAAACTTAAGTGGTGGTGGGTTTGGTCGCAGAACAGATGGCCGATGGGGCAGTAAAGTTCTGGAGTGGCGACCGCGTACTGGAAGGCGCAGCGTGGGTAGGCCCCCCACAAGGTAGACCGACGACCTGGTGAAGGTCGCGGGAATCCGCTGGATATGGAAAGCGCAAGACCGGTCGCTGTGGCGATGCTTGGGGGAGGCCTATGTCCAGCAGTGGACGTCTTTCGGCTGTAATGATGATGATGATTATTGTTTGTGCTTACTGTGCCAGTTTCCCTTAAAATGTTAAGTCATAAGATAATAATTTATCTTTTCTAACGACATAATTAAACAAAGATCCCTGGACAAAACCTGACCTGGCTAACAACCAGTGTATAAAAAAAACAAAACAAACAGTTGCAGGAATGTAGCCCATTCATTGTCATCATCATCACTATTCATAAATACTCGACATAGTTTTGTCTGTTTACAAATAATATAGTAATCGCATTGTGATTTTATTTTTATATGTAAATAGCCATATTGTATTGAGTTCGTTCCCCTTGTGTAATAATGTGTTCTTGTTTTAGTTAATATTCTGGTCTTGTTTCGCAGGATTTACATTTAAAAGCGTTTGTATCGATGAGTAACACTCAGAACGGTGTTTTTGACATTTGAAGCGGTCTTTTATGGTTTCTTAGTAGGTGTTCAGAATTCGTTCCTACGTTTTGTCGTCAAATCGTCAATTAATAAAGAAAGTCGCCTTTAGGATAGACTAAGTGCTGCGAACAACCATAGTGAAGCCAACAAAAACCGTGCTCCTTCATGTACAACCAGTGCTCACGCATGCACACCATGCACCTGAAGGATATTTGTTTTCGCGATGCTTACTGGACGATGCCGCGACATGTGAACTGAGGGGGTGAGCACGGTTTAAGGTGCATGTGTTTGCGTGAGCGCTGGTTTGTACACGGAGGAGCACGGTTTTATTGGCTTCACTATGATTGTTCGCAGCACCTTGTCTATATTTTTTACCATGTCTGTGCCTTCAGGCGACTTTCTTTATTAATTGACGATTTTGGTTTGGGTGTTGCAATATATTTATGTAGGTGTTAATAAGTCATTATTAGCTGACATCCTTTTAAGGGGTGAATGTACTCATCATAACAAACAACTTTTACTATGGACGCAAACCTGGAATCGCGAAAAAAAGTACTTATGATGAGCACAAGTAACAACTTATACCGGATGGCATTTTACCATCTGGATAAAAACCAGGATGTGATCAGTTACTGTAATATGTAGAATAGATGTGTGAAAAATATTACGAAAAATAAGGGAGAAAAAATCAGCTGCTCCACACATTGAAGTCAAGTATGTATTTACAAAAAAAGTCAAGTATGTATTTACAAAAAAAAGTATATAAGTATAATATCCATTGTCTAGTACCTACCCATAGTACAAGCTCTGCTTAGTTTTGGGACTAGATGGTGCTCTGTAAAAAAAATATGTCTAAAAATATTTATAAAAAATGAACAATTTTGGTAGACAAAATGGCTTATTCCCATGAGCTCCAAATCTATTGTTCTCGTCAAAAAGTGTTTTCATACATTGGTTCCCGAGAGCTCCAAATTTTATAGAACAAACTAATTAAATATTAATATACCTACCTATTTTTATCCCGAGAGCTCCAAGCGAAATTGTGTATGGTTAGCAAAATAAAACGCTTATGGCTTACATTCATATTTATAATTTGCTGAATATAGTTTAAGGCATCAGTCACAAATCGACCTTAGGTTACACTTATAGTGTGAAATTCAAGAGTGAAAAATAGGTAATTAAAAATTTCTGTCATCACAAATCGACCTAAAAATTTATAAACATCAATTACAGATAAGTTAAAAATAGCCAGGAATCAATGTTTCTGATATCAGAAATCGGCCTTATGTATATTTAAAATGAAAATGATTTATAAGTAAATAAAATATGCCACGTTGGTCTAGTGGTTGCAAGCGCAACTGCTGAGCGTGGGGTCCTGGGTTCGATTCCCGGGTCGGGCAAAGTGTTATTGGGTTTTTTCATTAGGAAATTCTCAGTAGCAGCCCGGAATCTGGATTTCTGCCCGGTTAATGGCAATAGGCTCGCCCCCTATTACATGAGACTATAACATAACTGGCGAAATGTGGCTGTGCCACGTCTGCCTACTCCTTCGGGGAAATACAGGCGTGATGTTATGTTATGTTAATATATGAAAAATCGGTTTCTGTTTTTACACGTCGATCTCAGATATTATTATGCTACTGGTCAGGTACATAAAATATAAATTGCATAAAAGGTAAAAAAAAACACAGTTTTGGATATCACAATCTTCGATCAATCTTATGCTTTACAAAAAAAATTAATGAGACGCAGCGACGATGGCGGTGTGGACTGCATGGTCAGACTTTTTTTTTTTGCTGTCCCTCATGGACGCACTCCGCCCGGGGTAGGCGGAGCCAGTGTCGGACTCTTACCGACTAAAACCACCACGGTGTTCCTTCAACTGCCTTAGCCGGGGCGTGGGAACCCGTGAGTATTCACACAACCACCCCCGACAGGTCCTGGCTCGCCACAAGCAGGTGAGCCCCTTCTCCCCGTGCGGCCTAACGTTGGCCGCACCCTCCTAGGTGGCGCACACGGAACACTGCTCGCCACCTCACCTCATGGACCTTTACCAGTTGCGCCAACTACGCCGGCTGTGCCAGCTACGCCAGCTGCTGGTCGGGCAGCAAACTACCCCGAGTCTGCTGGTCGCAGGCCCTACCTCCTGTAATTTTTTATAGAGGTTTTCGTCCTCTCGGTCCGGGCGGTGAAGCCAAGACCCTCGGTCCCAAGAGGCGCGAGAACACTACTCAGCGGGCACTCCTGGGATTACGAGATCGACGGGGGCAGGGAAAGACAGTCCCCACGCTGCCTGCCCAGTGGCAGGATGAGTGCACACCGGGCCCGCCCCTGCTCCTCCACTGTGCCCTCTGTTGGCAACAGAGGGACACGTGGAGCAACTCCCCACTGGCCCAGAACGAGCCCCTCCCGCGCCAGAATATTCGCCACAGGCAATAAAATCCCCCGAAGGTTAATCCCTCGAAAGGATTTTATTGCCCGTGCCCAGGATGCACCGGCCAAACAACTGCCGTTCCCTCCAGACCAGTCCAGAAGGACAAGCAGCCGTCAGGCACACGTGGAGGTTTTCTGGCTAGCACCCCTGCATGGTCAGACTCACATCTCGTAGTTCTCCGTTCGTTCGTATGATTGCTTCGTCAAATAAAAAATTAAAAACATCTTGCACGTATTAACTTTTATGCAATCTGTACCTTGAAATCCTTGGAGCTCATGGGACCGATTTTTTAAATTAATATTACAATATATTTTCGTTTAGAACCTGTGGGAAGGAAATCCTGGAGCGCGCGGGAATAAGCCGACAAAATGTACAGCAGATTTTTTTTACTTCTTTTAGTTTTTTTTTAGGGTTCCGTACCCAGAGGGTGCTAACGGGACCCTCTCGCTACGCTGTCCGTCCGTCCGTCCGTCTGTCTGTCACAAGGCTGTATCTTTGTAACGGTAATAGATAACCAGTTGAAATTTTCGCAGAATATGTGTTACTACGGTGTCTATCACGGCAAAAACTAAAAATTAAAAAAAGTCTAAAACCAAAGGGGGTACCGATACAAGAAACTTCGAAAAACATGCATTTTTTCAACGTTTTTGTTCCTGCTCTATCTTCAAAACTGTAATGCATAACAGCGTCAAACTTGGTTTCATTATAGTGCATACTATGTAATTTAGCAACAAATACTAAAAACAGGGCAAACGTAGACATATGTGGTGGTACCTACGTAAGAAAGAGATGTAAAAATTCTCATTTCGCGTACGTCGTTGTTGTCTTTTGATAAACCCTCGTAAATTAAATCAGTTTCTATGGGTATCAGGTCGATGGGTGGTACGGACTTTTACTGCGTGAGTCCGACTCACACTTGGCCGGGTTTTTTCAATATATATTCTATTACAGTAACTGATCCTGATCTCACCTTGTTTTATTTTCCGGAAAAACGGATCGGACGTTCATTGACGATATTTTTTGCTGACCACAACTGCTCACACTTAGACTTCGATTCCTTTATAGGTAAGGTACAGCAATGTCTACCGATTATAATAAACTTTCTTCAGATTTTTATTCTTTACACTTATCATGTTTTGCAAGTTGATTGCCATATTTATTAGCGTACACGTTTCATTACCATCATCATCATCATTTCAGCCAAAAATCCTCTGCTGGACATAGGCCTCCCCCATATGGCATCTGGCATATGTCATGGGGGTTATGCCATAATCGCCACGCTTTGCAGGCGGGTTGGCGATCGCAGTTGGTTGGTTAAATACTCAAACGAAACGTTTATTACCCCGCAATCAGCTCAAGCCTACCTTTCTCCGAATCGCAACGTGACAGCACCCAAACAAAAATAAATAAATAAAGTATTTAATCGTCAATACCTATCGTCGCACCGTATCGTATCGCAATCAATCGGTTCGAAATGCAATTATTTATTATTTATTATTATTTATTTATTGTTGCACAAACAGTTTACAGGCATGATAATTACAAATTTATGCATAAATTAACAAATATTGTACTGCTGGTACTTAAAAAAGGAAACCCTGAGCTATAAGTACCAGCAATCTTAAGGCCAACCTACACCAACGCGAGCTATCTCTAACCCAGAGTCAAATTTGTTTTAGACTTTCATAGAAATTTAACATTGTTCAAGGCGTCAAGCCTTGCCGGGGCACGAAATAGCCCTCGCCTACGCAAGTGGGCCCTATTGACAAAGTGATGCTTTATGCAAAAATATTACACGGATGAAGAAGATTCTCAGTATCATCATAGGTAAGTTTTGAGAGCCAGTCAATGACAGTGATTTTACATTCATGTTTATTTTTTTTATTAATTGTTAATATTTTGTTAACCTCGACATACAAGAAGCAAACAATAAAATAATATTAATATATAATAATAATACATACAATAAAAGTACATTCGTCGTACGGAGATGAACGAAGCGCGCTTCGGGTTTGCTCGCCGTCTCACTGTGCCATTGACCCACTACAGGTTTTTGTACGGATAACGGGCCGACACACTTCATCTTTATTGATTTTAAAACTAATGATTTAAAACTACGTACCTAGGTACCTATGCACATTTTTTATTTTTAAATACCGTTGCGTAATGAAGAGTTTTATGCATGTTCACTATCGTTAAACGTTTTGTCATTCGTCGATTGTTTGATGACTTGAGGCGGACAACGAACTTAAGTACCGATATAATGATGGCTCTATCACGGAAATTATGATGGGTAACATCTGATTAATGACAGTTATGCGTAGCCAATAGATTTAGATTGTCAAAACATTTTTATGTGTGTGAAAAGACATACAGATGTTGATTTATAACCGTGCCATATTTCTATAGCAAATAATAAATTATGTGCTTAGTTATTTAAAAATACTTGAAAAAATTCTATGATTATTTAATACCCAAAGGACATTGCCCATTCTCTTAGGAGCTTTAGGCCCCTCAAAAAAAATTGCTATGTCACGGCGGGTTTAGTCTTATTTTTAACCGACTTCAAAAAAAGGAGGAGGTTATGTATTCCGCGGGTTTTTTTTTTTTTTTTTTTTTTTTTTTTTTTTTTTTTTTTTTTTTCATGTATGTACACCGATTACTCCGAGATTTGTGGGCCGATTTACGTGGTTGTATTTTTATTTGGTAGAGAAAGTCCGCGCGGTGGTCCCATATAAATTTTATTGACTTAGGTTGAGTAGTTTTTTAACCAGCTTCAATAAATCAGTTTATTTTAGCTTCGCTTATCTAGATGATCTGATCATTGGTTCGTTTTTCTGAGAATTCTTGGCCGATATGCGTGTTTTTTTTTCACGATAGTGATTGGACGTTTGTAAGAACATGAGCGAGACCTTTGCCCAGCAGTGGGATAGCAAAGGTTAATAATTTTTTTTTTCTCAAATTGGTTATGTAAACATTTATGAATCAACCCTCGCAATTTTCAACTAAAAAGTATGAAATAAAAACTTTTTAACAAAAAAAAAAACCTACTTCAAAAACCTGAACTAAAAAGTAAAAAATAATCATTGTATGTATTTTAAAATCTTAACATAAACCAAAATTTTGAAGGCGGCACGTGATTTTCATGTACGTTCACATAAACCTGTTTTTACTATAGATATTGCGCTCGACTGTACATTACATGACGCAAAGGGTCAATCACGCGCCGCCTTCAAAATTTTGGTTTATGTTAAGATTTTAAAATACATACAATGATTATTTTTTACTTTTTAGTTCAGGTTTTTGAAGTAGGTTTTTTTTTTTGTTAAAAAGTTTTTTTAGTTAAGGTTTTTGAAGTCGGTTTTATTTTTTTGTAGACCAAGAATTATCTTTTATTATTCTGCAAACGATTTTAATTTTTTCACCCTGGTTTAAGAGAAATCTAATTTTTTCCAACTCCTTAACTGATTGATAAGTACGCTCCGTGCATCGTTGGGCGATATAACTGAACGCACCCATAAGGACATCCAGAGACACCATGTATGGTGTTGCAAGATATAATTATTTTGTTATTTTGTTGTTATTATTTTGTTGTTTGTTATTTGTAGTATTTTTTAAATAATAAGATTGCAAGCTTTTAAGTTTTTGGGTGTATTAATTAATACCGATTTTATAAGTAATATTTTGTTAATTTAAAATGATTATAACAATATTTACAATAAATGCATAGGTATTATCATCTTATTTTTCTGTACAAAAAGATTTCAAAAATATGTTTTGCAATTTCTTTTGATTTGACGTCATATGAGTGATTTTTTATAATTTTTAACGGATTTACGCATGCGAACCGAAATCTAAAGATATAAATTGTGGAAAGAAAAAATAAGAAATCAATCAATCAAGATAAAAAGTCTAGTATAATAGCATCTGAAACACAGTAAAAGTGAATTCATAGAAGTGTCGCTATTTAGAATCGATTCCGATTATTTGTGGAAATTGTCTGATATCTGGCAACATTTTCGTTCGGTTTGAATGGAGGATATACTTACGATTCAGTTTAATACATATTTATTATGTTTTTTAATGCTAGGGTGAAAGAAATGTTGATAAAAAACACATAAACATGAAAAAATAAGACATAATTTTTGAATAACATACAGTTTTGACATGGCACCAAAAATGGGCCCATCTGTGGGCATTGTCCTTTTCACTTAGAAACAGCGAACACTTAGCGAAGGTTTGAGAATAAATCCCGAACGACTCTGAAAATAAGTCATCGGCGGCATTGTCAAAGGGTGGAAATACCTGCAGTTTTTTTTTGGTGGTATCGCATCGCATGCACCGTTTTTGTGTCGCAAGCGACGCGACACACGGGGAATTTATTTGTTTACAAACAGGTATTTAAATATTATTTCTTTTTTTTTGGTATTGATTTTTTATTGATTCGTATTCAGTATCAGTGCTATAGTCATCTCTTTAAATATGACACGAATACAGATCAACATGTTGTATGTACGAGAATTATAAAGACCTTTGGAGTATGTGTTTTTTTAGCCACTTCTGAGTATTAACTACCAACCAATACAGATTTTTTTTGAAGCTGTGGACGTCCAAGTATAAATTGTTTCTTTTCTGTTTATGTTCTTACTATATCCAGCCCTTTACTGTGATTCTTCAGATACTGTATATTTGACCTTTGATCTATAAATTCTCAGCCTGATTCCTAAACTAGGTCACAAAACACAAATAGTACCTACGAGGTGTAGGTCCCTGTGTCCTAGGAGTCGGTATTCATCCGTGACTATCAAAAGTAATTTGAGGAGACTTTTAATGAATACCAAATTGCGCAACGGATGTACATATAATGCTAATTATTGCCTTATTAGGGGCTCGTAGCGAAGCAAAGACTGCGCGGATTGTACGATCTGCAAGGTTAAGCTGCAATTGCCGCGGTCAGTCTGTGGATGGGTGACCGTTTCGTACACATCGAGACCCCTCCGTGCCTCGGAGAGCACGTTAAGCTGTCGGTCCCGGTTGTCATACGAATATCTATGGCAGTCGTTACGGGTAGTCAGAAGCTTGAATGTTTGACCACTGGTCTAACCTCCGAATGTCAGTATTACCCAGTAACTGGGTTGCGGGGGTCTGATGGCAGTCGTCATGTAAAATGCTGATGTTCAGCCGCATCTGGCTAGACTGGAAGCCGACCCCAATATAATTGGGAAAAGGCTCTGAAGATGATGATCGCCTTATTAGCATTAACATTCTCAAATTTAGTTTCAAGTCACAATATTGCATCACATGGGACACGTAATGAATACCATATTTGACCTATAGAACATCAAATTTAATGGAAAATTCCTCCAACAATAGTGAAAAAAATAAACTTTATGGTTATTATAATAAACTCCATATTCGTTTTATTACGCGTTGGAGTGAGTGTCAGCCGTTGCCAAATCAGTCATTCGATAAATCAGGTGTTTCCTCTGATGATTGCTATCTTCCTCTTCTCTTGGGTGGAAATTATCATTTAACTATCAGTTTGTGCGTATAAGTAGTACCTACCTACACTCCTACTTGTATTATCAACTTGTATTTCCGATGTGAATATACCATACCTACTATTAGAAATCTAAATAATAAGGTAACAGAAATGTTATCTACCGTCTTTTAATACCGGAACGCGTGTCGCCGGTTTGCCGCTACCAACAAATAAATACACAATTACGCCCACCATGTTCTAGCATTCAATGCAAAACAAATTAAGCCTAAATAAAATCCGCTGTAAGATGCTGCAAAATACATTTCTAGTAGCTGATAATCAAGCAAGCTGTTGGCGCACTGGTGTCCTACGAGACATCTGTACGCGGCGTTTCCACTTCTATTACCTTATTATATAGATTTCTATGATACCTACGGAGGAGACCTTTCTTTCCTTCGAGACCATACCTCTTGACATCGTTTACCTAAAAGTTTGTAGGTCATCATCATCATCATCATTTCAGCCGAAAGACTTCCACTGCTGGACATATGCCTCCCCCAAGCATCGCCACAAGTAGGTACATACCTATGATGAATTTGAAATTTATTAGTTGGTTCTGAGCTATACGTTTAGGTAGATAACATAACAACCATCTTGACTATATTATTATGTATTGCGGTTGCTTCAGCGGAGTTTTTGGTTTTACGGCAATGTGACTTGTGATGATTTGTTATAACTCTCATCTGTGTTATTAACCATTGCCAAATCATAGGTACCTATTGTCTGTGCTATTAAGCACCTAATGGTATGTTTGGAAGTTAATTGTATACGTTTTATAGGAGATAAATTCTAGGCAGTAGAAAACAGCCCGCTAACCCCGCACTAGCGGCACCGGATGGCGTTGTCAAGGAGTGTGGTGAAGTCTTTACCCATCTCATTCTGAGAAACTGAAAAGAGACCCGTGTAGGATACTAGGGATACCATATGACAAGCAATTGTCGCTTTTGACAGATATTTTAAGGCTTACACAGACGTGCGGCCGGCACTGGTTTGAGACGCATTTATGAATTCCGTAAGTTTTTTTCATTACTGCCATTTTCAGGTTTTACCATAGACAGGTCTTCTTCTGATAAATCAGCATTTTAGGCACCCGAGACCTAGACAAGCATGTCTCCATTTTGAAACAGTAACCCTATCCGTGTCTAGCAGTGGGAAGAAAATTGGCTGATAAACTAGAAAACAAATCGATTCCGCTCCTTTTATTCCTATAGACGCATAATATAAATAGGATTTAACGTAGTAATGAATAGGATCCCTATATAGATGAACTTTGTTCTACAGTGCACTAGTATTCTGCTTAACCCTTAGAGAGGCAGTTAAGTAGTACAACGTAACCAATACTTTTCTCATCGGTAACGCGTTTACTCCTGTAATGGCAGAACCCGATGTTTCAAATAACGTTTGCTCTTCCGAAATCAGTAGGTAAGCGTTTCGTACTTCGTTTGATCTAAACAGTTAAGAGTTTATGAAGCTTATTGGTTATTGGGTATAGTTCTGAGCTCTTTAGATAATGGATCGATAGCTCGATTCTCTCGATAGTGGCGGCTTTCCTGAGCGAATCACGTGCCATCGTGCAAAGGTAAGGTAAAGCAGGAAAAACATCATGTAGTTTTACGGTCAAAATTAATATCCAATCTATCCACGATTTGCCCACTGTTATAGGGATATAAATTTCACCTAAGCTCCATACAAAATATGTCAATATTTCTATCTCTAGTATAGTAAATTGTGGATATTCATTTTGTCTCCTTCAGATGAAGGGAGATATAATGATAATAGCTTATGTCGTGGGAAAAAATATAAGCCAGTCAGCAGGTTGGTAGCGGGGCTGACTGCCCAGGGTGCGCCGAACGATCATTTAAATATCGTCGTGTGTCGTCGAATAATTTTCTTTGTTTATTATTTTCTAGTACAAATACTGAAAATAAATGCCGAATATTCGACCATTTTGGCCGACTAGTCGGCGATTGTTAGTTCATCATCATCATTTCCGCCGAAAGACGTCCACTGCTGGACATAGGCCTATTAGTTAGGATAGAATAGTTGCAGCCCGGAGTCTGGATTTGTGCCCGGTCAATGGCAATAGGCTCGCCCCCTATTACATGGGACTATAACATAACTGGCGAAATGTGGGTGTACTACACACGTCTGCCTACCCCTTCGGGGAAAAACAGGCGTGATGTTATGTGTTGTGTTATGTTCTTCTTCTTCTTCGTGTCGACGGTACAAAAATTTACTGATAGTGTCACAGTAATCACACGCTGCTGGCCCAGAAATTTGCCACGTCTTGTGCGTTGTCTGTGGCATCGATAAGGTCACTCAATGTGCAAGTGCTTGGACACAAGGAGCAGCATAGCAAGTGTGACATTGATTGAGGATCAATGCCACACATGCAGGCTGTAGCTGTTTGGTCTATATAGCCCCACTTGCTCATGTTAAGCCTGCATCTGCCTACCTGGGTCCGCAATCTGTTTAGGGACTTCCATATAGGCCAGGGGAGTTTATACCCTACAGGAAGTCTCTCACTGGGTTGGATGTAGTGTGCAGGTGGAGGTAATTTTTCCAGCCACAGTTTTCGACGAGCTTCAGCTGGAGAACCTTGTAGAGCCTCTGTTGATTTAAGGAAACTGTGGCGGCTCTTTAGGCGTTGTGTTGGTAGCTGGGCACCAAAGAGAGGGTGCCTTATGTCTGACTCCTGCTTTTCTTTCTCCACTGCACACCAGTGGCGTGCATTGCATATAGGCAAATAAGCAATGCCTACCTCGTTACAATTCAATATTAACTACTACTAAATAAATTAATCAGAGTATTAAATAAAAACAATTAACATAGGTATTCAATAATAATGTATGAATTCAATGCGAAACTTCATACTAGGTCAGGCATTAGGCAGGTCATCCGCACGAATGCCTATATCTTCACACACAATCAAACCATATGGCGTAACTATATACACACGCACACTACTTTAGCGACGTAATACGGCAAAAACATAAATCACGATACGGCCATGCGTAACACACTAACATTTGACAATTCGCAATTTATCCGCAATATCAGCTCTACAGGTGTAGCCTTGTCGACTCGTCGCGTCATGGGTCGTTCGTAACGTTTTTCACACGTAACCGTTTTGTGTGTAACTAGTTATTTCCATACAACCTACAAAGTGATCGTTATAATAAAACTATACTCAACATTAGAAAAATAATGGCGAAGTAAAGATACTAATTGTTTTATATTATTTACATTTAAGTGTAAATGGTAAATATATTACAATATTTTTTTTGTACAGTCGATTGCATGACAGTGGTAACACTTACAAAACCATCCTTACTGCTTACGAAATAAAGATGCTATCAATGTCAAAACTGTTACCACTGACATGCGGTTGACCGTACATTGCTACACATTTATCTTAAAATAACGAAACTTGGCGTTATAACGTTATTTATCTAATGTTATAATGAATTGAATATAATACTTGTGAAAAATCTGTTGTTTTCGTGCTCCGTAAATCTATTTTGTAACTTTGTTCGTAAATTAATCGTTACATTACTACATCCACAAAACTACTATTTACACAAACGATTATCATCACCCTCGTAAGCATTTTCTCTAACCGACGTTAAATAACGCCCAACTCTAATTTATTGGCAGTTGACATTGACACATGACAGTATTTGACATTCTTGTTTCTATTTGCGCGGGTGAATTGCATAAATCGTGTATTAATTACGTAGACAGAGAAAAACTAATTAGGCAGTTCGTTTTATTGTGATTTGTGAAGGTTTTTGTAAAGAAACTTATGTAAACATGGATGAATTACAGTGCTCGGTATATGTGTTTAGAGAAATTACGAGAAACCCTTTCAGTCAGTTTTCGTTTGTTGACAAAACAAAAAAAGTGTATATCAGTAGACAAATACGAAATCAAATCTGTCTTTGACTCAAGAAAAGGTAAAATGTTATGACTATTACACGTTAATACAACTGTAACTGGACTAACTGGGTGCCGTCATTCAAATGTAATGGTCTTTTACCAGTGTCTCTTACTTTAAAACGTATGTGTACGAGATTTTTTAATTTTATACTAGTAACTTGCTCTGTCTGTTTAGTGCCTGCCTACCTAGGCCGAAAACCAATGCACGGCACTGCTGCACACGCTACGTCCCTTCGGACCCTTGGGGGCGCGATGCCGGCTGTTGGATAGAGCATATTGAGCGGCGTTGGTTTCAGGCAGCCCGTAACTGTCCGGCACGTCTCGTTTAAGGCAACATCTACCTCTTTTGCGTGTGTGTTATGTTAGAATAGTTATATGATTATTAGTTTCTTACCAGAAAACATGCGGCGGTTGTTTCGACTAGTCGATGTGTAGCCCATCTCTCATAAATAATTACTTGAGAATTTCCACTTTAAAAACATGGGTTCGATCCTCAGCTCGTCTAGCACCCAAAATTAATATACTATCTATCCACGATTTAACCTACTAGAGAGATTATATACAATTTCTTTCTCTAATAGTGCAAATCATGGTAAGATAGGATAATTATGGTCAACACTTTTAGGACAGTCGCTGAAGTTATTTTAAAATTAACGTTAACTTACCGTCGTACTTACCGTTTATTCCTTAACGGCAGAAATCAGAACCCAATACATAAGTCAATACAGTTTCAAATTACTTTTAATTTAAGTATGTCCACCGAAAACATACCTTTTTTTAAATTCGCAGGTTTACGTTTCACGTTTCGTTTGTTTTAACGTTTAAGTATTAATATTCCAATGTATCATGTTTCTTATTCAAATGAAGCGGTTCTCGACAGCACGTTGCCGCTTGGTTTTGTAAATGGCTTGTAATTAATTAATATTTATTTCTTTCTATCTTGTTTTGAGGGTGGAGTTGAAATGCTTCGGGATCGGTATGGATTGCTCGTACAATGCCTTGGAAGTTTTTTGCAATTTGTCGTCAAAGATTTTGTAGAAATCTGTGCTGGTATTGGATTTTCTGTTTGTTATACCAATGTACAGTAGGTACCACGATTGAATAATAAAATACACTTATATTTTAGTGTCTACTTGTAAAAGCTAGTTACTCTATTCAAAATTACTAAATATCTTGTCAAATATTGTTAACTTCTTAGGTTTTCGCGATCACTACACATTATAATAAAACAAAGTTTAACCGGATTAAATCGCGTATATTATTTAAATTGGTTTCCCTGACGTTTCGAAAGCTTTGCAGCATTTCGTGGTCGCAGGTAGACTAAGATGACAAGCGTCTTTACAAATATTTCAAAAAAATTATTTTAATCTACCGTACAATATTATTCTATTCAAGTTCTGGCGAAGGAAAACCGATATGTACCTAGAATGCTCCGTGAGGCTATTGAAATTAAAAAAACATCCTAATTTTAATAGAGAAGATGGTTGGCAGCTACCACCTGTTTGGAACCCAGTCCTAAAAATAATCAAGTCCCAAACAGCACGCAACACTGTAAAAGATAATGATATTGTGAGTGATTACTGCGTGCATCGAAACGATTTTAATTAATAATATTGTACGGTAGATTAAAATATTTTTTTAGAAATATTTGTAAAGACGCTTGTCATCTTAGTCTACCTGCGACCACGAAATGCTGCAAAGCTTTCGAAACGTCAGGGAAACCAATTTAAATAATATACGCGATTTAATCCGGTTAAACTTTGTTTTATTATAAATATTGTTAAGTCCTTCGCGTCTTCACAAAGTCTTTGTTTCCCAAGTAATTCTCACTTTTGTCGCAATCAGTATACAAAATGTAGGTACTCTAGCAAGCCAGTTGCGTAGTCGGGTAACCTGACCACGACAATCATGTCTATCTCTCGTTAAAAAGTCTTATAAACCACGCAATGACATTTAAAAACACACTTTATTTACAAAGTTTAGTGTCTATTTTTCATCGACATGATAACCTTCGATATTTAATTTGTTTGCAAACGAAAATGCCTGTTATTGCAAAGTAGGAAGGACTACTTTATGTTGTAGATTACCAGTCTTGATAATAGAACTCGGTGAGAAAGAGACGCTCTAAAAACCGCGGATTTATTTACAGTGCGAAGTTGTATAGGATAAATCGCATGTAGTAGGTATGTAATAACAGCCAACTTTGCTAAATCGATGTAAGAAAATTAAAACCTTTAGGAATGGGCATTGTTATCGATTATCGGGAAATGTAATACAGGGTAGGAACTTTTCTCATGAGTTTTTTTTTTTTGTGATTTGATTGTTAATCTATAAGGCCATTAATGAATAGTGAAATACATATCAAAAGCAAGCTGACTGAGGACCGGAGTTAGTCGTGTGTGGATTTAGAGGTAAAATTGTGAATTCTAGTAGGCTGCTGCCTTTCAAGAGAACCTATATGAGTGGGACTGTAGGCCCCCGCAAGCTAGGTTCCTCAACAATACCTCTCACTAGACCCGGCCGAATTGCTTTTGAAAACTTAAGAGAAAACAGACAAACCAATTGAAAATTTGCTCTTGTAAGCTCGGCACCAATTACGAAAGTTACTTATAACATTGCTTCTTTGATTTATATTACTCTCTATAGTGTTACACAAACAAAAAGGACCACATACTACTCATTGCAACAAAAACAATATCTTTTGTTGGAAGACAAATTGGCATTCATTTACAAATGGATCTAACAATCTCACATTGCCATTGGGCATAACTATAGGAGGCATTTAAGTAGAATTAATTTCATAATTTTTTTCAATCCGTATATAATTACAAGTCGCTTTATATGATGATGTATGCTCTACATTGCAAAGTTGTTTTTAAATGGAATTGGCCATCACTGCAGAACCATTAACACGTTCATCTTGGCAGATAAATGTCTACCATATTTAAAACACATATCATTAGCTCCCTTTTACATAACATCGTCCCATGACCTCCTATCCCGAAGCACACTTGTAAATTGTAGTTTAAGAAGTCGTGTTCTTATGACATAGGCTGGCGAAACGAGCTGAAGGTCCACCTGATGTTAAGCGGTTGCCTTAGCCTATAACAACTGCAATACCACCTATAGGTTCTTGCCTAAATGGTATTGTAAATCGTGTTCGCCAAACTGAGACCTAAAGATGAAAAGCTCATGATTGTAATTTCACTGGCAGCCGTAGCCTTAGCACCGGAACAGAGAAATGCCAGAGTCACTGTTTGGTAGCAGAAATAGGTACTTCTTCTGTTGACATGACACACTTCTTAAATTTGGCTTCTTGAATTTATCGCTAGCGCCATCTATTAACAACACGCTCTGAGTCGCGAATGCTGCCGATTATTGAAAAAACTAAAATAGCCATGATTAATATTCGATTTGATTCGTTTGTAATTACACCTACTTAAGGAACCCTATAATACTGAGCATGGCCCGACATGCTCTTGGCCGGTTTATTCAATGACTTTTGTAATAAAGCAAGAAAGTGCGATTAAAATTAGTTTAGTGCGGCATACAACATATATTATTATTTATTATTTATACAAGATAATTCAAAATCAAATGTTTATTTTTTTCAAAAAAACCTAATTACAGGCACTTCTGAAACGTCAGGCTCTAGTTGCACGGTTCCAAATTGTGGGTCCTATGGAGAAGAACCGGCAAGAAACTCCATGGATCGAATCGACTTCAATGTCAAATAAGACTTCGATGATATCACCTTTTACGCAAGACAGAAACCTCGACATTTATATCATACGTATTTTTAGAGCCTAAAAAAGGTTAAAATTTGAATAAACATAAGATAAATGAATATCAGTTCCCTTAAGACTTTTGATAGCAATTCTAAATGTTAAGTTGTTGTTGTCGAATTTGCGATGTTTTTTTTTGTAGTATAGGATGGCGAAACGAGCTAAAGGCCCACCTGTGGCCTGATTCACAAACGTTCGAAAAGTTTCCGTTTCCGAAGTGAAATTTGACCGGCAAATAAAACAAAACGACCACTTCCTGCGACCATGAACGCTGCAAAGCATTCTAAACGTTAGAGAAACCAATTTTAATAATAATACACGATGTAATTCGGTTAAACTAGTTTTAACGATTTGAGAACCGAACGGATTCGGAAACGCAACGCGAAATCCATGGAAAGAGAGTTTCCGTGAGCCATTTGCCGTCGGAAAGCACTCGATGTAAAATTAAAGAACTATGAATAGCGTTTCCGAATGCGTTCGATTCTCAAATCGTTTTTTTTTTCGTAATAAAACAAGTTTGACCGGATTACATCGCGTATTATTATTAACATTGCTTTTCCTGATATTTCGAATCATTACAGCCGAAAGACGTCCACTACTGGACATAGGCCTCCCCCAATTAAGGGGGGGATATTTCGAATGCTTTATCATAATTCGTGGTCGCAGGAAGTGGTCGTTTTGTTTCGTTTGCCGGTCAAATTTCACTTCGGAAACGGAAACTTTTCGAACTTTTGTGAATCAGGCCACTGATGTTAAGCGGTTACTATTGCTCATAACAACTTCAATACCACCTAGGTTGTTGCCTAAACGGTACCGCAAGTCGGTTCGCCAAACTGACACATGAAGATGGAAAGTCTCAAGTAATTGTAATTTCAATTGTTTAATGTTTGGCTTTAGATGTCGATATTTTTTATCCTTTCCAAACCTAAATTCTCGAAAGCTAACTTATCAGCTAATTTTAACTCTACTATGCGGAGGTGGGTACTGAAAAAATGAGAAAGTAAATAGTCCAACCAACACGAACACTTTTGTGGTCTAGGTGTTTCTTATGTATTATAAGTATGTATTTACAAAAAAAAGTACATAAGTATAATATCCATTGTCTAGTACCCATAGCACAAGCTCTGCTTAGTTTGGGACTATATGGTGCTGTGTAAAAATGTCCAAAAAATATTCATTTATTTATATATTTACAATAAAATCGGATGTAAGTATTATATTAATTGTCTAGTACCTATAGTACAAGCTCTTCTTAGTTTGGGACTAGTAGGTGCTGTGTAAAAATGTGAAAATAATAATTATTGATAATTATTTTTTTGGACTATATTTATATCTAAAATTCCTGATTGGTTTTCCAATATATCTTTATTCCACAAAAGACGATGAATAAAATTATGAATTTGATAAAGTACTGTATCTATTGGTTATCTTCTACTAATAAACTTGCATTAAACTAGAAACAACTACGTCACGAACTAGCGTCACGTCAAACATTCATCAACGCTAGGTCTAATTTCTTCCTAGAGCTAGTTTTATTAAGACTATTACAGGTACGGAATTAAGAAAACGTGATCTTATGTTTATAACTAGCTTTTACCCGCGGCTCGGCTCGCGTTAAATTCTGCTAACCCACGTCAGTCCGGTCCGGTCCAGCCCAGCCCAGCCCAGTCCAGTCCAGTCTACTGTCCCACTGCCCTGCTGTCCCACTGCCCTGCTGTCCCACTGCCCTGCTGTCCCACTGTCCCACTGGCTCACTATATCACTATCTCTCTATATCACTATCGTCCCGTCCCATGACCCATGTCCTGTCCCACTGTCTAACTATATCACTATCGTCCCGTCCTATGTCCCATGTCCTGTCCCAATTCCCATCCTATGTCCCGTCCTTGTCCCATCCAATGTCCCGTCCTATGTCTCGTCCCATGTCCCGTACCACTGTCCCGTCCCATGTCCCGTCTCATGTCCCGTCCCATTTCGCGTCCCATGTTCCGTCCCCTGTCCCGTCCCCAGTCCCATCCCCTGTCCACTCCACTCCACTCCATCGTACATTACTATCCGCTCGTGCATATGCGTAGAAGCTTCGTATCTGTAGGGTGAGGACGCACCCCACGAATTTTTTTTTTCTTTCTTTCTCAAAACCCATACCAGTTTTTAAGTCTTATCATCAGCTTTCAAACAAAAAAAGTTTGATCAAAATCGGTCCAGTAGTTTTAGCGTGATGCTGGAACAAACAAACAAACAGACGTTTACAATTTTATAACAGTTAAGATAAGACTACGAGTGCAAGTATATAATCGTCGCAAAGTAATTTTGTGAAGAATTTCAACAATTCAGATGGCAGAGGCGGTGAACATGCAATTGTAATTTAACATTTGGTTTAATAATAATTTGTTTATAATATCAAATAATAAAGGTATAGTAATTTAGAAGTTGAAATTAACGATGTTAAAGACAACATCGTTAATTTCAACTTTAATATTACGAAAGCTTGAACAAAAAAACATAAACAACAGAATTATTTTATTATTATTAACGCATTTACGCATGCGAGTGCTTTTTGTTCTTTCCACAATTTAAATCGATAAACAACAGAATCTCACTTAATTCTACAACAAAAATATGAAGAAATAACTATTATGATTTTACTGGAAAAACCGCTAACCAAAGCCTGCAAAAAGCACATAAAATCTAGTACCGTACTCTATAATTTTAGTAAAATTATTCCCTAAATCGGTCGCAGTGTAATTGTTGACAATGGTTTGGAGTCACAGTCACGTAATAGCTATTACGAACACACGAAACCACCATTATGTGGTAACGCTGCAATCTGCAATTATATGCACACGTTTAAGGCAAGAGAACCTAAATTGAAAATATCTTGAGAACTGTATTTTAACGCTTTTTTTTTATAACATAGGGTAGGGGGGCAAGCGAGCAAGCGGGTCACCTGATGGTAAACAATCTCCGCCGTCCATGGACATCCGCAACACCAGTGGAGACACCGATGCGTTGCTGACCTTTTAAAAAGACGTATGCTTGTTTCTTGAAGGCTCCCATGTCGAATTGTTTCGGGAAATGCTCTGTTGAAAGAAAGAAGAAAGAAAGAAAAATGATTTACATTGATGAATGATTGACATGCGGTAGGTGAATATAAAAAAAAACTTCATTAGGTTCATTTTAGGAATTACAGTGATATATAGTTATAATATCATACGAAAAGTAACTTTGTATGTCATAGCTGCTGTTTAACTTTTTGGGAAGATTTCATATCCATGTACTTCAGAAGCTGGGAAAGATAATCAATAATCATGTTTTAATTAATGCATACTTTTCAGATCTATCGTAACCGAACCTCGAATGTCTTTATTTATCCAACCAATTAATAAAATATGAATAAGACTCTATTGAAAATGTGGTTTGACTTTTTCCCAAGACCCAACCTAGAAATTGATAAACGTCAGCAAAGATGAAGACAAGGATTATTCCGTTGCAGTTATTAGAGCACAATGAAAAGAGACAAGTGCAAAAAGTAGTTAAGGTTGACCTTTAATAAATACCGTACTGCAGATGAACAGTCTAGATGATATATTATATTAGCTGCTTCATATCCAGGGCAAGTAGTAAATCCCTAACAACGCTGACGCCAAAGCCACGGGTCAGCACGGGTACTTGTGCACTATCGCGATCGTCATTCCAATATATTTATAGCTGGAAGCCCTGCAGCCTGTACGAATAACCATTATTTTTATGTTTATGACTTTAAGAATTTGAATAGTAATAAAGGAAAACTATTCTCGGATCTGTAAAGGCACTCTCGTTAGCTAATTTCAGTAGCGTGTACGAACATAATATTATATGAGGCTATCCTTATACCATCTTTGTATTTTAATCTGTCATAAAAGGTGCTTCTATGCAAACACATATTTTACGAGCTAGCCTATTGGTAGGTTCCTACCTGAAATGGCATCACATGTGGCATATTAGAGTTACAAAAAAATATGATGTGCGAATTTCGTACTGCTTTGCCGCCTTCTTTTAAACGCTAATTCTTTATGCAAAGAGTGTAGGGTCCTTATATCAACCGGTAGATATATTGCAACTGATATAAGCAACAATACTCGTACTCCGTATTTTAATGTCCTTTTCAATACAAATTGTACCTCTATTACAAACTTTTAAGACTGAAAATAGCATGGATTTACTTCAACTACCCTTTGGAAATGTAAAAACGAACTCACGCGTTGACGCCGAAGACGTGATCTGCAAATGAAAGAGACATCCTTATATTCAGAATATATTTCTTGGAAATCGCCTGTCGTTTCTTAACAGTAAAGAAAAAGCAGTAAAAGTGTTTTAAGATGGCGGAGATTACGTTAAATCTAATGCCGCCGTTACTCAGAATAAATAGAATTATTATATTTCCAAGATGGGTTATGAAAAGATGGCAAAAACGCGTCCTAGTATGGAATGAAAGGAAGATTGATTTATTAAAGTCTTCTAATGCGTCAACGTTTATTCTTACTAATTTCAGCGGCGTTTATGGCGTGCCGTTGACTAAGTAGGAATTTTATGGCTAATTCCTTGTTATTGCCGCCGTAAAACAGTCTGTGGGAAGAGTTTCATGCCGGTGTTTTTATAATTAAAGCGTTAATATTACTTGTTGGTATTGTTGTCCGTTCTACTGCAATCTTTTATAATGCTGATGATTTTTGATGAACGAACTCAACAAAACAAAGAGAACTAAGGAATGCTGTCTTTTCCCTTAAAATGCGTTACCACATCTTCGGTACCACATCTGTAGACACAAGAATATCAGCTTTAATTTTGATCAACACATCCAGACTGTTACTGTTACGAGAATTTATAACCACTGCTCCATTTGTAGTTCTACATATTCATGCAATAATCATACATTCATACTAAAGCTCTGCAGTAAGACTTAAGAGCTTGTTCTTAACGTATATTTATTTATTGTTCTCAGATTCAAAGATGGCGGAGCGATTATGAGGTCGAACGCCGAACAACTTTTAGGTGAGTCCAGAATGTAAATGTATTATGCAAAGAAACATGTTTGTGCCATAAGCACATAATGGGCCTATTCTGCGGTTAATCGACAATCTATATGGATAAAAGCCCTCTCGGCAAAGTGAAGGGTGTGGCTTGAGGAATTGGACTGCGACCCACGCTTCCTTGGTGACAAAATAAAGTCATTCAATTTATTGTGACAAGACACTGAACCATTCCGATGATTTAGGGTCGCCCCACATTTTGTGTGAAGGCAACAGGTTACCACGATTACTTCACAAGTCACGAAGTGATATGTGGCATGTATGCGATCCTAACTCACGTCAATCGTGAAATTGACGGTTGTTATCGACGTAAATCCATCGTGTCGATACTATTCTACAATGTAGATCGAGTCTTCGATGAGGTTGAGTAACTGCTCTATTAAAACGCTGTGAACTTTAATATAACAGGTTGTTCATGTATTATCGAAAGTAATAATCGTTAAACTTCTGCTATCGTAGATTTTACATTGATAAAACAACTTATTTCAGTTGCTACCGCACTGTGAGCTATATTTTGAGTATCTAATACTTTGAGTTTAGTAACATTTCAATTCACTGTAGTAGCTTTCTTAGTTTCGAGTTGCGAATGGTATTGTGTTTTGAAGTGGAATAAACGTATTGTGGAAGCTGTTTTCAATTTACGAATTTAGATTTCCCCGCGAGCTATTGAATATTTCAATAAATATGGTGCTTTACTCAAATGTCTAATCGCCCGAACATTTGAAGCACTGCTATTGTCGGAATAAACATGGTTTTTGTTAATATTAAGTAAATTACATTTACATAACATCCTACTTATAATTCCTAAGGAGACAAACAGGTTTCCATTCCTTCTAAAATTCTTAATAACCGCATAGTTCTTGAATACCGAGGTCATCCCAAAATTCTTGGCTAATTTTATTCCGCCTCAGATGTTTAATCTCTTTCCTTTCTTCCTGAATCTTCGTAGATCTCTTCTAAATACTTCGCCATCATTCGTGGGCCCTTGTTTACTCTACAAAAGAGCCTCAGATTCTGTTACCATTTTCTTTCAACCACATATTTTGTGCGAGGTGTTACAAATTCTGCCTGCAGGCTAGCTAACAATACACCGTGTTCAACTTGTACTATATGTACGGTATAAATTGGTTACGCCAGTTAACTCACGTCCACTGAATAAGTAAGCGTCAATGTTTTATTACGGAATACTCAAATAACGCCGATTTTAGTATAAACTTAGTCATGGCGGAAGAATTAGTGTTTAATTGTATGTAGGTGTATTTTTTCATACGGTTGCAATTTTACAAGTGTGGGAAAATAAAAAGCTTGTCGTAATTTAAGCGTGTCAAGTTCATAATGTTTTCACAATGACTTATTCTCTTGGTATTTATATCTTTTAGTTAATTACCTAATCTGCAGCTTGAATTAACTTATTACTTTGATAAAAAATTGACTGTATTAACTTTACGACGATCTAACGTTATAATTTTCAGTAAACTCCTCCCAAACTTGCCTATCGAATTCATATCGCTAACCTCGTAAGCAAGGTTTTACTCGTACACCTATCGAAGTGAACAAAACATTAATTTAATAGCTTGAAACACGAATTCCCTAAACCATCACGATATTCTCGATAGCATACAATTAAACGTTCCCATCACAATGCCATTAATGAACATGCTCCGTTACTTTGAACAAATTCCCAAAGAAAACTTGAAGACTCAGGTCAAAGTTCACGAACCTTACAACATACGAACATACATATGTTCGTGATATGGGTTTGCTTAATTTAATGTAATCAACATCATTATGAAACGTGAGGGGAATGAACGATTGAACATTTTTGAGCCATTAGTATTGGGATCGCGTAATATGATGTCACGGTCGTCGTGAAATTCATTGGTTTGACGTAAGTAGTCTAGACTCCATTAATAAAAAAGTTTCCATAATTAACACTAGATTTGTGCACATCAATTAAGTAGCTTGAATTAACTTTATAATAACAATAATAAACAGCTTGCAGCAGCAGCTTTATGCTTTACTTAGGTTGATGCTGCTGGTAATTCTTGTTGTAGATTTATTTATTTTGCCGCATCTTAGAGACTCGTAACCTATGCGAGTAATAAGAATAATAATAAATTCATTTATTTCAGATAATCAAATCCATAAAATAAAATAAAATTACATATCAAAAAATTACAATAATGTCAAGAAAATTTAATTAATAATGTCAAATGTACGCATAAGCATTTTTTTATTTTAATATTCATTAACTGACACAATTGACAAATTATCTGCCCCACCTCTGGTTTACAGGAGCATGTAAGGCCTGCCAGTGCCTCAAAAACGGACATCAATAAAATGGACATCAATTTCAAGCTTTTCAATTATATAACATAAATGCTTTATTTTTGAACTTCACACAGTAATTGGAATTACACTTTCGTAAAACGTGCAATTCCAAAGTCTAGGCAATAACAATATCAACAAACTCCTACTACCGGTACATTATCAACAGCTCTTAATTTCGCTCGCCTTCTAAATCGGCTCATTGAATACCAAATGGCAGTAGACCACACGTACTTCTGCACGCTACTCCGAAATCGCATTAACTAAATCTTTCACAGGAACACAGACCTTTAAAGCTAATAAGGTCTTTACAATGGCTGTTCGGGCTTTTCGAACTCTCGACTTTCGAAATATATGGATTGAATTTACGCGCGTTAACGATAAATTCAAAGGTAATAAGGTTGCTGGATCATTGATCTGTACAGCTTTAAATATGTGCGGAAAGATTGCCATTAAGATCGGTTCAAGGAAATAAATTGTATATAATAATTTAATGAGGTTTCTATATTTGAACAGGTTCAGTTTTTGTGGACATTGCTGTAACAGCACATAAAATAAAACCGGACTAATAAAATGAAAAATAATATGTGTGTCTCACGGCTACAACACAGCAGTGAAGATTTAATATCATGCTGTGAAACGACAATTTTACTCCGAGGTGCGTAGTTGCCGAGAACTAACGACCAAATGACAAATACTTAGACAATATTGTAAAACAGCCTTAACTTCCTCTATAAAGCTTTCTCATCAATATTAAATACGGAAACACTCATTAAGCGCTTCTAAGTAAACAATTACCGTTAACGCCGGCAATACGTATCCGTGTGTTTCCCCTTCAAGTTCTCGCCATAACGGTAAAGGGCTGGCGCCCTCGTTTCGAGGTGATAATGCTTCTGAAACAGATACCTGATTGGTCTAAGGAGCAAAGGGACTTATAATTGGAAAGATAAATTGTACCGCGAAAATTGATCGTGCAATAATAATATTGCTACTCACGTAACTGTTACACTATCGATTGCAATTATTAATTGAATTTCAAAGAATGCATTGAAAGTTTTATTTAAAAGTGCTACAGAAATGGTGTTGTAGTATATGAAATAGGCTTTATACTTATCGTATGAGTTAGAGAAAATCAAGTGCATTGGTATAAGTTGTATATCATACTTAGACAAACAAAAAACAATTTTGTCGGTCTGAGATCATACAGATTCATTTCTCAAAACCCATTTCGCTCTTTTAGCGTGTTGCAACGTCAATATCGACTTTATGTTTTTTAAGTAAGCAAGGTTAGTGTTGAACTAAAGAAATGAGTGCATTTCATTTTTATTTTTTTCTACACTATAATTAGATTGTTAGTTACAAATGGCGGTACAAATTTTCATCAAGCTTCAAGCACTGTTAATCCAGCGTAAAATGTATTGTTCGTTTATACATACACTGATGAAGATTTATTAACCTAGCTTCTTAGTGCCGTTTTGTCTTGAAATTCTCATTCCCAGGGTTCATTAGAATATTCTAATCTAATGTGTGTACAGTGAACATATGCGCTATATTGTATGTCACTGAATGTGTGTTTTGTAATTCACAATCGTATCTTTCATCTCATTTATATCATGATTCTGTTGCAACGGTACCTTTACATCTTATCCATCTGTATTTGTTTCCCAGACATTCATAAGATCGCCCTTATTTGCTTTCCTAAGGAATATGTATCTGTAACATGCAATTTTCCCTTGTGTGGTGTGTGATTTTTCAGTATCGACGTGAAAAGGCTATTTGAAGGATGAAGAATATATTGTTTTGAAGATTATCAAGACAGAAATGTTGTGAAATTAACCGTTATAAGTTGCTAGTCTAACGTTCTAATTGTTGACTTTAATAATTTGCGTATGATGACCAGAATTTTTTCCTTGAATTACTGAGTAAACGCAAAAACATTTTGCTTTTCAATTCTAAAATTACCGATTTGTAGGACAAAATTTGTCATTCTTAATAGACTGTTTTTAGACTGTTATCTTTTCAATCGTCTGTTACGTCATTTGTGAATCTTGGTGATCATTATCATATCATCCATGGTGTTATTTTATAGTTAAGTTATTGTAAATTATCAGTATGAGGTCCACAAATGTTTGTCAACTCACTTTCTTGCTTTTTTAGGGTTCCGTAGTCCTACAAGGAACCCTTATAGTTTCGTCATGTCCGTCCGTCTGTCCGTCTGTCCGTCTATCCGTCTGTCCGTCTGTCCGTCTGTCCTAATTCTTTACCGCTTAATAACTTCTACAGTTATAAACATATGTAAATGAAATTTTGACAAAAAATGGAATGGATATAGATCTCAATTTTAAAAGAATAAAAAAATCTTGATTACGTATTTTAAGGGTGGCGCCCATACATGTGAAATGAGGATGAAAATATTTTTTTCGCTGCACCCCCTCGTGTGGGGTATCGTTGAATAGGTCTACTAAAATGAAGGTAATGTTTCATACACAACTTTTTAATCAGGTATACCATCTGCGAAACACAGTTCGCCAAAGTGGCTTGCAATGTGTCCCACTCCCTGCCATTTCTAAACTATGCAACGTAGAAACTTATAGTCTTCAATATTGATAGACCTTTATAAAAACTCTCTTTTAAAATTATTTTGAGTATAATGGGATTATAAATTTTTGAGTTATAGTGAGAAAACTGAAAAATACTTAAGACGTTCTAGTTCATAGGTCATTGACCTTAGAGAAAAATGATCGTAGTAAATAATGCTCCTTTAGTTACTTTCTATTTAAAAAAATCACAAAAAGAAACACACTTCTTAAATTTAGCTTCATAAATTTAGCGCTAGGTGGCGCTGTTTGCAAAAACTAAAATAGCAATGATTAATATTCGATTTGATTCGTTTGTAATTAGACCTACTTAAGGAACCCTATAATACTGAGCATGGCCCGACATGCTCTTGGCCGGTTTTAAATAAACAAATAAGTTACAAATTAGTGGTCAGTGTTTGCTCAATCAGCACCTTGAAATTTAGTCACGACTTAAGCCAGTTTTATTGTTTAAAACTTATGGATGGCAATAAAAATGGTCGGATAGCTTTACCGTTACTGCGATGATCTTCAACCGTTATAGTTTTGCGGGCTTGTCTACCTGTTTTTAATTGAATCATTTTGATTGCTTTTTTGAAATCAGCTATATAACAGTTGTGTATTAAAATTCAGTGAATATCTTCTATGTCGGATCGTTTAAAACTGTAAATATAAATATACATTATAGGATTTGTATTTTGTTAACTGGTACCTAAGCTACTGTGTTCACGTGATGAATTTCTGGAAAAACTAGTATTTCGTATTTCTTGCTTGCACAATAATGATATAGGTAAGTATTGTTTTTGAGTGCCAGCTCCATTATTAATCGGGGCTTGTTAACTTGTCGCATCGCCAAAGGTTGCAACACTGAATGGAGTGTCTCATCTACTTATTTATTCAAAACATTTGCCTAAACAATCAATCCAAACTTCTACTTTCTCCATATCTTCACTCCCACTTCAGAAAACAAATAAATTTTCTTAGAAATTCAAAGTTTCTTCACAGTGCAAATAAAAGTAATCGAAACGGTTGTAACTTATTTTTTTTTTTATGTACATACAACACATTTTATTATAGAAAACATACAGAACAAACACTTATTTATTTGTAGGCAGATAATTAAAAAGCTTAGTTCACTATTGACATGAAAACCAAAATTAATGTCATCATTAAAGTGGGTGTCATTGCGCAAGTCCTGGACCATACTGTGCATAAAATTTGTGTCTTCGATACTTATAATTGCATAATCTTCGAAGGAGTTGGACATGTTTTCAATAAACTTTCACTCGACTGGTTAATTTTGAGCTGAATTCAAAGTGTTAAGCAGAGATGCTGTAACGATGCTAATTTATGAAATGGTTTCTCGCTTACATAAATATCAGCGAAGCGATCATAATCACTCATATAATATTTTTCATACAAGCTTTCACAGAAGTTCATTGAAATAATAATTTGATTTCAGATTAGGTAAGGTGCAGTAGATATCACAGGCTGTTGACTTTCTAGTTATTACAGTTATAAACAACGATAACACTCTCCAACGACCACTATAATAATCTATTGAATTCCTACTACATACAGATGAAAAAAAGAACTGGGAACTTATTTTTCTTTTAACATTCATTAAGGGACTTTTTTACGTTTCTTCGCTGTGTTTCAACGCTTAAAATAAAGTAACTTACAATTTCAATTACCCTTCACTTCCTTTTCAGTCTAAACTTGTCTTCTGATCTTTCATCTTTCGTCTTTCTGTCTTTTGTTGATCTTTGATGCATATTTTCAAATTGAGGTCCCTAGAGTTTGAAGTATTGTGTCATCGTATTCTGTGGTTAAACTTCACTCTAAAACTATGAATCACAACCTTTAAATGTAGGTTCCTCAAATTATAATAATTGATGTCCGCGAACTGGTTGTACTCTGTCCCAAATTTGGCACAACCTGTTCTCGTGACGGCACAAACTTCACCGCTACTTGAACCAGCGCCATTTTTGGTACCCTACACGTGTTTTCATATTTTACCTTTTGAATAATTTTTTGTTTCGTGAATTTTATTACATACATAAATATTATCACGCCTGTTTCCCATTGTTTGTTTGAATTTTATCATGATGAAAATATTAAGACGTGCTTGAATTTATGGTGTTTACCGATCTTCATGGTATTTAAGAAGTTATTATAGGCGTTAATTGTTTTTATATTGAGTCACTATTGAGCTACGAATAAAGTAGCTTAGCTTCTTAAATCGTTGCTATTGAGTCGTTATACGAAGTATCTGTCATTCTTTGTTGATTGTTGTGACATCCGAAAGAGTCGTCGGGTTCGTGATAAAGCTATCAATTTCTAGAAAGTTGTTAAGAAATACGTATTTTTAGTTTCGTTTTATGTTTAAACATAATGTTAGTATTCATTACCATGAAACTATAGAGGCTACAGTTCAATCAATATTCATTTTTCAGAGCGAAAGATAAATGGAAATAAAGAATGTGATTAATTTAATACATCTTCTACAAGTAATGTTACAATCTAGTTCCCACAGATTAATCAGTCACTATTTCAGCAGGGTCATCGCTAACCGCTTCCTAATCGACAAAGTAAATATCTCAATCAACTCGATGCGCTGCATAGATTGCGCTGCAATCGCCGATATGGCGACCCTAAATTCCGATCGTGGCGATTCTCGATAAGCGATACGTAAACGTTCTCGATTGTCTAGTACCGTTCGAGGGGGACTATCGTTAAATTATCGCTCACGTTTCGCTACTGAGACGGCGCGCGCGCGCTCTAGTATTACGGTATTGCTAGGAATACTCATAGCTATGGTTTAACGGCAACCGACAGTGACACGGGCGCGAATGTTTTGTATTATGACGTCAGCCTTATACACCTGTGTTTATGACCTTTTCTGTCACGAAACGAACAGAATTCGAAGTGATGTTAACAGTTTAACAGTACAATCAGAAATATGTGAAAGATGCGGTGTTGGCAAAGATTACTTCGGATATCATGGACCGCCATGAGAACGAATGAGTAGCTGAGTAGATGGAAGAGCTCAACATCACCAAACGACTATCCACAATATGCCAGGAGCCTTTTCGGATATATTATGCGATCACCTAGGCATTGTCGGTAAAGGCTCATGATACTGAGCCGGATAGAAGGAAAGTTCGGTCAAGGCAGAGCAACGGCAAGATTGTCAGACGCGATTAAGAGGGCTGTCGGAGGCAGCATGCACCGAGCGGTCCACATAGCGGAAGACCGCATAGCTTGAAAACGAGTTGTATGTGGTCGCGATCCTCAGAAGTGAGGGAACGACGAAGGAGAAGAAGAAAATAAAGAGACGCGATAACACCTCATGTTCATGGTGAATATAGCAGACCTTTTTTATTTGCTGCAGAATGTCGTTCCTCTTTACTGAAACCATAGATTCAATAATCACGTTCTTAAGCCAACACTAGCCACAGCAGTATGACAGATGAACGGCTGGATGTCCTAATTAACTGTAGCCCACCTGTAGCCCATCCCTGCATCGATGGTCTCTGTTGGGCCCGGGGACCACACAGGTCTGTTTTACTTTCTACCAATCCTTTCTATATTATCTATTTACTTTCGTTTCCAAGCGTACAAATAACAGCAGTCAAAAAAGGAGTTCGTTTGCAAAACTGCTTTCGCTAGCGAATTTAATTGAGCTGATTTATTTACTGGTTTCAGTTGACTTTCAATGTGTGGTTAAATGTACGTTGTTGGTCAATTAAGGGTATATTATTTAGATTTATAGTACTTACATGTGCTTTCCCATTTTCACATTTATCATTGAACAGATTTTCAATTAATTGTTCAACAAAAGGATGGCGATAGCTGCTTCTGTTTACTTCGTCTAATTTAACATATCTAACCAACATTTTTATTTTTTATTTATTACAGAAAATATACGATCCCATATGTAAAATATCATCCTCTTCGCCTTTTCCCCAACTATGTTGGGGTCGGCTTCCAGTCTAACCAGATGCGGCTGAACATCAGTATTTTAAACGGAGCGACTGCCATCAGACTCCCGCAACCCAGTTAATGGGTATTACCCATTAACTGGCCTGACTGACATTCCGAGGTTATAACAGTTGTCAGACTTTCGGGCTTCTGACTACCCGTAACGACTGCCACAGATGTTCGTATGGCAACAGGGACCGACAGCTTAACGTGCTCTGCGAGGCACGAAAAAAATAAAATAAGTCAGCCCATATGTAAAATATATAAGCTGGATTTGCAAGGGTGCTCGCATGTTACACCACATTGCAAGTATTGCGACTGATTACCAATCTGCCTGTCAATTTACTGTAATTGTAGCATTATCCCCCCAAGATCGTTCATGGTACGGATAGGTCAATGGGGGAAGCTCATTTTTTGTGGTTAACGGCCACACATTTACATTACAATCTATCTATTGATAGAACGTTTGAAATTAGTGTTTTATAGTTCAATTACTTTATATACGTGGGACACTCAGAAAGTTTTGCGAAACTAAAAAAAATTGTTCTATACGTACATATATTTTTATCAAATCTTTTCAAAGTACTTTCCACCAGCCTCTATACAAAGATTCATGCGCCTAAACCAGTTTTCAAAACACTTTTTCCAGTCCGCCGCAGACACCTCGTTTACAGCCTGCTCGAACGCAGCCAGCGCATCTTCCGGCGACGAAAATTGTATCCCTTTGAGCTGATTTTTTATTTTTGGGAATAAAAAGAAGTCACACGGTGCTAGATCAGGGCTGTAAGGAGGGTGACCCAGGAGTTTGACTGGCGTGCTGTCCAGGAAGTCCCTCGTTTTGAGTGCGGTGTGCGCAGGTGCATTGTCGTGGTGGAGCAGTAGCCCGCGGAGCCCTGTGTTTGGTCGCTTGTTGCTTATAACAGAGAAAACTTCTGGCAAACATTTGGTAGTATACCATTCGGCATTAATGCTTCTTTGATCCCGTAAGGGAATTGATACCAAGTGGTCAGTCAAATTAAAAAAGCTAGCTATCAAAATCTTACCCCCGCTTCTAGATCGCTTCACTTTGGTAGGCGTTGGCTCATTTTGAAACACCCAAACAGTCGACTGGCGCTTGGTTTCTGGGTCGTATTGATAAATCCAGGACTCATCACCTGTAACGATGTCGTAAACACGCCGAGACGAGCCTGCTTCAAATTTGTTAAGCATATCACGGCACCATTCCACCCGGGCCTGCTTCTGAGCATCGGTGAGGTTGTGCGGCACCCAGCGTGATACTATCCTCCTCACGCGAAGATGGCTGTGTAGAATCTCGTGAACGCTTCCCGATCCAATCTTCAATATGTGTTGAATCTCCTGATATGTAATTCGCCTATTGTCTTGGATTAAATTTTTCACTGCTAGCACGTTTTCTTCGGTAACAGCCGTCAAAGGGCGACCGCTTCTTTCGTCATCCCCCAAAGTTGGTCGACCGCGCTTGAATTCGTTATACCAACGATACACGGTTGCCTTGGAAGGGCCTTCATCCATGAATGCCATTTGAAGTCTATCGTACGATTCATCCGGTTTCAGGCGACACTTGAAATCGTATAAAATCATAGCTCTAAAATGTTCCCGGCGCAGATCCATATTTCAGTGAGACACAATACTTTGAATTAACTCGCAAAAAATGTGGAGGGAAATTTTGAAATTGGAACTTACTTATTTTTACTTATAAATAATCATATTTTCGAAAAACATTATAACTGGCCAGTCTCCCATATATAAAAACTTTTTTTCGCAATACTTTCTGAGGGGCCTGGTATTTTGTATTACTGTGATCTTATTA
Source organism: Asteroscopus sphinx (assembly GCA_949699075.1). Taxonomy (NCBI): domain Eukaryota; kingdom Metazoa; phylum Arthropoda; class Insecta; order Lepidoptera; family Noctuidae; genus Asteroscopus; species Asteroscopus sphinx. Next base: position 19,823,644 of record OX453013.1, read on the forward strand.
ATAGTGTCGCTTACCAGGTCATTTATTCATCATCATTTCAGCCGAAAAACGTCCACTGCTGGACAAAGGCCTCCCCCAAATGGGGGGATATGCCATAATCGCCACGTTTGGCAGGCGGGTTGGCGATCGCAGTTGGTTGTTTAAATACTCAGAGAACGCTCTTGCCCATCCTCTGGTGAATCCCTTAGTCGCCTTTTACGACACCCATGAGAAGAGAAAAGGGTGGTGCAATTCTTTACGTCCAGCACCACACGAAACACACCAAATAATATAATAGAATTATCATTTGGCTCTTTATGTTTTTATTTTTATACTTCTATTTTCAATTATTATGGAGAAGGAAGAGAGTAAAGCCTTATCCGCCATAATTTAAATTGATGATCAATAGTCGATAGTAATCAGTGATTACTATTACACGAAAGTTGTATTTAGTATACAAATATAGTATACTCCTAAATACAACTTTCGTGTTTAGAATTAAATTACCGGTCGTTCAATTGACATTATTATACAGAATGAATTCATTGATTTTATTTTATGTCCGAATTATGTAAACTAATGTAAAGTATCTAATTCATACGTTGTGTAACAGTGGCGGTTATACCTTTTGGTTATAATAAATCGTCATAGCTAATTGGTTTCTAATGTTACGCGTCAGTGTAATACGCGGCCTCCTTATTACTCGAATAACAATGTTTGTCGACTTTTCATTTGTGGGCGGATACTCTAAAATTGGCTAGCTATAAATGTTACTGTAAAAGCTTGAATAGTGGTAAATTGTAGGTTTGGATTAAAATGGGTTGATTTTGGTTTTTAATTTAATATTAAAATAGAAATTATAAGATTGAAATAATGGATCTGGATTTTTAATAGTATCTAACTTTTACTCGTTGATCACTTAGCACCATGAAATTTTCTAAGGCAAGCCTAACTTAGAGCTTGAAGGTTAAACATGTTCCACCTTATTTCAAAATCGGGTTTAATAATAGGTTTTGCTTAAGCCAGTCTTAAACACTTGTCTTAAACACACACTTACCGTTTACTGTATGGAGTTTGACGTTTAACCTGGTTTAAACAAGTGTCAAAACCTGGTCTAAGTTTCTGAAATAAGGTGGGTCATATTTAAGCCTTGTCACATAATAGTACCTACGCCTTGTCTTAATATTTCATGTGTTTCTAATCATTTATGTAAATCTTAGAAAAAGTGTGAAGTACCTCTACAGTCACTACATGGCAAATCATAGGGTTTACTAGAACATATGGAATTTGCTATTGTCCTGCCTTTACAGCAACTTTTACACCGTTATATTTACTGACGTCACGGTGGTTCTGTACCTTAGGAATTTTATTATGTGGGCTTAGGCAATTTGTCCGACGGTCTACCAGATTGAAAATTGTTTGAAACTTTGACTTAATCATTGTGATTACCGGCGAAGTGGTCAGGTGGTCCACGATATAGGTACAAGGTACAAGTGTTTTGTGTAAGCCTGGAAGATATTCAATTCATAGACATTAACGATAAAGAAATACGTTGGATAAAGTGGTATTTGTATAAAATCTTATGTAATTTTTCAACCATTTGCGTGTCTATCCTGTCATGGTGTCAATTGGCTGTTGCTTTTTATTTACTTCACTTTTTATTATGTACGTCTTATACACAGACATAGTAAAAAATATTGACGAAGTGCTGCGAACAATCATAGTGAAGCCAATAAAACCGTACTCCTTCGTGTACAAACCACCGCTCACGCACCCAGATGCACCTCACCCCTCTCAGTTCACATGTCGCGGCATCGTCCAGCCAGTAAGTATCGCGAAAACAAATATCCTTCAGGTGCATGGTGTGTTCGTGAGCACTGGTTGTATATGAAGGAGCACGGTTTTTGTTGGCTTCACTATGGTTGTTCGCAGCACTTAGTCTATATTTTTTACTGTGTCTGTGGTCTTATAAAATAATACAAGTAAAAATTACCAATCAATAACTTTATACTTTAATGAAGTACTGCAACAAGCTCCACGTTTAGTTCCGCTAATTGTTATATTGTTTCCTTTACGCTAAGCGTTGTGCTTTCATAGTATTATGTAAACTATACTTCGCTAGCAAATGTTGATTTTTAATACAAGTAATGTGTTTGACCGTATGTCCCCAAACAATATCGAAGACTTGACGTGAGCGTAGGGTTGTCAGATTGCAAAACCGAAAAGCTGCAGCAGACTTGTATTATTTAGCAATATAGCTTAAAGACTTATCGCTCTCTTTACTAATAGTTGATACAAGAAAAGGATGGCAACAACTTTAGTGCTGTCAAATAAAACGAAATTAAAATTTCCATACAATTTTAGTCGTGATCTCGAAACGTGCCGATTAAAAGTACAAAGAATATTAACTCATACAAATTTGACAGTTCTAAAATTCTTGATATCTCTTTCTTGTTTTCACTATTAGAAAAAGATAACACTTAGTTGAAATTAAGTTGGTGAACAAGAGAATCAACACCATTGTGTGGAATTTAAAAAAAAGTCTACTAAATTCCATTTCACATCGAGTCAAACAGTATATATAGATTACAATCGATTGGTTACGATGCAGTTATCAAATTGCGATTCTGCACTAGACACGAATCGAATCACTTATTTGGATTAAATTATGTAAACAAAAGTAGAAAGACATTATTGTTTTTTTATCAATTGCTTTTGTTCGCGAATTGAATCAATTACGTGTTGATTACTCAGCTCAACGTGAAATTTGTGAAAAACAATTATATTTATTGCCTTTTTTGGGTTATTGCATGGTTTATTTCATCTTCGTATTGTTATAACAAAACCAGTTTACCGACTTCAGTTGTTTTTATTCAAATTTTTTGCAATATTTTTTTTACAATTCGTAGGATTTTCAATTTCATACTTACACTTCGTTGATCCTATTAATGTACCTACAATAGAACTTTAAAGAAGAATGACAGTATAAAAGAAGGAGAATCTATTGTATTTTTGAAGAACACTGTATCTCTCCTTTGCATCACGGATATATTATGTAACTAAACCATCTCCATACAATTTCGAATATCGAGGCCAATAGCTGTTTTTAAGGGTTTAAAACCTGAACATTTATGTGCTAAGCTTATATCGCATAAAGAAGACGAGTTTGTCACGAAAGCACCATCAAATCATAAGCAAGACTCGTAAAATGGAAGTGGGTCAGCTCTCGCAATCTTAGCTTTTAGGCCTATGTGTTTTGTTATAGCAAAATAAAATTCGATGGAAGTTGTGCCCCGGAAGTGTAGTAATGTAAGGTATTAGTTTTATCAAAACGCAAGTTCTTCTTATTTTTTGTAATTTGAAAAAAAAAAATAGTAGTTCTATTATTTTAAGTAGGTACCTAAGTACTTAGTTAAAAAATCTCATTAATCGTTTCGTTTTGGTATCTGTAATTTCCTGAAAAGCAAGCATTACATTCTTATACACTACACTTAAGTTATTTTATTTGATAAAATCTAAAGGATACACAAGACTATCAAGTAACTGTTCTAAAAAAAGAAGCAATCCTAACCGTGCCATGTAATACGGAATAACCAGCCCATTACTGTCCCACTGCTGGGCACGGGCCTCTTCTCAGTATGAGAAGGGTCAGGCCTTAGTCCACCACGCTGGCCTAGTGCGGGTTGGCGGACTACACACACCATTGAGAACTGTATGGAGCACTCTCAGGTGTGCAGGTTTCCTCACGATGTTTTCCTTCACCGTTAAAACAAGTGATAATCGAATATAAATCCGCACATGAATTCGAAAAGTCAGAGGTGCGGGCCGGGATCGAACTCACACCCTCCTGCATGGAAGGCAAGCGTTCAACCGCTAGGCTATCACTGCTCTTAATACATAATACGGAATGCACATTCCTAACTTCAAACGCCATTGGAGCCCCGAGGAACAAACCGTTTCTACATACAATGCAGTCGACATGTACATGTAAACACGCATCTTATCCCTACTACGATATCGTAACATTGCAAATCACAAAATGAAGACAGAAGGCCTAATCCTAAGAATTTTATTGTCAACAGAGTACAATACGCGAGTCTAACTTGACCGGCCTGAAGTTAGGCACTGCGCGTGTTTTCGACATTCATAAAACGAGAAATGATTAGTGAAGACGGGCTACGGCCTCATCAGGATCACAGAGAAAATCATCTCGCTCAATGACGGTGTTACTTGGATTGGCAGAGTTTTCTCAGTAACCAGAGGCAAAGTTGCATTACAGCTCATCAGAGCATGACAGCGAGTATGACACTTACCACATACTCGATCGAATGCGCATTTCATTCATAAATCAGTAGCGCCTCTAGCGGAAACGAGGAGGAACTACTGATTTCCGAATGAAAGTTGACGCATTCGATCGAGAATGCGGTAAGTGTTGAACTCGTACTAGGCCTTCTGAGCATAAGCATGAGTTTTTGCGATATCGTATAGTAAACTTTATCGTGTATCTATGGACTTGTTTAGTTCCAAATACACACACGTGGTGCTGATAAAATTCGAATATAAAATAAGTCGATAACAACACGATATCATTAACTACACGATATCTCAAAAACTCATGCTCTGATCGCAAGTTTTCTTTGAATTTGTACGAGCTTGTTTATTGACTTTTGTGTGGAGTGGGCCTTTTGGAAACCCATTGGCGCTTATCCCTACTACGGACTGCTATATCGGGACCAACTTAGCATATCGCCCAGGAATATCGTAATACTGAGTTAATCAAATATCTAGGTAATGAATCAGTTTAAGATCTGAAATGTTCCTATTGGCCTTTTAGGAGTACGTTATATGGTAGCGTAGACCATTGTTAGAACATTTTGTTTGACTGTATTTAATGATAAAATGAGATGTGTGATAAACGTAATTGATTCTTTTTAGTAGAAAGTTGTATTACAATTTGAATGGCGCTATCTTAATAGGCAGTTTTTTGAGGTGTTAACAGAAGAAATAAATTGGTACACCAAAAGGTTATTGTTAACACCTAAGCGGATGTGGGCTTGCTGAACAAAATTGCAATATTTTGTATTGTAATGTGATGGTATTCAATTACTTTAGATGACTGATAACCTTTTATTTGAAAAGCAAAACGAACTGTAAAAAAATCGTTTTAGGCTTAATAGATGACATAGTTATTTCACTGAATACCTAAATTAGATTGGTTATCATTGATGATCTAATTCATACTGTTAATTAAAAAAACTTTCAGAATGAAAAAGCTCTCGCTTTTTGTAGTAACACTTCTATGCTCTGTACTCATACTAATTGCTTGTATAAAATCAAAGTATCTACATCCAATACATCAAACTGAATCAAGATTCGCACTTAATCTAATCTAACAATAACATCCTCGTAATATATCTCTCTACTACAAGCTAACCCGCGTACTGCTACGGATGTCGATTATGTCGAATGAATCATGACATAAAATACACAGGTGACTCTATATTCTGAGCTTGCTTTACAAAATATTCCTTATTCCTGGGAATATGACAACCAGTAACAATAGTTTATTTATATGTAGGAAGCCCGTGTTGGCCTTTTAGGCTATATTTTCTTTATGTGTTGACAGTTGTCGATGTAAATTATAAGTGTTAACGCCAGTGCCCCTGCCAAGACGAGCGACCGGCAGTCGGGCACGGCCGTACCATCTTTTCTCGAAGCAACTCACGGTACTTTTAAGCCCCCTGTATCTTCGTTGTGGGTAAAGCTAGAAGTCTGAAATTTCGGTTCATCATCATCATTATTTCAGCCGAAAGACGTCCACTGCTGGACAAAGGCCTCCCCCAAAGGAGGGTGGGATATGCCATAATCGCCAAGCTTGGCAGGCGGGTTGGCGATCGCAGTTGTTTGTTTAAATACTCAGAGAAATTTCGGTTACCAAAAGTAATTACTGAACCTACCTCTACCCCCAAATTACAAGTTTGTACTTATATTTCCTTACGAATTATATCAAGTCAAAATTCCCTTTTTTTTTTGTCACTGACACACTCACTGATCATCAAAATTCTAAGGTACTTCTATCAGACCTACGAACTTGATATTTTTGTCACATAAATATGCCAAATCAACGGATTTCTCTGTTGAAGATGATGACGCAGATTCCTCCAAAGGAGAAAACACCGATAAAAATATAAAATAAAACTTCAAACAGCTTGTAGAACGTACAAATACCAGTCACCACACTATAACAGACTGCCATAATTAGTTCAAATAAAAACCTACTAAAGATCAACAACACAACATATTCCCATAAAAGTTCATCAAGTTGCGGCTCTTTGCAATAAAACCATACTTTTCTCCATAATGTCCGCGTCCAGTCCAGAATAGCTTTTATAGCCAACTTATAGTGAACTAAACGCCGCCTACGTAGTAAGTAATGCCGTTCTATAAATTGCACTTCGTTATGCTAAGTCGATAGGCAGGTGGTCTGCCTGTTTACCCGCGAACTGTGATGAATGTATGGGTGTTAGGTTCAGGCTCTTCCTGGGAGTGGATTGCCCGAGATATGGGAGAAAAACAGGATAACTTATTTAATGGCTTATTACTTCGTTCAAGGTATGTTATGTATGTGCAGCACCATCTATTTCCTCCCCATTTTTTTTTTTTTTATTTATTCATGGCCATGGATACATGTCCTTCAGTCGTAATCATTGAACATATTATACTTGTATCCTAGTAAAGTGATGGAAACTACTAGGTTTCTGAGGGGATGATGAGATAATACGAAAGTCATGATTTTCAACTTTGTACCATTTATCCACACTTGTACACGTTAACGAGCACTTAACATTTAATAATCCACCATTATTACACATTAACACTCGAAGAAACACAAATTTTGGAAAATAATAAACATCCACTACATGATCTTTACGAATTTTCCCGCCAACCATTTCCTCCCCATATACATATGTGTTGCTGTCATCCTAGAAAAATCTACCCACTAATAGTACAATAAGATACACTGAATTCTCTATATGGTATTGCAGCTTTGTCTTATTTTAGCTCATTCGTAGTTTTGACGTGATTTCACGTGGTGCAAGTCCTGCTTCAGTTATTATTTTAATTTGCTTAACCTAGTAAAAAGAGGCATAAAATTCAAGTTTTTATTTGAATCTAATAATATTTTCAATTTAGTTTTCTCTTGCATTATTAGCGATTTGTTAATCATTTTGTGTATTCCAAGCTACGCCCATGCATCCGATTAAAGCATTATAGACTCTAACCAGAATATTTATCGCACGATTTATATCCTAACTACCCATACTGTTATATCCGAGGAAATTACTTTAGAACAACGAATACTTCCTCCAAGAATTCCAATAATGTAATAGCAAATTCAATCCGAACAACTTCGGCTAAATCGACAACTAACGCTTAAAGCAAGGTAATAGATTTTTCCATTTTAAAATTGTTTCCATGTTTTCAAGCCAAGCAATCCTTGAGTAACTTGGTAAATATCCCCCGGAACAATTAAAAGAGAAGATACAAATCCTATTCAAGGAACGTAACTTACAGAATGGTCTATTAAAATTGTCAACTAACGTTTTTCACTTAGGTGTATTTATCGATGTTACCCAAGCAATCAGTATGTTTTAAAGGCCTGTTTATCTCATGACAGTGGTTAAGCCCGCATCGGTAAACGCACAATGGACTCTGGCTAAGTAATATATAATATATTGCAGATTTCTAGTTTATTTGCGAGTACCGTTCCATAATTATTTCTCACGGGATGTGTGGAATTGAGATTGTTACTTTCAGACGTTTTGTGATGCTCTTAAAGATTTGAATTATTGAGTTATGTAAAACCGTGTCCAGTTGTCTTTCTTGTGTATTGATGCAGGAAGTAGAAGTCGTAAATAATGGAGGAATGTAACATTAAATATGAATTTGTAGGCGCATGAAGTTAACAAGGAATTCCATAAAAAGGAATGTCTCTTAAGAATTTGAAATAGGTGCTAGTCTAATGTTTCAAAATTTATAAAACAATGCCGTAACAAAAACAAAGCAGCTCCAGAACGATACTTCAGGATTACCAAACCGTTTGCTTAATCTGGAATATTCCGATGGCGAAATACTTTTTGTGATCGTTAAAAACAAGACCTTTACTTTTGGCTGCTCGATTAGATTTGGCAAGCTTTATGTGCAAAGCAACTTCCGTATAAGGCCTTAGTGACACCATACACAAATATTATACAACAAATCGAACACAGCTGTCATTTTTACATAAGCGCTAGTTTCATTGAATATTCATTTCCATGAGCCGCTTCCAGTCTTCGTATTATGATTTATAACACCCAAGTTACCATGTTTGGCTATCGTTCTCGATTCTAAACCAACTGATTTAGTACCATTGTACGACTCTTGGCTTATTACCATAGCCTCTTCTTGAACAATACCATTGAACCGTGATGTATATGCGTTTCTTTGCTTGGATGTATTTTATGTAAGGTCTGGTCATCTCTGACCATTGGCTAACAGATTTTAACTCTTACTGCGTTGGTGAAGGTTGATTTTCATTTGATACCGCTACCAATTGAAACTTGATTTACTGAATAATTTTAATACAGCAAAAATTACTACCGTCTTAGTAGTTAAAGCGTTTAATGTAAATTATGTGAGAAATTTCATTTGTGCGTAATAAATCTATTTAATATTCGTGTTACAATATGAAATGGACGTTAATATTGATATATTGGTATGATAAGTAGTCCCATATTTCAAGTTTTGTATCGATTACGAATCCAAATTGATTTTCAATCTAATTAGACGACTGAATATATGAGCCTCCATGAAATCGGGCTGTAGTATCCTTTTTGGCTTACACGACCAGTCTAGGATCTTTAGTTTGCGGGACCTAAGACCTAAGAACTGTTTTTTTTTCATTAAGTTCCTCGCTTACATAATTATTATGATTTACCTGCACTTTCAGCTATTAGTCCAGTCAAATTAGGATTTTGCAACCTCACAATGAAAGGTCAAAGATTTTTTTTTTGAACCTTTGTTTTGATGTTCTAATGACGTGCTGAAATCGCATATAATGTCGTGTCTGTGTCACAAAACAAGTTTTTTTTTCTTAAAATATCACGTTTCCGTTGCATCGTCCAAATTGTGAGTCTTAAGAAAATTTGTAGGTTATGAAATCCTGTACAAGTTCATTTTACTTCCTTTTTTGATTACCCTTAATTTCTCCTAATTTGAATGGATTGTATCGGTATTATGATAGACATACTGACGCCATTCCACTTCAGCTTCCTGATTCTACAATGTTTTTACTATTTATTACCATGGGGTCGCCAATAATCTGGTAGAGAATTGTTTAATAATAAATTCCTAATTCTCTAGTAAATACCTAATCTGATCTAGATTTTTTTTTCACAGAGATTTCAAGAAAGTCGAGATCACGTAATGCTGAGCACATCAATTGAGTTTATTTGTTCTACAAAAGATAATTGCCAATAATTTCGAAAGTACCCGATAGTAAACTACGCATCTCATTGTACCTAATTTGCACGTTGTTCCTGTTTACTACTATTTTCATGGTGTACAATAAAGTATATTCTATCTATCTATCTATCTATCTACTCTCTATTATTTTCTTAATAGGTTTCGAAAAGCCAAATTGTGAAATATTCTTAGGCCTTTTTTTGTATATTTCTCAAGAATAGATTAGACTTCGTATTCTTGCTAAAGAGTCTTTAGTTTTTATTCACTATTGTACTCAAGTCGTTTCGGGTTAGACTGATATTACAGTTTGCGGTAGTTCCGTTATTGAACCTATTGAAGTTATTTGATCTATGTAGTTTTATGTTGTCTGAGGTTAGTTTTTGTTTTGTGTGAAATATAATGTTGAGGTAGTTCATGGTAAACATTTATTATTCATAGATACCTACTTCAAAATGTCTACATGCTAAGTTCTTATATGATGGGCTCTACTGAAGGAACTCTGGTTTCATTTAATTGATCATTTTAACCACTAAAATTCGTGAGATTTCCATAAATCACGATATTTGGAACCCTCTGCATCAGAGAACAATTATAACACCGTGAACCTAAATGAGATCACTTAGCGGCAAGCTTAATAAACCCTTAGAACCAGATATGGCCTCCCGTTAAATTATTGTAAGCGGTCTGGGTATTGCAATTGCAATACTATTAATTAAGACATCGGAAAATCTGTTGGTCCAGATAGCCATTTGAATACGAAAACCAATTTATAAGTTGCAGGAAGAGGTCTGCCATAAAATTGGCTGACAGGTGCCGATTTCAGGGTTGATACTGGTGGTATGGAAGTAAAAATTAATTCAGGGTTATAATTATTATTACCTAATTGAAAACATTTTCTTTTGTTAGAATTCTGTCTTATACCTTGTACATTTATGTAAACGGAAGTAGTTTACGCACTTAGGAATAAATTATTAGTAATATTTGTTAAGTGTGTACTGCAAAGCAAGGCATCAACAAGGTACTTAGTTCCAGGTTAAATGATACAATGCTTGTTCCTTGTAAGGAACTTTGACTAGGCATGCCGTTTAGTCTTTTACGGAACATTCGCATGAATTTTTCGCATTCCTGGAATAGTAACAACCCTATCCGGTGCAGTTAACGCAGCGGGTGGCAGTCTGAAATTGTCTGCAGTTCTTTCACAATTGTAAAATGGATCTCTTGTAACGATTAGATACTCGATATCGTAAGCCCACGTTTGGGGTGATAATTATAGCTTTCGGTTTAAAAGCTTGAGGCGAAACGAGGGCTACGAAAACTGCAATAGATAACCGATTGTTACGAGCAATTGTCGCTTTATGTTTATTGTTCCTGAGAGCTTTCAATATCATTAAGTCAATATTTCAGAATAGCGAAACAAAGATTAGATCTTAAAATATTTAAATAATTTAATGGAAACTAGTTTAATTGCGATAGTGCGTTTGAAATAGGAAAGTAAATATCTTCGGGTACCTTTGTCATGAATGTTATTGCAAACAGTTTAAATAAAACGTAATTCTAGACCTAATTTAAATTCAATTTATCGGCGCATCTTTCTCTTTGGTTAGACAGCTAAGGCTGGAACACACTGACTGTTCGAACATCGGCGGTAAGGTTACACGGACGACTGGAGCTGTTAATGATGCACACATCAATCTCTCAGGCAGTTGTAGACAGTTGAATCCGAAAGCTGTCGACTTCTTGAAACTTCGCAGCTGTAAAATTCATTCTGAAGAAGAAGCATTATTGCTGCTTTGGTGACGTAAACGGAAACGTTTGACCATGCAGTCGATCAGTTTGAGCAGATCTATAGCTGTTATTTTAACAGCAAAATGCATAAGTCTATTTCAAGCTGATCTTGTCAAGCCCAGTCTAAGATGTTTTTCTATTCAAATTTAAAATGCGGAGCAACGTTTTGTGTAGCTCTCTTCAGCGCAGTTTTAAGTTAACCATGCAATCATTCGAATCACAAGTAATTTAGCAATCTACTTAACGGCTGTAGGCTTGCACCAAGGGTCGACTCTAAGTCCTTACCTCTTCTTGCTGATAATGGATGCTTTGACATCAGAAATCCAGGAAGAAGCACCCTGGTGCATGCTGTTTGCTGACGACATTGTCCTTGTTGGTGAAGATGGACTTGAGGTCCAGAGTAGATTGGCAAAATGGCAACAAAATCTGGAGAACGTTGGCTTGAAAATCAGCAGAACTAAAACGGAATACATGTTCTGCGATTTCGGCGGTCTTTCCGGTTTTGTTGCTATTGCGCTAGATGGCGTGCCCTTGCCAGTCTGCTCCGACTTTCGGTACCTCGGTTCACTTGTGCAAAGCGATGGCGAAATTGACCGGACAGTCAAGCACCGAATTAACACAGGATGGTTGAAATGGCGGCAGGTCACGGGAACTACATGTGACTCCCGAATTCCTCTTAAACTGAAGGGGAAAATCTATAAGACCATGATAAGACCTGCTGTCCTGTATGGATCGGAATGTTGGGCTACGAAAGGAATTAATGAAAGGCAAGTGCATGCAGCTGAGATGAGAATGTTAAGAGGAATGTGTGGTGTAACGAGAATGGATAGGATAAGGAATGAATATGTAAGAGGGAGTCTGAAAGTAGCGCCAGTGACAGAGAAGTTAAGTAGCAACAGACTATCATGGTATGGACATGTGATGAGGAGGAATGGGGAGCATGTTACGAGGAAAGTTTTAAGTATGAATGTTGATGGCTATAAGAAAAGAGGGAGACCGAAGAAAATATGGATGGATTGTGTGAAAGATGATATGAATAGAATGAAAGTAAACACAGAGATGACGGCTGATAGAGATGTATGGAAGAAAAAAACATGCTGCGCCGACCCCAAATAAATTGGGATAAGGGCAGGAGGATGATGATGACTTAACTCTATTGTTCTCAAGTAGAATCTTACCTGACCTTTTTTCTTTGAGTCTTGGTTTTATTGCTTAAATATATTATAGTAACTATCCTTTTACTTCGTCATAATTTCAATAATTAATGGAGCAAACTCATTAAAATAATAAATATAAATTAATTTCACCTTGATGTTCCATTTGTAGACGTAGGCACATCATTTTAGCAATACCAATACACGCTACATATACTTTGACCTTGTGAGCTTGTTTTATATGTAGAGATTGTAATTATATTTCACTTAATATAATTATAGGGGATTGCGCTATAAAAATCTATTGAAATGTCTTTTGATGTTTAGATAAATTGCTCCTATCTTTTGTGAACCATACTGTATCTAACCCATTACAATGTCTGCAAAAAATTTGAAGCATTTTTAAGAAACATAAACTACAATAAAACAGATCAGATAACCACAAACTCAGACCACAAAAGGAGGAGGAGGCGCATACTCATCAGTAGGTCGAAAAAGGCTTGCAAAGATGATGACGTTAATAGCTACGCTATACTATCATACTAAAACATCAAGAGATGACTATTTACAGCACAATCATTTTATAAACAATTTCTCACTTCAGTATGTAGTATAGTAGCCGACATATTATAACTTACTTAAACAAATATAGTGGCACTGCGCGTATTACTTTCATGACATAAAGGTTACAATCGCTTAAATGGATCGCTGGTTATTTGCCGATATCAACTCAGCCTATCGCAGTCCACTGCTGGACATAGGCCTCTCACAAGTTGCGCCACAACACTCGGTCCTCTGCCATTTGCCGATAACTATAACTAAATTAAAACTGATGATGATGATATACGTAGATAGTTCATGACACGTTATTTCATACATGATCAACACCTAATATGACCAACACATTATTTTATAATCGAGCCATGAGCCATGCATGTTTTTATATGGTAGGAACTACGAAAGCGTAAACTCGAAAGCAAAGTCTTTATCGAATCATTAATTACTTCCAGTGACATCCACAACCGATATGAAAGAAAGAACATACTTTCTTTGATTCATAGTAGCCAATCTAGCGGGAAATTATGATGACTGCAGTAAAAAGTTCGAAGGGTCTCTATAACGTGTTATTCAAATAACTCAAAACCTCTATAGGGGTCACGGTACTCATCAGTGATAGCCTAGCGGTTGAACGCTTGCCTTCCAATCAGGAGGGTGTGAGTTCGATCCCGGCCCGCACCTCTGACTTTTCGAATTCATGTGCGGATTTATATTCGATTATCACTTGCTTTAACGGTGAAGAAAAACATCGTGAGGAAACGTGCACACCTGAGCGTGCTCCATACAGTTCTCAATGGTGTGTGTAGTCCGCCAACCCGCACTAGGCCAGCGTGGTGGACTAAGGCCTTAGCCTTCTTATACTAAGAAGAGGCCCGTGCCCAGCAGTGGGACAGTAATGAGCTGGTTATGTATGTATGTATGTACTCATCAGTATCAAAAACTTTTACTATGGGACCAACCCTGAAATCGCGAGAAAATAAATCAGCTGTTCCTTACATTTTGTCGATTAACGTGAACACAAATGTAAGGAACATCTGATTTTTTATTAACCGACTTCAAAAAAAGGAGGAGGTTATGTATTCCGCGGGTATTTTTTTTTTTTTTTTTTTTTTTTTTTTTTTTTTTTTTTTTTTCATGTATGTACACCGATTACTCCGAAATTTGTGGGCCGATTTACGTGGTTGTTTTTTTATTTGGTAGAGAAAGTCCGCGCGGTGGTCCCATATAAATTTTATTGACTTAGGTTAAGTAGTTTTTTAACCAGCTTCAATAAATCAGTTTATTTTAGCTTTCCGTATCTAGATGATCTGCTCATTGGTTCCTCATTCTGAGAATTCTTGGCCGATATGCGTGTTTTTTTTTATGTGTGTTTGTGTTTTATCACGATAGTGATTGGACGTTTGGAAGAACATGAGCGAGACCTTTGCCCAGCAGTGGGATAGCAAAGGTTAATAAAAATATATTCTCAAATTGGTTATATAAACATTTATGAATCAACCCTCAACTAAAAAGTATGAAATAAAAACTTTTTAACAAAAAATAAAACCGACTTCAAAAACCTTAACTAAAAAGTAAAAAATAATCATTGCATTTATTTTAAAATCTTAACTTAAACAACATTTTGAAGGCGGCGCGTGATTTTCATGTACGTTCACATAAACTGTTTTTACTATAGATATTGCGCTGGACTGTACATTACATGACGCAAAGGGTCAACCACGCGCCGCCTTAAAAATGTTGTTTAAGTTAAGATTTTAAAATAAATGCAATGATTATTTTTTACTTTTTAGTTAAGGTTTTTGAAGTCGGTTTTATTTTTTGTTAAAAAGTTTTTATAATAAAACAACTTTAACCCGATCGCGAAAACCTAAGAAATTATTATCAGATTTTTTCTTCGCGATTTCAGGGATGGTCGTATAGTAAAAGTTGTTCATACTGATGAGTACAGTGACCCCTTAATAAATAGATTTTGAGTTATTTCACTAAAACGTTGTATATGATGATTATGCTGTACTATGGTGAAGATCGCGGGAATCCGCTGGATGCGGAAAGCGCAGATTGGGGGAGTCCTATGTCCAGCAGTGGACGTCTTTCGGCTGAAATGATGATGACGATGATGATGGGCAAGAGCACCGTTCAAAACTCCGATTCATAGCCGTATGAATACAACGTATCGTTTTTAACCGACTTCAAAAAAAGGAGGAGGTTATGTATTCGGCAGGTTTTTTTTTTTTTAATTTTTAATTTTTTTTTTCATGTATGTACACCGATTTCTCCGACATTTGTGGGCCGATTTACGTGATTCTTTTTTTATTTGGTAGAGGAAGCCCGCGCGGTGGTCCCATATAAATTTTATTGACTTGGGTTGAGCAGTTTTTTAACCAGCTTCAATAAATCAGTTTATTTTAGCTTCGCGTATCTAGATGATCTGCTCTTTGGTTCGTTTTTCTGAGAATTCTTGGCAACACGCATGTCAATGCGTGTTTTTTTTTCACGATAGTGATTGGACGTTTGGAAGAACATGAGCGAGACTTTGCCCAGCAGTGGGATAACAAAGGTTAATAAAAAAAAACTCATATTGGTTATATAAACATTTATGAATCAACCCTCGCAATTATCAACTAAAAAGTATGAAATAAAAACTTTTTAACAAAAAATAAAACCGACTCCAAAAACCTTAACTAAAAAGTAAAAAATAATCATTGTATGTATTTTTAAATCTTAACATAAACCAAGGTTTTGAAGGCGGCGCATAAACTTTTTTTTACTATAGATATGCGCTCGATTGTACACACGGCTACACATCAAGCTGTACAAAACCAGTAAAGGCTGACCTCGCGTTGTAAGGAAAACCTATACAATGCGAGGTCAGCTTATACTGGAAATGTACAGCTTGATGTGTAGCCGTGTGTACATTATATTTACATGACGCAAAGGGTAAATCACGCGCCGCCTTCAAAATTTTGGTTTATGTTAAGATTTAAAAATACATACAATGATTATTTTTTACCTTTTAATTAAGGTTTTTGGAGTCGGTTTTATTTTTTGTTAAAAAGTTTTTATCTTGTCTATCACCTAGGCGTGACATATTGTTCCACGATATGCGTCTGCGACTTTTTGCTTTATCATTAAAGTGTTCATATTGTCGTTTAAAATTGGTATCTAAGTCACTTTGATTATTTATAGAATGCAAAAAGCTTGCTAATCATGTAAAAAAATTTGACTGCCGTTGTTTGTAATACTTCCTGCAAGTTCGCTTCAGATATTATAAAAACTGATAAAAACTTAAGAAATTCTGTTGTGCCACTTCCGTAAACAAAAACCGAATCGTGTTCTCTAATCTAGTAACTTGCCCTCTTGTTAGGACCAAGGTCCTCTTTCCCTTTCAATAACAACTTGCAAACACCGTGTTGTACGCACTTTGACCCCAATGCGGTGTAACCGCGTAACAGCGAAATTGTAGCAAAAAATCACGAGTTTCCGAATTTCACCATCGAGTAATTGTTACGAATCGAATTATCCGCCTGATTTCGGACGGCTCTACTCGCTAGTGTGGTTGTGTTTGCGCGTGACTTTCGCAATCGGTGACATTATCGTGTCGTGTCTGGCCAAAAGTTAAACGCCTAACTGACCTCACGGTTTTGGCTGCTACTAAACTAGATAGTTTTTGTGGAAAAGAAACCGAGTTGGCTAATGCAGCCAGACTGAGAAACTTACAATGTTGCATTGCAGACTTAAGTCCTTGAACATTTTTAGTTATTATAAAGTTGGTAAAGTTAATACTACTTAAAATTATTGAATTTGCTTTCCCGTAAATCCTGAATAGTGAACGATATCAATTAAAAGCATAACATTTTCGAACACATTTTGATCTCGATAAGTTACTTTACCTAAGCAAACGGGTTTGTGTCCACGGATCCCGGAGCATTGTATCCACTGATACCGTGATCCGTTTCCAACAAATAAACAAATTACTCTTGGAAATTTTCTAGAAAAGGCCATCACATAGGAACTTCAATGTTAGAAACCCTGAAATAGAAGTAGAGAATAGATTTTATGCTGTTTTATTAGAACCAACATTCCTAAACAACAATAACTTCTTGTTACTGAAGACAATTCTGCCCATCTATTTGTTTCTTCACAATCACTTACATGCTGTACAAATCAATGAAAATGATATCATAGTGTAGATAAATATACTAAAATGTTTGGTACAACTGCCAGTGATAATCGTCACAGCCCAATATGAAAACGACCAGTCTGTCCTTTACTTACGATTTCATTCGAAAAAGATCTTAATCTTTGGCCATTATCGTCTGTATACGTACGTGAAAGGCTATCCGATCTATGTTGGCTTTATTTGGCTAGTAAAATCGAAATTAACTAGGTGGACCGAGGTTTTGAGATGCTTGGGATAGTTTACATGTTTTTATGTTTGTCAAACAAGGCGAATAACAGTCTTTTTTGGTTTATTCTTGAGTTAAGATAAGAAAAGTATAAAACCTTAGCTGCCCTGTCGGAAAAATTATTTAATGTGTAAAGTGTTTTTCTTCTTTAATCACAAAAACATTAACCACTTATTCAACTTACTTAACTTAACATTTTCGGTATATTGATAGGGTTTATTTCACTTAAAAGAACTGGTAGGATAGCTCTCTCATTAGCTGCTACCAGTTCCTTCATCCATGATGTCAACTTTCAAGTTTTTTGTTCCTAATATTTCTTCTATACTTGCATAAATGCTTTTAATTTCGTTTACCTTATACCAGGCCCCTCAGAAAGTATTGCGAAAAAAAGTTTTTATATATGGGAGACTGGCCAGTTATAATGTTTTTCGAAAATATGATTATTTATAAGTAAAAATAAGTAAGTTCCAATTTCAAAATTTCCCTCCACATTTTTTGCGAGTTAATTCAAAGTATTGTGTCTCACTGAAATATGGATCTGCGCCGGGAACATTTTAGAGCTATGATTTTATACGATTTCAAGTGTCGCCTGAAACCGGATGAATCGTACGATAGACTTCAAATGGCATTCATGGATGAAGGCCCTTCCAAGGCAACCGTGTATCGTTGGTATAACGAATTCAAGCGCGGTCGACCAACTTTGGGGGATGACGAAAGAAGCGGTCGCCCTTTGACGGCTGTTACCGAAGAAAACGTGCTAGCAGTGAAAAATTTAATCCAAGACAATAGGCGAATTACATATCAGGAGTTTCAACACATATTGAAGATTGGATCGGGAAGCGTTCACGAGATTCTACACAGCCATCTTCGCGTGAGGAGGATAGTATCACGCTGGGTGCCGCACAACCTCACCGATGCTCAGAAGCAGGCCCGGGTGGAATGGTGCCGTGATATGCTTAACAAATATGAAGCAGGCTCGTCTCGGCGTGTTTACGACATCGTTACAGGTGATGAGTCCTGGATTTATCAATACGACCCAGAAACCAAGCGCCAGTCGACTGTTTGGGTGTTTCAAAATGAGCCAACGCCAACCAAAGTGAAGCGATCTAGAAGCGGGGGTAAGATTTTGATCGCTAGCTTTTTTAATTTGACTGGCCACTTGGTATCAATTCCCTTACGGGATCAAAGAAGCATTAATGCCGAATGGTATACTACCAAATAATTGCCAGAAGTTTTCTCTGTTATAAGCAACAAGCGACCAAACACAGGGCTCCGCGGGCTACTGCTCCACCACGACAATGCACCTGCGCACACCGCACTCAAAACGAGGGACTTCCTGGACAGCACGCCAGTCAAACTCCTGGGTCACCCTCCTTACAGCCCTGATCTAGCACCGTGTGACTTCTTTTTATTCCCAAAAATAAAAAATCAGCTCAAAGGGATACAATTTTCGTCGCCGGAAGATGCGCTGGCTGCGTTCGAGCAGGCTGTAAACGAGGTGTCTGCGGCGGACTGGAAAAAGTGTTTTGAAAACTGGTTTAGGCGCATGAATCTTTGTATAGAGGCTGGTGGAAAGTACTTTGAAAAGATTTGATAAAAATATATGTACGTATAGAACAATTTTTTTTAGTTTCGCAAAACTTTCTGAGTGTCCCACGTACGGTAGGCGATTACTCGGCTATCAGATCATTCCAATCCCAATTTATTTAGCAGTGGTGCCACTCTATTGGTTAGAGTCTATACAATCAACGGACTTCTTAGCGGTTCATGATAATAAGTGAATGCCGCTCGTGACGTTCTCAGTACTTGTTTCCATTTTTGCACGAACAATGACGTGTAACAGATAATGCACTCGTATAGATGGCATTTCTTTTTATGACCGAAGCTTATGTAGTAGTAAACCTTCTGTAATTTTGTAACTTTAAAGTGTTGTAGTTTTTGGGCAACGTGCTCTTCTCTTGCGGACATGAAAACATACTTAAGAATAACACTAATAGGTACAGAGATATTTCTAGGGTTAAGATGTTTATTTTTGCTCCTCGATTCCTGGTTCTTTCTATTACCTAGCAGTCAAAGTTCACACAGCGGAATTTACGCCTGAGAAGAGTTGAGCTTAGTTGTGTCAACGTTTACGTAAGTGTCTACAATTGCGATGCTATTTCCTTTGATGTAAAGGCAAGCTTAATCGAACGGCCATCGTGGTTCTTCACAATCGAAGTGAAAGCAATTACCATGGCTTCCACAGACGACATCCTAAATCAAGTCTCGACCTTACAATGGAAACTCGTTGGGCGTGCATTCGAGCTTATCCGAAGTATTCTGAAGTGCAGAAAGCACCGCTCGTCTCGTGACGTCGGTGTTCCGATAACGGCAACATCAGGACCTTGACTGGTCGAAGCTTGAACTTTTATAGACTTGACGATCATTTGCCGTGGTTTAAGCTTGCAACAGGAATCGTATTCTTAGAACTTCTATTTAATGAGGGTTGTTTGTTTGTTGGCAAAAGCTATTGTGACAGATAAATGCGTTTTGTGTTGTAAGAGGAACATTTATTTCGAGTTTTTTTGAAGAATGTGATTATTACTCTTACGTTTAGTTCTTGGTTGCTTTTCAGTTTGGTAGATGTTTTCAGTGCGTTTTAAAATGGGCGCAGCATTGAAATTTCAATTTCACAAATTATCTTGGAATTGTCTGTGCTTGGAATAAAGGCAGAGTTCTACTTTGTGATGAAAATTTGCAAAGCTGTAGAATATTAAAGTAATATTTAGCGCACAAAGGTACTGTTATTTACTTTTATCATTACTTTAATATTCTATTGAGCATTAACGTGTAACAAAATACCTTTAGAACATGCAATTAAAGAGGTAAATAGTGGTGTCCCTACTTGTTGTGTAAAGACGTTTGTCTTTAGGTTTCAAATGTCATTGCGAAGCTTCGAACGTGGGAGATTCACATTTTACCAGCAAATCACGTTCCTTGTATAACGTTATTTCTATTGTAAAATTACAATTTCTTGTTTTATTTATTGCAGCTTGTTGCTAGCAGTTATTCTGACACTTGATTCTAATCGCTCCTTAGGTGCTAACTGGACTGTTACATCACGGCTATCCATATTGAATATTATAAGTATTATAACTAACAGTTTGTTACGTAACATAAAATAATCGTAATTTCTTACACACTCTCTCCCAGACTTTTTAATCTTCAATGGAATAAGCAGAGGTACATCACAAATTATTACATTTCTCCTACAGCCTGACACACATGTGGCTTTAAAGTGCGTCATTTGTTTTGATGGTCACTATTTGAATAACTTACATGATATTACAACATTTAAGATCGTCCTAAGCTTAACGGTACCTTATAAATTAAATTAATTTAATAGAACTTAGCATACAATATTCAAGTAAAAGAATCGGTTAAACAAATTATATTAAAAATTAAAATAATAAAATATTTGGGACATGTTACACAGCACCAAATCCATTCCCAAACCCAGCAGAGCTTGTATTCTGGGTACTTATGTACTTTTCTTTTCTTAATACCCAGACCTACACAAACAAACACTTATGTTTATCAAATAAATATTTTTGTCCTGTGGAAATCGAACCCATGACCTCGTGATCAATATTTTGACACTTGAACCACTACCACTAGACCACAGACGTTGTCAGTATGAATATTATTCAAATTAACTTTATTTGCTTAAAATGTGGTACAGAGGATGGTACCATTCTAAATGGGTGCAAAGACACATTTTGCCATATAGTACACAGCATGCAAATTTTACAAAATATGTAAATCAATTTAACTACAGTAAGTAGTAATAGCTATCACTGTACCGATTGTTGTCTTTAATGAACAATTATTATTATTATAAAACATGAAAACTATCTCACATCCCACATTGCTCTGTATTATAATCATATATCATTGTATTATAATCCAGGTATGAAACGAGTGTGTTATGAGTTTATTTTAAGAGTTTCTATTTTTTTGTGCCTTATAAATATAGCTTATTGCTAGTAGTATATGCTAAGTCTACAGTTCACCAATTTAAATGCACCTTTCTACCAATATATCCTCCTACGAATTCTAATGAAATTAGCTCGCCAGACTGATCGACGCGTGTCTACATTATTCACAGTCTGATAGATTAAACCAACTACGAGTCACGGTAGCTTTTTGCAGTCCACTCAGTGCCTACCTTAATTCTAGTTCCTTACGATAAACTAATCTAGCCAGGTTAGGTGGTGCCAATTAGCTTCGTTCAGTATACAAACCTGATTGATTGTAATTAATATTTATATAGAGAGTTTCGAAAGTTTGTTTATGAATATATAGTGCTCAATCAACGAGAGATCTTTTTCATCATCATGATTGGATGTGAATTACTGTTTTCTTTATTCCGATATTCTTTTTAATAGCTTTATTTAGGTTGCTCGTTCTTTTAATATTCATTGTTTTAACGTTTATAAGAAGTCCCGTTTTATCGAAAATTAAATTTTATAATTTTGGTTCGTGTCAATTTCACTTCAATTGTAAAAAAAAAACAATTTTTACAGCGATCTCAATATCGTTATAGGTATGGCATTTTTAACGAACTACATTTTTACAATATTCCAATACAAATTAACTTTAAAACTTAGTATCGCTAGCGGCTTTAGTCTTACATCTAATGAAGGGCGGTGTTACAAGTGAGTGGACATGCGTGCAAAAAGTAAGCGTTGCCGGTTGATCGAGTTTATACCGATATGTATTCGTATTCGGTGATTTTTTGTCTTTATCAACTCGCTATGTCGTCGGTCTTTACGCAATTCAAACTGGAAACTGTTACGTGCTTTTAATGAGACATAGGGGCATGCGGCTCGTCAATTAAGTTGAATCGAGGAAAAAAAAGGCCAAGTGTGTGTTAAACTTTTTGCAACTGTCGTTAATATAATTTCATTGGCTTGATTGATATGTACGATAAAGCTCAAGTTATGTTAATTTATTGTTTAATTACGTTTTATTGAACTTGTTTTGATGCCAAACGGCATTGTCCCTTTAAACAGGGCAGACCATTTACCGAGTTACAAGATAAAAAGTCGTTTCGTCTACGTAAATTTTTTCATGTTGCCTTGCCAGCCGTATGTCTCAGTATTGTCTGTGCTTGTTAAAAAACTGCAAGCCATGTAAGACCAACTAAAGGACAAGAGAATGGCTCGATAAAATTCCATTTGAAGGAAATGTCAATTGGCCACTTGCTGTATTCAGTTTGCCAACATAACTTTTTTATTGTTCCATTTTATTTGCTCGTGTATGATTTGCCGCTGGTATTTCAAAGCCGTGTGTACCGGATTAGGAAATTGTAAAGGGATCGGATAAAGGGCATTTTTTCTTGGTCATTGTTCGTTTTAGAGTTAATTCCTTGCCTTATTTATTATTGTAGTTTTCAGAAATGTTTCACGATCTTTTCGCTTAATTTGCTAGCTTAGAGATACAAATTGTGACTATTGCTAATTACAGTTTTACTGCTTAGTATTATATTACTTAAATTACTTGCAATAAAACATGATGAAACTTTATTCATATTGAGAACGATATCGTCGTGTATCGTAAATTGATCTTCTAATGCTTTAAAAACAATTGTATCTGTTTAGCTTTGACAAGGGATGTGAGCATTTTATGAGTAGCTAGGTGCAGTTTTACTGTCGTCAGTCTAAATTGAATCGTGTCCGTGTAATTGGTACGTAAGACTTGGTCGTAAAACTGCTGATCCATCGACCTGACTCGCTGTGGTATTAAAAAGATTGTCTCATTTTATTGGTCGCGTTTACGGAACGCGATTTTTAGGGTTTATTTTTATTTTGTGTTCCTGTAGATATTATGGAAGTACCAGATTTATCTTGCTTATATGAACCATCATAATTTTTTTTACGAAAAAGGAACCTGCCGGTTTTAGAAAGTGTCAACTGCTTATTGGATCCAAATGTAGAAACTTCCTTTTTCTTTAGTGCAGGTAGTAATGATATGAGATTTTTTAACAGGAAGCCAATTAAAAAAAATAGAAAAAATGTGAAACCTATTCAAATTCTAGAAGGCATTATGCAACCTGTCATATCTTCTAAGTACGTCCTTCACAAGTAAAACTGCTTATTACAACCTTCATTTACTTAAACATTATCTTTGTTTGTATACACAAGAAGCTAGAGCCGGCTTTCTTCTATCTTTTGTGCATGTTAATTGACTTTCATAACGGCTTACGAGCTTCGAGTAAAAACTCACGAACAGTGCATTCCGAATTGGCTCCTTTGTTTGGGTTCAAACGTGTTATATTTCTAAGTGGGTCATTTGGCAATGCTACAATGGTTTTTGGAGACAATGATGAGAATATCAACATAATAGTTGCGACTAGTCATATGTAATAACGGGTATTTTCATGTAAAAAAATTGTGTCTCCTTTTTGAAAGTGGTACAGTCTGTCTTTAACCAATATTTGTGTCTTAACTTTGACTTTCACGAAATAAACAAAAATGTCGATGGCATATAAAGTATGTCGATGGCATATAAGTTTCAGTATTCATTTCTTACTTATTTGGATTTCTCTTTTCTAATAAATTTTTAGTAATGTTGTTTAAGCTTTGTTCTCAAGTTCTCCATTCTTAATAAGATATTTAAAAGAGCTAAGCATTTTGCTTACAAAAATATATTCAGCTTCAAATTACAAATGTAAATCTTCTAAGCCCATAATATCATGTCAACATTAAACACAATTCATAATCTTATTCTGCGTCAGAGCTTTTGATGCATTAATATTGTTAGTGGTATCTAAGAAAACGTCAAATTCCATCAATACGTTATCGTTACTAGATATATGCGTATATTCAATTACTATTTCCTTTACTAAATTGAGACGTATATATACCAGGCCCCTCAGAAAGTATTGCGAAAAAAAGTTTTTATATATGGGAGACTGGCCAGTTATAATGTTTTTCGAAAATATGATTATTTATAAGTAAAAATAAGTAAGTTCCAATTTCAAAATTTCCCTCCACATTTTTTGCGAGTTAATTCAAAGTATTGTGTCTCACTGAAATATGGATCTGCGCCGGGAACATTTTAGAGCTATGATTTTATACGATTTCAAGTGTCGCCTGAAACCGGATGAATCGTACGATAGACTTCAAATGGCATTCATGGATGAAGGCCCTTCCAAGGCAACCGTGTATCGTTGGTATAACGAATTCAAGCGCGGTCGACCAACTTTGGGGGATGACGAAAGAAGCGGTCGCCCTTTGACGGCTGTTACCGAAGAAAACGTGCTAGCAGTGAAAAATTTAATCCAAGACAATAGGCGAATTACATATCAGGAGATTCAACACATATTGAAGATTGGATCGGGAAGCGTTCACGAGATTCTACACAGCCATCTTCGCGTGAGGAGGATAGTATCACGCTGGGTGCCGCACAACCTCACCGATGCTCAGAAGCAGGCCCGGGTGGAATGGTGCCGTGATATGCTTAACAAATTTGAAGCAGGCTCGTCTCGGCGTGTTTACGACATCGTTACAGGTGATGAGTCCTGGATTTATCAATACGACCCAGAAACCAAGCGCCAGTCGACTGTTTGGGTGTTTCAAAATGAGCCAACGCCTACCAAAGTGAAGCGATCTAGAAGCGGGGGTAAGATTTTGATCGCTAGCTTTTTTAATTTGACTGGCCACTTGGTATCAATTCCCTTACGGGATCAAAGAAGCATTAATGCCGAATGGTATACTACCAAATGTTTGCCAGAAGTTTTCTCTGTTATAAGCAACAAGCGACCAAACACAGGGCTCCGCGGGCTACTGCTCCACCACGACAATGCACCTGCGCACACCGCACTCAAAACGAGGGACTTCCTGGACAGCACGCCAGTCAAACTCCTGGGCTCCTTACAGCCCTGATCTAGCACCGTGTGACTTCTTTTTATTCCCAAAAATAAAAAATCAGCTCAAAGGGATACAATTTTCGTCGCCGGAAGATGCGCTGGCTGCGTTCGAGCAGGCTGTAAACGAGGTGTCTGCGGCGGACTGGAAAAAGTGTTTTGAAAACTGGTTTAGGCGCATGAATCTTTGTATAGAGGCTGGTGGAAAGTACTTTGAAAAGATTTGATAAAAATATATGTACGTATAGAACAATTTTTTTTAGTTTCGCAAAACTTTCTGAGTGTCCCACGTATATTATTTATTTGAATCTGTAGATCAACTTTTTGACCAGTATTGAGATCCCAGCAGGCTTACTAAATACGTCGTTAGCACAGACTACCAGTGTGGCACAAATAAATCTTGTTTTGTGATCAGAATTCCTATTATATTCAATGCTTATTTATTCAACCTGTTCATGTTTGTTTGAATGATTTCATTTGGAGTTACTCCCAACTGCCCACGCGTAGCGAAAGCCGAAAAAGAAACTGCTATTCTTTTATTTTTTTGTTCCGTGTTCTTCGTCCCCTACATAACACCAATCGATGTACACATAAATCGATTTGGTATACAGTTACATCGATTACGAAAGATTGGATCGAGTTGCGATTCTAAGATATTCGGGTGGTCCAATTTTCTTTAAGTGGGTTACTAGGTATGTGCTTTGCGTGATCAATTGCTATTGTTTTGGGTAACGCGTAAATAAAACTTTTATGAATGGTTAAATTGATTTGAGAGTGAAGACTCCACAATAATAGTAAATTGAAATTATAAATGGCTTGGCCGAGGCGCGTTTTATGTATCGCACGATTGTTCTGTATTATCGTGAGATGTGTGAGAATCATTTGATGTAACGACCAACAACTTAAAATATTTATCGTTTATGTGCTGTACGATCCAAAAGTTTGTGTTCATTCACTACATGGTCTTTCTTAGAAGCCTTTTGATTACAATTCGGTAAAAATCAAGTATTTCTATCATCATTTCCTCTTATTATTTATTCTGTGGTATGGTTAGGTAGATAAAAAAATCTTTTAATATTATGTATGCAAATTTGAATTTGATGTATCTATAGTATCTACTCTAATATCTCGGCATGTGTAAGTTCTATCGATTTATAATGTGTCTCAGTTTTTCTTATTTTTAATGGGTAAGTGATTCTCGTTAGAAGCGCACAGGAAGAATCTGTTGCTCAACCTCTTGTTCCCTAACATTTTATGAAACCCACTAATAGGTGGTCTCTTTGCCCCCAACCACAAAGCAAGTTCTTGTAATGATCCTTTAATGTTTTGTCAAACAAAAAGAGCATAACGATAACCGATACAATTCTCGTTTCTTGTAAATATATTTAATGATCGATCAGGTTTGATGACTGGTTAAACCAGTCGCAAGCAACTTTGTAGAGACGTTGCGTAACACACGGAAACTAGACATTTGGAGATAAATATGATTGATATAGTTAATCAATCATAGATGATCAAAAGACCAGTCATAAAATCGTCACTTGCATCTATAAATTCGTAATTGGTAAGTGCATTTTAGGCACTAAAAGTGTAATTCCCAATTAGGCTGGATATAAAAACTTCAATTTACAAAACTAATAAAATATTCCACATTTTGTTCTAAAAGCTATATTAAAATTAATTAACGTTGCATTTTAGCTTAGTGTGTCATGCATGTTGAGGTATTTAAGTAAATTGTACCAATCAAAAAATTCCTTAAATGTTACTTGTATTCTGGAGTATGTAAAATGCTTTAAATACTGGGGCTTTTGAAGTAGGCCAAAAGCTTTATTAATGTATGGATGGAAAATACATTTCCCTTTTTGATCTAGAAGGAGTCTTGTATCACTTTCAACTAATATGAGCCAATCGAATTAAGTTATTATCCTACTCGCAGGCTAGCTGCCACCTGGCATTACTTTAGTGGTACTAAAGCCATTGCACACATGGTGCCAATGAAATTAATGGAATAAAAATAAGTAAAATATCGAGGAATAGGCGAAGAGAATTTGACAACTCCCATTCAGTAGTAACTCGAAGTTCGATTTTTTTATTGTTATTGGTCAAAAATGTATTTCGTGATTTCAAAAATTGTGTGGTGTGTGTACTGCTACACGTGGCATTCTAACATTTTCGTTTCTTTACCTTCAAATATGACAGTAGTTGGCTCCAACAAAATAAAAATTATTTAACTATTCGTTGTCAGTTCTAAATATGCTTCTTTCATAAGACAACATTACTACATACGTACAGTCAACAAATCGGAATCATGACCCACGATAAGCTTAATATCATAAAGACATTTAATACAATTAGGTTGAATTTTGCTTAAAAAGATATTTCCCTGGCAACATACTTGTTATCAATTTTATTGGCAAGTGACAGTGACAGTTTACCAATAAAATATTTTAAATGTCTTAAGTGCAGCATAGATGAAAACCTTACTGCTTTGATGATTTCAAACGAATTATCAGCTGAGTGGGTCATGATTCCGATTTGTTGACTGTACATACACTTGCGTGATTTTACTGCTTTGACATCGACGGGAAGTTTACGACCATAGTCTTAAACAATTTAACCCTATTCTTATTAATTTCATGACGTAACTGTCGTACCACCAAAATTATGGTCCAATAAGTGAGTCACGTGGACCGGTTCCCACACCCACCATGCGCCTACGCAGCGCACCGAAACGTTGACATCACTAAACTTATGCAAGGGTTGTTATGTTACACTTCTTTTTTTTTGTACATGAATAAACACAGGTTTCTTTGTAGTTGGTTTTGCTAAAATAAAATATATGCATTGAAAGAATTGTTTTGTGCAATCCTTATTACTTGGACCGCAAATTATTACACCTGTTGATTCTCGATTTCTTCGAAAAACATAAATATTAATTAAGAAATTAATATTTTGTTGTTTTATACAATAACGTCTCTTCTGTCATTGTTCACCCCAAATACAGTTCGATGAGCATTTGAAGAGCCTGATGTAAGATTTTCTATAATAACAGCATCTCATACCTCTTACAGTTTCAGTATCCAATCCAAGGTATAAAAGTTCGCTATCAGTATAATAATGAGGCGATCCTTTTATTCTGTGTTTTGTTTTCAAGGACAACCTATGGTTATATGCATTAAAGTGGACATGATCCCTATGTTATCCTTAATGTAATTATGCTCATCCTATAATTTTATTCTTACTAGCTTTTTTATTTGGTTCATTATAAAGAAACAATTGGCTTATGTTCTGTCATCTGCATGAGTATGGTTGTTATGATTTATACTTAGTAACTCCAGTTTTATTTTAAATTTTTCTTTGTTTAGTTAAGGTTTTATTGTACTAAGTATACGATAGCGTACGCTTGTGATGTTGCTGATGCTAGAGACGTAATTCATATTGCTGAGATTTTTTTGCTGTCTACTTTACGATGATTTTTCATTTTTATTTTTATTTTATTTTTACCCGACTGCGCCAGAAGGAGGGTTATGTATTTCGAGTGTATGTATGTATGTATGTATGTATATTTCTTTGGCACGCTCTGTAGCCTAAACGGCTTGATGGATTTTAGCTTAAGAGGTGTCGTTAGATTCGTCTTAATCATGAGAGTGACACTGGGTATATCAAAATTACAAAAATCAAAATGGCCGCTTTTTGGCGCCATATTAAATGTCTTCAAAAATTTTTTTTCCTCTAAACCTATCGAGTGTTGTATCAAAATAAAGGGTTTAATAAGTGCTTTACAAAAATATTTGCAACTTATATATTTAAATGTAATTTGGAATGAGAAATGCTAAAAAACAACAAAATATTTAACGTTAAAAATGAATTACATTTATGTGTGACTTTTCAAAATAAACATTAACAGTGCGATGAAACACGACAAAACTAAAAAAAATCAAATAAAAAAGTTAATTAACAAAACCAAAAAACCCGACTGCGTGTAAAAATTACTGAAAAGATGTAAACAAGTCTTGTGTAGGTAAGTACATGTGACATTATCAAATCAACACGCAGGCGGAGGCTACCAATGAACTACTTATGTAATTCATGACCAAAAACATACGTAGCCTCCGCCTGCGTGTTGATTCGATACTGTCTTGTTTACATCTTTTCAGTTATTTTTACACGCAGTCGGGTTTTTTGGTTTTATTAATTAACTTTTTTATAGTATAGGATAGCGAAACGAGCTAAAGGCCCACCTGATGTTAAGCGGTTACCTTTGCCCATAACAACTGCAATACCACCTAGGCTACCTTAATGGTACCGCAAGTCAGTTCGCCAAACTGAGACATGAAAATGGAAAGTCTCATGTGATTGTGTAGAATCTTAACGATTGGTTTCTAGGAAACCATGTTGTATTTTAAGCGATACATATAACCAACTGTATCAATTTCAGTCCTACACCAGTCTACGAATTGTATTCGAGAAATATCTTTAATCAAATTATGGGCAAATAATTGTTTTCAATTTTACTGTCCATCTTTGTTTTCAACCAATCGACCACAACAATATGCTATCTAAACAAATATTTAATTGGTATTGCTAATTGCTGACTCGGTTCTATTGTTCCCTTAGCGATTCTTTCTCACAATTGCCATTGTGGTTAGACAATGTTGGGAGCTGACCTTAAGGATCATGATGCAACGACTTTTTGTTGCTGTAGGAAGCGATGGGTTCTTCGAACGCTGACTTTCGATTTAGGTTTTGATAATTAGGTACTTTGTAGTGTCTTGTTAGTGAGAACTGTCTTGTACTGTGTATATTTCGTAAATTTCGTTTGTTACGAGTATAATGGTTTCCTATTTCCTATGTATTTGTTTACGTTCAGAGATTTTCTGTCCTTACTATCTGCATCAAATCGAATCCTCCAAAGGCCATCGACTTCATGATTGACTTACAAGTTTGAGGAGACGCTGTAAGAGGCGTCACAATAGATCTTATCAGGTTGTAGTGGCTTAGGGGCGTTCAAGACCCCTACCTACCTCTTTCCTCAAAATAATAAATCTGCATTCCATAGTTCTTTTAACAACTGTTGTAATAGAATATGATGCAACGATGGACTGTCTTTTAATTTATAGGTAAGGTTATCTACGTCCGTAATAAAATCGTTTAATGTGTTAAAGTGTCACTGTTTAAACTAGCCACTTCTTTCTCGCCTTGTTTTACTTTTAATAGCTATTTTATTGTCTCATTAATAACACATTTATCTCTTGTTTCAGATGTACGAGAAGGAAGCATAATTTGAGTAATGCGAACACTTCGGTGTCATAATTTCTGCGTAAGTACAATTTTATGTAACGTCCATTATGGGCGGTTGTCGATTCGTTTTCAATTCGATACGCGTAGTTAACGGACTTTAACTGGTGGTTACTGCTTGATCTATGTTGATGTTAGCAATAAGATAAGCGAGTTTAGAACTAGTCTTTAAATGAAAAATGTACGTGACTGTTTTTTGTCTCATTAGTGTGTGTACGACTCAATTGGGTGTTGGTACTTCGTAAGGACATTTTGCGATAAACGTTTGATTAAAATTAGGGGAGGTTCCGTTGAAGTATCGTAATAAACTTATTTTTAGTTGTCTTACCCGTTCAATTACCACAATTCCCAGCCACGTTTTTAACATTCTGGATTGTTTTAGTTTCATTTTCTGTGTTCTCAAGTGTGTTTTGGATGAGACCGCTGTTTTTGATATAGTCCTTATCTGACATCTTAAGTATACCAATCACCGGCTGTGAACCATCACTATCTCGTAGTACGATATTGATGTCTTTAGGTACAGTCGACCACACGACACTAGTAAAATTTGAATTACGAAAACCGCCCTCATTACTTACGAAATAAAGATGCTGTCAAGGTCAAACTGTTCTACTGGATGGCATGACTGTACGATGATGTAGAAAACGAATATTTTAATGATTATCGGAAATCCGATACACAATGAGTTATTGGTCAACTCGACCAACAAAATCTCGGCCAGGTGGCCGAGTTGAGACGATTTAATTTTGTATTGGTCAACCCGGCCGACAGTAAAAATTTCATGTACTTCTGTACAGTCAGGAACAAAAATAAAATGAAAATATTCTTATTCAAATAAAGACTTAAAAAAAAAAAAAACATTAAAGTAGATTTAGGTATTTCAAAAATCTAAATTTTCTACAACGCAAAATTAGCACGCTTGCTTTCATAATCTAAAGTCATTTTAATTTAAGTAAAATAAAAGTAAATACAAGATGTACCTACCACAACTATATTACGTTTTAGGAGATATTTCGAGGGGTATGTTTCGTACAAATAAACATTTCATTTCATTTAATATCTCCCGAGGGTTCTAGAAACAGAAAACATATCACTTACTATGTTATGCAATCTTAGTACATATTCAGTATCTATTAAAGTTGGCAAAAACGGCTTAAAATCGTAAGCGTGCTTAAACGTAGTGCTTTTTTCTGGCAACGAATTTTTTTACGCTTTTGACGCTTTTTGTTTTTCACTTCTAAAAAAATTAACTTTTTTCGTCTACATTACACTATTTTATTTACAATTAAACTATTTACAAAGTTCACTAAAAATTATACAAACAAACTACAATCGTCGCGTAATTACCGAGGAGAACATTCAAAAACGCATTCACTCGTTGACAACAAAAGATAAACTAAGCGCCAAAACGAAAGCAAATCAATCAAAACGTTTAAACGATACAAAAAAAAACAACAAAACAAAAAAGTGCTTTCTCTAAGCAAATTTTACGTAAACGAATAAAATTTAATTCTGCCGGTTATTAAACCACACGTCAAATTTGAAATTGGGTCTTATTTTCATAGAAATAAGGTTACATTTCAATCGTACTATTGAAAGCATACGTTTGGTTTACGAAAAAGTCTAAACGAAATCTGCTTTAATCACAAAGCGTGCTTATACGCTTTATTTTTAATTAGACTTTTTTAAGCGCTTTTCGTTTAAACTCCCACTTCTAGTATCTATCGCCGGAGGGTTCTAAAAAATAGAAAACATATCCCTCACTATGTTATGCAGTCCTGGTACATATTCAGTATCTATCTCCCGAGGGTTCTAAAAATAGAAAACATATCCCTTACTATGTTATGCAGTCCTGGTACATATTCAGTGTCTATCTCCCGAGGGTTCTCAAAATAGTAAACATACCCCTTACTTTGTTATGCAGTCCTGCTACATATTCAGTGTCAATCTCCCGAGAGTTCTAAAAATAGAAAACATATCCCTCACTATGTTATGCAGTCCTGCTACATATTCAGTATCTATCTCCCGAGGGTTCTAAAAATAGAAAACATATCCCTTACTATGTTATGTAGTCCTGGTACATAATCAGTGTCTATCTCCCGAGGGTTCTCGAAATAGTAAACATACCCCTTACTTTGTTATGCAGTCCTGGTACATATTCAGAATCTATCTCCCGAGAGTTCTGAAAATAGAAAACATTTCCCTCACTATGTTATGCAGTCCTGGTACATATTCAGTATCTATCTCCCGAGGGTTCTAAAAATAGAAAACATATCCCTTACTATGTTATGCAGTCCTGGTACATATTCAGTGTCTATCTCCCGAGAGTTCTAAAAATAGAAAACATATCCCTCACTATGTTATGCAGTCCTGGTACATATTTAGTATCTATCTCCCGAGGGTTCTAAAAATAGAAAACATATCCCTTACTTTGTTATACAGTCCTGGTACATATTCAGTATCTAACGAATAAAAATGCAAAAATAATGTAGTCTACGGTTATGAAATCCGAATCGCGACCATTTTTGTTGCACGAAACATTAATAGATAGTCCTATGGAACGAGATAGTAATAGTTTTTATTTCAAAATAATATTGACATAAAATGCCTTAAGTATTCTGCAACCGACTGTACTTTAGATGCATGGCCGGGTTGTCCAATACAAAATTAAATCGTTTGTCAAAAATATTAAATCTCCTGATGAAGATTGTTTGATATATCTAATATTTAACGACAACTTCCTTTTGAAATCAAGTTGTATTACCGTTCAGGTTATGACCATGAAATTTGATGAAGTCAGATCAATAAAGATTATTCGGGGTTGTGTATTAAGATGTGAAGGTACGACATTGATTTTGACTTTTATGGTTACTTATATTTAATTTTATAGATATAATCGCCGTTACGGGTCACTTAAAGTCACTGACCTTTACTATGTGACTCTGGTCACAAATATTGGTATTGTGGTAATTTAGAATTTTGTTTTTTCAATATTTTCAAATGTGTAATAGGTAAAACAGTCCTGGGGGATGCCTGATACATGAAGGATGGTGTCTACTAATTCCATTTGACTACATGCTGTGCTTTGCGCTACCTTCTTCTTCTTTCAGAAAACTAAATACCTACACATAGGTATCAGTATTTCATCCTGATTATCATCCACAACCTTCTTTTTTACACCTTCTGTTATACATTATTATTGATTTATACAAGACTTAATTTTAAAGTCATGTAGAAATAAATGACGCTTTGTTTATTCGAATCAGTACTTGCATAACTCTCGCTTCAATTTTTAAACAGTGAATTAATTGTAATAGAAAATTCTTTATCCCAGGAACACATATGTATAGCATGATAAAAAAATTAAATCAATTAGAAAAGTAAAAGTTACTGATTGTTTCAGTTGCATAATTATCATCATCTTAATTATGTTGATGATGCACAGAAAATCACTAGCATTATAGAATGAAAATATAGTGAACAATTTCATATACCGACAAATATTCTAGTTACCAAATAAAACGAAAATTTTTGATCATTCCCCATTTTAAAATTTATGAGCATTTTGGCTGTGAACAAATTTTCGATTCCATACAAAATTTAAAGCATATCAAAAGCAGGGCCGCACGTTATTCTGTTTATTGTGTGTGTAATTTTCTGTTATATTTTGTCTGTTTGTGTTTCTGTTGCACTGTTGCGCGCTGATTTGCCGTTACTTGCCATTTTTCTTTCTTTCTTTTTCTTTAATTTTTAAAAGTTGACCTTGTCAGCGTCTTTTTTTCGTAAGCAGTAAACACGATTTTCGTAACTGAAGTGT
This sequence comes from Asteroscopus sphinx, assembly GCA_949699075.1. NCBI lineage: Eukaryota > Metazoa > Arthropoda > Insecta > Lepidoptera > Noctuidae > Asteroscopus > Asteroscopus sphinx. The sequence continues at coordinate 19,858,054 of OX453013.1, forward strand.
TACCACTGACGGGCTGTCGACTGTACCTATCGGTGTGGCACCCATGTCAATGTTCTCATTAGAGTTTAATTTAGGATACCGATCTTTAATTATTACCTTTTTAAATTATGCTTCTGCCTCACTTGATGCAACTTATTAATTGGTATTTATGACCTATAAATATCAACCTCTAGCTGTTTCGTTTAATCACCGCCCATTAATTTAATGACTTCTGTTTACATAATATTATCTCTACATAAATAATTAGTTTTGACCGTTAAAGTTTTAGTAAGCTATTGTTAAACTGGCTATAGATTACCCTTCTAATATATTGTCACGATATCGTGACGATCTAGAAATCGTATAGATAAATTGTTACATGATATATTGCTGCGATATTTCAAATCTTAGGTATGCAGAGTTTCTATCTAGGTCTCCATAGCTTATAATTATGATACGGTATAGAAAATATTTGTTTTAATCGCTGGATTTGACACCAACGTAGCAAGCCTTGAAAAAACTTTTTTTTTTTTAAGAGGAAACCTTTGCATAAAGCTGCCGGCGGCGTCATGAAAGAGAGGCTGGGGTATGTGGGATAGTTGTACACTAACACACAAGTAGTTTTTTTAAAGAAATTTATGTGTTCTTGTTGTGCAATAAAGAGGATTATTATTATTATGCTGCCGGAGCCCTTCCTGTGCTATGTCTAACGGTACGTCCCAGAGGAGACTTGTCGCCAGCGCCACAGAAATAGATAGAATGGCCATGTGGGCAGGGTGCGCGTGGCAGCACCATGCACCATAGTGAAGGATATTTCAAAGCCTTTCCGAACACGCCTTATGACTTGTTTCTATAAATACTGAAACAAAACCCGCAAAAATGCCTTATTGTGCTGTTTTTAACTGCAGAAACAAAAGCTGTAAAGTATATTTGTTTTTTTTTTTTTTTTAAATTATGACGTCAAATAGTAAGGCGTAGTTTGTTCGGAAAATTGCTACGCATGAATCGCAAGTAAAATTGTGATTACAACCATTCTATCTATTTCTGTGCTCGTCGCCCTGAACGCCTTGGCGATACGGTCATGTTGATGCTGATGTTGGTAGTGAGGAAGCCTAGAAACACACTAGGTTCTACTGAACCAGATAAAAACGCAGCTCGGTTACCTTATCTAACGCACCATGCCATGCATGCAAACGTGCCCTTTTAGGTATCTTATGGTATTCCAATAGAGACCTAAAAGGGCACATTTTAGGCCGAGGATCAGGGCAGGCAAACTGTGACATGCATTGCATGTTGCATTAGCTGCGTTCTTTTGATTGGACAACAATCTATCGAATGCCTTATCTGCAACAGCTTCTTCGAAAGCAGATAAAAATGCAACCGATAAAATGCAATAAGAATTCTTTTAACCAACATAAAATGCAACAGAAGTTATGCAAGAATTGTTTGCAAAACTTGTTGAACAACAAATTCCGCTCCAGTTTAAGATTAATCTATGGCTATAAAACTGCTGGTTTTATTGATCAGTCGGTTTGTGCAAGTGAAAACATTATCAGGCTCTTAAACAACGAACAACGACGATATGTTAGGATTTATGAAGTTTTGTCTGGTTTCGTTACTGAATCAAAATCAGATTCTGGAATAAAATTATTCTTTTTTTTTGTAAAAAAAGTCCTAAAAATATTTATTTATTCTGCAAATTGGATGTAAAAATCACTTTTACAAGTCGTTAAAGCTAGTAGAACTTACAACAAGTCGGTAAGTCTGAGCTAGCAACTATTAGCAATTATAGCTAGCAATTATATAGCAACAATTGATAGTTATGTATCATGAAGTCCTAACATATATTATTATCATGTGTTAGACTTAGGTTGACACACTTGACATGACATACTATCAGCCTTTGAAGAAGGAGAAATCAAATCTGCGTGTTGACACTGTCTGAGAACCAGCAGCTATACTTTGTATAACTGACAGATGACAAAAAAAAAAAATTGCACATGTATAGACATACACAGTATTATCATCATAAAGACTGTACACATATCATTGTCACCGCAATTTAATCTGAGTACCTACAATAAAGAAAGAAAAAAACATTTATGTGACACAACTGAGACATACAAAAGAAAGGAATATATGAACAAGAAATAGATTTCTAGACGAAGAATAGATACAGGGAATAGATTTAAATTGAGAACAAATCCGGAACGACTCTAATAAGTCATCGGTGGCATTGTCAAAGGATGAAAATCCCTGAATTTTTTTTTGGTGGTTTCGCACTCATCGTTTTTAGGGGAATTTGTTTGTTTACAAATAGGTATTTAAATAATAATAAAAGTTTGGTGTTGATTTTTTTATTGATTCGTGTTCAGTATCAGTGGTATATACCAGGCCCCTCAGAAAGTATTGCGAAAAAAAGTTTTTATATATGGGAGACTGGCCAGTTATAATGTTTTTCGAAAATATGATTATTTATAAGTAAAAATAAGTAAGTTCCAATTTCAAAATTTCCCTCCACATTTTTTGCGAGTTAATTCAAAGTATTGTGTCTCACTGAAATATGGATCTGCGCCGGGAACATTTTAGAGCTATGATTTTATACGATTTCAAGTGTCGCCTGAAACCGGATGAATCGTACGATAGACTTCAAATGGCATTCATGGATGAAGGCCCTTCCAAGGCAACCGTGTATCGTTGGTATAACGAATTCAAGCGCGGTCGACCAACTTTGGGGGATGACGAAAGAAGCGGTCGCCCTTTGACGGCTGTTACCGAAGAAAACGTGCTAGCAGTGAAAAATTTAATCCAAGACAATAGGCGAATTACATATCAGGAGATTCAACACATATTGAAGATTGGATCGGGAAGCGTTCACGAGATTCTACACAGCCATCTTCGCGTGAGGAGGATAGTATCACGCTGGGTGCCGCACAACCTCACCGATGCTCAGAAGCAGGCCCGGGTGGAATGGTGCCGTGATATGCTTAACAAATTTGAAGCAGGCTCGTCTCGGCGTGTTTACGACATCGTTACAGGTGATGAGTCCTGGATTTATCAATACGACCCAGAAACCAAGCGCCAGTCGACTGTTTGGGTGTTTCAAAATGAGCCAACGCCTACCAAAGTGAAGCGATCTAGAAGCGGGGGTAAGATTTTGATCGCTAGCTTTTTTAATTTGACTGGCCACTTGGTATCAATTCCCTTACGGGATCAAAGAAGCATTAATGCCGAATAGTATACTACCAAATGTTTGCCAGAAGTTTTCTCTGTTATAAGCAACAAGCGACCAAACACAGGGCTCCGCGGGCTACTGCTCCACCACGACAATGCACCTGCGCACACCGCACTCAAAACGAGGGACTTCCTGGACAGCACGCCAGTCAAACTCCTGGGTCACCCTCCTTACAGCCCTGATCTAGCACCGTGTGACTTCTTTTTATTCCCAAAAATAAAAAATCAGCTCAAAGGGATACAATTTTCGTCGCCGGAAGATGCGCTGGCTGCGTTCGAGCAGGCTGTAAACGAGGTGTCTGCGGCGGACTGGAAAAAGTGTTTTGAAAACTGGTTTAGGCGCATGAATCTTTGTATAGAGGCTGGTGGAAAGTACTTTGAAAAGATTTGATAAAAATATATGTACGTATAGAACAATTTTTTTTAGTTTCGCAAAACTTTCTGAGTGTCCCACGTATAGTCATTTCCTTTTTTATCAGGTTTTGTGACAATGGTTAACCGACAATACGCGTTTACTTAACCTGGTACTCCCATTACATGTCTCAAAACGATGTAGACACACCGACATTAAAATCCCGACTATATTACAACTTTGCGAAAATAATGTCGATAGTTTATCCAATAATTTTATTGCAATTTTATCGTAATTCGATTCAAAAGCAAACGCATAGGTAACGAAATCGATTCATTAGAAACGACGACGCCCACCTACGTTGATCGAAAATCGCTTTTTGTGTTGTAATATCGTAATTACGGTAACAATTTGTTAAGTAAACTATATTTTGTATCGATTAAGATTATTCTGTTTAGCGTGACCATGAGTACGGAATTTATTGTTATTTGTTTAATAGCTTGCCGAGCCGACGATAAAACTTTATAATTTTCTATCGTTTAGTATAATAGTCATTTAGTAATGTTCTAGAGTCAGACATTTTATTGAACCATTACTTTAACTTGTGAAACTATAGCTTAATTCAGTTTTGCTCGTTTTTAAATACAAGGTGTTATTGAAATAACTGAAAACCTCTTAAGAGGTCATTGTACTCATAAGTATGAAAAACTTGTACTTTGGGACCAACCCTGAAATCGCGAAAAAACAGCTTTTCTCTACATTTTGTCGATTTATGTGAACACAGATGTAGGGAACATTTTTTTTTTACAGATTTCAGTGTTGATCCAATAGTAAAAGTTGTTCATACTGATGAGTGCAATGACCCCTTAAGATATTTTCAGTTATTTCAATAACACGTATACTAACATTGTAAACGCGAAAGCGAGATAATTTATCTGTTTGTTATATCTATACGCCAAGAGATGATGGCCGATCGGGCAGTAAAGTTCTGGGGTGGCGACCGCGTTCTGGAAGGCGCAGCGTGGGTTGGCCCCCACAAGGTGGATCGACGACCTGGTGAAGGTCGCGGGAATCCGCTGGATACGGAAAGCCCTTGACCCGTCGTTGTGGCGATTCTTAGGGGAGGCTATGTCAACAACTTATGTTTACTTTATTGAGATAGTCTCAAACCCAGAGAAGGACAGGTTTATTGAAGCGAGCAAACCCGCGTCACAGAGTAGATAAGCTAGGCCACTTAGCTATTATTATAATTAAGAGCCTGAATTTTCCCACTGCTGGGCAAAGGCCTCCCTACTCTCCTTCCACCTCTCTCTATCACTGGCGACTCTGCTAGTTTATTATAAATAATTCAGCCATTATTGCAACTAAGTTACGTCCTCTTGGATGTGGGCAATCATGTGTCATAATATTATGACCATGTAGACCGGATGCTTCCATCATCTTCAAGTACAAGACCTATAGTTAGATTTATGACACTTATTAAATTGTGATTACTTTGTAAGGATAATATTGCTAAATTGTAAGACATTTAATTTAGGATGTCTAAATTGTCTATACAACCATATTCTTAGCATAAACTGAACCTCTTATGGGGTCATTGTACGCATCATTAGGAACAACTTTTACTAAGGGACTATGAATATGGGACCAACCCTGTAATCGCGGATCGCTATTTCAGGGTTGGTCCCAAAGTAAAAGTTGTTCATAATGATGAGTACGGTGACCCCTTAAAAGGTTTAGTATAAACTAAGAATAAGGCCTCGTTGGTCTAGTAGTTGCAAGCGCGACTGCTGAGCGTGGGGTCCTGGGTTCGTTTCCCGGGTCGGGCAAAGTTTTATTGGGTTTTTTCATTAGGAAATTCTCAGTAGCAGCCTGGAGTCTGGATTTGTGCCCGGTCAAGGGCAATAGGCTCGCCCCCTATTATGGGACTATAACATAACTGGCGAAATGTGGGTGTACTATACACCTCTGCCTACCCCTTCGGGGAAATACAGTCGTGATGTTATGTTATGTTAAGAATAAGGTTGATAAAATGTAACAAAAAATGTATTTAAAGCTTATAATATTGTATTGTCATCAAAACTGCGCATCTATGCAAAATTTCAGTCTGTTTAACATAGAGACCTGGCTTAAAATTGACTGCTAACGGACAAAAACACATCCACGAAACAAGCTAAATATAATCTGATATTAAATCTTCCTTAAATGTATCAAATAATAAATGAAGTTCTACATTCACCGGCATCAAAATAATGATGCATACATTCGCATCCACTAATTCAAATGTGATTGATCAACACACAGACACTTTAACCTTTCCTATTAAGTTTTTTGAATGCTCAATTAAATGTTTAGTAGATTGATAGGTGGTTTACCTAATTGTTTTCGCAATTGATTTCAAAAGCTTGAAGATGAGAGGCGTGACCTTGGATGATAGCTTATGTATTCCAAATGTCTCAAATGGTAATGATGTCATTATTGTTAAAGTTTTGTTACTTGAATTACTTCTTTGCCAGGGCAAATATATTATTTATTATTAGTTTTAGCCTATGTTGTCTTACTGAAGGGCAATTACCTCCCCTTCCTTTCACCTTTTTCGGTCGAGTGCAAGCGTGGACCAGTCTTGTACACGCCAACATCGTCTCAGTGTATCATTACCTTTACCTGGGTCTGCTACGATGCCGTTGGACGTTTTTCGGGACCCATTTTATAAAAAAAATTGCCCAAGAGTTGTCCAAAATATTGCATTCTTATTTTAAAATTATTCTTCACAATATTGTGCTGTTATTCCATCAAAGTTTCAATAACCTAACCAAATACCAAATGAACAGATGTTATTATCCACGGGCGCAAAGCCGCTGGCGGCCACAAAACAATCAAAATCTACTGTCTTATTAGCCGTTCTTTGATTAATTTAAATTGTGTTTTAGATTTATTAACAAAATTTAGCGTTGTGGTCAGAAGGAAACCAGACGACCCAGGCAGAGTATAGAAAAAGGTTCGTCGACCGCACGTCAGTGGTAACAGTTTGACAGTGACAAAGTTTTTTTTTTGTAAGCAGTAAGAGCGGGTTTCGTAATTCAAGTGTCACTACAGACATGCGGTCGACTGTACTAAGAAAAAGGTGACCAAAGAAAATGAAAATCTATCAGTCAAAAAGTTAAAGAGGAAAAGCTTCATCAAATTCACAGTTTTTAATATCCACAGACAGATGCTCATTTTATATATAGGTATAATTTTATGGTTAAGTATAAGCATTAGCAAAGGAAGCGCACGCGCACCTGTCTTCGGTAAGTCATGCATCTGCTCAGGCCAGCTGTGTGCCTACGTAAAAAATAAAAGGGTTGTCAATAAACATTTTTACGAGGATAAAGCCATTAAAGCGCTAAAATAAACTTGTTGTTGGTTCCGTATGTAGTACAGTATTATATTCTTGTTCAAGTAAATTAAAGTCGAATTATTCATTTGATAAAGTTGCCTCGTTATATTTCCATAAGCTTTGATCTTTAGCTTGCCTCCCACACGTTCATTATGATTTAGATTGAGATTCCTGGTATAATAAAGCTGTCTAACCATAGAGCTAAATAGTGTTAGGTAAGCTTTACATATAAATTTTGTTCTCTTGGGCCAATATTGGCATCGCCTCGAATGGTCTCGCTTGAATATCAACCGAGCGATGGAAGTTAAAATACTGGATGTCAGGGAAATGCTTCCGAAAACGAAGATAGCTGATAGTGCTGGTGATTATTGATATGAAACCACAAAAAAAAGCGATTATTGTTTTAGATTTTTTCATATTTTTTTTTTGCGTTTTTCATACATAACCAGCTTTGGGCAGTTAAGTAAAACTGATTTGAAAAAAAACCCCATTTATTGACTTAATTTTTTAAAGTTCGCAATGTAATTCAAATAAAATATCAGCTGGCGCTAGGAGTGAACGACATCCGCTCGCATACACAGTCCGTGTCGTAGCGAGCGTAGGTAGGTTAGTAACGCGCGGCATTAATCCCGAGTTTTGTACGCTTTACATTGCGGGTTTGCAAAATACCAAATCACTAAAAGAGTATAAGGCTAATGGTTATTGGTATTCGATTGTGTTTAGGTAGTATAATATACACACCGGCACAATTAGCGGAACAGAAAAAAAAGTGAGACTGAGATAATAACGCATATATTTGACGAAAATGTAATTAGACACAAAATAACAAATTGATTAACATCTTTTAACAACGACTTTGAAAAGTCTTCGTTATTTTTTATTGAAAAATAAAGTAATTTGAAATAAGTGAAATTTTTAGATGATTATGAACCATCACAAAAAAAAAAAAAAGTAAGCATTAAATGATTTAACAATAAAATTAAAGCAAAATTAATAACGAGTGTTTCCCCCTCTTGCTCTGATTACGGTTTCCATTCGTCTGGGCATGCTACAGATTATGTTATCGATGATTTCTTGAGGCAACCGCTCCCACTCCTCAAGTAATGCGTTTCCAAGTTCATTCAGATTGTTGGGGGGTGGCATTCTGGATTTAACCCTTCTTTTTAGCAAGTCCCAGACATCCTCTATCGGATTCATATCGGGGAAATTGGCTGGCCACTGCATCACCGGTATACCTACGTGGCTCAGATATGCCTGTACCGATTGTGCACTATGAGCACGAGCATTATCTTGCATTAGAATAAAGTCGTCACCAATAAATGGGGCAAATGGTACAACATGTTCTTCTAAAATGTCTCTGATGTATCGATCTGCTGTCATGGTCCCTCCTGTGACTATCACTAACTCCGTGCAAGCTCCCAAACATATCCCTCCCCAAACCATAATCGAGCCGCCACCATAAGCCACTGTGTGTTCAAAATTAGACTGTATGTGGCGTTCTCCTTTGCGTCTCCATATTCGCTGTCTCCCATCGATCTGTTTTAAAAGAACTCTACACTCATCAGTAAAGAGAACCTGCTGCCATTCGTTCAAATTCCAATGACGATGTTCTCGCGCATAGCTTAATCGGTTTACGCGGTGACGTCTCTCAAGTTTTGGGCCTTTGGCAGGTATATACGACCCTAAACCAACTTCTTCAAATCTCCTGCGAACTGTACGCTCACTTACTCGTACTCCTCGAACGTCTTCCAGTTCATTTCGAGCTTGTACAGCCGTTAATCGCATATTCCTACGAACTCCAAGTTGTAAAAAACTGTCATCTCGCCTCGATGTACATCTTTTTCTACCTTGACCCCTCCTCCTCACAAGAGAATTAGACGATCTGTACCGCTGCGCTGCCTGCTGCGATGAATCGTTGATACTGGTCGACGAAGCCTTGAGGCAATCGATCTGTAGGTATGGCCATTTCTTCTCATTTCATCAGCCCTAATGATTTCCAGTGATGTTAAGTCAGGCATAATAAAGAGCTTTTAATAAACAAAATTGCCTATAGAATAACAAATTTATAAAAAACCATTAAGTGCAATTTTTCAAAAAAATTACAATTACGTAGTTATTACTCGAACAAGTTGACAAAACGTATTGTTCGGGAAAATAAAACAAATGAATGAAAAAAGTGTATGTCATCTAATTTTCTATTTTCAAATTTGACAATAAATTAAAAAAATATCATAACTGGCCAGTTCCTCAAGTAAAAGATTTTAAAATCCTGCTTTTTTTGTGTTCCGCTAATTGTGCCGGTGTGTATATATAATATATAGGGTGGTGCTATTCTTTACTTCCGGCACCACACGGAACAAGCAAGCAGTACCTACATACAATCAAATAACCCAAACAAACATAATACCAATCTAAAAATAAATTCGATTACGTCGAATCTAAAGACTACCTAACCCTCCGAAGCTAAATCATTTCCGAATAGATTACGATATAGGTGCACAGTGCACATTATTGCCTTTAATTTCATAGTAGGTACTTCAAATAGGCAAGTACCGCTCGCACCCAACACGGCCTTTGCGTTTCGTCACAGCCACATTCCTGGGTCCCGCGGATCTAGTGTAGGGTTGACAGAAGGACCGAGTTTATCATGAAAATTTAAAATTCAATATTTTAGAGAAACATGAAGAACACAGAGTACATTAGAAGTTATGTGTGTGATGTGAACGTCCTCAAATGAAAAAAAATTTTTTTTTTTTCAACTGTGTTGTGAGAAAGATTCCTCAATTACACTATATCCATAGAAGTACACGATATCCAGATCCAATCCAATCAAAATTCAAATGTTTTTTATTTCAAATAAACCTAATTACAGGCAGTTTTGAAACGTCAGGCTCTAGTACCACGGTCCAATATATGTTCCAGTCATGTCTAGGAGATTGACTGGCAGAAAAATAATAACCAGAAGCAGCCTCATTGGACGAATGAGCCTTTAATCATCAATCCAAGCTTGTCAAGCGTCGCGTCACGTCGTAATGGTTTTGTTGTTTTTGGTTTTAATTCTCCTTTACGGAGGTTTTTCTTGAGTTGCGAATAGCTAAAATTGTTGTGAAGTGGTTTTGCCCTTCCCGATGAACCTCCCCCCAACCTTGTTGTCTGTCACAACACCTACGGTAAATGATATAAAAGAAACGTGTGCCAACCCTAATCTAGCGTCGACTTGTCTTAGCATGCCGACAAACATGTTGATTTATGTGCCATGTTATTCTAGTTTTAGGAACTTCCAATTAAAGCAAGACGAATTAGTACAAAAGATTTAAGGTGCGCTTTGGCTGTAAACAAAACTGCTGGTTGTTAGCTAGTGGAGTATGCGTGGATGGATTGGTAAATCACTTTTTATTCTTACCATTTCGTCTACTTGCCTACTGAAATAAATTTTAATTTTCCGAAAATGGATTTTACTGTTATGATTTTGTTTTTTTGTTTTTTTACTGCCTCGTTGGTCTAGTGGTCGCAAGCGCGACTGCTGATCATGTGGTCCTGGGTTCGATTTCCGGGTCGGGCAAAGTGTTATTGGGTTTTTTCATTAGGAAATTCTCAGTAGCAGCCCGGAGTCTGGATTTGTGCCCGGTCAATGGCAATAGGCTCGCCCCCTATTACATGGGACTATAACATAACTGGCGAAATGTGGGTGTACTATTACACCTCTGCCTACCCCTTCGGGGAAATACAGGCGTGATGTTATGAAATTGGATTTTTTGTATGAAATAATAAAGTTGTGTAATGGGATATAGTCAAATACCTAATTGAATAATAAAATACAACAATGCAAGGTTTTAAAGGTACAGGATGCTTGTGATGGCAGTCGCTCCGTGTAAAATATGATATTCAGCCGCATCTGATTGGAAGCACATGATTAGCTTACTACTACTTACTACTTACTTTAGCTTTATTTTTAATGATATGAATTTAGTATAATGTATTTATTTTTATTTTATCTGACGTGTATATGTTGGGTTCCCGTCTGTGTCACACTTGGGGAGCCCACTGAAAATCAGCGCTGTGTAGTGGCTTGATCTGTTACACAGCAACATGCTGAGTGGGAACCTCATTGTCGCGGCTACGGCGTGCAATTGGCCGGTTGTCTTGAGAACTAACGAAGATATTTTATTTTTATTATGCAATTTTAGGTGCGGTCGACCGTACGTCAGTGGTAACAGTTTGGCTCTGGCGGCGCCTTTATTTCGTAAGCAGTAAGGGCGGTTTTCAGACTCGGGTGTTGCCACTGTCATGCGGTCAACTATACTTTTCTTATATTTTGTATCGACTGTCCCTTCTTAATTTTTTACCTATGTGTCTTTTGTTTTTACTTTCTATGTAACCCCACCTATAAGTTGCTTGCTTGTGTTTATCACTGTGTTTTAAATGTTGCGCGTCGTTAACTGTGACAATAAACTATTTTTCTTTCTTTCTATTAGTAGGAAAAAGGCTGGGAGAAAAATATAAAGGTGTAAACTGCTGTTTTAGACTTAGTTAAAAGTTGGCGACAATATGATGTAAAATGTTGTAAGTTATATGCTGGTGGTATTTTGTGCCGTTTCTTCTCCTAAGCTAGAACCATACATACATACATATTATCACGCCTGTTTCCCATTGGGGTAGGCAGAAATTACGGATTTCCACCTGCTACGATCCTGACACACTTCTTTCGTTTCATCTACGTCCATTAACCATAGAACTCCAAAAATCCTTTAGTCCATCTTAGAATCGCGGCCGCCGGCAGCTTTGCGCCGTTGATGGTTTAAATAAAGCCGCCAAACGAAGAACACGTTTGTTATATTTTCCATAAACGACAGGTTTCCTGGTGTTTGGTGTGTATAAGTAATTCAAAGCCACCCAATCTGCATGTCAATTCATAAGGAAATTTATTTATTTATTTAATTCTTTATGCACAACAGGGTACAAAGGCGGTCTTAACGCAATAGGCGTTCTCTACCAGACAACCTTAGGGTAATGCAAGACAAAGAATAAGGTAGATGCACCAGTAAAGTAGTAAAATATGTTTCGTACTACGGACTTATAATTACATATAATAAAAATAGATAAATACCTAAGTAAATTATACATATAATAAAATATACATATTATACATACCTACATATATAACTATAAATATATAACATCAAGATAATTCAAAGTCGAGCTGAATCTGCTAAATTGTTTTCACGGAAATATTTCCTTAACTTTTTTTTTTTTTTTTTTATAACATAGGAGGGCAAACGAACATGCGGGTCACCTGATGGTAAGCAATCTCCGCAGCCCATGGACATCCGCAACACCAGGGGAGTCGCCGATGCGTCACCGACCTTTTAAAAAGACGTATGCTCTTTTCTTGAAGGCTCCCATGTCGAATTTGTTCGGGAAAACCGCTGACGGAAGTTGTTTCCACAGTTTTGCTGTACGAGGCAAAAAGTGGCGTGTGAAACGTACTGTAGTTGACCACCAATCATCAAGATGGTGAGGATGGAATTTAGATTTATAGCGGGTGGTACGATGGTGGAAGTCAGCGGCTGGTATAAGGTCGAACAATTCCTCAGAGCACTCCCCATTGTACATGCGATATAAGACACAGAGATGCAACATCTCTTCGCAAAGCTAGAGGGTCCAGCCGATTGGGAATCGCATAGTCGCCGACGATTCGAGCCGCTCTACGCTGAATGCGGTCAAGTGGAAGGAGTAGGTACTCGGGTGCTCCAGCCCAGAGGTGAGAGCAATATTCCATGTGCGGCCGGATTTGTGCCTTATAAAGTTTTAGGCGATGAGCCGGTCTGAAATATTGTCTCGCTCTGTTTAGCACCCCGAGTTTTTTGGAAGCCATACTGGCTTTACCCTCCAAGTGACCACGAAACTGAACGTTGCTCGATACGTCGACGCCTAGAATTCCCAATTTTGGCGTAGCTAAGAGGGGAGTGCCCTCTAAGTGAGGTGCTTCGACAAATGGGGTCTTCTTAGCGGTAAACGCGCAGACTTGTGTCTTAGTGGGGTTGAAGTGGACTAGGTTTAGTCTGCCCCACTCAGAGACTCGCTCCAGAGAAGTCTCAATTTCAGACACAAGTCCATTCCGGTACTCCACGACATGTTCACGCGAGAGATTAGCTTGGCCAGAGTAAAGTGCATCCACAGTGCTGTCATCTGCATAGCAATGAATGTTGCTTATGCGCAACATGTCATTGATATGCAGAATAAACAAAGTTGGGGATAGCACACAGCCTTGTGGGACACCAGCATCCACGGGCATCAATTCAGAGCATGAACCGTCAGCCACGACCTTAATGCTCCGGTCCGTAAGGAAGCTGGCTATCCATGAACATAATCTCTCGGGAAGTCCCTACGCAGGAAGCTTAGACAGAAGAGCTTTGTGCCAGACCCGATCAAAAGCCTTCGCTATATCCAAACTAACTACTAAGGCCTCTCCCTTGCTCTCCACCGCCTCTGCCCATCGGTGTGTTAGATACACAAGAAGGTCACCAGCTGAACGACCACTACGAAAACCATATTGGCGGTCGCTTATCAACTGGTGGTCCTCTAGGTAATATAGTATCTGGCGGTTAATTATACTTTCCATTACTTTGGAAAGTAGGGAGGTGATGGCAATGGGCCTGTAGTTAGATGGATCTGAGCGGTCTCCTTTCTTAGGGATCGGGTACACTAAAGCTGTCTTCCATGAGTGCGGGACTACGCCGGTAGAGTACGAGTGCTGAAATAGGCGCGTCAAAACCGGAGCTAACTCCGGAGCGCATGTTCTAAGCACATGAGCAGGGATGCCGTCTGGTCCGCTCGACTTATGAATTTCCAGGGAAAATAGTGCTCTACGAACAGCTTTCTGCGTAAAACAGACATCGGGCATAGAGCTGTCACACCGCGGGATAGTAGGAGGTGTGCGTCCCTGGTCATCAAGAGTCGAGTTCGACGCAAAAAGAGAGCCCAAGAGATCGGCTTTCTCTTTTGCAGTGTGAGCAAGCGAGTCGTCATCCCTGCGCAATGGTGGAAACGACGACTGACAGAAGTTCCCCTGGACAGCCTTGGCAAGAGACCAAAATGCGCGAGATCCCGAAGGATAGCGCATTAATCTCTCGCCAATTTTGCCAATGAACTTGGACTTCGCACCGGCAATTTCCTTTTTAAAGGATCTGGAGGCTGTGTTATACAGTTTCTTTAAAGTGCCGGAGATCGGGTTACGCACTGCCTGCGCTTCGGCCCAGGCTCGGTAAGATTCTTGCTTTCGACGTGATGCCACGTTGCAAGATTTACCAAACCACGACCGAAATCTGCCACCGACAGGCACTGCAGAGTTCAGAATATACAGTTCCATGCCCTGCAATACAACTTCGGTGACAGAGTTGGCACATGCGTTAGGATCATCCGACGAGAAACAAACTGGCCCCCATGGGTAGGACGAAAAAAATGTTCGTATTCCATCCCAATCTGCTGACTTATAGTGCCAAACACGGCGGCCGCTTGAGATTTGCGGACGCAATGGGCACGTGAGAGGTATCACACTACGTATCAGGCAGTGGTCTGACGACCCAAGCGGCGCACACACTGACACCTGATAGTTTTCAGGGTGTGAAGTCAGCAGAAGATCCAGTAAGGAGGGAATATGATCTTCCACGTCAGGTACTCGTGTAGGTGAGGTAACCATTTGTGTCAGACCATAGGCCAGAGCGAAGTCGTGAACAGATCTCCCTGCGTGGTTGGTTATACGTGACCCAAGCCACTCGGCGTGATGGGCATTAAAGTCACCCAGAATCACGACTTCCGCAGAGGGAATCTGTTCGAGTACAGTATCAGTCGCCGTTTGAACATGCTCGATAAGTCGCTCTGTTTCGGTATTACCGCTATGGGATCTGTAGAGGCACGCATAGAAGCGACTGTGGTCATCAGAGTCTATGCGCACCCAGAGGATGGACGGTTCCCTTCCTTCAAGGCTGCCAAGGCGACGATTTTAAAGGCGAGCCGACTGTTAGCCATCCTGATTTCATGAGGAAATGAGTCACTTTGACATATGAACGATTGAACTTCACACAATTAAAGTGTTCCAATCAATTGACCCATTGACCTATGCCACTGCAGAATGAAACTTTGACCTACGCATTTATTAGAAGCCAACTCTATTTATTCCTCCTAACAATCATCCAATAAAAAGACCATGATTATCCATTACACCAAATTCAATAAAAAAATGTATGGCAACAAGCAGTTACGGTCACTTTTTGCAAACAAAAAGTAGTGTATCGAAGTCGGCTCGCTCTGTTTCATTTGAATTTCGCCCAAAGTGGGACGAAAGCGAAATTTTACTAGATCCTAGGGTTGTTATATTTCCGGTCATATTTGCCCTTAAACACATATATAGAGAGAGGCCCCTGTCAAAATTGGTGAGGAAAAATTTCCGATTATGCACACAAAAGGATGCTACAGTGCTGCCCACAACCCAATATAACCCTTCAATAGCCTTTTACGACACCCACTTAAAGAGAGAGGGTAGCCTATTATTGCTTTTAACCTCACGCGACACTTGAATGTGATATAAATAAAGCTTGTATTCGAATCAGCCCACATAGGAATAACTAGATTAGGTTTCGTGGTATCGTGAAAGGTAATCTCGCCTACCGCTAAATGTAATTATGTTATGTTATGACATTAATATTTTATGTTTAGTTCATTTCCTTTACAAACAGAATGCAGTGGCATTAAAACGGCGAATACTATCTATTATTTGTACTTAATACTGGCTATAAATGAACTAAAATAGGAACCTAACTGTTAAAAAGACGTATCTTTGTGTGGTATTCAAAATCCATCACAACCAATCAGAACGAGTAACAGTAACGTTAGCAATAATGTTGGTGGCTTGGACGAATCGAAAAAGGCGGACGGAATCTCGCTAAACAAAAAGTGAAGCACCCATAGGAAGACGGCTCGCTTAAAAGTACGGGCTGGCACGCACACATTCACACCCGTAGAAGGACAAAAAGCCGCGATTACGCAATAAATCTCGTGTGACGATAGTCATTGTCGTAGTGTTACAAATAAAATAACAATATACATAACTATATCTGGTGTGTTAAAATTCTGTCGAAATTTTAGTGGGTTTAATAAAAAAACGAAGTGCTTCAATCTTTTCTTAGCGAGATTCCGACCGCCATTTTTTATTCGTCCGAGGGGCGCAATAAATTTACCAGTTTCCTACCCTATTGTGTGAAGTCAGAAGGCCAATTCTCGTAATTAAAAACGTTTAAAATATAGTTCCAAACCAATCTCAATGCTTTAAATCTCAATCTCCTGCCAGTAGATGTTCCTGTTTGCCGTTATTTGTGACACTTAGGTCATCAATGGAATTTGATCCGAAATAAAAATTCTATTTATATATATTAATGTCACCAATAAACGGCAATCAGAAACATTTAAACAACATATCTATTGAAGTTTAAGCTCATCCACAAGATATGACAGTATTCGTGTTGTGATTGTGATATCCTAGCTGCAGTACGCTTGCCGTCCATGCAGGGTTTGAGTTCGAACCCAGCCTGCACCTCTGACTTTTCGAATTCATATGCGGATCAGAATTTGGTTATCACATGCTTTAACAGTGAAGGAAAACATCGTGAGGAACCCTGCACACCTGAAACTGCTCCATAGAGTTCTCGATGGTGTATGTAGTCCGCCAAAGACCTGAATTCTTATCATTCTGAGAAAAGGTTCGTGCCCACCAGTGGGCTACAATAAAGGGCTGACAAAAATTGTGACAATGTCTTGACTCTAGTTACAGACAAGTGCGTGCTAAGTAAGACTTTATTTTAACTGTTTTAACTGCATTTTTAATTACTATTAATTAACTGTTTTGTTCGCGTCGTGGTATGTCTACATGTATGTCTGCCGAAACTGTCAGCATTGTGTGTCGTGATTCAGCATAATTGTTACGGACAGCGACGTTACGAAAAACCAACCGCGGGTAGTTCGAGAAAACACCCGCTGCTCAAGACGATGACACCCGCATACTTCAGTCTGCTCGTGACCACGGCCAATGCAACTTGGCCGAAACGGCGAGGTTAGTCAAAATATTCGTTATGTTTTGATTTTATTGTGCGCGACAAGTCCCGTAAACATAGTTCAGTATTAATTAACTGACCTCAAGATTAGCACAGTGAACTTTACTAATTATATTATTGTCTTACAGTAATGTTTTTGGACAACACTGTTGTTAAGATAAATTATTACTTGACAGCCCTTGTATAACTGTTTGACCTCTTGACCAAAATACAGCTGTTTTTGTATGTCGAAGAATGGCCACAAGCTGACAAAGTTGTTATTGTAGATCGTTTATCTTATTTGAAGTGAGTATAAAAAATATTATTATGTTAGAGTGTATAAATAAACCAAATTGATAGAAACACTTAAAGAAATGCTTAACTATAATAAAAACCATAGCTGATAGAATAACTAAAATCAATATCTGTGAATAAAGTGTGTAAAACGAAACTTGTATGTAATCAATACTTAATATTTGTCATTGAATATTTATGGCTGTCGATTCTTAACACAAAAGGAGGATTAATATAATTACTCAATTAAATATTATGAAACAACGTGGTACAGTCGACAAAAAACTTTCTCAGCTTGTCAATTTATCTAAGTGACAAAGCTCTTTATATGTTTTCCGTTACCTACCATGTTATCGCTTAAAATGAAGATGTTTTTTAAAATATTGTGTGTCGGATGTGTACTAATTGTGAAAAGAAAACGAATAAAATGAAATTAAAAAAAATTAAAATAAAATCATTTATTTCGGGTTTAACCCATATTATAAAAAAACATACACACAAAAACAAAATCAAATGGGATGAAAAAATGGCGATAATTTATTTCTTTAGTTATTTAAACTTCATGCAACATTATTATGTACAATCAGCTAATACATACTTATTATTACATACTTACTATAGTACATATTATTGCTTATAGTACATCATCATCATCATTTCAGCCGAAAGACGCCCACTGCTGGACATAGGCCTATAGTACATATTATGTACTAATTATAAGATTATTATAAGGTTGACTGGCCCTAAGGAATTAAATCCGCCCATGTACACACAGCGTCTTTAATGAGTTACCCCTATTGTTCGAGAGTTTGTTTGTAAGTTACGAACAAATTCGAATAAGAGGGGTAGCAAGGGGTTGACGCTGTGAGTACATGGGCGGATTTAGGGCCAGTGAACCTTACAATAACCTTTTAATTAGTTCGATTGTTTTGTTGTATGTAGGTACTAGGATACTTTCAAAATCCATTCAAGATATTTGCGGGCACACAACAAAGTATCAGCTTTTTTGACACTGGCCAGAAGATATTACTTCTTTTGCTGTATCAGCCCAAACTAAACAAGAAAAGCTCAAAATGCCATCATGGACGAATAAAAAGAGGAATGCCATAGTGAAAATGTTTATCAGTAAATCGAAGAATAAAAATAGGCCATCGGTGTATTTTTAATTTAAAGGCAGTACCATTTACTTATAATTATTTTAACTTAAACTTAACTCATTTCACACGACTCTCTAATTAATTTTAATGTTTACTAGTTCAAAGTTATCCACTGTGGGGTCAACCTTGTTTTAAGAAAATTTAATTTGACAACTTTTATGGGTGTTGTACGAAATTATTACTGAAATATACTGTTATTTTAGTTGATTCCGATTGTTTGTTACAAAGATTTTGGACTATATTCGATGTAGGAGTCTAGTTTGGTTCCTATGTTAAATCGTTGATCATAAATTTATGTTACGTTTTCGGGCCTACCCTTTCGGACTGCTTCACTAATTTCATTAACAAATAATATCAAGAACACTTTTTGATTTATTATACGAAACAGTAAGGTTTCAATTAAATTATTAATCAACGAATATGACTGTAGGCGGCTCTAGATTTGGAATTGCTTGCAATAGTAACGTGAGCTTAAATTAATTAACGATAGCCGATTGTAAATGTAAACAAATACAATTATTCGATTGCTCCACTTATTCGATTGTTGTGATTGTAGCTGGTTGATCAAACAATCGTAGCCTAAAAAAAAATTACAAACATAAAACAATGGGAAATGTGTCAAATAAAATTGAATAAAATGAACCTGATCGAAAGTTTGAATTAATTCGATTGTAACAGCTATTCAATTGTTTCTTTTTATGCGATGCCTAGCAAATCGTTTCTCGAATAAGAAATTGCCTGGGATGATCGCGATCGCGCTTTAAATGATTGATTCTAACTTTTTGACTGTTCCAATTTTATTTTACATACAATAAATATCAGCAGTAACGCACAATTTAACTAATTGACTTCTGTAACACAGGTTTGTACCTAGCTCAGAAGTCGGTATTTATTTAAATTGTTCGCTGCTATAGCAATTCATCATCCTCCTGCCTTTATCCCAATGTATTTGGGGTCGGCGCAGCATGTCTTTTTCTTCCATACATCTCTATCAGCCGTCATTTCTGTATTCAATTTATTTTTATCCATATCATCTTTCACACAGTCCATCCATCTTTTCTTTGGTCTTCCTCTTTTCTTATATAGGTACTATTGGTAGCAAATATATAGCATTTAAGAAACAGGATAAGAAAGCGAGTGTTTTTCAGACCTGAACTCATCGGGTAGTGGGGCGTTTCACACCACGCGTGGTTCGAACCGCGGTGTGAATCGCTCAAGTACTCATTTTGAATGGGCCCTTTCGGACCGCGGTGTGAAACGGCCAAGACCTTTTTTATAATGGGCTGATTCGAACCGCGGTGTGAAACAGCCCAGTACTCTTTTACAATGGAGCGATTCGGACCACTATCAAAAGTATTAAAAAACTAGTACGTTTTGAATGTTTTTTGTACAGACGGGTAGAAAAATGTTTAGTGAAAAATATCAAACAAATCGAATTAAATACATAATATAATTCATAATATATAAAATACATATTAAAGTTTGTTATTAATTTAAATAATAATTATTACAAATCAAAATAACATATATTGTTTTTTTTTTATTATGTGTTGATTAATTACTCATTTTACTTATAATAAAATCATATACCAATACAAAATGATACACAATACGTAAGTAGGCGACTAATAATTATAAAAAAGAGTATTAATTTAAAATATTATTGATAAATAATGACACATTTTTACTCGTTACTTATTACTAAACATCAGGAATTGAGTGTGGGTTTCACATTTTACTCATACAAATTGAGTCTACACATTTTCAGTTATTACTACCTAATTATTTTGAAAATCACAGCTTGAGTCACATATATTGGACTTGTTACTATTTTAAGCACAGACCAGTAAGCTTCAAGACGACGCATAAACAAAGTTTAGCATGAGAAAACAGTTGTAAAATGTTAGCGGGTACCGGGGGGCGGACGACACGTTATGGTTGGTCAGCTCAAAATTTCGGTGGTATGATAATGTGTGATTGGTGCCGTTCGCTGACGGACTGACGTCCTGATTGGCGGTGGGGCGTATGATATGCAGTACTACTGCATATGCTTTGCGACAGGGGGTATCTGGCTAGTCGGCATCTAGAGCCTTACTGGTCTGTGTTTTTAAGTAACAGATAATTTGCATGTAAAAGTTATACTGTATTATTTAAAAAGAAATAACAAAAAAAACATAAATCAACAAAAATAAAACCCTTATATTTTAAACTCTAAATTTTTCCAAGCAATGACCGACAGTTATCCGGCCAGCCAATAACTCTTGTATAATGTTGTCAAAAAAATGTGTCAATTTACTCAACCTGTGATTTTCAATATAATTATGTAGTAATAAGTAAAAATGTAGGTACTCAATCTGTGATATTTAATAATCAGTTCAAAGAAAAAATGTGTAATCTGCACTCAACCTGTGATTTTTAATAATTTGGTATGAGTAAAAATATGTGATCAAACTCAACCTATGATTTTGAACTGTTTGTGATATCTAAATAAATTTTAAATGAGTAATATACACTCAACCTGTGATTTTTTATAACTATAGTAAGTAAAAGTATGTAATCTACAATCAATCTGTGATTATTTATCGTTTATATTACACTTTTTTATAATAATCAGTTTACTACTCAAGTATTTTATACCATACGTGACGTGTAAGTGATTATATTATAATTATATGTTAAAATGAGTCTACACATAACTATTAATTAGATTTGTAATATCCAATATTTTAATTAATAAAATACTAAGAATAAAATGCAACGACTGCGCGGATTGTACGATCTGCAAGGTTAAGCTGCACTTGCCGCGGTCAGTCTGTAGATGGGTGACCGTTTCGTTACACATCGAGACCCCACCGTGCCTCGGAGAGCACGTTAAGCTGTCGGTCCCGGTTATCATACGAATATCTATGGCAGTCGTTACGGGTAGTCAGAAGCCTGAAAGTCTGACAACTAGTCTAACCTCCGAATGTCAGTATTGACCAGTAATTGGGTTGCGGGGGTCTGATGGCAGTCGCTCCGTGTAAAATACTGATGTTCAGCCGCATCTGGCTAGACTGGAAGCCGACCCCAATATAATTGGGAAAAGGCTCGGAGGATGATGACTAAGAATTATGTTATGTAGGTATTTTATTTTAATATTTCTCACTAACCGTTTTTCTACTCGTGTGTACAAAAACACAAGAGCACACTACATTTTTAAACTTTTGATAGTGGTCCGAATCGCTCCATTGAAAAAGAGTACTGGGCTGTTTCACACCGCCGTCCGAATCAGCCCATTATAAAAAAGGTCTTGGCCGTTTCACACCGCGGTCCGAAAGAGCCCATTCAAAATGAGTACTTGAGCGATTCACACCGCGGTCCGAACCACGCGTGGTGTGAAACGCCCCACTACCCAACTCATCAAATTGTTATTAAATTATTACTTCGCATAAATATTTCGAATGGATCTTTAAATTCTATAATTCCATAGTTTTTAACCAACCCGCACACAGCAGGCCCGTGTGGTGGACAAAGGGCTTCTTATTTTCAGAAGAGACCTGTGTCCAGCAGTGTGACAAAATAATGGGCTAATTATATTGTTTTTAAGGATAATAGACACAATTTTGTTCTTCATCCCAAAAGATAACTTTTCAAGATACCTATCTAAAACCAACTACAGGAAAATTCAGTGTAATTAGCTTATATCTTTTTATTTATGTATCGTTCCATCAGCATTATGTACATTATTTACAAGACACAATGTAATACTAATTGTAATCTAAAGCTTGATCTATCGTCTATGAAATTTTACGCTAATCTGTTCACTCGTTTACGACTTACGAGTAGTTAATAGTTACGAGTAGTCGACTAAGCTTTTAGTTACGCATAATTATCTGGATATCGAGAATTTTCAGATTAGTAGGCAATGATATTTAAAAGTACAGATATGTTACTTGCACTCGCAACTGAATACTCGAAAACGTCAAGTAAGGTGCCGAGCGTGACCGGTGACAAAAAAAATATCTAAAATTCCGTCGTGTGTGTACAGAAAGTGTTCCAATTATGACACGAAAGTATCTTGAAGTAACCAATTTACTTACTTTGTACTAGTTGATGTGTATTGTGCTGCCGCTGCGTGCGGAACATTTTTTTCGTTGGTTTTGTTAAGGTATGGCATATCTATACTTTTAAATATCATTGTTAGTAGGTTTATATTTTATATCATCGATTTGATTTAGAACAGCGAATCGAATGGTATATTATTATTTATTTCCTCTATGATACAGTCAAGTAACCGCATATCGAATTATCGATGGTAAAAAACCAGTACATGCAGAGCCTGTTTTGTATGAAACTTACCTGCTTAAGCCAGTTCCGCTTATAATGGTTTTGTTACCAATGTTATGTGGTTGACCATACTATCACTGTTACCCATTTAAAAAGAATAAAATTGCTGGTATAATGAATTTTCTGGAAAAATATAGATAAAGTGCTGCGAATAATCATAGTGAAGCCAAAAAAACCGTGCTCTTACGTGAACAACCCGCGCTCACGTTACACACATGCACTTCAAAACCATGCTCACTCCTCTCCGCATCCACCACCTGTATTCTACGCAAATAAATGATTCTTTCTTTCTTTCTTTCCGGCAAGCAAGGTGGAATGACGACATTAGCAAGGAGGCTGGTAGAAGCTGGATGAGAGAGGCCGAGGATAGTCATTGTTGGCGTGCTATTAGGAATGCTTATGTCCAGCAGTGGACTGCTACTGGCTGATGATGATGCTGATGAATCGTTGGTCCAGTGGCGTTCTTGTAGCCTTTGAAAGTGCAGCTGCATAATAATTTTTTATGAAATATCCAACAAATTAAGCAAGTAAGGAAAGCTGTTTCGCTAAACGTAAAGCTCATAATTTCATTCCCGTAAAGCATCGACCATTCACCCAATAGACACCTCATAACAGGCGACCGATGTCAGTCAACACATCACTATCACTGTCTGATGTAGGTCGCCACTATGCAGTGTGGGGCGTTATGGTAACCAATGAGACACGTCTTACTTGATGGAATATGTATACTGAATAGACTTACATGCTAAGCTTACTAATATAGGGGAGAGGCGCGTCACACACTACACCTCCCCCGTTTTTTTAGGGTTCCGTAGTCCTACAAGGAACCCTTATAGTTTCGTCATGTCCGTCCGTCTGTCCTAATCCTTTACAGCTTAATAACTTCTACAGTCATAGACATAAGTAAATGAAATTTTGTTAAAAAATAGTTTAGATATAGATCTCAATTTTAAAAGAATAAAAAAATCGTGATTACGTATTTTAGGGGTGGCACCCATACATTTGAAATGGGGCTGAATTTTTTTTTTCGCTGCACCCCCTCCTGTGGTGTATAATTGAATAGGTCTACTAAAATGAAGATGATGTTTCATACATCACTTTTTTATCAGGTGTACCATCTGCGAAATATAGCTCGCCAAAGTGGCTTGCAATGTGTCCCCCTCACTGCCATTTCTAAACTATGCAACGTAGAAACTTATAATCTTCCACATTGATAGACCTTTGTAAAAACTCTCTTTTAAAATTATTTCGAGTATAATGTGATTATAAATTTTTGAGTTATAGAGTGAAAACTAAAAAATACTTAAAACGTCCTACTTCAAAGGTCTTTGACCTTAGAGAAAAATGATCTTAGCAAATAATGCTCCTTTAGCTACTTTCTATTTGAAAAAATCACAAAAAGTATCTTTGTGTTATGTCGACTTGACACACTTCTTAAATTTGACGCTATACAGCGCCATCTAGCGGCTACTAACAACACTCTCTGAGTCGCCAATGCTGCCGTCTATTGCAAAAACTAAAATAGCCATGATTAATATTCGATTTGATTTGTTGGAACCCTACAATACTGAGCATGGCCCGACATGCTCTTGGACGGTTTTTTAAGAAAAAAAAGTCGTTTTAATATTTTTTTGTAATAAAAGTTACATAAAATAATTTTAGTAATTTTAGAACGCCACTTGTAAACTTCATATCAGTTTCTACCACTAATGTGAGCCGTCAAAACTTTCGCGTTAGTGATTAGCCAATAGCCGCCTTAGTAGGGCCAATCGGATTACAGTACCCCGCCTCAGCTAGTTGACGAATTTATTGTATGCATTATATATTATATATTTAACTATAGGCGTCTATGGAACTGTATGGTCCGATGCCCATAAGTAATTTGCAACTCGCTTTAGGTTGAAACTATTCACTTAAGTAATTTCGCTAACCATCTTCCGCACGCATGTTGCGTAACAAAGACAACATTATAGAAAATAATTATAATTCGCATTATAGCCAGCGTGAGATAAAGGCATAGTTTGCAGCTATGCGTTGCGTGCGAGGTCACACAATCGCCGCTTTCTCATGGACTCGACTGAAAGTTCGACAAATCACTTTAATTGTGAATTGAATTTGCAATACAATTAATGCACAAAATGTATGAAACTACGTCAGTTTGTTGTTGTCAGTTGGAAGGCGCAGCGTGGGTAGGCCCCCCACAAGGTGGACCGACGACCTGGTGAAGGTCGCGGGAATCCGCTGGATGCGGAAGGCACAGGACCGGTCGTTGTGGCGATGCTTGGGGGAGGCCTATGTCCAGCAGTGGACGTCTTTCGGCTGAAATTATGATAATGATGATGACGTCAGTTTTAATGATTCGTAGAGAATTTATTATTAACGAACAAACGATAGAGTTTGAAATACGGATACTTACAGGAGATAGAACTAAAGTGTCGGTATCCGTGAGTGTAAGTTTTAGCGAAGTTTAGCGAGATTTCGTCCGCCGAGAGCTGATATTTTTTTTCACGATTTCGGAGTTTGGCCCATAGTAAAAGTTGTGTAGAATGATGAGCAGAGACTGTAATACCCTTATAGTGTTTTAGGAACATAAAAAATACTCTGTATAGTTCATAATGCCGATACGGGAAATAAGCTGAAGGAGTACAAACAAATATATTTCCTACAAATGCATTAGACTTCATGTCTTACAGCATTCTTATGGTAAATAATTACGGTGATTTTCTCTTATGACGTAAGCAGAACATGCAAATATCTTCCTGCCGATTCTACATAACTGTTTAGACGAGTATGTCTATTTAGACTTCACTGTTAAACGTGATTCATAATAACGTGAAACTTTATTTTAGCACACTAAAGGCTAAGGCCGTTGTTGCCAATCCTACCTACTTTTCATTTAGTTTTCATTATAATAAAACAATTTTAACCGGATTACATCGCGTTTATTATTTAAATTGGTTTTCTTTACGTTTCGAAAGCTTAAACTAAATTTAGCTTAAACTTATTTTATTATAATGTGTGTTTGATCGCGAAAACCTAAGAAATTATTAGATATCATTATTATTTTTAATTTTTAGAATGTATTTTTTGTTTTTTTTTTTTTTATATTAATCTGTCAATAAAAGCTCTGGATCAAACACTCACAGAATCGTTTTTTTTCCCTTTCCATCCCTGGTTTTCGCCATAACTGAGCTATCATCAACAGCCGTTTTCAATAACCTAAGTATCCATCTACGATTTGCCGGTTTGCCCTACTAGAGATAGAAATGTGACATAAAATGTATGGAGGTAATGTCACTATCTCTGGTAGTAATCGTAGATAGATAGGATATGAATTTAAGCCGTTAAGGGGAATGTAGCAGCCAAGTGGCGCACCCATCAGTAAAAAATTATTACTCGCTGAATACATAATTTATCCAAAATTCGTTTTTCACAGTAATTTAATCAGAAACTATTAACTCTGTAAATTATAGTTCGCTGTAGATGTAGATAGATAAAGTACGAAAAACGGCCACTTTTGGCACTTTTTCCAAAATATATATTCTAAAAATATATTTCAAGGATTTTGTTTTGTTCAAAAGTTTGATACAGCACTCAAAGTTGTACGTTACCAAGCCAGATACTTATTTTAAAATCTGCGTCAGCCTGAAAATACGCGATTCCAATGTGTAAGTTTTTAGGTACCGTAAAATGCCCTAACTTTGCCCACAAACCCTACTTTGCCTAGTTGTTTTTTGAGTAAACTATAAAAGCTATGGTTTCCGTACTTAGGAAGATTTTAAAACTGTGACAACGCTAAATTTTGGTTCAGTTAAAAAGTGTCAGTACATGTAAAAATTAAAATATCTTGGGGAAAGTATGGCTTGTGGGCGAAGTTAGGGCATTTTACGGGGTTTTAAAAGTAGGTATAAATAACAAGAAATGTAGGAACCGAAAGGACAGTAAATTTAAATGTTTGAAGGACCTAGAAGCAAGGAAAAACAAAATAACATTGTAAAAAAGTATGACACTGTAGTACATGCCTATGCTTACTGTGCTAATAGTGTGGCCCGACTCGTCTGTTGATATCGAGGTCAGAAGTATTAGCACTTATTATCGACATACACGCCCACCCAACTTCCTATAGAAAGCTTAAACAAATACAAAGGGAACCTCTAATGAAGCCATTGCAAATTAATGATATGTTTATGAGCTTCATAACAACAGGCTTTAATCGGTGTATTGTCTACGGTATAAATAAAATATGATTTGTGTTTTATTTATCGATTGTTCATGGTGGATTTTTTTGGTAAAATAATGTTTTGAAAGGTTAACTTGGATTTAGTCTCGTTTTACCTTTTGTTTTTGGGTGGAAATCCTCTTGGATACCCTCCGTCTGGGGATGGCGGAGGGGTATGTCGGACTCTTACCGACTAAAACCACACGGTGGCCATCCTCTACACAAAATCGAGGAGCTCAGGGAACTCCATTGGCCAACCCGCTGCCCCTCTAGTGCTATGCCTTTAGCACGTCCCGGGAAAACAACAAGACTTAACATACTTAGGTGTACGCAAAGACATTAAATATTTCTATATTAAATCTCTTTGGGTGTACGCAACACCACAATACATAAAGTAAACGGTTAGAATCAAAACGATTCAACAAACTCTAAATAGAATAATTAAGAATTCCGTAACGAGACCCACGTACTACTCAAAATCTTAAGATTACCCTCAAAGGTTTTACTACTCAAAATCTTAAGATTTCAAAGGTTTCAAACATACAAGAGGACATGGACTTGGGCGCCTCATTTTATAACATTTAGTGATTACTCTGTTGCTTGTTTCCAAGGGTCTCAGAATTAAATAGAAACAGCGCATGAAAGTATATTAGCTGTTTATCGCCGCGTTAAAGTAGCTGGAATCAACTGGAAACTGGTTAATGTTTCCGTGGCCGTCGGGCCAGCAATTTGTCACTACTCCTGTACTATTGCAATCATTAATCCCCAGCACATTATTGCAGCCATTTCAAGCAAGAACGTACTTCTTGCTGACACTGATTGGAGTTCCTTTCACGCGCACAGCGAAAAGAGCATGACTACCCGAACATCAAAGCTACTACTTTGCAAACAAACAGTCAAGCTTTTCAAACGGGAGTGATGGCGACGGTTAGATTGCATCACGTAAGTTATTAGACGCTATGATGAGGGGATATTGAGACTCTTACATAGCTCGACATGCATGCAGTAATACCTGTTTTCAACAGACATAAATCATAAAGCAAACACGGAAAACAATTAAGAGAAAACATCGAACAATTTCACTCGACACGAGTTTTAAGATACCGATCTTCCAATCAACTGTCAATGTGAAAAAAAAAGTGTTGGCCTCAATTGCATTTTATCGATACTAGGGTATTACGCAAATGAGGTGCGTGGTCGACTAACCATTAGCAAAGTAATTAAAGATTGCGATTGCATTAAGTAATTATCATTTTAATCCATTTTAATCGATTCTCATTCGTTTACATTATTTGCCATTTCTACTTAAGATGTTTACAGAGCTAATTAAATAAATAAATAAATATCTTCGGGACATTTTTACACAGCACCATCTAGTCCCAAACTAAGCAGAGCTTGTGATATGGGTACTAGACAATGGATATAATACTTATATACTTTTTTTAAAAAAAAAAGAAAAAAAATCAAAATAAATAAATCTTTTATTAAAATCGTCAAGTTAATATTACACGCTTCAGAAAGTTCATTCTGAATCAACACACTTAGTTCTATTTGGTTACGTCATAATTGCTTCGCAATTTCGATTATGCCGTTGTAAAAGTGGTATTAACAATGTGTTAGCAAATTTATTATGTGTTGTAAAATAGGCTCATTTATTTATTGTTCGGTGTTACAATAAAAAGCTATTACATTATAGTTATGCCATCCGCTGTGTAATTAAAAATTCTCGTTAACATGTCCAGTTGCTTTAGTTCTACATATATAAAGTTCAGTGTTATCATTACAGTCGTTATTAAAAATTATAACAACTTATTTAGTTTTATTCGTATCATGAATGCTTGGTCGGCGTCCTTTTGCTGAGTAACTATTATACAACCGGTAATCGATAAGATGGCTATGAAATAAATCTTAGAGTTTGTCTTTGTTGATGTTCCATCGATAACATCGTTGGAGTTATTTAAAACACTTGCAACGCGTAGGTGAACGCCTTGGAACAGTGCACCAATAAATCGTCTGTCGAGTAGCCACGACAAGACAAGATTATCGATATTTTTGACATGCAACACTTGCCTGCCGTTGTTTCGAATATTGTATTTTTATAAATACCAGATGCATTTTCAAGAAATACAGAGAAATTTGAAACTGTTTCTTATTAATGTTCGCGAAACACCTGGTCACTCTAGTATTCTATTCTAAAAACTCATAAATAAAAGCTTATATGTGATGTTTTATAACTGGATAGTAACACTAGGTATATTTTACTGGTTCGATGCTCGGACTATGTAGGAACTGGTTCTAGCAAATTATACATGTCGCTTTGTATCCGGTGCCTCTTCTTCGCTATAATTTATAGCATCTGCTTTCTAAACCCTACGGTTAGTTTCGAAGACGCTTACATCTTTTAATTTACTGCTAGCCAGCTGGATATTTCTTTATAAATTTTAAAGAGCTGCATTGTGATTTTATTTGTTAGATGTAATCGTAAACTGGATGGAATAAAAGGCTCTTGCTGCATTTAAAGACTTGGAAGTTTATTACAATGTTCTACGAAGTTATTATAAGATCCCTTATATTTTTTTAGTAGTTACGTTTATATTTATTGTAAAGTTCACAAATCTTTACAAATAATATATGAATTGAAATTACAAAAGCTATCTGCGAAGATTTTTTGAAAATTACTTCACTTGTGTTTGTGTTGCTGGCTAAGGAAGGCTATATTTCCTTTGACATGGTTATGGTAGCAGTGGATCTAGCGGAGACTGTTTCAAACAAGAACAAGTAGCTCCACCTTTGTCAAATTGCTAACATTAATAGACATCAACGTAGATAGCAGCCACAGTAAATCAAACAACTAACAACTTCATGAAGACGAATGGCAAAACATAATTGCATAGTACGCAACATTTAACT
The DNA here is from genome assembly GCA_949699075.1 of Asteroscopus sphinx. Classification (NCBI taxonomy): domain Eukaryota; kingdom Metazoa; phylum Arthropoda; class Insecta; order Lepidoptera; family Noctuidae; genus Asteroscopus; species Asteroscopus sphinx. The sequence continues at coordinate 19,887,989 of OX453013.1, forward strand.
ACCAATAAAAATGAAAACACAGACGTCAAAAAACTAATTCTTAGTAAAGCCTTCGGCTACTGTCAAGCTACTATTTTAGCAGTAAAAAGTGTTCGCACAACCATTTTATCGCAAGTTTTATCTCATACCGAAAAGCATATTTTTTCTACACCGTTAAATTTTATCAGAAGCGCAATTTTATCATGTCTGGTGTGAGTCTGGGGACTGGAGACGCCGACTACGTGTGAGATTGTGCGTGTGATGATTGCTAAGCGTAAAGGAGTAAACGGCTTGGCAAGTGCTAGTGGCCTCATAAAATCTCTAATGGTAGTATCGTAGCTAACACGCATATTAGACTAGATCGCTAGCTCGACACCAAAATATGATTGGGCATTATTACTAAAAAAGCGCCCAAGAGCATGTCGGGCCATGCTTAATATTATAGGGTTCCGTAGGTAGGTGTAATGACAAACGAATCAAATCGAATAGGTATAGTCAAAGCCCCAGTTACCGACATTGCCCCATTGTTCGACGAAAAAACAATCAACTTCAGAAAATAAGAGCAAAATTATAATTTGGCATACGGTTAAAAAAATCATCACGAAACTAATGTACTTAAAAACTACCTGTGATCTTCCCTTAAAGTGTCGATAATTGGGGATGTTACGTTATGACTATTTTAGTTTTTTCCGTTTTTGCAATAGACGGCAGCATTGGCAACTCAGAGCGTGTTGTTATACAGCGCTATCTAGCGGGCCAAATTTTAAGAAGTGTGTCATGTCAACATAACACAGGTACTTTTTGTGATTTTTTCAAATAGAAGGTAACTAAAGGAGTATTGTTTGCTGACCTTCTTGTCCGACCTGTCTTTCTTTTGTGTTGTAACTGCTTGTAACCTAATTTGGAGGTAATAGGTAAGCGTGCAGGGTAAAACCCTATACTATAAGCATGTGTTTATAGTAACATTACGCCCATGACTTTCTAAATAAGTTTACAGAGTAGATATTTACGTCTGTCTTTGTTTTGCAGATGTCACTTTTCAACCTATTTGCCTATTTGTCATATCCAACTTTTCTTATTATGGTCATCTTTACATTATTCATGAGAATTGTTGATTATTCGAAACTATCAAGTTCCAATACAATATCATTGGAGCAGCTTTACCATAAACATCAATTTTAATGTCAATTAGCATAATGCATTATGCTAAAAACTAAATTATCTATTTAACACTGCTATAAAATTACATTAAAGCTTTTACATAATAAGCCTAGTAAATAAAAGGTTTTTATAATGATCTATGACTTCACAAATCAATTTGATGGTAACTATTTGAATGGCAGCCATTTTATATATCAAATAGATTGACGTTGACAGGTTACGTCAGTTAATTATATGTGCATATTAATTTAATTACTTACATTTTAATTACAACGTTTTCGGATATAATTGGCCTGTTTGGAATTCGGTTTTCTTTTTTATGGTCTTACTTTGACTGTTTGTATTAATTTTAATATTTTGATAGTCGTTTATAACATTTATTTAGGGTTTTCACCAAATCTGAGGTTGAATTATTAAGCAAAATGTCAATTTCCACATCATGAATTGATTTTTATTTCAGGAAAAGCAACGACGTCAATATATAGACACGCGATCTCATATAAGCAGCATGTTCCAAATTCAGTTGACGCAACCGTTCATAAAATTTAGGTGTTCGCGAGACAGCTGTCAAGTGAACTAATGACAGATGACAGTGTGGTTCCAGAACCACAACTTTGTGTAACCATGTTGTTCTTTTGAACAGCACATCTAGTACGTAGTACATATATATCGATGAGGAAAAGATAATAAACAATTAGATATCAAGCATCAAAAGCAGCAAGCATGGAAACAGGTTCTTACTATATAAACAGATATTTATAAGCAATATTATCTATCATCTTAGATGATATTTGATTAAAGAAAATTATAACAGGAATAGGAATCTTTTAAAAACCACGTAGCATTCAAGTGGACGTAGTTCTCCTTTTCTTTCATTTAACAGCTAAAACAAACCGTAGACAAATATTCAATGGTCTTAAAAATTACCCATAAACACTTAAACACTAGTCCAATCCATGAGTTAACCTTCGCACAATCTTTTTCTCATATTTCCTTCAAGGCAAACAAAAAGAAAACTCTCCCAAGACCATAAAACGTAAAAATATATAGCACCTTTAATTATTATTAGTGCAGTAAACACTCGCTGTCTAACGCGCAAAGCTTGCATTCTTTGCAACAAAATTACAAGACGGTCTAGTAATGGCGTATCCGTACCACAGGCTACCTGTTTCTTAGTATAATGACTGGCTTAACTGGAGCATTGTGTAAAGGAATGTTTAGGAATTGTCTGTACTGTGTACTTGGACGGAATGGCTTCTTGTAACGTTTAAAGTTTTGATCGAATCGTAATTGATTCGTTTTGTAGTGTTGTTTTGTCTGGAGTGAAACTTTAAACTTTTCTTTCTGCTGGCTGCAGTTGTTATACAAAAATTTTTGTTGGGAATTTAAACCTGCAAAGGATATTGACATAATAAATGACGGTTTTTATATTATAGTTTCCGTGATGGATTAGGGTTTAACAATAGCGATGTCTAAATGTTTCTTTTGGATTATTATATCTCTGGCAAATATGACCACGTAAAATCTAATGGTGTAGATACAACACGTGTGTGTGTGTGTGTGTGTGTGTGTGTGAGCATGCCCTAGACAAACCTAACCATTTTCTTCGATTTGATAAACCACAGTTCTGGCTAAGGAAAACCGATATGTAGCTATCAGCGACAACACGGGGCTGTGTTGTCGCTGGTAGCTATAATGCTATTGAAATTAAAAACATCTTAATTTTGATACAGAAGATGGTTGGCAGCTACCACATGTTTGGAACCAAGAAAAGGAACTAGAAATAATCAAGTCCTAAACAGCACGCTACACTGTAAATAATAATGATATTGTGAGTGATTACTGTGTGCATCGAAACGGTTTTAATTAATTGAAAATTGTACGGTATATATATAAATAATTTTTAGAAATATCTGTAAAGACGGTTGTCATCTTAGTCTTCCTGCGACCACTAACGCAGCAAAGCTTTCGAAACGTCAGGGAAACCTATTTAAATAATATACGCGATTGTTTTATTATAACGTGTAGATAGCTTCGACATTAATGACATTTCTGACTTCCTCTACAGAAATCGCAAGCGCATCTTCGGGTTTATTGTAAGTTGTAAGTACATACTTTCATATTCTTAAAGGTATGAAACACCATCATATCCAATTTCATAGACACCATCAATTTCCTTAATCCAGCAATTTCTATAAGCGAAACAAAATACTTCAGCTTTATCTATCTATATGTAGGTATTCTAAACACAGCTTACACCTCAGCGCAAATCCCGTTTCTATCTTCACGTAATAACACTAATCCTGGCGACTAGAAAATACCCGAGCCGCACCCAACTATGCATTTGCCACGAATTAAACTCTTAATTGCATGTACATTGCCGCTTAACATCGGCCCACTGATATGTAGGTAGAGGCAAAATGTTAATGGATTGTTACCTTAAGAGGAAACTTTACAGTCGTGGTTCGCTTGTATCCTGGGAAAACGGGGCTGCCGTATCAGAATCCATTTGACAGAACAATTGGGTTCAGTTAATATTCATGGGATCTGTCAATTATTTTTTCAACGGTTTGTATCGCTATCTATATTAAAGGATATTGGATATTAATTGAAGAATGATTCAGTTTTGACTTAGAGACAAAAACTCGAATTATTTATATTCTGACGTTGAATACGTTAAGATAGATATTTAAATCTTGATTTTTGAAATCTAAGTGATTTTAAAATTGTCTAATTAGCCAAAAGACTCCATTCCATTCAATCCAAGATTTTGCGAGTTTCTCTTTTTACTCAGACCGGTTGACGTCTGAACTTGGAACTGTTAATGACCAAGCTTTCGCAGTATGTTAACAATTTATAGATAGATGTGACTGCCCATTCATTTGCCTTAAAGTCTTCAGACGCCTTTTACGACGCCTATATGAAAAGAGGGTAAGCTATTCTTAGTCAGCGCAAATAATGCCTCCGTAATAAAACAACGAACTTTTTACTGACTGGCTCTTTTCATTATAACCGCAAAATCTTTAATATCCATATAACACTGTAATCGCCTTTACGCTAATTTATAACGCACTTATTCAGCATAACCAGTTAAACGCCGTTGAAAACTGTGAGTGAACTTACATTAAAACTCGACGCGATAAGTTCTTCATATTTTATGTCAACTTGCTTCCTATTTCATAAATCTGTGGATTGCCAGTCTTGGATAAAAGGAGCTTATTACCTATTTACGATGTTCGGTCATTATTTACCCTTTGACATTTGGCGTCGTTTAGGATATTGCTGCAAAGTTCATAATACCGTCCTTTCAGAAACTTTCTACTCTAAAATGAATCTTTTGACTTAGCAATAGCGTTTTATCAGCTCAGTATTGAACGGTAAAAGTTGATTGGTTGACTGTATGCAGAGACGCGTCGCCTGACTGATGGTTATCCGATATCCCTTAAGATGGTATGTTAAATCGCCGGTACTGGTCAGATGTGATGTTCGTTGGACATGTTGAGTATATTATTATTGCCTTTCCAGATACATTGATAACATGATTGTTAGTATCTTGATGTTATTGCTCAATAACAATGTATAATAAAATAGTAAATAAATAAAACGCATCATTCGACAATTTGTTCGATAGCTGAAATTATTGAAAAGATGGCATTATTCATTATCTTGCATTTCATACCCAAATACATTCACGCAGGTGCATTCAGGACTCTTAGGCTTATAATTATTCAGAGACGAATCTAAGCGTGAACTCATGCTTCCAACTATCAAAATGCAGTGCTATTTGACAGTTGGAAGCATGGCTTCACGCTTAGATTCGTCTCTGAATATAAGCCTTACATACAATCCCTGTACGCCTATTCAAATGAAAAACTTGGCAACAAAACTAAAGTCAGCACTGGATTTATTCTTATAGGTTTTGGTGGCGATGTCACGATGATAACATCTAGATCGCATCTCCTTGCGTGCAGATTCGATCTTCAAGCTCCTGCTTTAATGAGGCTGGTGATTCAGTCTCGTGGGAGTGGTTAGAAATTGTCTGTTTTTATTATACATACGACGTCACTTATGTATCAGTATGCTTATTATGCACATACATCAGCATGGTTTTATCTTTGTTTAGAATTGTGTTTTCTGATCTGTTGCTGGTGTTGTATAATGTGGCCGCTGTCTTTGAATCTGTGGAAAAGTAATCAGTAAGAAGTTTACTCTATGACTCTGTAATGAGCAATTGTGGTTCGGTGGCGCAATCAGAACTGCTCCTTGTTTAATTGTTATTAATTAATGGCCATATAATCATAGCAAAATACATTAGTTAAATCAGGTTAATAAGAAGAGCAGTTTCTGAGTTCCAAAATGTGAAATAAAGATTACTATTTAGAATATATTTGATGGTTTTACACTTCCTTTTCAGTCTCCCAAAAGTAGCTTAGATAAATTTAAAAGGACGATAGACGATGAACAGCAGATTTTTTCTGAATGAGTAACCAGTAACATGTTGTGATCAAGAATCCGCTTGTCAAGATTGGTGATAATAATTATCAAGATTGTTTATTGCTAATGATCTACCAAGGTCTATGTTTAGCAGGGAACAGTGGCCAGTTGCCAGTAAAATTTCATGATTTCAAGTGTTATGGAAGTTCTGTATTGAATCTCAAAATATCGCGAAAACTATGTTCCTAACCTATAATTAACGCACATTAATCCGTGAAATTACTTTTGTTACGTGAAGTAATATTTGCTTAATCATTGTGATCAGTTCCAGTTAAAAACTTTGTGTAACATTACAAACAGTGATCAGACTTGATATAGATTTAATTTAGGATATTTTTATATTAATTGTTACGCTTTTTGATGTCATACTAGCTCTAAAAAGTTTAGGTATGGTAAAAATGTGTTTGGTTTTTAATTTAAGGCCTCCGTCAATAGGATAACAATCAACCACCTGTTTCATTGTTGTAATAATGGGAGATAATAATTCTTTGATAGCAGGGCGTTTGCATTGTCCGGTAGCATTCCCTTTTAGACTGATGGCTCGTGAAGTGATAGAATTGACTTCCAAACTAGTGGCTTTACAAAAGGAAAACTCCAAGGCGGCCGCCGCCGCCGCGCCGTGAACTAATAATCCAGGATAATGTTGAAAATATGAAGTGAGAACAATCCATTCAGCACTCCAAAATGCATGTTATTGCATTTATAAATTAGATCAGATATTATGGTAAATTGTGCTCTAAAAATGTAATTACAATCCTTGTATTCTTTATCGCGTCCGGCTTTGCAATCATTGTAATATCTATCTCGTTATGTTGATCTCGTCTGCATCTTATTATCTAACCGTCGCATAATGAAATAATATTCAAATGAGAAATTAAACATGCAAGATCTTGTCGATGTTTCTCCGAATCGCTTTGTGTGAATTCCGAAATTTTGTAATCCTTACTAAAATATTGAATTATACCAAAACCTTGATGTTTATTGGTTATAAATTGAGAATTAGTGTTGTTTAAATGGTTTTTGTAATCATTTTTGTGTGGGTCATGGAAATTAGAATTTGTGATTCAGTTTTGTTTTTAAAAACATCTGGCAAAGTATTGGTTTTTGTTTTGGGTTCTTTATTTACATAGCTATCGTTCACTGATGTAAGCGTATCGTTCACTGATGTAAGCGATGATCTACTTCAACTAAACTAATGTACCTATTACTTATTTGTTAGGTATAATTTTTTTACGATCATCCCTAGCTTTAGCTTGTAGTCTTGTTTATTTTTGGCTCCTGGCTACTCTTTAAAATCTATTGCTGATTTAATTGCTACTTTATGGAACCTCTTTCCTACGAATAGAGCAGTGGGCGTTAAAGTGGGCTAAAGTGGGTGTACAGGAGCCATAACAATACCATTCAAAGTTACAGTTCGCAAGGGCCAGTTATAACTGTATCCAGCTTGTTAGTACAGCAACTGAATTTCCTAAACCAACCTTAATCCAATAAAACATTAAAATAATAAATTATAAGTTACTGGTAAGGATCGTAGCACTAATTACTTAACTTCAGACTAGAGTTGCCCTCTGCACTTTGCAATATTTTGTTCATTAGCAACACGGTCATTAAATATGCGAGCAATTGATCATACGTTACAACTCTATTTCACAAATCAGTTATAATTCTTCCGCTCCAAGTAGGGTTATCACTCGTAAAGATTTTGTTTGATATGGCAGCATTTATTATGCTTTATCTGTATTGATTACTATTGATGCCGCATCTAATCTAAAGTTTTTATTGAGTATTTGATTCTCATTTTTGAGTCATTATTGTTGGTTTGTTTTTTACATGATTCCTTATTGCGAATTTTCTTAATGGGTAACGTAACCTAATGAAAAATTGTGTTTTCTTTTGATCTTGTTGTGTTAGAAGTCATTTGGCATAGCAATTAAATTTAAAACCTGTCACTTATTGTCTCCTATAAATAAAGTGGCTTGTATAATTTTTAAACATATTTATTTTATGAATAACTTAAACTTTACCACCAACGTTAACCCTATCGCACAAATATATCAGAATCTGCTGACACGAAGACGCTGCAGCGCTGTTAATTTACATCAGTCACGAGCACTAAGCTGCGACCCAATGACCTTTAGATGAAGATGTTACGTAAGCCAATGCAAATCATGAGGATGCACCAAACGCAGGCTTTATGTAGACACTTTCACGAACTAATAGAGGTTCTATACGTAATGCTAAGGTAATATAAGGTAATGAATCGTGAGGGTTTTGATTTCTTGCTTTATCTTCTCCGTTTATGTTGTTGTTAAGGGTTTTATGTAATAAAGTTGACACTAGAAGATGTCTTTATAATATTGCCGGCACCAGTTTGTTATTTTGGTACCAGAATTTATATGTCTTTCATTTGTTCTACGTAGCGTTCCAGATTCTATTAGCGCCAAAAGTTTGCTTTCAAACTCTCTTATATCTTACATACAACACCGGAAAATATAAGGTTACCTGATTATGTACCCTGTACCCAACACAAGACGGAAAAGTTCATATTAAACATTTCCTTCTATTTTCTACGATCAGTTTCACGTAGTTTCTTCTAGTCTGGGACAATTCACTTTACAACAATAAAATTACGCGTTTGCCCATAAACGGCCCTTTAACTGCATATAGGTAGTATAGATGTTGTTTTTCGCATTCGGAAATAGTACTGGCGATAGAACCAACAAGTTCAAATAACCCGATCCGTGGCAGACGCAGACCCCGTATTTATTAGTATCCTTCCTCATTGTGTGGGCTTTTTGTAAGCCAATTTTACCTTAATAATTTCTTTATATTTATCATAATTTCTTCTATAGCATGTTATTTCACAATTCAAAGCTGTGTTTAACTCTGGACACTATGTTATTTTTTGTACCACTTTATGCTAGTTGATTTGTTCGACCAACAAAAGATGCTTTTAATAATAACATAATTAATTATGTCGTCTTTATTATAATCAATGATTCGTATTTATCTACTGCCACTTTAGTAGATATTCCCTTCTTTTTGTTTACGCCAAAAAAACCGCTAAGAAGACAAGGAAAAGAAGAAGAAAAGTAAAAGACGGTGTATAATCTTAGACAATATTTAATAAAGCATAGTTATTATATTCTACGTTAATATCCTTAGTGGTATTTATCCTAAAAAACATTTTAGTGGGCCAGTTAGCAATACCTTTTATTTATTTTTGAAGGGAAACAACATTTCAGTCTTGACGAAACTGCAGGGGAGTTTGCTAATAAAAGGGAACTGAAATCATGTCAAATAATATCAGTTTATTATTGACCTTATTCCCACGAGCTTAAAGCACGATTTACATCATAACACCGCGAGCTTGTTCTACACCTGTCTTGCGAAGGATCAAGAAACTTTAATCTAGCTCATTAATGCTCAGTTCTGAAATGGCGTACGTTCCTTTAAAAGCGAGTCTACTTAAGGCATTGTTCTTGTTGTATAATTAGATCGTTGAGATAAAAGTAAATGCCACGTTACACTGGACTCGGTTCTGTGTTCGATACTTCTACTCCCAATATCACGACTTTATTATAATTTAAGTTTGCTTTTTAGTTCCACACTTGTTTTTACTTCAAATATCAACGTTTACTTGATAGTTATACGAGTTCGTAAACCTGCTTTTATTTTTATGCGATTTTATGTTATTGATGAAGTTATTTCGAAACAAGTTTTGAGTTTTAAGAGCTTATTTATTTTATGTTTTGATATTAACGAGATTGCGATATGTGGCCAGTTGGTATAAAAACATTGCATTTATCTGGTAAAGGGAATAGTTGTAATTTTTTTTTAAATCAAAGGTGTTGTCAGAGTTACGAATTAAAGATAATCTGTATCATGAAGATAGCCAAACGCACCTGAGTGCAAAGAGATCTTATCAGTAGTCTTATAACCTAATCCTAATCCCTATTGCTATCAAAACACTTTGGAGATGCAAAGCCTATCGATGATATTAGAGAACACTGTAGGGTCTGTCCGTAGGGGTTAGCATGGGACGAACCCGATATTCGTTCAGTTTACACAGAGCTCTTTAATGTTAATATGGCTTTACTTTTAAATCTGCTGTTTCACAAGCTTCCCATTTTGTATTAGCTAAAAGCTGATTCCATTTCTACAGAAAATATTTACACTATTACTTTCATTAATATTTAAACCTATCTTCCCTTTAAAGGCATCTCCATATGATTCTGCATATATCCTTACTCCTGTATTACGTCACAAAACAATATATTCTCACTCACGCCGCTTATTGTGAACGTTAATAGATTCACCCGCGTGTGGGCCATTACAATAAACCATCGATCATTTGACTGCGCCGGCGCACAATCGCCGCCGTTAGCTAAGCAAATCGAGGGGAGGATACGGAAATAGATGGGATGATCCGCGATATTGCAGATGTAACGGTGTGGTTAATGGAACTGCCCTTGCTTTCAACAAAGCAAAGCGAAGCGAGGTAAAATAGTTCAACATTTGACATTGCAAGTCTAGCTTAAGAGGCTTTAAAGAATTATTATGAATTAACAGTTGGTACGGTCTGAATTGACAAATGACAAAGTTGTCGACCACAGGACAAGCAAGCTGAAATGGCAATGTACCGATCATATAACAGAAGAACCAATTGACCGTTGTTGGGTGGATGTGTCCTTGAGTGGAGATTGCGAATCAACAAACGTAGCGTGAGACGCCCTCAAGCTGGGTGAAGTGACGATCTCTACAAGGTAGATGCTGAATGAGAATGGCTGAGAATCCAGGACAGTTCAGTTGCGTGCTATTGAAGAGGCCCGTGTCCTGAAGTGGACTACTATAGGCTAATGATTACGTTGTGAATTCGTGTTTCATTTCTTTATTAGAAGTTATAAAAAAAATGCTTAAAATGCTATAAAAAACCTTAAATTAAGCACCAACTAATGTATAGTGTGCTCAGATTCGTATAGAGCTTTAGTTGATTGCCGAGTTGGAGAACGTCATCCACCTGATCTAACGGTGTTGTTTTAACCACTTTGACAAAAATACATTCAAGTAGTTTTTAATAAATAATTAAGTCTTGTATCCTCATTCCGACTTCTTACTTCTCAGTCTCATAGCTCGATAAACTTTTTTTTCTTAATATTTCAATACGACTATTCCGCGTAGCGTATGTCAGTTCAATCGTACAACTCGATAAACCTTATAGAATACCTGGTACTGACATTGATAGGTTACCTACCAAACGCCCACTTGGAATAAAAAAATGGCAGAACTAATTTATTGAAATTATAAAGTTAGTCGACAAACGATCCATCATTGAGGTGTCAAAATGTTTATAATGATAGAATTTATCGACCGCTATCTCTGACAATTTGACGTTGTTTTTTTTATTCGTAATCTTCGGCACAAGCTTTTTATTAAGTGGTTACGTAGTAGTTAATCATCAAGAAAGATGGTTAGTCTTTTATTTTTTGGTCTTATAAAGATGCTTACAAAATATTTTCCATTCTATAATTTTCATTTGTTTTCGCTAGATGCGCTGTTTAGAAGAACAACATGGTTACACGAGTTATGGTTCAGGAACCACACTGTCATCTGTCATTAGTTCACATGACAGCTGTCTCGCGAACACGTAAATTATATCAACGGTTGCGTCAACTGAATTTGGAACATGCTGCATAAATGAGATCGCGTGTCTATTTATTGACGTCGTTGGTTTTCGCCCCAGTAATTGCAAATCGGTTCAGTTGAACTGCCCCAAACGTTTATAATAAAAATAAAAGTGGCTTTTCACCCTTTTGATTCCGTTTTTTTTTTTCGTTTCATTCGCCAACAAAGTCAATAAAACTATTTATATCAAAGTCTGTAAATTTGTATTGACTTTGATATAAATAGTTTGTAAAAAATATGCTGCTGAAGGAACTTTCAGGTTGTCCCTCCACCTCCTAAGTTGTACCGGGATCTTTAAAATTAGACTCAAATATTTAACAATAAATTATCTAAAACAATATCCACAGAAACACTCTAAAGGAACCTATCAACATTCATTGGTGTTAGTCTGTCTCTGAACATGCGCAGGATTGCACCGCAATCCGTTAAGACAATGGCGATGGGTTACTGTTGCATTACAATAACATTCCTAACACAAATTACATGTGTGCAGATTTCCGTAGCCGCCTCTCTCTCAGACGTTTTTCATTGTTCCGTGAACAAATTGCCGATAGGCTGTTGAACGATTTTCAGTCAGGAGCTTTGAATTATTATTGTGTGTGTGTATACTGCTTTTTCTTTTAATTAAGTTTCGTTCGCTTTCAGCTTTATATAGATCCTCGATCACTTTTAAGGGGCGTAGGAAAAACAGACTTAAAAAGGTGGATATTGCATGAATAGAATCTTATTATATAATATGCCTAGGGGCCATGGGGTAAGTCCGAACATGGAAAAAAAATCGTTTAAATAGATTTGACGAAGAGCAATAGTGAGAGACGTAATTTTATTGTACACCTAACTTTAGTGCGCCTCGTAATTATTAAATATTGTTACGATACTATCTTCGATTCCCATTTTAACGAATTTACCCCATGTCTGGATTTACTCCAAGGCACTCATGTTCCTGCCCGTATCCCAATTAATATTATATACGAAAGTGTGTTTGTTGGGTTGTCCTTCTTTCAAGCAGAAACGGAGCAACGTATCGAAGTGATTTTTTCCATAGCAATAGTTTATGGGTAGGAGAGTGACCTCAAAAGCCGCGGGTAAAAGCTAGTAATATACTCGTACCTATAGCTTAACATGGAATGACTTTTTCCATAGAAATAGTTTATGGGTAGGAGAGTGACCACAAAAGCGAAGCCGCGGTTAAAAACTAGTAATATACTCGTACCTATAGCTTAACATGGAATGACTTTTCCATAGAAATAGTATATGGGTAGGAGAGTGGCCACAAAAGCGAAGCCGCGGGTAAAAGCTAGTAATATACTCGTACCTATAGCTTAACATGGAATGACTTTTTCCATAGAAATAGTTTATGGGTAGGAGAGTGGCCACAAAAGCGAAGCCGCGGGTAAAAGCTAGTAATATACTCGTACCTATAGCTTAACATGGAATGACTTTTTCCATAGAAATAGTTTATGGGTAGGAGAGTGGCCACAAAAGCGAAGCCGCGGGTAAAAGCTAGTAATAAACTCGTACCTATAGCTTAACATGGAATGACTTTTTCCATAGAAATAGTTTATGGGTAGGAGAGTGGCCACAAAAGCGAAGCCGTGGGTAAAAGCTAGTAATATACTCGTACCATGGAATGACTTTTTCTTTGCGTGCGCTTAAAATACACGGTCTATATACAAACGATATACTAACTAGCTGTCACTACAACCAATTGTAGTTTACTTTGTTGATTACCAGGAGCAATAACTTCTAATTAATAATTTATGAAGCATTTATCTTTTAATAGGTTTTCTTATTAATGTATTTTATAACTATCGTATTTAATACCGAGTACAGATTGTTTATGATCGGTAATAAAATATTGTTTGATTAATATTTCGTATCGTAACTTTATGCTGTGTGGTCTAGTCTCGGTTAGACCAGCTCATCAAATTCTGTGGGAGTCGTAAGATGAAACTAAGGGATTAATTAGCAAGATGTATAGAAACTGCGTGTCTGCTGGTAACTTTATATTGTTTACCTGCGTTTACAAACAACATGATTGTGATATGTCCGTTTCGAAGTGTTATCTGGAGGTGATGCCAGTGCTCTTCCTTTCTAATGCCGATAGTTTAATTGGCCCGGTAAATTAATGTGAAGATTCTTAAGTTTAGTTTCCAGTACAAAGTTATGATCTGTGATTTTTAATAGCAAAGAACAGGTAATATAAGGTGGATAATGTGCAAATCTTCCCCAGTCGGCCGCGTTGGTGGCATTCTCTTGTTTCGGAGGCCACAAGACACATTTTGGATCGCTGAGCCAACTATGTAAGCCTCGATGACACAAACATGGCATATTTATTAAAGTTCTAGGGAAAAGGGAAAAAAAAAATCGATATTTAGTAAACTGAAAAATTACCGCGACGAAAGGAACCTATTAAATTTTATAATTCCTATGTGACATGATTTTATGACGTCCACGAACCACATCTTAGCATTAGTGATACAGGAATTGTCATTACATTGATCAACATTTTGAAGACCAACACCGAAATCAAAATTACTGTGACGATGAAGACCAATTTCCTATACATTAATGAACGTGACACGATTCTGTAAAGGTGCTAATAGGATTAAGAAGAGGGACGCCAAAGCGCCCTACTGAACGTAATTCATTGTAATACTGTTAACGGATTATACGGTCCGTAATCAAGGCTAACTGTAATTGCATAGCTGAATAAAGGCGCTGATTTATTTGGATTTTTTGTAAGGCTTCAATTCAATTGCCGTGTTTATTGTGACCAGTTTATCAGAATTAGAGATGGTTATTTCAGGGATTTTGTACAATTTAAATATTTTGGGGGTTTTATTATTTACATTTGATTTTTGTTTAGAGTCTAACGTAACTCTTTCAAAGGTTTCCGGCTTGTCTATGCATCACTAACGGTTTTTTTTTATGTTAATAACATATAATGGCTAGGTTTTCACAACATCAAACTAAAAACATCGTTATTCTGAGCCGAAACAACTTATCTACGCCCTTCGTCTACATTGCATTGCTACTTTTATATTATACTTAGTGCCGCAAATACTACACATTAATCAAAGGTCTTCAATAATTCGAGAATTCCTTTAATTTTATGAAATACTTAATTATAACGCTTACTTATCTGAATATTTAGACTCACTGTCTTAGATTTCAATCCAATGGTATTTCTGCTACATTGCTATTTATCAAGTACTCAAAACCTTATCAGAATTCTGTGTTCATCTGTAGCGTGTTTGGTGTTCCAATAGTAATTCATAGGTCCCGTCAAATTTTATGTCCTTTCGCCAGGGGGCCTGCCCGACACATCCCTTTAGCATGCAAATGCTAGGCGTGACAAATTAAAGCTACGTGCATCGTTGGCTACGATCCGATGTCTAACCTAGCAATAATGCTAATTGTGGAATGATTTAAGTGAAAGGTCTGATATAATGTGTATTTACTCATAGTACTTATAATAAAGTAATAATTAAAAAACACTAGTAAAACCATAAAGGTATTATACTTACGTCAGTATAGAAATGTCTTTGAGTAAAACACGCTTTTATAAATGCACGTAAAAACAAAAAATTACAATATTTGCACTATTCAATATATAATAGCTTTATTACTATTATATATTACTTTATTATTACCTTGAAACCTGATCGTGTTCAAAGTCCATTACGTAGCCTTTCTCACAAGTGCAAACACGAATATGATACGATATTCGATCATGGAATGCCAGTGCTTATCTTCCGGCTTCATCATCAGACCTTGAAACCTAATCGTGGTCAAAGTTCATTACAAGATTTTTCTAAGAAATCCAAAACAGCTATGATACGATTTTCCATCATGAAGTTCCAGTTCATATCTTCCGGCTCCATCATCAGATCAGTTCGACAGTACCGTATAATTGTATTGTCATCAGAACTACATACAGCTGCCAATTTTCATGACGCTACGACCCTTGGAAGATGGTTCAATTAGTTACCTTAGATTCCATTACATAGTTAGTTACATACAGGTCGAGCTAATAAAAGCGTGTTAAAAACCGTGTACTTTTTGCTGTTAAATTTTAGTTTCATCCATACTAAAAATTAAAATTATAATCTATGTTTTCAGAGAGACACACACAACTCTTTAGCTTTTCTTTTCTTTTGTTGGAATTCTTCTTTCTAAAGATCAGTACTTATAAAAGTATGTTCATCCGTTAGCAGTATCATTGCATTATCTTATTTATTGTCGTCTCCGCCCAGAAACTTAGATGTTGCGTTAGTATTTTAACGATTTCTCATGATTTACCCTGTCTTATGAATAGCCTGATAATATTGGGTCTACTTTTTGTACTGACTTTTTTTTTTTTTTTTTTTTTTTTATTCTTAACGGGCTTGCGTTTGACCGCCACCTCACCTGATGTTAAGCGATGGTGCGGTCGACGATGGTACACGCTTGCCCAGCAAAAACCTATTCACTCGAGTCTTGAAGACCCGCACTTGCAACCGGTCAGGACCGCTTTGCCTTTTTTTATTGCACTTTTAAACCACTATAAATAATTTCACTTAGAACAAGCGAGCATTACAGACAACGCCTTAAGACTTTTTGATTAAAATCAAATGACTCTATTTAATGCATAAAAACTTTGCGCTTCTTTGTTTGTGTTTAAATGCGTGGGATTATAAGCAGGTGATGCATTCATTTACACATCTGCATAAAGTATGCATGTTGCATTTATATTAAAAATAAAAGATTTGTTTGAAAGGAATATATTTATGTGTGAACGTCGATTAGTTGGTATTATGGCAATTTAATATTTTCTCTCAAAGAATAATGCCTTCCGCAAGAAATACACTGTCTCACATATTTGTCTATTTGGACGAGGAATATACCTTTGCATAATAAAATTATTATTATGCTGTCCCAAAGTTTGCTAACTTCACACATGTTAAAAGGCTTTCTCAAGTGTCTACGGCAACTATTTACCATTTAATTTGTTACATTGACTTACAATATGCGCTTGACCTTAATAGTAATGATACAGTGCTTGCAAGCAAAGGAGTATTTTCCTTTGGTACGTTTTCCAAAACTTGTGATGTAGTACTTAGTAAATGTAATATTAAATCTATTTTAAAGGAGTTACCAAACATTGGACATGATAATAATGTTGTTTATGTTTGCCCTAATTTCTATTAAATGAAACTTGAAGTTAAATTATGAAATGTTATGCAAATGTCTCTATATTGTGTGCAGCAGCTAGTAATCGGAAATACGCATTTATGCGTAAAACTAGAAATTCACAATACTGCGGATGAAATATTACGTCATACGATTGCTAATGAAAGCTTTAACCTGATTCATCAAGAACAGTGAAGTATCTCCAGCCAGTAGACTGGATATGTTTCAATAATTTATAAATATTTAAGCTAAACTTTTTTTGCTTAGGTACACTGATTCCTAGATTTATCAAAAAAGTACAGTGAAAAGTATAAAACCCAGTCTGATTTCAACATCAGTGCAAAAAAGAAGCGATGTAAACCCATACATTTACTGGATATCACCTACAAGGTGCCCATAAATTCCACTCTAATGTAAACCCCAAGGCTTTTGAAGTCTTAAGCTTCAAAGCGATATATTGACCAGGGTATCAATACAAATAATTTATACGACGCATTTATTTTTCTGCCCCAGCTAGTGGGATTGCAATGATTGTAAATTGCATTAAAATATAAATGCAGGTATTTGTAAAGCGTTCCCAAGGCTGTGCCTGTTTGCTTAATCGTGAGAATTGGTGGTGCCAGCGACGACACGGGGCTGTGTTGTCGCTGGGTGGTGCGATAACTATGTTGTCTCTAATCCGATTAATGTTATTTAATTTGGTACCAGAATGTCCAACATTGGGAGTTTGTTGGTAGCCTACAATGTTGACTTGTAAAATTATTGTTGAAACAATTTTGACAAGGATAATTTATTCACAGACTTTAACCACAAATTTAACTTCGGAATCATTACGCCCGTTGGCTATGCAGAGTATATCACTATTAACAGTGCTCTTGCGGCTTCGCCCGCGAAAAAGTTTTAACTTGCGATATGCGTCGTGACGTTCGTTTTGGGAATAGAAAAAATACGTATTTCTTACTTATTAAGTATTTAATTTGAAGAGTATTTGAGTCAAGTGTGATCCCGTAGATTTGTCATAGATACTTTATATACCCGTAGTTTAATTTTTGAAAAAATCTAAAATACGTTATTCTTTATTGCCTTGAGTATGTATTCACAAAAAAAAAAGTATATAAGTACTATATCCATTGTCTTAGTACCCATAGTACAAGCTCTGCCTAGTTTGGGACCAGATTGTGCTGGTGCTGTGTAAAAATGTCCCAAAAACATTTATAATATTTAAAGATTATTAAGACCGAGTTTCGGCTGAATCCAGCCACGCAATAATGTTCTCCCATTCAAAATTTACAACACAAAAATCCCATACAAAAGAAAAGTGTATCATTATTTACTTTAAATATTATTTTTCCCAAGATTTGAGTGAATCGATCCAGGAGAAAATATTTTTCATACAAAAGCAAATACCACCAAATACCAAAAAAAAACACCCCCTGGGGTTTAAAATTTCCAAAAATCCTTTCTTAGTAGGTGTTTACGTTACGTTGATGCAACTAGATTCATAATTAACGTTTTGAAAGTGCATGTAAATACTTATTCAAAATAAAAACTTTTGACTTTGACTTTGATGAATAAGTCAGTTAGGACATCTCTATAGTTACTCGGATAATTTATATCCGAGTAACTATACTAAACAGTAGTAGTATTAGTATTATTTACTACACAGTTAGCGAGTAAAAAAAAAAAACAAGTAAACCATAGAAAAATTCAAGCAAAGAAAAGGATTTCAAGCACTTCGTAGTGGCTAAAAGGCTTCTGTGAAATTACTAAAGTGGTATCTTCACCTGCTTTGCGTGATTTATCTTAGTGTTATTCCCCTTCAACTTTACAGTTATTACATTGGTGCGATAAGTAGCAGCCCCTAATGCATTCTAGATATTTGTAGTGCTTCGAAACTCACTTGTGCTGCGAATATCTTATTATATTAAGTTCTCTCAATAAATTCAGAAATATTTGCGTTAATCATAGCTAATGTTAGTTATTACGTGATAAGGGAGCGTTGTGGAGTGAAAGAAGATGTAGTGACAAAGATTGAAAAAGGTATGTTAAGATAGTTTGGACATATAGAGAGGATGGACGAGAGGAGATTGACGAAACAAGTATACGAAGCGAGTGTGGATGGAAGAGTTGGAAGGGGACGACCTCGGCGAATGTATCGCGATCAAATCGCGGATGTTCTCAAAAAATGCCAGGTTAAGAGTTCTCTAAACCGACGAGCATGCATGACGAGGTTAATGGACGTAGATGAAGCGAAAGAGGTGTCTCAGGATCGTAGCAGGTGGAAATCCATAGTCTCTGCCTACCCCAATGGGAAACAGGCGTGATAATATGTATGTATGTATGTAATCCCAGCTATTATTATAAATGAGTTTGTTCCATTTACATAACTAGACTGTTTAAATGAATAAATGAATTATGCATAATATAGTCTGTGTCTTAGACATAATTAAACCTAAAATAAATATAAGCCCAGTAGATCAAATAGTATACAAGGTATATATCACAATAATATTAAACCAAAACGGCAAAAGCTTCATCATCATTAACCGAGGCTATCGCAGCTTAAAGCTAGTTTATTATAATTTAAATCCATCTATTACAAGCTTTCCCATTATCATCAATAAGATCATAGATATTGCCGTTAATTTGTAATAAACTGAATCAGTTTTTTTTATCACAATCTAGATTGCCGGTTTATGTGTCAGCTTTAATATTCTCTGGGAACTTGGTAGCTCTACAGCTACCTACGTAAACTTTTATTCGTATTACGTTTAGTTGCAGTTTTATTATCTTGCTTGTTATTATTTTGTTATTCTATTACGCTTACTATTGTTAATTCGCATACGTCAAGTACGGTGGTTATTTCATTTGTCTAGATAACCGAGTGAGTGAAAACACGTGTAGTAATTGTTCGTCTATATTGATTGTAGTTTGAAGAGGGTTTGAAGTGCTGTCGAGTTTTCTATTGTATTGTATTTGAGGTTTTATTGTTTCGTTTCTTACGGCAAAAATTAATATCCAATCTATCCACGATTTACCCTACTAGAGATAGAAATTTGACTTATATTGTATGGAGCTTATGTCAAATTCCTATCTCTAGTAGGGCAAATCGTGGATAGATTGGATATTAATTTTGGCCGTTAGTGTACATATAGTACAGTTATTTACTTTATGTTAATCTGAAGCCTAGTAAACTTACTAAAGGTAAGGAATATTTTTTATTGCTCACACAACTTTTAATGCCTGCTTGTATTTGTCACAATTCGCAGACGCTAAATTCTCGCGGAATCATTCGCAGTGGATTTGCGGGTTTTGACTGCAGTTGCAGGTGTGTCAAGTAGCAAAGTCCATATAACAGAAATGGCAGGATCAACAGCTTAACATAATTGTATTAAGATTAGAGTTTTCATGTTTAAGCTCATTGTTTTGATGCTCGTGGGTTGTCGTGGGTGTCGATGAGATGACAGTCCTTGGTTATTTGTACTTGTAATGCCTAATCACCTTTATCCCATTGTGTCTTCAATAATACCTGGAGGTTTATCTTCAGATTGTGTCACAGTCGTTTAATGTTACGTGGTAGTGTCTGCATTTAGTTATCTGTGGATGGCAGAGTGACTTCTGTTGTCGCTTTTTATTGCCCTTAGCTTCCAGTCCAACGCAGTGGGATCAGGCTTGAACCCTTTTCATTCTGAGTGGAGGCCCGTTTCCAGCAGAGGACAGACTGTTTATGTTAGGAATTTCCTAAAATGTGTCTAATAGTTCTAATACTTCCTAAATGTCTGTAATACTTCCTAAATGTGTGTAATAGTTCTCCTAAGATTTATTAGTTGTAAACTGTAATGTTGTAATATTAATTTTTAATAGTGTTTTTTTTTTGTTACAGTGAGATGGCGCGGTGGAGTGCGCTCCAGCATGGACGAACAACGGCTTGGCTTGTTTTATTCTGCCTACTGCAAGTGGCGAGGGCTACACCTGGTGAGTACCCTCTCATACTCAAGTAGTAAATAAGAATAGAAAAATATCAGATCATTGTTTAAAAACATTTAAGATTGACCAATTGATGATCTAAGGTTTTGTTCACCATCCTGGTAGCTTTATACGACAAATTTGAAACAGCAATGACCTGTGTGACCCAGAAAACAATCGTTACTAGCCATGTTCTCTTTTATGCAGCAAGTAAGCACTGGAAGGTCTGCTGGAAGAAATTTCTTATAGAAATAAGCAGTGCCTTTGTACTATTGATTTCTATGTACTTTATTATTATTTCTCTGTGTGTGCATAAATTTAATAAATAAAAATAAATAAAAATAAGCACTTAGGGATGGGCAGCAGCGTTCTCTGAGTATTTAACCAACTGCGATCGCCAACCCGCCTGCCAAGTGTGGCAATTATGGCATATCTCCCCAACATGATTGGGGGAGGCCTATGTCCAGCAGTGAACGTCTTTCGACTGAAATGATGATGATGAAGCACTTATGTTTTTTTTTCATTTCCTAAATAATATCACATCAATCTGTCATTTAATTGCAGAGCTATAAAGCTGTAGACAGACCAAAACAACGTCAACATTATTCCACGTTTTGCACCGGGCCATATAACGTACACATGTAAACACTGCCTCACTAACAAGATAAAATCATTAATCGTGTTTGTTCACAAACAAATCAATACTCCATTGTACCTACTGTATTTACAAATAATGCCCGTGGAATGGACCGAGTAATAAAATAACGTCACCGCTTCATTCATCGATACTAATCGTATTTAGTCGAGCTTATAAAAATCGATCCTATAGAATTTACATTGCCTATACAATAAATTGAATCGGTAAAGTAATAATCGTTCAAAGGTTTTGGCCAGGATTATTATCGTATTATGTCCTTTTTTGAATGTCAAAAGATCACGATTTTGATTGAAATCTATCAAAAAAATCATTCAAATAACATCCTTAATTCTTAGCCTCCCATGACACTCATCAAATCGTAGTAGTACATTACGGTTGATGTTTATGAATTTTAACTGTTTGGTTCTGAATAAAAGAAGACAATTAGATCTTAACCGATCCCAGATCGAATGATTTAAAGAATTCAAATAACTACATCTGAAACGAACACTACAATTTTCTAATTGGGACAAATACGTAAAAGGATAGTCCCGGTTTCCTTTTGAAGAACTGAAACATATTTATGGGCTTATTAAGATCATATTGTACTAATTAACACTGTCTTTTAAGGTTCCTATTTATGTTAAAGGAATGCCTAATGATATGGCAAATAATTTATTAATTGATTGGTTCTCTAGCTCACTTATACAATGTTGGAAATTTTAAATTGTAGGAGTAAATTTGTTATGTTTTATGAGTTTTGTGATCAGTTTATATTTAATTTATTTTGTATTCCTCTTTGATTTGACAAGCAGTAGCTTTGTTACTATTTCTTGTCCCGGACCAGTTGTTCTTTTTAAATAAATCCGCTAATGAGTTTAATCTAAGTTCATTTAATAGGAGTTTATTTATTATTATTATCAGCCTGTAGTGTCCCACTGCAGGGCAAAAGCCTCCCTTCCCTTTTTCCACTTGTACCTGTCTTTTGCCTTCTTGCGTTTATTTATTAAATAAAATAATTTTGCAGTTTTATGAAACTCGTGGCATTCTCTAGTAACTTCCTCTCATATAACCAATAATAATATAATAATAATATACAAATACAATAATGAAAATATAAAATTTACGTAACTCAGAATTTATTGTAATAACCAGTTAAAGTTAAAGTCTCGTAGCTATATTATTCACGTTAGATGCTAACTTTACGACCCATCTTAAAATATCCCTAGTGTAAGTTATTTATAATTTACCCTTTATAAGGTATGGCTATATTTTATAGGCTTGTATTTATTAGTTGGTTTAATAGTGATCGAGGGGATAACCATGAAATGAGTGATTATCCCTGTTATGAATAAGACTTAAGATCCATAAAAGGCTGATAAACGGTAGATTTAATAGTTACTAAGGGCTTTTGCAGACGGTCTGCATTACTACTGCAAGCTGCAAAACATCAGTTTGGGTGCAGTTTTTGCGCAGTTGACATAACTGCAATAATACTGGCGACAATTGTGCGGTCCGCTTGTAATCGGCGTGCAGTTCTAACTGAACAGTTCCGATGCAGTTATGTCAACTGCACAAAAACTGCATCCAAACTGGGATCTGGTAGCTAGCTTGCATTGCAGTCTGTCTTAGAAGACCCTTAGTGTGAACCCGCGCTCTGTCAGTACAATCCTCCTGTACTATAAGTACCTATCTTTGTAAGACCACTGGCAAACCTGTCGACGTTAGCAATGTCAGTGCACAGTCTGGTCTTTACTGCTATACCCAGAATCGTCAAAACGTAGAAGTTATTGTGATTTTCTTTTCAATCCGTGTTATAGGCTTTATTTATTTGTTTAAGCGTTTACAAATCCCCTGTCGAAGGTTTTGTTTTCTATTTCTAGGCAAATCTTCCTAAAAGGTCTATTTTGTACTGACGATGCACACATTTGACCATTTCATTTGAATTTCTGTGAGCTGGAGTTTTGTTATTCATGTCAAAATAATTTAGGTATCCTGGCACGCGTCTATTCATTCCGATATCTCTGGCAGGCACACCTCGATATACAGTTAACATTATCTCTAAAACAATTTAATGGGAAAAGGAAAGGCAACGTTTGCAAAACCTTAATTAATTGTTCAAAGGCCTAACGAAGCTAAGGTCTCGTGTGCACCTGTCGATTCTGTTATTTATTACTGTTTGTTTCATGTGAGAGTATTTGCTTATTCTATCTCTGGAGTTGCATGCTTTGTATTCGCCCTTATCTAAATGCATTGTTTGGTTTCCATAGTGATTAATGTGGGATTAATAGTACAGGGATTTGTTTAAAGATGTGCTAGCAATTGAGGAAAAGTTCCATTTGATAAGAAAGCGTTGTGTGTTATTTATTAAAATATTTACAATATTAACTGATAGACATAAAAAAAATTAAGAAAATTAAGGTTGCTTAGATATAAGCGGATTTGAATTTGAACATTTAACTTTTGGAAGAGCATAATTATGTTTTTTAATATATTTTTTAACTTTTATTTATTTTGTCTTTACAGGTCCATGTGAAGTGGAAACGGGCCAGTCCAGCATTATAGTTGATATTGAAGAGAGTAGAGGAGACCGTAAGTTAACATATTATATTTTTGCCACATATTGCTGAGCCACGCCAAATACGACGTCTTGTTGAAATAACTCAAAACCTCGTAAGGGTTCATTGTACTAAACAGTATGAACAAGTTTTACTGTAGAAACAACACTGAAATCGCGAAAAAAACCATCTTACATAATAATATAAATTATCTTTTTCTTTATGTAAAAAATTCAGACACAATTTAAGATTGTTATTGAATAAATCAAGTAATAATAGTAATAGTCAATCGTCGAATCCGACTCGGTTGGGCAGCGTTCGGGAAGCTACGCAATATCTTCTCGTCCAAAATACCGCAGTGTCTCAAGACGAAAGTCTTTGACCAGTGTGTGTTGCCAGTAATTACTTACGGTACTGAAACGTGGTCGCTCACAATGGGCCTCATAAGAAGGCTCAAAGTCACTCAAAGGGCAATGGAGAGGGCTATGCTCGGAGTGTCCCTGCGTGATCGAATCAGAAATGAGGAGATTCGCAGGAGAACGAAAGTAACCGACATAGCCCGAAGAATTGCCAAACTTAAGTGGCAGTGGGCGGGGCACATTGCTCGCAGAACGGATGGCCGATGGGGCAGTAAAGTTCTGGAGTGGCGACCGCGTACTGGAAGGCGCAGCGTGGGTAGGCCCCCCACAAGGTGGACCGACGACCTGGTGAAGGTCGCGGGAATCCGCTGGATGCGGAAGGCACAGGACCGGTCGTTGTGGCGATGCTTGGGGGAGGCCTATGTCCAGCAGTGGACGTCTTTCGGCTGAAATGATGATGATGATTGAATAAATGAATGAAATCTGCCAATTTGTTTTGTTGATTATGTGTACAGAAATGTAGGGAACAGCTGATTTTTATTTCGCGATTTCTGGGTTGGTCCCATAGTAAAAGTTGTTCATAATGATGAGTATAATTTTACCCCTTTTCGGGAAATGCGATTCAACTTTCAGCATGTATACAATTTTTTTTGTAAATACATGCTTATAATACATAAGAATCACCCAGACCAACACAAATACTTATGTTCATCACATTATGTTTTATGCACAAACGAAACATGATTTTTGTTTAATTAACATTTTTTTTTTACCTATTCCAGAGGTGAACCAAAGCACAGTGCCGGCGGTGCTGCCTATAGTCGGGGAGCCTGATGACGACGTGGTGTTGTCCACGGTGTTCCCCAAAGGCCCCACGCTGTTTCAGCTGGATGGGAAGCGATTGCAGCTCCTACAGCCACTCGATAGAGATGCAGATAATCTGTCACATATGGTGTTTCAGGTATAGTAGAATTGTAACTTTTTGCAAAAATGTTTTTGCGGAAATGCAGTTTCGCAAAGGATTTTGATAATTTGACATAGTCCCGTTCCGCAAATGACTCCACTTCTGCAATCTTATCTTATTCATTTATCTCCATAACGTGATACTTAGGAAATTACGTTAGATGACATTTTTGGTAGTCTATAGGTATGTCTCCAATCCAAATCAACTCAGCCTATCGCAGTCCACTGCTGGACATAGGCCTCTCCCAAGTTGCGCCACAACACTCGGTCCTCTGCCTTCCGCATCCAGTCCCCCCCAGCCACGTTTTTCAAGTCGTCGGTCCACCTGGCGGGGGGCGCCCTACGCTGGGTTTGCCGATTCGCGGTCTCCACTCAAGGACTCGGTCCTTCGACAGACATGGCCAATCCAGATATACGAGTAATATTGAGGGAAGCGATTTCGCAAAAAAAAAATGGTGGGTCGAGAGTCTGGACTTCGGGACTATGTCAGCCTCGACCACGATACCAAATTTTTCAAACCTCTTCGTCAGTGTTAGCCTGCGGGACGAGTATAGAAACCACAGTTTTACTAACTGTGATAGAAACACACTATCTGCACTATACAGTATGTATTTGTAAATTTTAAGTAATTTATAGTCTTTCAATGCGAAAATCTAACTTGTCGTTAATTATTTTCTCGGACCTAACCCTAAAGTAATTAATAAGTACTTAAAAGTGCATTCTTCAAGTTCATTCTTTTGAGTAGCTTTTTCGTTTTAACAAATACTGGAACCCTTCTAAAAAAATAGTTAAGGAAATAGGGTTTAATTTTTCTTGGAATACACTGAGTTTGTTTGCGGCATCGACTTTTGATGGGTAGACCAAGCGTCATAGTCATAGGTACGTTAGAGCGCATTTTTTCAATTTTTTTATGAGGTATAGATCTGCTCTTGACCGCAATCTAGACAGCTTTGTCAAGATGTGGTCGACGATTTTTTTTTAGTTTTTTTGTGGTTGTGGATTTTCTTTTATTGTGTGTAATTGCGTACAAAATTACGAGAATGGTTAATAGTAGAACAATTAGAAGCCTTAAGTGCTTAGTAAATAAAAGTAATAGATATTCCCTTTGTACGTGTGTGGTTTAACTCACGCGAATATTTTGGTGATGTCCGATGGGCCGTAGTTAAATAAGCATCATCGTTATGCCCGTGAGTAAATGCACAGCTCATTAAGAAATGAAGATGAAATTAACATTATTTTGCACTTAACACAGGAACATACATAAACACTAAGCTGCTTAAACATACATATCATATAGCATAATAATGATAATAAGGTCCACGTAATCCTATTAGATAACTCGATAAAACGTGTAGACTGACCACTGAATACTTTGAATCCACACCCAAGACTGTAGGTCAACGATTAAGTAACGATTACACAACAAATAATCAGGATTTCTTATTGGGTTCCCACGATCAAAAACGGTATTGTCATTCACAATTCATCCGCATATACCTACTCTCCTATGTGAGCTATTATTTATCAGTGTTAAAAATAAATTATCTATCATAATCATCTTATGATAATTTGTCATATAATTTATAAAGATCTCTAGACACTTTATAGGTAGCCACTTAACTTTTTTGCCATTTGATTTTCAATCTTATCTGTTCTAATTAAAGTTCATAATCGCTCGTGTCAATAATACAAATAAATATGAACCGATATTTTACGTCTTAACCGAATTAAGTCTATTATTAAATCCCCTGAAGCTTGTATGGTAGTTATTAATCGATACCAAAACTAATTTAGACTATAATGAATGGGTGTGCTTGCAGCTGGTTTGTCAGGTGAAAGCGACGAAGAAGCGGCGGACTATACCAGTGATAGTGAGAGTCTCGGATATCAACGACAACGGGCCGGTTTTCCAAGGGTTGCCGTATGAATCTACTGTTTCTGAGGTAAGATGGTTTTCTTAGTCACACTATAGTAGCTTTTGATAGCCGTAATGTTTGACATAATTCAAAGTTTAGTGCAGAGGCAAAATTAAGATATCTATATTGTAATCTATCCTACTTTTTTATCCTGATGCTAAAAAAAACATATTGTAATGCTTTTATGTCTGTTTTTAAGAGGTTAGTGTACCTTTTAATTAAATTCAAGAATGGACAAATAAATCATTTAATGCAAAAAAATTGAGTTCAAATTGATAGGACAATAATTAGCGAACTATTTCACACGATTATTATAACCAGAATATCATCTATCCCATTTCAGCTAGTACCAATCGGAACAACAATATTCGACGGTATCAAAGCCACAGATATTGACGCAGGCGTCAACGGTCTAGCAGAATATTTCATAATACCAGGAGATAATAAAACGATAGAGGAGGAGAACGCAGCAGACGGCTATGGGCACTTCGCGATACCTCTGCCTCATCAGGGGCATGTGACAGTCAATAGGAGCCTGGATTATGAGCGCACGCAGAAGTATCTAGTCACTATTCTTGCTTCTGTAAGTATTATTTTTTCTCATAATTGTACCAGGACATAACATGTTTGAATGGGGTTAAAGCAGTTAATGGCTGTGGACACTTCGCGATGCTTTTGCCTTATAAAGGGCAGATGACAGTCAATAGGAGCCTGGATTACGAGCGTCCGCAGAAGTCACTTGCCTCTGTGAGTATTTTGTTTCTCATAAATGTACCAGGACATAATATGTTAGAGAAGGTTCAAACAGCGAATGGCTATGGACAGTTCACGATACTATACCCATTTTGGCGTTTGACAGATACCAGTCAATATCTGCTTGTATTACTAGAGCACACAGAAGTATTCAGTTACTATTCTTGCTTCTCATAATCATAGCAGGGCATACAATTTTAGAGGAGGTTAAAGCAGCAGATGGCTATGGACACTTCACGATATATTTGCCTCATAAAGGGCAGCTGACAGTTAATGGCCTGTATTAAGAGCATGCAGAAGTATCTAGTCCCTATTTTGCTTCTGTAAGTATGTTATTTGGTTCTGTTTGGGCGCAAGATGTTAGAGAAGTTTTAATGGTTATGTAATCTGGACTTGCCTCCTAAGGCGCTGGTGACAATGAATAGGGAAAAGTGTTTATGTTTGACTTACTAGTACCAGGAGATAAGATGCTAGAGGAGGCGAACTCTGTTGACGGAAATCGATGTCAGAACCTATTTGAATCACTTCAATTTTGTTTTGTTCTGTGACTGTGTTATGTGACGTTTCAACAAAGATCACTCCTAATTATTTAACAAAAACATCTTCAAAATTCTTTGTAGGACCGTGCCCGTGATACAAAGAGTCGCCTATCCAGCACCACAACATTGACAGTAAACATACAAGACGACGATGACCAGGATCCGTCCTTCATATACAAGGGATGTACGTTACATGAGGGAGCTTGCTTTAACCCGGAGTATACTAGTTTTGTAAGTATACTTTTAACATGTTTTTTAGTTTATTACCAGCATGCTTAGCGATTTCACTATCAATTATGAAGAGGTTACTTAAATATTGCCTTTTCAGTCCTTCCAGCACTCTTAAAGGCGTATACGCGATGGTATAAAGTCTGACGGGCTAGTTTAAAGGGTGCCACTGAAAATGCATCTAACAGTCCGAATGGCGTGGCCGTACTCCAAAATCTTTCCGTCAATGTTGAAAACGTATGTAATTTTTACAACATGTCGAACTTTTTTGGACGTAGTCACTAAAGCGACGTCCGAATGGATGCATCGTCAGCACACCGTAAGACTGCTTTTAGAAGCAGTCTTAAACTAGCTCTTCAGACTTTCAGTATGCGCAGTACGTCTTCGAAAAGCAGTCAATAGATCTACAAATAATGTGTTTTTTAAAAATTAAAACCACTTTAAAACGAAAGCGAGTTAATATTGCATTGTCATCCAGTTCTGAGCTATGTTTAAAGTTTCAAGTCTCTGGCTCATCGGGAATTTAGTTTAAAATCTATTGCCAAAATTTGTACCGAACAGACAGACAGGACTGGTAAAAATGAACGCCATCATCGCATCCAAATGGTCAAGAACATCAAAATATCTTGATACCCTTTATTTCACAAAAAAAAAACATCATTTTCCAGGTAAACAGCGGCGTTCTCGCGGGTATTCTAACAATTGAACCAGAGAAGATCCAAGCAGTAGACATGGACACGTTAGACGCCCGGATCAAGTACACCATCGACAGCGGAGAGCCCGAGGCTTGGGCTTCGTACTTCGCTATAGACCCCAACACCGGCGGTGTGAGGCAACTGGTGCCGGTGGATACTACTATAGCCAAGAAGTTTCACTTGATCATAAAGGTTAGTGTAAAATACGTATGTATGTGTAAAAACGTTCAAAACCTTTTTATGCACTGACGCAATGCTGGTGATTTTGAAGTAAACGGAATAAATGAAAATTTCAAACTTTTTGTACTACTTAAAAAATTTAAGAAATAATTTGACCCATAATTTAATCAACCATTTAAATCAATGCATTTTCGTAATTTACACAGTCTAGCGCTGACAGACCTAAAACTTTTCACGTTACAAACAAACACAACCATGGGTCGCATTATTGTTATAATCAGTACATTTGATAGGCAATTTAAATACTTTGGACCATTATAATCATAGTGACTTGACTGGAAAGAGGTATTTTTTTTGCCGTGGTGTAATCCTCATGGACGCACTCATCCCGGGGCGGCAGAGCTAGTGTTGGATTCTTATCGACTAAAACCACCACGGTGTTCCTTCAACTACCTTTGGTCGGGGGCGTGGGCACCCTCAGTATTCGCACAACCACCCCCGACATGGCACTTATGTTAACACGGGTCACCTATCCTGTACAGGAACTTATAGGAGAAGGTTCTGCACATACTAATTATTGTTATTGCTTTTTTTCAGGCCGAAGAAGTAACAGAAGCCCGTCGTTTTACCACAGCTAAACTAACGGTCACCGTACGTCCAGTAGACGCAAGTCCACCAGTCGTAGAGGCTACGTCTGATGAAGGAGAGGTGGAAGAAAATTCTCCCAAAGGCACCAAAATACTAGACGCGGGTGGACAACCGATCAGACTGACTGTATCGGATCCTGATTTGGTAAGTTATCATAATAATGCTGAGCATCATTATCACATTTTACGAAGGCTTGAGGAAATGTATTAGTTTGTATTCAATAAAATGGAAAAGGAAAAAAAAAACTAACAGCTTGATATAGATGCCATAGGTAAGCTGGAACCCATTTGTAAGGGGGATAGATACACATGCATACACAGATACACATACTCAGCCAATAACTGTCCCACTGGTGGGTACAGGCCTTTCCTTAGAATAGGAGGGTTCAGGGTTTTTTTATTCAAAACAAACTTGCGTTTGGCCGCCACCTCACCTGATGTTAAGCGATGGTGCGGTTAACAACCAAAATTAACATAAATAAATAAATATTTTTGGGACATTTTTACACAACACCATCTAGTCCCAAACTAAACAGTTGTACTATGGGTACTAGACAATCACAGACCAGTAAGCCTCAAGACGCCGATTAAACTAAGGTTTGCATGAGAACGCAGTTCTAAAATGATGGCGGGGACCGGGCGGCAAACGGCGCGTTATGATTGGCGGGCTCAAACGTTCGGTGGTATGATTCCGTATGATTGATTTGTGCCGCTCGCTGACGGACTAACGTCCTTTTTGGCGGCGGGGCGTATTATATGCAGTGATACTGCATATGCGTTGTAACCGGGGGTGTCCGGCTAATCGGCGTCTAGATGTTTACTGGTCTGTGTAGACAATGGATATAATACTTTATACTTTTTTTTTGTAAATACATACTTGTAATACATAAGAAACACCCAAATCTTTCTTTCTTTAGACACTTCTTTTCATCACATAAATATTTGTGTCCTGTGGGAATCGAACCCACGACCTTGTGAACAGCAGTCTGACACTCGAACCACTAGACCACAGACGTCGTCAATCTTATAATGTTATCTATCCACGATAAAAAAAAAAAATACCCTACTATCTTTTTTCAGACCCTGTACAGTAACGGCCAAAATTAATATGCAATCTATCCACGATTTGCCTTACTAGATAGTAATTTGACATTTTTAGTTTGGAGCTTATGCCAATTTTCTATCTCTAGTAGGGCAAATCGTGGATAGATTGCATATCAATTTTGGCCGTCACTGTACAGCAGGGTCTGAAAAAAGATTACAAATTGTTATTCATATATCATTTTTCTGACAGCGTAGACTTGCTTTATTGAAGCAATATTTTGTTTTTACAGGGACCTGGAGATCCAATACCAAAATACACGTTTGAACTCACAACTAACTTCTTCGACATCAACAAGGATGGGTATCTGGTTGTCAGCGATCAAAAACTCGACCGAGACCCACCGAATCCAGGCAAATTTAGATTCCAGGTAACATCTAAAATTAATTCTTATTTTATTATGACATAGTTACTCAAAAAAAATTTTTTGTAGTGTTGGATGGCGAAACAAGTTAAAGTCCCACCTGGTGTTAAGCGGTTACCTTTGTCATAACAAATGCAATACCACCTAGGCTGTTGCCTAAATGGTACAGCAAGTCGGTTCGCCAAACTGAGACATGAAGATGAAAAGTCTCAAGTTTGTTCAACTTTGTCTTAGGTACGATTTAAGAAAAGGTAAGAAAAGTTAAATAACTTTTCTTACCATTCATTCTTGATTTCTAAATTATTTCTGCATCAGGGCCCTAATTCACGTAATTTCATGACGCGCCGATCAAGTAGCAGTTCGTTTCTGACAGCGATCGCCGTAGATAAGAAACGAAAAGCATTGTTTTGATCGAAACTTAACTCCAACAGCACTTAATAATTTCCTTCGATATGATAAACCACAAGTCCTGGCGAAGAAAAACCGATATGTACCTAGAATGCTCCGTGAGGCTATTTAAATTTTAAAAAACATCCTAATTTTAATAGAGAAGATGGTTGGCAGCTACCACCTGTTTGGAACCCAGTTCTAAAAATAATCAAGTCTCAAACAGCACGCAACACTGTTAAATATATTGACATTGTGAGTGATTACTGTGTGCATCGAAACGATTTTAATTAATAAAAAATTGTACGGTAGATTGAAATATTATTTTAGAAATATCTGTAAAGATGCTTGTCATCTTAGTCTTCTTGCGACCACGAACGCTGTAGAGCTTTCGAAACGTCAGGAAAACCAATTTGAATTAAATACGTGATGTAATCATGTTTATTATAATGCAACTGCACTTCTTGCTTGCTTGCTTCTTCTTCAATGCTAAGCTGGACACCTATTTGGTACAATACATACACATATCACACTTTCTTATTGTATTTTTACTTGTATGTCCTGTGTCTTGTTTTTGTACTAAATAAACGTTTTATCTATCTATCTTCTTTAGTTACGTGAATTGGCCTTCTGGTCCAACACAATGTTTTTTTTTTAATGTCTGTTAAACGTATCTTACAGGTGGTGGCCCGTGAAGCGAACGGCGGAGCAGCATCAGCTCCATACTCCTTGGCAGTCCAGCTGTTAGATCAGAACGACAACGCTCCAATGATACCCAAGACTCAACCGATCATTGTACCAGCTAGCTTAGAGCCTACTGCTGTTCATAAGGTCAGTTTGCAAAGTGTAAAAAAAATAACTTACACATAATTTATCTTTATATTTTGCATGATTGTACTGATAGTGCATAAAATCGTAACGTAGGAGCTAAGGGTTTGGGCTGTTATTATTGGTATCTCATTCTCAAGATGCGTGCTAGCTCAGTATCGGCAAAGAAATGTAAACTGTCAAAACTTCTACAGGGGATCCTATTTATATTCCACGTATAGCTAGGGGTGTTACTAATTGAAAAACGAAGAGAAACGATACGTACGGTCGACCGCACGTCGGTGGTAACACTTTGACATTAGCAGCATCTTTATTTCGTAAGCAGTAAGGGCGGTTTTCGAATTGACGTGTTACCACTGTCATGCAGGCAACTGTACCTACGTATTGTTGTAAAAAAGGGGTACTCGATCTTTTTAGTTAGACAAAACCGTTTCAAAAATATATCTCAATTTTCAACTGTTTGGAACTCTTTTTTTTTTGTCTGTGGAATTCTTTTGTGTTTCATGGTTCAACGTCAAGTTATACTTTTCCCTATCAGTTAACTCAGCCTATCGCAGTCCACTGCTGGGCATAGGCCTTTCCCAAATTGCGCCACAACACTCGATCCTCTGCCTTACCCATCTAGTCCCCCCAGCTACTTTCATCAGGTCGTCGGTCCACCTGGCTGGGGGGCGCCCTACTCTGCGTTTACCGATTCGCGGTCCCCACTCAAGGACTCGTCTGCTCCAGCGGCCATCGGTCCTTCGACAGACATGGCCAGCCCATCCTACAAGCTATGTCGGTCACTCCGGATTTTCTCGTTACGGATTTTATCCTGAAAAGAAACTCCAAGCATAGCTCGCTCCATAGCTTGCTGAGCGACTTTGAATTAGTGGATTAGCCCAACTGTCAGTGTCCACGTCTCGGCATCGTAAGTCATGACAGACAGGACCACAGAAATAGATAGAGTAGAATGGTTGTAATAATTTTACTTGCGATTCATGCGTGGCAACTTTCGATCAAACTACTCCTTACAGACTGACGTCATTAATTTTTAAAAATTAACTTTAATCAAATGTACTTTACAGCTTTTGTTTCAGCAGTTAGAAACAGGGTTTTTGTTACAGTATTTACAGAAACAAGTCATAAGGCGTACTGAGAAAGGCTTTGAAGTGTTGGCACGCGCGCCCTGCCCACTTTTCCATTATATCTATTTCTGTGGGCAGGACGCACTGGTTGAAGACCGTTGTCTTCAAACTTTGCGGTATATTCTTTCCCTATAATAAACCATTATTATGCCCACAGGTGGACGCGGTAGACATCGATGAGGGTGAGAACGCACGCGTAACGTACAGCATATATCACGTATCTAACAATGGCGGCAACAAGTTCACTATACACCCTAACACAGGAGTTATATGTAAGTTGTACATTGTTATTAATATTGAAGTAGAATATCCACTGTGTATTGAGGTACTTGTTTTGTTTGGTCTTTATTATTTGGTCTTACGAGTAATGTTTTTGTTGATACAGTCGCGTGGTTTTAAATGCAGTTTTGTATGTTAACTTTTTTTTACATTTTCGCTGATCCAGGATTTCAAGGTTATTTTAATTGTACCTAATTCTTAAATACCAGGATTTTAATGGTTTTTTGTTGTACCTAATTCCAAAATATAAAGATTTCAATGTTTTTTTATTGTACCTAGAGAAACTTGAAAATTAGGTATTTGAAGAAACTATCGCTTTCGCTTTGCGAGCGCTCGGCCTCAAATAAGTGCGATAAGGACAACTGCAGCTCAGACTGAATAACCTGAGTAAAAAGTCATAATTCGAGGTTTGGCTTTTGACTATTTTCTCCTCTGAAAGTGGACCAATTTGAAAGATATTTCATAAACTGAATAACAAAAACATCTACTGTGTCGCTATGTTTTTATTTTTTAATTAATTGTTGTCAAATTTATATACTAGGCCTCTGTAGACAGCGGTCTAAATAGTCAATTTTGAGAATTTTTGAGGGCTTCTAGAAATAATTTATCAACATAAACGAAACATTGGGACATAGAAAAAGTTTATATTTACTTTACTGTAAAAAATCATTCCTCTATGGTTATAAACCAGAAAGAAAACAGTCGAGGGCGTTTGTTTGGAGAAAAGACCACCCGCATTTCTTCTTAATGTTTTTTTGTGCATTTCTATGTTGTGCCAACAACACAAGATTAGGCAAATGTGTGTGGCCATATTATCGCGAGGGTGATTAAATTATCCGCCTGGATCAACGAAAAATTTCTTGTGTGTGTTTGTTGATAGCACCGTGCACCGTATTGGCATGATCACACGACTGAATTATTTATTCTATTACAATACGTGTAAAATAACTCTGCCCCTGTGAAAACAACAACAGTTAGCTGCGCAGTAGTCAATATTAGTCCGCATTGCGCATGCGCGGTAATAGACGCTTGACTCTGATAGGTAGTTCATCTGAGCGGCAAGATGGCTGGGACTGCATGTTCTCGCCGTCTCAGTCGTTCGTTAATGTTCAATGCATCCTTATGTCCTGCTCACACTTATTATTATTACGCGACTGATCCTGCGCGGCCTTTCACAGAGCCTGGTTTAGAGGGGCACAGTTCTGTTACGCTTATTGTACTATCTTCACTATACCTACATCACTATTCTTATACTTGATACTTGATAATACAGATTTATCTGCAATAGTTAAATCTTGAACAAGGGCCCCGGGGCAAAAAGTTAAAATTCGAACATTCTTTATTCAACTAGGATATTATATAACGTTTTCGAACGTCGTTCATGGGGCCGAGGAGCCCCATGAGCTTGGCGGCCCCGGAACACTGGCCCGGCTAGCCCTACGGTAGCTACGCCACTGATCTTGTAGCTAAATTATTAATGTAGCTAATAAAGTCAATAAATAATGAAAAATATACCAAAATTTTCTTTTTAACAATATTGTAGAGTATTTAAGTATTTTCGAATAAATCGCTAACATATTTAAAAAAAAAAAAAAATTGTCAGGAACACAATAATTTTTTTTTTTTTTTTCTGTTGCACAGCCAGCACAGGCCGTTTACAAATGGGCGAGCAATACAGCGTCACAGTCAGAGCTACTGACGCCAAAGGCCTTAGTTCTCAAGGCATCGTGGAATTATCAGTAGCTCCAGGACCTAATACAAGGCCACCGCAGTTCTCATCCCGGGACTACTATGCACCTGTGTCTGAAGGCGCTGCTATTAATTCTACTGTTACTACAGTCACTGTAAGTACTTGCATTACATACAATTAGAGTTAACTATATGGATCAATTTACATACTAGAACCAAAACTACGATATTAGCGTCTCCACAATCTTCGTCGTTGCAACTTGGGCCAAGAAATGTATCTACTCAATATTATAAAGAGAAAAGATTTGTTCGTAATCGATAAACTCTGAAACTACTGAACCGATTTTAATAATTCTTTCACCATTAGAAAGCTACTTTATCAAGGATTAAATTTTATTTCAGAACGCGGGCGAATCCGCGGGAAATGTTTAGTCTTTAATATGTATGTCCCTGTACTACTGTAGGCTTTCGAAAGTGTACCGGCTAACTATTTGACTCAATTCTCTATTTATTTATTTAAACTATTTAAACTTAAATAATATTCTTAAATCATGGCGATTGACAATGAAGCATCATTTCAGGCGAAAAACGTCCACTGCTGGACATAGGCCTCCCGCAAGTATCACCACAACGACCGCTCCACAACGGCTGTATTCAGTAGAAATTTGACATAAGCTCCATACATTTTATACATTTTTTTAAATCTCTAATAGGGAAAATTGTGAATAGAAAGTTTTTATTGAAAACGGCCGTAAATTGTGCTAGGGTAGCTCGCTCTTGACCGATTCTTTTTTTAAAATTTGGAATACCCCTTTTCAGGCGAAAGACCCAGAAAACGAGCCAGTAACATACTCCATCGCATCAGGCAACGATCTCCGTCAGTTCGCGATCGGCTCCAACACAGGCATCATCACAGTCATCAGAAGTCTTGATAGAGAAGTGCTGACGAGATATCAGCTGGTAAGACATTATTCTGTCATCAGTTGTTATTAATGCTGGACGACTATACTGCTGCCCATTTTTGTAAAATAACTCCAAACTTGCCTTTTACGACACGCATTACCGTATAGGTCTTCAAAACGCGGCCCCCGGGCTTCCTGTCTTTTTTTATAGTATAGGATGGCGAAACCAGCTAAAGGCCCACCTGATGTTAGGCGGTTACCTTTGCCCATAACAACTTCAATACCACCTAGGCTGTTGCCTAATTGGTACTGCAAGTCGGTTCGCCAAACTGAGACATGAAGACGGAAAGTCTCATGTGATTGTAATTTCACCGGCACACGTACCCTTCGCTCGCGGAAGCTTCAATTGTGGCCCAGAATTTTTATTGTTTTATCCATCTATAATTTCGTAAATTGTAAGTAAATCATATATTTTCCCTTGTGTTGCAACCGAAAGCAAATATTCTCAACCCTTGACATCAAAAAGGTTGCAGGATCCCTGCTACACATAATACGCATGCCTATCTCTGTCGCCAAATAGCAATGCTTGCAATGCTGTGTTCCGGTGAGAAGAGTACGGGTGCCGTAATGCCGTCGAAATTACAATCACATGAGACTTTCCATCTTCATGTCTCAGGCTATTTGACAGTTGGAAGCATGAGTTAACGCTTAGATTTGTCTCTGAATGTAAGCCTCAGTTTTGCGAACGCGACTTGCAATAAGCCTAGGTGATATTGTAGTTGTTATAAGCCACAATAACCGCTTAACATCAGGTTAAGATCGTTTTGCCATCATATACAATAAATAAAAACCGGCCAAGAGCATGTCGGGCCATGCTCAGTATTATAGGGTTCCTTAAGTAGGTCTAATTACAAACGAATCAAATCGAATATTAATCATTGCTATTTTAGTTTTTGCAAACAGCGCCACATAGCGCTAAATTTAAGAAACTAAATTTAAGAACTGTGTCATATCAATATAACACAAAGCTTCTTTTTGTGATTTTTTAAATAGAAAGTAACTAAAGGAGCATTATTTGCTAAGATCATTTTTCTCTAAGGTCAATGACCTATGAACTAGGACGTCTTAATTATTTTTCAGTTTTCCCACTATAACTCAAAAATTTATAATCACATTATACTCAAAATAATTTTAAAAGTGTGTTTTTATAAAAGTCTATTAATGTGGAAGAGTTTCTACGTTGCATAGTTTAGAAATGGCAGGGGGGGACACATTGCAAGCCACTTTGGCGGGCTGTATTTCGCAGATGGTATACCTGATAAAAAAGTTGTGTATGAAACATTACTTTCATTTTAGTAGACCTATTCAATGATACCTCACACGAGGGGGAGCAGCAAAAAAATAATTTCATCCCCATTTCACATGTATGGGCGCCACCCTTAAAATACGTTATCAAGATTTTTTTATTCATTTAAAATTGAGATCTATATCTAAACCATTTTTTAACAAAATTTCATTTACTTATGTTTATAACTGTAGAAGATATTAAGCTGTAAAGGATTAGGACAGACGGACAGACGGACGGACATGACAAAACTATAAGGGTTCCTTGTAGGACTACGGAACCCAAAAAATGAAGCGACACAAAACAGTAAGCTCGTTTTGCCATCTCTCTCTTCTTCGTGTGCCTCATTACTGAAAGTCATGTCCGTTCTAATGGGCTGATACTATGCTTCTCTATACATCTCGGTTGCCTCAATGCTTCAATAACCAGCAGACCAGTCAGAACTTTCACCTTTTTTTTCTAAAGTGCTTGCGTTTGACCGCCACCTCACCTGATGTTTAGCGATGGTGCGATCGACGATGGTACACGCTTGCCCAGAAAAAATCTACTCACTCGAGTCTGATTATACTTATCGGGAAACACAGACCGGCAAAGAATTCGACTCTTTAGCGGTACGCATGATAAAAACGGTGATCAAAAAATACCTAATCGTGATTCCAGTTGGTGAGAGCGGAAGATCCAGGCAGACTGGCGAGCACAGCGACAGTCAACATCAAAGTCACTGACATCAACGACAACAACCCCAAGTTTGATGAGGATTCATACCTGTTCCATGTTAAAGAAGGTACATACATAACATAACATAACCAGCCCATTACTGTCCCACTGCTGGGCACGGACCATTTCTCAGTACGAGAAGGCTAAGGCCTTAGTCCACCACGCTGGCCTAGTGCGGGTTGGCGGACTACACACACCATTGAGAACTGTATAGAACACTCTGGTGTGCAGGTTTCCGTACGATGTTTTCCTTCACCGTTAAAGTAAGTGATAATCGAATATAAATCCACACATGAATACATAACATAACATAACCAGCCCATTACTGTCCCACTGCTGGGCACGGACCATTTTTCAGTACGAGAAGGCTAAGGCCTTACTCCACCACGCTAGTGCGGGTTGGCGGACTACACACACCATTGAGAACTGTATAGAACACTCTCTGGTGTGCAGGTTTCCTCACGATGTTTTTCTTCACCGTTAAAGTAAGTGATAATCGAATATAAATCCACACATGAATACATAACATAACATAACCAGCCCATTACTGTCCCACTGCTGGGCACGGACCATTTTTCAGTACGAGATGGCTAAGGCCTTACTCCACCACGCTAGTGCGGGTTGGCGGACTACACACACCATTGAGAACTGTATAGAACATTCTCTGGTGTGCAGGTTTCCTCACGATGTTTTTCTTCACCGTTAAAGTAAGTGATAATCGAATATAAATCCACACATGAATACATAACATAACATAACCAGCCCATTACTGTCCCAGTCAGAGGCGCGGTCCGGGATCGAACTCACACCCTCCTACATGGAAGGCAAGTGTTCAACAACTAGGCTATCACTGCTTAGGTAAACACATTGCATAAAAAAATTCAAATAAACATTTATTCCAGACTAACTGATGCCCATAATTTGTTAGTAACAATTATTATCTTACAACTATGTTAGTCACAGAAAGTATAAAATACTCCACTTTACAATCATCAGGTCACATGCAGTCTCCCACAACTGCAGACTCTGGTCTCTCAGCAACCATTCTTAGGATTCCGTTGCCGCGCAGTTTAGCACTCCACCTGTTCAAAACCATTTGGCAAAGCCGATTTAAATAACATACATACATAACCAGCCCATTACTGTCCCACTGCTTGGCACGGGCCTCTTCTCAGTATGTTGTCTTGTCAGTACGTGTTTTCTCGAACTACCCGCGGTTGGTTTTTCGTAACGTCGCTGTCCGTAACAAGATATGCTGAATCACGACACACAATGCTGACAGTTTCGGCGGACATACATGTAGACATACCACGACGCGAACACTTCTCGATTACCGGATTCCACGAGGAGGACAACCTATATCCATTTTCCCGATTGAAATTTTTATATTTCTTTATCTCAATCGCTTCTCGTATAATTCTGGGATAGTAATGACGATCAGTGGAGAGGATTTTCGGGTCGTGTGTGTATCCAATGTTTGTTATGTTTTGATATTATTGTGCGCGACAAGTCCCGTAAACATAGTTCAATATGAATATTGACTGTTTCTCAGATTTATTTCATCTTGAAAAAACCCCAAACCTAACAACTAATTACACCGATGTATTGACATTTAATTTTAATTTTCCAGGCGCATCAAACGAGTTCGTAGGCTACGTCCACGCAATAGACGTAGATGAAGGTGTCAACGCCATGGTCAGCTACAGTATACCGACGCATTTACCATTTAGCATAGACAACGGGACCGGCATGATTAATACCAACACCCAACTGGACTATGAGCAGACCAAGGTAAGGAAAAAACAATCAATAAAGTTTCAATTTCTTTGTACTTAAAATCACACCTCTAAAGGGGTTATTGTACTCAGTATGAACAACTTTTATTATGGAATCAATCCAGAAATCACGAAAAAAATCTGCTGTTGCTAACCTTTTTTTGAGTTACACTAACATAAATGTATGTAGCAGAGCTGCTGATTTTTTATCGCAATTTCAAGGTTGGTCCCATAGTAAAATTGTTAATAATGATGAGTAAAAACGAGCCTTTTAGACGTTTTCAGTTATTTCAATGACATGTTGTATATGATGACAAAACCAGTACAAACAGAGTCTATTTTGTATGAAACTTCATACTGAACCAGTTCCGTTTATAATGGTTTAGTTACCTTTGCTATGCGGTTTATTGTACTGGCGATTTTGTTTAGATATGAGAGATAACTAGGTTTATACCTGTAGTATAGATGCGTTTACAGATATAAAATATATATGCCTTATTGTACAACATAACACCGTACACTGTATACACGTATACACA
This sequence comes from Asteroscopus sphinx, assembly GCA_949699075.1. Taxonomy (NCBI): domain Eukaryota; kingdom Metazoa; phylum Arthropoda; class Insecta; order Lepidoptera; family Noctuidae; genus Asteroscopus; species Asteroscopus sphinx. Next base: position 19,928,978 of record OX453013.1, read on the forward strand.
GACCAGTAAGCATCAAGACGCTGCTTAAACAAAATTTTGCATGTGAACGCAGTCGTAAAATGTTGGCGGGGACCGGGAGGCGGACGGTGCGTTATGATTGGTTGGCTCAAAACTTAGGTGGTATGACTCCGTATGATTGGTGCCGCTCGCTGACGGACTGACGTTCTGATTGGCGGTGGGGCGTATGATATGCAGTGCTACTGCAGCGTTGTGACCGGGGGTGTTCTGCTAATCGGCGTCTAGAGGCTTACTGGTCTGTGACTGTATATCATAACATGTAAATTAAACGGTACATCATGCAATCATGGCGGTGTTATCGCTAAAAGCGATATCTTCCAGACAACTTCACACACTTCTTCGCGTGCACAATTACTGCTATTTGTAGGTAAAAACTGAACAACTGTCTGTAGGGAATACAACTATTTATTCTGTATGGCAACCGATTCTGCGACCTCGAGGGCAATTGCGTAACTCATTTGACAGTTTAATTTTGATGTAAAATTGAAGACGATGTTGATAAACATCGCAATCAATTGGAATTGTGTAACGACGTAGCGGGACTTCATTATGAAGTAAATGACGTCAGGAGGGAAATCCATTGCGATGTAAATGACGTCATGTATGTTAGATCACGTTTCTTTGTGCATGTAAGCTGCTGCAAGTATGCATTTTAAGCTTTATAATTCATTCAATTTCATGATGAATCTCTCCGACATCGTAATCAACAGTTTTGTAGTTACGCAATTCAAATTGTATCATTCGGATTCAAACGTCAAAATTGACATTTTGTTGATTGTGATGCAGTTACACAATTGCCCTGCTGTAGCATAAAAAACCGAACGCTCAGCCCCTGCGCCAAAAGTGTCGTACGTTTGTGCAAAAAGTAATCAACGAAGAATAAATTGACCGAAATAAAAGTTAGAAGGTACATAATAATTATTGTGTATTAATTTGTTTCCAGGAATACGCGTTCGTGGTAACAGCAATGGACGGAGCGATAGACAAGCGACTTGGCACTGCATCAGTGACAGTACAAGTGCAGGACGTACAAGACGAAGTGCCCGTGTTCTCACAACTCGTGTACTCAGTGCATGTACCCGAAAATGCAGCTAATTACCCCGTGGTTAAGGTTCAGGTTAGTATGGCAATGCTTCGGGGGTCAATATGAGTTGGTTGATAAAACCTCGGAAACTTTTTAGACTTTGAAATGTACTTTATAGCCTTGACATTAAGGTTCATAAAGGTAGTCGATAATTATGAATACATTTGTCAAATGTTTTGCAAGTTATAATAATATCTTGATATAATACGCGTATTATATCCATTGTCTAGTACCCATAGCACAAGCTCTGCTTAGTTTGAGACTAGATTGTGCCGTGCAGACATGTCCCAAAATATTTATATATTTTAAAGTAACTCTGCCCCCTATGATGTGCGAAACAGGTGGCTGCGCAGTAGTAAATTTTGCAACCAAATCGGTAGAGCGCATGTGTGGTAAGACTTAGATACGTTGGTGATCTGAGTGGCAATATGGCGGGGACCCCATGTTCTCGCTATCTCAGTCATGGTCGTTAAGTAATGTTCGATGCTTGCTTTCGTCCCGCTCATACTTATTACACTATATTCAGAGAGGCACAGTTATATTACTCGTATTGTTGTTTGACTCAAACTACTCTTAAATTACCCTTGTCGGTAAACTAACCATAAAAAATACTAACATTCCAGGCTGAGGACCCCGACACAGTACCAGAAATAACGTACACAATTCTAATGGGAGACACCGAGCTATTCTCAATAGACCGCAAGTCTGGTATGATCAGGACTTTGAAGGCTTTGGATCGGGAGATGACGGCGAGGCATCAGATCATTGTGGGGACTGAAGAGAATAATGGGGAGAGGCCCGGAGCTACTACTACTGTTGAAGTTTTGGTTGATGTGAGTACGATGATTTATACCATGTTGTTGGATCTATCAAATAAATGGGACTTGAATGGAAATCACTAAGCTATACTATAGACGTATTTTTTTAACACAAAGGAGTTCATAGTTGGATTTGGTTAGCAGTTCCACGGAAGCGTTTTGGTTGACAAAAAAAATATCGATCAAATCAAATAATTTATTCGCCAAGCTTTACTTACACAATTAGCATTCTTCCGTGCCAGAATTAAATTGCCAGAAATAATTCCAAAAGATGTTCGTTCTGGCACAAAACTCTATAAAACATTCCACTTAATTTGGTGTTGAAAACTTAATAACGGATTAATCAGAATTTATCGCATGTCTTTTTCGTTTCTTTGTCGAATAATGACCACATTTTTATGTTTATTTCCAGGACAAAAACGACAACGCGCCAATATTCACTTCCGTCGTCCGTCCAGTCACGATCGAAGACTCCTCTTCCATCGGCAGCCTGGTGCAGACTGTCGTCGCCATAGACTCTGACACGACACCCCCCAATAATAGGGTGCGCTACAAACTAGTGGGGAGGGGGAAGGCTTCCATATACTTCCATGTCGAGCCCGATACAGGAGCCTTGAGGGTGCGGGATGATCTGAGAAAGGAGACTGATAGTGAATATACTGTGAGTTGCATTTATATGTACTTAACTTACTTTTTTCATTTACTTTATAAGGATTTAGGCCATAGGTCGTTGTTCCGTGTGGTGCCAGACGTAAAGAATTGCACCACCCTATATCTTCTCATGGGTGTCGTAAAAGGCGATTAAGGGATTCACCAGAGGATGGGCAGCAATAGTAGTAGCATCTGAGTATTTAACCAACCAACTGCGATCGCCAACCCGCCTGCCAAGCGTGGCGATTATGGCATATCCCCTCTTTTTGGTGGAGGCCTATGTCCAGCAGTGGACGTTTCTTGGCTGAAATGATAAAAATAATAATAATAATTTATTCATTTATTACTCTCACAATGGATTACATACACATTTATTACAGGTACAAGACTACATAGTTCACATTGTGAGAGCTGGTGCCTGTTGTGGGTTCGTAAAAACCTGTTACAGGTCACCTGGCCCACTCAGTGGCTGCATACAATCTTGGCTCCCTGTGTAATGATGATGATGATGATCTGTCCCTTCATCCGTCATCAACATCATCATTCACCTGTCTGTGTGTTCATTTGTCTGTGGGATTCATGTTTTGTGTTTCATTACTATTTCCAGGTGGACGTACAAGCGTACGATCAAGGTGAGCCGATGATGTCATCAGTATCCAGCCTTACTGTATACGTCAGCCACTCTGCTACAGTGCCGCCAGATGTAAGTATACATTGAAATGATCGTTCAGAAAAGAGATCAGAGACTTCTTTATACTGAAGGCTAATTCTCGTAATTAAAAACGTTCAAACATAGTTCCAAACTAATCCTGACAAAAAAAAACCTATAATGCTCCGTGAGGCTATTGAAATAAAAAAACATCCTAATTTTAATAGAGAAGATGGTTGGCACCTACCACCTGTTTGGAACCCAGTCCTAAAAATAATCAAGTCCCAAACAGCACGCAACACTGTTAAAGATAATGACATTGTGAGTGATGACTGCGTGCATCGAAACGATTTTAATTAATAAAAATTGTACGGTAGATAGATTTTTTTAGATATATCTGTAAAGACGCTCTTCATCTTAGTCTTCTTGCGACCACGAACGCTGCCAAGCTTTCGGAACGTCAGGAAAACCAATTTAAATAATATACGCGATGTAATCCGGTTAAACTTTGTTTTATTATAGTAATGTTCCTGTTTGCTGTTTATTTGTAACAATAATGACCAAGTTTCACAAATTAACGGAATTTAATAACGAGAATTGGCCTTCTGATCAAAGATTTAAACAATACCTAAAGCACTGAAAAACTTGGTTTAACGTGAACATAATCCTATGAAGTTGTTTTGCATCATATTAAGTTTCTAAGTACTCACAATCATTATATCAATATCTTCTGATGATTCACAAAACAGTTGCATTGCGAAAGAAACTTTCTAACTTAACTCCTACCGAAATATCTGCAAGTTATTCTCTACTTTTTAAAATTCCTTTTAAACTGCTCAAGTCACGTCTCTCTCTCTTTCTCACCCTGCCTTTTTCTATCTCTTTCCTTCTCTTAAACAACATAACTTCTTCGCAGGTGGGCCTCGGCTTCGCAGACACAGTATACACGGAGCACGTGGCAGAGAACTCTCCGAATGGCACTCTCGTGAGGACCCTCCCTCTGTTGAACAAACGGGAACATTCTCCCGATACCCCTCTTAAGTGCAAACTCACTGAGTCCTCGCAGAAAGGTAAGGTGGAAGGTTAGTAGCGAAATGGAGACAAAATATCACTTTATTTGTGTTACTCTTTTTGCTACACTATTATGTTTTTTTGTTCTATTATGTTCTGTATGCGTATTATAACTGTGCCGTTGTTAAGTGTAAAACAGGTGGCTGCGCAGTAGTAAATTTTGCAACCAAATCAGTAGAGCGCATGCGCAGTAATGGCGGCAAGACTGATAGGTTGTTCTGCTTGTTCATCTGAGTCGCAAGATGGCAGGGAACCGCATGTTCTCGCTGTCTCAGTCGTTTGTTAGTGTTCAATGCATCCTTATGTCCTGCTCACACTTATTACGCGACTGTATCTGCGCAGCACTTGGCAAAGCCTGGTTTCAGTTATATTACGAGTATTGTACCTTATTCATCTTGTGTCTTCGCAGAACTTTATTTACGGTCAAAATTAATATCCCATCGATTTACGATTAGCCCTTCTAGACATAGAAATTTGACATAAGTTGAATGGAGTTTATGTCAAATTTTTTGTAGGGTAAATCGTGGGTAGATTGGATGTTCATGTTAGCCGTTAACAACTTTTGTGAAAGAAAAAGAAAATTGATTGAGGTCGAGGTGAAAACGAAGGTACAAATTGCCTAATAAAAAAAAACTACGACTCTGCTTCGACTTGCTTAATGGAGTCGTTGGAAAGAAATCAGTTATCCCAAAAAGAAAAACAGTAATACTTGATGAGCTGTGTTCCTATGCAAAAGGTACGCGGTTGCCGTTGACATAACTGTCACATAAGGTTTTAAATGTTCATGTCTCAGTTTGGCGAACGCAACTTGTGATGCCATTTAGGCAACAGCATAGGTGGTATTACACAGTTTATATGGGCAAAGGTAACCGCTTAACATCAGGTGGGCCTTTAGCTCGCTACGCTATCCTATACAAAAGAAAAACATGCGAACAAAACCACTCCGGTCCGTTTTATGTCTCACTCACTAATTTTCCATTTCCTACTTATTAATGTGACAACTGATTAACATTCCTTTAACAGTATCCAATTTCTTCACAGGAGTGTTCTACGTGAAGCTAACAGAAGAAAGAGACTGTGCCATCTACCTCAACACAAGTTCCTTAGACTACGAAACTCTTGGAGAATATTCTTTAGAAGTCCAGCTTGAGTCCATACAGGGGCTCATCAACCCTGAAAGCAGTAAAGCAACGATCAAAGTACATGTTACGGATGCGAATGACAATGCTCCAATGTTTGTGTTCCCTGAACAGAGTAGCTTAGCGGCCGCGAAGGGAAAGTACTTCGCGATTGTTTCCGAAGATATGTTGTTGGGGACCAATGTGCTGCAAGTTAAGGTAAGTTTTGAGATTACAGATTTGTCTTGGAAGTTACTAAATATAGTACAGTTGTTTTATCTCACGAAAGCGGGTGAGCTATACTTGTGGTTCAATGCGTACAGACACGCGCTCTTGTGTGCGTAACTACAAACTAACTGAGCGCTCCCGAGCTTACGCATGCAAAGATAATGTGCATGTACACACACACACAAGTATGGCTCACCCGCTTTCGTGAGATAAAACATCTGTATTATATGTTTAATTTGAAGCTTTATAGTGATATATAGTGAATAGTGATGCTTGCATTGCTGTGTTTCGGTCTGAAGGGTACGGGTGCCGGTGAAATTACAATCTGAGACTTTCCATCTTCATGTCTCAGTTTGGCGAACCGACTTGCGGTACCATTTAGGCAACAGCCTAGGTGGTATTGAAGTTGTCATGGGCAAAGGTAACCGCTTAACATCAGGTGGGCCTTTAGCTCGTTTCGCCATCCTATATTATAAAAAAAAAAAAGGGTTTTGCCACACCAATCGATCGTTCAAAGATGTGGAAGCCTTGAATGATCGAAGGATACCGGTCGACAGTCGATCTATGTTATTAATACAGTGGGCTCTCGGAGTGGCAGTGTAGGAAAAGGCCACGCGAGACCCATTCTGTATAAATCCATAATAATCGAGCATAACAATTTGATGTAGTGAGAATTAACGATCAACGACTTCGAGATCGACGTCAACCAACCGATCTCATTCTACCATAAATCGACGATCCATCGATTGTTATGGTAACACCTTTAAAAACGATTTGCCTTTAAAATGTGGCTAGTATTCAAAATAGTAATTGTTCAAGATAGAACGTCTTGTCTCTAACTGGACTATGGTACTTCGGGATATAAGCTCCGCCTACTTTCTGCCGTAAGATTGCCATAGCACTTGCGTTGACTGACAGTATAGTTAGATAAGTTGCGATTCTAATAGTAAAATAAAAACATTATGACGTCACGATTAGCGCCGTGGCTGAGCAACTGAATTCTGCAATAAGGGTTGTGGATTCGATTCCCGCACAGAACAAATATTTATGTGATCCACACAGTAAAATTTCCCCGGGTCTGGGTGTTTGTGCATGTAAAATTTATGTTTATAAACGCAACTATGATACAAGACAAATCCTAGTGTAGGGTAACGTTTTTTTAATAAAAATGCAGGGAATTATAATTGTAATTAGTCTAGAACTAAGTACCTATAATTTTATAATTACCTGCATTACGTAATTATATTTAATAGGTTATTTAATCACGTTACCGATAGTATTAATTAGTGAAGCCATCAGTATAACATTATACAAACTACATTTTAGTGATACCTACGACTGCGAACAGTTCACTTATCATTCATCCATCATTCCAGGCTAAAGACAAAGACAGTGGGGACTTCGGCAAGCTAGAATACCACAAGAACTCTTGGACGAAGGCTGCAGAAGAATACTTTAGTCTTGACGCGGATACGGGAGTGATCAGTAATATTAAAACGTTCGAAAATGTGCCCAAAGACGTTCTACCGTTTAAGTTCAGTGTGACAGCGAAGGATAACCCTAATTCTGCGCAAGATTATAATATTGCAAGAGCTTCTGTTGTGGTGAGTAATTTTATTCTTTAAGTTTTGGTGGTATCTTACATACATACATACATATTATCACGCCTGTTTCCCATTGGGGTAGGCAGAGACTATGGATTTCCACCTGCTACGATCCTGACACACCTCTTTCGCTTCATCTACGTCCATTAACCTCGTCATGCATGCTCGTCGGTTTAGAGAACTCTTAACCTGGCATTTTTTGAGAACATCCGCGATTTGATCGCGATTCGTTCGCCGAGGTCCGTCCCCTTGGTTGGTATCTTAATCTTAACTATTATAAAATTGTAAACGTCTGTTTGTTTGTTCCAGCATCACGCTAAAACTACTGGACCGATTTTGATAATTTTTTTTGTTGTTTGAAAGCTGATGATCTGACTAAAAAACTGGTATGGGTTTTGAGAAAGAAAGAAAGAAAGAATAAAAGGAAAAAAAAAATCGTGGGGTGCGTCCTCGCCCGACACATACGAAGCTTCTACGCATTTGCACGAGCGGATAGTAATGTACGATGGCTGGATAAATGGCTGAGCGAGTGAGTGAGTGAGTGAGTGAGTGAGTGGGCGAGTGAGTGAGTGAGTGAGTGAGTGTTTGAATGATTGAGTGTGAGAGTGGACTGGGATTGGGACAGGGACTAGGACCGTGACTGGGACTGGGACCGTGACTGGGACTGGGACCGTGACTGGTGCCGTGACTGGCACTGTGACAGGGACTGGGACCGTGACTGGGGCTGCGACTGGGACCGTGACTGGGACTGGGATTGGTGCCGTGACTGGGACTGTGACAGGGACTGGAACTGGGTCCGTGACTGGGACTGTGACCGTGACTTGGACCGTGAATGGGACTGGGTCCGTGACTAGGACTGGGACCGGGACCGTGACTGGGATTGGGACTGGGACTGGGACCGTGACTAGGACTGGGACCGCGACTAGTACTGGGACCGTGATTGGTACTGGGACCGTGACTGTGACTGGAACTGGGACTGGGACAGTGACTGGGACTGGGACCGTGACTGGGACTGGGACCATGACTGGGATAGGGACTGGCTCCGTCACTGGGACTGGGACCGTGACTGGGACTGGGACTTTGACTAGGACTGGGACTGGGACTGGTACCGTGACTGGGACTGGTACCGTGACTGGGACTGGGACCGTGACTGGGATTGGGACTGGGTCTGGGACCGTGACTGGGATTGGGAATGGGTCTAGGACCGTGACTTGGACTGGAACCTTGACAGGGACTGGGAATGGGACCCTGACTGGGACCGTGTTTGGGACTAGGACTGTGACTGGGACTGGGACTGGATCTAGGACCGTGACTTGGACTGGGACCGTGACTGGAACCGTGACAGGGACTGGGACCGTGACTGGGACTGGGACCGTGACTGGCAGCGTGACTGGGACTGTGTCCCTGACTGGGACAGTGTTTTGGACTGGGACCGTGACAGGGTCTGGAACTGGGACCGTGACTGTGTCAGGGACCGGGACCGTGACTGGGACTGTGACTTGGACTGGGACTGTAACTTGGACGTGGACTGTGCCTGGGACTGGGACCGGGACCGTGACTGGGACTGTGACTGGTACCGTGACAGGGACCGTATCTGGGACTGGGACCGGGACCGTGACTGGGACTGGGATCGTAACAGGAACCGTGAGCGTGACTGGGACCGTGACTAGGACTGGGACCGTGACTGGGACTGGGACCGTGACGGGCTGGGACCGTGACTAGGACTAGGACTGGGAACGTGACTGGGATTGGGACCGGGACCGTGACTGCGACCGGAACTGGGACCGGGACTGGGACTGGACTAGAATTGGACTCGATTGGACTCGACTAGATTCGACTGCGCTTGGCTGGACTCGACTGGACTGGACTGGACGGTCTGAATGAAAGGATCGATAGATGGAACTGGATTGGACTGGACTGGACTGAATTAACAGGATCCGTCACGTGAAGAATTAGCCGTTAGCAGAATTTAACGCGAGCGGAGCCGCGGGTAAAAGCTAGTTATACTATAAAATAAGACGTAAAATATGTTACAGTACGACACAAAATACAAGGCGCATCGTCAATCTTCGTTCGCGCAGACACGAAAAGACGATCGAGGAAATCACCTGAAACATTTAAAAAAAAAGACGTGTGGCACTCGGAGACTGCCGCGGTAAAGCTATTGCATAGCATAGCAAAGAGGAGGTGCCCTAACGCCGAAACTCTAAGCAGGCATGAGTCACCAGATTGCGGGGCGAAGAGGGGGATTACGCATGCGCAGTAACGCCGATACAACCAATGCCACCTAGAGGCGATTTGCAGAACTAAAGAGACAAGCGTGATATTTCAAAAAGTCATTAAAAGTTCTGCTATTCATCGATAGATGGCAAAAGTAAAAAGTATCACCGCTGTGCCGGTCGTAGTGGGGGGTGTTAGGTTATTTTCGTTACGGAATTTCTAGATTCGGTCTCCACGCTCGGCCCGCGATAAAAGCTATGCAATAGCTTAAAAAATTGCCTTATTCTATGCCCATAAGGTGTTAAAATTGATTGCAATGAGGTTTTTTTTCTATTTCGCTCACATGCTCACGTACTCTAGTAGTGACTGAGACTTTTGGCGCGCGTCGATGGTGTTTTCTGATTGATTAACCAATTTCCCACGTATTTAAATAGGGTATTTGACAGTTTTTTGAAATCTATGTAAAACGATGGCGAAACATGCAATTAAAGCATTCATTAACAAATAATTACTAAAATATGCTTTTAAAATTAAATAGTCAAGATTTTTATTTCTCGTTTTAAATTTCGCACAAAAAAGCTAAGTCACGTGACATTATCGTCAACCTACGTCACTTCAGTGTCGCAGGTGTAAATTCCCTTAAAAGTACGTCATGCTTACCAAAAAGGTACGAATTAGGAGAAATGTAAAAAATCAGAGAAAAAACTTAAGATTCCAGTTTACGAAACAATGTAGTTAAAAGGCGATGTCGAGAGTTATTTTTATTTTGATGTTGCTTTTATTTTTCGTTTAGTTTTTATATTTCCTTCGAGATGGTTGCAGCGGTGCGAGCGCTGAAAACGGAACGTAGTTTTATTTCTGGCATGAGACATGACTGAGAAGTTTTGTATTTTGTGTTTGAATCACGCACCTACAAAACAAAAGCTTGTAAATTACGTTCATAATTACGTACAAATGCTCATAAGTTTAATTGTTAGTATGTTATAAAGTATTATAACCTGGATCGATAAAATCAAAAAATAAACTGGCTGACATGAATATGTTATTATTATAAAAACTCGTACTCTTTATTTTTACGATCATGGCAACATTTAGGTCGCCCTATGTCGTACAAGGTTCTGACGTCACTCTAAATGGCGGCCAAGTCTCAAGACGTTTTGTATCACGTGATCAACAGATTTAAAAACGAAATTTCAAACAGGAAAATAAAATATTTAGAATCAATTTAAATTTTAAAAACTTAGTAAAAGTTATTCTTCAACCTAAAATCTACGTTGTGTGCAATTTTCATAATTTTTGGCGATACCAGTCAAACAACCTATTGTGTCATCTGCGCAGGTACAACGGTGGGCCATATAAAATGTGTCGTACTGTACATGGTAAATTTTTTCACTTAACTTTACTTCAGGGCTGTTAGCTGTACCTACCCATAATTAATATGGATACAGCTAACAGCTTTCTTTTTGGTTTATTCAAATAACTAGAGTTCTTTTCGCAAAGATGTGTTTGCTTTGCAAAAATCGCCAGTTGTGCTGGACATTGCTAAAGATCCTTAGTGACTCCGCCTTAAGGCGTTACAAATTAAAATTGATGCTCACCATATACAACTCAATGAAACCAATGTATTGCAATACAGTCATAAACACGGACAGTACTAAGTATAATTTTAGATTTTTAAAATATTTACTATTTTGACACATATAATCACAGATATCTGTGCTATTTTGATGTCATGTTTTGCTTTTTTTGTTATGTCAAACAACCTACATTGTCGTCAAGTTGTCAGTCGATGCCAATTATTGGGAATTTCTTGTGTGAAAAGGAGTCTATAATATTGAATAGATATCACAGATGATACAATTTTATCCGGTTACTTCATTAATGTATTGATACTCCTTAAAATATAAAAAATGGTTCTTCTACTGTCCGCATTAAATATAATATATATTATGAAACGAAAAAATTCGCATGTAATTTTCGTATATTGTTCATCTTTGTAACAGTTAAAGGCTATTTTTATCAATGTCCTTTACCAATAGACGTTGAAATGTGTTTTTTTAATAGTCTTGCGTTGACCGCTACCTCACATGTGTGGAATATTTATTAAATTAAAACAAATCAACCAAAGATAGGAAGTTGTTGCTAAGTGCAAAATAACCCCGCTATCGAAATCTCTAGCAAAAAAAAAGAAGAAATCCACCAGGACTATCTTAGAGTTCCAAACAGCATTGCAATATCAGCTTAGTATCTTCAACAGCTTACTTACCTTTAAACCTTTCAGATAAACCTTCTTCAAAAAGACAACCAATTAGTCGTTGAGATATCAGACCTAAACGCTGACACGATGCGCCGTCGATCCCGAAGCTTGCTCACTGCCATCGAAGAGAAGACAGGACTCTTCGCCGGCCTAGAGAAACTGACTTCAAGGCATTATCTAGGAGAGAATGGAACGCTGGAGAGTGATACGAAGGGAACCGACGTGTGGTTGTATCTCGTTGATCCGAATACAGGAGAGATTCTGGCCAGAGAATCGTCGCCTGTTAAAAAGTGAGTAGACTTGTTGAAAGAATTTATTGAATTTTAATATTGCTCAAACTCGTTTGTTTCTGATTTCACGCCATTTTTTTTCTCGGTTCTCCAGATTTCTCGAGAATTCTCACTTTGAGAAGTCTCGACCAGAACTCGTGTAACTCTCGCAAAAGAACTAATTATTTATCAGTGATTATTTCATTTACCTACACGTAATAAAGTTCTGGAGTGGCCACCACGTACTGGAAGGCGCAGCGTTAGGCCCCCTAAAAGGTGGACCGACGACGACCTGGTGAAGGTCGCGGGAATCCGCTGGATGCGGAAAGCGCAGGTCCGCCAAGGGGGAGGCCTATGTCCAGCAGTGGACGTCTTTCGGCTGAAATGATGATGATGATGATGACACATAATAATATCACTTATTAGTTCTTCTTGTGAAGGACAACGTTATGATGTGATTAATATGCTGTCTTATCAGTTGTGTTACATGACTCAAATCATAGAGCATGTTTTGTTCAAAACTGCCAGCACTTTAATTTCTGAAAATATAATTCTTTATAATAAAGTCTGAACTCTAGATCACTATTACTTGCTCTAGAACTGGCTGCGGTGGAACACCTAAACTCATCACCGATCTGACGAGAGCATTCTACTTTCTTTCAGGGCAATAGACGAGGGCGTTCACAAAGCAGTAGCAGCTCGTCTCCAGTCCCCAGTGAGTGAAGTCCGCGCCCCTCTCACTCCCACCGAGCAGCCGCGCAAACCACATGTAGCGGCTGCACCGCTCGCTACAGCGCTGCCAGCCGCTTTAATAGCTTTAGCAGCAGTTGTGTTGGTGGCAGCCATAGCTGCGACCATCTATATCTGTGCTTCTTGGAACAGGTGAGATTTTATTTGTATAGTCTTAGATGCAGTCGTTTAATATGCTGAAAAATGGATTTAAAAAGGAAGCAAAAATGATCCTGTCTAAACGACAACTACACACAACCATCCTATTTCTGTCCTACTCCAGGGCATGGGTCTCTTCTAATAGCATCTACTGCCTGCTTTGTATTTTTCTGATCACCGCCGAGTTTCGCCCAACCAACTTTAACGATATAACCATAATTGAACATTCCTAGGCTGTTAACAGCAGGTGTAAGATGTGGAACAACAATCAACCGTCAGCCTTCGGCATACAGCAAATGTTTCATGAAAAATAACCTCTCACCCGTGACCGACATAGCTTGTAGGATCAGTAAGCTGAAGTGGCAGTGGGCTGGCTATGTCTGTTGAATGACCGATGGCCGTTGGAGCAGACGAGTCCTTGAGTGGAAACCGCGAATCGGCAAACGCAAAGTAGGGTGCTCCCAGCCAGGTGGATTAACGACCTGAAAAAGGTAGCTAGAGGGGATTAGATGTGCAAGGCAGAGGGGCCGAGTGTTGTGGCGCATCTTGGGAGAGGCCTATGTCTAGACATGGCTAGCAGTGGACTGCGATAGGCTGAGTAGATCAACCTCTCTTCCTAAACGCATATACCTTCTCCGTTCCGTTGTGGGTAAAAATAGATGAATGTATGGGCGCATAATTGTTTCATAAAACATTTTCTGTATGATTGCTGTATGCTGCTTTGCTGTCCAGCCTGGCAAACACGGATCGATAGCCAAACGGAATATAAGACAGACCGCATGAGCTGCGTTTGGTGTAACAAAAGCTATACCTTATTCTGACCTGTCTATAAGTAGTGGTGTGTAACTCGGCTCAGAACCGGTTCAAATATTCAGATCAATAAACATGAGCTGTTGAGCTGCAGGTCAATGACGGCTCACGGCTCCGATAAAAGTATCAATCTGCGTTCGTTTCACGAGCGATAAAAGATTTCCATATCAATAAAAGCCTGTTTGAACCGGTAAGCGGGAGCGGTGACAGACGCTAGGATGCAGATGCGAGTCACAAAGTGAGCGAGCAAGCGCAGCTCAAATAGATCGAACGCTCTATAAGCTCAGTGACTAGACTAGCATCGCAGATCATAACTCGAAGTAGACCAGAGACACAAATTGAGCTGATCGGTGAGCAGGTTCATATCTCTGGTTCAAACAAGTGAACCGTGAGCTGAGCTGCAGCTCACACATATTTGTTGAGTTGCCCATGTCTATCTATAAGATGCAGCAAAACTTAACATGAAATATTTTTGCAGGTACAAGAAGCACAAAGAGCAAGCGATACAACAGTACGGTACACTAAGCATGAGCATGCCGCCCGCGCGGCCGGCCTCGGGCTACGAGTCCAGTGAGGACGAGCCCGCGCCCAGATACGAAACACAGGTAAATAAACGTGTATGTACTACGTTCTGTCATTCTCATTTTATTTTGCATGGATGGGTTGCATGGGATATGATCGCTGTCACCGATGTCGGAACTGCACCTTAAAGGCACGCGTTGACCTATCGGTATCGTACGCACCGTACGGATCGCATTGTATAAAAAAATGCGGATGACATCATCGGCATCCAAATGTCAATATTGAACATCAGATTGCTCATAGAACGAACGCTCCAAAGCTTTCTAAAGGCACAAAAAACAAATTTAAATAATATACGCGATGTAATCCGTTTAAACTTGTTTTATTATAATGTGTAGTGATCGCGGAAACCTATATACGGATTCGATATGCGATCCGTACGATGCGTACGATACCAGGTCAACGCGTGCCTTAAGGCCGCGGTTCCACCTGCAAGAAAACTTCTGCGAGAAATATCAGACGGTACAGTTGACTCCAGAATCCGGCAAACAAGTTTGATGTTTCAAAAATTGTTACAAAGGTCACAATTGCGTGATTTTATGCAGTTCTGACCTTTATGTCTACAGGCTTGGTTGTTGTGGATTTGTGATGTTTTTGAAATGTCAAACTACATAGTTCAACCACAACCGTTGGTTTCCGGAGTCAACTTTAGCTTACAAGGGGAAACTGAGCGGAATTACGGATATTTTTCTCGAAGAAGTGTTCTTGTAGCTTGAACCGCAGTCTTCAGACCTTTTTGAGGTTTGATATAATCGAATCGTAGCAGTAAAACTCTTGCTTGCTTTTACTCATACTTTTTTTTTCGTCAAAGTCGTCTTGTGTTTACAAATCGACATAGTTAGACTAAAGCCAATAAGAGCATAGAACTAAAAATATAAACTTTAAGAAATATACAGGACCAGGTAAAACGGGGTACAAGTGGGCAAGGATTTTAACATTGAAATGAGATAGTTTGTTGCCCACAGAGAGTTCAAAAAAATTGTGCTATAATTTGGTAAGGGCCTGTTTCACCACCTGATAGGCACCACAAAGTACATTTGTATTAATAGGAACTATCTGCTAGATAAATTCAAACATAGAACATGACTTGTATGAGTTTATCTGGCAGATATTTTAACCGGGACTTATCAGGATGGTGGTGAAACAGGTCCTAAACATTCTAAAGTCAATCTTATCTTAATGTTAAGATCCTTGCCCGCACTTTTGTCCCTATTTGTGTTTTACGGTACTGACAATAGGAAAAAACAGTAATTAATTTAAACAGCACAGTAGGTAGCTACAATTAGCAGTCTTATCGCTAAAAGTCATTATTTGAGACAACCATTTTGAATGGAATTAAATTGCATAAGAAAAGATAACATATTCAAGATAAATCGAAATATTCGTGCTGAATTTTGAATAACTAAAACTGTTTAAAAGGTCATAATAATGTAAATTGAAACATGTGTTATTGAAATAAGGTTTATTATCAAAAAAAAAATATCATGTATTTAACTATGGCTTTATTTTGAGACAGCGAAACATCTACCCCTACTGCTATGGACACAGAGAAAACATCACTTCTAAATTAAATTCCTTCATGATTCATTAATAAAAAAGTTGCGCATATCGTTGGTGATAAAACTGGTATAAGC
Source organism: Asteroscopus sphinx (assembly GCA_949699075.1). Taxonomy (NCBI): domain Eukaryota; kingdom Metazoa; phylum Arthropoda; class Insecta; order Lepidoptera; family Noctuidae; genus Asteroscopus; species Asteroscopus sphinx. Next base: position 19,944,879 of record OX453013.1, read on the forward strand.
AGAGCTTGTTTTGTATGAAACTTATATACTAAGCCAGTTCCGGTTATAATGGAATAGTTACCATTGATATGCAGATGTGATGTTACTAAAAAACCTTTCTTTTGTTCTAGGTTCTAAACATGGCGGTGGATGACGCAGATTTACAGTTGGACTTCAGTGCAAACAACCACGCGTTTAACATACACAGCGTCCAATATATGTCCAAAGATAATGGTAAGTGTTTTATTACACACAAATAAAACTGTAACATACCTAAATCTATATAACATCATGATCTTTTAAATGTTATGTTCTTTTAAAATCGCATTTTATGACATAAACGGGTAGGTTTGCAAACTTCGCCGTTTAACTTATGTTTAACTGGCTGTATTTATACACAATCTCTGTAGAATGAGGCCACCGTTTCCATGTTTCAATTAAAAATGTACCTGCTCCAAAACAACCATCTCAAATCGAAACGTCGTCGTTGTAAATTTAAAATCTCCCACATGTAAGAATTCTTTCAAAAATATGAAATATGGCTAGTCAAAACTTCTTTTTGAATATCTGTCATACTAATGTTTGACAAAAAAATCAAATCATCATCCACAATCCCAATTCCTTCTGTTTTTGGTATTGGTATTGGTATAACGGGCCATTTTCCGCAACTCCACGCTCGGCGTGTATTTTGCGTGTGGGTGAGAATAACTTGTTTACTCGAGCCACCCCAGCTCCTCGAGGAAGGCCAGCAGACGCTTGATGTTGCTGACTGTCTCTCGGAGAGTACCCGGATCTCCGAAGTACTTAGCCCTGTATGAGGCGACCTCCGGGCAGTTGAGAAGCACGTGGGCCGCTGTTTCTTCAGTCTCCATGCAGGCTCTGCACAGAGGACTGTCAGTCACACCTATGACAAAGAGGTGTTTGTTAAATGAACCGTGTCCGGTGTAGGCGGCTGTCACCGTACGTAGGTGTTGTTTTGACAGCCGGAGGAGCTGTTTCGTGATCTTACCGTCGATGACGGGGAGTGCTTCCTTAGCCTGTCTGCATACCTCGTGGTTTATCCAGGAGTAGTTGTGTTTGTCTCTAGTGCGTTTCCTTACCAGAGTACGTAAATGACCGAAAGGGAGAGGTATTATGGGTTCAGGTCCTACCGCGTCTGTACTCGATCCCCTCCTAGCGAGTTCATCCGCTGCGTCATTGCCTCTAGAGCCACTATGACCTTTAATCCATTGTAGGGTTATATTGTTGGAGCTGCCTACCTGATTTAATTTCTGGTGGCATTCGTAGATGAGCCCAGAGTTGACAGTACAACTGTTGAGAGCCAGTAGAACCGCCATGCTGTCGGAGAGTATTCTAATAGAGTGATCTTTTACCTCCCGTGCCATGACTGCTGCAGTTGCCAGTAAGATGCCCATACACTCTTGAAATACCGTGTTGTAGACACCCAGTGGCGTAGAGATGAATATGTTTAGGTCTTCTGAAAAGACCCCACATCCTGTACCTGATTCCGTTTTGGATCCATCTGTAAAGATCCTAAGTTCTCTGGGATTCAAACCCTCGCACAGATGGTCCTCATACAGTTGGATCTTGTATTTTTTGTCAAAAATGAACTCCTTCGGTATGCGGTCGTTAATTGCTCGCATAAATGGTAATTCCTCAGAGAGTTCATCGAGTATAAGAGTGTGGTGTGTTTTGTAGTTTCTCCAGAGACCCAGCGATTTAAGCCGCACCGCCGCCACTGCCAATTCCTTCTGTTTTGCGTGCCAACCAACCTTGTCTTGTGCCGGTACACAATTTCACATAGAAGATTTAAAATTTGCAACAATGATACGTTTTTTTTTATATTATAGGATGGCGAATCGAGCTAAAGGCCCACCTGATGTTAAGCGATTACCTTTGCCAATAACAACTGCAATACCACCTAGGCTGTTGCCTCACTGGTACGGCAAGTCGGTTCGCCAAACTGAGACATGAAGATGGAAAGTCTCATGTGATTGTAATTTCACCGGCACCCGTAACCTTCGCACCGGAACACAACAATGCAAGCATGACTGTTGGAAGCAGGAGTAGGTACGGTGGTAGTACTTCCCCGGACGAGCTCCTTCACAAGGAGCTCTACTACTACTACAGTTGTTTTATCTCACGAAAGCGGGTGAGCCATACTTGTAGTTTTAATGCGTATAGACACGCGCTCTTGTGTGCGGAACTACAAAACTCGGCCAAAACTGAGCGCTCCCGAGCTTACGCACGCAAAGACAATGTGCATGTACATTTACGCACACAAGTATGATTTACACACACAAGTATGGCTCACCCGCTTTCGTGAGATAAACATCTGTACTTTTATGTGGCTTAGTTTATAAAACCTAAAAATTATTTTCAGGGGAACGAAGTCCAACGCTCTCCGAAACAGCAACCACCGCCCGAGCATCAAGCGTCAACGAAAACGGTGGTACTCTAAACAACATGCATAACAGTCACAACGGTCAACTCTTCGAGCCGATCGCCAACAACTCATCCCTTGCGCGCAACACACAGACGCTCAATAGACGCATCCCTAACTCGCATCCGTTGAACAACGCGATAGGAACATTACCACGTGTTAACAATAATAATGTTAGCGGTGGCCTCCTAGCTACTACGCTGGGAAGGAAAATAAATGGTGGTAATAATCATAAGAAGAAAGCAACGCAGCCGATAATGGCGTATGATGAGATTCCTGGATTACAAAGGTTAGTTTTAAAATTTGTTTTTCCATTAAGTCTATCTAATTAGCCCTGGGTGTAGGCTTTCTTTACTGTACGCTAACTTGTTCATTACACATGCTGTTTCTGAATGGTAGACAACTGTCAGGTAGACCACCAATCAGATGGTCTGACATTCTAACAACACAAAGAGGATTAAATAACAAGGATAAAATTACAAAATTTGTTATTTGCCTCAAGAATAGCAACTTTAGCGTTCTTTACGCTAAAGTTGCTATTCTTGGGGCTTATACCAATTTTAGGATAGGGTAATCAAAGGCAAAGAGGTTTATGAAGGTGCCTGACGATGAATTAAGTGACAATTACCTATGAAACCTAAAAACTATCTACCTGTGGGAAAATCAGAAGAACATTGTATCTTCGAGCTTCGAGCGAATATAGCATTTTTGCGTAGGTACTTAAAATTTATGTTATCAACACTTCCCAAAAATGGTTTGAGCAAGTAGAATTTTCTTAGCTGTAATTTTGTTAAATGTATTTTCTCAGATGCCTTATCTGGTCATATCATAGGTGATGGAGCATTATACTGTGGACATAGCTTGCTCCACAGACCAGTAAGTCTCTAGACGCCGACTAGCCGGATACCCCCGGTCATAAGCATATACAGTAGCACTGTATTTCATACGCCCCGCCGCCAATCGGGACGTCACTCCGTCAGCGAGCGACACCAATCATACCACAGAACTTTTGAGCCGACCAATCATAACGCGCCGTCCGCCTTCTGTCCCCCGCCAACATTTTACGACTGTGTTCTCATGCAATGCTTTGTTTATGTCTTGAGGGTTGCTCTAACGCTATCGCATACCTGTTATATGTAAATAGTTGAACTGCTAATCGTAATAATAGGTTTTTCTATTCCAGGGCATCGGACAACGACAATGTTACATTCGGTAAAAGAAACTTCACCGGTTACACTTACGACCAATCGCCAGTGGAAACTACCACAGAGTTATAAGCGAAAAATTTATAAAAGATAGTGAATAACAAAACTTCTTTCTTTTTAAAGTGTTAACTCAAGACTTATAAACAAAGTGATTTGAACCCCGAAGTGAAAGACTGGATTCCGTCCCAAATCATTAATTAATTTTAAAAACTTATTTTTATATTGTTTGTGTTCAACGAATATAATAATTTCTTCGTGTAATAAGAATACGACTGAACTTCCGAATAATTAAAGTTTATAATGTGAATAACGAATTTTTAGATTGTTATATTTTTGTACTTAAATAAATTTAACGTAATTTCTTAGCCAAGGCTAGTCCCGTTTTTATGAACAAAATGTGCATAATAATGATGTAAATATGGCATTACATGGTGATGTATATTTTTAAGGTACCTGAATTGTAAATACAGGTACAAATATTTCTTCTAAACTATTTTTGTAAATCTCTATTTTTATGCGTCTTTGGCAATGTGCCATCAATAAATTTCGTTTTAAATTTATACGTAATTGTCATCGCTTATACCTATTGGGGCCAATGTTTGTTCTGTTACTTTAATTTGTTAACAAACGAATATTTTTTGACTGCCTTTTGAGATCAAATGTTGGATCTTATGAGATCAAATGTTGGATCCAATGTATTGGCGATAAAGTGAATAAGATTTCATATGATTAGACTTCTTATCTGGAGTTCCGAATAAACAATTATCTATTTCTTTTCATATTCTTTAACTCCTTATCTGGTGGAGTTTCGAGCAAACTTTTTATCTATTTCTTTACATATTCTTTACGAATTTTGTGCCAGTTACTGTTAAAATGTATTATAAGGTTTTTTACTATGTCTATATTTGCGCCTGAAAAGTTGCAACAACACGAACTTTGCCCATATTTTTTATAAGATAGAGAAAGTTCAGAGGAAAATTAATTCCGTCATAAAAATACGTGGGCGTAGATTTATGAAAAATAAATAAATAAAATATAATTAGCATAATAAATAAAATGCTCAGTTTTTTTATAGAATTTTTATTTTTGAATCTGGCTTCAAAATGTGATTTGTGCCAAACCGATACTAACTTTTTTTATTATTTATTTCGTATTGGAGAATAAAATGTTACCTAGTGTAATTTCACTGTATATCTTGTAAAATAATAAAATGTTTATTTTGATTGTGAAAAATAAATTGTATCATAATTTTGTGGTAAAATTGTTAATATAATTTTTGAAATAAATTAATTTTTATTATCTATCTGTATTTCAATTTATCTTATCTATACTACATATTTCAATATAAACGGAACTTTCGAGTCATGAATTAAAAGTTTGCGCAAGGCTAGTATACACTTAGGTACAGATTCCCAATTGAATCTATTATTTTGAAGAAACTCAAGGTATAATTGCTGAGAAAGTAGCAAAGTATGACCAACATAGCAACGAATTAAGGTTGTTGCACACTTATTGTCTTGGCAACGGATCGGCATCGCCTCAATTCACAACTCAAGCCAAGCGGTTTAGAATTCATTGTATTAATCTCCCTAGATTCTAATTCACTCTAAATTCTAAACCACTATTATTATTATTTTCGGTTGATTTTATCTTTTCTTTTCTTATTATTATTCTGCAACGCTCACTAATCACCATCGCCTCGCCTCGGCACAAGCTAATGAATGGCTGGCGGTGAGTGATCTTATCATCAACGCCACGCTTATGTCTCGCCATCACCGTCGTTGAGGGATCAGAGTGCCGATTCAGAGTTTGACACCATATATACGATCTAATGGGTCAACTTTCATTCATAAAAAAACCACTGATTTATGAACAAAAACCGACGCATTCGATCGCGTATACGGTAAGTTGTAAACTCGGAATTAGCACTCAGTACTACGTGCACTCCACTTCACATTCTTTTAACTAAGCCGTCACCCAGCCGTAGCCGTGCCGACACCTTGGAGGTGCTGAGCCGCTCAGTAATGCCAGACGTACGATAATTTCGCCTCTGGTACGATGTACGATACAAAATGTAGTATCGTACGCAAAAGTACGATAATTTTGGCTCAACACTGTACGATGTATATCTATCTTTCACCGAATGCCATAATCCTACTAATACTTATTATAAATGCGAAAGTATAGATGTTTGTTTGTTTAGTTTTTTTTCCAGAAACTGTTAATCTACTGGATTATAGTCTAGATAGACAGATGTATGCAAAATTTCATCCAAATCCATCTACCGGTTTCAGCGTAATTCTTTAATTAAGACGTAAGACTATAATCCAGTAGATTAACAGTTTCTGGGATTAACCGAAATATACGGGCGAAGCTGCTATTATTCCATAATTTTAAAAAGGCAGATTAACATTGACAGCGTCTTTATTACGTGAGTAGAAAGGGCGATTTTCGAAATTCAAGTGTTACCACTAACGTGCGGTCGACTGTACTCATCTGACAACCTTGAAAGAACTAATTATTTCATACTTCTACGAGAATTTTTCGTCTGGTAAAATAATAATTGAACATCGGTACCATCATTCACTTCGATGCGTCTGGCAACCCTGGAGCCGCTTTGGTTAGTCCGGTTACGTACCTGCGTTATGTTGACACCTGGTTGACCGTTGACGGCAAGGCGATGAGGCTAGGCGGTGCTGATCAGGTGCCGAGCTGATAAATGTGTGATAAGCTTTAGAACATCCTTTCAAGTCATTTGGTTGAAAATATACACCGGATTAAACTATAGGGTTGACTCAAAAACTTCAGTACCTTCTGCTAACACAGATGAATTCGGAAATATATTATTAATTATAGCGACAAAAAGTTCCACGTGATTCGCCAAACTATAAATAAAGATCGCGAAATAAGAACGCCTACGCTCTTATGGCCTCCTAGTAACCGCGTAGTAAAATAGTCTATCCTAATGGCGACGTAAAAGCCTCCTAAAGGGTAACAGGTAAGACCCAAAAACCCCTTTAAACCATTCTGAATAGTCGTGTCAAATTGAATTTTAATGATCAAGTCGAATCCTTTTCGTTGCCTTCTATGATGTATTAAGTTGAATCTTTTAGACCGTTTCAAGATATTTCTGAGGTACAGAGAATTTCAAACTGATCGATACTAATAATATTATAAAGAGGAAATATTTGTGTGTTTGTTTGTAATCGATAAACTCTAAAACAAATGAACCGATTCTAATAATTCTTTCACCATTAACGTGGTTTCAAACAGGCGCGGCGAGGCGAGGATTGGGTGGGATGGGCGTGAATTGAAATCTCGCTGACCCTTTCACACCTAAAGATATATATCGCGAGCTCGCGCCGTCTCGCGATGTATCGTTTTGTAATGTAATAAATACACTATTCATGCAGCAATAAAGTTAAATGTTGTACTAACAAATATTTCAATTCTCGCCTCGCACATCCTCGCCTATCCAGACCTTTCACACAAAAGATGGGCGTGATGTGAATTGAAATTTTGCTATACAAATCTCAATTCTCGCTCGGCCCATCTACGCCACGCCTCGCCGGTGTGAAACCACCTTTAGAAAGCTACTTTATCCAGAAGTAACATAGGCTATATTTTATTTCAGTACGCGGGCGAAACCGCGGCAAAAATGTATAATAGATAAAATAGATATCTACGTTAGTTTCCAAGTGATATAAGCTACATTTTATAAATTTCTTTTTCGATATATTGAGCCAAACGCGTCTTTGTTATTGTTACAAATGCTATAGTATAAAGGGGAAAATATTATGAAGTTTTCACCACGATGAAATGCAGTTAGAATAACAGAATTTTCTACAAATACTTGGATAATAGTTAGTTGTTACTGAAAAACTTACCTACAACTTGTTTTCTAAATTATCTATGAGGCAGAATTAATATGGTAAAACACAACATATTTTTTTTACGTGGGGAAATCCTCGTGGACTTACTTCGCCGGAGTGACGGAGCCAGTGTCCGACTCTTACCGACTAAAACCACCACGGTGTTCCTCTGCTCACCTTTGGCCGGGGGCGTGGGATACGATCTGTAGTCTCCATCCACCCCGACAGGTCCCAGCTCGCCCTTACGAGCCCCTTCTCCCCTTGCGGCCTAGCGTTGGCTGCAGTTTCCTTTAAACCTTTCCTGCCAAACGCGCGCGGATCACAACTCCCCACCATCACGGTCCTTAACTGGTCGGGCGTCGGGCTACCCCGAGTCCGTCACCTGCAGGCCCCATCTTAGGGCGGCTGGATGTCTCCTGTGACGCCCGGTCCGTCTACTGCGGGATGAGAGAGAGGGGGTCACCTCTCACTCCCTCTCCGCCACCTCCTTTGCGAGCATCACCTCCTCGCAGAATGAGACGACGGCTTACCAAACGTTCTCGCTTCCGACCATAGACAGAGCCACGGCCGGAAGAGAGAATACAACATAAAAACATTTTACAAGACATTGCTGTGTCCGCAGCTTGACACGGGATTCTCAGAATGGGAAAGAAATGTTTTATATTTTATTCAAAGCCTCATTCTAGGTTTTTCTGTATCGTAGGCAAAGGGATTTAATAAGATAACTTTGTGTCTTTGATCGTAGGCAAAGAGATTATAGGCATAGAGGTAAGATTTAATGTATTTGATTGTAGGCATCAAAAAAGGCTATCATACGAAATACTAAGCGAATAAGTAGCCAGGTTTTAAAGCCACTCCACAACCGCCCCTCCATGTTTTTAGGAAAAGGTTTTTTTATGAGTAATAATAATGTCCTCCTGGCCGAATTTCGGTCACGGCGGCCAATCTCAACGGAGACTAACCATCTGCGCGGGACATATTATAGTGCGCAAACACAGGTGCACTCTCTATTTCCTCACTCTCATAATCCGATGGGACGGCAATTCGACACGACCAGAGAGAGATCAGGCGCAGGACCGACGGCTTTACGTGCTCTCCGAGGCACGAAGGGGTCTCGATGTGTAACGAAACGGTCATCCATCCACAGACTGACCGCGGCTAGTGCAGCTTAACCTTGCAGATCGTACAATCTACACGCTTGCTACTTAGCCACGAGCCCCTTATCATACGAAATACTAAGCGAATAAGTAACTAGGTTCCATGTTTTTAGGAAAAGGTTTTTTTATGAGTACGTACTCTAATTTGGCATAAAAAGAATTGCTCTATAGCTCATTGACAAACCGCGCGCGTCGACCTTTGATGGATCGTCAAACAAGGAGATGGCGGGACGCACTTGTGACATTGCCACGGGAAGAAGGATTATTTTATGGTAGAAAAAAGAACTGACATACAAGACCCTTAAGACGTTGCTGTGTCATCATTTCAATGAGTAAAAATCTTGTAACAATTCTTTAGTAGACGACATGTCTTCGCCCCGCGAAGAAAGTCTGCTTCGGTAGATTGTCACGAATGACGTTGCTGTGTCATCATTTGAATGAGTAAAAAATATTATAGCAATTCTTTGAAAACGATATGCCAATCAATTTTTAATGGTGTTTTATTATCGAACTATTTATGAAAACGGACGGACGGACGGTTCAGTGGAGATCCTCTGCCATCTACACCGACCAGTAAGCCCGCATAAACAAAGTTTAGCATAAGTAAATATTGTCAGAAGGGAAGCCATACCAAAAAAGAGCTCACTCTGTCCCAAAATTCTCATTTATGGGCTATGTTGCTAATAAAAATTGTCAGGCGTTATATTAGTTTAAAGCAAGTGGACTGAAAGTGAATTTTAGAACAATAAATTAGCATAGAAATGTCGTTGATCTTAATTAAGCAATTCCTAAAGGGAAGCCGATGGGAATTGTGTCATATGGACCCTTCGCCACTGATGAGCACACAATCGTAAAATGTTGGCGGGTTACATGGGGCAGATCATCAACTCAGTTTACCGCAGTCCACTGCTGGACAACAAATGCTTGGGGGAGGCCTATGTCTAGCAGTGGACGTCTTTAGGCTGAAATGACGATGATGATGATGACTGTTGGACATAGGCCTTTCCCAAGTTGCGGCCCACCACTGGGCCCTCTGCCTGTCCACCTGGCGACATGATTGGTGCCGCCCACTGACGCAATGACGTCCCGATTGGCGGCGGGGCGTAAGATATGCAGTGCTTGGTGACCGGGGATATCCAGCTAATCGGGGTCTAGAGGCTAACTGGTCTGTGGCCGTCTATCTTTGATAATGCGCGCGTCTGTATTATTAAACATACATTTCACAAAGAACTGTTCTTCCGCAATACAAATTAAAAATCCACCTCTAAAATGGTGCATAAGTTATTACATTACCCAATTTCCCGTCTTCAACCCTTCACGGTGTATGCCCAAATATTTCCTAAGTATACTGCGCCGAGCAATCTCGCTGGCGTACATTTTTAAATTTAATATCTCTTTGTAGCTTGGTCCCCTGTGAGTGTAACGTCGTACAAAATTACAGAAATGTCGAATGATATAAAATTCTATGTTGCCTTATCTAATGGCTTATTCCGTTGCCGGCCCATTCATACATTTGGAAGATGTTTCGCTCTACGTTTTAATGGCTGTACCGTCAAGATTTTGAGTAATGTGTTCTTTGTAACGTAACCTATTTGTTTGTTATGTCTGTGATTTTATATTGCCTTTGATAGTAGAATAGCAGGTCACATAATTATGTTATGGGATTAGTTTATTGTGATTTATCGGACTTAATTTCAATGCAATGCAAATGATGAAAATTTATTTTCTAGAAAACAAAACAGCCAAGTGCGAGTCGGACTTGTGCACTCAGGGTTCCGTACAGTCAGCTGCACAAAGATGTATGTATACACAAACAAAATTAAAACACAAATATTAGGAAAAAACTTCTTAATTATGTCTTAATATTTCACAATCCAGGTATTCGTATGTATTAGCAGATGCTAAGTGTTCAATACCGAAATATGTCAATCCCAATTTTTTCTTAAATTAAATTTTTAATTTCTTTGTGCAGCTGACTGTCCCTATCGCCGATTGACCTACTACCCCGTAGACACAGATTTTTCCTATCTAAGGCCTTTCTTCTTTCCAAATTTCATGATTCTAGGCTAATTGGAAGTACCCTATAGGTTTTGATGAGTGAGTTTGCAAGTATCATAAAACTTTTTAACAAAAAATTGAACCGACGAAAACAGAAACTGAAAAGCGAAAAATAACTAATTATGAGTCGGCGCCAAACGAACTTTTAACAAGCAAAGTGCGTGCAAGTTGCAAGTGGCCGAGCGGAGAACGCATTTTTGGAAAGTTATTGTTTATCGTTGAAAATTTCACGTTGTATTTGATGTGACGTTGTTTTTATTATTTATTTAAAGTAATTTAATGATCTTCGTTGATTGGTTGTTTGGCGCCGACTCATAATTAGTTATTTTTCGCTTTTCAGTTTCTGTTTTCGTCGGTTCAATTTTTTGTTAAAAAGTTTTATTTTTCATTTTTTTGTGGTTAAAATCTAACTCCAGGTCTCCATTATGTCGTAGTGTCTAGAACTATATTTATGTGTGTCAAGTTTCAAGAGAATCGGTTAACAGGCAAGAATTCAGTGGGTGAACAAACATTCATCCCCTGTTTTACTACCCTTAGGGATGGATTTTGATTTTGAAATTTAAATGGGACCAACTTCGAGATATACCCTATCCATTAAAAAAAAAAACATCAAAATCGGACCACTCTGTAAAAAGTTATGCGTGGTCATAAAAAAAAAAAAAAAAAAAAAATATATATACGCGTCGAATTGAGAACCTCCTCCTTTTTTTCGTCGGTTAAAAACATGTGACATAAATAGCTGTATCTTTTGATTGCGTTGATTTACAAGCTCGACACACAGCAGATATTCTACTACTTTCTGCTTATATTTTATTACTTTCAACTTGATACCTTTACCCTATCCTGATAAAAAAGGGCTTGACGACGGAAAACAAAGTGATCCTTTATGTGTTCCGGTTTATTCCTATTGAGGTACGGAACACTAAAAATCAACCATAATATTATTTACAAGCTTAACAAGCTTGCGGCTTCAAAAATAAAGCACTAAGAAATTGTTCTGTTTCCTATTTAATAGATTTACTTATTGGGCCAAAAACTAGACAAATATTTACTGTAAAGGGCATTGAGTTTTGAGTCAAAACTCTTTGACTACATGCAACAATAAAATTATAAGGCAATCCATTTCCTAGGTTGGTGCATAAAATAACTGAAGCACCTCACCGATGTCCCCAAACGGACATCGCTCACAAATTAATGTTTATGAAATTAGGTCCAGTTCGAAGTTTCCCAGTAACTGCTGGCTCGGGAGAAGTTGTCCTTCTATATTATAAAGGCTGTGTTACGCTGAGGCAATACCTACCTGCCGTTATCATTATAGGGCCGGTGGGCGATAGATTGCGGATTTTATCGTTCGCATTGCACGGCCCTCGAGTTGCGGTTATAAGCCAAATGTGCCCGGACGGCGTCAAGTAGGTATTAGGCCTGAAAGTGGGCTACGCTGGGTGATTCGCGAAAGTCATGCGTAGCAGTTCTCGTGGCTCATCCATCAAGTCAAAAGGACACGGCGGAGTTTTTAGTGGGTGCGAGTCCCACAAAACCACAGCGCCTCCTCGGTGGTGTGATACGAAACAGGCATTTTCTCCGGTTAGAAAAATACCTACCTATCAGCTGCGAAGGGTTCATATAACACGATTCTCACCGGCTTCCCTTTAGAATTTTTTTAAATACAGATCAACGACATTTCTATGCTAATTTCATCATCCTCCGAGCCTTTTCCCAATTATATTGGGGTCGGCTTCCAGTCTAGCCAGATGCGGCTGAACATTAATATTTTACACGGAGCGACTGCCATCAGACCCCCGCAACCCAGTTACTGGGTAATACTGACATTCGGAGGTTAGACCAGTTGTCAGACTTTCAGGCTTCTGACTACCCGTAACGACTGCCATAGATATTCGTATGACAATCAGCTTGAGAGCTCGTCGTAATACTCGTAATAGATATTTAGGAAATGTTTAAAAAATCTTTCAAAGGTTTCACTGCTTTTTTGTTTTGTTTTGATTTTGATATTTTGATTTAGCCTGAATACTCGGGCTGAATCAAAATATCAAAACCAGTTTGTATTTGTTTTAGTTTTAATGTATGCACTTGCCTATATTATGTAATTGTGTAACATGTAATTCAAATTTTTACTTCTCTTTGGCGAATTATGTAGCCTATAGCCAAATAATTATAAGTGTTATGTACGCCGTTATTGTCATGTACATCAGACCAGTTACAGATTAGTTAAGAGTATAGTGATTATTTTAATGTACGTGATGTGGCTGTACTTCTATAAATAAATAAATAAATAAATAAAACAACCGGGACTGACAGCTTAACGTGCTTAACAAGCACAACAATTATTGATACAAATCTAAAATAGTGCGATTTTTAGTTTAACATCTAATTTGCCAAACGCACACACACGACATTGAACCAATAACTCATACTGAATCTGTCTTTTTTCTAAATTTTCTCGCAGATAATCATCATCATCTTTTCCATATTAAATTGGTATAATATCCGTAACAGTTTTTTGTGGCGGCAGTCCAAGATTAACCCAATGAACATATTAATATGCATGGTAATCCATAGTCTCCCGCAGGGTCATGCAATCCACCTCATCAATCTTCAGGGTGTTCATCTTGACGTTTATATCCTCTTCCAACTGGATTTGTGTTTGTAGCAAGTAACGCAAAGAAGGAGTAGCCTCGTGCAGCATTTGTTGCAGTTGCTCCTTGCTATGACGTAACATCTCGCATTCGTAGTACAAAGCCTGCCCTGGAGGGTCCCTAACCAGCTCAGCCCCCACTCTTTGAGCCCGTTTCCCGAGCCTCGTGTGCGCTAAAGCCACGTTTCCTTCTTTATCAGACAGCGCTTTCTGTAGCTGCAAGATAATGGTGTCGATTCTCTTGTTCACGAACTAAACTTATTTTAAACTATCGCTCTCTTTTACTAATAGTAGATACAAGAAAGGGATGGCAACCATTTTAGAACTGTCAAATTAGACGGAATTAAAATTTCCATACAAGTTTAGTCGTGATCTCGGAACGTGCCCACTAAAATACAATGAAATGTAACACGTAAACTAATTTGACAGTTCTAAAATGGTTGCCATCCCTTTCTTGTATCTACTTTTAGTAAAAGAGAGCGATAGTTTAAAATAAGTTTAGTTCGTGAACAACAGAATCGACACCATTGTTTTGCATGTTACATTTCTATGCTAATTTATTGATCTAAATCTAAAGTACAAAAAAATAATGTAAAGTCATGTTTAAAGTAAGTTAAATCCATATTTTAAGTTGTTAAATTGTTTTTTTTTGTTTTTTTTTAAGTGCGATCTTAGCTATTTTAGTTACCTACGGCTTACCTTCTGAAAATATTCACCCTTCGCCACTGCTACCGGTAGGTAGCAAGAAGCAAGAAGAAGAAGCCGCAACAAGCCAACAAGCAACAGCTAGCCGCAGTGCTACTGGAGTGGAAAAGTTATTGCATGAGTGTAAATTGTCATGTCAATATTTTTTCCCCTATATTTTTGTTTTATTTTTTTAAAGAAAAAAAAAACAAAAAACAACAAATTTTTTGTATGGCGAAACGAGCTAATGGCCAACCTGATGTTAAGTGGTTACCTTTGCCCATAACAACTGCAATACCACCTAGGCTGTTGCCTAAATAGTACCGCAAGTCGGTTCGCCAAACTGAGACATGAAGATGGAAAGTCTCTTGTGATTGTAATTTCACCGGCACCCGTACCCTTCAGACCGAAACACAGCAATGCAATCATCACTATTTGGCGGAGAAGTAGATACGGTTGTAGTACTTTCCCGGACGAGCTCTACTACTACTACTAAAGCTTTCAAGAAATGAGCATACTTTTTTTTTAAATGTCAGCAACGCATCGGCGACTCCCCTGGATGTCCATGCGCGGCGGAGACTGCTTACAATCAGATGACCCGATTGTATAAAAAAAACTGAGTGTAATGCAATTACACCGGCACCAGTGTGACAAGCTCTTAAGACCTCAAAACGGTCTGTTAATGCTTTATGACGGGTCGATCCCTGCATGATAATAAGTCTGATGAGTTATGGGAGCATGTGGATGTAAATCATGATGTCATAATTCAATTAGATTCACCGGAACGTTGGTCTAGTGATCGCAAGTAAGACGAACGGGGATTTACAACGCCTAAGGGATAATAATACAAAGACCATCGAGATTTAAACATAGAGACTTAAATAAAAAAATTAAAAAAACATTTATTTTTATTTTTTATTAATTAATAAATAAATTCTCAGTAGCAGCCCGGAGTCTGGATTTGTGCCCGCTCAATGGCAATAGGCTCGCCCCCTATTACATGGGACTATAACATAATTGGCGAAATGTGGGTGTATTATTACACCTCTGCCTACCCCTTCGGGGAAATACAGCCGTGATGTTATGTTATGTTGTTGTTGTTATGACATAAAATCATTTTGGCAATGTTGAATCATCAGTTAATTAGTATAATCTATTTTCCTTTTAGGTATGTTCCCTTGAAAAAATAGCAATAATATACTACACGCCATGAATATAGCTGTAATGCCAAAATGAAAGCTATTGTCATTGAAAGTGCGTTTGACAGTAACCTCGCTGGAACGTCAACAAAGAAATTCTTGGAACTAGATCTACAAAGGCACATGTATTTACAGTCAGCAGCAATAAAATCTTTCTATCGACGGTTTTAAAACCGCAAACAGATCTGACTGAATGGAACGGATAAATACGTGCATATGCCATAAGAAAAGAGAACAGCCTATGCATAGAAAGATAGCTCTAGTATAGTAATCTATACTTCTATACTTGTCCAACGCGAGAGTTAAGTGTCCCAAGCTGCCTTCAAAACTGTCAAACAATGTCCCGAGTTGCCTTTAAAAACAGTCAATGTCAATTTTCGTTGAACCACTAAATGGAATAAATAATTAAACTGTGCTAATACTACACATAGAAAAGATTTGTTTGTCTGTAATCGATAAACTCTGAAACTAGTGAACCGATTTCAATAATTAAATCACCATTAGAAAGCTACTTTATCCAGAAAATACTAACATAAGTTATATTTTATTAATGTAAGCAAGCGCAGCCGCGGGCGAAGTCTATTATATTATGTTCTCGTAGCCTGGGTCAGATAGATAATGGTGATGATTCTCAAGCTCACCAACTTAATTCAAACTATTCAATCTTTTTCTAATATCGAAGATAAGAAAGAGATAGCAAGAATTTTAAAACTGTCAAATTAATTACGTGTAGTCTTCTTCGTACTTCTAATCGGGACGTTCCGTGATCATGACTAATCTTGTATGAAAATCTGATTAATTTGACAGCATTATAATTGTTGCCATCCCTTTCTTGTGTCTAATATTAGTAAAAGAGAGCGATAGTTTTTGCCTCGGACTGTACTTTTTTAAAACTGAAACGATCATGTTCAACTTATCTAAATTATACCTGAACCAAACACGTAGGTATTAGCCCTTGGGCAAACAGTACGTACAAAAGCTACCGGACATACCTTTGAAATCTCAGGCACCGTTAAAAGGTTGCGCGGGCTTTCATTATCAACCCTTTTAAAACTAAAAGCCTTTTCGTATGTTCCTGTTTACCTATGTATAAGGTTTATGTAGGCATGTAGTTGGAAGTAGGTTAGTATGTAGGTGGTGCCCTGATTAAAGTATTAATTTGAAGTAACTTTGTATAATCATGGTGACCTCATAGAGGCTCATTTAGTTACAATTTTGTTAATTAGCGAGCCAGGTGAACCGAGAACCTAAAGAAGGTATCTGCAGGCGTAGAAGCAGCAGACAAAAGTTTTGTCTACGGAAGACTAGACAAAACCACATTGTACAGAACTAAAACTCATTTTGTGTATTCTTTTGCAGATAAAAGCCTTGTCTACAGCGTATGCTATGATACACGGGTGTTATGGCAGAACTGCAGAAGGATCCAGTTGGGCTGGGCAGTATTTGGCAAACTTTGCCGAGCTAGACACCTCGCAAAGTTTGAAGATGAAGGTCATCATCAGTGCCTGCCTGTCACGACATATATTGCCGAGACGTGGGCACTGACAGTTGGGCTAGTCCACAAATTCAAAGTCGCTCAGCGAGCTATAGAGCGAGCTATGCTTGGAGTTTCTTTGAAGGATAAAATCCGTAACGAGATTATTCGGAGAAGAACCGTAGTGACCGACATAGCTTGTAGGATCAGTAAGCTGAAGTGGCAGTGGGCTGGCCATGTTTGTCGGAGGACCGATAGCCGCTGGAGCAGTCAAGTTCTTGAGTGGAGACCGCAAATCGGCAAACGCGTAGGGCGTCCAATGTCAGCATCAGGTCAATGACATGAAAGTTATGTGATGTTTGTATTTGATACTTGTACAAATGTATTTAATTAAGTAGGTGCACGGTAATTAGTGATACGGCGGATAGTTTTCATGTGCGAAGTCATTCGGTTTATCGATAAAATTTTGACATTTTAGGAGTAGAATGGTTGTAATCTCAATTTTACTTGCGATTCATGCGTGGCAACTTTCGAACAAACTACGCCTTACATATTGACGGTATTACTTTAAAAAAATTAAAATTTTAATCAAATGTTCTTTTCAGCTTTTGTTTCTGCAGTAAGAAATAGCACACTTATTGTGCTGTTTCAACTTTCGAACAAACTACGCCTCCCATATTGACGTCATGATTTTTTAAAGATTAACTTTAATGTACTTTACAGTTTTTGTTTCTGCAGTTAGAAACAGCGCAATAAGGCATTTTTGCGGGTTTTTGTTACAGTATTTACAGAAACAATTCATAAGGCGTACTGAAAAAGGCAATGAAATGCCCTGGACTATGGTGCATAGTGGTGGCACGTGCGTTCTGCCTACTTTTCCATTCTATCTATTTCTGTGGGTCTAACGCACTGATGTTTAGGTAAAATCATTCTGAAAACTATATACTGTGATTCACAGAAGAAATTATAGATATTTTTTAAATTATAGGATGGCGAAACGAGCTAAAGGCCCTCCTTATGTTATAAGCGGCTATCTTTGCCCATAACAACTGCAATAACCACCTAGGTTGTTGCCTAAATGGTACCTACTGCAAGTCAGTTCGTCAAACCAGACATGAAAATGGAAAGTCTCATGTGATTGTAATTTCGACGGCACCCGTACCCTTCACACCCGAACACAGCAATGCAAGCATCACTGTTTGGTGGCGGAAGTAGGTACGGTGATAGCACTTCCCCGGACTGGCTCCTTCACAAGGAGCTCTACTACCACAAAACTAGATACATGTAAGTAAAATCGTAAAATAAGATTTTTTTATAGAGGTAGGTACTTAAAACCTTTTACACAGTTTGGGCCCATACGGAACCATGGGCATAAGAAAACAGAACATATTATTACATATTCTATGCCATGGGCCCGCGTGACGAACTCACACATAGACAGTTTTATAATTAAAATGCGGTGCACCATTTCCATATCTCACTCCGTCTGTAGCCATTTGGAAAAAAAAAACGACTCAGTGAATTTATATTCTCGCCCCACTAAATCGAACATTGTTCTACATCAAAACAATTTAATTGACAACTTGCTGTGCCCGCGGCTT
This sequence comes from Asteroscopus sphinx, assembly GCA_949699075.1. Taxonomy (NCBI): domain Eukaryota; kingdom Metazoa; phylum Arthropoda; class Insecta; order Lepidoptera; family Noctuidae; genus Asteroscopus; species Asteroscopus sphinx. Next base: position 19,963,204 of record OX453013.1, read on the forward strand.
CGCCCGCTTGGAATTTAGTTTTTGACTATTATTATTACTGAAATAAAGTAAAGCCTATATTACTTACGGATAAAGTAGCTTTGTAATGGTAAAATAATTATTAAAATCGGTTCTGTTTCAGAGTTTACAAACAAAAAATAAATCTTTCCGCTTTACTATATTAAATACATTAATTATTAAAATCGGTTCAGTTTCAGAGTTTACAAACAAATTAATCTTTCCGCTTTATAATATTAAATAAATTAGTACTTATATAAGTATAAAGTATTTCTTTATTTATATATGCTTTATTGTACACCATAAAAAACATTAGGTACATTGAATATGCATTTAAACTATTGTACAAATGGCGGCTTTATCGCGATCAGCGATTTCTTCCAGGCAACCTTAGGATGGACAAGAATGAACTGAACAGAAAATGAAAGTACCTATACCAGAAACCTTTATCTGATAAAAAAACACGCAAGTACGTACAGTCGACTGCGTGACAGTGGTAACACTTGAATTAGAAAACCGCCCTTACTGCTTACGAAATAAAGACGCTGTCAACGTCAAACTGTGTCGTTTCCTGCTGTCTGGAATCCACTGTGTGGTTGTTTTCGCCCATAGCTCCTCCGGCATGCGGCAGATGTGACCAGCCCAGTTCCACTTAAGCTTGGCAGCTGTTTGGCCTACATCAGCAATTTGTGTTTTGGAACGCAGTATAGAGTTTTTTTACGCGATCAGTAAGTCTAACTCCTAGGATACTGCGTTCCATTGCTCGCTGACAAACTCCAAGTGCGGACTTTTGACGCTTTGTCAGTGACCATGTTTGCGCTCCATAGGTGAGGGTGGGGAGGATGCACATGTCCATGAGCTTTCGCTTTAGTGAGAGAGGGAGGGGTCCTTTCATCAGTTCTTTCATCGACCAATAGCTCTTCCAGGCGTTCTCGATTCGTCTAGCTACTTCTTTATCCTGTCTGGCCTGGAAAGAGACTATTTGGCCGAGATATATATATTCATGGACATATTCAACCCCCACACCCCCAATTTCTATGCTACGCAAAGTGCTGTTGGTCATTATCTTGGTCTTCGACATGTTCATCGCAAGTCCGACCCTGAGGCTTGCCTGGCTCAGTTGTTCGAGCATAAGATTAAGCTCAGCTGCCGAAGAAGAAAAAAGAACAATGTCGTCGGCGAATCGGAGATTTGTTAATCTCTTTTCCCCGACGACGATACCCTTGTCTCTCCATTCTGCATTTAGTTTCTGGAACACTTCTTCCAACGTGCCTGTAAAAAGTTTAGGAGACAACGGATCTCCCTGTTAGACCCCTTTCTGGACTGGAAATGACGACCCAGTGGCGTGTATGTGAATGGCAGCCGTGCTGTTTAGGTATACTTTTTGCAAGATATGAATGTAGGTGTGGTTTATTTCTTGACTATCTAGGGATTCAAATATGGCTGCGTGGGTTAAGCTGTCAAACGCTTTGGTGTAATCCACAAACGCGAGATAAAGTGGTAGGTTAAATTCCTGGTGTTTTTCTATGAGTTGGTTTAGGGAATGTAGATGATCGGTAGTGGAGAGGCCACTGCGGAAACCTGCCTGCTCAGGGGGTTGGTGGAAATCTAATTGACCAGATATTCTATTTTCGATTATTTTAATAAAAGTCTTATAAAGATGTGAAACAAGGCTTATAGGGCGGTAGTTACCTATATCGGATTTGTCGCCTTTCTTGTGTAGGAGAATTATATTTGAGTGACAGAAGTTACGTGGAAATATACCTGTTTTTAGGCTTGTGTTAAAAAGGTTGCATATGTGTGGTAATAAGGTGATCTCTCCCACTTTAAGTGATTCGGTTGTTATGCCGTCTTCACCTGGACTTTTATTATACTTCATGCGACTTAGAGCTTGATGAACCTCAAATGCAGTTATCATCGGAAAATCTTCTGGGCACGAGTAGGCTTCAGTCGCCAGTTGGGGAGTTAGTTCTTCAGAATACAGGGATACCGTACATGCTTTTAAAAAATTCTCAATACAAACTTTGTGAAATTAATATGTTCCTTTACGACATGACAGTAAATTTTTTATTTATTAATCGTGAATTAGCTATTAGCTCATCGTTCAATTATTGAATTTATTCAACTGAAATTCCACATGTTTTTGTATTGTATTTTATTGTATTGAAACGTGTTCAATAGCTGATAGCGGATAATTAATGGTTTTAATGAGTTAATAAATAAGACTGGCTGAAAAGAGCGTAGACAGTGGTCAGGGAATTATGTTGATGTTCGTAAGTTTTTTTATACTGACTTTTTCTGGAGGTGTTTTGAGCGGGAAGAGAGCACCGTCAGCAACAGAAGGTATGTTTTTAAATGTTTTAAGGAACCTCACAGATTATATGGGATGTCTATTAAAAAAATACACCTGTACGACGTAGCAGTGTTTACGTATTACTTTTAGGTATATTGTATATGTGGTTATACATATGTATATTCTTTTTATGAAAAAACATAAAAAAGATTAAGAATTTTATAGAACTCATATCAAAACTGTTAAAATGCTGACATTTTAAACTCAAATAATGAAAACCGAACTATGTCAATGTCACAAAACAACGGAATTAGAATAAAAACAACATTAAACTGATTTGTATCTACAGATGCTCAGTACTTGATTCTTGTTAAAATATTTTAAAAACCTAACATTGTGAAGATGTAGGCGGTGGTAAGTTTTGAGACATCAAAATCGTGATACCTAGTTAAAAGTCTGACGTTTCACAACCTAACACCGCCTACGGCTTCACAATGCAGTAACCAGTAACCATTACCTCTCAACGGAAAACTACTTGATTAACAATAGAAGTTTTTAAACTTTCGCGAATTTCACTCATACTGAACTATATTTACGGGACTTGTCGCACAATCGTGCGTGTCGTGTTACTGACAGCGACGTTACGAAAAACCAACCGCGGGTAGTTCGAGAAAACACCCGCCGCTCAAGAAGATGACACCCGCATACTTCAGTCTGCTCGTGACCACGGCAATGTAACTTGGCCGAAACGTCGAGGTTAGTCAAAATGTTTGTTATGTTTTGATTGTATTGTGCGCGACAAGTCCCGTAAATATAGTTCAATACCTGATTTACGTTTTTTTGATTTTTCTGTACCTATTTAATTTTTATTTTATTTCTTACTTTTAGGTGGCTTATGTCACAATTTTTTTCAAGCCGAAATCTCGCCTTTAATAAATGTAAGTTGTATGAGCCAAATCGGTCAGTTAGATGCAAGATGAAGGCCAGTTATTTTCAAAAATCAGCAACACAGTTAATATTTTATAAACGATACGTCGTCGTTTTAAAGGACTTATTAAATGCTACAAACCTTACATTCAAAGTTTAAATCTACTATGCATCTAAGAAAATTAAACCTGAAAATAAAATTTACGGACTTTAAATAATAAAAAAGTGCGGCTAAGTGCGAGTCGGACTCGCGCAGTAAGGGTTCCGTACCTCTCAACGATCTGATACCCCATAAAACTGATTAAATTTACGAGAATTTATCAAAAGATATCAACGTACAGTGCGCGAAATATGAATTTTTGCATGTCTTTCTTACGCAGGTACCACCACATGTGTCTATGTTTGTCTTATTTTTAGTATTTGTTGCTAAACTACATAATATGCACTATAATCTGACCAAGTTTGACGCTGGTATATATTACCGTTTTGAAGATAGAGCAGGAAGAAAAACGTTGAAAAAAATGCATGTTTTTTGAGGTTTCTTGTATGGGGACCCCCTTTGGTTTTAGACTTTTTTTTGTTTTTAGTATTTGTCGTGATACACCTCATAGCAACACAATTTATGAGAAAATTTCAACCGGTTACCTATTACCGTTCAAAAGATACAGCCCTGTGACAGACAGACGGACGGACGCACGGACGGACGGACAGCGTAGCGAGAGTAATAGGGTCCCGTTTGTCACCCTTCGGGTACGGAACCCTAAAAATGGGGTTTTAATTGGGTAATAAAAATATTGAGCTTAAAAAGTTTCCTATTTCACAACAGGCACTGGTGGTACAAAGCCACTGGGTCCACGAGTCATACATCATTTAATTGTAGATTATTATTAATTTCTTTTAGAACCATCATGCCCCAAAAATCAACATTATACTCAAAACTATTCAAGTTGCGTAAAAACTTGTGCGAATTGCCTGGTGACAAATGATGAAGGATCATGCAAACCCTTTACCGGTTGTATTTGTAACGATGGCTTTGTGAGATTCCATGACGATGCTACTGGACGCTGTGTACGTGAAAATAATTGCCGTAAGTAAACACAGGAAGGTATCTCGTTGGAATTATTTTTCTCATCTGCTTCTTTGTTCTTGTCATGTGTACGGTTAAATCAAATAAGCTGGCGAAATTTCACAGACGTGATGGGTGTCGATATCTAATGATGTTAAAACGATACAAAATTACGATGGATAAACTGAAAATTTCATTCAAGTCAGCTGATCACGGGGTCAACAATCACGGGACGCGTGAACTTGTAACATTTTTAAGAAATATTAGATACTGTAATACTACAATTGTTTTTAAATACGTAAAAAATACTGTTCGCGCGTCGTGTGGCCCTTGAACCCGGGATCAGCTGGTTGTAGTTGAAATTATTAGGAAAGTTTAGAAAATCATATTTTTTCTTGATTCATTATCATTAATTATATACTAATTTAGTTTGACATTGTATATATTTTGCTTTATAAAAATAATGGATGCCACAGTATCATGTAGTACTCGTAGCTAGTTTCTAAGCTAACATAATTTAGGTGATGAAGAAGGTGTATATTTGCTGGTTAGTCTACATCATAGCATTAAACCCTATAGAGAGAGACACACATACACAGCCCTAATGCACACGTAACATATGGTTTGTATGAAACAAGTTCCACCAATTTTCGACTAAACATAACGCGCTCTTATTGGCTCCCGCAATGCTACACGCGGGCGTGGAATTGCGCGATCCATTATTAGAGTGCTCTAGCTTACTCCTATTGACAAACGTGCTCTTTGCATGTTGTTTATCTGTGCGAATAAATAGAACTGTTTCTGAATTGTACTACCCGTAATTCATCTCTAACATAACATCACGCCTATATTTTCCCGAAGGGGTAGGCAGAGGTGTAATTAGCACACCCACATTTTGCCAGTTATGTTATAGTCCCATGTATTAGGGGAAATATAGGCGTGATTTTATGTGTGTACAACCCGCACTAGGCCAGCGTGGTGGACTAAGGCCTTCTCATACTGAGAAGAGGCCCGTGCCCAGCAGTGGGACAGTAATGGGCTGGTTATGTGTTATGTGTGTTATGTAATTCATCTCTATAGGGTTTTATGCTCGATGGTCTACATAGATTAAAGACCAAAGCTTACTCAGATTTTTAAGCAAGCATGCACCTAAATTCCATAATCTAAACTGCGCGGTCACAGAAATAGATAGAATGGTTGTAATCACAATTTTACTTGCGATGCATGCGTGGCAACTTTCGAACAAACTACACCTCTCATATTACGTCATATTTTTTTTTAAATTAACTTTAATCAAATGTACTTTACAGTTTTTGTTTCTGCAGTTAGATACAACGCAATAAGGCATTTTTGCGGGTTTTTGTTACAGTATTTACAGAAACAAGTCATAAGGCGTACTGAGCAAGGCTTTGAAATGCCCTCCAGTCTGGTGCAGAGTGTTGGCACGCGCGTCCCGCCTACTTTTCCATTCTATCTATCTACTTCTGTGGGCGCGGTTGTCCCAGAAATTCAAATGAAACTTATTTTTGAGGTGTCTGGGCTTTAAACTAATACAATATCGTTTTTTTTAATGTATGTAGTCATTACAACAGACATGATTATTATGTGTTGTATATCAGTTGATCCGATTGGGAACACAAAAAAGGAAGATGGATATAGCCTACATGTGAATAATCAAAAAACAAACGAAAAGAAAGAAACGTTCAAAATATCTTAGGACAAGTAGGCTAAGGTAGTTTAATTAGTAAACGATTTTAAAGTGTTCATTATCAGACTATGACTATAGATTGTATAGAAAGCTAATGCGTTGTACGCTGTTTTCTATGTTAATCTATAGAGGACGAAAGTAACAAACGCCACCTACAGGAAAAGTACCTTCCTCTCTAAACAGAGATTCGGAAATATGTCTGAGGTCGGTTCGAATCGAAATCGTTTACGCTCTATCGTTATAATTATTTTGTGTTATTTAAAGTACCTATATTTCATGCATGTAAATTGTCGGAATTAGGTATGTTTTTATCTCTTCTACCAGCGTCGCGCCATGACTATTATTATTTACATTTATTTCTTTATTTATGTATGCAAATACATTACATTGAATAAGCATTTAAACTATTGTACAAATGGCGGCCTTATCGCGATCAGCCATTTCTTTTATATTTTTATTATTATTTTATTACTTTTCTTTAACTCACGTACTTTTACACTGCTCTGTAAATCATGATTTTCATGATTTACTATAACAGCTCTTATTCCAATCCAAAAAGAAAGGGGAAGTATTTAGCATCAGCATCAGCTGATACTGAGTATACATTTTCTGATCCAAATACTACATCATCTGGATATATTAATTCTAAATCTTCATCTGTTTCCTCGTCATCATCTTCGTGTACATCAAAAATTAGTGGCTGTGAAGGTTCTTTGTTCTTTTGTTTGATTTATTTATCTTGTTTTGTGCCTTCTAACTTGGTATGTAGTTAGTCGAGGTTGGTTGTTAAACCGTTCATATATTTTGTATACATTTTATGGTTAGCTTTAGCGTTGCATCATCAGATATGCATTTGCGCACCTCACACTATCCAGGCTATATCGAGAATGGTTGTTCTTACAAAAACGGGAGAATTTTAAGATCTGCGAGTTTTATATGAGCTCTTATGACATAGCTGACGAATAGGAAGTGAGATCTATGCAATTAGAACATTGTCATTGATGACGTCTATGGTCTAATGGTTCAAGTGTCGGACTGCTGATCTCAAGGTCGTAGGTTCGATTCCCACAGGACATATAATATACACATTTATGTGATGAACTTAAGTGTTTGTGTTGGTATGGTTGTTTCTTATGTATTATAAGTATGTATTAACAAAAATACTATTTATGTATTATATCCACTGTCTAGTACAAGCACCCATAGTACAAGCTCTGCTTAGTTTGGGACTAGATGGTGCTGTGTAAAATGTCCCAAAAATTTATTTATTTATCTTAAATATCTCGACTCACTCACACGAGATTTAATGAGATTTTTCAGTAATTTTTTAGGAGATTAGACAAAAGTTTATCCAAAATTTCATCTTTTTGACTTCCATTCCGAGACTGTGTCCTATTCCTATTTGACTCGTCTGTAATCAATCATACCACATCATCATCATCAGTGGGATAAGCGTAATATATTTTCTTCCTCCATTCTCCCCTGTCAGCTTTCATCTTATCATTCACTTCTATGTAGCAACCACGCAGATTGGATGATCTGCGAGGTTACGCTAGACTTGCCGCGGTCAGTCCGTGGATGGCTGACCATTTCGTTGCCCATCGAGACCCCTCCGTGCCTCGGAGAGCACGTTAAGCTGTCGGTTGCTATACGAACATCTATGGCAGTCGTTACGGGTAGTCAGAAGCCCGTAAGTCTGACAACTGGTCTAACCTCCGAATGTCGGTATTATCCAGTAACTGGGATGCGGGGGTCTGATGGCAGTCGCTCCGTTTAATTAAAATACTGATGTTCAGCCGCATCTGGTTAGACTGGAAGCTGACCACAACAAAGTTGGGAAAAGGCGAGGAGGATGATGATTCACTTTCTTTTTAGCCAACTTAAAATAAAGGAGGAGGTTCTCAATTCGATAGTATTTTTTTATGTTTGTTACCTAAGAACTCCGTCATTTATCAACCAATTTGGAAAATTCTTTTTTTATTTGAAAGTATATAAATAATAATAATAATGTCCTCCCGGCCGAATTTCGGTCACGGCGGCCAATTTAAACAGAGACTAGCCATCTGCGTGGGACATATTATAGTGCACAAGTGTGTGCGCAAACACAGGTGCACTCTCTATTCCCTCACTCTCATAATCCGATGGGACGGCAATTCGACACGACCGGAGAGAGATCAGGCGCAGGACCGACGGCTTTACGTGCTCTCCGAGGCACGAAGGGGTCTCGATGTGTAACGAAACGGTCACCCATCCACAGACTGACCGCGGCTAGTGCAGCTTAACCTCGCAGATCGTATAATCCACACGGTTCTTACTTAGCCAAGAGCCCCTTGAAAGGATATACTTCCAGATTGGTCCCACTTTTATCAAAATCTAGTTTTGGTAATGGGATCCTTGTGGAACTGAGGGAACTCTTCAAATATTATAGGCATATATAGTGATTTTGGTATTTTCATCAACAAATCAAGCATTTGCATTCAGAAAGCATCATATGGTGAATCTGATGAAGATCTTTGGAGATAAAGAGGGGAACTTTTCAATGGATTACAGCAAATCATCGGGGATTGCAGCAATCGCTTGTCTTTCTACTGTTAATGCCATTAAAAATAGAAAAATTAAATACCTAAAAAAAGTAAAAACCGACTTCAAAAATAATAAAATAATTTGTGTGAAACAGTTTAGGAAGTCGGTGCCTATTTTTTTTTAAATCAAACGGAATCAACGACACCTACTTCCTCAACTTTTTCACATAAATTATTTTATTCTTTTAGAAGTCGGTTTTTACTTTTTATAAAGTTTATTTTTATTCATATCAACCCCACGATCATCACACCGCATATTTAAAAAAAAACATTTTATTTTAATTTTAGCGAATAAATGCAAAGACCCAAATGCAGTTTACAAAAACTGTCCCAATCCATGTCCATTGACATGTTCTAAACCCAAGCCCAGGCCATGTACAAGAGAGTGTCTTAAGGATGGTTGTGAGTGTTCCCCTGGTTTTATTCTCAGCGAGATTGGCGGAAAATGTATACGACCAAATAACTGTCCAGGTAATATTATTAATCTATTTTAGTATTTGTAACGTAAGGTTACTAAGATATACATGTTGAAATTTTAAACACTTCTTTCCAGAAAAGGGGTCATTGTACTCATCATTATGAAGAACTCCTACTATGGGACCAACCCAGAAATCGCGAAAAAAATATCTGTTGGTGCCTACATTTGTGTTCACTTAAATCGATAAAATGTAGTGACCAGCTGATTTTTTTTTCGTGATTGAAAAACCTGAAGGTTTGTTCCCATAATAAAAGTTGTTCATAATAATGAGTACATTGACCCTTTTTCGTGAAAAAAGCGATTTTTTTTTTAAATTTTTGAAGGTCTTTATTAACATCAAAAAATAAAAACAAGTTATCAAAAAGATCTTATTCTAAATGAAAAACTAGCATATTACGATCATTGTTAAATAGACTAAAGCATCTCTTTTAACATTTAACATTAATGTAACATTGGTCTTAGAAAGTGATATTCATAATAATACTTGTTAGTTAATACGTAGGGAAAGAAGCGATAAAAATTTCAGTATGTATGTAAAACAGAATATTTTTTCAAAATTAGGTATAACAGGACGTAAATGCCAAAAATATGCACATTACGTAACAAATGACGAAGCTTATCAGAAGACATGTGGGAATAGATTGTTGCCGACACCAGACACAGCCGGTGTCTCCCGACAATTCACAGGATGCGTCTGTGACAAAGGATTTGTCAGAAAATATGACAATGCTACTGGACCTTGTATGCGGGAAAGAAAATGTCGTAAGAATACACCTTACTTATCATCATCATCATCATCATCATTTCAGCCGAAAGACGTACTACTACGACGACGTTACTGCTGGACATAGGCCTCCCCTAAGCATCGCCACGACGACGGTCCTGCGCTTTCCGCATCCAGCGGATTCCCGCGACCTTCAGCAGGTCGTCGGTCCACCTTGTGGGGTGCCTACCCACGCTGCGCCTTCCAGTACGCGGTCACCACTCCAGAACTTTACTGCCCCATCGGCCATCCGTCCTTACTTATCAATAGCTTATAAAAGATTAAGAAAAAATTGATACATCTGGAAACTTTAGGGACGGTCAACAAATTGATCAAAGTACCCGTAGAATACTTTCGTGACCAAAGTTTTAAGTTGGTTCGTTTAATTTGAAAACTAAAAAGATAACTGTTAACATGAATATTTAAAAATTGATATTCAAAATCATCAACTCAGCCTATCGCAGTCCACTGCTGGACATAGGCCTCTCCCAAGTTGCGCCACAACGCTCGGTCCTCTGCCTTCCGCATCCAGTCCCCCCCAGCCACGTTCTTCAGGTCGTCGGTCCACCTGGCAGGGGGGCGCCCTACGCTGCGTTTGCCGATTCGCGGTCTCCACTCAAGGACTCGTCTGCTCCAACGGCCATCGGTCCTTCGACAGACATGGCCAGCCCACTGCCACTTCAGCTTACTGATCCTACAAGCTATGTCAGTCACTCCGGTTCTTCTCCGGATAATCTCGTTACGGATTTTATCCTTCAAAGAAACTCCAAGCATAGCTCGCTCCATAGCTCGCTGAGCGACTTTGAATTTGTGGACTAGCCCAACTGTCAGTGTCCACGTCTCGGCACCGTAAGTCATGACTGGCAGGACGCAATCGAAATTGCTAACAGTTCAGATTGAAAAATTTGTAACAGATAAACGGACCACAAAGCTTTATACTTGTATTTTCCTAAACATATAAAATAAATGAAAAGCTATCAATCCTAAAAAATTCTTACTGTAATTGTGCCTATTTGATTTTTTAGCACCAATTCCAAGGAAGTGTGGCATCAATGAGGAACCAACTAGCTGCAAAATCGATTGTCCTCCTCAGACTTGTGACAGTATCTTCACTTCGTATGACTGCCCGCCCCCAAAATGCGAACCAGGGTGCGACTGTCTCAATAACTACCTAAGAAACTATAGTGGAGACTGTATTCTGTCTGACAACTGTTTTAAAACAAAACGTATGTAAATCTTTTATTCATTTTATACGTCTCTTCTTTCATGTAGTAGTAGTTTTAGTAGTAGTAGAGCTCCTTTGTGAAAGAGCTCGTCCGGGGAAGTACTACAACCGTACCTACTTCTCCGCCAAATGCATTGCTGTGTTTCGGTCTGAAGGGTACGGGTGCCGGTGAAATTACAATCACATGAGACTTTCCATCTTCATGTCTCAGTTTGGCGAACCGACTTGCCCATTGGTACCATTTAGGCAACAGCCTAGGTGGTATTGCAGTTGTTATGAGCAAAGGTAACCGCTTAACATCAAGTGGGCCTTTAGCTCATTTCGCCATCCTAAACTATAAAAATAAAATAAAATTGTACATTAAATGGCTGTGTAGTTGCAAAGTTGTCTATAAATGTGTATTTTTTGTTATCAGCGAACGGATGTGGACCAAACGAAATACTGTCTGACTGTGCAATAGTATGCCCCCCTCAGTCATGTGAAAGCATCTATACCACGTACTTATGTGCACAAGGGAATTGTACAGCAGGCTGCAATTGCATTGATGGTTACCTTAGGAACAGTAATGAGATGTGTATACCAAGTGAAAATTGTTTTAAAGGTTCAACATTCATGAAATTTTTCTTTAGCGTTTATATTGGATCAATTATTTTAAACTATCGCTATCTTTTACTAATAGTAGACACAAGAAAGGGATGGCAACAATTTTAATGCTGTTAAATTAGTCGGAATTAAAATTTTCATACAAGTTTAGTCGTGATCTCGGAACGTGCTCACTAAAATACAAAGAAAAGTAGCACGTAAACTAATTTGACAGTTCTAAAATTGTTGCCATCCCTTTCTCGTATCTACTATTAGTAAAAGAGAGCGATAGTTTAAAATAAGTTTTTTTTTTTTCAAAACTTTAAAAATAGAACAAGAACCGCGCGCTGCCGAATTGGCGCGAATGAAAATTAGATACTGTGGAATTAATTTGTGTATTGCTTCCTCGCAAATGAGAGAAAAGTACTATACAACAGTCAGCCGAAATAGCAATTAACGGCCTCGTTTAGTTAAAACCAAAATCGTTTCAAAATCACTTCGGAGATACTCGGCTTCGCCTCGTACTTCCAATATTACTCGGTCGTCAATTGCTTCATTTCAGGCCTCGACAGTAATGTACTATTTCTCTCCCACTTGTTCGGAAATTGGTTCGTTATAAAAGAATAAATCAATCGGCTCTTTTCCGTACGCAACGAAATAACACACCAGCATTGGATATTGCACGACAATAATATAAATTGCTGGACAGTTTTTATTTTTTAAATCATGTTAGCGAGGTTTTTAAGTACACACTTGAAAAAAATTTGTGTTTTTAGGTCTAAAATAACAACATAACATAACATCCACGCCTGTATTTCCCCGAAGGGATAGGCAGAGGTTAATAGTACACCCATATTTCGCCAGTTATGTACAAACTATTTATCATTATAATTATAATAAAACAAGTTTAACTGGATTACATCGCGTATATTATTTAAATTGGTTTTCCTGACGTTTCGAAAGCTTTGCAGCGTTCGTGGTCGTAGGAAGACTAAAGATGACAAGCGTCTTTACAGATATTTCAAAAAAAATAATTTAATCTACGGTACAATTTTTATTAATTAAAGTCGTTTCGATGCACGCAGTAATCACTCACATATACGCGATGTAATCCGGCTAAACTTGTTTTATTAAAATGTGTAGTGATCGTGAAAATCTAAAAAAATATTACACTATTTATCATTATAAAGGCTGAATGCAACGGCTGAATGCGCGTTTTTTTTCAAAACTTTGAAAATAGAACAAGAACCCCGCGCGGACGAATTGGCGCGAATGAGAATTAGATACCGTTGAATTTATTTGTGTATTTATTCCTCGCAAATGAGAGAGACACCATAGTAAAAGTCTCGGCCGAAATAGCAATTAAACGGCCTCGGAAGTAGGTACTCGGCTTCACCTCGTACTTCCAATATTACTCGGCCGTCAATTGCCTCGACAGTAATGTAGTATTATATTATCACATTGTAGATCCATCGGGATGTAACGGCGATGCCAACGCTACACGCGTGGATTGTGGGAGTGCCTGTCCAGCAACTTGCGCACAACCAGACAATAACAGACCGTGTATCCTTAGTTGTGCTTTAAACGCGTGTCAGTGTAATCCGGGATACATACTGTCTGAAATCGGCGGAGTGTGTATTAAACCAAAAGATTGCCCAGGTGAGTCGATCAATTTGTCTTAGGGCTAGTTTTTCAATAGTCTGATAACTTTTAACTGAGGAATAAATGTGACGTTTTGACAAATTTTCTATACTACAACTGTCAAAACGTCAAATTTATTTCTCAGTTAAAAGTTATCTGACTATTGAAAAACTAGCCCTTAAACTTTCTTTGAAATTTGGATTAATCTCATGATCCTTATTGCTTGTAAAGGTGTATGACTCATGGACTCAGTGGGACCACGAGTCATTCATCGTCATATGATGTAACCATGACTCGTAGACTGCTTTGTGGGACCTCGAGTCATAAGTTTTTGAGCTGGTGGGATCACGAGCACTGGTGGTACAAAGCCAGTGGGTCCACGAGTCATACATCGTTGTAAATGAGTCAGAAGGTACCTATACAACTTATCTGATTTCATGATGCGAGTTGGCTGGCTCGGTGATTTCCAAACTCGTTGGGCTTCTGTGTTGAAAATTCTGCTGCTTGGGTCTTCTAAAATCTAATTTGAGCGAAAAATAAAACTAATAGCGACATAAGTGCAAACAAAACACGCGCGCGAGTTAACGGTGCCGTTTTTCTTGGTTTATTCGCCAGCGCGGATGAGCGTGCAACAACGCTATAGAAGCTTGAAAAAATCTAAATACGAAAGCATGGATGTTTGTTTGTTTGTTAACATGTTTGTTAGTTTTAATTCAATCATCTTGAAACAGCTTAACGGATTTGGATGAAATTTGGCACACAGATAGATCATAACCCACATTAACATACATGCTGAAGCTGAAATTTGAATGACTTCTTTCCCGAAAAGGGGTAATTGTACTCATCATTATGAACAACTTTTACTATGGGACTAACCCTGAAATCGCGAAAAAATAAATTGCTGGTCCCTACATTTGTGTTCACTTAAATCGATAAATGGATGGGTAGCAGCGTTCTCTGAGCGATTACAATTTATTTATTTATTAATCTATTTATTTAGCTCACCAACAGCATAATCACAGAAATGCATATAGACAAAGACACTAAAAAGTATAACTTACATAGTGATTACACAAATTATAGGCATGCATGCATTGAATATAAATGTTAAAGCAGAGACATTGAGACATTTCAGCATGTATAGACTTATTTTTATCCCGGGAAGGTATACATACAGTCTCCTAGGGATGTGCGATAACGTTCTTCTGTGATAAGCCGAAACATGCACGGGTGAAGCCTATGGCCTTAACCTTCTCATTATGAGAAGAGGCCCGTGCTTAGCAGTGGGCTGATTTTCAAGGTCAACTATCGATAGCAGGACTATCGATATTTCGCCATCACTAGTGATCACAAGTGACTTGACAGAAAACAGAATGTCACATGTTTATGTTTATTTAAACGGAGTATTTTTGTTTACGACGACGGAACAGGCATGGCCAGCTATACCCAGTGCTGCTAGCCCTAATTTTAGAAAATTGGTAGGAAGTGCCAAAAGTTGGTAGAAATTGGAAAATTCAGAACGAAAACTAGGTAGATCAAAAAAAAAAAGAAGGTAAATAAAGGTTGTCTGGAAGATATCGCTATTAGCGATAAGACCGCCAATGTACCCTTATTTTACATGTTAGTCCTAAGTTTAATAATGTTATTGGTGTACAATAAAGAATATTCTATCTATCTATCTAGATCTACCACCTTAAATCCGATTTTTCAGGATTAAAAATACGTAAAAACTGTTGGAAAGATCTTATTTCATACATCGCTTCTATCAGAGGCCATGATAAAATACTAGAAACAAGACAACATATTAAATGTACCTACTATTATTATAGGTATTTTATTAACAAAGTTATGAAAATCATAACACAAAACTCGTCCTAATTTTTGCGCAATAAAGAATGAGATTGCAAAAATGGTGGCATTTGTTTTTGCCTTTTGCTCTCACTTACAGTATTGTGTGAGCGAGAGGCACATAGAACAATAGAAGTGACGCCATTCTTTAGCTGCGCGAGTAGTACCAAGAAAAATTCTTTTGAGAAAATTAAGATCTTTAACCGTAGATATGTAGACTAATCTATCGCTCTGTTGTCTTCTAGTAGCCAATATGTGTCTAGCGTAAATTATATTCTTTGGCTTAATGAATATGTAACGAGGTAGCCTTGAGCACATTAAATATGTGCTCAAGGCTACCTCGTAAGTATCGCACTCACTGATAAATATAATAAAACAAGTTTTACCGGATTACATCGCGTATATTATTTAAATTGGTTTTCCTGACATTTCGAAAGCTTTGCAGCGTTCGTGGTCATAGGAAGACTAAAGATGACAAGCGTCTATACAGATATTTCTAAAAAAATAATTTAACCTACGGTACAATTTTTATTAATTAAAGTCGTTCGATGCACGCAGTAATCACTCACATATACGCGATGTAATCCGGCTAAACCTGTTTTATTAAAATGTGTGGTGATCGTGAAAACCTAAAAAAAATAGTACACTATTTATCATTATAAAGGCTGAATGCAACGACTGAATGCGCATTTTTTTTCAAAACTTTGAAAATAGAACAAGAACCCCGCGCGGACGAATTGGCACAAATGAGAATTAGATACCGTTGAATTTATTTGTGTATTTTTTCCTCGCAAATGAGAGAGACAACTCCGTAAAAGTCTCGGCCGAAATAGCAATTAAACGGCCTCGAAAGTAGGTACTCGGCTTCACCTCGTACTTCCAATATTACTCGGCCGTCAATTGCTTTATTTCAGGCCTCGATAGTAATGTACTATTATCACATTGTAGATCCATCGGGATGTTACGGCGATGCCAACGCTACACGCGTGGATTGTGGGAGTGCCTGTCCAGCAACTTGCGCACAACCGGACACTAACAG
This sequence comes from Asteroscopus sphinx, assembly GCA_949699075.1. Classification (NCBI taxonomy): domain Eukaryota; kingdom Metazoa; phylum Arthropoda; class Insecta; order Lepidoptera; family Noctuidae; genus Asteroscopus; species Asteroscopus sphinx. The sequence continues at coordinate 19,979,353 of OX453013.1, forward strand.
ACCGTGTATCCTTAGTTGTGCTTTAAACGCGTGTCAGTGTAAGCCGGGATACATACTGTCTGAAATCGGCGGAGTGTGTATTAAACCAAAAGATTGCCCAGGTGAGTCGATCAATTTGTCTTAAACTTTCTTTAAAATTTGAATTAACCTCACGATCCTTATTGCTTGTAAAGGTGTATGACTCATGGACCCAGTAGGACCACGAGTCATTCATCGTCATATGGTGTAACCATGACTCGTAGACCTACTGCTTGGTGGGTCCTCGAGTCATAAGTTTTTGAGCTGGTGGGATCACGAGCACTGGTGGTACAAAGCCAGTGGGTCCACGAGTCATACATCGTTGTAAATGAGTCAGAAGGTATACAACTTATCTGATTTCATGATGCGAGTTGGCTGGCTCGGTGATTTCCAAACTCGTTGGGCTTCTGTGTTGAAAATACTGCTGCTTGGGTCTTCTAAAATCTAATTTGACCAATGATTAGAGCGAAAAATAAAACGAATAGCGACATAAGCGCAAACAAAACACGCGCGCGAGTTACGGTGCCGTTTTTCTTGGTTTATTCGCCAGCGCGGATGAGCGTGCAACAACGCTATAGAAGCTTGAAAAAATCTAAATACGAAAGCATGGATGTTTGTTTGTTTGTTGACATGTTTTTTTAGTTTTAATTCAACAATCTTGAAACAGCTTAACGGATTTGGATGAAATTTGCCACACAGATAGACCATAACCCACATTAACATACATGCTGAAGCTGAAATTTGAATGACTTCTTTCCCGAAAAGGGGTCATTGTACTCATGAACAACTTTTACTATGGGACTAACCCTGAAATCGCGAAAAAATAAATTGCTGGTCCCTACATTTGCGTTCACTTAAATCGATAAATGGATGGGTAGCAGCGTTCTCTGAGCGATTACAATTTCAGCATGTATAGGCTTATTTTTATCCCGGGAAGGTATACAGTCTCCTAGGGATGCGCGATAACGTTATTCTGTGATAAGCCGAATCATGCACGGGTGAAGCCTATGGCCTTAACCTTCTCATTATGAGAAGAGGCCCGTGCTTTGCAGTGGGATAATGATGGGATGGTTATGTATTTGTAATGTGTGAAGCCGCGGGCAAAGGCTAGTTAAAAAATAAAAAACGATTTTTGCCACAGTAAGACACGCCACCATTCTCCACTATAATAGTATAGAATTAACGGGCTGGTTTCCGCAACTTCACTTCTAAGCGCGTTTACTTGTTAGATCCACCCCAACTCTTCAAAAAAGACCTCAGGGCTGTTAAAAAGCACATGAGCTGCTGTCTCGTCTTCCACCATGCAGGCTCTGCACAGTGCGTTGTCTGTAACACCTATGACAAAGAGTTTGATAAAGATGTTTGTTGGCCAGTTATAGCAGCTGTGACTGTACGCAGCTGTTGTTTTGACAATCGGAGGGCTTGTTTCGTGAAGCGGCCGTCAATTTTGGGAAGTGCCTCCTTGGCCTGCCTGCTCTCACAATGGTCTTTCCATAATTTGTGGTGTTTATCCCTGGTGCGTTTTCTTACCAAGTTACGTAGGTACCCGAAGGGGAGTGGCACTATGGATTCAGGTCCCATCACGACCATACTCAATCCCCTTCTAGCGAGTTCATCCGCTGCATCACTGCCTCATTGCCTCAGGAACTGCTGTGTCCTTTGATCCATTGAATGGTTATGTTATTGAGATTTTCTACCTGGTTGAAGTTTTGGTGGTACTCGTGTATCAGCCCAGAGTTTACTGTGTGGCTGCTTCACCACTACTATTCACTACTACCATTCACCACTACAATTCACCATATGGTACCATTCTTTGATAGATTTTTCATGCTTATACTAATCAAAGAACAATGGCAGATCCCCATACATGATTTAAGTTGAGGTAAACGTGTAGCATTTACAAGTAAAAAAACTTGCTTGCCCAAGCACACATCACTGATTACTTTGGCATAAATTTCGCGTGGAAATATCTCAAATAGAATGGTCCAATATGCAGTTCCGGTCGAATAAAAATATCTCATTTTTCGTACAACACACACGAAAAAACAGAAAAAAGAAAAGCAAGTGACAACTAGTGATGCCGCTCGATAGGTGACTATTGATAGAATATCGATAGTCCAGTAACAGTGCGAATATCGATAGTATCAATAGCGCAGAATGAGATAATTACTATTGATAATTTGTTATACTATCGATAGTATCGCACGTCAATAGTGTATCGATACTGTCGATAGAATTGTCCTCCTAGATGAGTTAAATATCGATACTTTCGACAGTATCGATTATTTTAGACTATCGATAGATGGCTGTTATGCAATAGTTCCTTCTACATTACCTACGTAGCTACGTATTGAACGATACTATCGACCATTTTGTTACTATCGACTGAGTCAAACTATCGATAGTATCGATAAAATCATTAATTAGTACTTGTAGAACACAAATAATATCGATACTATCGATAGAACCGACACCATTTACGTCTAATACTATCGATACTATCGATACTATTAGACATGATCAACAGTATTAACACATTTAGCGCTTCTTCTTCTATCGTGTCGACATGATCTACATAATGATAATAGCTTATCAATCAATCAACTCAGCCTATCGCAGTCCTCTGCTGGACATAGGCCTCTCACAAGTTGCGCCACAACACTCGGTCCTCTGCCTTCCGCATCCAGTCCCACCCAGCCACGTTCTTTAGGTCGTCGGTCCACCTGGCAGGGGGGCGCCCTACGCTGAGTTTGCCGATTCGCGGCCTTCACTCAAGGACTCGTCTGCTCCAACGGCCATCGGTCCTTCGACAGATAATAGCTCATGCCATGGGAAAAAGATTAGCCAGTTTGCAGGTTGGTAGCGGGGCTGAATTCCCAGGGTTTCGCCGGACGATCAATTAAATATCGTCACCCATGGAGGCCCTTTTAATGCACGTGCATTTAGCGCTATCGATAGTATCGATGTTATCGATATCCTAACAGATTTTCAAGGTCAACTATCGATAGCAGGACTATCGTTATTTCGCCATCACTAGTGATAACAAGTGACTTGACAGAAAACAGAAACATTCAACAGAAGTCATATAAACAAACGTAGTATTTTTTTTTTACGACGACGAAACAAGTAATGGCCAGCTATACCCAGTGTTGCTAGCCCTAATGTTAGAAAATTTTAGAAAATTGGTAGGAAGTGCCAAAAGTTGGTAGAAATTGGCAGAATTCAGAACGAAAACTAGGTAGATCTACCACCTTAAATCCGATTTTTCAGGATAAAAAATACGTAAAAACTGTTGGAAAGATCTTATTTCATACATCGCTTCTATCAGAGGCCATGATAAAAGACTAGAAACAAGACAACATATTAAATGTACCTACTATTATTATAGGTATTTTATTAACAAAGTTATGAAAATCATAACACAAAACTCGCCCTAATTTTCGCGCAATAAAGAAGAGATTGCAAAAATGGTGGCATTTGTATTTGCCTTTTGCTCTCACTTACAGTATTGTGTGAGCAAGAGGCACATAGAACAATAGAAGTGACGCCATTCTTTAGCTGCACGAGTAGTACCAAGAAAAAATCTTTTCAGAAAATAAAGATCTTTAACAGTAGATATGTAGACTGGTGGCAAAGTAGGTAGATCTACCAATAAACTTATTACAACAAACTGGTAGAGTTGACAACACTGGCTATACCTACACTTACAGCATGATTGATACCTGATTTGAAAGAGCGATTTCGTACAGCAATCATTTTTTTATTTATAGTTGATAGGTTCCCGTTTCTGTGTTCCCGTTGTGGTTCCCGTATTCGCGCTTAATATTTTGTTGCTTTTCACTACCAAAAAGTTTTTTTTGTCTTGGCTAAAAAGCCATATGCCCAAAGTACCCACAGAGAAAATAATAAAGTACCATAAAAGAATAAAAACATTAATGGCATCATGCATGACCAAAAATAGCATTATTTTATTTATACGAATCCGAGATAATGCTTATAAATACTTATTTTTTCAAAAGACTTCTACAACTAAAATGTGCTTAAAAATCGTAGAAAATAAATTTACTTACATTACTGAAGATCACATTCTTAAACGCTTAAATTTTTCTTACAGATGATTTTGTCTTTGTTCTTTCATTTATAGTGCAATTGGGATGTAAAGGTGATCCCAAAGCAACTCTGGTCAAATGTCCAAATCCATATCCAAACACCTGTGCTGAACCGGACAATTCAAACAAACAACGCTCTGCAAGATGCCTTCCTGATGACTGTCAATGCAATCCAGGGTACATGCTGTCTGAAGTGGGTGGAAAATGTATTAAGCCCGAAGATTGTCCAGGTAATGCTTAGTTTTTAGGGTTCCGTACCAAAAAGGTAAAAAAATAATCCTAATCGTCCGACTTCGTCGGTCCGTCCGTCCGTCTGTCACAGCGGTATATTTGAGCAACCACCAAAGCTATCGCTCTGAAATTTTGAACAGCTTTAAATATTGCTCTCCTAACTTTATTAAAAAACGTTGCTAAAGGGGCCGAAATGGATAGTCAAAACTTCAAAGTGGTACTAGTTCAAGTGGGGTATCATATGAAAGGATTTTATTTGCACGTTCCAAAACCATTTTTCGTTGTTTTTTTGTATTTTTTTATTGTACTTTTTGATTTATGATAAAAAATGACAAAAACAGTTATACTATAAGGGAAAAGCAAAAAATTAGAAATACTTACAGGTGATAAAAGTTTAAGTAAATATTACAGGAAAAACGATGTTTGTAACTAGAAAAGTTTTTTTAGAAATTATCAAAAATCCATCACAAACATAGTTAAGCGGTCTGGTTTTTCAACCACAGTTATAGCTAGATAAATAACTAAATAACTTTTTATACGTTCAAAGAAGGTACGAAACCCTGGGTGCATGAGTTCCACTCGCACTTGGCCGTTTTTTTTGAGATTAAATTGTATTTTGTGCACGTGACGTGACCGACATAGCTTGTAGGATGAGTAAGCTGAAGTGGCAGTGGGCTGGCCATGTCTGTCGAAGGACCGATGGCCGTTGGAGCAGACGAGTCTTTGAGTGGAGACCGCGAATCGGCAAACGCAGCGTAGGGCGCCCCCCTGCCAGGTGGACCGACGACCTAAAGAACGTGGCTGGGGGGGACTGGATGCGGAAGGCAGAGGACCGAGCGTTGTGGCGCAACTTGGGAGAGGCCTATGTCCAGCATTGGACTGCGATAGACTGAGTTGATTGTGCACGTGTTAGGGGTTTGCGCAACATACAATTTTCTGAATGTCACCTGCAAATTATGGACTGTACTGTTACGATTTACGATGTCTAATGCTTGTGAGTACATACTTTATGCAATAGGCAGTGACTAGCTGGCTGGTTTTGTAATCAAATACAAGTTCATCTAGTGTGCTCACTAGATCATAATTTTCCTTTTACGGGACTATAAAACTTGTACGGGATCAAAGGTCGAGCCTTTAGGAGTAGTACAAAACACCATCATCATCATCATAATTTCAGCCGAAAGACGTGCACTGCTGGACATAGGCCTCCTCTAATCATCGTCACAACGACCGGTCGTGCGCTTTCCGCATTCAACTCATAACAATTGATAACATTCAATACATAACAAATTATAATTATACAAGCATATACTCATGCCGATTTGGACGTACGGAATTCAACTTTGGGGCTGTAATTACTGAATTGATATTAAAATAATTCAGACATTCCAGAATAAAGTACTCAGGGGTAATGTCAACGCTCCCTGGTATATAAGGAACGACGACCTCCATCGTGACCTTAAAATGGAATTCGTCACCAAAATATTCAAAAATTTGCTGAAACCCACGAAAGTAAACTTCTTCAACATATGAATGTCGAAGCCATCCAGCTGCTCGACAACACGGACATAGTGCGAAGACTGAAAAGAACTAAACCTTTTGAGTTGGTGTAGTGAACAATAGTGAACAAAATAGTGCTACTGTACATATAACACATGAACAAAGTGTTTTTATATTATATTATCAGACTCTAAGTAAATGCAATGGACATTATTCTTAGTTAACAAACATATGTACCGTAGAAAAATAAGTTAGATTAAAATTACATATGTAATTAATTACTTAATTATGTTGTTCCGTGTGGTGCCGGACGTAAAGAATTGCACCACCCTATATCTTCTCATGGGTGTCGTAAAAGGCGACCAAGGGATTCACCAGAGGAAGGGCAGCAGCGTTCTCTGAGTATTTAACCAACCAATAGCGATCGCCAACCCGCCTGCCAAGCGTGGTGATCATGGCATATCCCCCCCAGCATATGCTTGGGGGATGCCTATGTCCAGCAGTGGACGTCTTGTAGGCTAGATTGTAATGCATTATTTAGAACCGTATTATTTTTATTCAGGAAATAAAATAACAACTTCTGTTATTTTAAACCTTTGCTACTGCTTAGTATTTTTTTATCTTTTTCATGTTATTATCCAATAGTTTGCACTGATGAAAGAAATACATACTGGGTGTCAGGGATACGCTTCCGAAAACGAAGGTGATAGTGCTGGTGATTACTGATACGAAACCACAAAAAAATGCGATTCCTTTTTTAGATTTATTCATACTTTTCATCCCTTTCTCATACATAACCAGCTTTGGGCAGTTAAATAGAACTGTTTTTCAAAAAAACCCCATTAATTTACTTATTTTTTTAAAGTTCGCAATGTAATTCAAATAAAATATCAGCTGGCGCTAGGGGTGAACGACATCCGCTCGCATACGCAGTCCGTGTCGTAGCGAGCGTGAGGTTAGGTACGCGCGGCCTTGATCCCGAGTTTTGTACGCTTTACATTGCGGGTTTGCAAAATACAAAATCAATAAAACAATGAGTATAGGCTAATGGTTTTTGGTATTCGATTGTTATAGTTTATTAATAGCCTTTCAATTTCGGAAGAGTTTCCCTGACACCCAGTATAATTATTACAGATGTGGGTTGTAAAGGTGATCGCATCAAACCTGCCCGGCCCGTGTTGTGACGCTGGGTATTGCCTACTTTGAATTCACCATTGATCATTTTGATATCCTTATTTTTAGGTGAATCATCAACTTGTGGAGCAAATCAAACTTACATCGATTGTAAAGTTAGTTGTCAATCAACGTTCTGTCCAGTTAATGACAGGCAAGAAGTAATAGACTGCGCTTTACCGTCCCCTTGCCCTGGTGGTTGTGTTTGTAAAGAAGGCTATTTGTTACTCAGTTATGATAATCCTATATGCATCTTAGCACGGGAATGTCGTAAGTAAACACTTTGGCTTACTAAATAATAGTAATGAGAGTCATTCAATGACAAATGATAATAAATAATTCATTGCACTTATAATAAAACACTAAAATAAAGATAATAATCGTGGAAAGAAAAATTCGCTCACGAGTCACGAGCATGCGCATGCATTAAAGCGTTAAAATAATAAATAAATAAACATTATGTACCTATGTGATGATCCGAACCCTGCTATGCCAAGATGTGTCTGTAAAGACGGTTACTACAGGAATGCAACTGATGATTGTACTTTTGCTTCACATTGCCGTAAGCTATTCTAAAATTAGTTTCGAGGTGTCGATTCTCTTGTTCACGAACTAAACTTATTTTAAACTATCGCTCTCTTTTACTAATAGTAGACACAAGAAAGGGATGGCAATAATTTAAGAACTGTCAAATTAGTCGGAATTTAGATTTCCATACAAGTTTAGTCGTGACCTCGGAACGTGCTCACTAAAATACAAAGAAATGTAACACGTAAACTAATGTGACAGTTCTAATATTGTTGCCATCCCTTTCTTGTATCTACTATTAGTAAAAGAGAGCCATAGTTTAAAATAAGTTTAGTTCGTGAACAAGAGAATCGACACCATTATCTAAATCTTGGTTTGTATAATAATTTCTTAGGTTTTCGCGATCACTACACATTATAATAAAACAAGTTTAACCTTTATATCGCGTATATTATTTAAATTAGTTTTCCTGACGTTTCGAAAGCTTTGCAGCGTTCGTGGTAGCAGGAAGACTTAAGACCATCTTCTCTATTAAAATTGTTCGCAGCTACCACCTGTTTGGGACCCAGTTCTTAAAATAATCAAGTCCCAAACAGCACGCAACACTGTAAAAGATAATGACATTGTGAGTGATTACTGCGTGCATCGAAACGACTTTAATTAATAAAAATTGTACGGTAGTTTTTTTCAAAATAAATATTGTAAAGACACTTGTCATCTTAGTCTTCCTGCGACCACGAATGCTGCAAAGCTTTCGAAACGTCAGGAAAACCAATTTAAATAATATACGCTATGTAATTCGGTTAAACTTGTTTTATTATAATTTCTTGGTTTGTAATTTATTGTTACATAATTATGATTTTTCAAACATCTTATTTAACCTACAAGTATTTATTTATTTCATAAGGCAATTATAGCAAGTAACAATCACATGATATTCTTCTTCTATCGCGTCAACATGAGCTACATAGTGATAATAGCTCATGCCGAGATACAAAGATTAGCCACTCAGCAGGTTGCAGGTAGTAGGTAAGTAGCAGGGCTGTCTGCATAGGGTGCGCCGGATGATCAAATAAATATCGTCACTCGCGGAGGCTTTTCTAATGCACATGATATAGGTGGTCATAAAAATTCTTTTATATTTTACCTATTAAGGTATTGCACAGATTGATACCTTAACGTAATCACACAGCATGATATACAATGTTTTTATTATGGAAGAAGAAAATGAAATGTAACAACTTAAACACACAGACTACAGAAGATCAATACAAAAATTTTGATAATTTCAATACAATAACTATAAATAGTGATGAGTGTTATACAACAAACTTTATTAAAACAAGAATGAGCATGACTACTTTCCGATACACATCCTACATCAATTCAAAAAATGTAGGAGAGAACAATCACGTAGCAAAACTTAAGGAATTTTAGGAAGTAACAGGGAAGACCGCAGTACGAGAACCCTTAACCTTATTAACCCTCACTTTAGGATGTAAACCCAAAACCTTCAGACTTTGCTGCTGCAGCTTCTTCGAGTTGTATCACTGGGATCTACAACTATCCTTCCATATTGCAGCAGCTCTTGGATGTAAAGGTGATCCAAATGCAACACTGAAGAGTTGCCCGAGTCCATGTGCAGACACCTGTGCTGAACCCGACAATTCAAAAAAACCATGCATTGACATATGCCTTCCTGATGGCTGTGAGTGCAATCCAGGATATGTGCTGTCTGAAGTGAGTGGATTATGTATCAAGCCCGAAGATTGTCCAGGTAATGCTTAGTTTTTGAGTGACGAATACTATGCACGTATAACAATAAAAAAGCAAAATGTTCAAATTAACTGAACGTCACAGTCAACTAGCAGTAACTAACGGGCTGGCTTTGTGATAAAAACAAGTTTAACTATTATTGTCACACCTCGGCCACTCAATACAATATAAATGCTAGCACCACCTACATACACAAGATTACGTCTGTATAAGAACGCGCACACGTGTAGGTTAGGGATGCTCGCCGCTCGTAGTATCCACTGTGTTCCAAGCGCTTCTCAGTAGTTTTCAGAGATGGCGTGCTTGTATAGCGACTGGCGATTGACATCCATTGCAATCTTGCAGTCCAATTGCCGGGAAAACGCGGGTGGGTGCGGAGTGCGGGTGAGGAATCTTAAATTAGCGGGGAGTGGTGAGTGGCCGTTCTGTACGATAGTACTATTAAGTATTCTGTGCTATTGTGCTCACAAAATAATTATTATGTTCGCGATGGGCTCTTAGATTGCTAATTGACTACCTCGTGAATATATGACGACGGTTACAAATACCAACTGCCATATTTACTGTAATTTTGATTCCTTTGTTACAGCAGAACGAGGTTGCAAGGGCGATCTCAACGCAACACGCAACGATTGCCCGAGTTCTTGTCCACCCACATGTGCTGATCGAAATGCTGGAAGTGCCGATATGATGTGTATTCAATCGTGTCTACCGAGCGGCTGTGAGTGCAAGCCGGGCTTTATTTTGACTGAAGTGGGTGGAATATGTATAAGACCTGAAGACTGTTCAGGTAATTTGAACTCTTCGCTTCATTTGATTATTTAAGACTAGTTGGAACCCGCGATTTCGCTCCCTTGTTTGTATCGTATGTCGATAAAATGTATCCTTTGTGTTAATCCAGGATATTGTCTATCGGTGTGCCAATTTTATCGAAATTTTCCATGCCGTTTCAGCGTGATTAAAGGTCATTGAATATAAGAAAGAAAGAAAAATCATTTACTGCCACAAAAAACCAGTGTTCAACAATTGTTTTACTTTAAAAAATAAAATAAAAACAAATTGAATAAAAAACACTATAATATGTCTAAATGGAAAAAATTAAAGATACTAACTGAAAATAAAAATAAAAAACAATAACGTGATTTTCTGTGACAATCTGTGACTATTGCACGTCGCAGCTGTAGCAATGAGGTCCCCACTCAGCGTAATGCTTCATCAACTCAGTCTATTGCAGACATTGCAGTCCAATGCTGGACATAGGCTTCTCCCAAGTTGCGTCACAACAGTCGGTCCTCTGCCTTCCATGCATGATGCTTGCATTTATAATATTAGTAGGATTATTTTAATTTTTATTCCCGGGTCGGGCAGTGTTATTGGGTTTTTTTATTAGGAAATTCTCAGTAGCAGCCCGGAGTATGGATTTGTGCCCGGTTAGTGGCAATAGGCCCCCTATTACATGGGACTATAACATAACTGGCGAAATGTGGGTGTACTAGACACCTCTACCTACCCCTTCGGGGACATACAGGCGTGATGTTATGTTATGTTATGTGTTATTTTAATTTTAGAATCTGTGATAAATCTTTATACAAGATCTGTTGTTGGAGAAATACTAATCTAATAATTTCTTAGGTTTTCGCGATCATTACACATTAATTAATGATATTGTACGGTAGATTAAGATATTTTTTGAGAAATATCTGTAAAGACGCGTCTTTACAAATATTTCTTTTCTTTATTTGTCGGCAACCGCGAAATGCTGCAAAGCTTTCGAAAAGTCAGGAAACCAATTTAAATAATATACGCGATTTAATCCGGTTAAACTTTGTTTTATTATAAATACTAATCTACTTCTAATCCTTTTTAAAGATAGATCACCATCATGCGGAGTGAATAAAACTTACGTCTATTGTAAAGTGGGTTGTCCAACAAATTACTGCCCTGATGACGACAGTAACGCAATAGTAGCTTGCAGTCCAATGTGGCCGTGCCCTGGAGGCTGTGCTTGTCAAAGTGGCTATTTGATTCACAGCTACAAAGATGACCGATGCATTTTATCATCTGACTGTCGTAAGTACATAACCGGTATCAAAAGTTTGGCAAACCTGACGTTGACCACATCCCCTCGCGTTGACCACATCCCCCCGCGTTGACCACATCCCCTCGCGTTGACCACATCCCCTCGCGTTGACTTTATTCTCACTTTGTAATCCTGTGTTCAGATTAAGGGACTTTACTCATGACGCGACGCGATGCGAGCGATATCGCATCGATTGTCGACTCGAGCTGTACGTAAGTTCATAAGAACGTACGAAACGTACCAAAAAAAAATACAAAAATACTAATATTTTTTGATACCAAAAATATTTCCAACAGATTACTAGTTGCGCAACAGAAGTGTCGAAACAAGTGCCAGCGCTCGCACGCCCCCGTACATTTATTTGAAATTGGATCGCAGGTCATTAGAACGTACGGTCGACCGCATGTCGGTGTTAACACTTTGACATTAGCAGCATCTTTATTTCGTAAGCAGTAAGGGCGGTTTTCAAACTGAAGTGTTACCACTGTCATGCAGTCAACTGTACATGCAATTCGATATCGAGCAGATCTGTGAGCGATATCGTCAATCCATGCGATCTTGTCTGAAGACATTTGTGATTTTCAATACATTTTCTTTGAACACATGTTGTTGCGATATCTGACCGATATCGGCAATCGATGCAATTCTGCGTCGCGTCGCGTCATGAGTAAAGTCCCTAAATGTTTACTAATATGTTCGATGGACGTATACTTTTTAGCTCCAGTAGAATGTACAAGACAGAACGAAGTATGGAACCCCAGTCCTCCAGATTGCTTACAAGAGAGATGCGACGAGAGGAACATCCCATGTGATTTCCCATACCCACGTTCACCAAAATGCGTCTGTAAAGAAGGTTACTTCAGGAATAGCAATGATATTTGTGTTCGTGAGTCGGAATGTTGTAAGTAAAGTGTTACTTACATCTAAAATGAAATTGAGCATTATGTGAGCGATTTCAATAATTAGGATAGTGAGTCTCCAAAAAATCCACCGGGTGTATGTGTTTGATTTGACTACGAATATACTGCCAGTTTACAATGAATGGAATACGTCTACCTAGGGCAAGTAATTCAGCTTGGTAGACAAAATTCGAGAAAGAAGCCAACAAAAGAATCCAGTTGGGCTGAGCAGCGTTAGGCAAACATCGTCCAGATTTCTCGTCACCTATACCATAAGAATAGACAATAATACTAGTATTATTATCTATTTTATGCCTATACCGCAAAGTTTGTAGTAGAAGGAACCAATGCGTCCTGCCTGTCATGACTTACGGTGCCGAGACGTAGATACTGACAGTTGGGCTAGTCCACAAATTCAAGGTCACAGCGAGTTATGGAGCGAGTTATACTTGGAATTTCTTTGAAGGATAAAATCCGTAACGAGATTATCCGGCGAAGAACTGGAGTGACCGACATAGCTTTTAGGATCAATAAGCTGAATTGGCAGTGGGCTGGCCATGTCTGTCGAAGGACCGATGTTCACTGGAGAAGATGAGTCCTTGAGTGGAGACCGCTAATCGTCAAACGCAGCGTAGGGCCCCATCCCGCCAGATGGAACGATGACCTGAAGAACATGGCAGGAGGGGACTGGATGCGGAAAGCAGAGGACCGAGTATTGTGGCACAACTTGGGAAAGGCCTATGTCCAGCATTGGACTGCGATGGGCCGAGTTGATTATTAATTTATTGCAATGAGCTCTTTCAAAGAGTGGCCTTTCAGAGAGCAACGGACAGAATTGCCGAATCTTTGTATTATCATCTACCGTCAAGTAACAACAACTCCCATATTTCAGCACCAATAGCATGTAACGGAGATCTTAACGCAACATTCGTGGATTGTACTAGTCGGTGTCCAGCAACATGCAAGCCAAATTCTTACAAATCATGCATAGCTCTATGCGGAGACCCCGGCTGCCAATGCAATGAAGGATACGTTCTGTCTGAACCTGGTGGCGAATGTATTAGACCAACAGACTGTCCAGGTAAGAGCAATTTGAAGAAAGTGACAGATTTAAAATTATTTCGCTTATCTTCTTTTTCTCTCAACTATTATATTTTTGCTCTCGGCTGCGGTTCTTATTCCTATTCTTTATAGTACACACATATATGCAGTATACACATATACAACGTGGATATGACAATACGACAATAAATGAAAACACGGTTATTACTAGTCTATAGAAGCATTTTAAACACATAAATAAGTTATTTATCGAAAATTAAAAAATCTAAATTTTTTAACAAAATAAATATTAAAACATCTTAATAATAAGTAATGCTCTTTGTAATTATCTGTAATCATTGAGAAAGAGTATTTAAAATTATATGGACTCACACAGGTCTTTGACCTAACGATCATTGCCTAGAAAAATGGTTCTACATTCAAAATTAATTAAATCAAAATAATTTCCTGTGGCTAAGCTACTAACTAGATTTGATTATTTTTTTGTATACGGACGACGAGGACGTCTACCCTGTCTAGTATGGTTCGAATTAAAAAAAACATTACATGTATATTACCGTAGGAAAGTTTATGTACATCGGCGAGCTTAACTCAGAAATGAGTTTTCTAACAGCAAAACTTAGAGCGATAGAGTTGTTGAATTTAGAGAACAGAAACAAGTGTACAACATAAATTTAGAGAACAGAAACAAGTGTACCACATAAATTAATCCTACTTTATTTGCATACAAACATACAATAATAATATACAGATACTTAGGATACGATTCATATTCTTAAATCCATTCCTATTAGCTTTTATCTCTTTTCCATATCTTTCATTCGAATTTTGTTAGAATGCAGTGAAATCTCGGTCATAACTCTATTCCAACGGATTTTAAAGAAATTTCTGAGATTATTGTTGTACCTATGCGAATTTTGATCATGAATACGACCAGCTTTTAGAAACTCTGTGTTGCACAGGTTCAATGCTATTTCCTTATTTATTTACGATGATGTAAGTACCTTAATGATCACATCAGTTAATAATTTCTTATGAGTCTGATAAATCATCTTCTACTTTAATACATCTATACATATAATAAAATCGTACATATAATAAAATCGTAGCGAAGAAAAAACTGTTTGTTTTCTTTTTTAATTGGTTGCTAAGTATTCTAAGAATGATACTGATGCCAAAACTGCTGTCTGTCTGTTTGTCTGTATGTCTGTCTAGGGTTGGAGCAAATACTACTGGATCGATTTCATTGAAATTTTGCATAAACATTTCTTAGAGCCCTGCTCAGAAACTGCAGCATAAATCATCACGCTATTCTTTATAGGAGGTGAGTAGTAGAACAAAACGTGTACACCAAAGCTATATTATGAGACAGTATTTATCTGTTGTAAATAACAACGGATTCTAAAAGCGGTTATTAAAATCATCAACCTAAATTAAGAATCATCACGCTATGTCTAAAAGGGGCTAGACGATGATTTAAAAAAATAAGAACGCCTATTTTGAATGGTTCAGGAAGTGACTACGTAACGGGGTAGTCTAATGAGTAGGATGCGATTCTTTTGTTCTGAGATCGAATCCCAACTTCAACTTCACTTTTTGTGATTATATTTTTAATATTATACGTGATTTTCAATAGTTTTTCCTTAATTTTATATTACTGGTAATTATGTGAGACAAATAAATATTTTTGATTTTTTTTTAGTTCATATTTGGTAAAATAAAAATTTATGTTTACTTATTTTATAATTCTGGTGTAACAAAAGCGTTAAAAACCCAATGGATGCCTACTGTACGCCTCTTGAAAAGGTAAACTAAGCCTGTTTACGTTCACTTATGAACCCATGCAGGCACATCCTCTTATACTTACATACACATCACGCCTGTATTTCCTAAAGGGGTTCGCAGAGTTGCACTATTATACACTCACAGTTTAACATAGCGGCACAAATTTCCAGTACCTAAACGATATAAGCTACATATTTTTGCCGTCATGGTGGTGTTCTGGACACAAAATTGAAATTAAGCAACATGTAGGTCACAGTGACTGAGCGATTGGCTTTCTGTACCTCGGGTCGTGGGTTCGATTCTCACATAATCGGCCACCATGCTTGCTTGGTACAAGTTTGATTACCTTATGGAACAAAGATTTGTATGACCTACAAATTCAAGTTCTCTGAAAAATTTATATTGCTGCACGTAAAAAGTTGCATTTTTTTTTTCTAAAAAAAAACGTCGTTTATATAAATCAGACAAACTTTAAAACGATTTATAATTCGTTGCCATTATTAAAATTGTTGGTCAGAATCACTCCTGTAATAAATAGCCTAACCTGGGTCAGAAAATGTTGGTAATGAATGCATAAAAATAGCATAGACTGAGAACTGAAAACTACGAAGATAATCCAGCTTAATAATCAACATAAAAATATGTTCTTTTTTTCTCTAAAACTGGCTTCTTTATGATTAGTTTCAGACCGAATTAATTGAAACTGAAGCAATTGAACTGAATTAAAGAATTCATAATTATGTAAATAAATGAGATTGAAAAGAATCATCATCAGCCAAGCCGTTTCATGGCTTCGTTTGGGTAGGTCTGTTTACAGCCTGGATAATTTGCTCAAGGCTGATTTGCAAATAGGTTTTTTTATGTGGAGCGGATACTAAGAAAATTTTAGTATGTGAGCTGGTTCTTCTGAAAGATTATTCTAATAAAATTAATATTCAGGGTAATTTATTTCAATGGGTTTGTGGAGGAGTGGGTAGCTCTCAGGAACCTTGACATCGATGTAAGAGTAATGAAAAACAGCATTCAAGGATTTTCAAAACTGATACACAGCGCGGGAATAGAACCCAGTAATTTCCTTGAAAAAAATTCAAGTCGCTTTATCATGGTAATCTGTAATTTAGGTTGTCAGGAATAAATCTTACTAGCGAACCCCATATCAACAATGAGTAAAAAATATTTGTTTGAAATTGTTTGTAGAATTGAGTTAAGTTCAAAATGTCAGCCAGTTACATGTTTTTTTGTATGTTTTAGGATGGCGAAACGAGTTAAAGACCCACCTGATGTTAACCAGTTACCTTTGCCCATAACAACTGCAATATCACCTAAGATTTTGCTTAAAAGTTATTGCGAGTCGGTTCGGCAAACTGAGATATAAAGACGGAAAGTCTCATGTGATTGAAATTGCATTACTGTTTGTCGGCAGAAGTAGATATGGTGGCAGTACCTACTTTCCCAAAGATTTATTTTGATTTTAGATTTAAATTCTTTTACAAAGGAGCTCCACTATAACCATAATATGACGCAATAATTTGTTCTTTTTTTATGTATCTAATATATTAGTTAAGTTTTGTAATTTGTGTTGTTAATTTGTGTTCATGTGATTTCTAGGACTGCTGTTTATGATTTCTCTACGATTTCATAGCTGTTTTGATGAATGCCATCATTGGAGCTTTTTTTTTTGGTGGGGAAATCCCCATGGATGCACTCCGCCCGGGAATGCGGAACCAGTGTCGGATTCTTATCGACTAAAATCACCACAGTGTTTCTCTACCTACCTTTGGCTGGGGGCGTGTGAAACACTCTGCATTCACCAACCAGCCCCGATAGGTCCCGGCTCGCCACTAGCAGGCGAGCTCCGTCTCCCTGTGCAGCCTCAACATCAGCCACAACCTCCTCCTCATTGGCGCGCGCGGAACACTACGCACCACCGTCACGGGCCTTGAGTGATCGGGCGGTGGGCTACCCCGAGTCCGCCACCCGCATTCCCACTTCTAGGGTGGCTGGAGGTCAGCGTAGGCCCTCCTGCGGTACCCAGTCCATCTCCTGCGGGTAGGGAGAGAGGTAACCACCTCTCGCACCCTCTCCGCCGCCTCCTTCGCGAGCTTCACCTCCTCACAGAAGAAGACGGCACCTTTCCATGAGCCACAGATATTGTAAACATAGGAATCCTTAATAGGATTTCTCCTGACAACCTAAACTAACAATTACCACGATTAAGCGTATTGAATTTTTTTCAAGGAAAATTACTGAGTTCGATTCATGCGCTGTGTATCAGTTTTTGTAAATCCTTGAATGCAGTTTTTCATTACTTTACAATCGCCATCGTGGTTCCTTAGAACAAAATTCTCTAGCTGTCATAGTTTATCATTTCTCCACCCTGACCCATTGAAATTGATTAACTTGTAAGTGTATATTCTTCAGAAGAGTGAAGCATAATCACTAATCGCCTTGCTTGGCCGAATTTAATGTTAATTGTCATTGGTGATTAATATAAGTAATGTGTGTAATTTTATCTTATTAGAGCGTGTGTTGATTTTTGGTTTGTTTGAAACACAGACGAGTGGCTACACATTCTACTATCTACCTACTATCCTACTAATATTATAAATGCGAAAATATGCATGTTTGTTTAATTGTTTGTTTGTCCTTCAAACACGATGAAACGGCTGAATGCTAAATGGATTTGTATAAAATTTGGCACACAGATAAACCATATCCTGGATTAATACATCGGATACTTTTTAACGACATAGCAACGGAGCGAAGCCGCGGGCATCAGCTAGTTATAAATACTAATCTACTTCTAATCCTTTTTAAAGATAGATCACCATCATGCGGAGCGAATAAAACTTACGTCTATTGTAAAGTGGGTTGTCCAACAAATTACTGCCCTGATGACGACAGTAACGCAATAGTAGCTTGCGATCCAATGTGGCCGTGCCCTGGAGGCTGTGCTTGTCAAAGTGGCTATTTGATTCACAGCTACAAAGATGACCGATGCATTTTATCATCTGACTGTCGTAAGTACATAACTGGTATCAAAAGTTTGGCAAACCTGACGTAGACCACATCCCCTCGCGTTGACCACATCCCCTCGCGTTGACCACATCCCCTCGCGTTGACTTTATTCTCACTTTGTAATCCTGTGTTCAGATTAAGGGACTTTACTCATGACGCGACGCGATGCGAGCGATATCGCATCGATTGTCGGTTCGAGCTGTACGTACGTTCATGAGAACGTACAAAACGTACCAAAAAAAATTTACAAAAAATACTAATATTTTTTGATACCAAAAATATTTCCAACAGATTACTAGTTGCGCAACAGAAGTGTCGAAACAAGTGCCAGCGCTCGCACGCCCCCGTACATTTATTTGAAATTGGATCGCAGGTCATTAGAACGTATGGTCGACCGCACGTCGGTGGTAACACTTTGACATTAGCAGCATCTTTATTTCGTAAGCAGTAAGGGCGGTTTTCAAATTGAAGTGTTACCACTGTCATGCAGTCGACTGTACATGCAATTCGATATCGAGCAGATCTGTGAGCGATATCGTCAATCCATGCGATCTTGTCTGAATACATTTGCGATTTTCAATACATTTTCTTTGAACACATGTTGTTGCTATATCTGACCGATATCGGCAATCGATGCAATTCTGCGTCGCGTCGCGTCATGAGTAAAGTCCCTAAATGCTTACTAATATGTTCGATGGACGTATAATTTTTAGCTCCAGTAGAATGTACAAGACAGAACGAAGTATGGAACCCCAGTCCTCCAGATTGCTTACAAGAGAGATGCGACGAGAGGAACATCCCATGTGATTTCCCATATCCACGTTCGCCAAAATGCGTCTGTACAGAAGGTTACTTCAGGAATAGCAATGATATTTGTGTTCGCGAGTCGGAATGTAGTAAGTAAAGTGTTACTTACATCTTTAAAACTTTTTAACAAAAAATTGAACCGACGAATACAGAAACTGAAAAGAAAGAAAGAAAATAACTAATGTAAATAACTAATTACGAGTCGGCGCCAAACAAAAAAGCAAAGTGCGTGCAAGTTGCAAGTGGTCGAGCGTCATAAATAAATATAAAAAAAATACGCGTCGAATTGAGAACCTCCTCCTTTTTTTTCGTCGGTTAAAAATGAAATTATCCAATAATTTTGACAGTCTCCAAAAAATTCACCGCATCGCGTGTATGTGTTGGCTCTGACTACGAATATACTGCCAGTTTACAATGAATGGAATACGTCTACCTAGGGCAGATTATTCAGCTTGGTAGACAAAACGATGGAACAATGACCTGAAGAACATGGCGGGAGGGAACTGGATGCGGAAGGCAGAGGACCACGTGTTGTGACGCAACTTGGTAGAGGCCTATGTCCAGCATTGGACTGCGATAGGCCGAGTTGATTATTATAATGAGCTCTTTCAAAGAGTGGCCTTTCAGAGAGCAACGGACAGAATTGCCGAATCTTCGTATTATCATCTACCGTCAAGTAACAACAACTCCCATATTTCAGCACCAATAGCATGTAACGGAGATCTTAACGCAACATTCGTGGATTGTACTAGTCGGTGTCCAGCAACATGCAAGCCAAATTCTTACAAATCATGCATAGCTCTATGCGGAGACCCCGGCTGCCAATGCAATGAAGGATACGTTCTGTCTGAACCTGGTGGCGAATGTATTAGACCAACAGACTGTCCAGGTAAGAGCAATTTGTTTAAGAAAGTGACAGATTTAAAATTATTTCGCTTATCTTCCTCCTTTTCTCTCCACTATCATATTTTTGCTGTCGTCTGCGGTTCTTATTCCTATTCTTTATAGTACACACATATATGCAGTATACACATATACAACCTGGATATGAAAATACGACAATAAATGAAAACACGGTTATTACTAATCTATAGAAGCATTTTAAACACATAAATAAGTTATTTATCGAAAATTAAAAAATCTAAATTTTTTAACAAAATAAATATTAAAACATCGAAATAATAAGTAATCCCATTTGTAATCATCTGTAATCATTGAGAAAGAGTGTTTAAAATTATATGGACTCGCACAGGTCTTTGACCTAACGATCATTGCCTAGAAAAATGGTTCTACATTCAAAATTAATTAAATCAAAATAATTTCCTGTGGCTAAGCTACTAACTGGATTTGATTATTTTTTTGTATATGGACGATGAGGACGTTTACCCTATCTAGTATGGTTCGAATTAAAAAAAACATTACATGTATATTACCGTAGGAAAGTTTATGTACATCGGCGAGCTTAACTCAGAAATGAGTTTTCTAACAGCAAAACTTAGAGCGATAGAGTTGTTGAATTTAGAGAACAGAAGATAGATAGATAGATAGAGTATACTTTATTGTTTGCACACCATAGAAATAAAAACAAAGTTATAACAAACATGAGCACAGTACTAACAATTGGCGGTCTTATCGCTTAAAGCAATTTCTTCCAGACAACCATTGGATGGACTTGGAATGTACAAGAAAATATAACAGGTAGTTGGCGGTGTACTATAGAGAAAATACTATATAAATAACTAAAATAAAAACAAAAGCTTATTAATATATATATCAAAATTATAAGTATATTTAAGATAATACATGCTTACCGAAATATAACATAACTGGATATATATAAAGATACATAACTCTATTATACAATTATATATAATATAAATATATAAGTAATAACTATTACATAAAAATAGTAACAAATTAAGGAGCTAAGTAATATTCCTTTACCATTCTCCTGAAAGCTGGCAACGATTGTGCACGTCTCACAGACACCGGCAGTGCATTCCACAGGCGTACGGCTTGAACAGTAAAAGAGTGGTCATAGAAACGTGTGGAATGCTTGGGCATCTCTAGCGTTAAGTTTTCTGATGACCTCAAGGAAAGTTTATGTGTATCACAAACGAACTGAAATCGCTTTAAGATAGAAGGGAGTAGTGGGATGAAAAAGAATACTATAAAGCAGTGATAGAATATGAGCATTCCGACGAAGGCGTATTGGAAGCCACTTGAGTTTTGCGCGAAATTCTGACACATGATCATATTTGCGTAAACCAAATATGAATCGAATACAAAAGTTTTGAAGTCGCTCAAGCTTTTCGAATTGGTCCTCGGTGAGATCTAGATAGCTGGCATCGGCATAGTCAAGAACAGGAAGAAGAAGAGATTGTGCAAGCCCAATCTTAGTGGCAGTTGGAAGAAAGTTACGCAGTCGTCTTAGCGATCCTGCTGAGGCATACATCCGACGACTGGTTTCTTGTAATTGTGGACCCCAAGACAAGTTTTTATCCATGAATATGCCCAAGTTTTTCACCTTATCACTAATGGGAATTTGAATACTGTCGAAGATAACTTGCGGAAGGTGGAACCAGTCAATCCTCGAAACCATACGTGAGCTGCCAATAACAATGACTTGGGTTTTTAAGGGGTTAACTCTCAGTCCGTAGCACTTGCTCCACTTAGATATTTCAGAAAGATCTTTATTAACATTGCCGATGGCTTCCGACAACTGTTCCACTGAAGTTTGTGAATATATTTGAAGATCATCTGCATAAAGGTGGTAAGAAGAAAGCAGTTTATTAGAGATTGAATTTATAAATATTGCGAAGAGTAATGGGGATAAAACGCCACCCTGAGGCACACCAGCAGCTGTATCGTTCCATGAAGAGAATTTATCTTCAATGCGAATACGTTGCCTTCGGCCATACAGGTAACTACGAAACCAATCAATAACCGTTGGAGATATGTTCAGAGAGCATAGTATTCCAAGCAAAACGTCAAAATCAACAGCATTGAAAGCGTTGCTAAAATCCAACAGTGCAAGTACTGTTAACTTTCCATTTTCCATGCCTAGCCTGATGTCATCCGTAATATTAACCAGGGCTGTGACGGTACTATGACCAGGGCGGAAACCGGATTGGAAAGGATTTAGAAGTCTATTCTTACATAGGAATGAACTGAGCTGGTTGTGAATTAGACGTTCTAAGACTTTGGATAGGAATGGTAATATGGATATTGGACGATATTCGGAAAAGGACGCAGGATTGGATTTTTTTGGTAAAGGAGTAATTTGGGCGTCTTTCCAAGCAATTGGAAAAACACCACTGGAAATGGAATGATTCAGGATGTGACATATAACAGGAAGAATTTCGTCAAGGATAGGAAGGATCATATTACGGCTGACATAGTCACTTCCAACTGCGTTAGAAGTTATAGATAAAATGCTCTTCTTAACATCACAATCAGAAAATTGATTAAAGACGAATGAGGAATAATCGGGAATCGGAAGAGTAGAAAGGTGATTAAGTGTTTTAGCTTTGATTGTCCTATCAAAATTGGACGAGGCAGAAAAATGTTGATTTAATGAATTGATGAATTACAGAAACAAGTGTACAACATAAATTTTATCTCTTTTCCATACCTTTCATTCGAATTTTGTTAGAATGCAGTGAAATCTCGGTCATAACTCTATTCCAACGGATTTTTAAGAAATTTCTGAGATTATTGTTGTACCTATGCGAATTTTATTCATGAATAATAATAATAATAAATAATAATAAATATCTTTGGGAAATTTTTACACAGCACCATCTAGTCCCAAACTAAGCAGAGCTTGTGCTATGGGTACTAGACAATGGATATAATACTTAAATATTTTTTTTTTGTAAATACATACTTATAATACATAAGCAACACCCAGACCAACACAAACACTTATGTTCATCACACAAATATTTGTCTGTATTGTATTGTGTCCTGTGGGAATCGAACCCACAACCTCGTTATCAGCAGTCCGATACTCGAATCACTAGAACACAGAGGTCGTCAAATGCGACCAGCTTTTAGAAACTCTGTGTTGTACAGGTTCAATGCTATTTCGTTATTTATTTATGATGATGTAAGTATCTTAATGATCACATTAGTAAATAATTTCTTATGATTCTGATAAATCATCTTCTACTTTAATACATTTTATAATAAATATAGTATGGTTTAGCGTTTTCGCGTACCCGGTCTTTTTATACGCGGGTATTGGGTATTTTTTTTGGTACCTGGGTAAACCCGGGTACCCGGGTATTACCTTTTCCAAAATAAGACTCCAGTTTGTTTTAATATTTTTTTCTTATTTATCATACCGGTGGTGCAAGCGGGGTGACATATGGTGTCATTGTCACCGAATGCTCTGCCCGATGCCGAAATTTTACCAGGTATTTTTTCGTGGAATGTTATGAATGTATAATGATACCCGGGGCCCCAGGTATTCTGGGAAATTTTATCCGGTTTTCTACTAAATAGTCTTTAAGCCCGGGTAAACCTGGGCTAGGGTACCCGGATAAAAAACCCTAGTATGGTTCGAATTCATAATAACTTTAATAAAACTGTTAAGAAGACAAATCGAGAGTCAAGAGTTAGTTGCAATCTATCAGCGCATCGGGAAATAGCATAGCAAAAAGACTCGTAGCATAGCAAAAAGACTCGTTCGTTGCGTGTCGATCATCATCAATTGTAGCATTTTATATCATTTTATCTTCGTCATTTCTGTAGTCAATCAATATATCATTTTTATCTATCAATTCGTATCATTTAAATGTACCCGTACATTTCTGGAAAAGAACATACATAAGTACATACACATGTACATTACACGTACACATGTTACATACACATTGTATGTTGTCACTTTTGTAGCAAATAAATATTTTTTCATTTTCTTTCTTTTTTAAATCGAATTTTTATATCTTCTAACAATTCATTTGCTGCTTTCAAAGAGTTAAATAAGAAATGCGTTTCGTCTAACTATTGTTTGGAGAATTTGGAATCCCTACAGGTACCTGTATAGGTAGTAGAGGTATATTGAATCACTTTGTTCTGATGCCTTTGAGCGAATAACACGATACTGAAAAGTGGAAATAAATCCCGGCGTTTTGGAAGGAAATTCGATGGCTTAGTTGGAAACCCAAGTGAAACAGGTTCTTGCGACTTAAGTAAATCCAATAGAAAATATTACTTTCAGCTCAGTATCCTGATCTGAATATTTGAATACCCTGGTATTCAAATATTTGTTCCATGGCGTTATTTTCCCAATCAAAATAAAATATGACGATTAGTGACGTTTTGCTTGTCATACAAGAAAACAATAGGAAACACAACACACAACCCTGCAATCCACATAATTATAGTGCATAATTTATTTATTTATTTTTGTTGACGTGATCAGAGTTGTATCAATTAGCGTTTATCAAAGTAACGTGTTATAACGTTGCTCCACTCAAAGTAATATTACCTGTATCATTGTCCAGTTTATATAGTAAACTTCATATTAGAAAAAGAGGGTAGTTAATATTATTTTAGCTAGAAACACTGGATAACGGTCAGTGTGTGGTAGTAAGGGAATTCGTATATATCCGAGCGGGAACGATCCTTTCGGGTCTCTTTCGGCGAATGGAGTACCTAACGGGTGCCATCTGCGAGAGTCCACTGTAAAAAAGAAAAAAAATCCGAGTCTCATATCTATTCAGAGCTCTTAGTGAGGAGAATTAGTTCTTAGTTAGGAGTGATTTTTAAAACATTAAATTATACATTTAACTATCATATTCTACACTGTGAATTAATTTATAAAATTCATACTGCTGAACCTGTAATAAAAGTTGTAATTTGTAAAAGTATGCGTTGTTTGAATCTGACAACTTTTAAATAAAAAGTTTTACAAATTATTTAATATTGAAAGAGTGAGCTTTCAATATTAAATAATATGTAAAAACTTTTTATTTTGTCAAACGAGTCTGAAACCATTTCCCTACTTACATTCATAATGATGTGAAATTCATTGTTAAAACTTCAAAGTAACTAGAAATGGTAGTTTATTGCTGAAGTCCACTTATACCCCGGTAAATGAATTAAAACAGTCATTAAGAAGCATTAAGGCTAACTTTGTAAAGCAAGAGTTATTTTATTTCTTTTTGATTATTTTAAACTTACTACAGCACGCGCAATCTCACTTGACCGGAGTGAAGTTAGGCACTGCGCATGTTTTCCCGTCTCCCGCCCAAAGAATTTTTAAGTTCCATGCTGGCGCCTCCAAATGACACCGATAAAATGGTTACTGCGACGGTTTTGTGGCAACTTCACTTCGGACAAGTAAAATTGCGTGTACTGGTAAAACGGGGTGAATAGAGACAAAAGTGGCCAAGGTTTTTTTAAAATAAGATAGTTTGTTGCCCACAAAGACTTTAGAATGTTTACAAAATTATGGCAGAACATTTTTGAAGTCTTTGTGGGCAACAAACTATCTTATTTCAATGTTAAAATCCTTGCCCACTTTTGTCCTTATTCACCCCTGCATTTCTATTTACCCCGTTTTATCCGGTACTTACTGTAAATAATAATAATTTAATAATATAATTTTTTTAATATACTTAATATTAAAATCCATGTTTGAAGAATTTGTTCAACCTCAAGCAATATCGAATGTTTTTATTACGCAGATAACTTGCCATCAAAATAAAATTAATGCAACTGCATCCATAAAATTAAGGCTGTACATAAAATATTTACGCCTGCAACTTAGTACATCTTAAACGAATTGCTGCAATTAAGAATGTAACTACAAAAAGATATCAAGTGGAGTGCACGTTATTTGACAAAGTAACTTAATATACACATTTCTTGGCACTTCCCTGTTCAGACATAATGGACTATAATTTGCTGTTACTAAGTTACAGACGATTGTTTTCGTTTTTGTTTTGTTTGCTTGTCATTCTTTTGAAAGAAGACCTACTGATCTAATAATAAAAAATAAAATCATTTGTGTATCTGTATAAATTAATAAATGGATTTTTTTGATTGATTTTTTTTTCTTGCTTAAAAGGAGGCTTCAATCACAATAATTGTAACCACAAAAACTTGTATTTGCAAATAAACTATTTTGATTTTGATTTTTTGATTTGATTCATAGACTGTGCAAGCTTACTTGAGAGAGTACAGCTTGCTGTTCCACGTCAGAACAGTCGCTTGTGTAATAGGCATACATTTGCGATGCCTCTTTGCAGAACTAAAGGTGGTTTGAAATTTTGCCATACAAATTTCAATTCTCGCTCGGCCCATCCACGCCTCGCCTCGCCGGTGGGAAACCACCTTAATATTGGGCAACATGCACCATTTTATAGAATGTTTTCTGGCTACAATGGCATAAGGCAACATTTTGATATTTTCTCTGGTAACTTAGCTTCAGCCAAAATAATAATAAAGAAGAGTATTGGGCGTATTGGGAGTCATTCGACTAATACGTAGTTTGATGGCTCTTTTGTTTTGTTTTGTTAATAATTTAATTAACATTCAGTAAATCTGAATTGCTGAACTCATTATTTTAATGCATGCTGTGTTCACTATTTTAGGGCATGCAATTTATTTCTTATGTATAAGATGTTTCAATGTACAAGTGATAATTGTCTCGTCAGATTTGTGAACCATTAAAAAAAAAAAAAAATACCTAGCAGCATTCCAATCAGAGACTATTGTTTGACAAAGTATAGTCATCTGAATTTTAAACATTTTGTGAACAGTTTCATCTATTTACTTATCGACTCAATACCTTAAGTTAGTAAGTAAGTTTTCAAATGAGAGCTACAATTAATAAGACCTGCAGTATATTTAGGGTTAGGTACGGTGGACCGCACATCAGTGGTAACGGTTTGACCTTGACAGCGTCTTTGTTTCGTAAGCAGTAAGGGTGTTTTTATATTTAAAGTATTACCACTGACGTGCAGTCGACTGTACTTGTGTAGGCTTGAATAAACTTGACTTATTCACTGAAAATTGAAATAATTGCTCGATAGGCGCAGAGACCGAACGAACATAAAAAATCTGCCAAGTGTAAGTCGGACTCGCACACTAAGGGTTCCGTACTGACTATCGATCTGATACCCCGTAGAAACTGATTAATTTATGAGAGTTCACCAAATGTGCAGCAATGCACGTTAATGTCTTTCATATTTGCATCTCTTTTTTAACCAGGTACCACCACACCACACATTTTGGTATTCACATGTCGGTATAAAAAATCTTGACATGGACAGACAGATAGACAGTCATACAGAAATTCAGACAGACAGCCAAACAGACAGCCAGACAGACAGCCAGCCAGGCAGACAGACAGACAACAAAGTGATCCAAAAACGGTTCAGTTTTTTCCTTTTGAAGTTTTTTTCTTTCAGCCCCAACACAAGTATTGTTTATTACTTACTGGGACTACCTCAATTTTATGTTAATGGTAATAATTTGAGACAAATAAAGATTTTATTATTATTATTATAAATAATGTGAGTATAATGTAAGTTAAAATCAGAAATAAACAAGATTTTAAAAGTGAGAAGAAAAAAAAGGTGTGCGGAACCCTAAAAACCAATGTGTGCGTATATTATCGTCGACTGCACCATCGCTTAACATCAGGTGAGATAGCGGTCAAACACAAACCCATTAGGAATTAAAAAAACAAACATGAAAAAAAAACCTTTATAACGTAAAACACAAATATCGCCACGATCAGGAAATCTGAGCAGAAAATATAATAATAGTACTTACGCTAAAATGAACAAAAACTCCCCGCGCACGTGATGACACCACTATAACCTCACAGTATCATCTGAGTCATAATCCTGTTAAGTTTAGTGTTTTATATCCTTATACACTCTGTTTTCGCGAAGGTTGTTACAAAAGTGGTATTTTATAGACCTCGGAAGTGTTACAATGTTATTCTATTATCTTTGTGTACTTTGTTTAGTTCAATGTGGTTTTGCAGATTATGTGGAAGAGAATGGTAATTATTGTACAATGTGTTGCGTTTTAAATAGTCCAAGGGAGAGGCCCGGAAAAGGACATCAGTCTGTAGCTAATATAATATCAACACTAGACTCTCTATTGACTACCAGATAGTCAATTATGTATTTTATTATTATTTCTCTGTGTGTACCAAATAATAGTTACTAGAATCTAGACAATTTAGTAACTATTATTTGGAGAAAGTCTAGGCTGACTAAGATAGCTATCAGTCTGCATTGCTTGGAGTTTTAAAATTTAATTATTTATTGAATTTATGCACACACTGAGAAATAATAAAATACATAGAAATGAATAGAATAGTGCAAAGGCACTGCTTATTTTTTTTAGAAATTATATATTATTATTTTGTCGTTTATACATTTGTAATACACATTTTCAAATTTTTTAATTATTTTGATATAAACAAAAACAAAATAAAAACATAAAAGATAGTAAAACACTGGCATCGGGAACAAGCTCCAAGCTACCGGTTGTTAGGGCCCCAGAGACAGGAACCTCCTCACAATACGTGCCGTGTCGAGGAGAACCGCCTTCTGAATCTGGCCCTTGAACCAGCCACCTAACGAGAGCCTTTTAAGATGTTGATCAAGGCTCTTGGCCATTAGGCCATTGGCTGTGACAGCTATTATTATTATTATTACGTAACAACATAACATAACATCACGCCTGTATTTCCCCGAAGGGGTAGGCAGAGGTGTATAGTACACCCACATTTCGCCAGTTATGTTGTAAGTCCCATGTAATAGGGGGCGAGCCTATTGCCACTAACCGGGCACAAAACCAGACTCCGGGCTGCTACTGAGAATTTCCAAATGAAAAAACCTAATAACACTTTGCCCGACCCGGGAATTGAACCCAGGACCCCACGCTCAGCAGTCGCACATGCAACCACTAGTCCAACGAGGCAGTTGTATTATTATTATAACCTTTGTTCAATTAAATTAACACATAAATTAATTATTCTTATTCTTATTCTTATTCTTTATTGTACACAGAGATATACATTTATATTACAGTAGGAAAGTTTATGTACATCGGCGAGCTTAACTCAGAACTGAGTTTTCTAACAGCAAACCTTAGAGCGATAGAGAGATGTTGAATATAGAGGACAGAAACAAGTGTACAACATAAATTAAACCTACTTTATTATTATTAGTATGGAATTTCTGTATCGATAAGATAATTATCATAATCATTATTGTTATTTGTATTTTTTTCATTTGTTATCCTCATTATCAAATCACTCAATGGATCAAACTCACAAACTGTATACAATTTTTACCAAAACATCAGAAGAATCTTTTTCTAAACTTAATTAAAGTAAAAACTTGCAGAAGAGGTTCCTACTTATTGCCG
Organism: Asteroscopus sphinx; assembly: GCA_949699075.1. Lineage (NCBI taxonomy): Eukaryota > Metazoa > Arthropoda > Insecta > Lepidoptera > Noctuidae > Asteroscopus > Asteroscopus sphinx. The sequence continues at coordinate 20,008,746 of OX453013.1, forward strand.
TGCCCGACATGATACTTAAACTATAATGTAACACCTATAAATACTTGTGGAGTGCAATAGATGAATTGAGTATTGAGGACTGATATTAATTCCAAAAAAATCTAAACTTTTCACGTTTACAAATTGTATAGTTATATATTATTCTATTTAGTTTAATAACTTCTTAGGTTTTCGCGATCACTACACATTATAATAAAACAAAGTTTAACCGGATTAAATCGCGTATATTATTTAAATTGGTTTCCCTGACGTTTCGAAAGCTTTGCAGCATTTTGTGGTCGCAGGTAGACTAAGATGACAAGCGGCTTTACAAATATTACTAAAAAATTAAAAAAAAAAAAACGTAAAGCGAAAAGAATAAAAAATAAAGCATAGCATACGCAGCCGTTGCATTCAGCCTTTATAATGATAAATAGGGTAATATTTTTTTTAGAATTTCACGATCACTACACATTTTAATAAAACAAGTTTAGCCGGATTACATCGCGTACATGTGAGTGATTACTGCGTGCATCGAAACGATTTTAATTAATAATATTGTACGGTAGATTAAAATATTTTTTTAGAAATATTTGTAAAAACGCTTGTCATCTTAGTCTACCTGCGACCACGAAATGCTGCAAAGCTTTCGAAACGTCAGGGAAACCAATTTAAATAATATACGCGATTTAATCCGGTTAAACTTTGTTTTATTCTATTTAGTTTAGTTACAAGTTCACTTCATTCAGCCGTATTGGATCATCAAAGTCAAAATCGTATCAGTACAAACCGATATCTACGTTTCAACTATTTTGGTCGTTATCTGAAACCTTTATAGACCTCTCGAATGCCTTAATGACAGCCTCTGTAGATGATAGCCGGGTTCAAAGGGCTTAACGGCTATCTCAAGTAAGGATTTGGTAGTAAAGCCATCTTGAGAATTGATTTTAAGCTTATGTACGTTCTATCTTCTAGGTAATGGTTTTTGGTTTGGTAAGATATTTTTGAGACAGTTTTTGCCATGCGAGGTATTAATAAGTTGTGTTGTAGTTAAGTCAGATAATTAGAAAATTAATTTAGTGTCTGAACAATGTTCTTTGTTGAAGTCATGATCCATGTAAAAATCTCATTTCAACTTCAATCTCGTTCTAAAGTGTTTAAATTCACTTTACTGACCAAAGACGTAGGACAAAATACTTGAAAAAAAAAACATCATTCTTATAAAGCTAAGGTGAAATGTGGTTACAATGAAATAGAAGTCCCTTGCAGGCAAATATGCCCGCCCACCACAAAGTTGTGAGATCGCATACACAGACTACGCTTGTACCAACGAATCAGAAATATGTGAACGATGGTGCGACTGTCTTCCCGACCATCTCAGGAACGGTAGCGGGATATGTATTCCAAATGAGGAGTGCCCTTGTAAGCGTCTAATGTCAAAGAAAACATCACAAGCCTAATTTAATTGTTTTCATTAGTTCAACCAAAAATTCAAATAGTTTTTGAGAGAAAACAGAAAACATGTATAATTTTGACGATATCATCATTCAGCTTTCACTTATTCCATAAACCATTTCAATTTTTTTAAATGACATATTATACAATATTGTTGGGGTGCATTAAAATAACCTCCACGAGTGGCGATATTTAATTGATCTTTCGGCATACCCTGGGCAGTCAGCCCCGCTACTAACCTGCTGACTGGATAATTTTTTCCCACAGCATGAGCTATCATTATTATGAACCTCATGTCGACACGATAGAAGAAGAAGAAAAAGATCATGACATAAAACAAAATAGTTAATGTATATCACCAAATAGTTAATGTATATCACCAATTACCTTATCATCCTCAATTTCTACACTTTACATAAATTTTAGAACCCACATCACCCAAATGTGGTATCAACGAAATAGCAAGAGACTGTAGAAGGATATGTCCGCCACAAACTTGCTTGAGCAAGTACGCGCTATACCGCTGTAAGGAAAACATTACTTGTGAGCCTGGATGCGACTGTATTCCTGGATACCTAAGGAATGAAAGAGGAGTATGTATACGGAGTGAAGAGTGCCCCGAACGTAAGCATATTTATATAGCATATTTTTCTTAATTATGGACTGAGACTGTGTATGTCTTTTTTAAATATTATTGGATGGTGAAACGAGCTAAAGGCCCACCTGATATTAAGCAGTTACCTTTGCCCATAACAACTGCAATTCCACCTAGACCGTTTCCTAAAGTGTACTGCAAGTTGGTTCGCTAAACTGAGAAATGAAGGTGGAAAGTCTTCTTACTTTATTTACTTTCTTCGTCGTTCTCGCTTCTTCTTTTGTTTCTCTTCCCTTCACTTTTTTTATATGTGATGGCATAACTTATTTTTCTATATTAGGCATGATACTTCTTATTATAGAAATCTATTATATATCTTTTGAAGCAATTTTTTTTTTCTTTCTTTCTTTCTTTTCTTTTATACTGTACATTCTTGGACAAGGTGGACCGACGACCTGGTGAAGGTCGCGGGAATCCGCTGGATGCGGAAGGCACAGGACCGGTCGTTGTGGCGATGTTTGGGGGAGGCCTATGTCCAGCAGTGGACGTCTTTCGGCTGAAATGATGATGATGATGATGATGTACATTCTTGGTTCAAGTCAGAATTCATGTGAAAATCTCATTTCGTGATCAAACTCAATTCATTTCTGATGGGTTGAAAATTTCACAATAACAAATGGACATTGCGGAATACGTAAACCTAGCTGTTTACCCTAATACAATGCAAACTATTGCTTTGCTTGCTACTGTTTGTTTATTCCAACTGAAAACAAATCATAATTTTGCTCAACAAACACGAGTTTATTTGACAATGTTCTTTTATAGCTAAGCTGAAATGTGGTTACAATGAAATAGAAGTCTCCTGCAGGCAAATATGCCCACCACAAAACTGTGAGATCGCATATACTGACTACGCTTGTACCAACGAATCAGAAATATGTGAACGAGGGTGCGACTGCCTTCCCGACCACCTTAGGAACAGTAGCGGGATATGTATTCCAAATGAAGAATGCCCTTGTAAGCGTCTACAAGTAATAAAGAAAATATCTTAAGCCTATTTACATTGCTTCATCAAATCAAACTGAGAATATCGTTTAAGAAAAAAAAAATGAAAATATCTTATTAGTTATTCCATAAGCCATGAGCTTGACACAAAACATTAAAATAGCTAATAAACATCACCAATCACCTTTCCGTCCTCAATTCTGAAACTTCATACCAATTTTAGACCCAAAATCGCCCATAATATGTGGTATCAAAGAAATAGCGAGAGACTGCAGAAGAATTTGCCCGCCACAAACTTGCCAGAGCAAGTATGTTATGTACAACTGCTTAGCGACCATAGATTGTGAGCCTGGATGTGATTGTCTTCCTAACTATCTGAGAGACGAAACAGGAGTTTGTATACGAAGTGACAAGTGCCCTGAACGTAAGAATATATGTATGTCATGTTGACTGTCTATTGTTCTACTTGCCCCTTCTTTCTCTTCTTTTTAACTATTTTTCTCGTTTCCACTGTTCTCTTGTCTTTACTTCTATTTACTACATTGTTTTAGCGTTGGATTAAGTGGCACCACGCCGCTGTCAATGATTTTCCAAAAATGCTTACACTCTGTTGTCTGCCTTGTTCTCAAAAGGTGTTTTATATATTTTTCCTAGCGTTATACCCGCGGCACGCTATGATGGCGTTTTTGACATTTTCCAATAGTGTTGTTACACATATCAAATGATTAGCGATTGGGACCAGGTTTATACTTTACTATACCGCAAAGTTTGAAGACAAAGGTCTTCAACCAATGCGTCCTGCCTGTCATGACTTACGATGCCGAGACGTGGACACCTGGACACTGACAGTTGGGGTAGTCCACAAGTTCAAAGTCGCTCAGCGAGCTATGGAGCGAGCTATGCTTGGAGTTTATTTGAAGGATAAAATCCGTAACGAGATTATCCGGAGAAGAACCGGAGTGACCGTCATAGCTTGTAGGATCAGTAAGCTGAAGTGGCAGTGGGCTGGCCATGTCTGTCGAAGGACCGATGGCCGCTGGAGCAGACGAGTCCTTGAGTGGAGACTGCGAATCGGCAAACGCAGCGTAGGGCGCCCCCCTGCCAGGTGGACCGACGGTGAACGCAGCTGGGGGGACTGGATGCGGAAGGCAGAGGACCGAGTGTTGTGGCGCAATTTGGGAGAGGCCTATGTCCAGCAGTGGACTGCGATAGGCTGAGTTGATTATACTTTGACCAACTCCAGCTAGCTATTATGAATAATATCTACATCAAGTAAATAATTTATCAAATTATTCAATAAACATAACGTCTCGCCATTTTGTTTAATCGCTATTTTATAAAAAATTCTGTAACATACATACAAAAAACAGTAGAAATATAGAAAACACAAAAGGGTGTGATTGCAAAAAAGGGTAAGTTCTTTCGTGTTTAAAAGGGGAGTGTATCAAAATTGAAGATTGTCCGCCGCGTAAGTATCACTAAAAGGTTTAAGCAGTATTAGGTACTCCTTTTTAAAAGTGGCCTAGAACCAGCAGTAGTTGGAAGATCTGAATAATGTATCTCCTATTGATCAGTAATTTAATTTCAGTACCAACAGAATGTAAAGGCGACCTTAACGCAACATTCGTGGATTGTCCTAGTCGGTGTCCAGCCACATGCAAGCCAGATTCTCACAAATCATGTAGAGCTCAATGCGCAGACCCCGGCTGCCAATGCAATGAAGGATACGTTCTGTCTGAACCTGGTGGCGTATGTATTAGTCCAACAGACTGTCCAGGTAAGTAACACTTCTATAAGAAAGTTACAATGTTTTACTTATTGAAATTAAGACCGTAACATAGTGCAGCTATAATTTATATTCATTTACATCTTGGAATGTACTTTTTTAGGGTATCACACACGCAGCAAATAACGTAATGTATACAAGATGTTGATCTTTAATCGTGACATATTTCTAGAGTAGATGATAAATAATGAGCTTAGTCATCTAAAAATACTTAAAAAAATAACTATTATTTAATACCCAAATTTTTACTACGAAACATAGCGAGGATTTGAAAATAAATCCCAAACGACTATGAAAATAAGTCATCGGCGGCATTGTCAAAGGGTGGAAATACATGCAAATTGTTTTGGTGGTTTCGCACGCATCGTTTTTGTGTCGCACGTGACACACGGAGGGTTGTTTTTTTACAAACAGGTATTTAAAAAAAAAGATTTTTCCTTATTGATTCGTGTTCAATATCAGTGACATAGTCACCAGAATACAGATAAAATGTTGTATGTTTTCTTCATTGACTGCTGTAAACGCAAAGTCGACTTCACGTCAGTGGTAACGGTTTGATCTAGTCAGCGTTTCTATTCCGTAAGCAGTAAATGAGGTATCGTAATTCAAGTGTTACCCCTGATGTGCGGTTAACTATACAAGCTGACGCAAATCGAGATATATTGAGATAAACATTAATGTACCAGGCCCCTCAGAAAGTATTGCGAAAAAAAGTTTTTATATATGGGAGACTGGCCAGTTATAATGTTTTTCGAAAATATGATTATTTATAAGTAAAAATAAGTAAGTTCCAATTTCAAAATTTCCCTCCACATTTTTTGCGAGTTAATTCAAAGTATTGTGTCTCACTGAAATATGGATCTGCGCCGGGAACATTTTAGAGCTATGATTTTATACGATTTCAAGTGTCGCCTGAAACCGGATGAATCGTACGATAGACTTCAAATGGCATTCATGGATGAAGGCCCTTCCAAGGCAACCGTGTATCGTTGGTATAACGAATTCAAGCGCGGTCGACCAACTTTGGGGGATGACGAAAGAAGCGGTCGCCCTTTGACGGCTGTTACCGAAGAAAACGTGCTAGCAGTGAAAAATTTAATGCAAGACAATAGGCGAATTACATATCAGGAGATTCAACACATTGAAGATTGGATCGGGAAGCGTTCACGAGATTCTACACAGCCATCTTCGCGTGAGGAGGATAGTATCACGCTGGGTGCCGCACAACCTCACCGATGCTCAGAAGCAGGCCCGGGTGGAATGGTGCCGTGATATGCTTAACAAATTTGAAGCAGGCTCGTCTCGGCGTGTTTACGACATCGTTACAGGTGATGAGTCCTGGATTTATCAATACGACCCAGAAACCAAGCGCCAGTCGACTGTTTGGGTGTTTCAAAATAAGCCAACGCCTACCAAAGTGAAGCGATCTAGAAGCGGGGGTATGATTTTGATCGCTAGCTTTTTTAATTTGACTGGCCACTTGGTATCAATTCCCTTACGGGATCAAAGAAGCATTAATGCCGAATGGTATACTACCAAATGTTTGCCAGAAGTTTTCTCTGTTATAAGCAACAAGCGACCAAACACAGGGCTCCGCGGGCTACTGCTCCACCACGACAATGCACCTGCGCACACCGCACTCAAAACGAGGGACTTCCTGGACAGCACGCCAGTCAAACTCCTGGGTCACCCTCCTTACAGCCCTGATCTAGCACCGTGTGACTTCTTTTTATTCCCAAAAATAAAAAATCAGCTCAAAGGGATACAATTTTCGTCGCCGGAAGATGCGCTGGCTGCGTTCGAGCAGGCTGTAAACGAGGTGTCTGCGGCGGACTGGAAAAAGTGTTTTGAAAACTGGTTTAGGCGCATGAATCTTTGTATAGAGGCTGGTGGAAAGTACTATGAAAAGATTTGATAAAAATATATGTACGTATAGAACAATTTTTTTTAGTTTCGCAAAACTTTCTGAGTGTCCCACGTATAATTCCGTATCGCTACCTTTTAAATATGATGAGAATATAATGTAGTAATGTAAAAATATACATTATTTCTGCCATGTGTGGGCTTCTGTAGGGTTTTATGACAAGATGTATTGAAATAATGATGTCTTACGTTAAGATACATTTTTATTAACCGACGAAAAAAAGGAGGAGGTTCTCAATTCGACGCGTATTTTTTTTTATGTATGATCACGCATAACTTTTTACAGAGTGGCCCGATTTTGATGATTCTTTTTTTAACGGATAGGGTATATCTCGAAGTTGATCCCATTTTTTTATAGCCGTATAATTAGAATTTTTCTGTGTCATTGTAAGTTTCACTAATGGAATTATTAGTTTATTTATACGTGTAGTACGCAGCTGTTTTTCTGTTGCATTGTTGCTAGTAATAAAGTATTCGGGATGTTCTTTAACAAAAACACAGATTTGTTTAATATATAAGCCTGTATTTATTGTATATACGTGGAGCCATACCTAGAATACTTTTATATAATAAAGCAGTTTTGCATATATAATTGCAAAATGAGTTTTTATATTGACTACGGATTGGAACATCTCGTACTGTCGACATTTTTTCAAAAAGTTGCATATTTGTTTTGACGAACACACTGATCTCCAAAATATACAGCGAAGGTACAGTTAGAACTTTTAATTCTTTAAATAAAGGTACACAGCTATCATCTGATTTCAAAACACACATGGAGCGTATGTATCTCTTTTGCGCTTTAAATATTAGGTCCCTATTCGTGGAGTTACCCCATAATATGATACCATAATGCAAGACCGTGGTAGGCAGTTAGCAAAGCGTGTCTATTAACGAAACGATTACAAGTATATTTTAAATATTTGGATTCGTAATGATTTTTAACCAACGAAAAAAAGGAGGAGGTTCTCAATTCGACACGTATCTTTTTTTATATTTTTTTACGTAGGTACTTGTGGTGCACTATGTAACAGTTCAATGTTTTTAGATAACTAGCGACCCGCCCCGGCTTCGCACGGGTGAAATGCTGATACTAAATATACTGCAGAATGTACATATAAACCTTCCTCTTGAATCACTCTATCTATTTAAAAAAACCGCATCAAAATCCGTTGCGTAGTTTTAAATATCTAAGCATAGATAGGGACAGACAGCGGGAAGCGACTTTGTTTTATAGTATGTAGTGATGTATTTTATCAATATAACTCAGACCGAAGCATTTGTTTTAAAAAAAATTCAGTTTTTTTACATTGTTGTGTTTTTAATTTGCAGCACGCATTCTGTCAATGTTATGTCAAACGCCATAAGGTTACATAAGAAATCATTAGAAAATTTTATATGGTCGTTAAGTATTCTTAAATTTTCTAATTTTCCGCGAAATTTCCTTAATTTTTTCTTTCATAAGAATCTTCTGCTGACAATAACAAACACAACAAAAAAAGAATTCGCGAAATCGGTCCAGCCGTTCACGCGTGATGCCATGACCAATACCAACCCATGGGAAATAGGGATTAATTTTTATATATATAGATATTTAACCGTATACCAAATTATAATTTTGTTCCTATTTTTTTAAGTTGGTTTTTTTTTATCGAACAATGGGGCACTGTCGGTAACTGGGGCTTTTACTATAGGTACCTCCTATCACATTTCACACAATCCATATAGCTTCTTTTTCGTTTCTTCTTTTGAAATTTCTCTGTATTTTTTTAGCTTGTCAAATAAAAGATGGATGTAAAAAAACCTGCTCGGCACCAAACCCTCCAAACTGTGATTACTATCCTCAACCGAAACACAATAAGAATGGGTGTGATTGTAAACAAGGTTATATTCTTTCGAAGTTAGGAGGGAGGTGTATTAAAATTGAAGACTGTCCAAGTAAGTGTTACTGACATTTTACATTTTGTTACTACTAATAAATGTTACTACTTAATATTACTATTTTTCGCTTATAAGCTTGGTTCTATTGTTACATAATCGTAATTATTATTGTTACACAATACTCATACATATCAAAATTGAAGACGGTCCGAGTAAGTATTACTGTCATCATATAAATCAAATCAAATCAAAATAGTTTTTTTGTCAAACAAAGGTAGGTTTACATTATTGAAGGTCATAATTAGATTTAGTTAGTGCGCTATGTTTTGCCTTAAAGACATACAAATATAATTGTGTACATGTGAACATCATGCCTAGAAATAAAATGAAATTTAAGTATTATAATCAAAATTGTATACTTATAGGTTGATTTTATTGAAATTAAAATTAAATTGATAATAATTAGTAAAACAGTGAATTTCATTATGTAGCTCATGTCGACACGATAGAAGAAGATCATTAAGGAACTCGTCAATCGTATAGTAACATTTCTCTTATAATAAATTATTTAGTGCCCATTTAAATTTTAACATGGTCATATTTTTAATAACATTAGGTACTTTATTATAAATTAACGGAGCAGTACAAAAAAAGCTTTTAAGCATCAGTAAGTTTTGCATATTATGTGACATAATTTGTTGGGTCGTTCCTCGTGGTCCCACTACTTTGTCCCACTGGTGGGACCACGAGGAAATGTTGTTCCTCGTGGTCCCACTCAGCAGTGGGCCCACAAGGAATACTCTTTGCCGTTCCTCGTGGTCCCACTACGTTGCCCCACTGGTGGGACCACGAGGAAATGTAATTCCTCGTGGTCCCACTCAGCAGTGGGCCCATGAGGAATACTCTTTGCCGTTCCTTGTGGACCCACTGATGAAATTACTTACCAAAACAGGCTAAATAAAAATACCCCGAGTTAATGGTTAGTTAATTGCATTTTTTTAGAATAATAAGTAGGATTAATAAGTGTTTTAACGAGTTCAATCATCATCATCAGTGACAACCACCACCTACCACCACCATACCCACCCAGTGTCACCAGTGTACCCATTGCTGGGCTACAAATTAAGCAGTGAATGGACATTCCGGTAATAATACCTAATGCACCTGAGCGAAACTACGAACGACTAGGTACTCTGTAGTTTATGTACTCCTAGTACTTTTCTTTGACGCATGGTAGTTTAGTAACGTATAGTTGTTATCCTAAAGGTAAGAGCAGTAGGTACACCATAAACGGTAGAACATGTAAACATGTGAACATGGTACTACCAAGCAGTAGTACCACGGGTAAACTGTGGAAAATATGTCCCATGGTACTACCCACCTAAAGTACCCTGACTAAACTGTTTAAAATATCGTGTATTCCTGTTGTATCCACTACCCCCACCAGTGGGCCAACGGGAATTGATTAAAATAATATTAATTTATTTCCATTATCTCCACTGACGAGATCGAATAAATTATTTGATTATTGCTATTCGTCCCACTTAATGTCATGCTAACTTTAAACTTGTGATAATGACAAATATTTTTTTTCTTGAACTTATAAAGGACTTTACCAAATTTAGCCTTAGATATATTGCTCATATCTATGATGGTGCTATTGAGAATAATTTTTCTCACTACCTAGATCTACTAGTAAAATCTTTAATTCAAACTGGATCTAGTGGTAAGGTGAGAAGGTACTTCATGCCGGAATAGCTGCTCAATTTGTACAAAATACAAGTTCAACCGTTTATGGAGTACCTACTGCTTTTACCTTTAGGATAACACCTATACGTTACTAAACTACCATGCGTCAAAGAAAAGTACTAGGAGTACATAAACTATAGGCTACATAGTCGTTCGTAGTTTCGCTCAGGTGCATTAGGTATTATTACCGGAATGTCCATTCACTGCTTAATTTGTAGCCCAGCAATGGGTACACTGGTGACACTGGTGGGTATGGTGGTCCAACACCGTGGCTGCCGGGGCAGATGAAACTCTTTTTCCCATCTGCCCCGGTAACGGGACAGGGGCACCGGGGTAGATGGGAGCAAGTCGTGGTAGGTGGTGGTTGTCACTAATGATGATGATTTAACTCGTTAAAACACTTATTAATCCTACTTATTATTCTAAAAAATAAAGGAAAAAAAAAAAAAAAAAAATGCAATTAACTAACCATTAACTCAGGTGTATTTTTATTTAGCCTGTTTTGGTAAGTAATTTCATCAGTGGGTCCACAAGGAACGGCAAAGAGTATTCCTCATGGGCCCACTGCTGAGTGGGACCACGAGGAATTACATTTCCTCGTGGTCCCACCAGTGGGGCAACGTAGTGGGACTACGAGGAACGGCAAAGAGTATTCCTTGTGGGCCCACTGCTGAGTGGGACCACGAGGAACAACATTTCCTCGTGGTCCCACCAGTGGGGCAAAGTAGTGGGACCACGAGGAACGACCCAATTTGTTTACATATTGGGCGCGTATTCGAATCTTTCTATTGCTTATTGTAGACAATTTCTCAAACAGATGCGGATTAATTTTCACAAACAAAGCTGTTTCCAGTATATACAGTGATGGAAGTGTTAAGATTTTTGAAGATTTAAAATAAGAAAAACAGCTATCTGTTGTTTTGAGGCTACACATATACCTTACACATCGTTTTTGCATCCTAAACACGAGCTCTCTATCGGTAGACTGCCCCCAGAAAATAATGCCATACCGCAAAACAGAGGTAACTAACTGTTAAAAGAGCCTGGCTGTTAACTTTTCTCGAAATTTTACATACATACATATTATCACGCCTGTTTCCCTTTGGGGTAGGCAGAGACTATGGATTTCCACCTGCTACGATTCTGACACACCTCTTTCGCTTCATCTACGTCCATTAACCTCGTCATGCATGCTCGTCGGTTTAGAGAACTCTTAACCTGGCATTCATTGAGAACATCCGCGATTTGATCGCGATACAAAATTTTAAAAAGCTCATATGCGGATTTACTAAGTCAGTTGCATAGTTCCTCAACATGAGGCTGCCAAGTGAGATGGTTATCAATCACTATACCTAAAAACTTAGCAATACTTGCTTCCTCAATATTACAGTTTTGGTAGGCTAAACTAATTTTTGGGTTTTTACAGCGTTAATAGAAGTGCATAACTTTAGTTTTATTTAAATTTATTACTAAATTATTATTACTAAGCTAATCTATAATTTCATGTAAACAGGTATTGATCTCATTTTCATAATTGATTTCATTTGTGCACTTTATTACAGCTGTACTGTTATCTGCAAAGAGAACCATTTTATGTAATGTTACTTTTGGGAGATCGTTTATATGTATTAGAAACAGTAGCGGCCCCAGTACGCTACCTTATGGGACGCCATATTTTGTTTGCCTTGACTTTGATAAATATATGGTTTCTAATTTACTATTTGGACATATTCTAGAAATTTCTGTGCCCATTAAATATTTTAAATGTTACTTTTTACGTTTATAAGCCCTGATTCTAATTGTTACATTATTTTGATTCTAATTTTTACCCAAATTTTTCATTATTATTATATGCTTGAAAATATCGTCGGACATTACATGTCAATTGACAGATTTTGTAAAGTACGTCGAAATCAAGGATAATGCCAACTGGCGCAACAGGTTATGTATACTTTCTGCAAGTCAAATTGTTGCATTATGATACTTCTAAGCAATATTTTTAAAGCTCAATCGATACTGCCATGTTTCAGATGAATTAGGCTGCAACGGAGACCCTAATGCGAGGACAACGTTATGTCCCTCACCATGTTCGTCCACTTGCCAGGCACCAAACGCTTCTCATTGCAAGATAAAATGTGCCCCAATCGGATGCGAATGCGAGTCTGGTCACTTACGTTCCAATAGTACTGGTCGATGCATCCTGCCTGATGAATGCCGGGGTAAGCATTATATTAAGATTTCAACGTCTATGACGAAGTCTGCAGCCACGTAAATGAAAGCTTCTCCTAAATAATTCATCACGGCCATTCAAGACTCTATGTCCAGCAGTGGACGTCTTTCGACTGTAATGATGATTCAAGATTCCACAAATATACCTATCGTCGCCTCAGTGCTTGAATGTCCAATCGACCATTGAACGAATTTTACCGGAGACGTTTTTTTTAGTTTATTATTGATTTAAAAGAAATATTTTAAAAACTTTGATGATTTAAGAATAATGTAATATATGCTATACATTATTCTTAAATCATCAAAGTTTTTTTCAATGGTCGATTGGACATTCAAGCACTGAGGCGACGCTATATCTACAAGGTTATTTTAATTAAAATAAGGGATTAAAATAAAATAAAAAACCTAATAAATATACACGGTGAATTTTCGTTGGTTTTGGAAACGAAAAGGGGGCGCTGTACTCATCATTATGAACATCTTTTATTATGGGACCAACCCTGAAATCGCGAAAAAAAAACTGCTGAACAGCTGATTTTTATTCGCAATTTCAGGGTTGTTCCCATAGAAATGCGTGTTCATATTTGAAGAGCTTATTCAGGGGATGCTCTGCCGTGTCAGGCCTATCTCTTGTATCTCACGAAACATAGTTTTGAGATATCACCGTTTAAAGTTTTTTACAGATAATTGCGATTATCTTAAATGTTTCAAAACTTTCGGGAAATATTTTTACATAATTGGTTGTATTAAAGTCTGAGGAATACCGGGAAATTTATAGATTTTTGAATACTTTGAAATTTTCAGAGTTATTAGCTATAACAGAGATAGGTGTAACAAGCTCTCTATACATTGGTTGTTACGCGGTGCTCTGTATCTTAAGATAGGTGACTTAGCCGCAACAAGTGTAATAAGGAATGTTTTGATAAACACAGGTATCTTTAACTAAAGTTTGTCTGACTGATTGTTTAGTATTAAATTAAATTAGTTTATAAAGGAATAGAAAAAATAGTACTCATCTAAACAAATGAATAATGACTTATGACTTATCTAGTAAAAACTCAAATTTTCAAATGCATTAAAATATCCTTTTTAATGAGTAAAACGAAAACTCAGACTTCTTCTTACCAAGATTCGATAACTTTTAAAACAAATAAACTTAATTAACTTCATAACTAACATAAAAATTGGAATGAGATCTGAGTATTATCAAAATTATTTTAGATACAAAAAAAAACTAAATCCTAGATATGTAAGATCTTATCTAAATCTACATCTGCATTTAAGTCTGCTTTCTTTCTTGCACTTACACTCCTTTGCCTTACTTCCCGGGGTACTTCTTTTTTAACTAAGTCCAACACACTTTTGCAATACACATGCAAATCTTTGAATTATTTTTCATCGTATGATTTCTTGACGACTATGTAAGTTGAGCATCTTCAAAATTCAACTATTCTTAATGCCTAATAAGAGCCTCCACGAGTGACGATATTTAATTGATCGTCCGGCGCACCCTGGGCAGTCAGCTCTGCTACCAACCTGCTGACTGGCTAATCTTTTCCCCACGACATGAGCCGTTATCATTATGTAGCTCATGTCGACACGATAGAAGAAGAAGAATGCCTAAATACGTGGATTGAAAAGTTCGCTGCCTTATATAAAAATAATAATGAAATCGAAATGCTTTTAATCTCATTATAATCGTAAACCCTTCAGATGATTTTACGCTAAATTTCTTTGTTGTATTACTTTTGCTTCCAGACTTAGAAGGATTTAATCAGAGCCAGGTGATAAATTTCTTGCATTCGAAAATAAATATCTCAACAATGTGCTGTCCGTTCGTTGGTGTCGTGTCCGTTTTTTTTTTCCAAAATACCAAAAAACTACATAGTGACGGAATAAGGAGAATCTATTGCATCCGATGCTGTAGTTAAAAATCAGTTAGCTGAATTAAATCCCAGTAGACAGAGCGTTGAATATGTCCTCTACTGTAAATAGCCTTCGACTTCCACTATAGCACAAAACACCGAAAAGATATTGAATCTGATGGTAGGAAATTAATAATGAAATATTAAAGAGATAGCTAGGTAATAGATGTTTTTAAAAAGTGATAAGGAAGCAATATTTGCCATAAATTCTGATTTCCCAGGGTATCTAAGAGAAAGATACCGATGCCCCTCTGAGTCGAACCAAAACACAACCGGCTAAGCACTTCACGCAAATTTTTATATCGTTTGATGCCGATATATAAGAAATTTTACGCAAATTAGTTGTTATAAATGAAACTAGGGTTCAGCTAAGACAACAGAACAGTAAGACCAAAAAATACTTAAAAGAAAAGTATAGACCAGAACTACTAGCCTCGAAGCAACATAAGGTGATTATTATGAAAATAAGACTGCCACCATTACGGTGGCAGTTTTTTGGGTCTAAGTCGACTGCTGATTAAAGGGTATCGTCATAAACTGTATTTATAACTGCACTTTTTTATACAAATTTTGTAGTTATTGAATAAACATCAAACAGTAAAAATTACCAACGAAGTTACTAAAAACTGTTTGATTTTATCTAAGCACAATTCGCGCGTTCTGAAATTACTAAAAACTGTTTGATTTTATCTAAGCACAATTCGCGCGTTCTGAAATTATCTGAAACTCTGAAACCATGACTGAAATTCATAATTTAAGGTGCCAGTTGGCTTTTCTTTGCCTTGTTTAGGACCTATTTACTTTAATTTCCTGTGTAATAAAATAATAATTGACTAACACACATTTTCATAAAATAACCAGTGGAAATCCAACAACAGACAGTGCGTATTTTGAAGGCTTTTGGAAATTATTTTCAAGTACGTACACTTTTCAAAAACCCGGTAAATGAGATACATCAAGCTGATATACTAACCAACAAAAATAGGTTTGTGAACATTACTCCTGCATATTCGACCGCGATTTTTTTATTCCACCTATTGATTTCAGAAAAATAGTTATTTTTCTTCAGCTGGTCCATAAAGACTATCATGTTGCCGTGGGCTATTACTTTTAGAACCATGTTTGTTAATGAAGCTCTCATAATATCCACATCATCATCAGTTAGTACGCGCACTACAGTCACGGATAAGTACTGTATCTAGTAGTTAGCAGAGTTAGGATTAGCTCGATGCGCTCGCAACTTATCACGCGTAATTGATGTAACTTAAGATACAGTATTTTACCATAACTAACAATGGCAAAATCATAGTTTCAAGAGTTAGGTGATAGGCAATTGTGACTAATTGGTAATAGTTAATTAAAATATTATTTTACTGGGTGATAGAGGATCATGAAAAAATACGATTTAGACCTGTTACGCGTAACTCATGTATCTTAAGATAACAGACCTGCGAGTGACACGGCAGTGCTATCGAACAACTTTTACTATGGGACCAATCTTGAAATCGCGCAAAAATATCAGCTGATCCTTACATTTTGTCGAGCGACATCGATGATTTAGTAGGGAACAGCTGTATTTTTAATTTTATTTTCAGCCTATGGCTGCTATGGCGTTAAGACCGCCTTTGTACCCAGTTGTGCATATAGAATTCAATTATTTAATAAATGTTTTTTTCGCGATTTCAGGGTTGGTCCCTTAGTAAAAGTTGTTCTATGCTATGCTCTGAACGAGCTCTTAAAATATGACCACGCATTTTGATACACGTTGTATATATATATATATTTTTTTATCGGGACTCAAAAGCATTTTTCCTGTCATATGCTATTAGCAGATTAAAGACATGTAGTCCGTTGTTCCGTGTAGTGCCGGACACAAAAAGCAGCACCATCCATCTCGTCTTATGGATGTCGTAAAAAGCGAAGAAGGGGTTCACCAGAGGATGGGTAGCAGCGTCCTCTGAGTATTTATTCAATCAAGTGCGATCGCCAATCCGCTTGCCAAGCGTGACGTTTATGGCATGTTCCCGCCTTTTGGGGGAGGCCTATGTCCAGCAGTGGACGTCTTTAAGCTGAAATGATGATGATGATGAACAATAATGCAGGTTTCCACTGAAAACCAGCGCTATGTTGAGACTCACGTTGCAACCTAGCATCATGCTGAGTGAGGACGTCATTGCCACAGTTACGGCTTCAACTCAGCCTATCGCAGTCCACTGCTGGACATAGGCCTCTCCCAAGTTGCGCCACAACACTCGGTCCTCTGCCTTCCACATCTAGTCCCCCCCAGCCACATTCTTTAGATCGTCGGTCCACCTGGCAGGGGGGCGCCCTACACTGCGTTTGCCGATTCGCGGTCTCCACTCAAGGACTCGTCTGCTCCAACGGCCATCGGTCATTCGACAGACATGGCCAGCCCACTGCCACTTCAGCTTACTGATCCTACAAGCTATGTCGGTCACTCCGGTTCTTCTCCGGATAATCTCGTTACGGATATTATCCTTCAAAGAAACTCCAAGCATAGCTCGCTCCATAGCTCGCTGAGCGACTTTGAATTTGTGGACTAGCCCAACTGTCAGTGTCCACGTTTCGGCACCGTAAGTCATGACTGGCAGGACGCACTGGTTGAAGACCTTCGTCTTCAAACTTTGCGGTATAGGCAAAAATATACATTATGTATCGATAAGTTAATTCTATTTTAATTTCGTAATTATTTCTAATTGTCGCACGCTGGTATCTTATGGCAATAAATATTTTTTCTTTCATTCCTTCATTCACAGATTCATTTTTAAACAGATATGATTATGTTAAGTAGTGATAGCCTAGTGGTTGAACGCTTGCCTTCCATGCAGGAGGGTGTGAGTTCGATCCCGGCCCGCACCTCTTACTTTTAGAATTCATGTACGGATTTATATTCGATTATCACTTGCTTTAACGGTGAAGGAAAACATCGTGAGGAAACCTGCACACCAAAGAGTGCTCCATACAGTTCTCAATGGTGTGTGTAGTCCGCCAACTCGCACTAGGCCAGCATGGTGGACTAAGGCTTTAGCCTTCTCGTACCGAGAAGAGGCCCGAGCCTAGCTGCCTGCCTAGCCCATTACTGTTCCATAGAACAGTAATGGGCTGGTTATGTTTTGTTTCATGTTTTATGATTATGTTCTCAGGTGGAAATCCATGTGGAAAAAATTCACGCTTTGTCGATTGCAAGACCAACTGCCTACGAGACTATTGTCCAGAAGATGACAGTCGAGACATAGTTTCCTGCAATCCTCCCACTCGGTGCATGCCTGGCTGTATTTGTGATACAAATCACAAAAGGAAAAGCCGCAAAGATAACAGATGTATCGTCTCGTCCGATTGCCGTAAGTGATTTTTAATGTTAATTGCATTTTCCATTTGAAAGAGATTTGGAATACAAAAAAGATAAGAGTTATAATGGAACGTTTATGGATTATATCGTTTGTGGAAGCAACAAATCTATTGTTTATTTTGTAATGTTTGGCAGGATTTTGATTTTAAAGTGAAAATAATTGAAAATTAGAAAGAACTCAGTGTCTTAGGACCGTATTACAGAACGTTCCTCAAGTACAGTTTGATCTTCAATCACCTGATCACTGCTTAAGGATAGAATCGTTACTTGAGTATCGGTCTTATTCCAATACGGCAATTATAAACTGCAATTCAACAACATAGCACACGAATATTAACTGAAATAGGATAGAAATCTCTACTCAAGCGTGGTCTCGACCACACTTGAGTGATTACAGATCAAATCTTTGCTCAAATACCGAAACAGGTTACAGTATAAAAAAAAAGCTAAACTCAGCTGAACTGTGATCAATGAATCTATGCTTGAGGAATGTTATAAAATTAAATACCAACTCAAAACTAGTTTTAAACAGTGATCAAAGCTTGAGAAACGTTCTGTAATACGGCCTTAGTACCTATAATTACTATTGTATCTTTGGAAATAGCGTTAATACAAAACTTACATATTTATAATGAAGGCTATAGAAATATATAGGATACTAGCTTATGCCCGCGGCTTCGCCTGCGTAAAATTCAGCTTATCACAGAAATATGTTATTGTGCATCACTCTGTAACTGTTTATTTTCCCAGGATAAAAAGTAGCCTATATGTTAATCCCTGTTATGGTCTATTATTGTGCCAAATTTCATCCTAATCCAAGTTAGTTAAGTCGGTTAAGAAACACTGTTTCTTAAAAAGTTGTTTTCTTTTATCGTTGATGTCACCCAAAGACAGCCAAAGTGGAGGTTAATTTCGATACCACGAGCAGTGTTCACGGTAGCTTAGCGGCTAAAGCACTGGCATACTGAGCCAGGAGTGGCAGGTTCGAATCCTAATCGCGAGCAATTTTTTTTCTTTCCACAATTTAAATCGTTAAATACTTAGCCTTAAAGTTCATTGTGAACACCTAGAGCAAGGATGTTCTAGGAATTCTTGTTGGTTAGTTTGTAATATGCACTTGTGTTTTATCTTTCCAGCTCCAGTTGAATGCACGAGACAAAATGAAGAATGGAGTCCATGTCCATCAGCATGTCTTTCAGAACGATGTGAAGATATCCCCAACCAACCAACTGCTTGCAATACTTTATTATTAAACTGTGAACCTGCATGCATCTGTAAGAAGAATCACTTTAGGAACGCCAGAGATTTATGCATTCCTGCGAAACATTGTCGTAAGAATAACCTTTAGTTGCGTTTCTAAAGTATCTTATATAATCACATATCAATGGTAACAAAACCATTAAGGCCCGTACAAACCAAAAGCAGGTCAGTAGCAGCGTGGCAGACATCACACTAAAAGGCAGGCAGTTTAAAAGCGTTTTGACGGCGGGCCCGCCATAGAACTGCTTTTAACAACGACTGTTGTGTCAGTTGTCAATCAATACAACTGCCTTGTAACCGCTTTGTATAGTGGCCATAGTGATGTAACGCAACCGCGCCGATCTTGCCCGCACGCCGCGCTGCTTGGCTGTTGCCGGCTTGTCCAGAGCAGGGCAGGAGCAGTGAGGTTGGCGAGCGGGCCCGCGCTAATATTTGCTGTGTCGTATTCCATATCGTTCCTTATATTACAACTTGGTCATGCCCACCTTCAACCTGCGCTGCTACTGACCTACTTTTGGTCGGTACGGGACTTTATAAGCGGAACTGACAAGACAGGCTCTGCTTATACCTACCAGTTTTTTACCATCGATAATTATGCACTTGACTGTACGTAATTTACCCACTAAAAATATAAATTTTCATAGTATGAGTTGCCTATAGTTGTCATCCATGGAATGAATAGCTTATGAAGTTTAATTTTTATAGTAACATGTAAGTTACCTATTTAGAATAGTAAAAAGGCATATTTAATGGTAAATCGCATTTTTATTAAAGGTCGTATTTATAATACTCTGTAAGTAATAACTTCTTAGGTTTTCGCGATCACTACACATTATAATAAAACAAAGTTTAACCGGATTAAAACGCGTATATTAAACCAATAACCAATAAAACCAATTAAAAAACCAAAAAACCGATATATATACGCGATTTAATCCGGTTAAACTTTGTTTTATCACTTTGTAAGTAGTTCATTATAAACGTCTTTACTTTCGTTTTCAAATAATTATGTGTTTATTTATTTCCAGCCAACTGACGACGATTATTTTGGATTTATCAAGATCATGGGTTTGTCTCCACAGATCCCGTGAATTACATTTCTTAATTTTTTTTATTCCTTCCATTTGATTTTCAATATTATTGTATTCTAGTTCGAAATCGATAAAACTATTAATGTTGTGTTGTTGTTCAAGAAAGTCTAATTTTACTTGTGATAAACAAATCTATTTTCGGCAGAATTGGTGGTATTTTTATTACAAGATACTTTTTCAAACAAATATTCTTGTTTTCCCACAAAGTACAATAAAGCGAAGGTCTCATGAATCAAATAAACACTACTAATTTGTTCTTCAGAAAGTTTTGCGTGGAAGGAGACAAATCGGCCCATCCATCTTACGCAGGTTCAGTTTCGAAAAATTGCGATTATACTATGTTGGAGACCCAACTGTATTGTTTTACTAGGCAAATATTTTTGAGCTGATAAAGGTGGATATATTTATGAAGTGAGGCAGTGTTTCGTGTGGTGTCGGACACAAAGAATTGAACCACCCTATATCTTCTCATGGGTATCGTAAAAGGCGACTAAGGGATTCACCAGAGGATGGGCAGCAGCGTTCTCTGAGTATTTAACCAACCAACTGCGATCGCCAACCCGCCTGCCAAGCTTGATGATTATGGCATATCCCCCCAACATGCTTGGAGGAGGATAGTCCAGCAGTGTACGTCTTTTGGTTGAAATGATGATGATGATGATGAGGCATTGTAATAATCGTGTCGGCACATTATAAATACATATTTGATTTTTGGTAGTCGAAGGACACGAAAGCCACGCATTGACCTATCGGTATCGTACGCATCGTACGGATCGCATTATGAATCCGTATAGCAAAATGCGTCCGCCTATCCGCAGCGTACAGATTGCCGAAGAATTTCTATGAGCAATCGGATTTTCAATATTGACATTCGGATTCCGATGACGTCATCCGCATTTTTTTATAAAATGTGATCCGTCCGATGCGTACGATACTGATAGGTCGACGCGTGATCGGTGGGTACCTATACAAAATATATTAAGATGTCTGTAATTCAGAATTATGCTTTTATGTTGCATGCCTTTATTATAGTTGCGTATATAACAAGCTGTCAAATTGAAGAGTCATGTATGTTAGAACTAGGGCCCTACTCTGAAGTGTTAGAGCTGTCATAGTTCGGTTATGAGAAAGGAATAGGGCTAGACAGGACAAATATCGCCATCCTTCTTTCACAACCGAACTATGATAGTAGAGTATGGCCTCTGGAACTTTTTTGAGTCCCTATTTTGAATCGTTTTTTTTGTTCAAGTCAAAAGAAAGCTAGAACGCAGCGAATAAAAAAAATACCAAGCTATTTTTTCTAGCGTCAAAGTCTATAATTAGGTCATGTTTGCATTCCTTTCAACTCTTCTGAGAAATAACAGTTAAAATATCAACAAAAAAGGTTCAGTCAACTTGAAATTTAATATAGCGATTGTTTTAAAAAAAATTGCAGTAGCTGTAGTTAGTCATTGCCAACAAGCACTTATATTTTCCTCAGAACGACTGTAAAGTCCAGAGTTATTGCCTTTTTGCTGATTGCTCAAACGAGAAAAGTGTAAACTATGTTTCATATTTCATTGATGAAAATTAAGTTAGTTTTGGTTATGGCACGTATTAATTTTGTTAAATAAAATGGTTGATAATCATTACTTTGTATTGTATATATAATAATATGTGGCGCAACTTGGGAGAGGACTATGTCCAGCAGTGGACTGCGATAGGCTGAGTTGATTGATTTGATTGTATATAAAAAACCGGCCAAGAGCGTGTCGGGCCATGCTTAGTAAAAGGACTACGTAGGTAGGTGTAATTACAAAAGAATCAAATAGAACATTGATCATGGCTATTTTAGTTTTTGCAATAGACGGCAGCATTAGCGACTCAGAGCGTGTTGTTATAACAACACGCTCTGAGTCGCGCTCTGTATACAGCGCCATCTAGCGGGCCAATTTTAAGAAGTGTCATGTCAACATAACACGGGCACTTTTTATGATTTCTTCAAATATAAAGTTCTTCTTCTTCTTCTATAAAGTAAATAAAAGAGCAATCTTTACACCAATAATTTTTTTCTAAGGTCAATGACCTTTGAACTAGGACGTCGTAAGTATTTTGCAGTTTCCCTCTATTACTCGAAAATATATAATCATACTATGGTCAAAATAATTTTGTTAAGAATTTTATGAGAGTTTTTATTCTACGTTATAACGCGACCGTATGTTGGAACGCACCTCAGCGCTCCCGCCAAACCACGCGTCCCGCGCCGCAACGCCTCCCGTGTCGGTTCAACCAATCAGGAGGCCGAAGAAACTTCTAGAACCGGATCGGCGGCGGACCCCGTCCCCCGCCGCTCTCGGCCGAGTCGCGCCAGACAGACTCCTGCGCGCTACCGCGAATAACGCATCGGTCAATCTGTCGTGCGTATACCTACCTTTATATTGTCGTACCTACTGTAGTTTTAGTTAGTTCACCAGTGTCCAGTGTTGAAAAGTAACTTGCCATTGTGATACCTACCTACTCGAATACAGGACTTGGAGTTGTGAACTCTCCGCGTTTCATTGACCTACCTAAGAACACAGACCTTCGCTAAGAACCCCCACACTCAAACTGTTATACTGGCTGCCCAACGAGTGGGCGAAGTGCTAACTGTGTTCCGTGTGTATTGGTGTGATTCTTGTGTAAAATGCCACGTTCTACAACGCGTAGTCAACAACGTCATCAGACGGATCCCTTCGACGTCGGTTCAGAGCAAGATGAAGAGATTGCAACGCCAGAGCCAGCGGAGCCCCGCGCGCCCGCGGCCGAAGCGCCGACGCCCATCACAGCGAGCGACCTCGCCTCAATAATGGCGTCTCTACAGCAAGCCCAGGCCGAGAACTTCGAGCGGCTACTCACAAGAGTCATCGAAGCGCGGCCGCCATCTTGTTCGCCCGCGCTGGCTCCAGCCGCGCCAGCCACACCCACGCCGTCGACCGCTCAACCTGCATCTGGAAACTTCGCCACCTGCAAGGCTCGTTTCAGCGGAGCGACAACGGAATCCCTCGACGGTTTCGTCGATGCTATTGAAGCATTCAAGGACTGCGCGAACGTCAACGAAGCCAACGCCTTACGTGGGCTATCAATGCTACTTACGCATGACGCGGCCACATGGTGGCAGGGAGTCAAGGCCACCGTCAGTACCTGGGACAGCGCTGTCCAATATTTACGCAGTGCCTTCGGAGACAACCGTCCTCCTCATCGTATTTACGTAGAGCTGTTTTCAAAGCCACAGCAACCTCAAGAAAGTACGGAGTTGTTCGTGGCCAAAGCACGGGCCCAGCTAGCGCGTCTACCAAGCGGTGACCTCATTGAAAAAGTCCAGTTAGACATGATATACGGACTACTCAATCATAAAATGCGAAAAAGGTTACGAAGAGAGGAATTCTCCGACTTCAATAGTCTCCTCCTAAAAGCTCGGAGTATCGAGGAATCCACAAAGGAATCTCAGACGCGCGCCGACACTTCAAAGCGTGCCGACACTTCAAAGGGTGCTGCCGACGCGCGCGCCACTGCTCCCCGCGCACGGTTCAAATCGCCTCCACCGGCAACGTCGCGGTCAGAAACGCAGCGAGCACCGAGTTCTCGTCAACCTACATCAACGGAGCCTGCCTCACGTCAAGACACGCCGAGCGTCGCCTCCAACATCACTCCAGTCGCCGAGAAACGACGATATTGCGTTTATTGTAAATATTACGGACATACACGTGATCAGTGTCGAAAATTAGTACAAACCGTTAATGACTCTCGTAATAGTAACGTAAACAGTAATAATAGTAATAAGATATCGTGTTACGGTTGCGGCGAGAGCGGAGTGGTGCGTTCTAATTGCTCTAAGTGCAATTCAAATTTTAGCGCGATCGATTTTATGCCTAATACATCGCGATCGCGAAGGTCGATGACCCCGGGTGCATCATCGTACGGTAAGCCGTCCACCCAGGTGAGTAACAGTAACATCAATGTTTCTTCTCCTATGGTCTGTACTGGGGCTGTACCTGACTCGTGTTCTCCTACTTGTAGTGTTTATTCTGAGAGCTCTAATTGTGTATATGTGGATACAACGCTCACCACTACAGAACCGGGTTCTATTTTGCATAATAATGCATGTACACCCCCCGTAAACAATTTTGTCTCTAACCATAACGTTAATGTTCATAAACGTCATAATAAACAAAAAGGTTCAAGTTTTGCTTGTCGTGTAGATGATAGGTATTTGTTTACATCTTTATCCCCACCTGTTATGCAGGGGGAGCCCCATAACCGCACTTGTGTACCTAGTGAATTTGAATCAGCGCTTCCCAGGGAATCGGTTGATAACCAGTGCGTCATTAATAGTAATAATTTTAATAATAATACTCGCTCTTATCAGTGTCCGTCACGTAGTAGGGTGACCATGAATTTTTCGGGACACAACACGGAAACTAGTCTACCTAGTAGGGTGACTATGAATTCTTCAGGACAAAATCCGGAAATTAGTATACCGGGTAGGGGGACCACAAAATCCGAGAATGAGACGTTTATAACTTTTTCATCATTAAGTTCTCTGCCTAACGGCACACCGCGACGACCTATTTTAGGTATTGAGATTTTAGGAATCCATGGAACGGGTTTAATCGACACCGCGGCCAAGGGAACTATCGCCGGATCCTCACTCTACGCGTTACTGAAGCAGCAAAATCAAGTCTTCGCGTCTAGTTCTATGCGTATCAAGCTCGCCGATGGTTCAGCACCAACGCGCCAAATGCTGTCAACTACACTGGAAGTCAAGATAAAAGGTAAGAGCGTCAATATAGAATTTTTCGTGTTTCCGGATGCTACTCATAATGATACTTTGTTGGGTATAGATTTTTTAACAGCAGCTGGGTTGGATATTAATTTTGCTACTTCCACTTGGCACTTCCATGATTCTACAGAAGTGTACCCATTGGAGTATGAGTACCCCAATCACCTCGTGTCTTGTTCCGCTGCGGAAATTTTGAGGGAAGACGAGGGTACGATGCTGAGCCCTCTCGAACGTAATAACCTAGCTTCTCTCTTACAGCGTAACGACGATGTCTTCGGACCAGGGGGAGAACCAACCCCATACGCTGAGCATCATATCGATACAGGAGATCATCCGCCCATTTCGGTCCCGCCGTATCGCCTCACACCTGCAAAGAAGCAGTTAATGAAAACCGAACTTGACGCAATGCTCAAGGACGGTATCATTGAGGAATGCGAGTCTGCATGGACATCTCCTGCAGTTTTAGTTCCAAAAAAGGATAATAGCATCAGATTTTGTGTAGACTACCGCAAATTGAACGCTATCACTAAAACTGATACTTATCCTCTTCCGCTCATTGATGAGCTTCTTCAATTGACTAAACGTCATTGTTTTATGTCCTCAATCGATCTAAAAGCCGGCTATTGGCAGGTGCAGGTACGCCCAGCTGATCGCGATAAAACTGCCTTTATAACGCCATTTGGAACATTCCGCTTTACGCGCATGCCGTTCGGACTGAAAAACGCGCCATCCACCTTCCAACGGCTGATCGATCGTTTCCGTTCTGGGGCTAGCTTACAAGGTGTCGTTTTGCTAGCTTATTTAGATGATCTGCTCGTCATTTCAGAGGATTTTACAAGCCATCTAGAAGATCTACAAAAGGTATTTGAAAGGTTACGTTTATTCGGCTTACGGGCTAATCGTACAAAGTGTTTCTTTACTCGCCCAGAGATTAATTACCTTGGTCATGTGATTACTCCGGAAGGTATTAAGCCGGACCCCTCGAAGGTCGATGCAGTCCTGCAGATGACCAGTCCTAAGAATTTAAAACATTTAAAATCATTCTTACAGACATGCTCCTGGTTTCGAAAGTTTGTTCCAAATTTTTCCCAGGTGGCTCAACCGTTAACTATACTCACTCGTAAGAAGGAGTCATGGAGATGGGATAGTCAACAACAAGAAGCATTCGAGTGCCTGAAGAAAAAACTAACGTCTGCACCTATATTGGTTCAAGCCGATTATTCCAAAGCTTTTGTGTTGCGAACAGACGCCAGCAACTACGCTTTAGGGGCTGTCCTATTACAGGGAGAGGGACCTGAAGAGAAACCTATAGAATATGCCAGTCGTTTGTTGACTTCCGCAGAGAAAAACTATACCACGACCGAAAGGGAAGCTTTAGCAGTTGTTTGGGCAACAGATAAGTTCCGTGGATATCTTGATGGTCACTTTGTTATTGTCAAAAGTGATCACCAGCCGCTTAAGTGGCTGATGACTCTCAAAACTCCTAATGGGCGTCTCATAAGATGGGCAATGAAATTACAGGCCTTCGATATTCGTTTTGAATATACCCCTGGCAAAGCCAATGTTGTGGCCGATGCATTAAGCCGTCCTCAGTGCGACAATACCAACATTCAAAGTTGTGATGTCTGTAGTGTCATCGTCGACTTACCGCGTGTAAATCCAGCTGACCTTCGTAAGGAGCAGCTTGACGATCCCGAGGTTGCCACAATCATCAAAAACCTTGAAGACACCGGATCGGTCGACACCCAATGGTTAGATAGAGGTTACCTTATGGACCAAGGTGTTCTATATCGCTATCTTCCAGATTCGGACAGTGAACAGCCACAGCTCATCGTGCCGCTTACTATGCGTGAAAAAATATTGCAGGAATACCATGACGCTCCCACCGCCGGTCATCAAGGGGTAGAACGGACCTTCAACCGGATCATCCAAAATTATTACTTTGTTGGGATGCGTAAGTATATTACAGAGTATCTAAAAAACTGCGAAGAGTGTCAGCGCTACAAGGCATCTAATCAAAAACCCGCTGGACTCTTACAGACGCCAGTCCTCAATCAGCGTGGAGAAGTACTCGCCATCGATTTATTTGGACCCTTACCGGAAGGTGACCATGGCGAGAAATGGATACTCTTAGTCGAAGATACGGCCACCAGGTGGGTTGAATTGTTTGCTTTGACAGAAGCGACCGCCGAGATATGTGCTCCCGTACTCATTAATGAATATTTTCTTAGATATGGCTTCCCACGCCGCATCATATCGGACAACGGTGTCCAATTTGTTTCAGCGACCATGCAACAATGTATGTTTATTCTCGGTATCAAACAAAACCTTATTCCGTTGTATCACCCTGAAGCAAATCCTGCCGAGAGAAAGAATCGAGATTTACGTACCCAGCTCTCGATGTTAGTTAAAAATGAACATCGCATGTGGCCAAAATTCCTATCCTCGGTACGTTTTGCCATGAATAGTGCCACGTGTTCCACTACGGGAGCCACTCCCGCGCAAGTTATGTTTGCCCGTGAGATGCGTACCCCCTTCGATGCGCAACGCGACTTAAGAGCTATCTTGGATAAAGAGAATTTCCTACCTCAAGTAACCCCGTATCTCCGTCGATTTTTAGATAATTGGGATAACATTAGAGATAGGGCTGAACGTCATCAGGACGACAGGAAGATTCACGCTGACAAAACCCGACAGACCGTTACTTACCAAGAAGGTGACTTAGTTTTTATCACCACTCACTTACTTAGTGATGCTGCAAAAGGTAGAACTCGTAAATTCATGCCGAAACGTGATGGACCCTATCGCATAAGTAAGGTAGTTAGTCCCACTACCTATGAAGTCGCTGATTTAAATTCCAAAATCCTGGGTAAGTTTCATGTTTCTGATTTAAAGTCATACCATAATAAGTCAGGTCAGGTATCAGCTCCCGTACAGCCTCGGCGCCTTCGTGGACGGCCACGTCGTTCTTTTTCTGCCGAGCCCCCACCGAGACGTCGTAGTGACTCGGAGGGGGAGGATATAACGCGACCGTATGTTGGAACGCACCTCAGCGCTCCCGCCAAACCACGCGTCCCGCGCCGCAACGCCTCCCGTGTCGGTTCAACCAATCAGGAGGCCGAAGAAACTTCTAGAACCGGATCGGCGGCGGACCCCGTCCCCCGCCGCTCTCGGCCGAGTCGCGCCAGACAGACTCCTGCGCGCTACCGCGAATAACGCATCGGTCAATCTGTCGTGCGTATACCTACCTTTATATTGTCGTACCTACTGTAGTTTTAGTTAGTTCACCAGTGTCCAGTGTTGAAAAGTAACTTGCCATTGTGATACCTACCTACTCGAATACAGGACTTGGAGTTGTGAACTCTCCGCGTTTCATTGACCTACCTAAGAACACAGACCTTCGCTAAGAACCCCCACACTCAAACTGTTATAACGTTGCATAGTTTAGAAATGGCAGGGGGGACACGTTGCAAGCCGCTTTGGCGGGCTGTATTTCGCAGATGGTACACCTGATAACAAAGTGATGTATGAAACATTACCTTCGTTTCAGTAGACCTATTCAATTATACACCACAAGAGGGGGTGCAGCGAAAAAATAATTTCATCCCCATTTCAGATGTATGGGTTCCTAAACTACATAATTACGACATTTTTTTTCTTTTAAAATTGAGATTTTTAACTGAACTATTTTTGAGCAAAACTACATGTACCTACTTATGTTTATAACTGTAGAAAGGATAACGACAGATTGACAGATGGACGGACATGACGAAACTATAAGGATTTTTAGGGTTCCGTAGTACAAGGAACGCTAAAAAAAGGGCTTTTAATCTGTGGCTATGAATACTGTACTCTCAGTTGTTCTGATGTTCAAGGTTCGGAGAAATTATCATAATAGGTTTATATTTACATAAAACCTCATAATATTTGCAGGTAACACCAGGAAAATCGTGATGCCAAACAAATGCCAAATGACAATGAATAGTTGAAATTCATATTTTATTTTATTCGATGGAAGTTGGAATGAATTGCTGAAATATATTTCTCATTTAAAAATCGTCCTGCATATTTTATTCCCGGTATGCACCTTCCGTTATGAACTCCAAAATACTCCTCATATTTAGTCTCTTTCATCGCATTTTGACAAAACTCAAACCGAACCAGCTTGATAATAAGTAAAATAAAATAAATAAATATAAATATTTTTGGGACATTTTACGCATCACTATCTAGTCCCAAACTATACTATGGGTACTAGACAATGGATGTAATACTTAGATACTTTTTTTTTTGTAATTACATACTTATAATCAATGATATTACATAAGTAGTAAAATCATTGCTTATAATACATAAGAAACACCCAGACCAACACAAGCACTCATGTTAATCACACAAATAATCATAATCATCATCATCATCATTTCAGCCGAAAGACGTCCACTGCTGGACATAGGCCTCCCAAGCATCGCCACAACGACCGGTCCTGCGCCTTCCGCATCCAGCGGATTTCCGCGACCTTCACCAGGTCGTCGGTCCACCTTGTGGGGGGCCTACCCACGCTGCGCCTTCCAGTACGCGGTCGCCACTCCAGAACTTTATTGCCCCATCGGCCATCCATTCTGCGAGCAATGTGCCCCGCCCACTGCCACTTAAGTTTGGCACTTCTTCGGGCTATGTCGGTTACTTTCGTTCTCCTGCGTATCTCCTCATTTCTGATTCGATCACGCAGGGACACTCCGAGCATAGCCCTCTCCATTGCCCTTTGAGTGACTTTGAACCTTCTTATCAGGCCCATTGTGAGCGACCACGTTTCAGTACCGTAAGTAATTACTGGCAACACACACTGGTCAAAGACTTTCGTCTTGAGACATTGCGGTATTTTGGACGAGAAGATATTGCGTAGCTTCCCGAACGCTGCCCAACCGAGTCGGATTCGACGATTGACCTCTTGGACAGTTTGTCCTAGGTATACATAATCATCAACAACTTCGAGTGTAGATTCTCCGATGTTTACGGAAATGGGTAAATACACAAATAATAATCTATACTAATATAACAAAACTTAAGTTTTTTTTTGTTTGTTTGCTTTTTTGCTTAAACGCGCTAATCTCTGGAAATACAAGAGTCCTAGGTATACATAATCATCAACAACTTCGAGTGTAGATTCTCCGATGTTTACGGAAATGGGTAAATACACAAATAATAATCTATACTAATATAACAAAACTTAAGTTTTTTTTTGTTTGTTTGTTTTTTTGCTTAAACGCGCTAATCTCTGGAAATACAAGAGTCGGATTTAAAAAAATCTTTTTGTATAGTTACTTCCTATAATACGGAGCTTAACAAAAAGAAAATAAATCAGAAATAACGCTAAGCGAAAACGAAGTAATAGCGTGGGCAGGCGATGCGACGCACGGCGAGTGAAACCGCGGGGCACAGCTAGTGTATTATAAAATTTCAAAATTCTTCGATGACACCTCTATGTTCTGAACAAAATACCTCTCGAATTTCAAAGTTATAAAACTTTTGGTACCTACGAAGTAAACAAATTTCATCGGACTTTAAGGCGTCAAATTGATATTTTAATATTCCCTTGTTGTCAGTTTGAATCAAATTTTAAAGTAATCTTCGTATTATTTAAGTTAACACTTGAATGTACCTACCTACCTACTGTGATTACGTATACTGTGTTATATTTCTAAAAGTCAAGATGTTTTAAAGAATTAATTAATGTGTTGAGTCAAGAAATTAAGAGTATATTTTATCTTTTTTAGGTACTAATTTTTTTGCAATGTGTCATCTTTAAACTTTTTCAGTACTAAAATGAGGCTCATATTTTTATTCTTATTTTTTGTGTAGCTACCATCAATTTTATATTCCTTCAACTATTGGTGTATCGTGTTCATATTTCAATATTTTAACATATTAACACAGAAGTGGGTTACTCGATCCGGTGGCAGCCATTACATATTTTATTTATAGCCTTTAATGGATTTCCCTCAATTTTATAGATACACATGTTGCGTCATAAATAAAGCTTACTGTACCTACACATTTTAATTCTCATACCAACGTTGCGAGATTTTGCTTTTGCCTTATATTCTGTAGTAGATTGTGTATTTATGACAACCAATAGTAGATTATACAACAAGTGAAAAAAGAGGGAATTTAATTCGAGGGACTAACGGCCAAAATTAATATCCAATCTATCCACGGTTTGCCCTACTAGAGATAGGAATTTGACATAAGCTCCATACAAATTATGTCAAATTTCTATCTCTAGTAGGCTTAATCGTGGATAGATTGGATATTAGTTTTGGCCGTAAGTTGGATCCCGAGTAGCGAAGGATTCTAAGATTGAACCACGAGCGAAGCGAGTGGTTCAAAAATAGAATCCTGAGTGGAGCGAGGGATACAAGGCCCGAGATGAATTTTTTTTTCATACTTTTTACCATTGACTGCGAGAAAATAAATAGTGGTATATAGCATGACTGGGTGAATGAGAGACGTTCAAGAATATGGTAGAATGTGCGTACCTACACATAAAGAAAAAAAGATGAAAAAATATTCTACGACAAATCACGCGTAGGTATAGTAGACAAAATGCTCGCGCAAGCTCTGACTTTTCGGGGTCTGCTGTCTAGTACAAAAGGCAAAGAGGGTGAAAATAGCCACCGATGGACACTGACCTACCAAGGTGCATCACCTCACTGCATGAAATTTTGATTTGTAAGCGCGGAATAGTGTCCACAGAAATTTATGAAATCGATTTTAAAATATTTATATTTATCTTAACTATTATAAAATTGTAAACGTCTGTTTGTTTATTTGTTTGTTTGTTTGTTTGTTCCAGCATCACGCTAAAACTACTGGACCGATTTTGATGATTTTTTTTTTGTTTGAAAGCTGATGATCTGACTTAAAAACTGGTATGGGTTTTGAGAAAGAAAGAAAGAAAGAAAAAAAGAAAAAAATTAATTCGTGGGTTGCGTACTCACCCGACAGATCGAAGCTTCTATGCATTTGCACGAGCGGATAGTAATGTACGATGGAGTGGAGTGGAGTGGTAAGGGGATGGGACGGGATGGGACTGGGGACGGGACAGGGGACGGGACTGGGGACGGGACAGTGGACGGGACAGGGGACGGAACATGGGACGGGACATGAGACGGGACATGGGACAGGACAGTGGGACGGCACATGGGACTGGACATAGGATGGGACATGGGACAGGACATGGGACATGGGACGGGACGATAGTGATATAGTGGGACAGTGGGACAGTGGGATAGTGGGACAGTAGGACAGTGGCAGTGGGACGGTGGGACTGTGGGGCAGTGGGGCAGCGGGGCAATGGGGCAGTGGGCCAGTGGGGCAGTGGGATAGTGGGGCAGTGGGGTAGCGGGGTAGCGGTGCAGTGGGGCAGTGGGTAACAGTGGGGTTTTGGGGCTGCGGGGCAGCGAGGCAGCGGGAGTGGGGCAGCGGGGCAGCGGGGCGGGGAAGCGGGGCAGCGTGGCAGTGGGGCAGCGGGGCAGCGTGCCAGCGGGGCAGCGGGGCAGTGGGGCAGCGGGCAGCGGGGCAGCTGGGCAGCGGGGCAGCGGGGCTGTGGGGTAGCGGGGCAGCGGGGCAGTACGGGAGTGGGGCAGCGGGGCTGGCAGTGGGGCAGTGGTATAGTGGGTAACGGGGCATTGGGGCAGTTGGGTAGCGGGGCAGCGGGGCTGTGGGGCAGCGGGGCAGCTGGGCAGCGGGGCAGTGGGGCAGCGGGGCAGTGGGTTACCAGGGCAGCGGGGCTGTGGGGCAGTGGAATAGTGGGGCAGCAGAGCAGTGGGGCAGCGGGGCAGTGGGGCAGCGGGACAGTGGGGCAGCGGGGCAGTGTGGAAACGGGGCAGGCTGTGGGGCAGTAGGATAGTTGGGCAGCGGGGCAGTGGGGCAGTGGGGTAGCGGGGCAGCGGGGCATTGGGATAGTGGGGCAGCGTGGCAGCGGGGCAGTGGGGCAACGTGGCAGTGGGGCAGTGGGGCAGTGGGGCAGCATGGCAGTGGGGCAGTGGGGCAGTGGGATAGTGGGGCAGTGGGGCAGCGGGACAGTGGGGCAGCGGGGCAGTGGGGCAGCGGGGAAGTGGGGCAGAGGGGCAGAGGGGCAGAGGGGCAGTGGGGCAGCGGGGCAGTGGGGCAGCGGGACAGTGGGGTAGCGGGGCAGTGGGGTAGCGGGGCAATGTGGCAGCGGGGCAGCTGGGCAGCGGGGCAGTGGGGCAGCGGGGCTGTGGGGCAGTGGGGCAGTGGGATAGTGGGGCAGCGGGGCAGCGGGGCAGTGGGGTATCGGGGCAGTGGGGCAGTGGGGCAGCGGGGCAGCGGGGCAGTGGGGCAGTGGGGCAGCGGGGTAGCGGGACAGCGGGACAGTGGGACAGTGGACTGGACTGGAATGGACTGGACTGGACTGGACTGACGTGGGTTAGCAGAATTTAACGCGAGCGGAGCCGCGGGTAAAAGCTAGTTTATTTATATGAGTGTTTGTGTTGGTCTGGGTGTTTCTTATGTATTATAAGTATGTATTTACAACAAAAAAAAAGTATCTAAGTATTATATCCATTGTCTAGTACCCATAGTACAAGCTCTGCTTAGTTTGGGACTAGATGGTGACGTGTAAAATGTCCCAAAAATATTTATTTATTTATTTATTTCAAAAATTAAGGTAATTTTTTTACACATCGGAACGAGAATCAAGTACTAAACATCCTCCTTCAATAAGTCTCTCCTTGAACCAGCCAACCTGTAGTATTTATTTTTTCTTAATTTAAATTTGATAGCTCCACCCAGGTAGCCAGTAGGTACGTGCGTACGTTCAGCACGTTTTATTCATTTCTTAGTATTTAATTCGTGCTTGTTCCAAATTCAAAATGTTTTAACTCTCTTGTGAGTAAAAGAGAGTTTTATTCACTGTTATCGATTAATAAAATGCCCTTTTTCGAGTGACCATGGTAAAAAAATAATTATCTTAAGTAATTACTTAATTGACACGTGCTGAATGTCTCAAAGGGTCCCAGGACGTTGTATTATGTGAGGTAACAATATTGTTTTCCCGGGACTTGCTAAAGGCGTAGCAATAGAGGGGCACCGGCGTGGTCCAATGGAGTTCCCGGAGCTCCTCTATTTTGTGCTGAGGATGACCATCGTGTGATTTTAGTCGATAAGAGTTCAACATACCCCTCTGCCAGCCCCAGACGGAGGGTATCCTTGAAGATTTCCACCCGAAAACAAAAAAACCGGCCAAGTGCGAGTCGGACTCGCGCAGTAAGGGTTCCGTTCCACCCATCGACCTGATACCCCATAGAAACTGATTTAATTCACGAGAGTTTATCAAAAGACATCAACGCACAGTGCGCGAAATATGAATTTTTGCATCTCTTTCTTACGCAGGTACCACCACATATGTCTAAATTTGTCTTATTTTTAGTATTTTTTGCTGTAACTATATGATATGCACTATAATCTGACCGAGTTTGACGCTGGTATATATTACCGTTTTGAAGATAGAGCAGAAACAAAAACGTTGAAAAAAATGCATGTTTTTTGAGGTTTCTTGTATGGGACCCCTTTTGGTTTAAGACTTTTTTTGTTTTTAGTATTTGTCGTGATACCCCTCATAGCAACACATATTCTGTGAAAATGTCATCTGGTTATCTATTACTGTTACAAAGATATAGCCCTGTGACAGACAGACGGTCGGACGGACGGACGGACAGCGTAGCGAGAGTAATAGGGTCCCGTTTGGCACCCTTCGGGTACGGAACCCTAAAAAGGACGTTGTATGTCTTTCTCATATCAAAGGTTTCTACTAGGATTTTTGTCTACCTGTTCATCAACATGAACTCTACTTATCGCAGTCCAGTACTGGAGAGAGGCTTCTTTCAAGTAGATCTCAAGTTGCGCCACAACCACAACACTTGGTTCTTCAACATCCGCATTCAATCCACCGCCGCCAGCTTGTTCAGGTCGTCCACCTGGCTGGAGGGTGCCTTATGGTGCGTTTGCAAATTCACTCAACCTTAGTCAAACATTAAACATTTATTTGCAACTAAGAGTACAATAGTTCTTATTTATGTAAATAACATTATGGAGGCACTTATAACATAGCGGCCCTCTACAGACGTGGTAATATTACGTGGGACACTCAGAAAGTTTTGCGAAACTAAAAAAAATTGTTCTATACGTACATATATTTTTATCAAATCTTTTCAAAGTACTTTCCACCAGCCTCTATACAAAGATTCATGCGTCTAAACCAGTTTTCAAAACACTTTTTCCAGTCCGCCGCAGACACCTCGTTTACAGCCTGCTCGAACGCAGCCAGCGCATCTTCCGGCGACGAAAATTGTATCCCTTTGAGCTGATTTTTTATTTTTGGGAATAAAAAGAAGTCACACGGTGCTAGATCAGGGCTGTAAGGAGGGTGACCCAGGAGTTTGACTGGCGTGCTGTCCAGGAAGTCCCTCGTTTTGAGTGCGGTGTGCGCAGGTGCATTGTCGTGGTGGAGCAGTAGCCCGCGGAGCCCTGTGTTTGGTCGCTTGTTGCTTATAACAGAGAAAACTTCTGGCAAACATTTGGTAGTATACCATTCGGCATTAATGCTTCTTTGATCCCGTAAGGGAATTGATACCAAGTGGCCAGTCAAATTAAAAAAGCTAGCGATCAAAATCTTACCCCCGCTTCTAGATCGCTTCACTTTGGTAGGCGTTGGCTCATTTTGAAACACCCAAACAGTCGACTGGCGCTTGGTTTCTGGGTCGTATTGATAAATCCAGGACTCATCACCTGTAACGATGTCGTAAACACGCCGAGACGAGCCTGCTTCAAATTTGTTAAGCATATCACGGCACCATTCCACCCGGGCCTGCTTCTGAGCATCGGTGAGGTTGTGCGGCACCCAGCGTGATACTATCCTCCTCACGCGAAGATGGCTGTGTAGAATCTCGTGAACGCTTCCCGATCCAATCTTCAATATGTGTTAAATCTCCTGATATGTAATTCGCCTATTGTCTTGGATTAAATTTTTCACTGCTAGCACGTTTTCTTCGGTAACAGCCGTCAAAGGGCGACCGCTTCTTTCGTCATCCCCCAAAGTTGGTCGACCGCGCTTGAATTCGTTATACCAACGATACACGGTTGCCTTGGAAGGGCCTTCATCCATGAATGCCATTTGAAGTCTATCGTACGATTCATCCGGTTTCAGGCGACACTTGAAATCGTATAAAATCATAGCTCTAAAATGTTCCCGGCGCAGATCCATATTTCAGTGAGACACAATACTTTGAATTAACTCGCAAAAAATGTGGAGGGAAATTTTGAAATTGGAACTTACTTATTTTTACTTATAAATAATCATATTTTCGAAAAACATTATAACTGGCCAGTCTCCCATATATAAAAACTTTTTTTCGCAATACTTTCTGAGGGGCCTGGTATGTTAATAATATAATTGTGTCATTTATTAAGTTTCTGTTGTTTTTCTTCCTATTACAGCAATTTTATTTGCAGTGTAGGGGAACTATTATTTGCTGTAGGTAAACAGTCTCTAGTTTTATCAGATTAAATAAAAGCTATTTATCATCATCATCCTCCTGATTTCATCTTATTTTATTTGGGGACGGGCAGCATTTATGTTATAGAGATAGATTAATTCTTTCCGCTTTGTATTAGAATTATTCAACGAAATAATTTGACTGCAATTTTATTGTTCTGGCCCTTAGAGTGAGTCTTGTTGACCAAACTACATATCGAATGAACTAGAAGTTAGACTCAAATACATCAGGGGGCCTAGTACGAGTTTGACACTTTATAATACTTTCATAGTTTTCGTCGATTTTCATTCATAAACTACTAGTTCCTCCTCGTATCCGCCAGGGGCGCTACTGATTAATGAATGAAAGTCGTCGAATTCGATGGAAGTATCGGTAAGTGTCAAACTCGTACTAGGCCTACAGAACTAAAACTCAAAATCCCTTAACATAGATCAGTCCATTACTGTTCCACCGCTTGGTACGGGCCTGTTTTCAGTATGAGAAGGGTTATGTAAGACTTAGTCCACCATGCTGGCCAACTGCAGGTTGGCGGACTACACACACCATGGAGAACTATATGGAGCACTCTCAGGTGTACAAGTTTCCTCACGATGTTTTCTTTCACCATTAAAGCAAGTGACAATAACTCGAAAAGTCATAGTTTCGGGCCCGGTTCGATCTCAGACCATCCTAATGGAATGCAAGCGTTCAACCACAAGGCTACCACTGCTTTTTTATCACCCTAGCTTAGCTTAGCTTAGCTTAGCTTTTTCTTATTCTTATCGTGTCAATGGTTAAATCGACTTTTATAAAAAGTCCACATTTAAATATTGGAATAAAATGTGGTCACTTAAATGGCATTATTAGTGGCGGGCGTAGAGATCGTCTCTCGTGCAGGTGTTTAGGCACAAATGACACACCACGGTGTTTTCACTCAGAACAAAGTGCTTGATAGATAAATAGCTTAATAGCTGAATTTATTAGACACTTTTGTATGTATACTTTATTAAATCTAGTATAATATTCAAATTGGTTGGTTTACAATACGTCGACTTCTTTTACGGCCAAAATTAATATCCAATCTATCCACGATTTGCCCTACTAGAGATAGGAATTTGACATAAGATCCATACAAAATATGTCAAATTTCTATTGGGGTTAATCGTAGATAGATTGGATATTAATTTTGGCCGTTAACAAACCGACAATTATAATCACAGATTACATAGTTATAATGCAAATATTCGCAACTGTAATACAGGTATAGATGGCAGAAAATATTCAGCGTCGGACTGATTCTCAGTAAATTGTGTCTTTTTGTCCTTTTTATGTATTAGCTTGTTCGTGGTTCAAAGCACCAGGTGGCACTACTTATACAAATTGTTGACTGATACCTCTATCTCCCAATATAAAAGTTACTCTATGGGATACACCAGCAAGTGTGACATGGATTGCTCTGGGTCACCACAATCACAGTGGGCAACATTAGGATCCCTAAACCCCCATTTACACATACTCGTATAAAGTCTACAGCAACCAACTTGAGTGCGAAGACGATTTAGCGACTTCCACACTGGCTAGGACATGCCCTTAGCTTAAAATTATAAATAAAATATTCCCGTATTTTTAAGCATAAAATATATTTACTGACGTCGTTCCGAAGAAAAATTGTACAGTATCTACGACTCGTTTATACGCGAAAAATCTCTGCATTGTGAAGGAAGGTTTTTGTGTGGGTCATAAATCAATCTGCGGCGAAAAGATTCCCCTAAAGTTTTTGCTAAAATCCATGTTCAGATATATCTGAAACTCGCTGTTTATAGATAGCGAGATTTTTTAATCAGAATAAATTATGTTTTATTTATTTATGAAATGAAATTATTTTATTCTCCAAATCGGATGTTGAAATCAAGTTTACAAGTCAGTTCTTTTAAAAACTTGATGGCGTCAGCATTTCCGATGTGATTACTCCTGAGTAGAAGCTTCGAAACAAACTCAGGGATCAGTGTCTCTTTTAAAGTCCAGACATGTATTCGTTATCTATATTTGTTCGGAACATCCATCCTTCTTAATATTCTTTGTTGTTTGTATCAATTTTCTCTCTTTTCTTTGCTATCTATGTGTTATTCTAAATTTTATACAAATGTCCAATATGTGGAAACGTGTAACTAATTGGGCATTTTCTTCTTTATTTTACTTTACGACACTGTATTAGCTGTATGTTTTCCTAAAACAATAAAATAAAATAATGCAAGGCAACAACGCCTACACTGACCTTTTCAAGAACGTGCTAAAACGTGTTTAAAACAAGGGATGCAATATACTAGATATTACATATTCTTGTAATCTTATAAATTAATACATGTTTGGATAAAGGGAAAATCTGTTAACATTCGATTTCACAGAAAGTAATTTTTACTGAGCCCTATATACCTAGATTTCTTTCTATGCATCCATCACCTGCAGTACCTGTGTGCAGTACTCTAAGATAAACATAATTATATGTTTAGCAATTTTAAAATGTTTTTGTATTCAATTTCAATTCTATATCATATTCTATTGACCACAAAATCTACGTAGTTCTATGTCTATCCAACCACGATCCGTTTACTTCGAAAGAGAAAAACAGTCTACTGCTTTTACAATCCCTATCAAAACTAGCTAACAAATCTCATAAAAGAAAGCCTCACTCGAGTCCACTTTGTCTGTACTCATCCGAGGCCGGCCGTCAACCAAGTAACGTTCGATTAATCAGTCTTATTAGTTCCTCCGCAAACTCTAACTAAATAATTGGTTACGATAAATGTTATTCTGCGAACTGTAATTGGTTTTCGTCTTATTTGTTTGTCCGCCGTTGATTTTTCTTTTATTTCTTTGTTTGATTATGTTGGGTTATCTCTGTGTGCGTTTTGTTTGTGTGGGTTTCCATTGTGATTTATAGGGCGTCGATGGTTGTAGATACTGTCTGAGATCTTAATTTGATTTTTAGTTGCTCTTTGTGGTTTTGTACAATTTTTTGATTAAAAGTAGATTTTTACGTAGGTAGGTACGTAATAATATATTTTTAATATCATATTTTTTGCTAGCTGGAGTAATCATTGGGTTTTATATTTTAACCTGAAAGTTGTGAAGAATCCACATTGCCGACTAGAGAGAGCGATGGTTTAATGAGGTGTCTATCATTTGTTTGAACCTTTGCTACTGAAAGATTTGATGATAAATTTCGATTTCAGTCGGTTTTTTTAAATATAGTTAAGGGTAATGTTAGAAGAACGGATAAACCTAGTTTTATTGGAGTATACTTCTCTTTGGGTAAAGTCTAAAATTTGTGTAAAATCTATTCTTATTTGGCATTTCCCCGGATACACCTACGTTTACCCAATGCGGTCTGTGTAATGTTAAATAAAAATAAACATTATAGGATTGACGGCAACAAGCCTTTACTGAAAAAAATTAACCTGTAACTTAAAAAAACCGGCCAAGAGCATGTCGGGCCATGCTCAGTATTATAGGGTTCCTTATGTAGGTCTAATTACAAACGAATCAAATCGAATATTAATCATTGCTATTTTAGTTTTTGCAAACAGCGCCAGCTAGCGTTAAATTTAAGAAGCTAAATTTAAGAAGTGTGTCATTTCAATATAACACAGTTTCTTTTTGTGAATTTTTAAATAGAAAGTAACTAAGGAGCATTATTTGCTAAGATAATTTTTCTCTAAGGTCAGTGACCTATGAACTAGGATGTCTAAAGTATTTTTCAGTTTTCTCACTATAACTCAAAAATTTATAATCAGTTTATACTCGAATTAATTTTAAAAGAGAGTTTTTATAAAGGTCTATCAATATAAAAGACCATAAGTTTCTACGTTGCATAGTTTAGAAATGGCAGGTGGGGACACATTGCAAGCCACTTTGGCGAACTGTGTTTCGCAGATGGTATACCTGATAAAAAAGTTATGTATGAAACATTACCTTGATTTTAGTAGACCTATTGAATGATACCTCACACGAGGAGGTGCAGCGAAAAACTATATTTAAATCCCCATTTCACATGTATTTGCCACCCCTAAAATACGTTATCAAGATTTTTTTATTCCGGTCCGGTCCGGTCCAGTCCAGTCCAGTCCAGTCCAGTCCAGTCCAGTCCAGTCCGCTGTCCCACTGTCCCACTGTCCCACTGTCCCGCTGTCCCGCTGTCCCGCTGTCCCACTGTCCCGCTGTCCCGCTGTCCCGCTGTCCCGCTGTCCCGCGTTCCGCTGTCCGCTGTCCCGCTGTCCCGCTGTCCCGCTGTCCCGCTGTCCCGCAGTCCCGCAGTCCCGCTGTCCCGCTGTCGCGCTGTCCCGCTGTCCCGCTGTCCCGCTGTCCCGCTGTCCCGCTGTCCCGCTGTCCCGCTGTCCCGCTGTCCCACTGTCCCACTGTACCACTGTCCCACTGTCTCACTATATCACTATCATCCCGTCCCATGTCCCATGTGTCCTGTCCCATGTCCCGTCTCATGTCCCATCCCATTTCCCGTCCCATGTTCCGTCCCCTGTCCCGTCCCCTGTCCCGTCCCATGTCCCGTCCCCAGTCCCGTCCCTTGTCCCGTCCCCAGTTCCATCCTCTGTCCACTCCACTCCACTCCATCGTACATTACTATCCGCTCGTG
The DNA here is from genome assembly GCA_949699075.1 of Asteroscopus sphinx. NCBI lineage: Eukaryota > Metazoa > Arthropoda > Insecta > Lepidoptera > Noctuidae > Asteroscopus > Asteroscopus sphinx. Next base: position 20,049,998 of record OX453013.1, read on the forward strand.
CATATTCATATTCATTTATTTATAAAGTTTATTTACACGTCAGTAGATTCATAAGTAATAATGTTCACAATAAAATCTTGTAGAAAAATAAAATAAAAGTCACAATAGCTAATAGATGTCAAATTCGAATGTCACAAAATAATAAAAATTCAAAAAAATAAGCATGTCAGTAATTTAAGAGATGTCAAAATTAAAATAACTAAATAATATTATTATGCATAGAAGCTTCGATCTGTCGGGTGAGTACGCAACCCACGAATTAATTTTTTCCTTTTTTTCTTTCTTTCGTTCTTTCTCAAAACCCATACCAGTTTTTAAGTCAGATCATCAGCTTTCAAACAAAAAAAAAACATCAAAATCGGTTCAGTAGTTTTAGCGTGATGCTGGAACAAACAAACAAACAAACAGACGTTTACAATTTTATAATAGTTAAGATAAGATTTATTTTATTGGCCTTAATTGGGAGTCAAACAGGGTTCTTTGTCGAACTTTATAAACTAGCTCATAATAATGGCCGAATAACCGATAACGCCTTCAGACAAAGAGATTTAATTCACTAGTAAATATTTAATGTCTTTCCCTTCAGACTAGGTGGAGTGACGATCTTCGCAAGGTGGCTGTTGGACGAGAGAGGCCGAGGATTGAAGTCAGTCAGTCGGCTATCAGAGAGGTTTCCAACAGATTTTTATGACTTGAAGACCCACCGACCAGTGGGACCACGAGGCATTCAAATTAATATTTAGTACCAATGGTGGGTCAAATGGGTGGGTCCACGAGTCATACACCGTCTTGGTCCATCAGAGAACTGGTATAGTCTTATGATGATGATTGATGATGTACCCAAAAAGATAAATATTCAGGGTCGCCAGAGATGTAGATGAAGATTTCTCAGTAAATTATGATTGAAAGGGTTTAATAGGGTTTTGTATAAATTCAGTTAAAAAAAACCGTTATTTAAGTGTTATTTCACTCGAAAACATACATAATCTCCTGAGAAAAATTCATTTATGTCTGGCGACCCAGAATAGTTATCTCTTTGGGTGACTGTACACTTAAGACTAGGCTTGGGCAAACACTGAGTTTCTGTTTTCTATTATATATCATGCAAACGTAAATTTTATGCAAAACTATTAAAACATGCTCCTTGCATGAACTACGTATACAATAGAATTATCCTCGTTATAAAGATGTCTTCAAAGCAAATGTACGCAGAAAGTGGGGTTTTCAACAAACAATGACTAGGTTTTGATAGCAATTTACCTTTACAAAGATGTACGTAGGTAAGTACGTCATTACGCAAACATATTTTCCTTTTATTCATCCTTATAAAGGCAGATATCTTAAAAATATTTTGCCAACAATGAGTAAACTAAACAAGGAAAAAAACTGTCTTGCAATGTGTAAGGAAAAATAAAAGTAGTCATCTATTTCATAACAATAACATTTAATTCTAAATGAATCATTTTGCTTATTGCCTAACAAAGGATGAAGTTCTTAGAAAAAAAAAAATAACAAGCCTATGGTCCGAGGCTTTGGAACTGCTTTTTTAATCTAATCATTAACTCTTATACACAAAAAGTTCAATCTAAATCGGTCCAGTAGTTTCAGCGTTATGCTCGAACAAACAGACACAGATTCATAATAGTTAGGATAAAGTTTTACCATTACTTGATATTTAAATTTAACTAATGACTGATACATTTTTGAGCATAATTTCAGTTCAATGGACGATTTATCATTACATCCAAAACATTCTAAAAAATTGAGACGTTTTACTTTTCTTTTATATTATAATTTTTGCCTAAATTGTTACGACTTGAGATTTTCTAGAATATATACAATACTTAGTTAGTTGGTCAGTCTTTATTACAGTTACCCTCATAATTATCTCCGAGGGTAAAACTTGATTTTTCAACATTTTTCTTTTGAAATTCCGAAGTTCCTTGAATTCTTCTTTCGGAGTTGGCAACAAAAATCTTCCTGTAAATTAAATAAAAGGTCCTGTTATGAGAAAAATCCTCGTTAAAGTTTTTAAAGTTCTTTGCATAAAAGGTTTATTAATGAGTGAGATTTTATGATCATTTATTTATTGAAGTCCTAAAATGAATGTTCGCGAAGTATGATAACAAAATAATTGGGATCTACCCACTGAGGTAATATGTACTACGTACTAGAGAAGACACCTCGAACAATTGTAGCACGTTTTAGAGCTACTGCACTCTCACTCGCTTAGCCACACTCGCGCCGCGCGTGTCCCGCGGCCACCAAGTTAAGAGATATTTTTTGTTCGTAATGTCTACTCTAGTACGTAGTACATATTACCTCAGTGGATCTACCTATGTAGTTCATAGTTTGTTCTTTTTGTACACAATAAAATTGACACAAATATTTAAATTAATAATTGGCATATAAATGAATCATTGGACAAATGCGCTAAAAAATGTTGAATGAAATGATATTTTGATGAAACAGTCACAAAGTCATGTTTTTGTAAAAGTTTGTTTTATTAGATGTATTATTATCATCATCAGCCTATTACTGCCCCACTTCTGGGCACGGGCCTCTTCTCAGAATGAGAAGGTTTAATGCCTTAGTCCACCACGCTGGCCTATTGTGGGTTGGTGGACTACACACACTATCGAGAACTGTATGGAGCACTCTTAGGTGTGAAGGTTTCCTCACGATATTTTCCTTCACCGTTAAAGCAAGTGACAATCAAATTCTGATCGACACATAAAATCGAAAAGATTTCTTCATCATCATCATCATTACAGCCGAAAGACGTCCACTACTGGACATAGGCCTCCCCCAATTAAGGGGGGGATATGCCATAATCGCCACGCTTGGCAGGCGGATTGGCGATCGCAGTTGGTTGGTTAAATACTCAGAGAACGCTGCTGCCCATCCTCTGGGGAATCCCTTAGTCGCCTTTTACGACACCCATGAGAAGAGATAAGGGAAAAAATAAAAAAAATAATAAATAAAAGATTTCTTAAATCGCTATAATATAAAATCTGAAAAAAAAAGTTATCTGTTTAGCCAAGAAATATCTCGATGAAGAAGGAGGCCATCGTTGAAGGAATCTTAGGATCTCGTGCCAAGTTTACACTATTATAATTGTTTCTTCAACAATACTAATTAGAAAGGTCACGTCTGATACCTAGTGTTTCTGAATATTTCCACGACGAGGTCGTTTACACAATTTTCTATTATCCTTGGAATGTAACAGCTATTACAAAAAATTTCAAGAGATTTTTGGGGAAATTGAGTTTTATTCTAAAACAGGGTGGGTCTCAAATTCTTACGAAATAAAAAATTTAGTATAAAAATGTCCGTTTCCTAGTATTACTTTTATAGCCAACATTTTATTTTTAAATGCTGTTCGAGGTAATTAATAAATGTCTATGCCCAAGGCTTCGCCCGCATATAATTCAATTTAACATAGAAAAACTTTATACACCACACATCACTTGACACACAGATTAAAAACTAATAATCTGTGACTTGACACTGTTTATTTTCCCGAATAAAAAGTAGATTATCTGGGTTATGGTCTATATCTGTCGTGATATTGATATTCAGCGTGATTGCAGGACAAATAAACAAAGAAAAATCTATACTTTTAGATTAGATAGATAGATAGATAAAACGTTTATTTAGTACAAAAACAAGACACAGGACATACAAGTAAAAATACAATAAGAAAGTGTGATATGTGTCTCAATATTGTACCAAATGGGTATTGGTATTGGTTTGATTAGTATATTAGTAGGATTTATGTGAGATACACTGAGATATTATTGCTTGTTTCGATAAATATTTGTCCTAGCGGACCTGTAAAAGGAACAAATTGAGTTTTGTCTGTGATGTGTGTGATTGTGTTGTAACTCACCTACAGAGAGATCCATGTCCAGCAGTGGAGTATGAAATGTTCAAATGATTGTGTGATTTATTTCAATTAGATTTTCATTTACCGTATTGCATGAAAGAAAGAAGTAGTCACTAGAATGCTAAGCTTCATGAAAAATTTGAGCAAAAATAAATAAGAAAATGTAAGTATTTCTTACAGCAATCATCAGGCAGAATACAAACTCTCAATTTATCACGGAACACGTAGCCGGTCTTGCAGTCACAGTTGTTGTACCAGCAGATGTTCAAACAAGTCTTGCTGGTTTCCTATAAGGTAAAGATGAAAAAGAAAACGTTGGTGTTATACTTACATCAATTAACTGGCAGAAAACAAACTCCCAATTTATGACGGAATACATTGACTATCTTGCTGTCACAATTGTTGTACCGGCAGCCGCTGAAGCAAGTCTTTTTGATTTCCTTTCAGGTAAATATGAACAAGAAAACGTAGGTGTTATACTTAAAGCAAGTAGGTGTTATACTTACAGCAATCAACTGTTAGAAAACAAACTCCCAATTTATCATGAAACACGTAATCTGTCATGCAGTTACAGCTATTGTACCGGCAGCCACTGAAGCAAATCTTCTTGATTTTCTACATGTTAAAGATGAAAAAGAAAACGTAGGTGTTATACTTACAGCAATCAACTGGCAGAACGCAAACTCCCAATTTATCATGGAATACGTAATCTGTCTTGCATTACAGCTATTGGACCGGCAGCCACTGAAGTAAGTCTTCTTGATTTTCTACATGTTTAAGATGAAAAAGAAAACGTAGGTGTTATACTTACAGCAATCAACTGGCAGAACGCAAACTCCCAATTTATCATGGAATACGTAATCTGTCTTGCATTACAGCTATTGGACCGGCAGCCACTGAAGTAAGTCTTCTTGATTTTCTACATGTTTAAGATGAAAAAGAAAACGTAGGTGTTATACTTACAGCAATCAACTGGCAGAACGCAAACTCCCAATTTATCATGGAATACGTAATCTGTCTTGCAGTCACAGCTGTTGTACCGGCAGCCGCTGAAGCAAGTCTTGTTGACATCCTTGTAGTCCGAGCAAGAGTTTCCGCAGTGATTGCCGCAGCCGGTTGTCGCATTGAAGTCACCATTGCAGCTGGCTGTGAGTTCAAAGGATGGGCTTATTAAGGTGCCTGGTTTGTATTGTTGAAAAATGATTTTGATTTTAAGTGTAACGATTAAAGTTCATCGATTAACCATAATATCAATTAAAATAACGTTGAAAATGCTCATGTCATATAGCGAGTTGTTGAATAAGGAAGGAAGATCAATACAATAACAGTGAAAGTTTTGCTTGATGATATTAATAAAGTGTTGTATGTTGCAATTGGAATCATGTGTCAGTAAGTTTATTTTTATTTTTTATTCTTTTTATTCTTATGACACCTGTTTACGACTTCCAACTTAATGCAACATTATAGTTTTTCGATATTTTAGTTATTGGGATTAAATAATTACAGATGTAATAATCATTGAACTCTTAAACCTAAAATAACACTTAAGTAAAGGTATATTACGTGTCTGACTCGTAATTATGTGAGCCTAACTTTGTTGATACTTTATATTATTTGGCGAGTGATTCATTATTTTGTGTTTGTGTTTTAACAATCATTCAATGAAAAAATTATTATTTAGTTTAAGCAAAGTTTACCTAGGTTGTGGTTTCGGATATTGGTCATCGTGTTGTAAAGGTGACCAATTTTGTTTTTCAGGTTTCCAGATTTAGTTACGTGACTAGCAGGTGCTGCGTATTATCAATATCATTTGAGTTCACACACAGTTTATTCAGCTCATTAACTGCCTCGTTGGTCTAGTGGTAAAGTGTTATTGGGTTTTTTCATTAGGAAATTCTCAGTAGCAGCCCGGAGTCTGGATCTGTGCCCGGTTAGTGGCAATAGGCTCGCCCCCTATTACATGGGACTTATAACATAATTGGCGAAATGTGGGTGTACCTACTTTTTCACCTCTGCCTACCCCTTCGGGGAAATACAGGCGTGATATTATGTTATGTTATTAACTAACATTACTATTCGGAAAATATATCACTTCTTTTCTGATCTATTGTAATTAAAATCTTCCATTATCATCATCATCATCATCATCATAAAAAGTGCAGTCTAACAAGATACTGTATCATTTGTTTCGTAGAAGTTTAGGTTTAAATAACTTTATTTCTCTCTTAAGACAATCGTCACTTACAATAAATAAAAGTACTAATTATTAACTCGACTGCCTCGTTGGTCTAGTGGTTGCAAGCGCGACTGCTGAGCGTGGGTCCTGGGTTCGATTCCCGGGCCGGGCAAACTGTTATTGGGTTTTTTCATTGGGAAATTCTCGTTAGCAGCCCGGAGTCTGCATTTGTGCCCAGTCAGTGGCAATAGGTTCGCCCCCTATTACATGGGACTATAATATAACTGGCGACATGTGGGTGTACTATTACACCTCTGCTTACCCCTTCGGGGAAATACAGGCGTGATGTTATGTTATTAACTCAACCGACCGCCAATGTACCCTTATTTTACATGTTAGTCCTAAGTTTAATAATGTTATTGGTGTACAATAAAGAATATTCTATCTATCTAACTCGATGCGGGTAGAATTCAATACGTATGTGGGTAGTTTTGTTGGCTGTCAACAGAACTGGTAAGAAGCGAGTTCCCTGCATTCTTGTTCCGAGGCGGTGGTCCAAGTTTACAAGATGTTATGAGTAGTAATATGTCAAGAGTTTAAGTGCTGTTACCACATTATGCGTCTTATAGACTCCAAGTTATTTATTCGACCGTTTCGTTTAGTCTTACTATATCTACTTACTACTTAGACAACTCGACGTACGTAATACCCGCACCCACAGACCACAAACTTGATTCACTTCTTAGTTCTTAGCGACTTTAGACGACTTCAAATAACAAACTTATTCTACCTACTGTCTGTTTGTAGGCAGAATTTCGATTCCTTTTGTCGGTATGAGTTCTACATGGTTGATAATTAGATGGAAATTTGGGATGTTAAAATATAGTATTATTATGAGGGTAGGGAATGGGTATGGTTATGGTTTGTTGTTGGGTATTATTATGATCGAATCAGAAATGAGGAGATTCGCAGGAGAACGAAAGTAACCGACATAGCCCGAAGAATTGCCAAACTTAAGTGGCAGTGGGCGGGGCACATTGCTCGCAGAACGGATGGCCGATGGGGCAGTAAAGTTCTGGAGTGGCGACCGCGTACTGGAAGGCGCAGCGTGGGTAGGCCCCCCACAAGGTGGACCGACGACCTGGTGAAGGTCGCGGGAATCCGCTGGATGCGGAAGGCACAGGACCGGTCGTTGTGGCGATGCTTGGGGGAGGCCTATGTCCAGCAGTGGACGTCTTTCGGCTGAAATGATGATGATGATGATGAGGGTAGGGTGGGTAGGTTTGAGGGTAGAGATAGATATCTACTAATATTGTTGAAGAAATGTGTGTACATGTTGACGCATGGGAAATGCCAAAATTTTGAAAGACGTGTTTACTAAAGGATACAATAAAATTTTCCTTGATCTGAGGAAACTGAAAGTTATTTTCGGTTTTCCTCCTTGGAAAAATGTTAGTAAAAAAATTAGTTTATAGTACAATAGAATAGAAGTGACCCCCCCACTCGTACCTTGATGTCCCAGCACACACTTCAATTATTGTAAAAGTTTTTCAAATTATTTTCAAAATTGTGTTAGGACAATCAAGAAGCTTACACGGAGTGGAGGAGGATTTAACACATTCACTGTCGAGACACCAAACACACTAACAGTTAAGTAATCGTCTGACTCCAAATGGAGTCACTGGATTGTCAGTGTCAAAGGGTAGCTCATTAACAAATAAATCGTACTGTCTACTGACATACATAATAATATTTTTCAACACACTTGCTCGTAAAGTGGCTCTTATTACATCGCTTTTAGGTTGATAATGTGGCTTATAATAACGCACGCGTGCTTTTTTCATTATATTATCGCACTAGTGCTTTTTACTTTACAGTTTATTTTTAAATCGCAGCAAAGAGTTTTTATGCCTGAACTAAATTAAACATTTTTGGGAATAAATCAACTGCATTAATTAAAATATGCTATATAAACATTTCATTTCATCAAATTATTGATTTATGTCAACAAATTAATATTAATTTGTGTTATAAATAAAAAAATCATTTTATAATATTTTTATATTAGGCTGTTTGGCGGTTTCCTTCGACCACCTGCGCGCGCATAGCTGTATGTCACCGCGCGATCCGCGCGCCATTTTTATCATTTTTCACTAATTCAATATTTGTCTAAAATGTGTAATTTATGTTTTTTTCCTCGCAAGTGTGTTGAAAAACGTAGTATGACACGCGTGAGCATTGACTATTAAACTCTCGGCTCCATTACGCCCTCGCCTTCGGCTCCGGCTGCAATCCAGCCTCGAGTATAATAGTCAACTTAGGTCACTTGTATCATAATGTACTATTAAAAAAATTGGAGCTACAATACTTTCAAGATCAGTGATTGGAGTCTTCTTTTAAGCAATTAATGGCTGTGCCAGGAAACTTGGGAATAATATAACATACTCTGTCCTAAAAAAACATCAAATCCCCTAAGATCTTTAAAATAGAACATGTTTTACATTTTAAATAAACCTAATAACAGGCACTTTTGAAACGTCAGGCTCTAGTTACACGGTTCCAAATTGTGTGTCCTATGGAGAAGTCCATGGATATCATCATTTCAGCCGTAAGACGTCCACTGCTGGACACAGGCCTCCCCCAAGCATATATTGGGGGGATATGCCATAATCGCCACGCTTGGCAGGCGGGTTGGCGATCGCAGTTGGTTGGTTAAATACTCAGAGAACGCTGCTGCCCATCCTCTGGTGAATCCCTTAGTCGCCTTTTACGACACCCATGAGAAGATATAGATAAGTCCATGGATATACTCTTTTTCAAATAAGTTATTGTTTATTACATCAAATTCTTTCAAATAATGTGAGCATAATGTAGGTTAATGTCAGAAATAAACATGAGTTTAAAAGTGAGAATATTGCCATAAGAAATAAACCTAAAAAGAGTATGTAGGAGCTGACTTGTCCCGAAAGATGTCACCTGTTCACGAGCATGACGCTTAGCATCAGCCATCGCTTAACTCAACCATATTGAAGTGAACTTAATGACTCAATACTAACGCCACCATCAGCATGACATTTAGGTCATCATCATCATCAACTCAGCCTTTCGCAGTCCACTGCTGGACATAGGCCTCTCCCAAGTTGCGCCACAACGCTCGGTCCTCTGCCTTCCGCATCCAGTCACCCCCAGCCACGTTCTTAAGATCGTTGGTCCACCTGGCAGGGGGGCGTCCTACGCTGCGTTTGCCGATTCGCGGTCTATTCCGGTCTTTCGCGGTGACATTTAAGTGAGCAGTTCCTTTTAAAAGTCCAAACATGCAACTCACGGCACTCGGTCTTCGGTATGCAAGTTTCATTAGTGTCGCGCACCATGCCGTCTATGCACACACAGTCTGGATTGCACAGCGAAGTGGCTCCCCCGCAACGTATCGGGTGTCCCAATTCCTCACAAGTCTTCGGCCCGCAGTGTGCACATTCCACGTTTACTTCGTTTTCTTTGCATACTGACCGCTTGACGACTGGAAAATGAATTAAAACAGCATGACTGGATGAACAAGGGAAATATTCAAGAATATGGTAGATTAAGCATAGGTAGACATACTAAAAATACCTACCATTTCATATCACGCGTATCTACAGGAGTAAAAAACGCTCGCGCACACTTTAATTGTGTAGAGTCTAGACCAATGATGGGCAAAGTACGGCCCGCGGGCCAGCTTCGGCCCGCGAAAGCATTTAATCCGGACCGCCGGACGATAATTCGTGCAAGTGTGTAATGCTGTAATGTTTTTATATGATTAAAAGTTTCATTTTCTTAAACTTTCTGGCCTACTACTAATTAAGAAAGTTTGCCCACCACTGGTCTAGACAGTCAGCCAGAAGATCCCTAGGAATCTATGAAGATGACTATAGTCAAGAAACTATTGACTATTGTCTTGAAAGAAATCAACGCACAATGCTGCACTGTTGGTAAAATATGAATATTTGGATCTCTTTCTTACGCAGTTACCACCATTATAAATGTCTATGTTTACCTTATTTTTATTAGTTTTTGTGATTTTATAGTATTCACTAGAATCACACAATGTTTGACGCTTGTATGTTATACCATTGAAAAATTGATTATATTCGAGGTTTCTTGTATGAGTTCTGGTCGTTTGGGTTTATACTTTTACTTAACTTACTTACTTACTTTACTTGACTTTTTAATTTTTTGCCATGTTAGAGACCATATTGGTTGAATAAAATCTGTTTCTACGGGGTATCAGGTTTATAGGTGGTACGGTGAGAGTCTGACTTGCACTTGGCCGGGTTTTTCTATTAAGAGCGTTGTTCATCCGTTAGAAACATGCTGGAGTCAAAATTGATGATTTCCGACGGAAAATAAAACCAATAAGTTTTTCATTAGCAGATATGATATTGACGTCATACTATTTGGAATTTTATAATCTAGTACATGGCTGAAAAAGATTTTAAAATTTTCGTATTCTAACAGATGAGCGCTTTTAATATCGAAGAAAGATAGAAAGATACGAAACTTTAATATTACTATAATTAAATGTCAACCACCATAAAGCGTGCTCGTATTGCGTAAACACAGCGTTTAGTAAAGATAAAGGTAGTGTTATAAGCTCTTAATGGATGTAATACTCGTATGTACTAGTTACATAAAATATGTGTAGCAAAGATATTAATCAACATTGATCTTGTCCTTCTTCCGTACCTATAGCATTATCCCTTTCTAGTACCAAGGTCTACATTTCGATGGAATATTCTCGACTTTTCTCGGACTTACAGATCGCCCACGGTCAGATTCTCATAAGTATGTATCTCAAATATTTGTTACGGAAAGCGTGCATTTCGGTTATACGTGTTTCGTAGTCTTCCTCATAAAAATGCAACGGGAAAATTTTGCAACAGGATATTGCAGATATCTCATACCTGTAGATACCAGAAATATATTTCTGCAAGTATAATGTACAGATTTCTCTATATTCAAATTTAAAATTGCAATCCGATCGTTTCCTGGATTATGACCAGAACTTATATCGATTTGCTATTAAGTGGACTTGATATGGAATACTGGATGGCTAATTTGGATTCTAAGCGCACAAGCACATACATGCGACAATGTGCAGAGTATATGACGTTCATTTTCGAATAATAATAAACAAGTAAATAGCTTATCCGCCTATTTTAAAAAGTTTGTCGCTTTTAAGATTTCAATAGACATGGGTTGGTTAGGTTGACTAAGAAGCAAAGGGACCACACAATTTAAAGATAAGTTATATGTGTAGGTATAGACATTAATAATGACAAAGTCACATCAATAAAGAACGTTATTACAAACATTGATAACATTCCTATTATCAGTAACGATGGTTGAAGGTATTGTTATCTACATACCGGCCATACACTATTTAAAGCACTAACTAAACAGAACTAAGAAGACTAGAATAAACAAAAAAGTAAAGCTCACCTTCACTTTGTATAAAATAAACCCAATAGGTGGTCATCAGAATAATCACGAACAGCTTGGACATTTTAATAATAAACGTCCACTACACCGGTCGACCACAACACAAGTGACATTCGAAAACAGTTTTAATTTATTCCAGATTCAACTATGACATTCAGCTTTTTCCTTCTCAATGAGTAATTCATGGGATTACACAACTTAGTTTCCTCCAATTCATGACGAGTTGCAAGTTCAATTACGATTGTAATTATTTTGTTAATTGTTATTAGGTTTGAAACAGAATTTAATTAGTTACGGTAATTGTCTGGTCTAAAAGGAAAACTTTATGGTAAAACAAGTGAATTTTGTTCATCTTTTGTGATTTTTTCCTTATGTCCTAAGGTAATGTAATTCTCTATAGTCACGGTGATAATATGTGGGTTTGTTTGTTTATGTTTCAAGAAGTATCAGTTCCTAAATTTAAATGATTTATCATGAAAAATGTATGCCACTGTATGCAGGTTTTTTGTCCAAATAACTACTTTGATGTTGTCTTTACATTATCTATTATCAAGCAATAGTTGAATTGTTTTTTTTTTAATCATCGATGCTCTGGTTAGGAATTCGAAGAGTCCAAATACATATTTCCCGACTAATATGATAGGTTTGGATTATTATATTTAACTACCAGTATTTAATAATAATACCAAGCTCTTATTTAAAATCAAAACTCAAATAAAGTTTCAAAATCCAAATTGAAAGTCCACAAATAGCAAATTTTATACGTAATCCTAAAGAATCGAACGCTGACACAATATCTCCAGGAAAAGACAGCTTCCCCCTCAATTCCTTCTATTTGTCTCAATATACTCTCGGCATCTATCAGATTTCTTTTCAAAAGCCTCTTATCCCGTTTCCTTCGTGTTTATAGTTTTTGCTCGACTTGTGAAGTGTTTGAATATCAATTCAATTTTTCTTCTTTAGTCGGTATCTGATCGTAATTTAATATTTTATTTTGCAGAGCCAATAATTTTCATTAGATTTTCAAAATAATTGGGAATACATTGATCTTCAGTTGTATTGGCTTCTGAAATATAATATCTACAAGATAAATTATATTTATTGGCAATTATTGGTTTTTAATAAGCGGCAGCTTTGCTTATTGAATGTTATGTTTCAAGGTTTCCAATTGCGGTTTTATTGGATGGAGGGAACGTTAAAATATAAATTCTCATTTATTTATACGGTTCAATACTGGGTCGTAAGAACTTATATTTTGAAGCATTTTGTTGTCATTCGATATCATAAAAGCCTGTAAAAAAGAAAATTATATCGTAGTTAAGTCATGTTACGCATTGATTTGTACCTATCTCCTGAACCATTGCGGATGCGTCAATTTACCCTGAAAGCTACGCTGAAAGCTGAAATATGAAATTTAAAGTGCTTTTTGCACATTTTAAATGTTCGGTGAAGATTTCACTATTTTCGTGCAACTAGAGCCTGACGTTTCAAAAGTGCCTGTAATTAGATTTAATTCCAATAAAAAACATTTGAATTTGAATTTAAATTACGCGGGATAGAAGAGGTACCAACCAAGTCTGCTAGGTTCCGTAATAAGCATGTATAGTTCCCGGCACGAGACGTGAGCACAAATTGTACCTGCTTGGTTGTCTCTGTCGTCACCGTATTCTAGTATTCCGTTTTCTATGTATATTCAATTATGCATTATCATATTATTAAGCCAATGCAAGTGCCCGTTTCTGGTCTGTTGTACTGTGAACAGAAATTCGACCACTTAAGCAGTGGAATCTGTGCTCACGACTCGTGCCGGCAACTATAGTGATTTCAAATAAGTCATATCCAGCACTTACAAAATTCATTATAATTTACTAACGATAAAAGGGTCATGAAAATAATATAATCATTGATCATGATACTAAAAACGCATCTGATTAAACTTTGATAGGTAACACAAATTCTCAAGTCACAGGATTATAAATAACGCTAGTAAAAGCTGAAGCTGTTGCAAACTACTTAACTTTTTATGTTGGTGTAATCTATTTTAGCTGTATGGAGTAGCTAAGTGTAGTCAGGAAACTTCTAGGAAAATAAATATCGTCGAATAAGAGTTGTTGGAGCAACTTCGGAGTTGAGCGCGGAAGTAGTTTCGAATGTACGAGTGTGTTCGTTTAGTGAAAACAGGTACAGTGTTCTCGTGTGTAAAGAGCTTTTCGAACCGGTTTTGTGTATGTTTAAAACATTTGTGAAGTTGTTGAAACTTCGTTACTTTAGTGAGCGATGCGTTGCTAATATTCGAAGTTTGATCAACTTTGTTGACTGTGACTTATAAATTAAATTAAATATTCATTTATTTCAGGCAAATACCCATATAAAATAAAATAATACAAATACAAAATTAAAATAATGCGATCACAATTCAAAATAATAACAAATAAAATGACTCGTTTAAATTATAGCTGGAACATTAATTGTCATATAAGTGGTTAACTTCGTATATGGCATTTAATATTCCATTGTCAGATTTGTGTATGCGGCTCATAAAGGAGGCTCGTGCTTTTCTCATGACTGCGTAAAAGTCATCTACCCTGTTTTCGGCAAACATGCCGGACGCACTACACCGCCACGGCAGGCCGAGTATGCATCTGAATGCATTATACTGTACACGCAACGTGTTGTAAGCACGCTGCGTGTAGTTGTACCATAGGGCACATAAATAAAAGTTAATTTTCATAAAACTGTTACAAAATGAAATTAAATATCATTCTATATACCTGTTTATACAGGATATTTGAAAACATTTTAAGCGATTTCAATAAAAGGAAGAAGTTTTCAATTCGATGCATCTTTTAATAACTTTTGCAAAGGTCTTTTAAAAACAAATGGTTGACATCGCATTACTGGTTAATTACTATATTGGTTTTACTGCTGGATTACTATCATCTGGCGACCCACTTACTCATTTGCTTCGCTTTGTTGTAAAACATTTACTTAAAATACTTTGATATTTTTTTGTTTTGATTTTCAGTTTCGAGAATTTCATTGATTAGAAGAATGAATTCTAATTAATGACTACAATAAAATTGTCTACTGGAAATAGTGGCTTAAAATTTATACTGGACTTGCTGAAGAAGCCAATAAAAGTATTTGTAAATACTTTTTTTTTTTTCGTCTGTAGATGAAGATCACAATCATGCCCAATTTAGATTTTATGTAACTGTTTAATAGTGTTGAAGTAAATTTAATTGCTGCAAAATAAATTAATGTTATTGATTTTCCTTTTATTGTGTTGAAAGTTTAACATAGTTTGATAGTATGGTAGGCATTATTTGGACTTGCTAAAATAAGTGAATCAAAACTTGTGGTATGGCAGGCATTATTTAATTATTTCAGCCGAAAGACGTCCACTGCTGGAGATAGGACTCCTCCAAGCATGTTGAGGGGATTTGCCATAATCGCCATGCTTGGCAGGCGGGTTGGCGATCGCAGTTGTTGATTAAAAACTCAAAGAACGCTGCTGCCCAGCCTCTGGTGAATCCTTTAGTCGCCTTTTACGACACCCATGAGAAGAGATAGGGTGGTGCAATTCGTTATGTCCGGCACCACACGGAACAGGCATTATTTGGACTTAGTAAAAAAAGTGAATCAAAACCATTTTAGTAATTATGATGCGATTACCACAAAATGTATTGTTGCGCAATCAATTGGTTAATATTCTTCTTTTCGGGTCATTGGTTAGTTTTTAGTCTTTGATCATAAGTCGTAGAGATCGTCTAGTTTAAAACTTCACGCACTTTTTCATACGATTATGATATTATTCTATGTTTTTTGTTTGTGGAAGATGATCTTTTTACTGTATTCCTATCCGTAGCCTGCATTGGGTTTTCCCGGAAACCGGCAGGGCACAGCGGGCAAGCAAGTGGATGAGATATAATGCTTTGCGTGGGAGCCCCGCAATCGCAACTCGTGTTACTGGCATCGATGAAGCCTGCCGATATTATTCTTACAGCGACCAACTTTTGTCTGAAAGCGACTAAGCGATGTCCCAATTGGCCACTGCAACTCGCCTCCGGGAAGATTTGTTTCCTAAAGCGTGTGCTACACGGTGAGAAACCAGCCTCCCCACCAAGGTGACCTTGGTGGGAGGTTGGTCGCTGACAGCCGTCACCAAATAAAATTTGGTGACAAACCACTACGGTTGGAAACCAGCAAGGTCACTTTGGTGGGGAGACTGGTTTGTAACCGTGTAGGAGACGCTTTAGATTTTGCTCGTCTCGCTTTTTGCACTTTATTTATGTATGTTTCGCTGTGTCTAAATGCTATTCGTAGAAAGAAATTAAAAAGTCTAACAGCATGGATAGGTACTCTATGTCAAAAAATATTACCGAAAAAGTTGTCAGCTTTACCTCCTTTCCTGTTGTATGTGACTCAGGTCTTGTTATTCCACTTAATTTATTTCCTATTAGTAAATTACTCGGAACGAGAGTGGTGTAGTTTCCTTGTCTTAATTGAAGTGCGCCGTGCAATTACATAAAAATAAGCATTTATTTTGAATGCTATGTTAGACTACGTCATAGTTTGTCGTTTTAGTTTTCATTACATTGTTGACTTTCGAGATAATCATTTCAAATTCAAATAGGTGAAACTAATTTTTACTTTACATTGTTGATTGTCACCTAATAATAATGAAACAACATATTGTGTCCAGGGCCGTAGCCAGACTGTGTAACCAGGGCAGGCTCATAAAAATTCAGGGCAGGCTGAAAGCTGTATTTTTTTGTTGTATATAATAATAATAAAACATTTATTTCGAATCATACAGTTCATATTACACACAAAACATTATTATCAAATATAAAGCGACTGCGCTAAATCTACCAGAAATCGGCGTTATATTCCAAGTTGCTACGTCCACTGTAATAATCACATTTTTCCACTAAACTTATGAAAACTACTACACATTTTAAAGAAAACCTGAGCAACGTTGACTAGTTTTTTATATAATTCTCCAAATTGCATGGACACCCGGCTAAGCCATTTGCTTTTAAAAAACGCACCCCTTCCAAAATCGAGCTCACCAATCCTTTGACTACCTACTAGTTATTTCGGATTTTTCCCTACAGTATCGTTATCTGAAAAAGTCCCTCAGAACCTAAACAGCAGTAACACGAGCGCAGCGAGCGCGAATTTTTCACAGAAACATTATGTCAAATTATGAGCTTATTGAGGTTAGGTTAGATATTTACAAAATATAAAATTGTTACACGGAACATATGCTAGCAAAAAGCAACCGAGGATTTGCAAACAGCGCGAGCGAAGCGAGCGCGAAATTTTTTAATCTATTTGTCGGTTTTGGTTTTTCCTCTTTATAAGATTAAGATAAATTAATGCAAAATAGTAGTTGCTTTTAATGTCCGCCAAGCACATAGACCAAACGAGGGTTGAATGTATGTAAGCATGAAGCTGCATGTTGCCTTGCAAGGCGCGAGCGAAGCGAGCGCGATATTTTTTGGACAGTGTATGAAAAACTGAGATAGATCATTACATTAAACACTAACGGCCAAAATTAATATCCAATCTATCCATGATTTACCCTACTAGAGATCAAAATTTGACATATTTTGTATGGAGCTTATGTCAAATTGCTATCTCTAGTAGGGCAAATCGGGGATAGATTGGATATTAATTTTGGCCGTAAATACAATCTTCATAAGTACATTACATTATCTGGAACCACTGTAAGGGAAGAAAAATAGAAGACGTAGAATGAATGATAAAGAGATTTGACGAGGTTTTTCTATTAAGATAAAAATTAAAAGCGATTAATCACCACAATTTAATTAAATCATTCAAATTTAGTTGCATAACGTAACATCCCCAATTATCGACACATTAAGGGACGATCACAATATTTTTTTAAATACATTGGTTTCGTGATTATTTTACGTACTTGTGGTGCACTATGTAACAGTTCAATGTTTATTAGATAATATTTAACCGTATACCAAATTATAATTTTGCTCTTATTTTCTGAAGTTATTTGTTTTTTTGTCGAACAATGGGGCACTGTCGGTAACTGGGGCTTTTACTATACTTGCTTAGTAATTTATTAACTTAATTAATTGCTGAAAATTTTCTTTTAAAAAATCACATCATCTGTCAAAATTCATAAAGTCTGAGCGCACCCCAGATGTTAGTTATAAAAAAAACTAGTGGAACACTTTCCAATGTACGTCTCTGCCCCTTAAAATTTATTTAAATAAATAAATAAATTAAATCTACTACTAATACTAGTAGTGATGTGATTATAACGATTTCGGAAGTACTTAGGTCGAGGTTGAGGATGAGGTAAATGTCCCCATCTGGATCCGTGAGTAGTATTGTAACTACTACTGTATAGTACAACTCAATAATTACGCGTAGAAATTTCGGCTTCGGCTTAGGCTAGGGCAGGCTCAAAATTTTCGTACGTGGCGTACCCCTGGCTACGGCCCTGGCTATTCAGCCACGCAACTGACCCAATATTCGGTATTCGAATATACTATTCGTTGCAAGTTTACACATTGTGATGTTGAAGTATGTACAAAATAATCAATCAGAATAATAAAAAAATTTACTGAACATATCTTCTTTCCAATATTTCGGAAAAGCATCAAAACTCGTAAGACAGTATTATCTTGTAGCAAAGTTCACACGCACCGTCATAAGTAGGTACTACTAATTACTGAATTACTTCCACGAGAGGGGAAGGACTGACTGCGAGTACAGTGTACACCAGTGTGTACCATTAGTCCATTACCTAATAATTATTTATTTTTATATTATATCATTGCCATTACCTAACTAGTCTCTACGAAAAAAAAAAACAAAAGGCGATCTCTTGTTTCTGACAACTGCTGACCATCTGTGTATCAAAACAAAAAAAAATTGTAAAGAAAGCATGATCAATGAATCTTTGTTTTGTCGACTCGGTTGCAATACCCCAAATGGGATTTTTTTACAAAATGAATATTTCTCTATAAATGTTTAGTAAAGCCACAGTTTTATATTAAATTTTGTTATACTATTTACGAGTACAGTAGGACTACTGTACAAATCAGATACTACGCGTAGAAATTTAGAAATCATTAATAGCTGAGACAGGCTAGTGGCTAGGGCAGGCTCAAAATTTTCCAGGGCAGGCTTAGCCTCAATTAATTAATGAAATTAATTAACTATTTAATTAAATTAATTAAATTAATGTAAAATTAATATCCAATCTATCTACGATTTACCCTACTAGAGATAGAAATTTGACATATTTTGTATGGAGCTTATGTCAAATTCCTATCTCTAGTAGGACAAATCGTAGATAGATTGAATATTAATTTTGGCCGTTAGAGGATAGATGTCCTTTTCTGTATCGGGGATTCATGTGAAATGATATAAACACGAAAAAAAATCAGCTGTTTTTACATTTGTGTTCACATAAATCGACAAAATGTAGGGAACAGTTGATTTTATTTGCAGGATTTTAGTGTTAGTCCCATAGTAAAAGTTGTTCATACTGATGAGTAGCTACAGTGACCCCTCAAGAGGTTTTCAGTTATTTTAAAAACACGTTGTATTTTTATCACTTTAGAGGGGTGCTAGCAAGCGCCTAAAAGATTCATATAAGCACACAAACGCCGATGTATTGAGTGCTAATACAACTATACTGCGATTGCGGTCACCAACTCTACTAATGTTCAGAATTTTGGAGTCCACAGGAGAAGGCCCATATTTGGAAGTGGATGGCTGTTTTTACTGTGATGAATATATTATCATTCTTTTTCTCATTGAAAATGTGAAAGAAACATGAGGGAAACTTAGGACCGGTCATTGTGGTGATGCTTAGGGGAGGACTATGTCCAGCAGTGGACATCTTTCGCCTCAAATGATGATGAACATGATCTACAACTAGTCTTTGCCTGTAGCTTCGCCCGCATATATTTCGGTTTATCACAGAAAAACGTTATCGCGAATCTCTCGTGAACTGTTTACCATGCCGGGATAAAAAGTAGCCTGTATCCATCTGCAGGACCCAGGCTACCTCTTAGTAAATTTCATTACGATTGGTTTAGAAGTTTAGTCGTCAAAAAGTAACAAACAGACTGACGGAGATAGTTACTTTTGTACCTATTTATATTATTAAGTGTGGATGTATGACACTCGTCAGTATACAAAGTCTTTGGTATGACAGGCGTTGGTCTCATTATCATAGATTCTGACATCCCCTTGAATACACATCTAGTAAAATAACTTTCAGGTCCAAATTATTTTTTCACAAGTGAATCGACAAAAATGGGTTCGGTACCTTCCTTCGACGTTTACAAAGTTATGTTCAGTTTTTCATCTTGGGATTTCGTTAGTTTGGGACGTAACTGTGGTTAAAAACCCGGACTGCATAACTTAGGTTGTTTTTTAGGATTTTTGATGATTTCTAGAAATATTTGCTAGTTAGAAATTACCCTCCCTAAAATATTTGGTACCTTTTTAGGGTTCCGTACCCAAAGGGTTCTAACGGGACCATATTACTCTCGCTACGCTGTCCGTCCGTCCGTCCTTCCATCCGTCCGTCCTGCCTTCTGTCTGTCTGTCACAGGGCTGTATCTTTGTAACGGTAATTGATAACCAGTTGAAATTTTCACAGAATATGTGTTACTATGGTGCCTCACGACAGAAAAAAAAAGTCTTAAACCAAAGGGTGTCCCCATACAAGAAACCTCGAAAAACATGCATTTTTTTCTACGTTTTTTTCCTGCTCTATCTTCAAAACGGTAATACATACCAGCGTCAAACATGTTCTGATTATAGTAAATACTATGTAGTTTAGCAACAATAACTAAAATAGACATATGTGGTGATACCTGCGTAAGAAAGAGATCGCGCACGGTGCGTTGATATCTTTTGATGAACTCTCGTAAATAAAATCAGTTTCTATGGGGTATCAGGTCGATGAGTGGTACGGAACCCTTACTGCGCGAGTCGCACTTGGCCGGTTTTTACATTTTCGTTGTAAAGTCATTTTAACAATGAATAGTAAGATGAGATTTAATTTTAAAAAAGACAAAAGCGATTTCAAGACCCTTACTCGCAGAATCAAGCTCTAAAAAAGAAAAAAGTTACTCAAAACTTTCTGATAAAGTATAATATTTTGATAAGTTTCTCAGAATTATTTATGTTTTCTGAACTAAAGAATGCCTGAAAGAAATTTAGGTAGGTCTTCCTTCGATTAATTGTTGGAAAAAAAAATATTAGGAAAAAAAAATACCAAAAATTTTTGACGACTTTTGTGGGCTAGTGGTTCGAGTGTTGGACTGCTGATCACGAGGTCGTGGGTTCGATTCCTACAGGACGCAAATATTTATGTGATGAAGGGAAGTGTTTGTGTGGGTCTGAGTGTTTCTTATGTATTATAAGAATGTATTTACAAAAGGTACCTGTATAAGTTTTATATCCAGTGTCTACTACCCGTAGTACAAGCTCTGCTTAGTTTGGGACTAGATGGTGCTGTGTAAAAATGTTCCAAAGTATTTATTTGTGTATTTTACCACATTAGTGAGGTAAAACATATAGGTAAAAGATTGTCCAACGAAAAATATTTAAATTATTACTACGTACTTGAATTGTATTTAAAACTAGCTGATACCCGCGGCTTCGCTCCCGTGATATGTCGATAAAAAGTATCATGTGTTAGTGCAGGACATGGTCAATCTGTGTACTAAATTTCATCTAAATATGTTCAGCAGATTTAGCGTGATTGAAGGACAAACATTAAACAAACAAACTAACATCCATACTTTCGCATTTATAATATTAGTAGGAAGTACAATAGGTACATCAGTAGGATAAATAAATAAATTTTGATGGAAAGAATGCGCCGCATTTCAATCAAACCCAGTCTGAATAATCTTATAATTCAATAAACCCATCTAAATTCCAACTTTTCCCATTTAAAATTGTGCTCCGGTTACAAAATTGCATAACTTGATGCAATTAAAGATGACTTCGCTGTAAAAATCCAACTCAGCTCTTTCAATATAAAACTTTATTATGAAGGATGGAAAGTTTTAATAATCTTCAGGGACAAGCGTTGAGGACGTCGGAATCGGATGGTGTAACCTCATTTCACACCGGCTGGGTTTTACTCATTCATTTTTAAGGTGATAACTAAGTTTATTATTAATGTGGTCATTTATTTGCACCTCGAGATTATGAGCGGCGTTCGCTCGAATATTTTAGTTAAATTTTTGTTGGTAATCCTTTCTAGGGTTCCGTAGTCCTACAAGGAACCCTTATAGTTTCGTCATGTCCGTCCGTCTGTCCATCTGTCCGTCTGTCCGTCTGTCCGTCTATCCGTCTGTCCGTCTGTCCTAATCCTTTACAGCTTAATAACTTCTACAGTTATAAACATAAGTAAATGAAATTTTGTAAAAAAATAGTTTGCATATAGATCTCAATTTTAAAAGAATAAAAAATCGTTTTTATGTACTTTAGGGGTGGCGCCCATACATGTGAAATGGGGATGTAAAATTTTTTTTCGCTGCATCCCCTCGTGTGGGATATCATTGAATAGGTCTACTAAAATGAAGGTAATGTTTGATACATCACTTTTTATCAGGTGTACCATCTGCGAAATATAGCCCGCCAAAGTAGCTTGCAATGTGTCCCCCCCCCTGCCATTTCTAAACTATGCAACGTAGAAACTTATAATCTTCGACATTGATAGACCTTTGTGAAAACTCTCTTTTAAAATTATTTCGAGTATAATGTGATTATAATTTTTTGAGTTATAGACAGAAAACTGAAAAATACTTAAAACGTCCTAGTTCAAAGGTCATTGACCTTAGAGAAAAATTATCATAGCAAATAATGCTCCTTTAGCTACTTTCTATTTGAAAAAATCACAAAAAGTTACTTTGACATGACAGACTTCTTAAATTTGGCTTCTTGAATTTATCGCTAGATGGCGCTACTAACAACACGCTCTGAGTCGCGAATGCTGCCGATTATTGCAAAAAATAAAATAGCCATGATTAATATTCGATTTGATTCGTTTGTAATTACACCTACTTAAGGAACCCTATAATACTGAGCATGGCCCGACATGCTCTTGGCCGGTTTTCTTAATAGGCTTGCGTGCGGCCCGCGCCACTGACTTCCTAAATTCATGTGTCGATTAGAAAGATTATCACTTGCTTTAACAGTGAAGGAAAATAATGTGTGGAAACCTGCACACCTCAGAGTGCTCCATACAGTTCTCGATAGTGTGTGTAATCTGCCAACACGCACTAGGCCAGCGTAGTAGCCTGAGGCCTTAACCTTCTAATTTTGAAAAAAAGTCCGTACCCATCAGTGGGACAGTTATTGGCTGATGATGATGGGCTTGCGTTTGACCGCAACTTCACCTGATGTTCACCTACCTATTCACTCATCTTAAATAATTTGGCTATTAAAAACGGGTGGTGTTGGGGGACGCCTGACAGAAACGAAGCTTCTAAGCATTTGAATGCGTAGATAGAACGCGTGTGCTCTGTGAACGCGTGAGCCAGTTATCGATGACGTTGATTTTCGCGCGCAATGACGTTATAAAAGCTTCGCTTCAAAATCCGCTTATAGTAGTCCACTGCTAGTTGTGCGCCTTTTCAAAGTTGTGCCATGGTATTCAGTCATTCGCCTTCCGCTTCCAGTTTACACCAGGAATTCAAATGCCATTGCCATCATTTTTGTGGCTCCTATCACTTTTTTTCAAAGTCAATGTGCAAAACAGAGTGTAAACTCACTTTTAATTTTTACAGTAGACGGAAAGGACGCATCTGTAAAATAATAACATCTTTCATAACCATACATATGCTGAAATTTTGATGGCTTCTTTCCCGAAAAGGGGTCATTGTACTCATTATTATGAACAACTTTTACTATGGGACCAACCATGAAATCGCGAAAAAAAATCAGGTGGTGGTTAAGTGAAGACAAATGTAGAGACCAACAGATCTTTTTTTCGCGATTTTAGTGTTGGTCCCATAGTAAAAGTTGTTCATAATGACAATGACCCCTTTTCGGGAAAGAAGCCGTTTAAATTTCAACATGTATGAAATTTTAATGGCTTTTTTCCTGAAAAGTACGCATTTAGTTTACCAGTGTGTACTATAAAAGACCGTTAAAGGTATTCTTAGAGCTAACTGGTAACTATGACTTTGAGCCGTTTGGGGTCGAAACGCTCGGGACATGGGGTCCGAGTGCGCGCATGCTTTTCAAGGAAATCGCAAAAAGGCTGGTCGACACTTCGCGTGACCTGAGGGCTGGTTTGTTCTTTGGCCATAGAATAAGCGTTGCCATAACGTGGCAACGCTGCTAGTCTTTTGGGCACTTTTCCAGATGACAGCGATGTGGAGGAATACTATGAAGCCTAAGCACGCCTTTTTATATAATTTTATTTTGTACTTTTATTTTATATATATTTGTGTTGTAAATATTGTACATTTGTAGATAGGTTATTTAATTATTGTAATCCCACTATTCTATAATAAATTCTTAAAAAAGATTATAGTTAACATACTATACAATAATAACACTCTTTATTGTACACAAAAAAAGCAACAAATATGAATTATGAAGATATGTACAATGGGTGGTCTTATCGGCTTATTTAACAATCGTACTACTTATGTAGCTACTTTTTATTCTACTACTACTTTTTTTTTTACTACTGGTGTCTATATCTATGTTCAGAAATTATGGTTATAAAAATCATACTATGTATTTACCTTTTATCCCACTACTTTTCTTCTTACAAATTGCAATTTCCATGAACATCGCTGTCCCACAAAGTTGGTCAGCATGATGGACCTTTTTTTTTGCCTTGGGACCTACAGTCCTGTTAATAACAGTAACTAGCTTCCCCACAGCCTCCGACTTTCCCTCGAAGTGGGAAAACGATATTACTGTCGTTCGTCGCGTTTAAAAACTTTTCACAAAAACTTGCAAGTTTTTTTCTGTACAGCATGATTGCGTCTTTGTTTTTATGTTTTTAATTGAGAAGACTAACAATTTATATTGAAGCGAAGCTAATGTAGCGTCGTTGCGCGCTTTGTCACCTGGGATTAAACCGAGAAAAAACGTCACCGTTTTCTCGCGCGTATGCGTTAATGGTCATATTTAGTTTATCTGTAACTTAATATTTTATATAAAAAACAAAAAATTCAAATTTATCAACGTTACCTATTGGGGTGATTCTCTTAATTTTATATTGGTGAATGACAAATAAAAAAGTAGTCTAGTATAGTATTATATTATCTGTGAAGTAGTGATACTGATAGAGAGACTGACAGAGGGTCTGAGTTCGAACTACGAGCTGCTAATCTGACATTAGACAGCTACTATAATCGCTAACTCGCATGCCAGCAGTTTGACTCGCTTCGGCCGGTCACACACTGATAAATAACTGCGATGAAAATGGCGAGTAGATCCCTGCTCTGCTAGACAGGCTTTGTAACACGGTGGGGGATGCGAGTGACGAGTGAAAACAAAAATAATGTTGTTGTTATTTAGGAGGTTCTGGAAAATTACAATTAAAATCTCTCATTTTAAATGTAATCAGTGCAAAAGCATATCAAGATAGGTATACTTTTGTGTATTCTAATATTCAAATTATATTCTACCCACATCTACCTCAATAGATCATTCCATTGCATAACCAACAATACAAAGCCGAAAATAGGAAAAGCGAGGAAATCTCTTGCATTTTAAACTACGTATTACCTACCCGTAGTAATGAGCGAACAAAATGCGTGGTTCATAATAAAGACTGGCATACACTGGGTGCGGATGCGAAACGAGTACGTAACTAAAGCGCGACGGCAGCCATTGTGATTATAAAATTGTACGCAAGGTGTCACACTGAGCACGGGTCAGAGCGAATGTTGAACGGCATCTAGTTACAGTACATTAAAATCGGTAGCACGGTATGCACTAGTTCCGCACCCGGACTTAGTGTGTCCCAGTCTTAACCCTCACACGGGTCGACGGAGTACTACAGTTGGTCGGTAAATTGCCTCATTACACTCAAAAACATGATTCCTTTGCTGTTGTGGAACGAAAATTCGAATTGTGGGATTTATTCTTTTTAAAATTTATATTTATTTGATTTGTATCTCCGCTGAACTCTGAGAGGCTATTTCTGGTATTATTTCAAGCGGATAGGTTTATGGTATCCAGAAACATGCATTTAATTTTATATGTGGAGAATTATACTGCGATTTTCATAACACAATAATTCGAGGTTGGTGGTTCAATCAACTCAGCCTATCGCAGTCCACTGCTGGACATAGGCCTCTCCCAAGTTGCGCCACAACGCTCGGTCCTCTGCCTTCCGCATCCAGTCCCCCCCAGCCACGTTCTTTAGGTCGTCGGTCCACCTGGCAGGGGGGCGCCCTACGCTGCGTTTGCCGATTCGCGGTCTCCACTCAAGGACTCGTCTGCTCCAACGGCCATCGGTCCTTCGGCAGACATGGCCAGCCCACTGCCACTTCAGCTTACTGATCCTACAAGCTATGTCGGTCACTCCGGTTCTTCTCCGGATAATCTCGTTACGGATTTTATCCTTCAAAGAAACTCCAAGCATAGCTCGCTCCATAGCTCGCTTTTGAATTTGTGGACTAGCCCAACTGTCAGTGTCATGGTGGTTAATGAACAAATAATAAGTAGCATAGACAAAATCATAATGTCTTTTCCGTCACGCAGTCGGGTAAAAATGAATTACAAAGCATTGAGGTAATATTGTACTACGTACTAGAGAAGACACCTTGAATCGATTGTTTGGAACACGCTTTAGAGCTCCTGCACTCACTCACTTAGCCACGCTCGCCCAGCGCGTGCTCCGCAGCCACCAAGTTGCGCGATATTTTTTGTTCGTATTGTACCTAGTACATATTACTGGTATGGTACACTCAGTGTTACAAAAATGCTACTATTCAAAATAATTTGCTTTAGGGATTAAATTAGTTAATTTAGTACCTATTAAACTTGTAGATATTGCCAGTCACGTTACGTTTAATTTCGCTGTACCTACATAGACTTGGTCATAAAAGAAAATGCAAAAGTAAATTACAAAACAGTAGGCGAAACGCTCAAGTAATTGTCGTCCTTAACTTAAAAGACTATAAAACAACAGAGAGTTTCATGTTTGTTTACATCTTCCTTCACAAAGTTAAATCTTTTTTTTATTTTTAATCAAACGACTTTGTCACCGAGATCATAAAAAATCCAGTCCTCATTTTCAGGGTAAACAGTTTCTTATTTACTTCCGATGTCTTCGTGAGCTAAATTCAGATTTATTACTTTAACAACAAGGTTTGGAATTGTTTGGGGTGACTTAATTCTGGAGGTATTGTTTTATTTCGATGAAGTGGTAGGGATAAATAAGCAGGGAAACACCGTGGTTGATTGGATGCAAGATACACCAAATAATATATGGTCGAGGAGATAGGAAAATAATATATGTTCAGTTAGTGGTTTCGCTATTTTTTTTATCATAGTGAAGGTTGTCGTATGACATTCGGAAGAGTTATTTAAGTATTTGTGGGCCATATGACATCGAGAAAAATTCTCTGAAATATTATTTAAATTAAAACAAATGTCGATAAATAACAACATACAATGACGCTGCTATTGATACAGAAATAAATAAGAAGAAACATTTATTTCACACAAACTGAGACATTAATAGAAGTTACACATGAAATAGATTTATAAAATAATAATAATTAATAATAATAAAATGTTTATTTTCATAAATTATCTTTACAGAAAAAAAGGAAACGTTGGTACCTGTACAAATAAAAAAACATTGTATAACAGGCACCAAGCGCCTTCCATTAAGTTATACAGGATAAAAATTACGAACGATTAATATAAATTAAAACTGAAATAATTAAATTAAATTGAGAGAAAATTTAATGAAATTAAAAAATGAAGTTTGTATATACTAATATTAATAATACTCCAATACACAGACAGTTTTGAAGCCAATAAATGGCCTCTAACTAGCTTTGAGAAAGACGCAGTGTGAAAATAGTTGTGTGAGACATGCCAACACACAGCTAATGAAAATTAATGAAAACAAAAATTATTTTTGGCTACACCGTAAGAACTTTTGACTCCTATTAAGTAAGATAAAGAGAAGTTGAAACTTGCGTCCAAGTAATAATAATTCCATCTATCTTTTATATAAAGTATGAACCGAGAATAGGGTGTTTGACAATTTTTGAAAATGTACGTAAAACGATGGCGAAACATCCAATTAAAGCATTCATCAACAAATAATTACTAAAATATGCTTGTAAAATTAAATAATCAAGATTTTAAATTCTCATTTTTTATTTCGCACTAAAACGCTAAGTCACGTGACATTATCGTCAACCTACGTCACTGTTCTTGTTCCGGTCAGTGTTGCCGGAATTCCCATAAAAAGTACGACACGCTTACCAAAAAGATAAGAATTTGACAAAAAGTTATCAATCGGAACGCGGTTTTTTTTTGTCACATGAGACATGACTAAAACGTTTTGTAGTTATGTGTTTGAATCACGCATATACAAAACGAAAGCTTTTAAATTACGTTCAAATTACCTACAAATGCTGATTAGTTTAATTGATAGTAAGTTATAAAGTACATAACCTGGCTCAATAAAATAAAAATGAACCTAAATTAACAATTAACATGAATATAATTATTAATAATATACCTACTCGTTCAAAATCTGGTAAATTTAATTTTTACGATCATGGAAACATTTAGCTCACCCTACGTCGTACAGGACTATGACGTCACCCAAAATGGAGGCCAAGGCTCAAGACGTTTTGTATCACGTGATCAACAGATTAAAAAATCAAAATTTCAAACAGAAAAATAAAATATTTAGAATATATTTAAATTAACAAAACTTAGTAAAAGTTAATCTTCAACCTAAAATCTACGTTGTGTACAATTTTCATAATTTTTGGCAATACCTGTCAAACACCCTATTCCCCTGAAATACATTTGGATCTATAATCAAAATTATAAATCATCTTTATCTTGCGTTTTGTCGATTTCCTCCTCCATTGTTTGTCGACTATGAAATGGTTGCGATTTCCTTAAACAACCAAGACTATGGAAAACACACTTTAACTCCATAGAGTTAAAGCTCAATATGATTTTTTTGTTATCAGTATGTTTGTGGCAACTACCGTACCTAAACGTTCGCATTCGGCGAAAAGTGTTTTGATTGATACCAGGCCCCTCAGAAAGTATTGCAAAAAAAAGGTTTTTATATATGGGAGACTGGCCAGTTATAATGTTTTTCGAAAATATGATTATTTATAAGTAAAAATAAGTAAGTTCCAATTTCAAAATTTCCCTCCACATTTTTTGCGAGTTAATTCAAAGTATTGTGTCTCACTGAAATATGGATCTGCGCCGGGAACATTTTAGAGCTATGATTTTATACGATTTCAAGTGTCGCCTGAAACCGGATGAATCGTACGATAGACTTCAAATGGCATTCATGGATGAAGGCCCTTTCAAGGCAACCGTGTATCGTTGGTATAACGAATTCAAGCGCGGTCGACCAACTTTGGGGGATGACGAAAGAAGCGGTCGCCCTTTGACGGCTGTTACCGAAGAAAACGTGCTAGCAGTGAAAAATTTAATCCAAGACAATAGGCGAATTACATATCAGGAGATTCAACACATATTGAAGATTGGATCGGGAAGCGTTCACGAGATTCTACACAGCCATCTTCGCGTGAGGAGGATAGTATCACGCTGGGTGCCGCACAACCTCACCGATGCTCAGAAGCAGGCCCGGGTGGAATGGTGCCGTGATATGCTTAACAAATTTGAAGCAGGCTCGTCTCGGCGTGTTTACGACATCGTTACAGGTGATGAGTCCTGGATTTATCAATACGACCCAGAAACCAAGCGCCAGTCGACTGTTTGGGTGTTTCAAAATGAGCCAACGCCTACCAAAGTGAAGCGATCTAGAAGCGGGGGTAAGATTTTGATCGCTAGCTTTTTTAATTTGACTGGCCACTTGGTATCAATTCCCTTACGGGATCAAAGAAGCATTAATGCCGAATGGTATACTACCAAATGTTTGCCACAACTTTTCTCTGTTATAAGCAACAAGCGACCAAACACAGGGCTCCGCGGGCTACTGCTCCACCACGACAATGCACCTGCGCACACTGCACTCAAAACGAGGGACTTCCTGGACAGCACGCCAGTCAAACTCCTGGGTCACCCTCCTTACAGCCCTGATCTAGCACCGTGTGACTTCTTTTTATTCCCAAAAATAAAAAATCAGCTCAAAGGGATACAATTTTCATCGCCGGAAGATGCGCTGGCTGCGTTCGAGCAGGCTGTAAACGAGGTGTCTGCGGCGGACTGGAAAAAGTGTTTTGAAAACTGGTTTAGGCGCATGAATCTTTGTATAGAGGCTGGTGGAAAGTACTTTGAAAAGATTTGATAAAAATATATGTACGTATAGAACAATTTTTTTTAGTTTCGCAAAACTTTCTGAGTGTCCCACGTAACTATATAGAAGTGGGCGTTTAAACGAAAAGCGCTTATAAAAGTCTAATTAAAAAAAAAGCGTATAAGCACGCTTTGTGATTAAAGCAGATTATGTTTAGACTTTTTCGTAAACCAAACTTATGCTTTCAATAGTACGATTGAAATGTAACCTTATTCCTATGAATGAAAGACTCAATTTCAAAGTTGACTGGTGGTGGTTTGAAACCGGCAGAATTAAATTTTATTTGTGTAAAATTTGTTTAGAGAAAGCACTTTTTTATTTTGTTGATTATTTTCGTATCATTTAAACGTTTTTGACCTTGATTGATTTGCTTTTGCTTTGGCGCTTAGTTTATTTTTCGTCATCATCGAGTGAATGCGTTTTTGAATGTTCTCCTTGGTAATTACGCGACGATTGTAGTTTGTTTGAATAGTTTTTAGTGAACTTTGTAAATAGTTTAATTGTAAATAGAATAGTGTAATGTAGACAAATAAAAGTCAATTTTTTTAGAATTGAAAAACAAAAAGCGGCAAAAGCGTAAAAAAATTCGTTGGCAGAAAAAAGCACAACGTTTAAACACGCTTACGATTTTAAGTCGTTTTTCCCAACTTTATATAGGGCTGCTATCACACCCTTCTAAGATTGAAGCGCTAAAGTTCGTCATTAATTTTATTTTGAACGTAAAAAGGAATGCACTTTCATGGGTCACCGGTAGTTAGGAAACTACCAAAATGGCCACGTACCACTAATAATACAAAACGAAGTGATAAACGATAAACAATTTTGCCACCGTACCACATTTGTACGTCTGTGGTTAAGGGTTAAGTTTCTTGTATGAGGCCCCTTATACAAGAAACCTAAAAATGTTTGGTCCATCCTTTTTAATTTTTAGTATCTGCCATAAGATTGTCTATAGTAACATGTTATGTTCTGTGAAAATTTCTACTGGCTACCTATTAAGTTTAAAAAGTGTATCTTTTTAAACGTAATAGGTAGCCAGTAGAAATTTTCTGCCCTCTGACAGACGGACAAAAAGACTGATGTACGGACGGACAGACAGTGTAAACAGGTAATAGATATACGGAAGCCTGAACCTAATCTCCCGGCCAAGTACTTTTATAATCGTCCATTATCTCCGCGCGTTTGCAAAACTCGTTTAAAGACTAAGGTAAAACCACAGAATATCTAATAGTAACATAACATAATATAACATCACGCCTGTATTTCCCCGAAGGCGTAGGCAGAGGTGTAATCCGAAGGGGTAGGCAGAGGTGTAATATCAAAACCATGAGGTGTATATATTTTTTGTGTGTGTGTGTGGTGTATATCTAATAGTACTATCGGTAAAACTGTCAATTATAACCACAATAATAGGAATCGAGAAGCCCTTAATCAATTCTGCTTATCGCAGTTCACTGCTCAAGACAGGTCTCTCCCAAGTTGCGTTACTCCACCCGGTTTTCCGCCTTCTGCATGTTATTTGTCCCCCACGCTACGTTTGTGAAGAAAATATATGTATAAGTACAGTCACGATCCTTCTCGGTGATACATTCGGTCAAAAAAGTCCTTCGTACGAATCCTGCTACATTACACGTACCTACGGCCATAAAATAGATAATAATACTAGTATAGAAACGAAACTCCGGCCCCAGACGCGTTCAAATCCACGATAATTGTAGATCAGACGAGCTTACCTGTAAGCGAAGTCTTGATTCTAATTTTATGAGCTGCGATCTGAAATATAATTGATATTATACATTGTAGTTATCTAATCCGAGCCCTTAGACACCGCGTTTCGTTTAGAAAAAAAAAATAAGTTAAAAATACCATATTTATTATTTCTATCTGCTGGCCACCCCGGTATATGTCACTAGTTTTAGAGATAACGAAGATAAGGAACAAGCCCTGTTGCCTGTACAGGGCAGGTTCCACAATCTAACATTCACTATGTTCATCTGAAAGATTAACGAAGAATGTTTACTAATTATTGCAGCTTTGGGACTGTTGGTGGCGGGTGGGTGATTATATTTCAGATCGCAGCTCATAAAATTAGAATCAAGACTTCGCTTACAGGTAAGCTCGTCTGATCTACAATTTTATTTCGCTGCGATCTGAAATATAATTGATATTATACATTGTAGATGTTCAGAGTTTGCTGCAATAATTAAATGGATATTTAAATATAATTTGTTTTGAATTATTAAACTCTATACTAACATCAGGGATACCTAATGTATAATGTAGAAATATTAAACAATAGTTGGTAATCAACAGACAGAACGTTAAATATCAATTATCCATTGTCTAGCACCCACAGCACAAGCTCTGCCCAGTTCTGGACCAGATGGTGCCGTGTAAAAATGTCCCAAAGACATTTATTTATTTATTTATCAACCTAAGATATGAAATGTACGAGATTGAAGTACATGCTAATGTATTTTCTTGTTTATTACATGACATATTATGTTGTTTGACATCATTAAAATTTAAGTAGGGATTATTGTTATAATAAATAACTGATAATGCAAAGTTGATGAATAAGATTCTTCACTAATGAGAATTATAATATTGGGTTTTAAAGATATTTTTGAGCTGTTTTCTATCCAGCTGCCTTTCAGTTTCAATGTACACACAGCGTCCTTAATTGATTACCCCTCATGTTCTAAAATTTGTTCATAAGTGGGGGTAACCAATCGGTGTAGCTGACTGTACCTCTTTCTTCATGTTTTTTAACTATTAACTAATGGTTTTACTGTTAGGTTTTTCATGGGATTTTTCGAAAGGTAGACATAAGTAAGGTTCATCATTACCTATTTATTTCTAACAGTTTAAATATGGAAGTAAAAATAAAAATCTATTAAATTATATTATTGTAAGTTGGACTTAATCACAATTGTCTTAGTAAAATCTGTTATTTAGGTTTATTTATTGTTAAATACAATAAATAAAATTGTTAATTAATTATTGATATGTTTATCTATCAGCCAACTTCTTGGCAAGTTTTCCTAAAGTTAGTCTTGTGTTATTAGGCCAGGAAGGTGGTGATGAAATTGGATATTTTTGTAAGATTCTATGAACAAGAGTGTTTTGATAATGATGTTCCAAATCTGTATGCACCTATAAGGAATCTTATAATTATATCAGCCTTATCCACTTGTGGACTGATCAGGGCTGATAAGGCTCCAAGTTCATTGCAATAGCCAATCCTGAGTTTTGATGAACAGATGCTGTACACTAAATCCATAGGTTCTGTACCAGGTCGGTCCACCATACTTTATAAGTATGTAGTATTGTTTTGTAGGCATTTCTTATTAGACGAATAAAAGAAAAAATAGATGAAATAATTTGAAGTTTTTGTGTTATATGCTTAGGACCTTACTCCATGAAATATGTTTACCATAAGTCAATTTTAGTCTGACCAAGTTGTAAGTAAATTAAGCTGAATTTATTGAGTGACAGTTCTCTTACTGTATTGTACTTGGTGTTTCTGCATTATTGATCTTTTATTCTGGTTGTCTTTAGTTTAGCATATTAAGAAGCATAAATGTGAACTAGTCTCTTGACTATGACCAGGTCCATATCCATATAATAATACCTCAGGGTGCATTGTTTAAGTGAAGAAATTGTATGTTTCCATTTTGTTAAAGCAGATGATGGCAGTTGTAATATTGATTCTTAACAGCAAAGCAAGTGATAATATGTTAATACTTGTTAAGCAAATAATTTTTAATGTTACATATTATATGCTGCGATTAATTTTAGTTTATATGGAAATTTTAATAATAAGTAGTATGGACAACCTTTTATTGTGATCAAAATACCCCAATGTGGTCACTCTCACTATGCCTCCTTCAAACCCTTTTCAGTAAAAGAGGCTTCTGATATTTTATGACCAACGCTGAATTTGGTATTCAGTACCCATACTAAAATGATTTATAGTATTGTAATTATTATTAGAATTATAGAGGTTTTCAACAACAACAACAACTTCAACAACTTCTAGGCAAAGTGGCTGGTAATTTGTTAGTTAAATTAAATATCTGTAATATACACTTTATTTTCTATGTGTTGTTCTAGGTCCACACTTGTGTATTAATTATAAAACCTAGAAATTTACATTGTTTGTTGGTAACTCCTCTAATTCTGAGAAGAGGCCCATACCTCTGTGCCCGTACCCCGCAGGGGGATAGTTATGGGTTGATGATGATTAGTTAGTCTTTTCAGGGTTTATTAGCAATCCACCCAAAATGTTTTAATAAATTTAGAGTAACATTTACTTTTTCAGTACATCCTTGATAAGTTTTGACCTCTATGTGGGTAAACATCAAGGTAAATAGTTAATAATTAGTTAATAATTATTTATAAAGCCTTGGTTAACGCACTATCATATGTATCTGAGTGATAAACCATGATGGAACATAGCTGTGAAACATAATTGTTTAATAGCAGTACTAAGTCAATGACACAAATTTTTTCTGTATTTTTACCCGACTGCACTGCAAAGAGTGCTTCGTTGGTCTAGTGGTTGCTTGCGACCGCTGAGCGTGAAGTCCTGGGTTCGATTTCTGGGTTGGGCAAAGTGTTATTGGGTTTTTCCATTAGGAAATTCTCAGTAGCAGCCCAGAGTCTGGATTTGTGCCCGGTCAATGGCAATAGGCTCGCCCCCTATTACAGGGGACTATAACATAACCGGCGAAATGTGGGTGCACTTTTACACCTCTGCTTACCCCTTCGGGGAAATACAGGCGTGATGTTATGTGTTATGCACTGCAAATACAGGGTCTACTACTACTTAGTCAGTATTAAAAGTTTCTATGAATAAATTAATCAATGATTCCATTGAAGGAACACATGTAAATATTTTTATATAAATCTTAGCGGTTTGATACTGCACAGGCTGCGCAGCAGCCCCGACACCAACCTGCATGCGATAGCCGCCTGGGCTGATAGCCCTCTTGTGGGCACTGGTCACCCGGACTAAATCTCTGCTAGTTATTAAGTACTAACATAGAATAAGTTGCATTTGTTACTAACACATTGTAGACCAATTTGTTGTCTGAAAGATAAAGAATGTTGATTTGAAAGAATTTTGATATGATTTGCTCAAAATAATTTTCTTTTATTTATGGTGTTAGGTTATCAATTAAGGGTAAACCTGAATGTGCCATTATATTATGCATCATGGAAGGTTTTAAGTAATGGATTCATTATTGGTAGATATGTTGACAAGATGACATAGCATTGATGTGACAAGTCTGTTTGTGACAAGTCTGTTTGTTTATAATGATATTATTTCTAACTATGACAAATGACTAGTTAGAATACATAAAGGTATCATGTGGTATCTCGTACACTTGTACCCTTTTTAAAATGACAGGATCGTCAGTTATGTATTTCCAGCATCTACAGTACTTAGATAAATTGTTAGTATGTGGTTACCTGGTTGGTATATTGTATGTATATATGGTTGGTACATTTCAGTATCAGCCTTGTGGGTCTTATGCTCTCTCGGAGCTGATGGATAGGTTGCTTTGTCAGAGCTGGTACACATTGGTTATTCTTCTAGAGTTGGAAAGAGTTTCAAGAGCCGAGTATCGATCCGAGGAATCACAATACAACCGAGCATAGAAATAAGGCAGTTCCTGAGCAGCTATGCCAACCACCACTTGTAGCGGCTTAATACACTTGTGAATATATTATTAAGTCTAATAAAAGTTCACACCATGTGTGATATCTCTTGATTTTGATTAATATTTATCATCAAGTAAAGGTTTTACTTTCATTTTGCATACAATCCGTCATAGCTTTCCTTATAATAGAAGGCCAGTCATAGGTTAAGTCATATGTATGACTTCTCAATCCCTTGGTCCCTGAGTTTAGAGACTTCCGTGAGCACCGCTATCACTTTTGAATTAAGTGGTGGTGCATCCCAGTAAGAGTAGTTGTCAAGCAGTGTGTTTTTCCCCTAATGTAAGTAACCGTTTCTTGTGGGTACAGTTGTAGGAATATGCTTGGACTTTTCGTTGAGTGTTATGGATTACTCTTCTTTCTTAGGTTCATTTTTAAATGGGATGTTAAATAACGAAGAGCCTTATTTGAAGCATTTGTTATCAGCCATTGTAACAGAAACATGTTTACTGTTAACTTAAGCATCACGTACTTGATGGCAGATATTCATATGGACCACCGCCAGTGTTTATAAAAACGACTGAAAGCATCGCGTGCCCCGGTGGTCTACTAAAGCCTGACATGCCCACACATGTAGTTTGCAAACCAGCTAGCGACATAGATATCTAATATCGCTCGAATATCTCGTATTCACTAGTTTCACTGTAAATGTAATACACACGCCTCATAAGCAGAGTAAGGTAGAGTTGTCGGTCAGAGTGTCGCCTTAGGGGCGCCACGAAGGCGACGTTTCAAGTACCTATTTGTTTTAGGTAAATCACGGGAAAAAACAGGTTTCGACGTGTTTGGAATAAGGTTATGATTATGGTTATGGTAAAACTCACCTGTTCTTTTATTTTACAATCAAGAAAGGGTTCACCTTCTTCAAGACTCGCATCCATCCAATAATCAGGGTTAGGTGTTCCTGAGAATAGAATAACTGCAACAGCGCGGCTGCGACATTCTGCACAGCCTGTCGTTCGATGGCCGTTCCTTCAGGCGAAAAGCACCCCCGTTTTCGCTTTCGGCTCTCGAACAAAGCACTTTCTAGCATTTTAATTGGTTTTCTTTCACTTGACACGATAATTTAGACAAAAATTAAAGAAAATATTCAAGGAGAAAAAATAAGAACGCAGATGTCATAAGGCGCGCGAAACAGAAGTGACATATACCGGGGTGGCCAGCAGATAGAAATAATAAATATGGTATTTTTAACTTATTTTTTTTTTCTAAACGAAACGCGGTGTCTAAGGGCTCGGATTAGATAACTACAATGTATAATATCAATTATATTTCAGATCGCAGCGAAATAAAATAGCCTACCGTCTAGCGTACCTTTAAAGGGAATGCACAGTCGGGGTTTGCGTCGCCTCACGCTTGCACGCGCGTGCCGTCAATTGCGGTCATGGCGCCAAAATATTGCGATGTATTTGGGTGTAAAATTAACTCAAAAACCACGCCAGACCTTAGTTTCTTTAGTTTGCCCAAATATGAGGAAAAGTAAGTGATATTTTCAATTGTGATTTATTTTTTACATTCTCAAATATAAGTACCTATATATCCACTTGCCACCATAAAAGATTATCGTAGTAGTGTAATCGAAAACAGAAATTACTTAGCTCTCGGAATATACCTACCGACATTCGATAAACATGAATGTGGCGTGGGCGTGTACCTTTAACGTTTTGACGACTACGTTTTGACGACTCGTTTTTTGACGGCACGTTTTGACGACTCGTTTTTTGACGACACGTTTTGACGACTCGTTTTTTGACGACACGTTTCGACGACTGGCAGGGGATAGCCCCACCGTACACCCACGCCTTTGGACAATAGTCCACTTGATGGCAGAACGTTCTTCGTTAAGATCAGGGCAGCCCGTGTCTCGTGCCTCGCGGCAGTCAATCCTAGGCACCGTCCCAATGTTCGCCGGTCAACGTTCTACCACGCGCACCCTGGTGTGCGAGTTACCCAAACCACGACAATACCTTACCTCCACAGGAACAACTCTTCGGGAAGAAAGGCTCCAGTAATACACAATCTTGAGATTCACTCTTGACGGGTTCTCACTACTGAAGCACTACGTTTTACTATTCATATTTCTCTTCCGTGGTATATTGCGACTGAATACCGGGCATTTTTTTTTTTTTTTTTTTCGAATTGGCTACTCACAGGAAGCACTATAGTGCTCTTTCTGCTTAACCGGGCTTTGGGGGCGGAGAGTCCCGTTAGGGACTCCATCCGCCGAAATATTTACTAACTACTAACTTACATACTAATTTCGCGGTTGCAATGCCGCATAAGGGCGTCCCCCAGGGAAGGGCTCGGACCTCGGCTTAGGGCATTGCTGGGGGACACCGCCGCTACGTCCCCCGGCAGCCGTTGCTACATCGGAAAATGTTTTCTCGAAAGCGGCGGACTTTCGGTATTACGGGGGGGGAATACCGGGCATTTGTGTCATTTTC
Source organism: Asteroscopus sphinx (assembly GCA_949699075.1). Classification (NCBI taxonomy): domain Eukaryota; kingdom Metazoa; phylum Arthropoda; class Insecta; order Lepidoptera; family Noctuidae; genus Asteroscopus; species Asteroscopus sphinx. Next base: position 20,088,247 of record OX453013.1, read on the forward strand.
TTTTATACCCTGCGTATTGCGTAATACAAAGTACTGATCACGTCATCACGAGCCGCGCAATTAGATTTCAAAATGTTTTCTAAATCTACTAATTTTATGTATGTGAGAACCCTTCATGAGACTTTATTATGGTTATAACCCTATCACACATTTACATGTTATATGCCAAAAGACGCGCCACGGCGTCACCTATCTACAGTGTCTAATTACTAAATCCTAACTTTAATAGCAAAAAAGTTTCTAGAACAAAAACTGTTAAAAATTTACAAATTTCGATCGACCTAAAACTTCACATATGCCTAGCTTGCTTAATTCTTGTCCCATTCACATGCAAGTTGGACTGTTAACCCTTAATCTATATGCACTATGCATATTAACAGCCAATTAGCCCCAATTCCCTAAGACAAAAAATCCCTTTACTAAAAACAGCTAAACAAATAGATCGATCGTAGTTTTAAAATGCACTTTCTCAATTTTCCACTAATTAACAATTTATTGGTTTCCACTAACTGGAATTCTACTAGAAACTATGGTTCCGTAAGTTTTATTGACCTTTCTTAACTCTAACATGGTTTTTTATACAAAACAAGTTTCAATAAAATAACTTATAGAAAACAACTAAATTAGACAAAGTGGCATATAAAACCTTTATAAAATAGGGAATAACAACAAATAAAACATAATAAAAGCCTATCCTAATCGAAAACATAAGAAACCTCATCTAAACAACCTAATCTCTGTATTTAAATATCGATTTATTACCAAATCCTTAATAACTTTCTTACTTCTCATTTAATACTTACAGGATTTTAAACCTAGCTTAATCTAGCATGCTAAGTTCAATATTTAATGTCTAGAAGAGGATTACAACATGTTCATTTTAAAAGTATAAATACAACATCAAAAATATTCTACGCGCGACATTCGTAAAATCCGACGCGCTGATTGATCGACGCGCGGCTGGCGGTCGTCGTATTGTGATGTGGCTCTGCTTGGGGCTCAGGAGTTACTAGAAGTGGGCGTTTAAACAAAAAGCGCTTAAAAAAGTCTAATTAAAAAAAAAGCGTAATAGCACGCTTTGTGATTAAAGCAGATTTCGTTTAGACTTTTTCGTAAACCAAACTTATGCTTTCAATAGTACGATTGAAATGTAACCTTATTTCTATGACCATAAGAATCAATTTCAAAGTTGACTGGTGGTGGTTTGAAACCGGCAGAATTAAATTTTATTCGTTTACGTAAAATTTGTTTAGAGAAAGCACTTTTTTATTTTGTTGATTATTTTCGTATCGTTTAAACATTTTAAACGTTTTTGACCTTGATTGATTTGCTTTTGCTTTGGCGCTTAGTTTATTTTTCGTCGTCAACGAGTGAATGCGTTTTTGAATGTTCTCCTTGGTAATTACGCGACGATTGTAGTTTGTTTGTATAGTTTTTAGTGAACTTTGTAAATAGTTTAAATGTAAATAGAATAGTGTAATGTAGACAAATAAAAGTAAATTTTTTTAGAAGTGAAAAACGAAAAGCGGCAAAAGCGTAAAAAAATTCGTTGGCAGAAAAAAGCACAACGTTTAAACACGCTTACGATTTTAAGTCGTTTTTCCCAACTTTAGGAGTTACTCTGTCGCCGACAATGAATGAGTATTATAAACGACGTCTATTGATTTCTCTCTGTCATTGTCGGTCAATTATAGGTACTTAACTTGTTTCATTGAGTGCAGGTCATCTTATGTAAACTAGGTACCTACCTACCTAAATATAAAAAATAATGTAAGTATTGAGTAAATAAAAAATATTTTTTATGTAAAACTAGGATAAAATGATTTCATGGAAAAGACTAAAATATTGTTTCTAACTAAACCGACAGATAACGCTTTAAATATGTAGCAGCTTTCAGCCCTGGCAGCACGCGCGGACGACAGAGGGACGTTAGAAGCTGAAGGGGGAAGTAGGTATTTATAAGGCGGCATTTGGGGTCTATATAAAAGAGATTCTCTTCTATACTAGTATTATTTTCTATTCTTATGCTACGGCTGCTTTCGAACACGGAGCGCAAGCGAGTTTAGCCTTAGTGGTGGTTCACCGGAAAGTTTGCTGATAGTACCTACAGCATGACTTTTTAATCAGCATCCAATTTTTTTATAGGCATTAGTTATAATTCAATCGCTCCATTATTGAAAACAATTACTAATTTTATGTCTATTTCCATACCCACAAGGAATCTTGTGTATGTGTGTTCCATACCAACAAGAAATCTTGTTTATGTGTGGTCATTATATTTATGCATAGATTTTTTCTAACATTATAATTATAGCAACATTAAGTAGAATTTCCAGTTATAAGTCATTTAATAATTTACATATAAAACCATCTTTGAAGGGGATCTCCCGAAACATACTAAAAAAAATATAATTTGACAGAACATTATTCAAATGAGATTAGGAGTTTTTTTTGTCGCTATTTAATAACGAGTTTTTGTTTCTTGTGACGTTAGTTTTTTATGGTACTTGTAGCTTTTTTAATTTTAACTGTAACTTGTTCATAATAATAGTTCGCCCCAAACGGAGTCCTCGCGATAAACGTTTTAATCTTTCAACTGGAAAACAAAGGACGATCGAGTTCGCAAAAAAATCGATAGTTTATCACTTTAGATGTATCGAACGAAAGCATGTCGTAATTCGGAAATCGGGGACCAACGCCATCTAGTTAGAAATGTCGAAATAAATCGACACATTTTCTTCAAATAAAAAAAATACATACTGGAAGACTCGGACGAATAAAAAATGGCGGACGGAATCTCACTGAGAAAAGATTGAAGTACTTAGTTTTTTCCTAAACCCCCTATAATATCGACTGAATTTTTACACACCGGATATATATTTGGATTTTATTTATCTACACTCATATCGTAAAATTCGAATTATGAACTCAAAAGTAATGTCATAATGACAGACTTTACGCACATGCACCTGTAGTGCCTGTAATGAAATGATGATGCAATAAAATAATACTTTTTTTTTCCATAACAGTACACTTCAGCCAACTAAGGAGTTTTTAAGCCACTTCGGTCCAATCAAGGAGTTTTCAATCCTTTTTTTTGCAGTCGTACAGTTAGTGCACTCTTTTGTACACAAAATGCAGGGTGCTACTAGTCATACATTGAAAAATCTTATTGCGTTTTTGGCAGCACTTTGGATTTTCATATTGCTTTTAATGATATTTATGTGTTTACAGGCATATTTTTGGGATGATAAAACAGAGATTGACGGAATCCTGACAACGATAGAAAATTAGTTCCGATTATAATGTTTTCGCTAGACTATTTTTAAAAACAATAAAATACGAATTTAAAACAAATAAAACACCAAACAAAATAAATATTCATAATTCTACCGGATAACTTATAAAAATCTCTTAGCTAACTTTGCTTCTCTCAAATCAAACTGACAGATATACCAGACAAGTCATAAACGTACCGGATTATGGTATTTTAGGGGGAATTTTATCGCTTCCTTTATGAGATTGTAATAAAAATGTCAACAATGTTCCTGGAGAAAAAGTTGCAATCTTTGCAGGAGATGACCCAGTAACGTCGAAAAGGTATCACTCCTAGACAAAATCCATTAGTGTTACGACGTAGTGTTACATAGATTTTTTACTGGAAGAGGCTCTATTAAATTGTGACTTCTAGTGTGTGACGCCAAACATCTTGGTATTATAAAAGGCAGACGCTCGGCTTGATCATTATCGTTGTCGGCAGCATCTTTAGCTAACGTTATTATAGCAATGGCGTCTTCCGTGTTACCTATTTGTTTATTTGCTTTAGTTTTAACAATTGTTTCTGCTGGACCAGCCGATCAGAAACCGTTTGGTGAGTTTTTATTGATTTCTTCTAATTTTATTTTAATGAACCTTTTAAGTGGATTAAATTTTGTCTCAAAAGTTTTGCAACAGTAGTTTTCGTAGGATATCTCATTGTAGTTTAATACAAAGTGTTGTTTTTTAGTTTAATTCTAGTTGCACTTTGAATCTAAGAATAAACATATGTATACACTGAAAAAAAAGTTCATTTAAATGTAGCGAAACTTTAACAACCTGTAACTCATAAAATCGACTGCAAAACTATTTCAACTTAAATCGCCAAATTTTTTGTAAAATGTTTGTTTTTTATAAGTAAACAGTTATTTTGTAGTTTGTAAAGTGCCAATATTTTTTTCAGTGTAACAGTGAGTACACAATAATATCTGGAGTTTTGTTTGCATAATTTTTTTCTTATTAAAATTTTGAGCGTTCTTTTCCGCGTAGCGTATGAGTCCTATCGCACCCTTAAGAGCGTATGCTCGGTCCGTGGGCTGTTTTGCTCAAAAACGTATTTTTTTAAATCTGATTATTCATCAACCACTTATCCTACGAACATATCAATTACTAATAACTTTAGGAAATGTTATTATCTAAATAGAAGATAGTTTATTTTCTTCGATTATTAGAGTATTTGTGAAATCTATCAAGATAACTGAACAGAGGTTTTCTTAATTTCACTTTCAGAGTAAATTTCGAAGCTTCAAATATCTGAAACCACTGACAGATCTAAGAAACGATTTTTTTTAACCATCTGGGAAGATCCTTGTAAAAATAGTTACTAGAAAGGATTTTTCATTTTAGGCTGAATACATAAGAAATAAAAATCCAAACAATGTGAAATTATTCAGAAATTATAGTCGATACAATTATTATTTTCATCACTATATCTTACATAATTTAATATAACAATAAATTACTATAATAGAAGAACATATTCTTTAAAAACTTACACTTGAAAATTTCAACTAAATTAGCTCTATAATTTTTTTATAAATATTTTAAAACTACTATAATACTTCGCGTTCGAATCGATTCAAATCACTTCGCCGCGAGCCCTTCCAGAGAGTGGTCACGTCGCTCGGCGCTCCGTCGGGGGTTGACGACCTTTGCCGTGCGTTTATACACGGATACTGCAAGTTTTTAGGGCGATCGTCAAATCTTAGTACTTTGGTAAATAAAATATTTTATTTTTGATGACCGACAAAATTTTAAAATATTATCATAAGTACTTGGTAAGTATTTTTTTATGACTGACATTGTTTTATAGTGACAAAAAATTATGTTTTAGAAGGTATGGGAAATAAAACAAAGGCGTTTTTTGGAAAGAGAAAATGCAAAAAATCTGAAAATTTGGCTAAGGCAAGAGCTAAAAGGTGTATTTATGTTACACTAGCTTCCACCCGCAGCTTCGCCCGTGTGAAATTCGGTATGTTACAAGTGTTCTAGAGTGTGCAATCGATTCAAGTTTCGAACTTAATGTTTTAGGGTTTTGGATTAAAAAATTAGAGGTTAGGGTTTTAATAAAAACAAACGTAAGATATTCGGGTTTAGTAGAAAAAAAAACAAAATCGTTGGCTTTTTATTTATAAATAATGTATTTTTAAGGTTCCGTAACTAGAAGGAAAAAACTAAACTCTTATAGGTTCACTCTCTTGTCTGTCTGTCCGTCTGTCATAGCCGAATCTGTTGAACGAAAAAAGTTTAAATTTCTGTTCAAAGTTTGCTCTATGAAATTGCCTTCTTTTTACAAGCTTTTTACTAACTTGCAATGTATGTATGTATGTAATTTGTTAAGGTCGAATCTTGCAACTCAATTTTGAAGCAGATATCTTCAACCGATTGAGCTGAAATTTGTATACACGTTTAGTTTGGATGACAATGCATGGTTAGCTGTGTGACGTCATTCTAAATTCAACATGGCGGAACACCCAAGATGGCGGACTAGTTATTTTTAATGCACTCCTACAATATGGGTATCAAATGAAAGGGCTTGCTGAGAGTAACTTGAATAATAAAGTGACGTCACTCTAAATCCAATATGGCGGACTAAGTTTTTTATGGTTTCCTACAATATGGGTACCAAATGAAAGGACTTGCTGAGAATACGAATGCGAGTTAAAAAATCTGTCCAGCGATAACTAAAAAGTAAAAAATAAATTAAAAGCATTTTTTTTTATAAAAACAAGGTTTCTTTTAAATGCGCTAAATTGAATAAAATAATAAAATAATCTTTCCCTTTAAAACTTTTTATTATTTAACCCTATGCCCGTGACTTGCATAAGCATTAGCAGCCCATTACTGTCCCACTGCTGGGCACGGACTAGTTTTTGTAATTTATGGTACGGAAATATGGAACATGAATGGTGTAACGGTCGGTTGGTCGCTACAATACAATACAAACAATACAAATCCTCTTTATTGCACAACAAGATTATATTAATTTCTTAAATAACTACTTATGCTACTTTACTTTTTAGGGTTCCGTACCCGAAGGGTGCCAAACGGGACCCTATTACTCTCGCCACGCTGTCCGTCCATCCGTCCGTCTGCCGGTCACAGGGCTGTATCTTTTGAACGGGAATAGATAACCGGTTGACGGACGGACGACAAATACTAAAAACAAAAAAAAGTCTAAGATTTTAGACTTTTTTACCCATACAAGAAACCTCAAAAAATATGTATTTTTTTCAACGTTTTTGTTCCTGCTCTGTCTTCAAAACGGTAATATATACCAGCGTCACACTTGGTGAGATTATAGTGCATTATTATGTAGTTTAGCAAAAAATACTAAAAATAAGACAAACATAGACATATGTGGTGGTACTTGCGTAAGAAAGACATGCAAAATTTCATATTTTGCGCACTGTGCGTTGATGTTTTTTGATAAAATCTCATAAATTAAATCTGTTTTATGGGGTATCAGGTCGTTGAGAGGTACGAAACCATTACTGCGCGAGTCCGACTCGCACTTGGCCGGTTTTATTATTCTTATGTACTAGGTCTAGGTACTTAAACGTGTCTATGTTTGAAAGTTAGAAATATATTAGAGAAGAGTGTAAGGCTGTTGTAGGGTTTCCTAAAACTAAGTTCTAAAACATTTAGAACTCGCGCCGATTTTACGCCGATACGCAAATCAGCGGCGGCGTCGTCTAAAAACCGTCGGCGGCGGCGGCGCACTGTGGGATTATTTTAGGTTGGCTCTACTATACGAATCTATAAATGACTCTTTGAGGTATTGTAAGGTTTTAGCGTAAAATGCCAATTATCACTTTATCTCCTAGTGTCGATATTATTATTTTATCATAAAAATGTTTTTTAAAAGCCTAATCGAAGATTTTAGAAGCAGCAGAGTACATTTATTGAAGTTCGGCACAAATACTATGCAAATATACACACGAAACTTTATGGTAACGTAAGGTTTTGGCGTAACACGCTTTTCTCTACATACATAAAAAAACTTTAAATTACTAGATCTCTGAAAAAAATTGTAAAACGTAACATTTTGGAAGCATTAAAGTTATTATTTATTGTAGTTTGGCCTTCTACTATACGGATCTATAAATTACTCTTTGAGGTATTGTGTGTTTTTGGCGTTAATATGTTAATTAACACTTTATCTCCTACTGTCGATAAATTTTTCTTCATAAAAATGATTTTTAAAAGCATAATCAAAGATTTAGGAAGCAACAGAGTATACATTTATTGTAGTTCGGCACAAACACTATATGCATATATACACGAAACTTTGATGTAACGTAAGGTTTTGGCGTAAAACATCTTTCTCTCCATACATAAAAAAATTCAAATGACTGTATCCCTAAAAATACTTGTAAAACCATATTGAACATTTTTGAAGCATTACAGCATTACAGTATGTATTTATTATAGTTTGGCATCTCTAATATATGAATCTATAAATAAATCTTTGAGGTATTGTGCGGTTTTAGCGTAAAACTCCAATGTTAATTTTATCTTTAACTGACGATTTTTTTTAAATAAAAATTATTTAAAAAAAAAAATCGAAGATTTTTGAAGCAACAGAGTATGTATTTAGTGTAGTTTGGCACTAGCACTATATGGATCTATACACGAAACTTTAAGGTAATGTATAAGGTTTTAATATTCTCTCCATACAAAAAAAACTTCAAATCGCTATCTATATCTTTGAAAATACTTGTTAAATGAAAACACTGAGGCAGGATTTTATATTTGCATTGATAAGTAGAATCCGAATCCGTTATAATATTTACAACAAACATATTTAATTTTTAAATTTTCATTCATAAAAAAAAAATTCATAAAATAAATCCTAAAAAAATAAAAGTATCAAAATTATTCGTGCTAACGGTTCAGCACTCACGCACACAGAGGAACCATTGTATCTTGCCGTAGTGAGTGTGCCATTCGATAGATCGTGCAGATTTTGACTTGCGCTAAATCGAACATACGCTCTTAACATAAGTTACACAACACTTTAGGTAGTTACTTAAACTATAATTATCTGAACCATTAGTTTAAACCATAGACCACGTAAAAACTCGTTTAAACAGAACTTTGGCGTCGTCATAATTTGGTTCATTTATGTTTTGGTGAAATATTAGGTACGTTGAATTTAACTATAGATATAAATTGTGGAAAGAAAAATCGCTCACGAGCAGGATTCGAACCTGTGACTCCTGGCTCAATAGCCAGTGCTTTAGCCACTAAGCTTCCGTGAACACTGCTCGTGGTATCGAATTTTTAACTTCCACTTACGTCTTTTATTTTCACAGTTTAAATCTCTAGATTTCTCTTTGCATGCGTAAATGCGTTAAAAATAATAAAATGACTAAACTATCAGGTAAATCAATATCTTAACATTCATAGTTCCTATCTCCCTTCAAAATAATAATTTTATCATAAGTTTAGTAATGTTTACTATTAAGTTTAATATAAATACATGCAATGTTTTTCTTCAAACTATTGTGCTGTATTTTGAACTGATCCTCTAAATTAAATCATAACCATAACCTCTTCAATATTTCAGAATGCCCGCAAAATGAGTTGTATTACAAATGTCAACTGGAAGTTTGTTACAAGACCTGTAATCATCTGAAGAATCCTCCGCCCTGCCCTTCCATTGCTGCTGGCTGCTTCCAACCTTCCTGTGAATGTGAGAACGGATACCTCAGGAATTCCCAAGGCACTTGCGTGCCGCTAGATAAGTGCTGTACGTACTTTAATGTGACTGTCCTTATCATCAGCAGAATGCTAATAATACATTACTGTCGAGGCCTGAAATAAAGCAATTGACGGCCGAGTAATATCGGAAGTACGAGGCGAAGCCGAATACTCCCTAAGTGAATTTAAAAGGACGAGGCGCCAGCCGAGTCCTTTTTAACTAAACTATTTCGGCCAAGACTTGTACAGTACTTTTCTCACATTTGCGAGGAAACAATACACAAATTAATTCAACAGTATGTCATTTTTATTCGCGCTAGTTGATTCGCGCGTGGTTCTTGTTCTTTTTTTAAACTTTTGAAAAAAAAATGTGCATTTAGCCTTTATAATGATGTAATTTTCGAGCAAAATTATTTTAAAAGGATGAGGTGCTAGCCGAGTCCTTTTTAGCTAATCGAGGCCGTTACTTGCTATTTCGAACAAGAATTGTGTAGCACTTTTCTCTCATTTGCGAGGAAACATTACATAAATTAATTAAACAGAATCTAATTTTCATTCGAGCCAATTCATCCGCGCGCGTTTCTTGTTCTATTTTCAAAGATTTGAAAAAAAAAATCCGCATTCAGCCTTTATAATGATAAATATTTTGTACCTATCATTTCAGCCGAAAGACGTCCACTACTGGACATAGGCCTCCCCCAATTAAGGGGGGATATGTCATAATCACCACGCTTGGCAGGCGGGTTGGCGATCGCAGTTGGTTGGTTAAATACATAAAGGTCACTTCTAGGGATATAAGTAAAGTACTAGATAAGTTGACATGCAGCAAGTCCCCGGGGTCTGATGGTATCAGAGTAAAGGACTTAAAATATATAAAGGAACACATTTGTAAGATACTCTCACACTTCATTAATAAATAAATAAATAAATATCTTTGGGACATTTTTACACAGCACCATCTAGTCCCAAACTAAGCAGAGCTTGTGGTATGGGTACTAGACAATGGATATAATACGTATATACTTTTTTTTTTTGTAAATACATACTTATAATACATAAGCAAAAAAAATAAATAAAAGTAATAAATGTATAGAAAGAAGTGTATATCCGAATGAACTAAAAATTGCAATTATAAGACCAATATATAAACAAGGAAGTCATAAAGATTGTTCAAATTATAGGCCTATAGCGATATTAAGTACGATAAACAAAATAGTTGAAAAGGTAATAATTGGACAAGTTACAAAATTCTTAGAACAAAATAAAATTATTACTGATATACAACACGGATTTAGACCAAATAGAAGCACAGCAACGGCGTTAGGAAAATTTTCGGACGATATTAACAAATTATTAAATGATAAAAATATAGTATTACTAGTATTTATAGACTTTAAAAAGGCTTTTGATACATTAGACCACGAGGGCTTGCTGCAAGCCATGGATGAATGTGGTATACGAGGGCCTGTCAAAGAATGGTTTAAACAGTACCTTAGTAATAGACTTTTAAAAGTTCGACTTTGCGGTGTAGACAGTAGACTCGGAAAAGTTAAATATGGGGTGCCGACTGGATCCGTCTACGGCCCGGTGGGGTATATCATGCATGTTAACAGTATGGTAAATGTTATTCATAACTGTAGTACGTATATGTATGCTGATGACACGTGCTTGGTGTACGGCGGTCGGGACTGTGGACTGATTCAGTCGGTAATGCAAACAGACTTCGATAATGTCGTCAAATGGGCCCATGATAATGGCATCATTATTAATATTAACAAGACAAAATGTATGTTGATCTCTTCCCCATATAATCTATTAGGAAAAAATGCTAATATCAACCTAAAAGGCCATACGTATGAATGTCTACATGACAACAAAATTAATTGTAAATGTGTATTGCTTGAGCAAGTACCTTACTATAGGTATCTCGGATTAACAGTGGACAGTCGATTTGCCTGGGACGTACACGTAAATAATGTTTGTAAAAAACTACGTTCGATATTGGGGAAATTTCATCATCTAAAATACATGGTCAGTAAGCGTTTATTGTTTATTTTATATCATGCTCTTGTTGAAGCTACGGTAAGTTACGGATTGGGTGGTTATGGACATACGTTTCCAGTACATTTAAACAAAATTAAACAGTTACAAATTAGATTCTTAAAAATATTAACAAACAAAAATACTAAAGATAGTCTCAATAAGGACTATGAAAAATTATTTAAAATATGCAAAATGTTACCAGTAGACAAAAAAGTAAAATTGACTATTATTATGGAACAACATAAAAACGATGAACACAGAACCATAAAGGTCTATAACCAACCAATTCGTAAAGTTGTGCATAGAAAGAAATATGTGGTCCCTACAATTACTAATTACTATGGGCAACGGACTCGAAAATGGTTAACCCCTACGTTTCTCAATGAATTACCTAAAGAAATAGCTACGGACTCTGTTTCAAAAACTGTACTAAAGAAAATTTTAAGAAAACATTACTTATCGATGTGTCCGTAGCCCTCAGTTATGTGTAGCAATTGACAATTATGTCGATAAATATGTAACTACCTACCTATCATAGATATATTATTATTTTGAAATGAATGTGTACCCACGAGAATACTGCCGACAAACTGTTCTGCAGTTTGGCAGGATGTTTGACATTGTATATTGTGTAATTTTTCGTTGAATAAACAATAAAAAAAAATAAAAAAAACTCAGAGAACGCTGCTGCCCATCCTCTGGTGAATCCCTTAGTCGCCTTTTACGACACCCATGAGAAGAGATAATGGTGGTGCTATTCTTTAAGTCCGTCACCACACGGACTGTATTACCATATTGTACCTAAAAACACCTAATTTATATAAGTGCGTAGGTACTTAAAAACCTCAGTAGCATAATTTAAAAAATACAATCTGTCCAGAAATTTCTATTATAGTCGTGTTGGATATTACTGGCCTATTATTTCGTTGCAAACGGAAAAGAGCCGATTTTGTATATTTTTTTTGAATAATGAACCAATTTCCATGGAAGTGGGAGAAAAGTATAATGTTACACAACGAGCCTTGGACTGTTTTTTTCGAGATATTTTTTCATGTAATCGAAATTCATATAGGTATGACACCTACTTCTGTCGATATAGCTAAACAGGAGAAGATAAAAAAATATAAGTAGGCAATGTTTTAATACATTTTTTTTTTGTTTCAGAATCAGTCAACGTAATTATACTTCTACTTCGATGACAGAAAAAAGTGACGAAAATGACGATGAGTGAATAACGGATGAGAAATTTGTAAAAAAAATAAAATCTGTTTTATAAATTACACAAAACGTATTTTTTTCTTTTACATCGCTGCGCATCCAAAAATTAAGATTGCAAGAAAATATTGCATCGGATATTAGTTCGCTTAAAAAAATCCGTATAAGGTGTGTCGCAAAAATCCAAATATTATATTGTACACCCTACTCCAAATACGAAGTTCCGGATGGACAGATTAGTAAAAAGTTTTTTAAACTATAACTTCATGACATAGTTTTTTACATAAGTTTTTAATAACAAAGTTATGTTAAAATAACGTAGTAAATTTTATAGTGATTTTATACATACCTATAAACAACGATATTATTTATTTTGAGAAATTTATGTTGAAAGTCTAGACTCTAGTCCACAGAGTACCTTTGTATCTCTAGACTAGAGTTACGTTCTAAAGATGTTTGTGTGAGACTTCGTATTTGGAATAAGGTGTTGTTGTCTGCGTATCTAATTATTTAGATTAAATAAAACATTATAAATAAATAAATAAATATTTTTGCGACATTTTACACATCACCATCTAGACCCAAACTAAGCAGAGCTTGTGCTATGAGTACTAGACAATGGATATAATACTTATATACTTTTTTTTTTTGTAAATACATACTTATAATACATAAGAAACAACCAGACGAACACAAACACTCATGTTCATCACACAAATATTTGTGTCCTGTGGGAATCGAACCCACGACCTCGTGATCAGCAGTCCGAAACTCGAACCACTAGACCACAGAGGTCGTCAAAAATAAAACATTGTGTTCACTGTTCGTGAAAACTTAGAACACTATGTTATTTTCCTTCTTCTACGTGGACGGAGTCGCTGGCACAAGTTCGTCTCTTCCAGTTTGGCATTGCTGTGTTCCATGTACTACAATTCGTCGCCCCATGGTCACATTAAGAGGAATATCATTTCACTAATGGACCGTGTTCTTTATACATATGTAGGTGTAAAAAAAATGGCACAAAACATACCTTGAGCTCATTCAATATACGGACGTGTTGATGTGTGAAACATCATCATTACCAAACGAGTAGGTATTATGTTGAATGGAATGGCGTGAGATTGACATTCATAATTTTCTATTGGCTTATAATAAATTGATTAGGTTGAGTACTAAGCAGTCTCACCCAAATAATGTAGCGGGGAAAGGTTTGTTTGTGACTTTCATATAAATTGCTATATCTACTGATTAGGTTGTATTCTCTCCTCTATGACAACGTGACTCTGGAATCCGTGACACACTCCAAATCTAGCTGCATCTCCCTAGTAGCAGCAGCTGTCTGTCGAGGCAGATAATAAGTTCTAAGTAGGTAGACGTGGACAATGATATTTGGGCTAATCCACAATTTCAAAGTTGCTCAGCAAGCTATGGAGCGAGCTATTCTTGGAGTTTCTTTGAAGAATAAAATCTGCAACGACGTTATCATGAGAAGAACCGGAGTGACCGACATAGCTTGTAGGATCAGTAAGCTGAAGTGATAGTGGGCTGGCCATGTTTGTCGAAGGACCGATGACCGCTGGAGCAGACGAGTTCTTGAGTGGAGACCGCGAATCGGCAAACACAGCGTAAGGCGCCCCCCCGCCAGGTGGACCGATGACCTGAAGAATATGGCTGGGCGGGACTGGATGCAGAATACCGAATGCTGTGGTGAAACTTAGGAGAGGCTTTTGTCCAGCAGTGGATAGGCTGAGTTGAGTTGATGAAGTAGGTATTCTGAGCTATGTTTAGTGCGCTCTAGAAAGGGTTTCTACTTTTTTTATTGCTTTGAAACAGTATTCATCTGGCGGATATGTGCCAGATCGAGGATTTGGTAGGGAGTAATTTAGTCTAACTTTTTATCCGGAAAAAAATACAGAAAACTCTTGGAAATGTGGTAAAACTGATTTAGATTCCATAATTGTTATATTTTTAACTACTGAAGTGATTATAATAAAATTTGGTACACGCAACACATATACCTGATTGCCTAAAATAAACACATGGTTGTACTTTTTATCCCGGAAAAGTACTGGAAACTAGATGAAATCTTAATTTGATGATTTTTTATTAACAAAGTAACAATAACATTGGTATCGCGTTCATTTATTTGATTCGCAAAGGGGTAATATTGTAATACTGTTTCTTTGTCCCGCGCACATAAAGTAAAACAATACAAAATATGGCAGCACAGTTTGCGAACTCTATTAATTAAACGGAACCATTTTCTCTGTGGATCTCATAAATAACAAAATATAATGCAGCCTTCACGACTAGATTGCAACTGTGAGCATCACATGCAAACTAGGAAACTAGCATTTTGCCGTCGTAATTCTAAGCTGCCTAGCACAGTAACATTTTCCAAATTAAAGTTAATTACTTCAAACAAAAACCTTGTACAAAGAGAATAGCTACGACTATTTTTACAAGCCAGTAATAGTTACAGTTCTTTTTTTAAACCGAACTGCTCGTTGGTATACCGGGATAAAGTAAAAATGTAGGTACTCTCTTATCTACGCTGTGGCAAACAGTATGGCTGACAGTTCCTAATTCCACACACGTAACAAGTTAACATTTTGTGGTAATAAATAAATTATTTGACCTAATAAAAGTGTTTTGATGTGGTAATCAAAAGCAATTTTGTTATTTTTCATGGTTTGTTAAGTGCACACCTATTTTACGTGTCATTATTAATGCATATTTTTTTGTGGATATAAACATAAGTTTATGCAAATTCAATATGGTTTATGTATTTTTAACTCGGTTTTAGTCAATAAATATCATTGCTTTTAGTCAAAATATAACAAACATCTGCTCATGACCACGGCCACTTGACCGAATCGTCGAGGTTAGTCAAAATGTTTGTTATATTTTGATTTAATTATGCGCGACAAGTCCCGTAAATTTAGTTCAATATGAGTGAAATTCGCGAAAGTTTAAAAACTTCTATTGCTTTTAGTGCTTTCCATACAAAAATTGTAGAAATCCCGATTTAAAGACGCAGACAGTTAGCGTCCGGTCCCTGTCTGTGAGGTGACCGATATTCGGTTTCACAGATCTGCATAATCCAAGATGGCCGCCGTCCACATTTGAGAGGTCACATTTTTTTAAATAAGGAAATTTTTTTATATTTAAATAAACAATCAATACATATAATAATTTAGGATCCTTGTACACCCAAAACAAAATCACATTTTCAAAAAAAACCGCATTCCCATTTCACTACATACCTAACCGCAAAAAAACTTTCCGGAAAACCACAGTCTGCTACAGCTACAACGTTAACAATATTTCTGTTGGAATTTCAACAGCAACGCGAATTTTTGTGTACATTCGTGAGTGAGCCGTTTAAATATTCGTGATATTTATAAACATTCAGTTGTAATGGTCGAGATATTTTAAATTGCTTCATGAATAGAAAATAACTTACGGAATTACGTTTATTTCATGTTAACGCATCGACACTATGTGCTTCCTAGATAGTGTTTGCAGCTGTGATTAAAGGTGTTCACAACGGCTACAAATCAAAGACGCGTTGTAACGACATGCTATACGTGGGACACTCAGAAAGTTTTGCGAAACTAAAAAAAATTGTTCTATACGTACATATATTTTTATCAAATCTTTTCAAAGTACTTTCCACCAGCCTCTATACAAAGATTCATGCGCCTAAACCAGTTTTCAAAACACTTTTTCCAGTCCGCCGCAGACACCTCGTTTACAGCCTGCTCGAACGCAGCCAGCGCATCTTCCGGCGACGAAAATTGTATCCCTTTGAGCTGATTTTTTATTTTTGGGAATAAAAAGAAGTCACACGGTGCTAGATCAGGGCTGTAAGGAGGGTGACCCAGGAGTTTGACTGGCGTGCTGTCCAGGAAGTCCCTCGTTTTGAGTGCGGTGTGCGCAGGTGCATTGTCGTGGTGGAGCAGTAGCCCGCGGAGCCCTGTGTTTGGTCGCTTGTTGCTTATAACAGAGAAAACTTCTGGCAAACATTTGGTAGTATACCATTCGGCATTAATGCTTCTTTGATCCCGTAAGGGAATTGATACCAAGTGGCCAGTCAAATTAAAAAAGCTAGCGATCAAAATCTTACCCCCGCTTCTAGATCGCTTCACTTTGGTAGGCGTTGGCTCATTTTGAAACACCCAAACAGTCGACTGGCGCTTGGTTTCTGGGTCGTATTGATAAATCCAGGACTCATCACCTGTAACGATGTCGTAAACACGCCGAGACGAGCCTGCTTCAAATTTGTTAAGCATATCACGGCACCATTCCACCCGGGCCTGCTTCTGAGCATCGGTGAGGTTGTGCGGCACCCAGCGTGATACTATCCTCCTCACGCGAAGATGGCTGTGTAGAATCTCGTGAACGCTTCCCGATCCAATCTTCAATATGTGTTGAATCTCCTGATATGTAATTCGCCTATTGTCTTGGATTAAATTTTTCACTGCTAGCACGTTTTCTTCGGTAACAGCCGTCAAAGGGCGACCGCTTCTTTCGTCATCCCCCAAAGTTGGTCGACCGCGCTTGAATTCGTTATACGAACGATACACGGTTGCCTTGGAAGGGCCTTCATCCATGAATGCCATTTGAAGTCTATCGTACGATTCATCCGGTTTCAGGCGACACTTGAAATCGTATAAAATCATAGCTCTAAAATGTTCCCGGCGCAGATCCATATTTCAGTGAGACACAATACTTTGAATTAACTCGCAAAAAATGTGGAGGGAAATTTTGAAATTGGAACTTACTTATTTTTACTTATAAATAATCATATTTTCGAAAAACATTATAACTGGCCAGTCTCCCATATATAAAAACTTTTTTTCGCAATACTTTCTGAGGGGCCTGGTATGTATAGCGCATAATATTTTTTATCCTATAATATAGCATACAGCACTCGTTAGAAATCTCAGTCCGCTTTCGGGGTTCGGCGCGGCGCTCGAAACACTACGTGTATGTGCGCGTTATTATATTCATTATCAGCAATGTGCGAGCGCGAGCACGAGCGCATAGGTGAACCACAGTCTGCGATGTAGCTCCTTGACTTGCTATATAGCAGGCTGCGTTAGTTAATGTAATGTAAGCCGCCTGTTATTGAAATGATAATAAATATCAAGTCAGCAAAAGTTACGCCACCGAGTCTCGAATTGCAACGTGCGTTAGAAAATAGACCTTATTACAATGGATTTATATTCTATACTTGATCGTAGGGTTGTAGCAACAAAAAAACTACATCTCGACTCAATCTCGTAAACAAGACGACGACATTTTTTATAGCAGATAGCAGGTACTAGTGTTAAGTAAATAATAGTATGTGCCTGCTTTTTGTATATAGTAGGTTACGTTATCTGCTACCTAATATAACGAACATCCTTAGCTGTGATCGTGTTTGAGAAGGTAGATACCAAGTTTTCTCTTAGTGTTATTTCACTTTGGTAGGTACTTCTAGCTACACGTCATGGGTAACACTTGAATTAAGAAAATCACCCTTACTGCTTACGAAATAAAGACGCTTTCAAGGTCAAACTGTTACCACCAAAGTGAGGTCGACTACTAAGAAATATTACACAAGTACCTTATAATTCAGTTATTTTAATGTAAATGTAATGCACGTAACTGCCCAAAAGATTTGATTTAGAATGTGTCTTTTAGATACAACAGGGATTCAGATCAACTTCTTCAACTTTTTCTACTTTTTAAACAATGTTTAAACTTGGAATAGAGTTGGTCATAATGGTGTGACTGGTCAATATCAGGGATGAAGCCATTATGCCGTACTAAAATGACAGCTGTCAAATGCTCCACTTCGCGCCAAAAGCTGACGGCATTGAAATGTCGCTATTCAGCCCATTTAAATCCTGCACGTTCGGATATCCGTACAAAATATGGCCTCGCAAGTTTCTATTGTAGAGCCTCAATGGAGCTACGAGTAATTTGCATAAGCAAAGTTCAAATTTAAGGAACAATGCCTTGCATTATTCGGCTTTAGAGTGCTAGTACAAGTCATGCCGGCGTTTAATGCTTTATTGCACGTAATTCGTGCTTTGTTTTATTTTAATAGCATTATAACATTCAAACAATGTGTAATTATGAAAGTTATACTTACCTTCGAATTGTTTCGACGCACGCGATTGCTTCTATAAATATTTGATCGAGTTATTTGGTATTACTTTGAATTGTTTTATGGAGATTTTATCGAGTTGTGTTGCGGTTATTAAGGGTTATTTACAAGTTGGCCTAACGTAGGATATTTTTCTAGTACCTAATGTCAGACAGTAAAAAATATAGACGAAGTGCTGCGAACAATCATAGTGAATCCAAAAATAAAAACCGAGCTCCTTCGTGTATAACCAGCGCTCACAAACAAACATGCACCTCAAACCGTGCTCACCCCTCTCAGAGCACATGTCGCGGCCTCGCGGCATGGCGGCATCGCCCAGTTAGCTGAACTTAATTAACAATATTAATTAACAAGATTAATCTCTTTTCATCAACACGAAGAAGAAGATGAGCAGTCCATTAATGTCCCACTACTGGGCACGGACCTCTTCTCAGAATGAGAAGGTTAGGGCCTTAGTCCACCACGCTGGCCTAGTGCGGTTTGACAGACTACACACACCATCGAGAACTGTATGGAGCACTCGAAGGTGTGCAGGTTTCCTCAAGCAAGTGATAATCAAATTCTGATCCGATTATGAGAGGTCCGGGCTGGGTTCAAACTTAGACCTTCTTGCAGGGAAGGCAAGCATTCAATCGCTACGCTATCATTGCTTGTGAAAATGTAGGTAATACTTTACTGTTAATTATTTTCTCATGTCTGTGGAGCAAGTCGTCTGTTTGTTCTGGAAAATGAGGAGCGTCGCATTCCTGTCTCGACGCTCAACGTTATATGCATTTGTATATGCCAACAGCACTACAATGACAGGGATTTATCACGTCGTCGGCAAATTAGTTTCTTACAAAAATTGTCTAAACAAAACACAAATAAGTCTAATATTTATGTAATTTTTATTTCACTTGTGAACGGATATTCAAAAAGAAAGTTGTTTTTTAATTTTTACCCGACTGCGCCAGAAGGAGGGTAATGTTTTTCGAGTGTATGTATGTATGTATGTATGTATGTATGTATATTTCTTTGGCACGCCCTGCAGCCTAAACGGCTTGATGGATTTTAACTTGTGAGGTGTCGTTAGATTCGTCTTAATTGTGAGAGTGACACTGAGTATATCAAAATTATAAAAACAAAAATGGCCGCTTTTTGGCGCCGAATTACGGCTTAAAAAAAAAAACCCTCGAAACCTATCGAGTGGGGTATCAAAATAAAGTGTTTCATAAATGCTTTTCAAAAATATACACAACTTATATGTTTAAATGTAATTTAGAATGAGAAATGCTAAAAAACAACAAAATATTCAACGTTAAAAATGAATTTGACTTTTCAAAAAAAACATTAATAGTATTATAAATAAAACATGATGACAAAACTAAAAAAATTCAAATAAAAAAATTAATTAACAAAAACAAAAAACCCGACTGCGTGTAAAAATAACAGAAAAGATATAAACAAGACTTATCAACACGCAGGCGGAGGCTACATAGGAACTATTATGTAATTCATGACCAAAAACATACGTAGCCTCCGACTGCGTGTTGATAAGTCTTGTTTATATCTTTTCTGTTATTTTTACACGCAGTCGGGTTTTTTGTTTTTGTTAATAATTTTTTTTATTTATGATGATGAATGATATCAAACTCGGTTACTTGCCAAAACATATTATTATGTTAAATCTTTATTTTTCATCGGTTATAAAATAATAAAATAAAATAAAAAAGCCATTTATTCTACTACCAACTTACATTTTTCTTATAAATGTTTGGAGCATGCATATGATTCGAATTTACCTACTTACATTTTTATAAATTCCCATTAATAATAAGATTTAATAAAACAACAAATAACAACAAAATAAAACAAAAAAAAATAACAACAAATAAACAACAAAATAAACAAAAAAACAAATAAACAACAATTCTAATTAAAAGTCTACAAATTTTCATCTTATTTATAACTATAACAATTTACATTTTCTGAGAAATCAATACTTAATTTGAATTATTGGTTTGGTTACAATTATAAAATTTAAATTCTATGTTGTAGTGTAAATTTAGTTATTTTAAAATTAAATTAATTTTTATACAAATAATAAATTAGCCAGATAGCGCTTACCTTAGTGCAATTCTTTTCACCGTGTGGAACCCTGTACAGGGGTTGCAGTCACTTACAAAATAAAAAGTGCTATAGTGTGTTTTAATGTGTTTATTAAAAAGCCTTACATAATCCTATGTCTATCGAAGGGCCAAGGGGTTCACGGGTATTTTTATTTTACTAAAGGCATCGCGCTATGGAAACCGTTAAAAGTCGGAGAAGTAGTCGTATTGATAAAAAAATAATTTATAAAGGTTTTCAGTACCTGGTATAGGCTTCCTATTATTGTCGTCAGCCCTTTCGATCTTGTGTGTCTCATGTAATATTCTATTCTCTCTCTGTCCTCTCGTGGTAAACTTGAGTTTAAATACGTCATAAGCAAAACAGCTTCCGCCATCCGATAGTCGTTCCCATGGCAACAGCAATTATAGTGTGTTAATTGTTTTTAGAAACTGATATCGGCCGTCGTTACAACCAATGGGTATACCTTCGTGTTTCGCAAATGTGTGTGGGAAGTATTACAGTCATTAGAGTCCCTAAGGATACACCGTTGGTTATAGTCGAAAGGGGCCCTATACACCAATAAAAAATTACATGTTTTTAGGTCTTAGCAAAATTTAGGGAGAAATTCTAGAACATTCTCAATAAACTATTTAAACTCAAGAACATTGAGATAATATGTACTACGTACTGGAGCAGACATCAGGAACAAAAAAAATTGCACAACTTGCTGGCCGCGGAGCACGCGCGGCGCGAGCGTGGCTAAGCGAGTGAGAGTGCAGGAGCTCTAAAACGTGCTACAAACATTTTGTTTGAGGTGTCTTCTCTAGTACGTAGTACATATTACCTCAGTGCTCAAGAACTGCAATTTTATACTTGTGTTGTAGTGGTGATAATAAATTAACACGCACATCCGGTTTTGCGTTTTTTGATTTTAGCACAGATAATATAGATTTCATTTATATTTTTATAAAATTTATTTATTATTATAATTTTTTTATTTATATAGATGAAACAATTTTCTCAAATATCAATTTGGAGAAACCTGTACGTAAAAAGTTGTAGTACAGAGATCTCGCGCTACTTGCCGTGATAAACATCATATTCTGGGAAAACTTACATATTCCCTGTTTACCATGTGTATAATGTAGTGGGCTGCACTATTGTTAATATTTCTTTAAACCTATATTTTTACATGTACACACATATTGTAGCTGTTTATTGTCCCTTGATAAATAAAATAAAATAAAATAAAACTTCAACTGGACCTATTACTTATTTATTTATTTATTCTATTCTATAATATACATACACCAAACGAATACAAAGACACTAGTTTACAGAAAGGTTTATGATTAAAAGCGTTTAAATACAGCCTGTGCCTGTGACAGACGGACAGACGGACGGTGTAAGTCTGAATAGGGTCCCGTTGGCACCTATTGGGTACGAAACTCTAAAAACGAATACATACGAATATAGTGAGTTATTGGTCAAGTCGGCCAAGCCAAGAAAATACACACACGACAAAATAATAATGTTGACATACATGCCTTAAGCATTCTGTAGCCGACTGTACTTTAGATACTGGGTCGGGTTGACCAATAAAAAAAAAAAAATATCATAATTCAATTACCTAATTAAATAAAATTAAATAAATTAATCGTGTCAACTCGGCCACTAGTCCGAGATTCTGTCAGCCGAGTTGACCAATAATTCGGGAGCGTAATGATTTGTTAATAAAATGTCAAAGTTTTCACCCTTATGCAAGAACATATCTTTTCGTTGCCCTATCACAAAGGCAAAGTAATATCTAGAACTTTACAAAGTCTCCAAGAGAATTTAATACTATTGAGAAAATATTAAAAAAGTTACAACACTATTGGTGTAATATAAAGTAGCACTTAAACAAACTTGAAACGCAAACGTCTGAGAAGCACTCAAAACAAGTGCACTCGTACTTTGTTATCAAGTTACTCTTTATTCTCACATGTTTGCTTCAATCAAACAATCTGAGGTCGTAGACTATTAGTATTTTATTTAACTACATGAGCATTATGCTTGTAATGCTCTAAGGCCCGTATTACAGAAAGTTCCTCAAGCGTTGATCACTGTTTAAAACTATTTTTGTGTTGGGATTTAATTTTAGAACATTCCTCAAGCATAGATTCATTTATCACAGTTCAGTTGAGTTGATTGAATCAGTTGGGGTGCATTAAAAGAGCCTCCATGAGTGACGATATTTAATTGATCGTCTGGCGCACCCTGGGCATTCAGCCTCGCTACCGACCTGCTGACTGGCTAATCTTTTCCCCACGGCATGAGCTATTATCATTATGTAGCTCAGATGAGCTACATAATGATAATAGATCGACACGATAGAAGAAGAAGTTGAGTTGAGCTTTATTTTATACTGTCACCTGTGTCGGTATTTGAATAGAAATTTGATCTGTAATTACTGAAGTGTGGTCGACACCACGCTTGAGTAGATATTTCTTTCCTATTTTTGGTTATATACGTGTGCTATGTTGTTGAATTTAAGTTTATAATTACCGTATTGGAATAAGGCCGATACTCAAGTAACGATTCTATCCTTAAGTAGTGATAAGAGCAAATTGTACTTGAGGAACGTTCGGTAATACGGACCTTAGTCAACAGTTGCCATGATTTCGGAACTTGAAAAAGAAAAGAAAAATAATTATTATATTTGATGGAACCCCAACACTAACTTAAAGATATCAATTTGTTGAAATTAAATGTTTTAGCTCTCCGTGGAACCCTGGCTTCCCTTCAAAGGAACCCAAGGGTTTCGTGGGACTCACTTTGAGAATCGTTGCTCAAAGTGGTAGAACAAGTACTATCGTTCAACCATAGAAAATCCATAAGTACCTACTCATTATTGTATATGCGAAAGTAACTCTGTCTGTTGGGTTTTCTAGGTTAAATCGCAGAATTGGAAATGGAGGGAAAATAACGGAGCTTTAATTCGGGGGAAGCTATGGCGTCAGATTCTTTTTGTCAACAAACCACGTGAATGGAGCCGCTGGAATCATGTAGTACCGCCTAACATTACCAGCCCGTTATTTTCCCACTTCTGGGCACGGGCCTCTTCTCAGAATGAGAAGGGTTAAGGCTTTATTTACACACAATTTGGTCTAAATATAGAGTATCGATAGTTTGCATTTTAAATCCTTTACAGATATCATACAGAATCGGTCGGCAACTGCTTAAAAATCGAAAATGTTCTGAATATAGGGGAGAATAGCTGTTCATAAGTATGGAGTGCCGTAGACCTGCCACAACCAACAAAACTGTGACATCACATTGTCATGAAATGTTCCCACTCAAACCTTTATTCAAAATCTTCCTTGTTTCTTATCCAATGTAGCGACATCTTCAAGTATTGTTTACGCATTCTCTCAAGCCTGTGTGGTTCGATTCGTTTTTCCTTACACGCAAGAACAAACAGTATGTGGTTACTGTTTGTTCAGCAAAATAGGTTTATTAAGTTTCTTTGAAGTGATAAAAGGCGGTTTCCTTTTGTAGTGTTGGTTTATTTTTACGATATTTACTACTGTTTTTATTTTAGTGTTTAGTTTGGTATATGTTTCAGGTGCTGTAGTTTTGTATTTTTAGATAAAAGTTATTGTACTTGTCAGTCTAATGTGCAGGAATTAGATATCAGGTTTTTGTATATTTGTGTAGGTATGTGAAGACTTGTTTGTAAATACACACATACTTAACACTCAATACACACACAAATTACATGTAACATTATTTACGCAGGGGTATTCCTAAAGTTTTGCAATGTGTTATAAACACAAAAAAATTACCATTCAATATCTTGAATTAGTTATAGGGTAGGGGCTGGGGGTACCTAAGTTATAAGGTATGTAAAAAGGTAATTCACTCCATAATATTTTACGCATAGTAGAGTGATAACCGTAATTTTGTCAAAAACAATTGAAACAATAAATTGAATACAGTTGGGTGAAATTTACGCCAAATAAAGATACCTTTTGAAAGGGCACCTCTTTTGACGTACCAAACAATTGGACATGATATTTGAAATTACACCTGACCGTATCCATGTTAGTTTTTACCCTAAATTCTAGTGTAATTTTCTCTTATAGCATTCAATGGATGTGGAGTTTAGAGATGTTGTCGTATTAGTGTACTTAAGGATAATAAAATCAGTAAGGGTAGCCATCTTTATGACCCAGTCGTTATAAGTTTCTCTTTTAGTGCGGAGAGGTATTCTTTTAAAATTAGTGCCGTAATATTTTGCACGTGAAAAGTAACGATAAACCGGGGCAGAAAGTTATTCATGTATATGAATTATTTACAATCTCTATTTATAGGTTTTACCTTTATTTTTTATAGTACCTTTGATTTTATTTTGTTTAGATTTTATATGCGCTCTATTTTATTCAGTCTTTGGTGTTATTACGTGGAATCTATATTGGAATGTTTTTTTTTGGAACGATGTTTCGGTAGGTGTGATTCGGGAAAAATGTACCGTCACGTAAGATTTTTGCTTTATGATTAGGATGATTAGGCATCCCGCACCTACGCACACCGCGTGCTCTCTCTTGCTTTCTCTTTCTAGTGTGTCTTTGTGTGTGCGTTAGGAACTTAGTTCCTGACGCCCCCTGACAGCACACGTTTTCCAATTCTCACTGTTACTTTAGTAAAAATATGATTACATTAATTCAAACATACACACTATTACACACACACATACAACATACTTAATAAATAAAAGTTTTTTAAATATTTTTACAAAAACAATAAAAAACTGTAAATTTCTGATATCCAGCCGCACATGTTTAGTTAGGCTGGACGCAATTGGGATGTTAGAAAAACGCTAGGAGGAAGATGAATAAAAAATATGCAAAAAAAAAACATTAGTCCATCGGCATCAGAAGAAATTGTCCAAAATACCAGATTTTGATTTTTATAGTGTATGATGGTTCCATGTGGTACCGGACGTAAAGAATTGCACTACCCTATATCTTCTCATGGGTGTCGTAAAAGGCGACTAACGGATTCACCAGAGGATTGGCAGCAGCGTTCTCTGAGTATTTAACCAACTGCGATCACCAACCCGCCTGCCAAGCGTGGCGATTATAGCATATCTCCCCAAACTGCTTGGGGGAGGCCTATGTCCAGCAGTGGACGTCTTTCGGCTGAAATGATGATGATGATGATAGCAAACAAGCTAATGATGTTACCTTTGCCATTATCAACTGTAATACCTACGCGGTACCGCAAGACACGTTCGCCATTAAGTGATTGACCTCTGTGGTCTAGTGGTTCGAGAGTCGGACTGCTGATCACGAGGTCGTGGGTTCGATTCCCACAGGACACAAATATTTGTGTGATGAACATAAGTGTTTGTGTTGGTCTGGGTGTTTCTTATGTATTATAAGTATGTATTTACGAAAAAAAAGTATATAAGTATCATATCCATTGTCTAGTACCCATAGCATAAGCTCTGCTTAGTTTGGGACTAGATGGTGCTGTGTAAAAATGTCCCAAAGATATTTATTTATTATTTATTTATATTTATTTATTCATGAAGTGAAGATGTAAAGTATCATGATTGTGATTGTGATTTCACCGGCATCCGTACCAGTGGCACCAAAACACTGCAATGCAAGCATTACTGTTTGGCGGCAGAAATGGGTACGGTATTGTTATACTTAAAAGTATACATTTTACTTACAGTAATTTGGGAAAATTATTTTCAAATATGGCGTATTGATTCAACCCCTATTGCTTGTTTTAATGGCTACCTTAGTTGTACAAAACAAACATCAATTACTTTACTAAAAAACTTGTTTCTATAAACATAATAACTCAATTTTGTCATTTCACATTGAATTACCCCAAAGTGAAGGGTCATTGCTCTTTTATTTTCTTCGCGTCCATTATTGGAGTTCATAAAATGTGTTACGTTTGATTTATTGTTGGAACATTTTTAATCTAAGTTAAATATAAAATGTGTTTTTTACTAATAATAGTTCAGATATTTGTATAAGAATATAATATTCTTGTTATTCAATGTCATCATCCTCCGAGCCTTTTCCCAATTATATTGGAGTCGGCTTCTAGTATAGCCAGATGCGGCTGAACATCAGCATTTTACACGGAACGACTGCCATCAGACCCCCGCAACCCAGTTACTGGGTAATACTGACATTCGGAGGTTAGACCAGCTGACAGACTTTCAGGCTTCTGACTACGCGTAACGACTGCCATAGATATTCGTATGACATCCGGGACCGACAGCTTAACGTGCTCTCCGAGGTACGGAGGGGTCTCGATGTGTAACGAAACGGTCAACCATCCACAGCCTGACCGCGGCAAGTGCAGCTTTACCTTGCAGATCGTACAATCCGCGTAGCCATTGCTTTGCTACGAGCCCCCTTTGCTTGTTATTTAATGTAAACTGTGAAAAGTTATCATACTTATCCAAAAAATGTTCTCAGTTGTGCACGTAGTAGTCAAGTAAAGTAGGTGTCAGAGTATGGTCAGAGCAGAGTGCGAGCGTACAGTCCATATCGACCACGGAATAAAGAAAACAAGGGGAAGTAGTATACGGCTACCGCACGCGTGGCACAATTAAGCGCAGATGCCCAACATTAACTTAATTATAATAATAATAAATAATAAATTGACTGCCTCGTTGGTCTGACTGCCTCGTTGGTCTAGTGGTTGCAAGCGCGACTGCTAAGCGTGGGGTCCTGGGTTCGATTCCCTGGTCGGGCAAAGTGTTATTGGGTTTTGTCATTAGGAAATTCTCAGTAGCAGCCCGGAGTCTGGATTTGTGCCCGGTCAATGGCAATAAGCTCGCCCCCTATTACATGGGACTATAACATAACTGGCGAAATGTGGGTGTACTATTACAACTCTGCCTACCCCTTCGGGGAAATACAGGCGTGATATTGTGTTATGTTTATATTATGTTATAAATAATTTATTGATATTTCACAATTTAACACATAAAAACATTGACATTCAGATGACTTAACCTAAACAGAGGTGGACATAATAAAAATGTGTCGCAACTAGCTCTCTTGCTAAGTTATCAAGATAACTTTTAATAAGGGCACTAGTATCAACTCCTGACTTACATTGATTAATTTTAGGAAAAAACGACACTGCAACACGATGACGTCTCGAATGCTTACATGAAATACTAGATTATACCTTATTGTGAAAACATGATAGCAGAACGAAAAATTATTCTCATAATGGTGTATTATATCATCGCTATGAGTAAAATTTTGATAAATTTCTATAAAACAATTGAAATTTTAACAACTTGTATTAAGATTTAATAATAAAAAACATGATATAATTGCCAGGCCCCATTTTAATTTTAAATAGGTAAGTAATCACATAATTATTGTTTGTGTATTTTAAGGTACTATTTCAATTGTCATTGTATAATTTTAGAAAGAAAAAGAAGAAGAAAGAAAAATATTTATTTGACACAACTGAGACACATACAAAAGAAAGGATATACATAAAAATGAAAACCGGCCAAGAGCATGTCGGGCCATGCTCAGTATTATAGGGTTCCTAATTACAAACGAATCAAATCGAATATTGCTATTTTAGTTTTTGCAAACAGCGCCACCTAGCGCTGAATTTAAGAAGCTAAATTTAAGAAGTATGTCAAATCAATATAACAAAAAGTTACTTTTAGTGATTTTTTTAAATAGGTAATAACTAAAGGAGCATTATTTACTATATTAATTTTGCTCTAAGGTCAATGACCTATGAACTAGGACGTCTTAAGTATTTTGCAGTTTTCTCACTATAACTCAAAAATTTATAATCACATTATACTCGAAATAATTTTAAAAGAGAGTGCAATTGATGCTTACACCCGAGCTAACTACTCTGCTTTACATCTCGATTGTGAGGTAAGTAGAAAAAAACCGGCATTACAAGAATAAAACATTTTATTAGTTAAAATTTATAGTGAAATGAGAACAATTTTCAAATTTTAGGGACAGGTGTTTTTTGGGTATGTTAATAGTTTGAGATTGTGATATTTGTTGGTCATGGATAAAATTTGACGGGATGAAGCTTTCTTCAGCAGAAGTTGATGGTTGCGGATCATCTCTTGAGAAAGATTTCTATTCCCGCCTTTTTTCATCTTTTTTTAAAAAAAATTTTTCAAGAACGAAATTGCAGAGACATGACATTTACCGTAAATGTCATGTCTCTGCGAAATTGAGCTTCGCCGTTCGATATTTAAAATTGACGACTATTATACTCATACGAAGACAAGGCTGAATAGCGAAGCGACCTCTTTTGTCATTGGGCTGACATGCTGCATGATGTCTATTGCCAGTATGATGGTTAGATGTAGTGCGAACTTTTTGAAAAAGTGAAGTTTTTTTTTTTTAATTTCTTACCGCCCTAAGGCTTTTCTAGCTACATTATTACCCTAGAGCGCTAATTGGTTACCTACAAGCCCCATTTGGGGGTAATAAGGACCTACTTACCGAATATGAGAGATGTAAAAATATTTTCTTATGTATAATAAGTTTCTGTAGCCAGTCACGAGAAGTTTGTCGAAGCGATTGTTATGTTCTCTTTTTTTTTCGCCGAGAAGGACAAAGTCAAAAAGTCTCTCTTGGCGTTACTGTCCCCATGTAAATCAGCCTTTACTTTAGAAGCAGTTTTACATTTTTATATATAAATGCAGTAGAAATGAGAGCTTTGAGAAGTATGTGTGGTGTAAATTTGTGAGATAAAGTAAGGAATAACGTGATAAGGGAGCGTTGTGGAGTGAAAGAAGATGTAGTGACAAAGATTAAGAAAGGTATATTAAGATGGTTTGGACATATAGAGAGGATGGACGAGAGGAGATTGGCGAAACAAGTATACGATGCGAGTGTGGATGGAAGAGTTGGAAGGGGACAACCCCGGCGAACGTATCGCGATCAAATCGCGGACGTTCTCAAAAAATTCCAGGTTAAGAGTTCTCTAAACCGACGACCATGCAGGACGAGGTTAATGGATGTAGATGAAGCGAAAGAGGTGTGTCAGGATCGCAGCAGGTAGAAATCCATAGTCTCTGCCTACCCCAATGACAAATAGGCGTGATAATATGTATGTATGTATGAATATATTTTGGCCCGCCTCATATTAAACGCAGCTCAATCAAGCCACGATCAGGCCACATGTATGGATAAACTGTCTTTTGTGCACAAAGGCATGTGGCACTCGGTAATGTGGGACCATGGATGGACAATTAAGACGTGAAAATTATAATGTGTACTTATGCATTAATTATATAAACTAAAAATTCATAACTAGATAATACGAATCCTACCATGGAAAATACAAAAGACAATGCTAATAAATATCAATAAATATTAAGAAAATCAGCAGCAGCGCAGCGTGGGTAGGCCCCCCACAAGGTGGACCAATGACCTGGTGAAGGTCGCGGGAATCCGCTGGATGCGGAAGGCGCAGGACCAGTCGTTGTGGCGAACTTGGGGGAGGCCTATGTACAGCAGTGGACGTCTTTCGGCTGAAATGATGATGATTATGATGATTAAGAAAATCGAGTATAGATACGTAAAATAACAATAACTAGAGAGTAAAATACGGGAGCACATTGACGCCGTGCGTGCAATGAGTGGACGCCACACGTCTTTAATGTTATAAGTATAATAAATATTTTAAATTGAAATCGTTGCGCCCGACCCCAGCCTGCCCGTTCTAATGTGGCTAGAACTTAATAAAACCAATTTCTGTGTCAACTAAAATAAAAAATTATGTAATTGCAACTTTACGCACATGAGAACTAAATTGAATTCAGAATGACAATAAATCGAAGAAAAAGTTTTTTATACCACGTTGTTTAAACGAAAGTGAGTCAATATTGCATTGTCATCCAGTTCTGAGCCAGCTAGCTAGTTCAAGTCTCTGGCTCATCGGGAAGTTAGTTTAAAATCGATTGCAAAATTTGTACCGAACAGACAGACAAGACTGAAAGAGAGTTAATAAAAAGCGGCCAAGTGCGAGCGGACTCACCCATGAAGGGTTCCGTAGCAGCAAGTAATATAATTTAAAAGTTTTTGTAGTTCGTTGTAACTTTGATCGATATTTTAATAATAAATGCTGATAAATTGCGGTTTACGATTTATGACGTATTAAAAAAAACTACTTACTTATAGATCTCGTTAAAACCAATTTTCGGTGGAAGTTTACATGGTAATAATGTACATCACAATTTTTTTTAAATTTTGTCATTCTCTTATTATAGAAGTTACAGAGGGGAGGACACATTTTACCACTTTGGAAGTGTCTCTCGCGCAAACTATTCAGTTTAGAAAAAAAATGATATTAGAAATCTCAATATAATTTTTGAAGACCTATCCATAGATAACATACATAGGTATCCACATGTATGGGTTTGACGAAAAAAAAAAAAATGAGTTTCAGTTCTAAGTATGGAGAACCCCCAAAATTTATTGTTTTTTTCTATTTTTGTGTGAAAATCTTAATGCGGTTCACAGAATGCACCTACTTACTAAGTTTCAACAGTATGTTCTTATAGTTTCGGAAAAATATGGCTGTGACATACGGACGGACAGACAGACATGACGAATCCATAATGGTTCAGTTTTTTGCTATTTGGATACGAAACCCTAAAAACGTGGAAAAAAAGCGATAAAAAGGTCTTTAAAATATTTAAGTTGCAAAAGAAACTGATGTTATGTTTTGTTAAATAGGGTTTCTAATCCAAAATCATGTCAAATATAAATTGGATTGACATGGAGTTTATATACACGCTTGGCTTGGCCGTGTGCTGTGAGGTTTCAATACTGCCTCATATTAGAAATAATTAATTAATAGGCTTTCCTAATGAAGCAATTCAATTGCTATACATTAAAAGCGTTATTTCAATTAGGTTTAATTAAGGTAATTGGTTAATACTATATTATTTGGTTGTTTCTATTCAAATCACGTACTGGTTTCCCCGTCTTGTTGGTAATGGCCCTTTTCAGTAATGTAGGCAAAGGGACTATTTATTGTAGAGCATTTTCGTAGGTAAACTGCCCTATCTCGGGGGACCACGGGAGGAAGTTCGTCGCCTCTATGCGGGAGTCGTGCGGTCGATGGCCCTTTATGGGGCACCTGTGTGGTCAAATAGACTGTCAGGCGTCCGGCGCTGCAGAGCTAAATTTAATAGCCTGCAGCGTAAAGTGGCCATCCGTATCGTACGAGGGTATAGAACTATATCCTTCGAGGCGGCAACTCTCTTGGCGCGCTTTCCTCCTCTAGACATACTGGCGGATATGGACGCAAGGGTCTATGACCGGATTTGCGCTATCCGCCAGGGTGGCGAGAGCGCGCCCAGTAGGGCGTTCGAAAGGTTGAGGCGGCAGGAGCGACGACACGCACTCGAGCGGTGGCGCGAGCGGCTTTTAGAGCCGCAGTATGCGCACAAGCGCGTGGTCGAAGCCATCTTGCCGTGCTTCGAGGCCTGGCTGAGTAGGAGTGAGCGCGTCACCTACCGCCTTACTCAGGTGTTCACCGGACACGGTTGTTTCGGTGAATACCTGAATAGGATCGGACGTGAGGCTACGGCAAATTGCCACCATTGTGGAGGTGACCAGGATTCCGCCCAACACACGCTCGCGGAGTGTCCTGCTTGGAACGCAGAGCGGCGGGTCCTAGTTGAAAAAATCGGGCAAGATCTCTCTCTGCCAGCAGTAGTGTCGGCTATGCTGGCAGAGACGACAAATTGGAGGGAAGTAGCCTCTTTTTGTGAGACCGTCATGGTTCAGAAAGAGGCTGCGGAGCGGGATCGAGAGAGGGCCGATCCTGCTCGGAGAAGGCGGCGCCGGAGAGGCAACCGCTCCAGCACCTAGCCCTTCAGGGCAATTGACGTACCCCTCGCCCGGTCGTTACTCGATTGAAGTGCGGGGGGTCTTCGAAGTCACGGGCATTCAGAGTGGGGGCTCTGATTGTCCACCGAGTGACTTCTGGGAAGGCGGCGGCATGTTGTGGTCACGTGCTGCCATGAGAACCGGGCATTTACACTGGGAGACAAATAGTCTCCCTTGAGACGTGCCTTACAGGCGTAGCATAGGGAGGGCTCCGGAGGCTTATTAATTTCCCGGAGTCCCCCTTATTGTGCTGTAGACGGCCACTGGGGGGGTTTTAGTGGGTAAAAATCCCACACACCCCGGCCTCCATCCCCCATGAGGCCGGCAGCCTTTTGAAGGTTTCCTCCTCGCAGCAAAAAAAAAAAAAAAAAAGGTAAACTGCCCTGAAATTATTTTTATTCCGCTATTTATTATTTATTTTACTTTAGAGTGTGAATGCAAAGGCTTTGTTAAGATAATGTGTGGGTTTTATGTGGCGTCGAATTTGCAAACTATTCTTAAAAAAATTAAAAAAATATGAGTCTAAAAATGACGAGTCAATAAGTATTTAAAATTTAATAACTTCTTAGGTTTTCGCGATCACTACACATTATAATAAAACAAAGTTTAATCGAATTAAATCGCGTATATTATTTAAATTGGTTTCCCTGACGTACGTAAAGTCGACTGCATGACAGTGGTAACACGTCAATTCGAAAACCGCCCTTACTGCTTACGAAATAAAGATGCTGCTAATGTCAAAGTGTTACCACCAACGTGCGTTACCAGCAGCGTACGGTGCGTGCGACCGTACGTTGAATATTGTACGGTAGATTAAAATGTATTTTTTTTTAAATATCTGTAAAGACTGATTGTCATCTTAGTCTACCTGCGACCACGAAATGCTGCAAAGCTTTCGAAACGTCAGGGAAACCAATTTAAATAATATACGCGATTTAATCCGGTTAAACTTTGTTTTATTATAATATTTATTTTACTTTACTATTAAAAATAAGTATTAGAGTAACTGATCATTATATTCCTACCCTTGTTTCAAATTACTTGGGATCGGTTCAATACGTTTTCTTCTTCATATATCAGCCGTCATCTCATCATTTACTCAGATTTAGATCCATATAATTTTTCACGAAATCCAATGGAGATTAACTCTCTGTTACAAAAAATATATTTTTAGAATCCTTTAGAGGTGGTTCTTCAAAATTATACTTTACATGACATGCCATTATTAATTAAAACATTTTTCTTTCCCATTACGCTACCTACATAATTTTCTCTTACTCTTACTCGACTGGTAAAAAAAGATTTAACAAACCCGATAATTTTCAGACTTTATCCACAAACATGTGTTCATTTCATGATCAGTGTACTCATTGTCGAAGAGCCAAATAAATAAATAAAAATATTATTATACGTACCCACATACAAGATGTAGATCTGTAACCGTGCCATATTTCTAGAGCAAATGATAAATAATGTGCTTAGTCATCTAAAAATACTTAAAAAAAAAACCACGATTACTTAATACCCAAATTTTCACTTACAAACATAGCGAAGGTTTGAGATTGAGAATAAGTCCCGAACGACTCTGAAAATAAGTCATCGGTGGCATTGTCAAAGGGTGGAAATACTTGCAAATTGTTTTGGTGGATTCGCACCCATCGTTTTTGTGGCGCGACACACGGAGGGAATGTGTTTGTTTACAAATAGGTATATAAACAAAATTTTTTTGGAATAGATTTTTTCATTTATTCGTATTCAGTATCAGTGGAATACAGATCAACACGTTGTATATATATACTTTATCAGTGACGTAACGTGGCTGATATTCATAAAAAAATGTACAGAAATATTGGTCCTATGAAACATGAACTTGTAACAATATTTCCATTTTATTTCGTTTTCCGACTCGAAATCTGATTCGTTTTTTCCCGGATGTTAATTGATAATAAATTTTGTAACAAGATCCGTCGAAAAAGCTTCGACAAAGTTGACCTCAATAAACGTGATGAACCTTTGATTATGCTCTCAGGACGATAAACGACGTCTGTGGTCTAGTGGTTCGAGTGTCGGACTGCTGATCCCGAGGTCGTGGGTTCGATCCAACAGGACACAAATATTTACGTGATGACCATGAGTGTTTGTGTTGTTCTGGGTGAAATCCATTGTCTAGTACCAATCGTAAGCTCTGCTTAGTTTGGAACTAGATGGTGCCGTGTAAAACATCCCAAAATATTTATTTAATTATTTTTATTTATTGTATAGAGTCTTGTTGTTAGACCGTGGCCCAATCAGACGCAGGCCCGAGACGACGGCTCATGTGGATAATACGATCAGGTGCAATACTACATGGAGAAACGGGGCTTGCCTCTAGCAGGCAGACATGAAAGGAAGGGGATGAATGCCCGAGTGAATCCCGTGCCTCCAGCCATTATGTAACAGGAAGAATACTACTATGGGAGACCCGTCGTCTTTCTCAGATATTTATGATTCACTGTAACGGTCATTGGCAGTTTATGGGCTGATTTGCGATGATTTTCTTATAAATAAAAACTTTTTAACAAAAAAAAAATACCGACTTCAAAAACCTTAACTAAAAAGTAAAAAATAATCATTGTATGTATTTTAAAATCTTAACATAAACCAAAATTTTGAAGGCGGCGCGTGATTGACCCTTTGCGACATGTAATGTACAGTCGAACGCAATATCTATAGTAAATACAGTTTATGTGAACGTACATGAAAATCACGCGCCGCCTTCAAAATTTTGGTTTATGTTAAGATTTTAAAATACATACAATGATTATTTTTTACTTTTTAGTTAAGGTTTTTGAAGTCGGTTTTTGTTTTGTTAAAAAGTTTTTATTTCATACTTTTTAGTTGAAAATTGCGAGGGTTGATTCATAAATGTTTTTATAACCAATTTGAGTTTTTTTTTTTTTATTAACCTTTTCTATCCCACTGCTGGGAAAAGGTCTCGCTCATGTTCTTCCAAACGTCCAATCACTATCGTGAAAAAAAAACACGCATATCGGCCAAGAATTTTCAGAAAAATGAACCAATGAGCATATCAAATAGGCGAAGCTAAAATAAACTGATCTATTGAAGCTGATTAAAAAACTACTCAACCCAAGTCAATAAAATATATATGGGACCACCGCGCGGACTTTCTCTACCAAATAAAAAAACAACCACGTAAATCGACCCACAAATATCGGAGTATTCGGTGTACATACATGAAAAAAAAAAAAAAAAAAAAAAAACAAAAAAAAACCCGCCGAGTAAATAACCTCCTCCGTTTTTTGAAGTCGGTTAAAAATATTCTTTAAATAACATTGTGATTTAATAATGTCTTAGGTTTTTGCGATCATCATCATCATCCTCGCCTTTTCCCAACTATGTTGGGGTCGGATTCCAGTCTAACCAGAAGTGGCTGAACATCAGTATTTTACACGGAGCGACTGCCATCAGACCCCCGCAACCCAGTTACTGGGTAATACCGACGTTACGTTAGGTTAGGTTTTCGCGGGGTGCTGGCCAGAAAAACTCCACGTGTGCCTGACGGCTGCTTGTCCTTCTGGACACGTCTGGAGGGAACGGCAGTTGTTTGGCCGGTGCATCCTGGGCACGGGCAATAAAATCCTTTCGAGGGATTAACCTTCAGGGGATTTTATTGCCTGTGGCGAATATTCAGACGCGGGAGGGGCCCGTTCTGGGCCAGTGGGGAGTTGCTCCACGTGTCCCTCTGTTGCCAACAGAGGGCACAGTGGAGGAGCAGTGGCGGAACTGGTGTCCACTCACCCTGCCACTGGGCAGGCAGCGGGGGGACTGTCTTTCCCTGCCCCCGTCGATCTCGTAACCCCAGGAGTGCCCGCTGAGTAGTGTTCTCGCGCCTCTTGGGACCGAGGGTCTTGGCTTCACCGCCCGGACCGCGAGGAAGAAAACCTCTATAAAAAATTACGGGAGGTAGGGCCTGCGAGCAGCAGACTCGGGGTATTCTGCTGCCCGACCACCAGCTGGCGTAGCTGCTGCTTGAGGTGGGCCAGGACCTGTCGGGGGTGGTTGTGTGAATACTAACGGGTTCCCACGCCACCGGCTAGGGTAGTTGAAGGAACACCGTGGTGGTTTTAGTCGGTAAGAGTCCGACACTGGCTCCGCCTACCCCGTGCGGAGTGAGTCCATGAGGATATCCCCACAGCAAAAAAAAAAAAAAAGTTTTATTTGGGAAAAAATGTAACGTCACGTAAGATTTTTGCGTTATGAGCAGGCATACCGCACCTACGCACACCGCGTGCTCTCTCTTTCTTTCTGTTTCTCGTGTGTATGTGTGTCTGTTTGCGTGAGGAACTTCGTTCCTGACGGAGGTCCCCGGGCACACGTTTTTAATCAAATTCATTTTTAATATATCCAGCAGTGGACGTCTTTTGGCTGAAATGATGAAGACCTTATATTATTATGTGTTATGTGTACTCACATCTGAATACCAATTCAAAATATTCAGTCCATCTCGCAAACATTTTTTGCCAGTTATATTATTATCTGGTTGCCCAAAGGTAGCAATTTACCTTCCCATGTCATTATCACCAGAAACCGTGTCTGTAGCAATATAAGGTGTATTAACATTGCCACTTGTGGAACGAAGGAAAATCGATACAGCCAGTGTTATTTTTTCATTACCTCACCAAGGTACGGTGTCCTATGAAAATATTAAAGTAACAATTAGGTGTACGTTTCATTTGATACCTTATTTGAGTTCCGGTCCGGATTTCAATTGTAATTTAGGGTTTTTTGTAACAAAAGCCTTGTTGTTTGAATTATAAAATGTACTTAGAAACAAGAATTTCATATTATTTGGTTTTCCTTTTAATACACCTTATTTATACTTCGACAACCAGGTTATACCTACCTGTCTAATGTACTGATATGGGTTGTATTGAATTGTTATGTTTACTTATTGAGAGTAGCTCTCAATTGGGTCAAACATAAAAATACATTCAATTACTACATCGAATCAGAAAGGAGATTCACAGGAGAATGAAGGTAACCGACATAGACCGAAGACATGCCAAGCTTAAGTGGCAGTGGGGCACATTGCTCGCAGAACGGATGGCCGATGGGGCCGTAAAGTTCTGGAGTGGCGACGGCGTACTGGAAGGCACAGAGTGGGTAGGCAAACAAGGTAGACAGACGACCTGGCGAAGGTCGTGGCCCACGAGCCACATCCAGCGGATTCCCACGTATCGTGGGAATCCGCTGGATGCGGGAAGCGCAAGACCGGTCGTTGTGGTGATGCTTGGAGGAGGCCTATGTCCAGCAGTGGACGTCTTTCAGCTGAAATAATGATGATGCCGACTACGTCAAATGAAGCAATACTTTGACATTTGCCAGCACATTCAAAAGCTAAATGTGATTCATCACACTGTGTGTGATATTTTGTGATGGTAGTTTTTAACCCTATAGAGGTGAATTTTATGAGCTGTTAAATTCCAAAACTGTTTTATAATGAATTCGGTTAAATACAAATTAACATGTAACATACAAATGTATAATAATAAACATATGTATTTATTAATAATTAATCAATTCCTTTGTGCTTATTATAGTTTGATATTTATTCATTTTAAATTTTCTTCTAGTACACCGCCAACTCTTTTCTTGTATAATTTAAGTTAATCCAATGATTGTTTACAAAGAATTGCTTGCAGCGTTAAGACAGCCAATTGTTGTATAATTGTGCTAATGTCTGCACTTACTTTTATTTTATTTTCTTTGGTGTGCATACAATAAAGTATACTCGATCTATCTATCTATCTAATGGGGTTTAATGAAAACTTGCATTATATCTGTTCATACTTTCAATGTATACGCTAAGGTATGTACGTGTTTACCGCGTGGTTTCTTTGAAATATTAATTCAGATCCTTATAAACAATTTGATGTAGAACTTCTAAGTGGCTGAATTCTTTAGAGTTTAGGTCTTACAAAATCCAGGCCACGGTTATTCGCAAAGGTATACATAGGAGTAAATACAGATTTCAATAAATAAATAATAATCTTGTTGGCATGAATTAAATAGTAAGCCTGCTGCCGAATTGCGTAACTCACTCGCGATCGCAATCAATAGGATTTCAATGTTCATTGCTGCGTGTGTTTTGACAATCCGTCTTATCGGCAACTACGTACTACGCAATGAATATTGCTGTAGTTTCCATTCATACATACATACATATTATCACGCTTGTTTCCCATTGGGGTAGGCAGAGACTATGGATTTCCACCTGCTACGATCCTGACACACCTTTTTCGCTTCATCTACGTCCATTAACCTCGTCATGCATGCTCGTCGGTTTAGAGAACTCTTAACCTGGCATTTTTTGAGAACATCCGCGATTTGATCGTGATACGTTCGCCGAGGTTGTCCCCTTCCAACTCTTCCATCAACACTCGCTTCGTATACTGTCGTCCATCCTCTCTATATGTCCAAACCATCTTAACATACCTTTCTCAATCTTTGTCACTACATCTTCTTTCACTCCACAACGCTCCCTTATCACGTTATTCCTTACTTTATCTCTCAAAGTTACACTACACATACTTCTCAAAGCTCTCATTTCTACTTCATTTATTCTGCTTTCATTTTTTTTCTGCCATACCCAACTTTCACTACCAATTACCATACATAAGTGTAGGCACTAACACTCCCCCATGAACAGCCAGCCGTGCCTTTTCTGACACTTTGCGGCTGTTCATGAAGGTGTGTAGTGCCCCATTCACCTGATTACCAGCACTCACTCTCCTTTCAATGTCCTTCACATGCTTGCCATCTCTCGTAAACATGGAACCCAGGTATACAAACTCTTTCTGTAACTCCCCCTACGACGATGCAAGGATAACTTGATCATTGGCATAGAGGAGACATTTGACAAGTAACCCATTCATTTCTAAACCATTTTCACTCTCTTTCAAATCTTTCAAACAACTGTCCATGAATAGATTGAACAGCCACGGCGCTACACATCCCTGTCTCACACCCTTATCGATGCTGAACCAGTCAGAGTAGGCGCCGTTAATCCTGACCCAAGCGCTAGAATCCGCATAGAGAGATGTAGTTTCCAAATGACAGCTAATGTCAATGTGAATGCATTACACAATTACCCCACTGGATGAAGCATTGCCTTGCATTGGTAAATGTTTTGCCAACACGCTGACGTGGTTTTCTTAACAAGCACAATTACGCGACGGTGGTAGTTAATAATTTATTGGAGGCCTTATTCCGAGTATTAAAATTAATAATAAAATACAGTCTCGCGTGGTTGCGGCTAGAAATAAACTCGGCCATCTGTCTCTTGGGAGTCTTAAGCCACGACTATTATTTTAAGAGCACGAGCTAAATCATTCGTCTGTTGTATTATTATATAATTTTACTTAGGTTATGTTGTCGTCAGAGAAAATTCGATGGCAAAATTATCGCAAAATTATATTAGAGTTAGCAAGTTACATCTGGTGTTGTTTACTACGGGGACTTTGTCGTCAGATTGGCTATCTTTGGAGGAGGCCTTTACCTGCAGAGGGGTTCTTGTAAATAAAAACCAAAATAAACTTACTAACACTTAATTTTCAATTAAATAAACTACTAACACTAGAATAAGATTTTTTGTAAACAGTATTCCTAGATAGCAAGTTGCAAGAAATAAAAGGCTTTTTATTTTATTTTATTTTATTTTATGTTGTCGTCAGAGAAAATTCGATGGCAAAATTATCGCAAAATTATATTAGAGTTAGCAAGTTACATCTGGTGTTGTTTACTACGGGGACTTTGTGTCGACTAGAAAAAAAATCATGCGTTTAAGCGTTTTTGCCATACCTGTCATTGGAATTAAGTGTCATCATCATCATAATTTCAGCTGCAAGACGTCCACTGCTGGACATAGACCACCCCCAAGCATCGCCACAATGACCGGCCCTACGCTTTCCACATCCAGAAAAAAAACGGCCACTTTTGGTACTTTTTCCATCTACAGCTACAGCGAACTATATTTTAAAAAGTTAATAGTTTCTGATTAAACTACAGTAGGTTACCTATACATCAATAGTTAAAAACGAATTTTCGATAAATAAATCATGTATTCAGCAAGTAATTTTTTTTACTGATGGGGGCGCCACTTGGCTGCACATTTCCCTTAAGAATGGCTCATTTACACTGCTTTCATCCAACCGAAAAAAATCTGCGGCAAAATTCGCTGATCAGAATACACCCTTAGATTCGTATCAAAAGCGCAATAAAGCCATTTCTTGGCCAATAAGGGTTGGCCATAAAACTTTCACGTAACATGGGATGGGGTCTGTTGGTAAGCAGCTATTTTTATTGTCTTCACTGTGATCGAGTGTTTGTTTAGACACGTAATGTGGGTAAGCCCTTAACTTTGGTGGTGTGGATATGTTTATCGTTCAGGAGTAATGCGTCTTTTTTACTTTAAGAAGATGAAAAAGTGAGGCAGTAATGGATGTTTGGAACTTTTGAGTCGATATTTGTGTCGATTCTCTTATTCACGAACTAAACTTATTTTAAACTATCACTCTCTTTTACTAATAGTAGATACAAGAAAGGGATGGCAACTATTTTAGAGCTGTCAAATTAGTCGGAATTAAAATTCCATACATGTTTAGTAAATATCTCAAAACGTGCCCACTAATATACAAAGAAATGAAACACGTAAACTAAATTGACAGCACTACAATTGTTGCTATCCCTTTCGTGTATCTACTATTAGTAAAAGAGAGTGATAGTTTAAAATAAGTTTAGCTCGTGAACAAGAAAATTGACACCATATTTTAATGTAAATCTTATACGTACCATGGTTTTAATTTATGCGCACAGATATTTGAATTTAAACTTAAAAATAATAGGTACCTATAATGTCCTGAAAATATACTACAAAACCACGATCTATATAAGAATAAGGCTCGTATTACAGAAGCTTCCTCAAGTACAGTTTAAACTCCAATCACCTGATCACTACTTAGGAATAGAATCGTTACTTGAGTATCGGTCTTATTCCAGAACGGTAATTATAAACTTTAATTCAACAACAAAACACACGAATTTGACCTGAAATATAATAGAAATCTCTACTCAAGCGTAGTCTGGACCACGCTTGAGTGATTACAGATCAAATGTCTGCCCAAATACCGAAACAGGTGACAATATAAAACGAAACTAAACTCAGCTGAACTGTGATCAACAAATCTCTGCTTGAGGGACGTTCTAAAATCAAAGCTCAACTTGAAACTAGTTTTAAACAGAGATCAACACTTGAGTATCCTTCTGGAATACGGGCCTTAGAACGTTTATTTGGTTGAAAGAATTACATAAAAGTTGTTATGATTAAAAGAGACAGAAACAAAAAGAGAGAGCTGTTACATACATTAGAGAAGACACCTCGAACAAAATGTTTTGAGCACGTTTTAGAGCTCCTGCACTCTCACTCGCTTAGCCACGCTCGAGCCGCGCGTGCTCCGCGGCCAGCAAGTTGCGCAATATTTTTTGTTCGTAATGTCTACTCTAGTTACATAGCTGTTTTTTTCGTGATTTCAGGGTTGCTTCCATAGCACAGATAATATAATACTATAGTAAAAGTTGTTCGTTATGATGTGTACACCCCTCAAAAGGACTTCAGCTATTAATGTTACACTTTTAATTATAAACTTAATTATTGTTCAAAGTACATGCAATTGTGTGAACAATAGTTTTATGTCTGTATTGGAATGTTCATATTCCATTAAACTATTCTCGAAAAAGAAACAATGGAAGCTTAACACTCGATTCTCGAATACCATTTCGATTGAAATTCAATTCCGAAAAAATGAATCGAATCGAGAACGTATCAAATGAAGAACGATATTGGTATTATACTTGAACGAGTTTTCGTATTTCATGGGCTTTATAGTGTGAATTTATACGTATATATATGTATTATAATAAAACAAGGTTTAACCGGATTAAATCACGTATATTATTTAAATTGTATACCACTCCACTCCATCGTACATTACTATCCGCTCGTGCAAATGCATAGAAGCTTCGATCTGTCGGGTGAGTACGCAACCCACGATTTTTTTTCTTTTTTTCTTTCTTTCTTTCTTTCTCAAAACCCATACCAGTTTTTAAGCCAGATCATCAGCTTTCAAACAAAAAAAAATCATCAAAATCGGTCCAGTAGTTTTAGCGTGATGCTGGAACAAACAAACAGACGTTTACAATTTTATAATAGTTAAGATTAAGAAGATAAGATAATATACTTGAAGAAGAAGGTAATTAAAAATTGTAGACTGAAAATAGTATTTTTTTAGTTACACCAAGATAACTTTATGCTTATTCGTATATTAAGATGGATACAATATAACAATGTTTAGGTACTTCTAAATTTTATTGCTTTTCATACAAAAAATTAGAGAAATCGCAATTTAGAGGTAGCTTCCGGTCCTTGTCTGTAAGTCGAAAGATTCTGATTTTCGGTTGGCTCAAAAGACTGCATTTCCAAGATGGCACCACCCACATACGACAGGATTTTTTTTTCTACTCTATAAAATTCGGCCCGACCAAAAAGTTTTTAATGCAATTTCTTTAGCAGCCGTATTTTCTCTATGGAGGTGCACGCCAGAGCGCATGCGTGTGAATGACAGCTGGATATGAGCGCCTTATTCACCTTAATGTATGCAAAATATTGTAGAAAAATATAATTAAAAATCACCGGTTCCCGTCATCGTAGCGAGGTAAAATACATACCAGTTTTTAAGTCAAATCATAAGTTTTTAGTCACAAACCCTTTCAACAAAATCGGTCTAGTAGTTTTATAGTGATGCTGGAACAAACAAACAAACAAACAGACAACTGACATTTAACAATTTTATAATAGTAGTAGATGTAAGATTGTATGTATGTATTCGGTAAGCCTATGTGTCCAAAATATAAGGGAATTGTTTTATTATAACCGGCAAAATGTGGTGTATGTGTACTATACACCTCTGCCTACCCCTTCGGGGAAATACAGGCGCGATGTTATGTTATGTTGTTTTATTTTAATAAGTAAAGTTGTAAAACTTTTAGGATTTGTTAGACAGATTTATAAGTTTCTGGCTGATAAGATAAGTAGTTATAAACTTGTAAATTATCTAAACTTCGCACGACAGTAGTAATCCTAGATAAAGTATAGATTCAACTGAGCTTCAAACATTAAAAATTCTTAAGTTTGATTTAGACGTAGATATGTCATAGGGTGGTATGCCACTCGTCAAATTTCTTTGCACAATGTGACTTTGATCAAAGAAATTGGATGATTTTCATCAAATTTTGTATTTTAATACTGATCATCAAAAATATTTGATTGGACAGATAAATTTGACCAGTGGCATACCACCCATAATTATCTATGTCATTATTTATGATCTTATAATAATTTTGTACAACTTGCATACTCTGTGTGTTTACTCATGTTATGACAAATAAACATTATCTTATCTTATCTTATCTTAACATAACCAGCCCATAACTGTCCCACTGTTGGGTACAAGCTCTTCTCAGAATAAAAAGTGTTCAGGCCTACCGTTATTCTATGCTGCTTTTTCTAAGTGTCAGACCGCAATTTAAAGCTTTAACTTGCATACCTACTTACAAGCACAAGCCAGTTACAAGAACTGGCTTTTTTCCCACTAACTTATTGACCTGTATAAACTTAACTGTAAGTTTTCTGAAGAAATAAAATAAATAAATATAAACATTTATCCGACAGACTATACTCCAGTTTTAGTCGGTAATCCTATTACTGACTTATCATAGTCCCATTACTAACAAAGACGTTTTACGAAAGTATCGGTCCAACTATCGGGAATCTGTCTTAACCAACGCCCGGGACATTTCCATATTTGAGCTCGGAAAAACACTGCGAAAAACAAGGGTTAAGATTAATGTAGTTTGGGTTTAGATTGTATGTCTTAACTAATATTGGAATTTAAAGTATCTGTTTAAGTTTGTAGTAT
This sequence comes from Asteroscopus sphinx, assembly GCA_949699075.1. Classification (NCBI taxonomy): domain Eukaryota; kingdom Metazoa; phylum Arthropoda; class Insecta; order Lepidoptera; family Noctuidae; genus Asteroscopus; species Asteroscopus sphinx. Next base: position 20,132,727 of record OX453013.1, read on the forward strand.
TTTATATACATTTTTCGGATGCATTTCGGCGAGTAAGCATTGGAATTACATGAGTTAATTCCCCGAAGCTCTTTCCGTCATCAGACAACCGGACGCACGGCGATGCCCCACCCTTATATGGTATACATTCCACCCTTAGGCACGAACCAATATACTAATAGCTTTATCATGCGTGCAGCTAAAGAATGGAATTCCTTGCCAGTCAGTGTCTGTGTTTCCAAATAAGTATAATCTGGTGGTCTTCAAGGCTCGAGTTAATATGTTTATACTGGGCAAGCGTATACCATCGATCTCGGTGAGTAGGAGGAAAAAAAAACAGGTCACATCTATTATTTTATGCCTACTTCTGCTAAAGAAAAAAATCTTTATATACATAAACATACATATATAATAATTATCTTCGAAATAAAACGACTACCATATTTAATTTTCACTAGAACTTCAATTTTTGAGGCGTATTAGATAGGTATATTAATATGTTTTATGTCAGACAATTTTTTTGTTTTTGGGTTTTTATCTTGAAAAATTTATTCTCGTTTTCAATCGGGAAAAGACCAACATGATGATAGTGGATCGAAGTACGAAGTAAGTGCAAACAACCAGTTGTAAATCCAAAACATAGCTAACTGAGGTCCAAAGCTAAAAGCCAGGGGGTTTCGAAGCGGAGTTACAGCGACGTTGTGCGGTGACTCGATCTGCCGTTGAAAAGCTTCGGAAGATTTAGAAAGACCGAAGAATAACCAGTGCCACTACGGTACGCATCATGAGAAGTCTTGTCTTTCCAATTTTTCTTTACGGAGCTGAGACGTGGACGTTGAGAATCACCAACCGGATAAAAATCGATGCACAAGAGATGTGGATCTGGAAGCGTTTATTGAGAATCCCCTGGACTACGCAGCGAATCAATGTAGCGATCCTAAAAGAAATGAATGTAAAATAAAGGTTATCGTCGACTGTGCAAATACGAATATTTAAGTTTGTTTCCATATAACCCGGAAAAAAGAGTCCGTGGAGCGCTTAGTGGTGCAAGGTAGGATGGAAGGGAAGAGACCCCGCGGTCACTCTCCAAAGCGCTGGTCAGATCTCATTAAGACCATCACGCACTCCGCCATGACACAATGTTCTCGCAGTGCCATTAATAGAACCGAATGGAGACACATCGCAAAAGCTGCTACTCAACTTTAGAAACTAATAGAGCCGAATGGAGACGCATCGCAAAAGCTGCTACTCAACTTTTGAGACTAATAGAGGCGAATGAAGACGCATCGCAAAAGCTGCTACTCAACTTTCGAGACCCGTAACCAAGGCCAAGAGTGAACGAAAAAATAGAATGTTTTTTTTTCTGATATTTAATTTGTTTATTCTATAAATAACCCGCGCTATCACAGTCCTATAACCCAAACTCCATTCCGCGGCCTTTTACGATTGTTTGTGAACGGAAATAGAAAACCATAACTATATTGAATCCATTTCCTTCTCAAGATTGGCTGTAGACATCGCAATTACTTTAGATTCGAATAACAATAAACCGGTATCTTACGTACAATGGGGCCTCAAATTATTGTTGTTTTGATGTTTGATCCAAGGACGGTTCTTTGAAGAATCGAGTGACTTGGACTGGAAACAACAGAATTGTTCTCTGTTAATTGCATGTCCTTGAACATTCATCAAATTATTTTGAGGTTCCTATACAGACAAATAAATGGATGTTGCATAAAATAAATCAACATCATCCTCCTTGCCTCTTCCCAATTATGTTGGAGTCGCCCTCCAGTCAGCCAGTTACGGCTGAACATCAGTATTTTACACGGAGCGACTGCCATCAGACCAGAAGCCCAGCAACTGGGTAATACCAATATTCGGAGGTTAGACCAATTGTCAGACTTTCAGGCTTCTGACGACCCGTAACGACTATCATAGATATTTGTATGACAACCGCGACCGATAGCTTAACGTGCACTTCGAGGCTCGGTGGCGTAACGGTGTTTAACGAAATAGTCACCCATCCACGGCCTGACCGCAGCAAGCGTATATATATATATAGTAAAATCCACGCAGTTGCTACTTCACCACGAGCCCATAAAACAAATGAATGTTGCATAAAATAAATGAACGTTGCATAATACAAATGGATATTGCATAAAATTGTTTTAATACTTTTGACGATGTAAAATATAACTTTGAAAACATAATTAATAATCTGTTAAGTTTGCCTTCCTGAGCATAAGTTTTTACGCTCTTATGTTGTTAAAATTATCGTTTAGTTATAATAAAACAAAGTTTGACCGGATTAAATCGCGTATATTATTTAAATTGGTTTCCCTGACGTTTCGAAAGCTTTGCAGCATTTCGTGGTCGCAGGTAGACTAAGATGACAATCGTCTGTACAGATATTTCTAAAAAAATATTTTAATTTACCGTACAATATTTATTAATTAAAATCGTTTCGATGCACGCAGTAATCACTCACAATATCATTATCTTTTACAGTGTTGCGTGCTGTTTGGGACTTGATTATTTTTAGGAATGGGTTCCAAACAGGTGGTAGCTGCCAACCATCTTCTCTATAACAAATAATAATAATCAATAATAATATTAATATCTTCTTCATAATATACGCGATTTAATCCGGTTAAACTTTGTTTTATTATAATGTGTAGTGATCGCGAAAACCTAAGAAGTTATTATCGTTTAGTTATCGACAAATTTCAAATAGGAATATTACTAGCGCCGTGTGCGTATTTGGAACTAAATAATCCCATACAAAATTTGTCAATAACTACACGATACCGAAAAACTCATGCCAGATGCTCTGGAAAACATAGATATGCCTTGTATTCTCCAAGTAAAAAATCTTTAAATATTGACAGTAAGAAAAATTCTAGGTTTTTTTTTAAATCTCCACGAAATAAAATATAACAGCATGATGTTCTAAGTATTTAACTGCCGAATAGTAACTCACTCGCGATCGCTATCATGTTGATTTCGACGTTTACTTACTTATAACTACTGATCCGTATGTTTTGGCAGTGGGCGGGGCACATTGCTCGCAGAACGGATGGCCGATGGGGCAGTAAAATTCTGGAGTGGCGACTACGTAAGGAAGGCACAGCGTGGGTAGGCCACCTACAAGGTCGACCGACGTCCTGGTGCAGGGCGCGGGAAACCGCTGGATGCGGATAGCCCAGGACAACTTCCCAACAGGTCGAGCTGCTTTTACACACCTTTATGAATGTTCATAATTCTTTACTCATCTTTTATAATATTCTCGGGAAGCAAGGGGTATTTCCCGAGCACACACCACCTGATTTGCTTATTACATTTTGATAGCATGCTAAAATACTCTTATTACTCGCATTCACATCCTCTTCACAGATTCATGTTAGGCCTAGCGCACATGACCGCTTATAATCGGTCCTACGACGGTCCTACAATAGTTGGCAAAATAGAACATGTTCTAATATATTATGTAACGCAGCCGTCTCATAAAAAAAATTATCTGCTGTCCTCATAATCGGTCTTAAAAATCGGAGCAAGTATGACCGACTCTCGTAGACCCGGGCCGGTTTTTGTCGGTGGTATGATTTTTTTTAATACTATAGTATAAGATGGCGAAACGAGCTAATCTAGTCCACCTGATGTTAAGCGGTTACCTTTGCCCATAACAACTGAAATACCACCTAGGGGAGCGTTCAAGTATTACGTAACGAATTTGGGGGTGGGTGGGGGGGTCTTCTGAAACGTTACGATGCGTTACAGGGGCGGGAGGGGTTCTTTGAACTACGCGTTATGTACCACCTTCAGATTTAAATTTATTAGAACAAAACAAAAAAATTAGAAATCTCTTGCTTTTAAAAACAAGACATTTCAAATGTTAATAAATAATATTAACGCGATTAAAACAATAACATAGGTATATTAGCGACTTTCCGGTAGTTTACGCCAATTGTGACTTAGGTAAAAATGGTCACTTTGTGGTGGTTACGTAACGTTTTACTAGGGGGAGGGGGGTAAAGAAAAACGTTATGGCGCATTACATGGGGGGAGGGGTGGGGGGGGTCAAAAATCTCAAAAAATTGCGTTACGTAATACTTGAACACTCCCTAGGCTGGTACCGCAAGTCGGTTCACCAAACTGAGACATGAAGATGATAAGAGGAAGATATGTTAATAGAGATATGGTAATGAGAAGATGGACCCAGTATTTTCTATAACGTCTCTTCTTTCATAAACAAATTAAAATGCATCGGAATTTCTGCCGTTTCACTGTCAACAGATGCAGGACATGTGCATTGAGTCGGCGTAAAATCGACACCGACTTTCACCGACTAAAATCGCTCTTAGTCGGGCACAAATCGGTGACCGATTAAAAGCAGTCGTCTGCGCTAGGCCTTAGTATGAACATTACAGAGCAACACGTAGCAACAAGCGCTTTTCCATTAAAATTTATGTTAAACGTGTACGGCAAAGTCGGTATTATCATACGAAAAATGTACTTAATATTACGTCATCCTGTAAATTTTATACGTCATTCTGTAAAATTACACGTCGTTCAAGCGAATTTTGTATAAAATGTAAATTTTCTTGGAGGTGTGACCATTTAAATACAATGGCAACATTTAGATCAAGGACCTTTAGTAATGACGTTATTACAATGGCTCATTTCTTTCTTTCATTTTGTCACAGTTTTCACAATGACGAGTCGTTGGAAATAATTTCGACATAAGGAATATTATATTTAATTTAACGTGCGGTTTCGGTTCTATCCTTATGCAAATAGTATTTTTGGTTATGGAAGGCGACTTTATTTAGAGGTCCTTGTGTTTTGATTAGGGAAATATCATATACCTCGTAATCTTTAGTAAGACCGTATGGAGTTGAAGTCTATACATATAAGTGCTGTTATTCATGCAAAACTTCATTTCGTTTAGGTAATAGGTACCTACATACTATAACACTCTGCACCCAATATGTTAAAATTTTTTTACTGTTTGGTAACACTGTTTTTGCAAATTAAAATAAATCAAAGAATTCACTCAAAAACACTGGACTTTTCTCCGAAAAAAAAAGACATTATTACGAAAACAATGTTTACTTTAAAAATATTCAAGAAAAACAAATGTACAACTAGATACCTAGACCACAATCTCATTTATTCCAACCGATAAGCTCGAGATTACTTCAAAAATCGTCGAGAAGAGATTGCTTAAAAAAAGGACCAAGATTATACCGATGAAGCAAATCAAGGGCCTACGAAGACCATTAAGGTTCATTGACCTGCCTTAGTATCAACGTCGGATCTGTGACGGCGTTCGTTAAAATCCGTCGCGTCGTTTCACACTGCAAATTGCATCAAAAGAATTCCGTTGATTCGAATTTCAAGTCTTTCTATCGTTATGGAGTGAATTTTCGATTGAATATTGAGTTTGTGTCGATAACTATGGCTATTCAATATCAATTTAGATATTAGCTGGTATTTTTGGACTAAGTTTGTTTAAATAGTCTGTAAAAAATCTAAAAAAAAAGGAATTGTGTTTCCTTTTGGTAATAAAACAAGAAAAAATAAGATTAATGACAAACTAAACACATCATTTTAAGTCAGCTGATCACAGAATTAACTGCCACGGGACGCGTGACTTTGTATGTTTACATCATAAAGGTATTGTATACGTGTATACAAAGTCTTTGGTTTACATAGTGTTCTTTATAAAGAAATGTTAGAAACCTTAACACTAAAACTGTTTTTAAATACGTACAAAATACTATGTGAGCAGTTCACGCTTCCGGCGGCCGCTAACCCCGTGATCAGCTGACTTGATATGATAACATAACACAACATAAAATAACATCACGCCTGTGTTTCCCCGAAGGGGTAGGCAGAGGTGTAATAGTACACCCACATTTCGCCAGTTATGTTATAGTCCCATGTAATAGGGGACTTGATATGATGAGTTTAGAAAATCATATTTTTTCTTCAGATATCGATAATTATTAGGTCTGAACAGTTTCGCCTGCTAATTTGTTATTACCTTATAGATAGAAAGAAAGTGAACACTGAGATGACGCTTGATGGAGATGTATGGAAGACAATAAAAGGCTACGCTGAACTAAAAAAATTGGGGCAGTAGGACGATACTACACTATTTCAATGCATCACTTTTAAATTAAACTACTCCCAGAAATGCAGAAGCAATTTTTATGAGGACAGCAGACAATTTCAGTCCAACAATTAATGGACTGACGTTACTGAATACGTGTTATCGGCTCCCAGTTTTAAATTAGGGTCCAGACTTATGACGTCGGCAATGGTAAACGGAATTGACTCCATTAATATCTGAAACAATAAAAACGTCAAATTGAACAGTTTTCAATAACCATTAAATCATTATGATTAGGCTTCTGGGAGTTTTGCGACTCAATTAATCAGTTTTGCATACAAATTAGTTAATACCTATATTGACTAAAATTTGTTGCCTTTTATGGCAGTTAAGGCTATAAGGGGGCTCGTGGCTAAGTAATAACCACGTGGATTACAGGAACTGCAAGGTTAATCCGGATGGGTGACCGTTTTGTTGCACATTGAGACCCCTACGTGCCTCGGAGAGCACGTTAAGATCTCAGTCCCGGTTGCCATACGAATAATAATCTATGGCAGTCGTTACGGGTAGTCAGAAGCCCAAAAATCGGACAACTGATCTAATCTTATAGGATGTCGGTACTATCCAGTAACTGGGTTACGGAGGTCTGATGGCTGTTGCTCCGTATAAATAAAATGCTGATGTTTAGCCGCATCTGGTTAGACTGGAAGCTGATCTCAACATATTAATTGGAAAAAGACTCTGAAAATAAAGATTGACAAAAGAAAATTTGGACCTGCGTAATTAAGACTATTGTGATGACCGTTTTGTCGGGGCGTCGGAACTTTTTTAATAAAACCAACTTTCTCTTTCCCCTAGGGATAATTTTGGGATTTAAAAATCCGGAATTCCAAATAATTTATGTTTACAGAGGACCAGAGTTTGCGATAATTAAAGGGTTTTGTAAACAATTTGATAAAATAATTTGTACTTAGCGCACTTACTTAAATATTGTAGGTAAGCTCAAGGGGATTCTTATGTAAATTCTGGGAAATTGAGGGTAAACAGGTCGTCTATAACAGTCAATAGCACCATAAAATTATGGGTTCATCCATGTTTATCTTATATCCATATAAATAGACTCATTTGTCGAAGTTTATTTTTCGTAAACAAACATTATGATTCTAGAAGTGACTACAGATTTTAGTTTATTTGTTAAATTAGAATATGGTAAAAACATTTTGGATTTTAGTCAAGAAGAAATTTGGAATAATATTATCTAAATTAGATTTAAATTAGTTTGTTGATAAACTTAAGTACATTGCTGAATTGAAAATTTCCAGGAATAAAACAATATAATTTAAATGTGATTAATACATTAATCCGTGTCCGTTCCATGTGGTGCGCGGACGTAAAGAATAGCACCACCCTATCTCTAGCTCAGGGATTCACCAGAGGATGGGCAGCAGCGTTCTCTGAGTATTTGACCTACCAACTGCGAACACCAACCCGCCTACCAAGCGTGGCGATTTTGGCATATCCACCCCTTTTGGGGGAGGCCTGTGTCCAGCAGTGGACGTCTTTCAGCTGAAATTATGATGACGATGAATACATTAATTACATACATTCGTACATAACATCGCGCCTGTGTTTATCCGAAGAGTTTGGCAGAGGTGTATAGTACATCCATAGGTATTTCGCTAGTTATGTATATAAATCCCCATTTAACACGGGGCTAGACTCCGGGCTACTACTGAGAATTTCCTAATAAAAAAACCCGGTAACACTTTGTCCGACCAGTGGGGTAATTGTGTAATGCATTGACATTGACATTAGCTTCCATTTTGAAATAATAACAATATATATTGCGTGGTACATAGTTGCCGATAAGACGAATTGTCAAAACACACGGAGCAATGAACATTGAAATCCTATTGAATGCGATCGCGAGTGAGTTACGCACTTACTGGTCTGTGGTTATGCAATTCGGCAGCCGGATGAACATAGGACAATAAGACCCCACGCTAAGCAGTTGTACTTACGACCACTAGACCTAAAAGGCAGTCAAATATATTGTAAGTACCTATGTAACACACGAAAAATTACAGAGTCCGATTTATTGACAGCGAATCTATCATAAGACTCTTATGCCTAGGTACATACAAGAAAAAGCATTCTGTCATCATTAAAATAATATCCTTCTCGTTTATTAACGCGGAAGAGAAATCTAAGGGTATTATAGAACAAAATCAAATAATAATTAAACCCGCTGTGTCTACATTTCACGGTTGAAAGACAGGCAATTAATATTAATCTTAGTACGCAAACCAAAGTATACGAAACAATTCAAATGGTTCAACATTCTAAAGTATAATACAGGATGTCCCAATATGCTTCATAGAATGAAAGTACTTTCATAAACTCAGCCTATTGCCACAGAATATCTAATATGTAGTACTATCGTAAAGAACGGCCACTCGCCATCCCCCGCCAATTTAAGATTCCTCGCCCGTACCCCGCACCCGCCCACAGTTTGCCGGCAATTGAACTGCAAGATTACAATCGATGCCAATCGCGAGTCGCTATATAAGCACGCCATGTCTGAGAACTACAAAAAAACGCTTGGAACCCCATCGGCACTACGAGCGGCGAGCATCCCAAACCTACACGTGTGTGTACGTTCGTATACAGACGTAACCTTGTGTATGTAGGTGGTGCTAGCGTTTATATTATATTGAGTGTCCGAGGTGTGCTATCGCAGTCCACTGCTGGACATAGGCCTCTTCTAAGTTGCGCCACAGATTAGTTATAGTTTTGCGCCATAACACTCGGTCCTCCATCCGCATCCTGTTCCCCCCAGCTGCTTTCATCAGGTCGACGGTCCATCTGGCTGGGGACACCATACGTTTACCCAGCGTGTTTATTTGCGGAAAGTGAAACGGAAAGAAAGTGAAACGGAAAGTATGTAATCATCATTATCATCATCATCATTTCAGCCGAAAGACACTGCTAGACATAGGCCTCCCCCAAGCATCGCCACAGCGACCGGTCCTGCGCTTTCCGCATCCAGTGGATACCTGCGACCTTCACCAGGTCGTCGGTCCACCTTGTGGGGGGCCTACCTCGCTGCGCCTTCCAGTACGCGGTCGCCAATAACAAAATAAGTAATAGTTTCATGGAAAGGAAATTACATATTGGTATTAAAGTGGCGATCCGCACGTTTCGTGCGAATCCAATTAGTGCGGATTGACCACTAACCCGAATTTTTTATAAGTTAATTGCATTCACAGATTATTTAAAAGTCTCTTGCCTGAGCCAGGAATCAAACTGACATAATTGTGAAGAACAGGATAGTACTCCTGTATTTTATGGTTTCTGTTGATAGATAATCGATAGATCGAATCTCTCTAATTAACAGCATCTTAAATTAAATTCCATTAAACAGGAACTAACAGCAAATAAAATAAGGTGTTTTTTGAGTTAAATTTACAGACTTGGTGTCATCTTATTGAAACTATAGGTAAGTTTATGTTAGATTTCATGGTTTTCCTTCAATCTAAGACACAATGCTTGTTTAAGAGATCTAATTCTCAGTACCAGGCCCCTCAGAAAGTATTGCGAAAAAAAGTTTTTATATATGGGAGACTGGCCAGTTATAATGTTTTTCGAAAATATGATTATTTATAAGTAAAAATAAGTAAGTTCCAATTTCAAAATTTCCCTCCACATTTTTTGCGAGTTAATTCAAAGTATTGTGTCTCACTGAAATATGGATCTGCGCCGGGAACATTTTAGAGCTATGATTTTATACGATTTCAAGTGTCGCCTGAAACCGGATGAATCGTACGATAGACTTCAAATGGCATTCATGGATGAAGGCCCTTCCAAGGCAACCGTGTATCGTTGGTATAACGAATTCAAGCGCGGTCGACCAACTTTGGGGGATGACGAAAGAAGCGGTCGCCCTTTGACGGCTGTTACCGAAGAAAACGTGCTAGCAGTGAAAAATTTAATCCAAGACAATAGGCGAATTACATATCAGGAGATTCAACACATATTGAAGATTGGATCGGGAAGCGTTCACGAGATTCTACACAGCCATCTTCGCGTGAGGAGGATAGTATCACGCTGGGTGCCGCACAACCTCACCGATGCTCAGAAGCAGGCCCGGGTGGAATGGTGCCGTGATATGCTTAACAAATTTGAAGCAGGCTCGTCTCGGCGTGTTTACGACATCGTTACAGGTGATGAGTCCTGGATTTATCAATACGACCCAGAAACCAAGCGCCAGTCGACTGTTTGGGTGTTTCAAAATGAGCCAACGCCTACCAAAGTGAAGCGATCTAGAAGCGGGGGTAAGATTTTGATCGCTAGCTTTTTTAATTTGACTGGCCACTTGGTATCAATTCCCTTACGGGATCAAAGAAGCATTAATGCCGAATGGTATACTACCAAATGTTTGCCAGAAGTTTTCTCTGTTATAAGCAACAAGCGACCAAACACAGGGCTCCGCGGGCTACTGCTCCACCACGACAATGCACCTGCGCACACCGCACTCAAAACGAGGGACTTCCTGGACAGCACGCCAGTCAAACTCCTGGGTCACCCTCCTTACAGCCCTGATCTAGCACCGTGTGACTTCTTTTTATTCCCAAAAATAAAAAATCTGCTCAAAGGGATACAATTTTCGTCGCCGGAAGATGCGCTGGCTGCGTTCGAGCAGGCTGTAAACGAGGTGTCTGCGGCGGACTGGAAAAAGTGTTTTGAAAACTGGTTTAGGCGCATGAATCTTTGTATAGAGGCTGGTGGAAAGTACTTTGAAAAGATTTGATAAAAATATATGTACGTATAGAACAATTTTTTTTAGTTTCGCAAAACTTTCTGAGTGTCCCACGTATTGACAGTAATTGGCAGCATAAAAATACAGTAACTATCGTGAGTTAAATTCATAATGATTAATATAAACGGTTTCACTCACGTTATTTCATCGGGTGTGCCCGACCGGTTTCGAGCTCGAACGGAGCCCTTAATCATGAGCTGGTTACGCGGCGGCGTCGCGCACCAAACTGTGGATTTAGAGGCCACAGCGCGCCGCGTAGCGCTGCGCTCGCGACGACGGTGACGGAGCGCACCGTACCACCACCACCAAACCAGAAACCAACCACCACCACCACCGAAACCAGGCGCTCCGTCACCGTAAGTGCGTACAAGCAAGTAATACTTGCTTTAAAAATAAAATGAATGTAAAATCTTCTGTTTTCAATATTATGTACATTTCCTGCATAAAGAATTACGATGGAACGCCCTGTGATATCTTCGCCGACATTCATTAACAAAAGTTTTTGTTTCATGAAAACGATATTTCAAACAAACTTAATAATTAGACGTGGATAAAACTTAGTTAATATTTTAAGGAAACTAAGTACATTTCCTTGAGAAATCTTCGGGTGTTGTGTTTTCATTATTGTTGAAGTAAATAAGATTATTGTTATCACGAGCTTCTGTTTTATTTACTTAATACGTTTACGTAACCATCCAAATAATTATTTATGATGAACGAATCCGTGAGTTTCGGATTTGTATATCTGTTTTGTGGATCTCAAGGTAGTTAAGGATTATAACAGAATTGTGGGTTGTCGACTTACAGTTATTTGAAAAATTTCAGTTTTTTTTTGTCTTCCGACGTTATTTCTTCACATGGAAACAATTAATGAATAATAATATATAATTAGTGGTCGTCTTCCGGCTGAAATGATGATTTTTTTTTTTTTTTTTTTTCTTATTTTAAGGGCTTTGTCGCACATGCGATTGTGCCGCCCTGATAAACTAAACGGAAAATTCTTAACTAAACCTAATCATAGCTAGTTTGTAAAGTGTCCTAGCTGCGTCAGAAACTGGCACAGCTAGAACACTGTTACAGTAACCTACTTCGATAAACTTACATGCTAAACTACTTCTAAAAACACTATTGAGGACACATTCCATCAATATGTGGTAGACATCATCAATGTGAGAATTACAAAAAAGACAATTGGGCGTAACAGATTTTGCCATCAAATATAGAAACTTATTACACGGTATGTGGCCGGAGCGAAGTCTAAGCGCGATCACGGTTTCCCGTCTGCTTAATTGGTTGTCTATCCACGGAGAATTCAAGGGATGTGGTTGTATCGTTTTGTACCAGATACCTTTTTCTAGAGACCTCTCATTAAAATACTCCTTCCAAAGAAATGATGATGATGATGATGATACAATAGTGGTTCACCCCGAACGAACGGAGACCTCGCGATAATCATTTTAATCTGTTATGTACACATACAGTTCTCAATGGTGTGTGTAGTCCGCCAACCCGCACTAGGCCAGCGTGGTGGACTAAGGCCTTAGCCTTCTCATACTGAGAAGAGGCCCGTGCCCAACAGTAGGACAGTAATGGACTGGTTATGTTATGTTTTATGTACAACACATATTGAAAAGAAAGGTGCGATCTCTGGCGACAAACGTGCTTTCTTTGTAAAAACATCGGCAACCCAACCAGCTGCCTAATTGCGTAACTCACTCGCGATCGCATTCATTCGGATTTCAATGTTCATTGCTCTGTGTGTTTTGACAATCCGTCATATTGACAACTACGTACCACGCAATGAATATTGCTGTAATTTCAAAATGAAAGCTGATGTCGATGTGAATGCATTACACAATTACCCCACAGGTGGTTGGGTGCCCTGCCCAGGTGGGCATGTACTCCCGTGGTCAACTTAGAAATCGGACTCAAGTTGGCAGAAGCAAAGATAATCTCCAAAAATGGGGGTTCACGGACGGTCTGGATGACCAGTGTGAGTGCAGCGTCACTCCGCAAACAATGGCTCACCTTCTATCTTGTACTGCGTGCCCAGTCACCTGCACGCATGAGAAGCTAATGACCGCCAACCATAAAGCTAGGAACAAATTATAAGACGCGACTGTAAGTCGCGACCGTCGGTCGCGGCTGATGCTATATCTGGTCAATGAAGTTACACCTATGTGTGCAAACTGTCAGCTATAAGTCGCGGACGTGTCCTTGACATGACCTTGAGCGATCGGACGTCTTACGAAAATCTGGCTCGCCGGATGTTTCAATAAGTCGCGGACGCCTTAGCCGCATGTGCACAGTGATCGGTCGCGTCCGAGCGGCTGTCAGTCGCCAACTGTCACTGCCACAGAGTACATTTGGTCACTGCTTTGACGAATATTGTATGTTTTTCACAGTATTTTGCTTTATTTTGTTGTTTAATGCATCTGACTAACGTACAAAAAGTTACTAAATAACCAGTCAGTACTTTATAATTTTCTTTTGGCATAATAATAACATGTAGAAGCAGCTATCAATTCAATACGTAGTATCTCTATGTAGTCTGTGGTTCCGTGTAAGACGGAGAAACGTCCGAGTAAGGTGACCAAAGACAATATAAACGCGACTGAACACGCCGTCTGATGCGATCGTGCACACTAATAAGGCGCGACTGTCGGTCGCGACCGTAAGTCGCGACTTATAATTTGTTCCTAGCTTTATGCAGTGCGCGTTGCAGAACACTGGGCCAACAAAATTTGTCAAAATTTGCCATCGACTCGCTGCTAAGAAGAACACATATTTTCCAAACTAATTTTAAGTTTAATTTTTAAGTACAGGATATTACTGAAATCATGCTTAAGTAACAAGTTTTGACATTGAGTCGTTTTTCAAATGGACTCCGCGACAAAATAGAATTAAAAAACGGTGACTTTGCATGCCCACCAAATTGTTAATCTATGACCTGGAATATTAACTTAAATACTTTGTTAAAAAAGTTCTTTATAACAATACCAAATAATTATGACATGCATTAGTAGATCTTTGAAAAAAATATGCACCCTCATGTATGTACGCCTTTCATAAATTTTGTTTTTTATATATTCAGGCTTTGGACTAAAATTTTACCGTGTAATGTGAGGTTTTGAAGTAATAATATTATTTCGTTTATAAGTTATAAGTTTCTGACAGACGGACAAAATGCTGAGCGGCCGAGTAACTTGGAGACGAGATTCGCTCGATCAATGATTTTATGACATTATTAACATATTCACACATCAGCCATTTTCACCTTTACAGTCCTTACCACAACCTAGTTAGAGAAATAATATGGATGCATTAACTCTAAAATTGCATCAACGGGCAACGCAGTGACTTAAAATAAAGTCCATCTGCTCAAATAGTGGCGCCCTTTGAAAACACTGCGAGGCACATGCGGTCACATAACAAAGAAAGCCGCCTCGAAAATAAATGATGCCGCCTACAACTTACATCTGCAAGAAATTGTGTAATTTTTCATATAATTTCATTATAAACACGGTCGATGATTCCGTTTTATTTTATGTTTTAGCTATTATTTAGCTATATAGCTATTTATTCTTATTATTTAAAAAAAACTGCCACATCACATTTTATTTTGCAACCTTTTATACCCAATTCAGAGTTTAAGAAAATCTAAATTTAAATAATTCAAATCAATAGTAAATAATTATGACCGGTGTATATCTGTATGATAATCTGAGGAAACTGTTTCTGGATATTGTTTTACCTATTTGTTTACTTATGTTTGTTACTATCTGTTTGTTTCCCAAATAAATTAAAATAAAATAAATATTACATTTAGCTCCATCATGCCGTTTGGGTTTACTGCCACTATTTGATCAGATGGACTATACACATACTTTCGTGCAACCGAGAAAGTTAGGTCACTTACCTGGGGGCTCAGAACTACTTGAAAATGACATAGAAAGGCATCAAATACTAAAAGATACGAGTACCACAAAGTTTCAACAATAAGCGGCAAATTCTGCTGAAAACACACTCGGTTATGAAGTTTTAGTAGATTTATGTTGTTCATCAAACAAGTAGACATCAGTTGTGTATAACTTATTCAAGATTTGTGTAGGTGTGCTTGGAAAGTTGTACTGTTCATATGGAGTACGAGTGTGAGGTACATTTTAATGCTAACAAAACGTTAGTTTATAGTTATCATTACTTCGGAACTTTGGAAATACAAATGTGTTAATTTTTTGGAATGTTTCAGTCGTAACGACTATGGGTCATGCCCATCGTCCACGATGCCAGTACGTAACTAATAGGTAATCTGTGCCAGTGGGCTACTCTTGAAAATTATTCCGATCGATTTGCATTGGATTAGTTCCCAAAGTCGGCGATATCGCCCCCCTGTGGCCGCTGCAGGCCTAAAGGGGGGCGGTAAGATACCCAGAAAAAAATGGGGGCGTTGTGTAAAGGCATGGGGGGTGATTTGTAATTTCATCTAGCTAGGAGGACTCTTAGACACTGACTGAACGCTCGACTTTCGAGTAGACAAAATAAGCTTGGGAACCATTTTAGTGTATAATTAGCACTAAATTTGATTACTATTTAGTGTTTTTAGAATTAATTAATCCTTTTTTGAATTGAAATAGTGTATTCTGTACATTTTCAATCAAAACACCTATTTATTCATATTACTATTTTTGACATTGGAATCGAAATTCACACCACATCCCACATCTTGTTGTAATGGATTTCGACGGACCAAGCGGTATACAGAAAAACCTAAACTGGTTTATGTTCTACACTGTATCTACCAAATGTATGTATTTTGTTGTGGAAATAAATGAATAATTATTTTCAAGAGTAACCCATCAGTTCGCGAGTTAGTACAGCTAACTTAAGTTACTTCTCATTGACTTACTGACTGAATTGTCTCCAAATGTACTCATGTTTGTACAAGAGGCCATTGACTGAACTGTCAACCGAACTGACTAGAGAACTGGCTTCATGACCGGCGCGCATGACTCTATTTTTAAAAACCTTTTTCATTTTAATAAAACAAAATTGAGAACATTTTTGGTATTTTTGAAATACCGTTATCTGATTTTCCTTAAAATATAAAAATCCAACTAATCAAGGAACATAATTAAACTAAAGTTAGCATCAAATGATGTGTATCTAAGAATATTAGGTACTGAAATAAAGTACAGTATCAAGTAGTTCAAACTTTAAATTTTACTGAAATATTGTACAAAATTGTCCCCTTGTCCCGTACAACAGTCACGTACTCCAAAAACAATGTTTATTTGTGCCACTTCGTCGTCTGTGCGATATTGTTTACAAACTGTTATTATTTTTGTACGAATTTCATTCCAAATAAAGATCTGTTGTTTGTTTCAAAATTGATAAATTCATTTAATTTTGTAAATGTTTTTGTTAAAAGGTTTTGGTTTGTTTTGTGCGGAAGACGTTGAAATATACATGAATGATGAATTGCTTTCCAATTAAATATTTTGTTTGAACTGCAAGTCGAATTGAATAAGATATTTTGGTTTGATAGACATATTCATTTTAGTCTATTTATCTGGATTACAAAAAATCCAGATAAATAGACATACCAAATAACATCTATTTTTTTAATATTATGATACGATAAAACCAATAATTACGGTTATAAGAACTTGAATTGTACCTAAACAAAAACGATTATCACAAAAATTGATTCTTCCTCGGCGTTTTCCGTTCTCATTTTTATCTTATCACAAGGAACTTTGAGAGTCTGCGATGAGCATTGAATAATCCAATTAACGCCGAAGTAAAAAAACATCATGGCTTCGTAAAAGCTAATTTTAATAAAGTGCCCAGGCTACTTTAGAACATTGTCAGATGAATTGAAAAGTATACTTTTCACTCAGACTAATTGGCGTTTCCATAGATTTACGTTTTACACGACATCACTTTCAATTTGAAAGCATTTTGATGGTAGGTTTAAGAATAGTATATTTTGGAATAGATTTGGTCTGATAATTAGCGGGAATTATCAGACCACACATCGAGACCCCTCCGTGCCTCGGAGAGCACGTTAAGCTGTCGGTCCCGGTTGTCATACGAATATCTATGGCAGTCGTTACGGGTAGTCAGAAGCCTGAAAGTCTGACAACTGGTCTAACCTCCGAATGTCGGTATTGCCCAGTAACTGGGTTGCGGGGGTCTGATGGCAGTCGCTCCGTGTAAAATACTGATGTTCAGCCGCATCTGGCTAGACTGGAAGCCGACCCCAATATAATTGGGAAAAGGCTCGGAGGATGATGAATTAGCGGGAATTACTAGTTATTCGTTTCGAAAATAAACGATTTTTTTTTTTGGTAAAGGTATCTATCATTGGTTTAAAATATGTTTTTTTAATATCCTGCAATTTCTGATTTAACTTTAAAAGAAAAAAAATACGCGTCGACTTGAGATCCTCCTTTTTTTTCGTCGTTTAAAAATTTTGCAATATAGTTTAAAATTTTAGAATTGCTGTGTTTTAAACTTGATCTAGACTAATATAGTAAAGTAGAAGCCACTTTTTTAAGTATTCTTATTTGCCGCATTCTGTTATAGGTATGAGAAATTTTAGCTGTTGAATGAAGGCTTGAATTTTTTTGGAATTAAAAGTAATAACTAATCCTCTAACATGTTCTATAATTATCGTTTATCGCTAGCAAAGAGACCAATTCTGCTGCCTTTAGAAATTAATTCGAGAGGATTTCGCTTTTTATATAGACAGATATGAAAGAGCTTTTATTTGAACAAGTTTATTTTTCTTACAAAAGCCGCTTTCAAATGATTGCTATGTATTTGAAATAAAATAATTAATTAACATTTTCCATAGTAGTCATGTAATAAAAACAGGATTATAATAATTAACATTTCTTTTTGAGTGAAAATAGAAGCGTTATAATTAGTTTCATTGATTGTTTTTTAATTAGTTTATTAAAACTAGAGTAAAAACTCATTGTTTTAGCCTACTATTGTTAAATACTGCTACTAATAAATTTTGTTTACATTTTGAATTAGAAATATTAAAATATGGATTCCATTAAATAAATAAATATTTTTTGGACATTTCTACACAGCACCACTTAGTTCTAAACTAAGCAGAGCTTGTACTATGGGTACTAGACAATTTATACAATACTTATATACTTTTTTTTGTAAATACATACTTATAAAACATAATAAACACCTAGCCCAACACAAACACTTATGTTCATCACATAAATATTTGTGTTCTGTGGGAATCGAACCCGACCTCGTGGTAATAATTTTACAGGATATAAAATTGGATTTCTACTCTGCTACTCTTTGCGTCTGATCAGGCATCTACTAACTTGCAACAAGCCAGCACATAGCGTGGTGGCCTAAGATCTAAACTCTTCTCATTCTGATAAGACGTCTGAACCCAGCAGTAGGATAGTAATGGGCTGATTATGGAGGTGGAAGCACCCGAGTACCTACTCCTTCCACTTGACCGCATTCAGCGCAGAACGGCTTGAATCGTCGGTGACTACGATATTCCCAATCGGATAGACCCTCTAGGTTTGCGAAGTGACGTTGCATCTCTATGTATCCAATATCGCATATACAATGGGGAGTGCTTTGAGGAATTGTTTGACCTTACACCAGCCGCTGACTTCCACCATCGCACCACCCGCCATAAATCTAAATTCCATCCCCACCATCTTGATGGTTGGCGGTCAACTCATGGTACATTTCACACGCAATTTTTTGCCTCGTACAGTAAACTGAACAAAAACAAAACTGTGGTACCAACCTCCATCTGCGGTTTTCCCAAATAAATTCGACATGGGAGCCTTCAACAATAGAACATACGTCTTTTTAAAAGGTTGGCAACGCGTCTGCGACTCCCCTTGTGTTTTGGACGTCCATGGGCGGCGGGAGATTGCTTACCATCAGGTGACCGCATGCTCTTTTGCCCTCCTATTATTATAAAATCAAAATATATATAGGTGAAAGCTTTTTGTTGCACAGTCAACCTGCCGTCAGTCACTTGAATTACGAAAACCGCCCTTACTGCTTACGTAATAGAGACACTGTCAAGGTCAAAATATTACCACAGATGTACCATTAATTAAGGTCTGCAGTACAGTCCACCTTGACTGTACTGCAGACCTTAATTAATGGTTATGAGTGCTTACTGTATCAGAGTTTTGAAAGTATTTCATAATTTAACGGCATGAAATACTAATCACTCATACTAATTAGTCTTCAAACGGGTTTTTAGAGTTCCATACCCAAAGGGTGCAAACGGGACCCTATTACTCTCGCTACGCTGTCCGTCCGTCCGTCCGTCCGTCTGTCTGTCACAGGGCTGTATCTTTGTAACGGTAATAGATAACCAGTGGAAATTTTCACAGAAAATGTGTTGCTATGAGGTGTATCACGACAAATACTAAAAACAAAAAAAAGTCTAAAACCAAAAGGGGTCCCCATAAAACCTCGAAAAACATGCATTTTTTTCAACGATTTTGTTCCTGTTATATCTTCAAAATGGTAATACATACCAGCGTCAAACATGGTCTGAGTATAGTGCATACTATCTAGTTTAGCAACAAATACTAAAAACAGGACAAACATAGACACATGTGGTGGTACCTACGGAAGAAAGAGATGCAAAAATTCACATTTCGCGTACGTCCGTTGATGTCTTTTGATAAACTCTCGTAAATTAAAACAGTTTCTATGGGTTATCAGGTCGATGGGTGGTACGGAACCCTTACTGCGTGAGTCCGACTCACACTTGGCCGGTTTTTTTAATTAGCTTGTATATAAAAATGTTATGCGTACTTCCAATTAAAATGTTTTTAGTTTTTACACACGCATAAGCCCGCCGTAATTGGCTACTTTTTTACGGAGTTATTGGGTCAAAGGTTCGCGTCAAAAGAGAAACATAGTTGATTTCTAAAGTTCTCATGTAATTTCAAAAGTTTAGAGGGTTTTTTTAAAAGAGTGTTTTTACATATAATATTTTGTAGCATGAGTTAATTCTGTTTTAATATTGCAGTTTTTTCTGTTTCGGGTACACGTTTATCACTTCATCGTGAATTTGAAATTCTTTGTAGTAGCCCAGAATCTGGATTTGTGCCCGGTTAATAGTAATAGGCTCGCCCTCTTTTACATGGGGTTTATAACATAACTGGCGAAATGTTGGTGTACTATACACCTCTGTCTACCCCTTCGGGGAATACAGATGTGGTTTTATGTATGTGTATGTATCATGAATTAGTAATTAATGAACTTTGAGTGTTATTTAATGCGTCAATTATATCACCTATTGAATATCTTAAAGCCCATTGTCTTACGGTAAAGCATACTCAAGATTAGATATGAAATATAATCATGTTTTATGCCATTCTGACCCAAATTGTAGCTCCATAATTTTACTAAGCGATTACATAGAAACCTCGGGTTCTATTGTACATGAAACGCCTCCATGAATTCATTAATCGGATGCCGGGACGAACAGACCGTGGTATCGCAAAAATAAACGAATGAAATCGTAATTAGGGTTAATGTTGACCAGATACCGCCCAGTTTCGTCTGCGGTTAACCTGTACAGAACTACCCGTTTAGATTTATAGGGTTTTCATACAAGATTTACGACTATCATTTATTATTCAGTATCTGCGGTACAATCAGGATTTATGACACACTTTTCGGTATGGTTTTATACGAATAAATAAACTATTTTATTGTAATATCTTAGCGCGGCGTATGATAAGTGTTTTTGCTGAATAAAGGTGTCTGGATATTTAAAATGCTCAAATGCGAAGTCTTTTCGGATTCATAACGTAACGTAAATATATTCTCGGGACGACGTTGTTGGTCTTCAGGTACATTAATTTTTTAAATAAAATAAAAAACAAAATTGTTGCAGACCACAGACACGGTAAAAATATAGACGAAGTGCTGCAAACAATCTAGTGAAGCCAAAAAAAAAACTCTGCTCCTTATTTATTTATTTATGTACACACAACACATTTTATTATAGATAACATACAGAACAAACACTTGAGCACAAAGGTATTGCTTATCTCTAAAAGAAATTTCTTCCAGCAGACCTGCGACAGGAAAGAAGGATAAAAGAAAGACGTAGACACAGTGTGTGACATTAAATACATACTAAATATAAACATACTTACGATAATAAATTATAAACTACGAATACATACCTCCTTCGTGTACAACCTCAAACCATGCTCATCCCTCTCAGTACACACGTCGCGGCATCACAGAAATAAAATGCCAAGTGATGCGCAGGGCGCGCGTGGCAGTACCATGCACATAGTGCAGGACATTTCAAAGCCTTTCTCAGCACGCCTTATGACTTGTTTCTAAAAATACTGTAACAAAAACCCGCAACAATACCTTATTGTGCTGTTTCTAACTGCAGAAACATAAGCTGTAAAGAACATTTGATTTTTTTTTATTTTTTAAATAATGACTTCAAAATGTAAGGCGTAGTTTGTTCGGAAAGATGCCACGCATAAATCGCAAGTAAACTTGTGATTACAACCATTCTATCTATTTCTGTGCGCGGCATCATCCAATAAGCATCGCGAAAGCAAATATCATTCAGGTGCATGGTGTGTGCGTAAGCGCTGGTTGCACACGAAGGAGCATAGTTTTTTTTTGGCTTCACTATGTTTGTTCGCAGCACTTCATCTATATTTTTTACTGTGTCTGTGTTGCAGTTTGTATTTTTTGTAAAAAATATATTGGTGTATTTTTTCAAGGTAGGTATATAAAATTGCTTGTCTGATGAATGGTAGAAATAACATGAACGTAATTTTTGATAGATTCGTTTGATTGTGGTCAATTTACTTTGAATTACAGATAAACAAACGTCAGTCCGTTTATATACAAATTAATGTACTTTGTGGTCCGTTTGCTTTGACGCTGAAGTTGTTGGCTAGTTATTAGAAATATTTTTTTTTTTTTTTTTTTTTTTTTATAGTATTGGGTGGCGAAACTAGCTAAAGGCCCACCTGATATTAAGTGGTTACCTTATTAACTTTGTGGTGGTATTAGAAATATAATAGAGTTATCAAGTTTCGGTGATATTGCATACGGAATTTATGAGGACATACAGAATAATTAGCGTGTTTTTCTAAGGCCCGTATTACAGAATAAAAATCAAGCATTAATCACTGTTTATGACACCATCTGTGGTCTAGTGGTTTAAGGGTCGGACTGCTGATCACGAGTTCGTGGATTAGATTCCCACAGGACACAAATATTTGTGTGATGAACATAAGTGTTTGTTATTTATTATTTTTACCGCATCTTACGCATGCGAAACGAAATCTATACGACTTTGAATTAACTGCAAAGTTAGTCGAGTCGGTTAAGAAACACTGTTTCTTAATAAGATATCGCTGACGTCACCCAAAGATGTACCAAGTGGATGAGAATTTCGTTACCACGAGCAGTGTTCACGGTAGCTTAGTGGCTAAAGCACTGGCGTACTGAGCCAGGAGTCGCAGGTTCGAATTCTGCTCGTGAGCGATTTTTTCTTTCCACAATTTAAATCGTTATAAGTGTTTGTGTTGGTCCGGGTGTTTCTTATATGTTTCTTATATCTATATTATAAGTATGTTTTTACAAAAAAAAAGTATATAAGTATTATATCCATTGTTTAGTATCCATAGCACAAGCTCTGCTTAGTTTGCGACTAGATGGTGCTGAGTAAAAATGACCCTAAAATATGTATATACTGTTTAAAGCTAGATTTGAGTTGAGCTTTATTTTTAGAATATTTCTCAAGCATAGATTCATTGATCACAGCTCAGCTGAGGAATCCAATCCGTTATACTACACTACTATACCACAGAATATCTAATAGGTAGTACTAACGTACAGAACGGCCACTAACCACCCCCCCCGCCAATTTAAGATTCCGTGCCCGCACCCCGCACGCACCAGCACTTTGACGGCAATTGGACTGCAAGATTGCAATGGATGTCAATCGCCAGTCGCTATATAAGCACGCCATCTCTGAGAACTACTGAGCCCGTATTGCCCTTTTCGAGCCCGTATTGCCCTTTTCGCCGATGATACGGCAATCTATTACACCGGCATGATCAATGCCGCTATTTCTCCTACCGTCCAATCCGCGGCCAACACCCTAGGTGACTGGTTCCGGAAATGGAGGATCGAAGTCAATCCCGAAAAAAGTGCAGCAGTCCTTTTTGACAAAAGGATCCTGACAGAGACCCGCATTAAGATGCACATACCTGTCACAATGTTTGGCAAACAGACCCCATGGCAACGCGAAGCCAAATATCTGGGCGTGATCCTTGATCGTAGACTGACGTTCAGACCACATATTCGCAGGGTGCGAAATCGTGCCACCTTCGTCCTCGGACGTCTCCACCCCCTACTCAATGCGCGCAGTAAACTGGCTACTCCCCTCAAAGTAAGGATATACACCACCTGTATCCGACCCATTCTCTCCTACGCTAGCGTTGTGTTCGCACACGTTAAGCCGGTGAGAATTCACATGCTCCAAACCCTTCAAAATCGTTTCATGCGAAAGGCCGTAGGCGCTCCATGGTACTTACGCAATGTCCAACTCCATCTAGGCCTCAAACTGCCGACCATCAAGCAGTATTTCAAGCATGTCTCTAAACGCTACTTCGATTCCGCTCCCAAGCATCCCAATCCCTTGGTCGTGGTGGCCACCGTATACCAGCCATCACATATCAGCAAAATTCGACGTCCCAGACACACACTCATCGAACCCGATGATGCTATAACCCTCCTCCAGGAGTCAAATAAAAATACAAGCACACTCCGACGCCGTCGTCCTAAATATCGTCCCCGCCGGCGAGGACCGACGCGACACCCACACAGATACCGAGAGTCCGACTCTCGAGAAACAGAACACGATGCAGCAGCGGCTGCTGGGGGGACCGGTGGCGGGGTCCCCCAGCTGCACCCTGAGTCGAGGTCCGAGCTCCCCCTGGGGACGCCCTTACGGTGTCGCTACCGGAGATAATCTCACCACGCGAGACCGGCCCTATGCTCTAGAGTAGTTCCTAGGAGTAGGCTTAATAGCCACTGGTTAGGATTAGGTAGGTCTTAGCCTCGCCGGCAAGGCTTGCCGATTAACGGCGATTCGCGATTAATGCGTCACACACACACCCGATATGCAGAAAGTCCGCCACTTTCGAGAAATTCATTCCTGACGCAGCAACGGCTGATAGGGGGACATAGGAACGGCGGGGTCCCCCTGCAATGCCCCAGTAAGCCGAGGTCCGTGCCCCCCCTTGGGGGACGCCCTTATGCGGTATTGCAACGGCGATTTTAGTTTTTAGGTGTAGGATTGGGGGAAAAACTTTCGGCGAATGGAGTCCGGCATGGGACTCTCCGCCACCAGCCCGGTTTAGCAGAAATGGTATCTCGGTGCGAGAGTCAATTCGAATTTAGAGAACTACTGAGATGCGCTTGGAACCCAGACGGCATTACGAGCGGCGAGCATCCCTAACAAAGACATTTCTATACTGACAGTATAATACCTTTATGATCCCTAACCTATACGTGTGGGTGCGTTCGTATACAGACGTTATTTTGTGCATGTAGGTGGTGCTAGCATTTATATTGTCCGAGGTGTGACTATACTAAGTAAACCTTGTTTTGCGAGGCCTTTTGCCATGCCTAATAGATGTTCAGAATGTTGGTATTCACCAAAAAAAGCCAGAGCTAGAGGGATTTTAATACTACTAGCCTTAGAGTAACAAGACAGAGTGATAATTTCATTCTCAAAGTTTCCCTCTAAGTTGAAGCACAAACACAATCGATGTGGGCTCACAAGCGTCACGTAAAATGTTCACTGACATACACGTAGGCACGCGTAAGCTGTACTGAACGTAGCATTTTAAACCCAACATGAATTTGCTTCACTCCGGGTGCGACTACTGCGGTTTTAAGGCTTATTATTCTAAGCTACTAGCCCATAGCTCAACATAATCTTTGAAAACATCATCTTTCAAAAAGTAAACAGTTTATAATAAAACAAAGTTTAACCGGATTAAATCGCGTACCTATATTATTTAAATTGGTTTTCCTGACGTTTCGAAAGAATTGCAGCATTTCGTGGTCGCAGGTAGACTAAGATGACAAGCGTCTTTATAGATATTTCTGAAAAAAAAAAAAAAACTACCGTACAATATTATTAATTAAAATCGTTTCGATGTACGCAGTAATCACTCACAATATCATTATCTTTTACAGTATTGCATGCTGTTTGGGACTTGATTATTTTAGGACTGGGTTCCAAACAGGTGGTAGCTGCCAACCATCTTCTCTATTAAAATTAGAAAACAGTAAACAGTTTAATAGTAGAAACGTAACTCCTGTTTTTTTTGATTTAAAATGCCTACAACAATTTTTTTCAATTAACCTCTACAAATTTACGTGTCAACGGTTAAAAAATATAGTTTACGCGGTAGTTTTCATTCTCATAAAATAAAAAAAGTTCTTACAGGTAAACCTGGCTCTGTGACATGATAACTTGGTTACAGTGTTGCAACTCCAATTTCGTTCGTTTGAAGTTATTTTTCATATTTGATAGCATTTTTTACCAGTCCAATGTATGGTGCAACGTGCAACCTACTTTTCGAAACTGCTGCAGGAATATTTGAGTCTTCTTTTATGATCTTTTTAGGATGTCTCAAACTATTGGTGACAAAATAATATTGTTTGAATGAAGACAGATCATATATATCTGAAGTAAAGAGATATGTTGATGAGCACCGTTTGTTCGGAAACCAATGTTGCCACTGACACAATGAAAATACATTATAATAAATAAAAAAATAAAAAAGCCTTTTTTATGTCTTAATTAATTAGTATGTTTACATAAGTGAACAAATCAATTAAGGACCCCTCGACGCGTATAGGCTTCCTCCAATAACTTCCAGACTTTTCTGTCTGAAGCTTTCTACATCCATGCCTTGTCTGTCATTTCTGCTATTTCATCTTGCCATCTTTCTATAGGTCTTCCTCTCTTCCTCTTTCCAATTGGGCCTTTCCACATGGTTGTTCTCTGGGTCCATCTGTCGTCGTCTAATTGCGCCAGGTGGCCCGCCCATCTCCACTTCAATGCTTGAGCGTGTTGAAGGGTATCCAGTACTTGTCTCTTCTTTCTTATCAGCGAATTTCGTTGTTTGTCTCTAAGTCTTATGTTAAGGATGCTCCTCTTCATCGCCCTTTGGCAAACTTGTATTTTGTTTTTTTCCATTAAAAATTCAAGCATAATAATGTAAGGCATGGTAAAAGGCATATGTTCATGACCTTAACTTTTAGTTTTAACGGTAAGTGTGATTTCATTATTTCTTTAAACTCCAAAACTTATTCCTGGTTTTTACTTTTCTTTTTACTTCCTCTATGTTTCTGTTTTTATTAAAAGATATTTGCTTACCAAAATATAAATAATCATCATCATCACGTAGTCTATCGTTTTTTTGTTTATTTTTATTTGTTCCTTTGACCTGTTTGTAAGTATTTTTGTTTTTAAGGTGTTCATTTCTAGGTCTAAACAACCGGCAGGACTGCGCTGTGTGCACTGTCTAATACAGTTCAGTACATTACAACACGATAAGACCAGCTGACGATACGCTTCAGTACCGTCCCGCTTCAGTTACGCTTGCTGTGGGTTTGCAGCTTTATTGTTCCGATATGCGCCACCGTGAGAGAGCCGCCTTAGTATTGCTGTTGCTTTGATCTATTCAAAACCGGCCTATGCCCGCGGCTTTTTATTTATTTATTTGTTCAGTGGTATACATAACAAAAACATTCTAAAGATGTAAACATACATCAGTATCATCGACTATACAAACAGGTAAACAAAAATATAGTTAACAAGGTAGGATATTAAATAAGTACAATGAGGGTAGATACCAGATAATATTTAGCTACATTATGAAGGAACGAACACCGGTGGCTGCGCGAGCCGTCTTTAAAAACAAAGTGGTGGAGGGTAGTATTTGTGTTGATACAGGTTGTTCCTACAAAAGCAGCAAACTTCTTGAGAATTTATTATACTTACATCATACATTAATAATCTAGTTATTTTAGGTGTAGGTAACTTGCAAGAAAAGTCTTCGTCTGCTTATAATTAGGTTTAAAATAGAAAGACGTTATCGCGCATCCCTTGGGAACTGTGTATCTTCCCGGGATAAAAAGTAGCCTAAATTAAAATCCGAATTAAAATTCAGGGTCAAATTTGGACTAGATACAGTCAACCGCAAATCAGTGGTAACAGTTTGACCTTGACAGCGTCTTTATTTCGTAAGCATTACGGGTGATTTTCGTAATGCAAGTATTGCCACTGACGTGTGGTCGACTGTACTAATAGATTAGACCGAATAACGTCTACGACAGTCAAGATTTACGGGCCAAGAATAATTTTAAAGAAAAGGGTTAGTAACTTGTCACTATCCGTAAGATATTGAAACCCTTACTTTATTTATCGCTGAAAGTAACGTCTCGTGGTGCTGACGTAACTATCGTTTAGTGATTTAGTGATACCTAGGGCAGTAGATAAAGGGGTGCTGGCCAGAAAACCTCCACGTGTGCCTGACGGCTGCTTGTCCTTCTGGACACGTCTGGAGGGATCGGCAGTTGTTTGGCCGGTGCATCCTGGGCACGGACAATAAAATCCTGCCGAGGTTTTAACCTTCGGGGGATTTTATTGCCTGTGGCGAATATTCTGGCGCGGGAGGGGCCCGTTCTGGGCCAGTAGGGAGTTGCTCCACGAGAGGGCAGAGTGGAGGAGCAGGGGCGGGCCCAGTGTGCACTCACCCTGCCATTGGGCAGGCAGCGAGGGGACTGTATTTCCCTGCCCCCGTCGATCTCGTAACCCCAGGTGTGCCCGCTGAGTAGTGTTCTCGCGCCTCTTGGGACCGAGGGTCTTGGTTTCACCGCCCTGACCGTGAGGGAGAAAACCTCTATAAAAAATTACGAGAGGTAGGGACTGCGAGCAGCAGACTCGGGGTAGTCTGCTGCCCGACCAGCAGCTGGCGTAGCTGGCACAGCCGGCGTAGTTGGCGCAGCTGGTAAAGGCCCATGAGGTGAGGTGGAGTGCAGTGTTCCGTGTGCGCCACAAAGGAGGGTGCGGCTAACGTAAGGTCGCACGGGGAGAAGGGGCTCGCCTGCTTGTGGCGGGCCAGGACCCGTCGGGGGTGGTTGTGTGAATACTCACGGGTTCCCACGCCCCCGGCTAAGGTAGTTGAAGGAACACCTAGGTGTTTTAGTCGGTAAGAGTCCGACACTGGCTCCGGCTACCCCGAGCGGAGAGCGTCCATGAGGATTTCCCCAAAGCAAAAAAAAAAAAAAAAAAAGGGCAGTAGATAAAGATTATAGGGATAATACTTTTGAAGTTCAGGTAGTAATCCTTCTCATCATCAATGTCTTCTTCCATTTTTGTCTATCAGCCGTCATCCTATCATTTACATTTTCATCTATATCATTTTTCACGCAATCCATCCATCTTGTTTTTGGTCTCTCTCTCCCTCTCCACCATGAACATTCATATACATCACCCTCTTAGTAACATGCGTTTCATCCCTCCTCATCACATGCCCATACCAACGCAAACGATTTCCCTTCAACTTTTCTATTAATGGCGCCACTTTCAAACTTCCTTTGATATTTACGTATCCATTCTTTTCACTCCACAAATCCATCTCAAAATTCTCATCTCTGCTACATGCAATTTTCTTTCATCCGTCTTCTTCAGGGCCCAGCATTCCGATCCACACAGAACAAGAGGTCTTATAACAGATTACTGGGTAGGAATCCTACTAATATTAAAAATGTGAAAGTATGTTTGTTTGTTTGTCCTCCAATCACGCTGAAGCGGCTGAACAGAATCATCATCAGCCTATCACAGTCCACTGCTGTACGTAGGCCTCCCCAATAGCATGCCACCTCGACTTGACTTCTATCATGACTTCTATCCTCGGCCATTCTTATCCAGATTCCACCAGCCACCTTGCATAGATCGTCACTCCATTTAGCATTAGGGTGTCCTACGCTACGTTTTCGGATTCGCGGTCTCCACTCTAGAACACGTCTACCCCAACAACGGTCATCAGGTCTTCGGCTAATATGTGTTTATTATTTACTGACCTTAATACCTATTACATTGTTCTCACACAAATCTTGCCAAAATATGTAACAAACAGACACTGTACCATTTATTATTAGAAAAGAGTATATCCATGTAGTTTCTTGTCGGCTCCTCTTCATAGGACCATCTTTTTGTAATAGTGGAAATAGATCTTTAAACAACTTTCAGAAAATTCCATGATAATGCTTATCTATACTACTATTACTTGTTCTATGTCTATACCAAGATTTGTTGTATTGTATTTGTTAAAAAAGATTTGTTTGTAGTCAATAAACTCTGAAACTACTAAATCGATTTTAATAAACCTTTCACGATTAGAAAGCTACTTTATCCAGAAGTAACATAGGTTAATTTTATTTCAGATACGCGGGCGAAGCCGCGGGCAAAGTCTAGTTCAGAATAAAAACATTCAAACAACAACATTTTTTTTTAAACTACTTAAACGAAGTTATGGAATTCGAACTATAAATACGAAGCCGTCACAAATATCAGTCACACATACCAAATCACGGAAACAAGATTTGAAAACAAAATCAAAAATTCCGCATCCCATCCAGCTCAGGTGATAAAATAAATATTTATAGTAAATAAAAGTGTTCCGTATCTCGCAAGATCCAGTGGGAGAGGAAGGAAATCAATTGATAAAGTTGGAATACACAGTATTCCCCGGCAGAGCGATACGTTTTCATTTGCCTGTCGCATCTAGAATCTGTGATTGTACCAAACCGGCACATAAATTCAAGGGGAAAACATAAAAGTGGGGAATAGGGGCATGTGGAGAGGTATTCTGTTAACGTATTTTGTATAGAATTGTTGTTTGTACTTGCAAGGATTCTGTTATTATGTGGGATTTGAGTACTTGACCTATTGAAGTTTGTTGCTTTGATTCTTTGAATTTAGTGTCAATTTTTAGGTCTATCTATCCCACAGAGAATGTTAAAATACTAAAAATCAGCATTGCATTTGAATTCAAAAGCATTTTAAAGTAACCCTCTTGTTTTACCGCCAGTGATGTTGACCAACAAGGGAATAGATACTTATAATACATTCCCTTATTGTTCTTGGTTCCACAAGCTTTTGTTATCTTGAACACTGAGGTAATATTATGGATTACGTACTAGAGTAGACATTACGAACAAGAAATATCGCGTAACTTGCTGGCCGCGGACCACGCGCGGCCCGAGCCCCGCTCGCGCCGCGCGTGGTTGAGAGTGCAGGAGCTCTAAGGCGTGTTACAAACAATCAATTTGAGGCGTACAATCTTCTCTAGTACGTAGTACAATATTACCTAGATAGACCTATTATATCTATCTATACATACTAGCAGACCCGGCAAATGTAGTCCTGCCCGGAAAAATAGCGCCACATAAATCATTAAAATCGTCCCTGCCGTTTAGGAGAAGATCAGTGATATATGATATACCAACAGCAGCGCCACCAATTGTGTTTTAAAACATCCAGGAACCCATTGAAATACACACACAAAATTTCATCCAAATCGGTCCAGCCGTACAGGAGGTGTTAGGTGGTATTAAGATATAATTACTTGTCCTGACTGACTCATTGATTCATAAACGCAGAGCTTAAGCCAATGGGGCTAGAAACATGAAATTTTGACAGTTTAGATACCTTTTATGACGTAGGCATCCACTTTTTCTTCTTCTATCGTGTCGACATGAGCTACATAATGATAACAGCTCATGCCATGGGGAAAAGATTAGTCAGTCAGTAGGTTGGTAGTGGGGCTGACTGCCCAGGATGCGCTGGACGATCAATTAAATATCGTCACGTGGAGGCTCTTTTAAATCATCCACTAAGGTAGGATTTTTAATAATTCCTCCCCTAAGGGGGTAAAATAGGGGTTGAAAATTTGTATGAAAATTCTTCATTTTTGAAGTCAGATGTATAAAAAAATGGTATTTAGCTTTATGGTTGAAAATAAAGAAATACTCACGTATTCTAGTGTCTTTGGAAAATTAACCCTTAAGGGGGTAAAATAGAGGGTAGAAAGTTTGTATAAAATATCGTGGGAGCACCCACAGAAGTTTTTGATGAAGGCACAGCTAGTATTAAATAATTGTAGATTAAATTATTTATTTATTTATTCTGCACTCAAATTCAGTTAGACTGCCTCGTTGGTCTAGTGGTCGCAAGCGCGACTGCTGAGCGTGGGGTCCTGGGTTCGATTCCCGGGTCGGGCAAAGTGTTATTGGGTTTTTTCATTAGGAAATTCTCAGTAGCAGCCCGGAGTCTGGATTTGTGCCCGGTCAATGGCAATAGGCTCGCCCCCTATTACATGGGACTATAACCTAACTGGCGAAATGTGGGTGTACTATACACCTCTGCCTACCCCTTCGGGGAAATACAGGCGTGATGTTATGTTATGTTGTTATGCTATGTTGTTCAAATTCAGTTGCTGAGATTTAACCTTAATATTTACTTTCGTAACCCCATAAAAAATAATTGACATTTTCAATTTAACCCTCTTTGTAAACAGCTTGAATGTGTACTAAATACAATTATGAGATCGTTTCACACGTACGCTTTTTACTGCAAAAGGAGGATCGAACGTGAGATAAATAGCTAATATCGAGGATTTGTGGCTAAGCGGTGGCGGTTTAATTTCCCCGTGGGAAATACATGTAAAAGTGTATATATGTAAAGCGGGCGAAACTATTAAATTGGAGCTGTAAAATTTATTACGTGTTGGACGTTTTATCTTTGCGGTGTGTTTCTGCTGTTTTAAATGCGAATGAAGAATAAAAAGCGTCAATGGTGAAGTTTGCGTGAATCGAAGCTCTAAACTGAAGAAAATTGCAGTTTTAATGAAAAAGGCCAATTATCGTTATTAAAAACGTTTTCAACACACTTGCTCGTAAAGTGGCTCTTATTGCATAGCTTTTAGGTTCATAATGTGGCTTATAACGCACGCGTGCTTTTTAACCGACGAAAAAAAGGAGGAGGTTCTCAATTCGACGCGTATAATTTTTTTTTTTTTTTTTTTTTTTTTTATGTATTACCACGCATTACTTTTTACAGAGTGGTCCGATTTTGATGAATTTTTTAATGGATAGGGTATATCTTGAAGATGGTCCCATTTAAATTTCAAAATCAAAATCCACCCCTAAGGGTAGTAAAACAGGGGATGAGTTTTTGTTCACCCACTGAATTCTTACCTGTTAACCGATTCTGTTGAAACTTGACACACATAAATATAGTTCTAGACACTACGACATAATGGAGACCTGGAGTTAGATTTTAACCACAAAAAAATGAAAAATAAAACTTTTTAACAAAAAATTGAACCGACGAAAAGTGAAACTGAAAAGCGAAAAATAACTAATTATGAGTCGGCGCCAAACAACCAATCAGCGAAGATCATTAAATTACTTTAAATAAATAATAAAAACAACGTCACATCAAATACAACGTGAAATTTTCAACGATAAACAATAACTTTCCAAAAATGCGTTCTCCGCTCGGCCACTTGCAACTTACGCGCACTTTGCTTGTTAAAAGTTCGTTTGGCGCCGACTCATAATTTGTTATTTTTCGCTTTTCAGTTTCACTTTTCGTCGGTTCAATTTTTTGTTAAAAAGTTTTATTTCATTATATTATTGCACTATTGCTTTTTACTTTATAGTTTATTTTTAAATCGCAGCAAAGAGTTTTATGCCTGAACTAAATTAAACATTTTTGGGAATAAATCAACTGTATTATTTAAAATATGCTATATAAACATTTCATTTCATCAAATTATTAATTTTTGTCAACAAATTAATATTAATTTGTGTTATAAATTAAAAAATCAATTTATAATATTTTTATATTAGGCTGTATGGCGGTTTCCTTAGACCACCTGCGCGCGCATAGCTGTATGTCACCGCGTTCGCGCGCCATTTTTATAATTTTTCACAAATTCAATATTTGTCTAAAATGTGTAATTTATGTTTTTTTCCTCGCAAGTGTGTAGAAAAACGTCGTATGACACGCGTGAGCATTGACTATTATACTCTCGGCTCCATTACGCCCTCGCCTTCGGCTCGGGCTGCAATCCAGCCTCGAGTATAATAGTCAACTTAGCTCACTTGTATCATAATGTACTATTAAACCATTGTTCGAAACTAATCTCAATTTAAATCTCAATCATCTGTTAGTAGATGTTCTTTTTTGCCATTTATTTGTGACACTTAAGTCACCAATAAACATCTCAGTTTTCGGTCGGTGTCGGTACTTGAACCAAGTCACCGAAATCGCTCGTAGAATTAGCAAGCTGAAGTGGCAGTGAACTGGCCATGTCTGTCGAAGGATTGATGGCCGTTGGAGCAATTTTTTGAAAAAGCTCTATGTCTCTTCTTTAATTATGGAAATGCATAATAATAGCATAACATAGCATAACATAATAATAAAAAAAGCACAAACAACAACATAACAAACAACAATAACATAATAATATAATATAGCATAGCATATAGTTTATATATGCATATAATAGGTTTATTTAAATTATTTTCTCAGTTTTTATGCTTAACATTAATATTATATCCTTTCTTTACAAATGCTGACATTACATAAAAATTATTAATATACTGCAGGTAGAATAATGTGCATAACATAACAATAACATAACATCACGCCTGTATTTCCCCGAAGGGGTAGGCAGAGGTGTATAGTACACCCACATTTCGCCAGTTATGTTATAGTCCCATGTAATAGGGGGCAAGCCTATTGCCATTGACCGGGCACAAATCCAGACTCCGGGCTGCTACTGAGAATTTCCTAATGAAAAAACCCAATAACACTTTGCCCGACCCGGGAATCGAACCCAGGACATTGGCGCTTGCGACCACTAGACCAACGAGGCAGTCAATAAATACAAATTGGCAATAATGTTAAATTATAGTTAATAGGTGTAATAATATGCAATTATAGGTAAATGTATATTGAAGTAGTTTAAATTAATAATATAAGTAATAATATTGTCAAATTGAATTTTTATGTTTAAATATTGCATGCTGTGATACGGCCAAATTTGTGGAACATACATTTAATTTATAATATCCTCTGTACAATATTTCACGCAATAAATTATAAATAAATAAATAAACGTGTCCTTGAGTGGAGAGCGCGAATCGGCAAACTCAGCGTAGGGCGCCTCACAGTCAGGTAGACCGACGACCCGAAGAAGGTAGTTGGGGTGAAATGGATGCGTAAGACAGAGGACCGAGTTTTGTGGCGCAAATTGAGAAAGGCCATGACCAGCAGTGGACTGTGATAGGCTGAGTTGATTGATAGATTGAATGATACTTGACTGTCTCGTGGGTCTAGTGGTCAGAAGCGTGACTGCTAAGTGATCCTGGGTTTGATTCCCGGGTCGGAAAAAAAGTGTTATTGGGATTTTTCCGTCAAGTAAATTTCTCAGTAGCAACCCGTAGTCAGGAAGTTGGCGGCGTTAATATACCCCCGTGCCTCGGATACAACGAAAAGCTGTCGGTCCTGCGTCTGATCTCTCTCCGGTCGTATTGGATTGCCGTCCCCTCAGATTATGAGAGTGAGGGTATAGAGAATAAACCTGTGTTTGCGCACACACTTGTACTATAGTATGTCCCAAGTAGATGGCTAGTCTCCATTGAGATTAGTCGCTATGACCGGAATTCAGCCAGGAGGATATTATTGTTATTACTCTTGACATGAGATATTGGTTCTTACGGATCTAAAAACAGGCCACTACTGGATAGAGAACAGCTGATGAAAGATCGTACGAATAATTCGTTATGAATCCTTTTGCGAGTTGGTTTATATCAATTCTGCATAATATATAATACTTTAGTCGCATTTACGACACCCTTGGGAAATGAGAGGATGATCTATTTATATTTAAGGCGTCCATGTCTAAAACGCATATAATATATTGTTATTACATACGTGAAACATAGTGTATATCTCAAGAGGAACATCTGAATATACCATTATTATTCTAGGAACATTATATTCGCATTTTGTAGGTTCTGATGGATATTTCCATCATACATTTTTTCGAGTGATAGATAGGTGTGATAGGTATACAAGCCTTAGTACTACACCCATCAATAGTCTGTCGAATAAATGTGTTTACATATAAAAATAAAAAGGAACTTTACATCCCATATATTTAATAGCAACACCAAAGAAATATTAAAGTACATTACTCGGACGAATAAAAAATGGCGGACGGAATCTCGCTAAGAAAAGATTGAAGCACTTAGTTTTTTCCTAAACCCACTATAATTTTGACAGAATTTTAACACACCAGATATATATTGTTATTTTATTTGTGACACTACAAAAATGACCGTCACACGAGATTTGTTGCGTATTCGCGGCTTTTTGTCTTACTATGGGTGTGAATGTGTGCGTGCTAGCCCGTAGTTTTAAGCGAGTCATCTTACTATGTGTGTTTAGCGAGATTCCGTGCGATTCCACCTTTTTTATTTGTCCAAGGTACATTACGACGACGTCTGTGGTCTAGTGGTTCGAGTATCGAACTGCTGATCACGAGGTCGTGGGTTCGATTCCCACAGGACACAAATATTTGTGTGATGAACATAAGTATTTGTGTTTGTCTGGGTGTTTCTTATGTATTATAAGTATGTATTTACTAAAAAAAAAATTGTATAAAAGTATTATATCCATTGTCTAGTACCCATAGTATAAGCTTTGGGACTAGATGGTGCTGTGTAAGATGGCCCAAAAATATTTATTTATTATTATAATCAAAAGGTTCTAAAGGCCAATTCACGTAATTAAAAACGTTCAAAATATAGTTCCAAACTAATCTCAAAGCTTTAAATCTCAATCTCCTGACAGTAGATGTTTCTGATTGCCGTTTATTGGTGACATTAATGACCTAAGTGTCACTAATAAACGACAAAAAGGAACATCTACTGTCAGAAGATCGAGATTTAAAGCATTGAGATTAATTTGGAACCATATTTTGAATGTTTTTAATTATGATAATTGACCTTGAGATCGTTGTTTCAAATTTCTTCGTAAAACCTTTAGATGTAGAAGATGTAAAAGGTATTTTATATCATAGTATACATACTGGGTGTAAGGGGAACGCTTCCGAAAACGAAGATAGGTGCTGGGGGTCTACTCCCATTCGACGATATTCGATAAATCGTACGATTCATCGCACAATTTGCTGATCCGGTCAACCATCGTTCCCTTATCGCATGCGATGATCGTGTTTTGACGTTTGTTTTTCTCATCTCCGGTAAATTGTATACGACTATGAACCGTAGTCTATCTTAATTGTGCCTTTTTTATGTGCCTATCTTTATTATATAAGTATCAGTCGGAACGAAAGTTCGTACTTCGTTCGTCGTTCGTAAAACGCGAGTAGACCTACTGGTGATTACTGATACGAAAACAATAAAAGAAATGCGATTCTTTTTTAGATTTTTTCATATATATTTTTTTGCATTTTTCATTATGTATGTATCAAAAAAATATGAAAATCTAAAAAAAGAATCGCATTTTTTTTCGTGGTTTCGTATCAGTAATCACCAGCACTATCAACTATCTTCGTTTTCGGAAGCGTTTCCCTGACACCCTGTATAACACTTTTTCATAATCTATACAGAAACAAAACACTGAGAATTCTGAACATTTTGATTTACCTAATTGTTACTTATAATTTTAACAATGTCCTCTTAGCCGAATTTCGGTCAAATCAGCAAATCTCAACGGAAACTAGCCATTTGCGCATGACATATTATAGTGCACAAGAGTGTGCACTATAATATGTCATGCAGGTGTACTCTCTATAATCCGATGAGAAAGCAATCCGACATGACCGGAGAGAGATCAGCAAGACCGATGGCTTTACGTGCTCTCCGAAGCGCGGGGGTATTGTACCGCCAACTTCTTGACTCCGAAATGATGCTGACAAATTTTATCGACAGAAAAATCCCAATAACACTTTTTGCCCAATCCGGGCATCGAACTCACGCCCACGCGCTTAGAAGTCGCGCTTGCAACCACTAGATTAACGAGGCAGTAAAAAAAATGTCAAATTGTTCATAACGAAGAAGCATCAATAATAACAATCTCCCAACGCATCAATCATAATTAAAAAAACAACTGTGTTGCCACACCACAATTAAAATTTTTCAACAATTTCTATAAATATACATTTAATCGACATACTATATTGAGCGCAGACAAATATGAATAAGCAAATATCAAATCTAATCGTATATAATCTATCGGCAAATGAGTCGGCAGATTGGCTCATAAGGGTCAATATGACTGACCGCTATAGATAACATCAGTAGCCAAATAAACGCTTGATAGATCCAGTCCAGTCCGCAGGCAAAAAATATATTTTTCTCTTTATTTTTCTCGTGTGTACAGTCGAATGAAGAGAAAAATATGCAGGCCAGATATAGATGAAATTTTCTCAAGAAATTATGTTTTTTTTTTAATCTAATGTTTTTGTTAAAAATAATGCTATTTCCTTGGCATTTTATTGTTATTAACACAATTAAATAAGACGTTATGTTTTGTTTTTACTATAGTGTATCGTATTCTGTCATTCGTGTATATATTATTGTAATGTTTAGTTATAATTATTATTTTGTACAATATTCATACACAATTTTAATTGTTAGTGAAAAATAACGAAAAGTGACTATTCACTAACCATAAAATGAAACTAATTGAAAAAGCATATAATTATTATGCATGAGTGTAAGCCAACTGGCAGATTTCGTAGATCATAAAATATGTATGTGTGTATGTACCTACCTACATAAGAATTAAGATCTTTTGTAACCAAACAACTATTCAACTAACCAAATATATATTCTATTCTAAAGTGTGTTTATACAAAACTTTCAATCAGAATTTCCTGAAAATAATCGATGTTTTTGAGTCAAAAATGTGATTCAAATATTATTAAAATAATTGATAAAGAATTATAAAATCTTTTCATATATTATTAAATGTACCAAGTGTTATTGAAATAACTGGAAACCTCTTAAGGGGTCATTGTACTTGTCAGCATGAACAACTTTTACTATGAGACCAACCCTGAAATCCAGAAAAAAACAGATATTCCCTACATTTTGTCGATTTATGTGAACACAAATGTAGGGAGCAACTGTTTTTTTTCGCGATCCACGATACTAAAAATTTTCATACTGATGAGTACAATGACCCTTTACGAGGTTTTAAGTTATTTTAAAAACACGTTGTATAGTAAAGAAAGAAGAAAGAAAAATATTTATTTGACACAACTGAGATACATACAAAAGAAAGGATATACATGAACAAGAAATAGATATAGTGAAGAAGTAACAAAGCGAGGAAAAAGTCATTGACAGTCATGCGCCATGTGTGTCTCAAAATTGTGACAAATGGGCGTCCAGCTCAGCATATTGCCAGGTTATTAAACCTGACGCTGGTATTCTGCTGGATCCCTCCTGTGACGTAGGATGTCGAACAAACTACACATTAGTAATAGTTAGTGAGTGTGTGTGTGTATTAAGAGTGTGATTATGAATAGAAATATTTATATTAAGTATACGATAAATATATGTGAGTGACTAAAATATAATTAGATAATTTGTAAACAACGTGATGTGATACTCGATAAAATACTACCAAATAAAAAACCAATAATAGATTAAAGACATAAATAAATAATTTTTCTCTGGTTCCGCAGCAGGGCATAGCGGCTATATAGTAGTAGCTAGTAGTATGGCTAGTACGTTTTGGAGATTCTGCAACTTTTTGTTCGATTGTGCGGGTACATATTATTATGTTATATACATAGAAGCGTTTGTAATATATGTATTTTTCTTATTACGCATACTTTTTATCTTACGAGGTAAGTAAGCGGTATGAAAATGATTGTACTGCTTATGCTTTGTATAAAATAACATGTTGGTTTTTGGGGAAAATATTATTTATCTCGTGGTAAAAGTCTTTTATCTTGTTTGTTTTGATGAAACGGATCAGATAATGCCCACGATATTTTTGGATTTCCCCATTAATAAGTAAGATCACGCAAATGTATGTTTTCCCTAAATGTTACTATTGTAAGAAATAGTTATGCTAAAAAAAATAAAAAATTTACCCAAAATTTGTGTTACTTTACTATGGCGTTCATCATGACTTTTTAGTACTAAAAGTCATCATCATCATCATCATCATCATTTCAGCCGAAAGACGTCCACTGCTGGACATAGGCCTCCCCCAAGCATCGCCACAACGACCGGTCCTGTGCCTTCCGCATCCAGCGGATTCCCGCGAACTTCACCAGGTCGTCGGTCCACCTTGTGGGGGGTCTACCCACGCTGCGCCTTCCAGTACGCGGTCGCCACTCCAGAACTTTACTGCCCCTAAAAGTCATAAAAAGTCTAAAATCAAAAACAAAATACAAGGACCTTCAAAAAAATATTTTTTTGAACGATTTTTGTTACTGCTCTTTCTTAAAAACCAGCCAAGTCTGAGTCGGACTCACGCAACAAGGGTTACGTACCACCCATCGATACTTGTATAGGGACCCCTTTGATTTTAGGTTTTTTTTAGTTTTTAGTATTTGTCGTGATAGGCACTATAGGAACTAATTTTCTGTGAAAATTTCAACTGGTTATTTATTACAGCCCTGTGACAGACAGACGGACGGACGAACGGACGGACAACATAGCGAGAGTAATAGGGTCCCGTTGGCTGCCTTTGGGAATGGAACCCAAAAAAATGGTAATACATACAAGAGTCCGACTATCACTTGGTTTAAAAATATGCTCATGTATATATAGCAAAGATACACTTTTTGTGGGTATTTTGACGCTTTGATTTCAGTAGAGTTATTTTGGGTTACACACTCCTATTTTGAACTATAAATAAATCCCGCATTATAACCGGTTTAAGTTCACTTTTGTTTCACTTCAAGTAAAAGGAAAAGTAATAAAATAAAATAAAGAAAAAAAAAACGCGAGGCGTCGGGTGACGCTCGACAGAAGCGAAGCTTCTACGTATTTGCAAGCGCGGATTGAACGCCTACCTGAGTTAACGGTGACGTTTTTTCTCAGTTCACTCCCGAGGGACAGACGCCCGAGTGAGAGACTCGCTTCAAAAGTAAACTTTTCAAATAAATAAATCCTAAACTAAACTAGTGTAAAATATGATTAGAACACTCATATAATACCCAGGGTCTTAGTGCGAACTTAAGCCGTGTGAACAACGAGAAATTCTCACTAAAGCTGCATAAACCCTACTAAATGTACTCATAAAGTTTCTTACTAACTTGTAGTCACATACGACCACGTGAACAATAAACTTCGCATTTTATTTAGCAAAAATAAAAGGCCAGTTTACATTCGACCCCGATAAAAATAATTTAATGACTAAATGTTTTTTACTTTCTACGTAGGTAGCATTCGCATATTCATGAATTTTTACAAAAAAATGTGGCCGTGTAAGTAATAAAATGTAAAATTTACACTTAGCATCAGAGGGTTAGCCCGTAATATACTGGTGTACGGTCTCGTAGCTCTGCAGTCAGTGTAGCGTCATCGCGGTCGAGAACGGACGTCTACGCCGTAGCACGTAGCACCGTAGTTCGCGCTACGAATCGCACACCTTCAGTGACAGTTCGATTTAAAAGTATTTCAGCAAGTTATTTTCAGAGTTTTCTTTTTTCTTTTTATATGTGTAATTTAGATTGTGTAGTGTTGTCTACGTTCGAGATTTTTCAATGAAAGTAAGTATTTAATGAGTTTGTCTCAAGTTTTTATTGTTCGAAGTTTTGTTTGTTATGGTGTCGCGTAGACGTCTCATTATTTGTTTTAGTGCTAAACTTTATACGTCTTAGAGACGTAATTAAATATTTTGTTTAACGACTCGGCATTTTTTGGCGACATGGTTGTTGTTCGAAACATGGTCAAGATGATGGTCATCATTTATAGGTGCATAAATTATAGCTTAACTACATTTTTTGATACCAACTAATTTAGAAATTTGCATGTATATGATATGGGTGAATGTATTTTAATATTATTATTTTTCTTCATACATCCAACGAAGTTAATAAATAGACACGCGTTCTCATATAAGCAACATCTTCCAAATTCAGTTGACGCAACCGTTGATAAAATTTGCGTGTGCTCGCGAGACAGCTGTCAAGTGAACTAATGACAGATGACAGTATGGTTTCGGAACCATAGTTCGTGTAACCATGTTCTTCTTAACAGTGCATCTAGTACGTAGTACATATATATCGATACATACTATCTCTACATACATACACCCCACATTCACATACACATTCCACACAAACTCACACACCCCGACACACATTAACATACACGCATGCAACAAATTTTTTAATTGTTATAAGTTTAATTGTAAGAGTAGCATTTAACATAGCAACAAATACAAAACATACTACAATGTTGTACAAAAAAAAAAAAAATAAGGGGATCGGGTCTGTTACTCCTTAATACAGGTTATTGTGTAGCCTAGCTAGAAGAACAGCACTTCACCCACTTGATTGAAGATTTCAATGTACCCACCTATTATATAGAAATTACTAATGTTTTTACTACAATCTCTTTTAATGAATAAAAAGTTTATTTAGTATTATTTCCTTTATTCAATTGCATATACATATCGATTATATTTTTAAATATTTTTACAAAACAGAAAAACAAAAAACATTTAAAAATAAAAAATAAATAGTGGCCCACCGGTATCGGGTACAGGGACCAAGCTACCGGCGGTCAGGGCTCCAGAGAAAGGAACCTCCTAACAATACGCCGTATCTAGGAAAACCGCTTTCTGCATCAAGCCCTTGACCCAGCCGCCTAACGAGAGCCTCATGAGATGGTAGTCTAGGCTCTTTGCTACAAGGCCATTGGCCGTAACAACTATCGGCACAATGATTGCACATATCGATTATATTTTTAAATATTTTTACAAACAAAAAAAAAAAAACATTTAAAAATATACAAAAATAGTAGCCCACTGGCATCGGGAACAGGGTCCAAGCTACCGGTGGTCAGGGCCTCAGAGAGAGGAACTTCCTAACAATACGTGCCGTGTCCAGAAGAACCGCTTTCTGTATCAAGCCCTTGACCCAGCTGCCTTATGAGACC
The DNA here is from genome assembly GCA_949699075.1 of Asteroscopus sphinx. Taxonomy (NCBI): domain Eukaryota; kingdom Metazoa; phylum Arthropoda; class Insecta; order Lepidoptera; family Noctuidae; genus Asteroscopus; species Asteroscopus sphinx. The sequence goes on from OX453013.1 coordinate 20,174,972, forward strand.
CTCTGCAAGTGTTGGTCGAGGCTCTTTGCGATTATCCCATTGGCCGTAACTTAAATCGGCACGATGACTGCTGAGTCCACATCCCACATGTCGACAACCTCGTGTGCCAAGTCAAGATATTTTATTTCTTTATCTTTTTCGGCCTTCACGAGATTCCCGTCATGCGGGACGATGACATCAACAATCATCGTGCGGCGCTCCGATCGATCTATCATCACTATATCAGGCTTATTGTGTACAATAGTCCTATCAGTGATGATAGACCGATCCCAGTATAACGTGACATGACCATTTTCGAGAACTGGGTCGGGCATATACCTGTAGTATGGTACTTCTTTTTCCACAAGGCTGTATTTCAAGGCAAGTTGCTGGTCCCCAGGTTGTGTCTGTGCAAATACTCACCGTTAGCAAGACGAGAACTACCAGAAATAATATTCGGATGAATTACCCGGGACAGTGGCATGCCCGACATATGTCAACTGTGCCGTCCTTTATAATATATTTCCGGTAGTTGTTCGTCATGTTAACTTCGTCCATAATCGCACAGACAAAGCCTTCGGTCTCTCCGAAGAGGTCACCAAAACGCAGCCAGGATACGGACGCTTTAAAATCTACTTTGGGCCCATGAAGAGCCCGGTAGAAGCGTCCGTGAAGATCCTTGCCCTCCTCCCTGTGGTCATTGGTATCCAGTACCACAGGTTTGCGCCATTTCTCTTTAGCCAAAGAAAGCAGGGTGAGTCCCTTAGTATTATTATTATTATATATCAAAAAAAGTTAACTAGCCCATTACTGTCCCACTGCTGAGTTCTGGTCTGTTCACATAAAGATAAAAATTTACGGCTGGGTGTCTAACGATAATTATTTTGTTCTAGCCCATGTCCAATGCTAATTCGGCTTACCCCAGAAAGATGTTATCTCGCATCCCTCAGTAATTCCTAACCTACCGAGATAAAAAGTATATTTTATGTTAAAACAGGTTTTGGTGTATCTGTGCGCCATATTTCATGCAAATCTGTTCAGCCGTTTTATCGTGATTGAAGGACATAACATAACATCACGACTGTATTTCCCTGAAGGGGTAGGCAGAGGTGTATAGTACAGTCTAACAAAGCAATTAGTATACAGGGTCACCAGATATAGATGAAGATTTATCAGGAAGTTATTATAGAATGGTTTGATTAAGGTTTTGTATAAATACAGTTTAACTTTGTCCGTTATTAAAATGGTATTTGCCTCCGAAAACATCCATAATCTTCTGAGAAAACTTCATTTATATCTCTCTGCCCTGTATACCAATTGCTTAGTTAGACTACTCACATTTCGCCAGTTATGATTAGTCCCATGTAATAGGGGGTGATCCTATTGCCATTAACCGGGCACCAACCCAGACTCCGGGGTGCTACTGAGAATATCCTAATAAAAAACACAATAACACTTTTACCCGACGCGGGAATTGAACCCATGAACGCTCAGCAATCGTGTTTGCGACCATTAGACCAAAAAGGCAGGCCAAACAGAGATTGAAGGACAAACAAACAAAAATGCTTTAGCATTTTTAATATAAGTAGGATAAAACCAAGGCTACATAATTTAGTAACTTTATACATTAATATACTTATTAAATTTGTGTACCATTTTCTCTATTTGTATAAAAAACCACAGGCCAATTATCCATGAAACTAAAATTAAGCTTATGTAATAATAAAAATTATTAAAGCTGTACTCAATTTTTAACATACTTTAAAATGAAGGAGGTTATCATTACTATTTTGTTTGATACTTAAATTATAAACACGGCTCCTTTGACCAAAACTAATGTATAAAGACTACATAAATCTCTTATTTACATACAATATCACATAACCTCAAATTCCACTTCATCATCATCATCATCATGACTGGGTCGCTGGGACAACTGGGCGAAATGCTGCACAGCTTAAACGGAGCCTCTCGACGTGTCGGTCTCGGCATGAATCTGGACAAGACTAAAGTCATGTTCAATATGCATGTCATGCCGAGGCCAATATTCGTCGAAGGGTCGGCACTCGAAGTTGTAACGGAATACGTCTACCTAGGACAGGCAATTCAGCTTGGTAGACACAACTTTGAGAAAGAAGCCAACAGTAGGATCCGTCTGGGCTGGGCAGCATTTGGCAAATTTCGCAGAGTCTTCTCGTCGCCTATACCGCAAAGTTTGAAGACAAAACTTGGGAGAGGCCTATGTCCAGCAGTGGACTGCGATAGGCTGAGTTGATGATCATCATCATCAACCCATTACTGTTCCACTGTTGGGTACGAGCCTCTTCTCAGAATAAAAAGGTTAAGGCCTTAATCCACCACGCTGGTCTAGTGAGGGTTGGCTTGGTTGGTTCCACTTGCGACACTTCAAACCTCAAAGTACTTTTTCTCTATCTACTCGAAAATACAAACTGAAATTTCAGCGTGTCTATTGTCAATCTTTAAATCAATAAGTGAACATTGGAAATTGTTGTACCTTTTTTGCATGTATTATAGAAGTAGAGGAATTTAACATTTTATTTAATTTTTCATTTTATAGGTATTGTGCCATAGATGTTCACAGAAAACACGTGTGTTGCGACTAAGGGATTCACCAGAGGATGGGCAGCAGCATTCTCTAAGTATTTACCCAACCAACTGCGATCGTCAACCCGCCTGCCAAGCGTGGCGATTATGGTATATCCCCCCAAACTGCTTGGGGACGATGATATTTTTAAAAGTACAGATATGTTGTTGCGCGTGCAATCTGAAGCCTCGAAAACGTCATAATTGGGACGTTTTGCTACTAGTCTGCGTCAAGCAAGGCGCCGAGCGTGACGTGTGACAAAAAAAAACAAAAATGCCGTCATGTGTGTACAGAAAATGTACTAATTATTATGACGCGAAACTAACTTGTAACTAACTTACTTACTTTGCACTAGTTTATGTGTATTGTACTGCCGCTGCGTACGGAACATATTTTTCGTGGGTTTTGTTAGGGTATGACATATCTATACTTTTAAATATCATTGCTTGGGGAGGCCTATGTGCAGTAGTGGTCGTCTTTCGGCTGAAATTATGATGATGATGATGATGATGATTGTACGCACAGGGAGATCAGGGCTTGTTGCCACCACTGCTCTGCATGCGCACTACTGGTATAGCTACGTTGAAATGGCTGGGCCTTATTCCTACTTCACCTAACACCCTACTGACTATAAAACGTAGCCCTAATACCAAACGATCTCCTAGTATGAAAAAACTCCAAACAACCCTAATTATCCTGGTGTAGGGCACTAGGATAATTAGGGTGGTTAGGAGTTTGTTTGTTTGCCCTACCATACAAAGGTAACAGACCGTACTGGGTAGGAAATAGTACGTGTATGTCGTGCAATGTACTCAGGGAATGGTATTCTCACTGCCGACCCCACAGACTCAGGATCAATCGTAACGTTGGCTAAGGGGTTTTTTGGCTTCAGTGAGCGGAAGCGCGATGTATAAGGAAATGAAATACACTTGACTCCAGCTTGATGACGCTATTCAATTTACAATATTACATACAAAACATACGTGGGACACTCAGAAAGTTTTGCGAAACTAAAAAAAATTGTTCTATACGTACATATATTTTTATCAAATCTTTTCAAAGTACTTTCCACCAGCCTCTATACAAAGATTCATGCGCCTAAACCAGTTTTCAAAACACTTTTTCTAGTCCGCCGCAGACACCTCGTTTACAGCCTGCTCGAACGCAGCCAGCGCATCTTCCGGCGACGAAAATTGTATCCCTTTGAGCTGATTTTTTATTTTTGGGAATAAAAAGAAGTCACACGGTGCTAGATCAGGGCTGTAAGGAGGGTGACCCAGGAGTTTGACAGGCGTGCTGTCCAGGAAGTCCCTCGTTTTGAGTGCGGTGTGCGCAGGTGCATTGTCGTGGTGGAGCAGTAGCCCGCGGAGCCCTGTGTTTGGTCGCTTGTTGCTTATAACAGAGAAAACTTCTGGCAAACATTTGGTAGTATACCATTCGGCATTAATGCTTCTTTGATCCCGTAAGGGAATTGATACCAAGTGGCCAGTCAAATTAAAAAAGCTAGCGATCAAAATCTTACCCCCGCTTCTAGATCGCTTCACTTTGGTAGGCGTTGGCTCATTTTGAAACACCCAAACAGTCGACTGGCGCTTGGTTTCTGGGTCGTATTGATAAATCCAGGACTCATCACCTGTAACGATGTCGTAAACACGCCGAGACGAGCCTGCTTCAAATTTGTTATGCATATCACGGCACCATTCCACCCGGGCCTGCTTCTGAGCATCGGTGAGGTTGTGCGGCACCCAGCGTGATACTATCCTCCTCACGCGAAGATGGCTGTGTAGAATCTCGTGAACGCTTCCCGATCCAATCTTCAATATGTGTTGAATCTCCTGATATGTAATTCGCCTATTGTCTTGGATTAAATTTTTCACTGCTAGCACGTTTTCTTCGGTAACAGCCGTCAAAGGGCGACCGCTTCTTTCGTCATCCCCCAAAGTTGGTCGACCGCGCTTGAATTCGTTATACCAACGATACACGGTTGCCTTGGAAGGGCCTTCATCCATGAATGCCATTTGAAGTCTATCGTACGATTCATCCGGTTTCAGGCGACACTTGAAATCGTATAAAATCATAGCTCTAAAATGTTCCCGGCGCAGATCCATATTTCAGTGAGACACAATACTTTGAATTAACTCGCAAAAAATGTGGAGGGAAATTTTGAAATTGGAACTTACTTATTTTTACTTATAAATAATCATATTTTCGAAAAACATTATAACTGGCCAGTCTCCCATATATAAAAACTTTTTTTCGCAATACTTTCTGAGGGGCCTGGTATTCTCTACAAGTTGTCGATCTGTAGCCGTGCCATATTTCTAGAGCAAATGATAAATAATGTGCTTAGGCATTTAAAAATACTTAACTAATTCTATGGTCATTTAAAAACCAAATTTTTACTCAGAAACATAGCGAGGTTTTGAGAATAAATCCCGAACGACTTTGAAAATAAGTCACCGGAGGCATTGTCAAAGGGCTGAAAATTCTACCCATTTTTTGGTGGGTTCACATGCATCGTTATTATGTCGCGCGTGACACACGGGGTATTTGTTTGTTTACAAATAGGTATTTCAATAAATACATAAAAATTGATCTTGATTTTTTTATTGATTCGTGTAAATCATTGGTATAGTCACCTCCTTAAATATGGCACAGATACAGATCAAAATGTTGTATACACATTGATACCTATTTACAAGTACGATACACTTGTGTGTGTCAAGCCAATATGCAGCGAATATTTCAGTAGGCCGTGATGCTGCTGCTGTGATGATTTATTTATTTATTATATTCTTTATTGTACATTACACCAAACAAAAACAAAGACAATAGTTTACAGAAAGATTAAGTAAGTACAATGGGCGGTCTTATCGCACAAGGCAATCTCTTCCAGACAACCTTTGGATGGACTAGAAGAATGGGAACCGATCGTGGGTAGGTACGGTGTAAAAGTAGGTACGTTTCGTACATAATACCATGATGATGTGCCAGCATATTATCTAGTGCATGTTCAAAGGTTGAACAATATGTTGCCGTTAAGGCATAAAGTAAACATACAGATGATTTTCCCATACAAAACGTTAAATACACAAATAAATACGTAAAACGTTAAATACATTTGGAATTAAGACCACAAGCAGGAAATACATAAACGATAGTATAAATTAATGGGTATCCTATATTTCAATTTAATCAACCCTTCAGTATAGAGTTCTAATTTAATCACTCAGTGAGGTCCTAAGCTAATCCTGTTCACGACTTCTTAGCACGGAACTCCGGCACTCCGGCGTAATGACATTAATTTAACATAACCTGAGTACATTGGCTACTCATGTTCCTTGAATGGTACTCTAAACTAATTTTATACCACTATTGGGAAGAAGAAAATTTTAAACGCGTATAATTACATAATACAACGATAGTGAATCTGAAAGTATAGTTTATTCAGAAACACTGGAAGAATTGATTAGAATAGCTTTATATCATATAAAATAAATAAATTAAATAATTATATACATTATTAATTAATTAATTTGAAACTGAAATTAACGCGCACATACTTATTTTATGCCCGACGTTTTGACCAGCTCTTCGATTCAGAACATTTTCTGTAAGCAGTTGTTAGCTGATTCGGTTTGTTATCTCGTTTCGAGAAAAAGAGATAACAAACCGAATCGGTCGACACTTGCTTATCGAAAATATTCTGAATCGGGAATTCACATCTCGTGATTACGAACAGAGGAATCTGGTCGAAACGTCAGGCTTAAAATAGTGATGGGTGCATTAATTCCAGTTTCAAATTAATACTTCCATTTATCCGTATTTATTGTTTCATAAACAACTCGATAAATTGTCCATTAAAAAAGTTTGAGCTATCTAATTTCCAGTCAGTCTTCATCATGCATGTGTCAGTTGATATGGGTCAATACAATTTCAAAGTTTCTTTAATAGAACCCAAATAAATCAATGAAAACTTTTGCAGCTCTCAATATGTTTGATAACAATTTGGAATACCTACAATTTAAATCAGGGGTGAATTTATTATCCTTTGGCGTTTTCATTTACCGTCAGTACATTTAAATCATAAATTATTATACTACTAAGCCCCTAAAGGTGTATACATTATTTTATTACATGGTGCCTTGGTGTAATTCAAATACAATTAAAAAATAAATTTTAATGACTCTGCATCCAAACTGCACTGATGATCAAGCAAACGTTTCGCGCACTTGTGTCCTACGAGACACCTGTACGGGGCCACAGAATATCTAATAGTACAGTCGACCGCACGTCGGTGGTAACACTTTGACATTAGCAGCATCTTTATTTCCTAAGCAGTAAGCAGGTTTTCGAATTGAAGTGTTACCACTGTCATGCAGTCGACTGTACTAACGTACAGAACAGCCACTCACCGCCCCCCGCCAATTCAAGATTCCTCGCCCGGACCCCGTTTGCCGGCAATTAAAATAAAATAAATAAATATTTAGGACATTTTATACAGCACCATCTAGTCCCAAACTAAGCAGAGCTTGTACTATGGGTACTAGATAATGGATATAATACTTATATACTTTTTTTTTGTAAATACATACTTATAATACATAATAATTAGACTATAAGATTGCTATGGATGTCAATCCCCAGTCGCTATACAAGCACACCAACTCTGAAAAGCGCTAGGAACCCAGTCGGTATTACGAGCGGCGAGCATCACTAACATACACGTGTGTGTGCGTTCGTATAAGACGTAATCTTGTGTATGGAGGTGGTGCTAGCGTTTATATTGTATTGAGTGTCCGAGGTGTGACGGGCCGGCACTTTCACGCGCCTTTGCCACTTCTATTACCTTAAATTATTTAGATTTCTATGGTAAATAAATAAATATCTTTGGGACATTTTTACACAGCACCATCTAGTCCCAAACTAAGCAGAGCTTGTGGTATGGGTACTAGACAATGGATATAATACTTATATACTTTTTTTTTTGGTTTTACACTACCTTTTATTTTTCTAGGAGGAAACCTTCAAAAGACTACCGGCCTCGTGGGGGGAGGCTGGCTGGTGTGTGGGATTTTTACCGCACTAAAACCTCCCCGGTGCCTATATCCAGCACAATAGAAGGGTGACTCCGGGAATGAGTATGCTACTGGTGCCCTCCCTGTGCTACGCCTGTAAGGGCACGTCACAGGGGAAACTTTTGTCTCCCTGCAAACCTTCCCGATATGAAAGCATAAGGTGACACGGGACCACAGCGTGCCACCTTCATCTCTGAGATGACCCAGTGGATGCCTAAAGTCTCTCCGGAAAAACTCTTGACGCCCGTGACCTCAAAGGCCCCCCGCACACCTGTCCTATTGACAGAGCAAGGGGCGCGGTGTGTAGCCCTAATGGGCTAGGCACCGGAGCGGTTGCCTTCTCCGAGCGGGATCGGCCCTCTCTCGATCCCGCTCCGCTGCCTCTTTCTGTACCATGACGGTTTCACAGAAAGAGGCTACTACCCTCCAGTTCACCGTATCTACATACTGCCGGTCATGGTCTTAACTCGCCTTATATCATAAAAGGACAATATCATAAAACAAGTTTAACCGGATTATCGCGTATATTATTTAAATTGGTTTTCCTGACGTTTCGAAAACAGTTGGATGTGTTTGGAATCCAGTTCTAAAAATAATCAAGTCCCAACAGCACGCCACATTGGAAAACATAATGATACTGTGAGCAAAGAGTAAAATAAGTTAGTTGACTGTGAGTGACTACTGAGTGCATCGACACTATTTTAATTATTAAAATTTGTAAGGTAGTTTTTTTTTTTTTTTAGAAATATATACATAGACGCTTGTCATTTTAGTCTTCCTGCGACCACGAACGCTGCAAAGCTTTCGAAACATGTGTTTTATTATAATGTGTAGTGATAGCGAAAACCTAAGAAATTATTATAAAAGGACAAGTTAAATGTTCAACCTTATGAACAGACGGCAGATGGCGAAAAATTGTTCTGACAAGATGAAAGGTTTCTATCAGTCTGTACAGTCAACTGCACATCAAGGGTAATAAAACCATTATAAGCAGAACTAGCTTAGTATGTGAGTTTCATACAATGTGGGTTCTGCTTATATTGGTTATCATTCACCAATATAAGCTTCACTGTACGTGTTGAAATATGCAAGTTCATAATCAAAATTATTTTTCTTTAGTACAGAAAAATTGATCCATTTCGGTAAATATGCCTAAGTCACGGTTAAATTAGGCGCACCCTGTAACGTTATTAATGAGTTTCCGATATTGCCCCCACTCTGCTTCTGAATTTAATAACCTACCCTAAATTTTGGAAATCGAAGTCTTTTTTATTATCAGCATTTTTCAATATTTCCTTTGCTTCGGACGCTCGTGCTTACTTAATTTAGGAATCGGATTTACTTTTCAAGTATTATTTATGTGGGTTGAATAAGATGCGGTTACGTTGAGTTTTTTAAACGACGAAAAAAGGAGGAGGTTCTCAATTAGACGCGTATTTACGACGCGTAACTATAATGTAGAACAAAAAACCGAAGTTTACCGTTATAACCACAGATCATGTATTGTTTATGTCCAGTGTTGTCGGTTGTCAATTTAACTGTAACTATACTAATTTGTCATCAAATTGTAAAGTAATATGTATAAGTTTTGTAGTGTGTGCGTCAAATGGAGCGCAAGAATAAAATCTATTTCTTTCTTTCTTTCTCTTTCTATTTTTTTTTTTTAATTTATGTCCACGCATATCTTTTTACTGTTAACTTTTAACTGTTTGGCGCCGACTCATAGTTAGTTATTTGCATTAGATTAGTTAGGAGAATAGTTATTATTATTAAAGCTTCATTTTATTTTTGCTTTTAAGTTTCTGTTTTCGTCGGTTAAATTTTTTGTTAAAAAGTTTTATTTAGGTTAATAATGTACGAGTATCATGAATTTTAACCTTTCAAGCGGCGCGACGTAAAGAAAACACATTAGAAGAGCTATTGTAAAGATCCTGGCAGTTTCTCAGGCGCTTAATAAATTAAATTAGCGAAAAAAGGTGGTGATAGTCTAGCGGTTGAACCATAGAAATCTAAATAAAGGTAGGTAATAGAAGTGGCAAGGGCGCGTGATCTTGTCGCCGCGTACAGGTGTCTTTTAGGACACCAGTGCGCTAACCATTTGCTTGTTCATCAGTGCATTTTTGGACGCAGAGTCACTAAAATTGTATTTTGCAGCATATCTAGCAGCGGAATTTTATCAAGCTTAATTTTTTATTTTTTTATATTTTTTTTTATAGTATAGGATGCCGAAACGAGCTAAAGGCCTACCTGATGTTAAGCGGTTACCTTTGCCCATGACAACTTCAATACCACCTTGGCTGTTGCTTAATTGGTACCGCAAGTCGGTTCGCCAAACTGAGACATGAAGATGGAAAGTATCATGTGATTGTAATTTCACCGGCACCCGTACCCTTCAGACCGAAACACAGCAATGCAAGCATCACTATTTTTGCATTGAGTGATAGAAACATGGTGGGCGTGATTGCGTATTTATGTGTTGGTGGCGTAAAACCGGCAATAAGCATTCCCGTAGTAAAACATAACATAACATCACGCCTGTATTTCCCCGAAGGGGTAGGCAGAGGTGTAATAGTACACCCACATTTCGCCAGCTATGTTATAGTCCTATGTAATAGGGGGCGAGCCTATTGCCATTAACCGGGCAAAAATCCATACTCCGGGCTGCCACTGAGAATTTCTTAATGAAAAAACCCAATAACACTTTGCCCGACCCGGGAATCGAACCCAGGACCCCACGCTCAGCAGTCGCGCTTGCGAGCACTAGACTAAAGAAAAAGACAGTAGATAACCTTTCTATTACCTTATTATTTAGATTTCTATGGGTTGAATGCTTGCTTTCCATGTAGAAACCTTAAGGCTGACTTTTCTTATGGAATATAATACAAATTATGTCCCGAAATATAAATTACATCCTGCGATTCACCTTCACATTATGAGAGAATTATATTTTCGTTCAGTTCGGTTGCAAAGAGACACGAACTGAGGACGACACGGAGGCATGAAACGGTATGCGGGGTACGGAGTAAGCTTGAAAATATCGCTCGGTCAGTCGAAAAAATATTTATAGTTTGGAATGTAATAGTAATATTACATCTAAGTAAAGGATTCCATTTGAAAGTATGGTAAGCGATACTAAATTTCATCTCAGGATATAATATAGAACGTGTTATTGAAATAACTGAAAACCTCCTAAGGGGTCATTGTACTCATCAGTATGAACAATTTTTACTAATGGACCAAACCTGAAATCGTGAAACAAAATCAGCTGATCTGATCCCTACTTTTGTGTTCACATAAATCGACAAAATGTAGGGATCAGCTGGTTCTTTTCGCGATTCCAGGGTTGGTCCTATAATAAAAGTTGTTCATACTGATGAGTACAATGACTCCTTAAGAGGTTTACAGTTATTTCAGTAACACGTTGTATATTTTTTATGAATAAATAAATATTTTTGGGACATTTTTTTACACAGCACCATCTAGTCCCAAACTAAGCAGAGCTTGTACTATGGGTACTAGATAATGGATATAATACTAATACTTTTTTTTTTTTGTAAATTCATACTTATAATACATAAACAACACCCAGACCAACACAAACACTTATGTTCATCACACAAATATTTGTGTCCTATGGTAATCTAACCCACGACCTAACCACTAGATCACAGACGTCGTCGAAACGAATATTACCAGGCCCCTCAGAAAGTATTGCGAAAAAAAGTTTTTATATATGGGAGACTGGCCAGTTATAATGTTTTTCGAAAATATGATTATTTATAAGTAAAAATAAGTAAGTTCCAATTTCAAAATTTCCCTCCACATTTTTTGCGAGTTAATTCAAAGTATTGTGTCTCACTGAAATATGGATCTGCGCCGGGAACATTTTAGAGCTATGATTTTATACGATTTCAAGTGTCGCCTGAAACCGGATGAATCGTACGATAGACTTCAAATGGCATTCATGGATGAAGGCCCTTCCAAGGCAACCGTGTATCGTTGGTATAACGAATTCAAGCGCGGTCGACCAACTTTGGGGGATGACGAAAGAAGCGGTCGCCCTTTGACGGCTGTTACCGAAGAAAACGTGCTAGCAGTGAAAAATTTAATCCAAGACAATAGGCGAATTACATATCAGGAGATTCAACACATATTGAAGATTGGATCGGGAAGCGTTCACGAGATTCTACACAGCCATCTTCGCGTGAGGAGGATAGTATCACGCTGGGTGCCGCACAACCTCACCGATGCTCAGAAGCAGGCCCGGGTGGAATGGTGCCGTGATATGCTTAACAAATTTGAAGCAGGCTCGTCTCGGCGTGTTTACGACATCGTTACAGGTGATGAGTCCTGGATTTATCAATACGACCCAGAAACCAAGCGCCAGTCGACTGTTTGGGTGTTTCAAAATGAGCCAACGCCTACCAAAGTGAAGCGATCTAGAAGCGGGGGTAAGATTTTGATCGCTAGCTTTTTTAATTTGACTGGCCACTTGGTATCAATTCCCTTACGGGATCAAAGAAGCATTAATGCCGAATGGTATACTACCAAATGTTTGCCAGAAGTTTTCTCTGTTATAAGCAACAAGCGACCAAACACAGGGCTCCGCGGGCTACTGCTCCACCACGACAATGCACCTGCGCACACCGCACTCAAAACGAGGGACTTCCTGGACAGCACGCCAGTCAAAATCCTGGGTCACCCTCCTTACAGCCCTGATCTAGCACCGTGTGACTTCTTTTTATTCCCAAAAATAAAAAATCAGCTCAAAGGGATACAATTTTCGTCGCCGGAAGATGCGCTGGCTGCGTTCGAGCAGGCTGTAAACGAGGTGTCTGCGGCGGACTGGAAAAAGTGTTTTGAAAACTGGTTTAGGCGCATGAATCTTTGTATAGAGGCTGGTGGAAAGTACTTTGAAAAGATTTGATAAAAATATATGTACGTATAGAACAATTTTTTTTAGTTTCGCAAAACTTTCTGAGTGTCCCACGTATATTACATCCCGTAGTGAAAAGCCGGCTTTAATCTAAATTAGATTGATTAATTCGGCCGTAAGTCGCTCATCAGCATTCGGCACATTTGGCTATTTTGTCCCTTTTCGGCTCATCGAAGGCCTACCCTCTTATAGGTTCTAATAGATTCCCATTAGAGTCACATGGTGTCAATGTTTCGTAGATACGTAGTCCTTCTTGTTATATCCATCGTTTCTCCCTTTTCGAATGTGATCTGTTTTCTAACCGACATCAAAAAGGATGTTATCAATTTGACACGTATGTATGTAATATTATTGGAACTGCAATATATTCATGATAATCTATTAGGGCTTCCAAACAAAGATACAAAAATTATAACCGTATGTTTATACGGTTATAATTTTTGTATGTATGTTTGATTGTCCACACATTTCTCCGAAACGATTAATCGGGTTGTAAACATTGTTTTTAGTGGCTAACATTTACTTCAACTTAGGGGAGCGTGTGAGTTTCATCGAAATCGGTTTATTACTTTTCAAGATATGGACTACTACGAGTAACTGTGATGCCTGGCTTATTGATACGAGCTACGGGTGTGGTGTCAAAGGAAAAAAAACATCTCAAAACTTTAGTCAAATTCTAGTGCATGTAAGATTTTTTTTTAAATTTTACAACAAAACTATTAATTATAAACAAATATTTCAGTTTTGACTTCAACTAAAAATCACGAAATAAAAAAGTAATTTTAAAAATCTACTTCAAAAAGAAATTAACTCAAAATTATGAAATTATATTTTTATACGTATATTATCATCATCATCATCATCATTTCAGCCAAAAGACGTCCACTGCTGGACATAGGTCTCCCCCAATTAGGGGGGGGTAATACATAATATACTTGCATGAAATTAACGCAACAGTAGGGGTAAACAATTTTTTTTTTATGTCAGGGTCATTTCTATTTAGATTAAGTTAAAATTTGAGGCTTTGCTGGCACCCACCACCGACCTTATCCAATTATTTTATAATTTTTTCATTTATTCCGTTTTATTGTGGAATCTAAAACTTAATAACAATCAAAGCGTTTTTGTTAATAATTTATTAAAATAACTATTTGAAATCATGTAAAATATATTATACTTATATCTATGTTTCGATTTAATTATATTCTCAACAATATTAGATGTTATTTGGATAAAATAAATAATATAGGCATTTTTATACTTGAAGCTGATTTCAATTATAAATCACTGTTAAATTCATGTAATAAAAAATCGAGTATTAATTTATTCAGTAATGAATGAAATGATGTATTTTTAATTCAATTTTCGGCTTCTAAGCTTGCCATCAAAAACAAAAAAAGGAAATGTAGACCAATTCACGTACCTAAAGAAGTGCATTTGTAGTTAAGTTTCGATCAAAGCAATGCTTTTCGTATTCTCTTATCTACAGCGATCGCTGTCAGAAACGAACTTCAGCGTCACTGCAACTTGATCGGCGCATCATGAAATTACGTGAATTAGGGCCCTGGTTTTACCATTTTACTATCTATAATATCAATACAAGTTGGTAACATCCGCTAAGTTTATGATTAATTCAAGACATTAGGTAGTGTCGGTTTGTATACCGCAAAGTTTGAAGACAAAGGTCTTCAACCAGTGCGTCCTGCCAGTCATGACTTACGGTGCCGAGACGTGGACACTGACAGTTGGGCTAGTCCACAAATTTAAAGTCGCTCAGCGTGCTATGGAGCGAGCTATGCTTGGAGTTTCTTTGAAGGATAAAATCCGTAAGATAGATAGAATATAGAATATTCTTTATTGTACACCAATAACATTATTAAACTCGAACGAGAACGAGATTATCCGGAGAAGAACCGGAGTGACCGTCATAGCTTGTAGGATCAGTAAGCTGAAGTGGCAGTGGGCTGGCCATGTCTGTCGAAGGACCGATGGCCGTTGGAGCAGACGAGTCCTTGAGTGGAGACCGCGTATCGGCAAACGCAGCGTAGGGCGCCCCCCTGCCAGGTGGACCGACGACCTAAAGAACGTGGCTGGGGGGGACTGGATGCGGAAGGCAGAGGACCGAGCGTTGTGGCGCAACTTGGGAGAGGCCTATGTCCAGCAGTGGACTGCGATAGGCTGAGTTGATTGAGGTAGTATCGGACTTCGATCCAAAACTTACAACGTTGGTCAAAGGCTCAATTAATGAGAAGATCTCTACGGTTAAGACGGGTTTACACTTAAATCTCTGTGACTTTCTAAATCGTTACTTTGAGTAGCGTATGTCTTACGTCCTTAGTTTAATTTTCTAAGACTTAGTGGTAATTGTTTTAGGTCTAGGCCTTTGTTCTATACCCTTTATATGTCTTCAACAAGTTTAGTCTTTTTCGTAGCCTTAGAAACATCGTAGATTGTTGTTTTTGGTATATTTCTGTCGTGAATGGAAGTTTATTGAAATCGTACGTGTATTTGAAACAAAGAGATTTAATTTTAATATTCTAATGTCTTTTGATTTTAAACGAATTAGGTAAAGATAATGCTTTTAATGCATTTACGCACAGATTCCCCTTGATGAAGATAGGAAACATAAGGATGAATAATGTTATTAATTCGTTTGCATGACAAATGGTCATAAATGACCAGAAATCGTCATCAGTTGTGTTTTGTAAAGAGAAAAATTTCATTCTTTCTTTTATTATAAAAAGTCATATTACAAAGTTGTTTGTTAAGAGAATAACATATTTTTTTAAAGAAAGTAAACAAAAATATTTGCTCAAAAAAAGGAGGTTACGCACAAAATCCACAATAACTAAAAGTGATAGGTTTATAAAAATATACAAAACAAAAAAAAATGCGATACACGTCAGAGCCTGACGTTTTAAAAGTGCCAGTAATTAGGTTTATTTTAGATAAAATACATTTGAATTAAAAATTTTGACCCGCGCAATACGGCCATTGCTCAACATATTTTAGTGGTATATGCATGGAGCAGCCTTGATAGCCAGTGACACAATTCACAGTTCTATAGACACTAAAAATACATAATAAATTAATTCCCATTTTCTGCTATTTAATTTGCACTGAAAACCTGAAATGTAGCTGAAAACTCATTATTATTCAGTTGTTATTGACCTAGAAACTCAGTCGTATATTAATGAAATAATAATGTTATTTGCTGTTGCATTTCACCCGGAATCATTTCAATTTGAGCCTTATGTTAGCCACATGAAGAACTATTTCGCACATTTATAAAAACACACACACACAAAATTACTAAAATGTTAATTTAATATTGTTTCAGAATCGGAATGCAGCAGAATCATGGATATAAGAACATGAAGGTATGTTTAACTGACGAGATGGTTTTAGAAGGGAAATAGAAATACAAGCCCTATAAGCCCAAATTAACTGATGATTGCGATTGAGAGGACCTGAGTTCCCCGGTAAATACCAAACGCGATAATTTTAGATTTTCCCATCAGGATGATTCTACAAGACAATAACAGATACAGTCTAGTGCCATGGAATGCTGTATTGCGATTGAGAGAACTTGATTTCCCCAGGGAAATACCTAACGCGATAATTTTAGATTTTCCCACCAGAACAATAATTCTACAAAAAATGACAGATATAGTCTAGAGTCATGGAATGCTGTATTGCGATTTGAATTACCCCGGGAAATAAACTTACGCGATAATTTAAGATTTTCCCATCAGGATGACTCTACAAGACAATGACAGATATTATACTCTAGTGTCATGGAATGGGTCAGACGCTGTATTGCGATTGAGAGGACGTGAGTTCCCCCTGGAAATACCTAAAGGAATAATTTTAGATTTTCCCATCAGGATAACTCTATAAGACAATTCAAAAGTTTTTTATTTTAAATAAACCTAATTACAGGCATTTTTAAACGTCAGGCTCTAGTTGCAAATACCTATATTGTTTATGAATGATAGATATAGTCTAGTGTCACGAAATAGATCAGACGCTGTATTGCGATTGAGGACGTTGGTTCCCCCGGAAAATACCTAACGCAATAATTTTAGATTTTCCCTTCAGGGTGACTCTACAAGACAATGACAGATGTAGTCTAGTGTCATGGAATGGGTCAGAGGCTGTGGTCATCGTACGTAAATAATTTTACGAAAACACTGACTCCGTTGTTTCGTGAAATTACAATATTGCTTATCTCGTTGCCTCTATGCATTATTCCGAATTTTCGCGAAACACCACGTGTTTTTACGAAATTCTATGCCGATATACCTACCTATAGATAATACATATTGTGTTTATATGTATATTTTAGTCAAAGGAAATAAATTTATTTACATCGATAAAATTTAATTACGCTTAATTAGGCAATTGGTGTAAACAGGATGTAGAATTTTCACGCGCCAAAAGTTTTATACTAACTTTCCTTATTGGAAAAATTTAAAAAGAAAATGTTTACATTAATTTTGTTAAGAAATCAACATACGCTGTTAAATTTTTGAAGTATTTTTCATAATAATAGTACATTACTGTCGAGGCCTGAATGAAGCAATTTACAGCCGAGTACGAGGCGAAGCCGAGTACTTCCGAAGTGATTTTAAAAGTACGAGATGCTAGCCGAGTCCTTTTTATCTAAACGAGGCCGTTAATTGCTATTTCGGCCGACACTTGTATAGTATGTTTCTCTCATTTGCGAGGAAACAATACACAAATTAATTTAACAGTATCTAATTTTCATTCGCGCCAATACGTAAGCGCGCGGTTCATGTTCTATTTTCAAAGTTTTGAAAAAAAAATCGCATTCAGCCTTTATTATGATAAATATTTTGTACCTAAAAACACCTAGTTTATGTAAGTGTTTACTTAGAAACCTCGGTAGCATAATTTAAAAACACAAAAACTGTCCAGCAATTTCTATTATTGTCGTGTTGGATATTACCGGCCTGTTATTTCGTTGCGTACGGAAAAGAGCCGATCGATTTTTTTATTTTTTTTGAATAATGAACCAATTGCCGAGCAAGTTGAGGACATGGTATAATAAGATGTTTCACCAGGTATTCTCTTCCCGCAATGACGGCGCGGTGCCTCCAAGCTACATCACGATCAGTGCTGCCATTGATTGATATCTCCAATATACTTAAGGAGATTTTTGTTCATAATGAATATGAAATAAATTCCTAACTAGCCTAACTATTTGTTATCTCGTGTTATTCATCTAATTAGTTAATAAAGGAAACTAGAATAAATTACTAGTTAAAAAGTGATTCTTTATAGAAGAAAGTAAATGAAAAAATGCATTTTGCTCGGGTAATTTATTTTCACAAATTGGCAGCACATCAAACTGACAAGTGTCACGCTAACAGCCTGCTATTGGCTCCACGGCCGATGACGTAGTACGGAGGCAATCACGTAACCTAGCTGTCAAGGGAAGAGACTACCTGGTGTTATTATACCATGGTTGTGGAAAAGTTTTTTTTTTTTTTAGAAATTTCTGTAGAGACGCTTGTCATCTTAGTATTCCTGTGACCACGAACGCTGCAAACCTTTCGAAACGTCAGGAAAACCTATTTAAATAATATCGCGAAAACCGAAGAAATTATCACATAGGCTATATTTTATTTCAGAACGCGGGCGAAGCGGCGGGTAAAGTCTAGTAAAAAATAAATGCATTTCCATATTTACTTTAATTTTATTTGCACCCCCAGATCCCTTTATCACCCTTACTCATTGTAATAAATAACTTAGACCATTCATACTTTACTTCATTCAATATTTAACTTATAATTTCCCACAGGAAATAAGCAGCAGTAAACATACTTACACGAAGTATAACACTATATAACTTATAATAAAGTGTAACGTAGTATAAAGTTGCACGCAAGTTAGGACAGCTGCCTCGTTATAATTACTTGTAGGTAAACTTTTGTTTCAGAAACTTTGTTGCCTTCAAAAGTGATTGAACCCTACACAACCCTAATACATGAAGTATTTTGAAGTATTTAGTAGTTTAGAACGTGAGAGTGACCGTACAAGGTAAACTTTTGGCAGTTCCATTATAGAAATTTAATTTTACCTGACTGACAGACGTGTTTCAATTCGAAGTACAGCCACTTGATTTTTTTGAAAGAAAGATAGAACTTGTTTAAGAGGGGTGTTTGATATTTGGCGCTCAGCTTTCTACGTCGTCAGGTTGACAGGTTCACAGGAGAAGTTAGGTTTAGACGAAATTATTATTTTATTTAACATACTAAAATTTATATTCTACGGAACGCACCCCATGTCTGCGGCCAAGATGGCCGCCGCGAGTGTTTATTGTTCGTGTCAGTGAGTGAAATAGTTATTTTGTGTTTGTTTTAATGCTCATTGCTATCGGTAAGTTTATAAATAATAATCATAAAAATACGTTGTTTATTGGTAAATAATAGTTTTCACGGAATAATATCATGAAATTAGTTTTTTACGGTTACAAAATTACGTAGTAAAATTATCGCAAATTTGTTTCGTCATGTAGGTTTTTTTTTGTATAATTATAGCGGCATATACCAATACAGTTTATATCAATGAAGGTCCATGCAGAATTCTTGTAAAATCTATTACAATCTATTTAGTAGTTATAAACCCTGTAGGACGTTCAGAAAATCATGTTTTGGTACAGGTATGTACAGTCGAACAATCGGAATCATGACCCACTCAGCCGATAATTCGTATGAAATTGTCAAAACAGTAAAATTTTCTTCTTATTACCGTCGTGCTGCACTTAGGACATTTTGAATATTAAGGAAACTGCTTTAATACGGGTCAGAGGTCTAGGCAATTTTGAGCTTTGTTATGAATGCAATAGATTAATAATTGCATAAAAAATAAAGTTTTTGATAAAACTGAAATTATGTTTTGAATTTCGAATTAACTGTCGTTCCGCATAGTTTGGTTTCTAAATTCGACCTAATTGTATTAGAACGTTTGTATAAAATTAAGCTTATGGTGGGTCATGATTCCGTTTGGTCGAGTGTACAATATAAAGTATAAGTATTTTTTTTGTTATAAATGTAATGTAGGACTCATAAAATTACACTGCCATTAGATTACGTGTAGTTTCGTAAAGATAATTCCAAAGTTTCATGTAAATTCATTCAGTTGTTTTGTAAATTGTAATGAAAAACGTATATTTTGGACGAGTACAGAATTGCTATTACATTTGAATTTTTTTAAATATGGAACCAGTAAAAAATGATGTCTCATGGAATGAATGAAGTTACGAATTTTAACTATGAATGTACGATATTGGTGCTCGTCGCTGATTGGACGATGCGTGGATTGAATGTGTGAGCGGAGCAGTCTCCGATTCATTCGCATGTTGTATGGAATACGTTTTGCTGCGTATAGATGGCGCTAACAAGAGGAATATAGCAGCCAAGTGACGCCCCCATCAGTAAAAAAAACTTTACTCATACCTCAATTGTTAATAACGAATTTTCGATAAATGATGTATTCAGCGAATAATATATTTTTTAGTAATGAGGGCGCTACTTGGGGTTACAGGGGAAAATAATATCATTAAACAAAAAAACAATAAAATGATATATTACATGTATCAACAAGACTAAAGAAGGTCTAAAGAAGGTCTCAGCATATACTGCAACACCGAAATGTTGCAGCGCTGGTTTTTTGGGCTCCGTACCCAAAGTATACCAAACGGGACCCTATTACTCTCGCTACGCTGTCCGTCTATCCATCCGTCTGTCTATCACAGGGCTGTATCTTTTGACTAGTAATATGTAGCCGGTTGAAATTTTCTCAAAATATGTGTTGCTATCAAAAATAACAAAACTCTAAAACCAAATTTACATAATAGTCCTAAGTTTTAATAATATTAATAGTGTACAATAAAGAATATTCTATCTTCTATCTATCTACCTAAAGGGTCCCCATACAAGAAACCTGGAAAAACATGAATTTTGTTAAACGTTTTTGTTCCTGCTCTATCTTCAAAATGGTAATACATAGCAGTATCAAACTTGGTTTTATTATAGTGCATAAAATGTTATTTAGCAAAAAATAATAAAAATAGGGTAAACATAGACATACATTCATACCTGCGTAAGAAAGAGATGCAAAAATTCATATTTCGCTCACGGTGCGTTGATGTCTCTTGATGTTCTCTCGTAAATTAAATCAGTTTCTATGGGGTAATCAGGTCGATGGGTGGTACGGAACCCAGAAATAACTGCGTGACTCCCACTCGCACTTGGCTGTTTTTTTTTGGGTGGGTCCCAATCGAGTGTGTGAGGCCACGGGCTGCCACGGTTCGTGGCAGATATACCAATGGTGATAGTACTTCCCCGGATGTGAAGGAGTTTCACAAGAAGCGCTACCCGAACGACCATAAAGCCAAAGACATAGGTTGTTATGAGGCCTCTATAGGCCTCATAACAACCTATGTCTGCAACACATCTATGAAATTTCATTAAAGTAGGTCACCACTATTCGCCACTTGAAATCTTCAAATCAGTTTCGACCACTTACATGAGACGTCAAAACTGCCACGTTAGTGATTAGTCAATAGCCGCCTTGGTAGGGCCAATCGGATTGCAGTACCCCAGTAGCTAGTGGCAGAATTTATTGTACGTATTATATTCAACATTAGGCGTCTATTGGGCTGTAGTCGTTGCTCTACCCCTACCGAATTGATCATTTCCCAAAAGTTCTATAAAAAAAATTTGTCATTTTTATGCGTTAAGTGTCGGGTCTCAAAAATGACAGTGATGTTGTTCAGTCCTAACCTTACTTTCAGTGGTTCTCATAAATGACGAAAAACAAGTACGGGTTAACGTAACAGAAAAAAATGCTTGTAATAAAATAAACAGACCGTAAATACACAAGCTCAATTAAGTTAATCAAATAATTACATTCACGGTCATTCTGGCCGTAGTGGGCATATGGTCAATATATTACGAAAAAGGACAAAGGCCCTCATGACACAGACTGTTGATATAAACCAGAACATGAGATAACTGTCTCGCTGTTAAAATTGGCGCAACGCCTATTTACAAATACAAGATACAGATTTTGATTGCAAGCGTTACTGCAGCTGCTTGTAAAAAAAAACAGCCAAGTGTGAGTCGGACTCGCGCAGTATGCGTCAACCTGATACCCCATAGAAACTGATTTAATTTACGAGAGTTCATCAAAAGACTTCAACGTACAGTGCGCGAAATATGAATAATTGCGCTATTTTGCATCTATAATATTAGTAGGATAAGATAAAACGGTAATACATACCAGCGTCAAACTTGGTATGTTTATAGTGCATAATATTATGTAGTTTAGCAAAAAATACTAAAAGTAGGGTAAACAACAGATGCAAAAATTCATAATTCGCTCACAATAAGTTGATGTATTTTGATTAACTCTCGTAAATTACACCTGTTTCTATAGGTATCAGGTCAATAGGTGGTACGGATTAGTACGGACCCCTTACTGCGTGAGTCCAACTTGTACTTTGCCGGGTTTTTCAAAGATTTTTCTCCTGAAAATAAATTACCATTTAGTCGTTTTAAAACGACACCGACTGTACGCAAAGCGAGGGTAATCTATTTTTAGCAAAAGACCACAGACAGGATATAATTAACTTTATCTCTATGTAAATAAACTCATTTTTCCAGGGAACCGCTATAATATTTTGGCTACATTATTATTGAAAAATTGTGCGTAATTTTTCCAAAGTTATCTGTATATTTAGCATTTTTTTAAAGTAACCTGAAACATGAATATGAATTACTATTTTACGTAGAGCCGTGCATGACATGGTTACGTGGGACACTCAGAAAGTTTTGCGAAACTAAAAAAAATTGTTCTATACGTACATATATTTTTATCAAATCTTTTCAAAGTACTTTCCACCAGCCTCTATACAAAGATTCATGCGCCTAAACCAGTTTTCAAAACACTTTTTCCAGTCCGCCGCAGACACCTCGTTTACAGCCTGCTCGAACGCAGCCAGCGCATCTTCCGGCGACGAAAATTGTATCCCTTTGAGCTGATTTTTTATTTTTGGGAATAAAAAGAAGTCACACGGTGCTAGATCAGGGCTGTAAGGAGGGTGACCCAGGAGTTTGACTGGCGTGCTGTCCAGGAAGTCCCTCGTTTTGAGTGCGGTGTGCGCAGGTGCATTGTCGTGGTGGAGCAGTAGCCCGCGGAGCCCTGTGTTTGGTCGCTTGTTGCTTATAACAGAGAAAACTTCTGGCAAACATTTGGTAGTATACCATTCGGCATTAATGCTTCTTTGATCCCGTAAGGGAATTGATACCAAGTGGCCAGTCAAATTAAAAAAGCTAGCGATCAAAATCTTACCCCCGCTTCTAGATCGCTTCACTTTGGTAGGCGTTGGCTCATTTTGAAACACCCAAACAGTCGACTGGCGCTTGGTTTCTGGGTCGTATTGATAAATCCAGGACTCATCACCTGTAACGATGTCGTAAACACGCCGAGACGAGCCTGCTTCAAATTTGTTAAGCATATCACGGCACCATTCCACCCGGGCCTGCTTCTGAGCATCGGTGAGGTTGTGCGGCACCCAGCGTGATACTATCCTCCTCACGCGAAGATGGCTGTGTAGAATCTCGTGAACGCTTCCCGATCCAATCTTCAATATGTGTTGAATCTCCTGATATGTAATTCGCCTATTGTCTTGGATTAAATTTTTCACTGCTAGCACGTTTTCTTCGGTAACAGCCGTCAAAGGGCGACCGCTTCTTTCGTCATCCCCCAAAGTTGGTCGACCGCGCTTGAATTCGTTATACCAACGATACACGGTTGCCTTGGAAGGGCCTTCATCCATGAATGCCATTTGAAGTCTATCGTACGATTCATCCGGTTTCAGGCGACACTTGAAATCGTATAAAATCATAGCTCTAAAATGTTCCCGGCGCAGATCCATATTTCAGTGAGACACAATACTTTGAATTAACTCGCAAAAAATGTGGAGGGAAATTTTGAAATTGGAACTTACTTATTTTTACTTATAAATAATCATATTTTCGAAAAACATTATAACTGGCCAGTCTCCCATATATAAAAACTTTTTTTCGCAATACTTTCTGAGGGGCCTGGTATTTATAACACAAGTATTTTGAGTATGATAAAACTATTTTAATGTTGCCATTATTCAAATAAATAAACTATGCTGTGAAACTTATTTAATTAATGGGTTAATAAGTACATTATTTACGCTACCATTTTTACCACTGTATCACCAATATCACCAATAAAAATTCTGATTCTGGTTATTAGGTACATAAATATTTTACGTGTTTGTGCGATATAAATATCCCTTTTTATTTGTTGTGTTTGTTAAAATTGGTCTCTTCTAATATTTCCTGACAGAAATAGTAATATCGGCTTACGAAAACGTTGACCATTTTATGATTTGGTCGAAGTGACTATCACTACTTGTCACTTTGTGTTACTGTGTGTATCATGTCATGTATGTACTTAATATGCCAAGGTTAATAATGTCGTTAAGGTTTTCTTTTGCCGATTGTACATAAAATAACAGTATGAAAGAAATGAAAATAATGATATCTTTGGAAGGCTCTGTAGGGCTTCTATTGGAGGTGAAATATAATGGCGTAGTTAGATAATATCCACTGTGTTACGTATTGATCAGAAGGTATATAAGTTACAATACTATTTTCGCGTTTGCGTCTTCAGTCGTGTCAAGTCGTGTCCATCTAAGAACCCTGACCGACCCAAAAGGGGCACACAGGTACTGCAATAACATCAGCAAAAAATACGTTTCATTTTATAATAATTAATTCAAATATGAGCATTCATTGCTAAGATATTTTTTCTCTGAGGACCTTTGAACCTCTGGTGTCCTACACCTTCAGTATTTTGCAACCAACCACAATGCAGTGCGTGTTGTGGAACACTGGGCCAACCAAATTTGATAAAATTTGCCATCGACTCGCTAAGAAGAAGAAGTATTTTGCAGTTTTTTTTTTTTTTTTTTTTTTTTTGGGACATTTTTACACGGCACCATCTAGTCCCAAACTAAGCAGAGCTTGTGCTATGGGTACTAGACAATGGATATAATACTTATATACTTTTTTTTTTTGTAAATACATACTTATAATACATAAGAAACACCCAGACCAACACAAATACTTATGTTCATCACACAAATATTTGTGTCCTGTGGGAATCGAACCCACGACCTCGTGATCAGCAGTCCGACACTCGAACCATCAGACCACAGACGTCGTCAAAAGTTTTCTCTTTATAACTCGAAAATTTTAAAAGAGAGTTTTTTACGAAGGTCTGATCATCATCATCATCATCATCATTTCAGCCGAAAGACGTCCCCTGCTGGACATAGGCCTCCCCCAAGCATCGCCACAACGACCGGTCCTGCGCCTTCCGCATGCAGCGGATTCCCGCAAGAACTAAGGTCTATTAGCGTGGAAGATTATTAAGTTTCTACGTTGCATAGTTTAGAAATGGCAGAAGGGGGGGACACATTGCATTATATTTAACAGATGGTACACCTGATAAAAAAGTGATTTATGAAACATTACCTGCACAGTAGACCTATTCAATGATATTCACGAAAGGGTGCAGAGAACAAAAAAAAATCATCCCCTTTTCACATGTATGAGCGCCACCCCTAAAATACATAATAACGATTTTTTTATTCTTTTATAATTGAGATCTATATTTGAACTATTTTTGAGCAAAATAACATGTTCTTATGTTCATAACTGTAGAAGTTATTAAGCTGTAAAGGATTAGGACAGACGGATAGACGGACGGAAATGACGAAACTATAAGGGTTCCTTGTAGAACTACGGAACTTTAAAAAGTAATTGTTATTGAAAATTCACATTTTTAAGTACCCAAATTCCTCTTATTATTATTTCAATTATAGTTAGTATAAATCTATGATAAGAATATTGAGCATCAAAAAAAAAGAGTTTTTTAATTAAACCTACAATTTCCTAAATTAAATAAACACCATGATTAAAAACAAATCGACTGTTGTGTTTATTAATGTTCAATTTACAATTACATGCCTTCTGTAAGCTCCATCATAATAGAAACAACCATCAATTCTTTGAGATCTCACAATCACCAACAAATCCCAAAAACCATATTTCAATACAATTTCTGTAAAGCTTTGAATCAACAAAATCAATCTTATCAATAAACAATCCATCCATTGTTTTTGCAAGCTACGTCACCAAGCAAGATGGCGGAATTTCAACAAACTGCGAGTCCCAAAACAGAGAATCCATTGTTCTAAGGACACCAAACAAACTTATGATTCCGCTCCACCAGGCCGATGAATGAGGAACGAGGCCGAGGCTCATTTTCATCAAGTGTTTACTTTAAGTCCTCATCAAAATTTGTTAAGTGACTTGTCTTGGGATATTTGGCTGATATTAACTTATAATTCTTCTATCGTGTTGACATGAGCTACATAGTGATAATAGCTCATGTCGTGGGGAAAATATTAGCCAGTCAGCAGGTTGTTAGCAGGGCAGATCAATTAAATATAATATCGTTACTCGTGTAGGCTCTTTTATTGCACCCCAAACTTAACTTATTTACATAATGTGTGATCCAGATAATTTTGACTGTCATTTTGCGAAAATGGCGTTTGTAAAGGAGCGTATATAAACTGAGTTCTCTGATTACGCAGCGTGCGGTTTAGGATTCAGTGTCTGAGTTTTGTCCTCTTTGACCGTCGCGTTACTTTCACATGTGTAGATATGCATACTATCGCATAACTGTAAACTTACAGTGATCTCGGAACTCTGACTTCATACATAGCTTACTGATTTCCTAATGCCATATGGCATCGGGAAAACAGTGAGCGAGCAAGTAAGGTACTTTATACAAATATTATTAAAAAACACACTTCAAACGATCAACAACAGCGTTGCATCATTAACTCATTCTGTATTTTTGTGGGTT
Source organism: Asteroscopus sphinx (assembly GCA_949699075.1). Classification (NCBI taxonomy): domain Eukaryota; kingdom Metazoa; phylum Arthropoda; class Insecta; order Lepidoptera; family Noctuidae; genus Asteroscopus; species Asteroscopus sphinx. The sequence continues at coordinate 20,201,577 of OX453013.1, forward strand.
GAGACTCTGTTGCTTTGTTTGTAACGTCCATTTGATATCATTATTCAAGATTCAAAATTCAAAGATTTATTGCATACTAAGTGTTCATAATTGTTGTTACATTTTTGTTTTGATGCCTATAACTTAACATCTTTTAACTTATCATCTTCTTAACTTTAAAATGACTTTACATTTTGAGAGGTATAGGTCAAAATGTAAAGTCATTTTAAAGTTAAGAATTCAGAATCGTTTTTGGAAACAGTTTCAATTTCGCCATTCTTTGCTACGGTAACTTCGGTCAGCCAGGCGGATAAGTTTGAAAATATTATTGAGCACCAAGAAGTTAGTTGTGGACTTGTGGATGAGTTTGAGAATATTTTCAATGATTTTACAACTGTAATTCCCCTTGCGCAAAAGAACGAAGTTGAAAACATGCTATACGACTGCTTCAAAATAAACACATTTCATGAAGGAGAAATAAGGGCTTGTTTGCGTGAACTGAGCTGTTTCCATTCATCAGTTTTGTGGTATTTATTAATGATGACACTTTTTATCACTTACGGTGAAGGAAAGTGTCATGGAGAAACCAAGGCTCAGGTCATCAAGTGATCAGGGGATCAGTACTCGCATCCGACGAATGACAAATTAATTATGGTAAATGAACTTTAATCCCGACGGATACGTACCCAATAAAGATGGCATATAATAACAATAGACTCCGGTAAAAGTCGTATGCAATTAGCCGGAGTATGGAGATAAAAGTCAAAATACATTCATCGCATGCGATATAGCGATACCGGAACAGAAAATAAACGGAGAAGATAATTTTGCGATAAATGTAACTAATATCGCCAAGCGCACCCTTGAAATCACAAAAATGAAGACAGTAAGTTTTTTTCTGTATTAAAAGAGGTCTTTGCTCTACAGTCAGACGATTACAGGTTGATATTATTCTAAAGACAAGTGTTTCTTGAGTAAAACACATCGTCAAAAATAGTAGGTATTATTTTACAAAACATAACCCTCCCTACGGTAGCGGCTGCTCTATGACATAACCAGCCCATTTGATTACCGTCCCCATTAACTGGGGTTGCGGTTGCTCTATGACAGTCCCACACCTGGGCACGGGCTTCTTCTCAAAATGAAAAGGATTAAGTTCACCACGCTGGCCTTCTGCGAGTTGGTGGACTACACACACCTTATTTACCTTATTAAATGTTTCCTTACGATATTTTCCTTCAGTGTTAAAGGAAGTGATAATCAAATTGTGATCTGCGTATGAATCCAAAAAGTCTGAGTTCAAAAGGGCTGGGTTCGGACTCAGACCGTCTCCTGCTTTGAAGGCAAGTGTTTATCCTTTAGGCTATCATTGCATTTTGACAAAAATAACAAGAACTTCTCAAGGATTTAATCTTAAAATATCTAATTCCTAGTAAGCACTTTCCTTTCTACAGGAATGCAAACAGATTGAAAAGTTCTTCCAAGAATAATGAAAATGAGCTTAAAGAGTCTTCCGCCCTCTTTATACTTACTTGTACTTCAATCACTTCCTTCACTACTCTCTTGGACTTGTGAAGTTTGAAACTTGCGACATCTAATTTGTACTACTTTCGCAGTTATTTGTTCTGGCCAAAAATACTTAGGAAGGCTCCCAATATGTTTTATTTTTATCTTTCCTCTTGTAAGAAAAAAAATGAGATAATTTTATAGTATTTCAAGATCTAGACACATAAGCAAATATAGTCAATATCATCATAATCAGATCACAATCCAATTGCTGTAGGCCTTTTCATTTGCATACCAACCACTCCGGTCCTGTCCTGTCCTCCGGTGCCAGTCGGATACATATGATAGTCACGAAAGGTTTTATATCGTAAACCCATCTCGCTACAGGATTTTCGTCATTTTTTCTAGAGCAACATTCGGTTAAGATTTTGCCCCACGCAACATAATTTCTTCTATCAACGTGCCCTGCCCACTTCTGCTTGAGGGTAGTCATCCGTCTTTACATTTAATAACTTTTTAATTGACTATTTGAAAAATATATCGGTAAGTCATGTACAGTCTAACCACAGAGATTTAATAGTAAATATTTAATGTCTTTGAGTCTAACAAAGCAATTAGTATCCAGGGTCACTAGATATAAATGAAGTTTTCTCAGAAGATTACGGATGTTTTCGAGTGAAATATCATTTTAATAACGGACAAAGTTAAATTGTATTTGTAGAAAACAATAATTTCCTGAGAAATCTTCATCTATATCTGGTGACCCTGGATACTAACTGCTTTGTTAGACTATATTTACCTACTAGCATACAAATATAATTGCTTGTCATACATTTTTTAATGTTCTGTAATTTATTTGAGTAGGTATCTATTCTTAATTAAGAAACCATTATTATAAAAGCTAAAGAATTTAATTTCGTTGAGATTGTTAAGTTTCTTTTTAAGAGAATTTAATTAAATAAACTGACAATTTGTCTGAATCACTGATATTAATTAGACATTTATTTTTGTTCGTCATTTATGAAACTAATTATGCTTGGAGTCTGTTTACAAATCTATGTTTTTACTACAGTAAAAATATAGAAAAATAATAATAATAATAATTAAGGTGACTTGGGGTAAGTCGGGACACGGGGTAAGTTCGTTCAAATGGAATTTACGCAGTGTGGAGACATTTTTAATTGCTGGGGGTAATAGAGTGTCACGTCAGTTTATCCTACACCTCACTTTAGTGCGCGTCGTAATATTATGACGACAGTTTCTGCGAAAAATCCATTTGAACGAACTTACCCCGTGTCCCGACTTACCCCAAGTCACTATACTATTAATTTTGTTTTATAGTTGTAATTTTTCCCATCTACTTCTTAAGATTTAGATTTACTTACATACTGGGTTCCGAATAAAATAGTCACGTTGAGAACACGGACGCTAAGAAAAATATAATTAATTAAAAAAACAAAAAAAAAACACCCTAAGTAAGCCAATCCGCTTATTTCTACGTGTTTCACACACACATCATTATTTTTTTCTTGTCCGTGGTCGAGAAATCAACCTATTATGATTGAATATACTATTTTAAATTAATCTCAACACAGAATCAACAATCTCTACACACAATAGTTAAACAATCGCCCTGTACCATATATGGCTAATTGGACACATAATGGTTTTGATAACAAAAATGGTCATATTAAGGTGTCATATTAGATAATGTCATAATAACATGAGCCCCTTTATGGACCGCTGCTAAGAACATTCGTAAGGACTGTTATAACCAACATAATAAATATAATATTCCAACACGAAAACCCTCGTCCATAACTCCTCCTCTTAGGAATCATTTAGGGGCTTAACACATTACTAGATTTATGAGTTATGATCAAAGTTGAGTATAACTTGTTACTCAACACACCCACTAAATATTTCAGGCCATTTTACATAAACTAACCACTAATGCCCAATGTACATACTAACATCTTTAGTATCTCGAAGCAACCGAACTTGGGGTATTTATTCAGCCGAACTTTAGTTTTGCGAACTTTTAAAGTACTTCGACTGTTCAGTTTGTGTAACAAAGGTAGTTGGACAGAGTTGAGTCTAACAAATGGGCATCAGACGGAATTAAATGGCGGGGAAATAGGAGGTCTCGCATCTCTTGTTATGCTAATATTTGGCCTCCGGAGATGACAAATTGTGATGCATTCTATGAAAAACCGGCCAAGTGCGAATCAGACTCACGTGGTTAGTGTTCCGTACAACCCATCGACCTAAACTCCGTTAAGACTGATTTAATTTATGAGAGTTCACAAAAATTTCTAGTTGAAAGACATCAATGCGCGGCCGTGCGCAAAAAACACGCGTCTTTGGTGAAATATGAATATTTGCATCTCTTTCTTACACAGGAACATACACATGTCTATTATTGCCTTATTTTTATAGTTTTTTGTTAAACTATATAGTATTCACTGTCATTATACAAAGTACATCGCGTGTATGTATTACCGTTTTTAAGGAGTAGAAACAAAAAACGTTGAAAAATGAATTTTTTTCGAGGTTTCTTGTATGGGATTAAACTGTTTTATTCTTAGTATTTTCTTTTTTGAGGCCATAGTAACACAGTGCATATTCTGTGAAAATTTCAACTAACTAACTATTATGGTTAAAATGATACAACCCTGTGAAAGACAGACGGACGTACTTTGGGTACTGAACTCTAAAGACTCGAAGGACGTAGGAAGCCGTGATGGATGTAGTTGTGCACGAATAAAACTTCCTATCTGTATCTTGAAATGACTTCATTTTCCCTAGGGATAGCCTCAGCGGTATGTACTCAATATTTTTTTCTTTTTCAGTGTTTAAGCTTTTTGTGTTGATGCAAAACACGTGTAGACTGTCAGTCAGTAACTGTATTTTATGTGGAGAACGTCTTAAGCTCTCGATCTTGACAAATGTCAGTAAGTGTCGTCATCTTTTGGTAAGATTGAAGCGTGAAACTTGCGAGGACTTTTAAACAGGTGAACTGGCAACCAAAAGATATAACTACGAGGAAGTACCTATGTTTATTTTATTGTTCCCTATCCTATGTTTATAAAAATGTTGATGACGTATTACATCAAAAAGTCGTTAGGTATATTATCATTGTTCCGTGTGGTGCCGCACATAAAGAATTGCACCACCCTTATCTCTTCTCATGGGTGTCTTAAAAGGTGACTAAGGAATTCACCAGAGGATGGGCATCAGCGTTCTCTGAGTATTTAACCAACCAACTGCGATCGCCAACCCGCCTACCAAGCGTGGTGATTATGGCATATCCCCTTTGTTGGAGGCCTATGTCCAACAGTGGACGTCTTTTGGCTGAAATGATGATGATGATGAATTATATTATCATAAGTTTGTACCTTCCTATGTTTGGGTTGACTTTCAATCTCAGGGGGCTTCAATCTTAATGGGCACCGGACATGACGTCAGTTAACGACTTTCAGTTGACAGTTCACTCACTGGCCTATAACTGGCCTCGTGTGCGAATATATTTGAAGACAGTTCTGTAGGTAAATCAGTGAGAACTGATTTCACTCACTGAACTGACTTGCAAACTAGGCGTGCTTTAAGAACTGTCATTTCATATTTTCGTGTGATGTTGATACACGAAAATATAAAATGACAGTTCATAAATTTTGATTTCATTTTTCATTTTCAAATATCTTTATTTATCAGCAAAACAAACAAAACAAATGCACTTAATTCTAAGCTACATTGATAACATGGGTTTTTTAAAATACTTTATGAGGCCAAAAATGTGCCTATAAAAGCTTATAAAATATATACCTACACATAGACTTCTTGCAACTTAAACTCGAAGCATATTAAGATGCAAACATAAGAAAGCAAAATACAAATTATTTAGACAAGTGCTATTAGTACTAGATTATTTAAAAAAAATTGATTAATACATGTGAATCGTTCTAGAATATGGGTCTCAAAGTGCTAATCGTTTTTATTAAATACCTACGAATTTCAGAAAGTAAAAGGATTATTTTTCACTAAATATTAATTAAACGCCTATCTATTTGTCCTTTAAGCCTTGACACTAATGAATTTTAATCTAAGCAAGTTTCATCACTAAACGCTGATTTACAAAGGAGAAATACGGCATAATCTTAGCAAGGTATCGCTGTCATTTGCCGTGACCCTGTTCATTTCTACGGACAAAAGCGTCTTTGTAACAAAGGGGCCTTGTTAAAACTATAATATCCAACGAACCTAGACATATATATAATTTAATGTTGTAGAAGATTTCTTGTTTAATAAAACTTTTTAACAAAAAATTGAACCGACGAAAAGTGAAACTGAAAAGCGAAAAATAAGCCAAACGAACTATTAACAAGCAAAGTGCGTGTAAGTTGCAAGTGGCCGAGCGGAGAACGCATTTTTGGAAAGTTATTGTTTATCGTTGAAAATTTCACGTTGTATTTGATGTGACATTGTTTTTATTATTTATTTAAAGTAATTTAATGATCTTCGTTGATTGGTTGTTTGGCGCCGACTCATAATTAGTTATTTTTCGCTTTTCAGTTTCACTTTTCGTCGGTTCAATTTTTTGTTAAAAAGTTTTATTTTTCATTTTTTTGTGGTTAAAATCTAACTCCAGGTCTCCATTATGTCGTAGTGTCTAGAACTATATTTATGTGTGTCAAGTTTCAACAGAATCGGTTAACAGGTAAGAATTCAGTGGGTGAACAAAAACTCATCCCCTGTTTTACTACCCTTAGGGGTGGATTTTGATTTTGAAATTTAAATGAGACCAATTTCAAGATATACCCTATCCATTAAAAAAGAATCATCAAAATCGGACCAGTCTGTAAAAAGTTATGCGTGGTCATACATAAAAAAAAAAAAAAAAAAAAACAAAAAAAAAAAAATACGCGTCGAATTGAGAACCTCCTCCTTTTTTTCGTCGGTTAAAAATAATAGCATAAGCTTTTCATCCCATTTGCGTAGTGCAGTGGTTATTAAAATTTTTAAAGTCACGGACTACTTACTTAAAAAAATATTAAACATAACTGAACTCACTATGAAAATTTTATAACTTAGTCCTCTTGGACTGAAGTTCATACTTCTTATTAGTATGTTTTACACGAAGTTTTTGACCACGGAAACTTTAACCTAGCCTTTTTTTTTAGTATCTTTTGTCTTGGGCTACTAATGGGCCGTTAAACACACTTTAAATTACCATACACCAAAGTTATCCTATTCTATAAAAAAATAAATGTATATATAGTACCTTTGTAGGTACCGTATCATACAATTATCACAGTATTACACCTTTATAGGTGTATACCAGGCCCCTCAGAAAGTATTGCGAAAAAAAGTTTTTATATATGGGAGACTGGCCAGTTATAATGTTTTTCGAAAATATGATTATTTATAAGTAAAAATAAGTAAGTTCCAATTTCAAAATTTCCCTCCACATTTTTTGCGAGTTAATTCAAAGTATTGTGTCTCACTGAAATATGGATCTGCGCCGGGAACATTTTAGAGCTATGATTTTATACGATTTCAAGTGTCGCCTGAAACCGGATGAATCGTACGATAGACTTCAAATGGCATTCATGGATGAAGGCCCTTCCAAGGCAACCGTGTATCGTTGGTATAACAAATTCAAGCGCGGTCGACCAACTTTGGGGGATGATGAAAGAAGCGGTCGCCCTTTGACGGCTGTTACCGAAGAAAACGTGCTAGCAGTGAAAAATTTAATCCAAGACAATAGGCGAATTACATATCAGGAGATTCAACACATATTGAAGATTGGATCGGGAAGCGTTCACGAGATTCTACACAGCCATCTTCGCGTGAGGAGGATAGTATCACGCTGGGTGCCGCACAACCTCACCGATGCTCAGAAGCAGGCCCGGGTGGAATGGTGCCGTGATATGCTTAACAAATTTGAAGCAGGCTCGTCTCGGCGTGTTTACGACTTCGTTACAGGTGATGGGTCCTGGATTTATCAATACGACCCAGAAACCAAGCGCCAGTCGACTGTTTGGGTGTTTCAAAATGAGCCAACGCCTACCAAAGTGAAGCGATCTAGAAGCGGGGGTAAGATTTTGATCGCTAGCTTTTTTAATTTGACTGGCCACTTGGTATCAATTCCCTTACGGGATCAAAGAAGCATTAATGCCGAATGGTATACTACCAAATGTTTGCCAGAAGTTTTCTCTGTTATAAGCAACAAGCGACCAAACACAGGGCTCCGCGGGCTACTGCTCCACCACGACAATGCACCTGCGCACACCGCACTCAAAACGAGGGACTTCCTGGACAGCACGCCAGTCAAACTCCTGGGTCACCCTCCTTACAGCCCTGATCTAGCACCGTGTGACTTCTTTTTATTCCCAAAAATAAAAAATCAGCGCAAAGGGATACAATTTTCGTCGCCGGAAGATGCGCTGGCTGCGTTCGAGCAGGCTGTAAACGAGGTGTCTGCGGCGGACTGGAAAAAGTGTTTTGAAAACTGGTTTAGGCGCATGAATCTTTGTATAGAGGCTGGTGGAAAGTACTTTGAAAAGATTTGATAAAAATATATGTACGTATAGAACAATTTTTTTTAGTTTCGCAAAACTTTCTGAGTGTCCCACGTATAGTGCATATTTGGTATATATTTATGGATATATATTAGAACCAATTTTCTATAATAGTAATCTAGAAATATTTTCTATGGTAGGTAGATATTTATTAATTTATTATATTATATATTGGTAATCTATACTTATGAAAGTGAACCACATTCGACCTCCATCTATTTTTCATGTCTTTCTTAACATCAGGTGGGCTTTTAGCTCGTTTCGCCATACTATACTATAAAAAATAAATAAATAAAATTACGTGTTTCTATTTAGGTACTAGAAAAAAACATTAAAAAAATTTAACTTTAATGTTGTTAAAGAAGATTTTTTGAAATGTTATTTTACAAATTAGGTCAGTTTTTTATTAAGTAATTTGTAAAAAGCAGATTGATTTTATTAATTCAGACCTGCTAGATTTATCAAAGATTTGAAAAACGCTTCACTCTGGTATTTTAATATTGAAAATTAAATAAAAACACCTACTTGTGTATTCTGCGTGAATTCACGATTCACGTGGAGATTCGTCCATCTCTGAGAAAAGAAAATTCCTATTATCTAGACTCCATTTAAGTTTGGACGGTTTGGTCCATTATTAGAAGTGGTTCTGTGATGTTTTATACAACAAAATATAGTTATATCACCGTTAAGTTATTAAAATTATTATCTGAATGATCTTATATATAATCAAATTTATTTCTATCTAGATTCAAACCGCAAACATCAGTCATAACAGTTAATAAATCAACAACTTTCAGTATAAAATTCTTAATGAAATTTCATGCAACTTCTTAATTAGATCCAGATAAAAAAAATCATGTGAATTAAGATATAACAAGTATATATGGACATGAGCTAGTATAGACTATAGTGCAGTGAAACCCGCTCAATACGATACGTCATCGTCAGTCCCTGCAACTTGAGGCATGTTTTCATATATCTTTATCACGCATAATACGATTCGTAATCCCGTTTCATAGTAATTTTTTTGGTTTATGTTTATATAAAACAAATGTTATTGAAGATGTGAATAATACACAAAAAGAGGCCATAAGTGATGATGGTGAACATGAAGTGGAGTCAACTCCAATTTTGTCAAACGCCCAGGCATTATTAGCAGTTAACGATTTAAAGCGCTATGTATCTTCTTTAGCTTGTAGGATCAGTAAGCTGAGTGGCAGTGGGTTGGCCATGTCTGTCGAAGGACCGATGACCGCTGGAGCAGACGAGTCTTTGAGTGGAGACCGCGAATCGGCAAACGCAGCGTAGGGCGCCCCCCACCAAGTGGACCGACGACCTGAAAAACGTGGCTGTGGGGGACTGGATGCAGAAAACCGAGTGGTGTGGTGCAGCTTGGGAGAGACCTTTGTCCAGCAGTGGACTGCGATAGGCTAAGTTGATGATGATGATGTATCTTCTTTGGGTAAAGGGGAAGACGCACTGAAAGAGTTAAATTATATTGAGAGTCTTGTAATTGCTAATGCATCAAAATCTCTATGTCAAATCAAAATAAATGATGAAAAATACATACTAATAACTTTCTAACAAAATTAGTACATAATACGTTTTATTTTCCCTATCCCGCACAATTTGCTTTCTCGCTTAAGACGCGTTTTTTGTTGGGTCCCTTTGAAATCGTCGTAAACGAGTTTTACAGTATAATATGTATAACTTTGTAACTAACCAAAGGTACTATCGTAAAATAACTCGTATTTGCTTATCTAAGTTAATTAGTTAGTTAGTTTAATAATGTTATTAGTGTACAATAAAGAATATTCTATCTATCTATCTATCTATCTAAGGGCCCATAAAATAAAGTTCTAATTAGGTCGAATGTTATACGTGTATTTTTCTAGTTAATATAACTTGTTTTAGGGAAAACCCTATCTCGCATAATTCACTTTCGCGCTTAAGACGCGTTTTTAGTTGGGTCCCTTTGAAATCGTCTTGAACTAGTTAAAAAAACAGCTGATCCCTACATTTAGTCGATTCATGTGAACATAAATGTAAGAATCAGCAGTTTTTTTTCGTGATTTCAGGTTTGCTCCCATAGTAAAAGTTGTTCATACTGATGAGTACAATTACCCCTTAAGAGGTTTTCAGTTATTTCAATAACACGTTGTATAACTTTGTAACTAACCAAAGATACAATCGTAAAATAATTCATATTTGCTTATCTAAGAAACATAAAAGAAAGTTTTAATGAGATCGAATGTTATACGTGTTTTTCTAGTTAATATAACTTTCACATTGGCATTCAAATATGTATACCGTTTCGTCTTGTCACTGATTCCTAAACATTCGTGAAGAAACTCTCGCAATATATCAACGTGTAATGGGAATTTTCGGCTGATCAAAGTGCCTCGAAAAAACCCTTAAAATGTAGCCAATTTGTTTCTTTCACCCGATTTCATTTACTGTTTTTGCATGCGTCTTGGGATCTTTTTTTAATATACTTTGTTATCAATTCTAGATTTATTATCAGACTTAATAAGCGCTTGCAGTAGTTTTAATGCTCTTAATATTAAAAATAAATTGTATAAAAATGCACATTGCCTCCTTAACGTATTAGAGATGACTTTGCAGTTACACAAAATTAAAGCACAAACTGACTTAACGCTAGTGTTTTAAACTAACTGGAAAAGTTAGGTAACTAATGAACTGAAAACTCATCATCACCATCATCATCATTTCAGCCGAAAGAATGAAAACTCAAATTTAATAAAAACGTATGTTTTTTTCGTTTCGTCGTTTTTTTATTCAGAAGACAAATAAATAAATAATGATTTCACATTTAATTCAGCATTTATTAAATTATTTTATTATTTTAACGCATTTACGCATGCGAAGCGAAATCTAAAGATTTTTTTTTCTGCCCGTAAGCGATTTTTTCTTTCCACAATTTAAATCGATTCATTTATTCATTTTTTAGGAATTCTATTTGATTGCGTAATTCTGATGTCAACATAAACAAAAATAAAACTACGTGTGAGTCGGGATAAAAATCTGTTAGAGCTAAATTGTTCCTAAAGGCACGAACTACAGTATATAAAAAGTTACGAACACAAAAAATTGAAACGAGTGAAAAAATATCTGTCCACGTTCCAAATATATAACGAAATATATTTTGGTTTCATGTGTGAGCGGAAATCTTCTAATCCTTGACGTTAGTTGGCATTGCCCTTATAAAGCGGGCAAAGAAGCGACGAAAGACGCTCTGAAATCCCATTCAGGGTCCCGTAAGAATAATACATGTAGAATACTGTCACGAACTGCCGACTTAGGACGACGCCTTGGATAGGCCAAGGACAGCTAGTTGAATTTTTGTTACGGTAGCGAATATTCCGTATATATGTCGCAGGATAATCGAAAAAATCGTATATTTGCGAAAATCCTAAGGACGATTGCAAAGAACCGGATGATTGGAATCTAAGAAAAGGAAATTGCAATCATCCGAGCTATTTTCAGGATCATTGCAAAAATCCAGCTTAGGTAAATCGCAAAAAACTGCTCACGTTATGAACGCTGATTGGCTGAATATTAGCGTTATACAATGATGGATGCGCTGATTGGCTAACGGCTACATAACTTCGTCGTTTGTTGTTGTCTGATATTGCTTCAGTGTCTTGTTGACTATGTAGCTAACTTGTTTGTGATAATATTATACTTTATAAAATTTAATACCTCTATTGCCTTACCACTTCGTTACGTCCCCATTTCTTTACTATAGACTTTTATGAAGCCTTGACCTTTTTTTTTTAATTTTTTTTTTTGTTCTGAACAACGAAATTAAAGATAGCGATTTAAATTGTGGAAAGAAAAAATCGCTCACGAGCAGGATTCGAACCTGCGACTCCTGGCTCCTGGCAGAATACAGATGTTATAAATCGACTCTTAGATTAGCCAATCAGCGTACAAGTTTCCAATCGTCGTAAACAAACTGGAATTTTCGCAATGATTCTGATAATAGCTCTTACGAATTTGAAAATCTTTCTTAGAATCCAGTTATCCGGTTCTATGCAATCGTCCTAGGATGTTCTCAAAGATTCGATTTGTCCGATCATCCTACAACATATTATGTTTTAGTGTTTTTTAAAAATATAATAAGCACCTATGTAAAGAAGTGGACATCTTTCGGCCGAAATTAAATGATGATTCATGAGTTCTGCTCTTAAATATAATAATAATAATAATAATCGTTTATTTCCAAAATAAGTAACATGTTACAATTCAGTTGAACGTTGATCCCCAAACTAGGTAAACCTGTATCTTGGGGACCACCTTCCTTAGTTAATTTATACAAATCGTGACATAGTTTACATTAAAACATAATAAATACATAATTTGACATTAATTTGATTTGACAAATTTATTAATAGTAATAATAATGAAAGCATGCAATGCAACTATAGGTGTGATGTATGTATGCGCGTGTGTGGAGTGTGTACGTATATGAGTCGTGTAGGTGTGAATTATGGGTTGGTTGCGACGACACCTCCTCGCAACCAACTCATGATTTAGAGCTCTGGTCGAGTTAGAAACTAGTCGGGCACACGTGATAGAATGACATGTGTGAAACTGTACCTACATAATAATTCAATCAATCAACTCAGCCTATCGCAGTCCACTGCTGGACCACAGTTTGACAATGTAGATAGTAAAACTGTGGCTGGATATAGGCCTCTCCCAAGTTGCGCCACAACGCTCGGTCCTCTGCCTTCCGCATCCAGTCCCCCCCAGCCACGTTCTTTAGGACGTCGGTCCACCTGGCAGGGGGGCGCCCTACGCTGCGTTTGCCGATTCGCGATCTCCACTCAAGGACTCGTCTGCTCCAACAGCCATCGGTCCTTCGACAGACATGGCCAGCCCACTGCCACTTCAGTTTACTGATCCTACAAGCTATGTCGGTTACTCCGGTTCTTCTCCGGATAATCTCGTTACGGATTTTATCCTTCAAAGAAACTCCAAGCATAGCTCGCTCCATAGCTCGCTGAGCGACTTTGAATTTGTGGACTAGCCCAGCTGTCAGTGTACACGTCTCGGCACCGTAAGTCATGACAGGCAGGACGCACTGGTTGAAGACCTTTGTCTTCAAACTTTGCGGTATAGGCGACGAGAAGACTCGGCGAAGTTTGCCAAATGCTGCCCAGCCCAGACGGATCCTTCTGTTGGCTTCTTTCTCGAAGTTGTGTCTACCAAGCTGAATTGCCTGCCCTAGGTAGACGTATTCCGTTACAACTTCGAGTGCCGACCCTTCGACGAATATAATACTAATAATACGTGGGACACTCAGAAAGTTTTGCGAAACTAAAAAAAATTGTTCTATACGTACATATATTTTTATCACATCTTTTCAAAGTACTTTCCACCAGCCTCTATACAAAGATTCATGCGCCTAAACCAGTTTTCAAAACACTTTTTCCAGTCCGCCGCAGACACCTCGTTTACAGCCTGCTCGAACGCAGCCAGCGCATCTTCCGGCGACGAAAATTGTATCCCTTTGAGCAGATTTTTTATTTTTGGGAATAAAAAGAAGTCACACGGTGCTAGATCAGGGCTGTAAGGAGGGTGACCCAGGAGTTTGACTGGCGTGCTGTCCAGGAAGTCCCTCGTTTTGAGTGCGGTGTGCGCAGGTGCATTGTCGTGGTGGAGCAGTAGCCCGCGGAGCCCTGTGTTTGGTCGCTTGTTGCTTATAACAGAGAAAACTTCTGGCAAACATTTGGTAGTATACCATTCGGCATTAATGCTTCTTTGATCCCGTAAGGGAATTGATACCAAGTGGCCAGTCAAATTAAAAAAGCTAGCGATCAAAATCTTACCCCCGCTTCTAGATCGCTTCACTTTGGTAGGCGTTGGCTCATTTTGAAACACCCAAACAGTCGACTGGCGCTTGGTTTCTGGGTCGTATTGATAAATCCAGGACTCATCACCTGTAACGATGTCGTAAACACGCCGAGACGAGCCTGCTTCAAATTTGTTAAGCATATCACAGCACCATTCCACCCGGGCCTGCTTCTGAGCATCGGTGAGGTTGTGCGGCACCCAGCGTGATACTATCCTCCTCACGCGAAGATGGCTGTGTAGAATCTCGTGAACGCTTCCCGATCCAATCTTCAATATGTGTTGAATCTCCTGATATGTAATTCGCCTATTGTCTTGGATTAAATTTTTCACTACTAGCACGTTTTCTTCGGTAACAGCCGTCAAAGGGCGACCGCTTCTTTCGTCATCCCCCAAAGTTGGTCGACCGCGCTTGAATTCGTTATACCAACGATACACGGTTGCCTTGGAAGGGCCTTCATCCATGAATGCCATTTGAAGTCTATCGTACGATTCATCCGGTTTCAGGCGACACTTGAAATCGTATAAAATCATAGCTCTAAAATGTTCCCGGCGCAGATCCATATTTCAGTGAGACACAATACTTTGAATTAACTCGCAAAAAATGTGGAGGGAAATTTTGAAATTGGAACTTACTTATTTTTACTTATAAATAATCATATTTTCGAAAAACATTATAACTGGCCAGTCTCCCATATATAAAAACTTTTTTTCGCAATACTTTCTGAGGGGCCTGGTACATAATAATTGAATATACATAAATAGATAGATAGATAGAATATACTTTATTGTACACAATGAAAATAGTATTAAAATTAACATAAAATTTGGTGAAACCAAAAAAAATGTTTCTTTAATTTAGTAACCTATTCATGTGATATCAGAAAATGTTTCGTTCACTTATCTTTTCCAATAAGGATTTTCATATAGTTTAGTACAATAAAAATTCACGATCTTGAGATCAGGTGCGTTTGTCGGGCTATTGCCTCTTGTTGTTTTACGATTTCTAGAAGCAGTTGCTACTTCTTTTGAAAACAACATCAGTTTTTAAGAAAACATTCTTTATTATTTTTCGAAACGCCTACTGTTTACTGCGTAAAGAATGTGCCGAACTTTTTCGACTTCAAAAGTTTACGGACCTTTTATGATAAATCACTTGTTCTAGGATACAATATTTCTCAATAACGTGTTGTTTTCATATTTCAGAGTGCTTAAATTCTCCTAAGGCCTGCTGAGACGTGTCAGTGTTAATAAAAAAACAGCCAAGTGCGAAACAGATTCGCGCGCCGAGGGTTCCTCACCTTCCTTTGACGTATGAAAAATTAGTGATTGGGATTACCTTAGTTTGGGTGTGAACTGTGACTGTGTTTGTTTGACGACGTCTGTGGTCTAGTGGTTCGAGTGTCGGACTGCTGAGCACGAGGTCGCACAGGACACAAATATTTGTATGATGAACAATAAGTGTTTATGTTGGTCTGGGTGTTCCTTATGTATTATAGAAATTATGTAACCCTTGTATGGTTGTCTATTGTTTATGAAATAAAGAATATTGTATTGTATTGTATTATAAATAAATATCTACAAAAACAAAAAAGTATATAAGTATTGTATCCATTGTCTAGTACCTATAGTACAAGCTTTGCTTAGTTTGGGACTAAATGGTGCTGTGTAAAAAATGTCCCTTTTATCAACTGTAATTATTTCTGATTTTCCCTATAAAAACTTCGGAGATAAGGGGTAGTGGTATTTTTGTGTAATTTTTCATAATGAGTCGAAAAATAAGTATTATTAAAACCTGTTTTGGAATTTATAATTGACACAACACTAGAAATAGTAGCCCCGAGCTAACGTAGCCCAAAGCTCTTCAAATCCCTATTTTGCCCCTTTTGCAACGAAAATAATAATAATAAAAAACTTTTTAACAAAAAATTGAACCAACGAAAACAGAAACTAAAAAGCGAAAAATAACTAATTATGAGTCGGCGCCAAACGAACTTTTAACAAGCAAAGTGCGTGCAAGTTGCAAGTGGCCGAGCGGAGAACGCATTTTTTGAAAGTAATTGTTTATCGTTGAAAATTTCACGTTGTATTTGATGTGACGTTGTTTTTATTATTTATTTAAAGTAATTTAATGATCTTCGTTGATTGGTTGTTTAGCGCCGACTCAGAATTTGTTATTTTTCGCTTTTCAGTTTCTGTTTTCGTCGGTTCAATTTTTTGTTAAAAAGTTTTATTTTTCTCTTTTTGTGGTTAATATCTAACTCCAGGCCTCCATTATGTCGTAGTGTCTAGAACTATATTTATATGTGTCAAGTTTCAACAGAATAAGTTAACAGGTAAGAATTCAGTGGGTGAACAAACACTCATCCCCTGTTTTACTACCCTTAGGGGTGGATTTTGATTTTGAAATTTAAATTGGACCAACTTCGAGGTATACCCTATCCATTAAAAATAGAATCATCAAAATCGGACCATTCTGTAAAAAGTTATGCGTGGCCATACATAAAAAAAATAAAAAAAATACGCGTCGAATTGAGAACCTCCTCCTTTTTTTCGTCGGTTAAAAATAACTTTTCGCACAGTTCAGTCGCACCATAAGGGTTCCTTTTTTACCTTTACGGAATCCTAAAAAGGAATACAAGGGAGTAAAGCCGGGTGCCCGAATCAAGTCGCTCGTGGCGAACGCAACTCGACACCAAAAGTAATCCTCTTATCCTAATATGAGATGGTGGAAGCTTTTTTATATAAGAAGATATATATGACATACCATATACGGAATATTAGTGCACTGTATACGTTTGTATACTGGTATCCGTCAAGTATAAGCAGCTGTATTTTCCCCAGCGTCAGTTTTAAGCCAAGCCTTATGAAGATTTTCTCGCGGAAATGTGTTTTAATGCGAGCTTGTCGTCTTTTACGTTGTATCAAAGTTTTCCTTGGTATTCTTAATGAAAATCTTAGAATATTATGCTATTTTTGCTAAAAACATTGCCTTTTCATAAAAAAGTTTCTACATAATATAATAATGTTATACTTCAGCATTGTTGGTGTGTTTGTAGGACAAGACAGTTTGCTTAGTCACCTAAAAATACTTGAAAAATTCTACGATTATTTAATACCTAAATTTTCACATAGAAAGCGAGGCGTTTGAGAATAAATCCCGAACGACTAAGTCATCGGTGGCGTTATCAAAGGGTGGAAATACCTGCAAATTGTTTTGGTGGTGTCGCACGCATCGTTTTTTTAACGCACGCGACACACGGGGGGAATTTGTTTGTTTACAAATAGGTAGGTATTTAAAAAAAAAAACTAGATTTTTTTATTGATTCGTGTTCAGTATCAGTAGTATAGTCACCTCCTTAAATATGGCACGAATACAGATCAACATGTTGTATACACGCACTAGGCCCGAAAAAATATCTGTAGGCCATACAAATACTTATCTACTTACGTGTTTCGTGTGAGAATTGAGCCCATGGTTATGTTGCATGGTTCAGCCATTGCACCTTACGTCATTTTGAAAATAACAAACATACGTACATACATATCATAATGCCTGTTTCCCATTGGGGTAGGCAGAGGACCCCGATGGGTTTCACACAAGTGATGTTTCGAAAGCGTACATAACTTAGAGTTTCGGAAAGGTTAAGATGTTTAATAATAAACAGACATAGCAATAACTCTGGCCTCTTCTACTTGTTTCGTCAATCTCTTACCGTAGATCCTCTCTATATGTCCATACTACTTATTGTAACATACCTTTCTCTGTATTTGTCGCTACATCTTCTTCCACTTCACAACGCTCTCTTAACACTTTATTTTATAAAAAAATTGTATTGGATTCTCATTATTTTTGTTTCAATATTCTGCCCTATATTTGGCGAGTTTAATATAATTATTTTACACGTATAACAGTTTTATGAAATAAACACGGGTTTCAGAGACTATCCAATTATGAAGAGCTAACGTTGTATTCACAATAGCTCTGTTAACAATAGTTTATTTGTTCGTCCCTGTGGTATAAAGAGTAGCGCATAGCGTGTGTTTTGTGCGATTGTCTGGGATTTGAAATCCATTTGCCTGTTTTTTGTGGCGAATATTTCTTTACAAAAGACTTAAAAGAAGAATTAAGAGTTAGAGTTAGCCTCCAAGCCTTTTCCCAATTATATTAGGGTCGGCTGCCAGCCTAGCCAGATGCGACTGAACATCAGTATTTTATATAACGGAGCAACTGCCATCAGACGCCCGCATTCCAGTTACTGGGTAATACTGACATTCGGAGGGTAGACGAGTTGTCAGACTTTCAGGCTTCTGACTACCCGTAACGACTGCCATAGATATTCGTATGACAACCGGGACCGACAGCGTAACATGCTCTCCGAGGCACGAAGGGGTCTGGATGTGTAACGAAACGGTCACCCATCCACAGACTGACCGCGGCAAGTGCAGCTTGACCTTGCAGATCGTATAATCCGACCCGTAACGACTGCCATAGATATTCGTATGACAACCGAGACCGTCAGCTTAACATGCTCTCCGAGGCATGGAGGGGTCTCGGTGTGTAACGAAACGGTCACCCATCCACAGACTGACCGTGGCAAGTGCAGCTTAACCTTGCAGATCGTACAATCCATGCAGTCGTTGCTTCGCTACGAGCCCCTCAGATATTTAATCACAGAATAAAAAATAATAGATGTTATTTTTTGGTTTTGTTAATCTATACGTGGGACACTCAGAAAGTTTTGCGAAACTAAAAAAAATTGTTCTATACGTACATATATTTTTATCAAATCTTTTCAAAGTACTTTCCACCAGCCTCTATACAAAGATTCATGCGCCTAAACCAGTTTTCAAAACACTTTTTCCAGTCCGCCGCAGACACCTCGTTTACAGCCTGCTCGAACGCAGCCAGCGCATCTTCCGGCGACGAAAATTGTATCCCTTTGAGCTGATTTTTTATTTTTGGGAATAAAAAGAAGTCACACGGTGCTAGATCAGGGCTGTAAGGAGGGTGACCCAGGAGTTTGACTGGCGTGCTGTCCAGGAAGTCCCTCGTTTTGAGTGCGGTGTGCGCAGGTGCATTGTCGTGGTGGAGCAGTAGCCCGCGGAGCCCTGTGTTTGGTCGCTTGTTGCTTATAACAGAGAAAACTTCTGGCAAACATTTGGTAGTATACCATTCGGCATTAATGCTTCTTTGATCCCGTAAGGGAATTGATACCAAGTGGCCAGTCAAATTAAAAAAGCTAGCGATCAAAATCTTACCCCCGCTTCTAGATCGCTTCACTTTGGTAGGCGTTGGCTCATTTTGAAACACCCAAACAGTCGACTGGCGCTTGGTTTCTGGGTCGTATTGATAAATCCAGGACTCATCACCTGTAACGATGTCGTAAACACGCCGAGACGAGCCTGCTTCAAATTTGTTAAGCATATCACGGCACCATTCCACCCGGGCCTGCTTCTGAGCATCGGTGAGGTTGTGCGGCACCCAGCGTGATACTATCCTCCTCACGCGAAGATGGCTGTGTAGAATCTCGTGAACGCTTCCCGATCCAATCTTCAATATGTGTTGAATCTCCTGATATGTAATTCGCCTATTGTCTTGGATTAAATTTTTCACTGCTAGCACGTTTTCTTCGGTAACAGCCGTCAAAGGGCGACCGCTTCTTTCGTCATCCCCCAAAGTTGGTCGACCGCGCTTGAATTCGTTATACCAACGATACACGGTTGCCTTGGAAGGGCCTTCATCCATGAATGCCATTTGAAGTCTATCGTACGATTCATCCGGTTTCAGGCGACACTTGAAATCGTATAAAATCATAGCTCTAAAATGTTCCCGGCGCAGATCCATATTTCAGTGAGACACAATACTTTGAATTAACTCGCAAAAAATGTGGAGGGAAATTTTGAAATTGGAACTTACTTATTTTTACTTATAAATAATCATATTTTCGAAAAACATTATAACTGGCCAGTCTCCCATATATAAAAACTTTTTTTCGCAATACTTTCTGAGGGGCCTGGTAACTACTGTTCCACTGCTGGGAAAAAAATATCCCTCAATTTTTTCTTCTAGTAATTAATTATGAAGAACTCATAATAACGTTAAATCGAGTTTAGTTCATTTTCCGTTTTTCACTGAATTCCAAGTCTTCCTGTGAAATAATTTCTCTTCGCTCGATCTATTAACTTTACGGTTAGTTCCTGCACTTTGCAGGTGGCGCTATCTATCGGCGTCGTCAGGTATTACGTAAGTTTAAGATTTATTACCTACTTGAGTGGATTTCCTTCCGGTTTCTCTGGAAGAAGCATGATAAATTGAATTAGATGAATTTTTGAATGATTATCGTTATGATATTTTGATTTTGTTATTTTTATCTTAGTCTATAAATAAACTGTACAAAGGCACGATTAGTATACATAGGAGTTAGGGATCAAATCTTAAATAAGCCACTCCCAGTCCATTTTCGACATTGAATATAAAACGCTCAAAAAATCGATGCTACCCGTATTTTCATCACCTGTGAGGCTGTGAAACGAAGGATGACAACTCAGCCAGCCATCTTGAATTTATGACGCTGTACCCGTCTCAGGCCTAAGGTATTTAAGCTGATAGTTGCCTCAGTTCATTTCGCTGCCCAGAAATTCAGTCTACCCAAGTTGTCTTATTTATTTATCATATTCTTATTATATTTGTATTATTCTTATTCTTAGGTCCGTTACAGAACGTTGCTCGAGTATAGTTTGATTTTTAACCGACTTCATATATCAATTGATCACTACTTAAGGATAGAATCGTTACTTGAGTATCGGTCTTATTCTAATACGGTAATTATAAACTTCGATTTAACAACATAGCATACGAATATAATCTGAAATAGGAAAGAAATCTCAACTCAAGTGTGGTCTTGACCAGACTTGAGTGATTATACATCAAATCTCTGCTCAAATACTGGTATGGGACAGTATAAAATAAGGCTAAACTCAACTGAACTGTGATCAATTCATCTTTGCTTAAGGAATGTTCTAAAATTAAATCCCAACTCAAATCTAATTTTAAACAGTGATCAAAGCTTGAGGAACGTTCTGTAATACGAGCCATTTGTGCAACTAAAATAATTTTCTCTGAAACACTTTGTCGGACGATCTCTAACCGATACTCAGGAAAACTGTCATATCGACCATTTTTGTGATTTTTCTAAATTGTTTTTTTTTTTTGTTCGGGGTAATAGTGAATGTCCCAGACAGTAGCCCAGACATCTTGGAAGTATAGATAACATAAAAAACAAAAACAATTTCACAGTGAACCCAATAAAAGAAAGCATAAAAGAGGGTGGGTATTAATTTAAGAGAAAGAAAATTAGCCTACCAATTTGTCAGTTAATAACAAATTGTCTACATTGATCTGATTCAGTCCACCGTCAGTAATGGATCCTCTTGATCTTCCAAATTGCCAATTATGTTTACACGATTCTAATGAAACCCTTTGGCGAATCTTTTTGTAATTCAAAATCATGGTTGATGTATGTTATTGACTGTGTAATATATAATAAATAATATGTAACAAATACAGGTATGTGTAATAAATGTATTACATTACGGTAATAGCGTGATATATGCTTATACAACGTGTAATTGTACTTGTAATAACTGAAAACCTATGAACAAATTTTACTGTGAGCCCAACCCTAAAATTGCAAAAAAAATCAGATGCTCCATACTACCTACCTACCTACTATGTTCAACACGACAAAATGTAGGCAAAAATTGTTTTTTTCTTTCGCGTTTTCTGGATTCGTCCCATATTAATTGTTGTTCATACTGATGAGTACAATGACCCCTTAAGAGGTTTTCAGTTATTTCAATTACACGTTATATATTTCTACCTACAATTCTAACACTTTCGGTCAAAAGTTCTTTTGATTGCAATGTTTTCATCAACAAGACGCATCGAGCATTCAACCCTATAAGCTCTCTATAGAGATGAATTACGGACTGTCCAATTTTGAAACTGTTCTATTTATTAGCACAGATAAAATGGCCATGGTGGCTAAACGGCTAGTGGCATTGCATGCCATTGCCCGAGCCAATTGAAGTAAGTTATGTCTAGTCAAAAATTGGTGGAATTGGAAATTGCAAGGGCATAGACTAATTATTTTTAACGCATTTACGCATCCGAAATTGCGAAGCGAAATCTAAAGATATAAATTGTGTAAAAAAGTCTGGATACAATTTTTTTTTTTCTTTTCGCAATTTAAAATTATATCTTTGGCATAGACTTATTACGCAGTTATTAAAATTTTCTGTCCCTTTTCAACGATGTTTGTAAGAAAGAGATTTAAAATCATTGATTAGTTTTGTACCGATTGTACCTAATGTTGCCCAAAATCTTGGTCTTGCGAAAATGCAAGACCGTAAGACTGCAAGGCAGTAAGACTGCAAGACCGTAAGACTGCAAGACCAAAACTTTGGGCAATACTAGTTAAGTGCGGGTGGCGTACGAGAAAATCGGATCGGCACCAGTTACTACAATACCAACTGTCAATCTTCATTTTTGAGGTCCAAACAATCCATTGTTATATCCAAGCGCATAAGAATCGATTCGTATTCACGTTGTATTGGCAAAATGAACCAACAATGAGTTAGTTAGACCCTTTGGCCTATAAGGGACCAAATATCGACCACTGTCCCTTAACTATTAATAATAACAAATTGTCCGGGAAGTGATTGAGAGGCTTCTTACTCCAAAATATTTTTTTATTTAGGTTGGTATTTATCGCCTATTCCACAAAGCTTTAAGACTAAGGTCTTCAATCAGTGCGTCCTGTCATGAATTACGGAGCTGAGACGTGGACACTTATGGTAAGGTGGGTCCACAAAATTAAAGTAACTCAGTGTGCTATGGAAAGGGCTATGCTCGGAGTTTCTTTGAAGGATCGAAACCGAACCAAAGTTGTCGACATAGCCTACAGGATTAGCAAGTTGAAGCGGCAGTGGACCGGTCACAATTGGCGAAGAACCGATGGCTGTTGGGGTAAACGTGTTCTTGAGTGGAGACTGCGAATCAGTAAACGTAGGATAGTACGCCCTCAGACTCGGTGGAACAATGATATTGATAAGGTGGCTGCTGGCAACTGGATGCGAGTGACCGAAAATCGATGTCTGTGTCGTGCCATTGAAGAGGCATATGTCCAACAGTAGACTAATACTCTGCTTAGTTTGGGACTAGATGGTATACTGTAAAAATATCCCAAAGATATATATTTGCACCCGCTAGCAGTTGTCAGCCAGGTTTGATGAGTTGCAAAGTCAGATTGAGGTCATAAATAGTGAAAACTTGTCGTCGGAACTTGATACACGCGACAATATTGAATCAAATATCGTAAGTGCGCTTGCCATGGCCAGGAATCTGTTAGATGATAACAAACCAAAATGTAATAATGAGTCTAAAACCGAATTTCATGATTCTGGTGTCAGTTTGTCACGTATAAAAATAGCTAAGTTAGACGGAGCATATTTTCGGTGGCTCGAATTCAGAGACACTTTCTTGAGTTTAGTCGATGGTAATAAACAAATCACTTCAATCCATAAATTCCATTATCTAATTTCTTACCTTGAGGGAGAAGCGGCATGGATAATTTCCAATCTTGAAGTCTCTTCTGAAAATTACAAAGAAGCTTGGAAGTTATTGTGTGATCGCTATGACAATAAAAGACTTCTGATAAACCATCATTTAAATTCGTTGTTTAACATACATCAGATAAATAAAGAATCAGAAATCAGAATCCATCTGGCTGGGGGGCATCCTACGCTGTGTTCACCGATGATGATTGAATGGTTTAATCTAATCCATGTCAATAGGTAGACTATAATAAACGCTTGCATTTCCTCTATATTTGGTACACGTCAGGCGACACATGTATTTTCCTATTTGCTAGTTTCAATATTTTTCCTCCCAAACAATTTGTAGCCTTTTATCGCAGTATAAAAGCAGCGTGTTTGAAAAACCAAACCACGTCTTTCCACGCTTCCACTATATTTCTATCGGCATATTGTACCGCAATCATGTAGCCGTATTTTGCTGCACACATTGTGTAAAGCCATGTACTGTATGCCATATATCCACGTACTCGAACACAAGTATCGCGACACGTACCGTGATTTGTGCTCTGTTTTGGTCAAAGCTGCACAATTATTTTCAATTTGGAATAAACATAGCTAAAGTTAAAAATATTTCTTGCTACTTTTAGATCAATGAGATTATTTTATTATCTATATAAGCAATAATTTAAAATTCAAATGCTTTTTTTTATTGCAAATAAACCTAATTTACAGGAACCTTTGAAACGTCAGGCTCTAGTTGTACGGTTCCAAATTGTGAGTCTTATGGAAAAGAACCAGCAAGAAAGTCCAAGTATACCTATATATCTTTTTAAAATTGCAAATTGTTTATTACATCAAATTCATTGCGATACATGGCTGTCGGTATCAAGCAGTCAAACTATTCTCTCTCTATCAATGGTTGTCTGGAAGAAATTGCTTTGAGCGATAAGACCGCCAATTGTTAGTACTGTGCTCATGTTTGTTATAACTTTGTTTTTATTTTTATGGTGTGCAAACAATAAAGTATACTCTATCTATCTATCTATCTATCTCTACCCGTTGACTTGAAAATTATCGATAGTCCAAATATATTCAAAAGTATACTAAAAAAGCTTTTGCTGGAAGGGTGCTTTTGTTCAGTGGATGATTTTAATGTTAAATAGTATGTAAGCTCACCTCATACTGACATAATATTTTGATAGTTTTGTTCTAATTTGTACTGAATATTTATGACATTTTTAATAATCTTTGACCTTGAATTGTCTAAAATCTCATTTAATTTCTGTATTGTAATCTAATTATGTAGTACCTACCACATTCAAATACAATTGTAAATTGTTCATGAATAAAGAATAATAATTCAAATCATCATTATTTCAGCCGTCCACTGCTGGACATAGACCTCCCCGAATGGGGGAATACGCCATAATCGCCACGATTGGCAGGCGGGTTGGCGATCGCAGTTGGTTGGTTAAATACTCAAAGAACGCTGCTGCCCATCCTCTGGTTAGCCGCCTTTTACAACATCCATGGGAAGATATAGGGTGGTGCTATTCATTACGTCCGGCACCACACGGAACCAATGTAATACCTACACAAATTGATTAATTGTGTTGTGTTGTATTTTCCTAAACTATTTTTCTCTATAACTTTCTTTGTGCATAAAAGGTTAAACAAATCGCGATAGCCATTGATCGTGGCCTCACAGTCGTACGTGTGAATGAAACTATAGTTATTATAAAATTTTGTATACTTTTTTACCACTTTGGGCCCATACAACTTAATCAGCACATTACGCCACGCCTAGTGCTGGGCACAGATCTTTTCTAAGAATGATGAGGCCTTGAAGGCTTTAGTCCATTATGCTGCCTGGCCTGCAGGCAAAGCATAACCACTGTACACTGTAAAATATAGACGGAGTGTTGCGAACAATCATAGTGAAGCCAACAAAACCGTGCTCCTCCGTGTACACACGGCCACATATCAAGCTATACATTTCCAGTATAAGCTGACGACTCATTGTAAGGCAAGTCTCTACATTGCGAGGTCAGCTTAAACTGGATTTGTATAGCTTGATGTGTAGCCGTGTGTACAAACCAGCGCTCAGCACACACATTCGCCTGAAAGATATTCGTTTTTGGCGATGCTTACTGGACGATGCCGTGACATGCTGAGAACGGTGAGCACGGTTTGATAGAGTTCATGCTACGCTACGCCTGCTAGTGTGGATTGGTAGACTTTACACCATCTACAACATTTCTCAATCAAATTATGAACCACGCTTTAAACCAATATAACTGGCGAGATGATGACCCGACGATCTTAACAGCAAGAAAAGCAGTGCCTATATTTTGAATCATTTTTCTTAACCAATCAGGAGTATTTCATTCAGTTTCTTTATTCAATTTTACTAAAACGCGAAACGCGGTAGTTACAGGTGTAAAGCATTTTAACACACCAGTTTATACTGTTATTTTATTGGCGACTTTTTTTTTAATAATGACTACCGTCACTCTAGATTTTTTTGCGCAGTCGTGGCT
Organism: Asteroscopus sphinx; assembly: GCA_949699075.1. NCBI lineage: Eukaryota > Metazoa > Arthropoda > Insecta > Lepidoptera > Noctuidae > Asteroscopus > Asteroscopus sphinx. The sequence continues at coordinate 20,227,663 of OX453013.1, forward strand.
TTTTGGCATACTATAGATGTGAATGTGTGCGGCCCGTAATTTTAAGCGAGCGCCATACTATGGATTCTTCACTTATTGTTTAATGAGATTCCGTCCGCCTTTTTTAATCGTCCGAGCAGTATACATTGTAATTATTTCTGACTAAATTTCAATGCCATATCGTATTGCATGGCCTAATGTATCTGATCTTGCGTACAACTTGCCACCTCTGGATTATATGCTAGAAATTCTAGAATACGCTTAAATAGTACATCAATAGTCCGATAACGCGACTCTGTAGGTACACGACTAATGCATTACTTCGCTTCACGAAGCCGTACTAATACATGTTGTAGGTGCTTAAAACTACATTAGAATGGGTAATCGGGTAATAGGATTATTTCCAAAGAGGAATGAAGGTCGTTAATTTTAATTAACGTATTTTTCAAACGATTTATCTTGGTCATTTTAGAGGGTTAAGCTGGAGGGTAAAATAACAGGATTTATGCTAAATGGCTACAAATTGCACGAAGCAGATCGATTGTTCTGAGATAATCCCCTGGCACTTCCTATCCCATCGCTTCTCGTGGGTGTCGTAAAAGGCGACTAAGGGAGAGACCAGAGGATGGGCAGCAGCGTTCTCTGAGTATTTATTCAACCAACTGCGATCACTAACCTGCCTGCCAAGCGTGGCGATTCTGGCATATTTCCTCCCTTTGGTAGAGGCCTATGTCCAGCAGTGGACGTCTTTCGGCTGAAATGATGATGATGATGAATCTCGTGGCACACTACGTGCAGTAGTACGCCACGGACTGTCCCATGATCTAGAACTTACGTCTTCTATGTCCATCCAAAGGTTGTCTGGAAGATATCACTTTTAACGATAAGACCGCCAATGTACCGATACTGTGTACGTTGTTCCTGTTTACTGCTATTTACATGGTTTACAATAAATCATGACTAAAAGATACCGACCCGTTATATCTACATATCTATAGTCTCCCCCCCATGCTACTGAATTGTGTAACTCACTCGCAAACGCAATTATTTTGATTTCAATGTTTTCTGCTAGGTATGTTTTGACAATCTGCCTTATCGCAACTATGCACCACATGCACCACGCAAAGACATGACATTTACCGCCGGTAGAAGGGCGGTAAATGTCATGTCTCTGGCACCAAGCAATGAATATTGCTATATGAAAGCTGTTGTCATTGTCAGAACGTTACACAATTACCCTGATTTTTGGTTGACGGCTTGTCAAATATGATTGCCACCGCAGGTGAGTTACACAATTTGACAGCGGGGATCAGCAACGTGCCGCTATCATGGCTTGAGTGAATGAAAGTTCGTGAAACATTTAGGCTTATATTCAAAGACGAATCATAGCGTGAATTCATGATTCCAACTGTCAAAATACAGTGCTATTTGACAGTTGGAAGCATGAATTCACGCTTGGATACGTCTCTGAATGTAAGGATTAGATCCATCCCTTTTTCTGTTGGTCTGAGGAACCATCGTGTGATTTTGTAAGTAAAATCTCAATAATTCATAAGAGCATAATGTAGGTACCTATATGAAATAAAAACAATGAATTTGAAAATTAATTAGGTTTTCGCGATCACAACACATTATAATAAAACAAGTTTAACAAGTTTAAATGATTAAAATATTTTGTTCGAAATATTTGTATTTGTGTGTAGTCTTCCTGCGACCACGAACGCTGCCAAGCTTTCGAAACGTCAGGAAAACCAATTTAAATAATATACGCGATGTAATTCGGCTAAACTTGTTTTATTATATTGAATTTGAATTTCTTTGCTTCCTAACGCATATTAAGTGCTGTCCAAAATATCTGGCAATTAAGACAATAACATAACATAACATCACGCATACATTTCTCCGAAGGGGTAGGCAGAGGACTTTGAGGAATTAAGACAATGACAGTCAAAATACTTAAATACCTGTCTAAACTGTATGTATTTTAATATCAGCTGTATATATACATATATTTTAATGTCTTCATGTCCTACAAATAAAAAAAGAATGTATGAGCAATTTTTCATTCTATACAACTTCATTCATTAATACATAAATAATAGTTCTCCGAATAAATAAACATAATAAACATGCAATATGTATGTACAGTCAACCAAACGGAATCATGACCCACCATAAGCTTAATTTTCTACAAACATTCTAATACAATTAGGTCGAGTTACGCTCAAAGATATTTCCCTGGCAACAAACTTATCAATTTTATTGTACAGTGACAGTTAGTTTCTTCTAATTTGATTGATATTCTTCTGGAATTAAAAGAGTACGTATAGGTTTTTGAATAAAAAAATTACTTCTTTTTTATAGGTAAAATGCGGAACGACGGGAACGACAGTTAATTCGAAATTCAAAACATAATTCTAGCTTTATCAAAAACGTAACTTTGTATCCAATTATTAATCTATTGCATTTAATAACAAAGTTCAAAATTGCATAGACCTCTGACCCGTATTAAGGCAGTTTTCTTAATATTCAAAATGTCCTTAGTGCAGCACGATGCTAATAAGAAGAAAATATTACTGTTTTGACAATATCATACGAATTCTCGGCTGAGTGGGTCATGATTCCGATTTGTTGACTGTACCTAATAATAAATACACTGACCTTATAGCTGGTGTCTTTGAAAAAGGTCAGGTGCGTAGACTGCGTAGTATCTACTACTCTGATAAAACATGTATAAACTATGAATATGGAAGGAGTAAAGGCGTTTACACACCAAATACGGGCCGAGAGCCAGCGTCAGTTATATAAAACGAACTATTATGGAACACGACTTTTAGTAGTAGTAGAGCAACTTGTGAAAGGGCTCATCCGGGGAAAAACTACCACTGTACCTACTTCTGCCGCCAAACAGTGTTGCTTGCATTGCTGTGTTCCGGTGTGGAAGGTACGGCTGCCAGTGAAATTAACAACTAGAACAAACAACAAACCACACAACAACAATAAAAACAACACAACAAATAACAACAACAACAAACTACACAACTGGGACAATAAACCATTTTTCTTTCTTTCAAATTACAAGCACATGAGACTTTTCATCTTCATGTCTCAGTTTGAAGGACCGACTTGCAGTACTATTTAGGAAACCGCCTAGGTGGTGTTGCAGTTGTTATGTGCAAAGGTAACCGCTTAATATCAAGTGGGTTTTTAGCTCGTTTTGTCATATAAAAAAAAACACGACACACCTAAAAACAACGTTGGTGAACGCTTTTCACCGATGACACAGCGGTGACACTCCGTGTACGTATGAGCTCGCTCGCCGGACCTTGAGCGAGTGCGTAAATGCAATTGTCACCGCTGTGCCTTGGCTGGGCAGCCGAGAGACAGCCCGTTCCACACGTCGCGCACCGCGCACACATAGCCGCGCGAAATTTTACGAGCACAAATGCTTATGTGTCGCTTCACAGACATATATACCATATATTCTATGCCGATGAAACGTAGCGCTCACTAACTGTGTCGACGGCTGTAATAATTTAAGTAGGCAAGGAGCGTAGTTTTGTGTCTATATGTGTAGATAATTATGTTTCAAATAGGTATATGTAAATAAATAGGCTTATCCATTGTAAAGTAACTGACTAAAAGGCTTGCTGTTGTACTAGTAAATAAACAGGTGGTGTACTGGCCCGAATTAATCAAATGTGGTTTCAAGTACAAATGTCACTAATTGGAACTAACCAATCAGTGATTCTGTACATACATAGGTATAAGTTTTGGAATATCGTAGGTATAAATGGTAGTTAATTATTACTATTACACATAGCTTATGGTCGCGGCTCTGCCCTTGTATATTTATTTATTTATTTTTATTTATTTGTAGTTAATTAACACGGTACAAAAACCAATGTTTAGCACAGAAATCGCACATCTTCTCGGGTAGCCTATATGTTTCATGTTATGGTCTATCTGTGTGCCAAGTTTTATCCAACTCCATTCGCCGTCTTAGCGTAATTCAAGGACAAACAAACAAATAAATTAACAAGTAAACAAACCAGCATCCATAACTTTCGCATTTATAACATTAGTAGAACTATTAAAAATAAAAATAACAAGTCAATACAATTAATAACATTATAAATGTAAGTATAATAAATTCTCAAGAACTTTGCTGCATTTGTAGGAACAATCTGTATCAACACAAATACTACCCTCCACCACTTTGTTTTTAAAGACGGCTCGCGCAGTCACCGGTGTTCGCTCCTTCATAATGTAGCTAAATATTATCTGGCATCTACTCACATTGTACTTATTTAATATCCTACCTTGTTAACTATATTTTTGTTTACCTGTTTGCATAGTCGATGATACTGATGTACGGTAAAAGTCTAATGAGTTTATGTTTACATCTTTAGAATGTTTTTGTTATGTATACCAATGAACAAATAAATAAATAAATAATAATAATAGTAATTAGGTACGGTCACGACGTGACTCACGATACTTCGCGGTGGTACATTTTGTCGACAAAATCCCTTGAACGAATCCTGCTAAATTACACGTCCTGCCATCGAACATTGAGTGCAAGCGATTTTAGCCTTAGTGGTGGTCCACCGGAAAGTTTTCTACCTGTAAATAACGCCAGACTTATTAAAGAAGAAGGCAGAGGCTTACTGTAGTACAACTACATATATTTCGATGATGGTATCTAACTCCATTTACTAATCACAAATGAAAACTCCGGGCTTCTACTGATACTTATTATTAATTCGCTCGACTTGGAAACCAAACCCTGAAACCTTCACTTGATAACCGTTATTGCAATGAAACCATCAATAAACCAACGACACATTTTATTGAAGTAAATTATTGAAGTAGATAGATAGATAGAATATACTTTATTGTATACCATGAAAATAGTAGTAAACAGGAACAACGTATAAATTATGGGTACATGGGCGGTCTTATCGCTAAAAGCAATATCTTCCAGACAACCTTTGGAAAGAAGACGTAAGATTTAGATAATAGGGGCAGTCCGTGGCGTACTACTGCATGTTAATAAACTGAAATAAATAAATAGCACAAAATATATTACACATATAGGTATCATAAATATATATAATATATGTATAAATAATCTTACAATTTAGAATAGAGATTGGATACATAGGCAATGTCTTAATAAATTACAATCTATTTGGAAAGGTAGTATTCTTTAACTAATTTTTTAAATGAAAACAGTGACTGACCTCGCCGTATAGACACAGGTAACTCAAAAGTAAGTAAGGTAAGTAGTTTATATAACATTCTTTTCACATAAACTATTGTTATCCACCAACAATTACTTTGAACTAAATACAAGAAACACAAAATCACATTACATAAAACACAATACATAAAACAATAGTTAATTAAATCAGTTAATTAATCTAACATAGATATAAGATAAACAATAGAATGCTCAAGGATTAGTTTTCGTCAAATTAAAGACGACAATGTAATCTAAATTCTCTATGGTACAAATCCTTTCATTTGGTGTAAAGCCTTCAACGTGGCTTAACGTATCACGTTGATAGGACGATATGTAAATACCTTGCAATATATTAATTTGCATAGGTTTATTGCTTCGTTTGAATAGAGGTGCTTCTACAAGGTGTAATTGAAATACTTAACTGCAAACCTCCCAAGGGCCCATTGTACGCATTATTATGAACAACTTTTACTATGTAACCAACCCAGAAATACCGAAAATATATGGAGCAGCAGTTTTTTATTTTTTTCGATTTTTTGGTCCCTTTGTAAAAATTGTTTATAATGATGAGTACAAAGAGCCTTTAAGATGTTTTAAATTATTTCGATTACAATAGCAAATGTGTTATTGAATGGGAAGTTAAAAAAACACATAACGACTCATGATTATTAAGAAAAGTTGTTCAGTTTCATTGTTAGAATCCATCTTTAAAATGATATCGCTAGGAATAGCTTGAGACTGTTACAAAGATAAAAAATATAGGAAAATTACATGGGTATTTTTTCATTATTTACTATTCGTCGTATTTAATGCGGATAGTACTGTAAATATTTATTTTATTTTAAAGAGTAAATCAACACAAGAATAACGTGAGCGGCTATTATAATCCATTTGATCTTAATTTTAATCAAATCCCTTGTGAGTTCTCTGTGGTTTTGTGTAATAATATGTTGGCACCACTGTTAAAGATAGCCAATCTCTTTTGAGCAGCTTTACATGTACAGAAATAGAAGAGATTACTGTTTAGTTGCTAGGCACCCACTTATTTATTTGTCATAAGTTTTTAAGCAAAACATTAACCTCAAAAAAGTTAATATTTTAATGAATTATAAATCTGTGTGTCCGTTTATTACAATAGATTGCAACACATTGCCCCCATCGAATTTTATATGATGAGCATCACATTTTATACATAACTACCATGGACTGGGCTTTAATGGAATTGTAGCAATGTTCTTTGTCACATGTATTTGAGTTCACTTGTATATTTCGGGTACTATGGTAACCTATGTGATTCATAGGCAATTCCATGGTATAATAAGATGTTTCACCAGGTAGTCTCTTCCCGTGACAGCTAGGTCACGTGATTGCCTCCGTACTACGTCATCAGCCGAGTCAGTGGAGCCAATAGCGAACTGTTAGCGTGACACTTGTCAGTTTGATGTGCTGCCACTTTGTTAAAATAAATTACGCGAGCAAAATGCATTTTTTCATTTATTTGCTTCTATAAAGAATCATTTTTGAACTAGTAATTTTATACAGTTTCCTTTAATAACTAATTAGATGAATAACACGAGATAACAAATAGTTAGGCTAGTTGTGAATTTATTTAATATTCATTATGAACAAAAATCTCCTTAAATATATTGAAGATATCAGTCAATGGCAACACTGATCGTGACGTAGCATGGAGGCATCTCGCTGTCATCGCGGGAAGAGAATACCTGGTGAAACATCTTATTATACCATGCTTTGTCACATGTATTTGAATTCACTTGTATATTTCGGGTACTATGGTAACCTATGTGATTCATAAGCAATTCGACCAATATCGATCCGTTAGTAGATATTTACTCACTATTTTACCAACGGCTATGCGCCTTCTAGATAACAACAGGCTGACTTGATTGATTGATACGCCTTCAATTCAGGTTATTGATAGAACCATAGTTCGTGGAACTACGTATAGCGAAACGTCAATCATTTTAGTAGAACACGCCCTAGAGAGTTTAGTGCAAATATATATATTTCTGAGAACTATATGACGTACTAGTAAGTATAAGGTATGTATATGTGGGTAGGTACTAATGTTGCTATGATGTACAGAGTAGCCTCATAACTAACAAAACTTCAAGTTGGAGGCTACGTATTTTTTTGGTCAGTCGGTTAACAGTTTGTGAATTACATAGTTCGTAGGTAGCCTTCATAAAAATCTAAATAATAAGCTCGGACAAATAAAAAAAGGCGGACGGAATCTCGTCAAGAAAAGTTTGAAACACTGAATTTTTTCCTAAACTCACTATAATTTCGACATCATTTTAACACACCAGATATACATTGTTCGACAATGTCCGTCACACGAGATTTGTTGCGTAATCGCGGCTCTTTGTCTTACTATGGGTGTGAATGCGTGCTTGCCAGCCCGTACTTTTAAGCAAGCCGTCTTACAATGGGTGCGTATTGTTTATCGAGATTCCGTCCGCTTTTTTTATTCGTCCATTATAATAAGGTAATGAAAAGGACATTGCTAAAGATCCTTAGTGACTCGTCCTTTTTCTGTACAAATTAAAGTTGATGCTCACCATATACAACTCAATGAAGCCAATGTATTGCAATACATTCATAAACACGGACAGTACTAAATATAATTTTAGATTTTTAAAATATTTACTATTTTGACACATATAATCACAGATATCTGTGCTATTATGATGTCCATGATGTAATTTTTTGCTTGTTTTGTTATGTCAAACAACCTATATTATCGTCAAGTTGTCAGTCGATGCCTTTATGGTGGGCCACCAAAGAGTACAGTATTATGCCGGGTAAACCGCGTGCGAATATAATCAGCAAAAAATTTAATCTATGAACTTAGAGTATTGAATAATTGAATTCGCGTGCCGCCGCGTCAAATTGATGCGTAACCGGGTTCGCTTTGAATCGCCTACGTAGGACGTAGCCTTAGGGCTCGTTTATGGACACGCGATGCGTCGGGCGGCGCGTTGCGGGGGTTTTAACACAATTTTCCGTTCACGGAGAGGTGGCGCTTAAAGCGTTGCGATACCAGCGACGGCGCCCGCAGTTATGCCCGTGGTGTCCACGCGCAAATATAAACATATAGTGATACGCAGATTCGTTAATGTAGATGCAGGTCGGTGAGCAGCGCGTGCCCTCACACCCTTTCTTTCCGTATTATATAAAGTACTCTGTGACTCTTTCCCTGCAACGCAGCGTGGCGCCGCAGCGTAGCTCGCTGCGTGCCTGTCGCCGCGTGCAACGCTGCATATAAAAAAATCGCTTCTGCGTGAACGCTCTCATATATGGCCATACGTTTGAATTCTCCGCGCAACCCATCGCCTAATGCGCCATGCACCACGCCGCGTGTCCGTAAACGAACCATTAGAATAATTACGCGGCTTCCTACGTTAGTGAATTCGTGCGAAAACACGCAGACGCGGGCAAACAAACAGTCGAAATCTACGTGTTAATAATATCAATATTCCACAATGACTTGAAATCGTTATTTCCAAAATAAAACACAATTCAAAAGATACAAAAAAAAATAACAATAAATAATAATATGTAGCTACTAAATAGCTAACGCTACGATTTTAAATGATCGGTGTAAGGTAAGACTGCCATCCTTGATGTAGGGGGCTGTAGTCCCAGTCTCGCTTTATGGCCACGAAGGAGTTGGTGGAGCGGTATATAGGTACGGCCAAGCGGATTCTCAACGCCTGTAAACAGGGCGCATGGCCGGCGGCAAACATAACGTCGGCAGACTACTCTCTAGACGTACAGATTTGGTACGGAGCGGACCAAATCCACTGTCTGGCCCGTACCAAGTTAGATCGTCTTTTACTACTATTATAATGCACTGGCATGTCTCAGTGCGGCCTTCGTGTAGTTAGTCCATAGCTCGACTGTCTGGACACTGGTGCAGTAGCTAGTGAACTAACTGAACAGCTGTGCCTTCACGACGCACGTCGCTACAACAGCGGACTGCCTGGCTAGTATAATGCCACGCACTTGAGGTGGCGCGTCGCTGTCTTTCTAATCAGCGTGGTCGGATAGGTCGGCTGTTATTATGTGGCCTAAATATTTGATGGTGTTGACTTTTAAAAGATTTCATATAAAAGAATGAGTATTGTAACATACATATTAAGAAGTCACAGTAATTGTACCTATTTTATGTTACAAAACAATTATAGGCCTCAATTCTGATAAAGGATGCACCCAACACCTTTCTTCCTTTTCAATCGTTACCTGGTAGTATAGGCCATAAAAATATTTGTTCCGTAGGAATCGAACATAAAACCCATTGCACAGCGCAAACGCTCAGCCACTCAATCAATCGTGTCGTCTATTTAATATTTCTTGTTCGAAGGTCAAGTCACAAATGGCTGATATTCGCACGATTAAATCGTAGTTCATGGACCCATGCGTTTAGCTTCGCAGCTTTACTTAAGATTACATTTTAGGTCGGCTTAAAACCGCGTGCGGATTATCGGAGTTCGTGCTAGCACGGAATTTCTTGTGTGAAAAGGAGTATATAATATTGAATCATAGACTATAGAGTATCAAAATAAAAATATGGATGGTACACAGATATCATGGATGATACAATTTTATACGGTTACGTCATTAATGTATTGATACTCCTTAAAATATAAAAAATGGTTCTTGTACTGTCCGCATTAAATACAATATATATTATGAAACGGAAAAATTCGCATGTAATTTTCGTATATTGTTCATCTTTGTAACAGTTTAAGGCTATTTGTAGCAATGTCCTTTTATCTACTGTTTTTTAATACCGGAACGCGTGTCGCTGGTTCGCCGCTACCAACCCATAAATACAAAATTACGCCAACCATTTTTCTAGCATTCAATGCAAAATAAATTAAAACAAAAAAAAAACAGCTGTTAGATATACTGCAAAATACAATTTTAGTGACTCCGCGTCCAAAACAGCATTGATGATCAAACAAACGGTTCACACACTGGTGTATTACGAAACACCTGTACGCGGCGACAAGTTCGCGCGCCTTTACCACTTCTATTACCTTATATTTAGATTTCTATGGTAGCCTCCAACTGCATGTTACCTTCTTTTTCTTGCGTGTCAATGGTTTTCAGTTCACAGTATATTAAATTGTTATTTTTTATGATTTGATATCGTAAGTTTCTGAAAGCTAACTCAAATTAAATTTTCTCTCTCTTATGCCTATTAGTTTTCTTAATTCGGTTGTGTGTGTAACTAAATTATGTATGATCTATTTTTTTTAAACTATCTCTGTTAGTTGTGTCAAATAAATCTTTTTCTTTCTTTACTTTCTTTCCTTGTTAGAATCGAGATTTTTTCAATTATTTTCGCAGGAAATTACCTATAATAGCCTTGTGATTGCAATTTTTCCCGGTAAATGGAAATAGGCTTGCCACCTATAATATGGGAGTTAATATTATGGTTATCCATGAACAATGTTTGTCTTTACGTACGGCGAACAAATAAAATAAAATAAATGTAAATTTTACACAGCACCATCTAGTCCCAAACTAAGCAGAGCTTGTAATATGGGTACTAGACAACGGATATAATACTTATACATATACTTTTTTTTGTAAATACATACTTATAATACATAAGAAACACCCAGACCAACACATACACTTATGCTCATTACATAAATATTTGTGTCCTGTGGGAATCGAACCCACGACCTCGTGATCAGCAGTCCGACACTCGAACCACTAGACCACAGACGTCACCAAAGACTGTTATCCTTAGTACAAACAGAACTACAAAGCTTTAACATTATGCACGCTTTTTACAATTAAATACATTTCCGTAATTTAACCTACGTTCTGCAAATAATAACCTTCATACGTAACGTACGTCATAATTACCAGCGTCTGTGGTTTCCTACTGTAAATATTACATTACCCAGAATTTCGTTTACAATCAAAGTTAATTCAGGATCCGGTTTTTACGCTTGTTCCCACGAATTTTTACCGAATTACTACAAAATGAGATGTTTAAATTACATTTCCTTTCCGAGTATTTATTACGTGCAAATCTTTTTGAGCGAAAGTGTTTTATCTCGAAATATTATTATGTTCGCAGAAAGGTGATTCATCGCTGTTTTATAGTCTTGGTTTTATTTTCTTGGTTAGGTATAATAAATGAGAGAATAATTTTATCACGTTCTAGAATTATGATGAACGATATAAGTTGAGAATTAATATTAAAATGTGTCACGTAAAGTTTTTTAGCTATTAGAGCTTCTACGTAATATTCTACAAATTATTATTACTATAATATCTTTTAGATTATGTTCAAAGGTACTTGTCTCATTAAATATTTCTAAATAAATATCTCAGGTTGTGTTTAGTATTGTCATCATCATCATCAACTCAACCTATCGCAGTCCACTGCTGGACATAGGCCTCTCCCAAGTTGCGCCACAACTCTCGGTTCTCTGCCTTCCACATCCAGTCCCCCCCAGCCACGTTCTTTAGGTCGTCGGTCCACCTGGCAGGGGGGCGCCCTACGCTGCGTTTGCCGATTCGCGATCTCCACTCAAGGAATCGTCTACTCCAGCGGCCATTGGTCCTTCGACAGACATGGCTAGCCCACTGCCACTTCAGCTTACTGAAGTTTAGTATTGTCATACTAAATTAAATTACATACTAAATCTTTCCATCCCTTTCTTTAACTCTATTTCTCTCTCTCTCACTGCGACAGCCACCCCTTGTAACATTAGTAAACTGCGCTCTGTATATATTTATTAATTATTATCATAATTAGTGTTTCTAAACCAATTGTTTAATGTGCACGTCTTTAATAAACGGCGGTTGTCTTGTTCGAGAGTGTGTTCTTCTCACGAGATTACCCAGCCACAAGCTGTAATCCTCAACAGGTTGGTCACACTGAAAATCATGCGAAAGGAGAATGGAAAAAATTGGCTGAAAATGGGAAAAAAAAACTCTTAATAAATATGACCTGTATATAAAATTGTAGGTTAGAATTATGCATTATTTATTAATAAACTCTAGCTCTAGTGTTCCTTAACATATTGGATTTGTTTTGTGTGTCTATGTGTAAACAAATTAATACAATATTACAGATCACAAAATCAATTTCTCAAAAAAAATTTACTTACTTATCAGATTTTGTATTGGATATCTGACTTTTTTGTTATTATCTGCAGATCGTCATCAAAATGTAATTATGGATAAAAGTATGGATTCTGATACAAAGTCATCTCAAGTGATAAAAAGTCATGAGACAAGTCACATCTGATTTATAAAAAACTTATTTTTTTGCAGAAATAGATAGATAGAATGTTTGTAATCACAATTTTACTTACAATTCATGCGTGGCAACTTTCGAACAAACTACGCCTCACACGTTGACGTTATTTATTTTTAAAAATTTACTTTAATCAAATATACTTTACAGCTTTTGTTTCTGCAGTTAGAAACATGGCATTTTTGCGGGTTTTTGTTACAGTATTTACAGAAAAGAGTCATAAGGCGTACTGAGAAAGGGTTTTAAATGCCCTGCACTCTGGTGCAGAGTAGGCACGTGCGCCCCACCTTTTTTCCATTCTATCTATTTCTGTGGCATCAATCATATATGACGTTAAGTCCCTGACAGTCCAAAGTAACCGTGGTGTGCGAGATTTCTCAAAAGAATCATTTCAATGCAGATGGAGGCTACCAATGTAGGCGATAAGCAACACATTTCAAATGAAGTCATTCGTATTCCTTCGGATGCGTTCGCCTATATTCGGATTCATTCGGGACCCAGGTTGACACGTTCGCAGAAAAGTAGACTAAAGTGTGAATGCTTACGAAAGGCTTTGCGACGTATACGTTTTCGATTCCAAAGGGTCCTTTTGTTTTGAAGTACCCTTGGACGGTTGGGTGCGTGTGTCAACTTGTTTAGAAGGATTTTCGTGTTTGCATCCGTATCAATTCGATTACAGTGTCAAGAGTTTACTGATGCGTATAACCGTGAGTTTCGATTTGTGCCGCTTTTCTAAAAGATCTCTAGAACATTACAAGTTTTCAAACTTTTACGAATTTCACTCGTATTGAACTATATTTACGGGACTTTACTTTTTTGAAGCGATTGAAAAAAGAAATATAAATATTTCAATCGAGAAGATGGATATAGGTTGTCCTCCTCGTGGAATCCAGTAATCGAGAAGTGTTCGCGTCGTAGTTTGTCTACATTGATGTCCACCGAAACTGTCAGTATTGTGTGTCGTGATTCAGCATACCGTGTTACGGATAGTGACGTTACGAAAAACCAACCGCGGGTAGTTCGAGAAAACACTCGCCGCTCAAGACGATGACACCCGCGTACTTCAGTCTGTTCGTGGCCACTGCTAATGAAACTTGGCAGAAACGTCGAGGTTAGTCAAAATGTTCGTTTTGTTTTGATTTAATTGTGCGCAAAAAGTCCCGTAAATATAGTTCTCTATAACATTTTTCGGAAATGGAACTACGAATGAAAAACTTATTTGTTTACCTATTATGTTACTTACATAACATGTTTGTTTCTTGAACTATATCCAACAGTTTTACTAACATACATACCTTAATGACTGACTCATAGTTTATACTAGACTAAGCCCACGGCTTCGCCCGCTTATAATTCGGCTTATCACAGAAAGAATTATCGTGCATCACTCAGGAACTTTTTTTGGGATAAATAACAGCCTATATGCTAATCCGGTTCCATCTATGTGCCAAATTCCATTAAAATCCGTCTTGCTGTTTTAGTGTGATTGATTATCAAACATCCAAACCTCCAAATATTTAAACATCTTCACAAACTTTTACATTTTATAATATGTAGGATAGGATAGGATTATATTATTGTATTTTCACGAGAGAAGAAGAATTGAAATATCTTGGATAAACCCTAGCTTTTTTATAATAGAGGGGGCATACGAGTAAGTGGGTCACTTGATGGAAACCAACACCTCCGCCCATGGACATCTACAACACCAAGGGAGTTGCTGATGCGTTGCTGACCTTTTAAAAGGCATGCTCTTTTCTGGAAGGCTTCTATGACGAATTTATTCGGGAAAATTTCTGATGAAGGTTACTTACACAGGTTTTGCTGTACGAGCCAAATATGCCGCTTAAAGCGTACTGTAGTTGATTCCAACCTCACCATCTTTATGGTTGACGGAACCATAAAGGTGGTGAGGTTGGAATTTTATTTGTATGATGGATGAAAGTTAAAGGCTGGTATAAGGTCGAACGTATATTAGTATTAGTTAATATCCATAGTTAATTGCAAAAGGGCAACCGTGCGACTGTTGGGGTCGAACTCACTAGCTCACTTCGTCTCAATCGCAATCAAAATTGTCATATTTTCAACAAACAACATGCAAATCCTTTTTCTAAACCACGTATTTTATATTTCAGACATCAACGACGCTTATCCTGCTTCTACACTTATCTCTTCACACAGTTGACGAAGGGCACGCCATAAATCCAAGTAAGTATAAAAGTAGTCTACTTTGTTAGCTTATTATCATTTTGTTTACTGCGACCGTAATTTGTAACTTTTGTGGCATAATAAAGGGGATTTTCGCTTCTTTGAATGTCATAAACCTTAATCTTGGGACCTTCAAAATATGGGCCATCGACGCTGGATTAAGTTTTTCTTTGACATCGTTATTAGTTTGAAACGAAAGGCCGATGTTACGTTGATGCGGGCAAATTGGATTTTTGAAGGTTCAAGCATTTGTTCGCATGTGGTCGGATTCGCATTTGGTCGGATTCTCATTTGGTCGGATTCTCATTTCGTCGGATTCAGTACAGACGATAAGATAATACATTACTAATACATTGATTAAGTACCTATCTACGCACAAACTGCTTGAGTGGAGTAATCACAATATCAACAATATGCATTTGTAGTAATGCATTTACCTGGATTATTGACTCGATCTTCTTAGAGGAAAATGGTTATACAGTATTTTCGAAAGATGTTATATTTGTGAATGTCTTATTTTGTCATTGTAGTAAGTGCAAGGAATTTTAACATAAAATTTCTTGATTAGTGGTAGTACAAAGTCTGTTATGACTTTGTTTTGTGAGATATATCTAGGTACTGATAATAAGGAGTAAAAAACCGAAATTTTTGAACATAAGTAATTTTGGCAGAAAATATAAAAAAGGTTTTCTTCATAACTGTATTCCGGCGAAATGAGAATCTGACCATATGCGAATCCGACCAAGTGCGAACAAATGGGTTCAAGGACTTTTTCTGGTTGAACAAGATAACGTTTTTACTAATACGAACAAATGTAGTAATGAAACAGAAATCAGTGCTTATAAATCCTTTCTAATTACTGTCTGAATTTATTCATATAAAATCTTTAGCTTCGTCAATCTCTGGAAACATAAATCGAAGTGTGCATTTATGAAGTTCGTCTCATCAGCTGTGTTGTCCTTATACTCGAAATTGGTAGCAGATATTAGTAAAATATAGCTAATATTACCTTGTTTAATATTTTAGTATCTACCACAGTAACAAATTAAAATACAAAAATATTAATTAGGCTTTAGGCATCGCTTTCGAAGATACCTACACCAATTGTATTAAAAAACCGCTGACTTCTTGACGATATTCGCTGGAAACAGGCTTTTAAATTAATATTTTATTGAACGCATCAGTAACTTTTTTATCAAAATTAAAGTAATCGCCTTATTGGCCTAGATGACTTCAAATTTATGGCGGAGCGCAATTATGAACTTATGTTTTTATAAAGAAAGTACATTTTTACCCGTGGGTACTATTTGTGTTAACAACACACGATACCCTGCAAACCAACTGGTCTGTGGTAGCCGACTGATGACGGAGTAATAAATAACAAACTTGTTGTCAAAGCTATCGAGGATCCAAGCTATAAAAATGATCAAAGCTACAAAGGATACTAACGTCAATATCAACGATATGGTTGCCAAATAACCTACAATGATTATAATCATTGCCTTGTTTTCAAGAGAGGCGCAAGTTCAACGGTGGAATAAAATTCACGCCTAGTCTTTTTTCTAGTGGTACATTCTGCCATCAACTTTGGCGTCTATCTATTTAGAGGTTTACACGCGGAACTTAGGAGAGCCAAGACCGGTAATAATCTGGGTTTACGTCTTTCGATTTCCTATTGAACCAGTCTTGCTTCGGACTTTTCCCTTGGTAAATTAAGTTCTTAGAAGAACCAACTATGTATGGGTAAATAACGTAATATAAAAGACGAAGTTGAAAACATTGTAAATACAGAATTGCTAATGAACTCGATAGATATAATGCCGGTGATTGAACTTAACTTCAAAGAACATCATAATAATATCTGTGCGAAACATCAAACATTCATTATTTCAAACTACTTCTTCAATAAATTTTGTGATGTCAAACAAGATTTTACGATCCAATTCTGTCTAGATTATACTCTCGTCAATGTGAACTCTTTTATTGCTGACATAAAAGTCTCGTAGGAATCTTTCAATATGTATATCACAAATAGAAAGAAAGAAGAAAGAAAAATATTTATTTGACACAACTGAGACACATACAAAAGAAATATACATGAACAAGAAATAGATATAGTGAAGAAGTAACAAAGCGAGGAAAAAAGTCATTGACAGTCATGCGCCATGTGTGTCTCAAAATTGTGACAAATGGGTGTCCAGCTCAGCATACTCAGCAGCACTCACAGCTCACAAATAATATGACTTGAATTAGAAATTACTGATTTATTGTGAAAGGATAAATATCATACGGATTACTTTGCTCACCCACACCTTGCTGTCTAGTGACTAAATTACTCTCGAGAATTTAATCTACAAACATGATATTAGATAATAACAATCATCATCATCATCATTTCAGCCGAAATACGTCCACTGCTGGATATAGGTCTCCCGGCCTCCCCCAAGCGTCACCATTTAGATAATAATGTAAATATAAAACTGTATTATGTTAATAATGTTCCAAGTCACTAAATTCATAGAAAGTTACCAAAATAATTATTCATTATGATAAATCTCTAATAAAGATCTAATTCAGGATAGAGTAAATATTGATAGATATTACAACGATGTATTTTCATTTAATTCCTGCACTATAGGAACACAATAACGTTAAAATGTAAATCAAATAAACACACATATTACTGTGTTCATAATACACGCGATTCCATTTAACGAGATAATACAATAAAAGATTTAGTAGCCATCAACAATAATATATACACATTATTATAAACTATGCAAATTGACAATTTGAATAATTGTAGGAAATTAACATGGTTTATATTTTTATCAAAATTTAATGAACAAGATTTTTAATGCGTTTCTGTAGAACAGTCAGCAAAAATCCAGTGGATAATTATGGAACACATAACGCAGTAATAGCTGTAGGGGAAACTTTATTTTAGATTTTAGTTGTATGACACCTGAAAACGCAATAAGATAATTCCAAAGATAGTGTTATAATACATAAATTGTGGAAAAAATATTGCTCACAAGCAGGATTCTAATCTAAGACTTTTGGTTTAGTTATACCCACGTTAATACGTACGTCAATTTCAGCCTGTGATAGTCAAAGGAAAACAGTCATAAAAGCTTTATGTTAATAGCTCTTGCCCGCGGCAACGAGTGTATATAGACGTGGCACAATGTCAATGTGTTCCCACTAAAACGATTACCTACGTGTGCACATAGTTTCCATTGATTTCGACAGATTCCGTACATGTTTTGTTATTGAATTGAGGATAACAATGGATTCTGAAATACAATTAGATTTCTGATGTATAGGTAAATTAGCGGTTTAGTTAACCTTTATATTTCACCAACGACCATATAGCCCATAGACACCTCATAAGAGGCGACCGATGTCTGCAACACATCTATGAAATTTCACTAATGTAGGTCGCCACTATTTGCCACTCTAAATTAGTTTTGACCACTCACATGAGCCGTCAAAACTGCCGTGTTAGTGATTAACCAATAGCCGCTGCAATCCGATTGGCTCTACCAAGGCGGCCCTTGGTAGGGCCAATCGGACTGCAGTACCCCCCTCAGCTAGTGGCAAAATTTATTGTACGCATTATGTTCAACATTATATTCCTATGGGGGAGGCCTTTGTCCAGCAGTGGACGTTTTTTCGGATAAAATGATGATGATGATGATTATATTCAACATTAGGCGTCTATTGAGCTGTATGGTCGTTGTATTTCACAATATATCGTCAATGTTGGCACTTATTTTTCTATTTTACGGCTAGTATTAAGCACAAACCTATTTGCACAGACTTTTATCAGGAAAAATTAAAAAAGAAAGAGCTTGAGTTACGGATCATCCTGATATAATATCCAGAGTTATTATCATTTATCCTCAGAAGATTATGCTGTAGGCAGGATGTCAAAACATCAGCGAGATGTTTTCCCCAAAAATTATACCGCAAATAAAATTTCGTGTAACGCAAGTTTATCTTCAATTTTGCTCAAAATAACGTCTTGAATATCTCATTTGACACCGTTGAAGATTACGGTGAACTCGTAAGTCGGCGCCAGAGAATTTTTACATAAAATATTCATCATTGCTAAAGCCCCGAATCGCGTGCCACGTTCGTCACCACTTTTTTCTGACGGTTTATTTGTTCCCTCTGTTTCATTAAGCATTGTCGTTACAGCTTTTATTATATCGTTGAAAGGTAATTATGCTGTACAATGAGGGCTTTTGTGTTTTTTGTTATTTTGTTCCGAGGTGGCGAATGTCACATGTTTAGAACAATGGATTCATATTTTTGGGTTATGTGATTTTTTTCTTCGAAATCACCTTTTTGTTGGTCCCATTATGTGATTATACCTACCTGAACTGGGTTAATGTTTTTATAACGCTGCTCATTGATATTTAAAACAACAAAAATAATATTATTATATTTTTTGGTAACTGGATAAAAGTTTTAATATTAAAAATATTTTTCAAATAAATTAACTGTATTTTAATCAGAATTTAGCATGTTATTAGGTATTTTAATTATTATCTTCTACGAGTATAGGTACTCTCATTTTGATTGCCAAAGTTATTGAAATGATCAAGAAAATAGGTGACTTCGTAAAGCCGCCCAGGCGGCAAATAAGTTCCTATTTAAGAGAAATGAGGTCACTGAGCAATTGAGCATATACTTAATAACTTTTGACTTGAATTATGTCTTTAGAAATGGTATTTGTTATAAAACATCATAACTATGAGTGTATTTAAAGAGCATTCACTACGATTCATTCATTCATACAAGTCCCGTCTGGTATAATTGCCGCTATTTACCTTTCTGAATAATTTTGCTACGTCTTTAATTTTCATAATGTGAATTTTAATTTTATTTTAGTAAGTGTAACTTTCCTGTAAGATGTAACATAGCTTTGAAAGTTCTTGGAGAAGATTTGAGCTAATAATGGGTTTACACCAGATTCGTTTCGATTCAGATTTGATTTTGTCAATGATGCCGAGAACTTCTAGGTATCATTCTTGGCTAGAAGTAAACTTTAGTAACTGTATACATTTCAATAAAAATATCTTCATGCTTAAAAATATTAGGTCCATACATATGAAATTAGCGTTTTATCGTACTGACCACTTTGATCTGAAATATCTCCTTTGGTTAAGAATTTGTTTTTTCCTCATAACTTTTTTCTTTGGCGTCGCTTATTACCGCACAATGGAAAACATGAAATATTGGTATATTTACGAGTACGAGTTCTACCGTGGCACCAGTGCTGCAGAAACAGCTCGAAGGATTAATGATGTGTACGGCGCTGGTGTCGCAAAAGAAAGCATGGTACGTTTTTGGTTTCAACGTTTTCGTTCTGGAAATTTCGACCTTCAGAACCAACCCCGTGGACGGCCGGAGACCAAAGTGGAAAATGAAGAATTAAAAGCTATTGTGGAAGCGGATCCATCACAAAGCACTTCAGAGAAATGGGGAAAGTAAAAAAACTTGAACGATGGGTACCTCATGAATTGAGTGAATCGAACTTGCAAACACGCGTCGACTGCTGTGTTACTTTGCTCAACCGACACAATAATGAAGGGATTTTAAATCGAATCATTACTTGTGATGAAAAGTGGATACTGTACGATAATCGGAAGCGCTCGTCACAATGGCTGAACCCTGGAGACCCAGCCAAATCCTACCCTAAACGAAAATTGACTCAGAAAAAGTTACTTATGAGTATTTGGTGGACTAGCGCCGGTGTCGTTCACTACAGCTTTCTCCAATCTGGCCAAACGATTACGGCAGATATCTATTGTCAGAAACTGCAAACCATGAAGGAAGAACTAGCTGCTAAACAACCGAGATTGTTCAATCGCTCTAGGCCACTGCTGCTTCACGACAACGCAAGACCACACACTGCACAACAAACAACCACTAAGTTAGATGAGGTACAATTGGAATGTCTGCAACATCCACCGTACTTCCCGGACCTTGCTCCAACAGATTACTATTTTTTCCGGAATTTGGATAACAACACAAGGAAACAAATTCAACTCTGAGGCGGCAGTCCAAACCGCTTTCAAAGAGTTTATTGATTCTCGCCCCCATGGGTTTTTTAGTAAAGAGATCAATGAACTACCTATGAGATGGCAAAAGTGCATAGATAACAACGGTGCATACTTTGATTTATTAAATATATGTATTTTACAACAAAAAAAAAACTTTATATTCCTCCCGTACAAAACGCCAATTTCATATGATATGTAAGGACCTAATATTGACAGACTCTTTTGCAATGCAAATTTAAAAAAAAACAGCCCTCACACTTATTAATATAAATTTAATACCTAAATGGTAAATTAAATAATGAGGTCAACCTTCTTAGCGTCCTTAGCGCGACTGCTGAGCATGGGGTCCTGGGTTCGATTCCCGGGTCGGGCAAAGTGTTATTGGGTTTTTTCATTAGGAAATTCTCAGTAGCAGCCCGGAGTCTGGATTTGTGTCCGGTCAGTGGCAATAGGCTCGCCCCCTATTACATGGGACTATAACATAACTGGCGAAATGTGGGTGTACTATACACCTCTGCCTACCCCTTCGAGGAAATACAGGCGTGATGTTATGTTGTATATGTCTTAACCTTCCCATACTGAGAAGAGGCCCGTGCCCAGCCGTGGGACAGTAATGGGCTGATTATGTTATTTTATGTTATGTAAATAAATGGTATTAAGAACAATGGTATTAATCCTGTAATGGTAGTTATAAGAAAGATAAATAAATAAATACTTTTTTCGTTTATTAGGTTGTACGTGCATCCGCTTCACGTCGATTTATGGCAAGGAGCGTGGCACATTCAGCAGCCCCGACTACCCACGTCCTTATCAACCGCACATCGACTGCCTCCTCTACACTTTTGTCGCGTCGCCCCACGAGATTGTCGAGCTCGTTTTCACTGATTTTGACATCTATAAAGGACACCTTGAGTAAGTACGGAACCATAAAAACTATCATACTGCCCACTGAAATAAGCTGAATTGATTTATTAGTTAAAACCACTAGAAAAGTACTGGTTTTGCTGACTTTAAACCTTAACCGCCTACCATACGTCTCACAGATCCTAACGAATTTAAAATCGTGAATATTTTTGCGCTCGAGTTTCGTATAAGCTTGTTAGTTCCAGTAGGTCTACTCGCGTTTTACGAACGACAAACGAAGTACGAACTTTCGTTCCGACTGATACTTACATAATAAAGATAGGCACATAAAAAAGGTACAATACAGATAGACTACGGTTCATAGTCGTATACAATTTACCGGAGATGAGAAAAACAAACGTCAAAACACGATCATCGCATGCGATAAGGGAACGATGGTTGACGGGGGTAGCAAATTGTGCGATGAATCGTACGATTTATCGAATATCGTCGAAAGGGAGTAGACCCCCTGTACCTTTTCCCCGCGTCTCTCAGTACCGCACAACCGCTTTTCGAGGTTTCAAGTGCATGCGTTTGTCTCTGGTAAGAAAAAAACTGTCGTCGTAAGTCTGAGAGATTATGGCATATCCCCCCCCTTAATTGGGGGAGGCCTATGTCCAGTAGTGGACGTCTTTCGGCTGTAATGATGATGATGAAGTCTGAGAGACCCCTGGCAAGTGGTTACGTGACTTTTTGAAATTGGGTATTTTTTATTGTTTTGGTTAAAAATGGCTTCTAATGGCATAATTACCGAGCGATGGACTACAAAATATACTAGAGCTAACGAGACTGCACTTGGAACGTTGTGAAAACGATGTGAAAGTGCAACGTAACATTAGAATCGCTATTCGACGCATCCTCCACAGTGACGAGGGAACAACTTCATCAGCAGTTCCAAGTAGCAGCGGGCTGAAGAAAGGTTGGCTGTTCGTTTTATCAGTCAACTTGCGACTTCACAAAGAAACGCAAAACACAATAAATACTGACATGTGTTTCAAATGCAAAGCACCAATTTGCCTCGAATGCTCAAACAATCGCTGTCGTGAAAACGTGAAAGTTCAGGGCCTGCAATTTTGTTAAAATCTTGATTTTATTAGCATTTTTAAATTTTATTGTATTTTTATTGATTATTGAATAATAATAAAAAAGTGAAGGTCACGGGAATCCTCTGGATGCGAGATTTTAAAAAAAATCGTTGATTTTTATGTACTTTTCTCTTTCTAGTAAATAATTTAATATTTTTATATAATAACTATCGTGAGTTAAATTCAAAACTAAACTAAACTAACTGTTAAACTGGTCGGGCACACCCGATGAAATAACGTGAGTGAAACCGTTTATATTATAATTAATAATTTAGTATGTTTCTAAACTGCTTATAAATTTAAAAAAAAATCTTATTTTACTCAATTTTATAAAACAGAATCATTTTATGTCTGGGTCCCACAGACGTATGGCAGGTGGTTGTGTGACAATAATAGGTGGTAGGTGGTTAAGGGTTAAAATAAGCCATTTTCATCCCCATGAGATATCACTTTGCATACTTAAAACAAAATTTTGTTAAATTGACCAGCCGGTCAAGTGGAAAAATGCCCTAAACTAAAGTTTTGAGTTTATAACGTATTTTCATATGAAATGCATTTTTAAAAACTACAAACATAGCGTAAGTTCATAATTTATACGGCAATTATGGTTTAGGTGCCATCCAACAAAAAACGACAAGTCACAACATCCACCAATCAATTTTATTGTTGAAATTGCTATAAATAATAAAGACCATTACAATAACACATTTCCGTCGGTCGAACGTTACAACTTCAACAATGTTTTACACACAATATCTCGTTTCAATTTGCGAATAAATGAACGTTGAATTTTAAATTTCCCATTTCGTGGTAATCTAAAGCTGGTATTAGAACTGGCTACTGAAACCAATTTGTGAGTAGACTCAAAAAAGAGCAGTATAAATTGGAATCAAGGTCCGTACTTAACCAGTAATATTCGAGTTTTACTTATTTGGTCTGTGTATTCAGAAACAAAACATTTGATGAATTCTAGTAACTATACATACATTGTAACAACTACAAACATTGGATATTATAATTTTAAAGTTAAGTTGGATATCTAAACAAAATTCTAGTAGGTACTTAATTTCTCGAAAAAAAAAAAGTTTCAAACATAACTATGAAACTCTATCGTCCACATAATCCAAGTAACTCATTATATTAACAGAATCTTTAGCATCTTACGTCAAACAATTGACTCATCTACGAATCCTTTTGATTCTCAGATCATCACGAAAATGTCAACGGTCCTCATTAAGCAAATGAAAGGGAACATAGGATATTACTGCCCTTTAACTTTAACTTGACAATAACCAGCCTGCGAGTCAACGTAAGGACACATTTACATTTTCGTCACATTTGTAGCAATAAAGTTGCCGATGTAAACGTTTGAAGACAGCAGTTTGGGAGCGCAATAATGCTCATTTAAGTGTAAGGAATCCCTGAATACGCGACTTTCAAATTATATGACCGAGTTTATTATTGTTCGTGTTTTTACGTTGCTCTTTGTAGGAGAGATTCAAAAGAAATACGTTTGAAACCGAAAAAGTTTTAGATAAATTGTTTAAATGAGTTGTCTAAGAAAATTAACACAATTGTCTGGTTTACATGCTGCAAGTAACTGATAAAACCAAATATCAACAACAACAACATACTAATTAGTCTGACAGCGAAATGATACAATTCAATGTTCTGTGAATTGAATCATGTTCTATTCAAATTATTTTGAGCATCGGTACTGAAACTGGAACTGGAACTCATGAATTCTTGGGGTTAATTAATTTAATGACAAACATTAGATTATTTAACAGTATATTATTGTGTATTTAAAGATTAATCGTGTAATTAATTTCATTAGAATTTCAATTGGCATTTCATCATAAAGACCTAAAAGATACGAGCATATGAGTACCGTGCATTAATAAAGGAACAGGTAATCTCTTATCCGAAAATATAAACCTCTGTACGGTAAATAAAAAGGCAAACAAATTTCCATTCCCGCCAATGAATTCAGAATCCAACTCCTAATTCCGATAATGAACCAATATCTAAAAGCAAGGCAATCAATGTAATTGCGAACGGAGGAATGGGAGAAGAAAAAACTGTACGGTTAAATACTCCTGATGGCGTTATTTTAATCTCATCTCACAATAGATACATCGAGAACAAAAAATCTCATCTCGAAATTGCTCTATTCACTTCGTATCCTGAACCAATTACGACGAAATTAATGTTTCCTACATACACAGTGTGGGATGAGTTTTTACTAACGGTTGTCATTTGTGATCCACATGTTTTACTTATTTATTTTTTTGATTAATTTTATAGTTTTTTTTATTTGGATGATGTCCAATAGATATCTCCAAAGATATATTTTTTTTTTTTTTTTCTTAGCTATAATATATTCTACGCTGTTGATTTTGTATTTTTATAAAAAAAAAAAAAAAAAAAACTTGAAAAATTGAGCTAAGGAAAGAACTGTGGTACTTTCAAAGTTTCTTTTGTTTGGCCGTCGTTTGTCTCTGTCCTTGTTCCACTATTGTTGGCCATAAATATAACGCTCTCACGTGGAAATAAGTGGAAATTGTTCAATGTGTTGGAGACAGGAAGATATTTGTCGGCTGAAGTATGGCATTTTTAACAGATTCCATGTTTATTGTTGAATTCGGTCGTGATTTTTTTGTTTAAGACTGTTGGAATTTCTAGAAAGGAATTCTAGAGTGATGTTTTATAGGAGAAAAATGAGTAAGCAAATGGTTTTTTGAAGTCTGTTTATTTATGTACCAATGTGATTGTTACCCAAAATATTGTGTGGATGGCGTTTTTATTTACATTTCTAAGTTATAAAAGGGGATTAGAGCTTATCCTATAACTTTTCTGTAACTTTTAAGGTCGAATTGACTAAATTATTTAGCCATGGTATTAATCTTCTTCTAGTAGTTTTTGTGTTTAGCTTTTGATAAATATACAGCAAAACTGGATGAACATATTGAAGAATACGATAGAATGCACATATGAATAAAATCTTCCAATGGAAATAGTGACTGACGGACGCTGCCATGCTAGATGCATCACCTCACCGCATGCAACTTTGATTTGTAAGCGCGAAACAGTTTCCACAGTAATTGATGAAACCAACTGGAAAACAATTTCCAGATTTTTATTAAGGCACAAATTTTTACATATTTGGAACGAGGATCAAGGACTGAACATCCTTTTTCAATTTATGTCCCTTGGTCAACCATTCATTAAGGTACCTAGCATCGGAGTATTTTAATTGCCAAAATGCTCTCATTGTTTCCCAGTTATAAAGTAACACAACACATAGAGGTATTGGTTATTGCAATGTTGGAATTAGAGAGAAATTCAAACAACCATTGGTAAGAGTACACTCAGTACACACTAACTTTTATTAGGGAAAAATCCTATCCTCGTAAGGCCCAAACTGAATTTAGGTCGATATAAATGACGACCCAATGTACTAAAAATTGGTGCAAGTAGTTGCGGCCCAGACTTGAATTTGCAAAAATATACCTAAATCGGCCAAATAACCTAGAACAGGGACATCAAATGGAAATTAAGCCAAACAGAGACATCTCTTTTATAGGTCGTTGCGCTGATTTGACGAGCTTGCTTGGGCCTGAATGACTACTGACCAATGTACTTAAAGTCACCTACTTTGAGCCTGACGATGCTATATTAATACTGGAATTAAAAATGAAGGTTACTGATCCTAATATGGACAATTATATCTCGGGTTACATTGTTTATACTTAGAGTCTAGTTACAAAATTATTCATATTACATTCGAGGAATAAAGTAATATAATATTGTTTATAAACTGCCTCGTTGGTCTAGTGGTCGCAAGCGCGACTGCTGAGCATGGGGTCCTGGGTTCGATTCCCGGGTCGGGCAAAGTGTTATTGGGTTTTTTCATTAGGAAATTCTCAGTAGTAGCCCGGAGTATGGATTTGTGCTCGGTTAATGGCAATAGGCTCGCCCCCTATTACATGGGACTTATAACATAACTGGCGAAATGTGGGTGTACTATTACACCTTTGCCTACCTCTTCGGGGAAATACAGGCGTGATGTTATGTTATGTTTTTTTTTTATAAGTAATGAGACACGACCTACTAAGTATCATATTAATTAAATATATAAATTGTTTCTATTATTAACTTTTATCTACAATTTGTCATACCATGAATTCTTATAACTAAAGAAATAAATAAAAACCCTTTATTTGACAAAAGTAAGACACATAAAAATAAACGATATACATGAACAAGAAATAGATTTATAGACGAAGAAGTAATACACACCTACTACACTATGTCGCAGAGGACCGAGCGTTGTGGCGCAATTTGGGAGAGGCCTATATCCAGCAGTGGACTGCGATAGGCTGAGTTGATTGACACTATGTCGTGACTTTGCAGAACTAGCCAAAAAATAAAAGCATGTAATAGTCCTCAAAAACGAAAAAACTAAAAAAAATAACAATCAGCAAAAGAGAAATTGTTTCGGGTTCTCACGAAGTCCATCGTATTTTTTCGCAAAACTTTTTACTTTGATAAACTATCGGTGCTTCTGCCCATGTAGTTTTTTTGAAAGAAAAAAGTATCTTTCACAACTTTATCTGTCATCAGTTGAAAGATTTACCGTTCTTTTGTTTTATTAGTTTGCAATAAAGTATGCCAAGATGAGTTGTGAAGCAACAATCGTTACTTAAAAGTTAGTTTCCATATTGATCTTGGGGAGAAGAGAAACAGATTTCTATAACTGCTTCGTCGCTATGCGCAGAATACCTTTAAACTAAATACTACAGTTTATTTTACTTGGTTCTATTCAAGCATTTACATCCAAACTATGAATTTATCATAATTCTGTCTGAGATAGATTTGTAGAATGTCAATACCAATGCGATTTTACGATATTTCGAACATCAAAGCGGTAGCCTTTAGAGCTTTACACCTCGTGAGCGAAATATACGGGGCTGTACATTCATACATATTTCTGAAAAGATGGATTCACGGTTAGATCGGAGCCGTTTCAGCCCTGCTTAAGAGAATAATACCGGGATTGCCAAATCCAACCCTCTTTCTTTCTGAATAATTTTGACGAATTCGCTTAGGACCGTGCCATTAAGGATTTAAATTGCTTTTATCTGTAGAAGGTTATCTTTTGGAATATTATTCCTGTCCAAATTCTTTCTTAAGCCATTCATTAGCTATAAAATGTTGTATTGCATCATTTACTCGAATTTGCTTCTTGTCTATATTACAAGGGTGTCTTGTAAGCCTCAGATATGGGACTTGTATTAGTGATATGTTCTTAACTAGTGTTGGTAAGTTTAACTACACACTCTATGAGACCCGCAGGAGACGACTGCTCGTAACTCCTAATTGAATTACTATGGAAGTACGCGGTAGTGCACCCAGTAATGTTTTATTAGATTATTTAACGCAAACAAGATAAGAATGTTGACCATCGCCGCTGCTATAATCTCTAAAGGCTTAATAATTGTTACAATTTATTTTTTGTTTGTGTAAACGGTGTCTTGGAAAAATCTGTATAAAGATAATTATGGTTTTGTACCGGTAAAATGTATGCAAGCATTTATTTCAGACGATATTATTTGGTAAATCACATCGAACAGTAATTGAAAAACTTTTAATGTTTGTTTAAGGTTTTAAGGTGGTTTTAATAATAATCATATAATCTCTATTCTCAGACAATTTTCCATAGGCGTTATTACAGTAAACACAACAAAATATTAACACAAAAAACTATAACTACACAAGTACACATATTTAAAAATACACTAGAAACAATTTGTAGATACTACACAACAATGCACAACACAGTGATATTTTTACTACACACAACATAGAACATAATAATTACATTATTTAAGAGTAAATCAAAGTGTCTTTAAATATTAAAACTGATCAGACATCTAAAATACATTTAGAGATTTGCTAAAGAGTTCCTACACATAATAAACCAAAATATAATACAAAATAATACTATTAAGTATGAAATGATGATGATGATGGTGACTTTTAAGTATAAATGTTGTTATGTGAGAGTTATAGACAAGACTTGGATGTAACGTATATCCATACAATTAATCAATAACGATTCAAAATTGATTGGGTATTTCAGGGCACCCTAGATAAAGTGAGTAGGTACTTAAAATTTTTTTTTTTCAGACCAGTCCTTCCTGGTAAAACTATTTGCACGACTATTGTTTTTTTTTCGAAATTAAAGTATGTGTGACATAGATTTTAATAAGATACTTGACCTTGGTAATGTAGACTAGGTGGTTACTGTGTGTATAAAGGTAGGAATTAAAATCTCGTATTAAATTTTGTAAAAAGTGCAGATAGTTATGACAGATTGTGTTAATTTTTTCTAATTGCTTTCGTGGTACTTTTAATGGTTCTGTCTTTTCCTACAGCTCATTCCTATTTATTATAATCAAAGCAATTATGTATGATTCTATTCGATTCCATTTTGTATATTGCTAGCCAAAAGGTTTTTGTAGTTTCGATGGCATCATCCAGAATTTCTCGTTACCTATTCACAAAAGACATATATTATGTATTTCTGTAAATTATTTCGTCGGTTCCATCCATTTATTATTAACACGTCAAAGCGTGCATTCATAGATTACGTGACGTTTGAGTCATGCCCATAGTAATATACATAATAAGGTAATAGAAATGTCATCCACTGTCTTTCACTACGGGAACGCATGTCACCGGTTTTCTGCTACCAACGCACAAATACGCAATTACACCCACCATTTTTCTAGCATTCAATTCAAAATAATTTAAGACTAAAAACACACAAAACACTGTTAGATAAGCTGAAAGCCATAGTCGACTTCATGCTTGGCTTGCAGCTTGGGGAAGTGATGTAATGCTGCAAGAGGCATCACAATAGATCTTACCAGGTCGCAGTAGCTTAGGTGCGTTCAAGACCCCTACCTCTTTCCTCAAATAATAATAATAAAATAGATATGCTGCAAAATAGACTGCCTCGTTGGTCTAGTGGTTGCAAGCGTGACTGCTGAGCGTGGGGTCCTGGGTTCGATTCCCGGGTCGGGCAGTGTTATTAGGTTTTTTCATTAGGAAATTCTCAGTAGCAGCCCGGAGTCTGGATTTGTGCCCGGTCAATGGCAATAGGCTCACCCCCTATTACATGGGACTATAACATAACTGGCGAAATGTGGGTGTACTATTACACCTCTGCCTACCCCTTCGGGGAAATACAGGCGTGATGTTATGTTATGCTGCAAAATTCAATTTTAGTGACTCTACGTCCAAAACAACACTGATGATGAAGCAAACGGTTCGCGCATTGGTGTGCTACGAGACACAGTACGCGGCGATAACTTCACGCGCCTTTGTCACTTCTATTACCTACCTTTATTTAGATTTCTATGGTCACGACTGTTTTTACGTCGGTGTCATACCGACTAATCGTGTGGAACTAACAAACGACGCTGTGACGCTGTGTACATAATAGGTACGGTTGACGCTTTTGTGCACTCGCCTTTACTTGGTGCTGTTTGATATATCGGTGTACGCGTAACTTATTCAAGTGAATTTATTGGGTGGGGTAATTTTGTCGGGCTCTATATATACTCGTAGTTGGGTGATTACTATTTGGATTCTGAACTCAGAAGATAAGAAAAAATAAAATAGATTTAAATAAGTTATTTAAATCGTCAAAAGAATTATCCAGTCCATGGACCTGTCTCTAAATCCAAATTTAGAGACAGGTCCATGGACTGGATAATTCTTTTGACGATTTAAATAACTTATTGAAAAAGAAAGAGTATAGTTTATTATACCCTGACTGCCATGGTGTTAAATATGTGGAAGAATTACTTTAAATAATAATACAACGTCTAACAGAGTAAATAAAATACCTCAGATACCCCAATTGAATATTGTTGGTAAATTCAGTATTTTATTGTTGGGATCAGTAAGTTCCCGAGTTGGTTATTCGATGCTACCTGACAAATGGAAACCCATTTCACTGGTCTTCCTACTTTTCCTAGACCTCAAGGATCTACTCGGGGCCAGGCTTATTTATTTTTAGGATACAAAATCTATATCTATACAAATGAAAAATTAATTGCCACGTGTATGACGGAGCATCCCTTGAGAACGGCTCGACCGATTTAAATAAATATAAATAAATATTTTTGGGACATTTTACACATCACCATCTAGTCCCAAACTAAGCAGAGCTTGTACTATGGGTTAGACAATGGATATAATACTTAGATACTTTTTTTTGTAAATTCATACTTATAATACATGAGAAAATTCACACAACCTGACCAACACAAACACTTGTGTTCATCACACAAATATTTGTGTCCTGTGGGAATCCAACCCACGACCTCGTGATAAGCAGTTCGACACTCGAACCACTAGACTGCAGACGTGCCAAATGTGGCCGTTTTTCGTACTTTTTCTATCTACAACTACAGCGAACTATAATTTACAGAGTTAATTGTTTCTGATTAAACTACAGTACCTGTACTTCAATTGTTAAAAACGAATTTTCGATAAATGATGTATTGATGTAACCTCGGGATCCACATTGACAGAAACCTCTCTTGGGGTCATCAGCTGCAAGAACTCGGTCGCAAATTGTTTGCATCAGCGGGATCCTTGAGGAGATTACGCAATTTCCTCCCAACTGCTACCAAAACTGCGCTTGCCCAATCCCTTCTTCTTCCAATCCTTGACTATGCCGATGCCAGCTATCTAGATCCTACACAGGCACAATTAGACAAGCTTGAGCGACTCCAAAATTTTTGTATCAGATTTATATTTGGCTTGGGCAAATATGATCACGTTTCCGAATTTCGCACTAAGCTCAAGTGGCTTCCAATACGGCTTCGCCGGAATACTCATATTTTATCACTTCTCTACAGTACTCTGTTTAATCCTAAAACCCCCATTTATCTCAAAGAACGTTTTATGTTCCTTCATGACACACATACTCGATACTAAATAAAAAAAAAAAAAATAACCAATTTGAAAGCCAATCTCTTCTGTTATCGAGAAGTTAATCCACAGTAAACTATTTTATAATCATACAACTTATTTTGTTGCTAATTAAGTGTTGCATGTTTACGTAAGAGTAAGATATACATATGTATGAGCGCATCTCGCCGTTAAACTTGATAGTTTGGCGAGTTTTCTAGTTAAGTAAAACTACAGAAATTGTACATGTGATTAAATAAAAAAAAAAAAAAAAAAAAAAAAAAAAACTTAAGATCATCGGAAAACTTGAGACTTCAGATGCCAGCACATTCAACTATATTCTATGACAAATCTTTCACAGTCCAAGCTGCTCGTTTATGGAATGCGTTACCTGTGCCTATAAGACGTGCTCAGTCGCTAGCTTCTTTTAAAAAACTTGTAAAGGAACATTATCTCTCTGTATAAACTGTTATCACTGGTATATACACGTATTTATTTCGTTATTTATTAAAGAATATTATTTGTTGTTACATGTGTATATATTGTATATATTTGGTATATATTTATGGATATATATTAGAATTTATTTTAAATATTTATACATGTAATATTTCCTATGGTAGGTAAATATTTATTTATTTATTATATTAAATATTAGTAAACTTTATGAAAGTGCACCACATACTGCCCCCATCTATTTTTCACGTCTTCCTTGTCCATCCAAAGGTTGTCTGGAAGATATCGCTATTAGCGATAAGACCGCCAATGTACCCTTATTTTACATGTTAGTCCTAAGTTTAATAATGTTATTGGTGTACAATAAAGAATATTCTATCTATCTATCTATTCAGCATGTAATATTTTTTTCACTTAGCTCTTAGTAGCGCCTTAATTTAAATCAGATTCCTATAACAGTAAAAATTAGTGCCACAATTTTAAACCATTAAATTGTATAGTAGAGTATTCTTAATATTAACCCGAAGAAAACCTTGATGTTAGCTGATGGAACTCCCCATTCACCGCACATAAAACCTTGCACCACTACGCACCTATAAACGGGTAAAACAAAAACCACGTATAAAAAAGCGAAGCCACAAATGCCAGTGCATGCAGTAAAAAGCCCGCTCCATTATACATGTTGAGTTTTTATTTGTTATGGAAATGAAAAACATAAAATTTATGTAATCCATGTCAATTAAAAAAATAAATATATTTTCAGTGTCATAAAATGAATTTTCAATTTAATAAAATCAAAATTTTTACCATTTAAATCGATAATTTTAGTTTTTTGAGAAAAAATACGTTTTTTTTTAAATGACAGCACTTTTACGTCTCTGTTTGGAAAACGCGATTCTCAATAATATTTATATTTAGCCAACAGCCTAGGTAGTATTGCAGTTGTTATCGTCAAAGATAAACGCTTAACATCAGATGAATCTTTACCTTGTTTTACTAACCTATACCATAAAAAAAAAACAATTCCAGAGTTGATATAGAGTTAGAGATTCCAGAACGACTATAAATTCACCGTACATCAAGCAAAAGTGCAAACCCATTCTGCTGTCAGTTGGAATGCAGTTGCACAATTTTTTTTTGAACCCTTTCGAACAGTGTCTATTGACCGGGGTGATTACATATTTTGTGTTAGTAGTTAGATGATCAAGGCAAGGGGACAGATAGTTTCTTATTATTTTAAGATAAAACCGTTCAGCTAATTTCAGTTCCATAATGTTAACTGCCGCACATGAACCTCCAAATTTATCGTAATATTCTTATTATTCACGTAATCTTAATCTTTTCTCAGACGTTATTTCGGGAGAGGTGACGTTTTGTAAATGTAAAATTGTAGCATATTTATCTGTTACATATTAAAATTGTAATAGTCTTTGTAGTTGAACGCGAATTTAAACAAGAACAAGTACCGCATACGAAACTACAAATGCATCCAAAGTGTTTACGCAGTAAGCGTGCTAAAGGCAAATTAACGCTTTAAACGTACCTTCGAATGTTCTGTCTTGCTCGTCTTCCTATCATTACCTCGGTTCTATGTTACATTACATAATTGTCTACTTCCGCCAGTTTCTCTCACAGCTCCCTAACATGGGGAGCATCCAATCCACACTACCTATACACGGTGAATTTTCGTTGGTTTTGGCAATGAAAAAGGGTTATTGTACTCATCATTTATGAACAACTTTTACTTTGGGAACAACCCCGAATTCGCGAAAATAAAATCAGCTGTTCCCTATATTTTGTCGATTCATTTGAACACAAATGTAAGGATCAGCTGATGTTTTTTTCGCGATTTCAGGGTTGGTCCCATAGCAAAAGTTGTTCATAATGATGAGTAAAATGACTCCTTTTTGTTTCCAAAACCAACGAAAATTCACCGTGTATACAACGTGTTATTGAAATAACTGAATACCTCTTAAGGGGTCACTGTACTTATCAGTATGAAAACATTTACTATGAGACCAACCCTAAAATCGCGAAAAAATAATCAGCTGATCCCTACATTTAGTCGATTTATGTGAACACAAATGTAGAGAATAACTGTTTTTATTTTCGCGATTTCAGTGTTGGTCCTATAGTAAAAGTTGTTTATACTGATGAGTACGGTGACTCCTTAAGAGGTTTTCAGTAATTTCAATAACACTTTGTAGCTTCTTTCTTTTCAAGAACGTCCAAATTGTATCCTTTCCTTTGAAAGTTTGAGCCAAAAGTTAGGTATCACTAAACCCGTACACAAGAAAGCCAATTTCTCACATTATAAAAATTCGAAACTTCACGCGAACACATTTCAGTGCCAATTTGAACTTTAAAAGAAGCTTTACCTAATGCTATAACATCGGAGAACAGCTTTTATCTAGTCGGAAAAGAAATAAAAGACAACACGTTACGGCCCAGGGAAGCCGGGAAAACCGTGGTCAAAGTCCGTATTCCGAACATTAATTTCGTAGTTTTAAAACGATATACGAAGCGTAACCGCGTTTTATTTTTCGTTTCGTTTTATTGTTAATTTTTTTGAATTATAAATGAATAATTAAAACGCGAATGGAATGAGTTTTTGTAGTTTTAACACGATCCTTGTGACTTTCGAGTCGGAGTTTTTCAAGGTATTTTTTCTTCATTGTTGGATTCTGTGGACGAAGGTAGATATCATATTAGTTAAGATAAGATTTCGTTTCCAATTTAAGGTAGAATACGAAAAGAAAAGAATAGGAACAATCCAAAATTCAAACACAACAAAGCAAGAGAAACGTTTTCAGTGGCGCATATTGCGATCGTACATAACCTGGCGAAATGCCCGTGAGTCACGTTTGTATCTTACTCGTGTATTTCACTCGTACAATGAATTTGTTTAGACACTATTAGAAAATGTAGTCTCCGTAAATCCCTGATTTTATAATTTTCATTTAATTTTTGTCTCTTTTCATGGTTATATTGCTATAATGAACGGCCTTAAGAATAAGAAGAATAAGAATAATTTATTTCGCAAAAAATACGGGTCCAGATGGATGAGTCACAGTTAGTTTCCACATATAAAATATATGTGTATATATATATATATGTTATTTTTAAAAATTATATTACGATATTATATATACGTGGGACACTCAGAAAGTTTTGCGAAACTAAAAAAAATTGTTCTATACGTACATATATTTTTATCAAATCTTTTCAAAGTACTTTCCACCAGCCTCTATACAAAGATTCATGCGCCTAAACCAGTTTTCAAAACACTTTTTCCAGTCCGCCGCAGACACCTCGTTTACAGCCTGCTCGAACGCAGCCAGCGCATCTTCCGGCGACGAAAATTGTATCCCTTTGAGCTGATTTTTTATTTTTGGGAATAAAAAGAAGTCACACGGTGCTAGATCAGGGCTGTAAGGAGGGTGACCCAGGAGTTTGACTGGCGTGCTGTCCAGGAAGTCCCTCGTTTTGAGTGCGGTGTGCGCAGGTGCATTGTCGTGGTGGAGCAGTAGCCCGCGGAGCCCTGTGTTTGGTCGCTTGTTGCTTATAACAGAGAAAACTTCTGGCAAACATTTGGTAGTATACCATTCGGCATTAATGCTTCTTTGATCCCGTAAGGGAATTGATACCAAGTGGCCAGTCAAATTAAAAAAGCTAGCGATCAAAATCTTACCCCCGCTTCTAGATCGCTTCACTTTGGTAGGCGTTGGCTCATTTTGAAACACCCAAACAGTCGACTGGCGCTTGGTTTCTGGGTCGTATTGATAAATCCAGGACTCATCACCTGTAACGATGTCGTAAACACGCCGAGACGAGCCTGCTTCAAATTTGTTAAGCATATCACGGCACCATTCCACCCGGGCCTGCTTCTGAGCATCGGTGAGGTTGTGCGGCACCCAGCGTGATACTATCCTCCTCACGCGAAGATGGCTGTGTAGAATCTCGTGAACGCTTCCCGATCCAATCTTCAATATGTGTTGAATCTCCTGATATGTAATTCGCCTATTGTCTTGGATTAAATTTTTCACTGCTAGCACGTTTTCTTCGGTAACAGCCGTCAAAGGGCGACCGCTTCTTTCGTCATCCCCCAAAGTTGGTCGACCGCGCTTGAATTCGTTATACCAACGATACACGGTTGCCTTGGAAGGGCCTTCATCCATGAATGCCATTTGAAGTCTATCGTACGATTCATCCGGTTTCAGGCGACACTTGAAATCGTATAAAATCATAGCTCTAAAATGTTCCCGGCGCAGATCCATATTTCAGTGAGACACAATACTTTGAATTAACTCGCAAAAAATGTGGAGGGAAATTTTGAAATTGGAACTTACTTATTTTTACTTATAAATAATCATATTTTCGAAAAACATTATAACTGGCCAGTCTCCCATATATAAAAACTTTTTTTCGCAATACTTTCTGAGGGGCCTGGTATATATATTGCCATAATAAACGGCTTTAGAGGGATATTTTATGGATATTCACGCGATAAAATACCTAATCATCGTTTACATCATCAATACAATAAAATTATAGATTGCAAAAATTTTATAACTGCTTACTGTGAGTTTGCACTGACGAAACATTCACATAAAAACATGTTGAAAAGTCAGTTTTCTGTCAATGTATCGAATTGCGTTCGCATTATCACACAACTTGTTGAAACGAAACTTGTTTGACATTTCATAGTCTATTGACGTTTCACAATTAAATTCGATACACGTCAAAGTGTCTGCTTTCGGCCATACATGTTTACCGACCTCATTGGATAACACAAAAAACGAGATTTATACAAGTTTTGACATATGAAGCATCAGTGCGAACGTCAGCCGTGACAAATCTATAGACAAACATGTCAATGTATAAGTTTTTAGTCAGTGCAAACACAGCCAACAACAAATCTTGAAATCTGTCAAAGAATTTACCCAGTTTTCTGCAGTGCGAACGTAACAATCAACAAAACAAGTTGTGACATTAGTTTCAAATGACAAGTTTCGAGACATTACATGTTAAATGTTTTTTGGTGCAAACCCACAGTTATAGATATTGCTACTCATTGCCGTATTAAAACTTAGCATTTTTTTTTAACCGACGAAAAAAAGGAGGAGGTTCTCAATTCGACGCGTATATTATTATTATTTTTTTTTTTTTATGTATGACCACGCATAACTTTTTACAGAGTGGCCCGATTTTGATGACTCTTTTTGTAATCGATAGGGTATATCTCGAAGTTGGTCCCATTTAAATTTCAAAATCAAAACCCACGAAAACGGGATGAGTGCTTGTTCACCCACTGAATTCTTACCTGTTAACCGATTGTGTTGAAACTTGGCACACAAATATAGTTCTAGACACTACAACATAATGGAAACCTGGAGTTAGATTAAACCACAAAAAAATTTAAAATAAAACTTTTTAACAAAAAATTGAACCGACGAAAACAGAAACTGAAAAGCGAAAAATAACTAATTATGAGTCGGCGCCAAACAAACAATCAACGAAGATCATTAAATTACTTTAAATAAATAATAAAAACAACGTCACATCAAATACAACGTGAAATTTTCAACGATAAACAATAACTTTCCAAAAATTCGTTCTCCGCTCGGCCACTTGCAACTTGCATGCACGTTGCTTGATTAAAGTTTGTTTGGCGCCGACTCATAATTAGTTATTTTTGGCTTTTCAGTTTCTGTTTTCGTCGGTTCAATTTTTTGTTAAAAAGTTTTATTTATTGTAGGATCGCAAACTGGTCGTTACAGCATTACATACAATTATTTATCATGTGTGGAACATCACGGTAGTCGAACGGCCTTCTAGGCGCGAAGACGGCATTCATATGAATATCACACTCAACATAATTCCTAGACTTTACAATATAACACAGGATTACAACAAACAATGCATAAACAATAACACGAAAAAAACAAAATTCAACAACATCAAGTAAACAAGTAAATTATTACAATTTATATCGAATGTACACTACTACTAACGATGTCTGTCAAGATCCATTCAAGGCATCGGTCAAAATCGGTCAAAATCGGTCAAAAGCGGTCAAAATCGGTCAAAACACTTTTTCAACGCGAAATTGTAACAATTTACTATTGTATTAATAAAAAAATAAACAAAAAAATATTTAGTATGTTGGGATGTGACTATGGATTAATAGCATACATAAAGAGGTGTGTGAACTACAAAATATATAAAAACCGGCCAAGAGCATGTCGGGCCATGCTCAGTATTATAGGGTTCCTTAATATGTGTGTTTTTTTTTATTTTATAGTATAGGATGGCGAAACGAGCTAAAGGCCCACCTGATGTTAAGCGGTTACCTTTGCCCATAACAACTGCGAGGTATCGCCGTATCGAGTACCGAGGTATCGAGGTACAGCCTAGGTGGTAACCTAGGCTGTTGCCTAAATGGTACCGCAAGTCAGTTCGCCAAACTGAGACATGAAGATGGAAAGTCTCATGTGTCAAATCGAATATTAATCATGACTATTTTAGTTTTTGCAATAATCGGCAGCATTCGCGACTCAGAGCGTGTTGTTAGTAGTTTTATCTAGCGATAAATTCAAGAAGCCAAATTTAAGAAGTGTGTCATGTCAAAGTTACTTTTTGGGATTTTTTCAAATAGAAAGTAGCTAAAGGAGCATTATTTGCTATGATTATTTTTCTCTAAGGTCAATGACCTTTGAACTAGGACGTTTTAAGTATTTTTCAATTTTCTCTCTATAACTCAAAAAAATTATAATCATATTATGCTCGAAATAATTTTAAAAGAAAGTTTTCACAAAGGTCTATTAATGTGGAAGATTATAACTTTCTACGTTGCATAGTTTAGAAATGGCAGGGGGGGGACACATTGCAAGCCACTTTGGCGGGCTATATTTCGCAGATGGTACACCTGATAAAAAAGTGGTGTATGAAACGTTACCTTCATTTTAGTAGACCTATTCAATGATACCCCACACGAGGGGGTGCAGCGAAAAAAAAATTTTCATACCCATTTCACATGTATGGACGCCACCCCTAAAATACTAATCACGATTTTTTTATTCTTTTAAAATTGAGATCTATATGTAGACTATTTTTTAACAAAATTTGATTTACTTATGTTTATAACTGTAGAAGTTATTAAGCTGTAAAGGATTAGGACAGACGGACAGACGGACGGACATGAAAAAACTATAGGGTTCCTTGTAGGACTTCGGAACCCTAAAAAATGGATTTCGGGCGCCAGGAGCCACACAAAAAAAAATCCTGGATTGCTGACCGCGTAGAGTTGAACTTTTAATCTTTCAGCGGGAGAACTTCAATAAAAACCAGATTTCAAGATACTAGTTTGTATTTTCTGTAGGCTTTAGAAAGAAACAAATAAATCCCATTGTAGAATTATATTAAAAATTTACTATCATTATCATTGCATCCTTTCAAAGGTTAAATTATAATTTTATTTGTTTGAGTAAATATACGTAGTACATATTTACTCAAAGTTTTATTTACGATACTTCATGGAATTGAGAGAACCGCAACAAACTCCATAAAAAGGAAATTAGCTCGAAAGTTAAATAAAACGAACCCGAAATAAACGCCAAGAAATGGGCTGTAACAAAAATAGTACCAATTAGTATTGAAAACACACAAAACAAAGACGAACGTCCTGAATTCCGACCGCGTGGTACTCACCGTTTATTTCGTAAAAAAAATACATTTTGATGCCTGTAGATGACAAGATCGATGTAATTAGGTGGATTGTTGTCTGTAACAAGCAAAATTACGAATATTTTAGCATCATGAGCCTCCAAAATCCGACCGGACAAAATGCCGTATCAGGAAGAAATATTATTACTCATCAGCCTAAAATTCAGCAATCCACATTAACAAAAGGGTTCATCCCCTTGTATGAAAAAATACTAGCCCATTCCGATGATAAAAACGTGGAATGGGACTGGATTAAAAAAATAAATTTGGGGAACTATCCCATCTTGTATAATAGGAGTCGACAAGTGACACATGGCTCCAATAGTGCCATTCCAAAAATTAAAAGTTACACAAAAAACCACAGATATTGTTATAATTTAATTTAGTTATGTGACGGCGTAAAAAAACGCAAGTTACACTATGTAATAGAATTTTGTTTCGTTTTATGTTATTTTATTGGTAAACCCCACCATCATAGTCCTACCACTTTATATCACATCACATCACATTCTTTCCACCAGCGACGCGGCGTTCAGTTTACGTGAATAATTTGTAAGCGATACGCGTCATCCGTCATGCAAACACCATCAATCATCGTCAGTAACAGAATACACCTGCGGCTGTAATTTGCTAACATACCGCCATATTTCATGATGTAATTGTGTGAGCTAGATGAATTAAAGTTAGCCTTCTAATGCTGTAAGCGGAATAGTTTTGTTAAAGACTACGTAATGACTTTGATATCATAATGGCTTCTGATTTCTATGTACAAAATTATTTTGTATAACCATGGACGAATAAAAAAGCGGACGGAATCTCGCTAAGCAATAAGCGAAACACCCAATAGTAAGTAAGCTCACTTTAAAGTACTGGCTTGCACGTACACATTCACACTCATAGTAAGTCTAAAAGCCACGATTACGCAACAAATCTCGTGTGACGGAAATTTTTATCCTGGTGTCACAAATAAAACCAATACTGGTGTGTTCAAATAATAGCGAAATTATGGTGGGTTTAAGAAAAAAATAAGTGCTTCAACCTTTTCTTAGTGAGATTCCGTCCGCCTTTTTTTTATGTCCGTGGATATAACATAGAGTTTCAACAATTTCACAGATAATTCAATTTTTTTTTATCTCATTTTCACAAGAAGGCTGAAAGAATTGCTTCAAAGAAATATTTGCTCACGAGTAATAACACAATTCTTTGAATTAGAAGAAATTCAGAGAAAAGTATATTTTCTTTTTTAGATTCTGAAACTCGAGAAACTAGTACCTTTGTAATTATTAGATCTTCAATGATGTTCACATTCAAGATGTGGCATCATTATCTTATTTACTCACATTGATTTATCATTATATCCGAACATTATCCGAATAAAAAAGAGAAAAAATTCACTGATCTCTTACTTTTTACTGCTAATAAGGAAGCTACTTAGGTTACCATTAACTTTTATTTTTGTTGGTTTAACGGTTTCGAAATAGGTATTTACAGGCAAACAGTCGTTTTATCCAGTGAGTGCATCAATTCGATTTTTTGTTTCTCCATTGTCTTGTATCATAATGAAAGAAAGTTGTTTGTTTCTCAGTTTTATTTTCGATAGTTGTTTTCTTAGAAAGAACAAAAGCCCACAGTAAAAATAATCTACAAAAAATCCCTAGTGGAAAAAAATTACACACACACATTCAACCCGGCTCGCTAGCTTGGTTTAATTTTTTTTTAAATCTTTGTTGAGGTTGATTGAGAATTGAAACCTGTCCTACTGCTGGGCACAGGCCACTTATTAGTACGAGAAGATTAGTCCACCACGCTGGCCTAGTACGGGTTGGTGGACTACACACACCATTGAAAACTGTATGCAGCACTCTCTGCTGTGCAAGTTTCCTCAAGAGTGATAATCGAATTTCAATCCGCGCATGAATTCTAAAAGTCAGAGATGCGGGCTGGATGCAAACTCACACTCTCCTGCATGGATAAGCAGAACAACAACATTATCTTTTACCGTACATAATGACAGTGGGCCAATATTTTCAACTAAAGCGTCTGCTACACGGACAAACCAGCCACCAAGGTGACCTTGCTGGTGTCCAACCATGTAGACAGTGGTTTGTCACCAAATTTTGTTTGACGACGGCTGTCAGCGACCATTACATGAATGCACCAGACTAACCGAAAGCAGGGAAAGGTGGCGAGGCATCGTAAGGCAAGCTACAGCAGCCCCCGGCAATGGTACATGATGGCCACGACCGCTCTGTCAAGAGCGAAACGACGAAGAAGAAGTCAGCGACCAACCTCCTGCTCTTGCTCACCGTGTACCAGACGCTTAAGTCCGCGATCATTCGCAATTGGTTCAGAAGGTACCACTTCTCTTCACTATCAGACACAAATGCTCCCTACTTGTTACCCATATCGTTAAAATTTCCAACTATTTCTCGCCTCTTATCACCGAATAGTTGTCCTGTGTTTCGAAACTCGTTGCTACAAATATATAGGCATGTGGCGAGCATTGTTCCAGATTCCACTATTTTTGTTTTTCTGTACATCTCTGAAACTGTTCCCTGTATTGTTTTAAAAACTCTGTTTTTAATCTACATTTAATTTAGTGTTATACTTGGATTAAATCATCCATGATTTACCATTGTTAGCGGTTTGGTGTTAGCGAAATGGCTTCAGTTAATTTCATGAGAATTTGTTTAGTTTAGCTAATTAATAATATTGTACGGTAGATTAAAATATTTTTTTAGAAATATTTGTAAAGACGCGTGTCATCTTAGTCTACCTGCGACCACGAAATGCTGCAAAGCTTTCGAAACGTCAGGGAAACCAATTTAAATAATATACGCGATTTAATCCGGTTAAACTTTGTTTATCAGAATAAAATTGTTAAAAACCACTGGAACAAGGACCTCTTAATAAATATTGATAAAATAAACAAAAGTACCCTGAAAGAGTCTTCCGGGGAGACTTTCATATTATTAGATTCCTAGAGAGCTCTTATGTAAGAGACTTGACAATGGGACCCGAGATCTGATAATTGCGTAGGTACACAACGACCAACTTTTTATCTCCCTTTCAAAACTCTTAGGGAATTGCCTGAGAGGAAATGAGTAAG
Organism: Asteroscopus sphinx; assembly: GCA_949699075.1. Classification (NCBI taxonomy): domain Eukaryota; kingdom Metazoa; phylum Arthropoda; class Insecta; order Lepidoptera; family Noctuidae; genus Asteroscopus; species Asteroscopus sphinx. The sequence continues at coordinate 20,270,753 of OX453013.1, forward strand.
GAACTATAGTTGTAAGTTGAGAGTCAGTAAATAGCAAGTGCGGGTAGAAACGGACCACTAACTAGTGCGGCCTCTGAAAAAATGCGTTTGCAACAATCACAAAAGTTTACCTGCTAAACGATTGTAGTTGATTGTGACGACTCAAAATAAACAAAATGAGAGGTACGGTTTATGGATTCAAATATTGATTGCATTATTCATTTGGGTTTTATTTATTTATTTATTTGGGTACATTATTCGTGTGGTGTTACATTTTATTTTGGTAGCACAGACATAGTAAAAAATATAGATATGAATAGAGTGATGCAAACAATCATAGTGACAAACCAGCGCTCACGCACACACATGCACCTCAAACCATGCTCACCGCTCTCAGTACACATGTCGCGGCATCGTCCAGTAAGCATCGCGAAAGCAAATATCCTTTAGGTGTATGGTGTATGCCTGAACGCCGGTTGTACACGAAGGAGCACGGTTTCTTTTGGGGATAATATAATGACCACCAAAAAGAATTTTGTGACCATAACCTCTGTTACCTAAAATATATACCAATCACAAAATTTTGTAAATTGATCACCAAATTTTAATGAGTAAACTTGGGGCACCCTGACTTAGACAGGTTAGGTTCAAAGGGGATGGCGAGATTCGCTATCCTCTTCGTGTTTATACTTTCTTAAAACTTTGAGCCGCTCCGATGACGCTCTTGAGGCTCCGACTGCGACTTTTACGAAGCTCATATTCATAATTTGGAGTTGATTGCTTTAAGTAGGGTCACAAGTTGTAAAAATTTTGGTTCTAATATCACGCTAAAATAGGTACTTAATTTCGGTGATTATTTACTATTTTTGGCAATATAAAGTGATTTTTTGCCGTTATATTTTCCTAGATCTGGCGGTTCGTTAAACATAAGCCGTTTTTTTGATTCACTATGATTTTTCGCATCACTTTGTCTATATTTTTTACTGTGTCTGGTACTTAAAACTTAGTGGCCTGTTACAAGCATATAAATGGTAACTCAACCGTTACGTATAAGAGGAACAAACAAATTCTAATTATTTATTTGCTAGAATTTGGTATTTTCACAGGTGAATCTGACTTATGATTAGCTTCAGCATAGATAAAATAGATAGAATATTCTTTATTGTACACCAATAACATTATTAAACTTAGGACTAACATGTAAAATAAGGGTACATTGGCGGTCTTATCGCTAATAGCGATATCTTCCAGACAGCATATTCTGCCCCCTGGGGCGTGCAAATTGGATTTATACAAACAAAAAGAAATTACAGCATGTATATTACATACTTATGTTACTGAAAAGTTTTGTCACCATAGACTTGCGTTTATTTATAGCATAAGATGACAAAGAGAGCTGAAAGAAAACCCACCTGATGTTTGGGTTAATGTTTGCCCTTTTCTACTGCGTTACCACTTAAGTTGTTTGGCTTTGGCGTTTGACTGTACAAGAAACAACAATAAACTATAAGGCACGACATCACAGAGTAGAGATAACAGCACCAACCGTACCTATGATTATATTATCGGTTGATAAAAGATGGGGAGTAAGGCTATTGCCATACCTACAACAGAAACCCTCTCCCATATATTTATGGCCTGCATGGGATCATAATCACCAGATACATTATTCCATCCCCCAATCAGCGAAGCAACAGTGTTTGACACATGTATAGGTAGTAATTTGAACCCCAATTACTTACACCATGCTGGTAACCGTATAACAACTATCGCAGTAAATAGTGTATATGTATATTGGGGGCTTTGGAACCCACTACCTCGGACCGATTATCGATATGACATACGATCTCGTAAATTTGCAGGAAGTTGCAACTGAACAAGACTGGTACCCTATTTACCTTCATAAAACCCGATATCTGGCTTTATTGTGGTCGTACCGTAGTTATGCGATGTTGAACAGGAAACATGTGTACGAGTATATACCCAGAAATAGATAGAGTAGAATTGTTGTAATCACAATTTTACTTGCGATTTATGCGTGGCAACTTTCGTACAAACTACGCCTTACATATTGACGCCATTAATTTTGAAAAAATTACTTTAATCAAATATACCTTACAGATTTTATTTCTGCTGTTAGAAACAGCACAATAAGACATTTTTGCGGGTTTTTGTTACAGTATTTACAGAAACAAGTCATAAGGCGTACTGAGAAAGGCTTTGAAATGCCTTTCACTATGGTGCAGAGTGTTGGCACGCGCGCCTTGCCCACTTTTCCATTATATCTATATCTGTGACTACATAGCTATAGCAATAAACACATCATATTGTGGACAAACACAAGGACGTCCTGCTTTGTGTGGCTGTTATAACTACAAATCATATGCATGAACATTTTGGTGTACAATAATAATTTGTAGGACTTGAGTAAAACTGGGACCGTCCATTCGAAAACGTTTCATCTTTGTGGGTTTCTAATACCATTGTTTAACAATAGAACTCTACGAGCTTATTTGTAAAAGTACTTTTTTTGTAATTTTGGAAATTCACTTTATTGGGTAAAACTTCTTCTGATTTTCCATATAATCACATCTCAACTCTAAACAAATCAGCACGTGCAAAATTCATCATTTTGTTTGGCTCTGGCAACCATTGAGTAAGGAATTACTAACCATAGTCAAAGCTGGCAACCGATGATTCTCTTGTTTTGAGAAAAAAAGGTTGACCTTGTCCACAGAAGACACATAACATAACATAACATCACGCCTGTATTTCCCCGAAGGGGTAGGCAGAGGTGTATAGTACACCCACATTTCGCCAGTTATGTTATAAGTCCCATGTAATAGGGGGCGAGCCACAGAAGACAGACTGGCAGAAAAGTTTTACCACTGGATCTCGTACGAAGTATCTGTTCTCGTACAGAGTTCCGATGACGTAGCTAACCCTACGAAGCTGCTCGCATAAATTATTTTCAAAGGGGAACACGGACAATGAGCATTGTATCTTTCATTGTGCAATGACAGAAAATAATGGGAATACTGCATAATGTGCTGAATATAACAGTTGTGTGTATGAATTCATATACAATACTTAAGCGACCAGTCTAATGCCAGAATATAGTTATTGAACGCCACATAGTCATGTCAGGCTGTTGCCAATATAATTTGTAGGACAGCTAAAATGAACAGTAAATCCTTCAAATATTATGTATGTGTTGTAAGTATTAAAGTATGTATTATTAGTATTTGTATTGTAAGTATATGCTCATGGGTGTCGTAAAAGGCGACTAAGGGATTCACCAGAGGATGAGCAGCAGCGTTCTCTGAGTATTTACCAACCAACTGCGATCGCCAATCCGCCTGTCAAGCGTGGTGATTATGGCGTATCCCCCCAAACTGCTTGGGGGAGGCCTATGTCCAGCAGTGGACGTCTTTCGGCTGAAATGATGATGATGATGATAAGTATTTAAGTATTATCTATTGTACAGTACCCATAGTACAAGCTGTGCTTAGTCTGTGACTAGATGGTACTGTGTTAAATATCCCAAAATATTTATGTATCTTTTAATGTTATAAATGTGAAAGTTTGTGAAGATGTTTGGATATTTGGATGTTTGGACGTTTGTTAATCACGCGTTAACCGTTGAACGGATTTGGATGAAATTTGGCACACAGGTAGACCATAACAGGGATTAACATATAGGCTAATTTTATCCCGGGAAAATAAACAGTTACCGAGGGATGCGCGATAATATATTTCTGTGATAAGCCGAATTACATGCGGGCAAAGCCGCGAGTATAAGCTAGTTTATTATAAATGCGAAAGTATGGATGTTTGTTTGTTTGTACTTCAATCACACAGTTAAACCATTACACGTTATTTTTTAAACCAGAAAGATAAACACTTCCGGAGGGATGCGCGATAAATCATTTTTTTATAGTATAGGATGGCGAAACGAGCTAAAAGCCCACCTGATGTTAAGCGGTTACCTATGCCCAATGCAATACCACCAAGGCCTTAATGTTACCGCAAGTCGGTTCGCCAAACTGAGACATGAAGATGAAAAGTCTCATGTGATTATAATTTCACCGGCACCCGTACCCTTCAGACCGAAACACAGTAATGCTAGCATCACTATTTGGCGCAGCAGTAGGTACGGTGGTAGTACTTCCCCGGACGAGCTCTTTCACAAAGGAGCTCTGCTACTACTTATTACTCTTTCTATGATAAACCAAATTATACGCGGGCGAAGCTTCAGTCAAAGCCGCAGGAAACACCTGGATGAGGGACGCACAAGATCGAAGAGGCTGGCAAAAAAGAAAGGAGGCCTATACCCAGCAGTGGGTGATACCGGGCTAGAATGATGATGATGATGAAGCTTCAGTCATACTTGTAAAACACGTAAGTGTCAATTTCACGTCATGGATTTTATTCAATCGTTTTGATTCAATAAAACAAAAATTGCTACAATTCCGAACTTCCATATGACCCATTTCCTCCAATTCGTTAAACATCAAATGCGTGATATTCAAACATTCGAACATCTTCATAAACTTTCACATTTGTGATATTAGTGCGATGAAATAGCCGCAGTAAGGGAGCGGTTTTTTATAAAATATAAATTGACATTTCTGCTGAATATATTTTCACATCGACGTCTCAGTTTCTCTTGGGACGAAATTTTTCATTACCGTAACCACATGGTAATAAAGATGGAATTCAATATAGGTAATTCAATTTAAAACTTGTAACAGAAATTGGAATAAATTTTCACATCATAACATTTACTTTGATAATATTAATTTCGGTGTTTTACTCAGCAGTTGCTGCTAATCAAAATACTGTACACACGGCTACACATCAAGCTATACATTTCCAGTATAAATAAATAAATATTTTTGGGACATTTTTACACATCACCATCTTAGTCCCAAACTAAGCAGAGCTTGTATTGTGGGTACTAGATAATGGATATAATACTTACATACTTATACCAGGCCCCTCAGAAAGTATTGCGAAAAAAAGTTTTTATATATGGGAGACTGGCCAGTTATAATGTTTTTCGAAAATATGATTATTTATAAGTAAAAATAAGTAAGTTCCTATTTCAAAATTTCCCTCCACATTTTTTGCGAGTTAATTCAAAGTATTGTGTCTCACTGAAATATGGATCTGCGCCGGGAACATTTTAGAGCTATGATTTTATACGATTTCAAGTGTCGCCTGAAACCGGATGAATCGTACGATAGACTTCAAATGGCATTCATGGATGAAGGCCCTTCCAAGGCAACCGTGTATCGTTGGTATAACGAATTCAAGCGCGGTCGACCAACTTTGGGGGATGACGAAAGAAGCGGTCGCCCTTTGACGGCTGTTACCGAAGAAAACGTGCTAGCAGTGAAAAATTTAATCCAAGACAATAGGCGAATTACATATCAGGAGATTCAACACATATTGAAGATTGGATCGGGAAGCGTTCACGAGATTCTACACAGCCATCTTCGCGTGAGGAGGATAGTATCACGCTGGGTGCCGCACAACCGCACCGATGCTCAGAAGCAGGCCCGGGTGGAATGGTGCCGTGATATGCTTAACAAATTTGAAGCAGGCTCGTCTCGGCGTGTTTACGACATCGTTACAGGTGATGAGTCCTGGATTTATCAATACGACCCAGAAACCAAGCGCCAGTCGACTGTTTGGGTGTTTCAAAATGAGCCAACGCCTACCAAAGTGAAGCGATCTAGAAGCGGGGGTAAGATTTTGATCGCTAGCTTTTTTAATTTGACTGGCCACTTGGTATCAATTCCCTTACGGGATCAAAGAAGCATTAATGCCGAATGGTATACTACCAAATGTTTGCCAGAAGTTTTCTCTGTTATAAGCAACAAGCGACCAAACACAGGGCTCCGCGGGCTACTGCTCCACCACGACAATGCACCTGCGCACACCGCACTCAAAACGAGGGACTTCCTGGACAGCACGCCAGTCAAACTCCTGGGTCACCCTCCCTACAGCCCTGATCTAGCACCGTGTGACTTCTTTTTATTCCCAAAAATAAAAAATCAGCTCAAAGGGATACAATTTTCGTCGCCGGAAGATGCGCTGGCTGCGTTCGAGCAGGCTGTAAACGAGGTGTCTGCGGCGGACTGGAAAAAGTGTTTTGAAAACTGGTTTAGGCGCATGAATCTTTGTATAGAGGCTGGTGGAAAGTACTTTGAAAAGATTTGATAAAAATATATGTACGTATAGAACAATTTTTTTTAGTTTCGCAAAACTTTCTGAGTGTCCCACGTATAATACATAAGCAACACACCCAGACCAACACCAACACTTAAACTGACCTGTCATTGCATGGAAAGCCTATTCATTACGAAGTCAGCTTACTTGGAAATGTATAGCTTGATGTGTAGCCGTGTGTACAAAGCCAGGATATAATTTTATTATTCCAAGTAACACAGTTGACATATTGGGTTAATTTATGGGACCCGAGGCCGGAAAGTTTGACAAACATTTGTGGAGCGTTAGCTTGAAACATTTTAATTCATGAATTGGTTCGAAAAATCTATTCTCCATTTTATTTTCTACAGAAAACTTTCATCTCAGAATTTCCAAAGTGGCTGCTATCTGTTACCTACTGCTGTTGCGGCTGTTACTTATCAAAATGCTACAATGATCCTGAACTAGTTTATTAATCGACATCGTCGCAATGTCTTCATCTTCATTCTTCTGTACCATATCCTTGCGAATAAATATAAGTATCTTTATCTTTCGAGTAAATATTTTATTTATTTATTTATTTAGGCACACACAAATATTTATCTTATACTTATTATTTATTTTTATTCATAATCACACTCATAATACACACACACTCAGAAACGATTTTTACAAATGTGTAGTTTGCTCGACATCCTACGTCACAACAGGGATCCAGCAGAATACCAGCGTCAGGTTTAATAACCTGGCAATATGCTGAGCTGGACACCCAATTGTCACAATTTTGAGACACACATGGCGCATGACTGTCAATGACTGCTGTACTTAACTATTTTTTCCTCGCTTTGTTAATCATGTATTACTTCTTCGTCTATAAATCTATTTCTTGTTCATGTATCTTTCTTTTTTTTTTTTCAATCCATGTGATTTCTCCATTTTGTAGCCTCTGACAAACATACACTACCATTTCCTTAATCAGAAACTTAACACTTAACATATTTAATAGCATTGGGCTCAAACTGTCGTCGTGTATTTTAATGAATTTTTTTCTCACCTCATTTTAATTTCACATTTTTATATCTTGCGGAGTATTCGAAAATAATCTGACGGAAAATGATTACGTTTCCGCTCTCTCACCCTCGTTGAAAGTGGAATTTGGCCAAGGACGAACAAAGAAATCCCTAAAACACCATTAAGCTCGTCATATCGCCTTCCAATTACGTTTTCTTCTTCATCCAAGCATTTTTCTGGGCCAGTCCTTAGTGTCTTTACTTTTTATAGTGCTCAAAATGATTTTAAACAAAGCTTCTATTCACATCGGCTCTAAGCGTGGTATGCCACTCATCAAATTTCTTTGTTCAATGTGACTTTGATCAAAGAAATTAAAAGGAATTTCATCAAATGTTGTATGTATTTTTAACACTGATCATCAAAGAAATTTGATTGGACAAAGATATTGGACAAAGAAATTTAACCAGTGGCACACCACCCTAAAATACACTCCAAAATATTGCAAACAAGTTTGACGTTTAAAAATTGACATATTTTACGCAATCATGACATGATTAATTGATTAGGCTGTCAAGCTGATTGGATTGGTTTGACATTTTTGAAATTACAAACTAGTTCATGAGATTCTGGGGTCTAGCCTATTCGTATCAAAATTTTTGATAGACAACTAGGACGTAATGTGACTTTTCTATTTCATGCGTGGATCACAATTTGATTAGTTATCACTTATTTTAACGAAGGAGGAAACCCTGCACATCTAAGAGTGCTTCATACCTGTTCTCGATGGTGTATGTAGTCCGTCAACCCACCGTAGACCAGTGTGGTAGATTAAAGCTTTAAATTTTTCATTCTGTGAAGAGGCCCATTGCCCAGCAGGGAGACAGTAATGGTCTAATTATATATCTGGTATGTTATCATCATCATCATCATTTCAGCCGAAAGACGTCCACTGCTGGACATAGGCTTCCCCCAAGCAACGCCACAACAACCGGTCCTGCACTTTCCGCATCCAGCGGATTCCCGCGACCTTCACCAGATTGTTGGCCCACATTGTAGGGGCCTACACATGCTGCGCCTTCCAATTCGCGGTCTCCATTCCAGAATTTTACTGCCCCATCGTCCATCGGTTCTGAGAGCAATGTGCCCCACCCACTGCCACTTAAGTTTGGCAATTCTTCGAGCTATGTCGGTCACTTTCGTTCTCCTGCGAATCTCCTCATTTCTGATTCATTTTTGATCTGGTATGTATTGGAAGAGATTCCTCAAGTGGCGTTACTTAATAACGTTCTGATCACCCTAGGCTGTCAGATAGATGGATAGAATAATACACAATAACAATAGCAGAAGACAGAAACAACATGCAAATTGGGTATATCGGCGGTCTTATCAGGCTCGCCACCAACCTTGCAGACTGGTTAATCTGTTCACTATGGCATGAACTCTTCTAACATAGCTCGTGACGATATTTAGAGAAGGTGGATAACTGTCTGTATGCATTTCCCCATGAAAAAGCACCTATAATACAAGCGTAGCTACACCGATTGTTTGTTTGCTTTGTTGCTTGTAGTTGTTATAGGTGCTTTTGTTTTCGTGTGGAAATCCATAAGTACACTGCACCTGGAGAAGGTGGTGATCCAGTGGTGTCGATTCTCTTGTTCACGAGCTAAACATCGCTCTCTTTTACTAATAGTAGATACATGAAAGGGATGGCAACAATTTTAGAACTGTCAAATTAGTCGGAATATAAATTTCCATAAAAGTATAGTTGTGATCTCGGAACCTGCCCACTAAAATACAAATAAATGTAACACGTAAACTAATTTGACAGTTCTAAAATTGTAGCCATCTCTTTCTTGTATCTACTATTAGTAAAAGAGAGCGATAGTTTAAAATAAGTATAGTTTGTGAACAAATGAATCGACACCAGTTTTGGACTCTTACCGACTAAAACCGCCACGGTGTTCCTCTAACTACCTTTAGCTGGGGGCGTGGGGTACGTTGTGTTAAAGGTACTGCGTCCACCTAACTAAACAACGTATCATCATCATCATTTCAGCCGAATGACGGGGGGGGGGGAGCCTACCTACGCTGAGCCTTCCAGTACGCGGTCGCCACTCCAGAACATTACTGCTCCATCGGCCATCTGTTCTGCGAGCAATGTACCCCGCCCACTGCCACGGAACAACAAACTGCCATAAACAACGTCTATATCTCTACAAATACATACACCTTTTTTTTTTCTTGAATGCTTGACAGAAAAGCACGGTACTTACACATATTTTTACACCCGTATATATCTGTATTTCACAGTCACGAAAACCTTCAATCAGTCTTCATATTTTTTGCTCCCGTGGGCGTGTTCACCGTAATTTTCAGTCATAAAGAATAATGATTTGTTCTCAGTAACAGTAACTTTGCCACTGTAATTTTTTTTTTTAAATGGTTGTAAAATTTTATTCCTTGATTTTCATAGTTACTCACTTTGCAAGGGTGAATTATGTACTGAAATGTAATGTACCACCTGATTTTTGTACCTTCGTTAATTTAATATACAAACACATCTCATGAAAGTATCCTAATTTGGTAGGTATCTTAAAAGTATTCTTAGGTTTCCCAAAAAAAAACTTAACTATCATGATATCAGAAAACATTAATTTGTCATGGTTTTTTTCTGAAACCCAAATACGTTGACTTAATTATAGACATTCATTTGAACAACATCAACGAAATCACAAATCCAGCAAGCGTAAAAACGAATAACTGACATCACAACGCGACATACCAAGCGTTATAATTGAATGCCGAACCGAAAGGGACAAAAAGAAACTCATTTGTACCGGACATGTTATGAGATTAAACCGCGTGTACGATGTACAATGTACCAACCCCGTACTGTAACGTTGTTTTACGTCCGAATGTAGGCCTCAAATTAACTTCAACTTCACGCGTTTGTTTTTGAACGATCGCACCTATTCGGCTTAATTCGGCAATGTTCGCTTGTTACGTCGTGACACGTTGATTTATTCGACGCTAAAAAAGTGTTGGAAACAGTGGGGTAATTGTGTAATACATTGACATTGACATTACCTTTCATTTTGAAATGATAACAATATTCATTGCGTGGTACATAATTGCCGAAAAGACGAATTGTCAAAACACACGGAGCAATGAACATCGAAATCCTGTTGATTGCGATGGCGAGCGAGTTACGCAAAACGGCAGCAGATCCTAGTACGGAATAAAACCGCAAATTGAAATTCAAAGTCGCATTTTTTTTGTTAATTATAAAATATGGCTGTGTGAAAGTTGGGTTCGGGTGTCACAGCTTTGTTATTTTCAATGGTTTTTACATATTATAATTTTAATGAAGAGATTATTATTGCTCACATTCAATGATATTTAAAAGTCAAATATGTTACTGGGCTCACAATCCGTAGACTCGAAAACGTCCTAATTAGTACATTTTTCTATTGTAAGGCGCCGAGCGTGACCGGTGACAAAATAAAAATGTGTGTACAGAAAATTTTCCAATTACGACGCGAAAGTAACTTGAAGTAACCAACTTACTTAATTTGTATTAGTGTGTGTGTGTTGTGCTGCCGCTGCGTACTGAACATTTTTTCGTTTGTTTTGTTAGGGTATGGGTATGATATATCTATCAGTGGCGAAGGGTGACTATTTTCAGAAGGGAAGCCGTAGCTACCTAAAAACCGTAAAATAGCTAATATAAAAAATGAAATAAATATTTTTGTGACATTTTTACACAGCACCATCTACCATCTATTCCCAAACTAAGCAGAGCTTTTACTATGGGTACTAGACAATGGATATGATACTTATATACTTTTTTTGTTTGTAAATACATACTTTCAGATCACACTTTATTATAATAAAAAAACAATTTAACAAGTTTTAATTTAATTTTATAGAATGTTTTAGGGTTCCGTACCCAAAGGGTGCTAACGGGACCCTATTACTCTCGTTACGTTGTCCGTCCGTCCGTCTGTCTGTGGCAGGGCTGTATCTTTATAACGGTAATAGATAACCAGTTGAAATTTTCACAGAATATATGTTACTATAGTGCCTATGACGACGAATACTAAGAATAAAATAAAATCTAAAACCAAAGAGGGTCCCGATACAAGAAACCTCGAAAAACATGATCTTTTTTCACCGTAATACATACCAGCGTCAAACTTGATTTAATTATAGTGCATAATATGTACTTTAGCAACAAATACTAAAAATAGGGCAATCGCAGACATATGTGTTGGTAACTGCGTAAGAAAGAGATGGAAAAATTCATATTTCGCGCACGATGAGTTGATGTTTTTTGATGAACTCTCGTAAATTAAATCAGTTTCTATGGGGTATCAGGTCAATGGGTGGTAAGGAACCCTTAATCCGTGCGTCCGACTCACACTTGCTCGGTTTTTTTTTGTACTTTAAAACAATAAATTAACATAGAAATGTCTTTGATCTATATTTAAGCAATTCCTAAAGGGAAGCTGGTGGGAAACGTGTTATATAGACCCTTTGCCACTGATATCTATACATTACCGACTTGCGGTACCATTTAGGTAACAGCCTAGGTGGTATTGCAGTTGTTATGGGCGAAGGTAACCACTTAACATCAGGTGGGCCTTTAGCTCGTTTCGCCATCCAATAGCATAAAAAAAAAAAAAAAAAAAAAATTGCACACACACATTTAACTATATTGGGTTGTAAACACGGTTTCTCTTACGTGTAATTTAAGTACTCAAAATAAATACATTTTTAACGTTACGTAATTGGCAATCAGAAATTTCGACACTAATTATTACGTGTTTATATTGCAAGAAATCGAAAGCGTGAAAAGAAAAGGCCGAACTCCTGCAAATAAAATGGACCAGAGCAAGAGAATCCATTTTGTTTTTCTCTAGAGACATCCCATGTTTATTTCCATTGCCCCAATCGACAACAACACACGATAGTATACTTGTTTAACATTTAACCACTAAACAATTAAATAGTTTCTAGGGAATTCAAATACTAAAACGTGAGGGGCCAAATATGAAATTCGAATTTTGGGTATCAACTGGGCATCGACAACTAAATTCATTAAAACTATTGCTACGACCAAATGTTTCTAACTCGAAATTCAGCCTTCAAAGACATTTTAATATCAAAAATTATTTTCATTGTATCCTGGAGTGGAGGTTAAATGTTTTGGAATTACAGTATTTATTTTATAAGTATAAATTTAGCTTTAACGACGCTTTGGCGACCTCTGTGGTTTAGTGGTTCGAGTGTCGGACTGCTGATAACAAGGTCGTTGGTTCGATTCCCACAGGACACAAAGTGTGTTGGTCTGGGTGTTGCTTATGTATTATAAATATGTATTTACAAAAAAAAAAGTATATAAGTATTGTATCCATTGTCTAGTACCCATAGCACAAGTTCTGCTTAGTTGGGGACTAGATGGTGCTGTGTAAAAAATGTCCCAAAATATATTTATATTTAGATATTTATTTAAGCCCACTTTGAAAATAGATCAAGATATCAAATATTATTTTCTTTATTTACTACAAATGGACTATCGATTTAGTTTTAGACATTAAAATAGTGCCCTCTACTTATATGGGCATCATCAGCCTTTTCCCACTTATGTGGCGTTTGGCCTCCAGTCTAACCAGATGCGGCTGAACATCAGTATTTTACACGAAGCGACTGCTATCAGATCCCCGCAACCCAGTTACTGGGCGATACTGACATTCGGAGGGTAGACCAGTTGTCAGACTTTTGGGTTTCTGACTACCCGTAACGTCTGCCATAGATATTCGTATGGCAACCGGAACAGCGTGCTCTCCAAGGCATGGAGGGGTCTCGATGAGCAACGAAATGGTCACCCATCCACGGACTAATCGCGGCAAGTGTAGCTTAACCTCGCAGATCATACTTTATGCACGGTTGCTACTTAGCCACGAGCTCTTCTATGTATATCGACATTAAAATATTTCAAAGCCACTAATCTGAATTCATAGCTGACTTGTAAGCTAATAAAACAAAAAAGATATAATGACAAATAAACAGTTTCATTGAGGTATACTGTATTATGCTTTATTATTGCTTAATTATTTACTTTTCTTCATCATCCTTCTGCCCTTATCCTAATTTATTTGGGGTCGACGCGGCATGTATTTTTCTTCCATACATCTCTATCAGCCGTCATCTCCTTGTTCACTTTCTTTATATTCATCACACAATCCATCCATGTTTTCTTCGGTCTGCCTTTTTTCTTACAGCCATCCACCCACATTCTTATACTATTTACTTTTCTTAATATATAATAATTCTTCTGTACATGTGTTTGTCACCTAACTCCTCCTAAACGGCTGGACCGATTTGGATGACATTTTGTGTGTATATTTCAATGGGTTCCTGGATGGTTTGAAAACACAATTGGACCCGAAAGGTGGCACTGCTGTCAGTACGTCACTGATCTTCTTCTAAACGGCAGGGACAATTTTAATGATATGTGGTGCTGCTTTTCCGGACAGGACTAGGTCTGCCGAGTCCGCATATACTTTTTTTCCATCAAAAAAACTCAAGAGTCTTAAAAATAAGTAACGTATGTCCGTACGTATTCTAAATAACATCTACTTTTGTACTAAACTGAACTGTTACTGTCGTGTACAACTAGGCAATGGCCATATATAAAAAAAAAAAAAAAAAAAAAAAAAAAAAAAAAAAAAAAAAAAAAAAAAAAAACATTTATTCAGGACCAAAACATTTTTACACATTGTATAAACCCGCCAAACTGTTACACAGTTTGTCGGCGGGATTAGCGCTCGTTTTTAATTTGGTTCTTATTGATAGTAAAACATCTAACTTAAATTAAAGTGAAGTGATATGAAGTCGTAGTCACGAGCTCGCCAACCAGTGGCGTAGCTAGGCCTAAATGGGCCCTGTATCAACATTTGTTGGGGGGCTCCTTTTTACCCGACTGCGGCGAAGCCCAAAAGGAAGATTATGTTTTTACAACAACAACAAAAAACCTACCTACTAGCATTAACAACATAAGTACCATTTAACTATAAGAAACTATTATAACTACCTACCTACATAAGTGTTAATTACAAAACTTAAAAACAGCGATCCTAGGATCCAAGTCAGTCAAATAGATACTTTTCTTGCCTTTTTTTCTGCAAAATTCTTTATTAAAATATCCGCACTTATTGAACATCGCCCCGTTCTACACAGATTGCATGCGTTATGTGAAGGAACATTGTTTTTTAAATTGGAAGGAGCATTTTGATCAAAGATCCGTGGAGAAAGGTGTGTGGTATAATACTATGCAAGGAGAACCTTGGAAATCTCCATGGTTTGATTCATGTCGTGTTGGGAGATCAGAAATTGTAACGGCTCTCAGGCTTCGTTCGGGACATATTCCCCTTAACAAATTCGCCTACCTTATGAGAAAAGTCCCCTCTCCTAACTGCACAGAGTGTGGTAAAGTGGAGGACGTTTACCACATCATAGCGGAGTGTGTTCGGAATGAAGATCTGAGAGCTGAACTATTAATACGCAAGGGTATTGACATCAAACAAGTTGGAAGTTGCAATAGCATTTTGGCGTATCCTCTTTCTGAGACAGCAAGAGCATTATACAAGTTGGTGTCGGTCGGTATGCATAGACGATAGTTATAGTTGGATAGTACCTATATATAAGTAAATTACTATACTATGTTTTTTTTATATAACTTATTTTAATATTATAATACAAAGATGATGTATGTTGTATAAGATAGCCTAACGGAGCGACATAGTCTTGTAGACCAAGCTCCTTAAATAAAGATATTAAAAAAAAAAAAAAACTTTTCTTGCCTTTTTTTCTGCAAAATTCTTTATTAAAATATCCATAGCTGAATAGACATAATTTCAGATGATGTCTGCCACCAGGAAAGTCTCGTCTCGAAAATGATTAATTTGTTCTAGTTGTTGTAGACTAGAAACTATAATTTTTGCCATTATTCATTCATCACGGGCCTCTTATCAATAAGAATTTAAGTTTGTTGATAACATTTTACGATTTTTTTCTTGTTTACTTTACACGCGTCAGGGCCCCTGTAGCTCGGGGGCCCCGTATTGTTGATACGGCGGTAGCTACGCCCCTGTCGCCAGCTTTGTACAATTTACCAGGATTTTAGCAAGTTGAGAATGTTTTACCAAGTACTAAACGCTTTATAGGCTAAAAGTGACCAGCCATAGTGTATTAGTGTAAGTTTTATGTTAAAAGTTGTACACCCTCTCTAAAGTAATGACATTTTGTCCGCACTTACTGGCTGCAAAATCTAGCGGATATAGTAACGCAATTTGAGTGCCGTAAGAGACTGGTAAGGGATTATATGAGGCTTATGGGCTAGTGTCCACAGGTGAACGTAGTTTTAAAAGGGTTGTGGACGGTAGCTTTTATAACATTTTTAAAGCTTCGGTGTAGAGCGGACCGAATTTTGAGAAAACATAACTGGTGAATTTTACAGTATTTAGGTATACGTTCGATTATAACCACAGACCAGTTTTGCATGAGAACGCAGTCGTAAAATGTTGGCGGGGACCGGGGGGCGAACGACGCGTTATGATTGGTCGGCTCAAAAGTTCGGTGGTATGATTCCGTATGATTGGTGCCACTCGCTGACGGACTGACGTCCTGATTAGCGGCGGGGAAATGATATGCAGTGCTACTGCATATGCGGTGTGGCCGGGGGTGTCTGGCTAATCGTCGTCTAAAGTCTTACTGGTCTGTGATTATAACACAATAACTGAAAGCCTCTTAAGGGGTACTCATTAGTGAACGGTTGGTCGGTTTGGTTTATGTTCTACACTGTATCTGCCAAATGAATGTTTTTTTTTTTTGGAAAAAAAAGAATTATAATAATAAATAACGACTTTTAATACGGGACGAATCCAGAAATCGTGAAAAAGAAAAACAGCTGTTGCCTACATTTTGTCGAGTTATGCGAACATAAATGTAGTTTTTTTCGCGATTAATATTTTTTTTCGATCGTGATTTTGTTCCTAATGATGAGTATAATGCAAACATACAATGCAAACCGTGCATATAGAGCCTGACGTTTCAAAAGTGCCTGTGATCAGGTTCATTTGAAATAAACCATTTACAACCATTAACCTACCATTATCAAATATATTTTTTTCTTTTTTTTTGTTTGAAATAGCATTTGGTTTTTTTTTTAATTTTTTGTATGTCTTTGTTTCAGTTATTTCTATTACACGTTGTATACATATAAGTATTCTGAATTAGGTTCTTCCAATGACCTCATTAATATACAAACAGAGTTAAAACATGTAGAATCTCACTGTTTGTGTTTTTAAATTAGTTTAGCTTCTAACTTACTAATACGAATATTATGCTCGTAGTTTCTAGTCCATTTCTATTTCAACGATAGTAGCCGATGTTATCACCGAAACTAGAGCGAAACCGGCACAATAAGCAAAACTAGTTATTACTTGTAGTTAGCTTTCAGTATAATAACCTCAACATTACTGTTAGGAGCACTTCTACTAAAAGTGACCACAAACGATAACGATTCAATCCAAATGGAGTGACCGCATTCCAAAATCTACTCGTAGACATCGAAACTGTTTCTAAAAACGGCGTCCATATTTAGTTCTAGCTGACGTCCGCGGCTTCGCTACTATGGTATATCCATAAAAAGTATTGTATATATTAATCCAGGATATGGTCTATCAGTGTGCCAAAATTCATTCAAATCCGTTAACCCGTTACAGCGTGACAAAGTAACAAAAATACCTAGAAACTCACAAACTTTCAACGTTCATGACACCCTGGTACTTCATCTATGCCGTGGTTGTCATAATAGTATATTATGATACAAGTGAGCTAAGATTTTCATCATACTCGAGGCTCGATTGCAGCCCGAGCCGAAGAGAGAGAGAGAGAGAGAGAGAGAGAGAGTATAATTAACATCTTAGCCCACTTATATCATATTGTACTACTCTTTGAGATTTATGGCGCATCCCTCGGGAAACGTTTATTTTCCCGGGATAAAAAGTAGCCTTTGTCCTTCTCCAAATCTCAGGCTACCGCTTTTGCAAATTTTTATTGCGATTGGTTCAGAGGTTTCATCATGAAAAGGTAACAAAGAAACAGACAGACGGAGCTACTGTCGCGTTTATAATATTAGTATCGATTAGTAGAGCTCCTTTTGAAAGATCTCGTCTGGAAAAATACTTCCAACGTACCTATTTCTGCCGAAAACAGGGTATCTTGCATTACTGCGAAGCGTATGGGTGCCAGTAAAATTACAATCACCTATGTCTTTATACTTTCATTTCTCAGTTTGGTGAACTTAAATTGCAATACCATTTAGGCAAGAGCTTGTTATACATATCGTCATTGCAGTCATTATAGACAAAGGTAATCCCTTAACATCAAATGGGTCCTTGGCCCGTTTTGCCATCCTATACCATAAAATAAAAGCAGTTTCGTGGACGCCTTCCAAATGGCTATTTCGTTAGTAGCCGGCTTTATGTATACCATTTGTCTGTAGTTTTCCACTTGACCTGCATTGCCTTAAGGCTTAAATTAATTTGGATCCCTTTATTACCGTTTTATAATGTACGAATTCTCTTTGAACAATTATTTGTCTTTCAACTTGTATTCTATTGTGGGCGAAGAGTTCAAATAGAATATTATTGCTTTGTAATAAAATTATTTAATGTACAATGTTCTTCTAAATAATAAATTTTATTATCCTTAAACTGGTCTTAGTAGCGATGTGTAAATCATTCAGAGTATATAATTTAAATAAGAGACAACTTTTATTCAATTCTTTGAACAATGAAGATTTTTCGTTAAAGAACATTTTGTGTTTTATTGTTTACATTATTTTTCACTGTTTTATTAAATATTAATCGTAATGCTACCATGACCACGACAGTAGCACATTAGGACCGCGGGGACGAGGGGGGTTGCACCCAAGATTTGGTTGGATGACGTCTGGAAACACGCAGGTCTGGATTGTATGTCTTGTCATACACCACTCCACCACTCAAGATCGCCAGGAGTAGAGGAATTTGGAGGAGGCTTCCACCCAAAAAGGGGTATTATAAGGCCGCAGTGATGATGATAATGATGAATCATTAGGCTACTGTATGTTGTCTATCTTGTTCAGTCAGATGTTCACTATAGAGTGACAAAGACTACTATAGAGTGAGTGAGATCGTTAGCCCCCCCACCGCCACCGCCACCGAGCCGTCAACTAGAACAAGATGACGTTGCCGAAGTAACAACAATTAATACAAGAACAACAAAATTTACTATGACCGGTTGTCCACTGCACGGCCGTCGGCTACCGAGCTTGTGAGTAGTTCGGCGCTACTGCTAGAAATCGGCCCGAGATCGTGACGCGCCGATACAAAACACGTCTGAACTTATATTTACTGTTAAACTTCCGTGTGCATTATAACTTATTAATATACCATGGAAACTGGTCGTAGTTGCCAACTTCGCATAAGTGGTTGTATCGTCTGAACCTGTTAACCATCGCCTAATTTTTGTCGAAATTAAAAATGAACAAGAAATTAAATTACGATGCTTACACTATAAGAACTTGTAGAAAGCAGAACAGACTGAACTACTGAGGTCGGTGAACAAATGATCACCGTCACGACGTCATTTTGAACACAGCCCGAAATAATTTAGTTTTCGTTGACGGCTCGGTGACGGCGGTGATAATCTGATTCTCATTAACGGCTCGGTGACGGTGGCGGTGGACACATTCTCTGTGTCGAGATAAGCGCCATCCACACACAGAGCGGGTGCAGGTCGGGTGCGTGTTGGGCCCGCGGCGGTTGGAACGCGGGAGCCGCGCGTGTCTCCCGCCGCTCCCGACCTGCGTGGCCAGCATTCTGTCTGTAGTGGCGGGAGGCACGAGTGGCTGCCGCGCTTCACCCGCCGCGGGCCCGACCTGCACCCGCGTTTCGTGCGATGTCATCCATATAAAAACAGGTTAATATACCCGCCGTACTCCCGATTCGAGTAAACAATTATTACAGCCATTTTTAATCTAATTCCTATTTATTCTTCACTCAGATGCATCAGAGGCGACTACCTGAAGGTATACTCCGAAGGCGGGGTCCACGGTCCGGGGCCTCCCGGTGTCAACGAATACTCCGCCTGGTCCAGGGTGCTATGTGGCGGCAGAGCTGATGCACCACCAGCCTTATACTCCCATGGACCCTTGTTAGTTCTAGAACTACACACAGGAGCTAAAGCAACCAATGCCACCGGTTTTGTTGGGAATTACAGGTTTATAGATAGAAGTACGTCTGTTTTATAATAATCAATTTTAAAAAAAACGTTGCTTCTCACTATTTCTCTCTATCATAGATGCGTTATGTTTGCGGACATAAAATTCTCATTTAAAACTGTTAAACACCCAAAACCGAAATAATTAACCCTTTCACCGCCAACGTCTTCTATAGAAGACACACAATTTCGTACTCTTCGTGCTTTGGTCCATTTAAAAAACGAAAACACTGTACTATAACTAGCAGACCCGGCAGACGTCATCCTGCCTGGGAAAGCAGCGCCAAATATCAGCCTGCCGTTTAGGAGAAGATCAGTGACATACAGTGGCGTGCATTGCATATAGGAATTAGGCAGTACCCAGTGCCTTCCTCATTCAAATTCAATAGTGTTGTAAGTTATTATCTTTTTTTCAAAGTACGATGATTATTTATCTAATGCTAAATTTATCTTCCTACATTACATACATAACATACCAACATACATGTTTCCTACATTAAAAAAACAATAACTTACACCACAATTAAATTCAAATGAAGTTGGCCAATGCACGCCACTGGTGACATACCGACAGCAGCGTCACCTACCGGGTCCAATTGTTTTCAAACCATCCAGGAACCCATTTGAAATATACACACAAAATTTCATCCAAATCGTTCCAGCCGTTTATGAGAAGTTAACCGTTTAGTTAGTCACCTAAGTGATCGCGAAAACCTAAGAAATTGTTAAATAGAATTAGATATTTTATGTTTGATCCAATAAACATACCTAGGTAATTTACTTGAATGAGAACATAAATCGAATTCTCACATTCCATTTAAGTAATAGCCTTGCTCTTAAAGCAAATATAAAAAAGTCAGAAAACACTCCAGTCGATAATAAATCAAACAATTAAAGACGCACTTAAAACTTTATTCTTTAGTAAAGTAGAAATATTTGTAAATAAACTGCTCATTTTATTTCTAACTTTGCTTGTTCAGTCTATAAAGTTTTTACTCTGTGATCATTAATTCTGATTAGAGTCAATCTCTCTCGTCCTTGGTGGTACGTCTCTGTCCAATCAAATTAGTGTCTGGTTTGGTAACATTAAATCAGTGGTTCCCAAACTCTTATCATTTTGGAACCTGTAATCTGTAGTGTAATGGTCGGATAGACCAATGAAAATGCCCCTAAAATGAAAATGGAAACTTAGGCAATATATTGATAAGTATGATTAAAATGATTGAAATAGAACTGATATACACAAAAAAAATTACTATATAAACACTGTTACGGTCCTTAATTTAGTAGTATTTAGATTTCTGGGCATAGCGTTGCACAGGATATTAGGTGAGGTGACGGCCGTCAGGTGGTGGCGAGCGAGGTAGTACACACGTCACGCGTCAATACAATTTAGTATAAATAATTAATCGAAAACATGAAAACGTGATAAAAGCTTGTGAGATATATACGAATGTTAGTAAATTTAGGTAAGGCGTCGTATACCAAAACACTACAAAAAATAATTTAACCGAACTGTAGTGACAACCAAAAATTAGTAAGACGTTACTAATGTTAATTTGATTTAATTAAACTGTTTATCGTTAAAGAACAAAATGTTTTGTTGGGTATTATATAGTTATATAGTCACTTTTTTAATTTACAGGTATACGAAAATTCGGCTACATTTAACGAATAAAAACTTCAGTGCAAAAATAAATTAAAAGAACATTTTTATTTTTTGCATCCCCAACATTACCGAACTAAATAAACTCAAAATGTTTTAACTTATTCGTGGAACACTGGTCTCCATTCAACGGAACCCAAAGGTTATGCGAAACCTACATTGGGAATCGCTGCCTTAATTATGTCAATTAATTTCGTTAATACTACAAATAGCTTGAATGATGTTGGTATTAGGAAAATTTATGGAAGAATTGAAAGGGTTACGTGAAAAATTCCATGATTATTTTAGGATTGCTTTAATGATATATTGTAAGATTTGTTTGTAATTTCTATTTAATTTGTTTTATTCACTTAGCGTCGTGATTTAGAAAAGAATAAAATAGAATTATAATTTATTTGCATGGAATGTATGAAATTGTGATGACCCTTGTATCAGTCGATTGCATGACAGTGGAAACACTTGAATTAGAAAAACGCCCTTACTGCTTACGAAATAAAGGTGCTCTCAATGTCAAACTGTTACCAATGACGTGCGGTCGACCGCGCATCCGTACAAACTACCTTGAATTGATTGCTTTGACTTGTCGAAACATTGTAAAAACTACGAAATTAAACTATGTTTTTATCTTAGTTATATAGATCAATTTTATTTTGGATTTAGTTGTAATATTACATAGGTCATTTTTGGATTTTAACAATACATTTAGTTATTCCGATACAGTGGATATTCCTTGCATTGAAAATTAATTTAAGATCTCTTGACACTTCTACTTACAGGTACTGATTTTACAGTTTAATGTACAAACCATAGAGTTATTATACTCAGTATGGAAATGTCTTTGGTACAAACAAAGTTGTCTAGATTGCGGTCAAAAGCAGTTCTACCTATATCTCATAAAAAAAAGTTATAATCTTCTCATAATTATAATTATGAGAAAAAACGTACCAAACACTTAATTTTAACACAAAACACCAAACAAACAAACATTTCACTCACGTAACAGATCGACTCCCGTTCATCGATTTCTAAAGTTTTCCAATTTATGAGACTTGTATCTCGTTCTAGGAAATTTCGAGACAGACGGTGTACAAGTGGCCGAGACGTGGTGTGATTACGTCTTCCACTCGCAGCCGAACAGACCTGCACATGGACGGTTGTATAGTCCACGGTATCCATCGAGTTATCCCAGCAATGTGAGGTGTACTTATCACTTTAACGCAAGGTGGGTGTAAGTTTGGTTAAAGTAATATAAAATAAATAAATAAATATTTTTGGGACATTTTTACACAGCATCATCTAGTCCCAAACTAAGCAGAGCTTGTACTATGGGTACTAGACAATGTCTATAATACTTACATACTTTTTTTTGTAAATACATACTTATAATACATAAGAAACACCCAGACCAACACAAACACTTATGTGCATCGCACAAATATTTGTGTCCTGTGGGAATCGAACCCACGACCTTGTGATTAGCAGTCCGACACTCGAACCACTAGACAACACAGACGTCGTAAACGACGTAGTAATATAACAAAATTATTATTTTTATTAGTATTTAGTTGTGTTTATTTATTAATATTTGTATGATGAACATATGTGTTTATGTTGGCCCGGATTTTTCTTATGTATTATAAGATTTATAAGAATGATTGAACAAAAAAAACGATTTTTTCGTGGCTCACAGCTAAGCTTTGTTGAATTATGAGATTTTTCACCAAGTTTTAGTTGTAGTAATAACTTAAGGTTAACAATACCTTAAGTAAATTAATGTAATAAATCTCTGGTGGATCAGAGCTAAATTGAGCAAAGCTATGAAAATCAATCAATTCTATTGATTGGATTTTTTCGTAGCTTATCGCTTAGCTTCTTCGTGTAGCTCTAATGAAAAGACACTCCAACACAAATATCTGTGTCCTGTGGGAATAGAACCCACGACCTCGTGATCAGCAGTTCGGTCCTCGAACCACTAGACCACAGAAGTCGTCAAAAAGATGATAGATGTGTCCTAGGGCTAGGCAATGACAATTGGTGTAATGTTTATGGTCATGTTTTCGTTGCAGTGTAGTCCTTGCCATAGAATTTTGTGTTGCGGTTCTAAATTTGCTCTTGCTTCATCAACTTAGCTTATCGCAGTCCACTGCTGGACATAGGCCTCTCCCAATTTGCGCCACAACACTCAGCCCTCCGCCTTTCGCAGTCCCTTCAGCTGCCTTCTTCAGTTCTTCATCGTCGGTCCACCTGGCCCTGGCCCTTACGTACCAATGCTTAAATTTACGGTCGACTGCACGTCAGTGGTAACAGTTTGACATTGACAGCGCCTTTATTTCATAAGCAGTAAAGGCGGTGTTTTCAAGTGTCACTACTGGCACGCAGTTGACTGTACATTTTATATCATTTTCAAAGTTCTCACAAAACCAATTTAACATCTTACATAACAAAGACTGTATTAATTTCTCCAATTACAACGAATAGTTTACGAAATTCAGGTTTAAAGTCAGAAATATAAAGTCACAAGTCAAGTGCGTCATCAAAAATCTAATTCCGCTCCCATTTACATTTCTAAGTGCTTTAATACTCGACATTCTTACTGTTTTAGGCACAATGAGCGGATCAAGTTAGTTTTCGAAGAGTCATTCCTCCAGAAAGGCGACGAAAGGTATTTAGAAGTTCTACTTCTATAGTAAAACGTCCTTTGCCTTTTTAGTGTTATAACTTTTCTCCTTTTCAGCTGCCTCAATCGTGCTGACATAATAAAAGTGTTCGATGGACGGACTTCGTCGGCGCCTGTGCTAGCAATGCTCTGTAATGAAGTCGTAGGTACGAATTACTTCGAATTTCTGGGAAGAAATCGTGACTTCTTTCGCTTTATTTTATCTTAAAATGTGTGAACTGTAAAGGAAATATAAATTGGTATTTTGACAGGCTAAAGATTAATACATATAACATTCATATAACTGATTTAAATCTGTCACAAGTCACTACTCAGATAGGTTCTGTTGAAAACCAGCGTCAGGTACTACCCAAACCGTACAAAACCGTTGAAAGATAAAATTAAATGCCAATATACAGCTCCAAGATTTACAAAAGATTTTTAATAGTATCCGCGAAGTATTAAAGTTGTATATACAACTTTAAGTATATACCTATTGAGAAAATCTGTACAGTACAGAATTAATACTTTGTGGATACCACTTAACATCTTTTATAAGACTTGTAGATGTATATTGGCTTTTACTTTTACCTTTAAACAAATTTAAAAGGTTTTTTGTTACTTGGGTAGGTACCTGAAAAATGCTGAACTGAACCTATTTGGCGCAGCTGTGGGGGACACAATGTTTTATAAATCTATAGTTTTTTTTTGTATTCCTGTTGTATTCCTGGTTTGTGACAAAGAAATAATTACTTTCTTTCTTTAAATATTTTTCGTTATTTCTTTAGTTCTTATTTTTTTAACATACATACAAAAGCATCATACAATTAAGGACAAGACCGACGCAAAAGCTTAAGTTTTAGCTATTTTTTTTTTAACTATCACTTAAAAATTCTGAAAAAAATAAATGGTTTCTTAACTTTTCGTCTAATGAATTTCCTATCAGTTATTGATTTCCCATTTCGGATGATAACATTAATATAAACACTATTTTTCACACAGGTTATGAGATCCTCTCAACGGGTCCAGACTTACTGGTGCAATTTACAGCTAACTCCAACATCCCGGGCCAAGGGTTCAAAGCAAGCTACCAGATTCAAATGGAGGACGACCCTAATGCAGGTTTAGTAAGCATTTTATAATAAATTGTATCATCAACAGATATTAATGACCAATATTTTAATTATGTATTGAGAATATTCTGGCCACAAAACAACGAGAGTACAGAAGTCAAGCTCATGTATCTACTGTTGAACTGTGTAACACACATATACCGACACAGCGGGTGGCACTCGCGTTTGAATTGTTCTAACCACAGTTTCAGCGTGTTTTGAGATTTCGTGTCCGTGAGCGATATCTATGTGTGTGTTACTCGAGCGGGCATTGTATGAAGCTTTATTTCTGTATTTTCAGTGTTATGTGGTCTAGCTCTTAGTAATCTATTTAGGGTCAGGGCAGGTTAAGCGGAAAACTTTTCAAGCATTTTCCCACGGATAATTAAATATCGTCCTTCTCCAATTCAAACAGAGTTGTAAATATTATGCAAGAGATAATTTGCTCTAGCAGACAGCAACGCGTGTATCAGTGGGAAAATGCTCGAGCAGTTCTCGGCTAAATTTGCGCTGACCCTTAGGCTAGGAAAGTCTATGGATAGTAAAGTGTCATAATAATTTAGTTTATAAGCATAATGCAGCTTATATTATTATAATACGTTAAATACGATTAATTTATAATTATAAAAATGCCACCACCTTATAAACTTCGTTTTATGTACAACCAGCAACGAAAGTAGGTTATCAGGTCCTATGTTTCAAAAGTGATATATGAATTATATGATAACTTTGTACTTACATATTTTTTGTAACAAAAAATACGTATCGCGAAGCCATCGGCCGCTTGTCTCAACCAATCCAGTCCAGGCGTAGTGTAGATTTGACGCAATTCATTGGCAGCGGGGCGGGAAATATACTCGTAGCGATCGACTACGCGTCCGGCTACTCCACTTAGTGTAGCGCTACGCAGCGTGGCGTAACGAGGACGAGGCGTACTTTGGCACTTACCCATTCGTTTTCGCGCTCTAAATTTTTTACAAAATACTACTAATAGCTTAATTTTTTACCTTTTTATGGAGTATACAAGGTCTTTATTGTATTGCTATCTTGTAAAAAGCACGCATCGAAACGTCGCATCGCGTCTCGGTGTTAGCTGACCCTAACATTATGATACATTTAAAACAATAATTTGGCTCTGTGATAATTATTAAATTATTAATGAAAACATCTAAATAATCACCTCTGAGATACTATGTACTAGAGTAGACATTACGAACAAAAAATATCGCGCAACTTGCTGGCCGAGGAGCACGCGCGCGGCGAACGTGGCTAAGCGAGTGAGAGTGCAGGAGCTCTAAAACGTGCTACAAACATTTTGTTCGACGTGTCTTCTCTAGTACGTAGTACATATTACCTCAGTAATAATCACTGACTTATGCTACTGACCGTTTATTTAAATATACATAATACTGTATGTATATCTAGTACCTAACGAGAACTGGCAGCTAATAGGAAAATATACTCTAATACTACGTATTATTTTTATTTGTTTATTTTATTAAAGAATGGGCTTTATTAAATGGTCTGATCGATTTTCTTTTCATCTCTCTAGCAACAGCTGTGATGGAAAATCTTTTGCTATTCTATTTGAAACTTCATAAAATTTTATACAGTGAACCACAGTAATCTTCTCTTTCTCACCAGATGGGGATATTAATAAGAAATCAAGTACAACGGAGGCAATATCCGGCTTAGGGCCGGCTGTAAGCGCCGCGAGTAAGTACTCCAAATAATGTTGCCATTTAAAAACACAGCGTTTGCGTTTTTGTAAACAAAATCACCTCATATATTATTAGGAAAGTGGCAGTTTTGGATAAGATGCTTTGTAGACTTTTCTTTTTTAGATAAGAGAGTAAATGACAAAACGTGAAAATTTCCAAGTAGGTACAACCCGCGCAAATAAAGAATGGGATCGAACTATGTAATTCAAGTAGGAACAAAGTGGTGGCACTTTTAAGTACCTACATAGTAAAGTAGAAGTGTCGCCATTTTTAATCCCATTCTTTATCTGCCCGGGTAGTAAGTTTCGTATATTTATATTTCATAAAAATACCTTTTGTGAAGCACAAGTTTTTTTCCGAAATAATTTAGATGCCCGAGATTCTCTGTATATTTCGAAAAAAACATCGTGTTATATTTTAATTTGTATTTTGTACACATTTATATTGTACATTAATTAATGTAGGTAGATAGATATTAAGATGTGTGTAAAGTTATGTATTTACCTGAATGTGATAAAAAAGACATAGGTAATAGATATAATTATTATAAAATATGTTATTTCGAAGAATTGAATTAAGTTCCAAAGTGTTCTACTACTCTACAGGTCCAATTACTTTCCAAAGGTTTCTAAACTTAAGGTTTCTTTAGGTTTTTAAATTGAAGTTTTAAATCTTCTATTGAGCTTATCTCAAATATTTTTGGTTCATAGAATCGTGCCAAATTGGTTGAGAATTTGTACGTAGTTGGAAATATAAGACTTTCTTTATGCAGCTTACAAGAGGATAGGAATTTCTTGTGGTACAAATGAACCAGTGCCTTTCATACAAAATCCAAAAATATTATTTCCTCCTAATATCAAAAAAATCTAGAACTTTTTCTCGCTAATATTAAGTAGTTTGCTATAGTTACAATATTTTCTTTAAAGATAAAGATAAAGATACATTTATTTGCAAAAACATGTGTAGATAATAATACATGGTTGAGATACTATTAAATATTATATAATAATAATATTATTATTATTATCTTTGAGTACCTTTTAAACTTTCGCTTTGCATTATAACTTAATAATTTAATATTAATGAATATTTAACGCGCACATACCTATTTTAAGCCCGATGTTTTGACCCAGTTTCACTGGCAATCCCGTTTCATATTAAATTAGTAAGTTCTAATGAATACCTATTAAAATATTACTTTAATTAAATGTAGAGAAACCTATCTACTTTCCTAACAAGGGAGAAAAACCAACAAAAGTTTGGGCATCTTCGAATTAGAGGCGAGAAGAAGCATCTCTTCTTCTCGCCTCTAATTTGAAGGCACCACTCTTTTTAATGAATCATGAAGTGTGAAATAATACACCTTGTCTTTATTGTAATAGTAAGATCATACAGCAAATTCTAATATGATATTATGCAAATCCCTCTGAAATTTATCAGCAAATCCACTAAAACATTGTTTAATCTTTCTTGTAATCGTGAATAATGTATAATATTACATTATGATACAAGTGAGCTAAGTTGGCTATTATTATTGAGGCTGGATTGCATTCACATCGTAATGAAGCTGAGAGTATAATAGTCAATGCGCACGCGTGTCATACGACGTTTTTTAACACACTTGCGAGGAAAAAAACATATAAACATATTATAGACAATTGAGAAAAATGGCGCGTGGATTACTGTATCGCACATCGCACGGTGACGTATAGGTATGCGCGCGCAGGTGGTTGAAGGAAACCGCCAAACAGTCTAATATTAAAAATATAATAAATGGTTTTTTTATTTATAACACAAATTAATGTTAATTTGTTGACAAAAACAAATAATTTGATGAAATTATGTTTATTTATATTTTAATAAATACAGTTGATTTATTCACAAAAATGTTAAATTTTGTTTAGACATAAAATCTCTTTGTTGCGTTTTAAAAATGTACTGTAAAGTAAAAAGCACTAGTGCGATAATATAAAGTGAAAAGCACGCGTGCTTTATGAACCTAAAAGCGGTGCAATAAGAGCCACTTTACGAGCAAGTGTGTGGAAAAATAATATCATCGCTACAACATGTTCACACAATTCGTTATTTTGTATCAACGTATGTAGTCATCCTATTAGTGAAATGACACGTTCATTCCAGCGTCATCTTGCCATCAAGTATTCAACAGTGATAAGAGCAAGACCGGCAAATTGACGTCACCTCTCTACCCGGCCCCTTACCCGCAGAAAACGCAATGTCATTACGACTTTCTGGCTCGAGGAAGAGAAAGGGTCAGGTTGGTGTTTGAAGACTTCAGCTTGCAGCGAATAACGGAGAATATAATAGAGTAAGTTACAAGTTTATCATCATTACTGAAAATTTCCTCAGTGTTGCAACAATTTTCATCTCTGATTGTAGCCATGTCAAGGAAAACATTGCAGGCGTCCTAAGCTCTAATGTTGTACTTTACAGTTTACTTTTGATTTTGTGCAATTAAAATTTTATGATGTACAGTCATAATATTTGGCTATTATTTTATAACAAATGAATATAATTAATTTAAATAATGTATTAGATTTAAATTGTGGAAAGAAAAAATCGCTCACGAGCAGGATTCGAACCTGCGACTCCTGGCTCAGTAAGCCAGTGCTTTAGCCACTAAGCTACCGTGAACACAAATCTTTAGATTTCGCTTCGCATGCGTAAATGCGTTAAAAATAATAAAATAATAATGTATTAGCTTAATGTAATAATAATAACAACTGAATGCAATTTTTATTCGACTGCCATAATATCTGCCTGATGCAAGCCACGCAAACGAGGGCCATCTCTTCATATGTCGTAGGATAATTGGAAAAACTTATCTTTGCGAAAATGCTAGGACAATTGCAAATAACCGGATAATCGGAATCTAAGAAAAACAATTGTAATCATCGGAGCTATTTTCAGGATCATCGCAAAAATTCAGCTTATCTTAGGTAAGTTGCAAAAAAGGCGAAAAAGCGCTCACGTTATGAGCGCTGATTGGCTAACGGCTATATTCCCTTGTCTTTTGTGGTTATGAAGACCCTTGTTCTGACCAACCAGAATAAAGATGTTATAAATTGACTCTAAGATTAGCCAATCAGCGTTCAAGTTTCCAATCGTCCTAAACAAACTGGGAGTTTTGCAATTATCCTGATAATAAATAGCTCGTACGATTACGAAAATCCTTTTTAGGTTTCAACTATCCAGTTCTTTGCAATCGTACTAGGATTTTAGTAAAGTTTCGGTTTGTCCGATCATCCTACGAAATATACATAGACACATATTTATCCGCACTACCAGGCCCCTCAGAAAGTATTGCGAAAAAAAGTTTTTATATATGGGAGACTGGCCAGTTATAATGTTTTTCGAAAATATGATTATTTATAAGTAAAAATAAGTAAGTTCCAATTTCAAAATTTCCCTCCACATTTTTTGCGAGTTAATTCAAAGTATTGTGTCTCACTGAAATATGGATCTGCGCCGGGAACATTTTAGAGCTATGATTTTATACGATTTCAAGTGTCGCCTGAAACCGGATGAATCGTACGATAGACTTCAAATGGCATTCATGGATGAAGGCCCTTCCAAGGCAACCGTGTATCGTTGGTATAACGAATTCAAGCGCGGTCGACCAACTTTGGGGGATGACGAAAGAAGCGGTCGCCCTTTGACGGCTGTTACCGAAGAAAACGTGCTAGCAGTGAAAAATTTAATCCAAGACAATAGGCGAATTACATATCAGGAGATTCAACACATATTGAAGATTGGATCGGGAAGCGTTCACGAGATTCTACACAGCCATCTTCGCGTGAGGAGGATAGTATCACGCTGGGTGCCGCACAACCTCACCGATGCTCAGAAGCACGCCCGGGTGGAATGGTGCCGTGATATGCTTAACAAATTTGAAGCAGGCTCGTCTCGGCGTGTTTACGACATCGTTACAGGTGATGAGTCCTGGATTTATCAATACGACCCAGAAACCAAGCGCCAGTCGACTGTTTGGGTGTTTCAAATTGAGCCAACGCCTACCAAAGTGAAGCGATCTAGAAGCGGGGGTAAGATTTTGATCGCTAGCTTTTTTAATTTGACTGGCCACTTGGTATCAATTCCCTTACGGGATCAAAGAAGCATTAATGCCGAATGGTATACTACCAAATGTTTGCCAGAAGTTTTCTCTGTTATAAGCAACAAGCGACCAAACACAGGGCTCCGCGGGCTACTGCTCCACCACGACAATGCACCTGCGCACACCGCACTCAAAACGAGGGACTTCCTGGACAGCACGCCAGTCAAACTCCTGGGTCACCCTCCTTACAGCCCTGATCTTGCACCGTGTGACTTCTTTTTATTCCCAAAAATAAAAAATCAGCTCAAAGGGATACAATTTTCGTCGCCGGAAGATGCGCTGGCTGCGTTCGAGCAGGCTGTAAACGAGGTGTCTGCGGCGGACTGGAAAAAGTGTTTTGAAAACTGGTTTAGGCGCATGAATCTTTGTATAGAGGCTGGTGGAAAGTACTTTGAAAAGATTTGATAAAAATATATGTACGTATAGAACAATTTTTTTTAGTTTCGCAAAACTTTCTGAGTGTCCCACGTATCTACAGTCAAATAGCCATTGTGTGCGATTTTAAAAGCATCGATAGGTAGATATTATTATTGCTTTTGTATGTACGTTAACAATTTCATACCTGTTGTGAGGATATAAATATGAAATTACTGGTAATGCAGTTTCTGAAGAAAAAAAAGACAGAAGAATTTTCTTGGAAACAAAAATTTTCAATGACACAAAATAACAATATTACTTTAACAAAACAGAATGGACAAGTATGAGCAAGAAAACAAAGCTCTCAAAGCGGTATCGAATAAGCAAATTTACTTTGTTACAGTTGCGAGAGTATGGATTCTCTCGACGTATTTTTGTATGTAGACGGTCGTCTCGAGAAGATGGCATCATTTTGCGGCAACGATATACCGAAGCCAATAATGTCGAATGGACCCAAGTTATCTATTGAGTTCCGTGGAATATACTCCTCAAGACATAGCAGAGGGTTTAAGATATCATACTCTTTTGTTGAAGGTACTTTTTTCTTTGTCTTTTTATCTTAATTTCGTATGTGTGGTCATGTCTTTGGTTTATTGTGATTGATTGATATCAATTTGTGGTTCGTGCCGCCGCCTTAAGGGACTGACCGGAAAATCTAATCCTACAGGATGGTTTACTTAAGGACCTGTCAAACTTTTATTCGAATATGTACAGAGAAGACGAGTAATCAAGCCATTGTAATAATGATCAAAAAAACTGATATTAGCTTCTTGTTTTGGGTGAATATAAACATCTTTGGAGGAACCCAGTTCTAAAAAAAAAGTCCCAAACAGCACGCTATACTGTAAAAGATAATGACAGTGTGAGTGGTTACTGCGTGCATCGAAACAATTTTAATTAATAATTTTTTTTTAATATCTGTAAAGACGCTTGTCATCTTAGTCTTCCTGCGACCTCGAACGCTGCAAAGCTTTTAATAATGAAAACCAATTTAAATAATGTACGCAATGTAATTCCGGTTAAACTTGTTTTATTATAATGTGTAGTGATCGCAAAAACCTAAGAAATTATTATCTATGGAGGATTCTATTTTATGCAATATGACATTAAAAAAGTGTCCAGGATTGATTGCTTTAGTTGTTTTTGACGACACCTATAAAAATATCGTATTCTATAGTATTAATTTCTGTTGTACTTGATTCTACATAACTTTTTCGGAATGTTTAAAAATCTTTTGTCATTCAATTCCACATCGTCATTCATATCACCAAGTATTACTATCTCATCATTCCTGATGCGGATTGTGCATAATTCCGCACTTTATTCTGACTGTTTGCATTTCAAATACGATGACGTTGCATTTGTGAATTTTTATTCTAACTTACGAACTAGGATTAAATTCTTGCTCTTAATATTATTTGGTGTTTTAGTTTAAGAGATGTAGGTTAGATTATTTTTGATTATGCCTCAACATTTTTACCACCGCAAGTTATGGAATTTTTTTGAAGTAAATGAATAAATTTTAGGGAGTCGAAAAAACCTTACAAGAACTTCACGTGAAGAAACAAAACGTAAATTAATAACACAAAAGTGTTTCCATTTCCGAAAGCCTAAATTACACCAAAATTCACGGACATCAAAAAACAAAAGTAAAAAGTTTTTGACTTTCAGATTACGGGATCGCAACGGGGAGCCAACTTTTAGAATTTCCATGTGCCTTCGTATTTAATAGCAGCGAGAGGGGGAGGGGGGTGGTGACGTCACCAAACCACCCTGGCCTCTATCCAAGGGACACAGAGTGCAATTACTTCTTCTACGGCAACGAAAACGAAAGAGTACATTTACATTTCACTTATTTCGACGTTGAAGGTGTAGTCCCGTAAGTAGTTCATTTGAATACTATTAGGTTTAGAAATCTTCCAAAAGGCTTCGTCGCTATCTGAGAGTGCGGCTTGATAAGGGTTATACTTTAGAAACTTGAAATATTCACAGTGATTATTGATAGTGACAACCCTAGGGATTAGTCCTAAACTATCCCTAATCCATTGTGATCTAGGTAGAATGTGACATAGCCTTAAGTATAAGTGTCTAGTTAATAGATATCTTAAGTAAAGAGATTATGTTGTTCAGAATCGTTTGTCAAAAACCGATGTCACCATACAATGACAAAATAACACAGTCACGCACACATAAAACGTCAACGCGTGATTAGTTACAAAAACAATATTAAAACCGTATTCAGTAACGCGCATACAAGTCCATACATCTGTGAATTTGACAGTTCACAGAAGCAACATGCGACCGCACCACGAACCTATCTGTGAGAGCATCTGTAAAATACTTATCCATTAAGCCATTAGACCAGCTGATTCATTGATCGATTTATATTAAGCAAGCAATAGTTTTTGTCCTATAATACATAATCGTCTTGGTATTAAATCACGTTTTTTATTTATATCACGAAATAATGTTTTAGTGATTTTGAAAGAAACAAAACAATAATATTTTAGAACTTATGTGTGAAATGAATGAGATACCGTCTTTCAAATTACAGCTTGCATTTTACAAACGAGCATTGAACAACATGGAATTTTGACGTTTGATGAAAATCTACGGAAGCGAACCCGTCGCAGGGTGACATTCGACTGAAGAAAGAAACTCGTATCAAGGCCATTTTAGGCCAGATATATCTGGCCTATGTCCAGTAGTGGACGTCTTTCGGCTGAAATGATGATATCTCTTTACTTCAGATGTATGGTCTAGTCACTCTGACAAGTCCTGATATCCCGCTTGACCCTCTTAAAGTCATCCATTTGTTCTCATCTTTGAATTTTTTATGGTATCAGCCATCAAGGCAAGGTCTTAATAAAAATGAAAAGACAAGTTTTTCTTTACAGGTGTGAAGCCGTATCAGCGAGTGATTACGTCCAGTTTTACAGTCAAATGATAGAATCACAAAGCCACAGGCACTGTGGACAGTTGAAAGAACTCCAAGTAACGTCAGAGAAAAACTTCCTTCGAATCACGTTCAAGTCCAACGACAGACTAGATGCTACAGGATTTAAAGCAAACTACATATTTCTTAGAGACGCCGAGATGCATAGTATAACTATGCCAAATTCTATAGACAAAGGTTCGTATTTTGTTTACATTCTTATACACCGCGAAGTATGGAGTGTTATGTGGAGGTGTGCACTTAGACCTAAATTTTGAGTATAATGCCAAAACATTAACCAATCAGCGATAAGTTGTATCACACGACACGAGCCATTGTCCAATGTCTATCACATGTCATTTCGTTCGCACATCTCACAAATTCAGTGCGAATACTTGAATGGAGAAATAAGCGCACTATCACTCCATACCTACTTCTCCTTGTTCATAACTTCGGTATTTACTTATGATTAACTTCGTTTGCGAGTTCGGCGTCCAAACTTTCAAATATAGTTTGGTGTTCCTTTGGATCCGAAGAGCGTCATTGCTCGGTGATGTTTTTGTTGGAAATTGGCTTCCAGGAAATTTAAGTTAGGTATCTTATTATAATTTGATGTTAAATATTATGTACTTATTAGTGTATTTAAATACCTAACGCATAATTTTATACAAAAGATTTTTGGGACAGAAACTTAATGTTGCTTGAAATACGGCCTTGAAATTGTTTAAGAGCCATAAAAAGTGTCCCAAGTAAGTAATAATTTGGGACACTTTTAATAACTTTTTAACTGTTGTTCGAGGAACTGTTTATACCAGCCAGAGGATCGTATTAAATGTTTTAAGCTTGTTTCTCGCTAGAAGTTATTTTACTTGAAAAAATTAATAGGAATCCTAATCAGGAAAAAATAAGCATTTGATAGTTTGTTTAGGAATTTTTGTAACTGATTTCCCACAGCTAAGTGGTGCCCCCATCAGTAAAAAGATACTCGCTGTGTACACCTAAAAGAATTGAAGTAAAGGTACTTTAGATAAAAAAGGTCCAAAAGTGGTAGTTTCAGCATTTTTTCTATCTACAACTACAGCAGACTATATTTTACCGAGTTAATAGTTTCCAATTAAACTACCTAAACTTAAATTCTGTGAAAACATATTTTCGTTAAATGATGTACTCAGAGAGTAATACTTTTTTTACTGATGGGGAGTCATTTAGGAATTTTTATAAAAAAAAAACAATTTTCTATGACATCTGCTTGATTCGATTTGGTTCACATAATTCCAAAATGGCTTCCAAAATTACACCTCTGCTCGATGTTATTTAAAACCACGTTAATGCCGAACAACATTTATGTGTATAGTTTACTACCAACTAACTAAATCCATTCCTCTAAAACATCTAATCTGATGGCCTCCAGCCACTACCGCATGTAATCCATCTCTCAAACGCTATAACTTTCCAGTTCCATTCAAATCATGTCCATTGTGTTCCCAAC
This sequence comes from Asteroscopus sphinx, assembly GCA_949699075.1. NCBI lineage: Eukaryota > Metazoa > Arthropoda > Insecta > Lepidoptera > Noctuidae > Asteroscopus > Asteroscopus sphinx. The sequence continues at coordinate 20,306,417 of OX453013.1, forward strand.
CCTCAATCTCAACAATGAAGACGTGAGTGTGAATTTACTTTGGAGACCAACAAAAGAATTTTAAAGACCAAATTAAATTCAGCACCAAACTTGAACCAGATTTTGCAAGCTACAAACCTAAAATTAAAAGTCATTTCAGTGTCATAAGAGAAAATGTATATGTATCACCTTCTATACTATTTTAAAACTGTAATTGTCTGTTTGTTTGTTCGAGCATCATGCAAAAACTATTGAACCGTAGGTCAATTCACGGAACTAAATAAGTGCAGTTGCAGTGTCGTTGCAGTTAGGTTTCGTTTTGCAACGCTTTTCGTATTCTCTTATCATCCTGCAACTGCAGCGTCACTGCAACTTGATCGGCGCGTCATGAAATTACGTGAATTAGGTCCCGGATAAGCGGGTCCGACATAGCTTGTAGAATCAGTAAGCTGAAGTGGCAGTGGGCTGGCCATGTCTGTCGAAGGACCGATGGCCGCTGGAGCAGACGAGTCCTTGAGTGGAGACCGTGAATCGGCAAACGCAGCGTAGGGCGCCCCCCTGCCAGGTGGACCGACGACCTAAAGAACGTGGCTGGGGGGGACTGGATGCGGAAGGCAGAGGACCGAGCGTTGTGGCGCAACTTGGGAGAGGCCTATGTCCAGCAATGGACTGCGATAGGCTGAGTTGATGAGGTCCCGGATTTGGATGAAATTTTACACACAGATTCACATACATTGTAATACTGTGCAGACAGATTATGTCTTGGATTAAAATATAGAATACTTTTATCGACAAACACAGACAAGTAAGCCTCAAGATGCCGCTTAAACATAGTTTTGCAAGAGAACACAGTCGTAAAATGTTGGCGGGGACCGGGGGGCGGAAGGCGCGTTATGATTGGTCGGCTCAAAAGTTCGGTTCAAATTCAAATTCAAAAGCTTTTATTTTAAATGAGCATTTACATGCACTTTCTAAACGTCAAGAATCTAGTTGCACGGTTCCAAAATGTTATTCCTATGGAGAAGAGTCGGCAAGAAACTCCATGGAAATACTCTTTTCATGTTGAATAGTTTGCGGTGGTATGCTATACTAAAATCTCAATAAAACTAGATAAAAGACAAGTTAGAAGCATCAAATATCTAATTTCGTGAAGGAAATATCGTGGTATATTCTAATAATAAAATCTCTACGAAAAGGCGATAGATCGTGACCCCGGTCTTATTAATGAATACAGCCAGAACTAAGCACTCGTCACAATCCTTGTCACTTTAATAAATCCTCTTAGCTACGGGTAAATGGAAGGGGATTAAAGGGATACAGAATAATTATTGCAAAATGAATTAGGGACCAACTAGCGATCCTGGGAATTATTCAATATACTTGTATTTAAAACTAGCGGTATTTGATTCGGTATAAGGTACAAGGCTACTTCAAACATTATTTGAATTTAAGTGCTCTTTACGTTATGGAATATGTAGTGAAGCAACAACGGAGAAAAACAATTATTTAGCTATTGGTGGCGCAATCATCTCTTTTGCTTCCATTTTTTTGTCATTCGTCATCTCAACAATTATCATATTCAATAGTGTAAAATCGATTATAATCGAATCCTTATTACTACATAATCTAAACATATAATTAATTACTTGTTCCGACTCACTGATTCATCAACGCAGAGCCATAAGCGTCTACTACACGGTGACAAACCAGCCTCCCCACCAAGGTGAACTTGCTGGTTTCCAACCATTTAGACAGTGGTTTGTAACCAAATTTTTTTTGACGACGGCTGTCTTCGATCAACCTCCCACCAAGACGCTTCACCGTGTAGCAGACGCTTTACCATGTAGGACACGCTTTAACCGCTGCGGCTAGAAATATGAAATTTTGACAGTAGAGACATTTTCTAACGTCGGCATCCACTAAGAAAGGATATTTAGAAATTCCACCCTTAAGGGGGTAAAATAGGGGTTGAAAGTTTGTATGAAAATCCGTCATTTTTGAAGTCGGATGTATGTAAAACGTTATTTGGCTTTTTGGTTGAAAATAAAGAAATACGTGTTTCAGTGTTTTAGGTAAAATAGGGTGCCAATCCGCGGGTGAAAGCTATCATTACAGCCGCGCTGAGTTTTGTTTGTTTGGGCTAATTTCAGAAAATACTGTACGGATTTTCATACGGTTTCCACCAATAGAAAGAGAGATTATCTAAGAAGGTTATAGGCTAAGATGATCAATGCTTCCCGTGCAAAGACGGGGCGGGCCGCTAGTATGATATAAAACGTGTATTAGAAATGCGTGGTTATATTTGAAGAGCTTATTCAGGGCATAGCATACAATAACTTTTACTATGGGAACAAACCTGAAATCGCTCGAATCGAATGTCGCTCGACAAAATGTATGGATCAGCTGATTATTTTTTCGCGATATCAGGTTTGGGCCCATAGTAAAAGTTGTTCTATTTTATGCCCTGAATGAGCTCTTAAAATATGACTACGCACTTCTGATACACGTTGTATATTATAATACCTACACAACAAGGTGATCTTAATTAATGTCTAATTATGTGTATATTGTTTCAGATGCCGCGTGCTACACGTCAAAATTCCTAATAATTGTGTGTCTATGCAAAGTCATATGGAACATCAGATAGTGAAAACTTTGTACCATCAGAAAGAAATTGTGAAATAAAAATATCAGTGTTACTATAACGTGTTTTTATTTATAGAAATGAGAATGAGATAAAAATGCTATAGACAAGTGCATGTTTTTACTGTGATTTGGTATACAATTTCTGAGTTAACTACTAGTTACCTCACATAAATAGATAGAATGGCCAAGTGGGCAGAGCGCGCCTGCCAACACTCTGCACCATAGTGCAGTGCATTTCAAAGCCTTTCTCAGTACGCTTATGACTTGTTTCTATAAATACTGTAACAAAAACCCGCAAAAATGCCTTATTGTGCTGTTCCTTACTGCAGAAACAAAAGCTATAAAGTACATTTGAATAAAGTTAATTTTTAAAAATTAACGACGTCAATAGGCGTAGTTTGTTCGAAAGTTGCCACGCATGAATCGCCAGTGAAATTGTGATTTCAACCATTTTATCTATTTCTGTGAGTTAAATACATAGGTTTTTTTTTTAAATCCTGATACTGGAAGTTCACCTTTTTTTATGGTGTATGTTGGCGAAACGAGCTAAATGCCCATCTGATTTTAAGAGTTACGTTTGCCCATAAAAACTGCAATACCGTTGCGTTCGCTAAAATGAGACATTGAATAATACTTATGAAAAATATAAACCTAACTCTATAAGCTCTACAAGCTCGAAAATCAATAATTTGATCGTAAATTAATATTATCGAGCTTGTACAGCTTATAGAGCTAGGTTAATATTTTTTCGAGTATTATTCAGTAGATATATTGTTATTACTAACGCGAATCATATTTCGACCGATATACAACGCGAAATAAAGCTACAATTTGGAAAAAAACGCCAGAAATTTTGAATTTCGTGGGCTGCTCTGTAGCATTCAACTTCAACAATTATTCTTGCATTTCTGTATACCGATGAGAAGGGTACGGATGCCGGTGAAATTACAATCACATGAGACTTTTCATCTTCATGTGTCAGTTTGGTAAACGCGACGGTATTGCAGATGTTATGGGCAAGGGTAACTCTTGAAACTGATTGCACATGAATGGGCATTTACCTAGCTACCTATATTTATATAGCTCGTTCACTTTAATGGCAGAAATAGTGTTGTAATGAAGTTCAAATACAATAAGCACGTAATAATGCAAATCACATTCTGAAGAATTCTGAATGAATCCAATTCTCATAGGTAAATTAAAACGTTCATAATATACTTCCAAACTAATCTTAATAATAAATAATAATAATAACAATAAAAATCATTTATTTCTCCTCACATAATACAACTATTGTACCCATAAATATAGCATTTTTTTAAACATAGATTATGTGAGGAACTGGTGTCTGAGATAGGTATAGCCCTGTACTACAGATCACCAGGTCCTCACCCCACGGTAAGTAACTATAGGTTAACAAATAGCCACCTCCTTTTTGAAGTCGGTTTAAAATAGGAATACATTTCGATTCAGGTTGTAAAGTTAAGCTTATATATGGAGAAATAGCGTATGTGTGTGTGTGTGTGTGCCTGTTAATGCCTTAAATCTCAATCTCTTGACAGTATATATGTTTCTGATTTTATTTTATTGGGGGCATTAATGACCTAAGTGTCACAAATAAACAATACAATACAAATCCTCTTTATTGCACAACATAAAAAACATGATAAATACAAACTAGGTAAAATTGGTGGTCTTATCGCTCCACGGCGATCTCTTCCAGACAACCATTGAATGGATTGGAATGTCATTGAAGAAACGCAGGGTAGTTACTAGTGCAGTTAATAGAAAAAGTCGGAAACGTGACTAAAACCTTAACTAATTAAACTAAACTAACTTAAACAGTAAATAATATAAAACATATATAATTTATTTTATAAAATAAACGGCTAACAGGAACAACTACTGTCAGAAGATTAGTTTAGTTTGGAACTGTATTTTGACGATAATTGGCCTTTTGATCAACACACCACACTCATAGTTAAACTGTGAAATCCTCATACTTCGTATTTTTCTTTTATTATTCCATCCCGCATCCCTTCAAAGACTTCTTCCTAGATTTCACGGGTGACGGGTGCTTAGGAAGAGTGAGCGAAATACTGCCATAAAGTGAAGTCAAAAACGAAGATTATTAGCACACAAGTCACGTAAAGATCGGAAGATCGAAATTAAATTTTACGATTTTAAGACCTTTCAACGAAATCTGAATAAATATTTTTGTGAAAATTTTATACATAGTTTAACCGAGTGAAGTGGGTATAATTTACGGGTGTATATAATTCTCTGTGACAGGGTACTAACTTCTTTAGGTTCTGAAATATGGATGAGATCTTACATAGATAATTGCTTAGGTATAAAATATGAATGTAAGTATATACTGCATAGATTGGAGTATATACTATGTACTGTGAAGATATAATTGTGGAAAGAAAAAATCGCTCACGTGAAGGATTTGAACCTGTGACTCCTGGCTCAGTACGCCAGTGCTTTAGCCACTAAGCTACCATGAACAATACTCGTGGTTTCGAATTTTACTACGTCTTTGGGTGATGTCAGCGACATCTTATTAATAAAAAGTGATAAGACGTCGTAAGTGGAAGTTAAATTCGATACTACAAGCAATGTTCACGCTAGCTTAGTGGCTAAAGCACTGGCGTACTGAGCCAGGAGTCGCAGGTTCGAATCCTGCTCGTAAGCGATTTTTTCTTTCCACAATTTATATCTTTACATTTCGCTTTGCATGCGTAAATGCGTTAAAAATAATAAAATAACTATGTACAGTGACCAAAGTTGGCAGTGTGGTAGTACATTTTGACAAATACATTTTATGAATGTCTGTCGATACGCTATTCCCATATAATAATAATAATAAATTTATTTATTCATATAATCCTTTTAGATAAATTTATTATTGAACATTGATTAGAAAACAATTTCTCAAATTATTATAGCTAAATCGCATGCAACATAGTAAAACCGGCCAAGAGCATGTCGGGCCATGCTCAGTATTATAGGGTTCCTTAAGTAGGTGTAATTACAAACGAATCAAATCGAATATTAATCATGGCTATTTTAGTTTTTGCAATAATCGGCAGCATTCGCGACTCAGAGCGTGTTGTTAGTAGCGCCATCTAGCGATAAATTCAAGAAGCCAAATTTAAGACGTTTGTCATTTCAAAGTTACTTTTTGTGATTTTTTCAAATAGAAAGTAGCTAAAGGAGCATTATTTGCGATATTAATTTTTCTCTAAGGTCAATGACCTTTGAACTAGGACGTTTTAAGTATTTTTCAGTTTTCTCTCTATAACTCAAAAAATTATAATCACATTATACTCAAAATAATTTTAAAAGAGAGTTTTTACAAAGGTCTATCAATGTGGAAGATTATAAATCAAACGAACTTACCTGTGAAGTTCGATGTTAATTATGTGAGAGTGTTGGTCCAAGACGTCCTCCTATTTAATTATAACTTGTAGTAGACGCATCGTCTCGCCAATTAACCACGTATTTCGAAGATATCTCAGAAAAAAAACAAAAGTTTTCTGCATGTTTCCGAACGCATCCTTTGCGTCGGCGTCGGGTGAAACGTCACTGCTAGCTGTCATTTAGTTTGAAGGTTACACTATTTCACGGCCTGAAACTTAGGGTATTTGTAAACAAATAGGGGTTTATTTGGGTGGGAGTTAGGACGTCTTGGACCAACACTCTCACATAATTAACATCGAACTTCACAGGTAAGTTCGTTTGATTTATAATTATGTTTCGTGTGTTGGTCCAAGACGTCCTCCTATTTAATTATAACTTGTAGGATGTTCAAAGAGCCGTGAAATTTTTGTAATAACTTTAGAAAGAAAAACACTGTAATTTCTTTTAACTGTATTTTTAATCAATTAGCTTAATAATTAAAGCAAAACAAAAATCCGTTATATTATAACATTAGGTGTTAAGTTTTATTATAATTAAATAATATTAAATACAACTATTTAATTAATATTATTAAGTATAGTTCTTGCGAATAATTCAGGTTCTATAATGGGTCTATTATAGAAGTGAGCAAACACAGAAGAGGACTCACTCCAGCCTGCAGTTTTTCTAATCAATTCTATGTTTAATCCACCTAATTTGGCTTTTGAAGAGGCTGCATGTCTGGTGCTGTGTGAACTAAATATTGTGGTGTCAACACCGCTTTCAGACATGGTTTCCTTTATCCAGCGACTAATGGATTCTGTCCCAATTGGGGAATAAGGTTTTTTAAAACTAATAAATAAATTACCTTTATTTGCAGCTCTAAGTTTCTCTGTCACTTTTATGTAATCTAAAAGCGCTTGAGCAGGGCAAATCTCAGGTTTGTTCAAGAAAAAGGGAATCACTAGCACAGGCTGGGGTGTGCCCTCTCTGGATGTCTTAATGGGATCTGTAATTTTAACAATAATTTTATTGTTGTGATGAATTATGTTTTCAAGTTTAACTAAACTAAGAGTTTGCACCCTGTGTGCTGTTATTAACGCCAGTAGGGTGACCACCTTTTTACCTAGCATTTTTTGTGATATTTCTATATTTGGATACAATGTGCTAAGGTAATTTAATACTATGTTAGGATCCCATGTGATATTATATTTAGGAGCATTTGGTCTTAGTTTAGATACACCTTTAAGGAATCGTTTTACTAGTTCATGAGACCCAATCTGTGGTCCCAATAGAAAAGACAAGGCAGAACGGCATGAATTAAGGCTGCCATACTTTAAACCCTTATTGTAGAGTACAGTGAAGAAGTTTACAATTTCAGTTGGTGAAGCAGATAGGGGAATAATGTTGTAACATAAACAATGTTCCCACCAATATTTAAAACAAGTATTATATTGAGTAAAAGTGCTATTTGTAATTGATGAAATCATGACCTCAATAGATTTTTCTGGGGCACCCCGGGCTTTTAGTGCTTGCCGCATAAGACTCCTGCCACCAGGGTAAGGTTGTGGTGGAGTGGGTGTGGCTGGTCGCTGACTGAGGTGAGTAATGATCTGTGAGGTGAAAAGAAAATTGGTTCAGAATCAAGAAGGCTGACAAACATAGGGTACCAGGGTTGCGTTGGCCAGTATGGGGCGACTAGAATACCCCTAGCATTTTTATTCTTAATCTTTTTAATGGTCTTAAGTATTAATGAGAAAGGGGGAAAGGCATAGAAAAAGTATTTGGCCCAAGATATTGTAAAAGCATCTATTGAGACAGCATCAGGGTCTCTTTTCCATGACACATATTTTTTACATTTTTTGTTTGATCTAGTTGCAAAAAGGTCTAACTCTGGTTGCCCCAGTGTTAATACTATTTGCTGGAATGCATAGTCAGCCAACTCAAATTCTATGTTAGAGTGGTCTCTCCTCGATTCTTTATCGGCTACAAAATTATCTTTAGATTGTATATAGGATGCAAATATATGTATATTTCTAGTTTCACACCATTGCCATATTTCCCGAGTAATTTCATTAAGATGAGGATATTGAACCCCACCCATGCGGTTGATATATGAGATGGCGGTGGTGTTGTCAATTCTTAGAAGAATTTGACAATTGTTGCAGTCTGTAGCATATGCTTTCAGACTCATGAACGCTGCAAGTAGTTCTAGGTAATTGATGTGTTTCTCACATTCTATGCGGGACCAGTGTCCACCTAGAGAGTGTGAGTTGCAAGCGGCACCCTAGCCAGTTAAGGAGGCATCTGAAAAAATTTCTTTAATGTATGAGTCTGAACGGATATCATTATTAGAGTGTGTTATGTGCTCTAACCACCAATCAAAGTCTGGTTTGAGGGATTTAGGTAAAAACATTACCTTGTTATAATTATCATTATTAATTAGATTAAGATATTTGGTCCGCTCAAACTGTTTAGTATAAAGCCACCCATACTTAATAGCTGGACATGCCGATGTAAGAAGACCTAGGAAATGAGCAAACTCTCTTATTTTACAGCAGTCTAGTTTTTAAAAAAGTAAGATTTCTTTTTTAATTCTTAATCGTTTTTCATATGGTAACTCTATGGTCATTTCTGATGAGTTGAGAACAAAACCTAAGAACTGACATTTATGGGCAGGTTTAAGTACACTTTTGTCAGAGTTTATGATAAACCCTAATGATGTCAACAGGTCGACTGTAATGTGTATGCTATTAATAAGGTGAGAATATGATTTTGAAATCAATAGTGCATCATCCAAGTATACAGTACATAAAATTCCCATAGAGCGTAGGTATTCTACAACAGGTTTCATTATTTTTGTGAACACATAAGGTGCAGTGTTAAGGCCAAAAGGTAGTACTGTGAATTCATATATTTTGTCCTGCCATCGAAATCTCAAGAGGTGTCTTGAATTGTTATCTATATTTATAGAGAAGTATGCATCTTTCAAGTCAATCTTAGCCATATAGTAATGAGGAGACAACAATTTCATAGCAGTTCTAATGTCCTCAAGCTTAAAGTGTGATGTATTGACATACTTGTTAAGTGTTTTTAAATTAAGTATAAATCTGAAATCTCCATTGGGTTTTGGGGTCAGAAAAATAGGGGACAAGAACTGATGGCTAATGGGTTGACATTCTACTATTGCACCAATTGTTAAGAGGTTAGAAATGGCCTTTTGAGTTTCCTTTTCTTCAATATCTGAAATCTTTATGTTCGCTGGTTGGTTTGATTGGAAAGGTGTACTAGATAATGGGATTATATAACCCTTAATCCAGTTTAAAATTGTTTTATCATTGGTGATAGAGCACCACTTATGATAGAATTTGGGAAGTCTACCAGCGTACTGTACCTCTATCTCCTGTGTCTGTATGAACGTGTCTTCTGTGTGGAAGGCCGCTGTGGAGCATGTTTGTTGGGTTGTTTGGTGTTGGTTGCTCTGCCCGCACTCGGTGCTGGTGGTCGCTGCTGCTGCTTGCGAGGCGGGCCCCGGTAGTTTAAAGATGAGTTTTGTTTCAGATTTGGCTTTTCCGTAGGAGGTTTAGAATACCTAATTTCCGAGCCTGTTTTATAAATAGCTTTCCCTGCTTTTAAGGCTTCGCTCAGGTTGTCACCAAATAGCTGCTTCTCAATTTTTGTTTGAATTACGATGTCCTTGGTTTCTTTATTGAGAGCGAACTGGATCAAGGAACGCCTAGCTTGGCTTTGAGTGTGGAACAGTTCGCACATAATGCGTCCCGCATTACTTATGGTTTTAGTAGTTTTTATGTTTCTATCTTTATCTTTCAACATATCGCTAAGGGCCACTGCTATGCAGGCAGTGGCTTGACCTAGTAAGGTTTGCTGGGCAACAAGTACTCTATCTCTCTTGTATACTGGATCAGATATAGCCGCCTTTATTTCTGGATTTATCACCGGAGCTTCTAAGAACTTGCAGTTTTCTGGGATGAGCACAGTTTTTAATATATCATTTTTTAAGTCTTTTTGTAGGCCTTCTTTCGCAATGTGTTCCCAGCGGGATGCTATGTCATTGTGAGTGTCAGCCCCATATTTGTTAGTTTTTGTGGGGTCTTCCCCCAAAACATCATTCAGTAACTCGTCTGGTTCAATTTCAATTTGGTATTCTGGGACTGGTTCTACCTCATCCATCTGTTGTGGAACTGGTTCCACTTCAACCATTTGTTCCGGGATTGCTTCAACTTCAGCCATTTGTTCTGGAGTTGGTTCAGTAATTGAGACTGTCTGGTTATCAGTGGGTGTAGGTATTTCTGAAATATGTTTAATGACAGTTTGTCTTAAACGGTAATAGCTACCTTTGAGTACCTATATGAAATATACCTCATAGAGTATATTCACATATTGTTTAAGTTTGGAATATACCACATGGATATTGTTTTAATATAGAAAGTAATATGTAATTACTCTAATGTCACACGAGTATATTCTCAAGCGTTTGTTATTTGTCAAGGAATAAGCCTCACGAGTGGTAAATTATTACCACCACACGGGAAGACTCTCAAGACATTTGCATTAACCCAAATAAATTTCTTGTGTTGTAGTTCGCGGTAGGTACGATACTCTATTATTAGATTAACAGACTCACCTCCTGCTCCTTTTCTTTTCTTCTTGAGGGATTTTTTAAGTTTTTTTATTTGTTGGTATAAATCGTCGTCATAATCCCTGTTTTCCCTTCTTTTACGTTTTCCCATTCTATTTTGATTGCTTGATCACTATAACTGTATTATTTAGTACTTTAACACTTGGAATCTGTTTAAAAGATCGGTTTATTTGATTAAAGTTAACTTTTACCGTGATTTTTGGCGCGCACGAAAACGTTAATGACAGCTAGCAGTGACGTTTCACCCGACGCCGACGCAAAGGATGCGTTCGGAAACATGCAGAAAACTTTTGTTTTTTTTCTGAGATATCTTCGAAATACGTGGTTAATTGGCGAGACGATGCGTCTACTACAAGTTATAATTAAATAGGAGGACGTCTTGGACCAACACACGAAACATAATTATAAGTTTCTACTTTGCATAGTTTAGAAATGGCAGGGGGGGGGACACATTGCAAGCCACTTTGGCGGGCTATATTTCGCAGATGGTACACCTGATAAAAACCGGCTAAGAGCATGTCGGGCCATGCTCAGTATTATAGGGTTCCTTAAGTAGGTGTACAAACGAATCAAATCGAATATTAATCATGGCTATTTTAGTTTTTGCAATAATCGGCAGCATTCGCGACTCAGAGCGTGTTGTTAGTAGCGCCATCTAGCGATAAATTCAAGAAGCCAAATTTAAGAAGTCTGATTGATGTCAAAGTTACTTTTTGTGATTTTTTCAAATAGAAAGTAGCTAAAGGAGCATTATTTGCCATGATAATTTTTCTCTAAGGTCAATGACCTTTGAACTAGGACGTTTTAAGTATTTTTCGGTTTTCTGTCTATAACTCAAAAAATTATAATCACATTATACTCGAAATAATTTTAAAAGAGAGTTTTCACAAAGGTCTATCAATGTGGAAGATTATAAGTTTCTACGTTGCATAGTTTAGAAATGGCAGGGGGGGGACACATTGCAAGCCACTTTGGCGGGCTATATTTCGCAGATGGTACACCTGATAAAAAAGTGGTGTATGAAACATTACCTTCATTTTAGTAGACCTATTCAATGATATCCCACACGATGGGGTGCAGCGAAAAAAAAAATTTTTTCCCCATTTCACATGTATGGGCGCCACCCCTAAAGAACGTAAAAACTATTTTTTTATTCTTTTAAAATTGAGATCTATATACAGACTATTTTTTAACAAAATTTCATTTACTTATGTTTATAACTGTAGAAGTTATTAAGCTGTAAAGGATTAGGACAGACGGACAGACGGACAGACGGACAGACGGACAGACGGACAGACGGACAGACAGACAGACGGACAGACAGACAGACGGACGGACATGACGAAACTATAAGGGTTCCTTGTAGGACTTCGGAACCCTAAAAAGTGGTGTATCAAACATTACCTTCATTTTAGTAGACCTATTTAATGATATCCCACACGAGGGGGTGCAGCGAAAAAAATTTTTTTTTCTCCATTTCACATGTATGGACGCCACCCCTAAAATACGCAAAAACGAATCTTTTATTCTTTTAAAATTGAGATCTATATGTAGACTATTTTTTAACAAAATTTCATTTACTTATGTTTATAACTGTAGAAGTTATTAAGCTGTAAAGGATTAGGACAGACGGACAGACGGACAGACGGACAGACGGACAGACGGACGGACATGACGAAACTATAAGGGTTCCTTGTAGGACTTCGGAACCCTAAAAAGGAGGCTGTTTGTGCTGTATGATTTGAACCCCTGTCTTCTAAACTAGGCAATAGCTTGTATAAGGAGGCAGTAACCTTCCAAGACAAGTTACTTTATTTAGCCTAAAAATTCCCATACTTTTGACTTCGTGTGTTTCATGTCGGTCTCAATTATTAAGTAGTTTTTAATAAAGAATATATCGTTTTCCATCAGTGGGTTGGTGTCCCAAAAAGTGACTGTACACATATCAAGTTTCAAGAGTGTGGGTCTACCGCTAACATCGTATGCCATCTATGAGTGATTTAACTTGAAAGGTATTCAACCATAAAGTTAGCTAATGTTTTATAACAACATGAAAATGACGAACTGAGTTCTTCATGCCTACAATTAATGTAAATAGGTTTAATGCTAATAAATTCACATTAAATAGTTTACAATTACCTTTTTAACATCAACATAAACAACAACCCTTCTAAATCGACCGAACTATTTCACGGAAACTAGAAAAAAATCAGAATTTATAATTCTATACAAATTATTATTAGTTATTCGTTGAATCATTAATAATTATGAATACTTATTAAAGGGAGGCCTTTGCCCTGCAGTGGGACAATATAGGCTGAAAATAATAATACTTTGAATCTGTTATTATTCATCATCATCATCATTTCAGCCGAAAGACGTCCACTGCTGGACATAGGCCTCCCCCAAGCATCGCCACAACGACCGGTCCTGTGCCTTCCGCATCCAGCGGATTCCAGCGACCTTCAGGTCGTCGGTCCACCTTGTGGGGGGCCTACCCACGCTGCGCCTTCCGGTACGCGGTCGCCACTCCAGAACTTTACTGCCCCATCGGCCATCCGTTCTGCGAGCAATGTGCCCCGCCCACTGCCACTTAAGTTTGGCATTCTGTTATTATTACTTTCGTTCAAATAAACACATGACTTAACATTGACTAAAACAGCTTTTGTTCCACGAATCTATACTTAATGAGAATTGTAAGTATAAGGGACTATTTACACAGGTCAGGGTAAATGTTTACTGAAAGTGTTGCTGCTCATAAATCTTTCGTTTAAAATATATTCTAGGTATACCACGCTTGACAAGTGTTGATAGTAATCTATTAGTATTTTTGTATATAAAAAATTACCCTGTGTTGCCAATCCAACCTACTTTTAATTTAGTTTTTATTGTTATTAGCTTAGTTTTTTTTAATGCATTTTTTTGTTTTTTTTTATATTAATCTGTCATTAAAAGCTCTGGATCGAACACAGAATCGTTTTTTTCCCTGTTTTATCCCCAGTTTTCGCCACAACTGAGCTATCATCAACATCCTGTATCTGGCTGGCTAGCTATTAGAAACCTTGTTTTTGAGTGACCAAATGTGCCTCAATAGCATTGACAGTGAGGCTCAACCATAATTATTAGAATTGAGTATTATTGTGATTTACGTACGGACTTTCGTGAGTTGCAACCGATACGACAAGACGCGAAGTCTACGTTCATAGTTATTTATTGATAATAGTAATTATTATAAGTCACATTTTAAGTAAATAAAATAAAAAATAAAAAGATGTGCGAAAAAAAAGAAATTGCGATACAACCGACACGCAAGCAATCGGAAATTCCATATTATGTTACTTATTTTTTTGTGTACAATAAAGAGTATTTGTATTGTATTGTAGATGTGTGTTCTTGAGTGTAAACAGAAAATCGGCAAACGTAGCGTGTGACGCTCTCATGCTAGGTGGAGTGACGATCATCATGTGGCTGCTAGAAATAAATCAAATCATCAAATTAGAACAACAGTGGATCATAAAACTGGATGAGAGTGGTTGACGGTGGAAGTCCTATCTCTAGCAGTGGATTGTAATAGGCTGATGGCGATGGATACACACCTTGACTCAGTTCCTAATATTGTAATGTAAGCAAGCATAACATGTATTGTCGGAGTGACCGACTTAGCTTGTAGGATCAGTAAGCTGAAGTGGCAGTGGGTTAGCCATGTCTGTCGAAGGACCGTTGGCCGTTGGAGCAGACGAGTCCTTGAGTGGAGACCGCGAATCGGCAAACGCAGCGTAGGGCGCCCCCCTGCCAGGTGGACCGACGACCTAAAGAACGTGGCTGGGGGGGGACTGGGTGCGGAAGGCAGAGGAGCGTGCGTTGTGGCGCAACTTGGGAGAGGCCTATGTCCAGCAGTGAACTGCGATAGGCTGAGTTGATTGATTGAAGCAAGCATTAGGAATGGGTTCTTTATTATTTAAGCCCGAAGGCTGTTCATAAATTAAAGTAAGCAATGTTGTAGGCGGAAGCCAGTAAAACAACTAACTATTACAGTCAAATAACTATTCTGAAAACTGACCTATCCGTACGTAAACTTAATTTAAGTTTAGTTGCGTTCAAGTACGAACTGGCTTTATAACAAAACGCTGGCGGCGTTACTGAACCTTTGCCTAACACATAGACTTCGAAGTTTGCATATAATTATGCCGGACATTTTAGCAACATTTTGAGTAACTCGGACTTAGGCTTTATGCATAATGAAAGCGGCGGAACGAGCGAGCGAGATCCATTATTTGTTAGCGGGGTAGATGAACTGTTACGAATCTTTGCTGAGAAAATTTATATGAATTTCTCGTTTAGGCAGCTGTCAGTAAAGGAGATTTATAATGTAGACAAGTCGTAGCTAAAATCATAGAAGCTCTATCAGAACTCTTGAAATTGATAGCTCGACTAACGAAAGGTGTCGGTATCCACGGAGTAAGAGATTTTTTTTAAAGAGTATAGGTACACAGAGTTTATTGCTCGCTTTTTTCTCTTTTCTCTTTACGTATTGGAACCGTGTAACTAAATTCTCGATATTTCATAAGAGCATGTAGGTACCTACTGTGTCTATTTGAAATAAAATCTTTTGAATTTTAACGAGCCATTCCCTAAAAATTAAGTTCAAAAAAAATCCCGCAGCCCACTCCTTTTTTAGGATTCCGTACCCAAAGGGTGCCAAATGGGACCCTATTACTCTCGTTACCCTGTCCGTCGGTCCGTCCATCCATCTGTCAGTCACAAGGCTGTATCTTTTGAACGGTAATAGGTAGCCGGTTGAAATTTTCTCCTAGTCCTATCACGAAAAATACTAAAAATAAAAAATAAAAGTCTAAAACCAAACGGGGTCCCCATACAAGAAACCTCGAAAAACATGCATTTTTATCAACGTTCTTGTTCCTACTCTATCATCGAAACGGTAATACATACCAGCGTCAAACTTGGTTTGTTTATAGTGCATACTATGTAGTATAGCAAAAAATTCTAATAATAGGGTAAACATAGACATATGTGGTGGTACCTGTGTAAGAAAGAGATGCAAAAATTCATATTTCACTGTGTTGATGTCTTTTGATGAACTCTCGTAAATTAAATCAGTTTCTATGGGGTATTAGGTCGCTGAGTGGTATGGAACCCTTACTGCGTGAGTCCGACTTGCACTTAGCTGCACTTTTTACATAAATGCATTGGCAGCCGGGTTTAAAAGTATGTCCAACGCGTAGTAACAGCATATTGTCCCCAACTAAATAGGATCTAGAATAGTAACAGTTACCAGTGAACGTTGTAGATGCAACAAAACACCAGCCCTTGTTTTACAGAATATAAGCTTGAGGGCATAATAATTCCGCTTCATGCACCTAGCGAAGTATCCACATTATAAAGAAGACAGCTGAGGGATCAAACTTCTAAGATCTTCGTTAACACTCGTCTCAACGTAGCTTAAGGTTCTCAGAATTCGATACTAAATCTGCTGCGGTAAGTTCTGCGGTAAGTTATTATGGAAATTAATCGTCTGAACGACTCAAACTTCGATTTGTAAGTTATGAAACGTTTGGATATCCAGATTGAGTTTCAACTATTGTAAAGGTTTGATGGCAGAATATTTTTGGACAAAAGGTTTGTTATGTAGGTAATTGGTAGGTAATGGTTTCTTTCTTGGGATTCGTTACGGTCGCAATCTGGTAACAAAATGAGTAGGTCAGTCAACTCAGCCTATCGCAGTCCACTGCTGGACATAGGCCTCTCCCAAGTTCCGCCACAACGCTCGGTCCTCTGCCTTCCGCATCCAGTCCCCCCCAGCCACGTTCTTTAGGTCGTCGGTCTACCTGGCAGGGGGGCGCCCTACGCTGCGTTTGCCAATTCGCGGTCTCCACTCAAGGACTCGTCTGCTCCAACGGCCATCGGTCCTTCGACAGACATGGCCAGCCCACTGCCACTTCAGCTTACTGATCCTACAAGCTATGTCGGTCACTCCGGTTCTTCTCCGGATAATCTCGTTACGGATTTTATCCTTCAAAGAAACTCCAAGCATAGCTCGCTCCATAGCTCGCTGAGCGACTTTGAATTTGTGGACTAGCCCAACTGTCAGTGTCCACGTCTCGGCACCGTAAGTCATGACTGGCAGGACGCACTGGTTGAAGACTTTTGTCTTCAAACTTTGCGGTATAGGCGACGAGAAGACTCGGCGAAGTTTGCCAAATGCTGCCCAGCCCAGACGGATCCTTCTGTTGGCTTCTTTTTGGAAGTTGTGTCTACCAAGCTGAATTGCCTGCCCTAGGTAGACGTATTCCGTTACAACTTCGAGTGCAGACCCTTCGACGAATATTGGCCTCGGCATGACATGCATATTGAACATGACTTTAGTCTTGTCCAGATTCATGCCGAGACCGACACGTCGAGAGGCTCCGTTTAAGCTGTGCAGCATTTCGCCCAGTTGTTCCAGCGACTCAGCCATTACAACGATGTCATCGGCAAAACGGAGATGTGAGATGTTCTCGCCGTTAACGTTGATACCCTGTCCAGTCCAGTCCAGCGTCTTGAAGACGTCCTCCAACGCGTTAGTGAACAATTTCGGGGATATTACATCCCCTTGTCTCACCCCTCTGCGCAGTTGGATTGGCTTCGTCCTTTGGTCCTGGAGCTGAACAGTCATGGTAGCAGCGTTGTATAGGCATCTCAGCATCTCTATATACCGCTCATCAATGTGACATTGCTGAAGAGCATCCAGAACTGCCCAAGTTTCGATAGAGTCGAAGGCCTTCTCGTAGTCCACGAATGAAAATGAGTAGGTGCCTGCCTAGTTCTCAAAATAAAATTCTTACTAGTCATTTTCCCAGCAGATTGTTTATTTGAATGCTGTCATTTACTCAGTCAGAAGACACAAAAGTTAATTAACTGCAAAAAATAACTATTGAAAAAATAAGTTTTTATTTTTAAATGAAATATACAGTCATTTTATGTAGTTTAAATGAAAGTAAATTTTATTTTTATCAATGAGTACTTTATTGTAATATTGTATCCGTATCAATCTAATTACCTGAGTATGTACTTAATACGCAGCTATAATTTATATTACATCCTGAGATTTTTACAAGCTTTTTACATTATTTTCAGTAGACGCAGCAGGTAACGTAATGTATATTTTTCCTTCATTGTCTGCTGTACGCATCTAGCTACCAAGTTTGAATACATGTTTTTTTTATTGTATAGGATGGCGAAACGAGCTAAAGGCCCATCTGATGTTAAGCAGTTACCTTTGCTCATAACAACTGCAATACCACCTAGGCTGTTGTCTAAATGATACCGCAAGCCGGTTCGCCAAACTGAGACATGAAGATGGAAAGTCTCATGTGATTGTAATTTCACCGGCACCCGTACCCTTCAGATCGAAACACAGCAATGCAAGCATCACTATTTGGCAGTGAAGTAGGTACGGTGGTAGTACTTCCCCGGACGAGCTCTTTCACAAAGGAGCTCTACTAATATGTTGAGATGTACCGTAAAATGCCCTTACTTTGCCCACAAGCCCTACTTTGCCTAAGGCATTAACTTAATTTATACACGAACTGACACTTTGTAACTGAACTATATGTTAGCGTTGTCATAGTTTTTAAAGCTCCCCAAGTACGGAAATCATAGCTATTACAGTTTGCTCAAAAAATAACTAGGCAAAGTAGGGCTTGTGGGCCAAGTTAGGGCAGTTTACGGTATTGAGATATAAATTAATGTAGATTCCGTATCGATCGGTACCTACCTTAAAAATGTAAAAATATACAATATCGCTTCCATATGTAGGCTCCATGTAGGGTCTTATCTTATGGCAAGATGTATGCCCAAAGTCTTGTCAAGTCAAGACCAAGATTATAAGCATAATTGAAATACCAGGCCCCTCAGAAAGTATTGCGAAAAAAAGTTTTTATATATGGGAGACTGGCCAGTTATAATGTTTTTCGAAAATATGATTATTTATAAGTAAAAATAAGTAAGTTCCAATTTCAAAATTTCCCTCCACATTTTTTGCGAGTTAATTCAAAGTATTGTGTCTCACTGAAATATGGATCTGCGCCGGGAACATTTTAGAGCTATGATTTTATACGATTTCAAGTGTCGCCTGAAACCGGATGAATCGTACGATAGACTTCAAATGGCATTCATGGATGAAGGCCCTTCCAAGGCAACCGTGTATCGTTGGTATAACGAATTCAAGCGCGGTCGACCAACTTTGGGGGATGACGAAAGAAGCGGTCGCCCTTTGACGGCTGTTACCGAAGAAAACGTGCTAGCAGTGAAAATTTTAATCCAAGACAATAGGCGAATTACATATCAGGAGATTCAACACATATTGAAGATTGGATCGGGAAGCGTTCACGAGATTCTACACAGCCATCTTCGCGTGAGGAGGATAGTATCACGCTGGGTGCCGCACAACCTCACCGATGCTCAGAAGCAGGCCCGGGTGGAATGGTGCCGTGATATGCTTAACAAATTTGAAGCAGGCTCGTCTCGGCGTGTTTACGACATCGTTACAGGTGATGAGTCCTGGATTTATCAATACGACCCAGAAACCAAGCGCCAGTCGACTGTTTGGGTGTTTCAAAATGAGCCAACGCCTACCAAAGTGAAGCGATCTAGAAGCGGGGGTAAGATTTTGATCGCTAGCTTTTTTAATTTGACTGGCCACTTGGTATCAATTCCCTTACGGGATCAAAGAAGCATTAATGCCGAATGGTATACTACCAAATGTTTGCCAGAAATTTTCTCTGTTATAAGCAACAAGCGACCAAACACAGGGCTCCGCGGGCTACTGCTCCACCACGACAATGCACCTGCGCACACCGCACTCAAAACGAGGGACTTCCTGGACAGCACGCCAGTCAAACTCCTGGGTCACCCTCCTTACAGCCCTGATCTAGCACCGTGTGACTTCTTTTTATTCCCAAAAATAAAAAATCAGCTCAAAGGGATACAATTTTCGTCGCCGGAAGATGCGCTGGCTGCGTTCGAGCAGGCTGTAAACGAGGTGTCTGCGGCGGACTGGAAAAAGTGTTTTGAAAACTGGTTTAGGCGCATGAATCTTTGTATAGAGGCTGGTGGAAAGTACTTTGAAAAGATTTGATAAAAATATATGTACGTATAGAACAATTTTTTTTAGTTTCGCAAAACTTTCTGAGTGTCCCACGTACATCTTGCTATTTAGTAAACTTAGTTTACTAAATTTGTGGTTTATTTAGTTAACTAAGTCATTGGGTTTTTTCATTAGAAAATTCTCAGTAGCAGCCCGGAGTCTAGATTTGTGCCCGGTCAATGGCAATAGGCTCGCCTCCTATTACATGGGACTATAACATAACTGGCGAAATGTGGGTGTACTATTACACCGCTGCCTACCCTTTCGGGGAAATACAGGCGTGATGTTATGTTATGTTAGGGGGTCGTAGCGATGCAATGACTGCGCGGATTGTACGATCTGCAAGGTTAAGCTGCACTTGCCACGGTCAGTCTGTGGATGGGTGACCGTTTCGTTACACATTGAGACCCCTCCGTGCCTCGGAGAGCACGTTACGCTGTCGGTCCCGGTTGTCATACGAATATCTATGGCAGTCGTTACGGGTAGTCAGAAGCCTGAAAGTCTGACAACTGGTCTAACCTCCGAATGTCAGTATTACCCAGTAACTGGGTTGCGGGGGTCTGATGGCAGTCGCTCCGTGTAAAATACTGATGTTCAGCCGCATCTGGCTAGACTGGAAGCCGACCCCAATATAATTGGGAAAGGCCAAGAGGATGATGATGTTATGTTATGTTAAGTTTATGGCTTGACTGAGGGACTTATTGAAGGAGGATGTTCAGTACTTGATTCTTATTCTAAAATATATAAAGAAAGTACCTTTATTTTTATCTCTTCTGTCGATTTCATCAATTACTGTGCACACTGTTTCGCGCTTACAAATAGAAGTTGCATGCGGTGAGGTGCTGTACCTAGCACGACATCGTCGGTCGCAATTTCCACCCTTTTCGCCTTTTGTACTAGCCAGTAGACTCCTAGTCAGTCAAGCGTGTGCAAGCATTTTTACTCGTGATGCGTGATTTATCGTGGAATATTTTCCAACTTTTTTTTTTCATTGTGTACGCTCTAGAATGAGCGTACATAGAGATGAGCCATATTATTGAATATGTCCCTCGTTGATCCAGCGTGTGCAAGCATTTTTACTCTTGTATGCGTGATTTCTCGTGGAATATGGTGACGACATCTGTGGTCTGGTGGTTCGAGTGTCGGACTGCTGATCACGAGGTCATTGTTGGTCCCGTAGTAAAAGTTGTTCATACCAATGAGTACAATTACCCCTTAAGAGGTTTTCAGTTATTTCAATAACATGTTGTATATTATAGGCTTTATTAAAGGCTTTTTTTTATTTTTTCTGACGACGTCTGTGGTCTAGTGGTTCGAGTGTCGGACTGTTGATCACGAGGTCGTGGGTTCGATTCCCACAGGACACAAATATTTGTGTGATGAACATAAGTATTTGTGTTGGTCTGGGTGTTTCTTATGTATTATAAGTATGTATTTCCAAAAAAAAAAAAAGTATATACGTATTATATCCATTGTCTAGTACCCATAGCACAAGCTCAGCTTAGTTTGGGACTAGATGGTGCCGTGTAAAAATGTCCCAAAAATATTTATTTATCTTATTTAATATTTTTCCAAATTTTTTTTCATTATGTATTAAAAAAAATTACGTTAAACAGTATAAATTTTACAGTATTCTTGAATGTATGCCTCGTTAATCCAGACATGATGTAGGTATATGAATATTGTGAAAAGAAGTAAATAAAATATACTCCAGAAATGTTGTGCTAAGGATTTAGGTGCGCTTTTCACTACAAGAATACAATGATTCAAAGTTTTATTAATCCTATATAAAAAAAAATAGAGTAAAGCTGTAGATACAAATAAATTAATATTCAGAGCGATGATGTATCCTTTTAGGCAACAGAATTTAATTTAAAAAATCTCTTTTCTGTCCGTTATCGAATTTGGAGCATGAAATTCGTTGAAAGTCTGAAGTACAAGCTTCTGTTTCTGGTTGTGGAAAATCGTGGTATTTAACATTCTCTTTTTAAATTGTATCTACTAAAAATATCAACTTATTACCCGACTACGGCAAATGGAGGGTTATGATTTTAGCAGGCTTAAATCATATGTATGTTATCTTATCCCTTAGATCTACTAAACTACTCGTCGAATGTTGACAGCTATGGTGTTGTTCGGTGTGGTGCCGGACGTAAAGAATTGCACCACCCTATATCTTCTCATGGGTGTCGTAAAAGGCGACTAAGGGATTCAACGGAGTATGGGCAGCAGCGTTCTCTGAGTATTTAACCAACCAACTGCGATCGTCAACCCGCCTGCATATCCCCCCCTTTCTGGGGGACGCCCTCGTCCAGCAGTGGACGTCTTTAGGCTGAAATGATGAATGATGAAGGCGTTATTGGAAGCAGCCTAGAAGAGAAGTTTTTAAATAATTTTAAGTTTTTTCATCCTAGAATATTTATATAAAAATGTTTCATACTCTTTTAAAAAAGTTTTTTTCGACGATACACCAGATGCATGGGCAGAACTTGAAAAAATTGTCGATATACGCCCCTCAAATTTTGATTTTTATAATTTCACTTGCATTATTCAGGCAAGCAAAACTCCCGCTAACCGCTTGAGAATTGTACCAAACCAAAATAATTTATGAAGGCGACGGAGCACGTCCATTGGACCGTGTGAAAGGACTGAAGGATTCACTTTCAGGATTGTTTACACTGTCGTGATGTGGGTGGAACTGACGTCTAAGCGGTTTAGTTTCTAACATTCCCTGGCTGAGACCGCAAATTGTGGTGTACAAGAAAACGCTTTTGTCTGACCGGTAGATACTTGGAGTCTTGGATCAGTTCAAAAGGCTCCTATACAAACTGCATGTTCTAAGATTAATGAAGTTTTGAACGTGTAGTCGCCTATACCGCAAAGTTTGAAGACAAAGGTCTTCAACCAGTGCGTCCTGCTAGTCATGACTTACGGTGCCGAGACGTGGACACTGACAGTTGGGCTAGTCCACAAATTCAAAGTCGCTCAGCGAGCTATGGAGCGAGCTATGCTTGGAGATTCTTTGAAGGATAAAATCCATAACGAGATTATCCGGAGAAGAACCGGAGTGACCGACATAGCTTGTAGGATCAGTAAGCTGAAGTGGCAGTGGGCTGGCCATGTCTGTCGAAGGACCGATGGCCGTTGGAGCAGACGAGTCCTTGAGTGGAGACCGCGAATCGGCAAACGCAGCGTAGGGCGCCCCCCTGCCAGGTGGACCGACAACCTAAAGAACGTGGCTGGGGGGGACTGGATGCGGAAGGCAGAGGACCGAGCGTTGTGGCGCAACTTGGGAGAAGCCTATGTCCAGCAGTGGACTGCGATAGGCTGAGTTGAACGTGTAGTCACAGACATAGTAAAAATATATACTAAGTGCTGCGAACATTCTTAGTGAAGTTAAAAAAATCGTGCTCCTTCGTGTACAACCAGTTCTCATGCACATACCGTGCACCTGAAGGATATTTGCTTTCGCGATTCTTACTGGACGATGCCACGACATGTGTACTGAGAGGGGTGAGCACGGTTTGAAGTGTATGTGTGTGCGTGAACGCTGGTTGTACACGAAGGAGCACGGTTTTTTTTGACTTCACTGTGTATGTTCCCAGCACTTAGTCTATATTTTTTACGTCTGTGTGTGTAGTGTCCAAGTATTCGCCGCAGTTTACACGTGATTAAGCAGATACTGAAGGGTGGACAGGGGTTCACCCCTGTTATGCATTATGAAGAGGTTGAGCTGTTACCTTTAAGTGTGTTTCACTTCACGGTAAATGGTGCAATGTTTTCCTTGCTTAAGATATTAATGACTCCTTTTACTCCACTCTTCTGTTCTTCCCTTCTGTTATCATTGTTGGCCTGTAATATTCCACTTCGGGGAAAAAGCCTTCGTCCTTGATTTCCACACCTAATTGTCTAGCTCGTCTCGTGATTTGCCTCGACGTCACACGCCTTATCAATAAAAAATAAAGCCTTTAATAAAGCCTACAATATACAAAGTTAAATAAATAAATAAATATTTTGGGACATTTTTACACAGCACCATCTAGTCCCAAACTAAGCAGAGCTTGTAATATGGGTACCAGACAATTGATGAAAATACTTATATACTTTTCTTTTGTAAATACATACTTATAATACATAAGAAACACCCAGACCAACACAAACCCTTATGTTCATCACACAAATATTTGTGTTCTGTGGGAATCGAACCCACGACCTCGTGATCAACAGTCCGACACTCGAACCACTAGACCACAGACGTCGTCAGAAAAAATAAAAAAAAGCCTTTAATAAAGCCTATAATATACAACTTGTTATTGAAATAACTGAAAACCTCTTAAGGGGTAATTGTACTCATCAGTATGAACAACTTTTACTACGGGACCAACAATGAAATCACGAAAAAAATCAGCTGTCCTCTAAATTTATGTTCACATGAATCGATAAAATGTAGGGATCAGCTGATTTTTCGCGATTACGATTACGTTTATACTGATGAGTAGGTACATGGACCCCTTCCCCCCCCCCCCTTTATTTTGTGCAGAGGATGGCCACCGTGTGGTTTTAGTCGGTAAGAGTCCGACATACCCCTTCGCCGTCCCCAGACGGAGGGTATCCATGAGGATTTCCACCCGAAAAAAAAAAAAAAATATGGTACATTGACCCCTTAAGTGGTTTTCAGTTATTTCAATAACACGTTGTATACAGGGTTATTTTTAAATAATTAGCTATTCTTTAAGGGAATACTGTACTCATCAATTTGAACAACTTTTATTAGGGACCAACCCTGAAATAGTGAAAAAAAACAACAGATCCCTACATTTGTGTTCACATAAATTGTCAAAATCTGCTGTTTTTTTGCGACTTCAGGGTTGGTCCCGGAGTAAAAGTTATCCGTACAGTCATCCCTTAAAAAATAACGAATGAATTAAAAATTACCCAGTATATAAGAATGACGTACTTACTTAGTCGTTATCAGGTTATAGTTGATTTATAATTAGCACTGTGTGGTCAGATTTGTGGCAAGCCGTCACGGATATTCGCTACGGGGCGCCAAACAGCAACGTTATCAGAATTTATCACAATATTCATGAGTATACCTTGCCGGCCGCTGCATAATTAACACGCTACGTGGTACGTGGTAAGTTTGTATGGTGTATTTTATGTGGAATCCTAATCTTGGATTAATAAGGAGGCAATCTATTATTAACTAAGCGCGTCTACTAATACTTTTTTTGGATTTTTTTTCCATTGGTGTACTAAAAAATAGTTAAAGCCACCCATTTGTATTATGTAGGTATCTACTGATGCAATTTCAGGAAAGGAAAAAATGCTGGAAATAATACACTACTGTCGAGACCTGAAATGAAGCAATTTACGGCCGAGTAATATTGGAAGTACGAGGCGAAGCCGAGTATTTTCCAAGTGATTTTTAAATAAACGAGGCCGTTAATTGCTATTTCGGCCAAGATTTGTATAGTACTTTTCTCTCATTGACGAGGAAACAATACACAAATTAATTCAACAGTACCTAATTTTCATTCGCAAAAATTCGTCCGCACGCGCTTCTTGGTCTATTTTCAAAAAATTTAAAAAAAAAGGGGTATTCAGCCTTTATAATGATGAAAATTTTGTACCTATAAATACCTAATTTATGTAAGTGTGTTCTTAAAAACCTCGGTAGCATAATTTAAAAAATAAAAACCGTTCAGCAATTTTTATTAGTGTCGTGTTGGATATTACCGGCCTGTTATTTCGTTGCGTACGGAAAAGAGTCGATTGATGTATTCTTTTTTTTAAATAATGAACCAATTTCCGAGCAAGTGGGAGAAAAGTAATTTATTTGCGACTTTGGTGGACTCAAGCAAAGAGATTTAAAAATAAAATATCATTAGCGAAAAAGGGTTGTTTAAATATGTTTCATACTCATACTCAAACTCAAAACTTTTATTGCATTCATGTGTACATAGGTGTTACATTTATAAGTCCTGTAGGTACTTATATGGTTTCAACATGAAACCCGGTAAGGGCACAGCAACATACTAATAAGTGATAGGTTCCATAGCAATGATAGATATGAAATTATTAAAAAATAGAAATTCGATTTGTATTAATAATAACTAATTTTCTTAATCTCAATTTTATTGATAATTTGTTATATAAATTAAATTTGTATGGAATTGTAAAATGTTTTTGTTAAAATTACAATTTGATTTGATTTGGAATAACTAAAATACCTAATTGACCATTTAAATTTACAATTTTTGATAAGTTATTAAACATAATCATTTAAATTTTATTTATTACAATAAGAAAAATAATGTAAGTCCAATCAAGAGTATGCTCCAATATTCATAAGATAATATAGGTATGGTTTGGTAACTAATAAGGTTTATAACTTGTAACTAATGTATTTGTAAGTATCTAGTTGGTAATTAACCCATAACAAGTTATATTTACTTTAGCTTAATTGAATTGCAATATTATTATTAAATTAATGTAGTGTTTAATTATTTAATTTAGTAGTAGTGTTTAGTTAGTAATATTTTATGTATTTAATTTTATGAACCTAATAATGTAATTTTAATCGTCTTATGTTATTTATTTCTTTCATTTTAGTGTATTGAGATATCTATCACATGCATTAATTTATATCTGGCCCTAAGAATTCTGCGACTGAGTAAAAGCAATTTTGTATTAGATGTTCTTTCAAGTATCTGTTGAATATATAAAATTTTTGTTCTTCTTTAATTTTTGCCGGTAATTTGTTGAAGATTCTAACTGCCATGTAGTAGGTACGGGCTTTGGTTGAGCATTTGATTCGAGAGGGTGGAATATCATATCCGTGCAGTTACGCTTAGTTGTTATCTAATAATTGTAGGTACCTAAAATTAGTTTTATGTGGTTGGTTAAATAGGTTTATGAAGGAAATAGATAAAATTATGACGTAGCGTAAAATTTGTTTTCATAATCATTGTAATTTTTAATGTTTGCCATAATAATAATTTCCTTAGATGGATTAAATTTGGGAATTTCATTACGTTTTACGAGTTTTTGTTTGTGGCTGCGGACTCAATTTTCTTTTCCGCCGTTTATTCTTCATTTTGTCGTAAAACAAAACCAATATAGCCTCTTTTTGTCATTTTGATAACTCATAAACATTTATTATAAACTTATGTTATGATCCGTAATCTCTGTTGAGCCGTTATTAAAACAGAAATTTCTTTGGAACTTGATATTGTTAAGACGAAAAGATCTGCTTGTAATTAAAGCCTATTAATTAATAAGGATAATTAAATTCAGTGTCACAATTTTTGGTGAACATTGTTAATTTTATTTAAATACTTTTGCCCGCGGCTTCGCTCGCGTAGATGTCTTTTATTGCACATCCCTTGGAAAATGTTCATCTTCCTGGGATAAAAATTAACTTAATGTTAATACGGGTTATGTTCTATATGTATGCCAAATTTCATCCAAATCTGTTCAGACCTTACAGTGTGATTGAGTAACAAACATCCAAACATCTTCACAAACTTTCACATCTAAATATATAAAACAAAGTCGGGTTAGTTCCATCATTTATAACTTAAGAACGGCAAAACTGATTTTAAAGAAATTTGGCATACAGATTAACCCTTTTTATAAAATAAAATTATATTTTTTACTCGTATTTTATATTTAACATAAAACATAACCAGCCCATTACTGTCCCACTGCTAGGCACGGGCCTCTTCTCAATACGAGAAGGCTAAGGCCTTAGTCCACCACGCTGGCCTAGTGCGGGTTGGCGGACTACACACACCATTGGGAACTGTATGGAGCACTCTCAGGTCTGCAGATTTCCTCACGATGTTTTTCTTCACCGTTAAAGCAAGTGATAATCGAATATAAATCCTATACATTTTATATTTGTGTTGTAAATATTGTACATTTGTAGATAGATTATTTAGTTTTAAAGCTAAATTAGAGCTATATTATGTGTTTAATATAACCCGGATTAACATAAAAGCTTCTTTTTATCCCGGGAAGATGAACAGTTACCGAGCGATGCGCGATAAAAGACATTCACGCGGACGAAGTCGCGGGCATAGGCTAGTTTATAATATTAGTAGGATTATTTGCTGTCGCTTTGACTGGCAATGGTTTGTCTTTGTTGCTGACCAGTACATCATCAACAGATCTAAGGCCGCAGCGTAACAATAGATCTATTGTGTTTTTCTCATTAGTGAACATTTAAATCAGTTTATGAATTAGTTAATCAAAGGTTTGCCAATTATATGATGGACGTCAAGCTCATTTTTCAATCATCATTTTGGTTGGTACACAAACATAATAAAAGACGTGTGGCACTCGGAGACTGCCGCGGTAAAGCTATTGCATAGCATTTTTTATGTTAATACAAAGAGGAGGTGCCCTAACGCCGAAACTCTAAGCAGGCATGAGTCACCAGATTGCGGGGCGAAGAGGGGGATTACGCATGCGCAGTAACGCCGATACAACCAATGCCACCTAGAGGCGATTTGCAGAACTAAAGAGACAAGCGTGATATTTCAAAAAGTCATTAAAAGTTCTGCTATTCATCGATAGATGGCAAGACTAAAAAGTATCACCGCTGTGCCGGTCGGAGTGGGGGGTGTTAGGTTATTTTCGTTACGGAATTTCTGGATTCGGTCTCCACGCTCAAGGCCCGCGATAGAACCTATGCAATAGCTTAATAATAGGGGAATAGGTGTTAGGTTAAATCAATATAGAATTTACAGTGAGAAGAAACTTAGATGTTTTTTTATTTATTTATGCAACCTAAAGGATAGGAAACCTAGATAAAAGCCAACTTGATGTTACGTAGTTGACTTAACTCTTATTAACTGCAATACCACCCCGGCTGTTGCCAAGTGGTATTGAAAAGCGCGTCCGCCAAACTGAGACATGAAGATGAAAAGCCTCATGTGATTGTAATTTGACCAAGGTGGACCGACGACCTGGTGAAGGTCGCGGGAATCCGCTGGATGCGGAAGGCACAGGACCGGTCGTTGTGGCGATGCTTGGGGGAGGCCTATGTCCACCAGTGGACGTCTTTCGGTTGAAATGATGATGAATGATGATTGTAATTTCACTGACAGCCGTGACCTCCCCCCTCCTCCAAGCAAGCTCTGTCACAAGAAGCACTGCTATTATTAAATAAACCCACACCTTTTTATTACAAATTCGTGCAAACAAAACTATTTTTGGTAAAAAAGTAGATTTTCGTTTCTTGACGTTTATATAACATTTAATTAACAGAAAAGTATTTACGAATTAATTAATCAAAAATTGAATTAAATCGTATTACAAGAAAACAAGACTTAGGACTTTATTCATGGCGCGACGCGACGCAGATTTGCATCGATTGCCGATATCGGTCAGATATCGCAACAACATGTGTTCGAAGAAAATGTATTGAAAATCTTAAATGTCTTCAGACAAGATCGCATGGATTGACGATATCGCTCACAGATCTGTTCGATATCGAATTGCATGTACACACGGCTACACATCATGCTGTACATTTCCAGTATAAGCTGACCTCGCATTGTATAGGTTTTCCTTACAACGCGAGGTCAGCCTATACTGGTTCTGTACAGCTTGATGTGTAGCCGTGTGTACCTTCTAATGACCTGCCTATTTCAAATAAATGTACGGGGGCGTGCGAGCGCTGGCACTTGTTTCGAATTGCACGCGATTCTCTGTTCGGGATATCGATGAGTGACTTCTGTTGCGCAACTAGTAATCTGTTGGAAATATTTTTGGTATCAATTAGAACGCACGTACAACTCGAGTCGACAGTCGATACGATATCGCTCGCATCGCATCGCGTCATGAGTAAAGTGTGAACTGATGCTTCCAACTGCCAAAATGCAGTGCTATTTGACATTTGAAAGCGTTGAATAAGTTCACGCTTAGATTTATCTCTGAATGTAAGCCTAAGCTGTCTTTATTGTTCTAAGCTTTATTTACAGACGCTTGAATAATTGTTGTAACTGGTAGATATTTCACATCGAGAAGTAAAAATATAGCAGTAGGTACACTTTTTACCAAATAAATTAAAACAAAGAAAACACATTTCACGCAGAAAAAACCATAATTCCGCAGCGCAATTAATATGGTATAACAAATAACAATAAAGTTATAAGCAAAAATAGCAAGGAATCGTATGAAGTCAAAGACATTAGCAAAAACTCTACAACAATTCAAACTAGTGAAAACAGTATTCTACTTGGAGCGTTGAGTGCTTCTTACTTTTCTCCAACACTTAGCTAGGGCTTTATTGCCTAGTATCACATTTTAAACGCTCACCATGTCTCAATGGCTATCAGGACATTCCTGATTGTAGAAACATACATACATCCTACTAATAGGAGCCATCTAGCATAGTGAGTGACAATTTCAATGTGTTAAAAACAACCTAGGTGATTTTTGAAATATTATGGGTGCGAAAATATGGATTTTTGATTATTTGTTTGTCGGTCAATCACGTTGAAACGGCTGAATGGATTAAAATGAAATTAGGAACACAGATAGATCATGGCCTGAATTAGGTAACACAGTATACTTTTTATTGACATACCACGGCTAGAAAAAATATATCGGACGGTGGTGACCACAGAAATCTATATAATAAGGTAATAAAGTGGTAAAGGCATGCGAACTTACGTACAGGTGTCTCGTAGGACACCAGTGCGCGAACTGTTTGCTTGATCATCAATGCTGTTTTGGACGCGGAGTCCCTAACGCTGTATTTTTCAGCATATCTTAAAGCGAATTTTTTTAGGCTTATTTTATTTTGCAATGAATACTAGAAATATGGTGGGCGTGATTGCGTATTTATATGTTGGTAGCGGCAAATCGGCAACACGCGTTCCGGTATTAAAAGACAGTAGATACAATTTATATTACCTTATTATTTAGATTTCCATGAATTATACCTATGATATGATATTCCAGTAACTTACTAAATAATACATCTCTCGGCTTGAGAGAATTCAAATGAAATTTTTAAAATACTTATGCCACCGCTTAAAATGCAAATATGCTTCAAAAGATTACTTAAAACTGTGTGCTAAGTTCCACATTTTACCATTGACTATACAGCGAGAAGTAGCGGATGTCACATTTATAATGAAGATCATATCGGGTACCGTTGATTGTCCCGATTTCCTTTCAAAAATAGCCTTTAATGTACCAACGAAGACCGGAAGTATTATATCCACGCATCTTACTGTACTCAGTCACTATTCGTGAAGACCTATTATTGGCAGAATGTATCTTATTTAACATTGTTATAATAAAGTAATTGCTGTTGATCTTCCAAATAATAAATAAATAACTAGTTAGTTACTAAACTTGTGAAATTTTTGACAGAAAAAAATTCTCTATAACAGAAGCCAACATGGCCGCCCCATAAGTACGTGCCTAATGGACAGGGTTCAAGTAAGTATACACCTGCATTACTAGACTCGTTAGTTGGCGGGTACCACGAATGCATTTCACTAACACCTAGTATCTATTTCAGTAATCTACCACTACCAGGTCTGTGTAATCTTGGAGAGTGTAGTACCTAGGTACTGGTTTTCTGTGGTGTGGTCTGGCAATGTTACATAGTAAATAAAGACTATAGATGTGTGAATATTGTAGGTCTGTAAGGTGTAATATCATTACTGAGGTCCTTTTAAGACCTCGTTTATGGACACGCGGTGCGTCGGGTGGCGCGTAGTGCAGGGTGACACGCGGGCGTGACGCGGCACGTCACGCGGCTCTCGGTTGTGATACCAGCGACGGGGCCCACGGTGGAGCCCGCGGCGTTACGACACGACAAATACAAGCATATTATGGCGATCGCAGACTACACCGCCGCGGGCACAGTGTCGCCTGCCTCGTGTGCCGCCGCAAGCAACGCTTCATATATATTCAAATATGAACAAACCTCCTTCATCATCATGATTTCAGCCGAAAGAAGTCCACTGCTGGACATAGGTTTCCCCCAAGCAGTTTGGGGGGATATGCCATAATTACCACGCTTGGCAGGCGGATTGGCAAATCTTTCAATAAAAAATCGCTTCTCTCGCGTGAACGCTCTCATACATGGCCATACGTTTGAATTCACCGCGTAACGCGCCGCGCACCACACTGTGTCCATAAACGAGCCCTCAGGGTTGAGTTAAAGGACATCAGCTAATATAGGGTTACACGATATATTAATATAAATTGATAATTAATCTTAACCTTAATTTTATGTTTTGAGTCAAGCCAGTGTGGATGAAAAATACACGCTGAGTACCTATTAATTTAGTAGTTTAAAATTAATTAACAAAAACAAAAAACCCGACTGCGTGTAAAAATAACAGAAAAGATATAAACAAGACAAGACTTATCAACATGCAGTCGGAGGCTACGTATGTTTTTGGTCATGAATTACATAATAGTTCATAGGTAGCCTCCGCCTGCGTGTTGATAAGTCTTGTTTATATCTTTTCTGTTATTTTTACACGCAGTCGGGTTTTTTGTTTTTATTAATAAATTTTTTTATTTTAATTTTTTTAGTTTTGTATTGTTTTATTTATCATACTATTAATGTTTTTTTTGAAAAGTCAAATTCATTTTTAACGTTGAATATTTTGTTATTTTTTAGCATTTTTCATTCCAAATTACATTTAAACATATAAGTTGTATATATTTTTGTAAAGCATTTATAAAACTCTTTATTTTGATACCCCAATCGATAGTTTTTGACGGAAAAAAAATTTTTTGAAGAGGTAATATGGCGCCAAAAAGCGGTAATTTTAATTTTTTAAATTTTGATGTACCCAGTGTCACTCTCAGAATTAAGACGAATCTAACGACACCTCTCAATCTCAAATCCATCAAGCCGTTTAGGCCACAGAGCGTGCCAAAGAAATATACATACATACATACATAAATACACTCGAAAAACATAACCCTCCTTCTGGCGCAGTCGGTTAAAAACAGATTCCATATCGATTTTATAATCGATTGGTAGGATGAATTTAAATGAATACTTTCCCGAAAATTTAATAAAGAAATGTTTACTATGTAATAACAGCCTTACTAATAAAAATATTTAACACAGCTGATTAACAACTGTATACTTATACATTGTATAAGCTATGGATAAGAGTTACACACTCCCTTTACTAATAATCAGTGAGCAGGCATTGTATAGTTATAAATTGGCTATAACAAAAACCACTGGCAACTTTATTCGGAAACGTTTTGAAACTCGATTACAAAATTAAAGAGATTTTGTGACAAGTGTTTAAAAAGCGTATAATATTTTTTGTGATAAATACCATAAAATGGTGGCCGATTTATTGTTTTGTAATATATCTATAAATAAGTTTTATGTTTTCCTTACAATAAAAACAGAAAATTATTTTGACATTTTAAGTTTATGAACGCACCTTTCAACTGAGTTTCAAACATTGTCTAACGCTCCGACACATGTGTTAGTTTACAACAAAGAGATTTTTTTATGCTAGTTTGTGGGGCAGGGATTTTACCTGATTGTGAATAGCCATAATTACCTAACGATTAAATAAGTACAATACTATTTTGATTTTGGCTAAGTTTCTGGTGAATAAATAATTTACTTACTTATTATGCTTGTATTTTTTGATAAAATTGTTAGAACTGTGTAAAATTAAATAATGGCGAATAATAATAGGAATATTGCATTTATTTTACTGAATCTATTTCATGCGAAAGTCTGATTGTCTGATAGCCTGACATTCGAAACGAATTTTGGTAACGGTTTATTTAATTTTCTTGCTTTTTCTGTTCTTCATGATCCATTTTATCAAAAACTTCGAAATAATGTAAGATATACGCTTGTTATACAAGGGTCGGGGACTGAATAACGGTTGCGTAATATCTCATACAATTTTGACACCCATGTAACAGATGTATACAACTGAACTGCCAAAAATCTTTTATTGGTAATGAAAGCGTTATAACTCTGGTATACATCGTAGGTAAATCTTTATTAGTAAGGCTGTAAGTATATAATAGTTTTAGTAAAACGATTAAATATGAATTACAATTACATTAAAAAAAGTGAAGATTTGTTTGAGTTGAATGGCATCCTGATTTTCGGAAATAAAATATATTGTAATAAATTGAAAAGCCCCTGGAAGCCGAACCCAAAATAGTTGGGAAAAGGCTCGTAGGATAATGATTTTTAAATTGACACTATATACTAATCGAAATAAAAATAAAAAAGTTAATTAACAAAAAAAAAAACCCGACTTCGTGTAAAAATTACTGAAAAGATGTAAACAAGACTAGTGTAGGTAAGTATATGTGAAAGTATCAAATCAACACGCAGGCGAAGGCTACCTATGGACTATTTAATTTATGTAATTCATGACTAAAAACATACGTAGCCTCCGCCTGCGTGTTGATTTGATACTATCACATATACCTACCTACACAAGTCTTGTTTACATCTTTTCAGTTATTTTTACACGCAGTCGGGTTATTTGTTTTTGTTAATTAACTTTATTTTCAACACACTTGCTCGTAAAGTGGATCTTATTGCACCGCTTTTAGGTTCATAATGTAGCTTATAACGCACGCGTGCTTTTTACATTATATTATCGCACTAGTGCTTTTTACTTTACAGTTTATTTTTAAATCGCAGCAAAGAGTTTTTATGCCTAAACAGAATAAAACAACTGTATTAATTAAAATATTATAAATAAACATTTCATTTCATCAAATTATTTATTTTTGTCAACAAATTAACATTAATTTGTGTTATAAATAAAATAAAAATTATTATATTTTTAATATTAGGCTGTTTGGCGGTTTCCTTCGACCATCTGCGCGCGCATAGCTGTGTGTCACCGTGGGATTACAGTAATCCGCGCGCCATTTTTCACAAATTCATTATTTGTCTAAAATGTGTGTAGGTGTATTTTTTTCCTCGCAAGTTTGTTGAAAAACGTCGTATGACACGCGTGAGCATTGACTATTATACTCTCGGCTCCATTACGCCCTCGTCTTCGGCTCGGGCTGCAATCCAGCCTCGAGTAGAATAGTCAACATAGCTCACTTGTATCATAATGTACTATTATATGTTGTTTGTACAAACAACACTCAACTAGAATTATTTCAGTAGTGTTATAACACTACTGAAATATACAAGTTATCATGATTTTATAAAGCAAATTGCAGTTTCTGTAATACTTTTCAAGTTGTGAGGTGTAGACATAATTTTCTTTTACTTACTTCAAATAAATAGCAGAATGTTTACCTAAAACAACCTTTTAAACTAAATTAACTTGACAAATAGGAGATTTAAAAGGTTGAGTATAAAATAAATGAATTTGGTAGCGAGCTGGCAAATGAATTATACTTATCCCTTTCTTTCATGTTTTTCAAATCAAGTTAAGATAGTATTAAGTAAGAACGTATAATTAAGTTATATTTTCGAACCAAGTTTTTATTTGGATCTGGCAGAGTCTTGCTCCGGAGTTCGATTTCTGAGTTCTGAGTAACAAAAGAGTTTTTTTTCTCTATCTTTAAATGTATTTCTATGAATAACCCGTTACCCGGTAAACCGTCTAGGCTACAAAAAATATTCTTCGAACACAACTTCAGTCCTTGTTCTCCATTAAAGAAAATAAGAATTTTATGAAACATGGAATTGTTTGGTGAGGGATTCAAAGTTACTTTCACTCGTTCAATCGATATGGAATTTTGGTATGCGATGTAGTATCGGTTGTGGCGAATTAGTGTTTGTGTCGTAGGATAATAGGATAAATCGAATCTTTGCGAAAATCCTAGGATGATTGCAAAAGATCGGATAATTGAATGGATACGAACGATAGCGAAAAACTTTCATATATTCCAATTATCCAGTTCTTTGCAATTGTCTTGGAATTTTCGCAAAGATCCGTTTTTAGGGTTCCGAAGTCCTACAAGGAACCCTTATAGTTTCGTCATGTCCGTCCGTCTGTCCGTCTGTCCGTCTGTCCTAATCCTTTACAGCTTAATAACTTCTACAGTTATAAACATAAGTGAATGAAATTTTGTTAAAAAATATTCTACATATAGATCTAAATTTTAAAAGAATAAAAAAAAAACGTTTTTCCGTATTTTAGGGGTGGCGTCCATACATGTGAAATGGGGAAAAAAAAAATTTTTCGCTGCACCCCCTCGTGTGGGATATCATTGAATAGGTCTACTAAAATGAAGGTAATGTTTGATACACCACTTTTTTATCAGGTGTACCATCTGCGAAATATAACCTGCCAAAGTGGCTTGCAATGTGTCCCCCCCTGCCATTTCTAAACTATGCAATGTAGAAACTTATAATCCTCCACATTGATAGACCTTTGTGAAAACTCTCTTTTAAAATTATTTTGAGTATAATGTGATTATAATTTTTTGAGTTATAGAGAGAAAACTGAAAAATACTTAAAACGTCCTAGTTCAAAGGTCATTGACCTTAGAGAAAAATTATCATAGCAAATAATGCTCCCTTAGCTACTTTCTATTTGAAAAAATCACAAAAAGTAACTTTAAAATGACACACTTTTTAAATTTGGCTTCTTGAATTTATCGCTAGATGGCGCTACTAACAACACGCTCTGAGTCGCGAATGCTGCCGATTATTGCAAAAACTAAAATAGCCATGATTAATATTCGATTTGATTTGTTTGTAATTACACCTACTTAAGGAACCCTATAATACTGAGCATGGCTCGACATGCTCTTGGCCGGTTTTTTTTGTTATGACATATGAATGTGCCAGGTGAAAGAATTTAGTAGTAGTAGTAGAGATCCTTTGTGAAAGAGGTCGTCCGGGTAAGTACTACCTCCGTACCTACTTCTCCGCCAAATAGTGATGCTTGCATTGCTGTGTTTCGGTCTAAAGGGTACGGGTGCCGGTGAAATTACAATCACATGAGACTTTCCATCTTCACGTCTCAATTTGGCGAACCGACTTGCGGTACCATTTAGGCAACAGTCTAGGTGGTATTGCAGTTTTTATGGGCAAAGGTAACCTTAACATCAACCTAAACTATACAAAATTTAAATAAAGAATGAATAAGGGAATGGAACGTGTAGGGGTTTATTTTATTTTTAACCGACTTCAAAAAAAGGAGGAGGTTATGTATTCCGCGGTTTTTTTTTTTTTTTTTTTTTTTCATGTATGTACACCGATTACTCCGAGATTTATGGGCCGATTTACGTGGTTTTTTATTTGGTAGAGGAAGCCCGCGCGGTGGTCACATATACATTTTATTGACTTAGGTTGAGCAGTTTTTTAACCAGCTTCAATAAACGAGTTTATTTTAGCTTCGCCTATCTAGATGATCTGCTCATTGGTACGTTTTTCTGAGAATTCTTGGCCGATATGCGTGTTTTTTTTCACTATAGTGATTGGAGGTTTGGAAGAACATGAGCGAGACTTTGCCCAGCAGTGGGATAGCAAAGTTTAATAAAAAATGTATTCTGAAACTGGTTATATAAACATTTATGAATGAACCGTCGCAATTATCAACTAAAAAGTATGAAATAAAAACTTTTTAACTAAAAAGTAAAAAATAATCATTGTATGTATTTTAAAATCTTAACATAAACCAACGTTTTGAAGGCCGCGCGTGATTTTCATGTACGTTCACATTGTAGCGTTGTGGATCTCATTAGTTTAGTCGAGTGAACGATATAAAACTTAACCGGTGTTGCGCATCCCTAAAATGTGTGCACAACACTAGTAATCGCGTTGGCCTCTGTCATTTTCAACCACTGTTGCCAGGTCTCCCGATTTTCCGGGAGATTTACAGATTTTCCTAGAAATCTTCCGTTTTCCCGATTTTCAACAAAAACATCCCGATTTTTTACAATCTCTGTATAAAGCCTAATAATAGGAATAAGATCAAAATCTGGCAAAAAAAACTGCATAAAATGAAGCAGACGGATAAGTTGCTGCCCTGAATATTTCCGTCACTCCCTGTGTATCGTATGTTCACTAAACACTTACATTTAAATTCAATTTTTTTTATTACACAGGGCAGTAAAATTTAAAAAAATAAAACTGCTTTGATTTTAATATATATACAGCTGGAATGGTGGCAAAATATAATACCGTGACTACTTCAAAAACTTTTTGTTGAAAAACATCATCTCCCGATTTTTTCCATTTTTACTCAATACATCTCCCGCTTTTTTCATAATAAGCCTCCCGGACTTTGAAAATCGGACCTGGCAACACTGTTTTAAACACAGCAGCTTCCAAGGAAGTAACTATTCCTTCTGGAATACATATTTTATCCCCAATCTCAGGTGAGTTCTTTATTAATCTAGCTAATATATTATAAACAGTGTATTAGGGAACTGATTCTATCATACGATACGATCTTGTTAATGTTTAATTTCTAACATTTTCATGGCCAGCCACGCGGTCATGCTTACTTCCTGTCTCAAGAAGCTAAAATATGTGTAATTAACTGCTGCATCAGCTCTATGCTATGCCTTACAGTGTGCTGCAACCTATTTCATGTGCCATCAGCGAAGATCACTGTCCTTCTATATGTTTTGCACGCCTCGTGTCACTTAAACTACAATTATGCACCTGTCATATACTATGCTGTGACTGCACCCTTTACTGCCTGTTAACCGCTGTGATGTGTGAGCTTCCACTATCCTCCTTCATCACCGTTCCTTGTGTCACTAGAGGGCGGAGAAGCTACCACATCGCACGCGGTTGTATTAACCTGGCCGCCACTAACATGCGCACCCTTCTGCACGCTTCCAGGGTTCTACCTTCCGGCTGGACTTCTACCTTCCGGCTGGACTTCTACCTTCCGGCTGGACTTCTACCTTCCAGCTGGACTTCTACCTTCCGGCTGGACTTCTACCTTCCGGCTGGACTTCTACTTTCCGGCTGGACTTTTACTTTCCGGCTGTACTTCTACCTTCGGGCTGTACTTCTACGTTCCGGCAAGAGGCGTACCCGCTGCAACCACGAGGCAGCGTCTACCTGCTGCCCGCCGGCCTGCCGTACCATCCACGTGGCGGAAACGAGGGACGGTACCCTTACCACCTTCCTTCCAAAGTGTGCGAACGCTCAGTGAACAATAGCCTTACCCGCGACCTAGCCGAGTGTTTTTCAATATATGTATTAAATCTCCGAGTGTTATCTAATTATCTCTCAACACACATCCCTATGTCACTGCGGTGCCTCACACCGTAGTGACACCTTTTCTTTTGTAGCGGTCTGCGCAGCTTACCTGCGTAGACTCTAACCGTTTCAACATAAGCTGTTTTTTACTATAGATATGCGCTCAACTGTACGTGGGACACTCAGAAAGTTTTGCGAAACTAAAAAAAATTGTTCTATACGTACATATATTTTTATCAAATCTTTTCAAAGTACTTTCCACCAGCCTCTATACAAAGATTCATGCGCCTAAACCAGTTTTCAAAACACTTTTTCCAGTCCGCCGCAGACACCTCGTTTACAGCCTGCTCGAACGCAGCCAGCGCATCTTCCGGCGACGAAAATTGTATCCCTTTGAGCTGATTTTTTATTTTTGGGAATAAAAAGAAGTCACACGGTGCTAGATCAGGGCTGTAAGGAGGGTGACCCAGGAGTTTGACTGGCGTGCTGTCCAGGAAGTCCCTCGTTTTGAGTGCGGTGTGCGCAGGTGCATTGTCGTGGTGGAGCAGTAGCCCGCGGAGCCCTGTGTTTGGTCGCTTGTTGCTTATAACAGAGAAAACTTCTGGCAAACATTTGGTAGTATACCATTCGGCATTAATGCTTCTTTGATCCCGTAAGGGAATTGATACCAAGTGGCCAGTCAAATTAAAAAAGCTAGCGATCAAAATCTTACCCCCGCGTCTAGATCGCTTCACTTTGGTAGGCGTTGGCTCATTTTGAAACACCCAAACAGTCGACTGGCGCTTGGTTTCTGGGTCGTATTGATAAATCCAGGACTCATCACCTGTAACGATGTCGTAAACACGCCGAGACGAGCCTGCTTCAAATTTGTTAAGCATATCACGGCACCATTCCACCCGGGCCTGCTTCTGAGCATCGGTGAGGTTGTGCGGCACCCAGCGTGATACTATCCTCCTCACGCGAAGATGGCTGTGTAGAATCTCGTGAACGCTTCCCGATCCAATCTTCAATATGTGTTGAATCTCCTGATATGTAATTCGCCTATTGTCTTGGATTAAATTTTTCACTGCTAGCACGTTTTCTTCGGTAACAGCCGTCAAAGGGCGACCGCTTCTTTCGTCATCCCCCAAAGTTGGTCGACCGCGCTTGAATTCGTTATACCAACGATACACGGTTGCCTTGGAAGGGCCTTCATCCATGAATGCCATTTGAAGTCTATCGTACGATTCATCCGGTTTCAGGCGACACTTGAAATCGTATAAAATCATAGCTCTAAAATGTTCCCGGCGCAGATCCATATTTCAGTGAGACACAATACTTTGAATTAACTCGCAAAAAATGTGGAGGGAAATTTTGAAATTGGAACTTACTTATTTTTACTTATAAATAATCATATTTTCGAAAAAAATTATAACTGGCCAGTCTCCCATATATAAAAACTTTTTTTCGCAATACTTTCTGAGGGGCCTGGTACATTATATTTACATGACGCAAAGGGTCAATCACGCGCCGCATTCAAAACGTTGGTTTATGTTAAGATTTTAAAATACATACAATGATTATTTTTTACTTTTTAGTTAAGGTTTTTGAAGTCGGTTTTATTTTTTGTTAAAAAGTTTTTATATTTACTCTTGTTTGTAAAAAGATTATACAATCTCTAATCAAATTATGGACACCGACAGCCAAGTCTTGTGCTACAGCTAAACAATATCGCTAGAGTTTCAAACAACCCTCATGGGAAAACTGTTATTAACATAGATACAAGTTACTAGTAATCTCAGGTTTGCGCACCACTCAATATTAATCGATTAGAGTGGATATTAGTTGTGTGTGTAACACTCGATCATTGTTCGAGAGCATTCAGGTACCATTACGTGCCGTCTTCGTGTCGTGTTTCAATCCGTTTTGCACACAGCTATATAATATGTCGTAGGATGATCGGAAAAATCGTATCTTTGCGAAAGTCCTAGGATGAACCGGATAGTTGGAATCTGTGAAATTATTTCGTAATCATTTGAGTTATTTTCAGGATCATTGCAAAAATCCAGCTTATATTAGGTAAGACGCGAAAAACCACTCACATGATGAGCGCTGATTGACTGATATGAACTTTATGCACTGACGGATGCGCTGATTGGCTAACGGCTACATTCCTTCGTATTTCAAGCCATGTTCTGACCAACCAGAATTAAGATGTTATAAATCGACTCATAGATTAGCCACTCAGCGTTCAAGTTTCCAATTATGCTAAACGAACTGGGATTTTTGAAATTATCTTATCATAACGAAATTCTTTCCGAGATTCCAATTATCTAGTATTTTGCAGTCATCCTAGGAATTTCGCAAAGATACGATTTTTCCGATTACCCTACGACATAAATACCCATGCCATATAGAATTAATGCCTCATTGACATTATTCCACACTGCGAGAGCATAATCTGATGTTATGACGTAATCTATGTAGGTATGTACCTACAGAAACATGACACATAACTGGGACACGACTTAATAAAGGAATTTAATATTTTAAGGCGAATATATTGCTTGTGGA
This sequence comes from Asteroscopus sphinx, assembly GCA_949699075.1. NCBI lineage: Eukaryota > Metazoa > Arthropoda > Insecta > Lepidoptera > Noctuidae > Asteroscopus > Asteroscopus sphinx. The sequence goes on from OX453013.1 coordinate 20,347,985, forward strand.
TTAAGCAGAGATATTAAATGCTTATGTAGATTTTATAATACATGGAACTGCATAGTTCTTGGCTTAGAAAAGGCCACCCATTTTTTTTTTTGGATTCTGTTAAAGGTAGATTGGTTGTTCGAGACTAAAAGAGAATGATAATAGGCAACTTCGTAACAAATGCTCGATGTGAAACTGCATCATAATATGTAAATTAAGAGACTTGTGCTTGAAAATAAGCGCTCATTCTTATAGAACGAACTCCAGCAATATGCTAATGATGTCTAACACTTCCGCCTTCGACAGATGACCGTCCATCTGGGGAAGGCGGGGTTCAATCCATGAGGATTTCCAAATCGAAAAAAGGCCCATCAGTACCAGCCCTGCCAAATGGCATGTCGTGGGCATGTCAGTCAATAGGCAATTTGTTGCCAATCGACTATTGTTGTTAGGGACCCTACCAGTCGACCCTACTAATCGGCCCTACCAATTGGCCCTACCGATCGGTCTTACCGATTGACCTTACCGATTGGCCCTACCGATCGTAAGCCAAAATGTGCCGTTAGTAGACACCTTAACAAAAAGCTAACAGGATAAAACCAGATAAAACAACGAACTCCAGCAATATGCTAATGATGTCTAACCCTTCCGCCTTCGACAGATGACCTTCCATCTGGGAAAGGCGGGATTCAATCCATGAGGATTTCCAAATGGAAAAAAAGGCCAATCAATAGCAGCCCTGCCAATTGGCATGTCGTGGGCATTTCAGTCAATAGGCAACTTGTTGCCAATTGACTATTGTTTTTAGGGACCCTACCAATTGGCCCAACCGATCGGTCCTAACGATTGGCCCTGCCTATCAGCCCAATTTTGATTGGCCCTACCGATCGAAAGCCTGCCGCCAAACTGGGCCGTTCGTAAGCTAACAGGATAAAACCAGATAAAACATACCTAATTCTCATCATGAGCAAAACAACTTCGAAACATAAACAGTAAGAACATCACAATCAAATAAACCTTTTATTAGCGACACAGCCAAAGACGGCTGGCTGCTGGCTGGAAGCTGAAAAAAGTAAACAAGAAAAAAAAATCCTCGTCAGAATTTTATTTGGTTCATTAAACAAAGGTAGGCCAGACGAACTTCGAAATGAAATACACCGGCCGGATGTAACCGATTCTAATTTTCCGAACGAATTAATTCCAGAGTTGCCTTCTAAGAATGTCAATGGACAGACACAGACACATTTTTTCCATCAAATTTAGTGGGTTTAATTTAAAAAATTGACGCTCAACATCACCTTCTCGTGAATAACTGTAGGTCTTAATAGTACATTACTGTCGAGGCCTGAAATAAAGCAATTGACGGCCGAGTAATATTGGAAGTACGAGGCAAAGCCGAGTCCGAGTCTTCACTCCGGTTCTTCTCCGGATAGTCTCGTTGCGGATTTTATTCTTCAAAGAAACTCCAAGCATAGCTCACTCCATAGCTCGCTGAGTGACTTTGAATTTGTGGACTAGCCCAACTGTCAGTGTCCACGTCTCGGCACTGTAAGTCATGACAGGCAGGACGCACTGGTTGAAGACTTTCGTCTTCAAACTTTGCGGTATAAGTGACGAGAAGACTCGGCGAAGTTTGCCAAATGCTGCCCAGCCTAACTGAATCCTTCTGTCAGCTGATTTCGGGCTCAGCTTAAATAAATCTAAAAGGAGAAAGATGAAACAGTGTAAGAAAAAGATGCAGAATAATGGCTACGCAGAAAAGGCATTGAAAAAAGCAGTTATTAAAAGATTCATCATTGAACTCTATAATGCCTATAATGCTGGCTATTTCGATTTTCTTATAGCCTTTTAGCTCTTTTTCCAAAGCCCTAGTAAATTGGATCGCTTAGAAAATAAGGTTTAGTTTACTGTATATTGACGTCCCCATTCATTGCAAAACATAAAACAGTAAGAAAGCCTGTGAGGTATTACTCCATTTATCTTAAACTGTTTATAGAGAAACCTCATTTGAACAGCTTCAAAGAGGCCAGTTGGAACGAGATAAGTTTTCAGTACTTTACGAAGTAACAATTTAGAGTCTCACTTAAACCGTCTGCTGAGGTGCCCCTTGATTAAGTACTAAAAAGCAAACTATAAGACACTCGTTATATCTGGCTGAAGTTTAGTGGATCCAATATAGAGTTACGCAGACCTGAAAAGTTTTGAAATCCATGTGATCGTTAGTAATTTGTCTTACGAAGACGAGGCACGCATCGACCTATCGGTATCATACGCATCAGACGAAACGCAGTACATATATTATACCGGGCTATTTTTTATTTACAAAAAACACTTTAAATGTAGTCCCTGCTCATCATTTTGCACAATTTTTATTAGGTGTTTGTACACGACGCTGGTAACATGCGTATGTTGAGGCACTTGTGTGGGTTATATGCATCGTGTAAACGACCGTGAAGACGCCGCTTATAAAAAGTTTTACATGAGAACACATGCGTAAAATGTTGGCGGGGACCGGGGTATTATGGTTGGCCGGCTCAAAAGTTTGATGGTATGATTCCGTATGATTGGTGCTGCTCGCTGACGGAGTGACGTCCCAATTGGCGGCGGGCGTATGATATGCAGTGGTACACAGTCATATGCTTAGAGACCGGGGGTGTCCGGCTAATCGGCGTCTAGAGGATAAATGCGCGGGTCCAGTGCCTAATGAATGTTCCGCATTAGCCCGCAAGTGTAGCCCTCGCATGAAACAACTTGCTCCAGCTACTTGCACCGTGTACAAGAACCATTAAGGACCAACTCTAAAATCATGAAAAAAATCAGCTGTTCCATTTTTCACGATTTCAGAGTCGATCCCATAGTAAAAGTTGCACAAAATGATGAGTAGAGATTACTTTTAAAAGTTCGTACATAAATAAAAAAATAACCCTGTGTTAATTTGGTAGCACATACTCTCTTACATTTATTAACTTTACGGAACACCCTGTCCCCGGTGCGATATGAGAGAAAAAGTTTGGAATGCGGGCGCCACATTAAACGTGTCACACATTGCTTTTGTTCAAATACTTTTAGATGGAGAATTCTTGTTCCTTGAGATTGCGTACTACATTGTACGGGCGTGTTTTAATTTTGTGGGCTTAGTAATTATATGGGAAAAGCCTCTGGGACTTCTCTGTGTGAATATGACAATGAAGGCCGTGTCTGGAAAAATACTCGCTATATGAGATTTTGCAGTGTTGTTCAAATTGGAAAAAAATACTGACGTTCACGCTTCTGTGGAGGAACGAGGTACCTATATGTATTATTTTCCTCCAATACTAAGGGATGATCCTCAGGCTGGGTCTGCCTGGCGGGCCACGGCCCAACGGTTATTGTTTTAAACGAAAGTCTTTTATGGTGCCATGCGGTAAGTGTGATTTGGGAGATAATGTGGCGTCACGTCACGCTAATATTTGCGCTATACCCATAGAATACATTGAATATACAGATATAAAGTTTTCAGCTGACCTCACCTTTAATGGCGCTATCTGGTAAGTAACGTCAAAGTTACAGCTAAGTATTATATAAATCATACAAAAATATGTTTTATTGGGGACCAAACCTGGGCCCTGTAGTATCTCAGTCTGACGCATGATGTTTCCTGCCATCTATGCTTGTAGTATAGTTGTGAAATTTAGCATTATAATGAACCGGTCAAAAAATATGAATTTTAAGGATAACTGCGTTCTTTCCTTCGAATGTACATTTCCACAGGCGGTAGGTACCCTGGCTGCTTAACCGGACTAGTGTAGTGGAAAGACCCGTCAGGGTCTCCATCCGCCAGAATTGACATAAACCTAAGCTAATCCTCACTTAACCTAAAGAACCGGCTGCAATATCACGTAAGGCCGTCCCCCAGAAAAAGAGCAATAGCTGGGGACCCAACCTCCAGTTCCCTTGGCAGCCGTTACTGCATCGGGAAGGGTTTTTTTGGGAGTGACGGTATATTGGGTGGACAGTGCGAGTTTCGGATCGTAGTTCCCGGTGTGCCTCGCCGGCGAGGTCAAAAGACCTCCCTAATCCGCAACAAAGTGCTGGTTTATCATGCTCAAGGCCCCTCAGCAGTATCGGTCATTAATGACTATCCAACGGTTGATTTTAAGGGCGTTTTTGTTTATACCCTTATGAATAATTGGTCTATGATTTATACTAACTGCGCTTCAAACTTTGATAGCGCTATTCAGGATTTGTGACGTCATCTCTTACGTCAGTGGTTGTTTGCATGTAGCACGATAGATGTCGCTACCTTTCTGAGTTTTGACCCTCTATCCTTTCACTATAATTATCATCTTCATTGTCCACTGAATGATCCTATACCCATTTGCGTTGCAACAAATACTTATCAATATCGGGAAGCTACGCAATATCTTCTCGTCCAAAATACCGCAGTGTCTCAAGACGAAAGTCTTTGACCAGTGTATGTTACCAGTAATTACTTACGGTACTGAAACGTGGTCACTCACAATGGGCCTGATAAGAAGGCTCAAAGTCACTCAAAGGGCAATGGAGAGGGCTATGCTCGGAGTGTCCCTGCGTGATCGAATCAGAAATGAGGAGATTCGCAGGAGAACGAAAGTAACCGACATAGCCCGAAGAATTGCCAAACTTAAGTGGCAGTGGGCGGGGCACATGGCTCGCAGAACGGATGGCCGATGGGGCAGTAAAGTTCTGGAGTGGCGACCGCGTACTGGAAGGCGCAGCGTGGGTAGGCCCCCCACAAGGTGGACCGACGACCTGGTGAAGGTCGCGGGAATCCGCTGGATGCGGAAGGCACAGGACCGGTCGTTGTGGCGATGCTTGGGGGAGGCCTATGTCCAGCAGTGGACGTCTTTCGGCTGAAATGATGAATGATGAAATACTTATCAAAAAGTTATGAAACCTTTATAAGGTGTATGTTTACCAAATTACAAGTGATATAGGTACTCCTCATGCAAAAACATAATCCTAAGCCTGATTTACATCAACAATATTCTGTTCCAAAAGAGGAACAAATTTTGTAGGTATGTAGTCAAAAAATTCTCAAAACAATGTCTCCTCATTTCCATCCTTCTTAGCTTAACAGTCATTAAAACCAGCGAAATAACGGTATAAGTACACCAAAAGCCCATTAATCCTTAAAACGGGTAATTATAATGAAATTTTGTAGCCATATACTGTGAACAACGTGTGAGAATAATTTAGTAGAGCATTACCACACAGTAAATAGTGTTTTATCCCGTAATAAATGAAGCGTGCTTTATCAGATTATTTAGCGTTAAATTTGAGTATAATGGGAGTATTATTTCATTAATTCTTCAACCGTATGGGTCTTGAATTTCTTGTATGTGGTGATTAATAAAAGGTTGCGAATTTCATGTAAGTGAGCAAATAAATAAACGCAAAGCTTTTTTGTCTAGACACTAAGAATTATCGTAGAAGTTTTCTAGAATCATTGTACCTATCTTCTACGTTACTAAGACTAGAAATGCTATAGGTACTTACTTATCTTAGATTATCTAAGCTTATCGTAGTGTGCATTCTTTCGATACAAACCATTGGCATTGCTAACTATCCTAACAGCCTTCGAAAGTAATGCGTGGAAAACTTTATAACCTACCAAAGTTGTTACCATCTTCAGGGCTCTGTTGAAGCTCCATCGGTATTGTAATGCTTCAGACATGTTTGCGGATGTACCATCACAACACGGGAGTGTTGAGCCACTTGCTAACATTCTTAATTCGGTCGTGTTGGCAAATGGGACAAAGTCGGATACAAAGACATTTCTATACTGATAATACCTTTATGGTCGGATATACTCGTACATGAAAAAGTTGCCCGATTTATATAACACGGCCAAGTTAAGATGATAAGCAAGTGGCTCAACTTTAGCGTGTTGTGACTGTACATGTGGATGATTTCCATTCCATCATACGCAAGAAAATTGCGTGTATTGTGCAGAGGATGCGGGGGAGTAGCAATGGAATCCTGAAGATGAAAGCGGGAAGGATGGATACAGCTGTCCTCAGTCGTTTCATCGATTTGCATGTGAGAGGTGCGAAGCGATGACTCGTGTTTGTTATCTCTGTTTACTTACCATAGTTGTTTAAGTTTTCATTGTTACTAACAAAATTGTTATGGAATAGAGTTTTCTAAAAATTAAATATTTTATTTCATTTATTTATGCTGATGTATTATTTTGGTGAAGACCATTTGTTAGACTTTTACTATATCTATTGGAAGTAAGTAGGGAAGTACTTCCATCGTACCTATTTCTGCCTCAACCCCAAGCAGTGATTACATTGCTGTGTTCCGATTTTTCGGCTTCGATATGCGACTGCATATCATCATCATAATTTCAACCGAAAGAGGTCCACTGCTGGACAAAGGCCTCCCCAAAAGGAGGGGATATGCCATAATCGCCACGCTTGGTAGGCGGGTTGGCAATCGCAGTTGGTTGAATAAATACTCAGAAAACGCTGCTGCCCATCCTCTGGTGAACACGTTAGTCGCCTTTTTTTAAGACATCCACGAGAAGAGATGGGGTTTATTATTCTTTGTGTCCGGCACCACACGGAAAAACACGTAATTATAGACTTTAAGACAGTGACAAACAAGGTATAACAAGCGTCAAAATCGTAAACTCATTGAAACACCATTTTAGATACAATCAGGCACAGTCTATTTAATACACAGTCTTTCTTTTCATTTTTGAATCTTCAAAAAGTCCGTTAAGGGGAATGTAGCTGTCAAGTGGCGCCACCATCAGTAAAAAAAAAATTACTCGCTGAAGACATCATTTAACGAAAATTTGGCAAAAAAATCCAAACGTGGCCGTTTTACGCACTATTTCTATCTACAACTACAGCTAACTATATTTTACAGAGTTAATAGTTTTTGATTAAATAACAGTACCTTCAATTGTTAAAAACGAATTTTCGATAAATGATGTATTCAGCGAGTAATATTTTTTTACTGATGGGGGCGCCACTTGACAGCTACATTCCCCATAAGCAAATAAATTTTCAGTTTTTCAGTTTCGGCGACAAGTTGAGGCGCCTTTGTCACTTCTATTTCCTTATTATTTAGATTTCTATGGTTTGTACTGTCTGGCTTCTTCAAAGATGCTTACCGCGTATTGAAATAAAATATAGCCTATGTTACTTCTGGATAAAGAAGCTTTCTAATGGTGAAAAAAATATTAAAATCGGGTCTGTAGTTTCAGAGTTTATCGATTATAAACAAACAAACAAACAAATCTTTCCTCTTTACAATATTATTAAGTATACAAAAGAAAAGTCAATTGTACTTCGCGTGACCTGCGGGTTGAACTCAAAACATAGAAAGCAGTGATTACGATACAAAAATTGTAAAAGAATAAATGGAAACTAAAAACGTATAAATCAACTTCGTGTTTCAAATAATACGTTTCAACACCAATTTTCTTTTCACCAAGGTCTCAAATGGCAGCCACCAGCTGTTCGTATAACTTGGTACTTAATTATTCTTCTGCTTAACATGAAAAAATACTCAATGGTTTAATCAATGCCTTGGATGAAATTCTTCCCAATTTAATACCACTAAATGTGCGGCTGCTGAATTGCATAACTCACTGGCGATCGCAATCAGTAGGATTTCAATGTTCATTGCTCCGTGTGTTTTGACAAAACGTCTTATCGGCAACTATGTACCACGCAATGAATATTGTTATCATTTCAAAATGAAAGCTAATGTCAATGTCAATGCATTACACAATTACCCCACCGATCAGAATTTGATTATCGCTTATTTTACGGTAAAGGAAAATATCTTGAGGAAACATGAACATCTGAGAGTGCTCCATACAGTTCTCGATGGTCACCAACTTGCAATAGGCCAGCGTAGGCCTTAAGCTTCTCATTCTGAGAATAGGCCCATTATAATATATTATCTGTGACCATGACTATGTAATATAAATATACAACAATGACAATGGATATACTATTATATCCATTGTCTAGTAGGTACCCATAGTAAAAAAAAAGTATATAAGTACCTATAATACATAAGCAACACACCCAGACCAACACAAACACTTATGTTCATCAAACAAATATTTGTGTCCTATGGGAATCGAACCCACGACCTCTTGATCAGCAGTCCGACACTCGAACCACTAGACCACAGACGTCGTCAAAGTAATGGGTTGATTAAATAAATACCTTTTAGGCGGCCATGAGGTCTTGCTCAAAGTAGTCACTTTTTTGAGACTAGATCTTGAAATATTTGAATAAACTACAATTGACTAAGGAGCCGAATTCATCAACGCAGCCTATCGTAGTCCACTGCTGGACATATCCCTTTCAAGTTGCGCCACAACACTCGGTCCTCTGCCTTTAGCTTCAGGAGTCGAATTAACAGCAAAATTAATCCTAAAATAAAAAAGTAAAACCTAAATAAAACGTAAAACTGAACTAAAGCTTTCTGACAAACGCATAAAAACGACAAAAGATAAATAATGTACAAGGTAAGGACGACGAAATAATAAAAGATCGAAACCGTGCAGGGAAAAACAACATTTTCGCCTTGATAAACGTCGTATCAACAGATTGATTGATATTCTTGTGAGCCATCAAGCGAGCGCCAGTGAAGGCTTGTTCACAATAGGAATTGTTGCTGAACGAAACTGCACATGTAGTCGTGTAGGGTTGTTGGTGCTGGTTAATTTGATTTTTATACGTCATATGAGAAATCATATAATTTCGCAGTTTTTTCAGATTACACATCAGCAAAACGTATGGTGCACAGACAATGGTCTTTGACCAACATCCAGAAGTTGGCTTTAAGCACAATACTGCGCTCCAAAACCTAAATTGCTGACGTGGGTCAGAAAGTTTAACAGGACTGGAGCCTTGAGACAGTAATACGGGGTCGCGGCAGACCAGTACGCAGGAGATGGCGTGACGAGTTGGCTGTCTTCCTAGACAGCTGGCAGGAGGCGGCACAGAACGATAAAGATGGAAGAAATGGAGACAGGCCTTTGCCCAACATTAAGATAATACAGTATACCTAAAATAAGTTCTTGTTGAATAATCTATTTTTCAAGACAAGCTTTCATAAGACACGGATTTCGTACTGTAACAAACTCGGTGTGTCAACGGTAACTACAGCAGCGATCCTGTGACCACCTTCCGGCTCCATTAACAGATCAGCTCCTAAATACCATAATATTGCATTGTCATCTGGTTTACATATGTGTACCAAATTTCAGCCAATTTTGATAACGGGAACTGGTTAAAATTTGTCTTGCAAGATTTGACCTAATCCACAGATAATATCCGAAACCAACTTAAGGCCAAAATTAATATCCAATCTATCCACGATTTACCCTACTAGAGATAGAAATTTGACATATTTTGTATGTATCTTATGTCAAATTCCTATCTCTAGTAGGGCAAACCGTGGATAGATTCGATATTAATTTTGGCCGTTACAAACATTGCAAGTTAAATAAAAGCTTGTAAAAATACATCAGCTTGTTTCTAAGTTGACTTTAACTTCAAATAATAAATTATTATTTTTCACTCTTCGTAATAGACAAATTATTTTATCTTGTTAGTTAATATATATTAACTGACTAGAAAAAATATAATAGATTGTTAGGAAAACATCGTGAGGAAACCTGCACACCAGAGAGTGCTCCATACAGTTCTCAATGGTGTGTGTAGTCCGCCAACCCGCACTAGGCCAGCGTGGGGTCTAAGGCCTTAGCCTTCTCGTACTGAGAAGAGACCCGTGCCCAGCAGTGGGACAATAATGGGCTGGTTATGTAATATATATTATTATTTTGATTATTAAGTAGTCTTTTCCTTCAGTTTTTACTACTATCATGTAATAACTAATTCGAAGCGAGATCAACTATTGTATATTTTACACATCAAATTAAAAAGGAATGCAACAATGATACAAAGCAATATAACAAGCTCCTTGAAATTCTACTTTAGTAACAAACGATATCACTTAGATTATTTACATAGTACACACTTACTTAAAGTAGTTGTCTGGCAATGAGTTTTAGTTTAATAAACGACGTCAAAGTATGGACAGAGAAACATAAAATAATACGCGAAGCGTGTCGCATTCCGTACAATTCCGTGCATAAACTAATATGGCGGCACTGCGCATGTTAGTGTAATGATTTAAAAGTTAGAATTGCTTAAATCGATCACTGCGCATGTTCAAGTTATTCGCTGGGAAGTATACTTCATTGTGTGTACTACTTAGAGCGGAAATATGTCAAATATTCAAATATGGAAATATGTAAGAAGAAGAAGAAGAAGAGCGGAAATATGTCAGGAACATTTATAAATTAAAACCAATTCGACTAATGTAGAACTGCAGTACTCACAAAGTGTTTCTGTTATCTCTCTGTGAAAATAGTTATATTTTCAATGTAACTAGGTTGGAACTAAATTGGAATCGTTTTGTGAAAATTAAAATGCAGAAGTGTTTAAATTGTGGAGTAATGTATTTTACATGAAAACTTTGAGGACGGCTGTAAGAAAAGTTTTTTTTTTTTCGTTATCACCAAGGTACCGAAGTCACCAAAGAAAATATTAGAGAAGGATGGATTGTGCAAAAAATTATATGGTTTGGAAGAAAGTTAACATTGAGGTAGGTTGATAGAGATTTAGGATACGGGAGAAAATACATGATGCGTCCACGCAAATTAATTGGAATAGTGGTAATAAGTTGAAGAAAATAATCAATAACGTTGCAACAATAAAAGATAATTAAATCAATGTATTTCCATTTCTTTAATCGAGTTTTGTTGTGTGTTAATTTTACTGTTTTTGATTTTATTAACACAAATTAATGCAAGAGCTCTGAAAAGTTTAAACGAAAATGGTGTTTATGGGCTACAAAGTGATAAGCATACGATCCAGTTTTGATCTAACTACGATTTGGTCATATAGGTACATAAAACTGATAGCTTTAACTGTCCAGATAAAAAAAAAACAGGAAAAAAATACATGTTATGGTTCTTCCAAGAAGAAAGATGCCTTTTACTTGAGGAAATCCTCATAGACGCACTCCGCCCGGGGAAACCGGAGCCAATGTCGGATATTTACCAACTAAAATCACCAGTGTTCCTGTAACTACCGTCGGCCGGGGTTATGGGAGACGATCTATCTCCAGTTTTATCAAGATAAACTCAGAATTAACCAACGTTATCCTTGGTAATGAATGAAATCTTGAATGATATGGTATATAATGAAATTAAATAATCTTATGGTTGCGCAACACAAACGTTGAAGGGCAATTACGGGTAAGGGTGCACGACATACTGCCCCCATCTATTTTTTACGTCTTCCTTGTCCATCCAAAGGTTGTCTGGAAGATATTGCTATTAGCGATAAGACCGCCAATGTACCCTTCATTTACATGTTAGTCCTAAGTTTAAATAATGTTAATGGTGTACAATAAAGAATATTATATCTATCTATCTATCTAATTACTCCATTATTTGGTGTTATACGACCAAAAACAAGAATTATATCGATTGATCTCGTCATTATCTTGGCTTATCTTGGTAAAAATTATATTGATTTAAAAATTACGAGCCTTAAAATTTCATATTTTAACACTAATTTCGGACGTTAATAAATGACATTTAGAGTAGGTATCAAAACTCCAAAATAATTATCCATTAGACAATGTTCATTTATTAGAAAGTTGAAACCAAGGTGAAATAATAGCAAGAATTTTCTCCTCACCCATCAGCGAGTTCGTTCAAGCGGCTTGCGCACTCTTATCAAGATAAATAATAACATCACTACTCACGATAAGCATCTTTTAAAAATCGTTGTACTGCTACTGACGATGTATCCAACAGTCCGAATGGCGTGCCGCATTCCTAAATCTGTCCGTGAATGTTGAAAACGTATGTTATGTTTAGATCAAATCAAGATTTTTGGATGTAGTCATTAAAAAGACGTCCGAATGGATGCATCGTCAGTGCCAACTTTAAGTATTAATTTAAATAAACCTAAACATTCACATAAGATATAATGGTCTAGCTATATTTTATACCAAAGCCCATTTGTTCAGGAGAACATCACAGCCTAATTAATAATTGCAGCCAGTTCATCAATGTCACGTTTATATAGGGCAATCAAGAAGGTTATGAGCTAAGATAACGAGTTTTGGGTCCATCTTACGTCTGTCAATTTGGTTTTATCTTCACGTCCCTATATTTTTGATAAGATCATGTCGTACTATTTAAATCTCTTGATTTATAAGGTCAAAGTTTTGTAATGTGTGATTAGTGGCGCTCCCATTTTGTATACTTTCTTATGAAAATATATGTGGAAGCTTATTGTGAGTCTATATTCTTACGTGTTTTTGCAAAAGAAATTATTTTTATTATTAATTTGTCCAAACTAGAACTCAAATCCAGGTAAACTAAATCAGTAACTGGTTTAAATTCATAGTTCACAGACTAGCTATGGGTCATTAATTATGCACCTTTGTTATTGTATACTCATTTATGTTTTAAAACCTACAGCTGCAATATCAGAAAAATCAATACAACAATTTTACGAAAAAGAAAACAAAATATTGATCTTTTCACCTTTCAATGTTTTCACATCGTTAATATTTGATACACTGTGGAATTGCTTTGATTGCTATTATTGAGGCTTCAGCCACTTGATATCAGAACAATATGAACCATTTGGTACTTGCTCAATGCAAAAACAAGAATAGGTTAAGTGAAATTAAAGTAACAATGGTGCTGACTTAGAATAACTACACATAGAAACCAAGTCCACGTGCACAATTTGAAGCAACTAAATTGGAGCCAGAAATAGCTCCGTTCAGTACAGCTTAAGCGCGCCTATGTGTGTGTGTCGGTGAACGTTTTACATGCCGTTTGCACACCTCGATTGTTTTTGTGCTTCTACTTTGAGCGGAAATTTGAATGAAACTATCGCTCTATGTCTTAATACTCTAAGGGTGCCGATTGTTTTTCCGCAATGGACGAATCTTATAGGTACACGGTTAAAGATCTTTATTTTCTCAAAAGAATTACAAATTCACTTACAGTGAAAATTATTCATACTATATATCTTTTTCTTACAAACATCATAGAAAAAATACATAAAATACCTATTTAAAAAATGCCAAATTATTCTACGCCCTTGTACTGTACGGGAAAATAGTCGCGACTTTTATAATTGGCGACTAAATTCAAGTAGAAAACAAACAGGTAGACTAAATTTGATGGGACTAAAATCTTCTATCCTCTTTTAATGTTTTTAGTTAGAAAGATACTTTATCAGCCTTATTCCAAAAAGCAGAGTAAATAAAGTACTAGGATTAAACTAGGTTACAGAACTAAAACTACATCTAATGGGATCCTAGAGTGAGAGCTGGCGATATGCCTAAAAACGATTACCTGTGAGGCTGTGAGGCTACTCTTTCGATTCCAAGCCAAATCTTATATAAAAAATTGCCAAGCAATAAAGGGAACGAAGTGCACGATTTCATTTATGTTTGATTACTTTTCATAAACAATGCATGTTAAATTATCTATTTACGGCCAAAATTAATATCCAATCTATCCACGATTTACCCTAATACTAGAAATAGAAATTTGACATATTTTGTATGGAAATTATGTCAAATTCCTATCTCTAGTAGGGCAAATCGTGAATAGATTGAATATTAATTTTGGCTGTTAGTGATCATTCAAAAGAACGGATTGATATAAATCCAATGCCGATAGATGGATTTTTTTCGAGTAGCGCTTGACTTTTGAATCGACTTATAGACCAAGCAATCAACATTTATTAATGACTACGACCAATTAGGTACTTAATCATAAAGCATCTACCTACACATAATATACTCTTTATAACGATGCTCTTCAACTACATAGAAAGGACACAACCCAATTACGTGTATTCGGTCAAAACCTGGTTGAAAAGGGCTGTGAAAAAAACAACGATCTAAAAAGAAATTACCTCCCAGTCATATTACCATAACATCAAGGGCACTCAAAAGTACCACCAACAGATTCGTAACTCACGAAAAAGGCGCGCAGATTAGTGTAAAAGAGAAAATATTACAGAAATTAAAAACATTTTTACGGCACAGAACAAAAATGAGGCCGCGTTCTGTCACGAAGGTTATTTTGCCCTGAAAAAATGGTTAAATATAATCCGATGAAATCTGTTTTAACGGTGTAAAGATACCTTAAATCCCCAATTCCTCTTTTTAAAGGGCCAGTTGTAATTAATTCATTTAAAAAACAAAAAAACGTGCGTTTCCCCCCGTCAAGCTACGAAGTTATCCTTAAAATTATTATATTTTTTAACCGGTACATTGTAATGCTAAAATTAGCAACTATAATACAAGCATGGATGGCAGGAAACATCTTGCGTCGGACTGAGATACCACGGACCCAGATAAACATATTTTTTGTGTTTTATTTAATTGTTAGCTGTATCTTTGACGTTACGCACCAGATGCCGCTTAAAAATGAGGTCAGCTGACAACTTAGCAACTATGTCCGTTTATTAAATGTACTCTATAGGTATCACGCGAATCTTAGCGTGACGTGACGCTACATTTTATTCCGAATCACACCTACCCCAAGCAGCATATAAGGAACTTCGTTCCAAAAATATTTTCTGGCTTATTTTCTTGTCAGATATAAATAATAATAATTAATAAACTTTATTGTTTAGTAAAATTTTTAGGGTTCCGTACCCAAAGGGTGCTAACGGGACCCTATTACTCTCGCTACGCTGTCAGTCCGTCCGTCCGTACGTCCGTCCGTCTGTCTGTCACAGGGTATCTTATCTGTATCTTTGTAACGGTAATAGATAACCAGTTGAAATTTTCACATAATATGTGTTACTATGGTGTCTATCACGACAAATACTAAAAATAAAAAAAAGTCTAAAATCAAAGGGGGCCATACAAGAAACCTCGAAAAACATGCATTTTTTTCAACGTTTTTGTTCCTGCTCTATCTTCAAAACGGTAATACATACCAGCGTCAAACTTGGTCTAATTATAATGCATATACTATGTACTTTAGCAAAAAATATTAAAAACAGGACAAACATAGACATATGTGGTGGTACCTACGTAAGAAAGAGATGCAAAAATTCACATTTCGCGTACCTCGTTGATGTCTTTTGATTAACTCTCGTAAATTAATTCAGTTTCTATGGGGTGTCAGGTCGATCGGTGGTACGAAACCCTTACTGCGTGAGTCCGATTCACACTTTGCCGGTTTTATTACAAATTAGTGTAGCCCTGGCCTCTAAACTAGGGTGACCTGCATGTCTGAAGCCAGATATGAAAATATAGATGTGGCGAATTGGCTCAAATCCGTTAGTTTTGGCAGATTGTGGGGAAAGGCCAATGTCCAATAGTGGGTGTTTAGCGGCTCACAATTAATCAGTATGCTGATAGTTGAAGGCTTATTATCTGTTTGTTCTCAATTAAGATGTATTTACCTTCTTATTGTGTCTCAGTCATCAGAGGTTTGTTCTTCTTCGAAACGATGGTATGATAATGAATATAACAAAAAAAAAAAAAAAAAATATTGGGACATTTTACACAGCACCATCTGGTCTCAAACCAGTACTATTAGGTATTCTGTGCCCAGACTAAGCAGAGCTTATACTATGGGTACTAGACAACGGATATAATACTCATACACTTTTTTCTAAATACATCCTTAAATATATAAGTAACACCCAGACAAACACAAACACTTATGTTCATCACATAATTGTTTGTGTCCTGTGGGAGCCAAACCCACGACCTCGTGATTGGCAGTCTGACACCCGAACCTCTAGACCACAGACGTTGTCGTCGTCGTGAATCAGATGATGTTGATGAAACTTTTTAGCTCCAAGTAAAATGTAGCTACTGGTTTTCTTAATAAAATCTATAGCGAAGTTAACATTGAGACTCGTTCATATGTAAAGTTTAATTTCCTGGGACTTGTTCTTGTGAGCAGTTGCCTTTGTCTCTGTTAGTCATTGGATCCAGCTTGCTCTGTACGCTTTGTCCGGACAGATTTGCAGTGTTTTCTATGCTCAGCGATTGTTCAGGCGAAATTATTTTTTGTGATAATGAAAGTCTACTAAGAAACAGTCGAAACCGTGTTTTAAATTGATGTGTTCATATACACATAGATCAAAACAAAAATACTTGTTTAAACACAAGTAATTTCGTGTAATTTTGAATGTTAAGTGGTTTTACAAGCAGCCTAGATGATTTACAGATTTCGTAGTACCAAAATCTACCTACATAAAAAGTGACAAATGTAGAAAAATTATATAGTTGACGTAATACATAGATAAGAGAATTGCTCTCAGATTATTTGTAGGCGCTTGTACATAAACTCCCCCGTTGAAGGGCGCTGATCGTCAACCTGGAAACTCTTCAGAAGTAGGCACAGGAGCACTAGAGATCGACGCACACAGCCTCTTGCTGTGTTGATATCTGCGACTCAAGAAATGCCGTCTGGTCCAGGGAAAAGTCTGGCAACACGTCCAAGGCGCCAATTTAGTGGTGGTACATTGTCTTCATGCAAAAGAACAAGGTCTCCGATATTTAGTTTCGTAAAATCAGTCTTCCACTTTGTGCGTTGTTGAAGTTCGGATATATAGGTATTCTTTCTGCCATCGCCTCTAGAAATTTCGTCTTCTTTGTTCAAGGCGGGCGTACCGATCTTCAACGGAGTTGCCTTGCAATCATCTTGAAAAATAAATCAATTCTTAGCCCAAAAATATGGTAAACTTGCCGTGTTTGACTAAGATCTAACTTATTTGGGATCGACCATTGAAAGAAATGACCATTCAAAGAAGCGAAAGCGAGAAGCGATTGAGATAAAGAAATATAAAAATTTCAATCGGGAAGATGGATATAGGTTGTCCTCCTCGTGGAATTCGGTAATCACGAAGTGTTCGCGTCGTGGTATGTCTACATGTATGTCCGCCGAAACTGTCAGCATTGTGTGTCGTGATTCAGCATATCTTGTTACGGACAGCGACGTTACGAAAAACCAACCGCGGGTAGTTCGAGAAAACACCCGCCGCTCAAGACGATGACACCCACATACTTCAGTCTGGTCGTGACCACGGCCAATGCCGAAACGTCGAGGTTAGTCAAAATGTTTGTTATATTTTGATTTAATTGTGCGCGACAACTCCCGTAAACATAGTTCAATATGAGTGAAATTCGCGAAAGTTTAAAAACTTCTATGACCATTCAAGTCTTCTGAAAACGAAGGAAAGATTTTACAATTTACTTGAAGGTATGTAATAAAAAATGCCAGTTGGTACAATCATTAAAATCTTCTATATTTCGATCAATAACCAGTACCACGTATTCTTATAACAGTTATCGTTTACGAAAATGCCATGCCATAGTAATAATTTAGAAATAATCACGATCATACTGGTGCCAAGTTTCGTTTCTTGCATTCCAAGAGCCTGTTCAGTCTTCCTACTGTTTTGTAGGATCTAATGTTGTCTTAGTTATACAACGCGGAGATGACGATACGACATTAAATCTGAACACGGTTATTACTAGTCTATAGAAGCATTTTAAACACAAAAATAAATAATAAGTTGTTTATCGGAAACACAGACATAGTAAAATATATAGACTAAGTGCTGCGAACAATCATAGTGAAGCCAACCAAAACCGTGCTCCTTCATGTACAACCAGTACTCACGCACACATGCACATTAAACCGTGCTCACCCCTCTCAGTTCACATCTTCCAGTGAGCGTCGCGAAAACAAATATCCTTCAGGTGCATGGTGTGTACGTGAGCACTGGTTGTACATGAAGGAGCACGGTTTTTGTTTGTTCGCAGCACTTAGTCTATATTTTTTACCATGTCTGTGATCGGAAATAAAAATAACAAAAATTTGAAACCAAATAAATATTGAAATATCGATGTAATAAGTCACACCTTTTGTAATCATCTGTAATCAAGAAAGAGAGTTTAAAATGGTATGAATTCACGCAGGTTTTTGACGAAACGATTTTAGTCTAGTAAAATTTACGGTAATCAAGGGTTTTGCACTGATGTCTGATAGGCCGGCTAGCAGTATCTTTGAAAAAAATATATACAACATTCATTTTTGTTTACCATAAACCTAAAAACGGGTTATTGTACTCATCGTTATGAATGTTATTTTGTATGTTTGATTTCGCGATTTTATAGTCATATACCATAGTAGTTCATAATGATGAGAAAAATGACCCAAACTAATGTTGTATATTCAACTCAGCCTATCGCAGTCCACTGCTGGACATAGGCCTCTCCCAAGTTGCGCCACAACGCGCGGTCCTCTGCCTTCCGCATCCAGTCCCCCCCAGCCGCGTTCTTTAGGTCGTCGGTCCACCTGGCAGGGGGGCGCCCTATATCCTTCAAAGAAACTCCAAGCATAGCTCGCTCCATAGCTCGCTGAGCGACTTTGAATTTGTGGACTAGCCAACTGTTCACTTCAACTGTTCACTTGTCCACGTCATGTTGTATATATTAATCGATAGCAATTGTGTAACTTCTGTACGACTTGACAGATTATAGTCACACTCGCACATTATATTGATTTTGTCAAGATAATGGTTCATAGCTATGTTAAAATTTGATAGATGGCGCTGTAGACAAGTAATTAACAATTTCAATATTTATGGACGAAAATTATTCACATTCATAATATAATATTATTAAGTATCTTGTTTTCGTGCCGAAAATAAAATCAATCAAATCTGGACCAGATAGATGGCAATGTGAGAGAAGCCGCTAGCATCAGCTAGTGTTCATATACATACTATGTATCTGATTATATCTGCAAAAGCAGATAAATAACCATGACAGTAATGACACTGTAATTGCAACAGAAATAAATAAATATTTTCACCGTGGCAATTTTTATAAGCTTTTTATTCAAAAAATTCAGCCGGATGAAATAAACATGGTGCTATAATAAGTCAATGTTATTAAAAATATATTTGGTAGTTAGAATAATTTAGTATACAACGTGTTATTGAAATAACTGAAAATCTCGTAAAGGGTTATTGTACTTGTCAGTATGAACAACTTTTACTATGAGACCAATCCTGAAATCGCGAAAAAGAAATGAGCTGTTTGTCGATTATTGTGAACACAAATGTAAGGAATAGCTGCTTTTTTTTCGTGTTTTCAGTATAGTCCCATAGCAACAATTGTTCATAATGATGCTTGCGAGGTTTTCAGTTATTTCAATAACACGTATAAGTAGCATTATATTGATTCTCAGTTTCGCATCTTTCTGGCAATATTCACTATTTTTGATTTTTATTTTTGGACGAATAATTCGTCCAAGTTTGCCACATAATTATTTATTTGCAAGATTTGTTCCTTATGTATCAGTTGACGCAATAATATAGATGATATTTTTTGCAAAAAAGAATGGGTTCGATTCCTGGCCGAACTGGTTGCTTTTTCAAAAATCAAAAAATGCAGTTTTTGTTTTCTCCAAAATCGAGCTCACGTTTCCTTTGACGACTTTTCTCTATACCTTAAAGTTTAGGATTTTGCCCTCCGAATAACTTTAAAAACGAACGAAAAAATCGATTTAAGTGAACACAAATGTAGGGACCAGCTGATATTTTTTTCGCGATTTCAGGATTGGTCCCATAGTAAAAGTTGTTCATAATGATGAGTATAATGACCCCTTTTCCGGAAAGAAGCGATTAAAATTTCAGCATGTATCAACTCAGCCTATCGCAGTCCACTGCTGGACATAGGCCTCTCCCAAGTTACGCCACAACACTCGGTCCTCTGCCTTCCGCATCCGTTCCCCCCTAGCCACGTTCGTGTAGGATGAGTAAATCGTGTTTAGGTCGTCGGTCCACCTGGCAGGGGGGCGCCCTTCGCTGCGTTTACCGATTCGCGGTCTCCACTCAAGGACTCGTCTGCTCCAGCGGCCATCGGTC
Organism: Asteroscopus sphinx; assembly: GCA_949699075.1. Lineage (NCBI taxonomy): Eukaryota > Metazoa > Arthropoda > Insecta > Lepidoptera > Noctuidae > Asteroscopus > Asteroscopus sphinx. The sequence goes on from OX453013.1 coordinate 20,367,976, forward strand.
CTTCGTCAGACATGGCCAGCCCACTGCCACTTCAGCTTACTGATCCTACAAGCTATGTCGGTCACTCCGGTTCTTCTCCGGATAATCTCGTTACGGATTTTATCCTTCAAAGAAACTCCAAGCATAGCTCGCTCCATAGCTCGCTGAGCGACTTTGAACTTATGGACTAGCCCAACTGTCAGTGTCCACGTCTCGGCACCGTAAGTCATGACAGGCAGGACGCACTGGTTGAAGACCTTTGTATGTACTTTTGCATGTATAATATAATACTATTATCCAACGTAATAATTAAAGCATTCTTGACCAACACCACATTGTATCCACACAAGATTGATTACACAAAACTATCTTCGATAACATTCTCAGCCTTCAACAAGGCTAAGTTTAAAAGCCTGGCCACCCTGTGAGACACTCCCCTTACAATACTCCGCGCACATTGCTGGGTTCATCTAAATTATTCATCGCACAGGCCAGTGCCTGGCGTCCTGTCGCACTCAACTTTAGTATTCCCCCGTGTGTGTTACTCACAGAATTATGTATTATTTTGCGTCATAATACGTACGAGGACAGAGATTATAGTAAAGCCATGTGTAATAATCTAGATGAATTTTGTTGAGGTTAGAGTCTGATAAGATTTGTGGTGCAAAATTTTTACGCTGTGTGTACATCATTTTCATATTTCATATTTTTAATTTCATTTCATGTATTATATATAATAAAAAGAAAACTGTTTTGAGATTTACGACATTTACTTCCGTGGTAAAACACGCGAGAATGTTTTTTTCGAAAATGAGTTCTATTGCAACTAGCATAAAATTGACGAGAGCGGCCCGCAGTTGCGGTGCGTAAGGGGAGTGCGAGGGTGGGTGGGAATTACGTTTTGGGAGCGTCCTCTTAACTATAATATAAACTTAATAGCTTGTAAGGTTATATTATGATAAATTTCATGGTATCCACTCCGTGAAATGTGATTTCGATAAAAAACCATTTTCACTACCCGTATGTCTAACAAACCTTAGAAACCGGGCATAAGATGTCTCATGTTATTGATTAAGTTTAGAATTAGGTACTGAATAAAGGTATGTCAACATTATTGCATTCATTGTGGTAAAGTTGCTCAGCAAAGGATTATAATAATGTCTACAATATCACCTTCAGTACTTAAAGAGAGTAATGAACTTAGCTTCTATTAATGTTATCAGTCATTTTAATTAAACTCGGAATTATGTGAATAACTTCATCCCATAAATACAGGGAGTCTACTCCCGTTTGACGATATTAGATTAATCGTACGATTCATCGCACAATTTCCTACTCCGGTCAACCATCGTTCCCATATCGCATGCGATGATCATGTTTTGACGTTTGTTTCTCCGATCTCCAGTCAATTTTATACGGTTGTGAACCGTAGTCTATATTTATTGTGCCTTTTTTATGTGCCTATCTTTATTGTGTATGTATCAGTCGGTAGACCTGGGTTACTCAAGAAAAATGCGTGAGCTGCAGCTTAGCTCACGACTCATGTGTATGAACCGGAGCTTCACGGGTTAACAGATCAGCTCAATTTGTGCCTCTGCCTACTTCGAGCTATGATCTGTGATGCGAGTCGCTGAGCTTAGAGAGCGTTCGATCTATTTGAGCGCATGTTCGTCGCTCACTGGTGGCTCACTCCGCGACTCGCAGACATCTTTAGCCACTCCGGCTCACCAGTTCAAACAGGTTTTTATCAGAATATCAGAATTATTTATTGCAAGAATGTTGTACAAAAAAGATGATAATTAATACTAAGTGGATCATACATTCTACCATGACAATGGTGTGCAAATTTTTATACAAAGTCAAAATAATTATATTTTAAGCATGCCAAAGTCAATTAATAAAAAAAATAAAAATATTTAATAAATGTTAAAATCCCAAAGAATGTCAAAAGAGTAAAAAAAAAAAAAAAAATAGATATTATAATATTGTGTCAAGATGAATTATTTTAATTAAGAATTGTATTATTAGAAAACTTATAGGCAATATTAATTTCAACAATGGAATTTCTCAGAAGATTACAACATTTATTAATTACAATTATTTAAATAGTTTTTCGAGTACAAATTATTGAAATGGTCATTTTTTATCTTTCGTGCAACGAATGACGACGCTCAGATAGATACTTTTCTTAGAGCCGTGAGTTGCGTATTTTGTCATTGAGCTGCAGTTCAACAGATCAAGCTTATTGAACTGTATATTCGAACCGGCTCTGAGCTGAGTTACACACCACTACAGTCGGAACGAAAGATCGAACTTCGTTTGTCGTTCGTAAAACGCGAGTAGACCCGCAGGTCATACACACAAATCTTCGTACTTTATAAGGTTCCAATGACTTATTTTCTACATAGATGACACCATTTTGAAGAAAGGAATGATGCTCCTGGCCTTTTTTTAGGGTCATCCCAAAAAAGCTCAATGCCTTTTTTGAAGGAACTTAAGGTTCAATGGACTTAAGACAGAGTTCACAAAAACTAAAATAATTTCGCACGTTATTTGTCAAACACGCAGACTTGTCGGGAGTATTATCAATAAAGTTTTGGGACGTTTTTCCGCCCTTATAAACAAGGGTATGCCGATGGCGGATAAATTTATCGCGGGAACCCTAAGTTCCTTTTGCGAATTTTATGAACAGCTTCGCATTTGACGTTACGTTGACTTGGGAAGACATCTGAGCTGTTGATCCTTTCGATGAGGGTATAAAAATATGGATATATAATTTGGAGGACTTAAGAGGCCCCCTCCCGGTCTGCTTAAGTATAACGGAGGCGAGTCTAAAAGATTTTTGTTTCGTCGAATCCAATGCCCGTTGACTAGCGAGCAAGTGAGAACACGATAACATCGAACAAAACTAGTGCGCGAAAATTTCTTAAAACTTGTTCCAGAAAATACGTGTTTTTCTAAAAGTCTTACAAGTATGTGTAAAAATGTTTATTATTTGGAATTTCCATTACATGTGTAAGGTTTTTAATTGAATCTTTTCTTTATTTTTTTAATTTATGAGTACATTAAGTACGATCAAAGTTCGGGAAAATTTTGTAAAATAAATTCGTAGCCGACTATCTATAGTTCTATTTTTAAAATTCATTCCCGCCCTAGGGAGGAAAGAAATTACTATGAGTCTTTCCCGCCCTAGGGAGGGAATCAGCATTTTCCACCCGCTACTTGGATCAAACAAACACAACTTTCCGAGTATGAGAAATGAAAAATCATTTGTATCATGAAATTGTATAATTTTTATAATAATCGAAATAACTCTACTATCTCTCGTTCTAAAACAGGACAACCATGGACAATCAATACTAATCAATAATATTAATTATGAGTAATTGTATAAAGTGTAATCTGTATTGTACACCCAGAAGAACAAGTTTAACTAAGCATAAAATCGATCGTAACTAATTACTTAAGTCCCCACTTCGATAATGACAGCTTAAATCTATCGGTCACCTGCACTTGAAACGCACAGCTCCAATTCAGTAGCAGGGGTCATTATGACAGCGGACCATTTGAGTCATTAAGCTGCTGCGCTAACGATCAAGTGTGGTCCGATTCAATTCTAGACGGGCGCGACCCTAAATATGGGGTGTTAATGTAGTATATGCACGATTTACAGATACTATTTTATTAAATAATATTATGATTATTTTATGGAAGCAGATGAGATTAAACCCCAGTTTCGGGAAGGCTGATCAATTTGATCTATTGTCAAATCTAATGTCAGCTTCTGTGATTGACCGGCAAAAATGTTAACAACCAATCCCATCGCTTGCCCTGAGATTTGACAGCTGATAAGTTAATTTTTGCGTTGATCAGCCTTTCGGAAACTGGGGGTTAGTGTTTTTTATTACATGTGATTTTCAAATACCTGAAAAAAGACTGTGAAGTTATATTTTAAAACGGCAATGATAACATTTATTTACACATTTGGATTTTACTTGCACCAAATTATTAAGTTATTATTTACTGTTTTTAGGGTAAAATTTCCCTAAGCACTTGTAAACAGCCTAGACAGGAAAAACACTCATTAGGGGCCGTATTATGATTAAAACAGCTCTTAGGTTAAAAACATATATTTTTCTGAAGATGCACTATACCAACTAAATAGCTTTGTTTATTTCTCGCAACAGAACAATTATTGTTTTAATACATCATAATATAGCTCCAGAGTCTATAATGAGAGGCTCGTAGCTAAGCAACGACTGCGCGGATTGTACGATCTGCAAGGTTAAGCTGCACTTGCCGCGGTCAGTCTGTGGATGGGTGACCGTTTCGTTACACCTCGAAACCCCTCCGTGCCTCGGAGAACACGTTAAGCTGTCGGTCCCGGTTGTCATACGAATATCTATGGCAGTCGTTACGGGTAGTCAGAAGCCTGAAAGTCTGACAACTGGTCTAACCTCCGAATGTCAGTATTACCCAGTAACTGGGTTGCGGGGGTCTGATGGCAGTCGCTTCGTGTAAAATACTGATGTTTAGCCGCATCTGGCTAGACTGGAAGCCGACCCCAATATAATTGGGAAAAGGCTCGGAGGATGATGATGAGTCTATAATGAACAAAATCATCTGTAAAAAAAAAGTTTAGGTTTGACCTGCAAGCTATATTGTCGACAAAGGCTTTCAGAACATCGGCCTCACGATTTTCAATAACTACTACACTAGCACTTAATGAAAATAATAAAAAGTCATCACGTTGTCGTTATTTATATTATTTTAAGCTTCGGTGCAGAGATGCATCGAAGGGACCTTGTGATAGCTTTCAGGCTTCATTCTGGACATATACCCTTGAACAGCTTTGCCGTTTTAATGGGAAAGTGTGAGTCACCTAATTATTCAAAATTTGATGAGGCAGAGGACGTTACGCATATTATTATTGTAGCTGAGAGTGTCGGGCACGAAGTCGAAAGCAGCAATTTCATGTTAGATAATAATTTAAATTCACGTGATGTTGGTATATTTAATTGCGTTTTAGCTGCTCCTTTGTCTAAGACAGCCAAATTTTTTTATAAAATTGTACAACTAGGCATTAAGCGTAGACAATGTATTGAGTGTAACTATGAGGGTGACATGTTCTTTTAGATAAAACCCTCGATGAATAAAAAAAGATTAAAAAATCCTCAATTTATTCTTACAAAAAGTTTTAAAATGATGACCTGACGTTATAAAGATGGTAGAACAAGGAATGTACTACAAAAAGACAAGCAATTAGGCGTGGGTCGCGATATATCACGCTGGACAGGTAGTAACATGGAATATAGAAAACAAGGGGAAGTGACATATTAACGGCTGCCGCACGCGTGGCACAATTAAGTGCAGATTCGCAACACGCTTAGTTTCTCGCTGCGACTCTATGACGTCTCGAATGCTTACGTGAAATACTAGATTATTATTAGATAGAGATAGATAGGTAGAATATTCTTTATTGTACACCATTAACATTATTAAACTTAGGAATAACATGTAAAATAAGGGACATTGGCGGTATTACCTTATTATGTAATTTTACCGTGTAAAAATAATAGCAGAACCAAAAAAATATTCTCATAGACGTGTATATATCACCGCTGTGTGTACGATTTTATTTTAATTTTTTATAGTATATGATGGCGAAACGAGCTAAAGGCCTACCTGATACTAAGCGGTTACCTTTGCCCATAAAAACTTCAATACCACCTAGGCTGTTACGTAAATGTTACCGCTAGTCGATTCGCCAAACTGAGACATGAAGATGGAAAGTCTCATGTGATTGTAATTTTACCCATACCGTTCAGACCGAAACACAGTAATGCAAGCATCACTGAAAATAACATTGTATAACTGCTAGGCCCCATTTGAATTTTAAATAGAACCAACCACAAAATTGTTTAATTGTGTATTTTATTTAATGTACTATTTCAATTGTCAATGTGTGATTTTGGCGACACTTTTTCCCGTACTAAGAATCGTAAAGGGAATTCCACTTGTTTTCTTTATTCCGTGGGTAGCAACATGTTGCCATGATGTCTCCTCTAATGGCGGCTGTTTGTGGCCCAACTTAATTCTGTTGTGGGTAACAATGTGTTTTCTGTTTCCCTGCTGAGGATCAGGATTTCTGGGCTATGGATATTTCACACATGACTTTTAATTTGAAATATTGTCCAAAGTGGTTTCAGTATCCACAACGCTGGAGCCAAAAATATTATATAACGTCTTTTGTAGCTTCGATTAATGTGGGTAGTGTGGAATGAAATGACTGGAAATATTTCTGAAGTTATCATACAGCCTGCTTAATTGATCCTTGCGAATTATGTCCAAACTTTGAGCACAACTGACACTGCACAGATAATTATACTTACGGCTCGTCTTTACAACATTAATAATCTTCAAAGAACACCTAGCGAGATTTAATAGATTTTGTGTTGGTTCAGAAATGAGGAGATTCGCAGGAGAACGAAAGTAAACGACATAGCCCGAAGAATTGCCAAACCTAAGTGGCAGTGGGCGGGGCATATTGCTCGCAGAACGGATGGCCGATGGGGCAGTAAAGTTCTGGAGTGGCGACCGCGTACTAGAAGGCGCAGCGTGGGTAGGCCCCCCACAAGGTGGACCGACGACCTGGTGAAGGTCGCGGGAATCCGCTGTATGCGGAAGGCACAGGACCGGTCGTTGTGGCGATGCTTGGGGGAGGCCTATGTCCAGCAGTGGACGTCTTTCGGCTGAAATGATGATGATGATGTGTAGGTTCACTGCCGCTTTGTACATTGTGATATAATGAACATTCAGGTAAGTGGACATCCAGGGAGATGATGTTCATGGAGATGGACCTAATAATAATAAATCTAGGTAACGCACCGACTAGCAACTGGACATTGCGGTAACAAGACCTAACGCACCGCAGTGGTTTTTATTTTTTACAATGAAACAAAAAAGTTAGTGTGTTAATACAGTAATTCCTGTGATTTGATGTTGTCATTATAATTTGTTTGTAATTTAATATCTTAATATATATAATTCTTCCGTACGTGTGTTTGTCCTAACTTCTCCTAAACGGCTGGACCGATTTGGATGAAATTTTGAGTGTATAATTCAATGGTTTCCTGGATGGTTTGAAAATACAGTTTTTTACATACTTAAATTTTTTTGCACCTGTAAGTCCTACGCTGTAAATGTTGCACATACTTTGGAATTGGAAATAAATAAATTTATTATTATTATTAAATTAAACCCGGTAGGTGGCGCTGCTTTTCCGGGCAGGCTGACACGTCTGCCGGGTCCGCTAGTTATTAATAAATGTCTTATAATTTTCATAGTCACGACACAACACTATTATTTGGTGGTTTCATGGGGATTAAAAAATATCCGTGACACCACCAGGGGTGTGATTTGGTGGTGTCACGGGTCCGTCATGGTACCCGTTGAGGGTAGCGTATCCAAATCCGTTTAAGCAAATATCGGACTTAAATTTTAAAAAGCGCGAGAAAATCGGTACGTTGAAAAAATGCATAGGTAACAGTGGCTACAATCCGCAGTCACCCACTCTCCTCATGCACTTCTTCCTTCGCTGACCGTGTATTTTTAGGGTTCCGTACCTAAATGGTGCCAAACGGGACTGTATTATTCTCGCTACGCTGTCCGTCCGTCCGTCCGTCCAATAAAAAAGCGGTATTTTGGGCATCCCTCTCAAAGTGCTGGTGGGATGAGTCCTGAGAAGGCTGCAAAACGGTACAACCTGCCAAAAGCGGGACATCTGGCAACGCTAGTTGAGGGGTTGAAATGTTGAAATGTCCATGAACTATCTCCTTATTCCGAAAAAGATGAAGAACTCTTACCAACTAAAACCATCACAGTGTTCCTCTTGACCAGAAGCACCGTTACGCTCCGTATTCTGCTCACACCCCGGAAAGTTTCGGCGAGCCCCATTTCAAATCAAATATTATTATGCCCCATCCATATAAAAAAAAAATATGAATAATAAAGGTTCGCTTACGACCAGTGAGAGATTGTTGCAATATTTCTTCACCTGAAGAAGGGACAAATTCTCATAGCGATGTATTATACAATTTGTTACGCTTTGTGCCTGAGGGACTGCTTTGGGGCTACTGCATTTGACTATTACAACCTTTTTTATATAAAGATGACCGTTTGTGTGGCGTTATTACGTATTTTGTATATTAATCGCGTGTTTGAAGACTGGATTTTGATGATCATAAATTATGAATAAAGGTTGTTTGAGTAGTTGTACACAAACAACGGTAAGTTACAATGTTTTTGATGCATCTCGTCTAATATCGTTCCTGTAAGATGATATACGTGATTAACCATTCTGTGTAAATAACCTCTATAAATACTGGCAAGGTCACGTCGATGACGTAGTAAGAAAATGGCGCCAGCCGGGATACGGCTGGATACGGCATATGTTGTGGTTCGCGCAATTTTAGGGCATTCATTAAATTATTTGAAAACATTTTGATATGCAAAATTATTCGTTATTTATAATTAAATTCGTTTTGCCCGCCATTTTAAAGATAAGTACCGCGGCTACACAGAAGGGATAGTATTTTCAGAAAGTCAGACATTTGGTTATTTGAATTTTTTGTTGTGATGCCTACATGAAATAGCGTTATTGTTGCAGAAAAAATGCTATACTTCAATCCCACCTTAGGTAAGTAAAAGCTACCTAATGGTGAAGATTATCTATTCTCATCATCATCTTTATGGCTCCAAGGTTTAAAGATAAAGGGGAATGTAGCAGGCAAGTGACGCCCCCATCAGTAAAAAAAATACTACTCGCTGAATACATCACTACTACTACTATTTTCATGGTGTACAATAAAGTATATTCTATCTATCTATCTATCTACATCATTTATTGAAAATTCGTTTTGAACGATTGAAGTACAGGTACTTAAGGTAGTTTAATCAGAAACTATTAATTTATTAACTATCAAACTTCGCTAAAGTTGAATGGTTTAAAAAACGGCCACTTTTGGCATTTTTTCTAACTTCAACTACAGCGAACTATATTTTACAGAGTCAATAGTTTCTGATTAAACTACGGTACCTGTACTTCAATTGTTAAAAAGCGAATTTTCGATAAATGATGTATTCAGCGAGTAATATTTTTTTTACTGATGGGGGCGCCACTTGCCTGCTACATTGCCCTTAATAAATGGAATAACTTAGATTTTTTACTAGCTATTACGGTATGAACTATTGTTATTGTCTAGTTTATGTTGATTAAACAGAAAATTATCTTTTAAAATTAATTTTATTGTATTGGCAACAAAACTGCATGTGCATGCAAAATGTCAGTCTGTTTTAATGTTTGAAAAAGACAACAGAATCAAGCTAAATAAAAAAAAATTGTTTATAATTGTTTTCAGCCCTTTGCCTTCGAACAAAACTTTAAATTAAATAATAAACGAGGCCGTTCAACCATTATGATATTGGCGGGCAAACAATGAGTTGACGGTTGGCCGTGATATTTAATTGAATAATGACTACCAGTAAACAAAGGAGTAATAAGCTATTAATCTCGCCTGCACAACTCAGAGGTACCACGAAATTAAGATTCTAGAAATAAAAAGTGTTTATTTTATTCTTTATTCTTAACGGGCTTGCGTTAGACCGCACCTCACCTAATGCCAAACGATGGTACGGTCGACGATGGTTCACGCTTGCCCAGTAAAAACCTATTCACTCAAGCCTTGAAGACCACCAAATTATACTTCTCGGGAAACACTGACGCCAGCAAGGAATTCCAGTCTTTAGCGCTACGCATGATAAACGCAGCGTAGGGCGCCCCCCTGCCAGGTGGACCGACGACCTAAAGAACGTGGCTGGGGGGGACTGGATGCGGAAGGCAGAGGACCGAGCGTTGTGGCGCAACTTGGGAGAGGCTTATGTCCAGCAGTGGACTGCGATAGGCTGAGTTGATGATGATGATGATGATGATAAAGCTATCAGCAGAACGGTTCGTGCGTAACGGTAGAGCATCGCCGTGCGTCTAGTCGTCCGATTATGGAAAGGGAAAAAATAAAAAAAAGTCCCGGCTCAACCAATTCACTGTATGTTTTATTTGATAATTAGCTGTAACTTTGACGTCACCCACAAGATGGCGCTTAAAGGTGCTGACAAGTCTATGTCCTTTCGTATATTCAGTACTCTATGTGTATAGCGAAAACCTTAACGTGACGTGTTGCTACGTCATTTTCTCCCGTCTACCGCAAGACTTCATAAGGAACTTTGTTCTAAAAAAACGTTTTCAACAAATTAATACGAGATTCGAGTGAGTTCCCATCGTAGCATTTGTGATAGCACCGCGGGTTCGTTAATGAAAACAAATGAATATCGTACGCTCATCGCTACTTTCACGAGGCATTCTTTTGTATTAATAAATTTTAGCCAAGATGAATAATTAATGTTTTAGACGCCAGAAAATTGTTGTTACTTTTCGGTCATTTAGGCACCCTTTCTCAAGGTAAAACCCACGTAAAACCCTTACATTGTCATTCAAAAACTTTTTGGTATGCTTTTTGATTTAACTTTTTATAAGCAACTGAGTCTGAGTTAAGATGAGTGGACGTCTTTTGGCTGAAATGATGATGATGATGATGATGATGATGATGAAGCAGCTGAGTGTGGCATTTTATCGGGATTAAGAAAAACCCTGTATTTATCTCGAATAGTCTAGATTCTAAGACCAAAATATTTAGATAGACGGAGCGCGTAGAACTAGTAACTGAAGCCATGAAAAGGAATATTAAATGACAAAGGCCTATCTACTATTCCGTCCAAAGTGTTTCCGAGCCGCGATTAAGAGGATGCGTCTAATCCTCAGACCAAAAGAATAAGATTGAAGCTCCCATTCGCGGCTCGCAAAAACACTGTGGGCGGAATAGTAGGTACTCCTTTGTCATTTGGTATTTTTTTTTTTTTCATTATTTTTTTTTGGTACTGGAAGGCGCAGCGTGGGTAGGCCGGGTGGACCGACGACCTGGTGAAGGTCGCGGGAATCCGCTGGATGTGGAAGGCACAGGACCGGTTGTTGTGGCGATGCTTGGGGGAGGCCTATGTCCAGCAGTGGACGTCTTTCGGCTGAAATGATGATGATGATGATGAATCTTTTTTCAGGCTTTAGGTCTGAGTCTAGATTCTACAGATACAATAAAATAATGTTTTCAAATTGATTGATGATCAATGCATCAGAATTCTTCTCATTTTTCAACCGTTTCCTTCGACACCGCAAAAATACAAAGCCTCTTTTGCCATAATAAGGGTGCATGATAGAGAGTCATCGTTATGATATAATGTAAGTATCTCAGAAAAAAACCCCTATAGGATCACTTTGTTGTCCGTCTGTCAAAACCCTTTTTATCAGGAATGGGTAGAGGTCATCATCATCATCAGCCGACAGACGTCCACTGCTGGACATAGGCCTCCTCCAAGCATCGCCACAACGACGGGTTCTGCGCTATCCACATCCAGAGGATTCCACCGACCTTCACCTACACATTTCTTTCAATTTTGAAACTGATGAGACCAATTTCACAAGCGAATTTCAAAACTGAAAATGTATGAAACTGTACCTATGCATTAATAATTTTATGGGTGTCAGTTGAAGGTGGAAGGCGGGAAACCTGTGCAGTGCCTAACTTCACTCCCGCGTACTGTACAGTCAATTGCATGACAGTGGTAACAATTTAATTAAAAAATCGCCCTTACTGTTTACGAATTAATGGCATTGTCAATGTCAAACTGTTACCACTGACGTGCGGTCGACCGTACAAGTCGGCCGTATTGTATTATTGTTGATACATTTGACTAAATTTGCTTAAGAAATGCCGTAGAGGACGAATGTATTAATATATAAAGATGGTCCAAAATATTTATATTATATTATACAACGCACAGATCTATATACAACGTGTTGATCTGTATTCGTGCCATATTTAAGGAGGTGCCTATACCACTGACACTGAACACGAATCAGTAAAAAAATCAATACCATTTTTTTTTAAATTCCTATTTGTAAACAAACAAATTCCCTCCGTGTGTCACGTGCGACACAAAAACGATGCGTGCGAAACCACCAAAACTATTTTCAGGTATTTCCACCCTTTGACAATGCCACCGATAACTTATTTTCAGAGTCGGTCGGGAGTTATTCCCAAATCCTCGCTATGTTTTTAAGTGAAAATTTGGGTATTAAAATAAATAATCGTAGAATTTTCAAAATATTTTTAGATGACTAAGAACATTATTTATCATTTGCTCTAGAAATATGGCACGGTTACAGATCAACCACTTGTATATTATATTATTATTAGCTTCTCTTATTATCTTCTAATGTCATTGAACTTATTGTTGTGACTCTACTTAACAATAAAACAAATATAAACTCACCCTCAGTGTTAGAGAGTCTATGTTGATTTCATTTTCTATACCCGCTCTAGCCTACATCACAAGCACACATTGTTTGTAATTGTTACACTAAACTCAATTCCATAATAGTAAGTATTTGTGCTCTAACATAATATTATAGCTCGCAATCTACACAACACCAGCATTCAAACAAAAAGAAATATCACAAAAATAAACAGTGACATCCTGTAAAAAATGTGAGAGAATTTCCATTTTAATAAGCTCATACTGGGCTGGTGACTTTAGATAGCGTAACAAAAGGTATTTTGTAAGTCTCTATTTATTTTGTTGCTAATTGTTAAAATTGATAAAAGATGTCACGGATGTAATGAGAGTAAAAATGTATGAACTACTAGTTATGTAAACCCTATTTATCACACAAATACTTACTTATATCCACAATCTCGGACGAATAAAAAAAGGCGGACGGTATCGATAAGAAAATATTGAAGTACTTCTTTTTCTCCTAAACTATATTTGTTACAACTTTAGTTTTATTGTTATGGTGTGCAAACAATAAAGTATACTCTATCTATCTATCTATAATTTCAGTTTCAATTTTAAAACATCAGATATATAATATTATTATTTTATTTGTGACAATACGACAATGACTACCGTCACACGAGATTTGTTGCGTAATCGCGGGTTTTTGTCACTTTTTTCACTATGGGTGTGAATGTGTGCGTACCAGCGAGCCGTCTTACTAATGGGTGCTTCACCTATTGTTTAGCGACAAAAAAAAAACTGACAAGTGTTACGGTAACCGCACGCTATTGGCTCCACAGCCCATGACGTAGAACTGAGGCAATCACGTGACCTAGCTGTCATGGGAAGAGAGTACCTGGTGAAACATATTTAATACCCCATGGTTGGGTGAAGGTCAGTATGACTGATGGGAAGGAAATATTTTGCTTAGTAACAATGTGAACCACTGCCATCAAGCGGATATTTTGGTAACTTTTATACCAGTGTTAGTGCTCATGTAGTTCCACGTTTTACAATAGATGGCGTTAAAATCTCGATTATACAAAATTGTGGATAGTTACAGTACGAATCACAGTACTTACAACCAACAGTGTTAAATAAATAAAACAAACGGATACATCATCATCATCATCATCATTTCAGCCGAAAGACGTCCACTGCTGGACATAGGCCTCCCCCAAGCATCGCCACAACGACCGGTCTTGTGCCTTCCGCATCCAGCGGATTCCCGCGACCTTCACCAGGTCGTCGGTCCACCTTGTGGGGGGCCTACCCACGCTGCGCCTTCCAGTACGCGGTCGCCACTCCAGAACTTTACTGCCCCATCGGCCATCCGTTCTGCGAGCAATGTGCCCCGCCCACTGCCACTTAAGTTTGGCAATTCTTCGGGCTATGTCGGTTACTTTCGTTCTTCTGCGAATCTCCTCATTTCTGATTCGATCACGCAGGGACACTCCGAGCATAGCCCTCTCCATTGCCCTTTGAGTGACTTTGAGCCTTCTTATCAGGCCCATTGTGAGCGACCACGTTTCAGTACCGTAAGTAATTACTGGCAACACACGGATACATGAAATATTTTATAATATTTATTCGCAAACGATAAATTATATTTAAGTAGATACCTACTATGAATTACTTTTATTTGAATTGTCTAATCATTCAAAACACAATTCAATGCTTTCTACTGACATATCTTGATTTGTTTCACGAATATCTCCAATCCACAAATCACTGATAGGCAGCCTGTTCGCGTTGAAGCTTTGCATTTCTATGATGATGCTCTGCATCTCAGTACTTCCTTCCTGAAACATTACTTATTTCAGTATAAATTAGTATCTAAGTATAAGTTACGTAAATAATATTTGTTAAATTTAAATTTTCTATTACGCATTTAACCATAAGATCGAGAAAAATCCAAACTACCTACCTACCCTTAATAACTTAGAAAAAGTTTGTAAAAAAATTGCCTGCATGATTTTGTTTATGAAGTGTAATTTCAAACACCTTTGTCGTTTAGTTTTAATTCAATGTATGAAATTACTTCTTAAATCTATATTTTTGCTTGGGAACCGTTTTGGAAATAAAATAAAATATGCAACTGATTTTCCGCCGTAGCATCCTAGTCTTCGTCTTCTATCGTTTCGACATGAGTTACATAATGATAATATGAGGTCCTTACATATGAAATTGGCATTTTGTACGGGAGGAATATAAAATTTTTTTTTTTTTTTTTGAACATATTTAATTAATCAAAGTTTGCACCGTTGTTATCTATGCACTTTTGCCATCTCATAGGTAGTTCATTGATGCCTTTACTAAAAAAACCATGGGGGAGAGAATCAATAAACTCTTTGAAGGCGGTTTGGACTGCCGTGCCGCCTCAGAGTTGAATTTTATTCCTTGTAAGAAGTTGTCCAAATTCCGGAAAAAATGATAATCTGTTGGAGCAAGGTCCGGGGAATACGGTAGATGTCGCAGAAATTCTAATTGTAGCTCATCTTACTTAGTGGTTGTTTGTTGTGCAGTGTGTGGTCTTGCGTTGTCTTGAAGCAGTAGTGGCCTAGAGCGATTGACCAATCTCGGTTGTTTAGCAGCTAGTTCTTCCTTCATGGTTTGCAGTTTCTGACAAAAGATATCTGCCGTAATCGTTTGGCCAGATTGTAGAAAGCTGTAGTGAACGACACCGGCGCTAATCCACCAAATACTCACAAGTAACTTTTTCTGAGTCAATTTTCGTTTAGGACAGGATTTGGCTGGGTCTCCAGGGTTCAGCCATTGCGACGAGCGCTTCCGATTATAGTACAGCATCCACTTTTCATCACAAGTAATGATTCGATTTAAAATCCCTTCATTATTGTGTCGGTTGAGCAAAGTAACACAGCAGTCGACGCGTGTTTGCAAGTTCGATTCACTCAATTCATGAGGTACCCATCGTTCAAGTTTTTTTACTTTCCCGATTTGCTTCAAGTGGATTAATACAGTTTTATCACTTACCCCGAAGCCTACAGCTATCTCTAAAGTGCTTTGTGATGGATCCGCTTCCACAATAGCCTTTAATTCTTCATTTTCCACTATAGTCTCCGGCCGTCCACGGGGTTGGTCCTGAAGGTTGAAATTTCCAGAACGAAAACGTTGAAACCAAAAACGTACCATGTTTTCTTTTGCAACACCAGCGCCGTACACTTCATTAATCCTTCGAGCTGTTTCTGCAGCACTGGTGCCACGGTAGAACTCGTACTCGTAAATATACCGATATTTCATGTTTTCCATTGTGCGGTAATAAGCGACGCCAAAGAAAAAAATAATAAGGATAAAACAAATGAATGACTGTTTTCAAAACTCAAATGTACCAGCAGCTAAATGAATTTATAAATTTGAATTTGGAATTCTTAACCAAAGAGGAGATATTTCAGATCAAAGTGGTCAGTACGACAAAACGCTAATTTATAATTAAATAAGACACGCAACCTCGCGGAAAGCAGCAACTATAGACCCATTTCACAAGCTATTCTAATGTAATAACTTCTAGGCCCCGTTGTTTGATCAGTAGTCAAGTATAATACGTTGGTTAAACTGCCAAATAGTAAAAAATTACAAAATACTGTTGTTTGATCAATAGTTAAACATGACTATAGTTAAAATCATTGACAATTTATCAAAAAGTTACTATGCATGGACAGAGTAGTCAACTTTGACGATCCGTTTTTAGGGTTCCGTAGTTCCTACAAGGAACCCTTATAGTTTTTGTAAAATTGAAATGAAATCTACCTCTTTCTCCGAGCTTTTTTCCCAATTACGTTGAGGTCGGCTTTCAGTCTAACCAGATACGGCTGCACATCAGTATTTTACACGGAGCGACTGTCATCAGTCCCCGGCAACCCAGGTAATGGGTAATACCGACATCCTAAGATTAGAGCAGTTGTCAAAGTTTCAGGCTTCTGACAATCCGTATCAACCCGTTATCGTGCTCTCAAAGGCATGGAGGGGTCTCGATGTGCAACGAAACTATCACCCATCCAAGGACGGTGGCTAGCTTTGAAGATTTTGAATGTTCTTCTGATGACGATGAAATTATTGTGAATATTTATTGAACCGCCGAACACTTATATCTTCACCAGCAACACCATTGACAATTGTTATATTTAAATATTGTTAAAAATATCTTCAAACAACGTATTTCTGCTTTAACTATTGTTAAGGCCTTAACTATTGTTAATGAAATATATAAATATATTCCAAAGAGTATCTACATATTGATCATATTATTTTTGCTTTTTAAAAAGAATTTGGTTGTCAAGACGGAAAGTCAGTCAATATGTCATCACGACACGACCACAGATTAGTTATATAATAATAATAATAATAATAAATATCTTCGGGACATTTTTACACAGCACCATCTAGTCCCAAACTAAGCAGAACTTGTGATATGGGTACTAGACAATGGATATAATACTTATATACTTTTTTTTTTGTAAATACATACTTATAATACATAAGAAATAATGTCATTAATAACCTCATTGCATTCCCTGTACCTAGTTCTGATTTTGATTCTTGAAATATTGTATATCTTCATGCCTGATCAACCTGCTGATCATCACTCGGATGAATATGAGAACGAAGACTTGCGCCCTCCGTCGTCTCGTCACATATATATCTTTGAAAGAAATGAACTTCATCCCAAAATCTAGTTACATACTTCTGATTCTGAATGTTTTTGGGACGGTGCGCGGCGGTTCAATAAATATTCACAATAATTTCATCGTCATCAGAAGAACATTCAAAATCTTTAAAGCATCTTGCTATATTTAAGGTCTTTTATTTTTGGGGCTCGTGGGTATACCCGCGTAGATTGCAAGATCTGCAAGATTAAACTACGCTAACCGCGGTCAGTCCTTGGATGGGTGACCGTTTCGTTGCACATCGAGACCCCTCCGTGCCTATGAGAGCACGATAAGCTGTCGGTTCCGGTTGCCATAAAAATATATACGGCAGTCGTTACGGGTAGTCAGAAGTCCGAATGTCAGACAACTGGTAACCTTAGGATATCGGTATTACCCAGTAACTGGGTTTAGGGCGCCTGATGGCAGTCGCTCCGTGTAAAATACTGATGTTCAGCCGCATCTGGTTAGACTGGAAGCCGACCTCAACGTAATTGGGAAAAAGGCTCGGAGAAAGAAGATGATCCAAGTTTATTTAATTTACAATAACTAATGGTCAAAGTTAACTACTCTGTCCATGCATAGTAACTTTTTAACAAATTGTCAATGATTTTAACTATAGGCATGTTTAACTATTGATCAAACAACAGTATTTTGTAATTTTTTAGTATTTGTCAGTTTAACCAACGTATTTGAACTAATAGTATACTTGACTACTGATCAAACAACGGGGCCTTCAATATATTTCTAGTTCAACTATTGTTAAAGCCTTAACTATTGTTAATGAACTAATGGTTAAATTAACGATTAGTCATATTTTACTACTGATCAAACAACGGGGCCTTTCGCAATCACTACACATTATAATAAAACAAGGTTTAACCGGATTAAATCGCGTATATTATTTGTTTCCCTGACGTTTCGAAAGCTTAATAATAGCTTAGCTTAGCTTAGCTTAATTTAAATAATATACGCGATTTAATCCGGTTAAACCTTGTTTTACTATTCTAATGTTTTAAGTATTTGACAGCTTGCTTAATACAGAATTAAACCGGTGGGACCATGCGCTTTTGCGGCACAGACTCCATGGGGCCCAGGCGTCACGCGTGCGGCGCGCGTCACGCGCTCGCCTTCGCCACGCCTCATAAAAAATATAATTTGATTTTATTGTTTTTTTTTACGAAATTTTTAGTGGACCACACTTTTAAATTTCCTGTAATCAAATTAGAACCTTAAATATATTACAAGATAGAGTTTATTTTCGCCTAGGGACGGCGGACACCGGAGGGTACACCGGTGCTCCAACGAGGTCACATTTATGGACTCCACTGGGTACGCGGGGAATCAAACGGTAAACAAGTGCACAACACTTGTCTTCATGATAACCAGATTGGGTTCCGTTCTAGGATGTCGACAGAGAGCGCGGTGTTGTATCACACGCATGCTATCAATTACTTTACGCAGAGATGGACTTTCTATGCTTACTTTAAGAATTTTCATCTAGTTTCTTACGATATGTTAAGGAAGAAGTTATAAAACTGCAACATACCAACTGAAAACAACAACATCTTCAAATTTTGGTATGGAAACCAGATCAATAATGTATGATGGGATGGAGTCTTGTCTCATCCATATAGGTTGAAGTGCGGGGTAAGGCAGACCCCACCAACTTGTTGGTAGACCTCACCAACGCTCTTCAACCTGTATGTAAAAGAGCTGATCGAGGAGCTCAGCAGTTCCAGGGTCGGTTGGTATATAGGCGGTACCTGCGTCAAGAATATCAGTCACGCGAACGACATGGCCCTTCTGAGCGCGTCGTTTGGTTGCCCAGTGTGAGTATTACACGAGAAAATATGACATGTAATTTTTAAAAGTCAGAGATCATATCTTCGAGACCAGGGGTAAAAAGAGCCCTACTAATGTACGACTTTTATTAGACAATGCCATGCCGTTGAAGAGAGTCTATCAATTTAAGTCATTATCATCATTTCAGCTGAAACACATCCACTGCTGGACATAGGCCCCCCACAACCATCGCTACTACGACCGGTCCTGCGCTTCCCGCATCCAGCGTATTCCCACGACCTTCACCAGGTCGTCGGTCCACCTTGTGGGGGCATACCCACACTGCGCCCTCCAGTACGCGGTTCATCATCATCATTATTTCAGCCGAAAGTCGTCCACTGCTGGACATAGGCCTCCCCCAAAGGGGAGATATGCCATAATCGCCACGCTTGGCAGGCAGGTTGGCGATCGCAGTTGGTTGGTTAAGTACTCGGAGAAGGCTGCTGCCCATCCTGCTGTGAATCCCTTAGTCGCCTTTTACGACATCCATGAGAAGAGATTGCCACTCCCAGAACTTTTCAGCCCCTACAAGCATCCTTTCTGCGAACAATGGGGCCCATCTACTGCCACTTAAGTTTGGTAATTCTTCGCAATTTGGCAATTTAAGTACCTCGGCCATATTGACCCCTGACCACAAGGATGATGCCGATATTGAGCGGGAACGGAAGGCGTTGTCGATTTGAGCGAATATGCTGGCCCGCAGATTTGCGGATGTCCTACGCCATATCGAATAACAAAACATCGAACGTCATTTGATCGATCACTATATATCGAACGTCCAAAAAATCGAACGTTCATAATATCGAATGCTCAAAATATCGAACGCTCAATACATCGAGTATTCAAAATATCGAATGCTTGTTTGATCGAACGTTCATAATATCGAATATTCTTGTATCCAAATATTGGCTGGTTATTTGTTGAATATTAGTATAATATCAACCTCTAAATCAGTAAAAAAGACGGAGATTATTTATAACATTTTAATGTGTAATAATTCAACGTTATCACTGTAGTTTGACAAAAAATACTGGGTGATGAAACAAAAACAAATATTCGATATTATGAACGTTCGATTAAACAAGCATTCGACATTTTGAACACTCGATGTATTGAGCGTTCGATATTTTGAGCATTTGATATTATGAACGTTCGATTTTTTGTACGTTCGATATATAGTGTTCGATCAAATGACGTTCGATGTTTTGTAATTCGATATGGCGAAGGACATCCCAGATTTGCACGTTGCTCACTTTCTGTAAAGATCATACTCTTCCGAGCCTACTGTACGACCTTCTACACGTGCAGCCTGTGGGCTAGATATACCTACACAAAGATCGTACAGCGCACTCCGAGTTCAGGGGGCCTAGTACGAGTTTGACACTTACGAATACTTTCATAGTTTTCGTCCACTTTCATTCATAAATAAGTAGTTCCTCTTCGTATCCACCAGGGGCGCTACTGATTTATGAATGAAAGTTGTCGAAAACTATGAAAATGTTCTTGAGTGTCAAACTCGCACTAGGCGGGGCTGTTCAACAATACGTTAAGGGTGCTGTTGGGACTGCCTTGGTTCTGTAGCGCATCGGGCATGTTCGCAGACGCACATGTGGATTGCTTCTACGCAAAAATGCGTAAGAGGTGCGCTTCCTTCGTGTACAGGGTGCGGGCCAGCTCTAACAGTATCCTAAACATTGAGGTAGTATGTACTATAGTACCTCAGTGATCCTAAATATGATCGCAAGCAGATTGGATTGCGTATATGTGGGTCGCTGTTGCTTACTTTCATGGGATGAGGCAGCGGTATTATGATCATGTATGAAATATTACTAACATAGTTCTAAAGTATATTTCTAACCTTTTGAGTCCTAGTTACTTGAGTAAATATTTTTCTATTCTAAAGTATAAGATGGTGATATTCCATACAATTTTGATGTATTATAATTTATCATATAAAACAACTTAAAACGGATTGCATCGCGTTTATTATTAAAATTGGTTTTCCAGACGTTTGAATGCTTTGCAGCGTTCGTAGTCACAGGAAGACTAAAACTGCGTCTCCAGCGACCATATTTTTGTTATTTCTAACATCTAACATGTTTTTCTAAAAAAATAGGGGCGTGGCCTAGCTGTTTGGTTACATTTGATTGGCCTAAGCAAAATTTTAACATGTTTTGTTAGATTTTGGTCGCGGGAGACACGGCTTAAGATGACAATCATCTTTACTGTTTCAATCTACCGTACGATTTTTATTAATATCGTTTCGATGCACACAGTAGTCACTCACAGGGTCATTATGTTTTACAGTGTAGCCACAAACATGTTTTTTACTATGTCTGTGAGTGTAGCGTCTGTTTGCGACTAGATTTTTAGAACTGAGTTCCAAACAAGTGGTAGGTGCCAACCATCTTCTCTATTAAAATTACGATTAATAATATGCGTGATGTAATCCGGTTAGGGTTGTTTTATTATAATGTGTAGTTATCGCAAAAACCTACGAAATTATTAATTTTGGTGTAGCCAGTGTTGACAATGCCCATTTGAAACCGAGCACATCTCGCAAATAATTCATATTTGTGAACTTGCCCAGCGGGCCTGTGCAATGTCCACAATGCCCGGACAGTGTTGATTGCACACCCAGCGGACTTTTCTCGTAATATAAAATAATAATATTTCCTTACAATATAAAGTGTAAAATAAATAAAAAATACTGATTAATCAAATATTTCGTACTGTTTATTCGCATATGATATACAACCATCAACTCAGCCTATCGCAGTCCACTGCTGGACATAGGCCTCTCCCAAGTTGCGCCACAACGCTCGGTCCTCTGCCTTCTGCATCCAGTCCCCCCCAGCCACGTTCTTTAGGTCGTCGGTCCACCTGGCAGTTGTTATATGATATACAACGTGTATCAGATATGCGCGGTCATATTTGAAGAGCTTATTCAGGGGATGCTATTGAACAACTTTTACTATTGGACCAACCCTGAAATCGCAAAAAAAAATCAGCTGATCCTTACATTTTATGAGAGACATCGATGATTTAATAGGGATCAGCTGATATTTTTTTCGCGATTTCAGGGTTGGTCCCATAGTAAAAGTTGTTCTATGCTATGCCCTGAATGAGCTCTTAAAATATGACCACGCATTTCTGATACACGTTGTATAAGTGCTATGAATTATTTACGATTGAATTGTTGAATCATCCAAAACACAATTCAATACTTTCTATAGACATATTTTGATTTGTTCCACGAACATCTCCAATCCATACATCAGCGATAGGCAGCCTGTTCGCGTTTGAGCTTTGCATTTCTATGATGGTGCTCTGCATCTCAGTACTTCCTTCCTGAAATGTTAGCCATAGCATAGTTATGAGTTTATTTATTTATTTAATCACAGGTAAAATGTATTTAAGTTTAACGGCGAGATGCGCTCTGCACTGAGGCAATATTACCTAAGGGGCTCATACATATAATAACTTAACCTTAGGTACGTAAACACGCAACATGAAAACAAATAAGTTAGCAACAAATAAGTTGCATGATAATAAAATAATTTACACTATTTCATTCAATAATAAATTTTTTACATTGCCCGGTGACATCTCCTCGTCATCAAGAAGCAAATCCCTCAGTTTTTATTTTAACATGTTTTTACTTATTTTAGGCTTTTGCCTAAATAACTCCATTTTATTCAAAAATATTATTTTAATAAATATTTTCGGAATTAAATTTTTTGACAATCTTTCTCCACAATAATTTGTCAACTTCGGTTGAACTAGTTTTTTATCTCTAACTCGAGTGCTATTTAACTCTGATTTCCATCTACGATTCACGTAACGAGAGAAAAAGAGATAAACCGAACCGGTCGATAACTGCTAATCGAAAATGTTCTGAATCGAGAAGCAATACTGCCACGTGAACCCTGACAAGAATACTAGAACAATCTAAAAAATCGGACTTATCTTACCGAACATTTATCGGTAGCAGGTGGTACAGAATAAAATAATGGTGATTTGCTAGTAGGGTATGGTCCAATCACCACATCATTCCAAGTCAGCAATTGCATCGATGCTGATAAATTGAATTTAGGGTAAGGAACTGAATTCAGGCAGTTATATTTTAGCTTTTGACGAACGGACGTTGATCGTGTTTGCAGCCATACTATTTGTTCTATTGTTAACTGAAACAAAAGACCGGTGAAAGTTAGTAAAAGAACAAGCCTAAAATAGCAATATAAAACACAGAATATGAGCAAGGTGCTCATACCAAAACAGTAGATTAACACTTTCCGCACCGATTTTAGTAACTGGCCACATCAGAAAAGGTTTTTACTTCATGAGGGTGCAAAACTTTCTAATAAAATCAACCATCGTCCTTAATACTTACACCATATATTTCTTTAACATCAACTCCAACTTCGCTTAACCAGAATGTTCCGTTTCCTTTATTGTAATCGTGCGAAACGGTTTCTGTACCTCCAAGAACACACGTTTCATTGGTTGTCATGTTGCAGTATACCTGGAATGCTGATGGTCCCATATAATAGGTGCCTGTAAGGAATACCAATTTACGATCGCAGTTTGTGAACAACGTGCTATTCTATGGAAGAAAGAATCTATTTTAGAATCGATCGAGGGTAACTTCTAAACCTCGAATCTTATTGATAGTATCATGTTGGTACTAACAGACGAGAGAGAACAATAAACTCATTTTAAGATTAAATAACTAAAACATTTTTACCTAAGAATTAACAGACTTCAAAAACCCTAACTAAAATGAAAAAAAAAAAACCGTAGATATATGTATTTCAAAATCTTATAATAAAGCAATATTTTGAAGGCGGTGCGTGGTTGACCTTTACATCAGGTACATAGATTTCACGATCAATCGTTCTAGATATAATGTAATAATGTTGATCAGTCAGCTACACAAAGATGTATACACATGGCGAAATTAAAATGTTAATAAGGGATTAGAAATCTAGCGTAGGGAGAGTAATAGGGTCGTTACACCCTTTGGGTACGGGACCCTAAAAAATCTTACCGCTAACAAGATCGGACCTTACAAATTTACAAGTGGCTTCTAATGGTGAATCCTTTGTTCCAATATCTGCTAAGCCTTCGGAACCATAGGTTTCTGTAAACATAATATTAAAACCAATAATATTTTTTCTTAAAACTTAAAGTAAAGTTGCGGAATATACAACATGACTGGGTGAACTAGGGACATATTCAAGAATATGGTAGAATGTGCGTACACATAATGAAAGAATATATTGAAAATATTCCACGATAAATCACGCGTACAGGACAAAAAGTGCTCACGCACGTAGTACAAAATGCGGAGAGGGTGGAAAGAGCGACTTATGGATACTGGCGTACTAGGTGCATCACCTCACTGCATATAACTTTCATTCGTAATCGCGGAATACCGTCCACAGTTACTGATGAAATCGATTAGAAAAATATTTCAAAAATTATGGTGCCATTTTTTATGCATATTTGGAACAAAAATCAAGTACACACGGCTACACATCAAGCTGTACATTTCCAGTATAAGCTGACCTCGCATTGTATACGTTTTCTTTACAACGCGAGGTCAGCCTTTACTGGTAGGTACAGCTTGATGTGTAGCCGTGTGTACCTACTGAACATCCTCCTTCAATAAGTCCCTCATTCAACCAGTCGTTCAAAAGTATGTAAGTATTATATCCATTGTCTAGTACCCATATTACAAGCTGTGTTTAGTTTGGGACTAGATGGTGCTCTGCCGTGTCACTCGCAGGTCTGTTATCTTAAGATACATGAGTTACGCGTAACAGGTCTAAATCGTATTTTTTCATGATCCTCTATCACCCAGTAAAATAATATTTTAATTAACTATTACCAATTAGTCACAATTGCCTATCACCTAACTCTTGAAACTATGATTTTGCCATTGTTAGTTATGGTAAAATCCTGTATCTTAAGTTACATCAATTACGCGTGATAAGTTGCGAGCGCATCGAGCAAATCCTAACTCTGCTAACTACTAGATACAGTATTTATCCGTGACTGTAGTGCGCGTATTAACTGATGTTGATGTGGATATTATGAGAGCTTCATTAACAAACATGGTTCTAAAAGTAATAGCCAACGGCAACATGATAGTATTTATGGACCAGCTGAATAAAAATAACAATTTTTCTGAAATCAATAGGTGGAATAAAAAATCGCGGTCGAATATGCAGGAGTAATGTTCACAAACCTATTTTTGTTGGTTAGTATATCAGCTTGATGTATCTCATTTACCGGAATTTTGAAAAGTGTACGTACTTGAAAATAATTTCGAAAAGCCTTCAAAATACGCACTGTCTGTTGTTGGATTTCCACTGGTTATTTTATGAAAATGTGTGTTAATCAATTATTATTTTATTACACAGGAAATTAAAGTAAATAGGTCCTAAACAAGGCAAAGAAAAGCCAACTGGTATCTTAAATTATGGATTTCAGTCTTGGTTTCAGAGTTTCAGACAATTTCAGAACGCGCGAATTGTGCTTAGATAAAATCAAACAGTTTTTAGTAACTTCGTTGGTAATTTTTACTGTTTGATGTTTATTCAATAACTACAAAATTTGTATAAAAAAGTGCAGTTATAAATGCAGTTTATGACGATACCCTTTAATCAGCAGTCGACTTAGAACCAAAAAACTGCCACCATTACCTTATTTTCAAAATAATCACCTTATGTTGCTTCGAGGCTAGTAGTTCTGGTCTATACTTTTCTTTTAAGTATTTGTTGGTCTTACTGTTCTGTTAGAAGTTTTTAAACTTTCGCGAATTACTGTTCTGTTGTCTTAGCTGGACCCTAGTTTCATTTATAACAACTAATTTGCGTAAAATTTCTTATATATCGGCATCAAACGAAATAAAAATTTGCGTGAAGTGCTTAGCCGGTTGTGTTTTTGTTCGACTCAAAGGGGCATCGGTATCTTTCTCTTAGATACCCTGGGAAATCAGAATTTATGGCAAATATTGCTTCCTTATCACTTTTTAAAAACATCTATTACCTAGCTATCTCTTTAATATTTCAGTATTGATTTCCTACCATCAGATTCAATATCTTTTCAGTGTTTGTGCTATAGTGGAAGTTGAAGGCTATTTACAGTAGAGGACATATTCAACGCTCTGTCTACTGGGATTTAATTCAGCTAACTGATTTTTAACTACAGCATCGGATGCAATAGATTCTCCTTATTCCGTCACTATGTAGTTTTGTGGTATTTTGGAAAAAAAAAAACGGACACGTACTGACAGCGCATTGTTGAGATATTTTTTTTTCGAATGCAAGAAATTTATCACCTGGCTCTGATTAAATCCTTTTAAGTCTGGAAGCAAAAGTAATACAACAAAGAAATTTAGCGTAAAATCATCTGAAGGGTTGACGATTATAATGAGATCAAAAGCATTTCAATTGCATTATTATTTTTACATAAGACCGCGAGCTTTTCAATCCACGTATTTACGCATTAAGAATAGTTGAATTTTGAAGATGCTCAACTTACATAGTCGTCAGGAAATCATACGATGAAAAATAATTCAAAGATTTGCATGTGTATTGCAAAAGTGTGTTGGACTTAGTTAAAAAAGAAGTACCCCGGGAAGTAAGGCGAAGGAGTGTAATTGCAAGAAAGAAAGCAGACTTAAATGCAGATGTAGATTTAGATAAGATCTTACATATCTAGGATTTAGTTTTTTTTTGTATCTAAAATAATTTTGATAATACTAAGTTCTCATTCCAATTTTTATGTTAGTTATGAAGTTAATTAAGTTTATTTGTTTTAAAAGTTATCGAATCTTGGTTAGAAGCAGTCTGAGTGTTCGTTTTACTCATTAAAAAGGATATTTTAATGCATTTGAAAATTTGAGTTTTTACTAGATAAGTCATAAGTCATTATTCATTTGTTTAGATAAGTACTATTTTTTCTATTCCTTTATAAACTAATTTAATTTAATACTAAACAATCAGTCAGACAAACTTTAGTTAAAGATACCTGTGTTTAGCAAAACATACCATATTACACTTGTTGCGGCTAAGTCACCTATCTTAAGATACAGAGCACCGCGTAGCAACCAATGTATAGAGAGCTTGTTACACCTATCTCTGTTATAGCTAATAACTCTGAAAATTTCGAAGTTTTCAAAAATCTATAAATTTCCCGGTTTTCCTCAGACTTTAATACAACCAATTATGTAAAAATATTTCCCGAAAGTTTTGAAACATTTAAGATAATCGCAATTATCTGTAAAAAACTTTAAACGGTGATATCTCAAAACTATGTTTCGTGAGATACAAGAGATAGGCCTGACACGGCAGTGCTGGGTAAAAATGTCCCAAAAATATTAATTTTTTTAATTTATTTTTAATTCAAAATTCAAATTACTACATGTTGGTTGTAGTAGTAATTTTGTTCTTATTTCGCATTTTTCGATTTGTTTTGTAAAACATAAAATATTTGACGGTCACGAAAATGGCGGTACAGGTTTAGCCTGTAAATGAAACATCTTTAGTAGAGATGCGCCGAATATTCGTTTGGTATTCGGTATTCGGCGTATTCGGCATCTTTTCCACTATTTGTATTTGGCCGAATTATTCGGTTTTGTTACCGAATATATTCGGTTGAAGCATTTCTATTTTCTTGGCTAAATGACATGGTGTAGAACTAAAAGACAAAACTTCTTATGTAAGATTTACGCCCACTCATATTGCAAACACAATGAAGTTAATATTATCAATATTTTTAAGCACCTTTGTTTTTCTATGCGATGTTTTGAAGCAAAGTGACAGCGCGGTGTGTGAGCGGGCAGCGGGCGGTTAGGTACGGCTCGCTCGTCATCTAGCCAGCAGCGACACGTAGCGTAATATTAGAACCAGTTTACGCGGCAAAACAATGTAATGGTAAACCGAATAATTCTGCCGAATATCCGGTTCGGTAAAGGTTAAACCGAATAATATTCGGTATTCGGTTATTCGGTGGAACCACTATTCGGCGCATCTCTAATCTTTAGATACAGTACGGTGGTGATAAGCGCATCTCTGCAACGTACACATCTACGATAGCGACGGATATTTCAACAGTTCGGTGTTAAGGCGCTACTAAGAGCGAAGTGGCGCCCCATCAGTAAAAAAAATATTACTCGTTGAGTACATCATTTATCGAAAACTTGTTTTTAATAATTGGCGAAATGTGGGTACATTTCGCCAGTTATGTTATAGTCCCATGTAATAGGGGGCGAGCCGGTCATGTATACGGTGTTAGAATAATTTTAATTAGCACCATTCAATTCTGATGTCGTCAATTGCTTCAGATTATAAAAGTTATATTGAAAACATTATTTTAAGATTAAATGAGAGTTTTTATCGCTTATCTAGAAGTAACTTTAAGATGTAAAAGCTAATGCTTATTTCTTCTTGTAGATGACAGTAAGATTCTCTTTAACTTTTAAGTTCATCCTGTTATCGCTGTTATAGACGTGTTGTATAGCAATGAGTAATAATGTTGATTAATAAACGCGCTTATGTTACTATAAGCAGCTACTATAACGTCTTTCTCTCTTTTTAGGTTATACAAATTATAAAGTAAGCTGTAGGTATCACCTAAATGTTTGTTGGATAAACATACATACCTTCTTTTGGTGGTGCAAAGCTGCACGGACATATTCCGGGGCGCCCAGGTATTCCTGGAGGTCCAACAGGTCCAGGAGTTCCAAGTGGACCCGGTGACCCACGAAGACCCTGGCGATGGTAAGCAATAAATAAGTATCGATGCACAGGCGAGGCTACATCATAAATTTTACATTCATGAATGAAAAACCGCGCGGGTTGGAACCCAGGCTATTGACCTTAGCACCCACGTCTGTTTTCCATTAAGTTAGACCACAGACCAATAAACCTCAAGACGCCGGTGCCGCACAAACAAAGTTTTGCATGAGAACACAAATAAAAATGTTTACGGGGGCGCGTGTAGGGGCGAACGGCGCGTTATGATTGGTCGGCTCAAAAGTTCGGTGGTATGTGTCGTGCCGCTCGCTTACGGAATGACGTACCGATTCGCGGTGGGGCGAATGTTATGCAGTGCTACTGCATACATAAGATTGGTGACCGGGAGTCTCCGGCTAAGTGGTGTCTTGAAGCTTACTGGTCTGTGGGTTAAACAGGGGCTATGGATTTTGCACTGCTCGTCAATGTACCTACAACATACATAAGCTTACGTAATATAAAAATAATGTATATGTGTGTACAATAAACTATAATATTAATAAGATTATTAAAAAATACTGTACATGTCATTGTGGCGATGCTTGGGGGAGGCCTATGTCCAGCAGTGGACGTCTTTCGGCTGAAATGATGATTATTACAGTATATGTATACCGTTACAGGTTTTTTTTTTACTTTTTGAGGTATTATAATGAAACAAAACATATTATTATTTTACTTTATTGTAAACACAAATACACATTAATATTACAATAGGAAAGCTTATGTGCATCGGCGAGCTTAACTCAAAAATGAGTTTTCTTACAGCAAACCTTAGAGCGATAGAGAGATGTTGATATACCAGGCCCCTCAGAAAGTATTGCGAAAAAAAGTTTTTATATATGGGAGACTGGCCAGTTATAATGTTTTTCGAAAATATGATTATTTATAAGTAAAAATAAGTAAGTTCCAATTTCAAAATTTCCCTCCACATTTTTTGCGAGTTAATTCAAAGTATTGTGTCTCACTGAAATATGGATCTGCGCCGGGAACATTTTAGAGCTATGATTTTATACGATTTCAAGTGTCGCCTGAAACCGGATGAATCGTACGATAGACTTCAAATGGCATTCATGGATGAAGGCCCTTCCAAGGCAACCGTGTATCGTTGGTATAACGAATTCAAGCGCGGTCGACCAACTTTGGGGGATGACGAAAGAAGCGGTCGCCCTTTGACGGCTGTTACCGAAGAAAACGTGCTAGCAGTGAAAAATTTAATCCAAGACAATAGGCGAATTACATATCAGGAGATTCAACACATATTGAAGATTGGATCGGGAAGCGTTCACGAGATTCTACACAGCCATCTTCGCGTGAGGAGGATAGTATCACGCTGGGTGCCGCACAACCTCACCGATGCTCAGAAGCAGGCCCGGGTGGAATGGTGCCGTGATATGCTTAACAAATTTGAAGCAGGCTCGTCTCGGCGTGTTTACGACATCGTTACAGGTGATGAGTCCTGGATTTATCAATACGACCCAGAAACCAAGCGCCAGTCGACTGTTTGGGTGTTTCAAAATGAGCCAACGCCTACCAAAGTGAAGCGATCTAGAAGCGGGGGTAAGATTTTGATCGCTAGCTTTTTTAATTTGACTGGCCACTTGGTATCAATTCCCTTACGGGATCAAAGAAGCATTAATGCCGAATGGTATACTACCAAATGTTTGCCAGAAGTTTTCTCTGTTATAAGCAACAAGCGACCAAACACAGGGCTCCGCGGGCTACTGCTCCACCACGACAATGCACCTGCGCACACCGCACTCAAAACGAGGGACTTCCTGGACAGCACGCCAGTCAAACTCCTGGGTCACCCTCCTTACAGCCCTGATCTAGCACCGTGTGACTTCTTTTTATTCCCAAAAATAAAAAATCAGCTCAAAGGGATACAATTTTCGTCGCCGGAAGATGCGCTGGCTGCGTTCGAGCAGGCTGTAAACGAGGTGTCTGCGGCGGACTGGAAAAAGTGTTTTGAAAACTGGTTTAGGCGCATGAATCTTTGTATAGAGGCTGGTGGAAAGTACTTTGAAAAGATTTGATAAAAATATATGTACGTATAGAACAATTTTTTTTAGTTTCGCAAAACTTTCTGAGTGTCCCACGTATTAATAGATGATAAAAACAAGTGTACAACAGAATAACAAAAATTTTGACTACATAACTTATCTAACAAAATTAAACTATTTACAAGTAAAATAATTATATTAAGATCATCATCATCATCATCATCATTACATCCGAAAGACGTAATTGATATTTTGAAGATCATTATTGATGGCATCAATGGCCTCAGGTAGCTCGTCGATTTTGAAATGTCGATAAATTTGCAAGTCGTCTGCGTAAAGATGGTAGCGTGAAAATAAAATTTTAGTGATTTCGTTAATAAAAACTGAAAAAAGAAGAGGAGAGAGGACGCCACCTTGAGGCACGCCCGCAGCTAGATCACACCATTCTGAGGAAGCCTCATTGGCGTGAACCGACTGCGATCGGCCCCGAAGATAAGAAACAAACCAGTCAATTACAGAAGAAGATATATTTAAGGAGGCCAAGATACCTAGGAGGATGTCAAAATCAACTGAGTTAAAAGCACTGCTAAAGTCCAGTAGCACCAAAACTGTAAGAAAGAAAGAAAGAAAGAAAATATTTATTTCAGTCTCGGTACAGGCGAGAGAAAAAAAAAAAAAAAAAAAATATAGTATAGGTATTAACAATAAACTTAAAATTTACATGCCTGTATGAGACTAAAAAAGGCCCCCATCTCAGCATATGCTACAACACCGAAATGTTGCAGCGCTGGTTTTCGGATGGGTCCCGATAGTGAGGCCACGGGTAAAAACTAGCAAATAAATATAAGTAGCTTGTTTTCCATGGCCAGCCGGATATCATCAGTAATTTTAACTAGAGCCGTTACAGTGCTATGGCCAGGGTGGAACCCAGATTGGTACGGACTTAACAGGCTGTTAGAGGAGAGATCAAAGGACAGCTGATTCTGAACAACGCTCTCAAGGACCTTAGACAAGATTGGTAGGATGGAAATTGGACGAAACTGGGATACAGAGGTGGGATTTGAAATTTTGGGTAATGGTAGGACATGAGCCTTCTTCCAAGCTGAGGGAAAGGAACTTGTGTCAAGGGAATGATTTATAATGTGGGCAATGACGGGAATAAAGACAATTAAAATGGGGACAATCATCTGGATATGCAGACCATCATCACCCACCGCTTTAGTGGAAATGGATTGGATTGATTTTTTTATAACTCCCTCTGTAACCCGATAACATCGCGTATATTATTAAAATTAGTTTTTCTGACGTTTCGGAAACTTTGCAGCAGTCACAGGAAGACTAAGATCTTTAGTACTTTTAGATATTCTATGCTAAGATGACAATCGTCTTTACAGATATTTCGACAAAAAAAAAAACAATCTACCGTACAATTTCATTAATTAAAATCCAATCCAAATGAATCTGATGAAATCCAGTAAACATTTTTTTAGTATAATGTGTAGTGATCGCGAAAACCTAAGATATTATTACTCTTTTAGATACTCTAAATTTCATTATAATCACCACCAGTTAGCTTAGCTTACGCTTTAGGTTTTCAAATAAACCTCATCGTTGCCTTTAAGCTCAAAAATACCTAGCTGAATATTGATTAAACATGTTATAGAGTTTTAATAAAAAACGAGTGTGCTTTAGACCACACGACTGAAGTAAAACTTCACTCACTTAAATAATATCTCCCTCAATACTATTTCAATGAGAACAAAGGAACGGCGGCGCGCGTACATCTGCCGGCGCCATATATTATGGCGGGCGCTGTGTCCCCGCGTCCCGCACTACCCCCTCCGTTCGACACACTTTTTGTAACGCATTTACCAGCTTACTCCCCAATCAAGCGTGCGTAAAGAAGTTTTACTTCATAATTTCGTCTAGTCCACAATTTAAGGCCCTACTAAGAGGTAAGTGGCGCCCCCATCAGTATAACAATAATTACTTGCTGAGTACGTATGCGAAAAGCGGCCACTTTTGTCACTTTTCCTATATACACCTACAGCGAACAATAATTTACAGAGTTAATAGTTTCTGATTAAACTACAGTCCCTGTACTTCAATTGTTAAAAACTAAATTTCGATAAATGGTATATTTAGCGAGTAATAATTTTTACTGATGGGGCGCCACATGGCTGCTACATGCCTCTTAATCTATAAATGTTGGTACTAATAGTGCCTGATACGGCGCGGGTAACATGCACATGTTAAGGCACTTGCGCAGTTTATATGCATCGTGTAAACGACCGTGTTCATATGCGCGGGTCCAATGCCTTATGTAACGCAATAGACCGCACGGGTAGCCCGCTGAATGTACCGCACTAGACCACACGGGTATCCCGCGCATGTAGCCCGCTCCAGTTACATGACTGTTCCAGTTACATGCACCATGTACAAGCACCATACAAGTTTTAAAGTTTGATGACGTCTGCGGTCTAGTGGTTCGAGTGTCGGACTGCCGATCACGAGGTCGTGGGTTCGATTCCCACTGGACACAAATACTTATGTGATGAACATAAGTGTTTGTGTTGGTCTGGGTGTTTATTATGTATTATACCTGAGTATGTATTTACGAAAAAAAAAAGTATATAAGTATTATATCCATTGTCTAGCACTCTAGTACCAATAGCACAAGCTCTGCTTAGTATGGGACTAGATGATGCTGTGTAAAAATGTCCCAAAATATTTATTTAAAAAAAAAACGATATATATATGTATATATATATTGTTCCATTAATCCATACTAATATTATAAATGCGAAAGTAACTCTGTCTGTCTATCTGTTTGATACGTTTGCACGCCTAAACCGCTGAACCGATTTTGATAAAACTTGGATTATAAATAATAGAGAACACAGAGAAGGAGTCAGAAGTACATAGGTTCAGTTAGGGATGCGTGATAAGGGGTGCTGGCCAAAAAACCTCCACGTGTGTCTGACGGCTGCTTGTCCTTCTGGACACGTCTGGAGGGAACGGCAGTTGTTTGGCCGGTGCATCCTGGGCACGGGCAATAAAATCCTTTCGAGGGATTAACCTTCGGGGGATTTTATTAGCTGTGGCGAATATTCGGGCGCGGGAGGGGCCCCTTCTGGGCCAGTGGGGAGTTGCTCCACGTGTTCCTCTGTTGGCAACAGAGGGCACAGTGGAGGAGCAGGGGCGGGCCCGGTGTGCACTCACCCTGCCACTGGGCAGGCAGCGGGGGGACTGTCTTTCCCTGCCCCCGTCAATCTCGTAACCTCAGGAGTGCCCGCTGAGTAGTGTTCTCGCGCCTCTTGGGACCGAGGGTCATGGCTTCACCGCCCGGACCGCGAACAAGAAAACCTCTATAAAAAATTACGGGAAGTAGGGCCTGCGAGCAGCAGACTCGGGGTAGTCTGCTGCCCGACCAGCAGCTGGCGTGGCTGGCACAGCTGGCGTAGTTGGCGCAGCTGGTAAAGGCCCATGAGGTGAGGTGGCGTGCAATGTTCCGTGTGCGCCACCGAGGAGGGTGTGGCCGATGTTAGGCCGCACGGGGAGAAGGGGCTCGCCTGCTAGTGGCGGGCCGGGACCTGTCGGGGGTGGTTGTGTGAATACTCACGGGTTCCCACGCCGCCGGCTCAGGTAGTTGAAGGAACACCGTGGTGGTTTTAGTCGGTAAGAGTCCGACACTGGCTCCACCTACCCCGAGCGGAGTGCGTCAAAGAGGATTTCCCCACGGCAAAAAAAAAGGGATGCATGATAAAAGACTGAAATTATTGACGACAGCCAGTCGCCATGATATGTACCAGGGCATCATAATCGTACACTAATATGATAAATGCGACAGTTTGTGAGACTGTTACTTTTTCACGCTATAATAACAATTAACAATTACTACTGGATTAAAAACTGCGATATCATCAGTCCACACAGTTATCTAAGACATCTAGTTGAAACTACGTCAGTATTATTTATTGTTCTTATGTTGAAACATAACTGAATAACGACCAATGTTACGATAGGTACACATAATTATCAGTATCAAAATTGCCTTGCTACGCTTATTACTTACATCTTGACCTGGCTCTCCTTTTTCACCTAGTATTCCCGGGATTCCCTGCGTGCCCTATAAAAAAAGGATTACAATTAGTAGATGTTTTTTTAAGATTTTATTAGAAAAATAAAGATATATTCTTTGTTCGACCCGACTGTTGTCTGCAAAAAATTTACATGTTACATTTGAGCCAGTTTTTGTCATTCATACAATAAATTTTTCATATAATGATATTCGGATGTCGATATGCAATTTTTTACAAAAATATATGAAACCTGAAACGCCACAAAAAGTTTTTATAAGTACTATCTGAGAATATGTTATTATTTATATTTTTATTAACATTAATAATATTATTCAAAGAAGGAGAATTTTGTTTACTTTTGTTTCTCAATTAGATGCATTTATTTTGTGCCGGGTACCAAAGGTACTCTGTGCCGGGTACATTGTTGGTCACACAGTAATATCATTCCCCCTTATTACAAAAGTATAATATTACTTTATAATTTCATATTAATCAATCTATCTACAAATATACAACGAAAATATAAAATACAAGTACAAAATAAAATTACATAAAAACACGCGCTTAGGCGTCAAAGTATTCCTCCACACCGCTGTCATCCGGCAAAGTGCCCAGAAGACTGGCAACGCTTATTCTTTGGCCAAAGAACAAACCAGCTCTCTGGTCATGCGAATTGTCGACCAGCCTCTTAACGATTTCAACAGTACCTTGAGCATGTTTAGACACTTGTTGTAAGCCGAGTCTTATGTCAAACTCGATACATAAAAAGGTGTTTAAAAGCCCGGCTTAGGCTGTACCTATCTATTGCTAAACCCAGATTTTCTACTAACGTGTAATATGTTTGTTCGAGTAGTTTTTAGACTAGCTTCACTAAATAAGTTAACATTCGTTTGCTCCACATCAGCAACTTTATCAATTGGTGAAATAAAATAAATCCAGACTTATACCTATATTGTAATTCCAATAAGTATTGAAAAGCACTTACCTCAATCCCGGAATCACCTCTTTCACCTTTTTTACCGTCAAGTCCCTGAAAATTTATAAATTAAGAATGTATAAAATTCCGAAAAAGAAGAATGTTTTCACTAACAGTCATACATATTATGTTAATACTACTTTGTAAAATCTAAAATAACGTTCCAAGCCATCTTGTAAAATTTAATTTCGCATCTTTTGTTCTCAGATGCTCCATTTTACCCCGGGGGTTGTTATATCTGCACTTCATGCACACACATGTAACCTGTTAGTATTTCCCGTTTTTCTGTTTCCAACCTTATTTTGTAATAACTCGAGCCAGTGTGGCAATGAACGTCGTCGCGGATTATAGGTTTTCTTGTAAATCAATTTGAATAAACCAAATTATTTTCTATTTTTAACTACAAGTTTTACCGACCCAGGACGAATATTACATTGACATCCAACAATTTTAATAGTTATATCATGTAGATTAAATTAAATTTTCAACTCTATAAAATGATGAAATTTTAAAATTTAAGCCTAATTTAGCTGTTCTACCCGTAGAACATGAAAAAATATTCATAGATTGTGTTTTAATTAAATACCATTTCAATACAATGTATATAAATAAATTTGATTTCATCAAAAGTAGGCAGGAGGTAAGTACCTATACTAATTTCTGGCCTATAAATTAATTGTAAATTCTATAAAATGTAGTGTCATTTTCATTTCTATTTGTGAATTGTAACTTTGATAAAAATCTAATTTCTTATTGGTTATTATGTGAATTAAAATTGATTTAGTCTAATTTAAGATTGTGCAAGTGCATGGTTTTACTATGTCTGTGGGTTTAATACAGAAAATGTAATATTTGCATGCCAAAATTACAGGCAGAGCACGAGCTGCTATTGTGTTAAGTTTCTTGCACCTTAATCACGCAAATTAAGGCGCATGTAGCAGCCAAGTGGCAATCCACTCAATACATCATTTATCAAAAATTCGTTTTTAATAATTGAAGTACAGGTACTGTAGTTTAATCAGAAACTATTAACTCTGTAAATTATAGTTCGCTGTAGTTGTAGATACAAAAAAATGAGAAAAACGGCCACTTTTGCCACTTTTTCTATCTACAACTACAGCGAACTATAATTTACAGAGTTAATAGTTTCTGATTGAACTACAGTACCATGCCTACTTCAATTTTTAAAAACTAATTTTCGATAAATGATGTATTCAGCGAGTAATATTTTTTTACTGATGGGGCTGCTACATTATTTTATCTTTTTCTCTGTCATTTCTTATTTTTGATGATGTATGAAGTGGCATTTCTTGAATGTAGATTCATGCTTGAACAGTATTCTAGAATTCGGGCCTAATTTGGGCATGAAACTGGACCGGTTGGAACTTAGTTCAGATTTTTTGTAAATTTTTAGATTCTGGCTTAACGGTTTTTAAATAAAATTACCTATATCTTATATCGTAAGAAAATACTCACAGGCAGTCCTAATTCTCCTTTTTCTCCTTTAAGTCCTACGTCACCCTGGAATTATAAAGTTTTAGTTAAATATAATTGAGAACATTTATGGCGAATAGAGATGCATCGCGTATTGTGATTGGTTATTTCATTACGTCGAGGTTCACAGCAAGTTGTCATTGGTTATGTGAAGATCGAAATAGTGACTTATGTCACTTGTCATTCGACTGATAAGAGCTGGACACGGGGCCATTTCGTGATTTATTTCAGTCATTAGCCTTAACTTTAACTGACCTCATATACGAATAAATTTGAAGACGGTTCAGTAACTCAATAAGAAGAAACTGAACTGACTCACGAACTTAACTACATTATAGTTGATTCATTTTGTACAGAACTGCCATAGAGGTCGAACCAATTAACTTATTTTTTGTTGGACGTCCAAGCAACAAGTTGTGCAAAAAGAGATAATACTTTGTTACTGTAATATTCTGAACCCATCTAATGCAGCTTAGTCCACTAGGTACATCCGTATGAGGGCGACCAGAGCAGGCTGCATCTTTGACATCAAAATTCCCGAATTGAAAACGTTTGAATCAACTTTGTGATACTCTTACTGACACTTCATTAGGTCCATAAGTGCAGGCAATTATGCTGCTTTCTTTGTGACCGAACTTTTAAGACCAAGTTTGACTTTGCAAGTCATACACGAGCGCATGCCAGGCGCCGACGGACACGTCGTGGAGGACATCATCACCATCATCATCATTAGGTCCATAAACGTCACAAACTTTTTTCGCGGCAGGAGTCACACTGTTTCCTTTTTTAACCGACGAAAAAAAGGAGGAGGTTCTCAATTCGACGCGTATAGTTTTTTTTTTTTTTTTTTTTTATGTATGACCTCGCATATCTTTTTACGGAGTGGTCCGATTTTGATGATTCTTTTTTTAATGGATAGGGTATATCTCGAAGTTGGTCCCATTTAAAATTGCCTTGCTGCACTTGTTACTTACATCTTGACCTGGCTCTCCTTTTTCACCTGCCATTCCCATGATTCCCGGTATACCCTATAATAAAAAAAGGATTATAAATCAGTAGGCTTAAAAAAAAGAAAAGAAAATTTAAAAGGATAATGGTGTCAATTCTCTTGTTCACGAACGAATCTTATTTTGAACTATCACTGTCTTTTACTAATAGTAGATACAAGAAAGGGACGGATGGCAACAATTTTAGAACTCAAATTAGTTTACGTGTTATATTTTTATTTTTATTTTAGTGGGCACGTTCCGATGTCACGACTAAACTTGTATGGAATTCTAAATTCCGACTAATTTGACAGTTCTAAAATTGTTGCCATCCCTTTCTTGTATCTACTATTCGTAAAAGAGAGCGATAGTTTAAAATAAGTTTATTTCGTGAACAAGAGAATTGACACTTATGAGTTAAGCTCGCCTTTGTACATGTAATTTCAAAACTATTATGTATTGATGTGATATTTTTTTGGGTGCAATAAAGAATAAGAATAAGAGAATCGACACCATTATTATTTAGTACTAGCACCCTAGTTCAGGAGGCAGAGTTTCATTGTAATAGTGTCACTTACTGAGTTTTTAATAAATAAATAAAATAATAATAATCCGGTAAAAAAAAAGCAAGCTGTTACCCGCGACTTCGTCCGCGTGAAATTCAAATTAATTAGTAAACCAGCCAAGTGCGAATCAGACTCGTGCAGTAAAGGTTCCATACCACCCAATGCTTCAATCAAATGGTTCAATCGTATTTTTGGTAAAAGGCAAGAGGTAAACAGTATTTATACCTATACAACGTGTATCAGAAATGCGTGGTCATATTTTAAGAGCTCATTCAAGCCATAGCTTAAAACAACTTTTACTATGAGATCAACCCTGAAATCGCGAAAAAAAAATCAGATGTTCCCTACTAAATCATCAATGTCTAAGGATCAGCTGTTTTTTTTTCGCGATTTCAGGGTTGGTCCCATAGTAAAAGTTGTTCGATAGCATCCCCTGAATAAGCTCTTCAAATATGACCACGCATTTCTGATACAAGTTATATAGGTATTTTTTTTTTTTTTGGATATATACTACCTACTCTCGCACCCTATTGTTGTTATAAAGTTTTGGAGGTTTCAAATTACGAAGTAGCACAGTGGGTACGCCAACTTTCAGATAATGAGTAACTAAAAAAGATGTTTTACATTACTCTAAATTCAGAAATAATAAAATCAGGACATAAGGAAAGTGTGATAAGAGCATAAACTTATTATACTAGTGTGATAAGAGTTAGTTCGATGTAATCAGGAGGTTCCTTTCCTAAATCCTATTTAGAATTTCTGAATTCAGTGTAATGTAATTAGCATTTTAGGGTGCGTAATACGCATCTAGTGAATGCGCCCTGATCGTGCTGCATGCGAGCTGCACGCACGCTGCACGTGTGTAGTTACTGCAACTGCCTAGTATGCCTCCAGGGGGGTGATTCTCGCATCGTAGACATTATCTCGCACTCGACATAATGTCGAAAACGTTAGAGATATGTCTACGCCTAGCGCTCTAAATACAAAGAGTGGTTCAAATCAGTTGATATTACCGGCGAAATTTTTCGTTGAGATTTAAAATTAGAGTATGTCTCGAATTAGTTAGATATCTCTATAACGCGAGAATTAGGGCCCTGGCGATCGCGCTGCCGCGTGCAATACATGAACAGTGAGCATGAAGCGCATTCGCCGTATTTGTAATGAACCTGTTACTAAAACCCGATTCCCTAATAAGGTGGAATATGTTTGTTCGAGTAGTTTTTAGACTAGCTCAGACTAGCTTCACTAAATAAGTTAACATTCCTTTGCTCCTCATCACCAAATTTAATAAAGTTTTCTCCAAATTTTTATATTGCAGTTTTACCCCGGCTCTACACGTTGGCCCGAACGTTGGCGCCAACGCTATTCACCAACGGGGAAATAGAGTTGGCCCGAACGTTGGGGCGTGCATTGGCAGTTAGCTGTCGCGTGTCGGTTTTATAAAAGGAATCATGCGCCAACGTTGGCGATGCGCCCACACGTTGGCGGTTTGCTCAGTCTTGCCGCAGCATTCATGCAGTAAGGTGCATCGAATGAGCTTGTTCCTACGGTCACTGCGTCTTGAAAATGTCATCCGCGTGGATGGACGCAATAGTTATAGAATTTCAATAAAAAAATCTTTATGTTTATTAACAAATAATAATGATATTATCATTTTTGTCAAAACATTTTTCAAAGACGACGTCCATTGTTTAACTTTTGTGTTATTTTAATTGACAGTTCAGCTCTTAAGCACTCAATAATCTTCAAGTGCGCAGTGCAACATCTATTTCAGACGTCTTTACATCGGCTCTGACGGAATTAAACTAACATTATCTCCAACGTGTGGACGCTAGGCATAATTACGGGCAAACGCTCGCCCCAACGTTGGGGCCAACGTGTGGAGCCCGCCGTACGGTATTGTAAAGACTTACCGTATCCCCATTTTCTCCTTTAGCACCTTTTTCACCATCTCGTGCCTGAAAAATTATGAATAGAGAATGTACCACGAAAATTATTAATTTATCTTTAACATAGGTAATCTGCAGGTCTCACGCGAAGTAGTGTTGTAATTTAACTGATTAATGAAATAAAGGAAACTGAGGCTGCAATTCCCGAACGTTTTGGAATCTGCAAAAACTGTAATTTTATATTTTCGTTTATGTATGGAATGGAATTGTAGGAGGCCTATGTCCAGCAGTGGACGTCTTTTGGCTGAAATGATGATGATGATGATGATAATGGAATGGCAACTATCAAATTTAGATTCATGCTTGAGCATTGTTCTAGAATTTGGGCTAAGGCCCATTTGGGTTTGTTGTACACACGGCTACACATCAAGCTGTACAAAACCAGTAAAGGCTGACCTCGCGTTGTAAGGAAAACCTTTACAATACGAGGTCAGCATAAATTGGAAATGTACAGCTTGATGTGTAGCCGTGTGTACATATAAATCGACAAAATATAGGGAACATTTTTATTTTCCCGATTTTAGTATTGTCTCCATAGTAAAAGATATTCGTAATGATGAGATAATATTTTTATTCACGACGTGGTATATATGTGTTTCAAATTTAATTTCATTCAAATCAGTCAAGTACTTTTTGCGTAATAATCGAACAAAAAAACAAACAATTACAGGTTTACAATACATAGGATTTTTTTGTTTCTGGAATACGTTTGTTTTACGCATTAACCTTCAATATTTTTACTTTATTCTCCACAATAATCTGATTAAAACTGTATTAATTATAGTCAGTATAGGTACAGTACAGTCCGTTCAGCCGTAGTCAGTACAGGCTAAGTTCGCAAATTGGAGTGGAATTCTTTGCCGGCTGTGTTTCCTGATAAGTATAATCTGGTGGCCTTCAAGACTCGAGTGAATAGGTTTTTGCTGGGCAAGCGTGTACCATCGTCGACCGCACCATCGCTTAACATCAGGTTAGGTGGCGGTCAAACGCAAGCCCATTTATTATTTAAAAAAAAATGGAAACTCTACTTCAAAATTTCATAATTTTAAGACAACCCATAATATTTTTGCAATATGTATTCAACAAAAACCAATACAAAAGGATCCGCGAAAAAAAATCACCTCCACTTTACATGTCGCAGAGGTACACACGGCTACATATCAAGCTGTATGTTCCATTACCATCTCATTGACTCACAGAAAATGCTAGGTCTCATAATTACCAACGTGTCCATAATTTAGGTAATAGCACATGCCGTGTTCTAATTATTGGCCTTAAGTAAAATCTACTTATTATTTTACTCACATACATTATTTTTTTTACCTGTTACGGTTATGAATATATTTAAATATATATTTATTTATTTAATTCCTTTCACACTCTTAATATAGGTACCTGCCTACTTATATATATATATATATATATTTTGTGGATATTATACTCACATTAAAAATAACACACTAACGCAAAGCAATCATTCTTAATTTTTCTCATGTATCTGGTCTGCTCGACGTCCGTATGTCACTGCAAGGATCCAGCAGAATACCAGCGTCAGGTATAATACCTGGCACATGCTGAGCTGGACACCCATTTGGTACAATATTGAGACACATATCACACTTTCTTATTGT
The DNA here is from genome assembly GCA_949699075.1 of Asteroscopus sphinx. Lineage (NCBI taxonomy): Eukaryota > Metazoa > Arthropoda > Insecta > Lepidoptera > Noctuidae > Asteroscopus > Asteroscopus sphinx. Next base: position 20,410,401 of record OX453013.1, read on the forward strand.
ATTTTTACCTGTATGTCCTGTGTCTTGTTTTTGTACTAAATAAACGTTTTATCTATCTATCTATCTATTAAAAGCTGACCTCGCATTGTACAGGCTTTCCATACAATGAGTAGTCAGTTTATACTGGAAATGTATAGCTTGTTATGTAGCATTGCGAACCGTAAAAAAACTTTCGGAGAGATATTTTTTTTCACAACTTTGTAGACGTTGAGAGAATGTTTAACACTCGCTGTAATCGATTACATATGGCTATAACCACAACAGACAGTCGAAACATGGTGAATCTTTAAGAGATTGTTTGACTACGGAATCCTAATAAAATAGAGAGATTTACTTCTTATCTGTGTTCAAAAATATACTCACAGGCAGTCCTGGTTCTCCTTTTACTCCTTTAAGTCCCACATCACCCTGAAATTTACAAAGGTTCAATTATGGTAATCGACAAAATTAATGGCAAAATGGCGAGTCGAAATGCACGGCGAGTTGTACCTAATTGGTTATTTAATTCGTCGAATCGTCAAATTGGTAGCATACGTCACTCGTCATTCGATTAACACGTTGACAGTCCTATGAAGCATATGCGCCTCAATGGTTATTTTAATCCCTCCCTTGGGGGACGCCCTCATGCAGTTTATGGAAAAAAAATGGTTATTTTAACGGTACGTCTATGAGGCAGATGAGTGTGTGATGTGTAGAATAAATGGTTAACAAATATATGTTTTTATTTATTAAATGTGGCCTTATGTGGGTGTACTATACACTTCTGCCTATCCCGTCGGGACAATACAGGCGTGATGACTCTTATGTTGTATATTTTATGACAAGGACGAATAAAAAAGGCGGACGGAATCTCACTAAACAATAAGTGAAACATCCATAGTAAAGCGGAAAACGACGGTCATTAAAAGTACGCACGGCTACACATCAAGCTGTACATTTCCAGTATAAGCTGATCTCGAATTGAACGGAAAGCCTATACAATGCGAGGTCAACTTTTACTGGAAATGTACAGCTTGATGTGTAGCCGTGTGTACATTTGGTATGACTTATGACGGCTCGGGGCTGGCACGCACACAATCACATATATAGTAAGATAAAAAGCTGCGATTACGCAACAAATCTCGTGTGACGGAGTCGTTGTCGTAGTGTCACAAATAAAATAACAATATATCTGCTGTGTTCAAATGCTGTCGAAGTTATAGTGGGTTTAGGAAAAAAACTTGCAAACCATTACCACCCGTGACTGATTCAAATTATTCAAGTACATCCAAAGATTCCATTGTGCGATAACACAACCCATTTTACTTACATTATCTTTCTGTAAACTAATGTCTTTGTTTTTGTTTGGTGTATGTACAATGAAGAATATATTAGATAATAATATATAAATAATGCTTACATAAAATAACCATCCTATTACTGTCCCACTGCTGGGCACAGGCCTCTTCTCACTATGAGAAGGCTAAGGCCTTAGTCCACCACGCTGACCTAGTGCGGGTTGGCGGACTGCACACACCATTGAGAACTGTATGGAGCACTCTCTGGTGTGCAGGTTTCCTCACGATGTTTTCCTTCTCCGTTAAAGCAAGTGATAATCGAATATAAATCCGCACATGAATTCGAAAATTCAGAGGTGCGGGCCGGGATCGAACTCATACCCCTACACAACCGCTAGGCTATCACTGCTACATAATGCTTGGCGAGCGTATTTATTTTAAATTATTCGTGTATGCATTAACCGTTCCTAAAATTTATAGTACTCACTTGAATCCCTCTATCACCTTTCTCTCCACGCTGAATAACTGGTGTATCATCCTTGAAGAAAAAATTATCATGAATAAAATTACACTGTGCCCCCAACATCATCACCATCATCAGCCCATTATTGTCCCACTGCTGGGCGCGGGCCACTTCTCAGGACAACACATGGTCAAATAGATGTATACTGAGTACGAAATTGTTCCGTGTGGTGCCGGACGTAGAGAATTGCACCACCCTATATCTTCTCATGGGTGTCGTAAAAGGCGACTACGAATTCACCAGAGAATGAGCAGCAGCGTTCTCTGAGTATTTTTAACCAACCAACCGCGATCGCACACCCGCCTGCCAAGAGTGGCAATTATGTCATATCCCCCCAACATATGCTTGGGGAGGCCTATGTCCAGCAGTGAACATCTTTTAGCTGAAATGATGAATGATGATGTTGAGTATGAAATTAAAGTTAAGTAATAATTTGTACTTACGATTTTCATTGCGCAGGTAACTGAAAAAAATAAACTGTGTTAGTTAAATTAACTTATAGGAAAACTTATAAAAAGAAGTAATAGCTATTATTTATTAACTAGTGCTTGTACAGTTACAGTAGTTTTTTTTGACCAAGAGTAAATATTTAGAGAAGTTAATTTGTTTAACTTAAATGTTAATTTATCAGAGTTAATTACTTTTACTGCCCAATTTAGTTGCAAACATGATATGCAGGTGTGCAAACAACGGCCTGTTTTGGACAAAAAGATAGAAATAATTATGATTAATTAAATAATCCCCCCCCCCTTACCCTCCCCCTCCCCCCCCTTCCCCTTCCCCTTTGGGGAAATACAGGCGTGATGTTATGTTATGTTAAATAATTATTATTCTTGCAGGATTTTCACTCATGAAGTATTTGCATTAGCATTTTTTCATTAGCATTTTTTTTTCAGCAGAAACGTTTGAAGCCTTTACTTCTTTAAAACTTTAAACTTTATTTATTAACATACATTTACATTTTCCGTGCAATGTTGGGCACCAATTATTAAATTTATTATTATTATCTGATGTGAAAGAAAGAAAGAAATATTTATTTTCGCCAAGGCCAAGGAGGTGGAGGCTAAGGAGGTGGTGTTACGGATTATATTGAAAATACGTTTCACATTGTATTTCAATGATGAATTATGTTCATCTTAATAATTTTCGAAAATAATATCTATACTTACAACGTTTTTTTTGGTAACTTAATTGGGAAAACTAGTATGTTCAGAACCATGAAGAGAATTAATTGTGTTTTTTTTTTCTAACTCATTAAATTACATATTTTTAGAGCTATGTACGTTCCTAAATAGGTAGCGAAGAAAGTTGAGAAAGTCGTGCAGAGACTACTTTATACACGGAAACTAATCGAGCTGAATTTTCTGGGCCTTAAGGACTTATTCGCGATCTGCTGATGTACTCAATGTATGAAAATAAACAAAATAAGCCTCAATTTTTTTTTTTACTTTTTAACATGATATAAACACTATCCCAATCGATTCTCCTCGTGATTCTGAACAAACAACCTAGTTTATTTATTTATTTAATTCTTTATGCAATACTTTGTACTTTGTACCCAAAAGGCGGCCTAACGCCATCTAAGTTTCTCGCATTGCGTTAACAAATAGTAATATTCGTGTCAATTTTATTGTTCACGAACTAAACTTATTTTAAGCTATCGCTCTCTTTTACTAACGTCCAAAAATAATATCCAATCTATCCACGATTTACCATACTAGAGATAGAAATTTGACATATTTCGTATGGAGCTTATGTCAAATTCCTATCTCTAGTAGGGCAAATTGTGGATAGATTGGATATTAATTTTGGCCGTAATACAACAAAGGGATGGATGAACATAAGTGTTTGTGTTGGTATGGGTCCGGTGTTGATTATGTATTATAAGTATGTATTTACAAAAAAATAAGTAAATACGTATTATATCCATTGTCTAGTACCCATAGTACAAGCTCTGCTTAGTTTGGGACTAGATGGTGTTGTGTAAAAATGTCCGAAAGATATTTATTTATTATGGCAATAATTTTAACCTCGATAACACGGAAATAGTGCGAAGACTAAAACGGACATAGCCATTTGAATTAGTGTAGTGTATAGTGTAGTGACAGACAACATGTTGTGATAAGTGCTGCTTATAAAGAACACAAGAACAAAGTGTCTTCCTCTTAACTGAAACTAAGAAAAGTGGACACATTCTTAGAACATTTTTATTTAGCAATTTAGGTTAAAATTAAATTACTCATTAGCCTCATGGCTAGATTGTAATTCAAATAAAGTATCTTAAAGGTATAAAAAAAAAAAAAAAAATTTTAGAGCTGTCAAATTAGTCGGAATTAAATTTTCTATACAAGTTCAGTCGTGATCTCGGAACGTGCTGACTAAAATATTAAGAAATGTAACACGTAACACGTTAACTAAATCTCTTTCTTGTATCTACTATTAGTAAAAGAGAGCTATAGTTTAAAATAAGTTTGGTTCTTGCACAAGAGAATCGACACCATGTATGTACAGTATGTAACAAAGACCCTGTTGTTACTGTGAGCTACGTTATCAGAATCGATATTCATACGTAAGGACACAACTCATTTGGAAAAACTCTTCAAAAAAAAAGTCAAGTAAAGTTTTCAATAAAAAGTGATTATATCACTTTCAATTTACAATCAATAATGCCTTGATGTTCCGTGTGGTGCCGGACATAAAGAATTGCACCACCCTATATCTTCTCATGGGTTTCGTAAAACCAGAGGATGGGCAGCAGCGTTCTCTGAGTATTTAACGAACCAACTGCGATCGCCAACCCGTCTGCCAAGCGTGGCGATTATGGCATATCCCCTTTTGGGGGAGGCCTATGTCTAGCAGTGGACGTCATTCGGCTGAAATGATGATGATGAATGACTTAATATTTAATTTGATTACTTTTATTGATATAATCACTGAATGAGCGAGTTTAGAGTGGTATAATCACTTTAAATGTACAATTAATAATGATGTAATATTTAATTTTATTATTTTTATGGAAGAGTATTTCCAAATGAGTTGTGGCCTTACGTATGAATATTGATTCTGATGACGTAGCTGACAGGAACAACAGGGTTTTTGTCACATACTGTTTACAGGACCATGACTAATATCTCTTTGAAACACATTTTATTTAGGTATATCCATTCAAGGCCGAGTTTGTATGAACCTGTTGCAGGTCTTCAAATGTCATAAATATTATAATAATTAGTTTAATAATAACTCTGCACTGACAATTGACACATTGCTATTACTTACTAAAAATAGATACAGTCAATAGCAGAAGTCAATAACCTATTTTTCAGTTTCAACTTTTAATAAGTCAAGAGCTTATTGTTTGTCTACCAGTGGCGAAGGGTCCATATAACACGATTCCCATGGCCTTCCCTTTAGGAATTGCTTAAATACAGATCAACGACATTTCTATGCCAATTTATTGTTCTAAAGTAAAAAAAAAATAATTGTTAAATAGTTTTTTATTTTATTAAAGTGCGATCTTAGCTATTTTAGGATCTTTAGGTACCTACGGTTTCCCTTCTGAAAATATACACCCTTCGCCACTGTTGTCTACAGATATAGACGAAGTGCTGCGAACAATCATAGTGAAGCCATCATAAACCGTGCTCCTTCGTGTATAGCCAGTGCTCACGCACACACATGCACCTCAAACCGTGCTCACCCCTCTCAGTACACATGTCGCGGTATCATTTAGTAAGCATCGCGAAATCATCAACCTATTTTACGCAAAATAAATACTTTGACTTTGACTTTGAAATCAAATATCCTTCAGGTGGATGATGTTTGCGTAAGCTCTGGTTGTACACGAAGGAGCATGTTTTTTTTGGCTTCGCTATAATTGTTCGCAGCACTTCGTCTATAAATTCATCATAATATACCTACAATTTTATTCTTAGTTTATACTTATCCTCTTAAAAGGTGATTGTACTCATCATTATGAACAACTTTTACTACGGGACCAACCCTGAAATTGCGAAAAAAACAGCTGTTCCCAATATTTTGTCGATGTATGTGAACACAAATGTGGGGAAAAGCTGTTTTTTTTTTCGCGATTTAAAGGTTAGTTCCATAGTAGAAGTGGTTCATATTGATGAGTTCAATTACCTCTTAAGAGGTTTTTAGTTATTTCAATAAAACGTTGCATAGTTACAGACCAAATCAAAGAAAGAAGGGAAAAACATGTGTGGTGGTGGCACAGAACCCTGTCTACGCGTGTCCAACTCGAACTTTCCAATTTTTTTACATTAGATATTCATTTTTACTTTTAGAATATAGAATTATATCATATTCATTCTACTTACCTAGTTTTTACTTTTAGAATATAGAATTATATCATATTCATTCTACTTACCTAGTTTTTTCGTACATTTCTGATTGTCATCTTCCGTGTGCTGAAAACAATTTGAATTATCATCTTTTATTATATTATTTTAACAAATTAACTCAAGCGGGGTGGAATCAGGAAGATATAAATAGTGAAAAGAAAAAAAATTGTGTTGGTACTGAATTAGTGAGAGAGTTTTTCTTTGACACAATATAAGGTCCTACATTATTAATCCAAATTATTTTAGGACATACATCTATGGATAATGAAAAAGTTATTTTTATGATACAAGTTTAACCGGATTACATCGCGTACATTATTTAAATTGTTTTTCCTGACGTTTCTAAAGCTTTGCAGCGTTCGTGGTCGCAGGAAAATTGGGTTGACAAGCGTCTTTACAGATATTTAAAAACAAAAAAAAACTATCGTACCATTTTTATTGATTTTTATTGGATGTTTTTTAATGTCAATATGATCGCGAAAACCTAAGAAATTATTATGAAAAAGTTATTGTTAATGAATACAGACATTTTTTTGTAGCATATGATGGCGAAACGAGCTAAAGGCCCACCTAATGTTAAGCGGTTAACTTTGCCCATAACAATTACAATACCATCTAGGCTGTTGCCTAAATGGTATCGCTAGTCGGTTCGCCAAACTGTGACATGAAGATGGAAAGTCTCATGTGATTGTTATTTCAGTTGACTAATGACACTGACCACGGCTCCACACGTTGGCCCGCACTTTCGCGTCAATGCTATTCGGCCAACGCAACGTGTGGATAAAAAAAATGCCGTTGGTCCAAACGTTGGCAGTTGGCCGTTGCGTGTCGGTTTTATCAATGGAATTATGCGCCAACGTTCGCGATGCATGTTGGCGGTTTGCTCAGTCTTGCCGCAGCACTCGTGCAATAAGGTGCATCGAATGAGCTTGTTCCTACAGTCGCCGCGTCTTGAAAATGTCATCCACGTTGATGAACGCAATAGTTATATAATTTCTAGAAATACATCTTTATGTTTATTATCAAATAATAATGATATCCTCTTGTCTGTCAATTTTTTTTTCAAAGACGACGTCCTTTGTTTGGCTATTGTGTTATTATAATTGACAGTTGTGCTCTTAAGCACTCAATAATGTAAAAGTGTCTAGTACAACTTCCATTTCAGACGTCTTTACATTGGCTCTGATGGGACTATAAACTAACATTTTCTCCAACGTGTGGATGCTAGGCATAATTTACGGGCCAACGCTCGTACCAACATTGGGGCCGACGTGTGGAGCCGGCCTGATGATAAATTCACTTGTTTCGTATTATAAATAATAATTTTATGGTAAATAAATCTTTCGTTATTATGATAGATAAAACTGCTGTTTCCTATACTTAATTATTATGCTATACTTTTGCTTACCACAGTAATTCCGGGAATTGTTGCTGAAACAAAGATAAAATTACTTTATTATTTAATATATTACCAATAATCTCTGCGAAATCCAGAAATATTGTAAGTAGGTACTTATTTATTATTTTTATTTATGTTCCAATTTTTTTTTTATTGTCGTAGAAATGTGGGTTTCTATTTCTATTAAAAAAGCCAAACAAAATATTTAATCATATTTATGTAAATACCTGATGAATTTCGTAGTTCTAACGTTATTAAAACAAATAAAATACATGAGATCACTTTAGCGTCCATCCTTGCGGTAGTCACTGACTGAAATGAGTAGGAAAATAAATGGGCCTGTAATGTTTATCCTTAAAATTTTAAAATAGAATCATTCCTACATACGTATTGCTAGCTATGAATGTGTTTAATAAGGATATTCACACATTGCATTAAAGTGGAAAAATCCTGGGACTGTCAACTTTAACCTGGGGTGGCCAAGACTCAAATTGCCGACGCCGGACAAAGAGTTACAAAACCTCGGACGCAGAATTCGCAATTCATTACGACACACTACATTACAATCGTCAAGCATTCACGTGTTTACTGCCGTGCTTGTGATATATACAGTGTATATATGTATAAGTGCCTTGGAGCACCCTTGGAGACAGTTTCGAGAAAAAGGCGGTCAAAGTTTTTTTACAACTTTTGACATATCTCCTGAAATATAAATCCTACCCAAGTCTTTTAAATTTTGTAACGTATATATAGGTTTGCTTTACAATATATATGTTTTTATTTTAGTTTAGATATAATATTTTAGTTGAAAAACAAAAAATATTTATGTTAAGGAATGAAAAATTAAACTTTTCTTAACATTGGTACAGTAAGTGCGTGACTTACTGTAATCATCTTTAGTTTGAAGTTACATACTGCAACAATGATTACGAAATAAGGTATGTTTAAATAGAATCACCAAAATAACACTACTCTTACTGTAAATATATTATGGTTTAGTAGTTGTTTTATTTCTATCACATAATATAATAACAGCAAGTGCCACTTACTGTTAATATGTTTCAGTGACACTTGGTAACAAAGCTTCTTAGCTTAGAAATATTAATAGTAAGATTTACTTACTGTAGCAATACCTAGGAAATAGTTTTAAATTTATAAAAAAATCAACCATATGTGCCCATACTGTAGGTATTTATAATAAGTATTCCTGGCGCAAGATGTGTCTTACTGTAATTATGCTTAAGCTTATCTGAGGTTCTATTCCACATTTTCAAACTTTGAATACACAGAAATGTAGATCTCAATCTCTACATTCGCATTCCGAATATGTACTTAACTCAATATTGACAAAAATGTGACTTACTGTGATTATCGCAAGCGCGGCAAGTAACGTGAGTGAATATGCAGAATATTCAGTTACTGTAAAATAACTTACTATACTTTACGCTTGTAAGTAAAATAAGTTTATGGTACATACTTACAGTTAGTGAGAGTGAAAGCTCTGAATGTTACATTACCCGTGAATTTTACGTCAGTTTCTACCTAAAGATCAAAGACATAGTAAAAAACCCGCCGAATAGGTACATAACCTCCTCCTTTTTTTGAAGTCGATTAAAAATATAGACAAAGTGCTGCGGACAATCATAGTGAAGTCAAAAAAACCGCTCTCACCATGCACCTGAAGGATATTTGTTTTCGCGATGCTTACTTGACGATGCCTTGACATGTGTACTGAGGTCTGAGAGGGGTGAGCATGTTTTGAGGTGCTTGTGTGTGCGTGAGCGCTGGTTTGTAATAGTTTGTATTCTATACGGAGGAACACGGCTTCACTATGATTGTTTGCAGCACTTCCCTTCCATTTTTTACTATACCTGTGCTAAAGAGAAAATGAAGCACTTGTTATTACTTTATTGGACGCAGTGAGCATGCGTATACCGCTGAAATAACTGAAGTAATGATCATTATTTGGAAGTTAAAACCTTTATTGCAGTGAGGATATTCTCAGACAAAAAACAAACAATGAAACCCAATGATATTATATAAGTACAGATGAGTGACTAGCGCAAATATCTGAAGACTCGAAAACAAGCTAATTGTGACATCTTGCTATTAGTCCGCGTCAAGGCAAGGCGCCGAGCGTAACCGGTGACAAAAAATTACAAAAATGCCGTCGTGAATGTACAGAAAGTGTACTAATTATGACATGAAAGCAAACAAACAATAAGGGATCACATACCACTTGTAAGTACAAAAAAATATTTGCATTATAGGCGTATTTCTATTTAAAAACAATAAATATTTTTTGTACCGAGAGCGATAAGACAAAACATAGATTATAAAGATGCAGATGCGACTCGTAGGCAGAAAAGTGGTACGTTCAGTATTATCGTCCGACGACGCACGGAGCGTACTTTGGTCATTCAGTTACTCAGCTCAGGTCCGTATTACAGAACATTCCTCAAGTACAGTTTGATCTATCAACTGATCGTTAAATCGTTAGATTTTGCTTCGTATGCGTAAATGCGAAATAATACAATAAATTATCGATTATCGAGATTATAGAGCAAGGTTAATCTTTTTATGAGTATTATTCAGTAGATATATTGTTATTTTTTTATTGATGTACAACGCGAAATAGAGCTATAATTTGTAAATACCCCCACAAGAAATTTTTAATTTCTCTGACTACCCGGTAGCATTCACCTTAAAAAGCATACAATTTAATGGTTGAATTCCCCGCACCAGACAGGATCATCATTATGTCAGATTTGCATCCATTTTGTTACTAAATATTGCCCTGGGCCGCGTTTAATATTATCACCCGTCGTCGGATGACGCTCGGAGCGTTCCTTGGCGTTTGTTTGTATGATCACTCTGAGTAACTGAACGACCAAAGTACGCTGCGGGCGTCGTCGGACGATAATACTGAACGCGGCCTAATGTTAGTAAATTACGAATTTTGAATTGAGAACAATTTAATGAAAGCATAGTTTATGTAATTTATACTGTTACAGGGGTATGTATGGGGTTTAATCCAGGGTTGATAAAAATCATGACCTTTTTGGTTGACAGTTTTTTTTTAATTTTAATAAAAAAAATCATGATTTATTAGATTTTTTTCACTTTTTATTTGACTTTTAAGATTTTTACTTGATTTTTATTATTTACATACTCTTAACTGATAATATTCCCAATATTGTCTCAAAAATCCCAATGGTTCCTAAGAAAAACTAGATAAGTAAAAAAACATTTTTTGTCTCCAAAATTAGTTATCATTTTTAAATGGTTTTCATAAATGTTAATCTACTGACATAGAATCTTCCATATTCATGACAAATATTACAACTTCAAAATAAAAAAAAACTAAACTTGAAGAAGACCTACTCCCTATTTACTTAAAACTCTTACCTACTTCTTCACTTATTATGAATATTTTTACGAAAAGTTTTATTAGTATGCAACTTTGTAAGAATTAAAAAAAAACCATAAATAAATCTTAGTGTGACAGTAGTAATTAAGTACAGAAATGTAGGAAACAGAAGAACAGAAGTTTGAATAAACTGATTATAGACCAGTAATAAAAATAACTGTTCTATAATCAGTTCCGAAAAGTAAATTCAACATCTAACAGAAGCAACTCCGAACTCGATTTTCTTGACTATTTGTAGTTTGAATGCCATATTTTTATTCAATATTCAGTAAAAAATAAAAACTGTATAAATTTTAATATGAATTTTTCTTATCTAGTCCCATAACATTATGATTTAAATAAATCAATGAAATTTTATGGAAAAAATAAAGTTTGTCAAAAAAATCATTTTTATAAAAAAATCACTTGATTTAAATCAATCAACCCTGGTATAATCTACGATTAAAGTTGGATCTTTAATCGTAGGGTATAATACTTGCCGCGTAAAATACTTGTACCTTCTGTATACTTACTCGTTTTCGTTAATCTATGCCAAAAGTGCTGTGATTAGCTACTCTGCATGCTGCTGCGTGCTGTGATTGGCTACCCTGCGTGCTGCTGCGTGCTGTGATTGGCTGGCCTAAATGGCCACATACACTACACGTAGCTGACAAACACTAGCTGTCTTTTTTGTTCATATTGGTTTACATACACCATCTCTTTCACACGACACGGCAATGTTGTGAAATGTAAGTGACGTAAAACATTGTGTATGTGTGCGACCGCTGCGAACGGAACATGTTTTTCGTTTGATTTGTTAGGGTATATCATATCTGTACTTATGTAAAATCATTGATGAAACCACATTGTTTGAATTATTATGACAAAAAAAGGTACCTAGATTATGATGTCTATTAAAGAACACTAACAAATAACAGACTTTATATTACAGAGTACATTGTAACTTTATTTTGAGTTAGCGTCTGAACTTTCCTTGTGGCAATTTTTGTAGTTATTATTAATTTATTCTAATGTTGGGATTCAAAGGATTGAATGCTGATAAACGCGCCCTCTGTTATTGTATGAGTGAACTGTTTCCTCAGATGAAATAGTAAAGAAACACGCCTGAACATGTTATCAAATGTTGTGGCTGTTGGAGCCTAATTAGTTAACTACTTTCCCGACAGATGGCGCTTGCTGAAAAGTTATAAAAGTTCTTGTTCAAAATTATAGGGTTCAGTGAATATAATTATTTTAATTATGTATTAGCTTAACATAACATAACATCACGCCTGTATTTCCCCGAAGGGGTAGGCAGAGGTGTATAGTACACCCATATTTCGCCAGTTATGTTATTGTCCCATGTAAAAGGGGGCGAGCCTATTGCCATTAACCGGCCACAAATCCATACTCCGGGCTGCTACTGCTGCTGCTGTATTAGCTTAATGTAATAATAATAACTGACTGCAATTTTTATTTGACTTATAATAATGTTATTATTGTAATCAATACCTAACTATCACAGACCAAGTCTGCCGTCATAAGGAAAAAAGACGTAGGTATCTACATTTTTTTCGAAATAGTTAAATACATATTAGGCATCAGTAAAAGAAGACGCATCTACTAGTATTTTTATATTTCGCTTAAACTAAACGCAATCCTATAAATTTAACTTTTAAATAGGACGCATCTGCAATATGACTCGAATATTACTAAACAGGAAAGACATTACTATCATTTACTAAGTTGTAAAGACGCATTTAAGTAGAAACGTCTTATTTTGTTACAAAATATGTACTTGATCATAAAATTAAAAGACATTTCTGCATGCTCATAAGAAGAAAAGACTGTTCTGCGTATATGTGTCTTTTCATCTTAGTATAACGAAAAATTGCTAGGCGCAAGTGGCAGTAGCGTCTATTTTACTTAGTATTGCTAGTTATGAGGGGTGAAGTGGGGCTCGCAAATCAAATTATACAATCAGTTGCGTCTAGGCAGGCTGTTTGGACTATAACTACAAACCACCTTTGGGTTATAATTAGTCCAATTAAAAATTAAACTGCAAACCTATCAGATGACACTAACCAAATTAATACACAGTTAATATAAATATATAATAATATTAATAATACCTACCTACTACATATTTTTATGTTACAATTTTATATATCTTCTATACCGGGTTATTTTTAGTTCATTAGCTTTTTTTAAGGGATTACATCATAACGAACAACTTTTAGTATGGGACCAACCCTGAAATCTGATGATCTCTACATTTTGTCGATTTATGTGAACACAATGTAGGGATGAGCTGTTTTTTTTCACGTTTTCAGGGTTGGTCCCTTACACAGACAGTATGTCTGTGGCCCCATACTAAAAGTTGTTCAATTGATGAGTACAGTCATCCCTTACAGAATAGCTAATAAATTAAAAATAACCCTGTATAATAAAACACTAAGTCCGAGTCTCACACTTCGTGTTTTATTTAAAAGAAGATTAATATCATGCTAAGACGTACTTCAGTTGTCATAGGGTTAAGGTTATTAAAAATCTAACAATATGCAAGTAAGTTCATTGAATGTTACTAAGTTACCCCGGATCGAGAGGGCAATGGGTGCCATACACGGATTGCTGCCCAATCTCGGGGGATCACCGGAGGAAGTTTGTCGCCTCTATGCGGGTGTCGTGCGGTCGATGGCCCTTTATTAGGCATCTGTGTGGTAAAATTGACTGTCAGGCGCCCGACGCTGCAGAACTAAGTTAAATAGCCTGCAGCGTAAAGTGGCCATTCGTAACGTGCGAGGATTTAAAACCATATCCTTCGAGGCGGGAGCGCGCCCAGTTCGTTCGGAAGGCTGTGGCATTTGAAAGGTTGAGGCGGCATGAGCGACTACACGAACTTGAGCGGTGGTGCGAGTGGCTTTTAGAGCCGCTGTATGCGCACAAGCGCGTCGAAGCCATCCTGCCGTGCTTCGAGGCCTGGCTGAGTAGGAGTAAGCGCCTCACCTACCGCTTTACTCAGGTGTTCACCGGAAACGGTTGATTCGGTAAATACCTGAATAGGAGCGGACGCGAGGCTACGGCAAATTGCCACCATTGTGGAGGTGACCAAACCAAGTTATCGGCCAACCCACGCTCGCGCAGTGTCCTGCGAGGAACTCTGAGCGGCGGATCCTGGTTGACAAAATCGGCCAAGATCTCTCTCTGCCAGCAGTAGTGTCGGTGTCGGCTATGCTGGCAGTGACTATAAATTTAAGGAAAGTAGCCTCTTTCTGTAAGACCATCATGGTTCAGAAAAAGGCTGCAGAGTGGGATCGATAGAGGGCCAATGCCGCTCAGAGAAGGCGGCACCGGAGAGGGAACCGCTCCAGCACCTAGCCCTTCAGGGTTATTGTCGTACTCCCCGCCCGATCAATATTTGAGGTCACGGGCGTTTAGACTGGGGTTAAATTGTCCACTAAGTGACTTCTGGGATGGCAGCGGCACGCTGTGGTCACGTGCCACCATGTGCACCGGGAAGAACACAAGAAGACAAATAGTCTCTTTTAAGAAGTGCCTTACAGGCGTAGCATAGGGAGGGCTCAGAGACATAATATATTCCCGAAGTCCCCCCTTATTATGCTGTAGATGGCCACTGGAGGGAAAATCTGGGGGAAGAATCCCACACACCCTGGCCTCCGTCTCACATGAGGCTGGCAGCCTTTTGAAGGTTTCCTCCCCGCAGCAAAAAATAAATAAAAAAAGGTACCTATTACTAAGTTGAAAAGCAGCAAATGGCTAAAAACTGCTTTTTTACTTAGTTAACTAGAACCTGGTAACACCTTAATACTACGTAGTAAAGACGTTTCATAAATTACTAAGTTGAAAGGACGTATTTAGCCAGAAACGTCTTTTCTTTGCAGTATCACGTATTTTCTTGTATTTCTTTTACTAAAAAGAAAAAGAAAATGTAATTTATTTAGTACTTTTAATTAATATTATAAAAATGTGCATACGTATTCTGATAGACCAAACTCTAATGCACACTTTTGCATCACAAAATTTTCATTTTGTTTATTTACATCAGCACAGCGAATTTTTTAGCAAATCCAATATAAAATAATTTTTTTCTCCGTTTTGATGTTTATGTAGAAACGTCCTTTTTCCATATGACGGCAGAAGTATCATAGCCCGTAGAATTGCTAAACTTAAGTGGCAGTGGGCGGGGCACATTGCTCACAGAACGGATGGCCGATGGGGCAGTAAAAATCTGGAGTGGCGACTGCGTACTGGAAGTCGCAGCGTGGGTAGGCTCCCCACAAGGTGGACCGACAACCTGGTGAAGGTCGCGGGAATCCGCTGGATGCGGAAGACGAAGGACCGGTCGTTGTGGCGTTGCTTGGGGGAGGCCTATGTCCAGCAGTGGACGTCTTTCGGCTGATATGATGATGATGATGACAGACCAAGATAACTATGAACTATGCTTATTCATTTCTGGGAACTATACCGAGTAACACAATCATGATTGCCGTATGGATTAATATTTAAACATAAAGTTTCACTCATCACTAAAATCAGCATAATTATAGCAGTGAAGACGTCTGTGGTCTAGTGGTTCGAGTGTCGGACTGCTAATTACGAGGTCCTTCCTGGGTTCAATTCCCACAGGACACAAAGTGATGAACATAAGTATTTGTGTTGGTCTGGGTGTTTCTTATGTAGGTACCTACTATAAGAGCTCAACTGCCAATAATAATTAAAATAAAACAATAGTTAAACAATGGACGTCGTCTTTAAAAGGTGGTTTAGCATACGAGGGGTTAAGTATGTATTTAAAATAGTATATAAGTATTATATCCATTGTCTAGTATACATGGTACAAGCTTTGCGTAGTTTGAGACTAGATGGTGCTGTGTAAAATGTTCCAAATATTTATTTATATAATAAAAATTTAAAAAAAAAACACTGCTGGACATAGGCTTCTTATATAGCACGCCGCTGACTTCGATCCTCGGCCGCCCTCATCCACCAGCCACCTTGCGAAGATCGTCACTCCGCTTAGCCTGAGGGTGTCCCACGCTACGTTTAGCAATTCGCCGTGTCCACTGTAAAACACGTAGGTATACCCTAATCAAACAAACAAAAGTTTCAGTACTACAAAATAATAGCACAGGGTAAAAGGGGCTGATGGCTGTCACTCTGTATAAAATACTAATGTTCAGCCGCATCTGGTTAGATTGGAATGGCTTCTTTTGTGGGGTTGGCACCCCAACATAATTGGGAAAAGGTTCGGAGGAGGATGATTACAAAATAATAGAAAAAAAAAAAAAAAAAAAAACCTATCAAATTCACAGTCGATTAACGGTTCAGTATAATATTCAGCTAATCTAAAGACGTTTGTAATGTCATAGATAGAATGGCCATGTGGGCAGGGCGCGCGTGGCAGCACCATGCACCATAGTGCAGGATATTTCAAAGCCTTATTCAGCACGCCTTATGACTTGTTTCTATAAATATAACAAAAACCCGAAAAATAACCCTTTATGCTGTTTCTAAATGCAGAAACAAAAGAAGTAAAGTACATTTGATTAAAAAAATATTTTATTTAAATAATGACGTCAACAACGATGTAAACATATAATTTATTTTATTATGGCACTAGTAACAGAAATAAATGTAACGCATGCTTCTGCTCTTCAAGTAACTATTTCAAATTTTACTATTATAGGTATATACCGTTCCCCATCCATTGTCTGTGCTGACAACTTCATTAACTCAATTAACACCCATCTTGAATCATGTAGTACGCACAAAAATATTATTGTTACAGGTGACATTAACATTAACATAATCGAAAGACCCAAGGAAAAATCTCATGAAAGATCTAACAGGATTAACTACTCAAATATGTTATCTGTTCATGGCCTTCTCCCGGGGCACTGCCTACCCACTAGGGAGCAGAATTGCATTGACCATGTATTTTTGAAGCTTGATAAAACCAAAAACTCAGTCTTTGTGATAGTACTTAACACAACAATCACGGATCACGCGATGGTTCTCTTAAATATAACTAGCTCAAATAAAGCACAAAGAAGTTTTTCTAAGTCCATAACTGTTACGGATTTTGAAAATGCTTATAAATATCTCATCAATATAGATATATCTATATTTGATACATATACACTCCCTGATATCTACGCCAATAAACTAGTGGAAGTGATTAGAGCGTCCCTGCTCTCCAACTCTAAAGTTAGATCGGTTTCTTGTTGTAAAAGAACACTGAAGCCCTGGATTACTACAGGTGCATTACGTTGTATTAGACTTAGAAATAAAATGCAGCGCCAGACTAGAATAGATCCCTTTAATGTAATTTTAATAATAACGTTTAAACGCTTCCGTAACTTTTGTTCAAATTTAATTAAAAAACTTAAAAGACAATACTATCGAAAACAAATAGAAGATTCAACGAAAAATCCAAGACATCTTTGGTCAACAATAAATGAAATCACACAGTTCAAGACACCTAAAACTTCAAACGCCTACCTTCTTAATATTACACCGCACCCTCTAGATTCACTAAACCGTATCAATATGTTCTTTATCACCATAGGCAAATGTTTAGCTGAAAACATTGTGACTCGGACAGGATTACCAATTGTGACTAGTTGCAGTGCTAATTCCTGGGCTTCCTCGTTTGTGTTACTGGAGACTGATCCACAAGAAGTTGACGGTATTCTCATGGGCCTTGACTCTGAGAGTGCACCCGGCTGGGATGGTATACCTACAAAATACCTGAAAATGTCCAGAGACTTTGTGGTTCCCCTAATAAGCCAGCTAACTAACTTGTGTCTTAATAAAGGTATCTTCCCTAGAGATTTTAAGCGATCTGTGGTTACCCCTGTGCACAAGGGTGGGGACGTGAACGATGTCAATAACTATCGACCCATATCTGTGCTACCATCTATTTCAAAAATTTTAGAAAAAATTATAAACAAAAGACTAATTAGCTATTTAAATCAATACAATATTCTATCGAACTCACAATTTGGGTTTAGAAGAGGACTCTCAACACAAGACGCTATTACGGCACTGACATCTGAGATTGTTAATAGAGTGGATAATAATGGTCATAAATGCCTAACGGTGTTCTTAGATCTCAAAAAGGCTTTTGACACCGTTTCCGTCCCGATCCTTCTGCACAGGCTTGAAAGCATAGGCATTAGAGGTACGGCTCTCTCCCTATTTGAAAGCTATCTTAAAGATAGGCAACAGATTGTTAGAATCAACAACTTAAGCAGTACTGAAAATGAAGTATATTATGGAGTTCCGCAGGGGAGTGTTTTGGGCCCGACACTCTTTTTAGTTTATATTAATGGCCTATGTAATCTGCAGAGCAATGGAGGGCGAATTTTTTCATACGCTGACGATACTGCGGTTGTCTATTCAGGAACGTCATGGGGAGAGGTGAAAACTGCTGCTGAGAAGGGTTTGACGGAGATAGCTGGCTGGCTTAGTGTAAATCTTTTAACCCTAAATACTACTAAGACTAACTTTATTTGTTTTTCCCCGAACTCAAGGTCTCAGCCTGGACCCAACTTCGGAGTTAGGATTCATGTCTGTGAGAGCGGTCTTCATAGTTGCGACTGTCAAGCCATTCAGCAAGTTAGCTCCACAAAATATTTGGGCATAATTGTTGACCAACGATTGTCATGGCACCCTCACATTGAGATTCTCATGAAGAGAGTCAGGAAATTCATCTGGATTTTTAAGACCTTACGTCATCTAATGTCCGCACAACTTCTTAACAAAATCTATATTGCCCTGGCACAATCCATAATTACGTACTGCATCTCGATCTGGGGTGGAGCCGCTAAAACTAGATTCCTCGATCTGGAAAGAGCTCAGCGATCCCTTATTAAGGTTATGTATTTCAAATCATTTAGGTACCCAACAACCGACCTTTATAAAGTTAGTAGACTGCTATCTGTAAGAAAACTTTACCTGCTAAATGTGACCTTAACCCTGCATAAGTCCCTTCCTTTTAACCCAGATACTCAAAACAGAAGGCGCAGAGATATAGTGGCTCACTCCCCGCGGATTCGAACAGTCTTTGCTAGACGGCAATATGTGACACAATCAGCCTACATCTATAATAAACTGAACCTCAAACTAAATATATATCCTCTTCTGTTGCACAAATGTAAAAAAGTTATAACTGAATGGCTAAAAACCCTAACATATGAAGAAACAGAAAACATTTTGGTCAGGATTAGCTAAACACGAATTTCTTTCATAAATCTATTGTTCTACTGCCTACAGACGAACTCGAAGTAAAAAAATTAATATTTAA
This sequence comes from Asteroscopus sphinx, assembly GCA_949699075.1. Taxonomy (NCBI): domain Eukaryota; kingdom Metazoa; phylum Arthropoda; class Insecta; order Lepidoptera; family Noctuidae; genus Asteroscopus; species Asteroscopus sphinx. The sequence continues at coordinate 20,429,699 of OX453013.1, forward strand.
CCTCAAAAATGACCGTGCGGTAGGTGTTGATCGTATATCTGGAATCTTTTTAAAGCAATTCATTGACGTCTTAGTTTCGCCACTGACTTTCATATGCAACCTATCGTTTGCCACGGGTGTTTTCCCCTCTGCCTTCAAAAAGTCTCAAATAGTGCCCATATTCAAGAGCGGGGAGAGATGCTGTGTCAACAATTATAGACCTATCTCTATTCTACCTACAATGTCTAAAATATTGGAACGTCTGATGAACACCAGACTGGTCAATTTTCTCGAAAAAAACCAACTTCTATCTCCATCTCAGTTTGGATTCCGCGCAAAGAGATCAACCGCTGATGCTGTTCATCAATTAACTGAATTTATTGTTACAAATCTCGATAGACAGAAAAAGACCCTGGCAATCTATCTTGACCTAGCCAAAGCATTTGACACAGTGTCTATTCCCACCTTGATCATCAAACTTGATCATTTGGGAATTAGAGGGTTACCATTGGAACTATTTGCAGATTATCTTAGGGGTAGAACACAGGTGGTAAAGGTGGATGGTTGGGCTAGTGACGAACTACCTATTGAATATGGCGTCCCTCAAGGCAGCATCCTGGGCCCGACCTTGTTTTTGGTGTACATAAATGATTTATGCGAAATTAATCTGACCAACGGGAAAGTAATAACGTTTGCTGATGATACTTCACTTTTGTTTTGTGCTGATTCCTGGGAGGAAGTCTATAACCACGCACAAGTTGGCTTTAATAAAGTATCTAAATGGCTTAATGAAAACATCCTTACGCTCAATGTTGATAAAACTAAATTCATGACTTATACACTTAGGAATCAAGACGAACCTAACCTTCCCATTATCGCACACACTTGTAACTTGGACACTAACGGTTCGTGTGATTGTCCTCTTTTATCAAAAACTAACACTATTAAATATTTAGGTATCTTGATTGATAATCGATTAAACTTCCAACAGCATATTGATGGTTTGGTTCCCAGAATTCGTAAACTTATTTTTATATTTAAATCTCTTCGACATATTGCCGACACTGCGATAATTAAATCAGTGTATTTTGCTTTGTGCCAATCGTTGTTGACGTATTGCATAACTTCCTGGGGTGGGGCCGCTGTAACACACTTATTGAAATTAGAGAGAGCTCAAAGAGCTATTCTAAAAGTTAGTTGTTTCCTTCCCATACGTCATCCCACATATGATCTATACCAGCGCTGTAAGGTACTGACTGTTCGTCAACTCTTTGTTTTAATGACAGTTGTTAAGAAACACTCAGAACTGCCGTTTGAACCTGAACCAGCCTTAAGCAAAAGAAGAACCACTGACGTGTGCACGAAAACTAGATTTAGATATAGTCTATCCCAGAACTTCTATGCTTTTTTGGGTCCCTATTTGTATAATAATGTTAACAAAAAACTATTAGTCTACTCGGTTTCTAGGGCCAACTGTAGGAAAAAGGTTAGTGCGTGGCTTCAGGGACTTGATTACAGTGACACTGAATGTTTATTAAAACCCCTTATTTAGCTAAATAAATCTTACATAGTATTGACATCCAACATCACACGCGCACTCTCACACACCTTACTTCACACAGATACACACACCCCACCTATATACCCAACCACTTCTTATCTAACGCAACCAACGTTTTTTTATTATTTTGATGAAATTTTGTGTAATTTAAATATTATTACGTTCGCGAATCTATATAAAGCACTCAAAGTACAAGCACTCAAGGCACTCGAAGTTGTAACGGAATACGTCTACCTAGGGCAGGTAATTCAGCTTGGTAGACACAACTTCGAGAAAGAAGCCAACAGAAGGATCCGTCTGGGCTGGGCAGCATTTGGCAAACTTCGCCGAGTCTTCTCGTCGCCTATACCGCAAAGTTTGAAGACAAAGGTCTTCAACCAGTGCGTCCTGCCAGTCATGACTTACGGTGCCGAGACGTGGACACTGACAGTTGGGCTAGTCCACAAATTCAAAGTCGCTCAGCGAGCTATGGAGCGAGCTATGCTTGGAGTTTCTTTGAAGGATAAAATCCGTAACGAGATTATCCGGAGAAGAACCGGAGTGACCGACATAGCTTGTAGGATCAGTAAGCTGAAGTGGCAGTGGGCTGGCCATGTCTGTCGAAGGACCGATGGCCGTTGGAGCAGACGAGTCCTTGAGTGGAGACCGCGAATCGGCAAACGCAGCGTAGGGCGCCCCCCTGCCAGGTGGACCGACGACCTGAAGAACGTGGCTGGGGGGGACTGGATGCGGAAGGCAGAGGATCGAGCGTTGTGGCGCAACTTGGGAGAGGCCTATGTCCAGCAGTGGACTGCGATAGGCTGAGTTGATTGATTGTTGATTGAATCTATATAAATGTTTAAAACACAGTTAGGGTCATTATTTTAATGTCTCAAAGTGGGAAAGCCTGGTGATCTGTGATACAGGTTTTACCTAAATCAGACACCAGTCTCTATTCTATGTGGATTTTTGACTCTGTACTGTATTGTGATGATGAGAAAAATAAAATAAATAAATAAATAAATAAATAAAAAAAACTATTTAAAAAAAAAAAAAAAAAAAAAAAAAAAAAAAAAAAAAAAAAAAAAACTCGTCAAATTCTACATGCACATGTACACACACAAACATACACACACCTCCCACATCCCCCACAAATACTCTCAAACACACAATAATCTCACAGAGCTGCTAAAACCAATGTTATTTTAAATATATATTTTTTGTTTTGTTTTCCTCATTTTATATAAAAAATTTTTTTTAAAAATAGTCTCATCATTGTTATGATCAGTGGGAAGTAGCGAGACAGCTCCAACAAAAGTACTTTTGTAACTTACTGGAGCTGCCTCAATTTATGTTTGAACACTTATGTATGAGATATATAATAAAATTTAATGGACGTCAAAATGTAAGGCGTAGTTTGTTCGGAAAGTTGCCACGCATGAATCGCAAGTATAAAATTGTGATTACAACCATTCTATCTATTTCTAACATTCAACACAGACAGTAAAAAATATAGAAGAAGTGCTGCAAACCAGCGCTCACGCACACACCATGCACCTGAAGCATATTTATTTTCGTGATACTGGACGATACCGCGACATGACAATGTGTACTGAGAGCAATGATCATGGTTTGAGGTGCATGTGTGTGCGTGAGTAATGGTTTGTACACGGAGGAGCATGGTTTTGTTTGCTTCACTATGATTGCTCGCAGCACTTCGTCTAATTTTTTTAATATGTCTGTGATATTCAATTGAATTGCCAATTATCTAAAGTTGTTTCTTATTGCCAATATTATTGAGTGTTATTCAGAATTCCCTTTTGATAGCTCAAAACTTTAGTTTTACGCATCTAAATTGATATTTTTTAATTAAAATTGGTGACGCATAACAGATCATCAAACCATTTTTAGGGTTCCGTACCCGAAGGGTGACAAACGGGTCCCTATTACTCTCGCTACGCTGTCCGTCCGTCCGTCTGTCTGTCACAGGGCTGTATCTTTTGAACGGTAATAGGTAACCGGTTGAAATTTTCTCAGAATATGTGTTGCTATGAAGTGTATCACGACAAATACTAAAAACAAAAAAAAGTCTAAAACCAAAGGGGGTCCCCATACAAGAAACCTCAAAAAACATAATTTTTTTTCAACGTTTTTGTTTTTACTCTATCTTCAAAACCGTAATATATACCAGCGTCAAACTTGGTCAGATTATAGTGCATATTATGTAGTTTAGCAACAAATACTAAAAATAAGACCAACATAGACATATGTGGTGGTACCTGCGTAAGAAAGACATGCAAAAATTCATATTTCGCGCACTGTGCGTTGATGTCTTTTGATAAACTTTCGTAAATTAAATCAGTTTTTATGGGGTATCAGGTCGTTGAGAGGTACGGAACCCTTACTGCGCGAGTCCGACTCGCACTTGGCCGGTTTTTTAACCGACGAAAAAAAGGAGGAGGTTCTCAATTCGACGCGTTTTTTTTTTTTTTTTTTTTTTTTTTTTTTTTTTATGTATGACCACGCATAACTTTTTACAGAGTGGTCCGATTTTGATGATTCTTGTTTTAATGGATAGGGTATATCTCGAAGTTGGTCCCATTTAAATTTCAAAATCAAAATCCACCCTTAAGGGTAGTAAAACAGGGGATGAGTGTTTGTTCACCCACTGAATTCTTACCTGTTAACCGATTCTGTTGAAACTTGACACATATAAATATAGTTCTGGACACTACGACATAATGGAGACTGGAGTTAGATTTTAACCACAAAAAAATGAAAAATAAAACTTTTTAACAAAAAATTGAACCGACGAAAAGTGAAACTGAAAAGCGAAAAATAACTATTTATGAGTCGGCGCCAAACAACCAATTAGGGCAGATCATTAAATTACTTTAAATAAATAATAAAAACAACGTCACATCAAAAACAACGTGAAATTTTCAACGATAAACAATAACTTTCCAAAAATGCGTTCTCCGCTCGGCCACTTGTAACTTACACGCACTTTGCATGTTAAAAGTTCGTTTGGCGCCGACTCATAAATAGTTATTTTTCGCTTTTCAGTTTCACTTTTCGTCGGTTCAATTTTTTGTTAAAAAGTTTTTCTTTCTCTTGTGGGTAATACAGGCGTGATATGAATGACATAACTTCTTATGACTGTAATGAGTTGCGGTTTTAAAATGCCATAACAGCCATTTTAGTTTAATTTACATTTGTGGTAAGCAAAACACAATATAATTTGTGATAAAGAGATTGTTTTGACAAATGTACGCTTCAGGAAACACACGCAGTGTGCTTCATAAGCACAGTGGTGCTAAATGTAAACGAGTGAGGATACAAAGCTCGAATATAGAAATTTAGTGAAGGTAACATTTATATTCTAATAATTTTTTTTACTTTTGGAAAGTCATTACTTGTGTGATTGATGAATTATTCCATTTAATGTACTATATCATAGCAATATCATGCATTCGTATTGCATGTTATTAAATACCAATTCAGTTTCACCCGGAAAATATTTTGTCTAACTTAATCATAAAATTGTGGCACACAAAAATTAAATCAATTTGAGCTTGTGGTTTTAATAAAACGATATTAATTCTGTGGTCTAGTGGTTCGAGTGTCGGACTGCTGATCACGAGGTCGTGGGTTCGATTCCCACAGGACACAAATATTTGTGTAATGAACATAAGTGTTTGTGTTGGTCTGGGTGTTTCTTACGTATTATAAGTATGTATTTACAAAAAAATAAGTATCTAAGTATTATATCCATTGTCTAGTACCCATAGTACAAGCTCTGCTTAGTTTGGGATTAGATGGTGATGTGTAAAATGTCTCAACAATATTTATATTTATTTATTTATTTAATTGCAACCAACCACAATTTCAATTTTATAACACGGTACCTATTACACCAAAAATAGATTTTAAGTAGTCATGCGACGCATTCTATTTTATGCTTACTTCCTAGAAGAAGTTATTAAATAAAACGCCTGTAGTATCGCCCATTATTCACCAGCTTCTGCGCAGAATGTGGATGATTTAGATTTTTGGTATTTTTCCATCAGCTAGCCTGGTGTGGTTTGGCGGACTATACAATATGTATCAGAAATGCATGGTCATGTTTTAAGAGCTCATTCAAGGCACAGCATAGAACAACTTTTACTTTTTTTTAACTTACGTTAGTACTATTAGATATTCTGTGCTTTTACTATGGGACCAACTCTGAAATCGCAAAAAACAGCTGTTCCCTAGAAAACCATCGACGTCGCTCGACAAAATCGTGAATCAAAATCGTAGCGTCGTGATTTCAGGATTGACCTTGTAGTAAAAGTTGTTCGATAGTATTTCCGAATGGGCTCATCAAAATAAATATGACCACGCATTTCTGATACACGTTGTATAAAGCAATGAGAACTTCTTTTTGAGTCCTCTCCAGTGTACAGGTTTTTTAACGAATTTTTGGCTTGCCGTTAACGCCAGTGAGCATTAAAATCAGCATTCGAAGCAATATGAACTTTAAAAATCGGCGGATGGAGTCCCTAACGGGATTCTCCGCCACCCGCCCAGTTAAGCAGTTAGGGTATCCATTTTGGGTACCAATTCTGCGAGAGTCCATTCGGAAAAAAAAAATACATTCTTGTCTAATCTATGCCCAAGATTTTCAGCTGTGACTGTGAGCACACCGTGCGGTTTTATCCGGCTGTCATACAAAGCTACTTGTGTCTTGTTTGTCATAACTTCTTTTGTAATTATTCACGCTTTTTTGTCGCTGTAATTATGTTTTCTTAATTAGAGTATGTTGATGACGTGTTTGTTTCCTTGTTAATTTAAGACTTTGTTTTTCGGAGGTAATTTTTTTGGTCTGTTTTTCGTTTGACTCAGTTTACACTATACAAAATATCTTTAGCAAATTTATACAAACAGAATGTTAAGGACTATGACACCCATATTTTAAGTTGTTTCCTCAAACGTTTCTAGACTCCAATCAACCTCCCTCAACAGAATATTTCCTCCGTAGTATTCACAGTTGCAAAAAATCTACGTCACGTAATTGATAGTTTTCCTTACTCAAGGTGAAGAAGAACGCAAGGTACATCGCGACTAACCTTAAGGTTAAGTTAAGGCTTCCTCAAGACTGGATAAGTGTAATTTGCGACGTGATTATTACTGTTTCTATTATGAAAAATTATCTATTTTGACGAATTTATAGAATACATGTACACACGGCTACACATCAAGCTGTAAATTTCCAGTATAAGCTGACCTCGCATTGTATAGGGTTTCCTTCAAACACGACGTCAGCCTTTACTGGTTTAGTACAGCTTGATGTGTAGCCTTGTGTACAAAGACCCATACAATGCGTTATTTATTTCCTCAAGATACATTGATGAATACCAATTTAGATATTATTTGTAGAAAAACCTGAAGGCATCCTTGACTGAGTTTGAGTCTAGAAACGTTTAAGGAAACGACTTTGAATACGGGTGTAAGTCTTAAACTTTGATTTCCATTCCAAGAAAGACGTCTTCTTCCGTTGGATGTCTACTTACGTGACGTAGGATGACTACTATTTTATCAATATTTTTAGAACGATGCTACCTATCAAACTGTTACAGAAACAATCACCGCAGCATTAGGGTATGAAGTTTACTCCTACCTAACCGTGAAAATACTCGTAATCGCTACAAGTTTATCATGAACTATTACTCTTTGAAAAAACCCTATAACTTATAAAGAACTGCGATACATCTCTGCCTGGATAAACACCAACCATCGATGAAGGCCATATTTTATTAAATCGTGAGATATTGAGAACTAAAGCGATCGTTGTCCCTGTTTCTTTTTTCAGTCATTATGGACATCAATACGCCTCGTGAAAAAGGCTTTTTACTTTTTTTCTGAAGTAAGTACTCGTACTATTGTTTTTTTATGAGATGTAGATCTGCTCTTGACCGCTATCTAGACAGCTTTGTCAAGATGTGGTCGACGATGGAGCAAGCAAACCTATTGGGGTGCCGATTCACTCCAGCTTTAAAGGCGTTGTAGGGTTGTCATCAGCATTACCCGTGAATAAAAAATTAAGCCTATTTGAATAACGACTAATGACTCACTTGTTTTCTAGCAGATGGACAGAAGCAACATAAATAAAAGATTTTATAATTATCTTCGATAAATTCACTAATGATGGTTTTGCAGGCCGAGAATCTTTATCAAATACTATTTCAACTATTAGTATGTTAAAAATAACAATACATCTAAAATATTTTTATACTTCACTCAAACCAGGTACTGAACTCGAGACAATAACACCCAAAGAAAAGCTTGCTATCACATATTTATTTATTTAATTTTTTAATGACCATAACAAGGCATTCTCTACCAGTCAACTTTTAAAAAGAGAAACGCATCGCAAAAATCGCAATGCTTTTCTGTTTTTAACACCAACTCTCGATGAAGGCTATATTTCATACGCCTGAGAGGTATTGCGAAACGAATAAGATTTATTACGCGACGTTTTTTGTCCTTATAAAATATACTTGACATAAGGCTGTTGTCAATAAAACTTTGTTTATGAGAAAAAAGTTACAAGTACTGAACATTATGGAACATGTTCTACTTATTTGTTTTTTTTTTGTTCATTTATTACTTATTGTGATTTTTTTTAAACAAAAAAATTTAAGTTCTGGAATGGCAACCACGTACTGGAAGGCGCAGCGTAGATAAGCCCTCCACAAGGTGGACCGATAACCTGGTGAAAGTCGCGGGAATCCGCTGGTTGCGGAAAGCGCAGGACCGGTCATAGTGTCATGTCCAGCAGTGGACGTCTTTCGGCTGAAATGATGATGATGATTATGAGAAAAAAAAAATCAGCCGAACACACAGTGTACTAAATAAAGTTTTTGCTTTCCTGACAACCAATGGTTTTGAAATAACTTTCAATTCATTCAATCAAAATTTTGGTCAATATGTATTCAATTCAGTCCGACAAACCGTCTATTCTTTTAGGTTCTTTTTTATCGTTCAGACTAGGCTATAGGCGATGGCGAAGTAGACCGGACAGTCGAGCACCGAATTAACACAGGATGGTTGAAATGGCGGCAGGTCACGGGAACTACATGTGACTCCCGAATTCCTCTTAAACTGAAGGGGAAAATCTATAAGACCATGATAAGACCTGCTGTCCTGTATGGATCGGAATGTTGGGCTACGAAAGGAATTAATGAAAGGCAAGTGCATGCAGCTGAGATGAAAATGTTAAGAGGAATGTGTGGTGTAACGAGAATGGATAGGATAAGGAATGAATATGTAAGAGGGAGCCTGAAAGTAACAGAGACAGTGACAGAGAAGTTAAGTAGCAACAGACTATCATGGTATGGACATGTGATGAGGAGGAATGAGGAGCATGTTACGAGGAAAGTTTTAAGTATGAATATTGATGGCTATAAGAAAAGAGGGAGACCGAAGAAAATATGGATGGATTGTGTGAAAGATGATATGAATAGAAAGAAAGTGAACACGGAGATGACGGCTGATAGAGAAGTATGGAAGAAAAAAACATGCTGCGCCGATCCCAAATAAATTTGGATAAGGGCAGGAGGATGATGAGACTAGGTTATAGGCGGGACCTTCAGGATCGTGGGTACTAAGATTAGGGGGATTCGAGGGGTCTGTGAAGCGACCCTGAGGAGTCAAAGTCAAAGTCAAAAGTTTTTATTTTGAATATGCATTTACAATGTAACAAAAAACTAAATTGCACTACAAAACGTTAAGAATCTAGTTGCACTATTTCAAAAAGTTGGTCCTATGGAGAAGAGCCGACAAGAAACTCGATGGATATACCAGGCCCCTCAGAAAGTATTGCGAAAAAAAGTTTTTATATATGGGAGACTGGCCAGTTATAATGTTTTTCGAAAATATGATTATTTATAAGTAAAAATAAGTAAGTTCCAATTTCAAAATTTCCCTCCACATTTTTTGCGAGTTAATTCAAAGTATTGTGTCTCACTGAAATATGGATCTGCGCCGGGAACATTTTAGAGCTATGATTTTATACGATTTCAAGTGTCGCCTGAAACCGGATGAATCGTACGATAGACTTCAAATGTCATTCATGGATGAAGGCCCTTCCAAGGCAACCGTGTATCGTTGGTATAACGAATTCAAGCGCGGTCGACCAACTTTGGGGGATGACGAAAGAAGCGGTCGCCCTTTTACGGCTGTTACCGAAGAAAACGTGCTAGCAGTGAAAAATTTAATCCAAGACAATAGGCGAATTACATATCAGGAGATTCAACACATATTGAAGATTGGATCGGGAAGCGTTCACGAGATTCTACACAGCCATCTTCGCGTGAGGAGGATAGTATCACGCTGGGTGCCGCACAACCTCACCGATGCTCAGAAGCAGGCCCGGGTGGAATGGTGCCGTGATATGCTTAACAAATTTGAAGCAGGCTCGTCTCGGCGTGTTTACGACATCGTTACAGGTGATGAGTCCTGGATTTATCAATACGACCCAGAAACCAAGCGCCAGTCGACTGTTTGGGTGTTTCAAAATGAGCCAACGCCTACCAAAGTGAAGCGATCTAGAAGCGGGGGTAAGATTTTGATCGCTAGCTTTTTTAATTTGACTGGCCACTTGGTATCAATTCCCTTACGGGATCAAAGAAGCATTAATGCCGAATGGTATACTACCAAATGTTTGCCAGAAGTTTTCTCTGTTATAAGCAACAAGCGACCAAACACAGGGCTCCGCGGGCTACTGCTCCACCACGACAATGCACCTGCGCACACCGCACTCAAAACGAGGGACTTCCTGGACAGCACGCCAGTCAAACTCCTGGGTCACCCTCCTTACAGCCCTGATCTAGCACCGTGTGACTTCTTTTTATTCCCAAAAATAAAAAATCAGCTCAAAGGGATACAATTTTCGTCGCCGGAAGATGCGCTGGCTGCGTTCGAGCAGGCTGTAAACGAGGTGTCTGCGGCGGACTGGAAAAAGTGTTTTGAAAACTGGTTTAGGCGCATGAATCTTTGTATAGAGGCTGGTGGAAAGTACTTTGAAAAGATTTGATAAAAATATATGTACGTATAGAACAATTTTTTTTAGTTTCGCAAAACTTTCTGAGTGTCCCACGTACTCATAAATATAATTGGACAATGTTGTGCAGAAATGATCCAACCCACATACTGACCAAAATTCGAATGTATTTAATATAATTTGATTTATCTCCAAATAAGGACTTCTTAAAAACAATAAATTTGATTAATTTGATTTTGATTCAATTAAAATTTTAAAAAATATTAAAAAATTAACATTTATTATTACTATTTTATCTTTAAAATTATATGCAGAACATTATGTAATATTGTAATTGTCACAAAAAAAAAAAATCTTTCAAACTTGAGTAACTTTTGTTGTTGTTCGTTGGAACAATTTTGTACAATACGAACCAATTAATAAATGGTAAAATGCACAATGGTTTGTGACATTATAATAAAACAAGGATAAAATCACGTATATTATTAAAATTGGTATTCCGTACGTATTGGTTTGTTACAATAAAAAAAACAAAAAAAAAAAACAAAAAAAATTGACAAAATTTAATTTGAATTATTTCGACAAATTGTGTGAGAACCATGTAGGTTATTAAGTGAAACAAATTCACTGAAGTGACTGAAGTAAACTAATTATTAATAATATTATGTTTATGCTCGACCGTAATAGAAGGGAACCCATCGATCTGACAACACATTGAGAGATCAAAAGATAGGACAGCAACACGTGGTGGAAGCAATATAGTATTCCCGGGACGTGCCAAAGGCGTAGCATTAGAGGGGCATCGGCGTAGTACAATGGAATTCCCGCAGCTCCATTTTGTGCTGAGGTTGGCCACCGTGTGGTTTTAGTCGGTAAGAGTCCGACATACCCCTCCGCCTTTCCCAGATAGAGGGTATCCATTAGGATTGCCACCCGAAAACAAAAAAAGGCTTTAGACTGCCAATCATAGCTACATATATAGTAGATCTATTAGCCGTTAAGCTGATAAGTAACTCTGCAAAATTCTTCGCTTTTCTACAAAGACGTAAATAAATGTATTATTATGTATTTTCTGGTTTTAAAACAAAGTCCGCTTCATAACAAAGTGACTTTAAATGACCGTAACAAGAAGTCCCAGACAACTTTTTCTGAAATTTTGTTCTTTTTCCTGTGGTTCTTTGTTTATAAAGACAATTTTGAGTAATCGTTGCGGGTAAAAAAGTTGGGAGTTAACTTTAAAATGAATTATTAAATAAAAGTTTTGACATGAAGCATCCGCCATCGGTTCTGCGAGCAATGTACAAATATTTATCATCCTCCTGCCCTTATCCCAATTTATTTGGGGTCGGCGCAGCATGTCTTTTTCTTCCATACATCTCTATCAGCGGTCATCTCCGTGTTCACTTTCTGTTTATCCATATCATCTTTCACACAATCCATATTTATATTTTCTTTGGCCTACCTCTTTTCTTGTAGCCATCCACGTACAAGTATTTATAAAATATTAAAATTCAAAATAACATGTCAATTTTTTTGTCAAATGTTTTTTTTTTTCTTTATTTCACAAATTGGGTGTGATGTGATTCATGTGACTGATAAAACAAGGCTAGTGTTTACGCCTACGTAAATATGAACTTCATTCATCGTGTAGTGGTTGCTAATCAAATGGTCAAGGCGCTATTGATAATATAATATAATATAAGGTCCTTACCACAGATAATATAATACTACTAGCTTTTACCCGCGGCTCCGCTCGCGTTAAGTTCTGCTAACCCACGTCAGTCCAGTCCAGTCCAGTCCAGTCCACTGTCCCTCTGTCCCGCTGTCCCGCTGCCCCGCTGCCCCACTGCCCCACTGCCCCGCTGCCCAACTATCCCACTGCCCCGCTGCCACACTGCCCCACTGCCCCGCTGCCACGTTGCCCCGCTGCCTCACTGCCCCGTTGCCCCACTGCCCCGATGCCCAGCTGCCCCGCTGCCCCACTGCCCCACTGCCCCGCTTACCCAATGCCCCGCTGCCCAGCGGCCCTGCTGACCCAATGCCCCGCTACCCCACTGCCCCACTGCCCCGCTACCCCACTGCCCCACTGCCCCGCTACCACGCTGCCCCGCTACCACGCTGCCCCACTGCCCCGCTGCTCAGCTGCCCCGCTACCCCCCACTGCCCCGCTGCCCCACTGCCCCGCTACCCGACTGCCCCGCTGCCCCACTATACCACTGCCCCGCTACCCCACTGCCCCACTATCCCACTGCCCCACAGCTTGCCCAGCTGCCCCACTGCCCTGCTTCCCCACTGCCCCGTTGCCACGCTGTCCTGCTGCCCCACTGCCCCGCTGCCCCACAGCCCCACTGCCCCGCTTCCCCGCATCCCACTGCCCAACTGCCCCGCTGCCCCGGTTGCCCACTCCCCCACTGCCCCACTGCCCCGCTAACACACTGCCCCGCTGCCCCAATGCCCCGCTGCCCTAGTATCCCGCTGCCCCAGTATCCCACTGCCCCGCTGCCCCACTATCCCACTGCCCCACAGCCTGCCCAGCTGCCCCATTGCCACACTGCCCCGCTGCCCCGCTGCCCCGCAGCCCCCCCGCTGCCCACTGCCCCGTTGCCCCGCTTCCCCATGCCCCGCTGCCCCACTGCCCCGCTGCCCCGGGTAACCCGCTACCCCACTATCCCGCTGCCCCACTGCCCCGCTGCCCCGGTACCCCACTGCCCCGCTGGCATGCTACCCCGCTGCCCCGCTGCCCCACTGCCTCGCTGCCCCGCTGCCCTACTGCCTCGCTGCCCCGCTGCCCCGCTCCCCCCCAATGCCCCGCTGCCCTCTACCCCACTGCCCCACTACCCAACTGCCCCGCTGCCCCACTATACCACTGCCCCGCTACCCCACTGCCCCGCTGCCCCGGTACCTCACTGCCCCGCTGGCATGCTACCCCCGCTGCCCCACTGCCTCGCTGCCCCGCTGCCCTACTGCCTCGCTGCCCCGCTGCCCCGCTGCCCCGATGCCTCGCTGCCCCACTGCCCCACAACCCCAATGCCCCTCTGCCCCGCTACCCCACTACGCCACTGCCCCACTGGCCCACTGCCCCGCTGCCCCGCTGCCCCACTGCCCCACTGCACCATTGCCCCTCTGTCCCACCGTCCCACCATCCCACTGTCACTGTCCCACTGTCCCACAATCCCACTGTCCCACGGCCCTCTGTCCCACTGTCCTACTGGCCCACTATCTCACTATATCACTAATCACTATCATCCCGTCCCATGTCCCATATCCTGTCCCATGTCCCATCCTATGTCCAGTCCCATGTGCCGTCCCACTGTCCTGTCCCATGTCCCGTCTCATGTCCCGTCCCATTTCCAGTCCCATGTTCCGTCCCCTGTCCTGTCCACTGTCCCGTCCCCAGTCCCGTCCCCTGTCCCGTCCCCAGTCCCATCCCCGGTCCACTCCACTCCACTCCATCGTACATTACTATCCGCTCGTGCAAATTCATAGAAGCTTCGATCTGTCGGGTGAGTACGCAACCCACGAATTAATTTTTTTCTTTTTTTCTTTCTTTCTTTCTTTCTCAAAACCCATACCAGTTTTTAAGTCAGATCATCAGCTTTCAAACAAAAAAAAATCATCAAAATCGGTCCAGTAGTTTTAGCGTGATGCTGGAACAAACAAACAAACAGACGCTAGACGTTTACAATTTTATAATAGTTAAGAAGATAAGATACTAGTACCTTACATATGAAATTAGCGTTTTGTCGTACTGACCACTTTGATCTGAAATATCTCCTCTTTGGTTAAGAATTCCAAATTCAAATTTATAAATCCATTTAGCTGGTACATTTGAGTTTTGAAAACAGTCATTCATTTGTTTTTTCCTCATTTTTGGGGTTCCGTACCCGAAGGGTGCCAAACGGGACCCTATTACTCTCGCTACGCTGTCCGTCCGTCCGTCCGTCTGTCTGTCTGTCACCGGGCTGTATCTTTTGAACGGTAATAGGTAGCCGGTTGAAATTTTCTCAGAAATTGTGTTGCTATGAGATGTATCACAACTAATACTAAAAACAAAAAAAAGTCTATAACCAAATGGGGTCCCCATACAAGAAACCTCAAAAAACATGCATTTTTTTCAACGTTTTTGATCCTCCTCTATCTTCAAAACGGTAATATATACCACCGTCAAACTTGGTCAGATTATAGTGCATATTATGTAGTTTAGCAACAAGTACTAAAAATAAGACAATCATAGACATATGTGGTGGTACCTGCGTAAGAAAGACATGCAAAAATTCATATTTCGCGCACTGTACGTTGATGTCTTTTGATAAACTCTCGTAAATTAAATCAGTTTTTATGGGGTATCAGGTCGTTGAGAGGTACGGAACCCTTACTGTGCGAGTCCGACTCGCACTTGGCCGGTTTCTTTTTTGTGTCGTTTATTACCGCACAATGGAAAACATGAAATATCGGTATATTTACTAATACGAGTTCTACCGTGGCACCAGTGCTGCAGAAACAGCTCAAAGGATTAATGATATGTACGGTACGGTGCTGGTGTCGCAAAAAAAGCACGGTACGTTTTTGTTTTCAACGTTTTCGTTCTGGAAATTTAGACCTTCAGAACCAACCCCGTGGACGGGCAGAGACCAATGTGGAAAATGAAGAATTAAAGGCTATTGTGGAAGCGGATCTATCACAAAGCACTTCAGAGATAGCTGCAGGCTTCGGGGTAAGTGATAAAACTGTATTAATCCACTTGAAGCAAATCGGGAAAGTTAAAAAAAAACTTGAACGATGGGTACCTCATGAATTGAGTGAATCGAACTTGCAAACACGCGTCGACTGCTGTGTTACTTTGCTCAACCGACACAATAATGAAGGGATTTTAAATCGAATCATTACTTGTGATGAAAAGTGGATACTGTATTATAATCGGAAGCGCTCGTCGCAATGGCTGAACCCTGGAGACCCAGCCAAATCCTGCCCTAAACGACAATTTACAAAACGCCAATTTCATATGTAAGGACCTAATATTTACAATATTTTTTCCACACGTACACACGGCTACACATCAAGCTGTACCAAAGCAGTAAAGGCTGACCTCGCGTTGTAAGGAAAACCTATACAATGCGAGGTCAGCTTATACTGGAAATGTACAGCTTGATATGTAGCCGTGTGTACCTACATTCACTTTTAACTTCACCTTTGTTTTATATCAGTCGCGAATTTAGCTGCGAACATATTTATTGTAAAAATTTACGTTTACCGAATTATACCAAGTAATCTCAATACGGGAGTTTCATTGAAGTACTCTGAAGCCCCAACATTTTGGCGACCGTGAGAATACCTGCAATATTCGGAGAATACAAGTTCGATGAGCCAGTTTTCATCACGATTTATCATTATTCCTGGGTTCCTTGGGGTGTACCAGCATTCAGCATCGTACCGCAGCCTCGTCCAATGCAGCTGAGTGCCCTTTTTTCCTTGTGAACTCCCTTTAACCTATCTACCATTAACCTTTTACCTTCCTACCATTACCCTTTTACCAAACTCTTTCTAAATCCACTTAATTACCTACCTAATACCTATTTCAAATAGCTTATATGTGCATTGGTGTCTATAGTGTTTAAAATCATTAATGTATAGGTACCATACGCAGTTCATTAAAAGTTTTTTTTTGTGATCAAGGGTAACCGTTGCAATTACATAGTTGTTACGCACTAGTATGATATAACAACACAGCTATTAAGCTATTTCCCAGTAATATTAGCCGATTTTCTATTACATTACAGGCTTATTAGTTATATTCACAGACCAGTAAGCTACAAGACTCCGCATAAACAAAGTTTTGTATTCGAACGCAGTCGTAAAACGTTGGTGGGGTCAGGGGGGCGGACGGCGCGTTATGATTGGCTGGCTCAAAAGTTCGGTGGTATGATTCCTTATGATTGGTGCCGCTCGCTGACTGAGTGACGTTCCGATTGGCGGAGGGACGTATGATATGCAGTGGTAGAGCATATGCGTTGTGACCGGGGGTGTCCAGCTAACCGGCGTCTAGAGGCTTACTGGTCTATGGTTATATTAAAGCATATATTTCACCCACTTCGCCGAACATTCCAGGCTGACCTCTCCGGGTTACGCTACTTCGGGCTGCGCAACTTCGGGCCGTATCACAGTGTGACAACTGGAACGCAGCAGTCGCTTGTCTTGCCCACTGCTGGGAAAACAGGGCCGGTCTCAGGTGACGTTGGGCGAGGATCGTGAGCTAAATTTATATTTTATTTTCAAAATATTACCTACTTTGTGCCTTTTCATTTCCATCAATCCTTTTGTTTACATAATTTAAACATAAAATACAATTAGTTAATTGAATATATACCTACGATATTTTAGAAGTTTCTTAGATACACAATGGGTAAAGATTATGGAGGTGAATCTAGCACAAAGGATCCTCAAGATTTACAGTATCATTTAGTGAAACGTAGTTCCATAAAAGGACAAATCACAAAATTTAGAAACTATTTAATATCAAATATTCAGGAAGTGCTTTGTCAAATTGAGTTAGCTGAGTTAACATTAAAATTAAACAAATTTGAATATATTTATAGCCGTTTTGATGACTTGCAAAATCAAATAGAAGTGTTAAACTCTAATAATTTACCTAGTGAGTAAGTTGGTTACTTCAAGATACTTTCGCGTCATAATTGGAACACTTTCTGTACACGCACGACGGCATTTTAGTTTTTTTTGTCACCGGTCACGCTCGGCGTCTTACTTGATGCGGATTAATAGAAAAAACGTCCTATTTAGGACGTTTTTGAGTCTTCAGTTGCAAGTGCAAGTAACATATCTGTACTTTTAAATATTATTGGGTGGGATCTATAGTCAGAAACTCACCCATTATTTTATTATTTTATTGCAGGACAAAATTAAGTTTAAAAATTATAAAAAGATAAACTAGCTTACAATTGTCGCTGGTCGTATCCTATCCCACTGAATGTTCGGATTCTTTGTCATTTATCGAATTCAGAGACAAATATTTTGATTTTTTACGACGTCTTATACAATT
Organism: Asteroscopus sphinx; assembly: GCA_949699075.1. Taxonomy (NCBI): domain Eukaryota; kingdom Metazoa; phylum Arthropoda; class Insecta; order Lepidoptera; family Noctuidae; genus Asteroscopus; species Asteroscopus sphinx. The sequence continues at coordinate 20,447,318 of OX453013.1, forward strand.
TTTGGAGTGAATGAGTCAAAAAAAAGAAATACTGCCAATGAAACTTACAACTAAGAGTAGGGTTACAATTTCTGTCCTCCATGAATCAAAGACATTAAAATACTTAACTCTTTGGTTACAACCGAAAATTGACGATTAGTATCTTTCGTTCATATAAACGATAGTTAAATTGACATAACTTACGATTAGGTTTCGTTACGATAAATGTCACGATATATCGATTTTGCGAGTAGACCAAATCGTATCGTATCGTTTTCGTATTTTTTTTGTTTTTGTCGACTGATTCAGTTTGTCATCTCTTTTTCTGTCGATACGTGAATCAATAGACGAAACGAGATAACAAACCGAATCGGTCGACAACTGCCTATCGAAAATGTTCTGAATCGGGGATCTGGTTCAGTACACCAGTCGCTTTAATCGCTAAGCTACCGTGGTCTCTGAACCAACGCAACTCTATTTTTTATATATTTAAATCTTAGTCACAGATAGTAAAAAATATAGACGAAGTGCTGCGAACAATCATAGTGAACCTAACAAAACCGTGCTTGCCCGTGTACAAACCAGCGCTCACGCATACAAATGCACCTGAAAGATGCATGTTTTTGGCGATGCTCGCTAGTTTGATACCACGATATGTGTACTGAGAGCGGTGAGCATGGTTAGATGTGCAAATGTGTGCGTGAGCGCTGGTTAGTACTACAAGTAGGAGCACGGTTTTGTTAGCTTCACTATGATTGTTCGCAGCATTTCGTCTATATTTTTACCATCTGTGATCTTAGTAAAATAACTGAAACTAATGTGACATTCAAGTCCAGGAAGCTGAGTAGAAAAATCGTGACGCAAAGGAAAAGAAAAGCTAAAAAAAGGAAGATATAATTCCTTCAACCGTCGACTTTTGCTCCCTTCAGGAAGAATAGCAAGGATTATACCATTGTCGTCGGGTTGCCATGTGGAAAATTGCACTTACACTGTTATTAGGAAAATGCTCCGGTGCCCTCGTTCGGTTTCGACAGAATCGAAATATTTTCTCTTTACTGTACTTACCTATGGACATTTCTATTTGATGCTTTTTATTTTTAATTGTACGCATTTTATCATTGTTATTTTTAATTCACCAATAATCTTTTAAGCTGCTAATAAGAACTAAGTGGTCAGTAAATCAGTAAAAAAATAATTACTCGCTGAGTACATCATATATCGAAAATTCGTTTTTAATAATTGAAGTACAGGTGCTGTAGTTTAATCAGAAACTATCAACTCTGTAATAATTTACAGAGTTATTAATTAACAGTTGTTTCTTTTTCTGGCAATTTTTCTATCTACAACTACAGCGAACTATAATTTACAGAGTTAATAGTTTATGATTACATTACAGTACCAGTACTTCAATTGTTTAAAATTAATTTTCGATAATTGATGTACTCAGCGATTAATTGTTTCTTTGCTGATGGGGGCGCCACTTAGCTCTTAGTAGGGCCTTAAGGGATGGATGTACTCATCAATTTTTAAAACTTTTACTGTGAGACCAACTCTGAAATCTTGAAGAAATAAACATCTATTCCATACATTAGTGGATACCTAACTCGATCAAATTTAAGGAACAGTTGTTTTTTTTTCACGATTTAAAGGCCCGTACAGACCAAAAGTAGGTCAGTAGCAGCGTAGGTTGAAGGCGGGCCCGCGCAAGTTGTAATACAAGGAACGATATGAAACACGACACACCAAATATTAGTACGTGCCCGCTGGCGAACTGCGCTGCTCCTGCCCTGCTCTACAACCGCCAACGACAAACCGGGCAGTGCGGTGCGTGAGATGCGCAGGGCAGGAGTTCATATATACAAATGTATAACTCTGTGGCAGGAGTGGCGCGGTTGCGTTGTATCACTACGGCCACCATACTAACTTGTCACACCGTAGCTGGGCAGGGCGGCGCGTTAGAGTGTGACGTCAAAGCGGTTACGAGGCAGTTGTATTGTTTTACAACTGACATAACACGTCACGCTGATAGAAGTTCTATTGCGGGCCCGCCATCAAAATGTTTTAAAACTGCTTACCTTTTGGTGTGATGAATGCCGCGTTGCTCATGCCCCGCGCTGGTACTGACCTGCTTTTGGTTTGTATGGGCCTTCAGTGTTAGTCCCATTCTAAATGTTCTACAGAATGATGAGTAGAGACCTACTACTGGCCTACTGCGGGTTGGCGGACTACACACGCCATCAAGAGCTTTATGGACCACTCTCTGGTGTGCAGTTTTCCTTACGATGTTTGCCTTCACCGTTAATGCATGTGATAATCAAATTCTGATCTGCACATGAATTCGAAAATCCAGAGCTGCGGGCCGGGTTTGAACTCAGACCTTCCTACATAGAAGAGGAGCACAGGATAAAACTGCTTGACAAATATACTATCAACCAATCATAGCATCTGACACGCGATTTGACAGCGGAGTACTTTTTTAAAACTATATCATTTATGGCGAAACGAGCTAAAGACCCACCTAACCTTTGCCCATAACAACTGCAATACTACCTAGGCTGTTGCCTAAATGGTACTGCAAGTTGGTACGCCAAACTGAAACATTATAGGTGAAAAGTTTCACGTGATTGTAATTTCACTGGCACCCATACCCTTTACAACAAAACACAGCAATGCAAGCATTACTCTTTGGCAGCAGAAGTAGGTTGATCAGTTTTTTCAGAAATGTTATTCCATTAAACACAATTTTTATGAAATAAAAAAACTACAAAAAACCAGTCCGAGGTCGTGGTCCACCTAATCAGTTCGCCTGGGTGGCCCACGGGCCCTTTTTCTTGCCTGTAGTCCACCTCATTTCACCTGGATGAACTACGGGCTCTTTGTATTGCCTGTAGTCCACCTAAATTCACCTGGGTAAACCACGGGCACTTTTTATTACCTGTAGTTCACCTATTACAAAATACACAAGAAATAAAACGCTCTGAACCAATGAACTACCTACGCAGCTAAGTTCTCACAAACTAAAACGAACCTATACAAATTCAAATTCACGGAATATTATTACCAAATGGACCAAAAACCACTAGGGAGGCACTAAAATTACTGAAGCACGTTAGAAAGCCCACATCCGCTTACGAACGTGCAAATGCAATTAGCAATATTACTGAAATTTCTACCTAGAGAATCAAGTTACTTAGCTAAGTCCATTCTAAGCAATTGATCCTAACTTAGTCTAAGTTTTCCTGGTCATTCGTTTTTAGGACCTTCGTTGCGGGTACTTTAATGCTATTTACATGTTGGAATCGTCTTGGCTTCCTCACTTAGCTGATAAAATGAGAATATATTATAATCTGATTACTACTTTTCTAGCTTGCCTAAGTAGATTGCTTACGCCAAATGTACTTATCTCTACTGCTTTGTATGTGGCTTGGAATCTAAGCCTTATAATTATAGTCTTTGGACTCTGTTGTTACAGGTTAATAATTGGTCTAAATTTTGGTGTTATGTGACTAAGACTGGTATTCTCCAACATTAATTCTCTGAGTAGGTAACAATCGTTTAAGCACCTTTTTTTTAGAAAATAATTCAAATCAACTGGTGTTTATTCAGGAATATAATTTTTGTGTACACTAGTCTGAATTTAAAATTGTGATTTTTCTGAATAATCAATGAAAAATCAACATCAAAGAACAGAGGGCAGTTCCCCAGTTGAGCATTTTAGTTGAGCCTTGGTGAAAAGCAAATCATTACCCACTTCTCAAAGTTGAGCATGCATTTTAGTTGAGCTGTGGTGAAACCCCGCGGCTTAGTTGAGCATTTTAGTTGAATCGAGTTGATTCCCCACGGCTCAACTATTTGGAGTTGAGCATTTTAGTTGAGCCGTGGGGTACTCACGCGTTTACTGCATAACGCTTGTGACGACGAAATTAAAAACATTTGTTGATTTTATGTTACCGTAACAGCGCATTTGTTATTCCTTATAATTACTGAGAAAACAGATACGCAGTTACTTCGTATGGAAATTCTAAACTCAGTATACCCAAAACAGGCCCGAAGAGCGTCAGCCCTCAAATATAATAACTATTCAAGCTTCAACTTATTGATTTGTGACAACCTTAACAATAAGGGTCCATGTTTCGTAAGACTAATTGCTCGAAGTTAGTTGCCAATACAATTTTAATAGGGTTTTCACTGTAGTCTAGACAACAACTTAGGTGATTGTCTGAAATTGACATTGGCGTGGTTGTGTTCAGCTGTGAACTTTAATACTGTTCTATCGGTATTGAAAACGTACTTATCGAAAGTTTTGCTGAAGTCAATGACATTGGTTTTGGGCAAAATAATTTTAGTCTAGACTTCTAGAAAGATATTGATTACTATATTTTTGAAGTATATATAACCTACAAAATACTTCTATAAAATATGAGGCTAGTTCATATACATATGTTCATAAAGAGTACAAAAACATGTCTAATCTATTATTGTATTAGGTTTTCTTCATTTAATTTCCATAAATTATACCTATGAGAACCCGCAAAAACCAATGTGTAGTAGGTATGTAATAATATTAATGAATACATTAGTTAATATTTTGTAAACATTTAGATTTTTGATGAATACATTTTGTTCCGTGTGATGCCGGACGTAAAGAATTGCACCACCCTCTATCTTCTCATGGGTGTCGTAAAAGGCGACTAAGGGATTCACCAGAGGATGGATAACAGCGTTCTATGAGTATTTAACCAACCAACTGCGATCACCAACCCGCCTGCCAAGCGTGGTAATTATGGCATATCCCCCCAACATATGCTTGGGTGAGGCCAATTTCCAGCAGTGGACGTCTTTCGGCTGTAATGATGAATACATTTAGATATGAAATTATTAATAATATATAAATCTCATATTAATATATTCTTCTAATTATATTGTTCCACCACCACAAAGTGACCTGAAGAGTAAACGAGTCTTTATCTAAAATTTAATGATTAGAGTTTTTAGGAAGTGAAAACGAGCGAACAGATTCCTATTATATATAAAGTTAATCCTTTGATCTTTATAGTTATTCTTGAAAAACCACTCCCTCTTCTCTTAATAAACAAAACTTAAAACTTCCTCCCACCAAATACTAAAACAAAGCTTGTACAAGCCTTGATTTTCCCAATTGTTAACTATGGTGATGTGTGCTACTTTGACCTGAATGCAGTTCTTCTCAACAAACTTGACCGGCTTCTTAACAACTGCATTCGATTCGTTTTTAATCTTCGTAAATATGACCATGTGTCTGAGTATCGTTTGCTTCTAAAATGGTTGCCTATCCGCCAACGTAGGCATATGAGGGCATTAACTACTCTATTCTCTTTACTTTTCTCTCCCAATTCTCCTTCTTACTTAACTTCTCATTTTCAGTATACATACTAAATAATAATAGTAGTCATACTAAATATCTCCGCTCCACTAATAATCGTCTTCTCCAATGTCCTTCTCACCGCTCTGACTTCGTTCACTCTACATTCTTCGTGCAATCTATCCTATTATGGAATGCGCTTCCTCAGGAAATCAGGATGGCTAACAGTCGGCTCGCCTTTAAAAATAAGTAAAGGAAATATTTCCGTGAAAACAATTTAGCAGATTCAGCTCGACTTTGAATTATCTTGATGTTATATATTTATAGTTATATATGTAGGTATGTATAATATATATATTTTATTATATGTATAATGTACATATGTATTTATCAATTTTTTTATTTTTTATTATATGTAATTATAAGTCCGTAGTACGAAACATATTTTACTACTTTACTGGTGCATCTACCCTATTCTTTGTCTCTGCATTACCCTAAGGTTGTCTGGTAGAGAACGCCTATGGCGTTAAGACCGCCTTTGTACCCTGTTGTGCATAAAGAATTAAATAAATAAATAAATAAACAGCAACCGATGGGAAATTATGAATTCCTTATCTAGAAAGCAGACAGTCATAAACATAATATCACTTAATAATAAGCTTTAAAAGTCAATTACTGAACCCTTTACAGCATCGTAAAACTAAATCCTTTATAGAGGACGTTAGCCGATAGCCAGTCGTTCCTCACAGTCCATTTGAAGAGAACATTAAAAACAAGTCTAGGAAACACTTTATCTGGGACGCCAGAAAGCATTAAGTGCACCTCTTTTATTACTTTAAACTTTGAGTTTCGCTAGATATCGTATTTCTCAGACGACCTGTAGGTCAATTCAGGTAACGAAAGAAGTGCAGTTTCAGTGCAGTTGCAGTACAGTTGCAGTGCAGTTGCAGTGCCGTTTCAGTTAAGTTTCAATCAACATAACGCTATTTGTATTCTCTTATCTTCGGCGATTGCAGTCAGATACGCTCGCATCAAGTTCGTGTCACGCAAGTGCTATTGTGTCATTTTTATTATTTTGTTCCGTAGTAATTTTACTGTTACGCGTCATTAGTGCGTGATTCCGAACGTAACTTGATCAGTAAGAAAAGTGGTGTAAAGAGCACTAAAATCTGTATTGGAATATTATTATAATATTCTGTTATAATTCATTGAAACAATAGTTTGTATTCGATTATTTAGTGAATAATTTTTATTTTCTCATATGGCCACAATGTAAGTAAGTTTGGCTGTCGTGCAGTTGACTTGCAGCTTACGCGCAGTTCAAAGATTACAAGAATACCATTTGGAACTAAAACTTTAACTTTAAGTGCAGCGTCACTGCAACTCGATCGGCGCGACATTAAATGACGTGAATAAGGGCCCTGGTACCTATCTGGTACAACATAAATATCAGTTTTGTGACCGTTAATACGAATGAGTGCGTTTGTCTTTTAAGACTTGGAACATAAACAATTGTCATGGACGAATAGAAAAAGGCGGACGGAAGCTCACTAAACAATAAGTGAAGCACCCATAGTATCACAGCTCGCTTAAATCAGCTGGCACGTACACATTCACACCCACAGTAATACAAACAGCCGCGATTACATAACAAATCTCGTGTGACGGTACAGGACCCCAATTCTTGCGTTATAGAGATAAATGTCTAATTCGAGATAATCTCTAATTTTAAATCTCTGCGAAAAATGTTGCCGGTAATGTCAACTGCTATGAACCACTCTTTGTATTTAGAGCGCTTGCGCTTTATGCTTGTCCTTCTGGACACGTCTAGAGGGAACGGCAGTTGTTGGGCCGGTGCACTCTGGGCACGGGCAATAAGTCTCCTTTGGACCGGGGGACCTTATTGCCTGTGGCGGATATTCTGGCACGGGAGGGGCCCGATGTGGGCCAATAGGAAGTTGCTCTGCGTGTCCCTCTGAGAAAGCAGAGGGCACTGTGGAGGAGCAGGGGCGGGCCCGGTGTGCACTCACCCTGCCACTGGGCAGGCAGCGGGGGGACTGTCCTTCCCTGCCCCCGTTGGTCTCGTAATCCCAGGAGTGCCTGCTGAGTACTGAGTAGTGTTCTCGCGCCTCTTGGGACCGAGGGTCTTGGCTTCACCGCCCGGACCGCGAGGAAGAAAACCTCTATAAAAAATTACAGGAGGATGGGCCTGCGAGCAGCAGACTCGGGGTAGTCTGCTGCCCGACCAGCAGGTGGCGTAGTTGGCGCAGCTGGTAAAGGCCCGTGAGGTGAGGTGGCGTACAGTGTTCCGTGTGCGCCACAGAGGAGGGTGCGGCCGTCGTTAGGCCGCACGGGGAGAAGGTGCTCGCCTTCTTGTGGCGGGCCGGGACCTGTCGGGGGTGGTTGTGTGAATACTCACGGGTTCCCACGCCCCCGGCTAAGGTAGTTGAAGGAACACCGTGGTGGTTTTAGTCGGTAAGAGTCCGACACTGTCTCCGCCTACCCCGGGCGGAGTGCGTTCATGAGGATTTCCCCACGGCAAAAAAAGAAAAGGTATATGTGAAAGTATCAAATCAACACGCAGGCGGAGGCTACGTATGTTTTTGATCATGAATTATTGTAAACACTTCTCATCTTAGCTACGAATCTAAGAAAACATTAAATTACCTATCGATGTGTCCGTAGCCCTCAGTTATGTGCAGTGTAAGTGACAAGTGTCGAAAGATATGCATATTGGAAATTAAAAATTAATACTGTGTATCTAGAACTACCTACCTATCATAGATATATTTATAATATACTAGCAGCCCGTTCCGGCTTCGCACGGGTATTTAGGAAAAAATTCAAAAATTATAAATTTTACGCATATAATATACACTCACACACAGACACCCTTCTTTTTGCGTCGGGTTAATAAGAAAGAGTACATTATATAGAAAGTTTAGATTTTAATTTTTTTTTGTCATTATTTTTTAATATTCGATTATTTCATTTTTATTTCTACTGTTTGTAAAAAGATCATAACTACAAACAAAAGCCATTAAAATTAAGTCAGAGCTTCCCTGTAGGGGCTGGCCAGAAAACCTACACGTGTGTCTGACAACTCCTTGGCCCTCTGGACACGTCTGGAGGGAACGGCAGTTGTTAGGCCAGTGCATCCTCGGTACTGGCAATGGAATCCTTTCGAAGGATTAACTTTCGGGGGATCTTATTGCCTGCGAATGTTCTGGTACGGGAGGGGCCTCATGGGGGCCAATGGGGAGTTGCTCCACATGTCCCTCTGATGTCAGCAGAGGGCACAGTGGAGGAGCAGGGGTGGGCCCAGTATGCACTCACCCTGCCACTGGGCAGGCAGTGGGGGGACTGTCCTTCCCTGCCCCCGTCGATCTCGTAACCCCAGGAGTGCCCGCTGAGAAGTGTTCCCGCGCCTCTTGGGACCGAAGGTCTTGGCTTCACCACCCGGACCGCGAGGAAGAAAACTAATTCTATAAAAATTACGGGAGGATGGGGCCTGCGAGCAGTAGACTCAGGGTAGTCTGCTGCCCGACCTGCAATAGTTAGCCGAGCGGAGTGAGCAGCCACCACGCGACTTTTTTCTAATACTTACATTTTTGAACTCGTGATATCTTTCGAATGGAATGTCCGAATTGAATAATTCAAAAAGTTATATAAAGGTATTGAAGCAGTCTTCAGTATAAAGTAATTTATTTTGATAAGGATTAATACCAAGGTACAAATAAAGAGCCTTTTCTAGCGGCGGCATTTCAATTGTTTTTTTTTAAATAAAAGAACACTTAATGTGACATAACTATAACAGTTAGACATATGCTGTCGCGACATTTTTTGTAGATAATGACGGGTTTTGCAAAGTTTTAGTACATTATCTTATTCTATCATCAAAAGTTTTAGCAGCGCACGCGATGAAAGGAATTTTATAGGTATTTTTTTTACACCTTGGGTTACATTATTGGAGTTTTAGTAAGGATCCCTAATTTTTTTGAAAATATAATATAGCCTATGTCACTCGGAGATAGTGTAGCTTTCCAACGGTGAAAGAATTTTTCAAATCGGTCTATTAGTTTCGGAGCCTATTCAATGCAAACAAACAAACAAACAAACAAACAATCAAATCTTTCCTCTTTATAATATTATTATATATTATATATTATATTATTATTATTATATATATTATTATTATTATTATTATTATATTATATTATTATTATTATTATTATATATATATATATTATTATATAGTATAGACAAATGAAAGTGTACCCACGAGAATACTGCCGACAAACTGTTCTGCAGTTTGGCAGGATCTTTGATATGTATTGTGTAATTTTTTAAATTACAATTTTAAAAATAAATAAATAAAGTATGAACTCATGCTACCCACTGTCAAAATGCAGTGCTATTTGACAGTTGGAAGTATGAGTTCACGCTTAGATTCGTCTCTGAATGTAAAGCGTCAGCTACACGGTGACAAACCAGCCTCCCCACCAAGGTGACCTTGCTGGTTTCCAACCATGTAGACAGTGGTTTGTCACCAAATTTTGTTTGACCACGGCTGTCAGTGACCAACCTTCCACCAAGGTCACCTTGGTGTGGAGGCTGGTTGCTCACCGTGTAGCAGACGCTCAAGATACATTATTTCATTGCGTGCAAATAGTACACAGGATAAAATTTTGGTCTAAACACCCCTATCTAAATCATAATTTACATCTTTTGTGTCCATAAACAATAATATACGAATCCTTAACGGCACTTAGGGGTAATCAAAATCCATCGTAGTCATCAATAAAAATCTGGCATATAAAAAACAGAAACAACATGGATTTTGACAAACATTTCGTGTTTGAAATGTTAGTGTTTCAATGAAACACAAACATTGTTAATTAATAGGTATACGAGGTCCCTAATCCATTCAGAGCAGATGATACCATTTTCTCAAAAGGGCCCAGGCGAGAAAATACGAACACAAAGATCTAAGATGGTTGCCACTTAAGGAAATTGCCCGTAATAAGACAATCGGCAAAAAAAGAAATCTGCTATTACCGAGACGGCGAGACTGATGGCCCTCGATGTAGACCTGTTTCTTTTTTATAATAAAAAAAAGAAAATGTGAGCCGTTGGGGTTGGTTTGCTACTGCCTATTAAACTTTTAACTTTTATTATTAGGTTGTGGACTTGTGGAATAAATGTATATACCTACCAAATAATGCTAGTTTTAAGAAAACAAGAAATGTTTTATTTTAACGATTTTTAAAACTTATCGTTATAACCTAATCAAAAGTATTTTTAAATATTGAGAATGGTTAGCATTTGTAAAAACGCTTGCTTGAAGAATAATTTTGCTTTCAGTACAAAATAACGAGATATGTTCACATGTTTTTATACGGAAATAAACAGACCTTAAATAAGAACATGTTAGAATGTGCACACCCATAATGGAAAAAAAATATTGAATGAAACATTCCTCGACAAATATCACGCTCTGCCTGTATAGGGCTGGCCAAAGAGTATATAATCACTACGTTTAGGGCTGGCTATATAGTACAAAAGGCGGAGAGGGTAGATATAGCGACCGATGGGCACTGCCGTGCTAGGGGCATCACCTCACTTAGGTCGCACGGAGAGAAGGGGCTCACCTGCTTGTGGTGGTTGTGCGAATACAAAGGGTTCCCACGCCTCCGGCCGAAGGTAGTTGAAGGAACACCGTTGTGGTTTTAGTCGATAAGAGCCCGACACTGGCTCCGCCTTCCCCGGACGGAGTGCGTCCATGAGGATTTTCCCCATGAAAAAAGGGGCATCACCTCACCGTATGCAACATTAATTTGCTAGCGCGGAACAGTGTCCACAGAATAAAATCGATTCAAAAATGTATCAAAAATTATCGTACCATTCATTTACATAATTATTTCGAACAAGTATCAGTAGCAGCCCGGAGTCTGGATTTGTGCCCGGTCAATGGCAATAGGCTCATCCCATACATGGGACTATAATATAACTGGCGAAATGTGGGTGTGCTATACCCCTTCGGGGAAATACAGGCGTGATGCTATGTTATGTTATGAACAAGTATCAAGTACTCTTTCATTAAGTCCCTCGTTCAACTAGTCACCCTATTAAAACTATCACGACTATTAGCTGGTATCCGCTGATATTGACAACTTTCACTAACCACAGAGAATCAATTACGTACAATGAGGGGGAAAATAACTAATTAAATAAATAGAAGTGGAGAGTGTATTGCGACTAAATACATGCGATTAATCGCAGGACTCTGCGACCGATATACCGACCGTGATCTCGGTTATGATGTCATTTACAAAGACGGCTAATTACACAACTAAGGCTCAGAAGGCTTTGACAAATTGTAGCACTCAATAACGCAAAGAAGACTGGTTTTTGAGATAAAACGTGAGCCATTTGTTCATAACCTTAGAATGTTTGGACAAATCGCACTTGGGCTTAGACTTAACAGAAAGTTTGGACAAAAGATTATGTTTTTGTCTTTTGGTTGAAATTATGTTTTACGCATCTTTATCTCTTAATATACATAATTCTACTGTACATAACATAACATAACATCACGCCTGTATTTCCCCGAAAGGGTAGGCAGGGGTCTATAGTAGGTACACCCACATTTCGCCAGTTATGTTATAAGTCCCATGTAATAATAAATTATATAATAATAAATAAATATTAAATATTTTTTGTACCAAAAATATTTAATATTTATTTATTACATACACATCACCATCTAGTCCCAAACTAAGCTGAGCTTGGACTAGGGGTACTAGACAATGGATATAATACTTAGATACTTTTTTTTGTAAATACATACTTATAATACATAAGAAACACCCAGACCAACACAAAAACTCATGTTCTTCACACAAATATTTGTGTCCTGTGGGAATCGAACCCACGATCTCGTGATCAGCAGTCCGACACTCGAACCACTAGACCACAGAATATAGCCATATGGCCTATTGCCATTAACCGGGCACAAATCCATAATAATATTCTACTGTACATGTGTTAGTAACCTAACTCCTCCTAAACGGCTGGACCGATTTGGATAAAATTTGATGTGTATATTTCAATGGGTTCCTGGATGGTTTCAAACACAACTGGAACCGGTAGGTGACGTTGCTGTCGGTATGTCACTAATCTTCTCCTAAACAGCGGGGATGATTTATTTATTTATTTATTTATAATTAGGAAAACCAACTGCTATATAAAAATTTATAAACAGCTAACATAGGTTACATTATACCAATTACAGGTTTCCACGGATATTAATCGATCACTGGCAAGCACAAAAACTTCAATTGATTAGAGTTGAAAAATATTACATGATTTTATGATGTGCTGCTTTTCCGGGCACGAGACGTCTGCCGAGTCCACTAGTATGTATATAAAAATCAATTGCCACATTTATGGCGGAGGATCACTTGAGAAAGGCTCTACTTATTTGGCTGATTTTTTCTATGTTCATAATTGTCAGGACAAGATTTGTGTGAAAGAAAATTATTGAAAAAAAAAAGCACCCGTGCTAAGCCGGGGCGGGTCGCTAGTCTTTTATAAATTAAAATCAATTAATTGCCACATGTATGGCAGAGCAACACTAGAGAACGGCTTGACCGATTAGCCAGTATTTTTTTGCTGTGTTTGTAACTGTCAAGACAAGGTTTGCAAGAGAGAAAATTTAAAAATAAATTGCACCCATTCAATGCTGTGGCGGGTCACTAGTTTTTTTATAAAAAGTCATTGAGGTAAGATCACAAACTCACTTGCCCATTGTAATTTGTATACCTACTGTGAGTAGGTGTACGAACATAAGTCCTGCTAAATAGTGATAATATTATTATGGCGGTTGAGGAAAATATTAATAAAAACTCACAATTTTAATGTTAACTAAAATATAGGTACACGATAAATTTTCAAGATAATGTTGTCATTTTTCAGTATCGACAAAACACCAAATCCATAAATAAGGTAATCCATTACATTTTAACTACCGAAGTTGTATGAAATACGGCAGGCTGTTTAACCGTGTAGTATTTATGCAAACATTATTCATTCGATATACCCTTGACCACGATGCTTGTAAAAGGGTCAAAAAGGTCGAAAATATACAAAATAAAATTTAAAAAGTTACTGGAATATAATCTGTGAATATTAATTAATGTTGTGACTTGTATTTAAGGGAAGTGGCGCCCCCATCAGTAAAAATTTTAATACTAGCTGAATACATCATTTATCGAAAATTCGTTTTTAACAATTGAACTACAGGTACTGTAGTTTAATAAGAAACTATTAACTCTGTAGCATTCTTCTTCTACAACGTTTTATTAAAATAACCAAACACCTGTTAAGGGGTCACTGTACTCATTAATATGAAGAACAGGACCAACCCTGAAATCGCGAAAAAATAATCATCTGTTCCCTATATTTATGTTCACATAAATCGACAAATTTTGGGAACAGCTGTTTTTTTTCGCGATTTCAGGGTTGGTCCCAAAGTAAAAGTTGTTCATACTGATGAGCACAATGACCCCCTAAGGTTTTCAGTTATTTCAATAACACGTTGTATATTAAGGTCTCCTAACTCCTGTTATCAAAATGTTTCCTTCTGGAAATTAAGAAGCTTACTTGTTTTAAAAGACGTATAATATCCGGCAGTGCAGTTATACCAATGTACTGAAAAAATAAATCTAATCAGTTGCCTTTGTTATTCATAACATAACGTTACCGATAACATGCATAGATGATGTGTTTGTTCATAATGAGCCGTAGTATGATAGAAATTTTCCCTACAAGAAGTTTGAACCAACTCAAATAAGCACACAAATTACAAAAATAATAAAAAGACAATACGAACTGAATTATCATAATCTTAAAGACATTTGGGATCGTAAAAGGGGTAAAATTTCCCATTTTCCTCAAAAGGAGTTCAGTTTTGGTTCATCACGAGGAATTATCCCAACTTCTAACGTCACGTATCGTGACGTTAAGGAAAGTTGGATAATAGAAATATAAAATTGAACTGTAAGTCCTTTCTGTGGGTTAATAAAGAGATTAAGACACCTGTTGTTGGGCCAGTTATTTTGGTGCGTGACAAGACTAATGTGACGGTACGCAATTAAAGTTTAAAAAGTTCTTGTTACGGAAATGTGACCTCTAATAATGTCTTTGGAAGTCTGTACCCACGCGCTGCGCCTTCCAATACGCGGTCGCTACTCCAGAACTTTAATGCTCCAACGGCCATCCATTCTCCATTGCCACTTAGTTTGGCAATTCTTCGGGCTAGTTTCGGATTTCAGGTTTGATGTATTTATTTAATACTTAAGTATATAAATATAGGTAATAAAATAAAATGAATTGATGTCAGCTAATCTTTTTCTCTGTTAAGTCGTTGTTTATTTTAAAGATTGATGAAGAAGTGTTTGCAAGTAATCTGAATGAAAATTAACTACCCCGCCTTTTCACTGAAATAATGTAGGTATTTTTTGAGACTTATTGAATCAATTAGTTTTCTTACTGACATAAGATGTACGTCTATAAGCTTAAAATGGCCAAAAAATTGAGTATACCTATAATTAATTATTTAGGCAGGGTTTCCAAAAATTGGGCAGGTTCAGAATTTTTCAACATCTACACGGCCTCATCAGAATACTCAAAGAGACAAAAGCTATAAATTACAATCTCTATTCAAACCGAACGCTTTTTATTACTTAATTGAATGACCTTGAGTTGGTGGGTGAAAATTTTGATTTTACCTTTACAAGACAAAAATGATAAATGTGAGCAGGCTTGTCACATTCGAGAACTTCCCTGGAAACCTTATTAAATCAGTGAACATTTTGGTTGGAAGAAAAGGAAAAAAAGTTGAAAAAGAAAGAAAAAAGTTGAATAAGTTGATTCCATGAAAAACGACATGTAAGTAATTACGATTTAATTCGTTTGTACCTGGCACATGTAAAGTGATATTTTTAATTTTTTTAATTTATTAAGCACTAGGTAATTGCCTTATATAGACACAATTTAGGTTTATTGTAATTATATTTATTTGCTAGTTTTAGTTTTTACCCGTGTCCTCACTATCGGGACCCATCCGAAAACCAGTGCAACATTTCGATGTTGTAGCATATGTTGAGATGGGGGCCTTTTTTAGTCTTTGGTGCAATTCTTTACATCTAGCACCACACGGAACTCGGTACCACACCAAATTGGTTACTTAGATCAAAAGCGGAATTTTGGGTGTCCTGCTCAGGGTACTGGCGGGCAGGACGCATCTTGAGCGGGCTGAAAAACCGGACCTCCCGCTAACAGTGGCACATCTGGCAACGTTAACTGAATCTATAACAAACTTTTGACCTCTGTTAATCATACAATTTTAATGATTCACAATCGTCTAAGATAATGCTGTTGACCTTTAGTATGTCTTTATACATGCTGAAATTTGAGTCGCTTAATTCCCAAAAAGGGGTCATTGTACTTATCATTATGAACAACTTTTACTATGGGACCAACCCTGAAATCGCGAAAAAAATATCAGTTGGTCCCTTCATTTGTGTTCACTTAAATCAATAAAATGTAGGGACCACCTGATATTTTTTTCGCGATTTCAGGCTTGGTCCCATAGTAAAACTTGTTCATAATGATGAGTACAATGACCCCTTTTCGGGAAATAAGCGATTCAAATTTCAGTGTGTATAATAACTAACCTCTAGTATGTCTCCAATTTTCAATTGCACATAATTTTGTGAAGGAGACTGAGGAGACAAGCTATCTTTAAAAATTCTGTGGAAATATTACATTGCGATTTATAGTACCTAATTAGTTACCAACAAAAAGGTATAATAAATCTTGATTAAGCCACAGATAACATAATACTATTAATTAAGCCTATTATAATATTTTTTATGATAAAAAGCGTTATGGTTGATTGGCTTTTAAAAGTGCATCTTCGTTGATAATTTCAGAAGAGTAATGGTCGGCGCTCACCAACGCCACAGCATGACAAAGGATTTTTGTAAACTAAATGATTTTGAATCTTATTTCAATAACCTCAGCACTCATATTTCGTTGATATCATCAAAGAAGACTTGATCATACGGCGGCTAGTCATAAGTGGTACTTGGGTGCCCCCTGCCAGGTGGACCGACGACCCGAAGAAGGTAGCTGGTGGGGACTGGATGCGGAAAGTGGAGGGCCGAGTACAGCAATGGAACACGACGGCTGAGTTGATTGAAACGTTACTTCATCCTTCTAAAATTAATAATCAAAACCCCAAGCAACTTAATATTGAAGGTCTCAAAACTTGTTACTCAATATTGCAAAATACGGTAAAAGTCAGCGAAGCTAGACGCCCGTCAGATGCATCGTTAAAAGTTGCAAGTTTTCGCGTAACCTGCAAGTTTCACGAGCTACGAACGAGGTGGTTAACATAAACGCAGGTAGTTACATACACGAAATAAAATATTATGTAGTTACAATGTTAGTTTAAGAGTTTTAAGTCGGGTTTGAATGGAAATAGTTTTTAGAACAAAGTTCCATATGATGGCTTGCGGTAGGTGTGATTCTGGAGAAAATGTAGCGTCACGTCACGCTAAGATTTGTTTTATACCCTTAAGAGTACATTAAATATACGGACATATAAATAAATAAAAATAAATAAATATACGGTCAGCTGACCCCTGACTATTAAATAAAACACACAAAAAATTGTTTTACTCGGGATCGAACCTGGTGCCGAATTGCGTAACTCACTCGAGATCACAATCATCTGGATTTCAATGTTCATTGCTCCGTGTGTTTTGACAATCCGTGTTATCGGCAACTACGTACCACGTACCACGCAATGAATGTTGTTTTCAAAATGAAAGCTAATGTCAAAGTGAATGCATTACACAATTGCCCCACTGGGCCCTGTGGTATCTCAGTCCAATACATTGTTTCCTGCTATCTATGCTTGTTTAGTAGTTACGAAATTTTGCATTGTAATAAACCGGTGAAAAAATATGAATTTTCAGGATAACTTGACCGCACTCGTTTTGTTGTGTTAATCTTTTGAAGCATAGCTTCTATAGCGTCGGTGCGCGCTCTGCCATCGAAGAGTAAGCCGAGAAAAAACGTCACCGTTAGCTACCTCCTCTATTAGCCCATGGCTACACTACTGTCTCGAACAAACAAACACAGCTCTCTGCACACGTGCGTTCTATCCATGCTTGCACATGCGTAGCGTAGAGGTTTTGCTTTTGTCAAGCGTCCCCCGAAGTCATCAGTATTTTTTTACTACATGGAGCAGTAGAAACAACAAAAGTTATGAAATAAATATAATATTTAATCAAAACAGAGTTTTTCTATTGCCACAAATCCGTTATCAATCTATTCGTTTTGTAAACCACCAAGAGAGCTGCAAGAGAATTCTTAAGTAAAAGTTTGTGTAAAAGTTTATTTTACTCACGTACCGACAGAGAATGGGCAACATATGAGCAGACGTTGGCAATGCGGTCACGGATACACCTGAAGGCGCTTCTAGATATATCATTTGTATTGGAAACATACGGTAATAACTAGTATGTACGGGCACATCTGCATTCAATTAATCAACTAAATCTGTTGAAGTCTATATTTATGGACACTTCTTTAAAAAAATAAAAATGATGGTCATATACACGTTGAAATTTGAATCGCTTATTTCCCGAAAGGGGGTCATTGTACTCATCATTATGAACAACTTTTACTATGGGACCAACCCTGAAATCACGAAAAAAAAATCAGATGGTCCCTACATTTTATTGTTTTTAGTGAACACAAAAGTAGTTTTAGTCTGACACCGTATATGTAAACTCATGAATTCGTGGATTTCGGGGTTGAACCTATAAAAAAAAAAAAAAAAAATGATGACTACAATGTCCCTTTAAAAAGTTAAGTATAAACTAAGATTAAGGTTGTCTAGGTATTAATAGTTTATTATATTATGTTATTTTTTTTTGCTTTATTTTAATTATATACCTATTTTTCTGTTTCTAAAATTATTTATTTAAATAATGTCTCGAAAATCGATACTCGGACATCAAGCTATACCAAGGTTAGTTTGTAATCGCATCAATAATTAGGCACTGAAGTAATAAACACAGCCTAACGTTTGTTCAGTCTTCTAAAATCCTGAATTTTAATTATGAATCCTTCGCGATTCTTTTAATTATAGAACAAATTCGAATAGGAGATTTTATTCTGAAATATATACCTAGATACAAATATATTTTTAACTTTTGAACGCAAATGCGTGAATTATAAAAAATGTGCATAACCGGCCAAGTGCGAGTCGGACTCACGCAGTAAGGGTTCCGTACCACCCATCGACCTGATAGCCTATAGAAACTAATTTAATTTACTAGAGTTCATCAAAAGACATCAACGCACAGTGCGTGAAATATGAATTTTTGCATCTCTTTCTTACGCAGGTACCACAACATGTGTCAACGTTTGTCTTATTTTTAGTATTTTTTGCTAAACTACATAATATGCACTATAATCTGACCAAGTTTGACGCTGTATATGTATTACCGTTTTGAAGATAAAGCAGGAACAAAAACGTTAAAAAAAGGCATGTTTTTTGAAGTTTCTTGTATGGGGGTCCCGTTTGGCACCCTTCGGGTACGGAACCCTAAAAACGCTTGCTGCGAGTGTCCACCCTTCAACAGTTGGTTGTTTTTTCACAAGTGTTTAATTTCTCTCCAACAATTATTTTATTTATCAATAACAATGATTCCTATTACTTTAGGTTTTGGCAGAATACGAGTATGAAAATAATACCTTGTGTAATAAGGATCTATTGTTTTCATGAAAAGTTTTAATGAGTACTTACCAATGGTACCTACCTAAGCAAATTGAAGAATGCGCGCACGTTCGTCTTATCGATCCGTATGTTCCAAATATCTCACCTTATATTCACACTTGACAAAGCAACGCCTGATTCCATACACGTAATACAGTCTCGTTTATATTGTCATTTTATATCCTAACCCTCTGTATCTTTCTTTGTTGTACTTATTTTTATGAGAAAAAATTTATAACCCTTCTTTCCTATGGGATTTTTATTCACCGTAAACTTTGTCTCATTTGTTTAACACCATATTTTTTCCCGCTCTTTTTTACGCACCATTCGGCAGGCTTTAATGGCAGGTTAAGTTTGGTAAGAAGAGGTTCGTTTAACTTTTATAAAGATAAATGAAGTGCAAAAATTTGCGTCGTTGTTCAGGTCTATTTGTATAGGTTAGGAGCTCGTTCTGCAGATATTGTTTGAGCTTCCCTTTAAAAGGTTAAGTTATGAGGGTGGCAAGAAGAGCGTAATGAATAAGCGGGAACTGAGAATAGTATTTTTTTAGATTTAGCAATTTGTTGGGCTGTTGCATGTTATGTAAAGTTTAATTAAATAGGTACATAACAACAAATCGCGGATGTATCTTTATTATTTATTATTATATTATTGAGTGTGTATGTTTTTATGTTTGTTACTTCTTCACGCTGTAATGGTTGAACGGATTTGAATGAATTTTGTCACACAGATGTACGGTCAGGCGCAGCTGCCGCAGGTCAGTTAATTAATACATATTTTACTTTTCATCCCGGGAAGACTATTTGTCGTTTGTTTGTTGAAATTTGGCTCACAAATAGATAATTTCCTGGTTTAATAGGCTACATTTCATCCCGGGAATATAAACAGTTCCCGCGGGATGTACGGTAAACGACAAAAAAAAATTGACAACCACCATTTGACATAATATAATACCAGGCTGTCATGAACGTAGAACTAATCTACGTCGTTGACATCTACGCAGGCTGACGCAGGCGAAGCCGTGGGCGCGCGCTGGTACGTATCAAAACAAGCAGATTTTTAAATAAAGCTCGATGCAAAAATCGCGTTTAAAATTAAAACCACATACATTAAATAAACAAGAACAGACAAAAAATGTTGTATCTTAATCTCCAATACGAGACAGATACAGATATCTTCAATACGACAATTCGCCAGCTGGTACTAAAGACAATAAAACTCTTCGGTTTAATAGTAGCTTAGTCGTAGACTAGTGGACTATATTTCCAACTATAACTTGTGAACACTCGGGCTTCCTGCCAAATCACCTATGCGACCGTGTTCATATTGGCCCAAGTTATTAGCGATAGCGATTAATAAAGCAAGATGAAAGGCATTGAACCCGAACCATCCAAAAGAGTGTCGCCTTGCCGTGGAAAACACCTGGAGGAGGGACGCATAAGACTAAGGACACTGGCAAAAACTCTTTCAGGGCTAGGATATTTTTATCTGACTTTGAAACCGACGAAGTTTGTGATAATTAAGGTGATAATTACACAGACCAGTAAGCCACAAGTTTTGTATCAGAACACAGTTGTAAAATATTGGCGGGGAACAGGGGGTGGATGGCGCGTTACGATTGGTTGGCTCAAAAGTTCGGTGGTATGATTGGTGCCGCTCGCTGATGGAGTGACGTCCTAATCGGCGGCGGGGCATATGATATACAGGGCTACTGGATATGCTTTGTGATCGAGGCTAATCGGCGTCTGAGGCTTACTGGTCTGTGGATAATTACCTTGAAGATTAAATACAAATACAAATACAAATCATTTATTCTGCAAATTGGATGTTAAAAATCACTTTTACAAGTCGGTTAATTATAAAAACTAGATGACATCGGCACAATTAGATTTTAATTTTCAATGCCAATTTTAAAAAAACCGGCCAAGTGCGAGTCAGATTCGCGCAATAAGGGTTCCGTACCTCTTAACGATTTTATACCCCATAAAAACTGATTTAATTTACGAGAGTTTATCAAAAGACATCAACGCACAGTGCGTGAAATATGATTTTTTGCATGTCTTTCTTACGCAGGTACTATCACATATGTCTATGTTTGTCTTATTTTTAGTATTTGTTGCTAAATTACATAATATGTACTATAATTTGACCAATTTTGACGCTGGTATATACCAGGCCCCTCAAAAAGTATTGCGAAAAAAAGTTTTTATATATGGGAGACTGGCCAGTTATAATGTTTTTCGAAAATATGATTATTTATAAGTAAAAATAAGTAAGTTCCAATTTCAAAATTTCCCTCCACATTTTTTGCGAGTTAATTCAAAGTATGGTGTCTCACTGAAATATGGATCTGCGCCGGGAACATTTTAGAGCTATGATTTTATACGATTTCAAGTGTCGCCTGAAACCGGGTGAATCGTACGATAGACTTCAAATGGCATTCATGGATGAAGGCCCTTCCAAGGCAACCGTGTATCGTTGGTATAACGAATTCAAGCGCGGTCGACCAACTTTGGGGGATGACGAAAGAAGCGGTCGCCCTTTGACGGCTGTTACCGAAGAAAACGTGCTAGCAGTGAAAAATTTAATCCAAGACAATAGGCGAATTACATATCAGGAGATTCAACACATATTGAAGATTGGATCGGGAAGCGTTCACGAGATTCTACACAGCCATCTTCGCGTGAGGAGGATAGTATCACGCTGGGTGCCGCACAACCTCACCGATACTCAGAAGCAGGCCCGGGTGGAATGGTGCCGTGATATGCTTAACAAATTTGAAGCAGGCTCGTCTCGGCGTGTTTACGACATCGTTACAGGTGATGAATTCTGGATTTATCAATACGACCCAGAAACCAAGCGCCAGTCGACTGTTTGGGTGTTTCAAAATGAGCCAACGCCTACCAAAGTGAAGCGATCTAGAAGCGGGGGTAAGATTTTGATCGCTAGCTTTTTTAATTTGACTGGCCACTTGGTATCAATTCCCTTACGGGATCAAAGAAGCATTAATGCCGAATGGTA
This sequence comes from Asteroscopus sphinx, assembly GCA_949699075.1. NCBI lineage: Eukaryota > Metazoa > Arthropoda > Insecta > Lepidoptera > Noctuidae > Asteroscopus > Asteroscopus sphinx. The sequence continues at coordinate 20,469,517 of OX453013.1, forward strand.
TACTACCAAATGTTTGCCAGAAGTTTTCTCTGTTATAAGCAACAAGCGACCAAACACAGGGCTCCGCGGGCTACTGCTCCACCACGACAATGCACCTGCGCACACCGCACTCAAAACGAGGGACTTCCTGGACAGCACGCCAGTCAAACTCCTGGGTCACCCTCCTTACAGCCCTGATCTAGCACCGTGTGACTTCTTTTTATTCCCAAAAATAAAAAATCAGCTCAAAGGGATACAATTTTCGTCGCCGGAAGATGCGCTGGCTGCGTTCGAGCAGGCTGTAAACGAGGTGTCTGCGGCGGACTGGAAAAAGTGTTTTGAAAACTGGTTTAGGCGCATGAATCTTTGTATAGAGGCTGGTGGAAAGTACTTTGAAAAGATTTGATAAAAATATATGTACGTATAGAACAATTTTTTTTAGTTTCGCAAAACTTTCTGAGTGTCCCACGTATTACCGTTTTGAAGATAGAGCAGGAACAAAATCGTCGAAAAAAAATGCATGTTTTTTGAGTTTTCTTGTGGGACCCCCTTTGGTTTTAGACTTTTTTTTGTTTTTAGTATTTGTCGTGATACACCTCATAGGAACACATATTCTGAGAAAATTTCAGTTAGTTACCTATTACCGTGCAAAAGATACAGCCCTGTGACAGACAGACGGATGGATGGATGGACGGACGGACGGACGGACGGACGGACGGACGGACAGCGTAGCGAGAGTAATAGGGTCCCGTTTGGAACCCTTCAGGTACGGAACCCTAAAAAACGAGGCGTATGACATGAGGGAGTTGGTAGTATGGAGTCGTGTAATCGGATTGACGTTTTTGATCAAGCAGTATACCATAAAAAAAACGTCTTCCAGTTATAATTTAGACCACATTTGTGTTTATAAGTCATATTATTATGTTATTCTAGGCCGTGGTTGTTAATGTATGAAGCGTAACGTAGCTGAATCTGTACTACGCTTTATACATGAAGTCAAACTTGATATTTTGCATAGTGCTACACTTACTTTTTAAAATAATATCTAGCAAAGCTTTCGAAATGTCAGGAAAACCATTTTAAATAATATACGCGATGTAATCCGGTTAAACTTGTTTTATTATAATATCTATCACTTTTTTAGTAGAAATTAGTACGCAGATTAGTAGATACTTTCGAAGACTCACAACTTTATAATGACTGATTACTTTGATCTGATTATTTTTTTGCTATCTAGAGTTAGTTAAGGTATTTCCGGATATTCTTCTGTTATCATTTTTCACTGGTAAATGGTTTGTATTAATAAGTTTAACTGAACTACATATTTCTTGATAGTAGCCTTACTATTTGTTATTATTATTTTAATACTGGGATTCGCACTAAGCATTTTAAATAACGACAATACATACATGTATAACATCACGTCTGTATTCTTCGAAGGGGTAGACAGAAGTGTATGGTACACACATTTTGCCAGTTATGTTATAGGTCCCATGTAAAAGGGAGAGAACCCAAAAACAAACAAAAATACACATAACGCAGATTTTTTTTAATACCAAATAAAATAAGTATGTACCTATAATACATAATATTAACTTTTTTTTATGTGATACATAAGCATGGTAAAGTTAGCTTTCGAAGATGACCTAGGACGACCGCAACAATGAGCAGACGCTAATCTAGAAAAACCTATGATTGGTTTTATTATTGCAATAAGCACAGAATTTTATTAGAATATTTTGGATAATAATACGTCCATCATTTTTCTTATTTATTTTTGCAAAGAAAGCTTAAATAATATCATTTCGTAAAATATTATATATAGCGGCCCGTCCCGGCTACGCACGGGTGGACATGAAAACATAGCATATGTTACACAGGGTGAATGTAGCTTACTAATGGTGAAAAAAAAATTGAAATCGGCACAGTAGTTTTTGAGTTTATTCATTACAAACATACACACAAAAATAAAAATCATTCCTCTTTATAATATTAGTATAGATATATATATATATATGGGTACGTGAAAAAGTGTTTCATATATAGGTATATAAACACGTTTTTCACGTACCCAATAGCGAATTTTTAAAGGCTGATGAACAATAAAATTTATAATTAAGATGGTTAAAAGTGCTGTGAGCACTAGGTACTAATTTTTATTAGTACTAGGTACTTGACTTTTATTTAACTATTTTTTATCAAATCATAAATAGATCACATCCACAACTGAACATCGATTTAAAAATATTCTTCCTCCTTTTATTGTGTATTGATAAAGGTTTGATTTAAATTTTGTTTAAAACAATATTCTTCGCAATGTAAAAGGCGCTTTAATACTAAACACAACTACATAAAAAATATCGATATCTTTTGCAACACTGCACTGTTCCAAACACAGAAATAGATAGAATGGAAAAGTGGGCAGGGCGCGCATGCCGACACTTCACCATAATGCAGGGCATTTCAAAGCCTTTTTCAGTACGTCTTATAACTTGTTTCTGTAAATACTGTACCAAAAACCCGCAAAAATGCCTTATTGTGCTGTTTCTAACTGCAGAAACAATAGCTGTAAAGTAAATTTGATTAAAGTAAAATTTAAAAAATTAGTGACGTCAATATGTAAGGCGTAGTTTGTTTGCAAGTTGAACACGCATGAATCGCAAGTAAAATTGTGATTACAACCATTCTACTGTATCTGTTTCTGTGGTTCCAAAACTATTTATGAAGGTGACATTAATAACTTTAAATCCACCAGGTGGACCAACGACCTGAAGAAGGTTGCTGGGGGGATTGGATGTGGAGGGCATAGGACCGCGTGTTGTGGTGCAAATTGGGAGACGCCTATGTCCAGCAGGGGACTACGATAGGCTGAGTTGATTTAAAGTTATCTGTCGATCGTACAAGTGGTTTCTTGCAGTATTTTGATAAAGCTGGTTATTATCATACTAATCACGTTTTATATTCAGGGTTTATATCAACAATATCAGAAAGTAAAGAAATATTGAGGCTGATATTCCTAGTATTGATATTGTTGCCATTCATTGTTTTCCCCTCCAATGAGCACTAGGAAGATGTGCCAAGTCTATTCTAAAAGTTCGCCAACCTCTGGAATAGTGATGCAACTCGAGTCCACTTTTACTCGAGTGACTCGAGTGACATCGAAAAAAAAACGCACTCGAGTGAAAAAAATATCGACTCGAGTTCACTCGGACTCGAGTCACTCGCGAATCACTTACCGAGACATGCGAAACGATGTGTTTTTATTCTTAAGAACGCTTTTCCATTTTAAGCCTATGTTTTAAGCCTGAACTTATTGACAAAATATTAAATAATTAATTCAAGGATTGTGGCAGGTGATTCGATAGAGACGAGTAACCGAGTGAATCGAGTGGTTCACTCTCGAGTGACTCGACCACTCGAGTAGTACTCGAGTTGCATCACTACTCTGGAAACTGTACGTTCCTATATATCTCTTGTTACGTTATCAATATACTGACGCTTGAATTAAAGTTTCAAACAATGTCGATACTGGAGTTATGTGAATACGTGCTTCGTTTATAAAGTGTATTTAAGAACTACAGCAGAATGGTAATAAATATTTCTAGGTAAGGTAAGTTGTGGTGAGCTGATTGAGGAAGGCGGGGTACGTGTTACTAGGTTTTCACGCCTAAAACTCTAGCAGTTTATTCAGCTTTTTCTGTATGTGTAGGTTACAATTTGTAATACTTTGAAAATAGATTAATATAATTACAATAAAATAGCGCGGTGTCTCCGTCATGGTAAGAGATGAAGTGAGGGTCAGTGCAGGCGCCGCCGCACCGATGCCGGAACTCCACACGCGCGCCCCTCAGCCGCCGCGAACCGCCGCGCGCCGCCTCAGCCACCGCGCTCCTCCAGCCCGTCATGGGCATACCGTACATAGATAGTCTGTTTCCTTGATTAAATTCAGTCGAAAGCATAAAATAGATACGTTTTGAGTCACAACCAGTGGTAAAAATCAATGATAGCTTAGCCGTTGAAAGTTTGCCTTCGCAGCAGGGTCTGAGTTTCAACCCGGCCCGCACCTCTGACTTGTCGAATTTATGGGCGGATTAGAATTCGATTAGGAAGGAACAATATCGGTAGGAAACCTGCATACCTAAGAATGATCCATCAAGTTCTTGATAGTGTGTGTAGTCTGTCAATACGTACTAGGCCAGCGTGTTGAACTTATGCCTTTATCAACATCATCAACTCAGCCTATCGCAGTCCATTGCTGGTAATAGGCCTTTCCCAAGTTGCGCCACAACACTCAGTCCTCTGCCTTCTGCATCCAGCCCCTCTCCCCAGACACCTTCTTCAGGTGGTCGGTTCACCTGGCGTTGGACGCCCTACGCTGCGTTTGCCGATTCGCACTGACGATTCACATTACCGGATCGAACTAATGCCTTAACCTTCTCATTCAGAGAAGAGATCCGTACCGGTCCAGTCCGGACTTGTAAATATATCACCTATTAAGTATACATTGGCCGTGGTCACGAGCAGACACGACATGACACGAGTCTGCTCGTGACCACGGCCAATGCAACTTGACCGAAACGTCGAGGTTAGTCAAAATGTTTATTATATTTTGATTTAATTGTGCGCGACAAGTCCCGTAAACTTAGTTCAATATGAGTGACATTCGCGAAAGTTTAAAAACTTCTATTATGTACACATATTTGCAATAAGGGCGATAAAGTAGGGCGCCCCCCTGCCAGGTGGACCGACGACCTAAAGAACGTGGCTGGGGGGGACTGGATGCGGAAGGCAGAGGACCGAGCGTTGTGGCGCAACTTGGGAGAGGCCTATGTCCAGCAGTGGACTGCGATAGGCTGAGTTGATTGTTGATTGATTTGCAATAATAAAATTGAGTTTGGTTTACCTAGCAGTAGGACAATAATGGGCTAATTAGTCACAACCAAGCAGCCAAGGCACCACCACGAGCTTGTTGAAAGATGTATGTTACTTCTATGTTACCAACAGACGGGGGTTTTTCATTATTTTCAGTTAGTCTAGCTAGGTTTAGAAAGATGTCACCAATGCAGCGATAAAATAAAACTAATGTGTGTTTCTTAAGTATTATAAGTATGAATCTACAAAAAAAAGTAAGTATACAACGTTATAATAAAACAAAGTTTAACCGGATTAAATCGCGTATATACGCGATTTAATCCGGTTAAACTTTGTTTTATTATAATGTGTAGTGATCGCGAAAACCTAAGAAGTTATTAAGTATACAACGTGTTATTGAAATAACTGAAACCTCTTAAGGGGTCATTGTACACATCTCCTTACTGCTTTGTTATTCTAATTCTATACTGGACTGTGCGACACACTCTATAGAAATAACTTTGGCCGTACTGTTTGCCTTAGATTAGATCATAGAAAGTCGTGAGATATACCAGGCCCCTCAGAAAGTATTGCGAAAAAAAGTTTTTATATATGGGAGACTGGCCAGTTATAATGTTTTTCGAAAATATGATTATTTATAAGTAAAAATAAGTAAGTTCCAATTTCAAAATTTCCCTCCACATTTTTTGCGAGTTAATTCAAAGTATTGTGTCTCACTGAAATATGGATCTGCGCCGGGAACATTTTAGAGCTATGATTTTATACGATTTCAAGTGTCGCCTGAAACCGAATGAATCGTACGATAGACTTCAAATGGCATTCATGGATGAAGGCCCTTCCAAGGCAACCGTGTATCGTTGGTATAACGAATTCAAGCGCGGTCGACCAACTTTGGGGGATGACGAAAGAAGCGGTCGCCCTTTGACGGCTGTTACCGATGAAAACGTGCTAGCAGTGAAAAATTTAATCCAAGACAATAGGCGAATTACATATCAGGAGATTCAACACATATTGAAGATTGGATCGGGAAGCGTTCACGAGATTCTACACAGCCATCTTCGCGTGAGGAGGATAGTATCACGCTGGGTGCCGCACAACCTCACCGATGCTCAGAAGCAGGCCCGGGTGGAATGGTGCCGTGATATGCTTAACAAATTTGAAGCAGGCTCGTCTCGGCGTGTTTACGACATCGTTACAGGTGTCCTGGATTTATCAATACGACCCAGAAACCAAGCGCCAGTCGACTGTTTGGGTGTTTCAAAATGAGCCAACGCCTACCAAAGTGAAGCGATCTAGAAGCGGGGGTAAGATTTTGATCGCTAGCTTTTTTAATTTGACTGGCCACTTGGTATCAATTCCCTTACGGGATCAAAGAAGCATTAATGCCGTATGGTATACTACCAAATGTTTGCCAGAAGTTTTCTCTGTTATAAGCAACAAGCGACCAAACACAGGGCTCCGCGGGCTACTGCTCCACCACGACAATGCACCTGCGCACACCGCACTCAAAACGAGGGACTTCCTGGACAGCACGCCAGTCAAACTCCTGGGTCACCCTCTTTACAGCCCTGATCTAGCACCGTGTGACTTCTTTTTATTCCCAAAAATAAAAAATCAGCTCAAAGGGATACAATTTTCGTCGCCGGAAGATGCGCTGGCTGCGTTCGAGCAGGCTGTAAACGAGGTGTCTGCGGCGGACTGGAAAAAGTGTTTTGAAAACTGGTTTAGGCGCATGAATCTTTGTATAGAGGCTGGTGGAAAGTACTTTGAAAAGATTTGATAAAAATATATGTACGTATAGAACAATTTTTTTTAGTTTCGCAAAACTTTCTGAGTGTCCCACGTATATGCAAGGAATACGGGAATAATAAATACTTTTGGGACAGTTTTACACAACACCATCTAGTCCCAAACTAAGCAGAGCTTGTACTATGGGTAGTAGACAATGGATATAATACTTATTATTTTTTTTGTTGTAAATACATACTTATAATACATAATAAACACCCAGACCAACACAAACACTTATGTTCCTCACACAAATATTTGTGTCCTGTAGGAATCGAACCCACGACCTCGGGATCAGCAGTCCGACACTCGAACCACTACACTACAGAAGTCGTCAAATAACAAATCACCTTTATGTTAATAGAAAGTGCATACACAATAATTATTATACTGGATTCTCTATAACGTTGTGTAATATGCTAATCGTATTATAGTATGAATGTGGATGAATAAAAATAAAAAAACCGGCCAAGAGCATGTCGGGTCATGCTCAGTATTATAGGGTTCCTTAAGTAGGTGTACAAACGAATCAAATCGAATATTAATCATGGCTATTTTAGTTTTTGCAATAATCGGCAGCATTCGCGACTCAGAGCGTGTTGTTAGTAGCGCCATCTAGCGATAAATTCAAGAAGCCAAATTTAAGAAGTCTGATTGATGTCAAAGTTACTTTTTGTGATTTTTTCAAATAGAAAGTAGCTAAAGGAGCATTATTTGCCGTGGTAATTTTTCTCTAAGGTCAATGACCTTTGAACTAGGACGTTTTAAGTATTTTTCGGTTTTCTGTCTATAACTCAAAAAATTATAATCACATTATACTCGAAATAATTTTAAAAGAGAGTTTTCACAAAGGTCTATCAATGTGGAAGATTATAAGTTTCTACGTTGCATAGTTTAGAAATGGCAGGGGGGGGGACACATTGCAAGCCACTTTGGCGGGCTATATTTCGCAGATGGTACACCTGATAAAAAAGTGGTGTATGAAACATTACCTTCATTTTAGTAGACCTATTCAATGATACCCCACACGATGGGGTGCAGTGAAAAAAATTTTTTTTTACCCATTTCACATGTATGGGCGCCACCCCTAAAGAACGTAAAAACAATTTTTTTATTCTTTTAAAATTGAGATCTATATGCAACCTATTTTTAACAAAATTTCATTCACTTATGTTTATAACTGTAGAAGTTATTAAGCTGTAAAGGATTAGGACAGACGGACAGACGGACAGACGGACAGACGGACAGACGGACAGACGGACAGACGGACGGACATGACGAAACTATAAGGGTTCCTTGTAGGACTTCGGAACCCTAAAAAAGATCATATGGCTAGGAATGAAGTAAACACTGAGACGATAGCTGATAGCAGCGTTTCCAGATGTATATTAGTTAAAAAATATTAAACTAGCTTTTTGAACGAATTACACTTTTATGTAAATTATGATTTGCAAAAATCGCGACTTAGGTAAAACAATTTTTTATACATACTGAAATTTTAATTGCCTCTTTCCCGAAAAGGGGTCATTGTACTCATCATTATGAACAACTTTTACTATGGGACCAACCCTGAAATCGCGAAAAAGAAATCAGGTGGTCCCTACATTTTACCGATTTAAGTGAACACAAATGTAACTGAGTGTTTTTCGCGATTCCAGGTTTGGTCCCACAGTAAATGTTTTTCATAATGATGAGTACAATAACCCCTTTTCGGGAAAGAAGCAATTAAAATTTCAGCATTTATATTATGAATTTATATATACCAGGCCCCTCAGAAAGTATTGCGAAAAAAAGTTTTTATATATGGGAGACTGGCCAGTTATAATGTTTTTCGAAAATATGATTATTTATAAGTAAAAATAAGTAAGTTCCAATTTCAAAATTTCCCTCCACATTTTTTGCGAGTTAATTCAAAGTATTGTGTCTCACTGAAATATGGATCTGCGCCGGGAACATTTTAGAGCTATGATTTTATACGATTTCAAGTGTCGCCTGAAACCGGATGAATCGTACGATAGACTTCAAATGGCATTCATGGATGAAGGCCCTTCCAAGGCAACCGTGTATCGTTGGTATAACGAATTCAAGCGCGGTCGACCAACTTTGGGGGATGACGAAAGAAGCGGTCGCCCTTTGACGGCTGTTACCGAAGAAAACGTGCTAGCAGTGAAAAATTTAATCTAAGACAATAGGCGAATTACATATCAGGAGATTCAACACATATTGAAGATTGGATCGGGAAGCGTTCACGAGATTCTACACAGCCATCTTCGCGTGAGGAGGATAGTATCACGCTGGGTGCCGCACAACCTCACCGATGCTCAGAAGCAGGCCCGGGTGGAATGGTGCCGTGATATGCTTAACAAATTTGAAGCAGGCTCGTCTCGGCGTGTTTACGACATCGTTACAGGTGATGAGTCCTGGATTTATCAATACGACCCAGAAACCAAGCGCCAGTCGACTGTTTGGGTGTTTCAAAATGAGCCAACGCCTACCAAAGTGAAGCGATCTAGAAGCGGGGGTAAGATTTTGATCGCTAGCTTTTTTAATTTGACTGGCCACTTGGTATCAATTCCCTTACGGGATCAAAGAAGCATTAATGCCGAATGGTATACTACCAAATGTTTGCCAGAAGTTTTCTCTGTTATAAGCAACAAGCGACCAAACACAGGGCTCCGCGGGCTACTGCTCCACCACGACAATGCACCTGCGCACACCGCACTCAAAACGAGGGACTTCCTGGACAGCACGCCAGTCAAACTCCTGGGTCACCCTCCTTACAGCCCTGATCTAGCACCGTGTGACTTCTTTTTATTCCCAAAAATAAAAAATCAGCTCAAAGGGATACAATTTTCGTCGCCGGAAGATGCGCTGGCTGCGTTCGAGCAGGCTGTAAACGAGGTGTCTGCGGCGGACTGGAAAAAGTATTTTGAAAACTGGTTTAGGCGCATGAATCTTTGTATAGAGGCTGGTGGAAAGTACTTTGAAAAAATTTGATAAAAATATATGTACGTATAGAACAATTTTTTTTAGTTTCGCAAAACTTTCTGAGTGTCCCACGTAAATATGCGTTTTAGCGAATCATAGTGGGGTAGCGTAAAGCGGGGTATTACTGTATTGCTCAACACGAACATTGCTTCACAATATGTAAAGTTGGATTTATGTATTAATACTGTAAACTATCGTTGCTTGAGCTTGTCGTCCGCGGCCAGCACGCGCAGGCGCTCCTTCAGCCACGCAGAGTCGCGGATGTGGTGCTGCAGCCACCGCTCCCCGCGCGCCGTCCCGCCCGCGCCGCCATGCCAGCCCACCCTGCGACACGTGACACGTCAGTGTTGCATAAAAATCGACTATCGATCTATCGATAGTACCCCCCTAAACTCTGTCATACTATCGATAGGCATATCGATAGTATCAATTGGCAGGTATCCAACAATACTATCGATAATATTGATAGTATCAAACTATTTACTTTATTTGATTTATTGATTGTTCGGAATAATACAATACTATCGATACTATCAATAGTATCGATACTATCGTGCTATCGTTTAGATAGTATTGATGTATAAGAATATTTAAGAAATGGTTAAGTAGGTCCACCCTAACAATGTGGTGTGTACCAATACAGAAGCTAGGAAAATTAACTTTCTAAAAAGATAAATTAAATGTAAAAATGACGTCAATGAACACCTATAGTTATATTGCAATGCAATACTATCAAAACGATAGCACGATAGTATCGATACTATCGATAGGCCTATCGTATCGATAGTATTGCTTGATTTCAAATAAACAATACTGTAGATAGTATGGTAACTACCGATAGTACTATCGATAGTATCGATAATATCGATAGGCCTATCGATAGTATATATGATGGGGGTTTTTCGATACTATCGATAGGCTATCGATTGTGAGGCAACACTACCGAGCGCTCAGTGGCACATGCACCCACACCTGCGAGCTGGTGACCGGCGCGGCGTGGTGGTCGCGCGGGCCCGTGCGGTACATCTCCTGTATGCGCTGCAACGCGCGCCGCGTGTCCTCCTCAGCCGCCGCGCCCGCCGGCTCGCGCACGTAGAACTTGCCCGTCACCGTGGCGGCTGCGAACACATGCCAGAACATGAGTCACTGTGACCGGCGTGTACTAACCCCCACGGAGACACAAACCACACATACACACAACCTCTACACTCCCCTTTATTACACAACCCCCCCTCACTTTATAACATCCTTATTACACTACACTTTCACCTTATTATTACCTTAATTATAAATTATATACACACCCGTGACACCAATTTTTTATGAATAATGCTCAAATGTTAAAATAATATATTATTAACTTTTATTTATTATGTCCGGGTAGTTAGGAGTTCTGGAGACCTGTAGCACAGGTTCACCTGGTACAGGCTCCAGTCTCCAAAACATAATATTAAGCAAATACTTATTTTAATAATTTATATTGTAAAAATCCTTTAGGTGGATAAATAAATGTTTTTATTTTTAATTATTATTATTACTAACGCAAGCCGAGAGGTTGCACGGGCGACACGTAGGAGCGGCCCGGCTCGCGGTGCGCCGCGAAGCGCAGCTTGAAGGAGCTCGGGTGCAGCGGCCGGCTGCCGGAGCCGGCGCCCGCCGCACCCGTCCCGGCCGGGCTGTCCGTACCCTCCGTCGCCATTAGTGTTGTGTTCACTGCGGATACCGTCGCAGTGCAGCTTGATCGATCGATGACGGGTTGCTAGGCAGTAAATATAAGTCGCGCAGGGCGACAAAAAAGGGGAATAGATAAACAGTATAAAATATATATTTCTCCCAGTTCCCAACCGAGTCGGATTCGACGATTGACCTCTTTCTCGAAGTTGGACCTACCTAGCTGGACAGTTTGTCCTAGGTATACATAATCGTCACCAACTTCTCGTGTAGATTCTCCGATGTTTACGGGAATGGGTGCTAAATGGGAATTCAACATAGCCTTTGTCTTGTCCATATTCATTTTAAGACCCACTCTATCAGAAGATCTACTGAGGTCATCAAGCATTGTACCGAGGTCCTCCATAGTTCTGGCTCCAGCCTTGACTACTATGTCGTCGGTAATCCGAAGGCTTGCCCAGTTTCGCGTTGAAGTCTCCCATGACAACAGTCAAGCATTGTACCGAGGTCCTCCATGGTTTCAGCCTTGACTACTATGTCGTCGGTAAACCGAAGGCTTGCCCAGTTTCGCGTTGAAGTCTCCCATGACAACAGTGAAGTGAGTTTTAGAGCCATGTATGGCTCTGGATATATCCTCATACATGGTCTTCACCTCATCATCGGGGTGTGTCGAAGTCCGGGCGTATACCTGTACGACCTTCATGGAATACCTTTCGGTTATTCTGAGTATAAGGTACGCCACCCTGGTCGACACACTCTCGATCTTCACTAGGTTGTTCACAAGTGACTTGTGGACGATAAACCCGACATCACCAGCCTGGGAAAGTTGATCGCCTTCCCGGAAATAGAGCAAGTTACCGGATTTGAGGATTATCGTGTCCTCCCCCTCTCTTCGGACTTCTGATAACCCTACGATATGCCATCGTAACTTGCTCAATTCTTCCTCGAGTTCAATAAGCTTCTCGTTGGTCCGCAGTGCACGCGTGTTATATGCTGCCAGGTCCAATCGTTGTTTTTCATGTTAGCCGGATCTCTGCCGGGGATTCTTAGCACCCCCTACCCCGCCGTTACCTAGGCCGCTACCGTAACCAGGGCTAGCGGGGCCCCAGAGGACTAGGGGCCGATTTATCGTTGTGCTGATCATTTTTGGGGGGATACGCCACGCTTGGCAGACGGGTTGGAGATCGCAGTTGGTTGGTTAAGTACTCAGAGAACGCTGCTGCCCATCCTCTGGTGAATCCCTTAGTCGCATTTTACGACACCCGTGAGAAGATATAGGGTGGTTGTTGGTGACTAACCGGCCTGGACGACGGAGGGTATGAGGTGCATGAGGCCTTCCTCACAGGCGCTTCTCCTTAGAAGCGCGGCCGACCGGCCACGAGCGGCGCCGGCGCAGAAATGATGATTCATTGAAATAGAACACCGTTCGAAACACACATCAGTACTGTACGCGTCGCGAGCTACTTGTTGTTACTTTTAGATTATTCATTATACTAGTGTTACCAACAGTCCTACTTCAGTTATTGCCAGAGTTCCCTTACACACTTAGATAGGGTACTGGATCCTACAGTGGAAAAAATCTTTACGTCCGGCACCACACGAAACATACACAGTAAACGATAAAGAAAAAAAAAATACACACACATCGTCGCCTCAGTGCTTGAATGTCCAATCGACTATTGAACAAATTTTACCGGAATCGTTTTTTTTAGTTTATTATTGATTTAAGAGAAATATTTTAAATACTTTGATGATTTAAGAATAATGTATAGCATATATTACATTATTCTTAAATCTTCAAATTTAAAAAAATATTTCTCTTAAATCAATAATAAACTAAAAAAACGATTCCGGTAAAATTTGTTCAATAGTCGTTTGGACATTCAAGCACTGAGGCGACGACATGTTTGAAAATGACGTATCTGTTTTGTTTGTTTATTCTTAGGACTGTACCAAATTCAGTAGAAAATTTAGCATTCAAATGTACAGAAACTTGTTAGAAACACAATGCTCCTATGAACTTTCAAACAACAGTGAACAATGAACTACAAATTGTATTATTGCTTTAGTAGACATTATCTCATTTAAGATTTTGAGCACCATTTACATTATTTAGCATATTAGCTGTTGTCTGTGGAATACTTGACAAGTTGAATAAAAGTTTATGCAGAACTTGTGCTTTTCGATCAGGTAGGACATTAAATTGATTTTTATTGTGAAAATATTTTCTATTGTATCTACGCTCTACGCATTAAATCCTATAGAGCTGAATAACGGGCTGATAACTTCCGAAACTGTTCTATTTATTCACACAGATAAATACCAGGCAACGAGCGCGCTTGCGAATAAAAGCGCGCCCTCATCAACTTAGCCTACCGCAGTCCACTGCTGGACACAGGTCACTTCCAAGTTGCGCCACAACACTCTGTTCTATGGAGAGGGCTATGCTCGGAGTGTCCCTGCGTGATCGCATCAGTAATGAGGAGATTCGCAGGAGAACGAAAGTAACCGACATAGCCCGGAGAATTGCCAAACTTAACTGGCTGTGGGCAGGGCACATTGCTCGTAGAACGGATGGCTGATGGGGCAGTAAAGTTCTGGAGTAGCGACTGCGTACTGGAAGGCGTAGCGTGGGTAGGCCCCCCCATAAGGTTGACCGACGACCTAGTGAAGGTCGCGGGAATCCGCTGGATGCGGAAGGCACAGGACCGGTCGTTATGGCGATGCTTGGGGGAGGCCTATGTCCAGCAGTGGACGTCTTTCGGCTGAAATGATGATGATGATTACTCAGTCTTATGGCTTCCGCATCCAGTCAGCTCACTTTAATCACGTCAAAGTCACTTTAATCAGATCGTCGGTCCACCTGGCTGGGAGGTGCGCTACGCTGCGTTTGCCGATTCGTGGTCTTCACTCAAGGACTCATTTTCTCCAACGGCCATCGGTCTTTCGACAGACATGGCCAGGCTGTGATTCGATTTGCATTGACCACTCGGATGCGATTGATTGATATTCGAATTTTAAGATACAGATTTGTGTGAGACCGATTTTCTAGGAATTTATATAACCTTTTTACACTCGAGAAAGCCAATACCAACAGAAAAATTTGAACGAATGACGACGCAATGGGTGTACCAAGGGCTAAAAGAGTATATTCATGAAGTGTCTTGCCGGTTTTTCTCCATGGGACTCACCATTTGGAACCGTGCAACTAGAGTCAGATATTTCAAAAGTGTCTGTTATTACATCTATTTGAAATAAAACTAATATGAATTTGAAGATTTGTTTGTAAATGCATGATACAAGAACACGCTTTGTGTAAGGCAACGATTTTTTAAAGAATAGAAAAAAAAGGTATACTTTGAGAAAATAACAAAACAGAGACGTTTCCTTTATATTGAAAGACTTTGACTTTGATCTTTTAAAGGGAGTTTATCAACAAAAACAGCCAGCTCATCAATCAATGTCCGATACGAATCTCAGGTCTCGTCTTAATCCTTGCTGTTTAAGTAAGGGCTAGTTTACCAAAAAAAATAACCAACGTTTAAGATGAAAACAGCCGTTTAACACGTAAATTTTGTTTTGTTAAATGCCTGTTTACAAACTAAATATTTGTTATTAAGTTGCTGAACTTCGCCCTAATTCGTTTAAATTTTAACACCCACTTGATTACAATAGAAAGTAATAAAAAAAAAGTATATAGCGTTACCTTCACACGTTTATTACTCCAAATAATACATATGAGGCACACATGAACAAGAAACGAAACAATCACACAATTCTACAAGAACTACAGCTACAGGCGTGAGCGCCGGAATTCTGCCACCGCGCAACGCGACCATCCCGTAGCTTATCTCGTGGCTCACTGCCGCCACCTCACACTCTAGCGGGCGGCCAGGCAACTGTCATGGGGTTGCCTACACCCGAGTCCCATACTGCCACACGCTATAAGTAAAAATAAATAGTAAATATAAAAGTAGTAATAAATGATAGCTTTTCTTTTGGAAAAAAAAAATACTTTTTCAAGTATGATAAATTTCAATCTACAGCAAAAGTAAAGACTTTGCCAAAAATAATCAGGTACTTATCTTTTGCACACTATTCTTTGCGCAATGATTTTGCTCGTTCATTGGCTCACTCATCAACATCGTGATTTATGACAAAAGTTACAATTTTCTAGTTGTGATTCAATATTTCTGTGTCTATAGTCAACTGTTACTAACTGTTTTTGTTCACATTTACTGATTTTGGTGAACATATAGCTAAGAAATCGCGGGCGTTCTCAAAAAAGGCCAAGTTAAGAGTACTCTAAGCCAACAAACACGCATGAGGAGGTTAATGAACGAAGACGAAGCGAAGGAGGTGTGTTAAGATCGTAGCGGGTGGATATCCATAGTCTCTGCCTACCCCAATGGAAAACAAGTATGACAATATGTATATATATATATGTTATTATCACTATTTCAGCCGAAAGACGACCATTGCTGG
Organism: Asteroscopus sphinx; assembly: GCA_949699075.1. Taxonomy (NCBI): domain Eukaryota; kingdom Metazoa; phylum Arthropoda; class Insecta; order Lepidoptera; family Noctuidae; genus Asteroscopus; species Asteroscopus sphinx. Next base: position 20,485,300 of record OX453013.1, read on the forward strand.
ACATTGGACGTAGGCTTCCCCCAAACATCGCCACAACGACCGGTCCTGCGCTTTCCGCATCCAGCGGATTCCTGTGACCTTCACCAGGTCTTCGGTCGACCTTGTGGGGGCCTACCCACGCTGCACCTTCCAGTACGCAGTCGCCACTCCAGAACTTCACTACCCCATCGGCCATATTATCTGTTCTGCAAGCAATGTGCCCCGCCCACCGCCACTGTATGTATGTACGAGAACAATATCAAAACGATATCCTACAAATTTTGGCTTCCTTGCTGGTAATAAGAAAGGGCCAAACTCCTATATTTTCTTTTCTAGAGCCAATATGTAGCTGAAAGTAAATAAAATAACTAGACAGCTAAGATATTTCAGGCTATGGATTGTCAACATGTTTGTTAGAACAAGAACTTGGCGTTGACTCAGGGTACAGAGGCAATAGTAAACGGAGTGATAATGTGAAAAAAGCGTGAGCCCCGTGGGGTCCTCGCAAATAAAGATTTAATCCGTACGTGAGGTGAAGGAAAGCGTACAGTCATTATTTTATTCATTGTTTTAGTTGCTTTTATATATCGCAGTTCACGATGCGGAACTTGCGGAATAATGAAGCAATGGCCTTAGCTGGTCAGTCAAAAAGCCCATTTCAGCACTGGAAATCAAAAATAAATCAAATCAAAACGCTACGTTGTATGAAGTATTGTGTTGTTTTATTAATTTGCACAACCAACATGTTCTGAAATAAAAATCAAAATCAAATCAATGTATTTTTATTCGCTCAAACATACTATTATTATAATGTCCATATAGGTACTTCTGCTTATAATGTAGCATGCAAATATTTATATTTTAATATTAATTTACAATCATCATTTTAAATTTTTAATCACTTTTTTTTGCTCTACATACCATAGACACAGAATAATAGATAAATATTCCATTTACTTACTTTTCTGTGCCTGGGGTATAAGCCCCGTGACTTGGCCTCTACTTTGACGCTTAGGAAATTGTTTTCTAGGTTAAGAATTAAAAATATTTGTTCATAGCTTATTACTTTGAGTTCTATGTTGGCAAATGAATCTTTTGTTAACGTTGTGTCGAGATTTAATTTACTTTTTTTTAATGTAATAATAATAATCTACTTTCCTCAAGATTTTTGATTAGCATATTTTGTAGGTTTAACCTAAAACATTATTTTAATTTTTATACAGAGTGTTGATACAGTAAACCTAAAACAACTTTGAAAAAATATACACAAACATTTAAGTACTTATAATAACAACGTTGGGGCAGTGACTGAGTGATTACCTTTTTTCAATACGCCGCTAAGTTTGATTCCCTTACGGAAGAAAGTTGTTTTAGTTTACTAAAACGATGACAAAATCTGTACATCCGTCAGGCGTGTTTTTTACTTAACTTACTTTTCTCAAGTTCTTTTGTCTTATGACGCTTCACACAAAAAAGCTGTGAAAATTAACTGGTCTTTTTCACAGTGACAAAGTGCTAAAATCCAAGCAAGGTAATTCATTTGCATTGCGCTCTCATCAGGCGGTCCAGTATTTTTAGATAAGCTGGAGTATTTTTCATTTTAATGTGTCCTGTTTTCACTCCCTTGTGCCAGCAGTCCGATTGTTCTGTGGAGCAGGTGTTAAAATAATTTCGGTTGCAATTTTTCTCGTCGAAATATACTTTGGTTTAAAAATAGACTAGCTCTCTTTGTTCTGCTGGGTAGCTGTTGTTAGAGGTGAAGATATTTTATTTTATTATGACATCTTCAAGTTACAGTCCGCTACGGTCCTCTAACTCTCTCTCTCTATCTGTCGAGTGATGATAAGAGTTGGCTGCTGTTATGAATGAATGAAAATTAACCTGATTTGCAACGTGTAAGATAAATGTAATCTAAAAGAGCCAAAGGGTTTTCAACTGAAAATTACTAATGGTCCGCCCCGAATTGAAAACTTGCGACAAACGGTTCAATTTGTAATCGAATAATTAATTACTAGAAACACATAATCAAGTTGCAAATAGAATTGAAGACGGAATTTCTGTCAGACGGACATACGGACAAAGTGCTGAACGGCTAACTACAGTACGTTTCACACGCCACTTTTTGCTTCGTACAACAAAACTGTGGAACCAACTTCCGTCAGCGGTTTTTCCGAACAAATTCGACATGGGAGCCTTCAAGAAAAAAGCAAACGTCTTTTTAAAAGGTCGGCGACGCATCGGCGACTCCCCTGGTGTTGCGGATGTCCATGGGCGGCGGAGATTGCTTACCGACAGGTGACCCGCATGCTTGCTTGCCCTACTATGTTATAAAAAATAAATAAAAATAAGTTAACTCAGAGGCCTCGCTTCGCTTGATCAGTTGCTGTGAAAAATTAAAATATTGTTTAATTTCCTTTTTTATTTTGTACGGAACATCGACCTTTACCAATTTGCCTTCGACCTTTAACAACAAAGAGGAAATCAAAGCCACTGATCCACAAAACCTGTTTCCTAATTAGTTCTGTATTGTAATTACAAGAAAATCAGCCAATACAATACAACACACAAACAATACACAAGAGCGGCGTAAACTTACAAGTCAATTTGTTAGAGCTCCGTGTAAACACAAGTTGTCCACAAACTTGGTGGTCAAAGTTCTACAATAGAAACTATTCTGTTCATTGTTGTGGTTTACAGATGAGCGACGGCGGCGGATTGAACTCTTGCGTACAGCCTTAAAGTTATTTATTAAGATTTTTACGAGCTTTTATTTAAATTCTTTACTTTTGAGTGTGTCGAGAGCATGTTAAGCTGTCGGTCCCGGTTGCCATACGAACATCTATGGCAGTCGTTACAGGTAGTCAGAAGCCCGAAAGTCTGACAACTGATCTAGCCTCCGAATGTTGGTATTACCCAGTAACTGGGTTGCGGGGGTCTGATGGCAGTCGCTCCGTGTAAAACACTGATGTACAGTCGCATCTGGTTAGACTGGAAGCCGACCCCAACATAGTTGGGAAAAGGGCTCGGAGGATGACTTGATAGTGTGTGGGTATTTTTGGTGAAAATCTTGCTAATAACTTTTGAACTAATTCCCGGTATAAGTATTGACTAAAATTTGGTACAAGTAAATGTATATAAACCCAATGACAATACAAGGCCAAGGCAAGGCAAAAATTACCTGGTGAAGCTCGCGGGAATCCGCTGGATGCGGGAAGTGCAGAACCGGTCGTTGTGGCGATGCTTGAAGGAGGTTTATGTCCAGCAGTAGACGTCCTTCGACTGCAATGATGATAATGATGATGCCAATACAATATTAAAGTGCCAGCGAACTAATCAGATGATGGAGACAACATAACTCCTCAATGAATAACAGTAGGTAAATCGATAGTGTTTGGGCTCATTTTGATCAGCTCACAGTACCGAATCCGTGTTTTGTAAAAGCTTGTCTTGAAATATATTTTTCTGAAAAAAAAAATGTTCATTTAATTTAGAAAATAAGTAGGTATTATACCTAGCCTGCATTTCGCTCGATTTCATAGTTATGTTTTTACTCGGTAGCGGGAGTAGCTTCTCTATAGAATAAGAAGTTCCTTTTATATGCTTACTTATTTCTTTTCAGATTCTTTTTTTTCCACTGCAAAGCAATATAATAACACGTACGTTTACTTTTTATAATTATTATAGCAGGACTTACAAAGTTACATATTTTTATATTATTATAATATCTTACTCGCCAAATTTTTCCCAAATATTTGACGAAATATTTAGTGATTAGAATATAAAAAAGGTTAGTTTTGTAATGTCATCGAAACATGCATTTTACGTCATCATCATCAACTCAGCCTATCGCAGTCCACTGCTGGACATAGGCCTCTCCCAAGTTGGGCCACAACACTCGTTTCGTTTTTGGTTTTTTTTTCTCGTTGTTTTCGTTTTTTCGTTTTCGTTTTTTCACTCATTTTACGTAAAATAATCAAATTCTAGCTTCATAATATCGTATGATTTTCTAGTCTTCCTGGAAAATCTTTTACCAAAGGTAATCCTTGCGCCGTTCTCTCAATCAATCACATTACGTCAGGGATGTGTTGTATCTAGTTTCCTCTCACGTCTTCGCGTTAACGTCAAAGAACGCTTTATTTTATGATCACGCGCGAAGCTAAATATTATTACAATAGTTATAGCTAACACGTTTGGCGGTGGCTGTACTTTTATATGTTAACACAGAAGCAATTTATTCTTATTAATTTTCCCCCTACTTATAAGCGTTGTATAAGCTGTGTACATAACACAACATAACATCACGCCTGTATTTCCCCGAAGGGGTAGGCAGAGGTGTATTAGTACACCCACATTTCGCCAGTTATGTTATAGTCCCATGTAATAGGGGGCGAGCCTATTGCCATTGACCGGGCACAAATCCAGTCTCCGGGCTGCTACTGAGAACATGGACTTGTATATATTCTTCTTCTTTCCTGGCGACATGAGCTACATAATGATAATAGCTCTGCCGTTGAAAAAAGATTAGCTAGTCAGCAGGTTGGTAGCGAGGCTGACTGCTCAGGGTGCGCCGGACGATCAATTAAGTATCGTCACTCGTGGACGCTTTTTTTATGCACCTGTACATATTATCTCAGTGTAATTGTCTGTTCCATATAGGGTTCAACGAAAACTAACATTGACAGTTTTTAAAGGCAACTCGGGACATTGTTTGATAGTTTTGAAGGCAGCTTGGGACACTTAACTCTCGCGTTGGACGACTGCTTGGAGTGGCAAGACTGTGACATTTAAAGTCCATGGCTGTGTATCACACTCACTCACGCACTGTTTTGTTTCTGTCGTTCGAATATCATTTTGTATTTGAACGAAAGTAAAAAAAACAGTGTGAGTTAAGTAAGTGGGTTAGTTTTTAAATATTATGAGGTTGGTTATGATTATGATCTTGAAAAAATTACGATGAATGCTGCTGGGATTAGCATCATTGAGACAATATTTTAGACTGAAAAGGCACGTGTGATCCAACCACTCACTCACTCTTTCGTTTTTAATGTAGGATTTGATAATCAATAGATTCTCCCATAGGAGAACTAGTATAGAATGGTGTGGGTCTATCTTTTTTTAAAGTATAAGTTAGTAAGTATCTAAAAATCTAAAAAAAACTCATCTAGTCTTTCGATTAATTTAGGATTTTTTTTTTCTTAAACTGTTTAGACGATAACATTTTACACGAATACTTAGCTAGGTATAATATTTTCATCAACAAATCAAGCTTTCTGAATGCAAATGCATTCAGAAAGTACAATTTGATGAAGGTCTGATGAAGATCTTCGGAGATAAAGAAGGGATTGTAGCAATCGCTTGTCTTTCTATTGTTAATGCCACTTAAAATATAAAAATAAATAAACTTAAAAAAAAATGTAAAAATAGACTCAAAAAAAATATTAATAATTTGTATAAAACAGTTTAGGAAGTCGGTGCCAATTTTTTCTTAAATCAAACCGAATCAAAGGCACAGACTTCCGAAACTGTTTTACACAACGACGTCAATAAATCTCATTTAAGCAGCATGTTCCAAATTCAGTTGACGCAACCATTGATAAAATTTACGTGTGTTCGCGAGACAGCTGTCAAGTGAACTAATGACAGATGACAGTGTGGTTCCGGAACCATAAATCGTGTAACCATGTTGTTCTTCTAAACAGCGCATTTAGTACCTACGTAGTACATACCAGGCCCCTCAGAAAGTATTGCGAAAAAAAGTTTTTATATATGGGAGACTGGCCAGTTATAATGTTTTTCGAAAATATGATTATTTATAAGTAAAAATAAGTAAGTTCCAATTTCAAAATTTCCCTCCACATTTTTTGCGAGTTAATTCAAAGTATTGTGTCTCACTGAAATATGGATTTGCGCCGGGAACATTTTAGAGCTATGATTTTATACGATTTCAAGTGTCGCCTGAAACCGGATGAATCGTACGATAGACTTCAAATGGCATTCATGGATGAAGGCCCTTCCAAGGCAACCGTGTATCGTTGGTATAACGAATTCAAGCGCGGTCGACCAACTTTGGGGGATGACGAAAGAAGCGGTCGCCCTTTGACGGCTGTTACCGAAGAAAACGTGCTAGCAGTGAAAAATTTAATCCAAGACAATAGGCGAATTACATATCAGGAGATTCAACACATATTGAAGATTGGATCGGGAAGCGTTCACGAGATTCTACACAGCTATCTTCGCGTGAGGAGGATAGTATCACGCTGGGTGCCGCACAACCTCACCGATGCTCAGAAGCAGGCCCGGATGGAATGGTGCCGTGATATGCTTAACAAATTTGAAGCAGGCTCGTCTCGGCGTGTTTACGACATCGTTACAGGTGATGAGTCCTGGATTTATCAATACCACCCAGAAACCAAGCGCCAGTCGACTGTTTGGGTGTTTCAAAATGAGCCAACGCCTACCAAAGTGAAGCGATCTAGAAGCGGGGGTAAGATTTTGATCGCTAGCTTTTTTAATTTGACTGGCCACTTGGTATCAATTCCCTTACGGGATCAAAGAATCATTAATGCCGAATGGTATACTACCAAATGTTTGCCAGAAGTTTTCTCTGTTATAAGCAACAAGCGACCAAACACAGGGCTCCGCGGGCTACTGCTCCACCACGACAATGCACCTGCGCACACCGCACTCAAAACGAGGGACTTCCTGGACAGCACGCCAGTCAAACTCCTGGGTCACCCTCCTTACAGCCCTGATCTAGCACCGTGTGACTTCTTTTTATTCCCAAAAATAAAAAATCAGCTCAAAGGGATACAATTTTCGTCGCCGGAAGATGCGCTGGCTGCGTTCGAGCAGGCTGTAAATGAGGTGTCTGCGGCGGACTGGAAAAAGTGTTTTGAAAACTGGTTTAGGCGCATGAATCTTTGTATAGAGGCTGGTGGAAAGTACTTTGAAAAGATTTGATAAAAATATATGTACGTATAGAACATTTTTTTTTAGTTTCGCAAAACTTTCTGAGTGTCCCACGTATATATCAATGGTTTTACACAATTATTTTATTCTTTTTGAAGTCGGTTTTTAGATTTTTTAATGTGTATTTTATATAGTAAACTTTTTTGTTGTAGAACTTAGTTTTTCCAAGGCTTTTTAGCTGCGGCCTTACTAAGCTGCCCTAGCCGCGTGCAATCCTTGGATGGGTAACCGTTTCATTGCACATAGAGATTCTCCGAGCCTCGGAGAGCACGTTCAACTGTCGGTCTTGGTTGCTACCAATGATATTATATATATTTAACGATGACACGTTACTAGCGTACCAAAATGAAGCGTAAAAAAGAAGCTAAAAATCGCATGTAGTCTCAGTCGTTCACCTAGTCCGGTTAAGCAGCAATAGTACCTAGGTACTGCATGCGAGATGTCCATTCGAAAAAAAAACAATCGTTCTCGCACAATTATACGATACGGACATTCTAACCGCGTGCTCGTGGCGATGTGAAATGCGTAAATGCATAGTGAAATGTCTACGAACAATAAAACGAGTGTGCATTAGACCACACGACTGAAGTAAAACTTCACAAACTTATATCTCCCTCAATACTATTTCAATGAGAATAAAGAAATGGCAGCGCGTGCGTCTGCTCTGCCGGCGCTGGGTCGCGTGGCCGGCCGTCGCGCGCGCCTCGTTCCCCACGTCCCGCAATACCCCCTCCGTTCGCCTCACTTTTCATAACACATTCACCAGCTTACTCCCCAAGTCAAGCGAGCCAAAAGAAGTTTTACTTCAAAAATATGTATGTGTGCCGCCGCTGCGTAGGGAAAATTATTTTCGTTTGTTTTGTGAGCGTACCTTTACTAAATACACACACACACTCACACACACACACCACACACACACGCACACACACATGACATGTTGCCACATGGCTCTTTGGCAGTCAGAAGCCCGAAAGTCTAACAACTGGTCTAACCTTAAGATTATCCAGTAACTGGGTTGCGAAGGTCTGATAGTATGATAGTAGTGTAAAATACTGATTTTCATAAGGTCATCATCAAAAAGTATGCCAAAGCTCATGAATATAGACTTCATCATCATATAAATGTTGAGGCTATCCAGCTTAGTGAGAAGACTGAAAAGGACAAAGCCTTTTAAGTTAGTGTAGTGTTAAAATAACAATAGTGAAGTAGTGAATATTAATTAAAGACACATGAAAAAAGTGACTTCGCCTTAAGAGACGCTAAGATAGTGCCAGTGGTCACATTCGTAGGAATAATATTATTTTCTCCCACTTGCAAAGAGAATATAACCACTATGTTTACCACTTGCTCGGAAATTGGTTCATTATTCAAAAAAAGAATACAACAATCGGCTCTTTTCCGTACGCAACGAAATAACAGGCCGGTAATGTCCAACAGGACAATAATAGTAATTGCTGGACACTTTTTATTTTTTAAATTACGCTACCGAGGTTTTTAAGTACACACTTACATAAATGAGATGTTTTTAGGTACAAAACATTATATTTTATAGGCTGAATGCGCATTTTTTTTTTTTCAAAACTTTGAAAATAGAACAAGAACCGCGCGCGTGTGAATTCGTGTGAATGAAAATGCGATACTGTTGAATTAATTTGTGTTGTGTTTCCTCGCAAATGAGAGAAAAGTACTATACAAGTCTCGGCCGAAATAGCAATTAACGGCCTTGTTTAGTTAAAAAGGACTCGGCTTGCGCCTCGTCCTTTCAAAATCACTCGGCCGTAAATTGCTTCATTTCAGGCCTCGACAGTAATGTACTATTATTAGCTAGCAGTTTAAGTTAACATAAAATTACTTATTCGTCTTGTAGACTAGATCGTAATTATAATAAGGTACTAATAATTTTGTTATCTATTAAGACCTTATAAAAAGAAGAAAAAAAATTGGTTAGAATGGAAGCCGACTCCAACATAATTGTGAAAAAAGGTCTGAGGAAGAATGGTGTTGTGTAAAGTGGTAGTGGCAGTGGTAATGTAGTGGTGGTAGTGGCAAGCAAGAGCAATTTAAATAATAATTGTGACGATACTCCCCTTAACATGATTCAACACATAGAAATATAACACATAGAAACCCAGTAGACGCACGCAGAGAGACGCAAATCCGAGTTAGCCTTAAAACTAACCGAGCCTATCAGTACGTTAGCGCTGAGCACGGTTTAAGGTGCATCTGTGTGCGTGAGCGCTAGTTTGTACACGGAGGAGCACGGTTTTATTGGCTTCACTATGATTGCGTCTTTCGTCGATTATCTTACTATTCACTGGCTGCAAAATTCTGAACGCAACCTATTTTTCCCTACTTTTTCGGGAAAATGTAATTTACTTGCAAGATTATTGGTGCGCTTGTGTGCCTGTTGGTGAGCTCGCTTACATACACATAGATCTTTTTTGTGCGTCACTATAAGCTGATCTGTTAAAGGGAACTAGCAGTCTATGTGTTATATGTCTATGATTCAACATCAATTTGCACTAAATCAACTCCAACAATATGGCTTACTACTGCAATATTTGATTACAAATTTTATAGAATATCGCGTTCGCACTGATATTTCACAGCCAGTTTATTTGCTCGACAGGTTACTTCGATTCGATTTCATGATTCTATTCTCGTGATCAAATATTTGAAGCTCCACAAGTTTGCTGTACAGTATATACGCTGATATTTAAGTTGTTCTGGAAATGGAAAACACCTTAAGGTTGACTGAGAGATAACGCCTGAAGGGGCATTCTCACGAGCTGATTTTAATTGATTAACATAAACTCGATATCATAACATGAGCTCGTGGCCGTACCAAACGTGATAGGACAGACAAAAGCTTACAGACTCCGTTGGCTTGGTCATCATCATCATGATTTCAGCCAAAAGACGTCCACTGCTGGACATAAGCCTCCTCCAAAAGGGGGGATATGCCATAATCACCACGCTTAGCAGGCGGGTTGGCGATCGCAGTTGGTTGGTTAAATACTTAAAGAACGCTTCTGCCCCTCCTCTGTTGAATCCCTTAGTCGCCTTTTACGACACCCATGAAAAGATATAGGTGGTGCAATTCTTTACGTCCGGCTGAAATTGGCTTGGTCACGTGGAGAGAATGGGAGAAGATTAAGATGCCAAGAGAGCTTATCCGGGTCGTCCAAAAGGGCGACATCCAGTTGGTCGCCCTTGATATTGCTGGAGCAATGCGGTGGAAGGTGATCTTCTGGAGATTCGAGCCAGTGATTGGCGACATACTGCCAAAGATCGCAGCAAGTGGCGTTCTCTCGTTTTGGAGGGCCAATACGTATTGCCGGTCGCTGCGCCAACGGAGTAAGTAAGTAACATAAACTCGTAATTTTTTATTGAAAGCGTGTTCTCATGACTCGATTGTCATTCAATTTAAGTTGAACAACTGGATGCCACGTGACAAAGCCACTCGCTCCATGAGGAAGTTGATCAACTAAAATTGCCTCGTGAGAACGCCCCTTTCTACGCATAAAGGCCGCCTACGTACATAATTATGTTGCTTTAAGTTTAAATAATCGAAAACAGTAAAGCCAAGCGCACATGGAAGCTTACTTCATTGGCTGGCTAAACTATTGACTAGCCATAACATACTGTTTCATGTAGGTATGAGCCTTTTCCGTAATCAAAGGTATGAGCACGCAGACGCTAATCAAATTTAAAGTTTTTTTATCGCCACGACCCATCACAAACGATTTACATTAGCTTCCAAGCGTGCCTAGCTTAACTTTATATCAATATAATTATAATAATATAATCAATTGGTATTGTCAACTAAATATAATCACATTTATTTTTTTCGAAAACCAGCCCCCCTAGCCAAGTTGACAATCTACACAATCGTCAATCGTCAACGCTAATAGAAAACGATCAAAATGTATGGGAATGACATATCTCAACGAAAAAATCATTCGTTCAGATATGTCATTCCCATACATTTTGATCGTTTTCTATTAGCGTTGACGATTGACGATTGTGTAGATTGTCAACTTGGCTAGAGGGGCAGGATTGTTACAAATATAATTTAACTCGAATATTTCACTTTCTGCAGTGAAATGGTAACAAGTTTAGTATGTTAAAATTTAATTTATAATTAATTGACTGTCGAGTTTTTTTAGTTAGATTCTATTATTATTGATTGTTTAAAATGTTTTTTTTCCAGAACGACTAAAAACTCAACGTGTGTATATTGCGAGTCAAAAGCCTAATGTGGCAATTTCTGTGTAATTACCGTAAAATGCCCCAACTTTGCCCACAAGCCCTACTTTGCCTAAGGCATTAACTTAATTTTTACACGCACTGACACTTTATAACTGAACCAAATGTTAGCGTTGTCATAGTTTTTAAAGCTCCCCAAGTACGGAAATCACAGCTATTATAGTTTACTCAAAAAATAACTAGGCAAAGTAGGGCTTGTAGGCCAAGTTAGGGCAGTTTACGGTACTTAGTTCGCGGTATAGTTTCTGTTTAAACCTACATCGGTTGGAAATGACAAGTTCGACAAGCACTTGATGGAAAATTACGTACTTAACTCTGGTTTAGAATGTAATTAAATACGGAGTTGAGCACCAAAGCTGAATGTGAGGTATTAGGAGTAACTACTGAATTTCATGTTCTTAGGTATAGCTATGAGATTTACAGCCTAAGTACTGATCATAGAAATCTAAATAAGAAGGTGATAGAAATGGTATCTACCGTCTTTTACTACGGGAACGCATGTCGCCGGTTTTCCGGTACCAACACATACATAGGTACGCAATCACGCCCACCATGTTTCTAGCATTCAATGAAAAATAAATTATGCCTAAAAAGTTCCGCTGCTGGATATGCCGCAAAATACAATTTTAAAGACTCTGGGTCCAAAACAGCACTGATGATCAAGCAAACGGTTCGCGCACTGGTGTACTAAAAGACACCCTGTACGCCTTTGCCACTTCTATTACCTTTATTAAGATTTCTATGGTACTGATATTAGAGGGTTTCTAGTTTTTGCTTACATTTTATGCGAAGCTTGTACAATCTGTTATTGAAACAACTGAAAACCAAAAAAATGCTGTTCCCTACATTTTGTCGGTTTATGTGAACACAAATGTAGGGAACATTATTTTTTTGGCGATCCTTATTTTGGTCCTATAGTAAAAGTTGTTCTTTCTGATGAGTACAATGACCCCTTAAGAGGTTTTTAGTTATTTCAATAACACGTTGTATAGCGTCGTTGCGCGCTCGCTTGCCAGGGAGTAATCGAGAAAAAACGTCACGGTTAACTCGCGCGACCGTTCTATCCGCGCTAGCAAATGCGTAGAAGCTTCGCTTCTGTCTGGTGTCCCGCGAAGCCACCCGTTTTTTGTAACCTGTCAAGTTGTCTGTTCGCTCAATAAATATAAATATTGAACGTACATAAGAATACTTTTGAGGTATACTAAAAAAAATTGATCCAAAAATAAAAACTGTGATGACAAACACTTAATGTACTTAAATACTAAGTATTTCTTCCTATCTTATAGCAGTCTCGCAATATAAATAAAATTCTATTAGAGAGGTACAAAGTTGAAAAACATAAAAAATAACTTTTTCAATCATCAAAACACACCTCTCAAACATTATTAAATATTTATGAATCTAGATATAAACATTCCGTTTCTTCAACTTCTAGTATGAATATACTATTTGTTCAAAATCTAGTATGAATAAACTTTTATATTTTTCAATGTACCCGCATGCGTGTGTGAGATAAAGTGAGGTACTTACGCTCTTTCTTTATGAATATGTCAAGCATTTGTTTCATTCTTAATAATACCTGCACTACACTACTAGCGAAGTTGCTTCGACGAAGTACTGGTCGAATTTGACCGAAGTCCGAAGTATGTGACTATACACTCATGCAACCTCGCGAGGAGCTCAATTGCCTGGTCTTCTATCGTTTCGACATGAGCTACATAATGATAATAGCTCATGCCGTGGGGAAAAGATTAGCCAGTCAGCAGGTTGGTAGCGGGGCTGACTGCCCAAGGTGCGCCGGACGATCAATTAAATATCGTTACTCGTGGAGGCTCTTTTAATTGCCTGGTGCCCGCACGCTATGCATCATGGATAACGTTCAAGTGGCAGCTGCCGTTGCAAAATGTAATGTTAGCCAAGTAACACGCCCCGTGTTAGAACTACGGGACGCTTCGAGTCATTTGACTCGGGCGCAAAAACCGACAATGATCGGAAGTAACCCGAGGCGATCCAAGGTTGCACGAAGCGAACCGAAGTGCCTTTCTACGCTATCGTATCCGCTTCACTACGATCAACTTCGCGAGTAGTGTAGTGCAGGCTTAACGTTGGTTTTAGAGCAGTGCGTACGCTCCGTATGGACTGTCCGCTTGCGGGCCGTCTGTAAGCTCTAATTTTGTAAATCGGATCATTTGACTGTACGGAGTGCGTTAAGGGGTTGCTCAATCTGATTTTAAGCCTTTGATGCCTGCTGTTAAGATGTGGAACTTTAGCTCGTCTCACCATCCTATAACGTAAAAAATTAACTGATTTAATGTTCTTCATTTTAATATACGATTAACCGAGACTACCCTGGTTATTTTGTCCCACAGTTAGTTAGTTTACATTTTAATAGTATGGCTATACTATAAAATTACACCGACTAAGCTGAAAGTAAGTCTCAGTTTTAAAGTAACAAAGTGTTGTTAGAAAATACACATATATTTTAATATCCCAGTTACAGCCATATTTTATCAATTTCTTAAGCTCATAACCAGACTCAGGTGTTTTTACACAAAATGTGCTAAGTTTAACTTTCTAGACTTTTTAAGTCTTTTAAGGCTTTAGCTCGGGCGTTTGACAACTTAATATTACTAAGATGACTTAATGTTCTCACTATGTGGTACTTTTATATTTATAAAGAAAGAGTAAAGAAATTTTATACAAGTAAGCTGCTTTCTTACTTTCCCAAATACAAGTGTAAATTATATAATAAATTATAAATAATTATATTTTTGGGACATTTTTACACAGCACCATCTAGTTTCAAACTAAGCAGAGCTTGTGCTATGGGTACTAGACAATGGATAAAATACTTATATACTTTTTTTTTTGTAAATACATACTTATAATACATAAGAAACACCCAGACCAACACAAACACACGTTTATGTTCATCACACAAATATTTGTGTCCTGTGGGAATCGAACTCACGACCTCGTGATCAGTAGTCCGACACTCGAACCACTAGACCACAGACGTTGTCAAATTATTTCACTGTTTGATACGTAATTGCCACTACAAAAAAACGTCCAGTCTATAATATTAAATTCACGGGGCGAACCTTAACACCATCTTGTCATTATAACCATGTCATCCAAGGCTAACAATGAGCCAACCCTTGTCACCCCATAGGTGTCATATGGGGCTTATTAAGGAATTACATCTGTGGGTTGCAGTTACCCCTGAAAAGCCTTACAACATACCACTAATGCACTTTGAAAGGAATAGTAATTTACTGTTTTAAGTTCAGAATTGTTCAAGTGAAGCTTCTATAGCATCGTTACGTGCTCGGTCGTCGAGAAAAATTGTTACGTCAGCGTCACCGTTTACTTCTCCTCCATTTGCGCATAGCTATGCTGGTCTCAAAGACATGCACCCATCTCTGCGCACACACGTTCTATCCGTGCTTACTAAGAATCTTCGCTTCTATCGGGCGTCCCGGATGCCACCCGTTTTTTGTTTTCTTGGATACAGTTTATATTTAAGAATATTATGTCTCCATAATTATATTAACAAACAATCATCAAAATAAGTAAGTACAAGACTTAAATTCACAGGGTTCATGCAATGTAAAATAATTGGGTCAACTTTATTTGTCTATTATCAAAATTTTCTCACTAACTGTGTCGTCACGATTTCTCCAAAACTAAAGAAGGCTACAAAGTCAAACAGCTGTGGCGGTGTGTGTCTTTTCTACTTGACTTCTACGAGTAACAAGTAGTAAGAACCTAGACAGTTTGTTATATTTAACATTTAAGAGAATAAAATAGGGTCTTAAAGTTTCATGTGGATAAAGTTGTGGGTTCACAGCCTTTTTCTTTTTTTGCCGTGGGGAAATCCTCCTGGACGCACTCCGCCCGGGGGACGGCGGAGCCAGTGTCGGACTTTGACTAACACCACCACGGTGTTCCTTCAACTACCTTTGGCCGGGGGCGTTGGAACCCTCTGTATTCGCACAACCACCCCCGACCGGTCACGGCCCGCCACAAGCAGAGGAGCCCCTTCTTCCCGTGCAGCGCACACGGAACGCTGCGCACCACCTCTCGGGCCCCGCCATGAGTCAGCTAACACGCCGATGTCACGGCCACGCCAGCCACACCTGCCTCGCCATTCTCGCCAGTCATGGGGGCTACGGAGTCCGCCTCTGCTTCTTCTTCTTTTGCTAGCTTATTACCAACTATGTTGGGATCGGCTTCCAGTGTCACCAGATGCGAATATCAGTATTGTACGCGAAGCGACTGCCATCACACCCCTGCAACCCAGCTACTGCACAATAGTAATATTCTTGTGTTCAACCAGTTGCCAGATTTTCGGGCTTCTGACTAATCGTGTCATCAATATCCTAATACCATAATAAGTTTTTTTTTTTCAGGACAATCTTTTATGAAACACGGATGCGATAGGCACTGTAACCTGATCAAAATGAGACCAAACAATCTACTGTTATGTGTTGTCTATGTTTCATCTCCTTCATCAGATCAGCTCGTTGTCACTATAATATTGTATTGTCATCAAGTTTACATACCTATATTTACAAATTTTCAGGCAATTTTGTTACTGGGAACTGTTTCAAAAGTTACTTGCAAGATTTGAGAATGGATTTATTATATACCTACATAAAAAAATGAATTAGTTTATGGTGCGTTTCTGTAGCAAATTTGTCCCATCTTAAAGGTCAAGAGTCTGGTTAACCGAAGAAAAGCCGAGTACAACTCGTTCAAGTAAAATCTACCTTCGTATACTTTCAGCATAATTATTATCGTTTGTAGAAAATAACGAGGCAAAAACGGGCCCTTTTAAAAATGTTAAGTACTTTGAATACAAAATGAGGGGTTTCGTTAAAGGAATCATAATGAAAATACTTCAAAATAACTTAAAAACAGCTTTCATTCTGAAAAGATCCAGTTTTCTTGAAAGAATGAGAATATTTTCATCATAAAAAAAATGGAAAAAAGAAAAAAAAATGGAAATGAAGTTAATAATGAAACTTCCTGTAACTGTGTAAATGGATTAAAATATGGATATGTGTAATAAAGTTTTCAATTGTACGAAGAAAAAATCGCTCACGAGTAGGATTCGAACCTGCGACTCCTGGCTCAGTACGTCAGTGCTTTTTACCCACTAAGCTACGGGAACACTGCTCGTGGTATCGAAATTAACTTCCACTTGGTACGTTTTTAGGTGACGTCAGCGACATCTTATTAAGAAACAGTGTTCCTTAACCGACTCGAGTAACTTTGCATTTAATTCAGAGTCGTATAAATACAATTACAATTTAAATATTTAGATTTTGCTTCACAAGTGTAAATGCGTTAAAAATAATGAAATAATTCATAATTGCCTCGTGGTTGCAAGCGCGACTGCTGAGCGTGGGGTCATGTGTTCGTTTCCCGGATCGGGCAAAGTGTTATTGGGTTTTTTCATTAAGAAATTCTCAGTAGCAACCCGGAGTCTGGATTTATGTCCGGTCAATAGCAATAGGCTCGCCCCCTATTACATGGGACTATAACATAACTGGCGAAATGTGGGTGTACTATTAAACCTCTACCTACAAATAAATACAAAAAAAAAAATACAGGCGTGATGTTATGTTATGTTATAATTCATAATACTATGTTAGTTAATCATGATCAAAAGATAATTTATTCAATTTAGGTTCAAGCAAATAAGCGCTTAGAACGTCGACAAAAAAGACAGCTCACAAAAACCACCATCAGCTTAAATAGATACTAGGAAGCAGTGAAGGCTGCACCCTTCACCACTTCCTAGTATTGCTGACTGGCTAATCTTTTCCCCACGGCATGAGCTGTTATTATTATGTAGCTCATGTCGACACGATAGAAGAAGAAGTATTAATGCTGGGAAGAACAAGCGGCGCACCGAACTCCCCAGCAACACATATCTATCTCTAGCATTAAAACCGATTCTATACAATTAAAACTGTAATATCTTACAAATAAAGGACATAATACATTAAATAAAATACCATCATTATTACTTTCACACTAGCACCCCTAACACTTTCACACTCTCACTAAACACTTTCACACTCACAAAGTGTTGTAGTTCTTAGGAAAATGTAAAAAAAAGAATTTTTGGACATTAAATTAATGATTATTATTCCGTTTATTCATTTTATATACACATTTCAATACATTTTTAAATATTTTTTTAAACAAAAAGATATAAACATAACATAACATAACATAACATCACGCCTGTATTTCCCCGAAGGGGTAGGCAGAGGTGTATAGTACACCCACATTTCGCCAGTTATGTTGTAAGTCCCATGTAATAGGGGGCGAGCCTATTGCCATTATCCGGGCACAAATCCAGACTCCGGGCTGCTACTGAGAATTGCCTAATGAAAAAACCCAATAACACTTTGCCCGACCCGGGAATCGAACCCAGGACCTCACGCTCAGCAGTCGCGCTTGCAACCACTAGACCAACGAGGCAGTAAAAGATATAAAAACATTTAAAAATATATAAAAACAGTAGCCCACCGGTATCAGGAACAGGGTCCAAGCTACCGGTAGTCAGGGCCTCAGAGAGAGGAATCTCCTCACGATACGCGCCGTGTCCAGAAGTACCGCTTTCTGCATCAAGCCCTTGATCCAGCCGCCTAACGAGAGCCTCTCCAGGTGTTGGTCGAGGCTCTTTGCGATGATGCCATTGGCCGTAACGACAATCGGCACAATGACTGCTGAGTCAACATCCCACATGTCGACAACCTCGTGTGCCAAGTCAAGATATCTGATGTCTTTATCTTTTTCGGCCATCACGAGATTCTCGTCATGCGGGACGATAACATCAATTATTATTATTTTTTCTTGTCATAATCTTCACACAAAAAACTTTAAACTAAATTAGAGATCTTATCTGGATCTTCAAATTAGCAAGCAATCAGAATCACAATACCTACAAAAAAATCAGAAAAAGGCTTCAGGAAAAATTAAGCAAAACCCCAAAAGTTTTGTTAAGGAATTTAAATGCGCTGTTTAAACCACAATTTAAATTCACTGCATGGACATTTATAACTATGGAACACGGAATATTTCCGTAAACAGAACCCTTTCATGTAATCACAAAGATAGCGACCCAGTATTCATGTCTCAAAAATTAAATTTTTCTTACAACTCAGTCATGTTGTTAAGTAAACTGGTAAAAAGCAGTTTTAGCTGGTAAATAGCTTCAGGAAAGAGGATTTTCACTTACAAATAGCAACTACAAAAGTCACTCGACGAAAATCACACTGAATTTCAAACCTTATTGTGTCAGCAACAAAGTTGTGGAACAAGAAATATATATTTTTCTGGTAGTGAAATTAACTTTTCTAGTTGTATACAGCGTGTACCAAGTAAGTTTCACGACATGTAGAACGGGCCACGGTGGTGTTAATTTTAAAAGTTGAAAAAAAGTGTCGCCTCTGAGAAATGCAACATTTCCTGGAAAATATATGAAGCTGGGAGGAAATTGCATGTCCGCGATTAAACACGCGCTTTTGAGGATAACTGCAGGGGAAATATTTATTTCTTGCAATTTATCAAATGTCAGCTTGACTTTTCTTTCGTTTTATTCTCGTCCGAGAGATCACTTTGGACTAATTTATTTTTATACGAGTGTTTGTTTTATTTCTGTTTTTACCAGCTCTGCGTAGGTTGCTGTTTTTTTAAAAAGAAAACACTGTTTTGCATGTCCTGCTTTTTTGTACGCATACAAAACGCAATTTTCACAGTTGTGTCGAGATAAACTAATAATATCAATTGCTTAAATAAATAAATAAATATTTTTGGGACATTTTACACATCACCATCTAGTCCCAAACTAAGCAGAGCTTGTGGTATGGGTACTAGACAATGGATATAATACTTATATATTTTATTTTTTTGTAAATATATACTTATAATACATAAGAAACAACCAGACCAACACAAACACTCATGTTCATCACACAAATATTTGTGTCCTGTGGGAATCGAACCCACGACCTCGTGATCAGCAGTCCGACACTCGAACCACTAGACCACAGAGGTCGTCAAAATTTATCACTGGCACTAATAATGAATTAACATTTAATTTATAGCAGAAATTTTATGTCCTAAAATGGTTCGTTAACTTCTATTTTAACACTAATAACAACACAATTTTTTTTGTAACTGGAATAAAAGATAAGGGTAACGTTGTTTCAATACTAAGCAAATGATATAGTATGATTGACAAAATAAAATTGATTAAAAAGTGGGTGGCATCGGGTGGCAACGCCTGACAGAAGCAGAGCCTCTGCGCATTTGCAAGCGCAGATAGAACGAGCGCAAGTTACTCCCCGGCTGGTCGTTAGTACCTATATATTCTATACCGACGGCCTGACATGCAATGACGACGCTATAGAAGCTTTGCTTCAAAAACAAACAAGCAAAATTCTTATGAAAACCGGTCAAGTGTGAGTCGAACTCACGTATTAAGGGTTCCGTACCGTCCATCGACGTGATACCCCATAGAAACTGATTTAATTTACGAGAGTTTATCAAAGGACATCAACGAGCGTACACGAAATGTGAATTTTTGGATCTATTTCTTACGTAAGTACCGTTACATATGTCGACGTTTGTCTTGTTTTTAGTATTTGTTGCTAAACAACATAGTGTGCACTATAAACAGACCAAGTTTGACGCTGGTATGTATTACCGTTTTGAAGATAGAGCAGGAACAAAAACATTGAAAAAAATGAATGCATTTCGAGGTTTCTTGTATGGGGATGGGGACCCCCGTTGTTTTTAGACTTTTTTCAATTTTTGGTATTTGTCGTGATAGACACCATAGTAACACACATTTTGTGAACATTTCAACTGGTTATCTATTACCGTTACAAAGATACAGCCCTGTGACAGACAGACAGACGGACGGACAGCGTAGCGAGAGTAATAGGGTCCCGTTTGCACCCTTTGGGTACGGAACCCTAAAAATAATTTAATGAGTTAATCCAGGAGATGGTCTACCATTGTGCCAAACATCCAAATCCGTTCAGCTGTTTCAACCTTATCGAAAAACAAAAACACAAACAAAAATCCATACTTTCAGTTTTATAATTTTATCAGCAGGATAATTAGGTTTTCCTCAATGATAATTTATAAACATATTTAAACCAATGTAAAGAAGGCCTAAACAACTTATTTGAGTCAAAATTGTGTATGCATGACCAGGCGCCATTTTAATACCCATTAATGCCAAATGATTTCAAACTTGTCAAGTAATTAGTTAATATTGATATTATTAAAATTCACAACATGCAATTTTCAACTGAATATTTTATTTAAATTTAAAGTTTTAATTGTTGGCGAACAGTAATTGAAATAATTTAACTCTAAAAGATTACACTTAAATTTATTTATAAGTTACGCTTGTTTTAAGTAAACCAGCCCGTTATACTATACTATACTATTTTTTTTTTGTTTTTGTCTAAACGATACTTAGTCAAAGGTGATTATCAAACTGGCAACAATCTCTATGTACTGTCACGATACTTCCCGGTGGTACATTTTGTCGACAAAATCCCTTGAACGAATCCTGCCACATTACACGTAGCCATTACGTGTCTGGATTTGTGCCCGGTTAGTGGCAATAGGCTCGCCCCCTATTACATGGGACTATAACATAACTGGCGAAATGTGGGTGTGCATACACCTCTGCCTACCCCTTCGGGGAAATACAGGCGTGATGTTATGTTATGTTATGTTATGTTATGTTACACGTAGCTACGGCTGCCATCGAACATTGAGTGTAAGCGATTTTAGCCTTAGAGGTGGTTCATCGGAAAGATTTCCGACTGTACTACCTACTACCTACTTACTATTTATTTAAAACTAGCTTTTACCCGCGGCTTCGCTCGCGTTAAATTCTGCTAACCCACGTGACGGATCCTGTTAATTCAGTCCAGTCCAGTCCAGTTCCATCCATCCATCCATCCATCCTTTCATTCGGACCGTCCAGTCCAGTCCAGTCACTATCCCACTATCCCACTATCCGACTATCCCACTATCCCACTATCCAACTATCATACTATTCCACTATCTCACTATCCCATTATAACACTATCCCACTATCTCACTATCCCACTATCTCACTATCTCGTCCCATGTCCAGTCCCATCCCATGACCCACCGCGTACCATGTCCCGTCCCGTCCCATGACCCGTTGCATCCCATGTCCCGTCCCGTCCCATGTCCAAATTTGTTTATTCAAACCTTGCAGGGAACCGGACTCGAACGTACCTACACAAAAAATATCATTAAAATCTATCATCTATCAGTTTAGGAGATCAGTGACATACCAACAGCAGCGCCACCTATCGGGTCCAATTGTGTTTTTAAACCATCCAGGAACCCATTGAAACATACACACAAAATTTCATCCAAATCTTATTTAATACGTTCTTTAAATTAGAGGGGACCCGAGTTTTCAAATGTTTGACAGGTAGGAACATTTTGTATGGGAAAATAAAATTGTTGTTTTTACTATTTTCCTCGCAAATTTTCCACATTTTCTCACCTTTTAAACCTTCCCTGGACTTCCACAAATATTTTAAAACCAAAATTAGCCAAATCGGTCCAGCCGTTCTCGAGTTTTAGCGAGACTAACGAACAGCAATTGATTTTTATATATACCAGGCCCCTCAGAAAGTATTGCGAAAAAAAGTTTTTATATATGGGAGACTGGCCAGTTATAATGTTTTTCGAAAATATGATTATTTATAAGTAAAAATAAGTAAGTTCCAATTTCAAAATTTCCCTCCACATTTTTTGCGAGTTAATTCAAAGTATTATGTCTCACTGAAATATGGATCTGCGCCGGGAACATTTTAGAGCTATGATTTTATACGATTTCAAGTGTCGCCTGAAACCGGATGAATCGTACGATAGACTTCAAATGGCATTCATGGATGAAGGCCCTTCCAAGGCAACCGTGTATCGTTGGTATAACGAATTCAAGCGCGGTCGACCAACTTTGGGGGATGAAGAAAGAAGCGGTCGCCCTTTGACGGCTGTTACCGAAGAAAACGTGCTAGCAATGAAAAATTTAATCCAAGACAATAGGCGAATTACATATCAGGAGATTCAACACATATTGAAGATTGGATCGGGAAGCGTTCACGAGATTCTACACAGCCATCTTCGCGTGAGGAGGATAGTATCACGCTGGGTGCCGCACAACCTCACCGATGCTCAGAAGCAGGCCCGGGTGGAATGGTGCCGTGATATGCTTAACAAATTTGAAGCAGGCTCGTCTCGGCATGTTTACGACATCGTTACAGGTGATGAGTCCTGGATTTATCAATACGACCCAGAAACCAAGCGCCAGTCGACTGTTTGGGTGTTTCAAAATGAGCCAACGCCTACCAAAGTGAAGCGATCTAGAAGCGGGGGTAAGATTTTGATCGCTAGCTTTTTTAATTTGACTGGCCACTTGGTATCAATTCCCTTACGGGATCAAAGAAGCATTAATGCCGAATGGTATACTACCAAATGTTTGCCAGAAGTTTTCTCTGTTATAAGCAACAAGCGACCAAACACAGGGCTCCGCGGGCTACTGCTCCACCACGACAATGCACCTGCGCACACCGCACTCAAAACGAGGGACTTCCTGGACAGCACGCCAGTCAAACTCCTGGGTCACCCTCCTTACAGCCCTGATCTAGCACCGTGTGACTTCTTTTTATTCCCAAAAATAAAAAATCAGCTCAAAGGGATACAATTTTCGTCGCCGGAAGATGCGCTGGCTGCGTTCGAGCAGGCTGTAAACGAGGTGTCTGCGGCGGACTGGAAAAAGTGTTTTGAAAACTGGTTTAGGCGCATGAATCTTTGTATAGAGGCTGGTGGAAAGTACTTTGAAAAGATTTGATAAAAATATATGTACGTATAGAACAATTTTTTTTAGTTTCGCAAAACTTTCTGAGTGTCCCACGTATAGATTACTGCACTGTTGCATAGAGTGCGTTACGTCGAGATTTTTTAAATATAAATTGATTCTATTCAAAGTCTCTACTACGACAGTTTCTTGAACTGAGATTTGAGTATTGTAAGCATGATTTATAGCAGCCATTCTTAAAGTGTGCTTCGAAGTTAGAAATCATACAACAGTTCCAGTAACCGTACAGTGCCTTCGAAGAAGAGGACGACGCAGAAAGGACTTTTATGCTAACAAGACATTAACCACTGTCAAACGAGGACGTGGACTTCTTAAGATACAACAACTTCCTACTTTCCAGTCCCTCTCGCCGAGACGTCTTTGGGGACCATATTTGAATGTGTTACTCACACATGAAATGTGATCCCATCCTGTTTCTTTTTGAGCCCAGCTGCATTTTTACAGGTAGGAACGACACGAGACGTTTAACCGGACACCGGTAAAACACGTTACGCGATACGACATTCACAGATTGACTAATCGGCTGAGCGTCGAACTACTCTATTTGAGAGTATTTTTTGCCCCTTCAGTATTCGGCTTCTGGTTGTTTCTGTATTCTGAGAGTGAGACAATATAGGGCTGATTTATAATTTCAGTAGAATTTTATTAAAACTCAGGTGAGATTACATATAGCTGACATAGTTCAAGTTCGTTCTCTAGATTTTTCATTTCGTTAAAATTGAACGTGAAATCTGAGTAAGACAAATAGGGTAAGGCAAAAACTTATTTATTAGTTTGAAAGTCAAGTACTTATATACTTCTTACCTACTCAATCATAGCTTATCGAATAATGTAATTATTCGCCTAGGCAGTGGTTCCCAAACTTATTTTGTCTACTCAAAAGTCGAGAGTTCAGTCGGTGTCTAAGAGTCTTCCTAGCTAGATGAAATTACAAATCGCCCCCCAAGCCTTTACACAACGCCCCCATATTTTTTCTGGGTCTCTAGGCCTGCAGCGGCCACAGGAGAGCGTTATCGCCCACTTTGGGAATGGCTGGCCTAGAGCGATAAGACCGCCCATTATACTCGTAATATCGTTTATAAGTATAAATCATGTATGTTGTTTATTTTTAGGGTTCCATAACCAAAAGGTGCCAATAGGACCTTATTACTCTGCTTACGCCGTCTGTCCATCCGTCCGTCCGTGTGTCTGTTACAGGGCTGTATCTTATTAACCATAATAGGTATCTATCTAGCTATCGGTATTGAAATTTCCACAGATTATATGTTACTATAGCCTATAGAAAAAGAAAGAATCATTGCGGAACAAAGCTTGATAAAAACAAATAATAACTATTAACTTTATCTACTAATCTACTTACAAACTTGGGTGTAACTATGGCCAAAATCGTTGAACTTATTTTCAAACTTCTAATGTAAGTTAGCTAATCCACTTTGGAAAATAACAAATAGTAACTATCTTATTATTGCATCTAACTTCCTTACTAACACGTTATTTAACAACCTATATATTTTTCCCAGTAGTCCGTAGTTTCAAGTAATCAAACTTTTTTTTTTCCAAAATAAACACAAAAAAAAATTGTTTTGTTTTTGTTAGCCGGTACTGTCCCACTGCTGGGCAAAGGCCTCCCTCAATTCCTTCAATCTATCGCGGAAATGGAGATGGAGAGACGAGCTAGATGTCTTTCTCGATGAGAGCTGGCAGGAGGCGGCACAGAACCGCAACAAAAAGTATTAGAAAAAAAATAACTGTTATTTATTATGCTTGAAGCCTTAAGAAGAAGAAGTTATGACAGAAGAAGAAAAAGAAGAAGTTATGACAGAGTGCAATATTTTGATAGGTGACGAAAAGGTGGAACAAGTGAAAGATTTTGTATACCTGGGTTCCATGTTTACGAGAGATGGCAAGCATGTGAAAGACATTGAAAGGAGAGTGAGTGCTGGTAATCAGGTGAATGGGGCACTACACACCTTCATGAACAGCCACAAAGTGTCGAAAAGGCATGGCTGGCTGTGCATGGAGGAGTGTTAGTGCCTACACTTACCAGGCCCCTCAGAAAGTATTGCGAAAAAAAGTTTTTATATATGGGAGACTGGCCAGTTATAATGTTTTTCGAAAATATGATTATTTATAAGTAAAAATAAGTAAGTTCCAATTTCAATATTTCCCTCCACATTTTTTGCGAGTTAATTCAAAGTATTGTGTCTCACTGAAATATGGATCTGCGCCGGGAACATTTTAGAGCTATGATTTTATACGATTTCAAGTGTCGCCTGAAACCGGATGAATCGTACGATAGACTTCAAATGGCATTCATGGATGAAGGCCCTTCCAAGGCAACCGTGTATCGTTGGTATAACGAATTCAAGCGCGGTCGACCAACTTTGGGGGATGACGAAAGAAGCGGTCGCCCTTTGACGGCTGTTACCGAAGAAAACGTGCTAGCAGTGAAAAATTTAATCCAAGACAATAGGCGAATTACATATCAGGAGATTCAACACATATTGAAGATTGGATCGGGAAGCGTTCACGAGATTCTACACAGCCATCTTCGCGTGAGGAGGATAGTATCACGCTGGGTGCCGCACAACCTCACCGATGCTCAGAAGCAGGCCCGGGTGGAATGGTGCCGTGATATGCTTAACAAATTTGAAGCAGGCTCGTCTCGGCGTGTTTACGACATCGTTACAGGTGATGAGTCCTGGATTTATCAATACGACCCAGAAACCAAGCGCCAGTCGACTGTTTGGGTGTTTCAAAATGAGCCAACGCCTACCAAAGTGAAGCGATCTAGAAGCGGGGGTAAGATTTTGATCGCTAGCTTTTTTAATTTGACTGGCCACTTGGTATCAATTCCCTTACGGGATCAAAGAAGCATTAATGCCGAATGGTATACTACCAAATGTTTGCCAGAAGTTTTCTCTGTTATAAGCAACAAGCGACCAAACACAGGGCTCCGCGGGCTACTGCTCCACCACGACAATGCACCTGCGCACACCGCACTCAAAACGAGGGACTTCCTGGACAGCACGCCAGTCAAACTCCTGGGTCACCCTCCTTACAGCCCTGATCTAGCACCGTGTGACTTCTTTTTATTCCCAAAAATAAAAAATAAGCTCAAAGGGATACAATTTTCGTCGCCGGAAGATGCGCTGGCTGCGTTCGAGCAGGCTGTAAACGAGGTGTCTGCGGCGGACTGGAAAAAGTGTTTTGAAAACTGGTTTAGGCGCATGAATCTTTGTATAGAGGCTGGTGGAAAGTACTTTGAAAAGATTTGATAAAAATATTGGTACGTATAGAACAATTTTTTTTAGTTTCGCAAAACTTTCTGAGTGTCCCACGTATGTATGGTAGTTAAAGTTGGGTGTGGCAGGAGAAACATGAAAGCAGAATAAATGCAGTAGAAATGAGAGCTTTGAGAAGTATGTGTGGTGTAACTTTGAGAGATAAAGTAAGGAATAACGTGATAAGGGAGCGTTGTGTAGTAAAAGAAGATGTAGTGACAAAGAATGAGAAAGGTATGTTAAGATGGTTTGGACATATAGAGAGGATGGACGAGAGGAGATTGACGAAACAAGTACACGAAGCGAGTGTGGATGGAAGAGTTGGAAGGGGACGACCTCGGCGAACGTATTGCGATCAAATCGCGGATGTTCTAAAAAAATGCCAGGTTAAGAGTTCTCTAAACCGACGAGCATGCATGACGAGGTTAATGGACGTAAATGAAGCGAAAGAGGTGTGTCAGAATCGTAGCAGGTGGAAATCCTTAGTCTCTGCCTACCCCAATGAGAAACAGGCTCACACTTACGTCGTAGTGTGCCGATCGACCGCCATTATGTGGCGTTTCGTTTCCAAATTACGCACATATAGTTCGGTAGGGTGATGCTTCAGTTTCGTTACATGTGGCGCGGACTCCTTCTTTTTAATCTCGTCCGTGGTCCGAGTGAATATGTTTTGCTGGGCAAGCATACACCATCGTCGACTGCAAGATAGTTTTACGTTACGTTATACGCAAACTAATTCTTTTGTACGCGTGTTTGTCACCTAACTCCTCCTAAACGGCTAGACCGATTTGCATGAAATTTTTAGTACATATTTCAGTGGGTTTCTGAATGGTTTAAAAACACAATTGGACCCGGTAGATGGGGCTACTTTTCCGGGCAGGATGACGTCTGCCGGGTCCGCTAGTGTATAAAATCTAAGCTTTTCATACAATGTTCGTGCATAAATACCTAAGCCGTCAATGAAATACAATTAATTAATGTACTCGAAATTATAATAAATTAATAGTTTATAAAACAAACACAAACGTTGAGAAGTAAGTCATGTATATGTCGGAGAATAGACACTTTTATCGAGTCAGGAAGAGTTAATTTACCATGGCAAATCATAGCCAGTGTCTGCATATCAGAGGGGCAAAGCGGGTATGTTAAATCATAGTCACAATAAGACTCTCACTAACTCGAGAGTACTGTAATTTTTAAGGTTAGGATAGTAAATTACAAGTTATTTCGACAAAATTACACAATACAAAGTCATGTCAGGTTATAGGACGTCCTACTTCTTCAAGCGCTCCAGCAAAAGTGTTCGCTCCGTCGAGTGACTGCTGCATTTATAACTTTTAGATTTGATTCGCCTTTCTCTTCATTCAACGTTCCGACTCGTATTCGTATACGTTTAGGAGCTGTTCAACGTCCGTGCTCATGACCACGCACCGACATATATAATGTATGTATATATACATACATAGGTATAGGTATATGCATATGTGTAGTAAGGCGTACTGGAAGGCGCAGTGTTGGTACGCCCTCCCACAAGCTGAACCGTCGACCTGATGAAGGTCGCGGAAATCCGCTGGATGCGGAAAGCGCAGGGCCGGTCGTCGTTGCGATGCTTGGGGGAGGTCTATGTCCAGCAGTAGACGTCTTTCGGCTGAAATTATGATGATGATGATATGTGTAATAATTGAAGAGTACCACTCTTCACCTCCTGGCCCCATCATCAGATCAGCTCGATGATACCTAATTTTTGTATTGTCATCCGGATTACATATACATGCAAAGTTTCAAATTGATACGACAATAAGAAGTAGGTTAAAATCGACTTCAGAGATTTGTTTACATAGTTAGTTACAAGTGAAGCTAATATAAGCGTTATTTTATTATTTTTAACGCATTTACGCATGCGAAGCGAAATCGTCCGATTTAAATTGTGAAAAAAAAAAAAAATGCTCACTAGCAGGATACGAACCTGCGACTCCTGGCTCAGTACGCCAGTGCTTTAGCCACTAAGCTACCGTGAACACTGCTCATGGTAGGTATCGAAATTCTGGGGTGCTGGCCAGAAAACCTCCACGTGTGTCTGACGGCTGCTTGTCCTTCTGGACACGTCTAGAGGGAACGGCAGTTGTTGGGCCGGTGCACCCTGGGCACGGGCAATAAGTCTCCTTTGGACCGGGGGACCTTTTTGCCTGTGGCGAATATTCTGGCACGGGAGGGGTCTGATGTGGGCCAATGGGAAGTTGTTCCGCGTGTCCCTCTGAGAAAGCAGAGGGCACTGTGGAGGAGCAGGGGCGGGCCCGGTGTGCACTCACCCTGCCACTGGGCAGGCAGCGGAGGGACTGTCCTTCCCTGCCCCCATCGGTCTCGTAATCCCAGGAGTGCCTGCTGAGTAGTGTTCTCGCGCCTCTTGGGATCGCGGGTCTTGGCTTCACTGCCCGGACCGCGAGGAAGAAAACCTCTATAAAAAATTACGGGAGGTAGGGCCTGCGAGCAGCAGACTCGGGGTAGTCTGCTGCCCGACCAGCAGCTGGCGTACCTGGCATAGCCGGCGTAGTTGGTGCAGCTGCTAAAGGCCCATAACGTGAGGTGGCGTGCAGGGTTCCGTGTGCGCCACCGAGGAGGGTGCGGCCGCACGGGTAGAAGGGGCTCGCCTGCTTGTAGCGGGCCGGTACCTGTCGGGGGTGGTTGTGTGAATACTCACGGGTTCCCACGCCCCTGGCTAAGGTAGTTGAAGGAACACCGTGGTGGTTTTAGTTGGTAAGAGTCCGACACGGGCTTCGCCTACCCCAGGAGGAGTGCGTCCATGAGGTTTTCCCCACGGTAAAAAAAGAAAAAAAAAAAAAGGTATCGTAATTCTCATCCACTATCTCATCATCATCCTGCTCGTGAGCGATTTTTTCTTTCCAATCGAATTCATTAATTAATGAATTTAAATCGTAATATAAGCGTGTTAAAAACGGATACAAAACAACATATTATCTATCATCATCATCATCATCATTTCAGCCGAAAGACGTCCACTGCTGGACATAGGCCTCCCCCAAGCATCGCCACAACGACCGGTCCTGTGCCTTCCGCATCCAGCGGATTCCCGCGACCTTCACCAGGTCGTCGGTCCACCTTGTGGGGGGCCTACCCACGCTGCGCCTTCCAGTACGCGGTCGCCACTCCAGAACTTTACTGCCCCATCGGCTATCCGTTCTGCGAGCAATGTGCCCCGCCCACTGCCACTTAAGTTTGGTAATACTTCGGGCTATGTCGGTTACTTTCGTTCTCCTGCGAATCTCCTCATTTCTGATTCGATCACGCAGGGATACTCCGAGCATAGCCCTCTCCATATATAATTATCTATACACTACGTCATTATAAAGTAGACATGTAATTAAACAAATTGATTAAACATCAGTATGTAAATGAGGCTTCGACTCCACTGCAGTCAAGTTCGCATAATTTTAAAATAAATTACTTTCAATTTGATTCTGATAATGATATCCTTCACTCCAACTTGTATTATAATGTAAGTTATATTGAGGAAAACCAATAATATTTAAAAGTACAGATAATGTACCTGCGCTTTAAATTTGAAGACTCGAAAACGTTCTAATTAGGACGTTTTTCTATTAAACCGCGTCAAGTAAGGCGCCGAGCGTGACCGGTGACAAAAAAAACTATAATGCCCTCGTGTATGTACAGAAATGGTTGCAATTATGACGCGAAAGTAACTTGAAGCAACCTACTTACTTACTTTGTACAAGTTTATGTGTATTGTGCTGCCACTGCGGACGGCACTTTTTTTTCGGTTTTTTTTTTGTTGACATATCTATACTTTTAAATATCAATGAGGAAAACCTAATTATCCTGCTCATCTTCTATCTTCTATCTATACTATAATAAAACTGTAAAGGTCGAAAAGTCTGTACATTGAGTTTTTTTTCGCGAAAACCGGCTAGGAGGACTAGAAATAAGCTATAGAACACGAATTTATGTCTGTCTGTCTGTATGTCTGTCTGTCTGTCTGTCTGTCTGTCTGTCTGTCTGTCTGTCTGTCTGACTGTCTGTCTGTCTGTCTGTCTGTTTGTTACCTCATCACGTGAAAACGGCTGAACGGATCGTAATGAAACTTAGCATTTGTATTGGTATTAGTCTAACTTAAAATATAGGGTATGTTTTATCTGAATCGGTTGAGTAGATCCAGCGATACAGCTTGACCCCTCTATTGTATTGTTCCTAAAAATACAACTGGATTCTATTAGTATTATAGAAAATATAGAATAACATAACATAGCCCATCACTGTCCCGCTGCTGGGCATGGCCCCCTTCTTGGAATGAGAAGAGTTAAGGAACTGGATATTGTTAGTGTAATAGATTATCATAACATAATCAACTCATTACCTACTGCCCCACTGCTGGGCACGGACCTCTTCTCGTATGGAGAAGAGTTAAGAAACTAGAAAATATAGAATAACATAACGTCAACCCATTACTGTCCCACTACTGGGTATGGCCCTCTTCTCAAAATGAGAAGAGTTAATGAACTGGATATTATTAGTATTCTAGAATAACATAACATTACCAGCCCATTACAGTCCCAATGCTGGACACGGGCCTCTTCTCAGCATAAGAAGAGATGTGGTTAGTGTTATAGAATAACATAATCAACTCAATTACTTCCCACTGCTGGGCACGAGCGTCTTCTCAGAATGAGGGAGTTAGGGCTAATTCCATGAAAATCCATCACCTTAGACGGTTGGTTGTAAAAACAAAATATAGTATGGTCGGTAAATAGTGTATTCGTCTGTGTAGGCGCTTATATGTATATATTTGAAGATATTGTGTTCATAATTATGAC
Organism: Asteroscopus sphinx; assembly: GCA_949699075.1. NCBI lineage: Eukaryota > Metazoa > Arthropoda > Insecta > Lepidoptera > Noctuidae > Asteroscopus > Asteroscopus sphinx. The sequence continues at coordinate 20,516,613 of OX453013.1, forward strand.
ACGATGTTATTTTCCGACATCCACGCGGACGGAGTCGCGGGCACAGCTATACTATAATAAAATTGTAAAGGTCGAAAAGTCTGTACATTGAGTTTTTTTCGCGAAAACCGGCTAGGAGGACTAGAAATAAGCTATAGAACACGAATCAATCGTTTAAAAAATTTATGTCTGTCTGTCTGTCTGTATGTTTGTTACCTCATCACGTGAAAACGGCTGAACGGATCGTAATGAAACTTAGCATTTGTATTGGTATTAGTCTAACTTAAAATATTGGGTATGTTTTATCTGAATCGGTTGAGTAGATCCAGCGATACAGCTTGACCCCTCTATTGTATTAAGTTGCATACAAAGTAGAGGTCATGATTGTTGGTTGGATGCAGGTTGCAGGTTCCTAAAAATACAACTGGATTCTATTAGTATTATAGAAAATATAGAATAACATAACATAGCCCATTACTGTCCCGCTGCTGGGCATGGCCCTCTTCTTGGAGTAAGAAGAGTAAAGGAACTGGATATTGTTAGTGTAATTGATTATCATAACATAATCAGCTCATTACCTACTGCCCAACTGCTGGGCACGGACCTCTTCGCGGAACGAGAAGAGTTAAGAAACTAGAAAATATAGAATACCATAACGTAGTCAACCCATTACTGTCCCACTACTGGGTATGGCCCTCTTCTCAAAATGAGAAGAGTTAATGAACTGGATATTATTAGTATTCTAGAATAACATAACATTACCAGCCCATTACAGTCCCACGGCTGGACACGGACCACTTCTCAGCAAAAGAAGAGATGTGGTTAGTGTTATAGAATAACATAATCAGCCCAATTACTTCCCACTGCTGGGCACGAGCGTCTTCTCAGAATGAGCGAGTTTAGGGCTAATTCCATGAAATTCCATCACCTTAGCCGGTTGGTTGTAAAAACAAAATATAGTATGGTCGGTATCGGTTACCTGAGACCGTGAGGAATGCAGCTTCTACCGCTATTTTTAAAAACAGGCTCAAGTCATGGCTAATTGACCGTGAATTTTATGATTTTGACGAAGAGTTTATGAAACTACCCTTGTTTTAGTTAGTGTTTATTTTCGACTTTTTGATGCACGGGTACTGTTAATTATTGATTTTTATACTTATTTGAATTTTTTAGATCATCATTTTTAATAATGATGTATTATAATCAGCTGATGACAATAAACGCAAATGTTATTTTAAATTCTATTACAATTTTGTTTTTTTCAATGCAATGTTAATTTTTATATTAAATACGAAATTAAGTGTTATTTAGTAACTATTATATAAAATATTATAATGAACGAAAATGTTATGTTAACTTCTGATAAAGTTAAGTCTGAGTAAGTTAAGAATTATGTTAATTTAAAAAAAATGACTTGTAACAATTGTTATCAATAAATACAATACAATACAATACAATACAATAAATAGTGTAATCGTCTGTGTAGGCGCTTATATGTATATATTTGAAGATATTGTGTTCATAATTATGACACGATGTTATTTTCCGACATCCACGCGGACGGAGTCGCGGGCACAGCTAGTAAAATTATAAAACTTGTACACGACAAGTAAACAAAGGAACCAATGAAGTTTCGCGCCAAAAACCGTCAACGGTCAACACGGTGCCACGCCTTATGAGGAAACATGTGGCGGGGCCAAGCCGGCACAATAGCTTCCCGCGGAAAGGGCAAGGGACGAAGCGCAACGGTCGCGTCATAACGCTTCGCATGATTACGCGCCAAAAAATGCGCGGCAATCGCTCCCTGCCTACCACACGCTATAAATATGTTTATTTTTAGGATACTAATTTGTTGAAACTGTTTGTGTTTAGATTTAAGTACATCTTGTTACGAATATTGTTATTTCTACACCTTTATAAAATAAATGGGTTTGTGGGCGTTGACGCGGGAAGGGTACTAGATGCCGCCTTTATAAGTGCGCGCAAAGAGCGCACGGGCCCTTACAAATTCACAACCGTTGCGGAGACTACACGGATCTAGTCACACTCCCACGTCCACCCAAGTTTACGCTTTAATTCCTTCACAATACCTAAATACTGACTTACTGAGTTTCTTCTCATCTACCTAGTTACTCCTCAGTGTTTAAGTGACACCATCACCACACACCTATTGATAGCGACACAATCCCAGTCGCGGGGTCCCCCACATTGTTGGTCCTTCGAAGCCGGATCCCTGAACAAGCACCATGGTTGTCACTAGGAGTAACAAAGGTGAGAGCACCAGGCCAGAAGAAATTGCAGAAGAATCAGTTTCCGCCATGCAGACAGTTTCCACGGATGAAGCCACGCAAGTCACCGGCATGTCAGAAGCTTCTACGAGCACCGGAGGCGCGACACCACCGAGCGCCATAACCGTTGCGCCTGCCACACCGGCACCAGCATCCGCTGACACCACCGGTACGCCAGCAGCGTCAGTCGCCAACGACCAAGCCAGCGAGGCCATTATCGTCAACAAGAAAGACGAACGTCACATGCCGCCAACACCACCGCCACCGAGCATGCAGCAGGCCTGTGTGGCCCACTCAGAGCACGCCCGGTCACGACGTTCAGTAGCCTCCCGTAAGAAACGCCTCGCGGAACTAGACGCCAAGCAGAAAATAGCAGAATTAGAGCTAAAACAGTTGCAAGCAGCCGCTGCCCTAGAACAAGTGCGGCTTGAGCGGCTGCAAGCAGATTCAGACGAATCTAGTGGAGAGTCAGACGACCTATCATCGCAACGAGTAAATGAATGGCTCGAGCGGCCACCCGCCAACGCGACACCGCTCGATAATGAGAACCTAAGAGCTGCGCTGGATGCACGAGTCAAGCCAGTGTTAGAAGAATCAGTCGCCCCAAAGGACGATCGACGTGGACAGGGAGCCCGTACCACAATGGAGTACGAGCAACGGGAAGAACCGCCTGCGCGTCAACAGTCCGCGATGGATATCTCAGCACTAGCCATGGCCCTCACTGAGGCCGTGCGTGCTACAGGCAAGTCCGCTCCAAAGTTCTTACAAGAATTGCCGCCATTTGGCGGCCAGTGTCATGAATGGCTGCCCTTCAGAGCCGCCTTCAACGACACCGAAGATCGTTTTACGGACACAGAAAACGTTGCCCGCATACGAAGAAGCCTACGAGGAGCTGCGTTGGAGGCAGTCAGTTCGCTACTAATCAGCCAACCTGCCCCGCAAGCCGTCCTCACTGCGCTCGAAAGAAGATTCGGTAGGCCAGACGTTATTCTACTGAGTGAACTAGAAAAATTGAAATCACTCCCACGTATGAATGACAATGCCCGCGACATATGCATATTCGCGAGCCGAGTCGCGAACACCGTGACTACAGTAGAAGTGTTAAATAAACCACAGTATCTGTACAACCCGGGAATGCTACGCGTAATTATTGAAAAATTTACGCCGATATTGCGCAACAAATGGTACGATTACGCGATCAACAAAGATCACATACCTGACCTTAAGAAAATTGCAGAGTTTTTAAATGAAGAGGCTGACAAGTGTGCTGCCTACGCAATATCTGAAACGCACTACAGTGAAAACCGGTCCCAGACGCACGAAAACCGCCTACACAAAAGGAAAGTAGAGCGCACGTACGTCGCCGCGAACATGTCATCCAAGTGCCCAGTATGTGAACAAGATCACTATTTACCCAGTTGCTCAAAATTTCTCAACGTTGACGTGAACCAGCGTTGGGAAATTACGAAGAATAATAATATGTGCTTTCGCTGCCTAACGAGCACGCATCGCCGACTCAGTTGCCGAGCGAAGCCCTGCGGCCAAAATGGCTGCCCACTGCGACACCACCGCCTCCTACATGTAGAGAAGCAAGCTGAAACTATCGCAGAAATACCGCAGCCGCCTATCGTAGCAACACTACAGCCGCCAATCGCAGCACCATTACAGTCGCCGCCACAGCCTACGCCGCAACCGACGCCCATGCAAATACTTACGTCTACTATAAAAGATACGGGTGCGACTCGTGTGCTACTCAAGATTGTGCCAGTATTATTATGTGGGCCACAAGCCACCGTAGAAACCTTCGCGTTACTCGATGAGGGAAGCACTGTGACCATCATCGACATGGCAGTAGCAACCACACTCGGTCTTAACGGGCCCACTGAACCTATGTGGGTACAGGGCGTGGGCGGCGCAGAAATAAAGTACGAGAAAAGCGAGAAAGTCGAGTTTAAAATACGCGGCAAACACACAAGCACGGAGAACATAATATGCAATGCGCGTACAGTGGACCAAATAGAATTCACATTACAGACAGTCGGCCAGCAAGACATAAGTGACTGCACACACTTGTCCGATATAGCGAGCGAGTTAATATACGAAAACGCCGCTCCCCGCATTCTTATTGGACAAGACAATTGGGAACTTATAGTGTCACGTGCTATAAGATACGGACAGCGTGACCAACTAGTTGCCTCACAAACTCAGCTAGGGTGGGTCCTACATGGCTGCCGTAAATCACCGGCGGCGCACATTGCCTTCTGCTCGCACCTTACGCAAGTAACAGCTGACAGCAGTATGGAGAAAGAAATGAAGAAACATTTAAGTTTGGAATCCCTATGTATAGAGCCTAAAGTACCTAAAAGCGATCCAGAACAAAAGGCGCTACAAGTACTTCAAAAAAAGAGCCGTCGACTACCTGACGGCCGTTTTGAAACCGAAATTTTATGGCGTGACGATAAAACTGTACATAACAACAGATGTGATGCACTCAAGCGGCTCTATACGTTAAAAAGACGAATACACAAAATAAAAATACGAGAATATTGCGACGCGTTGCGATTCTTGTGGCATGGCAACCGGCGGGAGGGTGATACCGACGAATGCAGAATGACGTCGGTTGTGTTCGGAGTGTCGTTGTCACCAATCACCGCGCTCTACATCAAATACCGCAACGCGATGAAACATGCCACAGAAAGCACAATGGCAGCAATACGTCGAAAACGCAGTAAAAATAACCCGACTGAAGATCGTTCACGGATTGAACTCACTCCACGCGCCCGGCAACCCGTCACTACAACAACTGTGCCTAAGGGGAAATACAAGTTTTTCAATAAAGAAGCACAGCGAGCTACGTTGTGCAAGCAGTATCTGAGCGATAAAACGCTCGCCACTCTGCTTGCCAGCGTCGAGGCAACCGTCCACTCGTACCCACTCACTGATGTGGCCGTTGACCCCGAAGACCCGCCGATCTTGAACCCCAACATGATTATCACCGGGTCCATGTGCTATCATGTGCCATCACCAGGTACGTTGAGCGAGCGCGACCTTACTGCTCGCAACTACTGGCGGCAGGCTCAACGTCTAGCCGACACTTTCTGGCGGCGCTGGGTGTGTGAATACGTGCCCCTGCTCCAGCACCGGCGGGAGCCCCACAGCAGTGACGTCAGCTCCGCAGTCGGAGATCTCATCGTAAATGTGACTCGAACATGCCCCGCAACACATGGCCCCGGGGGCGAGTCACCCGAGTGTTCCCCGGCAAAGACAATGAGGTACCAGTCGTCGACGTCACCACCAGCAACGGCCACACGCTCCATCGGCCCACTAAGATCGTCGTGCTGCGAATGGGGTCGCCAGAGAGCGACGGCGGGAGAATGTACACGACAAGTAAACAAAGGAACCAATGAAGTTTCGCGCCAAAAACCGTCAACGGTCAACACGGTGCCACGCCTTATGAGGAAACATGTGGCGGGGCCAAGCCGGCACAATAGCTTCCCGCGGAAAGGGCAAGGGACGAAGCGCAACGGTCGCGTCATAACGCTTCGCATGATTACGCGCCAAAAAATGCGCGGCAATCGCTCCCTGCCTACCACACGCTATAAATATGTTTATTTTTAGGATACTAATTTGTTGAAACTGTTTGTGTTTAGATTTAAGTACATCTTGTTACGAATATTGTTATTTCTACACCTTTATAAAATAAATGGGTTTGTGGGCGTTGACGCGGGAAGGGTACTAGATGCCGCCTTTATAAGTGCGCGCAAAGAGCGCACGGGCCCTTACAAATTCACAACCGTTGCGGAGACTACACGGATCTAGTCACACTCCCACGTCCACCCAAGTTTACGCTTTAATTCCTTCACAATACCTAAATACTGTCTTACTGAGTTTCTTCTCATCTACCTAGTTACTCCTCAGTGTTTAAGTGACACCATCACCACACACCTATTGATAGCGACACAATCCCAGTCGCGGGGTCCCCCACAAAACTGAAAGCATGGATTTTATTCGTGTTTTTGTTTCTCAATAACGTTGAAACGACTAAACGAATTTGGATGAAATTTGACACAAGGTATCCAGGAGAAGTCCTGGACTAATTTTTTTTTTTTCTAAATGCCACGGGAGCGAAGCAGCGTGTTTCAAGCTAGTAACTAATACAAAACAACACAGAAAACATTACTGCTTGCATTACTGTGTTTCGGTCTGAAGGGTACGGGTGCCGGTGAAATTATAATCACATGAGACTTTCCATCTTCATGTCTCAGTTTGGCGAACCGATTTGCTGTAATATTTAGGTAACAACCTAGGTAGTATTGAAGTTGTTATGGGCAAAGGTAACCGCTTAACATCAGGTGGACCTTTACTCGTTTCGCTATACTATACTATAAAAAAAAAACATTTACCAAAGGCAATAGAAGATAATATTTATTAATGGACGACTCAACTCCACAATGAAATTATAAATAGCAAGATGAATAAACTAAGTGGTATTTTCAAGAGAAATAAGGTTCGTATTCTTTCAAAACATTTCAGTACTTTACCGTTTATTCTACGCATTTGTTAAAGAGATTTCTTGACACGTAAAATATTTTTGTCATTAATTATCCTTTCTTGAAAAGGCACAAACGCACAGGGTGTATTTTAGAATTTGAACATACTTTCATATTTTTGGGTTCCGTATCGCAAAAGGAAAAACACAGAACCCTCATAAGATCATTTTGTTGTCCGTCCCTCTTTCTGTCTGTCTGTTTGTCTATCTGTCTGTCCATCCGACTTTCAATTTCCGTTTTTATCGAGAATGGCTTATAATATCGAACTGACATTAATGTCAAATACTAATTAATGTGTATTGCTTTATTTTATTATTTTAACGCATTTTACGCATGCGAAGCGAATTCTAAAGATTTAAATTGTGGAAAGAAAAAATCGCTCACAAGACGTATAGTGGAGGATAATTTCGATACCACGAGCAGTGTTCACGGTAGCTTAGTGGCTAAAGCACTGGCGTACTGAGCCAGGAGTCGCAGGTTCGAATCCTGCTCGTGAGCGATTTTTTCTTTCCACAATTTAAATCTTTATCTATTGCTTTATTACCCATAACAATAAAACGATTGCTGATGCATAGCCAACCTTAGAGACAAAGTTGGAAAAGTTGTTCGTCGTTCCTGTAATTTCACCGGCACCCATACCCTCGTGAGAAAATTAGAAGTGATGGTACTCATAGAACCTTAGAATAATAAGATTAGATAGTTTCATTTAAAGTTTCGCTCAGTTGAAACACAAAAAAAAAAAACGATGTGTCACGCAAGCGGCACGGAAAATGAATGTTCACTGACATACACATAAGCAAGCTGTACTGAACGTAGACATTTATGGCCAATTTGAATTTGCTTCACCACGCGTGTTACTACTGTGTTTCTAAGCCTAATTATTCTAAGTCTAGAACACTTTGACAAGAAGCTTTATAGCGACACTGTATACAATTAAGCCTGTGCCTTGTTGTAAACGGATCTTGGACAGAGCTGATGTGGTTTTGTGGTGTCAATTGCGGTGGGGCGCCGCCTCTGTCTAATCATATGACCTTAGCAAATTGACAAAGTGACGCCGCTTGATATCAAAGCAGCGGACCAGATTTGATTAGCATTATAGGTACAGTCAACTGCATGAGAGCGGTAACACTCGAATTAGAAAATTGCCCTTACCGCTTACGAAATAAAGGCACTGTCAATGCCAAACTGTTTTCAGTGACGTGTGGTTGATTAAAAAAATCAACAGCAGCCTATGCACGCGGCTTGGCCCGCGTAGATATCGTTTATCGCGCATCCCCTGGAAACTCTTCATTTTATCGTGATAAAAAGTAGCCTATATGTTAATCCGAGTTATTTCTATCTATTTGCCAAATTTTATTAAAATCCATACAGTAATTTTTGCGTGAAAGAGTAACAAACATCCATACATCCTCACAATCATTTACGTTTATTATATTAGTAGGATAGTAGGATATAGTTTGTCATTTATAAATAACAGTAGTAGAAGTCTTTGGTTAGATAAATGTAAAAAAAAAAACAATAAACACAATAAAAACACGACAAAAATAATGAAACTGACATGTAACAACTGTTATCTATCTTCTATCTATACATATAATAAAATCGTAACGAAGAAAAAACTGTACATTGAATATTTTTTTTAAAAATTTGTTGCTAAGCATTCTAGGAACGATACTGATGCCAAAACTGCAATTTTCAGAATTTCTGTCTGTTTGTCTGTATGTCTGTCTAGGGTTGGAGCAAATACAACTAGATCGATTTCATTGAAATTTTGCAAAAACATTTCTTAAGGTCCTGCTCAGAAACTGCAGTATAAATCATCACGCTATTCTTTATAGGAGGTGAGTAGTAGAACAAGACGTGTACACGAAAGCTATATTATGAGACAGTATTTATCTGCTGTAAAAAAACAACGGATTCTAATAGCGGTTATTAAAATCATCAATATAAATTAAGAATCATCACGCTATACCCAAAGCGAGCTAGACGATGATTTTTAAAAATAAGAACGCCTATTTTGAAAGTCTGAGGAAGTGACTACGTAACTGGGTAGTCTAATGAGTAGGATGCGATTCTTTTGTTCTGAGATCGAATCCCAACTTCGACTTCACTTTTTGTGATTATTTCTTCAATATTATGTGTGATTTTCAATAGTTCAAACGTAGTGAGAATGTTTACGTCAAATTCTAAGGTATCGGAGTATTTTGATATTAATTCTTTAGTTTTTTTGAGAATTTTATCAGTAGGGTCTTTGTTTACTTTATTGTAAGTGGCATTGTCCGACAAAAGCTCTTGAATTTTCTGATTGTAATCAGACGTGTTCATTACAACCGTTGCGTTACCCTTATCGGCACAAAGGATAGTCAGGTCTGGGTCTTCACGAAAGTTTTTTAAAGCAAGGTATTCACCACGAGAAAGATTCTGTTTTGGTGGTTTGCTTCGACGTAGTATGGTTGAGACGTCTTGACGAATCGCCTCCAAATCATCATCAATCATTTTTAACGTATTTTTTTATAAGACAGTCCTCGAAGTTGCATATTATATTTATTTATTTTATAATTCCGTTGTAACAAAAGCGTTAAAAACCCAATGGATGCCTACTTTACCCTGTCAAAAAATCATAATGCGAGGATTGGCTCTCAACTATTTTCTTCTCCGAAACTGGACCAATTTAAAAGGTAGGTATTTCATAAACTGAATAAGAATAATATGTACTGTGTCGCTATGTTTTTTTCTTTTTCATTAATAGTTGTCAAGTTTATACACTAGGCCTCTGTAAACAGCGGTCTAACTAGGCAATTTTGAGATTTTTTGTGGGCTTCTAGAAATAATTTATCAATAAAAACGACTTATACAAAAAATTTATATTTATTTTACTTTAAAAAATCATTGTTCTAGGGTTATAAACCAGAATGAAAACAGTAGAGAGTGTTTGTGTAGAGAAAAAACCACCCGCATTTCTTCTTAAAATTAAAGTTGGTAAATATAATCAGTGATTTCAAAAAAATACCAAAAAATTCGCGCTCGCTACGCTCGCGCTCAGCCACAATTTTTTCATATATTGAGGGATAGGTCTGCCATAGCGTGAATCTATATTTAGTTATTTACGGTATAGCGTGTACTATTGGCCGCTCTAGGCGCCACAAAAACGGATTTCGCTCAAATAAATGCGTACTCTTTTGTCACAGAATATCTTTGCCTTTGTGAAGAGCTAATCAGTTTGTTCATGAAAAAATACAAAAAATTTCGCGCTCGCTTCGCTCGTGCTTTTATTTCTGTGCTTCTTTCTTCTGAAAACTGGACGTATGTTGTAAGCAACTATTCTGTTAGGTACGTTAATAGAGGGGTGCTGGCCAGAAAACCTCCACGTGTGCCTGACAGCTGCTTGTCCTTCTGGACACGTCTGGAGGGAACGGCAGTTGTTTGGCCGGTGCATCCTGGGCACGGGCGATAAAATCCTTTCGAGGGATTAACTTTCGGGGGATTTTATTGCCTGTGGCGAATATTCTGGCGCGGGAGGAGCCCGATTTAGGACAACAGGGTGTTGCTCCGTGTGTCCCTCTGATGATAGCAGAGGGCACAGTGGAGAAGCAGGGACGGGCTCGGTGTGCACTAACCCTGCCACTGGGCAGGCAGCGGGGGGAATGAGTCCTTCCCTGCTGCCCCCGTCGATCTCGTAACCCCAATAGGAGCGCTGTGGTTACGTCTCGCGGCTCTTACTGGGACCGAGGGTCTTGGCTTCGCCGCCCGGACCGAGAGGAAGAAAACCTCTATAAAAAATTACCCCGAATCTCAAGCGGCGGCGCACCGTGATGGGATGCATGGCTGACGGGTGTTCTTTAGGAATGTTCAGTCTCTAGTGCGACCTCCACCAGGGAACCGGCCGACCCCCTGGTGGGTTACTGTAGGCTTATTCGGGTACAGGGGGCACTGCCCGGATGGACTTTTTATATCCCCCATACTCGTGGGAATTATCATGGACAATGTAAAAAATAATGAAAATGTAGCTGTAACTGCTGCGTCTGATACAGCAGCGGTTAGGAAGGAAGCGGTGGCGGGTAGAGAACCTGTCGTCGTTCTTAGCAGGCTGGAAGTGTTGTCGGGATCTGACAACGCAATAATGAGCTTGTCGAGTGGTGACAGTGCCAAAAGCGGCTCCAAGCGCTGGCGTAAACGCTCACGCTTGGAGGTGGTGCACTCAGGGTCGGACTCGTCTTCGAGTGATGGTGAGGTGGCTTCGGCCCCAAAAATCAACACTAACAGGCGAGGTAAAGGTCCGGCCACATCTAGGGGCCACCATGTAGGTCTGGCAAAGGCCAGACAGGAGTTTGCGGCCGCTAAGAAAGCAGCTGAAAAGGCTGAGAAGCTCGCTCAGGACGAGCGAGAGGTTGCCGAGCTCACCCGCAAGATATCATCCGGAAAGGTCACTCAACCGTCAGCGATCTCTGTGGGTGTGGAGTTAGAAGTGGACGATATGCCCGCCCAAGCCCTGAATCAGCAGGTCCAAGACGCAGTGAACGCCATAAGAAGAGTCTCCAAGGTGTCTAAGGGCCTAAATGGTGTTAACCAAAAGGCCCTAAAAGAAGCAACAGCCTCTATTGTGGAGGCTGCGGAGGTGCTGCTGAAGCGCACCTCCTCGGAGGAAGTGGCCAAGCTCCAGGCCGAGAACTTACGCCTGGCAGCTCAAATAGCCCAGCTCCGAAAGGAGCACGAAGAGCTCCGGGTGGATCTAGCGAGGGACCGACGTCTACGTGGGGAGGCGGTTCATACAGCGCAGCCGAGGCAGATGAGTGAGCATGAACTGATGCGTCATGTTGTTCGGGAAGAGATGGCGAAGATTTATGACGTCTTCGAGGGAAGGTCACTGCGCCCACCGTTGGCTGCAGACCGCAGGAGACAGGAGCAAGCACAAGCGTCAACATATGCTGCGAAAGTTGGAACGCCGCGCTTGCCCACGGCATCAACCCAGTCGGCTTTCTCAACCTCGGCCGCCCCAGCCTCGGCAACTCCACCCCCAAACCCTGAGTCCCAACAGGGACAGAAGGGCATAGTGAAGGGAAAAGGAAAAGGCAAAGGTGGAGCAGCCGCTCAGGCTGTATCCACGAATGCTGTTGCTGAGAGTCAGCTAACGACCTCTGAAAACCGCGAGGGTAGTTGGGAGACTGCTGGCGCAAAACAGAAGAATAAAAAAGCGAGGCGCACCGCCAAAAAGAAGGCGGACAAACAAGCGAAAGCTAAAAAAAGAGAGGAAGCCAGGCTTCGTGCCCCTCGGTCGTCAGCTGTGGTGTTGACACTGCAGCCTGGAGCGACAGAGAAAGGTGTAAGCTACGCCGGGATCTTGGCAAAAGCCAAGGCCGAAATCAATCTCGACGACTTGGCGATCCCGGGCTTACGACTTAAGCACACGATGACCGGGGCCCGTCTCTTCGAGATTCCTGGTGCAGCTAGCGGTCCAAAGGCTGACGCTCTCGCGGAAAAGTTGAAAGCTTCACTTAAAGGAGAGGAGGTCCGAGTGTCCAGGCCTATTAAATGCGTATATCTGCGCATTTCTGACCTGGATGACTCGGCCACGACACAGGAGGTCGTGGCAGCCGTCGCCAGTGCCGGTGGCTGCCCTGCAGATCAGGTGAAGTCGGGCGAGATTCGTAGAGGATTCACTGGTTTAGGGACAGCTCTCGTGAGCTGTCCCGTTGCGGCGGCCCAGAAACTTACGGCGGACCGTCGGCTACTGGTGGGGTGGGTTTCAGTGCAGGTGAAGCTCTTGCCGGCCAAACCCCTGAGGTGCTATCGTTGCCTGGGCGGAGGTCACACTGGGGCGCTATGTACCGCAGGGGTCGACCGCAGTGGAATTTGTTTCCGTTGCGGTCAGCATGGGCACATCGCCAGATCGTGCGAGGCCACGCCGCACTGCATTATATGTGCGGCGGCAGGCAAGCCGGCAGAGCACCGGGTGGGTAGCAACGCCTGCACCGAGCCCACCAACAAGAAGGGCAGAAGGCACGGCACACAAGTCGCAGCTAAGGCAGCTGAAAAGCAGCCTCAAAGAAGCGAGGAGGAGGCAACGATGGATACCCATTAATGGCCCCAAATCTGCGCCTCCTTCAAGCCAACATCAACCACTGTGCCAGAGCTCAGGATCTCCTGCTCCAGAGCATGGCAGAGTGGTTGATCAGCGTTGCCGTGGTCTCCGAGCCGTATTTTGTCCCATCCAGAGACGACTGGGTAAGCGACAATGGCGGCTTGGTGGCCCTTATTTCACGAGCTGCCACTGGCTCCCCGTCCTTCGAGAACATTACGAGGGGTCGGGGATGCGTGGCGGCACTTTATGGGGAGGTAGTGGTTGTGGGAGTATATTTCTCCCCAAACCGATCTCTCGCCGACTTCGAGGGTTTCCTCGTGGAGTTGGGCACTGTCGTCAGTTGCAGCCACCCTTACCCAGTGCTCGTCCTCGGGGACTTCAACGCCAAATCCACGGCTTGGGGTTCCCCGTCAACGGATGCGCGGGGTGAGGTGCTGGAGGAGTGGGCTGTGGAGTCTGGCCTACTGCTCCTTAACCGGGGTTCTGTCCAGACATGTGTGCGGCAGCGGGGGGGGTCCATAGTGGACATCTCGTTCGCTAGTCCCGCTGTTGAGTGCCATGTCCAGGGCTGGCGTGTGATGGAGGAGGTGGAGACGCTGTCGGATCACAGATACATCCGATTCGACGTCTCCGCACAGACCTCAGTCAGTCCAGCCCGGACGGCCCCGGCTGGGGTAGGTCCGCGTTGGGCTATTGCCAAACTAGACCGGGAGGCCCTCCTGGAGGCCTCAATAGTACAGGCCTGGGTGACAGCACCGGACAGGCCTGTTGATATTAATACAGAGGCCGAGTGGCTCCAGGAGGCAATGTCGCATGTTTGCGATGTGGGGATGCCTAGGGCTAAGCCCTGTCCTGCAAGGCGCCAGATGTACTGGTGGTCCTCGGACATAGCGCGACTTCGAGTCGCGTGTGTTGCCGAGCGACGCCGGTACACCAGGTTCAGAAGGCGATTTAGGAGGCGTCCCCGCACCCCGGAGGAGGCAGCCATTGAGGAGGAGCTGTACGAAGGGTACAGAGTAGCGAAGGTGGCTCTTAAGGTGGCCATATCGGAGTCTAAAGTAGCGGGATATGATGCCATGCGGGCGACTCTGGACGGCAATCCGTGGGGGCGTCCATACCTTATGGTACGGGGCAAACTTCGCCCGTGGGCTCCCCCACTGTCCCAGACTCTCCGGCCTGAGCTTTTGGAGGGCGTGGTGAGCGCTCTGTTCCCTTCAAGGGCGGAGCACACCCCTCCGCCGATGGTTCCTCCTTATATGGTGTCTAACGCGGACGACAACGACGACGTGCCCGAAGTGACCCGGGAAGAATTGAAGGGGGTGGTGAAACGGCTACAGGCCAAAAACACCGCCCCAGGCCCTGACGGCATACCTGGTCGAGCATGGGTCCTAGCTCTGAAGGCCCTTGGGCCCCGATTTAGAGGGCTCTTAAGCGCATGCTTCGAGCGGGGCCAGTTTCCACGCAGGTGGAAGACTGGCAAGCTGGTCCTGCTGAAGAAGGAGGGGCGCCCTGCGGATTCACCATCTGCATACCGCCCCATCGTGTTGTTGGATGAGGTGGGCAAGCTCTTTGAGAGAATAATTGCAGACCGCCTTGTCCAACACTTGACTAGGATGAGGCCGGATCTGGCGGACAACCAGTATGGTTTCCGCCGGGGGCGCTCCACCGTGGACGCCATCATGCGCGTGAGAGCTCTGGCGGAGGAAGCAGTGGCCCGGGGTGAGGTGGTTTTGGCGGTGTCTCTCGACATCGCCAACGCTTTCAACACCTTGCCCTGGAGTTGCATTAGGGCGGCACTCGAATACCATCGGGTGCCGACCTACCTTCGCCGTATTATCGGGGCCTACCTGACGGACAGGGCCGTCATCTACCCGGGTCGGGAAGGATGGGGTCGGCGAGAGATGTCGTGCGGTGTTCCACAGGGATCGGTTCTGGGACCGCTCCTGTGGAACATTGGTTACGACTGGGTGCTGCGCGGTGTACTTCTCCACGGCGTTGGCGTGACTTGCTATGCTGACGACACGCTGGTCACGGCGAGGGGGAAGACGCACCGGCAGGCGACAATGCTGGCGACAGCAGGGGTTGCGCTAGTCGTTGCAAGGATCCGGCGGTTGGGTCTCGAGGTGGCTCTTCATAAGTCTGAGGCTCTGTGTTTCCACAAGCCTCGGAAGGGGCCGCCTCCGGGATCCCACATAGTGGTAGGAGGCGTCCGCATCGGCATCGAGTCGACGATGAAGTACCTGGGACTCGTCCTCGACAGCCGGTGGGACTTTGGGCCGCATTTTCAGCGGTTGGCGCCCAAGTTGTTAGGGGCCGCGGCCGCGTTATCGCGGCTGCTGCCAAACCTGGGAGGGCCCAATGCCTCCTGCCGGAGGCTCTACGTGGGGATCGTACGGTCCATGGCCCTTTATGGGGCCCCAGTGTGGGCGGACACCCTGACGCCTTGCAACGTTGCACTGCTGCGTAGGCCGCAGCGTGCGATGGCTATCAGGGTGATACGGGGATATCGTACGATCTCCTTTGAGGCGGCGAGCCTTCTAGCCGGATCAATGCCCTGGGATCTGGAGGCGAGAGACCTTGCGCTGAGGTACCACCAGCGTGAGGACCCGCCTGATCGGACCGAGGTCCACCAGATCCTAGTGGCTGAATGGGAGGAGCGACTTGCGCAACCCAGTGCAGGGCACGCCGCAATAGCGGCGGTAAGGCCCGTCATGGAGGAGTGGCTGGAGAGGGGCCATGGTGCCCACACCTACCGGCTGACCCAGATACTCTCGGGGCACGGATGCTTCGGGAAGTATCTGTGTCGCATAGGCCGGGAGCCGACGCCCGAGTGTCATCACTGCGGGAGCTGCCCAGAGGACACGGCGCAGCACACACTGGCGGAGTGCCCAGCTTGGGCCGCGCAGCGCCGTGACCTCATCACTGCAGTAGGCGGCAGCGATCTCTCGCTTCCGGCCGTGGTTCTGTCTATGGTTGGGAGCGAGAGCGCTTGGGAAGGCGTCGTCTCCTTCTGCGAGGATGTAATGCTCGCTAAGGAGGCGGCGGAGAGGGTTCGAGAGGCGTTGACCTCTCTCCCCATCCGCAGGAGACGACCTGGGCGTCGCAGGAGGGCGTATGCCGACCTCCAGCCACCCTAGATGTGGGCCTGCGGGCGGCGGACTCGGGGTGGCCCGCCGCCCGACCAGTCAAGGCCCGTGACGGTGGCGCGTAGTGTTCCGCGCGCGCCAGTCAAGAGGAGGGTGTGGCCGATGTGGCTGCCGCACGGGGAGAAGGGGCTCGCCTTCTAATGGCGAGCCGGGACCTACCGGGGATGGTTGGGAGAGTAAAAGTTTCCCACGCCCCCGGCCAAAGGTCGTTAGAGGAACACCGTGGTGGTTTTTAGTCGGTAAGAGTCCGACACTGGCTCCGCCTACCCCAGGCGGAGTGCGTCCATGAGGATTTTCCCCACGGAAAAAAAAAAAAAAAAAAGGTACGTTAATAGAGACAAATCCGAATCTATCTTTAAAACGATGATTATAGTGCATACTATGTTCTTTAATAACAAATACTAAAAATAAGGCAAACATAGACAAATATTCATATTTCGCTTGATGTCTTTTGATGAAATCTCATTCTTATGAAAGCAGTTTCTAAGGGGTATCAGGTCAATGGGTGGTACGGAACACTTACTGCGAGTCCACCTCGCATATGGCCGTTTTTTTATATCCCCAGTTGGGAAGTTTTTGGTTTCAATGCCGAAGCTCTTTTGTAAGCTATCAGTGTCAAAATATTTTCTTATAGGAGGTAAACCTATTACCGTTATCTGATTACCGTTTCAAACTTGCAGTCTGCTACTACACAATTTCAATAACATAACATTAGTTTGATGTAAATTAGTCTATGAGATATGAGATAAATCTTACCTATGAGTCATTATACTGCTGCTCAGAATTTATGTGACATATAATAGCATCATCACATCAGGCTAAGGGGCAGAGTGAAAAGAGTTTTTTCCTTACAGTGCATGCTCTATTGATATTTTTTTTATTTTTTTATAAATATAAGGCAAAAAAGACATGTGTAGTTTCGGCGGATGGAGTCCCTCGCGGGACTCTCCGCCACCAATGCCCGGTTAAGCAGAAAGAGCACTCTGGTGCTTCCTGTGAGTAGTCAATTCGAAAAAAAAAAAAAAAAGACATGTGTAGTGGTATATGCCTGAGTAAGAAAGATATGCAAATATTCACATTTTATAGTAAGGAGCACGCTGATTGTGCACGGTGACACTGACAGTGCTGCATCTTTGGTAAACTCTCACGAATACCTAATTCAACGGGGTATCAGGTCGATGCGGAACCCTAACTGCGCGAGTCCGACTTGCACTTGGCCGATTTTATCTATTTGCTATCAACCCAGCCTTTTCCTAACATTATTAGAGTCGGTTTGCAGGTTAAACCAAATTCTTCTGGTTTGGGCATGTAGTGAGGATGGTCAATAGGAGAATGACGAAACTAATATTCGAAGCATGAGTGGCTGAAAGAGTTGGAAGGGGACAACCTCGGCGAACGTACCGAAACCAAATCGCAGACGTTCTCAAAAAATGCCAGGTTAAATGCACTGTAAACCGACGGAGATGAAGCGAAGGTGTGTCAGGATCGTAGCAGGAGGAAATCCTTAGTCTCTGCCTACCCTAATGGGAAACGGATGTGATGATATGTACGTATGTACGCGGTGTGTTCTTTCAAAATGTATTTATTTATCCTATTGATGTATTCTACTTCCTACTAATATTATAAATGTGAAAGTATGAATTTTTGTTTGTTTAATATTTGTCCTTCAATCACGCTAAATCAGCTGAACTAATTAAATAAAATTTAGCACACAGATAGACCATGTCCTGGATTAACACATAAGATACTATTTATCGACATATCACGGGAGCGAAGCCGCGGGCATAAGCTAGTCAATAAATAAATTCAATTCAAGTTCAGCGTACCCAGACTGACTGACTGACTTACTGAGTGAGAACATTTTATACAATACGGGAATTCAAAACTCGTTTGTTTATTACATAAATTGAACAGAGTCATTGAGTGCTGAAAACGAATCTCTTAGCCAATAAGCCATTCATGTTGAACCCCAAATTCACTTCTTCCTTTCCAAGTGATAAATTTTTTGTTAACAATTACAAAGTTTATGGTATATCCCTAAAAGTAGGCATCTTGCAAGAATGTTACAATTTTTGTCAGGACTCTGCTTAGAAAGCCACTAGAGAAGCTTAATGTCCCCTCTAAACCAAGTCTTACTTACCTCCGTTTTATGTTGACATTAAAAATTTACTTAACAACTTGAAATTCCCGAGTCCTATTTCCGACGATGGGGAAATATTTAAATGACTTCGGTACTTACAGTTTGCCAGTTATATGAACTTTGTCAGCATTATAATTTAAGCAATTAATATTGGGTAAACCTGGTGTGGATTTGTTCTCGACAAAGTTTTGGAAACGGTTTGCGAAGTGGAATAATTAGGTGCTAATAATTTCTATGCAAGGCAACCCAATTTTGTGTGTTTTCTGTATCATGAGTGTACACGAAAATATTTAAAAAGCACAATACGTAGACTCTCAATTAATCAACTAATGTATGGGTTCCCAACCAGTGGGCTGCGCCTCACTTGAGGGGCGTAAAGTGGCCCACGGGGGGTGCGGCGGCTACAAAATTTAGATGTATATTTATTGAAATGTATGTACTTGGTACTAGAAAAATTTACATTCATGATACCAACAACCCTGGGGTAGCAGACGCGGTGACCTGTATGTAACCAAATCTTGTTATTTGATGTTATTATTGCAACGCCCCGTTTTTACCCTATCAGGAACAATGTGTAGTAGCTTAGTGATTACGTTGGGGGTGGCGCGTAAGGCAATCGGTTAGGTACCCCTGATCTAATGAAATAAACAAAGTAAAAAAAAATACAAAAACTATTTCAGTGTGAAGACTGAATCCACGGCATTTGAGTATTCAAATTAATCATTGCATAG
The DNA here is from genome assembly GCA_949699075.1 of Asteroscopus sphinx. NCBI lineage: Eukaryota > Metazoa > Arthropoda > Insecta > Lepidoptera > Noctuidae > Asteroscopus > Asteroscopus sphinx. Next base: position 20,535,526 of record OX453013.1, read on the forward strand.
CATTTACCGCAAAACGTGTTTATACGTGGTTCGTAGCATCTCGTAGACATGTCTACACCGTTCTTCGAAAATTGCTACATAAACTGCTACAGCTATTCTCGGGAGAATACTTCAATGTGTAATTTAACGACAATACGGTTTCCGCCGAAACCGGTCTACCGGGGATCTTCTTGCGTATGCCTCCCACATTTGGAGCGAGGCCATCGAGAAACACGGAGAAGCGATTGCCGTTTCTCTTGACATCTCGAAGGCCTTCGACAGGGTCTGGCACGATAGCCTTATAAACAAGCTTCCTTCATTCGGCCTGCCTACTGATCTGTGTAATTGGATCTCAGACTTCCTGAGGGATCGGTCGATCCGAGTTGTCATTGACGGCTGCACGTCCGACCAATTGGCTATAAATGCCGGGGTCCCTCAGGGCTCAGTACTCTCCGCAACTTTGTTTTTGCTCCACATAAATGATCTGCTAAGACCCGGCACCTTTGGGTACGCAGACGACAGCACCGTTGTTGAGAGTTACACATCCAATGCACGAGCGAGTCGGACGCAAATCCAGTCTCTTAGAGAGGCCATGGTTGAACGCTTGAACTTGACCCTGAAAGTTGTCTCCGAATGGGGTGATGCTAACTTGGTCAAGTTCAATGCTGCTAAGACCCAGGCGTGCCTGTTTTCTGCTAAACGGAGTCAATTTGAACTTACTCCAACTTTCTGTGATGCATCCGTGCCGATAACTGACCACCTTGAGCTTCTTGGCGTGTCACTAACATCCACCCTAAACTTCGGCTCATACATAGAGTCCAAGGCTCAACTTGCTGCCAAAAAGCTGGGCATCCTCTCTAAGGTGAGGCGGTACTTCACACCTGATCAGCTGCTCAATTTGTACCAAGCACAAGTTCGGTCCTGTATGGAGTACTGCTCTCATCTCTGTGATGGTTCGGCTAAATATCAACTGGCGGCTCTCGAGTCGATTGAGAGGCGCGCCAAGAGGCTCGTTGGCAACGATGCGCTGGTCGACGCCAAACTACAAAGTCTCGAGCATCGGCGCAGAGTTGCTAGCCTATCGGTTTTTTATCGAATGCATTTCGGCGAGTGTGCGTTGGAATTGCACAATTTAATTCCCCCAAGCCCTTTCCATTATCGGACGACCAGACGCACGGCGATGCGCCACCGTTATATGGTAGATATTCCACCCTTACGCACGAACCGGTTTGCTAATAGCTTTATCATGCGTACCGCCAAAGAGTGGAATTCCTTGCCGGCGTCAGTGTTTCCCGAGAAATATAATCTGGTGGTCTTCAAGACTCGAGTGAATAGGTTTTTGCTGGGCAAGCGTGTACCATCGTCGACCGCACCATCGCTTAACATCAGGTGAGGTGGCGGTCAAACGCAAGCCCGTTAAGAATAAAAAAAAAAAAAAAAAAAAAAAAAAAATTAAATCATGTTTGAATAATGTAGAATTTTTCTGCTGGATATGCCTTATTCCGTTATCAAATAATTAATTTTACCGCATGGAAGGCGATACGTTGCTTGCTCTTGGGGCATATCCCTAGATTTCAGTGATCTAGGTATAGGACGTCCTTTATTATTATTATTTAATTTTTTTTGCCGTGGGGTAATCCTCATGGACGCACTCCGCCCGGGGTAGGCGGAGCCAGTGTCGGACTCTTACCGAATAAAACCACCACGTTGTTCCTTCAACTACCTTAGCCGGGGGCGTGGGACGTGAGTATTCACACAACCACCCCCAACAGGTCCCGGCCTGCCACAAGCAGGCGAGCCCCTTCTACCCGTGCGGCCTAACGTCAGCCGCAACCTCCTTGGTGGCGCACACGGAACACTGCACGCCACCTCACCTCATGGGCCTTTACCAGCTGCGCCAACTACACCAGCTGTGCCAACTACGCCAGCTGCTGGTCGGGCAGCAGACTACCCCGAGTCTGCTGCTTGCAGGCCCTACCTCCCATGATTTTTTATAGAGGTTTTCTTCCTCGCTGTCCGGGCGTTGAAGCCAAGACCCTCGGTCCCAAGAGGCGCGAGAACACTACTCAGCGGGCACTCCTGGGGTTACGAGATCGACGGGGGCAGGGAAGGACAGTCCCCCCGCTGCCTGCCCAGTGGCAGGGTGAGTGCACACCGGGCCCGCCCCTGCTCCTTCACTGTGCCGTCTGTTGGCAACAGAGGGACACGTGGAGCAACTCCCCACTGGCCCAGAAAGGGCCCTTCCCGCGCCAGAATATTCGCCACAGGCAATAAAATCCCCAGAAGGTTTATCCCTCGAAAGGATTTTATTGCCCATACCCAGGATGCACCGGCCAAACAACTGCCGTTCCCTCCAGACGTGTCCAGAAGGACAAGCAGCCGTCAGGCACACGTGGAGGTTTTCTGCCCAGCATCCCAGGTATACGCCGTTCTGCTTATGATATAAAATTCATTTTCATTCAGAATAACATGGCAATAGCGGATATTAACCCTAAATTGATCCCAAAGTTGTAGTTTATAAACGATTTTGCTACCAACCAACACTAACCTGTCGTTAATGTCAAGTATCCTAATAAACGGGTTGATATACCACAACCTTGCTTTCAACGTGACCAAGATACACCATTAATAATAATTTTACAAGTTTTGCAGAACAGTGATTATATGAACTTGTTTACGGGACTTGTCGCGCACAATTAAATCAAAATATAACGAACATTTTGACTAACCTCGACGTTTCGGTCAAGTTGCATTGGCCGTGGTCACGAGCAGACAACTAAAACTTCTTTTCTCCAGTATGCCAAACTTTAAATCCGTGAGTAGCAAGTGGCGAATCGGTCTGCATCACCATCTGGATTTCTTGAATTTTTTAAAAGCACACTGCGTTTGCATCGTGTAGACGAATTACCTATTTAAACTGCGAAGATCTTAAGAAGCGATGCTGCTCACTTTTTCATTTCTTATTCTTTTAATAAGTTATTTGAAGATCATCAACTCAGCCTATCAAAGTCCACTGCTGGACATAGGCCTTTCCCAAGTTGCACCACAACTATCAATCCAGTTTAGCATCTAATCCCCCCGCGCCTGCTTCACCAGCCACGGGGGCTACGCTAGCCACACCAGCTTTACAAGTCTCGCCCCGCCACGCCAGCAACACCAGCAGCGCCAGCTACGCCAGGCAGCTGACTACCCCGAGTCTGCCGCCGGCAGGGCCTATCCTCTCATAATTTTTTAAAAGAGGTTTTCTTCCTCATCCCTCATCTTCCACTGAGCCCTCTGCTAACATCAGAGCGACATGCGGAGACACGCCTAATTGGCCGATCTTGGCCCTTGAGCCCCGCGCCAGAATATTCGCCACCACAAGCAATAAGATCCCATGAAAAATAATAATGTCCCTCGAAAGGATATTTATTGCCTGTACCCAGGATGCACCAGGGCCCTGACAGTCGATAGTTCGTTTTCCTGCCATATGTTGCCACCTGTCGCGGTTTTTGTTATCTGTGGGATGTTTGATGCCATGACGTTCTAGTTATTATTATCATTGATTATTGTGTTAACAGCTGATCGAGTGCCAGTATAATCGTATTATTTTGTAATATCTTCGCTGTTTTAGCTTGAGTTGAGTTCTTCGAGACTCCAAATTCGACACAGTTTAATGATAATTCACGAGTTACCGCTTCTGTTTTCATTGCAGTATTTTGCGTGAACTTTTCGTCATAGGAAACAAGTAGAAACTAATGCTATTTCTTATCCCCAAGAATGATAATTTAGAGCCTTGTTGTTGACATTCTTTGTACCTACAAAATATAATATGAAAATAATGATGATCCTGTTTTATTTCCCTTAATCTAATCTTAAAAAGTATGACCATTTTTCTTAATTGTTAGTTAAATATTGCTTCATTATGAAATCATGATAATTGTTATGGATAGTAGAATAAATTAATTTTTGTAAATGTTTAATAATACAAATTTATATTTTATTGTTAAATTATAATGAAATACGTATTAATTTTGTTTACGTTAGATTAACAATCATAAACACAGAATTAGTTTTAAATTTTTGCTAACCATCAATCAGTTTATGCATAAATAACGAATTATGAGATTATTATTACCTATTTATATGTATAGTCTGACAACTGGTCTAACCTCCGAATGTCGGTATTACCCAGTAACTGGGTTGCGGGGGTCTGATGGCAGTCGCTCCGTGTAAAATACTGATGTTCAGCCGCATCTGGCTAGACTGGAAGCCGACCCCAATATAATTGGGAAAAGGCTCGGAGGATGATGATATATGTATAGTTATTGATTGACGATTACTACTTATTTAACTATTTATATGAAATACTGTATGTTAATTATTGTCTTGTTATACAAGAAATAAAAGGCTTTTTAATTTTTTTGTTTTTTTTTTAATTTTCGATAAACATCTTATTTATATGTTTGAAATGCTTCTATAGACTTATTTTATTATAACCGTGTTTTCATTTATTGTTTTATTGTCATATCCACGTTGTATGTAGTGTGTATTGTGTAAGTGAGGGGTGTTTTATTTATTATATAGGTACTAAGTAAATATTTCTACGTTTTCTAAGCCTCTTAGACTCTCAAACTCGACGCGGCGTTTATTACACACAAATCTCTAAATTCATATAATTATAAACGCTTTAATAAACTTCATCATTTATTAAGCACTTAAACTCTCCTCAAGACTTTATCTTTGCTTTTTCAACCAAAATTTACATTAAATCGTAATTAATTAGCTGTTTAAATTGTGTTTTTGTAAGTAAACCTTCGAAGTTACAGAGTATCGGTAATTTACCTAACTTAAATATACAATTATTAATTAATGCTTTGCGATATTGATCTGAATTTTGTATGAAATCTTCTGGAATATTTTATAAGTTCCTTAATGAGCTTTTAGGTAAATAATACTGTTAGGAATCGACGGAATAAAATGGCAACACTGCGCTATGACAGATTCACACCCCACCAAAGTTGGCCATATTGATTGTCGGCGGTTGGAGCGGGGCGCACAATTCGCTACGAGTCGTTTAACAAGACGGACGTTCTATAGCCCGACACGACTTGTCCTTTTATTTCGTAATATTGAATATTGATGTAATTACTTACTAATACCTAACCTAAAAATACAGTGCTCTCATGGTTGGTTTTGAGAGTCTTAATGTGACTATTATTGAACATACCCGCCTAGCCCCTGATAAGCAGACATTAGTTTTTAACTGTAAAAGTATGGTCACACACACCTATACATTTTTATCCTATAAACGTGCTTGTTGCTAATAATATGTAATAGTGTAAAACGTTTAATTTTAAAAGTAGATTTTACGGTCGTTTGTTCAATAGCATCACGCAAAAACTACAGATACAGACACACAGATAGACATGACCTGGGTTAAAATATAAAATATTTTTATAGAATAGAATAATCCGTAATCCGTGTTGCATGAAGTTTAATAAAATAAAATAAATAAATAAAATCTTTATTTTCAGTAAAATGTGGTTGGTACATAGGTTTTAACAAGTTAGAAGATAGCATTTTTTATGAGGTATATATCTGCTCTTGACCACAATCTAAACAGCTTTGTCAAGATGTCGATGGTCGACGATGGAGCGGGCAAACCTATTAGGTGCCGATTCATTTAAGGCGTTAGCACATCTTTGTCAGATTATTGACATGCAAACAGTGTTGTCAAAAAAAGGCCACGGAAGCAAAGCCCTGGGGTGTCAGCTAGTATTGTTTATTAATTTTACGCTTGAGTGATATCTGTTGCTAATTTCTTGCTTTTGTTGAAACGTTCGGGCAGCTCACTAAATATTTTCTACCTAGTACTGTGCCATCAAAAGTTAAACAATACCGGCCATGTGTGCATTGGACTCGCGGTTTAGGGTTCTGTACCACCACACCCGGACACTCCATACAACCGCGTTGGTTTTAGTCTTACATTTAACAGATGACGTTTGAACACGCTTCGAATGTGTGTGTTAACAGGGCTGCGGCCACCGATGACGTCTGTGTCAATTCAATTTGTAAACAATCTTTTCGAACATTTTGTTCATTAAATAACCATCTAAATTATACCTAAATATCAATCAATCAACTCAGCCTATCGCAGTCCACTGCTGGACATAGGCTTCTCACAAGTTGCGCCAAAACGCTCGGTCCTCTGCCTTCCGCATCCAGTCCCCCCCAGCCACGTTCTTTAGGTCGTCGGTCCACCTGGCAGGGGGGCGCCCTACGCTGCGTTTGCCGATACGCGGTCTCCACTCAAGGACTCGTCTGCTCCAACGGCCATCGGTCCTTCGATAGACATGGCCAGCCCACTGCCACTTCAGCTTACTGATCCTACAAGCTGTCGGTCACTCCGGTTCTTCTCCGGATAATCTCGTTACGGATTTTATCCTTCAAAGAAACTCCAAGCATAGCGCGCTCCATAGCTCGCTGAGCGACTTTAAATTTGTGGACTAGCCCAACTGTCAGTGTCCACGTCTCGGCACCGTAAGTCATGACTGGCAGGACGCACTGGTTGAAGACCTTTGTCTTCAAACTTTGCAGTATAGGCGAAGAGAAGACTCGGCGAAGTTTACCTAAATATGTTATAACGCAATCGGTTATGTTAAACACAGAACAAAATAATCACGTTTTGACAGTAAACATATCCATAAATGTTCAAAGTCCATAAAAAAAGCTTCGGTTTTTGTCGTGTCTTGATGAAGACAAGCAACCAAAAATAGCAAAAGTACCTAACTCTTGTTGACCGGATTAGGATAACAATCATCCGTTCCAGGACAAAAATAACTGATGTCACTCGGAAAGCTGCCATGCTGAAGTGGAGCTGGGCTGGACACATCTGCCGCATGCCAGACGACCAATGGGCCAAACGTACGACCCAATGGGCCCCCACAAATGGCAAACGCCAACGCAGCAGGCCCAGACGGAGATGGCGGGATAAACTGGACAACTTTCAAAAAGACTGGTCCTTATTAGCCACAGACAGAAGGAGGTGGAAGGAGAGGAGGGAGGCCTTTGCCCTGCAGTGGGACTGTACAGGCTCTTAATAATAATAATAATTTGCAATGGGTTTGACTACACGGATCCCGGGATCAATGAGAGAGGCCATAGTAAAAAAGTTTTTTTTTTTGACTGTTTTATTACGTTTAAATAGATATAGCCCTGTGGCAGACAGACATATTGACTGAAGGACAGACGTCGGAGGCAGAGTAATAGGGTCCTGCTGGCACCCTTTGGATACGGAACCCTAAAAAACATCTTTCCATAAAACTTTATCTCTAACTTTTGATTACCTTTGCTTTGCAGTAGTTCAGTTAACTAACAATTTCATTGAAGTTTTATTTTCTCGCGTCGCCACTAGCTTTTTAAACAAAGTGGACTTTACAGATGTTAAACAAGGACCGTGTACAAGTTATTTTGTGTAACAACACAACTTTTATACTTTCAGAGCGTCGCCTATTATCCCAGTGACTTAGCTTGCTAAGAATAATGCCACAAGTTACCAACGCAAGGCATCCCATTAAAAGTTCATGCCGACACTACAGAAAGCGCAAACTTAATTATGTCAAGTAGAAAATTTACTAGACACCAATAATTTCCTTTAAAATTCCCTTTGCTAAGTCCAACTTAAGTTCAAGTGTTTGAGTAAGTTAATTATCCTTTGTTTGAAGCTGTAAATAATGGAATAGTTGTTATATTTTTCTATTTTAAGTAATTTGTGATGTCTGCAAGAGATCTGAAGATATATTTTTCCAGACGTCAGAGTTTAATTCCTAAAAAAAAAAGTAAAAGTTATCCCTGTCTCTGCGAGTCTTTTCCCAATTATGTTAGGATCGGCTTCCAGTCTAACCAGATACGGCTGAACATCAGTATTTTAAACGGAGCGACTGCCATGAGACCAACCCAAGCAACCCAGTTACTGGGTTATATCGACATGCACAGATTAGCTCAGCTGTCAAACTTTCGGGCTTCTGACTACCCGTAACGACTGCCTAGACGTAGATATTCATACAGCCGAAACAGTGACTTATCCAAAGACAGACGCGGCTAATGCAGCTTTACCTTGTAGATCTTGCAATCAACATGGTTATTACTTAGCCACGGAGGGGCTCGTGGCTAAGTAATAACCATGTTGATTGCAAGATCTACAAGGTAAAGCTGCATTGCATTCCTCTGAAATTGTTATAATTATACCTATAACACGATTTATTTATTTCATTTTGTGGCTCCTCGTTTTATTACGAATAATACGATGCTAGATAGGCTAGCAAGTATTTTTTAAGCTCCTTTAAAAACCACGGAATCCTTACGAAACGAATAGCTCGAGGCTAGTGGCAGTGTGATTTACAAAGTATATTTATTTCTCAGCTACACACTTTAAACAAAGATAACAACAGAATGAAACACGTGTTCCAACAACAAAATACAAACGTCTGACACAACATATTTTAACTCCCTCCACAATCATATGTAAATCTCTTACTCCAAAGCTGCAAGCAAACAAACATATTACTCATCCAACCACACATTTCCGGGGAATAAAATAATATTTCTAACATTTTCTCCATAAAAATAAGAGTATCATAGGGACAAAAATACGAGACGTCACAACATAAATCTTCGTTAGGCTTTGATAAGTGCGCCTTACGCCCCCCGAGTCTTATAACAATGGATACCATTACTTATATCTTAACTTCTTGACAAATTTTGGCCATTTAGACCACTTTTAGTGGGACCCTCTTCCATTTATGGAAAACCTTGTCTTACAATAAAAAAGGGATTGAGAGCTTTCACAGTTTGTATTGAAATGGAAAAGAAAAAGGGGAAAAGTTGAAATGAGAAATGTCGGAAATTAAATAAAGTGATGTACCCATATCATACAAAGATGGCTGTGGTGCCTGAAGCTAAAAACAAAAGTTCTATTGTAAATATTATGCTGATATATGTACAGTATGTAACAAAAACCCTGTTGTTCCTGTGAGCTACGTTATCAGAATCGATATTCATACGTAAGGACACAAATCATTTGGAAAAACTCTTCAATAAAAATAATCAAATTAAATATTAAATCAATATAAATTGTAAATTTAAAGTGATATAATCACTTTTATTGAAGACTATACTTCACTTTTTTTATTGAAGAGTTTTTCCTAATGTGTTGTGATATCGCTTCTGATAACGTAGCTCACAGGAACAACAGGGTTTTTGTTACATACTGTATAGATCAGTACGCCAATTTACGTATCTAAAGAAGTGCAGTTGTAAGTTGCGGTTAAGTATCGATCAAAACAATACTTTTCGTATTCTCTTAACTACGGTGATCGCTTTCAGAAATGTACTGCAACGTCACTGCAACTTGATCGGCGCGTCATGAAATTATGTGAATTAGGGCCCAGCTATATTGGAATTGACACAGTGTCTGAGACCCATATTCTTAGGTTGTTTCCTCGAACGTTTCTAGACTCAAACTCAGTCAACGATGCCTTGAAGGGTTCCCTCAGATAAAATCAAAATTGGTATTCTAAGACATTTCCTCAATGTGTCTTGAGGAAATAAATAACGCCGCGACGGGTAATTGTATGGGTACATGTATTCCATAAATTCGTCAAAATCAATCATTTGCCAGAATAGCAACAGCAATAGTCACATTGCAAATGGCACTTTTCCAGTCATGAAAAAGCCTAAGGTTGGTTGCGATGTACCTTGAGTTCTTCCTCACCTTGAGTAAAGAAAACTATCAATTGACGGAGATGTTTTGCAACTGTGAATAGCACGTAGGAAATATTGTAGTCAGTGAGGTTGAGCGGAGTCTAGAAACGTTTGTGGAAAAAACTTAGAATATGTGTTTGAGAGCTGGGATTATAGTTTATTTATTTCACCAAAAATTGCAACATTAAACTTAGAGCTACTTGATTCATCATCCGACATTATCTCAAAATCATTTTGTTGGATATGACAACCCTTTTAAAACTTATCCCAACATTTAATACTCATGAATCATAGACTAACTGTGCATGAATGCCAGATTACGCGTTTCCGGCCTCGGTGTGTGACAAGGTGTTCAGGTGGAAAACGAGCCTCTGACGACATTACTAATATTTGGGAGCATCTGCTGCCGAACTAGGTAGGAAACTTTACCTCGGCAAGTAAGCTAGGTCGCTGAATTATATATTTTAAGAAAAAAAAAAATACATTGTAGATACAGTTTTTCCGCTGGGTGTTTGAAATATGTACCTACCTATTTAAAACACAATAATGATACATGGTAAAACTTACAGCTAAGAAACGTTAAAAAAAGTTTTAAGTTGGAATCTAAAAAACATCTAAATACAAGTAAAATAACAATTCAAACGTATGACTCAGTTACCTCAAAACATTTATAACATTCGTATTCTACTACCGCTATTAATGTCAGATTGTCCTTTATGGCTTTATAATATTCCTGTTTCGCTCACAGACTTCCTTTTGCATGAGGGAAATTATTGTAAGTACTTTGAATGGAACCGTAGAGGTGTGTGATATGGGAACATAATACCGTACACATCTGTATCCCCCATCATAAGTGTTTTTTATGATGAGAAGTGTAATAAAATATGACTAAATATCACAGACCAGTAAATGTAATAAAATATGATTTATATACGTGTTGTGTTTATAGAAAAGTGATCCTGTTAAGAGTCGGGCATAGGAACTATATAGTAAGATATACAAATACTACTTGCATAGATTAAAATTTACATTTAAATCAAATACTGAAAATATTAAATTGTTTTTTTATATTTTTTATTGAAATAACTAGTTTATTTAGTGTTTCATGTGTCAAACTTTTCTTATAGTTTGATCAGGGTGTCTAGTGTGAGATTGACACATATCGCATACTTCCATCGAATTCGACAACTTTCATTCCTAAATCAATAGTCCCTCCTAATATCCACCAGGAACGCTACTGATTTATGAATTCGTTGGAAGTATCGGTAAGTGTCAATCTCGCACTAAGCACCCAGTATATTTCAATTTCAATTTCTTTATGTGCTTAAATGTGGTAGATACAGGTGTCAGGTACAATTAAGTTCGGCACATTTGACACCGTAATTGGCAGTAGTTATAGCAGTAAAAGATCCTATATTAATTCCTCAATTATCTCATAGAACTAAACCAGGACGTAAATTAACAACGAGCGTAATTTAAAAGTTAAATAACCAGTCCCAGACTTTACGTGAAATTAACTTTGCATCCATTTTCAACTATTTTGTTTCGGATTCAGCAAATTAACAAATCTATCCGCAGACCGCTCTAAAGTTTAGACATCACTGTCGCTACGAGAATAAATTGCCCGAGTTGTAGCCCGGCCGAAACCGACGAAGCCCTCTTGAGGGCACTTCGACTAAGAAATACTATTTTAAAGGACTTTTCACATTGCACTAGGCTTTCATGTGTCATTTTCGATGATACAAAGCCACAAAAAGTAAATAAAGAATTTTTCATAAAAAATTTTGGTCAAAAAGAGGTAATTTATTACTGGAAAATACTTCATGAATAGAATTTCACTGTAGTCCTGAAATGTCAGAATTGTGAAATGAAATTATTAATTAGAAGAGAAACTTAAGTTTCAGTAAATGTAATTAAGTATCCTTAAATATTTATGGTAGCATAAAAACTTTTATTTCACTTGAATAATTTATTTTGGCCTATTTTGTTTATATTTTTATTTTTAGGTCCTTTTATTCTAACCAAATTTTCATTAACAATTTTTTTTAATTACGCTTTTTTATATAAAGTGAAATAAATTATACGCTGCTTAAATAATGGACTACTTTTTGTTCATAAAAATAACAATTTAGTGAGTGAATAACTTTTGATAACCAGTGAGGTAATTGTGTAATGCATTCACATTGACATTAGCCTTCATTTTGAAATGACAACAATATCCATTGCGTGGTACATAGTTGCCGATAAGACGAATTGTCAAAACAGACGGAGCAATGAACATTGAAATCCTATTGATTGCGATCGCGACTGAGTTACGCAATTCGGCAGCAGGATTGGCAAATGGTTTTATGATTGACGTCAGATTAACGTGTAGCGTTCATAATGAAGCGAAATAAAGAAGAAGAATCAACTTGACAAATGACATCTAGTCGCAGTAAACGCCCGTCGGCCACATGGATTTCATGAAGGAGAAGCAGCTTGATAAAGTCACCTGATCGTCGTACCCATGGTGGCTTCAAAAAAAGGAAAGAAGGAAAAGAGCAAGTTTTACAAAGTCACCCAAACGCCGTTTACGCCCCTAGTAGCTTTAAAAAAAATTTGAAGGAGAATCAGCTTGACAAAAGTCACATGGTTGTAGTTTACGCCCGTGGTGGCCTAATAAAAAATAAGGAGAATCAGCTTGACAAAAGTTATATAGCCGTAGTTTGCGCCCGTGGTAGCGTTATACAAAAGAAAGAGAATCAGATTATAATAAAATGACAAGCGTTTTTACAGATATTTCTAAAAAAAATGTTTAATCTACCGTACAATTCTTTTATTTTTTTATTAATTAAAATCGTTTCGGCAATAGTCGCTCACAGTATCATTATGTTTTACAGTGTAGCGTGCTGTTTGGGACTAATTTTTTTATAACTGGGTTCCAAACAGGTGGTAACTGCCAACCAAAGCTTTCGAAGCGTCGGAAAAACCGATTTAAATAATATACGCGATGTAGTCCGGTTAAACTTGTTTTATTATAAATGATGTGTAGTGATCGCGAAAACCTAAGCTGATAATTAAAGAGAATCAGCTAAACAAAAGTTATCTTTTCGTCGTTTACGCCCATGGTGGGCTTATAAAAAAAGAAGGAGAATCAGCTTGACAACGCCTGCGGTCGCCTTATAAAATAAGGAGAATCAGCTTGACAAAAGTCGTCTAATCGTCGTTTACGCTCAGGGTGGAACTAAAACAAATGCTAAAAAATACATCCAGAAAACTGGATATATTTGTTTAATTCTTTAATATAGCCTACAAGCTCCTTAGCCTTAACCATAAGTTACAATACACTTGAGTTTTCACACCCAAACCGCGTGACTGGCTCCCGATGTTATCCTACAACTTTTTGGTTTTCTTTCAGCTCCATATTATTTATCCTAGATAAAATAATCCTACGGGAAACTTTTATTTCACTACTTTTTCTACTTTGAAAAGGCATAAGGGATTGGCTATCTTCCAATAAAGACAACTATTCTGAAGCGGAAATAGATATGATGAAAAATTGTGCTTTGAATTGTGGTAGAAACAGGACCTAAACCAATAGGAAAGTTAATATTAAATATAGGATTTTCGTATCCTTTATTCGAGGATCGTCCGCAAGTCAATAATAGGGTTTTAAGAGGCTACTTTCGTATTGTGGTTTTATTTGCGGGTTGCGAAGGTCTATATAAAATCACTAGAACTGAATTCTATTGAATCTATTCTCAAATATTGGATGTTATCCCACACAAATCAGTAATAGAGATTCTTGTGAAAAAGCTCGTCCGGGGAAGTATCACTACTGTACCTTTTTCTGCCGCCAAACATTGATGCTTGCATTGCTGTGTTCCAGTGTGAACGGTGCGGGTGCCGATGAAATAAGAATCACATGAGACTTTCCATATTTAGGTTTTAGTTTGGCAAACGTGGTTTGCAATACCATTTAGGCAACAACATAGATGGTATAGCAATTGTTATGGGCAAAGGTAACCGCTTAACATCAGGTGGGTCTTTAGGTCGTTTCGACATTCTAAGCTTTATATTTTTTTGAACGAATTTAAGTTTATATTTCTCGAAATTAAATCAGTTATCTAAAAAAACGTAAACTAGTACATAGTATGCACTATTCTTTGATGTGACATGATACATACGTACAAAATAAAATAATACAAAAAACGCGCTTATGCTCTGAATTATGCCTCAACATCACTATCATTTGACATAGATAGTGCCCAGAAGACTGGCAGCTACAGAAACAAAAAAACCAAATACTTTATACAATTTTTAAGGCAATCACGGCAAATTATATCATTATTATTACCTTTGCTGAGCAAGCGTGAACCGTCGTCGACCGCACCATCGCTTAACATCAGGTGAGGTAGCGGTCAAACGCAAGCCCGTTGAGTATAAAACAAAAACTTATTAAAGATGTACATTTATTTTCTTCTACGAGAGATCACACATGGCATGCACTAAAGCAAAGCTTTTAAAAGAAAAGTAATTATTTCCAATGACAAGCTCCCGTCTCTTTGGTCTGATTCCTCGCCAATAAAGGTTAAAGAACTAATTAAGTCGGGGAACATATAAAAGTGGGGCCTTTATACCTCTTACTTTGACGTTATTTTCTTTTCGGAGCACACCAGTACCGACATATTGGTTTTCTTATTAAGGTGAATGAAGCAGCCAAGTGGCGCCGCCATCAGTAAAAAAAAATATTACTTGCATAATACACCATTTATCGTAAATTCGTTTTTAACAATTGAATTACAGGTACTGCAGTTTAATCCGAAACTATAAACTCTGTAAAATATAGTTCGCTGTAGTTGCAGATAGAAAAATGCCAAAAGTAAATGTGGCCATTTTTCGCACTTTTTCTATCTACAACTACAGCGAAGCATAATTTACATAGTTTATAGTTTCTGATTACAGTACAGCCCCCATAGCCAACTTCCAATCTACAATCGTCAACGCTATAGAAAACAATCAAAATGTATGGGAATGACATATCTCAACGAAAAAGTCATTCGTTGGCAGTACCTAAACTTCAATGGTTATAAACGAATTTTAGATTAAATGCTGTATCCAGCGACTAATCATTTTTTTACCAATAGGGACATAACTTGGCTGCTACATTCCGCTTAAGCTTCTATGTGGTCATCTTGAACTAAGTTTACGGGGATAAAATCAAAACATGGCAAACTCATGGCAGACTGAAGTATGCGGGTGTCATCGTTTTGAGCGGCGGGTGTTTTCTTGAACCACCCGCGGTTGGTTTTTCGTAACGTCGCTGTCCGTAACAAGATATGCTGAATCACGACACACAATGCTGACAGTTTCGGCGGGCATACATGTAGACATACCACGACGCGAACACTTCTCGATTACCGTATTCCATGAGGAGGACAACCTATATCCATCTTCCAGATTGAAATTTTTATATTTCTTTATCTCAATCGCTTCTCTTACAATTCTGGGATAGTAATGACGATCAGTGGAGAGGATTTTCGGGTCGTGTAGCTCAATCTAATGGTTTGGTCCTGAATCGAGCAAATGTTTGGCTATGGCAGATTTGACCACTTACCGCCTTACCGCTGTGATGTGCTCCTTCCCTCAAAATGTTTGTCATGTTTTGATTTTATTGTGCGCGACAAGTCCCGTAAACATAGTTCAATATGAGTAAAATTCGCGAAAGTTTAAAAACTTCTATGTGGCCATCTGTTTAACAATTTTGTTGTCATAAAAAAATCAAGTAGTTTATTAGGTAATTGTGACTTGTAAGTATTGTCATGTTATCTTGTCACTCAGTCTTGTCTTGTTCTGGGTGGTGAAACCGAAATTATTAGCGAAGGGCAACTTACAACATAATTATTTGAATGTAAGTATATGAGTTTTTGATTTTATCTTAAATTGAGAATCATGAATAATAGCAGTGCTTGCGAACGATAAAACAACAAATAAACCTATTTCTTTACACTTTTACGAGGAATCAAGGTATGGAGTTCCTCAAGGGAATAGCTTTGGACCAAGTTATGTTTGGCAGCTAGTAGTCAGACTTTGTTTGTCACTGAGGGACCTATTGACGTTATACAGAGAAAATTAAGGAATGAAACACTTGACACTACAGTTCCTTCACCTCTCATAAACTAAGTCAGCTCTTATAATGTACCCCTAGGAACAGTAGGAACACATTTCACAGACAACAAAAACAATTTCGACAGTACATAAACACATTCAGTGGTTTACTTGCTAGCTGAAGTTTTTGTGTTGAACTCAACAACCCCGTTTTAGAGTTTGAAGTTTTGTTTAAGGTTGTGGTACAAGACGATAAAATCTGTGCAACTCTTCACTTGGTTTATGTCCCTATTGTGAATTGTACATTTGGTAGCGTGCAATTGTTTGTGTTTTGTACATAACTGGGTATACCTCCACACTCGTTACAACTTAAAATGAAAAGAATGCTGTCTTTAATATGTTCAGTGTAGCCCATTGTGTTTTTTGTATCTTAAATACTTAAGTAATTATCCCAATAAATGTGTCAACTTTCTGAAAAAAAGAATCTGTTTATTTATTATACCGCTGCTGGATGACCTTAAATGTTTGATCTCAAAAGTTGACCATATTCTATCTTTATCATTTACTAACTTTTTCCCGCAGCTTCGCCCGCGTAAAATCCCTTCAGCTGTTTCAGCGTGATTGAAGGCCAAATAAAAATCCATACTATCGCATTTATAATATTAGTAGGAAGTAGGATTTCAAATGAATTAAAATCGCTAATAGGACGGTAGCATTGAGAATGACATTCAATTTTAATCAGATATCCAAAATAATGATAAAGGTTGACAAGTAAACTAAACCGCTTTTCGCCAGCAGCATCAAGTCACGATGATTGGAATTTGTCAATCAAACAAAAGGTGATACGGGGAATTTTCCGGTAAATACTATTTCTACGTATCGGGGTAGCAAAATAGAAATATTATTCGTCAATCCTGTTCATTTAGGTTTATGTTTTCTAGGTAGGTATCTAACAAAGTGACAACGGTATTTTTTTCTCTTCACTCTTTATAGTAAAACCAATATATTTTATATACTTTCTTATTTCGGCACCAATTTCAAACTTTTTCTGTCTAAGAATAGACCCGTTCGACGCTTTAATAGAATTAGTTAAATTGTATACCGGGTGACAACAACACATAACATAACATCACGCCTGTATTTCCCCGAAGGGGTGACGAGTGTTTTCTAAGAAAACTTTTTACCTTGGTATTCCCAATATTACTATGGTTCTACCCAAGTTAAAGCTGTAATTCGAAAAAATTACAATGAAAATCAAAGTCACAAGTATGCAGTCCTAATTGAAATACAATCCGTCAAAGAAACGACAGCGCCAAAATTGTTATAAAATATGAGCATATAAATTTACCAAGTGGAGAAAAAAGGTCCCTTGTCATACAAGGGAATTGAAACTGATCACTATGCTTTCTTACTGTGTGTTCCTAGTTCAAATAATTCCTTCCATACTTCCTTACGATATTTCTCTTCAACACAAGTTTTTTATGGTAAAGAATAGCTAAAGCTAAAACAAGCTAGAGGCCCACCTGATGTTAAGGGGAATGTAGCAGCCAAGTGGCGCCCCCATCAGTAAAACAATTATTACTCGCTGAATACATCATTTATCGAAAATTTGTTTTTAACGATTGAAGTACTACTGTAGTTTTCTATTGTTAAAAACGAATTATCAATATATGAAGTATTAAGCGAGTAATTATTATTTTTTACTGATGGGGGCGCCACTTGGCTGCTACGTTCACCTTAAGTGGTTACATATAAGGCATATGTAACCAGTTAACATCAGGTGGTCACAACAGCACAGCCGTAAAAAATGTTGGATTTTATTAAATCTAATATTTTCAGTGCATTCAAAGATGAACACTTTGCTTTTAAACCATCTAAAACACGTCTATAGATATACAGGACAAACTTTTAAAATGCAAATTTTATCTCATTTTACTTGTCGGACATAAATTGCAGAAAAAAAAACAAGAACTTAGAAAACTGTAACGCAATTTAATAGCCTACCAACGCGCGACGGACCATGGCATGAATTTTTACGAGTAGGTATAAATCCCGTAAAAGTCCAATGCTAAAATTCTTCTGCCTCATACATAGTTAAGATACCAGCATATTAACAAGACCAGCAGTGTGATATGCTACTTACAGGATGGCGAAACGAGCTAAAGGCCCACCTGATGTTAAGTGGTTACATATGCCTATAACAACTGCAATAAATACCACTTACGCTATGTCCCAAGTGGTATTGCAAATGGCGTTCGCAAACCAAGTCATGAAGATGGAAAATCTCATGTAGTTGTAAATTTACCTTTTTACTTGTATTACTTTTCACAACGGAACACAGCAATGCAAGCGTTACTGTTTTGTGGTCAGAAATAAATAATTTTATAGACGAAGTGCTGCGAACAATCATAGTGAAGCCAATAAAACCATGTTCCTCCGTGTACAAACCAGCGCTGCGGCACACACATGCGCCTTAAAGATATTTGTTTTTGGCGATGCTTACTGGACGATGCTGCGACATGTGTACTGAGAGCGGTAAGCACGGTTTGATGTGCATGTGTTTGCGTTAGCGCTGGCTTGTACAAGGAGGAGTATGGTTTTGTTGGCTTCACTATGAATGTTCGCAGCACTTCGTCTATATTTTTTACTATTTTGATATAGGTAGGTAAGTGGTGACAAAAAATATTTGGAATTTACATACCTATGACTTTGAAACCACCACCACTACATCCTACCTTAAAAACTGGGGAACTGACCAAAGTATTAATTAGCCTTTGGGAAAAATCCCCAGGCCAAGAACACTCGAAAACGCTACTTGTGGGCTTCAAAAAAAGGTTCACGAAAGAAGCGCTTTCGTTGAACAAGAATCAGATAAGAATCCTGACAAGAACCCTTACTAGGCACTGCAAGCTGAATAAACACCTTCACAGGATGGGCCTCAGTGATACCACAGTTTGCAGGTTTTGTCGGGATAAGGATGAGACGCCCATCCATATCCTACGCGAATGTGATGCAGTGCACCACATCAGAAGCCAGCATCTTGGAGGCCACGTCATCTCAACGCAGGAGATCAAATCCTCCTCCCCCAAGGTCATAGTCGACTTCATGATTGACTTGCAGCTTGGGGAAGTGCTGTAATGCTGCAAGAGGCGTCACAATAGATCTTATCAGGTCGCAGTGGCTTAGGGGCGTTCAAGACCCCTACCTCTTTACTCAAATAATAATGACTTTGAAAAAATTGCTATCGTATATTATGGTTTTGAAATGATGATGGTTTCTTATGAAGCATCTTGGTGTAATTATAATTTACATTGAAGCAACATTATCCAAGCTCATTACAGGTGTTTATTAGGCCAGTGAAAATTAGCAGTATTGTTCGAAGGCTTCTGGAGATCCGTAATTTTGAAACCGCTAAGAAATTAATGGGAGCGAGCGTAGGCCTGTTTGAATATTATTTTAATTTCAAGACTTTCGCAACTCGGTTTATATTTTCTTCGTTCAGAATCTAATTTCGATTCGTGTGCCGAAGTTTTGCGACAGCTGTTCGATGAAAATTATAATAGTTATTCAGTGTCTGTGCCTTTTTATTAAAGGGCCATCTCTATGAATATTAAATCTTGGAATAATAATTAGATTTATTTCTCAGGCTCTTTGGTTTATTGGACGCAAAAACGACAGCTTAGACGTGGGCAGAGTGAGATTGTATTTTTTTTTGAGAATTTTAAATTATTTCCCTTTACAGTGATAGTGAAACATTCAAACAGACGATCATATTTGGTTCGGTTCAGGACAACAAATGTGGTGTTCAATCAATCTAGATTTATTCATAATCTCGGCAGACTGCTCTCTACACGAATGATTTGGTTCGATAGAAGACTGCTGCCGAATTCCGTAACTCACTCGCGATCGCAATCATCTGGATTTCAATGTTCATTGCTCCGTGTATTTTGACAATCCGTGTTATCCGGCAACTACGTACCACGCAATGAATGTTGCTTTAATTTCAAATCGAAAGCTAATGTCAAAGTGAATACCATTACAAAATTGCCCCACTCATGGTATAATAACATGTTTCACCAGGTATTCTCTTCCCGCAATGACAGCGCGATGCCTCCAAGCTACGTCACGATCAGTGTTGCCATTGATTGATATCTTCAATATACTTAAGGAGATTTTTGTTCATAATGAATATAAAATAAATTCATAACTAGCCTAAATATTTCTTATCTCGTGTTATTCATCTAATTAGTTATTAAAGGAAAATGTATAAAATTACTAGTAAGTAAATGAAATAATGCATTTTGCTCGGGTAATTTATTTTCACAAAGTGGCAGCACATCCAACTGATAAGTGTCACGCTAACAGCCCGCTATTGGTTCCACGGCTGATGACGTAGTACGGAGGCAATCACGTGACCTAGCTCTCACGGGAAGAGACTACCTGGTGAAACATCTTATTATACCATGGCCCCACTGGATCTCGTGGTCCGGACCGAAACAAATCCGATCGTCTATTACGGCTTTTACTCAAAACATCTGACGGCCATGCGTAAATTGTAAATAAATAAATAAATATATATTTGCGACATTTTACACAGCACCATCTAGTCCCAAACTAAGCATAGCTTGTACTATGGGTACTAGACAATGGATATAATACTTATATACTTCTTTTTTGTAAATACATACTTATAATACATGAGAAACACCCAGACCAACACAGCCACCTATATTAATCACACAAATATTTGTGGATTTTTATTTATTTTATAATTGTGGATGCACGATACGGTCATGTACATATAATATAGCATAATACGCGGAATATTTATAATTTTAACGCATTAACGTATGCGGAGCGCAATCTAAAGATATAAATTCTGGAAAGAAAAATTCACTCAGAAGCAGGATTCGAACCTGCGACTTTGGGGTAATTGTGTAATGCATTCACATTGAAATTAGCTTTCAATTTGAAATTACAGGAATATTCATTGCGTGGTACGTAGTTGCCGATAAGACGGAATGTCAAAACATACGAAGCAATGAACATTGGAACTGATTGCGATCGCGCCGCAATTCGGCACTTGGTTCAGTAGATCAGTGCTTTGTCTGCTAAGCTATCGTGAAATCTGCTCGTGGATTTAACTTCCACTTTGCAGCATAATACACTTTTTATCTTAACTATTATAAAATTGTAAACGTCTGTTTGTTTGTTTGTTTGTTCCAGCATCACGCTAAAACTACTGGACCGATTTTGATGATTTTTTTTTTGTTTGAAAGCTGATGATCTGACTTAAAAACTGGTATGGGTTTTGAGAAAGAAAGAAAGAAAGAAAAAAAGAAAAAACTTAATTCGTGGGTTGCGTACTCACCCGACAGATCGAAGCTTCTATGCATTTGCACGAGCGGATAGTAATGTACGATGGAGTGGAGTGAAGTGGAGTGGACAGGGGATGGGACTGGGGATGGGACTGGGGACGGGACAGGGGACGGGACTGGGGACGGGACAGGGGACGGAACATGGGACGGGAAATGGGACGGGACATGAGACGGGACATGGGACAGGACAGTGGGACGGCACATGGGACTGGACACAGGACAGGACATGGGACAGGACATGGGACATGGGACGGGATGATAGTGATATAGTGAGATAGTGGGACGGGACGATAGTGATATAGTGAGATAGTGGGACAGTGGGATAGTGGGACAGTAGGACAGTGGCAGTGGGACGGTGGGACGGTGGGACAGTGGGGCAGTGGGGCAGTGGGGTAGTGGGGCAGCGGGGCAGCGGGAGAGTTCGCCAGTGGGGCAGTGGGATAGTGGGGCATTGGGGTAGCGGGGCTGTGGGGCAGTGGGTTTGTGGGGCTGCGGGACAGTGGGGCAGCGGGGCAGCGTGACGGGGCAGCGGGGCAGCGAGGCAGCGGGGCAGTGTGCCAGCGGGGCAGTGGAGTACCGGGGCAGTGGGATAGTGGGGCAGTGGGACAGCGGGTCCGTGGGGTAGTGGGGTTGCGGGGCAGTGGGGAAGTGGGGCAGTGGGGCAGTGGGGTAGCGGGGAAGCGGGGCTGTTGGTTACCGGGGCAGTGGGGTAGCGGGGCAGCTGGGCAGCGGGGAAGCTGGGCAGTTGGTTTCCGGGGCAGTGGGGCAGTGGGTCATCGGGGCTGTGGGGCATCGGGATAGTGGGGCAGCGGGGCAGATGGGTAGTGGGGCAGTGGGATAGTTGGCCAGCGGGGCAGTGGGGCAGCGGGGCCGTGGGGTAGCGGGGTAGCGGGGCAGTGGGGTAGCGGGGCAGCGGGGCAGAGGGGCAGCGGGGCAGCTGGGCCGCGGGGCAGCTGGGCAGTGGGGCTGTGGGTTACCAGGGCAGTGGGGCAGTGGGATAGAGGGGCAGCGGGGCAGCGGGGAAGCGGGGCAGTTGGTTACCGGGGCAGTGGGGCAGCGGGGCAGTGGGGTAGCGGGGCAGCAGGGCAGATGGGCAGCGGGGCAGTGGAGCAGCGGGGTGGGGCAGCGGGGCAGTGGAGAAGCGGGTTGGGGCTGCGGGGCAGTGGGGCAGCCGGGCATTGGGCAGCGGGACAGCGGGGCAGTGGGATAGTGGGGCAGCGGGGCAGTGGGGCAGTGGGGTAGCGGGGCAGTGGGGAAGCTGGGCAGCGGGGCAGTGGGGCAGCGAGGCTTTGGGGTAGCGGGGCTGTGGGGTAGTGGGGAAGTGGGGCAGCGGGGCTTTGGGGTAGCGGGGCAGTGGGGCAGCGGGGCAGCTGGGCAGCGGGTCTGTGGGGCAGTGGGGTAGTGGGGCAGTGGGGTAGCGGGGCAGTGAGCCAGCGGGCCAGTGGGGCAGCGGGGCAGTGGGGCAGTAGGATAGTGGGGCAGCGGGGCAGTGGGGTAGCGGAGCAGTGGGGCAGCGGGGCAGTGGGGCAGTGGGGCAGTGGGGCTGCGGGACAGTGGACTGGACTGGAATGGACTGGACTGGACTGGACTGACGTGGGTTAGCAGAAATTAACGCGAGCGGAGCCGCGGGTAAAAGCTAGTAAATTATAAAAATAGGAAGAAGATTATTTTAATTTTCCAGTATAAGCTGATCTCGGATTATACGGAAAGCCTATACAATGCTAGGTCAGCTTATACTGGAAAAGTACAGCTTGATGTGTAGCCCTGTTTACCTACCTATCACGATATTAATCCTACTTTAAACCATGAATTCCATATTTCCACATCACAAAGGGTCAGCAGGGCAATTGCGTAACTCATTTGACAGTTTCATTTTGATGTAAAATTGAAGCCGATGTTGATAACATTGCAATCAAGCGTTGGAATTGTGTAACGACATAGCGTCGCCTCAGTGCTTGAATGTCCAACCGACCATTGACCCAATTTTACCGGAGACGTTTTTTTTAGTTTATTATTCATCATCATCATCTCAGCCGAAAAACGTCCACTACTGGATAAAGGCCTTCATCCAGTAGCTTATTATTGATTTAAGAGAAATATTTTAAAAACTTTGATGATTTAAGAATAATGTATAGTATTATTACATCATTCTTAAAACTTCAAAGTTTAAAAAATATTTCTCCTTAATCAATAATAAATGAAAAAAAACGTCTCCGGTAAAATTTGGTCAGTGGTCGGTTGGACATTCAAGCACTGAGGCGACGATAGAGAGACTTCATTGTGAAGTAAATGACTAAATATACGCTCTGTAAACATTTATACGACAGACATCAACTTGTCATTTTTGCTTCCTTTATTCCTCGTTAAACAATATCATTCCTCTTCAAGCTTTATCTTACATTTAATTTTATAATAAATCCCTCCGACATCGTAATCCTACTGATTTTTGTAGTTACGCAATTCGAATTGTATCATTTTTCCGGATTCAGACGTTTAAATTTATATTTTGTTGATTGCGATGCAGTTACACAATTGCCCTGCAGGTCAGTTTGTCTTTTTATCCTGCTGTTATTTCCGATATCTCAATCCTATTTTCTCTAGAGATATTGACCGTTGTGGATGCCATGTAAAACGCTAGCAGGACAAAGCCTTCACCACACAGAAC
The DNA here is from genome assembly GCA_949699075.1 of Asteroscopus sphinx. Lineage (NCBI taxonomy): Eukaryota > Metazoa > Arthropoda > Insecta > Lepidoptera > Noctuidae > Asteroscopus > Asteroscopus sphinx. The sequence goes on from OX453013.1 coordinate 20,559,379, forward strand.
GCGGTTAGGCAAATTGTGCACTGTGATTTGTGACTTAAGCTACGCGATTCCAGATCGCTTCAATTTTAGAGAGATTGTTGTTAATACGTGTAGAGGAAATGTTAGCCTCAATGTTAAAACACCTTTACTCGATCCGCATCCCTTGTGGCAAAATGGCAAAAGCTTTATAAATACAACCCTATTTTTAGTTTATACTAAACTTCTTATGGGGTCATTGTACTAATGATTATGAACAACTTTTACTATGGGCAAACCCTGAAATGGCGAAAAAAAAATCTGCTGTTCCCTTCTTTTGGTCGATTGGTGTGAACACAAATGTAGGGATCAGATGTTTTTTTTTTCGCGATTACTGGGTTGGTCCTATAGTAAAAGTAGTTAGTTAGTTAGTGTTCGTTATCTGCTTGAGGAGTAAATTTTAATGCAAAAGTTTCTATTGTTAAAGTTTTGCTATTCTGTTGTACACTTGTTTTTATCATCTATTAATATATCAACATCTCTCTATCGCTCTTAGGTTTGCTGCAAGAAAACTCATGTTTGAGTTAAGCTCACCGATGTACATAAGCTTTCCTACTGTAATAATAATGTGTATATGTGTGTACAATAAAGTATAATTATTATTTATTTATTTTTTGAATCAACACGCACGGATCCAAAAAGTTGTCCTATGGAGAAAAACCAGCAAGAAACTCCGGCGATAAGATTGAAATAACTCTGTGTAAAAGTGTTTAGAACCAAATTAAATTCACAACATAACATAACATCACGCCTGTATTTCCCGCAAAGGGGTAGGCTGAGGTGTATATTACAGCCATATTTCGCCAGTTATATTATAAGTCCCATGTAACAGAGAGTGATCCCATTGCCGGTAACCGGGCTGCTACTGAGAATTTCCTGATGAAAGAATCCAATACCACTTTTTCGATCCGGGAATCAAACCCAGGATCCCACGATTAGCAGTCGTGCTAAAAACATAAACCAAAATTAAGCTCAGTTAAATTCAACCACTTTAAAACTGACTAAAAGTTACGATAATTCTAATGAGAAATGTTTCATAAATATCTACATGTACAATCTACACTCAACATGTAAATAATATCTACAATCAGGGTCACTAAGTATAGCCATAACTTTCATGAAACATAGCATCGAAACCACACACGTAAAACTAGTGCGTTTTACAGTGACTGTGATAAGTTATAACTAGAACAATACCAAGATTTTATGTTTTACGCCACCGACTATAATAGACAGTGGTAATAAAAAGCAACCGTAAAGCCTCTATAAAACAATGCTTCTCGGTAATACCGTGTAATAAAAAGAACAGAAGAACCACTCAATACAAAATGATTTATGAAGTGCACACATACAGAGCGCAGTGGCCACAGTGCTGCAGTGGTATACTTGTATAATAATAAAAAAAAAAACATATAAGCCTTTACATAAATTTAATTTAACACTGATCAGGAAACAATTAACAAGATACTTAATGCAAAATTCAATACACTAGGTAATATGTCTGTATCTTATGCTGGCTACAAAAATACAGACCAAGCGAACGAAGGCAAGCGAAAGCCACAAAGTTCATTTGTATACAACGTGGAGATGACGATACGATAATTTATTGACACAATTTATTATTTATTTATTTATAAAAACACGGTTATTACTAGTATATAGAAGCATTTTAAACAAAAATAAGTTGTTTATCGAAAATTAAAACAAAAAAAACAAGAGCAAAATATTACACTATCGAAATAATAAGTAACACCATTTTTAATCGTTATAACTGAGAAAGTTTAAAATCATATGCATTCGTACAGGTCTTTAACCCAACGATCTATGCCAGAAAAATGGTCCTTCATTCAAAATTAATAAAATTTAAATAATTTCCGGTGGCTAAATTTGATTGATATTTTGTGTACAGTCAGAGAACGTGATACTCTGTACGTGGTTTTATTTAATGTCGTATTGTTATCTCCACTTTGTATACTGAGAGAAGTCTACCGAGCAAACGTGCTCATTAACGGTCAAAATTAATATCCGATCTATCCACGATTTGCCCTACTAGAGATAGGAATTTGACGAAAGCTCCATACAAAATATGTCAAATTTCCATTTCCAGTAGGGTAAATCATTGATAGATTGGTTATTAATTTTGGCCGTATATGTGGATGCTTTAACGAAAGCGAAGGCCTTCAGCGTTTGCCGCGTTTGGCCGTGCTCTCATCAATCCATTTATCATCAGTGAAATGAATGTAAAATTTACTTGAAGTCAAGACCATCATCATATTTTTTTTTTTTTTTTTCTTTCCACAATTTAAATCTTCATCATCATCACTTCTTGATGGACCTAAACCTAGCACAAACATAGACGATGTCTTTATCGGAGCAGAACAAATCTTACGAGAATCATATTTGGCAATATACATATGTAATTAATTGAAAGAAGGACAGGATAAATGACGTTGGATTTTTGTGGCGATATCCACTTCGAGACTTATTTTTGCCTAAGGCCTTATCAATGTATGCTTGAACTCTTTTTTATGCTGGTTATAGGTGCAATTCTGACACTGGTGACGGCTACCGAATGCAGCTGCATCTGTGGTCGCCGACCGCAGATGAATTTGGGAAAGGCCTATTTCCAGCATTGGACTGCGATAGGTTGAGTTGATTGAGTGGCAAGTGGCAGTGGCATCACGTGCCACGCGGCACTTGCAGCTCTATTTGCTTTCGAACCACGCGTGGCGCGAATCGCATGGTTCTAAAGTCATTTCATATGAAACCATAGTTACTACTTACCACTAGTTCTGCTTAACCCTTCTGTAACTTAACATTTTGTGGTATAAAAGCAACTTTTATTGCCAGTCCAACGCATCGAACGCTTCCTTGTTTGATAGCAAGCATAGTACACGAGTTTAGAGGTCGATTAAAAGCTGAATATGTAGAAAGAGGACTCGGCTTACGCATTTATTCACAGTTTATTTCAGGTTTTTACGTTTTTCGGACGTTAAAGCACTATGCAGTTACAGTCGTTGTGGAATAGTCCTGAAAATGGTCGTGATAACATGTGATCGTAAACGTTCTCTGTTGAACTTGTGTGTATATTATATTTTCGATGTACATTTACCCCATTTATTTATTTGGAGGGGGGGGGGGTAGGTGTACATTTTTGAGTTAAGCTCGCCTTTATACATGTAATTTATATTTGTAAGTTGATACTGTATTTTTCTGGTGTACAATCTATCTATCTATCTATATCTATCTATACTATAATAAAACTGTAAAGGTCGAAAAGTCTGTACATTGAGTTTTTTTTCGCGAAAACCGGCTAGGGGGACTAGAAATAAGCTATAGAACACGAATCAATCGTTTAAAAAAATTATGTCTGTCTGTCTGTCTGTTTGTTACCTCATCACGTGAAAACGGCTGAACGGATCGTAATGAAACTTAGTATTTGTATTGGTATTAGTCTAACTTAAAATATAGGGTATGTTTTATCTGAATCGGTTGAGTAGATCCAGCGACACAGCTTGACCCCTATATTGTATTAAGTTGCATACAAAGTAGAGGTCATGATTGTTGGTTGGATGCAGGTTGCAGGTTCCTAAAAATACAACTGGATTCTATTAGTATTATAGAAAATATAGAATAACAGAACATAGCCCATCACTGTCCCGCTGCTGGGCATGGCCCTCTGCTTGGAATGAGAAGAGTTAAGGAACTGGATATTGTTAGTGTAATATATTATCATAACATAATCAGCTCATTACCTATTGCCCCACTGCTGGGCACGGACCTCTTCTCGGAACGAGAAGAGTTAAGAAACTAGAAAATATAGAATAACATAACGTAGTCAACCCATTACTGTCCCACTACTGGGTATGGCCCTCTTCTCAAAATGAGAAGAGTTAATGAACTGGATATTATTAGTATTCTAGAATAACATAACATTACCAGCCCATTACAGTCCCACTGCTGGACACGGGCCTCTTCTCAGCATAAGAAGAGATGTGGTTAGTGTTATAGAATAACATAATCAGCCCAATTATTTCCCACTGCTGGGCACGAGCGTCTTCTCAGAATGAGGGAGTTTAGGGCTAATTCCATGAAATTCCATCACCTTAGCCGGTTGGTTGTAAAAACAAAATATAGTATGGTCGGTAAATAGTGTAATCGTCTGTGTAGGCGCTTATATGTATATATTTGAAGATATTGTGTTCATAATTATGACACGATGTTATTTTCCGACATCCACGCGGACGGAGTCGCGGGCACAGCTAGTAAAGAATAAGAATAACATTGTTACTACAACATCTGCGAAAACTAGTATGTTCTACCTACTCTCCACCTTTTAGATGATATTTATTCAAACCCTTTAGTCAAAGTAATGATGTATCAACTATCAACTCACCATATCGTAGTCCACTGCTAGCGGTAGGCCGCTCCTAAGTTGCGCCACAACACTCGGTCCTCTGCCTTCCGCATCCAGTCCCCCCCCCCCAGCCACCTTCTTCAGGTCATCGGTAATGATGTAATGCCAATTAATTATTTCTGATACTGATTCATAAGGTCGAAGATATAATTCTGCGATGTTCACGACATTTTCAAGCCGGAATCTTATGAACTAGCCGACGCGCGATGGCGACGGCTCAAACTCATCGGTGGGCGTGGCTAAAAAGCATGCTATTTCACGAGCCGCGCAGTAGACGCGTAAAGTGAAATACCTACATAATTTTTTTTTTTTTAAATTGTCCCACAATACGTATGAATCGACCTTTGGCTCTAAGGTGTTTATGAATAATAATAATAATACAATAAAAAAATAAAAAAACTCCACCACATAAAGGCTTTTTACAAAACAAATTAAAATAAGTGTTTATTAACATTATGTTATGGAGACTGAAGCCTGTAATACGTAAAAACTAGAGCATATGGTCATTGAAGTGAATGTTATTCAAAATGTTGACTAGCTAAGCTATGCTTTTACGTAAATTATTTTGGAGATTTCATGCTTCTTATCTCATTTATTTACGTCCAAAAAGCGTTCAAATTTGTGCTAAATAACGTATGTTTCAAGGGTCATAACTTTTGAGTAAATTATCTTTTTACTGTTTTGTCAAAATACAAGCCTGGATAATGAAGAGACAAATCAATACGCTTAGTTATGGATTTATAAGGAGGATGAGCAGCAGCGTTCTCTGAGTATTTTAACAACCAGCTGCGATCGCCAACCCGCCTGCCAAGCGTGGCGATTATGGCATATCCCCCCATTTGGCGGAGGCCTTAGTCCAGCAGTGGACGTTTTTCACCTGGAATGATGATGATGGATTTTTAATATCAAGTAATGGAGTGATCACCCTTCGACGTTTTTATGGAGTAAGTCACCGGTGGAAGTGAAATTACTCCACTGTAATTCACCTGCAAATACCTAAAAAGGTCTATGTGAATTATTATTATCTTACTGATATGTGCTGTAAACGTATGAAATAAAGATTTAGATACCCTTTGGGGATTACAATTATTATTGAGGTATTTATGATACTCCTGTATTACTACTTACGGTGCCGAGACGTGTACACTGATAGTTGGGCTAGTCCACAAGTTCGAAGTCGTTCAGCGAGCTATGGAGCGAGCTATGCTTGGAGATTCCTTTAAGGATAAAATAAATAACGAGATTATCCGGAGAAGAACCGGAGTGACCGACATAGCTTGTAGGATCAGTACGCTGAAGTGGCTGTGGGCTGGCCATGTCTGTGGAAGGACCGATGGCCGCTGGAGCAAACGAGTCCTTGAGTGGAGACCGCGAATCGGTAAAAGCAGCGTAGGGTGCCCCCCCGCCAGTTGGGCCGACGACCTGAAGAACGTGGCTGGGAGGGACTGGATGCGCGAGGCAGAGGACCGAGTGTTGGGGCGCAACTTGGGAGAGGCCTATGTTCAGCAGTGGACTGCGATAGGCTGAGTTGATATGATACTCACGGTGAAGAATTTCAACAGGTGAGTAAAATAAAACCGCTGTAAAGTCAAATCAAACAAGGGTTAATTTTAAATATTATTTGTATCAACTAAAGTCTATACGCATGTATGCTTGGTGTCACCCAATATTGGTTCAGTAACATGAATATTACACACGAATCTCGCACAGAATCGGCACATATTAATATTTACTCTGCTCGCTACTACGCCGTAAGGCTAGGCAGGGGCGGATCTATCTAAGGGTTTTTTGAGGTACAGCCCAGAGCCCCGTGGATAATAATGGTCCCCAGCCCCCTTTGAAGACAATGGACAATAATGGAAATTAAAAAAAAAACATCATTCAACATCAAGGCTGGCAATACTGAGACCAATCAAACCATTTGCGCGTCTATGAACGTATCGGGAGACTCCCCGCCGCTTATTTACAGTGTATTTTCTCACCAGCGTGACCAGATATCTATATTTTTGATAGATTTTGAGGAACTTTTAACAGGTGCTAGCAGGGATTATTTTTTCGGTATTTTTGTCTAATGTTGTTTTTTTTTCGATCTGCAAGGTTAAGCTGCACTTGCCGCGGTCAGTCTGTGGATGGGTGACCGTTTCGTTACACATCGAGACCCCTCCGTGCCTCGGAGAGCACGTTAAGCTGTCGGTCCCGGTTGTCATAGGAATATCTATGGCAGTCGTTACGGGTAGTCAGAAGCCTGAAAGTCTGACAACTGGTCTAACCTCCGAATGTCAGTATTACCCAGTAACTGGGTTGCGGGGGTCTGATGGCAGTCGCTCCGTGTAAAATACTGATGTTCAGCCGCATCTGGCTAGACTGGAAGCCGACCCCAATATGATTGGGAAAAGGCTCGGAGGATGATGTTGGTTTTTTTTTCGAAAGACGATGGCAACATTTTCCTGAATTCTATTTTGATACGGGAATTCCCCATTTGTGCGTTTATTTGTAGTTAGAATCAGTCTTTCTCTTCTAAAAACTTATAAAAGAGCATTCACATCATTATTGAAAACAGTTTTTTGACAAAATGGCAATTAGTTGATTAATTAGGCAGGCTCCCAAGTGTATTAACCCAGGGCCCCACAAAATCACAGTCCACCCCTGACGCTAGGGATATATTATGAAAATATACATGGAAACATCGGCTGTTAGCATTAAGGGGCCGAATCCCGTAATTCAACAAACTAATGCGAATCCCGCTCAAAAACTACTCGCTCTATGGTACTGAAATTAAAATACGTGTTACTCAAGGATAGGCGTGACAATTTTATTAAGTCCAAAACATGAATGCACTTATTTGGCTCGATCATAAAAAAATCCAAACATACTTCGAAAACTGTTTGTTTTCAAACAGTTTCCTAAATATATCCAACATATATTGGTATTTTGGTATGATATTTTACCTAAATATTGTTTTATTATTTTGAAATAATTTTACTAAGCCAGTTTATCGAAAATACACATATTTTCTGAGTAATATATTTTTTTTCGCTTAAATGCACTTTCATTCGGAATGGCGTCAACTTCATGCCGCACTACTCCTTCCCGGCAAGCCTCGTATTTTGCATCGCGCTCACTCTCATTCCGCGGCGTTCTGGGCCTTAATTTAACGCATCAAATCAGCCCTTTACTACACTGCCAAACATGGATCTCTTAGTAAAAGGTAAGAAATAAAGAAAGAAAGATTTTTATTTTATTTACTACAGTCATCAGCAGTAAGAACAGTCATCAGCACTACGCTTGGTAGAAGTTTTGATGATCATAGTATCATTTCAACCTCTTTCCGTCCATTTCTGAACACACCAGAGTGCAGGCGCGCTCAATTATGGTAGAACTTACTTGCTTTTTTTCGTGTCGCTCTCTAATTTTTGATCATCCCACCCCGTGACCTGAAACAAAATTACGTAATTGGTAAAAGTGGCGCCAAGTGTCAGCGTGGGCGTATTTTCCCGTAATATACTGCCAAAATCTAAAATAGTAAAACGGTGATCCCTGCGAGCATCGAGTGAAAAAAAAATTACATAGCTTTGTAAATATTTTTTGATAATGACTTTAACATATTTTAATATTCGATTCTGGTATTAAATACGTTAGCCAAAGGTTTTTATTTTTAATTTAGTAACTTTTTTGTTTTTGATTACACTGAATTCAGAAATTGTAATAAAGATTCAGGAGAGGAAATCAGGAACTAAGGAATGTGTTATAGGAGTTAAGTAGATCGATTACGATCCCAATTAGCTAGAAGTAACCAACTTCTAAATATATAATATGTTCGTATAAATATTTTTTAAGTCTCCAAAAAAAAAACAATTTTATCTACCATTGTAGGGCGAGCGACCTAATTTGTAAAAAAAGGGGGCCCCCTTTTTTGGGATTAACTTCTACTTCAATTTTGATTCAATCACACTACAATTTGCGTTATTTGCAAAAAGTGCACTTGTTTAAAAAAAGTGTTTTTCTCAGCCCTAAGTCGCCATTACCAATACCCAATGATGGATAGAGGATCAATTTTTATTTTCTGAAAAACAAAATCCTCTAATTAAAATACAAATCTCTTCCGAAAAATACTCCATTTAAAATAGAATTTCAATATCCGTTTGTAATGTACTTTTAAGCCTTCAGTCATGAATATTCATTCCAATATTAATGTGCATTGAATATAAAATGGTTTGTAAAATTAATCGAAATTTGAACTTTGAATGACGCTTAAAAATATTATTATATTTTTCTGTGATTGGGAAAATACACAACAACAGGACATTAAACAAAAAAAAAATAACTGTTACTAACATTTTATGTGTTTTGGTATAACAATAAAAAAAAACCAGTAGTAATTTTTTTTTAAGTAAATCAGTGATAACTGGAGTCAATTTTAGAATGAAAACATTATCATGCTCACACATATTTGCAAATTTTAAGAAAACCACTCAGAAAAATGTAATCATAGAGCAGCCATTCACAAAGTGGGCGATAACGCCCCCCTCTGGCCGCTGCAGGCCAAAAGGGCGGCGGTAAGAGACCCAGAAAAAAAATGGGGGCGTTGTATAAAGGCTTGGGGGGTGATTTGTAATTTCATATTGCTAGGAGGACTCTTAGACACCGACTGAACTCTCGACTTTCGAGTAGACAAAATAAGTTTGGGAACCACTGTCATAGAGGATTGCAATATCATATTATATTATTATATTCAGATTCGTAAGATGGCGCTGATACTGCTTTGATTCCTTTTTTTTAATGAAATTATTACTATAAAATCCCTGCTAGATATCAAAGCAGTATAAAGTGATTAATGTACCTACGACATAATTTTTTAGGTACTTGAAATAAACCATGGTTTTATTCAGTCATAACTCAGAGTTTTCTTGGGCCCGAAGGCCCATACAAGTCAGTCAATGTCCTTTACACGTAGTGTATGCATCTCAGCTCTTTCAGCGACGATATTTGTACAACAAAATTTATTACCAGTATACCTACATATTCTTAAGAAAATGATAGATAGATAGATAAAACGTTTATTTAGTACAAAAACAAGACACAGGACATACAAGTAAAAATACAATAAGAAAGTGTGATATGTGTCTCAATATTGTACAAAATGGGTGTCCAGCTCAGCATGACCGTCCTTTTAATAAATGCGAAAGTATTAATGGCTGATCTGCGTGAGCATCAAGCTACCAACTGGCGAGATATCGCGCAAGATCGAGGAAAGTGGAGATTTCTCGTTTCGGAGACCATGACTCACTTTGGGTCGCTGAGCCAGAGGAGTAAGTAAGTAAGTATTAATGTTTGTTTCTTTGTCCTTCAATCTGAACGCTGTCGCTGAAACGACTAAACGGATTTGGATGAAATGGGCAACCAAATATCCATTACTCTGGATTAACATATCATCATCATCATTTCAGCCGAAAGACACTGCTGGACATAGGCCTCCCTTAGCATCGCCACAACGACCGGTCCTGCGCCTTCTGAATCCAGTGGATTCCCGTGACCTTCACCAGGTCGTCCGTCCACCTTGTGGGGAGCGTCGTCATCCCAGAACTTAACGGCACTATCAGCCATCCGTTCTGCGAGCAAAATATAGGCTACTTTTAACCCTGGAGAATAAGCAGTTTCCGAGAGATGCGCGATGAGGGTCCCTGGAGCTATACATTACCCTGAATTAACATAGCATCATTATCATCATCATTTCAGCCGAAAGATGTCCACTACCGGACAGAGGCCTCCCCCAACCAACGCCACAACGACCGGTCCTGCACCTTCAGCATCCAGCGGATTCCCGTGATCTTCACCAGGTCTTGGGTCCACCTTGTGGGGAGGGTCGTCACTGCAGAACTTTACGGGCCATCAGCAATCCATTCTGCGAGCAAAATATAGGCTAGTTTTATCCCTGGAGAATAAGCAGTTTCCGAGAGATGCGCGATGAGGTTTTTCTGTGATAAACCAAATTATACGCGGACAAAGTCGAGGGCATAGACTAGCATACAATAAGTAAGTACACAAATGTATATTTAGCTGGGAAGGCTGGGTTCTGCTAAAGAAACCAAGTTAATCTCTCCCTTGCATGTCCATGTTTAATTACTTCCTTAGAACACATAATCATGCAAGCGTCCAATTTGTGAGATCTTCTCATTAGATGAATATCTGTTATCTTCAAACATGATTACTTGCAGTAATAGGAATTGGAAAACGTGATAAATAGATATAAACTGTAGTCCATATGGTACCAACAGTACTTACTGTACTGGTATAGCTTGTATGATCAGTAAGCTGAAGTGGCAGTAGGTAGGCCATGTCGAAGGACTGATAGCCGTTGGAGCAGACGAGCCCTTGAGTGGAGACCGCGAACAACAAACGCAGCGTAGGGCACCCCCCAACTAAGTGGACCGATCACTTGAAGAAGTTAACTGGAGGGGACTAGATGCGGAAGGCAGAGGACCCAGTGTTGTGGTGCAATTTAGGAGAGGCCTATGTCCAGCAGTGGACTGTGATGGGCTGAGTTGATGAGTACTTTGTAGCACGTTTCAAAGGCACCATAGTCCCATTAATTAATTGCAATACACCATATATACCTACCTATGTGATACTTATTTAAAAAACATACAAGTGCGAGTCGGACCCGCGAACCCCGTAAGGATTCCATACAAAAATATTTTATTATTTTAAGGATTTGCCATGATAGAGGCTAGGAACACATATCACATATCCTGTAAAAATTTCAACTGGTTACCTATAACGGTTAAAGGATACAACCCAACAGACAGACAAATGGACAGACGTACAGACAGATGGCGCCGGTGGTTATGTGAAAAATATTAATATTCGCAAACAATTTTTTTGTTTTATTTGAAGGGCTTTGTCGCTTAGCGACCATGTCGTCCAATTGCCGAAAAAAATACAACTTACGAGCTCTTAAAATATGACCACGCATTTCTGATAGACGTTGTATAAGAATTTAGCTTTGTCTGACAATAGAAAATCAAAGAATTGCGTTCCAAAAGTAAATGTCATACATTCTTAAGCACGTTCGCTGAATTGTACTCACATTTATTTCGGAAAAATTTGGCTGTGGCAGAATTAGCCATTGAAACCTCTTAGTTATGTTTACTGTATTATCTATTTACTCTTTTACTTTAAGCACAGATTATTCGCAAACTGCCTCGTTGGTCTAGTGGTCGCAAGCGCGACTGCTGAGCGTGGGGTCCTGGGTTCGATTCCCGGGTCGGGCAAAGTGTTATTGGGTTTTTTCATTAGGAATTGTCATTAGCAGCCTGGAGTCTGGATTTGTGCCCGGTTAGTGGCAATAGGCTCGCCCCTTATTACATGGGACTTACAACATAACTGGCGAAATGTGGGTGTACTATACTCCTCTGCGTACCCCTTCGGGGAAATACAGGCGTGATGTTATGTTATGTTGTTATTCGCAAACAAGTTCGAAAAAACAACTTTTATACTTCAACGACTATTAGGTCTTACAAACTTCTTCGGTATCCTAAGCAGACTATACATTACGCTACTCCAAATAAATATTAGACCTAAGTTATTGCCATAAGTAATAGGTAATAACTTCTCAAACAAAAACTACGACAGAAGTTTATTTCAACATAAGATAAAACTTGTTGAATGCTTAAAGTAACAACCGGCCAAGTGTGAGTCGGACTCACGCAGTAAGGGTTCCGTACCACCCATCGACCTGATACCCCATAGAAACTGATTTAATTTACGAGAATTTATCAAAAGACATCAACGATCATAAGCGAAATGTGATTTTTTGCATCACTTTCTTACGTAGGTACCACCACATATGTCTATGATTGTCCTGTTTTTAGTATTTATTGCTAAACTACATAGTACCTATGCACTATAATCAGACAAAGTTTGACGCTGGTATGTATTACTGTTTTGAAGATAGAACACGAACAAAAACGTTGAAAAATAATGCATGTTTATCGAGGTTTCTTGTATGGGGACCCCCTTTAGTTGTAGATTTTATTTTTATTTTTAGTATTTGTCGTGATAGAAACCAGAGTAACACATATTCTGTGAAAATTTCAACTGGAATCTATTACTGTTACAAAGATACAGCCCTGTGACAGACAGACGAACGGACGGGTGGACGGACAGCGCAGAGTGAGTAATAGGGTCCAGTTTGCACCCTTTGGGTAGGAACCCTAAAAAAGAAGAAAGAATAAACATTTATTTGACAAAGAGATACAAATAGTTTGTCGTAGGTACATACTATAAGGTCTTACATTATATTTAAAGTGGTAAATCTACTCGTCATAACGAACAACATTTAATTAATAGAAATGAAGGAAATGGAAGGGAAGTCTGTGAATGAATGTTGGAATGAAATAGCGGATGGTATAAGAAGAATAGCAAAAGATATGTGTGGAGAATCGAAAGGAAAGGGTATAATTGATAAGGATACATGGTGGTGGAATGAAGAAGTGCAAAAGATACTTAAGGAAAAAAAGAGTGCGTTTAAAGAATGGCAGGATGTTGAAAACATAAATGTAGATTTAAAAGAGATAAAGAAGAATATCTACAAAGAATGGAAGGGAAAGGCAAAAAGAACAGTAGCTGTGGCGAGAACTCGGGCTCAGGATGACTTGTATAACTCGTTGGAATTCCCTAGAGGCCAGAAAGAGCTCTATCGCATAACAAAGTCTAGAGAAAAGAGAGCAAGAGATATAATTCATATAAAATGTATGAAAGATGATGCAGGTATGGTCTTAGCAAAAGATGATGAAATAAAAGAGCGTTGGAAGGTATACTTTGAAAGGTTGATGAATGAAGAGAATGTATGGTCTGGCCTACTTAAAGAGGTGCATGTAAATAGGGGTTTGGTGAATGAAATTAGTATGGATGAAGTCAGAAGGGCGATTCAAGGTATGAAAAATGGGAAAGCAGTGGGACCAGATGGTATACCAGTAGAAGTATGGAAATTATTAGGAGAAGATGGATGTTACTGGCTGACTTTATTCTTCAATAAGTTGTTGCATGAAGAAACGATCCCACAAGAATGGTGTAATAGTACGCTAGTGCCCATCTTCAAAAATAAGGGTGATGTACAAGACTGCAACAACTATCGAGGAATAAAGCTCATGTCACACAGTATGAAAGTATGGGAGAAGGTGATAGAGAAAAGATTGCGAGAGGAGAGTGAGATCACCCAAAACCAAATGGGATTTATGCCAGGTCGTAGGACAACGGATGCCATATTTGCACTCCGCCAAATATGCGAAAAGTATAGACGTGCGCATAAGAACTTGCACATGGTGTTCGTTGACCTAGAGAAGGCGTACGACAGAGTACCCCGCGAGGTCTTGTGGTGGGCGCTGAAAGAGAAAGGTGTGCCTGCAAAGTATGTGGAGTTAATTCGTGCTATGTACGTGGGACACTCAGAAAGTTTTGCGAAACTAAAAAAAATTGTTCTATACGTACATATATTTTTATCAAATCTTTTCAAAGTACTTTCCACCAGCCTCTATACAAAGATTCATGCGCCTAAACCAGTTTTCAAAACACTTTTTCCAGTCCGCCGCAGACACCTCGTTTACAGCCTGCTCGAACGCAGCCAGCGCATCTTCCGGCGACGAAAATTGTATCCCTTTGAGCTGATTTTTTATTTTTGGGAATAAAAAGAAGTCACACGGTGCTAGATCAGGGCTGTAAGGAGGGTGACCCAGGAGTTTGACTGGCGTGCTGTCCAGGAAGTCCCTCGTTTTGAGTGCGGTGTGCGCAGGTGCATTGTCGTGGTGGAGCAGTAGCCCGCGGAGCCCTGTGTTTGGTCGCTTGTTGCTTATAACAGAGAAAACTTCTGGCAAACATTTGGTAGTATACCATTCGGCATTAATGCTTCTTTGATCCCGTAAGGGAATTGATACCAAGTGGCCAGTCAAATTAAAAAAGCTAGCGATCAAAATCTTACCCCCGCTTCTAGATCGCTTCACTTTGGTAGGCGTTGGCTCATTTTGAAACACCCAAACAGTCGACTGGCGCTTGGTTTCTGGGTCGTATTGATAAATCCAGGACTCATCACCTGTAACGATGTCGTAAACACGCCGAGACGAGCCTGCTTCAAATTTGTTAAGCATATCACGGCACCATTCCACCCGGGCCTGCTTCTGAGCATCGGTGAGGTTGTGCGGCACCCAGCGTGATACTATCCTCCTCACGCGAAGATGGCTGTGTAGAATCTCGTGAACGCTTCCCGATCCAATCTTCAATATGTGTTGAATCTCCTGATATGTAATTCGCCTATTGTCTTGGATTAAATTTTTCACTGCTAGCACGTTTTCTTCGGTAACAGCCGTCAAAGGGCGACCGCTTCTTTCGTCATCCCCCAAAGTTGGTCGACCGCGCTTGAATTCGTTATACCAACGATACACGGTAGCCTTGGAAGGGCCTTCATCCATGAATGCCATTTGAAGTCTATCGTACGATTCATCCGGTTTCAGGCGACACTTGAAATCGTATAAAATCATAGCTCTAAAATGTTCCCGGCGCAGATCCATATTTCAGTGAGACACAATACTTTGAATTAACTCGCAAAAAATGTGGAGGGAAATTTTGAAATTGGAACTTACTTATTTTTACTTATAAATAATCATATTTTCGAAAAACATTATAACTGGCCAGTCTCCCATATATAAAAACTTTTTTTCGCAATACTTTCTGAGGGGCCTGGTACAGCCAATCTAGTACCCACGTTCGGTCGGCCGCTGGCAACACCGACGAGTTCAGTGTGGCTGTAGGCTTGCACCAAGGGTCGGCTCTAAGTCCTTACCTCTTCTTGCTGATAATCGATGCTTTGACATCAGAAATCCAGGAAGAGGCACCCTGGTGCATGCTTTTTGCTGACGACATTGTCCTTGTTGGTGAAGATGGACTTGAGATCCAGAGTAGATTGGCAAAATGGCAACAAAATCTGGAGAACGTTGGCTTGAAAATCAGCAGAACTAAAACGGAATACATGTTCTGCGATTTCGGCGGTCTTTCCGGTTTTGTTGCTATTGCGCTAGATGGCGTGCCCTTGCCAGTCTGCTCCGACTTTCGGTACCTCGGTTCACTTGTGCAAAGCGATGGCGAAATTGACCGGACAGTCAAGCACCGAATTAACACAGGATGGTTGAAATGGCGGCAGGTCACCGGAACTACATGTGACTCCCGAATTCCTCTTAAACTGAAGGGAAAAATCTATAAGACCATGATAAGACCTGCTGTCCTGTATGGATCGGAATGTTGGGCTACGAAAGGAATTAATGAAAGGCAAGTGCATGCAGCTGAGATGAGAATGTTAAGAGGAATGTGTGGTGTAACGAGAATGGACACAAAAACCGTAAAAACTAAAAAAATAATCTTCGGGACATTTTTACACAGCACCATCTAGTCCCAAACTAAGCAGAGCTTGTGATATGGGTACTAGAAAATGGATATAATACTTATATACTTTTTTTTTGTAGATACATAATTATAATACATAAGAAACACCCAGACCAACACAAACACTTATGTTCATCACACAAATATTTGTGTCCTGTGGAAATCGAACCCACGACGTCGTGATCAGCAGTCCGACCCTCAAACTAATAGACCACAGACTTCGTCAATAAAAATTCAAAGATAAAATTCAAAACCAATAAACATTGATCTAAGTTCTACAAAAGCTGTTTAATGGCAACCGAAAAGTATTAATTCCGTAGTATAAACTTTATCAATACTTAAGTTGCTTATACAACTTTAATACTTTACAGATGCCATTAAACATCTTTTTTAAGACTTGGAGATGTATATTGGCTTTTAATTTTACCTTTAAACAGTCTTGTGTTACTTGAGTGGGAAGTGGGTCAAATTTAACTTGCATGATTTGATTACAAACACCGGATAGGTGGAAGTAAATTAATAAAAGCTTGTAAAAAGACCATAGCTCAGTCACTGTAGCAAACGTGTCATCAATGTTGTTGTTAGGTGTTGCAAATAATGGTAAATCAAGCGTGAGATCATGCTACCAACTAATGCGTCAACTACAGTCAAGCGAACGTCAGTGGTAACAGTTTGACCTCGACAGTGTCTTTATTTAGTAAATAGTAAGGGCGGTTTTCGTAGTTAAAGAATGACCACTGACGTACGGTCAACTGTACGCGCAGTCTAAAATATGTTTTACATTTTAGTTCTTAATTATAATATTCTAAAATATCCGCCTTTCAGTTCACTAAATTTTCTTGGCAAAAATTAATGTTGTCTCAACATCGCCTAAAAACTCCCTAAAATCCGAGACACGATTACTTTGAGGCAGGTGTAATGTTAAAACAGTATTGAAACTTTGAGGCAGGTGTAATGTTAAAACAGTATTGAATAACAGCAGGTGGCTTAATTTCACGGGTCAATAACTTTGCCACGTCTCAACCGAGGCTCGAGTGTACCCCCAACATTATTATCCGGTTCTTGAATTCTCGGTAACGGGCCCACGTTTAATCAATGCTTTGATATTAACTGTAAACTGTCGAATCCAGACTTGAGGATTTAATTTCGTACATCGCTTAGTTTTAGTAACAAAAAATGCACAAAATTAATTTTGAAAACAGACATACCTCGTAAATAGATTCTTTTAAAGAATTATTATAATTCATTATAAATCGATTTCGCGTGTATACAAATTTTCGACGAAACTGAAAACTAACGTTGTTGTAAAACAACAGTAATTTAAAACCACAGACACTAAAAATATAGACGAAGTGCTGCGAGCAATAATAGTGAAGCCAACAATAACCATGCTCCTCCGTGTACAAACCAGGGGCCTACTCCTGACTGGATCGAGTGCTGTATCAATCGAATTTGAATTCAAGTTAGTGTCAAATCGTACTGACATTAGCTCGATTTGGTTCAGAGCTCAAACCAGTCGGGAGTAAGGCCCCTGCGCTCACGCACATACCCAGCTGAAGGATATTTATTTTCGCGATGCTTACTGGACGATGCCGCGACATGTGTACTGAGAGTGGTGAGCAAGCCTTGAGATGCATGTGAGTGCGTGAGAGCTGGTTTCTACACGCAGGCGTAAAACAAATCTCAAAGAAAAATAAAACAAACAGTATCACTTCCTATATGAATACTGCATCGCCAAAAAATATTTCTGAGTCAAGTTCGGCTGACACAAACTCAACTCAAAAAAATGCTTAAAGAAAGTCCCTCCTCGTTCTCCTCCAATCCGGCTGGTCCCCGTGGAGGAAGTAGACCAAAACCCCCCACATACAAACTCAACAAATATTTATCACAATCAGATTTCTGAAAAAAACAAAAACACTAATAATTATCTATATATCTCAAGTCTAAATGTCAGAACCCTACTTCAAGACAACAGAATCACAGAGCTAAAAAATGCACTAAATGGAATCAAATGGGACATAATTGGACTTTGTGAAATTAGAAGGAAGAATGAACTAATAGAAGAATATGATAATTTTATCTTATATCACTCACCAGGCAATAAGGGTAGGAACGGTGTTGGTTTTTTGATAAGAAAATATCTGAAAAACACAATTTTAAGTATGAAAAGCTACTCAGATAGAGTCGCGGCTCTTGTAATTCAAATAAAAAACAACGAAACATGGACCTTCATTCAAGTATATGCCCCTACAAAAGATTGCAAAGATGAGGAAATTGATTCTTTTTATCAGACTGTAGAGGAAGCGGTTACCTCGGCAAATACTAGAAACATGATCTTGATGGGAGATTTTAATGCCAAAATAGGCAAAGTCCAATATGGTGAGGAAGAAATTCTAGGGAAACACACGTCTGGCAAGAGAAACGACCGTGGTCAACGGCTGGTAGAATATGCGCTGGAAAACAACTTAAAGATAATAAATAGCATGTTTTGTAGGAAACCTCACAAAAAATGGACATGGCGGTCACCAGATAATCAGTATCATAACGAAATAGACTTCATATTAACGAGTCAATCAAAACAAATTCACAACTTTGATATAATAAATAACCTTAACTTTGAAACGGATCATCGTATGATAAGATGTGCACTGAATCTTAACATGGAAAAAAATAGAAAATTTATAAAATCAAATAGTCAATATTCAAGAAACTTGCCGCCTATCACAGGAGAAACTGGAAAATACTGGGAAAGTAAACTGATGCAGGCCATAAATAAATCATCTGATATCCAATGCCAGTACAATAACTGTGAGTCGGAAATAAAAGCCTTGATTCAAGAATTGCCAAAAAAAGATAAAGTAATTAGAAAACAAGTTAGTACAAAAACATATAAACTGTTGGAAGAACGCAAAGAACTGTACAGATTAAAGAGAACAAAACAAGTACAAACAAAAATCACTCAAGTAAGCAAGGAAATAAATCGAAACCTACGGAAAGACGACAGAATTCACAGACAGCATACTTTTGAGACATATATTCAAAAAACTGGCGCAATTAAGAAAGCTTTTAACGAACTCAGGAATAAATCAGAATGGGCACCCAACTTAAAAAATAAAGCTGGGAAACAAGTTACAATAAGACCAGAAATATTGAAAGTAGCAACAGACTTCTTCAGCGCTCTATATAAATCCAAGGAATCGCCATCAACAGAATTACAGAATATAAACCACATAGAAAATAATTCAACCTCACACATTAGTGTACTGCAGGCCGAAATCAGACATGCTATCGAGTCACAAAAAAATAACAAAACACCTGGTGAAGATAATATCACAAATGAGCTGCTGAAATCCCTTTTAGAACCGCTACAACCCGTTCTCCAATCACTATTTGGCAATATTTTGATGACTGGAGCTACTCCGGAACAGTGGTCTGAGTCAACCATCATACTCCTTCACAAAAAAGGTGACCGAAGCGAACTTAATAACTATCGACCCATCAGTCTAATGTCTAGTGTATATAAGCTGTTTTCTAAACTAATTCTCAATAGAATAACAAAAACTTTAGATGAGAACCAGCCAAGTGAACAAGCAGGCTTTCGCAAGAACTACTCAACTATGGACCACATACAAGTAGTCACACAGGCGATAGAAAAAATCAAAGAATATAACAAAACACTTTATATGTGTTTTGTTGACTATAAAAAAGCATTTGATTCTTTGAATCATGAGGCAATCTGGGTAACACTCAAACAACAAGGCGTCAACACGAAATATATTACTGTGTTACAGAGTATCTACAAAGATGGCTACGCTAAAATTAGGCTAGAAAGAGAGGGTGAGAAGTTTCCTATAAGAAGAGGCGTGCGGCAAGGTGACCCATTATCACCTAAAATATTTACAGCAGTTTTAGAGAACATTTTTAGAAAACTTGACTGGACAAAGAAAGGATTAAGAATTAATGGAGAATATCTAAGCCACCTTCGCTTTGCAGATGACATAGTTGTCTTCACTGAAAACTTGACAGATTTGGCAGCCATGTTAAATGAATTAACAGTAGAAAGTAAAAAAGTGGGCCTGTCTATTAACTTCACAAAAACCAAAATAATTACAAACAGTGAAGTAAAATATCCCATAATAGTTGAAGGTCAGAACATAGAATTTGTCATGGAGTATGTTTATCTGGGTCAATCTGTTTCATTTGAAAGCCATACTGAACAAGAAGTACAAAGAAGAATCGCTATAGCATGGAAAAAATATTGGGGATTGAAAGAAATAATGAAAAATAAATCGATTAATATTAATATAAAGAAAAAGCTCTTCGAGATAGCAATCCTACCTTGCTTGACGTACGGTTGTCAAAGTTGGTCACTAAGGAAATGTGAAGAAGATAAACTTGCAATATGTCAACGTAAAATGGAAAGGAGCATGTTAGGGATTAAATTATCACAAAGAATAAGTAACCAAGATATTAGAAAAACGACCAAATTGACTGATATTGTGGAAAGAGTGAGAGCGCTGAAATGGAACTGGGCGGGTCATATATGTCGGATTCCCAATGATAGATGGACCAAAAAAATTATCGAATGGATCCCAAGAGATGGAACAAGGTCGCGAGGACGACAAAAGAAAAGATGGGCAGATATATTCATACAAAGGCAGGGACCACACTGGATGACCAAAGCCAGAGACAGAAAGTACTGGAAACAAATGGGGGAGGCCTACGCCAAAGAGGCGACTACTACTTAGCAATATGATATATTTTATTACATTTATATTTATTTATTACATTTATATTTATAATTAACAGATTATAATATCTTACTAAAAAAAAAAAGTTAGGAAACATAATCAAAATTTAGTATTTGTATAAAAAAAAAAAAAAATTAATTTACACTGCAACTTAGAATTTAATTTTTATTTAAATTTTTTTATTAGTGAATTTTGATAATTTTTTATAATTTATTAAATCTTATTATTAATTGAATTTATAATAAATTAAGAAGGAAAAATCTTATCATGTGCATGCTCCAAACATTTATAAGAAAAATGTTAGTTGGTAGTAGAATAAATGGCTTTTTTATTTATTTATTTTATAAGGGCGGTTTTCGTAGTTAAAGAATGACCACTGACGTACGGTCAACTGTACGCGCAGTCTAAAATATGTTTTACATTTTAGTTCTTAATTATAATATTCTAAAATATCCGCCTTTCAGTTCACTAAATTTTCTTGGCAAAAATTAATGTTGTCTCAACATCGCCTAAAAACTCCCTAAAATCCGAGACACGATTACTTTGAGGCAGGTGTAATGTTAAAACAGTATTGAAACTTTGAGGCAGGTGTAATGTTAAAACAGTATTGAATAACAGCAGGTGGCTTAATTTCACGGGTCAATAACTTTGCCACGTCTCAACCGAGGCTCGAGTGTACCCCCAACATTATTATCCGGTTCTTGAATTCTCGGTAACGGGCCCACGTTTAATCAATGCTTTGATATTAACTGTAAACTGTCGAATCCAGACTTGAGGATTTAATTTCGTACATCGCTTAGTTTTAGTAACAAAAAATGCACAAAATTAATTTTGAAAACAGACATACCTCGTAAATAGATTCTTTTAAAGAATTATTATAATTCATTATAAATCGATTTCGCGTGTATACAAATTTTCGACGAAACTGAAAACTAACGTTGTTGTAAAACAACAGTAATTTAAAACCACAGACACTAAAAATATAGACGAAGTGCTGCGAGCAATAATAGTGAAGCCAACAATAACCATGCTCCTCCGTGTACAAACCAGGGGCCTACTCCTGACTGGATCGAGTGCTGTATCAATCGAATTTGAATTCAAGTTAGTGTCAAATCGTACTGACATTAGCTCGATTTGGTTCAGAGCTCAAACCAGTCGGGAGTAAGGCCCCTGCGCTCACGCACATACCCAGCTGAAGGATATTTATTTTCGCGATGCTTACTGGACGATGCCGCGACATGTGTACTGAGAGTGGTGAGCAAGCCTTGAGATGCATGTGAGTGCGTGAGAGCTGGTTTCTACACGCAGGAGCATGTTTTTGTTGGCTTCACTATGATTATTCGCAGCACTTCGTCTATAATTTTTACTGTCTGTGTTTAAAACATTGAAAATATTCTTACCGAAAATTTTATTCAAAGATTATCTCGTACAAAAGAAATGAAGTAAATGTTAATTGTCTCAGAAACTTTTAAGCTTTGAAGTTTAAACAGCCTTTGATGTGGCGCTAGGTAAACTCGGCTAGCGATGATCAAATAAATATTTATTTACTTCGTTTTAGTCAGTATTTTATGGCATGTTTTAATGATAGGCTCGCCCCCTATTACATGGGACTATAACATAACTGGCGAAATGTGGGTGTACTATTACACCTCTGCCTACCCCTTCGGGGAAATACAGGCGTGATGTTATGTGTTGTTATGTTATGTTTTAATGAGACCTTACTAGAGGACGTAAAACAGGTGGTAAGAGATAGATTAAGTAATAAAATTTTCTTTTTTTTTAAGTTTTTTACAAAAAAATTTACTTATAAATAATAATTTAATTTACTTTTTGTGTATTGTAGCCTTTATCAATATGCTTAAAACTTCCGTAGATAAAGCGAATTAGCACTATTTCTGAAAATTGGCCCCTACTGGACCGATCGAAAAACCATTTTCAATGTTAAAACATATAAATCGAATCGAGAACGATGATCGATGTCGAATTGAGAACCTCCTAATTTTTTTGGAGTCAATTAAAAACTGAAGAAGACTATGAACATAACGAATATATTGGAACTCAAACCTAGCCAACCGAAATTCCTCGCGAATTTCAAAATAAAAATGTCAGACGCTATGTTAAATAAAAAAAATCTGAAAGATTACCTACTTTTCTTTCAATATTTGTAACAATGCTTTAGATTGTTATTACATAATTATTCTTAAGAGATTTTTTTAAATAGTAAAGCAAAATAGCATAATTAAAGCATGCTTGTTATTTCTGATAGTTATTTATCGAAAAGTAGTTACCGAAATCATCTTATTTCCTTTCGAGGCTTAGCACTTAATTCAAGTTGGACAATTTTCTACCAAAACTAAGAAACATTTTTATAAACCTAATTTCTAAAGAAAACTGTGCTTTGGAATGAACGGGCCTCGAACACCAAGTCATTTGAGCCAGCAAATTGGGGACACGTGACTAGAAAATCTTAACGAAGCCTAGAATCTCTAGAAGCATTCGGTTGATGTGAAAAAATCGAGGTCTTGAGTAACCAGGTCAAGCAAGATGTTAGTTTTCTGACAGTCGTTTTGTTACTCTCTAAAGTTTTGAGCTAATTTTATTGATTTTGTGGCGAAAAAAATAATATATCAATATAGATGGTGACAGACTACCAGATCAACGCTGATGTAAGAGAATACAGACCGAGTTTGGACCCGAAGAATTTGATTATCAATTTTACGGTGGAGGAATAAATCGTGAGGAAACCTGCACACCTGCCAGTGCTCCTTCTCTTCTCGATGGTGTGTGTGCCAGCGCCAGCGTGGTGGACTAGGGCCTTCTCATTCTATGAATAGCCCCTTGTCCAGCAGTGAGACAATATTAGGCTAATTATGTAAGTATATGTTAACAGATGGACATGCAAGTGGTGGCAGATTTTTTAACCAACTTCAAAAAAAGGAGGAGGTTCTCAATTCGATTGTATTCTTTTTTTATTTTAGTTACCTCAGAACTCCGTAATTTATAAACCAATTTGGATTTTTTTTTATTTGAAAGGATATAATTCCAGATTGGTCCCATTTTTATCAAAATCAAGTGCTGATAATGGGATCCATGGGGAATTGAGGAAACTACTCAAATATTATAGGCGTACATATAGTGACTTTGGTATTTTCATCAACAAATCAAACATTTGCATTCAGAAAGTATCATTTGGTGAAAATCTGATGAAGATGTTCGGAAATAAAGAAGGGAACTCTTCAATGGATGACAGCAAATAATCGGGGATTACAGCTATCGCTTGTCTTTCTATTACTAAAAATAGAAAAATAAACTTAAAAAAAAGGTAAAAACTGAGTTCAAAAAGAATACAATTATTTGAGTTTTTCTTGACAATAATATATTTAATAAATAAAATTCATACATTTTGATTAAATATTACTCTACAATTAGGTGACAATCGGGCTGACTTATTGACAAATAGAATGTGAAAAAAGGATCTTAGATAATCTTAAACCACTGCCCAAAAAAACTGCTGCCTGTGAACTTTATTAGAAATTTTAATGGCCACCATTTTTTCTTTAAGGAAAAAATATATTGTGTGCTTACCGAGCATGGTGCCAAGCAGCTCCAAGAATAATCCAGTCCAAATCCTTGCAAATATTTTTAGAAGCAAAGGACCTTAATCCTGTCGAAACCAAGAGTTATGGGGACGCCAAAACATCATGAATTTAAACTGCTTTCTGGGCGAAATGGTGTTCATTGTCGGCTAAATTAAATTTTTTACGTTTCAACATGAAAGTGAGTTCGAATATTTCAACAGTGAATTGAGCACGATACAAAAAATCTAAAGTTCAAATTCAAATTAACTTTATTTTGCTTTAAATGTGGTACAGAAGATGGTACGTTCTAATTATTGGTGCAAATACAAATTTTTCTATATAATATACAGCATGCAAATTTTTACAAAATATGTAAATTAATTTAACTGAATTAAGTAGTAATAGCTTTCACTGGACCGATTGTTGTCTTTAATAGACAGATCAGTTAATGTTAGATCAGTACCGGTCTTTACAAAACCATATTGTTAACGCGCCATCATCGCTGATTCGCTAGTCGAGGGGCGCGCGCAGATGGACCGTTGCCGAGGGAACGGTCTTATTGACAACCTGTCTTTTGCATCAATTGTTTCCTACTACAAATTTTATTATATTAAAGCCATATTTCTTATAATGGTTTTCTTAGTTTTCTTGAACACATATTTTTAATTATTTTATTAATTTAACGCATTTTACGCATGCGAAGCGAATTCTAAAGATTTAAATTGTGAAAAGAAAAAATCGCTCACGAGCAGGATTCGAACCTGCGACTCCTGGCTCAGTACGCCAGTGCTTTAGCCACTAAGCTACCGTGAACACTGCTCGTGGTATCACAATAACAACGTGGTATTAATAAGATATCGCTGACGTACCCAAAGACGTATAGTGGAGGATAATTTCGATACCACGAGCAGTGTTCACGGTAGCTTAGTGGCTAAAGCACTGCCGTACTGAGCCAGGAGTCGCAGGTTCGAATCCTGCTCGTGAGCGATTTTTTCTTTCCACAATTTAAATCCATATTTTTAACTTTACTTATAAACTTCCTTTTTCGTAGGAAGATTTGGCAGTGTTCATTTAATCGCTTCTAATCTGCCTAAAGTAGCTTAGACGCCTAATACACAATCTGGCATATTATTTTATAATAACTTTGTAAAAGTCACAAACTCTTAATATTGTGAAAAAAATATTGACATTGGTTGATTGATTGAACTGATTGTAGATATTTTAATTCCCATACCTTACCTTCTCCTTACATTACCTTACCTTCGCGATAAACACCGTTTCTGTATGAGGAGTCAATATTTTATTTTGCTTGATGACCCATACTTTTAAGAAAAGTTTTCAGTTTCATTGGTAGAATAAACCTTTAAAAATGGTCGTTAATTTCATCTTGTATAGAAGACATTGTGTTCATCAACAGGTACAGTCGACTGCACGTCAGAGATAACATTTGAATTATAAAATCGTTCTTACTGCTTACGAAATAAAGATGCTGTCAATGTAAGAATGTTACTAGTGACATACGGTAGACCATACATACCTATGTCAATGTTATTTTCTGACAACCACGCGACCGGACCTGAAGAACGTAGCTGAGGGGGACTGGATGCGGAAGGCAGACGACTGAGTGTTGTGGTGCAACTTGGGAGAGGCCTATATCCAGCAGTGGACTTCGATAGGGTGAGTTGAGTTGATGACGCGGACGGAGTCGCGGGCTCTGCTAGTCATATTATCATAAATAATTAGCTACCTACGCTTGGTATATCTATCTACCTGTAATAAACGAAGCCATCACTGACCGAGATATCTTGGACCCTAAACACAAAGTGACATGTTCACGAATCCGAAAAGGACAGTGAAATCCGAATGCTTTCACAAAATTAATGGATACGATTGACTAACTTTCGTGACGTGGATCGTAGACGGAAAGTTGATAAACCAAGTAAAATATACATTTGAAGTATATACTTAGTATTGTAAGTACTTTGAAGCATATTTGTGTTATAGAAATCAATTTCATTTGTACTAAATCAAACGTGCCATTTCAGTGGAAAAAAATGTGTCTTGCTTTGCCATGAATCATGGCCCATGATTCTATGAGTCGACTATAGCTAACATATTATATATTAACCATATGTGCCTCAGCCTTGAACTGCTCACATCTGCTGGATACCATTTGAGCACTGGACCAAAATTCGCACACAGTGGGGCCCTGAGCGACTTTGAATTTGTGGACCAGCCCAACTTTCAGTGTCCACGTCTCGGCACCGTAAGTCAGCGAGCTATGGAGCGAGCTATGCTTGGAGTTTCTTTGAAGGATAAAATCCGTAACGAGATTATCCGAAGAAGAACCGGAATGACCGACATAGCTTGTAGGATTAGTAAGCTGAAGAGGCAGTGGGCTGGCCATGTCTGTCGAAGGACCGATGGCCGCTGGAGCAGATGAGTCCTTGAGTGGAGACCGCGCCCCCCAGTCAGGTGGACCGACGACCTGATGAAAGTTGCTGGGGGGGACTGGATGCGGAAGGCAGAGGACCGAGTGTTGTGGCGCAATTTGGGAGAGGACTGCGATAGGCTGAGTTGACGGGGAACACAGCGAAGCGACGATTTCAAGATCAAGGCAGACCGCGAAAGCGATGGAAGTACGAGCTCGACAACAATACAACCAACTGGACATCACTGGCACTAAGCCGTACAGATAGGAAATAAAGGGTGGGAGGCTTTCGCCTAGTAGGGATGTTACATGGTAACAGGGCCCTAATTCACGTAATTTCATGACGCGCTGATCAAGTTGCAGTGACGCTGCAGTTAGTTTCTGATAGCGATCGTCGTAGATAAGAGAATACGAAAAGCATTGCTTTCATCGAAACTTATCTGCAACTGCACTTCTTTAGTTACGTGAATGGCCTACTGTAAGCCTTAGCTGGTATCCTTAAACTAGATCGGACTGCTCAAGGAAAGCAGTCGGATAGGTTTCGCTTGCTATATTTTTACGGGATTCAGTTCACAATCATCATCATCATCATCATTTCAGCCGAAAGGCGTCCACTGCTGGACAATAAGTTAAAACTAGTACACAATAATAAATAATAATTATTTAAATTTTATCGAGACTAGAAATTGTAGCATAAGGCCGGGACTCCACCAAAGCTGAGACGAGACGAACGTAGAGATGTTTTTTAAACAACCAATAGAATTGTGTTATTGTCATATCTCCTCTTCGCTCAGCTTCAGTGGAGATCGCTGTGCGGAGATGTGTAATATTTGTATGGCGCGATGGAAGCGGAGATGTGAGCTGTGCGCGGACGACACGCAGTGGAGACGAGAGATGTGAGCGGCGTGCAGTGAGCGATGTCACCCTCCCCCTTCTCGCCCGCCGGCAGCCCGCAGAGCCCAGCGCGCGCGCCGGCCGGCCATCTTGCTAGTACCGTGCACGCGAGCACACGCTTCTATCGTGAATAATTTGTGCAGTTTGTATCGACATCGTCTTCCTCTCGTGTCAGAATGCGTACTGAGCACTCAACGCCTTGCATCCGAGCTGAAAAACATCTCTTCTCGCACAGCACACCGCACACATCTCCGCTTTGGTGGAGTACCCCGAGCTAAAAACATCTCTTGTCGCACAGCACACAGCACACCGCACACATCTCTGCTTTGGTGGAGTCTAGTGAAATAGCTTATAAGGAACTTCGTAACGCATGCCACTTGGCTACACAAGGTGATCAATCAATTATCTACTATTCACGCAGTTAAAGAATGGTAAAATGTAGGCATTTGTATTTGTCTCTCGCTCACACGTATGGTATTGTGTGAGCGAGAGGCACATTGCAGAACAATAGAAGTTCCGCCATTTTCAATCCCAATATTTATCTGCGCGAGTAGTACATCCCTAACTTTGCAGCGACAAAGGATAACACCTCCATTTTTTTCTGAGATCTGAGTTCAGTAACAAGTTGGCAGTCACCTAATAGGCGCGTCAACGCTTCCGAGCGTCTCTGCTGACAAAGATGTAATTATTGTCGTATCGAGTTTACTTTATTAAAGCTTCGAAGAAATGATAGGGCTGTCTCTTACAAGACTGACCCAAACACACCTGAAATGTGGAGAAGTTTTTAAGGAGTTCGTCGGAAGTGTATTTTTGCCAATAATGGCCAAGTTCTGTGTGTGTGTGTGTGTGTGTGGCGAAATAGTTCACCAACTTAATATAACAATACAATGTAAAATGACATCTAGAATATTGTTTCTCAAACATACGTGGGACACTCAGAAAGTTTTGCGAAACTAAAAAAAATTGTTCTATACGTACATATATTTTTATCAAATCTTTTCAAAGTACTTTCCACCAGCCTCTATACAAAGATTCATGCGCCTAAACCAGTTTTCAAAACACTTTTTCCAGTCCGCCGCAGACACCTCGTTTACAGCCTGCTCGAACGCAGCCAGCGCATCTTCCGGCGACGAAAATTGTATCCTTTTGAGCTGATTTTTTATTTTTGGGAATAAAAAGAAGTCACACGGTGCTAGATCAGGGCTGTAAGGAGGGTGACTCAGGAGTTTGACTGGCGTGCTGTCCAGGAAGTCCCTCGTTTTGAGTGCGGTGTGCGCAGGTGCATTGTCGTGGTGGAGCAGTAGCCCGCGGAGCCCTGTGTTTGGTCGCTTGTTGCTTATAACAGAGAAAACTTCTGGCAAACATTTGGTAGTATACCATTCGGCATTAATGCTTCTTTGATCCCGTAAGGGAATTGATACCAAGTAGCCAGTCAAATTAAAAAAGCTAGCGATCAAAATCTTACCCCCGCTTCTAGATCGCTTCACTTTGGTAGGCGTTGGCTCATTTTGAAACACCCAAACAGTCGACTGGCGCTTGGTTTCTGGGTCGTATTGATAAATCCAGGACTCATCACCTGTAACGATGTCGTAAACACGCCGAGACGAGCCTGCTTCAAATTTGTTAAGCATATCACGGCACCATTCCACCCGGGCCTGCTTCTGAGCATCGGTGAGGTTGTGCGGCACCCAGCGTGATACTATCCTCCTCACGCGAAGATGGCTGTGTAGAATCTCGTGAACGCTTCCCGATCCAATCTTCAATATGTGTTGAATCTCCTGATATGTAATTCGCCTATTGTCTTGGATTACATTTTTCACTGCTAGCACGTTTTCTTCGGTAACAGCCGTCAAAGGGCGACCGCTTCTTTCGTCATCCCCCAAAGTTGGTCGACCGCGCTTGAATTTGTTATACCAACGATACACGGTTGCCTTGGAAGGGCCTTCATCCATGAATGCCATTTGAAGTCTATCGTACGATTCATCCGGTTTCAGGCGACACTTGAAATCGTTTAAAATCATAGCTCTAAAATGTTCCCGGCGCAGATCCATATTTCAGTGAGACACAATACTTTGAATTAACTCGCAAAAAATGTGGAGGGAAATTTTGAAATTGGAACTTACTTATTTTTACTTATAAATAATCATATTTTCGAAAAACATTATAACTGGCCAGTCTCCCATATATAAAAACTTTTTTTCGCAATACTTTCTGAGGGGCCTGGTATTCACAAACTATTCGGCTTTTATAACCCTTCAGAATCCATTTACCCTTACTAGTAACAGTTTCGAACAAAACAAACGATATAGGCTACCTACAACATCCTCGTATTTGCATGGCTTGCGCAAAAAAATTTCACAGAACTAATACACTTACAAGATTCGCTTGTGCTCTGAACTGGATAAGTCCACAAAGAGATGCAATACCCCACTGGACTTAGTTCCCCGGATGGAATGTTTGAAGACCTCTTTGGAGAATTTTGTAAGAATACTAGTATAATAAGTTTATGGTACATTATTATGAGATTCTTGCGTTACGCTATGCGATGGAAGTGTTGTAATGGCGGCGGTTTGAAACATTTGTGTATTTTTTTTTAAATAATAATAACACACGTCATAGGAGCTTGTGAATCATTAGTTCAAACTAGCTAAAAACATAGACACGACCAGGTTGCCGCAATCATACACCAACACTTAGCATATAAATACCAGTTTATAACAGAAATGTGCCCATATTACAAGTACTAACCCGAAACAGTCTTAGAAAATAGAAACCACAAAATCTATTAGGATAGAACGATTATTACAGATAAAACAATCCACAACAATAGGCCCGATATTACTGTTCACGATAAATCTAACAGAATCGTCTACTTAATTGACATTGCTGTCCCGAACTCTCACAACATGCAATACATGTTGTCAGAAAAACTTTGTAAATAACAAGATCTTGCTTAAGAATTAAAAACTCAATAGAGAGCACAAACAGTCCATATTATCCGTATAGTCCTGTCATGCATACAGTCAGCATGCCACTGGACTTTTTCCGAAATCCCTACAAAAAATATATAAAATAATAATAATAAATATCTTTGGGACATTTTTTACACAGCACCATCTAGTCCCAAACTAAGCAGAGCTTGTACTATGGGTACTAGACAATGGATGTAATACTTTTTTTTTGGTTAATACATACTTATAATACGTAAGCAACACCCAGACCAACAACAATAAAAGCCTTAACACCTTACACATGCCTATATATACACTCCACATACTTCAAAAAGCCACCATTCTTAACACCTGTCGCATCACCAGAAAATGTTTAACATCTTGTACACTATCATCCACGTATTCTATTTAATCATCCCCTCTTAGGCTTAGCTTCGGCCACACAGAAATAGATAGAATGGTTCATCATTTCAGCCGAAAGACGTCCACTACTGGACATAGGCCACCCCTAATTAAGGGTAATCACAATTTTACTTGCGATTCATGCGTGGCAACTTTCGAACAAACTACGCCTCCCATATTGACGTCATTAATTTTTACTTTACAACTTTTGTTTTTGCTATTTTTTTAATTTTTTTTAATTTTAGAAACAGCACAATAAGGCATTTTTGCGGGTTTTTTATATAGTATTTATAAAAACAAGTCATAAGGCGTATTGAGAAAGGCTTTGAAATGCCCTGCACTATGGTGCAGAGTGTTGGCACGCGCGCCCTGCCCACTTGGCCATTCTACCTATTTCTGTGTTCGGCCCGCTGATGAGGTTCTTCGCCCTCCCAAAAAGAGGAGAAAACAAAGATATGTCAATAATAACAATAAAATTTATTTATTTATTGAATATTTAAAAATTTAAATAATAATAGCAATAATTTTTTTGTGCAAATAAGATACATTATACAAATTATGATAGTGGTACCAGCTGAATTAGAAAGCCTCTTACTGCTTACAAAATAAACGCGCTTTCAATGTGAAACTGTTACCACTGAAGTGCGGTCGACCGTACAATGTTTACATGTTTCATTTCGACTAATAAAATTATCATAGGCTTAGTAATTCCTCGTTACGATTACGTAACGAGGAATTACTAACCTAGAACTCAAAACAATACCAAGGGAAATACATTGGTAAATTAGATTCTAGAATATCATAATAAAGCTCTGGTACTATATGCTATACTGTTCTGATACGAATGTTTGCTGCTTGACCGACGACTAGACGCATTAATCTTGTTGGGGTACCTATCAATATTCATGTTGTATGATGGTAGAGAATATTTTTGTCTATACATTTTGTGTCTGTACAACTTTGGTCGACGACGAGTCTTGACGACGTATGTGGTCTAGTGGTTCGAAAGTCGGACTGCTCATCACGAGGTGATGGGTTCGATTCCCACTGGACAAAAATATTTGTGTAATGAACATAAGTGTGTTGGTCTGGGTGTTTATTATGTATTATAATAATTTACAAAAAAATATAAAAATATAAGTATAATATCCATTGTCTTGTAGCCAAAACACAAGCTCTGCTTAAAGCTGCTTTTGCTTGCTTGTGTTAACAGTCACGCATTCCAGCTTGACACAATGGTCTCGCAGCGCCAATAATAGAGCCAAATGGAGCCGCATCGCAAGAGCTGCTACTCAAATTTCGAGATAAATAAAATAAAATAAATAAATAATTTTTAATTTCACATCTATGAAAGCACCTCAAAAGCGCCCACACCACTTCCTAATATTTTAATCTACCAACCAAATTCGTTCAGCCATTTCAGTGTGATTGAGTAACAAACATCCAAACATCGTAACAAACTTTCACATTTATAATTATTAGTAGTTTGTGAGAGTATGTGAAGATGTTTGGATGCTTGTTACTATTACGCTGAAACAGATTTGATGAAGTTTTCCACACAAATAGACCATAACATGGATTAAAATACTCTTTCAGACAGACATAATACTGGAACGATGCCGCGGGGATTACCAAGTTCTTAGGGTTCCGTACCCAAAGGGTGCCAAACGGGATCCTATTACTCTCGCTACTCTGTCCGTCTGTCCGTCCGTCTGTCTGTCACAGGGCTGTATCTTTTGAACGGTAATAGGTAGCTGGTTGAAATGTTCACAGAATATGTGTTGCTATGACTCCTATCACGACAAATAATAAAAATATAAAAAGTCTAAAACCAAAAGAAACCACGAAAAACATGATTTTTTTAACGTTTTTGTTTCTGCTCTATCTTCAAAAGGGTAATACTAAAAATAGGGCAAACATACAAATACATAAATAAATAAACAAATAAGTGGTGGTATCTGCGTAAAAAACATATGCAAAAATTCAGATTTCGCGCACTGTACGTTGATGTCTTTTGCTGAACTCTCGATCAGTTTTTAAGGGGTATCAGGTCAGTAGGTGGTACCCTTACTGCGCTATTCCGACTCATACTTGGCAGGTTTTTTTAACATAATTGTTTTTCACAAGAGAATAGGTGAATCGTTGCATACAAAAGTTGTAATCGTTACTGATTTAGAATAAAAGCTTACAAAACGCTTCCTAGCATGTTATTCCCAACGCGGTAATCAGCACGATCTATCCGGTTTCGTATTACTACACACGAGACGTATTTACAAACAACGCAACGTAGAGAAGATAACCTTACAGCGAGCTTTGTTTTCCGCATTCCTGCAGTACAAATGAAAAGTAATATACAGGATGGATCTTTAAAAAGCAAAATTAAACAAGAGAATTGCATAACAAGATACTAAACTTAAGAGTAACAAAACTCAGAGTAATAATTTCTTAGGTTTTCGCGATCAATACACATTATGATAAAACAAGTTTAACCGGATTAACATGACATCACGCCTGTATTTTCCCGAAGGGGTAGGCGGAGGTGTAATGGTACACCCACATTTCGCACGTTATGTTATTAGTCCCATGTAATAGGGGAAGAGCCTATTCCCATTGACCGGGCACAAATCCAGACTCCGGGCTACATCGCGTATATGATTTAAATTGTTTTTCCTGACGTTTCGAAAGCTTTGCAGCGTTCGTGGTCGCAAGAAGACTAAGATGACAAGCGTCTTTACAGATATTTCTAAAAATTTTTTTTTTTTTTTTTTTTTTTTTTTTTTTTTTCGAATGGGCTCTCGCAGGTGGGACCGAAGTCCCATTTCTGCTTAACCGGACTTAGTTGGCGGAGAGTCCCATGTGGGACTCCATTCGCCGAAGGTTTTTTCCCTACATACTTACAAACTAGATGCGCGCGGCATCAATACCGCGCGTAAGCGGGCGCCCCCCGAGGGGGGGGCTCGAACCTCGCTGGGGCATTGCAGGGGGACCCCGCAGTTCCTATGTCCCCCTAGCAGCCGTTGCTGCATCGAATTGGTTTCCTCGAAAGTAGCGGACTCTCGGTCCCTATCGGGTGACGTGCTAAACGCCGTGAAGCGGCAAGCCTCGCCGGCGAGGCTAAGACCTACCTAGAAAACCTAACCAGTGGCTACGCAATAGCCTGCTCCTAGGAACTACTCTAGAGCATAGGGCCGGTCTCGCGTGACGAGATTATCTCCGGTTGCTTACACCGTGAGGGCGTCCCCAGGGGGGAGCTCGGACCTCGACTCAGGGTGCAGCAGGGGGACCCCGCCACTGATCCCCCCAGCAGCCGGTGCTGCGTCGGCATGTGTTTCTGTTTCTCGAGAGTCGGACTCTCGGATTCTGTGTGTGTGTCGCGTCGGTCCTCGCCGGCGGGGACGATATTTTGAACGACGGCGTCGGAGTGTGCTTGTACTTTTATCTGACTCCTGGAGGAGTGTAATAGCGTCATCGGGCTCAATGAGTGTGTGTCTGGGACGTCGGGTTTTGCTAATAGCAGATGGCTGGTAGACGGTGGCCGCCACGACCAAGGGGTTGGGGTGCTTGGGAGCGGAATCGAAATAGCGTTTTGAGACACGCTTGAAAAACTGCTTGATGGTCGGCAGTTTGAGGTCTAGGTGGAGGTCGACATTGCGTACGTACCAGGGGGCGCCTACGGCCCTTCGCATGAAACGGTTTTGGAGGGTTTGGAGTATGTGAATTCTCACCGGCTTAACGTGTGCGAACACAACGCTAGCATAGGCGAGTATGGGGCGGATACAGGTGGTGTATATCCTTACTTTGAGAGGAGTGGGCAACTTACTGTGCGCATTGAGTAGGGGGTGGAGACGTCCGAGGACGAAGGCGGCACGGTTTTTCACCTTGCGGATATGCGGTCTGAAAGTCAGTCTACGGTCAAGGATCACGCCAAGGTATTTGGCTTCTCGTTGCCATGGGATCTGTTTTCCGAACATTGAGACTGGTACGCTTAATTCTTTACGATACTGTGACAGGGGTCTCTTATCGAAGAGGACCGCTGCACTTTTTTCGGGATTGACTTCGATTCTCCATTTCCGGAACCAGTCACCTAGGGTGTTGGCCGCGGATTGGAGGGTACGAGAAATAGCGACATGGCTCCTGCCGGAGTAATAGATTGCCGTGTCGTCGGCGAAAAGGGCAATACGGGCTGCACCGCATTTTGGAATATCGCTGGTGTACAGCGTGAACAGTAGGGGGGAGAGCACGGAGCCTTGTGGCACACCGGCGTGAATGGGATGGGGGGAGGAGAGAGCCCCTTCTATGCGATAGCAAAAGGTACGATTCGATAAGTAGTCTCGGATGATGAGCACGAGACGATGTGGCACATTCATAGTGTACAGCTTATATAATAAGCCGTTGTGCCACACTTTATCGAAAGCCTTTGCTACGTCGAAAAAGAGAGTACCGGTCATTTGACCGCGTACGAAGCCTGCACTGATGTGTTCTACAATGCGGTGCAGTTGATTAACGCAGCAGTGCTTTGTACGAAAGCCAAACTGCTCGTCGGGAAGGAGTTTATTTGAGTCGGCGAAATCTTTGAGTCGCTTATAAATAAGCTTCTCGTAGATTTTACCGAAGACATTGAGGAGACTAATCGGCCGGTAACTACTCGGCTCGGCTTTTGGTTTGCCCGGTTTTGAAATACCGATTACCGTAGCCTGTTTCCAAGCCTGGGGAAAGATGTTGTTTTTAAATGCCGCATTGAAGATGACGGTCATTAGAGCGATTAGGGTGGCAGGGAAACGTTTCAACGCCTTATTGGTGATGCCGTCTGCGCCGGGGGCTTTTTTGGGCTTAAGATCCTTGACTATAGAGAGAACTTCGTCAGGGGTGATCGGTGGGAGCGGGTCATCAGGGTCATCTATTGGGGGGGGGGGGAGGGCTGACCTACGCTCTACTTCTGAATTAACCTTGTCAAGGTGGGTTTGGCTTACGGGAAGCGTACTGAGAGTGCACTGAGACTCCAAGCTGTCGGCTAAGCATTCGGCTTTTTCGTCATCATCAAAGGCCGGCCTTTGATTGGGTCGATTTAGGGGGGGCATAGCTGCCGTGGTCTCGCATTTGAGTTTGCGTTGAAGTGCCCAGAAGGCTAAATGAGACGGTTGGATTTCGCTGACTTCCTTGTCCCAGCGATCCTCCCGTACCTGAGCTACACGTCTTTTTACAGTATTCTGCAAAGAGCGCATATGGGCACGGTTGGCTTCGTTGGGAAAAGCGTCATAGGCACGGATGGCCGCGTTCCTCTCGGTCCTCAACTCATTTACATCGTCCGGCAGTTTCAGACGCTGGTCATCCAGCATCGGAACCTGCCGTGAGCATTCGCCCACTACGGACTGCACATGGTTGGTGAGCGAGGTGATCGCGGCCACCGTATCCGCGACTGTCTCGATGGAGTCAGGGATTGAATCTAGTTGGGGGGATGAGGTAGATTTGAGGCGGTCCTCTAGTCTCCTCCAATCGGTTATTGTTTTAGTTAAGGGTGGAGTACCGGGATCCGAGGGACCACCTCGGGGACCCAGTTGAATGATCACAGGTCGGTGATCTGAGTCTAATTCTTGAATTACCTCGATAGAGCGAATACCGAGGTTTACGCGCTTTAAGAGGGCTATATCTAGGATGTCGGGCCGTTGCCCTACTGTGTCGGGAAAGTGAGTGGGACGCATCGGGGCGATGACGTCAAAGGAAAGTCTGTCGCTAAGTGCTTCTAATTGAACACCAGCGGTGTTATTGGAGACACAGCTCCATGAGCAATGTTTGGCGTTTAGATCGCCTGCTATAATTACAGAATTACTAAGATCGAGTAAGGATTTTAGGTCGTCCTCGAGCAGACTCGCGGGTTTGTTTGAGGACCTATAGGCCGAGACTATGGTGATGGGCTGGTGCCCTGTCATGCCTAGGCGACAGATTGAAGCCTCCAGGCATGCTAGCTCTGGGGGATCAATGGGGATGCAATATAAAGAATTGCGGTAATAGATTAGCGTTCCGCCTAGTGCGGTGTACGTTCTGTCGTTTCTAATCAGCCTATAATTGGCTATGTTGGGATTACGACAGTGGGGCTTGAGAAAGGACTCTTGAACGAGTAATATGTCAAGTTGGTGCTCACGCAAGAAGACAGCTATGTCATCGCGTTGACCACTAATGCCTCGGGCATTAAAGAAGCCTAAATTTAGGGAACGGGGTTTGAATCTTTTGGGTGGGGCCGTATTATACATTATAATTGGAATTAAGTATTCTATAGATGTCTTGGTACTTGGTAAGTACCTGAAGGCGCTGCTCGTGGATGCCTTGGGTAAAGGCCCAGAGTCTAGAGTAGGCGTCAATACGGGTTTCCCCTGACTGGGGTTCGAGGTATTCTCTCGGCAGAAGGCCGGGGTAGTTTACCGGAGGGGGGGTTCTCATGGGGGGGGGGGGCTTTAGCTGCTGGTGCAGTTTTGGGCCTGAGAGAAGGTGCGGGGATGGGTAAGTTCATCAGCGCGGGGGGCTCTGAGGCCGGGGGCGCGAGACGAGAGGTCGGAAGAGGTGGGTATTGGGGCTTTTGATTACCCTTAAACCAGGGGTTGGGCCCGAGTGGGCCGTGGAAATTAGGAGAGGGCCCGAGTGGGCCTCTAGGGTTTGGTGGTTGGTAATGGAGGGGGGCTGCGTAGGAGGGGGCTTCCCTCGCAACGCGGTCGGAGGCGCGTTTTGCCGTTTTGGCGTTGCGCATTTTGGGGGCTTTGGGGCATCCGCGATAGTTTGCTGGATGCCCGGCTTTGCGGCAAAGGACACAGCTAGGGGGCTCCGTGCACTGGTCCCTCTCCTTGGGACGCTCGCACTCGGTAGTCCCGTGATCGCCTAGGCACTTAACGCACCTGGGCTTTGCGTAGCAGTTACGCTGGGAGTGACCATACAGCTGGCAACGGTGGCATTGACCAGGCTGGTTCGACTTGTGGGGGCGCTCGACCGTGATGCCTGATAAATTGCATACGGTCTTTATATTATAGATGTTTTTGGCGTTTTCGCCAGGGTGGCAAATGACAAGGACCATGTTATAGGGTTCCCCGTGCTTACCACGGAACATACGGTGGGTTATTGCAACCGGGATCCCTTGACGATCGAGGTCGGCGTGCACTTCCGTGCAGCTGACTTCGGACGGAATCCCTCGGATCACAACTCTAAGGAGTCGGTCCTCTGGGAGTGCGTAGGTGTGAAAAGACACACCACGCTCGCGTAGCAACCTGGTAAGGTTGCGGTAATCAGTGGGGGTGGGGACAACTACTTTAATGCCCTGCTGTGTGGGGCGGGCACTAGTGAAATTTATCTTATTTTGATTGCACCAGTCGGATATCCTGGTCCAATATTCCTTATCCTGGATGAATAAGGGAGGCGGGATGGGCACCTTCTTCTGGGAAGGTGAGGTATGTTCCTGAGGGGAGGGGGGCCTGTTATCCTGCGAGGAGGAGTGAGAGGCGGGACGGGGGGTAGGGGCCGGGTTTGCCTCGGAGAGTTTTAAAGATTTTGAGGCGAGAGCCTCGGCCTTGTTTGTTTTTCGGCCGCGTTTTTTACCTTTGCCCACTACCGTGGTAAAGGCACCGGCCTCGTCTGAGTTGACCTCACTGTCCGAAGACATCTCTTGGTCTGATGGGATTGGGGAGCGATCAGGATATTGAGTGGGGGCTGGGGTGGGGAGAGGTGAGGGGGTACGGTCCTTATGGTCCAGGCTGGCTGAACGCCTAGGCGGACCACGCGGAGACCTCGGCCTCTCCTCATCACTGTCGGAACGGGCGGGGCGCCTATTCCTCCTTAGGGGCGGGGGGGTATCGGGCGACTCTGGAGAGTCGGGGACGTCAGGTTGTTTGGCGGCAAAAGCGCTGCCAAACAAGTCGCCATAGTTGGCGATAAAGGTGGGGTCCTTGAAGAGGACGTTTTTTAGGATGCTGAGAAACTCGGCATCAGACACCATCATATAGATGGTGACTAAGCCAAGCCTAGCAACAACGAGAGGGGGAGAAAATTAGTGGCGTACTAACATGGGGGTTTGCTCCTCGGGTGGGTGTTCCCGGGAGTGTGTTCAAACCCTCCCCGTCGGGTATAGACGGGGAGGTTGTGTGCCTACTGGTGAGCCCTAAGCTTGCACTCCTGATTGCCAGTCTTAATGTGCAACCAGGTCCCTAAGTCTCTAGTGTGCAATGGGTGTAAACCCCTAGAGAATGCTAGATAGGACGAAACGGGGGTAAGCTAGGGAAGACTAGGAGATCCCCCAAGGCCTTCTGGCCCTAGCTTCTTCCAATTTTGCTTTGCCCTTAAGGAGCGCAGCTGGCGTGTCGGGTCAACGCCCCTCGGTTTGTTATCACCGTTA
This sequence comes from Asteroscopus sphinx, assembly GCA_949699075.1. Classification (NCBI taxonomy): domain Eukaryota; kingdom Metazoa; phylum Arthropoda; class Insecta; order Lepidoptera; family Noctuidae; genus Asteroscopus; species Asteroscopus sphinx. Next base: position 20,598,619 of record OX453013.1, read on the forward strand.
GGTATCCACCGAGAACCACAGTAAATAAGTGGGTTTTTTCCTGAAGGGACACTACGTTTTTGACGAAACTCTGTCTAAAGAGACAAAAGCGCGCCCGCTGTCTTGAAAAAGACAGCGAATGTGCTTATCGGGCTGCAGTCGGCGGGGCGACTGCGGAGGGCGCTACGGTGAGCCGTAGCGAAAAATATTCGAGCACTTAATTCGTCACGAGAGGACGGAGCGGAGCAGCACGACCTCTCGGGGCGAGTGTCAGAGCGTGAATGAAAATTATTTTAATCTACCGTACAATTTATATTAATTAAAATCGTTTCAATGCACGCAGTAATCACTCACAATGTCATTATCTTTTACAGTGTTGTGTGCTGTTTGGGGTTTGATTATTTTTAGAACTGGGTTTCAAGCAGGCGGTAGCTGCCAACCATCTTGTATATTAAAATAAGGATGTTTTTTAATTTAAATAGCCTCACGGAGCATTCTAGGTACATATCGGTTTTCCTTCGCCAGTACTTGTGGTTTATCAAATCGAAGGAAATGGTTGCAATGGGTTTGTCTAGGCATGTTCACACACTGCAGACTTCGTGGAGCATTTTTTATTGACGTCAGCTATAAGTTGACGACACTTTTACCATCTTGTTACAATAGCAGACAAAGTAAATTCACTAATATTTGTCTGCAATATCATAGATGCTGCTTAAAATGAAGAGCTAAAGTGAAATCAAATGGTAAACATATTTAATTTAAAACTACAACCTGTATAACGCGGTTCATAGAGGGCGCAGGTGCTACGAGGTCACGTTGCGGTTCTTCCAACGACTCAGAATATTAATAATTTCATGAAATATGTTCACGAGTCTATGTCACAAGTGTCGCAACGCTTTAGTTTTTAGGCGCAATTTCTAATATAAGACACATACTTCTCGGGGAAAAGAAAATAGAGTAATAAGACAGAATAATTTAATTTAAAGGTCCACTCAGAGTTGAAGCCCTAAAAAAGCAATCGATGTGTGCCCGCAAGAGGCACGTAAAATGTTCACCGACACACACAGGCGCACGTAAACTTGAATTTGCTTCACTTCGCTTGCGACTACTGTGGTCCTAAGCCTAATTATTATAATGTCTGCGTTACTAAGTGCAACACATTCAAAAAAATATGAGTTCTTTACTTATAAAAATAAATATTTACTTATATTAACTGCGTCATTGGTCTAGTGGTCACAAGCGAAACTGCTAAGGGTCCTGCTGCCGAATTGCGTAACTCACTCGCGATCGCAATCATCTGGATTTCAATGTTCATTGCTCCGTGTGTTTTGACAATCCGTGTTATCGGCAACTACGTACCACGCATAGAATGTTGCTTTAATTTCAAAATGAAAGCTTATGTCAAAGTGAATGCATTACACAATTGCCCCACTGGTTTCGCTTCCTGGGTTGGGTAAAGTGTTATTGGGTTTTTTTCGTAAGGGAATTCCCAGTAGCAGCATGAATTTTGGTTTTGTGCCCGGGGACATGGGACTTATAACATAACTGGAAAAATGTGTATACATCTAGGTAGTTAGATCTCTGCCTGCCCCTTCGGGAAAAAAGAGTGATGTTATGTAACGTTCATATATTATTTTATTACACTTGAACGAAGAAGCAATTGCTGAATAAAGTAAACATAACATAACATAACATAACATCACGCCTGTATTTCCCCGAAGGGGTAGGCAGAGGTGTAATAGTACACCCACATTTCGCCAGTTATGTTATAGTCCCATGTAATTGGGGGCAAGCCTATTGCCATTGACCGGGCACAAATCCAGACTCCGGGCTGCTACTGAGAATTTCCTAATGAAAAAACCCAATAACACTTTACCCGACCCGGGAATCGAACCCAGGACCCCTGAATGAAGAAAAATAAATAAATCATAAACAAAAAAAGCTGAATAAAGTATAATAAATAAATAAACAATAAAGTACATAGTAAAAAAAAATTTGGCCATTTCAAGTATTCGCTACATTATTACACACATTTAAAACAATTTTAATCGTCTTTAAAAACTATATCTAAACGATTCCAAAGAGAATGTACGAAACTAATACCTAATGAATATTCACATCAGGCGTACAAAAATAAATACATATCTACGTTTAACAAACAAACACGTACCAACTGAAATACTTAACTTTATTACAATCAGTTTCACCGACTAGATAATAATGTTAAAAACATACGAGCCCTTTATTAACTTTGGTTGCGATTGAGTCATCACTGACGGCCAAAATTAATATCCGATCTATCCACGATTTACCCTACTGGAGATAGAAATTTGACATATTTTGTATGGAGCTTATGTCAAATTCCTATCTCCAGTAGGGCAAATTGTGGATAGATTGGATATTAATTTTGGCCGTGAGACCGCAACGTAGAGCTGACCTTATAGCTGCGGATCTAAAGGTGGAGGCACACCTGGCACACGTTAAATGATGTTTATTTTATTTTTCTAAAGCATTACCTAACTAATTGTCACATTTGTCTCATATACAATAATACATAATTTAGGTTTACTGTAATTATATTTATTTGCTCGTTTTTACCCGTGGCCTCACTATCGGGACCCATCCGAAAACCAGCGCTGCAACATTTCGGTGTTGTAGCATATGCTGAGATGGGGGCCTTTTTTAGTCTCATACAGGCATGTAAATTTTAAGTTTATTTTTAATATACTATTTTTAGTTTTTTTTTTCTCTCGCCTGTACCGAGACTGAAATAAAAATTTTCTTTCTTTCTTTCTTTTTACCCACGACGGAACGGAGAAGATATATGCGTTTTAGTTAGGGAGCTGGAGAGAAAATTTGTATCATCATCAGCCTATCTTCACACTTCGGACACTCAGTACAATATTAATGCTAGCACCACCTACATACACAAGATTACGTCTGTATACTAACGCACACACACGTGTAGGTTAGGGATGCTCGCCGCTCGTAATGCCGACTGGGTTCCAACTGCAAGCGCTTCTCAGTAGTTCTCTTTTTTAATCTATTTTTTTCGAATGGACTCTCGCAGAATTGGTACCCAAAATAGGTACCCTAACTGCTTAACCGGGCGGGTGGCGGAGAAGCCCGTTAGGGACTCTATCCGCCGAAAAATTTCCCTAAACCTCATAGTTCTCAGAGATGGCGTGCTTTTATAGTGACTGACGATTGACATCCATTGAACGATTGCAGTCCAAGTGCCGTCAAACTGCGGGCGCGTGCGGGGTGCGGGCGAGAAATCTTGAATTGGCGGGGGGCGGTGAGTGGCCGTTCTGTATGTTAGTACTATTAGATATTCTGAGCTATCGCAGTCCACTGATGAACAAAGGCTTCATAAGGTTATAGGCTAAAATTATCAATGCTACCCGTGCGAAGCCGGGGCAAGCCGCTAGTTTCATATATACTTACTTAAAACAACTGGTGGCCGTTTTGTTCTGGCGTTTGGTGTTTTTCCTTTATAAGGTGCTATGACATTCTAATATGATATTCGGTTTGACGTCGCTTAAGCTTTTATCTATCTACAACGACTATACAGCCCATAGACGCCTCATAACAGGCGACCGATGTCTGCAACACATCTATGAAATTTCACTAATGTAGATTGCCACTATTCGCCACTTGAAATCTTCAAATCTGTTTCGACCACTTACATGAGCCGTAAAAACTGCCGCGTCAGTGATTAGCCAAATAGCCGTCTTGATAGGGCCAATCGAATTGCAGTATTGCCTCAGCTAGTGGCATTTTAGTTAAGATAATTGGCCCACGGATTATTAGCTGGTTTCATTCCTAGCTCCCCAACTATAAGAAGAAAATAAAATAAAAAGTATAGAGACGGAACGGGCCACAATTAACAGCCATTCTGAACTCTTCCACTCTTATCTGGTACAGTGGTCGTTTGTCTAAACTCTAGGTACTTTTACATTAAGCATGTGTTTGTACGAAAGATTTATGGCTAGTCTCGAGAACATTGGGAAGGAGATATAAAATCTTTGTTCTAAATGGACTTGTTGTAAACAACGTTAGTTTTAAGAAAGTGGAGGTTTAATAAGGAAACTTTAAAATTGGATAACAATTTGGTTGAGGTTTTGGGTATACGTACAAAGTGATGAGATTGTTTTGCGCTACACAAAATAAACAATTAAATATTGGATTGTAAAGTTTGCAGCTTGATTATGATGAGGCGATTAACAAAACGTTTTCAATTTTCATTTTGATAGTTAAAACTTGGCGAACGAACAATAAAAAAAAAATACCCAAAAATATAATTATAAAACTTCATTCAACGTCACACGAAGTGCTGCGAACAATCATATTTAAGCCAAAAAACCGTGCTCTTTCGTGTACAACCAGCGCTCACGCGCACACATGCACATCAAACCGTGTTTACCTTCGATCCATAGAGGTATTATTTATCGAAGGTGTTTACCCCTCTCAGTCCCTACACATGTCGCGGCATCGTCCAGTAAGCATCGCGTAAGCAAATATTCTTATGATGCATGGTGTGTGCCTGAGCGTTGTTTATACACGAAGGAGCACTGTTTTTTTGGCTTCATTATGTTTGTTCGCAGCACTTCGTCTATATTTTTTACAATATGTCTTCAAAGAGATTGTTGTACAGAACAAAAATTTTATTTCGTAAACACGTGGGAGTACCTAATACCTATTGACCACCTTTAAAGGTATATTTGTGGCTATTAATATATGTAGACTAAACACAAATTTTATGTTAGTAAATTAATATGTCAGACCAAGTGGGCTTATCCTCGTACAAAGTCGAAAATACTAAATAAATATCGAATTACTCCATTTATTTTCTGACTGATTTATGAGGATAAACTAAACTAAATATATTTTGAGTTGGCAATAAGCTCTCTTGAGACATGTGTTCAAGCTTGAAGGTATTTATTTATTTTGGGTTAGGAAAACTTACAGACAAATAAAGAACTATACATGAAGGGTGATCTACCTCTCTCCTTTAAAAGAAGACTCGTGGACGTGTGTATTCTTCCCATCCTCACATATGGATCCTAAACATCGTCTTTGACAAATCAACTGAGGTCAGCGATCGAGGTTTGCCAAAGAGCTATGGAACGGAGTGTTCGGGGCATAAAACTTATAGACCGGATAAGGAACACAACGATCCGTTCCAGAACAAAAATAGCTGACGTCATCCGGAAGGCTGACACTCTAAAGTAGAACTGGGCTGGACATATCTGCCGCACGTCAGACGGGCCCCTTTACATGGCAGACGTCAACGCGGCAGGCCCAAACGGAGATGGCGGGATGAGCTGAACTCCTTCCAAAAGGACTGGACTCTTATAGCAACAGACAGGGAGAAGTGGAAGGAGAGTAGGGAGGCCTTTGCCCTTCAGTGGTACACTTCAGGCTTATAAAAATAAATAAATAACATTGTGTAGGTACGGAAATTTGCTAATTACAAGCTTCCACATATACATACACAGCTAGTGATTTGCATCGAATTAAAGAATACTATTTGATGATTTTAACGTTACAGTATGTTTTGCCTTTGTATGGAAAAGTCATACCAGCAAAAAAAAAGACGTGTGGCACTCGGAGACTGGCGCGGTAAAGCTATTGCATAGCATTTTTTATGTAAATACAAAGAGGAGGTGCCCTAACGCCGAAACTCTAAGCAGGCATGAGTCACCAGATTGCGGGGCGAAGAGGGGGATTACGCATGCGCAGTAACGCCAATACAACCAATGCCACCTAGAGGCGATTTGCAGAACTTGCAGACAAGCGTGATATTTCAAAAAGTCATTAAAAGTTCTGCTATTCATCGATAGATGGCAAAACTAAAAAGTATCGCCGCTGTGCCGGTCGGAGTGGGGGGTGTTAGGTTATTTTCGTTACGGAATTTCTGGATTCGGTCTCCACGCTCAAGGCCCGCGATGGAAGCTATGCAACAGCTTAAAAAACTAAAAGAAAATAAAAACTAAGTTAAAGTCAAGTCCATCATAGTCATCCATCAATCTTATCGACAACTATACACCACCCAATGAATGTTGCTGTAAAGTCGAAATGGAAGCTATTGTGTTGCGCAATTGCTCTACTGGACGCATAAACTGAAGTTTTCGCATGCCTGCTAAATGCGAGATGTGCTATTGAACATGTATTATATTTTTAAGAACGTATGTACCATATCTTCTGCGAATAAATTACTTACTTACCTACTTACTAAGTTGTTTCAAGTCATAATAATACTTTAATAATAATAATACTTTTGGATGTTTCTAATTTTACGTGCGCTAGTGCAGAAAAGATCAATTTCCGAGTTTGATGATAAACTACAAAAGGCGATGCGTCTATAATTTGTCGCTGCAAATAGTACGTGCAATATTGGTCGCTTTCGTAAGTTTTTTTGATTTGCACGTAGAAGTATTTTGCCGAGTATAGTACCTACTAGTAGCATTAAGTATGTTTTGATGGCGTTCGAATTCAGATCAATCTTCAGGACAATACGTTTCCACGCTTAGGGCGTTTCTTCACTACTTAATTCATGAATCCGGCACTCGATCCTTATCAGTCTGATGTAGAAATTCATATTTTAGGATGAAACGTCTTCCGATGTTCTGATTTGTTTCCGTAGGCAAATTCCAACCTCTGACATTGTATTGGAGTAATAGAAAAACTCCCTTATCGATCTATCATTATAATATCAACGTAGGTTAAAATAACTGGGCAGCTAAGGCTAAACCACGTTTACACACAGACATAGCATCATGCCATCATGCCTGTATTTCCCGAAGGTGGAGGCAGAGAGAGGTGTATAATACACCTCTCTCTGCACCTATCATTATAATGATAGATCGATAAGGGAGTTTTTCTATTACTCCAATCCAATGTCAAATTGTACCCCCCCATTGCGCCAGTTATCTTATAAAGTTCCATGTAATAAGGGGGCAAGCTTATTGTCATTAACTGGGCACAAATTTCGAGCTGTTATTACCTAATTCATAAAAAAAAAAAAAAACCCGCCGAATAAATAACCCCCTCCTTTTTTTGAAGTCGGTTAAAAAACACAATAACACTTTGCCCGACCAGGTATTTGAACCTAAGACCCCACACTTGGCAGGACCAACGAGGCAGTCCGCGTAAACCGCGTTTAAACTTGAATGATGACGTCTGTGGTCTAGTGGTTCGAGTGTCGGACTGCTAATCACGAGGTCTTGGGTTCGATTCCCACAGGACACAAATATTTGTGTAATGAACATAAGTGTTTGTGTTGGTCTGCGTGTTTATTATGTATTATAAATAATCATGTATTTAGATAAAAAAAGTATATAACTTGTATCAGAAATGCGTGGTCATATTTTAAGAGCTAATTCAAGGCATAGAACAACTTTTACTATGGGACCTACCCTGAAATCGTGAAAAAAATATCAGCTGTTCCCTTCTAAATCATAGATGTTGCTCGACAAAATTTAAGGATCAGATGATATTTACGATTTCAGAGTTGGTCTCATAGTATAAAAGTTATTTTATGCTATGCCCTGAATGAGCTCCTAAAATATGACCACGCATTTATGATACAGGTTGTATAAGTATTATATCCATTGTCTAGTATCCATAGTACAAGCTCTGCTTAGTTTGGGACTAGAAGATGGTGCTGTGTATTAAAATATATTTATTTATTTATAGCCCCTGGATTAAAAAATACTCTAAAAATTTCGGTAGAATTTTGTCAGAAGTGGCTACTACCATATATCTGTTTTTGCTATACTTAATTTAATTTTTGTACATCAACCGCATGACTATGAAAAATGCAAAAGGTACTCTTTAATATAAGATAATCTCATGGGCCCCAGCATTAATTTTAGGATGAAAAAACAGACCGAGATGAATTACGAACGACGGCTGACTAAGTAATGAGATGGCAGATGTATAGGTACCAAAACTGTACTAGGGTAACTCAAGGGAATCAATGTTTGAGCATTAAATGTAAATTGCCATGTAACTATGATGTACTTTCATATAATATTCCGTTTTTTTTAAACGGAGCGTTCGTTCTTCGGTTTTTTTTATGGCATAGGATGGCGATGGTGATGGCGGCCCTGGACAACTGTAGTAGGTACCTAGGTACCAAGCATGGTTCAATATTTGTTTTTCTAATTTTAAAATAAGCTTATTATAATGTGAACGTAATTAGATTGTAAGTTGGTTTACGTTTGGTTTTTTATTTATAAAAATAAAAATAAACATGCATACATTCAGAGGATGGGCAGCAGCGTTCTCTGAGTATTTAACCAACCAACTGCGATCGCCAACCCGCCTGCCAAGCGTGGCGATTATGGCATATCCCCCCCTTAATTGGGGGAGGCCTATGTCCAGTAGTGGACGTCTTTCGGCTGTAATGATGATGATGATGCATACATTTAATTCACGATCACGCCTAAATTTTTTTCCTATAAATTGAATGTTAAAAGATTTGAAGCACATCTACAAAAAATTTAAATGAGATTTTCTCTTCATTTCCCAATGGGTTTCCGGATTTCTTCGTCTCTATTGCACTATTATGTATTTTTATGTCACGCTATCGTGAAAACAAGCGATGGGGAACTTTACTATGTAGGTCGAACAGTGAAATGGAAGAAAACTTGGAAATAACGCAGCTTTCAGCTAGTCCGGAAGTGTATCCAAACTAATCCATAAAGTGGAAGATAAAATATGAGTCTTTAATTGTGTCGACACTGTAACGTGACGAGATCGAGACGTGATACGAATTATTCTTTTTTTTTTCTTTGATTCTAAGGTAGGGCAGAGGCCATTTGTATTTTTTTCAACTTACAATATTAGTAAAAGTCAACTTTAAATAGAAATTCTATTTTATTAGTATTTTTTATTTTAACTGACATTTCACTTTTTTATTTTAGATTGTCATTTTTATTATTTACGGTAAATTGTCATTTTTATCAAAAAAAAACATGTTTTTATTTCGATTATTTAGGTAACCGGCTGTACCTAAATTGTTTTGGTATTTTTTCATGTAGCTGTTTTATTTTTGATTATTATATTTATTATTTTGATGACCCTACAAGCAATTTACACAAGTCAGCTTTAGGATAACATAACAAACAAACATAACATCACGCCTGTATTTCCCCGAAGGGGTAAGCAGAGGTGTATAGTACACCCACATTTCACCAGTTATGTTTTAGTCCCATGTAATAGGGGGCGAGCCTATTATTATTATTTTATCATTAGTATAAGATATGACAAAATACATAGTACAATTAATAAAATAAGATGTTGCTGAACTGAATGGCTACAATGAATATACAATTACAATGTTACACGTTTTAAAAGAGACAGGCCAATAAATTGTGAGTACATATCATTTTATAAACTTTGACTGAAAAACTTGATCAGTTGTGTCAGATTTATAAATCGTATCGTAATCGTACCTCTATCGTAGCAGGTGTCTGGCCTTCAATCAACTCAGCCTATCGCAGTCCACTGCTGGACATAGGCCTCTCCCAAGTTGCGCCACAACGCTCGGTCCTCTGCCTTCTGCATCCAGTCCCCCCCAGCCACGTTCTTTAGGTCGTCGGTCCACCTGGCAGGGGGGCGCCCTACGCTGCGTTTGCCGATACGCGGTCTCCACTCAAGGACTTGTCTGCTCCAACGGCCATCGGTCCTTCGACAGACATGGCCAGCCCACTGCCACTTCAGCTTACTGATCCTACAAGCTGTGTCGGTCACTCCGGTTCTTCTCCGGATAATCCTGGCCTGGCCTTGTCTTTGAGTAATTATACAGTAGAGAAAATCGATAAATGATTATATTATTATCCTGTTATATCACCTCCTTAATCATTTTGTTTTCAGTAGTCTTTAGAGAAGATTGAAGATATTTTGTGATGTCATTAAATATCTAACAAATTTATATAATCGATGAATTTGAATATGGCTTCATAGTGATGTTTTCTGTAACTAGTAAAGCAGGTCTGGAATTAAATAGATTTGGAAACTGAAATGTGAGGGTATCTTCCCAGAGGAATCTTCTCCACAGCGAGGACACCCACATATGTAAAATTAATCGGTATAGATGAACTATAGTACCTTTGATACAAAATCAAGCTTTAATTTTGGTATTGGTATGATTTTCAAAATTAAATAATAACTATTAATCAATTTATTAATCTAGTAACTGTCCTTAGGATGTGTAACAATTTTTCGCGGTTCAGTTACTATCCCCGTTCGAAACTACTACCACAAATGATTTGCACGATAGAAATCTAAATAATAAGATAATAGAAATGTTGTCTACTGTCTTTTAATACTGGAACGCGTGTCACTGGTTTGCCGCTACCAACACTAAATACGCAATTACGCCCACCATGTTGCTAGCGCTCAAAGCAAAATAAATTAAGCCTAAAAATTATTTCGCTGTTAAATATGCTGCAAAATACTATTTTCGTGACTCCGCGTCCAAAACAGCATGATCAAGCAAAAAGTTCTCGCATTGGTGTGTCCTACGAGACCTTTATGCAGCGACAAGTTCACGCGCCTTTGCCACTTCTATACCTTATTATTTAGATTTTTATGATTCGCCTAGAAGTATGTAGGTTTAAGGCCGGGTCACACCGGATGCGTAGCGTGACGTGACGTGCGACGTAACGTTCGCACGTGCGTGCGAGCCCTGTCACACCGGCCAAGATAGGTGCAGCACACGTCACGTGCGCAAGCATCACGTCACGCAGACAACTGCTGCACGCGCGTGCGAGCCACCTTGTCAGCAGCCATATTGAGTTGAGAGCATTTGGCGAAAAGATGTTAGACAACAGCAGTTCTTCTGATGAAGATGCGTTATTGTTGCTACTATGCCAAGAATCTTCTGCTGCTACAAAGAGACTTTGGGTCCATGATATTAATAACAGAAGAGAGGAATGCAGTGAATATCATAAACTATGCCGGCTTCTATGAGTTTTTCCTTTAAAATTGTTTCCATTGCGAAAAAAAACGCTCGGTAAACTGTATTCTGTTTGTAAATAAATACAACCTGACGTGCGTGCGTAAGTGCAGCAATGACCGATGCATGTGCGTGCGTGCCCGGTCTGGCATCTAACAGGGAGCGACATATAATACAACGTCATCACTGCAGGCGCGTGTGCGACGTTGCCGTTCCGCTACACACGCACGCGGATTCGGCTTGTGAGAAGATGCGGCTCTGCGTGTTGGGTCACGCACGTGCACACGTCACGCATCTGGTCTGGCATCTTTCTTACAGTTTCATACATTACAACTGGTGCGTGCACGCGTCACGTCACGCCACGCATCTGGTGTGCTCCGCCCTTTGAAGACAAGAACTACTCATAAACATACAAAGTCTGTATACTCATACACAGCTGAACCCCATTTTGTACCTAAATATAACTACAAGTTGTAGCTATATTTGAGTACAAAATGGGAAAATGCACTCGGGAGCAATGAATCCGGGTCACAAACATAAACTTTAATATCTTGGTAGCTATAGAATGATAGCTTATTCTAATAAAAAGTATTTTATAGACTATTATATTATTATACAAATATAAAATTACAAAAAAAATCTCAAACTAAAAGGGGTCCCCATACAAGAAACCTCGAAAACATGCATTTTTTCTTCGTTTTTGTTCCTGCTCTATCTTCAATCCGGTAATACATACCAGCATCAAACTTGGTCAGATTATAGTGCATACTATGTTGTTTAGCAACAAATAATAAAAATTGGGTAAACATTGACATTGGTGGTACCTGCGTAAGAAAGAGATGCAAAAATTCATGTTTCGCTCACTGTGCGTTGATGATTTTGATGAACTCTCGTAAATTAAATCAGTTACTATGGGGTATCAAGTCGATGGGTGGTACGGAACCCTTATTGCGCTAGTCTGACTCGCACTTGGCCGATTATTTTTTATATTATAGACTCTTTTTTGTGTATTATTTATTATCATCTTTTTATTTAAATTAGCATCCTTGTTTTACAAAATATTAATGTATATGTTAGTGAATTCATTGCTCCCGAGTATATTTTAAATTAAAATTCATTTATTTCATCAACATTGGATCATAGGAAAATATATTATATATTTCCATGAAATAGCAATCAATACAATACGTAAAACTTTTATACCGAAATCTTCACGTAACATATAAAAATCACTTTACAAACTTATTCTTTATAACTCAATTTTTCAATAATAGTAGAAATATAGGCATGTCGGCTTAGTACATCTTTCCTTATGGCAAATACATGCGACGTAGAATAAATATGAATAGGTTTGGTACATTAATAAAGTGATACCCATAACGGTTGACGGCTCATTATTGATATCTCTAATAGTATTAAGCTTATAAGCATGGTAAGAAGTTATTCTGATATTCCATTACTGTTTTGATGTAAGTAGAGCTCCCAGTAACTATTACAACATGTTTTTAGGGTTCCGTAGTCCTACAAGGAACCCTTATAGTTTCGTCATGTCCGTCCGTCTGTCCGTCTGTCCGTCTGTCCTAATCCTTTACAGCTTAATAACTTCTACAACAATATATCAAATTCTTGATCGACCGCGCAGATTTTTTAGAGTCACTAAATCGTAATAAATTTGTAAACAACAATAGTAATAATTCTTAGCCACAATCTAACATACGCCCTTCGCAATCGACTACTCTACCTCAATCAAATTATAACAAACCTTATAATAAACCAAATCATTTTCAAAATACAAATTAGTTTGCGTTTATGCTACAAGCTCGTAATAATCCGTCACATGTTTATCTTTGTGTAGTATGCAATAAAAATCATAAAATGTATGATTGTCCAACTTTTAAATCAAAATCAATACAAGAGAAGATGTCATGTATATCTCAATAATAATAATAATAATTCATTTATTTCAGGCATCAAGGCCCATAAAAAATACATGAAACCATATACAATAATATAAAAATTAATAATCAAAAAAATAATCATTGACTGTACTGAATGACCATAGGATACCTAATATTTTAATTTTATCTTAATAGTATCACACTAGTGGTTTAATACCCAGGTAAGTGCAGTTTCATACACTACTTTATCTAAACTCATACGATTTTAAATAAAATACCAAAGTCAAAATTATGGTAACATTGTCGTCCTCTTTTAAAATCTTTTACCAGAAAAATCATTTACGTTGCAGCTTCCATAAATTCAGGTAGGGTCATATTCTCCTCAATTCAGTATCACTGGCTGTTGTCAGACATTTTTGCCCAGAATAAAACTTTAGACTAACAAAAACATAATAATAACGTAAACAATCACAATAAATTCACAAGTTATGATGACCAAATCCAGTAGGCCATGGCACGCGCGCGTCAACACAAATAATAAAATATAGTCTGGCGAAAACATAATCGGAACTAATTTTCAATCCTTGTCAGGATTTCGTCAATCTGTGCTTTATCATCCAAAAATTATTGAAATAAAAACATCAGAACTTTTCAAAAAATCACGTCCAAATTTCAAAATAGGCGGTTTCGATGAGATTTTCACAAGTTTATGCGTTGTGCGCAAATAAATTGTACGTTATGCGTCTGTTTGATTCTCCATGACTAACCTCAATGTTCACACATGACAGCTGTCAAACAACACCACTGGCACTGTACGACCGAACACAAAAAATGGCACAAAATTAAAAATAGGCGGTCTTAATGGGACAACCATTATTACCCATTTTATTAATAAACTTATAGTAATATTATTTATTTTTTAAGCACCTTAGGGTCTTCCGGGAGTCTTAGCAATAGATTTTCCATTCTATCTATTAAAAGCCGCTTGAAACGTTAGATCTAACAACAATCTAACTATGGACTATGTATTCAAGTACTCATATTCATTCACAAAAGCAGAGCTCCGACTGCTTTGCAATTAGTAACGCATATCGTTGGCACAATTCGAATCGCATTAATCACTTCGGCACTACATCAGTGTAATCTCATCTGGAACGCTTGGTTACTGGGATGCTGTGGTGTTCTACATTTGCTGCAGAAGTATAGCTGGGAGAGCTAATGACTTTAGCTTTTGTCTCTGAAAGACTAACGATCTGTCTCAAGTAACACAAAACCGTTTAAATGTAAAAATAAAAGCCAACATACATCTCCAAGTCTTATAAAAGTTGTTTAGTATTATCCGCAAAGTATTAGTTCTGTTATAGAACAAAACAAAAGAAGTAAGTATTGAGAAAATCTGTAGAGATTTTCTCAATACTTAAAGTTGGAAATACATAGCTTGATTTGTAGCCATGCGTACAACTAAGACTTAAGAGACTATTTTATTTGTAGCCATGCGTACAACTAAGACTTAAGAGACTATTTTATTTGTAGCCATGCGTACAACTAAGACTTAAGAGACTATTTTATTTGTAGCCATGCGTACAACTAAGACTTAAGAGACTATTTTATTAGAAAAACCTCAATTAGATTGTTTCTTCTACGGCCACAAGGGTCGTAGTCACTTGTAATAACTAATTACTAACACTGGACCAATCAAACAATTTGTGAAACTAGGTGCTCAAATTACTCTGGCGGTTGCTAACAAATATTGTTCTGGATGAATCCCGGCAGCTTGCACCAATTAACATATATGTTGGTGGAATGGTAATCCATCGTTTATTGTAGGTTTGATTTCATCATCATCATCATCATTTCAGCCGAAAGACACTGCTGGACATAGACCAATGATGACATGACACAATGACCAGTCCTGCGCCTTCCGCATACAGCGGATTCCCGCGACCTTCACCAGGGAGTCGGTCCAACTTGTGGGGGGTCTTCCCACGCTGCGCCTTCCAGTACGCAGTTGCCAATCCAGAACTTTACTGCCCCATCGGCCATCCGTTCTGCGAGCAATGTGCCCCCCCACCCACTGCCACTTAAGTTTGGCAATTATATGGGCTATGTCGGTTACTTTCGTTCTCCTGCAAATCTCCTCATTTCTGATTCGATCACGCAGGGATACTCCGAGCATTGACTCTCCATTGACCTTGAGATTTGATTTATTACTATTAATTTGAAACGGTACTCACGAGGCGCCCCTTGTTTGAGGTGAGGTAGCGCTCGATGGCAAAACGCCTTAGTCGTCATCGAGCGCTGTATTTGTATGTGCGAACCTCACCTCACCTATCCTCTCATTTATTAGTTTAGTTACCTTCTTATAAGCCGTTCACCATGATTTTGCCTTTTCAGTGAGAAAAAAAGAATGAAGAGTGGGTTGGTTTAATGTTGTAAGTCGAGTGAAGTAGGCCACACATCGGTAACACATTTGTTGCGGCACAATCACTACGCCACATTTTAACTTATCCATTGCTAGCCCAGTGTGCACGTACAAGGTCTACTTTTATCGAGAAAACAAACGATTAGACAGCGCAGCAACATTTCGGCGTTGTAGCATGTGCTGAGATGGCATTTTTTAATCTTTTACAGGCATGTTATTTTTGATTTTATTTTTAATGTGTTTTTTTTATCTCGCCTGTAGCGGGACTAAAACATTTTCTTGCTTTAAATATGGTAAGCATATTGCGTGTGTCTCTGATGTGCAGCCTACTTAACTCGTTCAATTCGTCACAACGAGGACCACAAACGTGGCACCCCATGAGTAAGGGACGCATCACTAGTCTGTATTATTATTTTCTACGATTTATGTTCTAAAATCAAAACACATTATTGCTAAAGAGATTGAGAAAAATTGTCACCAACGATTCATAGTAGGTAAATAGCACAATCTGATTTTCAATTTATTGTTACTGTTAGGGTTTGGTTTTCAATTTCAATCAAACTTTATTTAACAGCAACGAATACCTGAAGACTAATAATTCCATTGAAATTCAAACACCTATAAACTTTCATTCGTAGAAGTGATAATTAAATAACAATTCAATCTAAATGATTATACTCACAAATTCTATTGAACATACTAATTGTTCAACACATACTAAGAAAATAAATTATGACAGGGCAGAGTCGAGTTTAATTTTCAGATAAATATCACTCGGGTCTTACACGATGAAATATTCATGAAGACAATGTAATTTGTTACCGATATTGCTCCTGTATGTGGCTGTGGCCGTAATTTTACTGAAAACATGCAACGGTGACAAGCAAA
This sequence comes from Asteroscopus sphinx, assembly GCA_949699075.1. Lineage (NCBI taxonomy): Eukaryota > Metazoa > Arthropoda > Insecta > Lepidoptera > Noctuidae > Asteroscopus > Asteroscopus sphinx. The sequence continues at coordinate 20,614,775 of OX453013.1, forward strand.
TAAGTTTTTTTTTTGTATAAACCAGAGAAGTCTGGTGGTTTCATATTGAGAGACTATTTTAATAGACCGAGATTTATTTCAGATTAACTGCGCTCACGCCACGCCTTTTTTATATAATTTTATTTTGTACTTGTATTGTAACATAACATAAGATAACATAACATCACGCCTGTATTTCCCCGAAGGGCCTACCTAGAGGTGTATAGTAGGTACACCCACATTTCACCAGTTATGTTATATAGTCCCATGTAACAGGGGGCGAGCCTATTGCCATTGACCGAGCACACAAATCCAGACTCCGGGCTGTTACTGAGAATTTCCTGATGAAAAAACACAATAACACTTTGCCCGACCCGGGAATCGAACCCAGGACCTCACGCTCAGCAGTCGCGCTTGCAACCACTAGACCAACGAGGCAGTCCAGTACTTCTATTGTAAATATTGTGTGTTTGTATTTATATAGGCTTATAGATTTATTGTAAGTATTAATTTATCTACATCATTATTATCTTTCTTATTAATAAATCTCTTTTAAGATTAACTTAAGTATTAAACTTTCGGAGAAGAATTAAAATTATTCGTGTGGAAGTGCTATGGAAGGCAAAATGAGCAATTATAAAAACCAACGGCCAAAACAGAATACTTAAAGTACTTTCCCTCCATGAAGCATAGCGATGGGACACCTTGTATATTTCTTTTGTCAAGACAATGATCCATAGCTATGTTAGGATCCGATAGGTGGTGTTGTAGTCAAGTTATAAAGTGTTTATGGACCAAAATGATTCATATTCACAATATATAATGTATAACAGAATTAATGAAAGTCCGGAAAATAGTTTGTTTAACGGATGTGGATAACCATGCTCAGGATTAACAAATAGGACACTTTATTATTATACTTTATTGTAAACACAAATATACACATTTTTATTACAGTAGAAAAGCTTAGGTACATCGGCGAGCTTAACTCAAAAATGAGTTTTCTTACAGCAAACCTTAGTGCGATAGAGAGTTGATGTATTAATAGAGGATAAAAACAAGTGTACAACAGAATAACAAAAAATTTGACTACATTCAACTTATCTAACAAAATATTTACAAGTAAAATAATTATATTAAGATATTTATACTTATATGTATACATAAATAGATTCATACATATATACATAAAATACATACACACATATACACGCTGAAATTTGAGTCGCTTAAATCCCGAAAAGGGGTCATTGTACTCATCATTATGAACAACTTTTACTATAGGATCAACCCTGAAATTGCGAAAAAAAAATCCGGTGGTCCTACATTTTATTGATTTAAGTGAACACAAATGTAGGGACCAACTAATTATTTTTTCGCGATTTCAGGGGTGGTCCCATAGTAAAAGTTGTTCATAATGATGAGTACAAAGACCCCTTTTCGGGATTTAAGCGACTCAAATTTCAGCATGTAATCATATGTATTATATATATTTATGGTGAAAGAAAACTTTATCGACATACCACGGAAGTGAAGCCACGGGTGCCATAGCTAGTATCTGTTAGACTTTTGAACCGATGACGATTCAAAGTGAAATTACAATATTAATAATAGCCAATAGTACAAGACAAGTGGTTCAGGTCCAATGCTTGTTACATTAATGTGTGAACATCAATCCTGTGCTCCATCGAGTGAGACCAATCAACCGCTAACATGAGGTGAGACCGTACTAATTGGAAACTAGGAACAGATGTGGTTTTATACATACACACTATTGGATAAATTAATAACCTTCAAAGGCAATTAAAACCAACATCCATGATGTGTAATAAAATAAATAACATTTATAATGAACTAGCTTGGAGCTGGATGTCGTTTATCGCGCATGCCTCAGGAATTGTTTGTCCTCCTAGGATAAAAAGTAGCATATACAACGTGTTATTGAAATAACTGAAAACCTCTTAAGGGTCTTTGTACTCATCAATATGAACAACTTTTACCATAGAACCAAGCCTGAAATCGCGAAAAAATAAATTAAGTGTGTACATTTTGTCAATTTATGTGAACATGAATGTAACACATGATTTTTTTTCGCGATTTCAGGGTTGGTCCCGTAGTAAAAGTTGTTCATACTGATGCGTATTATGACCCCTTAAGAGATTTTCAGTTGTTTCAATAACATTTGAATATGATATTCAATATTTTAATCCGCGTTATGTTCAATTTATGTGCCAAATAAGTAATTAAGTAAGTAGTTTTATATTAAGTTTTTCTTTCTTTCAAACATACAACATTCCGTTCAGCCCTTATAGAGCGATTGAGTAACAAACATCCAAACATCTTCACAAACTATCACATTTATAATGTGTGTGATAAGTTTTTCTGTGATAAAACGAATTATATGCGGGTGAAGCGGCGGGCAGTCTAGTAAAATATAAACAAAAAATATACCACACAAACCTTCAGACTTGCCAACGTAATAAAGTTAAAATGTAAAAAAAAAATACAACTTAAAAAATATGTAGGTCTACATTTCAGCTAAATGATCACTATTAATGTGTGTTTTTTTACCAGAAAATAAGATTTTTAAACCTCAATTTTCTCCTAAAATAAATAAAGTAGGTATCTAAACAAAAAATATACCACATATAACTTCAGACTTTTGCTAACATAATAAAGTTGAAATATGAAAAAAAAAAATCACAACCTTAAAATCAAACACTGTTATATTATTTTCTTGCACTCGCAACTTGGGGTCTATATCACACGCTCTGGGCTTAGTATCACGATATCTATTTCAGTAGGTACCTAATGGAAATTTCTATATACCTTTCTATCGAATTTTATAAAAAAGCCAAAAATCCACTTTTCGTTGCTGTTTTCGTCAAGAAATTGTAAAAAAAACTCTTAATGATAATAACACGATCACGTTTCAAAAGTACGTGTAAAAACACGAGTAAAACATTATTGTATGTATTTTCCCGAAACAAAAACTGGTATTTTTCCATCACATGGGTGGTTATCAAAAAAATTCTAACCGTTTTTTGATCGTAAATTCCGTGTAGGTACATGTTAATTTCATAGTAGGATGAAAAAAGGAGCGAACCGAGAATTTCGTAAACAAGCTTGTAAAAATGTTTAACAATCAACTTTGAAGATCGGCTTTTCTAATTTAATGGAGAGTTGGTATCGCGTTCACGTGATATATTTATCAAGTTACGTATGTCACCTCCCTAATGTTTCCTGATATTTTCTTTTTTCCTTTTCTTTTTTGTTGCACGTCTTAATTAAGAGACCTTTCACGTTTCACAGCCGTCTCGCTCTAATTTGGCACTTTTTTAAAGATTTCAAGAGATTTTAGGCGAAATTGAATAATGTATTCTATTATATATCTATCTTTTAGAGCTCGGACGAATAAAAGAGGCGGACGGAATCTCACTAATAATAAGTGAAGCTTCCATAGTAAGTCAGCTCGCTTAAAAATACAGGCTGGCACGCACACTTTCACACCCATAGTATGCCAAAAAGCCGCGATTACACAAGAAATCTAGTGTGACGGTAGTCATTGTTGTAGTGTCACAAATAAAATAACAATATAAATCTGGTGTGTTAAAATGCTTTCGAAATTATATTGGGTTTAGGAAAAAATTAAGTGCTTCAGACTTTGTTCAGTGAGATTCCGTCCGCCTTTTTTATTCGTCCGAGCATTAGCTCGGGGTCGGCCATATCTGTCGAAGGACCAATAGCCGCTGGAGCAGACGAGTCCTTGAATGGAGGGAGACCGCGAATCGGTAAACGCAGCGTAGGGCGCCCCCCCGCCAGGTGGACCGACGACCTGATAGGCTAAATTGATGAAGATGACTATGGCCGCCATATAACTGGCCACACCGGAGCAGGATAGGGTTAAATCAATTCGATGCAGCAACGGCTGCTAGGGGGACATAGAAACGGCGGGGTCCCCCTGCAATGCCCCAGCGAGGTTCGAGCCCCCCCCTTGGGGGACGCCCGCTTGCGGTATTGAAACCTTGTCTTTAGTTTGTAAGTATTTAGGATTATGGAAAAACCTTCGGCGTATGGAGTCCCACATGGGACTCTCCGCCAACTAAGCCCGGTTAAGCAGAAATGGTACTTCGGTCCCACCTGCGAGAATCCAGTCGAAAAAAAAAAAAAAAAACAGGATAGGGTGGCGCGTCAGTGTGACGTCAAAGCAGTTACGAGGCAGTTGTATTTTTTAACAACCGACACAACACGTCATACTGAAAGCAGTTTTATGGCGGGCCCGTCGTCAAAACGCTTTAAAACTGCCTGCCTTTTTGTGTGACGTCTGCTGCGCTGCTCATACCTCGCGCTGCTACTGACCTGCTTTTGGTTTCTACGGGCCTTTAATAAAAAAATAAAATTTAGTTTAGGGATACTTTTGCCAAATTAATTCATGCCATGAAGTTCCATGGAGTTTCTTGCCGGTTCTTCTCCATAGGACCCACAATTTGGAACCGTGCAACTAGAGCCTGACGTTTCAAAAGTGCCTGTAATTAGGTTTATTTGAAATAAGAAACATTTGATTTTGATTTTGTTTTTTTTTAATATAACCTGAAAAAACCACTACTTATCTATCTATCACCCTAACTATCTACTACCGTATCTCTGATTAACAGAAGTTTTGTTTGATACATTCGCGAATTTTACTCATATTATACATAAAGATTTAGATGCTCTAATCTTAGATAAAAAAAACCGGCCAAGAGCATGTCGGGCCATGCTCAGTACTATAGGGTTCCTTAAGTAGGTGTACAAACGAATCAAATCGAATATTAATCATGGCTGTTTTAGTTTTTGCAATAATCGGCAGCATTCGCGACTCAGAGCGTGTTGTTAGTAGCGCCATCTAGCGATAAATTCAAGAAGCCAAATTTAAGAAGTCTGATTGATGTCAAAGTTACTTTTTGTGATTTTTTCAAATAGAAAGTAGCTAAAGGAGCATTATTTGCCGTGATAATTTTTCTCTAAGGTCAATGACCTTTGAACTAGGACGTTTTAAGTATTTTTCGGTTTTCTGTCTATAACTCAAAAAATTATAATCACATTATACTCGAAATAATTTTAAAAGAGAGTTTTTACAAAGTTCTATCAATGTGGAAGATTATAAGTTTCTACGTTGCATAGTTTAGAAATGGCAGGGGGGGGGACACATTGCAAGCCACTTTGGCGGGCTATATTTCGCAGATGGTACACCTGATAAAAAAGTGATGTATGAAACATTACCTTCATTTTAGTAGACCTATTCAATGATACCCCACACGATGGGGTGCAGCGAAAAAAATCATTTTTTCCCCATTTCACATGTATGGGCGCCACCCCTAAAGAACGTAAAAACTATTTTTTTATTCTTTTAAAATTGAGATCTATATGCAAACTATTTTTTAACAAAATTTCATTTATTTATGTTTATAACTGTAGAAGTTATTAAGCTGTAAAGGATTAGGACAGACGGACAGACGGACAGACGGACAGACGGACAGACGGACAGACGGACAGACGGACAGACGGACAGACAGACAGACGGACAGACGGACGAACATGACGAAACTATAAGGGTTCCTTGTAGGACTTCGGAACCCTAAAAATGGAAGAAAAAAAAAATGAAAAATGGAAGATGGATTTTTGATAAAAAATCCGCTTGTAATAAACATTAATCAGAGACTAGAATCAGGGGATTTTCGCGCACAGATAAATCAAAACAACATTCAATTCAATAGTCTAAATATCTATTTGTTGTTTTGATTTATCTGTGCGCGAAAATCCCCTAATTCTAGTCTCTGATTAATGTTTATTACAAGCGGATTTTTTATCAAAAATCCATTAAAGTAATAGTTCACAAGAATTTTACTCAGAATATTATTCGTACCATTCTGTTTTGTCGACATTTTATCGTATAAATAAATCGTATTCGTATTTTATCGTTTGTACTGTATTCGTAGAAATAAATTCGTGAATTGAAAAAGAAATGAATATGGTGTCAGGTGTTTCTATAAATCAACAATAAATTCTAGTTAATCGAAATCATTTCACGAAAAGAACATTTTAATTCATTAAATATTTTTTAATAGTAGTAGAGCTCCTTTGTGAAAGAGCTCGTCCGGGGAAGTACAACCACCGTACCTACTTCTCCGCCAAATAGTGATGCTTGCATTTCTGTGTTTCGGTCTGAAGGGTACGGGTGCCGGTGAAATTACAATCACATGAGACTTTCCATATATTCTATTCTATGCTGGGTTGGGTCAAAGATGTTATTTTTTTCTAAATTAGCATATGAAGAATTCTGCGCTAATTTGAAAAAAAATGCACCGTTGCATGCATGAATTTACAAATAGAGGATAAAGTATTGTTCTAGCAGATTTTCTTTTACAAAATTCTCATAATATCTTGACATTTAAGTTAAACGGTCCCGATATTAATACTTCAAGGCAACCACAACATTTCAATCGAGTTCCTTTAGTACGACAACCCTTAGGCCCCAAAATGTCCCTGTAACCGACATTTGGTTAATGGGACGCCAAGATTCGCTGTCACATGACTTTGAATCCACATCAGACGTTCGACTGAAATAAATTTACTTACAAAAGTATTTATTGAGTTAAAGCGAATTTTAATCTGATTTCATAACGAATTTCTTAAATTATTTCAACACGAATCAAGTTCAAAATGTTAGCTTGAGGTTAATTTTGTTTAAAAACTTTATTTTAACAGAGTATTGAAAAAATTATATAATTATAGAGTAAAATTCAAGCGCATTTTTTATTTTAGTTCTTGCTTGAGGTAGAGAACTCTTAACCGAGCATTTTTTGAGGACATCCGCGATTAGATCGCGATACGTTCGCCGAGGTCGTCCCCTTCCAACTCTTCCATCAACACTCGCTTCGTATACTTGTTTCGTCAATCTCCTCCCGTCCATCCTCCTTATATGTCCAAACCATCATAACATCCTTTCTCAATCTTTGTCACTACATCTTCTTTCACTCCAAAACGCTCCCTTATCACGTTATTCCTTACTTTATCTCTCAAAGTTACAACACACATACTACTCAAAGCTCTCATTTCTACTGCATTTATTCTGCTTTCATGTTTCTTCTGCCATACCCAACTTTCACTAACATACATAAGTGTTAGTGCCTACAACGTTAAAATAGCTACATTTAATGAATTTATGGAATAACAATAAAATAACACAGCTGCTAGCAAATAGTTATAAACAGGAAAAGAGATTTTAATTACCATAACGCAAAATATAAAAGTTATAAGTACAATATTTTTTCCAGTTATGCTGACATCATAGATAAATGTTGACATTCTCGTTTAAAATAAGCTATATATCTACCAATTGTTTAAATAATAATTTTAAAAGAAACTCACACATTCTATTGATTTGCATGTAATATAAACTGGCAATATGCTATCAAAAAACCGTTTTCTTTAAAGCACTGTAATAATTATTTAGCCCCCCGGATCCACTTTTATGACTTTTATGCCGAGAAAATCTAGACATCGTGTAGCATGTTTTTTCTCTTGTTCTTGGATTAGCAAGGGACCGAGATAATAAGAACAATGGAGATAATATTTTCACTGGAGGCAATAACCTAAAATTGTTTTTTGTTATTCATGTGTGTAATTGTGCTTTAGCTTAATATCGTTGATCGTTGCCACAGGCGGGGTTTTAACCTCTTCATACATACATTTATCACGCCTGTTGCCCATTAGGGTAGGCAGAGACTATAGATTTCCACCTGCTACGATCGTGACACACCTCTTTTGCTTCATCTACGTCCATTAACCTCGTCATGGTTAAATTAGAATTGATGCTTAAAAATATCAATATCATGATGATGTGATAATGGATCATCATCATCATCATCATTTCAGCCGAAAGACGTCCACTGCTGGACATAGGCCTCCCCCAAGCATCGCCACAACGACCGGTGATAATGGATGATGAATTGTATTGTTGATTGATGGCTAGTTCAAATATAATTTTAATCCATCAACGATCGCAAAGCGGCTGCTAAATAATAGAAAATCTTTTGTTTCAATGTACTAGGCAATGGATATAATACTTATATACTATATTTTTTTGTAAATACATACTTATAATACATAAGAAACAACCAGACCAACACAAACACTCATGTTCATCACACAAATATTTGTGTCCTGTGGGAATCAAACCCACAATCTCGTGATCAGCAGTCCCACACTCGAACCACTAGACCACAGAGGTCAGTCAATACATCATCGGTATTAATATTATTTAAATAAAATGGGTGGCGTTGGAGGACGCTGACAGAAGCGAAGCTTCTACGCATTTAAAATGTGGCTAACATGCAAGCGCAAAGCTATGTGCGTGTGTGTGTACGACACAGAAGTGTAGCCACGCGCTAATGGAGAAGGAAGTTAGCGGTAACGTTTTCTCTCGCTTTACTCCCCTGGCCGGTTGAGCTCGCAACGATGCTATAGAAGTTTCGCTTAGAAAAATATAATTTTGGCAAATAGCACCATATAAAAGTAGTTATTTTTTTCAAACCTGGTAACACTTTCTTCGAGCATCGTCACCAAGTTTACCAACTCAGGTTAATTTGAGATGTGTCTGGAATCAATCGCTGAGGAGACAAAAATTGGTGTACTTAACATAAATTTATATAATCCTTTGTCAAAATAAATAACTCCTATAAAAAATATGGTTAAATTAATATAACAGATCTGAAACATAATGTTACTCTCATTTTTATTGAAATCCTTACTTTTTGTGATGCTTCCTAGCACGACCACTTACGATTTTTCATTTTCTTTTACGGTACATATTCTTCGCTTTTAATGTACTCAATTGTACCGTGCCTTTGGATAATTGTACTCTTATAGTTTACGAGTAACAATGTATTTTACCTTGCTGATTAAGTTACCTTTTGTGTACACATTCGCATTAGCGAAATAACTCTTTAATTATAGAAAAAAAAATGTCTGCCACGTTTCCATGATCTGATTACTTACAACTATGTCTTACTACCTAAGTTCTACTATATCTTTCTCACCCTTTTAAGGAAGTATAGCTACTATAACTCATCGGTTTAGTTTTATACGCTCAGTTTGACGTCTTATCTAATATAAGACACATTCCTCAGGGAAATCACGAGACCTTCACTAACTAATAGGTACTGTTATGTACGGGAAGTGAATTTATATAGCTTGCCGTGATCAAAATATCCGAAAGCTAGTATGTGCTAATTCCATACCGTTTGAAATCACTTTGCGTGTAGTTCAGACCAATATAATAAGATAGACGGAGCGAGTAGAACTATTAAATAGGGAAGCTAAAAAAAGGGATACTAAATAGCAAAGGACTACTTACTGTTCCGCCCACAGTGTTTGCAAGCCGCGATCGGGAGCGTGTGTCTAATCCTCACTAATCTTCAGTCAGACTAACGGCCAAAATTAATATCCAATCTATCCACGATTTGCCCTACTAGAGATAGGAATATGACATAAGCTCCATACAAAATATGTCAAATTTCTATCTCCAGTAGGGTAAATCGTGGATAGATTGGATATTCTTATTCTTATTCTTTATTGTACACACAGATATACATTTATATTACAGTAGGAAAGTTTATGTACATCGGCGAGCTTAACTCAGAACTGAGTTTTCTAACAGCAAACCTATATTAATAATATAAATAATAATAATAATTAATATAAAAAATATAACATATTAATTTTGGCCGTAAAAGAATACGATTGACGCTACTAATCTCGGCTTGCAAACACTGCGGGTGGAATAGTAAGTATCTACTCCTTTGCTATTTAGTATTCCTTTTTCTGTCTTCAGTACTAGTTATACGCGCATCGTCTATCTTATTATTTTGGTCTTAAACGTGTGTGTGTGTTTTGTCTTAGCTACGTCTAAGACCAAAATAATAATATAATAGTATAAGTTTTTAAGCATCCTGAACGGACAGGTGGGACGGCCTAATATTGGAGCATTGGTTATGCTTGTATATCCCAGGGGCGTAATGTAAATAATTGTAAACACTTAAGTTATACATTAATCATGAGGTGTAATATATAATTTAGGTACTAATTCTAGATTGTAAGGTCGTTTACAAACAAAATGGATGTCACATCTGAAATAAATGATTTATTCATTTGAACTGACATTTTTTTACTATTATTTTTTATTATTGACATTTAAACTTTATTTGGGACATTTATTACATTTTATAATAAAGGACTTATCCATTTACCCTGAATGTCTTTCAATTTCTTTTAAAAATATTGTTGATATTATTATGATGGATTATTAAGTTATGTAATGTTGTGGATATTTTTTTTAAATTAATTTTGAAACGCCTCTTCAGGCAGATTTTGGTGGTACAAATTACTATAACCCTGTGATCACATTATACCCAAAATGCAAGGAATGAATAAATGATTTTGATGTTTTGATTTTTTTACTATGATTAATTTTAAGACACAGTATTTTTTTATATCAATCTATATTGCTGCCAATTCTTTTACCGCATTAATCTTATTTGAATTACACTATATTTCTTACTTACAATTGAATTGGGAATTGGCCTTCTGATTTCTACTAAAGATGCAGTACTATCAACTGCATATTGTTAATAACAAAGCAGAGAATGTCTTGCATGAAACTAACATACTATTATAATTAGATTTACTTTAGTTACGATTGGAAGTGGTTGACCATACAAGATTAGGTAAAAGAGTTGAAGCATCCACTTGAATACCAATAACATGATGACAGTAACATGCAATTATTCAAACTCACATCTAGATTTAATTAAAGGACGCAATAATTGTTATACAATGGATATTCTTCGAAACAACACAAAGAATAATAATATTCATGAATTACGTTCTATAAAATATACCTACAGTACTAAACTGATAAACGTAATAAATAGACAGTCTTTACTACGAAGAATCAACTATACGTGTCTCAGCATACAATTCCGTTGATGCAGATGCAAATATTGGCCATACACAACCCTAATGTTCGGCCATCAGACCAATGTTTACGTCCAATTCGCATTTGATGTGCATCGTCCAGTCGTCCTTCACACAGCCCAAATGTTTCGACGTTTCATTTCTTCTGCGGAATAAGCTCAATTTTACTACGTACCTAAGAAAATAAGGAAAATATTTCTGTTTCCATTGATTCAAATAAATAATTCTTCCTCTGTGAGCAAAATTATGATTGAACAGTAATTCATTTGCCTCGTTTCTTAAGGCAGAAAGGAATGGTATTGGAATGTCTATCTTACCTACCTTTCGTCAATTGTTTTCGAGGAAGGAAGTAATTTTGGACGAGGACGAAATTGGGATGGCAGGTATGGCGATTATGTTGGCCACGTAATGTGATTGAACCAGGATTTCTTTGGAGACTGCGATTAGTTCGCCATCCACAAACTGAGGGAGAAATTGGTATCAGGCGCTACCAATTTGCTAAGTCCTTGCATTTCTCATTGACTCACAGAAAATGCTAGGTCTCATAATTACCAACGTGTCCATAATTGAGGTAATAGCACATGCCGTGTTCTAATTATTGGCCTTAAGTAAAATCTACTTATTATTTTACTCACATACATTTTTTTTTTACCTGTTACGGTTATGAATATATTTAAATATATATTTATTTATTTCCTTTCACACTCTTAATATAGGTACCTGCCTACTTATATATATATATATATTTTGTGGATATTATCATCATCATCATTTCAGCCGAAAGACGTCCACTGCTGGACATAGGCCTCCCCCAAGCATCGCCACAAGGACCGGTCCTGTGCCTTCCGCATCCAGCGGATTCCCGCGACCTTCACCAGGTCGTCGGTCCACCTTGTGGGGGGCCTACCCACGCTGCGCCTTCCAGTACGCGGTCGCCACTCCAGAACTTTACTGCCCCATCGGCCATCCGTTCTGCGAGCAATGTGCCCCGCCCACTGCCACTTAAGTTTGGCAATTCTTCGGGCTATGTCGGTTACTTTCGTTCTCCTGCGAATCTCCTCATTTCTGATTCGATCACGCAGGGACACTCCGAGCATAGCCCTCTCCATTGCCCTTTGAGTGACTTTGAGCCTTCTTATGAGGCCCATTGTGAGCGACCACGTTTCATTACCGTAAGTAATTACTGGCAACACACACTGGTCAAAGACTTTCGTCTTGAGACACTGCGGTATTTTGGACGAGAAGATATTGCGTAGCTTCCCGAACGCTGCCCAACCGAGTCGGATTCGACGATTGACCTCTTTCTCGAAGTTGGACTTACCTAGCTGGACAGTTTGTCCTAGGTATACATAATCATCAACAACTTCGAGTGTAGATTCTCTGATGTTTACGGGAATGGGTGCTATATGGGAATTCGACATAACCTTTGTCTTGTCCATATTCATCTTAAGACCCACTCTATCAGAAGCTCTACTGAGGTCATCGAGCATTGTACCGAGGTCCTCCATGGTCTCAGCCATGACTACTATGTCGTCGGCAAACCGAAGGTGAGTGATGTACTCGCCGTTTATGTTAATGCCTAGCCCCTTCCAGTCCAGAACCTTGAAGACATCCTCCAATGCAGCAGTGAACAGTTTCGGAGAGATCACATCTCCCTGTCTCACACCTCGCTGCAGAAGGATAGGTTTCGAGGCTTGGTCCTGTAATCGGACTGACATAGTGGCGTTTTCATACAAAGACTTTAACACTTCGATGTACCGATAGTCAATCTGGCACCGTTGAAGAGACTGTAGTACCGCCCAAGTCTCGATCGAATCGAAGGCTTTCTCGTAGTCCACAAACGCTAAACAAAGAGGCAAGTTATACTCTTCGGTCTTCTGTATAACCTGCCGCAGCGTATGTATGTGGTCTACGGTGCTAAAGCCTTTTCTGAAACCGGCTTGTTCGGGAGGCTGGAAGTCGTCAAACCTGCGCGATAGACGGTTCGTAATGACTCTCGAAAACAGCTTGTAGACATGGCTCAGAAGTGAGATGGGCCTATAATTCTTCAGTAGAGCATTATCGCCCTTTTTGAAGAAGAGTACCACCACACCTCTGCTCCATGCCTGTGGCGTTCTTCCCTCGAGAATGACGGAATCAAACAGCTTCTGAAGGGCCTTAAGGATCGGTTTTCCACCCGCCTTCAGGAGTTCGGCCGTAATTCCGTCATCACCCGGTGCCTTGTTGTTTTTGAGCTGCTTCAGAGCCATCCTAATCTCGTACAGGCTGACGTCCGGGATATCTTCGGTATAGTGTCGGGTCAATCGAGCTCTTGGGTCGTGAGCCCGATTTACAGCGGGTGTCCGGGTGGACGTGTATAACTGTCCATAGAACTTCTCGACCTCCTTCAATAGCTCTGGCTTGGAGGATACGACTCTGCCATCGTCGGTCCTCAGTTTTGCAAGCTGGCTCTGCCCAATAGACAGGTCTCTTGCGAAGACTTTGGAGCCCTTGTTTTTCTCTATTGCGTCTTTAATACGTTCCGTATTAAATTGGCGTAGGTCACTTTTCAAGGACTTTGAGATCTGTCTATTGAGCTGCCGGTACTTAGTCGCATCATCTGAGGATATTATACTCACATTAAAAATAACACTAACGCAAAGCAATCATTCTTAATTTTTCTCATGTATCTGGTCTGCTCGACGTCCGTATGTCACTGCAGGGATCCAGCAGAATACCAGCGTCAGGTATAATACCTGGCACATGCTGAGCTGGACACCCATTTGGTACAATATTGAGACACATATCACACTTTCTTATTGTATTTTTACCTGTATGTCCTGTGTCTTGTTTTTGTACTAAATAAACGTTTTATCAATCTATCTATCTATCTAGTAACCATCGTTTGCAACTGAACGACGCGAGGTACCAAACCATGGTATGAAGTATAAATTAGTTTCCGTGTTAGATAGTACACATACATGCTCTTATACAGGCACCTATATAAATCCTTCAAAACTAGTTTCCAGAGCAATTGGTTTTCAAATCAAGTAGGTAAATATTTTTTGGGTTTCTAGAAATTATAGTTAGTCAAAATGTAATATCACATCACTTTATTAAGTTTTTCTTGGAAATAATCAATTCACTGTTTTGTTAGAACAACAAATTAATTATTAATATTACATAGGAGAAATAGTAGATGACCTATCCTGTCAGGAAATTAAACAAAAGAGAGGCGGAATGCAGAGAAAGATGGAAAATATCCACTGACAATAGCTCTCATTGATGAAGAGAAATAAAACATTCAACGAAGAACAAAAACCACAAACCAAGTAACTTAAGCAAGAAACAAAACATCTAAACATGAACAAAACCATAATAATAAATTAAAATACCCTGCAATCCAAAATATGTATGTATGGTAGTGAAAGTTGGGTATGGCAGAAGAAACATGAAAGCAGAATAAATGCAGTAGAAATGAGAGCTTTGAGAAGTATGTGTGGTGTAACTTTGAGAGATAAAGAAAGGAATAACGTGATAAGGGAGCGTTGTGGAGTGAAAGATGTAGTGACAAAGATTGAGAAAGGTATGTTAAGATGGTTTGGACATATAGAGAGGATGGACGAGAGGAGATTGACGAAACAAGTATACAAAGCGAGTGTTGATGGAAGAGTTGGAAGGGGACGACCTCGGCGAACGTATCGCAATCAAATCGCGGATGTCCTCAAAAAATGCCAGGTTAAGATTTCTCTAAACCGATGAGCATGCATGACGAGGTTAATGGACGTAGATGAAGCGAAAGAGGTGTGTCAGGATCGTAGAAGGTGGAAATCCATAGTCTCTGCCTATCCCCAATGGGAAACAGGCGTGATAATATGTATGCAATCCAAACTACGATTTAATTTAACGTACAAAATACCACTGCAGAGGAAATAAATTAATCAATACATGAATAAATACCCGAAACATTTCAGTATTTCAGGACCTAACATAACAGTTATGGTCACCAAGGGAACAGATACAAGTTTCATTTACGATAAGATAACGTAATATGCGCAGTAAATATAAAATTTATGATACTATTAATACAGGTAGGATGAAGTAAAATCTACTTTATTATCTTTTTTCAGGTAGAGGCTGTTCGCCAATTCCTTTGGTAGCAATTGGTAACGGGAGACTTGTATTCAGGGTAGGAAATAGGGGTTATTGGCGCAAAGTAAAGAATGTCTTAATTCTACCTTATGATGTTTCAATTGGATCATGTTCCTCGAGCTTGCTGACCATTTTCGTCATCATCAAGTCAGTCAGAAAAGGTTTGGTTACACAGTGCGAGGCCATTCACACACCGACCACTGCCTGGCGACATATTTACCGCTATTGTATGCTAGTGATGTGCTCCGTCTAAAAATACGATTAATTTTCACGGCAAATATTTATTTTTTATACATGACCGCAATATAATGTCTTTCCAGCCGAATTTCGGCCACGGCAGCCAATTTCAACGGAGACAAGCAATCTGCGCGGGACATACGAGTATTAAAGTGCACAAGTGTGTGCGCAAACACAGGTTCACACTTTATTCCCTCACTCTCTTAATCCGATGGGACGGCAATCCGATACGACCGCTATATTATGATAAGTAGCTGTGAAGAAATATTATATCATGACCAAACATAGCAAACATAGCAGATATTTAAATATGTTTCTATGTATTACTACACTATCTTTGCACACTACATAATCTGCTCATTACTGTCCCACTACTAGGAACAGGCCTTTTCTCAATGCGAGAAGGGTCTGGCCTTAGTCCACCACAATGGCCTTGTGCGGGTTGGCAGACTACACACACTATCGAGAACTGTATGGAAAACTCGCAGGTTTCATCACAATGTGATCCTTCACCATTAAAGCAAGTGATAAAAAATGTTTAATCCACACATACATTCAAAAATTCAGAGGTACGGGCCGGGCTTCAACTCGGTTTGAGTTTGAGCTCGTACGGACTGCGCTCTTAAAAATATTGGATTACACTTGCAAAAAAACGAAATGAGTGGCAAAATAAATGGAAGATCTTTGCCATGCAGTGAGACAATGAGCTAAAATCCTACTAATATTATTAATTTGAAAGTAGAAGGTTGAAGTATCAATGTTTGTTTGTCCTTAAATTACGCTGAAACGGCTCAACGGATTTCTATGAGCACACAGATAAAGCTTATACCCGCAGGGCAATTGCGTAACTCATTTGATAGTGAATTTTTTATGTAAAATTTAAGACGATGTTGATAACATCGCAATCAAACATTGGAATTGTGTTACGACATAGAGGGACTCCATTATGAAGTAAATGGCGTCAGAAGGGAAATCCAGTGCGATTAAAATGACGTCATGTATGATAGATCACGTTTCGTTATGTAATTAAGCTGCTGCAAGTATGCGTTTTAAGCTTTATCAATCATTTAATTTCATGATGAATCCCTCCGACATCATAATCAACAGTTTTGTAGATACACAATTCGAATTGTATAATTTTTCCGGATTCAAACGTCACAATTGACATTTTGTTGATTACGATGCAGTTACATAATTGCCCTGCAGATTAACAAAAAAAAACACTTTTAAGCTATTGCATAGCTTCTATCGCGGGCCTTGAGCGTGGAGACCGAATCCAGAAATTCCGTAACGAAAATAACCTAACACCCCCCACTCCGACCGGCACAGCGGTGATACTTTTTAGTTTTGCCATCTATCGATGAATAGCAGAACTTTTAATGACTTTTTGAAATATCACGCTTGTCTCTTTAGTTCTGCAAATCGCCTCTAGGTGGCATTGGTTGTATCGGCGTTACTGCGCATGCGTAATCCCCCTCTTCGCCCCGCAATCTGGTGACTCATGCCTGCTTAGAGTTTCGGCGTTAGGGCACCTCCTCTTTGTATTTACATAAAAAATGCTATGCAATTGCTTTACCGCGGCAGTCTCCGAGTGCCACACGTCTTTTTTTCTCCAGAAACACTTTACATACATCAGGGATGCGCATTAAACTGAACTACACGCGGGTACAGCCGCTGGTAAAGGTCTTTGTATTTACTAGTGTAAATAAATAACAACAACATTCGTTGACGGAAACTACGAGCATTTTCTTTACTTGCTTTCACGTTAGAAGCACTTTAGAAGAGGTAATGCAGTAACTTCTTGAAACCAACCCCGAAACAAAGCGTTACCATAGGTGAACCACGTACCCTTTTACCTGAACGCGCATAAACATTATGACTCTCTTCCTGCATAAAATATTAATGTAAATGGAAGTTGCAGTTTCACTTACGACAAAGGCATTGGTGACTCGTCTTTTTAACATTTTGTACATTCACCTACATAACAGAAGTTATGGTACGAAGTAAATTGAGAATGTGTTTGGCAGAATTGTTGACTTTATAAAAGTTCTGCGTCATCAATCATCATCAACTCAGCCTATCGCAATCCACTGCTGGACATAGACCTCTCCCAAGTTGCGCCACAACACTCGGTCCTCTGCCCTCCGCATCCAGCCCCCCCCCCCCCCCCAGCCACGTTCTTCAGGTCGTTGGTCCACCTGGTGGGGGGGCGCCCTGCGCTGCGTTTGCCGATTCGCGGTCTCCACTCAAGGACTCGGTCCATCGGCCATCGGTCTTTGGACAGACATGGCCAGCCCACTGCCACTTCAGCTTACTGATCCTACAAGTTATGTCGGTCACTACAGTTCTACTCCGGATAATCTCGTTACGGATTTTATCATTCAAAGAAACTGCGTGGATGCTGGATAAAATTTAAATCACTTTTATTCCAGAATATACTAAACGATAGCATTCCGTTAATTTATTAGAAAGTAAGTATTACCTACAAGTTAGGAAACCGAATTATATCAGCTAATTATAAAATTTACGATTGATTGATTATTTCATTCAGTTCGATTGTTTGAGTCGATGAAAGGTAATAAACCTATATGTATTAACTTCTTAGGTTTTCGCGATCACTACACATTATAATAAAACAAAGTTTAACCGGATTAAATCGCGTATATTATTTAAATTGGTTTCCCTGACGTTTCGAAAGCTTTGCAGCATTTCGTGGTTGCAGGTAGACTAAGATGACAAGCGTCTTTACAAATATTTCTAAAAAAATATTTTAATCTACCGTACAATATTATTAATCAAAATCGTTTCGATGCACGCAGTAATCACTCACAATATCATTATCTTTTACAGTGTTGCGTGCTGTTTGGGACTTGATTATTTTTAGGACTGGGTTCCAAACAGGTGGTAGCTGCCAACCATCTTCTCTATTAAAATTAGGATGTTTTTTAATTTCAATAGCCTCACGGAGCATTCTAGGTACATATCGGTTTTCCTTCGCCAGAACTTGTGGTTTATCAAATCGAAGAAAATGGTTGGGTTTGTCTAGGGCATGTTCACACACTGCAGACTTTGTGGAGCGTCTGTTCTTGACGTCTGCTATATGTTCTTTAATTCTAGTGGCTATACTACGCTTTGTTTGCCCTATGTATGATAACCCACAATCACAATCAATCTTGTAGACCCCTGCATCTTGTAAGGGAATGTGACATTTCACCGGTCTGAGGAGTTGGCTGATCTTTCTTTGGGGCTTGAAATAGGTTTTGATAGAAGCACGCTTCAAGATATGACCAATTCTGTCGGTGACCCCTGTTTGGAACCCAGTCCTAAAAATAATCAAGTCTCAAACAGCACGCAACACTGTAAAAGATAATGATATTGTGAGTGATTACTGCGTGCATCGAAACGATTTTAATTAATAATATTGTACGGTAGATTAAAATAATTTTTTAGAAATATTTGTAAAGACGCTTGTCATCTTAGTCTACCTGCGACCACGAAATGCTGCAAAGCTTTCGAAACGTCAGGGAAAACAATTTAAATAATATACGCGATTTAATCCGGTTAAACTTTGTTTTATTATAATCTATATGTATTACTCTGATATTGCCACTATACCTAAGTGTTAATAAATATAACGTGTTATTGAAATAACTCAAAACCTCTTAATGGGTCATTGTACTCGTCAGTATAAACAACTTTTACCACTGGACAAACCATGAAATCGCGAAAAAAAGTCAGCTGTTTCCCACATTTGCGTTCACACAAATCCACGAAATGTAGGGAACAGCTGGTTTTTTTCTCGCTTTCAAGGTCACTCCCATAATAAATGTTGTTCGTTATGATGAGTAGATTTAACACTTTAAATATTTGCCATTATTAAAGTAAGACCTTAAAATGCATATATCGATCGTACATAGGTACTGTTAAAATCTCACATTCGATCCAGGCCATGGAATCTTAGAACATAATGCTTGAAATAATATCAATCGTTATCCGACCAAATTTACGAGTACTGAAAATGCTCAAACTTCCTTTGACCACTACGTATTTTGAATGTATCAGTATTATATTCGACTATATGCCAACGGATAAAAACAGATGCCGCTAGGCTAGTGATCTGTGTAAAAAGGTACAACTCATGCGCTGTTGCCTAAAAAAGGGTAATAGATGGCGTAAATTTAAAATTCGAACTTACAGTCAATTATTTACCAAATTACGTTTTCCAGAGTGTTTACTTTTGTTTTCTGTATGTTTAATTTGCCTATTTAATAAGAAAACTTTACAAATCTTTTTCCAAAATATTATGAAAGTATAATTATGTTTGAAAACGTAATTTGGTTTATAACATCAACATTTAAACTTATCTATCGTTTTTTTCTTATAAGGTATAAAGTTTTATAAGTCTAAAGTTTTATTCTGGGAAAAAATATCTGACTACAGCAGTGATACTGAACTGAGGAGAATATGACCCCGCCTGAATTTCTGGATGCAGCAACGTAAATGGCGAACAATCTTTTACCAGAATAATCAAGAAAAACTACGACAATGCCACCAAGATTTTGACTTTGGTATTTTATTTAAAATTGTATGAGTTTAGATAAAATAGTGTATGAAACTGACATAACTAGGTATTAAAACACTCGTGTGATACTATTAAACTCAGACTCGTGTTTTAAAAACCCCTGTTATGCAACAGTTTCATAAACTACTATTAACGCATTTACGCATTTGAAGCGAAATCTAAAGACAAATTTTATTATGAAAAGAAAAGTTCTGACGTCAGAAAGACGTAATAACTGAAAGCTAAATTCACCTCATGTTGTAGAGGCCACAGTAGCCCCAGGCTTCAGTTATAGATTTGAGTCAGTAGTTGTAGGTTCGAATCGGTTAACTTCTGAACTTTTTGTCGTAATTTTTTTATTTTAAATAAGAATGTATAGAGAGCCATCTAGTGAACCCGATACATAGTTGTAGTTAGTGAAATGAAGTTGTAGGTCCATACTATAAAACCAGAGGCCGCCACTTGGTCTATACCCCTATTAAGGTCGAGTTTCCTCTCTATTTCAGCATATTAAAAAGTACTCTGTGATCCGATAGTAGCAACCGACTGTACCCTAACTTGTCTTGAAGAGTGACGTAACAGGGATGTTTTAGAAAACGCCTTGCCTAAAGCTTTTGTCAAAAATATCAGTTCAACAATGGACGCCTGAAATATTCTGAAATACAGGAAGTGTTGTGAATTTTTAACAGGTAATCTCCCTATGCTATATTTTATCTTCACATAATATCTTTAAAAGGATGATGGAATGTGTCAACTGACAACGATGAGTTTGAAGGGAATCTCCAATATCCAAATCATTATTTCCAAATAAGTAAGATGGTATTTTGATAAGTACATTTGATTTATTTTTGTAAAGAAAGAAAAAATATTTATTTGCTTCAAAAGTGACGCACAAAATTACCAAAAAAATTCAAGAACACAGAACAAATACAGGTAAAGAGCCAAGAAGTGTGGTAAGATATGCATCACATCCGCGAAAAACGGCCACCGCTCAGCATATTGCTGTGCCTCATGCACGGAGCAAAGACACAGCGCTGGTTTTCAGCGACAGCCGGCGTCGACACATTGTAGTATTGGTGTTATTTTTTAAGAGATCTGAAAAGTTTACCTTATGTGTGTTAAATCGCAAATTGACGCATCCTGTAGTTTAATATCGTCGAATCAACGCGAAAGTAGTTGATATTACTTAAATCAGATGAAGGCAAGTTCCGAATCTAGCAGCGCAAAAAATATGAAACAAAGGTTTCTCTGCATCCACATTCACACCGTTTTAAAGACACACCACACATGAATCACGAGTTAAGCAGCGTAACTATAGGTTTAAAGAAAAATATTCTCAATAAAAACACAAAGTCACTTACTTGAGAACAATGGTTTCGTTCGTCGAATTTAAAAATGTTTTTTTTTTACATAAAGTTGTGGGTGTACCCATCCAGTGCATTGTATAAATGTGTCTTCCTTGAGTCCCGGATAAATAAATGGCTAGCTAGCTTGTTCCTGGGTTATCTTAACAAAGCATGTGGAAAACACATTGTACGCACTTCTACCTACTCAAAAGCTCATCTTAAATTGAAGAAAAGGTAAAAAACCATTACCACGATAGCTTAATGGGCTTGAAAACTGTTATTTAAATGAAAAAAATGCATAAAGTATGTGAATGAAAATGCCGACTGAACACTTCACTTGCTTCATCAACTCAGCCTATCGCAGTCCACTGCTGGACATAGGCCTCTCCCAAGTTGCGCCTCAACACTCGGTCCTCTGCCTTCCGAATCCAGTCCCCCCCAGCCACGTTCATTAGGTCGTCGGTCCACCTGGCAGGGGGGCGCCCTACGCTGCGTTTGCCGATTCGCGGTCTCCACTCAAGGACTCGTCTGCTCCAACGGCCATCGGTCCTTCGACAGACATGGCCAGCCCACTGCCACTTCAGCTTACTGATCCTACAAGCTATGTCGGTCACTCCGGTTCTTCTCCGGATAATCTCGTTACGGATTTTATCCTTCAAAGAAACTCCAAGCATAGCTCGCTCCATAGCTCACTCACTTGCTTCACTCCTTACTAATCGTCTGTGAGGGAATTTTCCCTCCAAAGTTAAATTTTTGCCCCCGTAGTATAAATCTGGTATGACTGGTGTGAGTTCCCCTTTGCCGGAAATCCACACAGATAAAAAGATCGCACAGTTTGTCATGCTGATTCATAGAAGGTAGTAAATACAGTCCCAAGCTGCATTTGTTTTGATAACAGTAAGTAAATGCGAAAGTATCTCCGTCTGTTTTTTATCTCATCACGACTGAACTACTGAACCGGTCGTTACGAAATTTAGCAAAGAGGTATTCTGGAACCTAAAAGAGAACATTAGGTATAGGCTTTTTATCCCGAAAAACTAAACGAAGCAACGGTGACCTCTCGTAAGAAACAAACACGTTACATTATACAGAATGAATTCAAATTGATTGGCAATCCTTTAAGGGACGATTGTACTCATCAATTTGAACAACTTTAACTATGGGACCAACCCTGAAAACGCAAAAAAAAATCTGCTGTACCCATTTGTGTCTACATAAATCAACAAAATGTAGGAAATAGGTTTTAGTATTGAGTACAATCATCCCTTAAAGGATTGCCAATAAATTCAAAATCATCCAGTATAGAACTTACCGGGAGCCAGCTAGATACAATTTAACAAGGCTTGTTTCATCTTCATTATCATCATCATCATCATCATCATACACCCATTAGAAGATGGTGGTGCAATTATTTACGTCCGGCAAGGCTTGTTTATACAAGCTAAATGTTATTTTTCGGTCTTTTTGCACGATTATTGGTCCTTGTACTGCATTCCGAGAAGAAACGTATATCATAATAATTACAATTATTGTTCTGAATGTTAATAATAATAAAAAGTCTTGATACCTCGTTTACCTTAAATTATGTGTCAAAATACCGTTTTCTAATACCAAAAAAGTTGAATGGGGGTCGCGGGGATAAGTGGCGAATATTTTTTTCTTCTCTGTTCGCAAGATTTAATGTTGCGTGTAATGTAACGACTTCGCCATGGGGGCCAACCTTTTCTTTAAAGGCGACGTATAAAAACAATATTTATAGATTATTTTGGTACATTTACAGCTGTATTTTAGTCAATTGGTTTGGGTTTGTTGTGAGGTCTACTGTTTAGGTACATTAGTGTTTAGATTCCCTCAAATATTCATGTTATAAATTAATATTGACATCGTAGATCGTGTCAACATAACGTAACATCACGCCTGTATTTCCCCAAAGGGGTAGGCAGAGGTGTAATAGTACACCCACATTTCGCCAGTTATGTTATAGTCCCATGTAATAGAGGGCGAGCTTATTGCCATTTAGATCGTGTCAATATTAACTTATTCAATACTCTGTTTAATGCATCAATATAATTCAAGAAAATTAAAGTTATATTTTGTGTATATTTTCTGACTGAGGGTTGGATTGGATATCGCATTCTATATGGAAGCTAGTAATTAGCAATTGTTTTTGATATTTTCTATTTATAATTGTTATAAGTCTGTAAGCTTTCCTAAAAACAAATAAATAAACATCAAAGACAAAGGCAAAAGTTTTTATTTCGAATAAGCATTTACATGCACTTTCAAAACACTATTTATAAATCTAATTGCACTCTAATCCTAGTTGCATCATCATCATAATTATGAGGATAAGTATCATGTTGACAGATCAGCTACCATCTTTAGGTCGTCGGTCCTTTGTTACTTTTGCCAATTCGCTGTTTCGATTCAAGGACCCTTCTGCTCCAACGGCCATCGGTCCTTCGATAGGCAGTATCATTCAATTCATACATTAATTAATTTATCAGAGTATCATCTTCATCCACCTATAGTAATGCAATTCTGGATGCAGGCCTCCTTTTTTGTATAGGATGGCGAAACGAGCTTAAGGCCCACCTGATTTTAAGCAGTAATCTTTGCCCACAACAACTACCTTGCCCATAATCATGCCTTGCCCATAATCTTTGCCCATACCGCCAGTCGGTTCGCCAAACTGAGACATGAAGATGGAAAGTCTCATGTGATTGTAATTTCACCGGCACCAGACCGTTCAGACTGAAACACAGCAATGCAAGCATCCCTATTTGGCGGAGAAGTAGGTACGGTGGTAATACTTCCCCGGACGAGCTCTTTCACAAAGAAGCTCTACTACTACTAAAAATAGCACTTCACTGAGCTCGATCCTCTGCCTCTCTCAACAGTCTTTCTATCTCGTTGCCTCTTCCGAATTTTGGGGTCAGCCTCTCTCGAAACGATTGTAGTTTAGAATAAAATTCACAAAATAGAATATAATTTTTAATCATATAGTTTTAGATAAAAAAGATGCAAATTCTTATGTAAGTAGACTAAAATCTACTTAACATGGCGGATGTCAGGGAAATATTAACTCGAAAACCAGAAGCGCCATGGATGAAGGAGCTTGCAAATTACCGAACAATTATTTCATTTAAATAAAGTCAGTCCTGCCTGACCTTAATTTGAATTTGATTTTCCTGTAGAAACAGTATTTTTTGTAAAGGAAAATCAATTCGATCGCTTTTCCAAAGGGATGCCCCAATTTTAGCTTTCTTCAATAAAACGACACTCGGTTCTTGTTACTCATCTTTTGTTGTCTATATAGTTTGTTTTTGGTGTCATGGATTATGGAGGAAATATCATACGGTATGACAAGAATTTGCTTATTTATAACTTGCTTCAACAGTGAAGGAAAACTTTGTGATAAAACATGCAGATCTGATAGTGCTTCATATACAGTTCTCGATGGTGTGTGTAGTCTTTCAACTCAAAAACCAGTATAAGCTGAGCCTGTCTTGTCTGAAATTTAATTAGTAAGCTAGTTCTGCTTATAATGGTTTCATACCAGGATACACGGTTAACTGTACCTACGCACATACATTTAAGTATTACCACTATAGGTGCGGCACGCTATGATTATATTTTTGACGTTTGCCTGCTCATGAAGATCCATAAGTATTGACAGCTACGTATGAAGGAACAATTGCCGTACTTTATTTTCAATAGTGATGCACTGCTACAGCAAGATAATTATTCGAATTTCGAATCTATTGTTCAAATACAAATTATTTTTATTTCTACTGATTTTTTATGTATGTCACAGATTTTTTTATTAAATAGCGATTAAACAAAATGGCTAGACGTTATGTTTATTGAATAATTTGATAAATAATTTACTTTATGTAGATATTATTCATAATAGCTAGTTGAAGTCAAAAACGCCATCATAGCGTGGCGCGGGTATAGTGGAGGCTAGTTAAAACGCAGATTAAAACAATTGTATCGCAAACGAATTCTCTTGATCCTAAGTACCTCTAAATTCCATATTTTTCCAGCAGATTCTAAGCTGCATAGATATATGATCTGACTAACAACATATTTTGGCTTGCTTACTTCAGTTCGTCAAAACAGTGTTTATGTCCAGTCAACTTGGCACCGAATCGCCGTCTGCAAAAATATAGCAGAATTCTTTCGAATGGTCCAGTCATATATTGAAGGGGTGGAGGCGTAACAAAAGAAACTGATGTGTTTGCGAGGATATGCATTCAGAATATGTTTGTTAGAGAGGGTTAGGGTGAAATACATATCAATTTATCACACATAAGAACCGGTGATGATTATTATGTAAAAAAACAAGGAAAATTTTCATGCAATCAATCAATGCCTGCTGGCTTATCGCGGTCTACTGATAAACATAGCCCGGATAAAGAAGGCTTAGGGACTTTACTCATGGCGCGACGCGACGCAGAATTTCATCGATTGCCGATATCGGTCAGATATCGCAACAACATGTGTTCGAAGAAAATGTATTGAAAATTGCAAATGTCTTCAGACAAGATCGCATGGATTGACGATATCGCTCACAAATCTGCTTGATACCGAATTGCTTGTACTTACGTTCTAATGACCTGCGATCCTATTTCAAATAGATGTACGGGGGCGTGCGAGCGTTGGCACTTGTTTCGACTTGCACGCGATTTTCTGTTCGGGATATCGATGAGCGACTTCGGTTGCGCAACTAATAATCTGTTGGAAATATTGTTGTATCAATTAGAACGTACGTACAACTCGAGTCGACAATCGATGCGATATCGCTCGCATCGCGTCGCGTCATGAGTAAAGTCCCTAAATCCACACTCTCGATTCCTGCTAATCTGTTAAATTGATTTATTTTTTTTCATGTGTTGACACAATGCGTCCCAAAAAAAAACTAAAAAAAGTACTTCATATTGAGTAAGATCGAAATGGTACAAAAATCGCTCCTCCGAAACAAAGGACCGAAAAACCAACATTCGAAATTAGATTATTCCAAAGCCATACGTAAAAAGGTTCGTAGTTTCGCCAATTAAAACTCCTTGCACATAACAAAGTAATGACCGGTTTATATTCAGGTCAGCCGGTAAATATTTAGGCGAAGGGATCAAAAACAGGCAATGTTTGTATTTTCCGAGCGTGACTTGTCTACAACAACACGAGGGAGTAAACACTGTACAAGAAACACAATAGTTCTTTGATTCACTTTTCCTATACAAAGGTTAAGTAAACGAGAAATATTTTTTTCTTTATTCAGAAACGGCCTTGAGGGACTTGTGTGTTAAATTGCCGAAATAACAACTTTCTTTCGTATGGGGACATCCATTTTTTTGAGGAAATAAAAGTTGATGATGTGTGTAAACGGAAATTGTGTAAACTTGTGCACAAATAATATTACATCACTACCTAAAATCAGTTTCTTTAGAATTTTCATATTTGGTAAACAAGATTGAACAAAAAAGATTGGACAAATATGAAAATAAAACATGCCAAGATTGGCATGTATTTTTAATACAAATCGTAATAAATAATTATTAAAATATAACATGAAAATTTTTCATCCAAAAAAATTATTTTACTTATTTAGGTAGTTGACGATTATGTGTACCTAGGACAAATTGTCCAATTAGCTAGGTAGCTAGCTAACTTCAAGAAAGAGGTCAATCGTCGAATCCGACTCGGTTGGGCAACTACGCAATATCTTCTTGTCCAAAATACCGCAATGCCTCTCAAGACGAAATTCTTTGACCAGTGAGTGTTGGCAGTAATTACTTACGGCACTGAAACGTGGTTGCTCACAATTGGCTTGATAAGAAGGCTCAAAGCCACCCAAAAAGCAATGTAGAGGGCTGTACTTGGAGTGTCCCTGCGTGATCGAATCAGAAATGAGGAGAGTTGCACTAAAATAACCGACAACATGAAGAATTGCCAAACTGAAGTGGCAGTGGGTGGGGCACATTGCTCGCAGAACGGATAGCCAAAGATATTTTTTGTACTGAAAAGTTCTGGAGTGCCCACCGCGTCTGGAAGGTGCAGTTAGGTTAGGCCCGCCACAAGGTAGACCAATGACCAAAAACCTGGTCGCGGGAATCCGCTGGATGCGAGAAACGCAGGACCGGTCGTTGTGGCTATGCTGGAGGAGGTCTATGTCCAGCAGTGGACGTATTTTGGCTGAAATGATGATAATCATGATGAACCTAATTAGGTATATTTTCTCAGTAGTTATTAAAAAAATCAACATTAAAGAGATGTATCAAGATTGTTTACTAAATCTGAAAAAAAACGGACTTATCCTGCAATAGTGGTTAAAACAAAGAAAAGAAGAAAAAAACAATTACCGGACACAATTTTGTGACACACAAAATGGTATAATTAATGTACTCTTTGTTCTATTTAAGTCAAAAATTGGTACCATGATTATGTAAATCTTTGAACTTGTTTACTATACGAAGGCTGAAAATCTTTTCATAAACAAGATCTCGCTCAAAAGTCTTGTTTAGACAATGTTCCCTAAATCCTAGCGAAATTGTAGCCTTCGGTTCAAGGTCTTACACATAAGATCTTATTTACATTTACATAATCAAAATACAAAAAGGACAAACGTACCAGAGTATTGTCTTATTTGTTCCGACCCTTGAAAAACACAAAATTACGACGATCTTGCGTAATATTATATGTTCTGTTAAGATACTAACACAGTGGCCGCTGCGTTAACTTACGTGTCGCGAGCTTGAAGGTATGGTGGACCGCATGTCAGTGGTAACAGTTTGACACTGACAGCGCCTTTATTTCTTAAGTTTACAACTTACGAAATAAAGGCGGTTTTCTAATTCAAGTGTTACCACTGTCATGCAGTCGACTGTACAATTCCGACACAGGGGGTCTACTCGCAAAATCGCAAAATCAACAACGACATAATCGAAACGAAATTTGTAAATACATGTGAACCCATGTACACATGACCAAACGGAATCATGACCCACCATAAGCTTAATTTTCTACAAACATTGTAATACAATTAGGTCGAATTTCGTAATTAAACTATGCGGAACGACTGTTAATTCGAAATTCAAAACATAATTCCAGTTTAATCAAAAACGTTATTTTTTATCCAATTATTAATTTATTGTATTTATAACAAAGCTCAAAATTGCCTAGACCTCTGAGTCGTATTAAAGCAGTTTCCTTAATATTCAAAATGTCCTAAGTGAGGCACGGCGGTAATAAGAAGAAAATTTAACTTTTTTGAAAATTTTGCCCGGTCAATATGCTCGCCCCCTATTACATGGGACTATAACATAACTGGCGAAATGTGGGTGTACTAATACACCTCTGCCTACCCCTTCGGGGAAATACAGGCGTGATGTTATGTTATGTTATGTTGTTGAAAATTTCATACGAAATATCGGCTGAGTGGGTCATGATTCTGATTGTTCGACTGTACATGTAAACCCAAGAACAATACAATATTATAGTGATAACGAGCTGATCTGATGATGAAGACGGATGGTAGACAACGAAACTCCTCAACGAATAACAGTAAATTGGTGGTGTTTGGGCTCCTTTTGATCAGCTTACAGTACCGAATAGTGTCTTATAAAAGCTTAAAAAGAAAAATATTTTTTGTATAAAAAAATATCATCATACATAATTCGTACATATTTTTATTAACCAATTTAAATAATATACGCAATATAATCCGTTTAAACTTTGTTTTATTATAATATTTTTATTATTATTTTGCATGAATTTATTATTAAATGTTTTACTATTAATTAATAATTGTAATTTATCTAAGAATAAGATTTCTATTACATGTGACATTTTAATATTTTATAACTACTATTACATTAATTGAAACTAATTGTCATTTAAAGATAACTAAATTATTTGCACGCCTTGCATGGCAAAATACTATTATGGAACAAGGACTTTTTATATAACATTATCTATTATGTATACATATTTGCAAATAAAATTATTTGATTTGATTTTTAATCAGCAGACAAAAGACCAAAAAATCATATCAGTCGTTCAATAGTAGTTTATTTCTTCTTTACAGAATTCTTTCTTCTTTACACATCTATTGCAATGCACATACAGACGGCGTCTCTTTGCTAAAACTACGTTGTGTCTTGAATATTTCACACAAATTCTACGGAATAGTTCGCGCGAACAAGTTCAGAGTTCATTGACCTTCATTGTCACACCGCTCATGAATTCTGAATACTTATAGCTAACCCTAGAATCTCGTGAAGGCCTGGTACTATCTTATTAAAAGGATTGAATATTTAGGTCACATGCTTCGCTGATGTGACTGTAATGTAATTCTAATTAGTAAATGGATTTGTCATATTACGTTGATTAGAGTTGCTCATTACGGAAAAGAGGATTATTTTCGAAATGGTTTTGACTTTCATCCGTGTTTATAAATTGTACGTGTAATGTGATTCGTTGTTTTGAATTCAGAATCTTCTATTTAAATTGTTCATGTTTCTTATTTACCTATTATTTCGCTGTTTTTATTATTGTTTTATTTACAGACTAGCTATTGCCCGCGGCTCTTTGCAGCCGCAGAGTTTAGAAATCTATATCTTGTCATTGAAAACATGCAATAATGACCTGCGCTTCTATTAGTAACGTGTAGTCTATACAAATATTATAAAGAGGTAAAATTTGTTATATTGTGAGCTTGTTAGTTTGTGAGTTCGTATGTAGGAGGTAATCTCTGGAAGGAATGATCCGATTCTTAAAATTATATCCCTGAATGCGTAACGACAGACAGACGCGCCGGAGCACTATGTTTAATACTATATATTGATATTTTATGATGGGCAAAGTTGAATCTCCTAACTGTGCTGTGTGCGGAATCGTTGAAGACACCCATCACATTTTGGCTGAGTGCAGGCGCGTTGAAGCTCAAAGACGTCACACTTTCAGTGACACAAATACTAGTGTAGGATTCTATAATAGCATTCTGGCTTCACCATTATCGGATGACGCTAGAATGCTGTACAAAATGCTCTCCATATGTCTAAAGTTGCGGGTAGATTAGTTTAACTAATTTAATAATTTTTTTAGTATTTTTTTTTGTATACAATCATGGGGGTGGCATTTTCATGTTTGAAAAAACCCCCTTTATTATAAATAAAGATTAAAAAAATATATATATATATTGATATTGATTTATATATCAATAAAAACCGTATGGGAGTGTGGTATGAGTGCGTGCACTGGCGTCTAACTGCTCAGTACTGGGTCTATTTCGATTTAATGTTTTTTTAAACATGCATTTTAGCCGCGCCTATCAACGAGTGCCGCCGACTAGCGAAACCCTTAATTGTCCTATTATACTTTATCCACAATTCTTTTTTTTTTCGGGATTTACTTACGTGTGTCTTCTGTCTTACCTGATAAATTAAACAAGATGAAATACGCCTGACAAGATAAAAAAAAAAAAAAAAAAAAAAACAGCACTATCTAGTCCCAAACTAAGCAGAGCTTGTGCTATGGGTACTAGACAATGGATATAATAATTATATATACTTTTTTAAGGTGGCCAATATTATTGCTTGTTGTCTATCCATTACAAAAACCTTACTTTTCCATGTCCAAGGACAGAGCAGTGATGCAGAACAGAAGTTATACTAATTATAATAATGACTAGAATTTGCCTGCGGTTTCAGCTGCGTATAATTCTGCTTATCAAAAAATACTTATCTCGCATCCCTCTCGAACTGTTTATTTTCTTAAGATCTAAAGTAGCCTATAGCGAGATCGAGTTACAAACATCCAATGACCTAAACATCCAAACATCTTCACAAACTTTTATATTTATAATATTAAAAGTATTAATAATAAATAAATAAATAAATAAATATCTTTAGGACATTTTTACACAGCACCATCTAGTCCCAAACTAAGCAGAGCTTGTGTTATGGGTACTAGACAATGGATATAATACTTATATTTTTTTTGTTGTAAATACATACTTATAATACATAAGCAACACCCAGACCAACACAAACACTTATGCTCATCACACAAATATTTGTGTCCTGTGGGAATCGAACCCACATTACACACAGACACACACACACACACACAGTTATTGTTTCGTAATTTGATTTAGCGTTGTATAGTGCGGGTTGTTGTGTGTGTGGCAGTGTCTTTACAAAAGAGAAAAAATAAAGTAAATAAGTATATGAATTAAGGATAATCTTATAATTTTTGAAGATTTAGGAAAACCTTCCTCTTCTAAAAGAACTTTAATTAAATTAGAAGCAAACTACACAATGAACAGCAAGTTTACCGAGCGGTGCTAGACTAAGGAACGTAAATTATATTTTACGACTGTGGACACACGCTTGGCTGTAATTTAATCTTTAACGTTTTGGGACAACTTGGTCTTACGACCGAGATTTGAGATATTCACTTCGTTGTAATAAATTAAATTACTTGGCTTGTTTGATGAAATAACACGTGTCTGGGTCCATAAGACAATATTATTATAAAGTGCTCTTAAAATACCTAACTTTTAGAGGGTCATTGTTTTTTTTTTTTTGTGATTTCAATTCATGTTTAACCTTTTAACAGACATATTTTTTTAAATATTCTGAAGTGTATATTGAAAGGATAAAATTATTATTTTATGTTGAACGGACCGTATCATTGAGGTTATTTTCAGCAAAAAATAGAGTAAATGTTCAATAGAGTGTTATTGGGTTTTTTCATTAGGAAATTCTCAGTAGCAGCCCGAAGTCTGGATTTGTGCCCAGTAAATGGCAATAGGCTAGCCCCCTATTACATGGGACTATAACATAACTGGCGAAATATGGGTGTACTATTACACCTCTGCCTATCCCTTCAGGGAAATACAGGCATGATGTTATATTATGTTATAATATTATGATAAAAATAGAGTCAAGTAGTAAGAATTATTATTCTATTATTATTATTTTATTTATTGAGAGTACTATTGTACTCTATTAATTAGTATTTGACTATCACTCAAATTTAACAATTATGCTTCTTGTAGTTTTACGGTCGTGAAATCAAATATAAACAGAGTAGGTAGGTAACGTAGAATACGTTCGTGCTCCGAAAACTGTGGTTTCATCCAACACCATATTTCATATTTCACTTGCTTTCTAGATGTTTCTAATTTAATTTAAGACGGTGAAGACATCATCAAGATTTTACGTGACTGAGAATTTTGAAACTAATGAATTTAGTTTAGTAATACCTACTATATACCAGGCCCCTCAGAAAGTATTGCGAAAAAAAGTTTTTATATATGGGAGACTGGCCAGTTATAATGTTTTTCGAAAATATGATTATTTATAAGTAAAAATAAGTAAGTTCCAATTTCAAAATTTCCCTCCACATTTTTTGCGAGTTAATTCAAAGTATTGTGTCTCACTGAAATATGGATCTGCGCCGGGAACATTTTAGAGCTATGATTTTATACGATTTCAAGTGTCGCCTGAAACCGGATGAATCGTACGATAGACTTCAAATGGCATTCATGGATGAAGGCCCTTCCAAGGCAACCGTGTATCGTTGGTATAACGAATTCAAGCGCGGTCGACCAACTTTGGGGGATGACGAAAGAAGCGGTCGCCCTTTGACGGCTGTTACCGAAGAAAACGTGCTAGCAGTGAAAAATTTAATCCAAGACAATAGGCGAATTACATATCAGGAGATTCAACACATATTGAAGATTGGATCGGGAAGCGTTCACGAGATTCTACATAGCCATCTTCGCGTGAGGAGGATAGTATCACGCTGGGTGCCGCACAATCTCACCGATGGCGATGCTCAGAAGCAGGCCCGGGTGGAATGGTGCCGTGATATGCTTAACAAATTTGAAGCAGGCTCGTCTCGGCGTGTTTACGACATCGTTACAGGTGATGAGTCCTGGATTTATCAATACGACCCAGAAACCAAGCGCCAGTCGACTGTTTGGGTGTTTCAAAATGAGCCAACGCCTACCAAAGTGAAGCGATCTAGAAGCGGGGGTAAGATTTTGATCGCTAGCTTTTTTAATTTGACTGGCCACTTGGTATCAATTCCCTTACGGGATCAAAGAAGCATTAATGCCGAATGGTATACTACCAAATGTTTGCCAGAAGTTTTCTCTGTTATAAGCAACAAGCGACCAAACACAGGGCTCCGCGGGCTACTGCTCCACCACGACAATGCACCTGCGCACACCGCACTCAAAACGAGGGACTTCCTGGACAGCACGCCAGTCAAACTCCTGGGTCACCCTCCTTACAGCCCTGATCTAGCACCGTGTGACTTCTTTTTATTCCCAAAAATAAAAAATCAGCTCAAAGGGATACAATTTTCGTCGCCGGAAGATGCGCTGGCTGCGTTCGAGCAGGCTGTAAACGAGGTGTCTGCGGCGGACTGGAAAAAGTGTTTTGAAAACTGGTTTAGGCGCATGAATCTTTGTATAGAGGCTGGTGGAAAGTACTTTGAAAAGATTTGATAAAAATATATGTACGTATAGAACAATTTTTTTTAGTTTCGCAAAACTTTCTGAGTGTCCCACGTATAATATTACTCATAACAAGGATTGACCCTTTCTGATTAATACCAACAAAGTGTTATTCAACTCATGCAGTTAACAATTTAGATTTTTAAAACAATTTTAATAGCCTTCTGTTAATTGCAAAATATATTAACAGCTTTTATGAGCTAGCTATTTAACTAAATTTTATCACAAATCATAGAGTATTTTCGTGTAAAATATTCTTTTGTTTAAGACAATATCTATTGCTTCGTTAATAAAACCTCGAAACGAGTTTTGCATCGTTAAAATTTCAGATCTTATAAATATTATAGTAGTTGGGTCTGATAATCCGTTCAGTGAGTGAAATAAAACGTTGTTCTATGCACAGAATCAGTGTAATCATTAGTTTGACACTAGGTATAAACGACAATACCTAGATTAAAACTAAACAAGTTCGATACGATGAGACAATTTGGGTACACTATTACGGAGCGAGCGAGAGCCGCGGAGGATGACAGTATGACGCGTTACTCGAGACAGCGTCCGCGCGCGACTGCCGGCTGCGGCCGAGCGGAGCCCGAGGTGGCGCGAGAGTCGCCGCGCATGCGCGGCTTCTAACGGCTTCTAGGTACTTAACCGTGCGACGGCGCACGTTGCCAGCCAACCCTACACTGCGCGCTATAGTCTCCCCCTCTAACCCGAACGAACGCCCTCGCGATCGGGTTAGGTTTTACGAGGCCTTCCTCTCCTACGCTTCTCCTGTACCGGAGCTTGGACGCGGCCAACGAAGGGAGTCAATACCGAAGCATGGTATTTACCCAGCACCGTTCCGTCGCTGAGGCGCTCGAGGATGTACGAAGTGGGGCCGATCACAGCCTGGATTTTGTACGGCCCGTCCCGGCGAGGGATAAACTTTGGTGTTTGCCCCTTGCCGGTATCATTAGCCCCTTGGGTTTTCAATAGCACCAGATCGCCAACCTTATAATCTGGGGCAGGACGACGATGTTCATCGGCATACTTCTTGTGTGCCGCCTGGGCACTCTCATAGACGTCGCGTGCGTCTAAGAGCACCGAAGAAATTCTCTTCAGGTATGTGGTGATATCGCCTACATAATTGTCGTTATCGATAATCGTGCGCATCTCTGACATAACGTCTGCTGGCGCGCGCATGTCTCGCGCGAAGTTCAAAAAAGCGGGCGAGTATCCCGTACCTGACGTGACCGCAGAGTTCATGGCAAAGCGGACTGCGGGTAAGTGGACATCCCACGAATTGTGGTCTTTACCTACCAGGATTGCTAGCTGCGGCTTGAGGTCCCGGTTCTTGCGTTCGACCGGGTTTGCCTCGGGGTGGTAGTATGAAGTGAACGATTGCGTAATCCCCATCGCGTGACAGGTCTGCTGCATCACTTCGCTTATAAACTGCACTCCGTTGTCACTAACGAGGCGCCTGGGGACTCCGAACCGTAGGAATACTTCTGATACAAGTACCTTCGCGCATTCCTCACTGGTAGTACCACAGTGAGGGGGAACAGCTCCACCCAGCGCGTACAGGTGTCCTCAACTATCAGGATCCATTTATGCCCATTCGCTGTTTCAGGTAGAGGGCCGAACAGGTCCACAGCTAATACTTCAAATCGACGTGCAGAAGCGGGTGTCTGCAACAGCCCAGCCGGTTTCCTACAGTCCGCCTTGTATCGCTGGCAAGGTACGCAATCTTTGACGTACCGCACAACGTAAGAACGCATTCCAGGCCAGTAGTACTTACCGACTAAGCGTTGCAACGTACGTTCCGCACCCATGTGACCCGCAGTGGGTGCATCATGGTGATCAGCCAATACTTTGGCGCGCTCCTGTTCTGGAACCACCAGACTGGCGTCGTCATGCTCCTCGTTTTCGGGGCAATATCTGTAGAGCACACCTTCGGCAAGCACGTAACCTTTGTCGGCCCATACCCTCCCCCTGAAGGGATCGACGGACTCTAAGGCCTCGACAATCTTACTCACTTCCGGGTCTTTTAGCTGATTCTCACGCAGGTCCTGTAGACTGCGAGAGGGCATGTCGACCACAGCGCAACACAGATCACAGTCAGCGTCGTCGGCACATGCCGGACGCGACAGGGTGTCGGCTATAACATTTGCCTTACCTGGCGTGTATTCAATTTTCAGGTTGTACTCCTGAAGGGTCAGGGCCCATCTGGCCAGACGACCACTCGGAGACTTCATGCTCATCAGCCACCTAAGCGGCTGATGGTCTGATCTGATCACGACTTCAGCGCCATCTATATACCCCCTGAATTTGGAGACT
The DNA here is from genome assembly GCA_949699075.1 of Asteroscopus sphinx. Taxonomy (NCBI): domain Eukaryota; kingdom Metazoa; phylum Arthropoda; class Insecta; order Lepidoptera; family Noctuidae; genus Asteroscopus; species Asteroscopus sphinx. The sequence goes on from OX453013.1 coordinate 20,650,896, forward strand.
GCCCAGACGACGGCGAGGGCCTCCCTCTCTGTCGTGCTGTAGTTTCTTTCGGGTGCTGTCAAGAGACGGCTGGCGTACTCAATCGGGCGCTCGTCGGCCCCCTCCCCCTGGAGGAGAACCGCCCCGAGAGCATACCCACTGCTGTCGGTTCTGAGGACGAAAGGTAACGTCGCATCAGCCTGACGCAGGATCGGCGCCGATACTAACAATCGTTTGATCTGCTCGAAAGCGGCCTGTTGCTCCGAGCTCCATTGCCATATACTTGCTTTTTTCAGCAGCGCTGTCAACGGTTTGGCGACCTCAGCGTAGTCAGGGACGAAGCGCCTGAACCAGCTAGAGGTTTGCAGGAAACATTTCAGATGTTTCACGTTCCGAGGCGTCGGCATGTCCGCGATTGCTGCGGTCTTCCCCGGATCGACATTCGATGCCCACGGTGACTCGCATTCCTCAATAACGTCTAAGCTGACAAGTTTGTGCAGCTCCTTCTCGAGTGCCTCTTTCTTAGGCGGGGACAGTCTATACGGTGGAGTAGCCAGAGGTTCCTGTGTGTCACTTACCTTAATTTTATGAACAGCGAAATCTGTAGGAGGTCCATCCGAAGCGAACTGAGCGACTCTGTCTTGTAAGAACTCGTTGAGTGCGGCCCTGTGCTCCGGTGACAAGCTCGTACCTTCATCTTGGCGCAGTGACACATCGCAGACGTCTACGTCCGTTCGCATCACGGCCGCGCTGTTCAATACATAAGACTGCACAAACGGGAACCGGTCTCCTGGACTATCTGAAAAATGCCATGACTCCTGGGCTATGTCTAAAACAATACCCGCATCAACGATAAAATCTCGACCTAAAAGTGTTCTGGTGTCATCACCAGGAAATATCATAAAATTGGTGTCAACTCTTCGACTACCTAAGGTGACAGGTACTGTACCGATCTTCACCGTTTTCTTATGACACGAACCGTCGGCGAGCCCGATATAACGTTCCGTCTCTTGGAAATGTACACCGCTATTCACTAATAACGAATACAATAATGGGCTGGCGACACTGTGCGTAGCCCCGGTATCAACTATCGCTACCCCTTCCTTGCCTGCTACTCCTACCGTAATCAACGGATGTGACGTCGTCGTGGCGAAGTAGTCACCTTTCACGACATTGAAGTCGGACGGTTTGGCGGGAGCGGGCTTATTCGAACAGGTGTCGCACTTCGACCTGACTACCCCTGGCCGGCCGCATCCATAACAGCGTATCGGGTGAGTACCTTTACTATCACTATCTAATTTATTACCTTTACGGCATTCATTAGCCGCGTGACCGAATGCTTTACAAAATGAACATCTGACGCGAATACGTTTCGAGTTTTCGTTCGAGTTAGAGGTGAGCCCGGGACCTATGGTTGCGCTCGGACTCGTAGTAACGCTGCGGTCGGGCACCGAAAGCACGTTCGAGTTCTCGCGGGAACAACCGAGTTTTTTAGTTCCGATATCGAATCTTCCGCGAGTCTCGCTCTCTCTAACAAATTATCAATATCGCTAATATTATCTCGCGACACGCGTTTGCGTATTCGGCGATGTAATAGACCATATACAATGTCTACTTGCATTACATTAGGCACAACATATGGTAATCTAACTAATAAAGATCGTACCTTTGAAATAAACACTTCGGCGCGTTCACACTCACTATGCTCACACGCGAACACCTCGCGCAGTATTCGGTACGCGGGCTTTTGCGCGCCGTAGGCAGCGCGCAGGCGCGCCAGGGCGTCCGGCCATGAGCCGACGCCGGGCCGCGCGCCGCGCCACCACACCGCCGCGTCGCCGGTGAACAACATGGGGAGGCCCCGTAACGCATGCTCGTCGGTCACGTCGGCGCACTCCTTGTATACCTCTACCGCATCAATGAACGCCTCTAGTACCTCAGCGTCGCGTGTCTGCCCGTCGAATCTCGCGGTACACTTCGAGAAGTTACCGCCGGATGTCGCGGACGCGTTCGCCCTGGGCGATGCCGCTGGTGTCGACACGACTGGGTCCCACTGGTTACCAGGATGGTGTAGGGATCGAAGGGTTTCCATCAGCGTGCGGTTGGTCTCCGCCTGCGTTTTGGCGAATGACTCCATCATGGTGGTCAGGAGCCTTTCGGTGTTGAGAGCATCGGTGGGTGCTCCGGTGTGGGCCCCGCCGGGCATGTAGTCAAGAGCGGCGCCCCCCTGGGCGCGCGGGTTGTCGGGAGCGGCGCCCCCCTGGGCGTGCGTCTCCTCGGAAGCGGTGCCCCCACGGGCACGCGTCTTCTCGGCCGCGTCGGTCGCAGCGCTTGCGTGGGTGGTAGCGGCGCCAGCACCGGCGCGCTGCTCCACCACTGAGTCGCAGTCGTCGTCAGAATAACCGTCACTTCCTTGGTCCTCCGGCTTGCGGGCGACTGCCGCCTTGGTTGCTCGCGTCGTCCGTGGCATTCTAACGTCTATAGTCACTGAACACTACCTACTAACTTTTCACTGGGTTGGGTTCGTTCGCGCTTTTTTTTTTACACAAAAAATGGCCGCGAGTTGGGCGCCACTATAGTACCTAGTTGGGTCTGATAATCCGTTCAGTGAGTGAAATAAAACGTTGTTCTATGCACAGAATCAGTGTAATCATTAGTTTGACACTAGGTATAAACGACAATACCTAGATTAAAACTAAACAAGTTCGATACGATGAGACAATTTGGGTACACTATTACGGAGCGAGCGAGAGCCGCGGAGGATGACAGTATGACGCGTTACTCGAGACAGCGTCCGCGCGCGACTGCCGGCTGCGGCCGAGCGGAGCCCGAGGTGGCGCGAGAGTCGCCGCGCATGCGCGGCTTCTAACGGCTTCTAGGTACTTAACCGTGCGACGGCGCACGTTGCCAGCCAACCCTACACTGCGCGCTATAATATTTAATATCTAATATCTGCCAATAGATTATTGTAAAACTTATTCATAATTTTTCTAGATTTAGATAATTTAATTGAGTCTATTGTCTCTCAATCTGTACCATATAACCGAGAGGCCTGGCCCCTGTCATACAGGTTATCCTAGTTCAGGGTCCAGGGTTACACTGTTGTTATGTTCTTCTGAAGTCGCAATAAACATAATTATTATTATTATATATTATTATTATTAATTGCGAATTGAAAGTGATTATATCACTCAAAACTCACTCACTCAATGATTATATCAATAAAAATAATTTAATTTAATTTAATTTTTAATTTAATTTAGTGATGTTAGCTCGCGATGCATCGTATCACAATATTTTCTGAGTTGCACAAAATTTGGTTAAATTAAGGTATAGTGATAGATGAAAACTTAGCTCACAAAAAGTTTTAAATACCTATACATAAAAAGTTATCTCACAGATAGTACTCGCATTTTGCGGGTATTATTTAGATAGATTATTCGTTTTAATACACTTTTTTTCTGATAGGGACAATTTAAGTCAGTACAGTACGCGCAATATAAGTCAAGTAAGAGATTCCGTCCGCCTTTTTTATTTGTCCATGTTCTCAGGTTTATTTTTGAGGCTAGCTTTTATAAGTCATGGATTTGGTACTGTAAGCTGAATAAAATGAGCCCAAAGATCATAAATCTACTGTTATTCATTGAGGAGTTCCATCGTCTACCATTCGTCTCCATCATCAGATCAGCTCGCTGTTACTATGATAATATTGTATTATTATCGGATACATAATTAGGGTAAGTCCGGGGGTGTTCGTATCCGGTGTTGGCCGTAAGGTAGAGATGGCCAACAAGAAAAAAACATACTTGTGCTCAACAGAGAGCACTAATCTCTGGCTAATTTGCCTTATGTAATGCGTAGAAACGACATTCCGTTAGAATTACGCCAAAAAAAAACTAAATATTCGGTAATATCGGCCTATTTTGTTTTACCTATAGCTCAATGTAATCGAAGGGTTTATGTTACACAGTGTAAAGATGAAATTTTACGAAAAATATGGAGTATTTTTTCTTGATTGCATAGTTCACGAGCCACACTCAATAATAACTTCAAAATTGCGCGACTTTGGAAAACTATGAAGTACCAAAAAATACCCTAGTAAGACGATACACGGCAAATAATGTCAAAAAGAATTTAAGGGACCATCTTGCCTGTTCGGCGAAGAAAATCAGGAGTAGCTCCTTCTAGAAAGAACTAAAGCTTAAAAAATATAAGTTAAACAGTAGCTAATGTTTTTGAAAACTGGCCATCTCTCCCTTGCTACTATGGTCATCTCCCCCGGACACTCTGAGAGTGGGAGCCAATCGTATAATTACAATAATTAATAAATTATTATATTTAGTATGTAAAAACTCATTATTACTTGTTATATTTTGAAAGTTTAATTATCAAAGTTTAATTAGAAGTTGATTTTTGTGAATTAGTCTTCATAGTTTTCATTTTACTGGCTTCTGAAGTTACTAGGGCCAACTCCCCCGGACTTAGCCTATATTATTATGTGTCATCAACTCAGCCTATCAAAGTTCACTGCTGGACATAGGCCTCTCCCAAGTAGCGCCACAACGCTCGGTCCTCTGCCTTCCGCATCCAGTCCACCCCAGCCACGTTCTTTAGGTCGTCGGTTCACCTGGCAGGGGGCGCCCTACGCTGCGTTTGTAGATTCGCGGTCTCCACTCAAGGACTCGTCTGCTCCAGCGGCCATCGGTCCTTCGACAGACATGGCCAGCCCAATGCCACTTCAGTTAACTGATCCTAGAAGCTACGTATATTGTATTATCATAGGATACATATTATTATGTGAACAGTAAAAAGTTCCAAAGTTACTTGCATGATTTGTCTCAAACATACACAAGCAAGTGAAGTTATATAGAAGCTTGTAAATTGCATACATCACTAGCAGTGCTCTTGCGGCTTTGCCCGCGTAAAAGATTTAACTTGCCCGGTATACTGTTCCAGTTGTAGTTTTGCGAGAAAATTATGCATTTCTTTATTTTTGTTTAATTTGAAGAGTAATTGTGTCAAGTGTCACCCCGGGAATATATTTATTAAAATTTTAACACCACTTTTATCCCCGTTGAGTTTAATTTTCTGAAAAATCTTAATTGCTTAAAAAGTATTTATATAACGGAGTTTTGACTCAATCCATTCACGCAAAAACATTCTCCCATACAAAATTTATAACCCTATTGCACCACCTTTTAGTAGTAATTTAGGAAAAAGAAAAGATGAGTTTCATTATTTACTTTAGAGATTATTTTTCACAAGTTTTGAGTGAATCGATCGATCGAGATCGAGATTTTTCATACAAACTCTAACACCTTATTACACCTCTTTAGGGTTGAAATTTGCAAAAATCGTTTCTTAGTGAGTGCTTATGTTGCAAAAGGAACCTCCTGTCCAAATTTCATGTTTCTAACTTGAACAGTTTCGGCTCTGCGTTGATGAATCCGTCAGTCAGGACATCTGTCTTTATAAGTATACGTGGGACACTCAGAAAGTTTTGCGAAACTAAAAAAAAATGTTCTATACGTACATATATTTTTATCAAATCTTTTCAAAGTACTTTCCACCAGCTTCTATACAAAGATTCATGCGCCTAAACCAGTTTTCAAAACACTTTTTCCAGTCCGCCGCAGACACCTCGTTTACAGCCTGCTCGAACGCAGCCAGCGCATTTTCCGGCGACGAAAATTGTATCCCTTTGAGCTGATTTTTTATTTTTGGGAATAAAAAGAAGTCACACGGTGCTAGATCAGGGCTGTAAGGAGGGTGACCCAGGAGTTTGACTGGCGTGCTGTCCAGGAAGTCCCTCGTTTTGAGTGCGGTGTGCGCAGGTGCATTGTCGTGGTGGAGCAGTAGCCCGCGGAGCCCTGTGTTTGGTCGCTTGTTGCTTATAACAGAGAAAACTTCTGGCAAACATTTGGTAGTATACCATTCGGCATTAATGCTTCTTTGATCCCGTAAGGGAATTGATACCAAGTGGCCAGTCAAATTAAAAAAGCTAGCGATCAAAATCTTACCCCCGCTTCTAGATCGCTTCACTTTGGTAGGCGTTGGCTCATTTTGAAACACCCAAACAGTCGACTGGCGCTTGGTTTCTGGGTCGTATTGATAAATCCAGGACTCATCACCTGTAACGATGTCGTAAACACGCCGAGACGAGCCTGCTTCAAATTTGTTAAGCATATCACGGCACCATTCCAACCGGGCCTGCTTCTGAGCATCGGTGAGGTTGTGCGGCACCCAGCGTGATACTATCCTCCTCACGCGAAGATGGCTGTGTAGAATCTCGTGAACGCTTCCCGATCCAATCTTCAATATGTGTTGAATCTCCTGATATGTAATTCGCCTATTGTCTTGGATTACATTTTTCACTGCTAGCACGTTTTCTTCGGTAACAGCCGTCAAAGGGCGACCGCTTTTTTCGTCATCCCCCAAAGTTGGTCGACCGCGCTTGAATTCGTTATACCAACGATACACGGTTGCCTTGGAAGGGCCTTCATCCATGAATGCCATTTGAAGTCTATCGTACGATTCATCCGGTTTCAGGCGACACTTGAAATCGTATAAAATCATAGCTCTAAAATGTTCCCGGCGCAGATCCATATTTCAGTGAGACACAATACTTTGAATTAACTCGCAAAAAATGTGGAGGGAAATTTTGAAATTGGAACTTACTTATTTTTACTTATAAATAATCATATTTTCGAAAAACATTATAACTGGCCAGTCTCCCATATATAAAAACTTTTTTTCGCAATACTTTCTGAGGGGCCTGGTAGATAGATAAATAGAGAGATCGATAGAAAATGATCGTAAAGTTAAAGTTAAACAGAAGTATGTAAACCCCCGATTTATAATACGCCAGCGGGGCTGTCATACAACAAACAGACGATGCCCATACATTTTATTCGTCATAAAAGTCACTGATGTACTAAAATACTTTGTATTTATTTGGCCTGACTTTTCCCTCAACAGTGTAAGCAGATGTAGAACATGTACCACTACAACATACATTTATAGCTCAAAGTCACGTAAGGCTATAATGTCTCGAGCTTAAGAGGCGTAACCCTAACACGTATGTTTATGAAGCAACGTACATTGATGCGCATATCGATGGGGATTCCCTTAATCCTATAGGTATAATCTAGTGGTTTTCAAGGCTCGAGTGAATAGATTTATGCTGGGCAAGTGTATACCATCATCGACCACACAATATGGCAGCCTAATGCAAGCCCATTAAAAATGTGTACATTGTATTTTAAGCCATTTATTTTTTCAGCTTCATGTTACTAGTAAGGCCTTAGCCTTCTCATACTGAGAAGAGGCCCGTGCCCAGCAGTGGGACAGCAATGGGCTGGTTATGTGTGTTACTAGTAGTATATATTTTCCAGGCATTCTTAATATATGAATAAGAAGGCCCATGGGATGGGAAAGTAAAATGTAAACAGATAATTAATATTGTTTTTTATTTGAAACCATTTTATTTTTCACAAATGGTTCAGTTTCCATTGCAACTAAAATATTCTTTAAACGTTTCAAAAGTTTCAGTCATCATCATCATCATCATCATTTCAGCCGAAAGACGTCCACTGCTGGACATAGGTCTCCCCCAAGCATCGCCACAACGACCACAAAGTTTCAGTCATTCGAAAATAATTTTTGAATTCTTTAAGTTCATAGTATTGTATATGTTGGCTTTAGTAGACAGACCTAGCATTATGTTGACAATTCCAATTCGCCTGTAAAATTAAGTTATGAATGGCATAATGACCAAGAATTCTCTGTGATGGTCTTTGTTCAACAGAAGACGTATACGTCTTTTAAGAAATATTAATATTATCTATAGACAAACTTGGTATGTTATTGTACCTAATTTAAATTTTAAAGTCTAAAGAATTACAAACAGTGACTCAATAACTCTTCAAACAATGGAAGTTGACATTTAATATTTTCAGCTTCTACTCATTTCTGTTATGAATGTGTCTCTTGAGGCTCATGGTTTTAATTATTACAGATGACGATCTTTTAGTCGTGACCAAGGATTTTGGTTGGTTATCCGCAACAAAACAATTACTTATTCTGGTAAGAAAGTAATAATTTAAACACTGCGTGTAATTATAATTATAACAAAACTAATAATTTCCTTGATGCTATTTCAGGCTCTAGACTATCTTGGTGGTGTTGTAGTAACGTGTTCAACTGCATATCATGAGATACTGGGTTCGATTCCAGGGTCGAGCAACAAAATTTCTTGACAGAAATATTATGTCAAGAAAATTTCTCAGTAGCAGACCGGAGTCAGGAAGTTGGCGGTGCTACACCCCCGTGCCTCGGAGAGCATGTAAAAGCCATTGGTCCTGCGCCTGATCTCTCTCCGGTCGTGTCGGAATGCTATCCCATCGGATTATGAGGGTGAGGGAATAGTGATTTTCCGGGTGTTTGCGCACCGATTTGTATAATATAATCTCCTGTTGGCTGCTATGATTGGTTACAAAAACCTCTTATTCTTATTCTTTATTGTACACCAGAAAAATACAGTATTAACTTACCAATAAATTACAACAATTAATTCTTCGACATGAGATTTGACAGGTGATTCGTTAATTTGTGCGATGATTGATGACATAGTGTTGAGTCAAACCAAATAGGAACTGATATTTTTAGCATCGTCATCATCATCATTTCAGCCAAAATATTTCTCTTCCCGGGTTAAAAGTAGCTATACAACGAGTGTGAGAAATGCGTGGTCATATTTAAGAGCTCATTTAGGGCATAGCGAGTGCGCTGTATAGCGCGCAAGTTTGACTGCTTGGGGGTGCTGGCCAGAAAACCTCCACGTGTATCTGACGGCTGCTTGTCCTTCTGGACAAGTCTGGAGGGAACGGCAGCTGTTGGACTGGTGACCCTGGGCACGGGCAATAAGTCTCCTTTGGACCGGGGGACCTTGGGGAGCCTGTGGCGAATATTCTGACACGGGAAGGGTCCGATGTGGGCCAATGGGAAGTCGCTTCGCGTGTCCCTCTGAGAAAGCAGAGGGCACTGTGGAGAAGCAGGGGAGGGCCCGGTGTGCACTCTCCCTGCCACTGGGCAGGCAGCGGGGGGACTGTCCTTCCCTGCCCCCGTCGGTCTCGTAATCCCAGGAGTGCCTGCTGAGTAGTGTTCTCGCACCTCTTCGGACCGAGGGTCTTGGATTTACCGCCCGGACCGCGAGGAAGAACACCTCTATAAAAAATTACAGGAAGATGGGCCTGCGAGCAGCAGACTCGGAGTAGTCTGCTGCCCGACCAGCAGCTGGCGTAGCTGGCGTAGTTGGCGCAGCTGACAGTAGCTGGTAAAGGCCCGTGATGTTAGGTGGCGTGCAGTGTTCCATGTGCGCCACAGAGGTGGGTGCGGCTGTCGGTAGGCCGCACAGGGAGAAGGGGCTCGCCTGATTGTGGCGAGCCGAGACTTGTCGGGGGTGGTTGTGTGAATACTCACGGGTTCCCACGCCCCCGGCTAAGGTAGTTGAAGGAACACCGTGGTGGTTTTAGTCGGTAAGAGTCCGACACAGGCTCCGCCTACCCCGGGCGGAGTGCGTCCAAGAGGATTTCCACACGGAAAAAAAATAAAAATGGCTTGACTGCTTGTGTGTGAATCGCTGCTGCCAGCTCTCTACCTCGGTGCTGAGCTTGTAGCAGGGATTTGCATACCATACAGTGCGTTTAGGTTAGAATAGGAATACTAACAGTTATTCAGTAATATTGTTACTAACACAGTGAGTCATTGTTACTTGTATTTACAATAAAATAAATTCAATTAAAATAAAATTAAAGTAAAAGTTGTTCGGCACATGGCATTCTAGGAATATTATTTCCTAGAATGCCATGTGGTGCCGAAAACAAAAATAGCACCACCCCATCTCTTCTTGTGGGTGTCGTAAAAGGTGACTAAGGAGTTCACCAGAAGATGGGCTGTAGCGTTCTCTGAGTGTAGTTTATTCAACCAACTGCGATCGCCAACCCGCCTGCTAAGCGTGGCGATTATGGTATGTCTCCCGTTTTTGGGGAGGCTTATGCCCAGCAGTGGACGTTTTTTGGCTTAAATTATGATGATTATGATTTCCTGAATGAGCTCTTTGACCACGCATTTCTGATACACGTTTTATATGTCTATGTGTGTAAAAAAAAACATTGAAATTTGTTCAGCCGTTTCAGCGTGATTAAAGGAAAAACAAACAACAAATGAACAAACAGTCATCTATAATTTCGCATTTATAATATTAGCAGGTTGTTGTTCTTATTATTACAATATTCAGTGGTTATACTTTTAGGTGAGAAACTCTAGGAAAATCCATATAATTAATTTTAATAATAATTTATTTATTATTCTCAAAAATGGTCTTAAACTACCTAGTTATACACTGTAGATAGATTATTATAGAATTTGATCGCATAAGGGGTTTAAAGTTAAATTTTACAGTCTTCACACGTGTGCTTAATGGAAATTAAGGTTTAATTACTCTACTCGAAATATGGGAATTATATTGGTCTTAAATTTTAACCGTAGACCGTCATAGTAGTCTTGTAATGAAAAGAGCGGTTAATAGTTAGCTTGAGGTCCTTAGTTCCATTCCAATAGTGTACTTTTTTTGTTACAAATTATTAGATACTAGCTGAACCCGTGGCTTTGCCCACGTTATCATAAGGTAAACTTTCAAATAAGTCAAATTTCAAAGATAATGGACAAATGATATCAATAATTATTTTTTTGCCATTATTTTTTTGTTAAAGCGCTGGGCGCAAAGTCAAAGACTAAAACGTAAACCGAGAACCTAGGCCACAAACAAATTTTGAGCATAATTTACAAAAAAAATACAGAATGATGTGAATGTATACAGTAAAACGCCTGGCTCGAAAGGCTCCCACCACCACCTGATTTTGTAGCACCGCAAGAACACCTGCCCCCAGGTCACGATCTCCCATAGCCAGTCTGGAAGTCCCTCAACCGACTGCGGACTCAAGTCGGTCGCTGCAGGGAGAATATGTGCAAATGGGGAAGTTCCCATTCAGTCCATGGCTCATTTGCTCACTTGTCCCTTGTACCCTACTACCTGCACAAGAGACGATTTAAACAAAGCCACAAACAACGCCATAGAGGTGGCCAAATACCACATGAATACAGTGTGAAGTAAATAAGAACCATTGACACGAAAAAGAAGAAGAATAAAACGCCTTTTTACAAAACTTCTCTATAAACTATATTCAATGTTTACCTTCAGCAGCCAAAATGTACAGAGTGTCAGGGCTGCTGACGCGAGAGCAAGCGACGTTCAGTTAGATATCTAGATAGTTTGTGGCAAATAAATGATTTCTTTTTTTTTTCTTTTTCTTTATGTCTGACCGCCACACATACATACTTACATACGTTTTATCATGCATGTTTCCCATTGGGGTAAGCAGAAATTTGGGATTTCTTCCGCCCGCTGCGATCCTAGCACACCTTTTTCGCTCCATCTACTTTATTAAATCTCCTCATGCATGCTCGTCGGTTACGACCTTTTTTGAGAACGTCCGCGATTTGGTTGCGGTACGGTAGCCGAAGTATCTATTCTCACCTCGTATACTGATTTCGTTAATCTCCTATCGCCTATCTTCTCTACATGGTATCAAATCATCTTAACCCACCTTGACAGGGACCACATCTTAAATCATATTGACAGGGTTTGGGAAAGGGTTAGGAAAAAATTAAGAAATTAAAAGAAAACCGAAGCAACAGTGAATTAAAAATTATATAATACCCAAATTGTAGGTTACTATATAGACTTTGACCACAGCATTGCCCACGTACTGAAATAAAATATAGCCTATGTTACTTCTTGATAAAGTAGCTTTCTAATTGTGAAAAAATGATTAAATTTGGTTCAGTAGTTTCAGAGTTTATCGATTACAAACAAACAAATCTTTCCTCTTTATAATATTATAAGTATAGATTTATTTAAAAACCGGCCAAGTGCTAGTCGGACTCACACAGTAAAGGTTTCGTACCACCCATCGAGGCTTTATTTTTATTTTTAGTATTTATCGTGATAGGGGTCATAGCAACACATATTCTGAGAAAATTTCAACTGGCTACCTATTACCGTTTAAAAGATACAGTCCTGTGACAGACAGACGGACAGACGGACGGACGGACGGACGGCGTAGCGAGAGTAATAGGGTCCCGTTTAGCACCCATTGGGTACGGAACCCTAAAAAGGGTTTACTACATAGGGATTTCCTTACTAAGCGATAACAAAAACCATTTCATAATAATTTCACACAACAAAAATTTCGCTCTGATGTGTATCTCCTCCATTTTCTCATAGATTTTATTTATTTACTAGCTGTGCCCGGCGAAGCAATGCCAACTTTTTTTTTGTCAAAACCTATTTTGGACGCGCACACAATGGCTCACCAAAGTTTCATTGCAATCGGATGAATGGTATAGAAACGCATACGGGAAATACAAAAAATCATTAATTTTATTTATTTATTCAAAATCGTGCCCTTCACAAAACATGTTACTTGTCTGAAAGTGGCCTTATACATGAATCATAAGTCTGAAGTCTCGTATTTTCATGCAAAGATCTATGAAAGATGACATTTTTGAAGATGTAATACAGAATTTTTTAGCTCTTACAGAAAATTTAATTTAATATTTAAACGAGCTAAAAGGTTTTGTTTAAGTTTAGATTTATTCACATAAATAAGTAATGGTTTATAGGAGAGCTATTTTATTCAAAAATATGTATAATTTATTTTCAAATAATAACATTCCATAATGATAAATATAGGACTACTATTATACATAAAAGAACATTAGATTCTAATGCAATCTATGTAAATAAAATAAAGGCTTTATGTGTTATTCAAAACGAAATTATACGATCCGATTTTACATTTATTTTATTTTATTGCGTATACATCATCAAGTTATGTTAGTTAATAAAAAAATAAAATTAATACGCCTTGTTTTTGATATGTGTTAAATTCTACGTGATCATTTGTCTTTCATTTTATTTTTTGTATTTCAGTTAAACAAATTCTTTACAAAATGTAAGGGAAAAGTTTTTTGCTATTTGTGACTTTTTGAGTACTCCAACGATGATTGGTCCCATAGAATTTTTTGATCAGTATTAGAAACAAGATCGATTGGCATCAAAAATTTTTTTTGTGTAAAATGGCTATTTTCTAGCTAACAGTATTTTTTTTTAAACTGTGAATGGGTATCAAAATTCCATAAAAAAATATGGATAGTCTCCTAAGACCATTTTCGTGTAGCTGCAACGGATAAGGTACTTCCCCTTACTGCCCCGCTGAAATTTTCCACCCTGTATACCTATTATTTTCTCTATAAACATAAAACGAGCTGTGATTATACCATTTAATAAAATAATAATGATATCGTTGTATAAGTAGATTCCTACTCTACATATATTTTGTTAGTTTGTAATTCAGAATTGCTAAAAATATTTTTCCCTGATCTTCATCGTTCATTAATTTTTAACACACCCCTCCGTTTTATAACATCAACGTCATCAAAGACATTAAAGCCAGAACTATTTGAGACAAAATGAACTGAACACCACAAACGGCTAATTATAATGGAACTGGGAAACTCGCCAAATGTCCATTCTTTTCTATCGACTTTTTTCTTTTAGGCGCTTTTGCTAGACACTTTTGCTCGCACATGAGCTGACTACTGCAAAATAAAATGGAGTTCAATTCCACCAGTGTAATTAGGAATTTGAAAAAAATGACCGGCTACTAAGCTGTGGTCCAAAAACAGTATTTTTTATCGGGAAAATTTATTCAGACGTGCAATTCTCTGGCTGGGAATTGGATTGTTACTGAAAGAAACGGCAGTTTCGAACTTTTTATTTTGTATTGAACCTTGTTTTTTTTATATTACAGGATGTCAAAACGAGCTAAAGGCCCACCTGATGTTAAGTGGTTACTTTTGCCCATAACAACTGCAATACCACCTAGGCTGTTGCTTGAATGATACTGCAAGTCGGTTCGCCAAACAGAAACATGAAGTTGGAAAGTCTCATGTGATTGTAATTTCAACGGCACCCGTACCCTTCGCACTGGAACACAGCAATGCAAGCATCACTGTTTGGTGACAGAAGTTAATTATAGAAGCACTACCTAAGTAGTAGAGCTCTTTGTAAATAATAATAATAATAATTCATTTAATTCATGCATCAAGGCCCATAAAAAATACATTAAAACAATACACAATAAAACTTAAATAATAAAAATATGCTATACACTAATCTTAACTATTATAAAATTGTAAACGTCTGTTTGTTTGTTTGTTTGTTCCAGCATCACGCTAAAACTACTGGACTGATTTTGATGTTTTTTTTTTTGTTGGAAAGCTGATGATCTGACTTAAAAACTGGTATGGGTTTTGAGAAAGAAAGAAAGAAAGAAAAAAAGAAAAAAAATAATTCGTGGGTTGCGTACTCACCCGACAGATCGAAGCTTCTATGCATTTGCACGAGCGGATAGTAATGTACGATGGAGTGGAGTGGAGTGGACAGGGGATGGGACTGGGGATGGGACTGGGGATGGGACTGGGGACGGGACAGGGGACGGGACTGGGGACGGGACAGTGGACGGGACAGGGGACGGAACATGGGACGGGAAATGGGACGGGACATGAGACGGGACATGGGACAGGACAGTGGGAGGGCACATGGGACTGGACATAGGATGGGACATGGGACATGGGACGGGATGATGGTGATATAGTGAGATGGTGGGACAGTGGGACAGTGGGCCGTGGGACAGTGGGATAGTGGGACAGTGGGACAGCGGCAGTGGGCCGGTGGGACGGTGGGACAGTAGGGCAGTGGGGCAGTGGGGCAGTGGGTTATTGGGGCAGCGGGGCAGCAGGGCAGTGGGCCAGTGGGGCAGTTGGGCAGTGGGGTAGTGGGGTAGTGGGGCAGTGGTGTTGTGGGGCAGTGGGGTAGCGGGGCGGGGCAGCGAGGCAGTGAGGCAGCAGGGCAGTGGGGTACCGGGGCAGCTGGTCTGTGGGATAGTGGGGCAGCGGTTCAGTGGGGCAGTGTGGCAGTGGGGTAGCGGGGCAGCGGGGCAGTGGGGCAGCGGGGCAGCTGGGCAGCGGGGTAGCGGGGCAGTGGGGCAGCAGGGCAGTGGGATAGTGGGGCAGCGGGGCAGTGGGTTACCGGGGCAGCGGGGCAGTGGGGCAGAGGGATAGTGGGGCAGTGGGGCAGTGGGATAGCGGGGCAGTGGGGCAGTGGGGCAGCGGGGCAG
Source organism: Asteroscopus sphinx (assembly GCA_949699075.1). Taxonomy (NCBI): domain Eukaryota; kingdom Metazoa; phylum Arthropoda; class Insecta; order Lepidoptera; family Noctuidae; genus Asteroscopus; species Asteroscopus sphinx. The sequence goes on from OX453013.1 coordinate 20,666,177, forward strand.
TGGGGCAGCGGGGCAGCGTGACAGTGGGGCAGCGGTGCAGTGGGATACCGGGGCAGCGTGGCAGTGTGGCAGCGGGGCATTGGAGCAGCGGGGCTGGCTGTGGGGCAGTGTGATAGTGGGGCAGTGGGATAGCGGTGTAGTGAGGCAGTGGGTTAGTGGGGCCGTGGGGCAGCGGGGCACTAGGGGAGTGCAGCAGCGGGGCAGCGGGGCAGTGGGGGGCAGCGGGGCAGGACGTGGAGCATTGGGATAGTGGGGCAGCGGGGCAGTGGGGCAGTGAGGTAGCGGGGAAGCGGGGCAGCTGGGCAGTGGGGCAGAAGGGCAGCGAGGCACAAGGGGAGTGCGGCAGCGGGGCAGGCAGTGGGGCAGTGGGATAGTGGGGCAGCGGGGCAGAGGGGTAGCGGTGCAGTGGGGTACCGGGGCAGCGGGGCAGTGTGGCAGCGGGGCATTGGAGCAGCGGGGCTGGCTGTGGGGCAGTGTGATAGTGGGGCAGTGGGATAGCGGTGTAGTGGGGCAGTGGGATACTGAGGCCGTGGGGCAGCGGGGCAGTGGGGCAGTGGGGTAGCGGGGCAGCGGGGCATTGGGGGGCAGCGGGGCAGGCCGTGGTGCATTGGGATAGTGGGGCAGCGGGGCAGTGGGGCAGAGGGATAGTGGGGCATCGGGGCAGTGGGGCAGTGGGATAGCGGGGCAGTGGGGCAGTGGGGCAGCGGGGCAGTGGGGCAGCGGGGCAGCGTGACAGTGGGGCAGCGGTGCAGTGGGAAACCGGGGCAGCGTGGCAGTGTGGCAGCGGGGCATTGGAGCAGCGGGGCTGGCTGTGGAGCAGTGTGATAGTGGGGCAGTGGGATAGCGGTGTAGTGAGGCAGTGGGTTAGTGGGGCCGTGGGGCAGCGGGGCACTAGGGGAGTGCAGCAGCGGGGCAGCGGGGCAGTGGGGGGCAGCGTGGCAGGCCGTGGTGCATTGGGATAGTGGGGCAGCGGGGCAGTGGGGCAGTGAGGTAGCGGGGAAGCGGGGCAGCTGGGCAGCGGGGCAGCGGGGCAGTGGGGCAGAAGGGCAGCGAGGCACAAGGGGAGTGCGGCAGCGGGGCAGGCAGTGGGGCAGTGGGATAGTGGGGCAGCGGGGCAGAGGGGTAGCGGTGCAGTGGGGTACCGGGGCAGCGGGGCAGTGTGGCAGCGGGGCATTGGAGCAGCGGGGCTGGCTGTGGGGCAGTGTGATAGTGGGGCAGTGGGATAGCGGTGTAGTGGGGCAGTGGGATACTGGGGCCGTGGGGCAGCGGGGCAGTGGGGCAGTGGGGTAGCGGGGCAGCGGGGCATTGGGGGGCAGCGGGGCAGGCCGTGGTGCATTGGGATAGTGGGGCAGCGGGGCAGTGGGGCAGTGAGGTAGCGGGGAAGCGGGGCAGCTGGGCAGCGGGGCAGCGGGGCAGTGGGGCAGTGGGGCAGAAGGGCAGCGGGGCACTAGGGGAGTGCAGCAGCGGGGCAGGCCGTGGGGCAGTGGGATAGTGGGGCAGCGGGGCAGTGGGGTAGCGGGGCAGTGGGGAAGCGTGGCAGTGGGTTACCGGGGCAGCGGGGCAGTGGGGCAGTGGGGTAGCGGGGCAGCGGGGCATTGGGGGGCAGCGGGGCAGGCCGTGGTGCATTGGGATAGTGGGGCAGCGGGGCAGTGGGGCAGTGAGGTAGCGGGGAAGCGGGGCAGCTGGGCAGCGGGGCAGCGGGGCAGTGGGGCAGTGGGGCAGAAGGGCAGCGGGGCACTAGGGGAGTGCAGCAGCGGGGCAGGCCGTGGGGCAGTGGGATAGTGGGGCAGCGGGGCAGTGGGGTAGCGGGGCAGTGGGGAAGCGTGGCAGTGGGTTACCAGGGCAGCGGGGCAGTGGGGCAGTGGGATAGTGGGTCAGCGGGGCAGTGGTTTACCGGGGCAGCGGGGCAGTGGGATAGTGGGGCAGCGGGGCAGTGGGATAGTGTTGCAGCGGGGCAGCGGGGCAGTGGGGAAGCGGGGCAGTGGGGCAGCGGGGCAGTGTGATAGTGGGGCAGTGGGTTAGCGGTGCAGCGGGGCAGTGGGATAGTGGGGCAGTGGGGAAGCGGGGCAGTGGGGCAGTGGGGTAGCGGTGCAATGGGGGATAGCGGGGCAGCCAGTGTGGCAGTGTGATAGTGGGGAAGCGGGTCAGTGGGGCAGTGGGATAGCGGTGTAGTGAGGCAGTGGGTTAGTGGGGCCGTGGGGCAGCGGGGCACTAGGGGAGTGCAGAAGCGGGGCAGCGGGGCAGTGGGGGGCAGCGGGGCAGGACGTGGAGCATTGGGATAGTGGGGCAGCGGGGCAGTGGGGCAGTGAGGTAGCGGGGAAGCGGGGCAGCTGGGCAGTGGGGCAGAAGGGCAGCGAGGCACAAGGGGAGTGCGGCAGCGGGGCAGGCAGTGGGGCAGTGGGATAGTGGGGCAGCGGGGCAGAGGGGTAGCGGTGCAGTGGGGTACCGGGGCAGCGGGGCAGTGTGGCAGCGGGGCATTGGAGCAGCGGGGCTGGCTGTGGGGCAGTGTGATAGTGGGGCAGTGGGATAGCGGTGTAGTGGGGCAGTGGGATACTGAGGCCGTGGGGCAGCGGGGCAGTGGGGCAGTGGGGTAGCGGGGCAGCGGGGCATTGGGGGGCAGCGGGGCAGGCCGTGGTGCATTGGGATAGTGGGGCAGCGGGGCAGTGGGGCAGAGGGATAGTGGGGCATCGGGGCAGTGGGGCAGTGGGATAGCGGGGCAGTGGGGCAGTGGGGCAGCGGGGCAGTGGGGCAGCGGGGCAGCGTGACAGTGGGGCAGCGGTGCAGTGGGAAACCGGGGCAGCGTGGCAGTGTGGCAGCGGGGCATTGGAGCAGCGGGGCTGGCTGTGGAGCAGTGTGATAGTGGGGCAGTGGGATAGCGGTGTAGTGAGGCAGTGGGTTAGTGGGGCCGTGGGGCAGCGGGGCACTAGGGGAGTGCAGCAGCGGGGCAGCGGGGCAGTGGGGGGCAGCGTGGCAGGCCGTGGTGCATTGGGATAGTGGGGCAGCGGGGCAGTGGGGCAGTGAGGTAGCGGGGAAGCGGGGCAGCTGGGCAGCGGGGCAGCGGGGCAGTGGGGCAGAAGGGCAGCGAGGCACAAGGGGAGTGCGGCAGCGGGGCAGGCAGTGGGGCAGTGGGATAGTGGGGCAGCGGGGCAGAGGGGTAGCGGTGCAGTGGGGTACCGGGGCAGCGGGGCAGTGTGGCAGCGGGGCATTGGAGCAGCGGGGCTGGCTGTGGGGCAGTGTGATAGTGGGGCAGTGGGATAGCGGTGTAGTGGGGCAGTGGGATACTGGGGCCGTGGGGCAGCGGGGCAGTGGGGCAGTGGGGTAGCGGGGCAGCGGGGCATTGGGGGGCAGCGGGGCAGGCCGTGGTGCATTGGGATAGTGGGGCAGCGGGGCAGTGGGGCAGTGAGGTAGCGGGGAAGCGGGGCAGCTGGGCAGCGGGGCAGCGGGGCAGTGGGGCAGTGGGGCAGAAGGGCAGCGGGGCACTAGGGGAGTGCAGCAGCGGGGCAGGCCGTGGGGCAGTGGGATAGTGGGGCAGCGGGGCAGTGGGGTAGCGGGGCAGTGGGGAAGCGTGGCAGTGGGTTACCGGGGCAGCGGGGCAGTGGGGCAGTGGGGTAGCGGGGCAGCGGGGCATTGGGGGGCAGCGGGGCAGGCCGTGGTGCATTGGGATAGTGGGGCAGCGGGGCAGTGGGGCAGTGAGGTAGCGGGGAAGCGGGGCAGCTGTGCAGCGGGGCAGCGGGGCAGTGGGGCAGTGGGGCAGAAGGGCAGCGGGGCACTAGGGGAGTGCAGCAGCGGGGCAGGCCGTGGGGCAGTGGGATAGTGGGGCAGCGGGGCAGTGGGGTAGCGGGGCAGTGGGGAAGCGTGGCAGTGGGTTACCAGGGCAGCGGGGCAGTGGGGCAGTGGGATAGTGGGTCAGCGGGGCAGTGGTTTACCGGGGCAGCGGGGCAGTGGGATAGTGGGGCAGCGGGGCAGTGGGATAGTGTTGCAGCGGGGCAGCGGGGCAGTGGGGAAGCGGGGCAGTGGGGCAGCGGGGCAGTGTGATAGTGGGGCAGTGGGTTAGCGGTGCAGCGGGGCAGTGGGATAGTGGGGCAGTGGGGAAGCGGGGCAGTGGGGCAGTGGGGTAGCGGTGCAATGGGGGATAGCGGGGCAGCCAGTGTGGCAGTGTGATAGTGGGGAAGCGGGTCAGTGGGGTAGTGAGGTTGTGGGGCAGCGGGGCAGTGGGGCAGCTGGGCAGCGGGGTAGCGGGGCAGTGGGGCAGTGGGGTAGCGGGGCTGCGGGGAAGTGGGGCTGTGGGGTAGCGGGGCAGCGGGGCAGCTGGGCAGCGGGGCAGTGGGGCACCGGGCAGCGGGGTAGCGGGGCAGTGGGGTAGCGGGGCAGCGGGGCAGCGAGGCTGTGGGGCAGCGGGGCAGTGGGATAGTGGGGCAGCGGGGCAGTGGGGCATTGGGGCAGCGGGGCAGCGGGACAGCGGGACAGCGGGACAGTGGGACAGTGGACTGGACTGGAATGGACTGGACTGGACTGGACTGACGTGGGTTAGCAGAATTTAACGCGAGCGGAGCCGCGGGTAAAAGCTAGTACATAATAAAAATAAAACAAGTTTAAGTACGTTGATTCGGCGACGTATTGCGCTGCGTCATGGTGTCATGTAGCCTTCCGCGAAAACGCCAAAACACGACACCCTTCGGCCAAAATTCCTCCTTCGAGAAGGTTTCTAGATGGTGACTCGGAACCCGCACCACAAAAGATTTAAAGTTAACTTTGTGGCGCGACTCCAACTTCTCAACCCTCAGGGTGAAATTGGTCTTCACTCTGATGTATTCCACGCTCTCCTCTACCTTCGTGGTAAAAGAGCTCGTCCAGCAAATTACTACCACCACCGGAACCGTAGCTATTTCTGCCTCCAAACAGTAATGCTAGGATTACTGTGTTCTGATACAAAGGGTATACAAGTATGCGATATGGTAGGACGGATATACCCGACACCGCGCAACACACGACGGCGACGCGACGCCGCTATTACTTAATGTTGTAGATTATTTTATTTTAATGTTTTATATTATTGTACCTACTTTATATTATTGTATATATTTATGTATATTATTATTATTTATGTATTTATTTATGTTTATTGTATTATTTTTTGTTTTTTTTTTGATTATATGTATTTTTTATGGGCCTAGATGCCAGAAATAAATGAATTATTATTATTATTATACAGATTCCGGTGAAATTACAATCACATGAGACTTTCCGTCTTCATGTCTCAGTTTGCCGAACATGAATTGCAATACAATCTAGGCAACAGCAAGTGGTATTGCAGTTGTTATGGGCAAAAGTAACCACTTAACATCAGGTGGACCTTTAGCTCGTTTAGCCATGCTATACCAAAACAAGTAGCAAATCACACTTAACTTCTGAGGTCTTGTTAGTACGCTAAAATTTTAACTATTTTATGAGGTAGAAAGAATTTTTGCATTGGACTTTTACGGGATCTATACCTACTCGTAAAAATTCATTCCATGGTCCGTCGCGCTTTGGTAGTTGGTTATTAAATGGCGTTACAGTTTCCTAAGTTCGTGTTTTTTTTTTTGCAATTTATGGCCGACAAGTGAAACGAGCTAGAATTTGCATTTTTTAAAGTTAGTCCTGTAATCTATTGACGTGTTTTAGATGGTTTAAAAGCAAAAACTTTTAATGCACCTAAAATATTAGATTTAATTAAATCCTACATATTGTCCGACAGTCCTTTGACATAATACCTACAACATACCTTACTTCAATGTTTTGACATACAAATTACTTAAATTAATCATGATTACTTTCGTAAAAATATTATTATGTTGATCCAGAACAGTACACTAACGTTTTATTTCATTTTATACAATATTAGTTATCATCATTAGCCCGTTACTGTCCAATTTTATTATTAAATTATGTATCTAATTTGCACCTCTGACAACCCCATTGTCTGTCCAGTTCATTCTTGTCCATCCTAAGGTTGCCTGGAAGAAATCACTGTTCGCGATAAGGCCGCCATTTGTACAATAGTTTAAAGCATATTCAATGTAATGTATTTTATGATGTACAATAAAGCATACCTATATAAATAAATAATTGACGACGTCTGTGGTCTAGTGGTACGAGGGTCGGACTGCTGATCACGAGGTTGTGGGTTCGATTCCCACAGGACACAAATATTTGTGTGATGAACATAAGTATTTGTGGTGGTCTGGGTGTTTCTTATGTATTAGAAGTATATATTTACAAAAAAAAAGTATATAAGTATTATATCAAGGGATTGTCGACAAAATGTATCACCGGGAACCACCACCGCGACCGTACCTAACCGTAAATGAGCGAGTTGATGTTGAATTTTAGTGTATTATGTGCCGTAAGGATCAAAGAAAAACAATTTCATATTTACTTAGTCCAACAGTAAACAATTATTATGAAACTCAATATTCCATTTTAGATTAAAACAGAAGTTTCTTAGAACAAAGCTAAATTTTCGAGACGTCCGGAATATAATTACTGAATATAGTCTTTACGAAACTTGATTTCGATATCTTTTAATACTAAAGAATAATAATAAGAAAACGTTAGAAAAAAGGAAAAATCCAGTGTTTTCTTTTATTTTCCCTCTCAGGCTTATTTTAATCCAATTTGCTATTTTCGAGTGTTTAGGCCTGATAATAATTATGTAAGGAGGGAACGCTTATGTAATTAGGAAAATGTCAACCCCCGTTTATGGTTTCGTAGATGGTAGTGGCATATCGTATTCTTATACGGGTTTTTTTAGGGGCTTGTTGCTAAGTAATAACCACTCGTTTCGCAAGATCTGCTTGGTTTAGCTGCGCTATCAGCGGTCAGTCCTTGGATGGGTGATCATTTTTTTGTACATCGAGACCCCTCCCTGCTTCAGGGAGCACGTTAATTTGTCGGTCCTACTCCGCGATTCAGAACCACATGATAACCAGTTGTTGACCGATTCGGTTTGTTATCTCTTTCGTTGCGTGAATCATCAGATGAAACGAGATAGCAAACCGAACACAACTGTCTATCGTGTGGTTTAGAATCGAGGAGCTGGTTGCCTTACGAATGTCAATGGTAGTCGCTACGGAGTCAGTAGCATGAAAGTTTAACATCTGTTCTAACCTTAGGGTGTCGGTATTACCCACCGGTATTGTTTAACAACCTAGGTGATATTGCAGTTTTTATGGGCAAAGGTAACCGCTTAGCACCAGGTGGGCCTTTAGCTCGCTACGCCATCCTATACTATATATTATAACGTAACTAGTAAAAGTGGGTGTACTATATACCTCTTTCTAGTTTCAGGGAAATATAGGCGTGATGTTATGTAATGTTATGTTTTGTGTGACTTTCCTTGAAAATAGTTTCAGTATTCTTTTGTGTTTTTTGAAACATTTGAATCATTAAAATTTCTTAATTTATTAGGTTTTCGTGATCACTACACATTTTAATAAAACAAAGTTTAACCGGATTAAATCGCCTATATTATTTAAATTGGTTTTCCTGACGTTTCGAAAGCTTTGCAGAATTTCGTGGTCGCAGGTAGACTAAGATGCCAAGCGTCTTTACAGATATGAAAATCGTATTATCGTATTTATATCGTCTTTATGATTTGAATCATTTTTCGGAATCCCGGGATTGTATTTTTTCTGGAATGTAAAAATCCTGGGAATGATCGAGAACGGAAACCTAGGACTCATGGAATCCCTAGCTGCAATAACCAACTTATGTGCGAAGTCGATTTGACGACACTGCCAAAGGCAGATTTAGATGATGAAACTCGATTTTGTTGTTTGACATGTTGATTTGACTGAGATTTTGGCATGGTTTCAGTTATGCTTGGTCGGTGCAACTCAGGCTGTTTGTAGACAACGTCCTTTCTGAGCGGCCATATCTCAGAATCTCTTATGTCATGGTATACAACGCATGAACGTTCTTGCGTTTGAACGGAATATTATTACTTATGGTTTAATTAGTTTGAATTGACTAAAGTATGATGTAGGTATGAAAATTGAGAGGTTTTCACTCCTAGTAGCAGTATTCTGGGTATTTGATACTTAGGTAATTAGCTGAGCTATTGTATTTTTTTTTAATAATATAATCTTCATTGGAACCAAAAACATCTGTTTACAATAACAATCATCATCATCATTTCAGCCGAAAGACGTTCACTGCTGGACATAGGCCTCCCCCAAGCATCGCCACAACGACCGGTCCTGCGCTTTCCGCATCGAGTGGATTCCCGTGACCTTCACCAGGTCGTCGGACCGTCAGGACCAAGCCTCGAAACCTATCATTCTGCAGGGAAGTGTGAGACAGGGAGATGTGCTCTCTCCGAAACTGTTCACTGCTGCATTGGAAGATGTCTTCAAGGTTATGGACTGGAAGGGGTTAGGCATTAACATAAACGGCGAGTAAATCACTAACCTTCGGTTTGGCGACGACATAGTAGTCATGGCTGAGACCATGGAGGACCTCCTCGGTACAATGCTCGATGACCTTAGTAGAGCTTCCGATAGAGTGGGTATTAAAATGAATACGGACAAGACAAAGGTTATGTCGAAATCCCCATATAGCACCCATTCTCGTAAACATCGGAGAATCTACACTCGATGTTGTTGACGATTATGTATACCTAGGACAGACTGTACTGTAGGTCCAACTTCGAGAAAGAGGTCAATCGTTGAATCCGCCTCGGTTGGGCAGTGTTCTGGAAGCTACGCAATATCTTCTCGTCCAAAATACCGCAATGTCTCAAGACGAAAGTCTTTGACCAGTGTGTGTTGCCAGTAATTACTTACAGCACTGAAACGTAGTCGCTCACAATAGGCCTGATAAGAAGGCTCAATGTCACTCAAAAGGCAAGGGAGAGGGCTATGCTCGGAGTGACCCTGCGTGATTGAATCAGAAATAAGGAGATTCTCAGGAAAACGAATGTAACCAACATAGCCCGAAGAATTGCCAAACTTAAGTGGCAGTGGGCGGGGTACAATGCTCGCAGAACGGATGGCCGATGGGGCAGTAAAGTTCTGGAGTGGCGACCGCGTACTGGAAGGCGCAGCATGGGTAGGCCCCCCACAAAGTGGACCGACGACCTGATGCAATAACAATAGTGTTCGATAATAACTAAAAATTGGCAGTAAATTAATATGCAACACGTATAAAGGAGATGTCCTCTTTTTGTATGACGTTGTTTTTTTTATTCAGAGATAATTCTAACCAGCACCAAACTACACTGATGTACAAGCGGAAAAAATAAGATTCTTGGAACTACTGAAAACATAATTTCAGATACCTCCATTTAAAAGAAAAACAAGTTTTTTTTTGTTTATATTAGATCAGCTGCCAATTTTGAGAGATTGATTCCTTTTTCAGTGCGTTCGTTTTTGTATTCTTGAAATCTTGATAATTCAAAAACGTGTATTCATTTGAGGTGTAAATTCTTACTAAAATAAAATAAACCTCAACATTCGCTATTGTATAGAATGTGCACCACTACCAGTAAATAATAAATAAATAAATATTTTTGGGACATTTTTACACAGTATATATTATCTGTGTCTGTGGCATAACTGACCACTAAATCATAGATTACAGGAGATAAATACAGCTAATATCGACATGAAGATGGAAAGTCCCATGTTATTGTAATTTCACCGGCACCCGTACCATTCAGACCGAAACACAGCAATGCAAGCATCACTATTTCTCTTCTACCGGCGGTAAATGTCATGTCTCTGCAATTTGTTTAACCACAGATAGTAAAAAATATAGACAAAGTGCTGCGAATAATCTAGTGAAGCCAAAAATAACTATGCTACTTCATGTACAACCAGCGCTCACGCACACACATGCACCCCAAACCGTGCTCACCCGTCTCAGTACACATGTCGCGGTGCATGGTGTGTACCTGAGCACTGGTTGTACACGAAGGAGCATAGCTTTTTTGGCTTCACTATGATTGTTCGCTATGTCTGTGTGTTTAACATCGATATATATGTACTACGTACTAGATGTGCTGTTCAAAGGAACAACATGGTTACACAAAGTTGTGGTTCCGGAACCACACTGTCATCTGTCATTAGTTCACTTGACAGCTTTCTCGCGAACACACGTAAATTTTATCAACGGTTGCGTCAACTGAATTTGGAACATGCTGCTTATATGAGATCGCGTGTCTATATATTTACGTCGTTGGTGTTTTGGTGGAGGGGTCCTGGGTTCGATTCCCGGGTCGGGCAAAGTGTTATTGGGTTTTTTCATTAGGAAATTCTCAGTAGCAGCCTGGAGTCTGGATTTGTGCCCGGTTAATGGCAATAGGCTCGCCCCCTATTACATGGGACTTATAACATAACTGGCGAAATGTGGGTGTACTATACACCTCTGCCTACCCCTTCGGGGAAATACAGGCGTGATGTTATGTTATGTTGGTGTTTAGCATGTATTTTTTTGTATGTAACCAGCTTTGCGTTGCTACGTTTTTTACATGTTCCACGTTTGGAAATAATAAACTCTTCCTTTCTTTCGAAAAGCATAATAAAGCACCATAATTAGTGCCAACCAAATAACATACGAATATTTTTTTCCAGCATGTAGGTATAAGAAATTTTTGGAAATATTCAATCCTTTACTTCAGGATTCAATTAATGTGAAAAATCATAGAACTAGTTTCATCATTGAATTGAAAATCCAGTGAAATATAACAAGACATAAATAACAAATAACATTATCATCACTCACAGTTCCTTTTGAAACAAAAAAAACATTTATCAAGGGATTGATTCCGTCCTCCTCCTTCGGGGCCTGTTCATATTTGTACGCTGTGAAAATTGGAACTAAAATAACAACAGAATATAGGTGACGAACAGTTATTTTCACAAACTTGAGTATTTGTTCGCAAAGATTTGTTAAAGGTTCGAATTGAACTGTTTTCTTTATAATTTTCGAAGTATAGTTATCAAATATTCTGAAGTTATTGGTTTTGTGTGATTGTGATTACGAATTAGATTCTACGCTATAATAATAATAAAATATTTTATTTTCAGAAAACAACATTCCGTAATCATTTTTGTTAGTAACAATGAAAAACTTAAACAACCTGTTAGTAAACAGAGATAACAAACATTAATAATGTCGAGTTATCGCTTCGCACCTCTCACATGCAAGTCGATGAAACGACTGAGGACGGCTGTGTCCATCCTTCCTGCTATCATCTTCAGGACCCTGTTGCTACTCCCCTGCATCCTCTGCACAACAGACGCAATTTTCTTGCGTAGGCATGGAAATCATCCACATGTGCATCCGCAAACATGCCTGAAGCACTACAATACCGCAACAGAGCCCTGAAGATGTTATTATACTGAACTCTGAGAGCATTGTATGATTTTTGCGTGAAATTAACCCATAGACCACTCGTGTAAAAACTTTGCCTTGATTATTGTCAGCTTGACTTCTATCGTACAACGAGTGAATCGATGAGCCAACATATTGCCACGCACCGACAATGCCCTCCGTTCCCTCTCTATATCCGGGTCATCGCGTAAAGTTTCAGTAATAATGTGCCCGAGATACTTAAACTGAGGAACACGGTTCAGCTGAACTCCATTCAGAGTCAAAGGTGGAACACTGTCAGGTCTCTTATTCTTTCCAACCAGAACCATAAACTCACTGTTTTTCTCATTATACTTTAAACCGTGTTCCTCAGCATAAACTTCACACACGCTGAGAAGTTTCCTCAAACCGCCGATTGACGGGCTCAGCAGCACCATATCGTCTGCGTAGCTAATGTTATTAACACTAACATTATCCATTCGACAGCCGACATGTATGGTGCTCAGCCCATCAATCAGCTGATTTACATACAAATTAAAAAGTCTAGGAGAAGTTAAGTTAGTTAGTTAAGAGTTTCTTTTATAATTTTATTTAGAATCGGTTAAATCGATCACTGCACATATATGATGGGTACTATACCTACACTGTTTCTTTTTACTAGACCCTCCTCCATGAAAGGCTCAGATATTTCTCTGAGATGGAAGGCAAGCGTTCATCGGCTAGCCCATCACTGGTAGGAGTAGTAACTTCAGCAAATCCCCTGTGATACGTTCAGCAATAGCTTTGTGCCTACTTATTCCAACTGATGTGAAATAAGAGCGACGTTACGTAATGATGATGGACACGTCCTATTTGGTATCTTGTTTAAGAAAAGATATATGCATATCAGTCACAACACAAGGAAAAAAAACTAGGAAGGCATTGAAATTAGAAAAACAGGTAGTTTGATAGAACGTGCGCACACAGAGCTGTGCGTGTGTGTTTGAGATAGTGGAGGGGATGCGCTAATGGAGGGGGAAGTTAACGGTGACGTTATTTCTGGGTGTACTACAGCCGAACCAAACACATGTTCCGTGTGCATCTCGCATCGCATCTCTTCGCGTAGGTGTCGTAAAAGAATGGGGTTCACTAGAGGTTAAACAGCAGCGTTCTCTGAGTTTTTATTCAACCAACTGCGATCGCCAACCCACCTGCCAAGCGTGGTCATTATGGCATAATTATATTACATTATCTCCGCTTTGGGGGAGACCTATATCCAGCAGTGGAAGTTTTTCGTATGAAATGATGATGATGAGCCCAACACTATAGCCAATAACATTGGCCGAGCGCGCAACGACGGCGACGAGCTACAGAAGCTTCGTTTTAAAAAAATCACCTAAGAAAATCTTTACAGAAATACTGTTTGATAAAAAGCAGTTAAAAAAGACTATAATATCATCATCCTCCTCGCCTTTTCCCATTTATATTGGGGTCAGCTTCCAGTCTAACCAGATGCGGCTAAGCATCAGTATTTTACACGGAGCGACCGCCATCAGACACCCGCAACCCAGTTACTGGGTAATACTGACATTTGGAGGTTAGGCCAGTTGTCAGACTTTCAGGCTTCTGACTACCCGTAACGACTGCCATAGATATTCGTATGACAACGGGGACCGTGCTCTCCGGGCCACGGAGGGGTCTCGATGTGTAACAAAACGGTCACTCATCCACAGACTGACCGCGGCAAGTGTAGCTTAACTTTGCAGATCGTACAATCTGCGCAGACATTGCTTCGCTACGAGCCCTTAAAAAAACTCTAATAAAGAGCTAAAAATCAAACTTTCTATACAATCCCAGGAAACCTTCTTCAGTGATTTCCAAAACGTTTTATAAGTCAGTATATACACTTTTTTGTGAAAGAAATCTTCACACAATAGAAGGGAATCAGTTATGAATTCACCTGTCATCTTGAATGGAGTGCTCAGGACGGTCCTTTTGTCGCGAGGAAATGGATTTATTATATTCAGATGTTGCAGCCAAAATGGTGTTTCAATAATATCACGAAACATTTTTGAAACCTTTTGTTGGAAAAGACTTAGATAACGGTACTTATTGCTGATTTTTAGACAGAAAATTTGAGAATTTAAGAGCTTTAGAACTCTTTATCTGTATCTTATTATTCTGAGAAGAGGCCCACGCTCTGCAATGGGACAATAATGGGCTGGTGATGAAGTGAGTTTATGATTTTTTCTTTAATTTTGGAACAAATTGAAGTATTTATAAATCTTTACAGGCAAAAATATTTGAATACTTTTGCCAAGTTACAAGGCAAAAGTCCTGAGTATCTACATTAGAGAGTGTAATCGGCATAATTACGTCGTTTTCATAGGCGGGCGACTTCTAAAGGCAAAATAAACCGCCTTCAAAGATACTAATACTAAGCTAACGAGACAGCGAAACTTTAAGCAAACAGTTTGACAGTTAAAGTTTTAATGTAAAAATTGTGCCGGGAGAAATACAAAAGAGGAAAATAAAGTCGTTAGTTTTTTGTTTAAATTGTTGTCAGAATAACAGCTTACGTAACTAAATGAACTAAAAGTTTTGGAAAAATCATAATTTTACACTAATACAGGAACAAGAAAACAACTTAAACTACTGGGGATAGTCACCCACGTCCGTAAGAGAGTACCCCTTTTCCAAATCCCTACACGTGATCCCTGGATTGTGCAAATCAGGTGAAATACTGGTGGTAGGCGACGGCCGACGGCTTGCGACCACACACCGGGCAAAGACGTGCCGCCAAGCGACCTAGTCGTGTTCCGGTACGATGCCCGGTGTAGTCACTTGAGACGATGGGTCGAAATATTTCACTGCTAACCTCTCACCTTTCCTGGGCAAGCGTGAACCATCGTTAACCGCACCATCGCTTAACATCAGGTGAGGTGGCGGTCAAACCTAAGCCCGTTAAATATTTTAAAAAAACTTTCTACACGACTGCCCAAAAAATGGAAAGTAAAGTTTTTTCAAATAATATTGTTATAAAATAATTGTGATTTTTCACTGTATTCTTTCTTACCTGTGGGTTTGATAACAACAAGAGGTAATAAAGCTATTACGAAATAATATTAATCAGATCATGGCTATTTACAGCCATCGACTTATATTTTGATGCCAGTTTATATTATTTGACGGGTTCGATTCCCACAGGACATAAATATTTATGTGATGAATGTAAGTGTTTGTGTTGGTCTGAGTGTTTCTTTTGTATTTTAAATATTTATAAAAACATGCCTATAAGATGTATATCCATTGTCTAGTACCCATACTACAAGCTCTGTTTTGTTTGGGACTAAATGGTGCAGTGCAAAAATGTCCCGAATATTTATTATATTAGTTATAAAGATACAATCTAAGAAATATATTTTATACCAATTGAATTGGTTGTCGAGGACTGTAAAATTGGACACGGTCTACGACTGTTTAAGACTAAGATCACTAACCAGACAAAACAAATTAATTAAATTACGTAGATTAGAGGACATTTCAGGCCCAAAAAATTAAGATAAATGTCCTTTCTTCGAGTAAGTCAATAGAGTACCCAATTAAGTGGACTGTTTGCTAGAAGGTTGGACAACTAATGGCACTTAAAAATGTTAACAAAAACTAATTGTTTACCTAACGTTGAGAAAACTCCATTGGTATGTTTATTTTCGCTGGATTCGGGAAGCGCAAGACCGGTCGTTGTGGCGATGCATGAGATAGGTCTATATCCAGCAGTGGACTTCTGCGGCTGAAATGATAAAAATAAAAATATAATGAAAATTTCATTATCGGGCCAAAAAATGATGATAATGTTTATTTGATAAGTTGGTTTTCTGCCATTTTTTCTTTCTAAAACAAGATAGTATCGGTAACGTTTTGAAAACATAAATCTATGTCCAGTAGTGGACGTCTATCGGCTGATATTATGATGATCATGTTTATTTGGTGGGTTAGACAAACTGCCATTTTTTTCTTCCTTACACAAGATAGTATCGGTAACGTCTTGAAACATAAACCTAAACTGAAATCAAAGCATTTATACAACCTACACTTTATCTTACGCAAAACAAAATTTCAAAACACTTTCCATAAAAATCAACGAAGATCGTAACATAACATCACGCCTGTATTTCCCCGAAGGGGTAGGCAGAGGTGTAATAGTACACCCACATTTCGCCAGTTATGTTATAGTCCCATGTAATAGGGGGCGAGCCTATTGCCCAAGATCGTAAGCAGTAAGTAAATCCCAGCAGCAGTACAAACAGACTAAAAACTGTTTTCTATTCAATAATAGCTTATACTTAAAAACATTTTGCACACTAAATTATGCTGAAGTGTTGCATGAATTAGCAAGTAAAAAATTGTGCTGACGGTAAAATGGCTGATTCAATTTCAGGACTATAATTAATTACAATTATTATCTATTTGGATTATTCCTCCTTACAAATTATTTCGCAAAGAAAAAATGTTTAGAAATTTCCTGAATCGTATGGTTCCCAAATTTCAAGCTGCATAAAGCACACAGTAAAAAATATACATTACTAAGACTCCCGTAGGTCTCTCTTAATGAGCTTAATACTCAGACTGAAATAATAAGTTAGACGGAGCGCGTAGAACTAATAACTGAAGCCTGATAAAGGAAAACTAAATAGAAAAGGAGTACATACTATTCGTGAGCTATTCAGGAGCGTGCGTCTAATCCTGATTTACGCTTCCGATCGTGGCTCGCGAACAATGCGGGCGTAATAGTAGATACTCCTTAGTTTTATTTTTCAGGCTTCAGTTACTAAGTTATACGCGCTCCGTCTATCTTATTATTTTGGTCTGAGGTTTAATAGTACTTAACTAAAAAAACGAGTGTGTTTTAGAGCACACGACTGAAGTAAAACTTCACTAACTTATATCTCCCTCAATAGATACTATTACAATGAGAATAAAGAAATGGCGGTGCGGCGCGCGTCTGCTCTGCCGGCGATAAGTCGCGTGGCCGGCCGTCGCGCGCGCCTCGTTCCCCGTGTCCCGCATTACCCCCTTCGTTCGCCTCTCTTTTCGTAACTCCGTAACGCATTCACCAGCTTACTCCCCAAGTCAAGCGTGCCTAAAGAAGTTTTACTTCAATAATGAAAAAAACCATAGCGAACTAAAATAGATGACCGCAGCCCTGCATCACGAAGAAAATCTAGAAAACTTTTCGCAGTTATGCAAAAGTGGTGCATAAATTACCGAGTTAAAAATTGCACAGGCTCTCTGTACGGTAACTAGGACTGAATGCAATTTACTGAATACTGAATATAATGACCGTTGTTCAGTCCTGAATTGAACTGTGAAAAGCTGTTGTTTAGCTCGCAATTGTGAAGTGAAAACAGTAGAAGAATTGTGAAGTTTAATTTCAAATTGCATTCGAAAATTGTTCGTTTGTAGTTTTGTTTAAATGTAACCGAGGTTTTCACGTCGTGGTCTCGGTGAGGGTAGTTTAGGCAGGAGTAGGAGATGTTACTACATGCTCGGAGTCAGCGGAGGCACACAGACAGGATAGCGGCGGTAAGGTCCGTCATGGAGGAGTGGCTGGAGAGGGGCCATGGTGTCCACACCTACCGGCTGACGCAGATACTCTCGGGGCACGGATGCTTCGGGAAGTATCTGTGTCGCATAGGCCGGGAGCCGACGCTGAGTGTCATCACTGCGGGAGCTGCCCAGAGGACACGGCGCAGCACACACTGGCGGAGTGCCCAACTTGGGCCGCGCAACGCCGTGACCTCATCACTGCAGTAGGCGGCAGCGATCTCTCGCTTCCGGCCGTGGTTCTATCTATGGTCGGGAGCAAGAGCGCTTGGGAAGGCGTCGTCTCCTGCGAGGATGTAATGCTCGCTAAAGAGGCGGTGAAGAGGGTTCGAGAGGCGTTGACCTCTCTCCCCATCCGTAGGAGACGACCTTGGCGTCGCAGGAGGGCGTATGCTGACCTCCAGCCACCCTAGATGTGGGCCTGCGGGTGGCGGACTCGGGGTGGCCCGCCGCCCGACCAGTCAAGGCCCGTGCCGGTGGCGCGTAGTGTTCCGCGCGCGCCAGTCAAGAGGAGAATGTGGCCGATATCGCTGCCGCATGGGAAGAAGGGGCTCGCCTACTAATGGCGAGCCGGGACCTACCGGGGATGGTTGGGAGAGTAAAAGTTTCCCACGCCCCCGGCCAAGGGTCGATAGAGGAACACCGTGGTGGTTTTTAGTCGGTAAGAGTCCGACACTGGCTCCGCCTACCCCAGGCGGAGTGCGTCCATGAGGATTTTCCCCACGGAAAAAAAAAAAGGCACACAGACAGGAGGCTCGGAGGGTCGAAAGTTCGGAGGCTTGACACGGTGACACACGGGAACTTGGAGAACAGGAACTAGTGGTACAGGAACTGGTAGTCAGGAACGGAACTCAGAGGTACAGAGGTACAGAGGGTCGGTAGTACGGAGGATCGGAGGAGTGGTAGGTTAACTCCGACGGTATAACGATGAGCTGCTGCTAATGCATTGCAGCGAGCTCTGGCTGGAGACAGGAACCAGGTTGATAGGTAGGTAGATAGGTAGGTCGGCACAAACACAATAAAACACAAGCACGAACGTTTTGGTATATTGTATCTCACTCAACTGGTAAACAACTCAACTCCTAAGGTTGCTTGGAAGAAATCGCTGATCGCGTTAAGGCCGCCATTTGTACAATAGTTTAAATGCATATTCAATGTAATGTTTTTTTATGGTGTACAATAAAGCATATATAAATAAATAAATTGATACATTGAGTGTTTGTTAATAAAATAATATAATGATTACAAGACACAGTCACAGACACATGAGTGTCTTTCAGCGTACAATATATAACTGAGCTAAGACAGTAGAAAATTAGCCATTTTTGAAAATATTTTGAATTTTGAATGATGAAAGTATAATAAAGTGGCCAGAAAAACCAAATAGGGTGAGCAGCATAACGAGTTGGACCTCGTTACAAGGTCTCATAATCTTGAGTTGTGGTATGGAAAATAATATTGTTTTGCTATCTTGTTTAATAAACTCTAATAAAGACTGACAAACTTCGTGTGAATTTTATTACGAATTTGATAAGGAACTTTTAGGAATAAAATTAGCAGAAAGTTGACTCTAAAATTAATTAATTTTATATAACTTTCTTTAACTTGGCTACCATGTTGACCTAGTTACAATCTTATTACTGAAAGCGTTGATACGAACTTTTTACTTAGTGTGATGAATATTACTGACATCAAGACGAAATAATAATAAAGAAAGTTGGTCTAGTGGTTGTAAGTGCAACTGCTGAGCGTGGGGTCCTGGGTTCGATTCCCGGGTCGGGCAAAGTGTTATTGGGTCTTCATTTTATTTGTGACACTTTCTTATTTAGCAAAAATTTATCCTTATAATGATGCCTTTCCATCGGTATGATAAAGCTACAGGTGATTATTTTTCTCAAGTAACGGGTTCAATTCCCGGTTCAACCATGTAATTATTTAAATATCTATGAATGCAGTTTAAATTGTTTTTTAAATTCAAATAATGTCTTCTTTCAGTAAAATGTTCCATCTACAATATTCAAGGTAATTTCCCTCCATGTGGCATATCCGTGGGACGACCTGTATATGATCCGTCAGTTTGATGACAGCGACAGCAAATGAATGGGATATTCGATGCCGGAAACCACACAGCTCTATGCAACAAATACCCAACTTTAATTACTTATTAAGATTCCGATAACCGAAGCTTCGAAACAGCCGCTCTAATCGATAGATTAGTCAGCCACGAGTATGCCTACATCTCACACATTTCCATACGTCACCCGACGCCATGACACCCGTTGCGAGCCGCCATTAGAAAATGATTTGATTGATGTTCCACTGTGAATCCTAAAGGCACGCGTCCACCTATTGTTATCGTACGCATCGGACGAAACGTATTGAATTCAAAAATGCAGATGACGTCATCCGCACCTGAATGTCAATATTGAAAATCAGATTGCTCATAGAAATTCGTCGGCAATCCTTACGCTGCACTACGCTATACGGATTCGTTTAATGCGATCCGTACGATGCGTACAATAGCGATAGGTCGATGCGTGCCTTTAATGGTATATTAATTAGCGGGACCTTAAGATTATTGGAATTCGAAGGTGTATTGGATTACATAGCCTTCTGTTGAAATATTAGTAATATTTTGAGAAACGACAAGTTTCGTTGTTCTGTGTAATAGAATAGTTGGTTTGAGTATTGGATTTCGTTCGTCGATAGAATAACCCCACAAAGTTGAACTTTGTCAATTAACTTTACGGTAGTTATCATTTTATTTGTTTACATAAAAAACATATTGGACTAGAAGTAATTAAAGACCACGCAATATTTATGTAAAACATACAATTCAGAATAACGCACATTTGCTGGAAGAGACTTCTTTGAGATATAAACCTTTGTACTTTACATTCCTAGTTAATTTCATTTTGTAAGTTAAATTATTACATATCTAAATAAAAATAAGATTTTTTAAATCCTTACGTAGATTTTATTATTAGGAATATCAAACAACAATAAAAAACTATAATTTGAGTAAAATGTATGGTAAGCAATTCTGTAATATTAAAAAATTAAATCATGTATGTAAATAAATTAATTTTGAATTTATTATAACGATTAAGTGTAAGTTTAGGCTTATTGTACACAGATAAGATCAAATAACACTAACCGCAAATAAAGTCAATTGAAAAAAAGCTAAACAGGCTAGTCAAAAGTTATTGGCCATAACAAAGAGAATATGATCTGAAAAATACCGTTGCACGCACGGATTCGAATAAGTGATTCGATTTTTCATTTCGAAGGCTAGATTATTTTTTCTCCTAGTCGATTAGGTCGATTTAAACCCTAATGCGAATAGTGCCTTATGATGAATACAGAGTGAATCATATTGACCAAAAAGTACCAAGCGTATAAAAAAGAATGATTCGTGAGTATAACTTCTTTTACCTAAAAATAAGTATTTATTTATTAATATTTAATTACATTTAGACCCGTACTACAGAATGAAACTCAAATTTAAGGGTCCCGTTTGGCACCCTTTGGCTACGGAACCTTAAAAACGAATGATTCCTGAAACTAATTTCAGGATATATAGATGAGTAATTTGAAGCTGGAGTACCTATGTTACCTTTGGTAGGTAAGTGGGAAAGATTCCAGAAAATTTGATATTTGAAATAAACTAACCTTTTATAAAGCTTCGTAACTTTTATTTTAGCATTTCTTTTATCGGAATTGCCTTAGCAGAATTCTCTGTGATGGATCCATTTCAGTTTAATCCTGATACCTGGAAGGCCTTACATTTCATTATTCCACATATCAAACTTTTATACAACAACATACATACATACACATACACACATAAATACACATACACATATACATTCTATATTTTAGTGTTTGGTTTTCAAACAAATATTAACATTGAAGCGGTAATGTAACAGTTTAGATTCGTGCATTGAAGGAGAACCGAGAATTACAGTGCGAAACCTGTAATGATACAATTTGTAACATGACACTCATCGGCAGCATTCACCTGTAATGTAAATAGAAGTAGTGGGTGGGAGCACCCGTGATACAATTTATACCATGAATTTCTTACATTACAGGCGAATGCTCGTCAGTCAGGGAGGCAGTATTGTAACGTAATGTTCAAAGTCAAATCTTGGATTGTTACATTATAGACGAATGCTCCGGTGTGGAAGCGCCTTTATGGTTGTAAGAAAAAGCAAGTCTAATTTTGCCGATTATTGACCAATCTACAATATGTAACAAAAAACCCTGTTGTTCCCGTGAGGTACGTTATCAGAATCGATATTAATGCGTAAGGATACATACTCATTTGGAAAAACTCTTCAATAAAAATAATCAAATTAAATATTAAATCATTATTAATTGTAAACTGAAAGTGATTTATATCACTCAAAACTCATTCACTCAGTGATTATATCAATAAAAATAATCAAATTAAATATTAAATCATTATTAATTGTAAATTGAAAGTGATATAATCACATTTATAATAATAATAATAATGTTCTCCCGGCCGAATTTCGGTCACGGCGGCCAATCTCAATGGAGACTAGCCATCTGCGCGGGACATATTAAGGGGCTCGTGGCTAAGTAGCAAGCGTGTGGATTGTATGATCTGCAAGGATAAGCTGCACTAGCCGCGGTCAGTCTGTGGATGGGTGACCGTTTCGTTACACATCGAGACCCCTTCGTGCCTCGGAGAGCACGTAAAGCCGTCGGTCCTGCGCCTGATCTCTCTCCGGTCGTGTCGAATTGCCGTCCCATCGGATTATGAGAGTGAGGGAATAGAGAGTGCACCTGTCTTTGCGCACACACTTGTGTACTATAATCACATTTAAGATTGATTTAAATTTAATATTTAATTTGATTATTTTTATCAAAGAGATTTTCCGAATGACTTGTGTCATTACGTATGAATATCGATTCTGATCACGTACCTCACAGGAACAACAGGGTTTTTGTTACATTTTGTATATTGACCGCAATCGTAGTCTCACTTCTTATCTTGTTCTTTGTGCTACAGCACTTGTACCTTGGGCGACAATAAATGTCCGAGAAAACAAGTGGAAGAGCCCTACGGGAAAAAGTGTCACCAAAATCATACATTGACAATTGAAATAGTACATTAAAATACACAAAAAACAATTAAGTGATTGGATCTATTTAAAATTCAAATAGGGCCTAACAATTATACAATGTTGTTTTTTAATTAAATCTTAATATAATAATTGTGTCATTGAAAAATAAGTAAATTTTACACAAAGCGATGATTATAGTACACGTGCCCTACACCTTTGCGCGTACACTCTACCTATGAGAATATTTTTTCATTCTGCTATCATTTTTTCACCATATAATTACATAATAAGGAATAATCTAGTATTTCACGTAAGCATTCGAGACCTCATAGTGTTGTAGCGGGAAACTAAGCGCGATTAAGTTAATGTTGCGCATCTGTGCTTAATTGCGCCACGCGTACAGTAGCCGTATGCCACTTTGACAACGCACTTTTAGTGGAAAAGTTTTAGGCTTGCCAAGTTTTACTTAGGATTTACATCAACACTCAGCATAATTTCAGTCCCAAAATCAACTCGTAGGTGAAAATTCCAACAACATTTTATTTGACTTACAAATTGATAACGTGATTACGTTAATGGAACATGGATATGGCACACCTTTACGTAAGCCTTCGAGAGTTATTGGCCGTGACGGCTTCATTGTATTATTTATTATACAGTATGTAACAAAAACCCTATTGTTCCTGTGAGGTACGTTTTCAGTATCAATATTCATACGTAAGGACACAACTCATTTGGAAAAACTCTTCAATAAAAATAGTCAAATTAAATATTAAATCATTATTAATTGGAAATTTAAAGTGATTATATCACTCAAAACTCACTCACTCAGTGATTATATCAATAACAATAATCAAATTAAATATGAAATCATTATTAATTGTAAATTGAAAGTGATATCATCATTAGTGGTATGTCTACATGTATGTCCGCCGAAACTGTCAGCATTGTGTGTCGTGATTCAGCATATCTTGTTACGGACAGCGACGTTACGAAAAACCAACCGCGGGTAGTTCGAGAAAACACCCGCCGCTCAAGACGATGACACCCACATACTTCAGTCTGCTCGTGACCACGGCCAATGCAACTTGACCGAAACGTCGAGGTTAGTCAAAATGTTTGTTATATTTTGATTTAATTGTGCGCGACAAGTCCCGTAAACTTAGTTCAATATGATATCATCACTTTTAGTAATGATTTAATATTTAATTTGATTACTTTTACTGAAGAGTTTTTCCAAATGACTTGTGTCCTACCGTATGAATATCGATTCTGATAATGTATCTCACAGAAATAACAGGGTTTATGTTACATGTTGCACCTATGATAACAAACGCATCCAAGATTCCACTTTTTCCAAGAGTAACGTCTTAAAAGAAGGAGAAATAAATCAACTAATGCCTGTGCCGCGTTCTTTTCCGCTATCCACGTTTAGTCTCTTGTGTAAATAAGGTGACATATCCAAATCGGTTAATCTCCAGAATACTATACCTTCCAGCTTCGGCCCCTTCATACAAAGGTAATAATGGGAAATGGTGTCCGGACTCCGGACATTTGGGTCACGCTGAGTCACTGGGCGTGTTCTTACATCTGTCTTCGCCATTACAGACTGATGATCAATCTATTTTGTATTGGCACGTGATATGTTACTTATGCTCATTTGCCCTTTCGTTATTTCTAAGGGACTTACATTAATGATGATGTGTTTTTTCAGTACTGTCATTCAATCTTGGTCAAAACCTGGTTAACCTTGGTTGACCTTAATCTAGACCAAAGGTACTTAATAAAGTCTCTGATCCCTGCGGCTTCGCCCACAGCGTTACCTATCGGGTCCGGTTTTTTTTACCAAACCAATATATAGTGTCGTAAATATGAATAATTTTGGTCCATAAATACAGAATTTATTAATAACTTGACAACAACGCCACCTATTGGATCCTAGCATAGCTTAAACCATCGTCACGACGAAAAAAGTATTGTGTGAATATGACCTTAATCGATCAAGTCGTTTAGAAGTTACACGATTACTATGAGTCGCACCAACGATTATATTAAACAAAAATCATTGCGGTTAATTCATTAATTAGTTTTTAATTCACTTGATTTTATTTTAATGCTTCTTAAGGTGAATGCTACAGGGTAGCCCGCGAAATTAAAATTTTCTTGCGTTTTTTTCTAATTTTAGCTCTATTTCGCGTTGCATAACAATCAAAATATGATTCGCGATAGTAATAACAATGTATCTACTGAATAATACTCATAGAAAATATAAATCTAGCTCTATAAGCTCTACAAGCTCGATAATAGTAATTTACCATCAAATTATCGATTTTCGAGCTTGTACAGCTTATAGAGCTAGTTTAATGATTCTTATGAGTATTAATCAGTAGATATGTTGTTATTGCTGTCGTTAATCATATTTTGATTGCTATGCAACGCGAAATAGAGCTAAAATTTGAAAAAAACGCAAGAAAATTTGAATTTCGCGGGCTACCCTGTAGCATTCACCTTAAGAAGCAAAAAAATCATAAAATTAAAGACTTGATTAACAAAAGAAAAAAAATACACTAGCTCCAATTTAGCTTCCACGGTCTGCTGTTATTTATCATAGGCATGTCATGAGAATGTCGAATACATTTTCAATCACCCATAATGCATAGGACTGGCTTTGATTAAAATCAAAAGGAATACTTGCCAGCAACATATAAAGCTTATGGAAGAAGAAAATATCCTTTCACCACAATTATAAGACCCACCGATAGCTAACTAATCAAAACTTCAATCAAAACCTTCACACTAGGGTCATGACCTACAAACTACAATCCGCCAACATAGCACAAAGTTTAACAACCAATACAAGAGTTCTAACTAAGAGCGACACTCGGGGACTGACCGCGCGTGCTCAAGCACCCGTCTTAAGCTAAAGCACGTGATTGTAAACTTTAAAGAGGAATGTAGCTATTGTTGTAAATGGGCCAGTGGAGATTTTTTTAAATTTTATTGTAACCTCGAGTTTGTATTCTGTGGTACTCGAAACTGGCAAGCATGTATGAAGATTTTTTTTTTATATTTGGAAGAAATCAAATAGGTACACTTAAATATATTTTTTTATGCTCATCCCCAGTCAACCTACTTCTTTTAATGAGAACGCAACTAATATAAAGGTTACTCGAAAGTCAATAAATACACAAAAATACACAATTTACTACCACAGATTACATAATAGTTACGACGTAATTACTACTTAAACAACAAACCACTGACAACCATTTTAATAATACGAAAATTGTTCAGACTTTTCTTATTAAAGTGTTAACTAAGTTATCTTGATAATTTCTAAAGAGTCTTCATTATCTTTTTTACTAAGCAAAACTTTAACCGAGTTTTATGGAGAGAAACTCTAGTTGTCTAAACGAGCCAATATTATTAAGAGCCGTTTTACAAAAAACGCAAGTAATCTACGTTTTAAGCTACTTTTTGGCATCGTAGATCTTAATAACTTCTTAGGTTTTCGCGATCACTACACATTATAATAAAACAAAGTTTAACCGGATTAAATCGCGTATATTATTTAAATTGGTTTCCCTGACGTGTCGTTGGTTTTCGTTTAAATAATTTTTTAGAAATATTTGTAAAGACGCTTGTCATCTTAGTCTACCTGCGACCACGAAATGCTGCAAAGCTTTCGAAACGTCAGGGAAACCAATTTAAATAATATACGCGATTTCATCCGGTTAAACTTTGTTTTATTATAATCGTAGATCTTAGTTGTAGAAGTGTTTGTTTAAAATTTTGTTTGGGGAATATAATAAATAAAATAAATAAATATCTATAGTCTCAAGTGATTGACGTCCTCTGTGGTCTAGTGGTTCGAGTGTCGGACTTCTGATCACGAGGTCGTGAGTTCGATTCCCACAGGACACAAATATTTGTGTAATGAACATAAGTGTTTGTGTTGGTCTGGGTGTTTCTTATCTTAATATATATAAATCTCGTGTCACAATGTTTGTCCTCAATGGACTCCTAAACCACTTAACCGATTATAATAAAATTCGCACACCATGTGGAGTTCGATCCAACTTGAGAGATAGGATAGTTTAAATCTCAAATTATAGTCGTAATTTTAATTTATTGCTAATTATTTGTCTGTTATTATTTGACAGTCACAATTATCTGTTAACTCCAAATGATTCTAACAGATGTCGATACCTTTCGACTGGGTTGAGTAAGTAATGAATAGATGGCGCTGCTATGGTAAATCTACGAACGTGTCATATAAGCTACATTGATTTATTTACCCGGTAGGTGGCGCTGCAGTCGTTGTGTCACCAAATTTGATTTGCTGAACAATTGATAACATGGGACGGGACATGGGACGGACGGGACAGGACATGTGACATGGGGGACGGGATATGGGACGGGACGGGACGGGACATGTGACATGGGGGACGGGACATGTGACATGGGGGACGGGACATGGGACGGGACGGGACGGGCCGGGACGGGACGGGACATGTGACATGGGGGACGGGACATGTGACATGGGGGACGGGACATGTGACATGGGGGACGGGACATGGGACGGGACGGGACATGGGAAGGGACATGGGCCGGGACGGGACATGGGACATGAGACGGGACGGGACGGGACATGTGACATGGGGGACGGGACATGGGACGAGACGGGACTTGAGAAGGGACATGGGCCGGGACGGGACATGGTACATGAGACGGAACATTGGACATGGGACGGGATGGGACATTTAACATGGGACGGGACGGGACATGGGACGGGACTGGACATGGGGTGAGATAGTGGGATAGTGACTGGACTGGACTGGACTGGACGGTCCGAATAAAAGGATGGATGGATGGATGGATGGAACTGGACTGGATTGGACTGAATTAACAGGATCCGTCACGTGGGTTAGCAGAATTTAACGCGAGTGAAGCCGCGAATATTTATTTCTTCTGTACATCTGATTGTCGCCTAACTCCTCCTAAACAGCTGAACCGATTTGGATGAATTTTTTTGTGAATATTTCAATGGTTTCCTGGATGGTGTGAAAACACAATTGGATCTCGTAGGTGGCCCTTCTGTTTGTATGTCACTGATCTTCTCCTAAATGGCAGGGACGATTTTAATTATATGTGGCGCTGCTTTTCCGGGCAGGACGACGTCTGCCGGGTCCGCTAGTGTATTATAAGTATGTATTTACAAAAAAAAAGTATATAAGTATTATATCCATTGTCTAGTACCCATATCACAAGCTCTGCTTAGTTTGAGACACGATGGTGCTGTGTAAAAATGTCTCAAAAATATTTAGTTATTTCATTTTATTTATTTTAATTGGAACACAGCAATGCAAGCATCACTGTTTGGCGGCAGAAATATGTACGGTGGTAGTACTTCCCCGGACAAACTTTTTCACAAGAAGCTATATAGGACTTCAACAAAAAATAATAATTGTGAAACGTTTTCTCTCCGTTCGAAACAGCGAATATAATGGAATAGTCCTTGATTTTTATATTTTATACGACTGTAACAAAGACATAAAAAATATAGACGAAGTGCTGCGAACAAGCATAGTGAAGTCAAAAAAATAGTGCACCTTCGTGTACGTACAACCAACGCTCACGCACACACATGCACCTCAACCGTGCTCACTGCTCACCCCTCTCAGTACACATGTCGAAAGCAAATATCCATCAGGCGCACGGTGTGTGCGTGAGCACTGGTTGTACATGAAGGAGCATAACTTTTTTTGGCTTCACTATGATTGTTCGCAGCACTTCGTCTATATTTTTTATTGTCTGTGGGCTGTAACGATGAAATTCCAGATTTCTTATTTCTATGTGCCTGGAACAAGTATACGCAGGGACTAAAATTTTAGAGGCTCAACTTACAATAATAGCTGCTATAGTAATATTGGGGAAAATAATTCTATGAACTGAATAGAAATTGCTTTATTTTTTATATTACATATTTTAATGTAGGTATTTCATTGGATATCTGAACGTGTGAAGTCGAAGAAAGCTTTATTTTGTTGTTTTGTGTTTATTTATTTATTATTAATAATACACCAACAGTTATAAACATCAGACATTATCTTATTCTAATATTACAGGTACATTATCCGATGCTTAAACAAATTAAAGGCGTACATAACATTCATAGGAGCTGTTTTATCATTATGCTTACCCGGTCAAAAAAATAAAAATAAAGTTTTTAAAAGAAGTACAAAAATAAACGGAACCTTGTTATAAAAACTAAAAACTAAAAATACGACAACGTTTTCTGCAAAATTAAACTAAACAATAATTTATAAGACGATTAAGTAAAACTTACAAGCAGGATGTTATACAATAAAAATAAAATAAAAATAAAGAGAAACAATGTCATGAAGTTAC
The DNA here is from genome assembly GCA_949699075.1 of Asteroscopus sphinx. NCBI lineage: Eukaryota > Metazoa > Arthropoda > Insecta > Lepidoptera > Noctuidae > Asteroscopus > Asteroscopus sphinx. The sequence continues at coordinate 20,694,622 of OX453013.1, forward strand.
ACGAAAATTTTCAAATATGATTTTTCGAATGCCACCCAAGGTGTCATGAAATATATCTAATTTAGAACTATGATGATGATTGAGTGTGTTAAATTGACTGAAAATTCGATTAAGACGACCGTGTGTACCAATATTTGTGCGACAGAATGGAAGGCAAAAAGTTTTGGTTACGGCGGAACGGGGTACATTACGGGGAACTGTTAAGGGAATTTGTGCTAAAAGTTGGCTGCAGTCGATTTTACCATTGAGAATTTTATACAAAAATATAGTATCATGCATTATGCGACGGTTACGCAGCGATGTCATTTTAAAGAACGATAGCCGGTGGTCGTAAGGACATCTGTGGGATATACCATGGGTATTAAAAGCCAGGGAGCGTGTGAATGAACGTTGTATACGTTCAATACGCTGAGAATGAACGGTATAGGAAGGACTCCACACTGTACAAGCATATTCTAAATTGCTTCTAACCAATGTTTTGTATAGAAGTAGCTTGGTTTGAGGTCGCTTAAAACCGTTAGAGTTGCGTTTAAGAAAGCCGAGCATCTGAGCTGACTTTTTTACTATTGAGTCAATATGGGATTTTTTGGATATATATTACATTTATAGAATTATTTACCTTAATTTTCAATTTGTGTTTTCCTATTAAGAAAATAAAAATAAGCCATAAAAAACCAAAAACATGGAAAACTAAAGGTATAGTTACATCAAGTAAAAACAAAAGGATTTTGTACCTACAGACTAAGAAATCAAGTAATCAAAATGGTAACACATACAAAAAATATTGTACAATTATGAAACGTGTTATAAAGGAATCAAAAAAGCTGTCGAATATAAAATACATCACTAATAGTAATAACACAACAAAAGCTACATGGGCATTAATAAAGGAACAAACGCAATCCACAAACTCATTAAAACCTACTATTGAATATATTATTCACAATGATAACATATTAAGTTCACCCATAGACATAGTAAATACGTTCAACAATTTATATATCACACAAAACTATAATTCGTCTAAAGAGAAACAACACAAGTTAATGACAGAAAAAAACCCTAATTCTATTTTTCTTTTTCCCGTTGACAGATGTGAAATAATAAATATCGTAAAAAATCTAAAAAGTAAATCAAGTTGTGGGTTTGATAACATACCAGTAAATGTTGTAAAAGCTACTATAACTTATACTGTAGATGCTCTTGTTCATATTATAAATCTTATGCTGGAAACTGGTGTATTCCCACATAAGTTAAAAATAGCCATAATTAAACCATTGTTCAAAAAAGGGACTAAACATGATGTAAACAATTATAGGCCTATAGCCTTACTACCAAGCTTTTCCAAAATTTTTGAGAAGGTTATCCATAATAGAATAACTCAATTTCTGGATAATTTTAATATTTTAAATACTAATCAATTTGGCTTCCAGAAAAAAAAAACCACATCACTGGCAATTTTTAAACTCTTTAAAGACATATGGGCAAACATGAATAAAAAAAAGAGATGTACTGCTCTATTCCTAGATATGTCAAAAGCGTTCGACTGTGTGCAATATGACATACTTATGAACCAATTGGACAGCATCGGTATTAGAGGTGTAGGCCAAACACTAATTGAATCTTACCTGAAAGATAGGATGCAAGCCACAGTCATTGAAACTTATAATAAAACTACAAAAGCGATAGTTTCCATTCAATCAAACTTTCGAAAGGTATTATTAGGTGTTCCACAAGGAAGCATACTGGGCCCACTTTTGTTTTTAATTTACGTGAATAACCTTCCCGACATAATTAATCATTTATGCGTTATGTACGCTGATGACGCAACAATTTTTATATGTAACGATAATTTAAATGAATCCGAATACAGAACTGAGATAAATGACACTTTAAAAACGGTATCTAGCTGGCTAAAATCTATTAATCTAAAAGTAAATCTTTCAAAAACAAAGCTTATGCAATTTCGAAATTATAAAAATAATCCATTACCACTATATATATACGAATCTAACACAAATATCGAAGAGGTTGATCAAATTAACTTTCTCGGCGTTAAAATAGATCATCACTTAAACTGGAAAGGCCATATAGAAAAAATTAATAAAAAAATCTCAAGCTACTGTTACGCTCTATCGATACTTGTTGAATCAACTTCAGAATGTACAGCAAAATCTGCATATTTTGGCTATGTGTACCCTCTTTTAACTTACGGAGTCATATACTGGGGAAATTCTTGCATGATACAGTCTACATTTATTCTCCAAAAAAAATGTCTACGTATTATTTATAACATGCAAAACATCGAATCGCTGAGATCTGTTTTTCAAGAAAAGGGTTTCCTCACCTTAACTGGTATTTACATATTGGAGCTGTGTTTATTTGTCAAAAATAATATTCATTTCTTTAATCAAACGTGTAACTCTAAACCAAATGTACGTAGTCAATATAAATATGATTTAAATTTGCCAAATATAAATAATATAATCTATTACAAAAGTTCATATATCACAGCTATACGAGTATTTAACCATTTACCTGTAGACATAAAAAAACTAGATGGTAAGTCATTTAAGAGAGTTTTAAAAAAGTGGTTAATTCAAAAAGTATTTTATACTATAAATGAATATTTTGGTATAAACTGATAGTAATAAGTTAAATATTTAAATATGTTATTGTAGTGTCAGACCTCATAGTTTGTACCTACTATTGCTACACCCGTTTGGGTAAGCTGTTGATACCAAACTTTGATAAACACCTACATTTATGTACACAGTTTGAGCAATAAATGTCTTTGTCTTTGTCTTTGTCTTTGTCTGGGATGTGAACCGCAGTTTGCTATCAATGATAATTCCTAGGTCTTTAACTTCACAAAGTGATTCCAATTTTTTACCCTGCAGCTTGAAGTCAAATGTTAAGGGATTTTTTTTCCTAGTAAATGTAATGTGATTACATTTGGAGACGTTAAGGATCATACCATTATTAATACACCAGAGGTTAATATTCTTTAGGTCGTTTTGAATGTGTGTCATATCTTCGTAAGTTTCGACAGTTCTATAGATTTTAAGATCATCAGCGTACACGGAGAACTTGCAGTATTGAATATTAGAGGTGAGGTCATTGATAAATATGAGAAAAAGTATGGGACCAAGATGAGACCCTTGCGGAACTCCTGAAGTAGCATAATAAGAGCGAGATTCAAATCCTCCCACTGCAACCAACTGAGATCGTTTTGACAGATAAGACTCCAGCCATCGCAACAAAGCTCCACCAATACCAATTAGTTCCAGTTTTCTTACTAACAGAGAGTGATCAACTTTATCAAAAGCACTGCTTAGATCTGTATAAATGGCATCCACCTGACGTCCACTATCAAGTTCTCGTGAAAGATCGTTTAAGTATGTTACCAAGTTAGTTTCAGTGGAGCGACCATACATGAACCCATGTTGATGTGTTGAGATACATGAATTAGCGTGGAGCGAAATAGCTGGACATACAAGGGATTCAAATATCTTAGGGAAACAGGAAAGAATTGATATCGGTCGATAGTTTTAGTGTTCTATTTAACTACCTTTTCCAAACACCAAGACACCACAATATTGAAAACAATATCAGGATCTAATGTTCTATCTCGTTTTTGTGTAGTAAAAAAAAATCTGGTATAAATTGTGGGAAGAAAAATTCGCTCACGAGCAGGATTCGAACCTGCAACTCCTGGTTCAGTACACCAGTGCTTTAGCCACTAAGTTATATTGTGGTAAAATCTTTCACCACAATATAACATAACAAACATCTATGAAAACTGCATGGATACCTACTTCCAAGAAGTTTCTTGATGGCTTTTCTTCATAAGACCAATTTTTGGAACCATGCAGCTAAATTCATAACATTTCTAAAGTGTATACAAGATATTGTTCTGTAACCGTGCCATATTTTTATAGCAAATGATAAATAATGTGCTGAGTCATGTAAAAATACTTAACCCATTCTACGATTATTTAATACCCAAATTTTCACTTAGAAACATAGCGAGGGTTTTAGAATAAATCCCGAACGACTCTGAAAATAAGTCACCGGCGGCATTGTCAAAGGGTGGAAATACCTGCAAATTATTTTGGTGGTTTCGCACGCATCAATCAGGTTTTTTTTTTTTTTTTTTATAGTATAGAATGGCGAAACGAGCTAAAGGTCCACCTGATGTTAAGCGGTTACCTTTGCCCATAACAACTTCAATACCACCTAGGCTGTTACCTAAATGGTACTGCAAGTCGGTTCGCCAAACTGAGACATGAAGATGGAAATTCTCTTGTGATTGTAATTTCACCGGCACCCTTCAGACCGAAACACAAAAAAAAATGGTTTTGATTTTTTTATGATTCGTTTTCAGTATCAGTCTATCAGTGGTATGTATAATCACCTCCTTAAATATGGCACGAATACAGAACAAAATGTTGTATAAATGCCTAAACTGTAAATAATTAATTTTTAAACTCTAATTTAACCCTTTCGTAGCATTTTGTCGAGTCAATATGTAGCAAAGGTTATCTCATAAACTGACCATCATATACGCCACGGTAGTCATAGGTGTTCATGTTTACTTAAATGTACTCCAGTACTGACACCCTTTTATGCACCATTACAAATTGTAACAACAATGTGAATGACCCTTATACATGGGTGTTTGAGACTGTTTCACTAATTAATATCATATTACACAACTTCCGTTGCATTTTAGTCCATGACCACACAGGAAAGCGCTCTAAATTTTGGGAAACATGAAAAGTTAAATAAATATCTATGTTAAAATTATGAAAGAGTGTGGGAGTATGCTTTTGTTTGGATTTACAGCATGACTGGGTGAATGAACGATATATTCAAGAATATGGTAGAATTTGCGTCATCTACTCATCACCTCAGCCTATTGCAGTACACTACTGGACATAGTCCTCTCCCAAGTTGCGCCACAATACTTGGCCCTAAGCTTTCCGCATCCAGTCCCGCCCTGCTATTTTCTTCAGGTCGTCGGTCCACCTGGCTGGGAGGCGCCCTATGCTGTGTTTACCAATTCACGGTCTCCACTTAAGGAATTGTCGGCTCCAACGATCATCGGTCCTTCGACAGACCTGGCCAACCCACTGCCACTTCATCTTACTGATTCTACAAGCTATGTAGGTCACTCCAGTTCTTCTCTATAGAATAGGTGTGTAACAATTACAAAAAAAAAAAAGAAATTATATTCCTTGATAAATCACGCGTACAGGAGTAAAATTGCAAGCTCTGATAGACTTTTTTTTTCGAATGGACTCTCGCAGAATTGGTACCCAACATGGATACCCTAACTGCTTAACCGGGCGGGTGGCGGAGAATCCCATTAGGGACTCCATTCACCGAAGACCGACTTAGGGGTCTGCTGGCTACTTAAGTATAAAAGGTATCTGTACCTGTTCTGGGTGGAAGTAGCGACCAATGGCGGATGAAGTCCCTAACGGGATTCTCCGCCACCCGCCCGGTTAAGCAGGTAGAGCACCTATCTTGGGGGCAATCAGCGAGAGACCATTCGAAAAAAAAAATTGCGACCAATGGATAATGCCGTGCTAGGTGCATTTTTTTTTCTATTGTCTCCTATACCCCGCTTCAAAGGTTAAAACCATCGTCATTGCCTATATGAAACAAAAATTTTAAAGCCCGAAAATATCCGTCTAGGTCCTCAAGCTGTCATCCCACTGGGTTTTGAAAGTCAGAATTATTAAGCTTACTGCAGGTACTTCTGAAGGCTTTAGATGTAATTAAAAATAAGTGGATTTTTCGTAACAAAATATTACCTACTATTATCATCTTTTATTAATTCTATTATCTTTCACTTGCTTTATGTACAAAAGATGATCTATTTCTCAATAAATAGTAAGCTTAGGTTATATTCTGACAGAATGATGTATATTCCTGAAAATAAATAACATAGTATAACGATCAATCAAATTCTTTTGTATGTTTGCTTACAACATTATTCTGTTAATCTTAAATGTATTAGTCCTAAGGGATGGAAGGATAAATCTTTCTTTGTACGATCAAATTAAGATATGTTTCACATGTGTATTCAGCTAGCTGACACCCGCGTCTTCGCTCCCATGATATCTTAATAACAGTATTTTATGTTTACGTTACGATTTAAATTGTGGAAAGAAAAAATCACTCATGAGCAGGGTTTCGATTTTTTCTTAACACAATTTAAATCGTTAGATTTCGCATCGCATGCGTCATCATCATCATTACAGCCAAAAGACGTCCACTGCTGAACATAGGCCTCCCACAAGCATCGCCACAACGACAGGTCCTAAACGAACAACGACAACGGTCGGTCGGTCGGTCGCATGCGTAAATGCGTTAAAAAAATAAAATGATTAGTATTTTATGTGTTAATCCAAGATATGGTCTATCTGTGTGCCAAATCTCATCCAAATCCTTTCAGCCGTTTCAGCTTTATTATATTAAGTAGGATATGATGAAATTATTACCTTTTTATTTAGTTTCAACGCAATGCAATAAGCTATTTTTGAGTGGTAGAAAATATGACGTCGTTTTTGAAGCGAAGCTTCTATAGAAAAGAAAGAAAAAGAAAGAAAAATGGTTTATTGTCACAGTAAACGACGCGCAACATTTAAACAACACAAGCAGGTAACTAACAGGTGGGGTTATAAAGAAAGCCAAACAAAAAAAACACAGGTAAAATATTAAGAAAAGCCAGTCGACATAAAATATAAGAAAAGACCGCATGACAGTGAACACCCGAGTCAGAAAACCGCCCTTACTGCTTACAAAATAAAGGCACTGTCTACGTCAAACTGTTACCACTGACGTATAGCGTCATTGCGCACTCGGCTCGGGAGTAACCCGAGAAAAAATTTCACCACGCGCGCGTGGTCTATCCGCGCTTGCAAATACGGAGAAGCTTCGCTTCTGTCGGGCATCCCCAACGCCACTAATTTTTTCTCACCACTCCATGTCCTAATGTGTGATCTGACACACCAAAATATAAATAATTATTCTTCAGTATGTCACTAGCTAGGCCATTATGCAACACATTATGCCACTTCATATTATTTTCTTGTAATCGTTTGAAACTCTGTCATGAATAAAATAATGTTTTGAACACAGAAATAGATAGAATGGTTGTAATCACAATTTTACTTGCGATTCATGCGTGGCACCTTTCCGAAAAAACTACACATTTCATTTTGACGTCATTATTTTTTTAAATAAATTTTAATCAAATGTACTTTACATCTTTTGTTTCTGGAGTTAGAAACGGCACAATAAGGCATTTTTGCGGGTTTTTGTTACAGTATTTATAGAAACAAGTCATAAGGCGTGCTGGTAATGGGTTTGAATTATCCTGCACTATGGTGCATGGTGCTGCCACGTGCGCCCTGCCCACATAGCCATTCTATCTATTTCTGTGGTTTTGAATCATTCCATAGCAAACAGAATTATCGTAACTTAGTACCAAGAAAATCCAGTGATTTTTATGTCAATAGCATTAATGTGGCTTATAACAACTTGTAAAATCATTGTTGCTGTAAAAGCAATCCATACAATTATTTTATAGACTTCTGTTGTTGATTCTAGTTTTATTTAGCAATAAATAAAATTCGTTTTATGATCCAATTACTATAAATTTTCTATTTTATAATGGGCTTTAAAATCGAAAATGTTAGTATCAGTAATATAATAATACAACGGTGCAGTGCCCGCATATCACCACGAGACTGAGGCTATTTAATTAAATTGGTTTAAAGGTCTCCGTGACGATTATGATAAAAAATTAAAAATATTAGAAGTTTTTGATTTTATACAAAACTATGGACAGCAACGGGCGGATAATGATCAGCTGCCAAATTATGTAACTCACTCGCGATCGTAATCAAGTTGATTTCAATGTTCATTGCTCCGTATTATGTTTTACAATTCACGTTACAACTATGGGCCACGCAATAAATATTGACAAAAACGTTTACTCACCACATCCAGCAATATCCATTTTGACAATAATAGTCATTGTGTGTGTAAGGCGTCGTCCTAATACAACGTGATTACGCAACAATCGCAAGTCCGCGCGAATTTCGTTCGTGCAAACTTGCGATCAAACATACAGGTATCGAATAGGTGTCCTAATTGACAATGGCGTTGCATAAAGACAACGCCTAACACAATTACCCCACAGGGTTCGGATCACAGTAGTGGAGAAAAGAGCTAAGAGTGAGCGCGCACTGCGATGTGGTTGCGATGCGAATTCGCACCGTAAATTCAGTGGACGGTGGAACTCAACGGAGAGCGCACTACGGTGTATTGTATTCCAGAATTTGCGGTGTCAATTCGTACCAATTCGCATCAGAGTGCGCTGGCCCTGCGTCTATTACTGCAATTTTTAACTTCATTCTTACTGCAAGCAGGCGTGGGAGAAAACCATTAGTAACAATCGAATTATAAACGCAAAATACACACCTCTTTAAATAATTCCATCACTTCCTCCATTCAAAATTAAATATAGCCCAAGAGTTAATTGATTCATATTATTAGAACAAATAACACACCTGAAGTGGCGAGTTGGGACGCAAAACTTTGCTCCGCAGATTCAATTTAACTTGGAATAACATTTTTCGTTTAGCTTTTAACAAAAGTAATATTCGTTCCATTTTCACAATGTTCGTTTAATTCCCCCATCTTTGTTTGATCCGGAGCCATAATGGAGATTGTAAATGGGAGAAAAAACCAAGGGATAATACGCGTATTTTAGGGAATGCGTTCTTTGATATCCATAGATGCGTAATGTTTGGTAGGTTTCAATCTTTACGGTTTCAGGTAATATGTAATGTAATAATCCTATTGTAATTTTACTGTGTGTGGGTTTTTTTTAAGCTATTGCATAGCTTCTATCGCGGGCCTTGAGCGTGGAGACCGAATCCAGAAATTCCGTAACGAAAATAACCTAACACCCCCCACTCCGACCGGCACAACGGTGATACTTTTTAGTTTTGCCATCTATCGATGAATAGCAGAACTTTTAATGACTTTTTGAAATATCACGCTTGTCTCTTTAGTTCTGCAAATCGCCTCTAGGTGGCATTGGTTGTATCGGCGTTACTGCGCATGCGTAATCCCCCTCTTCGCCCCGCAATCTGGTGACTCATGCCTGCTTAGAGTTTCGGCGTTGGGGCACCTCCTCTTTGTATTTACATAAAAACCGGCCAAGAGCATGTCGGGCCATGCTCAGTATTATAGGGTTCCTTAAGTAGGTGTTACAAACAAATCAAATCGAATATTAATCACGGCTATTTTAGTTTTTGCAATAGACTGCAGCATTGGCGACTCAGAGAGTGATGTCAGTAGTCGCTAGATGGCGCTATACAGTGCCAAATGTAATAGACGGCACTTGACGGCAGCATTGGCGACCCAGAGAGTGTTGTTTGACGCCGCTAGATGGCGCCAAATTTAAGAAGTGTGTCGTCAACATAACACAAAGTTACTTTTTGTGATTTTTTCAAATAGAAAGTAGCTAAAGTAGCATTATTTGCTATATTAATTTTTCTCTAAGGTCAATGACCTTTGAACTAGGACGTTTTAAGTATTTTTCAGTTTTCTCTCTATAACTCGAAAATTTTTAATCACAATATGCTCGAAATAATTTTAAAAGAGAGTTTTTACAAAGGTCTATCAATGTGGAAGATAATAAGTTTCTACGTTGCATAGTTTAGAAATGGCAGGGGGGGACACATTGCAAGCCACTTTGGCAGGCTATATTTCGCAGATGGTACATCTGATAAAAAAGTGATGTATGAAACATTACCTTCATTTTAGTTGACCTATTCAATGATACCCCACAAGAGGGGGTGCAGCGAAAAAATTTTTTTCATCTCCATTTCACATGTATGGGCGCCACCCCTAAAAAACGTTACCAAGATTTTTTTATGCTTTTAAAATTGAGATCTATATCTAAACCATTTTTTGACAAAATTTCATTTACTTATGTTTATAACTGTAGAAGTTATTAAGCTGTAAAGGATTAGGACAGACGGACAGACGGACAGACGGATAGACGGACAGACGGACAGACGGACAGACGGTCAGACGGATGGACATGACGAAACTATAAGGGTTCCTTGTAGGACTACGGAACCCAAAAAATGCTATGCAATAGCTTTACCGCGGCAGTCTCCGAGTGCCACACGTCTTTTTTTTTGTTTTTTTTTATTGATGAATTTTGTTAGACTTTTTGTAAACTTGCAAACTTATTGCCACACGTTTTTATGCGCATTGTTTTGCCTTTTTTGTTTTCAGTTAGAAATCTTCATAGATACTCTCCGTCTGAGGAAGGCAGACATGAGGCGGGCATGTTGGACTCTTACCGACTAAAACTACACGGTGGCCAATTGGCCATCCTTAGCACAAAATAGAGGAGCTCCAGAACTCCAGTAGACCGCGCCATTGCCCCGCCAGTTTTACGCCTTTGGTACGTCCCGTGGAAATGACCATGTTTTCCCAACAGCAAGACGTGACCAAAACGTACTGCTGTCTTGCCCAGGGTCACTTAATGGATGCCTCGAGTCCCATACTCTTAGCGCCCATAATCTCTAAGGTCCCTTGCCACAATCTGGTAGCTGCGATGCCTGTTGTTTTGCCCACTGCGGTAATAATATGTGCTACGTACTAGAGTAGACATTATGAACAAAAAATATTGCTGGCCGCGGAGCACGCGCGCTGCGAGCGTGGCTGAGCGAGTGAGAGTGCAGGAGCTCTAAAACGTGCTACAAACATTTTGTTCGAGGTGTCTTCTCTAGTACGTAGTACATATTACCTCAGTGGGTTTGCCTAGCTTTTATCCCAACCAAGTTTAGGTAGCCGCATTTGCTTTGTCTAAAAGAACCAACCAAATCCAGCTACAAATTGTATTTAGCATGAAGCGACTACAGACCTCCACTTTTCAGTTACAGGGCAACGTCGATAACTACAAGTTTTACGATAGGAGATTGACGAAACGAGTATATGAGGCCAGAGTAGATGGATGACTTGGAGCAACCAAATCGCGGATGTTCTCATAAAAGGGCCAAGTTGAGAGCACTCTAAACCAACGAGCATGGGAACGTAGATGAAGCGAAGGACATGTTTCAGGATCACAGCGGGTGGAAGTCCATAGCTTTTGCCCAATAGGAAATAGGGGTGAAAATATCTACAATAATAAAAGTTAGACTCAATACCTGGTTGTAACGGTTTAGGGATAAAAAGTCAAATAAAACATGAGGTCTATTAACAACTGGCATTGTTCCAACATTCGATCAAATATTCTATAGATGCACGGTCTTGTACAAAATCAAACCCAAAAAAAGTATTCGCGATAAAGTGTACAAGTAATTATGTTAACGACAACGACAATTACAATACTCCATCCTTTGTATGCACATTTGGAGTATAGTTTATATTTATTTTTTCTACACATTTAGCATCGTGAAACGTCTCATCGCTAACGCGGTCGTGAAGCAACTGAGAGAAAAACTGTGCACTCGACTGAATATTGCACAGTTTTGATGGCGCTGTTTTTCGAACGGCGATCGTGCATCTATAGTATATTTTATCAGAGATTCCAATCCGCAAGTTAATCTTTAATCATCTCAAAGTAAAACAAGATAGCAATTTTAATAAAAAATAACAACATTATAGCCTTAATTATAAACATTTATTATATCTGTATAGAAATCACAAGTTACACTCCGAAAAATTTTTCGTCAGCATAATATCCCCATATCTAAGGCCCCTTAATTTCATCGTATCAGCAATAATGACAATGTACGGGTCTTCGGATAGCCCGCATAGCAGGAAAATTCTAACCGTTCCACCCCATTGCCATATAAAAACATGTAATAGAGGATTGCTTACAAAGAGAAGGGATATTTGCTTACAAAAATACATACGCCCTTTGCCGCAATCTTAAAACATAAAGAGGCCAGACATTATAGCTGCGATAATGCTAGAAAAAAACCATTTGTACACAAAAAGAAATCCAGTTTTCTAGACTTTCATGATAACTTTGATGGGCAAATCGAAATTTCGGGTGATACGCAAAATGTTGATGTTTTATTTTCTACGATACAATTGCTATGAATACAGCCAATAGTCTTGGCTGAGTTTGAAAAAGTCTGTGATAAAATGCCTTCTATTGTTTACATACAAAACTAGCTTTTTCCCGTGGCTCAGTCCACGCGCGTCCTCTTTATTTATTTAGATATTTCAGATTTACTATATTTAAAAAAAAAATCTTGCCTTGTTATGTTATGTCTAATGCTTTAATGAATGAAGTATAGATGTCTGTCCTTACATTCTCTCTACAAAAGTGTAGCAATATTTGATACAATGCAGCGTTAATATGAGTTCGAAAAACCTATTATAGTGACATTAAACTGAATTTAGGGTACAATGCTAGCTACAAAAGAGATATAACTCACATTTTGCAGAATCATTATCCTCTGTTATTACACTTTATGTTGCTTTCCTGTATTATAGCTGCACATCACACAGTACAGTGCAATCTTTAGTACCTACAGAGAGAGTCAATCTTAATAATTAATGATAATAAAAATTATTACTGACAGAAATAAAATACTAACGGTGTTTTTGGTCTAATTTTTAGGTCTCTTTCTCTAAGCCTTCTTCTTATTATATAAGTTTCGGTTTTCAGCCTAACCAGATGCGGCTGAACATCAATATTTTAAACGTAGTGACTGCCATCAGACCTCTATCCGCAACCTTTGAACTCATCAATGGCCCAGATTCAATGACATTTGACATTTGATCAGTTGTTTCAATCAACTCAGCCTATCGCAGTCCATTGCTGGATATAGTCCTCTCCCAAGTTGCACCACAACACTCGGTCCTCTGCCTTCCGCATCCAGTCCCCTCCAGCCACCTTCTTCAGGTCATCCGTCCACCTGGCGGGGGACGCCCTACCCTGCATTTGCTAAATCGCGGTCTCCACTCAAGAACTCGTCTGCTCCAGCGACTGTCGGTCCTTCGACAGATATGACCAGCTCACTGCCACTTCAGCTTACTAATCCTACAAGCTATGTCGGTCACTCTAGCTACTAGGCAATATCGACATACTATAGTTAGACTAGTTGTCAGACTGTCGGTCTTCTGAGTTCCTTAACGACTGCCATAGATATTCGTATGGCAACTGGGACCAACACAGCTTACCGTGCTCTCTGAGACATGGAGGCGTTTTGATGTAACAACGAAATAGTCACCCATCCAAGGACTGACTGTGGCTAGCGAAGCTTAACCTCGCCGATATTGAGATACACGCGGTCACTACTTAGACACGAACCCCTTTGAACTCGAGAAGGTCATAAAGCAATTAATTATTATTAATCATGTGTAAAAAAAACAAGTTCTAATAAACTACAGTTTTCTATTACAGTTCTAACAAGGTATATTTAATTTTCAAGAATAAATTAAATAAATATTTTTTGGGACATTTTTACACAGCACCATCTTAGTCGCAAACTAAGCAGAGCTTGTACTATGGGTACTAGACAATGGATATGATACTTATAGGTATATATTTTTTTTGTAAATACATACTTGTAATACATAAGAAACACCCAGACCAACACAAACACTTATGATCGTCACACAAATATTTGTGTCATGTGGGAATCGAACCCACAACCTCGTGATCAGCAGTCCGACAAAAATAAAAAGTTTTATTTAATGTTTAAAAATTCTTACTAATAAAAAATTGTTGAATAACAATTATTTCAAAACTTGTACTAAACGCAAGTTTTAAAATATTTATTAACTATATGATTTATGTAACCTAAAAATATAAATAATTTAACTATAACTAATGGTAGCTAATAATAAAAATGCTATGATGTGTTCTATAGGTACTATATAATTTGTATGCCTTTCAAGGTTAAACATAGTGTGACGTAATATGTTAATTTTCCACCAAATTTATAACTTTTATACCTATGTTTTACAAATAAATTATTTTGATTTTAATTTTGAGCAACACTTTCAATAAAAATTGATTTCAAAACAATCCTAAGTTTTGAGAGTAAGTTCGTGTTCATAATTTTTATACACCCAAACTTTCACAGGTACATAAATATATTCCTATACGAAAACAACCAAAAACAATGTTGTGAAATCTCACATACTTTCCAATAAATTTTAGATGATGCATGGGACTTTCCCCATGTCAACTAACATGGGACTGTAGTTGGGAGACAAATATTTCGGTATTTTCTGCCCAACTAACCTTTTGGTCAGTTGGGTATATAAAACATTTCCAATCACAAAAATTCCGTGTCACCCCGTCCGAGTAGTTGATATTTTTTTTCGACGGAAAATTAATTATTTTTTATTACATTCTACTTTTACCACTAGATATCCAATATTTAACAAATAACATTATAATTATTTTTGGCTACGAAACAAAGAAAACACTTCTATAACTCGAAAAACAATTGAGTGAAGTAATCGAATGACGTAGGCTTAGATCTGTCAAAAATAAATAAATAAATAAATAATAAATATTTGGGACACTAGATAGTGCTGTGTAAAAATGTCCCAAATATTTATTATTTATTTATTTATTTATTTTTGGCAGATCTAAGCCTACGTCATTCGATTAATTCACTCAATTGTTTTTCGCGTTATCGAAGTTTTCTCGTGTTTTGTTGCCAAACTCTAATAAAAAACCGCAAATATTCTTTAATTTGTTATTGCATGCGATGAACGAATCTATAAGCTATAATACTAATGTAGTTTGTTAAAAAAAATACATGGCATAGTTGCAACAAAATTCAAAATAAGGGATGTTTAAAAAAAAGTGGAAGTAGAATTAAGAAAAAAAATTGTCAGCTCTATGGGTAAGTATAATGAATATTTGTTATTAATTTAGCGACGGGAATTGAAGGGTAATTTATATCGACGACGATGTCCTTTAAATGTAATTAAATACGTTAGATGCTAAGACAAAGAAGACGTACACTTTGATCTGTTTGTTTTCATTGATTAAGTAAGTAACTAACTATTATTACAAGTTATTTTTACCAACTGGTTTGTCCAGCTCTACCTAGTTCTTTTGTGGGAGAAACTTGTCAAATTTTTTGCGGCGAAATGCTCTAGTTTGAGTTATATTTTTAAGGTAGAAGTTTTGAGTGCAAACTTCTACAGTTTAAAATATGTACTTTCGAAGCTGGAATGTGTATCAACCATGTAATTTTAACGGAAAAATAATCAGTTAATAATATTTCTTTAACTATATTAGTCAAATCCCCCTCACATATAAATTAATTTTCTAAAATATGTAGTACTTATTTTAAAGCTTGACCCATATATATAATTGGGTCACAAGTACAGTACTCGCTAGTAAATAATACACACATCGAGTATTAGAAAGAGATAATCGGCTAGCTTCGGCTTCGTAGAGCATCGTCTCTGCCACTCATACCTATGTGACATTTTGTCGTTGACTTGTCAGACTGTTTAGTGATTCGTGCGACAGAGATGGCGTTCTATAAAGTCAGCTAACCAATGATCTCTTTCTAAAGGTCGATTTAGTGCCGGGTCATCAACATCAACTCAGCCTATCACAGTCCACTGCTGGACATAGGCCTCTTCCAAATTGCACCACAACACTCGGTCCTCTGCCTTCCGCATCAAGTCCCCCCCAGCTATTTTCAGCAGGTTGTTGGTCCACCTGGCTGGGGGGCGTCCTACACTGTGTTTGCCGATTTGCAAAGAACTCGTCTGCTCCAATGGCCATCGGTCCTTCGACACACATGGACAGCCCACTGCCACGGGTAGTGCCGGGTACTGTATATTAATTTACCAATAAAAAAACATCAGAAAAAGGAATCAAGAATCTAATATCAATTAATTTCTGAATTCTCCTAATTTATTTCCAGCAACAACCATGTAAAATTAAATTGAGATCTAACTCAATGTCCAAAACTTGTTGAGTTAAGGCTACGTTGGCGTTCATTAATTAGAGTTCCCAAGGCTGGGGTATTAGGAGAGGGCCTAACTGGCCTAAAATCTTCTTTGGCAGACAACCCGATGCGTACGGAAGTTATAATAAAGCAATTTCTATCCAAAAACGGGAAAATTGTAGCTTGATTGTAATTTATGTATTCATTATATAATTTATTCCGATCGCATAAGACATAAATGAATCCGAAAAGTTTATTAATGGGCATTTCGAAGGTGGACGCTTGCTCTACTGAAAATCGTGTACTGAATTTATAATAATACTATTTCGTACTCCCATTACTGTTTATGATTTAGGGGCTAGTTCACCAACGTAATAACCGATGTTTCAAACTCTAACTGCCGTTTAACTCAAACAATTTGATCTGTTTAAGAAATGTTTAAAAATTAATTTTTGGATGTTCTAAGAAAGGGCCAGGTTGAGGTTCTCCAGCTGAAGCTCGTAGAAAACTGTGGCTGGAAAAATTACCTCCACCTGCATACTACATCCAACCCAGTGAGAGACTTCCTGTAGGGTATAAACTCCCCTGGCCTACATCGAAGTCCCTAAACCGATTGCGGACCCAGGTAGGCAGATGCAGGTTTAACATGAGCAAGTGGGGCTATATAACCCAAACAGCTACAGCCTGCATGTGTGGCATTGATCCTCAATCAATGTCACACTTGCTATGCTGCTCCTTGTGCCCAAGCACTTGCACATTGAGTGACCTTATCAATGCCACATACAACGCACAAGACGTGGCAAATTTCTGGGCCAGCAGCGTGTGATTACTGTGCCACTATCAGTAAATTTTTTGTACCGTCAATACGAAGAAGAAGGGCTGAACATGTATATGAACGTAGATGAAGCAAAAGAGATGTGGCATAATCGTAGCAGGCGGAAATCTATAGTCTCTGCCTACCCAAATGTGAAACAGGCGTGATAATATGTATGTATGTATGTACTATTAAGAGTTAATTAAGTACTACTGTAATATTGTATTCTGTGCTGACATTATAAATGCAAAAGTATGGATGTTTCTTTGTTTATTTGTTTGTTTTTCAATCACACTGAAACGGCTGAATGGATTTGAATAAAATTTAGCACACAAATAGACCATGTCCTGGATTAACACATATTGTTTATTGACATACATCGGGAGCAAGCTACAGGCATCAGCTAGTTAGTCTAATTATGCTAGGCTATGAAGATGTCATCGCGCATCCTTCGGGAACTGTCAATTTTCTCGAGACATTGGCTTATGGTGCAAAATATCATCCTAATCCGTTCAGCGGTTTCAGCGTAAGTAATTGAAAGACAAACAAATAAACATCCACACTTTCACGTTTAAGGGCCGGTATTTCAACTGTCTGATAACTTTTAACTGAGGAATAAATATGACGTTATGACAGATTTTCTATACTACAACTGTCAAAATGTCAAACTTACTCCTCAGTTAAAAGTTAACTGGCTATTGAAAGACCGACCCTAAGACATTAGTATAAATAAATAAATAAATTATTTATTTCATTTAAATTTAGTACATTTGGTACATTCTATCTTAGCTCACAAACAAACAATAATTTATAATGTATGATTACTAAGTTTAAGTACCTACTTTACAGAATACTGTTTATGCCCCATCATTATTACCCGACTGCGGCGGACCCAAAAGGAGGGTGATGTTTTTTAATATTATATAAGGTAAACGATTCATTTTTGAGTCTACTTTCTGTTGTCTTTAACTTAAATAAGAAAATTAGAGACGTCAATTACTATAGTAAATATATCTTTAACTGTATCCAATTCATCTACATTATCGGGAATATTTTAATCTTATTCTTGTCATGTATGAGCTAGCTATGATGAAATAGCTTTGGAATCTCATATTTACTGCAAATATTAACTAAAAGACCCCAAGCTTTGACTTTATACTTTTATCTAGATTACTAGACTTTTTTTGTCTAAGACCTGTGTCACTTACTATTAAAGACAAATGAGGGTTGGACTTAAGAAATGTGGCACACGAATTGTTATATCACGTTTTACAGCAGCATCGCTGGCTGCTACGCATCGATATCAGAAAAACACACGAAATTTCTACGTTGGTATATTTCTAACCGTATCCTAACATTTTTAAGATCCATTAAAACCTTTTTTTGTGCAAGTGTTCTAGAGAGTACAATTGTGTTCACTCTAAGAGCCCTATCGCACCGATATGCCAGCACGCCATGGCGACGCAACCAGCTGCCTAATTGCGTAACTCACTCGCGATCGCATTCATTTGGATTTCAATGTTCATTGCTCTGTGTGTTTTGACAATCCGTGATATTGACAACTACGTACCACGCAATGAATATTGCTGTAATTTAAAAATGAAAGCTGATGTGAATGTGAATGCATTACACAATTACCCCACTGGTCGCGCTGCCAACAAAATTTATATAGCTCTAGGGAAGGTACCACAACTATCGTCCGCTAGGGACTCGAGGTGACGATTAACGGCCGAAATTAATAACCGATCTATCCACGATTTGCCCTACTAGAGATCGATATTTGACTTAAAATGTATGGAGCTTATGTCAAATTTCTATCTCTAGTAGGGCAAAATCGTTGATAGATCGGTTATTAATTTTGGCCGTAAGCGATCCTGGGGAGGACAACAGTACGTGGTGCTCGCGTGCTGTAGTGGAGGAAACAATATTGTTTCCCGGGACGTGCCGACCACTAGAGGGCACCGGCGCGGTCCATTGAAGTTCCCGGAGCCCACTATTTTGTGCTGACAATGGCACAAAATAGAGTCGGTAGGAGTATGACATATCCCTCTGCCTTCCTCAGACGGATATCCATGAAGATTTCCACCCGAAAACAAAAAAAAGGTCGCGCAACCAGCACCAATGTATGTACAGAATGTTATTGGCGGCTCAACCGCGCTGGTCGCGTAACCAGTCAAATGTATACCGTTGTATGGCGTCTCACATACAAGGCCGCCATTAAAGACACAATGGTTGCGCAATCAATTGCATTACCATGCCGTTTCGGTGTAATAGGACCTTTATATAAATATTAGATACCAGGCTTTTTACATGGTTTTGATAAAACGAAATTTGTCAAAATGAAATCTGACCCTCATCATCATCATCATCATTTCAGCCGAAAGACGTCCACTGCTGGACATAGGCCTCCCCCAAGCATCGCCACAACGACCGGTCCTGTGCATTCCGCATCCAGCGGATTCCCGCGACCTTCACCAGGTCGTCGGTCCACCTTGTGGGGGGCCTACCCACGCTGCGCCTTCCAGTACGCGGTCGCCACTCCAGAACTTTACTGCCCCATCGGCCATCCGTTCTGCGAGCAATGTGCCCCGCCCACTGCCACTTAAGTTTGGCAATTCTTCGGGCTATGTCGGTTACTTTCGTTCTCCTGCGAATCTCCTCATTTCTGATTCGATCACGCAGGGACACTCCGAGCATAGCCCTCTCCATTGCCCTTTGAGTGACTTTGAGCCTTCTTATGAGGCCCATTGTGAGCGACCACGTTTCAGTACCGTAAGTAATTACTGGCAACACACACTGGTCAAAGACTTTCGTCTTGAGACACTGCGGTATTTTGGACGAGAAGATATTGCGTAGCTTCCCGAACGCTGCCCAACCGAGTCGGATTCGACGATTGACCTATTTCTCGAAGTTGGACTTACCTAGCTGGACAGTTTGTCCTAGGTATACATAATCGTCAACAACTTCGAGTGTAGATTCTCCGATGTTTACGGGAATGGGTGCTATATGGGAATTCAACATAACCTTTGTCTTGTCCATATTCATCTTAAGACCCACTCTATCAGAAGCTCTACTGAGGTCATCGAGCATTGTACCGAGGTCCTCCATGGT
The DNA here is from genome assembly GCA_949699075.1 of Asteroscopus sphinx. Lineage (NCBI taxonomy): Eukaryota > Metazoa > Arthropoda > Insecta > Lepidoptera > Noctuidae > Asteroscopus > Asteroscopus sphinx. Next base: position 20,714,533 of record OX453013.1, read on the forward strand.
CTCAGCCATGACTACTATGTCGTCGGCAAACCGAAGGCAAATTTTAGATTTTCTGGATTTCCTACATCAGTTTAATTTGTTTTGGTGAGCTGAGATATATAACATAATTTCCTGATTTTAAATCTGACCCTAAAATCAGGAAATTAAGTTATATATTTTAGCTCACCAAAACTAATTAAACTGATGTAGGAAATCCAGAAAATCTAAAATTTGTCTACTTATTGAAAGCACACCCACACAAAGTAAAAAAAAACGGGTAGGTAATTATGTTATTCCACGTCACCTTAGCTCATCAAAAACTATATTGTAGGAAATCTGTAACATTTAAGTCTTTGTCTATTTATAAAAGGAACACATCCAGACACAGTGGCGAATACTAATTATTACACTAATGCTTAAAACAATATTCTCTCGTTGAATAAGCAAAGATATTTATTCGAGCGTAAATATCTTAGTTGAGTTCCGGGGCTCTGATTGTAACGGAAATTAACTACCTATTAATTATCTTCACTAATATTATAGTAGAAAGTGGGGATGTCTGTTTCACTTTCAAGAATATTGCTAGTCCATAAATTACGCAAATAATTTGTAGCTTATGATATTGAACAAGAAGATCTAGCCTTTTCACAAAAACCAACCAAGGTTGGACTCGTGCATTAAGGGTTCCACCACACATGTACACACGGCTACACATCAAGCTGTACATTTCCAGTATAAGCTGACCTCGCATTGTACAGGTTTTCCTTACAACGCGAGGTCAGCCTATACTGGTTTTGTACAGCTTGATGTGTAGCCGTGTGTACTACAAGCAAACTTTCCGGTGAACCACCACTAAGGCTAAAATCGCTTACGCTCAGTGTTTGACGGCAGCCGTAGGTACGTGTAATGCAGCAGGATTCGTTCAAGGGACTATCGAAAAAGTGTATCACCGGGAAGGATCGTGACTGTACACTGAATTTTTTCTTACTTGTTTTATTTTGTAGTCGCTGAATGTCCACCGCATCGCCCGCGTATAATTCGGCATATCACAGAAAGTCTTATCACGCATCCCTCGCATTTTGATTAACAACTTCATCATCATAATCTTTCAAGCGGAAAGACGTCCACTGCTGGACGTAGGCCTTCCCTCTTTGGCAGATAGGCCATTGTTGCCATAACAATTAACAACTTATTTTATGTGTTTTAAAATGTTTTTACAACCTAGTAAGTACCAAGTAGTAGTAGTAGTAGTAGTAGTACCAGTAGTAGTGGTTAGTAGTAATAACCTTGATTTCATTGAATGTCGTAGTTTCATCTTTAACTTGTATGCTAATAGCTTCAGTGCCAGTCACAGTGGTGGCAAGTTCAATTTAAAGTCAAAAGAATTAAATTTATTTTTTGAATGATTTCGTGAACGATTTGAGCAATAAAATCTAGTCTTATTAATATCTTAACATCTGTTGCCTATCCCTTAGAACATCACAAGAGAGATAAGATCTTAAAACTAAGTAATAACATACGATTCCTTCAACTACCTACTCGGATTGATAAAATATGCCAAGAGAACGCTTGAATATTATCTAACAAGCACGTACCGCTTACGCTTGACTTACGAGCAAACATAACTTGAATGCTCAAACGATATTAATTCTAGATACGTCTTGGTATGTCAGTAGATTCCAAGGATTTCTAGCAGGCCCAGTTTTCAGTAATTCTAGTACTGAAATTTAATCCATTAAAATTAAATGATCCAAGCCGTTTAGCTTTCAGCGATAAGTACCATTATTATTACTTATACAATATGTAACAAAAACCCTGTTGTTCCTGTGAGCTACGTTATCAGAATCAATACTCATACGTAAGGACACAACTCATTTAGACCAACTCTTCAATAAAAATAATAAAAATAAATATTAAATCATTATTAATTGCGAATTGAAAGTGATTACATCACTCACCGCAGTGTGTGTGTGTGTGTGTGTGTCTCAAAACGAAAGTCTTTGACCAGTGTGTGTTGCCAGTAATTACTTACGGTACTGAAACGTGCTCGCTCACAATGGGCCTCATAAGAAGGCTCAAAGTCACTCAAAGGGCAATGGAGAGGGCTATGCTCGAAGTGTCCCTGCATGATCGAATCAGAAATGAGGAGATTCGCAGGAGAACGAAAGTAACCGACATAGCCCGAAGAATTGCCAAACTTAAGTGGCAGTGGGCGGGGCACATTGCTCGTAGAACGGATGGCTGATGGGGCAGTAAAGTTCTGGAGTGGCGACCGCGTACTGGAAGGCGCAGCGTGGGTAGGCCCCCCACAAGGTAGACCGACGACCTGGTGAAGGTCGCGGAAATCCGCTGGATGCGGAAGGCACAGGACCGGTCGTTGTGGCGATGCTTGGGGGAGGCCTATGTCCAGCAGTGGACGTCTTTCGGCTGAAATGATGATGATGATGATGACATCACTCAAAACTCACTTACTCAGTGATTATATCAATAAAAATAATTTAATTTAATGTTAAATCATTACTGCCTCGTTGGTCTAGTGGTTGCAAGCGCGACTGCTGAGCGTGGGGTCCTGAGTTCGATTCCCGGGTCGGGCAAAGTGTTATTGGGTTTTTTCATTAGAAAATTCTCAGTAGCAGCCCGGAGTCTGGATTTGTGCCCGGTCAGTGGCAATAGGCTCGCCCCCTATTACCTAGGACTATAACATAACTGGCGAAATGTGGGTGTACTATAAACCTCTGCCTACCCCTTCGGGGAAATACAGGCGTGTTGTTATGTTGTTGTTGTTTAAATCATTATTAATTGTAAATTGAAAGTGTTATAATCACTTTTAATAATGATTTAATATTTAATTTGATTATTTTTATTGAAGAGTTTTTCCAAATGAGTTGTGTCCTTACGTATGAATATCGATTCTGATAACGTAGCTCACAAGAACAACAGGGTTTTGGTTACATGTTGTATTAGATTGAGTTGTTATATAGGATAGTGAGTGTTAATATACGTAGAAAATTTTGTCGTTTTGGAAACGTAAAGGGTTTGTTGCACTCATCATTATGAACAACTCCTACTATGGAACCAAACTTGCAATCGCGAAAAAAAAAACAGCTGTTCTATACATTTACTTTCTGATGATGCCTGCGTCATGCTCGTGAACGGGTGCCGTCTGTCGGGACAGGGCAGCTCCTACATACTATGGCAACTCTTTTTACGTTTCTTTCTAAAGGCAATATTCTCACTTTTAAACTCTTGTTTATTTCTGGCATTAACCTACATTAGACTCACATTATTTGAATAAAGTTGATGTAATTAACAATAACCTATTTTAAAAAGAGTATATCCATGGAGTTTCTTACCGGTTCTTCTCCATAAGACCCACAATTTGGACTAGAGCCTGATGTTTTAAAAGTGCCTGTAATTATCAATCAATCAATCAACTCAGTCTATCGCAGTCCACTGCTGGACATAGGCCTCTGCCAAGTTGCGCCACAACGCTTGGTCCTCTGCCTTCCGTATCCAGTGGGGACTGACAGTGGGGGGGGGCAGCCACGTTCTCGGTCGTCTGCCTGTAATTAGGTTTATTTGAAAAAAAAAACATTTGAATTTGTTGATTTACATGATCCCTACTTCATATAAATCAACAAATTCAAATTCAAACAGCTGATATTGGTTTGGCGAGTTCAGTGTTTGTCCCATAGTAAATTTGTTCATAATGTTGAGTACAATGACCTCTTTTTGTTTACAAAATGATAAAGTTTTCAGCGTGTATGATGAAAAAACCAGCCAAGTGCAAGTCAGACCTGCACAGTAAGGTTTCCGTACTATACCCATATACCTAGCTTGTTCGAAAGTTGCCAGTGTTGCCACGCATGAATCGCAAGTAAAAATTTAATTGCAACCATCCTACTCTATTTATTTATGTGGTACCACTACACATGTTTGTGTTTGCCTTATTTTTAAATTCAATCTAAGACAATGTGTGTTGAAAATGAAGTCTTCCGTTTTTTTCATCGCTTTTGCATACGTATTAAAATATGAAAAACACTAGTATTTCTACATGAAACTCTCAATTAAACTAACATTTTGTAGTTTTTTTCATGCACAGTGGATTCATTTGTTTACTAACAAGATAAAAATGTATAAAGAAAACTTCAACTTAAAGCTTTTTGTATTTTCGCCTGTGGACACTCAGTTTTCCCAGATTACATAGTAATTAGCTGAAGAAGGTACAGCTCTTATCTGATACTAGCCTATGGCGCTGTTGAGTCATCGTAATTAACAGCACCATCAAGAAGAAGGGGAGTGGGGCTTGTGGCGCTTCATCAGCTCCAGCGCCAGTCAGCTGTTGCACCCGACCAAGCACCGCCGCGCTCGCGGATATTAACTTCTCTTCCATTGTTTATACCGATCGACCGTTATTTACATGTTTTAATTCATGTATAATTATTATTACAGTAATCTTATTCAGTCGGCTATATTTTCATTTATCTACCACAACAAGCTATCGTCGCGTTCAGACGCTGTTTCGCTCCCGTAGTACGAACATTTAAAACCGGCCAAGTGTGAGTCTAACTCACGCAGTAAGGGTTCCGTACCATACATCGACATGAAACTCCATAGAAACTGATTTACGTACGCGAAATGTGAATTTTTGCATCTCTTTCTTACGTAGATACCTCCACATATGTCTATGTTTGCCCTGTTTTTAGTATTTGTAGCTAAACTTTATAGTATGCACTATAATCAGACCAAAGTTGACGCTGGTATGTATTACCGTTTTGAAGATAGACCAGGAACAAAACCGTTGAAAAAATGCATGATTTTCAAGATTTCTTGTATCCCCTTTGGTTTTAAACCTTTTTTTTTATTTTTAGTATTTGTTGTGATAGGCACCATAGTAACACATATTCTGTGAAAATTTCAACTGGTTATCTATTACCGTTACAAAGATACAGCCCTGTGACAGACAGACGGACGGACGGACAGCGTAGCGAGAGTAATAGGGTCCTGTTAGCACCCTTTGGGTACGGAACCCTAAAAACTATTCTTTATTTTAATTCAGGACATGGTCTATCAGTGTATCAAATTTCATCAAACTCAGGCCAGTAGTTATTGCGTGATGCTCGAACAAACAAAAAAACAATCAAACGGACGATAAAGGTTTTCTAATAGTTATGATGCATTTTGTTCCTAGTACGCAAATAATTATATGATGAACAAAACAAGTCGCCTACAGACTATAACATAACATAAAATCACGCACGTATTTCCCCGAAGGGGTAGGCAGAGGTGTAATAGTACACCCACATTATACATAGTTATAGTCCCATGTAATAGGGGGCGAGCCTATTTCCATTGGCCGGGCACAAATCCAGACTCCGGGCTGCTACTAAGAATTTCCTAATGAAAAAACCCATAAAAACTCTGCCCGACCCGGGAATCGAACCCACGACCCCACGCTCAGCAGTGGCGCTTGCAACCACTAGACCAACGAGGCAGTCTGACTTTAACCACTATAGATTTACTATGTGATGAGCATAGATAAGTATGATTGCTTCATCGGATGTTAAAAGAGTAGATTTTCTGTAGCTGCTTAATCTGTGTTCAGATGTTAGGTGACACGCCACGGATATGACCAACAGTCGCGTCTGCGGATATGAAGTTTTGTCCAGTGAGAGACGTTTTTAGAACACTTTGCTTAAAATGCTGTTTTATAAAGTAGAGTGCTTGGCTATTTTGTTGTTTAGTGAAGTTTTCACTTGCCTCTAGCGTGCTCTCTTTGGGAGTTGAGTTAAAAATAATGAAATCATGCTACTAATTTTAAAGGTGGAATCTACCAATGAAACTAAAGCAACTTTTATTAGTGAACGCGGGCCATCGACGAAATTCTTTTTGATTATGACTTCCCGTGTAACAACTTTGCTTATCGCTATGGTTTTTGTAATTATGGGAAGTGAATTTTTTTATCATACCACCTTTCCACTCTTCGCAGGAGAACGAAAGTAACGGACATAGCCCGAAGTTTTGCCAAACTTAAGAAGACGCTCCCAAAACGTAATTCCCACCCTCGCATTCCGCTTACACTCCGCAACTGCGGGCCGCTCTCCTCAATTTTATGCGAGTTGCAATAGAACTCATTTTCGAGAAAATCTTACTCGCGCGTTTTACCACGGAAGTAAATGACGTAAGTCGCAAAACACTTTTCATTTTATTACAAGAATAATAGATAATCTATATAAATTTCCTCTAACCAGTATTTAATCAACTTTATTATCTTCCTATCTGCATAAATTTTATATAGCTAACTTGAATTATAATGTAGAAATATTCGATAAATCTCTAAAAACGCATGAAAAAATAAAAGTATCGAACAAAAATCAACCTATTATGTATCTATCTAGTCAAACGATAGATAAAGGTACAAAAAACCATATATCTAAATTACACATTCATAAAGTATGTGTTCGACTCAGCATATGTTTTCAAAAAGTCACCTCATTTTGGGAGCCTACTCTTAAGTGGCAGTGGGTACATTGCGGTAAATTGCTAGCAGAACGGATGGCCGATGTCGCCTAAAATTTCCGGAGTGGTAACCGCGTACTGGAAAGCGCAACGTGGGTAGGCCCCCACAAGGTAGACCGACAACCTGGTGAAGGTCGTGGTAATCCGCTGGATGTTTCCCACATCCGCAGGACCGGTCGTTGTGGCGATTAGGTTTCTTAAACGTCTACCTTACATGAATACGATACGCTTTGCTCCCGACAACCGAAGTTCTGCCGGTAGTTTATCTAGCTGAACTAAAAAAAATTATGGTACTATCGTTACATAATAGCAAAATCTGTGGTCATATACCAGAGTTTAGGCACATGAATAAAAATCCATACAGAAGCCAAGCTGAGCCGGCGCAAGCCAGTTCTTACTTCAGCAGAGCGTACGTGAGTGAACCCGTTAGTGAATGCACGCACACATCACCGCGCTACAATACATGTGAGTGTATCACAGCAGCTAGCTTGGTTTCTATACAGATTTTTATTCATATGGTTCAGGGCTGAAAGTAACTCCCATTTAAGGAAAGACCTACGTTCACAAAGCTAACTCAAATTTGTTTTGTTGCCTTATCGGAATATATCTGTTACCAATTCATACCTATTATTTAATTAATTGCGTTCAAACTGACCGTCAACAGCGCCTGAAGTGGCAAATAGTTGGTTGCATACGTCACCGAAGTCCTAATGAACGGGTCGTTGGTTCTCTGTCAACCGAAATAATTGAGAGAAAATGTACATGTGCCTGCTTGTGTTTGTTGAACATTGATTAAATAATAATCAGTTGTAGTTAGCTAAGCTTAGAAGCTATCAAGTGTCCTTGAGTAGAGACAGCGAGTCGGCAAACGCAGTGTAGGGCAGTCCCCAGCCACCTGAGGAAGGTAGAAATGTAGCTGGGGGGACAAGATACGAAAGGCATAGGATCTAGTCATCATCATCATTTCAGCCGAAAGACGTCCACTGCTGGACATAGGCCTCCCTCAAGCATCGCCACAACGACCGGTCCTGTGCCTTCAGCATCCAGCGGATTCCCGCGACCTTCACCAGGTCGTCGGTCCACCTTGTGGGGGGCCTACCCACGCTGCGCCTTCCAGTACGCGGTCGCCACTCCAGAACTTTACTGCCCCATCGGCCATCCGTTCTGTGAGCAATGTGCCCCGCCCACTGCCACTTAAGTTTGGCAATTCTTCGGGCTATTTCGGTTACTTTCGTTCTCCTGCGAATCTCCTCATTTCTGATTCGATCACGCAGGGACACTCCGAGCATAGCCCTCTCCATTGCCCTTTGAGTGACTTTGAGCCTTCTTATCAGGCCCATTGTGAGCGACCACGTTTCAGTACCGTAAGTAATTACTGGCAACACACACTGGTCAAAGACTTTCGTCTTGAGACACTGCGGTATTTTGGACGAGAAGATATTGCGTAGCTTCCCGAACGCTGCCCAACCGAGTCGGATTCGACGATTGACCTCTTTCTCGAAGTTGGACTTACCTAGCTGGACAGTTTGTCCTAGGTATACATTATCGTCAACAACTTCGAGTGTAGATTCTCCGATGTTAAACATGGTCTCAGCCTTGACTACTATGTCGTCGGCAAACTGAAGGTTAGTGATGTACTCGCCGTTTATGTTAATGCCTAACCCCTTCCAGTCCATAACCTTGAAGACATCTTCCAATGCAGCAGTGAACAGTTTCGGAGAGATCACATCTCCCTGTCTAACACCGTGCTGAAGAAGGATAGGTTTCGAGGCTTGGTCCTGTAATCGGACTGACATAGTGTCGTTTTCATACAAAGACTTTAATACTTCGATGTACCGATAGTCAATCTGGCACCGTTGTAGAGACTGTAGTACCGCCCAAGTCTCGATCGAATCGAATGCTTTCTCGTAGTCCACAAACGCTAAACAAAGAGGCAAGTTATACTCTTCGGTCTTCTGAATAACCTGCCGCAGCGTATGTATGTGGTCTACGGTGCTAAAGCCTTTTCGGAAACTGGCTTGTTCGGGAGGCTGGAAGTCGTCAAACCTGCGCGAAAGACGGTTCGTAATGACTCTCGAAAACAGCTTGTAGACATGGCTCAGAAGTGAGATGGGCCTATAATTCTTCAGTAGAGCATTATCGCCCTTTTTGAAGAAGAGTACCACCACACCTCTGCTCCATGCCTGTGGCGTTCTTCCCTCGAGAATGACGGAATCAAACAGCTTCTGAAGGGCCTTAAGGATCGGTATTCCACCCGCCTTCAGGAGTTCGGCCGTAATTCCGTCACGATTCCGTTAGGATCTAGTATTTTCTCGCAATTTGGCAGAGTCCAGCAGTGGACAGCGATGCAGACTGCTGAGTTGACGAAAGTGCTTAGTAGTTAATTCATCATCATTTCAGCCGCAAGACGTCCACTGCTGGACATAGGTTTCCCCTAAAAGGGGGGATATGCCATAATCGCTACGCTTGGTAGGCGAGTTGACGATCGCAGTTGATTGAATAAATACTCAGAAAACGCTGCTGGTCATCCTCTGGTGGACCCCTCAGTCGCTTTTTTACGACACCCACGATAAGAGATAGGATGGTGAAATTTTTTGTGTAGAATAAATGTAAAATAAGGAAAGGAAATGCTGAAGGGCCGTTTTGGGGTCTTCTTAGGGTCTCTATCTTTTGTTGATACTCAGTGTTGAGGGTCTGGACTTCGAATAAAAAAACCACGTCTTTAGCACTATTAAAAACTGTTTATTTAAAGATTTACAATAGACACAGACAGATCGCGTAAATATAAAAACGTGCCGATCGCAGCGGCGGCCATCGGACGACTAACAAATAACAAAAAAGGGTATAAAAGACTTAGGTAGTTCTAAGCGGTCCGTTTATGTTCGCGTCGCTTACATTCCCCACCCTAGTGCTGCTGACGCAGCAGTCAGCACTCGCTAACTCAAGGGAACTTTAGCGACGCGAGCAACAGACTGCTTAAAACTACCTAACTGCGTTTTAACTTGCACCACTCGCACTCTGCCGTCTTTTCCTGGGAAAACCTCATCTATAACTCCTCGCGGCCACACGTTACGCGGAGCATTAGGGTCGGCTATAAACACTAAGTCCCCGACTTGAAGGGGTACCTGCTTGTCGTTAGCCCACTTTTTACGAGGTATCATTTCGGGCAGCACTTCGGTGACCCATCTGCTCCAAAACATATCTGTCAACCTCTGTGCTATTCGCCATTGTCGACGCCGAAATAGATCAGAATCGTCAAAGCTGCCTATCTGTGGTGAAGTGGATGACGAGCCGAGTAAAAAGTGATTTGGTGTTAACGACTCCTTGCTGTTGACATCGACTGACACGTGACTCAGTGGACGTCCATTCACTATGGCTTCTACTTCAGCCAGCAGCGTGTTGAACACCTCTTCTCTGGGTGCTCTTTCCTTCAGAACGACCTTCAGTGCAACCTTGACACTCCGAATTAAGCGCTCCCATGCCCCACCCCAGTGTGGGCTAGCCGGTGGTATGAAGGTCCAGTGGGTGCCGTGGATGCTGGCTGTTGTCTGCAGGAGTTGCTCGTCAAGTTCTGCAGCGGATTTCTTAAGCTCTGCATCTGCTCCTCTTAAATTCGTCCCATTGTTGGAGTATAGATTTGCAGGCCACCCACGACGTGAAGCCATCCTGCGAAGGGCCATGATCAGCGAATCGGTACTGAGCGACGACACTGTCTCCAAATGAATTGCTCTAACGGTGAGACAGGTAAAAAGAACTCCGTACCGTTTCTCCCTCCTTCTTCCTACAGTGACCTCCATGGGTCCAAACAGGTCCACACCGCAATGAGAAAAAGGCCGTTGATGATGAGCTACTCTGGCAGCAGGTAAGTCACCCATTTTAGGAATTTCGGGCTTCACCCTTCTTATTCTACATAGCATGCATTTTGTTGTTATTTCTTTAACAGTATAGGTCTCATTCGTATTAACCAATATTTTTGTTTTAGGTTATTTACAACCATCTCTTGATTTCCATGGCCTGCCTTCACATGGTAATCTCTTACGATTAATTTGGCCACGTGACTTCTACCGTCTAAAATGATAGGATGCTTCAAGTCGGCAGGAACTTCAGCAGCGGCGTCTATACGCCCGCCCACACGGAGCACACCCTGATCATCTAGGAAAGGCGAGAACGTAAGTAATTTACTATTTTATCTAAACATTTACCGTTTTTTATTTCAGATATATCAGCGTGAAATGATATTTTTTGAGCATACTGTATAAGCAGAACCTCAGCGCGTTTCATAGCAGTACAATCATCAATTTCTATCTTTCTACATTTATTTATAAATTTCAGGACTACAGACGTACTTCTAAGCAGTCGTATCCATGAAGAAAATCGCATCGGATCCGGTACAGCCGCGTGTTCAGGTAAGTATTTAGTATGTACAATATTTGTTACACATTCCAGGTCACAGTCTTCCACACGAGGTATAAGTTTACTCGTGGGCCACGAAGATTCTGTTTCGTACAGAAATGATGGTCCATTAAACCAATCACCCTCGAGTTGAAGGCTATCAAAGTTCTCGCGAGTGGCTATATCTGCAACATTCATAGATGTAGGTACGTACCTCCATTCCTTAATTTGTGTTAATTCGTCAATTTCACCTAAGCGGTGAGCTACATACGGTTTGTAATAACGTGTATTGTTATGTATCCATTGTAAAACCGTCGTGGAATCGCACCAAAAGTATCGGTCAGCTGTTTTTATACGATGAGTGGACTGTAGTGTGTTCGCTAACCTGGCAGCTATTATCGCTGCCTGCAATTCCAGTCTAGGTACTGTTACAGGTTTTACAGGAGTAACTCGACATTTACTGACTACAAAACAAACCCTTATACAGTTATTACTATCTAACCAACGCCAATAAGCGACCGCGCACATAGCTTGTATCGAGGCGTCACAAAATACGTGAAGTTGTAAACAATTATATTCTGTATCGCTAATGGGCCGGTCGGCCGGTATATGTGTGTGCGTAGACGCAGCTATATTATTGAATGGAGCGCACACCTGTTTGTCATCCTTGTTGCTAACTCCCGACGTAGTGTGACGTAACACCGATTCATTTACTCGCCGATAACATCGTGGTATTCGAATGCTACTAATTATTTTTAATAATTTCAACCATTTGAACCATTTCACACAAATATCTTCCGTTATGTTTTCATCCCAATTCACATTTGATTTCCAGGTTTCCTGAAGTAATATTTTACCGTTAATAGTGAATGGCGAAAGAAATCCGTAAACATCGAATAATGACATAATAACCTTTAGTAATTCGCGTTTTGTAGGACATTTTGTTCCATTCATTATTTCTTCAGGTATACGTTTAAATGACGTCACAAACCCTAGAGTGTCATCGACAGGGTACCATATTATCCCCAGGGCGCGCTCACCCTCGTGTCGTGCTCCGATCTTCACGGTAGCTGCCGTAGTGGCGAGCGACTCCTCAGGTAAGCTATTTAAAACTATCGCGCTGTTACTTAGCCAGTTACGAATCTCGAAGCCCCCTTGTTTATGTATGTGTATAATATCGTGCGCTAATTCCGTGCATGTTTTCTCACTAGGTTGACTATCAATGTAATCATCCATGTAGTGCTGATTGTGAATAGCTTGAACTGCCGCGGGCTTCGATGATTCATAACGCTGAGCGTTCTTATTTTTAATAAACTGTGCAATAAACGGCGCACAGTTTGCACCAAATATTAACGATGTCATTTTATATGTCTTTATAGGCTCATTAGGGTTATCGCGCCACAGAAATCTAAAGGCATCCTGATCGATAGGTAATATTTTTACCCTTAAAAACATATCTTTGATATCGCCCACTATGGCGATCTCATGTTCGCGAAAACGTAACATAATGCCTAACAATGACACTAATAAATCGGGACCCGTTAATAAATAGTCATTAAGCGATAAACCACACATTTTAGCTGCCGCGTCAAAAACGAGACGTAATTTCTTTTTATTGGGATTATCTACTCCAAAATGAGGTAAGTGCCATATTTTATTTGAATTTGTTACATGTACAATTTCCTCAGCAAAATTATTGTCTAACAAATGCTGAATACGATCTCGGTACCTTTGTGCGTATTCTTTGTTACAGGACATTTTCCTCTCCAAGCTTTGCAGCCTCGACTGCGCCATACGTTCGGAATCGGGCATTTTACAGCCAGGATCCTTCCACGGTAGACCTACGTGCCATCGACCATCGATTAATTTTGCCGTTTGTTCCAGGTGTTCCAGAGCGCGCAGATCATCGGAGTTCTGACGTGGCTTCCCGGATATCCCCATAGATTCGATAGTAAATGACTTTCTTACCATTTCGTGCAGGTCCCCTAATGAAGTGTTTGCCAACCCTGACTGAACCTCGGTAACGTGCAGAGTGGAGTAACAAACGCGCGAAGATAGTGATGCAGGGACCAGCCCATGGACGCACCATCCCAGCGGAGTACGAGTAGCACAAGGTTCGTTACATTTGCCTACTTTAAGCTCTAACGGTAATAACAAATTGTAGTTATCCTGACCAATAAGAATTTCAGGTTCAGTATTTGTACAACAAAATTCGTTTTTAATATCATGTAAATGAGCATAATTATTAAAGTTAACTAAACTAAAGTTTTGTACAGGTAAACTGAAGTCCTTAAGACTGCGAACAAAAATTTTAAATTCCTCACCGTTGTAGTTCGTTATACAAACATTCATAACATCAGCGTCGCACACAAGCGCGCTGTTGTCCCATGCGCCGCACACTCGCAGCGTCTCCGTGCGCCCGCGCAGCCCGGCTCGTGACGCAAGCTCCGCACTGATAAGCGACACAGTAGACCCATCGTCCAATAATGCACTCGTTTTGAAAATTCCGTTAGGTCCGTGTACACTAATGGGAACTATTTTTAGCAACACTTTACACTTACTGTTTTTAATATGTGTTACTGTTTCAGGTATCGGTGTCGGCGGCGACGGCGACGTTTCGGCTGCAGTATTGTCAATAATACACTGATTGTTATCGTTCACTGTTTGACGCACCGTGTAATGCAGTAACTTGTGATGAGATTGTCCACAATTCTCGACATCACACGCTGCCGCCGGACAGGTTGCCCGGTCGTGATTCGAATCTATGCATTTGTAGCATAACCGGTTTCGCTTGACAAAACTCCATCGATCCTTGCGTAATGACTTGCGGAACTTCTTACAATCTTGTAATTTATGTTTTGTTAAGTGGCAGTACTGACATTTTTCTTTATCGTCGCCACTTTTATTTAATAACACTATATGTGTACCTTCTGTGTATTTTTTCTTGTTGTGGTAACTATCAGTAGTGTTTTTAATGTTCAGTAAAGCCATAGAAGACACTTTAATAGCTTCTTCATTTAAGAATTCGGAAATGTCAAACCATGTCGGTCTTTTACCTTGCTTGATGAATGTATAACTATAATCCGCCCACTTTGAGAGCAATACTGGTGGTAATTTGGATAGTATGCATGTAGTTAGGCTTATTCCATTTAGGTATTCATCTTGACCGATCACTTTGACAGCAGCTACACAATTTCGCACTTTGATTGAAAAGGGCACAATATCCTTGTGATATTCTTGTGAAATTGGATGTAATTTCTTGATATCTACCATAATGCGTGACAATATGACGTCAGGATTCCCAAACTGCAGCTCGAGTGTGGACATTACTGTTTCAGGCGAGGTAGCACTTATCAGCAGGGCCGAAACAGCTTCGCGAGCCAATCCTTTTAGACACTTTCTTAGGCGCCACAGATTTTCGTTATCTTTGAAATTACATACTTTAGACGATTCTACATACGCCTGTTTGAAGTGAAGCCACTCCATGGGATCACCAGAAAACAATGGTAAGTCTTTTGGTGTGCATATTCGACTTAACAGGTTGGAATTCAGTCCGTTGCTGGTAGAAGCAGCTGCCAGATCTTTAATTGCGCTAGCCAGTAGGTTAAGTGTCCCATCAGTGCCGACATCCTGTGCGGTCGGCGGGCACGGCACGTCCGTAGTTTGACCCCTGTCGTGGACGGGCTGTGCTTCCAGTTCTCGATGGCTGCGCTCCAGCCACTCTTCTACCCCTTTGTTAGTGCAATCTGACCGTACACTACACTCGTCGTCAATCTCCGCTAGGTCCGCCGCTAAACGTTTATTTATCAAGTCCATCTCGATCTTAGCTCTTGCTTCTGCAGCCTCCAGTTCTAGTTTTTTCTTACGTGCAAGCACTGAGGATGATGTTGACTTCTTAGACTTTGCTCTGGACACTTGGTGAGACGTTGAAGGCATGATTTGAACCGAGGTTAACGGCGGTTCCGATTTCACCAAACTACCTTCATGTTTCTTTTTGAGCAAAAAAGTTTTATCTCTTCGTAAATTGTCTTCTTTTACTAATTTATCCTCACTGGTTGGTAGTACTGGAGCCTCTTGAGCTGAAGACTTGTTCTCTTGTTGATCCTCATCCTTTTTGGCGGTTCTCCGTGTGTTCACCATACTTTTCGGTGTGTGAAACATTTACGGCAGATCCGGTTCGAAGTGACCAACTGTTGAGGGTCTGGACTTCGAATAAAAAAACCACGTCTTAGCACTATCAAAAACTGTTTATTCAAATATCCACAATAGAGACACAGACAGAACGCGTAAGTATAAAAACGTGCCGATCGCAGCGGCGGCCATCGGACGACTAACAAATAACAAAAAAGGGTATAAAAGACTTAGGTAGTTCTAAGCGGTCCGTTTATGTTCGCGTCGCTTACACTCAGGAAGCACTAATTGGCCTTTAACCTACTTTAAATAGATCCTATTTTGATTGAAAGATGTTTATATCAGATGATACGCAAGGTGATCATATTTGTATGTCAACTGGGCTTGGCCCGGTGGCCAATCTTCTGGTGAAGACAGCAGGCAGTATTGCATTACTAAGGCGCAAAGCATAGCTTATCAAATAGGGAAAGCTCGTAGCAAATCATTGACTAGGCTTCATAACTACGAACTTATAATTACCACAAAATTATTCTTCAGTAAAAAACGCAAGATACTGTACTTTCAGAATTCAAAATTGAAATGCGAGTAATTTACAAGTAGAAAGATCACAAGTTCATCATAATGAACTTGATAGCTCTTTGTCATAAAAAGTAATTTTGTCTTTTCGTAGCAGGTTGTAGAAAACTCATTTCCATTATTGTAGACAACGCGTAACTAAATAATGTCGTTGCAATTTGCATAACATACTAGAGGGCGCCCGTGGCTTCACCCGGTTGGATATCGTTTATCGCGCATCCCTCGGGAACTGTTTATCTTTCCAGTATAAAAAATAACATATACTGGGTGTAAGGGGAACGCTTCCGAAAACGAAGATAGGTGCTGGTGAATAGTGATACGAAACCAAGAAAAAAAAATGCGATTCTTTTTTTAGATTTTTTCATATATATTTTTTTGCATTTTTCATACATAACCAGCTTTGGGCAGTTAAATAAAACTCATAAATAATGAAAAATGAAAAAAAAAATATGAAAAAATCTAAAAAAAGAATCGCATTTTTTTTCGTGGTTTCGTATCAGTAATCACCAGCACTATCACCTATCTTCGTTTTCGGAAGCGTTTCCCTGACACCCTGTATATTAATTTGGGCTTTGTGCTATCTGCGTGCCAAATTTCATCCAAGTCCGTGCAGCTATTCCAGCGTGAAGAAGTACACATACACAAACTTTCACATTTATAATATTAGTGTGATTATTTTCTCTTGTAAATTGTATTATCTTTTGTCTAGGAAAGGGCAATTAGCGTTGTTATTATTTTTATGTAAAGAAAGTTTTTTTTTTCAATAATTGTCTGTACCTTTTAGTTATAAAAAAAATTGTGGTTTAAAAAGTATACCTCAACAAAACACTTTTATTTTTCAACGTTGTAAAGAAACACGCAATGAACCTATTAAAATACCTGAAAGACAACAATGATAGAGCAATTCTGTATAAGTGTCCAGCTCTTAAAAAGAAAAATGCGGTAGCTATTACGAACGAAGCTTGTAGACTTTCCGTATATCAATGTCTTCCTCAATTTTTTTTCTCCCAACAAGCTTCAAGTTTAATGCAAAATGTAGAAGGCTTCCTATTGTTATTAATGTAAACAATATGTCTGACGATCTTAGTGGTCTGAGCTGAATGCACCGACGTTAAGTCTACAAAAGTTTGCGTCAATTCAATTTGTGTTGTAAAGCTCCGTTTTCAGGCCAAAATGTTGCTGATACACCTTTTAGTGTCATACTCGGGCTACATGCGTCGAAAGAGTACTCCTTAGTGACTTTTATCGAGAAAGAGGAACAAATATATACATATTTTATTATTTAAATTGAGAGCTAATAATAAATTGATTGAATAATCATATTCAAATTACTGGTTTCTACCATTTCCTATTTCTCTAAAATAATTATTTTGTTAAGTAGGTAAGGTATGTGATAATTATAAAATTGTGTGTTCTTTATTCACTTTTAGTTTTTTGTTTTCTTGAAAAGGTACTGTACAGATTTAGAACTCTACATTCCCTCGTTAATTAGCGAAGAAACATCAGAGTACCTTGTGCGAGTTTGACAAATATCGCAAATTTCTATCGAATTAATCAACTTTCATTTATAAATCAGTAGTTCCTCTTAGTTTCAGTCAGGGCCGCTACGGTAAGTGTTAAACTCCCACTAGGTACACCAAAGTGTGCTCTTAGGAGAAATAACAATCTAACAACAAATATTCTTAGAGAACAAAAGTGGCTTCTGAACTCAAGCAGTTAAGAATCATATTAAATCTTGGCCAGTTATCAGTTCATTGCTACTTTGAGATAAATAAATAGTTTAAGCATTAGGTTTCTAAATAATTTTCACAGTTACTAACTCTAACGCTGTGTAAGTAGCTACAAGTTAGTCCAAACGACTGATTCGCTTTAGAATATACAACTTGCGCAGTAGAATGAAAAGACACATGGTACAATTTGTACTGATTTCTTGACCCTTTTCTGTTGTGAGCCGTTTTTTGCTCTATTTAAAGCCGTCTACCACACACAGTGAATTTTCTATAATATTTTAAGTTGATCTTAAAACAAATTTCATGACGCAAAACGTGAATTAACAACATCTGTCTCAATAACAAATCAGACTGTTCATGTTTACTTTTCCAAATTGAGAGTAAAAACTTTTCCCAGCCAGCAAAGCGTCAAGTAAAGCTATAGTATACAATATAGAGACAAGTAGATGGAAAGCAGTTTACATATAGACTCGCAGACTTTTCCTTGACAAACAATGAACGAACAAACCAAAAAACTTAACTGAACCGCATACGACATAGAGTCGAAACACAAAACTGCGATGCGACGTTGCATCGCAGAAATCTCCGAACTCGCACGACGCTTCACGAAGACATGCGACATGAAACGCGTCGCACATTCCTGCGATATATGAATGGTTACCTTGCCGCACGAAATCTCATCGGATCGTAACGCAACAATTCGCAATTTTGTGTTTTGACCCAAAGGCACAAAGGTACGAAAGGTATACCATAATATATAAAACAAAATCGGGTTAGATACATAATTTATAACTCAAGAACGGCTGAACCTATTTTAATTAAATTTGGCATACCTACAGATAGAACATAACCCATAACATATAGGTTACTTTTTATCCCGGGAAGATAAACAGTTCCCGAGGGATTCGCGATAAACGACATTCACGCGGGCGAAGTCGCAGGCATAGGCTAGTAACAAGATAAAAAAACAAAACAACCCAATTGACCCCAATTTCTTGAAAAACAACTTTATACAATAAACTCTCACTAACTACGTTTCGATTTCAAATAATTTCAGTTTCACGCAGCTAATTAAAACTTCGCAAATAAGGATCGCAAAGAAGAAATAAAGCAATAAATAAACAAATGGGAGACCCGCGTGGCGAAGTTCATAAAACAAATTCTGTTATCGTGACCCTATTTAAATGGTGTATTAATGTCGAAAATACTTTATTGAATTCTGTTGATGTTTTGTTTGAAGGGTACTGCTAAATATATTATTAGGGTCTCTAAACTATTTCAGTACTAATTGAGAGAACATGAGCATTGATATTGATGTAGAGTCCTCAATTGCTCTCCAGCAATCGCGAAAAGAGATCGTCGTTATCAACTCGCCTATCGCCGTCCATTGCTAGACCTCTGGAGACCTCCTCCAAATTGCAAAACAACACTGCGCCCTCCGCTTCTCACGCCAGTCCACTCCAACCATCTTCTGCTGATCATTGGTCCACTTTGCTAGGGGGCTACTCAAGGACTCAGTAGGACTTCAGTAGTAGTAGAGCTCCTTTGTGAAAGAACTCGCCCGGGGAAGTACTACCACCGTACCACCATACCTACTTCTCCGTCAAATAGTGATACTTGCATTGCTGTGCTTCAGTCTGAAGGGTACGGTTGCTGGTGAAATTACAATCACATGAGACTTCCATCTTCATGTCTCAGTTTGGTGAACCGACTTGCGGTATCATTTAGGTATCAGCCTAGGTGGTATTGAAGTTGTTATAGACAAAGGTAACCACTTAACATCAGGTGGGCCTTTAGCTCGTTTCGTCATCTATAAAAAAAGGACTCATCTGCTCTAACGGCCATCGGTTCTTCGACTGACATGGCCACTGCCACTTAACTTTGCTAATTCTACAAGCTACTGACATAGCACTCCGGTTCTTCTCCAGATAATCTCGTTACGATGTTATTAGTTCATAATATGTCATGGCGAGGACTTGTTTTTCTCGAATACAACATTGTTCTATTCGACAGTTTAACAAATACTAAAACAGTTGGCTTGTTATTGCAGATCCAAGCATCTCACTTAAAGGACTTTGTTGTCTGTTACAGACCTAGAAACTTAGAGCTAGCAACTTAATTGATTAATGAACTATTTATTGATCTTGTAGACATTTTGATCAGCCAGTCTGGCCTTCATAAAGATGACACAAATAATAACATAGACGCGAAGCCCGTCAGGTCAGACCTTGTCAGTATTTCGGGCTCTGACTATCCGTATCCGCCATAGATATAATATATGACAACCAGGACCGACAACTTAACGTGCTCTCCGAGGCACGGAGGGAGGGTCTAGATGTGATACGAAACGGTAACCCATCCACAGACTGACCGCGGCAAGCGCGGCTTAACCTCGCGGATCGTAGGTACAATCCATGTGGTTGTAACTTCGCCATGAGCCCCTCAAAAAAAGTACAACTACTCGTAGAAAGAATCTGTTACAAAAGTTTTGTATCATACCTACACCTGTTCAGAAATGTCAATATTGCTATTTCTCTCGGTGAAATTTCGGCTTTCCTTATAGAATGTAAGCGGTCCATATAATACAACGAGCTGTGGGTCTATTTTCTTGGTCCCGAGTGTAACACTACCGAATTGGGGTTGACGGGATAAAAGTATAGTATTATTGTTATGTTGGTAATACGATTTTATTTGAATGTGTGGCCGTTGAAGTGTAGTTGACTATCAGGTTGACTTCTGAGGTGAAAAAAAAGCTTTAGTAGGTTATTGTTATTTTTTACCACGTTTTTATTAACTATCTTTCATATGTATGCAAGGGTGTCCACTGTTCCATGTTAAGGTATTTGTCATATATGTAAATTGTAATATCATCGTTATATCGTGTATCGTTTCTATTTTCCTCTCTTCGTAGCCTGCAATGGCTACGAAGAGAGGAATACAGTGTGTCATTTTCTGGTCAAAGACGATCTAAATACTCAATGTACTTAAAATCCTTGGAGATCATAGGAAATATTATATTTATTAATATTACATTGTTTTTTCGTGTTGGAGCTGTTGAGAAGAAAATCTTGGAGTGCATGGGAATAAGCCAAGCCAAGCTAGTAGTCTTGTCCTCTATTAGGTTTCAAAACAGCCCAACGGCCAATCTGATGGATTTGATGGCAAGCGATTACTGCCGCTTCTAAACGTGACCAACATGTTACCAGCTTTGAAAACAGGAAGTCTCATAGAACACTGATGCTTGGTGGCATAAATAGATCAGATATGGTGGCACTGGAAAACCAAAACAACAAAAGTACCAATTTTTCTTGCCTTTGCTGAAAAATAAAACATAAGTTGTATTCATATCGTCACAGAGCTCTTAATATCGCCTCCTTCTACCGTTTACATAAATTGATCCTTTAAATAAATAATAACTTATCAAACGTATAATTGGTAATCAAAGTATGCTTATGCGTAGGTACATCCAAATACTTAATAAAACATGTCTGGACTTTAAAAAAGACTATGATCCCAGAGTTTGTTTCGTTATTTCTTCTCAGAGGTAGACGAGGATGCATACCATCTAGTTACAAAAAAAAACGACTTGTAATAATGTATTTAAAATCCAATTCGCAGAATAAATTATTTGAATTTGCTGGACCCTTAATTTTAGAGGCAATCCATTTAGTAATCGACTATTCTTCATCCTCCTCGCCTTTTCCCAAAAATATTGGGCTCGGCTTCCAGCCTAACCAGATGCAGCTGAACATCAGTATTTTACACGGAGCGACTGCCATCAGACCCCCGCAACCCATTTACCGTGTAATACTGACATAAAGAGATTAGAGCAGGTGTCAGACTTTCAGGGCATCTTACTACTCGTATCAACTTCCATAGATGTTCGTATGACAACCGGTACCGCGAGGTCGACTTTTATAACAGGCTCTAATTCATGGACATTTTTATTCTAAAATAAACGTTAATAACCGTCGATGTATTGAAGCTCATGTTTTAAACCTATATATAGGTTTAATTAAAGGCTTAATTGAACAAGCGGAGACCGCAGTCACCGCATCTGCGGACTTGTGGGAAGTCACGTTTTAATTTGATATGCTGGACCGTCCGTAACGGCGACCTTAGTCCGATCTATTGAGGTAATTATTGCTCTGGTAATAATGCTACTTAATGTAATATTAATTAAGCTTTTTACTTTTAAACTTTTGTGTTGCATTATTACTTATTAATATAATACGGAATGCGCTGGATGCGGAAAGCGCAGGACCAGTCGTTGTGGCGTTGCTTGGGGCAGGCCCAGCATTGGACGTCATTCGGCTGAAATGATGATGGTGATGAATATAATATGAAAGGGGGAAACATGAAAAATATTAAAATGAACCTAAAATCAAAAGACTATTATATTTCCTTGCGCTCGCGACGTGGGCTCAGTATCACACGATCTGGGCTGAGTAACGGGATATCTAAATCAGTAAAGGAAATTTCTATAGATCTTTCTATGGAATAGAAAGGGAACGGCAAAAATCCACTTCTCGTTGTTGTTTTCGTCAAAAAATGTAAGAGGGCTCCTAAAGCTAGTTCCTATAACACCAGAAAGGAATTTAAATGAAAAAAGAAACTTGCATCCCCTCGGCTCTCAGGCTACAAGTAATTTTGTAGTTATTTTTTTAAGGTTATTTTTTAAAGCAGGATGCTTAACCATTTAATGCACCTGCTGTTATTTTATGCTACTTTCTGAAAAAAAAGAAACTTCAAACGTCATCGTCGTTAACGTCGTCGTCTTTCATGGAAACGTCAACTTGGGTAGCTACAAATTATAATTAGATAGATACATGTAACTTTATTTTACATCTTAACAATTACAAAAATGTTGCAACCTTCGTTTCGTTTGTTGTATTTGTTTACTCACGCCAAATAAAAAAATTAAAATAAAAATATTTTTGGGACATTTTTTTACACAGCACCATCTAGTCCTAAACTAAGCAGAGCTTGTATTATGGGTACTAGACAATGGATATGATACTTGTATACTTTTTTTTTGTAAATACATACTTATAATACATAAGAAACACCAAGACCAACACAAACACTCATGTAGATTATACTATTTGTGAATAATGGCCCTATTATTTTTGACAAAGAATTATGATTACTAAGGATAGACAATATATCAGCTTTGTTCTTTGAGCACACATAAATCAATTAAATTTAATTACCAAGTATTGTGATTATAGAAATATTTTGTGTTATGTATTATGTGATTATAGAAGTCTATGAAACTATAAAGAAGAGATGTGTGTTGTCGTGAACGCCGCCCGTTGATTGAAAAGCGACGAGGGTTAATAAAATAATCGAAATCAGAGAATACTCTCAGCACCGTGTGTTGTGGACACTCAGGTAGTCTCCAGCTAGGTACCACAAGAACATCAGCAGGAGGACTGAGGGGCCGGCCGTTGCAGAAGAAAGATGAGTCGTACTCGTTTCTTTCAGTGGGATTTGTCCAACCCAGGTAAACAAGTGACACTCCCAAAATCTCAAATGCGAAATACAGTCCACTCAGCTTCTCCAAATTCCCGTTGATATTTCAGAATCGAAGAATCGTGTTATTTAAAGAAATGTTTAATTTTTTAATTTGATTATTCGGGGTGGTTGGAGGGCTGGAGACCTGTCACAGGTACACCTTTTTTTTCTTTTTTTTTTTTAAGCGGAGTAAATGCCTATCGCATGTCACACTGTCACAGTGTGGTTATGGGGCTCGCACGCACTAAAAACTCCGCCGTGTGCCTACTTTCGCCTTGGGTGGATGGGCCACGAGAACTGCTACGCATGACTTTCGCGATCCATCCAGCGCGGCCCACTTCAGGGCCTACATACATTAATTTTACACACTCTTTTGGCGATATCCGGGCACACCTGGGACATCACCACAACTCAAGGGCCGTGCAATGCGGACGATAGACTCCCCAATCTATCGCCCATAATGTTAAACGTGGTGTGGTGGAGATTTTATTATTTATCTTTTTACATAACATAACATCAGGCCTGTATTTCCGCGAAGGGTTAGGCAGAGGTGTATAGACAGTACACCTACATTTCGCCAGTTATGTTATGTCCCATGTAATAGGGGGCGAGCTTGTTACTATTTTATTAGTTATTATTAATTCTCTTTGTTTATCTTTACAAAATTATAAGTTTATAGGCCCATAATGCAAATTATAGTTGTACCTTGTCTTTCACTCAGTCAAATTTCAAGTTTATGGACCCATAATATTGCAAGTTATGTTTGTGCCTTGTCTGTCACTCAGTCAAATATCAAATTTATAAACCCTTAATTGCAAGTTACAACTGTGCCTTCTCTGTTACTCAGTCAGCAAATAGTCACACTGTTTTATAATATATGCAGATTGTAATCATGAACTTTTCTTCCTTTTCCCATCTCAACAAAGTGACGTACCTTTTTTTCCGACGTATTTGGTTTGGCTAACGGTTAAGTCAAATAGAGTAGGAAACAAACAGGCTCCTTACTATAAGGTTTTCACCTCTATAAGAAGCTTATAACTATTTTTAGAGCTTACCCATGTAACGTTCTAAGGGTAAAAGGTTTTCATGAATATTTTGGAAGACGCCTTTTAGGTGCACTATGCCAGCAAAGCTTTACTAAATTATGTATTATTGTTATGGTATGAATAGTGATGAGGAACTCTTGGCTAAGTAATTATCACGTGGGCACTATTTAGGCTACCCGATGTTGCAGTGTTTGCGGACGCCAGCGTAGATGACTTCTACGCCATTATGCGTAAAAAGGTAGCGTCGATGTGCGAGGGAGCCCGAACAGTGTGCTGAGTATGATAGGAGATATAAACGATACCGTATTGCTCAGTAGGTTTACTGAAATCCATGTGTTCGGAGTAAAGTGAGCCTACTGTGCGGACGGCGTGTATTCCAACCTTATTTTTTTTTCATAATAACTGTGCCTATGGACTAAGTTGTCTGATAATATTTTTTATTATTTTTTTTCATTTTTATTTATTGCAAGATCTGCAAGGTTAAGCTACTCTAGCCGCGGTCAGTCTGTGGATGGGAGACCCCTTAGCCCTATTGTTATACGAATACCTATGGCAGTCAATACAGGTAGTCAGAAGCCTAAAATTCTGACAACTGGTCTAATCTTAGGATGTTGGTATTACCCAGTAACTGGGTTATAAGGGTCTGATGGCAGTGCTTCGTGTAAAATACTGATGTTTAACCGCTCCTGGTTAGAATGGAAGCCGCATCTGCTGGGACCTGAAGCCGCATGGGCAGGGACTGAAAGCTGCATCTGCAGAGACTGGGAGCCGCATCTGCAGAGACTGGCAGCTGCATCTGCAGAGACTGGAAGACCGTAACATAATTGGGAAAAGGCTCGGAGAACGAAGAAATATCAAAAGTAATGATTATGGTATCTGTGTGTTCGTCTCTCTGTAGCACATCTGAACTAGACTTGGTTTCACCAACGATAAACTCTTTGATTAATCGACCGTTCATTGACAATTCCAGTACATTTCTCGAGTAATCGGCCTTTTAATCAGGGAATTTAACATTGATGAACACCAGCTTAAGTAAATTAATTGTAAATGTGGATTTTATAAGTTTTAGTAAGTCGGTGAACTCTGCTGGCGCATGCAGAATTCCACAGGTTTTATTAAAGTCTTGGATAATCAACAACTTCAGCATAGTGTGGAAACTTAGATGTTCTTGTAAAATTCCACCCTAACGCACGCACGAAGCGATTTTCTAAGAGCTTTATTATGCGAATTCCTTGCAAAGTAGGTAGTAGTAGTGTATGTCCCGATAAATAGTCTTATTCACGGAACAAAAAAATCGTTCCATGGTTTTAATCTAGTCGTCTTTGTATAGGTTTTTGCTGGGCATGTGTGTAAGTGACGGCCCCATATCGCTTAATTTCAGGTGAGGTGGTGGGCAAACGCAAGTCCGTTTAGAACAAAAAACAAGAAACTCTTTGTTTTACGAGAAACCGTAGGTAATATAAACCACGCGTCATGTATTTTTAACCCGCGTCTGGCCTCTATAAAATCGAACATAAATGGATTTTTTTCAATTAATTCCCATGAAAACAGAATCTCCTTGATAAATCCAAAATTTTTCACCTCGTACAACAAAACTGTGGAACCAACTTCCATCATCTGTTTTCCCAAACAAATTCTAAAAAGAGCATAATGTAAAGAGATTGATTCATCCTCCTCCTCAATTATATTGGGGTCGGCTTCCAGTCTAGCCAGATGCGGCTGAACATCAGTATTTTACACGGAGTGACTGCCATCAGACCCCCGCAACCCAATTACTGGGTAATACTGACATTCGAAGGTTAGACCAGTTGTCAGAATTTCAGGCTTCTGACTACCCGTAACGACTGCCATAGATATTCGTATGACAACCGGGACCGACAGCTTAACGTGCTTCCGAGGCACGGAGGGGTCTCGATGTGTAACGAAACGTTCACCCATCCACAGACTGACCGCGGCAAGTGCAGCTTAACCTTGCAGATCGTACAATCCGCGTAGTCGTTGCATCGCTACGAGCCCCTCTGTAAAGAGATTGATTGAGGAAAGAAAAAAAATCGCTCATGAGCAGCATTTGAATTTGCGACTCCTGGTTCAGTACACCAGTGCTTTAGCCGCTACGCTACCATTTACTCTGCTCGTAGTATCGAATTAGACTTCCACTCACAAATCGCATGCGTCATCATTTCAGCCGAAAGACATCCACTGCTGGACATAGGCCTCCCTCTAAAGGAGATATGCCATAATCGCCACGCTTGGCAGACGGGTTGGCGATTGCATTTGGTTGAATAAATACTCAGAGAACGCTGCTGCCCATCCTCTGGTGAACCCCTTAGTCACCTTTTACGACACCCACGAGAAGAGAGGTGGTGCTATTCTTTGCGTCGGACACCACACGGCACATCGCATTGCATGCGTAATTGCGTTAAAAATAATTAGGGCATAATGTCTTTTAAAAGGTCGGCAACATATTGGGAACTCCCCTGGTGTTGCGGATGTCCATGGGCGGCGGTAATTGCTTACCACCATGTGTTCCGTATGGTGCCGGAATTAAAGAATTGCACCACCCTATCTCTTCTCATGGGTGTCGTAAATGGCGACTAAGGGATTCACCAGAGGATGGTCAGCAGCGTTCTCTGAGTATTTAACCAACCAACTGCGATCGCCAACCCGCCTGCCAAGCGTGGTGACTATGGCATATCTCCCAACATGCTTGGGGGAGGCCTATGTCCAGCAGTGGGCGTCTTTCGGCTGAAATGTTGATGATGATGATGATGTGACCCACTTGCTTGTATGCCCAACTCTATTAAAAAAAAATCTTGTATAACTTCTGCAACTGACGATCAAATTCGTATGAGCTCAGGAATTCTATAACCCAGGCCTTTTTCCTCCGTCCGTAAAAGATAGACTTTTACTAAAAATCCTTACTCAATTTCGTTTTCCTATAAAATATATTGATATTCATGTCTCGTATCACACAAATAATATCGTATGTTTTATTTACTCAACCGGATTCCGCTGACGAATCCTTTTCGTTTCCGAGGCACGATTTCAGAATATTGTTAGTTCATATAAATTACTTTAACAGGAAAATTGTGGTAAAGTTTTGTAACGCTCATCCTCGTGATATCAGAAGGTTAACGTCCACTGTTTGGAGTGGAATCGAACTCGACGTAGGATTTATTCACTTTATCTGTATTTGTTGAACAAATTCTGATATAGGCCAGTCTTTAAACATGAGCCTCCTCTTGGTTATTCTACAAAATAATTTCGATCCCAATCTTATTCCGATTCCAAAAATTGACAATAATGATTAAAAAAAAATATATACACAGTAAAATGTTTCAATTCTAAGAAGGATTAATTAATTTCGAAAATACTAAATATTAATAATTCTATTATTTTAATGCAAATGCGCATGCGATTTTGCTCCGCATGCTTCTTCTATAAGAAGCATGCGGAGCGAAATCGAAACCAAAAGACCACGTCACCTAAAAACATATTCAAAGTGGAAGTTAGAGGTGCAGTCTCATTGTGAACTATTAACTATTAGCTAAGACCTATTTTGTAGTTCAAGAAGAGCTACACTATACAATTTGATCTACAAAGCTAGACAGAAATGGAAATATAATAGTTTTCTAGTTTTCTAGTCATATTATTTACTACATACTAAAATTCCAATTTCGTTGGTCTAGTGGTTGCAAGCGCGACTGCCGAGCGTGGGGTCCTGGGTTCAATTCCCGGGTCGGGCAAAGCGTTATTGGGTTTTTCATTAGGAAATTCTCAGTAGCAGCCCGGAGTCTGGATTTGTGCCCGGTCAGTGGCAATAGGCTCGCCCCCTATTACATGGGACTATAACATAACTGGCGAAATGTGGGTGTACTATTACACCTCTGCCTACCCCTTCGGGGAAATACAGGCGTGATGTTATGATCATCATCATCATCATTTCAGCCGAAAGATGTCCACTACTGGACATAGGCCTCCCCCAAGCAGTTTGAGGGGATATGCCATAATCGCCACGCTTGGCAGGCGGATTGGCGATCGCAGTTGGTTGGTTAAATACTCAGAAAACGCTGCTGCCCATCCTGCTGTTCACCAGAGGATGTTATGATGTTATGTTAAAATTCCAGCTCAGCTACTGCGACTGGTGTAGTATCTACTCGCTCGCAGTTTGACGTCTATGGACATAACTACGATATTTAACGGTTTTAAGGTTAATAGCTTATTAATGAATATGACTGCCATTGGCTAATAGTTTATTTGCCAACTAACTCATAATTAATCATTATTTACGGCTTTACTCACGTGATACTATCGGGTGTGCCCGACTAGTTTCGAGCTCGACCGGAGCCTTTAATCGTGGGCTGGTTGCGTGGCGGCGTCGCGGTTGAACTGCGGAGGACACAGCGCGCCGTGTAGCGTGTAGGTCCTCGTTAGACCAGCATGTCCAGTTGAGCCTGGAGTGTGACACAGTCAGCAGTGTGTGTACCGAGAAGAATGCACCTGAAGATCCTGACACGACGAGTGACGATGATGCAAGACCGCCACCTAAACCGAACCCTCCATCGTCGTAAACTCAGCGTTACACGGCGCGCTGTGTCCTCCGCAGTTCGTCCACGACGCCGCCGCGTAACCAGCTCATGATTAAGGCTCCGGTTGAGCTCGAAACTAGTCAGGCACAACCGATAGAATCACGCGAGTAAAGCCGTAAATAATGACCAACTAACTCATAGTTAATAGCTCACTATCTAATAGTTAATAGCTCTCAATGGGAAAGCGTGGTCTCGAGTCTCGACGACACTTGAGTGATTAAAGATCAAATCTCTGCTCAAATACCGAAACAGGCGACAGTATAAAACAAAGCCAAACTCAGCTGAACAGTGAATAAATCTATGCTGGAGGAGTGTTCTAAAATTAAATCCCAACTCAAAGCTAGTTTTAAACAGTGATTAAAACTTGAGGAACGTTCTGTAATACGGGCCTTAATGTACAGCTACATTAAGGTCTTTCAATAGATTTTGTAATTTGGTAATTAAAACTTGACAAATAAATCGATTCAGCATATTATATAACTGATTAAAATCGAATGCGGATCACTTTTATAAATCTCTTTATAAAAACTACCATACTTAACTGTAAAAAAAACTATACAAAATAAATATTGGAGAATATCCTCACAAGTTTAAGTCAACAATGTTTGTTCGCCATAAATATCATATCAGTCGTGTGGACTAACTGCCAGCCAACAAGCCAAGGACTATAACAGAACCTATGAACAGTACGTTATCGTACATTAACTGCTAGTTACTTGTGTATAAACCATTAAACGGATCATTCTTGGAGTATAAATGAGACAAGGTATCAGTGGCGAAGGGTCCATATAACACGATTCCCACCGGCTTCCCTTTAGGAATTGCTTAAATACAGATCAACGACATTTCTATGCCAATTTATTGTTTTAAAGTACAAAAAAAGAATTCAAAATTAAATTAAAAGTTGTTAAATTGTTTTATTTTATTTTATTAAAGTGCGATCTTAGCTATTTTAGGATTTTTAGGTACCTGCGGCTACTCTTCTGGAAATGCTCACCCTTCGCCACTGCAAGGTATGTATGTTTAATGCATCACAAATTCATGAAGGTAAGGTAATTAATAAAATCTTATGTTTTCGCGATCTCTATACAATTTCACTAGTAATTTCTTATTTTTAGTTGCCACTTTTATTTTTATTCTCTTTTGTTTTCTATTACAGTTAGTTAACCTTGGCAACAGTTAACGTCTGCTAATAGTTCAAAATTTTATCTATGAAAATTCTACACAATTTTTTACCTATGGCATGAATAAAACTACTAATAAAACTCCACAAACAATTTTTTTAATAACTATGTTACTGAGATCTACGACGCCAAAAAAGTAGCTTAAAACGCAGATTTCTTGAGTTTTTTTGTAATACGGCTCTTAACGAGACTTCCTTTTAAATATAAGTGGACTGCATAAAAATAGGCTTTTATTGCTGTACTACAATTTGTACTAGAAACTAAGAAATGCTTGCTGTGCAGCACGTCGATGAGCCGAGTGAAGGAAAATGACGGTGTAGGGGCGCGCAAGCGGCCAGTCTAATTCTTGACCCCCAGCCCCCTGCTGTCTCTGTTGTGTGAAGCTGCGACGTGCCACCAAAATCATAATTATTTAAATGCAGTTCTATAAAATTCTAAATAAGAGTAGTTAAATAATCATGCACTGTTGTTCATACTTGAACAGAGAGCTTACGCTTCTTATGACGCGTTCTACAGCTTATTTCATTCATACTCTAAGATAAAAACCATTAACGGGTCCATTGAATAGCTCACGGAAATGGTTTCTTTCATTTTACGACATTAGTTGCTGGGTAAATGGCCAACATATTTCGTGTTAGGCGGATTACCTACGTAACATATTGTTGCGGGAAAAATAAATCTGATGTTGTTGCTTGTTTTTTAATAAATATGTTACCTATATACTATTTGACTTTTTACAGGAGAGCGTTATAGAATAAAAATGAATTATGTTCGTTGAAAATAATCAGCGTCGCAGCTAGGGGCTGGCCACGAAGGCAGCTTCCGACGACGTTATTCTGTCGACGCCGGCTGTCGCTGAAAACCAGCGCTGTGGCTCTGCTCCGTGCATGAGGCACAGCAATATACTGAGCGTTTTGCGCGGATGTGACGCATATCATACCACACTTCTTGGCTCTGTACCTGTATTTGTTCTATGTTAGCTTATTGGCTAACAATAAGACAAGCCTGCCTCGACTCGACTGCCTCGTTGGTCTAGTGGTCGCAAGCGCGACTGCTGAGCGTGGGGTCCTGGGTTCGATTCCCGGGTCGAGCAAAGTGTTATTGGGTTTTTTCATTAGGGAATTCTCAGTAGCAGCCCGGAGTATGGATTTGTGCCCGGTTAATGGCAATAGGCTCGCCCCCTATTACATGGGACTATAACATAACTGGCGAAATGTGGGTGTGTGAAGAGTACGCTGGTAGGCAAGGCCTTGTATATAATGCCGTAAAAAGTCAATACATGGTCTTTCAGGTCGGCACCAAGTGCCCACAACATGTTCCACCTATTCGCTTGAATGGTGTTCCTTTGGAACGGGTGAACCAATTCAAGTACTTGGGGCACTGGGTAACAGCCGACCTTAGGGACCATGTAGACATCGAACGGGAGCGGAGGGCGCTGTCAAAGAGAGCTAATATGATAGCCCGTAGGTTTGCACGTTGTTCAAATCAAGTAAAGATTACGCTTTTTAAAGCCTTTTGCACCTCTCTATACACGTGCAACTTATGGGTTTCCTACACACAAGCTGCTTACAGTGCCCTCCGTGTCCAGTATAATAACGCGTTCAGGGCGGTATTGGGGCTGCCCCGCTTCTGCAGTGCCTCGGGCATGTTTGCGGAAGCGCACACCGACTGTTTCCACACCACCATGCGTAAGCGGTGCGCGTCCTTGGTGCGCAGGGTGCGGTCCAGCTCCAATACTGTCCTGGCGATGATTGCTGGGCGACTGGACTGCCCTTACATCAGGCACTGCTGTAACAGACATGTTGCTGGTAGTGCCTGAATGTCAGTGAAATGAATGTGATTGTGAATGTTATTATTGTAATTATAAATATGTGTTTTGTGTCTATATTTTATGTAATTTTATGTCATATGGGTACATACCTGAAATAAATGCATTTTATTTATTTTTATTTTATTTATACACCTCTGCCTACACCTTCGGGGAAATACAGGCGTGATGTTATGTTATGTTATGTTAGCTTATTGGCTAAAGCACTGGCGTACTGAGCCAGGAGTCGCAGGTTCGAATCCTGCTCATGAGAGATTTTTTTCTTTCCACAATTTAAATCCTGCTCGTAAGCGATTTTTTCTTTCCACAATTTAAATCTTTAGAATTCGCTTCGCATGCGTAAAATGCGTTAAAATAATAAAATAATTGTTCTATGTTCTTAAATTTTTTGGTAATTTTGTGCGTCACTTTTGACGCACATAAATATTTTTTTTTCTTTCTTTTCTTCCAGGGCGCAAATCGTAAGGGGGCGCACTCGAAGACCCGCACCCTGCACATTAAGAACTTACCCTAACTTAAAATCCGAATTTATGCTTGTCTCTTCTTAAAAAATAAGTTATGGGGGGCGCCAAGTTCAAATATTGATCTGGGCGTAAGTTTTTGGGGGTGAAAAGTTCAAATCTTGACCTGGGCATATGTATTGGGGGGCGCAAAGTTCAAGTCTTACCCTGGGCGTAAGTTTTGGAGGGGCATAAAGTTAAAATCTTGCCATGGGTGTATGTTTTGGGGGTGCAAAGTTCAAATTTTGCTCTGGGCGTAAGTTTTGGGGGCGTGAAGTTCTAATCTTGCCCTGGATGTAAGTTTTGGGGGGCACAAAATTCTAATCTTGCCTTGGACGCTCTTGTGCTAGCTTGTGCTGACGACACTGAAAATTATGCACCTTTTTCTAATCCTAAAGAACACACTGACTCGCTTGATTTTACACATGCTTTTATTTTTCCACACTTTTTCTAAAAAGGTATCGTTATAATATTACTACACATTCTATACTATGCTAAAACGAAATAACTAGACGCCATTTAGGTACAATGTTCTCCAGAATAAAAGTAAATAAGTACCTACCAAGACAGTTCAATTCAATTTCCTTTTCTTTTGAAACACACCCATGATACTACTTTCCTATAACATCACAAACAAATAACCAAATTTTCCTTTCCCTTAGGGTTTGAGGATCAATTTACATTACAATTAAGAATACTCTTGCTAATGTGTTCTAGTACGATTTAATATAATTGCCTAAATGTTAGTCTGAGAACTATTAACTAATACTGTAGCAATTAAGATACCAGCGTGCCTGTAATTAGAGAACGAATTTGTAATGGCTGTCTCGCAGATTAGGTTATATAATTATGTTCAAGTTGTGGGACTTGCGAGTCAGGTACAGGACCTTTGCTATGCTAATCGTTACATACATAACATCTTTAATCTTTAGATATATATTACAGAAAAAAATATCGCTCACGAGTACGATTCCGACTCCACCACCAGTGCTTGTGTACACCGTGCTTTATCCGCTAAGCTATTAACTCTGCTCTTGGTGTCAAATTTAACCTCCACTTTGTATCCGTCTATGAGTGACATCACCTGCATCTTAATAAGAAACAGACGTGTTCTTTAACTGACTCAACTAACTTTGCAGTTAATTCAAAGTCGTATAGATGTGCCTACTATTAGTTACTAATTATTTATTACATTAACGCATTAACGCATGCAGAGCAAAATCTAAAGATATAAATTGTGGAAAGAAAAATTCGCTCACGAGCAGGATTCGAACCGGCGACTCCTGGTTCGGTACACCAGTGTTTTATCCACTAAGCTACCGTAAACTCTGCTCGTGGTGTCGAATTTAACCTCCACTTTGTCTTTGAGTGACGTCAGCTACACCTTAGACCGTGTTCCTTAACCGACTCCACTAACTTAAGAACTTCCACAATTTACATTTTTGGAATGTGGAATGTGTTAATACGTTTATATTATAAATAATCATTAATCTTTGTTAAGTACGACCCTGGGGAGGACAGCAGTACGTGGTGGTCGCGTGCTACTGTGGGGAAAACAATATTGTTTTCCCGGGACGTGCCAAAGGCATAGCACTAGAGGGGCACCGGCGCGGCCCAATGGAGTTCCCGGAGCTCCTCTATTTTGTGCAGAGGAAGGCCACCGTGTGGTTTTAGTCGGTAAGAGTCCGACATACCCCTCCGCCCTCCCCAGACGGAGGGTATCCATGAGGATTTCCACCCGAAAACGAAAAAAAAGGTATAAATGTTAATTTTTTTTAAACAATTTTGCTAATTTATTTGTCAATGTGTAGCTTTGGTCTTTTCAATTCTTTGGTTATATTATGATTCCAAAATAAAACAAAAATACCTCAAAAATACATTTAATAAACCCTCCTTAAAAAAACAACTTATATAAACCCTAATTATGTGTGTTTTATACTAAAATCTATTTTTTGCGTACATTACGTTTTGTTTGAAGATTCGTTGTGACCAACATTTTGCAAAGGGAGAACAAACACAAGCCAGACAATGTACAAACTCATTATCTAATGCCTTTTGTGCACACTGGCTTTCATTGGCACGATCTCAAAGACCAGTAATATTTGTCATAATTTACTCTTTACGTATTATGTATGTCGCATGTTCATGGAGCCAAGCACGTTTTTTTTTCCAAAATATTTTTATTGAACGATAATAATATGATAAGGCTTGAAAATCAGTATTTTAAAAGCAAAACAGGGTACATGTTTTGCAATTTCGGCGGTACCTCCAGTCCTGTGCCTATAACTCTCACCGGAATATCCTTACCGATTAGCTCCGACTTTCGGTACCTTGGGTCACAGCACTATTATACGGGACGCCTAGGACATCCAGCGATCTTTTGGTGTAATTGACCCATAGATTGCCCGTATAGGTACTACTCTGGCAGTAAGCCTTGAAAAGAGTAATTTTTACTATGTCTGTACACCAAGAAAATCTACCGGCCAACATATTACTGCGGACCGCTAGGGCCCTACGCTCCCTCTCAATGTCCACATCGTCCCTAAGGTCGTTGGCAAGAAAATGCCCTAGATATTTAAAATTGGACACCCTATTAATTACTGACCTGTTCACACGTAACTCGAGTTCATCTTCACGGCGTTTCAAATACAAAATACAAATCATTTATTCTGCAAATTGGATGTTAAAAATCACTTTTACAAACTTTACTTACTTAACTTAACTTTACTTTTACTTTTACTTTTTTTTTTTTTTTTTTTTTGCTGCTGACCTTAAAGACCATGTCTTCACATTTATTTACATTATATATTAATGGTTTCCATTATATATAATACTGGTTCCATAGCACGTTTTTAGTCTTTGGCATGATAGAGGCCATAGTAACACATATTCTGTGAAACTACTATGAGGCTACATATTACGGTTAAAAAGATACAACCCTGTGACAGACATACGGACGAATGGACCGATGGCATAGACTTAGTAATACGATCCCGTTGGCACCCTTTAGGCATGGAATCCGAAAACATTAGAACCGGCTGCCTAATTGCGTAACTCACTCGCGATCGCATTCATCTGGATTTCAATGTTCATTGCTCCGTGTGTTTTGACAATCCGTCAAATTGACAACTATGTACCACGCAATGAATATTGCTGTAATTTCAAAATGAAAGCTGATGTCAATGTGAATGCATTACACAATTACCCCACTGATCCACACGGAGTGAAGGAAATTCAAGTTAGCCTTAAAAGGCTACGTTTAGTACAGCTTACGCGCACCTGTGAGACGGCGAACATTTTACGTGCCACTTGCTGATGTGTGCTCCATCGATTGTTTTTATACTTCAACTTTGAGCGGAACTTTGAATGAAACACTCTCGCTCTATGTTTTATTACTCTAAGCCAAAATCAATAACACTTCTGATTTATTACCATCACGACGAATTTGCGATCTGCTGTTTCCTCTAGCACTTAAAATAAAACCTCTCATTTTGCCCCGCTGCCATAAATGCATTAAAATAGTAAATTAAAATCTCTGCTATTTTCTAAAGCAAACAGTCCAACTAGTAAAAGGAGAATTCATAAAACAGTAAGGTTGATGACAACAGCCGAATGAAAAAGGTATAAACAAACTGAGGAGGCGTTATGGCGGAATCGTGACAAGACTCTCTCGTTGTGGCTTCCAGGCCAAGACACAAATTGTTCCCAGAATGTTTGCAGACAAATAAATAGAAATAGTAATGAATGCGTTGAATAAAATGCAGCTTTTAGTGTTTGGTTAAATATTTTTTGTTTGGACGTTGTGTTTTGTTTTTCTTTGAAAGAGAATGAACTTAAAACGAAAGTAAGTGTAGAAAAGTTGTATCGAATGTCGGTGATCCATTTCAGTATTAAACCATTGTACCGCTTGGAAATTCACAAATTTATCCACACATTGTTGTGGCAATTCTGATGACAATAAATTAACAACCAACAAATCGTCAACCAGCCATCTTAAATTACATTATTGAAAAGGACTACCTTCTGCTTTTCTATGACACATTTTTTCCAATTGTTAAAAAACTACGAGTGTTTTAAACGAATTTTAAGTATTTTTTAAAATCTTTATTTATTTAAGGAGCTTTGTTCATATGTAACATGTCACCCCCATAAAAAACATAGATCGTCTCAACATAAATCGTAATGAAAATATTATGTACATATTTCGTTTTTATCTTTTTTTTTTCACTTGTCTTCAAAGCGATTTTTCCACAATTGAGTGTGAAAACCGTGTAATTACGATAATATGGTGAAAATAGTTCATGCTCCAAGGTTTTACTGCGTCCTTGACCCTGTAGACTATAATATGTATCCACTATTTAGTTAGAGTAGCCTTTACTTCCTTTGACCTCATAAAAGCATATTATGTACAATATACACCCATGTAAAGCTGAAGGAAGTGGATTACTTTGACGCTAGCGGAGAAGGCAGGCCGGCAATTGCCTTTTATGTTTGTGTTTTCAGCTAAAAATAGACAAACTTATCTCTCTCTGTGTCATGAGGTAAAATATTACATTAAGAGAATAAGTATACTACACTCAATATTTTATAACCCTTTACATTCCGGTTGCCATGGTTTTGAAGATTTTATTACACCTTAGAACGTTAATTATGATTATACGGGGAAAGCCATATTTGAAGGTTCCCGGAAGTTTAAGATAATGATGACGAATTACATCTTATTTAATGTTTTTGTAACGCGACTTTCACCACTTCGAGCTTGTTTCAC
Source organism: Asteroscopus sphinx (assembly GCA_949699075.1). NCBI lineage: Eukaryota > Metazoa > Arthropoda > Insecta > Lepidoptera > Noctuidae > Asteroscopus > Asteroscopus sphinx. Next base: position 20,751,292 of record OX453013.1, read on the forward strand.
CCCTTTGACTTAACAATATATTATGAGAATGATTTCAACTGTGTATGTCTTTATGAATGATTTCCAACATCATTTTTAACCCCTGACGCAAACAGAGGGGTATTATGTGTTTAACGAGTGTATATTCTGTATGGTAATTTTTGGGTAGAATTTCTGCCTTGGTATCATTTTATTGAAATTTACCTAAGATAGTTAGATTTCGTGGTTTTCCTGCAATCTAGAACACAGTGTTTGATGGAGTTATTTTATTACCTATTGACTCTATTGATTGGTAGTATAAATTTACAGGGTGAATTTTTTGACATAAGTACTTGAAGGTTCGATTCCTGGCTAAAGAAAGACACGTTTAAAAAATCTTTGAACGTAGTATTATTTGATTTAAAAAACGAAATGAAGACTTTTTCAAGTAAAATGTCCTATTTTAAATATTTTAAGTAGGTTTCCTCCATGTAGCATAGCGATGGGACACCGTGTACTTACCTTGGATAAAAAATGCAGAATTGCCGTTGCTAAATACCTTATTATCTCTTCATTAATGTAGGTACTGAATTTCAACATAATAACCGAATTAAGTTTTTTTTACTTGTAACATGGCGTAAAAACTATTCCAATCGATTTTCCTAGTCATTCTGAACAAACAACTTTCAGGTTATACAACGTGTTAAATAACTGAAAACCTCTTAAGGGGTCATTGCACTCATCATTATGAACAACATTTACTATGCGACCAAACCTGAAATCGCGAAAAAAATACCAGCTGATCCCTACACTTGTGTTCACATAAATCGATTTTTTATTGTGTTAAATTTCAATAACAACATAACATAACATCACGCCTGTATTTCCCCGAAGGGGTAGGCAGAGGTGTACTGTACACCCACATTTCACCAGTTATGTTATAGTCCCATGTAATAGGTGGCGAGCCTATTGCCACTGACCGGGTACAAATCCAGACTCCGGGCTGCTACTGAAAATTTCCTAATGAAAAAACTCAATAAAACTTTGCCCGACCCGGGAATCGAACCCAGGACCCCACGCTCAGCAGTCGCGATTGCAACCACTAATTAATAACCACCACCACCACTAATTTCAATAACGCGATGTATAAAATATGAAGTTACAATATTTACTGTTAATTCCACCAAAACTAGGTCGTCAAGCTTAGATGCAATATACAGCACCACCCTTCCCGCCCATAAATATATGTACATGCAGAAGGTGCAATTAATTTATTATGCAATATGCAAACCAAACCGATAATCAACATGTGTTATGCACTTCCACGGAGAATCCTCAGAAGATGTTGACTTGTCGACCATTCGGACCGAGTCCGTGACAAAAACCCGCAAAATGCCTTATTGTGCTGTTTCTAACTGCAGAATCAAAAGCTGTAAAGTACATTTGATTAAAGTAAATTTAAAAAAAATAATGACGTCAATATGGGAGGCATAGTTTGTTCGAAAGTTGCCATGCCTGAATAGCAAATAAAATTGTGATTACAACCATTCTATCTCTATCTATTTCAGTGGTACGGCGTACTTGACAACTGGCTACGAACGAATGGACTCTCGTAAGCAAAGCTGTAAACTCAAAAAAAAATAGCAATTTTCAGCACTGTGATATAGATACATCAGCAATAGTGCTGCTCGTCTATGATCAACAAAATAAATAAATACTTGGCCAAAATATATGGAAAAGCTGTTTTTGTATGAGCACAGTTATCCCATTAGTGTCATTGGTGAGTTAAAAATAAGTTGCTTGACATGCCGTTCAGTACTCATTAGACAAAGGAAACGCCTAACCGGTGGGGCAATTGTGTAATGCATTCACTTTGACATTAGCTTTCATTTTGAAATAAAAGCAATATTCATTGCGTGGTACGTAGTTGCCGATAGCACGAATTGTCAAAACACACGGAGCAATGAACATTGATATCCAGATGATTGCGAAGGCGAGTGAGTTACGCAATTCGGCAGATGTCCTTCCAATTAATAACAAGGATATTATTTAAAAAAAACTCCAAACTGAGTAGTGAGCATTTTCTTGTTGATTTAAATGATGACGGGGTAACATCAACCCCATAGGTTGCTTTTTATGCAATTTTCTACAAATTTTCGAGTGCTATATATAAGGAAAAACTTTGAGCATTTAATTAACACTTGCAAAGTCACTGATTCTGGAAATATTTGTGCCCGGTTAATGGCAATAGGCTCGCCCCCTCTTACATGGGACTTACAACAGAACTGGCGAAATGAAAAACCTCTGCCTACCCCTTCGGGGAAATACAGGCGTGATGTTATGTTATGTTGTTATGTTAAGTCACTGATAGAGTAGTACTTAATAATTTCTAAAATGCAGAAATGCGACTGAAGTAAGAAGCAAATTCATTACTATTTTAATTCCCCGTAAAATTCATTTAAATGTCTTCTCGTGACTTGGTAGTTCAACCTTTTAGCCAACTTAATTCAATCCCATTGATTTTAAGTTATTCGCAACGGGATTAAGCAATAGGTCTCTGTTAGTCTGTTTTTTTAGGGTTATTTTAAAATCCTTTGATGTTGGTAGTAGTCACGAACTCAATTTGGAGACTTGGTGAATTGGTATTTTGTTGTTTTATAGTCTATGGCAAAGTAAAAGAATCTATTTAAGAGTTATGTCTGTCAAGCTTATTATTTTAAGCCGGTGTTTATGACACACGAACAGAACAAACGATAGAAGAAAAGTGATAATTTGCTTACTACTGAACCTAATTGTTAAAACAATTATTAGTGCAAGTAGTAGTCCGTTGTCCTATTAGTTATGAGGTCCTACATTATTAATCCAAGTGGTGAATCTACTTATCATAACCAACAACATTTACTATGGGACCAACCCAGAAAACGCGAAAAAAATATCAGTTGGTTCCTACATATTTGTTCACTTAAATCGATAAAATGTAGGGACCACCTGATTTTTTTTCGCGATTTCTGAGTTGGTCCCATAGTAAAAGTTGTTCATAATGATAAGTAGATTCACCACTTCAAATATTTAGGATTAATAATGTAGGACCTTATATACAGTCTGCTGCACCAATTGGTTAGCCCCCTCTCGAGCATGAGGGGAACCAATTATTGCAGCTGACCTTACAATGTAGTTAATTATTATTTCCTTCATTAAATTACTAGGTATAAATATTATTTTACATTCTTAAATGTTTAGCATTAAAAAAATCATTTCATCATCATCATCATCATCATTTCAGCCGAAAGACGTCCACTGCTGGACATAGGCCTCCCCCAAGCATCGCCACAACGACCGGTCCTGTGCCTTCCGCATCCAGCGGATTCCCGCGACCTTCACCAGGTCGTCGGTCCACCTTGTGGGGGGCCTACCCACGCTGCGCCTTCCAGTACGCGGTCGCCACCCCAGAACTTTACTGCCCCATCGGCCATCCGTTCTGCGAGCAATGTGCCCCGCCCACTGCCACTTAAGCTTGGCAATTCTTCGGGCTATGTCGGTTACTTTCGTTCTCCTGCGAATCTCCTCATTTCTGATTCGATCACGCAGGGACACTCCGAGCATAGCCCTCTCCATTGCCCTTTGAGTGACTTTGAGCCTTCTTATGAGGCCCATTGTGAGCGACCACGTCTCAGCACCGTAAGTAATTACTGGCAACACACACTGGTCAAAGACTTTCGTCTTGAGACACTGCGGTATTTTGGACGAGAAGATATTGCGTAGCTTCCCGAACGCTGCCCAACCGAGTCGGATTCGACGATTGACCTCTTTCTCGAAGTTGGACTTACCTAGCTGGACAGTTTGTCCTAGGTATACATAATCGTCAACAACTTCGAGTGTAGATTCTCCGATGTTTACGGGAATGGGTGCTATATGGGAATTCGACATAACCTTTGTCTTGTCCATATTCATCTTAAGACCCACTCTATCAGAAGCTCTACTGAGGTCATCGAGCATTGTACCGAGGTCCTCCATGGTCTCAGCCATGACTACTATGTCGTCGGCAAACCGAAGGTGAGTGATGTACTCGCCGTTTATGTTAATGCCTAGCCCCTTCCAGTCCAGAACCTTGAAGACATCCTCCAAAAAAAAATCATTTAAAAATATAAAAATAGTGGCCCACCGGCTTCAGGGAGTCCAAACTATTGGCAGTCAGGGCTCCAGAGAAAGGAACCTCCTAACAACACGCGCCGTATCAAGGAGTACCGCTTTCTGCATCAAGCCCTTGACCCAGCTGCCTAACGAGAGCCTTAAAGGATTGTGGTCGAGGCTCTTTGCCACAAGGCCATTAGACGTAACAACTATCAGCACAATTATTGCTGAGTCCACCTCCTATTTTACTATTATTATTACTATTCATTTATTTCGAGTTTAATGTTTGTCTGTATGAAAAAGGCCGCCAATTGTAGACTATGCTTATATTGGTTTTGGTACCATCAATATGCACTTGACTGTATAGGTAGGCTTATTAATACATTTTGTATTGTAAATAAGGTAAAAGCTTGTAATTTTTGCTTGTAAGCCCTTTTAGCTGCAAAATCAAAGTATCTCCTTCAAAATAATTAATTGTCTTTGTTAAAAGGGTACAAACTTTCCGGATATTATATTCTCAACCATTAAATATTAAGAAGCTTCTATAGTTCAAAGGCTTGTTGGACCTCTGATGGAAAAGTTAAACTGTGTTGAGTTACTTCGGTGAATTCTCTACTAGAGCAAACTTTAGCAGCTTCGGTATGAGGTTAATTAAATTATTATTGTAGTGTTAATATTATTTGTGATTCAGTTTCACCAGTTAGTTTTATAAATTATCGGTAATTATGGAAACACTATGTTTTATACTTGTATATTATGATTTCCAAAGTTTATATAAACTGTTAGTTACAATAACCTTTGCCCAGAACAACTGCAATACCTTCAAGGTTGTTACTGAGACCTAAAGATGGAAAGTGTCATGTGATTGTGATTTTAGTGGCACCAGTACCCTTCGCACCTTAACATAGCAATGCAGAAATAGGTACGGTGGTAGTACTACCCCGGACGAGGTCTTTCACAAGGAGCTGTACTACCACTAAATCTTAGTACTATTTCTGGTATTATTTTAACTAAATTTCAAGATATGATTAAAATTTTCATCAAACCAGTGGCCTCGAAAGTTTTTGGATTTAAAATCAAAACTTTGAATCAAATCTTCGAACCCAAACAAATTCTAATTCAGCCGCTACTGACAAAACCAACTCTGTTACGCGTCACTGGGTCCAAATAGATCCTGAATTATTCCAACATTCCCCGATTAGGTATTCCCTGGATATTGGATCCAGGTAAAACTTATCGGATTATGAAAATTCCCGTGTGATTGTAGTTCGGCCAAGCGGGATGTGATTTCACACTGACCAACTTCCAACTGCCAAGATTCAGTAACTTTCCTTGTGGAATGACAGACATTTTGGTTGTGACGTCGCGTGGTTACTGTGTCACAAAGGGTGGTCTAACTTATGGGGTTGGGGACCGCTTGTCACACCGTTATAAGGATAATGTATGGGGAAAGAAAATAGAGAACAGAGTCGATAATTCCACAAAATTCTTTGGTAATTCTTTTACAGTTCAGGCTGCTCGCCTGTGGAATGCTTTGCCAGTGAGGCGTGCTCAATATTTGCTTACATTTTAAAAACTGTTAAAAGATCACTACCTATCATCACTGTAATTTCCGGCAGGTACATTATGTAATATTTAGACATATTATATTGTATTAATTATGTTTATTGTATCTCATATTTGTGTAGTTGTGTTATGTATAGTATTTATGCTATGTAGTATATGTATTATATTATGTTGTTACACTGCGTACTACCCCTCTCTTTACTTAACCATATTGTCCATCCTAAGGTTGTCTGGAAGAAATCGCCTGGAGCGATAAAACCGCTCATTGTACAATTGTACATGTCTTCTATATAAGTCATATTATATGTTGCTATTTTCTTTTGTGTACAATAAAGAGTATTTGTATTGTATTGATAATGAATTATATTTAATTTGTGTTTTCTTTTCAGAAACTATTTTGTGCAACGTGGCAATGCTGCCAGTTTTCTAGGGACGTTACCAGTTTGATAATAATACGGAGGAATATTTTGAAGCTTTTCTATAGTAATTAGTTTCGTTTTAGGTTAAAGTTATCATGTAAGTTTGTAAATATATTTTTAACTCTCGATTGTAAAGCACTTTTGTGCAATAAAATTATAGACTATATTCACAACAAAAGAGATGTCAAATTGTATTTGCTTAAATTAGATTTTATAGGTAAAGTGCTGTTATTAAAACTAAAGCAATATTCGTAAGCCAGGGTAATAAATGTTCAGACAGGGTTAAAGCAACAATATTACAATAGTTTTAATGGCCAGGTATTAGAAGTTAAAATTAACTGTGGTGAAATAATGTAGCCATTAATCAGTACATAGTGTATCATGAACGGAATATAGAATTTACACATTAAAATTGCAAAGTAAGGTTTAATCTATTATTTCAAATAAGCGTTCGAGACCTTGTTATGACGCAGCGGAAAACTAATCACGAATAAGTGAGTGTTGCGGATCTCTGATTAATTGTGCCAAGCATGCGGTAGCCATGTGGCATTTCCGCCTTCTTTTCTATTGCGTGATTTCATGTAAGTTCTCAGGTCGAACAAAATATTTTAGATTACTCACTTAAAAGGTGATAGGATTGCAGGTAGATTGTTGTTGGATTTGAAATTAATCATGCAATCCGGAATAGAAATGTAAACAAAGCCATTCTCATATTTAAACACAATTCTAACTCACGAAATTCACATCAATGCCAGGCCTTCGACACTCCGTACTAGCGAACAGATTTATTTACCTACACTACTAGAGAAGCGTTAGCATGTCCAATTGTCCATACACGCTTTCGTGGGTGCGTAAATGCGATAACTCATACAGCTAATGCCAGCCTTACTGCCACGTTGCGGGTTACGTTAAATTCGTGGGGCGAGGTGAATATCGCTTCTTTACGAAGTAATAGTTAGTATTCTTTGCTGTTGCTTGTTTGCTTGTTGTTACGTTTTCACGGCCAAACCTACAAACTGCATTCGACATACGAAACGTTGATATTTATTTTAAAGTAAAAAATAATTGAAACAGTGGGCTGGCCATGTCTGTCGAAGGACCGATGGCCGTTGGAGCAGACGAGTCCTTGAGTGGAGACCGCGAATCGGCAAACGCAACGTGGGGCGCCCCCCTGCCAGGTGGACCGACGACCTAAAGACCGTGGCTGGGGGGGACTGGATGCGGAAGGCAGAGGACCGAGCGTTGTGGCGCAACTTGGGAGAGGCCTATGTCCAGCAGTGGACTGCGATAGGCTGAGTTGATTGATTGATTGAAAAAATCATTGCCAGTCAAGAGCGTTTTTATGAAGAAAATACCACCAAAAATAATTTTTTGTAATTAATTTTAATATTTAAAACAAAGTCGGGTTAGTTACATCATTTATAACTCAAGAACGGTGGATTTTAATGAAATTGTATATACAGATAAAACATAACCCGGATTATTATATAGGCTACTTTTACCCCGGAAAGATGAATAGTTCCCGAGGGATGCGCAATAAACGAAATTTACGCGGGTGAAGTCGCGGGCATAGGCTAGTTTTCTATAAAAGAAAGTCATAAAAGTAATAAAACCGTTTTTCTCCAAGCTTAATGAACAGGTCCTCAGTTGCACCTAGTCTACAAGATAAACCTTAATGTAAATAAGACATCAATTTATTAGAAGCTTTAGAAGATGCTACAAAGACGTGAACTGCAGCAAACTTCAAAGAAATAAAATCTAAGATGAATCCTGCTTAACTTAATATTAAATTAAAATTACCTTTAGATGCTATTCATAGGAGTTAGAAAGCTTTCCAATGATAAGATTTGTTTTAAGTGAGAAGACGTTTTTTTCATTATGGACCGCATATTTGGATATTTTTGAAATTGAATATCCATCAAGTCTCTACTATTAAAATAGTGTCCGCGAAATTTATTTAAACTCCGGACAGTTATAACTATAAAGAAATCTAAAGGCCATTTCTCGTAACTAAAAACGTCTAAAATATAGTTCCAAACTAATCTCAATATCCCAATAGTAGATGTTTCTGATTGCCGTTTATTGGTAACATTAACTATCTAAGTGTCACAAATAAACGGCAAACAGGAACGTCTACTGTTACACTGAGGTAATATGTACTACGTACTAGAGTAGACATTACGAACAAAAAATATCGCGCAACTTGCTGGCCGCGGAGCACGAGCGGCGCGAGCGTGGCTAAGCTAGTGAGAGTGCAGGAGCTCTAAAACGTGCTACAAACATTTTGTTGGAGGTGTCTTCTCTAGTACGTAGTACATATTACCTCAGTGTACTGTTAGGGGATTGAGAGATCTGCTTGGAACTATATTTTTAATGTTTTTAATTACGAGAATTGGCCTTGTGTGCTGTTACCACGGATAGACGAAGTTCAACAATCATAGTAAAGATAAAGATAAAGATAAAATAGATAGATAGATATAGATAGATTTTTATTTGCAAGAAACATGGTTTTTACAAAAATAAAGCCAAAAATAACCGTGCTTCTTCGTGTACAACCAGCGCTCATGCACACTCATGCACCTTAAACCATGCTCACCCCTCTCAGTTCACATATTGCGGCATTTTCCAGCAAGCAAGCAAGCATCGCAAAAGCAATTATCCTTCAGGTGCATGGTGTGTGCGCGAGCGCTGGTTGTACACAAAGGAGCACGGTTTTTTTTGGCTTCACTATGTTTGTTCGCAGCACTTCGCCTGTTGTTGCTGTTACCAAGATTTTTGTTGGGCTTGCCAACTTTATTTATTATAATCTTTATTGTACATTACACCAAACGAAAACAAAGACAATAGATTACAGAAAGATTAAGTAAGTACAATGGGCGGTCTTTAATGAAACATCTTAAAGAAAAGTAAGTACCAAAGTTCACTCGAGGCCCGAGCCCCCACCTGGGGACGCCCTTTCGACGTTGCCCAGCTCGATATGTGTCACACACCATCACCACAGCCATGTAGGGTTTGCCGGCAAGGCTGGCCGCGTACCGCGATTTCCACCCGATGCCGAGAGTCCGACTCTCGAGAAAACCTTTGAAAACCGATGAAGCAGCGGCTGCCAGGGGGTTCGGGGTCCCCCAATAACGCCCTAAACCTAGGTCCGAGCCCTTCCCGTAGGGTTACGGTTGCTGCAATCGGTGCTCTGTAGGAGCTAGCAGCGTTTTAGTTTTAGGTTAGAATTAATTAGGTTTACTTAACCTCGTCCAAATTAGTCTGATTATTAGATCATGTACCCGGGTACAAAATAATTAGTTCGAACAATTGCATATTTAGTTCGAAAGAATTAGCTGGACGGAAAAGAAAATTAACGATAACGTTTATGATAAAAAAATAACAGTTATTAAAAACAGGAGATGGGAAAATGACGAGATTAGACACGATCGTTTTATAAAAACTAGTAACACTAAGTAGTTATATTGTGATATTTTTTATTATATATCTATACCAGTCATTAATTACCAACACTAAAAATACACACAGTTTTCAATCAGGTTTCTCATTAACCCAAAATTTCTGCTACACTTGCCCAATGTTTTCTTATTTCGATAAAAAAGCGGATTCAAACGAGGGTAACAAGAGTTACTACCATGTTTTCGCACTGGCAACACCAACTTTTTTAATAACGCTCCATTATGCGAGTTGGGTATCACTTTCGATTCCATATCAGACCACTCTCGTACTTTTATAACTTTTCTGAGCCATTTTTTTGGTGGAAATTGCTCAACCGATTTAGTTTTTGGGACGTAAATTAGTTTTAGTAGATAGTGTCAGGCTGTGTTTGAAGAAATTGAACAACCCACGTAAAAATGAAGGGAATTGGTTGAATCTAATAGTTACGTAAATAATTTTTTTTATTAGTTTTTTTTTGTTGTACCTATTATTGTGGTATTCACTGAGATTATTTCTTGATAATTTTGTTTCAATGCGAAAAAATAACGAGAAACAGCGGTAAAGCTCAATTTGATTAATAAGCACAACACTTGAATGAACTCGACACCTTCCAACCTATATACTTACAACTCTCGTTTTAAGTTGTATTCTCTTAAAGTTTCTGCAAATCAACGAAAATCATTTTCACGCATATTATATATTTTAATGTCAATTGGAAAAACAAAATCATTTTGTGACTACGTTTTTGTATGAAATGTGAATAAATAATTTTAATTGTATTTAAAATAATTTCATAATATCTCCAGGCGGTTGGTCGACACTTCACGTGACCAGAATGCTGGCCTTTTCTTTGGTCAAAGAATAAGCATTGCCATACAACGTGGCAATGCTGCCAGTATTCTGGGCACGCTTCCGGTAGAAAGCGATGCGGGGGATTTTTTGGATTTTTTGTAGCTTTTAGTTTTGTTTTATTTATTTTGTTTATTCTTAAGTAAGTTGTGTATATAGTTGTGTTTATGGTAACCAAATAAATATTGATTTATTTTCGTAATATTCATTTATTTTAGTTAACTTAAAAAATGAACGAATGAATGAATTTATTTGTAGAGTTTAATATTTTTGCATTGTGTTATTTTTGACTTCCTCTGGGAGCCCTAAACTAATGCGAAAAGTTGATTCCAGCCTGGTGATTATGACGTCATTTATTTATTTAGTTGCTTGAAGTACCTAAAAATCTGCTAGCGTAACTGCATACCGTGCGGTCCTGATACAAGAAATGTACAGTCACGATCCTTCCCGGTGATACACTTTGTCGACAAAGTCCCTTGAACGAATACTGCTACATTACACGTACCGACGGCTGCCGTCGAACACAGAGCGCAAGAGATTTTAGCTTTAGTGGTGGTTCACCGGAAAGTTTGCTGATAGTACCTAGAAATCTTATTTTTTCAGTCATGTATGCGGCGTAGTCACGACTCTATAGAGCGACTTGTCGTACAGGGCAGAATAGAAGGCTCAAGAGTGCGCGGAAGGCCTCCCATGCGATGGACTGATTTAATGAAGTCTGTCGTGGGCCGGCCATTACATGAATGCACCAGACTAACCGAAAGCAGGAAAGGCTGGCGAGGCATCTTAAGGCGAGCTACAGCTATAGTACATGATGGCCACGACCGCTCTGTCAAGAGCGAAACGACGAAGAAACCTAGAAATCGCGTGACTGGACTGCTAAGCATGCGGTAGTGGGGCAGGGCAAAGTGTTATTGTGTTTTTTCATTAGTAAATTCTCAGTAGCAGCCCGGAGTCTGGATGTTTGCCGGGTTGATAGCAATAGGCTCGCCCCTATTATATGGAACTTATTTATATATAACTGGTGAAATGTTGGTGTACAATACACCTCTGCCTACTCCATCGGGTAATACTGACATTAGTGTTATGTGTGTTGAAGTAAAGTACATAAACTGATGATAAAATAAAAACATAACAAACATTTTGTCTAACCTCGACGTTTCGGCCAAGTTGCATTAGCCGTGGTCAAAAAAACAAAAACAAAAATCAAATTCATTTATTCATTCATTGCATTTTGGGTATAATGTGATCACTGGGTTATAGTAATTTGTACCACCAAAATCTGCCTGAAGAGGCGTTTGAAAATTAATACACGAGCAGACTTGAAATGTTTGTTATGTTTTGAATTTTATTGTGCGAATTACGAAGGCTGCGGCCGGAGGACTTAAAAAAAACCAATTTAATTTTAAAGTGATTTAATTTTAAGTAAACTTATTACAGTAAAAATATTAATAGCTAACTAAAACCTATTGTCCCGATCGATGATGTATCAGAAGTGAGTGCCCTCATGGCACGATGCGACGGTCTTCATCGATATCGCTTATTCAGCTACTCGTGCCTCGTGTTGCGAATTAAGCATTTAACTTGTTTATTGAAAATTATTGAGGGCAAGCTTCGTCAGCGGTTTGCCTATGCTACGATGGCGTAACACCTCCACCCGTAGATCAGCAACTATTTTAAAACGCTAAGTGAAAATGTTGCTGGGAGCTTGTCTTGCTGATTATGTAATTTTGAAGTTTCAGGAACGGCGTATTCATGATTTTCAGCTCCTCTGGATACAGAATCTTTCCTGGTCTTTAGAGTTCTGGAAACATATCTCCAAATTATGAGCACAGCCGTTATGATAATTGCAAGAAATATTATAGTGTAAAACGGTATAGTAGTATGGTATAACGTTTCAGTAATTCTGTCTGCTTGTACTGGCGCCTGAAGTGTTATTCTGTCCTGAAGACTATGAAGTTTACTTAAGTTAACTGAAGCCAAATTCGCATGTATTAGACTTGTTCCTTGTGTTTCAACATTATAAGGGACCTTCAGTATTTTTACAGGTTGACCTTTAACCTCATCTCTTGTATTAATTAAGGTTAGTTCTGGTGTACGTAACGAACAGTGCAGTGGAATTGTAGCAAGATAACTGCCTTTCAAAGTGTCGTAGTCGTCATTTCCGCAGCTCATGTGAACCCTCGTTGGATTTGGGAATGAAATAACATAGTGTCGGCTGTCAAGTTCCTCTACGGCTTCTTTTGCTAATTTTACAGTTGTTAATGTACAGGATTCATCCAAAGTCTTGCTTGAAATGAAAGTTTGTATGCAGTCTGCTTGGATTTGAACGTAGTGGTTAGTTCTTTGTTCACAGAGATACCGATTATTATTTAACTTCGGGCATTCAGCCTCCATGTACATGAATGCCTTCCCATTAGTTGCTATTAAAGGATAGGGAGGAATGAGAGCCTGGTCGTGTTTATTAGGAACAATAGAAAGTCTATAAAGTAAGTAAGTATCTACTGAAACTACAGGAAATCTAAAAACTATAACTATTTTCCTATCATCGTAATAATAACCTGATTTTATTATATCATAATAGTCCCGTAACTCTAAATCTAATATATGATTACTATCGTAAATCCCCTTTAATTTATCTAACATACTACCTAAAATATCTATTCCTAACATACTATGATGAGTTGTCATAGCCCGAGTAAATGCTAGAATATTTTCTATCCTATATAACTCAGATAATAAATCTTCTATATTTTCGCTAATAATAGTTAATATTTGTGCGAAATGTGCAAAATGTATGAGTTTTTGATTGTTTTGAGTGTAACCGTCTATCAATAAATCTAAAGTGGTATTAATTTTACTTTGATTTTCGACAATTTTATTCAATATATTGTTGTGGGACAACATCCACTCTTTACTGATACTAATGTGCTCATTAAACTCATTAATAGTTTTTCTCTGGTTGTTCTGTAAAATTTCTATGGCATTATTAAACCGAATAGCATCCGTATAATCAAGGTTTCCTGTAATGCTCTTAATAACAGACCCTAGGCCGTCTACAAGGCCTCTTTTAAAACGACTAGGTTCTAAAGAATGTAACTGGTTATTGACCTTAGCCAATTTACTCACGAGATAATCTAACTGATATTCGTATAAGGAAAAGGTTTCGTTAGTCATGCGTAGCTTAAAATCCTGTAATTGAGTCTTTAGTACTGAAATATTATTTTCGATATCGTCCAGCTTCACATATTGGAGAAAAGTATGGTAATGAGTTATTAATCTAGTCGGTCCAAGTTTAAACGGTAGAAGTCCAATTCCAGAGTCTAAGGTCTCAAGTCTTATCTCCTGGCTTCGTGTCAGATGTAGGGTCGCTATCAGCACCATCCTGTAACAATTTCGCAGTCTTAGGTACTCGTTTCAGTCTTGATTTCGCTATGGGGCCACGTTTCTTAGAGGTGTAGATGTGAATAGGTAAGTCAGCTAAAACTACGTCATGGGTGTATCTAGGGGCTAATTTTTGTCGTGAGGCGACTGGATTCTTAACAAAAATCTGTTGCTGAGGCTGATACTCTTCTTCTGGTTCGCGGGTCTTATTCCTATTCTCAATTATTGCGGTACGATTGTTAAGAGAGGTTTCATTTATGATTTGGTATACTGTTTTCATTTGTTCTTTATGATTTAAGATGTACTGCTGTAACATGTGACTACTTAAATCGATGTCCCAAGGATCTCGGGCATCAAAGTGACCGGTTATTACATCAAAGGGTCGACACTTAGTGAAACTATGAATCGAACTATTGTAGGCAAGTAAAGCATAAGGCATAAGATTAATTGCAGGTTCATCTTTCTGCTGTAAACGTAAAATACGGAGATGTTCAAGCAATGTTGAGTGAAACCTTTCTATATTACCGTTATCATTAGGGCTATGTGCTAAAGTTTTATGGTGATTTATTTTATGGAGTCTAGTGAATTCAGCGAACAATTGATTCGTGTACTCAGTGCCATTATCTGTAATTATAGTTTGCGGAAAGCCATGATGAGTACAAAATTGTAGTAAGCCCTGCAAAATGCTAAGCGCTGTACCATCTCTCATAAGATACGCTTGTCCGTACTTAGAGAAGACATCTATAAAGGTTAAATATTTCTCATTCTGAACAGTAAAAAGATCCATATGAATAATTTCGAACGGCTTTATTGCTGGTGGTACAATATTAAACTTCTGTTTGATAGGATTACGGTCGTACTTAGCCTGACCACATGTTGTACATTCATTTATATATTTAGTGATTTGGTCTTTCATCTTAGGCCAGAAATACTTTCGCGAGAGGGCTAGGTAACATTCAGTTATCCCACGATGGTTTGTTTTACCGTCGTGGTAATGCCGGATTATATCCTGCTGTCTAAGGAATTCTTTCACATTTTCTAATTCTAATTTACATAGTTCCAGATTCATTGCTGAGCTCTTAAAACTGTCCTGAATTATAGGAATGATATCATACATGCTTAGAGGAGGATTGATGAGAATACCAGTTTTCACCTTCGGATTAACGTACTCTTTTATAGCATTAATAACATCGTCTATTAAGTTAGATTGTGAAACCTGAATGGAAGTACGAGTGTGTGTATCAAATGTCTTGGTTACCGTCGGTCTTTTCTTAATGTCACCTACCACAGTCATAACTATTTGTCGATGGAACATATTCAGAGGCTTGTCAGTTATAGGGACTTCAAGTATGGGGTTTTCATTACTTGTATGAGCTGTTTCAGTACTTGAGTCAGTCACAGAAGGTGGCTTCTCAGAGGGATTTGCTATCATTGAACTAACTTCATCATTATGGATTTCAACTCGCGATAGGGCATCAGCGTTGGTGTTACTTTTACCCTTTTTGTATATTACACTAAAGTCGTATTCGCCGAGTTTCAATCTCCACCTAGTGAGCCGTGAGTTAGGCTCTTTTAGATTCATCATCCACTGTAATGGTTTGTGGTCTGTAACTATCTTAAATTTGCGACCAAAAAGATACGGTCGGAAATATTTGGTAGCCCACACAATAGCTAAGAGCTCCTTTTCTATGGTACTGTAATTTAATTCGCTTTCATTTAGAGTACGCGATGCATATGCTATTGGTCGGTCAGAGCCTATTGGTCCTTGTGATAATATCGCTCCTAAAGCTACGTTGGAAGCGTCAGTGGTCAGAACAAATTCCCTAGTGAAGTCTGGATATTGTAAGATCGGGTCGTTTGTCAAAAGTCTCTTGCATCGTTCGTAACAGTCAATGTAATCTTTATTAAGTGTAATGGTCCTGCCCTTCTTTAAACATTGAGTAAAAGGTTTTGTAATTCTAGCGAAGTCTGGTATGAATTTCCGATAATAACCGATAAGTCCAAGAAATTGTTTTATCTGTTTTGCTGTTTTAGGTATGGGATATTTTTTTATGGCATTAATTTTGTCTGGATTCGGCTTAATGCCTTCACCGCTTATTATATGGCCTAGAAAAGCAGTCTCTAACTTTAAAAATTCCGACTTGTCCATCTGAATTTTGAAGTTAGATTCCCGGAGTCTTTGAAATACTTTTTCCAGGATATCCAGGTGTTCCTGGAGGGAGGTACTGAATACTACTATGTCATCCATGTAGACTAAACAGATAACGTTTTGAAGACCTCTCAACACATTATCCATAACGCGCTGAAATGTTGAAGGGGAATTTTTAAGTCCCATAGGCATCCTTAAAAATTCGAAATGCCCATGTTCTACATTGAATGCTGTCTTCTGAATATCATCAGGGTTCATTTCTACCTGGTAGAAACCACTGGCTAAATCTAAGGTGGTGAAATACTGACATTTCCCTAACTTATCTAGGACATCTGTTATATTCGGAATAGGGTATTTGTCGTCGATAGTCTTTTCGTTTAACTTTCGGAAGTCTACGACTAGCCTCCATTTCTGTTTTCCTGAGGCATCAGCCTTCTTCGGGACAACCCAAATAGGAGAGCTCCAGGCAGAATCAGAAGGTCTTATAATATTCTGATCCAGCATCTTTGATATTTGATCTCTAACTTCTTGTCGGTGTACAAAAGGATATCTATAACTTTTCGTGTAAATAGGTACCTCATCTAAAGTTCTTATATGGTGCTTAACCTTATTAGTGAAGGACAGCGGTTCGCCTTCAATGTAAAAGACATCCGCATAACGCGAGCAAATATTTTTCAAGTTAATTTTTTCCTCTTCGTTAAGATGATCTATTCGCAACTGTGATAATACTTGATTGATGCGAGAGGCATCCGGTGCCTGCTCAATGTTCATACATTCAATATTGGAATTTACAGCTTCTACAGGACGATCTAATGATAAAATTATATCGTTGTGCGATGTATTTTCTACTTCAACTAATCCGCGATTATTAGAAACTGTTGTAATACATTCATTTATAATACAGTTATAAAATTTCTGCTGAGGAATATGCACATCTCCATCTGGAGCATTTATGGGCAAACGAATGAGCCTAGTAGTATTAGCTGGTATCATATCCTCGTATAAGTTGACGTTCCGAGAGTTAAACATTGTTATAGGATTTGTAGCGTTATCTGTAATTAATAAATTATTTTTCAGGTCAATTTTCGTATTCCATTTACTTAGTAGGTCTAGTCCAATAAGTCCGTCGAAAAATTTATGAAAGTCAAAAATAAATAATTTAATATTATTAGGATCATTGAATTCCTGAAAGGCTGGTATGATAATTGAATAGTCACTTCTACTGGTAGCGTGGGCGTTGGTAACTTCAAAGGGGTCAAAATTAAGTGGCATGTTTGAATAATATTTTTCCACAGCTGAAGGACTAATGAATGACTGGTTGGCTCCAGTATCAATTAGAAAATTTAATGGAGGATTCGATAATTTTATATAAGGAAGTTGACGTTGAGTTTGTAGGTTAACTTCTATTTTGAGGGTTTTGAGGGGTGGTCCGAATAAAAATCCTGCTCCTCATTACTAGTAGAAGGTTGAAAATTAACGTAACTGTCAGGTAACTCACTAACTGTGCAGTAAGGCATAGGTGGCTCATACTCATAACTGTCATGTAAGTTACAGTCAGTATAGTCAGTATATTCGGTTTGGTCATAGTCATATGAATAGTACTCGTTGTCCGGATAATAATTAAAATCATAATCATTAAAGTTATTAAAGTTCATCTCGCGGGTTTTAAAATAATTAGTTGGTGGTGGGTTGCCAGATTTACTCCAGTCATGACCCCTGAACTGCATCGGCTTTGGTACATAGTGGCTAACTCCACTCATTGGCTGAGGGCCTGAGGTTTGATGACGTGGTTGAGTTCTAAATACGTTATTAGTGTTATAATTAGGCGGCGGCGCGCGGAACATCTGCTGAGTACGTGTAGGCATGTTAGGTGCATTAGGTGCACGTTGAAAACCATTTGACTGATCACCATGGGGTTGGAAGATAGGCTTCTGAAAACCATGTGACTGGCTACTATATGGTTGGAAGTTAGGCCTCCAACTATTTTGTGGTGGCAACGGACGTTGCCAGTAAGGAGTATGCTGTTGATTAGCTGAAAAACCTGCAGAATACAAAGGTAACTTAGGCATAGTAGCGATTGGAGGTGGCCTTTTTACGTGCGCATTATCGCTACGATTTTGTAAGTACATCACATTTAATTCCTCCTGGACAAATTCTAATGCCCTTTCAATATTATCCGGGCGCATACAACGTATACGAGAACCTAATGGTTCTTTAAGGCCACGTACAAACGCTTGCATCGTTAATTTTTTATATAATGTGCGCTTCGCTTCTACGGTAGTAGGCAGAGTTTCATGCAATGAAATATAGGTCATAATAGTACTAAATAACGACTGACAATGGTCGTAATATTCCTGCGGGGTACTGTTACCTTGCATTGATACTAAGAGGTCATTGTACAGGGCCGTCTCGTCCCTTTGGTCAGCAAAACTATTAATTAAAGTGTTTCTTATTCCTGCCCAACTATCCGGAATGCCATTTGAATTAATTCGACTTGCCGCGGGGCCTTTAATTTTATTTAATATTCCGTTTATTAAGCACAAATTTCCTAATTCACTACCAGGTGCGTTACTAAGGTAAGCAGCAGCTATCTGGTCACATAACTTAATAAATCTAGTGAGGACGTTGGGGTTCCCATCGAACTCAGGGACTGGGCGCAGAGCCTTGTGAATCGTATCTGGTTCGTGCGCCATAGTGGATTCCTCGAATAAAATATCTAAACCTAAATTAATATCTCTATTTAAATCTAGCCCTAATTGCCTGCGATTCGGTCTACTCGGTGTAGACTCGCGAGGTCCTACGTTCCTTGGATGGAAAATTTTGAAGGATTATATTATGGAAATACACAGGAAGCAACACAGGGAATAATTCAAGTGTACTTACAAAACCTTCATATCGGTCTCTGGGGTCGATATCTTGATCCCTTTCTCTCCCGGCAGCAATCCTTAGGTTCTGGATACTCGATGAGGCTGGATAGCTCGATTAGCCGCGATCGCTCACGCACGGTAGCGATAGATTATCGATATAAGATAGCCCTAGCTAATCTCGAGTATCCTACCGACTGCGCCAATTACGAAGGCTGCGGCCGGAGGACTTAAAAAAAACCAATTTAATTTTAAAGTGATTTAATTTTAAGTAAACTTATTACAGTAAAAATATTAATAGCTAACTAAAACCTATTGTCCCGATCGATGATGTATCAGAAGTGAGTGCCCTCATGGCACGATGCGACGGTCTTCATCGATATCGCTTATTCAGCTACTCGTGCCTCGTGTTGCGAATTAAGCATTTAACTTGTTTATTGAAAATTATTGAGGGCAAGCTTCGTCAGCGGTTTGCCTATGCTACGATGGCGTAACATGCGCGACAAGTCCCGTAAATATAGTTCAATAAACTGATGATGTACATAAACTTTCCCACTGTAACATCAATGTCAATATGTGTGTACAATAAAGAATAAACATCCAAACATATTAAATTATATAATTCGAAAGGTAAACGAAGAGATTTTCTTGTAAAAGAACTTCAATTGTTTAGATTACAGAGTGTTACGTGAACGTGACACAAAACTAAATTAAACTTTTACAAGCTGTAGTAAAATGTTCCCTAACTTAGTTATTTTTGAGGTCACAAACTATAACATAAATATTGTCCGTGTAGTGCCTGAGGTTGTTCGTTTGGTCATGATAATTACTTCACACTAATATAATAAAGTGAGAATGAACACTATTCTATTGTTATCAACTATCTAGGATGATAAAGGCTTGTTTGTTTTAAAATTTCAATGAAATGTAAGTATTTCTAAGTAAAGACATCTTATTGAAGTAAAACTTCTTTAGGCACGCTTGACTTGGGGAGTAATCTGGTGAATGCGTTACGGAGTTACGAAAAGTGAGGCGAACGGAGGGGGTAGTGCGGGATGCGGGGAACGAGGCGCCCGACGAAGGCGACGCGACGGCCGGCTACGCGACTCACCGCCGGCAGATGTACGCGCGCCGCGCCGCCATTCCTTTGTTCTCATTGAAATAGTATTGCGGGAGATATAAGTTAGTGAAGTTTTAGTTCAGTCGTGTGCTCTAAAGCACACTAGTTTTTTATCTTTTGACTACTTGATTTTATGTCAATTTCTAGGCAGAAGGTAAAAAACCAGAAAAAACAAACAAGCGAGTCATCTGATAGTTAAGCAATCACCGCCGCCTATAGACATGAGAAACAAATATCTACCTATACGATTTAATACTAGTCGATACTAAACTGATAATAATAATGATTTATTTATTATTATTATTTATTTATTTGTTCAGTGGTATACATAACAAAAATATTCTGAAGATGTAAACATAAACTCATTAGAGTTTTACCCTACATCAGTATCATCGACTATACAAACAGGTAAACAAAAATATAGTTAACAAGGTACGATATTAAATAAGTACAATAAGGGTAGATACCAGAAAATATTTAGCTACATTATGAAGGAGCGAACACCGGTGACTGCGCGAACTGTCTTTAAAAACAAAGTGGTGGAGGGTAGTATTTGTGTTGATACAGGTTGTTCCTACAAATGCAGCATACTTCTTGAGAATTATTATACTTACATTAATAATGTTATTAACCCTTAAGGTCGCATGAAACTTAATCGAATTAAAACTTGTAAATTTTACCTTATTATGGTTATTAGACCTATAATAAAGATGAGAAAAATATGCAATAAAATCGCAGTATTTTGTAATCTGAGATATTTAATGTATATTATACTATACTTTGCCCCTGATGCCAATAAATGTTATATATTAGAGATGTATAGTATAATATGCATAGTCACACTCTTAGTCGCATTTCATGGGATATTGTCTTACACAGATTACACTATAAAAAATATAGTTCATGGCTTGTTGTTACAGAATATCACCGAATATGTAGTTTTAGGATTTCTTTATAAAATAAAACTAATGAAATATATGTTTATGATTCAAAGTATAATGAAAACATGAGAGTAAAATGAAGTCGGTTACGAACAAATAACTGTTATTATTTCTTATTCGCCTTACTTGCTGAAATATTTTTATAGGCATCACATGTGCTATTTTTGCGTACCGGTAACTAGCTTTCCAATAGTCCTTGTAAGATGGCATAACAACCTCACCCATCAATATGTTGATAGCCAAAAAATCTGTCACTTCCTCTTTTGTTACATTTATCTACCATCCAGTTTCCTGTACACAGTACAAATTTGTGTGATTTTCAATATCAGCAATGAGATCTTCAGGGAAAAATCGGTAGAAATAATCAATCTATCAGATGGAACAGTTTCAGTGAAAAAAAGTTCAGATATTTCAGATGCATGTTGAAACCATCTCTTTGTCCATTCAAAAGTTTAAAAATCTTTGTATATTCTTTCTTTTTACCTGGTATGGAGGGTTCCTACAGTTACTGGCAGATTTTTATTCTTGGAACACGTTGTGCAAATGAAGATGATGGCGTCGATGGCGATGGTTGAAGGGAAGGAAAGGAGGGTAGCAATGTGATAGAAGGTATAGCATTATAATTGCATTGTGTATCGAAGGGAATCACTGTTGCGAGAACTGGTGTAAGTGGAGGAGGAACTTCTTAACTTCAGGAGGAGTTGAGTGTCTTGTAATATTAGTAAATATAAAGCCTGGATTGAGCGTTGATGGATAATTTTCATTCGAGTCTTCTATACAGGAGTTACTATATGGAAATGGGCTATTTGCTATATCGAGTCTTTCCAACGATGAATTTATAGATGGAGCAGGAGAAGATTTACAATTATTTACTTCATCTTCATTGCTTGAACCACCACAAACGTCGGTACTAGCATTGACTTCAGGGACAATAATTAGTATGCGTCTGCACCGATCACGTGGCCAGGCTATAATAAAATTGTTACAAACAAGCATCAATGCAAAACCCACACCATGCTATTTTCTACAAAGAATAAAACGAATTTTGAAAAAAAAATTGTTTCAGCAGCACCGTCACCGCTATGGTGGCAGTGTATAGTTTAATATACAATACAAACAAGACATATTTTTAGGAAACGTTCGCAATGTATATTATGCTATACACCCAAGAAAATGATCGTAAAAGCGTTAAAAATATAGTTTTTAGTTAGATATTTTAGCATCAGGATAAGTTTCAGATATAGATATTTTGAAACCATAACACACATTACAGATTTTAGGAGCAAATAAGAAATAATGATTTTTTTACCTTGACGTGCACAAAATTTCTCCGCATAGTTTCACATTTACGTCACAACTGTTAAACTATCTGCAAATTACGCATCGTTTTATTTATTATTTGTAAGAAGAATGTTCAGAAACCACTTTAAGTGAAGAAAATTCCGTCAAAAAGTTTTTATGCGCTTAGCAGATTTTTTATATTTTTGTGTATGGTATACTGTACAAAATGACCTTAAGGGTTAATTGTATTGACTAGTTATTTTTATTATTGGGTATTTGTAACTTGCAAGAAATGTTGTTGTTGTTGTTGTTGAATTCTACTATCCTACTAATAATAATAATTCTATGATCTACTAAATCTGCAAGATGTTTGGATACTCAATCATGCGTTAAACATTGGATTTAGATGAAATTTGGAACACTCAAGATAGACCATAATCCGAATTAAAATAAAGGCTACTTTTGTCCTGGGAAGTTAAACAGTTTTCGAGGGATGTGCGATAACATATTTCTGTGATAAACTGAATTATATACGCGGGCGAAGCCACGTGCATATTCTCAACATCTTCATAATTTTAGCCGAAAGACGTCCACTGCTTGTCAAGGGCCTCCCCCAAAGGGGATATGCCATGATCGCCACGCTTATCAGGCGGGTTGGCGATCGCAGTTGGTTGTTTAAATACTAACGCTGCTGCCCTGGTTAATCCCTTAGTCGCCTTTTACGACGCCCATGAGAAGAGAGAGGGTGGTGCAATTCTTTTCGTCCAGCACCAAACGGAACGTGCATAGTCTAGTTAATAATAAATAATCGATAGTGAAATGATTGATGTAACTTCATACTGTACATTGGTCAAGTCCAATTATCTCGATCAATATCAATATATCGGTATTGCGTCATGCTCGAACAAACGAACAGACGATTACAGTTTTTAATAGGATTTAAAAGTCATCAATCATATTAGTATAGCAGCGTATGATTGCGAGATTCATCCTTCGATTACCATCCTTTGTCGCAATCTGCTGTGTATTTGACCTTTCTTTGATGCGTTTCTTTACCAAATCAGTGCTTCAACCACATTAGCTATTAAAAATTATCGAAGGATAGCAGACAACTAACAATAGAAAATAAAAAAATACAAAATGAAAAAAATAGTTTCAAGTTCTCAAACTTAAAAGAAGAAAAATAAAGTTTCAAGAAGAATGCGTGGGTGATAACACTGTTTATTTTTGTTCTTAAATCACTTTGGAAAGTTTTGTCTACCGTTTTCAATCTAATTTTAGAAACTATGTATTGCTGTCGTGTAAGCGTCAGATCAAAATGGGTAATGTATTTTGGATCATTCAACATGCATGTATGTTACAATTTCTCTGGCACTTTTAAAACGATGTACAGATGGACAAAACAAATATTTGCTAACTGATGTGAAGAATACAAATTCATACATTTAAAACAAAGAAACTAAAACAAACTAGCAATATTTGTGAGCATAAAATACTGATAAAACTAATTTACGTCGTAATACAGGATAACAAAATATAAAAAATAAAACAAACAAATACATGCAACAAATAAAAAATACTTATAAATATAAAAACAAATTAAAATATGCGACAAATAAATTTGGATTCTACCAATGCAAATGAACAACGTTCTAAGAAACATGGGTCCTCAGAAGACGACCGCTGACTTCCCGTAAATTTTTTTATTTACACTTTTCTTTGGAAAATTTGTCAAGTCGTTGGTAGTATTCATTGCATCTTTGAAATTTGTTGCATGTATTTTATTTTAAACTATATACTGTTGTTTGTTTTTCAAAGGAATGGGTTTACCCTTTTCTCAAAATAATCCCTATTTTTATTATATTCCATTACTGGGTAAAATTCAAGAATATGGTGTAACTTACACCATAATGAAAATATATTTTTAAAATAAAAACTACGACAATTCATGCGTACACGAGTTAAAAAATTATAATGTTCGCACCAATGATATTCAAAAGTATAGATATGTCATACCCTAACAAAACAAACTAAAAAAATGTTCCTACTCAGCGTCAGCACAATACACATAAACTAGATTTATATATAAACTGTGACGTATAATTTTAACTAATTATCAATAAAATGTTTATCTGTTTATCTAGTACAAAGTAAGTTGGTTACTTCAAGTTACTTTCGCGTCATAATTGGAACACTTTCTGTAAACACACACATTTTAGTTCTTTTTTTGTCACCGGTCACGCTCGGCGCTTTATTCGACGCGGATTAATAGAAAAACGTCCTAATTACGACATTTTCGAGTCGTCAGATTGCGAGCGCAAGTAACATATCTGTACTTTTGAATATCATTAGGTCGCAGACAGAGTGCGGGCAGTGTCTAGGGTCTATACTGGCTAGTAAAAAAGACGAAGAGGGTGGAAATAGCGACTGATAGACACTGCTGTACATAACTTCACCGCATATAGCGGAATAGTGTCCACATTTATGTTGATGATATTGATTGAAAATATTTCAAAAACGAAGGTGCAGTTTTTTATACATATTTGAAACGAGAATCAAGTACTGAACATCTTCCTTTAATTAGTTTCTCGTTCAATCAGTCAACCTGTATTAGTTGTTAAAATTAATTTCAGCCTTTTACGAACTAACAAGTTATATTATTAGCGGTCTAACTGACAGTATCAATTAAAAGTTCCAGCACTCTGATAAACTTTAATTAATGTGACACTTCCACAACAGTTAATAGGGGTCAGATTGGTTGTCTCTCTCGCACTAATCTAATTACTATTAGTTAGAAAGAGAGGTCACATGGAGTGGTAAAGGGCAATAAATATGTCTCAGAGCATTATGTTTGTTTATGCGAAATTGATGTCAGTTTTGGGACTTGTAGATTGTTGCTTGAGATTAAATTTTATTTATGTACGCTAGAAACAAAATACCTACTTTTCTTTAAATGTAGATTTATTCTTGAAAGGTGCAGAAATAAATGGATTCTTATTAAGTATTATTACCATCAAGTTCCATGTGGTGCCGGACGTAAAGAATTGCACCACCCTATATCTTCTCATGGGTGTCGTAAAAGGCGACTAAGGGATTCACCAGAGGATGGGCAGCAGTTAGTTCTCTGAGTATATAACCAACCAACTGCGATCGCCAACCCCCCCTGCCAAGCGTGGCGATTATGGCATATCCCCCGAACATATACATATACTTGGGGGAGGCCTATGTCCAGCATTGGACGTTTTCGGCTGAAATGATGATTATTATCATAACTAGATAGATAGATAGCACCATTTGCCATGAATAAGTTTTTTTTAGCATCCTCTCTCCTCTCCCTTATAGTGTTGCCTCTATATTTAAATTAGTAATACGTAGATAATAAGCTTGCATATTTTAATTGATAGTACAAAAACCACTCAGAAGTTTAAGAACTTTGACAAAAATTCAGATTAGTTATCTTTAGTAATCTTCCTTTCTATTCTATGCCTCATCTAATATTTTTATATAATATTGGTAATCGTAATTGATAAAAAAATATGAGATACATTTAGTATCTCATTCACTTGAATCATATAAATATTATAATCATCATCATCATTTCAGCCGAAAGACGTGGTTCTACCTTGTTGGGGGCCAACCTACGCTAGGTACGCCTTCCAGTACGCGGTCGACATTCGAGAACTTTTCGGCCCAATAAATATTATAATGTATAAACATTATTATAATGCACAAAGTGTATCTTTGATTAAATAACTATTATTATAATATTAAATAACCCCTACGCATAAAAGCGGGTGAATTTTACTGATTAATAAAACTCATCCTAAAAAAACAAATGCTAGAAAAACATATTAAACCGACGATTGTGTTTATTTTAATCTTCATCCATTGTAGACAGAATATTAATTTTAGTCTCCATATGTAGACTGAAAATACATGTAGGATAGAATATGGCTGGAATATAATTAATTACTTAAAATTAATATGCTATGTCATGCTCGATTTGATCATTAACTCTTCCCGTGGGTGTTTACAATACCTACCAATTATTTTAAGATTTTAACGTGGATTCTTAAAACTGGCTTACATCTTTAGTTGTTTTTTTTTGTCTAATGTGCAATGTTTTTTTTGTTTTCTTTTGTACGGTGATACAGCAATATAGAGTTTTCTTTTTTCTTTTATTATTATAAGTCTAAAGAACTAGCTAAAACCAGCGTTGACTAGTGATGTAGCTGTGCCGAGAATAGGTCGACAATTGCTAGCCCGCAGCCGCTCCTTTTGGCATACGGTAATAAAAACTTTTTAACAAAAAATAAAACCGACTTCAAAAACCTTAACTAAAAAGTAAAAAATAATCCTCATATGTATTTCAAAATCTTAACATAAACCAAAATTTTGAAGGCGGCGCGTAAACGCGCGTTTTCACATCATAGTAAAACATATGCTGTGAAAATTTCAACTAGTTATCTCATACCGTTACAAAGACAGACAGACAGACGGACGGACGGACGGACGGACAGCGTAGCGAGAGTAATAGGGTCCCGTTAGCACCCTTTGGGTACGGAACCCTAAAAAGTACTGTGTTATCACAGACATTAAAAATATTTACTATGCCTGTGTGTGTTATAAAGATATCCCATTAGCATTCCCCAGACAGACACGATTACAAAATCTCTATTTAATTAAAACGTCCATAGTAGAGGCAAAATAAATATGTACAAAGCCACATAATATTCCAACGGGAAAAAATTCTGAGCATACCAGCTGTATTTTTTCAGTCCACCTTTTTAGGTATTACCGACTTTAAAATTCCGGAGCACGTAAAAACTCCTTTATTAATATAATCCGTGTCAACCTTTTATATAAATTTGAAAAAATAATTACAGACTTTATGGTTTTAATACGAACATAAAATTGAAACCTGAAATAACCTTTATCCTAATTAAGCGTATGCTTATAAAAGGTAGGTAAAGATATCTTTACCTTCATTAAAGTTTAGGAAAATAAAATGTCAAAATGACAGCTCTAAGTAGGATTATTTTTAATTATATTAGGTGAGGGAAAACTGGTCATACTTGTTCTCACCATTATCTAGTATAAACACTAAACAGTCGTGTAAAGTCCATGTGGAAAGTAGAGAGGCGAGAATAAAACTGAATACAATGGTATGAACCTGACCTGAACACAATGGTATGAACCTGACCTGAACACAGCAAAATATATTTTCTTTGATAAAGTTCTTGCAATTCACAAGCACGCGGGGACTTTACTTGTGTTTAGATCGTCAAAAGATATACGAACTTATTCTTAGTTTAAGTCATTTTACTCATCATTATGAACTTTAAAACGTATCAACTTTTACCATGGGACCAACCCTGAAATAGCGAAAAAAAATATAACTGATCCCTACATTTGCGTTTACATAATTCGACAAAATATAGGGAACAGCTGATATTTTTTTCACGTTTGATGATCCCTCAATCAATCAACTTAGCCTATCGCAGTCCACTGCTGGACATAGGCCTCTCCCAAGTTGCGCCACAATGCTCGGTCCTCTGCCTTCCGCATCCAGTTCCCCCCAGCCACGTTCTTTAGGTCGTCGGTCCACCTGGCAGGGGGGCGCCCTACGCTGCGTTTGCAGATACGCGGTCTCCACTCAAGGACTCGTCTGCTCCAACGGCCATTGGTCCTTCGACAGACATGGCCAGCCCACTGCCACTTCAGCTTACTGATCCTACAAGCTATGTCGGTCACTCCGGTTCTTCTCCGGATAATCTCGTTACGGATTTTATCCTTCAAAGAAACTCCAAGCATAGCTCGCTCCATAGCTCGCTGAGCGACTTTAAATTTGTGGACTAGCCCAACGGTCAGTGTCCACGTCTCGGCACCGTAAGTCATGACTGGCAGGACGCATTGGTTGAAGACCTTTGTCTTCAAACTTTGCGGTATAGGCGACGAGAAGACTCGGCGAAGTTTGCCAAATGCTGCCCAGCCCAGACGGATCCTTCTGTTGGCTTCTTTCTCGAAGTTGTGTCTACCAAGCTGAATTGCCTGCCCTAGGTAGACGTATTCCGTTACAACATCGAGTGCCGACCCTTCGACGAATATTGGCCTCCCATCCCATCCTCTTGATGATCCCTAGTTTAGTATAAACTAAGATTAAGGTTGTAAGTATACGTCATGTATATAATATACAATATACATGTATTTTGCGATAGTGTGCGTACCTAGCGGAGCGCACACGCACACATTGACACGTATAATAATAGATTCATCAGCATCAGCTTCGACTCCGACTCTGAAAGGTCGGAACTTTCGAATAATTTTACATCTCCGATTTTGTCTTTGGCTCCGATAACTCTGAATCGGATTTTTTTGCGGCTATAACGCTACGTACATTATTTGTCACCCGGGGAATCCCATCACGCTCGTGTTTTCCGTTCAGTCAGTGTTGCTACCTTAGTGAATTTACCACTAGAACTGGTGGTTTTGTAGTACTGGTGGTTGGTTCTGTACACTAGATCTTACTTTTACTCCAACTCCGCCTCACTCTGACTTTGGCTCCAACTCTGATTTCGATAAATCAGATCTAAAACCAGTCGGAGCCGGATCTCCGACCCGGTTCCGGTATATGCCAACCTCCTTAATATCCCTAAGGTAGATAACTATATCTTTACCACAACCAAGGGCCGCAAGCACTCGTGAATTGCAATAAAATTACTGCACACGAATTATTATGTTAATTACCTATGTCATCATCATCATTATCATTTCAGCCGAAAGACGTCCACTGCTGGACATAGGCATTCCCCAAGCATTGTCACAACCACTGGTCCTGCGCTTTCTGAAGTTACCTGTGATTCAGAAAAAAAACTGAATTGAAAGTGTTTGTCAGAAATTACGGGCAAAACGCAGCAATGAAATTAATTCAATTCAATTCAATTTTTTATTGCATTTCCATGTGTTTTACAAGGTCTTAATAATATTACAATTCCACATGAAAGGGTCCATGTGGACTTGTAATATTATTAAGACGAAGTCGGGCACAAGAATTTAATACAATTATAATAGTAGCATACATTAATATAAATCATTAAAGAAAATAGCAATTAATTGAATGAAATTATTTATTATAATTATTTACCCACTATTCTATGATAAATTGTATTGGTTTTTATTCATCATCAACTCAGCCTATCGCAGTCCACTGCTGGAGATAGGCCTCTCCCAAGTTGCGCCACAACACTCGGTCCTCTGCCTTCCGCAGCCAGTCCCCCCCAGCCACGTTTTTCAGGTCGTCGGTCCCTACGCTGCGTTTGCCGATTTCGCGGAGATTGGTTTTTATTATTATTTTAATATTGTAATGTCTTATTTTTAACTATGGTTCTCTGTGACATAAAGTGCAAATAAATAAATAAATTTAATGAATAAATGAAATTTGATGAGATGAGACATGTAATAAAATAGCTTATGTCAGGTGCACGTAGGTAAGCGTAGCACTTTGCCCATCTCTGTTATTTTTCAGCTCGACACCCGTAATTTTATATAATCCATAAAAATGAGGAAGAATAATGCACGCCATATTCTCCCCCTGTAATTAACCTCATATTCTCACAGAGCAAATATCTCGTAATGAGTAATTTAGTAAATGACCCATATTTTACGATAATTAATTTACGTAAAACGAGTTTTACTTCAAGTTATATACGGCGAGCTTTAAGTTGTTCTGGAAACAACAAAACATTTATTATACACAGATTGGTAGAGATGTCCAACAGTGGACGTCTTTCGGTTAAAATGATAATGATGAGTGATGATGGTAGAGATTTGTTTACTTTATAATCAAAATTTTTATAAAGACTTTTAAAATTATTATAAAAAAAAATTATATATAACTTATAATTTATTTATTTTTTACGACGTCTGTGGTCTAGTGGTTCTAGGCTCGGACTGCTGATCACGAGGTCGTGGGTTGGATTCCCACAGGACATAAAAATTTGTGTGATGAA
Source organism: Asteroscopus sphinx (assembly GCA_949699075.1). Classification (NCBI taxonomy): domain Eukaryota; kingdom Metazoa; phylum Arthropoda; class Insecta; order Lepidoptera; family Noctuidae; genus Asteroscopus; species Asteroscopus sphinx. The sequence continues at coordinate 20,781,398 of OX453013.1, forward strand.
CATTAGTGTTTGTGTTGGTCTGGGTGTTTCTTATGTATTATAAGTATGAATTTACAAAAAAAAAGTATATATATAAGTATAATGTCCATTGTCTAGTACCCATAGCACAAGCTCTGCTTAGTTTGGGACTAGATGGTGCTGTGTAAAAATGTCCCAAAAATTATTATTTATTTATTTTATTTAATTATTAACATTTTAAGTCCAAGAAATGTTAACGAAACACTTAAAAGTTAAACTTAAAACCAACCACTTTTAAAACACCCGTGGCGTGTAGGTATTATATGAAACTTGAACTGTACTCCAAGTAAATGCATTTCTTTAAATAAGCGATGTGCAATTAAAACTGATGATGTCGTAAAGTTTCAGTAATAAAGTGAACTGAAACCCGTAGTTACCGACTAGCGACTGAGCCAGATGTTGCATAGTTATTATACTTTGATTTATTGTTTCCTTAAGAAATGTTTGAAATTTAATATCACTTGCACTGAATAGGAATGTTGCTTTTAGTTTTAAGCTAATACGTGGTGATGTTCAGATATAACGAAAGATGATCTTTACTAATATATGATATGAAATTATTTTTGTTCAACTCGTTAATTTCAGATGACAGGGCAATAAGTAATCATAGCTGAGTAGCTCAACAACGCTTTTAACTTAATAACAACGTCATTTGTTTCTTTCTTTTTACATGACATTCTTTATAATGCGACAGATATTTTGACGTATCATTAAGCCTTATTTAGATTGACTTTCATGCCTGGTTAAGCATTAGTAATTCTTTTCTCAAAGGATTAATCAAGCTCCTTTGCTAATATGACTAGCAACAAAAAACATTTTTTTTTAAATTATTATTGCTATCTTATCTACATCTTTAGTTGCCCATATTGTCCATCCTAAGGTTGTCTGGAAAAAATCACCTTGAGCGATAAGACCGCCCATTGTACATACCTTCTATATGTCATATATGTTGCTATTTTCTTTTGTGTACAATAAAGAGTATTTTTATTGTACTGTATTTAAAACAAGAAGAAGCAGCAAGAATTACATACCAAAGTTCTAAAATAATTTCACGATTTATTTCATTTTTGGATTGTTTTGTCAATATATTTTTATGTAAATGTTCTGCATCGAAAGATATATACAAAAAAATAGAAAAATAAAATTGTTTCGCGGTTCTATGAAAACCTAGTTATGTAATTTCTCCTTTATAAATAATAATCATAAATAATTTTAATTTTTTATTAAAGTGTAACCTTTGGATGATGCTTCAATCTAAAAGAAGTTCCTTTCGTATTTACACCTAAGTGAAACATATTGTGGCGATGCTTAGGGGAGGCCTATGTCCAGCAGTGGACGTCTATCGGCTAAAATGATGACGATGAAAACATATTTTTTGCTACGGTGTAAAACATGCCATCTCATAAAACTAATGCAAATAATCAATCAAAAGCCATAACTTTCATATTATCCATCAAATATATGGTCTTGGGGTGCAGCATCCATGCCTCTTGATTTCCTTCCTCACGCAAAACTTTTTCATTAAGAAGACAGATGTTTGAAGATTATTTTTAACCGACTTCAAAAAAAGGAGGGGTTTATGTATTCGGCAGGTTTTTTTTTTTTTTTTTTTTTTTTTTCATGTATGTACACCGATTACTCCGAGATTTCTGGACCGATTTGCGTGGTTGTTTTTTTATTTGGTAGAGAAAGCCCGCGCGGTGGTCCCATATAAATTTTATTAACTTAGGTTGAGTAGTTTTTTAACCAGCTTCAATAAATCAGTTTATTTTAGCTTCGCCTACCTAGATGATCTACTAATAGTTTCGTATTTCTGTGAATTATCAACTAAAAAGTATGAAATAAAAACTTTTTAACAAAAAATAAAACCGAATTCAAAAACCTTAACTAAAAAAGTAAAAAATAATCCTTGTATGTATTTCAAAATCTTAACATAAACCAAAATTTTGAAGGCGGTGCGTGATTTTCATGTAAGTTCGCATAAACTGTTTTTTTTTACTATAGATAAGCGCTCGACAGTACATTATATTTACATGATGCAAAGGGACAGTCACGCGCCGCCTTCAAAATTTTGGTTTATGTTAAGATTTTGAAATACATACAAGGATTATTTTTTACTTTTTTAGTTAAGGTTTTTGAAGTCGGTTTTATTTTTTGTTAAAAAGTTTTTTGCGGTAAACAATTCGGTTGACAAACAAATATAATCAATAAGTTCAACTTTGGCCTATTTTGGGCAAAGATTAAGCTATTCCAATAGGAATACCTACCTATCTAATAAAGTAATCATGTTAGACTGACGGATAGCAGAATTTTGGATAATGCACTTTTTTTTTGCCGTGGGGAAATCCTCATGAACGCACTTCGCCCGGGGTAGGCGGAGCCAGTGTCGGACTCTTACCGACTAAAACCACCAAGGTGTTCCTTCAACTACCTTAGCCGGGGGCGTGGGAATCCGTGAGTATTCACACAACCACCCCCGACAGGTCCTAGCCCGCCCCAAGCAGGCGAGCCCCTTCTCCCTGTGCGGCCTAACGTTAGCCGCACCCTCCTAGGCGGCGCACACTGAACACTGCACGCCACCTCACCTCAAGGGCCTTTACCAGCTACGCCAGCTGCGCCAACTACACCAGCTACGCCAGCCGCTGGTCGGGCAGCAGACTACCCCGAGTCTGCTGCTCGCAGGCCCCTTTGGATAATGCACTGAATACATAGTCTTAACACTTCTTAGGGTATATTTTCAACCTTTTTAACACACTTTATTAGCTTCACTTGTAACTAATTAAGTAAATGAATCTTGGAAGTCCATTTTAAGCTACTTCTAATTGTCGTATCGATTTGAAACTTTGCAAGTATATATAATCCGGATGACAATACAATAATTTGGTACCATCGAGCTGATGGGTCTTGGACTTCCCCATGACCCGACCCGAGCTGATCTGATGATGTACTACAGTATATCTAAAAGGGTGTTTTTTAGTTTTCTAAACTATTACTTTATTACTCTAGCAGCCTGTGGGTTCAGTACACGAAACGAGCCTAAAACGTCCTACGTGTGCAATACATTAATGCTTTTTGAATGCTGTTGAGGTTGCCGCGATATTGCAGTGCGTCACATATGTTCGCGAGTGTGAAAGTTGACGTGTTTCACGCTATAATGCGTAAAAGAACTGCATCACTATTTATACAATTTCGCGGGGGCTCCAACAGTATTCTGGAATTGATTGCAGCCCGTCACGACTGTCCAATCCAGAAACACTGGGTGGACAGAGTAAGAGGTAAAATTAAACAATAAAATCTTCACTGTAATACATAGGTACTAACATGGATGGCACTATTACATGGAAGCTCTGCCTCCTGAGCTAGGTTGTTAGTCTATATCTCAGGAGACAGTTTCTTACAACTTAATTACTTTACGGTTACATGAATATAACTTACATACATAACTAAATATAAATATTATATAGAATAAGCGTGTGGTGCCGGACTTAAAGAATAGCACCACCCTTATCTTTTCTCATGGGTGTCGTAAAAGGCGACTAAGGGACCAGAGGATGGGCAGCAGCGTTCTCTGAGTATTTAATGCAATGAGCAGAAAGGCTTCAGAAAACATAAAACCATAAACATGGCGGTTTATGACTTTTTAAATAATGTTTTATCACATGTTGACAATTCTGTGCCAGTATGTTCTATCTATTGCGACATGTCACAAGCTTTTGATTATGTAGATCAAAATATTTTGATTGACAAACTTGAGGCATATGGTATAAGATGTAATGTTTTAGAATTAATTAGATCATATTTAACAAACCGACAACAATTAACAGAAATCACAAAACTAAACCTAAAATCTAAAAGAGAAAATATTTACACCTCGAAAAAGCGTTATATAACATATGGTGTTCCCCAGGGTAGTGTGTTGGGGCCCCTCTTGTTTATAATATATATAAATGATCTACCAAATGCAAGCATAGAACCAATGTCATTGTTCGCTGATGACAGTACGGTTACCATAGCATCAAAAAATAATAATTTATATAATTCTGATATAAATAATTCATTAAACTCTATAATCGCATGGCTTAATAATAATAATCTAAAAATTAATTTAAAAAAAACAAATATAATGCATTTTAGTCAACGTGAACGGGTGCACAATCCATCAAAAATAAACTTAATTTATAAAGATAATATTATACAAGAAGCAAATACAGTGCGATTTCTAGGACTAATTATTGATAAAAAATTAAATTGGAAAAGTCACATTGATTCACTTAGCAAAAAAATCAGCAGTTTATCATATGCCCTATTTAAACTAGCTGCATATGTCAACACAAATACTTTGTTAACAGCATATTATGGCCTTATTGAATCCATACTAAGATATGGAATAATCTTTTGGGGTAACTCAACCAACAAAGATATCGTTTTCAAAATGCAAAAACGCTGTGTACGTGCTATGTTCGGAATGCAAACTACTGACAGTTGCAAGCCAATGTTTGTTAAGCACAAAATTCTTACACTTCCGTCAATTTATATTATCGAAGTAGCATTATTTGTTAGAAGTAATCCGCATTTGTTTCCTCGATTATCGGATAATTGTGTTCGAAGTCGACGTGACAATGATACACTCTGTATACATGTAGCTAAGACCACACTATTACATAAAAGTATTGCATGTATGGGTCCAAAAATATATAATAAAATTCCAAAGGACATCAAACAACTAAATTTAAATTTATTTAAGGTCAAACTGAAAAAGATGCTAACAGAAAAATGCTTTTATAATATAATTGACTTTTTAAATGATAAACTTTAACATATGTATTCCATTTTGATAATTTTATAATTGTATATTGAAATAATATAATTAAATTTTAATATTTGTACGCCTTCCATGGCATAACATGTTGACCTTTAGAATATGTATATACTAGCTTTTACCCGCGGCTCCGCTCGCGTTAGATTCTGTTAACCCGCGTGACGGATACTGTAATTTTATATATGTTATAACAAATAAATATATATTTAGCTTTAATATTACATGAATATTATATACATTAACGTTACATTAGGAAAACTTTTTATATTGTATGAAACTATTTCTAAATGATCTTTTTATTTTTGAATTTAGTTTTTATTTATAGGTTTTGTAATCATAAGTCGTTGTGTTGTAAAGCTCCATTTTTTTCTTTACCACCCTTAATATTGTACATCTTATGGATATGTTACAGTGAAACTGTTTTATGTTTTAACATCCGTATTTTCAATTACCTGTGACAAACAATAAAAATCTATTCTATTCTATTTAACCAACCAACTGCGATCGCCAACCCGCCTACCAAGCGTGGCGATTATGGCATATCCCCCCCTTAATTGGGGGAGGCCTATGTCCAGTAGTGGACGGCTTTCGGCTGTAATGATATAGAATAAGTGTTTGCTTTAAGCACAACGTCTGCGATGGCTCAGCCACGTTGAACGCATAGGGGAGGACCGAGGAGCCAAGAAAGCGTATCTGGGCCAACCAATCGGACGTAGACCAGTAGGTCGCCCCAGATATCGCTGGGGAGATGCTGTGGAGGCTGATCTGCGTGAGCTTCAAGCTACCAACTGGCGAGATATCGCGCAAGATCGAGAAAAGTGGAGAGTTCTCGTTTCGGAGGCCATGACTCACTTTGGGTCGCTGAGCCAGAGGAGTAAGTAAAAATAAATAAATAAATATATTCGGGACATTTTTACACAGCACCATCTAGTCCCAATCTAAGCAGAGCTTGTGATATGGGTACTAGACAATGGATATAATGCTTATATACTTTTTTTTTTGTAAATACATACTTATAATACATAAGAAACACCCAGACCATCACAAACACTTATGTTCATCACACAAATATTTGCTTTAGATAAGAAAAATAAAATAAAACAAAACATTTCGTATAGAAATTAAATTATTTGGCTGTGTGCAAATGTTTTTGTGGTTTAGTGTTTGTGTATGTGTGGGTGTAACTATACCATTATAAGCGGAATTGGCTTAGTATGCAAGTAGAAGTTTTATAAAAGGCAAACTCTGCTTGTACTGGTTTTGTTCCTCTCATTATGCTCTTGACTGTAAGGATGCAAAGTTTAAGACCATCGTCAAAGACAATGGATATAGCTTGCAGCGCACATAAAGCGCATAAAACTTGACTATACCTACTATGTTGCAAAAATAAGAGCAGCACTTGATCTAAACCAGTTTTGATATTTGAGCATCCGTACGCAAAATACACGCTTGGACGTGGAGTTGCGGAAACCAGCCCGTTATACTATACTATACTTCTTTCAGCATAAGTACTGCAGGATATCATCCATATTTGGTAGAAATCCCTACTATCAGGGCCAAGCGCTTTGATAACTCTTTCATTATACGCACAGCCAAGTTGTGGAATTCACTGCTGGCATCTGTATTTCCGGGCACTTACAACCCTAACGCCTTTAAAGCTGGAGTGAATCGGCACCTAATAGGTTTGCTCGCTCCATCGTCGACCACATCTTGACAAAGCTGTCTAGATTGCCGTCAAGAGTAGATCTATATCTCATAAAAAAAGCATAAAACCATCAACATAGGTAAGTACTTCACATTACAATCATTCCCTTTTAATGATCCCTATGCAACAAAAACACAAAAACTCTTTACACAATATATCTCAATAGGGAGAAAACAATTCACTCTGCGTAAACCTTCGTATTTACATATCGTTAGCGCCAAATGACCGGGAACTAAGCTGCCCTGAGGGACACCTACGGTTTTTCTCGTAAAGTGCTGCTCAAACGCGTGTCTGTGAATAGAATATTTTTAAAGGGCTTTTACGCTTTTTCTTCTGATACACTTACTGAAATATTATTTTAAAAGGTTAATGTAAGTCGATTAGTTTTCCGGATCAAAGGAGATTGGTCTTTGGATAATATTTTAGGAGCAAAAATATTATGTTTGTGTGATACTCTTAAATTTTTTATTGGATATTTATTTTTAGCTTTATACCTAATAATGTAATTGATTATTTTATTATTTTTAACGCATGTACGCATGCGATGCGAAATCTTACGATTTAAATTGTGGAAAGAAAAAATCGCTCACGAGCAGGATTCGAACCTGCGACTCCTGGCTCAGTACGCCAAAGAAGAAATTTTCTTTCCACAATTTAAATCGTAAGATTTCGCATCGCATGCGTACATGCGTTAAAAATAATAAAATAATTATTAAGGGTAGGCATGTCTATACGACTTTGAATTAACTGCAAAGTTAGTCGAGTCGGTTAAGAAACACTGTTTCTTAATAAGATATCGCTGACGTCACCCAAAGACGTGCCAAAGTGGATGAGAATTTCGATACCATGAGCAGTGTTCACGGTAGCTTAGTGGCTAAAGCACTGGCGTACTGAGCCAGGAGTCGCAGGTTCGAATCCTGCTCGTGAGCGATTTTTTCTTTCCACAATTTAAATCGTAATGTAATTGATATTATTTTATTATATGTCACGGAATATTTACTACGTAAATCCTTTTCTATAAGTTAGTAAAAACTCATTATATAATCGATGCTGCTAATGATAACTTTATGACTTAACCAGCACTTTATAGATATGCAAATTACAAATAAAACTAATTACACTTCCACCATTGAAGATGAGGAAAACCTACTTGTTATTAAAGGAAAATAAAACAGCTCAACAGTGAATATTTACTCCATATTTTAGAGATTCAGATCGAAGTGGTCGAATCTTTGTTCACAGTACAACAAATCAGAAACAGGCACTTGCATTGGCTTAATTACATGATAATGCATAATTGAATATATGTAGAAAACGGAATACTAGAATACAGTGACGACAGAGACTACTACGCTGGTACAATTTGTGCTCACGTCTCGTGCCGGGAACTATAGTAAACTTAAAAATGTCTTAGTTTTATCCTCCATAGTAATATACATAGTAATCATAGTACAGTCGACTGCATGACAGTGGTAACACTTCAATTCGAAAACCGCCCTTACTGCTTACGAAATAAAGATGCTGCTAATGTCAAAGTGTTACCACCGACGTGCGGTCGACTGTACCTAATTCAAATTCGACAAATATTATATATTAACTCAACATTGATAAAACTTAATAGAATATTTTGTAGTATTAAAAAAAGTTAACATAACACATAACGTAATATCACGCCTGTATTTCCCCCAAGGGGTAGGCAGAGGTGTAATAGTACACCCAAATTTCACCAGTTATGTTATAGTCTCATGTAATAGCGGGCGAGCCTATTGCCATTGACCGGGCACAAATTCAGACTCCGGGCTGCTACTGAGAATTAAAAAAAGTTAAAATCTATTTAATAAAATTCTTAAAACTGACTAACTCCCACACACACACCGACTGGCACAGCCTAATAAACTGGTGGGCCTCGGAGGACGAAATTTTGCAAAAAAGTTCCTCAGATAACGTGAGTACTATTTAAAGAATTTTTGAAAATTTAGCGCCAATATAGGGCGGGGGGGGTTAAATAGGGGTTATGAAAAAAACACGGGAGTAAAGCCACTGCGCGTGGGTGTCATCTAGTATCAATCATCATCATCATCATTTCAGCCGAAAGACGTCCACTGCTGGACATAGGCCTCCCCCAAGCATCGCCACAACGACCGGTCCTGTGCCTTCCGCATCCAGCGGATTCCCGCGACCTTCACCAGGTCGTCGGTCCACCTTGTGGGGGCCTACCCACGCTGCGCCTTCCAGTACGCGGTCGCCACTCCAGAACTTTACTGCCCCATCGGCCATCCGTTCTGCGGGCAACGTGCCCCGCCCACTGCCACTTAAGTTTGGCAATTCCTCGGGCTATGTCGGTTACTTTCGTTCTCCTGCGAATCTCCTAGTATCAATAATAAATATTTATTATATGAGCAGAGCACAAACCAGTAAGAAAGAAAGAAAGAAAAAATATTTATTTGCTTCAAAAGTGACGCACAAAATTACCAAAAAATTCAAGAACACAACAAATACAGGTACAGAGCCAAGAAGTAGTAAGCAAGTAAGCCTCAAGACTCCGCATAAACAAAGTTTTGAATGAGAACACAGTCCTAAATGTTGGCGGGGAACGGGGGGCGGACGGCGCGTTATGATTGGTAGGCTCAAAAGTTCGGTGTTACGATTAGTACCGCTCGCTGATGGAGTGACGTCTCGATTGGCGGCGGGGCTTATGATATGCAGTGTTACTACATATGCTTGGTGACCAGGGGTATACAGCTAACCGGCGTCAAGAGGCTACTGGTCTGTGGAGCAGAGTCGTACAAAATTATACAAATTCAATTCAATTCAATTTATTCAAAAACAATTTTTACACTGTGTTTGAAATTCACTTCAGTTACAATTCAATAAATCAAAATTATTAGGTAAATACATTAATTTAGAAAATACACAATAATATAACAAACATACATAACTATGTTTAGTTCTTTCCTTTCTTTACTGCATACAAATTAAATCCATAAATTTAATTAGAAAACAGGTCATTAGTACGTATCTGGGTACCCGTGTAAAAAGGTCGACAAAGGTTTTTGCTGAAACTCAATCTGGGATATGGCCGAAAACTTATTATTCCTTGTAACAATCCCTTTTATGTTAACGAGGCCAAAACGTTGATTGCGACACGATGTGGGATTGTATTATAGCTTAGAAACAAATAATTCCCTCAAATATTTTTATATGGATTTTCATTAGTCTGACATTTTTGTCCGGCTCTATTTAATAAAACTTGTTTTATCTGTGTTATATAAAACCGAAATGGAAATGTGGGTGGTGGTGTGAACCGAAATGTGGGTGTACTATACACCTCTGCCTACCCCTTCGGGGAAATACAGGCGTGATGTTATGTTATGTTATATAAAACCCTCTATAATTAATAAAACTTACTTTTATTATTACAAGCTTTTGTTTAAAGCGCTATTAAGAGCTAAGAGGCGACCCCATCAGTAAAAAAAATAATTACTCACTGAATACATTATTTATCGAAAATTCGTTTTCAACAATTGAAGGACAGGGTACTGTAGATTAATCAACAACTATTAACTCAGTTATTTATACTTCGCTGTAGTTGTAGATAGATATTTCAATTTTTTTTCATTTTTTATATCTATAACTACAGCGAACTACCTATAATGTACAGAGTTAATAGTTTCTGATTAAACTACAGTAGGTAACTGTGCTTCATTTTTTTTTAAACCGGCCAATTATGTGTCGAACTCGGAGTACCACCCATCGACCTGATACCTACTGATTTAATTTACGAGAGTTTATCAAAAGACATCAACGAACGTACGCGAAATTCGAATTTCTGCATCTCTTTCTTACGTAGGTACCACCACATATGTCTATATTTACCCTATTCTTTGTATTTGTTACAAAACAACATAGTATGCACTATAATCAGACTAAGTTTGACGTTGGTATGTATTTACCGTTTTGAAGATAGAGCAGGAACAAAAACGATGAAAAAAATGCATGTTGTTCGAAGTTTCTTGTATGGGGACCCCTTTGATTGAAATCTTTTTTTTGTTTTTAATATTTGTTGTGATACTCCTCATAGTAACACATATTCTCTGAAAATTTCAACTGGTTATCTATTACCGTTACAAAGATACAGCCCTGTGACAGACAGACGCACGGACGGACGGACGGACAGCTTAGCGAGAGTAATAGGGTCCCGTTAGCACCCTTTGGGTACGGAACCCTCAACAGAATTTTCGATAAATGATGTACTCAGCGAGTATTATTATTTACTGATGGGGGCGCCACTTAGCTCTGTAGAGCCTTAACTCACTGTGTTAGTATTAACCTTTTTTTTATTTTTTTTCAAATTCAAATATTTATTTGATTTTAAATATGGTTACAGTAGGTGTTACAAATATATTTAGTAGGAAAAAAAAACTTGCAAATAACTTTTGAACCAGTTCTCGTTATCAGAATTGGCTGAAATTGGGTACACAAAAGGGAACTATTTTTTTTTAAATTAGAAATCTCGAAAAAATTTCAAGAAAAATAAGAACCAGTGGAAAAACCAATAAAATATTTAATAAAATGTCCAAGTTATAAGCGATTTAAATTTGTTCACTAGACAGAGACAGCACTATTGAAGAATGACGTCATTGTTCAAAACCTTCATAGTAACTTGACATCTCTCTGAACAATGTCCGATTCGCACGACGAGGACAGAAAATGCCCCTTCCAAAAACTTAAAAAGCGTGTATCTCTCCTATTTTTTATGGATTTTGTTTATTATTTCTACAATGTTGTCCTTTCTGTACCTTTTATTAAATAATATAACTTTTTTGGTAATTTTTTACTGTAGTCAACTACCGGATTACGCGAACCCGATGACAATGCAATATTATGGCGCTTAGGAGCTGAGCCAGGTGGACCGATGCCGAGGACCTGATTAGAGTGGCTGGGGGGGACTAGATGCGGAAGGCAGAGGACCAAGTGTTGTGGCGCAACTTGGGAGAGGCCTACGTCCAGCAGTGGACTGCGATAGGCTGAGTTGATGACCAGCCGATCTGATGATGGAGCCGGAGGGTGGTTAGTAGAAGTAAATAAAAGCTTGTTTTTGAAAAATGACCACTTTTATCCGTGTTATATTTAAATAATTTTACTAAGCCTGGGATTTTTTACACAAAAACGTTAAAATGCTACGTATACGTTAAATTTTATTGAGAAGGTTTTACGGATACAATCACGTTTTATTTTGCTTTTTTATTTTATTTCAATATTTTTTTACTATATTCGGGACTCTGCTACACAGGCGTTTTCAAGCAACTCAACACACCGTGTGAAAGTGGTTTGAAACCGGCGAGGCGAGGATTGGATGGGATGCGCGTGAATTGAAATCTCGCTGACCCTCTCACACCGAAAGATGCACGTCGCGAGCACGCGCCGCCTCGCGCCGACCAGGCGCGCCTGCTCGCGATGTACCGTTTTGCAATGTAAAAAATACTCTATTCATGCAGCAATAAAGTTTAATGTTGTACCAATAAATATTTCAATTCTCGCCTCGCACATCCTCGCCTATCCAGACCTTTCACATCAAAGATGGGCGTGACGTGAATTTAAATTTTGCTATACAAATTTCAATTCTCGCTCAGCCCATCCACGCTACGCCTCACCGGTGTGAAACCATCTTTAATCTGTTCTATTATTAAAAAGAAAAAAGATTTGTTTGTTTCTAATCGACTCTGACTCTAACTCTGAAATGACTTAACCGATTTTAATAATTATTTCACCATTAGAAATTTTTATTTACCTGGGGATATCCTCATGGACGCACTCCGCCCGGGGAAGGCGGAGCCAGTGTCGGACTCTTACCGACTAAAACCACCACGGTGTTCCTCTTCCAGCCATTGACCGGGGGCGTGGGAAACTTGTATTCGTCCAACCATCCTCAGCAGGTCCCGGCTAGTAGGTGAGCCCCTTCTTTCCGTACGGCATCATCGGCCGCACCCTTCTCTTAAATGGCGCGCGCGGAACACGACGCACCACCGTCACGGACTTTGACTGATCAGGCGACAGCCTATCCCAAGTCCGCCGCCTGCAGGCCCACTCCTAGGGTGGCTGGAGGTCAGCGTACCCCCTCCTGTGACGGCCGGTCCTGTCCGGTCTCCTGCGGATGGGAAGAGAGGTCGTTGCCTCTAGAACCCTCTCCGCCGCCTCCTTAGCAAGCATCACCTCCTCGCAAAAGGATACGACGCCCTCCCAAGCGTTCTCGCTCCCGACCATAGACAAAACAACGGCCGGAAGCGAGAGATCGCTGCCGCCTACTGCAGTGATAAAGTCACTGCGCTGCGTGGCCCAAGCTAGGACCATTAGAAAGCTGCCTTATCCAGAAGTAACGTAGGTTATATTTTATTTCAGCACGCGAGCGAAGCCGCGGACAAACTCTATATATAACATTTTAAATTAAAACTTTAACATTATTGCTGAAAAGAACAAAGTGAAAAAAATTACACGACTTTTTTTTGGGCAGCCGTGTAAAAAAAAACTAAAAATATTACACCCTCATTAAATCATAGCTATTTCGGTACAACCCTAGCTCGTCATACAAAATGACAGTCTTTATATGCCGTTCCCTTCATAACAAAACATCGTTAAATAAAAAACGAGAGTCCTTAACGATCATGTGTGGAGATAAATCTTTTAACACAAACATATCCTGGAATAACAAACAGTTAAATTATCCTTAGTAGCAATATCCAATGATTTTTAGTAGTAACAAAATAAATTAAGGGAGCTTTAGCTTTATTTTGAGGGTTAAAAATATTTATTTTAGTGTTATATAGGACCGTTATTTGTATCGATCTTGCTGTAGAAACTAACGGTGGGCTTACTTTCACATTGTTTTATATTTTAGGGTTGTTACATTATACATTGTTTTGTACAACAACGTGTAATCGAAATAACTGAAACAACACACATACAGCATACAACATAAGGTAAATAATGTTTACGGACACAAAGCGAACCTGTTTCGAACCACTTGCGATCGGATTGTTTGATTTTAGATTATGCTAATGTCAACACACCGTGCAGTGATTTGTGGCCGAAACAGATGCAGTAAAACTACTGTTTTTTTGGAGCTGCTGACCGTATTTGAAAAGCGAACGTGAAATGAAATTTGAACAATGCGAACTATTGTGTCATCTCTTTTGAAGGAGTTATTAAATTTTTCATACCTGCCAGTTTCATTTATATTAAAATACTGGGGCGGTGGGCAATATGTTTTTTTTAGGTTTTTTTTTTACATAATGGCTTTTGTAGTTTTCATAACGTTTCAGTTGCTTTTGCGCTTGTTACGATTTTTTATTATTATTTAAGCTAGTTTGTTATTTTCTCGAATTTATCGTAAGCAAAGAATAAATTAGAAGAAAAATAAGAAAATTATTGAAATATGAAAAGGATTCTCAGTTTCATTTGTTTTAACGCTGCGTAAGAAAACAGAGTGTTCATGTGACTTATTAGTTATTCCTAGTTTAGTACTTCTTCCAGATCAAAACAAGCAAATAAATATGTACACCAAACAGAATGATTAGAACATAAAACCCTGTATGAAGTTAAAAGATGCTACGTAGGTATATGTTTTTATATATTAGAAATCAGTATTAATTTCTATTCTGGATAAAGGTCAAAGAAAGAAAAAATAAGCATTTCAGTTTAAACCTACTTAATTGATACATGTATGAAATACGGACAACTCCTTACGCATGCTTTGACTATACGCATGTTATCTTTTTTAATGCTCAAGCAATTTGAAACCACATAGAACATTTTGACATGTTGGTATGTCAAATTGGGCCTACTAGATTCCGGCAGGTATAGTTTGTATTTTGAAATTCGAATAAAAGTTAACGTTGCTACTCAACTGATCAAACTTTTACAACATGATGAAAAAAAATCATACATATTTTGGACCAGACTTGCATTTCTGGTTAAAAAAAAGTACTGTTCCGAGGGTATTCAATAAAAGTTTTCGAGTAACCTACGAGTATTTTGTTGAAAACACTAGAGACACGGGAACTGCACGACAGAACATCCTTTGTATTCATTTCCTTTTCATATCTGGCTCCTCTTGGCAGCCTTCCAACCTAAGGGGTAACGGATACCAGTCAGTTATTGTGTCAGCTCGAATTTTTGCCTTCTCGCCTTTTTTTGTTTTGTTGCACGTATCTTATGAGTTAGATGCCTTGTGTAGGGGGAATAGTATTGTAATATTGCAGTTTTATGTATATAGGTTGTGTCACGTTTAATAGTATGGTAGTGTCACAATGCTGGCTAGACATCTTTACCCCTTTTTTATTTGAATGAAATTCATATTAGTGGTCAAGATTTCCTAAAATCCTTTTTTATGTACTTACCTATCGCATGTCTTGTTGTAGCAATCAATAATAATTCTTTCTTTCGTTTTTATTTCTTTCAAATTAATGTGCACCTGCACCTACATACCATTGCGAAAAACTTGAGCCCAGTTGTGGTCCGTCGCCGTCCTATAATATACTGTAGCTGAAGTTACTCTCCACCCGCTTACTATATCCAGCCTCATCATCTCATCCTGTATAATGACAGTAATTTTCTGAACAATTCACACTTAAATTTTCAACAATTCTCTAAGCAAGGTGGTTTTCAAGGCTCGAGTGAATAGGTATATGTTTTTTCTGGGCAATCGTGTACCATCGTCGACTGCACTATCGCTTAACATCAGGTGACGTAACATTAATACGCAAACCCTATATGAGGGCTTGTTATTTTGAAAAGTTTATAAATAAATTACTTAGTTTTATTGTTAGTTATTATTTTATTTAAAATGTTTCCTATATTTTTTTTAGATTCCAGTATAATGTTCAATTTCTGATTCGATTCGCAGGAGAACGAAAGTAACCGACATAGCCCGAAGAATTGCCAAACAAGTGGCAGTGGGCGGGGCACATTGCTCGCAGAACGGATGGCCGATGGAGCAGTAAAGTTCTGGAGTGGTGACCGCGTACTGGAAGGCGCAGCGTGGGTAGGCCCCCCACAAGGTGGACCGACGACCTGGTGAAGGTCGCGGGAATCCGCTAGATGCGGAAGGCACAGGACCGGTCGTTGTGGCGATGCTTGGGGGAAGCCTATGTCCAGCAGTGGACGTCTTTCGGCTGAAATGGTGATGATGATGATGATGATAATGTTCAATATTAGCTAAAGAATATCAAACACTAATGACTTAGATATTTTCAACTTAAGATACTTACGACTCTTTCGGAGAAATCAGCGACTTTTTACATCGAATCCAACCAGCCTAGATCCTTTGTTATATTTGTCGATGACTACATTCAACGACCTACGTTCAACACTGGATATCATACGGTGGATATGGATATGATCATGGTATAATAATATGTTTCACCCGGTATTCTTTTCCCGTGATGCCGTCACGATCAGTGCTGCCATTGATTGACGTATTCAATACGATTTAGGAGATTTTTGTTCATAATGAATATAAAATAAATTCCTAACTAGCATAACTAAGGTGAAACATATTATTATACCATGGATATGATAATATTGACTCATCATGAGATACTTGAAAAGTTACTTGCAAAGTTTGAAGACAAAGGTCTTCAACCAGTGCGTCCTGTGTCATGACTTACGGCGCCGAGACGTGGACACTGACAGTTGGGCTAGTCCACAAATTGAAAGTCGTTTAGCAAGCTATGGAGCGAGCTATGCTTGGAGTTTCTTTGAAGGATAAAATCCGAAACGACATTATTCGGAGAAGAACCGGAGTGACCGACATAGCTTGTAGGATCAGTAAGCTGAAGTGGCAGTGGGCTGGCCATGTCTGTCGAAGGACCGATGGCCGCTGGAGCAGACGAGTCCTTGAGTGGAGACCGCGAATCGGCAAACGCAGCGTAGGGCGCCCCCCCGCCAGGTAGACCGACGACCTGAAAAACGTGGTTGGGGGGGACTGGATGCGGAAGGCAGAGGACCTAGTGTTGTGGCGCAACTTGGGAGAGGCCTATGTCCAGCAGTGGACTGCGATAGCACAGAATATCTAATAGTACTAACGTACAGAACGGCCACTCACCGCCTCCCGCCAATTTAGGATTCCTCGCCCGCACCCCGCACGCACCCACAGTTCGACGGCAATTGGACTGCAAGATTGCAATGGATGTCAATCGTTAGTCGCTATACAAGCACGCCATCTCTGAAAACTACTGAGAAGCGCTTGGAACCCAGACGGCATTACGAGCGGCGAGCATCCCTAACCTACACGTGTGTGTGCGTTTGTATACAGACGTAATCTCGTGTATGTAGGTGGTGCTAGCATTAACATTGTATTGAGTGGCTGAGGTGTGGCGATGGGCTGAATTGATTGATGATGAGATTCTTTATGTTCAGTAGTGGTTATTTTAGTTGTATATTGAACCACCTGTACTATATTTCAATATGTATCTAAATTCAACGAAGGATCGATATTTTTTGTGCAGCGGGTAGCATACTTTTGGTGTCAAAATTGTTTCTATTTATATTTCACTCAATTTACGTTTAGTATGTCATGTGTTACTTCTCATGGGTGTCGTAAAAGGCGACTAAGGGGTTAACCAGACGAAGGGCAGCAGCGTTCTCTGAGTATCAACCAACTGCGATCGCCAACCCGCCTGCCAAGCTTGGCGATTATGGCATATTTCCCATTTTGGGGGAGGCTTATGTCAGTGGCCGTCTTTTGGCTGAAATGATGAAGATGATGATGTGATGTGTGATATAAGCAAAGGGTGTAAGGATTATAATAAGAGGAAGTTATATATTAATGAGACTACGGAGAATTTAGATTCCAATTTTGAGTCTACCGTTACCAGCAGACTCAAAATTCAAAGGGATTCAAACTGATAGCTGTTATGAGTAACTACTCTTTTTTAGGGTTTCGTACCCAAAGGGTGCTAACGGGACCCTATTACTCTCGCTACGCCGCTGTCCGTCCGGCGTCCGTCTGTCTGTCACAGGGCTGTATCTTTGTAACGGTAATAGATAACTAGTTTGAATTTTCACAGAATATGTGTTACTATGGCGTCTATCATGACAAATACTAAAAATAATAAATTATCTAAAACTTAACAGGGTCCCCATACAAGAAACCTCGAAAAACATGCATTTTTTTCAACGTTTTTGTTCCTGCTCTATCTTTGAAACTGTAATACATACCAGCGTCAACCTTGGTCTGATTCTAGTGCATACTATTTAGTTTAGCAACAAATACTACAAATAGGGCAAACATAGACATGTGGTGGTACCTTCGTAAGAAAGAGATGCAAAAATTCACATTTCGCGTATGTTCGTTGATGTATTTTGATAGTTAATTAAATCAGTTTCTATAGGGTATCAGGTCGATAAGTGGTACGAAGCCCTTAACGCGTGAGTCCGACTCACACTTGCGCGGTTTTTTGTAGATTGTTACCGGAAACGGTGAGTAAATAAATAAACATTTTATGTTCAAAACATTTATTATTCTCTGCTTTCAATGTTGACACAAGATTACTAATCCCTGCTTTACCGCAGTAAAGCTAACATTAAATTAAAATATATATTTGGTTATGACAGGTATAGTACATAGATAGATCATTCAAATATTGTGATAACTAAAATATAACATTTCATTACACAAGAAACAAATTCTTTAAGAATTGGTCGGAAATTTTTCGCATTGAGAGTAGGTAAATAGAGTTTTTATAAAATTACAGTTATTTTTTTACAAATTTGATAATTCCTAACATATCTTATGCATCTTACTTATTAAAAATTGAGACGCTTAAGGCACAGCAAAATTACATCTAACTAGAATATACAACTATTATAGACACTCTTGGTAACAATCTTTATTCTATTTCGCAAATTGTGATATGTACAAAAATATTTCCATCTTTATAATCTAGCATTATTATTATAAATTTATTGAAATTATAACATTCTGAGTATACATTGTATACATAAATGCATTAGTGTGTGATGAAAGTAATAAATAATACAGTAATAAGAAATAAAACACAGCTAAACACAACTAAACTTCCCAACCAAAAAGCAGATTACACGAAACGATACACTGAACAGAAATACGTCTTTTGAACTCCACTCAATTATTGGCACAATTTCACTATATTTAGTCTCAGTGTCAATAAATATCGGTTCCAATTCTAGAACCGATACTCCTCAAATCAGGCTTGCGTGTTATCTCTTCTTTGCCTCTCCAGCTGTTTCCTGTGACTGTGGCGTTTCCTCGCTATTATTGCTATTAATATCACAACTACAGCCAGGGCTACGGCTATGCCTATCCACCAATAAGTATTATACGACGCCTCTTTCGTATTTACTTCTTTTTGGTCCCCAGCTGCTACAGGATTCTTTATTTCCAAAACTCCTACAGTAGACGTTTCGACGCTAAACTTAGAATTTGATTCTTCACCTGTATCGATTACGTTATCTACAATATCCTCGTGAGTTTCTACTTTCTCAGATACTTTACCATTTTCTTGGTTCTCTGCTGAAGATGGTATCTCATTTTCTTCAGGCACCGGTTCGCTGATGACAGGTTCAATATAATCGTCAGAACTACTAGTATCTGCTGATGGTTCTAATTGGTTGTCTAAGTATTCATCCAAAAATTTGTAGTAGTCCGTCAGTCCCGTGTATTCTAAGCCGTATTCTCGTTTTGCAAGTAGATCGCTGACCATCTCAGGCCAGACGGTTCCGTATCCTTGCATCATGGCGTCTCTGTAAGCAAATTAATTATTTTAAAGACATTGTAAATCAAAAGTTATTGTTGCAATAGTAGCAGGCATAAGTTTATATAAAAAATTACTTACACCAACCGATCGTTGTTTTCAGCTATATGATGTAGTAGATCAGAGTCATCAGATGCGAGTTCTTCAGCAAAGGACTGGTAAATTTGGTATTTTAGTATTAGGCCCATAAATTTTCTGTAACAAAAGCAAACTTAAATATACAACGTGTATCAGAAATGTGTGGTCATATTTGAAGAGCTTATTCCGGGGTAGCTATCGAACAAGTTTTACTATGGGACCAATCCTGAAATCGCGAAAAAAATATCAGCTTAGCCTTACATTTTGTCGAGCGACATCGATGATTTAGTAGGGAACCGCTGATATTTTTTCGCGATTTCAGGGTTGGTTCCATAGTAAAAGTTGTTTTATGCTATGCCCCGAATGAGCTCTTAAAATAAGACTACGCATTTCTGATACACGTTGCATAATTTTACAATATTAGAACACACTACGAAACCTGAGTATAATTCCTAATACAATAAATTCCTGGTATAATAAGAACACGAATTCATGTAAGAAAGAAAACTACCTAAATGTAGATATAGGACAGTTTCCTATTTTTCAATATAAATTAGTTACTCACCCAATATAAGGCTTATTGAACATCATATACGGGTCTCCAAGGAAATCACTATCAGACGTTTCTATGTAGGAGAAATTTTTACGGAAGTCGCTCCAACTACTTGGTATTTTCGCGTACGGTATAGCTCCCATTAAAACTTTTATTCTCCATTCGTCGGCTGCCAAATAGAAATTTAGTCTGCAAGAAAAATGTTTTGGTAAATTATCAAGGACGCACTGTGTATAACATACAGTCACATTTAAACATTTAAACTTACTTTGGTAAATCTCTTAAAGCCATAATCAATTGTAAAACAAGACGATAATAATTTGGATTGTAGCTGAATATTTCTAGCGGGAACAATCCAGCTTTATTCAGCGCATGTGGGTTCAGAGACAGAAGTGACACGAAGCCAGGGATAGCTTCATACACAGCTGAAACAAACAAAATGGTGAGACTCATACTTCTCAAAGAAGTTACTTCGGAACTAGAACGGAATCTTACCAGAATAGCGGGAAGCCTCTCTCAAAATGTAAGTGTTATTGCTGTGTAAATTAATGGTCTGCTTGTAGACAATCTTCATGACTGCTTCGTGAGCTTCTATGTAGTTGGCTATGCTGACGTCTTTACAAGTTATTGCTCTAACTTTGTTTGGTTTGCACCAGTCCACTAAGGTTGGCGGACAAGTACTATTGAACACTGATTCAGACCAAATATTTGGATCTGCGTCTCCTAAGTTTAGCGCTTTGATGAGTTTTGCTGCTTGTTTGAAAGCTCCCACTCCACCCAGATTCTGTAAAACAGATTTTTTTAATGAATGTGCTCAATTTATCCTTCTATTTTCTTTTCTTCTTCTTTTATGTTGTAAGAACTAATCCTAATTACATGTAAGACTAACTGTATTATGTACCAACTTTTATGCGAATAAATGAATTGAATTGAATAGATTTTTCAGGGAAATGTTACTGATTATGATGTTCAAAACGTGATAATTTGATTAAAAGGTATGTGTTAGGTTAAGATTGGTTTTTTTTTTTTAATTACCTTTAACTGAAGATTTGCGTGTACTTTTTGGTATATTCCAGCATGTTTTGGTAGTAGACTTTCTATTAGATTGGACCAATCATCTCCTGTTAATGATCCTGAAAAATAATAATTAAATTTAATATAGGTACATCATATTATAATAATATGATGTTTTGGATTTTTTATTTTTCATTTCTAGATGACATTTCTATAATTTTGGGTAAGAATTTCAAGTACCTATACGTAGATTTTTTGAGAGTATACACTCAAGGATGGCCACTCGGGCCACTTGATCAAGTCTCACGAGGGAATTTAGTCTGGAGAGTCTTAAGTTATACTTATTATAGAAATCACGAACCCTAGAATAAAACTTTAGAGAATGTAATATGTGACGAAGGGTGAACAGTTCTCGGGGGCACCTTATTCCAAATATTTTAAAGTTTTGGCTACATCTCACGTGGAATGTGAATGTGATATAGATAAAATTTATAATAAAACAATTAAATCGCGTATATTATTTAAATTGGTTTCCCTGACGTTTCGAAAGCTTTGCAGCATTTCGTGGTCGCAGGTAGACTAAGATGACAAGCGTCTTTACAAATATTTCTAAAAAAATATTTTAATCTACCGTACAATATTATTAATTAAAATCGTTTCGATGCACGCAGTAATCACTCACAATATCATTATCTTTTACAGTGTTGCGTGCTGTTTGGGACTTGATTATTTTTAGGACTGGGTTCCAAACAGGTAGTAACTGCCAACCATCTTCTCTATTAAAATTAGGATGTTTTTTAATTTCAATAGCCTCACGGAGCATTCTAGGTACATATCGGTTTTCCTTCGCCAGAACTTGTAGTTTATCAAATTGAAGAAAATGGTTGGGTTTGTCTAGGGCATGTTCACACACTGCAGACTTTGTGGAGCGTCTGTTCTTGACGTCAGCTATATGTTCTTTAATTCTAGTAGCTATACTACGCTTTGTTTGCCCTATGTATGATAACCCACAATCACAATCAATCTTGTAGACCCCTGCATCTTGTAAGGGAATGTGACACTTCACCGGTCTGAGGAGTTGGCTGATCTTTCTTTGGGGCTTGAAATAGGTTATGATAGAAGCACGCTTCAAGATATGACCAATTCTGTCAGTGACCCCTTTGATGAATGGTAGAACAGCAGGTAAGAACATATAGCTGACGTCAAGAACAGACGCTCCACAAAGTCTGCAGTGTGTGAACATGCCCTAGACAAACCCAACCATTTTCTTCGATTTGATAAACCACAAGTTCTGGCGAAGGAAAACCGATATGTACCTAGAATGCTCCGTGAGGCTATTGAAATTAAAAAACATCCTAATTTTAATAGAGAAGATGGTTGGCAGTTACCACCTGTTTGGAACCCAGTCCTAAAAATAATCAAGTCCCAAACAGCACGCAACACTGTAAAAGATAATGATATTGTGAGTGATTACTGCGTGCATCGAAACGATTTTAATTAATAATATTGTACGGTAGATTAAAATATTTTTTTAGAAATATTTGTAAAGACGCTTGTCATCTTAGTCTACCTGCGACCACGAAATGCTGCAAAGCTTTCGAAACGTCAGGGAAACCAATTTAAATAATATACGCGATTTAATCCGGTTAAACTTTGTTTTATTATAATGTGTAGTGATCGCGAAAACCTAAGAAGTTATTATAAAATTTATGTTAGTAAAAGAAAACATTTGAATTTTCAGTCAGTATTTTTTTTGTTGAAATTAATTATTATTCTCATTAAAACAATTCTATTGCGCCAGAAGCAGACAAATTTGATTTGCTTAATGATTCCTTTATGATGAAAATTATGTCCTCAGTCCCTGTTATTTTTCTAATTAATTTTCCCATGTTGTTTTTCTTAGTACGTGTGGTCGCTTTATAAGCCAACATTTTTCTTTACCGGCTGAATAAAACTAGTGAAATTGCCTGGGCTTAAGTTCAGCTCTGCATTGAAACTATTTATTCTGTTTACCGACTGCAACAACTTTGCCGGTTTTAATTTTAACTTCGATATAACTTTTGCCTTGGTGTTTTCAGCATGTGTGTTTTATTTAAAAGGCTTTATTGCAACTTAAGTAGGTACGTAGGAACATGGGTTTGGGAAGCATCTTTGTATTTTTGTTTGAACATCACTTTATTGAACTTTGAAAAGAGGAAGACCAAAAAAAGATGTATGGTTTGTGTGAAAGATGACATAGATAAAAACAAAGTAAACAAGGATATGACGGCTGATAGAGAGCCGTCATATCCTTGTTCACTTTGCGTGGAAAAAAAAGACATGCTGCGCCGACCCCAAATATATTGGGATAGGGTAAGAGGATGATGATACCGACAGAATAACACTTTATGCATATAAAAGTTTCCTTTAAACGCAGAATATAAAAGATAACAACTAATACAATGTTTTTTTTGGATGAAACACTACATTAATAATTACATTTTCTATTTAATAAGGCTGCTAGCTGCTAGTACAGTCGACTGCACAACAGTGGTAAAACTTCAATTCGAAAACCGCCCTTACTGCTTACGAAAATAAAGATGCTGCTAATTTCAAAGTGTTACCACCGACGTGCGGTCAACCATACCTACGATTAACCTTACAAAGTAAGTGATGATTTCGAAAGATTTCAAAATTAATTTAAGAGTGTAAACTAGATAGAAAAGTTAATTCTGTATTGAATAATTTGATGATTAATACAAACAGTAATTTCATGACATAATTATTTTTTTATTTCTAAAATATTTATCGTCTTTTCCTGTTGACTGTACTCCTAGAACATTTTTAATTCTGCCAACGGCAACAAGGCAAATGAATAAAACTGAAAAACACTGGACAGTTATTAATTGTTTCAGTCATATTTAATTCATAACAGTAATACTGCAACTTAATTATAAATGTTGTACTTACTTAGTAAATATGCTGGTAGAGGCTTGCCGACAGCTTCAGACCCCTTAAGCCTGAGTGCAATGTATTTATGAAGCTTCAAGTAAAGAGGTTTCACATTCTCCCATAATTCTCGGGCCTTGAGGATGGCACCTTCGTACTCGCCCAACGAATCCCAATAGTCTTCCACGGAATTATAGCCTATGGAAAAATGGAAATGAAATTAAAATCAGTATCTTTAAATTTGAATCAGCGATTAATATAAGCTTTTTTTGCCGTGGGGAAATCCTCATGGACGCACTCCGCCCGGGGACGGTGGAGCCAGTGTTAGACTCTTACCGACTAAAGTATTGTGGGAAGAAAGAATAACATTATCAACTCAGCCTATCGCAGTCCACTGCTGGACATAGGCCTCTCCCAAGTTGCGCCACAACGCTCGATCCTCTGCCTTCCGCATCCAGTCCCCCCCAGCCACGCTCTTTAGGTCGTCGGTCCACCTGGCAGGGGGGCGCCCTACGCTGCGTTTGCCGATTCGCGGTCTCCACTCAAGGACTCGTCTGCTCCAGCGGCCATCGGTCCTTCGACAGACATGGCCAGCCCACTGCCACTTCAGCTTACTGATTCTACAAGCTATGTCGGTCACTCCGGTTCTTCTCCGGATAATCTAAAGAATAACATTACATCTGTCTGAATTATATATTTTATTTTTTATTATAATAAAGAATGTGTAAAAGTTATAAGTAAAATTAGCATGCTGTTGATGATGGCTAAATGGGCTTGACATTTTTTTAAATCATGTAACAACATTCGATGTACCCTATTTATTGCAAATAAAGAATTTCTATTTGTATTTTGTATTTGTAAAACCACTACGGTGTTCCATTAACTGCCTTTGGCCGGGGGCGTGGGAACCCGTTGGTATTCGCACTACCACCCCCGACAGGTCCCGGCTCGCCCCAGATTAATATTAGCCTAGCGCTTGTCTTTCATGCAGAAGGGTCAGAGTTCGAACCCAGTCTGTACCTCTGACTTTTCGAATTTATGTGCGAATAAGATTTTTACGGTCACTTGCGGGAAAACATCGTGAGGAAACCTGCATACCTGAGACTGCTACTACAGTTCTTGATAGTGTGTATTAGTCTGCCAACCCGCAGTAGACCAGCGTGGTGGAATAAGGATTCTCATTCTTAGACTTAGATCCAGCAATGAGACGGTAATATGCTGATGATATTGTTTATTTAAATAAATGCTTACGTAAATAATTTAAGGGTCAAAAGGCAAAAAAGATAAGATCCATCTTTTGTTCCTTAAATTATTTACGTAAGTATTTATTTAAATAAACAACATTTTTAAATAACGTTTCTAGTCATAAAATGTGTGTTAGTAATTTCCTTGATTTTACATGACTTTATTTTCACTTTTCTTTTAAAATTGTTATTATCATTACATTCATAAACATTTAGTGTTTCAGTGTAGCGAGATACGGAATCGTGAAACCAGGATTAACTTTTATGTTTTTTTTTTTTTTTTCGAATTGACTCTCGCAGAATTGGTACCCAAAATGGATACCCTAACTAACTTAACCGGGCGGGTGGCGGAGAATCCCGTTAGGGACTCCATCCGCCCAGGATCTTACTAATATTATAAATGGGAAAGTATGGAGGTCTGTTTACTCGTTTTGTTCTTCAACCACGGTGAAACTGGCTCAACAGATTTGGATGAAATTTGGCAAACAAATAGACTATGTCCTGTATTAACATAAGATACTATATCAGATTTTTTCAAGTTAACCCTTGTAAATTTTAGGGGATGTTTGCAATAGTATTGAAAATATGATCATGAAGAAATCAAATCTTTACTATTATTAGTTTAAAAATATTGAATTACTTTAAATCGTATTTCGCATTGAATCTGTGCTCTGTACCGCTGTGCGCGAACGCGGGGTCAATGAACAGCACGCAATCAGCTGATTGCCAACCGCCGCCATCGCATTCAAATCACGATGTCTATTTATTTATTTATAATTTATGTACACACAATAACATATGAAAGGAAACAGCATCAAAATTATTTAGTACAAAGGTACTGCTTATTTCAAAGAAATTTCTCCCAGCTGACCTGCGATGTCCTACTGCGGCTTCAAGTTTAAAAAAAACCTTCGTCATGTGCACATTATTATTGACATATTTGATTAAAAAAAAAGGTTTTGTCATTCGACACTGAGCTACCTTGCAAAATACTAGGAGATTTTTAACACCTTATTTATACACACTATATCGTGAAGCAGCAGCGATAGCCTAGCGGTTGAACGCTTGCCTTCCATGCAGGAGGGTGTGAGTTCGATCCCGGCCCGCACCTCTGACTTTTCGAATTCATGTGCGGATTTATATTCGATTATCACTTGCTTTAACGGTGAAGGAAAAACATCGTGAGGAAACCTGCACACCAGAGAGTGCTCCATACAGTTCTCAATGGTGTGTGTAGTCCGCCAACCCGCACTAGGCCAGCGTGGTGGACTAAGGCCTGACCCTTCTCATCCTGAGAAGAGGCCCGTGCCCAGCAGTGGGACAGTAATGGGCTGGTTATGTTTTTATGTATATCGTGAAACAAGATATCATTACAAGTTTAAGTGCTCTGATCCTTCCAGTTTCAGGTTTCTCAAAGATATATTAGGTTTGTTAATTATAATTAGGTACAAAAACGTATTTAGAAAGCAAATCCGTAAAATTAGATAGTTCTTTTTTAATTGTTCTGTAAAAACACATGCTTTTCCATTGCACATCTGACATTGGCAGAATTGTCGACATCGGCATCGCTTGCCATATATAAAGAATAGAATAGATACTATCTTAATTTTGTAATTAATATTATACTAAGATTTTAACAATTTGAGATGGAGCAACTCCAGTGAATTTTACAACAAAACCCATTAGGATTTGTCAACAAAACAACGAGGGAAAATTTGAAACTTAGTGTCGGCTATGAAGTTAGATAGAAGTTGAGATGATAATTAAATTATTAATCATTGTTTATAAAGTGTAACTCAAATATAAGTACATACTATGTGTTACAATATAATCCGTCCGGGCCGAATGCGGCTAGCCACGGCTTTTGATCCGACCCGCGGTACACTTCGCAATCCTACTAAAAATGTCTACTAAAATGCAGCAACCACTGCACTTGTATCTTGCAACCATACGAAACGACCATTTAGGTGCAATCTCACAACTTTTTAATTTTAAGTTTAAAAAGTACATTAAAAATACGTTTTTTTAACACGGTAATTTAGCTTCACTTGTAACTAACTAACTGACTAACTAACTGTGGAAACAAATCTTGCAAGTCGATTTTGACCTAGATCTAATTGTCGTATCGATTTGAAACTTTGCAAGCATAAGTAATTAAGAGAAAGAAAGAAAGAAAGAAAAATGGTTTATTTACTAATTCTTTACAACAAAACAAGTTTAACCGGATTACATCGCATATATTATTTAAATTGCTTTTCCTGACGTTTCGAAGGCTTTGTAGCGTTCGTAGTCGCAGAAAGACTAAGTTGACGAGCATCTTTACAAAAATCAGATATTTATAAAAATCATTTTCATCTACCGTACAATTTTTATTTATTTAAAA
This sequence comes from Asteroscopus sphinx, assembly GCA_949699075.1. Taxonomy (NCBI): domain Eukaryota; kingdom Metazoa; phylum Arthropoda; class Insecta; order Lepidoptera; family Noctuidae; genus Asteroscopus; species Asteroscopus sphinx. Next base: position 20,808,931 of record OX453013.1, read on the forward strand.
TCGTTCTGATGCACGCAGTAATCACTTGCAATGTCATTATCTTTTACAGTGTAGCGTGCTGTTTGTGTTTGGGACTTGATGATTTTTAGAACTGGTTTCCAAACCGGTGGTAGCAACAACAGGATCCAGGGCAGCAACAGGTGGTGGTGGAAACGTCAGGAAACCCAATTTAAATAATATACGCGATATAATCCGGTTAAACTTGTTTTATTATAATGTGAAATGTGTGAATGTGAAATACGGATGTCAATACAAAAATTTGGTACCATCGAGCTGATCTGATGATAGATGGACTACAGTATCACTATTAGGGTGTTTTTTTAACCATTAATTTATTGTATTTTACGATGGTGAAACTAGTTAAAGGCCCACCTGATGTTATGCGGTTACCTTTGCCCATAACAACTGCAATACCACCTAGGATGTTGCCTAAATGGTACCGCAAGTTCGGTAGGTTCGCCAAACTGAGACATGAAGATGGAAAGTCTTATGTGATTGTAATGTCACCGGCACCCGTACCATTCGAACCAGAACCCAGCAACGCAAAAATTACTGTTTGGCGGAAGAAGTAGGTACGGTAGGTGTTTTTACAAGCTTTTAAATAACTTGCAATGTTTGTTAGTTGGCTTAGGTCAAATCTTGCACCCCACCGTGTATCCTAACGTTGTCGTCGTGGTGGGGCTTGCGTGTCTCAGTGATCTTTGGGGCTATACCGGTAGATATACTCATGCCGGAAAGGTCCAAAGGGAGAGACCAGACAAAGAAGGATACGAGACGGAGTCCATTAAGGACTGCCGTGAGGGGCATGCCGTCTGAGCAGTCAGACAGTGTGCGTTTCGCTCCTTGGGTTTTCCTTGGAGCGAATTTAGGGAATCCTAGTCACCGGGGGGGGTCCGTTCGCTCCTGGTATGTGTCTGACATCATCAGACATGACCGTGGATGCGAACCAGTGACTAGGCGAATGGGACAGGGTCTTAGAAGAGGGAAGAGGGGAAAGACGTAGGGGCGGCGGGTTAACTAGTCAGTAGTGGCTGGCGGGCAGACGCGGTCTGATGCAGACCACCGTTCGGCCCGACCCGTAATCCTCACTGAGAGGATCGGGGGCCCTGCCTGCAGGGCCACGGGGAGACAACCCCTTTAAAAAATCCCACACGGGGACCCCACCCCGTTTAAACAAAGGCAAAGCTGTGTTCAGCAACTTATGAATGGCGAATCGAAAAAAGATATTACCCCAGGAGGGTACCGGTTGCTCAGCAGCCGGAGAATCCCTCACTGAACATAGTTCAGTCTGCCCCTCGTATTCTGGGGGGGGCACCGACCGCCTACCGTCCGATTCGGACGCATCGAGCCAGGGTGGCTCTCTTCCCCGTGGTGTGGAGTCGTTGGATTCTATTCCTAGAACGTCTGCATCACCGGGGCCCACACAGCGGGTGATCGCTGACCACCCCTCTGGTTATCAGAGGCGTGAAGGCAAAAAGCGGCCGCGTGAACTGGTCGCGGGCGAAATGTTGCCGCCTTCTAAGGTCCCTTCAAAGGCAACGACCTCTAGAGGCAGAGGTGCTCGCCGTGGCAAGAAAGGGCGTTCTACACGACCTGGTACGCCACTTGGCTCCTGTACCGACGAGAGTGAGTCGGAAGGTCCGAGTGTGTTGAGTGTGTCTCTGACGGGCCAAATGAGCACTGACGTGAGCGAGGCGGAGGAAACGGGGACGACAGTCAGTGCCGAAACCTCTATCAGAGAGAAGAGCTGTGCTGGTTCTGCAGGGGCTCTGGAGAAGACGGCTCTCGAGGCTATTGAGGTAGTTTTGGACACCACGCGAAAGTCCAAAAACCTCAAGGGCACGTGCCAACGTGCCATCAAGGAAGCAGCGGAGCGCGTCAAAGTGGCGATCGAGGAGCTCGCAATTAGAAGCTCTAACGAGGAAACCCGTAGACTTCAGCTGGAGAACGACCGGCTGCAAAAAGAGGTTGGAGCTCTCCGCAAAGAGATGGAAGCTCTTCGGGAGGAGGTTCGCTCCAAATGGTCACAGCCGGGCGGGCTACCACAGCCCCAATCAGTGCCCTCTCCAGCCCCGGAGAAATCCTCGGAGGATGAGCTGGTGCGTGCCGCTGTTTCTCAGATTGGGAAAATGATGGACGCTCGGTTCGCTGGGATTGAGGACCGTCTTTTGCCAGCGAAAAACACACGTCCGCCATTGGCAGCAGACCTTAGGAGTGTGGCTGGAAGTGCCAGCAATGCTAGCAGAAGGTCAAACCGGCCTTCCATGGCATCGCAGGAGGCATCCCTAGCCACCGGAGTGAAGCAGTCTACTTTTCCTCCGGGTGGGTCTGCGGATGGTTCTGCTGCGCGGGCTCCGGATGCGACAACGTCTGCCAGTGATGGTTGGCAAACAGTTGACGGAGGGAAGAAGAAAAAGTCTCCCACGCAAAACACTGCGGACACTGCCAAGCAAGGAGCTCAGGCTTCGTCCGGGTCCAGAAAGCGAAACAAAAAGCGCAGACGTCGTGTGCCTAAGTCAGCTGCAGTAGTTTTAACACTGCAGCCGGAGGCAGCAGAGAGAGGGCTCACATATGCGTCCGTAATGGCGACGGCCAGGCAGAGTGTGAACCTGGTGGAGCTTGGTATCACCGATATCAGGTTCCGCCAGGCCGCAACCGGGGCTCGCCTGTTAGAGTTTCCGGGGGCTGAAGGCACTGCAGGGGCAGACCTCATCGCGGAGAAGCTGCGAGTGGTCTTTGCGGAGGACGTCAAGGTATCCAGACCCACGAAGGCTGCTGAGTTACGCATTAGCGGCCTTGACGACTCCGTGACTGAACAGGACGTACAAGAGGCAGTCAGTCGAAAGACCGGCTGTCCTGTAAACTTGGTTCGAGTCGGTCCAATCCGCCTTGGCCCGGGAGGTGTTGGCTCTGCCTGGGCCCAGTGCCCGGTTGCGGCGGCAAAGCATTTGGCCGATGCCGGCCGAGTTCTCGTTGGCTGGAGCTCCGCCAGAGTCCAGATCCTAGGGGCTCGGCCTATGAGGTGTTTTGGTTGTTTGCGGACAGGACACACACGGCAGAGGTGCCCTTATGACGTGGACTACAGTGGGCTCTGCTTCCGCTGTGGTAAGCCGGGGCATCTGGCGTCGACGTGCTCTGCGGACCCTCACTGCCCAGTGTGTGCAGCAGCCAAATTACCAGCCAATCACATCGTCGGGGGGAAGGACTGTAAGCCCCCAGTCCTCTCCAAGAAGAAAGGGATGACAGCATCGACCTTGGCCGCCTCCAGTGCGGTGCCAATGGAGCCGGCGCAGGAGGAAGTAATGATCGCGGACTAATGGACCCAGACCGTAATCATTCCCTACTCCAGGCGAACCTGAACCACTGTGCCCGTGCGCAGGATTTGCTCCTTCAAACCCGGGCAGAGTGTTGCATTAGCGTGGTTGTAGCGGCAGAGCCGTATTTTGTCCCTTCCCGCCCCGACTGGGCAGGTGACGTGGACGGTTCCGTCGCCATCATCGGCACCGCGGCACCCCTCTCAGTTAAAGAGAGGGGTTCAGGATTTGTTGCAATTGCTTGGGGAGACGTTACACTCTTCGGAGTATACTTCTCCCCTAACAGAAGCCTGGCCGAGTTTGAGGTCTTCCTCGACCAACTCGGAGCCTCGATTCGGCGAGTGACGCCAGGTCATGTAATGGTTGTGGGGGACTTCAATGCGAAATCCACTGCGTGGGGATCCCCCAGGACCGAAGTCAGAGGAGAGGCGGTTGAGGAGTGGGCAGCAGCTACAGGCCTCTGTCTTTTAAACAGAGGCACAGTAAATACCTGCGTCCGACGGCAGGGGGGGTCGATAGTTGACCTTTCGTTTGCTACCCCTGCCATCGCTGCATGCGTCCGGGATTGGCGGGTGTTAGAAAGCGTGGAGACCCTATCTGACCATCTTTATATCCGTATGGATGTCTCGAACTCGCAGGGCCCCGGGGTGGTTCTGCGCTCTAGTGCTCAGCAGTTCCCGCGGTGGGCGGTAAAGCGGCTTGATAGGGACCTACTTGAGGAGGCAGCTATTGTCCAGGCGTGGCTGTCATCACCACCTCCCACAGAGGGGGTTGACATCATGGCTGAAAACTTTCGCGAAGCCATGACAGCTGTCTGCGATGCAGCCATGCCCCGCACGAGAAGTCGGCCCCCAAAAAGGGAGGTCTACTGGTGGTCCCGGGAACTGGCAGATCTCCGTGAGGTTTGTGTTAGTGCCCGGAGAATTTACTCACAAGTCCGCAGATTGCGCCACCGCAATCAGGAGCTGGAGACACAACTGCATGAGTCCTACCGAGGTGCCCGGGAGGCTCTTATGTCAGCGATTGGTCAAGGGAAGACACAGGCGAGGAGCGAGGTGCTGGATGGGCTAAACCGTGATCCTTGGGGGCGCCCGTATCGTGCGGCGCGGAATAAACTCCGCGTCCAAGGCCCCCCATTGACGGAAACTCTCCGGCCTCAGTTCCTTGCTGAAGTCGTGGAGGCCCTTTTCCCAGACCGGTTGGAGTGCCTACCCCCGACCATGGCTCCAACAGAAGGCGACCAGCACGTCGAGTCAGAGACTCCTCCGATCACGGATGCAGAGATGGGGGCGGTGATTCTGCGCGCGCGGGCCAAGAGGACTGCCCCAGGGCCAGATGGTGTGCCTGCAAAGGTGCTGGCCCAGGCGCTGAGTGTGATGGAGGATAGGCTTAGGGAACTATTCGACGCCTGTCTGGCGTCGAGGCAGTTCCCTAAGCCCTGGAAAGAGGGTCGCCTGGTGCTGTTGCAGAAGGCTGGACGGCCTCTGGAGTCTCCTTCGGCGTACAGGCCCATAGTCCTGCTGGATGAGGCGGGGAAGATGCTAGAGAGGATTCTCGCCAACCGCATCGTCCAGCACTTAAACTCTGTGGGCCCGAATTTGTCGGACGCTCAATACGGTTTTCGGGCAGGGCGTTCCACGGTTGACGCCATTGTGAGCCTGAAGGCCAAAGCTAAGGAAGCAGTTGCGCAAGGAGGGGTCCTGTTGGCGGTGTCACTAGACATCGCCAACGCGTTCAACAGTCTGCCATTCAGCTGCATCGCAGAGGCGCTCCGTTTCCATGGGGTGCCCATGTATTTAAGGCAGCTGATGGCAGACTACTTGCGGGGGCGGTGCGTCAGCTATCAGGGACGCGATGGCCAAGTCGTGCGTAGGTCCATCTCGTGCGGTGTTCCGCAGGGGTCGGTTTTGGGGCCACTTCTGTGGAACGTAGGTTACGACTGGGCCTTACGTGGCGACCTCTCCCCCGGGCAGGGCGTCATATGTTACGCTGATGATACCCTCGTCATAGCCCGGGGAGGAAATTATGAGGAGGCAGCACGCTTGGCCACTGAATGTGCGTCCCTTGTTATCGGTCGTATCCAAGCACTGGGTCTCAAGGTGGCGCTTGAGAAAACGGAGGCCCTGGTATTTCATGCGCCCCGACGTCGGCCACCAGCTGGCGCTCACATCACCATTGGTGATGCCAGTGTAATGGTCCGCATGCGCATGAAATATCTGGGCCTGGTCTTAGACCGAAGGTGGAATTTTGGCGAGCACTTTGAGCAACTTGCCCCCAAGCTGATCGGCACAGCGTCCGCACTTAGCCGGCTGTTGCCGAACCTGAGTGGACCGAGTGTGAGCTGCCGACGGCTCTATACGGGGGTGGTGCGCTCGATGGCACTCTATGGGGCGCCAGTGTGGGCGGAGTCCCTGAATGCCCAAAATAAGGCTCTGCTGCGAAGGCCGCAGAGAGTCATGGCAGTCAGGGTCATACGCGGATACCGCACAATATCTGCGGAAGCGGCGTGTGCACTTGCAGGCACCCCCCCGTGGGACTTAGAGGCCAAAGTGCTCGCCGAGATCTATCGGCAGGGAGTGGACCATCAGGCAGAAAGTGGCAGACGCCCGCTGCCTGAAGTCATAAAAACGTGGCGCAGGGAGGCACAGGCTGCCATAATGGTGCAATGGAGGGAGAGGCTGGAAACGCCCAGTGCCGGTCGTTGGACTGTGGGGGCTATCCAGCCGATCCTTGAGGAATGGGTACGGAGGCGACATGGAACGTTGTCCTTCCGTCTGGTGCAGGTGTTGTCGGGGCATGGTTGCTTCGGCAAATACCTGCATAAAGTGGCGAGACGGGAGGCTACTCCCATGTGCCACCAGTGCGGCTGTAGTGAGGACACGGCCCTTCATACCCTTGCATACTGTCCTGCTTGGGTGTTGCAGCGCCGTGCTCTCACTGCAGCGATTGGAGGAGACGTATCGCTGCCAGCCGTGGTTAGGGCCATGGCTGACAGTGTGGAGGCGTGGGAGGCGGTCGCATCTTTCTGTGAGGAGGTTATCTCGCAGAAAGAAGCGGCGGAGCGGGTCAGGGAAGAAGACTCCTTCGCTGATCCAATCCGCCGCAGGAGGACGGGTCGGCGCAGGCGGCTTTACGCCGAACTGATGCCGCCCTAACAGAGGCCAGCGGGCGATAGACTGGGGAGTCAGTCGTCCGCATTGCACGGCCTTCTAGTTGTGGTGATGTCCCAAGTGTACCCGGACATCACCTAAGGAGCGTCACTACAGAGAGAGGGACCCGAAAATGGGCCGCGCTGGATGGGTCGCGAATGCCATGCATCGCAGTTCTCGTGGCTCATCCACCAAGGCGAGAGTAGGTACACGGCGGAGTTTTTAGTGGGTGCAAGCCCCACATAACCACGCTACCTCCCCGGGGGGCGTGACATGCGATAGGCATTTTCTCCGCCTAAAAAAAAAAAAAAAAAAAAAAAGGTCAAATCTTGCAAGCCAAATTTAAACCAGTTACCGATATCAGAATTGGCTGAAATTTAGTACACATATGTAAACCCGATGACAATGCAGTATTATGGTATTTAGGAGCTGATCTGATGATGGTGCCGGAAGGTGGTCACAGGATCTTTGCCGTAGTTACCGTTGACATACCGAGTTTGGGTTACAGATCCTTGTCTTATAAAAGCTTGTCTTGAAAAATTGATTTTTCAACAAATAACTTATTTTCTATACACCTCTCCCTACGGCCCATTATTACTTCATGAAACTTCGACAGTTTATACTGTTTTTATATGATAATGTTCTATCATATATGCTAATCCAGGACTATTTGTATGCCAAATTTCATCCAAATTCGTTCAGCCATTTTAGCGTATTTAAGGGACCAACAAACAAACATCTATACAAGCTTTCGCATTTGTAATAGGATGAAACTTGAAGTGATATTAATTACTGTGAGTACAAACTCGTTGTAATAAAAAGCTCATAATATTATTACAGGCAGGTTAGTGAGTGTTATTACGTTAATTAATAATTATATTTTCATTGAACTCGCAGCTTGTGATTTCCTGCTAACAGTAGATATTTATAATATACTAGTGGAGCTGGCAGACGTCGTCTTCCTGCCCGGAAAAGCAGCGCCACATTAAATATCATATTTTAAATTTAACATTAATTTATTTATTTTTTCGATTCCGTAATTACTTCTAACGAATCTATGGTTGAGAGGCAATAAAAAGTACCGCTCAAAATTAGGTAATGTTGTCAATTGTTCAATTTACACCGACTGCAGCGCCACCTATCGGGTCCATTTGTGAATTCAAACCTTGTAGGGACCCACTCGAACATACACAAAAAATATCATTAAAATCGTCCCTGCCGTCCCTGCCGGAGAAGATCAGTGACATACCAATAGCAGCGCCACCTACCGGTACCAATTTTGTTTTGAAACCATCCAGGAACACATTGAAATATACACACAAATTTCATCCAAATCGGTCCAGCCGTTTAGGAGGAGTGAGTATGTTTTGGCGTATATTATCAGAGGTAGTCACTTAGGAATGAAGACGTCATCCAGTTTTTAAAACAACCGACTCATAATCACACATAATTCAGTTCATTTAATTATTTATTAAAATTAATAATAGTCTGAAATTAATCACTGGAATAACCAATACATTAAACGTTATTCATTAATTATTATCTATTAATTGTATCATAATTAAGTACCTAGGTATATTGTTTAAGTTATGAGGTATACATTATCTCACGTATCATTGTTTTGATCTATTATTGAACTGTACGTGGTAATCATTCTAATACATGCATCAACTATCATTTACAATAGTAGATTATACAACAAGTGAAAAAAAGGTAATTTAATTCGAGGGACTAAGTTGGATCCCGAGCAGCGAAGGAACCTACGATTGAACCACGAGCGAAGCGAGTGGTTCAAAAATAGAATCCTGAGCGGAAAGAGGGATACAATGAACGAGATAAAAAAAAAACACGAGTTGTGTACTCTACTTTTTACCATTGACTGCGAGAAAATAAATAGTGGTATATATAATGACCGGGTGAATGAGAGACATATTCAAGAATATTGTAGAATGTGCGTACACATAAAATACTCTATGACAAATCACGCGTAGGTATAGTAGACAAAATGCTGGCGCAAGCTCCGACTGTTTAGGGATCTGCTGTCTTGTAAAAGGCGAAGAGGGTGAAAATAGCCACCGATGGACACTGCCGTGATAGGTGCACACCTCACTGCATAAAACTTTGATTTGTAAGCGCGGAAGTGTCCACAGAAATTGATGAAATCTATTAAAAAATATTTCAAATTATATGATACAATTTTTAAACATATATTTGGAACGAGAATAAAGTTTTAAACATCCTCCTTCAATAAGTCCCTCGTTCAATCAGCCAACCTGTAGTATTTTTATTTTCTTAGTTTAAATTTGATAGCTCCATTCAGCCAGCCAGTTCGTTACGTACGTTCAGCACGTTTTGTTCATTTCTTAGTACATAATTCGTGCTTGTTCCAAATTCAAAATGTTTTTACTCACTTGTGAGTAAAAGAGAGTTGTATTCACTGTTATCGATGAATAAAATGCCCTTTTTCGAGTGGCAATGGTAAAAAAATATTTTTATTAGTATAAATATTACACAGATTTTTTTCTAATCTTTGCTATGATAAAAATAATAATGTCTGTCTACTTACAAAAGCGGATAAAGGATTTTTTTATTAAGTGCGAGCACAAGAGATACACCGATAAAATCCTAATAGGGTATATATACCTACATTATTACCACAGGCTTAGAACCTAAAATATTACTATTCTAGACTTTGCCCGCGGCTTCGCCTGCATACTGAAATAAAATATAGCCTATGTTATTTTTGAATAAAGTAGCTTTATTAAAATCGGTTCAGTAGGTAGTTTCAGAGTTTATCGATTACAAGCAAACACATTTTTCCTCTTTATAATATTAGTTTAGATATTTCTATTTTTTGTTCAAAATAATGTAAAAATATCATTTTTAAACGGGACCCTTTTACTCTCGCTACGCTGTCCGTCCGTCCATCCGTCTGTCACAGGGCTGTATCTTTGTAACGGTAATAGATAACCAGTTGAATTTTTCACAGAATATGTGTTACTATGGTGCCCAAAGCAACAAATACTAATAAAACCGGCCAAGTGCGAGTCGGACTCGCGCAGTAAGGGTTCCGTACCTCTCAACGACCTGATACCCAATAAAAACTGATTTAATTTACGAGAGTTTACAAAAAGACATCAACGTACAGTGCGCGAAATATGCACTTTTGCATGTCTTTCTTACGCAGGTACCACCACATATGTCTATGTTTGTCTTATTTTTAGTATTTGTTGCTAAACTACATAATATGCACTAATTATAATCTGACCAAGTTTGACGCTGGTATATATTACCGTTTTGAAGATAGAGCAGGAACAAAAACGTTGAAAAAAATTCAAGTTTTTTGAGGTTTCTTGTATGGGGACCCCCTTTGGTTTTAGACTTTTTTTTGTTTCTAGTATTTGTCGTGATACACCTCATAGTAACACATATTCTGAGAAAATTTCAACCGGTTACCTATTACTGTTCAAAAGATACAGCCCTGTGACAGACAGACGGACGGACGGACGGACAGACGGACGGACGGACAGCGTAGCGAGAGTAATAGGGTCCCGTTTGTCACCCTTCGGGTACGGAACCCTAAAAATAGGGTAAATATAAAAATTCACATTTCGCGCACGGTACGTTGATGTCTTTTGATGAAATCTCGTAAATTAAATCAGTTTCTAAGGGGTATCAATCAGGTCGATGGGTGGTACAGAACCCTTACTGTGTGAGTCCGACTCGCACTTGGCCGGTTTTTTTATAAATATTTAGTAACACACAATTACCTATATAATATTATTTATGCTATCAATCATACTATAATATGATTTACCCTATGAGGCTGGCATAGTCACCCAGAGTGTACTGAAACCTAAAAAAAATAGATAAAAATAAAATAAAAAAATCAGTGATCTATTTGTATGGTCGGTGTCAACCGTGTAATGTCCTCCCGGCCGAATTTCGGTCACGGCGGCCAATCTCAAAGGAGACTAGCCATCTGCGCGAGACATATTATAGTGCACAAGTGTGTGCGCAAATACAGGTGCACTGTCTATTCCCTCAATTTCAATTCAATTTCAATGTTTTTTATTTCAAATAAACCTAATTACAGGCACTCACTATCATAATCCGATGGGACGGCAATTCGACACGACCGGAGAGAGATCAGGCGCAGGACCGACGGCATTACGTGCTCTCCGAGGCACGAAGGGGTCTCGATGTGTAACGAAACAGTCACCCATCCACAGACTGACCGTGGCTAGTGCAGCTTCACCATGCAGATCGTAAAATCCACACGCATGCTACTTAGCCACGAGCCCCTTGTAACCGTGTAAGCCGCCCTTGTAACCGCTAAACACGAAAATAAAAAAACATTGTTCTCACTCGTGCTACACGTGACGGTGTGACGCGCTACCTTATAAAGAAACTTGTTACTTTAATTACTTTTATATTTTTATTTCTTTGTACAACGTCTCACACAATACAGCCATTAACTTTAGGTGAAACTTAAAACCACTCATCTCAGCCTTCATGTAGGTTTAAAGCGAAAACTGGTCTTCCTTTGTCTCCTTTGTACTTACACACAAAATAAACTAGTATTCTTACTTCGGATTTAATTTTTGTTGAGATGTTAAAATAATTTATTTTATATAGGTACACCGTAATCTTAGTACACAACCATTTAAAGTCCGTCTCTGTGTTTGAGATAAATCTAACGAACGGCCAAAATTAATATCCAATCTATCCACCATTTGTCTTACTAGAGTTTGTAATTTGACATAAGCTCCATACAACATACACTAAATACATATTATCACGCCTGTTTCCCATTGGGGTAGAAAGAGACTATGGATTTCCACCTGCTACAATCCTGACACACCTCTTTCGCTTCATCTACGTCCATACAAAATATGTCAAATTTCTCTGGTAGGAAAAATCGTGGATAGATTGGATATTAGTTTAGGCCGTTACAGTAGAATTTTATCTATCTTTGCAATTAAACGAAAAATCTTTACATTGTATGATTCTGTCCCTATTGTGACCACGGGGTTCATTATGTAGGTTGACAACTTTTTACGACTCCAAAATACATAACATTTGTCTCACTACCTATGTTTTAGAATTAGGAGGATTAAGGAATTTAGGCTATATCTTGATGACGAGGCGAAGTCACCAGGCAGTGTAAACAAATAAATAATTAAAAGTCAAATCGGTAAATTATTTTATAATCATAAAACTTATTTGTTGCTAATTAAGTTTGTTTTTATGTTGCATGTTTACGTAAGGATAAGATAATATAGGAGACGGACCGGGCGTCGTAGGAGGGCGTACGCCGACCTCCAGCCACCCTAGGAGTGGGCCTGCGGGCGGCGGACTCGAGGTGGCCCGCCGCCCGATCAGTCAAGGCCCGTGATGGTGGCGCGTCGTGTTCCGCGCGCGCCAGTCAAGAAAAGGGTGCGGCCGATGATGCCGCACGGGGTGAAGGGGCTCGCCTACTAGTGGCGAGCCGGGGCCTGCCGGGGATGGTTGGACGACTATAAGTTTCCCACGCCCCCGGCCAATGGTTGGAAGAGGAACACCGTGGTGGTTTTAGTCGGTAAGAGTCCGACACTCCCCGGGCGGAGTGCGTCCATGAGGATTTCCCCACGTAAAAAAAAAAAAAAAAAAAAAAAAAAAAAAAAAAAAAAAAAAAAAAAAAGATATGTATCAGCGCATCTCGCCGTTAAACTTAATAGTTAGGTGAGTATTCTGGTAAATTAAAACTTAAGAAATTGTACCTGAGCTAAATACAATAAAATAAAAAAAACGTTAAACTGGCCTACTATTTGGAGCCGTTTCAGGAGTGCAGATTTCCTCAGAATGTTTTCCTTCATCGTAAATGCAAGTGATAATATTCCATAAAAAATATTATTTGCTGTACATAAAAGATTCTATTATCTTCGGTGAAACATAAATCAATGTTATCATGTGTTAAATAGATGATAGCAGATTGAAGCGAACTGAAATATGTATTAGAAAATCATCGACCTGCATACAATACATCTCAATACATGCCAATTGTTGAATATATTTATTTATTTAATTCTTTATGCACAACAGGGTACAAAGGCGGTCTGATATAATGCGCAGAATAAATTCGGTCAACTAGTTGAAGTAGGAGGAAGCGGGGTACTGCAATCCGATTGGCCCTACCAAGGCTGCTATTGGCTGATTACTAACGCGAAAGTATTGACGGCTCACATAAGTGGTCGCAACTGATTTGAAGTTTTAGAGTGGCGAATAGTGGCGACCAACATCAGATCTATTAGAATGCAGCGACCAATGACTATCGAAGCGTCTATTAGGATAAAATCAAAAGTACTTATTACCGTAAGTGAAGTTCGATAAATTATTAAACCAAGTGATTCGCCCAAGAGATTATATATAACAACGAAGTATGTATTTATCTACTTTTACTTTAGACGAAAAAAAAGTTACTTTCTTCCATACTTACTGTTTTGTTTCGAAGCATTTCGCAGCAAAGGAAGTATGTGCTCCAAATAGTCATCCAGATTAGGCAAGTTCTTTTCCCAAGACTGTTTCATGCGATGCAGCGTCTCTTCATCTTGTTGCCGGGCCAAATTGTACTGTAACTCTGTCAAATAAATAAATAAATTAGGATATTTTTACACAGCACCATCTATATCCGAACTAAGCAGAGCTTGTACTATGAGTATTAGACAATGAAATGGAATTATTACAAATTAGAAAGACAAATATTACCACAGAATCTACCAAGAGTGTTTGTGGAACAAGTTACTAACAGCAGTATTAGATCAGGTTAAATTCAAAGGCTCTGTTTGGTTTGAAAACGGTAAGCTTTTGAACATGATTTCTGCTTATCTTAATCTCGGTTTTGAGAGAATTCTTGATTTACGACCAAAATTAATAACCGATCTACCCACGATTTGCCCTACTAGAGATAGAAATTTGACATAAAATGTATGGAGCTTATGTCAAATTTCCATCTCTAGTAGGGCAAATCGTGGATAGATCGGATATTAATTTTGTCCATTAGAATATCTATTTCCTATCGTTTGTTATTTTATAATAACATATGTTTAAAAAATACTTTCGTATAATTCGGCCAATACACCTACAATATAATATGTAGTGCAATTTTTGCAATTGCGCAATGATCGTTTAAGAGTAAAGGTGGGCACTGACGATGCATCCATTCGGACGCCTAATGACTTCATCTAAAAAAGCTTGACTTAACATAACATCATAACATCACGCCTGTATTTCCCCGAAGGGGTAGGCAGAGGTGTATAGTACACCAACATTTCGCCAGTTATGTTGTAAGTCCCATGTAATAGGGGGCGAGCCTATTGCCATTAACCGGGCACAAATCCAGACTCCGGGCTGCTACTGAGAATTTCCTAATGAAAAAACCCAATAACACTTTGCCCGACCCGGGAATCGAACCCAGGACCTCACGCTCAGCAGTCGCGCTTGCAACCACTAGACCAACGAGGCAGTCAAAAAAGTGTAAGCTTGACTTGTTCTAAAAATAACATGTTTTCAACAGTCACGGACTGATTTTGGAATGCTGCCACGCCATTCGGAGTCTTGAATGTATCCTCACTATGGCACCCTTAAGATTGAAATTGTATTGAAGATATGGACGATTCAATAATAATTGTGCAATATAATTATTGAAAAATTATATTGTAGGTGTAAGGGCCGCCTAACGCATTTTTATTCAATGGCTATTAATCACTCAAAGGGCTAATTCTTATAATTTAAAATGTTCAAAATAAATTTCCAATCTAGTTTCAATGTCCTAAATGTCACAAATAAACGTCAAACAGGAACATCAACTCATCATCATCCTCTTGCCCATATTCCAATTTATTTGGGGTCAGCGCAGCATGTATTTTTGTTCCATACATCTCTACCAGTTGTCATCTCCGTGTTCACTTTCTTTCTATTCATATCATCTTTTACACAACCCATCCATGTTTTCTTCGGTCTGCCTCTTTTCTTATAGCCACATTCTTACTTAAAACTTTCCTCGTAACATGCTCCTCATTCCTCCTCATCACATGTGTATACCTCATGGTATAGACTATCATTAGTCTGTTGCTACTTTACTTCTCTGTCACTGGTGCTACTTTCAGACCCCTCTTACATCATCATCATCAACTCAGCCTATAGCAGTCCAATGCTGGACATAGACCTCTCCCAAGTTGCGCCACAACACTCGGTCCTCTGCCTTCCGCATCCAGTCCCCCCCAGCCATGTTCTTCAGGTCGTCGGTCCACCTGGTGGGGGGGCGCTGTACGCTGCGTTTGCCGATTCGCGGTGTCCACTCAAGGACTCGTCTGCTCCAGCGGCCATCGGTCCTTCGACAGACATGGCCAGCCCACTGCCACTTCAGCTTACTGATCCTACAAGCTATGTCGGTCACTCCGGTTCTTCTCCGGATAATCTCGTTACGGATTTTATCCTTCAAAGAAACTCCAAGCATAGCTCGCACCATAGCTCGCTGAGCGACTTCGAATTTATGGATTAGTCCAACTGTCAGTGTCCACGTCTCGGCACCGTAAGTCATGACATGCAGGACGCACTGGTTGACGATCTTACATAATGTATTGTATACTCATTCTTTATTCTATCCATTCTCGTTACACCACACATTCCTCTTAACAGAAACAGCAACGGTCAAAATATTTATATTTTAAACTGAGATTAAATTGGAACTATATTCTGATTTTTTTTTAAACGAGAATTGGTCTTCTGGTCATAAAAATATTTATTATCATGTTTTGGAAGTAGCGATAAAGGCGTCAAGTGCTAAAACTATTATCCAACGAATTTAAAATATAACCAACATAAAGTCACCATAACTTATGCATGCCATAAAGTTTCTTATTTCCACTGCAGTCGCTCAAAAGCGTTTAGAGTTTAGCTTGGCACTTGATATTAAAATTTGCTTGTATGAATTCTATTTATAGCTAAGTACAGCTTCACGTATTATTTTATATTTATTATATAACTTACTGCTTGAAAGCATTTTATACTACGTACTCCATAATGACGACACACCTGTATGTTAATAATTTTAAAACTATATTTCATTACGAATAACAAAATATACATATCAGTGACATTGCCGTGTATTCGCTTATTTCTACCACATGAAGCTGCATTTTGGATGTTTAATTATACTAATGGAATCTACAAATTAAATGAGCAGCATCTATTCATATCTTTTTAAATGTGAAAATACAAGAAAATTTTAGGAGTTAATTCGTATGCATTTAATTTTAGAGTTGTACCCTGCATACTAACTCGAATTGTCATTTAACCTGGCACTTGTCCTTTTAGGGGACCATAAAATCTTCACTGATGTTCTTTTTCTCCGTAAAAAATACAAAATGCACTTACGAGATATGAGACATTAACTTTTTACAAACATTCGTCTCTTGTGCCGTGTTATTAAAAGTTTCTTTTTACTTTATGAAATTCTTAATGACTTGAAAATTTTATTTGGAAGACAGTGGTCGTGTTGTGTTCGAATTTGTCTTTTGACTTCCGCCCTTCTTTGGGACTTACGAACTTTTATTTTTAAATTGGGGATCTAATTTTCCAATTCCAATTCTTTTGTTGTCTCAAAGAGATTACTTTGCTGTTTGATTTTTTTTAACTATAATGCGGTAAATCGTAATATTTTTTAGGGTGAATTAAGATTTGTAAATGTTTTAAGGATTTATTTTTAAACAGTTTTAATAATTTCGATGATAAAGTAAATATCTCAAATCAATGTTGATACACTTAAATAGAATTAATACAACGTGTTATTTAAATAACTCAAAACAGACACCCCAAGAATTATTGTAATAAATTTATATCAATCAATCAATCAATCAACTCAGCCTATCGCAGTCCACTGCTGCATAGGCCTCTCCCAAGTTGCGCCACAACGCTTGGTCCCCTGCCTTCCGCATCCAGTCCCCCCCAGCCACGTTCTTTAGGTCGTCGTCGTCTTTGCCATACTTATTCTGACGTGCCCCGCGCACCCCGCAACGCACCTGTGCGGCTTTTTTCAAACAGCAGTAATAATATGAAGTGTTCTGCTTACCTACGTAGGTATCTGTCTCGCGCTCAGCGTCTTATGAAACTTTTAGACTTGGCATGATACAATATTTTTGTTTGTAAAAATTAACCTATATTAATAAAATTTATAGTCTATACCATTCTACTCTTGATTCTGAACAAACTACTTTCAGGTTTTGTGTTATTTCAACAACACGTTGTATAATTGATAAAAATTCATAAATAAAGTATAATCCACTTATAAGTACTTCCTACGTTTAAGATGAAACATTAGTTACTGCGCTGTATTTATTTATTATATTCTTTATTGTACATACACCAAACGAAAACAAAGACAGTAGTTTAGTAGTGTAGAAAGATTATAATTATAAGTACAATGGGCGGTGTTATCGCACAAGGCAATCTCTTCCAGACAACCTTTGGATGGACTAGAAGAATGGGAACCCATCGTGGGTAGTTACGGTGTACCGTATACAAGTAGGTACGTTTTCTACATAATATACTTAAATATAATAATATCAAGTACATAGCATTTACTTAAATAAGTATAAGAAATATATATCATAAGATATACTAATAAATTCAAATATTAAAATAATAGTGTAGTAGTTAAGCAATTACTGTAATTCTTAGAAAGACCTTACCTCTTAACGTACAATTGCTCGTGGTTCCACAATCGTAGTTGGTAGCGAATCTGATTCTGTTTAGAGCGTTGTCGCCGAATGTGACGAGCTGAAAAATAAGTATCCATTAGAAATATTGCCATTTTCACGATACGCTTACAGCTTTACTATCACGTCATAAATACCTATACCTAGTAATAAAACAAGGAGAATCTCTTCAAAAGGGACTAATAAAGTCATCATTCATAACCAATTATTAAGAAACCAGTGAACAGCTTATTTTTTTCTTTCATAGACAAATAAAGTCTCTTTTGAACACAATCAACGACACGATACAAAAATTAGTACAGAAGTAGGCCGACTAGATTGATCTTATTTTGTAAAATAGTATAATGAAACGATACGACGAAAAATCTCTTTTATTTCATATAGGCATTTTCAATAGACAATCCTCAAACATAAACAAGCTGCACTTTTTACGTATACATTACACACATATATCCCAGCTCCAAAAAAAAGGGAATAGTTCAATTGACTTATTTGAAGTTATGGGTTTTTGTGCTGCGGTTCGTGGGTCCAATTCCCATACAAAACAAATTTTGTATGACCTACATGAAGTTGGCGTCCAAATTGTGTAACATACACGTGATCAAAATAGATGGATAGAGTTTACTTTATTGTTTGCACATACCTACCATTAGAAAAACAAAGTTAAAAAATCTTTATGCGTTCAGACAAGTTTTCTTACAAAAGATTCTCGAAAAGGAAAAGCTATAATGGCGGTTTTCAATATATTTTATGGATAAGATTCCACTCTGGACATCATAAATAAAAGCAGAGATTTATGTCCAATTACTTCCTACTATCTATCGTAATAAAAATAACTAAATGAATTTATTATCTCTCTCAGGTGTACTGTGTTAGGAGTCCATGTTTGTTGGACCGCTTATTGTTAGCTTTGTTGGAACTTCGTGTACCTACGTACTATTTCTCGTGGGAGGGGCAGCTTTTGTCTCGTTGAATTCTAGATTGAAACTTTGAGCATTACATACATACATACATACATATTATCACGCCTGTTTCCCATTGGGGTAGGCAGAGACTATGGATTTCCACCTGCTACGATCCTGACACACCTCTTTCGCTTCATCTACGTCCATTAACCTCGTCATGCATGCTCGTCGGTAATCCTTTGAATATTAAAGTTGCTTAACTTTAAGCATTAAAATCAAATCAAATCAAATCAAAATAGTTTATTTGTCAAACATAGGTAGGTTTACATTATATTATAAGGTCTTAATTAGATTGAGAGCGCTATGTTTTGCCTCAAAGACATACAAATATAATTGTGTACAATGTGAACATCATGCTTAAAATAAAATAGAATTTAAGTGATATAATCAAAATTGTATACTAATAAGTTGCTTATTTTGAAATTAAAATTAAAAAACCAAAACCAACAAAGTAGTAAAACAAACAAACACACAGTTAAACCTACTTTAATATTCAAAGGATTGAAAAGATATGACAATATAATAATTATAATATTATTTAATTCACTAAGAGCATGCAAAGAGCAGTAAAAGAGCCTCCACGAGTGACAATATTTAATTGATCGTCCGGCGCACCCTGGGCAGTCAGCCGCGCTGCCAACCTGCTGACTGGCTAATCTTTTGCCCACGGCATGAGCTATTATCATTATGTAGCTCATTTCAATACGATAGAAGATTCACTAAAAAGCGATGATGGAGTATATATCTAGTTAAAAGCTTTGTTTTAGTATTTTAGGAAAACACAGTCAGTACAGGGACGAATCAAAATAAATATACTTTTATATAAAAGTAACAAACTGAAACTTCAAGATCGATTACTGGTAGTGACTTGTACAGTGGATTGCACGTCAGTGGTAACACTTGAAAACGAAACACTCTTACATAACCAGCCCGCCCCAGCCCAACCAGACCTACTGTCCCACTAAACCGATTATAGAATTATTGTAACCGATTGCTTAATTACTTCACAAATAAATGTATAATCTAACACATATGTAACATCAGTTAGAACAAGTCCGTTTAAACTGTCCTGGCGCATTCTCAAAAGGCTAGTCCAGGTGTCGCCCAGTATTGCCCTCACACATATTCTTAATCCTACTATAATGTAATATTATAAATGTGAAAGTTTGTGAGGATGTATGGATGTATGTATGGATATGTGGATGTTTGTTACTCTTTCACGCAAAAACTACTGTATGGATTTTAATTAAATTTGGCATACAGATAGAACATAACCTGGATTAACATATAGGCTTATTTTTATCCCGGGAAAATGAACAGTTCCTGAGGGATACGCGATAAACGACATTCACGCGGGTAAAGCCGCGGGCGCATACAGGATAAATGTCTGGATTTTAAAAGAGACTTGAACCCCTAAGTTTGTTTCTGAATTTGTTCTCAGAGGTAATCAAATAGGAAAAGACGACACAATCTAGTTAAAAAAAACGTCAAGTTAAAGTGATCCGATTTGCAATATAAATAGTTACCTAATTTTAATTTAACTTTATGTCATTTCATTTTATGTCATTTCTGTTCGTGTTATATCATTTCATGTCATTTCATTGCATGTTGTTTGATTTCATCTCATTTCATTTTAAGTCATTCCATTAAATTTTCAGTACCGTAAGTAATTACTGGCAACACACACTGGTCAAAGACTTTCGTCTTGAGACACTGCGGTATTTTGGACGAGAAGATATTGCGTAGCTTCCCGAACGCTGCCCAACCGAGTCGGATTCGACGATTGACCTCTTTCTCGAAGTTGGACTTACCTAGCTGGACAGTTTGTCCTAGGTATACATAATCGTCAACAACTTCGAGTGTAGATTCTCCGATGTTTACGGGAATGGGTGCTATATGGGAATTCAACATAACCTTTGTCTTGTCCATATTCATCTTAAGACCCACTCTATCAGAAGCTCTACTGAGGTCATCGAGAATTGTACCGAGGTCCTCCATGGTCTCAGCCATGACTACTATGTCGTCGGCAAACCGAAGGTGAGTGATGTACTCGCCGTTTATGTTAATGCCTAGCCCCTTCCAGTCCAGAACCTTGAAGACATCCTCCAATGCAGCAGTGAACAGTTTCGGAGAGATCACATCTCCCTGTCTCACACCTCGCTGCAGAAGGATAGGTTTCGAGTCTTGGTCCTGTAATCGGACTGACATAGTGGCGTTTTCATACAAAGACTTTAACACTTCGATGTACCGATAGTCAATCTGGCACCGTTGAAGAGACTGTAGTACCGCCCAAGTCTCGATCGAATCGAAGGCTTTCTCGTAGTCCACAAACGCTAAACAAAGAGGCAAGTTATACTCTTCGGTCTTCTGTATAACCTGCCGCAGCGTATGTATGTGGTCTACGGTGCTAAAGCCTTTTCGGAAACCGGCTTGTTCGGGAGGCTGGAAGTCGTCAAACCTGCGCGAAAGACGGTTCGTAATGACTCTCGAAAACAGCTTGTAGACATGGCTCAGAAGTGAGATGGGCCTATAATTCTTCAGTAGAGCATTATCGCCCTTTTTGAAGAAGAGTACCACCACACCTCTGCTCCATGCCTGTGGCGTTCTTCCCTCGAGAATGACGGAATCAAACAGCTTCTGAAGGGCCTTAAGGATCGGTTTTCCACCCGCCTTCAGGAGTTCGGCCGTAATTCCGTCATCACCCGGTGCCTTGTTGTTTTTGAGCTGCTTCAGAGCCATCCTAATCTCGTACAGGCTGACGTCCGGGATATCTTCGGTATAGTGTCGGGTCAATCGAGCTCTTAGGTCGTGAGCCCGATTTACAGCGGGTGTCCGGGTGGACGTGTATAACTGTCCATAGAACTTCTCGACCTCCTTCAATAGCTCTGGCTTGGAGGATACGACTCTGCCATCGTCGGTCCTCAGTTTTGCAAGCTGGCTCTGCCCAATAGACAGGTCTCTTGCGAAGACTTTGGAGCCCTTGTTTTTCTCTATCGCGTCTTTAATACGTTCCGTATTAAATTGGCGTAGGTCACTTTTCAAGGACTTTGAGATCTGTCTATTGAGCTGCCGGTACTTAGTCGCATCATCTGAGGACTGCAGAATCATCTCGCGTCTTTCCGCCATAAGCTCGAGAGTGTGGTCAGAAAGCTTTTTGTTTCTATTTGTACGACGGGTCCTAAAAATCCTAGACCCGACCGTATGGACAGTTTCCACAAACCCATCGCTGTAATCGTCCACTGAGCTCCCTAGGCATTCGAAACGATTCTGAAGTTCGAGCTGAAAGCTCTCGGGGTTTTGGATTTGGATCGGTGCTGGACGGAGCGTAGACTTCATCTTTCCATCTTGATGTTCAGATTCAATGTGCCTCTTACCAAACGGTGTTCGCTTCCGGTTTTAACCGCGTTGATCACAGAGACATCATTGAATATTTGCTTCTTCGTCGACATAATGAAGTCAATCTCATTTTTTGTTACACGTGAAAACGTGAAACGTGGTCGCTCACAATGGGCCTCATAAGAAGGCTCAAAGTCACTCAAAGGGCAATGGAGAGGGCTATGCTCGGAGTTTCCCTGCGTGATCGAATCAGAAATGAGGAGATTCGCAGGAGAACGAAAGTAACCGACATAGCCCGAAGAATTGCCAAACTTAAGTGGCAGTGGGCGGGGCACATTGCTCGCAGAACGGATGGCCGATGGGGCAGTAAAGTTCTGGAGTGGCGACCGCGTACTGGAAGGCGCAGCGTGGGTAGGCCCCCCACAAGGTGGACCGACGACCTGGTGAAGGTCGCGGGAATCCGCTGGATGCGGAAGGCACAGGACCGGTCGTTGTGGCGATGCTTGGGGGAGGCCTATGTCCAGCAGTGGACGTCTTTCGGCTGAAATGATGATGATGATGATTAAATTTTATTTCATTTGCTGTAATTTCATTTAATGTAATTAATTTAATAAGATCTGCGCAGGTGTATCGTAAATTTAATAAGAGCTGCACACTACTGCACAGGTGTATCGTTATCAAGAAACTTGAAATGGAAAGATGTTGAGCAGTTTTCGAATCACTATCTACGAATACTTCCTTGTTCTGCCTTTTAGTTGAAGCCAACGCACAAATCTTGTGGTTGTCCGAAATAAATTGCTTTTAGCGATAAGACCGCCATTTGTAATGTTTTATTTATGTGTATTCGTGATAATATAGGTACGTATTTTCTTATAAGTGTACGATAAAGTACACTCTTAAACTTTAAGTAACATTTGAACGTAAAATTATGAAAATACGAGGCGTGTTTTGAGTCTGGCTTTGCACCAAATGCTTCATAAAGTTTTAGTTGGAAAGAAGTATTAAATATGAATCAAGCAAGAATAAAAACATTTTATTTTACCTATCCTTTTCTTTTGTTTTTATTATAAGCGTAGCATAACACTAAGATTTGTAAACATTTCAAAGGACAAATGCAAAGACTTGGAATAACTATATAGCCAGTATGTGTATATATGTAACTTTGTTGTATGCATGTGTGTTATACAAATGTTCTGTGCTGGAATCGGAACCGTGGCGCAGCAACCAATTGTTCAGCCACCGTCAAGTTGAGGTCCTGGCTTCGATTCCCGGATCAGTCAAAAAGTGTTATTGGGATTTTTCTGTCAAGAAAATTTCTCAGTAGTAGCACGGTGTCAGGAAGTTTGCGGTGCTACACCCCCGTTGCCTCGGAGATCATGTAAAAACCGTCGATCCTGCGCCTGATCTCTCTCGGTCGTGTCAGATTGCTGTCCCATCGGATTATGAGAGTGAGGGAATAGAGTGCACCTGTGTTTGCGCACATACTTGTGCATTACCAGACCACGTAAGGGACGCGCCATCAGCGCAGTCGTTTAAAACCAGGCTGAAGCGCTGGCTGATTGAGCAAGGCTTTTATCACTGGGATGAATTTATAGGATAAGTCACTACGACTGCGGCTTACAACATTGTTGTTGTAAATAATTACTAAGTGTAAAATAGAATAATGATTAATTGAGAACATAATATGTCAAAATAAGAATATTAATATAATAAATTTTAATAATGTAATAACATGTAATAATGATAACTGAAAATGTAATTTTATTTACTTGAAATGTGATTTATAATAATTACTATTATCAATAAATAACTATGAATTATGAACATTATAATATATGCTGAAATTTTAATGGCTTCTTTCCCAAAAAGGGGTCACTGTACTCATCATTATGAACAACTTTTACTATGGGACCAACCCTGAAATCGCAAAAAAATAATCAGTTGGTGCCTACATTTGTGTTCACTTAAATCGATAAACTGTAGGAACCACCTGAGTTTTATTTCGCGATTTCAAGGTTGGTCCCATAGTAATAGTTGTTCAAAATGATGAGTACAATGATCCCTTTTCGGGAAAGAAGCCATTAAAATTTCAGCATGTATACTTATAATGCGCACACTTGTGCACTGGCTAGTCTCCATTGAGATGGGCCGCCGTGACCCAAATTCGGCCAGGAGGACACTAAGAGGTAAACGTACATAATGACATAGTAAAGACTGTTGATCTTTTTGTAATTTATTACCCTTATCCACTGCTCAGTGTCAAGCAGTGTGTCTCCAGGCTGCAGTAGTAGCTTCACCTTGCGCCTGAGCACGTTGTCATCGTCGGAGAGCGCATGCGCGGTGAGCGCGCTCTTTATGTCAGTCGTCTGCTGACAGACGAACATGCCGAACGTTTTATCTCGTTCCAACTGTTAGGAAAATTACTAATTAGAAACATTATTTATTTTATTTTATTTATGAATAAAATATATCGGAATGGGACTTTTTATAATAATACAACACTGCTAAAAAGTATTTTATTTTTTCTAGAAATACCAAACTACAGCCTTTTTGGATAACGAGAATTGGCTCAAAATTCAAGATTTGCAGAAGATGGACAGAGAAGTTGACAATGTTGCAAATTAAAAGCTTTTAGTAATTTAGAATCATAATGATAATTGGCTGATAAATTAATTCGATTCGGCTTTTTTTATTTATAGTAACAACTATTATCATAAATACTTGTCGTGTATACGTATAAGGGAACACCAGTTCATCAATGTTAATTCTCTGATTAAACTGCCGATTACTCGAAAGATGTACTAGATATTTAGGTAAACGGTCGCTTAACCAGAGAATTATCACTGGTTAACTCTAGCTTAAGTGGATTACGAAACTTGCGGTTGTGTAATCCACATAAACAAATAATTACTATTTAAATCTTGTTTTGACATGCCGTACATACTGATTGTTGTTGAATTTAACACCGTGTTAAGCATTTTAATTAAATGGCAGCCATGTATAAATCCTACAGCGGATTAAACATTCGACGAATAATTAATTTTGAAACAAAAACATAATAATTAAATAACAGATTTAGGTTAATTGTGTGTATTTTCAAATTCGTATTAATTTCGGTGTACCTAATTTTTTTTTGTTTGCGTGTAGGGTGCCTAAGGTATAATTTATTTTAATTCCTTAATCAAAACTAAACATACGAGCTTTACTTAGGCTAAATTAATGATTTCGTGGAAACTTGATATTGGGGAAAAATCAAGCCTAGGCACGACTTTTTGTTTATATTTACCTTCAAAATAAAGTTGAGTTTCGAAATTGCTGTATTAATTAAATTTTTATTTGAAAAAGTATTAACAGAGATTAAATAACTTCCCTCTAAAACATTGGCTTCCCACAGTGTGTGATTTTCCTGATTAAGGCACACGAGCTCACACCACGCACCATAGCCGCGTAGGAAGAGCCTCGGTACGGTGCGCGTACGGAATATAGAAAACAAGGTGGAAGTGCCGTACGGCTACCGCACGCACGCGTGGCACAATTACGCGGAGATCCGCCACAATTACTTAATTGCCCTTAGTTTCCCGCTGCGACACGACGTCGCCGTCGTCTCGAACGCTTACGTGAAATACTAAAGAATAGAATGTCTTTATTTGCAATAAAGTTTTTGTATTTATACCTTATTGTGTAATTTTACCGTGTAAAAATAATAGCAGAACGAAAAATTATTCGCATAGAGTTGTATATTATTACTGTTATGTGTACAATTTTATTATATTAAAATAAAATAATTTATTTAAAAAAAGCATTATATAAGTGATAGGCCCCATTTGAATACTATATGTAATGGCCCCATTCGCATGTTTTCTTTATTTCGTGGGTGCGTGGCTGTCCGTGATCGTTGGCTGTTCGTCGCGCTAAATCACGCACCATTCCGAGCCACCTTATATTCGTTTGTTTTAATCAACGATGCTGGCCAGTGATAATTTTAGAACATAAACATTTTTTTACTAACCTTTGACGCCAATCCTTTACTATTTCCAGTGAGTTCATTCCACGCAGCACTGGCTCTCTGTTCACAATGGTCCACGTAGTCCAGCTCCACTAAATCTACTAGAGATACCAGCCATCTTCTGTCATCAGCACTGGATGAGGTGCCACATTGGAGAGGTGACAGGAGCGCGTAGAAGCAAATGAAGAAGAGTGAGACTGTTGGCCTCATTGTGTACCTGTGAAAGAAGAAAATTCAGGTCACTATTATTATTATAATAACTATCGTGAATTAAATTTATAATTATTAATTATTGGCCTCTTAGTTCACAGTTTGGTCCGGGACACCGCTGCGCAACCAGCTCATGGCATGGTTAAGGGCTCCGTTCGAGATTTAAACTACCCGATGGAATTACGTGAGTGTTTTTTTTTTTTTGTTATTGCAATTTTTTGTTGAATCATAAAGCACAGAATAGGGTTATATATAGAAAAGCACACCAGGTAAATGGCTTCCACGGCTTTGCTGGCACATACGGACTCTAGTCGAAATTTTCCATAACCATTTTGCATAATTGTGGCTGAATTTCTTTGTTGCAGTGTTGAATCTTCTTCTTCAATGCACACGTGGTTATGGGTTGGTTGGCATAAACCTTGAATTACCTTTGACTTCAAATAACCCCATTAAAAGAAACCCAGTAATGTTAAATCGCATGATCGATCGAAACGATGATAAATAAACAAAATTCAGCCACATTTAAGCAAAATGATCATGGAAAATTTCGACAAAAGAATGCCAGCAAAACCGTGGAGTTGCCCGATGTTAACTAATGAGTAATCTGTGCAGATGTGCTATTTCATACATACATAGGGATAACCCTATCCTGTGTACTTTATGATTCAATAAAAAGTACAATTAAAAAACTAAAAACTATATTTTCTATTTAATTCAAATCTTACGTAAATTTTGGGACATCCTTTATAAAGGAATGACGGTGAATAAGAATTGATGCCATTTTTTTCAACCGCTCACACCTGGTATAACTATCTGTAGTTACACAGTTCATATATTTATAAATAAATAATCAGTACATTCTCTCTACACAATAGTTTTTAAAGTACTAGGATTAGCAAATGTAACAAAATTATAAAAACCAACATTGTGAGAGACTGGTGCCTGAAGTAGGTTTATTATGTTTTTTTTTGTTTATATTTATATGTCCCATTTGGCAATGAAACCTGCTACCAGTAGCACAGCAGCAAATTGTTTAGTCACTGCAAAAAAAACGTCTCATGCCGCCAAAATAGTATAAATGCACAAAAAAAAATCGACCAAATTCTTCTACTTCATTATAGATCTTTCTGATGATTTAAGTTAGCGAAACAAGCTAAACGTAGTGGTTATATTCTCTTTGAAACAAGCTAAAGCCCCACCTAATGTTAAGTAGTTATCTTTGCCCGGGCTATTGCGTGAATGATATTACAAGTCACGTTCACCAAACTGAGACATGAAGATAGAAAGTCTCAAGATTTAGGAAAAAGGAAGATACATTGATTTCGACGTTTGGTTTAAGGAAATATTTTCAACATAAGATTCTAGGCAACTATCAGATCTTACCTACAACATATACTAAGATCTTAAAGCTTCCCATTAAGTCTTCAAACAACTTGTTTCTTTAGTCATTATCTTCTTTCACACGTTCGGCACGTTCAAATTATCAGATCGCACCTTATTGCTGGCCCATTAGAAGGAGATTTGATGAAAGGCCGACTAATCTATATTGGATTCGTACGGATTTAGTGAAATCCCTTCGCATTGAGGAAATCTACCCTTTATTACAGTACAGACCATCAAATAAATAGTGATGTACCAAAGTAAAAAGTAACAAGTTTTGTTGTTACGGGAAATATTCCGTGTACCGTTTTATTGTTGTCGTAAAATATAAAGTTTACAGGTATCCCTAACTTATGTGACACACATAAAACAACACATTTCATGATTACTACTGACTACAACCCTTAACGTGATTGTTCCATTTGATGTCCCTTTTCAGTGTGATAGCATTTCACAGCGTCATCGCGTCATCCATATAAATTTTGTAAACGAAAAAGTTTGGGAATTTATTCATTTTTGCAAGTTAAACTTAGGGAGGATAGAATTTAAATCATTTCGCTTTCACCAATCTTATTTTCATATTTTTTTCCGAAAGCTGACGTTTGAAGACTGAACTGGGGCAATCTTAAAAAAATGGTAATCTTTGAAACAACGAGAGTATAATATATTATACATAATATACAATACCAGATTGTACCACATTTATTTTAAAAGAATATCCATGGAGTTTCTTGCCGTTCCTTCTTTATACATATACGCTTTTGAAAGCGTGCAACTGTACTGATCATGTACTGTGCCTATTTGAAACAAAAACTTTGAGTTTGATTTTTAATATTATCTTTGTTAACGACTTGTGTTGGCAACAATTTTATTCTTTAATATCTTGGAAGGAATCTATAGTAACTACTGAAAATTTACAAGGAAATATCCTTCTGACATCTTATTGCCTTAAGCAATTCAAGTAATGAAAATCAATCCCTTATTCGGACGAAATATTTGCCTAGAGACAATAATTTTGAAACCTTTCCTCAAATAACTCATTATTTATCGTGAAACCAAAACTTCGTTTAGACAACTTGCGCAGTATCAATTATCTTTGCAATAAGGGAGCCCCCAAAAGCGAGAATTAATGAGGGAGCCGCGAAATTAAGGATTTTTTACGTTCACCGTTAGAACCGCCATTCAACCTTTATTCGTCTGAAAGGGTCACGATGATAAAAAGAAAATTAAAGGCCAGACATTCATAAAGCGATTGTTGCCTTCTTTAAAATTCTTTCAGAAGAGTTATTAAAACTACATCAAGTGAGGAAATGCATAAGGTTTTATCATGCAAATTACATCCTGAGTTATTGCTGCAAAACCCCAAGAGAATGCGAGCTTTAGAGCTTCTGAAATTAAATCATTTGTTTAACATGTAAAGAATACAAAAAGAGTTTTTATGGTTGCGCAAATGGAACAAAATTACTTTTAAAATTTGAAAATGGCGTGAAAATAATATTTGAAAGTTTTATGGAAATGTTTTACAAGAATATATTCCAGATTCACTTTGAATGAAATTTTCTGTGTATAAAGCTAAATTTTTACATAACTACACGACGTATGTTTAACTCAAGTTTCATTCATGTCATTAGAGTGAAGATGAAAGAGTAATTTGCGTCTATTCAGTTTTACGTCGACACCTTATTCTAGAAGAGCGCTGACACGGTCTCTTTCTCATTAATGCAAATGGCCGCTAACTTTCTTTGACAAACATTTCGGGTATAATAACTCAATTTCCGGGACTCGTTCCGGTTGAATACCGGTGTCAAGTTGTGTGACCTATTTCAACGAAATTTACCTATTATACGCCACGTCAAGTTTCCATCGAAAGGCAGCTCAATTGAGCGCAATGGGAGTGCGGAAGCCGGTCGTCCTATCGATGCGACTGTTCCTATCAGCGCCGGTAATGACCCTACAGCTTTTTGATTTTCAATTTAAATTGTAATAGCATAAGGCATAATTTTGCTCGTGCAACAACAAGTTTTCTTTTTGGTAACTTATTTTAGCTGACCGCATTTCAGATAATGTTCCTGCGTGATATGTGGGAACTGTAACATGATTTTGGAAAACGTGCTCAATTTGTTTGACCTTAACTTATTTACTTACTAAGACTGGACTGGAGTTTACCCAGTTTACCAGATTATTGCTACTAAAACTAAAACAATTTTGAATAATCATGTAAAATCTTCACGTAGGTATACAAAGTTTTGTGACAAAAAATAAGATATTTGAAAGTTTCCAACAACCGCAATCTCTGACGAGGGAACGTTAGCTAGACTTCAGAGGAATACTGATATGACTTCAGAAGTTTGCCTTGAAAATGCACTAACAGCTGATGCAGATGAGTTGGCATTATATTTAAATGAAAAGTAATGTTTTTGTATGGATTAATGTACATAGAAGTTAGAAGGTTATCACGGCTTTTGTTTAGACTTACACATTATTAAAAGTCTAATATCATTGTATTATTTTAAGCTCAAGTATTACAATATAAATGGTTTTTGTTTAACTATAAAAGATTTCTACTAGTCTTTATGCTTGTTTCAATACAATACTGAAATTAATTTAACTGTAGATACTCGTCTATTCTGGTTTCAATCTTCGTCTAGTTTAAATTATTTTTCCTAGCCATAATTATTTTAAAACTATAATTGGCTGTTATTTTTTTTGTTTGATAGATCATTACGCAAAAACTACTAGACTGATTTTGATAAACCTTTTTGAGTTTAAAAGCTTGTATTAGACTTAAAACTGATAAATATTTTATGAAAAAAAAAACACGGTTCCTTTGGGATAGACTTGAAGAACCACGGGAGCGAATCTGCGGACATAATCTAGTAATAATAGTACATTAATGTCGAGGCTAGAAATGAAGCAATTGACGACCGAGTAATATGGTAGTGCGAGGCGAAGCCGAGTAATATGGTCGTATGAGGCGAAGCCGACTACTACCGAAATGATTTTAAAAGGAGGAGGCGCCAGTCGAGTGTATGTTTGTCATTTTTACCTAAACGAGGCCCTTCATTGTTATTTCGGCCGAGACTTGTATAGTACTTTTCTCTCATTTGCGAGATAACAATACATAAAATTATTCAACAGTGTCTAACTTTAATTCGCGCTAATTCGTCCGCACCCGATTCTTGTTCTATTTTCAAAGTTTTGAAAAAACAAATGCGCATTCATCCTTTATAATGCTAATATTTTGTAGGTACCTAAAAACACCTAATTTATGTGTGTGCTTAAATACCTCGGTAGCATAATTTAAAAATAAAATCAATTTCTATTATATATTGTCGTGTTGGATATTAGTGGCCTGTTATTTCGTTGCGTACGGAAAAGAGTCGATAGATGCATTTTTTTTTTTGAATAATGAACCAATTTTCGAACAAGTGGGAACAAGTGTATTTAATTCTACATTATATGAAAATCCTATAAGGATAAACCACAAAAATAATAAAATGTATGAAGAAGAATATTAACGATGATAAAAATAATAATAAAAGGATTTTTCTCCATAAATCGTATATTAACTTCCGCTTCAATCCTTAGAATCTCTATAGCACTACATAATTTGCATACTTCCCCCAGCGCCCTATTAATTTTTCAAAGGGTTGTAACTTTCTGAGCAAACTCATAATTTTTCCTTGTAACCAATCCCTGGTCCTGAGGTATTCCAATCACGTATGATCTTCAATTACTTTCCTCACGGTCTAGTGAGCAGGGGCTTTGTTGTGGCTTATTAGGGAAAGGGGAAACAGTCATTAGTGTACACAAACTCCTATTTAGAAGGGATGAAGTAAGATATTTTTTTGGTATTGAAAACTGTGCACTGTTGTGTAAAAAGTGCGGTTATTATGGAGAATCAAATTGGCTTGTGGTAGGAATCGTTTATTTCCGGCCGTGGTCAGGGCCATGGCTGATAGTGGGGGGGACCTGGAAGGCAGTCACGTCCTTCTGCGAGGATGTCATCTCGCAGAAGGAAGC
Source organism: Asteroscopus sphinx (assembly GCA_949699075.1). Taxonomy (NCBI): domain Eukaryota; kingdom Metazoa; phylum Arthropoda; class Insecta; order Lepidoptera; family Noctuidae; genus Asteroscopus; species Asteroscopus sphinx. The sequence goes on from OX453013.1 coordinate 20,840,071, forward strand.
GGCGGAGTGGGATAGGGAGGAAAACTCCCTCGCTGATCCGATCCACCGCAGGAGGACGGGACGACGCAGGCGGCTTTTTGGCGATCTGATGTCATCCTAAGAGAGGCCAATGGGTGATCCCACTAGCCTCAATCTATCAAGATTGGGGAGTCTATCAACCGCGCTGCAAGACCGCGAGCTGCGATGCCCAGACATGTACGAAAGAGAGTTTAGGTTAGAAGTGGAAGGCCCTGAAGTGGGCTGCGCTGGCAGTGGATGGGTCGTGAGTGCCATGCATTGCAGTACTCGTGGCCCATCCACCTAAAGCGAGAGTAGGAACACCGCGGAGTTTTTAGTGGGTGCGAGTCCCACATACCCACACCGCCTCTCCGGGTGGTGTGATATGCGAAAGGCATTTTCTCCGCCTCAAACAAAAGATATAGTTAATTTTGAAGTTAGAATAATAGAAGTTGAAAAGAACCATGATGACGTGAAGGTGTTTGTTAATCATTAATTTGGATATGAAAGAAGTAAATCCTGTTTACGCCAACAACAGTATTCACGTTTGAATTTGTACTTAATAATTTGAATCACTAATTGCCTAACAATGCCAACTGGATTAATTACTTAGCCCACTTGAGCCTTCAAATGTTTTCGGGTAGCTATAACATTATAAATGTGAAAGTTTGGATATTTGTTTGCTTATTTGTTTTTTTAGTCTTTCAAGCACGATGAAACGAAACGCATTTGGATGCAATAAGGCAAATAGGTAAACCATGTCCTAGATTAACATATAGGATACTTTTAATGGTCATACCACGATGGCGAAGCCACAGTATTATTAGTCTTAGTTGAGAACCTTAATAGAGTTCCATTAGAATTTTGCATCACCTTTCTTACCATTATCATTTATAAAGAACAGGAATAAATGTTCATGTAAAATCCTATAAAGAGACTAATAACTATAATTACAGCGAATGCAGGACAGTAAAAAGATTATATTACTATTTGCATAAAACATGTTCTTAGCTAACCACACATAACAGTCACTTTACCTATTGTCTGGCATAAGTCTGGGAATTCAGAGTGTACTGAACCCAGAGTAACCCTATTAACGTTTAGAGGGGTTTTCATTATATTATATGCAGCGACTAAAGTCTCTAAAGGTACATGTATTAACTTTTCTGAAACTTTGTGCATGAAGTCTGGATTTTATGAAATAGAGCTTTTCTGAGCTGCTGTTTTTGTCACGTTTATTTAGAAATAATAGTTTTATAACTAAACTTTCTCAAAACTTTAAAGTTTATCATCTTTAGGGTCGGTCTTTCAATAGGCAGTTAACTTTTAACTGAAGAATTAGTTTGACATTTTGACAGTTGTTGTATAGAAAATCTGTCAAGACGTCACATTTATTCCTCAGTTAAAAGTTATCAGACTATTGAAATACCGGCCCTAATTCTATTATAATTATATTAAATACTGCATGTTGTTTAAAGCAGAGCATTCTCTTTTCAATTATGATTTAGGTAGGTAGATACTAAGCAAGTAACTTTTGATTCACACATTCACTTTCACTTATTATTATCATCCAAATTTAGGTACATAGACTTAATGTGAAGAAAGTAGCCGGGGGGACTGAATGCGAAAGGCAGAGAACCATGTGGCCGCAACTTGGAAGAATCCTAAGTTCAGCAGTGGACAACGAGAGGCCGAGTTGATATTGATAAATATTCAGATTCCACTTTTTTAAATAAATCCTATGAAATAGTACAAGCTAAGTAAAAAAAAACAACTATTTAGATTGATTTAAAAATGACAATTGGTTACACTAAAGTGTACTGTAATAGAATAGAATAGAATAGAATTTATTTATTTGTAAACACAGGTAAAAGGGTTGTTACAATATGTGAAGTTCAACCATGTTTGGCTATAGAAGCATACAAATATTTGACAAGTTAGTTACAAATTATAATACAATTTAATCAATTAGTTAAACATAATCCTCCAAGTATTTAATTATTATATTATATGTCAAACAATTACTCAATCATAATCCTAATAACAGTATTCAAATATTATATTACATAGTCTAACAAATAAACATGTCAAGAGTATTGCTAATATTGCATGATTGGAGACAAATTAAACATAGTTAGAAATAAAATAATTATAAATAAATCGGACGTAGTAAGCTCACTAACTACTGTCACACTAGATATCTATAGAAAACACATTTCGTTAATAGTACATAATGATACAAGTAAGCACTGATGTTCATTATACTCGAGACTGGATTGCAGCCCGAGCCAAAGGCGAGGGCGTATTAAAGCCGAGAGTATAATAAACATTGCTTACGCATTTCATACGACGTTTTTCACCACACTTGGGAGGAAAAAAATCATAAATATATTTTAGAGTATTTTAGACAAGGATTGAATTTGTGAAAAATGGTGCGTGGATTTCTATAATTGCACGCCGTGCTTGTGGTTGAGTGATGTACAGCTATGCGCGTGCAGGTGGGTGAAGGAAGCCGCCATACAGCCTAATCTTAAAAATATAATAAATAGATTTTGTTATTTATAACACAAATTAATGTTAATTTGTAGATAAAAATAAATAATTTGATGAAATGAAATGTTTATGTTTATCATATTTTAATTAATACAGTTGATTTAATCACAAAAAGTTTAATTTTGTTTAAGCATAAAAACTCTTTGCTGAAAATTAAAAATAAACGTTTTTTACGTTATAATAATAGCTCAATGTGGATAGATAGGTTATTATTTTGGCTGTTAGGCACAACATGGTATATGTATACGTTAAATATACATATTAGGGCGACAACATCTACCTGGAAACTACGTCTTCTGAGAATAATAATAGCAATATCACTTCGATAACTGTATCTACGGCAAGACAGTGCTTGCAACAGACATAAAATAGTTTGTGGAACAATTGGCTATTGTGCATTTACGGAAACTATTCTTACTATCTGGAGCTTATGTTAAACTGGTATTTGGGATTCAGACAGATATATGGACCCATATCATAGAATATACACTAACGACAAGAAGCGACACTCAAGCATTTGTGCTCGTAAAATTGCTCGCGGCTATGAGTGCGGGTTGGGGCGAGCGCGGGGGCCGTGCGCGGTGGGCGGCGTGTGGAACGGGCAGTCTCTCGGCTGCCTCAGCCAAGGCCTATTGCATTCACGCGCTCGGTCAAGGTCACCGGCGAGCGAGCTCATACGTACACGGAATGTCACTGCTGTGCCCATATGTGGCAAAAGCACGTGAAAGAGTCGTCGCGTACAGGTGTCTCGTATGACACCAGTGCGCGAAACTCAGTTTGCTTTATCATCAGTGCTGTTTTGGACGCAGTCACTAAAATTGTATTTTACAGCATATCTATCAAAAATCTAGAAACACGGTGGGCGTAATTGCGTATTTATGTGTTGGTAGGCCATACCAGCGCGGCGGCGCGGCGGCGATACGCGGTCCGGTATTAAAAGACATAGATCACATTTCTACTACCTAATTATTAAGATTTCTAAGGTTTAGCAGTAAACTATGCTTTCACCATTTTTAGCCATTGATAAAATTGGATGAAGAATTCACTGCTGTTTGCTCATAGTTGGAATATAATCTTTTATTTTTACCCGACTGCGCCAGAAGGAGGGTTATGTTTTTCGAGTGTATGTATGTATGTATATTTCTTTGGCACGCTCTGTAGCCTAAACGGCTTGATGGATCTTAGCTTGAGAGGTGTCGTTGGATTTGTCTTAATTGTGAGAGTGACACTGGGTACATCAAAATTATAAAAATCAAAATAGCTGCATTTTGGAGCCATTTTATGTGACTTCAAAATATTTTTTTTGCTCAAAACCTATCGCGTGGGGTATCAAAATAAAGGGTTTTATAAATGGTTTACGAAAATATGTACAACTTATATGTTTAAATGTAATTTGGAATGAGAAATGCTAAAAAACAACAAAATATTCAACGTTAAAAATGAATTTGACTTTTACCAAAAAAAAAAACATTAATATTATGATAAATAAAACATGACAAAACTAAAAAAATTCAAATAAAAAAATTTATTAACAAAAACAAAAAACCCGACTGCGTCTAAAAATAACAGAAAAGATATAAACAAGACTTATCAACACGCAGGCGGAGGCTACCTATGAACTATTATGTACATAATTCATGACCAAAAACATACGTAGCCTCCGACTGCGTGTTGATAAGTCTTTTTTTATCTTTTCTGTTATTTTTAGACGCAGTCGGGTTTTTTGTTTTTGTTAATTAATTTTTTTATTAATAACAACTTTTGAAGTAATTAATAGTGATGCTGTGCATTGCTGTGTTTCGGTCTGAAGTGTACGGGTGCCGGTGAAATTACAATCACATGAGACTTTCCATCTTCATGTCTCAGTTTGGCGAACCGACTTGCGGTACCATTTAGGTAATAGCCTAGGTGGTATTGCAGTTGTTATGGGCAAAGGTTACCGCTTAACATCAGGTGGGCCTTTAGCTCGTCTCGCCATCCTATACTATAAAAATAAAAAAAACTGTATTGGCATCAGAACTACACGTGCATGCAAAATTTCAGCCTATTTTGATAAAGGAAACTGCATTCAAATTGACTTGCAAGTAAGCTAAATCATCATCATCATAATTTTGGCTGAAAGACGTCCACTGCTGGAAAACAAGCTAAATACAGGACATAGGATTAATTTACACCAAAAAGATGTGAGAATCAGCAGTTTTCTTCAATTTCCCTCTATTTTAAAGATCTCCAAACGATTTTCCAATCACATCCTCGAAGGCTGGCGCCATTATTTCAAGAGATTGATGTTACAAACTAAACACAAAATTGACTGCAACGACAAACGATCCTCAGCGTGTACTAAATTAAGAGGCCTTTTACATTTTACAGCCGTGTTTAGCTCTAATTTTGCAAGTTTTTTAAAGATTTCAAGAGATTTTGGGCGAAATTCAAAAATGTATTCTATAAACATCCTTCAGGGTAACAATACGAATATTTGAAACATGATTATTTTCGTCTTGATTTGTTGCATAGAAGGAGAGAGAAAAAATAAATTTATTTGCTTTTCTTTCTATACAACTTTTTATCCAAATAACTGAAAGCTAACTAACTGAAAGGGGTTATTATGGGAAAAACCCTGAAATCGGGAAGAAAAATCATGTGTTACCTATAAATTTTGTCGATTGACTGATGTGATCACATTTAATGTAGGGTTCGCGATTTCAGGGTTCACCTAGGTGAACTACGTAGGTGGACCACAGGTACGAAACCATTTAATTTACTAGAGTTTATCAAAATATATCAACGAACGTACGCGAAGTGTGAAATTTTGCATCTCTTTCTTAAGTAAGTACCACCACATATCTATGTTTGTTTAGTATTTGTTGCTAAACTACACAGTATGCACTATAATCAGATCAAGTTTGACGCTGGTATGTATTACCGTTTTGAAGATGGAACAGCTGGTTATCTATTACCGTTACAAATATACAGCCCTGTGACAGACAGACGGACGGACGGACGGACGGACAGCGTAGCGAGAGTAATAGGGTCCCGTTTGCACCCTTTGGGTACGGAACCTTAAAAAGGCTTAAAATTACAGCAAGGCGGCTGTAAAACGTGAAAGGCCCCTTAAGGCCTTTGAGAGCGTGTATTGAACAGCGTTCAAATCCTCCTATATATAAACGGCGCGGTTTAACGTTCACTTCAAGTAATAATGGCATGTCTGTCTGCATTGGAAGTTTAATTTGAAGGGATATTCAGAAGCTTAGCGGGTCGTGGTGAACTAATTTGTTCCATATATTTGTATGAGGTTATGATGTAGTGTATTGATGGCTTATGATCGGCTTTACTTAATTAGTGAACGACTAGCTGACAAGCAAGGATTAAGCTTAAGGATTTGTCACACTGGATGCGTTCTGCGTCTTGCGATCCATGCAGAATAAACGCAGACCGTATCATGTCATCTGTGAACATCATTTGCCGATCGGCAGCTGTCCGGGCAGAGCAACCAGTCTGAGGTCCGGGCAGGGAAACTGGTTATAAAAAAGGTATCTTCTAAGTTTCAGAAATCGACAGCCGTAAAGCCGCTAATTTTATTGTTAACATCACTAAGATAGTTGCTTTTACGTAGATAGTGTCGAAATATTGATGACGTCATACGTCATGTTTAAATTTATTTGTGTATTTGGAAGACATTTTAATAAGAACACTAATACTTTAGTGGGATAAAGGCGTTAAACTGCCTGCCAGTGTTGCCACACACACAGCCCTGCAGCACGACCTTCCCTCACGACCGCCTGCACAGTGTTTTTAAGCATTTTTTTCACGTGTCCAAATAGTCAGATCGCATCTTCAACAAAATTAATAGAAACCACTAATGGTGTTCACATATGATGCGGTCTGCGTTCGCTTTGACCGAAACGTAGGACGGAGAACACATCCAATGTGAAAAATCCTTTGTATCCTTCATCAAGAAGAAGAGGACCATACCCAATAGTCGTTTGATTGAGCACGTTGTAGGTTTAAAGATAAAAATTAACAACAATATCATATCATTCTCCGAGTATCAGGCTATCTAATCTGTACGAGAGGTCGCCCAATGGTCAAAATTCGACCGTAATTCATAAAAAAATTATGATTGTACTATGCCGAAAAAAAAACTACTTCCAATTTTTTTATTGATAACATTAAAAATCATCAATAGCTACTAAACAAAAAAAGAATTGGTTCACAAACAGAGGAGGAATGGTACTGAACCGTTTTATATTGCCTATTATAGATACCAAGTTTCATCGAATCTGGTTCAGTTTAATCGTGAAAACGTAACAAACGGACACACAAATACACTTTCTCTTGTATAATATAGGCTTTGGCGGAACCGCACGAAAGCTTTTTCAGACATGAAATCTGTCACATGAGAGAAATTATATTAGAGGAAGGAGCAATGCTTAGGACCACGTAGACGTATAAGATGCTTATTAAATTACCTAAAAGGTTTCTACTAGACGCTTATTTCTCGACTGTGAGCCATAAGTGTTACCAAGCAAAGCTGTAAAGATCATGAGGGGCTAATATCTGGATGAAAAACAGATACATATGTAGTTTCCTCAAGTGATATTAAGGCCAGTATCATCATCCTCCGAGCCTTTTTCCCAATTATATTGGGGTCGGCTTCCAGTCTAGCCAGATGCGGCTGAACATCAGTATTTTACACGGAGCGACTGCCATCAGACCCCCGCAACCCAGTTTCTGGGTAATACCGACATTCGGAGGTTAGACCAGTTGTCAGACTTTCAGGCTTCTGACTACCCGTAACGACTGCCATAGATATTCGTATGACAACCGGGACCGACAGCTTAACGTGCTCTCCGAGGCATTAAGGCCAGTATGACAGAACGAAATTCAAGCATTGATTACTGTGTAAAACAAATTTTGAGTTGAGCTTTGATTTCAGAATATTCCTCAAGCATATATTCATTTATCACAGTTCAACTGAGTTAGCTTTATTCGGTCATTCCCAGTTGTCCCGACTATGAACGCTCCCACTGGTGGCAAATGGGAATTTCAAAAAATATTTTTCCCATTTGCCACCAGTGAGGGCATTCATAGTGGGGTGGGGACAACTGGGAATGACCGGCTTTATTCTACTTTGTCACCCGCTTAGGTGTTTGAGTAGAGATTTGATAATAATAATAATTGTAATCAGGTTTTTTAGCTATTTCAGGTTATATTCGTGTGTTATATTGTTGAATTGAAGTTTAAAATTACCATATTAAAAAAACACCGATGTTCTAGTAACGATTCTATCCTTAAGTAGTGATCAGGTGATTGAAGATCAAACTATACTTGAGAAACGTTCTGTCGTACGGACCTTACATCTGAACAGAGTCCCTAGAATGAGTTTTTGCAGTATTGTGTAGTTATCAACAAACTTTTTATAAGATTGTTTATTTATTATTTATTTATTATATTCTTTATACATACACCAAACGAACGTTTACATTATGTAAGTACAATGGGCGGTCTTATCGCACAAGGCAATCTCTTCCAGACAACCTTTGGATGGATTGGAAGAATGGGAACCGGTCGTGGTTTAGTTCCAAATTATATGCACACGGCGGCCTATTAAAATTCTCATCTAAAATTTGTCGATAGCTAAACGATAACGTTAACTACACCATATCGCAAAAACTATTTAAGCGTGTCGTTTCTTTATTTCATATAAAACAAAAAATATATGATATAATATGGTAAAAACAAAATGTCACGGCATCATTATGAATATAGGCAAAATATTACCTTAATTATTAATCTGTATTATTTTCTGTATTTGCTTTTCGTGTCTGTTCGTGGCTAAGAGCGTTCATGCATTGTCCGTGCCTAACTGTAACCGCGTATTCAAGTGTGCAGTCAGAACCACTAGGTATTCAAGTACGCGGTAGGCCGCAATGCAAACGCACGGTGCTCGCATCGTTAGTCTGGGCTAGCTCTAATTTTGACAGTATATGCACAAAAACAATGGATTATGTATCAACAGTTAGTATTTGTTTCTCATTAAGCCTCCCCGAAGCTAGGATTAATTGAACTGAAATTCAATACTATTTGTTTTTCTTCGCAGGAATTACGAGGATTAAATAAATACTAAAAAGGGGTTTTTATTTACTTACCACGAATTTTGGAAGAAAACGTTTACTGTTTGTAAAAAATTTACTCTAAATGCTGTGGGTATTATTCACTTTGATGTTTTTTTGTTTACGTTTAGAGAAAAATACCTATTTTGCTTAATTTTAAATATTTTTTACGTTTTTGTTTGATAAACAGTGAGGGCAATGAGGATTTCCCCACGGAGAAAAAAAGAAAAAAAAACTGGTAGTTAGTGGTTTCTAAAATAATTACTGCTAATGCGTTGCGAACTCTGGAAACAAAGCTGAAAAGTCCTATGTTTATTATTTCTCTACACATACCTTTCAAACCTGAACATAGCAATAGAGAACAAATAGGTATTTTGATAAATTCAAATGCATAACATAACATAACATAACATCACGCCTGTATTTCCCCGAAGGGGTAGGCAGAGGTGTAATAGTACACCCACATTTCGCCAGTTATGTTATAGTCCCATGTAATAGGGGGCGAGCCTATTGTCATTGACCGGGCACAAATCCAGACTCCGGGCTGCTACTGAGAATTTCCTAATGAAAAAACCCAATAACACTTTGCCCGACCCGGGAATTGAACCCAGGACCTCACGCTCAGTAGTCGCGCTTGCAACCACTAGACCAACGAGGCAGTCAATTAATAAATTCAAATGCAAATGTTTCTATTTCAAATAAACCTAATCACAAGCACTTTTTAAACGTCAGGCTCTAGTTGCACGGTTCCAAATTGTGGGTCCAATGGAGAAAAACCGGCAAGAAACTCCATAGATATACTCTTTTAAAATAGCTTATTGTTTATTACATCAAATTCAATTCAAATATGTGAGTATAATGTAGGTTGCCATAGTATGTAGGAGCTGACCTGTCCCGATAGGCGGCACCCATTCACGAGCACGACATGATAGTGTGGGCAAACTATTTCACAGGCACCTCTACTATTACTATTCATTCATATTGTCTATAACAAGATATTTGCATCTCATCGACTACGACGCTACAAACAACCAACATCACGCCGCACTGATCTACGTTATTGTGTCGACGCCGGCTGTCACTGAAACCCAGCGCTGTGTCTTTGCTCCGTGCATGAGGCACAGCAATATGCTGAGCGGTGACCGTTTTGCGCGGATGTGACGCTTATCTTACCACACTTCTTGGCTCTGTACCTGTATTTGTTCTGTGTTCTTGAATTTTTTTGGTAATTTTGTGCGTCACTTTTAAATAAAATAAATATATTTTCTTTCTTTCTTCTTTTCTTTCTTTCTTTACAATTTTTTATCTAAAAACCAATAACTTTCGCTAACGCGGCTACAAATTTGTATGAGAGAATGCATATATTGATAAGTCGGTTGCAATTCTTCGCCGTAGATTACATCCATGAAATATGCATACCGATGCGCGCTCAATGCAAACCTATTTCCATTTGCGATTGCATATAAAGTATCTACGAGACACTGGTAGATACTAAATATGAAATATTATCCATAACTTGTAGTTTGTGTAACTCTCCGGTACATTCATAAACTAAAAATTCAAATCATTGGAATTGTTTTAGGACCCTTTTTGCTGGCCACCCGGGTAGCATAAGTGGCCGTTGCTGTTAGCGTTGATAGTTTATAAAATACTAATGGCTGACGCTCGTCGCTTTGCTCTCATGTTTTTTTATGCAAGCCAGCCAACCACTCATTTAGAGATGAAATTTCAAAAGAATCCCTTCTGGGTTACTCACAACTTTTCAAATCTCTGTGTCTATCAGTTTAGGTTCTGCGTTGTATGTCAGTCTCTCAGTCAGTCACGGTTCTGTTTTATTGGTATAGATTTGTATATTTTGCTTGGAAATAATTACTATTTCTCCTCGCCTTTTTCCAACTACACTGGGATCGGCTTCCAGCCTAACCAGATGCGGCTAAACATCAGAATTTTACATGGAGTCACTGCTAACAGGCCCCCGCAACCCAGTTACTCCGACATCGTAAGGTAGTCACTTTTGGGCTTCAGTCTACCCGTAACGGTTGCCGTAGATATTTGTATGACGACCGGTTCGACAGCTTAACGTGCTTTTCGAGGCACGGACGGGTCTCGGGATGTAACAAAACGGTCACCCATCCACGGATTGACTGCGGCAAGTGCAGCTTAACCTCGCAGATCATACAATCTGCATGGTTGTTACTTAGCCACGAACCCCTCGATAAATAATAACTGCTACTGCTATAATAAACATTTCAAGCGGATTGGTAATCAAATCTAATTCAATGCTGATATACGGCCAAAATTAATATCCAATCTATCCACGATTTACCCTAGAGATAGAAATTTGACACATTTTGTATGGAGCTTATGTCAAATTCCTATCTCTAGTAGGGCAAATCGTGGATAGATTGGATATTAATTTTGGCAGATAATGTGTTAGAAACAATGATATTTAGTAAAGATACGTTATACGCTCACAAAACAAACAAAAATAATGTTCCCTACGTAGCGGCGGTACACATATATTTATTTAAATTTAAATTTCATTACGCATTACATTGCTTTGCATTGCTTGCTTGTAGGATCAGTAAGCCGAAGTGGCAGTGGGCTGGCCATGTCTGTCGAAGGACCGATGGCCGCTGGAGCAGACGAGTCCTTGATTGGAGACCGCGAAACGCAGCGTAGTGCGCCCCCCTGCCAGGTGGACCAACGACCTAAAGAACGTGGCTGGGGGGGACTGGATGCAGAAAGCAGAGGACCGAGTGTTGTGGCGCAACTTGGGAGATGCCTATGTCCAGCAATGGACTGCGATAGGCTGAGTTGATGACGCATTACATTTACCTACGCATTACACACAACGGTATTTTGAAGCCTTAATCGACACGAACACACGGCTAGCGGGAGAACGGTATGTACGTATCGTTTACTTGTGCGAGGCCGACTGAGGCTATGAAGCTTTTTTTTTCGAATAGACTCTAGCAGATCGGTACCCAAAATAGGTACCCTGAGGCTATGAAGCGATATTTAGCTCCTTTTGTACGTTTCATTTTGATACGCTTGTAACGTATCTACCTCTTTTTATATACAACGTGTATCAGAAATGCGTGGTCATACTTTAAGAGCTCTTTCAAGGTATAGCATAGATATAACAACTTTTAGTGTGGGACCAACCGTGAAATCGCGAAAAAAATATCAGCTGTTCCCTACTAAATCATCGATGTAACTCAAATGTAAGGATCAGCTGGTTTTTTTTTCGCGATTTCAGGGTTGACCCCCAGTAGAAGTTGATCGATAGCATCCCCTGAATAAGCTCTTCAAATATGACCACGCATTTCTGATACACGTTGTATATAATATCATTGGTTAGAAATCACGGTTTAACAATATTGTTACACCAAGGTAGAAACTGGAGTACACATGAAAAGGAACACGAGTTCGATCTATCCTATAAATCTGTACTGAAGTTCACGACACTAACTTACTACTTACTTACTCCTCTGACTCAGCGACCCAAAGTGAGTCATGGCCTCCGAAACGAGAACTCTCCACTTTCCTCGATCTTGCGCGATATCTCGCCAGTTGGTAGCTTGAAGCTCACGTAGATCAGTCTCCACAGCATCTCCCCAGCGATATCTGGGGCGACCTACTGGTCTACGTCCGGTTGGTTGGCCCAGATACGCTTTCTTGGCTCCTCGATCTTCCCCCATGCGTTCGACGTGGCCGAGCCATCGCAAAAGTTGCGCCTTGATTACGCCAATGATATTAGGCTCGTCCACTAGCTCTTCGATTTCTTATTCTTATTCTTTATTGTACACACAGATATACATTTATATTACAGTAGGAAAGTTTATGTACATCGGCGAGCTTAACTCAGAACTGAGTTTTCTAACAGCAAACCTTAGAGCGATAGAGAGATGTGATTGTGATGTGTGTGATTTCGTTATTCTTCCGGACTTAGCGTACCATGCTGTGTTTTTTTCGGCCCCAGGATTTTACGGAGTACCTTCCTTTCTGTAACCAAAAGCTTGTCCTCCTCCATAAGCGTTAGTGTCCAAGCCTCACAACCGTATATGAAAATTGGTCTTATAACGGTTTTGTAAATGCGCAGTTTGGTTTTCCTACTGAGAAGCTTGGACACTAGCACCTTGTGTAGGGCTGCACTGCATCGCAGGGTGTTTTGGGTGCGAATCTGGATTTCCGCATCCCGGGTATTCGTATCTGTTACAGTGCAACCAAGGTATTTAAATTTGGCCACCCTCTTAAATGTGACATTGTCATCATTACGACACTAACGGCCAAAATTAATATCCATTCTTTCCGCGATTTACCCTACAAGAGATAAAAAAATTACATATTTTGTATGGAGCTTATGTCAAATTCCTATCTCAGTCAGTGATCGGAGCTAACTGATCCAAAACCTTAGTTTGAAAAAAAGCTGAACTAATAGGATTCATTTTATCCAATAAGTTCAACATTTATAAATATTTAGTAAGTTGAACTAATTAGAATATTGTTGTCCAATTAGTTCAACTGATTGAACTTTTAATTGAACTAACTAGAATAGGTGGAGAAGAGCCGGTCAGAAAATCCATGGATATACTATTTTCTAATAATAAATGGTACAATTTTCGTTACATAATTTGGAAAGATTTGTTTGAGAAAAATATATATAGGTTGAGTGAGACAAATTCACTTAAGTAAACTAATTAATCAATAAAAATAACACAAGCTTAGGCTCGGCTTGACTACAGGAACCCAACGATCCTGATTGAAAGCACTTCTTAAAATAATGATAGTGGAAGAAATAAAATACTATAGCTCAGAAAAGAAATGGTATATTGTCCGAATAGCAATGAAAGATAATGAGCTAAATAAAAATATATGCGAGTGAAAATAATATTAATAATAGGCACTTGGTAGTTACGTAAATCTGAGAACGATTGAGCGGCTTTCTTGATCGCTTGACGTGAACTGATTCATTAAAAGAGTCGCGTCAAAATGCTGACTATGCCAGCGCCAGACTAAGCGTATTCGTTCAAAAATTTGCGTTTTTGGCCTGTACAAAATGTACTATATTGTATAAAGTTCATTTTGTATCTGCGAGATGACACAAATATTTAGGAAAATACTTTAAGTCTGGCATTAGAAAATGTAGTATGTATCTGTATTATGTCACTAGAATACCAAAATATAAGAAATATTTTTTTATGTACAAATACTGTATCTTGTTATGGCAATTCATCATTTTGCTTTATTTCTAAGCTTGCATCGTATAGTTATAAAACCAAAAACAGCGAGTACATTGCAGTCAAAATGGAAATTAGTAATTCAAATACGTAGTTCACCTCACGAATAGAGGTTATTTATCATGTAGCTGCAATTTAGAAATTCTGAATACATGCTGTAGTGATTTAGTGAATGTATTGATAACCAGAGTAAATATTACTTAGCTAGAACGAACCGGGATTATTCAGAATTCAACGGATTGATGCTCTTATTTAAAACTATAGCTGGAAATTCGTGTATTTGAACTTATCAATAACTAAAACAGAACGAAAATATAAAAGTAAATCTAATAATGTAGATGTTGTTGGACACAATCAAGGCTTTTTCTTTTTTCTTAGTATATATAATTATTCTGTACGTGTGTTTGTCACCTTACTCCTCCTAAGCGGCCGGACCAATTTGGATTAAATTTTGTGTGTATGTTTCAATGGGGACTCGGTAGTAGGCGCTGCAGTCGGTGTATCACAGATCGTCTCCTAAACGGAAATTTAATGTGGCGCTGCTTTTCCGGGCAGGACGACGTCTGCTGGGTCCGCTAGTTTTAATTACAAGTAATATTGTAATTGACAAAAGAATAACGTACCAGAATCTCAAAAAATATACACCACATATTTTTAATCTGTTTACAACAAATTAATTATCCATTTATCAAAACACATCCTGCTGTTATTTCACGAGGTAGGTACTAAGAGATTATATTTATGAGAAAAGTGGGAAACGACATCCATTTGTATGGCAAACGAAATAATTCCGGCATTCCTAATCCGCCTACGAAGGAGGATAAGTTATAGCATTACCTCCCAGAATTGTTGATAATAATAAATAATATTGGAGGAGTATTCAGTAGTGCAGAATAATTACGGTATTCAACAAAAGTGAAGTTATGTGAAACAACAAACAAGAAAAAGAGACAAACAATCGAGTAGATCAAATAGAAAAAATATTTACCTAAGATAAAAGAATAAACATCATCAGAAAATCGAAGAGGCTCCGTAAACACCTAACCTAGCGAAGCAAAAAAACTTTCATGTTGACAAAGCAAACGTAATTCCACAAATCGCATTCATAAAAAATCCAATATGTGTCCAAGAGACCAAAACAGTCAACACTGAGAAAGCCAGCTTAATCGTATCACGATAAATACGTGTAAACGAATAAACTTCGCACAAACAACCGCCAGAATTTGTGAAGAACTAACTTCCTAACTTTCAACAGAGCGAACGTAAATTCGAACCGAGTTATCGGTCCAGAGTCATTCCCGGTAATGAGTTAGGAACTTACCTGGGGTGTCAAAGTTGCAAAGTTAGTACACACTGATGATCTGATCATGGTTAACAAGACTATTAGCAACGAGTTGGATTCAAAGGTAAGTTTAAACAACTATCTCTTCTTACCAAAACTGTGTGTTTGCTAATTCGTGGTTGTGATGTTTCTTATTGCACTGATTTCGTTCGTCAAAGGTTTACTAATGAAACAACTACAACAAGAGAATGAAATTTTTATTTTTTTTCAGCTCTGAAGTTACACTCAACTTATAACTTAAAGATAGTCTTTTAGATATAAGTTGAGTGCGTCAAACAAAATAATTAAGTAGACAACACTGCTTTAAATAAATAAAATATTGTCTATGGCAGTATGACATAATGATTGGCAAATGGCAAGTCTAGTCTATAGTATTGTCTGTAATTGGATGGTTCATTTAAAATTTATCAATCATTAGTTACTTTGCCGCCGCCACGCTACGCCATTGAGGGGTTTAACAAGAGAGAACAAAGTACAAAAACATGTAGCTACAATTATTATAATATTAAAAATGCAAATGACATTATGTCCAAAGTGTTTAAACTATTATTTTGTAATTAAATATCATCTCTTTTACTTGTGAATCTTGTGATTGTAATGGACAAAAGACAATAATTGTGTGGTAAGAGAAGCTTTCAATTTATTTATAACAGACAAACTTTTATAGGTCAAGTTCAAAAGTTCAAACTAAGCATGTCACTTAAAAGTAGATTACACTCGGAATCGATTTGACTATTCATCAACTATCTTTGGAGCATCTAGAAAGAAAAAAAATCGATTTCAGCCAGAGATTGATTGCTATTCTGTCATCTATTCTATTCATTTATAAATCGAAGATTGAGATCTATGATTGACTTAAAAATTTATTTATTGAGTTTAATTAAGCCGTCTTCGCAAGTCAAAGACCTTTAACGAGACACTCGGGATGTCTGAAGTTCCAACAAAGTTAGTAATAGACACTGTAGTCTGTGTCTGAGTAGGTAATTAATTTAAAGAGGTGACATTGTTATTTTCTAGGATAAAATTAATTTATAACTATACCGGATGACTTTTACTGCCGTCTGGAAAAAAAGGCCTGGTGTGATCAGTTACTTTAATAGAATAGATCTATGAAAATAAATCGAAAAATAAGTTCCAAAGATTTTGTCTGCGGAAATTTACATTAATGTACAATTTTTCGTTTTTTTTTTTCATAGATCTATGCTATACACTACTACACAGTACCTAACTGATCACGCTCTGTTTTTTCCAGACGGTAAAAAAAAGTAATGTGGTATGTACGGTCAGCTTCACAGAAATAGATAGAATGGAAAAGTGGGCAGGGCGCTCGTGCCAACAATCTGCATCATAGTGCAGTGCATTTCAAAGCCTTTCTCAATACACCTTATGACTTGTTTCTGCAAATACTGTAACAAAAACCTGCAGAAATGCCTTATTGTGCTGTTTCTAGCTGCAGAACCAAAATCTGTAAACTACATTTATTTAAAGTTAATTTTTCAAAATTAATGACGTCAATATGTAAGACGTAGTTTTTTAGAAAGTTGCCACGCATGAATTGCAAGTAAAATTGTGATTAAAACCATTCTACTCTATCTATTTCTGTGGTCAGCTTCATTAATTGGTTATCCCTCATGTTCGAGAGTTTGTTCGTAACGTGGGTAACCAACTGGCGCAGCTCTGGATTTTTAGTCGTTCTGGAAACGAAAAACAGAATCCATAAGTATCAAGATTAGAGTTGATTGATAGTTTCGATTAGTAAAAATAACAAGTTTTTTTTTTAAATTAAATAACCACCACTAGAGTTTAATAAAATTTAAAAAAAATCGTTTGTCTTATGTTAAAACTTATTTTTTTTTACTAGATTTATTACCATTCAACTCAATGAGTGTCAATTTATTCGAGTTAAATGGTAATACATAACACGACTTATTAAATGCCAGGTTAAGAGTTCTCTAAACCGACGAGCATGCATGACGAGGTTAATTGACGTAGATGAAGCGAAAGAGGTGTGTCAGGATCGTAGCAGGTGGAAATCCATAGTCTCTGCCTACCCCAATGGGAAACAGGCGTGATAATACGTGGGACACTCAGAAAGTTTTGCGAAACTAAAAAAAATTGTTCTATACGTACATATATTTTTATCAAATCTTTTCAAAGTACTTTCCACCAGCCTCTATACAAAGATTCATGCGCCTAAACCAGTTTTCAAAACACTTTTTCCAGTCCGCCGCAGACACCTCGTTTACAGCCTGCTCGAACGCAGCCAGCGCATCTTCCGGCGACGAAAATTGTATCCCTTTGAGCTGATTTTTTATTTTTGGGAATAAAAAGAAGTCACACGGTGCTAGATCAGGGCTGTAAGGAGGGTGACCCAGGAGTTTGACTGGCGTGCTGTCCAGGAAGTCCCTCGTTTTGAGTGCGGTGTGCGCAGGTGCATTGTCGTGGTGGAGCAGTAGCCCGCGGAGCCCTGTGTTTGGTCGCTTGTTGCTTATAACAGAGAAAACTTCTGGCAAACATTTGGTAGTATACCATTCGGCATTAATGCTTCTTTGATCCCGTAAGGGAATTGATACCAAGTGGCCAGTCAAATTAAAAAAGCTAGCGATCAAAATCTTACCCCCGCTTCTAGATCGCTTCAATTTGGTAGGCGTTGGCTCATTTTGAAACACCCAAACAGTCGACTGGCGCTTGGTTTCTGGGTCGTATTGATAAATCCAGGACTCATCACCTGTAACGATGTCGTAAACACGCCGAGACGAGCCTGCTTCAAATTTGTTAAGCATATCACGGCACCATTCCACCCGGGCCTGCTTCTGAGCATCGGTGAGGTTGTGCGGCACCCAGCGTGATACTATCCTCCTCACGCGAAGATGGCTGTGTAGAATCTCGTGAACGCTTCCCGATCCAATCTTCAATATGTGTTGAATCTCCTGATATGTAATTCGCCTATTGTCTTGGATTAAAATTTTCACTGCTAGCACGTTTTCTTCGGTAACAGCCGTCAAAGGGCGACCGCTTCTTTCGTCATCCCCCAAAGTTGGTCGACCGCGCTTGAATTCGTTATACCAACGATACACGGTTGCCTTGGAAGGGCCTTCATCCATGAATGCCATTTGAAGTCTATCGTACGATTCATCCGGTTTCAGGCGACACTTGAAATCGTATAAAATCATAGCTCTAAAATGTTCCCGGCGCAGATCCATATTTCAGTGAGACACAATACTTTGAATTAACTCGCAAAAAATGTGGAGGGAAATTTTGAAATTGGAACTTACTTATTTTTACTTATAAATAATCATATTTTCGAAAAACATTATAACTGGCCAGTCTCCATATATAAAAACTTTCTCTTCATATATAAAAACTTTTTTTCGCAATACTTTCTGAGGGGCCTGGTATATATGTATGTATGTACTACTTATTATTTTTCTGTCAATGGCTATTAATTATTTAATCTTTGAGCAGAAAAGGGCACACTGTACATACTTCTTTTCGTAGCTTGCAAGGATAACGCAAGAAATTAAAAGAGTAAACAAGATAGTTGAAGAAAAATAATTCTAGAATAAAATATTGTTCGCCTTCAGACGAGCAGTTAAGGCGCTCTCGAATGAAAACGCTGCAACTAACTCAAGGGCACGTAGGGAAGATCACCGTTGCAACGATTGAAAAAAATAATAATTCGATAGTGAGAAAAACGTGACGTCCTTTTAAAGATAACGTAACCTTTTTTTAAAAACTTATCCCTGTTTTTGACTTATCTTTAATAATAATAAAGAAGAAAGATTTGTTTGTTTGTAATCGATAAACTCTAAAACTACTGAACCGATTTTAATAATTCTTTCAACATTATCATACAGTAGGCATATCTATACCACTTTGAATTAACTGCAGTTAGTCGAGTCGGTTATGAAATACTATTTCTTAATAAGATATCGCTGACCTCACCCAAAGTGAGGGTTGATTTCGTTACAACGAGCAGTGTTTTTTTTGGCACTGACGTACTGAGCCAGGAGTCACAGGTTCGAATCCTGCTAGTGAACGATTTTTTCTTTCCACAATTTAAATAATTAGAAAGCTACTTTATTCAGATGTAACATAGGCTATATTTTATTTTAGTACACAGGCGAAGCCGTGGACATTAGGTAAATATAAAGGTAACACCATATCTTAGTCTTTCACAGAATTATCATCCAATCTTACACCATACGAAAAACGCTTCAAGTCGAGTCATCTCATCTTATCGACACAATTTTCGGTGAAACCCAAAAATATTTTTTTATCTGATAGGGTCTTTGTAGAATGTTATTTCAAACGACACCCTGAAATTTTGCCTTCAAATGCCAATGTTATGTGTAGAAACAGAATAAATTTCGGCAAAATAAATTGGTTCATTCACATTTCTTGTTAATAACAGTCGTTTCGTTTTATTTGACCTTGGGGGTTTCAAGGCAATATTGCTGGCACTTATTCTTTTGCTTTAATGAAAGTAGTAATTTACAGCATTGCCTACTAGAATAGAGTGTCGTTTTTGACTGTATTTAATTTTATTAATATATATTATATATAGTGTGTAGTCCGCCAACCCGCACTAGGTCAGCGTGGTGGACTAAGGCCTGAGTCCTTCTCATTCTGAGAAGAGGCCCGTGCCCAGCAGTGGGACGGTAATGGGCTGATGATAATATTATATATATATTATACTCTTATTGTGACGATGCTTGTCTAGTCACTTGTGGTGAATTGACTTTGACCTCCAGCGAGACCAGCTAATAAAATCATTTAATTTCCTATAGAAAATTTTATTGAAATAACTCAAATCCTGCAACTTAGTTAGTTCAGAAACGAGGGTAGAAAGGTTTACAGTTTTCTACTTTTGAACAGGTAAATTTTTACCAAAATATTTTTTATGTATCCTGCCTGATATTTTATATTATTACCCGCGGGGGTGCGGGGCGGGCGGGGCAAGTGGAGTGCATGCATCTGTCAGAATAGGTAGTAAAATTATGAATACAATAAACATTACCAAACATAATATCTTCTGATGATTAGGTAGAAAAAAAACTGATAAAGTCCCAGTTGTTAGCGTACAACATACCAACTTATTACAATAAAAAATAGTTGTGTGTCTGAAGTTTCAAGCGATTATTTAAGGCTAAGCCCGCTCTGCGATTTTTACTCACGCGATTTTTTATCGCTAAATCCGTAACACACGGAAAAATATGCAGGTGCACGCACTGGCAATTTAAAATCGCGGCCGTAGGTGAGACTCAGTGCGCGAATAAAAACAGCGCGAATAAAAATCGCGCGAACAAAAATCGCTGTGCGGGCTTAGCCTTAAATAATTTTACAATTAAATTGTGTTATATAAAAAGACTGTCAGGGGACCAAGTATGCAGAGTTATTAAAAAGCTGGTAGTCAAGGTCATTTCCTTATTACCTATTGTTTTTGACGTACATTGTTCATCAACTGAAGATACTTGGCTATTTATTACATGCTCGTTTTACACTTCATGCTCGTTTTGCGAAATATAATAGGTACATAATTTTTTTTTTTTTTTTTTTTTTTTTTAATAAATAAATCTTTATTTGAATACAAAAATTGTTACATCTCGCATACTACATTTGCTACTGCTTGCGCACTACGCAAGGGATTAAGTAGATACGTCTAATCGCAGCGGGTGTGCAGAAAGACTACCCACTCCCATGCTAGGAGTCAACCTGTGTTACGAGTAGTAGGAGGCTGCCCGTCCACCCACTGACAACTAGCGATTATACCCATCATAACAGTTATACTATGTAGCATTACTTGATTAACTTGAAACCCAAACTAGGCATGCCTGTTCATTTGGGAATCAGTACAAAAGAAAGAATATACAGTTTTTTAAAACTAAAAAGAAACACGCTTTTAGAGGTACTGTAGTCCATCATCAGATCTGCTCGATGGTACCGAGTTATTGTATTGTCATGCGGATTACACATACTTGCAAAGTTTCAAATCGATACGACAATTGGAAGTAGGGTAAAATCGACTTCCAAGATTTGCTTACATTGTTAGTTAGTTACAAGTAAAGCTAAAGCGTGTTAAAGAATGAAAAGAGAAGCCACAATTAGTGTGGTGTGGGGGTGAGTTGGTGTGTATTTTGAAAGTGTACGGTGTGGATGTGAATTTCAGAGTTTGTTATAGTTTAATATACGTGTGGGTAGAAATTTGAAAATGATATTCCAAAGGTTTCGGTTATTTTACACATGCAGACATCCAACACATTTGGTACAGAGCTATGCAGTTGACTGCTGCACTATGAGTTGCGGATTTGATAATCGCACGAATAATATTTGTTGCCCTACAGATAATCTCTCCGGATCTGAGCGTTTGTATAAGTCACACCTTTAGAATTATGATGAAGCGAAATCTAACGATTTAAATTGTGGAAAGAAAAAATCGCTCACGACCAGGATTCAAACCTGCGACTCCTGGCTCAGTACGCCAGCGCTTTAGCCACTAAGCTACCGTGAAGCTGACGTCACCCAAAGATGTACCAAGTGGATGAGAATTTTGATACCACGAGCAGTGTTCACGGTAGCTTAGTGGCTAAAGCACTGGCGTACTGAGCCAGGAGTCGCAGGTTCGAATCCTGCTCGTGAACGATTTTTTCTTTCCAGAATTTAAACCGTTAGATTTCGCTTCGCATGCGTAAATGCGTTAAAAATAATAAAATAACTAAATCAAAGTGTCGGGATTTTCAGTTACAGTCATAAAACGACCTGTATGACACGATATCACAGAGTAACCCAGAGAGTAAGCTTCTAAAGAGCGTGCAAAATTTATACCTATTTTGGTAGGGTTGGCACACGTGGATAAAATTAAATTAACAAAACGTTTATCAGCTTTTTATTATGAAATATTTCTGACTGTACCTACCTGTACAACGATAAATTAAATGAGTATGCGAAACTTTACAGACGTGATAGGTATCGATATCTAATAATAATAATACTTTTTTTTATCTAAATTCAAAATTTTAACTACAGCCAGCTGACAATGGGGTCAACGGCTGCGAAGAAATATTTTTTACGTATTATAAAACAATTGTACTGTTACAGCACCTATCTGATATTTTTTTACAAAATACTATGTGAACCTTCAAGGTCACACGTCCCGTGTCTGTTGATCCCGTGAACAGCTGACTGGAATGAAATGATGAGTTGAGAATATTTTTTCTGTTTTATTATCATTAGATAGGTATCGATACCCATCACGTCTGTGACGTTTCGCCAACAATTTTTTTTTACAAGTGACTTACTCTAAATATTTTCTTTTTATAATTTTTGTATGCCTATGATATTTGAAAAGTTCCCTCAATTCCACATGGATCCCATCATTTAAACCAGATTTTCATAAAAATGGGACCAATCTGGAAGTATATCCTTTCAAATAAAAATAATTTTTGAAATCGGTTCATAAATGACGGAGTTCTGAGGTAAAAAACATAAAAATTAAATAAAAAAAACGGTCTAATTGCAACCTTTTGAAGTCGTTTAAAAATATGACCCTCCTTCTGGCGCAGTCGGGTAAAAATATAGACGAAGTGTTGCGAACAATCTAGTGAAGCTAAAAAAACTATGCCCTTCGTGTACAATCAGCGCTCACGCACACATACACCTTTAACCGTGCTCTCCCCTCTCAGTACACATGTCGCTGCATCGTCTAGTAAGCATCGCGAAAGTAAATATCCTTCAGGATCAGGAGTATAATATTATCTGTGGTTGTACACGAAGGAGCATAGTTTTTTTTGGCTTCACTATGATTGTTCGCAGCACGTTGCTTATATTTTTTACTATGTCTGTGTTATTAACATAATATATATAGTTATTCAATCACTAATTGGTAGGTACCTAGGTATTACCTACGTAATTCGAATCATAAACACCAATATCATCTGGTATTAATAGTAAAAAAATACCCGTATAGTCGTTAATTTTGGTCTTGATCGCACCATTTACGAGATAGGTGCACATACATAGTATTTGCAACTAACTAAAAAAAAACACAACCATTTACTTTCAATACCAAAACGTTTTATTCACCACCGTGTTAAGTTTTCTTTCGAAATTGAGGTAGGAATTAGGTTATGTATGTAAGAGGTATCTATCTACCACATTAAAAATAATAAATTATAACCAAGTTGCTACTTACCTATTGGAGTCTTTGGGATAATTAAAAAATGATATGTTTTTATTCGTTCTATTATTGTTCATACACACAGTACAGTAAACCATATTTACACTTTTTTAAATTAAAACACTATTATTCTTTACTCATTAAATCAAAACGTGAAACGAAAACAAAGACGACGTGCTAGATGTACGCCCTTAGCTTGAGCACTGGCTGAGCCGGTATAAACCGGTTTCACTGCGTACGCGACGAGGCCGCCAGTGCTCACGCACACACGCGTCTTTTGCTTGTAGTAGTGTACCTATCATAGCGCGGTTGTATGA
Organism: Asteroscopus sphinx; assembly: GCA_949699075.1. Lineage (NCBI taxonomy): Eukaryota > Metazoa > Arthropoda > Insecta > Lepidoptera > Noctuidae > Asteroscopus > Asteroscopus sphinx. The sequence continues at coordinate 20,863,812 of OX453013.1, forward strand.
AGCTTACTCTCTGGGTTACTCTGTGACGATACTTCGCGGTGGTATATTTTGTCGGCAAAATCCTTTGAACGTATCCTGCTACATTACACGTATCTACCGCTGATATCGAACATTGAGTGCAAGCGATTTTGACCTTAGTGGTGGTTCATCGGAAATATTTCTGGTTGTACGTACGGTCGACCGCACGTCGGTGGTAACACTTTGACATTAGCAGCATCTTTATTTCGTATGCAGTACTTATGTATTATTTAATGACCGTTTTATGACCTTAAAGTACAGAAGATCGTTTTATCACTGTAACTCAAAACCCCAAAATATTGCTTTAGATCACTGTAATTTCTAAACGTGCAATGTGTTTTTAAACGCGAGAAATCTTAGTGTGGCACAGTTTTACAAAATAGAAATATAACAACATAACATAACATAACATCACGCCTGTATTTCCCCGAAGGGGTAGGCAGAGGTGTATAATACACCCACATTTCGCCAGTTATGTTATAGTCCCATGTAATAGGGGGCGAGCCTATTGCCACTAACCGGGCACAAAACCAGACTCTGGGCTGCTACTGAGAATTGCCTAATGAAAAAACCCAATAACACTTTGCCCGACCCGGGAATCGAACCCAGGACCCCACGCTCAGCAGTCGCGCTTGCAACCAATAGACCAACGAGGCAGTCAAAATATAACAAAATGCAAAAACTTGTTTTATTACCGCAGTCACTTCAAAAAAGTAAAATTTTATAGCGCCCCACCAACGGGCGAGCAGAAGAAAAAGAATCCATTGTACCTAATAGCAATTAATAATTAATTATTTTTTACGACTAAAATATAGGACTTATGCAGCTGGAAAGCTCCACTTTCCATAAAATATTTGTTGGAAGACATTGTAAACTTATAACTTGGCGGAAACTACAACCTCATAATACTTGTCTCACAGGGGCGGATCTATATAAGGGCTTTTAGGGTTGCATTCCAGGGCTACGTGGATATAAAAGGCTTCTCCCTTCTTTTCTCCATGGTAAAATGTGACTGTAACTAATACGTTGATAATTGACAAAACATTAATAATGAAATTACATATTTTTCTAGTTTAATTTTTTTAAACAAACAGAAATCATGAAATGAGAATAGAAATCCTTTCGCGGCACATGGCTCACGCACGCCATCTAACGTGTTTGCCATTGATTTTTAAGGAAATCGCTCAGAACAATGCATTAATCAATGATTGCAACTAATTTGACAGTTCCTACGTGCAACATCGTATCGCGAGCCTTCTCTACCATTCCTCGCTCACTCACTGCACGCCCTCTTGGACGCCAAGTCTGACTGTGATGTGTTCGCCGACGAATGAAAGACGATTTTGTCAGTACGTCTTGAGTACTGCGAGATGAGAGTATGAAAATATGTATTATTAATATTTCATATAATTATTTAATATTTTTTTAAATGTTTTCCGTCTTTAATTTTTGTAATTGGCACCCAGCCGTTTTAATTAGAGTAAATAAATAAAAAAACGTCATATTTCAATGATGTTCGTAAGAATGATATAACATGAATAAAATGAATTTAGTGGGGTATATTATACAAAAGAATCAGTATCATTAAAGAGTAAAGTTTTTCGTTCGTTTTCGTTTTTCCTTGACGATTAAGTTTTGGTAGTAAGGAAATGTTTTACTGTTTTCAAAGCTATTCTTTCACAGAAAACTTTACCACGAAACTTTGACTTTGTAATTTGTAGGGTTCGTGCCCAAAGGGTGCCAACTGTACCTACAGTAAGGCCTGTAGTCCATCCATCCGTCTGTCTGTCTATTACAGACATTTTCACAGAATATGTGTTACTGTTACTATAGCAATACTAAAAATATTTATAAAAAAAACGAAACCCTCACTTCACGAGTCCTACTCGCAGTCGGCCAATTTTAAGGGGATTTTTAGCTTCTCACTTCATGTGTTTTAACAACCGGTTCTGTAATTAAAAGAAATTTTATTGATCACTACTACTACTAGAGTCTGCTCGTGACCACGGCCAATGCAACTTGACCGAAACGTCGAGGTTATTCAAAATGTTCGTTATATTTTGATTTAATTGTGCGCGACAAGTCCCGTAAACATAGTTCAATATGATCACTACTAATTGAATAAACATGCTTCAAAACTAACAATACATGAGTGTGAAAACAAATGACTTTTTTTAAACGCATTTTTTTTATTCATTTGCAAAATGTGTGATTGTTTGTAAAATTATCACCCCGTACGCAGGCACACTTTGGATATCTCTAGAATTAACAAAATAAAATCTACGACATACCAATACAAAGAAAATCACTATCATAATGTAACCACAACAGTAAATAAGTACCTGTAAGCGATACAACAAATAAATCATTTCAAGTGGGTGCCAAACCCACGCCCCTAAGCGCAGAAAACGACTACAATAATCAAGTAGTCGAGTTAATTTTTTTTTTTAAATTTATGGAACAATTAATTCATCCTTTAACAATAAACTTAAGAAGAAAATCCTTTCAACTTAACATAAAGATTCAGATTTGACTACAGCATCAAACACACTCCAGATAGTTACTTCTTGGAAAAATATTTTTGCTTCTCTCAGGTTCGAGTTATAGCAAATTGCTCGACTTGGCGGGGGCTCGGCTCGACTCAGGGTGCAGCTGGGGGACCCCGCCACCGGTCCCCCCAGCAGCCGCTGCTGCATCGTGTTCTGTTTCTCGAGAGTCGGACTCTACGGTATCTGTGTGGGTGTCGCGTCGGTCCTCGCCGGCGGGGACGATATTTAGGACGACGGCGTCGGAGTGTACTTGTATTTTTATCTGACTCCTGGAGGAGGGTTATTGCATCATCGGGTTTGATGAGTGTGTGTCTGGGACGGCGAATTTTGCTGATGGCTGATGGCTGGTATACGGTGGCCACCACGACCAAGGGATTGGGATGTTTGGGAGCGGAATCGAAGTAGCGTTTAGAGACTGCTTGATGGTCGGCAGTTTGAGGTCTAGGTGGAGTTAGACATTGCGTAAGTACCATGGAGCGCCTACGGCCTTTCGCATGAAACGGTTTTGGAGAGTTTGGAGCAAGTGAATTCTCACCGGGTTTACGTGTGCGAACACAACGCTAGCGTAGGAGAGAATGGGTTGGATACAGGTGGTGTATATCCTTACTTTGAGGGGAGTGGGCAGTTTACTGCGCGCATTGAGTAGGGGGTGGAGACGTCCGAGGACGAAGGCGGCACGATTTCGCACCCTGCGAATATGTGGCCTGAACGTCAGTCTACGGTCAAGGATCACGCCCAGATATTTGGCTTCGCGTTGCCATGGGATCTGTTTGCCAAACATTGTGACAGGTACGTGCATCTTTATGCGAGTCTCTTTTAGGATCCTCTTGTCAAAGAGGACTGCTGCATTTTTTTCGGGATTAACTTCGATTCTCCATTTCCGGAACCAGTCACCTAGGGTGTTGGCCGCGGATTGGAGGGTACGAGAAATAGCGGCATGAGTCATGCCGGTTTAATAGATTGCCGTGTCATCGGCGAAAAGGGCAATACGGGCTGCACCGCATTTTGGAATATCGCTGGTGTACAGCTTGAACAGAAGGGGGGAGAGCACGGAGCCTTGCGGAACACCGGCGTGTATGGGATGGGGGGAGGAGAGAGCCCCTTCGATGCGATAGCAAAAGGTACGATTCGATAAGTAGTCTCGAATGATGAGCACGAGACGATGTGGCACGTTCATAGTGTACAACTTATATAATAAGCCGTTATGCCACACTTTATCGAATGCCTTTGCCACGTCGAAAAAGAGAGTACCGGTTATTTGACCGCGTATGAAGCCTGCACTGATGTGTTCGACTAAATGCGGTGCAGCTGATTAACGCAGCAGTGCTTTGTACGAAAGCCAAACTGTTCGTCGGGAAGAAGTTTATTAGAGTCGGCAAAATCTTTAAGTCGCTTATAAATAAGCTTCTCATAGATTTTCCCGAAGACATTGAGGAGCCTTATCGGCCGGTAGCTGTTCGGCTCGGACCTTGGCTTGCCCGGTTTGGGAATCCCGATTACCGTGGCTTGTTTCCAAGCCTGGGGAAAGATGTTGTTTTTGAATGCCGCATTGAAGATGACGGTCATTAGAGCGATGAGGGCGGCAGGGAAACGTTTTATCACCTTATTGGTGATACCGTCTGCGCCTGGGGCTTTTTTCGGCGTTAGATCCTTGACTATAGAGAGAACTTCGTGATTATTTTTAGGACTGGGATCCAAACAGGTGGTAGCTGCCAACCATCTTCTCTATTAAAATTAGGATGTTTTAATAATAATCAATAATAATAATTTTAATAATCAAGTCCCAAACAGCACGCAACACACGTAAAAGATAATGATATTGTGAGTGATTACTGCGTGCATCGAAACGATTTTAATTAATAATATTGTACGGTAGATTAAAATATTTTTTTAGAAATATTAGTAAAGACGCTTGTCATCTTAGTCTACCTGCGACCACGAAATGCTGCAAAGCTTTCGAAACGTCAGGGAAACCAATTTAAATAATATACGCGATTTAATCCGGTTAAACTTTGTCTTATTATAATGTGTAGTGATCGCGAAAACCTAAGAAGTAACTATGTTTATATTTAAAAAAAGATACAAAATGAAAAAATACTACATACTATAATTATACTAACCACAATGCTCTAAACAAATACCTGTAAACAATACAACAAATTATTTCATGTGGGTACCAAATTCACGCCCCTAAGCGCAGAAAACCACTACATTAATCAAGACGTCAAGTTAATTGAACAATTACTTCAACCTTTAATAAAAAACTTAAAAAGAAAATCCTTTCAACTTAACATAAATATTCAGATTTCACTACAGCATCAAACACAGACTCCAGCTCGTTATTTCTTGGAAAAATATTTTAGCGTATCTCAGATTCGCGTTATATCTAGCAAATAACAGAACATGACAAGTCAGTATGTTAATATTTAGAAAAAGATAGGAAATAAAAATTCATTTAAAATACTAAACGAGTTATTTTAAAGATAAAATGGGTATTTTTTATATTCTCTATTTTATACATTAAAAAAAAACATTTTATATGAATTTTATTTTCTATCTTTATATAAATATTAACATAGTTTCTAACCTGTCATGTTCTCTTAAAATGGGTTATTTTAAATACATTAGTGTTTTTTTTTTACTTTTTAGTTAATAATATGTGTATGTAAAATCGGTTAGGTAGTTTTTTATTGTGTTTTATTTATTTATTTAAAGGTTTTTTCAGTGTTTTTTATGTAAAAGGTTAATAAACAAATAGGTTATATAATAAATAAAATTAACCTTTGTGCAAAAAGTAGTAAAAACTCCACAATAAAACCTCTTAATCCGAAGATCCATAAATCAGTACCTACTCAACAACTAATTTCAATGCTTGTCCTTTTTTCTAGAAACGTTCAATCATATTCTCTATTGTTAAGAAAGTGCTTTTCATACAAAATCATATTTCAGACCACAATACAAAAATAGTTCTTAAGAAAATATTCGAACAAAACTAATTCGTTTTTGTAGAGTCTCCTATTTATTTATTGTAGCCTTTATTTTATTCCTTATTAAAATTATTGACAATTTAAATTGTATTGCTTTTGCTATTATTGAGTACAATAATAATTTAAATATTAAACCTTGAAAGATAATTTAAGAAAATTGGGTTTCGTACTTTTTTATCGAATGGAAATTTTTGCGAGTGGTACAGTCTAACAAAGCAATTAGTATCCAACTATCCAGGGTCGCTAGATCTAAATGTAGTTTTCTCAGAAGATTATGGATGTGAGTGAGAGTGAAATATAATTTTAATAACGGACAAAGTTAATCTGTATTTATACAAAACCCTAATCAAACTGTTCTATAATAATTTCCTGAGAAATCTTTATCTATATCTGGTGACCCTGTACACTAATTGCTTTGTTAGTCTGTACCTAGGTACCCTAGACACAGCAGTGACACTCCGGCGACTAACCTACCCTAACGGCGACACCGGCGAGCGAGCGTGTGAATGCAATAAGCCTTGGCTGCGGCTGGCAAGAAATGTACTCTGTGCAGCCAAGAGACTACCCGTTCCAAATGCCGCGCACCGCGCACTGCCCCCGCGCTCGCCACGACCCGCACACATAGCCGCTAGCAATTTTACGAGCACACATGACTTAAGTGTCGCTTCTTGTCGTTAGTATATATTCTATGCCCTAGATGCTTAACTGGACTAGTGTGGCGAAGGGTTCCATAAGGGTATCAATCCGCCAGAATCTAACAAACCGGTTGCAATCACCCCATCACCGCGCACCGGGGCGTCCCCCAGGAAAGGGTTCGGACCTCGGCTTAGGGCATTGATGGTGGAACCCATCTTGATAAATACATGGTCTTTGTAAAATCGATTATGTCAATTAACTCAGACTTCGACTTAAGTTTCAACCTCATAATACTACGAAGTCTTGATGTATCGATCTATTGATATGTCGACCTAATGATCTATATTTTACGTTTATATATAATTAGTTGGTGAAACTTCACATACGTGATGGACATCGAATATCTAATGATAAAAAAACAAGAAAAAATAATATTTTTAAATTCATAATTTCATGTCTACTAAGTCAACCCAAATCGAATGACAGTATTTAATTAATAACTTCTTAGGTTTTCGCGATCACTACAATTATTATAATAAAACAAGTTTAACCGGACTACATCGCGAATATTACATAAATTGGTTTTCCTGACGTTTCGAAAGTTTTGCAGCGTTCATGGTTGCAGGAAGACTACAAGCGTCTTTTAATAGAGAAAAAACATCCTAATTTTAACAGAGAAGATGGTTGTCAGCCACTGAGGTACGGCAGCTACCCCTTGTTCGAACCCAGTTCTAAAAATAATCAACTCCCAAACAGCATGCTACATTGTAAAAGATAATGACACTGGTTACTGCGTGCATCGAAACGAATTTATGTAATTAAAAATTGTACGGAAGATTAAAATGATTTTTTAAAATATCTTGTAGAGATGCTTGTCATCTTAGTCTTCCTGCGATCACGAACGCTGCAAAGCTTTCGAAACGTCAGGAAACCAATTTAAAAAATATACGCGATGTAATACGGTTAAACTTGTTTTGTTATAGTATTTAATTATTTACGTCTCAAAATTATTATACCCTAAGAAACAAACGTTAATCTGAACCCAATAAGCAATTTCCGCGAGTTGTGACTGACTAATCCTTTATAACTAACTTAAGTTACGTAAGTTACGTCACACGAGATAAACAAAGGTTCTAAGTTACAGCCGTTTCTAAAACAAAGGGAGCGATGTGATGCCTGGTCGTGATTACATTATAATTATACATGTATTCAAATGTACAAATGGACGCTATCTACAAAAGTTTTTAATGCAGCGCTTTTGTTAATCACTTCTGTTAAACAAAAATTTTATTACGTACATTTTATCACTTAAATGCTTTAAAAACCCACAACCAAATTGTAAAGAACTTGATCCCGATCCAAGTTTAGAGTGACATGAAAAGAACTGAATAATAATTGAAAGAAATTAAATAATGAAAGACTCATAATAAAACTTGAAAAAAAAAACAGAAAGCCTTAAAAAACAGAAGTCTTAGTGACGGACGAAGAATTAGGGATGAATGAGACATTTTATTTGAAACAGGAAACAATTCAGTTACCCTAGATTTATTTTTTAAAGATTTTTTATTACAAAAATGGAATTTATTTTAAAGTGTACCGTAAAGCATACATGTATACAAATAAATAATCAGCATACAATAATGTTAGAAGATGTGTGGTGTAACGATAATGGATAGGATAAGGAATGAGTAATATGTAAGAGGGGGTCTGAAAGTAGCGCCTGTGACAGAAAAGTTAAGTAAATTTACATGTACTTTCAAAACGTTAATTAAGAATCTAGTTGTACGGTTCCAAAAAGATGGTCCTCTGGAGAAGAGCCGATAAGAAACTCCATGGATATACTCTTTTCAAATAATAATAGTAGAGTTACATGATTTGAAAAAAATTGTGAGAGAATAAGGTGGGTTAATGACTGAGACAACAGACTATCACGGTAAGGACATGTGATTAGGAGGAATGAGGAGCATGTTACGAGGAAAGTTTTAAGTATGAATGTGGATGGCTATAAGAAAGAGGCAGACCAAAAAAAAAAAGAAAGATTGTGTGAAAGATGGTATGAGTAGAAAGAAAATCAACATGGAGATGACGGCTGATAGAGATGTATGGAAGAAAAATAAATTTGCGCCGACCCCAAAAATAAGATAAGGGCAGAAGGGTGATGAATGTTAGAATGTGACATTCAGTTAAAACTAAACACTAATATTTATAAAGTTACTGAAAACCTTAAATCTCCTACGATTCAGGATAACCAACTTAAGGTCAGACAGGTCAGACTTACTAAACATAATAAAAAGGTCCAAAATCATAAACTTGCCTTTTGAATACGTGCGCCTAAAACACAGGTCAGAGTTAACAAAACAGTGACGTAATTGACGATAATTTTTCACTTGTTGAATTTTTTACTTTTTTAGGGTTACGTGCCTAAAAAAAAAATTAACGGAATCCTTACACTACAGGATCTCTCTCGTGTCTGTATGTTTATCTGTCACAGATTCCTTACTCCGAATCTGTTGGACGAAACAAGTTGAAAGGTACTTATGATCCGATTACGGACGTATAACGTAAATGAACGAATTTATATATTGGGGGTAAATGGGGGACAAATTAGAAATATTTTTTTAATACATCATATGGCACATCAAACATTTTATTATTATAATTTTGAAATGCAGAGCTTAAATAAAATGTATTAAAGAAAATGTACAAAAAAATATTACACCCCCATTATCTCTACATTATCTCCGGAACAACTGAGTCTACATTTTTTATAAACATAGGGAATATATATATATTTCCTGTAAGTTATAGTTTACAGGAAAACTTTAATGAATCACCTTACAGGCCCGTATTACAAAACGAAACTCAAACTTTGATCACTGCTTAAAACTAGTTTTGAGTTGAGCTTTAATTTCAGAATATTCCTCAAGCATAGATTCATTAATCAGCTGAATTTAACTTTATTATAACTGTCACCTGCTAAGGTGTTTGAGCAGAGATTTGATCTGTAATCAGATTTGTTTGCTATTTAAAGGTTATATTCGTGTGTTATGTTGTTGAACAGAAGTTTGTTGTTACCGTATTGGAATAAGACAACGACCATACAGCCCAACAGACGCCTAATATTGCATATGATGCATACAATAAATTCTGTCATTAGCTGAGGCGGGGTAATGCAATCCTAAACTAACGCGGCTATTTTGACGGCTCATGTAAGTGCTGGAAACGGATTTGAAGATTTCAAGTGGCGAATAGTGGTGACCTACATTAGTGAAATTTCATAGATGTGTTGCAGACATCGGGCGCCTGTTATGCGGCGTCTATGGGGTGTCTGGTCGCTGGAATAAGACTCACGCTTGAGAAACAATTCTATGTAATTAAAGATCAAACTATACTTATATTGAACTATGTTTACGGGACTTGTCGCGCACAATAAAATCAAAACATAACGAAAATTTTGACTAACCTAGCCTAACCTAACGTTTCGGCCAAGTTGCATTGGCCGTGGTCACGAGCAGACTGAAGTATGCGGGTGTCATCGTCTTGAGCGGCGGGTGTTTTCTGGAACTACCCGCGGTTGGTTTTTCGTAACGTCGCTGTCCGTAACAAGATATGCTGAATCACGACACACAATGCTGACAGTTTCGGCGGACATAAATGTAGACTTGGCACGACGCGAACACTTCTCGATTACCGGATTCCACGAGGAGGACAACCTATATCCATCTTCCCGATTGTTTTTTTTTTTATTATAATTTATTTTATTTTATTTGAGGAGCATTTTGTAATACGAACCTTAAAGTTATCACAGAAAACGGAATGGTACGGAACCCTCACCACGTGAGTTCGACTCGCAATTGACTGTTGACTGACTTTTTTAGACCTTGTACCTGTTAGAAACGGTTCGCTCACAAGATCTCTTTGAATGTTTTACAGGAGTCCCCACTTTGCAGCCACCCTTCACGATAAATGATTCATGACTAGCATCCTAGAACGTTGTCGTTGAAAGCAGCGCAAAAGGGCTGTATAAATCCAGTACAATGTTCGTTGAGCTCCTCAAATTGCTGGTAAAGTTTTTAAAGCGCCGTTTTGCTTTTTTATTGTGTGGATTTTTGTGGGAGTTTTTGAATGAAGTAAAGCTCGTACTCGTGAAATCTGTGCAGAAGTTTTACAAGATAAAACAAACTTGGTCTTATTTTTAACCGACTTCAAAAAAAGGAGGAGGTTCTCAATTCGATTGTATTTTTTTTATGTTTGTTACCTCATAACTCCGTCATTTACAAACCGATTTGGAAATATTGTTTTTATTTGAAAGTATATACTTCCAGATTGCCCTCTTTTTTATCAAAATGCAGTTCTGATAGTGGGATCCATGTAGAATTGAGGGAACTCTTCAAATATTATAGGCATACATAAAGCGATTTTGATATTTTCACCAACAAATCTAGCATTTGCATTCATTTGGTGAAGATTTGATGAAGATCTTCGGAGATAAAGAAGGCAACTCTTCAATGGATGACAGCAAATCATCCGGGATTGCAGCAATCGCTTGTATTTCTATTGTTAATGCCACTCAAAGAAAAATAAAATGATCTTTAAAAAAAAGTAAAAACCGACTTCAAAAATAATAAAATAATTTGTGTAAAACAGTTTAGGAAGTCGATGCCAAGTTTTTCTTAAATCAAACCGAATCAAAGGCACCTACTTTACAAACTGTTTTACACAAATTATTTTATTCTATTTGAAGTCGGTTTTTACTTTTTTTACAATGTTCATTTTATTTTTCTATTTTCTAGGATTGATTGTTTAGATTGTTTTGACCAGCCAAAACTCATCACTTATATTCTTTACATATATTATGATGTGCATGGCTTATTTTGTAGTTTTTTGGAAAGGTCCCTAACTTTTGTGAATAAAATTGTTTTTCGTCCTTGCCAGAAAAATATTAGCTTCAAGATTTAATTTTGTTATTTGTCAGTTTTTCTCCATTATGCAGATTGCCCTCGTACAGTCGTGAACTAGAGCAGCACGACAAATACAGGCACGTACGTACTTAGTTGCATTAATTTTTTGTTATATTTTCTTTCATACTTTAGTTGAATCAAGCTGATGTCAAGTAAACTTGACACTTTCGAGTATGGAAAAAAATAGATACAGCAAGTTAGTTCGATTCGTGTCACCATCACCAACACCAAAACTTCGCGCAATTCATGTAGCCGGCGCATCGCCCACTTACCTTGTCTCGGCGCGCAAATGTGTGCATGGGGTGTACACTGTACAGTCAAGCGATACGGGGTTAATGCGTCCCGAAAAGGGATGTCACAGCATCGCCAGCGAACGGTCGTGTACGCACACTATCATTGTTGCGGCTTCGAATTTTATGAATAGTTAAAGTATGAAGTTCTATATCTATATTTTTTCCATGATCGAAGCTTGAAACAGCCCATGCAATTATTAGGTAAGTATACATACTGTTTAATCCACATACCGGGTTTTATTACCTGCAAGGAAAATGAACTTTTAGTAAATTTAAGACAATTAAAGTACTCATTACTAATCGATTTATTTTATTAGGCCGAAAAAAACCTCTGAACTACTCTAGTAATTACTTCGCTGTCTCAAATAGGCTTACTCCAAAGTTCTTAAGATTTCCATTCACACATAATCCTGCTCAAGAGAAGGCAATATATCATCCAATTAGCAGCGCCGAGCTAATCCAAATAATGTACAACATGTTATTTTAGCCAATCAGCGGGAGTCAACTGCTATATTGATTCGTACACCAATCAATCCAGCTCAAATTGTCGCGGAGAAATACAGATTTAGGTAGGTTGGAATTCGGATTATTTAATTTTGTTATTATTACATGATGGTAATGATATGCTTGATAATGGAATGCTAGTTCATCAAGCCATCAATTTTGGATAACATTTAGTGGTTATTAATTATTAATGCACATTTTATGATTTTATTATTTTAACGTATGCCTAACGCATGTGAAACAAAATTTGACGATTTAAATTGTGGAAAGAAAAAATCGGTCACGAGTAGGATTCGAACCTGCGACTCCTGGCTCAGTACGCCAGTGCTTTAGCTACTAAGTTACCGTGAACACTGCTCGTGGTATCGAAATTAATCTCCACTTTGCTACGTCTTTGGGTGACATCAGCGATATCTTATTAAGAAACTGTGAATAATTAATAAGGGTAGGCAAACCTATACGACTTTGAATTAACTGCAAACTTAGTCGAGTCGGTTAAGAAACAATCGCTTTCGTCACCCAAAGACGTAGCAAAGTGGAGGTTTATTTCGATACCACGAGCAGTGTTCACGGTAGCTTAGTGGCTAAAGCACTGGCGTACTGAGCCAGGAGTCGCAGGTTCGAATCCTACTCGTGACCGATTTTTTCTTTCCACAATTTAAATCGGCACATTTTATGCTTTACTAGGTAATCAATTTATTTGTTGTATTAATTCATATAACTAGAGCCCAATTATTTCAATTAGCTGCATGCAATTAATGAAATTATTATTCTCGTAAAATAACAGTTTAAAATATCTGTAAAGACGATTGCCATCTTAGTCTACCTGCGACCACGAAATGCTGCAAAGCTTTCGAAAGGTCAGGAAAACCAGTTTAAATAATATACGCGATTTAATCCGGTTAAACTTTGTTTTATTATAATGTGTAGTGATCGCGAAAACCTAAGAAGTTATTAAATAACAGTTTTCTAACCTCGGATGTACAACTCCAGTATAATTTTAAGAAAAATGGGATCTTGCGTAATTTATGTGGGACCAAAACATCCCGGTTCGCGTTTACAATTCATATGATAAATAGGTTAACAATTCAAAATCCTTTCTCCTCAAATCTCGTTCCCGAAATTATCCCTTTCAATTTTGATAAAATAACCTCAAAATACATTAGAGCTTAAGCTGGGTTATTCCGGTATTCACAATCAAAAGGCAGTTGATCTATCTTCAGAAATTCGCGGGAATCCACGCCCAGGATTTCGGTCTGATTCTATTGTTATGAAATCTCTTCTGTGTGAATTGTTGAGGATGAGCGAGCCAGTTATTTAAAGAGCAAGCTGGCTTAGAGTTCAAATCTAGAGCCAGGGATTTAGAAAGTGCGAAATATTCAAACTTTCTACACCAAAGAAGTTAAATTCGTTTAAAACTATTGTGATTTAAATTTCAAATAGCAAGATTCTCCTAATAATCAGGTTAATAAGAAGAGAAGACCATAAAAGTGGGAAAAGGAGATATACATGGAAGATTTCGCTGCTCGTTTGTTCACCTGACAACTCTATTATTTATACATACATACATAACCAGCCCATAACTGTCCCACTGCTGGGCACGGGCCTCTTCTCAGTACGAGAAGGCTAAGGCCTTAGTCAACCACGCTGGCCTAGTGTGGGTTGGCGGACTACACACACTATTGAGAACTGTATGGAGCACTCTCAGGTGTGCAGGTTTCATCACCTGCAATGATAACCTAGTGGTTGAACGCTTGCCTTCCATGCAGGAGGGTGTGAGTTCGTTCCCGGCCCGTACCTCTGACTTTTCGAATTCATGTGCGGATTTATATTCGATTATCACTTGCTTTAACGGTGAAGGAAAACTCTATTAGTTTTTTTTTTTTTAAACAAGTCATTGAACCACTGAAATAAAATTGTTATGAATTGAATAATTAATTGTATATAGCTGTACTAAGGTTATGAAAATTTCTAGTTAGCTCTAAGAAATAAATTGCCAGAGCACATGAGTGGCAATTTGCTTCAATGCTAATTTGGAGCAATTTGCATCTACTATTCAAGTTATTTTTTTGGACAAAGAACTTTATTTGTTTGTTTACGTACAAGAAAAAGAAAAATCTATGTGATTATGTTCATAAAAATGTCTGGTCTTGTTTTGATCGGTTCTTTTATAATAAAGAGTATTGTCTCTTTTTATGTCTATTTTTATTTCAATATGAATCCTCTATTAAATTGGTTTGCCTTTCAAAAGGCATTTCAATACCAGCCAATGTCATAAATTTGAGCTACTAAGGCATATTCTTTAGATAATTTTTTAATCATTTTGATTCGGTTTTGTTTGTAATTTATTAGAATAATCTACACAAAGCAAAATTGAAAATTCATAGCAAAGAAATTAATGTGTCTACTCCAAATACTATGTAAACTAGGTGTTACAAAAGAGAAAATAGGTACCTAAGTGCTCCGCTCGGAGACAAACGCTCCGGAGAGGCAACCGCTCCGGCGCAAGGCCCAGATAGGGCGAATCGCTACATCCCTTACCACCAAAAGATGGTGGGGGACCAACTCTCGAACCATCTATAAAGCGACCCTGGGGTAGACAAATGTTGTTGGGGAAACCTTGCTGGTTTCCCGGGACGTGCCAAAGGCGTAGCACTGGAGGGGCACCGGCGCGGCGTGCAGAAGATGGCCACTGTGTGGTTTTAGTCCGTAAATGTCTGACATACCCCTCCAGCCTTCCCAAATAGAGGGATCTATCTATGAGGATTACCACCCGAAAACAAAAAATGTTACCTAAATGCTAAAAGTTTCAAAGTTACACTAAAAGAAAGTTCGGAATCCATATTAAATAACGAACCTAAATATATGGAAGCAGATAAATGTAGCCGATATGTCTAGCGGGAATTACCAACTGAAATCTGGTTTGCAACTAACTTGGATTATCGGCTAGCTTACTTGGTTATTAATATTGCCCAGCTTTTAGGTAACCGATAGGGCTGGGACAAATGAATATTATATGATGACGAATTTTTTCTAAGGTAAAAATTATTACTGTAAAATTTTATTTAGAAGGTACAGAAAAGGCGTTGAGCGGGAATAGAAAAGGCTTCACGACAAGACACGATAAAATTGCAGTTTTCTGGTGTGGTTGATTTGGCGTTTCAGACAATGAATATGAGGATATAATGTGGTTAAAATATTAATTGTGAAGTTCTGGCCCGCCACGCAATGAAAACCCTACAAAAGTGTTTCAACAACGGTAATGCAAGCATGAACATCATTGCAGCCTTCAACGAAACAGTGACGTCGTCATAATCGTCTTCCTTCTTCCACCCATGGAGTTTCTTGCCGGCTCTTCTCCATAGGACCAACTTTTTGAACCATGCATCTAGATTCATAATTAACGTTTCGATATTGCATGTTTTTTTTTTTTTTTTTTTTTTATAGTATACAATGGCGAAACGAGCTAAAGGCCCACCTGATGTTAAGCGGTTACCTTTGCCCATGACAACTTCAATACCTCCTAGGCTGCTGCCTAAATGGTACCGCAAGGCAGTTCGCCAAACTGAGACATGAAGATGGAAAGTCTCATGTGATTGTAATTGTAATTGTAAATGCTTATTCGAAATAAAAACTTTTGACTTTGACTAATGTCGGCAGGTGGTCAGGCACCTGAAGAAACCGAGGACTGGCTGGTTTGTGACTCACTGCTTGCTTCGATCGGATGCTGGATAATCGGGGGGTGATGAAGAAAGAAAGGCAATGATGATGACGTCGCTGCTGCGTTAAAAGCTGCAACGACCGCTGACATATATCCTGACATAAACCATTGGCCCACAGCCCACCACGTAAGACCCAGCCTGGGCGAAGGATCATCCCTTTGTATTGGAGGAACATAATACTTACCCATTCTTCCACACACTTTACAAATAAAATCGAAAATAATAATTCCAAGAACTGTTTATAGACAACGGCCTATAAGACCCGACGTAATTGTATTAGGTCAATGTATTTCCAACTACCGTCAATTCAATGGCCACTGAACAATATAGAGGACCGCTTAAGAATTTTGGTGAACGAGTCTCTCGAAGAAAGCTTACTCCTTGATAAATAGCGTGCTTCATATAAAAGAATATTTTATTCGGAACCATTTCGGATTCAGCGATGTGATCAAATTTAATATCTAAACAAAAGCCACTGTTGACTAAATGGATGGGAAGATGCTTCAATCGTTTCAAATGTTTTGCCATGTTCGGGTTATTTTTTTAACGACGTTTTTACAAAATATTCTAGCACAATATTAATGGGTTTTTATAAAACAACTGGTATATTCTAATTATTTCTGAATAGGTATTTTCCTGCAAAGGTTGATCAGGAAGCCCGGGATTAATAACGAAAAGAAAAAAAAAAAAAAATTGTAGCCAGCCAGAAAATCTGCGCTGCAACAATTTAATATCAAAACCGCGGTGTGACAAGGAAGGCTTTAGTATCTAGAACAGTTACGTAAAAGATATTAGATATGATGTTACATAACTTAATGACGCGATTTTGTACCACAATTACCGCTATCCCTCAGTTTATTTTCAGAATACAAGATTATTATCTTTGACTATACCTAATGGCTTATGTTCCTGGAGTAGCAAATTTGTCGGTGATAATAAATAATAATATATTAACATCAGGATCATGGAAAAGGAAAATGAAGTTAATTTGGCTGATTGCAAAGTAAGTTTACGTGTCTCTTCCTACCTCGATGACACCCAAAACCGACCCAAATCAATCGAGATAAAGACATCAGCGAGTAAGCAATTCATTTTTTCCAAAAAATCCTTAAGAGCATCTATTTCTGCGAAGCTTATAATTGTTCCGAATTCATTATTCTTTATTACAGTACGAAGGAGGAAATTCAGAGCTACAATAATTATTTTCCATCAAATCTAATAGATCTTATTGGATGAAAGGAATAAATTAAATTTTGAAGGACTGGACGCTCTCTCGATATTCATAGCGCTTATTGGAGACACTTTTCCCTATGAAGTGTTTCATTTATACGTCTTGGAAAATGAAAAAAGTCTAATTTAATTTATTTTACGAGGATGTCTCTGCTTAGTAATATTTTAGTAGCATCTCTTAAATACTTTTGATCTTCTTAAGCAAAATGGTCAAATGTAAATGATAATTTAGCCTTTGTGTCAAAAGAAAAATAATATAGACCTAATATTTCAGTAAGGCAAGTTGATCTAAATTATTCTAGCGTCACAGCAAAGGATTTACTCAAGCGTTGAGATAATATTTTCTGCCCAAATATAGTAGAGTAGCTGTATTTTACTGAGAAGAAGGATCGTTTCTTCACCACATTCTGCCTGCGGATACTTTAGTAGCCTAAATTAAAGTTCCTTACTAAGCCTACTTAAAGCAGGTTAGAGCTTAAATTTTAGCCCAACTGGGACGCGACCTAAATAAACCAACGAACTTTGTGGACTGACAAACAGGGAAGGACTCTATGTTAAGTGGACTTAGTTTACTTATTTAATCTCAAACCCTTTTTCTTTATGGACAAAAGTTTGAGGAGTAATTACATGAGAATGGTCCCAATTTAAAATATCATCCATTGTGCAGTTTTCTTGTCGACTGTCATAGGCAGCCTTACTCATGTATCACAACTCACTTTTCTATTAATCCATACTTAATTGATATCTTGATCCATCTCTCCATGCAGAGTTTCAGTTTAGCGTTCATAGACTCATTAAATTGTCTCCAACCTCGGCTAAAAGCAGAAAAGTATTTTATTTTAACATTTTTCCTTGCCTTTTAGATTATTTTTTGTCTCATGCTATACATATAAATGAGTATAAGAAGTAATAAATTGACCCAGATTCTAGCAATACAACAACATTTTATGTAAAACTGTCCACCCCATAGAAATCTAAATAATCTAAGGTGATAGAAATGTTATTTACTGTATTTTAATACCGGAACGCGTGTCGCCGGTTTGCGGCTATAAATAAGCAATTACGCCCACTATGTTCCTAGCATTCATTGCAAAATAGATTAATGTTAAAAAAAACCGCTGTAAGATATGCTGCAAAATACAATGTTAGTAACTCCGTGTCCAAAACAGCACTGATGATCAATCAAACAGACAGACAGACAAAAGACACCTGCATGCGGCGACAAGTTCACGCGCCGTTACCACTTCTATTATATTATTATTTAGATTTCTATGGTCCACCCTCTTGCAATAACTTTTGGCATCACAAAAAGTCTATATCTCCAACACCATACGGCGAATTAACACAATAAGATGATAAATATAACATTATAGTGTACAAAGCACTAACTTTCCTAATAAAACCGATCCCAGATTATGACATTATAGCACATAGATCGTTTCAACAGCTCTATAAGAATATGATGGTGTGTTTATGGGAATAAGACTCATATGTGTTATGGCACTATTATTTAGAGTTTAAACTCCGCAATATGGTCTAAGTAATGGCTCTTTGATAGCCCACAGCGCCGCTATTATGTTACCCATTGCCCATTACCCCTCAATTGATTTTCTAAAGTTGCGCTGAAAGCCACAAAGCCACATTATTTCGCTTGTTCCTTTTCTTCCCTACTAATAGTAACCCTTTGACCGTCGCAACAATTTGCTAGCTAGCGTTCATGCTTTAATTTGAAATGCTGTAACGTTGTGGGTTTCATTCTTCCTATTATTATGTAAATCATATTAAGTACAAAAAAAAAATTAGTCCTATCAATGAATTAATACATTTAGTATTTTTTTTTCTATAGGTTTATGTACATTTAAAATTATGATTTTAAACTTTATTACATCCGCTATAGAATTCAAACAATCACGATGAAAATTCTAAGCAATTTATTCCTGTAAAGTCTCTGAGAATTTCCTGAGTATCGTTTTACAAACAGGTTCCAACATTTACACAGCAAACGTTAATATCAAACAAAGAAGTCTGAACGTTAGCACATACGTGGGACACTCAGAAAGTTTTGCGAAACTAAAAAAAATTGTTCTATACGTACATATATTTTTATCAAATCTTTTCAAAGTACTTTCACCAGCCTCTATACAAAGATTCATGCGCCTAAACCAGTTTTCAAAACACTTTTTCCAGTCCGCCGCAGACACCTCGTTTACAGCCTGCTCGAACGCAGCCAGCGCATCTTCCGGCGACGAAAATTGTATCCCTTTGAGCTGATTTTTTATTTTTGGGAATAAAAAGAAGTCACACGGTGCTAGATCAGGGCTGTAAGGAGGGTGACCCAGGAGTTTGACTGGCGTACTGTCCAGGAAGTCCCTCGTTTTGAGTGCGGTGTGCGCAGGTGCATTGTCGTGGTGGAGCAGTAGCCCGCGGAGCCCTGTGTTTGGTCGCTTGTTGCTTATAACAGAGAAAACTTCTGGCAAACATTTGGTAGTATACCATTCGGCATTAATGCTTCTTTGATCCCGTAAGGGAATTGATACCAAGTGGCCAGTCAAATTAAAAAAGTTAGCGATCAAAATCTTACCCCCGCATCTAGATCGCTTCACTTTGGTAGGCGTTGGCTCATTTTGAAACACCCAAACAGTCGACTGGCGCTTGGTTTCTGGGTCGTATTGATAAATCCAGGACTCATCACCTGTAACGATGTCGTAAACACGCCGAGACGAGCCTGCTTCAAATTTGTTAAGCATATCACGGCACCATTCCACCCGGGCCTGCTTCTGAGCATCGGTGAGGTTGTGCGGCACCCAGCGCGATACTATCCTCCTCACGCGAAGATGGCTGTGTAGAATCTCGTGAACGCTTCCCGATCCAATCTTCAATATGTGTTGAATCTCCTGATATGTAATTCGCCTATTGTCTTGGATTAAATTTTTCACTGCTAGCACGTTTTCTTCGGTAACAGCCGTCAAAGGGCGACCGCTTCTTTCGTCATCCCCCAAAGTTGGTCGACCGCGCTTGAATTCGTTATACCAACGATACACGGTTGCCTTGGAAGGGCCTTCATCCATGAATGCCATTTGAAGTCTATCGTACGATTCATCCGGTTTCAGGCGACACTTGAAATCGTATAAAATCATAGCTCTAAAATGTTCCCGGCGCAGATCCATATTTCAGTGAGACACAATACTTTGAATTAACTCGCAAAAAATGTGGAGGGAAATTTTGAAATTGGAACTTACTTATTTTTACTTATAAATAATCATATTTTCGAAAAACATTATAACTGGCCAGTCTCCCATATATAAAAACTTTTTTTCGCAATACTTTCTGAGGGGCCTGGTATCATACATACATATTTAGATCAAGCTCCATACATGAACAACAGTAAAACTGAAGAGTTTCAGAATCGCAGTACGTTTTGCTTTTCAATTTTTTTTGTATCTTTTGTTTCTAAACGGATGCTCTTAACGATTCACTAATTTTCTAATAGATAAAGCAAATATGTATAAAGCGTAATACTGTTCAACAAATGATTCTAAGTTCATTGAATACGAGTTGTCAGATTTGCAAAGCGACGCTCGCTAATCAGTGGGTCGAAATATCATCATCTGTGAAATGTTGGATACCACAGGTATATATATATATTTCAGGTCAAGATGTTGGTAGTGAAATTATATTTGAGACCCAGACAAGATCACACGCATGGAATTTATATAGAGTTCGAACCAATTGACCTTCCAATCATGAGCACTAAACATTCAGTGAACTTAATCATACAAGTACTGATACAGATCTTATTACAAATAAGACGTATAATTTTGACTGTTTCTGGGTATTAAGGGAACGTTATCCGATTGAGATCGATGCACGCGGAATAATAATGGAAGATGTTTATTTGTAGGCTCGTGTATTATTCTTGCATGGGTTTAAGGGCAGTTAGCATAAAATTATATATACAGCAGAGTTTTCTTTTATTCCACTAAAGCACCATCAAGTATTGTTTACCATGACAATTTGTCCAGAACTGAAGAGGCCCGACATTTATCTTAAGTACCAATTACTTAAATCAACAAATACCCGAAATCAGCCGTTAACAAAATCCCTTTTCGCAAAGGCAACCAATCAATTTCCTTCGGGAATAAAATATTAATAATAAATTCAAACACAACAATAAAGCGTAAACAGTTCAGAAGGAACCGTAAAATATTTGAAGGTACAGTTCGTAGTTCGTACGTATCCTTCGATTCGTTCCCCAAGGCAGAGTACTATCCGGGGATTACTCGGGATTTTTCCCGGTCCAAAACCCAGCGAAGTTGGAAGTTCGCAACCTATCTAGCTACTTTGCTTCGAGTGTGACGGCAAATGTGTGTTTGGGAACTTTTTTAAAAGCTCTTTGTGTGAAAATCTATTGGTCGGTGCGTTCCTCTCTTTCGGATTATTTCAGCTGCACTTTTAAGTGGAAGAAGCTTTCGATTTATTCTTTTCTGCGATCTTTGGAGCAAATTTAGAAGAGCTTTATTAGCTGTTAGCTATATCTATATCTAAAAGAAATTACAAAACCAGGATTTCTGATTAGTAAAAGAAACCATAAGCTACCTTTTTCGATACTCAAGAAACAAAACGGTCCTTCTATACACCTAGAACATAAAGTTTTAGAAGAAAAAGAACTTCACCACTGTTTACACATTACAAACTTTAAACCGTATGCTATTACCGTATCGCCTCTAACTTCCGACCTTTAAAGTCTCGACTATGTTGTGCTACTCGTGGAAGTTCCGTTTACTTCACAAGAGATACGATACGATGCAAAGTCAGAATTCCCAGCTTCGACTTTGAGAATTCTGAATGTTAACAATAAACTTCTTGTTAACTTCGAATCTGTTTTCCGCTTTAAGAGGTTCTTGATTCAGTGCGAAGTTGATAGTTGTTTCACTAAACATTTATTCGCTTTTTACTTTCAATTGCTGAACACCTATATTATTGAAGTGTTAAATACATTTAGTTATCATAACGTAATTTTTGACATTTTCGTTCTTGAAATGAGATGTTTAGCTTTGCTATTTCCATGTTTTGTGATTATTGATATTTCTACAGAGCGGTTCATCATTAGCAGTATGGGTAGTAAGATTATGAAACTACGCTCAATCTTATTTAATGATACATTCCTAAATCGCTGTTACTGGTTGCAAATATTCCGATTAACGAAAATGTCTAATGTTTCAAAAATAAATCATTGACAGAAAAACCAATGGCTCAAAACAGCTATGCTTCTTGTTCTTCTATCGTGTCGACATGAGCTACATAATTATAATAGCTCATGCCGTGGGCAAAATATTAGCCAGTCAGCAGGTTGGTAGCGGGGCTGACTGCCCAGGTTGCGCCGGACGATCAATTAAATATCGTCACTCGTGGAGGCTCTTTTAATGCACAGCTATGCTACATCCAAAAGATAGGTATAAAAAATGTCGAACCCACACTAATGAACATTTCAAAAACCAAAATAATCGTGGGTAATCTAAGTACCTTCCTTCAAAAATAATAAATTAAATCTTTGTGCATTCTTTATTAATGCTGATATTAATAACGAAAGCACTTTCAAATTACAAAAGCAGTTCTGCATGGTGTAAAATTGTACCAGTGCAATTCAATATTATTATTTTCATTATACATTTGTACCTAGTTTTCTTTAAGTATGAACATTATAATGACATTACCTTTTTGAAATACAAAAACATCTAAAACAAAAGATTGATTTCTTGCTCACTTGACGAATATTAAAAATGTAAGGAAATGAGATAGGAGCGAACAATTTCCAACTCCACCCCAATGATAGCTGTCGGGAACGAAATTCGATTAACACCTGCGGAAGACTTAACTTTTCCAACGGTGTAAACTCAAATGAAGTTATCGGCTAGCCATACTCCTTCAGTACCAAACAAAGTTGCCAGGTGATCTGGGAATAGTGGATCTACCTGGAATTAATATAATTCAAAATCTGAATTTTGAATGACATTAATTTTGGATTTTGAACCTTATTTGTATCTAGATTGAGAGAACCGTCCTTTTTTGCCGTGGGGAAATACATCGTAGCTTTGTTTGTCCTCAATTTACTTTACGTTTAGTTTATAAGATATTTTGTGATTCAATATTCAATAATAATTGTTTAAGCTATCGTTGCTATAAATCCAGGACTCTATAACCTAAAAATTCGCTCACAAAATTTGGCAACTAGATCCAGAATTCTACAGTGTATCTATTGCTGGTATTTTAAAACTTTTTGGGGGTTGATTCATGATAAAAACTCTCGGTTTATATCTGTAAAAGTTGTGTGTATCTCAAATACATTTATTTGATTCATGAAAGCACTGCATTGGCGAAATTTTATGTCATGGGTCGAATCGGAATGGGTGATATGAATTGGAAAAACCTTTTATGAATGAATGGATCCACTTAGATGTGTACTAAGTAAAGTAAGTAATGTATTTCAAAGAAATGTATGAAGAAATATTCCGGTGGATCTG
Organism: Asteroscopus sphinx; assembly: GCA_949699075.1. Classification (NCBI taxonomy): domain Eukaryota; kingdom Metazoa; phylum Arthropoda; class Insecta; order Lepidoptera; family Noctuidae; genus Asteroscopus; species Asteroscopus sphinx. The sequence goes on from OX453013.1 coordinate 20,887,233, forward strand.
ATATTTTCTTTGAAGAAAAGGAGTCCAGGCATGGAATCAAATTACGAAGAAGTGTAATTTTTCTTTGATAATGACAAAGGTATTGTGAAAGGTTTACTAGCAGTATCCATAACAAGAAAGTATCACCATGTCTTTTTCATAGATAGATAGATAGAGTATACTTTATTGTTTGCACACCATAAAAATAAAACTAAAGTTGACTGCCTCGTTGGTCTAGTGGTTGTAAGCGCGACCACTGAGCGTGGGGTCCTGGGTTCAATTCCCGGGTCGGGCAAAGTGTTATTGGGTTTTTTCATTAGGAAATTCTCAGTAGCAGCCCGGAGTCTGGATTTGTGCCCGGTAAATGGCAATAGGCTCGCTTCTTATTACATGGGACTATAACATAACTGGAAAAATGTGGGTGTACTATTACACCTCTGCCTACCCCTTCGGGGAAATACAGGCATGATGTTATGTTATGTTAAAGTTACACAAACAAACAAGTAAAAAAAAAACAAAAACAAGTTTCATAAACACAGCTGAAAGATCACTTTCAATTTGTTTTGTAAATCAAATCTAACTCCTAGGCATACAAAGCAGTTCCAGGCCTAACATTTGAAATAAAACTGAACAAAATCCACAAAAGATTTGGGTAACAAACAATAAATATAGGTCGTTTTACATTGTATGTTCGGCATTCAAACGTATGTTATATCCAGGAAGATAAGCAACGATGGATGATATTGCAGAACTTGGAACACAGCCGTGAAATAGCGGGCCGTACATATTCAATACGTGCATGAAACTCCTATTAGGCTGTATGCACAAAAGGTATTGTTCTCGCATTGGATTTGCGTAACTCTTGTAACATAATCCGAGTTACAATATAGGAGGAATGTTTGCAAAGAGCAATGTGGTCTTGGACTTACAATAGAAAATATACTTTTTATTATACTATGAAACGGGAATTAACGCGCAAATATCTATTTTAGGCCCGACGTTTCGACCAGGTTCCACTGGTCGTGGTCACGAGCAGACTGATAGATACGAGAAGGAATGTGCACGTGAATTCCCGTTCATAGTATACTAGATTTTTCCCGCGTACTTAAATAAAATAAAGCCTATGTTACTTCTGGATGAAGTAGCTTTCTAACGGGGAAAGAATTATTAAAATCATGGCATGAGCAGCACGGCACACGTCACACTAAAAGGCAGGCAGTTTTAAAGCGTTTTGACGGCGGGCACGCCATAGAAATGCTTAAATTTGACATGTTGTGTAAGTTGTCAAACAATACAACTGCCTCATAAACGCTATGACGTCACACTGACGCGCCGCGCCGCCCTGTCGTGCTCTGGTTTGGCCAGTTAATATGGCGGCCATACTGATACAAAGCAACCGCACCACTCCTACCCTCACACCGCGCTGCCTGGTTTGTCGCCGGCGGCGGGTCCAGAGCAGGCAGGAGTGGCTCAGTTCACCAGCGGGCCCGCGCTAATTTGGTGTGTCGTGTTTCATATCGTTTCCTTGTATTACAAATTGCGCGGGCCAGCCTTTAATCTGCGCTGCTACTGCCCTGCTTTTGATCTGTACGGGCTTTTAAGTATGTGTACTATACAAGCGACACGCGACGTCAACTTCGTGCCACTGTGAAATATTTCGTTTGAATTTTTATTTCAGATAAAATTGTAATGTTTGATTATTACGGAAACGAAGACACGGGTAAATGTAGAACAAGATAAATGTACGCGCATAATATTATTTGAAAATACAAGCGTTCCTGTTACGGTTGACGATTTTGACGCCATTGTAACAAATGACTGAACGTCACAATTCACAGCCAGAGAGAGTAAAATTTGCGCCACAATAATAAACACAAAATGTTAGCGTTAATATTAATGCAAGTTGTGCAGCAATTGTGATTCTACACGATCAATTCAGTTCATTGGATTGCTTATTAACAGTACAGCTCTTCCGTAAATAAGAGATACTGTTGATGTTTCGTACAGTGATGTTGAATAGTCGGATATTTGAATATAAATGCATTTTTTATTTAAATTTTTTACGGGTTGCTATAGTTCAATGCGGATTGTTCGAAATTTGAATGCAGTTTCAGTGTCTACTATTTGCAGTTGCAGTTTTACGTATGGCTACATACTAGAAAAATCTAGTATAAGCTGACCACTCATTGTACGGAAAGCCTGTATTTATGTATTTGTATAATGCAAGATCAGCTTATACTAGAAATTATAATTTGATATACATATAGCCGTGTGTACTATCTCTTGTCAGACGCAGTATGTTAAGTCCGTTAGTTGTTGCACATGCACATGTATGTACATAAAATGTTGTCGGATCAAGCTTAATTGTTGTAATAGCCTCATAATCCTCATAAATTAAAGACAATGTCAATAAAAAACTTTAGGGTCCTACTCCCAGTTCAGCAAAAATATAAAACGTACAATACGACACTAAATGAAAAACCAGGTTATTACTAGTCTAAAGAAGCATTTTAAACAGATAGGTAAATAATTAGTTCATCGAAAAAATAAATATTTTTGAACTAAATAAATATTAAAATATCGAAATAATAAGTACCTAACACCATTTTTGTAATCATTCGTAATAATAAAATTGAGAAAGAGAGAGGATTCGCACAGGTCTTTGACCTAACGATTTATGCCAGAAAAATGGTCCTACACGCCAACCATAACGCCAGCACATGCTGAGTTGGTGACCCTTTTGGCAAGGGCATGCCCCGGCAGCAACTTCATGTTTTTCTTATATCTTTAGTATTTTTATTAATGTTAATGTCGTGCTGTCCTGTCATTGTTCTGTGCCAAATAAAAGTTTTTCTTTCTTTCTTCCTTCTTTCTTTCTTACATTCAAAATTAATAAAATAAAAATAATTTCCTGTGGCTAAATTATATTTTTTTGCGTACAGTCAGAGAACGTGAGACTCTGTACGTGGTTTTATTTAATGTCGTATTGTCATCCACACATCCGCATTTTATCCCGGAAATCAAAGATACCTAAGGTAAGCTTTACATTCAAAGAACCTGCTGCCTAATTGCGTAACTCACTCGAGATCGCATTCATTCGGATTTCAATGATCATTGCTCTGTGTGTTTTGACAATCCGTCATATTGACAACTACGCACCACGCAATGAATATTGCTGTAATTTTAAAATGAAAGCTGATGTCAATGTGAATGCATTACACAATTACCCCACTGTTTAAACTCCAGGGATAGCTTTGAAGATTGGACAGTTGCCAAGAGCCTTGTTTTGATGAACAACGTAGGCAACAAGGCGTCATGCTGAATTGGAATTACTTTCTGACAGCTCGCTTTTGTTTAGTGGCTGACCGGAGATTGTTACGATGGGTACAGAGACACGACCAAGTGGGCTTCCTTGAAAAGAAAATCTTGCCAAACATAATATAGATCGCAGAGATAAAGAGTATGTTTCTTTGTCAAATTGTGTACCTAAAAGTATAATAGAACTAAAGTACCTACTATACGTGTAATATGGGCCCAGAAAGCATAATATACAACGTTACTTTTTGTTAAAACAATTTGAGAAACTAGTTTGTTTAGAATCACGAGGAGAAACGATTGGGAGAGTTTTTTTTATAATAATTTCTTAGGTTTTCGCGATCACTACACATTATAATAAAACAAAGTTTAACCGGATTACATCGCGTATATTATTTAAATTGGTTTTCCTGACCTTACGAAAGCTTTGCTTTGCTTTGCTTTCGTGGTCGCAGGTAGACTAACGGCCAAAATTAATATCCAATCTATCCACGATTTGCCCTACTAGAGATAGGATTTTGACATAAGCTCCATACAAAATATGTCAAATTTCTATCTCTAGTAGGGTAAATCGTAGATAGATTGGATATTAATTCTGGCCGTTAGATGACAAGCGTCTTACAGATATTTCTTAAAAATATTTTGATCTACCGTACAATATTATTAATTAAAATCGTTTCGATGCACGCAGTAATCACTTACAATATCATTATCTTTTACAGTGTTGCGTGATGTTTGGGACTTGATTATTTTTAGGACTGGGTTCCAAACAGGTGGTAGCTGCCAACCATCTTCTCTATTAAAATTAGGATTTTTTTTTTTTTTTTTTGCAAAGCTTAAGAAACGTCAGGAAAACCTATTTAAATAATATACGCGACTTAATCCGGTTAAACTTTGTTTTATTATTATAGTTTTTTTTTTTTATCACAAAATTACATGCTTTTAGAGGTACTGTAAGCTCCCTAGTTGGTAGCGGTTAGCGGAGAAAGTGGAGAATGTCGTAAAGGGACTACTTGATGCACGGAAATTAATCGCGCTGAACGAAGTATGTGGTCTAGTGGTTCGAGTGTCTGACTGCTAATCACGAGGTCGTGGGTTCGATTCCCACAGAACACAAATATTGTTTGTGTTTGGTCTGGGTGTTCCTTATGTATTATAAGTATGTATTTACAAAAAAAATGTACATAAGTATTATATCCATTATCTAGTAACAATAGTACAAGCTCTGCTTAGTTTGGGACTAGATGGTGCTGTGTAAAAATGTACCAAATATTTATTTATTTATTATAAACTTCCTGAAAACTACTACTTACTCAAATTGCTTTAACAAAAAGTAACGTTGTATGTAACAAACCTAGATGCTTTTATTTCTAATATTCCGTCTACTACACCATCCAAGAATCACATTGGTTTCGTAAAACATTAGAAATTAAACAAATTTTATTCAAACACTATTACCGATTAATGCAGACAAAAAATACCAATATAAGGTCTTAGCAAACAATGTACTTCAAAGCAACACCTCAATTTGTTTTTAAAATAATGTCAATAACTCACAAAAGGTGAAACAGGGTCACCTTTACTGAACTACTAAATTCCATTTGAATAAAGAGATGGAAAAAAATCGTTATTTTCTCCAAGACATTACACCATTCGTGTATTGTATTCATTTGAATGAAATAACATGCAGGTATTTTTTTGTTGTAAAAAGTACATAAACATTAATTTAACGCCATAAAAACATCCGAAGATGTTTACATTATTTAACTGAAAAGCCAAATGGATGATGAAATACGAAGGTTTTTAAATGTCACCTTCATGAAAATACATTACAAGTCTCTTAATTTTAATAGCAGCTGATATTTTTTCATTAAAGTCTGACATTTATTTTTATACTGAAAACAATATTAATGTGTTTTGAGTTTTCAATGCAATTATGTTTAATTTTTATAAACAGCTCCCGTAAAATTGCTTCACTTAATAGAATTTGCTTGGATTTCTAAACAGCCGAAGAAATGTTTCGTGTAAACAAAGTAGTAATTAATGTTACTTTTCCACTGGCTTTGTTGTTTTTCATTAAGCATAACAATGGGTTTTCTTTTATTCATAGCACTTCAAAGAAATTGACGTGGCGTGTGTCAGAGTGTTCAGAACGCACACTCATTACCACAATGGCGGTTAGTAGAATGCATCGTATTTTCGTATTACTTAATATTATACTTATATTACCCATTCCCGTAAACATCGGAGAATCTACACTCGAAGTTGTTGACGATTATGTATACCTAGGACAAACTGTCCAGCTAGGTAAGTCCAACTTCGAGAAAGAGGTCAATCGTCAAATCCGACTCGGTTGGGCAGCGTTCGGGAAGCTACGCAATATCTTCTCGTCCAAAATACCGCAGTGTCTCAAGACGAAAGTCTTTGACCAGTGTGTGTTGCCAGTAATTACTTACGGTACTGAAACGTGGTCGCTCACAATGGGCCTGATAAGAAGGCTCAAAGTCACTCAAAGGGCAATGGAGAGGGCTATGCTCGGAGTGTCCCTGCGTGATCGAATCAGAAATGAGGAGATTCGCAGGAGAACGAAAGTAACCGACATAGCCCGAAGAATTGCCAAACTTAAGTGGCAGTGGGCGGGGCACATTGCTCGCAGAACGGATGGCCGATGGGGCAGTAAAGTTCTGGAGTGGCGACCGCGTACTGGAAGACGCAGCGTGGGTAGGCCCCCCACAAGGTGGACTGACGACCTGGTGAAGGTCGCGGGAATCCGCTGGATGCGGAAGGCATAGGACCGGTCATTGTGGCGATGCTTGGGGGAGGCCTATGTCCAGCAGTGGACGTCTTTCGGCTGAAATGATGATGATGATGATACTTATATTGAACTATATTTACGAGACTTGTCACGCACAATAAAATCAAAACATAAACATTTCGACTAACCTCGACGTTTCGGCCAAGTTGCATTGGCCGTGGTCACAGGCAGACTGAAAAAAAAACTTCTAATATAATACTTATAAAGTTATAAGTTAGCATTAGATGTACGACATTACGAGACCCTTTCGTGCCTCAGAGAGCACGTTAAGTATGTCGTGGCAGTCGTGCCGTGTCATGCCGTGGCAGTCGTTACGGGTAGTCAGAAGCCCGAAAGTCTGACAACTGGTATAACCTCCGAATATCGGCATTACCCAGATACTGGGTTTCGAGGGTCTGATGGCAGTCACTCCGTGTAAAATACTGATGTTCAGCCGCATCTGGTTAGACTGGAAGCCGACACCAACATAGCTCGTAAAAGGCTCGGAGGATGATGATTAGATGTACGAAATTAATTACCATACTGGTTTTCAAAGACTGATTTATGTTACCATCATAAACATTTCTCGTTCTAACCTTTGGCTATAGATAAATAATATTGTCGGTATTATACTTTTGGCACAGAATATCTAATAGTACAGAACGGCCACTCACCGCCCCCCGCCAATTTAAGATTCCTCGCCGGCGCCTTGCACGCACCCGCCGTCTGACGGCAATAGGACTGCAAGATCGCAATGGATGTCAATCGCCAGTCGCTATACGAGCACGCCATCTCTGGAACTTTTGGAACCCAGTCGGCATTACGAGCGGCGAGCATCAGCGTTCGTATACAGACGTAATCTTGTGTAAGTAGGTGGTGCTAGCATTTATATTGTATTGAGTAGCCGAGGTGTGCTTTTGGTCAACAGACTGATTAATTGAGCAGCGGACATCAGTAGTCTGCTTCGAGATGTCAACATCGGATGCCCCTTTAGCTATTATAAAGCACTAATTGAGATTGATAATGTTCAAAAACCTATATTTGGGAGGAAATCAAAATAAATAAATAAATAATAAATATTTTTGGGACATTTTAACACATCACCATCTATCTAGTCCCAAACTAAGCAGAGCTTGTGTACTAGACAATAGATATAATACTTATATACATATTTTTTTTGTAAATACATACTTAATAATACATAAGAAACAACCAGACCAACACAAACACTCGTTCATCATACAAATATTTGTGTCCTGTGGTAATCGAACCCACGACCTCGTGATCAGCAGTCCGAAACTCGAACCACTAGTCCACAGAGGTCTTCAAAAAATACTCAATATAATGCGTTAAACATTCCATTCATATTTATGAATGCGCAGTGCACCGACCTAAGCTATTAATAAAATTGATGATAGCATGATTTGTTTACATGCATTCGGTGTCTCAGATCTGACAACAAGTCAGGGTTGGGTTATCGATGGAGACAGCGGAGTGATAAGACTGCATGCATCCTTATCTTGTTCTAACGAAGATGATTTGGTAAATGTTATTTTTCGTCCTATATTTCCGTCAAAATTAAACTTAGGGATTTTTTTATTGCCGTTTTATTTGGCACTAACGATCTAGATTAATCAGTGTATGGTAGGTCTACTTGAGAGTTTTTGGGCTTCGAATTTTTATTCCTAAACAAAGTGCATATTTTAAGGAAAAAACAATCTAACATGCAAAAATACAAAATTTCGAAATATACATCAACGAAACAAAGGTAAAATTAAAAATAATTATAAGACAACGGCATCATTTTGAGTGTGTTGTTTAATTCAAATTAATTTTAGTACAACCAGCGAAGCCACCACAGAGAACCGTGCCAAACGCGATTGTTTATCTAAAGTGCCTCGCCTTTTCGGAAGCCAACGCTCTACATATTCTACTTATTTATGTCTTAATACCAACCAGTTTCTGTCTCATTTTGGTTATTAGGTATAGGTGCTTAAATTTTCTCTATTATATTGTAGACATTTTTATTTTATAAGTATTTATTTATCTCTGAGTTAAGTTTGAAGACAAAGGTCTTCAACCAGTGCGTCCTGTCAGTCATGACTTACGGTGCCGAGACGTGGACACTGACAGTTGGGCTAGTCCACAAATTAAAAGTCGCTCAGCGAGCTATGGAGCGAGCTATACTTGGAGTTCCTTTGAAGGATAAAATCCGTGACGAGATTATCCGGAGAAGAACCGGAGTGACCGACATAGCTTGTAGGATCAGTAAGCTGAAGTGGCAGTGGGCTGGCTATGTCTGTCGAAGGACCGATGGCCGTTGGAGCAGACGAGTCCTTGAGTGGAAACCGCGAATCGGCAAACGCAGCGTAGGGCACCCCCCTGCCAGGTGGACCGACGACCTAAAGAACGTGGCTGGGGGGGGACTGGATGCGGAATGCAGAGGACCGAGCGTTGTGGCGCAACTTGGGAGAGGCCTATGTCCAGCAGTGGACCGCGATAGGCTGAGTTGATTGATTGATTGGGTTAATATGCAATGTTCTACTCAAAACAAGTCCTAAATATTTGTTTTGTTTAAGGCCTAAAACACAAATATGATTTCTACTCCTTGTTTCAAAACACATACCCCAATAAAAACGAGCATGACGCTACATTACTGCAACTATTCAAACCGAGGACGAAAGGTCAACACAACTGCAAGTCACATAGGTGAATAATTGATCGAGTTTTGACACTTAACACAAGAGCCAAGCCTAGTATATGCGTCTAATACTACACCACTACATTATACGAGTAATGCTTTGTCATTTGCTATGTCATTCAGAACGGTCAATTTAATCACATAGTCTGCTTTAGCTAGACCCACTTCAGTTTAAAAGTGACGTAATACTAAACTTTTCAGTGAGACAACCAATCCACTTTTTAGACTTCGTAGCCATACTTAATAATGAGAATATCGATCAATTTTTAGAATCGACTTTTTTAGGCTCTGTAACCCTATAATTAACTACTACTACTGAATCAAATCAAATCCTTTTATTTGCATAAAATGTGGTACAAGTAAAGGTGTTACAATAAAATTGTAGTCCTACACAACACTGAATACTGTGTAATATTTTGAAAAGTATCGTAAATTTGCTTTACTTGATTGAACTGTTTATCGATTCTGTTTAAAATATTTTTGGGGATCAATTAATGTACTTTGTACACTAATATTTGAAATGGAAACATTTCACGCCGCAAGGCTTGAATGGATTAGGATGAAAATTGGCAAAATATAATCATCCTGGGTGGGTTCATCGGCTATTTAATAATTTCTGTAATATCAAAGCGAAAGCATGTTCATAGAGAATGGGGAAACAGTATGTACTGGTATTAATAACTTTTCGTGTATTGAAAATTGTTAGTGGTATTAAATATTTGTCTAAAATGTGTGTTATTAGTTTGTACTGCATCAAGCAGCCATGTGACAGGATGTTTACGTTTAATACAAAATACATTGACGTCAGTTTTGTTAATCGATATTTCAGTAACACAGTTTTGAAAAGTAGATAAATAGTATTCGGTTCGTGGTCATAAATAAACTAGATTAGTGCTATTATATTTATATAATCAACCCAGTTATTGATCATCATGATTCGGTATTTCAAATGCTATTGCCTGTTGTGTGTTTATTTGATTGTTCAGTATTATAACTAAACTTGGTATGGATAAACCAACCATTGAAATGTGCGAAATAGCAAAATACTTTACACTAAGTAGGTGCATTAAAAGAGCCTCGACGAGTGTCGATATTTAATTGATCGTCCGGCGTAACCTGGGCAATCAGCCCCGCTGCCAACCAGCTGACTGGCTAATCTTTTTCCCACGATATGAGCTGTTATCTTTATGTAGCTCATGTCGACACGATAGAAATAGACTAAGTAGGTAAAGTTATGAACCGTAATTTATTTTGTAAAAAATATCCCTGACCAACGTTCTCAAATCATTCTCTCATATTTTCCCCAACTATGTTGAGGTCGACTTCCAGTCTAACCAGATGCGGCTGAATATAAGTATTTTACACGAAGCGACTGCCATCAGACCCCCGCAACCCAGTTACTGGGTAATACCGACATTCGGAGGTTAGACCGGTTGTCAGACTTACGGGCTTCTGACTTACCATAAAGACTGCCATAGATGTTCATATGGCAATCAAGTCCAAAAGGTTAACGTGCTCTCCGAGGTACAAAAGGGTCTCGATGTGCAACGAAATGGTCACCCATCTACGGACTGACCGCAGCAAAATGTAGCTTAACCTCGCAAATCATACAATTCGCGTGGTTGCTACTTAGACACAAGCCCAAAAACATTTTCAAATTCTGTTTAAAATTAATTTCCCTTTTCCGAGTAAGAAGATTAAGTTAATTTTAATATTTGTATTCCTCAAACAACACTACTCTCAAAGAGTGCACCGTGACTGAAACTATACTCCTTTTTGAGGCCCGTTTCTACGTGCCCTCAGTAAATTTCCGTTCACAGAAGCCCGGATAAACTTGCTCACGCAGTATGCAACGTCCACGTCCTCATTGTCCAGCATACTTCTTGCATCTTGCAAGCCCCCCCACAATAGCAATGTGCCTACAGGTTACCATTGCTGTAGGACAAGCAAGCAAATTCCGCCTTTTTTATTTTCTTTTCAGACACAATACCCCAGTTTTTTTCAGCCGTGAACAAAAACCAAGGATGGAAAACAATTGTCTATTTGCAACGGTAGAGTTACTAGGAACTGAGTTTCGAGGCTTACAGTCCAAAAATGTTTTAATTGTTGTGTGGTTTTTTGACAGAATAGCTGGAAGATAATTGAATGCAGTATTTTACTGATTTATATAGATCCGTCTTGTTTTTATTGTATTTTCTGTGCTGTTGTAGAAATGCGTCATGAACTCCTGAATGGAACCGTTTCTTTATCCTGGAAAAGCAATCTGTGATATAACATAAAAGTAGGTATAGAGAAGAGATACATACGAGTGATATAAGGAGCGTGGGGTCCTGGGTTCGATTCCCGGGTCGGGCAAAGTGTTATTGGGTTTTTTCATTAGGAAATTCTCAATAGCAGCCCGGAGTCTGGATTTGTGCCCGGTCAATGGCAATAGGATCGCCACATGCCCATTACATGGGACTATAACATAACTGGCGAAATGTGGGTGTGTTAAGCGCCACGCAGTATATACACATCTGCCTACCCCTTCGGGGAAATACAGGCGTGATGTTATGTTGATATAAGGAACAGAGTGTCAACACACATTTACAAAATGAGTTTATCGTTCAGTGTTTTTTTTAATGAGAGTGAAGTAGCGCACCAATTCTAAAAAATAAATAGTGTTTGCGAAAAGATAATGAAAAATGTGTTTTATAACATTTTTTATTATCTCGGAGTTGATGAGTGCACTTATTCAGTCATAGAGTTATCTTTGCTCACAGGAAAACTATCTATAGCTACGCTTCAGAACTACAACAGAAGCTTAACTTAACATAACATAACATCACGCCTGTATTTCCCCGAAGGGGTAGGCAGAGGTGTAATAGTACACCCACATTTCGCCAGTTATGTTATAGTCCCATGTATTAGGGGGCGAGCCTATTGCCATTAACCGGGCACAAATCCATACTCCGGGCTGCTACTGAGAATTTCCTAATGAAAAAACCCAATAACACTATGCCCGACCCGGGAATCGAACCCAGGACCCCACGCTCAGCAGTCGCGCTTGCGACCACTAGACCAACGAGGCAGTCAAGGAAGAAGCCTATAGAAAGACAGTTAAAATAGTACAAATCATAAGAATTTTACCGAATTATCAACTGCCATTTTCTCAAAATGACAATCTTCTTAGTTTACAAGTGTACCGAATGTGTTGCTTAGTACTAATACGGTCGACTAATGACACGTCAAACAATTTGATGTTAGCTCGTCTACTAGGCCTCGTTTTGGCTTCAATAGGCATTTTAGACCGAAACCGTGTATTGTAGATCGGAGCGGCGATTAGACTCCAATACTTGACGAGTCAATTGCATCAGCTGTTCGAACGGAATCAGATGGCAGCGTGCGGCTTTTGCTGTACGAATGAACAATTCAGTGGAATGAAACTTAGATCTTTTAAATAGGGATAGTTTAAAATGCATCTAATATCTACCAATTAATGGGTCCATTTTATACTATCCCAAGTGGAGAGTGAAGGCAAAACGAAAACAGATGGGAGCATTCATCAAGTTGGTACCCATCACAACCATACAGAACGAGTAAAATTTACATTAGCAAAAACCCAAATGCATTTTGAACAATGAAACTGCTTTAACCAACGCTGATAGCGCCACTACCCCGCTGCATGTATCCAGAGACCGTACATTCCCGGTTAAGAGTTAAGCCTTTCAAAGAGGTAAGCCGATAATGAGATTACCTTTATCATGATGTAACTCCTTGAATAGATTCTATGCTTGAAACCCAGTAAAAAGGTTACCATTATATAAGGATTTTGGTCGGGTTACCATATGGTTATTCAATAAACTTGTGCGAAGTAGGTGGTGGAGCGCTTTGCAACCTATCATCGAGCGATCATATTACATTGCTCCGAGTCGGAATGTTACGCTGTTATCGTTTTCTAATTACTAACTACACGAAAGAGAAAGAAAGATCGTGGAAAGTGTAACCCTTATGAACGGCTTTCAGCCTTTCAAAAGGGTTACCAATATCGTAAGGGTTTTTTAATAACCGCTTTGAAAAACCCTATTGAAAACCCTTTCAATGGGTAACCAGAATGGTCCCTGCATGTATCAGTTTAACAAACTGGAAGATAAGTGGAAAAGTGACACACAATTAGACATACAGCGTGAGAAAAAGAGACAGGTTAGACGAATACCAAGAAATACGTATTTATTCTGCGATTCGATTCATAGAAGTTATAAAACTTCAAATTGCCGTCGAAATTTCTAACATTCTTAGCTCGTTAGGAAACTCAAAAAAATGTTTTGCAATAAAGAAAAATGTATCCAAGTAAGTTTTGATTGTTATAGGATTACTTTTCAGAGAGTGATATATATTTATTTTCAGCGAAATATCAAAGTATACTTAACAAGGACATCTCATTAAAAGTCTCATATATATAATATTAATGATTTGTGTGTATTAAGAAGTTATTAAAAATAATTATTATTACAGTATGTGAATATTTTTAAAAACACGACGAATATTGGATTATAATAAAACAAAGTTTAACCGGATTAAATCGCGTATCATCATCATCATCATCATCATTTCAGCCGAAAGACGTCCACTACTGGACATAGGCCTCCCCCAATTAAGGGGGGATATGCCATAATCGCCACGCTTGGCAGGCGGGTTGGCGATCGCAGTTAGTTGGTTAAATACTCAGAGAACGCTGCTGCCCATCCTCTGGTGAATAGTCTCTTAGTCGCCTTTTACGACACCCATGAGAAGAGATAAGGGTGGTGCTATTCTTTAAGTCCGGCACCACACGGACTATTATATTATTATAATATACGCGATTTATAATAATATACGCGTATATTATATTATTATAATAAATCGCGTATATTATTATAATAAATCGCGTATATTATTATAATATACGCGATTTAATCCGGTTAAACTTTGTTTTATTATAATGTGTAGTGATCGCGAAAACCTAAGAAGAATATTGGATTCTTTTTTACGGAGTAATGTGGCTCCTTGGTGGAGCAAAACCGTGCACAGGCATTCTGTACCCTCTGGATCAACCTTTCAGTGCGCGCTAAGAGCCTGGGTCCTATAACAGTATCTGCGTAGTTTAGTTTTGATAGAACTAAAGTTTCAACAAGCTGTATACGCAATTCCTCGCTCAGGTATGGACGCATTTTATACAGAACTTTTAGGCTTTCTTTCTTTTCTTTTTTCTTTTGTATATAATCGATAAACTTTGAAACTACTGAACCGATATTAATAAATCTTTCACCATTAGAAAGCTATTTTATCCCGAAAAAACAGACGCTATTTTTGATTTCAATACGCGTGTGAAGCTCTGCAAGCAAAGTCTAGTTATTTATATAAACAGTTTCACTCACGTAATTCCATCGGGTGTGCCCAAATAGTATCGAACTCAACCGGAGCACTTAATCAATAGCTGGTTGCTCACGTGATAGCGGTTGTTGTTGGTTGGTTAATGGTTGGTTAGTTGTTGGTTGGTTGATGGTTGGTCGGTTGAATTTCTAAGCACTTACCATCACAACAATACCTATAATAATGTACCTACCTATAATTTATTATTCCACAATATTTATAATAATTATATTCTTGCATTAGACACAATATTTTCTAAACAACCACTTCATTCATCATCCAACCACAATAAAATATCTTCAAAGCTATTATCCAACTCTAAAACTAAATTACTTTAACCTACGAAGTTCATAAGATCATCCAGGTGATACCGACTTTGGGACAAGCTAAGGGCAAAATACTGCACTTTTCATAAAACATCAAAGGAAAAGTGGAAAATAAATAAAACATGATTCACTCCGACTACTATTAAAGAGTATGCTACAGGTGAGAAACCAACCTCCCAACCAAGGTGAACTTGGTGGGAGGTTGGTCGCTGACAGCCGTCGTCAAACAAAATTTGGTGACAAACCACTGTCTACATAGTAGTGTAGTGTAGTAGTAGTAATGTCTGTCTGTTTACTAGTAGTTTGTGAACGAGCTCGTCCGGGGTAGTACTACCACTGCACCTTCTTCTCCGCCAAATAGTGATGCTTGCATTGCTGTGTTTCGGTCTGAAGGCTACGGGTGCCGGTGAAATTACAATCACATGAGACTTTCCATTTTCATGTCTCAGTTTGGCGAACCGACTTGCGGTACCATTTAGGCAACAGCCTAGGTGGTATTGCAGTTGTTATGGGCAAAGGTAACCGCTTAACATCAGGTGGGCCTTTAGCTCGTTTCGCCATCCTATACTATAAAAAAGACATGGTTGGAAACAAGCAAGGTCACCTTAGTGGGGAGGCTGGTTTGTCACCGTGTAGCAGACGCTTGAATACGAATATCAATTGAGTAATCCCTTTATTGTGGGTCCGAAGCAGGATTAAGACCGTATTCTCGTTTGATATGAAATGATAACGTCAGTTTGGTTAAGTAATCCGTGCTGTCATAACAGTATCAAGATGTTGGGACTCCATTCCGTATTATTACGTTTAATAGGAGCAAACAGTATTGGGGTACTATTGATTTTGAGATCCTGATTTCAATCAGTTTTGGGCGGGCTTACCTGCAAAAGTAATTAGGCCTGAATTCGATATCCTTTGATGACAAGAATCACATGAGAATAACTTCATGACGTAGTGATGTTGAAAAGATCGGGCTGTCATTGAGGTTGGTAGTTACTTAGTGAGGCTGATTTGTCCAATACGTGGACAATTGGCTTCCAAAGTGGAATTGGACTATCAGGCAGGTGGGATAAGAAGTCAATTAATTATTTATTTATTTATATATGCTTTATTGTATACTATAAAATACACGCTAATATACGCTAAGAAGCAATAGACTGCCTCGTTACTGCAGTGCGTCGGAGATGTTTGCGCAAGCCCATACTGATAGCTTTTACGCGATTATTCGCAAAAAAACAGCTTCGCTGCTGAAGAGAGTGAGAGATAGTTGCAACAGCATCCTGGGAACTGTAGCTGAGAGTTTCGGATCTCCTATTGTAAAGCAGTTTGTAAGGAGGGTGATCGGTGCTAACACTACATAATAAGCTATTGTATGTTACTAACTAAATATGGATACCTAATTTGATCCGAAATAAAGATTATATTATAATAGAAGCGAAAAAATTCGAATCAAATTCTCTTGCATAAATGCGGTCAACACGGCTTTTGACCACCTATATGCCTAACATATTAAAAAAACTATCATAATTTTCTGAAAACAGCAGCTTAAAACTGCTAACTGGGAGTACAAGTCTCCACAATGTATGTATAGGATTGATACTTGATATGTATAGATAATATTTCCTCTTATTGATAAGGGAGGAAGCGAAGCAGAAGGAATTGCGTAGAATATAAAGAAGGTGACACTGAGGACTTGAAGAAAAAAATCTTTTATCTTTCTCAGTACGAAAAAACTGGCGTAAGGTATTAGACTGAATTTTGTGCTTCAACTTTGTAATTCAAACGTAAAGATAGTAGAGTAGTTTTAGTAGTAGTAGAGCTCCTTTGTGAAAGAGCTCGTAATTGCAATACCACATTGGTATTGCAGTTTTTATGGACAAAGGTAACCGCTTAACATCAGGTGGGTCTTTAGATCGTTTCGCCATCCTATATAATAAAAAAAAGAAAAAAAAGTAAGATTTCAGTACGGGTTCCTTACCACCCATCGACCTGATACCCCCAAGAAACTGATTTAATCACGGATTTAATTTACGAGAGATCCTCAACAGATATCAACGCACCGTGAGCGAAATATGAATTTTTGCATCTCTTACGACCAAATCAGTTTAAGTTTGCCCTATTTTTTTTATTTGTTGCTAAACTACATAGTATGCACTATAATCAGACCAAGTTTGACAATGGTATGTATTACCGTTTTGAAGATAAAGTAGGAACAAGAACGTTGAAAAAAATGCACGTTTTTTGAGGTTTCTTGGTTGGGGAATCCCTTTGGTTTTAGATTTTTATTATTTTTATTATTTTTCGTGATAGGAGTCACAGCAACACATATTCTGAGAAAATTTCTACCAGTTACCTATTACCGTTCAAATGATACAACCCTGTGACAGACAGACAGACAGACGGGCGGACGGACGGACAGCGTAGCGAGAGCAATAGAGTCCCGTTTAGCACCCTTTTGGTACGGAACCCTTAAAATAACCGTATAGTGCGGCAATGGAAAAATAAAAAAATAAAAAAATCCATGAAGCTTTGGAATGAATACCTGTGAATCACGAAATAAAAAAAGCATACTGGAGCTACCAGTGGCAAGCACTTTTGAAATATCTTTTTTTAGGGTTCCGTACCCAAAGGGTGCCAATGGGACCCTATTACTCTCACTACGCTGTCCGTCCGTCCGTCTTACTGTCACAGGGCTGTATTTTTGTAACGGTAATAGATAACCAGTTGAAATTTTCACAGAATATGTGTTACTATAGTGCCTATCAAAAAAAAAAGTCTAAAATCAAAGGGGTCCCCATACATGAAACCTATAAAAAAATGCATTTTTTCAACGTTTTTTTGTTCATGCTCTACCTTCAAAACAGTAATACATACCAGCGTCAAACTTGTTCCGATTATAGTGCATACTATGTAGTTTAGCAACAAATGCTAAAAATAGGGTAAACATAGTCATACGTGGTGGTACCTACTTAAGAAAGAGATGCAAAAATCGCTGATGTCTTTTGATAAACTCTCACAAAATAAATCAGTTTCTATGGGGTATCAGGTCGATAGGTGGTACGGAACCCTTACTGCGCGAGTCCGACTCACACTTGGCCGGTATTTTCTACAGCAAAGCTGCTTTTGCATTGTATTCATATAAACAAAACTTATGGCACAGTATGCAGTCAGACTTGCAAGTTAGCTTGTGAAGCAAACTAAACTCGAAGTGGACCGATATCTAGACGTACAAGAGTTGCTAACATGAACCAGTAATAAAACAAGTTTAACCGGATTATATCGCGTATATTATTTACATTGGTTTCCTAACGTTTCGAAAGCTTTGCAGCGTTCGTGGTCGCAGGAAGACTTAAGATGACAAGCGTCTACAGATATTTAAAAAAATAAAATAATCCACCGTACAATTTTTATTAATTAAAATCGTTTCGATGCACGCAGTAATCACTGTCAATGTCATTGGATATACGCGATATAATCCGGTTAAACTTGTTTTATTATAATGTGTAGTGATCGAGAAAACCTAAGAAATTATTATGAACCAGTAAGAATATAAAATAAAATAAAAGTAACTGATCTTTTGGTACATATTAAGTTCGTCGAATTTCTTAAAGATAAAATTTTAATTCAGTCTTCTCCGAGCCTCCTCTGAATAATGTTGTGGGTCGGCTTCCAGTCTAACCAGATGCGGCTGAAAATTAGTATTTTACTCGGTGCGACTGCTATCAGAACCCCGTAAAATTGTCATCAACTCAGCCTATCGCAGTCCACTGCTGGACATAGGCCTCTCCCGTTGCGCTACAACACTCAGTCCTCTTCCTTCCGCATCCAGTCCCCCCCAGCCACGTTCTTTAGGTCGTCGGTCTACCTGGCAGGGGGGCGCCCTACGCTGCGTTTGCCGATTTGCGGTCTCCACTCAAGGACTCGTCTGCTCCAGCGGCCATCGGTCCTTCGACAGACATGGCCAGCCCACTACCACTTCAGCTTACTGATCCTACAAGCTATGTCGGTCGCTCCGGTTCTTCTCCGGATAATCTCATTACGGATTTTATCCTTCAAAGAAACTCCAAGCATAGCTCGCTCCATAACTCACTGAGCGACTTTGAACTTGTGGACTAGCCCAACTGTCAGTGTCCACGTCACGGCACCGTAAGTCATGACAGGCAGGACGCACTGGTTGAAGACCTTTGTCTTCAAACTTTGCAGTATAGGCGACGAGAAGCCTCGGCGAAGTTTGCCAAATGCTGCCCAGCCCAAACGGATCCTTCTGTTGGCTTCTTCCTTTAAGTTGTGTCTACCAAGCTGAATTACCTGCCCTAGGTAGACGTATTCCGTTACAACTTCGAGTGCCGACCCTTCGACGAATATTGGCCTCGGCATGACATGCATATTGAACATGACTTTAGTCTTGTCCAT
Source organism: Asteroscopus sphinx (assembly GCA_949699075.1). Taxonomy (NCBI): domain Eukaryota; kingdom Metazoa; phylum Arthropoda; class Insecta; order Lepidoptera; family Noctuidae; genus Asteroscopus; species Asteroscopus sphinx. Next base: position 20,906,149 of record OX453013.1, read on the forward strand.
TCATGCCGAGACCGACACGTCGAGAGGCTCCGTTTAAGCTGTGCAGCATTTCGCCCATCTGTTCCAGCGACTCAGCCATTACAACGATGTCATCGGCAAAACGGAGATGTGAGATTTTCTCGCCGTTAACGTTGATACCCTGTCCAGTCCAGTCCAGCGTCTTGAAGACGTCCTCCAACGCGTTAGTGAACAATTTCGGGGATATTACATTCCCTTGTCTCACCCCTCTGCGTATTTGGATTGGCTTCGTCTTTTGGTCCTGGAGCTGAACAGTCATGGTAGCAGCGTTGTATAGGCATCTCAGCATCTCTATATACCGCTCATCAATGTGACATAAACACGTAAAATTGTAATTCAGTATAATTTACCTACATTTAATGGACTTTTTTCACGGACTAGATTTTCTAACATTAAGTTCTGTTAAGTTTATCATACATTTAACCTTTGCCCGCAGCTTCACCCGCGTTTAATTCAGTTTATTGCAGAAGGACGTTATCGCAAATTCCTTGGTAAAATTTGTTAATCCAGGACATGGTCTATCTGTGTGAATATTTTTATTATAATCCGTTCAGCCGTTTCTGCGTGATTGAAGGACAAACAAACATCCATACTTTCGCATTTTTAATATTATTAGGAAGTAGGATTACTGCTAAGACGGGAATCCTTTTTAGTTAGCTGAAGGATTTATTTTATTAAAATAAAATTGCTGCAGAAACCTGTAAAACAGAAATACAGGTAGGGTTTGCAGAACAATCCGGTAATTTTCTAAAAAAAAAAATCGCATCATTTCGATTAGGTACTTGCACAAAGCAATGCAGTTGTGATACGGGTATGGGTAGATGAAGTTGAAATAAAGGAATTCCGGACAACTTCGAATTCCCCCCGCATTCCGGTTAAGGGACCAAATTTCCAGATATGTCCGGATAATGCCGGACGTTTGGCAACCCTAAATACATAATACTCATCTCGCTTATTGTATAAAAGCTAAAAGCACACAACACGTACATAATGGCTCATTGCGTTAAATGTATCTACATGTTTTGCACGAACTAATGAACGCGCGTGTTGCGTGTTCGTTAGACTTAACAGTATAAAATTGTGTGTGTTGTATGCTCCCTGTATATGACGAGATGTAAGGCATAGAAGAAGCGGGAACACATGGGTAAATAAAAAGGAATATATAGAATTACTAAGGTGTAATTATGTCTATTATGTAAAAACATAATTTACTTATGATCATACAGAAATGTCAGACTTTTTGTTTTCATCATCATTTCTGCCAAAAGACGTCCATTGCTGGTCATAAGCCTTCCCCAAGCATCGCCACAACAACCGGTCCTACGCTTCTCGCATCCAGCGGATTCCCGCGACCTTCACCAGGTCGTCGGTCCAACTTGTGGAGGGCCTACCCACGCTGCGCCTTCCAGTGCGCGGTCGCTACTTCAGAACTTTTCAGTCCCAGACGTTTTTCGGCTGAAATGATGATGATGACCTTAAAAGGTCATCCTACTCCATTTAGCACCGATTAAACGACTGCGAAAAAAAAGAGTCATGCCTAAAATAAGGCACTAACCAGACGTTTATTTGTTTACAAACACTCACTATGTCTACCAACTGATATAGTATGACTTCGTGTGGAAATGTTTTCCTCACGTGTCTTGAACTGTATCGAAATACATAAGAATGTTACTTATGTATTTCGATCCTAAATATTTTCCCTCCGGCACTGCCCAATAAAGAATTTATCCTTCTCTAGATTTGTCAGTAAATTCAACACTTAATAGGTCTCTCTCGAACGAAATCTCTTCAGCTTACAGATTGGACAACTTGTGAGCTTTGTATAAACTCTTAACAAAATCGGCAAAGCTAGAAAGCAAGCTGCACCAGATTGAATGTTTCGTAATGACTTCTATTGTCGGGTTATTGGTTTTCTGGGAACTGAGTTTTTTAACAAAGACCTTGTTTGGAGAAATTGTTGGACAATCATAGACCAAAATCGTTGCAAAATGCAATATCCTTTCAGCTTACTAGAAGTCAGCTGAAAATAACACTGTCCTCTACTATCAGGTTGAAGACAACATTCCTAAAATAATATTATGAAAAAGAAATATTTTTAAACAACCTTTATAAAAAGAAAGCGAGTTAAAATTGCAGTGCCATCCAGGCCTGAGCTATGTTTAGTGTTTCAAGTCTTTAGCTCATCGGGAAGTTCACATAAAATCAATTGCGAAATTTGTACCGAACAAACAGAAAGACTGAAAGCGAGTTAATATAAAACTTTTTAACAATAAAATTGAACCGACGAAAACAGAAACTGAAAAGCGAAAAATAACTAATTATGAGTCGGCGCCAAACGAACTTTTAACAAGCAAAGTGCGTGTAAGTTGCAAGTGGCCGAGCGGAGAACGCATTTTTGGAAAGTTATTGTTTATCGCTGAAAATTTCACGTTGTATTTGATGTAACGTTGTTTTTTAGGGTTCCGAAGTCCTACAAGGAACCCTTATAGTTTCGTCATGTCCGTCCGTCTGTCCGTCTGTCCGTCTGTCCGTCTGTCCGTCTGTCCTAATCCTTTACAGCTTAATAACTTCTACAGTTATAAACATAAGTAAATGAAATTTTGTTAAAAAATAGCCTACATATAGATCTCAATTTCAAAAGAATAAAAAAATCGTTTTTACGTATTTTAGGGGTGGCGTCCATACATGTGAAATGGAGATGAAAAAAATTTTTTCGCTGCACCCCCTCGTGTGGGGTATCAATGAATAGGTCTACTAAAATGAAGGTAATGTTTCATACACCACTTTTTTATCAGGTGTACCATCTGCGAAATATAGCGCGCCAAAGTGGCTTGCAATGTGTCCCCCCCCCTGCCATTTCTAAAATATGCAACGTAGAAAGTTATAATCTTCCACATTGATAGACCTTTGTAAAAACTCTCTTTTAAAATTATTTCGACTATAATGTGATTATAATTTTTTGAGTTATAGAGAGAAAACTGAAAAATACTTAAAACGTCCTAGTTCAAAGGTCATTGACCTTAGAGAAAAATGATTTTTGCAAATAATGCTCCTTTAGCTATTTTCTATTTGAAAAAATCACAAAAAGTAACTTTGTGTTATGTTGAACACACTTCTTCAATTTGGCTTCTTGAATGTATCGCTAGATGGCGCTACTAACAACACGCTCTGAGTCGTGAATGCTGCTGATTATTTCAAAAACTAAAAAAGCATAGCCATGATTCGATTTGATTCGTTTGTAATTACACCTACTTAAGGAACCCTATAATACTGAGCATGGCCCGACATGTTCTTGGCCGGTTTTTTATTATTTATTTAAAGTAATTTAATGATCTTTGTTGATTGGTTGTTTGGCGCCGACTCATAATTAGTTATTTTTCGCTTTTTAGTTTCTGTTTTCGTCGGTTAAATTTTTTGTTAAAAAGTTTTATTTTTAATGTTTTTGTGATTAAAACCTAACTCCAAGTCTCCATTATGTCGTAGTGTCTAGAACTATATTTATGTGTGTCAAGTTTCAACAGAATCGGTAAACAGGTAAGAATTCAGTGGGTGAACAAACACTCATCCCCTGTTTTACTACCCTTAGGGGTGGATTTTGATTTTGAAATTTAAATGGGACCAACTTCGAGATATACCCTATCCATTAAAAAATCATCAAAATCGGACCACTCTGTAAAAAGTTATGCGTGGTCACACATAAAAAAATATATATATATATATACGCGTGGAATTGAGAACATCCTCCTTTTTTTTCGTTGGTTAAAAAACAAGACAGACATGACTGAAAGCGAGTTAATAAAAAAGTAATAATAATTGACTTCTGGTAGGAAATTATTTGAGGTAACATATATTTTACTGCACAAAATGTTCTCTGTTTGAAAATTATCAGTTTTATGACATCGATAAACATTAACATAATATTTACGTATCCTTTCGTATTGACGTTGTAAAGTATTTCTGAGGGAATCGTGATGTTTGCTAGTACAAATATTGAAGATTCGAACGGCTCATAACATGGAAAGCAAATGGGGTAAACGTATGCCAAACGTTCCCTTAATATCAACAAACACACATTTGACCTTATGATAAAAGGAAGTAACGATAAAAGCGGTTTTACCAAAATTACTTTTGGCAAATATCCTTACTGTTACGTCATAAGCATAACATTTGATATAAATTGACATGCAACAGTAACAAAAAGGCCCCCCCACTCAAAACCCCGAGATCTCCCCGATCCCTTCAGACCAAGAGATGTCTTCGGACAGTGAGGTCAACTCCGACGAGGCCGATGCCTTTACCACAGTAGTGGGTAAAGGTAAAAAACGCGGCAGAAAAACCAATAAGGCCGAGGCTCTCGCCCCTAAGTCCTTAAAGCTTTCCGAGGCTAACACTGTCCCGGCCCCTACCCCCCGTCCCGCCTCTCACTCCTCCTCGCAGGATAACAGGCCCTCCTCCCCTCATGTCCATACCTCGTCTTCCCAGACGAAGGTACCCATCCCGCCTCCCTTATTCATCCAGGATAAGGCTTACTGGACGAGAATTTCTGACTGGTGCAACCAGTCCAAAATAAATTTCACCAGTGCCCGCCCCACACAGCAGGGTATTAAAGTAATTGTCCCCACCCCCACCGATTACCGCAACCTTACCAGGCTGCTACGCGAACGTAAGGTGTCCTTCCACACCTACGCCCTCCCGGAGGACCGACTCCTCAGAGTCGTAATCCGAGGAGTCCCTACGGAAGTCAAATGCGAAGAAGTATTTGACGACCTCAAAGCCCAAGGCATCCCTATTAAAGAGACCCACCGAATGTTCCGTGGCAAACACGGTGACCCCTTTAACATGGTCCTCGCCATCTGCCACCCCAGCGAAAACGCAAAGGCAATCTATAATATAAAGACCGTATGCCACCTATCAGGCATTACGATCGAGCGCCCCCACAAGTCAAACCAGCCTGGTCAATGCCACCGTTGCCAGTTGTATGGTCACTCCCAGCGTAACTGTTACGCTAAGCCCAGGTGCGTAAAGTGCCTAGGCGATCATGGGACAAGCGAGTGCGAGCGTCCCAAGGAGAGGGACCAGTGCACTGAGCCCCCTAGCTGTGTCCTTTGTGGCCAAGCCGGGCACCCAGCGAATTATCGCGGATGCCCCAAAGCCCCCAAAATGCGCAACGCCAAATCGGCGAAACGCGCCTCCGACCGCGTTGCGAGGGAAGCCCCCTCCTACGCAGCCCCCTACCAGTACCAACCACCAAACCCTAGAGGCCCACTCGGGCCCTCCCCTAATTTCCGCGGCCCACTCGGGCCCAACCCCTGGTTTAAGGGTAACCAAAAGCCCCATTTCCCACCTCTTCCGCCCTCTCGTCTCGCGCCCCCGGCCTCAGAGCCCCCTGCGCTGATGAACATACCCATCCCCGCACCTTCTCTCAGGCCCAAAACTGCACCAGCAGCTCAAGCCCCCCCCCCCCATGAGAACCCCCCCTCCGGTAAACTCCCCCGGCCTTCTGCCGAGAGAATACCTCGAACCCCAATCAGGGGAATCCCGCATTGACGCCTACTCTAGACTTTGGGCCTTTACCCAAGGCATCCATGAGCAGCGCCTTCAGGTACTTACCAAGTACCAAGACATCTATAGAATACTTAATTCCAATTATAATGTATAATACGGCCCCACCCAAAAGATTCAAACCCCGTTCCCTAATTTTAGGCTTTTTTAATGCCCGAGGCATTAGTGGTCAACGCGACGACGTAGCCGTCTTCTTGCGTGAGCACCAAATCGATATTTTACTCATTCAAGAGTCTTTCCTCAAACCCCATTGTCGTAATCCCAATATAGCCAACTATAGGCTGATAAGAAACGACAGAGCACACAACAAACTAGGCGGAACGCTAATCTATTACTGCAATTCTTTATATTGCATCCCCATTGATCCCCCAGAGCTAGAATGCTTGGAGACTTCAATCTGTCGCCTAGGCATGACAGGGCACCAGCCCATCACCATAGTCTCGGCCTATAGATCCGCTAATAAACCCGCGAGTCTGCTCGAGGACGACGTCAAATCCTTACTCGATCTTAGTAACTCTGTAATTATAGCAGGCGATCTAAACGCCAAACATCGCTCATGGAGCTGTGTCTCCAATAACACCGCTGGTGTTCAATTAGAAGCACTTAGCGACAAACTTTCCTTTGACGTCATCGCCCCGATGCGTCCCACTCACTTTCCCGATACAGTAGGGCAACGGCCCGACATCCTAGATATAGCCCTCTTAAAGCGCGTAAACCTCGGTATTCGCTCTATCGAGGTAATTCAAGAATTAGTCTCAGATCACCGACCTGTCATCATTCAACTGGGTCCCCGAGGTGGTCCCTCGGATCCCGGTACTCCACCCTTAACTAAAACGATAACCGATTGGAGGAGACTAGAGGACCGCCTCAAGTCTACCTCATCCCCCCAACTAGATTCAATCCCTGACTCCATTGAGACAGTCGCGGATACGGTGGCCGCGATCACCTCGCTCACCAACCATGTGCAGTCCGTAGTGGGCGAATGCTCACGGCAGGTTCCGATGCTGGATGACCAGCGTTTGAAACTGCCGGACGATGTTAATGAGTTGAGGACCGAGAGGAACGCGGCCATCCGTGCCTATGACGCTTTTCCCAACGAAGCCAACCGTGCCCATATGCGCTCTTTGCAGAATACTGTAAAAAGACGTGTAGCTCAGGTACGGGAGGATCGCTGGGACAAGGAAGTCAGTGAAATCCAACCGTCTCATTCAGCCTTCTGGGCACTTCAACGCAAACTCAAATGCGAGTCCACGGCAGCTATGCCCCCCCTAAATCGACCCAATCAAAGGCCGGCCTTTGATGATGACGAAAAAGCCGAATGCTTAGCCGACAGCTTGGAGTCCCAATGCACTCTCAGTACGCTTCCCGTAAGCCAAACCCACCTTGATAAGGTTAATTCAGAAGTAGAGCGTAGGTCAGCCCTGCCCCCCCCCCCCAATAGATGACCCTGATGACCCGCTCCCACCGATCACCCCTGACGAAGTTCTCTCTATAGTCAAGGATCTTAAGCCCAAAAAAGCCCCCGGCGCAGACGGCATTACCAATAAGGTGTTGAAACGTTTCCCTGCCACCCTAATCGCTCTAATGACCGTCATCTTCAAGGCGGCATTTAAAAACAACATCTTTCCCCAGGCTTGGAAACAAGCTACGGTAATCGGTATTTCCAAACCGGGCAAACCCAAAGCCGAGCCGAGTAGTTACCGGCCGATTAGTCTCCTCAATGTCTTCGGTAAAATCTACGAGAAGCTTATTTATAAGCGACTCAAAGATTTCGCCGACTCAAATAAACTCCTTCCCGACGAGCAGTTTGGCTTTCGTACAAAGCACTGCTGCGTTAATCAACTGCACCGCATTGTAGAACACATCAGTGCAGGCTTCGTACGCGGTCAAATGACCGGCACTCTCTTTTTCGACGTAGCAAAGGCTTTCGATAAAGTGTGGCACAACGGCTTATTATATAAGCTGTACACTATGAATGTGCCACATCGTCTCGTGCTCATCATCCGAGACTACTTATCGAATCGTACCTTTCGCTATCGCATAGAAGGGGCTCTCTCCTCCCCCCATCCCATTCACGCCGGTGTGCCTCAAGGCTCCGTGCTCTCCCCCCTACTGTTCACGCTGTACACCAGCGATATTCCAAAATGCGGTGCAGCCCGTATGGCCCTTTTCGCCGACGACACGGCAATCTATTACTCCGGCATGACCCATGTCGCCATTTCTCGTACCCTCCAATCCGCGGCCAACACCCTAGGTGAATGGTTCCGGAAATGGAGAATCGAAGTAAATCCGGAAAAAAGTGCAGCGGTCCTCTTCGATAAGAGACCCCTGTCACAGTATCGTAAAGAATTAAGCGTACCAGTCTCAATGTTCGGAAAACAGATCCCATGGCAGCGAGAAGCCAAATACCTTGGCGTGATCCTTGACCGTAGACTGACTTTCAGATCGCATATCCGCAAGGTGAAAAACCGTGCCGCCTTCGTCCTCGGACGTCTCCACCCCCTACTCAATGCGCACAGTAAGTTGCCCACTCCTCTCAAAGTAAGGATATACACCACCTGTATCCGCCCCATACTCGCCTATGCTAGCGTTGTGTTCGCACACGTTAAGCCGGTGAGAATTCACATACTCCAAACCCTCCAAAACCGTTTCATGCGAAGGGCCGTAGGCGCCCCCTGGTACGTACGCAACGTCGACCTCCACCTAAACCTCAAACTGCCGACCATCAAGCAGTTTTTCAAGCGTGTCTCAAAACGCTATTTCGATTCCGCTCCCAAGCACCCCAACCCCTTGGTCGTGGCGGCCACCGTCTACCAGCCATCTGCTATTAGCAAAACCCGACGTCCCAGACACACACTCATTGAGCCCGATGACGCTATTACACTCCTCCAGGAGTCAGATAAAAGTACAAGCACACTCCGACGCCGTCGTCCAAAATATCGTCCCCGCCGGCGAGGACCGACGCGACACACACACAGAATCCGAGAGTCCGACTCTCGAGAAACAGTAACACATGCCGACGCAGCACCGGCTGCTGGGCGGATCAGTGGCGGGGTCCCCCTGCTGCACCCTGAGTCGAGGTCCGAGCTCCCCCCTGGGGACGCCCTCACGGTGTAAGCAACCGGAGATAATCTCGTCACGCGAGACCGGCCCTATGCTCTAGAGTAGTTCCTAGGAGCAGGCTATTGCGTAGCCACTGGTTAGGTTTTCTAGGTAGGTCTTAGCCTCGCCGGCGAGGCTTGCCGCTTCACGGCGTTTAGCACGTCACCCGATAGGGACCGAAAGTCCGCTACTTTCGAGGTAACCAATTCGATGCAGCAACGGCTGCTAGGGGGACATAGGAACTGCGGGGTCCCCCTGCAATTGCCCTAGCGAGGTTCGAGCCCCCCCCTTGGGGGGCGCCCGCCCGATTACGCGCGGTATTGATGCCGCGCGCATCTAGTTTGTAAGTATGTAGGGAAAAAACCTTCGGCGAATGGAGTCCCACATGGGACTCTCCGCCAACTAAGTCCGGTTAAGCAGAAATGGGACTTCGGTCCCACCTGCGAGAGCCCATTCAAAAAAAAAAAAAAAAAAAAAAAAAAACAAAAAGGCCCGTAGAATAGGGTTCCTTTAATTTTAAGTCCGAAGTGTGGGTTTGATATCACAGACATAGAAAAAAAAATAGACGAAGTGCTGCGTACAATCATAGTGAAGCCAAAAAAACGTTTGTCCTTCTGTACAACCAGCGCTCACGCATAAACCATGCACCTGAAGGATATTTGCTTTCGCTATGCTTACTGGATGATGCCGCGACATGTGTACTGACAGGGGTGAGCACGTTTTGAGGTGCATGTGTGTGCATGAACGCTGGTAGTACACGAAGGAGCACAGTTATATTTGGCTTCACTATGATTGTTCGCAGCACTTAGGCTATATTTTTGACTATGTCTCTGTTGGATATTAATTGAGATGCTGATTTAAGGAATTTAAATTGAATAATGCTTTCGTATTTCATCAATATAGCTTGATGACAACTTCCAGCCATAGGCATAGTAAAAGCAGAATCTAGATCTAAACTACCTAAGCATTACACATAATGTACTTCCCACTAAGATAAGCCCGCGCTTCTCTCTCATGTCTTACACCAAGGCATTGGACAAGATTACAAGACATTATGTAGACTATGGCTGCGAACATTGTGCTTAGATTACACAATCCGGCCGTTGAAATATCAAGCACGGTGAGTTTATGATTTGAAATGGCGATTTTGTTAGATTTTTCTCAATTGAGGCAAACAAACATAGAAGATTAATTTGAAAGACTACCTCAAATATTCGATAGCGATCATTTATCTTAGGTTTGAGTTTGATGCACGAACCAGGAAAGTTATGGTGTATTTTATTGTTGCTACCTAGTAACCTACCACCTACCTTCAACCAGGCTTATGTCGCGATTGGGATCACATCCAACAGATCACTCAACCCGTTATGGCTAACTATAAGGTGCAAGTTCATATTTCAACTTTAACTCCACTTTTGCCTTCCATTTTAGAGAATTTTTATGTATTTGCTATATCATCCCCAGTTTGCATATGAATAATATTATGATATAGATACCGGTACCTATCATATTTTAGAATTGATCATGATGATTGTGAGCTAATTCTTAAAAAGAACCAGTAAAATAAAGATAACCTCCTCAAACCGTAACCAAAGTAGAAAGAGGCTTTAAGAAAGTTGCATTCGTGTTTTGCACTTAAGTGTACTATTTGGCTATACGCTTCATGCACCACTGCTTTGCGAATGCCACTTCTGAGTAAGCTGCTTACTTACCCTTTTCCTCATCAAACGGTTTATTTATTTAAAGTAAATATTGGTGATAGAATTTCATTCGTAAATATGGAAAATATAGTAATCGTAAAAGTTTGTTGGTACACAAACAAAACAAAATCGAAAAATTCAACCATAATTTTCTATCGTACAAAAATCAGAAAACAAAATTTTATACATACATATTTCTCGAAGCAAAACGTAACTGTCAATGTTTAATTGACAACAAAGCGGTTCGACAAAACTTTTTTTTTTCTATTTTTCTAACTAGAACACGCGTAACATTTTAGTGTTTTGAACACTTGCCAAATAGGTCAATGGCACAGCCGACAAACAAACTTGTGAATATAAGGGATTAACTATTCGCATTTTTGTTCGATTCCTCTTTTATTTTTGTGACCGTATATTTGTATGTAATTTTGTATTCTAGCGCTTTTCGGAGGAAAGGTCTAGTTTTTTGGCGTAAGTCTTTGCCCTTATGAATTTTTGATCGAGATTTTTGTCACTATGATTTCATGTCCAAGTTAAAATGCTGTAATTCCACATATCCTTTATTTTCTACATCTTTTTGTAAAATAGTAGGATTTGGAACAGAGGATGTAGCACTAGTAGATACATTGGCGCTGGTTGAAGCTACGCAGCTAAGACCAACAATTTCATACTTGTAATTAAACGTTTACAATTAAACATATTTTTTTACATTACAACAAAGGTTTTTATCACTTTGAATCGCTTAGATCCTATAGCACTACACAATATAATTACTATTCACTTGGAATACGCTGACTATAAAAACGAAGGTCTACCACTTTGAAAGCCGTAATGAACGGTCCTTGTATCCAAAGGCAACTCGAGAACAATAACAAATTACCATCCCGCCCCCAACAAGCTTTAGATTAGCTTAATAGACTAAAAATCTGTTGACGTAGAGGTATTCAATGATTTGCTTTTACTCACACTTCCAAAAGGACCACATTTTGCTTAACAAGGACTAGAAATCGTAGGATAGGATTTTTGGTCCTCAAATAATCAAATATTATAAATGTGACAGTTTGTAAAGATGTATGGATGTTTGGATGTTTGTTACTCAATCACGTTGAAACAGCTGACGGATTTGGATGAAATTTGGCATAGAGATGGTCCATAACCAAATACTTTACCATATACTTTTCTTATATTTTATGTCGACTGTCTTTTCTTTATATTTTACCTATGTGTTTTTTTGTCTAACTTTCTTTGTAACCTTACCTGTTTGTGTTTTGTATCGCTATTGTTTAAATGTTGCGCGTCGTTAACTGTGACAATAAACCATTTTTCTTTCTTTTCTTTATTTTCTTTCTTTTCTTTCTTTCATAACTCGAATTAAATAGAATACTTTTATCCTGAGAAAATATACAATTCCCGAGCGATACGAGATAAGTCTTTCTGAGATAAGCCGAATTATACGCGGGCGAAGCCGCGGAAGAGTCTAGTGGAAAATAAATCTGTTTCAAGTCAGAATCGTTTCTTTAAAAATAATAAATCATCCTGAATATTCCATGGCAAATTGTGACGGTGTAGATTATGGTATTATCCAAAATCAATTCACAAGCGGAAAAGATTTATCGTTCTAAATTTATAAAAAAATAACGTTATCTTTTCTTTTGATTGCTGAGTTACGCGTGTTAAAATATTTTAATTTTGGAATAATCGGAATAATTAGTACTGAATTGAATGCAAGAAATTTGTTGCCTAGTCCCTAAATCAACAATTAAGTGTATTAAGATAATTCGGTGCAGTGTAGATTTAATTAAATCCAGTATAATCATCAGCTGTTCCTTGATGCTTTTTATAGCTAGCAAACATGTAGGCTATGGAAAAATCAAACAACATTCTGCAGAAACACCGTCCAATCTTTTTGTTGAAATGCAAAGCACAACGGACCAAGCGCGGCATTACCGATTTTTTTACGTTTTCCTGAAAACGATGTCATATCTAACCCAGAACGTGAAGGCGGAGGAAAGAGATTATGTCACTGTCATGTGGGGTACCAGGATTTTATGAAAAATGCTTAAAAGGAAAATCTGAATTGGGTAGAAATGTTTCACAAGCACACTCAAATTGTATGGAACATGGTTGGATATTTCATAAAATATCAGAAGGGGAAAATTGTTAACAAAGCCATCTTCAAGTATTAATAAAATAGTAGGTAGCATCATATGTACAACAATGACTTTGGTTGTGTTAATTAAGTTATAAATAAATTAAATTAAATAAAAAAGCTTTTATTAGCTTTTTTATTTCTTGCAACTTAGAATACTGTTTACGATCATCTTATTCTAGTGTTAGTAGTTTATTTAATTGAAAAAAAATTAAGTGTAAGTAAGTTTATTTTGGTTTTTGTTTACAAGACTCTGCAGGTAAAGGCCTCCTCCAAAGATAGCCATTCTTCTGGAGATTGGGCTATTTCTAACCAGCTAGGACCAGCTGTTTTTTATCTCGCCTTCCCATCTAACGTACGGTCTTCCCTTTTTACGTTTCCCTTATGGACCTTTCCATGCCGTCACTCTTTTGGTTAATTAAGTTATAATATACGGTAAATATCAGCTTAAATAGATTCATACTTCAGAAGCATCGGTTGATTCTCAGAATTTTTCTTTACAAAGAAAGTTTATCAATTTCCTGTAGAAATATAAGAGTTCAAATATTAGTAGCTTCACATGTAATTGATATCAACCGCCGCCGGCCCCAACGTAGTTGTGATAAGGCTAGGGTAGATAATGTTCATGGAAATTGGACGTTCAAGGTACTTATCTATAACTTCGTAAGAAACGTTTTCGTGCCTGAAAAATTTACTCTTTAATACCTAGATTATAGTAAAATATTATTCAAAATAAAATAAACTACAGAATTCGACTCTGGGTCATGCTAACTCGTCATCATTTCAGCCGAAAGACGTCCACTGCTGGACATAAGCCACCCAAAAAAAGGGGGGATATGCCATAATTGCCACGCTTGGCAGGCGGGTTGGCGATCGCAGTTGGATGGTTAAATACTCACAGAACGCTGCTCCCCATCCTATGGTGAATACTTTTACGACACCCATGAGAAGATATAGGGTGGTATATATATTCTTTACGTCCGGCACCACACGGAACTATGCTAACTCGTAAAAAGTAAACTCGTAAATCTAATCAATAAGTTATGAGTTATATTCCGCGAACGTACTAATGCGTAAAAAATGTACTCTTTACTACCTAGAAAATAGTAAAATCTTATTCAGAATCAAAAAAACTTCAGAATCTGACTCTGGGTCATGATAATCTAATCAATAAGTTATGAGTTATATTCCGCAAACTAGTAAACTATAAACAAACTATGCAGAATAGAGAAGAAGGCCAAAACAAATGCGTAGGATGGTAGCGGTAGTATCAAAAATTGGATTAAACATGATTCATGATTGTATCGCGATCCGCCATTTAATATGAAAGCAAAAGAAATAAGCTTTCGCGTTTTATTTTGTAAAGATGGAGGATAAATTGAAGATGTTTCGTCACAAAGGGGAATGACAAACAATTTGGATTTTAGTAAAAGCGATATTCTTTAGAATGAAAATGTATTATTTTTTGTTTGCCATTCAAAATGATTCGGGCATTCATCATTGTTAGCGGAATTGAGAATTATGGAATGATACTTCAATTACCAAAGTCGTCGGCTTGGTCGGACAATGGCAATTGTCCATTATGAAGTACTTAAACTGTGTCTTCCAATTATATCTACAAGCTCGTGTTCTTTCATAGGTTGTGCAGTTTCCGACTGCGACACGGTCCCACAAAAATCAATACTTTCTTGATAATTAGTAAGCTATAATAAAACAAGTTTAACCGGATTATATCGCGTATATTATTACTTTTCCTGCGACCACGAACGCTGCAAAGCTTTCGAAACGTCAGGAAACAAATCTAAATAATAAACGCGATATAATCCGGTTAAACTTGTTTTATTATAATGTGTAGTGATCGCGAAAACCTAAGAAATTAGTAAGCTATTAATAAATTGTTGTGTCATCTTAAGAAATCCCGTGGGTGTCAGACTCAATCACCTGCTGTTGATTAAGGTAGACGCCCACGAAATTTGAAGTATCAACTAACTTTGGGTAGATAATAATACAACTTCTGTTCGGAAGATTTCATGAAGCGGTGTTTCAACTTTGGGTGGTAATGATATTCATATTATATTAGGATTAAGTACATCCGGTGTACTCTGGGCAATAAGCTATCCTAACAACCTAAGGTACTGACTAACTAAATTTATTACCACTGCATGAGCTAGTTGAGTATAGGTTGTGCATGAGAAAAGAAAAAACCAAAATAAAATAAATATAGTAAAAGTAAGAGGTCACCTACCTCTTGTAACGAAAGATAAAATTAATAAGTAATTGGCATTGCTCACTCAGTAAATTTAATCAGTTTTTGATTATTGCTACACTTCAATAAATATATTTGAAAATATTAATGTTTCGAATGATCGCGTTTTATTGGACTTGATTACAGACAAAGAGTTTCTCGAACTAACAAGGCTGAGGGCTATATATCTCTTGTTTAAGCTATATTCTATAATAGAAGTTAACGAAGTCTTGATAAATGAAGTATAAAACGATTCATCATCGCACCCCCGAGTTAATAGTGAACAGCTTAATCTTTTACTTCTTTTGTTCTTCGTGGAATTCGTGAACTCAGGAAGTTATTTAACTACTGAGAGAATCCTTACTTTTATTTACCAAACTCTATGAGTTATCATTCATCATCATCATCATTTCAGCCGAAAAACGTCCACTGCTGGACAAAGGCCTCTATCAAAGCGGGGCCATATGCCATAATCGCCATGCTTAGCAGGCGGCTTGGCGATCACAGTTGGTTGGTTAAATACTTAGAGAACGCTGCTGCCCATCCTCTGGTGAATCCCTTAGTCGCATTTTACGACACCCATGAGAAGAGATAGGGTGGTGCTATTCTTTTACCTCCGGCACCACACGGAACGAAACTGTATGAGTATAATATAAACATTCTAAAACTTCCTACAAACATACATTTCTCCCTCAATTTGGGATTAAGATATCTTGTGATACGTACAATAAAATTGGTAATAACCAGAATCAGAAACGTTATATATATAATAAAGAAAACAACATTACTAAACCGAGCCGAGATCAAGAGAGCTTTGTGAACAGAATCATATTAATATTTATACCGAAGTACATATTCGCAAATGTTACTAGCTTATTATCCAACCTAACAGAATCTCCCATATAATTCGCCAGAAAATTATATGTTCTCAAGAAAAACATTTTGTCCGTAATATTTAAACTTGCCAAAATTGCTTGATGCCCACCGAAGTGGCGTATTTACTCGTGTAACTCAAGCAAAAAATTACAAATTTATGATGTAAGTAATTGCTTAAACAAAACTCTAAGTGGCGGTTATGAGCAAATAATTTTTTACCTTCTTCGAAGTGAACATCGTCTACTTTTCTTTCCTTTTTATCTTTTGCGACTTTTTCTAACTTGTCTACTTCTTCATGTGATGTGGTTCTGTTCTATATTGTATCATATAATTCTTATTTAGTTCCTTGACGTTGCATGTTATTCCTATCACTATTTCTATACTTTCAATTTTTTTTTTTAAATAAAGAATTTTTGCTGGTTTTCGGTTGGTTGTTTTTTTAACATTGTCGTTTTGTTGCTGGTGGTCGTTGTAATTTTGATTCGGTTTTCAAAAAATATGATCACAATTATCTTGCACTTGTATCAAAGGATCAAAATTCTTAGTAAAAGAGTGATTCAAAACTGATGTTGTCCTAACTGAATAAAGTACGCAGTTAAATGGTTCTCCGCCTTCCGCATTAACTGACGTAGGGGTTCCTTTGGATTGTCATTCCACTTGACTAGGGACATTCTGTACGACGTTTTCCTTTACGTGATCATAATTTTAAGTATCTCTTAAGATTTCTTGGTATAAGACTGACATGTCCTCTTCATTGACAGTCACACTTTAGGGAGATATTCGACTTATACATCATTTTTTTTTATAAAATCATTTTGTATTAATATTTTTATCTCTCCAGTCGACCCCCGCTATATATGTAGTTGTGTCACTATTTAAACATTTCTAGTAAAATTCCTAAAATAATGCTGATTCTTGTATAACTAATGTTAGAGTAGGAGAGTCAATAAATTTATCGATAAAGAAATATTGGGAATCTAAAAATTAAAGTGTAAAATAATAATGGGGGAACAGATGAACATACAGCCATACATACATACTGGTCAAAATCATTACCCTCCTTTTTGCTTTGCCATAGTCAGATAAAAACGGCAGACAACATGAAAAACAGTCCATAACTGTCGTAATTTTTAAATAGCTTATTAAGCGAAAGTATAACACTTTTATCCTTTTAAATAAATTCAATAACAACAGCAAGCCAATACCCCTCCAGAATATTATACATGTAGGTAATACATACACTGAAACACGTTTCATATAAATTACAAGAAAATGCACATTCAAACACATGCATTAAAATGTACGTTAGTATGTGAATTCTACTCAATGTATTCATTCATTTCAGCCGAAAGACGTCTACTGCTGGACAAAGGCCTCCCTCGAAGGGGGGAAATGCCATAATCGGCACGCTTGGCAGTAGGGTTGGCAATGTATATTGAAGATAAATTAAATGCGGATATTTTTCAATTGATAAGTTGAGAGGCGGCATTGGGAAAAATAGGGATTTAAGATTGAAAATGTTTTCATTTGTGGATATGACGTAGATCTAATTTTTATTTATATGATTTTTCATGATATTCACTAGATTCTGGTGTAGGAAAAACACTATTTAATAAAATTTGCTCGATAGATTTGTTTTCCAAAGTCAGGTCTGTTTTTGCACTATTTTTCTAGGGATTTGGAAACCCCAATTGATTTTTCTATTATTTAAAAAAAATTAGATACATCTTGTACATTTCTAGATTTTAATATAACAGATTTTTATTTAAATGTTTATACGCTGAGAAATGTGCAAAAATTAAAAAAAAAAACACCAAAACAGTGGGATACCGCTCTGTTCTCACTTACGCAATTTGCAAATTGTTAGAAAGAGACAGTTCCAAAAACAAGCAGCCTCTTAAATAATTCACGCTTCGAACACTTAATACATACGTAACATTAATCGTTGGATCAATCAATCAACTCAGCCTATCGCAGTCCACTGCTGGACATAGGCCTCTCCCAAGTTGCGCCACAACGCTCGGTCCTCTGCCTTCCGCATCCAGGATAATGTTAATCGTTGGATATTGCGAGTAAATGCGTATTTGTTTTGTTGGCAGTCGTCAGTTCCGTGTCGACGTTCAATATAAGCCCCGGATCATTCCGCTGTCGTTGCGTTGAAAATCATAAATAAATCATCATTCAATACCGAATACATTCGTAATTCATGGTTTATGCTCGCTATTTCAACATCATGAGCAGATAGCTAATATTTTATTTTACGAGTAGTTACGTTAGTAATTCAAAATCAAATAAATGTAATAAGATTTAGGAAACAAATAGGTTTTCCTATGTAATCAACCTTCTTTTCAGTTATTTTATTTTCAAACTCCTACATTGATAAACATCCTAATTTTAATGACACCAATCAATGCAGGTTGGTCCTTAGTGGCGTATATATTGTATGAAATTCGAGTTCTAGGTCCCTGTCATTTTATAACCACTGTCTAAGAATTTGACCTTCCAATTTAACTTGACTATTCTCTATTGTTTCTTATCATTTAATAATTATGGTAAAATTACTTCGACATAAATCACCAGCTCAGTATGCAATCATTTGGCCTGAATTCATACATAAATTATCATTACTTTAGTATCTACTACGTATAGTGTATACACTTCGGGAGATTTTATTTATTGGCGCTTGTAGGCATTTTAACGAAATTGTCATTACCGTTACAACTGTGATCTACAAAGATGCAGACAGAGATAAGTGTGTCTATACCATCAAAGACCAATAAAACCATAATTAAGTACACTTTTCACAAACCTGGAATTGTGGAATTCCTTGCCGGTGTCCATGTTTCCTGATAAGTATAATCTGGTGGTCTTTAAGGTGATTAAGCTTTTCTGGCCAAGCGTGTACCATCGTTGAACACACCATCGTTTAACATGAGGTGAGGAGGCGGATAAACGCAAGCCAAAAAAAAAATCCCAAAACAAAACGATCGGGTCGGGTTAAGGACGACAGAATTGTAAGCTACATGATGTCGTATTAAACTATGGTTACGGGACTTTTCGCGCGCATATAAATCAAAACAAACATTTCGATTAACCAACAATGAACCAACCGCGGGTAGGTCGAGAATACACCCGGCGCTCAAGACGATGACACCGGTATACTTCAGTCTGCTCGTGACCATGGCCGTGACAACTTGGCCGAAACGTCGATGTTAGTCAAAATGTTTGTTTTGATTTATAAGTGCGCCAAAAGTCCCATAACCATAGTTTAATATGACGAAATTCGCGAAAAATTAAAACCTGCATAAGTCACATTTAAGCGCAAACCACACACTGCGCGGGTGCGTGTCGGGCGCGAATCGGGCCCGCGTCGTGTGGAACGCGTATACGCGCGGCCCGTGCTCAGTCTGTAGTGGCGGGAGACACGCGCGGCTCCCGTGCTCCACCCGACGCGGGCCCGACACATCCGCACTGTGTGTGATGTCGTCTATACAAAAACAGGTTAATATACTCACCGCGGGCTAAAACCTACTCGCGCCCGTCCGCACCCGCGTTGTGTGTGATTTGCGCTTTATACTAGGTACAAAAGTAAGACCAAACAGTCAGACTGTTTTCTATCTACATTATTAGCTTTTTCTATCTTATCTCCAATACGTATAAAGGCGTCAAGAGTTCTATTCCGTAAAAAAAACTCAAACTTCAACTTTTAGGAATCCCGGAAATGGAACACCCGAGCTCTATTTCCGCTTCAAAGCTCGCGTCAACAGCCAAGAAGACGGCTTTCCTCAACATTTAAGAGCATTAATACTTTATTTATTTTCAAAATTATTCCCCTTCAGGAAAAGGAGCTAATAGCCTTATAAACAAAAGGCAGCAAGATCCCTTACACGGATATACAAATAAAGAGAGAGGCAGCATTCCAATAAATTTTGCACATATTTACACAAACATGTTGACAATGCAAACATTGCGAAATGGATTAGTAATAAGAGGCGTCATTGAAATAAAAAATAAAACATTCACGGTTCCGCTATGTGACCCAAAATAGAAGAATTGTTTTTCCTTTTTACGGAAAATTATATTGAATTTTTTGACAAAAAAAACTCGGTACTTATGTTCAATTCAAAAACTAATTTATTGTATTACATTCGAGTGTACTTTTTAGGGTTCCGTATCCAAAGGGTGCAAACGGGACCCTATTACTCTCACTACGCTGTCCGTCCGTCCGTCTGTACGTCCGTCCGTCTGTCTGTCACAGGGCTGTATCTTTGTAACGGTAATAGATAACCAGTTGAAATTTTCACAAAATATGTGTTACTATGGTGTCTATTACGACAAATACTAAAAATTAAAATAAAACTTAAACCATAGGGGGTCCCCATACAAGAAACCTCGAAAAACATGCATTTTTTTCAACGTTTTTGTTCCTGTTCTATCTTTAAACCGGTAACACATACCAGCGTCAAACTTGGTCTGATTATAGTGCATACTATGTAGTTTAGTAACAAACACTAAAAACAGGACAAACATAGACACATGTGTTAGTACTTACATAAGAAAGAGATGCAAAAATCTCGAGATAAACTTTCGTAAATTAAATCAGTTTCTATGGGCTCTCACCTCGATGGGTGGTACGGAACCCTTACTGCGTGAGTCCGACTCACACTTGGCCGGTTTTTTATATTTCTACTGTAGAATGGAAAACTTTACTACGTTATTTTGGGTTCTCGTGGAGGCACATACAAAGAAAGACACATGTTTATCCTTTTATGGATCTAAAAGATACAAATAAAAAGACAAAATATACTCGTAAAAAGAAAAATAGACGAAACCTAAACATTATTCTTTCGCAGTCCCCATAAAATCACTGCATTACCAACTAATGCTACCAGGAACACATAGTGAGCGCGCACGTTTCAAGATTTTGCATATTCCATACTTCTTTTGTCAGAAGCAAAACTTCACTCTCGCAACTTGAACGGGAAGTGTACACGGAATATCTCAATAAGTCCACACAGTAAAAATACCGGGAATACTGGGTTTTATTAAAACCGTGCTCAGAATGTTTGGGGAAGACGTATTCACCGTGTATTTATGTTTGTAATAAAAATAATGCTGTTTGCAAGCTGATACGCAATGAAAGAAACTATTATTTTGGGTGATTTTTCTCGCAAAAGTTTCAAGATGAAAGTATTTTGAAACACGTGGACTGTTATTTTTTCTTTCCCTAATTTATATCTAAATGTGTACTGGAATTTAGGATACTCTTTTATCACAGTGCTATGCGCCTTGTATCAACGCAAATAACTTGATGTTTTGTGACTAGTTAAATAAAACCAACATGATGCTATAAAAGGCCACTAACTCGTTAGGGTTTTGTGTTCTACAGCCTGTGTTAAGTCCAGTGCGAACTTGAAAAAAAAATGATACAAATAGCAATGCCATATTTTGTTATATGTTATATTTTTTGGTTTTTGTCATGTGAAATACTTTATGTTTTTCAGTTTAACCAAGTCAGCGACTTTATTTCGTAAGCAGTAAGGGCGGCTTTCGTAGTTCAAGTGTTACCAATGACGTGTAGTCGACTAAAACGAAAATCGATACATTTTAGTATAATGATAAAAAAGTTGAGTCAATTTTAAAAAAAATACGGCATTTACGTATTACTTTGCCTAAGCCGCTCAATAATATAACAAAGTGTATAACAAAGGAACCTATTTATATTTCTAGAATTGACATGAAAATATGACGTCAACGCCGGCTTCATTAAGGCCGTGCTCTGAATACAAAAAGTGATAATGAGGATCTAATATAAACAATAAATAAACTAAAATATCCTTTCTGTATTGAAATGTGTCACTGACACTAGGTTTTGTGGTTTTCTTCTTGTACAAAAAAGTTAAAATATGTGTTTTTCTCAGTATGCCTACTTTTTTTTAAATCGCAATCGTTAAAAAATCTAAGGACCGTATTGCAGAACGTTCCTCAAGCGTTGATCACTGTTTAAAAGTTCCTCAAGCTTTGATCACTGTTTAAAACTGGTTTTGAGTTGGGATCGGTTCCCAGTAGCAGCCCGGAGTCTGGATTTGTGCCCGGTCAATGGCAATAGGCTCGACCCCTATTACATGGGACTATAACATAACTGGCGAAATGTGGGTGTACTATTACACCTCTGCCTTCCCCTTCGGAGAAATACAGACGTGATGTTATGTTGAGTTGGGATTTAATTTTAGAACATTCCTCAATCATAGATACATTAATCACAGTTCAGCTGAGTTTATCGGTATTTGAGCAGAGACGTGATCTGCTATCACTCAAGTGTGGTCAAGACCACGCTTGAGTAGATATTTCTTTTCTATATCAGGTTAAATTCGTGTGCTATGTTGTTGAATTGAAGTTTCTAATTAGCGTATTGGAATAAACCGATGCTCAAGTAACCATTCTATCCTTAATTAGTGATCAGTTGATTCAAGATCAAACTGTACTTGAGGAACGTTCTGTAATACGGGCCTAAGTATAGAATCTTTACTATAATCAAGAAAAAGCAATTAAAAAGGTATAAGCTTTCAAATTATTTTTCAACACACTTGCTCGTAAAGTGGGTCTTATTGCATCGCTTTTAGGTTCATAATGTGGCTTATAACACACGCGTGCTTTTTAGGGTTCCGTACCCGAAGGGTGACAAACGGGACCCTATTACTCTCGCTACGCTGTCCGTCCGTCCGTCCGTCCTTCCGTCCGTCTGTCTGTCACAGGGCTGTATCTTTTGAACGGTAATAGGTAACTGGTTGAAATTTTCTCAAAATATGTGTTACTATGGTGTCTATCACAACAAATACTAAAAAAAAAAAAAGTCTAAAACCAAAGGGGGCCATACAAGAAACCTCAAAAAACATGAATTTTTTTCAACGTTTTTGTTCCTGCTCTATCTCCAAAACGGTAATATATAGCAGTTTCAAACTTAGTCAGATTATAGTGCATACTATGTAGTTTAGCAACAAATACTAAAAATAAGACAAACATAGACATATGTGGTGGTACCTGGGTAAGAAAGACATGCAAAAAATCATATTTCGCGCACTGTACGTTGATGTCTTTTGATAAACTCTCGTAAATTAAATCAGTTTTTATGGGGTATCAGGTGGTTGAGAGGTACGGAACCCTTACTGCGCGAGTCCAACTCGCACTTGGCCGGTTTTTTCATTATATTATTGTACTAGTGTTTTTACTTTAGTTTATTTTTAAATCGCAGCAAAGAGTTTTTATGCCTGAACTAAATTAAACATTTTTGGGAATAAATCAACTGTATTAATTAAAATATGCTATATATAAACATTTCATTTCATTAAATTATTAATTTTTGTCAACAAATTAATATTAATTTGTGTTACAAATAAAAAAATCAATTTATAATATTTTTATATTAGGCTGTATGGCGGTTTCCTTCGACCACCTGCGCGTGCGTAGCTGTATGTCACCGCGCGGTCCGCTCGCCATTTTTATCATTTTTCACAAATTCAATATTTGTCTAAAATGTGTAATTTATGTTTTTTTCCTCGCAAGTGTGTTGAAAAACGTCGTATGACACGCGTGAGCATTGACTATTATACTCTCGGCTCCATTACGCCTTCGCCTTCGGCTCGGGCTGCAATCCAGCCTCGAGTATAATAGTCAACTTAGCTCACTTGTATCACAATGTACTATTATTATGTTTAACGCATTTACGAAGCATAATTAGTAAGGGTAGGCACATTTATACGACTTTGAATTAACTGCAAAGTTAATCAGGTCGGTTGAGGATAGGAACACGGTCTGTTTCTCAATGGGATGCTGGTGACGTCACTGAAAGACGTCAGTGAAGTTAAGTTCGATACCACGAGCAATCTTCACGGTAGCTGAGTGGCTAAAGCACTGGCGTACTAAGACAGGCGTCCTAGGTTCGGATCCTGCTCGTGAGCAATTTTTTCTTTCCATAATTTATATCTTTATAAGCTTTCAGTTTAATTTTTCACAAACATGAAGAATGACCTGAGCACACAGAAAAACGGGCTCTCCCGACTAAAAAAATATCTACTGCCTAAAAGTCATAAAAAGCTATTGATAATGTCAAACGCGACCCACTGTGCTACCATTTGTCAAAAGTGACAATGTGAACGTGTAATTTGTCACAATTGTTCCGTTTCGTACACCTCTATAAATATTGGGTGAAAACGGTGAAAACAAGCCTAAAATAAAAAATGGGGAGCAGTATTTTTATAACTTCATCGCATATGTCACGGGGAGATTTAAAATGTCAATGCTATCGTGGTGAGAGGGTGAGAACGCTATACATTTCGCAACGTCTCACTCATAGAGATACGTAGTCTCACTTTCGTTTCAAAATTCCTGTCTCACTGTCTTTTGTTTTACTGTAAGAAGTTCAAGGCAAACTTTTAATAGTACGTTAGTATAGTACTATCAGATATTTTGTGACTTCAGAAGGCTTCTTGGGTACACAATAACCATAGAGTACTCTTCGAAGCAGTGATAGCCCAGCGGCTTAACACTTGCCTTCAATGCACAAGGGTCCGTCCGAGTTCGAACCATGCGTCGCTGATTATGTGCGGATCAGAATTTGATTATCACTAAAACATCGTGTGGACACCTGCACACCTGAGAGTGCTCCATACAGTTCTCGATGGTGTGTGTAGTCTGCCCACCCACACTAGACCAGCGTGGTGGACTAACCAGGCCAGGTCTTAACCTTTTCATTTGAAGAAGAGGCCTATTCCCAGCAGTGGGACAGTAATGGACTGCATAAGATGACCCGTCTATAAAATAACATTTCAATTTAATTAGGCACGCCACAGACATAGTAAAAAATATAGACGAAGTGCTGCAAACAACCAGTTCTCATGCACATACCATAAACCTGAAGGATATTTTCTTTCGCGATTCTTACTGGACGATGCCACGACATGTGTACTGAGAGGGGTGAGCACGGTTTGATGTGCATGTGCGTGCGTTAACGCTGGTTGCACACGAAGGAGCACGGTTTTTTGACTTCACTATGAATGTTCGCAGCACTTAGTCTATATTTTTTAATATGTCTGTGAGGCACGCACACAAAACATTCCAAACAATTGCAAATTGGGTCAATGTTTTTAAAAGACTAGCACGTCGTTGTTTTAAATTAAAACGTTGGACCTAAGTTTTTATACAGTCATTAAAGCCTGGTTTAAATAAAGATAAAAAATTCAAATGGAAATGTCGCAACGTTTTGTTTAGGTTCACGCTAAATATTCATACTTGTTCCACGTTTTACGATTCATTACACCGAAAATTTTAAAAAATGTATAATAATAGCTATTTTTTATAGGTAGGTACACAGAAATGGATAGAATGACCATGTGGGCAGGGTGCGCGTGGCAGCACCATGCACCAGTCCAGGATATTTCAAAGCCTTTCTCAGCATGGCAATAGGCTCGCGCCCATTACATGCGACTATAACATAACTGGCGAAATGTGGGTGTACTTCGGCGGATGGAGTCCCTAACGGGACTCTCCGCCCCCAAAGCCCGGTTAAGCAGAAAGAGCACTATAGTGCTTCCTGTGAGTAGCCAATTCGATAAAATAAAAATAAAAAAAGTGGGTGTACTATTACACCTCTGTCTACTCCTTCGGGGAAATATAGGCGTGATGTTATGTTATGTTTCACGCCTTATGACTTGTTTATATAAATACTGTAACAAAAACCCGCAAAAATGCCTTATTGTGCTGTTTCTAAATGCAGAAACAAAAGCTGTAATTAAAGTACATTTGATTAAAATTAATTTAAAAAAAAAATATGACGTCAAAATGTAAGACGGTAGTAGTAGTAGTATGTTCGGAAAGTTGCCACACATTAATAGCAAGTAAAATTGAAAATTACAACCATTCTATCTATTTCTGTGGGTAGGTCAATGATTTTACATAAGTAATATCATTGGGGTAGGTACTTTTGGTATGAATTTTCGAGAAGCTAAATATACATTATTATTATTCAGGGTAGATTTTCGACAGTTGTTTGCCTCACAGAGTTTTGGTTTCATATCATGTCGTGCAAAAATATAGGTCGTTGTGAACTTTTGCAAGAATATTTAGGGCAGTATTGTGGACAGCAAAACGGCCATATGTGCGGTTGTATGAATAAATATTAAGGTCAATATCCTTTTGTTTCAAGAGTCTTTGTTCACAAAAAGGGGATGAAGAAAAATCTGTTTCCGCCCAAAAGTACCTAAGTATTTTTTTTTTACTTTTATAGCTGGGTTTATCCGCACTTCATACACTTCGGAAATACATGATTTACAAAATATGGAGTTACAATATTTAGTGTTAGAAGTTTTTAAATTTTCGCGAATTTCACTCACCACCACCACCACCTGGTCTGCTCGTGACCTCGAACAATGCAACTTGGCAGACACGTCGAGGTTAGTCAAATAGTTTGTTTTGCTTTGATTTCAATATGCCCGAAAATTCCCGTAAATATATTTAGTGTTTATTCCGCCAAACTTAGTAACTTAGTTATTTAGGTTGGCGGAATAAACACTATATATTATAACACCTTTTTTTTCCGTCGAAATGGTCACATTTCTATTCTGTCTGATTGTACATATTTCATCATTGTTTCAAAAATATCTGTTACTACTAAACTAAACACAATAGTACATTATGATACAAGTGAGCTAAGTTGACTATTATACCCGAGGTTGGATTGCAGCCCGAGCCGAAGGCGAGGGCGTAATGGAGCCGAGAGTATAATAGTCAATGTTCACGCGTGTCATACGACGTTTTTCAACAGACTTGCGAGGAAAAAAACATAAATTACACATTTTAGACAAATATTGAATTTGTGAAAAATGATAAAAATGGCGCGCGGACCGCGCGGTGACATACAGCTATGCGCGCGCAGGTGGTCGAAGGAAACCGCCATACAGCCTAATATAAAAATATTATAAATTGATTTTTTTATTTATAACACAAATTAATATTAATTTGTTGACA
This sequence comes from Asteroscopus sphinx, assembly GCA_949699075.1. Taxonomy (NCBI): domain Eukaryota; kingdom Metazoa; phylum Arthropoda; class Insecta; order Lepidoptera; family Noctuidae; genus Asteroscopus; species Asteroscopus sphinx. Next base: position 20,932,823 of record OX453013.1, read on the forward strand.
AAAATTAATAATTTGATGAAATGAAATGTTTATATATTATTTTAATTAACACAGTTGATTTATTCCCAAAAATGTTTAATTTAGTTCAGGCATAAAAACTCTTTACTGCGATTTAAAAATAAACTGTAAAGTAAAAAGCACTAGTGCAATAATATAATGAAAAAAGCACGCGTGCGTTATAAGCCACATTATGAACCTAAAAGCGATGCAATAAGACCCACTTTACGAGCAAGTGTGTTGAAAACAATATTAAAACACCAGTCAATCTACTTCGTTCACCGTATTACCTTACTAGAAAAAAAGCTTCCCCAAGATTTCCCTAAGACTATCGTATTAATTTCACCCCAACCGCAACGTTGCACCGAAACCGTAATCCTTCGGTAGATTGAAAACACTAATATGGTATCTTAAGGCGTCACGAAGAATTTCATATAACCAAGGAGGCGATAGTAATGAGATACCCATTTGTCTTCTTAAGGCTTCACCGAATGTTCAAGTAACGACGCTCATAAGAGACGTCGACGGGCGGATGGAAGCATCAATTTTGTACTAGGTCCTGATTTCCAACTGACAGACACCGGTAATGAGGCGATTTTCGAGAATTTCATAAAGGAATCGTGAATGAGGTTTTGTAGGTGATGGTTATGATATGTTTTATGGAGATTTTCCCGTATGGAAAGTTTTATCAAGTTGATGGGAAATGACAATGTCTCATATTTCCGGAGTTATTTTGGTAACGAAAACTGCTTGTTTGAATATTTTACATATTGAAAAGTTTCACTCATTTTACTAAGACTGGATGTAGAGGCGAAGGATCCAGTGTTATGGTGAAGTCCAACAGTGGACTGCTAATAACCTATGTTGATTGATGTAGTTACAGTAAAAATAAAAATCATATTAACGCTTGAACACAAAACTATCATGTGCAATAAATCGGTTCAGTTTCCATTTTATGTTTTACAGCCATTGTTAGTAGATTGTAATATTATGGCTGTTTTATACCTCAACGGGGTATAAAGACCATTTTACGATATTGGAAGTAAACTAAACTTTCTGGTTCCTAGACGTCGCCATAAAACGATGCCTCCATAAAATAGTTTATAATTGTGTGCGTGACTTTAAAAATAGCTAATAAGCAATAAGTGACTATTTCTGGAAAATCAATATCGAAATAACTCTGCTGAAATTGTAATCAATTTGTCTACCAAATTTATGATAGGTAGATATAGCAAATTAGTAATTTATTATTTATTTATTTACAATGTATTTTAAGTATTTATTTACAAAAAAAAAGTATATAAGTATTATATCCATTGTCTAGTACCCATATCTGCTCTGCTTAGTTTGGGACTAGATGGTGCTGTGTAAAAATGTCCCGAAGATATTTATTTATTTATTTTTAATCTTAATTTTATTTTCGCTGCTGTAATTTTGAAGTTATGGTTTAAACTCAATCAATTTATCCAAACCCGTATTTTATTTGCTAATCTCGAATATTAATAATACGCTTAACTATACTTAGTGGACTTTAAAACATTTTACACTCATAGAACCACATTATTGACAAATATCAAGTAGTACCTTGATCAAAAGTCTTTTATTATTATTACTTATTAAATAAATAACATTAAAAAATTAGGACATTTTTACACAGCACCATCTAGTCCCAAACTAAGCAGAGCTTGAACTGTGGGTACTAGACAATGGATATAATACTTATATGCTTTATTTTTGTAAATACATACTTATAATATACATAAGAAACACCCAGACCAACACAAACGCTTATTGTTCATCACACAAATATCTGTGTCCTGTGGGAATCGAACCCACGACCTCGTGATCAGCAGTCCGACACTCGAACCACCAGACCACAGACGTCGTCAAATAAATATTATGGTTTGCTGTAGTTGTAGATAGAAAAAGTGCCAAAAGTGGCCGTTTTTCACATTTTTTGTAGCTACAACTACAGCGAACTATAATGTACAGAGTTAATAGTTTCTAATTAAACCACAGTACCTGTACTTCAATTGTTAAAAACGAATTTTCGATAAATGATGTACGCAGCGAGTAATTTTTTTTACTGATGGGGGCGCCACTTAGCTCTTAGTAGCGCCTTAACTTCGAATTACCAATCGTAAAATGTAAAGAAAAACTATATTTTCCAACGCCAATGCAAAGCCAATCCAAGGCCAACGTTGGCCTCACCAAAGTAAAGTATCCTTAACCATCCGAAACAATTTACATCAATAAATATTCTCATACATAACCCAACATTTATCCACGATATAACCAAAGGAAACATAAAAGTGAAACGGTTATATTTCTCTAGATAAACCTATAAATGCCCGTCATATAAAAACTGACGGTAAAACGTTATGACTACCATCCCGTGATGAAACCGGAACTCAGCTTGCTGTACTGTTTTCAGGAGTACTAGTACCGACTGCTTTGTAGGGTTCCGTACCCTAAGTGTGCCAACGGTACCAAAGTTAATCTGCCTACGCCTTCCATCCATCCATCTGTCGATCACAGTGCTGTATCTTTTCAACCGTGGTAGGTAGGTAAGGTATCCCGTTAAAAAAAAAAAAAAAAAATTTTCACAGAATATATGTTACTGTGGCCCTGTAAGTTGCCCACTCCTCTCAAAGTAAGGATATACACCACCTGTATCCGCCCCATACTCGCCTATGCTAGCGTTGTGTTCGCACACGTTAAGCCGGTGAGAATTCACATACTCCAAACCCTCCAAAACCGTTTCATGCGAAGGGCCGTAGGCGCCCCCTGGTACGTACGCAACGTCGACCTCCACCTAGACCTCAAACTGCCGACCATCAAGCAGTTTTTCAAGCGTGTCTCAAAACGCTATTTCGATTCCGCTCCCAAGCACCCCAACCCCTTGGTCGTGGCGGCCACCGTCTACCAGCCATCTGCTATTAGCAAAACCCGACGTCCCAGACACACACTCATTGAGCCCGATGACGCTATTACACTCCTCCAGGAGTCAGATAAAAGTACAAGCACACTCCGACGCCGTCGTCCAAAATATCGTCCCCGCCGGCGAGGACCGACGCGACACACACACAGAATCCGAGAGTCCGACTCTCGAGAAACAGAAACACATGCCGACGCAGCACCGGCTGCTGGGGGGATCAGTGGCGGGGTCCCCCTGCTGCACCCTGAGTCGAGGTCCGAGCTCCCCCCTGGGGACGCCCTCACGGTGTAAGCAACCGGAGATAATCTCGTCACGCGAGACCGGCCCTATGCTCTAGAGTAGTTCCTAGGAGCAGGCTATTGCGTAGCCACTGGTTAGGTTTTCTAGGTAGGTCTTAGCCTCGCCGGCGAGGCTTGCCGCTTCACGGCGTTTAGCACGTCACCCGATAGGGACCGAAAGTCCGCTACTTTCGAGGTAACCAATTCGATGCAGCAACGGCTGCTAGGGGGACATAGGAACTGCGGGGTCCCCCTGCAATGCCCTAGCGAGGTTCGAGCCCCCCCCTTGGGGGGCGCCCGCTTGCGCGCGGTATTGATGCCGCGCGCATCTAGTTTGTAAGTATGTAGGGAAAAAACCTTCGGCGAATGGAGTCCCACATGGGACTCTCCGCCAACTAAGTCCGGTTAAGCAGAAATGGGACTTCGGTCCCACCTGCGAGAGCCCATTCGAAAAAAAAAAAAAAAAAAAAAAAATGTTACTGTGGCCTCTAACATGACAAGTAATAAAAATGAAAAAAAGTCTAAGCCCAAACATTCAAAAAGTCACTTTTTTCAAGTTTTTTGTTCCTGCTTTCGTCTTAAAAACGGTAATACATACAAGCATCAAACTTGGTGTGATTGCAGTGGTTAGTGCATACTCTATAGTTTACCAAAAACAATAAAAACAAGGCAACAAAGACATGTGTGGTGCCTGCGTAAGACAGAGATGCAAATTTTCATATTTGCGCATTGATTGCGCACGTTGATTACACACGGCACGTAGTCTTTCAAGACTACTGCACCATTTTTAAACTCTCGTAAATATCAGTTTAGATCTAAAGGATATCAGGGCAAAGGGACGTACGTAACCCATACTGCGCGACTCCGACTCGCACTTTGCCGTTTTTTATATACCTATTTTTTTTTGTTTCAAAACTCATATTTTTTCTGTGTATTCTAAAAATGATAGATGTGGACTGTGAGCGGAAGGTAAAATTTTATTCAATTAAACTTGCACAGAATATAGGAAAAAATCGGCAGCTCTCACGCGTAGTTCATCAAATCGATTGACAGATTCAGGACGCAGTGCCGTCCATTTCCGACGGCCTATGGTTTATGACTGCTTAATATACCATGCCATTCTTTGAATTTTCCTCACTGTGATGGCTACGTTCAGCTAAATTAGTCTATTATTGGACCTCTTCACAGAATAAGTTAAGTTTTTAGGCCGTGGTCCACCAGGCTGGTATAGTGCAAGTTCGCGTAGGAACCTACCTCATTTAGATCATCGATAAATTTTCGGACTAGATTTTGAAGTGCAGGTAACACAAAAAATCAAACGTGCACAAATCTCCCGCACACGTACAGTCAGCTGCAGTAATTGGTTACCCCACTTACGAACAAACCCTCGAACTTGAGAGGTAACCAATTAATGACGCTGTGTGTAGATCCCTCCCACACACATATAGAACATATTTTGGTAGTTCATAAAAGCACACAACCACACCACACATTGTAGCTTTGGATGACTGGATAGAATGTTTGCTAAAATGTGGTTAGGCTTAATATTCCAACTGCATTACATCTAACAGCTGCATCATTGCATTGGCCAATCCGATATGTAAATGTTCTTATCAGAATTACCTTCGTGAGATTTACTGCCAAAACCTGTCTAATTTGTTATGCGTTGAAAACATTACTGAAGATAACCTTCTTGGCCTATTCAGCTCTTATGAGCTTATTCTTCTCTAAGTAACATTAACGTAGAACTTATACTTACCTCCAGTTTCCGGAAACTGGTCTATAAATAAATTATTAATCAGCTGTCAAATCCCATATCAAGTGTTTTGATTGTCAATATTTTTGCCGACCAATCACAGAAGCCGACATTAGATTTGATAACAGATCAAATTTATCAGCCTTCTAGAAACTGGGGGTTAGTCTTAAAAAAAGGGTATGACGTCATTTAAATTTAACACGTGATGGTGATAAACACAGTAAGTGTATAGTCTATTTGATTTTCGAAATCAGCAAGAAAGATTATAAGAATAAGAATTGCGTTACGTAACTTAGTTTCCAAAAAGTTTTTCCATCAAGATTTTTCAACAAACGATACCAAATTACGTCAAACACCTGATTTAATAAAACACATTTGCATGTTATAATAGAATCTCAATTTTCTATGTGAAACGTTGCAGAACGTAGATCATACAAAATGCACGGTTTTACTAAGAAAATCCAATATTTATTTTGCTTTTCTCATATTTTATTTGAAATCGTAAGTATGGAATAAGAAAATCACCGCGCCCTGTGTACTTAAAAGGCGAAAATACGAATTTCTGATCGCTTTCAAAGAGAAAAGTCGTTCTCTGACAAATAACAACAATTAAATAAATAAATAAATATCTTTGGGACATTTTTTTTTTTACACAGCACCATCTAGTCCCAAATTAATTAATTAGCAAGAATCCTTAACAATTAAACCTCAGTTTAGTAATTGGTAGGTAATTGTGTAAGCAGTGTGTTACAAGATGGCACAACGACCAAGAAAAAGTCTGAAGAATAGGGAAGGTGACAATTTTTTTTTTAAAAGACGTCGAATTTTTTTCATGGAATAATAAGCAACAGTGAAAAAACCAATAAAATATTTCAAAGTTAGAAGCGATTTAAACGTGTTTACTAGACAGAGAGAGCACTATCAAAGTATGACGTTATAGTTCAAAACCTTCATAGAAACTTGACATCTCTCTATACAACGTCCGTTTAGCACGACAAGGACAGAAAATGCCCTCTCCAAAACTGTAAAAGCGTGTATCTCTTCCATTTTTTCATGGATTTTATTTCTTTTTTCATCAATGTTGTCGATTCTGTACCTTCTTTTAATTTTATTTTTTTGGTAATTTTAAGAGTAGTCAACTACCGGATTCGCCAAAACAACAAATATAAAAATTTCGCTGAGCTAATTTAAGTCGAAATAAATTTCCTTACTCAAGAATTTCTTACTCAATTTAAAATTAGGCCACCGACGCAGTTATTTACCTATACAAATAAATTTATAGCGTCTATATTGGTTACTTAATCACCACATACGCAACCATAAATGGGAGTTATGAACGTTTTTATTAACCCTAACAATAAACTCTATTTGAATAGGAACAGGGCAAGGAACTCTAGATATGTAATGAACCATTTAGTAGGAACCCATAGCATTTTATTGGGAATAACATAGAGTAGAAGGCAAAGCACTAAAAGATTGGACGATACTTGCCAATGTTTGTGAGATAGTAAAAACTTAGCAAAACTCTTGGGAAAACATTGGATTTTTATGGAATTGAAAACGATTAAAATGTCTCCTACAATCTTTGTAATGGCGATGTTGAAATTCTAAGATTTCAGACCAGATTCAGCGAAAAGTGATAAATGGTTTTATAAAATTACCGTTAAACAAAGGAAACAGTCTTCGGCTGCTGTTGATAACGATTAAATGTTTATAAGTACCTCGTTATTCATCATTATCATTTCCAGTATTGTCTTAAACGTTACAATTAAATTATTTGCGTAATTGACTTAATAAATAAACATTAACCAGGGATTACTAGTTCAGAAACCAAAATCTGCGCATTTTGTGCCACAAAGCCTTACAAAATAAACTATTGTTTGCACCACGGAATAAAAAAACAAGTTTGCACCATAGTATTTTATAGAAACGTCAGTACCTTGTTAAACCTGAAAATGTATTGACTCTATGTCAGTTATTGGTACCTACACATTTTCTTTCATCAATTATGTACAATATACATACATTTATTATATTGAGTGAAGCCTATTTTTTTACCACTGATACGCACGACGTGTATCTTCTATGTTTGTACACAATATGGAGTTGCAATACTTTGTGTTTATTCCGCCAAACTAGTTCGTCAAGCTTGGATGCAGATACCTATGCATATTTTGTATATAATTGATTTCCGCAATGTATCGCCTGATCACATTTTTTACCTATGTTTGTACCTTTTCGTATTTAATTAACAATAAAATCAGAACTTCCGAAACGAATATCATGGATGAAACAACAAAGTAAAGAAAGCAACATATCACTCCTTTGTTCTTGTGAAGGAAGCGCTGTATTACGAGGCTCTTAACCAGAGAGCGACTGAAACAATTCTGTTAAGTAACATGATTGCACATTGTAATGTTAATAAATCTCCAACGTACTGACAAAAAGACGGGAGACAACACATCATAAACTTACAAAAGCTAATGTTCAAGATGCAGCAGCTTGATGTGCTAATTAACAATCTTACTTACATTTTAGTTGAATGAAAGTTGAGCGTGCATTAATTACAGCTGGAAGGAAAGCGCTGTATATGCTGGAAAATAAGTACCTAGTGCTATTTTATTTTGATGAGTCAGAAGAAAGTTTGCTTTAGTTACAGAATATGATAGCTGATTTAAGTGCAGAATTATGAAATCAGGAGAAGCAAATTACACTTTCGTGATCACTTGCACTAGATGCTATATATAGGGTCAAAGATATTCTTAACTGTCATAAAACGAGAAAATTATGATTCAGATGCTTAGTCTGTAACACAGATAATATAATACTATAGTAGTCTCTAATAACGTTACCAAAAACTATTCTATTGGCAGAAATTACTCCACAAAGCGATCAAAGCCAAGTGCCTAAAATTACCAACTCAATTTGTGAAAACTTATTACTGTAACTTTGCCTCATACTCTGTGAATGTGTAATTTCTGTTTAGAGTAATCCAGTAACCTAGTTATGTATACAAAACGTTTAGATAACAAAGCTATCATTTAAACTTCTCACATCTCAATAGGCTGTGTGTGAATGAGGATATCTTGGTTAGTAGTTCTCAATTTGAAAACGGCCAGATGAATTGAATAAAAAAAAAAAAAACATATTATTGACTTAATACACTCTAGACCGAGAAATATAATAGCAAGTAGGTAGTAGATAAAAAAATTGACTTCATTCCTATAAGAAAACCTGGAACAATGCTCGCACATAGCCTACATTATGAGGGGAGGAAAGACCTTTGCCTGCAGACCGGTGTAAAAATTCGAAGATTATCAAGTTGAACCACATTATTAATGAAGATTACAACAACTATAAAGTATTATCATCATCATCAGCCAATCTTAGTCCACGGCTCAATGTGTGCAGATTACAATACTGAACATTCTCAATCACATGGATGCAGTATGCTATGCCACTATGCGTCACAATTCCCTGTGTCGGCCAGAAATCATCCTGTCACGACTCACGACTGCTCACTGTGACATCGTCAACGTGCCGTATTGACGGTATACTGGACTGTAAACACCAAAGCTTGGTGATAACGGGTGTGTACTAATAAGTGTTTTACCCGATTATGAAATAACGATTTAAAATTGTGGAAAGAATAATAAGAATAATTGGTAAGGGTAGCCATATCTATACGACTTTGAATTAACTGCAAAGTTAGTCGAGTTGGTTAAGAAACATTGTTTCTTAATAGAATCAAGTATCAAGTATGCAATCGGCGAGACGAGCAATCAGTCTAGATTTCTTTCAATAATTTTAGTTATTTTAATATTCTTTCATATATTTTTAGTATTATATCCACGCACATTACTTTACTCAGTCACTATTCGTGAAGACCTATTATTGGCAGACTGTATCATATTTAACATTATTATACTAAAGTAATTGCTGTTGGTCTTCCAAATAATAAATAAATAAATAAATAAATATCGCTGACGTCACCCAAAGACGTATCCTAGTGGAGGTTAAATTCGAATCCACGAGCAGTGTTCACGGTAGCTTAGTGGCTAAAGCACTGGCGTACTGAGCCAGGAGTAGCAGGTTCGAATCCTGCTCGTGTGCGATTTTTTCTTTCCACAATTTAAATCGTTAGCAGTTATGTTTTTGTAACAAAATGCTCAAAATCTAAGCACTTCAATAGATCGCGTATCAAATATGTGAAAAAGACCTACAAAAATCAACACAATAAAATAATTTTGATAAGTTGTGTGACCTAAACAAGTCTAAACGGAGTCTTGACTAAAAAAGTCGCGCATATAACTGTGCTTCTTACAGAGTTATACGGCAGTCTGTCCATCCAAGTTCAGAGACCATGTCTTGGACTAACACAGATGATACTCTTTATCAAATTACCATGGAAGCAAAGCCACGGATGTCAGCTGGTCCACACTAATATTATAAATGTGAAAGTGACTCTGTCTGTCTGTTTGTTACCTTTTCACAACTAAACCACTGAACCGATCGTAATGAAATTTGGCAAAGCGGTAGCATGGGACCTGGAGAAGGTCATAGGCTACTTTATATCCCGAAAAAATAAAAAGTTCCCGAGGAATGCGCGATAACGTATTTCTGTGATAAACTGAATTACGTTTGCGAAGCAGCGAGCAGAAGCTGATACTCGATAAAAGATGACAATTGTCCAGCGCACGCTAAATAATCAAGCCCGCTAGTAACTATGTTGAATATTTTTTAAAGTAGTATTTTTTCATCACGGCACAAGCTATTCTCGTTAACCTTGAAAGGTAGAATAGAATCACTGTGAGTTATCTTGCAAAAGTCGTGTCACAAGTAACTAGCCTATCACCAAAACTACAATAACAAAATCCCCCTTTGAGTGTAAATCTAGGAAACTAGTGAAGCGATTTTAATGGGACCTTTATCGGGTAAGTTTGTTTTTTACGATGAGCTCGTGATAGTAAAACTTGACAAAATGTCTTCGCAGCATTTATCACGTTGAGTTGCTGATGTTTGCTTTTGAAGTGAAATGTTATGTAGGTATGTGAAATGCCTAAAAGTTTGTATGACTAATACATTCGGCCAATTGCAAAACGGAGAACCATCGCTCAGCGAGCTATGCTTGGAGTTTCTTTGAGGGATAAAATCCGTAGATTTTCAAGATTATCCGGAGAAGAACCGGAGCGATTGACATAGCTTGTAGGAACAGTAAGCTGATGTGGCAGTGAGCTGGCCATGTCTGTTGAAGTACCGATAGCCGGTGGAGCGGACGAGTCCCTGAGTGAAGACCGCGAATCGATAAACGCAGCGTAGGGCGCCCCCTAGCCAGTTGGACCGACGACCTGAAGAAAATAGCTGGGGGGACTGGATGTGGAAGGCAGAGGATCGAGTGCTGTGGCGCCACTTGGAGGAGGCCTATGTCCAGCAGTGGACTGCGATAGGTCGAGTTGACAACGGACAACTGATCCACCCAATTTCTAAAGCTCGATTTACCTTTTTCCGTCAAATAATTTACGATTAACTTGTCAACTCAAAACAGCACTGTAGCTCGAAGTTGCTGAATATCACAAATAACATCCACTACTTTTGCACACATATACACTTACATAACTAATAACACCATCATCATTATCCTAGCCCAGTATCACCCACTGCTGGGTATAGGCCTCCTTTCGCTTTTGCCAGCCTCTTCGATCTTGTGCGTCCCTCATCCAGGTATTTCCTGCAGCTTTGGCGATATCATCAACCCAACGCGCTTACAGACAGCCCGGGTTATTCCGACCTGACCTTGGCCACCACTCGTTCAAAGATTTTCTAATAACAGCTGTGTTAAACATAATTTCTGATCCTACAAGCTATGTCGGTCACTCCGGTTCATTTCCGGATAATCTCGTTACGGATTTTATCCTTCAAAGAAACTCCAAACAAAGCTAAAAGAGCGATACTTTGAATTTGTGGACTAGCCCAACTGTCAGTATCAACGTCTTGGCACCGTAAGTCATGCGCCACCCCGCTAGGTGGACCGACTACCTGAAGAACGTGGTTGGGGGGACTGGATGCGGAAGGCAGAGGACCGAGTGTTGTGGCGCAACTTGGGAGAGGCCTATGTCCAGCAGTGGACTGCGATAGGCTGAGTTGATGATGATGAAACTTAATTTCAAGTAGGTGCGTTGGATAAAGGTATGAATTCACATTAGTGATGACACATGAAAAAAATACACAATATCATAATTATTACAGGGTTAGTATTATTTACTGAGTAATTTGGCATAAGTTAGCGTTATAGAAAAAGTGTAAGCCAAAAAAAAGATGCTGGTATTCACTATTTATTACGATTAAGTAGACCGCACAATTTTATTAGAAGCAATAAATTAAGAGATCACATCTGTAGTATTGCTTCATTATTATGGTAATGAGAAAAAACAACCATTTGCTTATTTTTTTGTTCCAATAGAAAATTCTAATGAATAAAACTCTGAGCTTGAGAAGGAATCTGATTAAGAGGATAGAAATTGCGAAAATTATATTATCTTCTCGCATTGATTTAACTGTTTTTTTTATTAATAATTTATCTTAAAACCGTAGATATGTAATGCATATTCAATGTAATGTCTTTTATGGTGTACAATAAAGCATATATAAATAAATAAATAAATAAATAAATAGATAAATTAACAATGTACTTATCGGGACAACTTTCAAAAGGACTGGTCCTTATTAGCCACAGACAGAGAGAGGTGGAAGGAGAGTAGGGAGGCCTTTGCCCTGCAGTGGGACTGTACAGCCTCTTAATAATGGGGTGCTGGCCAGGAAACCTCCTCGTGTGTCTGACAGCTGCTTGTCCTTCAAAAATAAAAAAAGGCTCTTAATAACAATTATTATTATCGTGACGATAGGTACATTGTTAATAAGTACATACATGACGATAATATCGTCCGCGACCAGCCAATATCTCCTCTGTAATTTTTATCATACCTACTTAACTTTTTACTCATTGCAATTGTAAGCTGTTGTTTCTTTGTAACATTTATTATTCAGTTGGAAGGTATTTGCAGCTCCTGGTCGCTATTTATCTATATTAAATACGGCCTGTCAGTTTTAACATCAATACCAGGAAAACCAATCACTCCGGTAGCAATTACATTACCAAACATATCACATGATCACGTAATAGAATAAGCAGTCGAAATTAATACCGAGCATATCAGATCATTACTTTCCCCTGCTGGGCACGAACACGGGTCTCTTCTCATAAAGAGAAGAGTTCAGAAATTATTCCACCCGGTATTGGTGGACTACCCACACTTATATCATAACATTTCTGGAATCCTAAGAGGGTATGGTGTTTAGGTTTCTTCTCAATATTTTATAGTAATTAAACCATGAAATGAAGCAATTAACGTTGTCACTAACACTTGTGGTGTATAGACAAATAAATAAATATTAAGTACTGGCTACATCGACACTCAGACACCAACTGTCAAATGTGTTCAATTAGTGTTTTATTTACCTAATTACCTGTTCTAAAACACATAAACACCACAACATTTGATATACTTTTTTTTTTTCTTAACGTGCTTGCGTTTTACCGCCACCTCACCGGATGTTAAGCGATGGTGCGGTCGACGATGGTACACGCTTGCCCAGCAAAAACCTATTCACTTCAATCAATAAATCATCATATCGAGCCAAAAAATCGTTTTATAACACAAATACAACAAAGGCTGGTACAACTACCACTCCATTGATATGTCCATATACGTGGGACACTCAGAAAGTTTTGCGAAACTAAAAAAAATTGTTCTATACGTACATATATTTTTATCAAATCTTTTCAAAGTACTTTCCACCAGCCTCTATACAAAGATTCATGCGCCTAAACCAGTTTTCAAAACACTTTTTCCAGTCCGCCGCAGACACCTCGTTTACAGCCTGCTCGAACGCAGCAAGCGCATCTTCCGGCGACGAAAATTGTATCCCTTTGAGCTGATTTTTTATTTTTGGGAATAAAAAGAAGTCACACGGTGCTAGATCAGGGCTGTAAGGAGGGTGACCCAGGAGTTTGACTGGCGTGCTGTCCAGGAAGTCCCTCGTTTTGAGTGCGGTGTGCGCAGGTGCATTGTCGTGGTGGAGCAGTAGCCCGCGGAGCCCTGTGTTTGGTCGCTTGTTGCTTATAACAGAGAAAACTTCTGGCAAACATTTGGTAGTATACCATTCGGCATTAATGCTTCTTTGATCCCGTAAGGGAATTGATACCAAGTGGCCAGTCAAATTAAAAAAGCTAGCGATCAAAATCTTACCCCCGCTTCTAGATCGCTTCACTTTGGTAGGCGTTGGCTCATTTTGAAACACCCAAACAGTCGACTGGCGCTTGGTTTCTGGGTCGTATTGATAAATCCAGGACTCATCACCTGTAACGATGTCGTAAACACGCCGAGACGAGCCTGCTTCAAATTTGTTAAGCATATCACGGCACCATTCCACCCGGGCCTGCTTCTGAGCATCGGTGAGGTTGTGCGGCACCCAGCGTGATACTATCCTCCTCACGCGAAGATGGCTGTGTAGAATCTCGTGAACGCTTCCCGATCCAATCTTCAATATGTGTTGAATCTCCTGATATGTAATTCGCCTATTGTCTTGGATTAAAATTTTCACTGCTAGCACGTTTTCTTCGGTAACAGCTGTCAAAGGGCGACCGCTTCTTTCGTCATCCCCCAAAGTTGGTCGACCGCGCTTGAATTCGTTATACCAACGATACACGGTTGCCTTGGAAGGGCCTTCATCCATGAATGCCATTTGAAGTCTATCGTACGATTCATCCGGTTTCAGGCGACACTTGAAATCGTATAAAATCATAGCTCTAAAATGTTCCCGGCGCAGATCCATATTTCAGTGAGACACAATACTTTGAATTAACTCGCAAAAAATGTGGAGGGAAATTTTGAAATTGGAACTTACTTATTTTTACTTATAAATAATCATATTTTCGAAAAACATTATAACTGGCCAGTCTCCCATATATAAAAACTTTTTTTCGCAATACTTTCTGAGGGGCCTGGTATTACAGAGACCAATAGAACAAATCCCTTCAGAGCACTGTGAATTTATCGACAAAGGGTGAAAAAATCCTTGTAAGGGAACATCTAAACTACATAATAGTGCACTTTACTGTTCGATATGAGGATTTGAGGGTATATACCTATCCAAATAGATGATACTACAGAACATTGCGTCTAGCAGAGTTTGTCGTAAGAATTTTCGTGTAACGAGATTTTCATGTTCAATAAATAATAGACAATTGCTTGGAAGGACACAAAAGATAGTGAAATGTGAAACTTGATATTTAAATTCGGTTGTAGCCTTGTAGGTGCAGTTATGTTAACATAAAATACGTTACACGAGTCTGAAGTTAACTAAATTGAAATTAATGCTAAACCTACTAAGAATTACGTTTATAACCAAAGTTGTCAGGTTTGACGGTGATAATAATGTAAACGTCAAGCTGTCAGCCCATCGCTTATCTACTGTGCAACAAACAACCAAGACATAATACTCAAATGAGGATCTTTTGAGTTTTATGAGTCGAGTGAGATGACAAACAACTGTTTAACTTCCACTTCTAATATTATCACAAAACTTTGCAATGTCGACGATATAAAAAATAAAATGTTATTAAAATTTCTGCACTTAGAAAACATAAAACAATTTCCCATTATAGGATTTTGTCGTCACACAAAAGATGAAAATAAAAATCTTGAAATGATTGAAAACACAATTCAAAGGAGAAATAATAAAATATCCAAAGAAGCACAAGCTTTTAGAACCACTCACTGTGCTTTTATGCAAACACTAGTATAGTTTAATTTTATAACAAACATTGCTTATTATTCGTCGTTAAAGCACGAAAATGTTTCAAGACCCCAAGATTAATGAAATGCCTTAGTTTTCAAAAATAAGATATTTAAAATAATATATGTACTTGTAAGTAAATATAGTTATAAAAATACGTGACCTTTGTCACAATATGATCCCTTAACAAAGGACAAAATTGAAGATCAGATCGAACGATTTAGGCTTTCGATAAGTAATGGAGGCATGGAAGAACTTTTTCGGCTCTTTTAACCCACACGCACATACTCTTACTTATTTACTAAAAGCTTTTGTAGTCACCAAATGCTCACCGAACCAATACATAAAATGTATTTGACATCAGAAAATGCGTATAATCATTTGACTTTTATGTTCTTTGTCCCTTTCCAAAAAAACTGTTTTAAATATCTTTAGTGTTGAATAAAAGAGAAGTTCCAAAAACGACTCCAAGTTACGTTTTGTGATGCAAAATTCTTGTATACTGTTTGAAATTAAAATATTCTGAAAGGTCGAGTTAACTTTGACAATTTAGCTCAGCTGAAATTGGCCAAATGTTGGCTGGGAAGCTTAAATTGGTAATCTATACGATGGGAAATTGACTTGGGACCAATATGTGAGAATAATAACTTTCGCGCGCGGTTTTGCTAACACTGGTAATTGAATATTCATTAAAACTCGTACCTATTAGTCTGGTAAGCCTGCGTTTAGTTCGTGTTTTAATTGAAAATGACTATGCAGTATTCATTTTAATCATTTATTTATTTATTTATATATACTTTATTGTACACCATAAAAAACATTACATTGTTGATTTCATTAACCTCAGGTTAGTTAGGTATTATGATTTAATCCCTAGAAATCCAGACCTAGATGCCTAAAACCAGACAATTTAAGAGTATTAACCATAATCATTTTTTTTCAAACATTTCAGTAAGTCCTTTAATGGAATTTTTAATCAAAGCTTTCATAATATCGACAAAAACATGATTAAATACTTCACAAAATATACCTCCTTCACCTATTTATTTACCGTCGAAGCTCGTAATCAATCATGTTTAATTTAGTTCGAGAAGCTCATCAAGCATTCCTGTCGACGCAACCAAAAACCGGGAATCACATCACGAGCTACAAACAAGCGATCCTCTATGCGTGAGTATCGTATTTGTGTACCTTTTACATACATGTTTATACTTACGTGCACAATCAGCTCGATGTATGCCACACGCAGTCCTGCGAACAAACGAAGTTCGTATTAGTAATGTGGAAAACGTGAACGATTTTCAGTCAAGTCAGCCGTGCATGTGTTTCCGTGGGGTCTTGTACGATCACGATCCTTCGCGGTGGTACATTTAGTCGACAAAATCCCTTGAACGAATCCTGCTACATTACACGTATCTACGGCTGCCATCGAACATTGAGTGCAAGCGATTGTAGCCTTAGTGGTGGTTCACCGGAAAGATTTCTGACTGTACGTTTCTTTCATTGACGCTTAAGCATTTGATGTTTGAGATGGAAGATGAAGCGTTGGCTTTTTTTGACGGCAAAGGAAGTGGAGTTCATGAGGGGTTGTTAACGATAGCTAAAGTGTTAATCCCAAAAAAAAAAAATGTTTGGAACCAGAAGTCAGAATTTAAGATAGGAAATAGTTTTTTATCTAGAAAAATATGATCATTCAATCGTAAAAGTTACAATTGTTTTACTGCAGTTCTCAACTATCAGTATCTGAATCGATTTACGAGAAATTTAAACTAGTGAAATGGAACTATAACTAAGCTTTATATTGGAAAGTCAGAGTTTTAAAACATAGAATTGACAACACAAGTGCTATTTCAATAGGTATGTAAATCGTCAAGCGTTGCGGCTTACTTAACTTTGCAGTTAATTCAAAGTCGTATAGATATGCCTACCCTTACTAATTATTTTTATTATTTTAACGCATTTTACGCATGCGAAGCGAAATCTAACGATTAAAATTACTTTGAATTAACTGCAAAGTTAGTCGAGTCGGTTAAGAAACTCTGTTTCTTAATAATATATCGCTGACGTCACCCAAAGATGTACCAAGTGGATGAGAATTTCGATACCACGAGCAGTGTTCACGGTAGCTTAGTGGCTAAAGTACTGGCGTACTGAGCCAGGAGTAGCAGGTTCGAATCCTGCACGTGAGCGATTTTTTCTTTCCACAATTTAAATCGTTAGATTTCGCTTCGCATGCGTAAAATGCGTTAAAATAATAAAAATAAATAAATGTAGATTGCAATTTAACAAAATAACTGCAAGCAAACACACACTGTACTTCACTGTAGTGGAAAGTGCTGTTAGGCATTCTTACCACATAAAAAATGAAAGATTAAGCCATAAAGTTGTTCAGGCTGACGGAAATCTGGCCGCTTGTTTGCGTAAATCTCCCGAGCGTCTTGGATCCCACAACGAATTCATGTAATCAGGAACAAAAAAACAGAGCAACAATAAAAATACGTCATTCATATGTCTTGGGTTTTGGTGTTCTATTTTTATTTTGAGGCTTCGAGTTAAATTGTTTTATTCTGTTCAATGTCGGTTCCTGCAATTTGAATAGTCAGATTCAGTGTTAGTTGTTTCCGGTATTTTCTATTTACGGCAAAAATATGAACAAACAGTTGGGACAATAGAAACACCTATTTCAGGAAAAAGTTCCCGTCAGTGCAACTTTGTGATTCAAGGTATTAAACTTATTAAGCTGTCAAAGTATTTTCTTCAGCGCTTCCGAAATATGAAATTTCTACAGTAGGTACTTGAGAAGTGGGAAATATTAATTAGAGCAGATACTACGTGTAATTAACGCAAGTAAGATAAGTACCTAATTAACGGTCTTCAAAACGAGCTTTATTGCAGTTCAAGGTATGATTGTTGAATCATCATTCATTTTTAATTAGGACACGTTAACTGAAACTGCGCGACCTTGAAGGCTTGGAGCAGTATCGATTATGCGTTTGCTAAATTATAAAGACGTTGGGCTCAGGGTCGGAGTCTTAAAGTAAGTTATCAAGATTAATTAAATATAGTGGTCTCAAAATATGGCTGCGTAATTCTTCAGATATATATGATTGGTCTGAAATACTTTATTAAAGAACATAAAAGAACTTATGAAATAGTTGATACTGCGTTACCAATAGGTAATGCAAAAAAGAAACAAGCACGCAACAAACGCAAGAAAGTGGAAAAAATCAATAATTATTGGTTGCCTGGTAGAGAACGCCTATGGCGTTAAGACCGCCTTTGTACCCTGTTGTGCATAAAGAATTAAATAAATAAATACATTATTGTAACGTGTTAATTGGTCCTTAACCTAAATAAAGTGTGAATAATTACAAACTTATCTCCGAACGCAAGAACGACGTCAATCTCAACAAAGGATCAGATGACAAATTGGGAAGCGCCCCTTGAATGTAACAAGTCGTAATCGTAAAAAGTTCTTAGGTATTAATGGTTATGGCTTGTTTATTTAAGGGCCTTTTTATGACGTTTTGCTACCATTGCTGTTATTCCAAAACAAATAACTTTAACTAAATAGGGTCAAACTTATCATAGCAAGAAACTAAACATTATTGACGCAAATTTGTAAAATCAGTCTCGCTATTTCAAGATTTATTTACAAATATTAAATTAGAAGCTTTGATGTTCTGATAAGACATTCTATGTGTATGCAAAATTAAGTTAAAATTATTCACTGCGTGCAATTACTTTACTTAAAATTACTTTTCTGCTAAAACATCTTTCGTGTCTTTAATAATCTCAACAGATATTTTCTCTTGTAATGTTTTAGACCAGCTTTCCAACTCAGTTTCAACTTACTAATTTTTTTTCTAAATGAGACAGTAAGATTAAAGAGATTCTAATCTTTAACGTTAAAGAGTAAAGAAATACAGATAACTGACCAACTAAGGTCAACTTTAATCAAAGTAATGGTACTCTGGGAAAATTTATTAAAACCCTTGATTGGGGCCCTGATACAGATGTCTGTTTTAAGACGTAGAATTTGTTCAAGGGTTGGGTTGAATAACTTAATAGACTGGTGTGTTGTGAAATTTTATGATTGCATTTTGGTTTTTGTTAAATTAATATCTGCAAAGTTTGCCGAGGTAAGTAATTCAAGTAGGTGGATTTGATTTCTGAAACATTCAGATAGGTAAATAAATTCAGACGATTCAGAGAGAGGTACTTGAGACAGCTGAATGAAGATTTAATAATTCACTATTGTACGGTATATTAGACTAGGATAGCATTTCACGATTCATAGCAACAACAATCAGACATAAAAAATACAGAACCAAGGATATTTTTGTACAGGAAAACGTATTTTACTATGTTACAAACACAAAAAAAAGCAAAGAGTACAAAGTCTTTAACAAAGAGTAGGTATATTTGTAACACGATATTGAAATCACTAGGCAGATTGACGAAATTAATCATGCATACGTACATGTTTCCCAAAAACGACCCAATGAAACCAGAGATGGGGTGACCAATCTCTTATAGAGCTAACATAACTTAGCAACATAAGCCCTTCTCAATCAAGCTACTACCAGGATAAGGTTAATTAACATTTTCCAAGTCCAACGTATCCGTTAGTGCATGGAACTATCACTCTAAGGATTCAATGGACGGGTCCTGTGCTTCACACCTATCCTTATAATGGATCTGCCGATTAGTTGAACGTAAACTTACAAGGAAGTTCAGTATACCATCGCAACCTTAGGATGGACAAGAATGAACTGGACAGAAAATGGGGTAGTCAGATGTGCAATTTCGATACATAATTTAGTAATAAAATAAAATACTATACTACTACTATAAAATAACAACAAAAATATATTCTATAAATCCTAATATAAATCCTAATATAATCCTAATGTTTACGTGAGAGTTAGGATGTTTGTCTATGCGTAAGTGTTTGTGTGTGTGGGTAGGGGTGTGTGGGGTGGCTAAGGTAGTTGAAGGAACACCGTGGTGGTTTTATTCGGTAAGAGTCCGACACTGGCTCCACCTACCCTGGGCGGAGTGCCTCCATGAGGATTTCCCCAGAGCAAAAAAAATAAGGGGTGTGTGGGGTAGGGGTGTATGTGGAGGTATGTGTAGGAGGTCTGTTCGCTCGTGATCGTAGCTATACCATCATTTCATCAATGGTTTTTTTACTTTTTATACAATTCATTTCAACATGTGTTCACAGACTTTGTACGTGGAAATCAAACATTCAGTTCAGTTGTATTCTTGTTATTTTCGTGTTATATTTTTGGGAGAAATTTGCGATTTTTTACAAATATATTCACTGGATCGATTTCAGTAGTAGCAGTACCTACAATAATAAAATTTTGATACCTCTGTTTCAGTGTGTTTTCAGTATTGTGTTGTATGTACCTACAACGTGTTATTGAAATAACTCAAAACCTCTAAAGGGGTCATTGGTATGAACAACTTTTACTATGGGACCGCTGATATTTTGTGTGTACGGAACAGTACATTTTTTTTTCGCGATCTGTGTTGGTCCCATAGTAAAGATAGAATAGATGGATAGAATATTCTTTATTGTACACCATTAATATTATTAAACTTAGGACTAACATGTAAAATAAGGGTACATTGGCGGTCTTATCGCTAATAGGTATATTTTCCAGACAACCTTTGGATGGACAAGGAAGACGTGAAAAATAGATGGGGGCAGTATGTGGTGCAAAAGTTGTTTATACTGATGAGTACAATAAGTTATTTAACTGTTTTTGAGTTATTTTTATAACACGTTGTAGGTATATAGCTTTGTAGGATTTTCCATGATTTCAGCCAAAAATTACCTAAGTTTTGTATAAAAATATCCAATATACCAAAGACAATCTTAATTGTTAGCCTTAGCTGTACCCAATAGTTTAGGAACTGTGTGTTATGGAAACCGCAAGCAGATATTAGTCAAAGTTTGGGGCTTAGGAAAATAAACTTGGGAATTTATGATGAAGACCCGCGTAGAATTAGAACTAAGTCACGTGTATGACCACTATTCTTTATTAATTTTACTTTTATTATTTAATAATTTCTTAGATTTTCGCGATCACTACACATTATAATAAAACTAAGTTTCACCGGATTAAATCGCGTATATTATTTAAATTGGTTTTCCTGACGTTTCGAAAGCTTTGCAGCATTTCGTGGTCGCGGTAGACTAAGAGGACAAGCGACTTTACAGATATTATTATTTACTTTACATTGCTGTTTTAGGTTAATGATACAAAACAGATGCAAAGTGGTTGCATTGAATGGACTTGAATGAATAGCAAGATCCTTACAAAAACATTTGTTTTGCTGTTGCGCTGTTATCATTCGACTCACGTATAAAACGAGGGCTTTTTAAACATAATGTAGGATTCTGCAGTAGCCCTAGAGCGACCGCCAAAATTGCAGTTCTAATGAAAAATGCACTAACAAATTCAAGCATTTAAGTCTCAATTTAAACACACACCTTCATCCTTCACATGTTACCAACTTAAAACTCTGAAGATTAACACCCTTACGTAAAACGCCAAACTTTTCCAAACAGTCTCCATAAATCGTTAAAAGTAATTACAATTAGGCATTTAATTTGTTCAGTAGCTAATATCGAATATTATTCGAAAACTACGATTAAACCTGACTTAACCTCTGAAAATGTAAGTTAAATAACTCGGTTGATATTAATCCCATTTGAAACGCGGTTTCACATTAACATTAAGAGCGGATATTCAACCTTGTTAGATAGGTAGGTTATTTACTTGGTTGACTGAGAAAAGTATGAATTCGTTTGAAATGTTTTGATTAAAGTAAGCTTGGAGAGATGATATAGGGTGGTGCAATTCTTTACGTCCAGCACCACATGGATCACGTTCGAACGAACGGTTCCGTGTGGTGCTGGACATAAATAATTGCACCACCCTATATCTTCTCATGGGTGTCATAAAAGGCGACTAACGACCAA
This sequence comes from Asteroscopus sphinx, assembly GCA_949699075.1. Lineage (NCBI taxonomy): Eukaryota > Metazoa > Arthropoda > Insecta > Lepidoptera > Noctuidae > Asteroscopus > Asteroscopus sphinx. The sequence goes on from OX453013.1 coordinate 20,954,647, forward strand.
AATTAATATCCAATCTATCTACGATTTGCCCTACTAGAGATAGAAATTTGACATATTTTGTATGGAGCTTATGTCAAATTTCTATCTCTAGTAGGGTTAATCGTGGATAGATAGGATATTAATTTTGGCCGTAAGGGACTCACCAGCGGATAGCCAGCAGCGTTCTCTGAGTATTTAACCAACCAACTGCAATCGCCAACCCGCCTGCCAAGCGTGGCGATAGTGATGACATAATAACTTTAGTTTTCGTCTGTACACACACCGGGAACTCACTTTTATCTTCATTTAGTATTATAGTATTTCAAGAAATGTAATATGGTAACTTTTCATAACTCTTGTTAATCCTTAATGAAGGTAGTATCAACTGTAATACGGGTTTTAAGTTAATGAAATCTTTTAGTGGGATATTTATTGAAAGGTCAATTTATACAAATAAAACTTGGTTAAGTTTCCACCTTCAAATTATTTGGTTTGGAAGTTTTTGGACCAGAATTTAGAGCAAAATTGATCTGTTGTCAATCAAACAATCTTCGAAACTATGGCTGTAAACTTTTGACTAACAAACATAACATATATAACCCATATCAATTTTAAAATAATTTTTCGTTTTAGCAATTCTAATACGTAACTCTGAAAACACGAAGTTAAGTAAGCTTATCATGCCGTATAGGAGCCAAGCAATTCTTAGCATATATCATTGTGCTAGTGATAAAATATTAGCGGAGCGCAGTAACCTCTGTTTGGCGAAGCGCCAACACCGTACTTGTAGTACGTACCGTGGTTTCGCTCGCTTTTTCCATTTATTTGGCAGGTGTTTAATCCGCATTACAGTTGAATGAAACGAAAGAAGTGATGAAAATCCAAATAGATTTATTTAAATAGATAACAAAATTAAAAGGAAATTAAGGATAATTGATTTTGAGTGAACTGAAGTGTAAAACACAACCACAAGTAATATTTTTTTTCTGTGGGGAAATCCGCATGGACGTACACCGCCCGGGGTAGGCGAATCCAGTGTCGGACGCTTACCGACTAAAACCACCACGGTGTTCCTTCACCTACCTTAGCCGGGGGCATGAGAACCCGTGAGTATTCACACAACCACCCCAGACAGGTTCTGGCCCGTCACAACCAGGCGAGCCCCTTCTCCCCATGCGGCCTAACGTTGGCCGCATCCTCCTAGGCGGCGCACACGGAACACTGCACGCCACCTCACCTCACGGGCCTTTACCAGCTGCGCCAACTACGCCAGCTTTAGCCGGTGACACAATGATAACTACCGGGCTGCTATGAAGATGGCCATTAGCCGCTGCTATACGGGCCTTGTAATGTCGTGGCCAGGAATGCAAGTGGCGAGTGAAAACAAAAAATGTTATAGTTACTTGGATGGAGCTACTGACTGACTCGTACGTGACAGTAAACCATATAATGCGGCCACACGAAACAAGTAGCTGCACCGAAGTAACTTGCATGGTCAACTCGTACGCTGGCTTGCACTGTGTAACCAAGCCTTTATAGTATCATCACTGTTGACAAACGTATTGGTGATTGTAGACATTCTTATTTGCTCATCAAAGGATGCTGCCCATCGTCTTAAGATCGTCAGTCAAAGGATATGTCATGCATGATAATTAACAGATGATAATGTACTCGGACAGGCAAGTATACAAGTAAAAGCAACACAAACAAGCCATATATGAAAGTAATGGAATAAAATATAACCCCATATAACTCCATGTATCGTCGAGTATGTCTGGGTATCAAGCTAAAGCCCAAATTGACAGAAATTTTGTTTTATTACCTTAATTCGCTAATAAATAACGTTTGTGTCGACGTTTCGGCTTTTATGAGCAGAAGCCAAAAGTCGAGTATGTGAAGCAACGAGCGATTTTGACCCGCAGTTTTATCTTGTTTGTTTTCTGTTTTATATTTTTGTCTAGCAAAAACAGCAGAAAAAAAAGACAAGGTAAAAAGCAGTGACAGCCTAGCGTTTGATTCTTCAATCAAATATACTATAGACGCACGAACGCCGCTCGGAAAACGGCGTCATCAAAACTGTGCAATCATCAGTCACGTGCACAGACGTTTCACGAAGCTAAAATGTGTAGAAAAAATTAAATAAAAACTATACTTCAAATCACTATCACTATGTATGTTATCACTTGCTTTAACGGTGAAGGAAAACATCGTGAGGAAACCTGCACATCAGAGAGTGCTCCATACAGGTCTCGATGGTGTGGGTAGTCCACCAACCCGCACTAGGCCAGCGTGGTGGACTAAGGCCTTAACCTTCTCATACTGAGAAGAGGCCCGTTCCCACCAGTGGGACAGTAATGGGCTGATTATATAATGTTATACTTCAAATGTACAAACATAGGATGGAGTGTCGTACTTGTTGCTGTCGTAAGCATAATTATAAGTACACTATCTCGGAGACGTTTTTTGGGTTTGATTTTGTACAAGACCTCTGTGCATCCATAGTACCTATATTTGATCGAGGTTTGAATGCTTGGCTTCCATGTAAGAGGGTCCGAGTTCAGTAAATCATGACTTTTCGAAATCATGTGCGGATTGGAATGCGATTATTATGTCCGGCAACCCATAGTTGAGACTGTCATGCTCCAGAAGGAGGCCACAAAGCGGGATCGGGAGAGGGCCGATCCCGCTCTGAGACAACCGTCTTGGCGCACAGCCCACATAGGCTACATGCTGCATCCCCTGTCGTCATGTACTGGCAGGGGACCCTTGGGGATCGTGTGCGCTAAGAGTGGGGAACTCAAGGCACTCATTACGCGACCTGGGGAGGGCAGCAGTACGTGGTGGTCGCGTACTGCTGTGGTGTGGAAAGCAATGCTTTCCCAGGACGTGCCAAATGGCTAGTACCAGAGGGGCACCGGCGCTGTCCACAGGAGTTCTCGGAGCTCCTCTATTTTCTGCTGAGGTCGGCCACCGTGTGGTTTTAGTTGGTTGGAGTCCGACATACCCCCGTAATAGGTTGGTTATGTTATATTATATTCGTCTAGGGTACAATTATCGTATTCACCACGCCTGGCAGAGAGATTAGTGATCGTTATTTGTTGTTATAAAAATACAGGATACTGAAATGTCAAAATAGGCTTCAACCCATTCTCTTAAAAGAACACCATGAGGCCAGTTCGCGAGTCAGTTCTGGTAATTTTCATTGACTTACAGAGGGCTTAGAGCGGATATTTACCGATACTGCCATATAATTCGATGCACCTCAGATAGGACGAGAAACTACTGATTTAAGAATAAAAGTTGATGAATTCGATGGAAGTATATACGGTAAGTGTCCCCATCTCTTCTCGTTCACCAGAGGATGGACAGCAGCGTTTTTTGAGTATTTGCCACCTGCCAAGCGCGACGATGATGGCATTTCCCCCTTTTAGGGGAGGTCTATGTGGCCTATGAACTGTTAAATGTATTCGCACACGATGCCAGAAGGCCAATTCCAGTAACTAAAGAAGTGCAGTTGCAGTGTAGTTGCAGTTAAGTTGTGATCAAAACAATGCTTTTCGTATTCTCTAATTTCGGCGATCGCTGTCAGAAACGAACCGCAGCGTCACTGCAACTTGATTGGCGTGTCGTAAAATTAGGTGAATTAGAGCCCAGTAGAAGACCAGTTACTGAACTGTCAACTAAACTGACGGATGGCATACATTAGTCACATTTTACCACGGGCCTATTTTTTGCTATGAACCACATGAAACAAGACTATCGTTAAAGGTGTCTAAAGGAATTTTTTCGAGAGAAAAATAGACAACAGCGTCGACCTTTGCCCTAATGATATCAAACTGTGCCAGATTATGGCGGTAGTCTCTGAGGACCTTTTTTTCATAGACTCCTAAAATAACAGTTTATTGGTAGAAACTTATACTACGGTTGGTAATCTTTAATATTGTTGGAAGATCCTAAGGAGAACCATGTACTGTGAGAGACATTTGCGGTTGATAATAATGAATAATGACCACACTAACTAAAAAAATGTTATGTAATGTATTTTTTGCTCAACGTCCATCACGTCACAACAACAGGGATCCAGCAGAATACCAGCATCAGGTTTAATTACCTGGCATTATGCTGAGTTTGACACCTATTTGTCACAACTTTGAGACACAGCGACGCATGATTAAACAACAATAATAAATATTTTAGCGACATTTTTACACAGCACCATCTAGTCCCAAACTAAGCAGAGCTTGTGCTATGGGTACTAGCCAATGGATATAATACGTACCTATATACATTTTTTGTTTTTGTAAATACATACTTATAATACATAAGAACCACCCAGACAAACACAAACACTTATGTTCATCACACAAATATTTGTATCCTGTGGGAATCGTACCCACGACCTCATGATCAGCAGTCCGACACTCGAACCACTACACCACAGACAGATTTACCAGTAAACTCTTTGAAAACTGAATACTGTAAAAAAAACGTTTTATTTTTCTCTCTCTTTAGTCGTAGAAGGAAAAAGAAAAGTGGCCGTTTTTCGCACTTTTTCTATCTACAACTACAGCAAACTCTAATTCACAGAGTTAATAATTTCTGATTAAACTACAGTACCTGCACTTCAATTGTTAAAATATTTTTTTACTGATGGGGGCGCCACTTGGTTTCTACATGCGCTTTAAACAACAGCTTATGTGGTATTGCAGTTGTTATGGGAAATGCATACGTACAAAAAAAAACTGTGCCATACAACATACTTTTGCCTATCCCTTTAAAGTCACATATCAAGCTTTTAAATATTAAAAACTGTGTCAAACAAAAACAAATTATTTTCTAGTACTAGCCGATACTAACACGTATTTCATTAGACTTAGGTCGACTAATTCTATCAACTTAGACGCAGAAGTTCCTAGCTTGTGTGTAAGTATATGTGGCCCGACAGTGTAATTAATAGTCTGGAACTTCAGCCTTGTATACTGCTGTATCTGGATATAATATATCACTTGCTTTACTCAATATCTGTCAGTAAAAGATCAAGTCTAAGATAATTATGATGTACTAGCCTATGCCCGCAGGTTCGCCCGCGTTTTATTCGGTTTTCGGAAAATGGCCTATGGCGATGCCGACAAAATTCACGTTGATAACAAGCAAGAGGACTAATTTGACGGAATTAAAATTCTCTTCTAATGTGTTTTGTGAGAAATGGACAAAGTGAAACTAAATTAGTTTACGACAAAGTTTTTAGTAAAGAAAAATGTTTTTTTACCCTTCAAGGGATAAAACTCAATTTGGCAAAAAACGGGATTTCCGTTTTTACCCGGGACCAAAGAAAAATATAAATAACATGTATCTACCTAAGTATGTATAGGTATGCATTCGTATTTTTTGTGCTCCTTGTTATATTTCAATAATAAACGTTTAAAATAAAAGTTTTTACCTAACCTAACGAATGCAAACTCGGTGTGTATATGTTAACCAAACCGGAAATCCTGCCCTTCCGGTTCCATGAAGTTCCATCATCAGACCCCGATCATCAACTGTCACCCAAATACTAATTGATACAAATCTAACGAAACCAAACTCAACGTTTCTCAACATTAACTACAGCGGAGATCCTGTGACCACCATTTGGCTCAATCATCAGATCAGCTATGTGTAATTTTGAACTATGTTTAAAGTTTCAAGTCTTTGGCTCATGGGGAAGTAGGTTTGAAATCGATTGAAAAATTTGTACCGGATAGATAGACAGGAAGGAAATTATTAAAATTAATAAATTAATAAAATTATTATAGAATTAATAAAAACGTGGAAGGTAGCGTGGTAACAAGCTTATCTAGAGCAGGGGTCTCCAAATTAAGGCCCGTGGGCCAAATCTGGCCCTCCATCGCCATCAATCTCGCCCGCGACAGCCAATGTCTTATTGTTGTTACCATTGATGTGATAAGTTGAAAAAGAAAACACAGAATGATAATTACTCGGTTTTATTTACTTGCAAGGTAAAACTAAACGACAGTAATTATGACGCAGAAAACTTAACTTAAGTATCTAAGCAGAAGCATATTAAGTCTATTCAGTCTAGAAATATAGTCGAGGGCGGAAAAATTAAAACTGTTGGCCCTTGGAACATACTTAAAAAATAATGATGGCCCTAAGACTTCAAAGTTTGGAGACCCCTGATCTAGAACATCGCATAACGAAGAAAAATCCACTAGCCAGAACCCAGATTTGCTAACAAATCAACTAGAAAAATCAAACCGCGTTGAATTACTGGTTCCTTAGCCGTTGAGATGGTATCACTACAATTGAATGGACGCTATCTCGTAACAGAACGGTCTCTATGTGGGTTCGACAATGGTTCCCAATTAATTGCTAACGGTCTACGGAACTCATTACTTGGACACTGTGCTTTGCTTTATCTTTATAGGACGAATGCTCTTGATATTAGTTGTGACTTGTATCGGGATTTTGCGAACTGCTTTTTGGAAGGTGAATGAGATTTCAAGATTATTGTACTCATGCACACAAAATCAGTGTTTGAGAGGGGCTCGTGGCTAAGTAATAACCACGTGGATTGCATTATCTTGGAGTTTAGGCTGTAATAAGTGAGGTCAGTCCTTGGATGGATGACCGTTTCATTGCACATTAAGAACCCTCCGATAGTGCCTAGGAGAGCACGTTAAGCTGTCGGTCCCGGTTGTCATTCATTTATTTAACAGCTGCCTACTGTAGTTACAGTTGCCCAACACGTACAGTAGGCAAAGTTATAATTTAGGTACATATATTCTTATAAGTCTAATCTTAATCACTTAAAAAATTATGACAAAAGCTGACAAATTGGTTTATTTTGGTGTAAAAAATATCAACTTCTGGTTGTTGAGCAATCAGAGCGTTGAGCAATGAAACAGCATTATTATTAGGAGCATACTGGAAAGTGCATGTGCGTGATAGTGGCGCCACCGGTAGATGGCGCGCGCGCAGCCGTGTGTACTTGTCGGGTGTGGATAGGGAACAGCGAGCGAGGCTTGTTGGATTGTCGATCTTGCCGTTTATAGTTAAATAATAATTTACTATTAACGCACAATAATAATATAGCATAATAGCGTCATAATAATATCTATAGCAGACATAATAATTTCTTAGGTTTTTGCGATCACTACAAATTATAATGAGACAAGTTTAACCGGATTACATCGCGTATATTATTCAAATTGGTTTTCTTGACGCTTTGAAAGATTTGCAGCGTTCGTGGTCGCAGGAAAACTAAGATGACAAGGGTCTTTACAGATATTTATAAAAATGATTTTAATCCACGGTACAATTTTTTATTAATTAAAATCGTTCCAATGCACGGAGCAGAAACTCACAGTATCATTATGTTTTACAATGTGGCGTGCTGTTTGGGACTTGAACGAACGTCAGGAAAACCAATTTAAAATAAATAAATAAATATCTTTGGGACATTTTTACACAGCACCATCTAGTCCCAAACTAAGCAGAGCTTGTGGTATGGGTACTAGACAATGTATATAATACTTATATACTTTTTTTTTCTGTAAATACATACTTATAATACATACGCAACACACCCAGGCCAACACAAACACTTATGTTCATCACACAAATATTTGTGTCCTGTGGGAATCGAACCCACGACCTCGTTATCAGCAGTCCGACACTCGAACCACTAGACCACAGAGGTCGTCAAATAATAAACGCGATGTATTACGGTTAAACTTGTTCTATTATAATATTTATAGCAGTCGTAACGGGTAGTCAGAAGCCCGAAAGTCTGACAGCTGGTCTAACGGATAGGATGTTGGAATTACACTTGTTACTACATTACATTAGTTAAACTACGAGTAGGTTGCGATGTTGTGATGACAGTTACTCCGTCTAAAATACTTCTGTTCAGCCGCATCTGGTTAGACTGGGAGCCAATCCAAACGTGAAAAGGCTCGGAGAAAACAATCCTACAACAAGTCTAGAATTATAAACTGCTAAGTCCTCTCATATTAACCTCTCTCTATCATAATGTTTGCAGTCAAAAAACTAATTTTTGAGTTAAGCTAGCTGATGTACAGTCATAAATCTTTCCGGTGAACCACCACTAAGGCTAAACTCGCGTGCACTCAATGTTCGATGTCAGCCGTAGGTACGTGTAATGTAGCAGGGTTCGTTCAAGGTATTTTGTCGACAAAATGTACCACCGAGAAGGATCGTGACCATACATAAACTTTCCTACTGTAACATATTATATTTTGGTACAATAAAGGATAAGAAAAAATTGTTCACGATCAAGATTCGATACTGTGACTTCTGGTTTAGTACATCAGTCGCAACCTCAAGCTGTTTCCGTTTAAAATAGGTTTAGATTTTACTATCATTCGAGCCCTTAAGAGGACGCTCCCAAAACGTAATTCCCACCCTCGCACTCCCCTTACACCCCGCAACTGCGAGCCGCTCTCGTCAATTTTATGCGAGTTGCAATAGAACTCATTTGCGAGAAAATCATTCGCGCGCTTTTTACCACGGAAGTAAATGACGTAAGTCTCAAAACAGTTTTCGTTTTATTACAAGGATACTAAACAATCTATACAAATTTCCTCAAACCAGTATTTAATGAACTTTATTATCTTCCTATCTGCTTAAATTGTATATACTTCACTTAAATTATGAAGGAGAAATATTCGAATAATCTCTAAAAACGCATGATTTTGAAAAAATAAAAGCATCGAACAAAAATCAACCAATTATGTAACTATCTAGTCAAACGATAGATAAAGGTTCATAAAAACATACAACTAAATTTGACATTCATCAAGCATGTGTTGAACTCAGCATATGTTTTCAAAAAGTCACCTCATTTTGGGAGCCTAGCCTAACCACTATATACGCCAAAACGTTCTCAACATAACAAACACCAACGAATTAAGCAAAGCATTTGGCACATGTATACCCTATGATTACAAATACACAACGGTAGGATTTTTGGCGCCCTCAGACCAGAGGTCTGAGATATGCCAGACGCTAGACCAATCAACTTTATCTAACAAATTCTTTGAAGTGGGTTGCGTCTGTCGATAATTGCGTACATACTTGTACGCATCTGGTATACGTTAGTTGACCTTAGACCTAAGTATTTGATAAACGGAAAGATAAATTCACTGAGCTTTGATTGTGTGATTTGTTGTAACAGAACTGGGTTATGGTGCTGGTTGTTATTTTAGAACCACTTGAGTATAATTTGGATAGCACTTTAGTATTATTGTTTCCACGTGAGAAGTTACAATATTGTGATTTAGTTTGAATCAATGACATTTTTTTCTGTAATTATGTTCATGTATTTATGGCAAATCCCAGTAAACTTTATAAATTTAATAATTTAGGAAATTAAATTTAAATAGGTCTACAAGTCCATATATACAATATTTACAAAGTACAAAATAAAATGATACAAGAAGGCGCGCCTAGGCGTCAAAATATTCCTCCACACCGCTGTCATCTGGCTTAGTGCCCAGAAGACTGGCAGCGTTGCCACGTTAAATGGCAACGCTTATTCTTTGAACAGAGAACAAGTTAGCCATCTGGTCACGCGAAGTGTCGACCAATTTCCTTAAAAACGAAGCGCGCACTCGGATCCCATGACCCAAGCGTTTCGACCCCAAACGGCTCAAAGTCATAGTTACCTGATAGGTTACCATATTTGTGCCGCTCCGTATACTCCTTATGCTCCGTTTTTGCTCAGGTTCCGTGTGGTGCTGGACATAAAGAATTGCACCACCCTTATCTCTTCACATGGGTGTCGTAAAAGGCGACTAAGGGATTCACCAGAGTATGGGCAGCAGCGTTTTATGAGTATTTAACCAACCAACTGCGATCGCCAACCCACCTATCAAGCGGGGCGATTATGGCATATCCCCCCCTTTTGGGGAGGTCCATATCCAGCAGTGGACGTCTTTCGGCTGAAAGGATGATGATGATGATTTGTGCCCGCAGACGCGGTGGCAGCACCAGCACAGCCAGCCAAGCTAGAAAGATGTGAAGGAGCAAGGGTGTCGACGCACCGTCTGGTCTCTTCCCATCGTCTCGTACCAAGCTATTGTATTCATGATTTTAAATCAAAAAGAAAGTCAAAAACTGTTAATTCCGAAAAAAAAAGTTGTAGTTCAAATAGATTACCTACTACATTGTGTTTTGATCTTAATGCTAATAAAACTTAATAAAGTGAATGGTACCTATTATAATAAGAATCACACAACAGACAAAGAATAAAAGGAACAACACAAAGAAACCGGACCAAAGATTGAACGAGTCGATTTCTGCAATAAATTGTGAAGGCTAAGACAAGGTGGAAGAAAAGCGAAAAATAAATTATTCCACAAGAAATATGTTCAGGATGAACCTTATAACAAATTCTATTAAGACTTAAGAATGTCCCTTTTCATTGTGTTTAAAGATCTGACTTTAGCTAGTTATGTTGTATTGTATCTCTTAGCTAAACCTAGAGCTTTAGATATATGCCTACTTTCTTTGCTGGGTATTATCAATTTATCACTTAAGCCAAACTTTTTATTGAATAAACAAACTTCTTTGAAATAAGATTGATAGTTACTTTCTTTAACAAAACTGTAAGCCACGTAACTTAATAATCAAACTATTAAAAAGGGCTAGTCATTGAACTGTATACAAAGACAAGTCAGAACAAAAGAAATACTACCAAACCTTTGTACCAAAAGTTTACTACATCGCGCTGAGTAATAAATACGTCTATACATCTGCAAATCATTCCGTAATAAAAGTGTATGTACATCAATAGAAGCCGCGTAAAGTAGCGATTGAGTGTATAAGCGAAGCGTATTTTGAAGCGAGCTTTTAGCGATTATGATTATTTTCAACATAGATATCAGCCGAACATTTTCTATATAAAGCAGTGGTGGTTAGAAGGAAAAAGGGGTAATGTTTTCATGTTATGATGTATCATAAATGCACCTACATAGATTCGGTCGCTAATTGTGCAACGCATAGTTAAGAATGAAAAAAAAAAGTTTTTTTTTGTTGACACAGAATAAGAAATTGTTAACTTGGTGCACCTGTACAATATTATTGTTTTAAACTAGAAATAGTGATCCCCTGTAGATTTTATAGACAAAGAGGTTATAAGTACACCAGTCTTTTTATAAATACGCTCTAAATTGTAATAAAAAGGTAGTAAAGACCGAACATTCTGACACAGGAGTAGAATTTATTTCTAAAATTCTTTTTTTTCGTTAAATACAATTTCTTCGTTATGGTCGAGCCAAAACTTAAAATCATTACTAGTCATTAATTAGTTTACTTCTGTAAATTTGTCTCAGTCATTATCACATTATTCTCACACAACTCTTTCCAATTAATCATGTAACAAATCATTGTACTATTATTATAGTACGAGAGCCAATTGTAAAAAAGTCTTCAAATAACGATTTTCGTGGGACTAGGTCCATTATTCGAAATAAAAACTTTTGACTTTGAAAAAATAAAACTAAAACTGTTTTCCTCAGTTGTTTTTAATGGAATGGAAAAAACATGCAAAGCTTTTCTAACATATACGGTAGTAAAACAATATGAGATCTTCGTTCATTTATTTACTTAATGTAGGTATATATTTGCGCTGTGTAAATGCCAAATTCAGCTTTAGAATCGCAGTAAATGGAAATGGAGCTTTAATTAAAATAATTTCAATTTCATAGAACGTAGTACTAGACTTGTGCTAAAATAATTTTGCTCCGGGTTTAAATACTAGGTTAAGTGTTATTAATAATGTGTGAACGTATTATTTTATACATGAAAATTTAATTATGAAACTCTAAAAACATGTTGCTTTAAATTAAATTGAGTTATTAGCTAAGTATATGTGCATATTAAAACGATTATTAATTTATTATATTAAGCTTAATTGCTTCTAAGACCAGTGGAGTAATTGTGTAATGCTTTCACTTTGACTTTAGCTTTCATTTTGAAATTACAGAAATATTAATTGCGTGGTACGTAGTTGCCGATAAGACGGATTGTCAAAACACACGAAGCAATGAACATTAAAATTCACAGATTGCGATCGCGAGTGAGTTACACAATTCGGCAGCCGGGCAGGAAAATGATGATGAAGCTTAATTGCTCCTAAGTGGGTATTTATTTACGATATATCAAACAGCATTAGAAGTTGAACATATTAACTAGTCTAATATTGTTCATCGATTAACGCATGTGGAACTAAATTCCTGAAATCATAAATACTTCGTATAAAGAAACGTTACAAAGAAAATTTTCTTTATTTTCTATACAGCCTGTGATTGGTATTTTTCATAAACAAAACCGTAGCAAAAGAACACATCAGAAAAGGTATACTGAACCGCTCCGCCTAACACTATAGTGGTATCCTAAGACCATTGCCCAGATGCCTCTACTACATATACCGGTACGCGATATGATCGCCCACTATCATCTTACATTCTTGCTACGGGCATGTTTATAAATGATTATGTTTGTAGCATACCTTTGTTCTTTCAACCTTCCTAGTAAGAACCTTTGGTGGGATCGTGTGTTTAATACATCGAAGGCGAGAAGTACATGTGTTTTACATGACGAAGTTATAAAAGTGTAATATTATAAAAAGTCTTCTTCTTCTATCGTGCCGACATAAGCTACATAATGATAATAGCTCATGTCGTGGGGGAAAATTTGCCTGTCAGCAGGTTGGTAGAGGGGCTGACTCCCCATGGTGCGCCGGGTCATCATCATCATCATTTCAGCCGAAAGATGTCCACTGCTGGACATAGGCCTCCCCCAAGCATCGCCACAACGACCGGTCCTGCGCCTTCCGCATCCAGCGGATTCCCGCGACCTTCCCCAGGTCATCGGTCCACCTTGTGGGGGTCCTACCCACACTGCGCCTTCCAGTACGCGGTCGCCACTCCAGAACTTTACTGCCCCATCGGCCATCTGTTCAATTCTGGTGCGCCGGATGATCAATTAAATATCATCACTCGTGGAGGCTCTTTTAATGCACCCCTTTTTATAGCAACACATATTATTTTTACAATTTGCGTTTTTCATTTACATAAGTTTTATGAGAGCCAAGCAAGTACCAGATGAAGCAGATTAATTATAATATTGTCAAACATTGTAATAACATAATTAAGTACATAGGTATTTGTAGTTGGATTATCCTACTAATATTATAAATGTGAAAGTTTCTGAAGATGTTTGGATGTCAATCACGCTGTTAGGGCTGAACGGATTTGAATGTAATTTGGCATACTGTAGTGTGTCGCACTCCCTTCCTATATAAGTAGATTATAGCATGTAAGAAGATGCATTAGATTATACTTATTCCAACAAGATACTCGTCTTTAATTGTTTATCGTACGCCCCACATTACATGGCGACTATTGGCGACCCTGCCAGTGCTTATTATTTATGTGAATCTATAAAAAATTATAGCCTACATTGATTTGATTTTCAGTGAGAATGACTGAGTAGTTCCATTTTTTAACGAAGTTTTTTTGTTTGTTGCAAGATTCGATCAGTCTAGTTTTATTCTACTGTTCTTTATAATACTTCGGGGGACTGGTACACTGGTTGCCTTCGGATCAACCTATATCCAGCAGTGGCTTTGATAGACCTTATGTAGAAGATGCATTTTGTACCAAAAATATTTTTATAAATCCTACTAATATTATAAACCCGAAAGTATAGATGTTTGTTTGTTTGTATCTCAATCACGCTGAAATGGCTGAACGGATTTGGATGTTTGACACACAGATAGTCAATGTCATGGATTATCACATAAAATACTTTTTATTGACACGGAAGCGGAGCTGCGAGCGTCAGCTAGTAATAATAAATACTAGATTTATAAAAAAACTTTTTCGATATAGGCCTACTCCTCATGAGGAAATGCGGGTGTTCGTTTCTCCATACAAACGCTCTCGCCTGTTTTCATTCTAGTTTATAAACCCTAGAGAAGTGATAGTTAAATAAATATCAGCTTTTTGTTTGTCCCCATGTTTTCCTTTTTGTTGATAAATAATTTTTATAAGCACTTAAAGCCACCAAAAAACGCTCAAAAACGCCCATTTAGTTACTCAGACCAACTAAAAACTATGTAGGTCTTTGTTTAGTTATTACGAATTTATTTATTTATTACAAATTTGACAATTATTAATGAAAAAATATAAATATCAGGACACAGTTCCAATCCTTCTTATTAAGTATATGAAATATCTTTTAAATTGGTCCATTTTGGGAGGAGAAAGAAAGAAGGGAGGAGAAGGAATAGTCGTGAGCCAAACTTAGAAATATGTATTTTTTAACTTAAGCTATTCAGTTGGAACAACAGTTGTCCTTATCGCACTGATTTGAGGGCGAGTGTTAGTAGTGCGACAGTAATAGTTTCTTCAAATACCTAATTTTCAAATGACTCTCCGGCCGTATTTCCTCTTAACTCACAGATTCACAAAGTAAACCGCATACATTTTAGCCATAGTATCTAATGGCCATTTACTGGACAGTGATTTATTGAAACATAATAAAAGCAGTACACTGCCTCGTACCCACGTATTATTGCCCTAAAACTTCTATTTACATGGACTTGTATTTGAATTATTTCCTATCTGTAAAGGTGCTCCTAAGTCAACAAAGATTCTTTACTATGTTTCGGACCACGCTTCACGTATTCTGATCCAAGCTTAACGAAAATAAACTTTATTTGGGGGAATTTAGAAGCTAGTTCAGAATAGCCCTGGTGTAGTTGTAAAAGTCCCATTAAAATCTGTTCGATGGGTGCTTTTGAAGTGAGCAAATAGACATTTGTCAAAGATTTTACTTTGGTTTCAGAATGTTTCCAAAACTGCTCTGAAACCCCAGCAATTATATACTTTAAGTTCTCGAGTTTTAATTCTCTAGGTAGACCAATGCCTACGTATTACTAGGGTTAACCAAACCAATTGGGCAAAGGAGTTGTAATATTCTATGCTTGATGATTGGCGGTCAACTACAGTACGTTTCACACGCCATTTTTGCCTCGTACAGAAAATTTGTGGAACCAACTCCCGTCCGCGGTTTTCCCGAACAAATTCGTCATGGGAGCCTTCAAGAAAAGAGCATACCTACGTCTATTGAAAAGGCCAGCAACGCATTGGTGACTCCCCTGGTGTTGCGGATGCCCATGGGCGGCGGAGATTGCTTACCATCAGGTGACCCGCTTGCTTTTTTGCCCTCGTATGTTATATATAAAAAATGTGATAGTTTCTGTAAATCATAACATATCAGGGTTTTATTCTTAATTGGGATCAAAATAAATGTTTACACATCGAAGAAAAAATAAGTATCATACCATAAGATCTATCATATTTTTACCATCGTTCTGCGTAGCAAGGATTACACCCACACACCGCCCGCACCTGACTAGCTTCGTGTATTCGCGTCACCCCACGCAGTTTTGATTTCTATGAAGAGTTTCTACACAATTACGCCCACTTTTCAGCAACAAATCATTAGAATCTTTGCGTCAAAAATACAGGATAATTGAAAAAATACCCGAAATCTCCAATTGTTAACTTCGCATCACGATTCTGACTAACGTTTGTTCTACTACTTTGGCCAAAACTAAACAGGTTTGGCATAAAAACTTTTTTTTTAAACTACAGAGTATTTTCATATTTTTGTATGAAAAAAAAAGGTTCGAATTGTGAAAACTCGTAGAACAAACATTGTTCAGGGTCATAAAAGTTTGTGTGTACAGGTTTCGGGTAGGTATTTTTTCAATTAGGTACCCTGTATATCTGAGGTTGCGGTATTGCTACAATATTTTCATCTATATACCTACATACAGCGCCATTTCTTTGGGTTTTTGAGGAGCTCGTAAGGCTGAATAACAACAATAATGCCTTGCGAATTGAACGATCTATAAAACAGAACTCCCACTTGTCGTGGTCTGTGTATATTGCTATTTCTTACACATAGAACACAAAAGGACTGGATGAACGGAAATGGAGCCATCATCCAGTAAAGCTTTGGTCCTTTTTTAAAGAACATTAAAAAGTCAAATATGGTTGCAGTAAGGTTTGTGGTTAATGACAAAATGTTACCATGATGTTGGCAAGACAAGTTTGATTGATATTAATTGTCACGTCATCTGAATATCGTGAAAAACAAATTAATATTAAATACTCTGTTTGGGTTTCACCGGTGGTCGTGAAAGGAAAATGCGGACTGTACTAAACACGCTGTGGTAAGGTATGATGTGTGCACTGGGCGGTGGTCCCGAGCGAAGACGTAGGCAGTTATATAATGTACTCTGTGGACGTAGGCCGTAGCGATGGCGCGCGCCTCGTCCCCGAGCCGCCCTCGCCCCGGACCCTGCGTCTCCGTCGTCCACGGGCGCGGTGCCGAGCCGGCTGGTACGCGCGCCGCCACCGCTTCAGATGTCGAGGGTCGGGGTTCGATTCTCGACAACTCTCATTATATTCATATTTTAATGCCTTTGTTCAAACCTTTCTTTCTGTAAGAAGAATTTTATCCAAATTATTATAACCACAAAGGCCTTGCTCATTCATTATTAACATCGAAACTTTCCTTGAAGCGAAAACAAGCATTAGGTTAAACTTATCTCCACATTGTTTGCTCCAATCCCTAGAACAAATCCTAAAAGGCATTTACATCAAAGCTGTCGTTTCTCCTCATCAATTCGATTCTTTACTCCCGTCCAATACCAGTACCAATAAACTGGCTTTATTTAGTGTACCTATAAAGTGTTTTATAGCCACTATTTATTTGGACAGTACAAATTTATTGTCTGTAATATCATCCCCACTTATCAAAGGAGAGTAAGCGTCAAGTCTCGTTATCTGACACGTTATTAGAAAATCACAGTGGAAATCTGATATTTTAATGATAAACCTATAACCTGGTATAGTGGTGGTGTGTTGTCTTTTAATGTAAAAAATTGAGTACTGATATAGTCGTATGTATGTTCACGGTCCGCTAAACACGGATAATTTAGGTATTCTAAAAGAGACAAACCTGTAAAGAGACAATACCTATCAAGCCGAGCATCGAATTCAGTGCTTATGTTTCGCAACAACGCTGACAGCCACACAGTGTAAGACAAATCTTTTAACAAGTTACATAGCAAACTGAAAATGTATGCTCAAATAGATTTACTTACCGCATGCTCTTAAAGAGTTGATTAGTCGATAAAATTGAATTCATGATTCTATTACTAGCTATCGAGATTGCCTCCGGCGAAGGTCAGATTCCAGAAATCCGATATCATCTAAATTCCTGCCACTTACCGACAGATTTAAAAGACCTTTTTTAGGCTCCTTGTAAAAAAATATTTCGTGTACAAGCGACCGCACGTCAGTGGTAACAGTTTTACCTAGACAGCTTCTTTATTTCGTAAGCAGTAAGAGCGGTTTTCGTAGTCAAAGTGTTACCACTGACGTGCGGTCCACTGTACTATCTATAGAAGGTAATTATTTTTTAAATATACAACATTAGAGAAGATAAGATTTTGAATGCAAGTATAAAGAAGGCATTGAACTCAAGTGGTTACAGCCAGGAGTCGCAGGTTCGAATCCTGCTCGTGAGCGATTTTTTATTTTCACAATTTAAATCTTTGGTTACTTTGTATTTGAGAACATAAAAAAGAACTGAAAAAATCGTATCATAACCTAGCAGTCGTTCCAATACATTCTATATTGCCTATATTATTTAACATTTCTTTCTGTAATTAAAAAGTAATGGTGAAAAGGTTTTCAAATATTATTTCAATTATTCAATCTGACGACGTCTGTGGTCTTGTGGTTCGAGGGTCGGACTGCTGATCACGGGTTCGATTCCCACAGGACACAAATATTTGTGTGATGAACATAAGTGTTTGTGTTGGTCTGGGATTTTCTTATGTATATTATAAGTAAGTATTTACAAAAAAAAAGTATTCAAATATTATGTTATGTCCATTGTCTAGTACCCATTGTACAAGCTCTGCTTAGTTTGGGAGCAGATGGCGCTGTGTAAAAATGTCAAAAAAATAAACTCTACTCGGCCTCAACTGTTTGACAAATATCTTTCAGGAATCTAAGTAATCACTTTTTTATAAATAGAACTGTGATATAACCAAAAGACCAACATTACCCGGTTTCACGAAAAACCATTATCTCCCTTGCAAAATGTTATAAAATGAAAATCCTGTAACTTTTTTGAAAGGTATAAACAAAACAAAACTTCCAATACGAGATTAGAGTTAGATCCCGTTAACATCTAAAGCTATTTCCTTAGGAGACAAGTTAAGATTCTTCGAGTACACCCGTTGGCATCTCTCCATAATCCATACCTATAGTGACGCTAGCAAGTCACTTACCCTGTGTTTCATTCAACTTTCAACTATCACAAAAAACTACAATACATAGGGTATAAAGAAAGTGAGTTTGAAAAAAAAAGGGTTCCGCAGCTTTTAGCAATAAAACATATTGATGGGGTAAAGTGTCTTGTACAATGTAACAAATATTTTGGTTGTCTTTTTAACAGATTTCTTTGCTTATTGAATAATATTATGAATACTAGCTTTTTTGGTTTTTTATTCAAACACGTGGTTATGCCGCGACGCCTCGCCTCACTGCCCTCTCGACGGTAGTCTCATAGACAACAACTTATCAAAGTTTTCTCGGTAATGATCGCTTGAACTGACATTGACTGACATTTTTCTGGGTATGAAATGTTCTCTGATGCTTCCAACCATTAGACAAGACAAGATTTACCTAAATTTACATCTCACTCTGACCTTTTGGTTTTATTAGAATCATAAATACGTACCAACTAGATTTTCACTATCATATTAATATTGTAAACGCGAGAGTATGGATATTTTTTTTCTTGTCCTTCAATCACACTGAAATGACTGAACGGATTTAGATACAATTTGGCACACAAATAGACCATTACCCGAATTAGTATAGAGACTATTTTAAGCCTATTTGACGCAGCTGTGGGGTATACTTTTAGGAGTTGCATTATATATAGTAAAATTGTATATTATTATGTGCCTCTGACTGTAGTCAATAAACCATTTTTCTTTCTTTCAACACGGAAATACATATAAATGGTTACCGAAGGAGTCGCGATAATGTATTTCTGTGATAAACCGAATTATACACGGGCGAATATGCGGGTAAGGGCTAGTTATAAGATAGAACTCTGTAAATTGTCAGACAAACAAGAATGTCAAAGGTTTATTCTCAGTGCACGGAACCTTAAAATATCCGGATCATTAAAATAGGATAAGGATGTCGACACGCGACGTTTCCGTACAAATGCTAGGTCAGCGATTGTGAAAATGTAAGAAATAAAAGTGTCTGAACAGTCAACCCGGTGAATCTTGCTCGATTTATTTGTTGACTCTGCTGAAACTGTTTTTTTTGCACAGATTCAATTGAAATGTTCGTTCTTATTATGTTTGAGCTTGTGAAGTTTTTATGAATTGAATTAACGTTTTATGGTTTTTTATCAAACATTTAGAAATGAAATTAACAAATTCATAAAAATATTTGACTGTGTTAAAAACTGGTTATTAATGTAGGTAGGGACAAGAATAAAAAAAAACTGATCAAAGTCAATGATCTTATTGACAACTATGAAAAATAACAGCGACACAAAAAAATTTCAACGACATATTTTGTCAGAGTAGTAGGCATTTATGGATCTATGATTGATTGAACATTATTATCTTTTCGATGAAGAATAGACCAACAAAAATGTCAGTCAGGCCACATGATGCGAGACACCAAAGGCAAGTGGAGCAAAGCACTGACAGATTGGTACCCAAGGGATGGCAAAAGAAATCGAGGAAGACAGTTTACCAGGTGGGAGGAAGAAATTAAGCAGACAGCAAGTCCAAACTGGAGGAGGATTGCTCGCGACAGACGACAATGGAAATGGTTAGAGGAGGCCTATGCCATGAGGCACACCGAAATTCCTGACATTACTGTAAAATTTACTGTTAGCTATTGATCAATATTGTTTTCTGTCTTCGTTTTTCGGTGTGCGG
This sequence comes from Asteroscopus sphinx, assembly GCA_949699075.1. NCBI lineage: Eukaryota > Metazoa > Arthropoda > Insecta > Lepidoptera > Noctuidae > Asteroscopus > Asteroscopus sphinx. Next base: position 20,974,715 of record OX453013.1, read on the forward strand.
GGTGCAAGGTTTTAATGATATTAAAGCACTGGATTAATAGAGAAAATGTTTATTTTGAGTTCTGACAAGCTGTATGTTCTTAATAATTAGGATGTTTAAATGTTATGTTCTTAATAATTAGGATGTTTAAATGTTATGTTAAATGAATGCAGCACCCGGTCTGTTCGATGCCTAGTAATGCACTGAAGTTATGAAGTTGAAAATATAATTATTCCTTAGTACCTACGATTGTTGTAAAGAGCCGCGCTCGCAAGTGTTCGGTTACTTGGACCGAACATATTCCGGGGCGGCTAAGATGAAGATGAGATGATGAGATGATGTACAGTCAGGTTAGGTAATAAAATGATATGATACTGATACTAGCCTAATGTTAGAGGTGATTATTAAGATAAAAAACAATAATATTAATTTGAGAATCTGAATTAAAGTAAATCTTAATGTTTCTAATGTTTGTTCAATATTGGTGAACACGCTTTGTTTAGTTTTTTAACGACATCCACTCGCACTTCATTTTGGACACTGGGCTGTCGGTCAGCCTTGTTATGTTGTTGTCGCGCACAAGCACTAACACTCGCGTCGTTATTAGTTTGGAGTTCGATGTCCGGAGAGATGAGAACGCGTCGCATGCGACGACGTCGCCACCGCCACAGGAACACGACTGCTACCACAGCCGCCACAAGCACAAGGGTGTAGCTTATCACGTAGTGATGGATATCATGTGGTGTCAATATCTCATCTTCTACTTCGCTATTTTGCATCTGCTTGATTTGTTTGTACATTTTGCGTAAGTTGTCATCTAACTCGTCCTCGTATGTTAGGTTTTCGTGGTTCATCTGTATCGGTATGCTCACATTGATAATGTTGTTTAATGGGTCAATCTTAGGGACGTAGATATTCGACTTCACGGTTATGTTATTGTCAAATTTTGTGTTTGCATGCAGGGTAAAATCTTGTCCTTTAATAACACAACCCTGTCCAAGATATAATAATCCTGCTTTACTGAGTTGTTCGACTGTTACTTGCTCTCCACAAATTATTTTAATGGAATAGTTGTTGCAGCAGTGAAATAAATACTCAGAAGGATTGTTCAACGGTATCCACTTATTTGAGCATATGTTTTGTTCGACTTTACATTGATTAGTCGCGTGATTAATATTGCAATAATTGTTGTTGTCACTGCCTAGATGGTAAACAGGTTTCTTTAGCAGGCACATATAAGTCTCTTCTTGAGTAAAACATGTTGATAATTCATTGATATTTATCGGAATATACGAGTCCTTTCTTAGATTTACGCCAATATATTCCGATTTTGGTAAAATGGTAGTCATGTTTTTACCAAATTGTTTGGGAATGGGTATCACTCGGTATAGTTTGTATCGATCTCTGCTTATAAGTGGGAATGTTATTTCAAAAATAAAGTATTTTTCAGTAGTTCTTGCTTTTATTTGTAACAGGTGGTACAGTTTCTTTACATCAGTTTGATCGACAGGCAGCGTTAAATCACCAGATAGTTGGCCAGCAATAATGTTGAGCTCTTGCTGTAGTTGCTGAGGCGTTAACAAGTGTATGTTGAACTGGCCATGGCGAATGTCAGTCAAAGTGTCTAATAAAGTGTCTTGGTTTCTTCTCAATGTTTGTAACAAGGTGTTCGCAGTCAACGCTGTAATAATTTGGCCTTGTACTTCATTCATGTTAGACATAGCTTGTTGTACTCCATTTGTTAATTTCTCTAGTTTTGCTAAATGTTGATTTATAGTCTTATGTTGTTTATGAATAATTCTTTCAGTTCTTTTCAGTATGTTATATTCCGACTCGACGACAGACGTTTGATTTTTCCATAATTTTGCCAAATGATTTTGATTTTGTTTCAAAAGTTCAATGTCCTTAGTGTACTGTTCAGCGAAACGCTCGTCTAATACGCCGAAGAGAAAATTTGCAGCATAGCCAAGACCATTGATAAGGCCCCGACGCTGTCTGGAGTGTGAGATGAATTGTTGTGTCATCAGTAGTATATTATAGTAACGCAGTTCCGTGAACTCGTGCTGGAGTTGCGGCACTATCATGTTACACACACCGCTGTCTATCGTAGTGCATGTTTTATCTAAATGAGATAGTAGTTTTTCTAGCGCCGTCGTCCCTTCCCAGTAGGGCGACATATCATAATAGACAACTAAGGTCCATTTGTCACGAATCAGATTCATTTTGGCCACAGAATCAAAATACAAGGACTGATTATTCCTTAATTTTGTAATGTTGTACATTCCGTACGCAGTGTTGATTATTATTGTCATAAATAACGTTAATGTTAAAGCCATTGAGATGAAGTTGATTTGTCCTAATCTGACAGGCGTCCTACGTCTTCTTGTTTTGTTTTCTTCTTGTTCATTTGTTTCTGGCCTATTAATAGGCAACAGAGAAAGTTTAATAATAGGCCTCTTCAATATTCCGTTTTTTGTTTTTAGGGATACCACCCGGACAAGGCCGTCTCTGCCCGGATGGAGATCCACTACTCTTCCCATAGACCATTTTCCGGCAGGAATGTTGTTTTCTTGAATGACCACCAAATCACCTATTTTTAGATTTTGTTGTGGTTTCAACCATTTATTTCTCGCAGTTAATTGGCTTAGGTATTCTGTTTTCCACCTTTTCCAAAGGTCTTCCGTTAGTTTCCGGACCAAATTCCATCGTGTTCTTGCATCATTTTCTGTTTCCATGACTGTTAATCCTGCCCGGCCAGTTAAAAAGTGTGCCGGTGTTAGGTAGTCAAGGTCTTCTATGTTTTCTGTTATTGGGCAAAGTGGTCTAGTGTTTAGACAAGCCTCGATCTGAGCCAGAAAAGTCGAGTACTCTTCAAATGTGAGCCTCTGTTCACCAATAACTCGTTTGAGGTGGAATTTGAGGCTTTTTACTGCTCTTTCCCATAAGCCCCCCGCGCTAGGCCAAGATGGGGCGTTAAAGTGCCATTCTATCTTCATTTCAGTCACTTCTGCCAAGAGACTGTCGTTAAAAACTTGTTGTAATTGTTGATACTCTCTCTCTAAAATGTTACTGGCTCCAACAAAGTTAGTTCCTTGGTCGCTGTAAAGGTGACGTGGAGCTCCTCGCCTAGCTGCCATCCTCTTCAATGCAGCCAAGAAAGCAGAGCTTGTTAGATCAGATACCAGCTCCAAGTGTACGGCTTTGGTGACCATACAAATGAAGACTGCCACATAACCTTTAGTTGTGTTAAATCCACGCCCACGTTTGTTTATTTTAATTTCCACAAATCCTGTGTAATCTATTCCGGTGTGGTAGAATGGAGGAGCAGGGTTGCTTCGCTCCTCAGGAAGATCGCCCATTAATTGGTATTGTTTACTTTTTTCTTGTTTTCGGCAGATTACACATTTTCGTATCTGTTTCTTAGTAGCATTGTTCCCACTTGTTATCCAGTACTGTTGACGAACATTAGCCAGCGTTACACGTGGCCCGCCGTGAAATGTTAGTTGATGTGCTTCGTCGATAAGAAGTTCGGCCAACCGACTTTTATGGCTTATAATTTTCGGGTGCCGCATTTCATGACTCATGTTTGCGTTTTTCAATCGTCCACCCACTCGTAATAATCCGTTTTGATCAATGAAGGGATCTAAATTTAATAATTGACTTTTCATTACTATTCTACCAATTTTACGCAAATGTTCTATATCCGTTCCAAAGTCATTATTTTGCACATGTGTTATAATAATTGTTTTAGCTTTGCGCAACTCTGGTAACGTGAGATAGCTCGGTAGTTGTTTACGATAACGTGCACTTATGAATGCTCGATGTATCCATGCTAATAAACGGATTATTTTATTTATATTGTTATGTTTTTCAAGTAATTGGTCGATGATATTCGGGCTATGTTGCACCATGTTAACTTGTTGGTTGTTAATTGTTTTGACCTCTAGATTCGTTTCAAATGTTTGTTGTTCAGTTTCATCCTTCGGAGTCCATGTTTGTAGCCAAGGGGGGCCCTGCCACCACAAGGCATGTTTAGCTAACTGCGATGCTAGCATCCCGCGACTAGCACAGTCCGCCGGGTTGTCCATTGATCTTACATAACGCCAGCATTCAGGAGGCATTATTTTTGTTATTTTGTTAACTCTGTTAGCGACGAAAGTCTTCCAACGGTCAGGCTCGCCTTTTATCCAATTGAGGGTGACCATAGAGTCCGTCCATCCATGTATTTCTAGTTTATTTGTTATTGATTGTTGTATTTTGTTTATTAGTTTAGAAAGTAAATATGCACCGCTGAGTTCGAGCTTCGGCAATGTCAGGGCTTTTTTATGTGGTACAAGTTTCGATTTTGCGGCGATAAGTATTATGCTCGATTTATGTTTTATACGTGCATACGCTATGCACGCATATGCTTCCATGGATGCATCACAAAATCCGTGAATTTCGATGGTGTCGCCTGTGTTGTTATTTAACCATCTTGGTACTTTACAGCTGTGTATGTTGTGTATGTCCGCCTTTATCTTGGACCATTCGTTAGAGATGTCATCGGACACTTCATCGTCCCATTGTAAATTGTTTTTCCATAGTTTTTGGAACAATAATTTTAGTTTAGTGGATAATGGGGTTAACCACCCTAACGGGTCAAACAATTTTGATATCTCCGATAGCAGGTGGCGTTTTGTTGGTTTTGAAGATTGTTTTGAAAAATCACATCGAAAGAAAAAATTGTCGGAGTTCGTATTCCAACATAGACCAAGTGTTTTTGAGGTGATTTCAGTTTTCAAATTAAATACGATGTTTGTGTCACGATTTTGTTGATTTGGTATGTCTTCGATTAATTTTGGTTCGTTGGACGCCCATTTTCGTAGGTTAAATCCTCCCGATTTTAGTAAGGCGACTAAATCGGACATCAGTTTCTTTCCTTGTTCAATCGAATGACATCCATGAACTAAGTCATCCATGTAAAAATTGTTGTTTAACACCTGGGATGCGTCGGGATATTTTTTCTGTTCGTCTGCTGCTAGTTTCTTCAGCGTCATTAGAGCCATAAATGGGGCCGCTTTTGTTCCATATGTAACCGTCGTAAGTTGATAGGATTGTATAGGTTGTTGAGGATTGTTTCGCCATACAATTTTTTGTAAAGGTTGATCCAATTCGTGTACTAGGATCTGCCTATACATTTTTTCGATATCTGCTGTATAAGCGTATTGGTATTGCCTCCATTTTAGCAATAATGATTGCAGATCTTGTTGGAGATTGGGTCCTTTATGCATCAAATCGTTGAGGCTGCACCCAGAAGATGTCCTTGCAGATGCATTAAAAACTACTCTGTATTTAGTGGTACTTGACTCCTCACGTTGAACTCCATGATGGGGCAAGTAACATTCTGGTGTAATGTTACTGGGCAATGCTAGCTTCATATGTTTCAGTTCTAAATATTCATCCATGAATATTTTATAATTATATGCTAATGTTTCATGTTTTTGAAATTTGCGCTCCAAATTTCGGAACTGAGCTAATGCCATTTGTTTTGATGAACCCAATTTGTTTTCTATGTTCTCCTTTAACGGTAACCTCACTTCATACCGTCCGTTTTCTTTCCTGTTTGTAGTGTCTGAATAAAATTCAATACATTTTTGATCCTCCAAAGACAGACTTGATTGTTCACTTATCTCCTCTACTTCCCAGAATTGTTGAATGTTTTCCAAGTTGTGTAAAACTACATTACACTGCAATGTGTTAGTGGAGCCTCCACACAGTATCCACCCCAAGTGGGTTTGTTGAGCGATAGGCTGCGATCGATTTGTATTTTTTATAATTCCTTCCATGATAATGTTTGCATAAACTTCGGCTCCGAGTAGCAAGTCAACGGGCTTGCTTATGTAATACTCCGGATCCGCCAACTTAATGTTTTCTATGAATGACCACGAGGGCTTCGTAAATGTATGGTTAGGCAGATTTTTCAGATTCGGAATATAGAGCTAATAAATAAAAAATAAATAAATGAATCTTTTCGATGCAGTCTTTTTGTATTCACGGTTATAAGAATAATAACTCTCTAATAAGACTTCTTAACCCACGACGGAACAGAGAAGGTATATTTACCATTTAGATATTACTCATATAATATTTAATGGTTGTTTATAGTGATAAGCCCATAAGGGTTTTGCCGATCAGCCGACTAGCTGAATAATCGGTTAGTCGCCCGACTAGTTGGTAATGCCGATCGTCCTTGCTTTGGTAAAGTTCGGGTATCTCCGGCGGGCTGGGATGATTGCATAGAGATCAATGAAAATCTTTTCGACTGGTAGCGACAGAATAATACGAGCAATGGTTCGTATTGCAAAAATATATCTGAATTGTCCCTCTAGCACTGTCTATAGCGAATGACTACCTTCTGAGGCTGGGAATATCATTGAAAATAACTATAAATCTTGTAAGTGCAAATTTAATAATTTTGTAGTTTTCTTTGTTCTTTATTTTAAGTACTGAAAATAATTGCCAAATATACCGCAATTTTTCCTGACTAATCGTCGACTAAAAATATGCCGAATAGTCGGGTTTCCCAACTAATTAGTTCGTAGGCAGCCCATCTCTAGTATTAACATAAAAATGTTTATTTACCAACATCATTTTATTCATACTGCTTTGTTTTTCTTCATTTATAGCTCAAAACAACTCGACCATTCCTGATTTCTACTACAGCAATAAACTTATTATAAAATCTTATTAACTTGCCAGTGTGCGTCAACCGCCTTCAACAGACCAATTTAAGCAATAACAATAATTATGTATAAAGGACCAGTGTCCTTTAATTAAATTTTGTAATCAACATGAATATTTAGCCGCTAAGCACACGCGGAAACTAAGCACAGTTCTTACACACAAGTTCCCCACCATTGGGACCGCACATTACTTTTTACTGCGAAAATTTAGCATTTCATTGGTCCTTCGAGCCCCGTGATTAAATAAACTGGCCACATAGGACCAGATAAGTGTAATTGTATGAATAATTTCATAAAATTTTAGACGTATTTTTGTATTTTATGACTCCGTTTCCCGTAAATGTTTACGACTATTCCGGCGGATCACGAATATTGTAGCCTATAAAGAAGATTATTTCCAGTGATTTACATAATTGTGTCAATTAATTATTTTGAACGGGACATGGAACGGTCGAACGTCGAGTGAGAACGAGAATTGGTTTGAAAATCATATTAATTGTTGTTGACCTATTTTCGAAAGCTACTGGTTAAACTTACGAATGAGAATTTAATTGTCGTTATTTATAAATGACTGTTGTTGCGTAAAATTAATACTTTGAAATTATTTTAATTAATTATTTAAATAACAAATCTTCAACCAATGAATCAGTGAATGAATATCAATGAATATATATAAATGAATCAATGAATGAATATCAATGAATCAATGGTTGAATATCAATGAATCAATGAATGGATATCTATGAATCAATGAATAAATATCAATAAATCAATTAATGAATATCAACGAATCAATGAATAAATATAAATGAAACTTTTAAAGTATGTGTAGTAGACCGAAAGTTTACCTGAACTTGTATTTTATTAAAGATATTCTTTAATATAAGGCTAGCAAAAAGGCGAATTAAATCACGTACGAAGTTCTACAGACTATTACACCTCTGTACTACAAACTCTTAGCAAGCATCACGGAATTTCCAGACTTACAATATAACATGTACCGCATCGCGTTTATTAGTGAACGCAACAGTTTGCAAGCTCTGCTGGTAATCTTCAGTAGTTTCAAACAAGAATAGCTGATGAAGGTTGAGCCCAGAACAAACAACTTCCAAGGAAAATAGGACAGATATCCCAACACTTGTAGGTACTGTTGGCCAAGTTGGCGATAGGTAGAGTACACACCAATTTTTATAGCGGCTGTGAAGTTAGCACCATGCAGCGCCCCGCACCCCGATTGACACCCACGCACTCTAAAGTTTTTCAGGTGCTCAGGCACTCAGGCATACCACTTATTTTCACAGTTACCGTTAATATTGGTGCGTACTCTACGCAGTTGTATATTTTTACAGCAAAAATCTTTAAATGGCTCATGATACGCTGCTAGCGTAACCACTCGCTGTTGTCGTTCGCCAATTAAGACTTTTTTATGGTATGGTGAAACGAGTAATGTTAAGCGGTTACCTTTGACCATAACAACTGCAAAACCAGCTACGCTGTTGTCTAAATGATATTGCAAGTCACGTTCGCCAAACTGAGACATGAAGATGGACGGTCTCATGGGATTTTAATGGTTATTTAATTTCTAAGGTATGATGGGGGATAACCGAGCATATTACAAATCTTGTTCTAAGGTCCGTCCCCATGCGCTTACATCTTATTCCTTGTGGAACTGATTTTAACCTTAAGTAGCCTTTCACGATTCACAGCCATCTCGCTCTAATTTTAGCCATGTTTTTAAGATTTCAAGAGATGTTAGGCGAAATTGAAAAATATTTTCTATAATCATCCTTCAGGGTAACATTACGAATATCATATTTTCGTCTTGATTTGTTGTTTAGTAGTAAGAGGAAAGAGAAAAAAAAACTATATTTTTCTTTCAATATAAATCATGTATGGAAAGCAAACCATTGTTTAAACATTTGTCAATTTCGCTTAAGCGAGTCTAAATTGTTAAAAAATTCTTAAAATTAGACCGACACGGGTAACAGCCGTGGCTGTGAAACGTTAAAGCGCTCTTAAGGAGGGGTGGTCAACAGCCAAGTTTGCTGATGTTACCTACGCTGTAGATAAATTACGGCCAGTAAACATGAAACTAGAAGGTACTATGTAAGCTTTTGAATAATTTTGCTGCCAACCAAAGTTTGGTCAAAAGGACCCGAACCGCAAACGTTATAACCCTTCCGTTGCTGTGTGATAATTTTAAAGACAACATTGTTACGCTCTTTTAACTTATGAGGGGAATTTTACGTGTGCAAACAAATAAAGTGTGGCCATATTTATTTCACTCACAGTGTGTATAAGCAGCAATTTTTGGTTCTGTAACTAAAGAAACTGTTTACCTTAAGAGAAATATCTTTGGGTGAATCTTGAGAATGGGCGTATTGAGTTGATTCCCTTGGCATATTTTATTTTAGTGAATTTCTTACAAGTAATAATAACACATTAATCATTTTGGCACCAATTTTGGCTAAGCCGTTCCTAAGATATACCACAATTTGCAGTTTTATTAGTCAGGGGAAAGACGACAGGGGAATCAAAACATAAAAAATGTTGATTGTAATTTATGTTTATTATTAATTGATCATAGTAAATCAAGACCGTTATTACATATTTTTAAAGCATACTCTAAGGTACACTAAAAAAACTACTACAACAACATAATTATGTATTTTTTTAAATTTTTGTTTTTCTCTAGAGAAATTGTCTTAATTAAAAATCAGCCTTTTTGCTCCATACATTGGCAATTTGGCACTTTTATTCGTAGGTACTTTTATGGTTGATAATAAAACACATGTTATAAAAAAAAACTATTGACTACAAAAAAACTTATCGAAAAAGCGACTACAGAGTGAAAAGTCATTTTAGTTTTGGAAGTCGTTGGCAAAAAAAACCAAACAAAACCAAAGACGCCGACTTTTTTTCTGTTATTGGGCGGCACACAAGCAGACGGCCTACCAGATGGTAAGTGGTCACCGCCGCCTATGGACATCTGCAATAACAGAGGCGTTGCAAGTGCATTGCAATCCTAGAGATAAAGGTGTGCCTGTAATTACCACCAGCACACAACAAAGGTTTGGTTTTTATTTATTTTTATTTTTAGTATTTGTCGTGATAGAAGTCATAGCAACACATATTCTGAGCAAATTTCAATCGGCTACCTATTACCGTTCAAAAGATACAGCCTTGTGACAGACAGACGGATGGACGGAAGTACAGCGTAGATAGATAGATAGATAGATAGAGTATACTTTATTGTTTGCACACCATAAAAATAAAAACAAAGTTATAACAAACATGAGCACAGTACTAACAATTGGCGGTATTATCGCTTAAAGCAATTTCTTCCAGACAACCATTGGATGGACTTGGAATGTACAAGAAAATATAACAGGTAGTTGGCGGTGTACTATAGAGAAAATACTATATAAATAACTAAAATAAAAACAAAAGCTTATTAATATATATATCAAAATTATAAGTATATTTAAGATAATACATGCTTACCGAAATATAACATAACTGGATATATATAAAGATACATAACTCTATTATACAATTATATATAATATAAATATATAAGTAATAACTATTACATAAAAATAGTAACAAATTAAGGAGCTAAGTAATATTCCTTTACCATTCTCCTGAAAGCTGGCAACGATTGTGCACGTCTCACAGACACCGGCAGTGCATTCCACAGGCGTACGGCTTGAACAGTAAAAGAGTGGTCATAGAAACGTGTGGAATGCTTGGGCATCTCTAGCGTTAAGTTTTCTGATGACCTCAAGGAAAGTTTATGTGTATCACAAACGAACTGAAATCGCTCTTTAAGATAGAAGGGAGTAGTGGGATGAAAAAGAATACTATAAAGCAGTGATAGAATATGAGCATTCCGACGAAGGCGTATTGGAAGCCACTTGAGTTTTGCGCGAAATTCTGACACATGATCATATTTGCGTAAACCAAATATGAATCGAATACAAAAGTTTTGAAGTCGCTCAAGCTTTTCGAATTGGTCCTCGGTGAGATCTAGATAGCTGGCATCGGCATAGTCAAGAACAGGAAGAAGAAGAGATTGTGCAAGCCCAATCTTAGTGGCAGTTGGAAGAAAGTTACGCAGTCGTATTAGCGATCCTGCTGAGGCATACATCCGACGACTGGTTTCTTGTAATTGTGGACCCCAAGACAAGTTTTTATCCATGAATATGCCCAAGTAGCGAGAGTAACCTGGGACCCTAGTCCTGTTTGGCACCTTTTGGGTACGGAACACTAAAAAGGTACATGATATTATTCATAATAACAGCCTCAGTAATTTTTTAGTCTACGCAAGCAATCCTCGCGAATATTTTTGTGTCGTCATAAATTAGATATCTTCTTTTTATTACTTTATAGCAAAAAAAGTGGTTTTTTTTTCAGTAGCAGCCCGGAGTCTGGATTTGTGCCCGGTTAATGGCAATAGGTTCGCTCCCTATTACATGGGAATATAACATAACTGGCGAAATGTGGGTGTTACTACACCTATGCCTACCCCTTCGGGGAAATACAGGCGTGATGTTATGTTATGTTATGTTGATAAATATATAGCTTAGAGAAACCCTGTGTCCAATTTTGGAACGTGAAAGGCTGCACTTATTAATTGTTTTTTTGTTAGAAATAACTCTTCGTAAAATGATTCATCCGTCATCAATAGCGATTTAGATTTTTACTACTAATGAAAAGCAATAAGCTTTTGAAAGCGGAACTGCATCATAACTTCGCTGTATAATTTCTATTCGTTCACACTCAATAATAATAAATCATACAACTCATCACTACTCGCTGCGGTTTTGTTTGTCTTACGCCCACGTGCGAGCGAGAGAATGATTCATTCATTCATACGTTCAAATAAATATTGGATTTGTTAATTGCTTGGTTACAATTATTGTGTTATTGATATAGTTTGTAGTTGTTGTTGGTTTGCTTTTTGTTTGATTAATATGTATTTTTTCGTATCTAATCTCGAATTGTTTACTCATTTATTTTAACAGTACAAAAAATTGCTTATCTCTAAAGAAATCTGCAGAGAAATAAAGAGCTTTTGTTGCTCTTGTAGATAGAATTATAAAGCGAATATAGATTGTGAGAGATCTTTCATTCCATTCTGATCATGATTTGGCTACCTTATAAATATGTGAAAACTAGTCACCTTAATTATACACAGAACTAAAACCATATTATATGCAATTAGAATTGAATGCTTTGCAATCGATGAATTGCACTATTCGATTTGCAATCAGTAAAATAATGGAATCATATTACTCAATTGACAACAAAACTGATAGATTCTTTCCAAGAGACTTGCTCGTAAGGTGGCTCTTATTGCACCGTTTTTAGGTCAATAACGCAGCTTATAACGCACGCGTGGGTTTTTACTTTACATTATTGCACTAGTGCTTTTTACTTTATAGTTTATTTGTAAATCTCAGCAAAGAGTTTTTGCTGACCCGGCAAACGTTGGTCTGCCATATAATTTGTATCTGGCTAGGGACACACGAATCACCTAGCGGTATGAAATATACTTTACGAACTATTCTCATACCTACCAAATATACATCAAAAATTTCGTAAAAATTAGTTGAGACGTTTCGGAGGAGTGCGACCACAAACACCGGGACACGAGATTTTTATTACGTGGGGAAATCCACCCGGTGGCAGCCAATTGGTCATCCACTGCAACAAGTGCCGTAAAATCAAATTAATCATTTAGATTAATGTAATAAAGTTATATAAAGGTACTATACGGAGATAGCCAGGCAAAAGCTCATTCTAGATAAAAATACGAATTTTATATTTTTATTTATGAGTTATGTTTTTATATAAATTATGACCTTGCGTTTCACCGCCACCTCACCTAATGTTCAGCAATAGTGCGGTCGAATGTCATAAGTCCGCCAAAAGTCTAATACCAATGTTGTATTAAAATAGGAATTCAACCAGCTAAATTAGTGATAAACAATGAACTATAAATTACATAATAATATAGCTTGGTGGCGTTGTATGTAGTTTGATTTTACTCATTAGTGGACCTTTAGAAACCTAAAAACAGATATACAATAATTATATTTAATTGTCCACTGAGTGGGCCTGAGCGACTAGGCTCAGTGGGCATTCTATTTTAGTAATATGTAAATAGCGATTTCTTTAATTACGAAAAAGGTTATGTTTCTTAACAATAATACTGGGTAAATAAAAGAATCAGGCGTTACTTTGTGGAAATCCATGTCATACAAAATATGACCCAACGACGTTCGACTTTCGGGTCCGGGCGATCGACGAGTCAACATCTCATGAGGATGCTCCGTGCATTTATTTGTGGGCGGGAGGGCGTTGCTGCATGTTGCATTCAAGCTTGACGACCTGCTTATTTTCGCGGAATTAACACTTAATATGTTAACTTCATATTTTGTAATACTACTGGGGCCCTAGTACGTGTTTGGCACTTACCGATACTTCCATCGAATTCGATGACTTTCATTCATTTATCAGTAGCGCCCCTGGCGGATACGACGATTAAAAGTGTCAAACTGGCTTCATAAAAACACAATGAAACTGTAATCAGCTGTAATCATTAGTTCGGTATTGCCTCTCAGAAAATAATTAAAATTCTTCTTCCTGATTCACTTCTTGACCTTTCTGATTGTTCCAAGAATTTCATTTATATGGACTTTCTAAGAGCTAAATAACAAAGATCTTAATAAAAGAATCTTATTATTCCCGGCTGTAAAGATCTAAGGTCAACTGTACAAATTGTAATAAATCCAAGTAGTACCTACTAATTTATTTATAGCTGTTTAAGTAATAATCGTTATGCAACAGTCTAGACAAAGGCTCAAAATAAAAGAATGTTTAACTAAACCCATATTAGGACTTAGTTCACCAAAAATAAAAAATAAAGTAAAAACCGACTGCAAAAGAATAAAATAATTTGAGTGAAACAGTTTAGGAAGTAGGCGCCTTTGATTCGGTTTGACTAGAAAATATCGGTTCCTAAACTTTTTCACACAAATTATTTTTTGTTTTTAAAGTCGCTTTTTACTTTGTTTAAGTTCATTTTATTTTTAAGTACATATACAATACATAGAATTGCTTGCTGTCATCAATGTTTTTTTTCTTTTATCGTGTTGACATGAGCTACATAATGATTATAGCTCATCCCGTACGAAAAGATCAGCCACTCAGCAGGTTGGTAGCGAAGTGGTAGTGGTTGGTTGGTGTCATCTATTGAAGAGTTACCTTCTTTATCCACGAAGACCTTCATCAGATCTTCACCAAATTTAGATAGGACCATTTCGGGAGAAAATTGATTAAAAAAAAAAGAATCATCCAAACTGGTGCATATATTTCGGAGTTAAGCCCAAAAATATATTAAAAAAATATACAGATAAATTGAGAACCTCCTACTTTTTGAAGTCGGTTAAAAAAGGGCCAACAAAAAGGCCTGAAACCTTTTCATTTTGAGAAGTCCATGCCCAGCAGTGGGACAGTAATGGGCTGATGATAATGAATATCATTAGAATACCAGATATTTTTACCTTCTCCTTTCAAAGATTTTTTTCACGTTCCATTTCAATTTGTCACATTGCTATTTGTGCTTGAAATATTTAAAAACTAAGTGCACCAAGTTTTGGCTACTCGATCAGTCCATCTGTCGTAGGAAGAAGTAGTGCTGACCTATATACTGGCTTAGAGAAATACTTGGTACTTAGACTTGTATGGACAAGTGATGGATAACTTGTACGTGATTTAACGTGATATTTGGTTGGGAATTTTAACCAAAATATTTCTGCTGTCGATAGAAAACTCTCTTGAAATTTTTGTTAAATTTTATCAACCCCAAATTTGTCTTACAGCTTGGCAGAAAATAGAACAAAATGGGGGTGCTCTAATTATAAATAGTTGTTTAATAATTAACAGTAATAATTTGTACAGTCAATTTAAGCTTCATATCAATAAAAACTCTAAGTAAGATCGAAGAGAGGGGAAGGGGGTATCATTACTGAAGAATCGGGCCACTTCATATATTTTCGAGACGGAGACCAGCCATCCCGATAAAAAAACTGACTGGCAATGCACTGACAAAGATTAGAAACGAGTTCCATTTTTAAACTTTTTTTAAGCTGTATGTAAAACCATATAAATAAAGGAGATTAGCAGAGTAAGTCAAAATCCAATATATTACGATTAATGGGGTTATGTCTCAAGAGGGAATAAAGTCATAATAAAGCGGACGAGATTTCAAGTATTATTACCTGATTTTATTGTGAATATTGCCTAATAAATAAGTTATATCATAAAGACAAGTGATGTGGTAAATTGAGTTGATCTATTTTTGTCTAGGACCCCACGTACCACCCACCCACGTACCCACGCAGTTCGTTAATACTGCGTGGGTACGATAGTTATATCGCTCCCTTAATTGATGGTTTCTGCTAAATAAATATGGATTAGCCCAAAACATTGTTTGACCTACTACATACTAACCAGGTTGGCTGGTTGATAGGGAATGTCTAAAGTCATTCAATCAGTTAATGTCGTGTATAATGTATGTTAATGTAATGTACTTCAGATCGTCGGTTCATCTGGCGGGGGGGCGCCCTACGCTGCGTTTGCCGTACCGCAGTCTCCACTAAAGGACGCGTCTGCACCAGCTGACTCTGGGATGCTACTAAGAAATTCCTTGACAGAAAAATCCCAATAACACTTTTTGCCCGACCCGGGCATCAAACCCGGGACCTCACGATCTGCAGTTCAGTACGTTACCACTAGGACCATCGAGCTATAGATAGTCTAGGCCATGGAATAGATAGATAGAAAAGCTGACAAATTAAACGATCATTTAGATAATTGGCTAGAACTAGTACAATGGAATGCTCTCAACCATTCAACAGGTGTAATTAGGTGATTACACATGAAATACGTTACTAAACTACGATACTGAACTACGTCACTAAACAGATTAATACAGAAGCTGAACAAAGTAGTATACATTCACTATAATCGCGGCACGCTATAATGGCGTTTTTGACGTTTGCCTGCTCATGAAGATACGTAAATATTGACAGCTACGTATGAAGGAACAATTGCCGTACTTTATTGTCAATAGTGATGCACTGCTACAAAAAGATAATTTTTCAAATTTCGGATCTATTATTAAAATTCAAATTCTATTTATTTCTACTGTTTTTACTGTTTTCAGCAGAAAATGAATATAGTAATATGGATGAATCTGAATAAGAAATATTAAATATTTCATGTGTTCTACTAAAACATTTTTACAGAAGATACTACTACCTACCTACCTACCTGCTCATCAAGACTTACTTATACGACTTGCACTTGACTATATTTTTAGATAATAATTAGAAATGTGTCTGACAAAAACGCCATCATAGCGTGCCGAGGATATACTTAAGTTAGTTAATTGGATTAGTGAGAATGATAGATTAGCATAATTATGTGACAAAGTCCTAGTGAGGGTATCGCAATTTATAGCTGTGAAAAAATTCTGTACCCGTGAAAGTATATACTGCTACTCTTAGAATAACTAGGCTAAGAAACGCATTATTCACACGCGGAGTGAAGCAATTTCTGATTGGCTTTAAAAGGCTACGTTCGTACATTATTTGTGTGCCTGTGTGTGTGTCAGCGAACAATTTACGTACCGCTTACGGACACACATTGAATGTTTTTGCGCACATGTCTGATAAAACTGAGCGGAACTTTTAAATAAATTATGACTGATTGACTATATGTGCTAGTCATAAACTAAATGACTGATTGACTATATGTGCTAGTCATAAACTAAATGATTGATTGACTATATGTGCTAGTCATAAACTAAATGATTGATTGACTATATGTGCTAGTCATAAACTAAATGATTGATTGACTATATGTGCTAGTCATAAACTAAATGACTGATTGCCTATATGTGCTAGTCATAGATTATGACTGATTGACTATATGTGGCAGTAAAGTTCTGGAGTGGCGACCGCGTACTGGAAGGCGCAGCGTGGGTAGGCCCCCCACAAGGTGGACCGACGACCTGGTGAAGGTCGCGGGAATCCGCTGGATGCGGAAGGCACAGGACCGGTCGTTGTGGCGATGCTTGGGGGAGGCCCATGTCCAGCAGTGGACGTCTTTCGGCTGAAATGATGATGATGATGACTATATGTGCTAGTCATAAACTAAATGAGCAAGCAGTGGGGTAATTGTATAACGCACTAACTGGGGTGGTAGTACTGATGACAGTTTTCATTTTGAAATTTCAGCAATATATACAAATATATATTTATATAGCATTTTTTTTTTGTTTTGTCTTTTATTGAACCTAATGACATAATGAATTATGATATCAATTAAAAATCTCAAACACGTGGTAGTGATTTTGTGTACCTGACACACCTAAACGGGAGTACCGGCGGGCAAGCGATGTTGAACCGGACTACCGCATACCGCAGGCGTCGGCGTCGCTGGCAGGGGGGACCTCCGCTCTCCTTCATACCGCACCCCATCGTTGCTCTGTCTGGCGGCCGAGTTGAGTCACTATTAGAATTTATTACATTATGCCTTACCAGTAGATTATAAATGTTTCGCAGTATTACATCAGCCCTTTTCTTTGATCCATCAAGCAGGAATTCTAGAGGCCTTTGGCGATAGAAACGTTTCAGGAATTCGAATTTAACTCTATCACGTTTTACGTACCCTAAATTCTAAACTATAAACACAGAACAATCAAAACTTAATTTTATTTGTTTGGAAACTGATATAGGTAGGTACTGAAATGGAAAGGTTCGGGGAAATACCAAGCGTTCCAATAGAACACAATTTGAACAGAAGCGAATTTGCGACGGATCTTAAGAGGTACCCTATAGCTCAGTTACGTCCCAATCAGTAAAATAATAATTAGTCGATGAGTAGATCATTTATCGAAAATCTGGTTGTATCTATTGTTGTAGTAAAAGTATTGCAGTTTAAACAGAAACTATAAACTCTGCTGATTTTTTTTTTTTTTTTTTCGAATTGGCTACTCACAGGAAGCACAAGAGTGCTCTTTCTGCTTAACCGGGCTTTGGGGGCGGAGAGTCCCGTTAGGGACTCCATCCGCCGATGACAAACTCTGCTGAATATAGTTCGCTGTATTTGTAGATAGATTTTTGACGACGTCTGTGGTCTAGTGGTTCGAGGGTCAGACTGCTGATCACGAGGTCGTGAGTTCGATTCCCACAGGACACAAATATTTTTGTGATGAATATAAGTGTTTGTGTTGGTCTGGGTGTTTCTCATGTATCATAAGTTTAAGTATGTATTTACAACAACAAAAAAACATGTATTATGTCCACTGTCTAGTATCCATAGCACAAGTTCTGCTTAGTTTGGGACTAGATGGTGCTGCCAAAAATATTTATTTATTTATAGAAAAAGTGCCAAAAGTGGCCGTTTTTCGCATTTTTTCTATCTATAAATACAGCAAACTATATTTAACCGAGTTAATTGTTTTTGATTAAGCTACAGTATCTTTACTACAATTCTGTTAAACCAGATTTTCGATAAATTTTACAATTTAAAACATAACATAACATCACGCCTGTATTTTCCCCGAAGGGGTAGGCAGAGGTGTATAGCACACCCACATTTCGCCAGTTATGTTATAGTCTCATGTAATAGGGGGCGAGCCTATTGCCACTAACCGGGCACAAATCCAGACTCCGGGCTGCTACTACTAATTTAAAACATACATCAATACAAACCATGTCAGCAAATCTTGCCCAAGCGCGGAAATATTGAAAAACCGCTGTATGGCTGTGTTACAAAGAAAACTTAAGTGGACTTCGATACGCCAAACAAAACGCCAAACAATGAAACTTAAGTGATCGGTAACAAAACGGAAAAAACAACCCTGAATCGGAAATACTGTGCATACTTATCAACAATGGATGAATGCTCTCGCATCCCGGAATCTCCATGGATACTAGTAATTGGGAACCACTCATTGTACAATAAGAGCATCGAGCCAGCGTACCTTTGTCAGAACTCTCATTGTGTATCAGCTATTATTATTATTGGAAGATTATAAAAGAAATACACGTGAAATAAAAGATCATTATCAACCATAATGACTTGAAAGACAGCTAAGTATTCAGTTTTGATAACATACTTAGAACAGCTTATTGACAAAAATATTTTTGGAACATTTTGTTTTTTCGTCAGAAAGTAAAAGAGAATACCTACATCAATTTTCATTTTATTTTATACATTTGAATATAACAGAAAATTCTCTCGTTTCGATGGCCAAGACAAATTTTAGATAAGAGCATGTTAACATTACATGTACAAGGAACATTTTCAAAAAAAACACAAAAAAATAATAGGACAGTAAGTTAAATATTTATAAAACAAAACATTAGAGACCCTTCAAGGGTTTCCATTACAATATATCCTTATTGACAATGCATTATGCGATTTCCATGGGATAGTGGAATCTAATTTGACGGAAACTTTTTATGTGTACACAAAGCCGTAAACAACAGGTAGTCGCTTTTGTCCCAAAAAGATAAAAATAGAATTACACGTCTATTTTCTTTAGCTACTCGTTATTCGATTCTTCTTCATAAATTTCAGCCTTTTAATCATCGAACAGCTCACCATTATTAACAGCCTACTTAAATCCAAATAAATTTCAAGTATAATTTATTCTCATAATACGATAATAATACCTTCTCTTATTAAATCGATTAACGAGTACATCGATAACTCCCTTTGCATCAACAATTAATTTACATTTTTCATTAACAACAGGACTTGGGGCAGATAAAGTATGATCCCATAAAATCTCATCACATATCTTTTAAACGAACAAATAAGCCCATTATTGTAATTTTCATCCATTCGTTTATATTTGAATGATTACATTCGTTATCACGAGCACTATGGTCATTAATCAGAAATAATGGTTTTACTTTATATCCGAAGTTGGAGAGATAAACGTTATGACTGGAGATGTAAATTGACAAGATGAAAGTTTGATTTCCTACAGACAGAGAAGTTCTTTGTTTATTCCTAGATATCTCTTCGAGTGCAATACCATCTAAAACAATACAGGCCGAACTGATTTTTTTTAAATTAATCTTGAAACTTCTGCAGATAGTCTAAACTTTTATCTTAAGTATTAAATTATCTACACTTGGCTCAAATGAGTAAAGAAATAGATATGTTTGAAAGAATCATGATCGCTCAGTCTTAGAGATGGCTGTATAAACACGTCGTCATTGTTAATGATATGACTAGTAAAGTGGGGTTCCACAGCTAAGTACTCGAAAGAGCCCTTAATTTTCATAAATAGGACTTGATGGAACTAAATGGATGCGAAAACCTATTTAATGCTAATGATACTTGCCTAGAAAGATTGTGACTTATATTATCAGAGTAAGTATAATGAAGATTTCTGGTAATTACTTATTAACAATGTACTAAGTTAAATAATAGCAGAAATAAAAGACAAATTGCAGTTTGAAAAAACAATACAACGCATGATAGCATAGCATAGCATCAATAAAAAGAACGAAGCTCTTAATATAATCAGTCATAGGAATTAGCTAATAACCGTTAATAATCCAGCGTGTCCACAATACACCCACTAAGACAACGTGAGAATCAACTAACTACAATCAGTCATACTGAGCCCAAACCAGACGTAAAACCTTGTTTAAAATAATTAAACATCTTCATACAAGGTCGAATAAAATGTTTCCACCACAAGTTGACAGTGAGAAATGAGCTTAAGTTACTGAAAGGACTCCTGTAAATCATGTTTTGATAAATTTCAAATAAGTTTCTATCATAAATGAAAATGAAGAAGCACAACAATCAATAATGATGAGCAACAAAGTTAAAGGAAAGTTTTAAGTAAGAAAGGTTACTGACATATTTGAAAAAGCAAACTCATTCGTAAGACATCTAACTCAATTTGAGATTAAGATAAGTTTGAATTAACTTGTAAGGAATCTAGTCGTGCATTCAAAAATAAAAGGATCTGATTGAAAATTATGATAATTCTTCAGTAGAGTTAGGGTATACTTGTGAGTTTGAATAAGTATATGCGAGGAATTGTTTCAGGGTTTTGTTTTTTAAACCTGCTAATATTTTATTCAGATAGTGGTATCTAGAGTGGATCTGTTGTGAGTTTTGGGTGAAACTCACTACAGAGTGGATCCGAAAGGCACGCGTTTACCTATCGGTATCGTACGCATCGTACAAATCGCATTAAACGAATCCGAATAGCATAGTGCGTCTATTCGCGGCATACGGATTGCCAACGAATTTCTATGAGCAATTGGATTTTCAATATTGACTGAATTATACTGGATACCGATGAAGTCATCCGCATTTTTTACTACAGTGCGATCCGTCCGTTGCGTACAATACCGAAAAGTGGACGCGTGCGTGCCTTAAACATCCGAAAACGAAAACGCAGTCGGCCCAGAACTGTGGGATGAGCTGGACTCCTACTTAAGGATTTGCCACAAAATGCCATAGACCGCGAAAAGTAGGAGAAAGGAAGGAAGGCTTTTGCCGTCCAGTGGGACAAAACAGGTTTGTAAACAAACAGTATTCGCTTTGCCAAAAAAAACACGAAATTAATATCCAATCTATCCACGATTTACCCTACTAGAGATAGAAATTTGACATATTTTGTATGGAGCTTATGTCAAATTTCTATCTCTAGTAGGGCAAATCGTGAATAGATTGGATATTAATTTTGGCCGTTAAACGTTTAAAGCGTGTTGTTTTGAAATGAATGTGTTCAATGTGAAATAGCTACAAGGAATAGCAGTCATTTGTCAGAATGGTAGTGAAATAGCCTGCGTGACTTATGTTATAACCTGTGAGAAGTGGTTAGTTGTATTATATACGAGCCACTTTCTCACGTGAGGTGCTTGAAAGCTGGTACATTTTTGTATGTAATAAGTTTTCCAATGAGATATTTTATTTGTATTGTTTTATTCTGTTAGGTAAGCAGCGATTATTATTAATTCAAAGTAAAAAAAAAGCTCTATACCATCCCTAATTACACTACACAGCATAGTATGTATGACACTATTTTAACTTTTCTATTACTGGCGCCACTTTCAAACTTCCTCTGATATATTAATTTCTTACTTTATCCATTTTTGTCACTCCACACATCCATTTCAACATTATCATCTCTGCTACATGCAATCTTCTTTCATCCGTCTTTTTCATGGCTCAGCAGTTTGTTGCTAAACGCAATAAAAATAAAATTGTAATGAAAATATAATCAATATTCCTCTGAAGTACAGTCGGAGGGTTAGACTTTAGTACCTACGTACAATACAATTGATAGTACTTGCAAGATGGGACCATTTATTGGAAACTTGGAACGCTTAATGAGAATAGCATACGAGTCCAACCCAACCCGTGGGCCGATAAATTCCTACGCGTAGAACCTAATGACACGGGTCTTAAAGGGCTACCGTTGGTATTTTAAAGATATTGCGGCACCATTGACCTGAAGGGTCGGGTTATAATTTTGTTCATAATTTTCTGATAATGTTAACAACTTACTTTGTTTTATTTTATTTTAATTGCATTTAACAACAAACTGCTAAGAGTGCTAAGCCATGAAAAAGACGGATGAAAGAAGATGTAGCAGAGATGAAAATGTTGGGGTGCTGGCCAGAAAACCTCCACGTGTGTCTGACGGCTGCTTGTCCCTCTGGACACGTCTGGAGGGAACGGCAGTTGTCAGGCCGGTGCATCCTGGGTACGGGCAATATTCATCCTTTCGAGGGACATTACTATCCTTCGGGGGATCGTATTGCCTGTGGCGAATATTCTGGCGCGGGAGGGGCCCGTTCTGGGCAAGTGGGGCGTTGCTCCGCGTGCCCCTCTGATGTTAGCAGAGGGCACAGTGGAGGAGCAAGGACGGGCTCGGTGTGCACTCACCCTGCCACTGGGCAGGCAGCGGGGGGACTGTGTCCTTCCCTGCCCCCGTCGATCTCGTAACCCCAGTAGGAGTGCTGTGGTTACGTCTCGCGGCTCTTATTGGGGCCGAGGGTCTTGGCTTAATCGCCCGGACCGTGAGGAAGAACACCTCTATAAAAAATTACCCCGAATCTCAAGCGGCGGCGCACCGTGAGGGGATGTATGGCTGACGGGTGTTCCATCGGAACGTTCAGTCTCTAGTGCGACCTCCGCCAGGGTACCAGCCGACCCCCTGGCGGGTTACGTTAGGCTTATCCGGGTACAGGGGGCACTGCCCGGATGGACCGTTTATATCCCCCATACTCGTGGGAACTGCATGGATACACTAAAAAATAAAAATGTAGACGTTCAGGAGGTGGATGCTGTGTCAGAGCCTGATACAGCATCGCATGAGATGGAAGCAGTGGCTTTTAAGGAGCCAAGAGCTGTGTTGGCCAAACTAGATGCATTGTCTGAGACTGACGATGCATCCGGGGCCATGAGCGCCTCGAGCGAAAGCAGCGTAAGAAGCTCTTCGCGCCTCTGGCGCAAGCGCTCACGCGCTGATAAGGTGCACTTGGGTTCGGATTCGGCTTCCGGTGATGAGGCCGTTCCGGCCCCAAAGAAAAAGTCCTCTGGTCGTGGCAAGGGCCGGCCGGCGTCAGTGGGCACATATGTGGGCATGGCAAAGGCCAGAAGGGAGTTGGCAGCAGCCCAGAAGGCTGCTGAAAAAGCGGAAAAGCTTGCAGAGGACGAGCGGGAGGTCGCCGAGCTTACCCGGAAAGTTATAACTGGGAAAGTGACTCACCCGTCAGTGTCCTCTGCGAGTGCCGAGGAGGTGGAGGCGGAGGATAAGACCGCCAATGCCCTCAACCAGCAGATGCAGGACGCCGTGGAAGCCATTAAAAAGGTCTCCAGGGTGTCCAAGGGCCTAAGCGGTGTCAATCAAAAGGCCCTTAAAGAGGCAACTGCCTCCATCGTTGAGGCTGCGGAAGCTTTGCTGAAGCGCACCTCCTCAGAGGAGACGGCCAAGCTCCAGGCCGAGAACTCCCGTCTGGCAGTTCAAATGGCCCAGCTCCGCAAGGAGCATAATGAGCTCAGGGCAGAGCTGGAGAAGGACCGACGCCTGCGTCAGGAGGAAGGTCACCCCGTGCGGTCGATGCAATCTGGGGAGCCCGACTTTATCCGTAGCATCGTCCGGGAGGAGATGGCGAGGATAAACGACGTCTCGGAGGGGAGGTCGTTGCGCCCGCCACTGGCTGCAGACCGCAGAAATGCAGAGCAAGCGCGTGCGCCATCATACGCGGCGAAAGCCGCAGCACCGCGCTTGCTGAAATCGTCGGTTCCGCCAGCATCGTCAGCTTCGACCACCCAGGCCGCGGCAGCCCCGAGCCAGTCCCTGGAGCCCACACAAGGGCAGAAGGGTAAGGGGAAAGGGAAGGGAAAGGGAAAGGGCAAGGGTGGAGCAGCCACTGAGGCTGCTGCCACCAATGCAGTTGCTGAGGGGCGTCAGACGACCTTCGAAACCCGCGAGGGTGGTTGGGAGACCGCCGGCGCCAAAAATAAGAAGAAGAAGGCGAGGCGCTCCGCTAAAAAGAAGGCGGAAAAAGCGGCAAAGGCCGCAAAAAAGGAGGCTAACAGGCTCCAAGCACACAGATCCTCGGCTGTGGTGCTCACATTACAGCCTGGAGCGGCGGAGAGGGGTTTGACCTACGCCGGGATCATGGCGAAAGCGAAGGCTGAGGTTCAATTCGATGACCTCGGCATACCGGGCCTACGGTTGAAACACACCGTAACCGGGGCTCGCTTGCTAGAGATTCCCGGCGCCACCAGCGGTCCAAAAGCTGACACACTTGCCGAGAGGTTGAGGGCGTCACTTTTGGCAGAGGAGGTCCGGGTGTCCAGGCCCATGAAGTGCGCAGATTTGCGAATTTCGGGCCTGGATGACTCGGTCACGACCAAGGAGGTCGTGACAGCCGTCGCGAGGGTAGGCGGCTGTCCTCCAGAGCAGGTGAAGTCAGGCGAGATTCGCGCTGGCTTCACCGGCTTAGGGACAGCTCTCGTGAGCTGTCCTGTCGCGGCGGCCCAAAAACTTATGGAGGGCCGTCGGCTGCTGGTGGGGTGGGTATCGGCGCAGGTGAAACTTTTGCCAGCCAGGCCTCTGAGGTTTTACCGGTGCCTGGCGGGTGGTCACGCGGGGGCACTGTGTACCGCGGGGGTCGACCGCAGTGGTGTTTGTTTCCGCTGCGGTCAGCACGGGCACTTCGCCAGCTCGTGTCAGGCGGCGCCGCACTGTATTATCTGTGCGGCAGCAGGCAAGCCGGCGGAGCACCGGGCGGGCAGTGATGCCTGCGCCGAGCCCATCAAAAAAGGTAAAAGGGAGCGCAACAAGAAGGCCGCACCCAATGGCAGCAAAAAGCCGCCACAAGGAGGCGAGGGGGAGGCGTCGATGGATACCCAGTAATGGCTCCAAATCTGCGCCTCCTTCAAGCCAACATCAACCACTCCGCCAGGGCTCAGGACCTTTTGCTTCAGAGCATGGCGGAGTGGTTGATCAACGTCGCCGTGGTCGCCGAGCCGTACTATATCCCGCCCAGGGACGACTGGGTTAGTGATAGTGACGGCTTGGTGGCCTTAATCTCGCGGGCCGCTGCTGGTTCCCCATCCTTCGAGAACATCACGAGGGGTCGGGGACACGTAGCGGCTCTTTTCGGGGAGGTAGTGGTCGTGGGTGTATATTTTTCCCCCAACCGATCTCTCGCTGACTTCGAGGATTTCCTCGTGGGGTTGGGCATCGTCGTCAGCCGCAGCCAACCACACCCAGTGCTTGTCCTCGGGGACTTCAATGCCAAATCCACGGCTTGGGGTTCCCCGGCCACGGATGCGCGGGGTGAGGTGCTCGAGGAGTGGGCTGTGGAGTCTGGGTTACTGCTCCTTAACCGGGGTTCCGTCCAGACGTGCGTTCGGCGGTGGGGTGGATCCATAGTGGACATCTCGTTCGCTAGTCCCGCTGTTGAGCGCCATGTCCAGGGCTGGCGTGTGATGGAGGAGGTGGAGACGTTGTCGGATCACCGTTACATCCGATTCGACGTCTCCGCCCAGACCTCTGTCAGCCCAGTCCAGGCGGCCCCGGTCGGGGTCGGTCCGCGTTGGGCTCTTGCCAAATTGAACCGGGAGGCCCTCCTGGAGGCCTCGATCGTACAGACCTGGGTGACAGCACCGGACAGGCCTGTCGATATCGATGTGGAGGCTGGGTGGTTCCAGGAGGCGATGACGCATGTTTGCGATGTGGGGATGCCTAGGGCTAAGCCCGGTCCTGTAAGGCGCCAGATGTACTGGTGGTCCTCGGACATAGCGCAACTGCGTGTTGCATGTGTGAACGAGCGACGCCGGTACACCAGGTTCAGGAGGCGGTTCAGGAGGCGTCCCCGCACCCCGGAGGAGGCAGACATAGAGGAGGAGCTGTACGAGGGGTACAGAGCAGCAAAGGTGGCCCTTCAGGTGGCCATCACAGAAGCCAAGGTGGCAGGCTTTGATGCCATGCGGGCGACTCTGGATGCAAATCCGTGGGGGCGTCCATACCGTATGGTACGGGGCAAACTTCGCCCGTGGGCCCCCCCACTATCCCAGAGTCTCCGGCCTGAGCTGCTGGAGGGTGTGGTGAGCGCTCTGTTCCCTTCAAGGGCGGAGCACACCCCTCCGCCGATGGTTCCTCCTCACATGGTGCCTAGCGCGGACGACGATGACGACGTGCCCGAAGTGACCCGGGAAGAATTGATGGCGGCGGTGAAACGGCTTCAAGCCAAAAACACCGCCCCAGGGCCCGATGGCATACCTGGCCGAGCATGGGTCCTGGCTCTGAAGGCCCTTGGACCCCGATTGGGAGGGCTCTTGAGCGCATGCTTCGAGCGGGGCCAGTTTCCACGGAGGTGGAAGACTGGCAAACTGGTCCTGCTGAAGAAGGAGGGGCGCCCGGCAGACTCACCATCTGCATACCGCCCCATCGTGTTGCTGGACGAGGTGGGCAAGCTCTTTGAGAGAGTAATTGCAGACCGCCTTGTCCAGCACCTGATTAGGATGGGGCCAGATCTGGCAGACAACCAGTTTGGTTTCCGCCGGGGGCGCTCAACTGTGGACGCTATCATGCGCGTGAGGGCTCTGGCGGAGAGAGCAGTGGCCCGGGGGGAGGTTGTTTTGGCGGTGTCTCTTGACATCGCCAACGCTTTCAACACCTTGCCCTGGAGTTGCATTAGGGCGGCACTCGAATTTCATCGGGTGCCGACCTACCTCCGCCACACTATCGGGGCCTATCTGACGGACAGGGCCGTCATCTACCCGGGTCGGGAAGGATGGGGTCGGCGAGAGATGTCGTGCGGTGTGCCACAGGGATCGGTTCTGGGGCCGCTTCTGTGGAACATCGGTTACGACTGGGTGCTGCGTGGTGCTCTTCTCCATGGCGTCGGCGTAACATGCTACGCCGACGACACGCTGGTCACGGCGAGGGGGAAGACGCTCCGGCAGGCGACCATGCTGGCGACAGCGGGGGTTGCGCAGGTCGTTGGAAGGATCCGGCGGTTGGGTCTCGAGGTGGCTCTACACAAGTCTGAGGCTCTGTGTTTCCACGGGCCTCGAATGGGGCCACCCCCGGGATCCAACATAATGGTAGGAGGCGTCCGCATCGGCATCGGGTCGACGATGAAGTACCTGGGACTCGTCCTCGATAGCCGGTGGGGCTTTGGGCCGCACTTTCAGCGGTTGGCACCCAAGCTGATGGGGGCCGCGGCTGCGTTGTCGCGGTTGCTCCCAAACTTGCGGGGGCCAAACGCCTCCTGCCGGAGGCTCTACGTGGGGATCGTACGGTCCATGGCCCTTTATGGGGCCCCAGTGTGGGCGGACACCCTGACACGCTGTAACGTCGTGCTGCTACGTAGGCCGCAGCGTGCGATGGTAATCAGGGTGATACGGGGATATCGTACGATCTCCTTTGAGGCGGCGAGCCTCCTAGCCGGATCAATGCCCTGGGATCTGGAGGCGAGAGACCTTGCGCTAAGGTATCACCAGCGCGAGGACCCGCCTGATCGGAGCGAGGTCCGCCAGATCCTAGTTGCTGAATGGGAGGAGCGACTTGCGCAACCCAGCGCAGGGCACGCCGTTATCGCGGCGGTAAGGCCCGTCATGGAGGAGTGGCTGGAGAGGAGCCATGGTGCCCTCACCTACCGGCTGACGCAGATACTCTCGGGGCATGGTTGCTTCGGTAAGTATCTGTGTCGCATAGGCCGGGAGCCGACGCCCGAGTGTCATCACTGCGGAAGCTGCCCAGAGGACACGGTGCAGCACACATTGGCGGAGTGCCCAGCTTGGGCCGCGCAGCGCCGTGACCTCATCACTGCAGTAGGCGGCAGCGATCTCTCGCTTCCGGCCGTGGTTCTGTCTATGGTCGGGAGCGAGAGCGCTTGGGAAGGCGTCGTCTCCTTCTGCGAGGAGGTTATGCTCGCTAAGGAGGCGGCGGAGAGGGTTCGAGAGGCGATGTCCTCTCTTCCCATCCGCAGGAGACGACCTGGGCGTCGTAGGAGGGCGTATGCCGACCTCCAGCCACCCTAGGTGTGGGCCTGCGGGCGGCGGACTCGGGGTGGCCCGCCGCCCGACCAGTTAAGGCCCGTGACGGTGGCGCGTAGTGTTCCGCGCGCGCCAGTCAAGAGGAGGGTGCGGCCGTTGTGATTGCCGCACGGGGAGAAGGGGCTCGCCTGCCAGTGGCGAGCCGGGACCTGCCGGGGATGGTTGGGCGAATACGGGAGTATTTCCCACGCCCCCGGCCAAGGTTGGTAGAGGAACACCGTGGTGGTTTTTAGTCGGTAAGAGTCCGACACTGGCTCCGCCTTCCCCGGGCGGAGTGCGTCCATGAGGATTTTCCCCACGGAAAAAAAAAAAAAAAAAAAAAAAAAGAGATGAAAATGTTGACACGGATCTGTGGAGTGACAAGAATGGATAATAATCCAAGACAATTATAATTTTAGTATGTGATGTCATTATAAATATAATATTATGATAATATCAAAAGCTATTCCTGCTTAAAATATTATTTTTTCTTAAAAACGATCTCTAAATTTTTCTCATAAATCAGGACAAATTAAAGCTCTTACCACATAGCACATTTTAGGAATCCTTTAAAAGCCGTGGCAAGTTATTTGCTAAATCTTTTTAGTACAGTTAGTATGTTTGTTGAAAATACCAAATAAGTATTTTCCTTACCCGGTTTCCATTTCAGGCTCGAAGGCCTACGACGAGACGGCGCCACAGGCTATCAGGCTACTCTCTAATAGATATAAAGATTACTTTGTTATTGGAATTGCAATTGCTGTGGTCATAGAATTGAATTATTTGAATATTATGTTAATTCATATTTCTCGGGTCGTTCGGTTTGGTATATGGTATTACATTTCGTATTTATGAATATTCGTAATTAAGATTATTGTCAAATAGAGTAATGGGATTTGTCATTTTAATGTACAACTTCGTATTTTAAATTACTATACAATGTGTTGTTACGTTGAAATAACTGAAAACTTCTTTAGGGGTCATTGTACTCACCAGTATGAACAACTTTTACTATCGGACTAAGCCTGAAATCACGAAAAAATAATCATTCCCTACATTTTGTCGATTTATGTGAATACAAATGTAGCAACTGATTTTTTTTCGCGATTTTAGGGTTGGTCCCTTAGTAAAAGTTGTTCATACTGATGAATACAATTACCTCTTAAGAGGTTTTAGTTATTTAAATAACACGTTGTTTATACATCACTAGCACATTTTTAGCTTCTTTGAATCTGAGAATGTAGAGTAATACAAATTAAACTTTCGTGATCAACGCTGTAGTTTTCAACAACTGTTGCCAAAATAGAAGTAAGAAGACCAGAATTACTTAAGAACTCGCTGTTCGAAGAGCTGCAAGTTTTGCTACGTCTTCTTAGAAAACTATTCATTCGAAAACTATTTGCTGCATCACGTAAATTAAAATTAATAAGACTACTCGCTTCATCCAAAGTTATACCAGAGAAGAGATGTCTAAAGTTAGAATTCTGCAATGTATGACTAGTGGCGCTCCCGTTTTGTATATGTCGTAGGATAATATGGATGCGGAAGGCAGAGGACCGAGTGTTGTGGCAACACTTGGGAGAGGCGTATGTCCAGCAGTGGACTGCGATAGGCTGAGTTGATGATGATGATGATGTAGGATAATCGGACAAATCAAATATTTGCTGAAATCCTGGGATTGCAAAATACCGGTTTTTTTTTATAGTATAGAATGGCGGAACGAGCTAAAGGCCCACCTTATGTTTAGCGGTTACCTTTGCCCATAACAACTTCAATACCACCTAGGCTGTTACCTAAATGGTACTGCAAGTCGGTTCGCCAAACCACAGGCCAAACTGAGACATGAAGATGGAAAGTCTCATGTGATTGTAATTTCACCGGCACCCGTACCCTTCATACCGAAACACAGTAATGCAAGCATGACTGTTTGGCGGAGAAGTTGGTACGGTGGTAGTACTTCCACGGACGAGCTCTTTCACAAAGGAGTTCTACTACTACTAATTTTGAATATGTATTACATGACAGTTATGTAGTTACTTTTATTGAATCTGTGTAATTTAATGGCAAACTTTATAAAATTGAGATGATAATAATCAAAGACATTTGTATACTGTAATAATATTATTTAATTATTTTAATTATGACATCTGTTAAATTTATGACATGCTTATTATTATAATTTTTTTTTTTTTTTTTGTTACATTCGAATTTGACATTTATTTGCTATTGTGACTTTTATTTTATTTTGCTACAAGTTTATATTGTGAACTTTATTATTTATGAAACCACTGACGTGTAAATTAAGTTTACAAATAAATGAATATGAATATGAGTTACAGTAAGCAAAAGTTTGGCTACATCTAACAAACTTTTTTTTGTATTTTCGTTCTCAAAATACAAAAAAAGTTTAATGAAATAAATATAACGTTCTTAACTACATTTTTACAAGTCGAAACTAAAAACCGAAACAATTTTTTTTTATATCGATATATTATGACAATCAGGTCAAGAAAAACAGACAGGTGTTCCTGCTATGTTCGTAAAACGTTATGAACATTAAAATTATACTTATTTTATCAAGGTCTTTGACTAATAATCTGGAGATAACACAAATTATAAACCATATCGATGCTTATCGTCTTGATAAATTTCTTTTCAATTATGATCGGACAAGAATTTAATAAATATTTGAATAATTTCGATTTACGTAAACTTTATTTTACCCGAACCAGATGAACCGATATTGAAACTTTATATTAAATCGAGAAATCTTATGAATTAATTCAAGTAATACTATCATATGCCCGCAGCTTTGCTCCCATCGTATGAAAGATAAACTTTAAAAAAGTAAAAACCGACTTCAAAAATAATAAAATATTCGTGTAAAACAGTTCAGAAAGTAAGTGCCTTTGATTTAGTTTGATTTAAGAAAAAAATTGGCACCGACTTCCTAAACTGTTTCACACAAATTATTTCATTATTTTTAAAGTCGTTTTACTTTTTTAAAAGTTTATATTATTTTTCTATTTTGAGTGACATAAACAATACACAGCCAAGCGATTTCTGCAATCGCGGGTGATTTGCTGTGATCCATTGAGAGTTCCCATCGCTAACTCCGAAGATCGTCATCATATCTTGACTAAATTTAAATGAGACCATCTCAAGAGCATTATCTTTTCAACCAAAATCCACATTTGACCGAGTAATCGCGTAACAAACATACAAAAACATATAGTCGAATCAATTCGACAGGTTCAGGTTCTCAAGAACCTCCTCCTTTTTTTAAGTAAAAAAGTATTCTACATCTTTATCCAGGACATGGTATATCTGTGTCAAATTTCATCTATATCACTTTAGTGGTTTTTGCGTGATGCTCGAACAATCAAAAATACGATTACAGTTTTATAATAGTTAGGATACTCACTCATTGGAAGCAAATAGATAAATCGAGAGCTCATTTAGCCGAGAAAAAACTTATAAGTGGTGGGTGATAAGATATTTTTATTGATTTATGGACACTTAGCAGGAATTTAAAAAAAGACTGAAACTGCTGAACTAGAGAGAAAAGGTTTTAAATTAAAAAAGAAAAGCCATACCCAAATCCTACAAATAATCGTAATAGTAATATATCTACTCGTATACATATAGAATAACTTAATCACAAGAACTGGTCACTAGGACACACTTTCCGGGAGAAAAAGGGTTATTAAAAATGTGTCCATGATCAATCACAAGATGAACCTAATAAACATGTTCCATGAAACAATTTCACTCAAAACAATGAAGATAAACATTTAAGACGAGCATCCCCTTTCGCCAGAATTTAGGCAAAGTAAGCTGTTAATTTGAAACCAGATTAATTAAAGAAATCTGGTCGCAGAAATCTGCCTCTTCCCAATTAAAGATTATCTTACTTCAACACCCTTGCCCTTGAAAGGTTGGAAGTCGTCCATTTATTGACTTTTTGGACAAATTTCTCCTTCTAGTTATATGATAATTATAGCCTTAACATTACGTGCGAAAAACGACAATGGATCCAATATTATCTATGGAGCTTCGAAAAATTCGGTACATTTTTTTTAGATTTTGTTCGCAGAACAAGGAAATGAATAAAATGTTTTGTTTTCCATACTTCAAGTTAAGCACTACACGGCTATCAGTAGCTTTTACGACACAACATAAGCTCGGCTTTACGACAACAATTTGTGGGAAAATATTACCGCAAATCTTATCAGATTAATTCTTCATATCAGAACTGTTTAGGACGTTAGCTTCCGTTGCCCTACTAGCTCTGAAAGCTTCATAATGAATAACCAATCAGTGGGGCAATTGTGTAATGCATTCACTTTGAAATTAGCTTTCATTTTGAAAATAAAGCAATATTCATGGCGTGCTACGTAGTTGCCGATAAAATGGATTGTCAAAACATACAGAGCAATGAACATTGACATCCAGATGATTGCGATCGTGAATGAGTTACGCAATTTGGCAGTAGGTTTTGTTCTAAGCTTAATGAAACAAGATCCAATTACAAACAGTAATCTGCTACCTTACCTTTATAAATAAGATGAGGGCCAAATCCGATTTTTTCATGGAATCGGGTAAACAACCAGGGTTTTTGGGCTTATTTAAATCGGGATAAAAAAATCTGCTGGGGAAAATAAGGTCTTTGAATTAGCATAATCCCATATTATGATCCTTTTGTTTAAAAAGCAGTATGAAGTGGCTTGTTTCCGGATATATTTTTTTACCTTTCGTGGGCCGTAACCTGTAGAAAATACGCCGTTTCCCACAAAGAGGTTGTGAGTGGTTTAATTTAAAGTTGGTCTACGTTTTTAAATGGATGACAGTGAAGTTCACGGCCCACCTAATGCGAAGCGGTTGTAGAAACTTTTCACATTCTGCCATAGTTATAACCATCTTGTCATCATTTCAATTATATGCATTCTGGATCTAGGAAAAGAAAGAACTTTTAAATGTGTATCTTTCTATTTTATTAAGCTTTTAGCGAGGTTTATCAAATTAAATGTAGCCTTCAGCTAAAACTCATTGCCAAAAATAAAATAAACTTGGTAAAAAATATATAACGCTTTTAACATATAGAAGTTTCGCCAAACTGTTCAGTGTAATTTCAAACTATGTGGCTCATAGATATAAAATAAATTATGTAATTATAAATTTTGTATTTATTCATAGCAACTGATGAATGTTAACTATAAATTACTAATTGAATCGATTTGAATATCTTGTGCCCAGGGATAAACCCTGTCGCACAGCTACTTCTCTTCTACTCCGTACTACGCGTCATACTTCTAGCCGTTACGATGGTTCTTTTACTATCCGTGCAGTGCGACTATGGAACTCCCTCCCACACTCACTACGTGACAGCCCCTCTCTGAACGTATTTAAGAAAAGAATTAAGGAGCATTTTCTTTCTCACTAATTGATAATACATATTTATTTATTATATATGTAGGTATATTATAGGTTTATATAAGTAGGTATAATTAAGTAATAGGTATGTATATATAGTTTTATATTTATTTGTATATAGGTATATGTTGTTGGTATGTTATTTTATAATTTTAGATGAACATTAGTTATGTACACTGAAAGTTACCCTCAGTTTTACATTTTATATTTGCTCTATCACTCAAAGGTTTGCTGGTAGAAAACTCAATTATGAGTTAAGCTCGCCTTTGTACATGTAATTTCAAAACTATTATGTATTGTTGTGATATTTTTTGTGTGCAATATAGAATAAGAATAAGAATAATTGGATAAGATCATGTTCAAAAGTTTTATTAATTAAAAGTGATTTAATCAATATTATCTAAGGTGTTTGAGTACATAAGTTATCCAAAGATTTAGGTACTTATCCATTATAGTTATATTAGGTAATTAATATATTTTATTGGACGATTTATTATGAAAAGATTTAAAGTGTCATTAATTAGATTGCTGTAAGCATACGGCAAAATAATTCTTAAATGTTACATTCACAAGATTATTTATGTATATTTCATTGATTAACTTGGCAAATTAGGTACATAAAAACGTACGTTTATTGAACAAGTATGTTTATTGAATTTTTAGTAAAAACCAAAACTTTAAAAGTAACAAGAAGCTAAATAAAATTGCCCCAACTAACCAATAAAACTCTATTTTTTTATGCTGCTAAACAGTAATGCTTGCATTGCTGTGTTTCGGTGCGAAGGATATGGGTGCTGGTGAAATTAGAATCACATGAGAGCTTCTTCATATCTGAGTCACTGAGGTAATATGTACTACGTACTAGAGTAGACATTACGAACAAAAATATCGCGCAACTTGCTGGCCGCGGAGCACGCGCGGCGCGAGCGTGGCTAAGCGAGTGAGAGGGCAGGAGCTCTAAAACGTGCTGGTTACGTGCTACAAACATTTTGTTCGAGGTGTCTTCTCTAGTACATCTGAGTTTGGCAAACGCGACTTGCAGTACCATTTAGGCGACAGCCTAGGTTGCTTTGCAATAGTTATTGGGAAAGGTATAACTACTTAACATCAGAAGGCTAATTGTCTTAATTAAAAACGTACAAAATATAGTTCTAAACGAACCTCAATGCCTTAAATCTCAATCTTCTGACAGCAGATGTTTCTGATTGCACTTTATTGGTTACATTAATCACCCAAGTGTCACAAATTTTAAAAAAATGTATTTAACGCATTTACGCATGCCAAGCGAAATCTAAAGATTTAAATTATGGATAGAAAAAAAAAATATTGAGTGATTTTTTCTTTCCACTATTTAAATCTTTGAGTAGCCTATATGTTAGTTCGGGTTATGGTTTATATGAGTGCCATTTTCATCCAAATAAGTTCAGCCGTTTCAGCGTGATTGAAGGACAAACAAACAAACATCCAAACATAACAAACATTCAAATTGTACGGTAGATTAAAATGATTTTTTAGAAGTATCTGTAAAGACGCTTGTCATCTTAGTCTTCCTGCGACCACGTAAAACGAAAAAAAACGTCAGGAAAACCAATATAAATAATATACGCGATTTAATCCGGTTAAACTTTGTTTCATTATAATGTGTAGTGATCGCGAAAACCTAAAAAATTATTAAACATCCATTCTTTCGCATTTATAATATGTATTAGTAAGATAAACAAACGATCCATTTCAATTTAATAAATAATAATTACGAGTTGCGTAAACCATTTATCAACATCCATTAACTATGTGGTAATAACTGAAATAAATTCGTATTTAAACACATTACTTCGCAACCTCAATTCATTGATAATATAACTTGCCCTGCTGCCCTAGATAACAGCTATAACCTATATTATACCGAACCCATCACATTTTAAAGAACACACACGTAGATACATTAACCTAAATAAATAACGTGTTATGTGATATGGATTCAGTATATACACGCTGAAATTTGAATCGCTTATTTCCCGAAAAGGGGTCATTGTACTCATCATTATGAACAAATTTTACTATGGAACCAACCCTGAAATCGCGAAAGAAAATCAGTTGGTCACTGGTCACTACATTTGTGTTCACTTATATCGATAAAATGTAAGGACCAACAGATTTTCTTTTTCGCGATTTCAGGGTTGTTCCCATAGTAAAAGTTGTTCATAATGATGAGTACAATGACCCCTTTTCGGTAAATAAGCGATTCAAATTTCAGCATGTATACAGAATGATTTCGAATTCAATACAATGCAACCCTTTAAGGGATGATAATATTTATCAATTTAAGCAACTTTTACTATGAGACCAACTCTAAAATCACGAAATTAAATTGCTGTTTCCTACATTTGTGTTCACATAAATCGTCAAAATGTAGGGAACAGTTGAAGTTTTTTTTTTTTTTTCATTATTTCTATGTTCTCTCTTTACTTGCCCATATTGTCCATCCTAAGGTTGTCTGGAAGAAATCGCCTTGAGCGATAAGACCGCCCATTGTACATGTGTTCTATATAAGTCATATATGTTGCTATCTTCTTTTGTGTACAATAAAGAGTATTTGTATTCTATGTTGGTCCCATGGTAAAAGTTCTTCAAACTGATGAGTAACAATCATCCCTTCAAGGATTGCTAGTAAATTCAAAATCATGAGCTACATCAATACTCAATACTCACTTCTTTATTGCATTCCAATATGGTAGAGGTGTGTAACTCAGCTCAGAACCGGTTCAAATATACAGATCAATAAGCTTGAGCTGTTGAGCTGCAGCTCAATGACAAAATACGCAGCTCACGGCTCAAAGAATAGTATCTATCTGTGCGACAACTTTTGTTGCACGGAAGATAAAAGATGTCTATATAGATAAAAACCTGTTTGAACCGGTGAGCTGGAGCGGCGACAGATCCGCGGTGAGTCGCAGAGTCAGCGAGCGAGCGCAGCTCAAACAGATCGAATGGTCTTTAAGCTCAGCAACTCGCATCACAGATCATAACTCGAAGTAGACACAAATTGAGCTGATCTGTGAGCCGGTTCACAGCTCCGGCTCACTGACCTGAACCGTCAGCTGAGCTGCAGCTCACGCATTTTTGTTGAGTTACCCATGTCTACATATTGGTAATAAGAATCAAATATGGACCCTGTCGTTGTCGGGCATGGAATAGTTTGGTAGGAGAGAGGAGGAAGATAATACATACATCATTATACTATTGCAGCTATACCAACTAACGGCCAAAATTAATATCCAATCTATCCACGATTTACCCTACTAGAGATATAAATTTGACATATTTTGTATGGAGCTTATGTCAAATTCCTATCTCTAGTAGGGCAAATCGTGGATAGATTTGATATTAATTTTGGTCGTAATACAACGTATAGCAGATTTAAAACTCAAGCTCCAAAATTTGTTGTTCAGTATCACTAGGAGAATCGATCGGTATGGTTTTTAAACCATGTAAGTATTTAACATTTTCTTTTTTCAAAATTCATTTTGATATTAAGGATAAATAGGCAAATAAGCAGATCCCGAATAGTTCCTTGAAGGCCAGGAAAACCAGCGAAATGGGTTTCCGTGTGTCAGGTAATCCCTAAACTGTATTCTGCAGCTATCCAACAACCACCGCAGGAACTTACTGATGCCTATAAACCGTGTAATTTTGTAATTTTGAAAAATTCTTTATTTTGAGCTAAAAAAATCTTTTATAATTTTTTTACTATTAAATTAAGCTCTGGGTGGTCTGAATATTTGGTCTAATAGCAATAAAAATATTTGGTCTATAGTATTGTTTAATAGCTCGTAAATTTTGAAGACCACATAGGTGGTTAGAATGAGCGCCAACAACAACGCCAACAATGCAACATTTGTCTTCAGATGCAAAAAAACAAAGGCATTAATTTTTTTTATCACAATAAAGAAGGCGAGAAAAGTAAAGAAATATTTTATTGGACAGCAAAAACCACGTTGACAAAAAATATAATCGGCAGTAAAACGAAAAATACATAATAAATAAATACATTTTACATGAAACCTAAATTATAATACTAATATCTTCTTATTCATTATTAACAGTTATAAATAAAATAATAATAAAATATTCATTTTTAGGGTTCCGTACCCGAAGGGTTCCAAACGGGACCCTATTACTCTCGCTACGCTGTCCGTCCGTCCGTCCGTCTGTCTGTCACAGGGCTGTATCTTTTGAAAGGTAATAGGTAACCGGTTGAAATTTACTCAGAATATGTGTTGCTATGAGGTGTATCACGACAAATACTAAAAACAAAAAAAAGTCTAAAACCAAAGGGGGTCCCCATACAAGAAACCTCAAAAAACATCCGTTTTTTTCAACGTTTTTGTTCCTGCTCTATCTTCAAAACGGTAATATATACCAGCGTCAAATTTGGTCATATTATAGTGCATATTATGTAGTTTTGCAACAAATACTAAAAATAAGACAAACATAGACATATTGAGAGGTACGGAACCCTTACTGCGCGAGTCCGACTTGCACTTGGCCGGTTTTTATAAATTAACTTTACAGAAAAAGAAGTCACGTTGGTATATGTACTAATGAAAAAATATTTTATCACAGGGACCAACAGTATGTACAGTGTACATACAAAGGTCATTCAACTACATGCAAGAGAGTAGCAACAGTCTTATCTCGTTAGTTTTAAATGTTAAAAATAATCTTATAACTATTATACGAGTTAATATTTGATGCTGCTTCTGACGCAGATTCCTACATCATTGAGTCAATACTTAGAAATATTAGGTCTGGTTGTCTTTAGTACTATTTGATTGCTCGTAAATGCTGTTGGCAGAGACCACCAAGAATAGTCGTAAAACGATAAAATATATAGAAACGTTTATTTTATAATGGTCAGACATGAAAACCATATCATTAAAACAAAGCTTTCGATATTATACTACGATTTATAAAAGATTGAACTATTTAATGTTGTCATATAACTGTTGTGATTGGTTGATTAAGATCGTCATCATCAACTGGGTCTATCGCAGTCCACTGCTGGACATGGGCCTTTCCTATGTTGCGGTACAAAACTCGGTCCTTCCATATCCAGTCCCCCCCGGTTACCTTCTACAGATTATCGGTCCACCTGGTACCCTATGCTGCGTGTGTTGATATGCGGTCTCCATTCAAAGACTCGTCTGCTCCAATCGGTCCTTCGACAAACGTAGTCAGCCTACTGCCACTTCAGCCTGCTGATCACATTCAATCCGGTTCTTCTCTGAAAAATCTTGCTACAGATCTTATTCTTTAAAATACAAATAACAAAATACGGCATTGCACAGCTAATTAGTTAATTTTTACGTTGCTTTACAGAAGTTGGCAGTTAAATAATATTTTACAAAAACATGCTTTAACATGTTGCACTTATAAATATATTTTTCGGTCCAAAGGCGCTTCAACCATTAACTGATATCAGTCATTTCCGTATATTCCATAAATTTTATTGAAATTAACCTAGCTAAATAAAGGACGTTAATTTTATTCCTTGTCCAATTTCTAAGTACAAAAACCAAAAAAATCTCTATTCTATTTATTGTATAAAACCTAAGGTCTTGGTCTGTGATTTTTTTTAAATGAAAC
Source organism: Asteroscopus sphinx (assembly GCA_949699075.1). NCBI lineage: Eukaryota > Metazoa > Arthropoda > Insecta > Lepidoptera > Noctuidae > Asteroscopus > Asteroscopus sphinx. The sequence goes on from OX453013.1 coordinate 21,014,113, forward strand.
TGTATTTAGGAAAAACTATTTGACACTACGTACACCTCTATTCATGACGACAGCACAGATAATATAATACTATACTAGACGACAGATAAATAATTCAACAGCTGAGCTTCAATAAAAATGTACTTTCTGCACAAGCAACCATTTTAGATCACTGTTTAGTTTAAAATTATAAGTAGGTGCCTATAGCATCTTTTATAGTTTGATTTTTTTTTCAAAATCTCTCATTGAGCTATGAAGCGAGCTATGCTTGGAATTTCTTTGAAGAATAAAATCCGTAACTAGATTATCCGGAGAAGAACCGGAGTGATTGACATAGCATGTAAGATAAGTAAGCTAAAGTGTTAGTGAGCTGGCCATGTCTGTCGAAGGACCGATGGCCGTTGTAACAGAAGAGTCCTTGAGTGGAGACCGCGATTTGGCAAACGCAGCATAGGGCGCCCCGCAGCTAGGTGCACCGATGGCCTGAAGAAGGAGGGACTGGATACAGAAGGTGGAGGACCGAGTATTGTGGCGCTACTTGGGTGCAGGGTTCTTACGGATGCAAAAAAATTGACATCCGCGGATGCGGATACGGATTATTAGAGGTTCGGATCTATTGCATATTTTACACACGGACTTAATAAGTCCAGATACTGCTTTTTATTGGTGGCGACGATTAATATAACACAGTAAGCAAAGTAACAAACACTGTAATTGATCCACAATGTAAAGCTCGTCAATAACTAAAACGAAACAAACATGATGTGTAGGAACTTGTACCCAATCCCAAAGTGTCATCCTATTGGTCAATTAGCGAACGAAGGTAGCAATGAGTAAAAACGCGCGAGGCACGTGCCACTCCGATATCGTCTGCTTTCTTTTCATGTCATGACTAGCTTGTTCAAGTTTGTTTTTCTGAAATCCGCATCCGTGTAAGCTCCGCATTAATTGATGCGGTTGCGGATGCGGATATCTGAGTTAATGCGAATATTCCACATTTGCAGATGCGGATGCGAATATCCGTAACACCCCTGCTTGGGAGAGGCCTATGTCCAACAGTGGACTGCGATTAAGCTAAACGGCAAGTTGGAAGCAAGCAAGCAGTAAAAGTAATTCCATAAATCACAATATTAATGAGCAACTTGACCAATTGCAACTCGCATCAAATAACGATCACATTGTACCATCAAGTCTTTATTCCTTTACGATGTGAACAAGACTGTAATCGGTACTAACTCGAGATAGCAGTATCCGATAGTCACGTACAGCAGTAACGATGGCATGGATCGTTATAGTATATGGCTGGCGACAGGTTGGTAGCTATCATATACTTTTAGTAAGCTATTGTGTTCACGCCTATCGAGGTCGTTCAGTTGACCCTTACCACCTTCAAACGATGTTTAACAGCTAACCGAAAATGAATGTAGATAAAAATATACCAATATGTTTTTAGAGCTGTATTCTCTTTACGTGATTCCAATATTTTTTCAGTCATTATGATCGATGATTCTTCTTCTTTCTCCGAGCTTGTACCCAATTATAATATAATAATAATAAAAATAATAAATAGTTTATTTCAGGAAATCCCATAGAAAGTTATACATATTTTACTTAACCTAATGTTCGCACACATAATCAAATATCACAATTACACACTTTAAAACTTAAATAAAATAAAAGTATTATATAAAAATAAAAATATTATATAAGAATAAAAATAAAATCAAATAAAAATCAAACAAAATTATTAAATTAAAATTACAGTCAGCTGGAGTGACTCAACTCCAACCTGAACTGATCACCTATCCATGTGCAGGCTTATCCAGTGTGCCAACAGCGGAGAATCCCACCTGTCGGCCCACGCACTCAGGATGCTGTTGGGGCTGCCACGCACGCGACCCAGTACTGATGCACAACGCTTTCTAATATCAGCATGGAAGCCGTCCATATGTGCATCCGCTAGCATGCCTGATGCACTGCAATAGCGAGGCAACCCCATCAGCGCCCTGAATGCGTTGTTATATTGAACACGCAAAGTGCTGTATGTCCTCTGCGTGTAGCTAGCCCACAGTGTAGAAGGTCTGACAGAATGCTCTAAAAAGAGTCACTTTGACCTGATCAGCACATCGTGCAAACCTGCGAGCCAGCATATTGCAGCGGACAGACAGCGCCCTACGTTCCCTATCTATGTCAATGTTGTCTGTTAGGTCGTCGGTGACCTGACTGGAAACCGACCCCAACATAATCCCATTGGGGGAGGCCTATGTTCAACAGTGGACGTCTTTCGGCTGAAATGATGATGATTAACTGCGATCAGACCCCCGCAACCCAATTACTGGGTAATACCGGTCTCCTACAGTAAGATCAGTTTACAGACTTTCGGGCTTCTGACTACCAGTGACAACTCGAAACGACTGCCACAGATATACAGTATGTAACAAAAACCCTGTTATTCCTGTGAGCTACGTTATCAGAATCGATATTCATTCGTAAGGACCAAAGACATTAAATATTTACTAGTGATAGACAGGACAACACGACCAAAATCGTAATCCAATACTTGTTACTAATTGGTAACAAGTCTCTCAGTCTAATGTCATACCCCTGCATGTTAGGTCGCATCCGTGTGTTGACAGTATAGCTACAACAACAAAAAAAACCGAGAAAATATGCCGTGTTGCGCATTGCGATATTGCAAGTCACGTTGTGGGAAAATTACTGCATCTGACTTCAGTTTATTTTCGTTAGTATTTTTTACATTTAACTAGTAAATAAATATTATAAATAATTTTCGTAAATTATTCTAGAACATGTGCTAATATTGTAATAAGCGCCATCTATTGTTGAGTAGCTTTACTACTGCCTTGTTAGAGATGTGATGTTTATCGATTTTGTTATCGATAGTAAATAATAAATATAATACTGTTTAAGTATTGAATGCAAACATAATCATGTCATTTAAATATAAGTATATAAACAAGTGCTATTCGTTCAAGTATGTTGCTGGTATTGTAGGTTTCCGCCAGTAAATAATGTAGCACGTGAGAAGTGGATACGGTTTGTTCAAATAGATCGCAGAGAAGAAAATTGGCTTCAAGCTGCTGCATCAAAATTATGCTATAAGCATTTTAGAAGAGAAGACGTCTACTTCGGGATATTTTTCATTTTGAAAAATATTGATAATTTCTTGAATTATGAGCGTTTGCATGAGAAAAGCCGGCAAAAAAAGACCACATTTTTCAGCATTTTTCGATTTAAAAGAAAAGGTTTTGTTTTTTACAAAAAAAATTTTTTTGTGTATTGTAGCCCTTTTTAAAATGCGCATTTTGACACCCTAATTCTTTTGATACACTTAAAACTTCCGTAGATAAAGCGAATTAGCACTATTTCTGTAAACTGGCCCCTACTGGACCGATCGAAAAAACATTTTCAATGTTAAAATTAGTTTTCTTACAGCAAATCTTAGAGCGATAGAGAGATGTTGTTGTATGTTATTATATGTTATGTTTTATGGTAAAAAAAGTTAACGTACCTATATTTACTTAAATGAGTTTGCTATAATTTAAACATAATTTTATGAATAAATAAGTTGTAAACACTGAAACTACTGGAATAATTTTATTGCTTTCCTAATTATTGTCACTTATTTTTAGGTTTCCGAAGTCCTACAAGGAACCCTTATAGTTTCGTCATGTCCGTCCGTCTGTCCGTCTGTCCCTAATCCTTTACAGCTTAATAACTTCTACAGTTATAAACATAAGTAAATGAAATTTTGTTAAAAAATAGTCTACATATAGATCTCAATTTTAAAAGAATAAAAAAATCGTTTTTACGTATTTTAGGGGTGGCGTCCATACATGTGAAATGGGGATGATAATTTTTTTTCGCTGCACCCCCTCGTGTGGGGTATTATTGAATAGGTCTACTAAAATGAAGGTAATGTTTCATACACCACATTTTTATCAAGTGTACCATCTGCGAAATATAGCCCGCCAAAGTGGCTTGCAATGTGTCCCCCCCCCTGCCATTTCTAAACTATGCAATGTAGAAACTTGTAATATTCCTCATTGATAGACCTTTGTGAAAACTTTCTTTTAAAATTATTTCGAGTGTAATGTGATTATAATTTTTTGAGTTATAGAGAGAAAACTGAAAAATACTTAAAACGTCCTAGTTCAAAGGTCATTGACCTTAGATAAAAATGATCTTAGCAAATAATGCTCCTTTAGCTACTTTCTATTTGAAAAAATCACAAAAAGTAACTTTGAAATGACACACTTCTTAAATTTGGCTTCTTGAATTTATCGCTAGATGGCGCTACTAACAACACGCTCTCAATCGCGAATGCTGCCGATTATTGCAAAAACTAAAATAGCCATGATTAATATTCGATTTGATTCGTTTGTAATTACACCTACTCATGCTCAGTATTATAGGGTTCCTTAGAACCCTATAATACTGAGCATGGCCCGACATGCTCTTGGCCGGTTTTTATCTTTTCAAATGTGAAAAAAAAAATACATTTATCGATATTATCGATATTCTGATAAATGGTAACACCCCTACCACAAGTTTCTAGTTTCTACTTAGCTTCACCCAGAGTTGCCAGATCTATAGATTTTTCTGTAGATCTATGGATTTTTGACGTCGCCTACGGTTATACGGATATCGATAGCAAATCTATGGATTTTTGAACGTAATAAGTTATTCTCTCTATTTAATGTACATAAAAACACACTTAGGCAATAGGCTCGCCCCCTATTACATGGGACTATAACATAACTGGCGAAATGTGGGTGTACTATTACACCTCTGCCTACCCCTTCGGGGAAATACAGGCGTGATGTTATGTTAAAAACACACTTTAAATGATAATGACACTGACACGGGCAGAGAGAATAAACTTTTAGACTTAATAAAATTGTTTTTCTGTCATAGACACGTTTTGCTTATGTTTGTTTAGTTTCCAATATTTATTTACCAGATTTTAACTATATTAGGAGTAAAGGCAAGTCTAAATAGTCAGACAAAGCTTTAAAAAAGTCTCTAGATATACGATTTTCATAAAGGGGAATCTACGGATTTCTAGATTTTTCAAGCTTAATTCACGGATTGAAAATCGAATCTGGCAGCACTGATCACCTACCGGGCGATAGCTGAATTATATTTTACACTCTGTTTTTTTTATTTGTCTTATTTAGTAAACAATCTTGGCATGTCTTTTTTAATTCAATCTGTCAATAATAATTATTAAAAGACATTATGTTAACTCCACACACTTAATAACATTCTTTAACCTGTGCATGCATGCGTGCTGTAACATGTGCAGGACTAGTAATTATATTTTATTAGTAGTTTTTTCAATAAAGAGACATGCCAAGATTGTTTACTAAATAAGACAAGAAAGAAAACACAGACTTGAATAATTTAATACGTGTTTCTGCTATTACACGTTAGATGTCGTCATTGTGACCTCGGATCACAGTTTTTCTTTGAGTTTTCGTCTGATAGCCTCTCTATGCCCTATATTAAATCTCTTTGGTAAGGACACAACTCATTGGGAATAACTCCCCAAAAAACGTAATCGAATTAAATATGAAATCATTATTATAGTAAATTTAAAGTGATTGTATCACTCAAAAGTCACTCATTCAGTGAATAAAAATAATCAAAATTAATATTAAATCATTATTAATTGTAAATTGAATGTGATTTATGCAATTCCCCCCAAACTGCTTGGGGGAGGCCTATGTCCAGCAGTGGACGTCTTTCGGCTGTAATGATTTATGCAATTACTTTTTATTGAAGACTACTTCACTTTTATTATTGAAGAGTTTTTCCAAATGAGTTGTGTTTGTGTCCTTACGTATGAATATCGATTCTGATAACGTAGCTCACAGGAACAATTGAGTTTTTTTTACATACTGTATTATGTAAGATAGCCGGGACCGATGGCTTAAAGTCCCGATGTGCAACGAAACGGTCACCCATCCAAGGAATAACCGTGGCTAGCGCAGCTTAACCTTGCAGATCTTATAATCCACATAGCTAGCATACTTAGCCACGAACCCCATTATGATCGATAATGGAGATGAAATATAATTATAATGAAAGAAAACGCGATAACTATACGCATGAGTAGAAATGGGAACTTAATAAAATTCTATACCAATAATAATAAATTAACAACGATAATAAAACAATACACAAAATGATTTTTCTTAAGCAATTAGAAACCAAAAACTTATCTCATTAATTGTTAAGAAAATATTTTTTATTGAAAAGAATAAAGAAAGACTCACCGAACTTTTAATATTTTTGCTCTTATTAATAAAACTTATTTATTACTAAGTCTGGAGCTTACCTGAAAAGAAACAAACCTTTATTAATATAGTTGAACAATTATTGGATTTTAGGACAGTTATTAATTGAAAAAAAAAAACAAGCTGAAGAATGTATGATCTAAAATCAGCCTAATGTAAACATCAGGGCAATGCAAAATTTAAAAAGTAGTAGATACTGAAAATTTCTGTTGTATTGCAATAAAAAATATCAAGTATTGGTAACTTGCTTTAATGGTGAAGGAAAACATCGTGAGGAAAACTGCACACCTTAGAGTGCTCCATACAGTTCTGGATAGTGTGTGTAGTTCGCCAACCCGCACTAGGCCAGTGCGGTGGACTAAGGTCTTAACTTTCTCATTCTGAGAAGAGGCCCGTGCCCAGCAGTGGGACAGTAATGGGCTGATGATGATGATGGAGTAATAAAACTATTGACTACACAGCTTGGGGCAGATACCTTTTGTTGAAAATAATGCTTAAAACAAATTCTGTCAACTATAGCTGAGGTACCAGGAAGCGGAGTACTGCAATCCGATTGGTCTTACCAAGGCTATTGGCTATTTACTAACGCAGAAGTATTTACGGTTCACATAATTGGTCAAACAGCACATCGAACCAACGTATAGATTCTTAACAAATTAAAAATTACCACAAGACTATCCACCATCCGCTTGCGGAGAGTTCTAGAGTACTTCGGTCACATTGCCAGAAAGACTGGTGACAATTTGGAAAAACTCATTGTCAATTGTCATCATGGCCAAAAGTGATGGCAAAAGATGGCGTGACATCATTCACAAGAAAGTTATCCATGGGGAGGCCTCGACCCTCAGTATTGAGGAATACGACTGAAGGAGGAGGAAGTGGTCGAAACTGATTTTAAGTTTTCAAGTAGTATGCGGGTGACCTACATCAGATCTATTAGTCATATGTGTTGACAGACATTGGTCGCCTGTTATGAGGCGTCTATGGGCTTTATGGTCGATAGCTAACATAACATCACGCCTGTATTTCCCCGAAGGGTTAGGCAGAGGTGTAGCAGCCCGGAGTCTGGATTTGTGCCCGGTTAATGGCAATAGGCTCGCCCCCTATTACATGGGACACACAACATAACTGGCGAAATGTGGGTGTACTATGTATAGTACACCTCTGCCTACCCCTTCGGGGAAATACAGGCGTGATGTTATGTTATGAATTATTTTTTATCAGAACGTGACTTAGCATTCATAATTTATAACTGGAATAGATTTGAAATATCTAGAACTTTCGCTAGATTTAATAGAAGGGTTCGGTCGGTCAGAACTTGGTACGTTTACTCATGTGACGTAAGAGAAGATTTCTGATGTTGAGGAACATTGATCGACATTTCACGCAGAAAATAATGAATTAATAAAACGAGACAGGAGTTACATAAAATGAAGAATGAAAATCCTTGAGTCATAAGAAATCAATTGATTTCAACGGGAGGTGATTATAGTCGTAATTAACACAATATTTCATCACGGCCATGATCGACCAAAGAAGGGTTTAATAAACGACGGATGTTCCAAATATTCAATATTTTTGAACAAAATTCACTGTACCTTTTATAAGGAGGTCTTCTAAGAAGACATCTTGTATAAAGGATAATCAAGAGTTAATATCTCGGCCCAAGGTAAAGTAGGAGAACATTATTTTAGAGCTTAATATTTTCTAAGGATTATCTTCTCCGCTTACGCAGGCGTATAGCCATGAATTGTATCCGCAATAACTTATTTACCAAGTATCAATAAAAGTGATGTAGTACGGGTAAAAAATCCTACATTGCCTATATGAATCAGAATTTTTAGATATCTTGGCCTCTACAAATCTTTGTCTTAGGATATGATAATATATGAACTTTAAAGATGTGTTTCGTTTCAGTAATTGAGTAGCCTCAAAATATTTATGGTTGTTATTCAAATTATAACAAGGATTTAGAAGTGATTAGATGGCAATACCGCAACAAGGGAAAATATTGGAACTAATTTGATCTCCACTTGAGTCTAGCCACAGAAATAGATAGAATGCTTGTAATCACAATTTTACTTGCGATTCATGCGTGGCAACTTTCCGAACAAACTGCGCCTTACATTTTGACGTCATTATTTATTAAAAATTAATTTTAATCAAATGTACTTTACAGCTTTTGTTTCTGTAGTTAGAAACAGCACAATAAAGCATTTTTGCGGGTTTTTGTTACAGTATTTATAGAAACAAGTCATGAGGCGTGCTGAGAAAGGCTTTGAAATATCCTGCACTATGGTGCATGGTGCTGCCACGCGCGCCCTGCTCACATGGCCATTCTATCTATTTCTGTGAGTCTAGCCGTCGCACGTTGCTCAAAATAGATAGAGATAAGAAATGGAAAACGAAGGAAGATACCATAGTCACACATTGGGATACCTTTTTTGTTATTTTCGAGTGGAAATCCTCATGGATACCCTCCGTCTGGGGAGGGCGGAGGGGTATGTCGGACTCTTACCGACTAAAACCACACGGTGGCCATCCTCTGCACAAAATAGAGGAGCTCTGGGAACTCCAGTGGGTCGCGCCGGTGCCCCTCTAGTGCTACGCCTTTTGCACGTCCCGGGGAAACAACAGTTTCCCCAACAGCAGCACGCGACCACCACGTGCTGCTGTCCTCCCCAGGGTCGCTTAATAGATGCCTCGAGTCCTCGAGTACTCTTGGCACCCACGATCCCGAAGGTCCCCCACCTGACACATGTATGTACAAAAACATGTAGGTATAACATTGCTCGCTAAACAAGATAAAATTCACACAAACAAAATTTTGTGATTCCATGAAAATCAATTCCCAGTACTAGCACTAACTGGTGTTGCTGTGTCTTAAATATATTTCAATTCCTAAACTAAATATATGATAAAAGAGACGCGCCGCGATCCGTGCAATCAGTCAGCTTAAAAAAATATTTACCAATAACAGCTTAAATTCATGAGAGAGATTGAAAATTTCAACTGACCGTTTGGTACATTGATTGATTTCGTTGGAATAACTGTTTAGTAATTTTTTAGATTCACATACCTTATTATTTTTTAGCTTTGCTTTATTTTTTTGAGCATACTAATTGATTGATGAAAGCATTCACCCGTTTTTTTTAAATCCTAAAATGGAGTATGATTCGACCGCTACCTCACTTGCGGTCGACGATGATGCTTGCCCAGCAAAAAACTATTTACTCGCCTGCTCAAATTCAGATGCAACAACATTTTAGTAGGTATTGTTTTTTTTAAAATAATATAGCTACGTTTAGTTGAACGCTGACCCTTGACCGCTTTCTGTGATTGCCCCGCCAAGCTTAGCGGTTATAGTATTATCACCACAGAAATAGAAAGATAGAATGGTTGTAATCACAACTTTAATTGCGATTCATTCGTGGCAACTTTCGAACAAACTACGCCACCCATGTTGACGTCATTAATTTTTAAAAATTAACTTTAATCAAATGTACTTTACAGCTTTTGTTTCTGCAGTTAGAAACAGCGCAATAAGGCAATAAATAGTATTTACAGGAACAAGTCATAAGGCGTACTGAGAAAGGTTTTGAAATGCCCTGCACTCTTGTGCAGTGTTGGCACGCGCGCCCTGCCCACTTTTCCATTCTATCTATCTATTTCTGTGATTATCACCAACGTTAGCCCAGTATAGACTCTTATTGTCTCCTTCTACGAGGAGGTAAAGCTCGTGAAGGAGGCGGCGGAGAGGGTTCGAGCGGCGACAACCTCCCGCAGGAAATGGACCGGGTGGCGGAAGAGTCCGTACGCCAACCTCCAGCCATCCTAGGGCCTACGTGCGGCGGACTCTGAGTAGACCGCCGTCCGACCAGGTAAAGCCCGTGACGGTGGCACATTGTGTTCTACGCGCGCCAGTCAGGAAGAGAGTGCGGCCGATGTTGAAGCCGCATGGGGAGAAGAGGCTTGCCCACTAGTGGTGAGCCGGGACCTGTCGGGGGTTGTTGGCGAATACAGAGCGTCTACCATGCCCCCAACCAAAGGTAGTTAGAGGAACTCCGTTGTGGTTGTAATCGGTAAGAATCCGACACTGGCTTCACTTTTCCCGGGCGGAGTGCGTCCAGGAGGATTTCCTAACGAAAAAAGTACAGGCCTACAGCCTAAAATTTATGACTGATGAAGAATCTACCCTAGGCTGTTGACTAAGATTTAAGTTTGTTGTAATTTTTAGAACTTATACGAATGTGATGCCATTATACATAAGTATACGCTTTTGCATAGTCATCTGGCCAAAATCCCTTACTTAAAATAGTATTATCTTTTCGAAGGGCAAACCGATGGATAATTACTGTTTCAGTTTATTGATTAGTTAATAAGGCCTAACTTTTCACATTAGTTTCAAGGTACAAAGCCTTATCAACAGCCAACTTAGTTTAACGTACCCTAATACTGTCGAAATAGGTATCTAAACTAGACGTATTCTCATAACAAGAGACCTAGTGTGATTCAGGCATCTCATTAATGATATTATTACTTGATTTTGCTTGTGGCACCGCTTCTGTGGAAACTAATGTTCATTTCTGTGAATATCCATTAGGTTACAAAGCATCCAATGTTGATTTTCATTTAATTTTAGAAACTTTGGCCGTATACAAAAAATAAGACAGTGCTCTCGGCATTTCTGTTATGTTATTAAGCATTGCTGTTATGTTATTAAGCTAATTAGTAACAGTACTGTCCCCTAGTGTTGACTTCAGTTGGGTACCTGGTGAGCAGCAGCGTCACCAGTCATAGGTATTGTTTTCGAAAATTTAAAGACCTTTCTCCCATCTGTTGGACGTAAGAGCTTTGTTAGTAAGTAGCAGGCAAGAAGCTGTGAAGTGGAACAAATAACCCAGTTACACTTCAATGGAAGATTCCAATCTTGTCCCCTAGTGTTGACTTCAGTTGGTTACCTGGTGAGCAGCAGCGTCACCAGTCTTAGGTATTGTTTTCGAAAATGTAAAGACCTTTGTCCCATCTGTTGGACGTAAGAGCTTTGTTAGTAAGTCGCAGGCAAGAAGCTATGAAGTGGAACAAATAACCCAGTTTCACTTCAATGGAAGATTGGAAGGAGGAGGAATGAATATCGCACAACAACATCAGAGCTCTAATTAACGTAAACTCAAGCTAACCCAATTATTAATAATCATTAGCGTGATTACATTCGCAGAGGTACTTGTTGTTAAAATTAATTTATTAGACGCAATCTTGCGGATCGTTATTTAATTAATAACAAATTAATGAGTTTGTGATTACTTTAACTAAGCTGGTGATTTGGGGAACGTTCTCTGTTTTGCCAATTGTTCTTTGGTAAACAAGGAGAAATCAAAGCAACCATTGATCTTTAGAATATTTTGAGCAAAAGCGTATCAAGAACAATGTAAACAAAACAGTAAAAAACTGGTAAGGATGACAATGATTAATACAATACACAAACAGGAAATTGAATAGGAATAATGAGAACAACAAAATACCTAACATAATTAAAAAGAAACTGATCAGAGTAGGGAATTCAATAAGAACGTAAGAATATAGGTAATATAAATCTATAAAAGTTTTCTAATACAGAAATATCTTCTAAAATAACTGCAAGCTATATCAGCAATCTGTAGTAAAACCTGTGAACTTAATTATTGAATTATACCAGTGAACTGAAATATTGCAGGCTTTGGTGAAGACATCTATAGACCATTCTATGACCGTTTAGGTCAGGATTTTTGGTTACGTGAGAATCTTTGTTCTAACCCAGGTTCGACAAATGAAGGTCAGTAGGCTCGTATTTAACATGCAGCGAGTTTTGGGTGTAAAACATTACATCTATAACTAATAGAGATGGTAAGTTGATAGAGCTGTCGAGCATGATTCGATTGCCATTTCGGACAAAGTTTTATTGAGTAAATTTGGCGGTAATTGATCAGAATCTTGAATCTCTGAGCATGTGAAGAGTTTCACTTCTTGTCTTCTAGCAGGCAGAGGTCTACCCCTTTTTTTTTTTCCGTGGGGAAATCCTCATGGACGCACTCCGCCCGGGGTAGGCGGAGCCAGTGTCGGACTCTTACCGACTAAAACCACCACGGTGTTCCTTCAACTACCTTAGCCGGGGGCGTGGGAACCCGTGAGTATTCACACAACCACCCCCGACAGGTCCCGGCCCGCCACAAGCAGGCGAGCCCCTTCTCCCCGTGCGGCCTAACATTGGCCGCACCCTCCTAGGCTGCGCACACGGAACGCTGCGCACACGGAACACTGCACGCCACTTCACCTCAAGGGCCTTTACCAGCTACGCCAGCTGCGCCAACTACACCAGTTACGCCAGCTTTTCAAGTTCATCAACACGTTCAGAACATTCAGTTCTGAAATCCCATAGTTAACGAAAACAAAATAGAAGTTCTGACAAATATTAATTATTTTCAAATGCTCAAAAAGAATATACTACACAAATTCTCACTATTAAATAAAAGACGTGGAAGTTTGAGGTCAAAGCCAAATTTTTAAGGACAATTTTTAAATTGGCTTCAACTTTATCCATCGTTTCCCTTTTGTACAATTTGATGCTTCTCCGTGTCTGTGACAATACTTATACTTAGGTATAAAATACGACTACAAGTAAATTAAACTTGAACCAAATATTTTCTCACAAAAGAGGAATTTTCTTTTGATGCCAGTAAAGTTTAATTTTGTTTTATGTTTGTGAATTTTCGTCTTTATTTTTGAATTCTTTCATCTATTGTTCGGCAATTTGTAAGTCTTCCGTGATCAATAAGCTTATGTTGGTTTTATTTACTTTCGTATTAAAAAGCTGTGTGATTGGAGTTATCCATAGCATTTTCTTTAAATCATACAATCACTTGTGAATTACTATTGGGGATGCTAAAAAGAATCTGACAAGCACTATGAGCTTTGTGGTACCTAATATCAAGCAGCCACTCGGGGCACGAGATACTATCGGGGCACGGGGGCTTTGAGAAGTATCTGTGTTGCAAAGGCTGGGAGCCGACGCCTGAATATCATCACGTGAGAGCTGCCTTAAGGACATGGCACAGCAGACTTGGGCAACACAGCACCGCATTATGACACTATCCATGGCACTTTAGTAGGTGGCAGCGATCTCTCACTTCTGTCCATGGTTGGGAGCGAGAGCGCTTTGGAGTGCGTCGTCTCCTTCTGTGAGGAGGTGATGCTTGCGAAGGAGGCGGTGGAGAAGGTTCAAGAGGTAACGACCTCTCTTTCCACCCGCAGGTGACGGAACGGGCAAAGGCAGTTAGAGGAACATCGTGGTGGTTTTACTCGGTAAGAATCCAACATTGGCTTCAGCTTGCCGGGCTGAGTGCATCGATGACGATTGTGCCACGAAAAAAATTTGCTGTAAATAATAATACGGTATTGCAAGCATTAAACAGCATATCCACAAAGTAAATTTAATACTTGCAAAGGTACCAAGTACACAGCAGGATAATTACAAATTAAGAACAAAGATAGGAATTTGAAAATTGTTCCCTAATTTTCTCTCAAAGAGGCCTTGAACTTGAACTTGAGGATTAAGATAAAGGCATCATAAACATAATCAGCCCATTACTGTCCCACTGCTGGGCACGGGCCTCTTCTCAGTACGAGAAGGCTAAGGCCTTAGGCAAAAAAAAAAAAAAAAAAAAAAAAAAAAAAAAATTAAAATATATAAAGGCATCGATGACATTAAAAACATCCCAATCTCGGAATTCCTTTACAAATAGGAGCTTGAACTGAGCAAGGTTAATAAATAGGTAATAAGTTATCCCAAATAAGAACAAAGGAATAAATACGGCGATAAAGTGCTTACGGAATTCATTCACAATTTTCAATACCTACCCTACAAACGAGAGCGTAGGTAGACTAAAGTTTTTACGATTTTTGGTACTGGGCCAAGAGTAGCAAGTCTTAAACCTTGCTACCTACAAAACCTCCCACGACTTAGCACTTTTACGATACCCTGTGACGTAATATCAGCAATATAATCTTAGCATAACCAGTCTGACGTAGTTGTGACTCACTGTATGAACTCATATGCCAACAGTATTATTTTTTAATTTACGTCCAAGCTGGACACTTATTTTTCCTTATAACAGAAACGCACTAGCACTTAGTCGTTTATATTCAAAGGCCAAATAGACTAAGTGCTGCGAACAACCATAGTGAAGCCAACAAAAACCGTGCTCCTTCATGAACAGCCAGTGCTCACGTAAACACCATGCACCTGAAGGATATTTGTTTTCGCGATGCTTACTGGAAGATGCCGCGATATGTGAACTGAGAGGGGTGAGCACGGTTTAAGGTGCATGAGTGTGCGTGAGCACTGGTTGTACATGAACGAGCACGGTTTTTGTTGGCTTCACTATGGTTGTTCGCAGCACTTAGTCTATGGCCAAATATTAAAAACAAAAATACTAAAAAAAAAAGAAAAATATATATTACAAATGAATAAATGACATGACTTATGACTTTACTCCAGATTCCAGATTGAAACGAATGAGTGAGTGGAGATCCCGGGAGATCAAAGAAAAGATTTATGGATTGTGTGAAGAATGATCATTATGAATGGAAAGATGGTGAATGAGGAGATGATGGCTGACATGGGCAAATGGAAGAAGAAAAAATATTTTATTGTGCCGACCCCAAGTAATTTAGGACAATGGCCGAAAGATGATGATCGACATAAATCTTTATGACCGTGGCAGTCAAAATTTTGATATTTTTTGTTAGTTTCACACTTTTTATTAAGAGCCTGTACTTTCCCACTGCGGCAAAGGCCTCCCAACTCTTCTTCTGCTTCTCTTTATCTGTGGCTGTTGAGGACCAGTCTTTTTGGTAGAAGTCCAGTTCATCTCCATCTGGACTTGCCGCGTGTATGATTGCCATTTGTAGGGTCTCGTTGGTTTGTAAGTTTGGCCCATTGATTGTCTGGCATGCGGCAGATGTGTCCAACTGTTCATACCAATTCCATTTCAGCGTGGCAGCTTTCCGAGTGACGCTTTTGGTGGACACTTAACGGACGAGTTTGTGGCTCGATAAATTCAAAGGAAAATTGTCCTTATGTCAGTTACCAATAATAACATAGTATAAAGAAGTCGGTAAAAAAAACATTTGATACGAAAAGTTCCTTACTGTTTTTTAGCCCCATTGTTAGGGTAAGAACATAACCTTGAACAAAGTCTTACTACCTTACTACCTTTATGGGTGAACTATTTTATTGATTGTCTCCGTGATAGACGGCTCTTTGGAACACGCGTTCCTGAATATAACATTCAGCGGAAATATTGGTATCCTTGAAACTGCTCAAGATCAATACCAAGGTCTAATAATTCTGATGAAGATGGTGTAATAGAGTAAGATTATCTTGAAAGTTCTGTGGAAAATATCACATGCTTTAATAAAAGAGACCTCATATTGTAATCACCAACCGCAGAATACAAACTTTTGATCAGCTGACAGTTCAGTTAGTTGCTTAGTAGCCAAAAAGATCTTGTGTACTGGACTGCCAAGTGCACACATCGGCAGACTGGAGTTTTAAAATAAAATGAAAAATCGGCTAACTAGAAAGAAAGAAGAAGAAAAATGATTACTTGCCCCAACAAGATGTTCTAATTGACTACGCGAACATCGCAAGCTCGCGGGAATGACGTTCGAGATTTTTTTTCGTTACATCAAGTTGTCACTTGTCACATACTGACAAGACAATGCGATGTCACGAATAAAATGCTCAAATAAAATTTGCGCAAGCTTGCGATGGTCACGTAGTCGCTGGCGATGCATGTCGTAGCTGCGGCAGAGGTAAACATCAAACTATCGATCGATAGTTTTAATCTAACATCTGCCAGTCCCCGGTCTTAATTGCAAATGTCAAAACATACAATAGACAACATGAACTGTATCAAAACTGCAAGAACCAGTGGGGTAATTGTGTAATGCATTCACATTGACATCAGCTTTCATTTTGAAATTACAGCAATATACATTGCGAGGTACATAGTTGTCAATATGACGGATTGTCAAAACACACAGAGCAATGAACATTGAAATCCGAATGAATGCGATCGCGAGTGAGTTACGCAATTAGGCAGCGGTTCTGTGCGAAGAAAGAGACAGACGATGGTGTGGATTCTCATGTTCACCAACTAAACTTAATTTGAACTGTTCGGTGAGATGGCAAGAATTTTAGAACAGTCAATTTAGTTTACGTATTACACTTCTGCGTATTTTTTGTCGGCACGTTCCGAGATTACGGCTAAACTTGTATCATTTCATTTCATTTCAGCCGAAAGACGTCCACTGCTGGACATAGGCCTCCCCCAAGCATCGCCACAACGACTGAAATGAGAAGATTCGCAGGAGAACGAAAGTAACTGACATAGCCCGAAGAATTGCCAAACATAAACTTGTGTAGTAAAACTTAATTCCGAGGTTCCGACCAATTTGACAGCACTAAAATTGTTGCCATCCCTTTCTTGTATTTACTGTTAGTAAAACAGAGCGATAGTTTAAAATAAGCGCTTCTTTTGCTAGCAAAAATGCAATATAACAAAAATCCCAAGAAAGAAGCCACAGTAAAGATGTAACGCACTTATAACCAAAAAATACTTTTCACCTATTTGTATATTAACACACAGGTAACTCACTATCAGAGTACAAACATGACCTATAATTAGGTATTTCATCAATCTTATCACTCAAGTAACTTATACAATCTAATCTGCCCCTATGTCAAGCGTGTAGCAATAATGTTCCGGTATTTTTACGACATTATCAAACATTGAACGCAATCCGTGAGTTACTGCCCTACACTCCCTTCAGTAGGCCGGTGTTGTAAAATTACCCAATCTCACACTTGTAAACATTGCTTTATGGGTAAACAAAAGAATGAGTAACTGGAGTAGGTGAAATTGTTTAGGCTTTTTATCTAAATAAATGTTGCTATTTATTTCTACATACTCGGCACTCGCGACGAAAGAAAAGACGAAAGTATTTGACCAGTGTGTGTTTCCAGTAATTACTTACGGTACTGAAAAGTAACTGAAACGTGGTCGCTCACAATGGGCCTGATAAGAAGGCTTAAAGTCACTCAAAGGTCAATGGAGAGGGCTATGCTCGGAGTTTCCCTGCGTGATCGAATCAGAAATGAGGAGATTCGCAGGAGAACGAAAGTAACTGACATAGCCCGAAGAATTGCCAAACTTAAGTGGCAGTGGGCGGGGCACATTGCTCGCAGAACGGATGGCCGATGGGGCAGTAAAGTTCTGGAGTGGCGACCGCGTACTGGAAGGCGCAGCGTGGGTAGGCCCCCCACAAGGTGGACCAACGACCTGGTAAAGGTTGCGGGAATCGGGTCGTTGTGGCAATGCTTGGGGGAGGCCTATGTCCAGCAGTGGACGTCTTTCAGCTGAAAAGATGATGATGACTCGGCGCTCGTTATTCTGAGGCGGTCCCTAGACAGTCAATCTGGATCACGATCTCCAATCCAAATCGATGATCGCGATTCAGATTGATCGTGTAAAGAGTTGATTGACGGATTGATGCATCTGATCACAAATAATCTAGATATTTTGAAATCAGATCGTTATCTGCTGATCGTGATTAAGATTGTACGTGTAAGCGCGAGATCGCATCAGTCTGAGCTGTGCTCTCTTTGACGATGGTCGCCGATGTCACGCAGCAGGAAACATTATAGCTGGAAGTTTCAGATCTTTAATATTACTGCCAGTAGCAAGATCACGTAATGTTATTGCAAAATTTTCTTTAGGTGTTATAGGTACTTTTCCTCATACAATTAGTATTTGTAGCTACTATTATTGATCGAAGCTACTCATCGACATTTTTCCCTCATCCTGACTAAGTTTTTATAGTCGTTAGCTTCAGCAGTTACTTGAATTTATTTAAGTAGATTTAAATTACAAATCTACAAGCTCGCACGATGCTTCACAAAAATATGCGACATTATTCGCGTTGCGCATTCCTGCGATATTTGAATGGTCACAATGGTTACCAGAATTATGGCCACCAAGACGCCTTGCCGTATGAAATCGCATCACATCGCAGCATGTCGTGTCGCAGTTATCTGCGTTGCAAATTCGTATTGTGCTGGTACGCAATTTAGTGTTTTGACCCTAAAACCATCCTTTATAAAAGTTAAGTAGATCTATAAACATTTATTTTGGGCGAATAGAGAAAAGCCTTTAAGTAGCTATAAAATTAAATCTAAGGCATATTTCGCTGTACAAAATTTCGAGAGGAAATAAAATTACGTTCAATACCGATAATAATAATAAATAATAAATAAATATCTTTGGGACATTTTTACACAGCACCATCTAGTCCCAAACTAAGCAGAGCTTGTGGTATGGGTACCAGACAATGGATATAATACGTATATACTTTTTTTTTTTTTGTAAATACATACTTATAATACATAAGCAACACACCCAGACCAACACATACACTTATGTTCATCACACAAATATTTGTGTCCTGTGGGAATCGAACCCACGACCTCGTTATCAGCAGTCCGACACTCGAACCACTAGACCACAGAGGTCGTCGATACTACAGTTTAACTTCGACCGCATGAGCTTGTTTTCAATCCTAAGAGGACTAATTTGAGATGAGCAAATACATTCCCGTACTTACCTAAGCCTACTCCAAAACAGATGGTAGGTACCTATAAAATACGTTTTCATTCTATAAATACAATTAGTACCATACTAGTACTTTACGAAGCAAAATAAAATAACAATTTTCATTCGCATTGCTTTATATTTCTAACAATATTTTAAATGAGAGCTTGCAAACCAGTGTGCTTAGCTAAAGGGCACTCTAGAAGCGGAGTCGAGGGAAATGTGTAGGACTCTTGGGAGCTAAGTGTTCTGCGTTTAGCTTGACAATAGTTTAAACATGCGACCTCACTGTATGGGTGAAACAAATTGGTTTGGTAATACAACGTGTAATTAGAATTAACTGAAAACCTCTTAAGGGCTCATTGTACTCATCATTGTGAACAACTTTTACCAACTACAACCAACCAACCAACCAACCAACCAACTCCAACCAACCAACCAACCAACCAACCCAACCAACCAACCAACCAACCAACCACCAACCAACCAACCAACCAAACCAACCAACTGACCTACTCTGGAATCGCGAAAAGAAAATCAACTGCTCCGTACACTTATTCAAATGACTCGACAAAATGTGCCTACATTTTGTCGAATGATAGCTGTTTTTTTTGTCGTGATTTCAGGATTGGCCCCATAGTAAAAGTTTTTTATACTAATGAGTACAATGGTTAAGAGGTTTTCAGTTATTTCAATTACACGTTGTATGAAGAACTTTCTAATAGCAATTTATCTACTACTAGCTGACGCTCAGCTTCACTCCCGTGGTATTTCTATAGAAAGTATCCTATGTCCCATATATCCAGGGCATGTATCCAAGTTTTGGTATATCTGTGTGCCAAACATTCAAATACGTTTAGCCGTTTCAGCGTGATTGAAGTCGTATCGCTTAGTGCTTAACCTCGCATTTCCGAAGGAGTTGGAAGCGCTAAGTTACAAGGACCTAGTTGATTTACTCGATGGCCATTTCAAGCCAAAAAAGTGGTAATTCGTGGACAAGGCGAATTTTTTTTTGGAGCTAGCAGAAAATCAGGCGAAACCCTAGGAGAACGGGCGGCGCGATTGAGAGGTTTGGCAACTTATTGCGACTTCGGCACCGCTCTAGAAACGAACTTGAGGGATCGTTTCGACCTTGGCCTGAGTGATAGTCCAGTGCGCAACAAGCTGTTCAAACAGAGCCCGTCTACCCGTACATAAGCGCGGGCTATTGAAGTAGCGGAGCTGCCCCCCTAGCCAAGTTGACAATCTACAATCGTCAACGCTATAGACAACAATCAAAATGTATGGGAATGACATATCTCAACGAATGACTTTTTCGTTAAGATATGTCATTCCCGTACATTTTGATTGTTTTCTATTAGCGTTGACGATTGTAGATTGTCAACTTGAGTAGGGGGGCTGGTGGCGTAACAAACAAACATCCACAATTTCGCATTTATAATATTCAACCATAAAACATTAATGTAATTATATAAGTAAAGACGCTTGTCATCTTAGTCTACCTGCGATCACGAAATGCTGCAAAGCTTTCGAAACGTCAGGAAAACCAATTTAAATAATATACCTAGGTACGCGATTTAATCCGGTTAAACTTTGTTTTATTATAATGTGTAGTGATCGCGAAAACCTAAGAAATTATTACATAAAACATAACATAACCAGCCCATTACTGTCCCACTGCTGGGCACGGGCCTCTTCTCAGTACGAGAAGGCTAAGGCCTTAGTCCACCACGCTGGCCTAGTGCGGGTTGGCGGACTACACACACCATTGAGAACTATATTCAACCACTTTATAGTAAATATACACTATACAGTCAGTGAAGAAGGCTTCCACGTCGCAAAATAATGCCGTGTACCTGTGTAGTACGCACTCGCTGGAAAAAAAACACGCGTGGTTTAGCTATTGGCAGAAATCGGCTGACTAGCTTACTAGCTGATTAGTTGAGCGCACTATCGCCCCGCGTCCCGCGAACCATCAGGAGGGCCAAGCTTACGGCGGCTTACCTATAAAGACTTATATTTTGTGATGGTCATAAATGAACATAAAAACTGTTGGCAAAACTTTTATCATTAGATTATTGTAAGCATTTTCAAATTTTTGTCTTTTAAGCGCAGAAAGCTCTAGAATGACAATTAAGATGCTCTTTTTAGATAATTTATTGGATAAAGGAACGGAACGAGAGGTGTTCAAAGATATGAAACAGACCCAGTAAATAAGTTTTTCATTTATTTCATGGATGTCGAAAATTTTAAATTGAGATTGTATTCATTTACGGTTTTTTTTTTATATTTCGACCTGTGAACCTACAATAAAACGTATTCCTTACAATTCCGTTAAAGTTCTCGCTTAAATTAATACCAAAGCTTTCTATATCTACATAATATTAATATAGCTATACATCATAGACGCAACTTAAAGGCTTTAGGCACGCCCCAAAACTTTGTCTTGTGTATTAAAGTTGTTTGCAGAGGTCCAAGCAACGCCATATGGTATCCTTGGTTTGTACATCTATATGGTCACGCTCCTTGGCTAGGGGTAAACATAACTAAGAGGCATGGTAGGTATCCTACTAATATTATTAATGCGAAAGTATGTATGATTGTTCGTTTGTCTATTTGTTTGTTTGTTCTTCAATCACGCTAAAACTGCTGAACGGATATAAATTAAATTTGGCAAACAAATAGACCATGTCCTTAACTCACACATAGGATCTTATATTATAAAAAGTATACTCCAAGCATAGGATACGGGTGGCGTCCGTTACTTGTATAAAGACCACCTTTTGTGTTTTCAAAACTACGTGCACATTTTATTCAAGTACAATAATAATACCGTAGTTATTACGGAAATGAAAATGGAACAGTAATTCGGAAACAATAAAATTATAAAATAACAATAAAATTGTATCTAAAATAATTAATTTTAAAATTAATAATTTCACGTCTGTGGTTCGAGTGTCGGACTGCTGATCATGAATGAGGTCATGGGTTCGATTCTCACAGGACACAAATATTTGTGTAACAAACGAACATAAGTGTTTGTGTTGGTCTGGGTGTTTCTTATGTATTATAAGTATGTATTTACGAAAAAAATAAGTATACAAGTATTATATCCATTGTCTAGTACCCATAGCACAAGCTCTGCTTAGTTATTTTTTTAATAAATAAATAAATATTTTAGGACATTTCTACACAACACCATCTAGTCCCACGATGGTGTTGTGTAGAAATATCCTAAAATATTTATTTATTTATTAAAAAAATTTAAAAACAAAATTGGCACACAGATAACCCGGATAATTTTTTTTTTTTTTTTTTTTTTTTTTTTTTATGTTTTTTTTTTAATCAGGTTATTACTGCCGCACTGCTGAGCACGGGCGTCTTCTCAGAATGAGAAGAGTTTAAACCTTAGTCCATAAGGTAATGCTAATCTAGTGGCACTTTTTACATAAATTTAACTCTGTTTACATGCGTATGATGTAGTGGGCTGCAATATTGATAATATTTCTTATAAACCTATATTTTTACATTTATATTGTGTACATTTATATTGTAGCTGTTTCATTACAGCCGAAAGACGTCCACTACTAGACATAGGCCTCCCCCAATTATGGGGGGGATATGCCATAATCGCCACGCTTGGCAGGCGGGTTGGCGATCGCAGTTGGTTGGTTAAATACTCAGAGAACGCTGCTGCCCATCCTCTGGTGAATCCCTTAGTCGCCTTTTACGACACCCATGAGAAGAGATAAGGGTGGTGCTATTCTTTAAGTCCGACACCACACGGACTCGGTAGCTGTTTATTGTCCCATAATAAATAAAATATAAATAAAACGTATGCGAGTTCACGGACCACACACACAATCGAAAACTTAAGTAGCATCTAACTCTAAATATAAAAAATGTTACCAAGCTTCTTTTATTAAAAACTATATTTAGGATTAAAAGGATTCTGCAATAATACTAACCAACAATATTCAAGGAAAAAAATAGAGATGATAAAAAGTTAAAAACACCTATACATATTTCTGTCAAGCTGTCTACTAAGATATTATAATCTTAGCCCGCAGTTCACGGCTGAATAAGAGACGTGTGTAGAACCATAACGAGGAATCGAAGGTTGTGATACCGTGAAATAAATCTAAGTCAACTCGAAAGAGCAGGGAAGCAAAGCAAATTTTTGGAATAAACTTGAACATAGAATTATAAACTTTATCTCCTATTACTCTAAGTTTATTTCAATTTTGTTAGGCACAAATTGATATATGAAACCAAAATCTGATAGTTCGTCTTTCGTTTTAGACTTTTTTTTATTTTTAGTATTTGTCGTGATAAGATTCATAGTAACACATATTCTGAGAAATTTCATTTTCAATTTCAACCGGCTACCTATTACCGTTCAAAAGAGACAGACAGACGGATGGACAGCGTAGCGAGAGTAATAGAGTCCCTTTTGGCACCCTTTGGGTACGGAACCCTAAAAAGTAATCCGAGGTCCGGGTTTATAAATTTACGTACATAGAAAGGTCAAGGAGTCCCAACAAATAACGAGTGTGCTTTAGAGCACACGACTGAAGTAAAACTTCACTAACTTATATCTCTCTCAATACTATTTCAATCAGAACAAAGGAATGGCGGCGTGGTGCGCGTGCTGTGTCGTGGCCGGCAGTCGCGCGCGTCTCGTTCCCCGCGTCCCGCTCTACCCCTTCTGTTCGCCTCACTTTTCGTAACGCATTCACCAGCTTACTCCCCAAGTCAAGCGTGCCTAAAAAAGTTTTACTTCAACAAATATATGTATGGCATCGCGGCAGACCCAGGCGAAGATGGCGGGACGAGCTGGACTCGTATAGAAAAGACTGGTTCACAATTCCACTTAACCGGAAAGAGTGGAATAAGGAAAGGGAGGCCTTTGCCCTGCAGTGGGACAATATAGGCTGAAAATAAATAAATAATAAATACATGTCGAATAAGAGTCCATCCTGTATGTGTACTGTGCTGTTTGCATGTTACCAGATAGTTCCTAAAATCCTTCACCGTCGGCAACTAGTCCCTGCGAGCTATTCCCCTAAATCCCCTTCAATTTGTCATAACGATCGAAGCTATTTGACTCGCTATAACCGTCCACCACTCACTGTAAACGTTTCCTGTTAAACACCGATTGTTTCACACTACTGTTCCTTCAAATTTGAGGATTTGTGGAGGATTTTTGAAGATCAAAGAAAATATTATGCAATAACCTAGCAATCTGGTGGCAGCTGGGTGGTCTTCGGTAGCTAATGTTCTGCGTAAAAAACTTTTGCGGCTTTTGAGACGACCTGGAGGCAATTGGTAACTATGGGATGTTGATAATTTTATGCTTATGCACCAGCCTAATACACACGCACCTAGCCTTGAACACTAGTTCATCAACTTTTATACTCTGGTTCAGGGTTATTTCAAACGTAATCACTGATCACGTTGTAAAGTTCCTGAGACGAAAAGAGTCTCCTTCATCTTTCTCCGGAAAGCTTCTAGTCAAACCTGGAGTGTCTGCCATCAGACTCCCGCAACCCAGTTCCTGGGGTAATACCTTCATCCTAACGTTAGACCAGTTATCAGACTTTCAGGCTTCCGACTACCCGAAAAACTAGAAAAAGTAAAAAAGGTATAGCGTCAAAAGGTTACGCAAGCGTAAAGGCGCATATACATCTAAGCGGCTCACTATGCACACATGAATGAGCTGTTTGACGTCGTCTCTTAAGCTTTGTATGAACCGTGATACACTTGCGCATATGTAGAATCAAATGGAACGTGCTTCACGTGTAGGCGAGCTCCCACATGCTGGCAATTCGCACCGACAAAATTCAAAACCTACAACTATCATGTTGAAATTCAAATCTAATTGAAGCAGCTAAATGCAGTTCCCAGGCAGATCGTTTCAGCGCTCATAGCATTGGTGTAGCAGTAGCTACATCTGGCAAAAGCCAATCACGAGCCGCTCAACCGAGTCATCGGCTCTAATTCGAAGCAGACATTAGTCGTTCGATCGTTTGAGCGAACAGATGTAAATGCGCCCTAAGATTTCGTTCGCAGAAGTTTTAAGTTTTACTGGCGAAAAGATCTTAAAACACTTTTACATACTATTAAAGCATATCTATACAAACTTTTTCAAAAATAAAAGTATCTCTTGATTCTCTTGTATGATTCATAAAATTTTAATACTCACAACTTTAAATATTAATTTTTAATAGTGAAAAGTTCCTTGCCATTTGGATAATGGCTTGTACACACGGCTACACATCAAGCTGTACAAAACCAGTAAAGGCTGACCTCGCGTTGTAAGGAAAACCTATACAATGCGAGGTCAGCTTATACTGGAAATGTACAGCTTGATGTGTAGCCGTGTGTACACGTAGTCTGATAATAATTGTTTTTTTAACCTGTCTCTTTTTCTTTGTTTCTTTTTTTTTAGGGTTCTGTACCCAAAGGGTGTCGGCCCTTATTACTCTCGCTACGCTGTCCGTCCGTCCGTCCATCCGTCCGTCTGTCTATCTATCACAAGGCTGCATCTTTTGAACGGTAATAGGTAGCTAGTTGAAATTTTCTCAGAATATGTGTTGCTATGATCCCTATGATGACAAATACTAAAAATAAAAAAAGTCTGAAACAAAAGGGGGTCCCCGTACAAGAAACCTCGAAAAACATGCATTTATTTCAACGTTTTTGTTCCTGCTTATCATCAAAACGGTAATACATACCAGCGTCAAACTTGGTCTGATTATAGTGCATAGGTACTATTGAGTTTAGCAACAAATACTAAAAATAGGGCATACATAGACATATGTGGTGGTACCTGCATTAGAAAGAGATGCAAAAAATCTTTTTTCACGCACGGCGCATTGATGTCTTTTAAAGAAAGAAAAAAAAAAAGATTTTTTTTTTATTCTTGCGCTCCATTTGACGCACACACTACAAAACTTATACATAATACTTTATTATTATTATGATACTTTATTGTACACACAAATACACATTAATATTACAATAGGAAAGCTTATGTACATCGGCGAGCTTAACTCAAAAATGAGTTTTCTTACAGCAAACCTTAGAGCGATAGAGAGATGTTGATATATTATTAGAGGATAAAAACAAGTGTACAACAGAATAACAAAAATTTTGACTACATAACTTTACAATTTCATAACAGATTAATATAGTTACAATTAAATTGACAACCGACAACACTGGACATAAACAATACATGATCTGTGGTTATAACGGTAATCATCGGTTTTTTGTTCTACATTATGTCTGTGATTTACAGTTAGTCAAATCAAAACAAAAACAATAATAAAAAATGCACTTTGATGAACTCTCGTTAACTAAATCAGTTTCTATGGGGTATCAGGTCAATGGTGGTACGGAACCCTTACTGTATGAGTCCGACTCGCACTTGGCCGATTTTTTGTTTGTTTCTATCCACACTGCCTAGTCTATCTACCTTTAGGTATACAATATTCTAAAATGTACTGAAGCATTGCAACATTTCATAAATAAAAATCCTTTTCAAACATTTTCGTATCAAAAATTGACAAGAACCCTCTCACCGAACCAATCTTGGCGATATGAATACATAACATCAGCAAAGAATCACTATCAATAATTCATTGAACAAAATTGTCACCACAGATGCAGAGCTGATAAATAATACCACGTGACTTGCATGCGTTGACGAGAAGCGGGTCCAAGGTGTAACAAATTGCGGAAAAGGCAATTATATCCTGTCAAACCAACAATCTGACAAATTAGACTATACTTAACACCTATTTTATTTTACCTATGTTCGCAAATAAATTATTTGAATTGAATTGTATATGAAAGCTTGCGCTGTTTTTAAACTAAGTAATTTATGTTTGTTATTGATTTTGCTAACCATACCACAAAATATCTCATGGGTTGAATGTGGAACGTCAAAAATCTTCGGGTTGAACGTGGAAAACAAAATTAATTTAAATAGTGGATTTAACTTTGGGTAGAAAATGGAAGCACTCTGTTATACGGAATTATGTGTATATCTAAACTAATATTATAAAGAGGAAAGACGTGTTTGTTTGTTTTTTTGTGTGTTCGTAATCGATAAATCGGAGAAGAACCGGAGTGACCGACATAGCTTGTAGAATCAGTAAGCTGAAGTGGCAGTGGGCTGGCCATGTCTGTCGAAGGACCGATGGGCGTTGGAGCAGACGAGTCCTTGAGTGGAGACCGCGAATCGGCAAACGCAGCGTAGGGCGCCCCCCTGCCAGGTGGACCGACGACCTAAAGAACGTGGCTGGGGGGGACTGGATGCGGAAGGCAGAGGACCGAGCGTTGTGGCGCAACTTGGGAGAGGCCTATGTCCAGCAGTGGACTGCGATAGGCTGAGTTGATTGAATCGATAAATATCTTTCGCCATTAGAAAGTTGCTCTATCCAGAAGTAACATAGGCTATATTTTATTTCAGTACACAGGTGAAGCCCGGGCAAAGTCTAGTGCAATATAAAGATATAAATTGTGGAAAGAAAAATTCATTCACGAACAGGATTCGAACTTGCGACTTCTGTTTTAATACACCAGTCGTTTAAAGCTGCTAATAAGCATCCTAATTTTAACAGACAAGATGGTTGGCAGCTACCACCTGTTTGGAACCCAGTCCTTAAAATAATCAAGTCCCAAACAGCACGCAACACTGTAAAAGATAATGATACTGTGAATGATTACTGCGTGCATCGAAACGATTTTAATTAATAATATTGTACGGTATATTAAAATATTTTTTTAGAAATATCTGTAAAGACGCATGTCATCTTAGTCTACCTGCAACCACGAAATGCTGCAAAGCTTTCGAAACGTCAGGAAAACCAATTTAAAAAATATACGCAATGTAATTAGGTTACACTTTGTTTTATTATAATGCTAATAAGCGATAATAAATTGAACTTCCACTTCAATCCGTCTTAGGGTACGGCAGTAAAGTAACATCTCATCAATTTTCATTAAAATAATATAATAATTAAATGCAAGCTCATAAAGCACTGATGAAGTTCCTGGAAAAAAAATAACGTGCATAATCAGCCCATTACTTTCTCATTCTACTGAGGTGCATTTAAAGAAACTCCATGAGTGGCGATTTCATTGATCGGCCGGCGCACCCTGGGCAGTCAGCCCCGCTACCATCCTGCTGACTGGCTAATCTTTTTTCCACAGCATGAGCTAGTATCATTATGTTTTAACTCATGTCCATACGATAGAAGAAGAACTGTCTCATTGTTGGGCGTACTACATTTCCTGGTGCGGGTTTGCTGTGCACAACTGAAACTATCGCATATGTATGAATGTAATGTGTATGTATATCTTTGTATTTGCATCAAACTATCAATAAAATCATTTAAATTTTCAGCTGTTAATTGGAAGTTTTAAACATTTGTTTTGAGCATAGCGCTTAGCACATCTAGATGATGGTTTATAAATAATATCGATGCTTTCAAGCACAGGTATTTATTTTTATTTCCTCTAACCTAGGCCGTGTAGATTGGAAATTGAGTGTCAATAAAAATATGGAACACAGTATGTTAATTTCCTACAACAACCCAGTTTCTTATAACTTGTACCAGCATGACGTCCGAGTGGTCGTTGGCTTCAAATGATAGATACTTGAGAGCAGCAATTGAGATCACTGACGCAGATTCTTGGCGAGGATAAAGTCTGTAACTTAGAATTACCTCCTAACTTATGTTATCTTTCTGGGGTAATTTAGAGAATATATTGTCGCCATTATCAATAAATATCACGTACCATAGACACGATGCCGATGACGTCAACTCCTTTTTTAGGGTTCTTTCTCAGAATATGTGTTGCTATGAGGTGTATCACGACAAATACTAAAAACAAAAAAAAGTCTCAAAACAAAGGGGATCCCCATACAAGAAACCTCAAAAAACATGCATTTTTTTCAACGTTTTTGTTTTTGCTCTATCTTCAAAACCGTAATATATACCAGCGTCAAACTTGGTCAGATTATAGTGCATATTATGTAGTTTAGCAACAAATACTAAAAATGAGACAAACATAGACATATGTGGCGGAAACTGCGTAAGAAAGACATGCAAAAATTCATATTTCGCGCACTGTACGTTGATGTCTTTTGATAAACTCTCGTAAATTAAATCAGTTTTTATGGGGTATCAGGTCGTTGAGAGGTACGGAACCCTTACTGCGCGAGTCCGACTAGCACTTGGCCGGTTTTTTATTATTGAACGCGTGTTGTTGTGTGAATATAGTACGTTTTTGGTAGAAAAATTGTGTGAATATAGTACGTTTTTGGTAGAAAAATGTCGGCATTTTTCCATCAGTCAGTCGTTTATTTTTTCTACTACAAAATTAATCACTGTCTGCTATTTTGTCCACAAAATTAGACACGAAGTTGACCAACAAACAATACATATTCGATTCCTTACATTTTCGAAAGAGTCAACTCGAATCAATCTCAATTTGGGCACGTAAATGTCCGGCTTCAACACGGATAGGTGAGCAAATGGAGCAATAACGTTTGGCCGAACAGAACATTTGACATTTGTACTTTGCATCGAAACACTGCGTTTGTAACCGCGCTAGTTGCTTGTATAAAGTACCGAAAGCGATGCGGGCGATCTTCCAAATGCTTGACATTTCATTTCCCTTGCTCACTTAATTATTATGGTATTATTTTCTACTCGTGAGTGTCGTGAAATGGGGCTAAATGATTATTTTTAGAGCTAGCAGCGTTTTCTTGCCCACTCAAAATAACATAATGAATTGAGTTCATCAATTAAGTTATTATGAATAAACACATGACTTTTAATTATAGTGGATATAAGGGTCGCATATCCCGTTTTGGTCGAGCCGGTAAAAAGCTAACTTCAGTAATATGGTAATTCTGCTTTGAAAAAAAAATGCCCATAGAACTCCAATTGTTAACTCTTCAGTGGTCTTTAATCTATCATTATCTTCATATATCTTCAGGATATCGGTCTACTCTTATTACTTCTGAAGCATATCGATCTGCAGTCGAAGTGAAGTTCCAGAATAAAATATCACTCGAGCTTAATGTAAATAAATGGCTTTGTAAGGACAACAGATTGCTGGAGAGTTATAAATTGATGAAAATGAAAGTACCAGGCCCCTCAGAAAGTATTGCGAAAAAAAGTTTTTATATATGGGAGACTGGCCAGTTATAATGTTTTTCGAAAATATGATTATTTATAAGTAAAAATAAGTAAGTTCCAATTTCAAAATTTCCCTCCACATTTTTTGCGAGTTAATTCAAAGTATTGTGTCTCACTGAAATATGGATCTGCGCCGGGAACATTTTAGAGCTATGATTTTATACGATTTCAAGTGTCGCCTGAAACCGGATGAATCGTACGATAGACTTCAAATGGCATTCATGGATGAAGGCCCTTCCAAGGCAACCGTGTATCGTTGGTATAACGAATTCAAGCGCGGTCGACCAACTTTGGGGGATGACGAAAGAAGCGGTCGCCCTTTGACGGCTGTTACCGAAGAAAACGTGCTAGCAGTGAAAAATTTAATCCAAGACAATAGGCGAATTACATATCAGGAGATTCAACACATATTGAAGATTGGATCGGGAAGCGTTCACGAGATTCTACACAGCCATCTTCGCGTGAGGAGGATAGTATCACGCTGGGTGCCGCACAACCTCACCGATGCTCAGAAGCAGGCCCGGGTGGAATGGTGCCGTGATATGCTTAACAAATTTGAAGCAGGCTCGTCTCGGCGTGTTTACGACATCGTTACAGGTGATGAGTCCTGGATTTATCAATACGACCCAGAAACCAAGCGCCAGTCGACTGTTTGGGTGTTTCAAAATGAGCCAACGCCTACCAAAGTGAAGCGATCTAGAAGCGGGGGTAAGATTTTGATCGCTAGCTTTTTTAATTTGACTGGCCACTTGGTATCAATTCCCTTACGGGATCAAAGAAGCATTAATGCCGAATGGTATACTACCAAATGTTTGCCAGAAGTTTTCTCTGTTATAAGCAACAAGCGACCAAACACAGGGCTCCGCGGGCTACTGCTCCACCACGACAATGCACCTGCGCACACCGCACTCAAAACGAGGGACTTCCTGGACAGCACGCCAGTCAAACTCCTGGGTCACCCTCCTTACAGCCCTGATCTAGCACCGTGTGACTTCTTTTTATTCCCAAAAATAAAAAATCAGCTCAAAGGGATACAATTTTCGTCGCCGGAAGATGCGCTGGCTGCGTTCGAGCAGGCTGTAAACGAGGTGTCTGCGGCGGACTGGAAAAAGTGTTTTGAAAACTGGTTTAGGCGCATGAATCTTTGTATAGAGGCTGGTGGAAAGTACTTTGAAAAGATTTGATAAAAATATATGTACGTATAGAACAATTTTTTTTAGTTTCGCAAAACTTTCTGAGTGTCCCACGTATATGCTTGGTGACAATCAGTTTTCATCAATGAAGTAGTTTTACGATCATAGGTACGGTTATATATAAAACTTAAGTAATTCACACATAGTTTGTTTGCCTAGGGCATCGACTAATCACTCGTTAATGACGCCTCATAACATGCGACCGATGTCTGTCACACATCTATGAAATTTCACTAATGTAGATCGCCACTATTCGCCACATGAAATCTTCAAATCAGTTTCGACCACTTATATGAGGGTAACTGCCTCGTTGGTCTAGTGGTTGCAAGCGCGACTGCTGAGCGTGAGGTCCTGGGTTCGATTCCCGGGTCGGGCAAAGTGTTATTGGGTTTTTTCATTAGGAAATTCTCAGTAGCAGCCCGGAGTCTGGATTTGTGCCCGGTCAATGGCAATAGGCTCGCCCCCTATTACATGGGACTATAACATAGCTGGCGAAATGTGGGTGTATTATTACACCTCTGCCTACCCCTTCGGGGAAATACAGGCATGATGTTATGTTATGTTGTTATGTTATATGAGGGTAGGGCCAATCGGATTGCAGTACTGCCTCAGCTACTGACAGAATTAATTGTACGCATTATATTCAACATTAGGCGTCTATTGGGCTGTATGGTCGATTTTCTAGGGCTAGCAAAAATATTAAACAATTTGTCAATCAAAGTAACGTGTACAGTCGACTGCATGACAGTGGTAACACTTCAATTTGAAAACCGCCCTTACTGCTTACGAAATACAGATGCTGCTAATGTCAAAGTGTTACCACCGACGTGCGGTCGACCGTACTATAAGCGACAGGTGACGTATGTTTTTTTCATACTTTAGTTTGGCGAAACGAGATAAAGGCCCACCTGATGTTAAGCGGTTACCTTTGCCCATAACAACTGCAATACTACCTAGGCTGTTGTGTTGTGTGTGCTAGGCTAAAAAGGTGGCTAGCGAGAAGGGGTTCCAATTTGTGTGGGTGAAGCACTGCAAAATACACGTGCGCAAATTCCCAGGATCCCCGGTACTTCACATATCAGCGGAAAAAGACCTGTCAAAATTAAAATGATAATTGTGCATGTCAATAAGCCTCGATTTTGCTCTCTCTTTTGCTTCTTTTTATTCATATTACGCGTAAATTTTTCATTTCCCTTCTTTTATTTTTTGCTAATACATGTAGGAAAATACAGAGTGTCTATCAAACCATGTCGCATAAAACGCAATCACAAAAATAATACAATTTTAAGCGAGTATTTTATGATTGCTTTTAATACTGTACTATATGTTCATTTGTTATTTCGCATTGAGTGCTTAAAGGTCTTAAAACCTCATAGTAGTAAGTTGGCAAAAATATGTGTACTTTGTTATATATTAGTACTTGGCTATCTTGAATGTTGTTATACCATGTGCTGGGCAAACTCGGCTCATCTACTGGTGATACAATCTATTGGCTTTAAAGCTTTTTGCTGTCTTTATTTTTATCTTTACGCTGGTTGGCTCTGCTTGAGTTATAGCAAATGGCAGTTATATGTAATGTTGTATAATAAATAAAAATGTCGACTCTTAATTTGTACTACCAGAACGTTCGCGGTCTGCGTACTAAAACTAACACGTTATTTAGAACGGTTGGTCTTAACGCCTACGACGTCATTTCTCTTACTGAAACTTGGTTATTAGACGGTATATCTAACAGTGAACTATTTGACGACCGATATCTGGTCTGGAGACGTGACAGAGACTACGAGCGCGTGGGTCAAATTTTAGGTGGGGGGGTCCTATTAGCGGTTAGGCGCAATCTGACTGTAATTGAAAGGAAGGACTGGGCTAGCTCGGCAGAAGATATTTGGATCTCAATATCAATGCATAACAAGCGACCGCCTGTATCCTACAACATTCATATCTGTACCGTTTATCTGGTAGATGAGAAGGGGGGTCCCAGTCACAAGTTGCAACTTTTAAGCTTTTTAGAAAAGCTAACTCAATTAATATTATCACACCCTCGTGATAAGTTTATTGTTCTGGGTGATTTTAACCTACGTAATCTTATTGACTGGGTTAAGGAACCTAATGTAGCTGAACTAAAACCAGTAGTAACCTCTAATAAGGATTACATTCTTGACTTTATTGATACACTTAATACCTGTAACCTCAGTCAATATAGCAAGGAGTGCAATTGTGACCAGCGGATACTTGACCTAGTGCTATCAAATGACGTGATTTCAGTCAACGCATGTGACTCTCCGCTTATAAAAGAAGACCCTAAACACAAGTCGCTGTGTATTCAAGCGGACTTTGTTCAACTTCACACTCTTCCCCTCGAACGCAGAGTTAAATATATGTATTACCAAGCTAACTATCAAGCAATTTCAAAGGAACTTGATGAGACTGACTGGAATCACCTACTTACTGGAGTCCCACTAGAACAAGCCGTTAACTCTTTTTACGAACGTCTTTATGAACTCCGTGATAAACGTATACCCCGGAAAACTATTGCATCCAAGTCCTACCCACCGTGGTATGATACCGCTCTCATTAGAGTTCTTAAAGAAAAATACAAATTTCACTCGAAGTATCGAACCTATGGTAATCTCAGTGATTATCACTCATTTTCTCTTCTTCGTAGGCGTGCCGACCAACTAGAGAAACAATGTTTTGATTCGTATATCGCCAAAATAGAAGAACAAATAACCAAAGACCCTAAGAGTTTTTGGTCGTACGTAAAAAGTAAAAATAAGTCAGGGTCTTGCCCCAATAAAATGTTTTATAGAGATATTTCATCAAGCACTGGACAGGGTATAAGCGATCTATTTAGTAGTTACTTTCTCTCAACCTTCAACGACCCTAGTGCGAGCGTTACAAACACGGGCATCGTGGATCTTAGCATCCCCCCGCATTCAGCTGCCAACATTGCGTCAGTTACAGTGGACCCTGAGTCTGTACTAAAGATTTTGAAACACTTGGATTTATGTAAGTCGGGTGGCCCAGATCACATACCTCCAATGTTTATTACGAATTGTGCTGACAGTCTTTTGGAACCCATATGTATCATTTATAATAGGTCGCTTTCTGAAGGCTTGGTCCCATCAATCTGGAAATCCGCGTTCATCACACCAGTTTTTAAAAAGGGTGACATTACCAATGTAGAGAACTACAGACCCATCTCGAAGCTATGCTTGTTCGCCAAAGTACTGGAAAGAATAGTCTACGATCAGGTATACAGTACGCTTAAATGCACTTTTAGCGACGACCAACATGGTTTTCTCAAGGGTCGTTCGACAGCTTCTAACCTCGCACTCGCTAACGATTTTATAACAGCAGGCATGGAGGAGCGTGCTCAGGTTGACATAGTATACACCGACTATAGCAAATGTTTTGACCGCATCGATCATTTTACACTCCTGAACAAATTGGCCTCAGCTGGGATCCACGGCGATCTTTTCAGATGGTTTGTGTCGTACATAGATAACCGTAGCCAGGCAGTAGTACTAAGTGGCTACACTTCGACCTGGTCTCCAGTTCCATCGGGCGTTCCCCAGGGATCCTTGTTGGGTCCTCTGCTGTTCATAATTTTTGTAACCGACATAAGACACTGTTTTCACAACTCTAAAATCTTACTGTTCGCTGATGACATGAAGGTACTGAAAGTAATTCGTAACACTGATGATATTGTGGACTTACAGGCCGATCTACACAGATTTGAAATATATTGCTCTGTCAACAAACTAGATCTAAATGTATCCAAATGTTTCTTCATGTCGTTTACGCGCTGCCTAAATACTCTAGAATCCAGTTATATTTTGCGGAACCAGAGGTTGTCCAAGATTCAGGATATTAGGGACCTTGGCGTTATTCATGACACTAAACTTCTATTTGACAAGCATATTGATAGTATCGTAAAGAAGGCTTCCAAATCATTAGGATTTATTTTACGTATGTCATCAAATTTTCGGAATATTAAAACAATTAAAATCTTATACTGCGCCTATGTTCGAAGCCATCTTGAATACGCATCTCAGATCTGGAATCCTCAGTATAAGGTTTATAAGACACGCATTGAGCGTATACAAAGAAAATTCCTGAAATACCTCGACTTTAAATCTTATCAGCAATCTAGAGACTACTACCATAGATGTAGAAGGTACCACTTCTTGCCTCTTGAAATCAGACGAAATGTGAATGACATCTGTTATCTCATGAATATTGCTAATGGGAAAGTAGACAGCCCTGAACTGTTATCTAAAATTTATTTGAGAACAAACACCCTTCGTCTGAGAAAACGCCCACTTTTGTCTGTCCCGCTTGCAAGAACAGGATACAGAGCCAACACGTTTGTTTTGCGCGCTTGTAGATCTTTTAACCAATTGCCACTGGATATAGACCTATTTTGCTCAAGCACTTCTTCAGTAAAGAAACTTATAGCCAATAACTTCTTTGACACCACTACTGGTATTGCCTGATTTTAATTAATGCACACTTTGTAATTTGTACGTTTAAACTACTTACTACCCTTTTGATTGTACTACCTATATAATCTACCTGTGAAGATTTGTAAATGGCACAGGATTACCCATTTTCAGTATTATATAGATTCTGTTTGACTGTAAATCTTCCTAACTTTAAATAAATAAATAAATAAATAAATAAATAAAAAAGATTTGATAAAAATATATGTACGTATAGAACAATTTTTTTTAGTTTCGCAAAACTTTCTGAGTGTCCCACGTATATGCTTGGTGACAATCAGTTTTCATCAATGAAGTAGTTTTACGATCATAGGTACGGTTATATATAAAACTTAAGTAATTCACACATAGTTTGTTTGCCTAGGGCATCGACTAATCACTCGTTAATGACGCCTCATAACATGCGACCGATGTCTGTCACACATCTATGAAATTTCACTAATGTAGATCGCCACTATTCGCCACATGAAATCTTCAAATCAGTTTCGACCACTTATATGAGGGTAACTGCCTCGTTGGTCTAGTGGTTGCAAGCGCGACTGCTGAGCGTGAGGTCCTGGGTTCGATTCCCGGGTCGGGCAAAGTGTTATTGGGTTTTTTCATTAGGAAATTCTCAGTAGCAGCCCGGAGTCTGGATTTGTGCCCGGTCAATGGCAATAGGCTCGCCCCCTATTACATGGGACTATAACATAGCTGGCGAAATGTGGGTGTATTATTACACCTCTGCCTACCCCTTCGGGGAAATACAGGCATGATGTTATGTTATGTTGTTATGTTATATGAGGGTAGGGCCAATCGGATTGCAGTACTGCCTCAGCTACTGACAGAATTAATTGTACGCATTATATTCAACATTAGGCGTCTATTGGGCTGTATGGTCGATTTTCTAGGGCTAGCAAAAATATTAAACAATTTGTCAATCAAAGTAACGTGTACAGTCGACTGCATGACAGTGGTAACACTTCAATTTGAAAACCGCCCTTACTGCTTACGAAATACAGATGCTGCTAATGTCAAAGTGTTACCACCGACGTGCGGTCGACCGTACTATAAGCGACAGGTGACGTATGTTTTTTTCATACTTTAGTTTGGCGAAACGAGATAAAGGCCCACCTGATGTTAAGCGGTTACCTTTGCCCATAACAACTGCAATACTACCTAGGCTGTTGCCTAAATGGTACCGCAAGTCGGTTCGCCAAACTGAGACATGAAGATGGAAAGCCTTATGTGATTGTTATTTGACGATGTCTGTGGTCTAGTGGTTCGAGAGTTGGACTACTGATGACGAGGTCGTGGGTTCGATTCCCACAGGACACAAATATTTGTGTGATGAGCATATAAGTGTTTGTGTTGGTCTGGGTGTTTCTTATGTATTATAAGAAAGGATTTACAAAAAAAAGTATATAATTATTATATCCATTGTCTAGTACTCGAGAAGTGTCGTTGGATTCGTCTTAATTGTGAGAGTGACACTGGGTATATCAAAATGATAAAAATCAAAATGGCCGCTTTTTTGAGCCATTTTATGTGACTTTTTTGCTCAAAACCTATCGAGTGGGGTATCAAAATAAAGGGTTTTATAAATGTTTTACGAAAATATATACAACTTATATGTTTAAATGTAATTTGGAATGAGAAATGCTAAAAAACAACAAAATATTCAACGGTAAAAATGAATTTGACTTTTCAAAAAAAACATTAATAGTATGATAAATAAAACATGACAAAACTAAAAAATTTCAAATAAAAAAATCAATTAACAAAACAAAAAACCCGACTGCGTCTAAAAATAACAGAAAAGATATAAACAAGACTTATCAATAAAGTTGGGAAAAACGACTTAAAATCGTGAGCGTGTTTAAACGTTGTGCTTTTTTCTGCCAACGAATTTTTTTACGCTTTTGCCGCTTTTCGTTTTTCACTTCTAAAAAAATTTACTTTTATTTGTCTACATTACACTATTCTATTTACATTTAAACTATTTACAAAGTTCACTAAAAACTATACAAACAAACTACAATCGTCGCGTAATTACCAAGGAGAACATTCAAAAACGCATTCACTCGTTGACGACGAAAAATAAACTAAGCGCCAAAGCAAAAGCAAATCAATCAAGGTCAAAAACGTTTAAAATGTTTAAACGATACGAAAATAATCAACAAAAATAAAAAAGTGCTTACTCTAAACAAATTTTACGTAAACGAATAAAATTTAATTCTGCCGGTTTCAAACCACCACCAGTCAACTTTGAAATTGAGTCTTATGTTCATAGAAATAAGGTTACATTTCAATCGTACTATTGAAAGCATAAGTTTGGTTTACGAAAAAGTCTAGACGAAATCTGCTTTAATCACAAAGCGTGCTTATACGCTTTTTTTTATTAGACTTTTTTAAGCGCTTTTTGTTTAAACGCCCACTTCTACTTATCAACACGCAGGCGGAGGCTACCTATGAACTATTATGTAATTCATGACCAAAATATATATTTATATCTTTTCTGTTATTTTTAGACGCAGTCGGGTTTTTTGTTTTTGTTAATTTATTTAATTTATATTGTAATTTCACCAGTACCCATACCCTTCAGACCGAAACACAGCAATGCGAGTATCACTGTTTGGCGGCAGAATTGGTACGGTGGTAGTACTTCCCCGGACAAGCTTCCTCATAAGGAGATCTACTACTACTAAATACACGACGAAATCACCCATCTTTATTGCTTCAACTAGACTACCCAATTTTCTTGACCAAATGCACATACTTTTGGTTCATTTTGTTCAAACCACGTTAATAATAATAAATAAACATATATCTTCGGGACATTTTTACACAGCACCATCTAGTCCAAACTAAGCAGAGCTTGTGGTATGGGTACTAGACAATGGATATAATACTTATATACTTTTTTTTGTTTTTGTTTTAAATACATACTTATAATACATAAGAAACAACCAGACCAACACAAACACTCATGTTCATCACACAAATATTTGTGTCCTGTGGGAATCGAACCCACGAACTCGTGATCAGCAGTCCGACACTCGAACCACTAGACCACAGAGGTCGTTAATGAAATATCTTATTTGCCTCTATAACGCGACTATTCATATTATAAATATTAATATCCACCATTGTAAACAGTCGTAATGTACGAACAATCCGAATTTAACCCGGAATATTTTCGGTCTGCATTGTTCCCGGTGAATTCAAATCCTGGACCGTATAAACTATTCGGCTTGAAAGGGTTGAATACAGAAGGCGATTCAATTATTCTTCTTAATGTGTACGATTTCGAGGCTGTCCTGGGTGTGGAATTAATTTGTATACCGTACCTACCCACTGTACCTACTTCTCCGCCAAATAGTGATGCTTGCATTGCTGTTTCGGTCTGAAGGGTACGGGTGCCGGTGAAATTACAATCACATGAGACTTTCCATCTTCATGTATCAGTTTGGCGAACCGACTTGCGGTACCATCTAGACAACAGCCTAGGTGGTATTGCAGTTGTTATGGGCAAAGGTAACCGCTTAACATCAGGTGGGCCTTTAGCTCGTTTCGCCATCCGATACTATAAAAAAACACATTTTGTGGAATTTCTGTCGATAAAGTAAGTCGTTGCTTTATCAATGTTAATGAGCCATGGATTGCAAAAATAATTAGTTAATTTATTTCATACCAGTTGAGCCGAAAAGCACGTAACTGACTGTGTCCAATCTTGAAACAGCTTAGAATTTACTCACCCTGAAAAGAAAAGAAAGCTAAAATTAATATTGTTATCCAAGATTACGTTTTGATTTTAATTTATTAAACAAATCAATAGTTTTACCCAATGATATTTAATAATACGGATATGTTACCACCGCGCGCAATCTGAAGGCTCGAAAACGTCCTACTAAGGACGTTTTGCTATTAGTCCACGTCAAGCAAGACGCCGAGCGTGACTGGAGTGAAAAGTAAAAGTGCCGTAGTGTGGGTACAGAAAGTGTACTAATTATGACGCGAAAGCAACTTACTAACTTACTTACTTTTTACTAGGTTATGCAAATGTGTGCTGCCACTGCGTACGGGATATTTTTTTCGTTTGCTTTTTAGGGATAACATATCGTTTAAACTATTCTCTTAAATATCATTGGTTGTACCACCCAAAAACTTCAATATAGGTAATTGAAAAAATTGCAAATAACAAGATTAATATTCATGTAAAATATGAAGCCTGTGTCAATCAAAAACATCTTCTTCGAATATTTTCTGGTAGTCTACATAGCTACGTTAAAGTAGTCATAAATATCTAAACTACTAGGGAGTCGGACTTAACGACGAATCATGAATGAACCGTCATATCAATCAATTAATTTTTTTGCTGAACTGAGCCTATTTTTTTTCTGGTAGCTATTGTACCAACTCAACTACTAGGGAGTTAGAATCACAAAGAAGTTTAACGAAACGTCACGTCCATCGCGTTACCGGAGCACGGTTTTGTAAATAATAATGTTGTTAGACACCATGTCATCATCATCATTTCAGTCGAAAAACGTCCACTGCTGCAAAAAGGCCTCCCCCAAAGAGGGGGGGGGGGTAATGACATAATCGCCACGCTTGGCGATCGCAGTTAGTTGTTTAAATACTCAGAGAACTAATACTCCTACTCTGGTGAATCTCTTAGTCGCCTTTTACGACACCCATGAGAAGAGAGAGGGTGGTGAAATTCTTTACGTCCGGCACCACACGGAACCACACACACTTTATGAGCTTGTAGTGATACGAATGCGTGTTCTATAAAA
This sequence comes from Asteroscopus sphinx, assembly GCA_949699075.1. Taxonomy (NCBI): domain Eukaryota; kingdom Metazoa; phylum Arthropoda; class Insecta; order Lepidoptera; family Noctuidae; genus Asteroscopus; species Asteroscopus sphinx. Next base: position 21,054,799 of record OX453013.1, read on the forward strand.
CTACATTGGTGACACGGCCCGACGTGATACCCAGCTACGGACCCGGTTCTTATGACGGATCCCGGTAACTATCATAAACAACTTCAAGAACGATATACTGTGAACTGCACATTTCAGTTGGCCTCCCACAAGCGGGTCTCACCAACTGAAATTTCAAAAGGCAAATACATATTCACGGACATCGTAACTATCGTTACCCAACTTCTTCAGTAGCCCGCCAGGCGCAGACCCAGCTTGGGCGGAGGATCCTCCCTTTGTGTTGGAGGAACATGATACCTCGTTCCTCCACAAGCTAATAGACACCAAGTTATTAGCTAATAAAGTTACAGATTTTAAATTAAAGCCATTAATTTAAAAATCCTAGTAACAAGAGGACTATAAAATAGGAATTTATTGGGCCCTGTATCAATCAGACACAAATATTTAGGCCTACAGATCAACTGAATAACTACCAGGGTGTGAGACGCACAAAGGAGTTAAACTACAAAGCGCCGCGTGACCATGTGATACCATACGTCACAGGCTCCTGATTGAGATTGATTGAATCCAGTTCATGGTTATATTATAAGTCACATGTCTCTCAATCTTGGTCATTGTAATTTATATTATTACTTCGCGTCCTTTTATCACCGTTGTTGATGTCGTCGTGACCGATTTTTTGTTTCGTTATAAGGTTGTTGACTCTGGATTTAGAAATGGAGTGGTCTTTGTTTGTTACTTCATGAAGAATTCCCGTTCATTGCATCGACATTATACCTTGCGAATTCATTGTATTCTGATGGATATATTACTTACGACGGTAATATAACGATATGTATATTACAATTATGTGTTCAGTTATATTGGAATTTAAGAGCTCTAAAGGTCTCCTAATCACCGATCTGCGTAATTTGCGTATCAATTTGGAATTTGCCAATCCGATTACAGTCACGCCAACTAGCTAATAATCTAACTAAACCTTGCCCATTACCTGTTTGCAATGTTATAGGATTTCAATTTTCTCATTACTGAAACAAATGAAGTGTGAAATCCATTTAGAATAATCAATACACGAATAAAAGGTACATTCGATAGGAATTACTGTGTTTATAACGCTCTGGTCCAGCTGGTACCAAATGGATCCAACAACCAGCAAGAAACATGCTATTTGAACTCTATGTGATAAATTTATGATTTAAATTCGTTAAAGCTATTTTGTTTAGCCGGACCGAAGCGGTTGTTCTGAAGCCAGAAAATACAATCTTCAGTACAGACAAAAATATTGTATAATCCTTAACCATTAGTGCTGTGACAAAATCGATTAAAGCTTAAAGGTCCGACTAGCAAGGCTAATAAATAAATAATTTAGTGTGGAGAAGACAAGATTAAATACCAACTAGCATTGCTAAAACAATCCGTCTTCAAGGACATTGTAATTTTGTGACTACTTCCTAATGTTGTAATTGATCGTGTAATTTCCGTTATTTTTAACCGACTTCAAAAAAAGGGGGAGGTTATGTAATCCGCGGGTTTTTTTTTTTTTTTTTTTTCATGTATGTACATCGATTACTCCGAGATTTGTGGGCCGATTTACGTGGTTGTTTTTTTATTTGGTAGAGAAAGTCCGCGCAGTGGTCCCATATAAATTTTATTGACTTAGATTGAGTAGTTTTTTAACTAGCTTCAATAAATCAGTTTATTTTAGCTTCGCCTATCTAGATGATCTGCTCATTGGTTCGTTTTTCTGAGAATTCTTGGCCGATATGCGTGTTTTTTTTTCACGATAGTGATTGGAAGTTTGGAAGAACATGAGCGAGACCTTTGCCTAGCAGTGGGATAGCAAAGGTTAATAAAAAATATATTCTCAAATTGGTTATATAAACATTTATGAATCATCCCTCAACTAAAAAGTATGAAATAAAAACTTTTTAATTAACAAAAAATAAAACCGACTTCAAAAACCTTAACTAAAAAGTAAAAAATAATCATTTTATGTATTTTAAAATCTTAATATAAACAACATTTTGAAGGCGGTGCGTGATTTTCATCTACGTTCACATAAACTGTTTTTACTATAGATATTGCGCTCGACTGTACATTACATGACGCAAAGGGTCAACCACGCGCCGCCTTAAAAATGTTTATGTTAAGATTTTAAAATACATAAAATGATTATTTTTTACTTTTTAGTTAAGGTTTTTGAAGTCGGTTTTATTTTTTGTTAAAAAGTTTTTTATTCATTACTCGTAAGTAAATTGTAGGAATTGTAGGTCATTTAGTCGGAAATTTCCTTAAATTCAGAATTCGATACAAAATCATTTTAAACCGTCTTACGGTTATAATATAAACTTTTCTATATAACATTAACAAAAAACCCGCGGAATACATAACCTCCTCCTTTTTTGAAGTCGGTTAAAAATAAAACCGACTTCAAAAACCTTAGCTAAAAAGTAAAAAATAATCATTGTATGTATTTTAAAATCTTAACATAAACCAACATTTTGAAGGCCCTTGCGTCATGTAAATATAATGTACCGTCGAGCGCATATCTATAGTAAAAAACAGTTTATGTGAACGTACATGAAAATCACGCACCGCCTTCAAAATGTTGGTTTATGTTAAGATTTTAAAATACATACAATGATTATTTTTTACTTTTTAGTTAAGGTTTTTGAAGTCGGTTTTATTTTTTGTTAAAAAGTTTTTATTTCATACTTTTTAGTTGAAAATTGCGAGGGTTGATTCATAAACGTTTATATAACCAATTTGACATTTTTTTTACTAACCTTTGCTATCCCACTGCTGGGCAAAGGTCTCGCTCATGTTCTTCCAAACGTCCAATCACTATCGTGAAAAAAAAACACGCATATCGGCCAAGAATTCTCAGAAAAACGAACCAATGAGCAGATCATCTAGATAGGCGAAGCTAAAATAAACTGATTTATTGAAGCTGGTTAAAAAACTGCTGAACCTAAGTCAATGAAATTTATATGGGGCCACTGCGCGGACTTTCTCTACAAAATAAAAAAACAACCACGTAAATCGGCCCACAAATCTCGGAGTAATCGGGGTACATACATGAAAAAAAAAAAAAAAAAAAAACCGCGGAATACATAACCTCCTCTTTTTTTTGAAGTCGGTTAAAAACAAGTTTACATCGCGTATATTACTGAAATTGGTTAGAAAGGGAAGCGGTGGTACAAAGCGTAGTATAGCCACAGTATAGCCACAAGAATTAAAGAACATAATAGCTGACATCAAAAACAGACGCTCCACAAAGTCTGCAGTGTGTGAACATGCCCTAAACAAAACAAACCATTTTCTTCGATTTGATAAACCACAAGTACTGGTGAAAGAAAATCGAAATGACTGTATATTGCTCCGTGAGGCTATTAAAATTAAAAAACATCATAATTTTAATTGAGAAGATGGTTGACAGCTACCACCTATTTGGAACTCACTTCTAAAAATAATCAAGTCCCCAAACAGCACGCTACACCGTAAAACATAATATAATGACAGTATGTTTATGAGTGACTACTGCGAGCATCAAAACGATTTTAATTAATTAAAAATTGTATGGTAGTTTTTTTTTATATCTATGACTAAGCTGTTGCTTGTCATCTTATTATTCCTGCAACCACGAACGCTGCAAAGCTTTCGAAATGTCAGGAAAACCAATTTTAATAACATATGCGATGCAATCCGGTTAAACTTGGTTTTAACCGACTTCATAAAAAGGAGGAGGTTATGTATTCGGCGGGTTTTTTTTTTCATGTATGTACACCGATTACTCCGAGATTTCGGGGCTGATTTATGTTGTTGTTTTTTTATTTGATAGAGAAAGCCCGCGCAGTGGTCCCATATAAATTTTATTGACTTAGGTTGAGTAGTTTTTTAACCAGCTTCAATGGGCCGGTCTTTCAATTAATTACAAATAAAATAGTACCTAAATACCTATGAATCACACAATATACCGTCACCCACTCCCTCAATAACATCTGAATCTATTAGAGTCAATTAATAAATCTATCAAGATAGAATTTCATTTAGGTCACCCACAGAATCACGATAAGGCCTGAATTCTAGGCGACTCCTTTTCGCACCCTCACTCAACAATTAAGTTTTACTTGGCAACCTGCCAATCACAGCCAGCGGGAATACTGCAAACGTTGTCTATTTTTTTTCTAAGGATCGTTTACACAGGCAGACTGAGCAAGTTCAAGGTGAAACTGATTACTCGCGAGAGCTGTCGAGAATGTAGGTCTCACTTAGGCGCATTCCATCGTGTGCCGCTTACTTGGAGCAATTCTTATTGAGATTCCATATGACTACGCTATTCGTGATGGAATATAAAGTTATGACAATGCTTGATGAAGATCTTAGTTCAAACAAACTCGACTCGCACTCATGTTTTAAGATAAATAGACTAGCTGAAACGTGAGCAAAATATGAGTTTAATTAATTACTGCAGCAATGGAACGAAAGTGGTTTTTCTCGTACATTGCTTTTTGATTTTCGTTGTGATTTTTCTGAAAATATTTATTCTTCTGAACATAAAAATACTAACATAACATAATCTTATTGAATTTATTTTATACTGGCTTTCACTATGGGTCGCGTAACTATGTTCAAGTAATATAATAATAATAAATCGAAAATACTTATTGTGTTTAACTTTTGAGAAGCTACCACAAAATAAAAAACGGCTTTTTGCTTATATTGTATTATTCTCTTTACCTGTGTCTGGAATCATTTTAGTTATTTTTGTGCTCAATCACTATTCCTAACGCAATTTTGTAGGTGCTCTTGACGTGATTCGTCTACCTGAGGGTTTCTGAGCAATCGCAGACATATTTTTTCTCTAAATACAGGTTTCCTAGAATCCTAACTTTATTCGGAATTCGAACAAAAATGGAATGTGAACCGAATACTAAAGTGTGTCGTAATCTAGATTCTGGAATGATGCAGAAAATATGAAAGCGAAGGTGAAGAGGCAGTCTCATCGATTTCTTTTGACTCGGCTGTCTTTAAAATTGCCTTAAATATAAAATTATATATACATCGTATAAAAGGCGACTAAGGGATTCACCCGGAGTCAGCTAAATAATACGGCAATTATTAAGATTTCTATTGGTTCACCAAAGGATGGGCAGCAGCGTTCTCTGAGTATTAATTCAACCAACTGTGATCGCCAACCCGCCTGCCAAGCGTGGCGATTACGACATATACCCTTTTTATTGTATAGGATGGCGAAACGAGCTAAATGCCCACCTGCTGTTAAGCGGTTACCTTTGCCCATGACAACTTCAATACCACCTAGGCTGTTGCCTAAATGGTACCGCAAGTCGGTTCGCCAAACTGAGACATGAAGATGGAAAGACTCATGTGATTGCAATTTCATCGGCACCCGTACCCTTCAGACCGAAATACAGCAATGCAGAAGTAGGCACGGTGGTAGTACTTCCCCGGACGAGCTCTTTCACAAAGGAGCTCTACTACTAAAGACTTACCCTTCTGCTGCTGCCTATGTCCAGCAGCGGACGTCTTTCGGCTGAAATGATGATTATGATGATACAACGTGTAACAGAATTAACGCAAATCCTGAAAGCAGTTTGTTCAGAATCCCCAGGAGAATCGATATACATGTATGGTTTTATACCGTGATTATGTAGGATATTACCATTTTTTTTGGATACTAATGATAAATAAGTATTTAGCCGACCCTGAATAGATCTTTTAGGTCCAGAAAGACCAGTAAAATAGGTTTCCGTGCATCAGGTAACCTATAAACAACCAGCAGTTATCCAGCAACCAATTTGGGAACTAAATGATGCCTAAAATACACGTCATTTCGTGATTTTAAACAAAAAATACGTACCTGATAGGATTCAGAATATTCTAATGTGTGTCTAATTTTTTATGATTTATAGTAATAACTAATAGGGAATCAACAGTTTGTAAAAAAGAACCTGATAGATAATCTCGCGTATTATGCAATGGCCATTGAAAAAACGGGCTGGTAGATAAAGGTCGCGGGTAACTGACGAATGTAAGTGACCCAAAATCTTTCACAATGAAAATCTACTAAAAAAACCAACGTCCAGCTGAGGACATACTTATATTGTCAGGCTTACTTATCAAAATTGATGACTGAACTTCGTCTACAAAACTGATAAGCAAACGCTTTGGCACCAAGCACCAACAAACGCCGAGCTCAAAGTTCGTGGATAAAGTCGAATAAAAGTCACCCTAAATAAAATGAAAGTACCAAATACAACAAAAAGCCTTCACAAATAAAAGATAAATAAAAATGACGTATCATAATCACGAGTTCAATGTAACAATGAAAGCGTTGTCATCAAAATAATTCAAACACTAGTAGTCCTATTTCGATGACAAATCGTATGTCTAGACAGAGCTGGCTTCGTTAGAGTTACAAATTAACACATGAGTAGATTTTATCTTATTTCAGTTGACATCGCCGATATTTTTTGACATACGAGTGTTGATGTTGATAAATGTAAATGTAAAAATATGTGGCTATATTTAAGAAGTGTAAACTATCGTATCATAAGAATAAGAATATTTATTTGTTTGAAATGAGTTGATGATGATGATGTCCTCCACGACGTGTCCGTCGACGGCGACATCCAGTCAGCGCCTGGCATGTTCTCGTGTATGACTTGCAAAGCCAAATTTGGTCTTAAACGTTCGGTCACAAATAAAACAGCATAATTGCCCGCTGTCATTAAATGTGAAATGAAATAAGTTACAATAAAATGAAATGAGTTACATACAAGTTATCACAAAATAAAAATCTATCATTGGTTTCGCAGCAAAAGTTGTTCATACTGAAGGGTACAATGACCCCTTAGGTTTTCCTTAGGCTATTTCAATCACACGATGTATGAAAGAAAGAAAATTATTTATTTGTCACAACTATGTATCTCACTACAAAAGAAAGGATATTCATATACATGAACAAGAAATAGATTTAGTGAAGAAGTAATACAAGAGTAACTAAGCGAGGAAAAGTCATTGACAGTCATGCGCCATGTGTGTCTCAATTTTTTTACAAATGGGTGTCCAGCTCAATATATTTCCAGGTTATTAAACCTGACGCTGGTATTCTGCTGGATCCCTGTTGTGACGTAGGATGTCGAGCAAACTACACATTTGTAAAAATCGTTTGTGAGTGTGTGTGTGTGTACTGTGTTTTATGAGTGTGATTATGAATAGAAATAAATATTAAGTATACGATAAATATGCAATGTATGGGCTAAGCCTGCTATTTATCCCAGGAAAATAAACAATTCCTGGGGGAAGCTAACTTGAAATTACCCGCAACAAAATTGAAATTACCCGCAACAAAATTAGAACTATTTAGGAAAAAAGCATATTGTATGTCAATTAAAGTATACAATCATCTCCCTCAAATCATCAAAGTTTTACCACTAACCCGATTTAGAAAAAAAAATACAATTTCCTAAAGAGCAAGAACTATTATAGTGTTACAGAATATTTAGAAGATAAGATACATAAAAGGTTTGTAACATCAGTACAATATCCATGCTCATAAATCATAATTAATAATTTTGTTATGTTTATATCCAATTTGCACGCCAGAAAATAAATCTAACCACGTACTACTTAATTCAATTTACGATCATTAAAATGTATCAACCGCAAATATTCTATCTATCTCAAATTGAGTATAATTAGACAAATAATTGTAACCACAATTTCCATACAATTGGATGATGTCCATTGTCATCAATTAATAAGGACTGCAAAATGTATGTTTGGAACTCTTTGCCATTCGGTGTGATCCAGACGCTAACGAACCAACGACGCGACGGGACGCGAGCTGAGTACAAAATGTTATTTTCGAAATCTTCTTGCGAGGTTTTTACTAAAAAGTCTGCACTTAATTTGAATCTGTACGTAGTTTTTCTTGAAAATGTTTTACTTCTATTTCCAGTAGCACATTTAGATAAAGTTTTACTAACGAATATTTTTTTTTTGGCTAAATGAGTTAAATTAATAGTAAAATGTTTATTTTTACAGTCAGTATCATTAATAACGACAACATATTCACATGTTGCCCTCAAAGCTATAATTACTAAACAGTGAACTAGCTAACAACAAAAACAGAAAATATCAGTGAATCAAATGTTTTACTGTAGACAAAGCTTTTGCGTAAATCCCTATCAAGCGAAACAATCAGTGTAACGCTATTATCACAAAAAATGTAACTCGATCAAAACCACACGTGGACGAATCCAATCCTTTTAAACGAAACCAAACGTCAATTCAATATCCATTTAATTTTCTACAAAGCTCCCGACATAACGAACGTGGCAAAACCAAAATGGCTAACGCACGTCATTCCACTAATTGGGATAGAAACCAAGGGCGGATGTGCAATATCGGCAGCGATTTTTTCATAATTGCAGGGAAAGACCCGACGAATTAACCCGAATTTCTCGCCCCTACTATTTGGGACCGCCCCATATATTACATCTCTTATCTGTTTTCTTCCTCACTTGTACCTCCCATTTAATCTTATGACATCATGTTAGCTTATATTAAAGAGAATTACTTGCACAGAACCGTTGTATATTCATGATTTTATGTTTTGGAAAATTGGAGATTTGTTATTCAAATTAGTCTGGTCCTTTCAGGACCATTTCGGCACCTAGCTTGCTAATCTTTTAATGTGGGTTTGATATTATTATAAAGTACATTGTAAAAATAATCTGCAAGAGTAGGAATACAATATTTTCACTTCAACAATCTCAACAGTTTATTTATACGGCAGTTTTCTGCCGTGAAACCCTAATAAAGCACATTAAGGTAATAAAAAAATACTGAAAGATGTAAGAACTCCTTTTTATACTCATATAATATCAACGTTATATAAATTATGACGTCAGCCAGCGAATTCTCATTCTTTTGTCATACTTACTCCTATTACACATAATACGGGATAAACCACTGCAGTAGCGATTTATTCAGTTGCTATTGAGAAACCTAAATCATATTTATTGTCCAGCTACATGCGTATTCTGTATTTCAGCTAATGTTTCTGGCACTGGACCAGAAATAGCTAAATTACAACTTAGTGGTGTAATTTATAAGAACGAAAAGTAACGCGGTTCCGTTTGACGCATATTCAGATTTTTTCTTTGGGGCTAGTTTGCTAACTGGGTTATTTCATTTTTGATATAAAAGACGGTGAGTAATTTAATTTTTATCTTGAGTATTGGTCTTGATTTTTTGAATTTCATTTAGTGTAGTAATTGCCGAAAATATATGAATAAGTTGAGTTCATGTTGACCACAAAACGAAAGCAAAATATCTTATGGACTCCGAATAAAATGTGATACGCGTGCACGTCGCCAAAATTCTACCATAATTCGATACCATGATAATCTTTTTTAATAAAAATGGTTCGATAGGCGATGAATCTGGGCCAACTTGTCTCTGCTACCCACTAAGACTTCATATCTAGACTAAAATATAAAAGAAATGCATCGTTCGTTGTTTCAGTAAAACAGATCATCACTTTTAAATAGTGTTGATACACTCTCAATTGCAATGAAAACGTTAAACTTTGTGGACAACACAATACATCTTACACTTTGTAAATCAATTTTCGATTATGAATATATACTAACAGAAAGTGATATACGGGAATATTCATGCACAGATATGGTTACCTATCTCTTTGAGACTATAAAATGTGGAGCAGTGACGTTCATAAAAACGATACTCAGGTGAATGATCGATGCTGATTGATATACTGCCTTTTCGTGACATGCGTCGTATATAATACGGATCGAAAGAGTCCGGAATACTGATGGGAATGTAAAGACTGACATAAACATAAGAATTAAAAGTCACTCAGAGTACGTACAGTTTGTCAAAAAAGAGTAGGTACACAAAATGGGGACGCCACTAGTTCACTAGTCATACATTGAAAAATGTAATCTTTTAAAATCACGTCTTTGGCAGATTTTTAGATAGTCTTGTTCATATAAATTCAATTTAAGTGTTTACATGCACATTTTTTCCATGATAAAACACAGATTGAGATAATACTGACTAGAATAGAAAATAAGTTCCGATTTTAAACGTTTTTGCCAGACTTAAAACATTAAAGAATTGATATCTTGTAAAGCAGAAGAATATATTATGCAGAAAATTATAATTAACGTCAAAAGAACACTTAAAGGCACAAGCCCTAAAAATATAATAGGTAAGAAAATAGAAATGTCAAGCCATCAAAGTCTTAAATCGAATAAAAGTCAAGATTACATCTTTAGAGTGGAGAGCGATGTCAAATTGAATAAGCATATATTTCTGTGAGAGGACATCATCGTTCTGAGAATTCTATTGTCAATATAAGGTAGAATAAAAATCTGAATACTAGATGTGAGAAGCATCGAGTTTTATTATTTTTAAATTATTGCTTTTTGATATTTTTCCATGCGGAGTTTGTGAACTGCATAAAATAATGGATATCATTAAAGTATGAATAGTATCATCTTCATTGGTACATTGATAGCAAGATTTGGCCCAATTACCACATAAGAAAGAGTTCATAATCGTTCAGAAATGGCATTGTGCAGGCACAAACGGCAAAAACCTTGCCATTCCATTGAAACCCGAAACTTATGCTATTAAAAAAGGTACATTTAACTGTGACTGTATTTTATTATCCTCTCAGATGAAAGATGCATATCGTCAAGTGATATGCTTTCCGAGGTCAATAGAAATAACTTCAATGACAAATTAATAATTAATTAATTAGCCTCTAATCAAGAACGGAATTACATGTTCAAGTGGATTCCGTATTATGTTACAGTTGTTTATAATGACATACATTATGTAACAGCAATTTCCTGGTCAATAAAATGAAAATTTTGGCAACAAAATTTAAGCTCGCAGATCATTGTTTAAGATATATATACGTTCCAGTACGCTTGCCAGAAACATGGTAACAGATTTCAGTAGAACAATCTTGTCTGAATCTTACGGATGTAGCTGGTTTTTTTGGCTAAGAAATTCTCAAACAATTCTTGCAGATCATTGTTTATAAACAACATTGTTTTTAAACACTAGTCAAGAAGCATAACACTGCAACTAGAGCCTAACGTTTCACTATTAATAATAATAATAATTAAATTATTTATTCGGACAACTCTAGATCCATTACCTACATAATTATATTGTTAGTAAGAACTTAAAACCATATTACCATTTAATAACTAAGAGTGACTTAAGTCCTCTGGATGAGATTCCACACCAGAGGGCTCTCAAATCTATGACCTATCATTATACCTATATTCAGGAATTCAATTTTATAAACTAGACTCATACCAATTGTAAATCATCATTTCTACGCAATGCTTGCAATCAGTACATTTCATGCCATCATCATATGGCTTTCAAATAATAAATCGAATCAATTTACAGTGAGTCTTATAACTTTAGTCTAGAATTCTAGATATTTGTGACAACGATTTTCTTCTTGTCGTCTATATAAATTGTTTTATCTTCACTACCATCAAACAAAGTTAATGAACGTTGAATCTTTTAGATAGGTACCAATTTTTATCTTTACGAAATAAATCTACCTAATTAGTAACATTTTGTTTGACCTTCGTAAACTAACTTTTTTCTGTCTTGTTATCTGTTTCTTTACGCTGATTACCATCATTACGTGGTCCCTCTTCAAGCAGATATTTATCTCAATTTAATGAAGTTAATATAATGCCTTCTAGTTTTTCTTTAATTATGCTAGTATTATAGTTTTGACAGTCCCAATAACGCATTACGTAGATGATTTATTACGGAACTGCCTAATGACCGATGTCATTTACTGGTTAATTAATTATTCGATCAATTTACAGTATCGACTAAGATTTGGTTTTTAAAACAATCACCTAATAACCCAGCTACCTACTTAATAAAGAATGGTCAGCTAGTTTGTACACTTCATGCCTTATTTCCTATAACAGCATCCATTTATCCATTCCCATATTTATTTATTCATTCAATCAATCTTCAAGTTTAACTATGTACCTACTTGTGTGTTTGTACTTACACTGCTACGGTAAGACATATGCAAAAGCCCTACTATTTGGATTAAAACTTGCTTTTAATATGTTTAATGCGCTAAATATTTGTAATACCTTGATATCTCTATGACGTCATATGTTTGTTAAACATTAGCTAATCCATCACGTCTCCCTAAACAGTAGTGACTTCACACACGGAAGTCACGTCATCACATTCTTTGTTAGCAATAAATATCATATATTAATACTACATAATCCATTTAATCCCTTATCTGTATCCGTTTTGCTAATTTTATCGCGTGTGTTGACATTATGTGTTTATCCCTGTGACCTTAAATGGCCTGTTCTTGTATTATGATATCATAAACATCAAAATTAAGTTCCGTATTGAGATAAGGCAATCCAAAACATTAGTTAGCTACGTTTGCCATAAACATGGTAATAGCTCATAGTTGATATAATCTTGTGTGAACCCCATGGCGATAATACGTTAATCCGTGTCGTAATCATCATCATCGCCCGCTGTAGGTTTCAGACCTCCTTTTGTATCATACTTCCCTGGTATTCGGCAATCGAATAAAGCTGCTAATCTATTGTTACTTCTTCTATTATTTTTTGTCAATCGTTTGTTTTATAAAATGTTTGATTGTCTTTAGTACGCAATTGTTTTCTTTTTTTGGTAGAATTTTACTAGCTTCGTGAGAATGCAAGCATATGGTTCAGAATTGATTAGCAGATAGATTATAATCACAGGATTAGTACGGATAATATCCAGTACCAGCCTTATCTGAATGCCCACGTTCATATCAATATTGTAGATGCCATGTATTACAATGCAATAATAAAGATATGAGAACGGATACGACTGAGTCACGATATTTCAGCTAACAGTTTAAAAAAATATGACATTTAGACATTTAAGGTACATTTAGCCGTTTTAGAATCTTTATGACACTATCTTATAGTTTCTTGAATTGATCGGTATGAACAAAGCCAAAATATTATCAAAGTCACTAGGTTATACCCACACGACGAGTTTGTCGTGGTAGTGTATCTCTTAATTAATGTTTCAATGTATCTTTTCCAACTCCTGAAACTTTAAGAAAAAATAAACGTAATCGTATTATAGATTACCACAATTCCAAGCAACAACATAATAAAACAAACATAAATCCATTGTTATTTCCACAACAGTACTCGAAAAGTTCCGCATAATAAACCTCGGAATACCTGCAAAAAATATCCACACATCTTATCTACTCCCCTGTAGTATGGAAACCATTAATAATGATAACACATCCGTTACACCTATTTCAGCACTCCGGATGGGCCTGTCCGAACTTGGGGATCCGATTACGGAACGAATGTTTCACCCCATATCAACCCCTAAAGCTTACAACATACTTCATCCAACTCTCAATGACATGCAGGATAAAATCAGGATTCATTTGGTATTAGAAATAGTTCTGTATGATTCAAAAGACTTCTAATTAAGAAATTCCAGTTAAGACGCTGCTAAGTTGCTCGTATTAAGGTTTTTCTTTGTGTGCTGTTTTAAAGTTTTTGAGAATTTTTAGTCATAACTATGGCTACTTATATCAAACGTTGCAAGCAACGCTTTGCTACTAAAGTGTTATAAAGTATAGTATGTGTTATGTAGTGGGTTGTGTGTGTGTGTGTGTGTATTCTCTACACCAAGAATTTGATTCCTGAATTCATTGTTTTTCACGTAATTTTGCACATTTTAAAAGCTTTTGGCGAAATGTGTGTGTACTGTACTATACACCTCTGCCTACCTCTTCGGGAAATACAGGCGTGATGTTATGTTGTTATGTTAAAAGCTTTTGCTAAACCAAGCGTCTATCCAAACTCAGTCATAGGTACTTATTTGCCCACATTATGTACAAAACACACCCACCGTATGTCATAGAAAACCATCTGTTTGTCTATTCATGCAACTGCGCCAACAATTGCGCCGATAAGTTCAAATATTTGATCTAAGATTATTCGTACGAGCGCCGTTCACGCGGCGTCTCGTCTGTTTGAATTCAACATGGCTAAGTTATAGTATAATTTTTAAAAGGATAATTCGAGAAAGATTTGAAATAGATCTTGTTATGACTCCGCTTGTTGCTAATACCAATCCGATACAAATCTTTATAAAGATCCGTGATACATATCTTGCGGCTCAAGTGCGTGGAGGTCTTCGAAATATATAATATTATAGGTAGCTGACAGGGATGCAGGTAAATTCAATTCCTAGTAATTAACATTAACACATGCGTCAGCATTTCGACGTCGCCTTGAATTGTAATTGCATTTCGACGTTGCCTTGAATTGCAATTGCATTTCGACGTCGCCTTGAATTGCAATTGTTAACCTTATTTCGAATGAGATATGCACCTCTCACAACTTCGTCTATATTTGGGCAGAATCAAGCCATTCAATAGTGAAAGTTTCTCGCTTATTGGATTAACCATGTTTGTCTTTAGCTCTAATGAACAGACAAATAAAACTTTCTTCTTTATGAAATTAAAACCGACACTTTTTATAATCCTCTTTATACGTCTTTCAATCGCATGACTATTGGCTACTACACTGGAGGCGAGGCTGTGACTATGTTCACTTTATTCGAGTGATACAACTGTCTGCCAGTCAATAGCCTGTATTGTTTAAGCTGACACAGCTTCGTTAAAGCAAAATTGTGACGTAGGTAAGTGAAGATGGCGTTTATTTAACACTATTTCCAATCACATAACAGAACAAAATGTCAATAGTTTTTGTTTAAAACATTCCCAACTTACTTGCTGCAACTTTACTAGGTGGAGTATTGTCTCTAATCAGACAAATCGAATTACAAAATTAGTTAATGTTTGCAACCACGTAAACGGTAAAACTAATTAAAATAATAATATGCTTCGTTTACAAATACAATTATTCCATTATTGCACTACAAATTAAAGCTAATTAGCTCTTCACACCTTAGCACAATATGTGGTTTGTGTGTATCGATTTACACTTACTAATAATATATGTGTTTCAAAACACACATTTTTACTTCCTACGTATATTACAAATACGAAAGTTACATTTGTTTATTGATTTGATTGTTTGTCCTTCAATCACGTTGAAACGGCTAAACGAATTTGGATGAAATTTGGCACACAGATAGATCATAACCCGAATAATATATAAGTTAGTCTTTATCTCGGGGAAATACACAATTCCCGTACCAAATTTAAACATTGATAATGCATTGTGTTACCATTAACAATGCTTATAAAGTTTTGCCAACTAATTTGATTTACGAGAGCTCGCCTAATGATCGAAATTCGATCGCAATTCATTATTTTTATTATGATTAAACTATGCCGAAAAACTATTACCATTTTTTTTATTGATAACACCGAAGCTCGTCAAGAGCTACAAAAAAAACGGTTGACAAACAGTGGAGAAAATGGTACTGAACCGTTTTTTCTTTGTCTTTTTATGTATAGATCAAAGACATTTGTATACTGACTTTATGGTATAGATACTCAAATCTCTTCTCCTGGGTCAGAGCGATGATTGCACAACCACACGCGTCATTTTATGGAATTTCATGCACTTTATGTAAGTAGCTTTAAAACGTTAAAAAAGTATGTAAACAGCTATTTAAGTCAAGTCAACCCTATAATGTTGCCAAAAGCTAATTTCAACACATACATTTTCCAACATGAGCAACGTTAGTCAGACTTTTACTTGATTAATTAACCCTTTAAACGCGTACGAAGGATGAATTTAGTGGGTCGTGTCACTGCATACATATTAAAGGAGTTTACATAGGTACCCGGTTTGTGCGGAAGTGCTCCGGACTGTGAGTTACGGCGAACGGCGTATTTTTGGGGTTTAATATTATGCTGCACATGATTTTGTGAAAGATTCTCTTTGAAATTACAGAACTACTTATAGCTATACATGCTGAAATTTGAATCGCTTATTTCCCGAAAAGAGGTCATTGTACTCATCATTATGAACAACTTTTAGTATGGGACCAACCCTGAAATCGCGAAAAAAGAATCAGTTGGTCCCTACATTTGTGTTCACTTAAATCAATAAAATGTAGCGACCATCAGATTTTTTTTTCGCGATTTCAGGGATGGTCCCATGGTAAAAGTTGTTCATAATGATGAGTACAATGACCCCTTTTAGGGAATCAAGCGACTCAAATTTCAGCATATATAACTGTTAGGTAAGTGAATTAACATAACTTTATATTAATAGCTATCAACTTATATTCTTCTTCTATCATGTCGACATGAGCTACATAATGATAATAGCTCATGCCGTGGGAAAAAGATTAACCAGTCAGCAGGTTGGTAGCGGGGCCGACTGCCCAGGGTACGCCGGACGATTAATTAAATATCGTCACTCGTGGAGGCTCTTTTAATGCACTCCAAAGTTATAAACTTGAACTTATATTATCAATATTATGTCGTATGAGGCATCTGAAGAAATATAGCAGCATCCAGAATGTTCAACTAAAATCAAAGGAAGATCTACAATAATCATAGATAAAACACAAATTGATTTAATTCAACTGTTGGTATAAACAAACCAAAACTGAACTAAAAGTCGTCAAAACATCGTCCGTTATTTTCGTATACATTACACGAAGTCATTCTCTGACGTAAATATGCGCATACATTTAACTTACAATAGATTGAATGAACACTGTTCCAGTGGGATGTTAAAATAAATGAGTTATTATAGGATTTCGACTTGTACCTACACTGCAGTTTTAGGGTTTCTATTTGGAAAAACATTGTGGGGTAAAAGTAAAATACACTAAATGTATTTTTCTTTGCGAAGATGTAGCTATTGAAATATTATTTGTTACTTTTTAGGGTTCCGTACCCGAAGGGTGCCAAACGGGACCCTGTTACTCTCGCTACGCTGTCCATCCGTCCGTCCGTCCGTCTGTCTGTCACAGAGCTGTATCTTTGTAACGGTAATAGATAACCAGTTGAAATTTTCACAGAATATTTGTTACTAATAAATTTGAATATTTGTTACTATCACGAAAAATACTAAAAATAAAAAAAAATCTAAAAATAATAGGGATCCCCATACAAGAAATCTTATAAAACCTTACCTGCGTAAGAAAGATATGCAAAAATTCATATTTCGCGTACGCTGCGTTCATGTATTTTGATGTACTCTCGTAAATTAAATCAGTTTCTATGGGGTATCAGGTCGATGGGTGGTACGGAACCCTTACTGTGCGAGTCCGACTCGCACTTGGCCAGTTTCTTGTTTAGACACGAAATATAAGTTTAAAGTATACGTGGATGAGGTCACTAACATTATACTCATATGCCTGTTATTACGCCGTAGTACCGACACAATTTTTTCCTAGAACCGTGACGCTGCCTGCGTAAAAAAAGAAAAGAAAAAAATCTCAATGTCAAATCCGACACTCGTCTTGAATACCGTGATATTAAATCTCAGGAAGATTGGTTAAGTTTTTTTGAAATTTATCGTACGTGTTCCTCCACGGTAAAATACTCCAAGATAATACCGATAATATTTAAATTGAGTAAAAGTTACAATTTGACTGTAGCTTTTACTAATTTTGAGCTCTCCAAATATGACCACGCATTTCTTATACAGCTTGTATATCGCTGACTGAATTCAGTACGGGCACAGATAGGCTCGTGGCTAAGTAGCAACCGCGTGGATGGGTGACCATTTCATTGCACATCGAAACCCCTCCGTGCCTCGAAGAGTACGTTAAGCTGTCGGTTCCGATTAACATATGACATCTATTGCAGTCGTTACTGGTAGTCAGAAGCCCAGGAATGTATTACCCAGTTGGGTTGCGGAGTCTGATGGTAGGTCGCTCTGTGGAAAATACTGATGTTCAGCCGCATCTGGTTAAACCGGAAAGCGACCCCAACATAGTTGGGAAAAAGGCTCAAGAAAAAGCCCTTTAACGACACCCATCAGAAGAGATAGGGTGGTGCAATTCTTTATGTCCGGCACCACAGAGAACAAAAGAAAAGAGGTAGACCAAAGAAAAGATGTGAAAGATAATATGGATAAAAAGAAAGTGAACACGGAGATGACGGCTGATAGAGATGTAGGGAATAAAAATATATGCTGCGCCGACCACAAACAAATTCGGATAAGGGCAGGAGGATGAACAAACAATGTTTGAAACCCTTTTGATGTATGGTTGTGATACATATCACAGGTCGAGGGTAGTTTACCCTAGAGGGTCCGAAACATAATTTAAAATTAAATCCGCAGTCAGTTCCGTGATGAAGGAAAACAACTACAGTCGAATATTTACGAAACTATGCTGGATCAGTCTACCAGTCCACGACATGGAAATGTATCAAAATTAAATATTTTCGGTTGACCCGTGTGAAATAATTTAACTTTTAAGCGCAAATCACACACAACCCGGGAGCAGGATGGGCGCGGGTCGGGTCGGGCCCGCGGCGGGTAAATTAACCTGTTTTTATATGGACGACATCACACACAGCGCGGGTGAGTGTCGGGCACGCGTCGTGTAGAGCACGGGAGACGCGCGTGTCTTCCGCCACTACGGACAGAGCACGGGCGCGTTACCCGCGCTCCGCCCGACGCGGGCCCGACCCGCGCTGTTTGTGGTTTGCGCTTTAGCGTAGGAATTAAATTACCGTCGGCCATACTGTCAGTGGCAACACTTGAACTACGAAAACCGCGCTTACTGCTTACGTAATAAATACGCTGTCAAGGTCAAACTGTAACTACTGACGTTGTCGCCTGTACTTAGGTAGAAAAATATTTAAAAATAAAGTAGGTAATTGATGAACAATTGAACATGCTTTCGGTAACATCCTACGATTTTGCTATGCTCAATTTACTTGACATGCTACAACGGGATCATGTTCAGTTGGCTCTAAAGTAAAATGTAATATTCTATAGCAAGTAGTAAAATTTATTTAATCCTCAATAAATGCATAAATTCTATCATATTTATTTTTACCTATATGCTAAGAAACAAGACTTACACACACACACACACATAACATCACACCTGTATTTCCCCGAAGGGGTAGGCAGAGGTGTAATAGTACACCCACATTTCGCCAGTACAAGACACAAGACACAAGACAAGACTAAAAACTAGAAACAAGACTTATAATACTTTATTTTAACAACGATCTCCGTATTAAATTAATTAAGTCATCTATCATCATCATTCTAATGGGCCGAGATTGAATAAATTGTTGAACTACAGTGTCATGTCATGTCAGCCGTTCCGGTTTCGTAATGGTGAATACATTAGTAGTCTTCGTTTTGTAGACTGGTATGAAATAACGACCTTATTTAAAAAAATACGAGTAAACATAGAATAGTACTTTACTCTCGAGGCTTGAAACGAAGCAATTGATAGCCGAGTAATATTCTTCCGAAGTGATATTAAAGGACGAGGCGCCAGCCAAGTCCTTTTTAACTAAACGAGGTTAATTGCTATTTTGGCCAAGACTTGTATAGTACTTTTCTCTCATTTGCAAGGAAACAATACACAAATTAATTCAACAGTATCTAATTCTCATTCGCGCCAATTGGTCCGCGCGTGGTTCATGTTCTATTTTCAAAGTTTTGAAAAAAATATGTGCATTCAGCCTTTGTAATGATAAATATTTTGTACCTAAAAACACCTAATTTATGTAAGTGTGTACTTTAAGTAACCTCGCTAGCATGATTTAAAAAATAAAAACTGTCCAGCAATTTATATTATTATCGTGTTGGATAATGCTGGCGTCTTATTTCGTTGCGTACGGAAAAGAGCCGATTGATGTTTTTTTTTTTAATATTGAACCAATTTCCAAGCAAGTGGGAGAAAAATAAGTTTTTGAAGAAGAGCATTAAAACCGTTAGCGTTAAATTTAATTTAACTAAACTTAAAACGGCAACCAAGTATTCCTTTCAGCTGATTAGGATTAAATAATATTTAACTAAAACATTGCCAGTGATAAAATAAACATTATTAATATAATGGAAATGGATAATCACAAGAACATAAAGCTATTAAACAACAGACAACAGAGGCAAAAATATTGCAAAGTAGTCTTCAAACACAAGACAAAACAAGCTAAAAAACGCCATCAAAAATTTGCAATGCCCTCTTATATCTTTTAATGGACACACAACGTCCAAGAAACACGATATCTCCGCATCTCACGATTCCATTGAGAAAATTGATGGCAGTTAACACGACCGGAACCGGCTTGTCGGGACAGATGCAGCATTGTATGCTAATGCGTCCATTGAGAACGGATCAATCAAGCGAAAGGAATATATATCGGGTTCAGACCGGCCTTTTTAGTGGAAAGGTTTTTGCGGGTAGTATTTCTCTTCCGGATGTTCAACAAATCTGTTGATTTCGATCATCATCATCATCATTTCAGCCGAAAGACGTCCACTGCTGGACATAGGCCTCCCCCAAGCATCGCCACAACGACCGGTCCTGTGCCTTCCGCATCCAGCGGATTCCCGCGACCTTCACCAGGTCGTCGGTCCACCTTGTGGGGGGCCTACCCACGCTGCGCCTTCCAGTACGCGGTCGCCACTCCAGAACTTTACAGCCCCATCGGCCATCCGTTCTGCGAGCAATGTGCCCCGCCCACTGCCACTTAAGTTTGACAATTCTTCGGGCTATGTCGGTTACTTTCGTTCTCCTGCGAATCTCCTCATTTCTGATTCGATCACGCAGGGACACTCCGAGCATAGCCCTCTCCATTGCCCTTTGAGTGACTTTGAGCCTTCTTATGAGGCCCATTGTGAGCGACCACGTTTCAGTACCGTAAGTAATTACTGGCAACACACACTGGTCAAAGACTTTCGTCTTGAGACACTGCGGTATTTTGGACGAGAAGATATTGCGTAGCTTCCCGAACGCTGCCCAACCGAGTCGAATTCGACGATTGACCTCTTTCTCGAAGTTGGACTTACCTAGCTGGACAGTTTGTCCTAGGTATACATAATCGTCAACAACTTCGAGTGTAGATTCTCCGATGTTTACGGGAATGGGTGCTATATGGGAATTCAACATAACCTTTGTCTTGTCCATATTCATCTTAAGACCCACTCTATCAGAAGCTCTACTGAGTTGATTTCGATGTTTTGCGTTTATTTGGGTATTAAAATGTACAAATAGGTACATTAAACTTAAAATATGCAGAGTTTTTTTTACAGAGAAATATTCATGAACCGGAAATTGTCCGAATGAGCAGATTTTTCGTGCATAAAATTGTTCCTTTATTCATCGTATGATTGCCAGTGACAGAGCGGCGATTAACACTACCATAAACAACGTCATGACATTGGTTTTTTGGCACTAATTGACATGACTATAGTGGCTCAAAAGTTGTATTCTTAAATAGGTTTTTAACAATACCATACAGGTTAATTAAGGCTGATTAAATGCAGTCTTGTATTACAAGGTTTTAATTTAATTTACAGGATATTTATGTGCATTTAAATAAGTGTATGCAGGTGCTTTTAAATGTTTTCAACGTTAATTGCACACCTGCACATTTTTATGAAAAAATAATTAATGACGTTACCCACCTTCTTTTTTGTGTTGGTAATGGAGCGCGGGACGAAATTATTCTTTACTTAAATTATTTCGTACTTTTGGTGCTGTGAAATTTTATTTGTACGCGTTGGAGCATTAAAAAAATGTTTTACATTAAAAATAAACTAATCAATAAGTACAGTCAACAACGTATCAATGGTAACAAAAAACATTATAAGCGGAACCAGCTTAATATGCAAGTTTTATTTATTCAAGACAGGTTCTTAACAATTATGACTATAGTAAGTAGCACAATATTTACAGGCAGTATAAGGTGGCTTACTAAATAGATAGATAGATAGATAGAATATACTTTATTGTACACCATGAAAATAGTAGTAAACAGGAACAAGGTATAAATTATGGGTACATGGGCGGTCTTATCGCTAAAAGCGATATCTTCCAGACAACCTTTAAATAAAACTATTTATATCGAAAATAATAATCTATTTCAAATTACATAACTTTATTTTCCAACTGAAGATGCCAGCAGCTTTACTTACTTGGTATGTCACCTTTAAACTAAGTGTCAGGAAATTTTTAATATTGATTAAAAGCACTTGGATAGCTCAATTTTGTTAAGTGATAGCTAAGAATTGGTAATAAAGAATAAATTGAAAAAAAATTTTTTTGAATAATTTGTAATTGGTTATAATGAAGTAACTCATTTTGCACTTATATTGTATCTAAGTATTTATGTTTAAAGTAAAAATGCCCATCTGTACTCACCATTAGCCGTCAAGTGGCGCTAACACTTTGAAGACGCAAAATGAACTTGACACAATTGCTAATTTGCATATTCGTGAAGAGAATGCGTTTGTAGAAAATGGATTTATTACTTAAGGAAACGGATGTCCGCCATTTAAAATCAAGAAAGTACGAGGTAATAAACTTGAATGAAAATCGCGTGTGAAATCGACATTTTCTATCTATGTTATTGTCAGGGATAGACTCGTAGAATAAGTTTATTGACCTCTCACGAACTTTGGTAGTGTTAACAAAAACAAACCTATTGTTCAAACTGAAAAAAGTCATAATATATTCTACTTAATGATTATATTGTATGTCCTTGAAAAACAGGTTTTATACTTGTTCTTGACTTTTATTCTTAATTGTTTTATTTTTATACCTAAAGCAACAAAATAATGATAAGATTACTAACCTTGGGATTCGCAGTGAATGGCAAAATGTAGTAAAGCCTACACGTTTTTACTTCCAAGCTGGCGAGACTATAGTCCAAAATCTACCCAAGTTAAAAAAATGCAAAACCACAATAGATATACCAGAACATTGTAACATAACAAAACCGGTTCAAAATAATGTCTAAAATAAGATGAAGCGAGACGGGCAACAAGTTGGACCGGTTTTAAAGGAAACCGTAGACTGAGTATAGACATTAGTTTCAAAGGCTTTACCACAAGACCTAGGCTGTGGATGATAAACTTTAATGTTATAAGTAGGTATGAAGGTACGGATGTATAAATAGTTGACTGCTTTACAGAGATTAAAACTAAGCGTATCTAAGATATCATCATCATCAAGAAAAACTTTCGAAACGTCAGGAAAGTCAATTTAAATAATATAGGTACGCGATCTTCTTCTTAGCGAGTGGATGGCCAATTTTGACAAATTTTGTTGCCCCAGTATTTCGCAACGCGCACTGCTTTTTGGTTGGCAGTCGCTCCTCATGCGTGCTGGTAGCTGGTACGCGATGTAATCCGGTTAAAATGGTTTTATTATAATGAAAGTATGAATGCAACTGAATGCATTTTCCGTGTGGTGCCGGACGTTAAGAATTTCACCACTTATATCTTCACATGGGTGTCGTAAAAGGCGACTAAGGGATTCAACAGAGGATGGGCTCTCTCTGAGTATGGCGTTCTCTGAGTATTTAACCAACCAACTGCAATCGCCAATCCGCCTGCCAAGCGTGGCGATTATGGCATATCCCCCCTTTTTGGGGGAGTCCTATGTCCAGCAGTGGACGTCTTTTGGCTGGAATGATGATGGTGATGATGGTGATGAATGCAACTAATAGCAAGTGTGCGCGCACTTATTTAACTTCCATGCATTATTTTGATCATCATCATCATCATCATCATCATTTCAGCCGAAAGACGTCCACTGCTGGACATAGGCCTCCCCCAAGCATCGCCACAACGACCGGTCCTTTGCCTTCCGCATCCAGTGGATTCCCGCGACCTTCACCAGATCGTCGGTCGACCTTGTAGGGGGCCTACCCACGCTGCGCCTTCCAGTACGCGGTCGCCACTCCAGAACTTTACTGCCCCATCGGCCATCCGTTCTGCGAGCAATGTGCCCCGCCCACTGCCACTTAAGTTTGGCAATTCTTCGGGCTATGTCGGTTACTTTCGTTATTCTTTTGATCAGTGCAATCTAATAATTGCAAGACAAGTGTGTTTCTGCTCTTACACAGATTGAACAAACAACAACTTTCTGATTTGGTAAAGTCTACAAAACAAAACTGTATTTGATACTATTGTATTCTTCCATCCAACGAATAATGAGACTGTACTTTTAACGAAGTTTTCACTACAGTTCTCAGATCAAAAGTATAAGATAGACGGAGCGCATAGAACTAGCGAATAAAGCCAGAAAAAGGAATACAAAATGGCAAAGGAGTACCTATTATTCCACCCACAGTATTCGCGAGCCGCAATCTGGAGCGTGCGTCTAATCTTCAAACTAAAAGAATAAGATTAACGCTCCCGACCGCGGCTCGCGATCACTATGGGCGGAATAGTAGTTACTCCTTTGTATTCAATTTTGTATTCCTTTTTCTGGCTTCAATCGCTATTTTTACGCACTCCGTCTATCGTATTATTTTGGTCTGAGCTGCAGGTCAATCAACAATCAATCAACTCAGCCTATCGCAGTCCACTGCTGGACATAGGCCTCTCCCAAGTTGCGCCACAACGCTCGATCCTGAGCTGAAGGTCGATGATTTATAATTAATTACCCGCCTGGTACGTACTTCGTCTTTGATTACATGCAAATTCTGATAAAATAAATTATAATAGAACATGTAATAAGCAATAGTATTGTATACGTACCTACAGCATACTAATTACTAATCATTGGCCTGAATTTAAATTTTAATTTCAAAGCCCGCTTCTTACAAAATCTTTCCTTTCTAATACAGACACAGTTCTGAGGAAAATATAACAGATCCATTCCAAACGGTGTTTATCAGGTGTTTCCAATACAATTTAATCAGAAGAGCCGTAAAATTAATACGTATGAACATTTTATTTATCGCACACGATATCTAACCAATTTGCAGTTACCACGATAATGAACAAGCGTAACGCGTGAATACAGAACATATTCATCTTATGTTATGGGATATTTGCTCGCGTATTTCGTTTTTTTTTTTCTAATCGGCAAACGCAGCATAGGCCCCCCCCGCCAGGTGGACCGACGACCTGAAAAACGTGGCTGGGGGGGACTGGATGCGGAAGGCAGAGGACCGAGTGTTGTGGCGCAACTTGGGAGAGGCCTATGTCCAGCAGTGGACTGCGATAGGCTGAGTTGATGACTCGCGTATTTATGACATCATGCGAGTACGAAGAGTACCTACCTACGGTGGCGTATGTAGGTATCGACTTAATTTTCATCATCATCATCATCATCATTTCAGCCAAAAGATGTCCACTGTTGGATATAGGCCCAAGCAGTTTGGGGGATATGCCATAATCACCACTGGCGATCGCAGTTAGTTGGACTTAATTTTACCTTAACTAATAATAATAATGCTTTGAACTTTGAACTTAATCCAGTGTATAGGTATGGCACAATTAGAGCTCTTCCAGAGAATTCCCTAACTTAAAACCCCATAACACTGCCCATACCCATGAGGGTTGAACCTGACTCATGCTCAGCCACAGCCTTCGAAACTAATAGAGGACTAGAGAAATGAGGCGTTTTTGAGATAGTCGTACAAACCGTCAATGCTTTTAAGAAATAGCTAATTCTCCCGCTGCGATAAAATGCTTTCACTTGATCCTAAATTAGCCGAACAACTTCATATTTCACAATGACTAAAACTGGTCCTTCTGATTCTAAAAATATTTTAGTTAGAAGTTAATATCGACAACAAATTAACCAAAAATAATCTTTTTTCTGCCACGTAATTAATTTAACGACTAACAGAATTTAATAATGTCATCTGGCACGTGGCGAAATGTGGGTGTACTATTATTACACCTCTGCCTACCCCTTCGGGGAAATACAGGCGTGATGTTATTTTATTATGTTATGTTATCTGGCACGTGTAATACTTTTGATACGGAAACGTCAAGTGTAAAGAACAACAACCGGTAAACCCGCAAGGTATAATAAGCGTGAACCTCTTCGAGATTACGCTTACTACATACACAGTAAGAAATTACGTGAAACATTGACCGTACAAATTACGTTGGCACGTCAAACGCACTGCGTAACCTAAATGTGTTTTGAGATGAAATTCTCGTACATGTGTCGGTGTACAATGTACATGTCTCTTTACGTGCAACCTTGACCCAATGACGTCATAGGAAATGAGTATTATTATATTCAATTAATCCCAATTTTGATGCAACTGAGGGCAATCAAGAAAATAACCGTTCACAGAATCGTTTTTTTTAAAACTGGTTTTACCAATTCGGACATTGTGAAAGAAAGACGCCCACTTAAAATAAAAGCTCCTTTGATGGAATGATGAATGAGTAATTTAATAAGGGTCGGAATCCGAGCCATCGCGGGATAAAAATGAAACAAATATTTCGGTTCGCGCGCCAGATGTTGCCAACATCACGGATGTATGGCTTCCTCAGATAATGTCAAAAATGCTTAATAAAAAACCCTTAATAACTTAGACTGCCTCGTTGGTCTAGTGGTTGCAAGCGCGACTGCTGAGGGTGGGGTCCTGGGTTCGATTCCCGGGTCGGGCAAAGTGTTATCGGGTTTTTTCATTAGGAAATTCTCAGTAGCAGCCTGGAGTCTGGATTTGTGCCCGGTCAATGGCAATAGACTCGCCCCCTATTACAACACTTTGCCCGACCCGGCAAAGTGTTATCGGGTTTTTTCATAAGAAAATTCTCAGTAGCAGCCTGGAGTCTGGATTTGTGCCCGGTCAATGGCAATAGGCTCGCCCCCTATTACATGGGACTATAACATAACTGGCGAAATGTGGGTGTACTATTAGACCTCTGCCTACCCCTTCGGGGAAATACAGGCGTGATGTTATGTTATGTTAATAACTTAGATGAATAACCAAGATAATAATGCAATCTAGTGAGTCATTTATTGTTATTAATGATAATTATTAATTAATGCTTTATACCTGATGAAAGTAGGTGGGAGGGACTGGATGCGGAAGGCAGAGGACCGAGTGTTGTGGCGCAATTTAGGAGAGGCCGTCCAGCAGTGGACTGCGGTAGGCTGAGTTTTTGATGAATGCACAAAGTACAGAGTCAACCTTAGGTATTCATGTACATATTTGAATTATTTTCAAAAACCAACAGAAAATCCTTCAGTCAAAACAAACTTACTGGGCTCTAACATTGTGAACAAGCAGGAATCCCACGCATGTGCGATAATGTAATTAATTCTGAGCGTGTGTGGGATTTCCTTAAACGGTAAAAAGTTAAGTTAATTGTTAAGTATTTAGGGTAACTTAATTCCTCAAGCGGTAAGCATTTAACATAGTGTCGAATTAAGCGGCTTTTTAATTTGAACAATAACGTAAAAATCTGGTGTACAGTGAGAAGAATTAGAAACCCCTATTTTCCGTGGTCTTATGATGTAAGTAAGAAATTGGCAGTAGCAGCTTTCTGAGATATTAGAAAACCTTATAATTTATTATTATACATACATATTATCACGCCTGTTTCCCATTGGGGTAGGCAGAGACTATGGATTTCCACCTGCTACGATCCTGACACACCTCTTTCGCTTCATCTACGTCCATTAACCTCGTCATTCATGCTCGTCGGTTTAGTTAGAGTAACCTGGCACTTTTTGAGAACGTCCGCGATTTTATCGCGATACGTTCGCCGAGGTTGTCCCCTTCCAACTCCTCCATCCACACTCGCTTCGTGTACTTGTTATGTCAATCTCCTATTATTAAAGGTACTATGAAATGGGAAATTAGTGCGCACATACCTATTTTACCACGACGTTTCGAGCAGGTTGCAGTGTTCGCGGTCAAGACCGCTCGTGTTGAACCTGGGGCGTTACTCCCGACTGGTTCGAGCTCTGAACCAAATCGACCTAATGGTTATTCCTAGAAAAATGCTGTACGATTTGACACTAACTCGAGTTCAAATTCGATTGATACAGCAGTCGATCCAAATGGAAGTATGGCCCCTGGTCGAAACTTCGGGCCTAAAATCTTCGATCAATTATTCATCGAAGCCTAAAATACGCAAGTGCGCTTTAAAGTCTCGTATTATAAAAAACTAATCAAGTCCGTGTGGTTACAGGGCGGTTAAAGAGTAGCACCACCCTTATCTCTTCTGATGGGTGTCGTAAAAGGCGACTAAGGGATTCACCAGAGGATGGGCAGCAGCGTTCTCTGAGTATTTAACCAACCAACTGCGATCGCCAACCCGCCTGCCAAGCGTGGTGATTATGGCATATCCCCCCCTTAATTGGGGGAGGCCTATGTCCAGTAGTGGACGTCTTTCGGCTGAAATGATGACGATGATCATAAAAAACTAACCTAATATAAGAAAAAAATAAAAAAAACTTACATTACTAACAATTAATAAGTACACACCACAAAATAGTAGATAAGAACTACTTGCTAACTTGTAAGGGATAAAATAAAGCTAATAAATAAATAATCATAGTATAATAATAAATTATAATACAACGCGAAAGTTTTAAAGTAAACCCTATAATTGCTGTACCGACCCATGAGAAAGCATATGTTCAGCAATGTTCGTTTATGGAGTTCTGATGCAGATAAAACGTGCCCTGCGTCTCATTACGTCTTGCGGTCTTGACGTGTAAACTACGGTCATCCATTCAATACTAAGCCAAGGTTAGATCTAGCTCGACCTATCAGCGTGATAGCCACGATCATCTCACGACATTCCAACTATGATAATCTAAATACATTATGCACCTATGAACTATTATGTCTCTATACATGTCAAAGCCATATTATTGCAAATGGCCATGTCTACGTTTATATACCAGGCCCCCTCAGAAAGTATTGCGAAAAAAAGTTTTTATATATGGGAGACTGGCCAGTTATAATGTTTTTCGAAAATATGATTATTTATAAGTAAAAATAAGTAAGTTCCAATTTCAAAATTTCCCTCCACATTTTTTGCGAGTTAATTCAAAGTATTGTGTCTCACTGAAATATGGATCTGCGCCGGGAACATTTTAGAGCTATGATTTTATACGATTTCAAGTGTCGCCTGAAACCGGATGAATCGTACGATAGACTTCAAATGGCATTCATGGATGAAGGCCCTTCCAAGGCAACCGTGTATCGTTGGTATAACGAATTCAAGCGCGGTCGACCAACTTTGGGGGATGACGAAAGAAGCGGTCGCCCTTTGACGGCTGTTACCGAAGAAAACGTGCTAGCAGTGAAAAATTTAATCCAAGACAATAGGCGAATTACATATCAGGAGATTCAACACATATTGAAGATTGGATCGGGAAGCGTTCACGAGATTCTACACAGCCATCTTCGCGTGAGGAGGATAGTATCACGCTGGGTGCCGCACAACCTCACCGATGCTCAGAAGCAGGCCCGGGTGGAATGGTGCCGTGATATGCTTAACAAATTTGAAGCAGGCTCGTCTCGGCGTGTTTACGACATCGTTACAGGTGATGAGTCCTGGATTTATCAATACGACCCAGAAACCAAGCGCCAGTCGACTGTTTGGGTGTTTCAAAATGAGCCAACGCCTACCAAAGTGAAGCGATCTAGAAGCGGGGGTAAGATTTTGATCGCTAGCTTTTTTAATTTGACTGGCCACTTGGTATCAATTCCCTTACGGGATCAAAGAAGCATTAATGCCGAATGGTATACTACCAAATGTTTGCCAGAAGTTTTCTCTGTTATAAGCAACAAGCGACCAAACACAGGGCTCCGCGGGCTACTGCTCCACCACGACAATGCACCTGCGCACACCGCACTCAAAACGAGGGACTTCCTGGACAGCACGCCAGTCAAACTCCTGGGTCACCCTCCTTACAGCCCTGATCTAGCACCGTGTGACTTTTTTTTATTCCCAAAAATAAAAAATCAGCTCAAAGGGATACAATTTTCGTCGCCGGAAGATGCGCTGGCTGCGTTCGAGCAGGCTGTAAACGAGGTGTCTGCGGCGGACTGGAAAAAGTGTTTTGAAAACTGGTTTAGGCGCATGAATCTTTGTATAGAGGCTGGTGGAAAGTACTTTGAAAAGATTTGATAAAAATATATGTACGTATAGAACAATTTTTTTTAGTTTCGCAAAACTTTCTGAGTGTCCCACGTAATTAGTAGCCCATGCCTGCGGCTTTTGAAAGAAAGATGTTATCGCGCATCCCTTGGTAACTGTTTATCTTCCCGGAATAAAAATTAACATAACATAACAAAATAAGGGGTAGGCAGAGGTGTAATAGTACACCCACATTTCGCCAGTTAAGTTATAGTCCCATGTAATAGGGGGCGAGCCTATTGCCATTGACCGGGCACAAATCAAGACTCCGGGCTGCTACTGAGAATTAACTAATGAAAAAACCCAATAACACTTTGCCCGACCCGGGAATCGAACCCAGGTCCCCACGCTCAGCAGCCGCGCTTGCAACCACTAGACCAACGAGGCAGTCAGGAATAAAAATTAGCTAATAATAATTATGTTACTCTGTGCTATAGTTAATAAGTGTGCCATATTTCATCCAAATCCGTTCAGCTGTTTCAGCGTGATTGAAGGACAAATAAACAAACAAACATTTTTAGTTGGGTCCAAAGAGAGATAATAAAAAAAATCGTACCTTCCATGTAATGTATTTATGTGATAATTTTATATAAATCAGGCATTTCATATACAATAAAAATTAAGACAGCTTTTTTTTTTTTAAACACGAACATCTATTTGTTTGTACTATGAATCTTTTTTTGGGAAAACAATACAAATTAGTTTTCTTTACATCCATCGTTTTACAATAATATTAGCGATAGATTGCTTTTAATAACTTAAACACGTGATAATATTACATTATAATAATCACGCGATTAATATTTTATTCACGTCCCGCGTCGATAAGAGTAAGAGCGATTAATATTGAGGTCATTCTAGATCTAATTAACAGAGCTCGGTATTAATTATGTTGGACATTTTAATTATAGATCAATTTTCTATAGTTGTTATCAAAATTAATAGCAGCTACAAACAGTCGTTAAGATTGCAAATAATGAGATTAAGTTATTATGTATTCTACGTGAATGTCTACATGTTCAACAATCTGATCGTTTTGCTACCATATAAAAATATCGCTATTGAAATAATAATAATATATTATGTGGGAAGTCCCACAGAAATATTTACAAATATGTAACTTTTTTGTTGTTTAGCGATTTAATCATATAATACGCGAATTCACATTATGTGATAATGAAAACATACGTGACGAAGTCTGTTCATTATAATAATTAGAATATTGCGTATCGTTGCAGATAAGCTACATAATATTTTAAAAACAAAAACACTAATGTTTTTGTTTGGATGTGGTAAATTCGTAATTTCAAAACAGCACATGTTATCAACATTTCGTCTCACGTCTTACCCTAGTAAACTCATTAAGAAATCCATTTATTATTTAATCTGAATCTTCACCTAACAAATTTCTTAGTCAACAGATTAGAATCTCACAAACGTAGTCAGAACATTACCTGTCAGCGTTACCCACGCGCTACTACATCGTACAAACATAAGTACAACCGAACAAATAAATAAGTATGCATGGACCGCCAGACATCCGACAAAAGTCGACTCCAGAATTCCTCGAATGTTTCATTTCAAACATGTTTTTTTATTATCTACAGAGATATTAAAGTCACAATTGCGTAAAACCACGCAATTACAAAAAAACATATAATCATTAAAATCGCTTTGCATACGTAAATGCGTTAAAAATAATAAAATAACATATTATCATATTTTAACGTCAAACTGGTTCGCGGGATTCTGGAGTCAACTATACTTAGAAAGTATGGATATTTTCCAGTAAAATATTATTAAATTAATTGAATAACCGCCAGTTTCAAAACAACTGATCAACGCTAAAAATACCTATTCAGCTGCCAAATCCCATGTGAAGTGTTGTGATTAGTTATTAGTATTTTTAAATCATACGAGTTGACATAAGATTTGACAACAGATCAGATCGATCAGCCTTCCAGAAATTGGGGGATAGCTGTTCTGTATTTTCTAACAACTCATTTCCATAATTTCCATCATAACTTTTTGAGAAAACATCGTATAGTAGCTGCTGCATGATTATTTCTTTGTTCGACTGTACATAAATCTAATAAATACATTAAGACACTGAGCAAATAGGTTTAGTGAAGCCCAGTTTTGTTATCACTTATCACGAAGTAAAATGTGAAACTTTAGTGTTATGAATGATAAGCGTTATTTATTTAGTTTGTAATGGTGTTACGGAACTGTCTAACCGGTTCTAGTAGTTGATGATAAGTTAGGATCAGTAAACAATGGATACACGTAGATAACGCTGGCATTGCAACTTTCTGTAGGATAATTAGGAAACAACAAAGAACACCGCGTACAAACTGATGCAATTCAAGAATTG
Organism: Asteroscopus sphinx; assembly: GCA_949699075.1. Lineage (NCBI taxonomy): Eukaryota > Metazoa > Arthropoda > Insecta > Lepidoptera > Noctuidae > Asteroscopus > Asteroscopus sphinx. The sequence continues at coordinate 21,087,301 of OX453013.1, forward strand.
TCGTACACATTGCTGCAATGTAACATACAAGGTTACACACGTTGTAACAAGTAACAAAGTCCCATAGTCTTGAGTAGTCTGGACGCCTTACGCGCACGAAGCGTGCCTTTGCCGCGCACGCTACGTGTATTACAATATTTACAAGACGTGCGCGAAGCGATCCATCATCAATCATTTGTTCTAGACTAGACTAGACTGACAGAAACGGAGGTTCGTAGTTAATGAGTGGCTTGTTCGCACGATGCGTCCATACTGGTGTAACACGTGTGTAGAATTTAACGTTCCAGTTACATTTCACCAGTTTGTACGCGGCATAAGCCTCACAACATGAGAAAATTATAGGCCAAAGCAAGTTGTTATGAGATGGACACAAGCCAACACTCAAGCCTTAAGCGACCTTGCTACCAATATTTGGTACAATTCCAAAGAAATAAGTAAATATTTTAATATAGTAGGTAGGTACTTCAACAAAATACCCCAGCATTTCCTTTATTTAATCTTCTTAACAACATTTTCTTATTCCTTACGCTGATAGTGTTTTTATTTTTATCTGTTCCTAGATTTCTACGTTCATCAGTAAAACAACAACTGCAACAACTATATTTTTAATTATGCTGTGTCCCCAGTGGGTCAGGTAGGTACTAGTTAACAGTGTAATACAGTTAACACAACTATTTCTCAGTAAAACTTCAAATTAAGCTATGAATCCGTGTTTTAATTGCGTTTGGGAGCAGACCGCAGCTTTTCGAATTCAAATTATTTTCAACTTGGTGCAATGTAACATAGCAATGTACAATGCAATACAAGAATTGGCCGTACCATTCCTACAATGTAACATGCAAGATTATAGTAAAAGAATAAGTGAGAACACTAAACTACATTGCATTCAATAACAGAAAAGAATAAAAAATTATACAATAAAGGTGGAAAGAATTAAGAACTCAATATTTTGACGAAAAAATTCATCAAAATCATAATCAGCCGATCACTTGTAGATCGCTTTTGAATCAGCAGGAAATGAACATAGATTAATTAGATTTAAATAATCAAAGTTTTGAAGTTAATTGTATCCAGCGAATCCCTGCAAACGCAGTGTTGTGTATTGCTTCTTGCTTCGCAGTTCGTCGTCGGCATTCTAAACTTTTCCTTGATAACAGAGATTGAACTCAGACTACTTATCAAAAACTCAATTTAAGTTAACATCGTATCTGCCAGACAAAAGCATAAAAGTTTTATAAAATAAATAAAATAAACAATTTCTGACAGATGTGTTTTACTCCACATTCTACAAGCGCCTTACACTAAAATTATATCACTTTGTACTTTTTGCTGGAAAACAGAATCCTGAATAAATTGAATACAAAGAAGTTTGAATATATCTCTAGAGTAGGCATTTGTTACATACTTAGATGAAGGAAACGAGAACATGAAATAAACCTTATTTCATATTCATTTCGTAACTTTTCCGACATTCTTATCTTCATAAGACAAAACCTTTGTATTATGGAGTAATGTTAAAAAAAACTGAATAAACTATCCTTGGAGTTTAACTATAACAAACTAGAAATTCTATTCTGAAGAAATTGGAATTTTTAGTATCAATCTTAATACGTGAGAATCGAGAGAAGACTACCGCATTCAGACGGGTAAAAGCAGGTAGATGTAGTGCTCAAGCATGGGATGAAGACACTGCATTTTAGATAGATTTTAAAGACTGCAGTGTAGAAGAAACACATGGTAAAATTTAAAGAGAGGAAGGTAAAGGACATCTGAAATCAGGTCGATGTAGTGCATTGGGATGGGATGATGATAATGCGTTTCTAACTCGGATTTCGAAGAGTGCAGTGGATAAAAAAGACATTAAAATTTGATAAAACCTAAAGATAGATGGTAAAGAGGATTTAAAATGATAATGCTTTTCTGAATTGGATTTTGAAGAGTGCAGTGTAGAAGAAAGACATGAAAAAGTAATAAAATCCAAAGAGGGTAAGGTGTAAAATAATTTCTTAAATCAGGTAGATGTAGTGCACAATGATGGGATAATGATAATGCGTTTCTGACTAGGATTTCAAAGTGCAGTGGAGAATAAGTACCCGAAAAGTTTATAAAATCTAAAGGGGGTCATGAAGGAATTATGATCATCTAGATATAGTGCAGAAGAAATGGATGATGATGATGCGGTTCTGACTCGGATTTTAAAGTGAGTCGAAAACATGAAAGTTGAAAAAGCTAAAAAAAGGTTTTAAGCAATACATCTATAACGCAAATAACATATTCTAGTAATTATATCAACACTGCTCACTCAATAAGATGGCTTCTAATGTTGATCTATTTTTATACTTACGTACGTTACGTACGTACTATTTTTACATCGTTTCCGTAAAAACGTATTAAATAAATTTGGCAAATTATTTTCGATATGCCATTAAAAAGATGATAAAGGGAACGTTTAGGATTTTTTTCCTGCATGTCAATTTACTGCCTTTCAAACGAAGGATTCTCTGACATAGGCAAGTAATACTTGGAAAAAAATCTTGCATTTATAAAAAAAATTAAGACATTTTTGCGAGTTTCGTAACAAGTTTGTGACATTTAGAAACCGAATAGAAGATTGTATCATCAATGAATAATAGTACAAAACAAAAGACAATAATAGGTATTCTGGCACAAAGCTTACTACAATTATCCTAATTAAAAACAAATAGGTGTAAGGCAATCCTGCAAAAGGCCTAAAGTTTAGAAGTTCCGTTATCCTCTAACAATTGCTAATATTATTCTCAAACAACTTAGTTATGCAGTCTACCGCATTTCAGTATACCAAATCCCTTTAAACTGCTGTTGAATGTTTCACCAAAGTAGGTCATTCAGACTTGAGAGAATTCACCGAGATAACTTTCTTGGACAATTTTCTTCGGTAAAACAAAAGTTTTTATGACATCACTAATGTTTCTAAAGTTAAGTTTCACTCTATTAAAAGATTCGTGTCGGCGTTTTCTGGAAATAATGTTTGATTGACTTTTTTCTTGGGTGAATATTTTTGGGAAAATTTTTCCTTGAATCATATTTTCAGTTTTGAAGCTGATTACAGCCAGCCTATATTTTCATCTACGAATGTATGAAAGAATCAAACCAGTTTCCGCAAAATTTGCAGTCAATCAAATCGATAGCAGCTACATAACTCTTGACAGAGCACTCACTTGGGAGAAACACATAGACTGCGTATGTAAAAAGATAGGTCGCGCATGTTTTGCGCTATGGCGTCTATCGGCTACGCTGCCGACTGAGATGGTCAGGAGTTGCTACTTCGCCTCAGTGCAGTCGGTGATACAATACGGTATCGAGCTGTGGGGACGAGCAGCAGACTGGATACGCGTGTTTCGGATGCAAAAGCGAGCGGTGAGGGCGATGATGCGAGTATCTCGGCTGACGTCAGCACAGCCGTATTTCCGCTCGTTAAGAATACTGACGGTTCCCAGTTTGGTTATTTTTCATTCAGCGATGTATGCTAGGAAAAACCTAAACGAATACACCAAGCTCGGCGACCGGCATAATTATAATACACGGCATGCGCACCAATTGAGTGCTGTGCCTCGGCGACTGGCGAAATCATCAAAGCTAGTACATGTGATGGCGCCAACGGTATACAATCGCTTACCAGACCACGTAAGGGACGCGCCATCAACGCAGTCGTTTAAAACCAGTCTGAAGCGCTGGCTGATTGAGCAAGGCTTTTATCACTGGGATGAATTTATAAGATATAAGGTCACTACTTAAATTGTCAGAATGCGGCTTATAACATTTTTGTTGTAAATAATTACTAATTGTATAATAGAATAATGATTAATTGAGAATATAATATGTTAAAATAAGAATATTATTATAATAAATTTTAATAATGTAATAATGATAAATGAAAATGTAATTTATTTACTTAATGTGACTTATAATAATTACTATTATCAATAAATAACTATGAACTATGAACTATGAACTATGAACATAATGTAATATAATTTAAATGTAAGTGGTTAGTAAAAATAAACAAAGTTTAACTTAGCAAATGACTTGACGAAAAACAGAAAAGCCACTATGATGAAGATAACTCAAATTTTAGACGGAAACAAATTACCACCATTAAACAAGATCAAGCATATTCAAACAATATTACCATAGATTTGAGCCGTCGAAAATTTTCATTGTTGGTTAATTAAGTCAAATATGTACAGGAACAAAGTGGGTTGCTAACGAAGTCCTTAGTCACCTCCAGAAACCAAACAAATTACTGTCAACTGACAAGTGACGTCAAACGTAATTATGAACGAGACAGTGAATTACATTTTAATTTTGGAGATAAGAGATTTTTTGGTACAAGCAGTAATTCAGAAGAAATAAAATGAACTTGAAAAAAAGTAAAAACTGACCTCAAAAAGAATAAAATAATTAGTGTGAAAAAGTTTGCGAAGTAGGTGCCTTTGATTCGTTTTGATTTAAGAATAAATTGTCACCGACTTCCTAAACTGTTTCACATAAATTATTGTATTCATTTTGAAGTCAGTTTTACTTTATTTAAAGTTTATTTTATTGTTCTATATTTAGTGGCATTAACAATAGACATATCCCCCCATTAGATAGCATTATTGTCCGCCAACCCGCACTAGGCCAGCGTGGTGGACTACGGCCTTAGCCTTCTCACACTGAGAAGAGGCCCGTGCCCAGCAGTAGGACAGTAATGGGCTGGTTATGTATATCCCCCCAAACTGCTTGAGGAGGCCTATGTCCAGCAGTGGACGTTTTTCGGCTGAAATGATGATGATAATGATAAACAATAGACAGATAAGCGATAGCTGCAATCCCCGATGATTGGCTGTCATCCATTGAAGAGTTCACTTGCTTGCTTCTTTATCTCCGAAGATATTCATCAGATAAATAATAATGATAATAATGCTGCAAAGCTTTCGAAACGTCAGGGAAACGAATTTAAATAATATACGCGATTTAATCCGGTTAAACGTTGTTTTATTATAATGTGTAGTGATCGCGATAACCTAAGAAGTTATTATTAATCACATCTTTACCAAATGATACTTTCTGAAAGCAAATGCTTGATTTGTTGATGAAAATACCAAAATCGCTATATGTATGCCTATAATATTTGTGGAGTTCCCTCAATTCCACATGGATTCCATAATCAGAACTAGATTTTGATACTAATGGGACCAATCCGAAAGTATATCCTTTCAAATAAAAAAATAATTTTCCAAATCAGGTAACAAACATAAAAAAGAGAACCTCCTCCTTTTTTTGAAGTAGGTTAAAAATTGCTGTTAAATAATAGGTACCTTATTCAAAACTTTATGTCACAATCAAACCCTCTCAGAAAATTTCATTTAAATGTGGCGCTTTTGCAAACTTATCATTTTATTTGACTATACAGCACTGCGGTAACAGTTTATTTTCGTTTCCACATCAACACGACAGAAACAAACAAAATACACATTTTACTCGGAACTGACAAATGACGTCAGCAGTAATTATCCGAGGCTGGGAAAGACTGAACATTTTGTCATATTGTGGGAAACAACATCTCTTAACTAGAAGTATTTTAGGAAACGATACCATTTACAAGACGATGACAAAAGTTGAATCATTTGTCTGAAAATGGACACCAAAATAGAAATCTTGTTAAATTCTCGTGTAGTGTAATAAATTTATCGTCAGTTTGTCATGGTGATGAATGGAACATTTGATATTACGTCACTAGTTCCTAGTTCTAAGGGCTTCGATGACTTTACTGAGGATAACAAAGTTCAGTCTGTTATTTACATCGAGTATTAGTTAGTTGGGTATATTAGGAATAATATAATAATACAAGTAATAGACTTGTATTATTATTACTTGTATTGTTGGTTATATGTATTCACTTGGTTTTTCTTTACCATCCTTCCATCTTTAGCTTCATCTTTCCATCCTTGTTTTTGTTTGCCATCGTTGACCACACCGTCACTTAATATCAGGTAAGGTGGCGATCAAACGCAAGCGCATTAGGAATATAATTGAAAACAAAAACAAATCAGATGAGATCAAAAAACATTTTTTATTTCAAAGTAAGTTAAGTTTCTGAACCAAAAACTTCCTGAATTAATGTTTATTATAGGATTAAAAGATAAGTCCTAGGTGCCAGTAAGTTCTCATAATAGACATTAATGCATTTAACCACAAACGCAGACAAAATTCTGTGAAGAAACATAATTTATGTAATTATTATTCATTACGAATTTTTCTAAATTTTTCTACGAACAAAATAACTTAGGTCATTCAATGGTCTCTTAACCTTATAAAGAATCATGGCGAATTTTGTACAAAAAAGTCAAGATTTTTAGAGAAGTTGGAATAGATTTAATATTTATCCTTGGTCGCTAAAAATAACTTTTGGCATTTAAAATATTTTTAGAACTCCGGAAAAAAAAAATGATTTGAAATTGTGCTAATTTCGAACTTGTCATAGGTACAACTAGCTGTCAATTTAGTTACCTATGTTCAGAAATTAGCAACCGATTTTAATGAAATTTAGCATACAGATAGAATATATGTATAATTGTAAAATTGTATGTATTATTTTGTGGATAACGGTGCTGGTTGCGTGATTACCTAAGTTTTGTATATCTTTTTGTTTGTATTATGCATTATTGCGCAATTGTTTGTTGTCCTGAAGAATAAAAAAAAAAAAAAAAAATATATATAACCTGGATTAACATATAGGCTACTTTTTATCCCGGGAATATGAACAGTTCCCGGGCGATGTGCGATAAACGACATTCACGCGGGCTAAGTCGCGGGTACAGGCTAGTGTATATATATATATATATAAGTAGGTAGATATATATTAAGAGTGTGAAAGGAATAACACTTTTTACCCGACCCGGGATTCGAACCCAGGACCTCACGGTCTAAAGTTAAACACATTACTACTAGACCACCGAGGTAGTCCTACATACCAGCCTACATATTAAGCACGTATCGGTTCTAAAAGGGCGTTCTCTCATAACTTACAACACAATGCAGTAAAAATACTTACACAAAGCTGCTACTTTGTCTGTGTAATCAGCTGTTTAAAGTTACGTAAGAACAGGTTAACAATTGACCTAACTTACGGTACTTAAACGGAAAAGGTGTGTTTTGACGCTCTTCGAATATGAAACTTTGTTGTATGGTAATGTTTGGAAAACAACGTCCATGTTTGACATGTGAAAATTATTCAAATTTTCTTGTTTTGAAAACTGTGTGTCGAAACTGGACGAAACATCTAGTTTGTAACTTTGTGAAACCTTTTGTCTCCTTTTGTGAGAGAACTTAACAAGTTCCATTTTCTAGTAGAGCTTTTCGAATTATTTATCAGTTCATTTTCCCTTTGCTGTTGTGCTTTTGATAATTTATTATTTATAATAAAACTAAGTTTAACCGGATTAAATCGCGTATATTATTTAAATTGTTTTTCCTGACGTTTCGAAAGCTTTGCAGCATTTCGTGGTCGCAGGTAGACTAAGATGACAAGCGTCTTTACAGATATTTCAAAAAAAATATGTTAATCTACCGTACAATATTATTAATTAAAATCGTTTCGATGCACGCAGTAATCACTCACAATATCATTATCTTTTACAGGGTTGCGTGCTGTTTGGGACTTGATTATTTTTAGGACTAGGTTCCAAACAGGTGGTATCTTCTCTATTAAAATTAGGATGTTTTTTAATTTAATTTATTATTTGTTTTTTTTGGTTGTTTAATAAGATCGAATTAACTCAAGGCTCACTGGCCCATCACTGGCACAAAACCGCACACATTGAAAATCAAGGGAAGAGACTTATTCTAGCAGTGGGATGTTACAAACTAACAGTATCAGTATCAGTAGCCCTACCATGAGTTTACACTGCCAAAACTCGCTAGCGTCTCCGTAAATAATTTACATGAAAGATTGTACAGCGCCCCTAGCGGTCACAGAAATAATTAAAATTCGTACCATGAGTACTATAGATTTCGATAGGTAAGAAACCTCACGTAATCTATTCGATAGTCACTAACGTTTTGCAGCTGTTACCATACAAAACGGCACCATGAGTCACTAATTCGACAGGCGCTATCGAAAAATACGCTTGCGATAGTAGTTACGTAGGTCACTAGCATTTTGAGGTATATGTTTCACACCTCAAAATGCTACTGACCGTTTACATAATAATTAAATAGGTTTTTGTGCATATTAAAGTCAAAATAATGTCTGAAAGAGCTTATTTAATGAGTATATCAGTTGAGCCTAGCTAAATTTACACTTTTAAAGTTTCAAGTGGCTTTGTTTATCTACCTATTCTACCTGCGTTGTTTAGGGGCAACTATTTGGAAGTTTTGTAACTTTATGTTTGAAATAATTTATTGGAAACATACCTTTCCATTAACTCCGCCAACAATTGAAATTGTGACCCACTCACACACTCACTGTGTCCTCATTGCTTTCTATTTAATTAATAAACTTATCAAAAATGCCGCGAGCCACACAATCACACAACGTTAACAAAATTACAAATAATTTATTAGACGACACGACATTGAAATATTTCAAGGTATAAAAATTCAACAATCACTAAATACCATAAGCACTTCACTAACATAAACACAAACCGCTGACCCTTCAATTTCAGTCGGAACATTTCGTGTTGACTGTCATAACATATTTAGCATAGCGCTACCACTACATTTTTAACACATGAGCCGTTCTCTCTTCTTTGTACTGAGAGAGAAAGAAACAAAATATGAGTGATGTTAGCTAGTTAACTACGTTATACCAACATAACATTTCGAAGACGATCGAGCTTACTCTAGCGCCTCCGTAAGACTCCGTAAAACTCATGGTGCAAGCATTATCGAAATCTATTTGAACCACGTTAACACGCTAGCGAGTTGAACGCTAGCGAGTAATTTTACGATAACAACTCATGGTAGGCGTACAGTAAGGCTCATTTACACGGTGAAAGTTTCTGGAAGTGAGACTCATACTTTCTCTATTTAACTCTTTGAAAAGACAAAGTCAGCAAGAGTTTCTCTCCGAGAAAACATCCTCGCTTAAATCAGCCATAAATGTCAAAAATATATCACGTAATTGAAATGAAATTTTAAAAACGTAATCGTAATTTTAAATTGTTCCGTGTGGTGCCGGACGTAAACAATTGCACCACCCTCTCTCTTCTCATGGGTGTCGTAATAGGCGACTAAGGGATTCACCAGAGGATGGGCAGCAGCGTTCTCTGAGTATTTAAACAACCAACGCGATCGCCAACCCGCCTGCCAAGCGTGGCGATTATGGCATATCCCCCCAATCTAATCTATCCAATCTCCAATAGGTAGGGAAGGTACTTCATATGATTAATTGGTAAACATCTGTCACAAAGTAAACTTACACAACAAGAATCATTGTACGGAACAGTACACACTGCCAGTCGCATTGCGCTGCAGTCTGCAGCTGACCAATTAGGACATGAATATTAAGTACGCACTGCCACTGCAGACTATAGTCAGCAATAGGTCCAATCATCGTGCCTAACGTTGACAGTAATTTAGCTATTCATCTGAGCAGGACCTTGTATTCCAGTCAGGGTTTCGAGATCGAATAGCTGAATTTTCCCCATATTCATATATTTTTTCCCCAAAATGATATATTATGCAACATTTTTCCCCATATATTTTTCAAACAGGAAATATTACAAACTGAAAAATATAAGACTACTTTTATTCAAAAAATTGCTATAAGAATATTTTATAGTGTATCGTGGATGATATTTATAACTTTCGATACTTCGTCTTCATTCAAACTCTAAATTATTTTCCCACAGACATTATATAAATTAGTACAAAACATGTATTGTATGTGTATTTTCCTTTCCCAAAAATTTGCCCAAAATTTCCCCAAGAACAATTTTTTCCCCAAAATTGCGCAAAAAAAACCCTCGATCTACCAACCGTGATTCCAGTGTTTATGGGCCCGTTAAACTTAGATGGGGCAGTCTGCTACAGAATTCCGAGTGTCTATGAATGTTTGTTTGACCGGTGACGCGCACAATTCATGGTAGCATTTGCTCTCCAGTTTCTAGGCCAATTCTCGTAATTAAAAACATTCAATATAGTCCCAAACTAACCTCAATGCTTTAAATCTCAATCTCTTAACAGTAGATGTCCCTGTTTGCCGTTTACTTGTGACATATAAGTGTCACATTAATGTCACCAATAAACAAACAAAAACAGCAATCAGAAACATCTACTGTTTGGATATTGAGATTTAAACCATTGAGTTTAGTTTAGCACTATATTTTGAATGTTTTTATTGACGAGACCAAAATAATAAGATAGAAGGAGCGCGTAGAGCTGTTAACTGAAGCCAGAAAAAGGCATACCAAATGGCAAAAGAGTACCCATACAGTATCCAGTATTCGCAAGCGTGCTCTGAGGATTAGTCGTGCGCTCCCGAACGCGGCTCGCGAACACTGCCGTTTAGTATTACTTTTTGGTCTTTTTTTTGGTCTTTTTTTTTGGTCTTTTTTTTCTCGCTAACCCTGCCAAGCGTGGCAATTATTGCATATCCCCCTTAATGGGGGAGGCGTATGTCCAGCAGTGGACGTCTTTCGGCTGAAATGATGATGATGATTACTTTTTCTGGCTTCAGTTACTAGTTCTTCAGGCTTCGTCTATCACATTCTTTTGGTCTGAGTTTCCATCTAAGCCATATTATTGTGTCTCCAGTAATTCCTCAAAACATTTATCCAAGGCGAGCAAAATCCCGTTGGAATTATAAAACTCTTGTCCTAACTAAATTCAACAACCTTCTACAAAATTCAAAATACAACAAGCGCAGAAAATGGAGCGAAGTCAAAATGAAACAAAAGTTGAATAACATTATTAAAGTTAATAGAAACATTTGAACTGATGGCATTTTGAAGAAGACCTTCGCATCACAGACAAATGATACTATTGACAATAATAAGTGCAATGAAGAGAATGCTTAAATGAAACTAGGACAAGGTTTGCACTTTGAGCACCAGTAAACATAGTGCGACGCAATACTGCATACCGGAATACTGCGAGAGAAAGTTCTTCTTTGTCACTCTTAAGTGCTAACTTATATTGTCTAGTCGCTGGTGTTGTAAAGGCGACAAAGGGTCAAGTCAAAATGATTATTAGACATCATGCTATTGCAATTACAAATGCTTTTTCCCAACCTAGTAATTTTATGGTAATATTACCTTATTGTTTATTCCCTTTATTTTTAAGCTATCGGTCCCGGTTGCCATATGAATATCTATGGCAGCCGTTACGGGTAATCAGAAAAACCGAAAATCTTACAACTTTTTTTGCCGCAGGAAATCCTCATTGACACACTCCGTCCGGGGATGTCGGAGCCATTGTCGAACTCTTACAGACTAAAACTACCACAGAGTTCTTCTAATGACCCTTGGCCAGGCACGTGGAAAGCTCAGTATTCGCCCAACCATCCCCGACAGGCCCGACGAAAAGGCTCAAAGAAAGAACTTGCACAGGGTGACAACTGATAACTAATAAATTAATAGCTCTGTGTTATAAGTTTATAAGCTATGAACAAAGAAGTGGTTCATGTATATTAATATAACAAACAATTGAGATTCCAGGCAGAAGAGGTTTTTCATGATGTCGTTAAAACGTGGAAGACGCAAATAATATCAGAATGGAGTAAATAATTAGGTATCGTTGCTCCCGTAAAATCCATACTTCAAGCTGAACTCCGATCTATCCACTACCAAAAGATGCCGAAGATACGCAACCTACTTTATAAGCCACTTCTGCATTTCTTGAAGAGCCAATTTCATCCAATGTCTTCCTGCGAGGTTTCTGTTTCCGGCGTTTAAGGGCTTTCTTGCACTTTATACATCAAAGTAGAAGTATAAATAAATAAATATCTTTGGGACATTTTTACACAGCACCATCTAGTCCCAAACTAAGCAGAGCTTGTGCTATGGGTACTAGACAATGGATATAAACATAAAACATAGTATTTATTGGTGTGACGCATAGAAATGTAAATAACATAACATAACATCACGCCTGTATTTCCCCGAAGGGGTAGGCAGAGGTGTATAGTACACCCACATTTCGCCAGTTATGTTGTAAATAATAAAATAAAAAACAATGTAATAATGATTAATGTAACAATGTAATGTAAATGTTTGAAATGTAAATAATAAGGTAATAAAAGTGGTACAGGCGCGTGAACTTGCCGCCGCGTGCAGGTGTCTCGTAGGAAACCAGTGCACGAACCGTTTGCTTGATCACCAATGCTGTTTTGGACGCGGAGTCACTAAAATTGTATTTTGCAGCATATGTAACAGCATTTTTTTTTTTGGCTTAATTTATTTTGCATTGAATGCTAGAAACATGGTGGCCGTAATTGCGTATTTATGTGTTGCTAGCGGAAAACCGGCGACACGAGTCTCGGTATTAAAAGACAGTAAATAACATTTCTATTACATAATTATTTAGATTTCTATGGTGTAACGTGTGATACATGTAAAAGTTCCAATTGAAATCCTACTGTTATCTACGTAGCAATTCGGTATTTAAGTCGAACTAACTGTCCCAACTCAAGGACATGCCGGAGGCAGCTCCAACTGAGACAATTATGTTCTAGATTCTACGTGCCGGCGAACGGAATACCTAGGTTAATATTGTCTTTGTCTTAAGATAGCCTTGGTCTACAGCGAGACTGAAAATGTGAATAACTGATTTCACAAAGTTTTTAAATTTTATATTTTGTCAGACACAAAGAGATAAACTTAACTTATCTGAGGCAAACTCACACTGGAATAGTTTTGATTATATTATATTTAAAGCAAACAGACGAGGGCGTTAACTATATAGTTTCAAATGTTTTTTATTTCATTAAACCTAATTACAGGCACTTTTGAAATGTCAGGCTCTAGTTGCACGGTTCCAAATTGTGAGTCCTATGGAGAAGAACCGGCAAGAAACTCCATGGATATACTATTTTTATTACGAAGTTTAAGTTTTCTTTAAGAAGTCTAAGATTTATTTGTCGGTTGTCTGCAAGAAGCTTTTATTTCATAGAAAATGTTCTGCAGTTAATGTATTTTTGCAGTAAGTCGACGTATAACACTAAGTACACTATAAAGGCTTATATAATACACTGATCGTAACTGTGTTAGAAGTTCCATTATTCTTAGTGGATGCACTTAAATGTGCAGTCGACTGCATTACATTGGTAACACTTCAATTCGAAAACCGCCCTTACTGCTTACGAAATAAAGATGCTGTCAATGTCAAAGTGTTACCACTGACGTGCACTGTACCGTGCCTACACACTGTTCAAATGACACTAATAAATAAAATAAATAAATATTTTTGGGGCATTTTTAAAAATCTAAAGAAATAGAGCTATGTTGTTCAAGACATTTTAAGTCAAATGCAAGTTAGCAAACAAATGACATAAAATAAAAAAATAAAATATTTTTGGGACTTTTTTACACAGCACCATCTTAGTCGCAAACTAATCAGAGCTTGTACTATGGGCATAAGCTATGGGTACAATAATTATACAAACAATGGATATAATAATAATAACCCTCCATCGTATCCTTACGTTGACGTCGTGGTAGGGCTTGTGCGCCTTAATGAGCGCTAGGGCTATACCGGTAGATACACTCATGCCGGGCAGGTCTAGGGTGAAGGGTCAGACCAAGAAGGGTACAAATTTGTTCCTAGTCCACTCCCAGACCAAGAGCACTTTCCATATCCAAATCTCCTTTTCCTTATTCATATTCCTACATTTCCTTCCTTATCTTACCTAATCCCAATCCCCAATGCCAATTCCTACCTATGCTTCTAGTCAACTCCCAGGCTACAAGCTTCCGTGTTCCTAATTCCTCGTAAGTACAAAATATATGCGATGCGTCTAAGAAGTAGAATATTACCCCAGGCGGGTACCGTAGCCAACCGCGATGGAGAATCCCGCCCCGGGCCCTCGGGCTCGGGCAGCCCTACGTATTCTGGGGAGGGCACCGTATCGCATCAGCCTGCCCAGTCTCGAACTGTTGCAGTCCAACATGGCCAACCATCATTATGTTCTTCACCAACATCATCTCTATTTTCATCCATCCCTTCATCACCACCCTCATATCTCGATATAGTCCAAGAGTCAAGTTCGACCAATTCATCACCCTCACCATCACTTCAATCCGCCATGGATGCTGTGCAGGAGGCTACTTCAGCCGAAGTTATTGCACCCGTCCAAGGCAGACGGCGCACACGTAAGACGTGGACAAAAGACATGAATAGTTTCATCATGCGCCATTATTTCATCCTCACTGAATTAGAATCAAATACAAAAACATATCTCACATCTTTACACGCACGGTTTACAGCAGAGTTCCCTGAAATGGAAGTAGGAAAACAAAGAGTAGGAGACCAACGCCGTGCGTTCAGCGTCACTTTTTAACAAAACAAGAGATTGCCAATATCAAAGAGGAAGTAAGAGCTCTACTCCAAAATCAACCAGCATTAAACGCAAACGCAACCACAGACGACACACGAACACGGAGAATTAGATGGTCTGACAACCTTAACGAAGCCATAATGAGAAGTTATTATCGACTTACAAAGCTAGAAACTGACCTAACTACATATAGACCGTTATTACACCAAGACATTATCTCTAAATGTCCCTCAATTGCCCACCTCTCTGCTCAAAGAATAGCAGACCAACGTAGGTCAATTATTAATAATAAACTTTTATCTGCAGACCAACTTAAGAGAATTCGAGAAGAAGTCCAAAATGAGCTAGGTACTACTATCACACACACTGCCGAAAACATAAACCAAAATGAAGAAGAGAGCTTGATACCTAATACTATAGAATCGATACAGACAATTACCAATGAGCTTAATTTAGAGCCAGAACAAACAACAAATGATCATACTGAATGGTCTACCTATCGAAATCTACAACTCAATAAATGCAAAAAACTGTAAAAAAGTACTAAAAAAACATTTTCTTTGTTATAATTAATTTTATACTTGTGGGTACCTATATATAACTTTGTATGTTATGCACCGAGATGATGTGTCTGTATACCACTGTTAAACCCGCGATGGTTTGTGTGGTATATACCTGTTATCAATATGTAACTCTAATTGACTTAATAAATAATAATAAAAAATAATAAAAAATCAGGTTCCAAACCTTCCCATAGAAGTACACCAACAATTAAAAGAAATGTACATGGAAACTTTTAACAAATTTACTGACACACATCCGACAACTCGACCATACCTACCAAAACTAAAACCCTCTAAGAAACTAGCATCTATTATAAACCACCTCAACTCTGATATACTCCCAAATACACTTACTTCTGACACAGACTTTAACACATTACAAACAACTATCTACAGTGCGGCCTATACTGCAGCGAAATATAATGGTGCAAGAATATCAGAAGGAAATAGGATAAACAATAAACCACAAACTGTGCCCTGGTGGCAAAGACGCCTACAAGGAAGGATTAATGATCTCAGAGCAAACATTGGAAGACTGACTGAATATAAACGGGGCGTCAGATCACAAGCGTTACAAAAACACATAATTAAAATTAAACAACAGTACAAAATCCATTCTCAACACGAAAACCAAAATACTGACATTGAACACTTCCTAGACACTTTAAAACAGAAATTGAACACCTTGTCAAGTCGGTTAAAAAGATACAAACAGACAACACTTAGAAAAACACAAAACAAACAATTCTGCAATAACGAAAAACTATTCTATAGAAAGCTTACACAACAACACAATATTTCACCAGAAAACAATAGCACCTTGCCTACCCCTGAATCTTTACACACATTCTGGTCAAATATCTGGTCTAACCCCGTTGAACACGTGCAAAGTCAATGGATTGAGGAAGATAGAGAGAGACTGAAGGATATGCCAGAAATGAAATTTGAACAAATCCATTTAGATCTTCTGAAAACTGTTATAGCGAGAACACACAACTGGAAAGCTACAGGATCCGACAACATACACAACTTCTGGTATAAAAAGTTCACTTGCACTCACATATTACTACTCAAACACATTAGTCTATGAATGACTCACCTGATACAATGCCACTTTACATCACACAAGGTATAACATACATGCTACCGAAAGATTCATCAGATATGGCAAATCCTGCTAAATATCGCCCAATTACTTGCCTGCAGAATATCTATAAAGTTATCACATCATGTTTAAGTGAATCCATTTACAAACACACTCACAAACATCACGTTTTAGCAGAGGAACAGAAAGGGTGCCGAAAACATAGCCAGGGCTGTAAAGAACAGCTCACAATCGACGCTGTAGCTTCAAAACAAGCTCTTAGCCAAAAACGCAATATCCATACTATGTATATAGACTACAAAAAAGCATTCGATTCCGTACCACACCCTTGGTTAATATATATTTTAAAACATTATAAAATTCATCCCACAATCACCTGTTTTTTGGAAAAGATAATGATAAACTGGAACACTAAACTTAAAATATGTAATTCTGACGAATGTACCGAAACTAATTTCATCCCAATAAAAAGGGGTATATTCCAAGGTGACGCTTTAAGTCCTCTTTGGTTTTGCCTTGCACTCAATCCACTTTCCAACATGCTGATTAAAACTGACATAGGATTCAAAATTAAACACGACACACATCAAACAACTCTCTCTCATCTCATGTATATGGATGACATCAAACTCTTTGGAAGCACACTTAACGAAATTCACACACTTGCCGACACTACTCAGATATTTTCAAACGATATTCGCATGGAATTTGGAATAGACAAATGTAAAATCCAATCTGTTAACAAAGGTATAGTAGAATCTGCCTCATATGAATTAGCAAATCATGATGTTATCGACGCCGTAGACCCCGTGGAAGGATATAAGTACCTAGGATATTACCAGTCTCTGCAAATTCACCACAAAGACACGAAAAAGATATTGCAACAAAATTTTATAAATAGACTACACAAAATACTACACACTCACCTTAACGCACGAAACACTACCAAAGCCATTAACACTTTTGCTATCCCCATACTCACATACTCATTTGGAATCATACGCTGGACACAAACAGACCTAAAGAACCTACAAAGATTAATAAATACCACAATGACTAAGCACAGGAAACATCACCCGCGGTCTTGCATACAGAGATTGACTTTACCTAAGAAAGAGGGCGGTAGAGGACTCATTGACAAAACAAACCTACATAACAAGCAAATCAGATTACTCAGAATGTTCTTCCACAATCACTCTCATCATTCAACACTACACAAAGCCATATCTCAAGCAGACATATTCACACCACTCTCTCTTGCTGATCACACCAAACATATGGAGATAAACACCAAACAACAAAAAATTGACACATGGACCCAAAAATCACTTCATGGACGTTATCGCCTTGACTTGACCAACCTTAATGTTGACAAGATAGCGTCAAACGCATGGCTCAAGCGAGGCGAGCTGTTCCCAGAAACAGAGGGGTTCATGCTGGCAATTCAAGACCAGGTTATAGACACCAAAAACTACAGAAAGTACATCATCCGTGATAGCAGTCTAAGAAGTGACCACTGCCGTCACTGTCATAAGCAACCCGAAACAATCCAACACATCACAGGCGCATGTTCTTCTATCACACAAACAGATTACAAACACAGACACGACCAGGTAGCAGCAATCATACACCAGACACTCGCACATAAACACAAACTAATTACAGAAAAAATAGCTTATTATAAATACACACCCCAAACATACTAGACTCACCTAACTTCAAAATGTACTGGGACAGAACTATTCTTACTGACAAGACTATACACCATAACCGACCTGACATCACCTTGCACGATAAACAAAATAAAATTGTATATCTGATAGATATAGCAATTCCCAACACACACAATCTAACATCCACACACACTAACAAACTCTCAAAGTACGCAGACTTGACAATTGAATTAAATACTCAATGGAGAGCTCACACGGTCAAGACCATCCCCATCATAATATCCAGCACCGGTGTCATTCCCAAAACTCTTCATACAAGCCTTCACACCTTAAATATTCATCCACTCACATTTACACTCCTACAGAAAGCAGTCATATTAAACACATGCAGAATCGTCAGAAAATTTCTGTCAATAGAATAAGTACTATACCGCCAAGGTTGTTTGGCCAAAAGCCCGCAACTTTTGCGTATTTCCCCAGAAATGGGAGAGATTAAAATCTAACAAAATATAAATAATAATAAATAATAATAATAATATATGACTTGGACAATGGATATAATAATAATACTTTTTTTTTACATACTTATAATTTATAATACACAAGCAGCACAACCAGACCAACACAAACACTTATGTTCATTACACAAATATTTCTGTGATGTGGGAATCGAACCCACGACCTCGTGATCAGCAGTCCGACACTCAAACCAGATCAAACCACTAGACCACAGACGTTGTCGTCGTCGTTATATCACAGGAATTAATCTAACTGCGTTTTACAGCCTTGCTTTTGTACGGATCAGGAGCGTAAAAAGATACGCTAATGATAGCTAAGCGAAAGGCGAGAGGTTGCGGGCGGGTTTATACTGAATAGCCATTTATGTCGACAAAATGTGTGCTAGGTACCTATAATACAGATAAGTGTAGTAATGACTATAGAATTATTGCTTTTTAAGAAAAATCTGATGGCCGCTCACATTTTCGAAGGGCAATCTAAATAGTGGAATCTAATGGAAGGTATTATTAGCAAATTTTCATAACATTGTAGTAATAACTTCTTAGGTTTTCGCGATCACTACACATTATAATAAAACAAGGTTTAACCTTTAAATTGGTTTCCCTGACGTTTCGAAAGCTTTGCAGCATTTCGTGGTCGCAGGTAGACTAAGGGTCAGTTGTATCAAAACTCCGATTATAGTTACCGTAAAAGTTAACTATAACAATGACGGACGTCACTAACAGTTACATTTACCAATTTGTGTTGCACCATCAAGCGCTTTGACAACGTTAATGTTAAAAGGGTTGCTAGTTTAATGACGTACATTTCTCCCCGAAATTAAGAGGGAAAAGTTTTATCGTGTAGCAACACTGTATTTAAATTGTCATAATTCGTCAAGGCTGTCAACTGTCGTCTGTGGTGTGTACGTTTCTTCGCGTGTGATTTTTCTAGTTTTGTTAATTTACGTGATTATTTATCGATTACAATGGAAAATTCAAAGAAACCTAATACAAGTTTATTAGAAAACTTTTGTGCCAAGTAAGTAGACACGCTTATCGTTTTGTTTTTCTGCAAGACTCTGTCTGGGGCAATACAATGTATATAAACCAGCAACCTAAATTTTAGCTCTTTTTTCGCGAAGTATTTATGCAAGTAAAGGTTACATATTATAGGTAAAACCATGTATTTGTGTTTCAGAGAAAGAACTACAAATTTCAACAGTAATGAAGTAGATAGACTTCAATCGCTTATCGCAAAATACAAGCATATCTTGCTTTGCAAGAAGACTGATGGCACCAGCACTAAGCAGAAGGAGTGTGCCTGGAACAAAATTTCAAGAGAATTCAATGCTAACGGAGAAACTCCCCGCACAATAAAGCAGCTGAAGTACAAGTTTGATAATATGAAAAGGGTGTTGAAAAAGGTATCTACAAGTTCATTTTTTAATTCAACAAGTCAAACACTTTGTTGATCGATTTTAAAAGTCAATTTATTTATGTAACATATGTAACTGTGTTTGGATGCAGGAAGCTAGCAGCGAGCGTCAGCGAATGATTAAAACTGGAGGAGGACGGTTGACACCTCCTCCGCCGCTGTCACCAGGACAGGATAATAATACCACTGACTGGCTGAGGACCATTATGTCGACATCTATTGATGGAAATGTGGCTGTTTATGATGACGATGTAATAGCTACGGTACATATTTCTTATTACCAAATTTATAAGAAATAATAATTAGCCAAATGCTTATGAGTATTGTATTTTGGTTTCTGTTACAGCCTCCAAATCGCAACGAAGATGTCACCTTCAAGATAATAGTCGATGATGGTATTGAGGAAAATAACCTGATAGACAAGGTATGTACATAAAGTCTGTTTTTTCTCTCTCTTGTCTTATTAACTAAACAATCTTGGCACGTCTCTTTATTCAAATAACTATTGATAAAATATAATTACTAGTGCTGCATATGTAATTAGGTAAAAAAATGAAAAAAATGTTTATGAAATTGTTAACATGATGTCTTTTTATAATTATTATTGACGAATTGCATTAAAAAGACATGCCAAGATTGTTTACTAATTAAGACAAGTAAGAAAAAATCAAGTGTACTTTATTGTTTCTACAAAGAAATTTCTTTCGTGCTGTTATGTTATTTTTTGTTTACATTTGTTTATTTTTCCAGATCGCTGAAATAAAGCCATTGCAATCTCAGGATAACATCATAATCAGTCCATCATCAAGTCGGTGTTACAAGACTTTCGACACCAGCACCCCCCATTCCTCTCTGAAACGACCAATTTCGTCACCATTAAAACGTAAATAACCTTATTGCCATTTTTTTTATAACTTACAGTGCGTGGCAAAAAACTTCTACTCATCAATTGACTTGAGAGATTGATTTAAATTATTCTATCCTTTATGTCAGTACAGTAACATGCGTAGTGGCACAATCATTTTTAGGGTTCCGTACCCGAAGGGTGACAAACGGGACCCTATTACTCTCGCTACGCTGTCCGTCCGTCCGTCTGTCTGTCACAGGGCTGTATCTTTTGAACAGTAATAGGTAACTGGTTGAAATTTTCTCAGAATATGTGTTGCTATGAGGTGTATCACGACAAATACTAAAAACAAAAAAAAGTCTAAAAACAAAGGGGGTCCCCATACAAGAAACCTCAAAAAATATGCAATTTTTCAACGTTTTTGTTCCTGCTCTATCTTCAAAACGGTTATATATACCAGCGTCAAACTAGGTCAGATTATAGTGCATATTATGTAGTTTAGCAACAAATACTAAAAATAAGACAAACACAGACATATGTGGTGGTACCTCGTAAGAAAGACATGCAAAAATTCATATTTCGCGCACTGTGCGTTGATGTCTTTTGATAAACTCTCGTAAATTAAACCAGTTTTTATGGGGTATCAGGTCGTTGAAAGTACGGAACCCTTACTGCGCGAGTCCGACTCGCACTTGGCCAGTTTTTTCAAGTTATTTGCCACCTACTTATACCTAATATTGTACATTTGTAGATAGGTTATTTAATTATTATATAAAATGATTATTCTAAACAAAATAAAAATTATCACTTATACCTTGTAGTTCAAAATATTTTAAAATTAATAGGTAATTAATTTAATATAACTATGTTTATTTTATTACAGGTCTGGCTAAAAAGAAAAAAGAAAATGATGGCAGCTGCAACTTAATAAAGAGGGCATTGCAGGAAAAAAAAATGACTGTGCTAGACCAACTTCACGTCCTAGAACTCGAAAAAATAAGGGACAGCATAACCCAGCAAAGGGAAATACATGAGCAAAAATTAAAACATAATCAAGAAAAACACCAAATAGAATTGCTCAAATTAAAATTGGAAGTAGAAATACTTGAAAGTGAAAAAAAACATTTTAATAATACAGATTAAATATTTGTTAATATAATTATATTTTTCTTCATTATCCTGAAATCAATTACAACATCGCATCGACTAATAAACATTTATTACACATAAATGTTAAAACTAACTATACACTGTTTATTCTTTTATACTCAATGAGCAATGATTGAGTATTCAGTGATTCATTTGATTAAAATAATTATTGATTAACATGGTCCTATTATGATCATCATTTCTATTTAATCTACCACTAAATTCTGATTCTTCCTCATCAGATGTTGAATCACTGTCATCACGTCTGATAGTTGGCATAGGTTCCTTCATTTTTTTGCACATGTTGTGGAGCACTGCTGTAGCCACTATGATAGGTTGGGCTCTGTTTAGATTAGTGCGTATTTTCATTGACAAGGCTGGAAATCTTCTTTTCCAGCACCCAAACATTCTTTCAACAACATTTCTAGTTCTAATCTGGCTCTCGTTGTAAAGCTTTTCTCCCTCAGTTATTGGGTTACGCAGAGGTGTCAACAAATATGGTTTTACAGCATAGCCTTTGTCTCCAAGCAACCAGTACTCTGCAAATTCACCATCTTCTAATCTGCTCTTTATGACGCTGCAGTTAAAAATGTGGCTGTCATGACTGCTGCCAGGCCAACGTGCAACTATGTTGGTTATGTACATTTCTGCATCGCAGATAGCTTGCACATTAATTGAAAATATTACTTTTCTATTTCTATAGTTTTCTGCACCTGGGCCACCTTGGAAGAAAACAGACAAATCTAATATTAATACATCCTGTATGTATTTTTATATTATAAAAATATTAATCAATTTGGCTTGAGATTGAGAGTCATTCAAGTATAGACAGTTACTCAATTTGCCTATGTCCTACTAATATTATAAATGGAAAAGTTTGTATGTGAGTATGTATGTAAATATTTTTGATACCAATCAGCGCTGAAATGGCTGAACAGATTTTGATGAAATTTGGTGTGGGAATACTTTGTCCTGGAATAGCTAGTAATAATAAATTTTACATTGAATATGTAAATACACACCAGGAGATTTGATAGGTATATGAGTGCAATCAATAGCTCCAATTACTTTGGGAAAGGCACTGATATCATAGAATTTTGTGGCTGATCTTTCCATTTGTTCTGCATCCTGTGGCATTGACACCCATTCAGGTCGCATTCTTGCGATAGCTCTACTAACTCTATGTATTATCCGGGATACACTAGATCTATTTACACCAGCAGTATCTGCAATACATCGTTGGAATGAGCCACATGCGTAGTACTCTAATGCAATCAGCACTTGCTGTATCGGAGTTATAGCAAAATTTCTGGAATAAAAAGAAAAAGAAATGAGCTGGATAGGTACTGGTATTAATTTTTATGATAACATATTTGAAAAAAGCAAGTGTATTTCATAAATATATAACTACAATTGTACAGAGTTGGTAAATGAACTTACTTCATAGTTCGCGTCGTTAGCGAGGGTTCCAAATATAAAGCTAACGCACGTGCTAGTTTTTTAGTAACACGAAATCTCTCCAAGAAGGAATCCTCATCCCATGTGTTGAACCTATCGATTCTAGGAAGATACACTTTCCTTTTTCTGCGACGCACATACTCCCTATTAGTTTCGTCGTCGGAAGAACTAGTTTCCCACAGGATTTCTCGTAGCAGGGACATTATTATTTATAGACGGAACAATTAACACGTAAAGTTATCTCCTTGCAAACAACCTAATAAAATTATTCTGAGCAAACAATAAACAAAACACACTACTTGTGAGCTATCTGATGTTAACATTGACGATAACCAGCCAATATTGAGCTGTAATCGTTAACGTCAAATCATGACGTCATTTTAACCATTCGCAGATGGTGCACCTTATTTTGACACAACCGTTACTTTGACGGAAAATTTAACGTTAACAATAGATGGTGCAACTCAGCCTAAGATGACAAGCGTCTTTACAAATATTTCTAAAAAATTATTTTAATCTACCGTACAATATTATTAATTAAAATCGTTTCGATGCACGCAGTAACCACTTACAATATCATTATCTTTTACAGTGTTGCATGCTGTTTGGGACTTGATTATTTTTAGGACTGGGTTCCAAACAGGTGGTAGCTGCCAACCATCTTCTCTATTAAAATTAGGATGTTTTTTTAATTTCAATAGCCTCACGGATCATTCTAGGTACATATCGGTTTTCCTTCGCCAGAACTTGTGGTTTATCAAATCGAAGAAAATGGTTGGGTTTGTCTAGGGCATGTTCACACACTGCAGACTTTGTGGAGCGTCTGTTCTTGACGTCAGCTATATGTTCTTTAATTCTAACGTCAGGGAAACCAATTTAAATAATATACGCGATTTAATCCGGTTAAACCTTGTTTTATTATAACATTGTAGTATCTAATAAATAACTTAAATACCTAAATAATTTATTTGTTATCAAAAAATACAGAATTCTTAGACATATTAATGTAATTGTTACGGGCAGAGTCCGCAGAGGGTGCAGAGTCAGCATTGCCCGGGCATTCTCGACATTAAACAGGCTCTCTGAGCAAAGTCTGGGCTCTGCCCGGTTTATAATGGGGATTGTCAACACTGCCCGAGTGACGGTGGGCACTGTTGAATGATATCATTTGATTGGGCATTGTTGACATTTCTAATTCTACGTCTGCAAAGTGTACAAAAATGTTGCTTTCATAGTTATAGTTGTTCATAATGATGAGTATAATCACCCCTTAAAAGGGCCTCAGCTAATAATTTTACAGCTTGGACGTTTGTTTGTTTATTTATTTGTCCTTCAATAACGCTGAAACAACTGATAGACTTTGCACACAGAGAAACTATGTCCTAAACAAACACAGCGAAGCCACGGGAGTCAGTTGATGCTTTATAATTCTATCCTTGCAGAGCCAATCTCGAGAAAACCCTAAAAGTTTAAAGAAGAAACACCTAAGATTACTTCTCAAAAGCATAGAACTCACTCAGACTTAACTACGACTAGAATTCTTTACGTAAAAACAAAATTAAATTAGATACCCTTAGCACTCACTCCAGATTTTATCTCTAACGACCTAGGCCTTCTAAACTGAGCTTATTAAATCCTACCCCTATCCTTTTATCTTTTGAAATTATCTCGGTTTTACCTGAGTATTCATTACTGCTTTATATCCTCGAACAAAGAACATAAAACGTGTAGTAAATTCAAATTATGGTTATACGCTAGACACACTAATACTCCGTAATATTTTTGTATTTGTGTAAAGGTATATGTCGCACTACAGAGCAAAGACACAAAGGTTATGCATCACATAATACATTTAGGTAACTTAAATACTAATAATATTTAAATATCAGTGGGCTATTATAAACGGCAACATATCGCTTTCCTGGAGGTCAATTCTCGTAATTTAAAATGTTCAAAATAGAGTTCCGATCTAGTCAATTTTTTTTTATACTTAACGGGCACGGGCTTGCGTTTGCCTATCGACTCACCTGTTGTTAAGCGATGGTGCGGTCGACGGTGGTTCACGCTTGCCCAGCAAAGGTGAAAGGATGGCATTTAAATATTTCGACCTCAAGTAAATTTCTTAAATATCACAAAAATATCGTCAAATGTGAACATCTAATGTCTTGAAATAGACATTTACAAC
Organism: Asteroscopus sphinx; assembly: GCA_949699075.1. Classification (NCBI taxonomy): domain Eukaryota; kingdom Metazoa; phylum Arthropoda; class Insecta; order Lepidoptera; family Noctuidae; genus Asteroscopus; species Asteroscopus sphinx. Next base: position 21,112,737 of record OX453013.1, read on the forward strand.
ATTGAAATTAGATTGGAACTATATTGGAACTATAAACTACGAGAATACATACATACATATTATCACGCCTGTTTCCCATTAGGGTAGGCAGAGACTATGGATTTCCACCTGCTACGATCCTGACACACCTCTTTCGCTTCATCTACGTCCATTAACCTCGTCATGCATGCTCGTCGGTTTAGAGAACTCTTAACCTGGCATTTTTTGAGAACATCCGCGATTTGATCGCGATACGTTCGCCGAGGTCGTCCCCTTCCAACTCTTCCATCCACACTCGCTTCGTATACTTGTTTCGTCAATCTCCTCTCGTCCATCCTCTCTATATGTCCAAACCATCTTAACATACCTTTCTCAATCTTTGTCACTACGTCTTCTTTCACTCCACAACGCTCCCTTATCATGTTATTCCTTACTTTATCTCTCAAAGTTACACCACACATACTTCTCAAAGCTCTCATTTCTACTGCATTTATTCTGCTTTCATGTTTCTTCTGCCATACCCAACTTTCACTACCATACATAAGTGTAGGCACTAACACTCCCCCATGAACAGCCAGCCGTGCCTTTTCCGACACTTTGCGGCTGTTCATGAAGGTGTGTAGTGCCCCATTCACCTGATTACCAGCACTCACTCTCCTTTCAATGTTCTTCACATGCTTGCCATCTCTCGTAAACATGGAACCCAGGTATACAAAATCTTTCACTTGTTCCACCTTTTCGTCACTACGAGAATAGGCCTTCTGATATAATACAGCTTGTAGCTTCTTTAATCTGTGGTAGTAGTCAAAGTGAAGATCGAACGCAAATGCTTTATGGCACACGTATCATGATGTGTCTTTGGTCTGTGATGATTAGTGATGAATCTAAAGGCACACAGTGTTAGTACTATATATTAGATATTCTGTGGTGGCGGCAAGGCTGCTTTTCTCACAAAGGAACCGCCGCCGTGCCGGCATGGCAGCCCGGGTATGCCGGGGATCCCTGCCGCCAGCACTGTCTGCGTGTAGCAGCCTTAGGTGAATGCTAAAGGGTACCCCGCGAAATTCAAATTTTTTGGCGTTTTTTGCAAATTGTAGCTTTATCTCGCGTTGTATATCGGTCAAAATATGATTGGCGGAAATAATAACAATATATCTACTAAATAATACTCATAAAAAATATTAACCTAGCTCTATTAGCTGTACTAACTTGATAATATTAATTTACGATCAAATTATCGATTTTCGAGCTTATACAGCTTATAGAGCTAGGTTAATATTTTTTATGAGTATTATTCCTTAGATATATTGTTACTATTTCCACAAATCATATTTTGACCTATATACAACGCGAAATAAATCTACAATTTGCAAAAAACGCCAAAAAAATTTGAATTTCGCAGGCTACCCTGTAGCATTCACCTTAAGAGATTTTTCCATTAGCTCGAGATCTCAATAAAATTACAGTCATCATCTTATGTACCTCATGTATCTACACATATAATTATTAATTTATAATTAAGGTATACTTATGGTAATGTTTTTGAATGGACAAAAACAAAAAAAAAACTGAAATACTGTTCACAAAATTATCGGGATGATAATGTTTCAGAAACTGAACATGCTACACTCTGACAGCCAGTTTCTTCATCGAAAGTAACAGCTAAAGTAACGTTGCAAAGTAAAAATCACGGTTAAATTTGTTTCTTCACAACTTTAGCTGTTGCTTTTACTGTTACTTTTACCTCTAACCTTTACTGCTCATCAGCTGCTGTAAAAGCCAAAGTAATCGTACTTTTTTGAAAGATGTATTAAATGAATAAATGAAATTTCTATATTGTGCCAAAAAATACAAAACTAGTAGGTTATGTTCAACACAGGTCATTAAAATTATTATCATTTCACTGTAGGTAGGTAGGTACATAGATAAATGATTAATTTGTACTGTGCAATGTGCATTGCGTTAATTTATTTTATGTAGGTAGATGCCTACATAGTTTTTTTTCCTTTTTAGTACTAAAATATTATCAAGATCTTTGTCCAGTAAAATTTTAATATTTTTTTTTTTTTTCGAATTGACTACTCACTGGAAGCACTAGAGTGCTCTTTCTGCTTAACCGGGCTTTGGGGGCGGAGAGTCCCGTGAGGGACTCCATCTGCCGAAAGATTACCTAACTACTAACTTACAAACTAATTTCGCGGTTGCAATGCCGCATAAGGGCGTCCCCCAGGGAAGGGCTCGGACCTCGGCTTAGGGCATTGCTGGGGGACACCGCCGCTACGTCCCCCGGCAGCCGTTGCTGCATCGGGAATTGTTTTCTCGAAAGAGGCGGACTTTCGGTATATCGGGGGGGGAGGCGCGTTTCGCGAATCACCGTTAAGCGGCAAGCCTCGCCGGCGAGGGCTAGGACCTACCTAATCCTAACTGATCGGCGATCAAAACTGCTCATGACGTGGAGTAGAATAGGAGTAAGGGTAAGCATGCCGGTCTCGCGTGACGAGATTATCTCCGGTTGCGACACCGTGAGGGCGTCCCCAGGTGGGGAGCTCGACCTCGGCTCACGGTGCAGCTGGGGATTCCCCGCCACTGGTCCCCCCAGCAGCCGCTGCTGCATCGTGTTGGGTTTCTTGAGAGTCGGACTCTCGGCATCTGTGTGGTAAATTTTAAGTTAGTAACTACCTGGTATTTATAATCAAATGGAATTTTTTTTTTCTGCAACAAACTAATATTATAATGTACCTAATGATGAATACATGTGTTAATTTTCGTTGTAAGATATCGGTAACCGAGAATTAGCATTAAAATAAAGACTACATCATAGTCCTGCTTATGTCCACATTTTCTTCATAAACTTCGCAACGCTGCATATTAAATGAAATGTAGAAATTTATCTTTTAATAATAATTGTTAACAGCAAAATAACATGGAAGAAGAACTTTACAATGACTTTATTGTCAATGATCACAACCTCAGCATAAAAACTAAAGCAGTTATTTTTCTGAGAGCACAACTGATCACATGTGCAACGACTTAGGTACCTGCTTGACCGTGACAACCCAGTGCTCCCATGTTTAAAAAAAGTTCCCCACAATATTGTGGGGACATTACGTCGTTTATTTTATGGCAACTCATTTAACTTTAACATAAGCCGTTACATGAATGAAGAAACGTATTTGCTATAGTATCAGTAATGGTCAAGTAAAAGTAAACACTTTTACTGTTACTTTAAGTTGTTCATGAAGAAACTGGCCGTTAATTGGTAAGCATGGAAAATCAAAGTGGAGGTATTTAGGAATCAGTTGGACTCATCATTATTACTTTTTAGATTACAACCGCAAACTCGATTTGAAGTTGTGAAGCAAAGGTACTGGATAAATAAAAGTTTGAGGCAATAAGCAAACTTTCCTTATTGTTGTATGAACTTGATGATATAAAATATTTTTGGTGCTATAAGTAGATCAAAGAGCTTCAGGCGATATCAAAAACATGGGATTTTAGTTGCATAGAAAAAAAATCTTCATGCATTTGTTTTTTTATAACTCTACAAAAGTTTCCGGTAGATGCCAGTCATAACAAATTGAATACGAGTCTATGGTCACGTTTTTCTCATTTTACTCAATGGCGCGGCGGCGGCCGAGCACGCAATGAGGCTGAAGGTAGAAGCTTCGCTTCAAAAATATTTAAAAGTTTTTATAGAATTTATTCATTTATAGAATTTATTTATTAGTGAGTAGTATCTGGTATCTGGGTAGGTAGTATGTATTTATTACATTACATAGAAGGACAAATTAATATTTCCCAACTATTTTCTGAATATTTTACTTTTTCGTCTATACCCTTTGAAATTGTGTAACTAAGCATACTTAGATCGTCGGAGACACCGTTCCGAGTGATTGGAGCTCCTAACGACCTTTCGCCTGAATCTGAACTTACAAAAAATATTCTTCTCTTTTCTTTTCAGACTGAAATAAATACCTTCCTACCTAGTTCTAAAGAATCGGGAATCGTCGCACCCAACTCCGAATTATCGCAGTTGGGAAAATAGATTTTGCAGATAGCCTATGAAAGTATACAACGAATTCAAAGTAAGCTATTTTACTGTCATCATCAACGGAGCCTATCGCAGGCCACTGCTGGACATAGGCCTCTCCCAAATTGCGCCACAACACTCACACTTATTATTATGGCATATCCCCCTTTAATTGGGGGAGGCCTATATCCAGTAGTGGACGTCTTTCGGCTGAAATGATGATGATGACTCACACTTTTACTGTCAGCCATTTTTTAATTATTTTTGAAGCAAAGCTTCTATAGTGTCGTTATGCGCTCGTCGGGGTGTAACAGAGAAATAACTTCACCGTTGAACGCGTGTCCTGTCCACGCTTGCAAATGCGTAGAAGCTTCGCTTCTGGCGGACGTCCCGCAATGCCACCCATTAAATTTTTATTAATTTCCATTTTTGGCTCTTGTTACGCGTATTCTAGGTCCATAGAAATTCAGTGAAGTGATAATTCTGCCTTAAGGTCTTCCGTACTTTAATTTTCTGTGTATTCTCGCTTAGGTACAAATGAGACACAAAATAGATCAAGAAAATTCCTTACAAAATTCCGCGAAGCAGTAGCACAATACATAAAAAACCGACCAAGTGCGAGTCGGACCCACACAGTAAGGGTTCCGTACCATCCATCTACCTGATCATCCATCTTTCTCATAGAAACTGATTTAATTTACGACATCAAAATACATCAACGCATCGTGCGCGAAATATGATTTTTTGCGTCTAATTCTTACGCAGGTACCACCACATATCTATGTTTGCCCTACTTTTCGTATTTGTTGCTAAACTACATAGTATTCACTATAATCAAACCAATTTTGACGCTGGTATGTAATAGTATGTATTACCGTTTTGAAGATAGAGCAGGAACAAAAACGTCGAGGATTCTTGTACCCCTTTGACTAAGAACTTTTTTTTATTTTTCGTAATAGGGGACATAGCGACACATATTCTGAAAAATAAAAATCAACTGGCTACCTATTACCGTTCAAAAGATACAGCTCTGTGACAGACAGACGGACGGAGAGCGTAGCGAGAGTAATAGGGTCCCGTTTGGCTCCCTTTGGGTACGGAACCCTAAAAACGAACATCACATACTCTCTCAAACCCTTACATCGCTACGCTGCTCCGAGTTCACATCTAACCATTAACCGAATTTATTCATCAAAAGACGTTCGCTATACAATTGCACATTTTGTACCCAACCCCCTCATGCCGCGTTTATTATTTAGGCCTGACGAGAATTTACGATTTACATTTAGTAAAATGACGTGAACAATTCGTGTGGATTTTGGCAGAGTTAAGTGACGCTTTTGAATGCCAGTTTTGTGTTTAATGTGCATTGCTTGCATAAATGTATGATATGATGTAGCAGATCAAACATTTTACCGTTAATTTACATTTAATGTAATCTTTACATTATTATTTAAGTTTGTACCTATATTTCTGTGAAGTAAATGCTATGTACTTTTTAGGGTTACGTACCCAAAGGGTGCAAAACGGGATCATATTACTCTCGATACGCTGTCCGTCCGTCCGTCCATCCGTCCGTCCGTCTGTCCGTCCGTCCGTCTGTCTGTCACAGGGCTGTATCTTTGTAACGGTAATATTTAACCAGTTGAATTTTTCACAGAATATGTGTTACTATGGTGCCTATCACGACAAATACTAAAAATAAAAAAAGTCTAAAACCGAAGGAGGTCCCCATACAAGAAACCTCGAAAAACATGAATATTTTTTTATTTTTTTGGGGTGCATTAAAAGAGCCTCCATGAGTGACGATATTTAATTGATCGTCCGGCGCACCCTGGGCAGTCAGCCCCACTACCAACCTGCTGACTGACTAATATTTTGCCCACGGCATGAGCTATTAACATTATGTAGCTCATATCGACATCGACACGATAGAAGAAGAAGATGCATTTTTTTCAACGTTTTTGTTCCTGCTCTGTCTTCAAAACGGTAATACATACCAGCGTCAAACTTGGTCTGATTATAGTGAATACTATGTAATTTATCAACAAATACTAAAAACAGGGCAAACATATAAATATGTTGTGGTATCTACTTAAGAAAGAGATGCAAAAAATCATATTTCTCGCACGGTACGTTGATGTCCTGTGTGATGAACTCTCGTAAATTAAATCAGTATCTATAGGGTGTCAGGTCGATGGGTGGTACAAACCCTTACTGCGTGAGTCCGACTCACACTTGGCCGGTTTTAAGTATTATATCTAAGTATATTATGTACGAAGCATACCAACGTGTACACCATAACGACCAGTGATCTGTTCCCGTTCTAGTCTTTCCAAAGGCTGTCTGGAAGAGATTGCCTTGTGCGTTGTGCGATAAGACCACCCGTTGAACTTGTATTATCGTTTTGTAAACTACTGTCTTTGTTTTTGTTTGGTCTTCTTCTCTTCTATCGTGTCGCCATGAGCTACATAATGATAATAGCTCATGCCGTGGGAAAAAGATTAGCCAGTCAACAAGTAAAGAAGAACAATTATTACCCAGTCAAATAAATTGCAACAATTGCACATTGAGTGACCTTATCAATGCCACAGACAACGCATAAGACGTGGCAAGTTTCTGGGCCAGCAGCGTGTGATTACTGTGCCACTATCAGTAAATTTTTTGTACTATCGACACGAAGAAGAAGAAGCCAGTCAAAAAGAAGAAGACTGTATTTCATGCTCAATTAATTAAGCTATATTATAACAGTGATCGAATTGAAAAAAAAATTGTGGCTAATATCTAAGTCCAGGTCTCCATTATGTTGTAGTGTCTAAAACTACATTTATGTTTGCCAAGTTTCAACAGAATCGGCTAACAGGTAAGAATTCAGTGGGTGAACAAACACTCATCCCCTGTTTTCCAATCCTTAGGGGTGGATTTTGATTTTCAAATTTAAATGGGACCAACTTCAAGATATACTCTATCCATTAAAAAAAGAATCATCAAAATCGGACTATTCTGTTAAAAGTTATGCGTGGTCATACATTAAAAAAAAAAAGATACGCGTCGAATTGAGAACCTCCTCCTTTTTTTTCTTCGGTAAAAAAATATTGTACGGTAGATTAAAATAATATTTAAAATTTCTGTAAAGACGCTTGTCATCTTATGCCGAGTAGAAACCAAACCATCTTTTACCGGGTGCACACGGCTACAAATCATGCTGTACATTTCCAGTATAAGCTGACCTCGCATTGTATAGGCTTACCATACAATTCGAGATCAGCTTATACTGAAATGTACAGCTTGATGTGTAGCCGTGCGTACCAATCGAACGAAGGCAAGCCAAGGCACTGCATAATTAACTGTATCAGTATTGACTTAAAGTATAAAATTCAAAGTAGACATTACCCTTGATCTCTACTTTGAATTTTATACTTTATTATCCTAAGTAATTAGTCTTCCTGCGACCACGAACGCAGCAAAGCTTTTGAAACGTCAGGAAAACCAATTTTAATAAATTAATAATATACGATATGTAATCCGGTTAAACTTGTTTTCAGGGTTCCGAAGTCCTACAAGGAACCCTTATAGTTTCGTCATGTCCGTCCGTCTGTCCGTCTGTCTTAATCCTTTACAGCTTAATAACTTCTACAGTTATAAACATAAGTAAATGAAATTTTGTTAAAAAATAGTATGCATATAGATCTCAATTTTAAAAGAATAAAAAAATAGTTTTTACGTTCTTTAGGGGTGGCGCCCATGTATGTGAAATGGGGAAAAAAAGAATTTTTTCACTGCACCCCTTCGAGTGGGGTATCATTGAATAGGTCTACTAAAATGAAGGTAATGTTTGATACATCACTTTTTTATCAGGTGTACCATCTGCGAAATATAGCCCGCCAAAGTGGCTTGCAATGTGTCGTCCCCCCTGCCATTTCTAAACTATGCAACGTAGAAACTTATAATCTTCCACATTGATAGACCTTTGTGAAAACTCTCTTTTAAAATTATTTCGAGTATAATGTGATTATAATTTTTTGAGTTATAGACAGAAAACTGAAAAATACTTAAAACGTCCTAGTTCAAAGGTCATTGACCTTAGAGAAAAATTATCATGGCAAATAATGCTCCTTTAGCTACTTTCTATTTGAAAAAATCACAAAAAGTAACTTTGACATGACAGACTTCTTAAATTTGGCTTCTTGAATTTATCGCTAGATGGCGCTACTAACAACACGCTCTGAGTCGCGAATGCTGCCGATTATTACAAAAACTAAAATAGCCATGATTAATATTCGATTTGATTCGTTTGTACACCTACTTAAGGAACCCTATAATACTGAGCATGGCCCGACATGCTCTTGGCCGGTTTTATTATAATGTGCAGGTGTCGACATGAGCGCTTAGATAAAAACTTACATACATACATATTATCACGCCTGATTCCCATTGGGGTATGCAGAGACTATGGAATTCCACCTGCTACGATCCTGACACACCTCTTTCGTTTCATCTACGTCCATTAACCGTCTATAAAAACTTATAGATGCAAAATTAAGCACGTGAAGACCTATATCACCAAAAAAACAAATCAAATCAAAATTTGCAAGATGACCGAGAAAGCCTAAATGAACAATAGTCCACATCACTATATAATTTGTTTCTAGACTATTTCTCTCAGTCGATTCTCACACACAACTGGCAAGAATTATTTATGAGTTCGCGCCCGTTTCCCGGCCCTAATGATACAGTGGCACAGCGTCTCCCTTCTGATTTCAGGGTCACCGATCGTTGCCTCAATTCTCGTACAGAAACTATTATAATATTCAATTGACCCAAAACTATAGTTCTGAAAATGTTAGTATGAAAGGATGATTTCTGTGCTTATGCTTGTGGGCTACTACTACTACGCTTGAAATCTGGTATGGAACTGAAACTTTATTCCGGAATAGACTTACACCCATGTTCTAAGTTATTTCCTCAAACGTTTCTAGACTTCATTCACTCAACCTCACTCAATTCAATATTTCCTCAGTGGTCTTCACTTGCAAAAAAATCTCCGTCACTTGATAGTTTTCCACACTCAATGTGAGGAAGAACTCAAGGTACATCGCGATCTACCTTAAAACTTCCTCGTGATTATTGTCGTTTCTTTTCTGAAAAATGTCCGATTTTGATGAAATTATGGAATATTATGTAGCAAGACCCATACAATTATCCGTCGTGGCGTTGTTTATTTCCTCAAGATACGTTAAGGAAATGTCGAAGATAAGCGATTTTGATATTATTTGAGGGACCCTTGACTGAGTTTGAGTCTAGAAACGTTTGAGGAAACGACTAAGAATATGGGTGTTTGTCTTATGTGTCTATGTGTATCATATTTAGTTTAGAATACCAAAGGATAAATGTACCTACCGACTTATTATAGACGGTACCCACGATCATCGTAACACATTTCTCGCTACTGAAACTTAACAGCCCGTTCGCATGAAAACAGTCCGTTATTTTTCCGGAACGTTAATTTCACGATACGTTTTTTCTGTGGTGATGGTTGACGGCGTATGTACCATATTTGTACGAGCGTGTTCACATGAGTCGACGGTATCGGATCCCGTAAAACAATTTTACCGCAATTCCTCGAACTAAACGTTTGAGAAAATATTAGTAACATAACATAACGTATACGTCGTAAGACTTGTAAGACAAGTTTTCAAAACTGCCTGTTTTGTTTAAAACATTTTGAAAACCTGTTGCGAACGCTTAGAAGAATTCTTGTTATTTTTTTGTTTAATATAGTTTAAATTACGGAAGAAAGTAGTATCGATCTAGTTTCAATTTCCTAAATGTCACAAATGTCATGAATGTCGAGACAATCCAGCTCCTCGATAACACGGAAACAGTTCGAAGACTAAAGCGGACAAAACCATATGAATTAGTGTAGTGATTAGTTAATATTGACTGATAAAATGTAGTGATAAGTCCTGCCTTTAAAGAACACAAACAGAGTGTCTTGCCCTTAATAGAAACTAAGAAAAGGTATTGGACGCATTCTTAGATTTTGGTTTACAAAGCAATTTAGGATAGAATTAAATTACTCAGTAGCCTCAAGGCTAGATTGTAATACAAATAAATTATCACTAGTACTATAAAGTATACACTAGTGATTATATTGACGTCGTTGTTCACTAGTGTATATGTATACTTTATAGTAAACAAAAAAAACCTAAATGTCACAGATAAACGTCAAACAGGAACATCAACTGTCATTCATGAGATTGACATTTTACAAGATTGAGATTAGTTTGTAACTCTATGGTTTGGAACTATAGTAGAACGTTTTAATTAAGTACAAAAACTGACCTTCAGGCTTCGCACTATCTGTTACGCGATTAATTAGGCAACAAATTGGACTAACCAAACTGTCTGAATAATTACTAGGGTATCTAACAGGGAACCAGATTTGCAGATGCTCTACGCAGTACCTAAGCTGAGTGGAAAATTAGGACACCTGTAAGCCCGCTTAAGGGTAAATTAGCAACATCCCACTACACAAAACAGGTGGTCATTGCTCCCTTGATGTATTTGGTGGTGTTGTTGTGGTAGGTACTTAAAAGGTATTAAAATTCAAATGTACGGGCACTTTTGAAACGGCTCTATTTATACGGTTCCAAATTGTGTTACCCTACTGGAGAAGGAAATTTGACATATTTTGTATGTAGCTTATGTCAAATTGTTATCTCTAGTAGGGCAAATCGTGGATAGATCGGGTATTAATTTTGGCCGTTAGTATGTCAGTTTCATACAAGACAGGCTCCCAATACTGGATTTTTTACCATCATTGTTATGTGGTTGACAGTACTATAATCTGGCAGCCGCAGCTTATCTTTGTGTTAATCCAGGCCACAGTCTAAATCTTATCAATTCAACAATCATAAATCATCACTTGTGTTAAGTTGTATTAAAAACATTCAAAACAGGCACTTTTTTAACGTTAGACTCTAGTTGCATGGTTCCAAATTGTGGGTCCTATGAAGAAGAACCGGCAAGAAACTCCATGGTTACTATTTTTTGTTTGTTAGAGCAATTGTTCAATACAACGAATACAACAAATTCATTCAAATAATGAAATCAGCCTTTGAATCAGTACATGATTAAGTTATAAAAATTCAAACATCTTGACAATATTCCACATTTATGATGTTCATAAAAATGAAAAACACAATTTTAAGTGGCATCTATTTCTTTATATTATTATAAAATAAATATATATGAAAGTAGCATAAATCCTGATTAACGGTACCTATAGGTTCAGGTGAAATTTTATCAAAGCGCGAAATATTCTGCGTGCGTAGACCACATTAACTCATAAGAAAATAACTACAGGTATCTTTAAGTACCAACTTTGATACAATACATATACATGATAATAGATAGTGCTTTTATAAGTAATAAATGCGTCTAGCACGGGCACATGAATAAACATCCATCAGAAGCCAAGCTGAGCTGGCGCAAGCCGGTTTTTACCACAGCGAAGCGTACGTGAACCCGTCGATGAATGCACGCACACATCACTCCGTTATGAGTGAGTTTACCACAGCAGCTAGCTTATAAAAAAATAAAAAACGTTTATTGCATAGCAACATTGGCACAAGAAATTGAAGTCTTGACTTCCAAACTAAGTAGAACTTGTATTATGGAAGTCAAGGCGCTCTCTATCAGAAGTAAATAATACAATAACGCGAGGAAAGGATGCATGCAAAAAGAAAAAAAATACTTTAGGTTTTACAAAAACAAACAGAAATAGTAACTACCAAGCTTTGCTTCTGTATGGATCTTTATTCATGTGGCACGGGGCAGGCAACGTGTAAAAGAGGCCTGTGCCCAGCAGTGACATTGTGAAGGTTGAATTAGATTATAATATATGAAGTGATACATTGAACCATACATACATATTATCACGCCTGTTTCCCATACGTGTAGGCAGAGTCATGCATGGTCGTCAGCTTAATGAGAGTACTACACTAACCCGACCTTTTTTGAGAGCAGCTGTTATTTTGTTGGTGATAGTTTGGTTACATTGTATCCAGAATAATAAAATGTGGTGCTTATCTTTCTTCTTAGAAAGTCAACCAAATTCCGTCAGCGGTTTTCCTGAACAAATTCGACGTGGAACGTCTTCGACGGCGACGTCTTCAAGAAACGAGCATAGGTACGTCCTTTTAAAAGGCCTGCAACGCATCAGCGACTTCCCTAGTGTTGCGGATATCCATTGGCGGCGGGGATTGCTTACTATCAGGCCGTGACCCGCTCGCTCGTTTGCTATAAAAAAAAAGGTTTTCGGTAACCACAACTTATGTTACCTAAACTGTCGCACTACTGGGCACAGGTATTTCTCATGTTGTACCACTTTTCTCTTCTGTCTTCCAAACTACAAAGTAACTCCTACCACAGAAGAAATAACAGTACACACAGCTCCTACTTTAAAAACCGCACACTTAAATAAGTAAAAATTTTCCCGTCCCATAATAAACTCCGCAAACTGTGGGAAAAGCTATTTCTATATTTAAATGGCATTGACCTTTTAATATATTTTTAATGTCAATATATCTTTATAAGGAAAATACAATAGCTTTGAGTACTATAACTACCTTACTTAATTATTCTAGTAACACAGTTTGAATGAACTGACGTCACTAGACGAACAAATAAGTGTGTGACATTATACGAATTCCCGTAAGACCTTGTAAGTCATCCTTCTGAACCACAAACAAACGTGTTTTTTTTTGTTTTGCTTAGAACGTTATCGGCATTACGTCAATTTTCTGCTTATAATGAGCAAATATTCTATTTAGTATTTACTTACAAATAAGATGTTTTTCTTCACATTTTTATGTGTGTTATAACAGGAAATGTTCCAGGTGGTGCCAAGACGTAAAGAATTGCTTTGAATTAATTTAATTGAAATCTTCTCATGGGTGTCGTAAAAAGCGACTAAGGGATTCACCTGAAGATGGGCAGCAGCGTTCTCCGAGTATTTAAGCAACCAACTGCTATCGCTAACCCGCCTGCCAAGCGTGGCGATTATGGCATATCCCCCCTTTGGGGGAGGCTTATGTCCAGCAGTGGACGTCTTTCGGCTGAAATAATGATTATGATAACAAGAAAATCGAAATGTAAAAAAGACCTTTTATTCTCTCATGTAAGGCATATCGACAACGCCATGTGAGGCATGTAACTCAAGGTTTTCAAGAATTAGTTCGTTTAGCATCTGTGGTTTAGCATACTTTCGCTGATGTGAATGCACTTTTATGAACTGGCTGTCTCAAACTTGGAAAAAATAACAACTGTAGGTTATATAGTAGAAGGTAGTTTTAAGGTAGGAAGGAAGGTAATTTTATGAAAAAGAGTTTTTATACCACGGGTTTTATATAAAAACGAGTTAACTAATGTTGCATTGTCATGCAGTTCTAAGTTTCAAGTATCTATCTAACTCATCGGGAAGGTAGTTTAAAATCGATTGCAAAATTTGTACCGAACAGACAGACAAGACTGAAAGCGAGTTATTAAAAACGTGGTAACGTTGTAGACTCGGACGAATAAAAAATGGCAGACGGAAACTCGCTAAGAAAAGATTGAAGCACTTAGTTTTTTTCCTAAACCCACTATAATTTCGACAGAATGTTCTATTTCTATTTTTTCGTACGGCAAGCAATACCGATATCGACAATTCTGCCAATGTCAAGAGTTTTGGAGAAGCAATGTTACAAGAATAAAAAAAAATGGGAAAACTTATGTATCTTTTGATTGACAATTGAACTCGATGTAGAACTTGCTACCATTGTAAGAACACCAAAACAAAAAAAACAAAATATACATACATACGATCAACGCACCAAATATTATTGTTATTTTGACACTACGACAATGACTACCGTCACATGAGATTTGTTTACGCAACAAATCGCGTAATCGCGGCTTTTTGTCTTACTATGGGTGTGAATGTGTGCGTGCCAGCCCGTACTTTTAAGCGAGCCGTCTTACTATTGGTGCTTCACTTTGTATTTAGCGAGATTCCGTCCGCCTTTTTTCATTCGTCCAAGGTTGCAGAATAAACTTTTCTGATTCAGAAACAACAATTTTAGTGTAAAATTCTCGCAATAAAACTTCACATCAAATCCACGTCTCAACATTGTCTTTATTATCGTATACCATGAAATACACAAAAGCTTTCACAGCGAATGAACACGTTGATTATACACAAAAGTAACGAAACATTACTAAGGCTGAGTTGCACCATCTATTGTTAACGTTAAATTTTCCGTCAAAGTAACGGTTGTGTCAAAATAAGGTGCACCATCTGCGAATGGTTAAAATGACGTCATGATTTGACGTTAACGATTACAGCTCAATATTGGCTGGTTATCGTCAATGTTAACATCAGATAGCTCACAAGTAGTGTGTTTTGTTTATTGTTTGCTCAGAATAATTTTATTAGGTTGTTTGCAAGGAGATAACTTTACGTGTTAATTGTTCCGTCTATAAATAATAATGTCCCTGCTACGAGAAATCCTGTGGGAAACTAGTTCTTCCGACGACGAAACTAATAGGGAGTATGTGCGTCGCAGAAAAAGGAAAGTGTATCTTCCTAGAATCGATAGGTTCAACACATGGGATGAGGATTCCTTCTTGGAGAGATTTCGTGTTACTAAAAAACTAGCACGTGCGTTAGCTTTATATTTGGAACCCTCGCTAACGACGCGAACTATGAAGTAAGTTCATTTACCAACTCTGTACAATTGTAGTTATATATTTATGAAATACACTTGCTTTTTTCAAATATGTTATCATAAAAATTAATACCAGTACCTATCCAGCTCATTTCTTTTTCTTTTTATTCCAGAAATTTTGCTATAACTCCGATACAGCAAGTGCTGATTGCATTAGAGTACTACGCATGTGGCTCATTCCAACGATGTATTGCAGATACTGCTGGTGTAAATAGATCTAGTGTATCCCGGATAATACATAGAGTTAGTAGGGCTATCGCAAGAATGCGACCTGAATGGGTGTCAATGCCACAGGATGCAGAACAAATGGAAAGATCAGCCACAAAATTCTATGATATCAGTGCCTTTCCCAAAGTAATTGGAGCTATTGATTGCACTCATATACCTATCAAATCTCCTGGTGTGTATTTACATATTCAATGTAAAATTTATTATTACTAGCTATTCCAGGACAAAGTATTCCCACACCAAATTTCATCAAAATCTGTTCAGCCATTTCAGCGCTGATTGGTATCAAAAATATTTACATACATACTCACACACAAACTTTTCCATTTATAATATTAGTAGGACATAGGCAAATTGAGTAACTGTCTATACTTGAATGACTCTCAATCTCAAGCCAAATTGATTAATATTTTTATAATATAAAAATACATACAGGATGTATTAATATTAGATTTGTCTGTTTTCTTCCAAGGTGGCCCAGGTGCAGAAAACTATAGAAATAGAAAAGTAATATTTTCAATTAATGTGCAAGCTGTCTGCGATGCAGAAATGTACATAACCAACATAGTTGCACGTTGGCCTGGCAGCAGTCACGACAGCCACATTTTTAACTGCAGCGTCATAAAGAGCAGATTAGAAGATGGTGAATTTGCAGAGTACTGGTTGCTTGGAGACAAAGGCTATGCTGTAAAACCATATTTGTTGACACCTCTGCGTAACCCAATAACTGAGGGAGAAAAGCTTTACAACGAGAGCCAGATTAGAACTAGAAATGTTGTTGAAAGAATGTTTGGGTGCTGGAAAAGAAGATTTCCAGCCTTGTCAATGAAAATACGCACTAATCTAAACAGAGCCCAACCTATCATAGTGGCTACAGCAGTGCTCCACAACATGTGCAAAAAAATGAAGGAACCTATGCCAACTATCAGACGTGATGACAGTGATTCAACATCTGATGAGGAAGAATCAGAATTTAGTGGTAGATTAAATAGAAATGATGATCATAATAGGACCATGTTAATCAATAATTATTTTAATCAAATGAATCACTGAATACTCAATCATTGCTCATTGAGTATAAAAGAATAAACAGTGTATAGTTAGTTTTAACATTTATGTATAATAAATGTTTATTAGTCGATGCGATGTTGTAATTGATTTCAGGATAATGAAGAAAAATATAATTATATTAACAAATATTTAATCTGTATTATTAAAATGTTTTTTTTCACTTTCAAGTATTTCTACTTCCAATTTTAATTTGAGCAATTCTATTTGGTGTTTTTCTTGATTATGTTTTAATTTTTGCTCATGTATTTCCCTTTGCTGGGTTATGCTGTCCCTTATTTTTTCGAGTTCTAGGACGTGAAGTTGGTCTAGCACAGTCATTTTTTTTTCCTGCAATGCCCTCTTTATTAAGTTGCAGCTGCCATCATTTTCTTTTTTCTTTTTAGCCAGACCTGTAATAAAATAAACATAGTTATATTAAATTAATTACCTATTAATTTTAAAATATTTTGAACTACAAGGTATAAGTGATAATTTTTATTTTGTTTAGAATAATCATTTTATATAATAATTAAATAACCTATCTACAAATGTACAATATTAGGTATAAGTAGGTGGCAAATAACTTGAAAAAACTGGCCAAGTGCGAGTCGGACTCGCGCAGTAAGGGTTCCGTACTTTCAACGACCTGATACCCCATAAAAACTGGTTTAATTTACGAGAGTTTATCAAAAGACATCAACGCACAGTGCGCGAAATATGAATTTTTGCATGTCTTTCTTACGAGGTACCACCACATATGTCTGTGTTTGTCTTATTTTTAGTATTTGTTGCTAAACTACATAATATGCACTATAATCTGACCTAGTTTGACGCTGGTATATATAACCGTTTTGAAGATAGAGCAGGAACAAAAACGTTGAAAAATAGCATATTTTTTGAGGTTTCTTGTATGGGGACCCCCTTTGTTTTTAGACTTTTTTTTGTTTTTAGTATTTGTCGTGATACACCTCATAGCAACACATATTCTGAGAAAATTTCAACCAGTTACCTATTACTGTTCAAAAGATACAGCCCTGTGACAGACAGACGGACGGACGGACAGCGTAGCGAGAGTAATAGGGTCCCGTTTGTCACCCTTCGGGTACGGAACCCTAAAAATGATTGTGCCACTACGCATGTTACTGTACTGACATAAAGGATAGAATCATTTAAATCAATCTCTCAAGTCAATTGATGAGTAGAAGTTTTTTGCCACGCACTGTAAGTTATAAAAAAAATGGCAATAAGGTTATTTACGTTTTAATGGTGACGAAATTGGTCGTTTCAGAGAGGAATGGGGGGTGCTGGTGTCGAAAGTCTTGTAACACCGACTTGATGATGGACTGATTATGATGTTATCCTGAGATTGCAATGGCTTTATTTCAGCGATCTGGAAAAATAAACAAATGTAAACAAAAAATAACATAACAGCACGAAAGAAATTTCTTTGTAGAAACAATAAAGTACACTTGATTTTTTCTTACTTGTCTTAATTAGTAAACAATCTTGGCATGTCTTTTTAATGCAATTCGTCAATAATAATTATAAAAAGACATCATGTTAACAATTTCATAAACATTTTTTTCATTTTTTTACCTAATTACATATGCAGCACTAGTAATTATATTTTATCAATAGTTATTTGAATAAAGAGACGTGCCAAGATTGTTTATTTAATAAGACAAGAGAGAGAAAAAACAGACTTTATGTACATACCTTGTCTATCAGGTTATTTTCCTCAATACCATCATCGACTATTATCTTGAAGGTGACATCTTCGTTGCGATTTGGAGGCTGTAACAGAAACCAAAATACAATACTCATAAGCATTTGGCTAATTATTATTTCTTATAAATTTGGTAATAAGAAATATGTACCGTAGCAATTACATCGTCATCATAAACAGCCACATTTCCATCAATAGATGTCGACATAATGGTCCTCAGCCAGTCAGTGGTATTATTATCCTGTCCTGGTGACAGCGGCGGAGGAGGTGTCAACCGTCCTCCTCCAGTTTTAATCATTCGCTGACGCTCGCTGCTAGCTTCCTGCATCCAAACACAGTTACATATGTTACATAAATAAATTGACTTTTAAAATCGATCAACAAAGTGTTTGACTTGTTGAATTAAAAAATGAACTTGTAGATACCTTTTTCAACACCCTTTTCATATTATCAAACTTGTACTTCAGCTGCTTTATTGTGCGGGGAGTTTCTCCATTAGCATTGAATTCTCTTGAAATTTTGTTCCAGGCACACTCCTTCTGCTTAGTGCTGGTGCCATCAGTCTTCTTGCAAAGCAAGATATGCTTGTATTTTGCGATAAGCGATTGAAGTCTATCTACTTCATTACTGTTGAAATTTGTAGTTCTTTCTCTGAAACACAAATACATGGTTTTACCTATAATATGTAACCTTTACTTTCATAAATACTTCGCGAAAAAAGAGCTAAAATTTAGGTTGCTGGTTTATATACATTGTATTGCCCCAGACAGACTCTTGCAGAAAAACAAAACGATAAGCGTGTCTACTTACTTGGCACAAAAGTTTTCTAATAAACTTGTATTAGGTTTCTTTGAATTTTCCATTGTAATCGATAAATAATCACGTAAATTAACAAAACTAGAAAAATCACACGCGAAGAAACGTACACACCACAGACGACAGTTGACAGCCTTGACGAATTATGACAATTTAAATACAGTGTTGCTACACGATAAAACTTTTCCCTCTTAATTTCGGGGAGAAATGTACGTCATTAAACTAGCAACCCTTTTAACATTAACGTTGTCAAAGCGCTTGATGGTGCAACACAAATTGGTAAATGTAACTGTTAGTGACGTCCGTCATTGTTATAGTTAACTTTTACGGTAACTATAATCGGAGTTTTGATACAACTGACCCTAAGTTAGTAACTTCGTAATAGAGTTAGCCCTTTGGGGTTCACACCTAAACAAACTCAGCCAGTTATCAACACTGCCAAAGGCTCGTCGAGACAGTTTTACGCCAACAAAATACAATATTTTTGGTCAGTTGGAACTCAGCCAGTACAAAAATACGACATTTAGAACTCGTGGGATTGTATAATCAATGTACACAAATATTTTAGAGAAAGTGCGCGCGTTTGAATTTGTTTAAAAAAAAGATTGAAGCTCGCGGGTGCGAGTGAAACCGTTTAACCGACCATGAACACCCAGCCGAATTCAAAACTGCAGCACAGACTGTGGCTGCAGATCTAAATTGTTGAAATTCGAATTCTCAAATGATTCGTGAAAATAGTGCGGGCCCTGGTTCTCTAAAAAAAGGTTCTGAATTAATTAGTTGCAATTAATTTAAAATCGATATAAATAAAAATTACCAACTTACATAATTCACAAACAAAATAACCTAAAATGTATCTAAAATAAAAACTACATCTAAAGTTAGAAACTACAGAAGAGCATCTAAATATTCCTCAGTATCGCTCTCAACTGAAAACATACCCAGGTATTGACCAACCGCCTAGAAATATCTCTAAAAATAAAAGGCGAATACTGATTTTTTATCATGCTATTTAAAATATGAACTCACGTCAATGGTGTTGTATCTCTTATTTACAAACTAATCTTATTTTAAGTTAACGCTCTATTTTACTAATAGTAAAAGCAAGAAAGAGATGGCAACAATTTTTGTGCTGTAAAATTAAATTAAATTAGTCGCAATTAAAATTTCCATTCGTTCCGTGTGGTGCCGGACGTAAAGAATTGCACCACCCTATATCATCTCATGGGTGTCGTAAAAGGCGACTAAGGGACACACCAGAGGATGGGCAGCAGCGTTCTCTGAGTATTTAACCAACCAACTGCGATCGCCAACCCGCCTGCCAAGCGTGGCGATTATGGCATATCCCCCCAAACTGCTTCGGGTGGCCTATGTCCAGCAGTGGCCGTCTTTCGGCTGAAATTATGATGATGATGAAAATTTCCATACAAGTTTAGTCGTGATTTCGGAACGTGCTCACTAAAAATAGGAAGAAGTGGAACACTAACTAATTTAAAAGCACTAAAATTGGTACCATCCCTTTCTTGCATCTACTATTAATAAAAGAGCGATAGTTTAAAATAAGTTTAGTTTTTTAGCAAGAGAACCGACACCATCAATCTTTAATTAATGCAACAGAGGACTAACTGGCGACAAAAAGGTCAAGAGATCAAATACTACCCTACTACCGTTGATATATTGTAACGAATCCTCTCCGCTTGTTCAAACATAATAACCTTTTTGGATGAGTTGGTAGGAACGTTTTATGTTGCTGTATTACGTAATATTTCTTCTTAAAATATAAAAGAATATTACAATTTACCTGAACAATCGCGGCTTCCATTAAAATCCACATTTTTTCCGCCTTAAGTCAACGTTTTATCTAACAAAGAATTCGCCTCAATCGCTTTTTATCATTCCGAATCACAAATAGCCAAAAGGAAGTTAGATTTATGAATACAAAAAAAAAAGTGGTATTGAATATTTTTTTCTTACAACTGTTCTCCCGTTATATTTTTTTATTCATAAAATCAGATGTAAGTCGAAGGAAAATCTGTATCTGGAAGAGTGTTGACACCGATTTTACAGTTATCAACTTCTTTAAATATTTATAAACTGGGGGCTTCAGAATTTTCCATGAATATAGATGGATTTTGAAATACTTTTTTGTAACCTTTGCTTTGTTATTTCGGGTTTTGAATATTTTAATCTAGAATGGACCACAAATGTCTTCATAAAAATCTTTAATGCATAAAATATACAAATACGACTAAGCCAAAATATTTAAGAGAAGAACGTCAAAACATTTAATAAAACTTCAAATCGAAACCAACACAGCCGTTTCAGGGATTAGTCCAAACACATTGACAGTAAAAAAATTATATGTATTTTTTTTATTATTGAATGAACTATCAGTTTTCTCAATATTATCTACACAAATTATCTAAGATAACTGACTAGTGGTTGGACATGACTAGTGAATGGACTTTGAACTTTTGTCAATAAAACTCCGTGCCGAAGCCAACACAGCCTTTTCCGAGATAAGTACAAACACATTGACAAACAAAATGTGTTGCGGCGCAACCTTAACCTTTTTTATTACTATCTATGCGTTCTCACCAATTCCACGCTCGTCGTCTATTTTTATCTTTGACATCTTCTCTTTTCTGTAAAACATTGATTAATGAAAAATACAAGAAACTTTTATTGAATATTGGAGTCAGATTACTTAAAAACCCAACATTGGTGACCACGAACGTGATAAAATCTCGTGATTGAATCCAGACATAAGGAATATCAAAGGAAGGCCATCTATTATTTTCCACCGATTGCTTGAAGCCGGCCGGTCAGCCAACGCCAACCTAACCAGGATAATAATAATATACAGCGCCGCAGCCAGTGCTTAAGAAAGTGCCTCATCCCATTTGATTCCTTCATTTATTTCCGATTACATTGATTGATAAGCGTGCACATGTGACGACCATTGCCAGCCATTGCGTGAACCAAATACATTTCTATACTGAAGAACGCCCCCATCAGCCGATTGCCAATTGACTTGACACGTGTTTGTTTGGTGCATGAGCCGGATTGCTTCATTAGCGTATTGTATTCTCTCTTCTGATTATTTACTTCTAAAATGATTAATTAGGTACTACTTAATTTATCATAATGCCACAAACTAGTGAGCAAGTGGAAAGTGACATAAGATTCAAAGATCTTACCACAAAACGAAGTTCCATCAAAGGCAGATTAACAAAGTACAGAAACTTTTTAACGAAATTTACAGAATCTGGTAAATCAATCACATCAACAGACTACTACGCCGTTACTCAGAGGTATGAAAAGTTCCAAGTATTGCAGTCCGCCTTTGATGAAATACAATCACAAATAGAATTAATTAATTCTAGTAACCTGGACAGTGAGATTGATATTAGAGATGACATAGAATTAGAGTTTTCTTCATTAATTGCTAAAACTCGTGTATTTTTAGATGAAAATCAGCCCAATAAAAATGAATTTGGTTCTGCACATTCTGATTCAAGCGGTAATAATTTATGTCATCCCAATTGTAGTAATGTGAGTTTTAAGTTGCCTGTCATAAAAATAGCAAACTTTGATGGTGCTTATTTCAAATGGTTGGAGTTTCGTGATACATTTACCTCACTTATACACAACAATAACAGGATCGAATCAATTAATAAATTCCACTATCTTAGCTCGTACTTAGAAGGAGAAGCTTCCCGTGTTATAGGTAACTTAGAAGTAAGTGCTGCAAATTATAAGGAAGCCTGGCGTCTCCTCTGCGAGAGATATAATAATGAAAAACAGTTAATCAATCATCATTTAAACTCATTACTAAATATCCACTCAGTACCTCGAGAGTCTGCTAAGGCATTGAGATTTTTAATAGATCATGTATCTAAAAACTTGCGGGCTTTAAATACCCTGGGTGAACAAACAGATTCATGGGACACCCTCATCATCCACCTGATCTCTGCAAAGCTCGACAACAGCAGTAGTTTTAAATGGGAAGAACATAAAAATACTCTAAGTAAGTCACCTTCTTTGAAGGAATTCTTCCAATTCCTTAGAAGTCGAGCTGATATTCTAGAATCTGTCCAAGTCAACAAGCTCGATCGTCAAAACAATTCGTCCTATTATAATAAAAATGAAAAGTCTCAAGCAAAATCGCTTGTTCTTTCAGCTGCTTCTGGCTCTACTGCTTCAGACTCTTCTGATGCTGGCCCTTCTGTTGCTGGCTCTTCTGCTGCTGGCTCTTCTGCTGCTGGTTCTTCTGCTGCATGTGTCTTGTGCAGAGGAGATCATCGTGTTTACTATTGTTCTTCGTTCCTGTCTAAACCCGTGGAGGACAGAATCACAGAAGCAATGCGTTTAAGGTTATGTCTTAACTGTTTACGCAAGGGACATTCTTCTCGTCAATGCAGGATAGGACCATGTTCTGTTTGCAAAAGGCGTCACAATTCGTTACTTCATAGAAATAGCTCTCAGGTTGTAAATGTAGCAAACATAGAATCACCTATTTCTGCGGCAGATACTAAGCATCAGCAGGATTTAAACGTCAGCAAAGGCAAGATAGTCAATATGTCAGTAATTATAAATAACTGTGTGCTATTATCTACGGCATTAGTAGAAATATATAATCCAGATACACAGAATCATAACACCATACGAGCTCTGCTAGACAGCGGGAGTCAATCTTCTTTAATTACAGATAGGTTGAAAAATAAATTACAATTGGCTCCTCAGCCATCCAGAGTCGATATTGTTGGTGTCGGCAACATGCCTCTCTCTAATGCCATACATCGATGCACCATTCACTTGAAATCAAAACATAATAATTATGGTACAAATATATCATGCTTGGTATTGCCTCATGTCACAGGAAATATACCGAACAAGTCAATAAATATTTCACAGCTAAACTTACCATCTAATATCTCACTTGCTGACCCTACCTTCAATCAGCCCGCGCCTATAGATTTGTTGATAGGTGCAGATATTTTTTGGAATTTAATTGAACCTGAACAAATGTCTCTCGGCCCTAACCTACCAATAGTACGTAAGTCAAAGCTTGGTTGGATTTTAGCAGGCCCACTGTTAACTCACAATAATTCGCAAGACAATTTTGTTCAATGTAATCATGTATCCATATTGTCATGTAACAATAGTAATTGTATATCGAATCAATCTTTAAATAAACAATTAACCAGGTTCTGGAAGCTAGAACAGATTCCTCCATCTGTTATTGTGAAAACAGAGGAGGAAATTAAATGCGAGAAACATTTTGTGGCCCATACTTACCGCAGCAATGAAGGAAGATTTCATGTAAGGCTTCCTCTTCTTTCGGAACCTGATTGCTTGGGTGATTCATACAGATTAGCTAAGAGGCAATTTTTGTCATTAGAAAAAAGATTTATTAAAAATCCTAGCCTTAAAAAACTATATTTTGAGTTTATAAAGGAATATTCAGATTTAGGACATTTGTCGGAATCAAGTGTTTTAGTGCCGGAACAATCGTACATTATTCCACATCATGCAGTGTTAAAACCTACTAGTGAGTCAACAAAGCTACGTGTCGTATTTAATGGTAGTGCTAAGACCACCTCTGGTTACTCAATAAATGATATTCAAATGACAGGTCCTCTAATTCAAGATTCTCTATTTAACATTTTACTCCGATTTCGTCAGCACACCTACGTATTATCAGGAGACGTGGAGAAAATGTACCGTCAGATACAAATTCAGGATTGTGATCGTAACTTACAAATGATATTATGGCGCAATAATGATAAAGAACCATTAAAATCACTAAGACTCAATACAGTCACCTATGGCCTAACGAGCTCAAGTTTTTTGAGCACTCGTTGCCTATGGCAATTAGGCGAAGATTGCACTGATCAAAATATTAAAACTATAATTCAGAACGATTTTTTAGTAGATGACTTGCTAACGGGCAGTGATTGTCCCGATGATTTATTATATATCAAAAATACTGTAGAAAGTGCATTAGCAGCGGGATGTTTTCACTTGCGTAAATATCGCTGTAATTTACCATCTATATTATCTGATTCAATTAATAGTCAAAGGGCGCTCATTTTAAGCTCTTCATCTCATACATTAGGGGTAGGATGGGATCCGAATAGTGATTATATACATTTTCCTAATAACTATGAAAACAATACAGTTATTCTACTAAGCGTTCAATTTTATCAGAATCTTGCAAGGTTTTTGACCCCCTTGGTTTATTGAGTCCTCTTACAATAAAACCAAAAATTTTAATACAGAAGTTATGGGTACAAAAAATTGAGTGGGATGAACCGGCCCCTGATGATGTATGTCAATCATGGTATTCATTCATCAATAACATAAAACACTTACATGCACTACGAATACCAAGGCACACTTTAAGAAATTCACCTATTCATATTGAGTTACACTGTTTTTGCGACGCTTCGCAAAGTGCATACGCAGCGTGTATCTATTTCAAGTCTGTGGATATGCATGACAATGTTACAGTCCGATTGCAATGTGCTAAAGCTCGAGTGGCTTCTGTGAAACCAACTACTATTCCTCGTTTAGAGCTATGTGCGTGTCTATTAGGAGCACAGCTCGCGGGCGCCGTGTGTCACGCTATGCGATGTATAATTAAGCGAAGAGTCTTTTGGACCGATTCGTCTATTGCGCTTACTTGGTTAGGTGCTAGATATGACAAATTAGAAACTTTTGTGGCCAACAGAGTTGCAACGATTTTAGAACTCACTGAAGGCTCTGATTGGAGGCATGTACCCACCACGTTGAATCCTGCTGACCTAGCATCCCGCGGTGTAGACGCTGACAAAATAAAAGATTTAAGTTTATGGTGGAATGGACCTACTTTTTTAGGTCAACCTGAGTCTACTTGGCCTTTGCTTGGTATGAAAAAATATAATGATGATGATACTATACCTCAAGTACAGGCTAACACTGTTACTATACAAAATGAAATTAGTAAACAACAGGTTATAGATTTTAATCGATATTCTAAATTAAGAACTTTGCAACGTTCTTTTGCATACTTACTCAGATTTATCTACAACTGTAGAAATCCTTTAAATAAAAAAACTGGCATTTTACAGCCTGAAGAGCTATCAGCTTCGTTGGTTAACTTAGTCCGTTTATTACAACAAGAAATGTTTCCAAAGGAGATAATCATTCTTCGAAATAAAGGAAGTCTTCCTTCAAAGAATCCTTTGTTGTCATTAAAACCATTTATTGATGAAAACAATGTTTTGAGAGTAGGAGGGCGTCTAGAATCTTCATGTTATACGTATGAAAAACGTCATCCCATGCTAGTGCATAAAAAGCACAGACTTACCAAATTATTATTTGAACAGGAGCATCTGCGACTTCTGCATGCTGGGCCGCAGCTACTTTTGTCATCTGTGAGGGAATACGTTTGGCCTATAGCTGGTCGAGACCTGGCACGTACCACTGCAAGGCACTGTGTAGTTTGCAGAAGAGCCAGTGGCAGAACGTTCACGCCTATCATGGGCGCACTGCCGCACCAACGCGTTAACCCAGATTTTCCTTTTGCTAGTGCTGGTGTCGATTTTGCTGGACCATTTTTAATAACGGATCGCAAAGGAAGAGGTTGTAAGATAACAAAATGTTACCTTTGTCTATTTGTTTGCTTCAGATATAAATGCTTACATTTAGAAGCTGTTAGCGAATTATCAACGGATGCTTTTATATTATCCTTACGTCGCTTCATCTCTCGTAGAGGAAAGCCAGTTGATATTTTCTGTGATAACGGCAGGAACTTTTTAGGAGCTTCTAAAGAAATAAGTAACTTTCTAAATTCACATTTGACTTATGTCACTAATTTTCTATCGGAGGAAGGCATTAAGTTCATGTTTCAACCGGCTTATGCACCACATTTCGGAGGGCTTTGGGAAGCCAGCGTTAAATCAGCGAAGCATCACTTAAAAATAATTTTGGGGAATACCCACCTCACATTTGAAGAGTTGGCAACTCTATTTAGTCAGATCGAAGCCATACTTAACAGCAGACCTTTATGCCCTTTATCCTCTAGTCCTGATGATTTCCAACCCTTAACCCCGGGGCATTTTTTGATTGGTCAGCCCTTAACATCGCTGCCATCGCCGAATTTTATAAATGCCAACCCAAATAGGCTTGACCGATTCCAGCGTTTGGAAATGATACGTCAACATTTTTGGAATCGCTGGCAGCTGGAGTACATAGCAGAGCTCCAGCAACGACACAAATGGCGTGTTCCCAGTAAACCTTTACAGGTGGGAGAACTAGTGCTTCTGAAGGAGGACGGTACCCCACCAATGCACTGGAAGATGGGAAGAATCACTGCTCTTTTTCCTGGCAAGGATGAGGTGGCACGTGTCGCTGAAATCAAAACTGCAGTGGGCATCTATCGACGTGGGATCAAATATCTTTGCCCTCTGCTGGAACCTGAAGAAGTTACTTTCGTGAAAGCTGGAGCTTTCACGGCCCCCGAAGATGTTGCGGCGCAACCTTAACCTTTTTTATTACTATCTATGCGTTCTCACCAATTCCACGCTCGTCGTCTATTTTTATCTTTGACATCTTCTCTTTTCTGTAAAACATTGATTAATGAAAAATATAAGAAACTTTTATTGAATATTGGAGTCAGATTACTTAAAAACCCAACAAAATGTATAAAAAATTGAACTAAATGAACGAAACAACGTTCTCAATATTATCTACACATAAAATACAAAGGATATCTGACTATTCAATGAAAACGACTAGTGAATGGACATGCGTTCACTTGCTGGCTTTTGTACAGATTTTATAAGAACTGTATGCGGTTTTTCCTTTATTTTAGCAAACTATTAATTTCCAATGTATTTAATATGAATTCGATCAAAAGAAACTGCTAATAGACGAAGTAAATAGTACTTTAATATATTTAATTAATTATCTTAAAGCTAATTAGAACTGTGTCAAGTGTCAACTCATTATCTCAATCTTAATGGATTTAACGCATGTATATATTATTAATAGTTCTGTACCTACTTATGTTAAACACGAGACATCATCATAATGACTATTAACTGACACCTTTGATCTCGAACAGACCAAGATAAACAGTTCGCTGACGGACTTGATTGGAGGCGAACTTTGAGTATTTAATCTTTGGTTAAATACTCAAAGGAGGCAAATTATGACAACACATAGCCCAAAAATTTAATAATCCAGTTGCTAAAAATACTGAGTTACAACCATTATCAAAACCCAAAAACTTGACTCACATCATAACACAATTAACTAAGAACAAGCTTCAAAGATACTCTTATTGATAAAGGAACTATAAAATTTCTAACATAATTTACGAATGCCTACAAAAAGGCAAGATATGACGGATTTAAGTAATTCTTTGAAATATCCTTGTACACGATATCTTGTGGCGAATAAATGATTTGATTCGAAAAAGAAACGCGATTTTACCGCAGCGTACAAAGATTAGATACAATTCCTTACACGAAAGTATTCAACTGCCTCCCAAAAGATTTCTAATAACGATAAGTGGCCTACAGAAGGTAATCTCTTGTGACAGTCTTTGGGTCATAGGCACTATTTTTTGTTAGTCACAAGGTAGATTTGATATTTTAAACACTTTTGGGCACCTGTAACGTCACATTGTATTATTGTATTGCCAGATATCGATAGACGAAGAAATAGTCGTCATCTTAAGCCTTACCCAATTATGCTAATGACAAGATTTTCATAATTGATCCTGATATGTATGACAGTATCAACAATAATATTAGTTTATTTTATCAAGAGTGGCAATGTTTTTGTTTACGCATGTTACATGACAACCGCTACATAGTTTTATATCCAACGTCCCTCAAACATACTTCCCATAAGGAAAAGGGACCCAACAGTAAAATTTCAGTTCCTTTTATGCGGAAGCACGTAGTAATCAACACTTACTTTTTTAGACTCACTCTAATTATTTTTAAGATAAACAGAAATAAAATGCTAAGGTAGTAACTTTTAGACTTTATGAACCTCTAGAGTCCAAAACTGGAAATTTCAAAGCAGAAAGAATACTGCTTTTGGCCGATATATTTTCATTTCTTCAAGACTTTATAGAAGGAAAATACCGAGCACTGATGGGCTAGACGTCTCCAGAATATTAAACTGGATGATACAGCTTTAATCAGAACTAAACATGAGATCGGGGATAAGTACGTTTTTCGTCTTTTATGTCGTAATATACTTTTACGCATATATGAACCTGAAAAGCAAGCCTGTGATCTAGTCTAGTAGGGACACGACAACATGTAGCCAACATGGAAAGCATTAATGATATTTTGGAAGTATACAAGCACTTTGACTCGAAAATAAATGTATGGATCATAATATTAATTGTTACAGTGATCAAAATCGCTACACAAATTACACCAGATGCTTGGAAATCAAAGATCAGAAGTTGAAATAAAATCGTTAAACTACCATTTACCATTAGTACTTAGTAAGAATCTAATTCATTTATCGTGAACTAGAAAATAGAAGTAAGTAAATCCTAATAAATTTTGCAACTTAATTGAAAACGGAGTTTATCCATCGGACAAGGCGGCGTTTCTTCAGTTTTCTTGAATTTTTTATAACAAACAAAATACAATAAATTAAACGGATAGCTTAAGATTTAAATTGTGGAAAGAAAAAAACGGATAGCTTAAGTCTGAAGCTTGATGTGTCTGACGTAGATTCGCAAATAAATTAGTATCAAGAAACAGAATTCGTCATAAAATTTTATAATTTTATTTTACTTTGAGTAACTTTCATAATTTAAAATATTATGAAAACAACTCTGAAATTTTCTTAGAGTTTGAAATGGTGACATAATTATTAACTAAATGAGAGAAAATATTTTAGATTTCAAAACCCTTAAAGTAACTAAGTTCGTAAATTGTAAATCTGGACTACAAGAAACATGAGAATTTAAATGAGCAGCTGATTATTATTCAAAACCACGTTTCTTAATATTTAAGTAAAATGGGATCCATCAAAGCAAAAACTTTGAGTATAGTAAAAGTTAAGTTTAGCCTGGAAACAAAACACTCACAAACAAATGATAGATGTTATCAGCAAGAAGCAGCAAGAAGACAGAATTTAATAGGTATTAAAGTTAACTTTTGGTGAAGATTTTTTTGCACGAATGAAGCGGCCTTTAGCTACTATTGTTACACCAATGTGAGTAGTAAAGTTTTATGTGCACTACCCATCGTGCAAATAAATACCACATTTTCCTCAATTTCAGTCTAGACGTAGACAGATAATATTGAATATCAAGAAGTTTACGTACAACTGACATAATATTCAATTCAATATTAGCACAGAAGTAAAACGAAAACAAATTATTTACATAATTATAGAACTACTTGTTCAACAAAAAACTATTAAGTAATTACCAAAATATTTGTCTTCACCTGAATGTCACAAATGAGCAGCAAACAGAAACAACTACCGTCATGAGATTGAGAAATACAATTTTGAGATTAGATTGGAACTAAAATATTATTTTGAACATTTTAAATTAGGTACGAGAATTGGCCTTCAGTTATTATGTATGATGTATGAATACATCTTTTTAATTTCTCGGTTAAGCACAGGTGACAAGGAAAATCCACGATTTATTATTGAACCCAAATAATGTTTTTATATCCAAGGCAAAGAACTGCCAATCAATCATTAAAACAGAAATGATCGAAAACAAGTATTTAATTAATTCAGATCCTCTACAAATATTTAAATTAAACAAATGATGATTAATTGAGTATATTGAAGCTACTAACAGGATTTCAAATAAAATCCCTAAAAAGATGTCAGCTCTTTAAGCAAAAATGGGACTAAAAAGATAAAAAATGCTCTCGACTTCAATAATTTTGAAGATGAGCTGATATCAAAATAAAGACGTTTTCTAATAATATTTATATAGGACAAACACATTCAAGAGATCAAAGCGCGGCGTAAAATATCTTCATTTAGAATAGTTTCAGTTCTAAAAGAGTATTTGACAGTAATTTTTTTTTGGATTCCAATTCTTTTTTTTTTTGCGGAGCCCTAGAATTTCTCCTCTACCTTAGTTGCATTTAGGAACACACAAATCTCACATTCACAATCACCCAGAAAAGGAATGACTATCTGTAGGTCGTTATACGACTTTTATATTTAAAAAGTCTAAAGTATATAATTAATACTTTGCGGATGCCATTAAAAATATTTTGTAAAACTTGGAGATGTGTATTGGCTTTTACTTTTAACTTTAAACAGTTTTTAAACTACTTGTGTGTTAATAAGCCACCTATCTATTTTAATAATTATTTATTGCGTACTAAACGCAATGGCATCGCATTGCCTACTAAAAATATAAATAATTTAATTTTATCTAATTCTTATTAAAAATAAAAATGCTATGCTGTGTTCTATAGGTACCATGTAATTTGTATGCCTTTCAAGGTTAAACATAGTTAATATTCTAATTTTCCACCAAGTTTTTAACATTTACCTATGTTTTACAAATAAATTATTTTGATTTTGATGTATTCTGTGTCATCATCATCATCAACTCAGCCTATCGCAGTCCACTGCTGGACATAGGCTGCTCCCAAATTTCACCACAACACTTGGTCCTCTGCCTTTCGCATCCAGTCCCCCCCAGCTACTTTCATCAGGTCGTAGGTCCACCTGGCTGGGGGGCGCCCTACACTGCGTTTGCCGATTCGCGGTCACTGTGTTCTGTGTACCACAATTTTATTTCAAACTTTAAAGCAGCTTCATTTACATCTGTATATATTAAACAAGATGGCAATTTTAAATTATTATTTGAGCTCAAAGAATATTTGCTGTGATTTTAACAAATTAAGCAGACAAAAGTGAAGTGCAGAATGTACATAATTGTAGCATCTGTATTGCAAATCCATTTTCTGGCCCTCCCTTTTTTCTTCTCTTTGAATTTGCTGGTCGACATCCAAAGTAACCAAGCAATATCACCAAATTCAATATTCTACCCCACTTGTCAGAATGTTTTAGTCTTTGGAGGTCATCTATCATCAAGATATTATTATAATAACCACAGACATTTAAAAAAAAAACCTGTTTAAAACACGTGCATTTTGAAAGAAGAAACGTTACGTTGCCTGGCTAACGACATTGACCTTCATGTATTACTTCACACTTCGTCAATGCCAGTCATAATTATGTACAGGAAATCTTTGAATACAATACTTTTGATCATCATTCTCTTAGCCTTTTCCCAATTATATAAGGGACGGCTTCCACTCTGGCAAGATGCGGCTGAACATCAGTATTTTACACGGAGCGACTGCCATCAGACCCCCGAAACCCAGTTAGACAACTGACATTCGAAGATTAGACCAGTTGTCAGACTTTCACGCTTCTGACTACCCGTAACGACTGCCATAGATATTCGTATGACAACCGGGACCGCCAGCTTAACGTGCTCTCCGAGGCACGGAGGGGTCTCGATGTGTAACGAAACGGTCACCCATCCACAGACTGACCACGGTAAGTGCAGCTTAACCTTGCAGATCGTACAATCCACGCAGTCGTTGCTTCGCTACGAGCCCCTCGAATACAATACTTTTGATATTGTGATACTATGGTGTGCAGACTGGGGCATAATTCACGTAATTTCGTGACGCGCCAATTAAGTTGCAATGACGCTGCAGTCTGCAGTTCGTTTCTAATAGCGATCGCCATAGATAAGAGAATACGAAAAGCATTGTTTTGATCGAAATTTAACGAACGTGAATTAGCGTACTGTTCTTGTATTGATGCCCGGTGTTCATACAATTAAAAGATTTTTTGTAACGATCAAAACGAGTTTGTCGCCTGAACCTTAAGCTATTGTTTTAACATAACATCACCTAAATTTTGTATGTCTATTATTAATCTATTGTTAGAAAATAACATCACAAAATTTTTGTATGATACTCATTGTCATAAATAGAATGTAAAATGAACGACTCGCCGTTACACAGCTTAGCGGTTTTCGTGTACGGTAATATCATTGTATCGTGTAGAATAATGTATATTGGGAAAAAAACTATATTATGCATTTTCATTTGCTTTAGAAACAACACAGTACTGAGTCTACAACCAAGGACCGCAATCGGATTAGGGGCTAGATGCGAACATTTGAAGTCCAATGAACGAGAACTCACTTGCATGACCTGCACTGTTTAACAATCTACCCTGATTACAGGCTGATAAGATAAGTTTTATGTTTCACAGGATATATCTATATACATTTTACAGCTAATAAAGTCCACCAAGATTAACCCGTCAGTGAATGTACTGCGCAAACATCTGCTACAAAATTCGTTTGTTCATTTACTTCGATGACACGACGTTTTTCTTTTCTTTTTTCTTTTCTTACGACCATGGTTTTTTAGAACGTTACGTATTTAATCTAACATAATCTCGTTCCTTCATCTGCTTCCTTAATTTATCTTGAAAAAACTGTTCCAAGTAACGTTTTTAAAAACAGACGTTCTTGCACTGACTTTTTTGGACATAATTTAAGTTCAACGTCTTCTAAATTGCGAATTGTATTCAAATTACAGTAAATTTTTTTGCTAATATTTTGGAAGGAATTCAAAATTGTAGGCAACATTCTAGAATTTATTTTACTCGGAGACAACCATATTTTTTGTTCAAACAATATTCTTGCCAATTTGTTTTCTGTGTAATCTTCCAGTTAATATCAGTTCGATGTTCTACATAAGCTTTTTCCACGGTGGTGTGACGAATTAATTTCCTCCATATATCCGCCCGTATAATTTATTACAGGAAGTAGTGATTTTCCGTACCTATCACAAACACGTCGTGATATTGCGGTACTCTCCCCATCACACCATAGAGAAAAAAAAAATCAAACATACTAAGTTACAATAATAAGAGAACATTCCTTAGCTATTCAATTCAATTTCAATTCAATTCATTTATTTCAGATAAATTACAATATTTATAAATCATCCATATCTATATTACTAGCACAATAATAATTATAATATCATGCAAATTTATAATAATCCATACAATAAAAATTTAATAAACAATATGTCATGCAAAAATAAAATAAAAATAATAATGATAAAATGTCATACATATCTATATTACTAGTACAATAATAATTATAATATCATGCAAATATATAATAATCCATACAGTAAAAAATTAATAAACAATATGTCAAGCAACAAAAATAAAATAAAAATAAAATGTCATACAAAAAAAATACAATATATGTCCTAAACTAATGGAAACACTGTTTCAGGAACGGGCTACATGCATTTTTGTCCAGCACTCCATAAAGGAGCAGTCAGTGTCCATTCTTCCAGCAATGAGTTGCAGGAAGCTGTTGGGGCTGCCCCGCAAGCGGCGCATCAGTTAGTTAGCCGTATAGTTAGTTAGCCGTAGTTATCTCCGTTTTTATTTTCAACGTCAAATGAATAAATGTTTTGTCAACTCATCATCATCATCATTTCAGCTGAAAGACGTCCACTACTCGACATAGGCCTCCCCAAGCTGTTTTGGGGTACATGCCATAATCGCCACGCTTGGCAGGCGGGTTGGCGATCACTGTTGGTTGGTTAAATACTCAGAGAACGCTGCTGCCCATCCTCTAGCGAATCCCTTAATCGCCTTTTACGAAACCCATGAGAAGATATACCTAGGATGGTACAATTATTTACGTCCGGCACGACACGGAACTACTCTGTAGTAACTACTTCAAATTATTTCAAAAATCATTACCGTCTATCCTATCTACCGCGTCTGCTACCAAACTTTTCACGCCCCATTCAAAAATTTCTCTCACTACCAAAAATGCTTGATCAACTAAAACTTCGAAAGGGTGGAGCAATCTAGCCGTTTCACTCATCCCTTTTTTGCTTGGATCATTCAAGTGTTCGGCTATTGAGGAAGCACGACAAAACCTCGGGATCTCGGGTCGGCCCCCTCAATCTCGCTCACAATCAACAATAACTATTTCTATGGTGTATTTCTGTGTCACAGGTTTTTGATTTTACGACACCGTAAAATCTTCGAAGAGTGAAATGCTTGTTTAGGCTGTGATTGAAGGCTGTTGATCGAATTTCTTTGGTTTCGTAGATCGATGATAAAACTGCAAGAGGAGAGTGGAATTACATACGAGGAAACGTATCAATCATCTAAATTGTTTATCAATCTACGTAAGATGTATTTTCCTTCAAATTTTAACAATTCGGTGAATATTTGCTTAAACTTGCAATAGGTACTAATTGAGTTAAGTTATCATTATCATCAGTTTTCTAACATAACATATCATCACGTCTGTATTTCCCCGAAGGGGTAGGCAGAGGTGTAATAGTATACCCAGATTTCGCCAGTTATGTTATAGTCCCATCCCACGTAATAGGGGGCGAGCCTATTGCCATGAACCAATTAATTGCGCGATGAATGTTACGATTAATTGAATATCTTCAAACGCGAGTAGTCCACCAGTATTCGCAGACCTCGTCTTCTGTGAAACTTACATACTAAGCTAGTTCCACATATAATGGTTGTTACCATTAAGGTGCGGTTGACCGTACTGTGGTGTCTGGGGGGTGATTCTCGCGTCGTAGACATTATCTCTAATTCGACATAATGTCGAAACTAGTAGGCGAATGTCGATTAATAATAAAGATTCGTATTCTCAGAATGTCACGTTAGAGATATGTCTACCCCTAGCGCTCTAAATACAAAGAGCGGTACGTAGCATTTGACATTACCGGCGACATTTTTCGTAGAGATTTAAAATTAGAGATTATCTCGAATTAGACATTTATCTCTATAACGCGAGAATTAGGGCCCTGGTCGTGTCTAGTTATAAGGGCGATTGTTGTGATTAATATAATGTTGGAATTGAAAATAAATTGGATAATTTACTTTAATTATTCAATATTCAGAAAGTCGGTCAGAGGACCGAGTGTTGTGGCGCAACTTGGGAGAGGCCTATGTCCAGCAGTGGACTGCGATAGGCTGAGTTGATGATGATGAT
Organism: Asteroscopus sphinx; assembly: GCA_949699075.1. Classification (NCBI taxonomy): domain Eukaryota; kingdom Metazoa; phylum Arthropoda; class Insecta; order Lepidoptera; family Noctuidae; genus Asteroscopus; species Asteroscopus sphinx. Next base: position 21,148,430 of record OX453013.1, read on the forward strand.
ACAATATTAAGTCATAAATAATTTACTGCAGAAAATCGTTCGCAAAGCATTGCTTGCCTACACAGCTGGCCTACCTACTTAGTGTAGTTTTCAACTTTTTTATTCCATTTGGGTCAATGTCACAATTTTGTTCAAGTTAGTACCTACCTACATTAAAAATCCGAAAGATACCGAAGGTTATGTATGTACCTATCTACCTACTTTTGTTAGGCTACTATTATCACTTTTAAAGAGATTATTTAAATTTAGTATAGTGAAATAAATTAATAATAGTGTAAAAGTAGTGAAAATTTTCTACCTACCCACTTATTACAAAAATAAATATTTTTGGAGTAGCTAGGTACAAAAACAAACACAGTTTCTTATCATTGGTCATATTGTAACTGTTTTTAATTATTATCTACCAAATAAAAACTCCAATCAAATTGATTGAAAATGAGGTTATATTATACAGTGTGTAAGGTGTAAGTAGGTAGGTAGGTACTATGTTCTTACAGTAAATTGTTTACGTGAAATCGAGGTCATTGGTTAACAATGTATAAATTATAACTACGCCTTTATTTGATTCAAAAATACCTACCCACGTAAAAAAAATATAAGTAGGTAGTTATGTCTTATTTTAATTGCATTTCTTACAGCACCCAGTTAGTTTCTACGTTGTAGGTAATTCTAGATGACCATTTTACTCGTAATAGGTACATTCTTATTCTATGAAGACACATGAATCTCATGAAACCGCAATGTTGACCTATTCACTTTTACCTGATTCTGTCACTCACTACACAATTTTATCGTAAAATGATAACAAATGATAACACGTGATTCCTGATTCATGTATTACTTAGTCTTGCCTATTAAAAACACGAGCAGTAAAATTGCACGAATGTGTACTTTAACCCTAACTTATCCGGTTCTACACCGTCCGCGATAAAACATGGCGTAAGAAAACTACGAAGAACTTGATAACTACCTGCATACTTCGATGATTTAGATAACGCAACGATTAATAAAATCAACAAATCAATCCGACTTATAAATTATAATGCCAATAAAAGTAATACAAAACTTCGTCAAAATGCGAGTACTCACCCAACAAAACGCCGGTCAACTTGGAAATCCGTGAGACGTAAAATAACTTCACCAACTTCGCAAACACAATTTTTTTGCACTGCTGTTGCGTTTATCACAAAAAGTTGACACTGAACGACGTCATGTTGCACAAAACATCACAGTTTTCAAGTTTTTGTCAACACTACGAATCGGAATGGCGGTAAAGTCGCGGGAAAATGACACAAACTCGACGTCTGTACCGCGCGGCGATCGCTCGCAAACTGAATGAATGGAATGAATCGAATCACGTCACGATCACGATCACGAATGTCGAGATCGAGATGAGACCGACCCGCGTGTAAACTCGATACAGTTAAACGCGTAATGCGTGACGTGTTGTGGTGACGAACCTCGGATAACTCGGATCAGATTATGGGAAAATTCTTTTTACTTTAATTTTGTGTTGAGTAAAACTGGTCACGTATTCTGTTTACGAACTAGTTATATTTTAATACAGTTTTACCTACTTTTTCGTGGATAACTAGTAACCACCCACATGAAAGACATTATCTACACTAATCTATCTATAATATCTATCTATCTATCTATCTATAATTATCTATCTATATCTATCTATAATATTATAAAGAGGAAAGATTTGTGTTTCGCTTTTCCTGCTTTTCCAGTCGCAGATTTTTTTATGTTTTTAGGCATAGAAATATAACAGTTTTCAGGTAAAACTAACGAGATTTTGGCGGCAACAAATTATCTACGATTATTGCTGATTTAGAACGAAATTATTCCGGAGTCAGTGTCTCATTTTTGTCAGTGGAAGAACTAGTTTAATTATAGGAAAGAGCAGAGCTAGAGTTCCTTAGACTGTGATTATAATTACGTTAATTGATTTTCCAATTACACAAAACAACCACGAAACTAAAATTGGCGCTAGCTCCATTCAGTCAGTCAGTATGTGAGTTCAGCACGTTTTATTTATTTTTTGTACATAATTCTTCTAATTCCTGCTTATTCCAAATTGAAAATGTTTTTTTTCACTCAGTGACTAAAATAGAGTTTTATTCACTGTTACCGATGAATCAAATGCCCTTTTCGTGTGGCAATGGTAAAAATATTTGCTATGCAATTATGCAAAGAGTAGATATATTTAGTACTCCATCCTTGACAGCTCTTCCTGTGCCTTATCATTCTTTCAACGCCTCACGGAAGTTTTCAACATTATTTTTATAAGAACCTACACACAAACTTTTTTAAGAAACATCTATGAATAAAACATTTTGTTTTAACGAAATACGCCCTTGAATATTTGAGTGATTAATCTAGGGAATTTTGTGTCACTCTCTGTAATAACATCCAAAAGTTTTGATTATAAACAGAGATTTTCTTCAAATGACTAAGCACTAACTGCCACTAAAGTTACATCTATTTGAGTAATATTTACACGTAGCTGCGAACCTTCTCATAAATCTTGTTTAGTTAATGCTATAACTTAGCGTAGGTAAATACTTTTTGACGGACTGCCATTAAACCTGAGAGGGCCATAAGTTAGGTCTCCAAGTTTCTGTGAAAGTACATTATTTATAGGACTTCAATTTAGTGCCAAAGGAGACCTAGGTCAATAGGACACTCAATCAAATTTATTGAGACTTTTTTCTAATATTGCATTCTTTTCTGTCTTAGAACTGCAACGTATGTCACAGAACTGCTCAAAAAACTGAATAGGTGATTAAAATGTAAGTATTGTGTGGCTATTAAAGTTTGTACAGTAATTCTACATATACCTGCCTATTTATTGTCTAGCAGTATGTGTCTGTCATGCTCACTTAAATGTCATGCTGATGGTGGCTTAGTATTGGGTCGTCAATTTCCCTTCAATATGGTTGATTTAAGCGATGGTTGATGCTCGCGTCATGCTCATGAATGGGTGCCGTCTGTCAGAACAGGTCCAGCGCCAACATGCTATTGCAACTCTTTCTAGGTTTACTTCTAAACTCTTGTTTATTTCTGACATTAACCTACATTATACTCACATTATTTGAATGAATTTGAAGCAATAAACAATAACCTATTTTAAAAGAGTATATCCCCATGGGGTTTCTTGCCGGTTCTTCTCCATAGGAGCAACAATTTGGAACCATGCAACTAGAACCTGACGTTTCAAAAATGTCTGTAATTAAGTTTATTTGAAATATGTTTTATTATTTCAAATATGAATTTGAATTTGAATCATATTTATAAATTAAACACAGCCTATGAAAGTCCGTTATGGACACCAAAGTCACCTTGCATTTTTTTTTTACTATTTTCTTCCAAAAAATCGACACAAACAGCGGTATCTATTATTTATTTTTATAAAATAATTGGCGACATAATTATGTAACATAACATAGTAGTATATACCTAATTTGCCCATTATTGGCTCACTGCTGGGCATGAGCTTTTTCGTATTTAGAAGCAGATAAAGCTTGACAGATTATGTAATATAATAAATAAAAAAAATCTTGCTCATCCGTTGGAACATTTTTGAACCGCTTTTACAATATTCCCAGTCTCACCCAATAACTTACTCAAGTTAGGCATCGAAATACCTTGGTCCCATCTGACAGTAGACCTAAAGCACTATTACATGAAATCAATTTCCCATATGTTTACTCCAAACACCTGCTTCTAGGCCCGGCTGCATATATTCAATCAGTACGCGGAATACATCCCAATTACTTGGGATCGCTTGCAGGAATTAGGCGAATGGAACAAGAGAGAGCTTGCCTAAAATTGCTATGCGATGCCGAATACAGGAATTCAGGATATCCCACTAATATAAGTTACACTTATAAATGTAAGTATGGATGTTTGTTCGTTTGTTTGTTTTGACATGCTGAAATGCCTGAATGTATTTGGTTAAAGGCTCACATATCTCCATATATATTATATCTCCTGGATTAGGACTTTTTATCGACATAGCACGCAAGGCGAAGCCACGGATGTCAGCTAGTTATACTATAGGCATAGAACAAATAATCTATAGGTCTGAGATGATCATCTAACATCGATCCTCGTGCACTCGCATCCAACTGCTACCAGCCGATATCATCGCTCCACCAATCCTGAGGGCGTCCTACCCTACGTTTGTCGATTTGCGGTCTCTATTCAAGAACACGTACGTTAACCGTACCGGTTCTTCAGCTAATATGACTAGCCCACTGCCACTTGAGCTTGCTGATCATGTGGGTTATGTCGACAACTTTGGTTTTCTGTCGGATCATAAATAGCGATACGTAAATGTACTCTGGGCAATTAATTCATATCAATCATCATTCAAATCAATTAGCTATACTATCACCTTGCTGATTGGCGAGCCCTAACGCGAGTGCAACCAAACGGACACTAGGTGAGTAACTCTCTATAGAGCTGTATGCATTTTGTTGGTTGCGGGGACTGGTTGCGCCGCCATGGTGTCCCGGTGAAATTTGGTTGGCGGACTATACACACCATCGAGAACTATATGGAGCACTCTCAGGTGTGCATGTTTCCTCACGATGTTTTCCTTTATCGTTAAAACAAGTGATAATCAAATTTTGATCCACCCATAAATTCTAAAAATCTGAGGTGCGGACCGGGCTGGGACGCTTGCTTTCTATACAGGAATCTTCTATATCTTCCTGCGGCAAGCGTTCAACCACTAGGCTATCAATGCCTAAAAGCTGTCACTATGCCTAGCACTGAGACCAACAGAATAAGACAGACGGAACGCGTAGAACTGGTAACTGAAGCCAGAAAAAGGAATGCCAAATGCCAAAGTACCAACTATTCTGCCCATAGTGTTCGCGAGCCGCCATTGGGAGCTTCGATCTTATTATTTAGTTCTGAGGATTAAGGGTGCCACAAAAAATGCATCCAAAAGTCCGAATGGCGTGGTCGCATTCCAAAATATGTCCGTGAATGTTGCAAACGTATGTTATTTTTAGAACAAGTCAAGCTTTTTTGGAAGTAGTCATTAAAACGACGTCCGAATGGATACATCGTCAGTGCCCACCTTAGACGCACGCTCCTGATCGCGGCTCAGGAACACTGTGGGCGTAATAGTAGGTACTCCTTTGCCATTTGGTATTCCTTTTTCTGGCTTCAATTACTATTTCTACGCGCTCCGTCTATCTTATTGTTTTGGTCTGAGGCCTAGCAATGCATGAGTTAACAAAACTTCCATGTGAATTCCTACAAAGCCATTATTTATTTTATTTAATCATTGTTCGTATTTGAGCACAACACCAATTAACGATCAAATGCTATACCTACTTTACTTTGTTATGCAAAAACCAGCCAAATGCGAGTCAGGCTCGTGCACTTAGGGTTGCGTACCACCACATGTCTGTATTAGCCTTTTTTATAATTTTCTATTAAACTATAGAGTATGTACCACAATCACACCAAGTTTGACGCATGTATGTAATAATTATTTATTGCTATTTTTAAGATAGAGGAACTAAAAACGTTGAAAAAATTCATTTTTACAAAGTTCCTCCTCAAGTAAAGATTGTTCTTATTTTAGTTGGTACTAGACTTTACCCGCAGCTTCACCCGCGTACTGAAACAAAATATACCTTATAGCTTATATTACTTCTGGATAAAGTAGCTTTCCAACGGTGTATAAATAATTAAAATCGATACAGTAGTTTCAGAGTTTCATTACAAACAATGAAACAAATGTTTACTCTTTATGATATTATAGAAGTATAGATTTAGCATGACAGAGAGCACGGTAACACATGTTATGTATTTTTTGAAAATTTAACTGGCTACCTGAAAATGTAACGGTTAAAAAGATACAGGAGGTCTACTCCCGTTTGACGATATTCGATTCATCGTACAATTTGCTACTCCGGTCAACCATCGTTTCTGTATCGCATGCGATGATCGTGTTTTGACGTTTGTTTCTCTGATCTCCGGTCAATTTCATACGATTATGAACCGTAGTCTATCGTAATTGTGCCTTTTTTATGTGCCTATCTTTATTATGTAGGAATCAGTCGGAACGAAAGTTCGTACTTCGTTTGTCGTTCGTGAAACGCGAGTAGACCCCCTGATCTGTGATAGACAAACGGACGAACAGACAGCGTAGATTTAGTAATAGCGTCCCGTTGTCAGTGTCACTTTTTGGGTACGGGACCCTGTATTATGTATGACCAATGATATTTAAATATCATTGTGTATGACCAACAAAAAATACGAAAACAATATTGGGGATTATTGTATTCCAATTTATTTTGATCATAGCTAACACAGATTAGTGACTGGAAATGGCACCATATTGAATAGGCTAGTATTAAACAAATTCAGTCGACTAGAAAATTGTATGCACACCGTAATAGTATATCGTTCTAATCACCGACCTGCCTGGGGATCATCATCATCATCATCATTTCAGCCGAAAGACGTCCACTGCTGGACAAAGGCCTCCCCCAAAGGGGGGGTATATGCCATAATCGCCACGCTTCGCAGGCGGATTGGCGATCGCAGTTGGTTGTTTAAATACTCAGAGAACACTGCTGCCCATCCTCTGGTGAATCCCTTAGTCGCCTTTTACGACACCCATGAGAAGAAAGAGGGTGGTGCAATTGTTTTCGTCCGGTTCTTTTCTTTTTCTTTTTGCCTGGGGATATTATATTTTAATTTTCTATTCTGATTGGGCTTGTGTTTGACCGACACCAAAATCTAAATATTATATTAAGGTAGGTAATAGAAATGTTATGTACTTCTTTTACTACATTAATACGCATTCACGCCCACCATTATTCTAGCATTCAATGCAAAATAAATTAAACCAAAAAAAACCGCTGCTAGATATGCTGCAAAATACAATTTTAGTGACTCTGCGTCCAAAACAGCACTGGTGATCAAGCAAACGGTTCGCGCACTAGTGTCGTAAAAGACACCTGTACGCGGAAACAGTTCACGCGTTTTTGCCACTTCTATTACCTTTATTTAGATTTCTATCCCGTCACCTCAGTGATGGTGTAGTCGAAGATGGTACACTTGCCCAGCTATATTATAATCTACTTGAATGAACAACATGTGCAATGGTAGCACTTAATTAGTGGTTTTAATGTTATATCGTCGGTGACAGTCCAATACCACGTAACTACATTTGGTTATACGCCCTAACTTTGCATTGAATAACATTAAAAAGTCATTATTTACAGTTTTACTCACGTGATTCTATCGGGTGTGCCCGACTAGTTTGAAAATCGCCACTGAAACCGAACGCTCCATCGTCCCGAACCACAGATATCATACATACCTAGTCCCGAACGCAGTGCTACACAGCGCGCTGTGTGCTTGTGTCATAATGTAATTTAGTATTTATTACACTATGCTTGTGTCCTCCGCAGTTCGGTGAAGTTCGGTCCGTGACTCCGCCGCGCAACCAGCTCATGATTAAGGGCTCCGGTCGAACTCGAAACTAGTGGGGCACACCAGATAGAAACACGTGAGTAAAACCATAAATAATGACTAATTATGAATTTAACTCTCGAAATTTATTATATAAAAATTTAATAACATTCATAATTAGGTCTTATAGCTAAATTAAGTTACGCCTTATTGTACTATCGCAGAAGATATGTTGTGAGATTTATTGTGGCTCACGTTACAACAACGCATCATGCTGAGTGTCAACCCCTTTGCCGCAGCTACGATATGCAAAATTACTTTTCTTATGATGTTACAACTATGTATCACTATAATTCCTAAAATGTAAGAAGTAATTTTTTATGTTCACCTACCCACAGATAATATAATACTAACCTACCGCATGTCGTCTTGTTGTGGCAATAATTAATTTTTCTTTCTTTCTATATGGACGACATTCTCTACCAGTCAACATTTGGAACAATAACAACAAACAGAATTTCAAAACAAATGCATCTTCTTCTATCATGTCGAATTGTCGATATGAGCTATACAATGATAACAGCAGAAACGAGTCGGTATTCGTGGATGCTGTTATTAAAGCACAGGTGGTTATTAATGCCCCATTTCTCCTAATAATCCCATAGATAGCTCTGATTGTATCCATGGCATGAAAGGACCAACCATAGAGTTATTATACTGACGTAAGTATGGAAATGTCTTTGGGATAACTACTTACTAGCAATTAGTCGATCATTGATTAGATTTTTATTCAAGCAAGAATAAAGATGCGTATAAAACAAAATAAAGTTCGAGTTATCAATGAAAATAATACCAAATTGTACTAACTTTAACGTGTGTTAGGGATAAAAAATTATGCCGGGCAATATCACACTGCTGCGTAGGCCGCAGCGTGCGATGGCCATCAGGGTGATTCGAAGATATCGTACGGTCTCCTTTGAGGCGGCGAGCCTTCTAGCCTGATCAATGCCATGGGATCTGGAGGCGAGGGACCTTGCGCTGAGGTATAATCAGCGTGAAGACCCACCTGATCGGACCTGCCGCACGGGGAGAAGGGGCTCGCCTACTAGTGGCGAGCCGGGACCTGCCGGGGATGGTTGGACGAATACAAGTTTCCCACGCCCCCGGCCAATGGTTGGAAGAGGAACACCGTGGTGGTTTTAGTCGGTAGAAGTCCGACACTGGCTCCGCCTTCCCCGGGCGGAGTGCGTCCATGAGGATTTCACCACGTAAAAAAAAGGGATAAAAATTTAAAGTAAAATAATTTATATAAAGTTATAGTAATTATATGTAATTTAGTCTTTTTCGAGTCTTTGAATGGAGACCGCGAATCGGAAAACGCAGCGTAGGGCGTCCCCCCGCCAGGTGGACCGATGACCTGAAGAAGGTGGCTAAGGGGGATTGGATGCGGAAGGCAGAGGACTGAGTGTTGTGGCGCAAGGCGGAATTGATGAAGATAACCTTTCAAGCGGCGGCGTAAAACACACTCAATGGAAAATCCATTGCGTAGACAGTATGTCGGTCGCTTAAAGAAGTAATCTAGCAAATTGTACAAGAAGTTGATTATACAATACCTGTACCTACTCACCTCACCTCGCTTGAGAAATGGGTATTAGCACAGACATTAGTTTTGTTTCTTACAGAGTTGTAGTAGTCTATTACCATAACCATTACCACAATTACCTAGTTGCGTAACAGTCAACTAAATACTATTTACTACTAAAGAGCGCCCAAAATATCCAGGCACACAGAAAAGTAAGGAACTAAATTAAAATAATAATCTTTTAACATACATATTTGGAAGCAGCGCTGCCATCAAGTTCCAAGTTATACTGTTGGCCACCCCGCAGTCACAAAGGTCAAACAAATTCATTACCAAACCAGTTAGACGCGTATTCGTTGATTAGATAATTTTAACGTCAATAGTTCATTCGTACTGAGTTTCCGATATAAACATGCTGCGTACAAGGGATCAAAGGTCGGCCATAAAAATAAATAAAGTTCTTTGTTGTGTTTTCATTATTCATAAATTCCATGCGTATTATTTATAATCTTATGGTATTTACAATTAAATGAGACTTTCCACCTACATGTCTCAGTTTGACGAGTGCGACTTGCGATATCATTAAAGTAACAGCCTAGGTGGTATTGCAGTTGTTATGGGTTGTTAAGAAAACAGTTATAAGCAATAAAAGCAAAAACATTTTCTAACATTCAATTTCTGGCCAGTCTAGAAACCTGCTGTACATTCAAGGGTCAATATTTAACAAAAATTTGATTTATGTTTGGTCAAGATACGCACAACATGTCTATACGCACAACAACAATTTCACAAGCTACCAAAGGTATTTTTTTTTTGAGAGATTCGGCTCGATTTATTTCGTCGTAAATGTTTATCGCGAGCTCTCCGTTCGGGGCCTACCACTAGTTACTTACAAACATATTTTTTCATGTAGCTAATGTAATACCAAGCGTGTAACTATTCAGGTAAGTATTTTTAGGTTAATGAATGTGAAACAATCATGTGATTGTTGACACGCTGTTGTTTGTATGTCCAAACAACAGCGTGTTTTTCACGTTAGGATCAGATGTCATCTGCGCGAGGTTAGGTAAACATAAAGAGGTCGTGACGGACAGCGGTGTCAGAGTTTTACCTAACCCGAGTTAACGCGATATACCTCATAGCTTATAGCTCACAAGAGCAGTCATTTAGTTACCTGACGCGTTTAACACCTTTTTTTTTTTTTTTTTTTTTTTTTTTGCCGTGGGGAAATCCTCATGGACGCACTCCGCCCGGGGTAGGCGGAGCCAGTGTCGGACTCTTACCGACTAAAACCACCACGGTGTTCCTTCAACTACCTTAGCCGGGGGCGTGGGAACCCGTGAGTATTCACACAACCACCCCCGACAGGTCCTGGCCCGCCACAAGCAGGCGAGCCCCTTCTCCCCGTGCGGCCTAACGTCGGCCGCACCCTCCTAGGTGGCGCACACGGAACACTGCACGCCACCTCACCTCATGGGCCTTTACCAGCTGCGCCAACTACGCCGGCTGTGCCAGCTACGCCAGCTGCTGGTCGGGCAGCAGACTACCCCGAGTCTGCTGCTCGCAGGCCCTACCTCCCGTAATTTTTTATAGAGGTTTTCTTCCTCGCGGTCCGGGCGGTGAAGCCAAGACCCTCGGTCCCAAGAGGCGCGAGAACACTACTCAGCGGGCACTCCTGGGGTTACGAGATCGACGGGGGCAGGGAAAGACAGTCCCCCCGCTGCCTGCCCAGTGGCAGGGTGAGTGCACACCGGGCCCGCCCCTGCTGCTCCACTGTGCCCTCTGCTGATATCAGAGGGACACGTGGAGCAACTCCCTACTGGCCCAGAACGGGCCCCTCCCGCGCCAGAATATTCGCCACAGGCAATAAAATCCCCCGAAGGTAAGGTAAGGTAATCCCTCGGCAGGATTTTATTGCCCGTGCCCAGGATGCACCGGCCAAACAACTGCCGATCCCTCCAGACGTGTCCAGAAGGACAAGCAGCCGTCAGGCACACGTGGAGGTTTTCTGGCCAGCACCCCACGCGTTTAACACCTGTCCTATCTCCGCTAGGGACTAAGTGCACTAATTAATTAGATTTATACCGCCACGGCGCCGTTCAATTAATAGTGTCATAATATTCTCAGTCGATTTACGACAAGAAAACATGGATGAAAACTAAAAAAAAGTATTATTAAGTATCAATGTTGTTTTCAAGTAGTCATCGCAATGCATACCTACATTATTTTTTGAGCTACGCTTAATGGCATATTGTTTACTTTTATTTTAAGTTTATATGTTTTCTCTGTAAGTGAATTTGTAATTATTTTGAGAAAATAAAGATCTTTAACCGTTAATTCTGTGAAAAGTGATGTGACTAATGATACAAAATTCTATAATAGTAAGTACTAATGACTAGAAAGGAGAATAGCATAGCATTAGAGGCATCGGCGCGGTCCAATAGAGTTCTCGGAGTTCCTCTATTTTGTGCAGAGGATGGCCATTTAAGTATGAATGTGGATGGCTATAAGAAAAGAGCCAGACCAAAGAAACCATGGATGGATTGTGTGAAAGATGATATGAATAGAAAGAAAGTGAAAACTGAGATGACGGCTGATAGAGATGTATGGAAGAAAAATATATCCTGCGCCGACGCTAAATAAATTGGGATAAGGGCAGTAGGATGATGATGAGACCTAAGTTAGCTTATAAACAAAATACCCTAACACGTAATCAACACTATATTAGATTGGAGCAGAGTAGCAGATACTAAATGAACAATTCTATTTGCCCGTAACGGCCACACTAATAGCCATTAAACGGTTTATAGGGCGATACTGTTTATTCACAGGCCTGTAGTATCAGACCTTCCTCCTACTTTTAATTACTTTATCAGTTTTAGTAATATGTTTACACTAGCTGTGACGGCAGATCCACCTACATATCATTATTATCACAATATCATTCAGTAGACGATCAGAGTTCCTTAAAAATATGTTTTAGGCCCTCTGCATCTTACTAGAGTCTATTTACTAGACTATAAAGTCTATAAGAAGGGTTTAACTGTAAAAAGTCTCTTTTAAAATTCAACCCCGTAAGAAATGTATTGGGGGTTCAATATTTATTTGAATATTATTTTTTTATTTTTAACCCACTTCAAAAAAAGGAGGAGGTTATGTATTCGGCGGGTTTTATTTTTTTCATTTATGTACACCGGTTACTCCGAGATTTCTGGGCCGATTTACGTGGCTGTTTTTTTATTTGGTAGAGGAAGCCCGCGCGGTGGTTCCATATAAATTGTATTGACTTAGGTTGAGTAGTTTTTTAACCAGCTTCAATAAATCAGTTTATTTTAGCTTCGCCTATCTAGATGATCTGCTCATAGGTTTTTCTGAGAATTCTTGGCCGATTTGCGTGTTTTTTTTTTACGACAATGATTGAACGTTTGGAAGAACATGGATGAGACCTTTGCCCAGCAGTGGGATAACATAGGTTACTAAAAAATATATTCTCAAATTGGTTATATAAACATTTATGAATCATTCCCCGCAATTATCAACTAAAAAGTATGAAATAAAAACTTGTAAGCAAAAAAAAAACAGACTTCAAAAACCTTAACTAAAAAGTAAAAAATAATGCTTGTATGTATTACAAAATCTTTTCATAAACCAACATTTTGAAGGCGGCGCGTTTTTTTGCGTTTTTTGGTTTCCTTTACCGTTAACATAGCATAACATTACCAACAAATGATTAAGTAGTTGGATTATGATCCAACTTTCAAGTTCTTCAAGCAGTGCTGTAGGGAAATTGTGTAACGCGCTCACAATGACAATACCTTTCATTTTGACATAACAGCAATATCCATTGCGTGGTGCATAGTTGCCGATAAGATGGGTTGTCAAAACATATTGAGCAATGGGCACTGAATACAACATGATTGTGATCGCGAAGACTTCTACAATTCTGTCGAAATAAGCTGTCGCTGATGACGACTGTCATATCACTAAAAATGATCCTCAGCACAAAATAAATAAATAAATATCTTCGGGACATTTTTACAAAGCACCATCTAGTCCCAAACTAAGCAGAGCTTGTGATATGGGTACTAGACAATGGATATAATACTTATATACTTTTTTTTGTTGGAAATACATACTTATAATACATAGGAAACACCCAGACCAACACAAACGCTTATGTTCATCACACTAATATTTGTGTCCTGTGGGAATCGAACCCAACAAAAGACGGAAGAATTGCTGACTGATTCCAATGAGTATTTCCCAGATTAATACCATAATGTTATGTCCACACAAGGTTCCTGTATATTTTATATCCTACCTTTCCATAACGAACTATTTCAAGCCACATTTACTTTTAAACCGGAATGGTAACCCAACATTCCGAATTACCTACCAATCCGCATGAAAATCCGATACCCAAGTTAAATGAGCTGTAACGAAGGACATATGGACTTAATGCTTCTTTATGATGGCCATCACATCACACGTTTTATTTGGTCCGATACGCGATCAGGCATCGATAATGATTTAATGGGTTCTGCTGGAAACACAGCTAGGTACTCATGCGTTTTTTGTGTTGTTGTAATAAATATGTTTTTTAATGGTAACGATTCTCTTGTTCACAAACTGAACATAATTTAAGCTATAGTTCTCTTTAACATATAGTAGAAGAAAGCGATAGCAATAATTTTAGTCAGGGTTGATTGATTTAAATCAAGTGTTTTTTTTTAATCAGTTTCAGGTTCGTTAAAAGTACGGGCTGGCACGCACACATTTACACCCATTAGTAAGACAAAAAGCCGCGATTACGTAACAAATCTCGTGTGACGGTAGTCATTGTCATAGTGTCATAAATAAAATAACAATGTATATCGGGTGTGTTAAAATGCTATCGAAATTATAAGGGGTTTAGGAAAAAATTAAGTGCTTCAATCTTTTCTTAGCGAGATTCCGTCCACCTTTTTTTATTCGTTCGAGCAGATACAAAGTCCACATATATATGGCCCATAGATATGGGCCATCGCACTCTGTATGTGGTCCGATACGCGATCAAGCATCGATAATGATTTAATGGGTTCTGTTGCAAACGTGCCGACAAACCAGAGAATGCAATTATACTTTGTACAGCCATCACTATGCAGATGCATTTATGTTGGTGTTTTTCAATAGCTTTATTATTACAAACTGCCAATTTACAGTAACAGTTTAATGTGTGAGGGAACCGAGACGACCTGCAAATCGAACCGAATAGGGTAATCGTGTGTATGAAATCGTGTAATTGGTGTAATTAGGTGTGATAAAAAAAAACAATGGTTTTCATTGTCATTGTTTGGACTAATTGATTCATTAAAATTAAAATGAATAAAAATAGATAATGCTAATCTTTGATGTAGCTCAAAAAGCCGCAAAACTAAAGTGGGGTTCGGCTGACCACCTTGTCTGTTGGATGCCGTCTGTCTGAGCTTTGGGCCAAAACTACTAAACAGTGGAGCCCTGAAGCAACGTCGAGGTAAACCTCGAATGCGATGGAGGGACGAGCTGCATAAAAGTGCTACCGACTGGCTTTTGCTGGCGCTAAGCTGCACATATTGGAAACCAAGGGCTGCTGGCAGTGGGATGTTACAGGGTAACAAATAGTAATCCAATAATGACACAATGACAATGAATTTTAATTAATTATTACTATTGATACTTAAAATTGTTATGATACTTTTTTTTCCTCTTGGACTCACTCCGCTCGGGGACGGCGGAGCCAGTGTCGGACTCTTACCGACTAAAACCACCACGGTGTTCCTTCAACTACCTTTGGCCGGGAGCGTGAGATCCCTCTGTATTAACACAACCTGCCCCGACAGGTCCTGGGCCGTCATAAGCAGGCCCCTTTCTCCCCTGTAGCCTAACGTCAGCCATACCCTCCCCGGCAGCGCACACGGAACGCTACGCGCTACCTCACGGGCCCTGCTATGACGCAGCTAACACGCCGATGGCCACGACAGCCACGGCAGCCACGCCAGTAACACCAGTCACGCCAGCTACGCCAGCCAGCAGACTACCCCAAGTCCACCACCCGCAGGGCCTATGTTCCCGTAATTTTTATAAAGGTTTTCTTCCTCATCCCTCATCCTCCACTGTACCTTTAGCTAACATCAGATAGACATGCGGAGTCACGCCCCATAGGCTCAAATCGAGACCCTCCCGTGACAGAATATTCGCCACGGGGAAAAAGATCCCACAGTCCAAGAAAGAGTTATTGTCCGTGCCCAAGGTGCACCGGCCCAACAACTGCCGTTCCCTCCAGACGTATCAAGAAAGTCTCCTGTCTCCTGAAAAAAAAAAACGCGCTTTATTCCGGTTAAACTTTGTTTTATTATAATGTGTATTATTATGTATCAAGAAAGACTTAATTTTTAATTGGGGATGATTTGTTTCCTCATATATCTCACGCGTAAATATACCTAAATTTCTTTTAATAATTGGTTTTCACCACTATCGATATCATCGCACGTTATTACAACGCCTATGTCATCATCATCATCATCATCATTATTTCAGCTGAAAGACGTTCACTGTTGGACATAGGCCTCCCCCAATGGGGGGATATGCCATAATCGCCACTTTGACAGGCGAGAATAGAATAGAATAGAATAATAATTTATTTGCAAAGAATGTAGGTACATGACATAAAGGTGTTATCGGTTAGGCGGGTTGGTGATCGTAGTATACTGAGAGAACGCTGCTGCCCATCCTCTGGTGAATCTTTTAGTCGGTGTTTACGACACCTATAAGAAGAGGGACAAACAGACAGGAAGATATAGACATCGCCTACGTATTTGACATTTATTTGTTAGGCAAAGACCCGTAAATAGGCTCATATAAAGAGATTTTATCGCACTGCATTAGTTAATAAGCAAGTGAGGGGACTGAATTGTCTGGTTTGAAGTAATTCAACATTCAACAGGTATGTAGTTCGTTAACCTTTGCGTTTACGAGCTACGTTGTTACACCTTTAGGATCTTGGAACGGCTCTGATCTACCGTTAACCGAATTAGGTTAGTATGACTTTGACATGTGTCTGGACATCTGGATGTCTACATTAGTATTTTCTGAAGTATATTCAATTCCTTAAAGGACTTGTGAAATATTTACTGCACAGTTATCAATTTCATCATCATCATCATCAGCCTATCGCAGTCCACTGCTAGACATAGGCTTCTCCAATAACACGCTACTGACTTCCATCCTCGGCCACTTTCATCCAGCTTCGACCAGACACCTTGCGTAGACCGTCACTCCACTTACCCACAGTATCCGAAAGGTTGATCAGCGCAAAAATTAACTAATCAGCTGTCAAATCTCAGGTCAAGCGATGTGATTGGTTGGTAACATTTTTGCCGGCCAATCACAGGAGCTGACATTAGATTTGACAATAGATCAAATTGATCAGCCTTCCAGAAACTGGAAGATAGTCTTACGCTACGTTTTCCGATTCACGGTCTCCATTCTAGAACACTTCTACCCCAACGGTCAACGGTTCTTTGGCTAATATGGCCTGCCCACTGCCACTTCAGCTTGCTTATCCTGTGGGCTATATCTACAACTTTTGTTATCTGTTGAATAACCTCGTTTTGGATCTGAACCTTCAGAGAAACTCCGAGCATAGCCCTTTCCATGGCACGCAGTTATCAATTTGCTGCTGACAAATTCTCTCCGTATTTTAACCTCTTCGTCATTTGCAAAGATCATTGAGATGGCAGCCCCGACTATCAAGCAACTTTTACAATCTTATCAAGAGTGAACTTCACGTTCAAATCAGAAGCCTGCAATTTTATTCACTACTGAATAATAAAGTTGCTGATAGATCTTCCAGGGGTAGGAAAATCCATACTTCCACACTAATATTAATAAATGCTAAAGTAACTCTATATGTCTGTCTGTCTGTGTGTTTGTTACCCTTTCACGGCTAAACCTTTGAACGGATCGTAATGAAATTCGGCAAAGCGGTAGCTTGGGACCTGGAGAAGGACTTAGGTAACTTTTTATCCCGATAAGATAAACAGTTCTAAAAGTATGCACGATAACGTCTTTATGTAATAAACCGAATTACACGCATGCAAAACAGTGACGGGCAGAAGCTAGTATGTAATATTTCTGTGGTAGCTCCTACTTAGCAAAGTGTTGGAAGAAGTACAAGTACTAACTTAAGAACAACTTTGGTAACTTAGGTTCGTTTATATGCTCGACATTACGTAGTGTACGGGTACGAGCTAATAAGATGAATAAACTTAATTAATTAAGTGTTCTCTAAGTTTCCGGATGTGTTATGAGTTCTAAATAGTTTCTTAGAAATCAAAGGATCAAATTTAACTTGATAGATCCGTGTATAAATGTAACATCCCCTACAAACGTGGGTATTAATAGACTTAGGGATTCGATCACGCAATCATTAATTAATTGCTAACATTGTCAACATCTACTATTACTGCTCCTGTAAGCGTAGGAATGAGCTCTTTAGGTATCAAAATGACGTCGGGAATAAGCTCTAGAAATACAAAGGGTTTTAATTTTTCTGCCGAGGTTGGAAGAAGAATGCAGATTGCATCCCACGCCCCCAGCCAAAGACGGTTAAAGGAACACGGTAGTGATTTTTGTGGATAAGAATCTAAAACTGTCACCATCTTTCTTGGGCGGAGTACGTCCATGAGATTTTCCTTGGAGAAAAATAAACTAAAAGGGTCTTCATACTTACGAATTCAGTTACGTGCAGTTTAATTACTGATTTTAGCTTGAACTGTTTCATAGTAGTTATTAGCGAGGTAATTATAAGCAACATTTAAGTAAGTACGCCTGACTTTTACTACCACTGCTACAGTAATAGCAGGATTCATACCAATTATAATAATTTTCATATTGTAATCAACGGTCCTTAGTAACACAACCCTGAAACAGTTAATTAATTAGTAAAATTATAATAATAATAAAAAAACTACACAGTTAAAGAAACAACCAGACAACGCTAACGGCTTAATCAAAGGTCAAAAAGAAAGTTATCAAAGTCAGAACAAAGTTCTCAAAAAGTAAGGAAGCTCGAAAGGCACGCAAGTTTTAGCAGTGAGAGATGAACTAATCAATGTTAGAAAAGTTAAGAGACTAATTTAAAAAGTTGTTTGAATATAAATCTTCGCTATAAAATGAGTGTTATTAAGGCAGTCAGTCCATCATTTTACGTTGTAAGCAATAAAATTAACATAAATAAATATTTTTGGGACATTTTACACATCACCATCTAGTCCCAAACCAAGCAGAGCTTGTGCTATGGGTACTAGACAATGTATACTTATTCATGCTGAAATTTGAATCGCTTATTTCCCGAAAAGAGGTCATTTTACTAATCATTATGAACAACTTTTATTATGGGACCAACCCTGAAATCGCGAAAAAAAAATCTGTTGGTCCCTAATAACTTCTTAGGTTTTCGCGATCACTACACATTATAATAAAACAAAGTTTAACCGGATTAAATCGCATATATTATTTAAATTGGTTTCCCTGACGTTTCGAAAGCTTTGCAGCATTTCGTGGTCGCAGGTAGACTAAGATGACAATCGTCTTTACAGATATTTCTAAAAAATTATTTTAATCTACCGTACAAAACAACCCTACATTTGTGTTCACTTAAATCGATAAAATCGGTCGGTTCTTCTTTAATCCGGTTAAACTTTGTTTTATTATAAAGGTTTAACTATTGTAGGACCTAGTTCCCCGAAATATATTATTATGCAGCAAAGGTGAATATTAAATAGCATCGTATAGTCGGGGTGGGTCAGTGTAAATGATTAGGGCTTTATTAGATGGCATAAACTTTAATAAAGAAAAGGTATAAGACACCAAATTACAATCAAATGTCCACACACGTCAGAACTCTGTCTCCATAGACTAAAAAGTGTCCTACCATAGAAGCACGACCACAGACTACTCTATTAATTGGGTCGGCGCGAGGCGCATACTCGGTGCGTTCGAATACTCGTTAGTGTGTCGGAGAATAACGCGTAGGCGCCTTGCCTCGACTCGTGCGATGGGGGAGCATCCTGTCGTTCCGTACATTCGCTATAATCGTCAATTTTAAATTTTTGCTGTTACTCATCAATTATGAATTCATTTGATTCTCATAAATACCCAAGTTACCACACCGTATTTTAAATTCTCATAAATACCCAAGTTACCACACCGTATTTTAAATTCTCATAAATACCCAAGTTACCACACCGTATTTTAAATTCTCATAAATACCCAAGTTACCACACCGTATTTTAAATTCTCATAAATACCCAAGTTACCACACCGTATTTTAAATCCGCCGAAAAACGTTAACATCCCCAAAAAACCGGGAAATTCCGTTTTTACTAATAAACTGCTAGTAGAAAATTGGATTATTTGTTGTCTGTCAATTCGTAAAAACTTTTATGGCCTGAGTGAGTAGGTTATTTCGGAATATATTTAATTAAGAAAAACGACACGATGCGATGGTACAATGAAATTCTGATGGAAATTCTGTTTTTTCGAATGCCGAATTGAGGTGAATGCTACAGGGTAGCCCGCGAAATTCAAAAATTTTGCCGTTTTTTGCAAATTGTAGCTTTATTTCGCGTTGTATATCGGTCAAAATATGATTGGCAGAAATAATAACAATATATCTACTGAATAATAATCATATTTTTTTTACCAAGCTTCATAAGCTGTACAAGCTCGATAATATTAATTTACGATCAAATTATCGATTTTCGAGCTTGTACAGCTTATAGAGCTAGGTTTATATTTTTGTGACTATTATTCAGTAGATATATTGTTATTATTTCCGCCAATCATATTTTGACCGCGAGTTTAAAGAAATTGTACATGTGATTAAATAAAATAAATAAAGCTACAATTTGCAAAAAACGCCAAAAATTTTGAATTTCGCGGTCTACCCTGTAGCATTCACCTTAAGTAAATGCAGGACGTTCCGTGTGGGGCCGGACTTAAAGAATTGCACCACCCTATATCTTTTCATGGGTGTCGTAAAAGGCGACTAAGGAATTAATCAGAGGATGGGCAGCAGCGTTCTCTGAGTATTTAACCAACCAACTGCGATCGCTAAACCGCCTGCCAAGCGTGGCGATTATGGCACATCCCGCCTTTTTGAGGTAGGCCTATGTCCATCAGTGTACGTCTTTCAGCTGAAATGATGAAGTAAATGCAGGACAGCTAGCCTAGCGGTTCAGCGCTTGCCTTCCATGTAGGAGGGTCTCAGTTCGAACCCGACCTTTTTGAATTTATTTATGGATCAGAATTTGATAATCACTTGCTTTAACGGTGAAGGAAACATCGTGAGGAAACCTGCACACCTGAGAGTGCTCCATACAGTTCTCGATGATGTGTGTAGTCCGCCAACCTGCACTAGGCCAGCGTGGTGGACTAAGGCCTTAACCTTTTCATGCTAAGAAGAGGCCCGTGCTCAGGAGTGGGACTGTAATGGGCTGATGATGATGATAATGAAGATAACTTAGCGGTCATCAAACCACTTGCTTCGGTAAGTATCTGTGTCGCATAGGCCGGGAGTCGACGCCCGAGTGTCATCACTGGGGGAGCTACCCAGAGGACACGGCGCAGCACACATTGGCGGAGTGGCCGCGCAGCGCCGTGACCTCATCACTGCAGTAGGCGGCAGCGATCTCTCGCTTCCGGCCGTGGTTCTGTCTATGGTCGGGAGCGAGATCGCTTGGGAAGGCGTCGTCTCCTTCTGCGAGGAGGTGATGCTCGCTAAGGAGGCGGCGGAGAGGGTTCGAGAGGCGATGACCTCTCTGCTCAACTTTCAACCCGATAATGTTATGTTTGTAACAATGACATTTAAAAGTACAAATATGTTACTTGCACTCGCAATCTGAAGACTCAAAAACATCCTTATTAGGACTTTTTCTATTAATCCTCGTCACGTAAGGCGCTGAGAGTGACCGGTGACAAAATAAAAACTAATATGCCATCGTGTGTGTACAGAAAGTGTTCCAATTACGACGCGAAAGTAACTTGAAGTAACCAACTTACTTACTTTTTACTAGTTCATGTGTATTGTGCTGCCGCTGCGTACGGAACATTTTTTCGTTTGTTTTGTTAGGGTATAACATATCTGTCATATTTTTAAATATCATTAGTTTGTTACCTGTTGAGTACCAACATTCTAGAAACAATTGAATACTGTTATGTCTCGGAATCGAGCGGTTCAAGCTGGACCTGAGAAGTGTTGCTTCGTCACTAGACTAAAACCAACTTTATCACATACAATAAGAAATGAACTTCCCAAATTGTGTGTGTACATTATTTTTGTCACTTACTATTAATACAAAAAATTTCAACTCGAATTTACGAATTGACATACATCTAAAACTCCAATATCTATAACAAAGCCGTCATATTGTGGCAACACTAATAAATACGCATTAATACCGGCACACCCGCTCCCCGAGTTCTTTACGAGTTGGAATACGTTCGCTAATTGCTGATTAGATGTGGGAATTGGGGAAAAGTTGGCAGTCGAAGTATGTAAAACCTGGCACACGGCACTTAGGCACGAATCCTCTAGCGGGCGATTGCACACAACTGAGATATTGCTAATTTGCTAAATTGTATGCATGGCAACACTAATTTGGGGGTTAACGTAGTTAATACTTTTGTGTTACGGTTTGAATAATCAATTTTTGTTTTTAGGGGAAAAGTTGTCAGTCCTTTCATTTCAGGAAAATAAGTACTGTTACAAACATCCCTTTGAAATATGTTAAGTAAATTGTATTTGACTGTACGTGCGGAAAACTATGTGTAAATTTAATCATACTGACGACACAGACCTAGTAAAAAATATAGACGAAGTGCTGCGAATAATCATAGTGAAGTCAACAAAACCATGCTCCTCCGTGTCCGTGTTTTGTTGGCTTCACAATGATTGTTCGCAGCTCTATCTGTATTTTTTACTACGTCTGTGTCTGACGAAGGATACATGGCAGAATTTTACATTTACATTGTATTGTATATCAAGCTCAAAGTACAAAGAGAAGCACGTCAGCCATTTCAAACACGCTAAATTTTACTCTGAGTGTTGTATTTCCTCACGAGGTTTTACTTCACTTTTAAAGCACGTGATAAATGGTGTTCTGTCTGAAATTGCATCGGTTCATCTTACTCGCCATTCGTCCCTAGCTTAGAATAAGCCACATTATTTATTCCCGAGGGTATCATAAGTCATAATATATGTATAAGATGGATGGCCTGCAGTATTTTTCTGTAAATTCCTTAGTTGTAGTAGAGCTTCTTGTCAAAGAGCTCGTCCGGGGAAGTATTAGAATGCGAACCAATCTTTATGGCGGCTATGAAGTTAGAAGTTCTGCAAACGAAACAAAACGACAACTTCCTGCGACCACAAACCCTGCAAAGCATTCGAAACGTCAGGAAAACCAATTTTAATAATAATACACGATGTAATCCGGTTAAACTTGTTTTATTAAGAAAGAAAACGATTTAAGAACCAAATAGATTCGGGACGCAACGCGAAATTTACGGAAACTCTTCCGAGAGCCATTTGTTGTGAGAAAGCACTCGATGTAAAATTAAAGAACTATGAATAGCGTTTCCGAATCCGTTCGATTCTCAAATCGTTTCATATTCATTCAATTCAACAATAAAACAAGTTTAACCGGATACCGGATTACATCGCATACTATTATTAAAATTGGTTTTCCTGACGATTCGAATGCTTTGCAGCGTTCGTGATCGCAGGAATTGGTCGTTTTGTTTCGTTTGCCGGTAAAATTTCACTTCTGAAACGGAAACTTTTCACTTCTGAAACGGAAACTTTTCGGAAGTTTGAGAATAGACTGCAGGAAGCAGGTCAGTAGCTATTTGGGGAACGATCAGCGCCGCAAATGTCACACTAAAAAGCATGCAGTTTTAAAGCGTTTTGACGGCGGGCCCGCCAAAAAACTGCTTTCAGTATGACATGTTGTGACAGCTGTCAAACAATACAACTGCCTCGTAACCGTTATAACGTCATACTGACGTGCCTTCCTGTCCTGCTCCGGTGTGGCAAGTGTGTATGGCGGCCGTAGTGATACAACGCAACCGCGCCGCTCCTGCCCGCGCGTTGCGCCTGTTTTGTCGCTGGCGGCGGGTCGACAGAGGGCAGGAGCGGGGCAGTTTGCCAGCGGGCCCGTGCTAATATTTGGTGTGTCGTATTTCATATTGTTCCTTGTGTTACAACTTACGCGGGCCCATCTTCAACTTGCGCTGCTACTGACATGCTTTTGGTCTGTACGGGCCTTAAATGTGACTACTAGGCATACGACTCATTTTCACAGTCGCTATAATGTTTGGTGCGTACTCTACCACCGTACCTATTATTTTCTTCCGTCAAACAGTAATGCTTACATTGCTGTGTTCCGGTGCGAAGGGTACAAATGAAATTACAAACACATGAGACTTTCTATCTTCAAGTCTCAGATTGGCAAATGCGATTTGCAATACCATTTAGGCAACCGCCTTGTTAATATTGTAGTTGTTATGAGCAAAGGTTACCACTTATCATCAAGTGGGCCTTTAGCTCATTTCGCCATCCTATGCCAAAAAAAGTTATAAATAAAAACCCTGGAAGCATTCCTACTAATACGAAAAATGTGATAATCCATAGAATTTAAAGGTCGAACGGCTGTGACTTCGGTTAAAGGAGAACCTATCGTCAGGTCAAAAGGTCAAAAGTCTATTATAAGAAGACTTTTAAGACAAATTAACGAGGAAATTTAATAAAATAAAAACCGGCCAAGAGCATGTCGGGCCATGCTCAGTATTATAGGGTTCCTTAAGTAGGTCTAATTACAAACGAATCAAATCGAATATTAATCATTGCTATTTTAGTTTTTGACCTATGAACTAGGACGTCTTCAGTATTTTTCAGTTTTCTCACTATAAATCAAAAATTTATAATCACATTATACTCAAAATAATTTTAAAAGAGATTTTTTATAAAAGTCTATCAACGTGGAAGATTACAAGTGTCTACGTTGCACAGTTTGGAAATGGCAGGGGGGGGGACACATTGTAAGCCACTTTGGTGGGCTATATTTCGCAGATGGTACACATGATAAAAAAGTGATGTACCAAACATTACCTTCATTTTAGTAGACCTATTCAATGATACCCCACATGAAGGGGTGCAGCGAAAAAAAAATGTTCATCCCCATTTTACATGTATGGGCGCCACCCCTAAAATACGTTACCAAGATTTTTTTATTCTTTTAAAATTGAGATCTATATCTGAACCATTTTTTAACAAAATTTCTATTACTTATGTTTATAACTGTAGAAGTTATTAAGCTGTAAAGGATTAGGACAGACGGACAGACGGACGGACATGACGAAACTATAAGGGTTCCTTGTAGGACTACGGAACCCTAAAAATGTGCTATGTAATCTTCAATCTTTTCAATTATGTTTACTTACTAAAACACACGACAGTGCAAAATTGCAGCCAAAACAGAAAACAAAGAAAAAACCCACATCCCTGAAACAAGACAGTATTATGCACCGCACGTACTAATTTATTCGAGCAATTAGCAGAACAATGTATTTTTCTCCCAAGAGTACTGTGACCTACAAAATACACAATGTACCTAGGAGATTTTACGTTATGCTCGTACATTATAAATTGGATCTTCCTGGCATCCTTCGGGGACACCAACGAAAGCTATGTTCCGACCATTATTCTGAAGATATGCGAATCTTGGTTACAGAAATGTTTTGATAAGGATATGAGTTATGTGAAGTATGTGTGCGTTGTGTTCTCGAAGACAAAAAGATCGGAATGATTCTGAGTGTATAATTTATGTGTGTGTTTCCATTATAGAGCTGCATTGCGTTCGAAATGAAGTTCCTTAAAGTGCTTGCGGTAGGTGTGATTTTGGCACGGCGTAGGCGGCTTTATGGCGACCTGATGCCGCCCTAAGAGAGGCCAGTGGGTGATAGATTGGGGATTCTATCATCCATGCTGCAAGGCCCTCGAGCTGCAGTGATGTCCCACGTGTGCCCGGACATCGCTGAAGGAGAGTTTAGGTTGTAAGTGGAAGGCCCTGAAGTGGGCCGCGCTGGATGGGTTGCGAATACCATGCATTGCAGTTCTCGTAGCCCATCCACCCAAGGCGAGAGTAGGCACACGGCGGAGTTTTTAGTGGGTGCGAGTCCCACATACCCACACCGCCTCCCCGGGTGGTGTGACATGCGATAGGCATTTTCTCCGTCTCAAAAAAAAAAAAAAAGGTGTGATTTTGGCGAAAATGTAGCGTCACGTTACGTCACGCTTAGATTTCCGTTATATCGATAGAGTATAGAGATATAAAAGAATATACGGACCATGTATACAAAGTCTTTGATACGGACTGACTTTTTATGACCTAGATTATTCTGATTAAGTCCCGTATCTGTGCCCGTATCTATAAATTACACAGATTTGACATCTACCCCCCGTAGAACGCGGTAGATGTCAAATATGTGATAAATTATGAAGTATTGAAAAATATAAAATATAATCTAAGTATTGAACACTGATATTATGGAAAATGGGCGGATTCGGTTCAAGGAGTTCTTAACTTCTAAGGCGCTCCAAAGACCCCCGTCTTTAAGTTTTAAGTTCCCCAACTTTATTTGAGGCAACCACAGGAGGCAACTGTCAACTATTTAAAAGTTTCAGTTAACGGTTGCCAGCTGCAGCAACAATAAAGGCCCAGTTTACGTTTGCTGCAATTTTAAACAACCTTTCGAAATCTATGACTCTACAAGGATGGGGAGGGAGTGAAGTCACTCGACGCATTGCGGTTGTCAGTTGCGGAAACCAGTAACTTGACACAACTTGTACAAAGTCAGTTGCTAGTTGCGGCAATTCGGAATTGATTTTTTCACCGAGTGCAGCAAGCGAAAACTGTTGCGGATCACCGAAACTCGCAACTAGAGTTGCTGTGTCTGCGCAGTTCCTTAAAACTATATGAAATCATCATAAACAACTAGCTACGAGTTGCTTATTGCCGAAACTAAGCGATCCATCTGCGGAGCGCAAGTGTGGTTTTTTTAGTCTCCTACAACTGTTTACAATATCAAAAAACTATCAATTCAATCTAGTCAAGGTGGACCGACGACCTGGTGAAGGTCGCAAGAATCCGCTGGATGCGAGACGTGAAGGACCGATCGTTGGGGCGATAGCCTGCTGGATATATCCAGCTGTGGACGTCTTTCGGCTGAAATGATGATGATGATGATGAAACCTAGTTACAAAGATCTTCTCAAACCAAAATGTTATCATCACTATGATGGGTAATAACGCTGTTTGTAATAACGGTTCTAGATCATGTAATAATCAGAACTAATACCACATATTACTTATTAGGTACTTATTACAATTCAGCTAGATACACGCCAAACATCAACTGGCAAGGAGTCGCTATAAACCACCACAATAACCCTACTTATTTAGGAGTCACACTTGACAGAGCGTTGACGTTTAAAAATCATTGTTTGAAAACCAAACAAAAAGTCTGTTCCCGCAACAACCTACTTACGTCAACTACCTGGGCGCTTCACCAGGGTTACTCTAAACTATTGGCTTAGCACTCTGCTTCTCTGCGGGCGAATATGGGTGTTCAGTGTGGCACCGTTCCGTCCATGCCAAGGAAGTACATTTTTCGCTTACAGCTGGTATAGCCCCTCCACAGGTCCGAAGAGAAATTGCGTGTTCAGTGGAAAAACAAAAAAAGGAGACCGACTCAAGACATCCACTTGTCAGCGCCCAGCAAACAACACAGAGGCTGAAAAGTCGGCATAGTTTTTTTTAAATCGGCAGTGGCTCTACCAGGGTGCCCGGCTGAGGCCCATCGCAAACTGTGGCTTAAGACACTCCCACCACCCACTGACTACGTCCAGCCTAGTGAGCATCTTCCTGCGGGATACAACCTTCCCTGGTCCACTTGGAAGTCACTCAACCGATTTCGAAACCAAGTGGGAAGATTTAATTATAATCTTGGAAAATGGGGTTACATCAACAAAACGGCGACAGCGTGTGGCTGTGGGTAAGATCCTCAAACTATGCCTCACCTCTTATCCTGTCCTTTGTGCCCCAACACTTGCACTTCAAGCGACCTCTGCGCCGCCACTGATAACGCCGTAGAGGTTGCAAAGTTTTGGGCTTGCCAAGTCTGACAAAAGATTAGTCCTACAGTGGTTCTTTAAAACCTAAAGAAAATTTATTAGTTTTTGCTAATACCGCGTTCACACGAGTCCACTTTAGTCGTACAACTGCTTAATCGAAAAGCGATTCCAACCTTCTGAGCAGACTTCCAATAGTTTCAATCAAATTGAAACAACAAAATGTGTAACTTTCAAATTTTTTATTGAACAACAAGTGTTGTTCAACTAAAATCGAACCATGTGAACCCGCTATAATCGACTGCAGTAACTTACCTCTAACTTAGTTCAACTATATTCGGGCGGCTATTGCATAGATATTAACTAACTTTAGTCATCGACGTCCACTAATTACTGTACTATCAATCTAGATGGCTATTAGTCGTTCTATAATAGTTTGTACTGTTCAGACAAGAGTATATTTATGGTGATAAAACCAGTATAAGCAGAACCTGTCTTTTATGAAACTTACATACTAAGCCAGTTTTGCTTAAAATGGTCTTGTTACCACCGACGTGCAGCCGACTCTACTTTACCGCTTAAACGCTAATAAAAATGTTTTGTACAGTCAGCTGCATAGAAATATGGTTACTAGACTTATTGAAATGAAAAAGTGAATATAGAAAATATTTAATTGATTAGAACGTTTTTAATTTAATCAGTAAGAAAATTAATTATTATTTATTTATTTCCAATACTTATTTATGTACCATATTCTAGCAAATAAATATATTGAATTGAATTGAATTGAATTAACTTAACTTAAGCAGCTCATTACTGTCCTACTGCTGGGCACGGGCCTCTTCTCAGTACGAGAAGGCTAATGCCTTAGTCCACCACGCTGGCCTAGTGCGGGTTGGCGGACTACAAACACCATCGAGAACTGTATGGAGCACTCTCAGGTGTGCAGGTTTCCTCACGATATTTTCCTTCACCGTTAAAGCAAGTGATAATCGAATATAAATCCGCACATGAATTCGTAAAGTCAGAGGTGCGGGCCGGGATCGAACTTACACCCTCCTGCATGGAAGGCAAGCGTTCAACCACTAGGCTATCACAGCTTCTAATCAATCAACTCAGCCTATCGCAGTCCACTGCTGGACATAGGCCTCTCCCAAGTTGCGCCACAACGCTCGGTCCTCTGCCTTCCGCATCCAGTCCCCCCCAGCCACGTTCTTTAGGTCGTCGGTCCACCTGGCAGGGGGGCGCCCTACGCTGCGTTTGCCGATACGCGGTCTCCACTCAAGGACTCGTCTGCTCCAACGGCCATCGGTCCTTCGACAGACATGGCCAGCCCACTGCCACTTCAGCTTACTGATCCTACAAGCTATGTCGGTCACTCCGGTTCTTCTACGGATAATCTCGTTACGGATTTTATCCTTCAAAGAAACTCCAAGCATAGCTCGCTCCATAGCTCGCTGAGCGACTTTAAATTTGTGGACTAGCCCAACTGTCAGTGTCCACGTCTCGGCACCGTAAGTCATGACTGGCAGCTTCAGCTTCTAATATTTATACAATATTGATACATTATTCTACACGATACAATGATATTGCCGTACACGAAAACCGCTAAGGACTTATCTGTGTAACGGCAAGTCATTCATTTTACATTATATTTAAGACAATCAGTAAACCATGGACGAATAAAAATGGCCATTTTTTATTCGTCCGAGGAGTAAACATACAAAAATTAGGTGATGTTATGTTAAACAATAGATTAATATTCATACAAAATTTAGGTGATGTTATGTTATAACAATAGATTAAGGATAGTTAAGTTCAGGCGACACATGCATTTTGATGCGTTATTTATGGTAGTGAAACGTAAAAAAGCACATTCTGTAAACTGATTTTCGAATTGCGTTTAGGTAGTTATAGGTAGAAAAACTGGTTAAAGTAATCCATTGTCCATATTTTTCTCTAAAAACTAAGTTAAAGCCAGCGGGTCCCTTTAATAAACAAAATTCTGTTACTGGATTCCAGGCTATTTTATTTAAAAATTGTTTCGTAAATGGCTAGAACGTACGGTTTTCAATACACTGTCCGCTTAAGTCGCAAGGGACCACTAGTGCTCTAAATGATAGTACCAAAGCGAAACGGTCGGAACATTATTTTTAATAAAAGGTATCCTGGGATGTGAAATATAACGTTTGCAGGAGAAATTGACCGTAACGTTGTAATTGGCAATAATAAAAGTCATGTCCACGTACTTAATAATGCAAGAGTATATTATTATATACGTAAAGATGAAAGTATTATTTTTAAATTAATGAATGTATTATTTTTCAGTACCCAAATTCTCATAATTGTTTTACTTCTCATGATAAAAAGATGACAGCCAACCAATGATATTGAAACGTACAGATATGTTACTAGAACACGCAATCTTAAAACTTGAAAACGTTCTAATTGGGACGTTTTGCTATTAGTCCGCGTCAAGCAAGGCGTTGAGCGTGACTGGGTGGCAAAAAAATGCCGTCGTATGTGTACAAAAAGTGTACCATGACGCGAAAGTAACTTAAAGTAACTAACTTACTAAAGTTTTTTTAGTTTGAGTTGCGTTTGACCGCCATCTCACTTTGTACTGGTTTATGTGTATGTGTGCATACAGTTTTTTTTTTTAATGAGATCTGCTCTTGACCGCAATCTTGACAAATTGTCAAGATGTGGTCGACGATGGAGCGAGCAAACCTATTAGGTGCCGATTCACTGCAGCTTTAAAGGCGTCAGGGTTATAAGTGCCCGGAAATACAGATGCCCGGCAGTGAATTCTACAACTTGGCTGTGCGCATTATGAAAGAGCTTTCAAAGCGCTTGGTCCTGATAGTAGGGATTTCTACCAAATGTGGATGATATCCTGCAGTGCATCGTGTAGTCCGATGAAAGAAAGAAGATGGCGAAATAAGCTCATGGAGCTCTTGCGCAGTCTCCAAAGTACAGCCTGTAGAAAACCGACAGAAAAGCAACTGTGCGTCCATGGGCTAAGCTTGTAGCTTAGATTTTACTAGCAGTTCATCACCAATTAGCCCCAGCTCTTTTCGTTTGTTTTGTTAGGGTATAACGTATCTATACTTTTAAATATCATTGCAGCTAACTATGGTCCAAAAATTATGACATATTAATCCCTCAAGGGTTTTTAGACACGATCGTGTAAAGGCCTATAAGGACTTTTTTACATTTTAAAAAATACACCAGACTTTCGATTATATTTTAAAACTTAATAGGTATATCTTAAGTTTCTAAATTAAATAAAAAAGGTAGTTCTACTTACAGGAAAGATACTTGTTCTTATTCTTTATTGTACACCAGAAAAATACAGTATCAACTTATAAATAGAAATTACATGTACAAAGACACTTTATCCAAGACTGAGAACACCTTGATAAAATCGTAGACGTACATAAATATTCAAACGTACAAGATTGTTTTGAAGTAAAGCAGCGAATTATGTCGCCAACGACAGGGTTTAAAAAAAAAGTATTTTTCATGTAACTTCATTTAAAAAATATTTTGGTGTAAACATTTCTTCTTGGAAGTACTGTTATTATCAGATATCGGGTTAGATACAAGATCTATTCTTATCTCGTTAAAATTAGAGATTTTTTGATGTTAAAAAATAGGCTATACAGCGTTATTTTTAATTCACTAATACCTCTTCAAGGGATGAGTGTACTCATCAATTTGAACAACTTTTATTATGGGACCAACCACAGAAATAGATAGAATGGTTGTTTCCTACATTTCTGATTTATGTCAACACAAATGTAGGGAATAACTGTTGTTGTAAGTAAGTTGTTCAAATTGATGAGTACAGTCATCCCTTAAAGGATTACTGGTGAATTAAATATAACCCTGTATATTAGCTAAATTTGCGTCAACATCATCAGGCAGTAAAACTTATTTCCTAAGAGAAAAACCCAATTGCGAAAAACTGCCACTTTTTGCCCTTTTTCTATCTACAACTACAGCGAACTATATTTTACAGAATTAATAGTTTCTGATTAAACTACAGTACCTGTACTTCAATTGTTAAAAACTAATTTTCGATAAATGATGTATTCAGCGAGTAATAATTATTTTACTGATGGGGATGCCACTTGGCTGCTACGTGCGCTTTAAAATCCTTGCCGTATAATTTGTTATCATCCAAAGAAGCCGTGCACTTGATATGTATTACCTTTTCCGTTACACCTTGTATATCACCTATAAAATGACAAACCAACCAATCCTGATACCTACCATATTACCTATGGACAGCTTATCTGGAACCTATAGTATTATATTATCTGTGCTGGAACATAAATGACTGCCTCGTTGGTCTAGTAGTTGCAAGCGCGACTGCTGTGCGTGAGGTCCTGGGTTCGATTGCCGGGTCGGGCAAAGTGTTATTGGATTTATTCATTAGGAAATTCTCAGTAGCAGCTCGGAGTCTGGATTTGTGCCCGGTTAATGGCAATAGGTTCGCCCCCTATTACATGGGACTTACAACATAACTGGCGAAATGTGGGTGTAGTATACACCTTTGCCTATTCTTCGGGGAAATACAGGCGTGATGTTATGTTATGTTTTGTGCACGGAATACTTGACATTTCCTCTATGGTTTTGTGGAACATAAAATCTATGGAAAGATAAGGATTCCTATAAAATCATTACAATATTATTAGGAGAAAAGTATTGTTGGTTTCATAAGAATTACCATCAAAAGGGCTTTAAATGGGTGATAAGGAACCTTCAAGCAGTAGGAGTCATTGTGTATGTTATGGGATATGGGTCTCTGATTTGTACATAATTTCATCGGTTTTGGCAGCAGTCAAAGTTGTAGAACTTATGGAGTACTGTTATTGGAAGACGACATAACTTTTACGTTTAGAAGTCATATTTATCTGTTGCAGAACTTTCGTCCTGCTACAGATAAATAGATATGTTGTACACTTATTTTGGTAGAATAAATAAATAAATATTTGGGCACAAGAGAAAGTGCAATTCTTTATTTCCGGCACCACAAGGAACAATGACAATGACAAAACAAATGACAATGGATATAATACTTATAAATACTATTTTTTTTAAATAGGTACTTATAATACATAAGCAACACACAGACCAACACACACACTGAACACTGAACACTTATGTTCATCAAATAAATATTTGTGTCCTGTGGGAATCGAACCCACGACCTCGTGATCAGCAGTCCGACGATCGAACCACTAGACCACATAAATCGTCACAGAAGCACTTGGACTCCTTTTATTAGTATCTTCTGAACAATTAAGAGAATTCCTTATAATGTTATTCAAAACAATAAAAATATAACAAGCTAGCTGTAGAAAATATAAAATGTCCGACGGACGCGAAAGTCAAATTTAAAGCTTTAGAAAAAAATGTGGTGGCTCTGCTTCAAAAACAAGCCAAATGATATTGTAGAGAAATCACTACACTAGTTTCAAGTGCATCTGTTGCTGGGAATTTGGCCGGCTGTTGCTGACTGCATATGGTATACTAAGCTCAAACAGATTCATAGAATATTTTGATCAGATCTGGTTTTTGAGTTTTAGATACCTAAATTCAAAACAGAAAAAACACATGTACCAGGCCCCTCAGAAAGTATTGCGAAAAAAAGTTTTTATATATGGGAGACTGGCCAGTTATAATGTTTTTCGAAAATATGATTATTTATAAGTAAAAATAAGTAAGTTCCAATTTCAAAATTTCCCTCCACATTTTTTGCGAGTTAATTCAAAGTATTGTGTCTCACTGAAATATGGATCTGCGCCGGGAACATTTTAGAGCTATGATTTTATATGATTTCAAGTGTCGCCTGAAACCGGATGAATCGTACGATAGACTTCAAATGGCATTCATGGATGAAGGCCCTTCCAAGGCAACCGTGTATCGTTGGTATAACGAATTCAAGCGCGGTCGACCAACTTTGGGGGATGACGAAAGAAGCGGTCGCCCTTTGACGGCTGTTACCGAAGAAAACGTGCTAGCAGTGAAAAATTTAATCCAAGACAATAGGCGAATTACATATCAGGAGATTCAACACATATTGAAGATTGGATCGGGAAGCGTTCACGAGATTCTACACAGCCATCTTCGCGTGAGGAGGATAGTATCACGCTGGGTGCCGCACAACCTCACCGATGCTCAGAAGCAGGCCCGGGTGGAATGGTGCCGTGATATGCTTAACAAATTTGAAGCAGGCTCGTCTCGGCGTGTTTACGACATCGTTACAGGTGATGAGTCCTGGATTTATCAATACGACCCAGAAACCAAGCGCCAGTCGACTGTTTGGGTGTTTCAAAATGAGCCAACGCCTACCAAAGTGAAGCGATCTAGAAGCGGGGGTAAGATTTTGATCGCTAGCTTTTTTAATTTGACTGGCCACTTGGTATCAATTCCCTTACGGGATCAAAGAAGCATTAATGCCGAATGGTATACTACCAAATGTTTGCCAGAAGTTTTCTCTGTTATAAGCAACAAGCGACCAAACACAGGGCTCCGCGGGCTACTGCTCCACCACGACAATGCACCTGCGCACACCGCACTCAAAACGAGGGACTTCCTGGACAGCACGCCAGTCAAACTCCTGGGTCACCCTCCTTACAGCCCTGATCTAGCACCGTGTGACTTCTTTTTATTCCCAAAAATAAAAAATCAGCTCAAAGGGATACAATTTTCGTCGCCGGAAGATGCGCTGGCTGCGTTCGAGCAGGCTGTAAACGAGGTGTCTGCGGCGGACTGGAAAAAGTGTTTTGAAAACTGGTTTAGGCGCATGAATCTTTGTATAGAGGCTGGTGGAAAGTACTTTGAAAAGATTTGATAAAAATATATGTACGTATAGAACAATTTTTTTTAGTTTCGCAAAACTTTCTGAGTGTCCCACGTATATACGAAGAAAAATATATTTAAAATACACATTTACACATACTCTCCTTATTTATGTAAAAAAATGTTTTGGATTGTTCAAACAACTTCTGCTAGATGTACTCATGTCGCAAAAACTTAAGATATTTATTTAAATTAAATGATGAAAATAATTTGAGCTTAATGAAAAAAATTTCTGACTGTAGATTTGAAAATAATTTGTCATAAGGAAACGGTATCAACCATTAACTTCGCGGCAACAGAAAATAAATTTTAAAATTAAATTTTGTAAACTAGTGTTATCAATTCGAGAGCGTTTTTTTTGGCACAAAATCATGAATAGAACAACCATTTTCATAACCTTCAATGTGAACAGTAATATTCTAAACATTTCCTGCCCTGAATTTTGTATGGGAATAAAATTTAAGGTATTATTAAAGGTCCAACAATTTAATAAAAGCTCACTTAATTCTGTAGCGAATTTGAAAATTCTTTTTTTCTAAATTGCCAGCTTCCTGGCTGACTTTTTCCTTTTCTTGTTGATACCTTCACTGGTTTTATTAAATTCAGTTTTTTAATTATTAATCGTTATGATTAGTAACAGTTGCACGCTTTCTCATAGACAACAACGTAGGTACTGAGTACAAAATGGAAAGTATATTGAGTAAGTCGTAACAAATGATTGACTATTTGACAACGTCTGTGGTGTAGTGGTGCGAGTGTCGGACTACTAATCACGAGGTCGTGGGTTCGATTCCCACAGGACACAAATATTTGTGTGATGAACATAAGTGTTTATCTTGGTCTGGGTGTTTCTTTGTGTATTATAAGTATGTACTTACAAAAAAAAAAACCTAAGTATTATATCCATGGTCTAGTACCCATAGTACAAGCTCTACTTAGTTTGGGACTAGATGGTGCTGTGTAAAAATTTCCCAACTATTTTATATTTATTTATTTATTTACTATGAAGAAATTGCTGTTTACACCCTAATCACACTTATTATAAATGTGAAAGTAACCCTCTCTGTCTGTCTGTATATGTGTCTGTTTGTTACCTTTCCACAAATAAAACCAAGCCCGTACAGCGATTTTTATTCATCATCATCACATCATCATTTCAGCCGAAAGACGTCCACTGCTGGACATAGGCCTCCCCCAAGCATTGCCACAACGACCGGTCCTGTGCCTTCCGCATCCAGCGGATTCCCGCGACCTTCACCAGGTTGTCGGTCCACCTTGTGGGGGGCCTACCCACGCTACGCCTTCCAGTACGCGGTCGCCACTCCCGAACTTTACTGCCCCATCGGCCATCCGTTCTGCGAGCAATGTGCCCCGCCCACTGCCACTTAAGTTTGGCAATTCTTCGGGCTATGTCGGTTACTTTCGTTCTCCTGCGAATCTCCTCATTTCTCATTCGATCACGCAGGGACACTCCGAGCATAGCCCTCTCCATTGCCCTTTGAGTGACTTTGAGCCTTCTTATCAGGCCCATTGTGAGCAACCACGTTTCAGTACCGTAAGTAATTACTGGCAACACACACTGGTCAACTTCACTGGTCACTTTCGTCTTGAGACACTGCGGTATTTATTATGATGATTTTTATTCGCACTGTTTTTATTCGCGCACTGAGATGATTTTTCCACCGCGATTTTAATCACCAGTGCAAGCACCTGAATCCAGTGTTACAAATTTTGGGAAAAAAATCGTGCGAGTAAAATCGCTGTGAAATTTTGTAAAGAGGTATTGTAAAAAAGGGTTCCTTCAGCTGGTAATAAAACTAATCGACTGTAATTATTGACGCTGGTATATTGGAATCAGTTCTACAAAGGATTGCAGCCCGACAAATCAACAATTAAATAAAATAGGTGTTGTCAGATGGACGTAAAATTTTAAAGTGTTTTGTAATTGAATAAAACCAGCCAAGTGCAAGTCGGACTCACGCAGTAAGGGTTCCGAACCACCCATCGACCTGATACCCAATAGAAACTGATTTAATTTACGAGAGTTTATCAAAAGACATCAACGCATCGTGTGCCTAATATGTATTTTTGCATCTCTTTCTCTCGCAGGAACCACCATATACCAGGCCCCTCAGAAAGTATTGCGAAAAAAAGTTTTTATATATGGGAGACTGGCCAGTTATAATGTTTTTCGAAAATATGATTATTTATAAGTAAAAATAAGTAAGTTCCAATTTCAAAATTTCCCTCCACATTTTTTGCGAGTTAATTCAAAGTATTGTGTCTCACTGAAATATGGATCTGCGCCGGGAACATTTTAGAGCTATGATTTTATACGATTTCAAGTGTCGCCTGAAACCGGATGAATCGTACGATAGACTTCAAATGGCATTCATGGATGAAGGCCCTTCCAAGGCAACCGTGTATCGTTGGTATAACGAATTCAAGCGCGGTCGACCAACTTTGGGGGATGACGAAAGAAGCGGTCGCCCTTTGACGGCTGTTACCGAAGAAAACGTGCTAGCAGTGAAAAATTTAATCCAAGACAATAGGCGAATTACATATCAGGAGATTCAACACATATTGAAGATTGGATCGGGAAGCGTTCACGAGATTCTACACAGCCATCTTCGCGTGAGGAGGATAGTATCACGCTGGGTGCCGCACAACCTCACCGATGCTCAGAAGCAGGCCCGGGTGGAATGGTGCCGTGATATGCTTAACAAATTTGAAGCAGGCTCGTCTCGGCGTGTTTACGACATCGTTACAGGTGATGAGTCCTGGATTTATCAATACGACCCAGAAACCAAGCGCCAGTCGACTGTTTGGGTGTTTCAAAATGAGCCAACGCCTACCAAAGTGAAGCGATCTAGAAGCGGGGGTAAGATTTTGATCGCTAGCTTTTTTAATTTGACTGGCCACTTGGTATCAATTCCCTTACGGGATCAAAGAAGCATTAATGCCGAATGGTATACTACCAAATGTTTGCCAGAAGTTTTCTCTGTTATAAGCAACAAGCGACCAAACACTGGGCTCCGCGGGCTACTGCTCCACCACGACAATGCACCTGCGCACACCGCACTCAAAACGAGGGACTTCCTGGACAGCACGCCAGTCAAACTCCTGGGTCACCCTCCTTACAGCCCTGATCTAGCACCGTGTGACTTCTTTTTATTCCCAAAAATAAAAAATCAGCTCAAAGGGATACAATTTTCGTCGCCGGAAGATGCGCTGGCTGCGTTCGAGCAGGCTGTAAACGAGGTGTCTGCGGCGGACTGGAAAAAGTGTTTTGAAAACTGGTTTAGGCGCATGAATCTTTGTATAGAGGCTGGTGGAAAGTACTTTGAAAAGATTTGATAAAAATATATGTACGTATAGAACAATTTTTTTTAGTTTCGCAAAACTTTCTGAGTGTCCCACGTATGTCTATGTTTGCCCGATTTTTAGTGTTTTTTGCTAAACTACATAGTATGCACTATAATCAGATTAAGTTTGACGCTAGTATATATTACTGTTTTGAAGATATAGCAGGAACAAAAACGTTGAAAAAAATTTATGTTTTTCCGAGGTTTCTTGTAAGCCTAAAAAAGTCTTTGGTTTTAGACTTTTTTTATTTTAAGTACTTGTCGTGATAGGGATCATAGCAACACATAGTCTGAGAAAATTTTAACCGGCTACGTATTACCGCAATAAAAATACAACCCTATGACAGACAGATGGACGGACAGCGTAGCGAGAGTAATAAGGTCCCGTTTGGCAACTTTTCTATACGGAACCCTAAAAAGCAATGTTTCCATAACCAGTTCAACTGTCCCGCTCAACCGCCCCGCGCGTCTGCCGCCACCCGCGGACGCCATGCGCGGGTGCGGTCCACTTCGTGTAAAATAATGTCCGCTGTCAAATATTATTTTAGGTGGATCGCATCGGGTATCCTGAAACCTAGAGGAGGACATACTTAGGGTTCTTTTTATCCTGGAAAGATCAATTCTCAAGGGATGCGCGAAAACGTTTTTTCTGTGATAAACTGAATTACCCACGTGCGAAGCATTACACAGAAGCTAGTTATTTATAAGTAATATGTATTGTTCGCCGTATCCGTTGAATCGAACTGAAAGAATGTACCATTGACACGATAGAACCATTAACAAAACTTTCAGATCTTTCAAGGTCCTGCTCATGGTATAATAACACCAGTTAGTCTCTTCCCGTGACAGCTAGGTCACGTGATTGCCTCCGTACTACGTCATCGGCCGTGGAGCCAATAGCGGGCTGTTAGCCTGACACTTGTCAGTTTGATGTGCTGCCACTTTGTGAAAATAAATTACCCGAGCAAAATGCATTTTTTCATTTACTTTCTTCTATAAAGAATCACTTTATAACTAGTAATTTAATATAGTTTCCTTTATTAACTGATTAGATGAATAGCACGAGATAACAAATAGTTAGGCTAGTTAGGAATTTATTTTATATTCATTATGAACAAATATCTCCTTAAGCATATTGAAGATATCAATCAATGGCAGCACTGATCGTGACGTGACGTAGCTTGGAGGCATCGCGCTGTCATTGCGGGAAGAGAATACCTGGTGAAACATCTTATTATACCCATGGTATAATAACACCAGGTAGTCTCTTCCCGTGACAGCTAGGTCACGTGATTGCCTCCGTACTACGTCATCGGCCGTGGAGCCAATAGCGGGCTGTTAGCGTGACACTTGTCAGTTTGATGTGCTGCTACTTTGTGAAAATAAATTACCCGAGCAAAATGCATTTTTTCATTTACTTTCTTCTATAAGAATCACTTTTTAACTAGTAATTTAATATAGTTTCCTTTATTAACTAATTAGATGAATAACACGAAATAACAAATAGTTAGGCTAGTTAGGAATTTATTTTATATTCATTATGAACAAAAATACATTGGTGGTGTGGTGCCGGACGCAAAGAATTGCACCACCCTTATCTCTTCTCATGGGTGTCGTAAAAGGCGACTAAGGGATTCACCAGAGGATGGGCAGCAGCGTTCTCTGAGTATTTAACCAACCAACTGCGATCGCCAACCCGCCTGCCAAGCGTGGCGATTATGGCATATCCCCCCAACATTTGCTTGGGGGAGGCCTATGTCCAGCAGTGGACGTCTTAAGGCTGAAATGATGATGATGATGAACAAAAATCTCCTTAAGTATATTGAAGATATCAATCAATGGCAGCACTGATCGTGACGTAGCTTGGAGGCATCGCGCTGTCATTGTGGGAAGAGAATACCTGGTGAAACATCTTATTATACCATGATTATACCATGGTCCTTCTAATATAACCTGAAAGGTAGCAATAACTTAGCCTAAAAAACTAAACACGTGCCCAGAATCCAGTACCAATATAAATTTACAACCAACTCATCTCTCCACTGTGTCGTAAAAGTAAGCCCTCCTTAACTTAAACATAAAATATCAACGAAATAATATTCCGCTACGTCAGAGCAACAAAGGAATATGAGATTTCTCCATTTGTCATTTCAATTGTATAAACACATCAGAATTTGCAAAGAGCGAGAACATGTTTTTGCCGTCTACAAAATTACATAGTACTCAGCCTTTTAAGCCCTAATGTAGACGAGTCAGACTACTAGGTACTTTTAATCAGTCACCAAAGGACAATGAGTCAAAACGTCCCCCCAAACTGCATCAACCAACAATCTTAAATGTATCTCAGTCGAAGCGTCTTGATACGGTGATCAATTTTTACTATGGCGACTTTCCTCAAATGTACGAGATATTCCGGGAATACGTCAGAACGTCTCCCCAAACTGCATCAACCAACAATCTGAAATGTATCTCAGTCGAAGCGTCTTGATACGGTGATCAATTTTTACTATGGCGACATTCCTCAAATGTACGAGATATTCCGGGAATACGTCAGAACGTCTCCCCAAACTGCATCAACCAACAATCTGAAATGTATCTCAGTCGAAGCGTCTTGATACGTTGATCAATTTTTACTATGGCGACATTCCTCAAATGTACGAGATATTCCGGGAATACGTCAGAACGTCTCCCCAAACTGCATCAACCAACAATCTGAAATGTATCTCAGTCGAAGTATCTTACTACGATGATTACTTTTTACTACTGTGACATACCTCAAACATACGGGATCATCAACTCAGCCTATCGCAGTCCACTGCTGGACATAGGCCTCTCCCAAGTTGCGCCACAACGCTCGGTCCTCTGCCTTCCGCATCCAGTCCCCCCCAGCCACGTTCTTTAGGTCGTCGGTCCACCTGGCAGGGGGGCGCCCTACGCTGCGTTTGCCGATACGCGGTCTCCACTCAAGGACTCGTCTGCTCCAACGGCCATCGGTCCTTCGACATACATGGCCAGCCCACTGCCACTTCAGCTTACTGATCCTACAAGCTATGTCGGTCACTCCGGTTCTTCTCCGGATAATCTCGTTATGGATTTTATCCTTCAAAGAAACTCCAAGCATAGCTCGCTCCATAGCTCGCTGAGCAAACATGCGGGATGTCGTGTTGGATTACCGTCCCATCGGATTATGAGAGTGATGGAATAGAAAGTCCACCATTTGCGCATACACTTGTGTACTAATATGTCCCGCGCAGATGGCTAGTCTCCGTTGAGATTGGCCGCTGTAACATCAACTCACTGCATTCATATTACCAAATTCTTGATACGTTGTCGTTTTTATTCTTATTCTTATTCTTTATTGCACACAAGAAAATCACAACAATACAATAGTTTTGAAATTACATTGTACATGTAATTTCAGTTTTCTACCAGCAAACTTTTGAGTTATAGAGCAAATATAAAATGTAAAAAAATGTAATGTCTTTTTTGTCATATTTTATATCTT
Organism: Asteroscopus sphinx; assembly: GCA_949699075.1. Taxonomy (NCBI): domain Eukaryota; kingdom Metazoa; phylum Arthropoda; class Insecta; order Lepidoptera; family Noctuidae; genus Asteroscopus; species Asteroscopus sphinx. The sequence goes on from OX453013.1 coordinate 21,189,414, forward strand.
TCAGTCTCCTAGTTAGTGATAATCGGTAAGAGTTGGACAAACTCGTACATTTTTCTTTTGTCGGAAATTGTCTCGCCGATTCTTGTTGGTCTGATTATAATGGGTCGTACTATACCAACGTACCCTCGGAACGTTATTTCTGTGAGAATAAATGTTAACCCTCCTCCGAATGCGAAGACGTCTTCGTTGCCTTTTGTTTCGGAAATAGAGACAAATGAATGGCTGACACAATTAATAAGTAAAGGCAAGTGCTTCGAAACGTAGATGGAAGTGCTTTCAAGTTTCTAGATTAGAAAGCGGAAAGAAACTATTTTAAGTTAAGTAAAATTGAATTTGTAGTCTAACTATAAGTCTTTTATACTCTGTTTTTATACTTTAAAAGCTTTAAAGCGTAGAACTTGATCTTAGCTAGAGGTTTCAGAGAATTTATCCTAAGCGATACACAACTTTACTTTTTGTTTACGGAATAGTTTCTTCAGAATCACAAGGAAAATCGATTAGGATAGTATTTACATAACATGTCACATTTAAACCAAAAAATAGGTTTCTAAAAACTCAATTTGGTCTTCTTCTTCGTGTCAATGATTCTCATGTATTTCACACCAAATTCATGTGATATTTGGCCACCTCTATGCCGTTGCAGTCTCAATTTAGTTATTCTAGTGTATTGTGATAAGAAGGCTCAAAGTCACTCAAAGGTCAATTGAGAGGGCTATGCTCAGAGTGTCCCTGCGTGATCGAATCAGAAATGAGGAGATTCGCAAGAGAACGAAAGTAACTGACATATCCCCAGCGACAACACAGCCCCGAAGAATTGCCAAACTTAAGTGGCAGTAGGCGGGGCACATTGCTCGCAGAACGGATGGCCGATGGGGCAGTAAAGTTCTGGAGTGGCGACCGCGTACAGGAAGGAGCAGCGTGGGTAGACCCCGCACAAGATGGACCGACGACCTAGTGAAGGTCGCGGGAATACGCTGGATGCGGAAAGCGCAGGACCGGTCGTTGTGGTGATGCTTGGGGGACACCTATGTCCAGCAGTGGACGTCTCTCGGCTGAAATGATGATGATGATGAGTGTATTGTGAATAGGGCCGTAAGGTCCAAGAAGTTCAGCTCGATTAGTTTCCGTGCATCAGGTAGCAAGCCATTTTTCACTTTTTCCACTACCTACTGGGAAACTCACAGTAATTCTAAATAAAAGCGTGTAATTTTGGGATTTAGAAAAAAAGCTATCCCAATCGATTCTCCAATTTGAGGCAATTTGAGAAACTAGTCTGTTCGGAATCACTATTCCGAACAGACTAGTTTCTCAAATTGCGTAAATAAAAAGTAACTTTGTATAAAAACCGGCCAAGAGCATGTCGGGCCATGCTCAGTATTATAGGGTTCCTTAAGTAGGTGTTACAAACAAATCAAATCGAATATTAATCACGGCTATTTTAGTTTTTGCAATAGACGGCAGCATTGGCGACTCAGAGAGTGATGTCAGTAGCCGCTAGATGGCACTATACAGTGCCAAATGTAATACACAGCACTTGACGGCAGCATTGGCGACCCAGAGAGTGTTGTACGACGCCGCTAGATGGCGCCAAATTTAAGAAGTGTGTCGTCAACATAACACAAAGTTACTTTTTGTGATTTTTTCAAATAGAAAGTAGCTAAAGGAGCATTATTTGCTATGATCATTTTTCTCTAAGGTCAATGACCTTTGAACTAGGACGTTTTAAGTATTTTTCAGTTTTCTGTCTATAACTCAAAAAATTATAATCACATTATACTCGAAATAATCTACGTTGCATAGTTTAGAAATGGCAGGGGGGGGACACATTGCAAGCCACTTTGGCGGGCTATATTTCGCAGATGGTACACCTGATAAAAAAGTGTTGTATGAAATATTCCTTCATTTTAGTAGACCTATTCAATGATACCCCACACGAGGGGGTGCAGCGAAAAAATTTTTTTTTTCCCCATTTCACATATAGGGGCGCCACCCCTAAAGAACGTAAAAACTATTTTTTATTCTTTTAAAATTGAGATCTATATGCAGACTATTTTTTAACAAAATTTCATTTACTTATGTTTATAACTGTAGAAGTTATTAAGCTGTAAAGGATTAGGACAGACGGACAGACGGACAGACGGACAGACGGACGGACATGACGAAACTATAAGGGTTCCTTGTAGGACTTCGGAACCCTAAAAAGCGCTAAACTAAATAAGTACAAACCCAGCGTATGAAGAAATAAAACCGTTTTACGAAGGCTTATTCACCGAAATTCAAAACAATTGCGAGCAAACTAACCCGGAATGTTCACCGTATTCAATCATATTCAAGGTTCTCAAATAGCCTTTTTAATTTGATCATTACTTTACTAGCTAGTTTTAATAATTTGAAGAATTGGTCGGATTTGAAAAAATGTTACATAAGGCGCCATACGTTCAGATAAGTAAGGCGGAGTAAGAACCACGCGGATTGTACAATCTGCGAGGTTAAGCTGCACTTGCTGCGGTAAGTCCGTGGATGGGTGCCCGTTTCGTTACAAATCGAGACCCCTTCGAGCCTCGGAGAGCACGTTAAGCTGTCGGTCCTGCTCCCCGATTAAGAACCACACGATAAAGGTGGTTTCAAACCGGCGAGGCAAGGATTGGATGGGATGAGCGTGAATTGAAATCTCGCTGACCCTTTCACACCAAAAGATGTATATCGCGAGCTTGCAGTGTGCCGCGCTGCCACGCCGTGTCGCGATGTACAGTCAGCTGCATTAATTAGTTACTCCACTTACGTATAAACTCTAGAATAAGAGGGATAATGTATACATCGTGGGTCGGCGCTTGTCGGCGCGAGACATCGCGAGGCAGAGCGTGGCAAAGCGAGACTGCGCGGGTCCTCGATGGCCGGTGCGATATTTGTGTATCCGTTTTGCAAAGTAATACGTGGGACACTCAGAAAGTTTTGCGAAACTAAAAAAAATTGTTCTATACGTACATATATTTTTATCAAATCTTTTCAAAGTACTTTCCACCAGCCTCTATACAAAGATTCATGCGCCTAAACCAGTTTTCAAAACACTTTTTCCAGTCCGCCGCAGACACCTCGTTTACAGCCTGCTCGAACGCAGCCAGCGCATCTTCCGGCGACGAAAATTGTATCCCTTTGAGCTGATTTTTTATTTTTGGGAATAAAAAGAAGTCACACGGTGCTAGATCAGGGCTGTAAGGAGGGTGACCCAGGAGTTTGACTGGCGTGCTGTCCAGGAAGTCCCTCGTTTTGAGTGCGGTGTGCGCAGGTGCATTGTCGTGGTGGAGCAGTAGCCCGCGGAGCCCTGTGTTTGGTCGCTTGTTGCTTATAACAGAGAAAACTTCTGGCAAACATTTGGTAGTATACCATTCGGCATTAATGCTTCTTTGATCCCGTAAGGGAATTGATACCAAGTGGCCAGTCAAATTAAAAAAGCTAGCGATCAAAATCTTACCCCCGCTTCTAGATCGCTTCACTTTGGTAGGCGTTGGCTCATTTTGAAACACCCAAACAGTCGACTGGCGCTTGGTTTCTGGGTCGTATTGATAAATCCAGGACTCATCACCTGTAACGATGTCGTAAACACGCCGAGACGAGCCTGCTTCAAATTTGTTAAGCATATCACGGCACCATTCCACCCGGGCCTGCTTCTGAGCATCGGTGAGGTTGTGCGGCACCTAGCGTGATACTATCCTCCTCACGCGAAGATGGCTGTGTAGAATCTCGTGAACGCTTCCCGATCCAATCTTCAATATGTGTTGAATCTCCTGATATGTAATTCGCCTATTGTCTTGGATTAAATTTTTCACTGCTAGCACGTTTTCTTCGGTAACAGCCGTCAAAGGGCGACCGCTTCTTTCGTCATCCCCCAAAGTTGGTCGACCGCGCTTGAATTCGTTATACCAACGATACACGGTTGCCTTGGAAGGGCCTTCATCCATGAATGCCATTTGAAGTCTATCGTACGATTCATCCGGTTTCAGGCGACACTTGAAATCGTATAAAATCATAGCTCTAAAATGTTCCCGGCGCAGATCCATATTTCAGTGAGACACAATACTTTGAATTAACTCGCAAAAAATGTGGAGGGAAATTTTGAAATTGGAACTTACTTATTTTTACTTATAAATAATCATATTTTCGAAAAACATTATAACTGGCCAGTCTCCCATATATAAAAAACTTTTTTTCGCAATACTTTCTGAGGGGCCTGGTATAAATACTCTATTCATGCAGCAATATAATTTAATGTTATACCAACAAATATTTCAATTCTTGCCTCATACATCCACGCGCGTTCTGACCTTTCACACCAAATATGGGCGTGACGAGAATTGGAAATTTGCCATACAATTTTTTATTCTGGCTCGGCCCATCCACTCCACGCCTCACCGATGTGAAACCACCTTAACGTGTGGTTCTTAGTCGGGAAGCCGGTTACGGTTACATACAAAAATCTATGGCAGTCTTTACGGGTAGTCAGAGCCTGAAAGTCTGACAACTGGTCTAACCTCCGAATTACCCAGTAACTGGGTTGCGGGGGTTGGTAGTCGCTCCATGTAAAATACTGATGTTCAGCCGCATCAGACTGGAAGCCGACCCCAATATAATTGGGAAAAGGCGCAGAAGATGAGTTTTTCAAAGCTAACAAAATCAAAAACTGTTTAGTATATTCTTCTTCTATCGTGTCGACATGAGCTACATAATGATAATAGCTCATGCCGTGGGGAAAAGATTAGCCAGTCAGCAGGTTGGTAGCGGGGCTGACTGCCCAGGGTGCGCCGGACGATCAATTAAATATCGTAACTCGTGGAGGCTCTTTAAATGCACCTCTTTAATGCAGTTAAGTATATATGAAGCGTTCATAAATAAATTGATTATAAAATATCTTACTATAAAATATTGAGAAATATTCTCATCATCTTGTTAATAAATATTTGTTCAAGATATAGATAGAAACTCTATGATTCTGTTGACGTGAAATCATGTCTTCAAATAAAATTCCAACATCTCAAGTGAATCTTAGATATCTCTCTCAATTACTTGCTATAATACCATTTTGATATATACCAAAAATATTTAAAATTAATTGATAGCACTTAGCCTAAGCACTGACTTCAAAGATAAATCTAAATAATTAACTTTTTGGAAACGGTTGAATTATTTTAAAATGTTTTACAAGTTATTGCGATTTTCATTGAAAATATCTTGTGAAAATCAATTGGATCCTAAACAGTAATTTAGGCAAATGGAGCAAATTTTTATGTGTACATGATTTTTATGAATGAAACGACATTTTGGTATCATAAGGCCAATTCTCGTAATTAAAATGTGTAAAATATACCTAGTTCAGATCTAATTTTAACATAAGTGTTTGTGTTGGTCTGGGTGTTTCTTAAGTATTATAAGTACCTAGTATGTATTAACAAAAAAAAATACCGAAGTATCATATCCATTGTCCAGTACCCAGACAAACTGAGCCTTCGGTCAAAGGTACGTCGGTAAAAGAAGCCATCGGCAAATAGTGTTTCGACGAAAAATAATTCGGGGAAACGTGCGTCGGCTAAATGTACATTCGACCAAGTGTTGCATCGGGGAATGATACGTTCGACGAATAGTTGTCGGTAAAACGTGTTTCGGTGGATCGTATTTCGGTGAAACGTAGTGCTCCCCCATAGTACAAGCTCTGCTTAGTTTGGGACTAGATGGTGTTGCCCAAAAACATTTAAAATAAAATCTCAATTTTATCATCATCAACTCAGCGTATCGTAGTCCACTGCTGGACACAGGCCTCTCCCAAGTTGCGCCACAGTTGGCATTACCCAGTAACTGGGTTGCAGGAGTCTGATGGCAGTCGCTCCGTGTAAAATACTGACTAATAATGTCAACGCGCAGTGTTGGAAAATATGTGTCTGTATATTTGTCTATACATATATGTTACTTGTGTTCGCAATCTGAAGACTAAGACTGAAGAAACGTCCTAATTAGGACGTTTTTCTATGAATCCGTAACAATTAAGGTGCCGAGAGTGACCGGTGATAAAAAAATGCCGTAGTGTGTGTACAGAGTGTTCCAATTATGACGCGAAAGTAACTTGAAGTAACCAACTTACTTTATATAAGTTTATGTGTATTGTGTTGCCGCTTCGTACGGAACATTGTTTTCGTTGGTTTTGTTAGGGTATGACATATCTATACTTTTAAATATCATTGATTCAGATATAAAAAGTAAAAATGCTCTTTTTTATCCAGTATACCTTATTTTACTAAGCTTTAAGACTAAGTATTTTTTTGTAGCAAAAAAATGTGGCAACGCTATTAATTTTATTCTCCTAAAACCACTATAAACGTACGTCCCACACCAGTTAATTACTTACAGAACTCGGTCCTGGGTTTCAAACTAGATCCCGAAGTGCCAAGTTCGTGAATGACAAAGTGAATAAAAACAAGTAAGAAAAGGATTAGGACTTTGAAGATAAAAATAGACCTTATCGACATCGATTCGCCTTTAGTTTAAGTAAGACGGATTTTTAGAACCTTTTAAGTTAACCTTTCATCTTTATAAATCCATTTTGCATTTAATGGACTCAACATGTGTGCTTTTTAAATCTCAGAGCCTGTTTTTGGTACATTATCTATTATCAGATTTATCTGATTATAATGTTCTATTATCAGCATAGACATAGTAAAAAATATAGACGAAGTGCTGCAAACAATCATATTGAAGCCAAAACAACTATGCTCCTTCGTGTATAACCAGCGCTCACGCACTCACTACGAACCTGAAGGATATTTGCTTTCACGATGCTTACTGGACGATGCCGCGACATGAGTGGGGTGAGCACGGTTTGAGGAGCATGATTGTGCGTGAGCTCTGGTTGTACATGAAGGATAATGGTTTTTTTTGGCTTCATTATGATTGTTCACAGCATTTCGTCTATATTTTTACGACGTCTGTGATTATCAGTTAATTTAAAAAAAAACCACGACATTAAAATACTCATTGAATTTATTTAGAGTCACTCTTCTTAATTATATTAAAACCGAAGTAATGAAAAAATACAAATAGATCATTGAAAGAAGATAGAAAAAAAAAAATATTCACGTAACGTAAATAAAATGGAACTCGCGGGGTGTAATAATGAAATGCCATTTCGCTGTGTTTATTCTTCTTTGAAGAGAAATGAAAGGTGAAATAGAAGCATGTGATAGAGTATTATATATGAAGACGCTATTGTATTCAAATGTGGAATATCAGTTATCGATTTTATGATAATATATGCCTTTGGCGTGCTCTTTGCTGCAGTGTGAACTTCAAAATTTTACTTGGCATACAAGTAAAGTTGACTGCATGATGAGACTGTATATTTTAACTTCTGTAATATGTATGCTCGCGTCATGCTCGTCAAAGGGTGCCATTTTTCAGGACAGTTCAGCTCCTGCCTACATGGTAAGGCAATTTTTAAAGTCATTGTTAATCTTGTTTGCTTATTATTTGGTATTGATATAGGTATAACAATCTTAAATCTTTGCACAAGTAGAATAAGCTTCTTTGTACATGTTATTTCGAGGCATTCCAGGAACAGCAACTGCTTGATTAGCACCTGAGCGAATCGCACCTGACGTTTTCCATGAAAAGCTACTTTCAATATTTCAATACTTAGTAAAATAAAATAAAAACAATAACGTTTATTTCACCAACAATTTATACAACCACTTATAGCAAAACTTATGGGCTAATATTTACGTACACAACATGGGAGCATCTATATCCGAAGTAGGACAGGTCCTGTATCTCGGTATACAGCGCCATACCCCTCAAACATTAGGCAAAAATAACAACAATAGCCAAAACAGACATGTAAAGATGCATTAATATTCTAGACTTAAAATGCTTGTCCAGAGATGTGGGTGTAGGTGTGGGGGTGTGTGTGCGTGTGTGTTTTGTATAGTGAAGATTGGGGAAAGGTTGGGGGATTCTCGAGTTATAGTGTGTTTTTAATACCGAAAAACAAAACACAACATTAATCATTTTCATCAATTAGCTTTGTATAATAACAAGTTCTCAGTTTCCTCATAAGACCGACTAAGTAGATAGTTTTGCAACTTCTTCTTGCATAATGATTTGTTAAGGGGATATATCTATAGGTCCTTATTTATTTTATCGTACTTATAATACACTCTTGGATTATTCTGGTGTACAATAAAGAATAAGAATAATAATAAGGATGACCGATTCTTCCTGTAACATATCCATCGAGTTTCTTACCGGTTCTTTTCCATAGGGTCTACTATTTGGAATCATTCAACTATAATTAATCGAAAATTCATAAGCACCCGTAATTTTATTAGGTCTATTTAAATAAAAATCAGTGACTGTCGAACTGACTGACTCACATACTATCTAATGCATATCCAGAATCCATGCGTCTCGATACTTTTAAGTTCTTTTAAAACTCAACCTCGAAGGGAGTTCAAAGTTCACGCAGACGAAAGCTTGTGTTTATTTTAACGTAACAAAGGCTAGGGATAAAATAGGGGGAAATCCTTATGGATATCCTCCATCTGGGGAAGGCGGAGGGATGTGTGGGACTCTTACTGAATAAAACCACATGGTAGCCATCCTCAGAACATAATAGAGGAGGTCCGAGAACTCTCTCCGCTATTGGACCGCACCGATATAATTCCAGAGCTACGCCTTTGGCACGTTCTGGGAACACTATTGTGGGTGTTTCATATGTATTCAAGCATGTATTTACAAAATAAAGTATATAAGTATCATATCGATTGGCATAGTACAAGTTCTGTTTAGTTTGGGGGTGTCCCAAAAATATTTATTTATTTATATTTATTGTTTCTCCAACAACAGCAAGCGATCACCGCGTGCTGCTGTCCTCCCCAGGGTCATTTAATGTCTCGAGTTACCTGATTTTTAGCATCCACGATCCCGAAGGTGCCCGTAGGTAGGTACCTAACTATCCTGTTTTCTATACGCAGACTAAAATAAACACATATACGTAGATTCTAGCTTGTACTCATTTTATTCAGACAATTGTAACAGGCGAAAACGAAGCACTATCATATCCTTAAGAGATCCCCTTTGTCTTTGAACACGGCCGAGATTTTGGGTCCGGAAATGCCCAAATTTTGGTACGAATATTCTTATTCAACCTGTTACCAACCCCGAACCCAGAACCTTTCTAACAGTCTTTTGTGGTGTTTTGGAAGGCGTTATCATTATGAAGACACTTGCGTGTACTCCAGATTGCGTCCAGACTGGATAAGTAACAGAATATTACGAACGAAAGTGTTTTCATCTACTCCCTATCAAACTTTCCTTAATCAAATATGCTGAAGACAGAAGCCGCAAGCCGATGCAACCTAGAAACAAAGCCGAAACTCGATCAATATTAATACTATAATGCTTCTTTGTAACATAACTATTGGCGAGACGCCAAAAAGCGTCAGCGAGGAAACGGCAAGGAAATTTATAGTTACGCACGATGCCGAAGGCGTTCCAGCTATGAGTAGTCGGCCACAAAGTTTCCTCAAAGGGGAAAGTGGGCCAGGACATAGAGTATGAATGAAACAAGCCATTAAAATATTACCCTCCTTCTGGAGCAGTCGGGTAAAAAGGCCTTATTGTTTCTGGCAGATTTTTTCTTCGCGTTAAGTTCGTAGACTAAACTTAGGCTGAGATATATAAACATTATTAAGCACATTCACGTCTCTCTCACTTGTAGTTTGACCACAAAGTAAAGAAAGTTTGACAGTCAAAAGATTTAGGTTATTGCTTGAAGTCATTTGACGAATTTGACGAAATTATGACGAAACAGAAGAACTTATAAAAAATGTAGAGTAAAAGATAATTAAAGGAATTTAATACATAATAATATACAAAATTAATATATATTTTAGCAGTCACCAAAACCAAAATTTTTGCATTGGACTGAATTGCATTGTATTAATTTAGTACTTAAGTTTTAGTGTCAAGTAAGACATTATTCCTTTAAAATTTGCTATGTACAATTTAAAGTCGATAAACTAGGGTGATTATGTATAAAAAATTTAGAGCGGAGAGCCGCCGACTCCAGAAATACAAGCATGTCTCAGTTTGGGCGTCAGTGTGCTATTTTATATGATGCACTGTTATTTTTATGATGCACTGTTTAAAATTTACGAGATTTTAATAATTTGTAAATAAATAAATTTGAATTTGAGTTGGGCAAAAGTGACAGCATATGGATATATGCTTAAAGCACGTGCTAAGTAGCGCCTTGCTTTTATAATTCGTCATCCAAAGAGCCTATGCCAAATGGATGTGCTTACTGCACATGAAGCAACATCGTCATATGGACTAGTAATATTAAACTGCGTTATATTGCCATGTGAGCCAATAACAGTAAAACTCTCTCGATCTAGGTATATTCTTAAATACCATAGACCAGTAAGCCTCTAGACGCCGGTTAGCTGGACACCCCCGGTCACAACGCATATGCTCTACCACTGCATATCATACGTCCCCCCGCCAATCGGAACGTCATTCAGTCAGCGAGCGGCACCAATCATAAGGAATCATACCACCGAACTTTTGAGCCGGCCAATCATAACGCGCCGTCCGCCCTGACCCCACCAACGTTTTACGACTGCGTTCGAATACAAAACTTTGTTTATGCGGAGTCTTGTAGCTTACTGGTCTGTGTTAAATACTGAGCAGTTGACGTTAACGTTACTGATAATGATAAAATGTGATATGATTATCATATGTCACCTGCAAGACAGTAATTTAGGAAAACCGATATGTTATGGTTAGATCAGATTACAGTATAAGCGCTCTATACTTTTCTTCCCAATTCATACCCCCACGCCGCGTGGTATCACTTCTGACCTGTAAACACGGTTAACTATTATACTGGCGTCCGAACTATTGGTGTCGAGTTTATCTTTTTTTTTTGTAGATAAGAAGTAAACACAACTTTACATATGTTTGTTTGTTTGTCTGATAAATGAGAAATATTTCACGTTTATTTGGTAACTAACAACTTTCTGATTAAGTACCTGTGAGTTGTGAGTGTGCGGGTTTTCGTGTTTGTGTGTGTAACTAGTTTAATTTAGTTTATTTTATAAAAAGTAGTTTAACCATGAAAGAAATGTTTAATTAAAGAAATTTGTGATTTAATTTCCTTACCTAGTCAATAAATAAATAAAAATAGTAATACCTATAAACTGATTGTTGTTTTGGGATTTTAAAAGTTAAATTTGTATCATGAGAGACACAATTTGTAAAAACAAGATTTCAAAGGGGTAATAGTGTTAAGTGGACCCAGGTCCCAGGCATATCTAGAATTTTGTTTAATATTAGTTTTTATTTTTGTAATGAATATATTATTACCTACAAGCCCATGCCCGCGACTTCGCCCACGTGAATGTCGTTTATTGTGTATCCCTCGGGAACTGTTCATCTTCCCGGGATGAAAGTAACCTATATATTATTCCGGGTTATTTTCTATCTGTATGCCAAATTTCATTAAAATCTATACAGTAGTTTTATCGTGAAAGAGTAACAAACATGCATCCATACATCCTCACAATCTTTCACGTTTATAATATTAGTAGGATGAATATATGCCGAAGCTGTATACAAATACAAGAAACAGAAATCGAATAATTGAGCTTTTAAGAAGCCTTTTAATATTTATTCTTAAACTCAGCAAAAGTTTAAGAAAAATATTCTAATAACACAGTCTGACCCAAATTTCATTTTTATCATATTAAAAAGTTAGTACACAACACAAGGGCCATTTTTTTTGTAAACCAATTTCCCATCTCCCTTTTAAGGCTTCATTGCAAAAGTTCAAAAGCAGCCATTGATTAACTTGGAACGTGCGAATAGCTGTTGGAAATCGTTTTTGTTGAGCCCCGATTGGTCACTTAAAATTCGAATGGTTTCTCATTGGTAAGCTACAATTATTTATAATTAGCTTAGATTATAACAGCAAGACTGTGTGAATGAGGGACATATTCAAGAATATGGTAGAATATGCGTACACATACTGTAGTTTTTTTTAAATAAAATATTTCTCGATAAATCACGCGTACAGTATGACACAAAAGATAAGGCGCGTCGTCACATTTAAATTCAACTATCTCATATTTAAGTAGATAAACAGGCTTATGGCCCATGTGATTAAAAATTATTACTGCCGCCTATACGTCATCATAATTCTCTAGCCCTTATACCAATTTATTTGGGGTCGGTGCAGTATGAATTTTACTGCCGCCTATACGTATACTCCTAGAATATCTGCTGATGATTACTGAGTGCCTGTGCCTTTAATTTTACACCCATGAAACCGCTGCAAGAAGGCAGGAAGGTGTAATAAGGGTACGGGTGCCGGTGAAAGACTGAACTGTGTAGCCGAAACAGTTATGCAATGTCGGTGAATTTTTAATCACTTACCTCAAATCACGCGGAATTTACCGCTCACTAAATTCAAAAAACAACTTTTTAGATTTTTATGTGAAAAATGTTTTTACTCCGTCGACGAATGCCTAAATTTTAAAATATAAATGTATTCAGAATGTTATTATTTTATGATATAATATATAAATTGATAATTTAATATTGAAGTCTCTGAATGTAATTTTAGCTCTGTACATCATTGTTTTATAATTATAAAAAAAAAATTGTATGCCATAATGTGAAATGGTTAATGTGTCGAACTACTCTTAGTACCCTACCACCTGTATTTACCACATTTTTACAAAATAAATAAATGAATTGAAAAAATGAATGAATGAAATTACAATCACATGAGACTTTCCATCTTCATGTCTCAGTTTGGCGAACCGACTTGCGGTACCATTTAGCCAATAGCCTAGGTGGTATTGAAGTGGTCATGGGCAAAGGTAACCGCTTAACATCAGGTGGGCATTTAACTCGTTTCGCCATCCTATAATATAAAAAAAAAATCTTCCCCGGACAAACTCTTTTTCAACTCTCTTTTACAAGGATTTGGGTATACAACGTGTATCAGAAATGCATGGTCACATTTGAAGAGCTCATTCAGGGCATAGCATAGAACAACTTTTACTATGGGACCAACCCTGAAATCGCGAAAAAATTATTAGCTGTTCCCTACTAAATCATATATGTCGCTCGACAAAATGTAAGGATCAGCTGTTTTTTTTTTCGCAATTTCAGGGTTGGTTCCATAGTAAAAGTTGTTTGATAGCATCCCCTGAATAAGCTCTTCAAAAATGACCACGCATTTCTGTTACACATTGAATACAAAGAAAAGAATGCTGGAATACGTATCTTAAAATATATTTTTTAAACTAACCTTTTAAAGGTTTGTATTTGTTTGAGTACTATGCGATCATTCCTTTGGGACTTTACAGTTTTTGCATAAAAAAGCACAACTAAGATCCGATAATAAAATTTTCTTCTTTATAAAACTTTTAGCGTAGAAGAATAAGATTTTATATTTATAACGAACTAGACTTTGCCCGTGGCTTCACCGTGTACTGAAATAAAATACAGCTTATGTTACTTCTGGATAAAGTAGCTTACTAATGGTGAACAAATAATTAAAATTGGTTCAGTATTTTCAGAGTTTATCGATTACAAAAAACAACTTTATAATATTACTAGAAAATATAGCCTATGTTACTCAGGGTGAATGTAGCTTTCTAATGGTGAAATCGGCACAGTAGTTTTTGAGTTTATTCATTACAAACATACACACAAAAATACAAATCTTTCCTCTTTATAATATTAGTATAGATAGATTATTTTAGTATAGAAGTATAAATAGGTAAACTATAACATCTAGAAGAACGGAAGTAAGTAATCTCAGTCTTATAGTCTTGTACGGAATTGGGTCCTAAATATGTATAATAAAGAAGCAAATCCCTTTATCCTGCTGCCGAATTGCGTAACTCACTCGCGATCGCATTCATCTGGATTTCAATGTTCATTGCTCCGTGTGTTTTGACAATCCGTCAAATTGACAACTACGTACCATGCAATGAATAATGCTGTAATTTCAAAATGAAAGCTGATGTCAATGTGAATGCATTACACAATTACCCCACTGGTTCATTACACGTCGATTTTTTTTAACAAAAGTTATAAGAGTCTAGATTAATGATGTGAAAAAAGAAAACCTCATAGTGCATATACTACATATCATGTATAATATATATACTTCTGTATATATTTTGACTTCATCATAATAATACATCTGAAAAGAAACACATCACTTAAGGTTTAAGACTTTAGGGAAAGGTGAAAAAAGCTTTATAGTACTTTTAGTAACGATATTTTTAACCCTTAGTAAATTTTATTTTATTATTATTACCAGTTTACTACGTTACCACTCTTTTTAACCGACGAAAAAAAGGAGGAGTTTCTCAACTCGACGCGTATATAATTTTTTTTTTTTATGTATGACCACGCGTAACTTTTTACAGAGTGGTCCGATTTTGATGATTCTTTTTTTAATGGATAGGGTATATCTCGAAGTTGGTCCCATTTAAATTTCAAAATCAAAATCCACCCCTAAGGGTAGTAAAACATGGGATGAGTGTTTGTTCACCCACTGAATTCTTACCTGTTAACCGATTCTGTTGAAACTTGACACACATAAATATAGTACTAGACACTACGACATAATGGAGACCTGGAGTTAGATTTTAACCACAAAAAAATGAAAAATAAAACTTTTTAACAAAAAATTGAACCGACGAAAACAGAAACTGAAATCTAAAAATAACTAATTATGAGTCGGCGCCAAACAACCAATCAACGAAGAACATTAAATTACTTTAAATAAATAATAAAAACAACGTCACATCAAATACAACGTGAAATTTTCAACGATAAACAATAACTTTCCAAAAATGCGTTCTCCGCTTTTTTTTTTTTTTTTTTTTTTTTTTTTTTTTCGAATGGGCTCTCGCAGGTGGGACCGAAGTCCCATTTCTGCTTAACCGGACTTAGTTGGCGGAGAGTCCCATGTGGGACTCCATTCGCCGAAGGTTTTTTCCCTACATACTTACAAACTAGATGCGCGCGGCATCAATACCGCGCTTAATCGGGCGGGCGCCCCCCAAGGGGGGGGCTCGAACCTCGCTAGGGCATTGCAGGGGGACCCCGCAGTTCCTATGTCCCCCTAGCAGCCGTTGCTGCATCGAATTGGTTACCTCGAAAGTAGCGGACTTTCGGTCCCTATCGGGTGACGTGCTAAACGCCGTGAAGCGGCAAGCCTCGCCGGCGAGGCTAAGACCTACCTAGAAAACCTAACCAGTGGCTACGCAATAGCCTGCTCCTAGGAACTACTCTAGAGCATAGGGCCGGTCTCGCGTGACGAGATTATCTCCGGTTGCTTACACCGTGAGGGCGTCCCCAGGGGGGAGCTCGGACCTCGACTCAGGGTGCAGCAGGGGGACCCCGCCACTGATCCCCCCAGCAGCCGGTGCTGCGTCGGCATGTGTTACTGTTTCTCGAGAGTCGGACTCTCGGATTCTGTGTGTGTGTCGCGTCGGTCCTCGCCGGCGGGGACGATATTTTGGACGACGGCGTCGGAGTGTGCTTGTACTTTTATCTGACTCCTGGAGGAGTGTGATATCGTCATCGGGCTCAATGAGTGTGTGTCTGGGACGTCGGGTTTTGCTGATAGCGGATGGCTGGTAGACGGTGGCCGCCACGACCAAGGGGTTGGGGTGCTTGGGAGCGGAATCGAAATAGCGTTTTGAGACACGCTTGAAAAACTGCTTGATGGTCGGCAGTTTGAAGTCTAGGTGGAGGTCGACGTTGCGTACGTACCAGGGGGCGTCTACAGCCCTACGCATGAAACGGTTTTGGATGGTTTGGAGCATGTGAATTCTCACCGGCTTAACGTGTGCGAACACAACGCTAGCATAGGCGAGTATGGGGCGGATACAGGTGGTGAATATCCTCACTTTGAGATGAGTGGGCAGCTTACTGTGCGCATTGAGAAGGGGGTGGAGACGTGCGAGGACAAGGGCGGCACGGTTTTTCACCCTGCGGATATGCGGACGGAAAGTCAGTCTACGGTCAAGGATCACTCCGAGATATTTGGCTTCTCGTTGCCATGGGATCTGTTTTCCGAACATTGAGACTGGTACGCTCAGTTCTTTACGGTACTGTGACAGGGGTCTCTTATCGAAGAGGACCGCTGCACTTTTTTCGGGATTTACTTCGATTCTCCATTTCCGGAACCATTCACCTAGGGTGTTGGCCGCGGATTGGAGGGTACGAGAAATAGCGACATGGGTCATGCCGGAGTAATAGATTGCCGTGTCGTCGGCGAAAAGGGCCATACGGGCTGCACCGCATTTTGGAATATCGCTGGTGTACAGCGTGAACAGTAGGGGGGAGAGCACGGAGCCTTGAGGCACACCGGCGTGAATGGGATGGGGGGAGGAGAGAGCCCCTTCTATGCGATAGCAAAAGGTACGATTCGACAAGTAGTCTCGGATGATGAGCACGAGACGATGTGGCACATTCATAGTGTACAGCTTATATAATAAGCCGTTGTGCCACACTTTATCGAAAGCCTTTGCTACGTCGAAAAAGAGAGTGCCGGTCATTTGACCGCGTACGAAGCCTGCACTGATGTGTTCTACAATGCGGTGCAGTTGATTAACGCAGCAGTGCTTTGTACGAAAGCCAAACTGCTCGTCGGGAAGGAGTTTATTTGAGTCGGCGAAATCTTTGAGTCGCTTATAAATAAGCTTCTCGTAGATCTTACCGAAGACATTGAGGAGACTAATCGGCCGGTAACTACTCGGCTCGGCTTTTGGTTTGCCCGGTTTGGAAATACCGATTACCGTAGCCTGTTTCCAAGCCTGGGGAAAGATGTTGTTTTTAAATGCCGCATTGAAGATGACGGTCATTAGAGCGATTAGGGTGGCAGGGAAACGTTTCAGCACCTTATTGGTGATGCCGTCTGCGCCGGGGGCTTTTTTGGGCTTAAGATCCTTGACTATAGAGAGAACTTCGTCAGGGGTGATCGGTGGGAGCGGGTCATCAGGGTCATCTATTGGGGGGGGGGGGAGGGCTGACCTACGCTCTACTTCTGAATTAACCTTATCAAGGTGGGTTTGGCTTACGGGAAGCGTACTGAGAGTGCATTGAGACTCCAAACTGTCGGCTAAGCATTCGGCTTTTTCGTCGTCGTCAAAGGCCGGCCTTTGATTGGGTCGATTTAGGGGGGGCATAGTTGCCGTGGTCTCGCATTTAAGTCTGCGTTGAAGGGCCCAGAAGGCTACATGAGACGGTTGGATTGCGCTGACTTCCTTGTCCCAATGCTCCTCCCGTACCTGAGCTACACGTCTCTTTACAGTATTCTGTAAGGAGCGCATATGGGCACGATTGGCTTCATTGGGAAAAGCGTCATAGGCACGGATGGCCGCGTTCCTCTCGGTCCTCAACTCATTCACATCGTCCGGCAGTTTCAGACGCTGGTCATCCAGCATCGGAACCTGCCGTGAGCATTCGCCCACTACGGACTGCACATGGTTGGTGAGCGAGGTGATCGCGGCCACCGTGTCCGCGACTGTCTCAATGGAGTCAGGGATTGAATCTAATTGGGGGGATGAGGTAGATTTGAGGCGGTCCTCTAATCTCCTCCAATCGGTTATCGTTTTTGTTATGGGTGGAATACCGGGATCCGAGGGACCACCTCGGGGACCCAGTTGAATGATCACAGGGCGATGATCTGAGTCTAATTCTTGGATTACCTCGATAGAGCGAATACCGAGGTTTACGCGCTTTAAGAGGGCTATATCTAGGATGTCGGGCCGGTGCCCTACTGTGTCAGGATAGTGAGTGGGACGCATCGGGGCGATGACGTCGAAGGAAAGTTTGTCGCTAAGTGCTCCTAATTGAATGCCAGCGGCGTTATTGGAGACACAGCTCCATGAACGGTGTTTGGCGTTTAAGTCGCCTGCAATAATTACAGAGTTACTAAGATCGAGTAGGGATTTGAGGTCGTCCTCGAGCAGACTCGCGGGTTTGTTTGCGGATCTATAGGCCGAGACTATGGTGATGGGCTGGTGCCCTGTCATGCCTAGGCGACAGATTGAAGCCTCCAGGCATGCTAGCTCTGGGGGATCAATGGGGATGCAATACAATGAATTTCGGTAATAGATGAGCGTTCCGCCTAGTGCGGTGTGTGCTCTGTCGTTTCTTATCAGCCTATAGTTGGCTATATTGGGATTACGACTATGGGGTTTGAGGAAAGACTCTTGAATGAGTAAAATATCGATTTGGTGCTCACGCAAGAAGACGGCTACGTCGTCGCGTTGACCACTAATGCCTCGGGCATTAAAAAAGCCTAAAATTAGGGAACGGGGTTTGAATCTTTTGGGTGGGGCCGTATTATACATTATAATTGGAATTTAGTATTCTATAGATGTCTTGGCACTTGGTAAGTACCTGAAGGCGCTGCTCATGGATGCCTTGGGTAAAGGCCCAAAGTCTAGAGTAGGCGTCAATGCGGGATTCCCCCGATTGGGGTTCGAGGTATTCCCTCGGCAGGAGGCCGGGGGAGTTTACCGGAGGGGGGGTTCTCATGGGGGGGGGGGCTTTAGCTGCTGGTGCAGTTTTGGGCCTGAGAGAAGGTGCGGGGATGGGTATGTTCATCAGCGCAGGGGGCTCTGAGGCCGGGGGCGCGAGACGAGAGGGCGGAAGAGGTGGGAATTGGGGCTTTTGGTTACCCTTAAACCAGGGGTTGGGCCCGAGTGGGCCGCGGAAATTAGGGGAGGGCCCGAGTGGGCCTCTAGGGTTTGGTGGTTGGTACTGGTAGGGGGCTGCGTAGGAGGGGGCTTCCCTCGCAACGCGGTCGGAGGCGCGTTTAGCCGATTTGGCGTTGCGCATTTTGGGGGCTTTGGGGCATCCGCGATAATTCGCTGGATGCCCGGCTTTGCCGCAAAGGACACAGCTAGGGGGCTCCGTGCACTGGTCCCTCTCCTTGGGACGCTCGCAATTGGAAGTCCCGTGATCGCCTAGGCACTTAACGCACCTGGGCTTTGCGTAGCAGTTACGCTGGGAGTGACCATACAGCTGGCAACGGTGACATTGACCAGGCTGGTTTGACTTGTGGGGGCGCTCGACCGTGATGCCTGATAAGTTGCATACGGTCTTTAAGTTATAGATGTTTTTGGCGTTTTCGCCAGGGTGACAGATGACAAGAACCATATTGTAGGGTTCACCGTGCTTACCACGGAACATTCGGTGGGTTATTGCAACCGGGATCCCTTGACGATCGAGGTCGGCGTGCACTTCCGTGCAGCTGACTTCGGTCGGAATCCCTCGGATCACAACTCTAAGGAGTCGGTCCTCTGGGAGTGCGTAGGTGTGAAAAGACACACCACGCTCGCGTAGCAACCTGGTAAGGTTGCGGTAATCGGTGGGGGTGGGGACAACTACTTTAATGCCCTGCTGCGTGGGGCGGGCACTAGTAAAATTGATTTTACTCTGATTGCACCAGTCGGAAATTCTGGTCCAATAAGCCTTATCCTGGATGAATAAGGGAGGCGGGATGGGTACCTTCTTCTGGGAAGATGAGGTATGTTCATGATCGTGAGGGGAGGCAGGCCTGTTATCCTGCGAGGAGGAGTAAGAGGCGGGACGGGGGGTAGGGGCCGGGGCAGAGTTTGCCTCGGACAGTTTAAGTGCTTTTGAGGCGAGAGCCTCGGCCTTATTTGTCTTTCGGCTGCGTTTTTTACCTTTACCCACTACCGTGGTAAAGGCGTCGGCCTCGTCTGAGTTGACCTCACTGTCCGAAGACATCTCTTGGTCTGATGGGATCGGGGAGCGATCAGGGTATTGAGTGGGGGCTGGGGTGGGGAGAGGTGAGGGGGTGCGGTCCTTATGGTCCAGGCTGGCTGAACGCCTAGGCGGACCACGCGGAGACCTCGGCCTCTCCTCATCGCTGTCGGAACGGGCGGGGCGCCTATTCCTCTTTTGGGGTGGGGGGGTATCGGGCAACTCAGGAGAGTTGGGGGATTCGGACGATTGAGGTTTGATCACCTCATCGTCGCAAAAGAGGTTGCCATAATTGGCTAGGAAGTTGGGGTCCTTGAGGAGGACGTTTTTCAGGATGCTCAGGAACTTGGCATCAGACACCATCGTACAGATGATGACTAAGCCAAGCCTAGCAAAATGAGAGGGAGAGAAATTAGTGGCGTACTAATCATGGGGGTTTGCTCCTCGGGTGGGTGATCCCGGGAGTGTGTTCAAACCCTCCCCGTCGGGTATAGACGGGGAGGTTGTGTGCCTACTGGTGAGCCCTAAGCTTGCTCTCCTGTTTGCCAGTCTTAATGTGCAAACAGGTCCCTAAGTCTCTAGTGTGCAATGGGTGTAAACCCCTAGAGAGTGCTAGATAGGACGAAACGGGGTTAAAGCTAGGGAAGACTAGGAGATCCCCCAAGGCCTTCTGGTCCTAGCTCCTTCCAATTTTGCTTTGCCCTGAAGGAGCGCAGCTGGCGTGTCGGGTCAACGCCCCTCAGTTCGTTAGCACCGTTAGGTATCCACTGAGGACCACAGTAAATAAGTGGGTTTTTCCTGAAGGGACACTACGTTTTTGACGAAACTCTGTCTAGAGAGACAAAAGCGCGCCCGCTGTCTTGAAAAAGACAGCGAATGTGCTTATCGGGCTGCAGTCGGCGGGGCGACTGCGGAGGGCGCTACGGTGAGCCGTAGCGAGAAATATTCGAGCACGTAATTCGGCACGACAGGACGGAGCAGGAGCAGCACGACCTCTCGGGGCGAGTGTCAGAGCGAGAATGCGTTCTCCGCTCGGCAACTTGCAACTTACACGCACTTTGCTTGTTAAAAGTTCGTTTCGCGCCGACTCATAATTAGTTATTTTTCGCTTTTCAGTTTCTGTTTTCGTCGGTTAAATTTTTTGTTAAAAAGTTTTATATTAACACGCTTTCAGTAATGTCTTCTGTTCGGTACAAATTTTGCAATTGATTTTAAACTAATATTCAAATTCAAACGTTTTTTATTTCAAATTAACCTAATTACAGGCCCTTTTGAAACGTCAGGCTCTAGTTGCACGGTTCCAAGTTGTATATAACTTCCCGATGAGCCAGAGACTTGATGACTTGAAACTTTAAAAATAGCTTAGGACCTGATGACAATGCAATTGTAACTTAATTTTGTTTTTAAAATGTGGTATAAAAAAATACTTTTTCACCAAATTATTTCTTTCTTTATTGCATATAAGTAATATGGAAAATTATTCCTACTCAAGCGCAGACGCCGCCCCGCCGCGCCTCTTGCACTGATAGGGTTGCCATTGCCATGTAGGGACGAGAGAATTATAGTAATACACGTATTGATGGTCATATGGTTTGTTTTATACTAAACCATGATTAGGATTAGGTACATCGAATATTATTATGGCAGGGCATGTGGCCAGCGTGGTGGACAAAGGCCTTAACCTTCTCATTCTGAGAAGAAGCCCGTGCCCAGCAGTGGGACACATTAGTGTAGTATAGCCCATTAGGGCTGATTATGATGAGAGCATGTAGCACTACTAACACTTTTGCTTTACAAAAGGGCCCGCCTTTTGTAACGCAAAAGTCCCGTTTCATGAGTTCACGCGGGCTCCTGTTTCACGAGTATTAACGCTTTTATTCTATTTTTTCTCTCTTGTCTTATTTAGTAAACAATCTTGGCACGTCTCTTTATTCAAATAACTAATGATAAAACATACTTATTAGTTCTGCACATGTAATTGGATTAAAAATGTTATTTTTGTCAACATTATGTCTTTGAATAATTACTAGACTATGCCCGCGACTTCGCCCGCGTGAATATCGTTTATCACGCATCCCTCGGGAACTGTTCATCTTCCCGGGATAAAAAGCCTATATGTTAATCTGGGTTATGTTCTATCTGTATGCCAAATTTAATTAAAATCGGTCCAGCCTTTCTTGAGTTATAAAAGATTATTGACGAATTGCATTAAAATATATGCCAAGATTGTTTACTAAATAAGATATGTAAGAAAAAACAGAGTATCCAGTTGAATTAGGTATTAACTATTCTCTAAGGAAACGGTCGAGACGGAGCAACAGTAGTTTGACGTTACAAAGATTAAGTTCTTTGCTGTTGAATTGAAGAATCTGAACTGCAAAGTACCAGCTTCCGTAAATTACTAGTTGCAACCTTTCAGCAGAATTCTGGAAAATGCTACGAAGAACAATCCTACTAAAATATAAATGCGAAAGTGTGTTTGTTGGTTTGTTCCTCTTTCACGCAGCAACGGAGTAATGGATTGACGTGATTTTTTTCATAGAGATAGTTGATGGACCGGAAAGTAACATAGGCTACTGATACTAGTTGAAGTTTTAATGACATTTTTCCCAAAAAGGGGTCATTGTACTCATAATCATGTACAACTTTTACTATGGGACCAAACGTGAAATCGCAAAAAAAAAATCAGCTGGTCCCTACATTTTTATCGATTTAAGTAGACACAAATGTAGGTACTAACAGATTTCGCTATCAGGGTTGACATGTTTTTTTAGTCTCATACAGGCATGTCAATTTTAAGTTTTTTGTTATTATGTTATTTTTAGTTATTTTTTCTCTCGTCTTTACCGAGACTGAAATAAATATTTTCTTTCTTTCTTTCTTTCTTTCATGTAGTAAAATTTATTCGATAGCATTCCCTGAATGGAGCTATGGAGCGAGCTATGCTTGGAGTTTCTTTGAAGGATAAAATCCGTAGGTAACGAGATTATCCGGAGAAGAACCGGAGTGACAGACATAGCTTGTAGGATCAATAAGCTGAAGTGGCAGTGGGCTGGCCATGTCTGTCGAAGGACCGATGGCCGCTGGAGCACACGAGTCCTTGAGTGGAGACCGCGAATCGGCAAACGTAGTGTAGGGCGCCCCCTGCCAGGTGAACCGACGGCCTGATGAAATTAGCTGGGGGGACTGGATGCAGAAGGCAGAGGACTGAGTGTTGTGGCGCAATGTGAATGATTTATTATTTATTAATGTTAATTTGTTGACAAAAATAAATAATTTGATGAAATAAAATGTTCATATAGCATATTTTAATTAATATAGTTGATTTATTCCCAAAAAGGCATAAAAAGGAACAAACTTTTGAACAATTATATATTTTTTTTAGTTTCAGAGACCAAAACTAAAACAACACTTATTTTAAACTTTTCAAATAAACTGATAGAGTTATGTTAACTTTCACAAACAAAATCGTAAACTTTACATTGATTAGAGTAATTCAATTTGCCTCACTAAACAACAACTAGATTCTCTGA
Source organism: Asteroscopus sphinx (assembly GCA_949699075.1). NCBI lineage: Eukaryota > Metazoa > Arthropoda > Insecta > Lepidoptera > Noctuidae > Asteroscopus > Asteroscopus sphinx. The sequence goes on from OX453013.1 coordinate 21,212,762, forward strand.
AACATTTGTGTGTTTGTTTGTCTCAACATTTGTGTGTTTGTTTGTCTCAACATTTGTGTGTTTGTTTGTCTCAACATTTGTGTGTTTGTTTGTCTCAACATTTGTGTGTTTGTTTGTCTCAACATTTGTGTGTTTGTTTGTCTCAACATTTGTGTGTTTGTTTGTCTCAACATTTGTGTGTTTCTTTGTCTCAACATTTGTGTGTTTGTTTGTCTCAACATTTGTGTGTTTGTTTGTCTCTTTTAACCCAAAGGTTGATTATAGAGAGTGCCAATGGGGTTAAGTTCGCCTCAAAGACATTTCCATACTAAGTTCGCCTCGTGTACCTTTATTTTGTACGTAAAAGTTTTAATAATAAATAAATATATGCAAAAAATCACTGTCTTAATTTTCCCTAACGTGCCAAAATCTGTTCAAAAATTGTCTGGGAGAGGTAGATTTATATGCCGCTGTCTAACCGCGGCAGTCTGATTTCTAAGTGCGGGACACAGATATGAATAGTTCTGTGGTGCGGGATATACTGCACAGAGTGCACAGTACCCCAGTAAATTAATTAAACAAACGCTTTCCAAACTGAACTGACACACATCACTAAATAACGGGTTCATAAGTCATACAGTCATATAGCAATAAGTCTTAATTACAAGCAAGTTCACATTATAACATAGACATTTTTATACTGAGTGTAGTAAGTTTATGCATTATAATGAGTGATTTAAACCTCTGCGAGATTGTAGTTAGATGAATTGAATTGACTGGAAAGTATTGTGTATTTATTATTGTAGTAATGTGTACGTGATTAAAATGTACCATAGTACAGATGTACCAAACACTGTGTTCTTCACACACAGTCACAGTCTAGTACTCTAGTTCACAGTGGTTTATGAGTTTGTCATATTTTGTATAGGCAGTCTGCTCGGAAATCGCTCGTAACAATGGCGTAATGCCATTTTTAGGGTTCCGTAGTTCTTACAAGGAACCCTTATAGTTTTTTCATGTCCATCCGTCTCATCTCTTCTCATGGGTGTCGTAAAAGGCGACTAAGGGATTCACCAGAGGATGGGCAGCAGCGTTCTCTGAGTATTTATTCAACCAACTGCGATCGCCAACCCGCCTGCCAAGCGTGGCGATTATGGCATATCCCCCCCTTAATTGGGGGAGGCCTATATCCAGTAGTGGACGTCTTTCGGCTGAAATGATGTCCGTCCGTCTGTCCATCTGTCCGTCTGTCCTAGTCCTTTACAGCTTAATCACTTCTACAGTTATAAACATAAGTAAATGAAATTTTGATAAAAAATAGTCTACATATAGCTCTCAATTTTAAAAGAATGAAAAAATCGTGATTACGTATTTTAGGGGTGGCGCCCATACATGTGAAATGGCGATGAGAATATTATTCGCTGCACCCCCTCGTTTGGGGTATCATTGAATAGGTCTACTAAAATGAAGGTAATGTTTTATACATCGCTTTTTTATCAGGTGTACCATCTGCGAAATATAGCCTGCCAAAGTGGCTTACAATATGTCCCCACCCTGCCACTTCTAAACTATGCAATGTAGAAACTTTTATTATTTATCTTCCACGTTGATAGACTTTTACTAAAACTCTCTTTTAAAATTATATTGAGTATAATGTAATTATAAATTTTCGAGTTATAGAGAGAAAACTGAAAAATACTTAAGACGTCCTAGTTCCAAGGTCATTGACCTTAGAGAAAAATTATCTTAGCAAAGAATGCTCTTTTATTTACTTTCTATTTAAAAAAATCACAAAAAGTAACTTTGTGTTATGTTGACATGACACACTTCTTAAATTTGGCACTATACAGCGCCATCTAGCGGCTACTAACAACACTGAGTCGCCAATGCTGCCGTCTATTGCAAAAACTAAAATAGCCATGATTAATATTCTATCTGATTTGTTTGTAATTACACCTACTTAAGGAACGCTATAATACTGAGCATGTCCCGACATGCTCTTGGACGGTTTTGTTACCCTTGCATTTGGCAACTGAATTGACTGAGAAGAGTGTTAGATGTTGAATAATAAATCTATCGCAATGTAATTATTCCACATGATGATAAACAACCCGGCTAGTTAGGGCGGGCGTTCATTTGGGGCTAATACCAAATTTTACAACTTGCTCAAATCTTGTTGACAAAATGGCATCATACACAGATATAATAATGGAAGATCCGTAGGTACATAAATAAATCGATGATTATTTTATATCCTACGGTGAACTGCAAATATTATACTTTTTCTGCATAATATATCAGAATCAGGAGTAAGCTGAAAAAATCACGATAACTTCGGTTTCTTAATCAAAATCAACATTCAACAAAAAAGTTAAGTCAGAAAGTAGTAAGGACCTGTTACGTAATCAGAATTACATCGATATACTTACTCTTTTTCACCCCTTACCCCTTAAACAAGTTCTTTGAAAGGTCTTAAAGGATTTTCATTGGGCATTAGGTTTCGTAAATAGGGGATTCGGGTTGTTCAAATTGTTATTACAACGCGGTTTACCTTTAGAATTACAATGTTGTTAACTCGATAATGTGATTGCTTAGTTTTGTATAGAACTGGCTTTAGCAATGGATATGTTGGTTTGTTGGCTTTTAGTGTAATTGTTTGCTGAGAAAATCATTTAGATTCTAAAGTAGTTAAATCCAGTATTTTAAACAATATTGCATTTATACAGGCTTAATTTTAATATACATTGAAATAATGAGCCATATTGTTGTGTTATTCTTAAATATTAATTAATAAGAGAGCAATTGCTCTCTTAATAAAAAAATAACCATAGAAACACAAACTTATAATCTTTTTATTAATTATCAAGCCTGTGCCAGAGACATGACATTTACCATGTCTCTGGCCTGTGCATTGAAATAAAAATATGAATAAAAGAAGGTTTTAATCCTTCGAACCAACTTCGAGACTATTAAGGTATTGGCCAAAAATATTACGAAATTATTTCAATATTCGAACATTGCGATTTACTCGCCGCGGCCTTATTTGACATTTGACAGGCGTCATAGGCGCACTTCGTGAAATTGTCATGCAATTTTTAAATTATACCTTTAAAATCGATTTTCAATATTTTTTATTATTCTGAATGATTTTAAACTAACTAAAAATGCAGTCCGTTGTGACGTTTGAGAAACCATTGCCGCATCTTAGCTTGGCTGATTGGGATGCTCGACTCTACGGCTTGCAGGTAATTTAATTATTACAAAATAGATAGTGTTATTGATGGCCATTGAAATGTAATGTTGATGGCTTTGACTATGTACCTTTAGTCATAGGTTGATGACACATTAATTTATGAAATGGCTGATAAATTTACTGCTGCGCTGTGGCGCTGTGGGTCGCGGGTTCTTTTCCCGCATAAAACAAACATTTATATTGCCTACATATTTCGGGAAAACGTAGTGCTCCCGATGGTGGGAGCACTACGACGAACAATTTTTCGGGGAAACGTGCGTCGGCTAAACGTACTTTCGACCAAGTGTTGCATCGGGGAATGATGCGTGTTAGGTAAAACGTGTTTCTGTAGATCGTATTTCAGGAAAACGTAGTGCTCCCACAGATGGTGGATGGTGGTACAGGTGGTGGATGGTGGTTGGTTGGTTGGTTGGTTGGGTGGTGGGTTGGTTGGTTGGTTGGTTGGTTGGTGGTTGGTTTGTAGTTATATTGTTATCACAGTTTTTGTCTGTAAATAGGTACAGAGGAAATCCTAATGCAGGGCTAGGCAACTTTTGTTTTTTTATCAGCGAAAGTATCTCTGGGATTTGGTACATTTCTGGCACTTTCTTTCGCTGCCTTGACTAGCTAACACTAATTCTCATCATCATCATCATCAATCTAACTATATTAGTCCACTGCTGGACAAAGGCAATATCCAATAGCAGACCACGTTAACACGCCACTAACGCCACGCCACGGAGTAGAGGATTGATTTCAGTGGCGTGTATGGTATAGTAGCAAAAATATTTCATGACTTTATTACTTTTTTATTGTGTGCGAACATTATCACGAAATCACCAATACGACGATATGAAACGAGCGTGTTAACGTTCTATAATGTTCCTTCTGTAATGTATTACACAACACGTTAGACAGAGTATCACTGTACCTATATTCTTCAGGTATTGTTCGGTTATATCGATTTTCGATACATAGAAGTGGGATGTTAACGATGAGTTGTAATAATACCTTAATACCTTTGGATAGAGTCTAGCCTGTACGTCAAATACCTTTGCCTGCTGATGAGAAATGTTTTCACTTCGAGTGTTTTGGAGGTCGACAGGTATTGCGTTACAATGCCAAAATAATAACATTATTTTAATAGGCCACTATACCACAAATTAAAGAAGAGTTAGAAACTTTGACTACAGGTTTTACTGCGAAGTCACATTGATTGATAAGCAGGGAACTTTCTTCTTTTGATAATTCTAAGTTACTGTTAGCCTATACCTCACATTTCATAGCTAAGCTTAGCTTTTAGGGCCAAAACACAAACACATGATACGACGTCACATCGTGGCAAGTGTGAAGTCGCGTCGCGTTGTGAAAATATACGACGTGCATTATAAAAATTCCCGACACGATGTCGTACCGTGGTACGATTCACGGCACGAGGTCGTGTCGCGAAAACACTATGTTTTTCTTAATGTGAAACTGACAAATGGGTCTGTTTCTGTCTCTACTTTAAGTGTCTTCTTAATAACAACAAGAAACGACTTCTCCTCATGCCTCGATATGACGTCGCCATCGTGTCGTGTAGAAACACGACACGACACTCACATCGTAAGAATACGTAAATTTCCACAACACGACATCGTATCGTTTTGTACGTGTTTTGGTCCTTATCCCTCTTGATTTTACAATGACACGGTTTTGTACTAATGTTGACCATTCGATACAGTTTTGTTTCTAAGCTGTAGACCACACTACATAGTAGAATCATATTTTAACGAAGCGGTGGTGTCAAGGTAGACCGTGAAAACGTTCCGCCATACGAGCTAGACAAACACTGTAATTCTTAGTAAATTCTATTTCATACAAAATAATATTTTGTACCACTGGTGGGTCAAATTGGTGGGTCCACGAGTCATACACCTTACGACCTTACCTCAGACGAATAAAAAAGGCGGACGGAATCCGGAATCTCGCTAAACAATAAGGCTGGCACGCACACATTCACATTCATAGTATGCCAAAAAGCCGCGATTACGCAAAAAAAACGAATGTGATCGTAGTCATTGTTCTAGTGTCGCAAATAAAATGATAGTATAAATCTGGTGTATAAAAATGCTTTCGAAATTATAGTGGGTTTAGGAAAAAAAAAAATGCTTCAGTCTTTGTTTAGCGAGATTCTATCTGCCTTTTTTATTCGTCCGAGCACCTTACTTAGGTAAGTTTCTCCTTGAACTCTCTAAAGGAGATCATAAACTACCAGTACACTACTATGACTAGTATGGAAATAGTTAACAACGTTTTCTAACATCACGTTTCCGTGTAAACTAACAATAATATAATTCGAGAATTTTGATTCATTACCGATATACTCGACTGATTCGAAATGGAACATTTGGGTATATCGTTAACCGAATCAAATTAACTTGATTTCGAGATCCCTATTCCCAAAACTCAGACGTTATACCAATAAATCAAATCAGAGAGGTCTATTACGAAAATTTTATAAACACAATCTCATCGATACTTTAATATTTTATGGCGGTTCGTGGGCATACCTAAATTAGAAAAGTTTTATTATGTCTCTCAGCGGTACTGAAATTGTCTGGTCTATCGTTATTCCGAACAATCAAATACCTTTCGACGAAAGTCTCTTGAATAATGGGTGCTTAACTTTTTTTATTTAGGCTTTATATTGTTGGCGTAGACGGTTATAATAATCTTTTTGTAGTTGATGAAATTAGGTTTGCTTTATTTTTATAAGTATGTCTGCCATCGATTTACAGTAATTGTACCTATATTGAAAGTCTCCACACAATACATAAAGACTTTCACTGTCAAAGTAGAGTGAGTATCTTCAGAAAACAGTATGGTTATTGAAAGTGTATTTATATTAGTTGAATTACATATTTGCCTACTGTTACACTATCTACTTACAATTACTCGGCACAGATAAAGCCAAGCTATAATTTTGCAAAATACAATCTACTCACTTAAAATTTATAAACAAAAGTTACAATTTGGTTAATATTCTGGCTGAAAATATCAACTTCTGGCTGCTGAGAAATCAGAGTGTTGAGCAATGAAATAGCATGTACCTATGAGCATGACCCGTGGGAGCATACGTACCTACTGGGAAGTAAATAATATGTTCCGTGAACAAAACCGCGAAAGAACTAATACACTAAACTTATTAACCCTGTAGGTACTTCAATGTTTGGTATTCGACGAGTTAACAAGTCGAATGTGTTATCAGCCACGAATAGCTGCTCAGTAGAGTCAGTTGTGTATATGTAATATTTAGTAATCCAATCAACTTAACAATCAGTTGGAAAAAACCTCTCTGGGGTTAAACTGGGCAAGTTAATGAACAAGCCTCGAAAAAAAATGTATAGGTAAAAAAAAACTTCGGTAAACGGTTTTATTGGAAAGAAAGATAATAATGATGTAGATAATGTACTAAAAGCCAAAAATAATTAGATTGGCCCTAGGTACCAGTCATCACACCACTCTACTCATCAATCTGTATATCTGTACAATGTGATAGATGTAAGTTGTGATAAAACCATTGAGGCCATTGATCAGACTCAAAAATAAAATCGTGGGGTAAAATTTCAATCACTAAATTTGACCCGAAAAACCACAAACAGTTCAAGCTATATAAAACTGTTTAGTGAGTAAAGTTTTTCATAACATTCGCTTGTAATAATTTTATTTGATTAATTGATAAAAATGTTTTTGGCTCCACCATCTACCTACAGAAAATCGCAAAATAAATATCACCATGTCGATGCTCCTAATCAAAACAAAAAACTATATAACACACATATTCACAACATTGCCATAAAACTTATCACAGGCGTTTCATATTTGTTCTTCTCACGTTACGTCATACATACTCCACGGTCAAACTATGCTTTTTACCAGGAAATGAGGGTGTAGGGCGGGGTCTGATGACCGATTGCTTTTACACGTCATCCCTCGTTCCACAATTTCCCTGTGTCAAAGTTTCGGGGAAGGAACAACGCTTACGAGGGTGACATCTTTACATGATGAGGCACGGAGTGTGCACATTTATTACTACCTATAACTTTACTCTTACTCCCAAAAGGGTTATAAATAGAATTCCGGTAACTAATAGTAGTAGGCACCTATCTATACTAATATTTTAAAGAGGAAAGATTTGTGTGCTTGTAATCGATAAACTCTGAAGCTAGTGAACTGATTTTTTATAATTCTTTCACAATTAGAAAGCTACTTTATTCAGAAGTAGCCTTTAGCTATATTTTATTTCAGTACACGGGTGAAGCTGCGGACAAAGTCTAATCTTAAAAAAAATCTAGAGGCGTGTGTACCTACTATAACAAATTACATTTCCAATACACCATCTGTACAATAGTTTAAATGCATTTCAATGGGTATCACGACAACTCGACCCCGAGATAACCCGACCCCGACAATACGACCCCGTCAACTCAACTTCATGACATCTCAACCCCATGACAACTCGACCCCAATAATTCGACCCGGACAAGTCGACCCTAACAACTCGACCCCGACAACTAGACCCGGATAAATCGACCCCGTAAACTCGACCCCGTAAACTCGACCCATGACAACTCGACCCCGTAGGTAGTAGGCAGAAAAGCATGCTTTAATACCAATGTCGGAAAGACTGTACCCAAAAGTTAACTTGTGTTCGTTGCCTTTAGTTTTTCTACCACCATTACAATCAATCAATACTTATTTCATGTATTTTTTATTTTTTCACAAGTTTCTAAGTTTTCTTCGTCTCGTCTCGTGTTTGAATGATTAAGAGTTTTTCGTTATAACTATAAGCTTTGGAGTATACGTGTTACCCAATAACTGTATCTAAACACCATTACAACCCTACTTGCATTTTATAGTAAGTTGAAGTGAGTATTAATTAAATCAATAAAAAATGTGACTGCCTCGTTGGTCTAGTGGTCGCAAACGCGACTGCTGAGGTCCTAGGTTCGATTCCCGCGTCGGGCAAAGTGTTATTGGATTTTTTAATTAAGTAATTCTCAATAGCAGCCCGGAGTCTGGATTTATGCCCGGTTAATGTTAATAGGCTCGGCCCGTATTATATGGGACTTTATAACATAACTGACGAAATTTGGGTGTACTATATACACCTCTGCCTACCCCTTCAGGGAATACAGGCGTCATGTGTATGTAATATAAAATTTTATTAGTTGAATTTACACGTTTGTCTGAAGGGTACGGGTGCCGGTGAAATTACAATCACATGAGACTTTCCATCTTCATGTCTTAGTTTGGCGAACCGACTTGCGGTACCATTTAGGTAACAGCCTAGGTGGTATTAAAGTTGTTATGGGAAAAGGTAACCGCTTAACATCAGGTGGGCCTTTAGCTCGTTTCGCCATTATGCCATTAAAAAACAAAAAATAAAATGAAAAAAATTACAACATGTCTACATGTTACAATGCGTGGTCATATTTGAAGAGTTTGACTACGAGGTCGACCCTGAAATCGCGAAAAATTTATTAGCCCTTTCATATATTTTGATCAAAAGGTATTGCACGTTTCTATGATGATGCAGCTTTTTTCAGGGTTTCGGTATAATAATAGTGCATTACTGTCGAGGCCTGAAATTAAGCAATTGACGGCCCAGTTTTTAAAAGGACGAGGCGCCAGCCTATTCCTTTAAAACTAGACGAGGCCGTTAATTGGTATTTCAGCCAAGACTTGTATAGTACTTTTCTCTCATTGGCGAGGAAGTCAAATTATATCAATATGAAATAGAAAAAAAAAATGCGCATTCAGCCTCTATAATAATAAATATTTTGTACCTAAAAATACCTAATTTATGTAAATGTGTACTTAAAAACCTCGCTAGCATGATTTAAAAAATAAAAACTGTCCAGCAATTTCGATTATTGTTGTTGGATATTGCTGGCGTGTTATTTCGTTGCGCAGGGAAAAGAGTCGGTTTATGTTTTTTTTTTTAAATATAGAACCAATTTCCGAACAAGTATGAGTATAAGTTGTTTTATGCTATTCCCTGAATGAGCTCTCTAAATATCACCACGCATTTCTAATAAGTAGTTTTTTTTTAATGGACTCTCGCAGAATTGGTACCCAAAATGGATACCCTAACTGCTTAACCGGGCGGGTGGCGGAGAATCCGCCTCGCCGCGGCGCCTCTAATAAGTAGGGTAGGTACCTACATGTTGTGTCATCATTACAGCCGAAAGACGTCCACTACTGGACAAAGGCCTCCCCCAATTAAGGGGGGGATATGCCATAATCGCCACGCTTGGCAGGCGGGTTGGCGATCGCAGTTGGTTGGTTAAATACTCAGAGAATGCTGCTGCCCATCCTCTGGTGAATCCCTTAGTCGCCTTTTACGACACCCATGAGAAGAGATAAGGGTGATGCTATTCTTTAAGTCCGGCACCACACGGACTATGATACATGTTGTGTATCACATTAAATTCAATATTATTATTACAAAGACATTTACTTACATTTATTCCAAATGGAATCACATTCTCATGAATTTACCAAACTAAATTCAAGCAAAGAAAACTCGATTGAAAATTCACTTTCAATTTGTAGTCTTAAATTTAAATTTCACTCGTCAAACATTAAAGCAACAAATCCCTGTGAATTGATTCTCATTGGATATTATAATTTATTTATTTTGTTTCTTTTTATAAGCCTGCTTGTTCAGTAAATAATATATAACATATAACTTAGCATATATTAATACTTAATAACTAAAATTTGGATTTGGTCCGGTCGACTATTGCCCACAAAAGCAGACTATCAGGCTATCATGTGCAGGATTATTAAAGCAGTGGATATATTAATTTTAATCATGTTTGTTTTTTTTTTTTTTGTTTCTCGCCCTCTATTACATGGGACTACAACATAACTGGCGAAATGTGGGTGTACTATACACCTCTGCCTACCCCTTCGGGGAAATACAGGCGTGATGTTATGTTATATTGTTTGTTTATTTAGGAATAGGTAAAAGAGCAACACGATCAGTTCAAACATCTGTTAATAATCATCAATCATAATAAATTAAATACTAATAGAAAGAGCAGAGCAACAAGGTGTACAACTATGTTATAACTATAGGAGAGGATAGTAAAACATGGGCACCGACAGCATGGTGCAAGGGGGTGCACTTGCACCCCCCTGTCAGGAAATAAAATACATAGGAAAATAGTAGATTGTTATACAAGGGTCGAAAGGAATCAATTCCCGTACGAGGTATTTGAACACTCTACTTTTCATTTCGAATATAAGAAAAGTAAAAAATAGTAGTTTATCTAAAATACATAGGTACCTATTTTCTTGTCTGTCCGCCACTTCATAAAATCATTGTATATATTTAAGTATCGTTCCTTTGAAATTTCTGGCAAAAGATTTTCGATTACTGTACTTGCCTCGTCTTTATCCGAATCTGGGGTCAACATTTCAGAATCGCTTGAACTCATTTTTAATCAAATATTAGTCTATAAAATATGTTACCGGGACTTTTACCATAGCACATCAGGCTAAGGGGACAGAGTGAAAAGAGTTTTTTGCTTACAGTGCATGCTCTATTGCTAATTTAAAAAAAAAAAAATAAGGCAAACAAAGACATGTGTGGTGGTACATACCTGAGTAAGAAAGAGATGCAAATATTCACGTTTCATAGTAAGGTGCACGCTGATTGTGCATGGTGACACTGACAGTGCTTCATCTTTGGTAAACTCTCACGAACATCTATTTCAACGGGGTATCAGGTCGATACGCAACCCTAACAAATCGCAGACGTTCTGAAAAAAGGCCAGGTTAAAAGCACTCTAAACCGACGAGTACGCATGACGAGGTTAATAAACGTAGGTGAAGCGAAGGTGTGTCAGGATCGTAGTAGGAGGAAATCCTTAGTCTCTGCCTACCCTTATGGGAAACAGGTGTGATAATATGTATGTATGTATGCGGCGCGTACTTTTCATCAAAATGTATTTATTTATCCTATTGATGTATTCTACTACTTCCTACTAATATTATAAATGTGAAAGTATGGATTTTTGTTTGTCTTTCAATCAAGCTAAATCAGATGAAATTATTACGATGATACTTTTTATCGACATTTCACGGGAGCGAAGCCGCGGGCATCAGCTAGTTAGTCTATAAAACCGAGATTTTCAATTTCGGTACAGAGTTAGTATCTCACCAAATTATAATAATATAGTCTTTTTTAAATTTTAAATATGGAACACACTGCGTCACAGACGCAACAGGTGGTGCAGCGGGCCGTCCGTCAGGTATTTTTTTAATTAACGCTGGCCGTTTTATACTCACAAGACCAAAGCATTTTTTATTTATTTAAATCGATATTTTTCTTATTAATGTAAAAAATTTCATAGCCGACTGCCTATGCTAATTTAGTTGGTTCTATTTTTATAATTCATTTCCGCCCTAGGAAGGGAAGCAATTGTAAAACATAAAATAATTGATTATTTTGATATGATGTGTAGAAAAAACAATAAGGTACTTTGTCGTACACCTAAATACTTTTTTTTAGTGTAGCGACACACCTGCCGAGAGTAACGTTGCGTCGTGGAATGTTCGGCTCAATACGCTTTCAGTATATTTTAAGTTACCTATGAATAAAACTTTTTAACAAAAAATTGAACCGACGAAAACAGAAACTGAAAAGCGAAAAATAAAATGAAGCTTTTAATCTTTTCCTAATTATAAACTAATTTAAATAACTAATTATGAGTCGGCGCCAAACAAATAAGCAAAGTGCGTGCAAGTTGCAAGTGTTCGAGCGGAGATCGCATTTTCGGAAAGTTATTGTTTATCTTTGAAAATTTCACATTGTATTTGATGTTATGTTGTTTTTATTATTTATTTAAAGTAATTTAATGATCTTCGTTGATTGTTTGTTTGGCGCCGACTCATAATTAGTTATTTAAATTAGTTTATAATTAGGATAAGATTAAAAGCTTCATTTTATTTTTCGCTTTTCAGTTTCTGTTTTCGTCGATTAAATTTTTTGTTAAAAAGTTTTATTTAGTTTTTTTTTTGTGGCTAAAATCTCACTCCAGGTCTCCATTATATTGTAGTGTCTAGAACTACATTTGTGTGTGCCAAGTTTCAACAGAATCGATTAACATGTATGAATTCAGTGGGTGAATAAAACTCATCCCCTGTTTTCCTACCCTTAGGGGTGGATTTTGATTTTGAAATTTAAATGGGACCAACTTCGAGATATACCCTATCTATTAAAAAAAGAATTATCAAAATCGGACTACTCTGTAAAAAGTTATGCGTGGTCATACATAAAAAAAAAAAATAACAAATATACGCGTCGAATTGAGAACCTCCTCCTTTTTTTCGTCGGTTAAAAATTAGCCAAAATTACGTCGCATTCGGCATAACGCTGAACTTATCGTCGAGCGGCTATTTCCGCGAGAACGCATTCAATGTATTTTGTTTCGAAAGTGCGGCGCATCCTTTAAGTGACAACACCGACCGACGACGACGCGGCGACTCCACGTAATTTTCCGTCACGTAGCGCGCTGAACAAGACGCCGCGTAGTGCCGAACGTTCGGCGCGTTAGGTGTATGAGTATGACACACCAATCGAATGCCGAATACTACGACCGATAGTTCAGCCGCTAAAATGTAGGCTACGCTGCTCTCGGCAGGTGTGTCGCTACACTAAGACACCATTATTTATTAAAGCATAAATTAATGCTGCATATTTATGACACAGGGTGAGGTTATGTTGAGGATTCCCAACGTTTTATTGGGTTCGTCTTCTAGGAAATACCTAATATGGTATAATTACGAACCTAGGTACAGCTCTGTGTTAGTAGTGTTAGTAACACATCCAAGACGATACAAGCATCAGAACAATAACCATCCAAAGTCTACAAAAGCAGACTCTTTTCTCAACAAACTCTTAAACAGTTGCGTCATAATACCATACAAAGTAAATCTCATTTCATTCAACAGGTAACCTCCGACACCAGACGAGCGGATGCGTTCGATCTACGTCACAGCGCCCACCAGCTCCGCAACGAAACCCGCATCAAGACAGAATGGGACAGTTATCATAACAACAATCGTTTGAGAGCCAGGTAAATATGGGGAATTGAATGTTGTGGAAAAGAATGGGCTTTGAAATCAAGGTTTTGTTGTCTAGCAAATGAGATAATCAATTTCCAAGAAGGCTACTGTGTACCGGTATATTATTTAGTTTTGCAGGATAAAAATTTGGTGATAGTTTTTGTTCCGTGTGGTGCCGGACATAAATATTTGCAACACCCTATCTCTTCTCATGGGTGTCGTAAAAGGCGGCTAAAGGATTCACCAGAGGATGGGCAGCAGCGTTCTCTGAGTATAACCCGCCTGTCAAGCGTGGTGATTGTGGCATATCCCCCCAACATGTTTGGGGTAGGCTTAAATCCAGCAGTGGACGTCTTTTGGCTGAAATGATGAATGATGATGATGATGAGTATTTAAGCTACACACATAAAACTTATGAATGCACTTAATAAATATTTTTATAGAACACGTTGTAGAATGATTAGTGAATCTTAACGACTAAATAGATACAAAAAAACAACAAAACACAAACCGTTTCAAACAAATGCAAAAAAAAACACAAATACAAAACATTCCCTTCGGCTTCAAGCTCCTGCTAAAAATGCTGATACCAGAATACCTATTGAAAGAATTGGGTGACCCATTCTTCCAGATTTCCATACAGCAAGTAAGATGCTAATTATGGCATATTTTTTTATAGAGTCTACGAGATCGAGCAATGGAGTTCCACACTTCAAGAGCTACTTGATCTCCTGGATCGAGAGATGGCCAGCCTAAAAGAAGAGAAGGCATCCACTGAAAGAGAGTTGGAACAACTCAATCTCCCTTTACTTGTGTGCTCCGAATGTCTGTCGAACCGAGATGGCAGGAGAAGCACGGAGTTGACTTATGATCTTGCTGATACTGAGCTGAAAAAGGTAAAATATTTTTTTTATTTTTATCAGATTATTATAATTGAGGTTGTATGGATTTCACGGAATCTAGATTGATGAGAACATCCACCTATTTGCCTAGGAGGAACAGAGGTACTCACGGGTATGAACTATGGGACCAACCCTGAAATTGCAAAAAATAAATCAGCTGTTGACCACTTAAGGGGAATGTGGCAGCCAAGTGGCGCCCCCATCAGTAAAAAAATATTACTCGCTGAATACATGATTTATCGAAAATTCTCGCTCTGTAAATTATATTTAGCTGTAGATATATAGATAGATAGAGTATACTTTATTGTTTGCACACCATAAAAATAAAAACAAAGTTATAACAAACATGAGCACAGTACTAACAATTGGCGGTCTTATCGGTTAAAGCAATTTCTTCCAGACAACCATTGGATGGACTTGAAATGTACAAGAAAATATAACAGGTAGTTGGCGGTGGCGGTACTATAGAGATAATACTATATAAATAACTAAAATAAAAACAAAAGCTTATTAATATATATATAAAATTATAAGTATATTTAAGATAATACATGCTTACCGAAATATAACATAACTGGATATATATAAAGATACATAACTCTATTATACAATTGTAACGTTGTAACGTTATTTTTAGTATTTTTAATTTAAAATCATTATTATTAAACCTTTTTCTTTATTATTTCATTCATTTTAAAACCAAATGCTTAGCGGCCATTAGATTCGCGCGCGGCCTCGAGTCACGAGCGCACGCACACAGCGATATTTGTTATCGCCTAGCTCGGGCTCGAGTTAATTCTATACGTTCGTTCGTCCTGCACCGGGACACCGACTTTTGCCACCGTGGGGGGTGCACGTTTACGGCACCTCGTTATTAGGTGCCGTGACTTCAATCGTGTGCCCTCCACATCATTGGCATCGGTTCGGTTGTCGCCTGTTTAGTAGGCACTTAATGTGTAATTTTTTTAAATCCCCATATTGGGTAAGTGCTGAACAAGTATAACTTTTATTTTGTATTTCAAGTAGTTTATCAATAACGATTTTTCTGTTTAAATTTTAACTTGACCTTTGAGCCTTCTGCTATATTTTGATATTAACTTTTCTTTCCCATTTGTTTTACCTATTGTTTTAATTTAAATTCATTCAGTGCTTCTCACATTCCATGTAAACTCCGTTCTGATTGTGACAATCACACACCACCATCACTATCGCAATTGTACTCTCGCTTTGCTTATGCTTCCGGTGGTCGCAATCAGAGGAGACGCTTGTGATCACGCCACTCACACTGGACATTCTTCCAGGGTGCTACGCTGTAGCTTACTATCATCATCATGTTGCGTGGTAGCTGCCCGGCTACATTTTAGCGGCGCTCCACGCGGCCTACCTACGCGCGGCCGTTCGCCGGCCCGGTGACGACCACCTGTCACCATCTCCTGGCGTGATCTAGCCGGCCCATCAACACCTCGGGCTCACCATCTCGGCGGTCTCCACCACTGCGGAGCTGAGCCAGGAGAGTACATGCGCTACCCTCCTTACAAAGTGAAAACATAGTGACGGGTCTTCTACCTACCCACGACCTTTTATTTTATTAAATATGTTGATAAAGTTTCGTATGGTTTTAATTGTGTTACTTCTTAACCAACCATCACAAACTCATTAACTGTTTCACTGGCGCCCTCAACGTGGTTTTTTTATGGTCACTATGTTTTTTTTCTTTCTAAGGTGGGTACATTTTTTTTTCCTTAGTGTTTTGTGTGATGTGTTTTTGTATTTTGTGAAACGTTTTGTTTTATATTGGTTGGCAGTTACTAAGGTGTACGATTTGAATTTAACGTCGTAATTTACATTGTTTTTCATTTTACGAGTCGATTTTATTTTTGTTCGTAAAAGTACTATCGGCAAATTTGTCACTTATACATGTTGCCGAAATTTTTTTTCCTAAATTTTTTAATGAATATTTTCAACTTAATGTTACTGACTGCTACCACTCCATGGTATTTGCCTATGTACAGTCAGCAAATAACATTAAACTTTTTTTTCAAAAAATTTTTTTTTTCTTCACTTATTAGGATTTTGTGTTCCTTTTAAGTGTTTGTACACACTAGTTGCACCTTACTTTTATTTTTGTTTTGTTATTTTTTTGTTGTTTTTCTTTTTAGTATTTCAAGGAAAACAACCATAACGTTACTCGTGTAGTTTTTTTAAAAATTGTAACAGACGGAGTACTTAGTTGTTTTTCTTTGACTTGTTCAACATTTACCCTCTTTTAGTTATTTTTTTCTCTTTTCTAGAACTTTTTTCTAGAAAACGTTAGGCACTTGGTTTTAGTAGTATTACATCATTAGTTTTTTTGTTCTTTTTCCTTGCTCGTTCTTCGCCTTTACTTGGAACTAAATGGTATTTGTATGGTTTCTAGTTTATGTCAACTGGAAACCTGTCGGTATGGAAGAGTGCGTTGGTAATGTTGGTACGTAGTTACAGTTACTGATGCTTTTATGTTTGCGAGAAGTATGACTGAAATGATTGATGATTTTGAAAGGTTAAGCAAATACAATTTTTTTTCGAAGAGGATTTTATTCCTCTTTGGACGAATAAAATCCTTCACTGGCGAGGGGGGTATTGTAACGTTGTAACGTTATTTTTAGTATTTTTAATTTAAAATCATTATTATTAAACCTTTTTCTTTATTATTTCATTCATTTTAAAACCAAATGCTTAGCGGCCATTAGATTCGCGCGCGGCCTCGAGTCACGAGCGCACGCACACAGCGATATTTGTTATCGCCTAGCTCGGGCTCGAGTTAATTCTATACGTTCGTTCGTCCTGCACCGGGACACCGACTTTTGCCACCGTGGGGGGTGCACGTTTACGGCACCTCGTTATTAGGTGCCGTGACTTCAATCGTGTGCCCTCCACATCATTGGCATCGGTTCGGTTGTCGCCTGTTTAGTAGGCACTTAATGTGTAATTTTTTTAAATCCCCATATTGGGTAAGTGCTGAACAAGTATAACTTTTATTTTGTATTTCAGGTAGTTTATCAATAACGATTTTTCTGTTTAAATTTTAACTTGACCTTTGAGCCTTCTGCTATATTTTGATATTAACTTTTCTTTCCCATTTGTTTTACCTATTGTTTTAATTTAAATTCATTCAGTGCTTCTCACATTCCATGTAAACTCCGTTCTGATTGTGACAATCACACACCACCATCACTATCGCAATTGTACTCTCGCTTTGCTTATGCTTCCGGTGGTCGCAATCAGAGGAGACGCTTGTGATCACGCCACTCACACTGGACATTCTTCCAGGGTGCTACGCTGTAGCTTACTATCATCATCATGCTGCGTGGTAGCTGCCCGGCTACATTTTAGCGGCGCTCCACGCGGCCTACCTACGCGCGGCCGTTCGCCGGCCCGGTGACGACCACCTGTCACCATCTCCTGGCGTGATCCAGCCGGCCCATCAACACCTCGGGCTCACCATCTCGGCGGTCTCCACCACTGCGGAGCTGAGCCAGGAGAGTACATGCGCTACCCTCCTTACAAAGTGAAAACATAGTGACGGGTCTTCTACCTACCCACGACCTTCTAATTTAATAAATGTGTATTGTAAAATG
This sequence comes from Asteroscopus sphinx, assembly GCA_949699075.1. Taxonomy (NCBI): domain Eukaryota; kingdom Metazoa; phylum Arthropoda; class Insecta; order Lepidoptera; family Noctuidae; genus Asteroscopus; species Asteroscopus sphinx. Next base: position 21,230,614 of record OX453013.1, read on the forward strand.
TTTTGAATGGTTTTAATTGTGTTACTTCTTAACCAACCATCACAAACTCATTAAACGTATCACAATTATATATAATATAAATATATAAGTAATAACTATTACATAAAAATGGTTACAAATTAAAGAGCTGTAGTTGTAGATGTCACCACAAGTCGGTTCGCCAAACTGAGACATGAAGATGGAAAGTCTCATGTTTAGTAGTAGAAGAGCTCCTTTGGGAAAGAGCTCGTCCGGTGAAGTACTACAACCGTACCTACTTCTCCGCCAAACAGTGATGCTTGCATTGCTGTCTTTCGGTCTGAAGGGTGCCGGTGTAATTACAATCACATGAGACTATCCATCTTCATGTCTCAGTTTGGCGAACTGACTTGCAGTACCATTTAGGCAACAGCCTAGGTGGTATTGAAGTTGCTATGGGCAAAGGTAAACGCTAAACATCAGGGGCCTTTAGCTCGTTTCGCCATCAAATATTATTAAAAAAAAAAAAAGAATTTCACCGGCACTCGTACCCTTAAGACCGAAACACGACAGCAATGCGAGCCTCACTGTTTGACGGCAGAATTAGGTATCTGCTGTAGGTATGGTATTTGCTCGATAATTGATAATTTGGTAGTAAAGTAATATTATCGAGAAAATATAGCTTTTATAGGTAGGTTCATGTTTTTTATGATATTATTAATTGCGGATGATATCGCGAATCAAATTTCAATACAATGTGAAATAGAACTACAATTTACAAAAAACCCAAAAAAAAATGAATTTCACGGGCAGCGTTGCAATCACCTTAAAGCTACGCGACTACGATTTCATTCTAAACGTCTACAAAAATAACCCAGTTTAATTAAGTTACAAAAATACTAACTATCTACTTATTCTTTGTTCTTTCAAAAGGAACTCTGCGTAACAGAGAGCAACAAGAAAATGTTGATCGACAGATGCCAATCTGCTTGGGAAAAAATCAACAAGTTGGAAGTAGTGAAGTTCAAACTCCAATTAGACCTGAACGATAAGAATGAAGCTCTTCAGATTGACAAAGACATGCTGAACTTGGACAAGGACTGTGCCAATATCACTTATAAAACTGACTCCTTGAAAACTCCCAAGAGGTTAGTTGGCCATACTTTTGTGTCGAGTAGAGGTTGTGAAGATAATCATCATCCTCCGAGCCTTTTCCCAATTATATTGGGGTCGGCTTCCAGTCTAGCCAGATGCGGCTGAACATCAGCATTTTATACGGAGCGACTGCCATCAGACCCCCTCAACCAGTTACTGGGTAATACTGACATTCGGAGGTTAGACCAGTTGTCAGACTTTCAGGCTTCTGACTACCCGTAACGACTGCCATAGATATTCGTATGACAACCGGGACCGATAGCTTAACGTGCTCTCCGAGGCACGGAGGGGTCTCGATGTGTAACGAAACGGTCACCCATCCACAGACTGACCGCGGCAAGTGCAGCTTAATCTTGCAGATCGTACAATCCGCGCAGTAGTTGCATCGCTATGAAGATAATATGAAAGTTAATAGAGTGATTACTGAGGGTACGGTCAGCAATGTAAGTCAATGATTATTTAGCTTTTTTTACTAATTAATCACATAACTCGTTTATTCTTTTATATTTGTTGGTATTTTAAGTGTTCTCAACTCTTTAATAATTAATTACAAAAAAAAAAGAAGTAAGTTATCATTCATAAACCATTTTTAAAACTTTGGACTGTCTTAATCTATTTTCCTTGCTGACTGTACGTAATAGGGCTGGATAGTGCGCCTAGACCATCGATATATATTTAAGGTCGTTGGCCTAGACAATAATATTTATTAAGTTGTAGTATCAGGTTACAACAGCAACTAGATTACAGGGTGTGTTTTAATTCATTAGCAAACATTTAAGTGATGATTTTACTCATCAATTTGAACAAATTTTATTATGACGCAACTTTGAATCAGCAAAAACACACCCGTTTCATAGATTTTCCATTTTATTCGAGTACTTGACCAAAATGTATGGCAACAGTCGTTTTTTTAGCTAATTCAAAGTTCGTGTTATGGTAAAAGTTGTTCAAATTGATGAGTACAATCATCCCTTAAAGGGTTGCTACTGAATTGAAAAAACACCTTGTATATTGATCGGTACACAACCAAGTTATGTACGCCTTTGATCCACCCTGCAACAATCATACCTATTTAATTTTGGTGGACCTGAGAATGTTACCTAATAAAATTGGATCAATCAAGATTTTCCAAAGCATTTATTATTATAGCCTACTATTAAATTAAGACTCATTTACACGGGGAGAGCTTCACCAGGCAAGTGTCATGTTGTCTCTTTTTTTCTCACCGAGAATGTCAGTCAAATATAAATCAGCCGTTACTATCGTAGGCTTACAAGAGTTGCTATTAAGTATTAAAAAATAGCCAAGTCTTCGCCTGAACTAAGTCAAGACAACTTAAAACACAGACTCCTTGAAAACACCTGAAAGGCAGGAACTTTAAACTTGGTACTTCTAAATTTGTTACAAGTTATGACACTTCCTGGCGTCTACCTGCACCTGAGGCTCAGTTAAAAGGTTCCCCACAACGTCATAGTCTTATTAATAACATAAAGATATGAGCTCTAAGTGCGTCGCTTGACATTCATTAAGTTTTTTTTAGTATAATCGTAAATAACTGAGCACTTAGGGGAAGTGTGTTAATAGTGTTGCTGTAAAATTTCTTATATTATGTTTAAATAGTGAAGAAAAAAAATTTTTCAAGAGAAAATTGGAATTATCTATATTTTTATAACTTTGTTAGGGCATCGCATGAGTTTATCTTTGTAATATTTTTTAAATGAATAAACGTTTTTTTCGTAAATTTACATTTTGGTAACAGACCAAACTTTGCCAATGCCTAAAAAACAAACCATATAAAGATTTAAATTGTGGAAAGAAAAAATCGCTCACGAGCAGGATTCGAACCTGCGACTCCTGGCTCAGTACGCCAGTGCTTTAGCCACTAAGCTACTGTGAACACTGCTCGTGGTATCGAAATTATCCTCCACTATACGTCTTTGGGTGACGTCAGCGATATCGTATTAAGAAACATTGTTTCTTAACCGACTCGACTAACTTTGCAGTTAAATCAAAGTCGTATAGATATGCCTACCCTTACTAATTATTTTTATTATTTTTAACGCATTTACGCATGCGAAGCGAAATCTAAAGATTTAAATTGTGGAAAGAAAAAATCGCTAAGATATCGCTGACGTCACCCAAAGACGTATAGTGGAGGATAATTTCGATACCACGAGCAGTGTTCACGGTAGCTTAGTGGCTAAAGCACTGGCGTACTGAGCCAGGAGTCGCAGGTTCGAATCCTGCTCGTGAGCGATTTTTTCTTTCCACAATTTAAATCTTTAGATTTCGCTTCGCATGCGTAAATGCGTTAAAAATAATAAAAATAAACCATATAAACTTTTCGGTTTTCTTTCAAATAGCAGGAAAATATTGTACAATCGGGTATTAACACCTGCATTAAGAAAATTAATTCAACCTCGTTATTAAAAGATGTTAAGGTTACCCAAAAGCTCATTTATACTGAAGAGCTCATTAAACATAAGAGCTTGATTGAAGAGATTAATTACCTTGAAAATTACCGTAAGACAGTAAATTTATAAATAATTTTGCTTGTGTATCCTATTATTCATCATCATCATCCTCCTGCCCTTATCCCAATTTATTTGGGATCGGCGCGGTATGTATTTTTCTTCCATACATCTCTATCAGCCGTCATGTCCGTGTTCACTTTCTTTCTATTCATATCATCTTTCACACAATCCATCCCTGTTTTCTTCGGTCTGCTTCTTTTCTTATAGCCATCCACATTGATGCTTAAAACTTTCCTCGTAACGTGCTCCTCATTCCGCCTCATCACATGTCCATGCCAGGACAGTCTATTGCTACTTAACTTCTCTGTCACTGGCGCTACTTTCGGACTCCCTCTTACATACTCATTCCTTATCCTATCCATTCTCGTTACACCACATATTCCTCTTAACATTCTCATCTCAGCTGCATGCATTTGCCTTTCACTAATTCCTTTCGTAGCCCAACATTCCGATCCATACAGGACAGGAGGTCTTATCATGGTCTAATAGATTTTCCCCTTCGGGAGTCACGTGTAGTTACCGTGACCTGCCGCCATTTCAACCATCTTGCGTAAATTCGGTGCTTGATGGTCTGGTCTATTTCGCCATCGTTTTGCACAAGTGAACCGAGGTACCGAAAGTCGGAGCAGACTGGCAAGGGCACGCCACCTAGCGCATCTAGTGTATTAAGGTGGTTTCCATAGAGGAAATGTCAAGTTTTCCGTGGTGGTTTCAAACCGGCGAGGCGAGGATTGGATAGGATGGGCGTGAATTGAAATCTCGCTGACCTTTCACTGAAAGATGTACATCGCGAACACGCGCCGATCAAAATATTAATAATCAGTCTTATCACATGCCAATATCAATATCTCTCTATCGCTCTAAGGTTTGCTGTAAGAACATTCATTTTTAGGGTTCCGAAGTCCTACAAGGAACCCTTATAGTTTCGTCATGTCCGTCCGTCTGTCCGTCTGTCCGTCTGTCCTAATCCTTTACAGCTTAATAACTTCTACAGTTATAAACATAAATAAATGAAATTTTGTTAAAAAATAGTCTGCATATAGATCTCAATTTTAAAATAATAAAAAAATAGTTTTTACGTTCTTTAGGGGTGGCGCCCATACATGTGAAATGGGGAAAAAATTATTTTTTTCGCTGCACCCCATCGTGTGGGGTATCATTGAATAGGTCTACTAAAATGAAGGTAATGTTTCATACATCACTTTTTTATCAGGTGTACCATCTGCGAAATATAGCCCGCCAAAGTGGCTTGCAATGTGTCCCCCCCCTGCCATTTCTAAACTATGCAACGTAGAAACTTATAATCTGCCACATTGATAGACCTTTGTGAAAACTCTCTTTTAAAATTATTTCGAGTATAATGTGATTATAATTTTTTGAGTTATAGACAGAAAACCGAAAAATACTTAAAACGTCCTAGTTCAAAGGTCATTGACCTTAGAGAAAAATTATCACGGCAAATAATGCTCCTTTAGCTACTTTCTATTAGAAAAAATCACAAAAAGTAACTTTGACATCAATCAGACTTCTTAAATTTGGCTTCTTGAATTTATCGCTAGATGGCGCTACTAACAACACGCTCTGAGTCGCGAATGCTGCCGATTATTGCAAAAACTAAAATAGCCATGATTAATATTCGATTTGATTCGTTTGTACACCTACTTAAGGAACCCTATAATACTGAGCATGGCCCGACATGCTCTTGGCCGGTTTTTTTTGAGTTAAGCTCGCCGATATACATAAGCTTTCCTACTGTAACAATAACTTATATATGTGTGTACAGTAAAGTATAATAATAAGAATAAGAACGCTTATTTGCTTGAAATGAGTTACATAAAAGTTGTTATCTACTACTATTATAAAATTGTTAAATGTCAGTTGTCTGTTTGTTTGTTTGTTTGTTTGTTCCAGCATCACGATAAAACTACTGGACCGATTTTGTTGAAACTGTTTGTAACTAAAAACTTACGATTTGACTTAAAAACTGGTATGTATTTTACCTCGCTACGATGACGGGAACTGGTGATTATTAATTATATTTTTCTACAACATTTTGCATACCTTTGCATACAATAAGACTCTCATATCCAGCTGTCATTCGCACGCATACGCTCTAGCGCGCGCCTCCATAGACAAAATACGGCTGCTAAAGAAATTGCATTAAAAACTTTTTGGTCGGGCCGAATTGTACTGTGTAGAAAAAAAAGAATCCTGTCGTATGTAGGTGGCGCCAGCTTGGAAATGCGCTCTTTTGAGCCAACCGAAAATCAGAATCTTTCGACTTACAGACAAGGACCGGAAGCTACCTCTAAATTGCGATTTCTCTAATTTTTTGTATGAAAAGCAATCAAATTATGTTTGAATTACCTAAACGTTGTTATATTGTATCCATCTTAATCTTGACTATTATAAAATTGTAAACGTCTGTTTGTTTGTTTGTTCCAGCATCACGCTAAAACTACTGGACCGATTTTGATGATTTTTTTTTGTTTGAAAGCTGATGATCTGACTTAAAAACTGGTATGGGTTTTGAGAAAGAAAGAAAGAAAGAAAAAAAGAAAAAAATCATTCATTTAATTCGTGGGTTGCGTACTCACCCGACAGATTGAAGCTTCTATGCATTTGCACGAGCGGATAGTAATGTATGATGGAGTGGAGTGGACAGGGGATGGGACTGGGGATGGGACTGGGGACGGGACAGGGGACGGGACAGGGGACGGGTCTGGGGACGGGACAGTGGACTGTACAGGGGACGGAACATGGGACGGGAAATGGGTCGGGGCATGAGACGGGGCATGGGACAGGACATGGGACATGGGACGGGACGATAGTGATATAGTGAGATAGTGGGACAGTGGGACGGGACGATAGTGATATAGTGAGATAGTGGGACAGTAGGACAGTGGCAGTGGGACGGTGGGACGGTGGGACAGTGGGGCAGTGGGGCAGTGGGATAGTGGGGCAGCGGGGCAGCGGGGCTGTGGGCCAGTGGGGCAGTGGGATAGTGGGGCAGTGGGGTAGCGGGGTAACGGGGCAGTGGGACAGTGGGATAGTGGGACAGTCAGAAAGTAGGACAGTGGCAGTGGGACGGTGGGACGGTGGGACAGTGGGGCAGTGGGGTAGTGGGGCAGCGGGGCAGTGGGCCAGTGGGGCAGTGGGATAGTGGGACAGTGGGGTAGCGGGGTAGCGGGGCAGTGGGGTAGCGGGGCAGTGGCACAGTGGGGCAGTGGGACAGTGGTATAGTGGGACAGTGGGACAGTAGGACAGTGGCAGTCGGACGGTGGGACAGTGGGGCAGTGGGGCAGTGGGGCAGCGGGGCATTGGGCCAGTGGGGCAGTGGGATAGTGGGGCAGTGGGGTAGCGGGGTAGCGGGGCAGTGGGATAGTGGGGCAGAGGGGTTGTGGGGCAGCGAGGCAACGGGACAGTGGGGCAGTGGGACGGTGGGACAGTGGGGCAGCGGGGCAGTGGGGCAGCGGGGCAGTTGGTTACCGGGGCAGCGGGGCAGTGGGACATCGGGGCAGTGGGGCAGCGAGGCAGCGGGCCAGTGGGGCAGCGGGACAGTGGGTCAGCGGGGCAGCGGGGCCGTGGGGAAGCGGGGCAGGCTTTGGGGCAGTGGGATAGTGGGGCCGTGGGGCAGCGGGACAGTGGGTCAGCGGGGCAGCGGGGCCGTGGGGAAGCAGGGCAGGCTGTGGGGCAGCTGGGCAGCCGGGCAGCGGGGCATTTGGTTACCGGGGCAGCGGGGCAGTGGGGCATCGGGGCAGTGGGGCAGCGAGGCAGCGGGCCAGTGGGGCAGCGGGACAGTGGGTCAGCGGGGCAGCGGGGCCGTGGGGAAGCGGGGCAGGCTTTGCGGCAGTGGGATAGTGGGGCAGTGGGGCTTTGGGGCAGTGGGGTTGTGGGGCAGTGGGGCAGCGTGGTAGTGGGGCAGCGGGGCAGTGGGGTAGCGGGGCAGTGGGGCAGCGGAGCAGCTGAGCAGTCAGGCAGCGTGGCAGTGGGGCAGTGGGGCAGCGGGGCAGTGTGGCAGTGTGATAGTGGGGCAGCGGGGCAGTGGGGCAGCGGGGCAGCGGGGCAGGGTTTAGCGGGGCAGTGGGGCAGCGGGACAGTGGGGCAGTGGGGCAGTGGGGCAGTGGCGCAGAGGGGCAGCGGGACAGCGGTATAGTGGGACAGTGGACTGGACTGGAATGGACTGGACTGGACTGACGTGGGTTCGCAGAATTTAACGCGAGCGGAGCCGCGGGTAAAAGCTAGTCATAAATAAAATAAAAAACCGTTATTTCACCCAGTCGGCATGGAAAATTTAAAGTAAGCTCTCAGTAGTGTCTAACACAATGCAATATATCTAGCTGAACTTTAACATGTAGGTACAAATTAGGTGATTTATCCCCAGTTTCTGGAAGGCTGATCAACGCAAAAATTAATTAATCGACTGTCAAATCTCAGGTCAAGCGATGTGATTGGTTGTTAACATTTTTGCCGGCCAATCACAGAAGCTGACATTAGATTTGACAATACTTAGATCAAATTGATCAGCCTTCCAGAAACTGGGGGTTAGCTTTTCATAAATCTATCTCAGTTAACAGTAAATTAATTACTTCTTGCGTTAGTCAGGTTTTTCTGTGTGAACTGAAACCACGTTACGTACAAGTTTAATTTAATCTTTTTATCTCTTGTATCCTAGAATGATAACCAACCAGCAATGGCAAGACAAGTGTGAAGCCACAAAACAGATGGCCATTGCTGAGCTTCAAGATACTTTGCGTCTGCGAGAATCCTTGTTCGTCGCTCGAGGACGTGCGAGAAACGCGCTCAGAGCTCAAACTGACGTCACGAACTATATGCTGCGTAGACGCATCTATGATACGCAGCGGGCTAGGAACGAGCTTGATTGGCAGAAGATGAAAGTATGTATTGAAATCTTTAGGTTAGACTTAATCATAATCACATAATCATAATCATTTATTTTGCTCATAAAACACGGTACAAAAGTTCTTATATAATAAAAAAAGTTCAACATGTTTGGTCAGTTCTCGTCATGCTAAAATTTTTAACTATTTATTTATTGTAGCATTAATAATTATCTTAAATTCATTAATAATTTATCATGTAATATAATGTCAATATTACCTAATTAGGATGACGTCATTTATAAATTATACACAGTAAGATCAATGTCACAGCGACAACACCAATGTCAAAACATAGACTGGAAAAATTCCTGAGATTCAATAAAATTCCTGAGTTTTTTTCCTGTTTTTAGGGTTCCGTACCCAAAGGATGCTAACGGGACCCTATTACACTCGCTACCGTCCGTCCGTTTGTTTGTCACAGTGCTGTATCTTTTGAACGGTAGCCGGTTGAAATTCTCTTAGAATATGTGTTGCTGTAACTCCTATCACGACAAATACAAAAAAAAAAAAGTCTAAAACCATACAAGAAACCTGAAATTTTTTTGTTCCTGCTCTATCTTCAAAACGGTAATACATACCAGCGTCAAACTTGGTTTGATTATAGTGCATAGTATGTAGTTTAGCAACAAATACTAAAAACAGGGCAAACTTAGACATATGTGGTGGTACCTACGTAAGAAAGAGATTATATACATATTTCGCGCATGATCGTTGATGTCTTTTGAAGAACTCTCGTAAATTAAGTCAGTTTTTATGGGGTATCAGGTCGATGGGTAGTATGGAACCCTTACTGCGTGAGTCCGACTCACACTTGGCTGGGTTTTATTTTTATTTATCATACTAATCTTAAGTAAAGTCATCATCATCATTTCAGCCGAAAGACGTCCACTGCTGATCATAGCTAGGCCTCTCTCAAATGAGGGGATAAGCCATAACCGTCATGCTTGGCAGGTGGGTTGGCGATCGCAGTTGATTAGTTGAATAAATACTAAGAGAAGGCTGTTGCTCATCCTCTGGTGAACCCCTTAGTCGCCTTTAACGACACTCGCGAGAAGAGATGGGGTAGCTTAAGTAAATTAATACACAGCAAATCATGGATATTCCTATGACATCCGTAAAAAAACTCAAGTGACGATATTGTATTAACCATCGCTAGCATGGCAGATGGCTTTATCGTAACAGTCCTGTTGTTATTTGAATCCTCTCGACATAATACTTTAGTTACCTTTTAAGACATCAATGGTGGATGAGCCCTTGTCATCAAAAATCGATAATGAAGTAAAAAGGTGAATATTAGTCTGATTGCGTAAAATTAAATATCACAACTTATACGATGTTATATAGTTTGGAATACGTCACATTTGAGAGAATCAAAACCCCATAGTAGGTAATAGATCTGTGCCCCATCCCCATAGTCCTCATGTTGCCAGAGGACGTTGCCAGAGACGTCCTCCGTACCACAGGTCTGGCACTCAGCTTCTCTGCCGGTGAGTTTGCCTGCCCTGTGTGGCATCGCTCCACCCACGCAAAAAAGGTTGATGTTGCCCTTAACGATACATGTCGGACTATTACAGGCTGCCTCAAACCAACGCCGCTCAATGTGCTTTTTCCAACAGCCGGCATAGCACCGCCAAAACTTGGAAGTGACGTTGCATGTGCGGTGGAGAAAAAAAGCAGGAGTCAGACCCTAGACACTCACTATTTGGCGCTAAGCTACAGACCCAACGCCTAAAGAGCCGCCACAGTTTCTTTAAATCAACAGAGGCCCTACAAGGTTGTCAAATTGAGGCCCGTCGAAAACTGTGGTTGAAAAAATTACCTCCACCCGTAAATTAAACCAACCCAGTGATAAGCTCCCTGCAGGTCATAATCTCCCCTGGCGTACATGGAAGTCCCTAAACCGTCTGCGGACCTAGGTAGGCAGATGTAAGCTAAACACGAGCAAATGGGGCTACGTGGACAAAACGGATACAGGTTGTACCTGTGGCGTTGATCCTCAATCAATGCCACATCTGTTATCATGCTCTCTTTGCCCTTACACCTGCACATTGAGCGATCTGAATAATGCTACAGACAATGCAATTAAGGTGGCCAATTTCTGGGCCAGCAGGATATGATATTGTACCATCGACACGAAGAAGAAGAAGCCAGAGGATGCAAAATAAATCAGTTATTAGGTATTCAATTGTGTGAGGATTAATTAATATATGTGAGCTTCAGTGTAATGAACATAAGGCTCACCTATAAACTCTACTACAATTTCAATTTAGTTTCGCTAAATGGAAATGCAATATTGAAATAGTAGTCCTACCTATTCGAGTGAGCCGATTAGAAATGACGTTTTCCCAGATTCATGTTCAATAATTTGCGTAGGGGAATAAATATGCGAAAACGTAATTACGTCACAACAACAGGGATCCAGCAGAATACCAGCCTCAGGTTTATAACTTGGCACATGCTGAGCTGGGCTCCCATTTTCCACAACTCTCACATGACATAATAATATGATCTTTCATTGAACTCGCTGACAGCTGTGTATTGTAAAAAAACTTTTTTTTTGTTTTTTCTCTCGGTCTGTTTTCTTCCTTCAGCCTTTTAGTTTTTTAAATCGATTGTGTGTGTATGTACTATGATCATTTTTATGGTTCCGTAGTAACGACAAGAAACCCATGTTATGTCATGTCCGCCCATCTGTCCGTCTGTCCTATCACTTCTACAGTTATAAACATAAATACATGTAGTTTTCCTGAAAAATTGTTTGGATATACATCTCAAATTTAAAAGAAAAAAAAATCGTAATTATTACCCGACTGCGCCAGAAGGAGGGTTATGTTTTTCGAGTGTATGTATGTATGTATGTATGTATATTTCTTTGGCACGCTCTGTGGCCTAAACGGCTTGATGGATTTGAGATTGAGAGGTGTCGTTAGATTCGTCTTAATTCTGAGAGTGACACTGGGTACATCAAAATTTAAAAAATTAAAATGGCCGCTTTTTGGCGCCATATTACCTCTTCAAAAATTTTTTTTTTCCAACAAAAACTATCGAGTGGGGTATCAAAATAAAGGGTTTTATAAATGCTTTACAAAAATATATACAACTTATATGTTTAAATGTAATTTGGAATGAAAAATGCTAAAAAACAACAAAATATTCAACGTTAAAAATGAATTTGACTTTAAAAAAAAAAACATAATAGTATGATAAATAAAACATAACAATAAAAATTAAAATAAAAAAATTAATTAACAAAAACAAAAAACCCGACTGCGTGTAAAAATAACAGAAAAGATATAAACAAGACTTATCAACACGCAGGCGGAGGCTACCTATGAACTATTATGTAATTCATGACCAAAAACATACGTAGCCTCCGACTGCGTGTTGATAAGTCTTGTTTATATCTTTTCTGTTATTTTTACACGCAGTCGGGTTTTTTGTTTTTGTTAATTAATGTATTTTGGGCCCATACGTGTGAAATGGGGATGAAATTTTTTCGTCTCGTTCTTTCAGTTGTGTCAAATTAATGTATTTTCTTTCTTCTCTTATTTCCAATTTTTTTACAGATGGAAGAAAACATGGACAAACTAGCAACGGAACTAAAAACTATGGGCGAACAGTTTGCCGATAAAGTAAACGCGTTGAAAGTAGCTGAAACCCGCTTGGAGACGCGAGGTTACCGTCCAGGGTCTGAGCTAGCTGCTGATGAGGCTGACATAGGACTGAAGGATGAAGTCCGAAGCCTGAAGGAGACTATCCGCCAGTTGCAAGAGAAGTTGGACTGTGCCAAGTAAGTATTAGAATAGATAAGATGTCCTGCTGCTGATAAGGCTGATAAAGGACTGAAAGATGAATTCCGAAGCCTGAAGAAGACTATCCGGCAGTTGCTTATCGATTGTGTGTATGAAAAATCGTAGCAGATTTTCATCTTACACTCGATCGATAAATCTGTGCAGATCGATATCCAAAGCTAAATCGCTAAGATAAATCGTTACGTATAGGTATAGCGGGCATAATACACTGAAAATCAAAACAAAGTAAATTAAATGTTGCAAAAAATCACCAAAATTGTGAAGCGTAACGCACATTTTTGCATTGCAAACAAAGTTTTGACGTTCTATAAATACTCAATCACTCCTATTTTATGCACCTAACTACTATTGTTGATGGAATGTCTGATTAGGTTAGGTTAGGTTAGGTGGTTATACAACTTAATGCAATATTTACTAATACATATTATAATGAGCTAAATTAAAACGGACAATTTATTGATTCAGTAGTTTAGCACTTTATACCACTTTGGAGCGATAACAGATTGCGCGTATTTTTAAGGATCGTATACGCTCGTTTAAATATTCAAAGTGAAAAAAATATGATGCCACAATCAGAGTTCACGGTAGCTAAAGCACTGGCGTTCTGAACCAGGAGTCGCAGGTTTGAATCCTGCTCGTAAGCAAATTTTTCTTTCCATAATTTAAGATCATCGTTTTTCTACGTTCGTATACCCGTGAGCCTGTGAATATGCCCCACTGCTAGGCACGGCCTCTTCTCAGAATGAGAAGATTAAGGCCTTAGTCCACCACGCTGGGCTAGTACGGGTTGACGGGCTGCATACACCGTCGAAAACCGTAGGTGTAAAAAACAAGCTTATTTCTGCGGAAAATACGCCCAGTCTGTAATGGCCCTTTGAGTTTTAGAATCTGTGTGTTTTTGTATGTGAGATTTGTGACTGTAAAGGAACAATATTAAAAAGGAAAGCTGGTGAGAAGATTGTACTAAGATTTTCACATGAACACACATACTCGTATATTTTCACAAATTGAGGTGAGCTTTTGAACTAGAAATTTAGGCTACCTGAATAGCGACGAAATTACCTCGTAATTTCTTGTACATTTCATAACTAAATAACAGTAAATGTTTTCCCGATGCGCGAGCCAGTGGCCGGAGGCGAACGATTCTTCAAATAAAGGAAATAATGTTGCCTTTTTCCACTTCATTCTCTCTTCACGTTACTTGCTGAAGGGTTTCCATTTAGACGTTTCAGACATCAAAGTCTGCCATTTTTTGGATTCTGTACCCAAATGGTGCCAACGTTGCCTACACTACACCGGCTGTCCCTCCATCCGTCCGTCCCACGAAATTAAGAAAACAAGTAGAAGTGCCCTTACGATCATTTAGTACGGGAATGTGTCGCCAAAATCACACATTGTCAATTGAAATAATACATTAAAATATACAAAAAAACTATTATGTGATTGGGTCTATTTAAAATTCAAATGGGGTCTAGCAATTATACAAAATAACAAAAACCGTGTTGTTCCTGTGAGGTACGTTATCAGAATTGATATTCATACGTAAGGACACAAATCATTTGGAAAAACTCTTCAATCAAAATAATCAAATTAAATAATAAATCATTATTAATTATAAAATGAAAGTGATTCTATTACTTTTAATAATGATTTAATATTTAATTTGATTACTTTTACTGAATAGTTTTTCAAATGACTTGTGTCCTTACGTATGAATATCGATTCTGATAACGTACCTCACGGGAACAACAGGGTTTTTGTTACAAGCCCGCACAGCGATTTTTACTCACGCGGTTTTTATCGCAAAATCTGTAACACATGGCATCATAATAATATGCAGGTGCACGCACTCGCGATTAAAAATCGCTGTGGAAAAAGTATATCAGTGCGCGAATAAAAACAGCGCGAAAAAAATCGCTGTACGGGCTTGGCCTTAGGTATAATCTAGTATTTTATATAAGCGTTCGAAACGTCATAGCGTCGCAGCGAGAAACTAATTGCGATTAAGTTAGGCTAAGCCCGCATAAGCGATTTTTATGCGCGATGAGCGATTCGAATAATTTAACTTGGATAACTCGAGTTATCCTTTGAACTCGTTGATTCGAACTGTGTTTCTTCAAAACCGAGTTGTTTCGCTCTCCCGGGCAAGTGGCGGTAAGCGAGTGAGGCAGTGAATAGCTGCGAACTACGAGTTCAAGTGAGAAAAAATATCAAGCGATGCGAAATCGCCACGATTCGTGTATACGAATCAACTCGATCAATCACATGACTCGTCTGATTCGACGCCGCTCGCTGACTCGGATGGCTCGCTGTTTGTGGCCAACTCGGTGGCTCGAGTCTGCTCGATACATTAGAACACACGCGTCACATTCGCACTACGTACGTGTTTGATACTGCCGACAGTCGAATCAACTCGAATCGTGATTCGAATCAACGATCACGTTAACTCGAATGTTTCGACTTGAAAAAAATACGATTCATCCCATCGCTAATTTTTATTCGCGTGATTTTTATCGTAAACTCTGTAACACATGAAATCACATGCAGCTCGCACTGGCGATTAATAATCGTGCGGTAGCCGTATGCCACTTCCCCTTGTTTTTTTTATTCCTTGGTCCGTCTTTATTGCTAAAGCCTTTTTCATCAGCAGAGGACCGTGATAGGTCAATTAGAAATTTAGCTTATAGCTACGGTGAAAATAAAAGCACACTTTGTGTATGACAGTTAACTAGACAAAAATTACACGACCCGACCACCATAGAATGACTACACACTTGTGTTATTAGTCTAAGCCGATCACATACTTAAATCTTCTTAACTTCTTTCTATTGCAGGGCAACATACAATGCTTTAGAAGCTACTTCTATCAAGATAGGTATAGATTTGAACGACAAAAACCAATCCTTGGAGACCGATACCCGAGCCTTAGAAATGAGAGCGGCTCTAGAACCAAAGAGACCAACTGGTACCGACAAGAACTTGATTCTAGCTAGCATGGCCGACGAAGTACCAAAAATGAAGGGCGAATAAATAAATATACCATTTGAAAAATATCAAAATTTCACATGTTCTCGGGATATCGAAAAAATTGTTTTGTATGAGGTTTTTTGGCTGTGAAAATAGAAATTCTTTTGCCCTAAAATTTAAATTTTGTATTTCATTTCATAAAACATTGTTGTTTGTTGTTTCATGTGATCGGGTAAATATTGTCTACGTAACTGTATTTAATAAAGGGCCAATATTTATCAACATTCATTTATGAAATAATTACGCCATATTTTTTTGGTTGAGTTTGTTATACGTTTTCCTAATTAATATTTGTTTGGCATAATACATAAATGAAAATAAACAAAAAAGAATCTCAAAAATTAATCATGAATTTTGAATTATTTGTTAATAACGGTTACGGTTATTATAGTTGCTGGCACGAGTCGTGAGCACAGATTCCACTGCGTAAGTGGTCGAATCTCTGTTCACAGTATAACAGACCAGAAACTGACACTTGCATTGGCTTAATTATATGATAATGCATAATTGAATATACGTAGAAAACAGAATACTAGAATACAGTGACGACAGAGACTATCACGCAAGTACAATTTGTGCTCACGTCTCGTGCCGGGAACTATACCACATTATTTTACTATA
Source organism: Asteroscopus sphinx (assembly GCA_949699075.1). Taxonomy (NCBI): domain Eukaryota; kingdom Metazoa; phylum Arthropoda; class Insecta; order Lepidoptera; family Noctuidae; genus Asteroscopus; species Asteroscopus sphinx. The sequence continues at coordinate 21,246,625 of OX453013.1, forward strand.
ATTAACATTCATAGTTAATGTACAAGTTGATGATCAACTTTAATTTACGCTACTTATAATTTTACGATTACGATTTAACTTTAGGCATCTAACTTTTCTGTGGTTAGTGCAAAATAAATGTATAAAAAACCATGTTTGTCTCTTATTTAACCGCAAACAACATTCATAAAATGGAATCTAGATATTCTTTTAGATCAATAGTAACTTTGTAAATGAAAACTTTACTAATTATTGTCCATAACTTCGGGACATTTCAAAGTATCTCTCGAGCCTCGAGATTAATATATTAATAGGATCATTCTCGTTAGATCCATAGTCTAGATCCATAATGGATCTATGGAGATTTTTTTTTCCATTTTGAACCAATTTTTAAAAAGTGGATCTATTGAGAACTTTCTTTTTCGTTAGATCCATTATGTAAATAATATAGGCAACTGTGTGACTGATTGAGATTATTTTTTATTTGTTCTCACGAGTCACACTGTGATAGTTGAGGGTGAACAGTGTGACTGGTTGGAATATTTTTTTACTATTTGTTTCCAACGAGTCACATTATGAGTTGAGGGTGAACAGTGTGAATGGTTTGGATTCGTTTTTACTGTTTGTTATTTATTTGTTTGTTTAAGGGGCTCGTGGCTAAGTGGCAAGCGTGTGGATTGTACGATCTGCAAGGTTAAGCTGCACTAGCCGCGGTCAGTCTGTGGATGGGTGACCGTTTCGTTACACATCGAGACCCCTTCGTGCCTCGGAGAGCACGTAAAGCCGTCGGTCCTGCGCCTGATCTCTCTCCGGTCGTGTCGAATTGCCGTCCCATCGGATTATGAGAGTGAGGGAATAGAGAGTGCACCTGTGTTTGCGCACACACTTGTGCACTATAATATGTCCCGCGCAGATGGCTAGTCTCCATTAAGATTTGCCGCCGTGACCGAAATTCGGCCGGGAGGACATTATTACTATTTGTTCCCAACGAGTCACACTGTGACAGTTGAGGGTGAACAGTGTGGCTGGTTGGGATTATTTTGTTACTATTTGTTCCCAACAAGTCACACTGATTGAGGGTGTGACTCAAACGCAATTCATAAGAGTAGTAGGGATTCGCCGATACTGGATCAAGTCTGGGGGCCGACGCTGCCGACTAGTCTCACATGGCACATATGACCGCGAAATGATTAAGTTAGTCTTATAAAACCGCGAATTAATTTGATTACACGTATCAAACCGCGAATTAATTTGATATCAAACCGCGAATTACTTTATCGAACCGCGAATAAATTTGATATCAAAACGCGAATTAATCAGACTACACGTATCAAACCGCGAATTATGTTGATTGATCGATCTGATCGCGGGTTTGGTCTTTGCTGTAGTAGTAGGGATTCGCCGATACTGGATCAAGTCTGGGGGCCGACGCTGCCGACTAGTCTCACATGGCACATATGACCGCGAAATGATTAAGTTAGTCTTATAAAACCGCGAATTAATTTGATTACACGTATCAAACCGCGAATTAATTTGATATCAAACCGCGAATTACTTTATCGAACCGCGAATAAATTTGATATCAAAACGCGAATTAATCAGACTACACGTATCAAACCGCGAATTATGTTGATTGATCGATCTGATCGCGGGTTTGGTCTTTGCTGGTAGTAGTAGGGATTCGCCGATACTGGATCAAGTCTGGGGGCCGACGCTGCCGACTAGTCTCACATGGCACATATGACCGCGAAATGATTAAGTTAGTCTTATAAAACCGCGAATTAATTTGATTACACGTATCAACCCGCGAATTACTTTATCGATCCGCGAATAAATTTGATATCAAAACGCGAATTAATCAGACTACACGTATCAAACCGCGAATTATGTTGATTGATCGATCTGATCGCGGGTTTGGTCTTTGCTGGTAGTAGTAGGGATTCGCCGATACTGGATCAAGTCTGGGGGCCGACGCTGCCGACTAGTCTCACATGGCACATATGACCGCGAAATGATTAAGTTAGTCTTATAAAACCGCGAATTAATTTGATTACACGTATCAAACCGCGAATTAATTTGATATCAAACCGCGAATTACTTTATCGAACCGCGAATAAATTTGATATCAAAACGCGAATTAATCAGACTACACGTATCAAACCGCGAATTATGTTGATTGATCGATCTGATCGCGGGTTTGGTCTTTGCTGGTAGTAGTAGGGATTCGCCGATACTGGATCAAGTCTGGGGGCCGACGCTGCCGACTAGTCTCACATGGCACATATGACCGCGAAATGATTAAGTTAGTCTTATAAAACCGCGAATTAATTTGATTACACGTATCAAACCGCGAATTAATTTGATATCAAACCGCGAATTACTTTATCGATCCGCGAATAAATTTGATATCAAAACGCGAATTAATCAGACTACACGTATCAAACCGCGAATTATGTTGATTGATCGATCTGATCGCGGGTTTGGTCTTTGCTGGTAGTAGTAGGGATTCGCCGATACTGGATCAAGTCTGGGGGCCGACGCTGCCGACTAGTCTCACATGGCACATATGAACGCGAAATGATTAAGTTAGTCTTATAAAACCGCGAATTAATTTGATTACACGTATCAAACCGCGAATTAATTTGATATCAAACCGCGAATTACTTTATCGAACCGCGAATAAATTTGATATCAAAACGCGAATTAATCAGACTACACGTATCAAACCGCGAATTATGTTGATTGATCGATCTGATCGCGGGTTTGGTCTTTGCTGGTAGTAGTAGGGATTCGCCGATACTGGATCAAGTCTGGGGGCCGACGCTGCCGACTAGTCTCACATGGCACATATGACCGCGAAATGATTAAGTTAGTCTTATAAAACCGCGAATTAATTTGATTACACGTATCAAACCGCGAATTAATTTGATATCAAACCGCGAATTACTTTATCGAACCGCGAATAAATTTGATATCAAAACGCGAATTAATCAGACTACACGTATCAAACCGCGAATTATGTTGATTGATCGATCTGATCGCGGGTTTGGTCTTTGCTGGTAGTAGTAGGGATTCGCCGATACTGGATCAAGTCTGGGGGCCGACGCTGCCGACTAGTCTCACATGGCACATATGAACGCGAAATGATTAAGTTAGTCTTATAAAACCGCGAATAAATTTGATTACACGTATCAAACCGCGAATTAATTTGATATCAAACCGCGAATTACTTTATCGATCCGCGAATAAATTTGATATCAAAACGCGAATTAATCAGACTACACGTATCAAACCGCGAATTATGTTGATTGATCGATCTGATCGCGGGTTTGGTCTTTGCTGGTAGTAGTAGGGATTTGACGATACTGGATAAAGTTACTCTTATCAAAGATTCACCGGCTAAGAGAATGCCATAATCAGGTACTTCTTTTTTTGTTTTGTTTTGGGGGCATTGTTAAGCGTTTATGAGTTGTATTTTTATTAATTCTATTGTAAGGATTTGCCTTATTCTTTTCAGAAACTGGCTATTGTGTTTTATTTCAATTACCTTTACTGTTCATGTCGGTTCCTTTGATAATAACATTTTTATTTTTTGAACCATTATAAAGTACTTATTTTTATGAGTACTATTGTGAGACTTAGGGTACCATATTATCTTAGTATTGTTTTCAAAGGACTATTGTTTTCTTAGACATGACCGCCCACGTTTTAATTTCATGTCTATTCCTGTTCGAATAAAAATCCGTTATGGTCTGTATAAAAGGGATGAACAAAATCATACTGCATCTTATTGTCTCCTGTGCTTTGCATCATACAAGATCTCCAGTTATTCGTCTAGTGAAGTGAAATAGTGAAACCATCCAGTTGTTTGCATAGTTAAGTGGTGAATCTGCTGAATAATGGCTGTAAGTATTTTCTTTTTATAATGTTCATGCCTCATTTACTAACGATTATATTGTGTATATTTATGTGTTCACCATGTTCCCACGCTCGTTCCTTAACCAATTTATAAATGTTGATTTTAAATTGTTTCAGTTCTCTGAAAATACTTTCAAGAGCTATTACTATGCCGAAGACCACGACGAACCTAGCGATGACGAAGGTACACTAGCCTTCAAAGTTAAACAGGCAATATCAAAAAGGTCAAACAATATTGATGATTTTTTTGAAAAACCAAAGAAGAAGAAAAAGCTGGTTAAAAAGTCATCGAGTGTTGGTCGATCATCGACCGGTGGTGTTTCATACATCACTTCTGGTAAAGATGACGGTGCCTACGCATCTCATCTCATTAAAATTGAGATTTATGAACTTGACAAGATCAAGAACATTGCACCAACGGACCACTGGAAACACGCGGATGTCCGTGTAAAATATTATACAGTAACAGAAGAAGATGAAAAAATGCAAAGTGTGCGTGATGTTATATTTAATGTTACTAAAGAGTTAGCAACGAAAGAAGATTGTATAAAATATTTTGTAGATACTGATAAGTGATTAATGAACAATAGTGAATGTGTTTCGAATTCAATAATAATATTCAGGTACTTAGATAGAATAGATAGAATATACTTTATTGTACACCATGAAAATAGTAGTAAACAGGAACAACGTACAAATTATGGGTACATGGGCGGTCTTATCGCTAAAAGCGATATCTTCCAGACAACCTTACTTATTTTTTAAAGAACATTGTAAAGTGTATTTTATGAGGACTATTGTTTATATTCTGGGTATTTGTTTAAAAATAAAACAAGTTTTGGCAAGACATTGTTAATTGTGCTGGGTGAACACTATATAAACCTCCAACATTTACTTCAAAACATCATTTCTTACTCATTCCACACCATGGATAAATTAAGCTGTGATTTCTACAACTCGGAACTCATCATGCTAGTTGAAGACATCGAATCATTGGATCTGATGTCATCAGACTTCGATCAAGAACTCTACGAGCTCTGTGAGGAAAAAGAGCAAAACTATTTTAAAATGTGAGTACATAGTCTATTACGGTATAAATTAACTTGTTGCTACATGTTTCGGTAGTTCATAAAGAGGGGGTGGGTTTTTGGATACTTAAAGTGGTAATGTCATGTTTTTAAAACATTCGTTCCATCTAATCGTATTGTAGTATAACAACAGCGACACAAAATGTATAGCAGTCTCGATTTTATTAATTTATCTCAGAGTGAAATTTCAAGTTTAGACAAAAGTCTTGTATTACGAAAATTCCATCGCTTAATACGATTTTGGTTTATGGAAAATGTACTACCTGAGTCAATGTTGCAAGATCCTGACATTACTCCATATTATACTCCATGTAAAGGACATAAAATCGTGGACGGCACTCAATCCGATATAGATGAAATTGATGGCGTTTTACCAATGCAAGCATACTGTTTACGATGTAAATAAGAAACATGTTAGTATTTCACGAGCAAAAATGGATGAATTCTAGCATTCATTATATTTTTAATCAGTTTCGTTAATGGTTTATGTTTTATTTTTCCAACAGATCTATGCAACTTGGAGGAGGTATGAAGAAAAGACCAGCGGCGACGGAGTTGAACGAAGAGGAACCAGCAAAGAAGAGGATAAAACACCCCGAAACCCCTTCAACATCAACATCGTCAACGTCTCCAATTGTAAGTACAGGAAATAATGATAAAATTGAATGTTCTGTTTGTCGCCTAGCTGTGTCAAGAAAATATTTTGCTAACCATTTAAAGAGTAATACTCATAAAATCAATATTTTAAGATCCGATAAAGAATTAGCAAACGTTCAAATAATTGATAGTGCATTCGGTAATAGAATTCTTACTTATAGAATAAAATCAGTTATAAATTCTGACCAACCATTTGAAACACCTGAATTATTTTTACAAAATATTAAAGTCTTAATTTATAAACTACTAGAACGATCTATTACAGAAAACTTTGTAGTGAAAGTAAATTTCATTCTTAATGCAGAATTTATACAAGAAACTAAAAACCTTTTTAATACTTTTGACTTTCAAATTTCCAATTATGTTTTTTGTCGCGGGGATGATAAGGAAATGATTTATTCATCTATTGTAACTGAAATAACAAATAAAATTTCAAATTTTGAGCGAAAAGATAGTGGATGGAGTTTAGTTAAAATAAAACACTTGGACATGAATGTAAACAAGTTTAACCCATTACGTGGATCGTCATATATAGAATTACCATTAGATATTAAATATAAAAAAGCTGTAATCAATATTCAAAACAATGATCACGAATGCTTTCGTTGGGCAGTATTGTCAGGGTTATATCCAGTTAAAGATAACTCAAATAGGGTAACATCCTATATACCTCATAAAAATAAATTAAAATTTGATCATCTTTCTTTTCCGTTTAAAATTAAAGACATTCATAAATTTGAAAAGCTCAATAATATAAGTATTAATGTTTTTGGTCTAGATTATGATTCAACAAGTAAGACAAATAAAATTATAGGGCCATTACACTTAACAAAACATAGGAAAACTACTCATTTAAACTTATTGTACTTATCTCAAGGTAGTAACGGTCATTATTGTTATATAAAAAACATTTCGAGACTAGTATCTAAACAATTATCAACATCAGAACACACAGTTCATATTTGCGATGGCTGTTTATTAAATTTCACTTCACGCGATAATTTACAGCGACATCAAGAAAAAGATTGTTTCAACGTATGCACAGATTTACCATCGGATAGTGATAGTAAGAGAAATTGGTTTAATGAATTAACTCCCTCTAACCAAGTCTCATTTAATAATTATGAACGAAAGTCAAGAGTTCCATTCGTTGTATATGCTGACTTTGAAGCATTTTTAAATCCAATAGAGAGTTGTTCTAACGATCCGAGTAAATCATCAACTACTAATATTCAAAAACATGAAATGTATAGTTTTGGTTACTACCTTAAATGTTCGTATAATGACAGCTATTCAGTATATAGAACATATACCGGTAATGATTGTGCACTAACATTTATGAAATTTATTAAAAAAGATTTAGAGATTATTTGTAAAAAAAATTGTTTTGTTAAATGTCCATTACCTTTAACAATCGAAAATAAAATGAATATTTCCCAAAGCAATACGTGTTATATTTGTAATAATGATTTAAATAGTGATTCCACAATTTCATACAATTGGTATACTGGTGTGTATGAAGGAGTTGCTCATCCATTTTGTTCTGAGAAATACCGGGCACCTAATTTTTTACCAGTATTTTTTCACAATTTAAGTAATTATGATGCTCATTTTATAGTTCACGCTCTCAATTTTGAAGAGGGTGATATAGAAATAATTCCTGAGAATAAAGAGAAATATATATCTTTTTCCAAAGTTTTGCATATAAATAACCGTGTTATGAAATTAAGATTTCTTGATTCACTTAAATTTATGTCCAGTAGTCTTGACAAATTAGCAAACAATTTATCACCCGAACAATTTCAAGAACTCAAATTAAATTTTCCACTAGAAGAAGACATTAAACTATTAACACGAAAGGGTGTTTATCCATATGAATACATGACTTCATTTGATTATTTAAAAGAAACTTCTCTTCCTACTCGTGATAAATTTTATAGTTCTTTGAATGATAATCACATTTCTGAAAATGATTACAATCATGCTCATGCTGTATGGAATCATTTCAATTGTCAAAATATGGGTCACTATTCTGATCTTTATTTAAAAACGGATGTTTTGTTATTAGCAGATATATTTGAAAATTTTAGGAACGTTTGTCTCAAAACATATGGATTGGACCCTGCTCATTATTATACAGCACCTGGATTAAGTTGGGATGCTATGTTAATTTTTACTAAAATAAATTTAGAGCTTCTAACAGATATCAACCAAATTGCTTTTATTGCGAACAATATCAGGGGTGGTATATCTCAATGTAGTAACAGACATGCAAAAGCTAATAATTTATTTATGGCAGAATATGATGCCAGTATACCATCCTCCTTTCTGATGTACCTAGATGCAAATAACCTTTACGGTTGGGCTATGTCCCAATGTCTGCCAACCGGCAGATTCGAATGGGTAGATGTAAATACTGATTTCAACATCCCCGACGATGCTGAACACGGTCTTATTTTAGAAGTAGATTTAGAATACCCAAACCACTTACACGATTTTCACTCAGATTTACCTTTTTGTCCTGAAAACATATGTTTAGGGGATAGCAAGGATCGAAAACTGATCCCGAATTTAAATGATAAAAAGAACTATGTTATTCATTATAGGAATCTTAAACAATGTTTAAAAAAAGGTCTACGATTGCTTAAAATTTATAGAATTCTTAAATTTAAACAATCAGCTTGGTTAAAAAGTTACATAGATTTAAACACACACATGCGTTCGTTAGCGACCTCAGATTTTGAAAAAGATTTTTTTAAGCTTATGAACAATTCAGTCTTTGGTAAAACAATGGAAAATGTAAAAAAACGGGTAAACGTTAAATTAGTTACCCACTGGTTGAATCGTGGGAAAACCCAAGGAGTTCAATCTTTGATAGCGAGACCTGAATTTCATAGTCTTTCAATATTTTCTGAAGATTTAGTAGCAGTACAATTAAATAAAACTAAAGTTTTATACAACAAACCAATTTACCTCGGATTTTGTATATTAGAACTATCAAAAACGTTAATGTATCAATTTCATTACGATTTCATGAAATCAAAATATCAAAATAATCTTAAACTTCTTTATACGGACACTGACAGTTTAATTTATCAAATATTTACCGATAATTTTTATGTTGACATTATAGATAACTTAGAATATTATTTCGATACGTCTGACTATCCCCCTAATAATGAATATGGTTTACCATTAATAAACAAAAAGCGGTTAGGTTTTTTTAAAGACGAAAATAATGGTAAAATTCTCAAAGAGTTTGTCGGACTTCGTGCAAAAATGTATGCAATGGATGTGCAAAATAAATTTGTAGCTAAAGCAAAAGGTATAAATAAATGTGTCACAAATAAATTTAATCTAAATAATTTTAAAACATGTTTATTTGAAAAGAAAATTCAATATAGTGAAATGTTAAGATTCAAATCAATTAAACACGCTATATATACTCAAAAAATTAATAAAATATCGCTCTCGCATAGTGACACAAAACGCCATTTATTAAAAAATTCTACTGACACTCTGGGTTGGGGTCATTATAAGATAAAGAACATGTAATTCAAACATTATTTTCTGTACTATTGAAAGATGTGTATGTAATTTATAAGTGTATATAAATATGTATCTGTAATTATGTGTTTTTGTTTTATTTTGTAGAGCAATGATGTTCTTAGTAATTATATATTTTGAAAGAACATGTAATTCAAACATTATTTTCTGTACTATTGAACGATGTGTATGTAATTTATAAGTGTATATAAATATGTATCTGTAAATATGTGTTTTTGTTTTATTTTGTAGAGCAATGATGTTCTTAGTAATTATATATTTTGCATGTGTCTGTATCTTTGATGTCTGTCTTGTTCTGTTTGTTATTGTACCTGAAATAAATGCATTTTATTTTATTTTAAATGTATGATATAGTTTGTAGATTTATTCAAATAATTGAAAACAAATATAATAAATACCATTCATTTTAATAATATGTTTTATTCATTCCAATACACTTTTAGAGTTCACACGTGCATTTAAAATGTTCCATTTTTTTCATCCTTTTACTGCCATAGTCGCAGGTCCGAGTGGTTGTGGAAAATCAAAGTTTGTAACAGATTTTATAAAATCCATGAAAGAAATATGTAATATTGATTTCAATCAAATTACATGGTGCTTTGACGAAATGCAACCTTTGTATAATTTACAAAACGTTAACTATCATCAAGGTATTCCCAACCTTAACATGTTTGATGGCGAGACACCGCATCTTGTTATAATAGATGACTTAATGAGAGAATCAGATGGCAGAGTTGTCGATATATTTACTAAGGGTAGTCATCACAGAAATTTAAGCGTGTTTTATATAACACAAAATTTATTTCACCAGGGTAAAGGACAAAGAGACATTTCTTTAAATTCAAATTACATAATCTATTTTAAAAATCCTCGTGATAAAACTCAAATAAGATATTTAGCACGACAGGTATCTCCGGATAATTCGAAATTTATTGAAGATGCTTACAAAGATGCTACTTCAGAAGCCCATGGATATTTAATAATCGATTTAAAACAGAACACCAATGACTTGTGTCGCATCAAGACAAAAATATTCCCATTTAATGGGCATTGCATAGTATACATACCCACAAAAGGGTTTAAATACTCAAAGAATCAAACAGTTCCAATCACTTGTTAACAATGCATCGTAGGCTAACAACGTATAGAAATTTGTTAAATGCATTGCATACGCTTAAACCAAAGTATCGAAAAGCATTAATAAAAGCTTGTGATGACGAAGAAATAAATTTTATTTGTGAATGCATTCATAACGTTCTACAAGGAAAGGTACCTCTTAAAGATCAAGAAAAGAAGAAATTAAATAAATGTAAAAATATTCTTCGGAAATTGTTGCGCAAGTGTAAAACTAAACTAAGAAAAAATATAATCATTCAAAAAGGAGGAGCTTTCTTACCAATAATATTGGGATCAATTCTGAGTGCATTTGTAAATTGTTTTGTACAAAGTTAACATGGAAAATGCAAAAAAGATGTTACTTATAGAACCTGGGTTTATAGAAAAATTCAAACAAGAAAACACTGGTAACAATAATTTGTCTCGATTAGACACTGAAATGCAAAATATTATGCATAGTAAGATAGAGGATCGAAAAAAGTGGATGTTATATTCACAAACTCTGCAAAGATTTCTTCATTTCGCTGAAGAAAATCGTCAACCTTACAAACTGCCAATTTATGATGATACTTCTAACAATGATACAAATGAATTTAAGAATTGTTATAAAAAGAAGGAAATGGATCACCAAAATGTAGTTACTACCGAAGCTTCGTTGAGAGAGAGTGAATCTGTTAAAAAAGAAGAAGATAATTTAAAAATAAAACCGAGCTACACAGCAACCCAAATACTTAGTTTGATACCAAAAACATATAATAAAAAAGGTGAGCTATTGTTAAATTTAGTTGAATCAAGTAAAAGTAAAATTCATTGGGATGATGAAGGTACGGTAATAATTGATAATGAAATAATTCCTGGAAGCAATATTGTTGACTTAGTGAATGATTCACTAAGACCATTGAAAAGAAGTGATCCGATAGGATGGGACAGATTTGCAAAAGCATTAAAAGATGTTAAAGTACCACTGAGTTACATTGGTAACCCCAAGAGGTACGAGTTTATCAATCAACTTCAAACGAAGGATCTAGGTCAAATATCTGAAGCTGAAGAATTGTCTACACCAAATAGTGGAGGTAAGAAGCACATAAAGAAAATAAAGAAAAAGATTGATTGGGAGAAATGGACTCCGTACTAGAAGAAATTAATAGAATTTACTATGACCCATCAAATCCTGCTGGTTATAGTAGTATAGATAAACTAACAACAGCTATGAGGGGTAAAATGAACAAAGAAAATATAAGAAAATGGTTACAGTCGCAAGAAACGTACACGCTACACAAACCTGTTCTGAAGAAATTTCCACGAAATAAATACATTTTATCAAATATTAATGAACTATGGCAAGCTGATTTGAGTGATATGCGATCTTACTCTCAATACAATGATGGTTTTAACTATATACTTTGTGTTATTGATGTCTTCAGTAAATATGCTTTTGCTAGACCAATGAAAAAGAAAAATTCAGACACCACTAAAGAATGTTTTGAAAGTATATTTACTGAAGCTAATACAACTCCTACACACATACAATCTGACAAAGGTACTGAATTTGTTTCGAAAGATGTTCAACGATACTTCAAATATAAACAGGTTAATTACTATACTACTAACAATCCTGACATTAAGGCCAGCATTGTCGAACGATTTCAAAGAACCTTGAAAATGAAAATGTGGCGTTATTTCACTCATAATAACACATATAAGTATGTAGACGTTCTACAAGATTTAATTTATTCTTATAACCACAGTAACCACTCCAGTATTAAGATGTGCCCATGCGATGTAAATTCTGACAATATTATGACAGTTTGGACTAACCTCTATGATAGAAAAACAAAAAAATCTTTAGATAGTCAAAAACCAAAATTAAATGTAGGTGATTACGTTCGAATAACAAAATATAAACATATATTCCAAAAAGGTTACGAATCGAACTGGAGTGATGAAATATTTATTATATCTTCAATAATTGATAGATCTCCATGGATTGTTTATACAATAAAAGATTTACAAAATGAACCAATAGTTGGCACTTTTTATGAAAGAGAATTACAAAAAGTGTCTTATAACCCCACTTCAAATTATAAAATAGATAAAATCATTCGTTCTCGATACTCAGGTAACAGAAAAGAAGTGTTAGTGAAGTGGAAAGGTTATCCAGATAAATTTAATAGTTGGATTTTAGCTACCAGTTTAAAACAAATATGAATAAAGAAAGTTTTTATTTAACTTTGCTTAGCAATAGTTCGATGGAATATTTCCCTGATAACAAGACAACAAACTTTTCAACTAAATTACCGAAAGCCATTAAACTGGAAGGTGAATGGTCTGTTGGAGTGGTTGAATTTCAATTTCCATGCACCATGTTTACGGTTCAAGACCACGAAAATGTTGTTTACTTTACGAAAAAGATGATTATGCCTAATGAAGAAAAACCATCGACAGTGTTTTATAAAACACACATTCCAGCCACCAACTATGATAACATTGAGCATATTTTAACAGCATTAAACAGTACTAAAGAGAAAGTAAAATTTCGTTACGATGAGATAACAAAATTTGTATCTGTTTCGGTTATGGATAAAACTATACTATCGATAACATTATCTACGAAATTATGTTTGCAACTAGGCTTCGAACCGAATAAAAATCTTTTAGAAAGAAATTTTGGAAAGTGTCCTGCTAATTTACACTTGGGGTTACCATCTCAATTATTTGTTTATTGCGACATTGTTGAACCTCAGATTGTTGGTGATGTTATGACTCCGTTATTAAGAATAATTTCTTTAGATCCCTCAAAATATATTTATGGTGCTAATAAAATGCATGTTTTTTCACCACCTCACTACTTGCCTGTTATGCGAAGGGAATTTGATACTTTAGAAATAGATATAAGATCAAGCACGGGGCAAAAAATACCATTCCAGTTTGGAACCGTGTGTATTAAACTACATTTCCGAAAATTATAATATAATGCATTCTCATCGTAATCAAACTAAATGTCCTTATGAAAATTATTACACGCATCAAGCTGGATCAGGTGTTGGAGTAATTTATAAAGGTTCTGCATACCAGCGTGGTCACGGTATCGGGAGCTTCTTAGGTGGATTATTTAGATCAGTTTTACCTTTACTTTCAAGTGGTGCTAGAGTTATTGGTAAAGAGGCTCTAAATGCCGGAGTAGGTCTTTTGAGTGATATGGTTCAAGCACGTCCTATGGAAGACTCAATTAAAGATCGCCTTAAGCTCGTCGGTTCAAATTTAAAAAGAAAAGCCGATGATAAAATTGATAGAATCAACATGTCTGGTTCAGGGTATATAACCAAAAGAAAACGATTGTCGTCTTTCATTCCACCATTAACAGCTAAAGGGAAAGCTCTAAAAAAATCAGGTCTTAAACCAAAATTAAATAATATCAAAGACATATTTTCAAAATAATTATGTCTTTTCTTCATAATCATTCTTGTGAGTGCGTTAAGTCAGAGCTGGATTTGTTTGCTTTACCGTCTACACAAACGAGTATTGAAAATGGATTGTGGATTCATTATAAACCAATTTCATCTCTTGGTGATGATGGACCTATTGAGTTTCAAGTTCCGGGTACAGGTGATGACTATTTAGATTTGTCACATACACTACTTCACATAAAGGCTAAGATATTAAATCAGGATTCAACAAAATTGTTATCAACTACGGTGGTAGCCCCAGTTAATAATTGGTTACATTCACTCTTTAGTCAACTTGATGTTTATTTGAATCAAAAACTTGTATCACCACCAAACAATACATATGCCTATCGAGCGTACATGGAAACTCTTTTAAATTATGCTCCTGCAGCTAAACAATCTCATCTTACTTGTGGTCTCTGGTATGAAGATACAGCAGGAAAAATGAATTCAACAGATGAAAAAAACACAGGATTTCTGAAAAGACAAGAACTATCTATTGAAAGTAAAGAAATTGAAATGATTGGACATCTTCATGGAGATATATTTAATCAAGAAAAATTTATGATTAATGGTGTTGAAATGTGTGTAAAATTAGTTCGTTCAAGAGAAAGTTTTAATTTAATGGCTTCGTCAAGCGATACAAAATTTAAAGTTTGCATTACAGATGCAACTCTTATCGTTCGAAGGGCACGAATTAATCCAAGTGTATTACTTGCACATCAGAAAGTTTTAGCTTCAACTACAGCTAAATATCCTATCACACGAGCTGAAGTCAAAGTCTTAACAATACCATCTGGTGTTCAGGGAAAAACCCTTGATAATATTTTTCTAGGACAAGTACCCAAAAGATGTATAGTCGGGTTTGTAAGCAATGCTGCCTTTAATGGCGGTCTTACTAAGAATCCATTTAATTTTGAAAATTATGGTATCAATACTTTTAGCTTATATATCGATGGTCAACAAGTACCTTCAAAAGCGTTACAGCCATCTTTTGATAATAATATTTTTACAACTGCTTATCATACCCTTTTCTCTGGAACTGGTATACATTTTCTTAATGAAGGCAATGCTATTTCTCGAGAGCAATATGCTAAAGGTTACTGTCTGCTAGCATTCGATTTAACTCCTGATTTATCAGCTAATTCATCAGCTCATTGGAATCTCATTAAGCATGGTAGTGTAAGATTAGAAGTTCGTTTTGAATCATCACTTATACAAACAATAAACTGTATTGTTTATGCCGAATTTGATAATATAATTGAAATTGATAAAAACAGAAATGTAACTGTGGACTATAGCAGTTAAGAATAAGTGTATCTAGATATAAGAAGGAATTGTATAAACATTTAAGTTTAAATGATGAATAAATAGTTACGCAAAAACTATTTCAGTTTTAATCACCCAACTCCTTTATATCCTACCCCCTTCTTAATACAAGATATCATGCACAATTTGCTAATCAAGTTAAAATTTTAACACTCACACGTCACCCACGACATAGATTAGTACTGTTTTAGCTCTTGCCGATTGTTTTATAAGAATAATAAGATGGATACAGTAGAGATACAGCAACACCTAAAAAAAGTTCATCTAGGTCTAGCAAGTAATGTGTATGCTGCAAACAGGTTACCGGTATACACCCAAGCACCAACATATATGATAGGAAACTTGGATCCAGATTATAAGCCAGGCTCACACTGGGTAGCTATAAATATTGATCTAAATGGTGTTGGTCAATATTTCGATTCCTATGGTCGGGCACCAACAGGATATTATGTTCAATTCTTAAGAAGGAATTGCAAAAGATGGAACTGGAATACAAGTAGGATTCAGAATGATTTTACTTCAGTTTGTGGTGAATACTGTCTAATGTATTTGTTACATAAATATCATGGCTGTACGATGCTGGATTTCATAACATTATTTACTAGTAACACATTATTCAATGATTTGTTATTGGATAAGATGTTTCGTTCATATTTTAGAATGTAAGAGTATAACAAAGAAATTTTAAGAAACGAAATAAATGGGAATTATTAAGTAATATTTGAAGTCTTATTATATCAGTTCCTTATCTTGCACCCAAATTCTCACAATAGTACTCATAAAAATAAGTACTTTATAATGGTTCAAAAAATAAAAAGGTTATTATCAAAGGAACCGACATGAACAGTAAAGGTAATTGAAATAAAACACAATAGCCAGTTTCTGAAAAGAATAAGGCAAATCCTTACAATAGAATTAATAAAAATACAACTCATAAACGCTTAACAATGCCCCCAAAACAAAACAAAAAAAGAAGTACCTGATTATGGCATTCTCTTAGCCGGTGAATCTTTGATAAGAGTAACTTTATCCAGTATCGTCAAATCCCTACTACTACCAGCAAAGACCAAACCCGCGATCAGATCGATCAATCAACATAATTCGCGGTTTGATACGTGTAGTCTGATTAATTCGCGTTTTGATATCAAATTTATTCGCGGATCGATAAAGTAATTCGCGGTTTGATATCAAATTAATTCGCGGTTTGATACGTGTAATCAAATTTATTCGCGGTTTTATAAGACTAACTTAATCATTTCGCGTTCATATGTGCCATGTGAGACTAGTCGGCAGCGTCGGCCCCCAGACTTGATCCAGTATCGGCGAATCCCTACTACTACCAGCAAAGACCAAACCCGCGATCAGATCGATCAATCAACATAATTCGCGGTTTGATACGTGTAGTCTGATTAATTCGCGTTTTGATATCAAATTTATTCGCGGATCGATAAAGTAATTCGCGGTTTGATATCAAATTAATTCGCGGTTTGATACGTGTAATCAAATTAATTCGCGGTTTTATAAGACTAACTTAATCATTTCGCGGTCATATGTGCCATGTGAGACTAGTCGGCAGCGTCGGCCCCCAGACTTGATCCAGTATCGGCGAATCCCTACTACTACCAGCAAAGACCAAACCCGCGATCAGATCGATCAATCAACATAATTCGCGGTTTGATACGTGTAGTCTGATTAATTCGCGTTTTGATATCAAATTTATTCGCGGTTCGATAAAGTAATTCGCGGTTTGATATCAAATTAATTCGCGGTTTGATACGTGTAATCAAATTAATTCGCGGTTTTATAAGACTAACTTAATCATTTCGCGGTCATATGTGCCATGTGAGACTAGTCGGCAGCGTCGGCCCCCAGACTTGATCCAGTATCGGCGAATCCCTACTACTCATAAGCCTTAATGAATAAAGACAAGTACAATAGGTACGTGTTGTTTCGTATTATGTAAACGCATATTACTTGAACGAACCTGAACGTATATAACCTATCTGATAATTTCCGGACACCGGGCCGTTTGTCAATAACGTGTGCCCTTATTTTTTATACGAAAAACTTTGTTTATTCTTCGACGTATTTTTAGACTCGCCATTTACTTCCGATGAGGTTCATGATAGGGCATCATATCGCGTTCCGAAAGTGACTGTCCTCAAAAATTGTAGGTAAACGATGGGCTGTCAGACTTTTTCTACCTAATGTAAACACTGGCTGATTGCCAAAATTTTGAGTTTGACGACAGTTTCACTTAGCTTGGAGTAATCTTAATATACAAGTCGGGTTAGTTACATCATTTATAACTCAAGAACGGCCGAAACGATTTTAATTAAATTTGGCATACAGATAGAACATAACCCGGATTAAGATATAGGCTACTTTTTATCCCGGGAAAATAAACAGTTCCCGAGGGACAAAAAACGACACGACGGGGGAATAAAAGACATTCACGCGTGCGAAGTCGTTGGCATAGGCTAGTAAAAAATAAAGCAATTGGATCGTGACAAATGTATAAATTACAGGCAGTAGTAAAGTAATAAATCATAATCAGTCCGTTACTGTCCCACTGCTGGGCACGGGCCTCTTCTCAGAATGAGAAGGGTGAAGTACTAGCATAGCGGGTAAAGCACGAAGGAGAGAAATAAAGGTTGAATGCTTCCATGCAGAAGGGTCTAAGTTCGAAAACGGCCCGCACCTTTGACTTCTCAAATTAATGTGCGGATTAGAATTTGATTATCACTTTCTTTAACGGTGAAGGAAAACATTGTGAGGACACCTGCACACCTGAGAATGTTCCATACAGTTTTCGATGGTGTGTGCCACAGAAATTGATAGAATGGCCATGTGGGTAGGGCGCGCGTGGCAGCACCATGCACTATAGTGCAGGATTCTTCAGAGCCTTTCTCAGCACGCCTTATGACTTCGTTCTATAAATACTGTAACAAAAACCCGCAAAAATGCCTTATTATAAATTTATTTATTTGCAACCCACACAATACAGTATTTTGTACAAGTTATAATCAAAGAATAATTAGAAAATTGGGTATAAGATATTCAGGAAGGTAAGGACGCTGATACCTAAACTAGGCCGCAGCCTGTACTATAGGCATCAGTGTGTGTATGTGTATTGTGCTGTTTCTAACTGCAGAAACAAAAGCTGTAAAGTACATTTGTTAAACAATATTTTTTTTTTAATAATGCCGTCAAATGTAAGGCTTAGTTTGTTCGGAAAGTTGCCACGCATGAATCGCAAGTAAAATTGTGATTACAACCATTCTATCTATTTCTGTGGTGTGTGCAGTCGGCCAATCCGCACTAGGCCAGCGTGATGAACTAAGGCCTGAATCAAAGGTATTGAAAGGGAGTACTTTATTCCGTATTTCTGTGTCCTGAACCCTTCTAAAAGATAATAATATCATGAATATCATACATCAATTACAAAAAGGTCTGGTATGGTCAGACTTGTTAGCCAGACGGTTTTACCCATGCCTACAGGTGAATGTAAGCCGGGCTTATATTTGGTCGTCAGTTATGTACCTACGAAAGACTGGAGGTATGTTCATGGCCCGGCGCACGTTCGTCAGGATGGCCCGGCCCCGTTACTTTAGGTCGCGAGATGTAGTTTTCTTTAGTAGCATTAGTATACCTACTTACTTCATTTTCAATGTACCTATCTCTTTAGTAAAAAAATTGAAGCATTTGTAGGTAGGCCGGGCCAGCCTGACGTTACTGCCAGTCCGTCTTGTTCCCAAATCTACGCCCGGCGCACGGTCAAGTATGACCACGGAGTGTGACAGTTTAGGAGAACTGGTTGCTGAGGATGAAGGTACCTACGGATGCGGCACGTGCATCCTATATACACAGCCAGCTAGGCCAGGTAGCCATCGTCTACAAGCCGGGTACAAGTCCTGCTCGTGAACCAGGTTAGGCCCGGGTAAACCGTCTCTTTTAATTAGGGCTTGCATAACTAGCTAGATTTCCCTCAAAAGTATTCATACACTGACAGATATTGGGCAAACACCATCTTACCAAGCTTCCATACCCAATGCCGAAGATAGGCACCAACGTTACGTCATAAAGGTGTTTTGCAAAAAAGACGAAGTTATCAATTACCTTTCCAGCCGTGTTTGCGGTCCTGGGTTGACAAGGTTAGACAATGTCACTAGATCAGCCTGGTTCAACGGTGTACCTACGTTTAAATTCTTCTTTCTGACGAACAATTGTTTTCTATAATAAAATGTGTTGTGTGTACGTAAATAAATAAAACAATTCACATTGCACATTCAACGCTTTAAGTTTAATTAAGAAAAACAAACACGAATCAGGTATTTATATTGTTAAAAATGTATAAAGCAAATAACATACAAACATACATCATCGATATCACGAATAGTTTCGCAAAATTGAGAAAGAGTTAAAAACTTACTCTCATTGGTTAGAAATATGTTTTTGGGATTCCCCAACTACATATGCATTGAAAAATAACTTCATTTTGGCTAATTCCACATACAAACATGAGTACTTACTTGTGTTTGCTTAAATCCTAAAATGGGCTTGCGTTTGACCGCTCGACCTCACCTGATGTAAAGCGATGTCGCGGTCAGCGATGGTAACCTGACGTCTGATTAAATTATTACTTGAGGTAGCAAATCCTTTGTTATCGGTAGCAAATAGAACATTGAAATGTTTTATATTATATAATTATATAGGTGATATTTAGTGGACATGAAAACAAGCTATGTGTATCCCATTGCTGGCCGATGCATGGGGCCAAAAATTCTGGAATGATGACCGCGTACTGGAAGGTGCAGCGTGGGTAGGCCCACCATAAGTTGGACCGACGACCTGGTGAAGGTCGCGGGAATCCACTGGATGCAGGAAGCACAGGACCGATCGTTTTGGCGATGCTTAGGGGAGGCGTATGTCCAGGATAGGACGTCTTTGTTGAAATGATGATGTGTATCCCAAACCGAACATATTAGCAATGGCATTTGTTCGCACTTGGTCGGATTCGCAAATGGTCGGATTCTCATTTCCCCAGAATACTGTTAAGAAGAAAAACTGTTTTATTTTTTCTGCCAAAATTATGGGAAGGGAAATAGGTATAACATTCAGTTATCCCAATTCCAACGTCTCTTGTACATATACAACGTGTCATTGAAATAACTGAAACCTCTTAAGGGGTCATTGTACTCATCAGTATGATAATTTTTTACCATGGGACCAACGCTGAAATCTCGAAAAAAAAACAGCTGTTCCCCTACATTTGTGTTCACAAAAATCGATAAAATGATTTGAGGAAAGAGGTAGAATTTACTCCAGGATTCCAGTTGGTACTGGTTGGGCTATATCAAGGGCATGGAAGAACTTTACAATGTTTCCTCTATTGTCAAGTGTATGTAGGTAGAGAAATCCGCAGTTCCAGACATAATTAAAATTTCATAATGTCTCATATGGATTGAACTTACCGCGGGCAGTCTGTGGATGAGTGACCGTTTCGTTATACATCGAGACCCCCCTGTGTATCGGAGAGCACGTTAAGCTGACGTGCGTCAGGCTGGCCCGGCCCCGTGGCTTTAGGTCGCGAGATATGTATTATCCGAATATACTCCCCTTCAGAAGCATTTGTACTTACTACATTTTCAATGTACCGCTCTAATAAAAAAATAGAAGCATTTGAAGGGGGCCGGGCCAGCCTGACGTTTTCAGCCCGGCCCCATCTGTACCACGACAACTACCAAACTTGCTGAGAAAGTGGTGCCACAAAAGGGATGTACTCCGTAAAATACACGTACATAGTGCTTAATTTAATCTTAAAACCTAATATTTTCCGAGATATTAAGGTTTAAAAGGGGCCGGGCTGAAAACTGTATCGACAGCTTTAACTGGATAACCACGAAAGCTATAAGTACCTATCCTAGGTACGAAATAATCTCCGACGAATTTAGAACACTTGTACTTCTTTCTTTTCAAATTAAACCCTCTAAATATATAAATATAAGTAATTTAAATTCGGCTGGCCCGGTCCCTTTCAGTCGTTAATATCACTCTAAATATCATATCAATTTCTTTAAGAAGGCGATCTTTGCATTCCTATACAGCAGTACATCAATGCAGTTTGAGTCCTGCGTCCATCAGCCGTGTATTTGAGACGATAATTGACATCTAAAATATGTTTGTATTTATTGATCGAGTGACCATCTGTTAACTTCGAATTTTCAGGACATTATTAAATGTTATCATAATTATTGAGTTATTTATTATTATTTATTTATTCTTAATCCTTTATACCACCACAACAAAAAAAAAAAAACCAGTCCTGAAATACAGTCTAAGAGTTTTCATTTACTAGTCGAGACCCCTTTTTTTTTTTTTTTTTTTTTTTTTTTGTTTTCGGGTGGAAATCCTCATGGATACCCTCCGTCTGGGGACGGCGGAGGGGTATGTCGGACTCTTACCGACTAAAACCACACGGTGGCCATCCTCTGCACAAAATAGAGGAGCTCCGGGAACTCCATTGGACCGCGCCGGTGCTCCTCTAGTGCTACGCCTTTGGCGCGTCCCGGGAAAACAATATTGTTTTCCCCACAGCAGCTCGCGACCACCACGTACTGCTGTCCTCCCCAGGGTCGCTTAACAGACACCTCGAGTCCCCCAACTCTTAGCGTCCACGATCCCGAAGGTCCCCTGCCAGATGTAGCGGCAGGGTTGCGGCCCATAGCCCTATCTGGGCCTTGCGCCAGGGCGGTTGCCTCCCCGGCGCCTCCTTCTCCGAGCGGGATCGGCCCTCTCCCGATCTCGCTCTGCGGCCTCCTTCTGAAGCATAACGGTCTCGCAGAAGGAAGCCATGGCCCTCCAAGCCGTCGGATCTGCCAGCATAGCCGACACTACTGCTGACAGAGAAAGATCCTGCCCGATCCGGCTGACCAGGTCCCGCCGTTCGGAGCCCCACGCAGGGCACTCCTCCAGCGTGTGCTGTGCGGTGTCCTGGTCACACCCACAATGGTGGCAATTTGCCGTGGCTTCGCGTCCGATCCTATTCAGGTACTCACCGAAGCAACCGTGCCCGGTGAATACCTGAGTAAGCCGGTAGGTGACGCGCTCGCTCCTCTCCAGCCAGGCCTCAAAGCACGGCAGGACAGCTTCAACCACTCGCTTGTGCGCATACTGCGGCTCTTCCAGCCGCTCGCGCCACATCTCGAGCGCGTGTCGTCGCTCCTGCCGCCTCAGCACTTCAAACGCCCTCGCAGGCGCGCTCCCACCGTTTTGGCGGATGACACGAATCCGGTCGTAGACCCTCGCATCCATATCCGCCAAGATGTCCAACGGCGGGAAGCGTGCCAGGACAGTTGCTGCCTCAAAGGATACCGTTCGGTATCCTCGTGCGATCCGTATGGCCACTTTGCGCTGCAGGCTGTTGAATTTTGCCCTTGAGCGCTGGACGCCTGACAGTCGGTGCGACCATACAGGCGCCCCATAAAGGGCCATGGACCGCACGACTCCCGCGTAGAGGCGGCGAACTTCCTCCCGAGGTCCCCCAAGATTGGGCAGCAGTCTGTGCAGTGCACCAGCTACCCTCTCGATCCGGGGGACCAGGCGATTGAAATGCTCCCCAAAGGCCCAGCGACTATCCAGGAAGAGGCCAAGGTACTTCATACATCGGCCCACCTGGACTTGCGCATCACCAACGCGAACCGTCGAGCTGGGTGGTTCTCTACCCCGTCGCAGGTTGTGGAACCATAGCGCCTCGGTTTTATGGGGCGCTATTTGCAGCCCTAGCTCGCGGATTTTGGCCACAACTTTTGCCACCCCGAGTTCAGCAAGCCGGATGGTCCCATCAAAGGTATCCCCACCGGCCAACACCAAAGTGTCGTCAGCGTAACAAACGACACTGACGCCAGCGGGGAGGTCGACACGCAGGACCGCGTCATATGCAAGGTTCCACAAGAGCGGGCCGAGTACCGATCCTTGTGGAACCCCACAACTAATCCCTCTGCGATGAACGCAACCGTCCCTGCCCACATAGCGAACGTGCCTGTCGCGAAGATAGGCCCCAACAATACCTTGCAGGTAGGAGGGCACACAATGGTGTACAAGTGCCTCCCTAATAGCTCCCCAGGGCAAGGAGTTGAAGGCGTTGACGATGTCAAGACTTATCGCCAACGCCACTCCCCCCCGGGGTACTGCCTGCTCCGACAGCGAGCGGACACGTAAGATCGCGTCCACTGTTGATCGCCGCTGCCGGAAGCCATACTGACTTTCGGCAAGGTCGGGACCGACCCGCGACAGGTGCTCAACGAGGCGTTCGGCAACTATTCTCTCGAATAGCTTGGATGCCTCATCGAGCAGGCATATGGGACGGTATGCAGAGGGCGAATCCGCAGCCCTGCCTTCCTTCTTTATTAGGACCAATCCAGCCTCCTTCCAGCCGGAGGGGAACACGCTGTGACGGAGACAGCTTGTGAATAGCCGCCTCAGCCTGTCCCCCAGAGCAGCCATAGTCAGCACCCAGACCCGACCCGGAATACCGTCAGGTCCAGGTGCCGTGTTACGGGCCCTCAGGCGACTAACGGCCCGGTCCAGTTCCCCTTCTGTCACCTCCAAGTCCTCAGACCAATCTAACGATGCCATTAGGGGCACTGAAGGGCCGTCCCGGACTACTGGGAATAATGTATGGACAACTCTGCCCAATAAGTCCGGTTCCAGAGTTTCCGTAAGTGGGGGGACCCACGGACGTAGCTTGCCCATGACTACCTTGTATGGTTTCCCCCACGGATCCCTGTTTAGGCCCTCCAGGAGCTCGCTCCAGGACCGAACCCTGGCGTTCTCGATCGCTATTTGGAACGCCTTCGTAGCCGCCCGATATGCCGCATAATTGATGGCTATTTCTTCGGCTGTAGCTCGACGTCGTCGTCGGGTTCGTGTGTACCGGCGTCGAGACCTCAAGCATGCCGCGCGAAGTTGCGCAAGTTCATCCGACCACCAGTACACCGACCGAAACCCACCCCGCCTGGCTCGGGGCATTGAGGCATCACAAATTGCCGTCATCGCCTCACGGAACCAGGCTGCCTCCACCTCCGGATCGGGCAAGATCCCTCCAGAGTCTGAACTCTCCGTCCACGCCGCGACGTAGGCAGCTGCAACCAGTAGATCTTGGTCTAGCAGTTTGAGGGACCAACGCCGCGGCAAAATGTTATGATCTGGGCGGCTGGAGCGGTCTGGAGGACGGAAGGTCACCTCGAGAACGATGTGGCGGTGGTCAGATAGAGTGACCACTTCCTCCGCAACTCTCCATCCAGACACCATGCGGGAAGCAAGAGGAGTCGCCCACGACAAGTCGACGATCGACTCCCCCTGCCACCGGACGCATGTGGCCACGGACCCTTGATTGAGAAGGTGAAGGTCCAATCCAGCCGCCCAATCTTGCAACGTCTCTCCCCTGGGCCCGTCCCGACGGTTTCCCCACACTCTTGAGTGAGCGTTAAAGTCACCCAGGACGAGCACTGGACGAGGTAAGCAAGTGTTACGGACGCAGCGTGCCACCCCGTCCAAGTATGCCTCGTAGTCGGCAAGGCAGATGTTGGGAGAGACGTAACAACCCACTACAGCCAGAGAACCCCACTCCACAGCGATAAATCCCTGCCCTCTTTCGAGTAAAGTACAGGAAGGGCCACCCTCCGTCCCACCCCAGTAGATGGCCACGGAGCCAACAGTGTCACCGAACCAACGAGGATGATCCGGGACGTTATAAGGTTCCGCCACCGCCGCTAAAGCAACCGACCACTCCGCAACAGTTTGCAAAAACAGATGCTGCGCGTTGCGGCAGTGGTTTAGGTTGCCCTGGATTACCTTTAAGGCTGGGAAGGCGAAGTTTCCATAGCCTCCTGAGGGGCACTGAGTGGTGCAGGCGCCGACGCAGAACCAGCCTTCACGGCCTGGCCCCGTTTACCTTTTCTTTTGCCTTTCGGGGCAGAGCATTTCTTGCTCGCCATCCTATGGGTGGCTGGCCGACCGAGATCCGTACATAGCAGGCATCGTAGGTTCTGCGCCGTGCACTCTTTCGCCTTGTGGCCGGACTCACCACAAGCGAAGCATCTTGCGCTACGGTCAAAATCACTTCGGCACTGTCGACTGACATGCCCAAACTCAAAACATCGGTAGCACTGGAGCGGCCGTACCTCCAATACCTCGACCCTGGCTGTCACCCAGCCGACGCGAACGCCCTTATTGGCTGCCAGTTTTTTGGCGGTTGCCAGCGGGCAACGGACCCAGACAGTCCCCAGGGAACGAGAAGAGCGACGAATTTCGCCCACTCTCACATCCGCCTCGGTACACCCACCTGCCTCTGCGATAGCAGCTGCTACCTCCGCAGGCGAGACAGCGTCGTCCAGGTCGTACACCCTCACCTCACTGGTCTTCATTGGACGAGAGATACGCACGTCCATGTCAGCCAAGACTTCCCGCATCCGCGTCGCGAGACTGTCCGCCTGAGAGTTGCAGTTGCTGCCAGATATTTGTAGCAACATACCGCCAGTCATGGTCCGCTTCTGGCGGACAGTCTCGATCCCAATGTCGGAGAGTTTTATGCGTTCCTTTGCTGCAGCCATAACTGCGGCATACGTAGCAGTAGAACCCTCCGGCACCGTAACGGAAATCGCCGCCGATGCGGGGTTAGGGGGCAACTTTTGAGCCCCTCTTTTCTTCCCTCGAGACGTCGAGGACAAGGCGGACGACCCAGACACAGGCAACGCATCCTTGAGTTGGGAAGGAGGAGACGTTTTCTGGATTTCCTTCCCAGCTACTGTGGCCCAAGTGTTTGAAATGGCAGCTGATGTCGATGGCTGCAGCTCTTGCACAGGGGGCAGATCCACTACGGGAGGCTGCGTAGGATTCATCCCCTTTGTGCGCTTGCCCTTTCCCTTCCCTTTCTTTTCTTTTGCCGCCTCCGGGGCAGAGCCTGCCTGTGCCTGAGGAGCAGATGGCCCACCTTTGGTAGCATCTGCAGCCAATGGCGGACGAAGACACTGTTCAGGAAGCAGTCTGCTCTCCAACGCCTCGAACCGAGCATTCATCATACCCCCAACTCGAAGCATGATGGGTTGCATAAGTTCTTCGAACAGCGTCAAAGACAAACCGCCCCCATTATTACCAGCCGCCGAGGCGAGCTTTGGCACCTGTTCATCACTCTGCCGACGGAGAAGGTTAAGTTCCTCCGTCAGTTTTTCCAGTCTTGTTGAGAGGCTGGTGAGTTGCGAACGCAAGTCCGCGTTCTGTCTCTCCAGTCTCTCAACATTGGCTGAGGTGGAGGTGCGCTGAGTGATCTCCTCGGCTGCTGCCTGAACCGTCCGTGCCGCCATCCGAAGGCTATGGGCAAAGCTGCCTTTAAGGTTGCGGGAACTATCCGCCACCTGCTCCACCACAAGAATATTTTCTTTAATGCAGGCGTCCAATTCAAGGGTTGGCTGCACCTGCATCTGCTTCGCCAGTTCCTTGGGCTCTGGCAATCCTGGCTTATCCCGAGAAATGGTAGGAGACCCTTTAGGCTCTAGGTCCTCTCCCAAACTCGTAGTCTTTCTCTGGGCTGACTTCCGTTTCCGTCCAGGCTGTTCTCCACTCTCTGTCGGTCGCGTACGTTTACGAGCGTGACTCGCAACCGACACTGACGACGTTTGGGAGAAGAGTGACATTTGCGAGCAGTCAGATTCGCAACTATCGTCCACCATCTCGACTCTCACAGGAGTAGGCGGTCGCGTGAAGCGTTCACGCGAACGGGTCGACCTGACCACTGGCACCCCTGTTTCCTTCGATTGCTCCGCAACCTCCACCCTATTATTGATGACGGAGTCTCTAGACTCCGCACCAGACACCACGTCATTTTTGTTTTTATTTAATTTTTCCATATATATTCCCACGAGAATGGGGGAAATATTCGGTCCACCCGGGCAGTGCCCCCTGTACCCGGGTAAGCGAAAGGTGTAACCCAACCAGGGGGTCCGCTGGTACCCTGGAGGGAGCGCGCTAGCGACTGATGCACTACTGATTAGTGCAACCCTTCAGTCATTCGTACCCTCATCACGCGCCGAAACTTGGTATTAGGGGTAATTTTTTAAAGAGGTTTTCTTCCTCGCGGTCCGGGCGGTTAAGCCAAGACCCTCGGTCCTGAAACTGAGCTGCGAGACATAACCACAAAACTCAGCACGACAACAGGATTAGGATTTAGCGACGGAGGCAATGATGCCTAGCTATCCCGTTATTCACACATGCGACTTAACGAAGTCGCACATGCGAGTTAACGAAGTCCGTCTCAAGAATTCGCCCGAAAGGCGTGGTCAAGGCCTTATATGGCCCAACCCTACTGGCAGTCCAAATTGGACTCCGCCATGTATCCCTCTTGGTCTGGTCTCTCACTTTGGACCTGTCCGACATGAGTAGCTCTATCGGCATAGCCCCAAAGATCACTGAGACACGCAAGCCCCACCACGACGACAACGTAGAGATACAGTTGGTGGGGTAGTCGAGACCCCTAGCACACTTGGAGCTTGGCTTTCAATTATTGCCTGAGTAGTCTAGAAATAAATACAACAAGATTTTTGACATTGAAAAAGCGAGAAAACTTCAATTAATAAAGATTTAGTTTTTTATGTTCCTCGAATGTGTAGTATAAAGCACTAATTATAATTCTGAAGAAAGTGTGAATCTCAAGGTAGCAATCAAAGAAATGGAATAACAGAGAAAGGAAATTCTCCGTACATCCACTTCTTAAAAATTGGTTCTAATGAGAAAAATAATTATCGATAGAACCATCATGGATCTAGGGTCTAGATCCAAACTGAGTTATTGGTTCGCCAAACTGAGACATGAAGATGGAAAGTCTCATGAGACTAATTTCACCGGATGTTGATCTGTTGCTCCGTTACTGCGTGAAAGGGATACAAACCAACAAACAGACTTTCGCAATGGGACTACCTGTATATAAGTAGCTTAAGTTACTTTCCGGCCCAACAACAACACGATATAGGTGAATGTAGAAAATTACTTCAAGCAAAATGCTCCCAATTCTGCTATTACTGCATTTTTTTCCAAACCCTTACGAAACTTGACCACATATGTACCGTAAACTGCCCTAACTTGGTCCACAAGCCCTACTTTGCCTAGTTATTTTTTGAGTAAACTATAATAGCTATGATTTCCGTACTTGGGGAGCTTTGAAAACTATGACAATGCTAAACGCTTTGGTTCAGTTATAAAGTGTTAGTGCGTGTAAAAATCAAGTTAGGCCTAAGGCATAGGCAAAGTAGGGCTTGTTGGCAAAGTTAGGGCATTTTACGGTACCATTTTGGATAGCTTTTAAAACGAGGATGTTATTTCTGTAATGTATACGCCAAATATCATATACATTTTTTTCCAGTAATTCTCTGCAATGTAAAGGGTACTTGATGATGATGATTTTGTTTTATAACTTGTGATTTATGACCATTTATTTCCGAGTTTATGAAAATGTTGGCCATGAATTTTGTGTGATAGTAATTGATCATTCATCAGCTTTCAGGAAAGTGTCAATTGAGTGCCTAAAGTAGAATAAATTTTTCACAATTAGCATTTTTCCATCCGAAGAAGGAAAATATAAAAAAATTCTTAAACTGCTACAACTCGATAACAAACCTTGGTTCACGGGATATTTTTTGTTGCAAATGAGCTCTAGTATAACCCCTATCATGGAATAGGTCGAATTACAAATTATCCTGTATATTAGTAGGATTAAAAGAGCCTCCACGAGTGACGATATTTAATTGATCGTCCGGCGCACTCTGGGCAGTCAGCCCCGCTATCAACCTGCTGACTGGCTAATCTTTTCCCCACGACATGTGCTATTATTATTATGTAGCTCATGTCGACACGAAGAAGAAGAAGAAGTAGGATTATGTATTGTGTCGTGTTTCATTAGTGTCCCACGTCCAAGCTAAAGATACACGGCTGATAGACACAGGACTCAAACTGCATTGATGTACTGCTTTATTGGAGTGTGAAGATCGCCTTCTTAAAGAAATTGATATGATATTGAGAGTGATATTAGCGACTGAAAGGGGCCGGGCCAGCCGAATTTAAATTACTTCATCATTACAGCCGAAAGACGTCCACTACTGGACATAGGCCTCCCCCAATTAAGGGGGGGATATGCCATAATCGCCACGCTTGGCAGGCGGGTTGGCGATCGCAGTTGGTTGGTTAAATACTCAGAGAACGCTGCTGCCCATCCTCTGGTGAATCCCTTAGTCGCCTTTTACGACACCCATGAGAAGAGATAAGGGTGGTGCTATTCTTTAAGTCCGGCACTACACGGACCAGTCCGGCACTACACGGACCAAATAAATTAAATTAATTAAATTACTTATATTTATATATTTAGAGGGTTTAATTTGAAAAGAAAGCAGTACAAGTTTTCTAAATTCGCCGGAGATTATTTCGTCGCTAGGATAGGTATTTATAGCTTTCGTGGTTATCCAGTTAAAGCTGTCGATACAGTTTTCAGCCCGGCCACTTTTAAACCTTAATATCTCGGAAAATATTAGGTTTTAAGATTAAATTAAGCACTATGTACCAGGCCCCTCAGAAAGTATTGCGAAAAAAAGTTTTTATATATGGGAGACTGGCCAGTTATAATGTTTTTCGAAAATATGATTATTTATAAGTAAAAATAAGTAAGTTCCAATTTCAAAATTTCCCTCCACATTTTTTGCGAGTTAATTCAAAGTATTGTGTCTCACTGAAATATGGATCTGCGCCGGGAACATTTTAGAGCTATGATTTTATACGATTTCAAGTGTCGCCTGAAACCGGATGAATCGTACGATAGACTTGAAATGGCATTCATGGATGAAGGCCCTTCCAAGGCAACCGTGTATCGTTGGTATAACGAATTCAAGCGCGGTCGACCAACTTTGGGGGATGACGAAAGAAGCGGTCGCCCTTTGACGGCTGTTACCGAAGAAAACGTGCTAGCAGTGAAAAATTTAATCCAAGACAATAGGCGAATTACATATCAGGAGATTCAACACATATTGAAGATTGGATCGGGAAGCGTTCACGAGATTCTACACAGCCATCTTCGCGTGAGGAGGCTAGTATCACGCTGGGTGCCGCACAACCTCACCGATGCTCAGAAGCAGGCCCGGGTGGAATGGTGCCGTGATATGCTTAACAAATTTGAAGCAGGCTCGTCTCGGCGTGTTTACGACATCGTTACAGGTGATGAGTCCTGGATTTATCAATACGACCCAGAAACCAAGCGCCAGTCGACTGTTTGGGTGTTTCAAAATGAGCCAACGCCTACCAAAGTGAAGCGATCTAGAAGCGGGGGTAAGATTTTGATCGCTAGCTTTTTTAATTTGACTGGCCACTTGGTATCAATTCTCTTACGGGATCAAAGAAGCATTAATGCCGAATGGTATACTACCAAATGTTTGCCAGAAGTTTTCTCTGTTATAAGCAACAAGCGACCAAACACAGGGCTCCGCGGGCTACTGCTCCACCACGACAATGCACCTGCGCACACCGCACTCAAAACGAGGGACTTCCTGGACAGCACGCCAGTCAAACTCCTGGGTCACCCTCCTTACAGCCCTGATCTAGCACCGTGTGACTTCTTTTTATTCCCAAAAATAAAAAATCAGCTCAAAGGGATACAATTTTCGTCGCCGGAAGATGCGCTGGCTGCGTTCGAGCAGGCTGTAAACGAGGTGTCTGCGGCGGACTGGAAAAAGTGTTTTGAAAACTGGTTTAGGCGCATGAATCTTTGTATAGAGGCTGGTGGAAAGTACTTTGAAAAGATTTGATAAAAATATATGTACGTATAGAACAATTTTTTTTAGTTTCGCAAAACTTTCTGAGTGTCCCACGTACGTGTATTTTACGGAGTACATCCCTTCTGTGGCTCCACTTTCTCAGCAAGTTTAGTAGTTGTCGTGGTACAGATGGGGCCGGGCTGAAAACGTCAGGCTGGCCCGGCCCCCTTCAAATGCTTCTATTTTTTTTATTAGAGCGGTACATTGAAAATGTGGTAAGTACAAATGCTTCTGAAGAGGAGTATATTCGGATAATACATATCTCGCGACCTAAAGCCACGGGGGGCGGGCCAGCCTGACGCACGTTTAAGCTGTCGGTGCCGGTTGTAATATGAATATACGTCACGTCACTATCATCATCATACGTCTATGGCAGTCATTACGGGTAGTCCGGAGCCTCAAAGTCTGACGAATGGTCTAACCTCCGAATGTTGGTATTACTCAGTAACTGGGTTGCGGGGGTTTGATGGCAGTTAAAATACGTGTAAAATACTGATGTTCAGCCGCATCTGGTTAGACTGGAAGCCGACCCCAACATAGTTTGGTAAAGGCTTGGAGGATGGTGATGTCTCGCATGGATAAATGTTTCGTCATTCTATGTGTTAATGATGCCTTGGAGCAAGAACTTTAGTTGGGATGGGGGACCTTATAGCTGGATGTTATGAAGTCGGAGAGTGCCGACGAACCTGACCATTGAGGATCTAGTAAGTAAAGGAATTGTGCAGGATGACCCTAGCAAAAGCTAATAAATAACACTACTTAAGCCTATAGGAGAACGGTGCTCAAGCATGATTATAGGTTTAAAAACTGTCATTTCCTACTTCTTTTATTGCATTAGTATAGTATTATATTATCTGTGACGTCGATGTATGAAATGACAGTTTTTAAGCTTGAGCGTCTTTATAGAATTCGGGTCTCGACCTATGTCATGTCTTTTTATCAGATTAAGCCTTATTTTCCGCAATATCAGCTGCTTCCCCTTTAGTAACTGTTCCAAATAACTGCTGCCGTCAGATGGGTGCATTCCTTATTTTAATAAATATAAATAAAATGAATAAAAAATAAATTAATTTTAGGTACAGTAAGTCAATCAACTTTAAATTTATAAGTAGTTAATTGTTTTTTTCAAAGTTTTGTTTAAATAACGATAGATTATCTTAGTTCTAAACAATGGCAACCAATAAAGTTCGTTTTACTGATTTTTAAAGTTAACTTTACAACCACCCCTAGCAATTTTTTTTCCTTCTAAAAATCCAATTCTAATCTACTCAATTTATTTCTAGATCTCTGTAGTATCTGACCCTTTGCTTCATCATTTCAGCCGAAAGACGTCCACTGCTTAACATAAGCCTCCCCCAAGCATCGCCACAACGACCGGTCCTGCGCTGTCCGTATCCAGCATATTCCCTCGACCTTCACCAGGTCGTCGGTCCACCTTGTGGGGGGCCTACTCACCTTAACCTTACCCTACTCAACCCTTTGCTTATTTGTATTTAATAAAATCAAACCCGAAAAGTAAGTACCTAATCCCAGAAATAGATAGAATGGAAAAGCGCGCGTGCCAACACTTACCATAGTTCAGGGCATTTCAAAGCCTTTTTCAGTACGCCTTAATGTGCTGTTTCTAACTGCAAAAACAAAAGATGTAAAGTACATTTGATTAAAGTAAATTTTTGAAAATTAATGACGTCAATATGTAAGGCGTAGTTTGTTCGAAAGTTGCCACGCATGAATCGCAAGTAAAATTGTGATTACAACCATTCTACTCCATATATTTCTGTGACCTAATCCCTTCCCTGATATACATCTGGTGACTACATTAGCCAAATCTAATTACTAGATCCATATAGATAATGGAAGTCTCCCGTGGTCTGCAGACATGGTTGATTGCCTGCCTAGTCCAGTTTTAGTATAAAACCCCAGGCAATACGAGCAGTCTTCACATTCAGCCTTCAACTTCTTCCCATCATCTACACTACCAGTAAATCTACCAAGTAAGTATTCCTTTTGTGAATATATATATTTTTCTTGGATAATAGGAGCCTTTATATTAGGTTCAGTTGTTTCTTCTATTTCGATCCCTTCATACTTGTTTGGGGCCCTTGCCTGTAGAGGTAGAAATGAACCTACTTATCGCACATTTTAGGCCTCACCATCGATATCAATTCAATATATATCAATTTCGACTAGCTTTATGCAATTTACCCCAAAAATGGTAAAAAGTTCGCTTTAACAGACAAGTCAAGTAATGTGCGAAACGCTTTTTCCGACGATACAATACAATATGTCCCGGTTTGTCGCAGTACTTTAAGGGCGGTAAATATATTTAATTTTATACATGAAAATACCCTACTTTTGGGATTACATAATGTTTTTTTTTTTAGTATAGTTTTAATTTATGTTTTTTTGTCTTTATGTATTTTTATAACAAAGGACGTGCGCAGGGGCTTTTGAAGCGACAATAACTTTAATGATAATTGACGTACAGCTGTGATTATTTTCATTGTTTTATTTTATTTTACTTTATTTGGGAAAGAAAAAGATACCTAGTAACAATAAGTACACAAATAGGTAAAACATTATCCAGAAAGAGTTTTCTCAGATTATCATACAAATGTAATAACAACGGACATAAAGATTTACTATCGAGTTGAATTATTAAGATTTTGATTTTCTTAAACATTGAATAATTAGGTACCTACTTAAATTTTGATAATTAGTCATTATTTACGGTTTAACTCACGTGATTGTATCGGGTGTGCCCGTCTATTTTAAATTTTGATACCAATTTTTTTTAAATAAAAATTCTGAATTTAAGAAGAGAAAGGTGAAAAATATCTACAGAGGCTTGTACAGGCTATACGCTCTTTTGATAAAATATTCTTGCCTATTATCAATGTCTAAGGAGCTCTTTAATTACGCTGTGCTATTATATTATGTGTAAAATAACACAAAAACTAACAAAAAAATGCATAAAAGATTTTTTTTTAGTCTTGCAGTATTTACAAAAATGAAAAAATAACGTGTAAAATTATGTTTAAAATTTAATTTTCATGATTCATTACAGTACATAAAAGTAACTTAAGTTTTGTATGACAGTTGAATTTTTTTTTTAGATAGTGTATGCTATAACGTTTCCAACGACAGTATTATGTTATGATTGTTAGATTATGCAGATGTCTAAGTAGGTAGGTAAGTCAAATAGGTACTAGAATTGCTCTATCTTTGGGGGTGTTCGGATTGGACCCCATAACTGGGATGTTTTTACCGATAAAATTTTGTGTATGAACCACCCTTCAAGTTTTATTACTATAAACCGGGATATAATTGTATACATATACATGCATAAAATCACGCCTTTATTTTCCAGAAGGGAAACTCGCTTGGCTAGGTTCCCAACGATGATTGTTATAATTCTTCATTAGTTGTTCAATAATCTGTTAAGGGATCAATCAACTCAGCCTATCGCAGTCCACTGCTGGACATAGGCCTCTCCCAAGTTGCGCCACAACGCTCGGTCCTCTGCCTTCCGCATCCAGTCCCCCCCAGCCACGTTCTTTAGGTCGTCGGTCCACCTGGCAGGGGGGCGCCCTACGCTGCGTTTGCCGATACGCGGTCTCCACTCAAGGACTCGTCTGCTCCAACGGCCATCGGTCCTTCGACAGACATGGCCAGCCCACTGCCACTTCAGCTTACTGATCCTACAAGCTTTGTCGGTCACTCCGGTTCTTCTCCGGATAATCTCGTTACGGATTTTATCCTTCAAAGAAACTCCAAGCATAGCTCGCTCCATAGCTCGCTGAGCGACTTTAAATTTGTGGACTAGCCCAACTGTCAGTGTCCACGTCTCGGCACCGTAAGTCATGACTGGCAGGACGCACTGGTTGAAGACCTTTGTCTTCAAACTTTGCGGTATAGGCGACGAGGCGATGTTAAGGGATCCTACTCTACAATTAGCGCCTTTTTTAATTACAGAGATAATAATAAATTCTGTCATAATTATTATTCTAAAATTAAATCGAAAATCTGATTCATTTTCAAATAGATTTAATAGCATCATCAACGATTCCGCACTCCGCATATGTGTATGTTAAACATAATATTTCGTTGTGTAGGTAGTAGCAAACGCAAAATAGACTCAAAATTATAATCCCCTGAATCCCGTTTTAGAGTTGTCTATTTTACATACTGAACTCGCATATTTTGTCAGTATGATTTCATATGCGGAAACATATTTTTTGTAGAAGTTTCAAACATATTAGAGCATCAATCACGACATCTCGTATCCGGCAGGATTGAGAATTTATAATTTTAAGTTTAGGAAGTTGTGTACACCATAATTGAGATTTAAACCGATCGTCTGATAACGAGATCCGCTTCCTAAAAGGCGCAGCGTGCGTTCAGAGTTAATTTTCATCTAGACAATTTCCATTGCTCCGTACTTGCGTATGCGCCGAATTCTCGCCGTATTTAAGTAGCTATGTAAATCTGGTAACAATATAATCGGTGCCTATCAGCTACTTAGTACACGATCCGTGTCTAGAGGTTATTTACATTTGACTTTTGTTCGTCGGCGCGGAAGTAAAATGCTTTTGTCCTAAATGTTGGTTTATTCTGCATCGTCATAACACGTGCCGAAAAAAGTCGACACGTTTACGTCACACGTTGTAGGCACGTGAGATGCGTGTTTCTATGAGCTGAATAAATTATCATAAACATCATCTTTTTTAATAAGCTTACTGAAAAGTTTTACTTCAAAACGGTACTCCTTCAAAACTTAAACTAATCAAATCTCCATACACAAAAATTATATTATAAAACTTTCAATCTAATTCAGCTAATCCAACTTTCACATACAGGACCGAAAGCAATCATTCTTCCGACCGCAAATAATTTCCCAATACGAATAAATTATTAATTCTATGAATAAGTCAGTAAACGGTTATTGAATAGCCCCAAAAGTATCATCCACGTACAAACATTCAGGCGCCCCGGGCTACCGCTGAAGGCAAGCCGGTCCGTTCAGACGCGGCAGCTTAATATGGACACGCTCCCAAAATATGTACGTATATCGCATAATTTTGTACTGTTTCATGTATACTAGTACCCGATCTAGATTAGACCAATTATTGTTTTTATTATAATATCGAGTTTATGTAATTGATTCCATACGTTCAATATACGATAATTATTGTAGGTAAAATTAAATAACTTGAAATATTTCACGTTTAAAACAAAGTACAAATTAAAGAAGAATAATGAATCACTTGGCTGTATTGTCCTTTTACCGTTACACGCGGAAAAAAAGAAGCCTCAATTGACTAGAAGGATATTTATAAACTAAACAGTCGTACAAATGGGAAAACGTAACCATTCAGCTTACGCAACAGTGATTCATACCTTGCTTGAAAGAAATCTAGCAATAGTTTCGCTATAAATCGAAAATCGCACCTTGGTCCACTTAAAGTATTACATAAAACCCATGTGCGGATTTCCAATGACCTTGGCCGTTTCTTTGAAAAGAATTTTTATACCAATTCCAATTATGCGGAAGAAATGTTTTATTATAATGTGATGATATTTGTTATCCAACTAGTTTGGATCGGTTAAATATTTATGATAATTATAATTATTATACAATTAAACGAGATATTAATGTCCATAATTTGTTTTTTGTTGCTGATGCATAATAAATAAATCAGTTTTAGGTACGTCAGGAGCAAGTGTAAATGTAATCGTTTTAGCATAAATCTGTCAAATGTTCTGTACAATCTTTTATCTCTGATATTTGTTCGTTTTCATTAATTATTAGACTAAAGATAGACAGTTTTATTCTTAACGAATGCTACAACTAAAAGACAAGCAACGAGTACTTAAGCTAGAGCATCAGGTGGAATATGATTTTATTTGTAAAGTTTCTTGTGTGCAAGATAGACCAATATGGTTTCTACTTGCATTTATTATTATCGAGATGCCTCCACACCAAAACGTTGACTTAATTTATTACTAAATTCTTCGTCTCGTACTCAGTTTCCGCTAAACATTGATAGAGTTAACAGGTTCATTTCGCTCTGAGGAATAATTTTATTCGGCAACAGACACACAATTTAAACGCATCAATGTTTTACGAAATCTTGCCCAACTCGATGTCTAGAATCTGAAATTATTGTGAAATTATTCGAAACTTTTTAAATTTTAAATCTGAATCAAAGAAAATATATTGCGGTCCACGTTAACATCATCGTATAGTCATCGACTTCCTACTTAGAACTTTCGTCTTTCGCAAAGGTACAGATCCGTTTCCTGGGATATCCCTTAAGCGCACGCGGAGCCCCCCCCACTTGCAGCCATAGTTAAGTGGTTACATATTTAAACAAGTTCCATTTACAAGCGGTCGTCGGCAAGAATTTTCCGTTAATAATCGTTCATACGGGTCGTGATCGTTGCAAGTTTGTTTACGTATCGTTGCGATATTGTCGTTGCGACGAAATGAGCTTTCTTTGTGTTGTGCCTAAACGTTTTATTCCAAATGTCGAACTTTGAGATTTTCGTGATTTGTGAATGAGGTGAGTTTACCGTGTGCTGTTTTGTTTTTGGAGTTATTACTTTAGCGTATTTTTAAAAGTGATAAGGTTGTTGTTGGATTGTTTTTAATTAGGTACCCTTGTTGTGAAGTAAAGATACCTATGGTGCGGCCACTGAGAGTTTGCGTTTCAAACATCACAGGAATTTTGCGCTGCAACTAATTGTAATTTATTGTGACTTTATAATTAATATGATTATTTTGAAAAACAAACCCATAGGTTTGGCACTTATAAATAGAAACAGGAACTATCAGGAACGCATTCTCTCAGCAGCCGCTTATTAGGTAAAGTAAAGCTTCAGTTTATGCTTATCGAGAATTTTCTAAAGATTTCTTGGAATAACTATTTCAGCAATATTTGTGAATATGTGTTAACAATGTAGATTACTGAATATTAACTCATCACCCTCCTCGCCTTTCCCCAACTATGTTGGGGTCCAGTCCAGTCGAACGATGCGGCCGAACATAAGTATTTATTTTATTAAGTATTTATATTTTATTTAATGGTCAAATTTCAAAATCATAACATCATACAACTTTTCTTTTATAATATTTATAATAAAAAACATTTAACAAAGTGAAACAAAAACTGAGCTAGTCTGACAAATTAAGCTTTTTGAATGTCATGAGTAAGTCAGCAGTTTAGGTTCAGTGATGGCGAAGACTCCAGACCGTCCCTTGTGGGGGAGGGCTCTGTTCAACAGTCGATATTTCATCATCATCCTCTTCGGCTTTTCCCACTTATGTTGGGGTCAGCTTCCAGTCTACCCAGATAGTTGACATTCATAGACTAAAATTACACACTTTATTCACCTAATTTCACCTATTTTCTCATTGTATACACCTTGAATTGTTGTTGTTGACAACGTCTGTAGTTGCTGTTGCTGATCACTAGGTTGTGGGTTCGATTCCCACAGGACACAAATATTTACATGATGAACATAAGTGTTGGTGTTGGTCTGGGTGTTTCTTATGTATTATAAGTATTTATCTAATGTATTAGGTATAAGTATTTACAAAAACAGTACATAAATATTATACCCATTGTCTAGTACCCATAGTACAAGCTCTGCTTAGTTTGGGGTGCTGCTTAGATGGTGCTGTGTAAAAATGTCCCAAATATTTATTAATTTATTTATCATTACTGTCAGTGAACTATATGGGTCCTTATTAACCAATGATTTAATTGTGTTGCTGCGTGTGTTCAAATCCTCGGAATTATCATTATTTTGCCTGAAACTTCATGTTAAAATACTGAAATTAAGCCACATTTGTTAAACTAGAATAGTCTGAAAACCGACCACAACATAGTTATGAGTTTCCAGCATTCTGTTAGTAAGTTAAGTTTATCAGTTAAAGTTTTTTATTTAGTTTACATTGCCCCTCTCTCGGATTTCTCCTGTATTTTGGGTACGATTAAAAGCAAATCTCGCATGAACAAACCCAGAACGACTATCAATATCTAATAACAATATCTAATCAAACCCGCAACCCTTAGCGCAGATGCTGATCGCTGGGCCACTGCGCTAATCGTGTCGGTACGTTAATCAGTGTTTTTTTTTTTGTTATCAATAGATAACAAAAAAAAGGTGAGTACACACTAGAGCATTTTGCTTGTAACAGAACATCAAGCCGCTCTGCTGTTTTACCGTTTATCGTTGCTTCGCACGAACCGAACATAGAGCACTAACGCTCGACGCTTTGTTACAACTTGAGCTTACAAACCAACGAGCGAATATGTGTAACATTTCATCGAGCAAAGATCCGACATTTCAACAAACGAGTGAACTCAAAATAGAGAGAAATGTTACAAGAAAATGCTCACTCGCCGTGAGCATCATCAAACACAGCGTCCGCAGAAACAATACATTACATGGAAATGCTCGAGAAAATGCTCTAGCTTATAACTTTATCCCTAATCACACTAACTAATATTATAAATGGGAAAGTTTGTGAATGTATTTTTGTTTCTTTTCCACGCTGTAACGGCTCAAACCACGGCCCAAACGAATTCATTAGCGCTCGTAATAGTTCTATTATTGGTAAAAGAGATCCAACCAGCTTGCTGATGCCAGCATATAAAACAGCTTTCTTCCATAAAAATGCATTTATAATGTGCATTAAAGTATTTAATAAAGTACCCAAAGCCAAAAGAAACTTGCCACGAACACGAATGAAAAGACAGTTAAAAAGTTGGTTACAAATTGCTCTTTTTACTCCATTACACACAAATTTTAATACTATAATATCGAAACATACATATAAATAAACAATGATTGTGAATTTGTGACATAATGTTAGTAATGGTATATAAATATTTTTAATATTCAATAATAGGTAAAAAATAAATAGGCAATAGGCTCGCCCCCTATTACATGGGACTATAACATAACCGGCGAAATGTGGGTGTAATATTACACCTCTGCCTACCCCTTCGGGGAAATACAGGCGTGATGTTATGTTATGTGTTATGTTAATAATAGCTAATGTGTACCTATTAATATAATTTTATTGTTTTAACATGATTTTCGCATGCCTACAAAAAGGCAAGATATGACGGACTTTAATTAATTGTAATATATTTGTACACGATATCTTGTGGCGAATAAATGACTTTATCTACACTCGTATCGTAAAATTCGAATTATGAACTCGAAAGTAATGTCATAATGACATACTTTACGCACATGCACCTGTAATAAATTTAAAAAGTTTCATTACGAAACAGTTTGCTGAACAATACAATGCGGTAATTTAATTTTTTTTCCATAACCGCACACTTCAGCCTAACTAAGGAGTTTTTAATGCCACTTCGACCTAACCAAGGAGTTTTCAAACCTTTTTTTTAGCAGTCGTACAGTTTGGCACCACTGAGTACACAAAATTCAGGGTGGCGCCACTTGTCATACATTGAAAATTTTTATCGTTTAAAATCGCGTTTTTGGCAGAACTTTGGATTGTCATATTGCTTTTAGTTATATTTAAGTGTTTACGGGCATATTTTTTGTATGATAAAACAGAGATTGACGGAATCCTGACAAAGATAGAAAATTAGTTCCGATTATGTTTTCGCCAGACTATATTTTATTATCTGTGTAGGCGCGCGTGCGCGGCCGCGCGCCACGTCCTACTGGATTTGGTCATCGTTACTTGTAAATTTATTGTTGTTGTTTACGTTATTATTATGGTTTTGTATGTCGAAAGTTTTATTATGGGCAAAAATATCTGACTACAGCAGTGATACTGAACTGAGGAGAATATGACACCGCCTGAATTTCTGGATGCAGCAACGTAAATGACGAACAATCTTTTACCAGAGAAATCAAGAAAAACAACGACAATGTTACCAAGATTTTGACTTTGGTATTTTATTTAAAATTGTATGAGTGTAGATAAAATAGTGTATGAAACTGACATAATTAGGTATTAAAACACTCGTGTGATACTATTAAAAACCTCGCCTACGGCTCGGTTTTTAAACTCACACTCGTGTTTTAATAACCCCTATTATGCAACAGTTTCATAAACTACTATTATTTGATTTGAAAATGATTTGGATGAAATTTGGCACACGGATAGACCATAACCCGGATTAACATATATTTTTTATCCCGGGAAGATAAACAGTTCTTGAGGGATGCGGGATAAACGACATCCACGCGGGCAAAGCCGTGGGCGCCCTCTAATAGTCATGATATATGTACTTGCAGATCACAAAATGGCCGGCAAGATCACCGCTGCTTTCGTCGTCTTCGTCACCATCGCCTTCCTCGCCAACTTCGGTCATGTCGCCTGCAACCCTGCTATCGGTGAGTTCAACAAAAACTCTTAACATAACATAATCAGCCCATTACTGTATCTCTGCTACCTACGGCCCTCTTTTCAAAATCAGAAGGATTCAGGGAGGTGATTCTCGCGTCGTAGACATTGACATAATGTTTTTTTTTTTATAGTTTAGGATGGCGAAACGAGCTAAAGGCCCACCTGATGTTAAGCGGTTACCTTTGCCCATAAAAACTTCAATACCACCTAGGCTGTTGCCTAAATGGTACCGCAAGTCCGTTCGCTAAACTGAGACATGAAGATGGAAAGTCTCATGTGATTAATGTCGAAACAAAATGGCGAATGTCGATTGAAAACTTATTTTCGTATTCTCGGAATGTCACGTTAAGAGAAATGTCTACGCCCAGAGCGCTACATACAAAGAATAGTTCATTGCAATCGTCATTACCGGTAACATTTTTCGTACAGATTTAAAATTAGAGATTATCTCGAATCAGACATTTATCTCAATAACGCGAAAATTGGGGCCCCCACTACTGCAAGTTGGCGGACTACACACCATGGAGAACTGTATGGAGCACTCTCAGGTGTGCAGGTTTCCTCACGATGTTTTCCTTCGCCGTTAAAGTAAATGATAACTAATTAAATTCTGAACAAAAGTTCTTTATGGAAGGAAATAAGAGGATGCAGTCAAAACTGATAAAACAGTTCTGGAATAAATTTGATCTTCAACGCCTTATCAGGACTTATTACGTGGACTGGTAATAATAAGAATAGGTCGTGGTCTGTTTCTTTTTCCACAAATATTAAATGATCATTTTATTAATAAGTCATAAAGTATTGCTATAGTAATTTTAGTTCCGTCTTTTAAAAGAGTACCTATGTACTACCTATATCTATACAAGGAAACCTCCTGAAAGTTGGAAGATCGCCGTTGATGAGGCTGATTTAGATCAGATAGGACGGAAAATTTAACTCAACAGTGGGTGGTTCAAAGATAGTGGATTAATTATGAATCACGTTTTCTAGAATTTATATAGAAAAAGATGGACAGGTAAAGTCAAGCTACGAAACCCTTTTTTTATGTTCACGAAATAACATAAATCTCTCCACTTTTTCTCGTCTAGTATGTTATTTATTTTGCCTCATACTTTGTATTCTGGGTATATTAGGTATCTCATTTATAATACGTTTGTAACGTTTCGCAAGACTCACATTTTTGACTCGCGTAAACGATGGAACGTGTCGTTTTGAGCTTAGGTTTAAAAAAACAAATGGATTTGGGTATTTTTCCTCTCACGCGTCCAACTTACCTACCAAAAACTTCACGTAACTTCACAAACTATTTATTTTGCAGAAATTTCCTTACGACGGGTTTTTTATAAGTTTTTGCTCATCGGAATCATCGGAATCGATCATAAAAGTTTCCAGATTCTAGCGGTAGGTACATCACATGACTTTTACCTGTTAATAAGTTGAATAGTTACGCATTTTAAGCCTTTCCAAGATACCAGCCGAAACTCAATTATAGCGTACCTAAAGTCACTAAAATATAACTCAAAAGACACTCAAACAACACACCAAAACTATCATCATTATTAAGAATATTTAGACGAAATAACACCAAAAATAATAACGAACTCTTCGCCATTCGAACACGTCAAGCTCTCAGCAATAGCCATGACGACTGGCATAATCAAACTGAACTTTCCAAAACTGTTTGTCCTCTTGCCAAATTTCAATGACAACGAAAAACTTTAAACATTGGAAAACAACTTCGTTGAGGCATTGTTGACAGTGAAGGAATGCATCATGAAAAATACTTGCATACTTGAAAGGACTTGTTGTTGACAAAAATTTCTTGATACCTAGTGTATGTAAGTCATATTAGTCCACCAAGTCATGACCGACCAGCGCTGTGAACTAAGGCCCTCCTCATACTGAGAAGGAGCTCGTGCTCAGCTATACTTTATACCATGGGCTCAGCAACGCCAAATATGTCAGCATCCTAAACGGGAGAAAGCCACTCGCCGTGATTTTTGGCAGTATTTCGCCAATTGCTAGATTGAAACTCCTGAAGATCATCTTCCACTGCATCGCTCCAGCGATATCTGGTCAGGCCCATCTTTACGCACCCTCATCATCCATGGCCCCGTGATCCATACGACTCCCAAGCCTCTGCGACAGCAGACCAATCGATGAACAATTTTTAACCAGAAAATATCCTTTTACAAGCCATATTTTATTTAGTCCAACGTTCACGCAACTTTTCAAAAATAAAAATTATAACTACATATGCTTAATAGACCGTTGTTGTTCATTCGGATTATTTAACCTTTCTATTCGAGGTTAAGAATTATTCCTGAAGTGTTCACTTGCCTCGCCCAGTTTCTGGTGCCCAGCTATGGGCTGTTTATACCTATTATTAAGCTTAAATCAGGACCCTAATTCATGTAATTTCATGCCGCGCCGATCAAGTTGCAGTGACGCTGCAGTTCGTTTCTGACAGCGATCGCCGTAGATAAGAGAACACGAAAAGCATTATTTTGGTCGAAACTGAACTCCCACTGCACTGCAACTGAACTTCTTTGGTTACGTGAATTGGCCTTCAGGTCTTAGAACTTCTTCTGCTTCTTCGACCAGTGACGTCATTCCAAAGTTTCATAATAGCATGAAAACTATTCAGATGCATAGATTGCGAAATCTGACCGCTTCAATCATTTTAACACCACACACGTGCGAAGTTTAAATTCATAAGGACGCCGACGATAAAGACCAAACGTGACCGTCGAAGAATATGTTTTAAACATTGTCTTTGTGTTTGAATTATCTTAATTGAATC
Organism: Asteroscopus sphinx; assembly: GCA_949699075.1. Lineage (NCBI taxonomy): Eukaryota > Metazoa > Arthropoda > Insecta > Lepidoptera > Noctuidae > Asteroscopus > Asteroscopus sphinx. The sequence goes on from OX453013.1 coordinate 21,290,781, forward strand.
TAAGATTTCCATACAGTTGGTCTAGCATGTTAACTGAAAATTGTATCACAATCAAGTTATGAGTCAGCCAAAATAAATGGTTGGGATACTAATAGAATTTTAGAATAAATAAATGTTTAGGACTCAATCCACCAAAAACTCCTTGCGATTACAGTCAGTAAAGTTACTTTACGTTTTGTAAGTCCACGAGTAGTGATCTCATTAGTTTTAATTTACTTCACAAATGGGTTCTTGGCAAATAGTGACACCGAGAATGTAATAAGTAGGTCCTCATCAATAATAAACATTTGCAAGTTGTCAACTTAGTACGATATTTCCAACGTGGAAACACGGAATTTTTTCTGCCCTTCAACTTCCTCCTAACCACCATATCGGCAAAAAGTTTTCAGTTAATTAAATCTAGAGCTTCATACCTAATGGAAATTATTCAATTACTGATAACAGTTCTTACAGTAACATTCCTTTGCTGGCGAGGAAAGAAAATATTACAGTCCATACATTCTTACATTTTGTAAGGTTCTATAACTTAAATAATAATACTGAGATAGTTAATTTTCCTTTACATTAATTAATAATTACTTACGTTAATTAGGTAGAAATAAAACAATAACTGCTACCTTTTTTGTTAAAAACTGAAAAGTCACATGGGAAAGTAGTGCAATATTTAATACTTAGGGAGTACAAATAGTAAAAAATTAAAAAATTACTTTGGTGTCGTAATAGGTCAGCTATTCTAGGAACTCATAGATTTACCTCATCTGCTCCCTTTTCAGAAAAAAATCGTCTACGATTCATGTAACGAGAGAAAAAGAGATAACAAACCAAATCGGTCGAAAACTGATTAAAGAAAATGTTCTGAATCGGAGGGCTGCTTTAATTAGGATCTCCAGTTGCTGCTTCTTCGTTGCTCAGAACAATGGGTGATTTTACCTGCTTACTATCTTCACTACCGTTTTTGTACATTTATTTTAAAATAAACATCTAAGTAGTTTATATTCTCATCTCATAATAAAAAGATGTATTCAGCGTCCGATCGCAGAAGACAATGACCTCAATCCGCAATTTGGACACCTCACTTTCGCTGAAGTTACGCAATTTCACCTTAGCCGCTTACACTTGACCCCGTAACGACAATCGTGAATTTAGACCGTGTGTTGGTATGGACATTATTTTGTTAGAGTCAATTACTACGAAAATTGCAAATAGGAAAATCATTTTTTTCATATTTTCACTATTTAAGTTTTTTGTACATACAAAAGTCTCTTGATCATATTAATTATACTGTAATGCCTATTATCCTATATAAGGAGACAAGGTTTCACCAATTACTCTAAGCTTTTGAATATGTTGTGTCCTGACTGTAACAAAATTACTGTAAGTAGGTATATTATAAAATTGCATTTATTTCCATGTAGGTATACCAAAATAACTCAATATACTTCTAAACTTAAAATCTTTGTAGATTTTCTTGAATCATTATCCTCTGCGCCTTTTCCCAATTATTTTGGGGTCGGCTTCCAGTCTAACCAGATGCGGCTGAACATCAATATTTTACACGGAGCAACTGCCATCTGACCCCCGCAACCCAGTTACTGGGTAATACTGACATTCGGAGGTTAGACCATTTGTCAGACTTTCGGACTTCTGACTACCCGTAACGACTGCCACAGATACGTATGACAACCGCGACAAGGATTTTCTTGAATATATAAATTATAACGATTAAATGGTGAAGCTATCCTTCTGCCCCCATTTTCTTATTGTACTTTTGGGTTAGGTAGGTAATATATTCATTAGGCTCAACTTTCACCCCCATACGAAGAGCTCCCAGGAATCAATCTCGACATCGTGCATGGGTTTCATCATGACCGATTGTTAGGGTGTAAGACCTTCATAATCGGCTACCAATCTTACGATCTATATTAGATAAATACTAGACTTTACAGCATTTCCCATTTTCCTAAAGCTCTATAAATTTCAGCTTTCCTTTGATTTTTTCCAAACTATAGAGTTTCAATTCCAGATATGACAAGCAGTGCACTCTAATATGACATGCTTAAAAAAATTAAGCTTGCGAAAACAGCATTTTGTCATGTAGCAAACGCAGTCACAACGTGGTCACAGCTGATCAGTTGGTAATAAATTACGGACAAAGCCCACAAGATGTGCAGAGTCAGCACTGTCAACTTTGCACCAATCTTCTGAGCAGAATCCGCAAATATCGCTTGGCAGTGTACTTTTCCCGGCTTACAATGGGCACTGTCAACATTGTTCAACCAGTGGTGGGCCATGTTGAATGTGTTTGAGAACTTTTCCTTTTCCTCCTTCTTAATTGTATTGATGAATATGCTAATTCTACGTGGTTTTTTTTTCGAATGGACTCTCGCAGAATTGGTACCCAAAATGGATACCCTAACTGCTTAACCGGGCGGGTGGCGGAGAATCCCGTTAGGGACTCCATCCGCCGATAATTCTTCGTGTGCAAAGCATTACTGCGAGCCTTGGAGGCCGTGGTTGTGGCTTTCAAACCACATAGGGCTATGGTGAGGTGACACCACATTTAAACTTTAGTTCTTTACTATCCGCCGGTAATTCTACGTGTGCAAAGCATTACTAGGGGCCTTGGTGACACCACATTTAAACTTTAGTTCTTTACTATCCGCCGGTAATTCTACGTGTGCAAAGCATTACTACGAGCCTTGAAGGCCGTGGTTGTAGCTTTCAAACCACATAGGGCTATGGTGAGGTGACACCACATTTAAACTTTAGTTCTTTACTATCCGCCGGTAATTCTACGTGTGCAAAGCATTACTACGAGCCTTGAAGGCCGTGGTTGTGGCTTTCAAACCACATAGGGCTATGGTGAGGGGACACCACATTTAAACTTTAGTTCTTTACTACCAATATTGCGTTGTTATGGTTATAGTCAATTACCTACATCTTGGCACAGCCAAGACTAAATAATCCATCCATCCATCTCATGACTAAGCTCATGTTATTCAATCTTTAGACATTTGGACACTACAAAGTAAAGTTGGGTTAGTCATTTACTTACATCCTTTAATTAGTCTCGGGGCTACCCAACACTAAATAAGTGAAGTAGGTAGATGACTAACCATTATATACCTATTAAATCTTCAGGTAAGTATTTGGACAACATAATAGGTTAGTTTGGTCATATACCTACATCCTTTAACTAGTCTTATGAATACCTGGGTACCCAAGACTAAAGATGGAGGTAGATGACTAGCTGTATTTTCGATCATCAGACATTTTGACAAAATACCAGGCCCCTCAGAAAGTATTGCGAAAAAAAGTTTTTATATATGGGAGACTGGCCAGTTATAATGTTTTTCGAAAATATGATTATTTATAAGTAAAAATAAGTAAGTTCCAATTTCAAAATTTCCCTCCACATTTTTTGCGAGTTAATTCAAAGTATTGTGTCTCACTGAAATATGGATCTGCGCCGGGAACATTTTAGAGCTATGATTTTATACGATTTCAAGTGTCGCCTGAAACCGGATGAATCGTACGATAGACTTCAAATGGCATTCATGGATGAAGGCCCTTCCAAGGCAACCGTGTATCGTTGGTATAACGAATTCAAGCGCGGTCGACCAACTTTGGGGGATGACGAAAGAAGCGGTCGCCCTTTGACGGCTGTTACCGAAGAAAACGTGCTAGCAGTGAAAAATTTAATCCAAGACAATAGGCGAATTACATATCAGGAGATTCAACACATATTGAAGATTGGATCGGGAAGCGTTCACGAGATTCTACACAGCCATCTTCGCGTGAGGAGGATAGTATCACGCTGGGTGCCGCACAACCTCACCGATGCTCAGAAGCAGGCCTGGGTGGAATGGTGCCGTGATATGCTTAACAAATTTGAAGCAGTCTCGTCTCGGCGTGTTTACGACATCGTTACAGGTGATGAGTCCTGGATTTATCAATACGACCCAGAAACCAAGCGCCAGTCGACTGTTTGGGTGTTTCAAAATGAGCCAACGCCTACCAAAGTGAAGCGATCTAGAAGCGGGGGTAAGATTTTGATCGCTAGCTTTTTTAATTTGACTGGCCACTTGGTATCAATTCCCTTACGGGATCAAAGAAGCATTAATGCCGAATGGTATACTACCAAATGTTTGCCAGAAGTTTTCTCTGTTATAAGCAACAAGCGACCAAACACAGGGCTCCGCGGGCTACTGCTCCACCACGACAATGCACCTGCGCACACCGCACTCAAAACGAGGGACTTCCTGGACAGCACGCCAGTCAAACTCCTGGGTCACCCTCCTTACAGCCCTGATCTAGCACCGTGTGACTTCTTTTTATTCCCAAAAATAAAAAATCAGCTCAAAGGGATACAATTTTCGTCGCCGGAAGATGCGCTGGCTGCGTTCGAGCAGGCTGTAAACGAGGTGTCTGCGGCGGACTGGAAAAAGTGTTTTGAAAACTGGTTTAGGCGCATGAATCTTTGTATAGAGGCTGGTGGAAAGTACTTTGAAAAGATTTGATAAAAATATATGTACGTATAGAACAATTTTTTTTAGTTTCGCAAAACTTTCTGAGTGTCCCACGTAATAGGTTAGTTTGGTCATCTACCTACATCCTTTAATTAGTCTTGGGGCTACCCAAAAATAAGTGATGTAAGCAAATGACTAACCACTTATTACTTATTTAATCATCAGGCATTTAGACAAAATAATAGTTTGGTCATCAGTGTCATCACCTAAATCCTTTAATTAGTTTTGGGACTACCCAAAAATAAGTAATGTAGACAGATTACTAACCACAACCAATCTTCAGGCATTTGGACAAAATAATCAGTTAGTTTGGTCATCTACCTACAACCCTTAATTATTATTAGTCTAGAGACTACTCGAAAATAAGTGATATACCTACATAGATGACTAACCACATATTCAATCTTCAGGCATTTAGATAAAATAATCTGTAAGTTTGGTCATCTACCTACAACCCTTAATTATTATTAGTCTAGAGACTACCCAAAAATAAGTGATGTAGGTAGATAACTAACCACATATTCAATCTTCAGGCATTTGGACAATAGGTAGGTACCGTCGGCGTCGGTATAATTCAGCTTTTAAGTTTTCCACATTTGCAGTGTTTACTGCAGTCAACAGCAATTTTTTATCAAATAAGCAGTTCATTTCAAACGGGGCAGTTAAAACTGGGTCTCGCACAGTGTAAAAATAAGAAGGGACTACGCAGAGCCTATCCCACGCTCCCGGCCAAAGGTACCTATTTAGAAGAATAACGTGGTGGTTTTAGTCGGTAAGAGTCCGACACAGGCTCCGGCTTTCCAGGGCGGAGTGGGCCTATAAGGATTTTCCCACATATACAAAAAGGACTCCATAAAGCATGTTCACTGCGTGAAGGTATGTAACCCTATGGGAGAAGCTAGATGTTGGTCTACGCAGTCACAGGTAAGTATTCTGTCCGGGCTTCTAAAATTCTACAGGATATAAGCAACTCCTACATATTCTCAATTTATTAATGACCCAAGACCGTCTACTTTCAGTTTTCACCGTTCTATTTATTTCACTACATAAAGGTAATCTAAGTATCAAACATAATTCGACAATTTGAACAACAGCCTTTGAAGCTAATCCAATGAATATTATTAGGTGTTGAACAAGAGCCACTGGCCCACTGCTCATAAATAATTAGGAGAATGCTAAACTTAATCATCATTAAATCATCTGCAAAATACTTAGAGACCGCTTCAACAAACAGTTATAAGGTAATGGCGCTGATTCTGTTGTTTTGTTTACAAACTAAACTAATTCCACTTTATTACAAAATCGGGTTTAATAATAGGTTTTGCTTAAGCCAGGCTTAAACACCTTTTTATGTATAGTTTGACGTTTAACTCTGTTTAAACAAGGGTCTAAACCTGGTTTGAGCTTTTGTAATAAGGGGATTTATGCTTGATTTTGATTTGATTTGATTTTTTATTAGATTTTTGAGATTATCCGGAGAAGAACCGGAGTGACCGACATAGCTTGTAGAATCAGTAAGCTGAAGTGGCAGTGGGCTGGCCATGTCTGTCGAAGGACCGATGGCCGCTGGAGCAGACGAGTCCTTGAGTGGAGACCGCGAATCGGCAAACGCAGCGTAGGGCGCCCCCCTGCCAGGTGGACCGACGACCTAAAGAACGTGGCTGGGGGGGACTGGATGCGGAAGGCAGAGGACCGAGCGTTGTGGCGCAACTTGGGAGAGGCCTATGTCCAGCAGTGGACTGCGATAGGCTGAGTTGAGATGCTTGATTTCACCAACGATAATTATCTGGTTAATCGACCGTTACCCCTTAATTCCATTACATTTTTAGAGTAATCGGCTGCTTAATCAGAAAATTAACGTTGATGAACACCGGCCTTAGTCTAATTCCGTTTATTTCTTTATACATATTTTAGTCCTGTCAAATTACTCCACTTGGTAATTTTTAACGTGAATTTAGTCGCCATCGCCATAGTTCACTATTTTCCCATCTACTATAGTCAAGGCAATTGCTTGCTTAGCTACTAATTTGACAGTTCTTAATATTTTTTGTCCTTTTTCATGGCCGTAACACACTACAACAGTTTCCCCTTATAAGTAATGGGAAATCCATCTTCCCCCAAAATACTAATCGTCATCTTTTATATTTTTTTCCTAGCAACTGGCTACGAACCCATGGAGATTTGCATCGAGAACTGCGCGCAATGCAAAAAGATGCTCGGAGCTTGGTTCGAAGGCCCTCTCTGCGCCGAATCCTGCATCAAGTTCAAGGGAAAACTGATCCCCGAATGTGAAGACTTCGCGTCCATCTCGCCTTTCCTTAACAAGCTCTAAGGTTTTAATTTCGACAAACGTATGGATTGATTGAGCCGCGTGTCGTTATGAAAATATGCTTATTTGTTGCCAGTAGATGAAGTATTTCTGTGGTATTAGATGTTAGTTAAGTAGTCAATAGTGAAACAATGAGTGTCGTGCCATATAAAAGCCTTTAACTATAATCTAATTATTAGCTCTATTTTCGAACTCAATAATTGTATTACCCTAGATCAGTGCTTTTCAAACTGTGGGTCGCGGCCTCCTGGGGGCGTCGCATCACTTGGAGATTAAAAGTACAATCTTTTTATTAAAAAGCCTTACCACCGCCGCGAGGAAGAGGGGGTCACGGGCTTTAACTAAAGGGGGTCGCATTATGGAAAAGATTGTAAAACACTGCCCTAGATCAATGGTCCCAAAGTTATCTGTATCGCTTCCCATCAAAAACATTTTGGTGCCCACACAGTGCCTAACATGAAGGCAGTACAGCCCAGCCGATGTTTTGCGACTGTCGTCCTATCAGTTTCAGGGCCAAGCCAATATCCGCTGGTGGGTCGCGACCTATACTTTGGGAAAGACTGCCCTGGATAGATTATTTGCTTACAAGAACAAATGTTTCAAAGTACGCCAAATCTTATAAAAAGATAACTACTTATTGAAACTACTTTAATTCAGTATTTAAGTATTGCCTTTGTTTGCAATTTTAGAGAACTCGCTTTTTGTATTTTTGTTTATTATAATCAACGTCACAAACATTTTATTAAGTATATCTTTGGTACTCTACAAATATAAGAATTTTGAAGCTATTTCATTACGATTCGTGGCTCAGGATATCAAATTCATATATTTGAAATGTTAAACATTCCAACCGACGACATGCCAAAGTATTTGATACTCTATAGTAACTAACTTTAAGTCGATTTTTGTTTGTAAGTTTTATACTCGTTTTATATTACAGGGATTATTATAAGATTATATTGAAAATAAATGAACGCTATTGAAAATTGATTTTATGTTTTATTTCATAACTTAAACTATAGGTACATTTTATTCAGATATTTGGACGAAGCAATACAAAATGATAGGTATTGTAAGACGAAATAGCATTGAAATACATGCCATAAGTATAGAAAATTACCTTTTCTCCCACTTGCTCGGAAAATGGTTCATTATAAAAAAAAAAACAGTAATGGGCTCTTTTCCGTACGCAACCAAATAACAGGCCAGTAATATCCAACACGATAATAACATAAATTGCTGGACAGTTTTTATTTTTTAAATTATGCTACCGAGGTTTTTAAGTACACACATAAATTGGGTGTTTTAAGGTACAAAATATTTATCATTATAAAGGCTGAAGGCGCATTTTTTTTCAAACTTTGAAATTAGAACAAGAACCGCTCTCGGATGAATTGGCGCGAATGAAAATTAGATACTGTTGAATTAATTTGTGTATTGTTTCCTCGCAAATGAGAGAAAAGCACAAGACACAAGTCTCGGCCGAAATAGCAATTAACGGCCTCATTTAGTTAAAATCACTTCGGCAATACTACTCGGCCGTATATTGCTACATTTCAGGCCTCGGCAGTAATGTATTATTGCACAACTCGCCGTGCTATTACATAATATATATGCAGGTTTTTAATTCACTAGCTATTTTTTAAGGGATGACTGAACTCATCAATTTGAACGACTTTTATTATGGTACCAACCCTGAAATCGCGAAAAAAACAACAGCAGATTCCTACTACATTTGTGTTTACATAAATCGACAAAATTTAGGGATCAGCTGTTTTTTTTTTCTGGTGATGTACTTTGAACAGCAGTGCCATACAAAGTTATCGATGTCGCTCGACAAATTGTTTGGAACCTGTAATTTTTTCGCGATTTCGAAATTGCTCCCATTGTGAAAGTTGTTCGTTATGATGAGTATACATGGTGTAATTAAAATAACTGAAAACCCCTTATCACATCATTATGAACAACTTTTATTAATGAACCAATCCAGAAATCGCGAATAAAAAACCGCCGTTGCCTACATTTTGTCGAGGTATGCGATCATAAATGTATGGAGCAGCTGATTTCAGGGTTGGTTTCATAGTAAAAGTTGTTCATAATGATTAGTACAATGAGCCCTTATGAGGTTTCCAGTTATTTCAATTACACCTTGTGTAGTATTTGAGCTAATAATATTAAGCCGAGTTTATATTTGTCTGACGTGTTGTGTCGTGATGTGAAAGCCTACCATAGGTATCTGTTTATACATCTGTATGGATATTATCCGTTTTTGTATCCTACAAACTTTCTCCAAGGCTGTTTAGGGTATAATTCTCTTGGGGTCAGAAGGAAGTACGACCAAATGATAACAATGTGCAAGATCCTTCGTAGTAAAATTTACGCAAAAAACGCAATATTCGAAACCCCAACCTTTACAATACCATCTTAGCAGTACAGCCGACCACCTGGCGAAGGGAAGAGTGGCGATTGACCATCAAAGGGTGCATGCCGAGGAGTACTCACCATTCATACAGTGTATGCAATGCCTGAAATTCGGGCACACCAAGAACAAGTGCCAGACCAAAGAACAGCCCTGTGTTCACTGTGCGAAGGAAGGTCACAAGCAGGACAGTTGCCCGATCAAATAAAAAAACGGCGAGCTCAAGTGTGTCAATTGCACGGACCATAACAAAAACTTTAAGAGCGAATACGACACCAAACACAGCCACATCCGATAAATGCTCGAGAGTAAAGTCCATGCCACTTAAAATAAACAATAGGATCGTATATGGACAACAGTAGCACAACCAAAAACAAGACACAACAGAACATCACCATTAGACCGAAGAGCAACACATCAGGGGCACCATATCAAATAGCAGTACCCCTTTTATTTTTGTATAAAATCACCATGATACATAAAGAAAAACAAATCAAATAATTAAAAATAAAAAAATACTCATGCCGATCGGATCCAAAGTGAGAGACCAGACAAAGAGGGGTACGGGCAGAGTTCAACGAGGACTGCCGGGGAGAAGGGGCTCGCCTACTAGTGACGAGCCGGGACCTGCCGGGGATGGTTGGACGAATACAAGTTTCCTACACCCCCGGCCAATGGTTGGAAGAGGAACACCGTGGTGGTTTAGTCGGTAAGAGTCCGACACTGGCTCCGCCTTTCCCGGGCGGAGAGCGTCCATGAGGATTTCCCCACGTAAAAAAAGGGGGAGCGGACAGTTCAATAAATCGGATGGTGACTGCGATTTGCCCCTCGTATATTTCGAGGAGCAAATGAATGGGACGTAAGTCGCACGTGCGAATAACGGGACAACTAGGCTTCATGCCAACCGTCGCAAAATCGTAATCCTGAGAGTCAAACGTCAAAACACGATTGTCGCATGCGATATATAGTTGATCGGAGTAGCAATTGTGTGATGAATGTCACGATTAATCGAATATCGTCAAACGCGAGTAGACTCCCTGATGTCATAGTCTTGGCTTAATCGCTAACGCTTAGGGGCTCGTGGCTAAGTAGCAAGCGTGTGGATTGTACGATCTGCAAGGTTAAGCTGCACTAGCCGCGGTCAGTCTGTGGATGGGTGACCGTTTCGTTACACATCGAGACCCCTTCGTGCCTCGGAAAGCACGTAAAGCCGTCGGTCCTGCGCCTGATCTCTCTCCGGTCGTGTCGAATTGCCGTCCCATCGGATTATGAGAGTGAGGGAATAGAGAGTGCACCTGTGTTTGCGCACACACTTGTGCACTATAATATGTCCCGCGCAGATGGCTAGTCTCCATTGAGATTGGCCGCCGTGACCGAAATTCGGCCGGGAGGACATTATTATTATTATTAATCGCCCGGACCGCGAGGAAGAAAACCTCTATAAAAATTACCCCTAATACTAAGTCCGTTCTGACGCTCTCTGACGATATTTTGAATCAATACAGTCGTAGCTCTCGGAGAGGTCATACGTTCCCAATGAATCCCCAGGAATCATCCGACTCTGAATCAGAATATGAAGAAGATATCGAATGTATGGTGCTGGCAACTCTTCTGAAAAAAGAAAGAGATGAAGATATTGGGTTCACCCAGTGAATAGAAAGAGTTTGGGAACGATGCTCAAAGATTTCAGAGAAGGCACAGTTTGAGAAAGTTCATTATATTTTACAACATAACATCACGCCTGTATTTCCCAGAAGGGGTAGGCAGAGGTGTAATAGTACACCCACATTTCGCCAGTTATGTTATAGTCCCATGTAATAGGGGGCGAGCCTATTGCTATTGACCGGGCACAAATCCAGACTCCGGGCTGCTACTGAGAATTTTCTAATGAAAAAACCCAATAACACTTTGCCCGACCCGGGAATCGAACCCAGGACCCCACGATCAGCAGTCGCGCTTGCAACCACTAGACCAACGAGGCAGTTATATTTTATATCGAGACAAAAATACATGCAGCTCTCCACCTCCACCGCTGATGCTTTTGGGATCGCTTCTGATTAGTGGTGTGAACCGGTTCTCTAAAAACCGGATAATCACCGGTTAGAGTGAGTACCGGAGACTAATCGGTGATTGCACTAAACTACTGGTTATTTCATTTGTTGCAGAACGCACTCAAACCTCAAATGTGCTGTGAAATGTGCCAATTTTTTTTTTTTTTTTTTAGCTAGTTTTTTCTTCTCATATATGTAGATTTAGGGCCGAGTTCGCGGACAATGAAATAACCACTGTTTGCAAAATCAACCTGTTATTCAACAAGAGATGTTTAACCGGGACGCGGGAATTTTCGTGTTCACGACTCCTATCCGATCAGTGATTCTGAAACCGAGCGTTCTGGGAATGAAAGAACGAATGATGTAACACGATTAATCAAAATGGTAACAAATTGGCAACAACACTATGAAAAGAACGACAATATGAAACGGTTGCATATCAGGTAACTCTTCCAAAATTAAAAATCCTAGTATAATGCTACTCTATACATTTGACATATCTTTTTAATTTGGCAGGATAAGCGGTCTTGGTTGTCATAGCAACCAATTAAATACGCCATTTTGATGTTTGAATATTAGGCCACTTACAAACTCGAAGTGTATCGGGCGGGCGCGTTTCTTGAAACATGATAAAATTCTGGTAGTTGTGCTTACCCAAAAGTAGCGGTAACATTGTGCAGGTTTCGCGCGAGCATCGTTTATAAGCCGCATTCATTTTTATTTTTATTAATTATACAAAAAAATATAAATAAAAAAATTACGTACTACCTCAATACGACAAAAACAGTTATGTTTACACATCTTTCATAAGTTTTCTCAAAGCATAAGCAATATGTTTCTTTGTTTATGTTCGTAAAAGAAAAATGCACGCTCGAAAAACGGCAACGTGTTCCGGCCCTTATTTTATTCGGTTTTTATTGTAATTTTACGAATATGATAAAATGCAATTGTTTTGTTATATTGGAGAGTAATAATCCTAATATTAATATTTTATGCAGCATAGACTCTTCTAAAATTACGAAAAACAATGAAATACAGAATATCAATGAATAACCTCAACAATTTCAACCATCAAACGTCAAAAATGTCATGTTTAAATACCCGGTTAGTACTTAAACGACGTCCCCGACTTCAGTTAGAAAAATCGATTGATTACTGTGATATAACGGTTGGTTATCGTTGGTGAACACCAAAGTTCGGGTTAAACATCTGGTTTTTACATAAACATCTGTTATCTTCTGGGTGAACTTGGCCCTTAGACTATTTTGAATAACCGGAGAAGATCCGGATAATCTGCGGTGATACAATAAACTCTCCGCATAATCTCCGGAGGCTGAAAATGCCTCTGGTTCACACCACTACTTCTGATGCTACACATCAGATGCCATCACAACACACAAATATAAATCTCACCAAACCAAATGAAGGGTACAGGCAAAGAACAGGGTATGTCCACAGGATTCAATCAAGAGAAAAACGCATTTAATAATTGGAATGTCGCTAATTCATTATTGAGAACAATGGATGTAGAAACTGTTTCTTATGACAAACCGGTAGATAATAAAAAATGTGGCGATTGTAAACGACAGTTTAATAAACAATGTACCAAGGAACTTATACAGGGTGTTAGGGAAACCGTTCTGAAAACGAAGATAGGTGATAGTGCTGGTGATTACTGATACGAAACCACGAAAAAAAATGCGATTCTTTTTTCAGATTTTTTAAATTTTTTTGCATTTTTCGTTATGTATGAGTTTTATTTAACTGCCCAAAGCTGGTTATGTATGAAAAATGCAAAAAAATATATATGACAAAATCTAAAAAAAGAATCGCATATTTTTTTCGTGGTTTCGTATCATTAATCACCAGGGGGTCTACTCCCGTTTGACGATATTCGATCAATCGTACGATTCATCGCACAATTTGCTACTCCGGTCAACCATCGTACCCTCATCGCATGCGATGATCGTGTTTTGACATTTGTTTCTTTGATCTCCGGTAAATTGTATATGACTATGAACCGTAGTCTATCTTAATTGTGCCTTTTTTATGTGCCTATCTTTATTGTGTAGATATTAGTCGGAACGAAAGTTCGTACTTCGTTTGTCGTTCGTAAAACGCGAGTAGACCCCCAGCACCTATCTTCGTTTTCGGAAGCGTTCCCCTTACACCCAGTATATAAAGCTGGAAAGCGGACGGCTGACTAAAATTCGGTCCGATGATTGGGGAGCCCTTTGTCTCTTTCTATAGGGTGTCCATACATGCAGGAAAGGGACAGCGGGCTCTCGGTAATACTATCTGAGAACACCGGGCTAGACCGGTATTTTCTCCCCGATTTTGATAAAAGAATTTGGACCTTATATGAACGAGATATTATTCATTTTTGAAGTTCTTAAATTTCTCCGTCCGCATTCTATCTTGAGTAAAAATTCTTTGCTATGTACACATTGCCATTAAAAATAAAAAAGTAAAAAATTGTGACATTCCCTGTTCTTTTCCCATTAAAATTTATGAAACCGTTCTGATGCTTCACAACACGACACGTCAGACAAATGTAAATCCAACTTTTCACCTATGTTAGCATAATTGATATCATAGCTACAAGGAACGGTTTAGGAGCAAACGTCCGATTCAAAAAACGACTGGTGTATAAAAAAGGTCCGATTCATAAATCGGACGTTTTGCAACTTGGATCCTTTTTCTTCACCGGACGATTTGCGAATCGGACGTTCTGCGCCTAAACCCAAGAAACATTCTGAAAATTCTTATTTATGTACCTATTAATTTACAGTAAGTTTCAAAATAGAACACATCTTTATTCCATTTTTATACATAATTCCAAAAGTGTAAATAGGTAAATTCGTTTTGAAACTACAGTGCAGTAAAATGGTTTCAATCGAGAAATCAATTGCATTATTTAATTCAAAAAAGAGAAACCCAAAATACGTTTGGGTAATACCTAATAGGTTTGCTCGCTCCATCGTCGACCACATCCTGACAAAGCTGTCTAGATTGTGGACAAGAGCAGATCTATAAAGCATAAAAAAAAAAAAAAAAAAAAAACATACTAGTCATATAGATGCAAAGTTAGCAACATCCAGTTTTAGCAAAATGGCAGTAAACAAATTTTTAGTTTTAGTTTTTGGCATTACTCAAAGGATAATGCTGTTTTTGCTACAAACCTAAGATTTTAACGGTAATTTTATACTGGATATCGCCACTTTTACTGCAAACTAAATAACTCAACCAATTAAGCTGATTTTACACTATCAAACTGCATTCAAAGTTGCTATCATGAAAAAATTGGATGATGCTGCCTTTGCATCTATATGACTCAATTAATATAATTTTGTTACGTATTTTGTAAGTAGTTTTCACGTGATATAGGAAAAACAAAGAAGAAACACAAATTCTTAAGCCGTTTCAAACATTACTATACCAATATTATAAAGAGGAAACATTTGTTAGATTGTTTGTAATCGATAAACTCTGAAACTACTGACCCGATTTTAATAATTATTTCATCATCATTAGTAAGCTACTTTATCCAGAAGTAAGTATTTCAGTACGCGGGCGAAGCCGCAGGCACGGCTAGTTTAAAAGAAAATAAAACTTTTGTGTACAACTTAATAACTGTAGTTAGTAAGTTGTGTACACTTACAATAAAGCAATTAATATAATTGATCAAAACCAGTTTAGGTTAGAATATTTTGCAATGGCATAATCGTAGATATCATAAATCTTATAAAACTATACTTAAATTTATTCAAATTTTATCTAAGATAAAATTTCATTGTTCTCTCAACCTATAATAAAATTCATTACCCAAATTTATTATCTTTCCCCATTTTTTAAAATATTTTACGTCGCTTAAGTTCTAACACCGCACAAGATATAATTAACTTTTCAGGGCATATATTATCTGTCCTTAGATTTTGATTTGTTTTTACACATATTTGTTTATCATATTTTAATATAAGTACATCTCTCTTTGTAAATATTAGAACATTGCAGCTAGGTCAACAATGGTGCAATACCTATTCATTAAAAAGGAAATAGACCAGGTAGAATCTTATCAAGCCTCGAAAAATCGAGACTAGGAATTTCTTATGCGACAGCCCTAACATAGGTCCCGAGTTGCAGTATGGAAGTTCGGGCCATGAGAACTGTGGGTATAGTTATACTATAATTGCACAAAAAAAAATTGAACTCTCGTGACCTAACTGTATATAGAAATTGCAATAACATAGCATCATTAGTCACGATTTGTGAATTAACACACAAGTAAGTCGAGACTAAGGGATTCACCAGAGGATGGGCAGCAGCGTTCTCTGAGTATTTAACCAACCAACTGCGATCGCCAACCCGCCTGCCAAGCGTGGCGATTATGGCATATCGCCCCAAACTGCTTGGGGGAGGCCTATGTCCAGCAGTGGACGTCTTTCGGCTGAAATGATGATGAAAAAAAAAATGAAGTCGAGACTTCCTAACTCTTCGGTGTTAAAACTTAATCAACATTCAATATATACATTCATTCTCATAGTTTATAACTCAGTAGTCGCTAGTACTAGCATTATAAAACGACAGTCAGTTGACTGCCACCTCTATGGGCTGTGTGTCGTCTGTTGGTACTCGCTGTGACGCGTCTTGGGTAGCTAAACAGAAATGAATAATAAATTATTATTATGGTACTTATACATGCTGAAATTTTCATCGCTTCTTTCCCGAAAAGGGGTAATTGTACTCATCTCAACTTTTACTGCGGGACAAACCCTGAAATCGCGCATAAAAAATCAGTTGGCCCCTACATTTGTGTTCACTTAAATCGATAAAATGTAGGGACTGATTTTGTTTTCGCGATTTAAGGGTTGGACCAATAGTAAAAGTTGTTCATAATGTTGAATAAAATGACACCTTTTCGGGAAAGAAGCCATTGAAATTTCTAAATTTAGACAAGACAGTCAGCGACAAAAATATCGGGCGTTAAATAAAAAAAATAAAAAACCCCCCAAAAAAATTACTCGAAAAAGTTATCTTTGAACCCTCACCAACATATCCTCATTTCCCATTCTTGCTCCAACATCAGACCCTAATCACCATCTATCTATAACTTATTCATTGTAACCATTCCAATGAGCCCAAATAAGATACCTCTGCTGTAAGTTGGTGAGGAGTTGGCTATCCTGCAGATCACAGGTGATTTTGCAGCATCAGATCAAGGTTACCATGTTCTTGCAATATTATTGAAGTAAAAAGATACCAAATTTCGAATCGATTAGACTTGTGGAAGTTGCTCACATACCTTCACCAACCAGAAAAGAGCTGATGATCTCCAAACGGATGCATTGATTTTCTTGAATCATTGCTAAGAACACTCTCAATTATCATTTCAGCCGAAAGACGTCCACTGCTGGACATAGGCCTCCCCCAAGCATCGCCACAACGACCGGTCCTGTGCCTTCCGCATCCAGCGGATTCCCGCGACCTTCACCAGGTCGTCGGTCCACCTTGTGGGGGGCCTACCCACGCTGCGCCTTCCAGTACGCGGTCGCCACTCCAGAACTTTACTGCCCCATCGGCCATCCGTTCTGCGAGCAATGTGCCCCGCCCACTGCCACTTAAGTTTGGCAATTCTTCGGGCTAT
This sequence comes from Asteroscopus sphinx, assembly GCA_949699075.1. Taxonomy (NCBI): domain Eukaryota; kingdom Metazoa; phylum Arthropoda; class Insecta; order Lepidoptera; family Noctuidae; genus Asteroscopus; species Asteroscopus sphinx. The sequence goes on from OX453013.1 coordinate 21,307,753, forward strand.
GTCGGTTACTTTCGTTCTCCTGCGAATCTCCTCATTTCTGATTCGATCACGCAGGGACACTCCGAGCATAGCCCTCTCCATTGCCCGTTGAGTGACTTTGAGCCTTCTTATCAGGCCCATTGTGAGCGACCACGTTTCAGTACCGTAAGTAATTACTGGCAACACACACTGGTCAAAGACTTTCGTCTTGAGACACTGCGGTATTTTGGACGAGAAGATATTGCGTAGCTTCCCGAACGCTGCCCAACCGAGTCGGATTCGACGATTGACCTCTTTCTCGAAGTTGGACTTACCTAGCTGGACAGTTTGTCCTAGGTATACATAATCGTCAATAACTTCGAGTGTAGATTCTCCGATGCTTACGGGAATGGGTGCTATATGGGAATTCGACATAACCTTTGTCTTGTCCATATTCATTTTAAGACCCACTCTATCGGAAGCTCTACTGAGGTCATCGAGCATTGTACCGAGGTCCTCCATGGTCTCAGCCATGACTACTATGTCGTCGGCAAACCGAAGGTGAGTGATGTACGTGGGACACTCAGAAAGTTTTGCGAAACTAAAAAAAATTGTTCTATACGTACATATATTTTTATCAAATCTTTTCAAAGTACTTTCCACCAGCCTCTATACAAAGATTCATGCGCCTAAACCAGTTTTCAAAACACTTTTTCCAGTCCGCCGCAGACACCTCGTTTACAGCCTGCTCGAACGCAGCCAGCGCATCTTCCGGCGACGAAAATTGTATCCCTTTGAGCTGATTTTTTATTTTTGGGAATAAAAAGAAGTCACACGGTGCTAGATCAGGGCTGTAAGGAGGGTGACCCAGGAGTTTGACTGGCGTGCTGTCCAGGAAGTCCCTCGTTTTGAGTGCGGTGTGCGCAGGTGCATTGTCGTGGTGGAGCAGTAGCCCGCGGAGCCCTGTGTTTGGTCGCTTGTTGCTTATAACAGAGAAAACTTCTGGCAAACATTTGGTAGTATACCATTCGGCATTAATGCTTCTTTGATCCCGTAAGGGAATTGATACCAAGTGGCCAGTCAAATTAAAAAAGCTAGCGATCAAAATCTTACCCCCGCTTCTAGATCGCTTCACTTTGGTAGGCGTTAGCTCATTTTGAAACACCCAAACAGTCGACTGGCGCTTGGTTTCTGGGTCGTATTGATAAATCCAGGACTCATCACCTGTAACGATGTCGTAAACACGCCGAGACGAGCCTGCTTCAAATTTGTTAAGCATATCACAGCACCATTCCACCCGGGCCTGCTTCTGAGCATCGGTGAGGTTGTGCGGCACCCAGCGTGATACTATCCTCCTCACGCGAAGATGGCTGTGTAGAATCTCGTGAACGCTTCCCGATCCAATCTTCAATATGTGTTGAATCTCCTGATATGTAATTCGCCTATTGTCTTGGATTATATTTTTCACTGCTAGCACGTTTTCTTCGGTAACAGCCGTCAAAGGGCGACCGCTTCTTTCGTCATCCCCCAAAGTTGGTCGACCGCGCTTGAATTCGTTATACCAACGATACACGGTTGCCTTGGAAGGGCCTTCATCCATGAATGCCATTTGAAGTCTATCGTACGATTCATCCGGTTTCAGGCGACACTTGAAATCGTATAAAATCATAGCTCTAAAATGTTCCCGGCGCAGATCCATATTTCATTGAGACACAATACTTTGAATTAACTCGCAAAAAATGTGGAGGGAAATTTTGAAATTGGAACTTACTTATTTTTACTTATAAATAATCATATTTTCGAAAAACATTATAACTGGCCAGTCTCCCATATATAAAAACTTTTTTTCGCAATACTTTCTGAGGGGCCTGGTACTCGCCGTTTATGTTAATGCCTAGCCCATTCCAGTCCAGAACCTTGAAGACATCCTCCAATGCAGCAGTGAACAGTTTCGGAGAGATCACATCTCCCTGTCTCACACCTCGCTGCAGAAGGATAGGTTTCGAGGCTTGGTCCTGTAATCGGACTGACATAGTGGCGTTTTCATACAAAGACTTTAACACTTCGATGTACCGATAGTCAATCTGGCACCGTTGAAGAGACTGTAGTACCGCCCAAGTCTCGATCGAATCGAAGGCTTTCTCGTAGTCCACAAACGCTAAACAAAGAGGCAAGTTATACTCTTCGGTCTTCTGTATAACCTGACGCAGCGTATGTATGTGGTCTACGGTGCTAAAGCCTTTTCGGAACACGGCTTGTTCGGGAGGCTGGAAGTCGTCAAACCTGCGCGAGACACGGTTCGTAATGACTCTCAAAAACAGCTTGTAGACATGGCTCAGAAGTGAGGTGGGCCTATAATTCTTCAGTAGAGCATTATCGCCCTTTTTGAAGAAGAGTACCACCACACCTCTGCTCCATGCCTGTGGCGTTCTCCCCTCGAGAATAACGGAATCAAATAACTTCTGAAGGGCCTTAAGGATCGGTTTTCCACCCGCCTTCAGGAGTTCGGCCGTAATTCCGTCATCACCCGGTGCCTTGTTGTTTTTGAGCTGCTTTAGAGCCATCCTAATCTCGTACAGGCTGACGTCCGGGATATCTTCGGTATAGTGTCGGGTCAATCGAGCTCTTGGGTCATTAGCCCGATTTACAGCGGGTTTCCGGGTGGACGTGTATAACTGTCCATAGAACTTCTCGACCTCCTTCAATAGCTCTGGCTTGGAGGAAACGACTCTGCCATCGTCGGTCCTCAGTTTTGCAAGCTGGCTCTGCCCAATAGACAGGTCTCTTGCGAAGACTTTGGAGCCCTTATTCTTCTCTATCGCGTCTTTAATACGTTCGGTATTAAATTGGCGTAGGTCACTTTTCAAGGACTTTGAGATCTGTCTGTTGAGCTGCCGGTACTTAGTCGCATCATCTGAGGACTGCAGAATCATCTCGCGTCTTTCCGCCATGAGCTCGAGAGTGTGGTCAGAGAGCTTCTTGTTTCTGTTTGTACGACGGGTCCTAAAGATCCTAGACCCGACCGTATGGACAGTTTCCACAAACCCATCGTTGTAATCGTCCACTGAGCTCCCTAGGCATTCGAAACGATTCTGAAGTTCGAGCTGAAAGCTCTCGGGGTTTTGGATTTGGATCGGTGCTGGACGGAGCGTAGACTTCATCAGTCGAGATCTTTCCAGCTTGATGTTCAGATTCAATGTGCCTCTTACCAAACGGTGATCACTTCCGGTTTTGACCGCGTTGATCACAGAGACATCATTGAATATTTGCTTCTTCGTCGACATAATGAAGTCAATCTCATTTTTTGTTACACCATTAGCTCTCAATCAAGTCATCTTTCAAACAAAAAAATGACGTGTGGCACTCGGAGACTGCCGCGGTAAAGCTATTGCATAGCATTTTTTATGTAAATACAAAGAGGAGGTGCCCTAACGCCGAAACTCTAAGCAGGCATGAGTCACCAGATTGCGGGGCGAAGAGGGGGATTACGCATGCGCAGTAACGCCGATACAACCAATGCCACCTAGAGGCGATTTGCAGAACTAAAGAGACAAGCGTGATATTTCAAAAAGTCATTAAAAGTTCTGCTATTCATCGATAGATGGCAAAACTAAAAAGTATCACCGCTGTGCCGGTCGGAGTGGGGGGTGTTAGGTTATTTTCGTTACGGAATTTCTGGATTCGGTCTCCACGCTCAAGGCCCGCGATAGAAGCTATGCAATAGCTTAGAAAATAAATCTAAATCGGTTCATCCGTTTGGGAGGTACAATGTCACAAACAGATACACACGTTTAACTTGTAAAATTATCTGAAAAACTAAGAAAATTAAACTTTATTTCAATGGAATAAAATTCTTGGTTGGCTATAGATTCATGTAAAATTTTATTTTAATCCTTCTTTTTCGTGTATGTCCAGTTAGTGCAAAAAATATCAGGGTGGACAATTGGACATATCTCAATGACACAAGGAATGTTTCGGAATGAACACAGTACACGCTAACTGTCATTGAGATATGTCCAATTGTCCACCCTGATATTTTTTGCACTAACTGGACATACACGAAAAAGAAGGTTGACAATAAAATTTTACAAGAATCTATAGCCAGGTGTGTATCGAACAACACTCAAAGAAAACTCTTCTGACATAAATAGATAGATGGAGTATATACTCCATGAAAATAGCAGAAAACAGGAACAACATAAATAATGGGTACATTGGCGGTCTTTACAAACAAAATTATGTACTTACCATCGGTAGAGAGAGTTGGTAAATCTCCAGAAACATCCATTGGTTCAGCTGCTAGTGGTATTTCTGATGGAAGCTGGTGGAAATAACTTAAGATTAATAAAAAGGACTTCATCATCATCATCATTTCAGCCGAAAGACGTCCACTACTGGACATAGGCCTCCCCCAAAATGTTGGGGGATATGCCATTATCGCCACGCTTGGCAGGCGTGTTGGCAATCAAAGTTGGTTGGATACTCAGAGAACGCTGCTGCCCATCCTCTGGTGAATCCCTTAGTCGGCTTTTACGACACCCATGAGAAGAGATAGGGTGATGCAATTCTTTATGTCCGGCACCACACGGAACCACGAAAACACTGATTTCGTATTCACATGAGATTTTAATGTTCAGTTTTTTTAGTGTATTTTGGAGCTTAGGATTTTCTCTTTGTATACTTTCTCTCCGTCTGCGGTCCAGAAACCGGGTCTAGAATAGCACAGACAACAAGAATGGGTAGTGGCTGGGCACCCTCCAGTATTTGCCGCTCGGGGCACCCGCCCCCCTAATTCTAATTCTTTCTAATTGTATAATTAGGCAGGGCCTAATTCTATAATGCATCATAGAATTATTATTAATCTCAATGTTGTAAATGTCAATCTCATGACAGTAGATGTTCTTGTTTGGCGTTTATTTGTGAAATTTAGGAGATGGAGACTAGATTGGAACAACATTTTTAACATTTTAAATTATGAGAATCAGCCCACAGCTGTGTATATTTACGAAACTATTTATGACAATATAAATATAAATTATGGAAATAAAAAATACTTACTTCCGGAGCTATCCTAGGTATCTTCCCAATCTTGTGTCTGACGCTAAATGGAACGCAAGTCTCGTAGTAGTTGATCACGAAGTCGGGGTACGCCGCGCCCAAATCATGGCCTGGCACCACATCTAGGTCCATACAACCATGCCTACAGGTAATAAGAATAATATTATTTACTATCTGGACATTTGAGGAGAAACAAAATAATGGAAAAAGAAGTGTTTTACTTATAATAGATGCCATAATTTTTCATTTTCAATTTCATCATCATCATTTCAGCCGAAAGAAATCCACTGCTGGACATACGCCTATGTACGGATATGCCATAATCGCCACGCTTGACAGGCGGGTTGGCGATCGCAGTAGGTTGTTTAAATACTCAGAGAACGCTGCTACCCATGCTCTGGTAAATCTCTTAACCGTCTTTTACGACACCCATGAGAAGATGTAGGGTGATGCAATTCTTTACGTCCGGCACCACACGGATCAAATAGACGACATAATAGATGCCAAATAGAACATAATAGATGCAAGAATCAATTATTTATTAATGAATAATATGCACGCGTCTCACAGTTGTGACAACTTCATTAGAACAGATGACAATATTAAACAACTTGTAAGGACATACGTGGGACACTCAGAAAGTTTTGCGAAACTAAAAAAAAATTGTTCTATACGTACATATATTTTTATCAAATCTTTTCAAAGTACTTTCCACCAGCCTCTATACAAAGATTCATGCGCCTAAACCAGTTTTCAAAACACTTTTTCCAGTCCGCCGCAGACACCTCGTTTACAGCCTGCTCGAACGCAGCCAGCGCATCTTCCGGCGACGAAAATTGTATCCCTTTGAGCTGATTTTTTATTTTTGGGAATAAAAAGAAGTCACACGGTGCTAGATCAGGGCTGTAAGGAGGGTGACCCAGGAGTTTGACTGGCGTGCTGTCCAGGAAGTCCCTCGTTTTGAGTGCGGTGTGCGCAGGTGCATTGTCGTGGTGGAGCAGTAGCCCGCGGAGCCCTGTGTTTGGTCGCTTGTTGCTTATAACAGAGAAAACTTCTGGCAAACATTTGGTAGTATACCATTCGGCATTAATGCTTCTTTGATCCCGTAAGGGAATTGATACCAAGTGGCCAGTCAAATTAAAAAAGCTAGCGATCAAAATCTTACCCCCGCTTCTAGATCGCTTCACTTTGGTAGGCGTTGGCTCATTTTGAAACACCCAAACAGTCGACTGGCGCTTGGTTTCTGGGTCGTATTGATAAATCCAGGACTCATCACCTGTAACGATGTCGTAAACACGCCGAGACGAGCCTGCTTCAAATTTGTTAAGCATATCACGGCACCATTCCACCCGGGCCTGCTTCTGAGCATCGGTGAGGTTGTGCGGCACCCAGCGTGATACTATCCTCCTCACGCGAAGATGGCTGTGTAGAATCTCGTGAACGCTTCCCGATCCAATCTTCAATATGTGTTGAATCTCCTGATATGTAATTCGCCTATTGTCTTGGATTAAATTTTTCACTGCTAGCACGTTTTCTTCGGTAACAGCCGTCAAAGGGCGACCGCTTCTTTCGTCATCCCCCAAAGTTGGTCGACCGCGCTTGAATTCGTTATACCAACGATACACGGTTGCCTTGGAAGGGCCTTCATCCATGAATGCCATTTGAAGTCTATCGTACGATTCATCCGGTTTCAGGCGACACTTGAAATCGTATAAAATCATAGCTCTAAAATGTTCCCGGCGCAGATCCATATTTCAGTGAGACACAATACTTTGAATTAACTCGCAAAAAATGTGGAGGGAAATTTTGAAATTGGAACTTACTTATTTTTACTTATAAATAATCATATTTTCGAAAAACATTATAACTGGCCAGTCTCCCATATATAAAAACTTTTTTTCGCAATACTTTCTGAGGGGCCTGGTATTATCTACTTACCATTTCACCAAGAAGTACAATGTGCCATGGAACAGCTGACCAGCAAGAATCTTCTCCGGTGATAAGCGTCGAGCTAGGCCACGTGGCTTGTCAATCTCTTGTAAAGCCTGAATAGAAACAATAATAAAAAGTGTTTATAAGAATTCCATCCGTTTTTTAGGGTTCCGTAGTCCTACAAGGAACCCTTATAGTTTCGTCATGTCCGTCCGTCTGTCCTAATCCTTTACAGCTTAATAACTTCTACAGTTATAAACATAAGTAAATTTTGTAAAAAAAAATGGTTTAGATTTAGATCTCAATTTTAAAAGAATAAAAAAATCTTGATAACGTATTTAAGGGGTGGCGCCCATACATGTGAAATGGGGATGAACATTTTTTTTGCTGCACCCCCTCATTTTGGGTATCATTGAATTCTACTAAAATGAAGGTAATGACTACAAACATAACTTTTTTATCAGGTACCATCTGCGAAATACAGTTCGCCAAAGTGGCTTGCAATGTGTCCCCCCCCCTGCCATTTCTAAACTATGCAACGTAGAAACTTACTAGTCTTCCACATTGATAGACCTTTATAAAAACTCTCTTTTAAAATTATTTCGAGTATAATGTGATTATAAATTTTTGAGTTATATTGAGAAAACTGAAAAATACTTAAGACATCCTAGTTCATAGGTCATTGACCTTAGAGAAAAATGATCTTAACAAATAATGCTCCTTAAGTTACTTTCTATTTAAAAAATCACAAAAAGAAGCTTTATGTTGTATTGATATGACACACTTCTTAAATTTAGCTTTTTAAATTTAGGGCTAGGTGACGCTGTTTGCAAAAACTAAAATAGCAATGATTAATATTCGATTTGATTCAATTGTAATTAGACCTACTTAAGGAACCCTATAATACTGAGCATGGCCCGATATGCTCTAGGCCGGTTTTTACTTGACTGCCCCAGAAGGAGTAGGTAGAGAGGAGTAGAAGAGTAAAATACAAGTACCTACATAATTATTATGCTTTACTCTATGAATGGCTGAAGAACTTTAAAAAGATGGGTCATGATTTCCCAATAATATGTAATAATTGGACAATATAGCATAAGATATACTTTGGAGTTGAGCAACAGGCGGTATTCTAGTATGATACAGTCATGAATCTCAAAGGACAATGCCCACGGATGGGCCCATTTTTGGCGCCATGTCAAAACAGTATGTTATTCAAAAATTATGTCTTATTTTATCATGTTTATTTGTTCTTTATCAACATTTCTTTCACCCTAGCATTAAAAAACATAATAAATATGTTATCTGAATCGTAAGTATATCCTCCATTCAAACCAAACGAAAATGTTGCCAGATATCAGACTATTTCAACAAATAATCGGAATCGATTCTAAATAGCGATACTTCTATGAATTCACTTTTACTGTGTTTCAGATGCTATTATACTAAACTTCTCTTGATTGATTGATTTCTTATTTTTTCTTTCCACAATTTATATCTTTAGATTTCGGTTCGCATGCGTAAATCCGCAAACAGCGCCACCTAGCGCTAAATTTATGGAGCTAAATTTAAGAAGTGTGTTTCTTTTTGTGATTTTTTTAAATTGGCGAACTGTATTTCGCAGATGGTATACCTGATAAAAAAGTTGTGTATGAAACATTACCTTCATTTTAGTAGACCTATTCAACGACACCCCACACGAGGGGGTGCAGCGAAAAAAAAATTTTCATCCCCATTTCACATGTATGGGCGCCACCCTTAAAATACGTAATCAAGATTTTTTTTATTCTTTTAAAATTGAGATCTATATCTATTCCATTTTTTATCAAAATTTCATTTACTTATGTTTATAACTGTAGAAGTTATTAAGCGGTAAAGGATTAGGACAGACGGACAGACGGACGGACATGACGAAACTATAAGGGTTCCTTGTAGGACTACGGAACCCTAAAAATACTACAAAACCGATTTCAAAAATCAATTAACAAAATAATTATATCTTGCAACACCATACATGGTGTCTCCGGATGTCCTTATGGGTGCGTTCAGTTATATCGCCCAACGATGCACGGAGCGTACTTATCAATCAGTTAAGGAGTTGGAAAAAATTAGATTTCTCTTAAACCAGGGTGATAAAATTAAAATCGTTTGCAGAATAATAAAAGATAATTCTTGGTCTACAAAATAAGACTAAAACCGCCGTGACATAGCAATTTTTTTTTAGGAGCTTTACCTAAGAGAATGGGCAATGTCCTTTGAACAAGATTTGAGATTTGATTTTAAGACAGTATTTAGGTCAAGAATCAGCTACCTCAATGAATATATATGAAAAAAAATAAAAATAAGAAATATTAAATAGGAAATATTTCCGTGAACACAATTTAGCAGATTCAGCTCGACTTTGAATTATCTTGATGTTATATATTTATAGTTATGTATGTAGGTATGTATAATATGTATATTTTATTATATGTATAATTTTCTTAGGTATTTATCTATTTTTACTATATGTAATTATAAGTCCGTAGTACGAAACATATTTTACTACTTTACTGGTGCATCTACCTTATTCTTTGTCTCTGCATTACCCTAAGGTTGTCTGGTAGAGAACGCCTATGGCGTTAAGACCGCCTTTGTACCTTGTTGTGCATAAAGAATAAATAAATAAATAAATATATCTTTATTCTAGATCACTACAATATGGGTCTCCGCTTGAGGTTTAATTTGATTCCAGGTTCCAGGTTATATTGTCATTTTAGAAAATGATTGATACTTACCTGATCATCCAACTTGAGTATCATTCTAGAATATGAGTGACACAACTTTGTAACAAGAGCATGATTGATCATGATATCAAAATAATCCTAAAACTCCTCTGGCTCAGCAACCCAAAGTGAATCATAACCTCAAAAACGAGAACGCTCCATTTTGCATGATCTTGTGCGATATCTCCCTGGTTGGTATCTTGAAGCTCATGCATCTGCCTCCACAACCGGCCGATTGATTGTCCGAGATAGACTCTCAGATATATAATATTGTATTTTTTTTTTTTATCATTTTACCTCAGTCTTCTTTTTCTTATCTCCTCTCCTACTTCGTTTGCGGCTAGACAAGGACTCTTCAGTATGATCAGGACCTGCGGCAGCGGCGGCGGCAGCAGCAGCAGCAGCGGCAACCACAGCAGCTTCTCTCTCTCTCTTCATACGAGCTTCCTCATATGCTGATATTAATTCTGGACAGTCAAGATTGTCTTCTGGCTCCCATGTGTTGTCATCGCTGAAATTGTAAGTTGCAGATTAGGATTTTATTTTAAGTTTTTGTCTTTTAAAGACAAAATGTTTTTTTTTATACGAGCTTCCTCATATGCTGATATTAATTCTGGACAGTCAAGATTGTCTTCTGGCTCTCATGTGTTGTCATCGCTGAAATTTTAAGTTGCCGGTTAGGATTTTATTTTAAGCTTTTGACTTTTATAGACAAAATGTTTTTTAAAAATATTTTTTATGCATTGCAAAACAAGTGAAGTGTCTGCTAGACAGCATATAAATGTGTCAATTTCAATTCTTTGGTGATCATGGGAGCTCCCCCACCACAAGCATATGCATGTAATGTAACAAATTCACTGGTACAAATGTTATTGATTTGTTCTGGAGAATTTTTTACATTAACAGCAAATGCCCACAGTGAGGGAGTGCCTATAGAGTTAGAACTAGAAGTTATTGGGGCACAATGAAAAATTTGATAGGGATTGAATGCTGTTGTTTATTGACTTTTCTAGCTATTGATGTTGTAGTACTGCAATTTAATACTGGTTAGATTAATGCAGCGGTACTCTAAGTGTGTTCCGCGGAACCCTAGGGTTCCGCGATACCCCTGTAGGGGTTCCGCAAGAATTTAGAAAAAAAAAACAAAACACCTCTCTCTGGTCACTGGTCGAACGTTTTGAATCCGCCCGCCGCGCGTATACTTGTGAGCGCGCAGTCCCTTTGATAAAAGCCGCCTCTGAATTAGACGCTATAGTTGTGAACAAGCGACTTTCGGCTCTATCTTCAAAAGCATAAAGTCGAGATTGTTTACAACGCATTTTTTTGTATTTTTATTTCCGCTTTTTGTTTATCAAAGGCGCCGACTCGAGTATTTTTGAGAATGTTCGAGTTCGAGTCTAGGACTAAGTATAAAAGCGCTATTATATAAAAAAAGTCGCGCCTCGTCAGTCAGTTGACGATTAGCGTTCGGAGCGATAAGTTCGTACCTACCTACTTACAAGCTGGCTAGCCTGCTGCCTTCTTGTAAGTTCTACTGCCCGCTGTATTCTGATAGTATCAGTTTTGTACATTTCTTCTTTGGACTAAACTTTGTCTCATAAACGCAGTAACGATTGTGCATTATTTTGACCCTACCATCCTGACGTGTAACATTATTAATAAAGAAGAATGGAACGTTGGCTTAAAGGTGTTAAACGTGTTGCAACGACATCTTCTAATGACGCTGAATGTTCAAAAGCAGTACGCGCGGAGAATACAGCAATTACCGATCCAGACGATGATGCCACGACGTCAAGCTCCACGGTTTCAAAGACGAAAAAAAGGAAGTATGATGAATCATATATCAGTTTCGGATTTGTTGATTCCAACGGCTCACTTCTCTGCATGTTATGTAGTAAACTGCTTCCTAATAGTTCCATGGCACCTGCCAAATTACGCAGACATTTAGAAACTACACCCCGAGTCTAAAGACAAGAATAAAGAATTTTTTGTTCGTAAAAAAGAACAGTTATTGGAAAGTCAAAAAAATATGATGCATGTAACACAAACTATCAATGAAAAGGCCACGGAGGCATCATATTTAGTTAGCTATCGCATTGCACAAGCAGGTGAAGCGCACACTATCGCTGAGAATTTAATAAAGCCATGTGTGTTAGACATAACAAAATGTATGCTCGATGAAAAATCTGCAAAGCATCTTTCTACTGTACCGCTATCAAACGATACTGTTTCACGGCGAATCCATGATCTGGCAAGCTACGTCAAACAAGAACTAGTTGCACGTCTACAAAAAACACGATTCGCCTTGCAAATGGATGAGTCAACTGATGTCACTGGTCTGGCTATCTTGCTGGTTATCGTGAGATATCCATATGAACGTTCTTTTGAAGAAGACATGCTTATGTGTTCACCGCTGCCCACAAACACTACCGGGGAAGAAATTTTTAATAAAATAAACATATTTTTTAAAGAAAATAATCTTAGTTGGAACGATTGCATTGACATTTGTACAGATGGGGCCAAGGCGATGACAGGTAAAACAGCAGGAGCAGTATCACGAATAAAAAGTAAAGCGCCTAATTGTAGTTCCAGCCATTGTATTCTGCATAGACAAGCACTTGCGATGAAGCAAATGCCGTCAAATCTAAAATTAGTTATGGATGAAGCGGTAAAAATAATTAATTTTATCAAATCACGACCACTACAATCCCGATTGTTCTCATTATTGTGTGAAGATTATGGCAGCAAACATAAAACACTGCTGCTCCATACAGAAGTGCGATGGCTGTCTCGGGGTAAAACTTTAACAAGGCTATTTGAACTTAGAGCCGAGTTACAAATGTTTCTTTCAGCAGATACAGTTTCTTTTAATTTGAAAGACCGTTTGTATGATAAAACTTGGTTGTTCCGATTGTCTTTTATGGCGGATATCTTTCAAAAACTGAACGAATTGAATTTATCATTGCAAGGTAAACAGACAACAGTGTTCCAGGCCTATAACAAAATAACTGCCTTCAAAAGAAAATTAGATTTTTGGATTATTTGCGTTGGTAAGAGAGAAATAGAAATCTTTACGTCACTCAGTGAGTTTGTTAGCGATAACGACTCGGAAATGTTTCAAGATGATGTGTTTGAAGAATTGGTCCAATATCTCACTTCGATGCGCGCATCTTTTGTAAAGTATTTTCCCGAAGAACATAATACAAAAATGAAGCTGAATTCATGGATTCATAATCCTTTTTTACCCAACTTGCAAAAGCCCGAAAGTATGTCAAACGAGATATATGAATCTCTTTTAGAAATGTCATCAGACACAAGTATGGAGTCACTGTTCAAAACGACGCCTCTCAACGATTTTTGGTGCAGAATCCGTGATGAATATCCAATGCTTGGCAGAATGGCTCTGAATATTCTTCTCCCGTTCCCAACAACATATTTGTGTGAAACAGGATTCTCAACCTATGCAGCCACGAAAACAAAATATCGCAATAGACTGGACGCCGAACCTGATATGAGACTTCAAATGTCTTCTATCAAACCTGATATCAACCAATTGATGAAAAATAAAAAACAGTTTCATACCTCCCATTAGTTAAGATTTTTTCATTTTTAATATCTTCTATTATTGTACTTGGCATGTGGTTAAAGTAAGTAATAATTAGTAACTGTTACATTGTACTTTTATTATGCTTATATAATAAAGAATACACTTTTAAAAACTATTGTTTTATTGTAGGGTTCCGTCAAGTATTTTGCTTGTCAAAAGGGTTCCGTGACCAAAAAAGTTTGAGAACCGCTGGATTAATGTAATATGTATAATTTAGATACTGATAAATGCAATCAATAGTACCCTTGAATATCAGTAAATTAAGGTTGCATATAAATGTATGGGAAATAATATATGGTATTATATGATAGTCTGGAAAAGATTGCCTTGTGTGATAAGACCACCCATTGTACTTATATAATCTTTCAGTAAACTATTGTCTTTGTTTTCATTTGGTGTATGTACAATAAAGAATATAATTAATAAATAAATAATTGTAAATAAAACCAAAATAAAACAACAATGAACGAAACCCAAAATGAACTACATGTAACACGTAATATTCGTAACTTCCCTTTAATGTAAGAAGTTGAACAGAACAAACATGACATTTTATTTAAATAGTTATGGAAAACTAGCCTACTAGCCTATGCCCGCCGCTTCGGCTGCATGGATGTCATTTATCACACATCCCTAGGGAACTGTTCATCTTCCCGGGTTGAAAAGTAGCCTATGTATATGTAAACCCGGTTTATGTATTATCTGTATGCCAAATTTCATCCAAATCCATTCGGCTCTTACAGCATGATTGTATAACAAACATCCAGCTGAGTGTATGGGCATCTTACTGGCAACTGCAGCAGTCATGGCACGGGAGGTAAAAGATCACTCTATTAGAATACTCTCCGACAGCATGGCGGTTCTACTGGCTCTCAACAGTTGTACTGTCAACTCTGGGCTCATCTACGAATGCCACCAGAAATTAAATCAGGTAGGCAGCTCCAACAATATAACCCTACAATGGATTAAAGGTCATAGTGGTTCTAGAGGCAATGACGCAGCGGATGAACTCGCTAGGAGGGGATCGAGTACAGACGTGGTAGGACCTGAACCCATAATACCTCTCCCTTTCGGTCATTTATGTACTCTGGTAAGGAAACGCACTAGAGACAAACACAACTACTCCTGGATAAACCACGAGGTATGCAGACAGGCTAAGGAAGCACTCCCCGTCATCGACGGTAAGATCACCAAACAGCTCCTCCGGCTGTCAAAACAACACCTACGTACGGTGACAGCCGCCTACACCGGACACGGTTCATTTAACAAACACCTCTTTGTCATAGGTGTGACTGACAGTCCTCTGTGCAGAGCCTGCATGGAGACAGAAGAAACAGCGGCCCACGTGCTTCTCAACTGCCCGGAGGTCGCCTCATACAGGGCTAAGTACTTCAGAGATCCGGGTACTCTCCGAGAGACAGTCAGCAACATCAAGCGTCTGCTGGCCTTCCTCGAGGAGCTGGGGTGGCTCGAGTAAACAAGTTATTCCCACCCACACGCAAAAAACACGCCGAGCGTGGAGTTGCGGAAAATGGCCCGTTATACCAATACCAAATAAAAAATAACAAACATCCAAACATCTTCACAAACTTTCACATTTATAATATTAGAAGATAATAATTATCTATAAGTATAAATTAACCAGCGCCAGACACTAGTTGTCTGGCATTTTTGCTGAACTGAGCCTATTTGGTGCAGCTGCGGGGCACACAATTATACTTTTAGGAGTTGTATTATAGATTATTAAAATTGTATATTTTTTTTTTTTTTTTTTTTTTTTTTTTTTTTTTAACACGTTGTAAGACTTGTAAGTATAGTAATGTAGTTATTATGATAAAATTTAATTTCTGTGTACATATATTTTTTGTTATAATTTTTTTTTTTTTTTTTTTTTTTTTTATTGACATTGACATATTACTTTGTACATTTTATGAATTCCCTGACTCCTGCGCTAGTATAATTACTGTATTACAGGAGCCAGTTTGTTCCCCTTAAAAATAAGTTACAGGATTAGGTATGCCATTAATATGATTACAATAAAATAAAAATAAAAAGGAAATCATGCAGTGATAAAATAAAGCTAAAAACAAAGACAAATTGAAGAAAAAGTGTTGTCTGTTTATGGTAAGTGAAGGTGTTTGTGCGTGTTTAGGTATGTGGGGTGTGAGTGTGCGTGTGTAGTGTTCGTGTGTGGTGTGTTGGGTGCGTGGGGTGTGTTTGTAAGATGTAATTTATGCGAGGTAAGTGGTTTGAAAGGGTGTGGATCGCGAGTGTCACTGGGTCACTTTAACAATATTTTCTGTAGCATCATAGTCTATACTACTCAGCCAATCAATTAGCATCCTTTTCAACTGTATACGACTAAATTTCCTCATTTTGTATTTTTTATTCAATATAGTATAGATTCGAGGAGCTAAGAAAACATAATGTCTTTGTGCGAAGGATGTTTTGACCCAGGGTACCGGGCAGTGAAATATTCTCTTAGTCATTTCTGGTAATGTTGGCACAGTTCTACTATGGTATCTTTTAACAATTTCAAATATGAATAATTTTCTGACCGATAATACACTGGCTTTCTCATACACCAAGGTCGTTGGGTGTCTGAACGGCAAGTACATAAGAACTTTAAGAACCGCCCGTTGAGCTCGTTCAGCAGCAATGAGGTAAGTTGTACCTGCACCACCCCAAGCACATATGCAGTACCTAATCAAGCACTCACACAACGCTCTGTAGGTTTGGATAAGGAGTTGTTGGTTAGCAACTGCTCGAAGGTTTTTAAAAACAAAGATCATTTTCCTCATCCTTGCAGTCAAAGATGCTATGTGAGTGTCCCAAGTAAGCTTCTCGTCTAAAACCACACCAAGGTATTTTATGGAGACGACCCGAGATAGAGCTGCACATACGCAGTTAGTCCGGTCCATTCCTCTATTACAGGGAAATGTGTGTATCCTAAGTTGAGGATCCATTTTAGGATAACCTGCAGCTGTCTTACTAAAACAAATATATTTGGTTTTATTTGCATTTAATGATAACAGGCTACTTTCCAACCATGTTGTTATTTCAGCCAAACCTGTTTCAGCTATCTCAAGAACTCGCTCCCACGTGTTTGCGTGGAAAAGCAACACAGTGTCATCAGCAAACATGAGTATATCTAGTCCGGGCACGGCAGACCGGCACAATTGGTTGATGTAAATAAGAAATAGCGTCGGTCCTAGGTTACTGCCTTGCGGAACTCCGTAATTGCATATTGCATCGTCACTTACGTACCCTTCAACACGTACTTGCTGTGATCTGCCGGATAAGTAGTCCCTGAACCACTCTAGGGTTAAACCTCTAATGCCAACGTTTTCGAGTCTGGTAAGTAGGATAGGTAATGAGACGGTGTCGAAGGCTTTCTGGAGATCCAGAAAAACACCCACGCATCTGTCTCCCTTATCCAAATATGACGTAAGAGCCGTTGTGAGAGCGAGAACTGCGTCTTCGGTTGACTTCCCACGTCTAAAGCCATATTGATTGCTGTCAAGGAGACTATTTCCCTCAAGAAAGCTGATAACTCTTTTGTTAACAATCTTCTCCAAAATCTTCGATAGAGTTGACAAAAGAGAGATAGGTCTGTAGTTGGTAGGTTTATCTTTGTCGCCAGACTTGTAGATGGGACACACCACAGCTTTTTTAAACAAATCGGGAAATTTACCTGATCCAAGACTCAGATTACACAAGTGTGCGATTGGAATTGCAAGTGCCAGGACATTCTGCTTAAGGACGTACGTTGATATATTGTCCCACCCTGGAGCACTATGCGATCTGAGTCCCAAGACAATACCTCTCACTTCATGTGGGTCGGTTGGGGTGAAGGACATTGAATTTAAAGGCGCGCTTGAAGTTTTAGCTAGGCGTGCCAGGTCACGCTCATGCGTCCTCGTTTGTTTCATAATCTGACTAGCGAGAGTGCCTCCTACTGATATAAAGTAGGAATTAACCGTGTTTAGAGATTCTAAAGGAGAGTCATGGATATTAAGGAGTTCTTCTGACGATACCTTATTACTTTTCATATTGCAAACTTCTTTTATGATTTTCCATGTCTCTTTAATGTTACCCTCATTATTAGATATTTTTTCTTGGTAGTATTTTATTCTAAGATTTTTTACTAAGTTGTTACACGTGTTTCTATACTTAACGTAATTGAGTTTCAGTTCCGTGTCATTGGGGGCTTTTTTAACCCTTAAATGCAATCTGTCCCGTTTTTTTATACATCTCACCACGCCTGTAGCTATCCAGGGCTTAAGCGGCTGATAACGTTTCGAGACTTTGCTCACTGACGTGTTATTTTTAATGGTATCTGACAGTTTAGATACTAATATCTCAGAAGCAATATTAAGATCAGGAGTGTTGTAATAGTCGTTCCAATTTTCGTTAAACAACTGGTCTTTAATTGCTTCATAGTTTATCTTTATTTTTTGTGTCATTAGGCTACTTTTAGTGACTCTAGCATTTGTAATGTATAACAGTACAGGTTGGTGGTCTGTGAGTTGTTGTTCAAAAACAACGGTTTTCCACATGCTACAACATTTGACCATAAAATGATCTATGCATGTATCATTCCTGGTAGTTTTAGTGATTCCTTGTCTAAGACCATACATAGCCGTAATATTAAGGTAATCCAGCCCTATGCCTTTCATGGTATCAGGGTGGATATTTATGTTTATATCCCCAGCCAGGATTATATTTTTGGTCTTTATAGTTCCTAGAACATGTTCAAGAGAGTCTAGATACTTACTAATATCCCTAAAGCATGGGGGGCGATATGAACAAATAAACGTATAATCCGTGTTGATAGTGATAACGAGACAGTTGCCATCTGGGAATTCTGGCTCACATGAATGCACTCTGAACTCATTACGAACGTACACTACTACACCATCATTCTGGTTTAACGTATTTTTAGTCCAGAACATATTATAGTTGTTAATATTAGGGGGAGGATTGCTGACATCTGTCCAGCATTCGGTCAATATAATAACATCCATTGGTATATTTAAGGCAGTCAGGAAGACCAGGAATAGATCAAGATTGCAATTGATACTTCTTATGTTAAAGTTTATCACGCATAATGAATCTTTGCAGTTTTTATTAAAATTAAGAGCATGTGAGCACTGTTTTGAGTCACTTATCGAAATACACTCAACTTGTCCAGAATTTTCAATTTCATGGGTAATATAATCATTAATTTGATCGAATTCTAAATATAAAAGGTGGGAACGGTATAATGGTCTTTGTAATTATTATTATTTGAGTCAATTTACGTGTGAGCTTAACTATTTTTGATGTAAAACCCTTCGGGTGGCTGGGCAAGAAAAATGTGTAATTTGTACATTTATGTGATGGTCCGGATATTCTTGAATTGTAATGCGTTAGAAGTTTATATTTGTGTGTAGTTTTGTAGGCAAATACGGTAAATGTGAAGTAAATAACGATTTTCGTGTGATTGTAAATCCCATAATGTTGTTTAAATCTGTGTGTTAAACAGTTATGAGAATTGCGAACTGTGTTATGTATAGAAGAAAGTATGTATATATTGTATGTTGTAGTAATTGTAAACGAGTGTGCGAGTATATGGATAAAATTTCCAAACTTAGAATTAACTATTAAACAAAAGCCAAAAAAATAATAAAAGCAAGATGATGTACTAGGCGCCCGTCATTTCTGTTGCCTCAGTTTATCTAGATCTGTCTCATCATCTATTCTTATAGCCTTTTCGCCTTCTTTGCTTCGTATAAATACTCTTCCATGTGACGTCCAGCAGAAGTTGTAGGTGTTGTCTTTGGCGAACTCACGCGCTAAATAGAACAATTTTTTAGTTTTGTTTGTGAGACTTTCAGCAATGTAAATGGGTGAGTTCCCTTCCAGTTGAATATGTCCAGTGTTAAATTTATTGTCTTTGTTGGCCTTATTGTATTGTTTTATGTTGGTGATAAGTTTGTCTTTTAATATCATGCCACTGAACTCAACTATCACTGGTCCTCCGACCTCAGGTTTTTTGCTGGAAAGGCGGAAGACATCCCTTAAATCAGTTGTCTCAATTTGCGTTTTCATGGCCAAACCAATCTTCTTGACAACTGCAACTAAGTCTTCTCTTGTTTCAACTTGTTTTTTCGGCAAGTTCCTTATTTCTAAACTCGTAGACTTTATTGATTTTTCCAGGTTATCGACTTTATCTTCCAACAATTTTATGTATGCATTGTTGTTTTTTCTTTCAGTCTCCATCAGTTTAATTCTTTCCAACAATTCATCATATTTGTCACTCATAAATTGTACATCAGTGCGTAGCTCTATGTTTTGTTTTTTTATCTCATCCAAGTTATTTTGGAGTTGGCGAAACTTTTCAGTCTGCTCCTGTCGTAGATCCGTAAACATTGACATAATATCCTCTCGAAGTGATTTTATTTCCTCCGTATATTCCGTGTCATGTATACGCTTTTTACGAAAAGTGACGTTTTCAGGAGACGAGTCAATCAAGGAAGGGTTTGCTAAGTTAGACTCTGAAGTACAGTGCGATACAGAGTCATCAATTGCCTTGATTTTAGGTGGTGTGCGTCTTAAAGGCATTCTTATTCAATAAAGGCGTCGTCCGTAATTGAAAGCAAAACAATATTGTGGAAAGTAAAATATTAAAATAATGTTATTCTTGTAGGTGGTATATTATTGTTATTGTGTGCCTCTGTCTATAGTCAATAAACCATTTTTCTTTCTTTCTTTCTTTAATTGACAGTGCCATCACTAGAAAACATACAACTGTGCCCCGACAACTTCTAGGTCTAGTGATCATACAATATCATTTTTATTACTTAAATGAATGTATTTTTTAACTGACGAATTCTTACCTGGTAACTGATTCTGTTTCTATTCTGAAACTTGGGACACATAAATGTAGTTCTAGACATTACAACATAATGGAGACCTAGAGTTAGATTTTAGCCACAAAAAAATTAAAAATGAAAAAATTGAACCGACGAAAACAGAAACTGAAAAGCGAAAAATAAAATGAAGCTTTTAGTCTTTTCCTAATGAAACTAATGTAAATAACGAGTTATGAGTCGGCGCCAAACAAACAATCAACGAAGATCATTAACATAACATAACATAAATAATAAAAACAACATAGCATAAAATACAACATGAAATTTTCAACGATAAACAATAACTTTTCAAAAATGCGTTCTCTGCTTGACCATCACTTGCAACTTGCTCGCACTTTGCTTGTTTGTAATACAAACAAACTTTGTATGACACCGACTCATAATTAGTTATTTACATTAGTTTAGTTAGGAAAAGACTAAAAGCTCCATTTTATTTTTCGCTTTTCAGTTTCTGTTTTTGTCAGTTAATTTTTTTGTTAAAAAGTTTTTTTATCAATTTATAACTTTATACAGGAGTACAGCTAAGACTTACTGAGAATAACCCTTCCATTTCAGCAAGAACTCCACTTTGCCATTCTTGATTCTGCGATCCAGAACTTTCTCTACAGAGAACTCTTCATGTCTCCCACTCTGTGGTCCCATAGATGTTGGCGTCATGGTGGACAACGGTGGTGTAGTTTCCATTGGCTGACTGGGAGGAATGGATTGGGAGAAACTCAGATCAGATTGAGTTAACGAGTCCATAGATTCATCCATCGTGAAATCTGGGGATAGGTACAATTTATGTTATCAAAATAACGCGAAATAAAATAGCCAAAAGAAGAAAGAATTTGAATAAATTGAATAGACTTAGGTGTTATCTAATAAATAAGCGTGTATCAGGTAATAAAAGTGTTATGTTCTTGTTAATTTTGATAAGCGTCGCGTTGTTGTTATGAAACCGGCTTTCGATTGTTGATGGAATTATAAAGAATTTGACTGACCTTAACTCTTTCAACTACTTGGAGCACTGCAAATATAACACAGAAGCACAAATTAACTGTCTTAAAACACAAAATGATATAGGTAAATGTTGGATAAATGGATACAATTATTTTAAATAGATTTAGGTTGCGTCCAATTGCGTCCCGCGAACGCGTCTCTGCACGGGTGATAAACTTGGAACAAATAATTTCAACCGTATACAGATGTACTCTATGGTTAGAAATTTCATACATGACAGGAGACCCTCGCCCCCTTGTGACAGTCTTCACCCCGTTTAGGCCCTTTGCCAAGACCATAGATAATTTTCGACCGTCATACGTAGTATCTCTATGTAGTCTGAGGTCATTGTTAATTTTTTACGTTAATTTTGGTTGTTTTTGTAAGATTTCGATTTTTCCATATAATGTTGTTGATTAAAGTTTGCGTTGATTAATTTCTGTACTTATCCTCTTAATGATTTCTTAACTGTGATATTTTGCAGTGATAGTACAAGTAAGATGTACAACAAGTGTTGTATTGTTGTATCGAACATTGTGATAGCAAACGAAAGGACGCTAAGATGTATTCGCTTCCCGTTAGTGAGATAGGACTTAAAGTGGCTTATTTGCGCAGTTTAGCATGCAAGATCTTCACAAACTATGTTTGTGTCAGAAGCATTGAAAAAAGGTTCATCAATGAGAAGTATCGGCTTAAAGTTGGTGCTTATCCTACATTGTTTTTGGCCGATGAAATAACTACAGGAATACAAAAGTTTATGAAGGTTCGTACGTAATCAGTAATCTACTTATAAAATGTTAGGTGTACAGCTAATGTAGTAAAAAAATGAGTATACTCATATCCACTCCAACCCGCTCAAGTTTGGTAGCGAGTACCTATTGCTTTTTATTGGAATTTCTAACAGGCTGTGTCACTAGACCAGGTATCATGTACTATTGGCAAACTTACTGTAGTGAAATATATGCTGTTGACGCAGTAGACTGACTGAGACCTGCAAAGTTAATGCCAAACGGTATTGATCACTGATCCATCATCCCATATTGATGTAAAATGAGTGTTACAAGATAGTTTAAAATCTATCTCTATCACTCAAAGGTTTGCTGGTAGAAAACTAATTTTTGAGTTAAGCTCGCCCGCTCGTACATACATGTACCTAATTTCTATTTATAATTTAATAGGTACTGCATTTTTCTATTTTTCTGGTGTACAATAAAGAATAGAATAGTTTATAGAATACTAAAGTATTTATTTTTTCAGATGTATGTCAGAATCGTGATAATAATTATTCTTGTAAAAGGAAACATGATGACCATATCTACCCATCTGCCATTATAAATTGGTAAGATTAATTAACTATTTTAAATCTCTATTTATATGGTACCTGCTGATTCATCATCATGATTTCAGCCGAAAGACGTCCACTGCTGGACATAGGCCTCCCCAAAAAGGGGATATGCCATAATCGCCACGCTTGGCAGGCGGGTTGGCGATCGCCGTTGATTGCTTGAAAACTCAGAGAATGATGGGCATTCTCTGGTGAATCCCTTAGTCGCCTTTTACAACACCCATGAGAAGAGACAGTACCTGCTAATTACTATTACGAAATAAAAGTAAACATTAGTGTTTTAATTTATTTAAACCAGTCTCATCATCATGAATGTTAATATAAAAATATAATATAATTATATTTTTCTAAATCTCGAACTTTAATTTACCATTTGTACCAAGTTTGATTCAAGTGTCATTTGTTCTAGCTCAATATGCTGATGGAAAAGAAGATAGTTTCATCCTAAAAAATACTGCTGAAACAGTATCTTTTTTGACAATCTTTTCAACTTGGAGAATTGTGCTAGCTTGAATAGTAAGACATCAAGAGCGAAACTTTCACGTAGCCTGTACATCGGGTTCACCATACCAAGCCAAACTTTGTCTAAGTACCTACTCATTTGACTTCCTTTCTTGTGAAACACACGAAAAACATAACCCTCCTTCTGGCGCAGTCGGGTAAAAAACTGAAGTGCTCTTCCTTGGCATGGTAATTTTTTTAATTTTCAACTGGTGTTCATATAAAATATTGAAAGGCACAGATTTATCTAGGCTGATTAGAAAATCTCTTCCGAGAATGCAAAATAAGACATATTGTATTAAAAACTATAATTTAATCAATAAAAATCTGAACAAAATATGTTGTTTCATTTACATATTCTCAGTTCTCGTTTCGAAAATGTATAGTTGGTAAAATATAGCTTCAGTCCTGTGACAGAAGTCAAATACGTAAATTTTAAATGTATTTTTACGTATTTGACATCTGTTACAGGACTCTAGCTATATTTTACGAACTAAAGTTGAAATAACAATATACAACAGCTTAAATAAGGCATACAGTGTGAGCCTTTGCCCAAAATTCAACAAAAGAATTTAAAAAAAAACGAACTGTCATGTTCAATTTTTCCAACTACTACGGGCCATTTTTTTGTATGGGAGTGGGTCGTCTGTACGTAGTACACTTCTTAGTCTGTGCGTCTCTGACACTCTCGACACTGACTTTCAAATCAGGGTTGCCAGATGAATACAAGTGGATTAACGTACTGGGCCGCGTTCAGTTATACCGCCCGACGCTCAGCTCAGAACGTTCCTTGCATAAACTTATTATAAGTATAAGGTTCCTTGGGCGTTCGTTTGTATGATCGCTCTGAGTAACTGAATGACCAAAGTATGCTCCGGGCGTAGCGCTCGCGTCGCGCGTCGTCAGCCGTCGTGAGACGATAATACTGAACGCACCCCTGATCTTCCAAAATGATCGTGGAATTAGGTGAAATGTGGCAGTTGTCCCATCACGGGACAACACAATGGGACTAGTGGGATAGACTCCAAACTTTGAACATGCCCACTGTTTGAGTATTTCCTTTTGCATAAGGACAAAATTGGATAAAGTTGTTAGTGGCTCTGTCAGTGTGGCTTTTCCTTCGATTAACATTTCATTTATTATGCCGTCTGGACCTGGGCTCTTTTCAAGTTTGAGCTTATTTATTGAGTATTCAATTTCGGTCTTGAGGAATTCTGGTACGGGATTTGTATTTACGGGATTTTTGGATCTCAGGTGTGTTCCTATCAATTTTATAGAGTTTTTCGTAGAAATCCGTAGCTACTTGTATTAGATCTTTTCTGTTTGTTACAATCGATCCCGACTGATTCTGAAGCTGATTCATTAATGATCTTGTATTGGTCAGGTGTTTGTATGCTTGTATAAATTTAATTACTAAATTTAATTTTTAAATTAATGAACTTTCCCTCATACTTGAACAGGCTTGGAACTGCAATGTGAAAATAATAAATATACGAATAGTCTTTTTACATAACATACATTGCGCCACAATCTTGCCTGGGACTTTTAAATAGTAATCCGAATAGATCACTCACACTCATTGTTCGTTTTTATCCAGTACCTATATAAATTTAAAGTGATTTATAATCACGAAACAATTAACTTACCCCCCTTTATATACCTACTTTATATTGTACATAACGGTACCAAAAATTGATTTTCTGAACGTCCTACAGAGTTTATAACTACTGAATAGATTGTAATGGATTTTACGAGAATTCTGCATGGACCTTCATTGATTTAGTAATGTATAAACTGTATTGGTATATGCCGCTATAATTATACAAAAAAAAAACATAAATGAAAAAAATTTGCGATAATTTTACCACGTAATTTTGTCACCGTAAACATCTAATTTCGTGATATTATTCCGTGAAAACTATTATTTACCAATAAACTACGTATTTTTATGATTATTATTTATAAACTTACTTCTTAAATCGTTGAAACTTACCGATAGCAATGAGCACTAAAACAAACACAAAATAACAATTTCACTCACTGACACGAACAATAAACAATCACAGAGTACATTATTTGTATATGTAAACAATGGTGGTAGCCATCTTGACCGCAGACATGCGAGTGCGTTCCGTAGAATATAAGTTTTATTATGTTAACCATTCTACAAACCACACATTTTTATCTTCAAAAACGAAATTTTTAGTGTGCCACACACTCAAATTTCGTGTAATTGAATTAGAACCTTATCTATATTAGAAAATAGGGTTTTTTTCGCCTGGGGACGGCATGCACGGATGGGTACCGTGGGATGTTAGGGTATTGACCTTTGGGCGCACACGAGTGGATCCATATTATTCCGTGAAAACTATTATTTACCAATAAACTACGTATTTTTATGATTATTATTTATAGACTTACCGATAGCAATGAGCACTAAAACAAACACAAAATAACGATTTCACTCACTGACACGAACAATAAACAATGGCGGCGGCCATCTTGACCGCAGACATGCGAGTGCGTTCCGTAGAATATAAATTTTATTATGTTAACCATTCTACAGACCACACATTTTTATTTTCAAAAACGAAATTTTTAGTGGGCCACACTCTCAAATTTCGTGTAATCTAATTAGAACGTTATCTATATTAGAAAATAGGGTTCTTTTTCGCCTGGGGACGGCAGGCACGGATGGGTACCGTGGGAGTTAGGGTATTGACCTTAGGGCGCACACGAGTGGATTCTTCTGATTTTTAGCGGTTCAATTTCGCGAACAAATAAGGGATTTTGCTATCTGCTACAAATTACCGCAAAGAAATAAATACTTTACGTTGCTCAGTTTAAAGTTTACTTTTGAAATACTCTCATAAGCTGGTCAAGGTCATGTCCCTTTCGTAATGTTTGGATAGCGACAAAACAACGCGGCACCTCATAAATCTTGCCCTTTTTAACACGCCCGGCATTGAAGCATTTTCGTCCCCACTCGCTCGCTCTCTACTTGCGTCGATACTAATGTACTATACAATGATTTTTGAACGATCTGTGATTGATTTCACATTATGCGATTTTCACTGATTACGTGAAGGAAGATAGTATGTGCGATAAATTAAAACTCATGTCCCATGATTTTTCACATGCTATTTGTGAAATTTTCCATGTCTATTACCCAGTAACTGAGTTGCGGGGGTCTGATGCCAGTCGCTCCGTGTTGTGTGAAAGCTACTGTAAATTTTAGAAACCAACCTGGAACTGGTAGTAACCCAAAAAATTAGTGTCTTTGTTACTATGTTACTTAAGTCAGTGGGCACCTAGTAGTATGCGAAATTCTTAACTTCTTGCGTTTTTTGCAAATTGTAGCTCTAATTCATGTTGTATGTTGATCGGAATATGATTCGCGGCAATAATAACAATATATTTACTGAATCTTGGGGGACGCCTATGTCCAGCAGTGTCCGTCTTTCGGCTGAAATGGTGATGATAGTGGTCTGCTGAATAATGCTCATAAAAATATAAACTTGGTCTTTAGCTCTATAGTCAATAAATTGGTAGTAACTAATATGGTGGAGCTTATAGAGCTAGGATGTTTTTACAACCACTACTACTAAAAACCTACTACTACTTAATATTTATTATTATGATATTGTGATTATTGTCGCGAAAAACATTCCGAACAATAAGTACCTACCTATACAACGTGAGATAGAGCTACAACTTCGGTAAAGTTTCGAGGGCTACTGCATCGCAATCACCGATATTACCTTCAATCAAAGGCACAAAAGTATGAAAATTTGTCACCTAAGAGGAATAAAGACAGGAGTAGGTATCCAAAGAAATCTCGAACATATTTGTTCGCCACTATTAGGGGGAGGAGAGGGTTACACACAGATGCACATAATCACACTAAAGCAAACATTATCTTCGTCACTACAGTAGCACACATACGTAAAACTACACACAGAATAAAAATTCATGCACATATTCTAAAAATCGCGTGATAACATTGTAACCATACACAAAAATATCTTAGTGTGAGAAGTAAAGGGACAAAGAAACATTCCCAAAAATATCGATATCGATAAAATTCGAATAAGAAGAATAGTTGCGCTCTTGATAATCTAAATAAATGACAATGCAACCGGAATTATTTTAGATTTATTTTACAACACTACATTTTTCTGTAGTTTAGCCTTATCTGAGCAACATGATGCTCCGAAACTGGAGCATTTTGTTAATGTGTTGGTGTGACAAGAACAACCTTGTCGTTAATAAAATTAAATGTTTGTTGTTCAATTGTCCCAAAAATATTTATTTATTTATTTAATTTATTATAATCGAACCTGCCACCCGAGAACCATAAAAAGCTGATATCTCGGGAATGGGTAGAGATAATTGAATTCTGACCACATTTTTGGCCCCCTTTGCCAACCCCTGATGCTTAAAATTATAGATCACCCATATATAAAAAATCCCCCACCTCATTCCTCAGGAGGGCTCTAATCCATAGCGCCATCTAGTTTCACCCGCGGGAAACACGTTCCCCCCTCTCCTGCAACTCTTACCCTTATCCTCGCTCATCCCCTCAATAACGGTGCCCTCCTCAAGTCCACCTCTCGCCCCTTGACTTTGTTCATTCACTTAGACAGGCTTAAATTATTATTTCTGCTTATTGGCTCCACACTATGGAATAGGCCTTAGTAAACACGCTAATGCAACGCGACCTACCCGCGCCGCTCATTCACAACTCCACTGCTCTTTGTGTAAAACTACCTACTTCTGTTTTGTTTTGGTAGGCCAAAAGTATTAATAAGTATCAATGTTATGTTTTCAAGCAAAGTCATCGCAATGCATACCTACATTATTTTTGAGCTACGCTTAATGGCATATCGTTTACTTTTATTTTAAGTTTATATGTTTTCTCTGTAAGTGAATTTGTAATTCTTTTGAGAAAATAAAGATCTTTAACCGTAAATTTAAAAATAACTTGAATAAACCCACCAAACTGGCATAAGTATGCCGAAATTCAGCTCAATAAGTAAGCGAGAAGTAGGTAGTTTAAAATTCAGTTGCAAAATGTGACCCAAACATATTAACTAACAAGTGAAGATAAAGGCTTCTAAAAACAAACAAACCCATTTTTTTTAAAATATATAATATTAATCGTAAGAATTATTGTGGTCAATTTAAAATACTCAGATGTATACAATAAAATACTAAAATGTATACTTTAAATTACTAAAATGAAATTGGTATTAAAACGGTTATCGACTATCGATATCAAAGTAGCATTCAATTACTTTCTCGAACTATCATGACGTATCCGTCATTCAAATTTATGACGTAAAATTGTACACGGACTTCTCACGAGACTAGTTCATTCATAATTGTAAATTTATGAATGAGTAGTCTCGTGGGAAGTGCCGAAACGTCATAGAAATAGGGCGGGTCTATTTCTATGACGTATCAGCACTCCTCACCAGACTAGCGCGCCAAATTTAAATTTGTTGTTTTGAAAATCTTAGATTATGCACAAACCGTAATAGATATTTGCAAAATTATACTCACAGATGAAAGGTAGTGCCATCTTTTATCAAATTTGAAGTTTTGGACTTAATTATGCAGGTAAATACCGCACAATTTAGGCATTTTCGTGAGCTCTGTTCGCACTGACGATTCTATAATTTATGAGTCAAGATGGCGTTCAACTGGTTTTTATAAACTTTCATGCTCTTTTCGCCTGAAACATTGGCGAAAGGGGTAAGCCTGCTAAGTCGACTCCTGTCTTTATTCCTCCTAGTTTGTCACTGTAAAATTTTGACCCACTGTGCACCGTATTTTCGTTTCATCGATCTGGCAACACGCTCCGAGCATCATCCGACGACGTCGGGCAATAATACTGAATGCGGCCCTGTCTACTGATGGTTCAGTAACGGTTTTCGTGTCAGAGTAATGTAACAATTTCTTTACAATAAATATTAGAATGAAAAAGCTGTTAATTTTATCAGGTCTGAATTTTATATTTTTTTAAATATTAACGTTTTTGCGTTTATAACAATTTCATTTAAAAAATTAATATTAATAATGAATGTTATGTTAGTGGTGGCCCTTTTTAGGGTACCTAAGTCCTCCTGACTGACTAACTGCCAGAGCTTGTGGTGTAAAATGTAATTAAAACGCAGTGATTATATTCATCTTTAAATATAATCAAATATAATAAAACATGTAAAAATTATGACAGTTTTGACACAGGTTTTGTTTTACTCTCTTAGCTCGACTAGTGTGAATGTTTTTCCATTCTCAAATCAAACATCCCTCATCTGTCATACCAGCCAGTCTGAATGTAATGATTGCAAAACCTCTTTCTAACACTCCTCCTCAATCATTTCCATCAGACTTCCTCTCTGATTTATACTCCTCACGAACCTCTATCTTTCAGACTCTCAGGTTCAACTCCAACTACCAGAACAATCACACATCACCCATCTCTCTTCGGCAAAACTCAAGCTTCTCTCTTAAAACTGCCTTGGTCAAGATATCAGCAACCATATACTTCGTCTCCAAGTATCTGAGTGCAATCACACCGTCCTCCAAAGCGTCTCAAACAAAATGATATCTCACATCAACATGTTTGGTTTTCTGATGATGCACTGGGTTTTGTGCAATTGCCATTACTGATTGACTGTCAGTGTTAATCAGTATGGGTAACTCCTCCTTACTCATGATTTCTTTGAGAAATCGTTTTAAGAAGACTGCTTCTTTTGCAGCTTCTGATAGGCCTACATATTCAGCCTCTGCTGTAGATATGGCAACACTTCGTTGTTTAGTGCTTTGCCATGAGATAGCTCCATTAGCCATCTTAAAAATATAGCCCAATATAGCCCGAGTAAGACCTTCTATCTAGAAGATCACTTGCATGGTCTGCATCTGCAAAACCTTCAATTTTGTTCTAACATGTTATTCATCTTCTCTACTACTATTATAAAATTGTTAAATGTCAGTTGTCTGTTTTTTTTGTTTGTTTGTTCCAGCATCACGCTAAAACTACTGGACCGATTTTGATGTTTTTTTTTTGTTTGAAAGCTGATGATCTGACTTAAAAACTGGTATGGGTTTTGAGAAAGAAAGAAAGAAAGAAAAAAAATATTCGTGGGTTGCGTACTCACCCGACAGATCGAAGCTTCTATGCATTTGCACGAGCGGATAGTAATGTACGATGCAGTGGAGTGGAGTGGACAGGGGATGGGACTGGGGATGGGACTGGGGACGGGACAGAGGACGGGACAGGGGACGGAACATGGGACGGGAAATAGGACGGGACATGAGACGGGACATGGGACAGGACAGTGGGACGGCACATGGGACTGGACATAGGATGGGACATGTCCCATGAGACAGGACATGGGACATGGGACGGGACGATAGTGATATAGTGAGGCAGTGGGGCAGCGATGCAGTGGGGCAGCGGGGCGGCGGGGCAGTGGGATAGTGGGGCAGCGGGGCAGCGGGGCTGTGGGGAAGCGGGGCAGCGGAGCAGTTGGGCAGTGGGGTAGTGGGGCAGCGGGGCAGCGGGTCTGTGGGGCAGTGGGGCAGCGGGGCAGCGGGACAGCGGGACAGCAGGACAGTGGGACAGTGGGATGGACTGGACTGGACTGGACTGACGTGGGTTAGCAGAATTTAACGCGAGCGGAGCCGCGGGTAAAAGCTAGTATTGAAATAAAATAGAGTTAGTTTTTGGAAACATTTCGTTTTTACAAATTCGTTAATTAATTTGTTTTAAACATAAGTTTTTTGTAACCTGTTCGTTTGTCAAATGCATCCTTTTTTTTCAACCTGTTTTTTGTGCAATGGAAAACATTTAATTAGTTTCTTGTGAAAATGCTGTTAAAAAGCCGTTCGTTGATTCAATGCCCACTAGTGGTGTGAACCGGAGACATTTTCAGCCTCCGGAGATTATGCGGAGATTTTATTGAATCACCGGAGATTATCCGGATATTCTCCGGTTATTCAAAATACTCTAAATCTATATATATGAGAAGAAAAACACGCCAAAAAAAAAAAAAAAAAATGGCACATTTCACAGCACATTTGGGTGCGTTCTGCAACAAATTAAATAACCGGTAGTTTAGTGCAATCACCGATTAGTCTCCGGTACTCACTCTAACTGGTGATTATCCGGTTTTTTGAGAACCGGTTCACACCACTAATGCCCACCGCTAGTTCTATATATCATTAATCTGTGGTTCTATCAAGTGTCAAAAAAAAACAACCTCAAAACCTCAAATCGTCAAATGTAAATACTGTAAATAGTAAATAGAAGCACCTTGTTGTTTTAAAATAGGCAGTTTATATATTTACTATTCGATTGAGTTTGTAGAGTTATTGGTAAGTTACTGTGTGTTACCTTGAAAAACTAGTTATGTTCCTTGGTGCTCCAGTAATAATAATTTGTAATAACGCGTGTGCTTCATTCATAATTTAAATATCCCGTTCTTTGTAACTCAAACTAACAGTACAGTTTCTCGTATTTAGTTGGCATACCTACAAGTATCAAGCCGAGATGATACTGATCTAAATAAGTACCTAGGTAATAAATTAAAACCCTTGTGGTTTACAATAGCCATACATAAATAACGTGAATTATTTTTACATGTATATTTTTCAGGCAATGGCAGACTCGGGTCCGTTTTCAAGCAGCACTGCGTTTTGTGCGCGGTGTGGCTCCATATTGCCTTTATTGCAAGAGTTTGGTTCAGTCAGATGTTATGCTTGTAAAGCCTCTTTTGATGCCGACAGTAAGTTGATAAAATGTATTATTGTGGTTACTCTTTCTATCTCTGTGATCCTAGTACATAGATAATGGCTTCATAATTTTCATCATAGTAAAGGTTTTGTATACCTTTTGAAATGTTACTGGTTAGTGGAAGTAAAATGATTAAAACACACTGCTTTTCATAAGAGCCTGTCTGTTTCTTATATTTTATTGGCAGCGGCTTAGACAAATAAAAAAGGCGGACAGAATCTCGCTAAATAAAAAGTCAAGCACCCATAGTAAGACGGCTTGCTTATAAGTATAGGCTAGCACCCACACACTGACACCCATAGTAAGACAAAAAGGCGCGATACGCAACAAATCTCGTGTGACGGTAGTCATTGTAGTGTCACAAATAAAATAACAAATTATATATCTGGTGTGTTAAAATTCTGTGGAAATTATATTGGGTTTAGGAAATAACTAAGTGCTTCAATCTTTACTTAGCGAGATTCCGTCCGCCATTTCGTATTCGTCCGAGGCAGAGGTTTATAAATTTCAGATAAATGAAAAGGTTGGCAAGGTTATCACTTTGTGGGACAGTAGGTAATAACAATAAACTTCTATTGTGTCTCATACTGTCTGCAAAGTGTTAAACGACTGCCCACAAAAGGGAGGGTAATGCTTCTACTTCCATGATAAAATTAAATTAAACAATACCTTACTAACCAATTTTCTTTATTTCTAGATTTCAGTAATCTAAAATTTGACTACACAATTCACTTCAACACAGTATCGGTAGTGTCGCATGAAAAACTTCTTAACACTGATGGTCCGGAGGGTCCCGTTGTGGAAAGGAGGTGCCCAAAGTGTGGTAATGACAGAATGTCTTATGCTACTCTGCAGCTGAGGTCCGCTGATGAAGGACAGACGGTGTTCTATACTTGTATAGCTTGCAAGTAAGTTTATTTCTACTGTTTATTTTGGTAGACCTACACCCTAAAGTGGAGTCATTTTAATAGGTAACATTTGACGTCTGTCAGTTTTATCTTCATAGTGAGTGACCTGCTTAAAAACATCGATTAAAGTGAATGAATCGATACTGACTTGAAACATATGTGAATTTTAAAAATCATCAGGCGAATCCCTGTCCCATTATTATTTTTTCTTCCATAAATTTAAGGAGCAAAATAAGACAAGTACATAATTTAACAAAAAAATTGCATTTATTCAGTTGAACTATCAACTGTAAAATTATTTTCTTTGTTTTCATTCGATTCTACTTATCAGCTTTCAATTTTTAGAGTAACATCCCTAGTGTTTAAAAAGAAAAAGGGTTAACTGACGCAACATTGTAACAACGTTCAGTTCTTAAGATCAGAAATTGTTTATTATGTTTAGAATGGTTTATTAGTGAAAGCAAATCGTAAAATTACTCCTATCAGTCATTATTACAATAAATATGTAATCGTAATTGAAAAAGGTTAAGCAATTGTGCAGTTCTAACAAAATGTTACAAGTTACAAGGTTATGTTGTTGAATATTGATGAATTGTCAAATGTTACCTCTTAAAATAACTCCACTTTAATTGTAAAACATTCTTGCAATCACATTAGCTTTGGTTTTGCAACACTCAAAGACAGGGAGCTCCGTCAAAGCCGAGCAATGCACTGTATCTTTTAATAATCTGGCTTCTCAACAACTCTGCACATGTATGCATGAAAGTTATTGTGAGTGTGTTACGCTATTAGGACATTATACTCAAAATATTAAGGTAATTAACTGAAGGAAAACAACTCTGGCCTGTCCTGTTATCTAAATATTTTTCTATAAAATAAAAATTTCGTATTATTTAATATGAATAGTACTAAGACAACGCTAACGCCGCGAACGCGAGCGGAGTCGCGGGCATAGGCAATAAAATAAAATACAAGTGGGGTGAAGGGGCTCGCCTGCTTGTGGCGGGCCAGGACCTGTCGGGGGTGGTTGTGTGAATACTCACGGGTTCCCACGCCCCCGGTTAATGTAGTTGAAGGCACACCGTGGTGGTTTTAGTCGGTAAGAGTCCGACACTGGCTCCGCCTACCCCAGGCGGAGTGCGTCCATGAGGATTGGGCGTGGGGTAAGTGGCTCAAGCCAAAGCCAAAATTTTCACCACTTATCCTAACTTAATCTAGTTCAGTTGTAGTTTACTGATAATCTTGATAAAGCCTACCCTCAGCTGGGTCAAGCCCCTCCCAAATCAAAATCCTGGATCCACCACTGTGTATAAGTAGTAAGTAAGTAGATATTAAATTGCTTGATGCATACAACTTATAAGGGCTAATAGCCCTCACATAAAATTAAACATTAAGATAATTGCCAATTTAGACTAGAAATAACGCGCACCTATTGGCTTGGGCAATGAAACGTGTCTTCGGCTAATATGAGCGCGCCCTAGCTCGCTCGTATTGGCAAGCGCGCTCGTGGTCTGATTTATCTGTGCGAATAAATAGAACAGTTTCGGAATTGCCCGTAATTTATCCCTACAAGTTTCAATGCTCCATGGTTGTATCTCTGAGAATATTTCCTAGTCACTAAAGCCAAAAAAGAAGTTAATTATAATAAAACAAAGTTTAA
The DNA here is from genome assembly GCA_949699075.1 of Asteroscopus sphinx. Lineage (NCBI taxonomy): Eukaryota > Metazoa > Arthropoda > Insecta > Lepidoptera > Noctuidae > Asteroscopus > Asteroscopus sphinx. The sequence goes on from OX453013.1 coordinate 21,342,185, forward strand.
CCGGATTAAATCGCGTATATTATTTAAATTGGTTTTCCTGACGTTTCGAAAGCTTTGCAGCATTTCGTGGTTAAAATTTGTTTTATTATAATGTGTAGTGATCGCGAAACCTAAGACATTATTAAAGAAGTTAATTTAAGAAAATAGTTTAGGAACTTCCCAAACACCTTAAATAAATAATGCTGAAATGAGTTCAAACTACTTTCACTATCGTCTGAAATAATTTTGTTTCTTTTTTTTTCAGATACAAGGAGACTGAAAATTCGTGAAGAAAGTTTATTTTATGTTACATGTAAGGCCTCTATTCGACTAAGTAAATTGTTATTTTTTAATATTATCTTTTACTATTATTTTTAGTCCTTCCTTAGTAATAGAAGTTTCAAATGTAGACGAATAGTAAGTAGATGTATAGAGTTAAAAAGCTTTATATTTAGAAAAATAGAATCTTTGATATAAAACAGTATACAATCTTTGTCTGTCTTTATGTATTTGAATTTTATTTATCATTTTCTTGGAACATTTCCATTTACACTGCTTATTTTGATATCAACAAAACAGTCTGTTGTTTTAAATCCTCCCCCCTCTAGCCTTAAATCCCAAGCTCTCGGACACAGCAAATCCCACCACTTAGCAAGTCAGCCTACATATTTTCTTAAATACTAGTCATTACCCACATCGCCCGATTCATTCAAGCCACAGGTGAAACTTACAGTTTCACATTCAGCACGCGCTACTGCCAAAGAATCTAAGCATTTTTTTTATAAAGAAAGAGACGGATATACGTTTTGGTTGAAATGTGAAAGGGATAAGTGATAGTTTTTGATCGAGAGCGTTGCGGAGTCGAGATGAGACGGTAATTAATTTGATCAGTACGTTGCTTACGTGTGGATAGTGATGTGGTGTGTCGATGTTTTGTTTCGATACTTAGATGTGTGGTTTCGGTATGGACACGTATGGGGAAAAAAGGTTTAACTGTTAAAAAAACACTTCAAAAATGGTATTACTTTGTGGCCTATTTATTATGCTGATATGCCTCACTTATTGCGGCAGCATAAAACTTCCATAAAAGTTCGTTTCTTATTCTTGAATGTTGTTTTTAGGATTCCATAAAAAAGCTTGAACAGAATCTTCTCGATATACCTACGTTCTCAGACAGATCCTACTATTAAAGCATTGTTTTGTCTATTAATATTTCCGATCCAAATCCAGACGTCTCAGTTTTTTATTGAAAGTGTTTAACACAACTTTACGTAGTCTACAAAGTTCCTATCAGTAACAGTTGTTCTATATTTATTGGAAGACTTGAATAGTAACGGGACATTTAATCTGGCCTCCCGCAGTGACCCCTGCTGAACTGAAAGCTTGAGACGCCCACGCTCTTGTTTAAGGCTGTTAACGGATATATTTGCCTGAGGTATTATAATAACAAACAGTTCGCCACACAACACGCAAGAAGAAAGTCATGTAGGAGGGAGTGACTTTTGAATGGGTAAAACGGTGTAGTCCCGGTGTCGATCGCATGTTTGCGGTCGAGACGAACCGAATGTCGTCTTCTGCCGGGTACAGACCAAGCAAACTAAGGCAAGCGAAGGGGAACAGTGATTTTCGCCGATGGACACTGCGCGCTCGCTCGCCTTCGCTGTTGTGTCCACATAAAGTGTAAGCCAGCAAAAGAGCACGGCCGAATGCGAACGAAGGCCTTCGCTGGCTCTCACTCGCTTTCGTTACAGTGTCCACATTGAACATGCGCGTTCTCTCGGTAGCTTTCGCTTGCCTTCGTTCGCTTGGTCTGTACCCGGCCTTCTATATGTGCTACACGTGGTCTGGCAGGGGAAAGATGACCTCTTTCTCATTCGTGCTCACAACGTTTAAAAGTCATCAAAGTGACGTTCGGGGTACCAACAGGGAAAACGGTAGCGGTGAAAACTAATGTTCGACCTCTTAGCAGTTGTTTTGGCGTTCTTAAGATATCAATTTAATTGTGTAAAGAAAAAAATCGCTTACGAACAGGATTCGAACCTGTGACTCTTGATTCAGTACACCAGTTCTTTAGCCGCTAAGCTCTCGTGAACTCTGCTCGTGGTATCGAATTTAACTTCAGCAAAGTGAAGTTTGGATGATGTAACGTCTTTTTTATAGTAGGTATAGGATGGCGAAACGAGCTAAAGGCCCACCTGATGTTGAGCGGTAACATTTACTCATAACAACTGCAATACCACTTACGCCTGGTTCCTATAATCTACCATTACCGACGGTCACTCGTTTTTTCCTTAAAAAACGTCAAATATTGACATTTAGTTTGAAGTTTTTTCAAGGAAAAACGAGCCGTCGTCGGTAAAAGCAAATTATAGGAACCCAGTGTTAGGCTGTTGCCTAAATGATACCGTTAGTCGGTTCACCACACTGAGACATGAAGATGTAAAGTCTTATGTGATTGTAATTTCACCGGCACCTGTACCCTTCAGATCGAAACACAGCAACGTTCTGTTGAGCTTGAGATGTAAAGTAACTACGGTCATCCGAGACTTTACTGTAGTATATTTTTATTAAGCCTGTGGACCCTGTCGATGTATGCTGATGCTTGAAAAAAAGTCAAAATACCCCCTTAACGACTCGATTGTTTTCGTGTCTTCGATAAGCCGGCGATGCTGCGGGATATTACTGAACTGGGTTATTAAGTTTGGTAATTATATCTCAATCTATCAGTCGTCAGAGCCTCCTCATTTAGAAGCAGGTTTCACCACGTGTATCAGAGCACATAACTAGGCTGGACAAAATAAAAGCGCGCTAAAGGCAGAGCACTGATGATGGTCAAACGCGATCAAGAAGCTGCATAGCTTAGAGACGCGTCTTATGTGGTCGCGGACCTAAGCAGTTATGGAACGACTAAGGAGATCAGGGCACAAAGCTTCTATACTTCGACGATGAACAATTCTGAGTCACCTGCATCTTAGGTTCTGATCTAATTGTTCCAAAAGCTCGTCACAATCTTTACTAGCTTTGCATCGCTTGCACAGAAGCTCTACCAGTTACAAGTCTCCATTGTTCTGGCGTATCGATATCGATATGCCGTTCCACCTGTCACTAGTGCGGGGGCCGGGCGGCAGGTGCGAGCAGACGCGGTGGCGCGCCAGTCTCCCGCGGCACTCGCTCCGACCACACGTCGCGAAACACCGCACTATTATCGACACATTCGACACGTGCGTGGCGCAACCCTAATTTGTTGTTCTAATTTTAAATCTGTGTTGTGTAAACCCCTTGCGGCCGGGATTAATTGAAAAATCTTATCGGTAAGTTTTTCTTTTAATTTTTTTTCATAATTTGTGGAATACGAATTTGGGTTAGGCTATGTTTTGGTTTCAGTGTGATAATTCAGAAATGCGTTACCAATTGGCACAATAACGTGTTTTGAACGTTCGCAACGGTGAAAATCCGCTTTTCGCTTCGCTTTTAAGTGTGTCAGTGTGTTAGCATTTTCTTCGGTGCAGGAAAAAAAAATCGGAATGTTTTTGCCGATTCGGTTATACTTTCATCACCGAAACAGTGCCAAAATCTGAAGAGCATTTATGCATTCGCAATATTCTCAATCAATTAAGTCATCCCACATTCTCAGCTTCTCAAGGCATTTAACACGCAGTGTTGTTAAAATTTATGTGCGAAGCATTGTTAAGACGTTCGTATTTCGCGGAGGAAAGATACATTTTGTAAACGATAAAAGATAACGCCGACAAGGTGAAAAACATGGTACGTTAAAAGCCGCATACAAAAGACATCAACGCGCCACGCATGCGCAAGCGCAAGCCACTCGAGTCAGCGGTTTCTCGGTGTACAGTTTTGTATACAAGTTTAGAACATGGGAAATGTACTACGGGCTAGTTGTTATATACAATACCAGCTACTGATCATAATGATGATTGTGTTTATCGTCGGAAATTGTTTATCTGGGAACCTACCACTACCGATGTAATTATAATTTGCCAATTATAATGAGAATTATATTAAGATTTCTGTTACCTACTCCTAAACACTACACTAGAATCAGAATTATAATCAGAATGATTTATCGGAAGAATGTACAAAAAGGTGATAAGTAATAATAAAAGTAGATCATACATTTACCCATACATGCTTGAGGGAGGCCTAAGTCCAACAGTGGACGTCTTTCGGCTGAAATGATGAATGATACATTTACCATGAAAATGGTTTGCAATTAATCTACTATGGTAGATTATCTCCTAAGGGAGGATTTGAAGCCGTATCACTTCAATTGAGAATATATGGGTGCATTAAAAGAGCCTCCACGAGTCATCATCATCATCATTTCAGCAGATAGACGTCCACTGCTGGACATAGGCCTCCCCCGAGCATTGGCGGGATATGCCATAATCGCCACGCTTGTCAGGCGGGTTAGCGATCGCAGTTGGTTGGTTAAATACTCTGCTGCCCATCCTCTGGTGAATCCGTTAGTCGCCTTTTACGACACCCATCAGAAGAAGGGTGCGATGGGTGGGTGGGTGAGGATGGGTGGTGTAATTCTTTACGTCCGGCACCACACGCAACGAGTGGCGATATTTAATTGATCGCCCGGCGCACCCTGGGCATTCAGCCCCACTACCAACCTGCTGAAGGCTAATCTTTGTGGTGTAAAGATTAGCCAGTCAGTAGGTTGGTACATGAGCTATTATAAAGAAAGAAAGAAAGAAAAATTATTTATTGCCACAACAAGACGACATGCGGTAGGTGCACATAAAAAATACTTAATTAGGTACATTTCTTGAATCATTTTATCAATGTATGATACCTACTTTGCATTATTATCATTATGTAGCTCATATCGACAATTCGACACGGCATAAAAAGAAGATTGAGAATTTGCCCGAGGCCTATCAATATGGCTCAGGGCATATGAGAATACGACTTGAAAGTACGTACAATGTACATACACAAACTGTTATTAAAAAAAAACTGATAATGAAATTCAATTAAACTTAGTTGTTCTACTCCAAGTGCTACCACTCTACGTATAGAGCTAAGATACTAAACAAGAGAACATAAACTTTCGCTATAAAAATGATTTATAATCCAACTAGCTTTATTTTATTCGCTTCATCTTAATATATTGTGGGATGTTTTTATAGTCCTTCTATGTTACCATTAATATGTACCTACCTATAATTGGTAATCTTCTTTTATTAGTTTCTATTACGATTTATTTATTTGCCATTTATTTTCGTTACAAAAAAAAATAGTCGCCCTCTCCAGCAAAAAGATGTAATTCAAAATGTTTGAAGGTGTTTTCTATTTATTAGATTTTTTAAACAGCTTTAAAGGCAAACATGCGCATCTAAAATATAATTCGTAAAATATAGCTTGAACCCTGTGACAGAAATGTCAAATACGTAAAATTTTTAACGTATTTGACATTATTTGCACGTATTTCACATCTGTCACATACCTACGTACCTATGTCCTCCCATTAGGGGAGGCCTTTGTCCAGCAGTGGACGTTTTTCGGCTGAAATGAAGATGATGACATAGCTACGAATATAGTCCTAATTAATAATAGCTCTTGCTAGATTAAATTTTAATACGTTTCAAGTATTAAAGCTGTAGTATACTAGTTTATCACTGTTTAACCGATACGGATACACGATATATCGAATTCCAACAATTAATTGAAATGTTTGTGATAGGCGTTTACTCGATCTCTTGTTGTAAGAAAATACGTAAGCACCAGTCTAACTACGGACACCGTAATTTAATCAGTCTAACCAAGGACACTGAACAGTGGCCGTGGTCGATCAATCTAAAACTGATCTGACCACGGATACCTAACGAAAAAGTTTAGGAGATGTAAGTCGTGTTAGGAAATGCTAATACATGCTAATAGTATAATGCCATGGTTTTCGAAATCAAGTATAGGTCAGCCCCTCTTGCTTGTGGGTACCATAGGAGGTGACTGAGAAAAGTAGCAATGCACACCGACATCATACCTACTACGCTTGCTAATGTGTTATGTCGTCATAAATAGTGCCTTGGGGTAAGTCAATAGACCGCGGACTTGGGGTAAGACCGCGAATCGGAAAACGTAGCACCGTAGACCCTCAGGCTAGGTGGAGTGACGATCTAAGAAAGATAGCTGGTAGAAGCTGGATGAGAGTAGCCGAGAATCAAAGTCTGTAGCATGCTATTGGCGAGGCCTATGTGGACTGCTGGAGCAGTGGACTGCGATAGGTTGATGATGGGGTAGGTCCAGACATATGGGGTAAGATCGTTCAAATAGATTTTCAGCAGAAAGTGTCATAAAACATTACGTTGTGCACTAAAGTGAGTGGTAGAATAAGGTAACGTTTGCTGCCAGCAATTAAAAATATCGCCGGACTGCGTCAAATACATTTGAACGATCTTGCCCCATGTCCGGACTTACCCCAAGGCACACGGATTTACCATGTCTGGACTTACCCCAAGGCACTTATGTGAAGAGAACAGAAACTCTCCTATGTGCTATAGGTACCTACTAAAATAACGACTGCACTGCTATTACCAAACCCTTGACCTAGCTTGGTGTCTATGGCAGTGTTTTAGTGTTGGGGGTCTCAGCACACATGCTAGCACGATCGTATCTACTCACAAGTTCAATATAAGTCACTCATTTTATAATATTGTTCTACAACTATTTCGATGCCTCGCGAGTCGCGTAGGAGGAGAATAAGTTATCTGTGGCGTGTTACTGTACATAGTGCACCCTATCACATTCATCATACAGTCCAGGAAGCAGCCTCGGCTAGCACAGTGTTATGGCATAGTTTTCAAAAGAGCGCCTTGTACAATTTTCTTTTTTATTAGGTGGGCTACCTAAGACTAAGTCTACACTATTTATCATGAACTTTCAATGCAGTAGTACGTACTATCAGCAAACTTTCCGGTGAACCACCACTAAGGCTAAAATCGCTTGCGCTCAGTGTTTGACGGCAGCTGTAGGTACACACGGCTACACATCAAGCTGTAATTTCCAGTATAAGCTGACCTCGTGTTTCTAAGAAAACCTATACAATGCGAGGTCAGCTTATACTGGAAATGTACAGCTTGATGTGTAGCCGTGTGTACGTGTAGTGTAGCAGGATTCGTTCAAGGGACTTTGTCGACAAAATGTATCACCGGGAAGGATCTTGACCACCTGAGGAGGCCAATGGTCCAACAGTGAATGTTTTTGGAGTAGTGTGATTGGATTCCTAGCATATTTAGTTCCAAAATATTCAAACAATCTCCAAAGAAGAGATGTCAAAGTTCATAAGTGTATAATTTACTCGAGAGGCGGAAACTGCTCAATTAACAGCCAACTCGATTCACTTAATCGATTAAAATAATCGATTGAACTGTTAATTGAATGAATCAACCGATTGAAAAGCGAGATGCGGTATTGAATATCTGCCTAACTTGTTTAGCCTAGACGAGTCAGGTATTATGTTTACTCTTGACTGGTTCTATGATTATAAAATCTCGCTTTTCATCTCTAACGGGTAAACATAGATAAGTTAGTGCTAAAGTGGTATTTAAAACAGGATCTGAATGATAAGCTGCTAAAATATTAATATACTATAAAACAGACATGATGATGTTATGACAGAGTGCAATATTTTGATAGGTGACGAAAAGGTGGAACAAGTGAAAGATTTTGTATACCTGGGTTCCATGTTTACGAGAGATGGCAAGCATGTGAAGGATATTGAAAGGAGAGTGAGTGCTGGTAATCAGGTGAATGGGGCACTACACACCTTCATGAACAGCCGCAAAGTGTCGGAAAAGGCACGGCTGGCTGTTCATGGGGGAGTGTTAGTGCCTACACTTATGTATGGTAGTGAAAGTTGGGTATGGCAGAAGAAACATGAAAGCAGAATAAATGCAGTAGAAATGAGAGCTTTGAGAAGTATGTGTGGTGTAACTTTGAGAGATAAAGTAAGGAATAACATGATAAGGGAGCGTTGTGGAGTGAAAGAAGATGTAGTGACAAAGATTGAGAAAGGTATGTTAAGATGGTTTGGACATATAGAGAGGATGGACGAGAGGAGATTGACGAAACAAGTATACGAAGCGAGTGTGGATGGAAGAGTTGGAAGGGGACGACCTCGGCGAATGTATCGCGATCAAATCGCGGATCTTCTCAAAAAATGCCAGGTTAAGAGTTCTCTAAACCGACGAGCATGCATGACGAGGTTAATGGACGTAGATGAAGCGAAAGAGGTGTGTCAGGATCGAAGCAGGTGGAAATCCATAGTCTCTGCCTACCCCAATGGGAAACAGGCGTGATAATATGTATGTATGTATGTATAAAACGGGAATACCTATTCGTTTCGACCAGGGGCCTTATTCCCGACTAGATAAAGTTCTGTATCAATCGAATTTGAATGCGAGTTAGTGTCAATTGGTACTGCATTCCTCTAGGAATTGACCTCAGGAATTGACATTAGCTCGATGTGGTTCAGTGCTCGTACCAGTCGGGAGTAAGGCCCCAGGTTCCACTGATCGTGGTCAAAATCAGGAGCAGACAAAATCATCGAAAATCGAGTGATACAAATCGTAAGATAGTGAAAAAAAAAACATGTTTTTCGAGGTTTCTTGTATGGTTCCCCCCTTTTGTTTTAGACTTTTTTTAGTTTTTAGTATTTGCCGTGACAGGGGTCATAGCAACACGTAGGCACAGCGGTGACACTCCCCTGTACGTGTGAGCTCGCTCGCCGGTGACTGACGGAGCGCGTTTACATGCAATGTGTTGGCTGGGGCAGCCGAGAGACTGCCCGTTCCACACGCCGCCCACCGCGCACGGCCCCCGCGCTCGCCCTGACCCGCACACATAGCCGCGAGCAATTTTACGAGCACACATGCTTAAGTGTCGCTTCGTGTCGTTAGTAAATATTCTATGACGCAGGAAAGCGTATGTACGCTCCAGATTGCGGCTCTCGAACACTGGGCGGAATAGTAGGTACTCCTTTGCCATTTTGTATTCCTTTTTCTGGTTTCAATCGCTAGTTCTACGCGCTCCGTCTATCTTATTCTTTTGGTCTGAACCGTAAGGGTATATCTATCTAAAAGGGGTGAACAGTACATCTGGTATATAATCTATAATCTCTGCATAATCATGAAACAATTAAGGTTATCTAACTTCACATTTCTTCCTTCACTTAATTTGTATTGTAGCAGAAATAGCGGCACTTAAGTATCTAACTGAAATCTAATTAAATAATTATGAGTTTTAATAATTACGGTTTAAGTGATTATGATTAGATTCGTATCTACCTAATTTTGGTTTCGAGTTCGATCCGTTACTTGCTTGCGTGCCATGTTAGAACTATACAAATTAAATCTTCTAATTAAAATTATGCGTATAAGATATAGCGCCAGTGAAGAAAACTTGTACCCATTGCAAAGGTGGACGGATTTTGGAAAAGATGAAATGGATAGAAAGAAAGTGAACACTGAGATGACGGCTGATGGAGATGTATGGAATAAAAACCCCAAATGAATTGGGATAAGGGCAGGTGTTGCCGGGAATCATCTTCCTGATTTTTATCTCGCTAAGCAAGAAGATGCGCCTTAGAGATATACGGAAAAATGTAACGTCACGTCACTTAGAATAACTAGGCTTAGAGCCGCAGTAATAGCACGCGGAGTCAAGCAATTTCAAGTTGGCCTTAAAAGGCTACGTTCATAAATATTTCGTGCGCCTGAGTGCGTGGCATTGATTCAACTTTGAGCGGAACTATGAATGAAATTGTCACTATTAAAATAAATAAATAATAAATATTTTGGGACATTTTACACAACACCATCTAGTCCCAAACTAAGCAGATCTTGTAATATGGGTACTAGACGATGGATATAAAACTGTAAATACATACTTATAATACATAAGAAACACCCAGCCCAACACAATTACTTTCGTTCATCACACAAATATTTGTGTCCTGCGGGAATCGAACCCACGACCTCGTGATCAGCAGTCCGAACCTCGTAGCACTAGATGTGGTCAAATATTTCGCCATAATATAACAGATATATGATTCCCTTCCGGCCGCGTGGTTTCATGGACATTCTTTCCCGAAATCGATGCAGAGGCCAACTATCCAGTTTCTTATATTAAAAGTCAAATATTTAACTACAGTCTGCTTTCTATCAAATAATAAAATTTTGATTTAAATTTTCACGTCAATGAATGTGCGGATTATTCAAATTTTCTATCGAATATATGTGTTACTAATAAGCTGCAGTATCGGCCCTTCTTAGTTTTACTAATTTATTTATGATAGCAGTTAATAATATAATTAAGTAAAAGTTAACAAAGTTTTACCAAAAAAGAGAGCTCATGTTAATAAGTTTGCGTAATGTGCAATAAAAGTTTTTAATATGTAATGAACTTGAAGCTTCAAGATTACTGTGATAAAACATTTCTAATGCCCGCTCCACATTTGCGGCCGGAACCGGCGAAAACAATGTCTCTCAACTCAAACTCATTGCTCTGGACTCAGTACATGAGTACAACCACAGTCTAAGGAACTCTAGCTCTTGCTCTTTCCTACGTGCAACTATAAAAATCGCGTCTGTCATCGTCCAATAATGCAAAAATAAAAAATAATTATAAAACGCTTTAGCTTCAGAATCTTTGGTCTACAAGAGTCCTATAAACATTATATTTATTAATGACTAGCTGTGCCCGCGACTCCGTCCGCGTGGATGTCGGAAAATAACATCGTGTCATTATTATGAACACAATATCTTCAAATATATACATATAAGCGCCTACACAGACGATTACACTATTTACCGACCATACTATATTTTGTTTTTACAACCAACCGGCTAAGGTGATGGAATTTCATGGAATTAGCCCTAAACTCCCTCAGTCTGAGAAGACGCTCGTGCCCAGCAGTGGGAAGTAATTGGGCTGATTATATAACACTAACCACATCTCTTCTTATGCTGAGAAGAGGCCCGTGTCCAGCAGTGGGACTGTAATGGGCTGGTAATGTTATGTTATTCTAGAATACTAATAATATCCAGTTCATTAACTCTTCTCATTTTGAGAAGAGGGCCATACCCAGTAGTGGGACAGTAATGGGTTGACTACGTTATGTTATTCTATATTTTCTTAACTCTTCTCGTTCCGAGAAGAGGTCCTTGCCCAGCAGTGGGGCAGTAGGTAATGAGCTGATTATGTTATGATAATCTATTACACTAACAATATCCAGTTCCTTAACTCTTCTCATTTCAAGAAGAGGGCCATGCCCAGCAGCGGGACAGTGATGGGCTATGTTATGTTATTCTATATTTTCTATAATACTAATAGAATCCAGTTGTATTTTTAGGAACCTCCAACCTGCATCCAACCAACAATCATGACCTCTACTTTGTATGCAACTTAATACAATAGAGGGGTCAAGCTGTATCGCTGGATCTACTGAACCGATTCAGATAAAACATACCCTATATTTTAAGTTAGACTAATACCAATACAAATGCTAAGTTTCATTATGATCCGTTCAGCCGTTTTCACGTGATGAGGTAACAAACAGACAGACAGACAGACATAATTTTTTTAAACGATTGATTCGTGTTCTATAGCTTATTTCTAGTCCCCCTAGCCGGTTTTCGCGAAAAAAAACTCAATGTACAGACTTTTCGACCTTTACAGTTTTATTATAGTAATAGAAGACTTCGTAAATTAAAATGCTACGTACAACTTTCTGTAGGTTTACTTCTACAAGTGCCTACCCGTATAGTATGGATAGTATCGACAGTTGGTATCAATGAAACGAGAGTGGTTTCAGCCGATATAGCTTTTTTTTTTTTCGGTTGGAAATCCTCATTGGATACCCTACGACTGGGGACGGCGGAGGAGTATGTCGGACTCTTACCGACTAAAACCACACGGTGGCCAACCTCTGCACAAAATAGAGGAGCTCCGGGAACTCAATTGGACCGCGCCGGTGCCCATCTAGTTTTCCCCACAGTAGCACGCGACCACCACGTACTGCTGTCCTCCCCAGGGTTGCCTAAAAGACGCCTCGAGTCCCCCCACTCTTAGCGTCCACGATCCCGAAGGTCCCCTGCCATATGTGGCGGCAGGAGATGCGGCCTGTCGCCCTATCTGGGCCTTGCGCCAGGGCGGTTGGCTCCCCGGCGCCTCCTTCTCCGAGCGGGATTGGCCCTCTCCCGCCTATATACCTAGGATTTATTAGGTGCATTATATCTATGTTCAATTCATCGATGGCTTAGTTATCCGATTATATACTGTCAGACTTTATTTTGAAGGAGGATTCTTGAGCGAATTTATGCAACGTGTTATTGAAATAACTCAAAACATCTTAAGGGGTCATTGTACTCATCAGTATGAACAACTTTTACTAAGTGACCAACCCAGAAATCACGAAAAAACAAAACAGTTGTCTCCTACATTTTTGTTCACATGAATCGACAAAATGTAGGGATCAGTAGTTTTTTTTTAGATTTATCTACACTCGTATCGTAAAATTCGAATTATGAACTCGAAAGTAATGTCATAATGACATACTTTACGCACATGCACCTGTAATGAATTTAAAAAGTTTCATTACGATACAGTTTGCTGAACAAAACAATGCGGTAATTTAATTTTTTTTCCATAACCAGTTCAATACTACATAGATCGCAAGACGCCAGTGTACGCTTGTTTCCTTGATCTCTCCAAGGCATTCGATCTTGTCTCGTATGATGTGCTCTGGGGAAAGATGGGAGACAGGGGTATACCTGCGGAAGTATGCGGACTGTTGCAGTATTGGTATGGTAACCAAACGAATCATGTGAAATGGGACGGTACACTCTCTGAGCCGTATAGGTTGGAGTGCGGGGAGAGACAAGGAGGTCTGACGTCTCCAAGGCTCTTCAGCCTTTACGTAGATAACCTCATAGCCGGACTCAGCAGCATGCGTGTCGGATGTAGTGTTGGTGGGGTTAGCATTAATAACATCAGCTATGCAGATGACATGGTGCTGCTGGGTCCGTCGGCGGGGGCAATCGGAGAGCTACTAAAGACGTGTGAAGCCTACGCTGCCGCATATGGACTAATATATAATGTAAAGAAATGTGAATACATCGTCTTTAAGGTCGGCGGCAAACGCCGTGAAGAGAGTTACGAGTGAACGGCTCAATAATTAATAGGGTGTCCAATTTTAAATATCTAGGGCATTTTCTTGCCGACGACCTTAGGGACGATGTGGACATTGAGAGGGAGCGTAGGGCACTAGCGGTCCGGAGTAATATGTTGGCCCGCAGATTTTCTCGGTGTATAGACCTAGTAAAAATTACACTTTTCAAGGCTTACTGCCAGAGTCTGTACACGAGCAATCTGTGGGTCAATTATACCAAAAGATCGCTGGATGTCCTACGCGTCCAGTATAATAATGCTTTCAGGATGTTGTTGAGACTGCCTCGTTACTGCAGTGCGTCGGAGATGTTTGCGCAAGCCCATACCGACGGCTTCTACGCGATTATGCGCAAAAAAACAGCTTCGCTGCTGAAGAGAGTGAGGGACAGTGGCAACAGCATCCTGAAAACTGTAGCTGAGAGCTTCGGCTCTCCTATTGTGAAGCAGTTTATAAGGAGGGTGATCGGTACTAACACTAGATAATAAGATATTTTATGTTACTAACAAAATATGGATACTGTAATCCGAAATAAAGAGTATAATAATAACCGCACACTTCAGCCCAACTAAGGAGTTTTTAATGCCACTTCGACCCAACCAAGGAGTTTTCAATCCTTTTTATAGCAGTCGTACAGTTTGGCACCAATGAGTACACAAAATTCAGGGTGGCGCCACTAGTCATACATTAAATAATGTTATCGTTTAAAATCGCGTTTTTGGCAGAACTTTGGATTGTCATATTGCTTTTAATTATATTTAAGTGTTTACAGGCATATTTTTTGTATGATAAAACAGAGATTGACGGAATCCTGACAAGGATAGAAAATTAGTTCCGATTATAATGTTTTCGCCAGACTATATTTATCATCTGTGATGACGCGCGCCAGCGTGCGTGCGCGGCGTTTGCGCGGCCGCGCGCCATGGCCTACTGGATTTGGCTTTGGATTGGATTTGTTACCAAGATTTTGACTTTGGTATTTTATTTAAAATTGTATGAGTTTAGATAAAGTATTGTATGAAACTGACATAACTAGGTATTAAAACACTCGTGTGATACTATTAAAAACCTCGCCTACGGCTCGGTTTTTTAACTCACACTCGTGTTTTAATAACCCCTGTTATGCAACAGTTTCATAAACTACTATTATTGTATCTAGTTTTTATCGAAACATTATCAAAGTTCACGGCAGTAGAGTTTATTAATTGTTGCACTAATAACAACTTGACAATAAAAACAGATAATCAACAGAAGTTAATGTTAGCACATGTTACCTTCTTCGGCCAAACTCTCACTCAAATGTGAAGTCAGCTAGCGGAATTAATGAACGGGGTCCGCAGAAGATTTTCAAGAACATTATTTTGTTTAGAAATTAAGGTTTTTGGTTATTACCTGTAGAAGATAAAAGAGTAGTTTAGTTGTTTAATCAATATTAAAACTAATATGTAAAAAAGCTTTAGTATTCGCCTTTCAACAAGCTTGAAGAATAAGAGCTACCAAAACAACATTCTAAAACCCTACTGTCTAAATATGGACAATGTAATCTGAAAGATCCACATTTTAGATCATTAGCCGTGTAAAATATCTTTGAATACTGTTTCTAATCGGTACCGTTGCCACCAAAATTGCAATTTATATTCAAAATATTGCAAAATATGCAACAGCTAAGACTTCTTCTATCGGGTCGACAAGCTCATAATAATAATCGCTCATGCCGTGGTAAAAAGATTAGCCAGTCAGCAAGTTGGTAGTGGGGCTGACTGCCCAGCTAAGACTGAATTAAATAAAAACATCATTTCATTTAATGTAATATCCACCAATCAAATAAACATGCTAATTAATACAACATGAAACGGGAATTAACGCGCAAATAAAAATGTCAATAAATTCACTTTCCAAAGAAAAATGTCACGAGAAAAAGATATTAATGTTTTGTAACCACGGGACCCTAAATGTTGCGGTGCTGGTGCGAGCTAGCGGAATTCCATAAAATCATGATTAATTTATTAATGTTATACTGCTCATCGCCGCGCTCTCTCCTCTAAATGGGGCTTACGCTTCGGTGGCCCGGCTGTATCCTCGTAAGAAACAGTTACTACATTATAAGTCTTCAGATTATTATTCGAGTTTGACACTTTCGGACTCGGGATTCGGATTGTTTTGGAAGTTGTGGTATATTCTAGAGAAATAGGGCTTACGCTTCGGGTTCCGGCTGTATCCTCGTAAGAAACAGTTACTACATTATAAGTCTTCAGATTATTATTCGAGTTTGACACTTTCGGACTCGGGATTCGGATTGTTTTGGAAGTTGTGGTATATTCTAGAGAAATAGGGCTTACGCTTCGGGTTCCGGCTGTATCCTCGTAAGAAACAGTTACTACATTATAAGTCTTCAGATTATTATTCGAGTTTGACACTTTCGGACTCGGGATTCGGATTGTTTTGGAAGTTGTGGTATATTCTAGAGAAATAGGGCTTACGCTTCGAGTTCCGGCTGTATCCTCGTAAGATACAAAAGCTAATGTGTAATGAGTCTTGAGAGTTGAGATTATTATTTGATTAGTTTTTGAGCAGTGTTCACGGTAGCTTAGTGGCTAAAGCACTGGCGTACTGAGCCAGGAGTCGCAGGTTCGAATTCTGCTCGTGAGCAATTTTTTCTTTCCACAATTGAAATCGTTATTATTATTTGAGTTTGACAGTTTTGGACTTGGGATTCGGGTTGGTCTGTAAGTTATGATATCTCGTCTCTAAATAGGGCTTACGTTTTGGGGTTCCCGCCGTATCCTCGTAAGATATAACAGCTAAGAATCTTCAGATCATTATTTGAGTTTGACACTTTCGGACTCGGGATTCGGATTATTTTGGAAGTTGTGATATCTTGTCTCTAAATAGGGCTAACGCTTTGGGGTTCCGGCCATATCCTCGTAAGATACAACAGCTGATGTTTTATAAGTCTTCAGATTATTAAGTATACGAGTTTGACATTTTTCGGGCTTGGGATTCGGATTCGACATTCAGGTTGTGTTATCTTTCTAAACGTGGCTTACGCGTCGGTGGACCAGCCGTACAGCACATTGCTTTCTTGGAATAGGCCTTATGCTTCGATGGCTTGAGCTGTATCCTTCTAAAGTTTTGTGATAGATTTCAGATTATTGACATAACCTACATTTAAAGAAGAGTCATCCACTGAATAGAACTTACAGTTTAGTGTCCTATTGTGCTTTGCAATCTTTAACACCTTAAACGTCTGCGTTTTGCATTCTACTCGTACTGAAAGCATTTTCATCAGATACAATGTTAATGTAGGTACCTCAACCTCACGTCAACGGTAACTGTTTAACTATAACAGCGTCTTTATTTCGTAAGCAGTAAGGGCGGTTTATGTAATTCAAGTGTGTTACCAGTTACCACAGACGTGAGGTTAACTGTACCTTGAATATGTGACACTTGAAAACATATTTCATCACACTTCCGACAACTGTAACACATAACAGTCAGCACACCAAAAAGCTATTCTAAATACCAGCAAACATATTAAAAGCCGTCACAACTGAGTAAAGCACGTACAAACACACGACGTAAACATTTCACAACACCATTCCTCGAACAGTAACCGCTACCGTTCGGAATGAGGCGTGCGAGTCCGAAACTAGCGGGACACGAGAATAATTAGTAGGCATTATACTTAAACATGACACGTGTTCTGTGTTACATGCCGCTTTTAATTAATAGGTATTTAGGAAAGTTTAGATGAATATCCTTAAATTCCTTAACGATGTAGGTAAGTATTATTCTTTAGGATGAAGGTAGATTCTCAGATAGAAAAATGTATTATGTATGCGTTTTTTATTCTTTCCACATTTTATATATTTGGAAATGATTCAATTCCGCGCTTATCTTATGGCATAGGATCGCGATTGGTATCAATTATGTTGAGTGGTTCAGTGATTCGGTTATAATATGGGATTTAAAGCTGTTTGAATGGCGCTTACGCTTACGAGTAGTACTAGGTTTCTAGTTGCGGGTTATCGGACTATCATCTAATATTTGTATTGTTTTGCAAAACAGTAGAAAATTTAGATAAAGTATTTCAGGTATCTTTTTTTAGATTACCTGCTTTTTCAGTTTAACATTCGCAAGACAACAATCAGTTATTCTTCAATTTTTTTCTTTACTTCTCTATCAGCTTGAAAATCTAGCTACGTAATTTGTCGTGATCGTAATTTTATGAGATTTTGCTGTTCAATCTAAAACCAGTAAAAAGTTAACAAGACAGTAACATTGTGGGTGATTACATTTGCATAGTTTCACCCGTTTGGCTGCCAACTCATGCATGATCAATTGAATCGTGTAGATCAAGAGCTTTCGCACTTCATTTTATATCGATTTTGTTAGCAGTTGCTGTTTTAGTATTCGATACAGTGATCAGAATTTCAAAGGCGTTTATTTAATCATGCTGGATTTACCTTTTCTTAGGTTTGAATAATTTGAGATTCCACATAAGTACCTACTTAATAATACAAAAATGAGACATCGTAAGCGAACAAAATAAAATTAATAGAAAAAACAGAAATCATATTTTTAGTAAGTGTTAATAGAAATACTAACATAGTTTTTAATCTATGTTGTTAATAACACTGAGTCTTTGTTACTTCTTAAATAAAGTATTATACATATTAGTTAAAAACATGTCACTACATTCTGTAATCCTAATTCCCTATGTATGTTAAGCGTGCTTTCCAAAAATACTGAAAAAACTAATCTGCTTGAAATAACAAGCGCCACAGGCGTGATTTAAGCGATGGTAATAAATTAAAGAATTCTATTTAGGTCTCAACTCCAGGCCTCACGTTGCACTATACTCGCAGAAAGATCCGCTAACTCGACCAACAAAAAATGTTAGTGATTAAATAGATTTTCCATCTAACATTCAAAACCTACTTAAAGTGGTACGACTGACACAAAAATAAAACAATTTCAACAACGTAACAGCCGACACTAATGAGACAAATCGTGACAAAATATATCAAAGCAAATCGTCAAATCCGTTGAATTTGTCGCAGAAAACGTGTGTCGTGCGGCCGATCGTAGTCATGTATGACACGCAAGTCGCAAGGTGTACGACAAATGTACCGTAAGATTCTGTAACTAGAGAACGCGTAGAAATGGCAGGGGTCAAATATGTCACATGCTTTATTGCGTTAAAGAATCTGATAACAGAGTTAACAACAAATTTACGCATTTCAATGGGTGTTATCTATTTCTAGAGATATTTGCATAAACCCTTCTTGATTTGTTAATCTGTGTTACTGTCTTTCTGATCAAGCGTATGCGCATAAGTATGGAAATCTTTAGCTTCAAGGAAGCATTGATTGTTATTCATTTGTTAAATATTCTATTAGATACACCAATAATGTTGGCAGCGTTCTAAATTTATGTATGCAGTCACATTTCATAAATATAATTTCTCAAAAACATTGCCATTGACTGCGTATAAAATTATAAGAGAAAATCTAGTGGTCTATAACAATCAAGGTGCAAGTAAAATTACTAGCAAAAAATATATACACGTCACTTGTTAATACAATGGTTATGAATTGAACGCATAAACACGAAAACTAGAAAAAGTTGCCAACGATTTCAATAGTTTTTCTGTGTGAACCTATTAATAAAGTTACTTTAACGCTAATGACGATAAATTGTATTTCTTGGTCTAGATGAAGACGAATTATCTTTTTGTTGATGTTTGTGCGTGCAATAATGTCATTATGAGTGCATTTCGAGTGGATAACAAATTTACAAGATACTGTAATAACTTAATTAATCAAATTTTTATAAATTAGAAGCTTCGCCTTATAATCAGTTAAATTGAAGTTAAATTGATGGTTATGGACTCATGTACACTTAGAACCAGTCTTATTACTCTAAGATGTAATACTTTATGTACCACACTTATGATATGAAATATATTTGTCTCATTTCGTTCAGTAACTCAAATAAACAATAATTAATTTGATTCCAAAATTCAGCACTATTTTACGGAACGTGCCAGCTCTATTAGACTCTTAGTCCATAAGTCCAGCGGACCAAGACATTTGAAATTAAAAATATAACGGCAGTGTGATCTTATAAACAATTGTTCTGATTTTCTTCGACCATTAACGCAACATCGCTCTCATTATCAAGTGGAGAACTCTCAATGATTACTGCACGATTATGCCGTCTGGTAGGTAAATGGTATGTTTTGAAGTGCTACTTTAAACAGAGCAGTTGTGGTTTTGTTGTTCGCTTTAAGGACTACGGCAAGCGAGACATGACATGACATCAATATTGACCACTGTGACTGGGAGAAGCTCGCTGGTAAGTGGACAGATTGGCGCAAACGTGTAGTAGGGGTCGCAAGTTTTGCGATGAAGCCTGGTAACTCGAGTTTTACGAACGGCAAATGGAGTACGAACTTTCGTTCTGACTTATACCTACACAATAATGATAGGCATATGAAAAAGGCACAATAGAGATAGACTACGGTTCGTATATCTGATGATTGATCTCGATCAAGTGTGTAGTCCGCAACCCGCACTAGGCCAGCGTGGTGGACTAAGGCTTTAACCTCTCATTATGAGAAGAGGCCCGTGTCCAGCAGTGGTACAGTAATGGGCTGATGATGATGATAATGACGGTTCGTAGTCATATGATATTGATATCGGAGATCAGAGCAACAAACGGCAAAACATCGCATGCGATATGGGAACGATGGTTGACCGAAGTAGCTTTGGAATGGTACGATTAATTGAATACCGTTAAACTCGAGTAGACACCTGGTTCGGAGCACTAGCTGACAAAAGACAGAAGTGACATCAAGGCGGCTCGGTACCGATCAACGCAAACTTCGTTTGTAACAGACAAACGTTACAACGTTTGTTGGCTTTTGAATGTGGTTTTGTATGGAAAGTTATTTGGTGTTTAAAAGTATTTATTTATTTATTATTTATTTATTTGTTCAGTGGTATACATAACAAAAACATTCTAAAGATGTAAACATAAACTCATTAGAGTTTTACCGTACATCAGTATCATCGACTATACAAACAGGTAAACAAAAATATAGTTAATAAGGTAGGATATTAAATAAGTACAATGAGGGTAGATACCAGATAATATGTATCTACATTATGAAGGAGCGAACACCGGTGACTGCGCGATCCGTCTTTACAAACTGGTGGAGGGTAGTGTTTGTGTTGATACAGGTTGTTCCTACAAATGCAGCAAACTTTTGAGAATTTATTATACTTACATTAATAATGTTATTAATTGTATTGACTAGTTATTTTTATTATTGTGTCTTTGTAACTTGCAAGAAATGTTGTTTTAATTTAAATTTTATGATTTTTTTTGTTATTTTATCCCTTAGAGATGTTGGTAGTTGATTAATTAGGTAGGGTATAATGTATTTTAACGTTCTCCTACCATGTAAATTAAAATATTTTGGAAGTAACAATTTGGCATTAGTGACACTACGAGTTTTCATTTCATTTTTTTGTAATATTTTAGTTTTCTTAAGATTTTCATTAAAAAATTCTTCGGTTAATAATGTCATTTCAATTTTTTCGTGTATTGGTATAATTTTACAGTGCTCAAATAATTTATGGTAATAATTTTTTTTTTTTTTTTTCATTAAGGCCTGTATGTTAATCAATTTTATGAGTAATATGTTTTGCAGAAGGTCACTTACATGAATTTTTACAACAGCTCTCGTACTTCAAGGGCCGGTATTTCAATAGTCTGATAACTTAACTGAGGAATAAATGTGACATTTTACAGATTTTCTATAGGTACTACTACAACTGTCAAAATTTCAAACTTATTCCTCAGTTAAAAGTTAACTGGCTATTGAAAGACCGAACCTAACTCAAAGAAAATCGATTAGTAAGCGTTTGAAATCGAAAGGACGAAACAAAAATTCTAAAAATCCATTAAATATTCATCCCTCATTACAGTCATTGTGATATAAGAATGTGCATCTTCAATGCATTACGGTACCGTCTTATAAGCTTTTAAGAAATTACCGTTTTGCAAACCCGGTCTGCCATATCAATTATCTACATAAACATTTGGTCACCAACAAAATACGAATTGTCACGTCAAAAAGTCAAAATGCATAAGAAAGACGCCCAGATTTTGGGGGCACATGAATTATGTAGGTATTCATTCGTCTATATAACTGTAAAACAATGCTATTCATGTGTTCCCACATGATCGATTGGACGGAGTTGTGAAATAAATACGGCTTGTCTCTTTGCGCTTCGTCGTGATGTCGTGACTTCGTTTGTTTGTGTCTGGATGAATCTTTTGGGGAGATCAATATGTTGAAAAGTCCATAGTTAGTAGAAATCGCTTATTATAGCATGAGAGAACATACGTGTAAAGGAAGCTATGAACAAAGTTCTCATTCATCTTCCCTTTGCCCCTGTCGCAACCTAGTGTTAGGAACGAGTAGCCCCAATGATCCCAGTATTTGTGGGTTATTTAGCATACCACGGAACACAAGGAATACATACTTAACTAAAGCGAAGTTTCGCCTTACCTCCAACTTATAGTAACCATTCCTATTTCAAAAAGAGTTGGATACGTTCATAATCTTGCTTAATAATATCATGTTTTGATCTAATCATTAACTAAACGACAACACAATTCACCAATATAAAGTACAAGGCAATTTACTAATGTAAAGGACAACACTATTCACCAATGTAAAGGACAACACAATTCAACCATGCAAAGGACAACACAATTTACCAAAGTAAAGGATAACACTATTCATCAATGTAAAGGACAACACAATTCACCAATGTAAAGGACAACACAATTCACTAATGTAAAGGATAAAAGTATTCATTAATGTAAAGGACAACCCAATTCACCAATGTGATGTATAACACAATTTACCAATGTGATTAGCTTAAGACAAGAAGCGCCCTCTTAGGGTATTCCACCACTTTAATGAGTATGAAGTTCACCAAACTATGCCACCGCATGTTATTTCTACTTCTTCTTCTATCGTGTCAACAGCTACATAATGATAATAGCTCATGCCGTGGGGAAAAGATTAGCCAGTCAGCAGGTTGGTAACGGGGCTGCCCAGGGTACGCCGGACAATCAATTAAATATCGTCACTCGTGGAGGCTCTTTTTTCATTTCTTCTAATCTTAGCAGAAAAGCTTTACATTAGGATCTGCGCTTGTAATCCATAACCCCAATTCCATACTAAACTAATGACCATATTTGTATCATTTGAACTAATTACATATTGAACTAATTTAGTAGTAGTAGAGCTTCACGTTCCTTCTGAAAGAGTTTTTCCACAGATTTACCATCCATAGATATGATAACATTTTTGCTTTTCTGGGACAGTACTACAACCGTACCTAGGGCCTTACTCCCGACTGGATCGAGTGCTGTATCAATTAAATTGGAATTCGAGTTAGTGTCAAATCGTACTGCATTTTTCAAAGCTCGAACCAATCGGGAGTAAGGCCCCTGTTTCTGCCGCCAAATAGTGATGCTTGCATTGCTGTGTTCCGGTGTAAAGATGATAATAAAATGCAAAAAAGCTATAGCCAATACAAAAATTATAATATACATATGTGTGAATAGTTAGTGCATAAAGAAAGGCATATGTACTTTTAGTATTTATTATGTAATTTCAATAACATGATAAGTAGGTACTTTCAATATCATAAATTAAATAGGAAGACATTTGAAAAAATAAAACAGACTGCCGTTATTCTTGGGACCACAGACGTATTCATTTGCCTTCGGCGCATCTAAATTAAGAAATGAATCAAAATTAACAAAGCTAGGAATTATAAATTGAAAATCATTAATATTTTAATTAAAACTTTGTCTTCTTAATGGCATTGAAATCAATCAATAGAAACAGAAACAGAGCGGTGGTAAATGTTATCTTTGTTCTTAATTAAAAATAAGTCGTAAAGTTTGAAGTTTATTTACAAACTAGCTTCTACCCGCTGCTTCGCGCGTGTAGGTAATTCGGTTTATCACAGAAAGACGTTAGCGCATCCCTTGGAAACTTTGGTGGACTTTTCTGTTTTTTTTTTGTCTCTGGTGCTTAATATCTCTTACCCCTGCTAGTTATACCTAATAAATAACATACGAATGTTTTGGCCAATGTTAATGTTGTTGTTTTTTGTTGTTTTTTATGTTTTTGTTTCAATGTTTGCTTTTTCATGTTTTGGATCATTTTATAGGCACGCGACACAACCGCTATTTCCCTGAATTTTAAATCTGTAATATCTTCGAAAACATTCATTTAAATTACATGCTGTAAAGGGCCATATTGATCTATATTAAATGCACAATGTATTTAAGATACTTAATTGGATAAGGATTAGTGCTATATTGCTTAAAATCGCTTCGTAAATAAGCCATTATTTCTCGTAAAAAGTAAAAGATAAAAAATGGTTATTGTGGGTTATCCCTAAGAGATAGACATATACCTGCGGACTTTTTTGTAGACCTTTTTAAGTTGTACAATACTGTAGTACATTGCTTTGATCTATCTCTTAGGGTTCAGCCAGCGTTTGCAATGTAAGCTCGAAAAAATGTGTTTATTTACGACATCACATTGGAAACCTCTAAAATTATCAGTGTTTCTCTACTATATTATGCATGTATTATACATATAAACCTTTCTCTTGAATCACTCTATCTATTAAAAAAACCGCATCAAAATCCGTTGCGAAGTTTTAAATATCTAAGCATACATAGGGACAGACAGACAGCGGGAAGCGACTTTATTTTATACTTTATATGTAGTGATAGTGATGAATAGCTTTGAAATAGCACAACATACATTTTACCACAAAATAATAACAGTTCACCTAACTTATTACAAATCATTACTTCTTAAATAGACAAGTTCAATGTCATACAAGTTACTACCATTAATAGCCCGAGGTGGTCAATACAAAACCAGCATAAGTAGACCATTTGTTCTCTTTAACGAAAGTTGGAAGAACTTTAATTCGAGCAGATACGGAGGTCATTAAAACCGGTTATGGCTGATGATTGTGCCTCAAAGCTCTTGTAACGAACCTTAATATTTGCTCTCGTTTTTCAAAATTGATCTTTATTTCTTAACCAATAAGGTTTATCGAGGAAAGACAACACCTACGCCCAGGTGTTTGATGAGAAAAAAACTCAATGAGATATGATGATTAAATATTTTTTTCGAGAGTTTTATGAACGAAATTTTACTCATTATGTGTAACTTCATTATAGTTGTGATCGTGTAGGTATCTTCAATACATGTTGAATTTTCGTCTACTACTATTAAATTGTTTATAGTATTCGTTTGTATATGTATTTGTATTTATTGTGGCACAGACATGTTACAGACATAAAAGTTACAAATTTATATGCATAAATTAACAAATATTGGTACAAGTTATATACTGTTTGGTACATAAAAAGGAAACCCTCAGCTATAAGTACCAGTAACCTTTAGCCAAACTCGCACCATCGCGAGCCATATCTTACCTAAAATCAATCATCTAATCTAAATTAGTTAAGTAGTAGGTAGGTATACATTTGATCATAGAAAAACAAAAAAAGCAATTGTCTAGTGATGTCATCTTTATTTTTAGTAGATTTAAATTTAGAAATTTTATAATAATAATGTTATCAATATTGGTCCTTTAACATGTGCAGTAGAATATTTTCGGGTGTAATTTTTTCTTATGCCTTTTCTTTCTATGGAAATTGAAAGGCCCTCAGAAATACAGACAATTCAAAGTCGCCAGCGAATTATACCATAAAATTAGCTGATTTTATATACCAGAGTACTAACTAAGTACTACACTAGTATTATTAGTATACTAGGGTGTTCAATTAGTCTTGTGGGGTGCTTTAAAAGAATCTCCACGAGTAGCGATATTTAATGGATCGTCCACCATGGGCAGTCAGCCCCGCTACCAACCTGCTGATTAGCTAATATTTGTCCCACGGCATAAGCCATTATTATTATGTAGCTCATGTCGACACGATAGAAGAAGCAGAATAAGTCTGGTCATGTGATCATTTAACATATTTTTTCAAAATAGCTTTCTTGTCATAAAACAATTATCAATAAAGCTTAGCAATAGTTTAGCAATCAAATCGAGTTTTTCCTTAAACACCCAAAAAAATACTCTTCCGTCCAGAACTTTTAAATAGAATTCGACCATCTGCGTATTATTATTTATTCTGTGCATCTGGTGGTCAGATATTGCAAATACAACAGGTGTGGTCTTTTCAATGACCACATAAATAAATTAACGTACTTCTATAACCGTCATTTTCAACGTATCATCCATTATGTTCTGTCAAATAAATATAACAACTTCCGTTCCCTAAGGGTTGGTACACTTGGTACTCACAGCAATCTGTTTCATCTACTTTCCCTAAGGCGGTCTTCAAACTATTGTTGCTTGACCCCTATTGATTTGTAAATATCTGCACTCCGTAATTATTATCGTGTATAGTAATCAATGATCGGGTTATGTTACTCCAGCTAAGATTAAGTGCGTAGATGAGGCGGATCGCAAAAAATAAGTAGGCTAGGTATTGATTTTTTGCAGCCGTAAGTCCGTCCTCGATTACAAGGTGAATATAACCCATAGACCAGTAAGCCTCTAGACGCCGCTTAGCTGGACACCCCCGGTCAGAACGCATATGCTCTACCACTGCATATCATACGTCACTCCGCCAATCGGAACGTCACTCAGTCAGCGAGCGGCACCAATCATAAGGAATCATACCACCGAACTTTTGAGCCGGCCAATCATAACGCGCCGTCCGCCCCCCTGACCCCACCAACGTTTTACGACTGCGTTTGAATACAAAACTTTGTTTATGCGGAGTCTTGAAGCTTACTGGTCTGTGATATAACCTCAAGTATTAAATATTTAAATAAATAAATATTTTTGGGACATTTTTACACACACCATCTAGTCCCAAACTAAGCAGAGCTTGTGCTATGGGTACTAGACAATGGATATAATACATATATACTATTTTTTTTGTAAATACATACTTATAATACATAATAAACACCCAGACCAACACAAACACTTATGGAGTAATGACATTTGAAACAATTTTGAGATATTTAATTACCAGAGAAGTTTTTGTTTCCTTTTTTAGTAAGTGTAAAGCGTTGTTTAGCTTCTGTGTACAAATTACATCAGAATGTAATGAAAAAAGTAAAGAAAATTCTGATTTTTCACTATATCCTAAAAATGTGAAAGTTTGTTAAGATGTTTGGATATTTGTTACTCAATCACGCGTAAACCGTTGAGCGAATTTAGATGAAACTTGGCTACAGATAAGTCATAACCCGGATCAACATTTAAGCTACTTTTAATCCCGAAAAGATAAACAGTTCCCTAGGGGTGTACGATAATATATTTCTGCGATAAACCGATTCACCTGCCAGGTGGACCGACGACCTAAAGAACGTGGCTGGGGGGGACTGGATGCGGAAGGCAGAGGACCGAGTGTTGTGGCGCAACTTGGGAGAGGCCTATGTCCAGCAGTGGACTGCGATAGGCTGAGTTGATGATAGAATGTGTGGAAACCGGTAACCGCCTAAGCGCGAATTTTAGTACATTTTCATAAGACTTGTTCAGGTGGGCATTTCACCTCCAGTCATTTAACCACTCGTGCGCTGGGGATCTTAACCAGTTTTCTCAAAAAATTTAAATAATTGGGAGAAACAGGAAAGCTGCCCTTGCTCTTGCCCTTTTAGACCCCGAAACTTTGCATCCTAAATCTTCGTCATATACTACTGACGCAATAATTGTTATATTTGCTGTAGGAGAAAAATGCTCAAAGTTACAGACACTTCGTCAAAGTAAATAACGCTATTCCAGCACCACTACCGCTGGTGTATCGCTTAACACCAGTTGAGGTAGCGGTGATGATGATGGTAAACCGATTTATACGCGGGGGATGCCGCGGAACAAGACTAGTTTAAAATAAAAGAATGTAGATGCAGTTTGGATATTTTAACCATAAGTACGTAAAGTTGAAAATTACGTAAAATCAACAAACCACGTAAAGTTAGCTCACATTAGGCGGCAGATTGTGAGCAAACATTTCGTTTGGTTTGAACTGTCCATAAATGATTAAATGGATCATTGCACTTTGAGATCAGACAGCAAGCCTACCTGACTTATCTATTCGATATTTACGACTGGCGCCAAGCTGCAAACCTAAACTTATTAATTCTCAGATCAATACTTTATCTTTATCGTAAATATTAGTTGTCATATCTGCTAAATGTTTAATACTTGCACCTACAGAAATGATCGCAATCAAATAAAATAGAACGATGTATACAATTATAATGAACTCACAATGAAAATTATCGCTCCAGATTCAATACAATGCTTTGTTCAACAAATTAGCTATACCATACTGTTTTAGTTAATACAATAGACAATATAATCGTGTTAAACAAGTAATGGATATCTAACAAAGATATTGATACGGAGATCGTGAGATACAAAACGTTTATTGATATTGCTCATAATGGAATTTTATTATTATAATTTATATCGTTGAAAGCGATTCGTGATTTACGAATTAGGTATAATTGTGTAGTTGATGGGTCTTTCAGATTGATCTTTGTGGTTTTAGTAATTTAGAAGGAGAAGTTACGAGAAAGTGATTATAATAATGATGCTGAAATGCGTCAGGATATTTGATACTAGTTTTTAAACATAGGTAACTAAGTACTTGTATTAGCAGTAATTTGTGGCGCAATTTCGCAATTTATATGTCCAGGTGAATAGCAATAGGTTAACGCACAGGCCGTTAGAAATAACTATTATAAACGTTATTGGGTATAATCATAGAGGGTTTAGGAAGGCTTAATTGTGATGCATTCATTATGGTCATGACATGAGCCAGAAGAGTGATAACGAAATCTGTGTAACATGTATTTCGATAATCATAGCAAACGATCTTGTGTAGTGTATGGATATTATCAAAAAAAAACTGGCTAAGTTCGAGTCAGACTCGCACATCGACGGTTCACATCACAGCTCTTTGTGAGGTTCAAAAAAGTGGAAAGATCTTACCGGGGAAGTACTACCTCCGTACCTAATTCTGCTGCCAAACAGTAATGCTTGCATTGCTGTGTTTTTGTTTCACTAGTTTACTTACCAATAAGAAAATAAGTTTAACCGGATTACATTATTTAAATTGGGTTTTTGACGTTTTAAAAGCTTTACAGCGTTCGTGGTCGCAGGAACACTAGATGACAAGCGTCACAACATAACAAACATAAACAAAATGATACTGTAAGCGACTACTGTGTGCATCGAAACGAATTTAATTAATTAAAAATTGTACGGGGGTTTTTTTTAATACTTGTAAAGGCGCTTTGTCATCTTATTTTTCCTGCGACCACGAACGCTGCAAAGCTTTCAAAACGTCAGGAAAATCAATTTAAATAATCATCATCATCAACTCAGCCTATCGCAGTCCACTGCTGGACATAGACCTCTCCCAAGTTGCGCCACAACACTCGGTCCTCTGCCTTCCGCATCTAATGCGATCTAATATACGCGATGTAATCTTGTTTTTAACCGACTTCAAAAAAAGGAGGAGGTTATGTATTCCGCGGGTTTTTTTTTTTTTTTTTTTTTCATATATGTACACCGATTACTCCGAGATTTGTGGGCCGATTTACGTGGTTGTTTTTTTATTTGGTAGAGAATGTCCGCGCGGTGGTCCCATATAAATTTTATTGACTTCGGTTGAGTAGTTTATTTTAGCTTCGCCTATCTAGATGATCTGCTCATTGGTTCGTTTTTCTGAGAATTCTTGGCCGATATGCGTGTTTTTTTTTCACGATAGTGATTGGACATTTGGAAGAACATGAGCGAGACCTTTGCCCAGCAGTGGGATAGCAAAGGTTAATAAAAAAAAAATCTCTAATTGGTTATATAAACATTTATGAATCAACCCTCAACTAAAAAGTATGAAAAAAAAACTTTAACAAAAAATAAAACCGACTTCAAAAACCTTAACTAAAAAGTAAAAAATAATCATTGTATGTATTTTAAAATCTTAACATAAACAACATTTTGAAGGCGGCGCGTGATTTTCATGTACGTTCACATAAACTGTTTTTACTATAGATATTGCGCTCGACTGTACATTACATGACGCAAAGGGTCAACCACGCGCCGCCTTAAAAATGTTGTTTATGTTAAGATTTTAAAATACATACAATGATTATTTTTTACTTTTTAGTTAAGGTTTTTGAAGTCGGTTTTATTTTTTGTTAAAAAGTTTTTTATCATAATGTGTAGTGATCGCGAAAACCTAATAAATTATAACTAACCAATGTTCTTTAAAAGACTTGGTAAAACCAAAGGTTATCAAGTACCTAATTTCGTCAAACAGGGGCTAACTAGAAGCACGTACCGACAGTGCGTACAGGCCAATTTAGTCGCAACACAGCTTTAACGAGCTTGTCCATGAAACCTTTACTTACGCCCATAATTACCGATATTCACACCGATATTATAGTTCGGAGAGTTAAGGAGACTACACATTGTGTTCCTCTGTCCCCCATCTGTGGCAAAGGGCAGATACAGTGGCTCTCCATTGCGCTGTCATTGGCAGTAAACTTGACTTCACTCCAGGTCAGCCCAATTTTCTTGGCCTCCGATACCGCCACCAAGTTTGTTTTGGTCGTCCACGCTCGCGCGTAGGAGACTATATACTTGAGGTTATTTGATTACATTTGATTTAATTGATGAGAGACATTAGAGGTGGTCAGCACAAAAGTGGCATTTCCATACACAATTGAAAATCATGTGTCTGGAAATTATAGGCAGACACTCTTGCGCTCACGGCCTCATTTATACTTTATTTATTAATAAAACAGTCGCCAATAACGCCTGACCTGCACTGCTTCTTAGTGTTAGGACAGCTTTATGTTCTAGACCCAGCTTTATGTCCTAGACCTATCTAAATGATACAAAACTGAGACACATATCACACTTATTCATGCAAAGATGGCAAGATAATAATAATATAAAATGAGTCACTGTGTTTTCTTCAGAGTTTTTCAAGTTCCTTCTTTATGTATTTTTATTGTCTTTTTACTTGTATGTCCTGTGTCTTGTTTTGTACAAAATAAATGTTTTATCTATCTATTTTATCTATCTATCACAAAGCAGTGATCGTGATTTCAATTGTAACTGATATTCCACACACTTTCTGAACTTGCTTAGTCCTGGCGTGTAGTAGACTCTAGACTCAAAAGTCGTGCTTCTTGTCGGCTAAACCGATTCGGCATTAACAAGAGTGTATATGTATACTCCCTAAGATTCCCTACTGTGTAGATTTATATGGTCACGGCTTAAACAGAACAGACTATTGTTTCCTAAAACTGGCTGCGTTATTTATACGTTTATTGTATGAGTAATTAATTTTGAGGTGCATTTTTCAACTCCAAGATTTTTATTGCATTTTTCCTGGTATGTTTAATGTTGAATTATCATGTATGTTTAGAATCGCATGTCATTAAGTTGAGTCTAGCATAAGTGTGAGAAATTTTTAAGTATCATAGCCATAAAAATCTAAATAATAAGGTAATAGAAAGTTATCTACTGTCTTTTACTACGGGAACGCATGTCGTCGGTTTTCCGCTACCAACACATAAATACGCAATCACGCCCACCATGTTTCTAGCATTCAATGCAAAAGAAATCAAGTCTAAAAAAAGTCCGCTGCTAGATATGCTGCAAAATACAATTTTAGTGACTCTGCGTTCAAAACAACACTGATGATCAAGCCATTTTCGCGAACTGATGTACTAAAATACACCTTTATTCGGCGACAAGATCACGTGCCTTTGCCACTACTATTACCTTTATTTAGATTTCTATGACCATAGTCGCTCAGCGAGCTATGGAGCGAGCTATGCTTGGAGTTTCTTTGAAGGATAAAATCCGTAACGAGGTTATCCAGATAAGAACCGGAGTGACCGACATAGCGTGTAGGATCAGTAAGCTGAAGTGGCAGTGGGCTGGCCATGTCTGTCGAAGGACCGATGGCCGCTGGAGCAGACGAGTCCTTGAGTGGAGACCGCGAATCGGCAAACGCAGCGTAGGGCGCCCCCCCGCCAGGTGGACCGACGACCTGAAGAACGTGGCTGGGGGGGACTGGATGCGGAAGGCGGGGGACCGAGCGTTGTGGCGGAACTTGAGAGGCCTATGTCCAGCAGTGGACTGCGATAGGCTGAGTTGATGATGATAATCATAGCTATGTGCATTCAAAGTATCTATGTTTTATCGATCGACGTTGTCCTAAGTGATAAATCGTTTCCGACCACCATTTACTTATATGCGCCGTTGTATGTTATCTTGTCGCTCTTAAAGCTCGTGCTGTCGAAGAAATTCATCTATCGCTAAATTACACATACATCCATAACATTACGCCTGTATGCCCCAAAGGGTAGGCAGAGGTGTATATATACCTTTCTTTTTCGTGGGGAAAATCCTCATGGTCGCACTCCGCCCGGGGAAGGCGGAGCCAGTGTCGGACTCTTACCGACTAAAAACCACCACGGTGTTCTTGTGATTATACTTATCTACAATAATTTTAATTTATAATACACCGAGCAAAAGGTTTGAGTTGTAAGTTCTTTCTTATAGTAAACTTTGATACAACATCACTACAATCCAGCTTTCCTCATCCTTACTTACCATAGTATAACCACATCATTTTAAACAATGACTGGCTCACATTTAATGGTGTAGCTAGAGAAAGCAGAAACTGCCATCAAGTTTGATGTGGGAGTTTAACATACAAGTGGCTGTGGTGTGCATTTAAATCTGTGAAATATAACAATGTGCATAGAATACAATTTTCAGTTCTCAGTTGCAAATAATAGGTTTCTAGTCTTATTTCCACATCTAGTGACATCTAGTGAAACAATAAATCTTTCGAAATGCATCTAGCGTGAGGCGTGACGCACAAAAACACCAAAAATGTGAACAAATACATTGAAACAGGAACCCAAAATCAAAAAGATATGCGATAAGGAGAAGAGAAAAAGAAGAAGAGTATGTAGAAGAGTATTTCGGACTCTTGCTGACCAAAAAAAAGTTTTCGTCCTGAGCACAAAAGTGAATACACTGCAGATTTGTGGATATAATATCACAATAAGTGATAATGTGTTTTCTCATCATCATCATCATTCCAGCCGAAAGACGTCTACTGCTGGACATAGGCCTCCCCCAAGCATCGCAACAACGACCGGTCCTGCGCTTTCCGCATCCAGCGGATTCCCGCGCCCTTCACCAGCTTGTCGGAGTTTTTCCATAAACCTACTTAATAAGCCTAGTGACGGTAACATAAGCCTATTATTGAATTAATAAGTTAATTATGTGGGAAATCAACCATAGATCTTTTTATAAATAAATCGTCAGTCCGTCTAGCAAGCGTATGTACGGAGAAACGCTAGCATCATTATAAAAAGTATGAAATAAACAAGGAATTATGGACTCTATGTGGATATCTTAGAGCTTATAATAGGATGGATAGTTTTGTCCAATGGTAAGAATCTGTGTGAAACGTATGAATATATTTCACGCTAAGATATTAGGGGACTGGGGCGATATATACCGTTTTACTGTATGTACCACTATATCTGTTAATATAATAAAAATATTTTGTAGTGAACATCATTTTCTCTTCTGAACTCACTGGGCGGAAAATGTTCATGTACCAGCTTTCCGAAGCTGGCATTTAATTTCTAATTGAAATTGGTGCGATAAGAATCGTTTAATTGATCGCGGCCGCCGCCGTTTTCGTACTACGTCATCCAAGTCGGAATACGTGACCTTGCCAGTATAAAGGTTAAAGGTAAAAGTAAAAGCCAATGTACATCTCCAAATCTTACAAAAGATTTTAATGGCATCCGAAAAGTATTAAAGTTGTATAAACAACTAAAAAAAAAGTACAGAAACTTTGCGGATGCCATTAAAAAAGTCTTGGAGATGTATATTAGCTGTTACTTAGGTAGTTGATGAACTGGCTAGAGCTGGTGCTGAAAGCCCCACTGTGGTCCCGGAGCCAATATGTGGTATTCCTAAATGCACCACTACAGCCCACCTTAAAAACTAAGAACCTGACCAAAGTGTAGCCTTTCGACCTGACCAAAGTGTAGCCTTTGGAAAAAAATCCCAGGCCAAGAACACTCGAAAGCGCTTCTAGTGGGCTTCAAGAAAAGGTTTACGAAAGAAGCGCTTTCTTTGAACAGGAATAATCCTGACATAAAAATCCTGACAAGAACCCTTACTAGGCACTGCAAGCTGAATAAACACCTTCACAGGATGGGCCTCAGTGATACCACAGTTTGCAGGTTTTGTCGCTAAAAGGAAGAGACGTCGACCCATATTCTATGCGAGTGTGATGCAGTGCACCACATGAGAAGCCGGCATATTGGAGGCCACGTCATCTCAACGTAGGAGACCAAATCCTCCTCCTCCAAAGTCATGTCGACTTCATGATTGAGTTGCAGCTTGGGGAAGTGCTGTAATGCTGCAAGAGGCGTCACAATAGATCTTACCAGGTCGCAGTGGCTTAGGGGCGTTCAACACCTCTTTCCTCAAATAAATAATACTCGGGTAGTGTGCAATATAGTCGTGACAATAGAGATAATTTAAAATGTGCTTCGAATATTTTCTTCGGCGGGTCCACTCCCAGAAAATTGACACTGAAACTGTCAAATATCATCTCATTATTGTCCCACATGGGCACGGGTCTCTTCTCGGAATGATCCACGACAACAGCCTAGTCTGGGTTGGCAGACTACACATGCACACCATCGGGAACTTTATGAAGCGCTCTAGAAAATTGACACTGAAACTGTCAAATATCATCTCATTATTGTCCCACATGGGTACGGGTCTCTTCTCGGAATGATCCACCACAACAGCCTAGTCTGGGTTGGCAGACTACACATGTACACCATCGGGAACTTTATGAAGCGCTCTTAAGGTTTCTTCACGATGTTTTCCTTTTTAACCGTCTTCAAAAAGGAGGAGGTTCTATGTTCGACTGTATTTTTTTCATATATGTTCACCGATTTCTCCGTTAATTGTAGACCGATTTTGAAAATTCATTCTTTCTTTGAAAGGGTATTCTCCCGAGATGGTCCCATTTAAATTTAGTGAAGATCTGATGAAGGTCTTCGAAGTAACTCGAAGGAACTCTTCAATGCATAACAGAAAATCACCCACGATTGCAGCAATCGCTTGCCCATCTATTGTTTATGGTGTCCGTCAAAATGAAGGGACCAAGTCTTGGATTTCAAATCTACATACATAAAAGTTTAATACTGTTATTCTACTATTTGCTACCTATGCAATAATTTTAGCTACCTCAATGTATACATAATAATTTAACAAAATACTTGGTCCCTCCATTATGACGTCAAAATGGAGGGACCAGATGGATAGGCTGCTCACAGGAATATCCTACCAATTTAGTGTTACAATACCTTTATTCTACCTTAAAAATATTGAATTAGATTTTCCCTAACATGAATCGTTTGAGAAACATTGACAATAAACGATGGTCCCTCCAATTTGACGATTCAAAAATATTGTCTGACATGTTAATGGATCTTTTATTTTTCGAAGTATTTATATTTAATACCCTTTTGCTACCTTAAGATTTATATAAAATTTCTTTTGTTAAAGTTGAACTTTATGTACAAATTAAAAAACAAAAAATATTAGTTATTTTTATATTTGTATACTAGCAGTGCCCGCGACTTCGTCCGCGTGGATGTCGGAAAGTAACAACATGTCGTATTCATATAAACATTGTCGTAATTTTCTATAATTATCTACTGATGTCTTTTAGTTCTTTTTTAGAAAACTTTGTAGTAAAGTAGCAAAGTCATTCTTTATTAGTAGGTATACGGAATAGGCCTATGTCCAGCAGTGGACTGAGATAGGCTGAGTTGATTGATTGATACGGAATAATATAACACTATAATATTATTTATACTTTGTTCACTGGGAAAACATTTTAGCAATTAATAAATGTTTCCTTTGTATTGGAAATGATTTAATTCCTTCTGTTTTACATTTAATTTGTTCAAATGATGAAAAGGGAAATAAAACTGTTTATACTTGCCACTGAAGGCAAGTTCGATTCCAGTATAAAACGTAGTGTCTGTAAACGCACGCACATTACAGGAGAAATTCTATTGTGCAGACAACGTTACAAAAAATGTGAACTAAGGACGTAAAAAACTACAACACCCAATATTTAATATGTAATGTCATACTTATACCTAATGGCGATGGCCGTTTTGCGCGGGTGTGACGCATATCTTACCACTTGAATATTTGTACCAGTATTGTTTTCTTTTTTTTTTTCTCTATAATTTTGGTAAGTTTGTGCGTAGACGCAAATAAATATATTTTCTTTCTTTCTTTCTAATTGGAAAATGCTGTTCCAAATAAAAACCCTAAATAATGAAACCGGTGACAAAATTATACATCTATCAAACTATGCTTAGGACCCGCGTTCAATGCGTATTCATGTCCTAGCTAGATGATGGTTGACTGTTACATACACATCGATATCTCTCTGAATCCAGAAACGTATGTTAAACTGTCAGTCCCGGTAGTCATAAGAATTAATCGACAGGTATTTCTTGAAACTTACAATATTGGTTTCCCCAAGTAATCGAATTGTAGGAGGTAAGACAGTAAGAGTCGCGCCACATAAAATAGTTTTTTTCAACCTGTTAGGAAAAGGCTGTGTTGATGATGATCTATTTCGGCTGTGATGTTTTTCATGAGCTTAGTATCCATTTGATGTGATTTTTTATTCAAACAATAGATACGACATCTTTACGCATTGCTATGAAGTTTTGGTTGATTTAGGCGCGGGTTTCTTGATAGATTTTTTTATTTTTCCTCGGCATGTCGTTGACTTCACCTTTTTTTTGTGACGGGTGCGGTTCCACAAATTATAACTTCAATGCAACGGCAAATATAGCGCTAGATCCTCATCATCATCATCATCATCATTCCAACCGAAAGACTGCAGGACATAGGCCTTCCCCAAGCATATGTTGGGGGGATATTCAATAATCACAATAAATAGAGCTAGATAGCACATTTCATTCCAAATAAAACAGTATATCAATTGTTAGGATATCTTTTAATATGAATTAATTCACATTTTTCCGAACAGCTCATCTTAATTTGCTCAAAAACTCATCTAACTTTGATGACTTTTATTATTATTGTGTTTAGAATACCTTCTTTACTTTTATGATACATGTGTTTTGTTTGTACAGTGTTTAGATACTGAGCATCATAATTTTTTTCGGAACATGTTTTCGTGTCTATTGTCTATGACTTTAGCCTACATACCACCTTGTACCATATGAGTAAACGTGATTATACCAATGATAAAAACCTGCATATCTGAGAGTGTTTGCAGTCTGCCAACCAGTACCAGGCAAGCGTGTTAGATTAAGTTACCTAATTCTCATTCTGAGAAAAAGGAAGACCGTGCGTCATAAAATATTGACTACACTAACAATAGACAAAATGATAAAAAAAAAATCTAAAACATAACTTCATCACAAAAAACAAACCTAAAATCTAAGACGGAAGCTGGGATTCGATTTCAGAACAAACATTCGCAAGACATCCGTGAGGACGCTAGGCAAATTAGTAATTACCTACGAAATACGCGTTCTGGTTTAAAAAAACTGTTGTTTAGCTTCCTTGAGATATAGCGTGATGGTCGATAAAAAAAAATGATTCTTTTAACATAATGGTGACAATTATGGGTAAGTATATAAATTGAAACATATCATAATATTTGCTGTAAAACAGCTTTATAGACATAATGTGGTATTACTCACCTCCCATGCACAAAAGCGTGATGATTTGCAGACTATAAATAACCTGAGCCGGTCTGTAACGGCAATTTTTGCCAAATTTCAACTAATTCACCAGTAGTTTTGGCGTTTATCTATTAAAAACAGACAGCAACTCTAAAAATTGCAATTTATCGTTCCTAGTAAGCATAGCAATTATTATAAAAAAACAGTTTTCAGTTTTTTCTTTATAAGGATTTTATTGTATGTATAGATAAGTAAAGTAGTCGTTGTTTTATGCACTCAAAAGTACCGACTTAATTTATGACCGCACCCACTCATCTAAAACAATGGAGGTCCAACTAAATTTCGGCTTTTGTTTCCTTGCAGGTGTGCGCCAAACTTATATTTTTTTTCTTGTAAATAATTATTGTGATGTTACTAAGTCGTTGGCACATAATAAAGTACTTGCCTGGTATTACTCTAATGTATATTAAACAGACAAACATAAAAAAACTCGAAATTTATTTTCTTACTTATTCTTATTCCTCCCTATTAATTTTTATGCAAAAATATACAATGTACAGACACGTCAGACTTACATTCTTATTATATGTATATAGAATAGATATAGATTTCATTACTTACAACCTCTTATAACTCATGTCATTCATCCATTTTATTCATCGCCGGCCACCACTCGTTTCGTGCCCTCAGCCTTAGCGCTACCTATTATTGTGTAATAGTACGACATGTAAGCAAACTTTAAATTGACATAACTTCTGATAGAGTGAACCGATTTTTATCAAATAAAGACTAAGTGTAACCTCAAAGTATGCCCAATAATTTTGTTACAAATTATTTCAAATAAATCCAGTAGTTTTAACGTGATGCGCGTTCAAACAAACAGACAAACAGACAAACATTAAAAAAAATCTCGAAATTTATTTTATTACTTATTCTTATTCCTCCCTATTTTTTTTTTTGCAAAAATATACAATGTACAGACACGTCAGACTTACATTCTTATTATATGTATAGATTTCCCAAAGGTTGCCTGGAAGAAATTGCTGCTTAGCAATTAGGCCACCTGTTGCATTTATTTATTTTGATTGTTATGTGTCCTATAATAGTAGGTAAAGTCGTTGTTATAAAATACAGGATGTCCCATCGCTATGC
Source organism: Asteroscopus sphinx (assembly GCA_949699075.1). Lineage (NCBI taxonomy): Eukaryota > Metazoa > Arthropoda > Insecta > Lepidoptera > Noctuidae > Asteroscopus > Asteroscopus sphinx. The sequence goes on from OX453013.1 coordinate 21,380,479, forward strand.
TTTATGGAGGGAATGTACTTTGAATATTAGAAATATGAAATTCTACTAGGAGACTTCATTTTTAGGGTTCCGTACCCAAACAGTGCCAACGGGACCCTATTACTCTCGCTACGCTGTCCGTCCGTCGGTCCGTCTGTCTGTCGCAGAGCTGTGTCTTTGTAACGGTAATAGATAACCAGTTGAATTTTTCACAGAAAATGTGTTACTATGGTGCATAATACGACAAATACTATCAAAAGTCTAAAATCAAAAGAGTTTCTTGTATGAGGACCATACAAGAAACCTCAAAAAACGAGTGTGTGTTGTTAGACCACACGACTGAACAAAAACTTCACTAACTTATATCTCTCTCAATACTATTTCAATGAGAACAAAGGAATGGCGGCGCGGCACGCGTACCTCGTTCCTCGCGTCCCATAATACCTCCTCCGTTCACCTCACTTTTCGTAACGCATTCACCAGCTTACTCCCCAAGTCAAACGTGCCTAAAGAAAATTACTTCGAAAAATTATTTTTTTCAACGTTTTTTCTTCATCTTCTATCTTCAAAATGGTATACATACCAGCGTCAAACTTGGTCTGATTTTAGTGCATACTATGTAGTTTAATCAGACCACAAATACTAAAAATGAGGCAAATATAGACATTTATAGTGGTACCTGCGTAAGAAATAGATGCAAAAATTCATATTTTGATGAACTCTCGTAAATTAAATCAGTTTCTGTGGGGTATCCAGGTGATGGGTAGTACGGAACCCTTACTGTGTAAGTCTGACTCGCACTTAAGGGTTCGGTACCGAAAAGCTGTAAATTAAATAAGTTTCAGGTCGATGGGTCGTACCCTTACTGCGTGAGTCCGACACGCACTTGGCTGTTTTTTTTAATAACATATTTTTTCAAAAGTGTTTTTCTTAAGCCAGGAATCGAACCACCAGTAACGGAAAAAATATCGGCCTGTATTTTTATGCTTTTATTTGCTTTTTTAGGGTTCCGTACCCAAAGGCTGCCAACAGGACCCAATTACTCTCGCTACGCTGTCCGTCCGCCCGCCTGTCTGTCACATGGGGACCCCCTTTGGTTTGAAACTTTTTTTATTTTTAGTATTTGTCGTGATAGGCACCATAGTAACACATTTTCTGTGAAAATTTTAACAGGTTACCTTTACAAAGATACAGCCCTGTGACAGACAGACGGACGGACGGACAGCGTAGCGAGAGTAATTGGATCCTGTTGGCACCCTTTGTGTACGGAACCCTAAAAATGAAGTCTCCTAGTGGAATTTCATATTTCTAATATTCAAAATACATTCCCTCCATGAAGCATAGCGATGGGACACCTGTATTTTATAACAACTACTTTACCTACTATGATAGGACACATAACAATCAAAATAAATAAATGCAACAGGTGGCTTAATTGCTAAGCAGCAATTTCTTCCAGGCTACCTTTGGGAAATATACAAATATAAAAAATAATTAATATTTTTTGTTTTTTAATTTGTACGTACATAAAGTTCAACTTTAACAAAAGAAATTTTATGTAAATCTAAAGGTAGCAATAGGGTATTAAATAGAAGTACTTCGAAAAATATAAATAAACGATCCATTAACATGTCAGACAATATTTTTGAATCGTCAAATTGGAGGGACCATCGTTTATTGTCAATATTTCTCAAACGATTCATGTTAGGGAAAATCTAATTCTATATTTTTAAGGTAGAATAAAGGTATTGTAACACTAAATTGGCAAGATATTCCTGTGAGCAGCCTATTCATCTGGTCCCTCCATTTTGACGTCATAATGGAGGGACCAAGTTTAAAAAAAATTTATTATGTATACATTGAGGTAGCTAAAATTATTGCATAGGTAGCAAATAGTAGAATAACAGTATTAAACTTTTATGTATGTAGATTTGAAATCTAAGACTTGGTCCCTTCATTTTGACGGACACTGCCATTCAAAATAGAAAAATAAAATAAATGAAAAAAAAAGTTAAAACCAACTTCAAAAGAATAAAATAATTTTTGCGAAATAGGTTAGGAAGTCGGTGCCAATTTTTTCTTAAATTAAACTGTTCCACACAAATTATTTTATTCTTTTTGAAGTTTTTTTTATTTTTATTGTTTTTTTTTATTAGTGGTGTTTAGGCACATCGAAAGTGACAAAAGCTCTCATCTCTACTTACACCTTACTATAAAAGTCGTATATCCCCGTATGTAAGCCGCAGCGTACCGTAGTGTTGTCGTCACACGTATCCCGTTACCGTCCACACGCCTCGGTCGCGTTCTTGTCGCACGGGCACGGCCGTAGCCGTTTTTGTTGACAGCATTTTTCGTACACATGTTTCATGTGTTTCGATATATCGATATTGAGTATCGATACGGCTATCAACATGCCAACTGGTATTATTTATTCTGTGGTTACGCATGGTTACAATATGCATATTTTCGTGTTGTGTATTGGTCCGCTGTTGAGAGTGGTTATAGTATATTACGCATAATGCATGTGATAATTGCGAGAAGGTGGGTATGCTCAGATGATCATCAGTATGCTTGTCCAATCTGGTGTAGTGTTCAAGCATTTACTTACTCTCCCTACATGTGATAAAACTTCAGGGGTACGAGTTTGACACTTATTATACTTTTTTTTAAACATAATTTGAGAAAACCACGTAGTAAATTGAAAACACGTAAGTAAACATAAGCGAAAAGTTCAATAGTTTGCAATTTTCATTTTACAAACGAATCTTGATGACAATGAGTTATGACAAAATCTCATGACTATAATTTTCAATTTGCAAACAAAACTTGATGACAAAACTAATATACAACAACGTGTTATTTAAATAAGTAACTCAAAATATCAGACCCCTTCAAATTTTTATGTTTGTATTTATTTATATGGCAAGTAATTATTATTACTATAAATGATATTGGTAATTTTTTGTTGTCATACTTATTCTTATGTGATCGAACCAGAAATGAGGAGATTCGCAGGAGAACGAAAGTAACCGACATAGCCCGAAGAATTGCCAAACTTAAGTGGCAGTGGGCGGGGCACATTGCTCGCAGAACGGATGGCCGATGGGGCAGTAATGTTCTGGAGTGGCGACTGCGTATACTGGACGGCGCAGCGTGGGTAGGCCCCCTACAAGGTGGACCGACTTCCTGGTGAAGGTCGCGGGAATCCGCTGGATGCGGAAGGCACAGGAATGGTCGTTGTGGCGATGCTTGGGGGAGGCCTATGTCCAGCAGTGGACGTCTTTCGGCTGAAATGATGATGATGATGATACTTATTCTAATCGACGCGCCCCGCACGCCCCACTCCGTACCTCCTTTGCTCCCAAAGGATAATAATATGACGGGCCTGTTTATCAACGTCGGTATTGATCTCGCGCTCAATGCTGATCACGAGGTCGTGGGTTCGATTCCCACAGGACACAAATATTTGTGTGATGAACTTAAGTGTTTGTGTTGGTCTGGGTGTGTTGCTTATGTATTATAAGTATGTATTTACAAAAAAAAAGGATATAAGTATTATATCCATTGTCTAGTACTCGTACCACAAGCTCTGCTTAGTTTGGGACTAGATGGTGCTGTGTAAAAATGTCCCGAAGATATTTAATTATTTATTTTAATGTCGCATCGTATGTTTTGTTTATTTTTTGGTTAAAATTAACATTAATTAAAAAGTGGTGCAAACCATACTACTCTCGATTCTGAAACTGAACTTGTTTCAGATTTTGAATTATTTCAATAACAAGTTGTATTACCAAGTAATTTTCCATAATAGCTCGTTTCACAAAATGAAGTGTTCTACAGTCATAGGTCCTTTGTAACTGGGTAGTTACAAAGTTTGTAGCTGGTTAGTAATTTTAAAACGAATTAAATTTCAATATCCTTTTAGAATGAAAGTTACAGGACCTGCTAATTAAGAATAAGATAATAGGAAGTAAATTTTCATACTTCCTGTAACTCACTCGCGATCGCAATCATGTTGATTTTAATGTTAATTGCTCCGTATGTTTTGCCCAAAGACATTTGTATACTGACGAAACTTTATGGTTTTGCCAATCCGGCTTATCGGCAACTATACTCCACGCAATGAATTTTGCTGTAATGTCAAAATGAAATCTATTGTCATTGAGAGTGCGATTCCACTGTCTACTAACACACTAACACCACTATATCTATGACTAACACCGTCAACAAGATTCATATTGATTTCACTATTTTCACTGTCAATCATGTTTTTTTTCTAAACAAATACTTTTTCATTACACATCTGACATTAGCAGAATTGTTTTTTTTTTTTTTTTTTTTTTAATTTATTCATGACCATGGATACATGTCCTTCAGTCGTAATCATTGAACATATTATACTTGTATCCTAGTAAAGTGATGGAAACTTTACTAAGTTTCTGAGGGGATGATGAGATAATACGAAAGTCATGATTTTCAACTTTGTACCATTTATCCACACTTGTACACGTTAACGAGCACTTAACATTTAATAATCCACCATTACTACACATTAACACTCGAAGAAACACAAATTTTGGAAAATAATAAAAAATCCACAACATGATCTTTACGAATTTTCCCGCCAACCTCTAGCAGAATTGTCATTGGCATTACTTGCCATTATATAAAATAATTTGATGATAAAGCACTAAAGACATTTTTATACCACGGTTTAAAAAAGACAATAAGTTAATGCATTGTCATCCAGTTCTGAGCTATGTTTAAAGGGATGTTAGTTTAAAATAGATTGCAAAATTCGTACCGAACAGACAGACAAAACTGAAAGCGAGTTAATAAAATCGTGTTAAAATAGAAAATAATTATTCCACTGAACGAGGTAATTCATCTGAGGAACTGATCAATCCAAAATCATGACCATGTACGCTATACAACCCAATCGTCTCCTCTATCGTGTTGACATGAGCTACATAATGATAGGAGCTCATGTCGTGGGGTAAAGATTAGCCAGTCAGCAGGTTGGTAGCAGGGCTGACTGCCCAGGGTACGCCGGACGATCAATTATACAACGTGTCCCAGAAATCAACGTCAAGCCGAAAACGGGCAATAGGCCAAGTCGTGACAGTCATTAGAAAAATATAAAAAAAAATCTTGGTCATGTACTTTTCAAATTTTATGGATTCAAAAATAAATCTCAAAAAGTGATACCCTGTGATGATTTTTCAAGTCCTGTGGCTACAAATATTAACTTTCCGTCAGTTTTTTTTCTGTGACGTATCCATGAATAATCCTTCTGTAAATTACAGTTAAAAGTTAAAACATAACTACCTCATTTTTAAATAAAATGTTAGATTTTTGCCCAACATGAATTCAAAATTATTACATCACCCAACTTTAACCGCGTGTAGTGTAAAAAAAAAGTACTACACTATTTTGGCAAGTAACTTTAAAAGATGGCGCGTTTAGTCTGGATTCCAAAATGGTATGCCACTTACTAATTGCTACTTCTTAATTGAGGAAAAAAAAAAATTGTTAGTTTTAGGTAAGTTTGAAATAAAATTCAGTTGTTGGATTTCTTTAGTTATAATTTTTATTAAATCAGATTTACAGAGTTTATATTAAATGTTCGAACTGTTTGCCTTCAGCTGCACGTTAATAAATACTAGATGATCGGGATAACGCTCAGCATTTGGGTATCTCTTACGAGATAGATAGTGACGCTACTTTTATCTAAGAGCGAGACGGATTGACACATAATTTCGTCTGTGTGAGTGAAACAGATAGAGACGCCACTCTGGCGAAACAGGGATGCGTTAGGTGAATTGTGCAATACTGCAGCACGTTACGCTCTTTCGTTTTCTAAGCATCCTTTTGTATTTGTAGTGACTTCATACTTACAACTGTGGCTTTGTTTATTGGACTTCATTCGCATTGTGATTTTGATTTATCTGCACTGTTTCTGACGACCCCGGACTTGTTTTAATCGTAATCCGTATTTTGTGTAGTTTGTTATCATGCCATCTCGATACACCGCACAGGAATACGCCAACATGCATCTCATTTATGGAGAATGCTTATGCAACGCCAATGCTGTAGCAAGAATGTATCGTAAGAGATATCCAAATGTGCAGCTGAAGGCAAACAGTTCGAACATTTAATATAAACTCGGTAAATCTGATTTAATAAAAATTATAACTAAAGAAATCCAACAACTGAATTTTATTTCAAACGCACCTAAAACTAACAAATATTTTTTTTTCCTCAATTAAGAAGCAGCAATTAGTAAGTGGCATACCATTTTGGAATCCAGACTAAACGCGCCATCTTTTAAAGTTACTTGCCAAAATAGTGTAGTACTTTTTTTTTACACTACACGCGGTTAAAGTTGGGTGATGTAATAATTTTGAATTCAATGTTGGGCAAAAATCTAACATTTTATTTAAAAATGAGGTAGTTATGTTTTAACTTTTAACTGTAATTTACAGAAGGGTTATTCATGGTTACGTCACAGAAAAAAAACTGACGGAAAGTTAATATTTGTAGCCACAGGACTTGAAAAATCATCACAGGGTGTCACTTTTCGAGATTTTTTTTTGAATCCATAAAATTTGAAAAGTACATGACCAAAATTTTTTTTTATATTTTTCTAATGACTGTCACGACTTGGCCTATTGCCCGTTTTCGGCTTGACGTTGATTTCTGGGACACGTTGTATATCGTCACTCGTGGAGGCTCTTTAAATGCACCCCAATGTACCCAGGTTATACCCGCATGCCATATCTTTTAAAAACTGCTTTAAAAGTATCTACTCGTAACTAAATACCACCCATTGACCTGATACCCTATAGAAACTGATATAATTTACGAGAGTTCATCAAAAGACATCAACGCACCGTGCGCGAATTATGAATTTTTGCATCTCTTTCTTACGCAGGTATCACCACATATGTTATGATTGCCCTATTTTTATTATTTGTTGTTAAACTACATAGTATGCACTATAATCAGACCAATCAGACGCTGGTATATTATGTATTACCGTTTTGAAGATAGAGCAGGAACAAAAACGTTGAGCATGTTTTTCGAGGTTTCTTGATGGTCCTACTTTGGTTTTAGACTTTTTTTATTTTTAATGTTTGTCGTGATAGGTGTCATAGTCATAGCAACACATATTCTGAGAACATTTCTGCCGGCTACCTATTACCATTCAAAAGATACAGCCCTGTGACAGGCAGACGGACGGACGGACTCAAAGCGTAGCGAGAGTAATAGGGTCCCGTTTGGCACCCTTTGGGTACGGAACCTTAAAAATAGTTGTATCGCGTGCGTTACTCTTATAATCACCCATTCCTATTCGTTACTGTTCCTAAAACAAATCGATATTTTTATCTCGAGTTCCATAATCAACAAACTTTCAACAAAACGAGATTCTCTCACGAATTCGGTTAATCGATAATCGATATCAATATATCTTTGTTTACCTTATATCGATTTCCTGAGAATTAGAAAGTTGTATCGTAAACTATTGTATTACACGCCAGTTGTAATACCGCTATATAAAATTTGATGATTCTCATCTATGAAACGAAGATATTTTGGCATCGTAGGATGAATTGCCGATAAATTCGGAACAGCAAAATTAATTTCCTGACATGAACTGATAAAGAATAGCCATCTTTATTTGAACGTACCAGAATTGGGTCATAAGATGGTGATGATGAAATGAATATTATATATACATCATCATCATCATTCCAGCCGGAAGACGTCCACTGCTGGACATAGGCCTCCCCCAAGCAGTGTGGGGCGATATGCCATAATCGCCACGTTTGGCAGGCGGGTTGGCGATCGCAGTTGTTGGTTAAATACTTTGAGAACGCTGCTGCTCATGCTCTGTTGAATCCTTTAGTCGCCTTTTAAGACACCCGTGAGAAGACATAGGGTGGTGCAATTCTTTACGTCCGGCACCACACGGATTATATTTACAGTGCAATCAAGCAACTTAGCTTATATCAGTCTTCTGCTTGATATACATACACCTATAGCAAGTTACGCCACAAGTCTTGGTTCTCCACCTTTCACATCAAGTTCACTCCTGCTACCTTCTTCAGGTTATCAGCCCATCGGGAAAACGATTTGAGCCAAAAATCTGTCAAAAAACATAAAAACTAGATTTATTTTGACAATTCTTGTGGTCACGCAATATGCAACGCTATCTTTGCAATACCATCTGTAGTTTTAACCGACTTTAAAAAAAGGAGGAGGTTATTTATTTGACGCGTTTTTTTTCCTCGTGTATGTACACCGATTACTCCGAGAATTCTGGGCCGATTTACATGATTGTTTTTTTATATGGTAGAGGAAGCCCACGCGGTGATCACATAAAATTTTGTTGAGTTAGGTTGAGTAGTTTTTTTAACCAGCTTCAATAAATCAGTTCACACTATCTGGAATTATAGTAATATCTAATAGTTGTTTTTCTGAGAATGCTTCGCCGATTTGCGTTTTTTTATCGATCATGATTGAACGTTTAGAAGAACATAGGTAAGACCTTTGCCCAGTAGTGGGACAGCATAAGTTAAAAAAAACACTCAAATTGGTTCTATAAAAATTTCATTGAGCTGGCCAAACGCTAAATGTACGCCCATAAATCAGCCCTTGCAATTCCTTATCAACTAGAAAGTATGAAATATAAACTTTTAACAAAAAAAAGAACCTACATCAAAAATCTCAACTAAAAAGTAAAAAATAATCCTTGTATGTATCTCAAAATCTGATCATAAACAATTTGAAGGCAGCGCGTAAAAGTTGTTCACACTGATGAGTTTATTGAGTACAATGACCCCTTAAGAGGTTTTCAGTTATTTCAATAATACGTTGTATTGTTGTCCTGGATTAACACATCATCATCTCAACCTATCGCCATCTACTGGTGGACATAGACCTCTCCCAGGTTGATCTATTTTTATCGGCAGAAGCCGCAAATGTCAGGTGATAGTACCTACAAAATATGTATTAAAAACTAAACTATCCTTTACTTTATATTGTTACAGGTAAACTAATAACTTCGGACCGTGTGCAGTGAACACATAGATATTATGTGCAGTGACGCTATACACTTCGACTTGAGGGAAAGAAGGTGACATTTGTGTTGTGAATACATGTCAGTGAGTTGTGGATGATGATCGTTTGGCGAACAAAGAACACAAGTCGTCGGAAATACGGGGGCTGGTGAGTTACGACCTTTATTATATTTGTTATCTTTTATTAGACACAAACACACACTCCCCATCCACACACCTCTCCTCCACACCACCCTCACACCACACACTACACACAACCACCCACTCACCACAATATAATATTTTATTTTATTTATTTATTTAAACTTCATGCAACATGTGTACATAGGCGGACTTAATGCCTTAGGCATTCTCTCCCAGTCAACCTTAGGGTGATACAGAGATGACAAGGCAGGTGCAATATTGATTCACGACACAAAACAAGATGAGAAATAAATTACCACTAAAACAATAGATAAACATACATAGGTATATATATATAACATACAATAAGTACTAAATATATATAATAATATACTATTATAGTCATAGATAAAATACTAATGAGATGATTCTGCCAAAATTTTATCTAGAAAGAACTTCCGAACTTTCCTTTTAAAAGAGTCCCGACTGGTGGCCATCCTAAGCTCGAGAGGTAGCTCATTCCAAAGAAGAATTGATTGAATATGAAAGGATGAGTGAACAAAATTAGAGCTATGATAAGGGCAATGTAGAAGAAGATTATTAGAAGACCGTAGGTTTCTTGTGTGTGTAGAGCATAAATATTAAAAGTGGGGAGTTAAGTAAAGAGGGGGGAAAGGAGAATTAAGTAAAGAAAAAAGCGTAGTCAAAGCACGTACTTGTCTCCGCTGACGAATGGGCAACCATTTAAGTTCAGACCTATATCAAGAAACATGATCATACTTTCTCAGGTTGTAAATGAACCTGATACAATTGTTAAGCAGCCGGTCGAGCTTACTGAGTAAGACTGAAATCAAATCGTAGTATATAATATTATCTCACCCTGACGCTATACACTTAGATTCGATGGAAAGAAGGTGACTTTTGTGTTGTGAATGCATGTCAGTGAGTTGTGGATGATGATCGTTTGGCGAACAAAGAACACAAGTCGTCGAAAATACGGGGGCCGGTGAGTTACGACCTTTATTATATTTGTTATCTTTTATTAGACACAAACACACACTCCCCATCCACACACCTCTCCTCCACACCACCCACACACCACACACTACACACTACACACTACACACAACCACCCACTACACACAACCACTCACTCACCACAGTATAATATTATCACACCCTGACGCTATACACTTCGATTCAACGGAAAGAAGGTGACTTTTGTGTTGTGAATGCATGTCAGTGAGTTGTGGATGATGATCGTTTGGCGAACAAAGAACACTAGTCGTCGGAAATACGGGGGCTGGTGAGTTACGACCTTTATTATATTTGTTATCTTTTATTAGACACAAACACACACTCCCCATCCACACACCTCTCCTCCATACCACCCACACACCACACATCACATGCAACCACCCACTCACCACAATATAATATTATCACACCCATATTATTATCTTTCTTTAGAATTTTATATAAACTCACCTGTAGTATGTACTTTAAGATAATTTTTCTCTTAACTGATGTTTCGGATGCTTAGGATATATTCCGGGTGAGGACCTGGTGATTTGGCACACAGGGTTTCCCTAGTACGGACTCCAGTCTCTCACAAAGGAAATAACACTGTATAGCTATAAAAAATATTATGTACCAATACCTTTGTGAAGAGAGTAATAAAAATAATTTTCATTAGACTCTGATACGGTACTTTTCGCGCACAGAAAAATCAAAACAACATTTTGACTAACCTTGATGTTTCGGCCTAATTACATTGGCCATGGTTACGAAAAAACTAAAGGATGCGGTATGTGTGTCATTATTGGTGTTTAACACTCTTTGTTGCCACTTTATGCTTCCAGACAAGGAATTGTAGACAATTTTATTTTCTTCTAGAAGGTGTAGTAAAAGCCTATTTTAGGTCAGTGTTTTAGGTACACATAAAAGATCGCCAGCAGATCCTACCATTTTCTACTAAAATCTTAATATTCATTTGTCACGCATGGGTATGTCAAATAGCTCCTTGTGGTTATTTTTTGTAGCGGCCTTCCAAAAACAAATGTTGGAAAAGAAAAAACAGACCACAACTAAATCAACATTGGAAATCGTAAATAAAAGTCGTTTATTCTGTTGGTAAACTAGGTTCTCCTGGTTCACCAACAAAGAACCGAAGTTTAGGCGAAAACAATTGCTAGAAACAACATTTTTGTTTTTCGCATACATTATATCAGCCCATTTCTGCCCCACTGCTGGGCACGAGTATAAATCAGTAGCACCCCCGGCGGATACGAAGGGCAACTACGTATTTGTGAATGAAGGTTGACGAAAACTATGAAAGTATTTCAAGTGTCAAACTCGTACTAGGCCCCCTGGTACTAGGCCCCCTGAAGTTAAGCAATGGTGCGGTTTGCGATGGTACACGCTTAATTTATTAAAAAGTAGAGATCTTTCAATATTGTACTTTTGTATTCGAATACCTGGTTTGTAAAATATAAAGATTTTATCACAAAGTTTTTCTTAAATTCGCGTTTTAATTTCTTAAAGTGTATACATTTTTGTTCCGCTGACTGTACCACTGCTGTTTAGTTAGTTGAAATTGGTATTCCAACATTATTCTATTAAGAGGCTGACAACACCTAAAAAATCAGACCTCTGCGGTCACTGTCGTTTCGTACAGAACTGAAAGAGAGGCAACGAGCCGAGGGACGTCGGATACGCCGCTCAAATAGCTACAATTTTTTTTTTAAATAAAAAACTAAAAGCAGAAATTTGAAAAACAGAAACATCAAATGTTTAGATTATTGTCTTTCTCAAATTTTTTCTTTATTTTATTTATAATATTTAGTAAATAATAGAGATTGTTTGCTTTAAAGCATGTTTTAAAAGGTTAGTTTACAATTCATTTCTATCGAGAAAACTTCAAGAAAACGTGTTTTGGGCACAATACAGTTTCAGAAAATACGATCAAGATTAACATTTTTTTTTTCACTGCCATAAACTGAATAGATACAGCTAAAAATGTTTTTAAAAGAAGCCTATTTGGGGTATTTGGCTGTTGTCAGCGTCTTAATATTAATATGGAAACAAATAGTATGTTTCCACAGCCATAGTGGTGGAGGTCGCGGGAATCCGCTGGATGCGAAAGCGCAGGCAGGACCGATCTTTGTGGCGATGCTTGGGGGGGGGGGGTATGTCCAGCAGTACACGTCTTTCGGCTGAAATGATGATGATGATGATGATGACAGCCATAGTGTCCCCATTTTTATGTAACACCTACGGGATGTCACGTGCTGGATGGTATGGTGGACTACTAATAATAGTCGAGCCCACAGACGCAACGTACCTACCGCCTGTAATTACAACTATAATTACTAACGTTCAAACTATGCCGTTGAGTTCCCAGTACTAGCGGTAGAAAAGGAACTCTCCTTCCTTTCCCACGTTACTGTCAGAGAGAGCTGAAGGCTAGGTTTGTCAGGAGACTAACAACAAACTGTACACAACTGTATTTACAACTGATAAATTTCATGGTGGCAAATTGGAAATTATGACTCACCTGCAAAACGTTAGATCTGGATAGGATATAGGCGACAAGATATGACCAAAATGAATAGATGAATGATGAGGTGCTTGGACTGCATGGGTGCAACCTCGGATGAATAAAAATGGCGGACAGAATCTCGCTAAGAAAATATTGAAGTACTTTTTTCCTAAACTCACTATAATTTCGACAGAATTTTAACACATCACACACCAGATACATATTGTTATTTTATTTGTGACACTATGACAATGACTACCGTCACACGAGATTTGTTGCGTAATCGCGGCTTTTTGTCTTACTATGTGTGTGAATTGGTGCGTGCTAGCCCGTACTTTTAAGCGAGCTGTCTTACTATGGGTGCTTCCCTTTATGTTTACCGAGATTCCGTTCGCCTTTTTTATTCGTCCAAGGGTGCAACTTAAGATATCAAGAATGAAATAGTGACGTTAGTTTAGTGAAGCTAGATTTAAGATACTTTGAATCTGCATATCTTAAGAAAATCCGAAAGTAAAATAATGGGTCAAAATCATTTGGGACCACAGGCCAATAAGCCACAAGACGCTACTTAGCCAGATACCTCCGGTCACCAAGCATATGCAGTAGCACTGCATATCATTCGCCCCGCCGCCAATCGGAACGTCACTCCGTCAGAGAGCGGCACCAATCATACCACCGAACTTTTGAGCCTACCAATCATAACCCGCTGTCCGCTCCCTGTCCCCCGCCAACATTTTACGACTGTCTTCTTATGCAAAACTTTTCTGTGTTTGGGACTTTGTGATAAACTACCAATTCAAATTTTATTCGGGCGATTCAAAAGATGAGCTTTCTAACATGCAATTATTCCAATAGCAGGTGACATTCAGAGTATCTAATCCAACAAATAAAATAAACGCATTGATAATCTTGCCACAGGATGTCGTAATTGACTAGGAAATAATCCGACATGGTCCGGAGTATAAACATAAAACTAATTAACCAATTGAGAATAATCTTTCAATGTGAATCAATTAGATACATTTTAAATGTGTTCTAAATGTTTATTACGCTACCTTATTAGTTGATACTACTTGATACTTCGTATATAAAACGGATACTAAATGAAAGTGGATCAATAGCAATGATACTTTTGCAGTGAATACCGTTTTATTATCTCGCTCGTAAACTTTCGCTGCTGAACATAGATCCGCTTAAACATGACTGTTGTTACGAATATTGTAAATTACAGCAAATACTAATCATCATCATCATCATCATCCTCCGAGCCTTTTCCCAATTATATTGGGGTCGGCTTCCAGTCTAGCCAGATGCGGCTGAACATCAGCATTTTACACGGAGCGACTGCCATCAGACCCCCGCAACCCAGTAACTGGGTAATACTGACATTCGGAGGTTAGACCAGTTGTCAGACTTTCAGGCTTCTGACTACCCGTAACGACTGCCATAGATATTCGTATGACAACCGGGACCGACAGCTTAACGTGCTCTCCGAGGCACGGAGGGGTCTCGATGTGTAACGAAACGGTCACCCATCTACAGACTGACCGCGGCAAGTGCAGCTTAACCTTGCAGATCGTACAATCCGCGCAGTCGTTGCTTCGCTACGAGCCCCTCACAGCAAATACTAATAGGAAAAAAAAATAAGAAGTGCAGATTTACATATTGGTTTCAGTATCTGATACTTAAGCGCAAACATTAAGCGATACTTAAGCGGACACAAATATTTGTGTGATGAACATAAGTATTTGTGTTGGTCTGGGTGTTTCTTATATATTTTAAGGATGTATTTACAAAAAAAAAAGTATGTAAGTATTATATCCATTGTCTAGTACCCATAGGACAAGCTATGCTTAGTTTGGGACTAGATGGTGCTATGTAAAAATGTAAAAAAAAATACGATTGATCGGCATTGGATTTATGTCAATCCTTACTTTTGAATGCAAACTAAGCGCTAAATTAGTTTAATGTTGAGTGTTTATCAGATGAATAATTCCGTGGCGGGCGTGAATATATTGGTATCGTTGCTGACTATACATACACATTATTTATTGTCATTTTTACATACATACATACATATTATCACGCCTGTTTCCCATTGGGGTAGGCAGAGACTATGGATTTCCACCTGCTACGATCCTGACACACCTCTTTCGCTTCATCTACGTCCATTAACCTCGTCATGCATGCTCGTCGGTTTAGAGAACTCTTAACCTGGCATTTTTTGAGAACATCCGCGATTTGATCGCGATACGTTCGCCGAGGTCGTCCCCTTCCAACTCTTCCATCCACACTCGCTTCGTATACTTGTTTCGTCAATCTCCTCTCGTCCATCCTCTCTATATGTCCAAACCATCTTAACATACCTTTCTCAATCTTTGTCACTACATCTTCTTTCACTCCACAACGCTCCCTTATCATGTTATTCCTTACTTTATCTCTCAAAGTTACACCACACATACTTCTCAAAGCTCTCATTTCTACTGCATTTATTCTGCTTTCATGTTTCTTCTGCCATACCCAACTTTCACTACCATACATAAGTGTAGGCACTAACACTCCCCCATGAACAGCCAGCCGTGCCTTTTCCGACACTTTGCGGCTGTTCATGAAGGTGTGTAGTGCCCCATTCACCTGATTACCAGCACTCACTCTCCTTTCAATGTCCTTCACATGCTTGCCATCTCTCGTAAACATGGAACCCAGGTATACAAAATCTTTCACTTGTTCCACCTTTTCGTCACCTATCAAAATATTGCACTCTGTCATAACTTCTTCCTTTTCAAAAACCAAAACTTTTGTCTTACTAACATTAACTTTCATTCCTTTACTCTTCAAAGCACCATCCATAATTGTTACCATCTTCTGTAACTCCCCCTCCGACGATGCAAGGATAACTTGATCATCGGCATAGAGGAGACATTTGACAAGTAACCCATTCATTTCTAAACCATTTTCACTCTCTTTCAAATCTTTCAAACAACTGTCCATGAATAGATTGAATAGCCACGGCGACGCTACACATCCCTGTCTCACACCCTTATCGATGCTGAACCAGTCAGAGTAGGCGCCGTTAATCCTGACACAAGCGCTAGAATCCGCATAGAGAGATTTCAACGCTTGAATCAGGTTGCTATTCACCCCATAGATAGACAAAGCAGACCATAGTTCATTCCTCATCACTCTGTCGTAGGCCTTTTCCAAATCCACGAAAGCGCAATAGACTTTTTGACCTTTGGCCAAACATTTTTCAGCTATGCATCGCAAGGAAAAGACCTGATCCGTACACCCCATGCCCTTCCTAAATCCCGCTTGCACATCCCATATTTTTTCATCAGTTACTTTCATCACTCTTTCAATCAAAACTTTTGCATACAATTTGCCGACAACACTTAAAAGGCTAATGCCACGGTAATTCTTGCAGTCTTGCTGTGACCCTTTTCCTTTGTAGAGCGGCACAATCACGGCCTTACACCAGTCTTTTGGTACCAGGCCATTACTCCAGCACAAGTTGAAAAGACGGTACAGCAGACTAGCCACCACGCCCTGTCCAGCCTTCAGCATTTCGACTGATATCCTATCATACCCTGGAGCCTTTCCTGATTTCATTCTGTTCAACGCTTTTACTATTTCATCCATACAAAACCTATCCTCAATGTCTGCCCTTTCGTCCATCACCGTCGATACTTGCATCACCTCTTTTTCAAACAGTCCTTCAAAATACTCTTTCCATCTCTTTAACACGCATCCTTCCTCATTCATTATATTTCCATCCTTGTCTTTGATGTTATTGAGCTCCGAGGTTGCAGATTTTCCTCTGGCTCTTTTTATGGATTTCCAGAAAAACTTAATGTTTTTCCGGAAATCTTCAGATAACCGTTCATCAAAATCATCCTTTTGCTCATCCTTCTTCTTTTTCACAATTTCCTTCACAATTTCTTTTATTCTCTTATATTCCTTTTTGGCCTTAGCCACATCTTCATCCGTCGCCTTTTGCATTCTCTGGTCAGCTCTTATTGCCAGCCAGTCTACCCATGCTTTCTTCTTCTCACACACTACCTTCTGTACTTCCGTACTCCACCATACATTCTTTTCTTGTTTGCCATTTCTCCTTTTAGTCATTTTTAAGATCGGAAAATTGTGGTGCATTAATGTCTTTTATTCGCAAATGCTTCGAAATGTTCCAAGCGGTACTGGCAGGCATGGGACTAATATAATCCCTTAAGGGATAATTGTATGCATCAATTTAAACAACTTTTATTTAGGCACCAACTATGAATAAGCAGAAAAAACTACTTTTTCATACATTTTGGTCAAGTACCTACACGAAACATTTTCCGATGTTTTTTTTGGTAATTCCTAATCTTGGTGTCATAATAAAAGTTGTCCAAATCGATGAGAACAATCATCCCTTAAAGGGTTGTTACTTACTTACTTAACCAGCCCATTATTTTCCCGCTGCTGGGCACGGGCCTCTTCTCAGAATGAGAAGGAAACAGAAGAAAAAATAAAGAAAATTGATTTATTGCCACAACAAGACATGCGGTAGGTGTACATAAAAAAATACTTCTTACATAATTTTCGGAATTATAGTGATAGTTGTAACATCAAGAAAAGTAATTTTGCATGTCGTAGCTGCGGCAAAGAGATTGACACTCAGCGTGATGCTGTATTGTAACGTGAGCCACAACGCAGCGCTGGTTTTGATCAGAAGTGTTGTAAATAATTATAAAAAAAAATAACAAAAAATTTAACCGACAAAACTGAAACTGAAAAGCGAAAAATAAAATGAAGCTTTTTAGTCTTAATAACTCTTCTCCTAACTAAACGAATGTAAATAACTAATTATGAGTCGGCGCCAAACAAACAAGCAAAGTGCGTGCGAGTTACAAGTGGTCGAGCGAAACGCATTTTTGGAAACTGATTGCTTATCGTTGAAAATTTCATGTTGTATTGATGTTATTTTGTTTTTATTAGTAGCAAGTAATTTAATGATCTTCGTGGATTGTTTGTTTGGCGCCGACTCATAATTAGTTATTGACATTCGTTTAGTTAGGAGAAGAGTTATTGAGAATAAAAAGCTTCATTTTATTTTTCGCATTTCAGTTTCTTATTTCGTCGGTATTTTTTTTTGTTAAAAAGTTCAGTTTTAATTTTTTTTGTGGCTAAAATCTAACTCTAGGTCTCGTAGTGTCTAGAACTACATTTATGTGTGCCAAGTTTCAACAGAATCGGTTAACAGGTAAGAATTCAGTGGGTGAACAAACACTCGTCCCCTGTTTTCCTACCCTTAGGGGTGGATTTTGATTTTCAAATTTAAATGGGACCAACTTCGAGATATAATCTATCCATTAAAAAAAAATCATCAAAATCAGACTACTCTGTAAAAAGTTATGGGTTGAATTGAGAACCTACCCCTTTTTTTCTTCGGTTAAAAAGTAACCCTGTATCATAGTAGACACGGCAATGCACTAGGTAAACAATCTGCTAATATCCATTTTATTAACCCTGTCGAATACGCCACGGTCGTCACATCGGTTAACATGCTTCGTTGCAACTTCATTGCCTAGTGCATTAAAGTTACTTGTTTTACAGTCCAAGTAAAGGAAATAAGTTGCTGTTATGTTCGAAGGACTTGTAACTTGTAATTTGAGTCTTGGTTATAAAGCTGGTAAGTTATTGTATTCTTCGCGAGGATTAAGATGTTGTTTGGAGCGCTTTTGACATTGCGACAAGAATTCCATAAAGCGTAGGATTAGTGGAAATATTATTTGGTTTTAAAGCGATAGCTTGGTTTTCTGACGTGTAGTATTTTCAGTTATATGACGATGTGACTGTAAGCGATTGTGGACTTACTTTGTTGCAAATATTCTCATGTTTTTACTCTATCTACCTAGTAACTATACAACGTGTTATTGAAATAACTGTAAACCTCTTAAGGGGTCATTGTACTCATCAGTATGATCAACTTTTACAATGGGACCAACTCTACAATCGCAAAAAAAAACTGCTGTTCCCCTACATTTTGTCGATTTATGTATTTTATACACGTTGTATAGTATGAATATTTTATAATTATTATTGTTCAGAATGGGCTTGCGTTTGTCCGCTACATCACCTGATGTTAAGCGATCGTGCGGTACCTATTCATGGAGCACGCTTGCTCAGCAAAAATCTATTCACTCTTGCCTTGAAGACCACTAGATTACACCTATCGGGAAAAACAGACGCAAGGAATTCGAATCCTTGGCGGTACGCATAATAAAAGTATTAACAAAGCGCTTTGTGCATAAGGGTGGAATATCAACCATACCTTATGTCTTCGCCCCCGAGACCAGAGAACTTCATCTTTGTCATTATCTACTTGATTATTTTATTTACATCCACATTTTGGCTTTCAAAGTATCCAGACAATATGTTTCTCTGACCTTGCTCTGACCACAGCTTCATAATATCTGCGTAGAATTATTATATGATGTAAAACAACGACGTCAACAAATAGACACGCGATCTCATATAAGCAGCATGTTCCAAATTCAGTTGACGCAACCGTTGATAAAATTTACGTGTGTTCGCGAGACAGCTGTCAAGTGAACTAATGACAGATGACAGTGTGGTTCCGGAAACATAACTCGTGTAACGATGTTGTTCTTCTAAACAGCGCATCTATTACATTAACAAATTACTATAACACAATTCTTATCAAGTATCACGAATATGGTGTAAGCACGTGTTGCAGTCAACCCTAACGGGGTAGTGCGGTTAGGCCGTTTGCACACTTGGATGCGTGTCATGCGTCCGCGTCACATGCAAGGATGCAATCACAGGATGCAATATGGTATAAATTATACCATATTGCATTATACCATATAATGCATTTTTTATGATGAAATAATACTTAAATTTTGTTTAATTATGATGATGTCGATTTGAAAAACGAGGAACAAAAACACTTACCCTTTATCAATGGTCACGATTGACAATTCAATGTCCAACATATTCCACAAAATTTAATGCTAGTTGCCGCAATACTGTCTATACAAAGTACACATTACATCTTCAAATCTCTTTGGCAGAAGAAGCTTAGGAAACAGGGCGCTTTCCAGACGACTTGACTTTTTTATAGTGTTTGATATGTTCAGTTGATAGCCCATAGTTTTATCGAATCCAAATACTTGTAAGTCAGACAGTACTCATTTTGCATTTGTAGTAAAATCTCGTCACATTAATAATTAAAAGTGCCACTGATACGAACTTATTTATAAAGCATGAGAAAAGGTAGACTTTAGCAATAATTTGAACAATAAATGAGGATTTTCATTTAAAATAGTATTATAAAAGTACATGCAGGGTGAACTCATGAGATAGACAATGAAACAAAAGACAAAATATGTACTATATTTTGTCTTTTGTTTCATTGCTTGCTCCAAGTAATACTGACCGAGAATAAGCTAGGACCATAAAGTATAGTCTCATTGAATATAATACCTTATACCTTTCTTTGTACTTTATAGTCTATTTTAAGTTACATTGTATACGTTTTTGTGTACACATAAATCATTAAATTAATAAATGAAATACAATTAGTTGCATCAAGTAGTACCGTGAGAGAACCGCCTTATACGCGTCGGCGTTCATGTAAATTTGATTGATGAAAACGTCCCACATACCACTGACCGAACTTAATAATTCAAGGAAGAGGTTGAAAAAACGCGTCTGTACCCGCGGCGATCTGCTTGCTATGGGTTCCGTCCGTAATTAAAAATTTCTTATTACAGTTTTTAGTACAGGTAATTTGTGGTATTTTTGGGTTTTCTCAATTGAAATTAAACCAGTTTTGCGAATTACACTGGGATTTACTTGCAATGTACTTACGGTTTTTTATGCCTGAAACCAATGATTTCAATATAAGTCTATGCCTGAAACTCATATTTGCGGGCGCAAGCCAAACATTCCGAAAAAATAATACAGTTCTTAAACAGTCTGCAAGCATTAAAATCCTAACTATTATAAAACTGTAATCGTCTGTTTATTTGTTCGGGCATCGCACAAAAACCACTCGACCGATTTGAATAAAATTTGATGCACAGATAGACCATGTCCTTGATTAAAATATAGGATATTTTTAATCGACATACCATAGGAGCGAAGCCGCGGCTTTCAGCTAGTCTTAACTAATTCTCTGCCTTTTCAGATTCCAGGGTCTTATTTTAACCCCGAGATAATTTAACTAAGATTTTCTGTACGTTATTGGTTTTAATATTTTTTATATATTATGGGATGGCAAAAGAGCCCACCTGATGTTAAGCGGTTACCTTTGCCCATAACAACTGCAATACCACCTAGGCTGTTGCCGAAATGGTACTGCAAGTCGGTTCACCAAACTGAGACATGAAGATGGAAAGTCTCATGTGCTTGTAATTTCACCGGTATCCGTATTTTTCACATCGGAACACAGCAATGCAAGCATCACTGTTTGGCGGCAAAAGTAGGTACGATGGTATAGAACTTCCCCGGACGATCTCCTTCACAAGGAGCTCTTACTACCGCTGAACTACGTACAGACAATTATAAATTGACCGATGGACACCTATGCGTATTTTAATTGATATGCATATGTACAGTTTGAATAAATTCACATAGGCGTGTGACTTATCGAGAAAATTACATTTTAAAATGCCAATTTAACGATATATTTTGCATTAATACCGATTGTAGACAGTATCTCGATGGTTACCATGGGAATAGCATTCAGGGTCTAAGGTCTTATAAAGACACTGGTTATCGGTTAGTAGGTCAGTTATGGTTGTAAGTTCAATGCTTTGTCCTCTGATTTGAGAACATTTAAAAATTCCTGTTAGTGTCATTTTTCTAATTCAAATGTCGTATTTTATTATTAAGTTATTTTAGAAAATTGAGAAATTGCCTTTAGTAAAATGTACAGCTGTCAAAAACCTGTGAATCGAATTGTGTACCAAAGATCCAAAATCCTTAAAGAGTATAGAGATATGGATAAAAGATTTCAACGTTTAAATTTCAAAATATAATAAGCAATATGCAATCATTCACAAACTGTATGCAAGAGCCTACAAACTGACAGCCAAGTCATCATCAACTCATCCTATCGACCCACTGCTGGACATAGGCCTCTCCAAAATTGCGTCACAACACTCGGTCCTCTGCCTTCCACATCCAGTCCCTCCTGCTACCTTCATCAGGTCGTCGGTCCACCTGGCTGGGGGGCGTCCTACACTGCGTTTGCCGATTCGCGGTCTCCACTCAAGGACTCGTCTGCTCCAGCGGCCATCGGTCCTTCTACAGACATGGCCAGCCCACTGCCACTTCAGCTTACTAATCCTACAAGCTATGTCGGTAACTTCGGTTCTTCACCAGATAATCTCGTTACGGATTTCATCCTAATTGGGATTTAGCCAAGTCATACGTACCGGGTATTTATACCATAAAGAATATTTTAAAAACCCATTGTTTTCTGCATCACACATGCACTGCAAAATTTTCAAATGCTCAATGAACCCTAATCTGCCGCGGCTCTCAAAAGCGCCCCACAACCGCGATAAGGCTGGCTCTCTGCTCCAAAAACTGTATAAATAATATATTATACAAAAACCCGGTACGGCCTTTACTCCTTACAGTGGAACAACCCAGTTATTAAAGCGCTAACATATTACCAGTGGATAAATTATTGCCGTATACATTTAATACCTTAAAAAGTATTTTGTAAGTTGTGTGTGGCGTATGCAATATTGTTTGTAAAGTAAATGTTATAGGACGTTTTTTGTGTTTAATCAATAAATTATTTAAGGTGTGTTTTGTTTGTTATCCATATAAACCTGTCTCGTTTAGTGAATGTAGGCCAATCTTAGGCCGCATTTTTTGAGATAGAATAAAAATATTTTTACACACTTCTTAATATTACACGAATCGAAAAAAAATCTTTTTTTTAAATAATCCACTCCACTTAACTCACACGTCCACCGTCACTCGTCCACTTTATTTGAATCTCTGTAAGATTGTTGTTTTATGTAACTAATTTTTGTATTAATATTAATTGCGCTTAATTTATGGCATGCGGTGCTCTTCTGTAAGTAATTTAGATTAAGTTTGAAATGTGAAAAATTTTCATGTACAGTGTACACATTGTTGAAGAGCCAAATAAATAAATAAATAAATTGTATCATTCGTAATTTTTTTTTGACTTTTTTTGCTTTGTGATGTTGATGTTTTAAAGAACTACACAAAACCGGAAAATCAAAACAAAAATGTCAAAACAAAATTGAAAATATTAAATATTCTCTTTCTATTCTATTGGTTCATAAACATCGTCCACTAACACTGAATATTTAGAACTCACTGCGCAAAGGCAACAAAAACGACGCAATTTATGTTCCACGATTTATGTAAAATGCCATTTTAAGTTCCACGATTTTAACGATGTCACGTGCAATCACATACTCACTCGTACATTGAGACATATTTCAGTGCTCGTATTATTATTAGGGGAAATCGGATCGATGTATTCGATATTGAGATCTAATCGAGTCGGCGCGTGCGACTCGATCACAACACGCATGCGCACGGTGCAGTGGAATTTGAAAATGAGCTGTGAGAAAAGGTCTGTTACCTGGCTCATGATAATAAAGGTTGCCTGTTGAATATTTCTTAATCATATATTTTTGTTTGTTCCAATGTACTTATTGAGCTTGTGTAGTATCACAGGTCCAACCTGCAGAATCACTTCTGTGATGAACATCATTAAAGAAGAAACAATAAAAACTACTACTTTTTACTACGGCTTTAGGCTCTAGCTACCTATGGAATAACTGTTTAATTATTATAATAATGTCCTCCCAGCCGAATTTCAGTCACGGCGGCCAATCTCAATGGAGACTAGCCATCTGCGCGGGACATATTATAGTGCACAAGTGTGTACGCAAACACAGGTGCACTCTCTATTCCCTCACTCTCATAATCCGATGGGACGGCAATTCGACACGACCGGAGAGAGATCAGGCGCAGGACCGACGGCTTTACGTGCTCTCCGAGGCACGAAGGGGTCTCGATATGTAATGAAACGGTCACCCATCCACAGACTGACTGCGGCTAGTGCAGCATTACCTTGCAGATCGTACAATCCACACACTTGCTACTTAGCCACGAGCCCCTTACACATGAAAAACTGTTTTATTATCGTCATAATTTTTGCCGAAAAACATCAACTGCTGGACATAGGTCTCCCCCAATCATCACCACAACGACAGGTCTTGCCCTTCCTGAGCCTAGCAGATTCCCGCGAATTTCACCAGGTCATCGGTCCACTTTGTGGGGGAACATCAAGAATAACTGACCATTCATCTTATAATCTCCTAAAAAGCGAACAGGATATACCCAATACGCAAACAACCAATAATACATTCCAAATATTTGTACATCTCACAGATGAAACGCACTCGGACCGTTATCCCATCGCATGTTGGCCATACTTATTTGCCATGTGTACCAACTATTTGTCAAGCACACCATCTATTTGCCAAGAATACTGATATTTGATATAACCATCACTTACAGTAACGGTCTTTACTTATTATAATGTCGCGGAAACAACTGGGACACACATAGTATTTGTGTGGCCGTATATTACACCGGCTTGTAATTACTTGTCATGAATTTTCTGTATGTCAGTCGAGTTACATGTAAACAGTAGTTATTAGCGTTGTCGTTGCGTTGTTGTGTAGGAATATTTTATTTTATTTTGATACCCGGGACTTATTAACGAGAAACAATTGAAACAACAATTATTGACGTTTACTGGTCTTTGTCAATTCAATGTTTCATCTTGTATAGTCATTGATATATGCTAAGTTAATAGATACAGAAGTCTAATTTCCTTTAATTATCATTTCATTATAGGTTTTTCCATATTTACATAATATTATTATTTAATTGTATTTGTTCCGATTTCACTCCGATTTATTCCGAAAATTTTTTGTTTATTTGGTACTGTTTCGCTTCGTAGGTATTTTAAATATCTATAAACCTCCGGTCACTCACACACGGTCACAGTATAAAAAAAATCTAATGCCCACCATTCATCTCGATGTGATGTAGTCTTCCCGATCCAGTTTCTTAATTTTAGAGCTCTATTTGACCTATCCTTGTAACATCCAAGGTAGCCAACACATTCAATGGTCTATATTATTATTATACGACCCAGTTTCTCAAAATCTGATCAACTCAAAAATTTACTAATTAGGTTTTTAATCCCATGTCAAGAGTTGTGATTGGTTGTTAGTATTTTACCGACCAATCACAAGAACTGACATTAGATTTGACAACAGATCAATATGATCAGCCTTCCAGAAATCGGGGAAGAGTATCTCTAAATAAAATATTGAACAATGTTCAGCCAACCGTTATACGGCATTGTGACAGGCATCTTATTCGTCACAATTGCGAACTTCATGGTTCGCTGGAAGTTCTACCATAACGAGTGTCGGCCAATGAAGACATTATTCCATGGACAACCGTTTATTATGCTAACTCCCACTTTGTGCTGTCAGTCGAAAGTTAGACTTTAGTTTCTATGGCTATAAACCAACTATGAATTGCTTATGTTTTATTAAAACTTGGACTAAATTGTAATGGCATTTTCAATTTGTTTATACCACGTGTATTAGAAATGCGTGGTCATATTTGAAGAGCTTATTCAGGGGATGCTATCGAACTACTTTTACTATGGGACCAACCTTGAAATCGCGAAAAATATAATCTAATGATCCTTACATTTTGTCGAGCGATATCGATGATTTAGTAGGGAACAACTGATATTTTTTTCGCGATTTCAGGGTTGGTTCCATAGTAAGAGTTGTGTGCCCTGAATGAGCTTTTCAGATATGACCACGCATTTCTGATACACGTTGTATATTAAAGGAAATGTTAATTATTTGTGGCAAGAATAATAATATCCTCTGGCATTTGGATAGTCAGTCTGAGAGCTGACCCAAACAATCTAAACATTGGAAAAGGTAATGATGTGTTTACAATCACTCATAATTCCATTGAATATACAACAGAGCACTAAAGGGACACTGACGATGTATCGATTCGGACGTCGTTTTAATGACGACATCCAAAATAGCTTGACTTGTTCTAAAAATAACATTCACGGACAGATTTTAGAATACGGCCACGCCATTCACATGGTTGGAAGCATCGTCAGTGGCCACCTTTATCCACACCTCGGCCACTCAATACAATATAAATACTAGCACCACCTACATACACAAGATTACGTCTGATACGAATGCGCACACACGTGTAGGTTAGGGTTCCAAGCGCTTCTCAGTAGTTTTCAGATATGGCGTGCTTGTATAGAGACTGGCGATTGACATCCATTGCAATCTTGCAGTCCAAAAGCCGGCAAACCGCGGGTGGGTGCGGGGTGCGGGTGAGGAATCTTAAATTGGCGGGGAGCGGTGAGTGGCCGTTCTGTACGATAGTACTATTAGGTATTCTGTGACTAATCTGTGTATTATCACAGATATAGTAAAAAATATTATTTTTACCATGTCTGTGTGGTTAATAATATATTTTGTATATAAACATTATTTTGATACAATCAGCATCTCTACGGTACTAATACTGTTAACATCAACTTGCAATCACCTGCCAAATAAGGTGATTATGGAAATAAGTATCAAGATTATTTAGTCAACGAGAAAGCTTTTAAGCTGTAAAGTCGTGTCATAATAGTTTACCTTCTACGTTGTTTACATTATTTTTAATGTCACAAATTTTATTCTCCTGAGCTAGTAAATTTCGTGAACCTAAATTAAAATGAAGTTGACGTTTAAGTACAGTAGAGCGTCGATTATCTGAACTAATTGGGGGACATGGGTGTTTGGAAAACCGATTTAATCGGACAATCAAACTTTTAATTACTAATCTACCAAATAAAATCATATTATATACAGGTGACTTTAATCACCATCCAATTTTTTATAGGCATTAGATATCATTCAAAGACTCCAAGTATGGGAAAAATTGGTAGGTAAAATTTTCGCAAATAAATAATTTTCCCGGAAAAATTATCAATTTCTGTGTGGTTGCTACGTTAAACATAATTTTTGAGATGCAATATCTCAATATTTAAGTCATTATCATCATTTCAGCCGTAAGACGTCCAATCCTGGACACAGGCCTCCCCCAAGCATATATTAAGCCTATATCTTCTCATGGGTGTCGTAAAAGGCGACTAAGGGATTCACCAGAGGATGGGCAGCAGCGTTCTCTGAGTATTTAACCAACCAATTGCGATCGCCAACCCGCCTGCCAAGCGTGGCGATTATGGCATATCCCCCCAATAATATGTAAGTACTGAGTGATAATGTAGGTTGCTTACCCGTGGTCCACCTACGTAGTTCATATTTTTTGTTATAATGGCATTTAGGAATCAAAGTTATTTGATAGTGGTATAGACAGCCTAGTCAACAGAATAATACAGAGGCATGTTTGGTCTGTCGAAGTACCTAGGCATTGTCTGCAGTTCAGTGCAGTTCGGTTAGGCGGTCGTTCGGATGACCGACGACGTTTGGATGATCGACGTTCGAATATATTTGACGCTCTACTATACGAAACAGTAATAAGATCAAAACTATATTTTAAACATTCTTAATTACAAGAATTGGCCCACAGATCTCGTGTCAGCCGTGAAAATGAATTTAACATATAACAATATATTATTGTTCCCCCATTAATTATAGGGACATCCAATTATTGAAATATTATCTAGTTGTAATAAATCTATGTAATTGACAGCCTTGGTTCCGCAGGGCGAGAAATAATTAATAGTTTTAATTTTTCAATTTATCTTGATGTAATGGAATTTACAATTAATGGCGACAGATGTGTTTCTAATTGAATGTAAAGTGTGTACTTTATCTTTTGTCGAAGATTTTTTCAATGTTTGCTTCACAGTGTTGTAGATTTATTGTAGGGACGTGTCGGATATAAATCAGAAGTGGCTGTGAAATAATGTTACTATTTGTTGCTTTCGCTTTTCTTGCTTTACATAATTTAATTAGACCAAAATAATAAGATAGACGGAGCGCGTAGAACATTTATTTTTTATTTTTATAGTATACGATGGCGAAACGAGCTAAAGGCCCACCTGATGTTAAGCGGTTACCTCTGCCCATGAAAACTTCGATACCACCTAGGCTGTTGCCTAAATGGTACCGCAAGTCTGTTCGCCAAACTGAGACATGAAGATGGAAAGTCTCAACTAGCGAATGAAAGGAAAACAAAATGGCAAAGGAGTACCTACTATTCCACCCACAGTGTTTGCGACTTTTGCGAGCCGCTGTTCTGGAGCGTACATCTAATCCTCAAACTAAAAGAATAAGATTGAAGCTTCCGACCTCGGCTCGCGAACAGTGTTGGCGGAATAATACTCCTTT
This sequence comes from Asteroscopus sphinx, assembly GCA_949699075.1. NCBI lineage: Eukaryota > Metazoa > Arthropoda > Insecta > Lepidoptera > Noctuidae > Asteroscopus > Asteroscopus sphinx. The sequence continues at coordinate 21,408,681 of OX453013.1, forward strand.
ACCATTTTATTTACTTAAAGGGTGGAGACCTGGTGCCCTGAAATACAGGCCTAGAGCTTAGTTTAGGCACCAGTCTCCCACAGTATTTTTGACTCTTATGACTTACTCTGATACCATGTAAACCTAATGTATGTATTTAATTGTGGCGAGAAATATTTGGGGGTCGAGTCATCCACGTCCGTAGGAGAGTACCCCTTTTCCGAATCCCTACACGTGATCCCTGGGTGGTGCAAATCGGGTGACATACTGGTGGTAGGCCTCAGCCGACGGCTTGCGACCACCCACCGGGCAAAGACGTGCCGCCAAGCGACCCAGTCGTGTTCCGGTACGATGCCCAGTGTAGCCACTCGAGAGGATGGGTCGAAATAGTTGTTTCACTGCAAGCAGACCAATCTGACGCGCGCTGATACTGTCACATCGGGAGGCTAATCGCGGAGGGTAGCGGGATCCGAGGCACGGTGCACCGCTGGCCGACCGCAGGTAGTAGGGGGCCCAATTAGTGTGCTAGCCACACATGAAAGGCTGCCCCGCCAACTAGCGAAAAATCCCGGGATGCGCCATCGTGCCGGTCGGCGACCGGTTGAGAGGGCCCGATGGACACTCCTGGGGGGGCTCGGGCGTCCCCGCAGTCTCCGGCTTAGTCCCCCAATGTTGTGACTTGTCAGTGTGTGTCTGAACGTTAGCAGCGTGGAACCTCACTTCACTGCCATCCCCTCACCTTCCTTCACTCGACAAAAATAATGATAAAGAGAAGCAAGAGAAAAATGGTTTCACAGCGGCTGCACTCCCTCTCTCTCAAAGTGCACCTCCACAACATCCGAGGTCTGCACTCAAATCTCGTTGCAGTCCACCACCACCTCGAGACTGATAAACCATCACTCCTGTTTCTCTCGGAGACGCAGATCGGATGTCCGTCTGACGTGTCGTACCTTTCCTACCCAGGGTTTACCCTGGAGCACAACTTCAAACCACGTGCGGGCGTATGCCTGTACGCCCGGGACGACATCTGCTATCGGCGTCTCCGAAACCTTGAAGATCCCAGTTTCTCCATACTTTGGGTTTTGGTTGACACAGGCATGGAGAAAATTCTGTATGCCTGCGTCTACCGTTCACATAGCGGAGATCAGGAGACAACCAGGCTCACACAGTACCTTAGTGAGGCGGCGGATGCGGCCCAGCAACGGTACCCTTCGGCCCAGTTAGTGATTCTGGGGGATTTCAATGCCCACCACCAGGAGTGGCTTTTCCCATACCAGATAACTGACCACGCAGGGAGAGAGACGCGAAAGCTGGCTTTAGCGTTAAATCTCACCCAGCTGGTCCAAGGGGCAACGAGGGTGCCTGATGTTGAGTCGCACACAGCCAACTGTTTGGACCTTCTGCTGACAACTGATCCAGACCGGTATTCCTTGTCGGTATCATCACCCTTAGGTAGTTCTGACCACTGTCTGGTGAAATCTGTATCCGTCTACTCTCCGCCCGATCCCAGCCCTAGAGGCATCCGGCGAGTGTGGCGGTACAAAGCAGCAGATTGGGATGAGATGCGGTCGTTTTTTGCATCTTATCCTTGGCAGCCGACTTGCTTCTCTTCTGATGATCCTTCAGTTTGTGCAAGCGCCGTAACGGACGTGTTGCGTCAGGGGATGGAGTATTACATTCCATTTTCTGATGTAACAATGTCTGGCGAAGCTCGTCCATGGTTTGGGGCCGAGTGTAGAAGCGCTGAGGCGCTGAAACACACGGCATACCTGGAGTGGGTCGACGCTCGAAACCGCAAAACTAAGGACTTAAGCGAGAAGAAGAGAGCTTTCAACAAGGCTGCCAAGTCCTGTAAGAAGGCTTTGCGCAGAGCTCGATTTGACCACATAGGCCGAATAGGTAACAAACTTGCTTCTTACCCGTCGGGTAGTAAGGCGTTTTGGTCCCTGGCGAAGTCGGTCGAATCGAACTTCTGTCGCCCCTCACTACCTCCACTGCTGAAGCCTGATGGGTCACTGGCCCACACTGCTGAGGAGAAGGCAAACTTGTTTGCCTCTCTCTTCGCGGATTCTTCACGTCTCGATGCTGGTGGCGCTACACCCCCTTCTCCACAAAATGGATGTGAGACTTGTATGTCGGATATTCGCATCCACCAGAAGGAGGTCCGTAAAACGCTACGCAATCTTGACGTGAACAAAGCCAGTGGCCCCGACGGTATACCAGCCATAGTCCTTAAAACCTGTGCGCCTGAATTGTCTCCGATCCTGACACGCCTATTTCGTCTCTCGATGGTGACTGGTAAAGTGCCGAAATCCTGGAAGCAGGCTAATGTGCAACCAGTGCCCAAAAAGGGCAGTCGTGCTGACCCTGCTAATTACAGGCCCATCTCAGTAACGTCCATACTCTGTAAGAGTATGGAACGAGTACTTAATAACAAGCTCCTAGGATACCTTGAAGCTAATGACCTTCTGAGTGACCGACAATACGGTTTCCGCCGAAACCGGTCTACCGGAGATCTTCTTGCGTATGCCTCCCACATTTGGAGCGAGGCCATCGAGAAACACGGAGAAGCGATTGCCGTTTCTCTTGACATCTCGAAGGCCTTCGACAGGGTCTGGCACGATAGCCTTATAAACAAGCTTCCTTCATTCGGCCTGCCTACTGATCTGTGTAATTGGATCTCAGACTTCCTGAGGGATCGGTCGATCCGAGTTGTCATTGACGGCTGCACGTCCGACCAATTGGCTATAAATGCCGGGGTCCCTCAGGGCTCAGTACTCTCCGCAACTTTGTTTTTGCTCCACATAAATGATCTGCTAAGACCCGGCACCTTTGGGTACGCAGACGACAGCACCGTTGTTGAGAGTTACACATCCAATGCACGAGCGAGTCGGACGCAAATCCAGTCTCTTAGAGAGGCCATGGTTGAACGCTTGAACTTGACCCTGAAAGTTGTCTCCGAATGGGGTGATGCTAACTTGGTCAAGTTCAATGCTGCTAAGACCCAGGCGTGCCTGTTTTCTGCTAAACGGAGTCAATTTGAACTTACTCCAACTTTCTGTGATGCATCCGTGCCGATAACTGACCACCTTGAGCTTCTTGGCGTGTCACTAACATCCACCCTAAACTTCGGCTCATACATAGAGTCCAAGGCTCAACTTGCTGCCAAAAAGCTGGGCATCCTCTCTAAGGTGAGGCGGTACTTCACACCTGAACAGCTGCTCAATTTGTACCAAGCACAAGTTCGGTCCTGTATGGAGTACTGCTCTCATCTCTGTGATGGTTCGGCTAAATATCAACTGGCGGCTCTCGAGTCGATTGAGAGGCGCGCCAAGAGGCTCGTTGGCAACGATGCGCTGGTCGACGCCAAACTACAAAGTCTCGAGCATCGGCGCAGAGTTGCTAGCCTATCGGTTTTTTATCGAATGCATTTCGGCGAGTGTGCGTTGGAATTGCACAATTTAATTCCCCCAAGCCCTTTCCATTATCGGACGACCAGACGCACGGCGATGCGCCACCGTTATATGGTAGATATTCCACCCTTACGCACGAACCGGTTTGCTAATAGCTTTATCATGCGTACCGCCAAAGAGTGGAATTCCTTGCCGGCGTCAGTGTTTCCCGAGAAATATAATCTGGTGGTCTTCAAGACTCGAGTGAATAGGTTTTTGCTGGGCAAGCGTGTACCATCGTCGACCGCACCATCGCTTAACATCAGGTGAGGTGGCGGTCAAACGCAAGCCCGTTAAGAATAAAAAAAAAAAAAAAAAAAAAAAAAAAAAATCATTCATTCATTCATTTGTATTTCTTTTTCTGGATTCGGTTGCTAGTTCTACGCGCTCCGTCTATCTTATTCTTTTGGTCTGAGGTATTACAATGTTATTGAAATAACTGAAAACCTCTCAAAGGGTCATTGTACTCATCATTATGAACAACTTTTACTATGGGACCAATCCTGAAATCGCAAAAAAACATCTGTTCCCTACATTTTGTCGATTTATGTGAACAAAAATGCAGAAAACAGCCACTGAGGTAATATGTACTACGTACTAGAGAACATACCTCGAACAAAATGTTTGTAGCACGTTTTAGAGCTCCTGCACTCCCACTCGCTTAGCCACGCTCGCGCCGCGCGTGCTCCGCGGCCAGCAAGTTGTGCAAATTTTTTTGTTCCTGATGTCTGATCCCGAACAAAATGTTTGTAGCACGTTTTAGAGCTCCTGCATTCCCACTCGCTTAGCCACGCTCGCGCCGCGCGTGCTCCGCGGCCAGCAAGTTGTGCAAAATTTTTTGTTCCTGATGTCTGATCCCGAACAAAATGTTTGTAGCACGTTTTAGAGCTCCTGCACTCCCACTCGCTTAGCCACGCTCGCGCCGCGCGTGCTCCGCGGCCAGCAAGTTGTGCAAAATTTTTTTTTCCTGATGTCTGATCCCGAACAAAATGTTTGTAGCACATTTTAGAGCTCCTGCACTCCCACTCGCTTAGCCACGCTCGCGCCGCGCGTGCTCCGCGGCCAGCAAGTTGTGCAAATTTTTTTGTTCCTGATGTCTGATCCAGTACGTAGTACATATTACCTCAATGGAAACAGCTGTTTTTTTCGCGATTTCATGGTTGGTCCCATAGTGAAAGTTGTTCTTACTGATGAGTACAATGACCCTTTAAGAGGTTTTCAGTTATTTCAATAACACGTTGTTTAATATATAATTTTGTTAATAGCGTACATCAAGCGATCAAGCGACGAAGTATTTAGTTAAAGATAGCTTAAGGCTACAGAAAAAAAACCACCGTAAATGTTGTTTTAGTTCAATTTAGGTACTTGTTAAGTCTTCATAAAGAAAAATCAGACATCTGTTGATTATAAATCTTCTATGTATAAATAATCATCAGCAGATCACACAGAGCCGTTATGTCGCTTCTGATATTCAAATTCACTCAAGAGTTATAATGACGTCAGAACACGATATTATTCAACACTGACATTGGCCGTGAACGTAGAAAAGAATGTTAATTATCGTTACATTAATTTATATTGTGGTTATTAAGATCCGTTGGTCAAATCTTGGCTTTAGTTTAAAAACAAATAAACATTGTTCAAACTTGTTAAGGGCATTTTCGGACAAACATGGAAAGAAGTCTAAGCATTAGTCCATCCTTTTCAATGATGGTAAAATTTTATTGTACAGTATGGTGCTATCCATAAAAGATGTGAAACAGAGTTTTAAAAGATGTAAAATAGAGTTTTACTTCTCATTTAGCTAACATTAATTACTGTAAATTAGACCAGAATAAGGAAACACCTGTCTAGACATAATAAAAATCGTTGGGTTTACAAACCTAAGTATCATATATATTTCAGTAATTAAATATAAGAAATGAGACATATCGAGAACTTGATCTGATGCTGCCGCTGGCATTTAGCGAACGTGATTATTTACATAAAAAGAAATGTTTGTATATTTTGTCATCAGTTTTAATATCAGATCCGCTTCCAATATCTCGGCATTATTTCCTCGTAGTTTTTCTAATTTTATTGTATAACATCTGTAAAGAACGTAAAGGGCTAAATATGTACCTAATCTTTTCTCTATTTATCATCACTTGCTGAACATAGACCTCTCCCGAGTTGCGCGACAACACTCGGTCTTCAACCTTCCGCATCCAGACTACCCCAGCTACCTTCTTCAGGTCGTCGGTCCACCTGACAGGGTGGCGCTTTATTCTTCATTAATCACATTTAGCTATCAAAATAATACTCTTACTTAAACTAAAGTACTGACGCATTTCCTTTCCAAAGAGAAACAAATAATCTTATCATCTTCAACATTAAAGACTAGCACTGTAACTAGTCTAAAGTTGTCACTATCGAATCTAATATCAATATTCTACAGTAAGATTTAAAACGACAAACGCAGCAGATTATCCGTCGCGTCGCTGCTATGACCGAGATCGTTTTCTACGTGAAAGCAAATTGTGCTGTCGTCAATTCAAACGGCTTCGTCTAAAAACTAGTTTAGACACTTAGCTTATTCATATAAATATTTTCACTTATGTAAATTATATAAATTCTCTTGCTCCTGTGAACTATTCGTCCGGTTGGAAACGCATTAGCACTTGAATGTTTATGATTTTTTCAAATGTCGGAATGGTGTATCGATTTCGTTTTTTATTTATTTTAATCTGCCTACACATTTATAATGTGCTCTTTATGGTGATATTATGCATCTAACTGTTAAAAAGTGGATTTAGATTGAATACAGCCTCTTTTATAGAAGTTAAATGGTGTCCAAAGCCTTACTAAAATCCACTCTAGTTTTTGAGATCGAATAAACAGAGGTCGAGATTTTTATATAAAAGATTACGAGTTATGCTAATTTGAATAATAAAAGAGAACAACAGAAAAGGATTTTTTTAATACTCGACAAACAAGTAAAACTCCCTGTGACAATAATGATGGAATTTCTAATTTTAAAAGCAAGATTCGATTAAAAAATAGTCAGTTTAATATTTTAACAAGTTCCAGTAGTTGTAGATGTTACAGTGACAAGGAAAGCAATGGTAAAGACCAAAAGTTCAGAGAAAGATCGGCTAAGATCGTGAATTCTAATCCCGATCTTGACAATTATTGGCGCAATGTTAGCGAGATTAAATGGTGAAATAAATTGGATTTAAATATGGTTGCCGTGTGCTCACTGTGACTAGTTTAGTTAATCGTTTATAGCACGATTCTGTTAGCTGTTTCTTTAAGTACACCGTTGCTCTTGTGATATGGGGTCATCTCCTTCTTAGCGGTATTTTTATCTAGTATCAGACTCAGCTTTCCCGCTATGTCTTCTCCCCTTTGCTCGCTTTCTGCTAAGTACTTTATTTTTATACATTTATTGTTTGTTACGTTGTTTATATTGTGAATTCCCACTTTCTTTAGATCGGAGATGTGTTTATTTAATAGCTATCATAAAAAAATATACTAAAAATTCTCTCTTTTGTTTCAGGTCCAAAATGGCATCAGATGTCGCGTCAGATATAAGAAAATCAACATTTTTATGGCTAATCCTAGCCTTAACGAATGTAAGTAGATTTTGGGAATAAGATTGTGTTCAGATTTAAAGGAATGGAATCACTTTCATTATACAAGAAGAGGAACAGAAGTCTTGCCTAGTAATATTGATACAAAAATAGCTTTGATGTAGGAAACGGTAAAACGGTTAAGTTATGAATATTAAATGTCCCAAAAGATATTTATTTATTTATTAGCTACAATCGCAAATGAAGACTGCTAAAATGTATGAATTAGTTATTATGAGTAATGAAACACTTATGGTCGTGAACAAGAATATTCTAAAATAAAAGGGACTGAAATATTTACGACTGTTGCATTGTGTTATCTAGGTGTAAATTAACTCTGTTCATATATTTATTCATAGCATGGAAATAAACTTTGTAATCTTACTTCAGCTGATTTTGCCAATTCAGTATACTACGTAGTTGAATAAATTAAATTGACAACTAATTTGTTAAAAAAAAAAATATTAAATACTTCTATCTATTTCATTTCATATAATTGTTTTTGCAAAACTTAATTATGCAGTCACAAAGTTTTTAGAGCTATGAGATAATATTTTATGTAATTGTGCTTTTATGATAAAAAGCAAAATTAGCGAGGTAGTAGGGCAACAGACAGATAGCTAGTTCAAGAGAGGGATGTCGAATAATGGCGATGTATGTCCTACAGGACGTACATCGTCATCCCAAGACAACGATGTCTCTAACACTGCATGATATTGCTATTGCAAACCCGAAAGAAAAAAATGTTTAATCTATTACTTAATTATTTTTAGAATGAGACCCTTTACCCTTTCTATTAAAAACAAAACTCAACGAAAAGCTAGTATTCTTAGCTATCTAACACTTCGTTTGACCTCAGGAACTAGTGTGAGAGCAGGTTTTTGTACCTCTCTCACATAAACAGTAATTGAGCGGGACAGCCTCTGAACCACCAACGTCACTTGCAATTGTATTTTACGACACAATGTCAAGGGCTATTATCTGGAGACACGTTGTGGACTACTGGTACTAGTTAAAATTAGGATCAAGAATTTAAAATACTTTTTTTTTGTACATGTGGCACTGCAAATTGCTGAGCGATGGCCGTTTTGCGTGGATGTGACGTATGTCTTACCACACTTCTTGACTCTGTGCCTGTATTTGTTATGTTTTTTCTTTATATTTTTGCTAGACCCAAGTGAATGTTTTTTCTCTTTTTCTTTTTACAAAATTCGTGAGTTTGTCTTTAAAAACTAAAAACAAAACATGAATCACTCTGTGTTGGTGATATTTTTGAGTGATAGTTCTGACATAAGTCCTTAATGGCTGCTTATTGTGACGATCATAAGGTGGTCTATTGTTTAACTTAACTCTCTTAATTCTTAATAGCAGCCCCGAGTCTGGATTAATGCTTGGTTTATGGCGATAGGCTCGCCCCCCTATTACATGGGACTTAACGTAACTGGCGAAAAATACTACCCTGCCTACCCCTTCGGCGAATACAGGCGTGATGTTGTGTTTTTATTGTTTAACTGGCAGGTTGACTATCACATTGTACGCCAAAGTTAGTAGTGGTTGCGTGGGTAGGCTCCGCAAAGGTGGACCGACGACCTGGTGAAGGTCACGGGAATCCGCTGGATGCGGAAAGCGCAAGACCGGTCGTTGTGGCGATGCTTGGGGGAGGCCTATGTCCAGCAGTGGACGACTTTCAGCTGAAATGATGATGGTGATGATGTACCTTTTGAGCACGGTACTTACTGAAAGTAATAAGTATAATAATTTTTTTCAAGTCAGTATTTTCATAGCTTTAACTTAACATTTATAAAATTTATGCTAGTTCTTGAAATTCTTGATGGTATCTTGAGAATAATATTGGAATGTTTAAATTGTGGAAAGAAAAAATCGCTCACAAGCAGGTTTCGAACCTGCGACTCCTGGCTCAGTCATCATCATCATCATCATTTTAGCCGAAAGACGTCCACTGCTGGACATAGGCTTCCCACAAGCATCGCCACAACGGTTCTGCGCCTTCCGCATCCAGCGGATTTCCGTGACCTTCACTAGGTCGTCGGTCCACCTTGTGGGGGGCCTACCCACGCTGCGCCTTCCAGTACGCGGTCGCCACTCAGTACTCACTGGCTCATTACGCCAGTGCTTTAGCTACTATGCTACCGTTGAAACCGCTCGTGGTTTCGAATTTAACTTCCATTGACTACGTCTTTGGGTGACGTATTTCGCTCCACATGCGTAAATGCGTTAAAAATTATAAAATTTTGGATTTACGTTTTATGAAGTAGCAAATGCTAGCTTCATCATCAAAGTCTTCAATATTAAAATTTGCATTTACATACAGACAAACCACTTGATTTCACAATGAATTCTTATTTAACGTTTTCCTGTCTAGACTATGTTTTAGAAATCTTCTTTTGTTCATCTCACACAAACGTCAGAAGTATCAAAATGACTCGAACAATTTATATGAAAATATGTACCTATATCGATAAGATATATCGATTAATACGATATCACGCTTTCATTTTCCATTTAAAGCGTGAGAAAGAATTATTGAATTTAAAATGCCGTAATAAAAGTAAGATTGGAACAAATCATAGACGATATTAAAGCTAAATAATTTTTTTATAGTGTTTGATTCTGATTGATGATTGTTATTGATTGATGTTCAATTGAATGTAACACTCGTTATTTTATGTATCTAAATTGGTTTACGACTGTTTAATTGATGTATTAAGTATTTGTATATGCACTGAATATGATATATTGAGAACAGTTAATCACGAAATAACGTTAAATTTTTCTCGGTACCAATCTGAACTACATATTTGAGGTTTGAATAGAAGCTTAAAATTGTTTGTGTAAATGTAAAATTGTTGCCCTAGTTTGAACTTCATTCTTACGAAACCATGGTAATATCCCGTTTTATTCGTGTTCAGTATCGGCTTTCAATTATTTGATTACAATGTTCCGTTTTACAAACCAACATCCATTTTTGTAACAAGTATTAAGTACCTACCTAGCACCTACCTCATTTTATGCAATAAAAAAAAAAGAAATAATTTAAATTCAAATCTCTAAACCGTCAAAGCTTTGTTGAAGCTCCGTTTACAACAAAAACCCGACCTAGTAGACCATTGAGTAAGCAGAATCGAAACGCCGTCCTTGGCGAGGTCGACGGCGCTAACCAGCCAAATTCCGATGTCGCAGCCGTCCGTACATTGCGACTAACACTCGCGACTTTCATATTCGGTCGGGTAGCTGTATTCAGTGTCCGCTCCATTTGACGCGGTGTCGTCGCATGCGCGTCCGGCGACACACATAGCGGACATATCGCACGCCAACTGGACCAAGCTAGTAAAAACATACGGATAGAGTTAGTACTGTTCGCAGAAGTAGAAGCGCAGCTCAATTACTTTTCAATTGGTATGTCTGTCCTTTTCCTACATTGTGGTATAGGTGAGTTGATGTAAAGGGTTGTTGGTACTTGATGTTCCTTAAAAACAGATGCGTAGGAATTTAAAAAAGGATCAGAGCGAATGATGTATTATGATTTTATTTAGAAATATGTCAAAAAATGAACAAAAACAAGATAAATATATCAACAGCCTATATGCCTTAGCTTAACATTAGCCTATATGCCCACGGTTTCGCCTGCGTATAATTCGATTTATCACAGAAATACATTATAGTGCATCCCTTGAGAACTATTTATCTTCTCGGAATAAAAAGTAGCTAATATATTAATCTGGGTTATGGTCTATCTATGTGCCAAATTTAATTCAAATCCATTCAGCATTTTCAGCGTGATTGAAAGACAAACAAACATCCTTACTTTCGCATTTGTTATATGACTAAGATGACAGCGATATAAAACGTACCTACAGATTGTTATAATTAAAATTAAAATTTAGTCATGTTTTTACCAAGTATTTCTGTGAATTTTATTGATTTCGATAGTACCTCATATTTACTTAAAATTATTGAATGCGTAACAAATATTAAAATTATTTTTCTATCTGTACTAAGCGTTCCGGTTTCTTAGCAATAACACTAAATGCATAATTGCTATAATATTCATGTTAGACCAATAGAGCTGCGAAGAATTTTTGAAAACTTAGAAATTAGAATTTGAAGTACGTATATTGAAATGATGCAAATTATATCCATGTCATTATTCAGTTTTAGAATATTTTTCACGTAAAACACGAAATTTTATTTTAAATCTTACTTATTTCAGACCTATTTTATTTTGTGGTTTAGCTTTCATGAAGATTTTTTTTACAAGTTGGTATTTTTTTATTTTATTGATAGTATTTTATTAAAATACCTATCTCATTGCATTATGAATGCAGCATTGATTGTGATAGCTGTATTGAACAATTTTTACTACGGGGTCAACCCTGAAATCACGAAAAATTTATTAGTCCTTCCATACATTTCGGTCGCACTTATCTATCATTTTTTTTTAAAGATTTCAGGGTTGTCGCTATATTTAAAGTTGTTCTATCCTTGTAAGGCCCAACATAAATTTTGGGCGATATAAATGACGACCCAATGTAGGTACTAAAAATTGGTGCTAGTATTTGCGGCACAGATTGGAATTTCCAAAAATATACCTAAATCGGCCCAACGACCTAAACAGGGACATCAAAAGCAAATTAAGCCAAACAGATGTCCCTTTTTTAAGTCGTTGGGCCGATATTTAATGATTTAAAAAGCTTGCTTGGGCCTGAACGACTACTGACCATATGCACAGTCGAGGAATGAAAAGGTTCGTCACATTAAGGTATATTTTTGCTTGTACTGGCAGATAACCGTAATGACAGTTGTACTTACGTAGTAACTAATAGGTAATCTGTGGTTGTACGTACACTCACCTAATTATCTCTCGTTCGGAGTTTGAAAAGGTAACAAGTACTCGCGACACGTTTAAAGGAATCAATTTGAAAATTGACGAAACTTTACGTTCTTCGACTGTACATAAAGAAGGTGGATGGGCCTTACGAGGCTATGCTATGCCCTGAATGAGCTCTCCAAATATGAGTACCTACACCTTTCTGATACACCTTGCATATAGTATAGAAATTGTTGATTTTGTCATTTTGTGTAATATTAGAATCAAAACTGATTTTCTGTAGGTTCAAATCACCGAAATAGATAGAATGGAGAAATGGGCAGGGTGCGCGTGCTAACACTGCACCATAGTGCTTTCTCAGTACGCCTTATGACTTGTTTCTGTAAATACTGTAACAAAAACCCGCAGACATGCATTATTGTACTGTTTCTAACTGCAGAAACAAAAGCTGTAAAGTACATTTGTATAAAGTTAATTAAAAAAAATTAAAGACGTCAATATGTATGGCGTAGTTTGTTCAAAAGTTGCCACGCATGAATCGCAAGTAAAATTGTGAGTACAACAGTTCTATCTCTATCAATTTCTGTGGTTCAAATCCTGCTCATGATCATAAGCGAATTTTAATTTCCACAATTTTTAACTACCCCGAATATGACTTTGCCCCGCTTGCACTGAACATTTCTTACCATAATAGGTATCAATTGTTTTCTTTATTTTTGTTAGATCATAATGTAAGATTAAATTCTACTGAAACACAGCAGTTAAGACCTGTAGCTGTAGATAGCATAATATGATTTTCCAGACACGCACCATTCAGCCGTCTTTCATTTACAGAAATTTTAACTAGGTACTATGAAAATTTGACCAAACAATACAATTTGAGCCTGATAGCCGTCGACGATAAGACATAATAGCGTGTAATGAGGCCGTATCAGCAACCACAGAACTGCAAGTATAACACGGAATGTACCAACCTCGTTGGTAGGGCTACTGCGCGTGCACATGTTTAAGGAGCATGTAACAGCCAAGTGGCGCCCCATCACTAAAAACATTGTTAGATAAATAAATATCTTTGGGACATTTTTACACAGCACTATCTAGTCCCAAACTAAGCAGAGCTTGTGCTATGGGTACTAGACAATGGATATAATACTTATTTACTTTTTTTTTCTGTTACTCGCTGGATACATCATTTATCGGAATTTTGTTTTAACAATTGAAGTACAGGTACCGGTACCTACTGTATTTTAATCAGAAAATAGTAACCCTGTAAATTATAGTTCGCTGTAGTTGTAGATAGAAAAAGTGCGAAAAACGGCCACTTTTGTGTTGATTACACACGATGTTAAAATCACTTTTAAATGTCTCTTATTTTTAAAACTAGATTAAGGTTAGACCAGTTGTCAGACTTTTGGGATTCTGACTACCCGTAACCGGGTTGCGGGGGTCTGATGGCAGTCGCTCCGTGTAAAATACTGATGTTCAGCTGCATCTGGTCAGACTGGATGTCGATCCCAACATAATTGGTAAAAAGGCGAGGAGGATGATGAATGACTGGACTGCCTGCCACTGCTTAATGCATATTGAAAAATTTACACCTTTTAACCCGTAGCGTTTATGTTAATACCACGGAAATAGCTAGAATGGAAAAGTGGGCAGGGCGCGCGTGCCAACACTCTGCACCATAGTGCAGGGCACTTCAAAGCCTTTCTCAGTACGCCTTATGACTTGTTTCTGCAAATACTGTAACAAAAACCCGCAAAAATGCCTCATTGTGCTGTTTCTAACTGCAGAAACAAAAGCTGTAAAGTACATTTGATTAAAGTTAAATTTTAAAAATTAATGACGTCAATATGGGAGGCGTAGTTTGTTCGAAAGTTGCCACGCATGAATCGCAAGTAAATTTGTGATTACAACCATTCTTCTCTATCTATTTCTGTGGTTAATACTATCTACTAACATTTTTAAACTAATTATAAATCTGTCAATTCATTAGCCATTAGGAAGACAAGCATGATATAGCGTTACTAACAGATAATATACGACATACCACCAAAGAATTTTAACACCAGCTTATTTAAAAAAAAATACATTTGAAAGTATTTAAATAAGTAGGCGTGAGTTATTGCTGCTATTTAAATGACTGAATGAGTTACAATCGATGTTGGTCTTTCCGTAGGCTACACGATTATTGTTGAAAGCTTTCTCATAATATACTGTCACAGCGACATAATTTTGACAATACAAATTTAGGTTTAATTTCGAAAGCTTCATAGTCTACATCAGCAATTTGTCAATATGTTTGTACGAATATTTAAACCTACAAAGGTCTATAATTTTTAACGCATTAACACAAAGGGTAAACTCTAAAGGTGTATGTTATTTATCTTTCGATAAGCTTTCCTGCACCTACAAATTTGAACACACATTAATAAGAATAAAACACAATGCTTCATATTGTGTACATACTACTACAGACCGGCTCGTAATTAAAAACGTTTGAAAATATAGTTCCAAACTAATCTCAATGCTTTAAATCTCAATCTTCTGACTGTATATGTTCCTGTTTGCCGTTTATTTGTGACACTTAGGTCATTAATGTCACCAATAAACGGCAAACAGGAACATCTACTGCCAGGAGACTCAAAGCATTGAGATTAGTTTGGAACTATATTTTGAAAGTTTTTAATTGCGAGAATTGGCCTTCAGATATCTAAAAAGTCTTCACGTCAGTCCAAAAAAAAAACTACAATTCCCAATCACTGAAAGCAACAAACAAAAAATTAGGTACTTACATTAAAAATAACAATTAAACGACGGCTGACGAAAGGACCCCTCCCTCTCTCACTAAAGCGAAAGCTCATGGACATGTGCATCCTCCCCACCCTCACCTATGGAGCGCAAACATGGTCACTGACAAAGCGTCAAAAGTCGGCACTTGGAGTTTGTCAGCGAGCAATGGAACACAGTATCCTAGGAGTTAGACTTACTGATCGTGTAAGAAACTCTATACTGCGTTACAAAACACAAATTGCTGATGTAGGCCAAACGGCTGCCAAGTTTAAGTGGAACTGGGTTGGTCACATCTGTCGCATGCCGGAGGAGCTATGGGCGAAAACAACCACACAGTGGGTTCCAGACAGCAGCAAACGACAACGCGGCAGGTCCAGAAGGAGATGGCAGGATGAATTTGACTCCTATCTGAAGGATTGGCCCCAGAAGGAACAAGATGGGGACAAGTGGAAAAAGGGATTGGAGGCCTTTGTCCTGCAGTGGGACACTACAGGCTGATAATAATAAAAAACGACGGCTGAAATGTTTAAAGTCATTAATAAGAAATTCGATGATCGTTTAGATAAGTTAGTGGATTAATATCAAAACACATTAGAAGTAACCAGTCAAGATCTAAATACGGAGATGGGGAAAACGTCGACGCGGTGACTGATTATAAAAGTTACGATCAAAGAATTCGAATGAAGACTTTCTGAAATAAGCGATGTGATAACTGAATTGCGGATTATTACGAGTAAAGTAAAATATTGTCACATAAATTAATAATGAAAACCATAACTTTGGAAATGATGGTTCAAAAAGTTTCTATAAAAACGCAATGTTTTGTTTGAAGCAGGTTTTGTTTCATAAAAGACTAATCTAACTGATTGAAAACCATTGTTGTGAAACTTGACTAAACGGGTTAGAATTTAACAGTGACACGGCAAAAATACCTTTTTTTGTTGCAAGGAGGAAACCTTGAAAAGGCTACTAGCCTTCTGGGCCCCCTTGGGTCGCGGTGTGTGGAATTTTAACGTAATAAATCCCCCCGGTGGCCATCTACAGCACAATACAGGACTCCGGGAATGTATTTGCTTCCGGAGGCCTTCCATTTCTACGCCTATTAGGCACGTCTCAAGGGAGACTTTTGCCTGTGATCTTTATGAGCTTCTTTTAGTTTCGAACCACATCAAAGCTTTTTTTTACTCCCCAAGTGACGTCCGGACTACCAGTGGTTCGCAACGTTTACGTGCAAATTTTTTTTTTTTACCTGAACACTTGAGGGTTAAATCAAGTTTTCACATGCTAAAAATTCACGTCTGCAAGAATTTGGCATAGGTTTATCTAAAATCTCGATGCACAACGCATTTTCAACAAAACCGCATTCTCTTAGGCAGCCCTGCACTGCGCCTGCGCCGTCACGTCCCCATCAAACGTCCGTTACTACACGTCCTGCCCAACGTAATGGCTTGTGAAAGCCGTGTGAACTCCACATGTGACCCATTGTACCCCACGTACGATCCCCGCAATTATCTACATCACTAATTACTCCACGACATAGTTACAATACCAGTTGTTTCCTTCCCGCTAATTGTGGCAAATCGATGGCGGATTGGCTTCAAAGTGATCGATTCGTTTTTTTTATACCAAATGAGATAATTATAGTACAATTTCCATCGGATGTAGGCAAGTTAATAAGATTTTTATTGAGGTGTTAATTGACTTCCAATAAATGAGACTTAATTAGACCGGTAGTTTAACTTTTTATGCGAACTTCTGTACCTACTAATAAATTGACGAACGAATTTAAAGTACAACACGTTTCAAGATAGGCCGAATTGATAGTACAGTACGCGCAATTTAACTTAGCCGGAGTGAAGTTGTCACAAAACCGTTGCAGTAATCTTTTTATGGGTGTCAATAGGAGGCGGGAGTCGGGGAAACATACGCAGTAACCAACTTCACTCTAGCCAAGTTATTTTGCACGCACTGTAGCTTAGGGTGGTGCCACTCGTCAAATTTCTTTGTCCAATGTGACTTTGATCAAAGAAATTTGATGATTTTTATCAAGTGTTGTATGTAATAAAACACTGATCATTAAATAAGTTGGATTGGACAAAGAAATTTGACCAGGGCATACCACCCTTGGTAAGTAGGCATCTTCGAGAAAAAGTTAAATATTTAATCATTCATATGATTTCCATGATAAGACATAACATAACATCACGCCTGTATTTCCCCGAAGGTGTAATAGTACACCCACATTTCGCGAGTTATGTTATAGTCCCATGTAATAGGGGGCGAGCCTATTGCCATGATATAATTTAGTATTTTTGCAAAACAGGAAAACGAGGATTATAATGAGACAATCCGATTTCTATTACTATGCATAGCTAGTAAGACTTCCATCCAGTCAGCGTATCATGATATCATCTTAAAAAATCTATATGATTAACCTTCAGTTATGAAATGCTATTAATTTATCAACCGCCGAGGTTTCTGTTAAACAAACTTTATTCAGAATCATTTTGGCTGCGTGCCTTCAGCTTTCTTCACGTACAACTTAGAACTATTTCTCTACGGTGTTACTAGTTTACAGATTAGAAATGAAGCAGGACCTGCAATTGCATGCACTGCAGTTTCCATGAATAAAAGATTAGAGAGTCTAGCGAACAATAAGGAGGCGCGTGATCGGAATGAGGCCACTTCCACTGGTCTGTCACGAAATTAGCCTATCCGAGGATTCTGATGAATATGCAGATCTTATGGTTACGATGACGCCTCGTCGAGGAATTCTAACGGTTGGTACACTTCGACAATGAACCTTGTCACATATGTTTTACTATTGAAAGTAATACGGAGCCGGTTTTTGGAGATGTGCGCACGCGCGTTTCGACCTAAGCGTATATAAACGTGAACACGTGAGGTGGAATTTATGTGATTCCACATTCCTGAAGAGTGCTCAGAGTGATTCGAGTTTATGGAGTGTGGAGGAGAATTAAATTCTAGGTTAGAGACTAATGTGTGGTACGATATAGTCCAAAAATCATCATCATCATTTCAGCCGAAAGGCAGGCACTGCTGGACATAGGCCTCCCCCAAGCATATGTTGGGGGATATGCCATAATCGCCACGCTTGGCAGGTGGGTTGGCGATCGCAGTAGGTTGGTTAAATACTCAGAGAACGCTGCTGCCCATCCTCTGGTGAATCCCTTAGTCGCTATTTACGACACCCATGAGCAGATATAGGGTGGTGCAGTTCTTTACGACCGGCACCACACGGAACGGTATAGTACATAGTTCAAGAATTGCTTAAGAATCCCTTTACTGCAGATTTCAGAGAAAAACCAATCCATGCATAATTACACAACGTGTATCAGAAACTCGTCATCATATTTGGAAAGCTCATTCTTATTCTTTATTGTACACAAATATACAACGTGTTATTGCAATAACTGAAAACCTCTTATCACTTAAATATTTGTAAGAAGGGTAGTCGTCATAATTCACTCTTTCCAATTTGAACATAAGACCTTTGGATTGACGGCCAACACCGCTGCCGTTGACCATTGTCTTGATCCCTGAGAAGAAATTACGGCTCATAAATACGTCACTTAACTATAAAATTAATAATTTACTTTAATTTATAGTCTTTTGTATGTCTAGTGGTATTTTATGGGAAAGCTTTATAGGAAAACTGCCAATTGTATGTAAATAATTTATGTTTAATAAAACAGAGGCAATCTAATAGATGGAGTTAGTGTCTTTTGTAAAGGACTTCAAGTTAAGTAGTAACATAAAATCACGCCTGTATTTCCCCGAAGGGGTAGGCAGAGGTGTAATAGTACACCCACATTCCGCCAGTTATGTTATAGTCCCATGTCATAGGGGGCGAGCCTATTGCCATTAACCGGGCACAAATCCAGACTCCGGGCTGCTACTGAGAATTTCCTAATGAAAAAACCCAATAAGACTTTGCCCGACCCGGGAATCGAACCCAGGACCCCACGCTCAGCAGTCGCGCTTGCAACCACTAGACCAATGAGGCAGTCAAGCAAGGCAGGCTTCAAGTTAAGTAGTGTAATAATAATTTCATGAAAAGAAAAAAGAAAGAAAGAAAGAAAAATGATTTATTGCCACAACAAGACGACATGCGGTAGGTACACATAAAAAATAATTAAACTTAAACTTAATTATATGGTGCATGTCGTAGCTGCGGCAATGAGGTGAAAAGTTTTTCTTAATACCACGCTTTTAAAACGAAGCGAGTTAATATTGCATTGTCATCCAGTTTCACCTACGTTTTACTAACACCGCATGTTCGTTTTTACGGGACCTTATTACTCTCGCTACGCTTTGTCCGTCCGTCCGTCCGTCTGTCTGTCTGTCACAAGGCTGTATCTTTGTAACGGTATGAGATAACTAGTTGAAATTTTCACAGAATATGTGTTACTATGATGTATATCATGACAAATACTTAAAACTAAAAAAAGTCTAAAATAAAAGGACAAAAACATACAAAAAACCTCGACTCATAATTGTTATTTAAATTAGTTTAGTTAGGAAAATACTAAAAGCTTCATTTTATTTTTCGCTTTTAGATTCTATTTTCGTCGGTTCAATTTTTTGTTAAAAAGTTTTATGGCATAATAACTACGCTCGTGAAATAGATACTGAGCGCTACTGTTAGATTATAATATAAGTATTTTTTGCAACATCCACGAACTTTTCCCGTGGCATGGTGGCAAATCCAAAAACAATTAAAAAATTACGCACACATATAAACATGATTGATATGTTTATTTAACTAACGAATAGGCCGGCAAAAAATCTACCATGTGTAGTGCTATACACTTGAGTCATGACTAAATAGTTTTGTAGGCATCTAGTAGCACTCTTCGTGCGTGTTAGGCCCAATTCACACTTCCATACGTCACTCGAAAAGTAAGGAAAAAAGCACAATCATTGTCCCCAAACGTCTCAGTACCCCCCCCCCTCCCCCTTTTGTTATCACGTTTTTATTAAATCGCTTTCAGTCTTGTCTGTCTGTTCGGTACAAATTTTGAAAACGATTTAAACTAACTCTCAATTAGCTAGAGACTTGAAACTTTAAACATAGCTTAGAACTAGATGATAATGCAATATTAATTCGCTTTCGTTTTAAAACCGTGGTATGTATACATTTTTAGGTACAGTCTAACAAAGAAATTAGTATACAGAGTCGCCAGATATAGATGAAGATTTCTCAGGAAGTTATTATAGACTGGTTTGATTAGTGTTTTGTATAAATATTGTTTAACTTTGTCCATTATTAAAATGATATTTCACTCGAAAACATTCATAATCTTCTGAGAAAACTTCATTTATATCTCTCTGATCTGTATACCAATTGCTTTGTTAGATTGTACTAACAGCAAACTTTCCGGTGAACCACCACTAAGGCTAAAATCGCTTGCGCTCAGTGTTCGACGGCAGCCGTAGGAACGTGTAATGTAGCATGATTCGTTCAAGGGACTTTGTCGACAAAGTGTAACACCGTGAAGTATCGTGACTGTACCTACGGCTTCTCTTCTGAAAATATTCACCCTTCGCCTCTGCTAAACAATGATCATGAATCCATAGTTGCTGCTTGCTTTGCATCATTTTGGTCCTTCGAGCCGAATGATGAACCAATTGGTAACCAATTCACCATGACACTGCTATTCCACTAAACTTATAGCCCAGCAGTGGTGACGGCAATAAAAAATTACGACGAAAAAATATTCCTAAAGACAAAGCAATCCAGTAGCCCGCTCAGCTGTCAAAACATTTCAAATCGCCTTCTAAAAAAAAACCAAAGCACCGACAACGCACCGAGAGTGGTACCGTCAAGTGTGAATTGACACTAATTGTTCATGAGTCTAGGCTTTCTCTGTCGCGATCTTATCTATTCCTCGCACTAGTTGTACGTGCGGCTCCACTCGCCGCTTATAGCTATCCGTTTTGTTATCTCCAAGGCTAGTGGTATATAAGGCTTAATTAGGATGATATAAAATTATGATATATATGTATATAATCAAATCGCTTGCGTGATACACACTATATAAAAAGCCCCAAAAACTTTAATATTTAAAAACAAAAAATGAAAAAATAGTGATTTCAACAACTTAGGTCTATTCCGACCCGTTTTAGGCCTTATAAAAGTACTCTATACATCCCATAGAAAATGTGTTGCGGACCATGTGGTCCTGCGGCGGTGGTTGCTGCGGCGGATGCTGTTGCCCTTGCATCCCCATCTACACCTGCTGCACGAAGATTTGCTATTAGTGACACCGAGTGGCGCCAATTCACGCAGACAAGCCATGGTGTCTGCGGAGAAGTATGGCGCACCGACGCCTTCGATGTTTTTGTCTTCGAAGTGTAAACTCCGTGCCGTTTTTCGCCCCTCCGCCGTCCCCAGACGGAGGGTATCCATGAGGATTTCCACCCGTCAACAAAAAAAAAAAGGTGTGCTAAGTTTACAATTTACATTCGAACTTAAAGTAACTAAGAGGTTGCTTTTAACATTATATGCTACCTTGGCTGCCATAATAAGAGCCCAGCTAGACGGTAGAATTGGTATGCATCATCATCTTCCGAGCCTTTTCCCAATTATATTGGGGTCGGCTTCCAGTCTAGCCAGATGCGGCTGAGCATCAGTATTTTACACGGAGCGACTGCCATCAGACCCCCGCAACCCAGTTACTGGGTAATACTGACATTTGGAGGTTAGACCAGTTGTCAGACTTTCAGGTTTCTGACTACCCGTAACGACTGCCATAGATATTCGTATGACAACCGGGACCAACAGCTTATCGTGCGCTCCGAGGCACGGAGGGGTCTCGATGTGTAACGAAACGGTCACCCATCCACAGACTGACCGCGGCAAGTGCAGCTTAACCTTGCAGATCGTACAATCCACGCAGTCGTTGCTTCGCTACGAGCCCCTTCTTCCTTCCTTTTAATCGACAAAAATGTATTAATTATTTTTATTTTGAATCAATGTGCTTTGTTTACGCAAATTCGCCCGTCTGTCTACCAATATTGCTATCCAATCACAGGAGATGGAAAATTCGTGAAAAGTTTCTCAAAAACAGATGTATCAATTTCCTTAAGATTATTTAACAACTATAACAAAAATTTAATTTGCTCCCGACGGGGTTTCTAATAATTATTATCACGCCATTTAGGAAACGTGCAGGTTTTAAAAACGACCAATTTTTTTACTACAAATCGTCGAAAAATCTACGAGTAATTTTAAACATTAGGTACAAAATTTGAAGCCGAGAGTAAAAAACAACTTGAAATTTGTAGGTAGAAATGGTATGCATAATAGGTGAAAAATGTACAAGCTTCCATATAACATCCATTCAACTTTCGAATGACTGTCGCGCCATTGATACTCCATACGAGAACTATGATGGATCGTCGACTCGGGTCTTAATAATTTTATTAATTTAGTGCCTCCTTCCTTTTTATGATGTATATGTAAATATTTCACATTTACCACCTGCAGTGTAATTTGTAATTATTGCTTTTAACATGAAACGTCTAACAAAATGATATTAGTTACCTACTGTTGTGTGGAAGAGACAGGAAGTTATTATTTATCAACTTTTTATTTTTATTGGTGTAAAGTTAATACAAAAAAACCGGCCAAGAGCATGTCGGGCCATGCTCAGTATTATAGGGTTCCTTAAGTAGGTGTTACAAACAAATCAAATCGAATATTAATCACGGCTATTTTAGTTTTTGCAATAGACGGCAGCATTGGCGACTCAGAGAGTGATGTCAGAAGACGCTAGATTGCGCTATACAGTGCCAAATGTAATACACGGCACTTGACGGCAGCATTGGCGACCCAGAGAGTGTTGAACGACGCCGCTAGATGGCGCCAAATTTAAGAAGTGTGTCGTCAACATAACACAAAGTTACTTTTTGTGATTTTTTCAAATAGAAAGTACCTAAAGGAGCATTATTTGCTATGATCATTTTTCTCTAAGGTCAATGACCTTTGAACTAGGACGTTTTAAGTATTTTTCAGTTTTCTGTCTATAACTCAAAAAATTATAATCACATTATACACGAAATAATTTTAAAAGAGAGTTTTCACAAAGGTCTATCAATGTGGAAGATTATAAGTTTCTACGTTGCATAGTTTAGAAATGGCAGGGGGGGGGACACATTGCAAGTCACTTTGGCGGGCTATATTTCGCAGATGGTACACCTGATAAAAAAGTGATGTATAAAACATTACCTTCATTTTAGTAGACCTATTCAATGATACCCCACACGAGTGGGTGCAGCGAAAAAAAATTTTTTTTCTCCATTTCACATGTATGGGCGCCACCCCTAAAGAACGTAAAAACTATTTTTTTTATTCTTTTAAAATTGAGATCTATCTGCAGACTATTTTTTAACAAAATTTCATTTACTTATGTTTATAACTGTAGAAGTTATTAAGCTGTAAAGGATTAGGACAGACGGACAGACGGACAGACGGACAGACGGACAGACGGACAGACGGACAGACGGACGGACATGACGAAACTATAAGGGTTCCTTGTAGGACTTCGGAACCCTAAAAACCGGCCAAGTGCGAGTCGGACTCGCACAGTAAGGGTTCCGTACCTCTCAACGACCTGATACCCCATAAAAACTGATTTAATTTACGAGAGTTTATCAAAAGACATCAACGCTGAGAGCGCGAAATGTGAATTTTTGCATGTCTTTCTTTCGCAGGTACCACCACATAGGTTAGGCTATGTTGGTCTTATCTTTAGTATTTGTTGCTAAACTACATAATATGCACTATAATCTGACCAAGTTTGACGCTGGTATATATGACCGTTTTGAAGATAGAGCAGGAACAAAAACGTTGAAAAAAATGCATGTTTTTTGAGGTTTCTTGTATGGGGACCCCCTTTGGTTTTGGACTTTTTATTGTTTTTAGTATTTG
Organism: Asteroscopus sphinx; assembly: GCA_949699075.1. Lineage (NCBI taxonomy): Eukaryota > Metazoa > Arthropoda > Insecta > Lepidoptera > Noctuidae > Asteroscopus > Asteroscopus sphinx. Next base: position 21,432,321 of record OX453013.1, read on the forward strand.
TCGTGATACACCTCATAACAACACAATTTCTGAGAAAATTTCAACCGGTTACCTATTACCGTTCAAAAGACACAGCCCTGTGACAGACAGACGGACGGACGGACGGACAGCGTAGCGAGAGTAATAGGGTCCCGTTTGGCATCCTTCGGGTACGGAACCCTAAAAACGGTATTTACTTGAATAATTTTGTACAACTACGTATTATAGAACATGTCATCATCATCATCATTTCAGCCGAAAGACGTCCACTGCTGGACATAGGCCTCCCCCAAGCATCGCCACAACGACCGGTCCGGTTCCTTCCGCATCCAGCGGATTCCCGCGACCTTCACCAGGTCGTCGGTCCACCTTGTGGGGGGCCTACCCACGCTGCGCCTTCCAGTACGCGGTCGCCACTCCAGAACTTTACTGCCCCATCGGCCATCCGTTCTGCGAGCAATGTGCCCCGCCCACTGCCACTTAAGTTTGGCAATTCTTCGGGCTATGTCGGTTACTTTCGTTCTCCTGCGAATCTCCTCATTTCTGATTCGATCACGCAGGGACACTCCGAGCATAGCCCTCTCCATTGCCCTTTGAGTGACTTTGAGCCTTCTTATCAGGCGCATTGTGAGCGACCACGTTTCAGTACCGTAAGTAATTACTGGCAACACACACTGGTCAAAGACTTTCGTCTTGAGACACTGCGGTATTTTGGACGAGAAGATATTGCGTAGCTTCCCATCGCTGCCCAACCGAGTCGGAGTCGACGATTAACCTCTTTCTCGAAGTTAAACTTACCTAGCTGGACAGTTTGTCCTAGGTATAAATAATCGTCAACAACTTCGAGTGTAGATTCTCCGATCTTTACGGGAATGGGTGCTATATGGGAATTCAACATAACCTTTGTCTTGTCCATATTCATTTTAAGACCCACTCTATCAGAAGCTCTACTGAGGTCATCGAGCATTGTACCGAGGTCCTCCATGGACATAGAACATGTAATTTTTTCTTATCCTACTAGATATTATAATAAATGGGAAAGTTTGTAATGATATTTGGATGTTTGTTAATCAATGCACTAAAACAGCACGACGGATTTGAATGAAATTTAGCACACAGGTAAACCATAACCCGGACTAAAATACAGGCTGCTTTTTATCCCGGGAAAATATATAAACAGTTCCCGAGGGATGCGCGATAAGTCAATCTGTGATAAGCCGAATTGTATGCGGGCCGTGACTTCGCGGGCAAAGTCAGTAGTAGTAATAAATTGTAATGTATTATTGACATTGTGTTTTTGTAATGTACAGTCGACTGCATGACAGTGGTAACACTTCAATTCGAAAACCGCCCTTACTGCTTACGAAATAAAGATGCTGCTAATTTCAAAGTGTTACCATCGACGTGCGGTCGACCGTACAATAAAGAATAAGATTTTTATTCTTATTGCCTATAGATTTTTGTGTTTTCGATTTTTATTCTTATTGCCTATAGATTTTTGTGTTTTAGATTTTTATTCTTATTGCCTATAGATTTTCGTGTTTTCGATTTTTATTCTTATTGCCTATAGATTTTTGTTTTTTCGATTTTTATTCTTATTGCCTATAGATTTTTGTTTTTTCGATTTTTATTCTTATTGCCTATATATAGACTTTTTCCCGTAGCTTCATCATGAACATCAACTCAGCCTATCGTAGTCCACTACTGGAATATGTCCAGCAGTGGAATGCCTCTCCCAAGTTGCACCTCCACACTCCTATAATTCAGCGCTGAACTATTTTCTGTTTTTGGAACCGAAATAGGTAGATATTTTATAGTGATGAAATTACACTGAGGAATCTTTATTGTGGACTAGCATACGCCCGCGGCTTCGCTCCCATAGATTGCCAATAAAAAATAACATGTGTGTTAATCCAGGGGATCTACTCTCGTTTGACGAACCACAAATGAAGTATTTACTTTCGTTCCGACTGATACCTACACAATAAAGTTAGGCATGACTAAGATAATAGACTACGGTTCATAGTCGTATGAAATTGACCGGAGATCAGAGAAACGTCAAAATACGATCATCGCATTGCATGCGATATGCGAACGATGGTTGACTATTTAGCAAATTATGAAGTACGATTAATCGAATAACGTCAAATACACAAATAGATCCCAGGACATGCTCAATCTGTGTACAAAATTTCATCCAAATCCGTCCAGCCGTTTCGACGTGATTGAAAGATAAACAAACAAACAAACATCGATGTTTGGACATTAATCGTATTTATAAGATTAGTATAATAGGGTACAAATCCACTTGCAACGCATAGTTTGACATTGACATTCGTAATAGGGGAAGCCATAAATAATGAAAATTAACGGCGCGACTGCTGAGCTGGGGGGTCCTGGGTTCGATTCTCGGGTCGGGCAAAGTGTTATTGGGTTTTTACATTAGAAAATTCTCAGTAGCTGCCCGGAGTCTGGATTTGTGCCCAGTCAATGGCAATAGGCTCGCCCCCTATTACATGGGACTATAACATAACTGGCGAAATGTGGGTGTACTATTACACCTCAGCCTACCCCTTCGGGGAAACACAGGCGTGATGTTATGTTATGTTACGGTCGTTATGAATATCATCCTATAGAATTACAAAACTGCAATTGCGCTGTAACAGAGAATATAACCCTGTAATCCAACCTCTACAAGATTGCCTCTGACCCCGACTAATGCATATTTTAATTGGATTTCAACTTCTACTTTTAAGTTTACTCCCATTCAAATACTCTACGAATGGACACAAACATGAATTTACTTTATCTATACCTACAAGGAAAGGTGGACACAAGGTGGACCGATGACCTGGTGAAGGTCGCGGGAATCCGCTGGGTGCAGAAAGCGCAGAATCAGTCGTTGTGGCGATGCTTGGGGGAGGCCTATGTCCAGCAGTGGACGTCTTTCGGCTGAAATGATGATAATACCGACAAGATCCTAATTAGCTGCAAAACACGCAGTAGATTTATTCTTAACTTATAGTCTGTGCCCGCATTATAATATTAAATAGTACCTAGGATATACAAATTCTACTGCATCTCCTATGATCCTACAATGTAAGACGTAATGGTAAATGATGATCAATTGGAACATATTTATTGATTCATTCAACAAGATAGCTTTAGTTTATGTGAATTTAATAATAGTGGCAACTTACTTGAACATTATTGTCAGTTGCAATAATTTCAGGTAGACTGCTAATACTTTGATGGCATACTAACTATCGCAGATTGCTAAGTTCTGTTGTGGATGAAGTCTACTTCTTTACATTATAATGTTGAAAGTGCATTACGCAAGGAAATTGATGGAAAATTAATTCGCACACTACCTACGATAATAAAAACATTTGTTTGAGACTCATAATAAGAGACGTCATCATTCATCATCATCATTTCAGCCGAAAGACGTCCACTGCTGGACATAGGCCTACCCCAAGTATCGCCACAACTACCGGTCCTGCGCCTTCCGCATCCAGCCGGTTCTCGCGACCTTCACCAGGTCGTCGGTCCAACTTGTGGGGGGCCTACCCACGCTGCGCCTTCCAGTACGCGGTCGCCACTCCAGAACTTTACTGCCCCATCGGTCATCATTTCTGCGAGCAATGTGCCCCGCCCACTGCCACTTAAGCTTGGCAATTCTTCGGGCTATGTCGGTCACTTTCGTTCTCCTGCGAATCTCCTCATTTCTGATTCGATCACGCAGGGACACTCCGAGCATAGCCCTCTCCATTGACCTTTGAGTGACTCTGTGCGTCTTATTAGGCCCATTGTGAGCGACCACGTTTCAGTGCCGTAAGTAATTGCTGGCAACACACACTGTTCAAAGACTTTCGTCTTGAGACACTGCGGTATTTTGGACGAGAATAAGAGACGTCATTGTGATATAATTCGTAGATAATTATAAAGCATCATAATACCGCACTATATGCAAAAAAAATATAAGAAAGTAATAAAAAAGAAAGAAAAATGGTTATTGTTGGTTATAGGAATGGCCCCAGCTTTATCTATAATAATCCTCCAAAAAGTATAAAAACGTTGGATGTAGGTAAATGCTTAACTTAAAAAAAAAGTTTACAAATGTTTTGGTAAATAAAGCATACTACTCCATAAACGGCTACATAACTTATACAATAAACAAAAAAATTAAATAAAATTCGATTTGATATTTAGACGAAAAATCTCACACTGAATCCATCAATCAATTCAGGGGTAACACGGTTAATTACTAATCCATAAGTTTGTGCCAAGTTGCACCATAACTACAACAACACTCCATTATTTACCTTCTGCATTAAACTTGGTAGCAGAACCAAAGGCAGATTTCTCTAGGATAGAAAATGTTCTAGGCTACTAAAACTTGCAGTCACGCGAGTGAGCCAACCTGACGGATACCAACCGCGAGTCAATATAATGTGCGTATTGTATGTCACGTCACCTCAAAATGAGCTACTGCGTAAATGAACTGGTTTTACCAGCTCTGCGTCTATTTTACGCCATATGAGCTTTTTCTTTCCTTGTAGATAACGGCACGAGCTATCCTAGTAAATATAGCTTCTGCCGTGGTGAAAAGGTAAACTATCCACTTAACCTCGTAAGGCCCAAGATATTGTAAAGTATTCTAAACTAATTGTGCTTAGTCAGAATAAAAGGCAGGTTTCTCTAAGATAGAAAATGCTCCAGGCTCCTAAAAGGTGCACTCACGCGAGTGAGGCAACCAGACGGATACCGACCGCGAGTCACTATGATGTGCGTACGGTATGTCACGTCACCTTAAAATGAGCTACTGCGTTATATTGGTCTTAGCAGCTCTTGGCCTAACTGGTTCTACGAGGGAAATATTGAAGGAGAATTCTCAGTACTTGATTTTTCTTAAAAATAAGAAACAAATGGTGCCTTAATTTTTACAATCGATTTCATCAATTACTGTGGAGACTGTTCCGTACACATCAAAAACTGTTGCTTACACATCAAAGTTGCATGCGGTGAGGTGATGCACCTAGCACGGCAGTGTCCATCGGTCGCTATTTTCACACTCCGCCTTTTGTACTAGCCAACAGACCCTTAGAAGTCAGAGATATTCTTGAATATATCTCTCGTTCATCCACTCAGGCTAGCTCTGTGAGGTTCTTCTTTTCTTGTGTCGGCACCACGAAGTATGCGAGTAAATATAACTTCTACCGCCGTAAAAGAAATCAAACATCCAGCAAGCCACATCAGCCAACCTTGCTAGATGCTAGGCCACACTTAAAAAGTTTTTAAACGTCGCCGCGATGTATAAATTAAGAACATATCAGTAGGTACAAAAGGCCGCATCCCCTGCCGCTACATTTGGCAGGGGACCTTCGGGATCGTGGACGCTAAGAGTGGGGGGACTCGCGGCGTCTATTAAGCGACCCTGGGGAGGACAGCAGTACGTGGTGGTCCCGAGCTGCTGTGGGGGAATCAATATTGTTTTCCCGGGACGTGCCAAAGGCATAGCACTAGAGGAGCACCGGCGCGGTCCAATGGAGTTCCCGGAGCTCCTCTATTTTGTGCAGAGGACGGCCACCGTGTGGTTTTAGTCGATAAGAGTCCGATATACCCCTCCGCCGTCCCCAGACGGAGGGTATCCATGAAGATATCCACCCGAAAACAAAAAACAAAAAGGTACACCAGCAACTATATTTAACCCTTTATAGTTGACATTTAAAAGATTCGATGAATTAGCATGGAATTTTAAAGCCTTCAAGTAGTAGCAACCTCTGTACTTAAAATACTTGACAACACTTGACCGAGAAGTTACCGCCCACATTCTCACTAGCAGTTACCTACTTGAAACTACGATTAACTTTGTTTACATTGCAATCAAAACTAGCTCTCTTTTAATTTATTTTATTTACAAAATCAAACGTCATCGGTCCAACTGTAACGTTGCGAACATGATTATGTAGTTTGTACGGTCAACCGCATATAAATGGTACATAGCCATTATAAGCGGAACTGTCTTAGTATGTAAGTTTCATACAAGATGGGCTCTATTTATACTGGTTTTGTGACCATCGGTTGTATCTGGTATCTGGTTGACGGTACATAAGGTCAAAAAACCGGCCCAGAGCATGTCGAGCCATGCCCAGTATTATAGGGTTCCTTAAGTAGGTCTCATTACAAACGAATCAAATCGAATATTAATCATTGCTATTTTAGTTTTTGCAAACAGCGCCACCTAGCGCTAAATTTAAGAAGTGTGTCATATCAACATAACACAAAGTTTCTTTTTGTGATTTTTTTAAATAGAAAGTAACTAAAGGAGCATTATTTGCTAAGATCATTTTTCTCTAAGGTCAATGACCTATGAACGAGGACGTCTTAAGTATTTTTCAGTTTTCTCACTAGAACTCAAAAACTTATAATCACATTATACTCGAAATAATTTTAAAAGAGAGTTTTTATAAAGGTCTATCAATGTGGAAGACTATAAGTTTCTACGTTGCATAGTTTAGAAATGGCAGGGGGGAAACACATTGCAAGCCACTCTGGCGAACTGTGTTTTGCAGATGGTATAACTGATAAAAAAGTTATGTATGAAACATTACCTTCATTTTAGTAGACCTATTCAATGATACTTCACAAGAGGGGGTGCAGCCAAATAAAAAAATGTCATCCCCATTTCACATATATGGGCGCCATCCCTACAATATGATATCAAGATGTTTTTATTCTTTTAAAATTGAGATATATATCTAAACCATTTTTTAACAAAATTTCATTTACTTATGTTTATAACTGTAGAAGTTATTAAGCTGTAAAGGTAATCCTTTACAACTTAATAACTTCTACAGTTACAGTTAGTCCTAATGGACAGACGGACAGACGGACGGACATGACGAAACTATAAGGGTCCTATAAGGGACTACGGAACCCTAAAAAGGGCTTTTCTTTCTTTGTTTCCCAGTTTAAGGTATTCTGTTCCATAAGTAGAACCATAGGTGTTTTTTTTATCTCATGTGGAATAGTTTCCTGATAATAGGAATTATTTTATTTAGAGAATTTAAGTTATGAACTCATCATTCATTTTCTCTTAATGCCATTTACAGTTTCACCTATTGCCGGTAACCAAGCCTGAGATCAAAATTCATCCAACAACGCCTATCAATCGTCTCGGAAGGCAATCAACTCAATTGTCTTCAACAACAACCAACTCAATTGTCTTCAACGACAACTTATTTCCCAACATCAAATCACATAGTTAGCGGCAAATCTCATCAAAGCTCGACCATCAATGAACCGATCAAACTCATAATAAATATCATCGCTCAAAATAAAATTCGAATCAAGAGACATTCCCGAAGCTTCAATTAGTTCGTCATTAAGTACCAATACACAGATAAGACAGATGTTCGAACACCAACGTGTAATTTATAACCCATAACAGCCATATAACATAGGCTAGTATGGCGGCGAGATATAAATAGAAGAAATGGAATGGTAATCATCAAATTATATGTTCGCAACGTGCGTTTAGGTTGTGATATCAGAAATAATCGGCCAAGTGCATGTCGGCGCGCGCAAAAAATGTTCTGAAGCTTTCTTTTGACTATTTTTTAAATAAAGTACAAGTTTTTTTTGGAACTATCAACGCTTGTGTTGCTATTTTATTAGAGGTGTGTAACTCAGCTCAGAACCGGTTCAAATATACAGATCAATAAGCTTGAGCTGTTGAGCTGCAGCTCAATGACAAAATACGCAGCTCACGGCTCAAAGAATAGTATCTATCTGTGCGATATACATATAGATAAAAACCTGTTTGAACCGGTGAGCTGGAGCGGCGACAGATCCGCGGTGAGTTGCAGAGTCAGCGAGCGAGCGCAGCTCAAACAGATCGAACGGTCTTTAAGCTCAGCGACTCGCATCACAGATCATAACTCAAAGTAGGCAGATACACAAATTGAGCTGATCTGTGAGCTGGTTCACAGCTCCGGCTCGCTGACCTGAACCATGAGCTGTACTGCAGCTCACGCATTTTTGTTGAGTTACCCATGTCTATATTTTATAAGGCAGATTAAAAGTGACGTAAAGCAAATCAATACCTAATGACTTAGACCGTATGTACAAAAAAGAACATGACAAGTTAGTATCTTTTTGTGGTTTTTAAATGATTGACTATAAAAATTATTCAATACATACAAACAATTAAAAACAGATATGAAAATAATGCAAGCATTTATTTCTAAATCTATTTCAAAGCTTAAGAGATAGAAAGTGCTGATACAAAAGTTTTTATGCCCCATCGCTTAAGTTGTTTGAAGTACTAGCAAAAATACAGAATCCTCTTTAAGCAAATAAGGATCGTAAAAATCATTCACAATCACAACCATCCAAATACTTAAATAAGCAGTTGAAGTGGCTGCCTATTCGGCGTCGTCGAGATACTCACATTCTTTCTCTTCTCTTCTCCGTTCTTCACAATCCTAGTTCTCCATCTTATCTTCAGGAACGCTTTGAGTACCTTGTCCCCAGGGGAAAACCTTGCCGCTCATCTTCTTCCCTTCTCCTCCGTATACCCCATCACACAACTAGCCGTTACGATGGTTCTTTCACCATACGTGCCGTGCGTCTGTGGAATTCTCTCCCACACTCTTTGCGCGATAGCCCGTCACTGAATGTCTTCAAGAGAAGAATTAAGGAACATTTCCTCTCAACATGAGTTATATTACATGTTATGTATTATATATCTATATATATATATATGAATGTATATATTCTTGTATATCTATTATATATTCTTATGTATCTATTATATATATTTAAGTATCTATATATTATTTATATTATTATTAGCTAGTACTGTAAGTAAATAAAGTAGGTTTAATTTATGTTGTACACTTGTTTCTGTCCTCTACATTCAACATCTCTCTATCGCTCTAAGGTTTGCTGTTAGAAAACTCCGTTCTGAGTTAAGCTCGCCGATGTACATAAACTTTCCTACTGTAATATAAATGTATATCTGTGTGTACAATAAAGAATAAGAATAAGAACAAACAATATATTCGCGGAATTCTGGAGCATCTTGAAAGTTTTTGGCGTCTTTAGCTTATTCAACTGATTGCAATTCCTTCTGGTGAATGTGAGGTAGTCAACATTTATGCAGCCCTGGTATCTCTTCCTCGATATCACTACATGTTGTGTCTTAAAATCATTAACAGCCATCCAAATATTTAAAACACACAGATATTATATTCGCGGAATTTTGAATGCTTTTGGCGTCTTTAGCGTATTTAATTGATTGCATTTCTTTCTGGTGAATGCAAGCCATTCAGCATTTATGTAGCCCTGGTATCTCTTTCTTGATGTAATAACATGTTGTGATTGAGAATATGTCTTCTGGGAAATCAGAGGCATATCACGGGGGTTGGAGTGCCACGGCCTGATCACGCAACCGCTGGATGGAGGACCCCCAATATTTATTTGTTCCTATAGAAATACCTAGACAGAGAAAACTATTCTTTAACACAAAACACACCTCCTTCATAAATCGGGTAAATGTTTAAAAAGTTCTTTGTATAATAAATTCATAATATTGTTTACTGTTTACAAATACTTTCACTGCCGCGCTAAGAATTTAAAATATGCTGTTTCATTGCTGCATTTGGGCTAAGTGGCAGTTTCGAGTTGAGCGTTCGCTAAAATCATGATTATGCTTAATTATGCTTAAAACAATACTAAGATTTAATTTTCATTTCGATGCAAATAAGATGAACTAAAGTTACGAATCATTTGACGAATAAAAGTAAATACTAACATATTTTTATTATAAAAAAAAATGTGTTTGTTTTTAACCGACTTCAAAAAAAGGAGGAGGTTATGTATTCGGCGGGTTTTTTTTTTTTTTTTCATGTATGTACACCGATTACTCCGAGATTTCTGGGCCGATTTACGTGGTTGTTTTTTTATTTAGTAGAGGAAGTCCGCGCGGTGGTCCCATATAAATTTTATTGACTTAGGTCGAGTAGTTTTTTAACCAGCTTCAATAAATCAGTTTAATTTAGCTTCGCTTACTTAGATGATCTACTAATAGTTTCGTTTTTCTGTGAAGTATCAACTACAAAGTATGAAATAAAAACTTTTTTACAAAAAATAAAACCGACTTCAAAAACCTTAACTAATGAAGTCGGTTAAAAAGTAAAAAATAATCCTTGTATGTATTTCAAAATCTTAAAATAAACCAAAATTTTGAAGGCGGCGCGTGTTTTTCATGTATGTTCGCATAAACTGTTTTTTTTTACTATAGTTACGCAAAGGGACAATCACGCGCCACCTTCAAAATTTTGGTTTATGTTAAGATTTTGAAATACATACAAGGATTATTTTTTTACTTTTTAGTTAAGGTTTTTGAAGTCGGTTTTATTTTTTGTTAAAAAGTTTTTTTACATTTGATTTCTAATAAATTATTTATTATTCAATAGTCAAGTTGATTATATTGTTCACGAACTAAACTTTTTTTAGACTATCGCTCTCTTTTACTAATAGGAGATACGAGAAAGGGATGGCAACAATTTTAGGCCTGTCAAATTAGTCCGAATTAAAATTTACATATTTTAGTCATGATCTTGAAACGTGCCGACTAAAATACAAAGAAATGCAACACCTAAACTAATTTGACAGCACTAATATTGTTGCCATCCCTCTCTTGTATCTACTATTAGTAAAAGACGGCGATAGTTTAAAATAAGTTTGGTTGTTGGTTCGTGAAACAAGAGAATCGGCAACAATGAATACTTTTGAATAGACCGTTATCGTAATATCATGATAAAATTCAAGTTGTATCCATAATGTTATCAAGATTACCTTAAACAAACAATTAAACTATAAAAAGGTACAGAAAAAGGCTAATTTGAATAAACTTCAGAATGCTTTTTTAGGGTTCCGTGCCCAAAAGGTACTAACGGTACCCTATTACTCTCTTTACGCTGTCCGTCCGTCCGTCTGTCTGTCACAGGGCTGTATCTTTGTTTTCTGTAACGGTATTAGATAACCAGTTGAAATTTTCACAGAATATGTGTTACGATGGTGCCTATTACGACAAAAACTAAAAGTTAAAAAATTTTTGGTTTCCTTTGGTTTTTTTTTCATACAAGAAACCTCGAAAACATGCATTTTTTTCAACATTTTCGTTCCTGCTCTATCTTCAAAACGGTAATACATACCAGCGTCAAACTTGTTCTCATTATAGTTCATACTATGTAGTTTAGCAATAAATACTAAAAAAAGGGCAAACATAGACATATGTGGTGGTACCTACGTAAGAGATGTAAAATTTCACATTTCGTGTACGTCGTTGATGTCTTTTGATTAACCCTCTTAAATTAAATCATTTTATATGGGGTATCAGGTCGATAGGTGGTACGGAACCCTTACTGCGTGAGTCCGACTCACACTTGGCCGGTTTTATTTTAAACTTTGTTATCATAATTGACCTATCAACGTTGATCAGTATCAATACACGCACAGTTACGCAAGCTGTTTTATTCTGAATTTCCTGATCAGGAATTTTGTCAGAGTATATTCGATTAGTCGTACTAAATATATGCAGTGTAGTGGAATTTAAAAGTATTAAAGGGATGGACTGTGATTGGTGATTCTATGCACTTTCGTACATGCAAAAATCGAATATGGAATTCTGGTCCGGAATTCTGGATTTTCTTATACTTATTCTTTATTGTACACACAAATATACATTTATATTACAGTAGGAAATTTTATGTACATCGGCGAGCTTAACTCAGAACTGAGTAAAGCTCGAAATTATTATTGCTCTGGATTTATTCTTAATCCATGAAAAAATGGAAGAGATAAACGCTTTTTATGTTTTTGGAGCGGGCATGTTTTGTCATTCTCATGCGAAACGGACATTGTACGTACACACGGCTACACATCAAGCTGTACATTTCCAGTATAAGCTGATCTCGCATTGTACGGAAAACCTAAACAATGCGAAGTCAGCTTATACTGGAAATGTACAGCTTGATGTGTAGCCGTGTGTACAGAGATATATCAAGTATCTATGAAGGTTTTGAAGTTTTGAACAATGACGTCATACTTTGATAGTGCTGTCTCTGAAATCGCTTATTACATGGATATTTTGTTAAATATTTTATTGTTTTTTTTACCGTTGGTTATTTTTCTTGAAAATGTTTCGAGATTTCGAATAAAAACTAAAAAGCGAGCTCCTCCTACGCGAATTTTTCTTTCCACAATTTATATCTTTAACAGTAAAATAATTATCGCAGTATTCAATTAGTACGGTGAGAAAATGACATGTCTATCATTGGATGGACCAACCTATCATTATAAGTATGATACGTCGAGGGATATAGAGTGTAACTAGATACGGTATGAAGATCAAGCGAGTGAATGTTCAAGAAATGTTGTCTTAATTGTAATTAGTTCGTAGTTGCCGCTTGTGTTTACCGATGTGACGCATATCTCCCAAAACTTTGTTTGTTTTTGTATTTTTCTTAGTATATTTAATTTCACTTTTGTTATTTATGGTGGTTTGTGCGTCACAAAGACAATAAAGCCACTTCTCTTTGGTGCGTCACCTTCCAGACGCAAATAAATATTCTTTCTTTCTTTTTTATTTTATCTGAGGAGAAAAGAAGGCATAAGGCTTCTAGTTCTTTCGTGGCAGTAGGATGACAATGCAGTTTATTTAATTCTGGGTGTAGCTTTACTCGGTGTTGACCTGCTCACTCGGAGATGGATAATGCCGCGGGCAACTATCCAGTCTCATTAGCCAATTCAACAGCCGTTGTGCTAATGTGTCCAACGGTACGTGCATTGCGTTGAATAGACGTATTTCAAGCCGAATTGCTGGCAATCAGAGAGGTATGCGCATGGACTGAAAAACACAAATATAGCAACACAATAATCTTCTCAGGCTTCCCTCTTATACAAGCAATTAAAAAAACAGAAGCAATAGCCACCCAATAGTATCAGAAATCCACCAAATCATATACATTTCAGAAGTAGCATAGGTAGTAGTAGAGCTCCTTGCGAAGGAGTTCGTCCGGGGAAGTACTACCACCGTACCTACTTCTGCCGCCAAACAGTGATGCTTGCATTGCTGTGTTTCGGTGTGAAGGGTACGGGTGCCGCTGAAATTGCAATCACATGAGACTTTTCATCTTCATATAACAGTTTGGTGAACCAACTTGCGGTACCATTTAGGCAACAGCTTAGGTGGTATTGCAGTTGTTATGGGCAATGGTAACCGCTTAACTCCAGATGGGCCTTTAGCTCGCTTCGCCAACCTATACTATAAAAAATACACACAGATACACCGGAACTATCAGCATGAAATGGTTCAAGAGTCACAGCGGAATTGAATGAAACGAAGCTGCTGACACAGCGGCTAAGCACGGAGCGGCCCTCCACAAAACGCATGACTACTCAAGATTCGCTATCACATAGGTACGTCAAACACCTAACCTGTAAGGACAACATGCAAACTTGGGAAAGCAGGTGCATAAGCGCAGAACAGAGCCAACACCGTAGACATGCTGCGTAGACTGCAGCACATTAACAGGCTATAAAAGAGCACTGACATTAACTTCTATATGAGGCAAGTCATAACTGGGCACGGGTACAACACCGAATTAAGATCGTGGACAATGACTGGTGCCCGTGTGACGACAACACCCCGCAAGCAGTGGACCATCTATTAAAACTGCCTGAGATTCAGTTATCCAAGGTACCAACATAAAACGACATGTTACAACTACGGGATCCAACACCCACACCGAAGAACTGATCTCCTACGGAAGGAGAGAGCAGAGCTGTTGAGTCATATGTTGGACTAGCTAAAGAAATATATAGCCGGCTAAAACGCTTTAATGACACATAAAAGGCGAGAAAGGACGACTTGTTAGAGGAAAAGTATCAAATTGCATTGCCCCCAAACAAGAATCGTCTGTAATTAAAACGAGTTCCAAGGGGCACCAAGACAAAATCGAAACCAACCAAATTAATAAAACAAAAAAAAAAAATGTACCGCGGCATTGGTTTGACATAGATTTCTGAATCACAAACATTATTCATTCTAAAAGCTTAATTTTGAATAAATAATTAATATTAATAAATACCTAGTAAATAATTTTCAGACGTTAGTGCTACGACTTATGCATGGTACATATTTTCTTTTATGAGCCTGAAGAGCCCAATGAAAAGCCTATTATTGCGATAATTTACACACTAAATTCATCTAAACAGTTTTCAACCACGCCCAAATTCAATACACGTTCTGCAATTCTAATTCTCCGTGAATACCCACCTGGTACGATGCCATTGAACCTGCCATTCGCCAGCGTAGTACCGATGACACCGTGCCAAAAAACTTGATATACACATGTACAGTCAGAAGCAATAATATCTGTCAATCGACGATTTGAAAATCACGAACAATAGCTCTGACGATGATTAGAACGGATAAATATGTGTCCATGTATCATGTAGATTGTAAAAGCTTCTTGGAAGCGGTGAATGGTGAGCGCTTTTTTGGGGCCTGCCTGGCTCTATTGTCGACGTTCAATAGGCACTTATTGGCTTTAGCCTACATTGAATAAGAACCATTTTGTTTTTTTAAATTTAATTAATGATCCAACTACCCGTTATTTTCGTGGCTTAAGTCAGATATATAATTATTGGCGGTTTTAAATCCGTCGATAGGCAGATATCATTACTTCTGACTGTACTGGGTACTTACTACTACAACCTACGATTGTAATAGTAAGTCTTAATTGTGACGAACGATTTTGATTGAGATTATTGTGTGTGTTTGAGTTATATGTAGAATTAGATAGTTGTAAATGGAATTAGAGTTCAATGAGACCCGTATTAATAAATAGCTCATTGAGCTGTAGCCATTTCTGAGCAGTTGATGCAACTTCAAAGTAGTCAAATGTATGAAATTCCGGCGACGTTTAAGTTTTGACAGCTCTTCTTAGGATACTGTTTCATTTAGAATCAGGTGGTCCTTAGAGCAAAACGTCCTGTGTAGCAGGTGGTTTCAAGCTGTCATACTGATTGTGGATTATTATTATTTACGTGAGTTGCAGTGATTTATTTCAAAAGTGAGTTACCGAATTAGTGTCGTTTCTTTATGAAGCTTGGCGTAATAATGTAGAAGAATATGTATACCCTTTGTTTTTAAGATATCATGATCTGATGCTTCTTCATAGGACCCATCATTTAGATCCGTGTTATTAGAGTCGACTTTTCATAAGTGCCTGTAATTATAAATACAAAAAAAATAAGAATTTGTATCTAATACCAAAATACATTACATTTACATTAGACGAAGATTTTCAACACCTATCCATGTTTTGTTAAGTTAATATTATGGGAATCATTAATAGAATTAAAATAAGTATAGATCCATCATAGAAATCCTCATGGATACCCTCCATCTGGGAATAGCGGAGGAGTAACTCTTACTGATATCTTACCGACTAAAACCAAACGGTGGCCATCCTCTGCACAAAATAGAGGAGCTCCCGGAACTCCATTGGACCGCGCCGGTGCCCCTCTAGTGCTATGCCTTTGGTACGTCCCTGGAAAACAATATTGTTTTCCCCACAGTACCATCACGCGACTACCACGTACTTTTGTCTTCCCCAGGGTTGCTTAATAGTCGCTTTTTATACCTACTAGATATTAAGGCGTGTCTACATCTACAGAATTCAGTGACGTCAGACGACTCCTAGAATTAACAGCTGCTCGCAGGTGGCCGAAGTGATAACTTGATTTTGCGCGGTTTGCACATACGCAGCACCATCTTAAAATACATAATACAGAAGGTCCATTCTTTGATTGCAAGTTCCCTATAACGAGTTCATGCAAGAATAAAATAGATGTCAAGCAAAACTCATACTAATAATGGACGTAGTCTGTTTGTCTGAACTTTATATCGTGCTTTGCATTGAGTAAATTCTCAATCAATTAACTTATCCTGTTGGACATAGGCTATTTCCAGATTAATTAACAAATAACAATTCTGCATCAAGGCTATTGTATCTGCCTAGTTATACTGGTTTATTTCGCTAGAAAGCGTTCCACACCACTGTTGTAAATCCTGATCTTACTACTTGAGACTATTTCTCTACTCTAACGGTCCAACAGTCCATCAGTCATTATTCGTTGGAAAAACTCGGCTTGTATCATGGAAAGAAAGAAATAAAGATATAATTTATTTAAGTGTCTTTATAGGGAAAAAACATTAGATAAAAAATAACAAAATTAAAAATAACTGCCTGTACAAGACCAGAAAAGAACCCCATTTCAGCATTTAATGCTAACACCGAAATGTTGCAGTGCTGGTTTTCGGATGGGTTCCGATAGTGTGGCCACGGGCAGCCACAAACAAATACATACAATTTGACAATCGGATTATAGTGACCCTTCTGTATTTACCAACCTGTGGTGCAGGTTGTTGCTATGCCGAATGGGCGTTTATTTCCGTTTATTATAAATCATTAGATGTTAGATGTGCCGCATTAGAGGCTGTGCTTCTTAAAACTGGTTTTTATTATAATATTACTATAAAAAGTAAGCACTATGACCCGTTGAGTTTTGAAGCTGAAAAAATTAAGAGAAGAATTTAAAACTGGTCTAGTAGGTGTGGTCGTCTAGATTCTGGCCTAGAAAACTATGCCCATCTCTTATGGATGGTATAAGTAGTAAATTATATTTATTTTAAAACTATCAGAATTTTATTATCTTTAACGGTGAAGGAAATCATCGTGAGGAATCTTGCACACCTGAGAGTGCTTCATAAAGTTCTCGATAGTATGTGAGGTCCACCAACCCGCACTAGGCCAGCGTGGTGGACTAAGGCCTTAATCTTCTTATTTTGAGAAGTGGCACGCAGTGGGACTGTAATGGGTTGATAATCAGCCTATGCTCGCGGCTTCTTCCACGTATAATTACGTTTCAGAAAGTCATCATCGCGCATCCTTCGGGAACTGTTAATTTTCCCGGGATAAAAAGTGACCTATATGTTGATCCGGGTTATGGCATACCTTTATGCCAAATTTCGTCCAAATCCGTTCAGCCATTTCAGCGAGATTGAAGGACAAACAAAGAAACAAACAATCATCCATACTTTCACATTTATAATATTAGTAGGATAGTAGGAAGTAGGATGAATAGTGTAACCTTAACTCTAAAGATGGCGGCTATACTGCTGTAACTTTGTTGCATGAAAGGTGGCCGAGGTTAAGTTGTAGTTGTTACTCCTAAAACAAATACGAGCCACGTGGCGTGTGCTTCCTTATCACAGGGTTAAACAAATTTCTTGTCAAACAGGTCAGGAAAATTATACAACGTAGAGTAGAGATAACAATACGACAATAAATGAAAACATGGTTATTACTAGTCTATAGAAGCATTTTAAACACTAACAAGTTGTTTATAGAAAATTATAAAACGAAAATGTTGTGTTTGTTCTGTATGTTTTCTATAATAAAATTTGTTGTGTGTACATTACAGCCGAAAGACGTCCACTACTGGACATAGGCCTCCCCCAATTAAGGGGGGGATATGCCATAATCGCCACGCTTGGCAGGCGGGTTGGCGATCGCAGTTGGTTGGTTAAATACTCAGAGAACGCTGCTGCCCATCCTCTGGTGAATCCCTTAGTCGCCTTTTACGACACCCATGAGAAGAGATAAGGGTGGTGCTATTCTTTAAGTCCGGCACTACACGGACGGTGTACATAAATTAATAAATAAATAACAAAATAAATACATGCTGAAATTTTAATCGCTTCTTTCCCGAAAAGGAGTCATTGTACTCATCATTATGACAACTTTGACAACTTTTACTATGGGACCAACCCGGAATTATCGAAAAAAAATCAAATGGTCCCTACATTTTATCGATTTAAGAAGTGAACACAAATGTAGGGACCACTTGATTTTTTTTCGATAATTCCGGGTTGGTCCCATAGTAAAAGTTTTTCATAATGATGAATACAATGACCCCTTTTCGAGAAAGAAGCGATTAAAATTTCAGCATGTATTAAAATATCGAAATAATAAGTAACACCATTTGTTATCATCTGTAATAATTGAGAACGAGAGTTTAAAATCATAAGTATTCGCACAGGTTTTTGACTCTAACGATCTATGCCAAAAAAATGGTCCTACATTCAAAATTAATAAAATTAAAACAATTTCCTGTGACTAAACTATTAACTGGATTTGATTGTTTTTTTGTGTACGGTCAGGAAACGAGATTACTATACTGATTGTACGTGGTTTTATTTAATGTCGTATTGTCATCTCCACTTTGTATAATACATGGGATAATAATTAAAAAATTGTCATGTAATATCACTTATCACTCGATATCGATTAACAATCAATAAAATAATAATAATAATAAAGCTCTTTATTGCACAACAAGATTACAATTTAAAAAAAAAAAACAATTATAAATCCTAAGCAGAAAAAAACATAACCGTCCTTCTGGCGCAGTCGGGTAAAAACCTCGCCATGATGCGGAAAACCAAAGAACTTATAATGTAATAACTTCTTAGGTTTTCGCGATCACTACTAGATTTAATCCGGTTAAACTTTGTTTTATTATAACTTATAATGTATTACAAATATTGTAAAGAACATTGAAAAAGCAAATGTGACGCCCGCAGAGCAGGTTTAATTAATTTTTCTAGTCAGGCTTTAAATCTGAAATCAAATTTTCTTGAAAAATAGAATATAAAGTATTTGGTAGATATTATATTTATTTATGTTGATAATTCTAATTATGATGTTATCTTCATAATTAGTTGTTCCGGAAGAAATTCGCATGACTCGCATTCCAAGGTCCAGTCAGTAAGTAGGTCGTATTTAAAACCTTATTTATGTGTGACTCATACGCATAAATCGCTTTCTTTTCTCATCTTCCAACTTTTTAACATGTTTTTCACAACTTCATTTCATTTTAGTGATCAAACAAAACAAACGAAACATTGTTTACTGACTGGAATTTTTTAAGTAACTAAAATCGGATTGATATGGTGGAATAGTGATGAGTTCTTTGCGGAGATGTTTGTTTTAATGATTATCTCTTTAATATAGATAGTCTCTTGGTCACCATTCGTAGAACACCAATTTCCCTTCAAAAGGCGACAAGACAATGTTCAATAGCAACGCAATTTTTTGTTGACATTTTCTTTTTTTTTGCGTTTGACCGCCACGGTTTTAAGCGATGGTGGGTCGACGATAGTACACGCTTGCCCAAAAAAACCTATTCACTCGAGCCTTGAAGCCCTCTAGATTATACTTATCTGGAAACAAGCAAGGAGGTAGAGAATTCCACTCTTAGCATGATAAAGCTACAAGGAAAGTAAGGAAATCGCTTTGTGCGTAAGGCTGAAATGTCCACCATTTAAGGTATACTTATGATCCTAATAAGCCAAGATTAAGTTGCTTCTAGTATAAACTTTTAATAGAAATTCTTCTTCTTTGAGTCGATGGTACAAAAATTTACCGACAGTGGCACAGGAATCAGACGCTGCTGGCCCAGAAATTTGCCACGTCTTGTGCGTTATTTGTGGCATTGTTAAGGCCACTCAATGTGAAAGTGCTTGGACATAAGGAGCAGCCATAGACCAGTAAGCCTCTAGACGCCGGTTAGCTGGACACCTCCGGTCACAACGCTATGCTCTACCACTGCATATCATACGTCCCTCCGCCAATCGGAACGTCACTCAATCAGCGAGCGGAATCTTCATCTATATCTGGGGACCCTGTATACTAATTGCTTTGTTAGACTGTACTATGTACTAGAGAAGACACCGCGAACAAAATGTTTGTAGCACGTTTTAGAGCTCCTGCACTCTCACTTACATAGCCACGCTCGCGCCGCGCGTGCTCCGCGGCCAGCAAGTTGCGCGATATGTTTTGTTCCTAATGTCTACTCTAGGACTAGTGAATTTGACTAAGGTGTATCCAAAGAGCCGTCAATTTAAATACCCGTAGTAAATACTAACATCACCCAGAATGCCAAGTAGCGACGTAAATACTTGGAATTTTTGACCCAACCCAAGTCAAATGTGAATGACACAAGTCTCTCTCAATGCTAATAGACATGAGTAACGTTGACGGTGAAAGTGGGTTCTTTGATTAGGAACTTTTTTATGAGGAGAGGACAATTATCGCCCGTGAGAACTGTGAGGGAACTTACTTGAAGGTTCGGCGTATAATGTAACCTTGAAGTGCTGTAGTATAAAGATTTAAAGTGTTGCATTGGATTTTTTGATTGAGTTTACAATAGCAGTATTGTTATAAAGTGAATACTATTGATTGAGTTGAACGAACTCATTGAGAAGTTGTGGAAATGTTCTAGTAAAATGTTAATTGTGATTGATTAGGTAGGTAGGTATACCTAATTCAAATTCAAATTCAAAAGTTTTTATTTCGAATAAGCATTTACTTACATGCACTTTCATAACGTTAAGAATCTAGTTACGCGGTTCCAAAATGTTGGTCCTATGGAGAAGAGCCGGCAAGAAACTCCATGGAAATACTCTTTTCATGTTATATAGTACAAAGGTATATTACATTCGCCAACCCGCCTGCCAAGCGTGGCGATTATGGCATGTCCCCCCCTTAATTGGGGGAGGCCTAATGTCCAGTAGTGGACGTCTTTCGGCTGAAATGATGATATTACATGATTCGGTAAGAATTGTGTGAGAACAATGTAGGTTTATGAGTGAGACAAATTCACTATAGATAACAAATTAATAATGATAATTATTATGAACCTACTTAACTTATACTTACCAACTCAGCCTATCGCAGGCCACCGCTGAATATAGGCATAGAATATATACTAAAGACAAGAAGCGACACTTAAGCATGTGTGCTCGTAAAATTGCTCGCGGCTATGTGTGCGAGTCTTGGCGAGCGCGGGGGCCGTGCGCGGTGTGCGGCGTGTGGAACGGGCAGTCTCTCGGCTGCCTCAGCCAAGGCCTATTGCATTCACGCGCTCGCTCAAGGTCACCGGCGAGCGAGCTCACACGTACACGGAATGTCACCGCTGTGACATAGGCCTCTCCGAAGTTGCGCCACAACACTCGGTCCTTTGTCTTCCGCTTCTAGTCCACCCCAGCTACCTTCTTCAGGTCGTCAGTCCATCTGGCTGGGGAGCACTCTACGCTGCGTTCGCGGTCTCCCATCAAGAACACCTCTGCTCCAACGGCAATCGTTCCTTCGACAAACATGGCCAGCACACTGCCACTTGAGCTTGCTGATCCTACAAGCTATGTCGGTCACTCTGGTTCTTTTCCAGATATACCTACCTATTTGATTTTAATAAACTTATGACCTCTTAATGACCAGTCACCGCTAGAATAGTGCTATTGTTACTGAAAGGACTGGTGAAAGTGGAATGTCACCCAGATAGGTACCTACATTACAAGTTTTACAAGAATTGTTGAGTATAATCTTACTTTACAAAGTAAACAAAACGTTCATGTAAAGGGCTTGATTAATCATAATACAAGATATCCTCAGACTAATGCAGAACGATAAAAATGAAAAACAAGTAATCATTACTTAGCTTGGTATAATCTTTTGATCTTTTATTAGGTATATACCGAGCAAGCTACAGCGTATATGCGTATACCATCGCCAAGTTGTCAACGGTAATCTCGGGAACTTACAATTTGCGTTGATATTACCGTAAATTCAAGGGAATTAAATTGTAAATTTGTTTTTGAAAAGGTACTGAGGTGGTATTATGAAGTTTTATGTGGAAGAAAGGGATGACGCTATTCGTCCTGTAGAGCTCTGTCTTGCTCTTGCAAAGGAATACTGAGGCTCTTACTATATCTCGATGTGAGAACAGGAAATTATTAAAGGAATGAAATAATGACTAGTGCTAAGTATGCATTGCAATTAATATTGTTAATCATGTTTTCATAAAGATAGTCGTTTTGACGTTTTGTGTGTTTGATTTTAATAGTATCACAGGAGTGTTTTAATACTTATTTATGTCAGTTTCATACACTATTTTATCTAAACTCATACAATTTTAAATAAAAAACCAAAGTCAAAATCTTGGTAACATTGTTGTAGTTTTCTTGATTTTTCTGGTAAAAGATTGTTCGTCATTTACGTTGCTGCATCCAGAAATTCAGGCGGGGTCATATTTTCCTCAGTTCAGTATCACTATTGTAGTCAGATATTTTTGCCCAGAATAAAACTTTATACATAAAAAACCATAATAATAACGTAAACAATTACAAGTAACGATGACCAAATCCAGTAGGTCATGGCGCGCGGCCGAGCATGCGCCCTAGCGCGCGCCTACGCAGATAATAAAATATACTCTGGCGAAAACATTATAATCGGAAATAATTTTTTATCCTTGTCAGAATTCCGTCAATCTTTGTTTTATCATACAAAAAATGTGCCTGTAAACACTTAAATATAATTAAAAACAATATGACATTCCAAACTTCTGCCAAAAACGCGATTTTAAACGATAAAATTTTTCAATGTATGACTAGTGGCGCCACCCTGAATTTTGTGTACACATTGGTGCCAAACTGTACGACTGCTAAAAAAAAGGTTTGAAAACTCCTTGGTTGGGTCGAAGTGGCATTAAAAACGCCTTAGTTGGCTGAAGTGTGCGGTTATGGAAAAAAAAAAATACCGCGTTGTTTTGTTCAGCAAACTGTATAGTATTGTAATGAAACTTTTTAAATTCATTACAGGTGCATGTGCGTAAAGTATGTCATTATGACATTACTTTCGAGTTCATAATTCGAATTTTACCATACGAGTGTAGATAAAGCTCTTTTCATGCTACGCCTGCAGGTAGACACACCTTCCCATACCGCAATATTGCAATGATAAATTCATAGTACATATTATCTAATCGAAAAAAAGAGATGTGTCGGAAAATTGACTAATAAAAACCTCAGATTTTCACCGGCGACAAAAATCGCCTAACGGCCAGTGAAACTTAATAGAAATGCGTATCTAATGGTACACATCTCCTGCTGTAATGACAGTCGATACGAACAGCTGTGCACTGATTGCTGTATATTTTCTATACGGTACGACGCATCATTACTGTAATAGTGTGCACGCGTCCGCTAGTGTAGGCTAGTGATGTGAATACAAGTGATGGTTTAATTAGTCGATTGTTTTGATTTCATTTCACTCTTTTGATTGTATTATGTTTACAAGTTGGATTGTATAATGTGCTTCGCTACCATAGTTAAATAAAATAACAATCACTAATATCACAATTAAAGCATCTTTCTTCAAAGTTAATTGTAAAGGGCACATCCCTCAAGTTATTACAAGTGTAAAAAAATTCAATCATCCACATCCACATATATGTTGAAATCAATCACGATGTTGAAATCAATGAGATACCTAAATAATTTAATTTGTGATTTATTATTATGCGGAGCGAAATCTATGCTTGTGAGTGAATTTTTCCTTCCACAATTTATATCTTTAAATAAATTTTCTAAAACATTGTATACGTAATATGTATTATCAATTACCTCATACCTATTACGAAAAAAATAGTTCAACTGTAAAATCACTACAACACATAGGCCACAACGTATAACACGCTGCGATATATTCTACCGCAAGCATCTGAGTGAGACAATCAGGTTAGTGAAACGGGTATCTTCAATACAAGCACGTCATTACTCTAATAGTGCGCACGCGACGATGCTGCGTCTAATGACGCTCTAATATTAATACTATTAATAGTGACAATTTAATTTGTCAAAAACGAATAGACTTCAGTATTGATTTACTTGTTAGATTAATGATGTAATTTTGTTTTCATAAGAGCATAGCTCTGTACAAACATGTTTTGGTTTTTGTAAGAATTGCCAAACTTAAGTGGCAGTGGGCGGGGCACATTGCTCGCAGAATGGATGGCCGATGGGGCAGTAAAGTTCTGGAGTGGCGACCGCGTACTGGAAGGCGCAGCGTGGGTAGGCCCCCCACAAGGTGGACCGACGACCTGGTGAAGGTCGCGGGAATCCGCTGGATGCGGAAGGCGCAGGACCGGTCGTTGTGGCGATGCTTGGGGGAGGCCTATGTCCAGCAGTGGACGTCTTTCAGCTGAAATGATGATGATGATGATAGCTCTTTACGGATGCGAAACGTGGACCATGATACAAAAATATGGAGTACGTTTAGAAGCTATTGAGATGTGGGATTGGAGAAGGGTGGAAATAATTATTTGGACGGAAAAGAAAACGAACAAGGAGATTTTAAATATAGTTGAAGAAAAAAAAACTATCATGTATTAATAATTATTGAAAACAGGAGAGGGAAAATGTTGGGAATGAAAGAAAAGAAGACCGAGAAGAACATTCATGCAACAAGTAAAGGAAAAAATAGGTTGTGTCATATTAGAAAGTCAAAACAGAAGTGGAGTACAGAGAAAGATGGAAAATACTCCTCCGAAAATACTCTTGAATTAATAATAAAAAGATTGAATCTAGGCTGGAAATGTTCATCAGCTGAGTGTTGGCACGATGCAATGCACAATGGAAATTGTAAAAGTAAATGACTGTAATCATAAGTCGAAATTTAGTATTATTTATATTATAATTTATATTGTCGTGTGTCCAGAGCTCAAGAAAACGTATTTAAAATATAAATTGTGAAAAGAAATGTTAAAACTGATGTACAGAAATAGAAGTCGCTGTTTGAATTCAGCTGGCGGGCGAATTATTATAGCCGCAATTTAACTAATTAATTTATAACAATTAATATAATAATTTTTAATATAATTTTTTTTTCTTTCAATTTTTTTTTTTTTTTTAACTTTAAATTTCACCCTCTTGTGTTAATTTGTTAAAAATTTAAAAAAATAGAAAAATGAATTTAAAAAATATACATTCGAATTGAGAACCTCCTCCTTTTTTTGAAGTTGGTTAAAAAGTTATTTCCGTTTTCGTTTTAGCAAATATTTATATCCTACTAATAAACGTGAAAGTTTGTGAGGATGGATGGGTGTATGTATGGATGTTTGTTACTCTTTCACGCAAAAACTATTGCATGGATTTTAATGTTGCACACAGATACAACATAAACCGGATTAACATATAGGCTGCTTGAAAATGTGTAAATAAATCTTACCAAAATTATGACATGATTTTTCCCATTTCCCTACTCTGTCACCAACAGCCCATCACTAGTGATTTGTGCGTGCCACCGTCGCGTGCGCAACGCCTGTTCGACATTAGAGGATAATAGAAAAACAAATTGAATTAACGAGATTTTCTCGCAGCACATAGAAATTATGTCGACCGCATCGCGTATTGTTATTATCGTAATTCTGTACGTCACGTCAAGGTGGCTGGCATGTTTGGTGTTTGTTGTTCTAAAAGATGATTGTTTCTCTTTTCTGCTACTTGACTGCAGGGACAAAAATGTTGATGGATGAAGGGAGACAGCAGAAATGGATGGATTGTGTGAAGTATGACATGAATAAAATGAAATGAATGATAAGGCGGCGGCCGACAGGGAAAAATGGAAGAAAAACATAATACGCTGCCCCTAAAACTAGTGGAGTTACTCTTAAAAATAATTCAGATCCCAATACAATTCCAATGTCTAACATCATACACTTTGCCATTTTGAACCCTATGTATCTACTACGAAGCTTGAATATCACGCGCTTTTCGGTGTCATGCTCAAGTTTGTGAGCATTTAATCCAACATCTGTTTTACCTGGTACCAATCAACTTAACAAGATTACTCTTAAGTTTTTAGGAAGAGTTACGAATTACGATCAGTTATTTCCTATCCTATAAAGCTCCTTACAACATCCCACACCAATAAAATAAATTCAAATGATGTTTCTACATCTAAAGCAAGAAAATCAAATCGATTTTACGAGTTGTGGCAGAGAAGCAACTTAGTGAAATAAAAAGATGATAATAAAATAATAAATAATCTATTATTGTAAATAAATAAATAAATATTTTTTGTAAATACATACTTATAATAAACCCCCAGACCAACACAAACACTTCTGTTCATCACACAAATATTTGTGTCCTGTGGGAATCGAACCCACGACCTCGTAATCAGCAATCCGACTCTGTAAATACAAATAAATAAATAAACTATAAAATAATTACTTTTTATTTGCATAAGCTATAGATAATTCTTTGTTTCCGAGATATTAAGGTTTAAATAAAAAGTAATTATTTTATAGTTTATTTATTTTCTTGGTGATCCGGATTCATTGCTCCTGAGTGTATATTATAATAAATCTGAGGAACATAATTTACGGAACCCTTTTACATCATTACTCACAATATTACTTTCTAAAAAAGAATACGGATTCCTCTGTAATACCCCACCCTATTTATCTATTTATCCTTAAGGTGCGTGTCCATTAGACATAATATTAATCTTAATATCATGTCAATTTTCGATTTAGAATAAGATTTGAATTGCAATAAAATTATATCGGGTACTTATTGAATTTGTTTAATGGATCGTTACATTAAACTATTTTATGTAATTGGGAAACTAAACTTGAATTTTTTTACAAATCTGTGTCAGATTTATATTTGTTTGCAGAGTTGTCAGAAAACTTTTTGTATGTATTATAATGATCATTTATTATTTTACGAAGATTTATTAAGAAAGCTTATTGACATGGACTTCATTTCAAATACTTACTTAATAAATTATTAACATATTGCAACCGTACTTTAGCTTTTAGACATTTTAGTGTAATATTTGAGTATCACAGATTCAAAATTTTTGTTCAGCTAACAATTGGCCAAATTTATTTCAACACGTTATGAGACCAAATGGCCTTTGTCCAGCAGTGGACGTTTTTCGGCCGAAATGATGAATGATGATGAGACCAAATAAAGTATAGGTTAACTCAGGTTAACTCTTTTGGTTTTTACCGAATGACGACCAAAGTTAAAAACAGAATAGTGCGACCTCGTTTAGTAGAATGAAATGCCCGTGACGCCCTCGCCATTCGCGGTGGTGGCGGCGGCGTCGGCTGTAAGGCTTTTATTTATATATTTTATATTAAGAGCTATAAATTTTTTAATTTTTAAGTGACTGCGACCCCCCTTTATAGTCTTAGTGACCCCCCAGGGGTCGCGACCCACAGTTTGTAAAGCACTGCGTGACTAGCACAATTTAATGTCCATCTGTCTGAAGGTACCTTTACACTACATTAGTACGCACCTCAAGGATGCAGCGATTATTAAACTCTAAGGTATTATTAACACCACGTATCGACCGAGATCATATTATTTTCACCAATGCGTCTAATGTCTAAAAACCTAACGATGGACGATTTCGAGTAACGAGTGTATTATTAGAATGAATAGGCACTTATTCAATAGATCTTGAATTATTTTTTTATGATTCTTGTAGATACGTGGGACACTCAGAAAGTTTTGCGAAACTAAAAAAAAATGTTCTATACGTACATATATTTTTATCAAATCTTTTCAAAGTACTTTCCACCAGCCTCTATACAAAGATTCATGCGCCTAAACCAGTTTTCAAAACACTTTTTCCAGTCCGCCGCAGACACCTCGTTTACAGCCTGCTCGAACGCAGCCAGCGCATCTTCCGGCGACGAAAATTGTATCCCTTTGAGCTGATTTTTTATTTTTGGGAATAAAAAGAAGTCACACGGTGCTAGATCAGGGCTGTAAGGAGGGTGACCCAGGAGTTTGACTGGCGTGCTGTCCAGGAAGTCCCTCGTTTTGAGTGCGGTGTGCGCAGGTGCATTGTCGTGGTGGAGCAGTAGCCCGCGGAGCCCTGTGTTTGGTCGCTTGTTGCTTATAACAGAGAAAACTTCTGGCAAACATTTGGTAGTATACCATTCGGCATTAATGCTTCTTTGATCCCGTAAGGGAATTGATACCAAGTGGCCAGTCAAATTAAAAAAGCTAGCGATCAAAATCTTACCCCCGCTTCTAGATCGCTTCACTTTGGTAGGCGTTGGCTCATTTTGAAACACCCAAACAGTCGACTGGCGCTTGGTTTCTGGGTCGTATTGATAAATCCAGGACTCATCACCTGTAACGATGTCGTAAACACGCCGAGACGAGCCTGCTTCAAATTTGTTAAGCATATCACGGCACCATTCCACCCGGGCCTGCTTCTGAGCATCGGTGAGGTTGTGCGGCACCCAGCGTGATACTATCCTCCTCACGCGAAGATGGCTGTGTAGAATCTCGTGAACGCTTCCCGATCCAATCTTCAATATGTGTTGAATCTCCTGATATGTAATTCGCCTATTGTCTTGGATTAAATTTTTCACTGCTAGCACGTTTTCTTCGGTAACAGCCGTCAAAGGGCGACCGCTTCTTTCGTCATCCCCCAAAGTTGGTCGACCGCGCTTGAATTCGTTATACCAACGATACACGGTTGCCTTGGAAGGGCCTTCATCCATGAATGCCATTTGAAGTCTATCGTACGATTCATCCGGTTTCAGGCGACACTTGAAATCGTATAAAATCATAGCTCTAAAATGTTCCCGGCGCAGATCCATATTTCAGTGAGACACAATACTTTGAATTAACTCGCAAAAAATGTGGAGGGAAATTTTGAAATTGGAACTTACTTATTTTTACTTATAAATAATCATATTTTCGAAAAACATTATAACTGGCCAGTCTCCCATATATAAAAACTTTTTTTCGCAATACTTTCTGAGGGGCCTGGTATATGGTAATCTTATGAATATATCATAAGATTGCCATTTATCTACAATTGTATTGTATACGCGGCTACCTAAAAACCTTTAACCTATTTTTTTTTTTTAAACTATCGTTTTAGCTACATCAATTACTAAAACGGCGAAACGTGAGTTGGACTCACGCAGTAAGCCGTTGACCTGATACCTACCCCATATAAACTGATTTTATTTACGAGAGTTCATCAAAAGACATCAACCATGTGCGAAATATGAATTTTTGCATGTCTTTCTTACACAGGTACCACCACATATGTCTATGTTTACCCTATTTTTAGTATTTTTTGCTAAACTAAATAATATGCACTATAATTAGATTAAGTTTGACGCTGATATGTATTACTACCTACCCCATAGAAACTGATTTTATTTACGATAGTTCATCAAAAGACATCAACCATGTGCGAAATATGCATTTTTGCATGTCTTTCTTACACAAAATAGGGTAAACATAGACATATGTGGTGGTACCACCACATATGTCTATGTTTACCCTATTTTTAGTATTTGTTGCTAAACTAAATAATATGCACTATAATTAGATTAAGTTTGACGCTGATATGTATTACTACCTACCCCATAGAAACTGATTTTATTTACGATAGTTCATCAAAAGACATCAACCATGTGCGAAATATGCATTTTTGCATGTCTTTCTTACACAAAATAGGGTAAACATAGACATATGTGGTGGTACCACCACATATGTCTATGTTTACCCTATTTTTAGTATTTGTTGCTAAACTAAATAATATGCACTATAATTAGATTAAGTTTGACGCTGATATGTATTACTATTTTGAAGATAAAACAGAAACAAAAACGTTGATAAAATTAATGTTTTTCAAGTTTTCTTGTTGTTTGTTTTTGGTTTGTTGTTTCCCTTTAGTTTTGGATTTTTTAATTTTTAGTATTTTCCGTGATAAGGGTCATAGCATAGCTACCTATTACCGTTCAAAAGATACAGCCCTGTGACAGATAGACGGACGGACGAACGGTGTAGCGAGAGTAATAGGGTCCCGTTTGGCACCCTTTGGGTATGAAACCCTAAAAACTGTCTTTTATACTACAGGATATTTATTAAGGAGTGCGGACAGTTCGCATAGTGGTTCAGTATCTGTTCCTTATCGCAACCACAATATTTAAACTGACTATAAAACAAAAACAAAAGTGCCTTTGTATGGCGTCAGCTACAAAATTCTCTCTCGTCTCTTCTCCCCAGCGACAACGGGGCTGTGTTGTCGCTGCTTCTCCCATACAAATTAAATTTTTCATTTTGTTATAAATTGAATTTTAATAAAGTGGTTACGATGAGGAACATCAGATACTGAACTAATATGCAAATAATCCTCACTCCTTAAAAAAATTACGTATATAGTCACGGACAAATAGAAATTATTTAAATAATTAATAAAAAATATTCGTCCATGTATATGAGTCTATGTTTTTCCAAAAGGACTAGTGTTTAAATACTGGAGCATAAATACATATCTTTATTTAGAAAAAATGTTTCATTAAATTTTTAGAATTAACTTTATTTCTAACTTCAAAGCAGACGTACCGTAATGTGATGTTGTAGCTGTTTGTAGTACAAATGATTAACAACCATATTTAATGTTAAATTTTAAACGATCATTCACCGGGTAACGTGAGGCCCATAAAATGATTTATGCTTCTCCGAGGCAAGTGTGGAGACTGCTTGTGCATAAATAGTGACGTGTCTTTGCCTATAAGCGATACGATGCCAATAATCCGCTCATGCGGACTTGCGGTACCATTTAGGCAACATCCTAGATAGTATTGCATTTGTTATGGGCAAAGGGAAGGTGGGCCTTTAGCTCGTTTCGCCATCCAAAAAAAACCGTATGCAAGATTTATGATACCATTTTATGATCGTACCATAGAAAAGTACTGAAGCGTTCCACTTTCTTACTAGAACCATAGAACAAATAATAGTGTATGTGCGCAATCAAAGCCTAGTAATTTCATTATTATCTGGTTATTGACCGTTTGACGGCTCTTCATTGAATGTCTGTAATTATTATAGAATTGAGATGTGAATTGGGAGCCCAGTAGTTCTTTTAATTTTCAAACGTGACTGGAATTCTGATGTTGCGTATTTGTAATTCCAAAGCTATGTGCAACGGTTTTTTTGAGTGATAACTCAAAGTTCATCATCATCATCAGCCTATATTAGTCCACTGTTGGACATAGGCCTCTTACGTGTAATGCAGCAGGATTCGTTCAAGGAACTTTGTCCACAAGGTGTATCGCCGGGAAGGATCGCGACTTTTCATATGTAGAAATAAGATGACCGTATAAAAGATAAGATAACATAAAAAAATTACGTTCTTATTTACATTGACTATTTTGAAAGAAACAAAACTAATTACATAACGATTAGATATTTAGTTTTTGTTTAGTTGTAGGTATTATCAACATAGAATACATTGACTTTTATTTGCTGCGAGAAGGAAACCTTCTAAAGGCTGCCGTCCTCATGGGGACGGAGGCGAGGATGTGTGGGATTTTTACCCACTAAAACCAAACCCCCCAGTGACCGTCTTCGACATAATAAGGGGGGACTCCGGGAATGTAATATGCCTCCGGTAGTATACAATGATAAAGACCTACGACCATAATGGGAATAAGATAAAATATATGTAAGTAATAAGTCCATTCTAGTCCGTCTCTTTTTGTTTAAGGGATCAAAGGCATC
The DNA here is from genome assembly GCA_949699075.1 of Asteroscopus sphinx. Taxonomy (NCBI): domain Eukaryota; kingdom Metazoa; phylum Arthropoda; class Insecta; order Lepidoptera; family Noctuidae; genus Asteroscopus; species Asteroscopus sphinx. The sequence goes on from OX453013.1 coordinate 21,463,837, forward strand.
AAACTCGTTTAAACTCGGCTTGATATTGGGTTATTGACTTCCAATGCTGACCCAAGAAAAGAAAACGGAAAATATTATACAAAAACAAAATGTTACTGAACGCTTGACTTTCACTAATATGGAAATAGCGTATCCGCAAAAGCATTAATTATGAATCATCAAGACAGCGTTCAATTAATTATATCATTGACATGTACTGCTAGAGAAATTCATAGAAATATAAATCACAGACTGATTTAAATGATGTAAGTAGGTACTTGGATCTATGACGCTATGTCAGCCTGGTACATCATGAGAGCGTTCCATGATTTATTAATGTATTAATTTGTACAAATAATTTATGTAATTCAATAATGAACTATTTATTACACCTCATAATATTGTAAACCAACATCACATCCAAAAATCAAATTAAAAACATAATTAAAGTAGTGTTCGTATTTAAAAAAAAGGCTTAGTACTTAGTACTCAAAAATGTAAATTACTGAAAACTCGAATATCTGAATGGTTGTCTTTCTCGCTCTTATGCATTTTAGTATTTGTCTGCCCCTTTTCGCGAATTCCTTGTTGAAGCGTGGGAACGAAATGCGCCTGCACCGCCGTTCCTGGAACGTGCGCTCGCGATTCATCAAATCGTTTTGTACATAGATTAGTCAATGAAACGCGTATAGATGAGATTTATTAATTTTCTTTGAGACATGTGTCCTTATAATATTATAGCATTAATATCAACATCTTTTATAGTTATTGCGTTCAATATGTAAATATTACTATTTGCCAATATATTACAGTATTTACATTAGAAAATTATATAATCCCATATTCCAAACAGATGTAGTTATAATAAGAATAAATTTATACATAAACAAACATGTTAGTAAAATTATAAATAATTATAAAATCTTAAATATGCAGTTAGTAAAAGTAATCCTCCAGTTGGGCTGGGCAGTACCTATTTGGCAAATTTCGCCTAGTCTTCTTGTCGCCTATACTGCAAACTTTGAAGACGAAGGTTTTCAACTAGTGCGTCCTGCCTGTCAGGACTTACGATGCCGAGACGTGGACACTGACAATTGGGCTAGTTCACAAATTCAAAGTCGCTTCGTGAGCAGTGGAACGAGCTATGCTTGGAGTACCTTTGAAGGATAAAATCCGTAACGAGATTATCCGCAGAAGAACCGGAGTGACTGACATAGCTTGTAGGATCAGTAAGTTGAAGTGGCAGTGGCCATGTCGAGGGACCGATGGCCATTGGAGCAGACGAGTCCTTGAGTGGAGACCGCGAACTGGCAAACGCAGCGTAGGGCGCTCCCCAGCCAGGTGGACTAGCGACCTGAAGAAGGTAGTTGGAGGGGATTGGATGTGGAAGGCAGAGGACCGAGTGTTGTGGTGCAACTTAGGAGAGGCCCATGTCCAGTAGTGGACTGTGATAGGTTGAGTCGATGAAAAGTAATCTTTCGTGTTCGTTTCTTCAAACTATTTATGGCCTTAGGTACATAAAATAATTAAAGTAACTGATTGTATTGATGAATTCAGTGTATCGCAGTCCACAGCTGAACTTAAAATGCCTTTCCTAAATGTCTTCTTGTTTTTATAAAACCATTGGTATTTTTTACGTTTTTACCACATGCCCTATCTTTTTGGTACTCTTTGGAATCCTTCATCGTGCGCCAAGTCACCAATCATCCAATTTTGGCGTAAACCCACCGTACAAAAATGATTCTTGAACCATTTATTATATTTACACTGCTCTCTTTCGCAGAAAAATCTCCTTACATATCCACGGCTCGTTGGAAACTGTGCAGGAAACACAAGTTTACGTTTTAATGTTCCAAAATTAATTTATAAACAAAAATAAACCTTATTTTAAACGCTTTATGGTGCATCTGATTTTTGTTTGATAGCAAATTATCTTTGTTTCAATGAAAGGAATAATTATTCGCCTTTTACATAACGTCTTTAATCTATGTTCTGTCAAAAAATTAGTATTGATTGTGTAACTGTTGTTACAATTGTTGTAATTCTAGGAATTGGTGTCTTGAATATTGATTGCAGTACGTCGACAGAGTACTTGTGATTTTCTATTAATTTTCTAGGTCTGATGTTTCTGAAAAAAATAATTATCTTACCTAGTTGTTACGTATTTTCTAATTTAAGAGATAACTTTGGTCACCGAAAGACAGAAAAAAAATAAGTTCGTAGCGTCATTTTGTTTCCATCAAAGACTTTTTTTACCTATAAATTCAATGTCAAAACACCCTCATTTTGGGTTAATTAAAAATTTGAGTAAGGTGCATTATCTTACCCATTTCAACTAATTTCTACTTCATCTTCTCATGTTGTTCCACATTTTACTTAAACTCCCCATTCTTCGACAGACGCGGGCGCGAGCGGGCGAGTTATGGCCGATGGAGCGGCCCGATGGCATGCCAGTCATTCAGTCACTAGAGGTCATGTGCGGGAAGGATCACATGGACGTCCATCTCACATTTTCACATCCCTTCGAGGGCATCGTTTCTTCAAAAGGTATGTGTTATCTCACGAATTCGTTGTAATATTTGCATAAAAATAATAGATTCATATTGTGAGCTTTCTGATGGGAACCTGTAGAAGATCCTAACCCACTTGCTTAAACATGGTTGATAATTTTATCAATATTTAATTAAATAAACATAGGCTAGTTTTCTTTTATGTTATAACAGCAATATCGATTAAATATGGCTTATTTGTAAAACAAAATTAATACCAACAATATTGGCAAATTCAGGGATGGGATAAGAAGACTACAGATAGAACGAAAAAAAAACATATTCAAATCACATAAAAATAATGACAAAGCTGTCTAGATTGTGGTCAAGAGCAGATCTATACATCATAAAAAAAGAAAAAAAAAGAAGACATAACTGAACAACAAACTACCAATATCATCCAACACAGAATAGCTACAAACTACATACCCAAGAAAATGTTATAGAAACCGCTGTATTCAGACCGCCACTAATTGTTGCGGTAATTGCTAAGGTTTCACTCACAATTATGACGGATATACTTAGTGAATTATTAATAACACACGCTCCAGTTGCCGAGCTTTTAGTACGTGATACTGTTACATACTGTTCTTGGCTTTTGTTTAATTCAATTTATTGTAACGTAGTAATTTTGTGATGATATGAGTAGTTTTTTGGGATAGTGTTTTGATGAGTCTAATTTGTTGATTCCATTTAATTTATAAAACTGGTTAATAATTGGGTTCATTAAGGAATTTATAGTCGTTGTTATTAAAGCAATCGGTTAAAAGAACAATGTCCATTCCCCATACATGTTATTAAAGCGATGTTTTTCATTATTGGTAAAATCAATTTGAGTATAAACGGAAGTGCTGTACTTTAATTTTTTCTTCGACGCTGTTATTTTAAAGAAAGAAAGAAAGAAAAATATTTATTTGACACAACTGAGACACATACAAAAGAAATATACATGAACAAGAAATAGATATAGTGAAGAAGTAACAAAGCGAGGAAAAAAGTCATAGACAGTCATGCGCCATGTGTGTCTCAAAATTGTGACAAATGGGTGTCCAGCTCAGCATATTGCCAGGTTATTAAACCTGACGCTGGTATTCTGCTGTATTCTTTTGGTATTTTAGGTCAATAGACACTGAAAAGATAAAATAAACTTTAAGAATTACTTGTTTTGAAAGTGTTAATATTTGGGACAAACAAAGCATTTAATGTCAACATCATCAAATCGGCCCGTAAACATCACTCCTTAGCATGGGCTTCTAAGGAAGCTATAGTGACCGGTAACAACATGTTATGTAGGACTTATCTAGTCTAGACATAATATATAAGGCTACTACTTCTAATCTTAATTTCTTTCATTGTAAGTTTAGCTTCTAGTAAGGAATGTTGTAAAGCATGGTATAGACAAGACCTTCCATTACGTAAAGCCAGAACAAAGTGCGATAAGAATACCCCTGAATTTGCAACTGATAACACATCTAGATCTTTACATAGATGTCTGCTCACATACTTTGGTCCGTATTTTTTTGTTTTTTTCTCGTCAGGTATTTTCTTTATTACATTGATCCTCTTCTTTGCTTTCTTACCTAACTTTTGTACATCTTCAGCTTCGTTCAGGGATTACCCTAGTGCTGTTAACGCGTGTTGCTCTAGAATTTCTCAGAGTAGTATTGAATTTAACGTACGGAATAAACTATTTGAACCTTCATAATTATTTTAAGGGTCATCCATTTCACACGTATATTTCAGAATTTATAACTTGTTTCACACCTTAAGATCGGCACTTCTAGAAAAATAGAATAATAAAGGGAGGTATCGCTAAATGAATAAAATATTATTGTCAGTAAATGCTTTCATTTGTTACTTTAAACGACTACGGTTCACACTTTCATAACCAATTTTAACAACAATAGTATTAGCATTCCTCAGCATCGGTTTCAAAACGTGGGCGTTTTACGTTGTTAAATGTTTTCAACTTTTATTAAATAATTGTGCAGTAATAGATTATTAAGTTAAATTTTAACGTCATTACTGTCTTTCACAGCTATATCATCATTTTTATTCTTAGACATATTAGTAGATTTTAGTTCATTAATAGATTTGTCTTTACTGTTCAATATTGCTATACTATCAATTGATTCAACAAAACCTATTCGATTTGATTAACTCAAAAGAATCGCTTTATTGATAGTCTATGTCTATAATACAAGTTCAATAAACCCACTTTAAGCCGCCACAGATTTTATTTCAAGATCCAAGGTCTTTAATACTCTGTTTATCTTGCTAACGATATTGCAATTAATGTAGCTGAGGTGTGCGCAAGCACATAATTAGCAATTAACATAAACTCTGAGCCTTTAACTGCAGTACTTTGCTTTCTATTTGTTAATAGGGACGTAAAGATTGAATACGCGTTCGTTTCAATTTTGTTGTAGTAGATTGTGTGGCGTTAGTTTTGAGAAGACCACCCTTTTTAGGATTTAGGGATTATATTAGGTGTAACAGTGTGTGTATACTAAAATCATTAAATCAATAAAAAATAATCAATTAAATCACGATCAATCAGCGAGTTGAATAAGATACTTTTCAAAACTTATCGATAAGGTGATCTTATTCGAAATCTGATGTATATAGATTCATAGTCGTTTATACTACAAATTGATGAAAATACATTTATACACATGTTTTGAAATAAGCTTTCATTGCAACAGTTTTACGCCAATATTTAAATGATCTATCGATACTTATTTAATTACTGATTAATAAAGAAAATAAGATCATTGTGAATCTTTTCATTTCCATCTTTATATTTATCCACATATTGCCAATCGACTTTCTTATCATAATCATCATCAAAGGCCATTTTACGATAACAGATATTTTTTACAGTGTCTTCTAGACGTCCTTCATCATATTTAATAATATTTCTGACATGTTCTCAGGTCAACACGGTGACCCTCGATGTGTCTACGTGCCGCCGTCAACGGGACAGACGTACTTTTCATTTCGGATCGCATACGCCAAGTGTGGCACTAAACCAGGTAATTATATAATTAACTATTAATAATAAGAAGATAATAACATGTATGATGTTTAAAACTAGTTTTTGTCATTAGGTAACTGTTTTGTCAATAGATTTAACTTAACTGCATTTCAATTATATTTTTGTATATCACGGGATATTTACCATGTACAAAGGTACTATCAACAAACTTTCCGGTGAACCACAACTAAGGTTAAAATCGCTTGTGCTCAGTGTTTGACGGCAGCCGTAGGTACGTGTAATGTAGCAGGATTCGTTCAATGGACTTTGTGGACAAATTGTATCACCGGGAAGGGTCGTGAGTCGTGAGTCGTGACTGTACATCCTTTTTCCTGAGTTCCCGATATTTCGGCGCTGTTACAAGTGCCATGGTCACGGGTAAACAAATTTTTTTGCGGGTAGATGTTTATGAGTAAAACAAACGATCTACCCTCTTTATTTTTCGTTGCGATGGGTACTGCTACCACTATGACACGTCACTCAGAATCTCGATTCTGTTCAAAACACACGAAACTCACTGTATCAACTCACAAACTTTTTTTCGGAAATTTTCCGGACTTGGCATAGTTTTTTTTTCCCGTAACACATAACATAACATAACATCACGCCTGTATTTTCCAGAAGGGGTAGGCAGAGGTGTATTAAGTACACCCACATTTCGCCAGTTATGTTATAGTCCCATGTAATAGGGGGCGAGCCTATTGCCATTGACCGGGCACAAATCCAGACTCCGGGCTGCTACTGAGAATTTCCTAATGAAAAAACCCAATATTTTTTCCCGTGACTTACAATAATATAAGTGTTAGTGACTATGTTAGTTTAAAAACTAATATTGCATTTCAATTGTCTACAAACTTCAGTCGATTGCAATCGATCCTTTCTATTGGAGAATTTAACTTAATTGTTGCTTTATCGTGAGAAAAGTTCAATAAGTGCAACAAATTATATGAATACGTCCTTTGTATCACAAAGGAACTGTTAAAATAAAAGAAAAATAACAAGTTAAGGCAAAATCCACACAGTTAAAGTAATTAAATCTCGTCTCGGTTGGTTTGGTATAAATGGACCGTGAGTAGTGGCGTGAAATCAATAAATACATCCGATGCCTAATGATGCGAACTTGCACAATTACTCGATATAATAAATCGTTTAAACAAATCGATTTATCGTATAACATTCTTGGATTCTTCATGCTCGTCCTTAACGTTTTTGTTGTATGTATGTAACATTTAAGTAGCACAACATTGTACCTCTTCTGCTATTATTAAGTTGCACATTCCAGAGTTAGATTTTATGATAGAAAATATGAAAACTATTAAAGGGAATGTAGTAGACAAGTGTCGCCCCATCAGTAAAAAAAATATTACTCGCTTAATGCATCATTTGTCGAAAATTAGTTTTTAACAACTGAAGGACAGGTACTGTATAATGTTTGTGTTGGTCTAGGTGTTTCTTATATATTATAAGTATGTATTTACAAAAAAAAAAGTATCTAAGTAGGTACTATATCCATTGTCTAGTACCCATAGTGCAAGCTCTGCTTAGTTTGGGACTAGATGGAAAAAAAATAACGTAGTCTGCACTGAATTTTATATTTAGGAACGTACCTATTTAAAGCTTTTACAATCTCAATTCAATCGATTCAAACGATTGCTGTTCTGTACATTTTTATTTGCATTTTAGATTTATGACCCAATATATTTATTAATTATGTTACAAAAGCTTTTTTAAATGCAATAATTATACTTTCATATCAGAAATGATCATTAGCTTTCAATGCAATAACAGGACTTTGTTTACTTTCTTTTACAATTAAATTTTTAATGTTGAGAGTGATTGCTTAATTTATTTTAATATCGTTTTAATGTTTATTGCTATCTTTATTTGCATCGAATGATTTATTTCAAATAGTATTTAATTTTTGTTGTTTTATAATAGTACTAAATGTTACCACATTATTTAAAATCTTGACATTGTTGTCATTAATTTCTAAAGCCTGCCTTTATGACATGGAAGAAGTCAAAAGTAATATTTAAGTCAAAGTTTCATTTTGGTCAGTAATTCTGTTTCTTAAAATGAAGTCAGTCAAGATGGGACAACTGTGCAGGCTTGATTTCTTGTGCGCATAGCAAATGACTTTAGTACTTGCAGTCTAGCTAGCTCATCTGCAGCGACTGCGCGGATTGTACGATCTGCAAGGTTAAGCTGCACTTGCCGCGGTCAGTCTGTAGATGGGTGACCGTTTCGTTACACATCGTGACCCCTCCGTGCCTCGGAGAGCACGTTAAGCTGTCGGTCCCGGTTGTCATACGAATATCTATGGCAGTCGTTACGGGTAGTCAGAAGCCTGAAAGTCTGACAACTGGTCTAACCTCCGAATGTCAGTATTACCCAGTAACTGGGTTGCGGGGGTCTGATGGCAGTCGCTCCGTGTAAAATACTGATGTTCAGCCGCATCTGGCTAGACTGGAAGCCGACTCCAATATAATTGGGAAAAGGCTCGGAGGATGATGAGTTTAGCTAGCTCATCCGAATAAAAACACAAAACATGAAGATGAGGAAGATAACGGACGTCAGCCTGTACGAGATTAGGATGGCTCTAAAGCAGCTCAAAAACAACAAGGCACCGGGTGATGACGGAATTACGGTCGAACTCCTGAAGGCGGGTGGAAAACCGATCCTTAAGGCCCTTCAGAAGTTATTTGATTCCGTCATTCTCGAGGGGAGAACGCCATAGGCATGGATCAGAGGTGTGGTGGTACTCTTCTTCAAAAAGGGCGATAATGCTCTACTGAAGAATTATAGGCCCATCTCACTTCTGAGCCATGTCTACAAGCTGTTTTCGAGAGTCATTACGAACCGTCTTTCGTCAAACCTTGACGACTTCCAGCCTCCCGAACAAGCCGGGTTCCGAAAAGGCTTTAGCACCGTAGACCACATACATACGCTGCGTCAGGTTATACAGAAGACCGAAGAGTATAACTTGCCTCTTTGTTTAGCGTTTGTGGACTACGAGAAAGCCTTCGATTCGATCGAGACTTGGGCGGTACTACAGTCTCTTCAACGGTGCCAGATTGACTATCGGTACATCGAAGTGTTAAAGTCTTTGTATGAAAACGCCACTATGTCAGTCCGATTACAGGACCAAGCCTCGAAACCTATCCTTCTGCAGCGAGGTGTGAGACAGGGAGATGTGATCTCTCCGAAACTGTTCACTGCTACATTGGAGGATGTCTTCAAGGTTCTGGACTGGAATGGGCTAGGCATTAACATAAACGGCGAGTACATCACTCACCTTCGGTTTGCCGACGACATAGTAGTCATGGCTGAGACCATGGAGGACCTCGGTACAATGCTCGATGACCTCAGTAGAGCTTCCGATAGAGTGGGTCTTAAAATGAATATGGACAAGACAAAGGTTATGTCGAATTCCCATATAGCACCCATTCCCGTAAGCATCGGAGAATCTACACTCGAAGTTCTTGACGATTATGTATACCTAGGACAAACTGTCCAGCTAGGTAAGTCCAACTTCGAGAAAGAGGTCAATCGTCGAATCCGACTCGGTTGGGCAGCGTTCGGGAAGCTACGCAATATCTTCTCGTCCAAAATACCGCAGTGTCTCAAGACGAAAGTCTTTGACCAGTGTGTGTTGCCAGTAATTACTTACGGTACTGAAACGTGGTCGCTCACAATGGGCCTGATAAGAAGGCTCAAAGTCACTCAAAGGGCAATGGAGAGGGCTATGCTCGGAGTGTCCCTGCGTGATCGAATCAGAAATGAGGAGATTCGCAGGAGAACGAAAGTAACCGACATAGCCCGAAGAATTGCCAAACTTAAGTGGCAGTGGGCGGGGCACATTGCTCGCAGAACGGATGGCCGATGGGGCAGTAAAGTTCTTGAGTGGCGACCGCGTACTGGAAGGCGCAGCGTGGGTAGGCCCCCCACAAGGTGGACCGACGACCTGGTGAAGGTCGCGGGAATCCGCTGGATGCGGAAGGCACAGGACCGGTCGTTGTGGCGATGCTTGGGGGAGGCCTATGTCCAGCAGTGGACGTCTTTCGGCTGAAATGATGATGATGATGATGATGAGGAAGATAACAAAAAGACAATCAATGTAAAGCTTGTTAATCCCACTACTTGTATTAGGTATTAATTGCTTGTTACACTTGACTGCAAAATCGCGATCCGTTACGCCTATGAAGAGAAACGATTGGTAACTCTTTAGTAAATCATCTAAAATTGTGTTGCGTGGACATTTATGAGTACAAACAACCGTTATAATGTTTGTTTACTCATTTGTGAGGTTTCACAGAATTTTCATAGTCTTATTTGGTATGATTGATTCCTTTTATAGGCTCTGGTGGAAATTTACCTTCAATTCGAATTAAATTGCCTTTTAGAGAAGGATAGAAAATAAGAGTAATTGTTTTATCTTATACAGCTGTTGAATCATTATTTCTGGTATTTTTTTATGGTTTCGGTTGGCGAAACGAGCTAAAGACCCACCTGATGTTAAGTGGTTAGGTTACCTTTGCCTATAACAACTGCAATGCACCTAGGCTGTTGCTTAAATGGTACCGCGACTTGCGGTACCATTTAGGTCTTATTGTAACCGCCAGATAATTTAATTAAGATTTTCTGTACGTTATTGGTTTACTGGTAGCTTTGTTTGCACTGTTATTACCAAAGGTTTTAATATTTTTTATTTATTATGGGATAGCAAAAGAGCCTACCTGATGTTAAGCGGTTACCTTTGCCTATAACAACTGCAATGCACTTAGGCTGTTGCCTAATTGGTACCGCAAGTCGGTTCGCGAAACTGAGACATGAAGATGGCAAGTCTCATGTGATTGTAATTTCACCAGCACCCGTACCCTTCAGACCGAAACACAGAAATGCAAGCGTCACTATTTGGCGGAGAAGTAGGTACGGTGGTAGTACTTCCCAGGACGAGCTCTTTCACAAAGGAGCTCTACTACTACTAAATTACGATTACGGTTACGATTATTAAGAAAATAAATCATCGCCTTTTGGTTTCTTCAAAACATTTCTTTCACTTCAAAAACCTTTTGATCTCAAGTTCAAAGAAAATACTCTTACCACGGTCATTACATCGTGAGTATCGTTGTCGCTCTCGATTTTAGTGCCTTGGACGTGTTCCTTTAAAAGGTCAGGGGCAAGGTCAGCTCACTATGGTCGTAGTTCCATCAGCGTAAAACCTGAAAGCTTGATAGGCAACGAATGCAATTTCAGACCAGTTCGTTTTCGTCGTATCTTTATTTAAATTTATCGACGCAGTTTTTAAAAGTATGCATCACTTCATACGGTTTTTATTGATGTAAGAAAATAATTAATTTATCTAGATAGATAACAAAGTAAACATAACTCAAGTTACTTTTATTTACTTTTTAGCACTTTATTCCGACTTCAATCGCAATTTATTGTCGACAGCTTGTTAAAATAATCGTAAGCCAATACACAATAAGGACGAGTTTTATATCTAGTAATTCAATGTAATACGAAGGCTATTGGATAACAAACTGATAATCTCAGTGTAAGGGCGGCTCCACACTTTGGCCCCAACGTTGGGATTAGCGTTGGCCCGTAATTATGCCTAGCGTCCACACATTGGAGATAATGTTAGTTTAGTCCCGTCAGGACCAATATAAAGACGTCTAAAACAGATGTTGGAATGGGCACTTTAAAATGATTGAGTGCTGAACTGTTAATTGAAATATCACAATAGTTAATAAATGGATGTCGTCTTTGAAAAATGTTTTGACAAAACAAGTGAATATCATTTTTTTTTTTTATAGTATAAAACTATTGCGTCTATCCACGCGGATGTCATTTTCAGACGCAGTGACCATTGTAGGAACAAACTTGTTCGATGCATCTTACTGCATGAGTGCCGCGGCAAGACTGAGCAAACCGCCAACGTGTGAACGCTTCGTCAACGTTGGCGCATAATTCCTTTGATAAAACCAACACGCGACGGCAATCTGCCAATTCTCGCGCCAACGTTCGGGCGAACGCCATTTTCCCGATCCACACGTCTGCGAATAGCGTTGGCCCCAACGTTTGGACCAACGTGTGGAGCCGGGGTAAAGCGACCAACCAAACTGTCAAATGATACTGTCTTGGAAAGGACGAAGTTATCACCGGAATGTGTAAGATCGACACCCACTTCAGAACGTGGGCTTTAAACAGATTAGTATATGTTTGTAGATTAACACATTACATGTACATTAACCTGTGGGTCATCTAAAGGAATGTTCACTTATAATTTGGCCGTGGAACATTCATGATGATTTCGAATCTATGGATTGACTTTGAATAATGTAATGTAACTACGTTAGTATGAGTACGTAAAGTAAAAAAAGCTTTAGTTTTTGGCATGAACTTAGCATATCGCAATCCAATGCTGCACATATCTCCCAATATGCACCACAACACACGGTCCTCTGTCTTCCGCACCGCAGTACCCCCGTAGCCACGTTCTTCAGGTCGTCGGTCCACCTGGCAGGGGGCGCCCTACGCTGCGTTTTCCGGTTCGCGATCTTCACTCAAGGACTCGTGTGTTCCAGCGGCCATCGGTCCTTCGATAGACATGGCCAGCCCACTGCACTTTAGCTTACTGATCCTACAAGCTATGTCGCTCACTCCGGTTTTTCTCTGGATAATCTTGTTACGGATTTTATTTTTCAAAGAAACCTCCTTTTAGTTTTGATCGCAGAAGAACAATTTGGTAGATGAATGGTTGCAACTGTAATAAGTTCTCTATTAGTAGAACTGCTACTAACAATGAGAAAACTTAAAAGCTTTGACAAAATGTTTGGTTTTTACCCAGCAGTTTGGATGTATTCGTTAATGACAGAAAATTATTACAAGAGTTCTAATTATTAGTGACCATGAAACCTGAATTGTAGCCTGTAACCTCATTAACCTTATTACTGTTTACAGCCATATGCAATAGCAATACCGTATTGGTTTTAGAGATCGTCAAAAGTCCATATCTAGTAATAGCATATTGGATTTGATCATTTATGGTTCTCAAGTGACATAAGGCCGTTAACACTGTCAATACAGATTATTACTCCTTTACTGTTGGTTCTTATAAATTGAACGCAACAAGCTGGTAATTTCCAAGCCTCATTCTTCAGCTTGGAATCTTAAGCAGGCTATTAAAATTTTACACGGCTGTGGTCATTGTTTCTTTGTAGACGACCGCGGCAATTTAATTAATCAGGCAATCTTAAGATGTATGTAATTTGAAATTAACCAGTCATCGAACTTTCTATTATACGCATTTAACGGTACTTAAATGGTAAATTCCTTACAATGATTTTACGATTTCGAATTATTATGAAATATCAAAAGCCCTAACTTTTACGACCTCCTACATGTTCTAATCATATTTTGTTATTCATCAGTAATATCTCGTTTTGTTGAGGTTCCTATTAAAATGGTAATCAAATTACATAAAATGGGATTGGAGTATGTAAATAGGAAAAATATCCCCGAAAACTACAGGCACAGATTAAAGAAGAGTTAGGAACTAAAGCATATAAGCTTGGTAGTGCAGGGCAGGATTGAAGGGTAGAGACCGCGCGATCGCTGCCATCATGCACTCCACAATGACACAATTTTCTCGCAGCGCCAATAATAGAGCCGAATGGAGACACATTGCAAGAACTGCTACTCAACTTTCGAGACCTGACGTAACCGCGACCACTCTGCCAAGACCGAGCGACTTAAAAGAAGAGGAACTATAGGCAAGACTAACATTGACCTACTCCTTAAAAGACTAGCTAGTTTACCCTTATAAAGACAATTCTATTTGTCGTTCTGTTAACATTAACGAAAAGATAAATTGACAGGAAGTTCGTCGAGGATTGTTTACCATATATCGTAAAACCCAATCTCATGTACCTATTGCATTTAGATTCCCAGTAACTATCGGTAATTCGTAACAATTTCGCAATAAATCGCCAGCATTCAGGTTTTACGGCACATCGGTCCCATTTCAACAAAGTCAGTGAGTTTTTCTCATGCCGATTCCTAGTCGCGTCCACTATGGCAAGTGTGGAGTAACGGACGACGCATGCGTCCCGCTCCTTCTGCGAACATTGCACGCGCATTGTTTCTCGGAATCGCCACCCGCCGAACCACATAACACCGCACATAAGGCTCATTTTCCTCTACAAACCCGTCTCAAAGACGCCATCCCTCAATCCACTACTTTCAAGTGTATTTCCTTCCAGCTATGATGTAGTAATTTCGACTTTAAGTGCTTTGAGCGAAAAGTATTGCGGGTGATAATGTAAAAAAGATTTTAAGACGTATGACATAGAGTTAAAATATGTCAGATGTGTGTAAACTTGGATGATTAATGTCCTAATGGATCGTTGTTCTGAAAGGAGATAGCTAGAAGTCTTTAGAGGTCAGTTTGGCTTGTGTGATGTCGACCCGAGACCACTAGTACGATCCGCGTTCTTCGGGCGACTTCCACTTTTTGCGTGAGTACATCCGCGTAGGTATAGCCCTAGCATTAATAAGGATTTTAAATTAAAATTATTTTGTATGGATTCACTTTTGTTCATAATGAATAATATTTTTGTTTTTTTTTTGTTTTAAATTTATTTGCTCACAGTCTAATATAACTTAACACTAGTTATTCATGCAAAGCAGTTACAACACGTCACATTCTACGTTTTTCACAAATATTTTGATACATATTATCCAGTCTATCTTCTTCATACAAATACACATCATGAAGTAGCTATACAATACAATACAAATACTCTTTATTGTACACAAAAGAAGATAGCAACATATATGACTTATGTAGCTGCTATACTCCTCCTTCAGGTTATGACTATGTTAACGGGACAATTATGCCTTGCTTACAATGTTTTTTATAACCATTTTAACTTACCAGTTAAACGTATGTTGTCATAAAGTTTGTCGGAATTTTTCAATTAATTTTCATAAAACAAATGTTCATCGTCCTTAATAAGATGGTATTGTTTTCAAGATTAGTAACGGTTAGAATTTGTATTGCTTTACAAAATCATTTCCAAACGTATTCCTAAATTACTCTTTCGCGTTGATCACAAGACTGCAATAAAATTTAGATACACAATAAGGGATAAGTCGCTAAAGGCATCGAAGTACCTTTTATAGGATAAGTTGTCTTGACAAATTCATTTCATTTAACATCTACTACTAATTAAACTCTTGCAAATACTAATTACACGGTGATAAAGTTCTAGGTTTTATGTGACTCTCACTAAATATCTCCTTTTCAAAATCTAAAAATTCCAGTAGGTACAGTTTTCTAGTGGAAGACCATCCAAATCTCCAAACGTTATCAACACTCCTTTAATATAGAAGAAACCGTCTTATTCCAGACCTCCACGGGCAGTTCTACGAGAACACGGTGGTGGTACAATATGACAAGGACCTGCTAGAAGTATGGGATGAAGCGAAGAGACTGCGCTGCGAATGGTTTAACGATTACGAGAAGACTGCCTCTAAACCGCCAATGGTCATCGCCGATTTGGATGTGGTGCAGCTGGACTTCAGGGGTAAGAAGTAAATTGTTAGGATCATCTGTTTTTGATGACATAACATCATTTTTTACAACGTGTTTATTAACTCGCTTTCAGTCGTGTCTGTTTGTTCGGTACAAATTTTGCAATCGATTTCAAACTAACTTCCCGATGAGCTAGAGAGTTGGAACTTTAAACATAGCTTAAAACTGGATGACCATGCAATATTAACTCACTTTTTTTTTTTAAACCTGGTTTAAAAACAGTAAATTATACAATCATCTAATCAGTCAGAATTATAATCGTGCCCAAGATTTACTATTTATTAGTATCTGAGTTTTGTGTAGTATCCTTTCATCACTTCATTCATCATTTCAGCCGTAAGACGTCCACTGCTGGACACAGGCCTCCCCCAAGCATATATTGGGGGGATATGCCATAATCGCCACGCTTGGCAGGCGGGTTGGCGATCGCAGTTGGTTGGTTAAATACTCAGAAAACGCTGCTGCCCATCCTCTGGTGAATCCCTTAGTCGCCTTTTACGACACCAATGAGAAGATATAGGCTGGTGCAATTCTTTACGTCCGGCACCACACGGAACTTCATCACTTACTATTAAAATAATGATTAGAAGTTTTGATGACTATATGACCAAAGATTTCTTTCATCCACTATCATCGTAATTTAGCTGACTTTCATCCTTCTCGCTTGTCCCTATTATATTGGTTCGGCTCCAGTCTAATCAGATGCGGCTGAACATTAGTATTTTACACGAAACGACTGCCATCAGTTTTTTTAAATTCTAAAGGAGCAATATACTGTGGTCTATTACGGATATGATCCAGAAGATTTTATGTTAGTAATCTAAACCTTATCTTATCTTAGTGGACTGCGATAGACTGAGTTGATGATGATGATGATTAAACTAAACCTTTACTTTTATTTATAGGAGACAACGTGGACTGCTGGATGGAAATCCAAGCGGGGAAGGGCCCATGGGCAGCACCAGTGTCTGGCATTGTCCCTTTAGGGTCTACCCTCACCCTGGTCGTCGCTATCAACGACTATCGAGGTAAGGCTTGTTCATTAACCGTAAAAATTAATCCTTAATGGCTTATAATAAAAACGGATCGTTTTATTGGACTTGTTGCCAAACTGGACACATTAATCGACTTGTAAGTTTTTTTTTTGCGATGATAGCTTTTAATGTATGGAAGGATCTACTATGTATGATATGGGGTTTCTACGTTATTGGTAAAAAAACGTGAGTCTACTTTTACCAATAAGTCTTGGTAAAAGACCACCATGGAGTCAACCCTAAGTCAAAGAAATAATGTGTCTTTGAAATTAAAAATGAAATGAAAAGAAATGAAATCGTTTATTTCCAGATTATTACATCCAATAATTATAACAATTGCCGTCTAGCTTACAATAGATTATAAATAGGTACAAACAAACAACGAATATATACAAATTAAGAGATCGGTGTGTGATAGGACTGCCACTTTTGCCACTGCCACTTTCACTTCCTTTCCTTCCTTCTTTCTTTTCCTTCTGCCACTTTTCTTTAACTGCAGTCTCATCATTACTGTAAACAATTTGTAATCTTTCACGAGAACCTTTTTAACCGACTTCAAAAAAAGGAGGAGGTTATGTATTCCGCGGGTTTTTTTTTTTTTTTTTTTTATATCTGACATCGCATGTAATCAATGTTTTAATAGAATTCAGCTGATGCTAGCAAACGTCCATTTCCTTAGTCCTTAACAATTAAGAGTTTGTGTTATTTAAGTAAATATTTGTTTAGCGCTTGCATCTGAATTAAGAAATGCTTTATTCGTTATCTGATCCATTTTATAAGAAACTGTTTATTAATGAGTAGATATTGTTATATTGTAAAATATATGTTATTGTGATATTGTTATCTTATATTGCTATTGTTGTTAGATCTACAAATAGTTTACCTAACTTTGATTGTCTTATCTTCTTACTTTATACTACTGATGAATGGGAATTCGATACCAAAGCTTGGTTTTTCGTTTGGACTTTAAAAGATGCGCTGAAAGAATGCGTGTAATTAGTTCTACTCTTTGCAAAACCGTGTCGAAAACTGTATCACAATAAAAATGTATGTTAATAACCACCCATATCTCTCGTTTATAATTACTCTCTCGTCTATAAAGGAACCATGCTTAGAATTGCCTATTGTTTTCTTAGAAAACGCAAAAAATATTTTCTCTAATATTATTTATATTTTTTTTATTGCTGTCACATCCGTGGTGTGTGTAACTTTGACTCGTTAACTATTTTTAGTGCGTGGGATTGTGCGCATGCGTATATGAGGTATTTGCCCAAATATGGTTTTACTGCGATGAATTAAGATGTTTAGCGTCATTTACAACTTTGTTTTGTACATATATGTCAAGATTATCGCCGGATGTATCTTTTACGTGATTTGCGATGTTGTTCAACAACTCATTGACTGTTAATGTGATGAATTTATACTATAAAACCTACTTAAGTTTGTACCGAAACGCAATCAACGTAGTCGTAAAAAATACGTAGGTAAATAACACGTGTATAAACTTTGCTATAAAATTTAATCATTTGAAAAGTATTATCCATGTAAACTTAAAGAAAAAAAAACTGGAATCAGATTTATCTGACTATATAACATTCCTTTGGTTATTCGTGTCAAAAAACTTTGCGTATGACAATAAAATTTGATACCTACCTCAGTTCCATAGTGAAACAAGTCAAATTTTCGTGGTTTGGTCCTATTGAGTTATCAATGATAAAATGTTTTTTCAAAGTGAAACAAGGCTGAGAAAAATAACTGGATCAGTTTGTAACACCCTAATATTTGTAAAAGAGAACGTCATCATTTCAGCCGAAAGACGTCCAGTGCTGGACATAGGCCTCCCCCAAAAAGGAGGGATATGCCATAATCGCCACGCTTGGCAGGCGGGTTGGCGATCGAAAGAGAACGTAAATACTGTAAAGCACAACTTTCCTTATTATCTTAAAACTAATAATTTTGCTGTTGTTACAATTCAGTCTTACATGATGAAGAACCACATACCTATTCATACATATACCTTCTATTCTATACAACTTTTCACTTACACTTTGCAGTAACGATCTTGCTTTGCTCGTCTTTTCATGTGATTTGACCTTTGAAGTAGACAAAATAGAAAATCTATTGTTAAGACTCCCAGGAGTCCCTCAGGCGCTTACTGAATTAATCAGCGTGATAACGTAATACATTAATACGTAACGTAATACACGGCGATGACGGCTGATAGAGATGTATGGATCAAAAATACATGTTTGCATGCATGTATCCAACTTTTCGTGAACGTGAACTTGTTTTATATTAGAGCCTGTGTCAAATGAACATTGCATTGTTTTTTGTTAGGACTACCTACAAAATATTTTGTTTCTAATGTTTATTTTTTGCAATATGCTCAACAAATTTTTTAATTTATGTACCTATTAGTTAATTCTAATGTAAGTGAATGATTTTATTCTTGTGAGAAATAAAGTTATCTTAAACCTCATGCTGCACCGACCCCAAATAAATTGGGATAAGGGCAGGAGGATGATGATAACGTAATACAATCAGTATGATACTGCCTCCTCTAAATCCGGTATTATGATTATAATTTATTCCGTGCCGGTACTATACGATGAATCAAGCACGTACAATGTAAATAACTACATACAGTAGTAATAGTAACAGACTAAACGGACGGCGATCTTAGGATCGTTTTTAATTACGAATCTACAGCTTGAAATATTGTGGCAAAGTAATTACTGTTGGACTTTACAGCTGCATAACGCACGATGCCGCGATGCGGTGAAACTAACAGATTAAGACTAAAGACTGAGTTTTATTGCAGTATGCATTTAAATGTTTGAGTACTAACAAATTGAAAGGATTCTTTATTTTATTGAATTAACAACATACAACTTCCATTTTTAAATATTTTTCTATGAAAAAGTAATGAAAAAATGGTACAAAATTGGGTTCTATCGGCATCGAGAGCACCGTGAGTGGGGCATCGCGTCGCTTGGCGTGGAAAGCTACCGGGGTGGTTAGGCTCCAGAGATGAAAACTTCTTCAAAATGCGTGCCATGTCGAGAACGACATGGCACGCATTGTGAAGAAGTTCTTCTGAACTGCCTTTTGAATCTGGACATTGACCCAGGTACGTAACGAGAGTCTCCTAAGATTATTTATTATTTTTAACGCATTTTACGCATGCGAAACGAAATCTAACAATTTAAACCCTGCTCGTGAGCGATTTTTTCTTTCCACGATTTAAATCGTCTCCTAAGATGTTTCTCTTTTTATTATTATTGTTAAAAGCATGTACTCCGTAACATCTCCCTTTTCCTTCCACCTCTCTCTGTCTAAATACTATTAAGAACCAGGCTCCTTAAAAGGAGTCTAACTCATCCTGCCATCTTTGTCTAGGCCTCTTATATATTAACTTACTTAATTATTAACAATCTTGTCGTCGTTAACATTGTTTTCGCGATTTTTGCTATTTCATAATTGGTGTGTTATTTTTATTTACTAAACTTATTGATGCATTACGGGATTTTAAGCTTATAACTCGAGAAATTCACCTTTAGATTTCAACTTTATATGTAAACTCAGAAACATTTTATTATGTTTCTACACATTTGGTTACAGAAACGTTTGCAAATTGACGCACAAAAGAAACAAAAAGCTTACATATATGAATTTAAAGTAAGAATAGTTAATGAGGTAATGTTTATAGCTACTTCGCGGTCGAACTAAACAGAAAACTGTTTAAAGCAAACAACTACAAAAATAAACCAAGCTATAAAATGTGTACAACTTTGATGTAAACTGTTACAATGTTCGCTAGAAAAAATAATGCGATAAACTTTCTATCAAATCATAAAAATGATTAGCTTTATGTACCACAGCATAGTCACATACTCATAGAGGGCTAGTTTACTAATAATTTTGTTGAAAATCAAAGCAAGCTACATAACTTAGTTGATACCTCATAAAACGTATGCGTATATATGGTTCGTGCTCACACAAATCACAAAAACAAATATTTTAGACTGAACAAACATCAGTACCCCATTGAGAACAAAATGAATAGAGAAATTTGTTGTAGTCACGCACGTTTCAAAAATATTTTACCAAAGAAATAACAGAAAGGTGCTATAAAGTTTTACTATTAAACGTATCTCATTCATTCAAAAAACTTAATATGACACCAACATCAAAATACCATCATAAACATACTTTAACATCTTCTATTACAAATGTACTTAAAAAAACCATATTCTTGACATTGACGTCATTAATAAAAGTGACTATTGCTTCGCCCACGTTCTTGATATTCCCCGATAGTTTGACTTTCTGAGTTCATCTTTAATATGATAACGGTTCCGATAGAACCTAACGATGGAACTTTTTATGTTATTAATTTGTTTTAATATTTGATTTGTGTGAATGACGTCATAACATTTTCTTTGATGATGTGCCGAATGAAGATGATAAAAGTAAAGTTGATGAGTTGTGACGGAAATGTGGAAATTAATTTGAGACTAATTTGACGTATATTGTACTTACTAAAACATATATCAAATGAGTTATGTTAATGTTGAAAAGATAATGAAAATTTAACATTAGCCTCTGAAAATCATCATATTCCTGCCCTTGTAGAAAGATATGCTGCACTGACCCCAAATAATTTCAAATTACATCTTTCATTCATTTCATTAAATCTTTTCTTCCAAACATCTCTATCAGCCATCATCTTAGTGTTAACTTTCTTTTTATCCATATCATATTTCGCATTATTGTCCTCTGAAAAATTTGACCCTAAGTTTCTCCCAAACTTCCATACTCCTTAAACTAACTAAATGCCAAAGTAAATTTCCGCCAACACACAAACATACATAAGTCGTGTTAACATGAAAACTCGTAAAATCACTAGCAGGGTAATGACAGTGTTTACACGAGCTAACGGTACCCGGTAATTGTAAAAAGTGAACTGGACAAATATGTAGGAATAAGTTTGCTTAACGGGGCTGCAACTATGGGAGTCGGGACTGGATCCACCGCATGGATCACTTTTAAACGACGTGCGAGTATACTTTGTAGAGGTACAGTCAGAAAACTTTCCGGTGAACCACCACTAAGGCTAAAATCGCTTGCACTCAATGTTCGTTAGCAGTGGTAGCAACGTGTAATGTAGCAGGATTTGTTCAAGGGATTTTGTCGACAAAATGTACCAACGGGAAGTATCGTGTATAGATACTATAGGACTTATCGGATGTGTTGAGAAAAATATAGTTTTTAATCCTTGTTGCAGTGTAAAGATGCGTGAAATATCAACTGAAAATAATTTGCATAACATATTGGGATATCTTTGTGCCGAAATTAACTGACGAAATAGTAACATCCCCTTTGAAGTTATTGTAATGCACCACAACCACAACCATTCCAATTTATTTAGGCTTACATCTGAATTTGGGTCCACTATTATAGTTTTTAGTAATTTAGATTTATATCTGCCCATATTATTTAAGTAGTTTTGGCCAAAAGTAATATCCAATCTATCCACGATTTACCCTAGTAGTAATTTTGGCCGTTAGTCCCGTGAACAACAACAACAACAACAACAACAATTGTCGAACAAGGCAAGTAAAAATCTTTTTTTTTTAAAGAGATAAATATTTTTGGGACATTTGACGCATCACCATCTAGTCCCAAACTAAGCAGAGCTTGTACTATGGGTACTAGACAATGGATATAATACGTAGATACTTTTTTTGTAAATACATACTTATAATAGGTACATAAGTAAATAATAATACATAAGAATTTACGTACCTATTCCAGTAGTTCAATAAATTCAAACTATTCGCTTCAGAAAACGATTAAACAGTTAACTATTACTAGCTTCCGTGTTCTCCCGCCGATAATCATTAATCTGCTGTACAAAACTCGTAAAGTTAAATTAATCGGATTCCTGTACAATACCGATATTTACGTTAGTATTCAAAGTTTATGTAGGTATGTATATTTTATCTCGTATCGCTCTACGTGGTGGATTGTAGGGTCAAGGGTTAACTGGACAGACACCAATTGGCATGCATAACTGCCTGCCTAGGAAAGCTTTGGTCACCTAGGCATGACTGAATGTTTATAGCCGTTATAATAGCTTTGGTCTCAGTATAAGCACAGAGTACTGACACAGTTTTCGTGTATATTGACCAATACATTTGTAGGATAAACACATTTGCCGTAATTTTTTGATCCATCTTCATCATCATCATCTTTGTCAATTGCAACACGATCTTCTTTACTAACAAAACTGCTTTCTAATTTGATGAAAATCGCTTCATTCCTATACGAAATCTTTTCTATTATTACTGTTGCTATTTTTAGCTTCTAATTACTGACGCACTATTAGCTTATTCTTAATTTCACGAACTTCTCCGCAATCCTATTAATGAACAATGTTCACTTCTCAATAGAAACGCATTATTTTCGTTTCAATTGAATCAATAGCTGTTCGCAATCGTGCGTTATGAGTTCTTTTATCTAATTGACAATGATTAATGGTTTAATGTTAGAGAACTTATATTAGGACTTTATGAGTAGACGGATCTATGCGTGCGTCTTTCGTTTTCTTTTTTGCGTAGAAATTGATTCTAATCTAATTTAATTCCTGCATTCGCGTTCGGAATGGCGAGTAATGTAAATATTCTTATTTTAAATGATTTAACGAAATAAAATCATGTAATAAGTATTGAACCATATTTACGGGACTTTCGCGCACAATAAAATCAAAACATAACAAACATTTTGACTAACCTCGACGTTATAAATAATAATAAGTAATATAATTATTGATAATTGTTGTGATTGTAATATAGTTCATACATACATACATACATATTATCACGCCTGTTTCCCATTGGGGTAGGCAGAGACTATGGATTTCCACCTGCTACGATCCTGACACACCTCTTTCGCTTCATCTACGTCCATTAACCTCGTCATGCATGCTCGTCGGTTTAGAGAACTCTTAACCTGGCATTTTTTGAGAACATCCGCGATTTGATCGCGATACGTTCGCCGAGGTCGTCCCCTTCCAACTCTTCCATCCACACTCGCTTTATATACTACAATATAGTTCAATATGAGTGAAATTCGCGAAAGTTTAAAAACTTCTATGTAATAAGTAATTCAGCATTTAGGAGTACTTTCAATGACAGTAAAATAGGTACTGGTTCTAAATCACGAAGAAAAGAAAGCTAAATTGTTGGTTTAATGTACTTGAAAAAAGGAACTCCTAAATGTAGGTACCATAAAGCATAAACCCATTTGAAATAGGTTTTTTACATTCGTCTCAATAAGAACGCTGATCTTAAACGGCTTTACTACAAAATTTGCTTTTAATATCACTAAAATGTAATAAAACTGTGACAGTTAATATTGCATAAATCAAATGTAGTGATTATATTATCTTAGTATCAAATTAAAACCTAGCTGTGAATGTAGGTATTTCGCATGAAGAACGATTTACCGTAGTACTTTTTAATAGCATGGCTTAGAAGGTAAAAATCCAAGTGGTAGGTCTTTTTTTGGTCGTATGTAAGTTTATAGTAATCAGTTTTATGAAAGAACACTATTATAATACCATAAATCAGTGATTGTGATAAAAGTTCTAACATAAATATTAAAGAACTTCGCAGAACTGACTCTTTTGTGGTCTTTTAGAGTCAGCGAGTAGATAACTGTTGTACATACATGGTTGTAGATAATGATTGTCTTCATGTAGGTATACATTTTTGTAAAATACACAAAAATATTGAACAGTTTAATGAAAATTTCAACAGTTAAAGTATTATAGGTGCTAAATCGTCGTGTATTAATTTGTGCACCATGATCATTAATTATAGACTTAGGAATAGCATAAAGCAGTTCTCGAAATTATCGTTATCCCTTACGTTGCGTCGATTAAGATTAATCTTCAAAGATCATCATAAACTCAGCCTATCGTAGTCCACTGCTGGACATAGGCCTCTCCCAAGTTGCGCCACAATATTCGGTCCTCTACCTTCCGCATCCAGTCGCCCCCAGCCACAAAGATGCCTATTCAGAATCATCATTCCCTAAAGATACAACTCTAGGTTTAAAATTAGCGGTGATGTCGCCTATTAAAGGCTTTTTAAGATCCAATTCAGTAACATTATCATCAACACCCTATTTATATTATCGTGTCACCTAACGTTGCAACGGTCAAGATTACTCTCCAAAGATCATCATGCTCCGAGCCTTTTCCCAATTATATTGGGGACGGCTTCCAGTCCAGCCAGATGCGGCTGAACATCAGTATTTTACACGGAGCGACTGCCATCAGACCCCCGCAACCCAGTTACTGGGTAATACTGATATTCGGAGGTTAGACTAGTTGTCAGACTCTCAGGCTTCTGACTACCCGTAACGACTGGACAAAGATGCCTATTCAAAATCACGGTTCCCTAAAGACAAAACCATAGGTTGAGAATTAGCAATAGTGTGACCTATTGAAGGTTTTTCATGATCCAATTCAACAACATTACCATCAATTAAGTATTTTTCGTGTCGTGTTTTGCGTCTCTGTTTTTGTCGACTCCCGGATGTACTCTGTTAATACCTTAAAACACCATCTTCTGCCAACTTTTTTTTTGTTTTACGCATACTTTCAGAATTATAAACGATGCATACAATACAATGAACATTTCCGGAATTTGACTAGTCTTCAAACAGTCAAAGTGCGTTTCGAGCACGTGCAAAGCTTTCTTCGTTTAATGGAATATCTGTTGACTTACCCGAGTGTTTGCTTATCCTTTAGGCCAAACGATCTCTGTTTATGTTTGCTGTTTAGTCTCTACTTAAGTGTCATAATATTGGGGACTTGTATGTTTGTGGTCTGCTGTAAGTGTTGGATTTTGCTTTTGTTAGGTACCCTAAGTACAAGTTGAGTAGCGAAGTACCTATTCGTTTAGTAAGGTCTTGCTGTTTGAAATTCTGATTAGTACTTGTGGTTATTTGCATCTTTATGTACTCATCAAGAGTACACATGAAACTGCTTTGAATTCTGTTGTAGACGAAGTAATGCTTTAGCATTTCAAACACATATTTCTTTCTTAAACCACAAGTCATGGCGAAAGATAACGGATACGTACCTAGAATGCTCCGTTAGGCTATTGAAATTAAAAAACCGCCCAAGAGCATGTCGGGCTATGCTCAGTATTATAGGGTTCCTTAAGTAGGTGTAATTACAAACGAATCAAATCGAATATTAATCATGGCTATTTTAGTTTTTGCAATAATCGGCAGCATTCGCGACTCAGAGCGTGTTGTTAGTAGCGCCATCTAGCGATAAATTCAAGAAGCCAAATTGAAGAAGCGTGTCATTTCAAAGTTACTTTTTGTGATTTTTTCAAATAGAAATATGATAATTTTTCTCTAAGGTCAATGACCTTTGATCTAGGACGTTTTAAGTATTTTTCAGTTTTCTCTCTATAACTCAAAAAATTATAATCACATTATACTCGAAATAATTTTAAAAGAGAGTTTTCACAAAGGTCTATCAATGTGGAAGATTATAAGTTTCTACATTGCATAGTTTAGAAATGGCAGGGGGGGGGACACATTGCAAGCCACTTTGGCGGGCTATATTTCGCAGATGGTACACCTGATAAAAAAGTGGTGTATGAAACATTACCTTCATTTTAGTAGACCTATTCAATGCCCCACACGAGGGGGTGCAGCGAAAAAAATTTTTTTTCCCTATTTCACATGTATGGACGCCACCCCTAAAATACGGAAAAACTATTTTTTTATTCTTTTAAAATTGAGATCTATATGTTGACTATTTTTTAACAAAATTTCATTTACTTATGTTTATAACTGTAGAAGTTATTAAGCTGTAAAGGATTAGGACAGACGGACAGACGGACAGATGGACAGACGGACGGACATGACGAAACTATAAGGGTTCCTTGTAGGACTTCGGAACCCTAAAAATTGTATGGTAGATTAAATGATTTTTTTAGAAATTTCTGTAAAGACGCTTGTCATCTTAGTCTTCCTGCGACCACAAACGCTGCAAAGCTTTCGAAACGTCAGGAAAACCATTTTAAATAATATGCGCGATGTAATCCGGTTAAACTTGTTTTATTACAATATTTCTTTGTTATTTATTCTTCGATACTTTTTATTATTTTTTCATTTTATTTATTGAGGGATAATAAACAGCTACAACATAAGACATCAATTATAGGGTTAGCAAATTTGTATAAGGTAATGTTGCAGCCCACTACATTATCCACAGATAATACAATAAAATTAAGCAGTGGATGCCACTAGGTGGCCAGTAAAATAACAATTAAATTTAATTACATTACATTCTATCAAAATATTATATTATATTGTATACTATAGAATGCTATTTAAAATACATTTCAAAATTACAATAAGATAAAATTACATTACATAAAAAATAAAAAATAAAAAAGCATTGCCTATACAACGCATGTCAGAAACGCGCGGTCACACTTGAAGAGCCCCTAAAAAGTACTCTGTGGAGCCTCTCTAGGGTATAGTACAGAACAACCTCCACCAAGGGGGCAACCCCAAAACCGCGAAAACGCACTATGTCGCTCGACAAAATGTATGGATCAGCTGACCGGGGGGCCTCGCGATTCCAGGGCCAACTCCACAGCAAAAGCTGATCGATAGCGATAGATACTTATTTGGTAGTACTTCGAGTTTCCTTCTATTTCCTTATCTGAATAATAACTTAACTGTTTGCGACACATAATTTCCCACCGGGAATAATATCGTTATCTCACAGTTGGCCTATGACGTGATATACGGTCAAATCTATCGCCATATAATATTAATGGTCCAATTACGTGTTTGTTATTTGTAGGTCAATGAGGTTTCTAACTTATCTTAACAGTAATATCAGTAATACTTGTTGGGAACAGGTGTAAATGGTTAATAGGCAAATCATTTTTTATTGCACTTAATACTTACATAGTTACCAATCGAAATTTTAACATATAAAAAAATTCAGAATGTCATATACTTATCTATAATTTAATCTATTATCATTTATGACGTCTGGGGTCTAGTGGTTCGATTGTCGGACTGCTAATCACGAGGTCGTGGGTTCGATTCCCACAGGGCACAAATATTTGTGCGATGAACATAAGTGTTTGTGTTGGTCTGGGTGTTTCTTATGTATTATAAGTATGTATTTACAAAAAAAATATATATATGTATTATATCTTATGTCTAGTAACCATAGTACAAGCTGTGCTTAGTTTGGGACTAGATGGTGCTGTGTAAAAATGTCCCAAAAATATTTATTTATTATTTTTAACACATTTTACGCATGCGAAGCGAAATCTAAAGATATAAATTGTGGAAAGAAAAAATGATAAAAAATCACTCACGAGCAGGATTTGAACCTGCGACTCCTGGCCAGTACGCCAGAGCTTAATTTTTATTTATTTACTTATTTGCGGTTTTCAAATAAATTTCTCATTTCTTTTTTTTTTTTTCTTTTTTTTCGTTACTTATTTAATATCACGGATATCTACTTATGACCAAGAAATGTTACTTACGGGTCAATTCTTTGTAATGACAAACATAGACCATCACCCATCACATACTCAGCGACTAATGGCGGACGGCGCGCCGAGGGAGAGCATTGAGGAGGATTCCTCTATCCGCCAGCGCACACTGACAAGTAAAATCCTCTGCGATACCGCGAGCGTCCGCCAGCTTACCGGAGCATCCGTCGGTATGCTGCGGTATCCACCGAGTAGCCACTGCTCGCCGGGATTTGATTATTCCACTAGCGACTACGTAGTCGAAAATGGCCTGACAGAATCCAGCGCATACCGGCGCATACCGCCGCCTCCCGCCGCGGTATCCTCCAGCGTGCTCTTCGATGCTCCAGAGAAAACTGCGCTGCGATGCTCCGAGGCCGATCACCGAGTTTTGAAATATATACCATATTTCGATTGGATAACAATTAAAATAAATTGATAAATTTAAAATCCTCTGCCGTCCCGTCCGCCAGTCTGCGCTGGCCATAGGTGTACCTACCGTCGTCGGTTCGCCAAAGACTGTATGATTAAAAGTCACTTTGTTCTGTAGGTGTGCCTACAAAGATAGATGGAATAGAATGGTTGTAATCACAATTTTACTTGCGATTCATGCGTGGCAGCTTTCGAACAAACTACGCCTTACATATTGACGTCATTAATTTTTAAAAATTAACTTTAATCAAATGTACTTTGCAGCTTTTGTTTCTACAGTTAAAAACAGCAGATAAAGGCATTTTTGCGGGTCTTTTGTTACAGTATTTACAGAAACAAGTCATAAGGCGTACTGAGAAAGGCTTTGAAATGCCCTGCACTATGGTGCAGAGTGTTGGCACGCGCGCCCTGCTCACTTTTCTATTCTATTTATTTATGTGGGTGCATGTATTGCCATATCTGTACCATGTACTCAATTGCAATATACCATAAGTAAGATTTCTGATAAACATAAATCTTAAACACACTTTCACTATTATAGACAATCATCAATCGTATATACCCTAACAAGTAAAGACTAAAGAGTTTCTAAAGCTACGTTTTCTTATCTTTCAGGTGAATTCGACATGCGAGTGAAGTCGTGTGCAGCCTCGGATGGATCCGGCCATGTGATTCAACTGTCAGATGAATATGGATGCGTGTTGCGACCTAAGATGATATCCAGGTACGACGCTAATGTATGATGCTCTTATCTAGGTTTTCATCGTTGTGTTATTAGAAAGTTGGACGAAAGTATTCATTTTATCTTTTGGCTGTAATGTAGAAGTTGTTATTATCACACATCGAGCATTAAACCCTATAGATATGAAATACGGGCTGTCCCATTCCAAAACTGATATATTTATTCGCACAGATAAATATCGGGCCACGAGTGCGCTTGCTACGGAAGAGCGCGTTATGTAAAGTCTAAAATCGGCGAAATTCATTAAAAAAGTATGCGTCGTATGCTCAATGTTATCACAGAAGACAAGCGTTTTAAATAATACTAATGACCCGCCCCGGTATCGCACGGGTGCAATGATTTAAAATAATAATAAAATCCCTTATACCTATGTTGTACTGACAATTACAAACACAACAAAAAAATAACAGCCAAATTGGTCGAGCCATTCTCAAGTGAAGCTCGGTCATAATCGGTAAATGTGGCAACTGATTTTTATTTATACAGATTTGGAAATAGGCTAAATCATTTGCAATATTATAAAAACTATTCAAGTAATATTTTAATAAAAACTAGTTCGTACTACAGATATACTGTCACCTTAATTTTTTCGAGATTTCCTCCCTGTAACTATGATCGGACAGTGTAAAACTCATATTCTGTTTTGTAGGAGACAGGAGACCGTTTTTGCCAGCTTTGATCTAAAAATCACTACTACACCTCTACACTATTACACCTCTGCCTAAATACAGGCGTGATGTTATGTTATGTGTTATGTTGATCTAAAAATGAAAATTAATCAAACCTCCATTTTAAATTTTGAACATATTTGCTTACAGATTCCTCAAAGCCAAAGCAGTAGACGAACGAGCGACAGTAATAACTTACGCTTTCTTCCACGCCTTTAAGTTCCCGGATGCCCTCAGCGTTCACATAAGGTGCAAGGTTGAAATCTGCAGGCACGGCTGTTTGGACCACTGCCAATTAGCTGGAGTGACTCCACAAAGACATGCAGCTCTGGACAGGAAAGATGATAGGACCCATCAAGATCACAACGAAATCAAGTAAGCGTACATAATTAATAAAAATGATGATACGAAGACTGAAAATGATTCGAAAATTTGTTTGAGAAATGCCCTCCAATAATTATAAAAAACCGGCCAGGGATAATAGAGCTTGCGCACTAATCACCTTTTTTTTTTCTTTTTTTATCACTTAACTATAGAGTATGTATTACAATTTACAATCACAGCATGGTTGAAGCTTGTTATAAATATTACCGTTTAAGATAGGAACAAAATACGTTGAAGAAATGTATTTTTCGAGATTTTTCTTGTGTAAGTCTTGTAAAAGTCTACGGATGAAAGGGGTCCCTTCCTTTTTATTATTTTTAGTATTTGCCACAATACAGGCCATAAATAGTAACAAATTTTCTGTGAACATTACAACTGGCTTGCTATTACGATTGCAAAGTCCCTTATGACAGACTGACAGACGGATAGACTGACGGACAGACGGATAGACTGACGGACAGACGGACATACATACTAACGGACAGATGCAAAGATACACCCTTATGACAGACTGACAGACGGATAGACTGACAGACGGACGGATAGACTGACGGACAGACAGACAACGTAGGCACATGAATATGGTCCCGTAGGCATCCTTTGTGTACGGAAAAAATAAATCCGTTTTTATAAGCCAACGGAATACGTTTTTTTTTTTTTTAATTATAATTCAAGTTACACCGCAAGTCACTCAAGTCCTTTAATTAAACCATTTATTTCCGTTAACGTCACAACTCACAAGTAAAGACATATCCGTTAAATAAAATTAATGTTCGTTCAAAGCAATCACAAGAACGATAGTAGTTAAGAGTATTACGCAAATTATAGTAAATCATAATAATTTATATGACTAGAAGATTGGATTCAATACGAAACAAAGATTTGTAAATGTGGATATTCATTTCTGTTTCGTTGCGGAAATTGAGCCCTGGGATTATCCTAGTTAGTCCTAGTCCTATAGAAACCTTTAGCACATATTACTTATTAATGTCCTCCCGGCCGAATTTCGGTCACGGCGGCCAATCTCAACGGAGACTAGACATCTGCGCGGGACATATTATAGTGCACAAGTGTGTGCGCAAACACAGGTGCACTCTCTATTCCCTCACTCTCATAATCCGATGGGACGGCAATTCGACACGACCAGAGAGAGATCAGGCGCAGGACCGACGGCTTTACGTGCTCTCCGAGGCACGAAGGACCGCGGCTAGTGCAGCTTAACCTAGCAGATCGTACAATCCACAAGGTCGCTACTAAGCCACGAGCCCCTTATTACTATATATTACTTTTTAGTAATTAGTCCTAGTACTTTTAGTAGTCATGTTAAACTACTTCTAAATATCGTCTCTGTAAGCAATAGTATTATAATTACCGAACGAATTACTTCGTTTTATAGTCGGGGTTCTATCCTTAAACCAAATGAAACTCCGAGTATATGATATGCGTGTAAAACTGTAATTATTATTGGTTAAGTATAAAACATTAGGTGTAAAAGATAATACAAAGAACTTGTTACAATTATTGAGCACGCGAGGCGCAAGGATGCGCGTGAGTCACTCGCGGGGGTATGTAACCAACTGCCACGTGGCAGCATACAGCGAATAGGGTTGGGACGACAAGTCGCAACTAGTCCCGTAGCTTCGCTGGCACGCGACGAAGCCTAGAGGCGCGGGGAGTTGTTTTTATGGTACGCGCTATAGTTTTCTATTTATCTGTCGGTCCATCTACGTCTGGGTTGACAAGTTGCATACACCTTCGTTATATTCTTCTTAAGGGTGCCACTGAAGATGAATCCAATAGTCCGAATAGCGTGGCCGCATTCCAAAATATGTCCGTGAATGTTGAAAACGTATGTTATTTTTAGAACAAGTCAAGTTTTTTTGGATGTAGTTATTAAAACGGCGTCCGAATGGAAGTATTACCAGAGCCCACCTTTACGTTTATTTTGCTGAATAAAAAGTATGTATTAAATTAAATATCAACTCTCAACATTTATTTACAGCGATTCATCGGCTGAAGATGGTGATCTATCAGATTTATCAGAGGAAGCTCGTCTCCCTCTCGAAGAATCTTTCGGTGATGAGGTCTCAGGAGACGTCGTTCTGGCTCCAGCTCCGCTACCACAAAGAGCTCCAGCACCAGTTATTGAACCTGATAGTGATCATATGTCTGCTGTGGAAGAATTGGTTGAAGCTCTCGCTAGGCCTTTTACTGTGAGTAATTTTGCTGCAATTGCTACATTTGGTATAATAACTGAATTAATAAAAGAGAACATACCGAAGTTAGGTTTTGGACATTTTTTGCTTTTTTTTGGACTTAACGGGGTTGCGTTTAACCCCGCCACCTCACCTGATGTTAAGCGATGGTGCGGTCAATGGTTCACGCTTGCCCAACAAAGGTGAGAGGATGGCAGTTAAATATTTCGACACATTCTCTCAAGTGGCTACACCGGGCATCGTACAGGAATACGTCTAGGTCGCGATACGTCTTTGCCCGGTGGATGGTCGCAAGCCGTCTGCCGTGGCCTACCACCAGTATGTCACCTGATTTGCACCACCCTGGGATCACGTGTAGGGATTCGGAAAAGGGGTACTCTCCTACGGACGTAGTTGACTCGATCCCCAAAAATATTTTGGAATCGAAAATAATTCCATATAAAAAAAAAATTGTTCACTTATTTCCAGGATCGCCCAACCAACATCGATCGCGAACGCTTCCCTCACGGACCTCGCAATCTCGGTGCCAACATTAGCCCTGAACCTTCCGGCGATGGAGTAGTCCCATCCAAGGCTCCAGCAGTCCCTGCAGTCGCAGGTCCTAGATCTCTTCGCAAGAGACGAACTGTTCGCGATGCAAGATCAGCTGATGTTGGTGTATCGGGAATATACGAAGTGGTGTCTGAAGCTGATCTGGCTTTTGGGCCATCAAGAAATGAACCTGTCACTGTGTTCAGTGGAAGGATTCGTGAAGAGGTAATGCAAAATCATTCTGTAATTTGTCTAGTTTAATATAGTTTCTAAAAATAAAGAATTTCGGAGTTAGAATCAAGACTATAGATTGTTCTTACCTTCAGATTGAGAAAGGACATTGCTAAAGTTCCTATAGGCGCAGCCTTCGGTAGTTACGAATAAACATAGACCAGTAAGCCTCTAGACGCCGGTTAGCTGGACACCCCCGGTCACAACGCATATGCTCTACCACTACATATCATACGTCCCTCCGCCAATCGGAACTTCACTCAGTCAGCGAGCGGCACCAATCATAAGGAATCATACCACCGAACTTTTGAGCCGGCCAATCATAACGCGCCGTCCGCCCCCCTGACCCCACCAACGTTTTACGACTGCGTTCGAATACAAAACTTTGTTTATGCGGAGTCTTGTAGCTTACTGGTCTGTGCGAATAAAATATGATACTCACAACATAATGTTCTTTGAGGGCAATGTGTTGCAATCTATTTTAACAAACGGACAGTACTCCACAGATGTTGAATTCATTAAAATATTAACTATTTTGAGGTTATGTTTTGCTTACAAAACTTATGCCAAACAAGTGGCTGCCTAGCATTTAAACTGTTTTACTCTTCTATTCCTGTAGACGTCAAGGTGATAAAAAGTGATTGCCAACTTTAACAGTTGAGCCATCATTTTTGCAAAACCATAGAGTATTTATAAGAGATTGGACAAAAATATGAAGTCAAATGCACAAAATGCTGCATCATAGACGCTCACGTTATTATTGCGTTGATTAACTTTTTTTAATAAAAATATTTACCTTACTGTCCGCATTAAATACGATAAATAGTAACTAATAATAAAATACGCATGTAACTGTCTCATTTTTTTATCTTTGTAACAGACTGAAGCTATTCCTAGCGGTGTTCCCATTTGGTACAATACTGAGACACATATCACACTTTCTTATTGTATTTTTACTTGTATGTCCTGTGTTTTGTTTTTGTACTAAATAAACGTTTTATCTATCTATCTATCTATGTCCTTTTCAAATTTGGAAAAATAAAATTGTTCTTTCGCTTCTACTCAGGTGGTCTATGGAATTTGCATGGGCGCAGTTAGTTTCGGCGCTCTCTTTGCTTCTGCAGCCGGTGCAGCCGCGGGAGCAGCATTGGCTGCTGCAGTAATGCTCCAGAAGCTTCGATCACGGATGGTAGTGCAGCCTCCACTGCCGGTGTCTCCCGCGACAGCATCACACTCCCTCGCCGCGTGGATGGCACTGAGGCTGCTAGGCTCACAACCTCACCCACATCATTCTCGAGATGGTTGACGCAACATCCCAATAAAAATCCTACCGAAGACTGTTCTTAGATGCTAAATATTCTATTTATATGTCGTAGTTCATTCATGTGTTCTTTAAGAGGAAATGCGGGCAGAGGCTTTTGAACATTAGGTATTTAAAGAAACTATCGCTGTTGCTTCGCGAGCGCTCAGCCTCAAATAAGTGTGATAAAGACAAATTCAGCACCGAATGATTAGCCTTAGTAAAAAAGTCATAATTCGAGGTGTGGCTTTTGACTATTTTCTCCTCAAAAACTGGACCAGTTTAAAAGATATTTCGTACACTGAATAAGAAGAATATTTACTGTGTCGCTATGTTTTTCCTTTTTCATTAATAGCTGTCAAATTAATACACTAGGCCCACAGAAATAGATAGAATGGAAATGTGGGCAGGGCGCGCGTGCCAACACTCTGCACCATACAGCAGGGAATTTCAAAGCCTTTCTCAGTACTTCTTATGACTTATTTCTGTAAATACTGTAACAAAAACCCGCAAAAATGCCTTATTGTGCTGTTTCTAACTGCAGAAATGAAAACTGTAAAGTACATTAATTTGTTTAAAGTTAATTGTAAAAAATTAATGACGTCAATATGAGAGGCGTAGTTTGTTTGAAAGTTGCCACGCATGAATCGCAAGTAAAATTGTGATTACAACCATTCTATCTATTTCTCTGACTAGGCCTCTGTAGACAGCGGTCTAATTTGGTAATTTTGAGATTTTTTGAGGGCTTCTAGAAATAATTTAACAATAAAAACGGAAAACGAGACATTCAAAAAGTTGATATTTATTTTACTATAAAAAAACATTGTTCTGGGCTTATAAACCAGAAAGAAAACAGTCTAGAACATTTGTATAGAGAAAATACCAACCGCGTTTCCTCTTAACTCTTCCACTTGTGTATAATATAGAAGAAATGAAAATTTCTTCCGTTTAGAGTTAGATACCTGATAAAAATTAGAATTTTACCCTTTATTGGAATTTAATGGTCAGTTGCATCCATGTATTAGATGTTAGACTCGCAGAAAATTATTTAAAATATGCTTATAATAATTTATGTTAGTTTTTAAGTTATGTTTCTAGATCGCCTTAATAAATGGTGCTAGGTCGTGCTACGGACTAAGTCCTGAGAAACCTGATATTGAATTTTCACTTTTGTGAATATTATACATTTGTATATCGATAAGTTTTGTACAGAATTTTTCTACGTTTTTATTGACTAACTTATTATAAATGTCGTGTTCTTTTGTGTCTATAGGATAAGAATAAACGTCGAGTCATGCCATTAGTTTAAGGTTTAGTTATTTCAATTACGAGTTTCATGTACTTTAGCTCAATTTCGTGTGGTATGAAATGGAGCTCCTAGATTAAAAATAACAATGATTTTGATAATTTCAGAATCAGTGTTGTTTATTGTGTTATCTTTAGGTACTGAAACTTCTGAGGCTCTTAGGCATACTACATCAGTGGGTACCTGCTCAATGTTTATGATATTATTTATTTATTATTTATTATATTTTATTTGACAAATAGTTGTATAATATTCAGTATCTTCATTTGGTTTAATATAAGCGAATTCTTTAAATAAAATATAATTTATAGCTTTCATAACGTTAATATTTCTATTATTAGTTTTTTCTTAAAATAACGTTATAATTCCATAAATTTTATTATTGGAATACATTTCTAGTTAGACTTGTATCATTTAATAAAATAATAGTTATGCCGACTACTGTGCTTTACTGTTATGAATAGCTTTGCTGTTATGCTAGTTGTAAAATAACAGTTAGACCAACTTTTATGTGCAGATTTCTAAAACATTTTTTTTTATTCGTCTGCTATCAAAAGTTGGTACCTATAACTGTTTTTATTTAGTAATTATTTTATATAATTGTATATTATATTATTTCAGAGCTAGGATATTGACATTTTAACTGTATTATACGATTGTAGACACCAATGAGTTTTAAGTAATAGATTCTTCGTTTCAGTTGAAAAATTTGCGTTTATTTAAGCATTTATATTTGTACTGCTCAATATTAATTGTATCCATCTTTTACTTGCTAGATAAGTTTAATTAAGTAGCTAGATTGAATTATGGTTTAAGAGATCGACAAGAAAAGTTAGTATTTTGTAAGTTTTGTACACAGATAATATAATACTATACTAGTAGTTTTGTATCATCAATAACACTGAATCACTACTTATTTGAGGTTACATATTGTAATCTCTATACATTTTTTTAAATTATTTTTTATGAGATATAGATCTGCTCTTGACCGTAATCAGCTTTGTCAAGATGTGGTCGACGATGGAGCGAGTTTGCAAGTTTCATAGTAGCTGTGAAAGTGCTAAAAATAGATTCAGGTGCAAGATTGCTATAAATGTTTTGTTAGTAAAAAATAGAGTAACAATTGTTTTACTTACAGACGAGAAAAAAAGCTGAAGTAGTAAGTTTAAAATGATGCTGTTTACAACAGCTATGAAATCAACATTGAACAACTGTACAATTTAACTCTGCGCTTGTGAATTTAATTTATATTTCCTTGCCTGATGGCAAACTAGTGATGCTTCTCGAGC
The DNA here is from genome assembly GCA_949699075.1 of Asteroscopus sphinx. Classification (NCBI taxonomy): domain Eukaryota; kingdom Metazoa; phylum Arthropoda; class Insecta; order Lepidoptera; family Noctuidae; genus Asteroscopus; species Asteroscopus sphinx. The sequence goes on from OX453013.1 coordinate 21,500,730, forward strand.
CCACTTTTACTCGGGTGACATCGAAAAAAAACGTACCTACTCGAGTGAAAAAAATATCGACTCGAGATCACTTGGACTCGAGTTCAGTTGGACTCGAGTCACTCGCCAATCACTCACCGAGAGTTGAACTTTTTACCATTTTATGACTATTTTTTGGTTTTATGAATATTGCATATTTGTTCATTTTTACTAGCATATTATATTAATGTCGATATATAAATGTTGATTTTGTAAGACACAATGTTTTGAAATAAAACTGCAAGCTTGTCATTTCATTAAGCCGCAATTTATGGACAAAATAAAAAATAATTAATTCAAGGATTGTGACAGGTGACTTGACAGAGGCGAGTGTTCGAGTGCAAAAATAATATCGAGTGACTGTCGTGAAGTGTTTGCAAGTTAATTTAACAGACTTTTTAGTCGATATTACTAAAAGAATATTAGATTGATTTTTATGTTTAATTAACTTTAACAAAAACAAATATATTAATGTAAATATTTTGAAAAACACCGCACCATTGTGATGTTAATCAGAATACTTAAGAAATCCTTTTTTTTATATATAATAATATTTTATTTTCACATTCTGGTCGGTTATTTTTCACGGTCACTCTAGCAAATAATATTAGTAGAACGATGAAATGAATCGGTGCATTAATATAGCAAGACAAACACGACGTAGGTTTGTGGTTTTTGTAAAAATATTAACAACGATTGTCGATCTCGAAACCATACTAAATATGACATGCCACCCAAAAATCTTACATTTATTATAGAAAAACTATTATTATATAAGTTGAATATAGTTTTCATCGAAAACTATCTCCCTAAGTGCAATTTTACTTTTTATTATTAATTAAATGTATTTGTATTTAATTCTTTATTTGAATTTCATGAGGTTATGGTACTTTTGGTGAAGTCTGTTGTGGCACTATTTCTTTTATAAAAAATATTCTGGGAAGTATTTATAACTTACGAACAAAATGTTTTAGATTTCACTGTGGGTATGAATGCAGTGACGAAATGTGTTTTATGCGTAAGCACCTGTTAATTTGTTTAATGGATTAAAAATTATGTTGAAACATATGTTGACTGTTTTTTTTTGTAAAATATATATTTTTTGTGACCACATTTGTCGTAGATACCCTTTAACGGATGGCTTACACCAATTGTAGTAATAAACAGCGCATTACTGGCCCACTGCTGGGCACTGGCCCGGCACGTGTTGGCGGACTACTTACAACTTCATGGAGTACTCTCAGGTGTGCAGATTTCCTCACAATGTTTCCTTCACCGTTAAAGCAAGTGATAATCAAAGACACGCATACGATTTCGAAGAGTCAGAGATGCGGGCCGGGATCAAACTCAGATCCTCCTACAAAGAAGGCAAGCGCTCAATAGCTAGCGATTGCCTAGGCTATCTCTCCATTTTTTAGGTCATCGAAATTCTATAATTCACACACATCCCGATCCAAAAGAGATATCTCTAGGTCAAATTATTGTTTTCAGATTCAGATGTTTAGTGTATCCAGGCCACGTAACAATAGCATAGGAGTAGGAGGGGCTCGTACCAAACGTAGTTACAGTCACCCAGTATACACTGTGCTATAGCGTACCCACGCACACGTTGCAAACTATTCATAGCTAACAAAGTTGGCGGCTGACTGTGAGCGAACGTTACGTTGCGAACTACGTATAGCTAAAACATTTGGCGGCTGACTGTAAGCAAACGTTACGTTGCATTGCAAACTACGTATAGCTAACACATTTGGCGGCTGACTGTTAGTGAATGTTACGTTTCAAACTACGTATAGCTAACACATTTGGCGGCTGACTGTAAGCAAACGTTACGTTGCAAACTACGTATAGCTAACACATTTGGCGGCTGACTGTAAGCAAACGTTACGTTGCAAACTACGTATAGCTAACACATTTGGCGGCTGACTGTTAGTGAATGTTACGTTTCAAACTACGTAGGTATAGCTAACACATTTGGCGGCTGACTGTGAGCAAACGTTACGTTTCAAATTACGTATAGCTAACACATTTGGCGGCTGACTGTAAGCAAACAACATTGCAAACTACGTATATGTAACCTATTTGGCGGCTGACTGTAAGCGAACGTTACGTTGCAAACTACGTATATGTAACCTATTTGGCGGCTGACTGTAAGCGAACGTTACGTTGCAAACTACGTATAGCTAACACATTTGGCGGCTGACTGTGAGCGAACGTTACGTTGCAAACTACGTATAGCTAACACATTTGGCGGCTGACTGTAAGCGAACGTTACGTTGCAAACTACGTATAGCTAACACATTTGGCGGCTGACTGAGCGAACGATACGTTTGGCGTGAACTGTCTCTAATAAATTATTATATACATTTTTTCACACATTAATACAAAGCACTTTACATAATGTAATTATAAGCTAGCTGTAATTCGTAACATTAGGACATCTGAATCCGAACTCGGTGCAAACTTGTATTTCGGAGTGCAGCTCCTCCCCCCAAAAAGATGAATAGTAATGTAGGTATCAGGCATTTTCAAATAATTTATATATTAAACATCAAATGCGTTGCTGGTGGATGTTTGAGTTAATTTGTGTGTATCATAGAAATCTAAATAAAGGTAATAGAAGTAGAAAAGGCGAGTGAACTTGTCGCCGCGTACACTCGTACAGGTGTTTTTTAGGACACCAGTGTGTGAACTGTTTGCTTGATCATCAGTGCTGTTTTGGACGCAGAGTCATTAAAATTGTATTTTGCAGCATATCTAGCAGCGGATTTTTTTAGGCTTAATTTATATTGCATTGAATATTAGGAACATGGTGGGCGTGATTGCGTATTTATGTGTCGGTAACGGAAAACCGGCGACACGCGTTCTCGTAGTAAAAGACAGTAGATAACATTTCTATTACCTTATTATTTAGATTTCTATTGTGTGTATGTATTTTTTAACCGACATCAAAAAAAGGAGGAGGTTATGTATTCGGCACTATATACATACACCGCATATATATACACCGATTACTCCGAGTTTTCTGGGCCAATTTGAGTGGTTGTATTTGCTCTTGTGGGGTATCATTGAATAGGTCTACTAAAATGAAGGTAATGTTTCATACATCACTTTTTTATCAGGTGTACCATCTGCGAAATATAGCCCACCAAAGTGGCTTACAATGTGTCCCCCCCCTGCCATTTCCAAACTATGCAACGTAGAAACTTGTAATCTTCCACGTTGATAGACTTTTATAAAAATTCTCTTTTAAAATTATTTCGAGTATAATGTGATTATAATTTTTTGAGTTATAGTGAGAAAACTGAAAAATACTTGAGACGTCCTAGTTCATAGGTCATTGACCTTAGATAAAAATGATCTTAGCAAATAATGCTCCTTTAGTTACTTTCTATTTTAAAAAATCACAAAAATAAACTTTGGGTTATATTGATAACACAAAGTAACAGCGCCACCTAGCGCTAAATTTACGAAGTTTGTCATATGAATATATGACACACTTCTTAAATTCAGCGCTAGGTGGCGCTGTTTGCAAAAACTAAAATAGCAATGATTAATATTCGATTTGATTCGTTTGTAATTAGACCTACTTAAGGAACCCAATAATACCAGGCCCCTCAGAAAGTATTGCGAAAAAAAGTTTTTATATATGGGAGACTGGCCAGTTATAATGTTTTTCGAAAATATGATTATTTATAAGTAAAAATAAGTAAGTTCCAATTTCAAAATTTCCCTCCACATTTTTTGCGAGTTAATTCAAAGTATTGTGTCTCACTGAAATATGGATCTGCGCCGGGAACATTTTAGAGCTATGATTTTATACGATTTCAAGTGTCGCCTGAAACCGGATGAATCGTACGATAGACTTCAAATGGCATTCATGGATGAAGGCCCTTCCAAGGCAACCGTGTATCGTTGGTATAACGAATTCAAGCGCGGTCGACCAACTTTGGGGGATGACGAAAGAAGCGGTCGCCCTTTGACGGCTGTTACCGAAGAAAACGTGCTAGCAGTGAAAAATTTAATCCAAGACAATAGGCGAATTACATATCAGGAGATTCAACACATATTGAAGATTGGATCGGGAAGCGTTCACGAGATTCTACACAGCCATCTTCGCGTGAGGAGGATAGTATCACGCTGGGTGCCGCACAACCTCACCGATGCTCAGAAGCAGGCCCGGGTGGAATGGTGCCGTGATATGCTTAACAAATTTGAAACAGGCTCGTCTTGGCGTGTTTACGACATCGTTACAGGTGATGAGTCCTGGATTTATCAATACGACCCAGAAACCAAGCGCCAGTCGACTGTTTGGGTGTTTCAAAATGAGCCAACGCCTACCAAAGTGAAGCGATCTAGAAGCGGGGGTAAGATTTTGATCGCTAGCTTTTTTAATTTGACTGGCCACTTGGTATCAATTCCCTTACGGGATCAAAGAAGCATTAATGCCGAATGGTATACTACCAAATGTTTGCCAGAAGTTTTCTCTGTTATAAGCAACAAGCGACCAAACACAGGGCTCCGCGGGCTACTGCTCCACCACGACAATGCACCTGCGCACACCGCACTCAAAACGAGGGACTTCCTGGACAGCACGCCAGTCAAACTCCTGGGTCACCCTCCTTACAGCCCTGATCTAGCACCGTGTGACTTCTTTTTATTCCCAAAAATAAAAAATCAGCTCAAAGGGATACAATTTTCGTCGCCGGAAGATGCGCTGGCTGCGTTCGAGCAGGCTGTAAACGAGGTGTCTGCGGCGGACTGGAAAAAGTGTTTTGAAAACTGGTTTAGGCGCATGAATATTTGTATAGAGGCTGGTGGAAAGTACTTTGAAAAGATTTGATAAAAATATATGTACGTATAGAACAATTTTTTTTAGTTTCGCAAAACTTTCTGAGTGTCCCACGTACTGAGCATGGCCCGACATGCTCTTGGGCGGTTTTTTTTCACATGAAGCCACCGAAACAACAAATCTTAGACACAGCACTTGACTCTGAACAAACCGAGAATAGTCCCATTAGGTGCCGGCGCAGCACCCACTTGTCACCCCTTGTTCTCTGGCACCCGGGGCGGAATGCCCCCACCACCTCCCCCCTTTACGCCGGTTTCTCCCAAGTTGCGCCACAACATTCAATCATCCGCCTTCCACATCCACGCGTACCTTCTTCAGGTTGCGTTCCACCTGGCTGGGGGGGTCCTACGCTGTGTTTGCCTATTCGCGGTCTCCACGGTTAGGGACTCGTCTGCTCCAACGGCTATTATTGGTCCTTGGACGGACATGGCCAGTCCATTGCCACTTCAGCTTGCTGATTCTACAAGCTATGTCGGTCACTCTGGTTTTTAGTGTAAAAAAAAGTGAAAAATCTTTCTCTTTGCATGGAGAAACTTTCTGTTATCTAGGTCCGGACTATGAAGTGTAGGTACGTTGTGTAGAACTATCATTATACAGTCAGCAAAAAAATTGTTTAACACTTTCCTAAGTTTTAAAAGTGACTTATTAATGAAATCTTACTACGTATATTTTGTGTAACAAATTATTATAGAGTAGATAATACCTTTTCATACTGCTCGACTGTTCAATTATCACGCCATCTCAACGCAAAAAAAAAAGCAAGGCATTATATCTCAAGGGATATAAAGTTATATGAAAATGGATATAATGTGATTTGAATTTGGAACGTTAAAATTCGTATGAGAACTCTTAGCATAGATACGGGCATTGTAAAGAGGGTTTATTCAAAAATCGAACTAGCCACCATAGAAAGAACACGAAAGAAAATGGAGCGATTGTGAAGAATGTGAAACAAACGACGGTGTTTGGTGTTATTTTAACAGTTCCGTTTAATAAATCATTAGATATAATTTAAGTGTGTTCACAATCCAAAACGCTCTGAATCTTTAGTACTCCTCAAATAAACTCCATAAATGTTTCTAACAAAAATATAACTGTCCTTCTATAGCTGGACAAATATGTCCAATATCAATATTAACTTTTAATTTATATAACTTTTAACTAAATAAATGCTTTATTTATGGAGCCCTGGGTTTTTATTGTCTCGCAGAAGGTATGAAAAGTAGAGTATGTATTCACCTCGCTTGCGCGGCTTGAACTCCTCGTTTCAGTTCAATATACCTATAAAACAGAAATTTGATTCTATGATATTAATTAATAAACGTAATGGTCATCGAATTATGTTGCTAATGATACCATTACAAGAGGATAATAATGTTATTGTATATATAGACAAAATTAATAACCTAACTACCCACGATTTATGGCCATTTTCTATATAACCTATCTATTCAAGATTTGCCCCACTAGAGATATAAATTTGACTTAAAATGTATAAAGCTTAGGTATGTCATTATCTCACAGGCGCGGTTCCAGCCCAAGATTTGGGGGGGGGGTCAACTTGGCTTACATACAGTTTCAAGGTCCAAATTTACCAAAAAAAAAATTTATATGCTAAGACTAGGTAAAGTTTGGAGTTAGTTTATTATGTAACAAAATAGTTACTTACAAAACGAACGTCAACAAAGAGGAAACGAACGATTCACACCGCGGTCCGAAACAGCCCATTCAAAAAGAGTACTTGGGCGATTCACACCGCGGTGCTAACTAAGCGTGGTGTGAAACGCCCCACTACCCGTACAAACGCGAGCGAAGCGAGCGCAAATTTTTCATAATTATGCGAAAAGTTGTCTTCAATTTAAGTGTACTTTTTGGAGTTGCAGGCTATGCACGTTAATGAAGAAGCGCGAGCGAAGCGAGCTTGAAATGTTTTTTTCACAGCCATAGCTTCAATCGCTTGCGCCTTGATATAGTTTCCGATCGCAACGGCAGGCTCATGTAAAGTAGCGCAAACCGCCGTTCAACAAAATGAACTACCGCCCGTCGTATGTGATATTATTTGCCATTAAACTGGAAATATCATTCATATTTTATTTTGAGCAAAATAATACTTATGCTGTAAATTGAACTTCAGTACATAAACAAAACTCTAAAATAATGTTAGGTATTTTTTTACGTACGAGTAGATGTCGTGTGATGTCGTGTGTCGTTTTTGAGTTCGTGGGTAGTACTTACCTAGTTTTGATTTCATTGTTTACTTTTGGACGTTTAAGCAGGAAGTCAATAATTTATTTTTGTAAATTGTCTATTTTTAAGAGATTTGTCAATTTGACGTATACGATTTTGGGGGGGGTCATGACCCCTACGACCCCCCCCCTAGAACCGCCACTGTTATCTCATTAGAGATGGAATGGATGGAATTCGTAGTTAGATAGATTATTGAAAACGGCCGTTACTAAAGATGGGAATTTGACAGATGCTCTACACAACTTATGTCAAATTTTGATCTCTAACAGTGCAAATAAACATAAGATATAATTTTGGTTACAAGTAAACATCGAACAATCTTCGATCTGTTACTACTTATATTTATTTTTCAAACTAAAAATAAATAAGGTAATGAGTAATAAAAGAAAATTATATAGTTACCCATAAATATTTTATTGAGCAATTAATTGATATTTATTTCGGTTACAAAATGAAACTACAACATTTTCTTGATAAGTGTTTAATTTTTCAAATGTATTGTTACAAATTTTATAAAATCATCAAATGTTTGATATGGTACAATCTCGATTTAAATAATTCAACTCGTTTATAAAATTATATTATATGAAACATTTAAATTCCATTGTAACAATTAATAAAACTTTAATAATAATGCGAAGAAAAACAATAAAATAAGAAGAAGAGGTACTCAGGTGGTATAAAAATAAATAAATCGCTATACGTACTCGTAATAATGACTAAAACTTAACTAAAAATAAATATATTAATACTAATGACAAGTTATTTTAAATTACAATCTAGCGGTTCACCTAAGTTGATATTCCGTATATTAATATATTTTCCGTTGCCCCTACTTCGAAAAAACATTCGAAAAGAGGTAACAGAAGATTGTACTTACAATATTTTAATACTACTATTTGTGTTTATAATTTGTTCTAACATCAGGAAAACAACTAAAGCAAAATTCAACAACTCAACTCTTAAGTTAAAGTTAACAACAAAGTTGAAACAAACACGGTTGAATGTCAACTGATTTGTTTCAAAATAGGAATCAATACGATTTACTGAAGTTCAACGGTTTGTTAAGCTTAACATATTTTGAATTAATACTAAGTAAGGGTTCCCAGATTAACTACATTCATTTGAGCACACATATAAAACGCACATAAATAATTGGCATGGTCTATATACTTCAGTCTCATCACACTACTATGTACAAATTAGGTTAAACACGCTCTGTTACGAGTAGAAACGACTCTTTGAAATTACATGCGCGGTCGGTGGGTGCGGCCGGGCTATCGTCGTGACGGCGGCTGTCTTCTTCTTCAAAGACGTTATTGGTCTTAACTTTAAGAACAGAACTGCTGATACAGCGCATGAACATAATAATGTAGCTAGCAGAGCTCCTAATGTTGCAGCAAATCCAGGCGTAGTCATACAAACAAGCCCAGGCGTGGGAATCACTTTCGGTGGAATGCTTTCTTCCGAAGTATCCATGTTTAAGTCACCGGCAGACACCACACGAATCACTCTGTTTACGCCAACTTCCTTCTCAGGGGAAGCAGCTCGTCGTTGTCTCCTCACTCGCCTTTCATCGCGTCTGGCTTCAATACCAACTTGTTGGTAAGCGTCAATCTGTGGCGGTCCGTACTCAGCGTGAGGCGCAATCACATTTGGATTCCCATCGGAACACTGTTCCGGACATCTGTATCTGCAAATCTGAATAGTACATTGGAAGTGAACTTCCATCGAGTCTGGGAACTTGAACGCTTGGAAGTGAGCATATGACAATACACTGGCACTGGCTCCGAAGTTCTTGATCTTTGTGAATCTAGACATAAGTTTCGGTCGGGTTACACAGCCTCGCCTATCGACTAATTGTATAGGAGCGCGTTGACCGTCATGAGCAACACAATCTCGGACTAACATATCAAACTTCGTATCGTCATCCTTAATTGCGAGAACCATTGTCATGGTCTGTCCAATCTTAACGAGACCAGATACTTCGGAAGCCCATGGTCCCTTTCCAACTTGAATTTGCATCCAGCAGCCAACGTTGTCGCCAGCGAAATCAGCTCGTACAACGTCTAGCATATCTACAGGGAATGGTCTGAACGTGACTGCCTTTTCGTATTGGTCGTGCCACGTGCACCTTAGTTTTCTTGCTTGATCCCATACTTCCTGCACTTGTGGGTCGTATTGTATAACTATGACATTTTCGAAGTAGGTTCCAGCTGCTGCAACGTCTCCTCTATATCTTGGGTCTCCGCTGCCAGCAGTTCCACAAGCATGAGCACCGATTTCGAAAGAAGCAGAAGCTCTTCCTAGGTTCGGAGGAAGATGTACGCACTGATGATTAGAATAGTGTCCCTTAGAGAACACGATACCGAAGAATGGTTTATCGAAGCTGAGGAAAACTCTCATTGCATTCTTCTCACATTTCACATCCAAGGACATAATTTTGGGCATGTCTGGTGCTGGTGCTGGCCAGACATCACCAGCTCCGCTGAAGATTTTGTCGCTGGCGGCAGTCTGGGAGTCAGCAGGAGGTGCGGGAGGTGGTGGTGGTCCTCGGAATCCAGGGCCAACATCGTTTTTGTGGTGATTCACTGGAGGTCCCAGTGCAAACGGTTTCGAGTGGATTTGATGGTGGTTCGTGATTCTCGGCATGCCTGAAACGGGATAAAAGTATTTGTTACTTTCGGCATAAAATTATTCTTAGTTATATTATTCGTGATGAGCTTTTCTTATCATACTTTTAATTTTTACGTTAACTTCTATGAAGTTCTAGAGCCTGACGTTTCAAAAGTGCCTGTAATTAGGTGTATTTGGATTATGAATTAAACTTGCTGCTCTGTGCATTAAGCCTATTTTTGAAATCCTGATTTTTTTGAAGTTAACAAGATATTTTGTTCCTTACCTAACGGGTGATGAGCCTGATGGTGTGGTGGATTCTGCCTCCGGTTGTGTGGTGGTGGTGCGGGTGGGGGAGGTCCATTGTATGCATGGCTTGGAGTGTCTCGTTCTGAAGACTCCATGGCTAGCTGGTCGCTCGACGGTTCAACAGCATTATTGGTATCAGACCCAGCAACTCCTCCACCGCCTCCACTTTCATTCGATGATTGGTCACTGAGAGCGCCGCTCTGAAAATTAGAAACGGAGTTTTTTTAGTTATTATCGGTAACAGTTTACGTAAAAATATTGTGGCCGTTGTCCGTCTCACTAGATTTTATTAAATACTAAAGATATAAATTGTGGAAAGAAAAAAAGAATAAATCGCTCACGAGTAGGATTCAAACCTGCAACTCCTGGCTCAGTACTCCAGTGCATTAGCCACTAAGCTACCGTGACGTCAGCGACATCTTATTAATAAACAGTGTTCCTTAACTTTTTATTAACTGCAAAGTTAGTCGTGTCGATTAAGGAACACTGTTTCTTAATAAGATGTCGCTGACGTCACCCAAAGACGTAGTAAGTGGAAGTTGAAATTCGAACTCATAAGCATGTTCACGGTAGCTTAGTGGCTAAAGCACTGGCGTACCTACTGAGCCAGGAGTCGCAGGTTCGAATCCTGCTAGTAAGCGATTTTTTCTTTCCACGTTTTGTATCTTTAGATTTGACTACGCATGCGTAAATGCGTTAAAAATAATAAAATAATTTATAAAATACTGTTTTCCTGGAAAATATTCTTTGTTTATTTATTTTGGTACCTATATCATTCTCATTGCTTTATCTATTACTTGATAACTTATAAAGATTAGATGAATGTTCGGAGTATCACTTTTCATTTCGACCCAAATGGAGAAAACCGTAATAGGTAACATGAAACTAGTAAACACGTTACCGCAAGTAAATGGGCTTCTCAAATCCCATAACTTATAGCGACACGGAAAATTTCTTGTTTTTTGTTGTTCACGCTCAGCTTTCACTATACAACGTAGGTATTATTTTAAAATGTTATTTAATACGACATACTGACCGTTTTAAGACACATCAAAGGTTATGCGACATATTGAATGCTTTTTCGAGGTCTTGAACGAAGAAATGCAGTTGATTATGCATTTTACAGACTGAGGAAATAAATTGGATGGTCTTTAAAACGATTATCAATGCGTAATAAACTACTGAGTGGACGTTTGATGGTCCCTATAAGTATCATCATTTCAGCCGAAAGACGTCCACTGCTGGACATAGGCCTCCCCCATGCATATGTTGGGGAGATATGCCATAATCGCCACTCTTGGCAGGCGGGTTGGCAATCGCAGTTGGTTGGTTAAATACTCAGAGAACGCTGCTGCCCATCCACTGGTGAATCCCTAAGTCGCCTTTACGACACCCATGAGAAGAGATAGGCTAGAGCAATTCTTTAGGTCCGGCACCACACGGAGCAAGTAAAGGTGGTTTCAAACCAGTGAGGCGAGGATTGGATAGGATGGGCGTGAATTGAAACTTCGCTGACCCTTTCACACCGAAAGATATACATCGCGAGCACGCGACGTCTCGCGGCTACCAGGCGCCCGCTCGCGCCTTATTTTTTTTTTATAACATAGGGGGCAAACGAGCAAGCGGGTCACCTGATGGTAAGCAATCTCCGCCGCCCATGGCCATCCGTATCACCAGGGGAGTCACCAATGCGTTCCCGACCTTTTCAAAAGACGTATGCTCGTTTCTTGAAGGCTCCCATGTCGAATTGTTTCGGGAAAACCGCTGATGGGAGTTGGTTCCACAGTTTTGCTGTACGATGCAAAAAAATTACGTGTGAAACGTACAGTAGTTGACCGCCAACCATCAAGATGGTTATGATGGTGGAAGTCAGCGGCTGGTATAAGGTCGAACAATTCCTCAGAGCATTCCCCATTGAAATTATAATTTAAATGCTATACAAAGGACATTGCTAAAGATCCTATAATATTGGAAAGGAAGGAAAAAAGGAGTCTATAATATTGAATCATAGATTATAGAGTATCGAAAAAACATTACCCTCCTTTTGGGCTCCGCCGCAGTCGGGTAATAAAAATATGGATGGTACACAGATATCATGGATGATACAATTTTATCCGGTGACGTCATTAATGTATTGATACTCCTTAAAATATAAAAAATGGTTCTTGTACTGTCCGCTTTAAATACAATATATATTATGAAACGAAAAAATTCGCATGTTATTTTCGTATATTGTTCATCTTTGTAACAATTTAAGGCTATTTTTATCAATGTCCTTTCAATTCTCGCTCGGCCCATCCACGCCACGCCTCGCCGGTGTGAAACCACCTTAAGTGTATTCGATTATATTTATTACATACCCATTACTTACCCTATAAGTATATTCAATGATATTTATTACATCTCATCTAAATGTAAAGAGCAATTTATTTGAAACGGACAAGGATTAAGAGAAGAGATAAGACTGCCGGAATCCCTTTCATTACTTTCCCTTCCATCGGTAAATCTGCCACTTTACTTAGTAATAGCCAACTTCGTTAATTACATATATTCGGCCATCGATTGCTCATAAACTTGTTTAAGTTTAGTATAATTATCAGAACTTTAGTGATACAACTTCCTGGGTCCATGGATAGTATCGTGAAAGTTTTACCATAATTCAATTCCTGTTCTTAAATCATCGGGTCGCTCCGGTTTTCGAATATTTTCGATACCAACAGGTTTTGGAAATTAGACGAACCGGCTGCAGAGAATTTCTGGTACTAATTGTTGATTTTTTTCTTTGCTATTTTTTGCAGGTGTGGCTTTAAGATTTTTGGGTCTCTAGGTTGAATGTTTTAGCTATTTTTAATGCTACAAATATTTAGACAGTGAAAGACTGGGTGGTGCCGGATTCTTGTATTTTAAAACATTAGGTAGCAGATAAGTTTTCGAAGCTTTATAAAATGTAGTTACTAATTTTATTTGAAGTTAGTTCTTTATTTCGGGTTTTGGGTACCGAATGCCACTGTAGGTTTGATATGATGAAAAAAAAATCTACGTAAAAATTTTAATAATAAAATAATAATTCATGTAATAACAAAAACGGTCCTCAATACCTATGAATTGAACAGTGGGTGTCGCCACGTATCTACGAACAACAATTTTATTGGATGGGTCATCAACAGTTTTACAACTCTCATTTGTTTTGCCTCTGGCTATGAAATTAGAAAGTATTGGCTGCAGTTAGATATTTTCGATAAAGATTTATTCGAGGGCTTATGCCTTCAAGTGAATCCAGCAATTATTTCTGAATGGGATAACACGGATACTCCGATAAAAGATTGATATGCATTACGTAATGTGAAGAGAAAGTTGTAGGGAGAATTTTTTATTGGGATATAGATTGGGTATGTGTGGTAATCACGTTATTGTGTAGAAAATGTAAGGGAATTTTATTTTATTGGTTTAGCTCAATCATGTTACACACAAATATTTTTAATCCACGGACGAATAAAAAAAGGCGGACGGAATCTCGCTAAGAAAAGATTGAATCTCTTTATTTTTTCCTAAGCCTACTATAGTTTTAGTGGCTTTTTGTGTGTGAATACTCATAGTAAGACAAAAAGTAGCGATTACGCAACAAATCTCGTGTGACGGTAGTCGTTGACGTTATGTCATCAATAAAATAAAAACATATCTGGTGTGTTAGAATGCTATGTGTACGTGCGAGCCCGTACTTTTATGCGAGCCGTCCTGCTATGGGTGCTTCACTTATTATTTAGCGAGATTCTGTCCGCCTTATTTTATTCGTCCGTGTTTTAATCATTTGTATTTTTGTTTCCATTCTTGTTCCGATCTATTCGAATTTACTTTGACATTTTCTGATCTGCAGTTTTTATTTTTTTATTTAACTGAATATGAATTCGTATCGGTATCAACATCGAAGTATTGATGCTTTAAGTATTATACTTTATTATACACACATATACACATTATTGTTGCTTCTTCTTCTATCGTGTCGACATGAGCTACATAATGATAATAGCTCATGCCGTGGGAGAAATATTAGGCATTTAGCAGGTTGATAGCAGGGCTGACTGCCCAGGGTGCGCCGGACGATCTATTAAATATCGTCACTCATGGAGGCTCTTTTACTGATTCACTCGTACCGCAATAAACTAATTTTAATTATGCTGTATCTCTTCCTTACAAACGTAATTGACAAAAGACAGAGAATATAAGAACTGTCAAATTAGTCTATGCCCTTGTGAAAGACGGAAAAATAGTCGTGACCTATGGCGATGGCGACTACATTGACTACACTTACGTTGAAAACGAGCAACTGGTTTTTTTTTTTAAATAAATAAATAAACAAATAAAAAGAGCAAGAACTACCACTACAACTAAATGCCTGGCATTGAGTTTGGCTGATCATAATTTGTAAATTTTTTTAATCAATAAACTATTTATGTTTTGATAGGTCAATTCCAATAAAATACCGAGCGAAAATGCATCCTGTGTCCAAGAGTCCATATAGGTAAGGCATTATGATTCAGGCCATACTTAGGTGCGACAAGTGCCGTATGTCAGCGCAGTCTTGAACTTATTATATTCCTAACTAAAATCCATCCAGCAATTTAATTTGCGTTCATGGTGTACAAATAATAAGTTAAATAAAAGCTTTTAAAAAAGAACAAGAACTCCTAGGCCCTGCGTTAAGTTCGGCCAAAACTAATTTGTTAGGCCAATTCTAATAAAATACCAAGCGAAAATTAATACTGCGTCTAAGACCGTATCATAATCGTGTTAAGATTATGGCCTTACTTAGGTGTGACAAGTGTAGTATGTCAGCGCAGTCTTGAACTTATTATTTTCCTAACTAAAATTCGTACATCAATTAAATTTGCGTTTATGATGTAACAAATAATAAGCTAAATAAAAGCTTTTAAAAAAGAACAAAAAACTCCTGGATGTAGCATGTAGTTTGGCCAATCATAACTTGTAATATTTTTGAATCAATAAACTAATTATAACTACCTATATTATGATGAAATGATGAGGATGATTCCAATAAAATCATCCTCTGAGCCTCTTCCCAATTATAACATAACATAACATCACGCCTGTATTTCCCCGTAGGGGTAGGCAGAGGTGTATGGTACACCCACATTTCGCCAGTTATGTTATAGTCCCATGTAATAGGGGGTGAGCCTATTGCCACTAACCGGGCACAAATCCATACTCCGGGCTGCTACTGAGAATTTCCTAATGAAAAAACCCAATAACACTTTGCCCGACCCGGGAATCGAACCCAGGACCCCACGCTCAGCAGTCGCGCTTGCGACCACTAGACCAATGCGGCAGTCTTCCCAATTATGTTTGGGTTAATTTCAATAAAATACCGAGCGAAAATTAATACTGCGTCTAAGAGCGTTTTTAAAGGCGTTGTGATTCAGGCCTTAGTTGCGGCAAGTGCAGTATGTCAGCGCGGTCGTTGATCTCGTCGGACTAATTTTACTTTCATTAAATTGCTGAAGACGGTCTCTGGACGCTAAGTCACGTTGTGCTGTTGATCTGATTTGCTGGTTTGTTTGGTAACGTTCATTTGTAGTACCTAGGATAATGGAACTGGTGTTTTGTAGAATATAATAGAAATCATTTATTTGCATATGATTTTGGGTGAAGTACATGAGATAGATTATTATTCTAAACTTCTTTATAAAATTATTATTGGTAAATCTATTGTTACAGTAAGGCACATTTAAGATAAGGACATGTTCTATGACAAGTATTATATTTAAATAAAATATCAATAAATCAAGAAATCTATGGGTTAAAACTAAAAAGTAACCTATATGTAGTATCCGGGTTATATTCTATCTGTATGTCATATTTCATTAAAATCCATTTAGTAGTTTTTGCGTGAAAGAGTAGCAAGCACCCATACATCTATACATTTTCAAAACTATCACGTTTATAATATTAGTCGGATTAAAAAACCGGCCAAGAGCATGTCGGGCCATGCTCAGTATTATAGGGTTCCTTAAGTAGATCTAATTACAAACGAATCAAATCGAATATAAATCATTGCTATTTTAGTTTTTGCAAACAGCGCCACCTAGCGCCAAATTTATGAAGCTAAATTTTAGAAGTGTGTTTCTTTTTGTGATTTTTTCAAATAGAAAGTTGCTAAAGGAGCATTATTTGCTAAGATCATTTTTCTCTAAGATCAATGACCTTTGAACTAGGACGTTTTAAGTATTTTTCAGTTTTCTCTCTATAACTCAAAAAATTATAATCACATTATACTCGAAATAATTTTAAAAGAGAGTTTTCACAAAGGTCTATCAATGTGGAAGATTATAACTTTCTACGTTGTATAGTTTAGAAATGGCAGGGGGGGGGACACATTGCAAGCCACTTTGGCTGGCTATATTTCGCAGATGGTACACCTGATTAAAAAGTGGTGTATGAAACATTACCTTCATTTTAGTAGACCTATTCAATGATACCCCACACAAGGGGGAGCAGCGGAAAAAAAAATTCCATCCCCATTTCACATGTATGGACGCCACCCCTAAAATACGTAAAAACGATTTTTTTATTCTTTTAAAATTGAGATCTATATGCAGACTATTTTTAAAAAAAATTTCATTAACTTATGTTTATAACTGTAGAAGTTATTAAGCTGTAAAGGATTAGGACAGACGGACAGACGGACAGACGGACAGACGGACGGACATGACGAAACTATAAGGGTTCCTTATAGGACTTCGGAACCCTAGAAAAACTGTATATTTCCAAATAAAATTGTGGAAGTTTTAGTTTTAGTTTTATTATAGACCAATTTGTTGTCTGAGAAATAAATAATTTTGTTTTTTTTTTTGTTTAACTTAAAACTTTTAACTTTTTTTTTTTTTTTTTTTTTTTAACTTTTTGTTTATGTTTTATTATAAAACATAAACATTACTTTAGTAATGTTTATGTTTTATAATAAAACATAGTATATTTATAAGTGTTTTATACAAACACATTTAGATACAAAGATTGTTTACCTTTAGTTATTGACCTGAACATTTTGGGTTATCATTACTTATTATATTCCTATTTTAAAGCTGTAAAACTGATCTAATCACTGTATAGACTCCATTTTATCGTCTTATTATATTATTTATTATTATAAGTCTGAAGTGTCCCACTGCAGGGCAAAGGGCTCCCTACTCTCCTTCCACTTCTCCCTGTCTATTGCTACAAGCGTCCAGTCCTTTTTGAAGGAGTCCAGCTCATCCCACCATCTCCGTAATATAATAATAATAATTATTATATTTTGTGGTATAGTAATTATAATATAGTATTATAGTACTAACAATAAAAGACAAATTAGTACATCGTGCATGGCAAGTTGTTTGAGTTAAACAATGTAGATTGCCGGAAAAGTAGAGTTAAAATTTTTGTCTTGAATTCTGTAACAAGAATTATTTTTGTTTTCCCTGTTGTGCTCAACGCTGAGCCGTATTTTTTTTTCTAAATTTGACATCATATTTTTTTTTGTGAAATTGTAATTTATATTCTAATATTCTACTTTCCGTCGATATTTCGTGATAAATTATGATAGACAAGACAAAAAATTGCAATTTAAAAAATACATTACAAATACTATAAAACCTTCGAAATCAATGTTTCAGTAAACTATATTCGATTGTAACCAATTCATAGGAAACATAAACGCTAATAGGGTGAAACAACCAATTGTCGTCCGTAAAATAACTGAGCAGGATTTCAAGTTCGATGTGTGTCGTCGCTGTAGGTCGCACTGCGACCGACCGGGAAAGCCAGCTTTTACTCTTTCCACGACACCTGTCTATTGTCATAAACCGTCATGAGTAGTGTGTATTTCATTACGTTGTCTATCTGTGTATCTCAAAATCACGACAAGAACTTCTTGTTTTGTGGGGTCAGTTCATAATTTCTAATTTTACTTTGTAATGACTGGCTGGTTCATCTTTTACCGGTTTCTAAGGTTGACTTTATTTACAGTAACCTAAATAATAATATTAGGTTTAGTCACTCCTGCTAAATTATAGATTACGAGCTTTTGCTCGCGGCTTCACCCGCACGTAATACAGTTCATCGTAGAAATATGTCATCGTGTATCCCTCAGGAACTGTTTATCTTCCCAAGAAAAAAAGTCCAATTTGTTAATCCAGTTCATGATATAATAATATGTTTCACCAGATATTCTCTTCCCGGACAGCTAGGTTACGTGATTGCTCCAAGATTACGTCATCGGCTGTGGAGCCAATAGCAGGCTGTTAGCGTGACACTTGTCAGTTTGATGTGCTGTCAGTATGTGTAAATAAATTACCCGAGCAAAATGCGTAGAGCAAAGTGAAAATATTGTAAATTAAAATAAGTCATTTTGAACTAGTAATTTTATAAAGTTTCCTTTAAAAACTAATTAGATGAATAACACGAGATAACATATAGTTACTAGTTAGGAATTTATTTTGTATTCATTATGAATAAAAATCTCCATAATTGTATTGAAGATGTCAATCAGTGCAACACTGATCGTGACGTAGCCTTGAGGTATCACGGGAAGAGAATACCTAGTAAAACATATCATATCATGACCTAGTTATCGTCTATCTCTGTCCCATATTTTATCCAAATCCGTTCAGCCGTTTCAGCGTGATTGAAGGACAAACAAACAAAAATCTTTACTTGCGCATTTATAATATGTATTAGTAGGATAGATTTACAGTAAAATGTATAATCATAAGGTCAAAATTCTACCAATAAGTACTTATAGGTACTTTGCTTCCATTCAAGATACAAATACAACCACATAGGTAATATTTCTTACAATGTTTGTTTTGTGATCGGGTTCAGTAGCCTTCTTACTTTCCACAGTAGGGTAAACAGGTAAATAGTGGACATAGACGGAACTTGCTACGTCCGTCAGCGCAGTGGGTCGACGTGCCCATATTTGGGGGTTCTACCCGGTGACCGTATTAGATTCCATCTCGTACTGTTTTCCGATATCGTAGACGTGTGCTATACTGTACCGATTCTAATATTGTACGTTCATAAGGAAGAATTTGTACCAAAAGCTATATTGTGACAAGAATTTTTTAAATGATTTCTGTGTGAAAAATTGTTTCAGTATGGATAAATGACTGAAGTAATTATAGTGAGATGGATACCGCGAATTGTCAAACGTAGCGTATATAGGACGCCCCCCAGCTAGGTGGAATGACGACCTGAAGAAGGCAGCTGAGGTGGACTGAACTGGATACGGACGAAAACAGAGGTATATAGGCAGAGGACGGAGTGCAACTTAGGAAAGGCCTATGTCCAGCAATGCTGAGTTGTAGTATTATAATATCAAAATATTGTACTATGCTCATTAAATATTGATCTTCAGTTGAAGCAGAACTTCCCTATACCATTTGTATATGGTACGCCTATGGCATTAAGACCGCCTTTGTACCAGTTGTGCATAAATAATTAAATAACAGAATTAAAAAAAAAAAATGTAAAAAGAGCCAAAATTACGATAACCGTATCAAAAAGTTTAAAAGACTCCTGCCCTTTTTCGTTGAGATATGTCATTCCCATACATTTTGATTGTTTTCTATAGCGTTGTCGATTGTAGATTGTCAACTGGCTGGGGTCTACTCGCAAAATCGATAATCGATATATCGTGAATTCGTGACATTTGTCCTGTCGAAACCTCAGTGACGTCGATTTAACTATCGTTTATACGAAGCAAAAAATGATACTATTCGTCAATTTTCGATCGTAACCCTTTTCTTAGTTGTAAATTTCATTGACAGTACCTATTTCTCTTATTTTTGACTCATTTGAGTGAATAACGACGACCTCATAGACTGTCATTCAGAGTTCAGTTGTCTATGAGGTCCTAAAAAATCACAATATTTGTCTGTGATTTCGATAAACGACAAAGAATCCGATCATTTATAAGACTAGGGTACGACCGATATATTCGGAACACTATCGTATCGTATCGATTATGTCGTTGTCGATTTTGTGAATAGACTCCTAGGTTTGTCTACGATATTCACAAAATACAATGCTTTCACAGTACCGTCCGAGGCTAATGCAAAAGCATACGACTGACAATTTTTTATTTTTTCTATTTTTATTTTTGACTTTTTTTTTATTTTGCTACAAGTTTATATTGTGAACTTTATTATTTATGAAACTACTGACGTGTAAATTAATTTAAATAAAAAAATTGATGAATATGAATATAAACGTCATTCAAACGACCATTGACTAGAAAATTATTCGCATTTAACTAAACGAAGCAGTTAAATTATAGCAATTTTTGTGAAAATACGCAATGTAAACAGTCCATACGGTGATTTCTTTGCGGCTGCTAGTGATGTGCCATAAACGGAGTCGATTAAATGAATTAACTTTCCACAGACCGGGAACTAAATTAAGAAAAAATATGTGAGCTTTATCCTACCATGAATCGTAAAAGTCGTAAATGGTTTATTATTTTATTACTTTACTTGTATTAATGGACTAGAATTAAATACTACTTACTGGTTTATTATGGTCATCACTATGTCTAATCATTAGGAGAAGATATGGAATGAATTAATGGGTCATGAAATCAGAGATATCAAACTTAGTCCATCTTGTTAGCTCTTTTCAAATTTCTGAATAGTCTTTTAACGATATGCCCAGTTCGATTATAGTGTCATTCTTATGCGTATTGATGTATTTTTCAAATATGAGCAATAAGCATGATATACCCACACATCATAAAACAAAGTTTCCTACTAAATCTGAATTCTGATATTAGCGCTAGTTTCCATAACTATATCGAGCTATTTTCGGGTACAAAAGTGATTAGATTTTTGGCGTAATTCAAAGTTTGTGTACGACATTGCCAAGCTGCTGTTACTTGAGAATATTAATTTTTAAATTTGATCTGCCAGATCCAGGTTCAGATTTGTTTATTTCGCCAAAAATAGAGTACAGATTTTTAGCGTAATTCAAAGTTTGTGTACGAAATTGCCAAGCTGCTGTTACTTGAGAATATTAATTTTTAAATTTGATCTGCCAGATTCAGGTTCAGATTTGTTTATTTCGCCAAAAATAGAGTACAGATTTTTAGCGTAATTCAAAGTTTGTGTACGAAATTGCCAAGCTGCTGTTACTTGAGAATATTAATTTTTAAATTTGATCTGCCAGATTCAGGTTCAGATTTGTTTATTTCGCCAAAAATAGAGTACAGATTTTTAGCGTAATTCAAAGTTTGTGTACGAAATTGCCAAGCTGCTGTTACTTGAGAATATTAATTTTTAAATTTGATCTGCCAGATTCAGGGTCGGATTTGTTTATTTCGCTAAAAATAGAGTACATAACGGTACTGTTAGTTTGCGTTAGTCTCATCTATTTTTCTATTTTTTCTAATCAATTTCTTTTAACAGTCATACTTTACTGAAATATAATCACCGTCGGGTGAAAATCATTGTCAGACTTTCGGGCTTACTGCCCGTAATAACTGCCATTGATATTCGTATGGCAACCAGTATAGTAAAGCAAAGTAGCATGTATTTTTGCTATTGACCACAAACTCACAAAAGCGTGATGCATACTTTCTTGTGGACGCTCCAGTTCCACGATACGGTTTACTATTCGAATTAATATATTTGAAGTAATTAGTTGTTTTGTTGAGCATGCATCAAGTTTAAAACAGAAGTGGTTTGTTTGTAAAAGTCTCCGTTTTCTCTTGGCTGCGGTTTGGATATCTAATAAAATGTGTACGTGTATCATGCGGTTATGGTGGAAATTTAATGTCGTTTTCTTTATGTATTCATATATATGTTTATTAATATTCTTGAACGTGTCCCTTTTAAACTCTTAACGATTATGGTTTTTATAATAAAAATTATGTTAGTTATTTTATTTTCTATAGCTCATTCTCATTCATTTGGCAAACTTAGCCGAGTCTTCTCGTCTCCTATACCGCAAAGTTTGAAGACAAAGGTCTTCAACCAGTGCGTCCTGCCTGTCATGACTTACGGCGCCGAGACGTGGTCACTGACAGTTGGGCTAGTCCACAAATTTAAAGTCGCTCAGCGAGCTATGGAGCGAGTTATGCTTGGAGTTTCTTTGAAGGATAAAATCCGTAACGAGATTATTCGGAGAAGAACCGGAGTGACCGACGTATGGAGCAGACGAGTCCTTGAGTGGAGACCGCGAATCGGCAAATGCAGCGTAGGGCGCCCGGGGACGCGCCCCCCCGCCAGGTGCACCGACGACCTGAAAAACGTGGCTGGGGGGGACTGGATGCGGAAGGCAGAGGACCGAGTGTTGTGGCGCAACTTGGGAGAGGCCCATGTCCAGCAGTGGACTGCGATAGGCTGAGTTGATGATAGCTCATTCCCGCTTTAACGTGGTGATCACATTATCATCGGTTTATGATATGGATATTTTTAATAGCTAGTTCCGCTTTCACGATAGTTTAATTTAATTTAATTAATCATTAATAAACCTGATTTACAAAACTTTAATTAGTAGATAACAAATAGGACTAACTTAATATACATACTATTGTAAATACAAGTTATTTTACGTTATTTTCAAACCGCTTTAAATAATTGAAGAAAAAAGTAAATTAAAGAGACAAAGATAAAGAAAAAAAACTGTAAGTACCAACTGCAATCAATAAAAAAAATGTTATTCAAAAATATCCAAATGTTATAAAAACAAACCACAATAACACTAGTAGGCAACAAAATATAATTTCTCAAGTAACGGATATATACATTTTCCTCTTTTCAAAAGCGTACCGATCCGTTGGTACGGTCCGATGAAATCTTAATCGCACCAATCATACATGGTCTGTTAAATCACGTTTAATCATCTAATCTATATGAACTTGTATATCATTTGAAATTGAACAATGAATATATACAAGAATGGATACAATAGAGAAGATTTGGTCGGAAGGGATTAGGACTAAATCCAAGGATAACAAAGGTACAGATTTATTACTCCGGTAACTGAAAATATAAAATCCTGTATACTCTAGTTTATAAACATGTTAGATCTTAAATAGCCGTGGTGAATTTCAAATTTCCTTGATTATTATATTGAGACTTTTCACGTCATCTTTATCGTCACGTCGTCGTTGTTTTTTTTCTTCTTTCTTTCCCCCCTTAATTGGGGCAGGCCTTTGTCCAGTAGTGGACGTCTTTCGGCTGTAATGATGATGATGACGTCATCTTTGAAACCTTTCGTCGAGTGACACTTTTAGCACAAAAAGGGGTGGACTGGTTTCGGAAGGTGAAGAACTGAGTGTTATGTTATGACGCAACTTATGAGCTGGCTATCCAGCACTAGACTGCGATAGGCCGAAGTAATTGATTGATAAGGCCCTCTAAGTTTGATTTCACCATAATTATTTTAGAAGAGTATGGAATGGTATGGGTATGGAGTTTTTTGCTTTATTTTCTCCAATACAATTCTATTATAACTTATAATAATTTATAAACAAGAAGTCTGTCCGAGAGAATGTTCTCGACAGATATGTATAAGTACACAGAAAAGCTGAGAAAAGCTATTCGAATGTATGTTAAGAGTGATTTTTTGTATATTTTAAACTTTAATGTGTCTCTCTCTATGTATCTCTTGTGCGCAATAAACATGTTATAATAATTATGATTGTTACTATAGGACATTTATATTAGAACCAAGCAACAAATTTTTCGCATTTCATGAGAGCATGCAGTGCCTAGTGTGTGGAGGCCTGTGTCCAGCAGTGGACGTCTTACGGCTGAAATGATGAATGATGATGCAGTGCCTAGCTGAAATTAAAACTTAATTTTTTTTTGTTAATGATACCAAAACATTACCTCGATATAAAGGAAGAATACATGTTTAAGAAACATCGTACACTTTACACGGAACCGAGATTGTAAGAAAACCGTATTTATCAGCTTACTAACCTACTCATAGTAACTAATTAGCATTAGTAGGCTAAGGACATGCCTTAATGGTAATGAGTTCAGCTAA
The DNA here is from genome assembly GCA_949699075.1 of Asteroscopus sphinx. Classification (NCBI taxonomy): domain Eukaryota; kingdom Metazoa; phylum Arthropoda; class Insecta; order Lepidoptera; family Noctuidae; genus Asteroscopus; species Asteroscopus sphinx. Next base: position 21,524,815 of record OX453013.1, read on the forward strand.
TCCCATTACGGGCAGAAATGTAATAGATATGTGACCGAGTGAGTAAATTGAGGGGCTCGTGGCTAAGTAATAATCACGTGGACTGTAAGATTTTTGATGGATGCATGCAACCAATCACTAAAGGGTTTGTCAATACAGATTTGTCAGAATCTCAGAAATATCAATGAATGCTCTACGGGTATGAGTCTAAATAAACATGTAAGTTGTCCGACCCACACCACGTCTAATTGGACACTAATTAAATATTTCACATAAATGCATCATCTATGCTCGCCGCATGTGTCACTGCAATTTTAAATGTAGGTCGCGATCAAAGTGCAGATACGCGAGCCTACTAGTTAACTTATTTCTACAAATACCTATATATTAGAACTCATGTACGTGCACCGTACAATTTGCAAGGTCAAGTTGCGCAAACCGTGGTTAGTAAATGGATGGGTGACCGTTTTATTACATATCGAGACCCCTCCGTGTCTCCGGAGAGCGGGTAAAGCCGTCGGTGCTGCACCTGATCCCTCTCCGGTCGTGTCGAATGCCCATCCAATGCCCATCCAATGATTAGGAGAGTGAGGGAATAGAGAATGCACCTGTGTTTGCGCACACACTTGTGCACTATAATAATTATGGCCCGCGCAGATGGCCAGTCTCCGTTGAGATCGGCCGCCGTTACTGAAATTTGGTCAGGAAGTAATTCAGTTATGCGACCAAAAAATGTCGCTTCTAATCAGAATTCGAAAGTTATGTGTTTCCGAAAAATGGGAGTTGGAAATCGAGTCTTACTTCCACTATTATTTGAGAGTATGTGTGAGTATGTTTTAAGGGGCATCTATTAATTACGTCACAGGAATTTTACGATTTTTGGAACCCCCGCCGTCCTTGTCACAGGTAGTCACATTATTTGTGTGAAGCCTGGTGTGACGTCACATATTTTTTGCATTAAATTAAGAAATTTTAAAATTAAAATAGCACTTCCAAAGTGACACAAACAATTTAAACTGTACAATAATTTAATTTAATTGAAGTTTATGACTAGTCCCCTTGTAATACTATGTCATACTTTGTTGACCCCTCCCATCCCGTAATGTTTGACGTAATTTATGCATGGCCTTTAAAGAAAACAGACAATGTATGACAGATTTATTTAATTCTGCAATAGTCAAATACTTATTTCGTAATAATTGTAAAGTGATTGAATGCCAAAATAACCCGCCTTAAACATTCAGATATATATAAACTAGACGATTATGATACGAAATTCTACTATCGTATAACTGGTAGACAACATATCACAACTAGGCAGTTGCAATATATTGTCTACCAGTTATACGATAGTAGAATTTACGCTGTATAGGTATACAGCGTTCCATCACTCAATAGTTGGTATTATATGCTGTCCAAGCGAATTGGGTCAACATAAACAACAGATTTGATTTAACTGAAGTCCGGGCAACACTAGACCATATGCACACACAGATACAATTTACAAAACCGCAGTGCTCCAGATATATTCAATTGTGTCGAGAAATACGGTTCAGTCGATCCGATAACGTTTACATTATATCGATAAATTGAATCTTGATAGTGACATCCCTAAAATTGTAAGGTTAAGTTTGCGAGAGACGGAGTTTCTTTTTTTAGAAAAGAAATTAGTGTCACTTTACTTTATTGTATAGTCACGATATCACTTCACACACGATTTGTTCTTTTGCCGATATTAGGTATATTATAGACCATAAAACTAATACTTATTTAATTGTATTGTGTTGTAACTGAATTTGTCTCAGTCATTGAACTATACATATTATCTTCACACAATTCTTTCCAAATGATGTAACATAACATAACATAACATCACGCCTGTATTTCCCCGTAGGCAGAGGTGTATAGTAACACCCACATTTCGCCAGTTATGTTATAAGTCCCATGTAATAGGGGGCGAGCCTAAACAAACCAAATAATGAAACAAAGCATTATACCATTCATTATTTAAAAAGAGTACCTATATTCATGGAGTTTCTTGCCGGCTCTTCTCCATAGGACCAACTTTTTGAAACCGTGTAACTTGAATCTAGTTTTTTTAGAATTAGATTCATAATTAACGTTTTAAAATTGCATGTAAATGTTTATTAAATAAAAACTTTTGATTTTGCCTTTGAGTGCAGGGCCCTAATTCACGTAATTTCATGACGCGTCGATAAAGTTGCAGTACTCGCTGTGACGCTACAGTTCGTTTCTAACAGCGGTCGCCGTAGATAAGAGAATACGAAAAGCACTATTATGTATTTTTTTCAGTATGGGCGAACAAACAAACAAACTAACAAACAAACATACAAATGTACAAACAAACAAACATATAAACAAAAAAACAACATTTCACCGTTTTAGGGTCGGTCTTTCAATAGTGAGTAAACTTTTATCTGAGGAATAAGTTTGTCATTTTGACAGTTATAGCCAATCTGTTAACACGTCACATTTATTCCCCAGTTAAAAGTTATCAGACCATTGAAAAACCGGCCCTTGTAATAGTTAGTGCAGCGTTTAGATTATCGGACGAATAGCTCGGCAAATATTTTTTGTATGACACGACAGTACCGAATACACCTGAAAAAGTCGTTTACATGCTCGTACTCGTGCCTCTTTGTCTCTGCTGAGCGAGTATCTGAACTAGGCATTAGATGAAAAAACAATAAGAGAACCATCGGCCCTATTAGTCGGCCGGCGATAGAATTTTGCGAAGTTTTCAAAATTATGTTGAATTTTTCAGTCGGCTTTATTCTCGAAGTTGTGTCTACAAAGCAGAACTACCAGGCTCAGACACACTAGACAATATTCCTACTCGATTTGATTACCAATCGTTTAACAACCCCCTGAAAAATGGCACTCATAAGGATTATATTGTATCTGAAGTTAAAAGTGTAAAAATATTTCAATTATTTATTTGAAGACTTCATGAGCTCATAGTGATTATCTAGGCCTGAAACATTACGGTAAATCAATATAAGCAGAAAATGTACAGGCTAGGTTTTTGCTGGGCAAGCATGTACTATTATAGTCCGTCGGGTCACTCCATCGCTTAACTTCAGGTGAGGTGGTGGTCAGACGCAAGACCAATAGGAAAAAAAACAATACTTCGAAACAGGGAGACATTAATTGAACGAATTTCACAACACATTATTAAATAAGAGAAAAAATTATTTATTTATTTAGTTATATATAACCTTTAATGAGTTACGTCTTTAGAATTTTCTCCTCGAGCCCTTTATTTTGACACCCCACAAGGTTTTATGGGACTTGTTTTTTTTTTTAAATTACTTTACATATTGACGCTTAAAATCCGCCATTTTGACTTATTTTGTAAAGTAGTAGTAGTAGCCTATGTTACTCGCGCCTTTAAGACAAATCTAAGGATACCTCATTTATTAAATTCGGTTCACCCGTATATCCTCTAGGAGGGAACATAGACACAGACATATTATGGCGTGTGAAGTATACCATCAACCCACAGAAGGCCAGCTGCCCCGCGGTGACCTGCTGACTGGCTAGTCTTTTCCCCACGGCATGAGCTATTATCATTATGTAGCTCATGTCGACACGATAGAAGAAGTAGGCCAGCGTAGTGGACTATCGCCGGATGCCTTCTCATTCTGACAAGAGACCCGTGCCCAGTAGTGCGACAGTAATGAGCTGGTTTTGTGTGTGTGTGTGTCATCATCATCAACTCAGCCTATCGCAGTCCACTGCTGAATATAGGCACACACTCGGTCTTCTGCCTTCCGCATCCAGTCCCCCCCAGCAACCTTCTTCAGGTCGTCGTCAGTCCACCTGGCGAGGGGGGTGCCCTACGCTGCGTTTGCCGATTCGCGGTCTCCATTCAAGGTCTCGTCTGCTCCAGCGACCGTCGGTCCTTCGACAGACATGGCCAGCCCACTGCCATTTCAGCTTATTGATCCTACAAGCTATGTCAGTCATTCCGGTTCTTCTCCGGATAACATCGTTACGGATTTTATCCTACAAAGAAACTCCAAGCATAGCTCTTTCCATAGCTCAATGAGCGACGTTGAATTTGTAGACTAGCCCAACTGTCAGTGTCCACGTCTCGGCACCGTAAGTCATGACAGGCAGGATGCACTGGTTGAATACCTTCGTAGTCAAACTTTGCGGTATAGGTGACGAGAAGACTCGGTGAAGTTTGCCAAATGCTACCCAGCCCAACCGCGTGTGTGTGTATGAGACTATATTCGGAAGTGGGAGGTATCATATTATTATGCCTCGCCCCAACAATGAGAATTAGCATGAACAAATAGACAGTCCCATGTTATTCATAACTATTTATTAAACAATAGACCTTTCTGTACCTTTCTATTGGTTGAATTAATTTGGTGTTAAGTACATGATAGTATATAACGTATATGTCTATGACGTGATCAGATTTTTTTTTTGATTAAGCTGTGGTTTTTATTTCGTGGTTATTAAAAGCGTCAATTATATTTGACCTATAGATGAGTAATTACAATTTTATTGTTACTTTGGTTTATAGAACTTAATTTTATTACCAGCGTGGTTACTTTAACACATCAATCCATACATAAGTTCACGCGTGGCTCCGAAGAATCTTAAAAAATGCTGACGTAACGACCTAGTGCAGTAACTTAGTCGATTTAAAATAAATAAATTAAATAGTGTCTGTCAAGGCCAACACTAGTACCGGGATGCGTATTTTGAAACCATTGTATTACCCAGAACCGGGGTGATCTGTACCACTCAATGCTTTATATTTTATTGTCTCCCGAAACCATAGCGTGGTACAGAGCTGCAGCAGTTTTGTATTGCACCTTGGTTTTTGGCTGAAATCATGATTGATGAAAATGGGAAAGCGTCCCAGACCCGATTCCTCGGAGCTCGCGCTCGTACTGTACATACATTATTACGCCTGATTCTCATTGAGGAAGGGCAGAGAATATGGATTTCCACCTGTCACGATCCATAAACACCTCTTTCGCTTCATCTACATTCATTAACCTCCTCATGCATGCTTGTCGGCTTACCTTAGAGAACTGCTTAACTTTGCCTTTTTTAGGGTTCTGTACCTTTGGGTAAAGGCAAAGGGTGTCAAACGGGACACTATTAAAAAAACCTCCCCATACAAGAAACCTCGAAAAACATGCATTTTTTCCCTGCTCTATCTTCAAAACGGTAATACACACCAGCGTCAAACTTGGTCTGATTATAGTGCATAATGTAGTTTAGCTACAAATACTAAATATAGGGCAAATATAGACATATGTGGTCGTACCTGCGTACGAAAGAGATGCAAAAATTCATATTTCGCGCACGGTGCGTTGATGTCTTTTGATGGACTCTCGTAAATTAAATCAGTTTATATGGGGTGTCAGGTCAATAGGTGGCACGGAACCCTTACTGACTGAGGCCGACTCGCACTCAGCCGGTTTTTTTTTGAGAATGTCCGCTATTTTGTTACAGTTATTTCAGAAACTTATTTACTTCTTTATACTACTTGGTTGTATAACTATTGTATTAAAAAAATTAAAAATAGTTAAATCTTCTGTAGTTAACTAGTCAGGGTTACAAAACAATAGATTTATCTATTGCATCTCATCAGCGAATCTATAATGTAAGTATATTAATCTTAAAATTTAAAATAATACTATTCATAGAGTGCTTATAAAAAATCATAGCTATTTTTGTGGAATCTATTAATCGTACTAACATTATAATTATAAATAAGAAAGTATGGCTGTTTTTTTGTCCTCCAATCACGCTGAAACAGTTGAAGGAATTTGAATGAAGTTCGGCACACAGGTAGACCATAACCTGAATTAGGAAATAGATTACTTTTGATTTCAGAAAGATGAACAATTCCAGTGGAATATGCGACAACTTCTTTCTGTGATAAACCGAATCATACGCGGACAAAGCCGTGGGCATAGTTTAATTGTAAATAAATTCACCAGCGACTGCTGAGCGTGAGGTCCTGGGTTCAATTCCAAGGTCGGGCAAAGTGTTATTGGGTTTTTTCAGTAGGAAATTCTCAGTAGCAGCCCGGAGTCTGGATTTGTGCCCGTTAGTGGAAATAGACTCGCCCCCTATTACATGGGACTTAAAACATAACTGGCGAAATGTGGGAGTACTATATACCTCTGCCTACCCTTTCGGGGAAATACAGGCGTGATGTTATGTTATGTTAAATTCACCAGCCATTTAGATTGTGTAAGCAAAAAATGCAACCTCACCATATGTAATATGAGCAGGACGCCTATTTCCAAGCCCCGTCGAAGCCGCATCCTCAACTGTAAACAAATAAAATACAAACATTAGTCAAATAGTATCACTTTAAACAATATTTACACTAAACACCGTGGGAATTGTAGAAACTAATGTAAAACAAAAACTTATGTAAACTGCATAATAAAAGATTAGGTACATTTTCCTCTTACGTACGACGTGGACACTGACAGTTGGGCTAGTCCACAAATTCAAAGTCGCTCAGCGAGCTATGGAGCGAGCTATGCTTGGAGTTTCTTTGAAGGATAAAATCCGTAACGAGATTATCCGGAGAAGAACCGGAGTGACCGACATAGCTTGTAGGATCAGTAAGCTGAAGTGGCAGTGGGCTGGCCATGTCTGTCGAAGGACCGATGGCCGTTGGAGCAGACGAGTCCTTGAGTGGAGACCGCGAATCGGCAAACGCAGCGTTGGGCGCCCCCCTGCCAGGTGGACCGACGACCTAAAGAACGTGGCTGGGGGGGACTGGATGCGGAAGGCAGAGGACCGAGTGTTGTGGCGCAACTTGGGAGAGGTCTATGTCCAGCAGTGGACTGTGATAGGCTGAGTTGATGACATGTTCCCCTTAGGGATGGTTCACACCAAATGTTAGTCAGCCGTTGTCTACGCGCTGTAGCATACTTTTATTACGTTTACGTAGTCACTCAACCGACTTCGAACCCAAGTGGGAAGATGTAATTATAATCTTGGAAAATGGGGTTACATCAACAAAACGGCGACAGCGTGTGGCTATGGGTCTGACCCTCAAACTATGCCTCACCTCTTATCCTGCCTTTGTGCCCCAACACTTGCACTTTAAGCGACCTCTGCGCCGCCACTGATAACGCCGTAGAGGTTGCAAATTTTTGCGCTTGCCAAGTCTGACAAAAGATCAGTCGTACAGTCGACAGCATGACAGTGGTAATACTTCAGTTCGAAAATCGCCCTTACTGTTTACGAAATAAAGATGGTGCTAATGTCAAAGTGTTACCACCGACGTGCGGTTGACTGTACCACTGACACGAAGAAGCAAACCACGTAAAGCTAGCTCACATTCGGCAACAAACTGTAAGCGAGCGTTACGTTTGGTGTGAACTGCCCCTTAGAACGTAACATAGTGGGGAAAAGGCTAGGTTAGTGATGAATGTCATGATCACATGAAACATGGGTCTTAAATGGTTTTAATTCTTCTTTTCAGCAGATATAATAATATGAACGTCCTAGTTTACTTATAACGAGTCGTCTGTGTCAAGCAAATTTTTTTTAATAATTATTTATTTGCGAGGTAAAACAGATGTGTACCTATAACTTTTTTTTACTGTGGGAATATACTGATGAACGTACTCCACCCAGGGTAACGGCAGGGTCAGTGTCTGAATCTTACCGATTAAAACCACCAAGTTGTTCCTCCATCTCTGGCCGGGGGCGTGGGAAACCTCTGTAGTCTAGGTCACCACCTCCGACAGGTCCCAGCTTGCCAAAAGGAGGCGGTAGCCTAACGTACGCCGTGCCCACCCCGGTGGCGCACACGGAACACTGCACACCACTTCACGGGCCCCACCATGACGCAGCTGACACGCTGATGTCACGGCCACGCCAGTCACACCAGCCACGATAGCCACGCCAGTCAAGTAAACCACGCCAGCCACGCCAACAACACTAGCTACTCCAGCTATGCCAGGCAGCAGACTACCCCTAGTCCGCCGCCCGCAAGCCCTATCCTCCCGTAATTTACTATAGAGGTTTTCTTCCTCATCCTCCCGTATTTTTGTATCATAATTATGTACCATGTTATATTAACAAGCACAGTATACTTACATTACACAGTGTAGGTATACTGTGTATGTTACTAGAACAAAGTTTTATGACTATTAGCACTCAGCTCGGGAAAGTGCATTGTTATGTTATAAATTGAATGCCAGTCCAGTCTAATTCGAACTCAGGGTATAATTCGGCAATGACCTACATAGCCCCAGACTGAAAAATGTTTTAAACTAATAGCAACAAAAACGTGATACTCTCTCTCTTGCTCTTGTTTATTTGTTTTATTGTTTACTACAAAAGTTTGTTAGACAAGCAATAAATAATGTTTGTTAGAATATGCTATGGTGGTATGCTCTCTTGGGTCGCAAATGCCATGTGGGTCGCGAATGCGATGCATTGCAGTCCTCGCGACTCATCCATAGCATAACATCAAGCCTGTATTTCCCGGTGGGGGTGGCAGAGGTGTTTGTCGGTGTTCTACAGGCTGTACTTTAGAGAGTGTGCGCATGTGCTCCATGAGCTTATTCCGCCATCTCCTTTCTTTCATCGGACATCGGACTACAAGACGCACTGCAGGATATCATCCACATTTGGTAGAAATCCCTACTATCAAGACCAAGCGCTTTGAGAACTCTTTCATAGGTAATACACACAGGTAAGTTGTGGAATTAACTGTCGGCATCCGTATTTCCGGGCACTTAAAACTCTAGCGCCTTTAAAGCTGGAGTGAATCGGCACCTAATAGGTTTGCTCGCTCCATCGTCGACCACATCTTGACAAAGCTGTCTAGATTGCGGTCAAGAGCAGATCTATATCTCATAAAAAAAGAGGTGTATAGTACACCCACATTTCGCCAGTTATGTTATAAGTCACATATAACAGAGGCTCGACCACCTAAGGTGAGAGTAGGCACACAGCGGTGTTTTTAGGGGTGCGAGCCACACCTAACCATGCTGCCTACCCGGATGGTATGACATGCAACAGATATTTACTTCGCCGCAAAAAAAAATGGTCTCAGAAAGTAATAAAAACGTGTTAGAAAAACCTTACTCACATAAAACCCTAAACGTAACTCTCATTGAAATGTCTACTTTCTTAAGGTTTTATTCTATTACACTTTCAAATTATATCAGAGCTTGATGGTTTTCACACATAGCCGACGGCTTATGCTAATATCAAGTAGAATACACACGTGAGACCCAGAGAGTACTCAAACAATGTAGTTTTAGTGAAACGAAGCTCGCCACACACGAAACGTCCATTGTTAATACGCAAACATAAGAATTAAGTATCACTAAAAGTACGTATAATTACCAGTATAGTCCATCCGCTCAAATAGTGGCGGTACACCCAAACGGCATGCAGGAATTTAATGTAATACAACGTGTTATTGAAATATTGGAGAAATGTTTTTATTCAATTAATGAAATGTAATGAATGTAATTTTATTTTTTTGATATTTAGGTATATTAATTGTATGTGATGAAATGGACAATTTTTTTTTTTTTTTTTTTTTTTTTTTTGTGTCAACCTGTACTGTCCCACTGCTGGGCAAAGGTCTCCCCCATATTCTTCCAAACTTCCCTATCAGTAGCTTCTTCAGTCCAATTCTTCAGAAACATGTCCAGATCATCCCGCCAGCGTTTCCTCGGCCTACCCCGGCGACGAATTCCTTTCTGAGGCACCCAATGTGTAGCGATGCTTGCCCACCTTTCTGGATGCATTCTGCTGATATGGCCCGCCCATTCCCACTTTAATCTGGCAGACTTGTTGCCTACATCGGCAATACCGGTCTTGGAGCGTATCGTGGTGTTACGAATCCGATCACTGAGTCTTATTTTTAATATACTACGCTCCATAGCCCTTTGGCAAATCTTAAGTTTGGACTTCTGAGCTTCAGTCAAGGACCAAGTCTGAGCACCATAAGTTAGAATAGGCAGGATACACATGTCGATAAGTTTGCGCTTTAGTGATAAAGGAAGGTCACCCTTCATGAGCGTCTTCATGGACCAGTAGCTCTTCCAGGCGTTTTCGATGCGACGGTCGATTTCCTTGTCTTGCCTGTTTTCGAAGGAGACTAGCTGGCCCAGGTAGATGTACTCATTGACATAGTGTATTTCCTGCCCATCGACCTCGAACCTATGTTCTACGCAATTGGTCATGACCTTTGTCTTTGACCGATTCATCATCAGTCCAACCCTATGACTGGCTGTGCTCAGTTCATGGAGCATTTTTTGTATTTGTTCTGGGCAAGGGGCGAAGAGGACGTTATCATCAGCAAAACGAAGGTTTGACAGTCTTTTATTGCCGACTTGAATGAAAAAATGAAATGAATAATATGAATTGTTTATTATTATTATTAATTAGTTTTTTTTTTGTTAATTTTAGATAAGAATCTTTAATTTGTATAATTTCAAACACAATGAAAATGTATTCTGAATAAATAAATTGAATGAAATGAAATAGCTGAAAACCTCTTAAGGGGTCATTGTACTTATCAGTATGAACAACTTTTAGCGTTGGACCAAACATGAAATCGCGAAAAATAATTTAGCTGCTCCCTACATTTTGTCGATTTATTTAAACACAAATGTAGTGAACGGCTGAGTTTTTTTCGCAATTTCAGAGTAGGTCCCATAGTAAAAGTTTTTCATACATACTCATCAGGAGTACAATGACCCCTTAAGAGGTTTACAGCTATTGCAATAAAACTTTGTATAAAGGCGAAAAATTTTGCAGAAAATAATGTGGCGGCAGATATTTTTTAAGAATAAGATTAAAATTATTATGGCCAACTACATGAAATTAAACTATTTTTCATCACTAGAAGTGTCCTCGTACCGAATCGTAGGGTGCCACTATTTGAGTAGATGGACTGTACTGAGACTAAGAGCACAGCATTTACGGCGAAGTGCACACTGGCGCTAACAACAATCGTATCATTATCTCATACAATGCTCATTACCAGCCGTCATCAGTAGACTCCCATAATGAATCCACTTTGTCAGCAACTTGGTACAGTTTCCAACGATCTAGGACGGAATCTGGTGCCGTATTGTGTATTTCGTACCCACGACAGTTCCTTGAGAACGGTAGATACCTACAACCATTTTGATTAGTTTCATACTATTCTAAATTGTTATAATTATGTCTTATTGTGACGACGACTGACGTAAAATTGAGAAAAAATATTTAGGATTCTCTGCGACTTGTTCGTTTTAATAGCAAAATTATTGTTGAAAAAGTTTTAAAGAGCCATTCAAATGCCAGTCTTCAACGAAACGGCAAAATTATGAAAATACCGAAATAAACTCTGCGAAACAAAACCAATTTTAGGTAAGTAAAGTGGGCAATTTTGGATAAAATAATAAATTGGAAAGACTGGGTATTTAAGCATAATTTATTACATAAAAAAATTTCATTAAGATATTTAGAATGAATAATTTAGACATTTCAGCTTCAGGTAGCAGATATTTAATTTATAAACACAACGGAATCTGACATGCATTAATAAAATTAGGGTTGCTATTTGCCATTTCTTGATTTACAGGATAACCGGCATCAAAAGTAGGGTTTAGATGGTTTTTACGGGAGACAATTATTGTTATATGACGATATCTTGAAAAAAAATTATATTGACTGTCCAAAAGCTCTCATTTTGTGAAGCAAATGTAAATAAAATCGTTACATTTTAACTTCAATTACATTCAACTTGTAGCTCCGTCTTCACAGTATCGATATTTACGGCCAAAATTAATATCCTATCTATCCACGATTTGCCCTACTAGAGATAGAAATTTGATATAAAATGTATCGAGCTTATGTCAGATTTCTATCTCTAGTAGGGCAAATCGTGGGTAGAAAGGATATTAATTTTGGCCGTTAGTCGGTGTTGGCTATCCATCCTCGCACTGCCGCGCGTGGAATATAATAATATCCTTCACCACGTATTTAATTTTGCCATTTACGGTTTCCTATACTTTTACAGCATGAAAAACGGGGTAACCCGTAAATTACGAGGCATCTGGCAAACCTATGTGAAATGTAGATTCAAACGAATAAAACACAGAATAACGGCCAAATTTAATATCCAATCTATCCACGATTTGCCCTACTAGAGATAGGAATTTGACATAAGCTTCATACAAAATACGTCAAATTTCGATCTCTAGTAGGGTAATTCGTAGATAGATTGGATATTAATTTTGGCCGTAAGTCTACACTACACATTATTTTCTTTAAAGAATCGAGTTGCAATCACGGACGAATAAAAAAAGGTGGACGGCATCTCGCTAAGAAAAGATCGAAGAACTTAATTTTTTCCTAAACCCACTTAATTTCGACAGCATTTTAACACACCAGACAGCATATAGTTATTTCATTTGTGACACTATGACAACGACTACCGTCACACGAGATTTGTTGCGTAATCGTGGCTGTTTGTCTTATTATAGTTGTGAATGTGTGAAAGAAAGAAAGAAAGAATCATTTATTTGCGTAGAATACAGGTGGTACCAGATATAAAATTGGTGGTTTAGGAACAGTGCTATATTCTGCTTGTATTAAGCATGCCAAAATCCAGTATGTGCATTCCAGCCCGTGCTTTTAAGCGAGCCGTCTTACGGGTGCTCCACTTATTGCTTAGCGAGATTCCGTCCGCCTTTTTTTATTCGTCCATGATTGCAGTCTACTTTGTTCAACAATTTCTTTTAAAACTGATACGTTTACAAGTTTTCTCGCAAGCAACCGTTTAATAAACGACAAGCATGAATAACTTTCATTATAATAAAATTAATTCTTTACAATATACTATGATGTGTGGTCTGAGAAAGCCACTGGTTCGTCATGGTAGTTTAATTAGAATCGGGGGAGCTCACAATAATATGATTTCACGGATTTCATATAAAAATACGTAAGAGAAAACTTTAATTATCGGGTGCGTAATGGATCTGTAAAGTCGAATCGAATTGTTGGGTGTTAATTAGTAGGTAACATCTAATAAGACTTAGTTAGGTATAATTAGGAAGAAAGCATCTACTATACACCCCATAGACGCCTCATAACAGGCGACCGATGTCTGCAACACATCTATGAAATTTCACTAATGTAGGTCGCCACTATTCGCCACTTGAAAACTTTAAATCAGTTTCGACCACTTATTTTTATTTTATTTTATATTATAGTATGGCGAAACGAGCTAAAGGCTCTCCTGATGTTAAGCGGTTACCTTGGCCCATAACAACTTCAATACCACCTAGGCTGTTGCCTGTTGCCTGGTACCGCAAGTCGGTTCGCCGAACGAAGACATGAAGATGGAAAGTCTCATGTGATTGTAATTTCACCGGCAAACGTACCCATCAGACCGAAACACAGCAATGCAAGCATCACTATTTGGCGGAGAAGTACGTAACGTACGTACGTACGTAGTAAGTAGTAGTTTCGGTGGTAGTACTTCCCCGGACGAGCTCTTTCACAAAGGAGCTCTACTACTACAAAGCTACTTATATGAGCCGTCAAAACTGCCGTGTTAGTAACGCCGTGGTAGGGCCAATCGGCTTGCAGGGAGTTAGTGACAGAATTTTATTGTACATGTTATATTCAAAATTATCTACCGTCTATTGAGCTGTATGTCCGACGGAAGAAAATTAACCCATCAACGGGCGCAAAGCCGCGCGGACGCCTTTCTTTGATGCATTTTGTTAAAACTAGACTATACCCGCGGTTTCGCTCCCGTGGTTCTTCAGTTCATCCCACATTTCTTAAATGCATATGTACCAGATTTTAAGACTAACAGTAAGGTTTTAAACACAAAATTTTATCAAAATCAGTCCAGTAATTTTGCGTGATTCTCGAACAAATAAACAATCTAACAGTCGATTACAGTTTCATAATAGTTAGGACAAGGTATAATGAATAGAGGAAATCATAATAGAACTATTACAAAAATAATAAGAAAGCAACGGACATACACACCTATACACATACATACACATTTGTATTTTATTATTTTTGAACTTTTCTATCATTATACAACGTGTTATTAAAATAACTGAAAACCTCATAAGGGGTCATTGTACTTAATCAGTATGAATAACTTTTACTATGGGACCAAACGTAAACTCGCGAAAATAAAACCAGCTGTTCCCTATATTTGTGTTCAAATAAATCGAAGAAGTTTGTGACTTTTGTGAATAATTTGATTTAAGTCTAAAAAATTCAAAAAAGACAAATTAATTATTTAAATTGTGGAAAGAAAAAATTGCTCACGAGCAGGATTCAAACCTGCGATTCCTTCCTCAGTACGCCAGTGTTTTAGAATTTAAATCGTTACATTTCGCTTCGCATGCGTAAATGCGTAAAAATTTATAAAATACCTAATTAGACAAATTAATCTAAAAGCTTCAACAACTTCTTAGAATAAAAATAACGATCAAGCTTTACATCAAAACGCCATCATTACACTCAGAATATCGAAAATTCTATTTGCATTTGAAATGATGTTTATATCGCAGCGTTCATAAATCAAATCAAAGTGGATCCTTATCTAAGCTTCGATCTGCCCACTTTCGATTGCCGACGTACCAAACGTGTACATTTTAAATAATGAAGCATCTTCTAGCATTAGAAACTGTAGTTCAAGGGTGAATGGGTCAAACAGCCTGCGAAGCCCGCCGATCGATTTGCAAAAGGAATTTACCTACTTATTTCCCTTTTGCTTCACTAAAAAGGGAAAGTTTCCATTAACTTCGCAAATCGCAGTCGTTCCTTTCCGCGAGATGCGGGGTTTGCCAACCCTACTTTATGATATATTATTCTACTATATTACGTGTCCTAGTACTATAATTTCCAAAAATAAATACAGGATAACTGGTTGAACGATGGACTTATTCAGTACCTGGTTTTCTTTCCAAATATGTAAAATAAATCGTACCATAATTTTTAAATATTTTTCAAATCGATTTCTCCAATTACTCTGGACTCTATTCCGCGCTTTCAAACCTAAGTTGCATGCGGGGAGGTGATGCACTTAGCATGGCAGTGTTTGCTATTTTTATCCTCTGCGCCTTTTGTGCTATCCTGCAGACCCCTGAACAGTCTGAGCTTGCGCGTGATTTATCGTAGACTATTTTTTTCAAATTTTTTTTCATAATGTTTTGGCACACCATATTGAATTCGTCCGTCGTTTATCCAGTTATGCTCTATACGAGTTTAAGCTACTATATTTTCTTCCAAAGCTTTGGCCGAGGAGTTCTTAAAACAAGCTATGCACTTTGGCAAAATCAAGATTTCAATATACCTATAACACGTGCCAATAAATAATGGTTTTGGAAGTGGAGGTTTTAACTTTTTGGTGCATGATGTGGTTAGCAAAACCAAAAAAATGTTCATAACCACACTGGAGAAAAAGGAGGCACTTTTCATACACGTTTCAAAATCATTCTTTATTGGCGCAGGTTATAACAAAAAAACCCTGTTTTTTATTCTGATATAGGTACCTACTATATTTTTAGATGCTGGAAACTACTATACCTACTTTGTCTATAAAAGTTGGCAACCCTATGCGGGAATGTTATTTTGTTATTCGTTTAGTTTTGTCCTCTTTCCAACTATCTCAAGTATGGTATCACGAAAAGCGTGGTATGTTTAATTATGTTCCATGAAGTTTATTGTCTTCCGTATGCAATATTGTTTGTAGTTCCGAAATGTAGAAATGTTTCCTTCGAATATTATATGGTATGTGAGAAAATGATTGTTTGATAAATACAAATTTCTGCCGCATTAAAACGATTTTTTTTGTTTACGTCATTAATATTCTGAATTAAAAAGGTACTGTATATTATTTTTATACAAAAAAGCCGACCGCTGAACGACAAGCTTGCAAAATAATTGCCTAGACCATGGCCTAGACCGTCCAATCTCGAACATCTCATTTAGCGCTTTAATAAAAACAAAATACAGCTGGCCACCGCCGCCGCTTAATTGGCGGGAGCTCGCGAAAGTAAAGGCGTAGGCACACCGCACCACTTTAATCACCGAATTTTGGGCGTTCCCGCTGAACAAGTTGCTTTTCGGGGCAAGTGGGCCGTGGGAGCACCGGGAGAAAGTACTAAAGCACATACAGTACCGGAACTCTTTGTACATGCCACTTTAGAGTTTTTGCGGTGCATTTTCGCTTGTAAAGTATGCGGTCGCACTGCGTCCATTGTATAATTACAGGGTGCGGTGGGCCCACGGCGGCGGAGCTTTATTGCACCTCCGCTGATCACTACGAAATGTATTTCACTGCGGCCGCGGCCTCTGTTTATTTGCAGATTAACAATTAATAAAACGATCCATTATTTTTATGGCTACACGGTTGTTACGAGTACGAGTTATTCTCGCGAGTTTTAAAGGTGTGGCGATAAAATTTAATTTTAATGTTTCTTTATGATACCGTTTTATGTTTTGGAGAAAACACAATGTTCAATTTGCTTGTTGGTATTTTATTTGGTTTCTGAAGGACGATCGTCCTTTGTTGTTTTGTCCGAAGTTGGTTACTGTTGTTGGATTCTGTGGTCTGACGACCTCTGTGGTCTAGTGGTTCGAGTGTCGGACTGCTGATCACGAGGTCGTGGGTTCGATTCCCACAGGACACAAATATTTGTGTGATGAACATAAGTGTTTGTGTTGGTCTGGGTGTTTCTTATGTATTATAAGTATGTATTTACAAAAAAAAGAAAGTATGTAAGTATTATATCCATTGTCTAGAACCCATAGTACAAGCTCTGCTTAGTTTGGGACTAGATGGTGTTGTGTAAAAATGTCCCAAAAGTATTTATTTATTGTTGTGTTATTTTATGTATTATATTTGTCTACGTCTATTGAATCTATTTTTGTATTAACTCTGTACAATTTACAGTTATGCTCATGCAAAACATTATAACTTTCCTAGAGCAGATACTTACATTACAAAATTTCTAACCAAATCAATTTCGTAACCGGTTAATTTCACTGATCTAATTCGATCCCCCATCAATTAATAACTGCATGAACATAAATATAAAAGAAAAAACGATTAAAAGCTCACGATAATTTAAAGGCCCGGCCTTACCGGCGGTACCTATCTATATCATAAATTCATTATAATCGTAATATCATGCCGGAAATATCTATTAACATACGTAATACTTTCATAGACTGATGTAAGAAACTTGGGTGTTAATTGTCAAAATTACCTTCTCTTTAGTAGCATAACGGGACTGCCCCCCTAGCCAAGTTGACAATCTACACAATCTACAATTGTCAACGCTAATAGAAAACAATCAAAATGTATGGGAATGACATATCTGAACGAATGATTTTTTCGTTGAGATACATACATTTTGATCGTTTTCTATTAGCGTTGACGATTGACGATTGTGTAGATTGTCAACTTGGCTAGGGGGGCTGATATGTTAGATCAACACTCAGTAGATCAACATTCACTAGATCAACACCATGAAATCAATAACTTAATATGTCAATGAATGTTCATTAGCGGCCAAAATTAATATCCAATCTATCCACGATTTGCCCTACTAATAGAGATAGGAATTTGACATAAGCTCCATACAAAATATGTCAAATTTCTATCTCCAGTAGGGTAAATCGTAGATAGATTGGATATTAATTTTGGCCGTAGATCAACAAGTCATATTATCAACAGTTTGTTATGTCAATGAGTTACGAGTTACGATACATACTGTTCATTAGATCAACAGCTTAAGACTTCAACAGCTAGGAAGCCTCTGATTTCCTAGCCTTTTATCATTTTACATTGGACTAGCTGCGCCCGCGACTCCGTCCGCATGGATGTCGGAAAATAACATCTTGTCATATTTGTGAACACAATGTCTTCTAATACCTATACATAAGCGCCTACACAGACGACTACACTATTTACCTACCATACTATATTTTGTTTTTACTACCAAACGACCAAGGTGATGGAATTAGCCCTAAACTCTTCTCATTCTAACCCTACGCCTTCAGGTAGGGTATCGATGAGCGTTTCCACATGTAAAAAAAAATTTTAAAAAAGAAAAGGTAAGATGAAATACCAGACCACACTGAAAGTTAGTTGAAGATGCTGTCGCCCCGTATGATTATTATCGTTGCGCTGGTTGCGCCACTAGAAATTACAAGGTAGTTTTTTTTTACGAGACCCCACTGAAAGTCCTCCATTCAACCACGTGGTTATCATTACCGTCACTCATAGGATCATTTCCATCGTATCACCCTTTATACATATTATTATTTCTTGTAATAACAGGGTAGTTTTAGGGTACTGTACCCTTACGTAGCCTACGCCGTCCGTCCATGTAACATCTGTCTGTCACACACAGGGTTGTATATTTTAAACTCTAATATGTAGTCCCTTGAAATTTTATATAGAACATATGTTACCATGGCCTCTATCATGGCAGACACTGAAAATAAGAAAAAGTATAAACCCAAAGGGACTGGTCGTACGGAAGCCTTGTTGCTCGACTGCTCGAGTCCAACTGGCGCTGAGCCGGTTTTTCACAAGACCTCACTGAAACCGTCCAACCACGTGGCCATCATTACCGCCGCACCGCTGCCGACCGGTGTTATTGCCATCGTGTGTTGAGAATCTCTCAGTTCGCGCCCACCTCTTACTTTCACTTGACACGATTAGCTAGAGCCCTTCGATGAATTTATTATGTGAAAGAATTCGTGTATTAATATCGGTTACCAAGTTTGTTTGGGATGAAGTTTTGTGAGAATGGTCCGAAATGAAACTATAGATGCAGAGTAGGTACTTTTGTTTAAATGATAATATACAACCTTATTCTTAGTTTATACATTTAAACCTCTAAAGGGGTCATTGTACTCATAATTAAGAACAACTTTTACTATTGGACCAACCCTGAAATCGCGAATTAAAAATCAAGTGATCCCTACATTTTGTCCATTAATGTAGGGATCTGCTGAATTTTTTTTCGCGATTTCAGTGTCGGTCCCGTAGTAAAAGTCGTACATAATGCTGAGTACAATGACCCCTTAAGAGTTTTAGTATAAACTAAGAATAAGGTTGTATAAGAAATATGTTTCTATGTATTTAAACTATTTGATATAGACGTTATTATTCTATACATACACTGGTCATCATCACTGAAAATTTACGAATCGAGTTCATACAACGATTTTTTTTTTCAAAAGCTACGCATGATAAAATAATTTATTTTATTATAATATTGCATTGTCGTCCAGTCTTATGCTATGGTTAAATTTTCAAGTCTCTATCTCATCGGGAAGTTAGTAAAATCGATTGCAAAATGTGTACCGAACAGACCATACGTTAGTATACAAAGTCTTTGGAACAGACAGACAGGATTGAAAGAGAGTTAATAAAATCTTGGTAAAAAAACGAATTACAGATGCAACTTCAATGCAAATATACACATATTTGCAATAAAAACAATTGCAGATCCAACTTCAATGCAAATATACACATATTTGCAATAAAAAGTAAGTACATCGCTTACACATTTCTCTATACCAAATATTTGCTTAAAAACTCATAATTATCCACAATTCGAAAGTGACTGTCTCCCATACAAATATCAAACAAGACACACCACACACTTAAAATCTATTGAACAGCCTAAACACAGCATCTGCTTAGTCTAGACTAAAAGTAAACAATATCATTGAGTAAGGAAGCTATCGCGGACTAGATCTTACCGAGCATTGACCTGCGCAGACGCACGATGATTCTGATGAAACTGAAAGTAAATCGCGACAATGTAGACTTAAGAGATACCTACAGGAGTCATACTATGAAGTACTAGAGCTATCATTGTTTCGTTGTGAGAAAAGGATAGAACTATACAAAACAAATAGCGCCATCCCTTAATCCCCAGATTACGTATGATATTGAAGTAACATAACTGGCGAAATGTGGGTGTACTATACACCTCTGCCTACCCCTTCGGGGAAATACAGGCATGATGTTATGTTATGTTATTGAAGTAATTCATTATTCCAGATTAATAAAGAGATTTGTCGTGGTTGTGTTGGAGGGTAAATTAATAAAAGGTTTTGTGCTCATGATGAAATCTTTCCATCTTTATTTTTTAAGCATGTTACAATAATGTTTTTAAGTAGAATTTAAAATAGTTGAAAATACACATGTAGTACAGTCTAACAAAGCAATTAGTATCCAGGGTCGCCAGATATAAATGAATTTTTCTCAGATTATTATGGATGTTTTCGAGTTAAATATAATTTTCATAACGGACAAAATTAAACTGTATTTATACAAAACCATAATCAAACCGTTCTCTAATAATTTCATGAGAAATCTTCATCCATATCTGACGACCCTGTATGTATATATGGGCGCGCTAGTGTTGCCATCAATTTGTTTACACTTTTTTGACAGAACTTAATATATTAATCTTTATTACTGGTCAGTATTGAATGTTTCTTCCTGGCGTTGGTTGAACATTGCGCCCTCTAGTGTAATTTGAGAGTAATATAGCTTTCCATAGCTTATAACATTAAAATATTAATTTATACTTGGACTCAGACTAATTAATGTCTATGCTATATCGAATATCGATGCTTACAACGCAATCTATTGCCATTTTGAGGTAACTAGTTTATACGATGAATTACTTCTAGATTATGAAGTATTTTGAAATAAATATCCATTATTTCTAAAATATTGCTATGTAGTTTGCTATTGTATTTGTTGTACTTTGCAAAGATCATCAAAGTTGTATTTGTTGTAAAGATCAAAGAAGATACCTTTTTGTTTAGCAAAGTTTAATAATTGATGATCCGTATTAATTAAATTAATGTTGTAAATAATGTTAATATTATGATAATTATAATTCGAATATTCTAATAAGATTAATGAAATGATTAATTTAAATGTTGTTAATTTAATTTTGTGGTTCTGATAATTCCGCTTTATATTGTTTCATATTTTAATATCTGGCATGATTTGTTGGTTTATATAATGTTTAAGAGATTATCTAAATTAATATTAGTTTTATCACGACGACTGGTTAATTATTTTAGTGTTCATTTATAAATTAAAATGTATTTAGTGACTCCGTTGGGTCTATTTGATTGTAGTAATATAAAGATGGAGACACTGTGCTTTGCGCGGGCTGTCATTCTTGATGTAAGACTTCTTTATCTGGTTAGTTCATGTAATAATCGGGAAAATACATAATTTCCAAGACACGGTGGTTTATTAGCAACGCCAAATTCCTGACTCCGGGATGCTACTGAGTTTTTTTTTTACAGTAAAATCCCAATAACACTTTGCCCGACCCGAGAATTGAACTCAAGACCTCACGATCTGCTGTTGAATAAGTTACGGCTAGGCCAACGAAGCAGTCAACTGCAACTTATGTTGTGTTACGGCCAAAATTAATATCCAATCTATCCACGATTTACCCTACTGGAGATAACCATTTGACATATTTTGTATGGAACTTATGTCAAATTCCTATCTCTAGTAGGGCAAATCGTGGATAGATTGGATATCAATTTTGGTCGCAAGTCACTAGAGTTATAGTTTTTGTTGATACCATTATGATCGCGTTCCGGTACTATCTCTATAAAACTAAGTTTGTGAACATTACGTAGTACGTAGAAGTTACGATGACAAACCGATAGTATAGATAACTTTGTAACTGTTATATACAAACTTAGACCAACGTATATTCTTAAGGTTTTTTTAATGGTAAAGGCCCACCTGAGGATAATTAATAATACCACCCAGGTTGTTGCATTGCATATCGCGTTCACCAAATTGAGACCTAATGTTTTTTTATTTTTTTTAATCTTTATTTATTTATGGAGGGTTTGATCTAAAATAACATGTCACCCTCATAGTTACACTCAATACATAAATTATCTACGCTTAATGCCTAGTTGTATGACTTTATAAAATTTTTTGGCTGTCTTAGACAAGGGGGCAGCCAAAACGCAATTAAATATACCAACATCACGTGAATCTAAATTATTCTCTAACATGAAATTGATTCTTTCGACTTCGTTCCGGACGCACTCGGCTAAAATATGCGTAACGTCCTCTACCTTATGACATTCTGAACAATTAGGTGACTCACATTTTCTCATTAAAAAGGCAAAACTGTTCAGGGGTATGTGTCCAGAACGAAGCCTGAAAGCTGTCACAAGGTCCCTTCGATGCATATCTGCACCCACAAACCAGGGAAGGCGGGAAAGGCTGTGTTGGATGGTTCTGTACCAAATCCCCTTACTCAGGGACCTCTCATCAAAATACTCTGTCCATAAATCAATACACTGACCCCGAACCTTATATATAAGATTACTGAAATAAGGTAAACAGTCAATACTTATTCCATCTGTAATTGCCTCTTACGCCAAGACCTAATGATAGAAAGTCTCAGGTGATTGTAATTTCACCTACACCCACACCCTTCGCACCGAAACACAGCAATGCAAGCATCAACTGTTTAGCGCATAATTTTTTTTTTTTTCTTTATCCTACATTAGTTTCTTGAATCGTCTCTTGAACATCTTCAGGAAATATGTGCAACAATGTCTAAATGATCTTACAAATCAAGAGAATAAACCAGAAAAGGACAGGTAGCACTGAATTCTTTACCATACCATAACATACTTAAAGAAATTTCAATACATACAAAATCTTTCTAAGAACTTACATTTTAGAGTTCTACAAATTACTAAAAAATGTAGCGCTTTCCTCCAAACCAGGAAAACAAATTGAATTATTTTTAAAACACATAAAACTCTCAAACTAGTCTTTATTTACACTTTCACCGATGCTGACACTTCTAGGATTTCGAGGACTTATCTCACGTCAACCTGTCAAGAGACGCATGTCACGACTTTAAAAGAGAGATAAACTTACACGTCAATCAAGCGTGCGACAAAGACAGATATGTGTTACGTTTTCAGCGTCACAATTTCGACAGTCAAATCTTGGGTCAACGACACCCAATATCGTACTTTTGCTTTCGCTAAAACTTTTACTGTTAACAGAATTATCTTGGAGTGTTTTAATTGGTATATTAGCTTGGTGATGTAAATTGAATAAGTGTGCTACGGCAAACTACATATCTGCTTCGAAAGTTATAAATATTTACCAAAGACATTAAAATATTTAATATTAAATCTCTTTGATATTTACCTACGTGACTGAATCCAGTATCTACTATTGAGCACACAAGTTTCTCAAGAAATTTTACTTTTGTAAGAGTCTATTCATAATATTTGCTTTGTATTTCTTACTTGTAGTACATTGCTGTGCGTGCACAGTAGGAATCATTTGTAGATAGATTTCATATTGTAACCGTGGATTTTAAATAGCTTACCAATTCTTAAACACGAACAAACATTTTGTCTGAACATAAAAACATTAAAGTTTTCTAAACTTCTTCTTCTTCGTGTCAATGGTTCTTATTTACTTCACACTGTATTCATGTGGTATTTGGCCACCTCTATGGCGTTGTTTGTGGCTTTGTTTAAATCGTCTCTTGTGCAGGTAGTAGGGCACAAGGGACAATTGAGCAAATGGGCCATGGACTGAATGGGGGCCCCGCAATCGCATTCAGTATTAGACAAGTCTCGCATGGGGAATTTTCACATATTCTCTCTGCAGCGACCGACTTGAGTCCGCAGTTGGTTGAGGGACTTCCAGACTGGCCATGGGAGATCCTGACCTGGGGGCAGGTGTTCTTGCGGTGCTACAAAATCAGGTGGTGGTGGGAGCCTTTCCTTCCACACGCCTTTCTAAACTAACATGGTCATTTACACTAACATTGTGATATTTCACGGGATATTTACCATGCATAAATCAATAAAATGAAAAGAAAAAGGATGAGGGTAGATCGGTATATCTGCTCATAAACATTCACCCGCAAATATTTCAGTTTACCCGTGACCATAGCGCTTGTAACAGTGCCGAAATATCGGACACTCAAAGAAAATTATTTACGTGGTAAATATCCCGTGACTTACGTTTTACATATTAGAGTTTTGCATCTACCAGTATAAGAGTTTTCCCCGGTTAACTTAATATTGCTTCTACTAAATCCGTCACCTAACTTAATTATGAGTAAAAAGTGTTTTTTAGTTCAACAAGCCCTATTGATGTAAAATGTTGGAAGTCATTCGATTAACACTTCGCCTTTGATACTTGCAAACAAGTCGTATCGTCAAATGAAATAAACCAATTATGACATAGACTAACTGACTATTTCTTCATGGTAGTATTTAGAAAAAGAAGAAAGCTAAAAAATTTCTTTATTGGCACAAATATTATGTAAACAAAAAAAAAACAGGTTTATGTTGGGTAGAAGAGCTGGCACTTACTACCCACCACTGATTTTCAGCTGCGACCCATGAGTTGAGTACCATACATTACTCGTTTCCATTTAAATTTGGTCATAGACTAATATACCCTTTTTCCACTCCTGGACCTCGATTACCTTATAAGCATGGGTAGCGGCGTCCTCCCGTCTTTTAAAGAACAACAAACTCTGTTCTCCAATCCTTATGCAAAGCGTGATGATAGAAGATTGGAATAGGCAGAGTACATTAACCTATACTTCTAGGAAGTTTACACGAAGAGTGGATAATACCTCCCTGAATCCACGGAATGATAATCATGACGTTTTCATCCCGGGACTTAAGAAATCATTAAGAATTATTTGTTGATTGTCGTGATTTTTAATCCCGGGATGAAAGCGTCATGATTACCATTCCGGTATTTCAGAGGTGGGTATTATCCACTCTATGTATGTTTGTCGAAGTTCAAGTAAATATCATTTGCCTATTCCGAGCTCAGGTCATTGATTGATGACATACTGTAGTATCCACGGGCATATAAAACGTGTTCTTGAAATAACTCAAAACCTCTTAAGGTGTCACTGACCTCACCAGCATGAATAACTTTTACTATGAGACCAACCCTGAAATCGCGAAAAAAATAATACGATTTTTCCTACATTTGTGTTCACATTAATCGACAAAATGTAAGGAACAGCTGTTTTTTTAAGGGTTGGTCGCAAAGTAAAAGTTGTTCATACTGATGAGAAAAATGAACCCTTAAGAGGGTTTGAGTTATTTCAATAACACGTTTTATAGATGATATCATAATTACACAAAATATTTTTTTCTAATATAATTTCAAGAAATACAGGGCTAATACTTTCAACGCTCATGAGCTCTTCTCTCAACAAAACAACAGATACAGTTCTTATTATAACAACAGCAAAACAATTATAATAATTAAATATAACAATCCCTATTGATGGGGAGTTAGTTCACATGGAATCCTAGGAAATGTTGACAGTTAGACTTAATTGCCCCACACAATGACGGCACCCACACCGGCTGAGAACCTGTGAGGTTGCATCGTAAACCCACATCCAAGACCTGCTGGCACACATCGAGCGAGGTCGCCGACGAGACTGTTAGCAGGCCTTAGAATACGCGGGCAAACGATAAAAACGTATCGAGCTATGCCACGTTTGTTTTATGGAAGTGCGAGTTTTTAAGACAATTTTATTGGAATTTAACAAGAGCGGTAACAAGGAAAGGTAAATTTATAATGTATGGGATAATTAAGTATTCATACATACATAGTCTGAATCCCTGCGTAATCAGGAAGAAGGTGCAGGACCGGTCGTTGTGGCGATGCTTGGGGGAGGCCTATGTCCAGCAGTGGACGTCTTTCGGCTGAAATGATGATGATGATGATCAGTATTTTACACAGAGCGACTGCCATCAGACCCCTGCAACCCAGTTAGGTTCAGACAGTCTGCATTTAAACTGTAAGCTAGCTGAAAAATAGCAGTTTCGAAGCGGTATTGGTTCAGTTGATATAACTGCGAAACTGTTGACGATTGTGGTTCGCTTGTAGTTGGCGTGCAGCTACAACGACTCAAAATTAAGCAGTTGACCAACAGCTTCGATGCAGTTATACTTATCAACTGCGCCAAAACCGCACCCAAACTGCAATTTTGCAGCTAGTTTGCAGTTCAAATAAAGACCGTCTGAATAAAGCATCGACCATACAGCCCAATAGATCCCGAATGTTGAATATAATGCGTACAATAAATTCTGTAACTAGCTGAGGCGGACTGCAATCCAATTGGCCCTACGAAGCGGCTATTGGCTAATCACTAACGCGGCAGTTTTGACGGCTAACATAAGTGGTCGAAATTGATTTGAAGATTTCAAGTGGCGAATAGTGGCGACCTAAATTAGTGACATTTCATAGATGTGTTGACAGACATTGGTCAACTATTATGAAACGTTTACGGAGTGTATAAAGGTGTTCACAACGGCTACATATCAAAGACGCGTTGTAACGACATGCTATATGTATAGCGCATAATATTTTTTATGCTATAATATAACACAGCACTCGTTAGAAATCACAGTCCGCTTTCGGGGTTCGGTGCAGCGCTCGAAACGCTACGAGTATGTGCGCGTTATTATATTCATTATCAGCAATGTGCGAGTGCGAACACGAGCGCATATAGATGAACCACAGTCTGCGTTGTAGCTCCTTGACTTGCTATATAGCAGGCTGCGTTAGTGTAATGTAATGTAAGCGCCTGTTATTGAAATGATAAACAATATCAAGTCAGCAAAAGTTACGCCGCAGTCTCGAATTGCAAAGTGCGTTAGAAAATAGACCTTATTACAATAGATTTATATTCCATACTTGATCGAATGGCACAACCTAGCAACAAAAAAACTACATCTCGACTCAATCTCGTAAACAAAACGACGAAAAAATTTATAGCAGATAGCAGGAAGTGGTGTTAAGTAAATATTAGTATGCGCCTGCTTTGTGTATATAATAGGTTATGCTATCTGCTATCTAATATAACGAACACCTTTAGGAGTGTATCGTCGATGGAATAGACCCTTACTTGACAATATCGAAATTCAAAGGTTAGACCAGTCGTCAGACTTCCAAGCTTCTGGCTACAACTGTTATATTTCTACTCACTTCAATCTTATATTAACATGGAAATCATGTGTTATTCACTCCCAATACGGAAAACAAAATCAACGCTTTTGGGCCGTTGCATCTGCGGTTCTTAAGGCCTGCCACAACCAGCCGCTTCACAACAAACTAATCAACTTGACGGGCGTTTTGCTTATATTTCGTCGACTTTTTAATTGACTGTTATTCATATTCGATTAACTCGGACTTTTTTCATATTTACCTATACAGTTATATGATCAATCATAATCATAAAAGCTGTTATTTGCATCGAGCAGTGGCATAATTTGTTTATAGAAATATTTTATTATTCAAAATATTTGAGTTGTTAGCGGTGATGAAGTGTCCGTAATTGCTTGATTGTGTTTAACTAAATATGTAAATAATAGTACTATCACAGTTTTATATATTACGATAATATGGGATCTAAAAACCGTTTGGGACCGCCAAATAGTGATGCTTGCATTGCTGTGTTTCGGTCTGAAGGGTACGGGTGCCGGTGAAATTATAATCACATGAGATTTTCCATCTTCGTGTCTCAGTTTGGCGAAACGACTTGCGGTACCATTTAGGCAACAGCCTAGGTGGTATTGCAGTTGTTATGGGCAAAGAGGGCCTTTAGCTCGTTTCGCTATCCTATACTATAAAAAAAACTCTTATAGCACTTTTTGTACTTGCTGTATAATTATACCACCCAGCTTTTATAGTAAATGAATATCAGTAGAAATTAATTAAACCCGAAACACGAAGTACCAAATGAGTAACCGCAACAAATTCATAAGCAAACGTATAATTACATCTATGTAACGTAAGTAAGAAATAAATCATACGATCGAGTTGTGGTGAGGGTAAGTAAGAGTAGTCAAAAACGAAAGTAGAATCGATCTAGAATCGACACAGCCGAAACATCGGACTCGGATTGTGGTCAGTCGGTCGGTAACTTTCTCCGGCGACTAATTAGCGATACCGAGTATCGATGTTTACAAGACCACCGCTGTGAATATCGATATCGATGTTACGCACCTTATCTATCAGCGGATGACATTCGATCTAATTTGACGTGGGAATGAATTGAAGGTACATCGATAAGTCTGGTCTATCTGGCTCCAGGATTAATGACTTCATGCAGCATTGATGACACTAATGACTTACTTCCGATGATATTTTAAAAAGTACAGGGGGGGTGATTCTCGTGTCGTAGACATTATCTCGAACTCGACATAATGTCAAAACAAGATGGCGAGTGTCGATTGAAAATAAATGTTCGTATTCTCAGAAAGTCACGTTAGAGGTATGTCTACGCCTAGAGCTCTAAATACAATGAGTGGTTCATAGCAGTTGACATTACCGGCGACATTTTTAGTAGAGATTTAAAATTAGAGATTACCCCGAATTAGACATTTATCTCTACATATAATGCGAGAATTGGGGCCAGATATGTTGTTGCGTTCATGTCCTAATTGGGACATTTTGCTACTAGTCTCCGTCAAGCAAGGCGCCGAGCGTGACGTGTGACAAAAAATATAAAAATGCCGTCATGTGTGTACTGTACTAATTATGACGCGAAACTAACTCGAAGTAATTTACTTTGCACTAGTTTATGTGTATTATGCTGCCGCTGCGTACGGAAGATATTTTTCGTTGGTTTTGTTAGGGTATGATATATCTATGCTTTTAAATATCATTGCTTACTTCTAAAATGTGGCAATGCTGGCAGTCTTCTATGCACATTTATTGCCAGTTACGGAGAAATATTTTGATGTTCTTTTGTAGTTTTTAGCATTAGTTTTTTAGTTATAAATAAGTCTCATTATGTAACCTTGTAAATATTTTTTTGTTACGTTTAAAGGATAAACTATTTTAAAAGAAATGATTCGAATAAAAAGTCTCGCAAAAATCTTTCAACGTTTCAAAACAAGGTATACAGGCTGTACCTGTAGTCATTATGTAATAATTTAATGGTCTATAATGCGCTAAATAACTATCACCGATGCTAATTTATAACAACCATCGAATATAGAATCAATTTTAAAATATTTGAAGACCTTAAAGTCAATCAAACATCTATTTTATAATTGATAAACGTTCATAAAATTCTACAACCAATTTTTAAACCTTTATTTGTTCTGTAGGTCCATCGATCTGGATAAATCGATGCGTTTACATGAGTAGGTAAATGGCGCATCACTATCAAAAGCTCGCCGCTGACCGGCGCGTACGCATACGCTTTCGAGCTCGCCTTTAATCGATTGGGCGGGCAGACAAGATACATGGCGTTACAAAATACATACTTTTGATGAAGTAGTCAATCAGTGTAAAAAGTGAGTAATTTTGTCTCGGAATTTAAATAAATAGATTAGTCTAGTTGGTAAACTGAATAAAAGTGGGTATTAAAGTGTGTAATGACAGAAATTGAATTTCTCAGACTACAAAAAATAAGAATGACGTTATAAACAAAACAGTTTCATTTTTCAATGTTGTGGTTACATCATGATTACAAAACATCGTTATCATAAATTCAATTACTTATTTTTCTCGCCCATGTTTCACGGGTCATAAAAATTACGGGTAACTCGCAATCACAACAAAACATCTCCGTATAATTCATACGATGTCTAATATCACGCAAGCTGATCACATGCAAGACCAATTTCAGAAAAGAAGAAAGCAATCAAATGAACTAGACAAAAATAAATTTGGTATTTATATAAACTTTATCGTTTACGTTCACGGCGAGAACATCTCACATCTCCGTTTTGCCGATGATATCGTTGTAATGGCTGAGTCGCTGGAACAACTAGGCGAAATGCTGCACAGCTTAAACGGAGCCTCTCGGCGTGTCGGTCTCGGCATGAATCTGGACAAGACTAAAGTCTTGTTCAATAAGCATGTCATGTCATGCTGAGGCCAATATTCGTGGAAGGGTCGGTACTCAAAGTTGTAACGGAATACGTCTACCTAGGGCAGGTAATTCAGCTTGGTAGACACAACTTCGAGAAAGAAGCCGGCAGAAGGATCCGTTTGGGTTGGGCAGCATTTGGCAAACTTCGCCAAGTCTTCTCGTCGCCTATACGGCAAAGTTTGAAGACAAAGGTCTTCAACCAGTGCGTCATGCCTGTCATGACTTACGGTGCCGAGACGTGGACACTGACAGTTGGGCTAGTCCACAAATTCAAAGTCACTCAGCGAGCTATGGAAAGAGCTATGCTTGGAGTTTAACGTGAATCGGCAAACGCAGCGTAGGGCGCCCCCCCGCTTGGTGGACCGACGACCTGAAGAACGTGGCGGGGGGGACTGGATGCGGAAGGCAGAGGACCGACTGTTGTGACGCAACTTGGGAGAGGCCTATGTCCAGCAGTCGACTGCGATAGGCTGATTTGATGATATAAACTTTATCAACTCAGCCTATCGCAGTCGTTCTCCCAAGTTGCGTCACAACACTTGGTCCTCTGCTTTCCGCATCCAGTCCCCCCAGCTACTTTCATCAGGTCGTCGGTCCACCTGGCTGGGGGGCGTCTACGCTGCGTTTGCCGATTCGTGGTCTCCACTCAAGGGACTCGTCTGCTCCAACGGCCATTTGTCCTTCGGAAAACATAGCCAGCCCACTGCCACTTTAGTTTACAGATCCTACAAGCTATGTCAGTCACTTCGGTTCTTCTCCGGATAATTTCGTTATGGATTTTATCCCTCAAAGTAACTCCAAGCATAGCTAAATAAATAAACAGCTAAGTAAGTAAGTTTAGCTAAATAGCTAAGTATATAATCTTTCTATTAGTAATTTGTCACTGGCACATCGACTTAATCTAATCCTACTGCTTATAACATTAATATTATATATGCTTTATATGCATAATGTTTGTTTGTTTGTCCCTCAATCACGCAGAAACGGTTGAATGGATAAGGATGAAATTAGGCACACGGATAGACCATGTCCTGCAAGCGTAGCATGATGACTATAGACAAGGATTTTGCCTTCGAAACAATAGACAAAACTACATTTTTATTTCTATATAATATACTTTTTATTGACAACGGGAGCAAAGCCGCGGTCGTTAGCTAATAAAATCATAATTATGATTATCGAAAAAATACTATGCGTAAAAGAACTGTGCTCACGTAAAATTTATTCACAAGCACGCCTATTGTTAGTGTTAATTAACTACTAAAACAGCTTCCGTGCGAGAAAACGAGCGCGAAGCTATAAAATAATAAGAGATAGTAAAATCCACAATGAAGTATTATTTGTTCTATGGTATGACGTGAATGTCAATAGTTACGAGGTGAACAAAAGATCGTTTGGAAATGTCAATTAGAGTGGTGCTTCGATCGCTTTCCCTAGAGCTATGTTCTCATGCACCTTTAGTAAAAAAATGTTCTTCTCTTTTTTTAAAGTTTCGTGCATCGAGAAACTCGATTTAATTTGACGGCAGTTGTCGTGCAGCCTGTTTTTGTGAACACTTTTTTTTGGAGTGAGAATTTGTATTAAATACGCTATTTTCTCTAGTAGTGAAATCAATTAAGTAAGTTATAGATTTAATTTAATTTATTGATTACCCTATGCCCGTGGCTTCGCCCGCGTGGATGTCGTTTATCACGCATTCCTCGGGAACTGTTCATCTTCCCGAGATAAAAACTAGCCTATATGTTAAACCAAGTTATGTTCTACTTTATCATCATCATCATCAACTCAGCCTATCGCAGTCCACTGCTGGACATAGGCCTCTCCCAAGTTGCGCCACAACACTCGGTCCTCTGCCTTCCGTTATATGTTCTATTAATATGCCAAATTATATTCAGTTCCGTTCGGCCTTTACAGCGTGATTGAGTTACAAACATCGAACAATCTTCACAAACTTTCACATTTAGGATATTCATATTAGTAGGATTCTATTTTTTATTTTTAATGATAAATATCTTGGGGGAAAAAGAAACTTCTTCCTCCAAAAAAAGTAAGTAAATCTCATTGACAGTTTCTTATTTATGAATCATTTCTTTTTGAACAGGTAATTTTAAA
Source organism: Asteroscopus sphinx (assembly GCA_949699075.1). Classification (NCBI taxonomy): domain Eukaryota; kingdom Metazoa; phylum Arthropoda; class Insecta; order Lepidoptera; family Noctuidae; genus Asteroscopus; species Asteroscopus sphinx. The sequence goes on from OX453013.1 coordinate 21,556,908, forward strand.
CAAAAAAAACTCCACTGACAGTTGACGTCTGCAAAGGATGCCGAAATGTCAATGAGCAAATTATAACACTTTCGCTGTCAGTGGCCTGCGCTGGCGCAGTAAGCTCGTTCCGTCACTGTTCCGGCTCCAAGCGATTGTCCTTTCAGTCAGTGATGTAACAAAGCCAGTTAGTTAACATTGAACTTTCATTGAAACGGATTAAGATCTATGCATGGAGTAATTTATCAGAGGCTTACACTACGCTGTTAGGAAATAAAGAGAAAGAATCATATGAAAAGGTGAAGAATTAACACGGAATAAAAAAATAAGACATGTGTTATTAAATATCTCCTTAGTTTTATGTCGCACGAAAGCATTCGAATGAGATAATTATATCATATGAGCTCAGGAATTGTAAGTAAGCTTGTATATTTGTATATAATTTTATTTAATGTTATTTGTTTTCGGTAAAGGGTTGTCAAACAATTTTTTTACATGTAACAAACAGCAACTATTACTGTTTGTTACATAATTATAAAAAAAATGTTTTTGAACAGTAATTCTGTGTGTCAATTATTGTCAAAATCATTTTAAGTATTTGCAAAGGTCAAGTTCAATAATAAAATAATGTAAAGAATTCAATTGCCTGTGTCACGATGACGATGTAAAAAATTAGATTTTAATCGTAGCAAGTAAAAAAAATGTAGCTATTCATCACAATGATCGATTAGTCTTATATTCATACCCATTTCATTAGTTTTGTGACAATTTGAGGCATCAAAACTTACGTAAGACCAAAAGAAGCAGCATATTTTGGGCTACAAAGTACAATAAAGTCGATTTGGCAAAATAATCTTTACTTTATCCTCTATACCGACGATTTGACGTCTGTGGTCCAGTGGTTCAAGTGTCGGACTGCTGATCACGAGATCGTGGGTTCGATTCCCACAGGACACACATATTTATGTGATCAACGAAGTGTTTGTGTTGGGCTGTTGTGTTTCTTATGTATTATAAGTATGTATTTACAAAAAAAAAAGTATATAAGTATTATTTCATTGACTATAATATATATAATACCCATAGTAAAAGCTCTGTTTAGTTTATTGTCCACTGAGTGATTTCTGGGAAGGCGGCGGCATGCTGTGGTCACGTGCCGCCATGTGAACCGGGCGGAGACAAATAGTCTTTCTTGAGACGTGCCTTACAGGCGTAGCATAGGGATGGCTCCGGAGGCATATTACATTCCCGGAGTCCCCCTTATTATGCTGTAGACGTCCACTGGGGGGTTTTAGTGGGTAAGAATCCCACAGACCCCGGCCTCCATCCCCCATGAGGCCGGCAGCCTTTTGAAGGTTTCCTCCTCGCAGCAAAAAAAAAAAACAAGGACTAGGTGGTGCTGTGTAAAAACGTCCGGAAATATTTATATTTTATGTTTATTTAAGGCTTTTATAAGCTTAAGCCAGCTACACAAAAATTATAGTTAACTATTCTACGTCATTCCATCAAGCTTAATCGTCGCTAGAGTAGCCATCTCATTCAATATTGACCTGTCAAAATGTCAACTTGTTCATCAACAGACAATCGGCTCAACAATCTACACATTTTTTGTGGCACCATCGGCAATCGTTCGAGTTTATCTATCGACATAAATGCAATGTCCGATTAACACTATTCCACTCTAATTAACGATAGTGACGTCGAAATCGAAATGTATTGACGTTGACATCTAACAACAAAAAAATAAACTTCTTTTTACCAATTAGGCTTCTGCACACTAAGGCGCAATGCGCACAAATGAGACATAGCATGGAATATTAGTATACCACGTGTTATTAAAATAACTGAAAACCTCTTAAGGGGTAAAACAAATCAGCTGATCCCTACATTTGTGTTCTCATAAACAAAATGTAGGGAACAGCTGATATTTTTTTCGCGATTTCTGAGTTAGTCCCATTGTAAAAGCTGTTTATTTATTTATTTATATATGCTTTATTGTGCACCATAAAAAACATTACATTGAATATGCATTTAAACTATTGTACAAACAGTTGTTGTTGTTCATACTGATGAGTACAATGACCCCTTGAGAGGATTTTAGTTAATTCATTATCATGTTGTATGTATCATGTAGTACGCTACGGAACCTCAGTGAGTATGTAAATATTTATTTATTTATTTGTTCAGTGGTATACATAACAAAATCATCCTAAAGATGTTAACATAAACTCATTAGAGTTTTACCCTACATCAGTATCATCTACTATACTACACACTACTACAAACAGGGAAACAAAATATAACAAGGAAGAATGAAGATAATAATAAGAATAATAAGAATGAAGATAATAAAACAATTAGGGTAGATACTAGATAATAATTAACTACATTATGAAGGAACTCTTATTTATTACTCGCTCTTATCGGTTTTCTATTTTTATTTGTCACTGCTTCGTTTAAAACCTTTCTAGTGTAGACATTGATGGCATTGGACGATTTGGACATCTTTTTTTTTTCTTTTTTTGATTCGCCATTCATTGTGTTTTGTCGACGTTTTTTTCTAGCGTGAATACGAAATATGCAATGTAATGCTTTTTTGTGCGATTCAATGCTGATTTTTTTACATTGTATTTTTTTGCGAGTTATAAATTGTGTGTTGTGTGATGGTAAACAGAAGCATGGGAAAATTCAATAGATGTTTGTGCAAGTACTTCTATAAACAAAAAATCCAAGTAGTCTAGTAGTATTTCCGTACAATTTTACAATCTGATAGGCTTATTTCAATGGATCTTCCCAATGAGTATTTTTTGTTTAACTTCACCTGATTAATCGATAACACAGCTAAAATTAAGTCACTAAACCACTACCAAAAAAATACACTCGGGAAAAATGAATCCGGGTCACCAACAAAAAACCTTAATATCTCGGAAACTGAGAATGTTAACTTATTTAAATAAAAATTGTTTTATAGACTATTTATTAACAACAATAGACTATTTGTTATTTATTAGACCTATTCATTATCAACTTTTTATTTGATTAGGCTGACATTCTTGGTTTCTCAGATATCAAAGTTTATGTTGTTGACCCAGATTCATTGCTCTCGCGAGTGTAATATCAAATTTTGATATGAGACATAGATTAATTACCAAGTATAAGAAATCCATTCATTCTTTTTAGTCTCCAAAATATGTCACTTTACAACAAATACTATACTGTGTACTATACCAATTTTTTTTTAATCCTGACAAGTTGCAATTTGCGCATTGTATCTGTGCGCATTTGCCACTAACTATTTGAAAGGGCACTTTCAGATTAAGAATAAGAGTCATTTCACATACATCAGCTCGAATTCTCACGACAACGCAAGTGAGAATCATTGAGAGCAATTTACATATCTGTCGGAGACGCCGCGTCTGCCACTAATAGCCCTTATACGAACCGACAACGATTGAATTGGCTTTATTTTATGTGGTTTTATTTCCTATAAAGCTATTGCAATATAAACATTAAGTAAATTTTGTACCAGATACAGAGATTTTGGTATAAACTTTAGCAGTGTAGTAAGCTTTTGAAGAGGTTTTAAGAGGGCTAGTTTTAACAGTTGACTGCTATTTGCGAATTAACTGAAATGCTATCATTTGTATTTTTTAATTTAATTTTGACGGGGAACCAATTTATCAACTCAAGGCTTATATTCAGCCCCCTTAGCCAAGTTGACAATCTACAATCGTCAACGCTTAGAAAACCATCAAAATGTATGGGAATGACATATCTCAACGAATGACTTTTTCGTTGAGATATGTCATTCCCATACATTTTCATTGTTTTCTATTAGCGTCGACGATTGTAGATTGTCAACAAGGCTAGGGGGGCAGAAAAGAACCTAAGCGTGAACGAACTTATGCTTCCATTCTATCTGTCAAAGTGCAGTGCTATTTGACAGTTGGAAGTATGAGTTCTCGCTTAGATTCGTCTCTGAATGTAAGCCTAAATCTAGGGAGAGGCAGCAAATCAAAATGAAGGCCATATTTACCCAGGGCCTGATTTTCCCTAACAGACTCTAAATAGAATGTTGATAAATAATTAATTGGCTCAAGCCAAGGCTTTTTAGCTCCTTTTCAGCTCCTTTTCAACTCCTTCCTTTTTAACTTTGTTACCGTGGCTTTTAACGTATCCTTGGTCACATCCTGCATTGCTAGTTATCGTGACCCACACTAACCGGTCATGTTTTGGCAATAACTTAATAAAATAAAGATGACTGTAGGTTAGGTAGGGTCTGTTAATAAACTATATTAAGGGCGTCTAATTTGGTTGTAATGTGAGCAAATGTCCACGCACGCGGTATTGGCCTGCATGCGTGGCACCCGGAATGCAACTTTTTCTGTATGGTATATATTATGATGCGTGCTATACGCACATGGGACGCGGTGTGGCGGACCGACCGCGGTGGACTGCCTTAAGGTAAATGCTACAGGAAATTAAAAATTTTTGGCGTTTTTTGCAAATTGTAACTTTATTTCGCGTTGTATATCGGTCAAAATATGATTGGCGGAAATAATAACAATATATCTACTGAATAATACCCATAAAAAATATTAAGCTAGCTCTATTAGCAGTACTAGCTCGATTATATTAATTTACGATCAAATTATCGATTTTCGAGCTTATACAGCTTATAGAGCTAGGTTAATATTTTTTATAAGTATTATTCCTTAGATATATTGTTACTATTTCCGCCAATCATATTTTGACCGATATACAACGCGAAATAAAGCTACAATTTGCAAAAAACGCCGAAAAATTTGAATTTCGCGGGCTACCCTGTAGCATTCACCTTAATGGCCCATATGCGTGAGCAAATCTGCGTGACACTAAAATCGCCCTGAAATAGAGACAGCTAAACTGATTCCAACAAACAACAACCCACACACTTTGTAGTACTCACTTATCATTTTAACACCTACCCGCTAATTATACTAAAATACGGCATGCCAAAAATTATATACTATTTTTTATATGTAAATGATTGTAATAAATCGCTGGTCGCCTATAAACACAATCTATTAACACCAATGTTATGAGAGTCCATGGCTTGACCCCAGACAACATGAACTTTCTCTATACTGGTTCCGTTCTAGCTAGACGTCTTCATTTTACTGTACATGGTGTATACAAATTTACTGGTTAGGGGTTTATTAACTATTTTAAGTAATTAACAGCTTAAAGGTATAAAGGATCATTTCAAAAAAATAGACGAAGTGCTGTGAACAATCATAGTGAAGCCAACAAAACCGTGCTCCACCGTGTACAACTACAAACCAGCGTTCACGCACACACATGCACCTCAAACCGTACTCATGCTCTCAGTACACATGTCGCGGCATCGTCCAGTAAACATCGCGAAAACAAATATCTTTCAGGTGCATGGTATGTGCGTGAGCGCTGGTTTGTACACGGAGGAGCATGGTTTTGTTGGTTTCACTATGAGTGTTTGCAGCACTCCCTCTATAATTTTAACTATTGCTGTGTTTATAATGAATAGATTTTAAACACGGTTACTTATTGATAGCCCGAGGCGTTAGTAAAAGCTTAGTCATGAGTTATGCATGTAGCTCCAAGGGGGAGATGAGGTACAGTCAAATGCATATTGATGGTTAAAAACCAGTTTAAGCAGAGGCTGTTTTATATGAAACATACATACTAAGCTAGTTCCGCTTATAATGGGTTAGTAAGCATTGATATGTGGTTGAGCGTACCTGGTCAACTAGTTATAATACTTATAGGTATGAGGGTAAAAATTATAATAGTACATTATGATACAAGTGAAGTAAGATGTTCATTATAATCGAGGCTGCATTGCAGTCCGAGCCGAAGGCGAAGGCGTAATAAAGCCGAGAGTATAATGAACATTGCTCACGCGTTTCATACGACATTTTTCAACACACATGCGTGGAAAAAAAAACATAAACATAGTTTAGAAATGGCGCGCGGATTTCTGTAATCGCATGCCGTACCTGTGGTTGAGTGACGTATAGCTATGCACGAGCAGGTGGTGGAAGGAACAACGTGCGATGGCCATCAGGGTGATACGGGGATATCGTTCGATCTCCTTTGAGGCGGCGAGCCTCCTAGCCGGATCATTGCCCTGGGATCTGGAGGCGAGAGACCTTGCGCTGAGGTATCATCAGCGCGAGGACCCGCCTGATCGGAGTGAAGTCCGCCAGATCCTTGTGGCTGAATGGGAGGAACGACTTGCACAACCCAGCGCAGGGCACGCCGTAATAGCGGCGGTAAGGCCCGTCATGGAGGAGTGGCTGGAGAGGAGCCATGGTGCCCTCACCTACCGGCTGATGCAGATACTCTCGGGGCACGGTTGCTTCGGGAAGTATCTGTTTCGCATAGGCCGGGAGCCGACGCCCGAGTGTCATCACTGCGGGAGCTGCCCAGAGGACACGGCGCAGCACACACTGGAGGAGTGCCCAGCTTGGGCCGCACAGCGCCGTGACCTCATCACTGCAGTAAGCGGCAGCGATCTCTCGCTTCCGGCCGTGGTTCTGTCTATGGTCAGAAGCGAGAGCGCTTGGGAAGGCGTCGTCTCCTTCTGCGAGGAGGTGATGCTCGCTAAGGTGGCGACGGAGAGGGTTCGAGAGGCGATAACCTCTCTTCCCATCCGCAGGAGGTGACCTGGGTGTCGTAGGAGGGCGTATGCTGACCTCCAGCCACCCTAGGTGTGGGCCTGCGGGTGGCGGACTCGGGGTGGCCCGCCGCCCGATCAGTCAAGGCCCGTGACGGTGGCGCGTTGTGTTCCGCGCGCGCCAGTCCAAAGGAGGGTGCGGCAGATGCAGTTGCCGCACGGGGGGAAGGGGCTCGCCTGCTAGTGGCGAACCGGGACCTGCCGGGGATGGTTGGGCGATTACAGGAGTTTTCCCACGCCCCCGGCCAAGGGTCATTAGAGGAACACCGTGGTGGTTTTTAGTCGGTAAGAGTCCGACACTGGCTCCGCCTTCCCCGGGCGGAGTGCGTCCATGAGGATTTTCCCCAAGGAAAAAAAAAAAGGTGGTGGAAGGAAGCCACCAAACAGCCTAATATCTATCTATACTATAATAAAACTGTAAAGGTCGAAAAGTCTGTACATTGAGTTTTTTTTCGCGAAAACCGGCTAGAAATAAGCTATAGAACACGAATCAATCGTTTAAAAAATTTATGTAAAAAAAAAAACAAACATTTTCAAGTCCGAATGACAAAGTTCAACTGTTTTAAACTGGTTCATATTGCTATGTTCTCGAGTACCATAAAGAATAATTTTTGCAATTTTTTAATGAGAAATATTTTTTTTCAACCATTCAATTCGTGGTTTTGTATAAATCGATACAGGTGATACTATTACAAGGGGCAAGCAAGCAGATAGAACAAGAACTGGGTGGGAGCTCCGCAATCGCATGCAGTAAGGAAGGAGTCATGCATTTTTATTAACTGTTTACTAATTCGGAATTATACAATTCATTTACACTTATTTTCTAATATTGCATTCTTTTCTGTCGTAGAACTGCAACGTGTGTCACAGAACTGCTTAAAAAATTTGATAGGTAATTAAAATGTAAGTATCATGGTGGCAGTGGCGTGCAGTGGCCTACTTCACTTGAATTTAATTTTGGTGTAAGTTATTGATTTTTTTATGTAGGAAGATTTATTCAGCATTAATAGGTTTATTAAAAGATAAAGAATCATCGTACTTTAAAAAAAATATAATAACTTACACGACTGTTGAGTTTGAATGAGGAAGGCACTGGGTATTGCCTAATTGCCTATATGCAATGCACGCCACTGCATGGTGGCCATTAATGTTTTTACAGTAATAATTCTATATATTCCTGCCTCATGCTCACCATGTCATGCTGGTAGTGGCGCTAGTGTCGGCTCGTTAAGTTCCCTTCAATATGGTTGAGTTAAGCGATGGCTGATGCTCGCGTCATGCTCGTGAACGGGTGCCGTCGTGCCGTCTGTCGGGACAGGTCAGCTCCTATATACTATGGCAACTCTTTTTACGTTTATTTATAAAGGCAATATTCTCACTTTTAAAGTCATGTTTATTTTTGAAATTACCTACATAATTATCTACATTATACTCGCATAATTTGAATAAAATAGATGTAATAAATAATAACCTATTTAAAAAAGAGTATATTCATGGAGTTTCTTCGCTGGTTCTTCTCCACAGGACCCACAATTTGGAACCATGCAACTAGAGCCTGACGTTTCAAAAGTGCCTGTAATTAGGTTTATTTGAAATAAAAAACATTTGAATTTGAATTTGAATTCATTCCTCATTTGCAGATATTTTGTCTGCAGCGACCGACCGAGTTGGGGCATATTTATGCATACATATATAACACTCGCTCATAGAAAGCCGCCGAATGTAAGATAACTTTGTGGAGTTTGCTGATTTTTCTTATATTTTCATCCTTATGTACACTGTAGCGTATAGTTAGCGGCTGACTATCGTTTGTTGTGAACCATCCCTTAAGGTAATACATAATAGCACTCAAGACTGGTACTTACTAAAGTTAGTTCACCTGATAGACATGTTTACAAACTGAATAGCTGGTATAATCGTCAAATATCTTAGGTTAGTATCAGTTAAGTTCGTGCTACGATTACAAGGAGTAGTAATAGTAGGGAGTCAGTTTATCAGTATTTACTAATACCTATTAAACCTTGAACACCAGTAATTACTCTTAAAACTTCAAAGTTCCCCACAAGGAAAACGAGCGTGAAGCCATAAAAATAGTTAATTGCTTTGTAGATCAATAACTAAATAGTTGCTCCACTACTTTCCATTTTACAACCAACAAATATAATACAAAGTTGGCTCCCAACATTAAATAGAAATTAATTTAAAACGGTGTTCCCACGGCAGCAAAAAGTTCTTTGAATGCTCCCATTATGTAGTCGTAACTTTTACTAGGAGGTTTCTCTATTAATCGGATTAGTTGGGATTTGAGGAATGATATAACTGGTGTAATGAAGATGAATTTAACGTAGTCTTTGTATCATCATCATCATCCTCCGAGCCTTTTCCCAATTATATTGGGGTCGGCTGCCAGTCTAACCAGATGCCGCTGAACATCAGTATTTTACACAGAGCGACTGCCATCAGACCCCCGCAACCCAGTTACTGGGTAATACTGACATTCGGAGGTTACACCAGATGTCAGACTTTCAGGCTTCTGACTACCCGTAACGACTGCCATAGATATTCGTGTGACAACCGGGACCGACAGCTTAACGTGCTCTCTGAGGCACGGAGGGGTCTTGATGTGTAACGAAACGGTCATCCATCCATAGACTGACCACGGCAAGTGCAGCTTAACCTTGCAGATTGTACAATCCGCGCAGTCGTTGCTTCGCTACGAGCCCCTCAGTGTCGTCTTTGTGTATGAAATAAAAACATTTATTTGTCTCTTATCATCACGATACTTCGCGGTGTTACATTTATCGACAAAGTCCCTTGAACGAATCCTGTTACATTTCGTACCTACCGCTGCCATCGAAATATGGGGAACCCCTTTGGTTTTAGACTTTTAAATTTTTAGTATTTGTTGTGATATAGCAACACATATTCTGAGAAAGATCAATCGGCTACCTATAACCGTTCAAAAGATACGGCCTTGTGACAGACAGACGGACGGACGGACAGCGTAGCGAGATTAATAGGGTCCCCTTTGGCACCCATTGGGTACGGAACCCTAAAAAAGTCTCAAACCAAAGGGGGATATACAAGAAACCTCGAAAAACATTTTTTTTTTCAACGTTTTTGTTCCTGCTCTATCTTCAAAACAGTAATACATACTCGCGTCAAAATTGGTCTGATTATAATGCATACTATGTTGTTTAGCAAAAAATAATAAAAATAGGGTAAGCATAGACATATGTAGTGGTACTTGCGTAAGAAAGAGATACAAAAATTTGTCTTGATGTCTTTCTTTGAACTCTCGTAAATTTAATCTGTTTCTATGGGGTATCAGGTTGATGGGTGGTACGGAACCCTTACTGCGTGAGTCCGACTCACACTTGGCCGGTTTTAACTTATATATTATGTGGCCGTTTACTGGTAGTAACTTAGTACTTTTCAGTTAAACATGCATGTTTTGTTGACATATCAAATATTATCGTTTCTTGCAACCAAATAGAAATATTTCACTTAATTGAATTTTCAAATTAGAAGCCTTTGGATTGGTAATCTAATAGTTTTTCGTGTTGTAAGCTATTTGATTTAAATATAAAGATTAAATAATTTCTCATATAACCTACTATCCAACTCCTTATAGGTAATCGATGAAAAAAATCTCAAAGTTCACGAATAATCGATATAAATATTCGATTAACTGACATGCGATGAATGTACAGGAAATCTTAGCCCTTTGGATAACGACGAAATAAAATTCGAATAAACTGTATTCAATTAATCAGTCTCTAACTAGAGAAAGTGCGGCCGAATTGAATAAAGATGTGAGTCGGTTAAAAACCCGTCGCCCTATGATTTAGGGTACAGGCAATTGGAATAAAAGTTATGTCGTGTTACTAATGACTTCTAATGAGTTTATAAAATACAAATAAATATATTCGTAGCATCAAAATATAACTACCTAAAGATTATAATAAAAACCGGCCAAGAGCATGTCGGGCCATGCTCAGTATTATAGGGTTCCTTGAGTAGGTCTACAAACGAATCAAATCGAATATTAATCATTGCTATTTTAGTTTTTGCAAACAGCGCCACCTAGTGCTAAATTTATGAAGCTAAATTTAAGATGTGTGTTTCTTTTTGTCATTTTTTAAAATAGAAAGTAACTAAAGGAGCATTATTTGCTATGATCATTTTTCTCTAAGGTCAATGACCTATGAACTAGGACGTCTTAAGTATTTTTCAGTTTTCTCACTATAACTCAAAAATTTATAATCACATTATACTCGAAATAATTTTAAAAGAGAGTTTTTATAAAGGTCTATCAATGTTGAAGACTATAAGTTTCTACGTTGCATAGTTTAGAAATGGCAGGGGGGGGGACACATTGCAAGCCACTTTGGCGAACTGTATTTCGCAGAGGGAATACCTGATAAAAAAGTTGTGTATGAAACATTACCTTCATTTTAGTAGACCTATTCAACGATACCCCACACGAGGGGGTGCAGCTAAAAAAATATTTTCATCGCCATTTCACATGTATGGGCGCCACCCCTAAAATACGTAATCAAGATTTTTTTATTCTTTTAAAATTGAGATCTATATCTATTCCATTTTTTGTCAAAATTTCATTCACTTATGTTTATAACTGTAGAAGTTATTAAGCGGTAAAGGATTAGGACAGACGGACAGACGGACAGACGGACAGACGGACAGACGGACGGACATGATGAAACTATAAGGGTTCCTTGTAGGACTTCGGAACCCTAAAAAGCTACCGTAAAATGCTCTAATTTTGCTCACAAGCCATACTTTGTTCAAGGCATCAACTTAATTTTTACACACACTTCATAACTGAACCAAAAGTTATTAGCGCTATTACAGTTTTAAAATCTCCCCAAGTACGGAAGCCATAGCTGTAATAGCTGTTTACTCAAAACAAAACTAGGCAAAGTTAGGACGCTGAAATTTTAATGGTTGTTTTTCCGAAAAGGGGTCATTGTACTCATCATTCTGAACAACTTTTACTATAGGACCAACCCTGAAATCACGAAAAATTCCCTTTTCGGAAAAACAACCATTATCAAAATTCCAGCTTGTAGAACGACTAAAGTCAAACATAATTTGTTAATATGTATGCAAGGGCTCTTCGAAACAGCTCACAAATTAACCCTTTGTACACAGAAGCCAATAACGGACGTCATGTTGGCTCAATAGTTGTTACGTTGGATATTAAAGCTCTAGGACAAGGTTCGATACAAAATAGCACAAGCAATGTACAAAAGCGATTGTACATTGCTTATTATTGAATACGAGAGGTCGCCTAATAGTCGGAGTTCGACCGTAATTAACACATTTTTTATGATTGAACTATGCTTTTCGGTCGTGTCGTATTTTTAGCTACATTATGATAATAGCTCATGTCGTGGGGTAAAGATTAGCCAGTCAGCAGGTTGGTAGCGGGGCTGACTGCCCAGGGTGCGCCGGACGATTAATTATATATCGTCACTCGTGGAGGCTCTTTAAATGCATCTGTTGACAAAAAAAGGAGAAAATGGTACTGAACTGTTTATTCTTTGCCTAATTTTTATATAGATTTACATTGTAGCCATAAACACAATAAATTCTGCTGACTTTTGATTCTCTATTTATTTATTTAATTTTATGTATTTTTCATCACATTGGGCAATCAAGTTGGTGAATGGTAACCATATTTCTTTTGACTGTGAAGTGAGCCAGTGAGTTGGCCATCGTGATAGATAATAATAGGAATAATACGAGTTTGGAAAAATCGCTGATTCTTGGTGATGACTCCATCTCTGACTCCATCTTTAACTTTACCATCATTATCAATCGCTCCTAGAATCATGCTGTCTTTGGTTGTACAATTTTCTTCATCTATAAAACCTTAATTTTACAGCACATTAGAACGTTGAATGCCTCTAAAAGTTCTCAAATACCCCCACAAAGGTCACGATAAACATAAACAACTTAAATCGTGTCCAATTAATCTGTAACTAAACGGGAAAAGTGTGAAAGGAGATGGACGAAACAAAACAGATGGTTGGTCAGGTACCTAGCAGCACATGGTCGTATCCTTCATAGTCTTCATCATCAGCACCAACAGTCTATCACATGCCACAAATCAATTACTTTTCAAAACTCATGACATTATTGTCATCACACCAACTCATTAGCTCACTTTACTAATTGGCTAAACCATTATCATCAACAGCTGTTGGAATCTACAGGCTATATATAAATTACTTATACGATAATCTTCGTCTATGTCATCTTACTTCATCAAGCGATTTAAAACATTTAACTCTTAAACCACCCCACAAAGATCACCATAAACATACCCAACTTAAATCGTGTCCAATTAATTTGTATCTAAACGGGGAAAGTGCGGACGGAGACGGACGAAACAAAAACAGATGGGTCGGTCAGTGCGGAGATGAGTTTCACCTATTACCGTTACTATTAAACTGTGATTAAACAAATACCGACACAGAGACGTTTCCTGTTTACTTAATTAGAGAACTTGTGCCTTATTGTAATGGTGCTGGTTCGCTGGTGTTAAGTTTCGTTAAAATGGAGTATCTGAGATAAGAAGTGAACGCAACACTTTATTTAAGTTAATCTTAGTTTTAAAATGATGTTCTACATAAAATGTTTAGTTCATTAAAGTTGGCCAGGACTTTTAGAGTCATAAAATTGTGAAGAATGTGTTTTAAACTTTAAACTAAAGTTGTGATAAAATGAGCTAAAGGATTTTCTATACCTTTAAAACATTACCATGTCTAAATGACAGACAAGTAGATAACGCACAGCCTAAACCGGTGGACCTAGAGATTCTAAATTTGGAAGAAATATTCCTTGACTATCGGCAAACGCAGCGTAGGGCACCACCCAGCCAGGTGGACTGACGACCTGAAGAAGGTAGCTGGGGGGTACTGGATGAGGAAGGCGGAGGACTTGGACTTGGCGAAGCTTGGAAGAGGCCTATGTTCAGCAGTGGACAGCTTAGGATTCTCAAAAGGGGTGGTAAAGTTTGTATAAAGAAAATACGGAAGCGAAGCCAAGGGAGTTAGCCGTCTAAAAAATCTATCTTGGTCTCTTTTTTCTAAAAAATAGGTGGGCAAACGAACGAGCGGGTCACCTGATGGTAAGCACTTTCTGCCACCTATGAACATCCGCAACACCAGGGGGGCCGCCGATGTCTTGTCGACCTCTTAAAAAGACGTACCTTTCTTCTACGTATTTCTAATTATTTATTTCTGTGAAATGAGTTTCACAGAAAAAAAATTAAAACGGAACCGACGTTGGCACACACCTAAGCTCTATGAAGATGACTCATATGTAAAGTTGGGAAAAACGACTTAAAATCGTAAGCGTGTTTAAACGTTGTGCTTTTTACTGCCAACGAATTTTTTTACGCTTTTGCCGCTTTTCGTTTTTCACTTCTAAAAAAATTGACTTTTATTTGTCTACATTACACTATTCTATTTACATTTAAACTATTTACAAAGTTCACTAAAAACTATACAAACAAACTACAATCGTCGCGTAATTACCAAGGAGAACATTCAAAAACGCATTCACTCATTGACGACGAAAAATAAACTAAGCGCCAAAGCAAAAGCAAATCAATCAATCAAGGTCAAAAACGTTTAAAATGTTTAAACGATACGAAAATAATCAACAAAATAAAAAAGTGCTTTCTCTAAACAAATTTTACGTAAACGAATAAAATTTAATTCTGCCGGTTTCAAACCACCACCAGTCAACTTTGAAATTGAGTCTTATGTTCATAGAAATAAGGTTACATTTCAATCGTACTATTAAAAGCATAAGTTTGGTTTACGAAAAAGTCTAAACGAAATCTGCTTTAATCACAAAGCGTGCTTATACGCTTTTTTTTTAATTAGACTTTTTTAAGCGCTTTTTGTTTAAACGCCCACTTCTACTCATATGTACAACAATGTGCAGAAAGACGGAACAGCTATTCTGTAAGTAAATCAATCAAATCACAAATCGATGACTCCTAAGATTTATAAAAGCGGCCGACCAATCCAACAATCGATATCTTGTTCACAATTTCTGAAAATGACAATTCCGTCTGCAAAGTTTATTAACTGCCAACTTGTCAATTAATATTGTTTATAACAACGTGAATTCTTTAAAGAATACTAAGGTGAATGAAGTCAAACAAATTACTCTTGAGATAAAATTTATTTCAAATTTCTAAAAATGTTCATTGACTTTATCTGTTGACGACGTATCTCTCAAGAAATCATTTATTACACCAAACTCAAATTACCAAAAGGCACCACAGCTCAAGTTCATTATTATTTTAATCAGATTAAAGGGCGCTCGTCTTAACCCTTCCCTCACAAACACTTTCAGTCGACATTTTGAACACAACTTTCTCAGAATAAAATATAAGGCAATGTTTAATATACCATTGTTTAGCTAAGTTATCGTTAGTGATAAGTAATAACTTTTATGAAGCTGTTTGTTGATTGTGAATTTTATTTTAATGTTAGTGCAGACAGTTTTAGTAGAGCTTCAAAGTAGAAGTAGAGCTCCTTGTGAAGGAACTCGTATGGACTACCACCGTACCTACTTCTGACACCAAACAGTGATGCTTGCATTGGTGTGTTCCGGTGTGAAGGGTACGGGTGCCGGTGAATTTACAATCACACGAGACTTGCCATCTTCATGTCTCAGTTTGGCGAACCGACTTGCGGTAACATTTAGACAGTCTAGGTGGTATTGCAGTTGTTATGGGCAAAGGTAGCCGCTTAAAATCAGTAGGTGGGACTTTAGCTCGTTTCACTATCCTATAGAAAAATAGCAGTCTACTTTTCTTTGCAAGTTTTGAATTAACAAAGGTTTTTACAAAAATCTCTAATGAAGTTTGTACATTTATTTTGTAGTATTCCATAGAAAGGTAATTGTCATGCCTGACTATCTAATACTCCTTCCTAGATAAAGATGCCTTAAAAGTTTATTGAATAACCATATGGTAAACCGAACAAAACCCTATAATGGTAACCCTTTTACTAGGTTTCAAGCATAGAACCCATTCAAGGGGGTATTAAGGGGTTAAAGGTAACCTCATAAACGGCTTACCCCTTCGAAAGGCTTAACTCTTAACAGGGATTGTACGGTCTCTGGTTGACCGTCGGTAGTTGGCCCAGTGTATAAATTACTGAATTCCCTGCTCTACCAGCTTCCATTATGTAGCGACATCCACCAGCGCTTATCGGCGTCAGCTTCTATATACCTGAACGCGGCCTTAGGCTTCTTTGGTAATAACCAAATCAACTGATCTAATCATAGAACTAGTATTTCCGAGTAATTAGGTAGCAGAGGTCAGATATAAAATTTGAATAGATAAATAATTGCATCTTGTTAGACTGGAAGCGAACTTTTAGTCCTCAATACTCCTCAACATACCTGCAGACGAAACGACTCATAACCATATCGACTAATAAGTACATTCCGCACGTTAGTGGTTTGGTAACAGCTTGACCTTGACAGCGTCTTTATTTCATCAGCAGTAAGGGTGGTTTTCCTAATTCAAATGTTATTGGTGTGCAGTCGACTGTACTATTTAGGGTGGATTTCCATTAGAGCCTTATGAGGGAGCTAAGGGTTGAGCTAATAAAATAACCCTAAATAGGATTACTTCATTTTGCTATCCTGACACAGCACAGCTTCGCTATTGGTGGATTTTTCCTTACTTAGTTTCCTCGCATAGATTTGGTTGAAAGCCACTCTTAAATAAAATAGTTAAGGCTCGACGCATATTGAACTCATCTTTGCACACTACACAGCTAAGTGCCAAGCGGCGCGTTTATGTCTTTTGTTTGCAAATAGTTACCACTGGGTGACGGGTAGTATGCGGTGCGGCAATATTTTACAAAACTGTCTACGCATTGTGCTGTGCGTGGGCTGGTTTTAATATACGGCCTTTCCAAATCTGTAACATATCTCGTCCCTCACCATGAGAAACTGATGTAACTGGCATCAAGAAAATTGTTCAGTGCAACGTATTTTCGGTTTGGTATCAACATTTAACGATTTTATAATTTTTGATTTACGCATTCTACCTAGAAAATAAAAGAATATTATGATAAGTACCTATATTTTTACTTCATATGGTATGACATTTTATTATTTTACTTCATCTATATGAAGTAATGTCATGACTTACGGTGCCGAGACGTGGACACAGACAGTTGGGCTAGTCCATAAATTCAAAGTCGCTCAGCGAGCTATGGAGCGAGCTTGCTTGGAGTTTCTTTGAAGGATAAAATCCGTAACGAAATATCCGGGAAAGAATTTGAGTGACCAACATAGCTTGTAGGATCAGTAAGTTGAAGTGGCAGTGGGCTGGCCATGTCTGTCGAAGGACCGATGGCCGCTGGAGCAGACGAGTCCTCGAGTGGAGACCGCGAATCGGCAAATGACCGATAACCGAATGAACGTAGCTGGGGGGGGACTGGATGCGGAAGGCAGAGGACCGAGTGTTGTGGCGCAACTTGGGAGAGGCCTATATCCAGCAGTGGACTGCGATAGGCTGAGTTGATGATATGAAGTAAAAGAACGAGTTACAACAAACTAACAAATAATCAGTTTAATTTTAGATACGTCTGCGGTATACATCAACCCGCACTAGGCCAGCGTGGTGGACTAAGGCCTTAGCCTTCTCGTAGCGAGAAGAGGCCTGTTCCCAGCAGTGGGACAGTAATGACCTGGTTATGTATGTATACTATGTATATCTCGAAAACGATGTTATTTACATACACGATATTTTTTGACGATGAAAAATCGTCACAAAATATCGTGTATACAATACAAATGGATGCTGGTGCTGAGTTCACTTTCGACAAAACTGTCAGCTACGTCTGTTTGTCATACAAAAGAAAGAATCAAACCAATTCATCACCACATTTCCAAAGTCACTTAACCAGATTCATTAACACGCAGAACTGGAGTAAAGAGATTCGTCACAAGCCCTTAGCGTAATCGATTGAGTAAGATCCGTATAAATTGTTCAGTGAACTAATATCGAACCGATTGCACCTGTGAAATTGACCGTGGCTATCCGTGGCATTCACAGTGAAATTGCGAGGTCGCGTTGCCTATTATGCTCTTTAATGTGATAATGTTGTACAACATAATAGAATAAAGTGGAAAATGTCATGAATAAAAATCATGTATGAAATGTTTAGTACGATTTAAATTGTGGAAAGAAAATATCGCTCACGAGCAGGATTCGAACCTGTGACACCTGGCTCAATAAGCTACCGTGAACACTGCTCGTGGTATCGAAATTCTCATCCACTTGGCACGTCATTGGGTGACGTCAGCGATATCTTATTAAGAAACAGTGTTTCTTAACCGACTCGACTAACTTTATTTACCTAACTTTACTATTTTATTCCATAATTAAATCGCATATCAACGTAAAACAAAATTTACCCGAAACAGCTTAATAAAATCACTTAAAATATACGATGTTAAGAAAATATATCAGCAAAAGGCTACGAAAGCGACTGAACTTCGTTATAAAGTAACACCTCGGTCTTATATTACGAACATAATTTCGTAAAAAAGCACCTCATTACTTTCTTCGGCAAGTGAAAAGGGGAAAATATGAACGAGCTAGCACTTACCACGTTGGATAAAAGGATAGAAAATCTCATATATTTTAATAATGTTAACATAAATTGAGTCGTATTTAAATGAAAAGCTGTGATGAAAATACATTTTATATTTAGAAAGAAAAGTACAACTCATCCAGAAGGATGAGGGATGTGGCGTTTGATCAGGGGTATAACAGGAATATTGTACCTCTGATCCATCGACCATACACTCCAATAGATGCCTCATATAACAGATGATTGATGTCTGTCAACACATCATCATCATCATCATTTCAGCCGAAAGGCGTCCACTGCTGTCGGTCGGTCCTGCGCTTTCCGCATCCAGTGGATTCCCGCGACCTTTACCAGGTCGTCGGTCCACCTTGTGGTGGGCCTTCCCACGCTGCGCCTTCCAGTACGCGGTCGCCACTACAGAACTTTACTGCCCCATAGGTCATTCGATCTGCGAGCAATGGGCCCCGCCCACTACCACTTAACTTTGGCAATTCTTCGGGCTATGTCAGTTGCCTTCGTTGTCCTGCGAATCTCCTCATTTCTGATTCAATCACGCAGGGATACTCCGAGCATAGTCCATTGCCCATTGCCAACACATCAGTCTAATAGATTTAACGTAGGTCGCCACAATTCGCCACTTGAAAACTTCAAATTAGTTTCCACCACTTATGTGAGCCGTAAAAACTTCGGCGTTAGTGATTAGCCAATAGCCGCCTTAGTTAGGGCCAATCGTATTACAGTACTTCTTCATACCTCAGCTAGTTGACAGAATTTACTGTACGCATGACATTCAACATTAGGCGTCTATTAGGCTGTATCGTCAAAACTCTTCTTCTTCTTCGTGTCAATACTCTGATCAAACGCCTTCTGAAAAAATCACTAAAGTTAAATTCCATAATTCCGCGAACCAAACGCGTTTACTACAATGATATTTAAAAGTCAGTTATACTTCTGAGCTCGCAATCTAAAGACTCGAAAACGTCCTAATTAGGACGTTTTTCTATTAATCCGTGTCAAGTAAGGCACTGACAGTGACAAAAAAAACTAAAATACCGTCGTGTGTGTACAGAAAGTATTCCAATTATGTCACGAAAGTAACTTCAAGTAATCAACTTACTTACTTTTTACTAGATTATGTGTATTGTGCTGTCGCTGCGTATGGAACATTTTTTTCGTTGATTTTGTTAGGGTATCGTGCCTCAGAGAGCACATTAAGCTGTTGATCCCGGTTGCCATACGAATATCTATGGCAGTCGTTATATAGTCAGAAGCCTGAAAGTCTGACAACTGGTCTAACCTTAGGATGTCGGAAATCATCTTCCTCGCCTTTTCCCAACTATTTTGGGGTCGGCTTCCAGTCTAACCAGATCCGGCTGAACATCAGTATTTACACGGAGCGACTGCCATCAGAACCTCGCAACCAAGTTACTGAGTAATACTGACATTCGGAGGTTAAACCAGTTGTTAGACTTTCGGGCTTCTGACAACCCGTAACGAACTGCTATAGATATTTGATGGCAACTGGGACCGACAGCTTAACGTCACGTTTCGATGTGCAACGTAATGGTCTCCCATCCACGGACTGACCGCGGCAAGTGTAGCTTAGCCTCACAGATCATACAATCCATACGGTTGCTACCCTTAAGATGTCGGCATTACTCAGTAATGGGTTGCAGAGGTTTGATGGCATAAAATACTGATGTTCAGCCGCATCTGGTTAGACTGAAAGCCGACCCCAACATAAAATTGGGAAAATGCTCGGAGAAAAGTCAACACAACGACCAAAGCTAAACATAAATGTTCTATACAAAACTGACGCCTCCTCTCTTACAAGTTACAAAATCCATTACCAAAATTGGTAACCCATTCAATCATAAACAATGACGAACTAATGAATGAACTTTGAAGACGTAACTTTTTCAACTAAACGCTTTACTGGTCAATGTCAAGGTCGCGTGCTACCGATGTCTGCGGCCGCGCAGTTGACGCAACACGCCTGCGCGGAACGGAACCATGCTATACCGTTTTACCCAGTGAACGAGTAA
The DNA here is from genome assembly GCA_949699075.1 of Asteroscopus sphinx. Taxonomy (NCBI): domain Eukaryota; kingdom Metazoa; phylum Arthropoda; class Insecta; order Lepidoptera; family Noctuidae; genus Asteroscopus; species Asteroscopus sphinx. The sequence goes on from OX453013.1 coordinate 21,577,295, forward strand.
AATCGTATAAATTATGGGATTATGAGATCGAATGTGTTTGTTAGTGGCCATGTGCAGTTAGATGTTCTTTATTTAAATAGATTTGGTATTTTTGGTTTTTTGTTTGTTCCATATTTCAATCTTATTTCAATAAGAAAGTGGAATACTTAATAAATTTTAGGAAGCCTATTAAACTCTTTTTTATGTTATGACTAGCTGAGCCCGTGGTTTCATTCGCTTCATGTTTTCGTGCAGGACGTGGTCTGTGTGCCAAATTCATCCATTCAGCCGTTTCAAAGCGATTGAAAGAAAGAAATAAAATTATTTATTTGCGTCTAGCGTGATGCACAAAATCACAAAAAAAAACCACAGGAACTAATAATCGAAAAAGGTGGTAAAATATGTGTCATATCCGCGCAAAACGGCCATCGCTCAATAAAATTTCTGTGCCACATGCACGGAGCAGAGCCACAGCGCTGGTTTTCAGCGACAACCAAACTAAAAAACAAATAAACTAGCAGAAATGCATACTTTCCATTTATAATTATTTTAATTAATTATATTTTAATTTTTATTTATTTTGGTAGGCCACGGCCCATGGCTTGCGACCACCCACCGGGAAAAAACGTGCTGCCAAGCAACCTAGTCGTGTTCCGGTAGGTTGCCCGGTGTAGCTTGAGAGGATGGGTCGAAATATTTCACTGCCATCTCACCTTTGCTGGGCAAGCGTGAACCATCGTTGACCGCACCATCGCATCAAGTGAGGTGGCGATCAAACGCAAGCCCGTTAAGTATAAAAAAATATATAATATTAGTAGGATTTTTATCATCATAGTTATAGATCTACAAAAGGTGAAAAGTGAAAACACATAGGTAGTTATTTTATATCCGTGATAGCTCATCACACTTATACACACGTATACCTGAACAAAATTAAGTACATACTACTTTTATTTACTGATCCATAAAATACGAATATAAAGAAAAACTTTTTCCAAGACTACATAACATAGTATCGCGCAGACTTCCGTCTGAGGGCGGGCAGCTGACCGGCCCACTTTGGCGCTCCGCTCTGAATACGTCGGTTCCGCACCAGACCAGTACGAGTTCGTGTATTTATCATAATACTATGTTTATTTCTACTATTTTCTTTTGGAAATCTAGGCTTTAGCGAAGTTTATGTATGGCGGCCCTGTTATAAATGACACGCGCTGCTTGTGTGAGAATTTCAATTTGAGAAAAACGGGTTCGAAAGTTTTAATCTTTATTAACTTCAGGTTACATTGAAATATAATCCATCCATCCATATTACTATTATTAATGTGAAAGTAACTCTGTCTGTTTGTTTGTTACCTTTTCTAGACTAAACCTCTGAACCAATAGTAATGAATTTGAAAGCGATAGCCCACAAGATACACAGTTCCCAAGGGATACGTCTTTCTGTGATAAACCGAATTACAGGCATGCGAAGCAGCGGACAGAAGCTAGTACGTCAGTGGTAACAGTTTGACATTGATAGCGCCTTTATTTCGCAGTAGTAAGGGCGGTTTTCTAATTCATGTGTAACCACTGTCATGCAGTCGACTGTACTTTATAAATGTGAAAGTTACTCTGTCTGTTTGTTACCTCATCATGACTAAGCTACTGAACCGATTTTGATGAAACTTGGTACAGAAATAGTTTGGAACCCGGAAAAAGACATGTGCTACTCTTACTCGCGATGAGCGTCATCCATGCAGGCGAAGCCACCGGCAACCTCTTGTATCGAATAGTTTGGTAACGGCATGCGGCATTAGTAGGTATCTACTAAGCTTACATCAACTAGAATATTTTGCGTTATGCTATCACAAAACGCTGTATCCCGGTTTGCAGTGTTTTGTCATCGCTGGGTTGATGGTTGGATGTACTCGTTTTTATTTTCAGCATAGTGATTTGAAGGAATTTCATCATCATCATCATCATTTCAGCCGAAATACGTCCACTGCTGGACATAGGCCTGCCCCAAGCATCGCCACAATGACCTGTCCTGCGCCTTCCGCATCCAGCATGAGAGAATTTAAGTCGCATAAATTTGATTGCCTTTGCTTGGAACCCTTGGACTGTTGACTAGGCTGTAGCTTTCATTTGTAGGATAATATATATTCATTAGTGAATGAATTGTTAAATGTAGTAATTGATATAAAATTGTGAACTTATTATGTGCTTTAGTGTTAAAAAGCCTTCACTGTATGTCATTATTATTACACAATTTCAAATAAAATCTGGCATTTGGCAAATTTTCATTTGGCAAACTTCGCCGAGTCTTCAAGACAAAGGTCTTCAACCAGTGCGTCCTGCCAGTCATGACTTACGGTACCGAGACGTGGACACTGACAGTTAGGCTAGTCCACAAATTCAAAGTCGCTCAGCGAGCTATGGAGCGAGCTATGGAGCGAGCTATGCTTGGAGTTTCTTTGAAAGATAAAATCCGTAACGAGATTATCCGGAGAAGAACCGGAGTGACCGACATAGCTTGTAGGATCAGTAAGCTGAAGTGGCAGTGGGCTGGCCATGTCTGTCGAAGGACCGATGGCCGTTGGAGCAGACGAGTCCTTGAGTGGAGACCGTGAATCGGCAAATGCAGCGTAGGGCGCCTCCCTGCCAGGTGGACCGACGACCTAAAGAACGTGGCTGGGGGGGACTGGATGCGGAAGGCAGAGGACCGAGCGTTGTGGCGCAACTTGGAAGAGGCCTATGTCCAGCAGTGGACTGCGATAGGCTGAGTTGATTGAAATAAAATCTTACGATGTGAAAATTTCAAAGAAATGAGTTCACAAATGGATTTTTCAGTAAACCAACGAACGAATTTCCTTTTGAACATGAGTGCAATTTACGGAGGATGTGATAATATTGAGCTCATAAGGATTTCACCGCATATACAACTTTATTCTTAGTTTATACTAAATTTCTTACTGAATTTCTTACTTTTTGGTACTGAAACGTGGTCGCTCACAATGGGCCTGATAAGAAGGCTCAAAGTCACTCAAAGGGCAATGGAGAGGGCTATGCTCGGAGTGTCCCTGCGTGATCGAATCAGAAATGAGGAGATTCGCAGGAGAACGAAAGTAACCGACATAGCCCGAAGAATTGCCAAACTTAAGTGGCAGTGGGCGGGGCACATTGCTCGCAGAACGGATGGCCGATGGGGCAGTAAAGTTCTGGAGTGGCGACCGTGTACTGGAAGGCGTAGCGAGGGTAGGCCCCCCACAAGGTGGACCGACGACCTGGTGAAGGTCGCGGGAATCCGCTGGATGCGGAAGGCACAGGACCGATCATTGTGGCGATGCTTGGGGGAGGCCTATGTCCAGCAGTGGACGTCTTTCAGCTGAAATGATGATGATGACTAAATTTCTTAAGGGGTTATTGTACTCATCAATATGAACATCTTTTATTATGGGAATAAACCTAAAATCGCGAATAGTTTACTCAAGGCTTTCTGTAAAGGTAGGTTAAGGTCATCGACTCCATTTAGAAGAGCTGGGTCTAATACATATGTGACCTAATTAATTTATAACCACAAAGATTAACTGCAACAATCTAAAGACTTATATGGAGAAGAAAGTTATTTCTCATTCTACAAGTTAAATTTTAATTAAGTAAGTCATATTTCGAAAAAAAAAAAAAATATATAAACCTTTGGCACGTAATACGTTGACATTAAATCAAAATACATTGTTACATCATTTTCACAACTCAATAAAATTAGCGGAATAATAATAATCGGTACTAAATATAATTACGACTTTATTATTATCTAATAATATAACGTAAGGTTTTAAATGCAAAATAGTCTTACTTCATTTGTGCACCGCTCTCCATACGTTAGACATTAATGAGCTATGTGTTTCATATTATCATGAATATCAGTGGTTATTGTACATTCGCCCATACTCCTTTCATTAGGTCCGACGTGATTTGCATTTGAACAATAGGTCGACGCCTAAATATTTCATTATTCGCTGGTTTTGCATAATAGTTGCCATAATTGCAGGTCATAGGTTACACTATTACAGTAATAAACAGCCTTTTTGTACATGGACACTATACGTGTGGTCCTATGAGTCTGGTTCCCAGATTGGTGGTTCTATGAGTTTGATCATTGCCAGAGTTTGGCCAGTAGATCATTGCACTAAAAAAGAGCGGCAAGAAAAAAAAGATGTGTTATCAGTTATCAGTACGGTCGTGCGCTCAAAATAAATAAAATAAAGTTGGTCTAAGTACCATAATTTTATTGCAGGTCGTAGGTTACACTATTACAATAATAAACAGCTCAATTGTACAAGGACACTACGCGTGTAGTCCTATGAGTCTGTTGCCTAGATTGGTGGTCCTATGAGTTTGGTCAGTGCCAGAGTTTGGCCAGTAGATCATGGCACTGCAAAAGAGCGGCAAAAAAATGGTCTAAGTACGATACCTACTTATTTTTATAAACGTGAAATAAAAAGTATCAAGTCCATATTTTCATGTTACCAGATTAACACATCAATCGATTTTTTTAGTGTCGCGCTTTTGTATGCCATAATTCATTGGCCAAACTCTAATAAGTTTTAAAATTGAAATTTTCAGTAGGTTGCAGTACGGATGTTCACATTTTCACTGGCTCATTTCCTGTTACCATAATGGACAATAATTAAGTCATACACCTATTTAAAGTATAAGAGAGCACCCATGCTGCCTACGCCTTTGAGGAACACCATAATTATGCGATGTTAAAAAAACTAATTATAATTAATTATCAATAACAAACATACCGTTTTCTTCGAAACACAAAACCAGCGAACAGCAATCAAAGTCAAACAATGTTCCAAACACAACACAGTTCGCACACAAAAACGTTCCACAGATTTTTTCAAAAAAAAAAAGTTGTAAAAGTAAAGCGCACGTGCGCGTGAGTCGCGTGTTTGTGCGGATGCGGCGGTGCGCACGCGGCGGTGGGAGAGTGACAAGTGGATACTGCGCAGGTGCCAAGCCAACCTCCCTCTAACAAGGTCGCGTCCCCCTCTCTTCACACCCATTTCTCCCGGAGAAAGTCTGCCTACATACATACCAAATTTTCGAACCGATTGAGCCAACTGAATTAACTTGGTACAGAGATGATGAATGAAATGTGTGTAAGGTCATCGTGTGGGCTCGCTTTATCTCGGGATGCTTCATGTCTAATCCGTATGTGTCAGTACAGATTACAGTATCTATCTTGTCTTCGAAGGAGATCGTCTTCGCAAAAAAGATTTCGATTTTCTTTCGAGCTGCGCCTATCGAATTTCTGATTGTGAAAAGAGAAATTATACCTTGACGTAGTCTTAGAATTTCGTAGTACAGACGTTTGTGTAATTTGATAAAATGTATGATTGCCTAGATGAGCTCTGATTTATGTAGCAGCTTATAACCAAAAGAAAGATGAGAAAAGGATATAAAAAATAAATAGCGTCATCATACATTTGGTTACAACTTTCATTCCATATTCATTAACAACATCTTAGGAACTAATTTTATTGTCAATCATATATTACGTATTCATTCAGTATCATAAATAACAAGACACTTAAATAAATAAATATTTTTGGGATATTTTTACACGGCACCATCTAGTCCCAAACTAAGCAGAGCTTGTGCTATGGGTACTAGACAATGGATATAATACTTATATATATTTTTTTTTTGTAAATACATACTTATAATACATAAGCAACACCCAGACCAACACAAACACTTATGTTCATCACACAAAATATTTGTGTCCTGTGGGAATCGAACCCACGACCTCGGGATCAGCAGTCCGACACTCGAACCACTAGACCACAGAGGTTGTATACGATCTTATTACTGCTCATTTGAAGCCACGCTATCCACACATTTCTGATACACTTTGTATTTTCACATCTTGTAAGCTAGTTCTCTGTCAAATGTTTGAGGAAGAATCGAAATCGGTTCACAAACTTGTTATCCTCAAATCAAAAAGAAACTTCATTCACACTCTAATCGCTAATATGCTTAGTGCTTGAAGTATTATCCCCATAATTCACATCTCTGGATTATACACATGTGTAAAATATCACGCGCCATCCATTTTCTCCGGGCGAGTCTTACGATAAATACTGCCTCGTTAATTATTTAAGCCGAGACTAATATTTTGATACATGTCCTAGGCTTCTACTTGGAATAAGCTATAGATTAGTGTCTTGTTATAAAGCGAGGACATATGTTTTTATTTTATTACTAAGGGATTTAGAAATTGTTTTGATACTATGTGATATGATCATGCGTCTGACTTTGTGTTCAATAGGTTTTGTAGGGTATTGTAGGTACCGAACAACTTTATTGATATGCTGATATGATAATTATAAATGATACGAGTCCTTTGATGACCAATAGTTTATTGCACTAAATTAACACCAAAGTTCAGGCAGAAATACTAAAGAATAAATGATATTGATATGATATTGATAGGTATATGAGAACACACGGCGCGTTCGATGATCGGTAGTGAACTAACTTAAAAATAAATGAAAATGAATTATGAATGTTGGCGGATAATGCTGACGCGGGTTGTACATTAATTTCGCAATGTTCGGTAGCACCGTACAGGTTTCATATAACAATGTAACTATTTGGTACTACTAATGTCCTCCTGGCCGAATTTATGGTCACGGCGGCCAATCTCAACGGAGACTGTCTGATCTGCGCGGGACATATTATAGTGCACAAGTGTGTGCGAAAACACAGGTGCACTGGTGCACTCTTAATTTCCTCACTCTCATGTTCCGATGGGACGGGCAGTCTGACACGACTGGAGAGAGATCAGGTACAGGACCGAGGGTGTAGCACCGCCAACTTCAAGAAGGAAGAAGAAGGAAAGAAAGGAATTTCACAGTAGAAATTTTCTTGACCAAAAAATCCCAGTAACACTTTTTGCCCGACCCGGGAATCGAACCAAAGACCTCACAATCTGCGGTTGAACCCGTCACCTCTAGACCACTGAGACAGTCGGTACATAGTAATCGATGTCCACTTTTGGTTATGGGTATCCCTAGAAATAGAGATACATTCAGGATGAAGCCTATTTTCTATATAAGGCAATGTGCTTCATGACTTCAGATTTTTTACACTTTTTTGCTACTTTACACTACCTGAGGTATTTGGGCTGTAAATTTGAAAACAGGTGAAAATCGGATCGTTATTCTCAGTACGGCTTTACGTGGCATTTTCATTTACGGACCACGAGAAATTAAAAATACTGCTAATCTTTAGGATGAAAGTATTTCCCAGTAAGGGTTACAGGGGTCTGATGGCAGTTGTTCCAAGTATAATACATAACTTTCTTAACAAGTAAAAACTAAATCAAATTCTGTTCATCCGTTTGGGAGCTAGGAGGCCACAGACAGACACACAGATACACACGTCGAATTGTTCCGAACAATACTTATAAATTAATGAACTGTAATAACCATTGACAGATCAACAAAAATATATTTAATCGCCTGCTTAAAACATTATGAATATCATGTCATTTGAATAAATTGTGATGAATTGATAAGATATGTATTCAATGCAAAAAAATTGTATACCGTTATCTTGAATCTATGTTCATTGTATATTAATGTAATGATTGATGAAGAATTTCGCGTGATGTCTCAATTCGAACCTTTGCTTAAGTAAAGCTTTAGCGAAGTCATAATATATTTAGAGACGGAAATTGCTCCTGATGGATTAGGCTGAGCCGAATAAAAGTAAAACCTTAATCATTTTTGTGTATGTTTTAAGTTAAATGAATTGAAAAAAAAAGTGAGTTTTGTTATGAAAAATCACAAATGGTAGTTGAATTTTATCACTTTCCTCGTAGTTCGACTATGTACGTGGGACACTCAGAAAGTTTTGCGAAACTAAAAAAAATTGTTCTATACGTACATATATTTTTATCAAATCTTTTCAAAGTACTTTCCACCAGCCTCTATACAAAGATTCATGCGCCTAAACCAGTTTTCAAAACACTTTTTCCAGTCCGCCGCAGACACCTCGTTTACAGCCTGCTCGAACGCAGCCAGCGCATCTTCCGGCGACGAAAATTGTATCCCTTTGAGCTGATTTTTTATTTTTGGGAATAAAAAGAAGTCACACGGTGCTAGATCAGGGCTGTAAGGAGGGTGACCCAGGAGTTTGACTGGCGTGCTGTCCAGGAAGTCCCTCGTTTTGAGTGCGGTGTGCGCAGGTGCATTGTCGTGGTGGAGCAGTAGCCCGCGGAGCCCTGTGTTTGGTCGCTTGTTGCTTATAACAGAGAAAACTTCTGACAAACATTTGGTAGTATACCATTCGGCATTAATGCTTCTTTGATCCCGTAAGGGAATTGATACCAAGTGGCCAGTCAAATTACAAAAGCTAGCGATCAAAATCTTACCCCCGCTTCTAGATCGCTTCACTTTGGTAGGCGTTGGCTCATTTTGAAACACCCAAACAGTCGACTGGCGCTTGGTTTCTGGGTCGTATTGATAAATCCAGGACTCATCACCTGTAACGATGTCGTAAACACGCAGAGACGAGCCTGCTTCAAATTTGTTAAGCATATCACGGCACCATTCCACCCGGGCCTGCTTCTGAGCATCGGTGAGGTTGTGCGGCACCCAGCGTGATACTATCCTCCTCACGCGAAGATGGCTGTGTAGAATCTCGTGAACGCTTCCCGATCCAATCTTCAATATGTGTTGAATCTCCTGATATGTAATTCGCCTATTGTCTTGGATTAAATTTTTCACTGCTAGCACGTTTTCTTCGGTAACAGCCGTCAAAGGGCGACCGCTTCTTTCGTCATCCCCCAAAGTTGGTCGACCGCGCTTGAATTCGTTATACCAACGATACACGGTTGCCTTGGAAGGGCCTTCATCCATGAATGCCATTTGAAGTCTATCGTACGATTCATCCGGTTTCAGGCGACACTTGAAATCGTATAAAATCATAGCTCTAAAATGTTCCCGGCGCAGATCCATATTTCAGTGAGACACAATACTTTGAATTAACTCGCAAAAAATGTGGAGGGAAATTTTGAAATTGGAACTTACTTATTTTTACTTATAAATAATCATATTTTCGAAAAACATTATAACTGGCCAGTCTCCCATATATAAAAACTTTTTTTCGCAATACTTTCTGAGGGGCCTGGTATAGAATCGCACGACAAGCATTTAGAAGTCCGCATCGTTCGACCGATCGTAATATAAGGACCTGGGAAATCCTCGTCGTTCGATCAATCGTACCACGCCTACTTGGGCTACTTGGAAAATGTCAGTCCGCATGGTTCGACTTTGGAATCGGACGACAAGGATTCACAAATCCGCATCGTTCGATTGATCGCACCATAAGGATTTAAAATTCCTCATAGTTCGATTAATCGAACTGTGCGATCGAACCACGCGGCCGGAAGGATTTATATCGACAAAATCTATTTTCATTTATTATGTATTAGCCTATGCCCGCGACTTCGCCCGCGTGAAAGTCGTTTACCGCGTATCCCTCGGAAACTGTCCATCTTCCCGGGATAAAAAAGTAGCCTGTATGCCTGTATGTTAATCTGGGTTATGTTCTAACTGTATGCCAAATTCCATTAAAATCCATAAAGTTTTTGTGTGGAAGAGTAACAAACATACATCTATACATCCTCACAAACTTTCACGTTTATAATATTAGTAGGATAGGATAGGATTTGCTCGTGACTGCCGTGGCCTCACTATTGGGACACATCCGAAACCTAGCGCTGCAACATTTCGGTGTTGTAGCATAAGCTGAGATGGAACTGGGGATGAGACGAGACAAACTTCAGCAATAATGGTATGTACAACCGACACAATAATCGCATTTGGTCCAGGGAGAATCCCTTACGTATCCGCGAGACTAATAATCAAGTGCGTTTTTCGTTCAACTGTTGGTGTGGGATTGTATAAAACTGGGTCCTCTTAGTACATTTTTACGAAGGGCATTTGAATACGGAAAGGTATTTAGAAATACTTGAGATTTTGAGAAATGAGATAAATAATCTTCCGGTTGCAGACCGACAGAAACTTACTTTTCAGCAATATGGGGCTCCGGCTCATAACAGTCACAGAACAAGGGACTATCTCAATGAACACTTTCATTCCTGGATCGGGACAAATGGACAAATAAGATGGCCGCTGAGATCCCCAGATCTAACCCCGTTACTTTTTTTTTATAGGGTTATGTAAAAAAATAGTTTACAAAAACCAGTATGAAAGTGTCCACGAGCTACAAGCAGAACTTAGACGTATAATTCTAAATATCCACCACAACAAGATAACAAAATCGACAGGGAGCGAAATAATCAAAATAGTGCGACTTTGTATTCAACAGGAAGGGACTAATTTTGGGCATTTGATAAATTGATTAATTTTGTATTAAAAATGTTAAAATTCATGGTCTTCCTTTTATTTGTGACACTATGTTCTTTAGCAAAAAATAATGCTTATGATGAAGCCTTTCGATCGGTATGATAAAGCTACAGGTTGATTATTTGTCTCATGTAACGGGTTCGATTTCCGGTTCAACCATGTAATTATTTAAATATCTATGAATGCAGTTTAAATTGTTTTTTAAATTCAAATAATGTCTTCTTTCAGAAAATGGGCCTTCTACAATATTCAAGGTACCTACTTTCCCTCGATATCTGTGGGACGACCTGTATAATTTTTTTAAATTTTAAATATCATTTTCAGCTTTGGTTTAAAGTTTTACGTATAATGTGGGATTTTGAAATAAAAACTAAACTTAACTAAACTTTGCCCGGGTCGGGCAAAGTGTTATTGGGTTTTTTCATTAGGAAATTCTCAGTAGCAGCCTGGAGTCTGGATTTGTGCCCGGTTAATGGCAATAGGCTCACCCCCTATTACATGGGACTATAACATAACTGGCGAAATGTGGGCGTACTATATTACACCCCTGCCTACCCCTTCGGGGAAATACAGGCGTGATGTTATGTTTATGTTGTTGAAATAAAAATGTGATTTGGAAAGCTATAAGGTTCTGACAGACAGGCAAATAGAGAGACAGACAGACAGATGGACAAAGTGCTGAACAACCTAGTTAACTAAGTGACCTCGATTCGCTCGGTCAATTAAAACATTACTACAATTTTAATGACACCAAACAAGTGCTGGTACAGTTGACTGCATGACAGTGGTATCACTTGAATTAGACAACCACCCTTAGTGCTTACGAAATAAAGGCGCTGTCAATGTCGAACTATTACCACTGACGAGCGATCGACCGTACAAAAATAATAACCAGCAATAAATCCTTATTCCGAATAACATGACAGTTGTATCGATATTAATCTGCAATACTAATCGCTAACAGATAACAACTCAATAATCCCCACGAAGCATGCAAATTAATCCTCGGTCACAAAAGAGTCGATCGATCACGATGACAAGATACACTGAAATGATACAGTAATCACTATTCAATCTACTATCATTAAAAACGGCCAAGTGCGAGTCGGACCCACGCACCGACGGTTCCGTACTTCCCTTTGATGCATAAAAAGTTATTGATTGTGATTTCCTTAGTTTGGAGAAGCGGTGCAATTCACAAAATTTCGAAAAGTTTCTGTTTCCGATGTGAAATTTGACCGGCAATCGAAACAAAACGATCACTTCCTGCAACCACGAACGCTGTAAAGCATTCGAAACGTCAGGGAAACCAATTTTAATAATAATACGCAATGTAATCCGGTTAAACTTGTTTTATTATGAAACAAAACGAATACAGAATTGAACGACTTAGGAATCGTTCAATTCAATTCATAGTTCTTTAATTTTACAACGAGTGCTTTCCGACTACATATGGCTCTCCGTTTCCGTAAAGTTTTTTTTTATGTTTTTTAACATCTCTCTAGGTATCGAAGGCTTGCTGTTAGAAAACACAGTCCTGAATTAAGCTCGCCGATACATAAACTTTCCTACTGTTATATAAATGTATATATGTGTGTACAATAAAGATTAATAATAAGAACTTTTGACATAAAGCTGTTCTTCAGATAGACCCCGGGACAAAATAGATAAAAAAATAGCGACTTTGTATGATCTAGAATACTTACAAAAATATTTTTATAGGTACTCTGGTAAAAAAAAAGTTATTTTCAACGAAACCCCCGTAGAATTATCGTTGATGAAATTAAGCCGAACTGTTCATTTAAAAAATTAATAAATAAATAACAATAAAGTTTCCCTTACACAATTTAGATAAACGTAAAAAACAACACCTATTATCAAAAAATATTATACAATGAAGCCATACATCACTTATTTTTATAAAATTATGTTAATATTATTTAAATTCACTTGTAAATAATATGCAGATGATTTCTTTTGTCCAACTCCAAGTTTTTGGGCCATATTTGTATGATTTTATGCAGGAATTTGACACGAAATCGGACAATGCTTATTAGAGATTGATTTATCTTTAATATTTGTTTATATTGTTATCTCGAAGTATACACAATACATGATGTTTTCACTTTCGTCATATATCATACTAATGCTACGAAAGAAAAGTTTTGTTTTTTAGTTAACTCACTAAGCGCTTGAGACTCTAGAAACTCCCGCGGAAATCCAACCAATAGATTTCATGTTGCGTTGAATGGTTATTTTTTATTTTATTTAACTTAAAACATACACAAAAATGATTACAAAAACATCACAAAAACCTTACACAGGTTTTTCTGGATGTTGAGACACTTAGTTTTAAAAATAAGTAATTCATATGCAACTAGCAAATGATTTGCAATGATAAGTAATGCGTAGGTAGACACAAAAACATTCAAGGAGTGTTTTAGACAAGCAGAACGACACAATTTAAATACCTACAGTTTAAAAAGTTTACATTTAATTGTTATAACTATTAGTACCTTATAGAATCCCCTAGTCAATTAAAAAGAAAACCTAATAAAAAACCGGCCAAGAGCATGTCGGGCCATGCTCAGTATTATAGGGTTCCTAATTACAAACGAATCAAATCGAATATTAATCATTGCTATTTTAGTTTTTGCAAACAGCGCCACCTAGCGCCGAATTTAAGAAGTTAAAGTTAAATAACTGTAGAAGTTATTTAAGCTGTAAAGGATTAGGACAGACGGACAGACGGACAGACGGACAGACGGACAGACGGACAGACGGACGGACATGACGAAACTATAAGGGTTCCTTGTAGGACTACGGAACCCTAAAAACCTGGTATCCAATCAAAACTTATTTAGGTATAATCATAGACATATTACGGAACCTATTATTCGTCTCATAATTTTTGTAAAAATTTTAAATCAGTAGGTTTACCTACTCTCGAAATTAATTCCAATCGATCGGCGTTGCACTAATGTCAATCCGTACTTTTTAATCTAGTTATTAGTTCTATTATATTATCTGTGTTTTTAATGCATAATTAGTTTTTTTTATAGTTTTTTTCATTATGTTCCTGTTTTAATAGTTGTTTTTGTATTTCTTTTAAGTGTGTTTCTGCGTCACTCACTAGACGCAAATAAATATTTTTTCTTACTTTTCATTCATATTTTTTTAAAATTAATTAATACATAGTAGAATTGAAATAGTGAATATGAACTTTTACTAAAAATACCCATTTATTCTTGTTACTTTTTAAAAATGGATTGGGATCGGAATTATTTTTAAAAGTTTCCGCACAGAACAGAAACGATAGATATACCTACGTACACTCTGTTTTTTTACTTGTTTTATTTAGTAAACAATCTTGCCATGTCTTTTTAAACAGATTTTTTAGATGCACATATATTGCATATGTAATTAGGTAAAAAAAATATTTTGTGTGTAAAATTCTTAACATAATGTCTTTTAATAATTATTAATCACGAATTGCATTAAATGCCAAGATTGTTTACTGAATAAGACAAGAAAGATAAAACAGACTGTGTATCGTCGGTTTAAAACCAAAAATCACTTTTTCATTTTTCAAATAATAGTTTCCATTTATTAATGCCAAAAATGAGAAAAAAGCCACACAAAAAAAACAGTGGTGTAATTTTTAGCAAAAATCATTTTTATTCTGATAATTATTGCTAATAATGTTACTTAGTGAATTTTACCTTTAAGCTGACGATATCACTCCTATGTGTACATTAGAGGTCAAAGGATCGTGAGTTGTAACCTCGAATGTACTACACTTTCTCTTATACAAGATGCTCTGTTCCGCTGTGTACTTGTGCAACAGTGATTTAAGTTTTATGGCCATTATAATGGACTAGGCCATACAATTTTTGAAGATATTTATGCTTGTGATTATTGATGTCATAAATCTCTAGCATTCGTCTTGTAAGTAACAAACATAGAACACAGAAGACAAAGAGGATATGAGTTATTTTTGTCTTCAGTTGGTGTAATTGTTATTAAGGTTATGCTAGTCGGTCAATCTTCCATACAAATGCTGTATGGTGATTGGTGATTACGCCACTGTATGATGTTATACGTTCAAAACTAAGTATGATATCGATTTGTCTCATCGTTATCTAACCTTGTATGGAAGATAAAAATTGAAAAATAAATAATGTGAAAGTTACAAGCGTCAAATAGAATAGAATATCTAAATTTCGAGCAAATGTTTTCAGGATCCTGAGATTTAAAAATCGATCATGAATAGGTAAATAGAAAAAGGGTGTCTTCGGGGGACATGCGACAGAAGCAAAGCTTCTATGTATTTGCAAGTGCTGAAAGAACGCGCGCGCGTGTTAGCGGTGACTTTTATTTTCTCTTTACTCCCCGGCCGAGCTAGCAGCTATAGAAGCTTTGCCTCAATAAATGTGATGATGCTCTAATTTAAAACTGCCTTGATTATATCTCTTAGATTACACCGGTATCTCTAAGAGCCACAGAAATGATCGTATCATGTTATTTAATTTAAACAACATAGCTTACAAAGGTAGGTAAGCATTTTCTCCGTAAATGTAACACATAAACAAAAACACGAATGCTATTACACGGATACGACAATGACACGCAACTGCGCGGGCGCAACACAGTGGCGTTATGTACGTTATTCACTGTGAATGCAACTTTTCAACAGTCACGGTTCAATGCGCGTGTGACGGTAATCGTTAAGCTTTTACAATTTGGATTACTGAGATTTTCAGCTAGAGTAAATTTTCAATTTTTTTTTATTAAAAATTTAATTATTTATTAGGGTCTAAATCCTTTTTATTCCGGGAACTGGCCCGTGTCCAGCAGTGGAAAAGTACCTAATGGGCTGATTATGATGTTTTTTTAGATCTGACGTCATTATTAAACTTTCATTCACTTAAGACTAATAAAGCTATAGGTACCTCAAGAGTTTTACAAAATGTTAAAATCTACTGTCACTATAGACTATAGAAAAATATTCGCGCTCCTGTTGGCTCGGCAAATGTCACTGTCAATGTCCAAGCCAATAAGAGCGCGAATATTTTTCTATAGTCGATAGCGACCGAAGATTTTAACATTTTGTTAAACTTATAATAGAGGTACTGGAATAAAATTAGTAAACGCTTAATAGACGTAACCGCAGCTTTAACGTAACAGCGTACACATGCGTAATTATCGCACCCACGTGCAAAATATCATAATTATTAGCATCATTAGGAGGGGCTCGTAGCGATGCAACGACTGCGCGGATTGTACGATCTGCAAGGTTAAGCTGCACTTGCCGCGGTCAGTCTGTGGATGGGTGACCGTTTCGTTACACATCGAGACCCCTCCGTGCCTCGGAGAGCACGTTAAGCTGTCGGTCCCGGTTGTCATACGAATATCTATGGCAGTCGTTACGGGTAGTCAGAAGCCTGAAAGTCTGACAACTGGTCTAACCTCCGAATGTCAGTATTACCCAGTAATTGGGTTGCGGGGGTCTGATGGCAGTCGCTCCGTGTAAAATACTGATGTTCAGCCGCATCTGGCTAGACTGGAAGCCGACCCTAATATAATTGGGAAAAGGCTCGGAGGATGATGATGATGATTAGCATCATTAGGAGGTAGGTATAGAATATCAAAAATGAAATAGTAGCATCTTCATCTAATGAATATCTGTAATCTCTCTCTCTCTCACTCTGTAGCAAATTATATTGCAATTCTCTATTATTATATGGCTCTGAGCAGTTTTCTTAAAAGTCACTAGCAAATACGTCATGGCGTGGTCATGGCAGACGGCATGCGTGAGCCGCGGCAGCGTAAATTATGATTTTAGTTCTAAAAACAATAAAGCCCGTTTTGTTCAATCTCATAGTTTACAAAATACTTATTTATCTGGCTATTTCCACAGTTTCTATTGACGACAGCCATGTTCTAAGTTGTTTCCTCAAACGTTTCTAGATTAAACAGTTTTGGCCATAAATAAATTATTTTATATTTTCTTCATACCGCAACACTTATACATACGTGGGACACTCAGAAAGTTTTGCGAAACTAAAAAAAATTGTTCTATACGTACATATATTTTTATCAAATCTTTTCAAAGTACTTTCCACCAGCCTCTATACAAAGATTCATGCGCCTAAACCAGTTTTCAAAACACTTTTTCCAGTCCGCCGCAGACACCTCGTTTACAGCCTGCTCGAACGCAGCCAGCGCATCTTCCGGCGACGAAAATTGTATCCCTTTGAGCTGATTTTTTATTTTTGGGAATAAAAAGAAGTCACACGGTGCTAGATCAGGGCTGTAAGGAGGGTGACCCAGGAGTTTGACTGGCGTGCTGTCCAGGAAGTCCCTCGTTTTGAGTGCGGTGTGCGCAGGTGCATTTTCGTGGTGGAGCAGTAGCCCGCGGAGCCCTGTGTTTGGTCGCTTGTTGCTTATAACAGAGAAAACTTCTGGCAAACATTTGGTAGTATACCATTCGGCATTAATGCTTCTTTGATCCCGTAAGGGAATTGATACCAAGTGGCCAGTCAAATTAAAAAAGCTAGCGATCAAAATCTTACCCCCGCTTCTAGATCGCTTCACTTTGGTAGGCGTTGGCTCATTTTGAAACACCCAAACAGTCGACTGGCGCTTGGTTTCTGGGTCGTATTGATAAATCCAGGACTCATCACCTGTAACGATGTCGTAAACACGCCGAGACGAGCCTGCTTCAAATTTGTTAAGCATATCACGGCACCATTCCACCCGGGCCTGCTTCTGAGCATAGGTGAGGTTGTGCGGCACCCAGCGTGATACTATCCTCCTCACGCGAAGATGGCTGTGTAGAATCTCGTGAACGCTTCCCGATCCAATCTTCAATATGTGTTGAATCTCCTGATATGTAATTCGCCTATTGTCTTGGATTAAAATTTTCACTGCTAGCACGTTTTCTTCGGTAACAGCCGTCAAAGGGCGACCGCTTCTTTCGTCATCCCCCAAAGTTGGTCGACCGCGCTTGAATTCGTTATACCAACGATACACGGTTGCCTTGGAAGGGCCTTCATCCATGAATGCCATTTGAAGTCTATCGTACGATTCATCCGGTTTCAGGCGACACTTGAAATCGTATAAAATCATAGCTCTAAAATGTTCCCGGCGCAGATCCATATTTCAGTGAGACACAATACTTTGAATTAACTCGCAAAAAATGTGGAGGGAAATTTTGAAATTGGAACTTACTTATTTTTACTTATAAATAATCATATTTTCGAAAAACATTATAACTGGCCAGTCTCCCATATATAAAAACTTTTTTTCGCAATACTTTCTGAGGGGCCTGGTATGTGACATCAATAGTGATATTAAGTATTTATTTATTCGATTTCCGCTATTAATTGTGATGAGCTTTCGTTCGCTTCCTATTTTCTTCCCTTTCCTGATCTCGTTGAATATTTTTAACCGACTTCAAAAAAAGGAGGAGGTTCTCAATTCTACTGTATTTTTTTGTTTGTTACCTCAGAACTCCGTTATAAACCGATTCTTTTATTAATTGAGTGGATATATATTATATTTCAGATTGGTCCCATTTTTATCAAAATCCAGTATTGATGATGGGATCCGGGAACTCTTCAAATATTATAGCCATACATATTGTGATTTTGGTATTTTCATCAACAACTCAAGCATTTGCATTCAGAAAGTATCATTTGGTGAAGATCTGATGAAGATCTTCGGAGATAAAGAATGAAACTCGTCAATGGATGAAAGCAAATCATACGGGATTTCAGCAATCGTTTGTCTTTCTATTGTTAATGCCACTCAAAATAGAAAAATTAAATAAACTAAAAAAAAAGTAAAAACTGTGCTGTGTAAATATCCCAAAAATATTTATTCATCTATCCAGTAACGCTGTATACACGCTTTAAATTTGCGTGGGACGCCAAGATGTAACCACCTTTTCTTAGGAGACTTCATTACTTCAAGAGCCATTTCTTAGCTTCAAAATGAAAGTTTTGGATAATATGACATTCCTCGATTAGTTATGTTACAAAAATAATATTTTCCCACGTCCCCGTACATGTTCAGAGGACATGTTTTCACCGGATATGCTGGGTTTGTTTAAAGTTCTTTTCCTTTACTTGTCTAGTACAAACGAAGATTTAGATACATTGTGATATAGTGTGAAGACATATGTACCTAAGTCAAAGTAAAATTAAAGTTTAGAGCTTATTTTTATTGTGAAAAGCTGTTTAAACTTTTTTAATTTGTTTTAATATAGGACCCCGTACTAACTAGATTATAAACTTTGTTATTTATCGAAAAAATATCGAAAATATTAATGTTTTCGGTGGCCAAACTAGAAGTTGTTATTTTTTTGCAATTCATAGCCAACAAATGCCTTTATATTTCAATATGATTGTATTTCAATAAGTACATAAGTATGGCTTTTACTCGTATTGCCAAATCCTGAGCCTCACAACATTCCACAATAATATTAATCTCACACTTCCTACGCATCAGATCAAAGCGCGTTTGATCAAATTTTTTTAAGCGCGTCAAGAGGAAGTGAAATCTCGGGGCGCATGTCACATGTCGGTCGGCAAGGTCGCGAGTAGGATGCGCGCAAGTGGGCTGTTGTCACTGCCAGTACACGTATGTACGTACGTAACCGTACGCTCAACGTGAGTGCGATCTTTGAATTCGTTGCAAGTCGCTACTTTAAGCATTGAATAGTAATTTTTGAAACATTACTTGTAACATGCTGGACATCGCCGGATGTGTTCTCGATACTTTTATAGATTTTGTTTTTGCGAGGAGGAATCTTACAAAATGCTACCTGCCTACAGGGGGCCGAGGTGTGTAGAATTTTAACCGCACTAAAATACCCTCGGTGGTCATCTTCAGCACAATAAGGGGTGGGGGGATCCTGGAATATATCGTATATACGTATTGGCGGCACTGAATATGCTACCATCTACCATTGCTAGTGTAATAAAATAGTCTCATGATTATTTATTTAAATAAAAAAACATTACTTATGTAACTGAAAGCTAAATAGGTATTTATTTCGTTCAGGATGTTTTATAGAAATGCTATTTTTTAACCCTATGTGACGAGTCCTTTCTATTGACTATTATGTACCCAGAGTATGATTACTTTCCTTTCACCAGCCTGTAAGAGCGCTGAAATATTTTTTACTGTTAGCTTTTATTGTTATTTAATAAAATAACCTTTAAAAAAAGTAAAAACCGACTTCAAAAAGTATAAAATAATTTGTGTGAACAGTTTAGAAAGAAGGTGCTGATTCGGTTTAATTTAAGAAGAAATTAGCACCGACTTCCTAAACTGTTTCACACAAATTATTTTACTCTTTATGAATTGAATGATGATGATGAAGTATATTTTATTTTTCTATTTTTTGTGGTATTAACAATTGAAAGACAAGTGATTGCTGCAATTCCCTATGATTTGCTGACATCCATTGAAGAGTTCCCTTCTTTATCTCCAAAGATCTTCATCAGATTTTCACCAAATGATACTTTTTGAATGCAAATACTTGATTTGTTGATGAAATACCAAAATAGCTATAAGTATGCCTATAATATGACGACGTCTGTGGTCTAGTGGTTCGAGTGTCGGACTGCTGATCACGAGTTCGTGGGTTCGATTCCCACAGAACACAAATATTTGTGTGATGAACATAAGTGTTTGTGTTCGTCTGGGTGTTTCTTATGTATTATAAGTATGTATTTACAAAAAAAAAAGTATATAAGTATTATATCCATCGTCTAGTACCCATAGCACAAGCTCTGCTTAGTTTGGGACTAGATGGTGTTGTGTAAAAATGTCCCAAAAGTATTTATTTATTTATTAATATTTGAAGAGTTCCCTCAATTCCACATGGATTCCATTATCGGAACTAGATTTTGATAAAAGTGGGACCAATCTGGAAGTACCTATATCCTTTCAAATAAAAAAAAACATTTTCCAAATCGGTTGATAAATGACGGAGTTCTGAGTTAACAAACATGAAAAAAAATACAATCCAATTGAGAACCTCCTCCTTTTTTTGAAGTCTGTTAGAAATTAAAATTAAATAAATCATAGCCATTCGTTCCCGTATAAAATGTGGAATTTCATCACGCAGCGCACTCTCTCGCAGCGCACGTGCCATGCCTCTGACTGCGCGAGCGCGCGTCGCGTGCCGCCCCGGATGCCACACACGCTTTTCTAGGAGACCACGCTGTTTATCCTGCTACTATCAACTGCTATTACACTTATTTCTTTATGTTCGTCGTTATTTACAAATCACTGCTACTTTATTGCTTCAGTTTCGTACTTAATCTGCCTTGTGTACCAACTCGAATATGTATACAACGAATTAAAAGTATCTACTGCATTTAAATATCGCTAATATATTTGTGAAAACTTTAAAAATCCTATAACAATGGCTAAAATAAATAACTCTACAAGGCTTTTTATTAAATATAGCGGCCCGACCCGGCTTCGCACGGGTAGACATGAAAATATAGCCAATGTTACTCAGGGTGAATGTAGCTTTCTAATGGTGAAAAAGATTTGGAAATCGGCACAGTAGTTTTTGAGTTTATTCATTACAAACATACACACAAAAATACAAATCTTTCCTCTTTATAATATTAGTATAGACATAAAATTAAAATGACAGATCACCACCTACCATGGATTTTGCTAAATCCGTGATGAGTGGGTATCCTATATACCTAATAAATAATAGGAATCTAAGAATATTTGTTACATAACATTTTATACAATAGAAATACACACAACTTACAGCTAACTTATTTTCTACATTAATCTACAATACAAATATGTACAAAATACAAATCGAATAAAACTTGTTTAAAAAGGTGGACTTGGGCGTCCAAAAACTCCTCCACATCACTGTCATCTGGAAGCGTGTCCAGAAGATCGGCATCGTTGCCACGTTGAATGGCAACGCTTATTCTTTGACCAAGGGACAAGTCAGCCCCTGGTAACCCGAAGTATCAACCAGTCTCTTAGAAATTTGCTACCGATATTATTTTGTAACATTCTGAGTTCTGACCCCAATTCTTCATACCTGATTCACAAACGTTCGAAAAGTTTCCGTTTCCGAAGTGAAATTTGATCAGCAAACGAAAGAAAATGACCACTTCCAGCGATCTCAAACGCTGCAACGTATTCGAAACATCAGGAAAACCAACTTTAATAATAATACGCGATGTAACCCGGTTCATCAACTGAAAATCAGCGCTGGGCGTTTCAACGCCAGCACATGCTGAGTTGGTGACCCTTTTGGCATGGGCATACCCGACAGCAACTTCATGTTTTACTTATATATATTTTAGTACTTTATTTAATGTTATTTGTTGTGCTGTCACTGTCCTGTGCTAAATAAAATCTTTCTTTCTTTCTTTCTTTCTTTCATCATCATCATCATTTCAGCCGAAAGACGTCCACTGCTGGACATAGGCCTCCCCCAAGCATCGCCACAACGACCGGTCCTGTGCCTTCCGCGAGTAAAGTAAAGTAAAGTAACCCGGTTAAAATTATTTTATTACGAAACAAAACGATTTGAGAATCGAACGGATTCAGAAACGCTATTCATAGTTCTTTAATTTTACATCGAGTGCCAAAAAAATGACTCTCGGAAGAGTTTCCGTAAATTTCGCGTTGCGTTTCCGAATCCGTTCGGTTTTCAAATCGTTTTGTTTCTTAATAAAACAAGTTTAACCGGATTACATCGTGTATTATTATTAAAATTGGTTTTCCTGACGTTTTGAATGCTTTGCAGCGTTCATGGTCGCAGGAAGTGGTCCTTTTGTTTCATTTGTCGGTCAATTTTCACTTCGGAAACGGAATGTTTTCGAATTTTTGTGAATCAGGCCACTGATCGAAAATTTTGGTACACCTAGAATTTAATAAAAGCTTTGTAACGTACCTACTTCTTATTACATAAAGACGTGAGTCATCAAAAACCATGCAGAACAGTTATTATTTTTAACTATTCATTAGCCCAAAAATAGAATGTATTCGACAGATTTTCCTATTGACACCTATAGCCAACGACAGAATTTAATCGATCAAAACTCGATCGTATCTCGACAAACACGTTTACTTTTTAAGCATAATTTGTATATGAAGTAGGTTTACTGTCTCGTACTAAATGTTCAAATAGATTGAGTGGCGCAAAGCAAAATTGAAACACGTCCAATTTATTCTTGATCACTTAAAACACCTCAATTACTCGTTGAAACTGGTGTAATTTAGTCCTGTGACTCGGATTTGTTTACGTTAAATAGGCCCCGCGACCATTCGCGTGTGATGTACACACGGCAACACATCAAGCTGTACAAAACCAGTAAAGGCTGACCTCGCGTTGTAAGGAAAACCTATACAATGCGAGGTCAGCTTATACTGGAAATATACAGCTTGATGTGTAGCCGTGTGTACAGTCGACTGCATGACAGTGGTAACATTACACTCTAATTAGAACACCACCCTTATTGCTTACAAAATAAAGACGCTATCAATGTCAACCTACCTAAGGCTAAGCCCGCACAGCGATTTTTATTCGCGCTGTTTTTATTCGCGCACTGAGTCTCAACTTTTTTTTTTTTTTTTTTTTTATTATTCGAGGTGGAAACCTTCAAAAGGCTGCCGGCCTCATGGAGGACAGAGGCCGGGGTGTGTGGGATTTTTACCCACTAAAACCCCCCCGGTAGCCATCTTCAGCACAATAAGTGGGACTCCGGGAAATAATAAGCCTCCGGAGCCCTTCCTGTGCTATGCCTATTAGACACTTCTCAAGGAAGACTTTATTGTCTCCCCTTACACTTTCCCGATTGGATTGGTACACGGCGGCCCGAGACTACTTCGCGCCATCGGCATCCCTGAGGTCATTTTACTGGACACACAGAGCCTCCACTCTGTACGTCGTGACCTCAAAGGCTCCCCATTCTCCAGTCGCGTATCGATAGGGCGGGGAGTGCACCTTATAGCCCTAACTAAGTCTCACCTACCGCCGCAATTTTAAATTGCCAGTGCGGGCACCTGCATATTATTCCATGTATAACAGATTTAGCGACAATAAATCGCGCTAGTAAAAATCGCAGTGCGATGTAGGCCTAACATTTCAAGTTTGAGAATTACACCGGTGAATACGTCGAAGCGAGCATTACAGTGCCCAAACTTGGAATGTTACAGTACTTAGGTACTTATGCTACTATGCTACTCTTTATTCTCCGATTTTTTTCCAATTATGTTGAGTTAGGCTTCCGGTCTAACCAGATGCGGCTGAACATCAGTATTTTATACCGAGCGAATGCCATCGGACTTCCACAACCCAGTTACTGGGTAATAATAATAATAATGTCCTCCCGGCCGAATTTCGGTCACGGCGGCCAATCTCAATGGAGACTAGCCATCTTCGCGGGACATATTATAGTGCACAAGTGTGTGCGCAAACACAGGTGCACTCTCTATTCCCTCACTCTCATAATCCGATGGGACGGCAATTCGACACGACCGGGTAATACCGGGTACCGGATATTACTGGGTAATACCGACATCATAAAGTGAAACCAGTTGTCTGAGTTTTAGGGGTGCTGGCCAGAAAACCTCCATGTGTGCCTGACGGCTGCTTGTCCTTCTGGACACGTCTGGAGGGAACGGCAGTTGTTTAGCCGGTGCACCCTGGGTACGGGCAATGGAATCCTTTCGAGGGATTAACTTATCAAAGATTTACTCGTAAAACATTACGCCGTATTGCCAATCCATTCATGAATGCCAAAAAGGTGAGTGTTGTGATGAAAGTATCAAAAATTGATCGTTCACGCTTGGCTACCCGTGATTGAATTCTACCATATTCTATTAACATTATATGTAAATAAACAATGAATAACCGTATGAAATCATGTCAAATTCGAATTTATTTTCCTCTATAAAATATGATGTGTCTTTACATGATATACGACGCATTGTTTTACAACATTTGCTTTTCAAGACACAGTTTGGACTTGGCAGCTTACGATACCTTCGTCATTTTCACGCGTGTTTCTGACATGTCAATGTTCATAGTTTTCCCTCTGAAGCTTTACAATAATACCTTTATCTATGTGAACATACAAATTAGTTTGAGTTTTTGGTAAAAAAAAAAAAAATATATAGTGTGGGATGATAAAACGAGCTAAAGATCTACCTGATGTTAAGCAGTTACCTTTGCCCCATAACAACTGCAATATCACCTAGGCCTAAATAGTATTGCATATCACGTTTATCAAACTGAGGCATAAAGCTGGAAAGCCTCATGTAATTGTAATTTCACCAGCACCCTTATAGCTTTCGCACTGGAACACAGCAATGCAAGCATTACTGTTTGGCGGTAGAAATAATTACGATGGTAGAACTTCCCCGGACGAGCTCTTTTACAAGGAGCTGTACTGCTACTGAGTGAAAGCCATAAAAATGCTATACTTGTACATTTATATCAATCAAAAAAATCAACTCAGCCTATCGCAGTCCACTGCTGGACATAGGCCTCTCCCAAGTTGCGCCACAACGCGCGGTCCTCTGCCTTTCGCATCCAGTCCCCCCCAGCCACGTTCTTTAGGTCGTCGGTCCACCTGGCAAGGGGGCGCCCTACGCTGCGTTTGCCGATTCGCGTCTCCACTCAAGGACTCGTCTGCTCCAACGACCATCGGTCCTTCGACAGACATGGCCAGCCCACTGCCACTTCAGCTTACTGATCCTACAAGCTATGTCGGTCACTCCGGTTCTTTTCCGGATAATCTCGTTACGGATTTTATCCTTTAAAGAAACTCCAAGCATAGCTAGCTCCATAGCTCGCTGAGCGACTTTGAATTTGTGGACTAGCCCAACTGTCAGTGTCCACGTCTCGGCACCGTAAGTCATGACATTTATATGAATGTTATGAAATACTACGTTTTCTTTGAAGTCCTTGTACTTTTCTAAAAAGATAAAAAAAAAACCGCCGAATACATAACCTCCTCCTTTTTTTGAAGTCGGTTAAAAAGGAGATGGCGGTCAAACGCAAGCCGAAATTAACAAAAAAATATTTGGTTTGAGACTTTTTTATTTTTACTAAGGGTTATAGCAACACATATTCTGAGAAAATTTTAACCAGCTACCTATTACCGTTCAAAAGATACAGCCCTGCGTCAGACAGACAGACGGACGGACAGCGTAGTGAGAGTAATAGGATCCAGTTCGCACCCTTTGCATACGGAACCCTAAAAAAAGAACGTCACCGCGTCGTCGTCGTTCGTTTTATCAAAATTACCGAATAGTGTACGATTTTTACCAAACTTAGAAGCCTGTGCCAGCACATTTACGCTAGAGTTAGCATAATATACTAATAATAATATAATATACCCATAAAACACTTGTCATAAGCGAGCAAAGTGTATAGTAAAACCACAAAACAAGAAGAAAGAGAAGTCTCACTTATTTCTCTCTCTAATATGTGCGACATATCGCACAATAAAACTAAAAACTGTAACTAAACTAATTGTAAAAGGAGAGCCATCTATACTGCCCTGCACCAGAAGACGTTCTTTGGAGACGTGGCTTTGCCACGAGACATGCCAACATCTATGGGTGGGCTTACTCGAGGCGATCTCGAGGCACTTTCCGACCGTTAAGGAACGTGGCGGTAGCGCGTTGTATTCCGCGCACGCCTGTCAGATTAGGAGAGTGTAGCCGATGTTTAGGCCGCATGGGGTCTCGCCTATTAAAGGTGGGCCAGGACCTGTCGGGGGTGGTTGACGAATATAGTGCGTTTCCCACGCCCTCGACCAAAGGTAGTTTTAGTCGGTAAGAGTCCGACACTGGGTCCGCCGTCTCCAGATGGATTGCGTCCATGAGGATGTCCCTAAGGCAAAAAAACGGAGGACGTGATCGCCACTTCTCTTCAAGTCACTCAATCATGCTTGAGCACGATTAATGCGCTTTAGTAGAATTAATAAATACTAGGGCTGTATGAACTTATGTTATTTTGTGATAATTTGTATAATAATTTATGTTATTTTGTGTTTCCGTTAGTTTGAAATATCCGTGATTTCCACGTACTGGAAGGCGCAGCGTGGGTAGGCTCCCCACAAGGTGGACCGACGACCTGGTGAGGGTCGCGGGTATCCGCTGGATGCGGAAAGCGCAGGACCGGTCGTTGTGGCGATGCTTGGGGAGGCCTATGTCCAGCAGTGGACGTCTTTCGGCTGAAATGATGTTGATGATAAACTTGTAGTTGGCCATTTATTATCCTATTTACTTTGGTTTCACACTGTAATAAAATAATAAAATAAGTAATAACTAAACATGCGCAAAAACTCTCACGGAGTTTCATTCTAAGCCAATTGTGAATGGGAAAATGTTGAAATAATGGTAATAATGCATACGAGAGCACCTTCTGTGCCTGTCTGTTTAGTGGTTACTCCTGTCCGTTTATTGATTAGTCCTGAGTATCATCGAGTGTATTGCTGAATAACAGATGGCGTGTCTATACTATCTGAATACGTAATATTTGGAAAGTTTGCGGATCTTACTTTAATTCCCACGTTAGTAATGAAAGAAGAATTTGGGGTGCCAATACTAATAGTCTTATGTAAGACACAAGCCCTGGAAAAAAATATTGACCTGATTTTTTTTTCGAAGAAGATGTAATCCTTATCTAAAATGTTCAGTAGAAATGAGAACTTCTTTTTAGCTATACACGGTGAATTTTCGTTGGTTTTGGAAACAAAAGCTGTTATTTTTTTGCTGCTGGAAGACATGGTCAGGTGCCATTACTGGCAGACTATGTTTTGCCGATGACATCGTTGTAATGGCTGAGTCGCTGGAACAACTGGGCGAAATGCTGCACAGCTTAAACGGAGCCTCTCGACGTGTCGGTCTCGGCATGAATCTGGACAAGACTAAAGTCATGTTCAATATGCATGTCATGCCGAGGCCAATATTCGTCGAAGGGTCTGCACTCGAAGTTGTAACGGAATACGTCTATCTAGGGCAGGCAATTCAGCATGCTAGACACAACTTCGAGAAAGAAGCCAACAGAAGCATCCGTCTGGGCTGGACAGCATTTGGCAAACTTCGCCGAGTCTTCTCGTCGCCTATACCGCAAAGTTTGAAGACAAAGGTCTTCAACCAGTGCGTCCTGCCAGTCATGACTTACGGTGCCGAGACGTGGACACTGACAGTTGGGCTAGTCCACAAATTCAAAGTCGCTCAGCGAGCTATGGAGCGAGCTATGCTTGGAGTTTCTTTGAAGGATAAAATCCGTAACGAGATTATCCGGAGAAGAACCGGAGTGACCGACATAGCTTGTAGGATCAGTAAGCTGAAGTGGCAGTGGGCTGGCCATGTTTGTCGAAGGACCGATGGCCGTTGGAGCAGACGAGTCCTTGAGTGGAGACCGCGAATCGGCAAACGCAGCGTAGGGCGCCCCCCTGCCAGGTGGACCGACGACCTAAAGAACGTGGCTGGGGGGGGACTGGATGTGGAGGGCAGAGGACCGAGCGTTGTGGCGCAACTTGGGAGAGGCCTATGTCCAGCAGTGGACTGCGATAGGCTGAGTTGATTGATTGACCATTATTACATTGACCTATATTATAATACCTACCTCAGTGCGTTTATATGAAATTTTTGTTAAATGTTTTGTGCTAAGCAATTTTGAATGCCCTATAGTTTTTTAAGTGTCTTAGTATTTGCTTTTTTGGCTTACCTTTTTTTTTGGTGATCCATGTCCATTTGTGCTTTACAATCAGCCCGTATTAGCCCACTGCTGTGTGCCAATCCTCTTTACTCTATCAATTTGCTAATTCTCTCCCAAAACTGAAGGGTATGCCCGAAGTTAATACGCCGGATAAATGAGTAGTTTATCGAAAAATCAGTCCTTTCGTAAAGGTACACTGCTGCCAGTCACCTGAAGTATTTGGGTTGACAAATTGAACAGCTATCGAGCCAAAAGTTTGTTAATCAATGGGTAATCACAGTGACATGACCTGAATACTTGTTAATTGATAAAGTTGTAGAATTTCACGAATTTTGTGAAGTTTGTTATATCAACATAACATTAGAAGCATGCGTAATACATAATAATACGTTAAGATATCCCGTAAAGATCATTACCAAATTCAAGATTTCGTATACATATTTTTTTAGTGTCTCTTGATTTTTTGTCTTTTCTTGTACAAAACCCTATAGTCATTGATTACTTAACTTGGTCTGCTATTAGGGTTGCAAGATTATTTACATAAATTATGGTGAAATTACCGGAGACTTTTAGCGTATTTTATTTAAAATACGCTTAAAACTAATTAGCTAATTTATTGTATTTTTTTGTCATCTTTGTATCACCCTAAGGTTGACTGGGAGAGAATGCCTAAGGCATTATTTAGGAATCCGCCTATGTACACCATGTTGCATGAAGTTAAAATTAATAATATAAATAAAAAATACATTTAATTTTTTTTTACAATTTAAGATTTACAAATGGCCTAATTATTTTAAAAGCTTATAAGGAAAAATTAAAGAAAAACAACTTCGTAATGAAGAAAACGAATAGGTATGCTATATTAAAAACCATGCTGTATATTGGTTTGGTGGTTTCAAATATTATCTATTCAAGTTTTTAAACTTTCGCGAATTTCACTCATATTGAACTAAGTTTACGGGACTTGTCGCGCACAATTAAATCAAAATATAACAAACATTTTGACTAACCTCGACGTTTCGGTCAAGTTGCATTGGCCATGGTCACGAGCAGACTGAAGTATGTGGGTGTCATCGTCTTGAGCGGCGGGTGTTTTCTCGAACTACCCGCGGTTGGTTTTTCGTAACGTCGCTGTCCGTAACAAGATATGCTGAATCACGACACACAATGCTGACAGTTTCGGCGGACATACATGTAGACATACCACGACGCGAACACTAACATCTAACGTCGAGGTTAGTCAAAATGTTTGTTATATTTTGATTTAATTGTGCGCGACAAGTCCCGTAAACTTAGTTCAATATTATCTATTCATTACCTAAAGCTACTGATACCTTTTAATTCATGATAATTACCTTATTTTACTAAAAATACTGAAAACTAATGAAAAAATCAACGTTTATTACCGTATTTTACCGCAGTAATTGTCCCGATTTGCATCCATATCTGCCACAGACACGTTGCCTCCAAACTCAATTATATGCGAGGAACCAAAAATAGTATCTTCATTACTATTATTATTTAAAGAAAGGTACGAACATGGTATAATAATATGTTTCACTAGGTATTCTCTTCCCGTGACAGCTAGGTCATGATTGTTCTAAAACTACTTCATCGGCTGTGGAGCCAATAACGGGCTGTTAGCGTGACACTTGTCAGTTTGATGTGCTACCACTTGTAAATAAATTACCCGTGCTAAATGCATTTTTTTCAATCAATGGCAACACTGATGGTGACGTAACCTTGGGGCCATCGCGGGAATAGAATACCTGGTAAAGCATATTATTATACCATGGATACGAGGATAATAAGCAATCACAGTGATATTTTCGTAATTTATTCACATGTCATAATTGTGGCAAGTTATGAGATGATCTTTTAAATAAATAACTAGATCAATGGACCGCAATAATGATTAAAACTTTCTTTAATGTGTCATTGATTTCATTTCCCAATATCAATTCATTAAATGTCATGTTAAATCAGCCATAAAACGAACTGATTCAAACTGAACTGTCAGTGAATCTCCACCTAAGAACCGGTTTATAAACGACGCTGATGCGACCAACTTTTGTTTTAGTTCAAGCCTCGTGGCGTCGTGGCTGATATAAGTGTTAGATGAATATCAGACGCCTTAACTGATGGAAATACGAGCAAGGAAATATAGACTTAAGAGATGATAAAATACTATTCATATTTCAATGTAGATTTGGTGGTTTCAGGTGATGATCCAAAGGCACATCAAGCTGTTGAAAGCCTCAATCAAGAATAAATCATAAGAAAAGGGACGAAAGAAGAATTTCACGTACATGGATAACGTTATCAACACAGAAGCTACAATATGAACTACAGCTAAATAGTAAGCGTATTGTATTTGTCTGTGAATGGGTAAACAGAGGTTAATGCTTGCATTGATGTTGCATGAAAATGTCGCATTGACAAATGAAAATGTCTCTTATGAGTAAAGCGTTTTAAAGATTATGCAGTGGAAAATCATGCTGCGTTCTGAAATCCTATGGGATTATACAGCATAGCAGGGATACAGCGCATTAAAACGTTTCTATTCTTTACTGTTGCTTATGAGCAACAGTAAAGAATAGAAACGTTTTAATGCGCTGTTTATGTAAATTGCAGAATAGTGACAAGTTTTTTAAATGGAATAAACTAATCGAAATGAAAAACGTAGACACGTAGGTTATGAGATGGTCATTGATAAAAAAAGTCGGTACATCTCTTTAATATGGTAAAAAGAGGAATGGAAAAATTCATTATTTCAATGATATACAAAAAGATTGATGCACCTGAAGAAGTACGTGGAATTTTATTGACGAGCACTCAACCTAAATGTCCAATAGGCGATAAGGTCCACCTACGGTCTGATGCTGTTCAACAATCTTATCATTATCATTCCCGAATACTTTAACGTTACAAGAATAAAGAACAAAATTGATTGCGCGAGCATCTTTAATTAAATGTAAGGTCTCCCAAGAGCGGCTACTTTCCAACGTGTCAATAAGAGCTTTCGCTATCTGTGACCGAAACGCGCGTTTTGTTTGTTTTGGTTATTTGAACATTCTTTTTTCTGGGCTCTTTTTGATATAACGTATGACGCGGTACTTTCGATAAATGTGTTAATTTGTTCGTATCTACTCACAAGGGCATGTCTTACCACACCTAAGTTTGTTCCGAAAAAAGTTACCTGGAGATTTCTAGAACGCAAATGAAATCGAAATTACATGTAATGATATTCATGCCTTGATCGATATAAGCCTCGTTTCTTGCATGAACGTTGAAATAGATAATACGAATAATGAGCAAAGGAATGAACGTATACAGGAAGATGTCACAGCCGTTCTTTTTGTCACGCAACACTAAGAGCTTAAATCGGTTCCTTATGCGTATGCCAAACCACCTTTTAAAGACGACGTCCATTGTTTGACAGTTGAGCTCTTATAACCTTTTATTGTGACACTGTTATCATTGTTTTAAAGGCGTGTTATAGTAAGAAATAACTACGAGCACCTACCTACACCTTAAGTTGGTATGCCACTGGTCAAATCTCTTTGTCCAATCCAATTTATTTGATGATCCGTGTTTTATTACATACAACATTTGATGAAAATTATACAACTTCTTTGTCAAAATCACATTAGACAAATAAATTTGACGAATGGCATACCCCCCCTAACCTCGATATAAAACATCTGATATTTTAAGTACAATCGACCTTAAGTCGCTGGTAACAGTTTAACCTTGACATCGTATTTATTTCGTAAGAGGTAAGGGTGGTTTTCGTAATTCAAGTGTCACTGACGTGAGGTCAACTGTACAAGAAATAAATTTTAAAACGCATTGCATATTATAAAAACCGGCCAAGAGCATGTCGGGCCATGCTCAGTATTATAGGGTTCCTTAAGTAGGTCTAATTACAAACGAATCAAATTGAATATTAATCATTGCTATTTTAGTTTTTGCAAACAGCGCCACCTAGCGCTAAATTTAAGAAGTGTGTCATATCAATATAACACAAAGTTTATTTTTGTGATTTTTTTAAATAGAAAGTAACTAAAGGAGCATTATTAGCTAAGATCATTTTTCTCTAAGGTCAATGACCTATGAACTAGGACGTCTTAAGTATTTTTCAGTTTTCTCACTATAACTCAAAAAATTATAATCACATTATATTCAAAATAATTTTAAAAGAGAGTTTTTATAAAGTTCTATCAATGTGGAAGACCCTAAGTTTCCACGTTGCATAGTTTAGAAATGCCAGGGGGGGGAGGACATTGCAAGCCACTTTGGCGAACTGGATTTCGCAGATGGTATACCTGATAAAAAAGTCATGTATGAAACATTACCTTCATTTTAGTAGACCTATTCAATGATACCCCATACAAGGGGGTGCAGCGAAAAATAAATTAAATTTTCATCCCCATTTCACATGTATGGGCGCCACCCCTAAAATACGTTATCTTAAGATCAGATTTTTACAAAATTTCATTTACTTATGTTTATAACTGTAGAAGTTATTAAGCTGTAAAGAATTAGGACAGATGGACAGACATGACGAAACTATAAGGATTCCTTGTAGGACTACGGAACCCTAAAAACAAGCAGTCATACCAATATTATTTGCAAAAAAATCAATCAATACTTAACATTTTAATTAAATTGAAATAACGGCGACCTTTAACTTTTATCGTTGGGTGGTCCCAACGATAAAAGTTGCAAAAACAAAAATAATACACTTTCGTTTCACAGTTCGTAAAGCCAATAGCAATAATTAAAAACAATTTTCCCAAACAACAAGCGTCAATATACGAATTAAAAATATAAAGATGTATGGCTATCTGAAATTGAATCAGCATCCAAAGAGTGAAGATAAAAATTTACAACGTTAATTGACATTTAAAATTGAGAGCCAGTCATGATATTCGAGATGTACGAGTTCGCGGAATGAGACTGAAGGGAAAACTTATGTTGTGTCAACTAATAAAGGTGGTTTGAGCGAACTGATGAAATGAAGTCCGGTGTTATTGATTGCAAGTTGTGTGGATCCATTTGTAGTTACTAACTGCCCTTTCCGGTAAGATATATATCTATTAACGAAAGTAACCGACATAACCCGAAGAATTGGTGGAAGTGGGCGGGGCACATTGCACGCAGAACCGATGACTTATGGGGCCGTAAAGTTCTGGCCTATACCGCTAAGTTTGAAGACAAAAGTCTTCAACCAGTGCGTCCTGCCTGTCATGACTTACGGTGCCGTGACGTGGACACTGACAGTTGGGCTAGTCCACAAGTTCAAAGTCGCTCAGCGAGCTATGGAGCGAGCTATGCTTGGAGTTTCTTTGAAGGATAAAATCCGTAACGAGATTATCCGGAGAAGAACCGGAGTGACCGACATAGCTTGTTGGATCAGTAAGCTGAAGTGGTAGTGGGCTGGCCATGTCTGTCGAAGGACCGGTGGCCGCTGGAGCAGACCAGTCCTTGAGTGGAGACCGCGAATCGGCAAACGCAGCGTAGGGCGCCCCCCTGCCAGGTGGACCGACGACCTAAAGAACGTGGCTGGGGGGGACTGGATGCGGAAGGCAGAGGACCGAGCGTTGTGGCGCAACTTGGGAGAGGCCTATGTCCAGCAGTGGACTGCGATAGGCTGAGTTGATTGATTGATTGAAAGTTCTGGAGTGGTGACCGCGTACTGGAAGGCGCAGCGTGGGAAGGCCACCCACAAGGTAGACTGACGACTTGCTGAAGGTCGCGGGAATCCGCTGGATGCGGAAAGCGCAGGACCGGTCGTTGTGGCGATGCTTGGAGAAGCCTATGTCTAGCAGTGGACGTCTGTCGGCTGAAATGATGATGATGGTGATATATTTATCAATAACTCAATCACAGCGCTACCTATCAGGTCTAGATTTTGTGGTTTTCGTTTATGGCACAATACCAACATTTTATTGTAAGTTTGAGTCATTTTGGTCCATAAATATACAACGTGTAACAGAAATATGTGGTCATATTTGAAGAGCTTATTTAGTGGATGCTATAGAACCACTTTTACTATGGGACCAACCCTGAAATCTCGAAAACAAAACAACTTATCCTTACATTTTTGTCGAGTGACGTCGATGATTTAGTAGGGAACAGCTGATATTTTTTTCGCGATTTCAGGGTTGGTCCCATAGTAAATGTTCTATGCTATAACCTGAATGAGCTCTTTCAAATAAATATGACCACGCATTTCTGATACACGTTGTATAATTTGTTAATAACTTGACTACAGTGCCACCTATTGGATCCTATTGAAGCTATGAACCATTTTCTTAATAAAACAAATATATTTTGTGAATATGACCTCAATCAGTCAAGTCGGTCAGAAGTTACTAGATTGCTAACAGATGCACCAACGATATATAAAGATAAATTTCATAATTATAATTGATGTATCTAACCCGTCTGTTGATAGATAGGGTTAGTCCCGACTCATCACGATCCCGATACATCACCAGAAGTTTTCTCCATACAAAAAACCCGATTCGTCACCCTCTAAAAATAAATTAAGTCTCAAATACAATGGTGTCGATTCTCTTGTTCACGAACTAAACTTATTTTAAACTATCGCTCTCTTTTACTAAAAGTAGATACAAGAAAGGGATAGCAACCATTTTAGAACTGTCAAATTAGTTTACGTGTTACATTTCTTTGTATTTTAGTGGGCACGTTCCGAGATCACGACTAAACTTGTATGGAAATTTTAATTCCGTCTAATTTGACAGCTCTAAAATGATTGCCATCCCTTTCTTGTATCTACTATTTGTAAAAGAGAGCGATAGTTTAAAATAAGTTTAGTTCGTGAACAAGAGAATCGACACCAATACCTCCCGTCAAATATTTCCTAATTCAACGAAGCTCTTTGATCCCGAAAAAGCTTACCGCAGCATCCTTGTGATTCAATAAAAGAACTTCAGGTAAACTTTGATAAGCCCGACCCCCCAAATTACATGATCCAAACCTACGCACAATTTATTTTCCAAAAACACAAACGATTGTAATGTGCGAAGAATCTTAAATGAAATGTTCTCAGAATAACCCTATGATGGTTTTAATCCCCGCCATCACAACAAAACTTACCTTTTACTTTTAAAAGAACGTGGAAACGTACGCTTCGTGTTTACAGATAATTTTGTAAAAGTTCAAATAACACGACAGGTGGGGATCAAAAGACTCCCAAACAGCTGTTCGCTGAGTACGGCTGGTTGTAGGGCTGTCGCCGAAGCTCAATAAAAACCAATGCCGTAAAAATGATCGGTCATTACATCTGCCTCAGTGATTTGCAATAAATCAATAATCAATTAGTTATTCTCTTCACTTACTAAGTTATGTTTTAATATTTTCCTTCTGCAGTACCAGTGAAACAGTTAATTGAGCGCAGCACGCGAAATGACCATCAATAAAATTAAGTTAGTTACTGTCATTGAGGATTAATAATAAAACACACATGGACATCCAAAAGAAAGCACCTGTAAGTAGGTATGTTTGAAAAACAATGTAAGTATTTACATATGTAAATGTTTTCTTCAAGAACATACGTGGGACACTCAGAAAGTTTTGCGAAACTAAAAAAAATTGTTCTATACGTACATATATTTTTATCAAATCTTTTCAAAGTACTTTCCACCAGCCTCTATACAAAGATTCATGCGCCTAAACCAGTTTTCAAAACACTTTTTCCAGTCCGCCGCAGACACCTCGTTTACAGCCTGCTCGAACGCAGCCAGCGCATCTTCCGGCGACGAAAATTGTATCCCTTTGAGCTGATTTTTTATTTTTGGGAATAAAAAGAAGTCACACGGTGCTAGATCAGGGCTGTAAGGAGGGTGACCCAGGAGTTTGACTGGCGTGCTGTCCAGGAAGTCCCTCGTTTTGAGTGCGGTGTGCGCAGGTGCATTGTCGTGGTGGAGCAGTAGCCCGCGGAGCCCTGTGTTTGGTCGCTTGTTGCTTATAACAGAGAAAACTTCTGGCAAACATTTGGTAGTATACCATTCGGCATTAATGCTTCTTTGATCCCGTAAGGGAATTGATACCAAGTGGCCAGTCAAATTAAAAAAGCTAGCGATCAAAATCTTACCCCCGCTTCTAGATCGCTTCACTTTGGTAGGCGTTGGCTCATTTTGAAACACCCAAACAGTCGACTGGCGCTTGGTTTCTGGGTCGTATTGATAAATCCAGGACTCATCACCTGTAACGATGTCGTAAACACGCCGAGACGAGCCTGCTTCAAATTTGTTAAGCATATCACGGCACCATTCCACCCGGGCCTGCTTCTGAGCATCGGTGAGGTTGTGCGGCACCCAGCGTGATACTATCCTCCTCACGCGAAGATGGCTGTGTAGAATCTCGTGAACGCTTCCCGATCCAATCTTCAATATGTGTTGAATCTCCTGATATGTAATTCGCCTATTGTCTTGGATTAAATTTTTCACTGCTAGCACGTTTTCTTCGGTAACAGCCGTCAAAGGGCGACCGCTTCTTTCGTCATCCCCCAAAGTTGGTCGACCGCGCTTGAATTCGTTATACCAACGATACACGGTTGCCTTGGAAGGGCCTTCATCCATGAATGCCATTTGAAGTCTATCGTACGATTCATCAGGTTTCAGGCGACACTTGAAATTGTATAAAATCATAGCTCTAAAATGTTCCCGGTGCAGATCCATATTTCAGTGAGACACAATACTTTGAATTAACTCGCAAAAAATGTGGAGGGAAATTTTGAAATTCGAACTTACTTATTTTTACTTATAAATAATCATATTTTCGAAAAACATTATAACTGGCCAGTCTCCCATAAATAAAAACTTTTTTTCGCAATACTTTCTGAGGGGCCTGGTATTGGTCACTAGCCTATGCCCGCGGTTTCACCCGCGTGGATGTCGTTTATCGCGCATCCCTCGGGAACTGTTCATCTTCCCGAGATAAAAAGTCTATATGTTAATCCAGGTTATGTTCTACATTCAAATCCGTTCAGCCCTTACAGCGTGATCGAGTAACAAACATGCATACAACCTCACAAACTTTCAGGTTTATAATATAAGTAGGATAGGATTTTAGAGGCATGATCGCGAAATAGTAAACCCATCCCATATTATTAAATTCTACTTCAGTATAAAATGCCGTCGTTCCAACCATAGTACCTTTGAAGCCGGACGACGCTCAACACACTGACACACATTTTTGTAGCCGCGTGCAATTTTATTTATTTACACGTATTTAAGCATTCGACGATCGTCTCCACCGATTAGCCTTATGTGATGAATTAGTTAGCATTGAACTGGTTTTTAGGAAACAGTTTTGTCAATGACATGGATATCTCTGATCATCTGTTTTATTACAATTTAGTGCTATTATAAAAATTCAAATTTTCTAACGCCAGTTCCTAATCTTCTCGGTCTTAATCAAGCCCGAAAATATCCAGAATCCACATTATAAATACTCGGACGAATAAAAAAGGCGGACGGAATCTCGCTAAATAAACACTTCATTTTTAGGGTTCCGTACCCAAAGGGCACAAACGGGACCCTATTACTTTCGCTACGCTGTCCGTCCGTCCGTCCGTCCGTCCGTCCAGCCGTCTGTCTGTCATCTTTGTAACAGTAATAGATAACCTGTTGAAATTTTCACAGAATATGTGTTGCTATGAGGTGTATCACGACAAATACTAAAAAAAAAAACTAAAACCAAAGGGGGTCCCCATACAAGAAACCTCGAAAAACATGCATTTTTTTCAACGTTTTTGTTTCTGTTCTATCTTCAAAACGGTAATATATACCAGTGTCAAACTTGGTCTGATTATAGTGCATACTATGTAATTTAGCAACAAATACAAATAAAAACAGGACAAACATAGACATATGTGGAGGTACCTACGGAAGAAAGTGATGTAAAAATTCACATTTCGCGTACGTTCGTTGATGTCTTTTGATAAACTCTCGTAAATTAAATCAGTTTCTATGGGGTATCAGGTCGATGGGTTGTACGGAACCCTTACTGCGTGAGTCCGACTCACACTTGGCCGGTTTTTTTATTTCCTTAACCCACTATAATTTTGAAAGCATTTTAACACACCAGATTTATATCAAAGTATAAAGAGATATCCTTACTCTGTGTTTATACTGTTATTTTATTTGTGACACTACAAAAATAACTTTTTGGCATACTATGGATGTGAATGTGTCCGTGCCCGTACATATTTTGGATGCTTCACTTATTGTTTAGCGAGATTCCGTCGGCCTTTTTTATTCGTCCGAGTAGAAATAATCCATTTTAAATGGTAAAGGTACAGCACTAGTCGATCGCACGTCAGTGGTAATAGTTTGACCTTGACAGTGTCTTTATTTCGTAAACAGTAAGGGGGGTTTTCGTAATTCAAGTGTAACCACTGACGCGTGACGTACGGTCGACTGTATTACACGTCATACTACACGACATTGATGACCTAAGTAGCCACAAAAACGTAGCACTAGCTAGAGGAGCACCGGCACGGTCCATTTGAGTTCCCGGAGCTCCTTTATTTTGTGCTGAGGATGGTCACCGTGTGGTTTTAGTCAGTAGGAGCCCGACATACTCCTCTGCCTTCTCCAGATGCAGGTAGGTATCCAAGAAGGTTTCCACTCAAAAACAAAAAGGTCACCAACAACATAACCGACGTTTAAGATGAAATGATCTTTTCTCTGCTGTCTATGTGTTATTCAAAATTTTATACAAAAATTCTATATGTGGAAACTTGTAATTGGCCTTTTTCTACTGTATTTTGCTTAATTACGACTCTGTATTAGCTGTAAGTTTTCCTAAAAATAATAAAATACAATAAAATAAAATAAAACATCGTTTAGCATGAAAATGTTGAACTGTGAAACGACTGTTTACAAATTTTGTATCTGTTATTTTGTTCGAGAACTTGCCCTAATAATTGTACTCCTAATTTTAAGGTTCCACCAAAATCCAACTTTTATATTAGGATTAGGAGGTCTATAAACTAAAAACTGGATACCGTAAAATGCCCTAACTTTGCCAACAAGCCCTACTTTGCCTAAGGCGTTAACTTAATTTTTACACGCACTGACACTTTATAACTGAACCAAATGTTAGCGTTGTCATAGTTTTCAAAGCTCCCCAAGTACGGAAATAATAGCTATTATAGTTTACTCAAAAAATAACTAGGCAAAGTAGGGCTTGTGGGCCAAGTTAGGGCAGTTTATTTACCTACCTATTTTGGAACTAGCGAGAATATATCGCAATTCGCAACCGTTTTTTGATCATTTTACGAGGGTGGCTCATGTGCCACGTCTACAATATTGGATATTTCGTGGGTGATATTTGGCACGGAATATCCGAGGCCTTTTACCGCGGATGGCAATGCGTGATGTATTAGATATTTCGGAACTTGTTTTTAGGAAATGACATCAATATTGAGAATCGATTGCTTAAGATTTATTGGTATAAAATTGATGCTACTTTTTAAACTGTGAGGTCTGTTGGCGAAATATTTGATGCCCTCTAGGCGTGGTTTGGCACACCTCGTATGGCTGCCTACCTTTAGAATTACTTATAGATAACAGTATTTCTTGTTTTATTAGCATCGCCGACCACCTAGACCTTCTTGGCATGGATTTGACAACTAACCTCAACTTCGGCACCACAATCGAGGCAAAGGCTCAAACTGCGGCCAAAAAGTTGGGCATTCTTAACAAGGTGAAGCGATACTTCACTCCTGGACAGCTTTTCACTTTATATATATAAAGCTCAAGTCCGATCGTGTATGAAGTATTGCAGTCACTTATGGGATGGCTCCGCCAAATACCAGCTTGCGGCTCTTGACTCGATTCAACGCAGAGCTGAGAGGCTAATTGGTGATGAACTTCTAGCAAAATCTAAGCTACAAAACTTAGCCCATGGACGCACAGTTGCTTGTTTGTCGGTGTTCTACAGGCTGTACTTTGGAGAGTGTGCGCATGAGCTCCATGAGCTTATTCCACCATCTCCTTTCTTTCATCGGACTACACGCCGCACTGCAGGATATCATCCACATTTGGTAGAAATCCCTACTATCAGGACCAAGCGCTTTGAGAACTCTTTCATAATGCGCACAGCCAAGTTGTGGAATTCACTACCGGCATCTGTATTTCCGGGCACTTATAACCCTAAGCTGGAGTGAATCGGCACCTAATAGGTTTGCTTGCTCCATCGTCGACCACATCCTGATAAAGCTGTCTAGATTGTGGTCAAGAGCAGATCAGATGCAGTTGTTTTCATGATTTAAGTTATTAAAAATAAAGATTAATCATAAATGATTAATAAATAATGTAATTACAGCTTATTAGCAAACGTGATTGATATCTAATCATTCCTTATATTATTATGTACTTAAAGTATAGTTCAGATTATTAATATTCTCAATCTTTAAGTGAATTCCTGACTATAAGGTACTATGAGGAAAAGTAGGGATCTTTAAGTGAATTCCTGACTATAAGGTACTATGAGGAAAAGTAGGGATCTTTAAGTGAATTCCTGACTATAAGGTACTATGAGGAAAAGTAGGGATCTTTAAGTGAATTCCTGACTATAAGGTACTATGAGGAAAAGTAGGGATCTTTAAGTGAATTCCTGACTATAAGGTACTATGAGGAAAAGTAGGGATCTTTAAGTGAATTCCTGACTATAAGGTACTATGAGGAAAAGTAGGGATCTTTAAGTGAATTCCTGACTATAAGGTACTATGAGGAAAAGTAGGGATCTTTAAGTGAATTCCTGACTATAAGGTACTATGAGGAAAAGTAGGGATCTTTAAGTGAATTCCTGACTATAAGGTACTATGAGGAAAAGTAGGGATCTTTAAGTGAATTCCTGACTATAAGGTACTATGAGGAAAAGTAGGGATCTTTAAGTGAATTCCTGACTATAAGGTACTATGAGGAAAAGTAGGGATCTTGAACGTCCTTAGCTGCTCCGACGTGATTGCAACGCCTTTTGCAGTATAATAGCACTTCCCCAAGTTGCAAGTCAATCATAAAGTCGACTATGGTCTTGGGGGAGGATTCCGATCTCCTACGTTGTGATAACGTGGCCTCCAAGATGCTAGCTTCTTTAGTCATCCCATCCTTTTCGCGTCAGAACCTGCAAACTGTATTACAAATGATAAGGGTTCAATCTTGAAATTGTGCGCACCTTTAAAGTGCTAAAATCTGATACACAAGAAAAATGTTGAAATTTGTCACATTTGGAGCCTTTAAATCATTATCATCATCATTTCAGCCAAAAGACGTCCACTGCTGGGCATAGGCCTCGCCCAAGCATCGCCACAACGGCCGGTCCTACGCTTTCCACATCCAGCGGATTCCCGCGACCTTCACCAGGTCGTCGGGCCACCTACTCACGCTGCTCCTTCCAGTACGCGGTCGCCACTCCAGAACTTTACTGCCCCATCGGCCATCCGTTCTGCGAGCAATGTGCCCCGCCCACTGCCACTTAAGTTAAATCATTATACATTACATAAGTTAAATTTTCGATTAAAATCTGTATTCGGAGTATTTACGAGCGATAAATGTTCGTAACTACTAATCATTACAAACACGCCCGCGCGTAATCAATAGTTCGATGAAATGTATCCGCCAGTAAAAATTGCGATCCCATTACATATAACCTGTTTGAAGGTATTCACAATAAAATCATTCACTTTCTCTTAGAAAATCTCGCTGCAGTAGTACCTATCGTATTTTGAAATTGGGTGGTAATCATTATTTTGATTTATCGATAGCGTAACAATTTTATCGCTGACCGTTTTTGGAGCAGTGAAGTTAATCTTGTTATTGAAGTTAAAAGTGAAGGTTGTGTAGGCAGTTAACGTTACTACTGCGTTTTATTAAAACTCTTAACTAAAAGTAAAAATTCACGACTTAAAAAAGGTATTGCCCAGGTTAGGCTAAACTTATTGCTCAGCCCGATTTTGGAATAGGGTATGTGTAGTTTACAATATTTCATAAAACTTACCCTGTAGCTTCTAAAGCTACAGGGTAAGTTTTAGTATATTGCTTACAAAGTAAAGGTAGCATTGTTTTAGCCAAGGGAAATAGGTGACTTAATGGTATTAAGCCCGACCCAGCGTGGATGTTATATTAAAACTCGGTAAAGGACAACGCTACTTTAATGTACTAAACTCATCAACCATACAGCCCAAAAGACTCCTATTATTGAATACAATTTTATTTCGCGGTGATCTGAAATATAATTAATATTACACAAGTGTAGATTTTGAAGAAGGATCTTTACTTTCATTTTTTATTACTCATACAAAACAGCTTGCAGAAATTGATCTTTCCACACAAGTGGTTCCAAACTCCCGAACGAACGAACGAAGTGGTTAACGAAGAAAATACTTGTCATGCTGAATGAGTTAAGAGAAAAACGAGGGAAACCAACTACTTACTGTCACTATTAATGACAAAGACGAGGCTCACTCTGAAAATTAAATTCATGCAAATGAACCACTCGTAGCTAATACAAGTAGCTAGGTCCAAACCCAAAGGTGGAGTACATACCAATTAAAAATGTTCTTCACAAAATACTTTCTACTCGCGGGCCCATGTTTAACCGGCAGTTTTCTAGTTTGTTTTAATTTCTAACTACAAATAAATGGTTATCTAGTGGGTCGAACTCTCCAGAAATAATATTGACTGTGATAACAGACGTGGCTTGGAAGCTTTTGTTGGCTTTTGTATAGTTTTGATTGAAAATGTTATTTAATGTTTTCAGTAGTCTGTTGCTTTAGGTAACGTTATTCACGTTAGCGTATTTTGTAATGTGAGTAATGCTACGTATTTTGTTACCGATTAGTTTACTTGAAAAAATGCTATTTCGAGATTAGCTGTAGGTATAAAAGAATTATGAAATACTTAAGACTTAAAGACCAACCTAAATCTTGTGCTAACCTTCACTTTAAAACATAAATTAATTTCGTTTAAATTTGCAACCTGTCAGACAACTAAGAAAAGATCTTATAAAAAATAAGAGCACAATACCCTTCAACGTCGTCTAATTATCTCTGACATTATAAATGCAGACGAAGCCTTATCATAAGCCGAAATTTTCGTAAAAATACAAGATAGAAAAGCGGAAAGAAGTTGAAGGGCTCGCCCACACTTGTCCAAATCATAATTACTAACCGGCTGGAGAAGAATGCTAATTAAACTCTTACATGCCAACATCGCCCTAGTGTCAATCGTGTTTTTCATTTATACTCTTGCGGCCGAGATAATGGGCCAGTATTTTTTTTTTTGAGAAACGTATGTATTCTTTTCCTTCTGAATATAGTAGGTAACTACTCAATAATTTAAGTTTCTTTTTCCCCTCACTTTTTAATTATTTTGCTCTAATATTCTGTCCCATCAAACCACGTAATGTGTTTGATTATCACTTCTTTCAGGCCATTACCCACATCAATTTACTGTGGAAACTTTCTTTGTGATTTTGATAAATGATGTTCAGTATATTTTTCATAATATGTATCAGTTTCGTTTACCCACTTTCAAAATCACGTCTACGAAAACCGTAAATCGTAGTAGATATGTCATTTTATTCCAAACCAGGCAATCACATTCATTACACTTCATCTGTAATTATCGCCTATCAAAGTAGCGTCGTAATATTATTTGGTGTCATTGTTCTACGGTACCTACTGAATTTGAATTATATGCAAACTGATGACTTCCTGGTCATACCTAAATAGGGCTGGACACATACACACACACGCCCACACAACACACACTTCACACAAATAACACACACAACACCCCCCACACACACAACACACTCAACACCCCCACACAAACAACACACACAACACCCCCCACA
The DNA here is from genome assembly GCA_949699075.1 of Asteroscopus sphinx. Taxonomy (NCBI): domain Eukaryota; kingdom Metazoa; phylum Arthropoda; class Insecta; order Lepidoptera; family Noctuidae; genus Asteroscopus; species Asteroscopus sphinx. The sequence continues at coordinate 21,621,347 of OX453013.1, forward strand.
CAAAAAACACACACAAAAACCCCCCAAATACACACCCACACACATACACAAGATACCAATATTTTTAGCTGTTTTTTTGTTCTTTGTTTTTGTTATTTATAACTCATTGACCATTAAATTCATTCTGAACCGTGTCAACTATGTGTTCTGGACTGAAAGAGACTAGACCCCACGACACAGGGAATCCTAGTGTGAGGTCTAGGGCTTCAACCAATGTTATGTATATTTTTTGGCACAATAAAGAAATTTTTATTTTTATTATTTTTATTCTGTCAAAGTTGGTGTTATCATCGATCAAGTTAGACAATGAGATAGTTTTCAAGTTTGACATGAAAATGTTCAATCTTTTGTCACAGAATATCTAATAGTACTACGTACAGAACGGCCACTCACCGCCCCCCGCCAATTTAAGTTCCTCACCCGCGCCCTGCACGTGCCCTCAGTTTAGCGGCAAGTTGGGCTGCAATATTCAATGGATATCAATCGCCAGTCGAGTGCGTTACGCAATATATTTTTTGGTGTTTGTAGTTATATTTTAATTGAAAATGGTAGTGTATTGTGCTTTATACGGATGTGTGTCTACATCTAGACAAGGAAACAGAAGATTTTATCGATTTACGAAGGATGAAATAAGGTAAGCCACAATAAAACCTTTATAGGTAGAACTACAGAACAGCGAGCATTTAATTTTACAATTAAACGATTTTTTTGTACTTTGCCAGTAATGAAAAAAATAATAATAATATAAGTAATCTTTATTTTGGATCAAATTAGGTATCCATATTTTGTTAGTAACATAAAAGCTGCTTGAAAGCAGATTCCTTTGGGTACCTATTTATTGTATTTTATTAAAGGTAGGTATCTACTTACCGCGAGAGTTTAATTTTACAACTATAGTGAGAGATTGTTTACTGTAAAATTACGTACTTATGATAAGAGAAATATAAATTATTATAAATTGTAATGCTTGCAGATTTAATTTTACTACCAAGCTTCGTTAATATATCATATTCATCATACAATACATCGATAATTCGATAGGTATCATTACCAACCACTCGTGCTATCAAGTGCCTCGGCTCGGGTCCGGGACGTAGGGCCCAAATGTCAACGCCATCTCTGAGAACTACTGAGAAGCGTTTGGAACACAGTCGGCATTTCGAGCGGCAAGCAACCCTATTCATTCACGTGTGTGCGTGTTTGTACGTGGGACACTCAGAAAGTTTTGCGAAACTAAAAAAAATTGTTCTATACGTACATATATTTTTATCAAATCTTTTCAAAGTACTTTCCACCAGCCTCTATACAAAGATTCATGCGCCTAAACCAGTTTTCAAAACACTTTTTCCAGTCCGCCGCAGACACCTCGTTTACAGCCTGCTCGAACGCAGCCAGCGCATCTTCCGGCGACGAAAATTGTATCCCTTTGAGCTGATTTTTTATTTTTGGGAATAAAAAGAAGTCACACGGTGCTAGATCAGGGCTGTAAGGAGGGTGACCCAGGAGTTTGACTGGCGTGCTGTCCAGGAAGTCCCTCGTTTTGAGTGCGGTGTGCGCAGGTGCATTGTCGTGGTGGAGCAGTAGCCCGCGGAGCCCTGTGTTTGGTCGCTTGTTGCTTATAACAGAGAAAACTTCTGGCAAACATTTGGTAGTATACCATTCGGCATTAATGCTTCTTTGATCCCGTAAGGGAATTGATACCAAGTGGCCAGTCAAATTAAAATAGCTAGCGATCAAAATCTTACCCCCGCTTCTAGATCGCTTCACTTTGGTAGGCGTTGGCTCATTTTGAAACACCCAAACAGTCGACTGGCGCTTGGTGTCTGGGTCGTATTGATAAATCCAGGACTCATCACCTGTAACGATGTCGTAAACACGCCGAGACGAGCCTGCTTCAAATTTGTTAAGCATATCACGGCACCATTCCACCCGGGCCTGCTTCTGAGCATCGGTGAGGTTGTGCGGCACCCAGCGTGATACTATCCTCCTCACGCGAAGATGGCTGTGTAGAATCTCGTGAACGCTTCCCGATCCAATCTTCAATATGTGTTGAATCTCCTGATATGTAATTCGCCTATTGTCTTGGATTAAATTTTTCACTGCTAGCACGTTTTCTTCGGTAACAGCCGTCAAAGGGCGACCGCTTCTTTCGTCATCCCCCAAAGTTGGTCGACCGCGCTTGAATTCGTTATACCAACGATACACGGTTGCCTTGGAAGGGCCTTCATCCATGAATGCCATTTGAAGTCTATCGTACGATTCATCCGGTTTCAGGCGACACTTGAAATCGTATAAAATCATAGCTCTAAAATGTTCCCGGCGCAGATCCATATTTCAGTGAGACACAATACTTTGAATTAACTCGCAAAAAATGTGGAGGGAAATTTTGAAATTGGAACTTACTTATTTTTACTTATAAATAATCATATTTTCGAAAAACATTATAACTGGCCAGTCTCCCATATATAAAAACTTTTTTTCGCAATACTTTCTGAGGGGCCTGGTATAAGACGTAAGCTTGCGTATGTAGGCGGTGCTAGTAGTGTATAATTGGTGATTCTGGATCACTTCGCTTCGCTTCGCTCGCTCCGTGATACAGAATGCCCCAATTATACACTACTTATGCTAGAATGAAATAATTTTTGGAAATAATTGTAAAGTCGCTTATCATCTTAGTCTTCCTGCGACCACAAACGCTACATATAATTATAAGTAAAATATATATAAATTAATATGTAAAAAAAAACATAAAAAACAAAATCCAGACTAGAACAAATACCTATTTGTTCCATGCGGGAATCGAACCCGTGACACTTCGCGCATTTATAAGTAGCAGCATCAATTTAACATACTATTTACATTGTGATGTAGTGAGAAGAGCTATTAACCAATGCGCCAAACGTGTCGTCATAGATATGATAAAATATTGGATCACTTTACGAGCTTTACTCACTTTATCAGTGTATGTTCTTCATAGTAATAATTATGAAAAGAATCCAGCGTCAACCATTTCCATCAATAATCTTTTGTTTGAATCAACAGTTGCCCAGTAATGGTTAAATGAAAATAAACGAATTTTAGAAGTATGATACATATCATATCGAGGATTATATTTATTTTGAGACATGACCTTTGAGTATTTAGCTCTTGATGTATATATTTATAGAAGTATAATGAAGTAGCATTGCTGTTGCTAACAATTTATAAACATATAAATGGAGGAGGGGTGAGGAGGACTATATTTATATATTTATTAAATTGAATAAAAAAGAAAAATTATTTAAAAAGTTTATTATCTAAGCACCATTTATTTAAACACATAACATTTTTTAAAGCACATATTGAGTCATGATAAATACAACTATACAAATCTTGAGGACATCTATATACATCATACAGGCTTAACAAACTAGGACAACCTTTATCTTCTAAATTATTTATATTATTATTTTCTAAAATATATTTTAACCATAATACTTTTTCTGAGCCTTTGGTGTAGACACATTTATCTCTTATAATATCTGTGATCAAATTTTGATAATCCGAATAAGGTGCAACTCCTTCAGACCAATATATCCTTCGATTACGTTCAATCCAATTTACTTGCCTTCTTTCTTGTTTTGTCAATTCGTAAAATGGAAATGGTGGTTTAATCAAAAGCACCTGAATTTTTTTATTACATAATATAGCTATTTCTTTAACTATGAATTCATTTGATTTTGTTTTAAAACCTTGAACATCTACAATGGCAGTCATGACAATTTTCGCACTATATTACTCAAAGGTTTATATTCCACGAGTCGATCGTTAATAATTAGGCAGTATCCAGTTGTGTTATCTGGTATTTGTGCTGAACATTCAATTTCTAGCCGTACGTCTACCGGGCCTGTCTTTAAACTATCGTTTTGTCTTGAACAGTCAATAATAAAGAGCGGAGCCTTTTCCTTAAAATCCGTTAAATCAAGCAACGGGTCGACTGGGTAATTGTAATACGACTGACGAAATTTCACATACTTTTCGTATAATATATTGTATTTGTTCTCGGAAAATTTTAAATTTAAAGGCTCATACGGATAATATTGTGAATTCAAAAATAGTGTTACGTTTGTAACTCCACAATGGTCAAACAGTGAACTGTCTTTGGTTTTATTATTTTTTCTATTTGTTTGTAAGCAAAAAATCACATAGCGAGGCTTCTCTAATTTGATGCTGTTTTAACTGACCAAGAATGCTTTGTAGTTTTAGGGAGTAAAGGATACTCATATAAATCCCAATTTCTAAACGCCATCTGAATAGTTTTATCTCTTTCTAAATGTTTTAGAAGTGTCAGTCGCTCACGATCTGCCACTTTTATGTGCGGTACACGCCATTGTATTCTTTGAATATCTATTTTAAAATGTGCGACATCATCAGTTACTATAACGCTGTTTACGTTAGAGTTACTTCTATTCAGTATAAGTTCATGCTTACAATTTATTACAATTTAATTATAATCCTCTGCTAATCCTAAAATTTTATTTAACGGTATAATAGCACTAAAATGACCCTCATTTTTAAATCCATCTAAGTTCCAACCCCATAAAGCAGCAACTCTACTTTCTCCTTCATTTAACGAAATGAATGACTTTACTGTTGACGTTATTCCAGAGTTTTTAATACGATCTATTTCTATACCATTCATTTCATACCTGATGTCTTGAAACAAAAACATAACAGAGTTATTAGTGAACGTAACAGTTTTCTTGATTGGATTCCCATCTTTACCGAAGAGCTTCGCTTGGCCTTCGATGTAAATGGAACTGGCTGACGGTAGCACGTATATGTCCTGTTGGTGTATGGGGATTCTGATTTCATCATTTTCCCTAAAGCTGTTATTATAGGGATTGTATGAATGGACTTCATAACTTTCAATTGAAGTATCGAAGTTTGGTGATTCAGTAATTTGTAGTATATTCATACTTTTAATCCTAGGGCTTTAAGAAAATCTTTATTTGATTTAGTCAATTTCGTAACTTGTTTATTACGTCTTTGCCCTTTAGGGGCTGTAGAGGAAATAAGACGTTTAATATTGACTACGGGGTTTTTATAATATAATATCATTTTGTTTTTCTTAAATGAAGCCGTAGTTGAATATGTTCTTCTCTGAAATTAATGCAGTAACCAAATCGATCAATAATCTTAATAGATATAGATGAAATTAAATTTTTGTTCACCGGAAAGTAAATAACGTTTTGCGGTGTTTCTATCAACTCTTAACCTATAGCTGTATTAGATACAAATTCATGAATAATATGTGTTGGTAATCCGTTGGAGTATGAACCGTGCACAAGATCACATTCGATTCTGATCACAGGCAGAATGTTATTGTTATCATAAACATTTGGTATTGAGTTTAATACTGAAAAGTATAGCAAGCCGCACTCGTATTGTCCAGACAAATTAAGAGGTGGTTGAAAGTATGAATCCAACTCTGATTTATTTCCAGAGATGGTCACCGTTATAGACATTCTTACATACTGAACACTTCTGGAAGATGCTATTTATTTTATCCTTTGCTTACACCAAAAACTATTTAGGAATTTTAAACAAAGATGTCCACAATTGAAAGGATGATCACGTTGAATATTATCATAATTATAGTGAACTTTAGAACCTAAGTATTTTATAAATTCTTTTGGGGGCTTGAGATTTCCATAACTGTCAAAATATTCAATATAATCATTGTATTTTGCATAGGCTACCCAATGAGAACCAGAATTTTTAGAACTGTCTAAATTAATAACTCCGCATTCTTTTTTAAAAGGTCGTTTAGGGAGCTCATCTCTCATAAAGACCCCTCGGAAATAGGGAAAATTATTTCCATACTTCAAAATATCTAAGTTAGTTAAAGCTCGTTTGGGTAGCCGATATTTTAGTTTTTTTCTTTCGATACAAAAATTCCAAGTCCATGTTTATGAGGTTTAAGATGTAGCCCCTTTCCGATACAAAGAGCCTCCATTTTTTCATTATGTCTCTTCATTTCTTCAAAACGCGTTTTAGCGGTCATGAATTCATTTATGGTTTTAGCTATACCAGCGGCACCACCTGCTAAGGCTCCCGCAGCTGATAATCCCGCAAAAATAGGAATCAAAGGTAACACTCCACCAGTTTTTGGTATGGGAATTACACGAGGAAGTTTAATAGATGAATCATCAGTTAATTCTCTAGCAGCAGTCATAGCTAATTCTATTGCCATTTTCTTGCACTTTGGTTTAAATTTTTGCATATGTCTTTTTGTTTTAGAAATGACATTATTTAATTTATTTTTAAAACCATCCTCAAACTTCATTCTTCTGGAAACCTTTTTGCATACCTTTTTGTTACGATTTTTTAGGCCAGCGCCAGTTTTAATTTTCGCTAACATAGCTTTGCTTACTAGATGTGCTGCGAACTTTTCCCCTATACTCGCATCAGAAGCTAAAGTACGGTTTTTCGCCATTTTTAACAGAATTAAATCTGCCTCGTGTCTTTCCTTTAAGTTTGATGACTTGTGATAGGCAATGTCGTGTTCTTTGCAATATTCGTCTAATTTATTGATTCCTTTATCTTTGCGTGTAAGCCTCTTAATTAATTTCGTACCTGGACCACAATAATTGTATCCTGGTAAATGTAATTCAAATGGTAAATTATTTATAAGCCAATTAAGAAGACTACTCTCTCCAATACCCATCATATGACTGATCAATAATGTAACAAATACTTTATAAATATGTGATTATTATCAATTAACTAGTATGAAATGTAAACAAAGGTTTCTTGACTATAAAATATTTGACCTATTAATCCAGCTGTTTTCAGCAGAAGACAAACCAAGCCATTTTACTAAAACCCTGTTTCCTTTCCTTCTAAGAACTTTTTCACTTCTATGATGAAGTGTTAGAAGCTGCTGAAGATTTGATTAAATAAATAGGAAAAAAGTTGAGTTTAGACCTAAGATAAAAATGTATGTGATAGTGTTACAAATTTTATATGTGCTGGTGTTGTTTTAGTATGTCTTAATTGTTTTATGTGATTATTTGTATGTGTATTACAAGACTATTGTTAATATCTTTAATAAAAACCTAGTTAATATTTCATGTAGAAGAGTTTTATTATTCTCCCCAATTGAAGGCAGCAAAAAGACAGAAAACAGTTTTTAATTCTTATACATATATTTCTATATTGAAATGATACAGTTACAATAAGCATAATACAATACTAAATAGTTATCTTAAATCTAAGTTACAATATTATAAACTATTACAGAAACCTAAATGTTATTATTGCTGTACTTATATATTCGTTTTATAATGACCCCAAGGCATGGAGTCAATTTTACTTTCCATGATCTGTCGTTTGTCATCGTCTCTAGAGAGAACCAACTTATTGATCTTTTGTGTATAAATTTTTTGATTTTTTGATCTAATTATACACATATCATCTCTAACACATTCATTTAAAAATAATGCCTTTTTATAACTTTCAATGACAAGTTTTTTAGTGACACATTTTTTTACACCTTTAGCTTTCTTTATTGAAGATATATGGGTATCTATACAATACAATTTCGCTCTTAAACCAACATATTCTGAAATAATTATACCTCCCATTTCGTCTTTAAAATATCCAGGGAGTTTTGAATTTACATTTGGCATATTAAACAAGTTTCCATCTTCAAAATTATTCGTGTCAAAAAACATTAAATTTCTTTTTAAATCAGCATAAAAGTCTTTTGTGTATATGTAATACAAAAGACGAATTCAGAAGTAGCGTTTTGTCTAAGAGTCGTGTTCAATAAATTATAAGGTTTTAAAAAGTTGCTTTGGTCAAATGCCAGTATTTTATGAATTTTCGATAAAACCAAACCATTTTTTAAACATTCCATCAAATGAACGTAGTGAATAACATAATTATATTTATTATTTAGATTAGCAATTAATTTAGGATTCTTACTACCTGGAGGTATTAGTTTTTCAGCAGCAAAAGGCAAGTCTGAGTGAGCATCATGTATTTCAGGAGGGTAAAGTATATCTACTTCAAGAATGTAACCGGTTTCTGATTTAGATGAAAGACACATAACATCAAAATTTGCTATTTCACTATTATTCAAATATCTAAAATTACCTGTTGGTAGTCTCTGCTTCATAGTATAGCCATATAAATTAACGCAATCTAAATAAACTAAAAAACTATCGCATTCGTTTTTATTATAATGTTCAAGGTACTTGTTATTCGCTCTGGCTTTTCTTAACGAACATTGAGCAAGACCTCCTCTGATGCCCTTTTCTATCATTTGATACATGTCTAGATCAGTTATAAGATCTAAATTAATTTTTGTGTTCAATAACATTGCATCCCAACTTAATGATGGTGATGAAACATAATGTGCAGGATCAAGACCGTAATACTGCAAACACATGCGTCTAAACTTTTCAAAAATATCACAAATTAGTAGGACATCACATTTTAAATATAAATCTGTATATTCACCTAAGTTAGAAATATTAAATGCTTTCCAAACCTTTTTAGCGTGTTTGTAATCTTTATCGGATATAGACTCTGAAGTTAGCTTGTTAAAAAACTTAATAGGCTCTGGTAATTTGGTTTCTTCATATTTTTGCCAAGAGTCTATGTAATCATAACAATATATTCCTTTTTTGCAAACAAGGTCCAGCAAATGCTCATCATCAAAAAATGCTTTCATATTTTGAAAATCATCTTGTTTCATAAATTTGACCAAGCTGTCTAAACTTGAACTTAAAAAGTTAAAAGAGTCAATGAATTTTAATTGAGCTATACTTTTGCCATCTAGTGGAATGAACTTTGTAAATGAAATATATTTTTCTTTAGTTTTCGGTAACAGATTAATTCTACCGCAAACAGATGATAACTCATTAATAAACAAATGACAGTCATATCCAGTAAGGTTATGAAATATGATTGGGATAAATGGACAAACTTTTGCATTCAAATTACATTCACTATGAGCGGGCCCATTGTATTTCCCTGTAAAATGATTATGATCCTTAACTATTTTGCTACTAGGAGAAAATTCGCCTTTACAAATATGACAATGTGTACTATTTTGAAAAGACATAAGTTCTTGTTCTGTAAGCGGTATCATATCTCTGTTTACAACTAATATATTATATAATTGTTTGATATCTTTACATAAGGTTTTAACAAACTTTTTAGAACAGTCGAGACCACGATAAGAAACTAAATTGTTCAATTCAGGATTCGTTTCACAATAAATATAATAAGCAAAACATGTAGCTTCATGTACTTGAATATTTTCTACAAAAGCAGACTTATTTTTGTCAGAATATTCACGTAATAAACTTTCAAAGTCACCATATATCACAATAGGAATTCTAATTGTCCTTTCAAAGTTTGAAAAAAATATTTTTGTGTTTACTTCTGGTATAGTTTGAATTCCAGAACAATCATTCGATCATTTCGTTTTTCTTTTGTGCTGAAGTATGTAAAGCATTCATCGCATAAGTATATTTTAGATTTGTGCTTGCTTTTTTGATTTGTAATTGCTTACGTACAAGTTTTTCAAAGTTTTTTATAAGACAGAAATGACTTTTCCCTTCTTTTGTTAAGTATAATAAATTAACATGATTTGATTTACGAGATGAACTCTTATACAGCGGACCTGTTACACTGCCATTTTTCGTTAAACCGTAAATGTTAACGCTTATTTTAGGATTATTACTTTCAAAGCATTTTATATCCTTTAAACTGGGAGGAAATGACATATTGTAAATATTTAATACTTTAGAGTAATTGGTATAGGATGAAACTCTGCTTGGATTGTTTTTTGCTGGGTATAATTTTGCTATAACAGACCAGAGAAAACAATGTTCATCCGTATTTTTTACATTTATGCAAGACTTAGTATTTCGTATATGTAAAGGTAATGGTGAATATGAACCAGCTCTTAAAGGATTGTATTTCATAATATTTAATTCCAGATGACTGATAGCGTCAAGTGCCCAACCTGATCCTGATAGTTCATATTCGGAGCATTTAGTCTTAAGTGTTTCAACAAATTTTTTGTACAAACTGTACATATCTGTATTTTGAACTATAATCTCATACTTTGTATTAAATGACTTAACGGCTGTTTCATTGTTTTTTGCCAATATAAATGTTGCAAAGAGTTCAAAGTTTATTTTGAGTGACTTTTGTTTTTTTAACGATGCTTTTATAAGATTAATAACATCATCACAAACGGTATGCAAAAATAGTTCTGGCGCTACATAAATATCTGCTGATATTATTCTAAAACTAATTATTCTTTTCTTAAAAGCAGTTGCTATAACATAAACGTTATCAAACTCAGTGCGAAGTAAGGAATTAGACTTATGAATATTTGATTTTTTATGTGACGCATAGTTTAAAACGTTAACGTTACATTTTACACAGTGTACCATGATTAATGAGTAAAATGTATGTTATACAAATTTCTGTTTTTATAATGATTTTCACTCGAAAGTTTATAGAATAATAAACAATACAATAACTTGAATCAGTATAGTTTAAAAAATGTTTCAGACTCGAAAGTCTCTGTAAAAGAAAAACATTGAACTCGATTAATAGTATTGCGTAACTTTATTGAATAATAGAAAATTTATAATAACTTGAATGTATTAGTTATTAAATATTTCAGACTTGAAAGTCTCTGTAAAATAAATTTCACTTGATTAGGTAATACTATTGCGTAAGTTTATTGAATAATAGACATTTTAAAATACTTTATTAGATTGGTTATTAAATATTTCAGACTCGAAAGTCTCTGTAAAAGTAAACATTAGTTACACTTGATTAGGTAAAACTTATTGCGTAAGTTTATTTAGTAATAGACAATTTACAATACTTTATTAGATTGGTTATTAAATATTTCAGACTCGAAAGTCTCTGTAAAAGAAAAACATTAGGTACACCTGATTAAATATTATTGCGTAAGTTTTTTTAATAATAAACAATTCATAATAATTTCATCAGATTAGTTATTAAATATTTCAGACTCGAAAGTCTCTGTAAAAGTAAACATTAGTTACACTTGATTAGGTAAAACTTATTGCGTAAGTTTATTTAGTAATAGACAATTTACAATACTTTATTAGATTGGTTATTAAATATTTCAGACTCGAAAGTCTCTGTAAAAGAAAAACATTAGGTACACCTGATTAAATATTATTGCGTAAGTTTATTTAATAATAAACAATTCATAATAATTTCATCAGATTAGTTATTAAATATTTCAGACTCGAAAGTCTCTGTAAAAGTAAAACATTAAGTACACTTGATTAAATATTATTGCGTAAGTTTATTTAATAATAGACAATTTATAATAATTTCATCAGATTAGTTATTAAATATTTCAGACTCGAAAGTCTCTGTAAAAGTAAAACATTAGGTACACTTGATTAAATATTATTGCGTAAGTTTATTTAATAATAGACAATTTATAATAATTTCATCAGATTAGTTATTAAATATTTCAGACTCGAAAGTCTCTGTAAAAGTAAAACATTAGGTACACTTGATTAAATATTATTGCGTAAGTTTATTTAATAATAGACAATTTATAATAATTTCATCAGATTAGTTATTAAATATTTCAGACTCGAAAGTCTCTGTAAAAGTAAAACATTAGGTACACTTGATTAAATATTATTGCGTAAGTTTATTTAATAATAGACAATTTATAATAATTTCATCAGATTAGTTATTAAATATTTCAGACTCGAAAGTCTCTGTAAAAGTAAAACATTAGGTACACTTGATTAAATATTATTGCGTAAGTTTATTTAATAATAGACAATTTATAATAATTTCATCAGATTAGTTATTAAATATTTCAGACTCGAAAGTCTCTGTAAAAGTAAAACATTAGGTACACTTGATTAAATATTATTGCGTAAGTTTATTTAATAATAGACAATTTATAATAATTTCATCAGATTAGTTATTTAATATTTCAGACTCGAAAGTCTCTGTAAGAAAGAAATATTAAACTCGCTTAATAGTCTAGTCTCAGGACCGGTCGTTGTGGCGATGATTGGGAGAGGCCTATGTCCAGCAGTGGACGTCTTTCGGCTGAAATGATGATGATGATGATGATGAATAGTCTAGTGAATAATAAACAATGATAATAACATTGGTAGTGAGCACTTAAATAAAATATATTGATTATAAGAATAATAATGTAGTAAACTTATGATAAAATAAGAAATTAACAATAAAACAAAAGGTCTCCATAACGTGTGAACATACAAATTTTTTTTTTGTTAAAAATAATTTGATGGATATGTAACTGGCACCACGTTACGGAGCTCCTCTTTTGCAGCCGCAACCAACTGAATGGCAGCCTTAAAAGTGGGACTGCCTGTGTTAAAAGCGCACTTAAAGGTTGTCATCGCTTGCTTCCATCGCTTGGACGGATCCAACACGGCTGGCGGCTCTATTTCATTCGTCGAATAGAGGCGGCACTCAATGTAATATTCACCACGTTTGGTGAGGTCTCTTTGCAAAATAAAGTCTCCGTCAGCCTGTCGCCTCGATAAAAAACTACGCAACGGGGCAGCACGCACGGGCTCGAGTTCACTTTCGTTTTCTTCCTGAAATAAAAAATAAACAAATTGTATTAATTATAAACTAGAATGCTAAGCCCTAAACGTCTATTCAGTTTATAAAAGATGGTCACAATAATTATGTTGGGTGGCTTATGCTTGACGTTATTGCTTAGTGAACTTTTACGACACACCATGGTACGATTTGGTACAGATTAAGAAACTTACGTCGGTGTCAGGAAAGACGCGTGCACGCTTCTTTGAAGTAGGCGCCGCCGGTAGCGAAGCTCCGTCCTCGTTGTCCGAATCGCTGTCGAACAAGTCATGTGGTACAGTTTTTTTACTGGAACTGGAGCCGCTCTTGTTCTTGCTTGACGCCTTCGCAGACGAGCTCGAAGGTGATATTTTGTTGGCGCGCGGCTTAGCGGGCAACTTCTTTTTAGAAGCTGCAGGTTCCACTGCTTCAAACGGATTTATACACGACCTGAAATGTAAGACAGTTAATTAAATTAACATGAAACAGTTATTTTATAAATTAAAATCAATTCATTAAATTAATTAAATATATCAAATAAAATTATTTATACATACATACTTGAACGTAGACAGATCCCAAAAACACTTGATGCTAATTATCAACAGATTATGAAGCGCAGGAACAACTAAAGCCCTATTTATAATATAAAATTAATAGGGTTGAGTCCCAATAGCAAAATTCATTAAAAGTTTAATCATTATTACTTTTGAGTGCATTATAACAGTCAATTTTCGTCTTTATATGATCTACTAATAAAGACTATTTTGCAGACACTTTAACATCAACACTGCGACCCTACCTTTATGTATAATATTCTAAAACGATCAATTGCCAACAATGCATTTATTCAAGTAAACAAGTCGTAATTCTAACAAGAATTAAGTCGTATTAGATGTACTCTATAATATAATACGACGACATACGATGGACCAGCACTGACTGGTTTTTCTATAAAGATTAATGTAAATCCAATGTAAATTGAATATAACATAACATCATGCCTGTATTACACGAAAGGTTAGGCAGAGGTAAACCCTATGGGTGTATACTACTAAACTATATAACTAAGAACTATACATATAACGAACTAACTATATATATATATATATATATATATATATATATATGTAATTGAATATTGGAACATTTATTAAGTGATCCGTGCGGTTCTCGACGTAGAATAGGCCACCTCATCCGCACTCCGAAATAAAAAATACTTATTACATGTATCTGTTCAAACCATACTCTATCGAGACTTAAATTTTATCCAAATCCGTTCAGCCGTTTCGGTCTGATCAAGATAAAAACCGACCTGATGTTAAGCAGTTACCTTTGCCCATAACAACTGCAATAACACGTAGACTGTTGCCTTAATTGTACTGCAAGTCTGAACGCCAAACTGAGACATGAAGATGGAAAGTCTCATGTGATTGTAATTTTACCGGCACCCGACCTCTTCGCACCAAAACACAGCAATGCAAGCACTACTGTTTGGCGGCAGAAGTAGGTACGGTGTTCCTTGGACGAGCTCTTTCACAAAGGAGCTCTACTAGAACAAAAAAACAATAGCACTATGCCTGGTGAATCGAACCCAAGTCCACGCAACAGATGCGCTTGTAGCCGCTAGACCATCCATGCAGTTCGTGATGTACGGTCACGATCCTTCCCATATAACATAACATCATGCCTGTATTCCCCGAAAGGTTAGGCAGAGGTAAACCCTATGGGTGTATACTACTAAACTATATAACTAAGAACTATACATATAACGAACTAACTATATATATATATGTATATATGTACATAATTGAATATTGGAACATTTATTAAGTGATCCGTGCGGTTCTCGACGTAGAATAGGCCACCTCATCCTCACTCCGAAATAAAAAATACTTATTACATGTATCTGTTCAAACCATACTCTATCGAGACTTAAATTTTATCCAAATCCGTTCAGCTGTTTCGGTCTGATCAAGCTAAAAACCGACCTGATGTTAAGCAGTTACCTTTGCCCATAACAACTGCAATAATACCTAGGCTGTTGCCTTGTAAGTACGCCAAACTGAGACATGAAGATGGAAAGTCTCATGTGATTGTAATTTTACCGGCACCAGACCTCTTCGCACCAAAACACAGCAATGCAAGCACTACTGTTTGGCGACAGAAGTAGGTACGGTGGTAGTACTTCCTTGGACGAGCTCTTTCACAAAGGAGCTCTACCAGAAAAAAAAAAAAAATAGCACTATGCCTGGTGAATCGAACCCAAGGCCTCGCAACAGATGCGCTTGTAGCCGCTAGACCATCCATGCAGTTCGTGATGTACGGTCACGATCCTTCCCGGTAGTACATTTTGTCGACAAAATCCCTTGAAAGAATTCTGCTACATTACACGTACCTACTTATACAGCGGCTGCCATCGAACATTGAGTGCAAGAGATTTTAGCTTTAGTAGTGGTTCATCGGAAAGATTTCCGACTGTACGTCTCAGTTATCTAGGCATAAAGTGTCATCGTGTCAGCACATACTGTACTTGGGATCCGATTCCACCATGATATAAGGAGCGGTATTGAATCAGTAGTGTATAATTGAGGAATTCTGAATCACGGAAATATTTCAATCTAGCATAAGTAGTGTATAATTGGGGCATTCTGGATCACGGAGCGAAGCGAAGTAGTAGAGTATTAGAGGATGAAGCGTGCCTAAAGAAGTTTTACTTTAAAAATTCTGTGTATCACTTATTTTGGTTGGCTGTGTACAAAAATACTTTATGTGGGCAGTTGGTCAAGTTCGTTTGCCGTGTCCCATTGACATGGTTAATTAAATCAAAAGAAAGAATAACACGTTACACACCTGGGTTCATAGAAATAATTATTGTTGAAATCTTTGCCCATACTTCATGCTGTGGTATTATATCTGAGCTTCATTCGTTACCGCGGTTAATCGATTTCGTCATCAGCCTGTTAGCCCCCACTGCCTTCAATGTATAGAGCGATACTAAAACCGACGTGAAATTAAAGAATATTTACCTCTGTCATATACCGTAATAACTTGCTAGTTGCTTGCTTTAACGGTGAAGGAAAACATCATGAGGAAACCTGCACACCTGAGAGTGCTCCATAAAAACCTCGATGGTGTGTGTAGTGACATTATAATTCAACCGAACTATACAACGTGTATAGTTATATACACGTTGTAGTAGTAGTCGTTAATAGGTCTTTAAGATCCAGACCTTAAATACCTATTAACGACCCGCTGATGCACTGAGTTTAACCATAACTATTGTTTTTTTTTTGTTTATATGTAACGGTATAAAAACTATGCAAATCGATACGATCTGTGATTTTGAATAAACTACTTTCAGGTTTGCACTATACTAGATATTAATAACCTTGTAGTTTTGTTGATAAAATAAGTCCTTGCTTCAATGAGTCAAACGATTAATTTAAAATAGTTTAGGTCCAACCAAATTTTTTGTTCCATCGACCTTTACCCAAAGCGACTGATGACACGACCTGATTTCCCAAACGAGTCCCCAACAAATTGGGTGTGAAATTAGGATACCGCCAATTTCCCTAACACCGATGCAATTAGCCCCAAAACACATACACCTGCATGTACTCGAGATATTTAGTAATTAACTAAAGCTAATCTTGACATGTCTTTTCATCCCTTTTTGGCTCCTACGTAAGCCGCTAAAAGTTCACTGCTGAATGATTTTGGGCTTTACGACGAACGGTCAAAGAGGACATTACCGAAAACAGCGCTATACTTGGTAGTCAAATCGGTAAACAGAGTATATTATTACATTACCTACTCAAAACAACTCTACTAAGAGGCTCGTGGCAAAAAAGCAACCACACGGATTGTACGATCAGCGAGATTAAGCTGCTCTTGCCGCGGTCAGTACGTGGATAGGTGACCATTTCGTTACACACCGAGACCCCTCCGTGCCACGGAGAGCACGTTAAGCTGTCAGTCCCGGTTGTCATACGAATATCTATGACAGTCGTTACGGGTAGTCAGAAGCACAGATTAAATACTAAGTCAGAAGCCTGAAAGTCTGACAGCTGGTCTAACCTCCAAACGTCGGTATACCCAGAACTAAAGGCAGTCGCTCCGTGTAAAATACTAATGTTCAGCCGCATCTGGTTAGACTGGGTGGGCTTCCAGTCTGTCGGCAACATATTTGGGAAAAGGCTCGGAGGACGATAATTCAAAGAGACTCTGCTGCCTATACCCTAACCTCCAGGGTATCAACATGAATGGTATATTAATGGATAGCTTTAATTCATTTCGGAATGGATTTCAACATTCAATACTTTCATAATAACTAGTTAAAATTAATATTTTAAGCTAACGGTGCCGATTTTCACCTATTTATAACGCACTACCTTATTTTAACCACACTATTCCCCAGTTTACGAAAGGCTGGTCAACGCAAAAATTTACTACTCAGCTGTCAAATCACAGGTCAAGCGTTGTGATTGGTTCTTAACATTTTTGCCGGCTAATCACAGGAACTGACATGAGGTTTGACAACAGATCAAATTGATCAGCCTTCCGGAAACTGGGGGTTAATCTTTTTCTTACTAACATTATTGGAAAATTACAGAAAATATTAAGAACTGTCGAATTAGTCTGTACCTACCCTTGTAATTTACGGGAAAACAGTCGTGACCTAAAAAGATGACTACTAATGATTTTTGTTAGAAAGAGACATTATCATCATCATCATCATCATTTTAGCCAAAAGACGTCCGCTGCTGGACATAGGCCATAATCGCCACACTTGGCAGGCGGGTTGGTGATTGCAGTTGGTTGGTTAAATACTCAGAGAACGCTGCTGCCCATTCTCGGGTGAATCCATTAGTCGCCTTTTACGACACCCATGAGAAGATATAGGGTGGTGCAATTCTTTAACTCCGGCTCCTCACGAAACGTAACGGTTCCGAAAGAGACATAGTGAGACTAAATTAGTTCAGTTTGTAAGCAACAGAACCAGCACTAATATGCTACTTAACCTTTTAAAGTTAACGAACGCACTTCACCTAAAAAACAGACCTATTCCTCGAAGCCTTCCCCAATAAATAAGTCAAACAATCTCAATCACTATTGGAAACACCTAAAAAGGTAACTCACGTACTATAGGAATGCTAGGAAAGTGTGCAAGTAACCCCTGGACGTGCCCTGCTTACCACGAGAAGGTACGGAACAAAAACTTAGTGATTGTGATTCGCTGCGCGCAAACTAATTTAGATTCGCAGGAGATTCTGCGGTGTTGATTTAGAGTTAAGTTGGTATAGAGCTGGCGGTACTATATAAGGATACCTAAATCAAATTAGTTGGTGAAACTTTACAGACGTGATAAGTATCGACATCTAGTGATAACAAAAATATTATTTTCAACACACTTACTCGTAAAGTGGCTCTTATTGCACCACTTTTAGGTTCATAATACAGCTTATAACACACGCGTGCTTTTTACTTTACATTATCGCACTAGTGCTTTTTACTTTATAGTTTATTTTTAAATTTCAGCAAGGAGTTTTTATGTCTGAACAAAATATTTTTTTTTGTGAATAAATCAACAGTATTCATTAAAATATGATAAATAAACACTTCATTTGTGTGTTGAAAACGTCGTATGAAACGTGTGAGCAATGTTCATTATACTCTCGGCTTTATTACGCCGTCGCCTTCGGGTCGGGCTGCAATCCAGCCTAGAGTTTAATGAACATCTTAGCTCACTTGTATCATAATGTACTATTTCTTAACTTATCATGTCAAGTTATATAAGCAGATCGTGCGACCGTTGGTCCGTGATCAGCTGTAGTTGAAATTATGAGTTTAGAAAATATTTTTTTGTTGTTTTATTGTCATTACATATTGATACCCGTCAACCATCACGTCTGTGAAGTTTCGCTATCTCATTTAAAACGTTGTACGTATTTGAAGTTTGGTGCCATAGATTTGGAATCAGATAAAGCAAAGATTATTGAGCTACCAACTCGCAATAAAAAAATAAAAATAACTTCATATCAGGCATCAGTCCATAAGTTGTTAGTGATGAGTTAGTAACAGATTGTGCTTATATGCTATATTAGTTTTATTAGTACTTAAATTACTGGACAATTATTTACTTAAACCTATAGCGACCTCCACCCAGTGTCTCTGGATGGGACAATCCGGTCTGTCAACAATCATTTGCAGGGTGCCGTTCCGAGTGTTACGCAAGCGCTGCAGTAAGGAAGCTGCTTTCTTACGCATGATGGCGTGTGAGCTTCAGCAAACATTCCCGACGCACTGCAACGCCACGGCAATTGGAATCCGGTTTCTATTATGTGGCTGGGGGGGACTGGATGCGGAAGGCAGAGGACCGAGCGTTGTGGCGCAATTTGGGAGAGGCCTATGTGCAGCAGTGGACTGCGATAGGCTGAGTTGATTGATTGATTGATTCTATTATACTTTTTTTTTACAAATCATCTAAAGTAAGATCCGTAATTCCGCCAATTACTTAGTTTGACATTTTGAAAACGTCAAAATTATCCCGATGCGTGATAATCTAAGCCTGAAGACATTAATTGCGTAAAATCACGTAAATATGAACTACACTGTTGCACGTTGTCTAATCGTTTAAAAGCGTTAAAGTTCAAATATGTAAAGCTTACCTATCTGTTTGTTAAAATCAACCATTAAAAAACAATCAACGAACTGTTATTCATAACTGTTCATTCATCGATTCCGCGTGAACTTTACCGACCGAATCACATTCAGGGCCAAAAAAAATTTAAAAAAAGTAAAAACCTAAAGAATAAAATAATTTGTGTGAAACAGTTTAGGAAGTCGGTGCCTTTGATTTGATATTAAATATTGGCACCGACTTCCTAAACTGTCTTTTTGAAGTCGGATTTTACTTTTTTTTAAGTTTATTTTATTTTTCTATTTTTAGTGGCATGAACAATAGAAAGACAAGCGATTGCTGCAATCCAAATGTTACTTTCTGAATGCAAATGCATGATTTGTTGATGAAAAATACCAAAATCACTATTTGTATGCCTATAATATTTGAGGATTTCCCTCAATTCCACATAGAACCCACTATCAGAAATAGATTTTGATAAAAATGGGACCAATCTGAAAGATTTAAGAAGATATCCTTTTAAATAAAAATAATTTTCCAAATCGGTTTATAAATGACGGAGTTCTGAGGTAACAAAAATAAAAATAAAATCGAATTGAGAACCTCCTCCTTTTTTGAAGTCGGTTAAAAAAGACTGCCAGTTCTAAATCTTCTTCACATACGAACTCAGGCAGTACCTTCCTACAAATGCGCATATTGAGGCAACAGCGTGAATAACAAAATCAACGGTCCCCTGACCGCTTTGTGATAAGGAGACAAATCGGTGAAAACTTGCACAATGACCGAGAAAAGTAAAAACACTTTCTGTAGACACAAGTATACACGTATATTAGTAGGCTGTCTCTTTCCGGATTTTCTGACGGAACTCCGAACACGTCCGGACTAAGTTATGCCATTGAGAAAGATAAACGGGTACTGGTTTGATGGCTAACATGAAAATCCACTGCCATCTTTCATAGTGCTGTAAAACGTGGGGAATTATTGGCTGTCGTAAATTTTCTAATTGTTTATCTTCGTTTTAAACCCAAACCACTGTTTTACCAGTTTTATTGCAGCTTGTCATTCAAAGTTCCGCCACAAAAACAATCAATACTTCACGTAAAATGTTCGCCGACACGCACACAGGTGCACAAATAATGTAGATACGCACGGCTTCATATCAAGCTAATCAGTCCAGTGTAAGCTGACCTCTCATTGTACGTAAAACCTAACCAATGCAAGGTCAGCTTATACCTGAATTATAGCTTGATGTGTATCGGTGTGTACGAACGCAGCCTTTTAAGGAAAACTTAAAATTGCTCCACTCTTCGTGCGTTTTCTGTGGTTCTAAGTCTAGTTATTCTAAGGTTGCATTTAATATTCTTTGAACTATTTTTAGTTCTAAACACAGACATAGTAAAAAATATAGACGAAGTGTTACAAACAATCATAGTTAAGCTAAAAAAAAACCGTGCTCCTTCGTGTACAACCACGCTCACGCACATGCACCTGAAACCGTGCTCACCCCTCTCAGTACACATGTCGCGGCATCGTCACGAGGAGCACGGTTTTTGGCTTGTTCGCAGCAATTCGTCTATATTTTTTACTATGTTTGCAAACAGACCAAAAATATCAGTCCGAAAAGTAATACTACAAAAATAGCTTTTTTAACCCAAATGGGCTTATGTTTGACCGCTATCTCACCTTACGCTTAATAAAATTTTGTCATACAGGTACCTACGTGTGGAATGTGAAGAAGATAAAGGCAAGGCTGAGGCAGAAATGACTCACAGTTTACGACTACCTGGGTGGGATCTATTATTATTGGCGGTACATGAAAATAGGTTGAGTAAGTGCCGCGCTACAGATAGCCGTAGTAATAAAGATATAGTAACAAGCCTTTTTAAAACGTGCTGTGTAAATCTTCATGTATGTCCACAGCCCGGGGAAGATGGCGAACAGTGTCTGACTCTTACCGACTAAAATCGTCACTGTTTTTCGCCTACTGCTAGCCGCCTATGCCAGATGCCAGGGGTGTGGGATACGCTCTCTGAATGCAATCTGCGAACGGTAAAAGCCAACTAAGAAAACTGGTTCCGTGTGGTGCCGGACATAAAGAATAGCACCACCATATCTCTTCCCATGGGTGTCGTAAAAGGCGACTAAGGGATTCACCAGAGGATGGGCAGCAGCGTTCTCTGAGTATTTAACCAATCAACTGCGACCACCATCCCGCCAGCCAAGCGTGGCGATTATGGCATTCCCCCCCCCACCCATTGGGGAAGGCCTATGCCCAGCAGTGAACGTCTTTCGGCTGAAATGATGATGATATTTGATATTGATATTATAACTCGCTCCATAGCTCGCTGAGCGACTTTGTATTTATGGACTAGCCCAACTCAGTATCCACGTCTCGGCACTGTAAGTCATGACAGGCAGGACGCACTGGATGAAGACCTTTATCTTCAAACTTTGCGGTATAGGCGACAAGAAGACTCGGTGAAGTTTGTCAAATGCTGCCCAGTCCAATTGGATCCTATGTCGGCTTCTTCTTTGAAGTTTTATCTACCAAACTGAATGACCTGCCCTAAGTAAACGTATACGCAACTTTATTCTGAGAAGA
Source organism: Asteroscopus sphinx (assembly GCA_949699075.1). NCBI lineage: Eukaryota > Metazoa > Arthropoda > Insecta > Lepidoptera > Noctuidae > Asteroscopus > Asteroscopus sphinx. The sequence goes on from OX453013.1 coordinate 21,643,228, forward strand.
GGCCCATGCCCAGCAGTGGAACAGTATGAGTGGATTATGCTAACTAAGCGTATCGCGATCCATGACTTCTTCTTCTATCGTTTCGACATGAGCTACATAATGATAATAGCTCATGCCGTGGGGAAAAGATTAGCCAGTCAGCAGGTTGGTAGCGGGGCTGACTGCCCAGGGTGCGCCGGACGATCAATTAAATATCTTCACTCGTGGAGGCTCTTTTAATGCACCCCATGACTAAATACAGATATCTCCCAAACTCCATAATAAGACTAAAATAGTCCTTCATATCCATTGGTTGTCTTCTTCAGAACATTGGGCTGGTTTTTGATGCCCCATTGTCAGCTAAAGAATACTACCTACTAACGATTTTATATAGAGATTGAGAAATCTTCCAGCTGGATATTTTTTACACTTTTCTAAAAACAAAATACAGGTTCAATACCTATAACACGATGGGACTAGTGGGATAGACTCTATTTTGCTTGCTTCAAGAATGAATTAGAAGTCCAGTCATAATCAGAACTTCTCAAGTCTCGAATCACGTTCAGTTTTATAAATCTAAACAAAACATTTTATATTTTCAAACAATTTATTATAAACATGTTTTGCAATAAAGGAGCTTTGGAGCACAACTTTTTTTATATTAAACGATACTGTGCAATATTACTGCACCGTATATTTAGTCCCTTCACAGTCTGCAAACTTATAATCGACCTCACCTGTCACCATATTTTTTTTTTTATTTCCTTTGGGAAGTCTTCATCCACCACGGTGTTCCTTCAACTACCTTAGCCGGGGGCGTGGGGACCCGTGAGTATTCACACAACCACCCCCGACAGGTCCTGGCTCGCCACAAGCAGGCGAGCCCCTTCTCCCCTTGCGGCCTAACGACGGCCGCACCCTCCTCTGTGGCGCACACGGAACACTGCACGCCACCTCACGTCACGGGCCTTTACCAGCTACGTCAGCTGCGCCAACTACGCCAGCTGCTAGTCGGGCAGCAGACTACCCCGAGTCTGCTGCTCGCAGGCCCATCCTCCTGTAATTTTTATAGAGGTGTTCTTCCTCGCGGTCCGGGCGGTAAAGTCAAGACCTTCGGTCCCAAGAGACGTGAGAACACTACTCAGCGGGCACTCCTGGGATTACGAGACCGACAGGGGCAGGGAAGGACAGTCCCCCCGCTGCCTGCCCAGTGGCAGGGTGAGTGCACACCGGGCCCGCCCCTGCTCCTCCACAGTGCCCTCTGCTTTCTCAGAGGGACACGCGGAGCAACTTCCCATTGGCCCACATCGGGCCCCTCCCGTGCCAGAATATTCGCCACAGGCAATAAGGTCCCCCGGTCCAAAGGAGACTTATTGCCCGTGTCCAGGGTACATCGGCCCAACAACTGGCGTTCCCTCTAGACGTGTTCAGAAGGACAAGCAGCCGTCAGACACGTGGAGGTTTTCTGGCCTGCACCCCACCTCACCTGTTACCTCACCTGTCTTCCTATCTGTATCGTACGCAACGGACGGACCGCATTGTATTCAAAAATTAGGATGACGTCATCGGAATCCGAATGTCAATATTGAAAATGCGATTGCTCATAGAAATTCGTTGGCAATCCGTACGCGCAGCGTCATTAGTGGACGCACTACCCTATACGGATTCATTTAATGCGATCCGTACGATACGTACGATACCGATAGGTCGACGCGTAGCTTTAATGAGCAGACCCGATTTTCCCATACAAAAATTATATCACCCGACAGCGGCGGACAGTTTAATTTGTAGTCTGCGGGAGATCTTAAAAAAACTTTATACCAAGTTATCTTAAGAGGCTGACAACAGCTAAATATCAGACCTCTGCGGTCACTGTCGTTTCGTACAGAACTGAAAGAGATGCAACGAGCCGAGGGACGTCGGATACGCCGCTCAACTTGAACGAAAATTAACAATTTTAAAAAAAAATTAAAAACTAAAAGCTTATTTGAAAAACAGAAACAACAAATGTTTAGATTATTGTCTTTCTCAAATGTTTTCTTAATTTTATTTATAATATTTCGTAAATAATAGAGATTGTTTGCTTTAAAGCATGTTTTAAGAGGTTAGTTTACAATTCTTTCCTATCGAGAAAACTTCAAGAAACCGTGTTTTGGGCACAATACAGTTTCAGAAAATACGATAAAGATTAACATATATTTTTTCATTGCCACAAACTGAATAGATACGGCTAAAAATGTTTTTAAGAGAAGCCTATTTGAGGTATTTGACTGTTGTCAGCGTCTTCTATCAAATCTGTTTGTAGGTGAATTATCTTAATTATATACTAAAAATATTAACTCACTGGTATATTCACGAGATTTGCATACGACCTACATGTACTCGGTCGTTAACATTATAAAAATACATAAATCAATTGTCAATATTACAAATCACGAAAAGTGAATTTTGGTGGCTCGAAAAACTTCTAAAGAGAACATCCAACATCACAACACATCACACAACATCGAAGTTTATCCTCTGCCGAGGATATACATCGATATTATATATACCTATGTATGTTTATCTATTGTTTTAGTGGTAATTTATTTCTCATCTTGTTTTGTGTCGTGAATCAATATTGCACCTGCCTTGTCATCTCTGTATCACCATAAGGTTGACACTCGTGGAGGCTCTTTTAATGCACCCCATGACTAAATACAGATATCTCCCAAACTCCATAATAAGACTAAAATAGTCCTTCATATCCATTGGTTGTCTTCTTCAGAACATTGGGCTGGTTTTTGATGCCCCATTGTCAGCTAAAGAATACTACCTACTAACGATTTTATATAGAGATTGAGAAATCTTCCAGCTGGATATTTTTTACACTTTTCTAAAAACAAAATACAGGTTCAATACCTATAACACGATGGGACTAGTGGGATAGACTCTATTTTGCTTGCTTCAAGAATGAATTAGAAGTCCAGTCATAATCAGAACTTCTCAAGTCTCGAATCACGTTCAGTTTTATAAATCTAAACAAAACATTTTATATTTTCAAACAATTTATTATAAACATGTTTTGCAATAAAGGAGCTTTGGAGCACAACTTTTTTTATATTAAACGATACTGTGCAATATTACTGCACCGTATATTTAGTCCCTTCACAGTCTGCAAACTTATAATCGACCTCACCTGTCACCATTTTTTTTTTTTTATTTCCTTTGGGAAGTCTTCATCCACCACGGTGTTCCTTCAACTACCTTAGCCGGGGGCGTGGGGACCCGTGAGTATTCACACAACCACCCCCGACAGGTCCTGGCTCGCCACAAGCAGGCGAGCCCCTTCTCCCCTTGCGGCCTAACGACGGCCGCACCCTCCTCTGTGGCGCACACGGAACACTGCACGCCACCTCACGTCACGGGCCTTTACCAGCTACGTCAGCTGCGCCAACTACGCCAGCTGCTAGTCGGGCAGCAGACTACCCCGAGTCTGCTGCTCGCAGGCCCATCCTCCTGTAATTTTTATAGAGGTGTTCTTCCTCGCGGTCCGGGCGGTAAAGTCAAGACCTTCGGTCCCAAGAGACGTGAGAACACTACTCAGCGGGCACTCCTGGGATTACGAGACCGACAGGGGCAGGGAAGGACAGTCCCCCCGCTGCCTGCCCAGTGGCAGGGTGAGTGCACACCGGGCCCGCCCCTGCTCCTCCACAGTGCCCTCTGCTTTCTCAGAGGGACACGCGGAGCAACTTCCCATTGGCCCACATCGGGCCCCTCCCGTGCCAGAATATTCGCCACAGGCAATAAGGTCCCCCGGTCCAAAGGAGACTTATTGCCCGTGTCCAGGGTACATCGGCCCAACAACTGGCGTTCCCTCTAGACGTGTTCAGAAGGACAAGCAGCCGTCAGACACGTGGAGGTTTTCTGGCCTGCACCCCACCTCACCTGTTACCTCACCTGTCTTCCTATCTGTATCGTACGCAACGGACGGACCGCATTGTATTCAAAAATTAGGATGACGTCATCGGAATCCGAATGTCAATATTGAAAATGCGATTGCTCATAGAAATTCGTTGGCAATCCGTACGCGCAGCGTCATTAGTGGACGCACTACCCTATACGGATTCATTTAATGCGATCCGTACGATACGTACGATACCGATAGGTCGACGCGTAGCTTTAATGAGCAGACCCGATTTTCCCATACAAAAATTATATCACCCGACAGCGGCGGACAGTTTAATTTGTAGTCTGCGGGAGATCTTAAAAAAACTTTATACCAAGTTATCTTAAGAGGCTGACAACAGCTAAATATCAGACCTCTGCGGTCACTGTCGTTTCGTACAGAACTGAAAGAGATGCAACGAGCCGAGGGACGTCGGATACGCCGCTCAACTTGAACGAAAATTAACAATTTTAAAAAAAAATTAAAAACTAAAAGCTTATTTGAAAAACAGAAACAACAAATGTTTAGATTATTGTCTTTCTCAAATGTTTTCTTAATTTTATTTATAATATTTCGTAAATAATAGAGATTGTTTGCTTTAAAGCATGTTTTAAGAGGTTAGTTTACAATTCTTTCCTATCGAGAAAACTTCAAGAAACCGTGTTTTGGGCACAATACAGTTTCAGAAAATACGATAAAGATTAACATATATTTTTTCATTGCCACAAACTGAATAGATACGGCTAAAAATGTTTTTAAGAGAAGCCTATTTGAGGTATTTGACTGTTGTCAGCGTCTTCTATCAAATCTGTTTGTAGGTGAATTATCTTAATTATATACTAAAAATATTAACTCACTGGTATATTCACGAGATTTGCATACGACCTACATGTACTCGGTCGTTAACATTATAAAAATACATAAATCAATTGTCAATATTACAAATCACGAAAAGTGAATTTTGGTGGCTCGAAAAACTTCTAAAGAGAACATCCAACATCACAACACATCACACAACATCGAAGTTTATCCTCTGCCGAGGATATACATCGATATTATATATACCTATGTATGTTTATCTATTGTTTTAGTGGTAATTTATTTCTCATCTTGTTTTGTGTCGTGAATCAATATTGCACCTGCCTTGTCATCTCTGTATCACCATAAGGTTGACTGGGAGAGAATGCCTAAGGCATTAAGGCCCGTATTCCAGAAGGATACTCAAGCGTTGATCTCTGTTTAAAACTAGTTTTAAGTTGAGCTTTGATTTTAGAACGTCCCTCAAGCATAGATTTGTTGATCACAGTTCAGCTGAGTTTAGTTTCGTTTTATATTGTCACCTGTTTCGGTATTTGGGCAGATATTTGATCTGTAATCACTCAAGCGTGGTCCAGACTACGCTTGGGTAGAGATTTCTATTATATTTCAGGTCAAATTCGTGTGTTTTGTTGTTGAATTAATGTTTATAGTTACCGTTCTGGAATAAGACCGATACTCAAGTAACGATTCTATACTTAAGTAGTGATCAGGTGATTGGAGTTTAAACTGAACTTGAGAAAGCTACTGTAATACGGGCCTAAGTCTGCCTATGTACACATGTTGCATGAAGTTTAAATAAATAAATATTGATCCTTTGCCGAGGATATACATCGAAGTTGATCCTCTCCCTGGAATGCAAGCAGAATGCAGAAGCAATAGGACATAAGCTTAATATAACATATATTGTGGAAGAACGAGGTATCATATTTCTCAAACACTAAGGAAGGATCCTCCGACCAGGTTGGGTCTGCGCCTGGCGGGTTCTGCCCAAGGGTTGTATTTTTTTCGAATGGACTCTCGCAGATGTAAATACCATTTGCATCTGCTAGGTACCCGGACTGATAAACCGGGCTTGTGGTGGAGAATCCCGTTAGGGACTCCATCCGTCTGCCCCACGGTTGATGTCGGGTGCTTGTATTTATGTTAACTGCGTGTCATACTCAGCGCGATTCAGTTTTTTTTTATAACATAGGAGGGCAAACGAGCATGCGGGTCACCTGATGGTAAGCAATTTCCGCTGCCCATGGACATCCGCAACACCAGGGGAGTCGCCGTTGCCTTGCTGACCTTTTAAAAAGACGTATGCTCTTTTCTTGAAGGCTCCTATGTTGAATTTGTTCGGGAAAACCGCTGACGGAAGTTGGTTCCACAGTTTTGCTGTAAGAGGTAAAAAATGGCGCGTGAAACGTGCTAGAATTGACCGCCAACCATCAAGATGGTGAGGATGGAATTTCGATTTATGGCGGGTGGTACGATGATTTCTGACGACATCTACTACGTGAGTTGTGCGATAGATGTCTTTACATCACTCCCCTCCGAGACCGGAGATCAATCTCTAGCACCTTGTTTTTGTTTACGAGTGGAAATTCTCGTATGTATTCTTCGTCTGGGGAAGTCGGAGGGGTATGTGGGACTCCTATCAACTAAAACCACACGGTGGCTGACCTTAGCATAAAATAGAGGAGCTCCGGGAACTCCTTTGGACCGCACCGGTGCCCCCCTAGTACTATACCCATTAGCAAGTCCCAAGAGAACAGTGTTTCCACTCCACAGCAGCACGCAACCACCACGTGCTGCTGTCAACCCCAGGGTCGCTTAATGGATGCCTCGAGTCCCCCACTCTCAAGGGTCCGCTGCCAGTACTGTGATTGGCTCAGATCGGGCCCCTCCCAAAATATTCACCACGGGCAATAAGGTCCCCCTAAGAAGAGTTATCGCCTGTGACCAGGGTACACCGGCCCAACACACTGGTGTTCCTTCAAGACGTATCGAGAAGGACCAGCAGCCGTCAGGCACATAACGAGGTTTTCTGGCCCAGTACCCTTTTTTTTTCTCATGGACGCACTCCGCCTTCCCGGAGCCAATGTCGGACTCTTACCGACTAAAACCTCCACGGTGTTCCTCTTCCAACCATTGGCCGGGGGCGTGGGAAACTTATAGTCGTCCAACCATCCCCGGCAGGTCCCGGCTCGCCACTAGTAGGCGAGCCTCTTCTCCCCGTGCGGCATCATCGGCCGCACCCTTCTCTTGACTGGTGCGCGCGGAACACGACGCGCCACCATCACGGGCCTTGACAGATCGGGCGCCCCTGACTTTGTGCACCTGTTAACTTGTAGTTTATGTACAATCCACACTTAGTGGAGATTGTCGGTGCAAGTGGAAGCGCATTTTACAATGCAGTAAAGGAAATTTAAACGTTTATTTAACGGTTAAAGTTCACATTTAAATGTAATAGATACATCTAGGAATTCTTGTAAATGGTCTATCAAATTTAAACATTATTTTACAATGCAGTAAAGGAAATTTAAATGTCTGTTTAACGACATGGACTAATACTTTTAGCCGGATGATAAAAGATTATATCCATGTGGTTTTTGCCGCTTCTTCTCCATATGACCCATCATTTCGAACAACAATTTTTTTAATAGATAAAAAGATAATGGTTCATAGCAAAAAAATACAAAATGCTAAAATGCGATAGGTGGTACTAGTCTAATTATTATCGAATTCTATATTAATGTAACAAAATGACTCGTATTCATAATATATGTTGGTATATTGCCAAAAAAGAAAATCACTAAATGTGGACACGATATGTGGCGTTATGAGCAAAGCCACGGCATCAGCTAGTAATAATGCAAATAATTCAACGTTTTATTTAAATACACTCTACAAAATTCTGCGCAACACTAAAAATACAAAATAATATTCAACTTTTCCACCGGTGCGGAAACGCAACCCGGAAGCGGTTATTCTAAAGCTAGGGAATATTAACATACCCGACCAAAATGTAATCTGAGGTTTAAAACATTTTCCCTCACATTTTACAAGTGAATTTAATTAATTATCATGTCTGTAATTTCTAAGGCAGAAGTATAACATTAAAAAAAAAATTGACTTTCGGAATTCATGTTGGATCAGAATTTGATAACCTGCACTTACTTTAACGGTGAAAGAAAACTTCGGGAGAAAAAATACACACCTGAGATTGCTCCATACAGTTTTGGCTGGTGTGGAGGCCCGTGCCCAGCAGTGGCCATCACTATCCTACAACTGGGCATGGACCTCTTCTTAAAGTAAGAAAGGTTGGACTTAGTCCGCCACGCTTGCTTACTGCGAGTTGGTGGACATCTGAATAATAATAATATATCGATTATTTCAGGCAATCGCATAGATTGTTTTTACATATGTTCGCACACATAATCAAGTATTAGAATTTATTCTAAAGCCGTGTCTCCTGCGACCAAAATCTAACAAAACATGGCTAACATTTTGCTTAGGCCAATCGCATGTAGCCAAACAGCTAGGCCACGCCCCCATTTTGTTAGAAAAAATGTTCATCATTTCAGCCGAAAAACGTCCACTGCTGGACAAAGGCCTCCCCCAAAGGGGGGGAGTATGCCATAACAAGAAAACATGTTAGATGTTAGAAATAACAAAAATATGGTCGCAGGAGACGCGGCTTAAAATAACATCTGTTGACACATCCTTAAATATATAATTACTAAATTAAATGAAAATTACAGTCAGCTGTATGGACTCCACTCCAACCTGAACTGATCACCAATCCATGTTCAGGCTTATTCAGTGTGCTAACAGCGGAGAGCCCCACCTGTCAGCCCACACACTCAGGATGCTGTTGGGGCTACCACACACGCGACCCAGTACTGATGATGCACAACGCTTTCTAATAATAGCATGGAAGCCGTCAATATGCGCATCCACTACCTAGCATGCCTGCAATAATAATAATGTCCTCCCAGCCGAATTTCGGTCATGGCGGCCAATCTCAATGGGACATATTATAGTGCACAAGTGTGTGCGCAAACACAGGTGCACTCTCTATTCCGTCACTCTCATAATCCTATGGGACGGCAATTCGACACGACCGGAGAGAGATCAGGCGCAGGACCGACGGCTTTACGTGCTCTCCGAGGCACGAAGGGGTCTCGATGTGGAACGAAACGGTCAACCATCCACAGACTGACCGCGGCTAGTGCAGCTGCCTGCAATAGCGATGCAACCTCATCAGCGCCCTGAACGCGTTTTTATATTGAACACGCAGAGCGCTGTATGTCCTCCAATCCCTCTGCAATATCATAAGCTTTTTTTAAAACTATGCATTATCTCCTTCAAAATACTAGCTTTAAAGCATGAATCAAATCTCGGTTACAGAAACCAGTTATAACTTGTTATAACGGGCCAAATTTCGCTAATACCTATAAATAACCTGTCTTAAGTCACACCTGTACTATGTGGCTCAAATAAATAATTAAAACATGTTTTTTGGGTTCCATATATCATTATTGATGTATAAGTACGAACGAAATTATTTTAATCAACTCTGGTCTGGCCTAGCACACTTCGATATAAAAATAGAACACTTTTCTTATTGGCTGCTAATTCTGGCCATTAATCATAATGATGGAAAATTATGTTGAAGCGTGCGCCGCAGTTTGGTCTGTGGCCGCAGTACACCGATAAAAATGATGGCCCTGCAAATATACAGTTTCACACTATGCAATTTGGCAGGGTCTCTGCATGCAGGGTCCTGCTTGCAGTGTCCTGCATGCAGTGCTTTGAGTAGCCCGCTTGGACGTTGTGTGATAAGTAATTTACCTGTCGATTTAAGAATACTTCTTGTAGCCAGTCTTCTTGTTGCGTGTGCTAATGTAGATTTATTTTTAAGGTTGTATGTTCGAACCCAAAACAAAGAAATATATTGCCAATAGGTTTGGCTTATTTCTTAAGAGGATAATGCCACGGAGACCAATGCCTAGTCTGTGTCACAGCAATGCAAGCAGCAACCAAATGCAATTTATAGAAAATCACGATTTTTAAAACAGCTAATCATTATAAGTCATTTACATACTGCCATTGTCATACAAGTCATTTTCTCGAGCTTAACCTAAAATATTAAATACCTACTAAAAGTGCGATTTTCCAGTACCAGCTAAAAACAATATTAGTTACCTACACCATGAGAGCGTTTTATTCTCCTGCAAATACGGGGTTTGGTTGTGTTGTGACACATCGACTTTGATGGGTAGACTAATGCACCATACATTAAGGGCATTGTCATTTGTGTTTGTTTCTGTCCAGTGTGCTTGCGTTAAATTTGTTCAAATTTATTAGATAAATAAAAAGGAAGAACAATATTTTTGTTGGACTGCACAAAACCTACAAACATTTAAATACAATAACAGTAACAACAAACAACTAATAAGTATAATAAAATTATGACATCGAGAAAAAAAATATTAGAGAGCTTTACATTACCAGGCCCCTCAGAAAGTATTGCGAAAAAAAGTTTTTATATATGGGAGACTGGCCAGTTATAATGTTTTTCGAAAATATGATTATTTATAAGTAAAAATAAGTAAGTTCCAATTTCAAAATTTCCCTCCACATTTTTTGCGAGTTAATTCAAAGTATTGTGTCTCACTGAAATATGGATCTGCGCCGGGAACATTTTAGAGCTATGATTTTATACGATTTCAAGTGTCGACTGAAACCGGATGAATCGTACGATAGACTTCAAATGGCATTCATGGATGAAGGCCCTTCCAAGGCAACCGTGTATCGTTGGTATAACGAATTCAAGCGCGGTCGACCAACTTTGGGGGATGACGAAAGAAGCGGTCGCCCTTTGACGGCTGTTACCGAAGAAAACGTGCTAGCAGTGAAAAATTTAATCCAAGACAATAGGCGAATTACATATCAGGAGATTCAACACATATTGAAGATTGGATCGGGAAGCGTTCACGAGATTCTACACAGCCATCTTCGCGTGAGGAGGATAGTATCACGCTGGGTGCCGCACAACCTCACCGATGCTCAGAAGCAGGCCCGGGTGGAATGGTGCCGTGATATGCTTAACAAATTTGAAGCAGGCTCGTCTCGGCGTGTTTACGACATCGTTACAGGTGATGAGTCCTGGATTTATCAATACGACCCAGAAACCAAGCGCCAGTCGACTGTTTGGGTGTTTCAAAATGAGCCAACGCCTACCAAAGTGAAGCGATCTAGAAGCGGGGGTAAGATTTTGATCGCTAGCTTTTTTAATTTGACTGGCCACTTGGTATCAATTCCCTTACGGGATCAAAGAAGCATTAATGCCGAATGGTATACTACCAAATGTTTGCCAGAAGTTTTCTCTGTTATAAGCAACAAGCGACCAAACACAGGGCTCCGCGGGCTACTGCTCCACCACGACAATGCACCTGCGCACACCGCACTCAAAACGAGGGACTTCCTGGACAGCACGCCAGTCAAACTCCTGGGTCACCCTCCTTACAGCCCTGATCTAGCACCGTGTGACTTCTTTTTATTCCCAAAAATAAAAAATCAGCTCAAAGGGATACAATTTTCGTCGCCGGAAGATGCGCTGGCTGCGTTCGAGCAGGCTGTAAACGAGGTGTCTGCGGCGGACTGGAAAAAGTGTTTTGAAAACTGGTTTAGGCGCATGAATCTTTGTATAGAGGCTGGTGGAAAGTACTTTGAAAAGATTTGATAAAAATATATGTACGTATAGAACAATTTTTTTTAGTTTCGCAAAACTTTCTGAGTGTCCCACGTATTCATATGACTTGTAAAATCTGACATCCCACACCCATCTCTACAACTCACGAAATCATTAGAATTAAACTAGAATTTATAGTATATAGTTTTTTTAAAACCAAAATTTAACATATCAATTAAGCAGCGATAGGGATTAACCTCAAAATTTAAAAAAGCTAAGTACTGAAATATTTATTCATTATTCCTCACATGCATTTTTTATCAATGATCTGCACTTATTATCAACAGTAAATACATTTATTAATAAAGTGTACATCACTATCAGACGCCCAACTCTAACACCGCGCGCGCTCATTGGTCAAATCAAATAGCGCGCGCTTCCCCAGCTTCCTGTTACACACTTCCGTCCCTTTTCATGAAATCTCTTCCACAGATTGCAGGAAAGCAAGAGGAAAGATGTTAAACATCAAAAACAGAATTCACAACATTAATAAATAAATAAAATGCATTTATTTCAGGTATGTACCCATATGACAAAACACATATTTATAATTATAATAATAACATTCACAACATTCAGGCACACCCAGCAACATGTCTGTTACATTGCTGACCCACACAACTTAAACACAAATATGTATAGTAGTAATAAAGACAAGAATATACAACATGTATCAGAAATGCGTGGTCATATTTGAAGAGCTTATTCAGGGGATGCTATCGAAAAACTTTCACTATGGGACCAACCCTGAAATCGCGAAAAAAAAATCAGCTGATCCTTACATTTTGTCGAGCGACATCGATGATTTAGTAGGGAACAGCTAATATTTTTTTCGCGATTTCAGGGATGGTCCCATAGTAAAAGTTGTTCTATGCTATGCCCTGAATGAGCTCTTAAAATATGACCACGCTTTTCTGATACACATAGTACATAAGATACATATCACCAGCTTTAGTTTAAAGAAACAACAAAAAAATTAAAATAGGCTGGTATATGGTATGGTGGTATTGTGTGTCCAAAAGGCCACAGCTCGGTGTAATTGCAGAGCAGATTTTCAGCTGAAGTAGATAGACTAGCTCAGCTACCTATCTAGAAAACTGACGCTGTTCCACTTTCGGGGGTCACAGGCGAGCCGGTTATTTATTCTCTACAAAACCCACTATGTAGGAATGTTCGCTACATATTGCAAAACAGAGTGCCACCACCACGCCCGCGCCAGTTTGTTTTTATATTCGGACTAGCCTCGTTAGACTTTAGTGCTACGATTTTATAGGAATTTTAAATGTAACTTGTAAAAACCTTTTGTAATTCTGCAAGCAAAATATAAAAGTACCTATGAGATTTTCTGTTTACTAGGGCTAAATGTACCTATTCTTTGTGATTTTCTATTTACTAGGTCCAAATAACAGATTCTGTAATAATTATTATATTTTATGTAGACAAGAATTTGATTATCACTTGCTTTAACGGTGAAGGAAAACATCGTGAGGAAACCTGCACACCTGAGAGTGCTCCATACAGTTCTCGATGGTGTATGTAGTCCGCCAACACGGACTAGGCCAGCGTGGTGGACTAAGGCCTTAGCTTTCTCGTACTGAGAAATGGCCCGTGCCCAGCAGTGGGACAGTAATGGGCTGATTTTGTTATGTATGTAGACAAGAATCTTATTCAAAAGTTATATCTACGTGGGACACTCAGAAAGTTTTGCGAAACTAAAAAAAATTGTTCTATACGTACATATATTTTTATCAAATCTTTTCAAAGTACTTTCCACCAGCCTCTATACAAAGATTCATGCGCCTAAACCAGTTTTCAAAACACTTTTTCCAGTCCGCCGCAGACACCTCGTTTACAGCCTGCTCGAACGCAGCCAGCGCATCTTCCGGCGACGAAAATTGTATCCCTTTGAGCTGATTTTTTATTTTTGGGAATAAAAAGAAGTCACACGGTGCTAGATCAGGGCTGTAAGGAGGGTGACCCAGGAGTTTGACTGGCGTGCTGTCCAGGAAGTCCCTCGTTTTGAGTGCGGTGTGCGCAGGTGCATTGTCGTGGTGGAGCAGTAGCCCGCGGAGCCCTGTGTTTGGTCGCTTGTTGCTTATAACAGAGAAAACTTCTGGCAAACATTTGGAAGTATACCATTCAGCATTAATGCTTCTTTGATCCCGTAAGGGAATTGATACAAGTGGCCAGTCAAATTAAAAAAGCTAGCGATCAAAATCTTACCCCCGCTTCTAGATCGCTTCACTTTGGTAGGCGTTGGCTCATTTTGAAACACCCAAACAGTCGACTGGCGCTTGGTTTCTGGGTCGTATTGATAAATCCAGGACTCATCACCTGTAACGATGTCGTAAACACGCCGAGACGAGCCTGCTTCAAATTTGTTAAGCATATCACGGCACCATTCCACCCGGGCCTGCTTCTGAGCATCGGTGAGGTTGTGCGGCACCCAGCGTGATACTATCCTCCTCACGCGAAGATGGCTGTGTAGAATCTCGTGAACGCTTCCCGATCCAATCTTCAATATGTGTTGAATCTCCTGATATGTAATTCGCCTATTGTCTTGGATTAAATTTTTCACTGCTAGCACGTTTTCTTCGGTAACAGCCGTCAAAGGGCGACCGCTTCTTTCGTCATCCCCCAAAGTTGGTCGACCGCGCTTGAATTCGTTATACCAACGATACACGGTTGCCTTGGAAGGGCCTTCATCCATGAATGCCATTTGAAGTCTATCGTACGATTCATCCGGTTTCAGGCGACACTTGAAATCGTATAAAATCATAGCTCTAAAATGTTCCCGGCGCAGATCCATATTTCAGTGAGACACAATACTTTGAATTAACTCGCAAAAAATGTGGAGGGAAATTTTGAAATTGGAACTTACTTATTTTTACTTATAAATAATCATATTTTCGAAAAACATTATAACTGGCCAGTCTCCCATATATAAAAACTTTTTTTCGCAATACTTTCTGAGGGGCCTGGTATATTTACTCTCTTATGATGTTTAATCTATCTGCCTACTGTTTATTAAATCTATAATGTGATAATTATGTATGACTAATGAGCTCAAAGATCAGGAAATCATTAAAAAAATATTGGATCTTACAATGTATATATTACGCATAGTTTATCAACAAAATTGAGACAGCATCAAGAAAACTAAGTAGAATCTTGTCAACTAGTGCTGTGCAAAAGATAAGAATTTTGATGTAACTTTCCAACAAAAATAATATAAACAATAGAACTGGCAACGTTATAACAACATAACATAACAAACATAACATCACGCCTGTATTTCCCCGAAGGTGTATGCAGAGGTGTATAGTAAAACCACATTTCGCCAGTTATGTTATAGTCCCATGTAATAGGGGGCGAGCCTATTGCCATTGACCGGGCACAAATCCAGACTCCGGGCTGCTACTGAGAATTTCCTAATGAAAAAACTCGTTAAGAAAAAAAAGAAAAGAAAAAGAAAAGACCGTTAAGAAAAGACTGAATGCTCTGAGGAATTGTTCGACCTTATACCAGCCGCTGACTTCCACCATCGTACCACTCGCCATAAATCTAAATTCCATCCTCACCATCTTGATGATTGGCGATCAACTACTGTACGTTTCACACAGCAAAACTGTGGAACCAACTCCCGTCAGCGGTTTTCCCGAAAAAATTCGACATGGGAGCCTTCAAGAAACAAGCATACGTCTTTTTAAAAGGTCGGCAACGCATCGGTGACTCCCCTGGTGTTGCGGATGTCCATGGGCGGCGGAGATTGCTTACCATCAGGTGACCCGCTTGCTCGTTTGCAGCCCAATGTTATATTAAAAAAAAAAGACGTTATAATTTTATGCTTTTATAACAAACTAAAATGATACATACATTTCATTCGTTGAATCAGTTATTTATTGACTAATAGTGTTTTAGGATATTCATAAGCTAGACTTCTAGTCTTTCCAGATGATAATTACCATGTAAATTATAACTAGCACTTTGATTAATGTGTTTTCAACGTGTTCTGAATTATCATCATTAATCCGCGTAGTTTTGTTTGAGATCTATGGAAATTCTGGATTGATGACAGCTATAAATTACTTTTTAGACAGTTGACATCTTTCCTGCATATAATAGACAATCTTTGAGTTACTTTCTAGTGTTAATCAGTCAAAAACGAAACGGTTTCTACATTTCCATTATTTAATTTGTTATTTTAATTTTATAAATCCTTTATCCTTATCTACTCATTTGCATTTGCATTTAAAGAGTCTCCACGAGTGACGATATTTAATTGGTCGTCCGGCGCACCCTGGGAAGTCAGCCCTGCTACCAACGTGCTGACAGGCTAATCTTTTCCCCACGACATGAGTTATTATCATTATGTAGTTCA
Organism: Asteroscopus sphinx; assembly: GCA_949699075.1. Taxonomy (NCBI): domain Eukaryota; kingdom Metazoa; phylum Arthropoda; class Insecta; order Lepidoptera; family Noctuidae; genus Asteroscopus; species Asteroscopus sphinx. The sequence goes on from OX453013.1 coordinate 21,659,077, forward strand.
TGTCGACATGACAGAAGAAGATTGACTCTTGGTACTAATTGACTAAGATAATTAGACAACTATGAAACGTGACGTCATCCGTAAATATGTAGGGTAGGGTAGGGCGAAATGTATGGTATTGAGACGTTAGCGCAGTAACCGTATACTAGCCAGCTGCTTTTTTTTGTTGCGAGGAGGAAACCTTCAAAGGCTGCCGACCTCATGCGGGTCGCAGGCTGGGGTATGTGAGATTCTACCCACTAAATGGGGTGCATTGAAAAAACCCCACGAGGGATGATATTTAATTGATCGTCCGGCGCACCCTGGGCAGTCAGCTTCGCTAACTGCTGACTGGCTAATCTTTTTCCCACGGCATTATCTTTATGTAGCTCATATCGACACTATACAAGAAGAAGACTCACTACTCACTGGGGGGTTCCCCAGCGGCCGTCTACATACAAGCCTGCTGCCTTTAACTAAGGAATAAATGTGACGTTTTGACAGATTTTCTATACAACGACTGTACAGTCGACTGCATGACAGTGGTAACATTTCATTTCGAAAACCGCCCTTACTGCTTACGAAATAAAGATGCTGCTAATGTCAAAGTGTTACCACCGACGTGCGGTCGACCGTACTAGTACGAACAATTTTGACGAATAGAAACGTTAATGTTAGCGTTTTCTGAATCAAAAATACAACAGTTTTATTATATTTTGATAACATTTTATGCACAATGCGCACTTTCTATCATAAAGAGATACGGCTAAAATCTTCAAGTTAAAAGAATATTATGTTTCAAACAAGTATTTCAGATCCTAAGTTCACTTACATTTACGTTTCGATACCTACATCAAAATGGTTCGTGCTAGGGCTACTGTACTCAAAGATTCAAAGATATTGATTTTGCTAGGTTATAAACATAGTTCTTAGAAACTTAGTCGCCTTTTTCAGGCGTTGCAAAAATTTTGGTCGTATAATTACAGAACTCATGAAGGGTAATCTTCCTTTGTCCCTTAAGAAGAGACTCATGGACGTATGCATTCTTCCCATCCTCACATATGGTTCTCAAACATGGTCTTTGACAATTCAACAGAGGACCACGCTCGAGGTTTGCCAGAGAGCAATGGAACGGAGTATTCTGGGAATTAACCTTGTTGACCGGATTAGGAATACAATCATCCGTTCCAGGACAAAAATAACTGATGTCACTCGGAAAGCTGCCATGCTGAAGTGGAACTGGGCTGGACACATCTGCCGCATGCCAGACGACCAATGGGCCAAACGTACGACCCAATGGACCCCCACAAATGGCAAACGCCAACGCGGCAGGCCCAGACGGAGATGGCGGGATGAACTGGACAACTTTCAAAAAGACCCTTTCAAAAAGGACAACTTTCAAAAAGGTCCTTATTAGCTACAGACAGAGAGAGGTGGAAGGAGAGTAGGGAGGCATTTGCCCTGCAGTGGGACTGTACAGGCTCTTAATAATAATAATTATAATTACAATTCAATCTATATTTAGATAAGTATTGAGCTTATATCAAACTTATTCCTCAGGTAACTATAAGTTAACTGGCGATTGAAAAAAGTCGAGTAATAACTAGAATACAAAGAGCCGAGTCATCATCATCATCATCATTTCAGCCGAAAGACGTCCACTGCTGGACATAGGCCTCCCCCAAGCAGTTTGGGGATATACCATAATCACCACACTTGGCAGGCGGGTTGGCGATAGCAGTTGGGTGGTTAAATAATCAGAGAACGCTGCTGCCCATCCTCTGGTGAATCCCTTAGTCGCCTTTTACGACACCCATGAGAAGATAAAGACCCGAGTAAATGTTGGTAAACAAATATCAAAAGCCCGCAAATGTCTGCTTCAAAAATGTGCACCGTACATAAACTAAATATTATTATAATCACTCAACTTTAAAATCACATGGACGGATTTAGCATCACATGTTGCCACTCATCCGTTTGTATAACCCCTTCGTCAGAACTCACAACATTCATGGGAAGCGATAATAACTAACAAAATTGAGGGTTCGTGGCTAAGTAATGACCGCATGGATTGAAAGATCTGGTAGTCAGCCCTTGGATCGGAGACCGTTTCGTTGCACAGAAAGAGAGAGAGCTGTCGGTCCCGGTTACGGTTACGGGTAGTCAAAAGCCCGAAAGTCTGACAACTGGTCTAACGATGTCGGTGTTACCCAGTAATTATACTGATGTTCAGCCGCATGGTTAGTCTGGAAGCCGACCTCAGCATAATTGGGAAAAAGCCCGGAGAGAGAAGTGTTAATAGACTGTCACACTGTCTCTACCTTACACAATTATGAAGATACTTAGCCTATGCCTGCGGCTCCGCCCGCGGGGATTTCGTTTACGCGCATCCCTCGGGAACTGTTCATCTTCTCGGGAAAAAAGTTGCCTATATGTTAATCTAACGTACAGCCCTTACAGCGTGATTGAGTAAAAACATTCAAACATCAAAACATTCAGAATTATAATATTACTAGCCTATGCTCGCGGCTACGCTCACTTGTTAACAAAATACGATGTATAAAAATTACCGATTTCCCACTGATAATTTCAACGGACTATCCTACCCATTTCCTTAACGACCGAAATTCCAATCACACCATTAACGAAACTACTTAAAATAACAAAATAAAACCATTAAATATTTATAACACAACAAAAAATGAGTCACCCGATAATGGTATGCTGCCAGCATTCCCATTTACCAGTGTCCCATACAAAATGATAACGATTCCCTTTTGTTAGTGCGATACTAACACTCGCTTCACTAATACGTTTAACTATTCCGTGTTTTTTGAAATTCGAACTTAAATAATAAAAGAAATCAATAAATACTTAAAAGAATCAGTTAATACTTAAAAGAATCAGTTAATACTTAAAATAATCAGTTATTAATTAAAAGAATAAAATAAAATATTTTTTTATAAGTTTTAAAAATATGGCGAAAGTGTGTTATTTAGTGATGTGCTTTGTGCTGGTGCATGTGATTTCAGCTAAGTACGTCGATAAGAGGAAGTGTCCTGAAGTGAGAGCAGTGCCGCATTTCGATTTGCCAAGGGTTTGTAATACTATTTTATAATAACTTTACACCAAGCAAGACTTCTGTTGAGAAACAATCAGTTTTTCGACCTATTTATGGTCATGTAAGGCATCCCTAACTTGGAGTGCTGGACCAGAAAACCGGGGCATTATTGCCTGTGGCGAATATTCTGGCATGGGAGGGGCTTGATCTTGGTCAATGGGGCGTGACTCCGTGTGTCCCTCAGTGCACAGTGGAGGAGGAGGGATGAGGAAGAAAACCTCTATAAAAAATATAGGGGGATATGGTCTGCGGGTGGCGGACTCAGGGCAGTCTGCTGCCTGGCGTAGCTGGCGTGATTGGTGTTGTTGGTGTGGCTGGCGTGGCTGGCGATGTTGGCTTGGCTGGCGTGGCAGGCGTGGCTAGCGTGGCCGTGACATCGGCGTGTTAGCTGCGTGTGCGCCGCCGGAGAGGGTTCGGCTGACGTAAGGCCGCATGGGGAGAAGGGGCTCGCCTGCTTGTGGCGGACTGGGACATGTTGGGGGTGGTTGTGCGAATAAAGAGGGTTTCCACGCCACCGGCCAAAGGAAGTTGGAGGAATACCGTAATGGTTTTAGTCAGTAAAAGTCCGACACTGGCTCCGCCGTCCCCGGGCAGGGTTCGTCCTTGAGGATTTCCCCACGGGAGAAAAAAGGCATCCCTCACTTCACCCGGTCACCCGTGGCTTCACCCAGGACACGGGTGGATGTGGTTTATCACGTATTCCGCAGGAATCCTTTAGTTTTCCGGGATAAAATTAGCCTAAGTCTTTCTCCGAGATCCAGAATCAAAATTGGTTCAGAGGTTTGGGCATGAAAAGATGAGAAACAGACAGACGGTCTAGACAGACATGTATAGTCACTTCACATTTACCTACAATATTATAGTATGGATGACATCATTCTGCGAAAAACTAAACACCTGTCAAGCATAGTAATAATTTAAGTATGGGTACAGATAATAATAGCCTCGTCTCAGAATAAGGTGAAGGCCTCAGTCTACCACGCTAGCCTAGTGCGGGTTGGCAGACTACACACACCATCGAGAACTGTATGGAGCACTCTCAGGTGTGCAGGCAGTGTTGCCAGGTGTGATTTTCAAAATCCGGGAGGCTTAGTATGAAAAAAGCGGGAGATGTATTAAGGAAAAATTTAAAAAATCGGGAGATGATGTTTTTCAACAAAAATCAAAGTTTTTGAAATAATCACGGTATTATATTTTGCCACCATTTCAGTTGTAATATTTAAAATCAAAGCAGTTTGATTTTTTTACATTTTACTGCCCTGTGTAGTAAAAAAAATTGAATTGTAAACTTTATCAGTTTGTAATAGAGTCTATTTTATGGTAAGTGTTTAGTGAAACACATATACTGGGAGTGGCGGAAATATTCAGGGCAGCACAGCAACTTATCCGTATGTTTCATTTTATGCAGTTTTTTTTTTATAGGTTTTGATCTTATTCCTATTATTAGGCTCTATACAGGGACTGTAAAAAATCGGGAGATTTTTGTCGGAAATCGGGAGATCGGGAGATTTCTTGGAAAATCTGTGAATCTCCCGGAAAATCGGGAGACCTGGCAACAGTGTGTGCAGGTTTCCTCGCGATTTTTTCCTTCACCTTTAAAGCAAGTAATAATCAAATTCTGATCCACACATGAATTTGAAAAGTCAGTGGTGGGTGACGGATTCGAACTCACACCCTCCTGCTTATTATATAAATCGATTTAATTCCTCTTGAAAGCTTTATTCTTATTAAGCTATTCCGAGTTTTAAGCGAATAAAATCAAAAGCTAGTTCTTAATTCATATTGAACTATATTTACGGGACTTGTCGCGCACAATAAAAGTCTGCTCGTGACCACGGCCAATGCAACTTGGCCGAAACGTCGAGGTTAGTCAAAATGTTTGTTATGTTTTGATTTTATTGTGTGCGACAAGTCCCGTAAATAGAGTTCAAAATGAGTGAAATTCGCGAAAGTTTAAAAACTTCTAGTTCTTAATTATCGAAACATAAATATTTATAATGTTCTTATTAGTGACGTTTATGTGTATTGATTTGATTAATTTTGGCAGAAACTTGTTATAAGTTAAATTTTAACCACTACAAAGTAGGTCATTCTTTAAGTATTTAGTCGTGAAACACTGATTAATATTGTTATGAATCATGATGTGTGGTCCTTTTGTAAAATGGAACACCATTCTATATGTATTAGTCGAGGGCAATTAAGACAACAGCCTGTAACACAGAAATAGATAGAATGGAAAAGTGGGCAGGGCGCGCGTGCCAACACTCCGCACCATAGTGCAGTGCATTTCAGAGCCTTTCTCAGTACGCCTTATGACTTGTTTCTGTAAATACTGTAACAAAAACCCGCAGAAATGCCTTATTGTGCTGTTTCTAACTGCATAAACAAAAGCTGTAAAGTAAATTTGATTAATGTTATTTTTTTTTAATTAATGACGTCAATATGTAAAGCGTAGTTTGTTCGAAAGTTGCCACGCATGAATCGCAAGTAAATTTGTGATTACAACCAATCTATCTCTATTTGTTTTTGTGGCCTATACACTCAGATAATCATACAGACATGGAATTTTTTCCTACATATTTAAATTCCTATAAGGATTGCGAAGCTCAGGCCACAATCAGGCAGAATAAATCTAAACATAGTTATAATCAAATAACGATCGGTTTAAACAACTGTCATTACAGTAACATGTCCAGTGCACCATATTTTTTAGGGTTCTGTACCCAAACGGGACCCTATTATTCTCGCTACGCTGTCCGTCCGTCTGTCTGTCACAGGGCTATATCTTTTGAATGGTAATAGGTAGCTGGTAGAATTTTCCTCAGAATATGTGTTACTATGACCCCTAACTGTGGGTTTACACCAAAAAACGTTTAACATGTAATGTCTCGAAACTTGTCATATGAAACTAATGTCACAACTCACAACTTGTTTTGTTGATTGTTACGTTCGCACTGCAGAAAACTGGGTAAATTCTTTGACAGATTTCATGATTTGTTGTTGGCTGTGTTTGCACTGACTAAAAACTTATACATTGACATGTTTGTCTGTAGATTTGTCACGGCTGACGTTCGCACTGATGCTTAATCATGTGTCAAAACTTGTATAAATCTCGTTTTTTTGTGTTATCCAATGAGGTCGGTAAACATGTATGGCCGAAAGTAGATACTTTGAAGTGTATCGAAATTAATTGTGAAACATGTCAATAGACTATGAAATGTCAAACTAGTTTCGTTTTAACAAGTTGTGTGATAATGCGAACGCGATTCGATACATTGACAGAAAACTGACTTTTCGACTTTTGTTTTTATGTGAATGTTTCGTCAGTGCAAACTCACAGTAAGTATGTATCACAACAAATACTAAAAATAAAAAAAGTCTAAAACCAAAAGAGGTTTCCACAAAATTAACCTCGAAAAACATCAATTTTTTCAACGTTTTTGTTCCTACTTTATCTTCAAAACGGTAATACATACCAGTGTTAAATTTGGTCTGATTATAGTGCATACTATGTAGTTTAGCAACAAATACTAGAAATAGGGCAATCGTAGACACATGTGGTGTTACCTGCGTAAGAAAAAAAATGCAATAAAACTTTTTAACAAAAAATTGAACCGACGAAAACAGAAACTGAAAAGCGAAAAATAACTAATTATGAGTCGGCGCCAAACGAACTTTTAACAAGCAAAATGCGTGCAAGTTGCAAGTGGCCGAGCGGAGAACGCATTTTTGGAAAGTAATTGTTTATCGTTGAAAATTTCACGTTGTATTTGATGTGACGTTGTTTTTATTATTTATTTAATGTAATTTAATGATCTTCGTTGATTGGTTGTTTGGCGCCGACTCATAATTAGTTATTTTTCGCTTTTCAGTTTCTGTTTTCGTCGGCTCAATTTTTTGATAAAAAGTTTTATTTTTCATTTTTTTGTGGTTAAAATCTAAGTCCAGGTCTCCATTATGTCGTAGTGTCTAGAACTATATTTATGTGTGTCAAGTTTCAACAGAATCAGTTAACAGGTAAGAATTCAGTGGGTGAACAAACACTCATCTCCTGTTTTACTACCCTTAGGGGTGGATTTTGATTTTGAAATTTAAATGGGACCAACTTCAAGATGTACCCTATCCATTAAAAAAAAATTACAAATTAATATTTCGCGTACGGTGTGAATTGTCTTTTGATGAACTGTCGTAAATTAAATCAGTTCCTCTGGAGTATAAGTTCGATGGGTGATACGGAGCCCTTACTGCGTGAGTCCTACTCGTACTTGGCCGGTTTTTTTAAATAATATATAGTATCCTAGCCTGTGCGCGCATCCTTCGGGAACTGTTTACTTTCCCGGGATAAAAAGTAGCCTATATGTTAATCCGGGTTATGTTCTATCTGTATGCCAAATTTCATTAAAATCCATCAATCCAGTAACAAACATCCATACATCCATCATTCAACATCATCATTTCAGCCAAAAGACGTCCACTGCTGGACATAGGCCTTCCCCAAAAAAGGGGGATATGCCATAATCGCCACGTAGGCGGGTTGGCGGTCGCAGTTGGTTGATTAAATACTCAGAGAACGCTGCTGCCCATTCTCTGGTGAATCCCTTTGTCGCCTTTTACGACACCCATGAGAAGATAGGGTGGTGCAATTATTTACGTCCGGCACCACACGGAACAATATACATCCATACATCCTCACAAACTTTCACGTATACCAGGCCCCTCAGAAAGTATTGCGAAAAAAAGTTTTTATATATGGGAGACTGGCCAGTTATAATGTTTTTCGAAAATATGATTATTTATAAGTAAAAATAAGTAAGTTCCAATTTCAAAATTTCCCTCCACATTTTTTGCGAGTTAATTCAAAGTATTGTGTCTCACTGAAATATGGATCTGCGCCGGGAACATTTTAGAGCTATGATTTTATACGATTTCAAGTGTCGCCTGAAACCGGATGAATCGTACGATAGACTTCAAATGGCATTCATGGATGAAGACCCTTCCAAGGCAACCGTGTATCGTTGGTATAACGAATTCAAGCGCGGTCGACCAACTTTGGGGGATGACGAAAGAAGCGGTCGCCCTTTGACGGCTGTTACCGAAGAAAACGTGCTAGCAGTGAAAAATTTAATCCAAGACAATAGGCGAATTACATATCAGGAGATTCAACACATATTGAAGATTGGATCGGGAAGCGTTCACGAGATTCTAAACAGCCATCTTCGCGTGAGGAGGATAGTATCACGCTGGGTGCCGCACAACCTCACCGATGCTCAGAAGCAGGCCCGGGTGGAATGGTGCCGTGATATGCTTAACAAATTTGAAGCAGGCTTGTCTCGGCGTGTTTACGACATCGTTACAGGTGATGAGTCCTGGATTTATCAATACGACCCAGAAACCAAGCGCCAGTCGACTGTTTGGGTGTTTCAAAATGAGCCAACGCCTACCAAAGTGAAGCGATCTAGAAGCGGGGGTAAGATTTTGATCGCTAGCTTTTTTAATTTGACTGGCCACTTGGTAACAATTCCCTTACCGGATCAAAGAAGCATTAATGCCGAATGGTATACTACCAAATGTTTGCCAGAAGTTTTCTCTGTTATAAGCAACAAGCGACCAAACACAGGGCTCCGCGGGCTACTGCTCCACCACGACAATGCACCTGCGCACACCGCACTCAAAACGAGGGACTTCCTGGACAGCACGCCAGTCAAACTCCTGGGTCACCCTCCTTACAGCCCTGATCTAGCACCGTGTGACTTCTTTTTATTCCCAAAAATAAAAAATCAGCTCAAAGGGATACAATTTTCGTCGCCGGAAGATGCGCTGGCTGCGTTCGAGCAGGCTGTAAACGAGGTGTCTGCGGCGGACTGGAAAAAGTGTTTTGAAAACTGGTTTAGGCGCATGAATCTTTGTATAGAGGCTGGTGGAAAGTACTTTGAAAAGATTTAATAAAAATATATGTACGTATAGAACAATTTTTTTTAGTTTCGCAAAACTTTCTGAGTGTCCCACGTATAATAGCCATCCGGACCACGCAGGTCCGCAACGTTTTCGTACAAAATGCAAGTTGGAACCACCGCGAACCATAAGCGATGGCACCCATCCATTCAAAAAAAATTTTTTTTTGACCCAGACACTCGAGGGGTTTAGTACCTAAAAAGTGGAAATAAGAAGCAAGACCACGTATTTTCTTAGCGACATCTTGTATAGTATTATATTGTCTGTGGTGACATCAAACCACGTTTACTTTTACAAAACACTTTTGTAACTACTGTAATAAAACACAACAAACATGTAAAATTAATTAAAGTTGTCATTTTATACTTTATCGCCCTGCTCAGAAATCCGAGTATGATAATACTGGCTGGGTTTGTTTTCGTGAAAATTAGAGAAGAAAGTGAAAACCGGATCAAATAAAAACTTCATTCAGTGTATTTACGGTGTTTAAATGAACAGGAAGTGTATTTCCTTAGCTTTTTTTAAAACAAAGGCAATGATCACCCCGTCGATCGATCTACTAACGAAACTATTTTCAGATATTTTTTTTGGGAGACAGAGATTACTTAAGGCGCATGTGCCAGCCAAGTGGCGCCCCCATCAGTAAAACAATTATTACTCGCTGAATAAATCACTTATCTAAAATTCGTTTTTAATCATTGAAGTCAGGTACTGTAGTTTAATCAGAAACTATTAACTCTGTAAATTATAGTTTGCTGTAGTTGTAGATAGAAAAAGTGCCAAAATTTGCCGTTTTTTGCACTTTTTGTATCTACAACGACAGCGAACTATAATTTATGATAATGAGCCCGGAGTATGGATTTGTGCCCAGTTAATGGCAATAGGCTCGCCCCCTATTACATGGGGCTATAACATAACTGGCGAAATGTGGGTGTACTATACACCTCTACCTACCCCTTCGGGGAAATACAGGCGTGATTTTATGTTTTTTATGTTATGTTGTTATAACGTTGCCAGTTCTATTGTTTATATTCTTTTTAACCGACTTCAAAAAAAGGAGGAGGTTATGTATTCCGCGGGTTTTTTGATGGAAAGTTACATCAAAATTCTTATCTTTTGCACAGCACTAGTTGACAAGATTCTACTTAGTTTTCTTTATGCTGTCTCAATTTTGTTGATAAACTATGCGTAATATATACATTGTAACTAATATAAAATATTGTGACTTTGAGGACTAGAATTTTATATACGTCTATAACATAATAATATTTCTGTACAACCGAGAGTGGTACATAGCGATAATATGCTTACCAAGCTCGCATAAAAGCGTGGGTGGCGGAAGCTGGCTGATAAACAAATGCCGTTAATTTTCCCAATGGACATTAAACTTGAACCGCTATTTAATATATATATATATATTTTTTTTTATATTACTTATTATCTTCATAAATAAATACAAAATATTATTCTACAATACTTATGACAGCTTCTTTTCGTGGTAAATCTGTAATCTACGCCTAAATTAATTTATTCTCCCATCCATTGTGGAAGTATAAGAATCTCAGAAACTACTGTAGGTACGAATTTTCATACGGTTTTCTCCGATAGAAAGAGGGATTATCTAATTAAAAAAAAAAAAAACATTTATTTCGGACATGACATCCATGTAACAACACGGGAAGGTTAGTAACAAACAACAATAAATTAAAACTATGTTAGTAGGTATTACAGTGAGTGAAGAAGAAGTGAATGAATAGGTAATCACTTTATCTTACCTATCACTCTGTCCACCCAGTGCTTCTGGATTGGACAGTCGTGACGGGCTGCGATCATTTCCAGAATACTGTTGGAGATGCCGCGAAATCGTGTTATTAAGTATACTACATAACATAATACCTAAATAAATAATAATATAAATAATTAATAATAATATCTATTTTCAGAAAATAGATAAAATCAAATCGTTTATTTTGTGAACATAGGTACAAAATGTGATGACAATTTAAAAAAAAATAGGTTACATATGCCATTTACTGCCATAGGAGCGTGCAAAACTTAACCGAAATATGTTATCAGTAATCACGTAATAACATTGATTACGTTTTATTATTAAAGTTGCAATGTCATAATTATAGCTAATACCAAAAATTAAGAAATAATTAATGTCAATCACACAATGTCATATTAAATTTTACATGTATATTGAATTGTCGTATGGTTAAATTCTATCGTCTAAATATTCCTTGACACTAAATAGGCCTTTTGTATTGTATAGATTATCCTTACAACCTGAATCCTGTACAAATATGTTTACTTCGCATGTACATTTGCAAAATAATTATTAATTCATCCTATTGTGTTCTAAATACCTTTACCGATTAATTATTAAAAGAAAGAGACTCCACACAGAACATTATTAATGAGTTCATTATAAACCATTACCGGTTTCCTATGTTATAAATATTAATTTGTCCAAGGTTTATTAATGAAATAGGATGAAACAATAGATAAATCTTTCAGATATACAAGTTGTTGATCGTAACCGTGCCATATTTCTAGAGCAAATAATAAATAATGTACCTAAATCAACTCAGCCTATCGCAGTCCACTGCTGGACATAGGCCTCTCCCAAGTTGCGCCACAACGATCGGTCCTCTGCCTTCCGCATCCAGAATGAATAATGAACCTAGATTTAGGTGACTAGTCATCTAAAATACTCGAAAAATTCTGCGATTATTTAATACCCAAATTTTCAATTAGAAACATAGCGAGGGTTTGAGGATAAATCCCGAACGACTCTGAAAATATATCATCGGCGGCATTGTCAAAGGGTGGAAATACCGGCAAATTGTTTTGGTGGTTTCGCACCCATCGTTTTTATGTCGCACGCGACACACGGAGGGAATTTGTTTGTGTACAAATCTATTTCAAATTTTTCAATCTGTATCAAATACCTTAATTATTACATTAATATTGTTTGTTAAAATTGTTAATAAAAGTAACACGTTGATACTTACATAAATAAATGTGCTGATACGAGGATGAATTGTTAGCGCCACACTCAAACCCAGGAGGTTTAAGTGGTACTTTTTTACTTACTTTGATTGTGTATCTTGTTGATAATTTAATAAATAAATAATAATAAAAATTAACAAAAAGTTTTTTTTTTGTTATTGTTTTTTTTATTGATTCGTGTTGTTCAGTATCAGTGGTATACCTCCTTAAATATGGCACGAATACAGATCTATACGTTGTATATCTTTCATTTATAATATTTTAAAATATTTCAGACAAATAAAAAAAAAGTTCTTCAATGCAATCGGTGATAAAATAATAATAATATAGCCATTAATATTCATTCGATATCTCTCCGCACGAACGATAATGTTAGGAACAGACCACCCAAAATATACAATGATGCATCGCGCGTCTGAGATGTTTATAAATTATTTATTATAAAATATCCTGGTGATTAGTATTTTAGTAAATACTTCTGTCATATTTAACAACACACATAACATAACATCACGCCTGTATTTCTCCGAAGGGGTAGGCAGGGGCGTATTGTACACCCAAATTTCGCCAGTTATGCTGTAGTCCCTTAAAATAGGGGGCGAGCCTATTGCCATCAACCGGGCACAAATCTAGACTCCGGGCTACTACTGAGAATTTCCTAATGAAAAACCCAATAACACTTTGCCGGACCCGGAAATCTAAACCTATGTCCAGCAGTGGACGTCTTTCTGCTGAAATGAAATAAAGTATCAGCTGGCGCTAGGGGTGAACGACATCCGCTCGCATACGCAGTCCGTGTTCGTAGCCTCAGATTACTATATTAGTAATAACTAGCTAGTCGTAGCGAGCGTAGGTAAGGTAGGTAAGTTACGCGCGGCATTGATCCCGAGGTTTTTACGCTTTACAGTTTGCAAAATACCAAATCACTAAAATAATGAGTATAATAATGGCTAATGATTATTCGTATTCGATTGTGTTTAGGTAGTATAATAATAGCCTTTCAGTTTCGGAAGCGTTTCCCTGACACCCAGTATATACCTGCTGAAATTTGAGTCGCTTAAATCCCGAAAAGGGGTCATTGTACTCATCATTATGAATAACTTTTACTATGGGACCACCCCTGAAATCACGAAAAAAAAAATCAGTTGGTCCCTACATTTGTGTTCACTTAAATCAATAAAATGTAGGGACCAACTGATTTTTTTTTTCGCGATTTCAGGGGTGGTCCCGTAGTAAAAGTTGTTCATAATGATGAGTACAATTACCCCTTTTCGGGAAATAAGCGATTCAAATTTCAGCGTGGATATATATGTACATATATATCTGTCATATTTAAGCTATTAAAATATAATTTTGAGTAAAGATAAAGATAAAGATATTTTATTTTGCAAATATGGGTACATGGTACATAACATGGTGGTAAACATAATAAACAAAGTTCAACCATATTTCACCAGTTGGCATGCAAAAAAAAAAAAAAGAAACAAGTTATATGTGAGCACGACATGAACATTCATTTCAAATATTATTAGGTATACTATATAAATCATTATTAAAAGACATTATGGTGTAATAAAAAGCAAAACAAAAAATGCCAAGTCAGTAAATTAAATTAAAATCAATAAATCAGAAGTCAAATAAATAAATTTATAATTTCATTTTAGTAAAGTAAAGTAAAGTTATATAAACATTACAAATTCTGAGTTAAGCTCTACTAATTCTGATTAAGTATGAGTTTTGTATTATCCGTCTGTATGGCACGTTTGGTGCAGCAGATGGCAGAAAAGTTGGTTGCGGGTTCGATTCTCGCATGGATCAAATATTTGTTAGACCTAGTACATGTTCATATGCCGGATCTGGGCGTTCAATCTACTCAGCCTCGCAGTCCACTGCTGGACATAGGCCTCTCCCAAGTTGCGCCACAACGCTCGGTCCTCTGCCTTCCGCATCCAGTCCTCCCCAGCCACGTTCTTTAGGTCGTCGGTCCACCTGGCAGGGGGGCGCCCTACGCTGCGTTTGCCGACTCGCGGTCTCCACTCAAGGACTCGTCTGCTCCAACGGCCATTGGTCCTTCGACAGACATGACCAGCCCACACATGGCGCATCTGGGCGTTACACATGTAAAATTTGTGCCTGTAAAGCAATTTCCAGACATGTGTTATTATTTTAAAAATGTTCAAGTGCTAGTTATGGCCTTGGACGAATTTATTCGTCCAAGGTTATGGCCACGATATTACAAATATCGAGTTATTTACATTTTGCTGCGCACTTTGAAGTACGCCGCAAAACCAACAGTGATGGAAATACAAAATATTTGATCAACGATGAAACATTTGGTACCTATAGTTTGGCATTAAAAAATACACAAAATGGAAGGGTCACTAGGTACACTAGTCGTACATTGGAAAATTTAGACTTTGAAATGGCGTTTTTGGCATAACTTTGAAGAGTCTAATTAATTTTATTTTAATTTAAGTGTTTACAGGCAATTTAATTGCATGATTAAATACAGATTCACACAAAACTGACAAAGATATGTTTTTACGATATTGTAAACTTTTTTTGGCAAACTGTACATGTATTTGCAAAATGACCTCCCACAAACAGCTTTTGAGGATCTTTGGAAAAATCTTTACACATGTCTGAGACTGCGCGTAAACGCATCTAAACTGAACATATTTGGGTCATTTTACACTGCACCATCTAGTCTCAAACAAAGAGATTTAATATAGGCCAAATATTTAATGTTTTTGGTCTCAAACTAAGCAGAGCTTGTATTATGAGTACTAGACACTGGATATAATACTTACATACTATTTTGTAGATACATACTTAAAATACTCTGTCTGCTACTACCATCTTTATTTCTATCTTTACTCTGTTAAATGTGAAAACTTGTAATTGGCCTTATTTACGTTGTACATTGGCCCCTCGTATTAATGTTTGACGCATTTCTAACGATTGTAGTTTATGGTTATAATTCGAGAGGTTATCTATAATACTTGTCTAGCTGTAAGTTTTCCGAAAAATAAAAAATAAAAAAAAAATACATAAGAAACATCCAGACCAACACAAATACTCATGTTCATATTTAAATAGTTTTTTTTTTGTTAGAAAATAAAATATCGACGTGGTCATGTTTCTTTACAAAAGGATTAATTAGTTAACACATTAATGTATAATGGGTTATCTTATCGCACAAGACGATTTCTTCTAGACAACCTTTGGATGGACTGAATGACCTCTGTTTGTACAATTTGTTTACACAGATGCAAAACATTGTTCGCAAATAAGTCGTGTTATGTGTATGAATTGTGTGACTCACAGGATACTAAGTAACAAGATAGGAATAAATAATCGTACAATTACTAGGCTTGAAGTTTTTCAATCACTTTCAACATATTAAAAGTTATTCTAAGTCACTGAACATAAGACATATTTTACCAAGCTTAGTCTTGATCTGACTGTATTTTATGTTTATATTTTTTTCTGCATTCATGGAACCCACTATTTCTATCTCACTCTCGCGGCTAACAAGGATAAAAATAAAATACCAGGCAGACAGGAACATACATTTCATCATCGTCATTCCGTGCTTCATCACAGACGTGTTGTTGGACATCCTGTGGCACCAAACAAATACTCTCAGTAAATACTAAAGTTCGAAATAGGAATAAGTTTAAAAAGTTTTTACTTAATTACTTGTACTTGTTACCCATTGGAGACATAAGCAGTTGAGCAGGTAATTATTTTATATTTATTTTTACCAGCGTACTGTCTTACGAATATTTTTGTGATTTATAAACACTTCCTAGCTGAATTTTATAAAAGTATGCTCTAGACTTGGACAAACAAAAAAAGGCGGACGGAATCTTGCTAAACAAAAAGTGAAGCATCCATAGTAAGATGGCTCGCTTAAAAGTACGGGCTGGCACTCGCACATTCCCATGGTATGACAAAAAGCCGCGATTACGCGACAAATTTCGTGTGACGGTAGTCATTGTCGTAGTTTCACAAATAAAATAACAATATATATCTGGTGTGTTAAAATTATGTCGAAATTATAGTGGGTTTAGGAAAAAACTAAGTGCTTCAATCTTTTCTTAGCAAGATTCCGTCTGCTATTTTTTATTCGTCCGAGGCTCTAGAGCGGTGTTTCCTAACCTGGAGTCTGCGGATCCCTGGAGGTCCGTGAGCATGTCTGAAGGGGTCCGCAGGCTACATAAACAAATAAAAAAAGTCTGCCAAAATTTAAAAAAAACATTCGGGCTCCGTGAAGATCATTTTTGATCTCCTAAGGAGCCGCCGCCGGCGCCGTTGGGAAACGCTGCTCTAGTGCATTAAAAGAGCCTCCACAAGTGTCCGGCGCACCCTGGGTAGTCTGCCGCGCTGCCAACCTGCTGACTGGCTAATCTTTTCCCCACGACATGAGCTATTATCATTATGTAGCTCATTTCGACACGAAGAAGAAGAAGAAGTGCATACAAAGTTATTAGTAAGAAATTATACTTACTTAATACTTTTTTTTCACATTTTCAGAACAATACAATGCTGTCTATGGCTTTAGAATACTATGTGGTTGAATTTCGGAAATCGCCGTATGCCGATATCGATAAATACGTGTGTGTGCCAGATCTATGGATAAAAGGATGTGTACCTAGAAGTGACGATGTTATAGTTGTGTATCCTGCGGAAAAGTTACCAAATATAGATGAACTCGTTAAAAATAACGATATGTATATGGAAAGTTGGAATCTCTATGAGGCTACTAAAAGATTTACTGCGAGTGAGTATATTTATTTGTCGTGATTCCGTACATGTATTCCATTTGAATAAACATATTCTACTAAAATGGTCACTATGGGTTGATTGGGTTGATTTTGTATTACGTTTGAGCGGAAGTGAAGCAAAGTACACTGCTGATAATAATTTTATTAATGCGAGGGGATTTGTCTGTCTAGTACATAGTAAAGTTGCTCATGTAAAATAATAATTAGGCAACATAAAGCAAAATACAAAGCCTTGCTTGCTAAGCCCATACGTTTTCTTTTCGGCAAGTCTGCGTTGGAATTGTATTTTATTTATTTATTTAGTATATACCGCCTATACCGCAAAGTTTGAAGACAAAGGTCTTCAACCAGTGCGTCCTGCCAGTCATGACTTACGGTGCCGAGACGTGGACACTGACAGTTGGGCTAGTTCACAAATTCAAAGTCGCTCAGCGAGCTATGGAGCGAGCTATGCTTGGAGTTTCTTTGAAGGATAAAATCCGTAACGAGATTATCCGGAGAAGAACCGGAGTAACCGACATAGCTTGTAGGATCAGTAAGCTGAAGTGGCAGTAGGCTGGCCATGTCTGTCGAAGGACCGATGGCCGCTGGAGCAGACGAGTCCTTGAGTGGAGACCGCGAATCGGCAAACGCAACGTGGGGCGCCCCCCTGCCAGGTGGACCGACGACCTAAAGAACGTGGCTGGGGGAAACTGGATGCGGAAGGCAGAGGACCGAGCGTTGTGGCGCAACTTGGGCTCTCCCAATTGGCCTATGTCCAGCAGTGGACTGCGATAGGCTGAGTTGATGATGTTGATTTAGTATATTCTTTATTGTACATACACCAAACGAAAACGAAAACAGTATTTTACAGAAAGATTATTTAAGTACAATGGGCGGTCTTGTGGTCTTATCGCACAAGGTAATCTCTTCCAGACAAACTTTGGATGGAATAGAAGAATGGGAACCGATCGTGGGTAGTTACGGTGTCAAAGTAGGTACTTATTCAACGTATACGTGTATAATCAATAATTTTGCTGGGCAAACGTCCATCATTGTCAACGCACCAATCCGACAGCTATAGTACTCAACGAAACCAACGCTAAAATGCACCTGTTTTTGTTTACAGATTCCTACAACAGTGCAATGAACTTTATTAAAACTCGTCTAGAGAACCCAACTCAACATGATCATGATATCTCCAAACTCTATAGTCTTATAAGGGAAATGGATATACGTATTCAGAGACTGGAAAAACTGAAAACAGTCAATGATGATTGCAATTCCAACATCGATACGCCTGTTGCATCTTCATCAAAAGACGTGGCAGCTAACATTCAAAAAGTTACTAAAAAGATAAAAAAAGCAGAAGAAAAAGAAGAAGATGAAGTACATAATGTATCCCAAGAAGATCTTAATAATTCAACAACATTAATTCTGCCAAGTGAGTATGATCCAAATGACTCTAAATGGACATTGAGATATACGAAAAAAACCAAAGGTCTCGTCAAACTCCTGCCTAAATTGCCTGATAGCCAGGTGTACATTGACGAAATTGGACTTAAAATGTGTTTAGAATCACCGAAAGATTGCAGTGAATTGGCCCGGATGCTACTTCTGGAAATTTTTACTGAGAATGCATTGAAAGTATGTTCATTGACTGGTAAAAAATCAAATTCTTCCAAAACGAATACAAAGCCAGGATTAGATGAAAATGCTGTAACCGAATTGTTGAAATTCGTTTATGATTTCGGAATTCAGAAGAATTGGAAACCAAATACAGATACTATTAAAGCCAGTTTGCGTTCTAAACTTACAAATATCCAAAACTAACGAATAATTACTAACTAGTACTCACTTATAATGTTTGTTATAAGTACAGTCAGATTTCAAAGATTTTGGTGTAGGTACCTAAATGTGACTTATTTCACAGATAAATAAGTATCGTTTAGTATCATAAGTATATCTTGTTTTGTATCAGATTTAAGTTCTATTTAATCAATCTTAATAAAACAATTTCATAACAAGCTGTCTTTTAATTGTAATTTTAGGTGCGGTCGACCGTACGTCAGTGGTAACAGTTTGGCTCTGGCGGCGCCTTTATTTCGTAAGCAGTAAGGGCGGTTTTCAGACTCGGGTGTTGCCACTGTCATGCGGTCAACTATACTTTTCTTATATTTTGTATCGACTGTCTTTTCTTAATTTTTTACCTATGTGTCTTTTGTTTTTACTTTCTATGTAACCCCACCTATAAGTTGCCTGCTTGTGTTTATCACTGATTTTTTAAATGTTGTGCGTCGTTAACTGTGACAATAAACTATTTTTCTTTCTTTCTTTCTTTTAATTTATTCCGCCTCTGACTTTTCAAATTCGTGTTAAACAATTAAGTGAAATACTTAAATTTTATCTTATTTTTATGCATGATGTTCACATTATATTCTACACACAAATTATATTTGTATGTCTAAGACAAAACATAGCGCCACAGAAATAGATAGAATGGAAAAGCAGGCGGGGTGCGCGTGCCAACACTCTGCACCATAGTGCAGGGCATTTTAAAACCTTTCTCAGTACGCCAAAAAAAGCATATATAAAAATAAACTTAGTTTGGGACTAGATGGTGCTGTGTAAAAATGTCCTATAATATTTATTTTAGTTATTTTTATTTATTTCTCAGTACGCCTTGACTTGTTTCTGTAAATACTGTAACAAAAACCCGCAAAAATGCCTTATTGCGCTGTTTCTAACTGCAGAAACAAAAGCTGTAAAGTAAATTAGATTAAAGTTATTTTTTTCGTCAAACCTGCACACCTCAGAGTGCTCCATAATATTCTCAATAGTGTGTATAGTCCGCCAACCCGCAGTAGGTAAGCGTGGCGGACTGAAGCGTGAACTCTTCTTAGAAGACGCCCAAACCCAGTGGTGGGATGGGACCACAGAAATATATAGAGATAGAATGGTTGTAATCACAATTTTACTTACAATTCATTCGTGACAACTTTCAAACAAACTACGCCTTACATATGGACGTCATTATTTTTTAAAAATTTACTTTAATCAAATGTGCTTTACAGCTTTTGTTTCTGCAGTTAGAAACTACACAATAAGGCATTTTTGCAGGTTTTTGTTACAGTATTTACAGACACAAGTCATAAGGCGTACTGAGAAAGGCTCTGAAATGCCCTGCACTAAGGTGCAGAGTGTTGGCACGCGCGCCCTGCCCACTATTCCATTCTATCTATTTCTGTGGATGGGACGGTAATGGTACGTAGTAATAGTCATTATTCTTTGGTTATAGGCTTAGGTTCGTTTTTGTAGACCGGTGTAATCAGCCAGCAAACACCAATATCAATTGAGTGAATTTACAAACTAACATTTCATATTCTTCATGTAATAACACTATGACCACTGGTAACGAGAAAATTATTGTTACATGCTCAAGATCTGTCAGATAGAATAGCAAGTGCTGCCAACCTGACATCTCAATGCAACATTAGCATATGAATACAATACAATGATACTTTGAAAGTCAATATATTTTGATGACTCTATGATGCTACTTATGAGTACAGTTTCACTTTCTATTTGAAAAGGATAATGTTTTCTAATGAATTCGTAACGTGTTTTACATAATAGGTTTGTATGTAACGTTTGAGCTTTGATATTTGATGTTTAAATTTATCAAGCCTTCTAAATTCTCAGTAGCAACTCGGAGGCTGGCTTTGTGCCTGATATGGCAATAGCCTCGCCGTCTATTACATGGGACATATAACATAACTGGCGAAATGTGAGTATACTATTACACCTCTGCCTACCCCTTTCGCGTAATACAAGCGTCATGTTATGTTATGTTAAGCTTTCTTTTCAATTAAATCGAATTAAATTGAACTGTACAGATATACAGTTCAACTAAAGAAGATTGCTTCTTATTCGGAGAACAGCTGCCTTACTCTTGAAAATAATTCCGATCTATTGGCATTGGATTAATGTCAATTCGTACTTTTAAATGCAAAATTTGTAATTAATTGGTTTAAAATTCAATGTTTTTAGAATTAATTAAAACTTTTTAGAATTAAAATTGTGTATTGTGTATATTTTTAATCAAGAATACCCATTAATTCTTATCACTTTTTGACATTGGTATTGGATTGATATTGGAATTATTTTCAAGAGTAAGGCCACAGGCCTGTGCCTGGCAGTGGGACAGCAATGGGCTGCTTGGCTTATGTCTAATGTCTATGCATCACGCCTCGAGGCTTAAACCTATAAAACCTATTTTAATGAGTAGTAAATCAACGTGTTATTGAAATAACTGAAAACCTTTAAATGGTCATTGTACTCATCAGTATGAACAATCGCTACGCTAATATTATATTTCCCATCTCTTCTCGTGGGTATCGTAAAAGGCGACTACGGAGCTCACCAGCGGATCAGCAGCGTTCTCTGAGTATTTATTTATTCAACCAACTACGATCGCCAACCCGCCTGCCAAGCGTGGCGATTATGCCATATCCACCCTTTTGGGGAGTCCTATGTCCAGCAGTGGACGTCTTTTGGCTGAAATGATGATGATGATATTATATTTATGCGAAAGTAACTCTGTTTGTCTGTTTGTTACTTTTTCACGACTTAACCTCTGAACCGATCGTAATGAAATTTGGCGTTTAGGTTATTGAAGTGGCTACGTTTTACTCAAAAAATAATTAAACAGAGAATATACATATGAACCGATAAGAATAATAATTAAATTTGGCAAAGCGGTAGCCTGGGACCTGAAGAAGGACATAGATACTTCTTTTCATCCCTAAAAGATAAACAGTTACCGAAAGATGCGCCATACCGTCTTCCTGAAACTAAGCGCTGGATGTTCCACGCCAGCACATGCTGAGTTTGTGACCCTTTTGGCATGGCATGCCCGGCAGTAACTTCATGTTTACTGACATCAAATTTTAGTCATTTTATTGATGTTATTGTTGTCCGGTCACTGTTCTGTGCCAAATAAAAGATTTTTCTTTTTTTATTTCTGTGATAAACCGAATAACACTCGAGTACGAAGCAACAGGCAGAAGCTAGTGTTCAATAATTGAAATTTTAGTCTAATACAATTCGGTGAACTTATTAGTTTGTACTTTACGGTGTACCTACCTAGTCAAAGAATCTTTATCATCTATGCATTAAGTACCTATTTCTCAAAGGAACATAAATAATGATATAATATTATGTTTGAGCCCACTTTATCAGCAGTAGTGCAGTAGATAGCTTAGTTGTAAGTGAAATTATGACTGTATATTTTCACACAAAAACAGATTAAAACAAACATTTGGAGCAAAAATTTGCGCTCCCCTGACCAAATTCTTATAGCACAAATACATCAAACTTCAATCACCCATCACTGTAGGAGTTGTGTCAGGGATTCTAGTGTGCAACAACAACGGTTACGTACGAGCACGAGCAAACATGGACATGTAATTAGAACATGATTATGTATAATGTTTTCAAAAATATGCAAGGCAACTTTTTTAGTAGTATAATTGCACCCATTCCACTGCTAAAAACCAATTCTGCGAAACCTTTTTAGTTTCTATCAATTCTTACGCCTTATATTAAACTAGCAATATCACGTAACTCAAACTTAGAAACCAAAAAGGCAAGGCGCAAAAATAATCTCTACATTGTAAACTAAAATGAACCATAAGAATGTAGAAATAAACATAAATGTCGTTTACAGATGCTGGGCGACTGGTACGTAGTGGAATATTATGCAAGTGCTGAAGAGGCTCTTTCGTACAGCTGTATGAAAGCAGTGTTGACTGAAGACGACCATGTTCCGACCGCAGGTCTTTATAAAATTGTATTTTTACTTTTACAATATGTGACGCTAACTAAAGTTCGTTATGTACTTCTGCTTTTAAAACTATCTCATACATTCATTAATTTGCATTAATTTATTTTCGTCTTTCTCTACATGAGACCACTTGCATTGTCGTACAACGTATTTGTTAACAATACTATACACGATAAGATTTTAATAATAAAGGTAATATTATATTTCGCTGGTAGTAAAACCGTTTCAGACAAACGTCGGTTTTAACGTTTTGAAATCCAGATTCAGTTACTCTAAAAACAAAATATTTACTGTTTTTTTATGATGTTCGCTTATTTAATACGAGCATAAATAGTGAATAGAATACAAAGGCGATATGCTCATTAGATTTATTCCGCGTTCGTTCCATACAAAAAATTCTTCCATACAAACATTTTTATTACTTATATTCCCAACACAGTCCCCAGCCAGAAAATTCCCTGAAAAATGTTAATTGGGGACGTCCCTATATGGGAATTTTGACGGATATGTTGCTGAGAGTGGACTGACGCGCCGGATGTAGGTAGCGTTGAAAGACAGGTGGTAATAACGGTCGATATGTCGAATAAATCTGGATTATGCTGCAACAAAATATAGAACAAACAAAATAGAGAAGAATAGTGAATTAAGTTATCGATAGTTCTCGCATCTCGGTCTTTCAACGCTACGTCACGTGTCGGCCAAATCTTGGCCACTCTTCTGTCAGGGATCTACTTGACTTGCTATCACCACATGAACTTTGCAACTTTTATTTCAGATGGTTCCGTAGAGTTTACTCCGGGAGTTACTATGAATTTCACATACCGTTTTGCTGATGATCCTCTCGGTGAGAACCTGCTTGGCAATATTACTTGGCGAGTGGACTTGAATGCTCCGGCCCATTGGACGCATGCTGAGAGAACATGTAAGATTGTAAATCTATTTCTTGTAGGTACATGTATATCCTTTCTTTTGTAGGTATGTGTCTCAGTTGTGTCAAATTTTTTTTTTTCTTTTTTTTTTTCTTTGTATGCATTTAAGCAAAACACAATACGGGTACAGTGGCAGTTCCGTGTGGTGCCGGACATAAATAATTGCACCACTTCTCTCTTTCTATAATCTTTTTATGAAAATCTGATGAACTAAAATATGATGAATTTTTAAAAGTCATAGAACAAAAGTTGTTGATTATGTTATGATGTTAGTAACATAGTCCTGAGAGGTTACCGGTGTTTTACAAATAACCCTGTATAGTTCTGAATAAAAGATTTCTATTAAATTAATTTGAAATGTCTGTATAAATATTTCAGTAGAATCAATATTCTGACTCTATGCACTTGAGCAACTCATTTTAGTGATGCGGTTATAGATAAAAATAAATATTTATGCTTAAATTAAATTACCTGTTCATTAAGCTATTGATTTTCATCAAAAGAACTCGGGAAAACCCATTTTCGCAAAAATCAATTTTGAGATGGCGTTATATGGAGGGTTACCACTGTGCGTTGGTGAGCGCCGGCTATTACACTACTAAAAATTGTTTCTTAAATATTAGACTTACTTTATTATGTGCTAAGTCACTACCATAGTGGTACGCCTGTCTGCCCAAACCTTAACATACCATAAAACCGCTCGTACCATAGTGTTGAAATACACGGGATTCATTGATCCAAAGAATAATACAGTGGATCATTTTATATTGCTAGTTTATATAGATGTCTTCTAGTCTAAAGGTGGTTTCAAACCGGCGAGGCGAGGATTAGATGGGATGGGCGTGAATTGAAATCTCGCTGACCCTTTCACACCGAAAGATGTACATCGCGAGCACGCGCCTGCTCGCGATATACCGTTTTGCAATGTAGTATTTATTACATTACTATTCATGCAGCAATAAAGTTTAATGTTCTAGTTACCAACAAATATTTCAATTCTCGCCTCGCACATCCTCGCCTATCCAGAACTTTCACACCAAAGATGGGCGTGACGTGAATTGAAAATTTTGCTATACAAATTTCAATTCTCGCTCGGCCCATCCACACCACGCCTCGCTGGTGTGAAACCACCTTAATACAACTGGATTTTCACCGTCATCATAAAGTCGTAGTTAATTTTATTTATTTACCAACACGCCCGCGGCTTTGTCCTATCCTTGGTTTATTGATAAAAAGTAGATATCCTATGTCACAGATAATATAATACTATAGTACCTATGTGTTAATCCGGGCCATGATCTACCTGTGTCAAATGTTATACAAATCTATTCAGCTGTTTCAGAATGATTGAAGGACGAAAAAACATACACCCTTTCGCATTTATAATATTAGTAGGAAGTAGGATAGAATTTGTAGGATTAGTGCAATCAGATTAAAAGTTGTCCCACTCCCAGTTAAAGGACTTCATCTATTTGCACTTAGTCTTTTGTTTTTCTCTTTCAGACGAAGGCGTATACAACACATATGTTCTAGACACGGAGTACAAGACTTGGGCCCTCCTCCTCCATTGTGCTGAGCAGACCGAGGGTGCGAGGTACTTGAGCGCGTTTGTCCTCTCTCGGACCACGGCGTTGCCGAAGAACGTCATGGCTTACTTAAGAGATAAGCTGCCGAGGTAAGGAGCTGAAGGTTGTTGATTTTGTACAGTCACGATATTTCCCGGTGATACATTTTGTGGACAAAATCCCTGCTGCCATCAAACATTGAGTGCAAGCGATTTTAGCCTTAGTGGTGGTTCACTGGAATGTTTTCTGACTGTACCTACAACAAAGGAGGGTACATTTTATCAAAAGGGTAGCTTTTGCTAAAAATACCAGTAGTACTGTATTCCAGTAATTTTTTGTAACGGTTCACAAAAGCAAGCCGGTCGAAGTCATGTTATATGGACCCTTCGCTACTGTTAAAACTTAGGTAAATCATTTCTCTAGCATGGATTAGTTTAAAAAAAAATGCTATTCAGATTCTGAGCACGTTTTTCTCGACGCACTAGAAAAATGTTTATTAATAAGCAACTTACTACATTTTTATGTGAAATATCTATTGGCGCACCTTTGGGGTAAGACCGACTCATATGCCGTGACGTCAAATGACATGACGCTCTATTATACCGTCATACGGGTCTCCAGCTCTACCGAAGTTTTCAATCTGCCGGGCGTCCAGTGATGACCACATTTTTTTTTCTCTACAATATCGAAGTTGGCGAAATAAAGTACGAGTTAAGTTGGTACCTACACCGTATACTTCGCAAAGTTTATAACCTTTATCTATTTGCCGTCACGTCCTAGTTTCCAAAGGGTTTGACCAGTTCTACGTTAACAAATGGACAGTATTGGGTTCAGCTGTACCTACTTCGAATCCAAAGCAATATATTGTAATTTACTCGAATCAAGATACGGGAACCGAAAGTTTAGTAAGTAGGTAGGTAGGTAATAAAAAACCAATGTTATTTTAGGGTTAACTGAACTTGTGAGGTGTTGCCCAAAGGTATTGTCTTTTGTGTTGCCTTTTCTTGAATTCCATGTAATAAAAATATAAAACGGGTTGCTTGCGTTTGACAACTCATCTGAAGGCCAATTCCCATTTTTAATTACGGGAATTGGCCTCCAGATAATAAGGGTTGATGGGGTTGATGTGGTCGACGATTGTAAGCTTTTGTCCAGCTTAAACCTATTCACTCGACTACGAAGATTACGAAGGTATCTCTTCGTATTCCTCTTCAATGATATAAAGACTATATTTTCTCTTTTACAGATACGACGTTGACGTCAACTACGTGTTCCCGATCCCACACGCGAACTGTTCTACTAAACCACCCAGATTTGACTACTCGCCGATTTTGGTGGAAGTTGGCAGCAAAGTTCCGAAAAAGCCAGGCGTCAGCTACAAAGTGGCCCTTGACGATTAGGCACCTACTGAAAATTAAAGAAATAGCTTAAG
The DNA here is from genome assembly GCA_949699075.1 of Asteroscopus sphinx. NCBI lineage: Eukaryota > Metazoa > Arthropoda > Insecta > Lepidoptera > Noctuidae > Asteroscopus > Asteroscopus sphinx. The sequence goes on from OX453013.1 coordinate 21,685,684, forward strand.
TTCAGATATTCAAGATGAAGAACTAGAGGCGCGTTTAGAATTATACATGCTGAAATTTTAATCGCTTCTTTCCCGAAAAGGGGTCATTGTACTCATCATTATGAACAACTTTTACTATGGGACCAACACTAAAATCGCGAAAAAACAATCAGTTTGTGTTCTCTTAAATCGATAAAATGTAGGGACCATCTGTTTTTTTTCGCTATTTCAGGGTTGGTCTCATAGTAAAAGTTGTTCATAATGATGAGGCCCCTTTTCGGAAAAGAAGCCATTAAAATTTCAGCGTGTATTAAGTAGTAAGTATGCAGTGTGACTGCGGAAATAGCAACCGATGGAAACTGTTGTGTTAGGTGCATTACCTTTTCGCATGCAACTTCGATTTGTAAGCGCGGAAAGGTATCCAAATGAAATGATGAACAGATTTTTTTTTTTTCCAAAATCAATTTTTCTCATCGAGAATCAAGTACTGAACATCCGTCTTTAAAAAGTCCCTCGTTTGACCAGTCACGCTGTAATACAAATGTCACCAGTAAATATTATCGCTTCCTGAACAGTCCAGCGTGTCAAAAAACCTACGATCATACCATATCATATCTGAGCCTAAGTATCATACTAAAATAATGAAATAATATAAATTGTAACTCGTAAGTAACTAACGTGCCATTAAAGTGTCTCTAATGAATTAAGAAATTGTATGTATATATTACACGGTGTATAAAATAAGACAAGGTTTTAAAGTGATGAAACAATAAAGTATTTTTTTAAACATAGGTTTTTCTCTTACTTCCAACACCTACTCCAATATTTAATTTTAACAACTATTCCCTATGTTATGATATTAAACTTGACCGTATCTAATAGAGCCAATAATGGTGTTGATTCTCTTGTTTTTTAATTAGTAAATTGTGTCTTGTATTTTCATCATCATCATATTTTTTTTTTTTTTTAAGGTATAGGATGGCGAAACGAGCTAAAGGCCCACCTGATGTTAAGTGGTTACCTTTGCCCATAACAACTGCAATACCACCTAGGCTGTTACCTAAATGGTACCGCAAGTCGGTTCGCCAAACTGAGACATGAAGGTGGAAAGTCTCATGTGATTGTGATTTAATTTCATCATCATTTCAGCTGAAAGACGTTAACTGCTGGACATAGGCCTTCTCTAAACAATGCCAAACTTTGGCGTCTTGCGCAAAGCCTTCATTATAAGTATATAGAAGATACTGAATGCACGTTTTTAGGGTTCCGTGCCCGAAGGGTGCCAAACGGGACTCTATTACTCTCGCTACGTTGTCCGTCCGTCCGTCCGTCCGTCCGTCTGTCTGTCACAGGGCTGTATCTTTTGAACGGTAATAGGTAACCGGTTGAAATTTTCTCAGAATATGTGTTGCTATGAGGTGTATCACGACAAATACTAAAAACAAAAAAAGTCTTAAACCAAAGGGGGCCCCCATACAAGAAACCTCAAAAACATGCATTTTTTTAACGATTTTGTTCCTGCTCTATCTTCAAAACGATAATATATACCAGCGTCAAACTTGGTCATATTATAGTGCATATTATGTAAAAATAAGACAAACATAGACATATGTTGTGGTACCTGCGTAAGAAACACATGCAAAAATTCATATTTCGCGCACTGTACGTTGATGTCTTTTGATAAACTCTCGTAAATTAAATCAGTTTTTATGGGGTATCAGGTCGTTGAGAGGTATGGAACCCTTACTGCGCGAGTCCGACTCGCACTTGGCCTGTTTTTTTTATGATAACATCACAAATATAGGAGACGTGCGTTCGTGTGTATATTTTTCTGTGATTTTCCTGTTTCCAAATTTCTATTGCAAAGGTTTGTATTAATTCTTATTAACTATTATGTGTTTATCCAATATTACGTTGATAAATGGGAGTGCAAGTGCCTCCACGTGTGATGATATTTAATTGACCGTCCGGCGCAGCCTAGGTAGTCAGCCCCGCTACCAACCTGCTCACTGACCAATCTTTTTCCTACGGCGTCATGAGCTATTATCATTATGTAGCTCATGTAGGTACTATCCCAACAATTTCAAAACCATGTTGGGGTAGAAATATAGATTTTAATTAAAAATATTTCATGATGAAATCATTATTACCTATTTAAGGATCTGCTTTTTTTTCAGCATAACCTATTGTAGTAGTATAATTTCACCCATTCAAGTTCAATGGGGGAAATTATATTACTTGAATTATTCAACTGCTTAAAACCAATTCCGCTACGCTTTTTCAGTTTCCATCAATTCTTACGCCTTACTTTAAACTAATAGCAAAATTGTGTAACTCGAACTTAGAAACGGAAAAGACAAGGCGCAAAAATAACCTCAACATTGCAAATCAAAATGAACCATAAGTACCTATAAAGATGCTTGGCTACTGGCACAGACATAGTAAAAAGTAGCTAATGGTAAGTAGTCGAGTATTATGCGAGTGCTGAAGACGCTCTTTTATACAGCTGTATGAAAACAGTTTTCATCGAAACGACAATGTTCCAACCGCAGGACTTTATTAAATGTATTTTTACTTTAAAAACACGTGACGTTGTTGTCGTAAAGTTGATAATGGTGTATTGTTAAAACCACGGAATAAAAAAAACTAAGTTCCATGGTTAAAACTGACTCATTCATTCAATAATTTACATGATTTTTTTTTCGTTATTGTCAACCACAGACATGTTGTCAACATGATGAGAGACCACATGCATTGTCTGAGTCAAACATAAGTAGGTATTATTGTTAACAATATGTGTTATATTTCTATGACAATAGGTACCTATGTTATATGTTTTTAAATGTAGGATACACATGGATAATATTTTCACTTTTAGAGATACGACGGTGATGTCAACTACGTGTTCCCGATCCCAATAGCGGCGTAAGGGAGGGGTGACGAGTGACAAGTGACAAGTGGGTGCGGAGCCGGCGCCACTTGGAAGCCGCCAGAGTATTTTTTCCCAAGTGGCATGGCGGTCTAGTGGACTGCCTTGGAACTTCAGAGAGGGACTATTCTGAGTCTGTTCAGAGTCTAATGATTTGTCTAAGACAAGTCTAAGATAAGTCTAGTCGTTTCGGTGGCTACATGTGAAAACAGCTTATTAGCCGAGGAAAAAAAAGGTGGAGGTTCTCAAATCGACGCTTAGGTTTTTTTTTTTTTCAAAATTAAAGATAATGAAATCGTTTAAGATCCGCAATGAGCAAAGCGCGACTAACCTTGATAATGTCATTGAATATTTTAGAAAAAGAAAGTCAAGTATGCACGTTGAGTTCTTGTTGTTTTATTTTGGTGGGTGCTCAATAGAAAACCACCCTGGGTGCCACCCACCCACCCTGGGTGTAGAAAACAACCCATGCTACGCCGCCACTGCCCGATAACTGTTCCCAAAAACACTGCACACAAAAACTGTTCCCCTAAACCGCCCAGCTCCCCGATTCAATACATTTTCGATAAGCAGTTCTGTTGTCGACCGATTTGGTTTGTTTTCTCGTTACATCTATGATTCACATAATGATAGAAAAAGAGATAACAAACCGAATCGGTCGAAAATGTTCTGAATCGGGGAGCACTTGCCGATTTTGGTGGAAGTTGGTAGCAAAGTGGCGAAAAAGCCAAGCGTCAGCTATAAATGGCCTTCGACAATTAAGTGCCTACTAAAAACGAAAACAATTGGGTGATTAATAACTAGACGTGCTGTGTACATTAAACTGGATGACTTTCTTTACCGTCTGGGAAAAAAAAAGGACGTGATCATTTACTGTCATAGAATAAATAGATTTATGAAAAACTAGCTTTTTCCCGCGGTTTCGCACGCGTGGATTTCGGAAATCTACATCATCTTGTTGAAAACATGCAATAATGACATATAGTAGGTATAAAGGGGTCAAGCTGTATCTCCAAATAACACAACCCAAGGCCTGCCGCATATTGCATCTAGCCTAACTTACGGCCAAAATTGATATCCAATTTATTCAAGATTTGCCCTACTAAAAATAGAAATTTGACATAAGCTCCATACAAAATAGGTATGTCAAATTTCTATCTCTAGTAGGCTAAATCGTCTTTCCAATTTTTTTACTGAGATGGCGAATATAATTTTTTATGGATTTAGGTAACTTGAAAAATTGCATATTTTCTATCTGCAATAGGTTATTAGTATTATTTGTTCTATGGTATAGTGCAAACCTGTAAGTCTTTGACCAGTGTGTGTTGCCAGTAATTACTAACGGCACTAAAACATGCATGGTCACCTAAGACCAAAAGTAGGTTCTTTCATCGTAGATGGCCACTCACAATGTGCCTGATAAGAAGGCTCAACGTCACCCAAAAGGCAATGGAGACGGTTGTACTCGGAGTGGAGTGGAGAAATTAGGAGATTCGCAGGAGAACGAAAGTAACCGACATAGCCCGAAGAATTGCGAAACTTATGTGGCAGTGGGCGGGGCACATTGCTCGCAGAACGGATGGCCGATGGCTTTGACTGGAAGTCGCTGCGTGGGTAGGCACCCCACAAGGTGGATAGATGACCTGGTGAAGGTCGTGGGAATCCGCTGGATGTGGGAAGCGCAGGACCGGTCGGTGGCGATGCTTGGGGGAAGCCTATGTCCAGCAGTGGACGTCTATCGGCTAAAAGAAACCTGAAACCTGAAAGTAGTTTGTTCAGAATCTTCACCTGTACTCGTAATAGTTTTTATATTGCTTTTTTTATATTTTTGTTTTCTACATTTAAACCATAAAATATATTCCTTTAAAAACTCAATTTGGTTAATTTTAGTACATTAGCGGACCGTGAATAGATTTTTAAGTAAGGCCTAGGAAGTTCAGCTCGATAAATTTTCATAAAACAGGTAGCCCTTCACTGCGTCCTTATCGCTTCCTACTGGAGAACTTATAACAATAATAGCATATAATTTTATGAATTAGTAAAAAATAAATAATATCTCAGATAGAAATTAGAATTCTGATGGAAATGTTTTTGGGGTGTCTGAGGTTTGCCCTAGGTAGACAATTTAAGTTGTTTATTTCACCCATAATATTAACGCTTTCTGAGCAGTGTGTAAGCGTGTCAAAAAACCTGCGATCAACTCTTGTCATGACGTGATTTGAGCAAAGTATCATACTAAAATAATATTTAAAAAAGAAAAACGAGATGCTGTGTAAAATGTCCCAAATATTTGTTTATGACTAGAAATTGTATAGATTTATATTACAAGGTTTGTAAAATAAGACAAGGTTTTAAAGTGATGAAACAATAAAGTATTTTTTAACATGGGTTTTTCTCTTACTTCCAAGTTTACAACACCTGTGGGGTAATTGTGTAATGCATTCACATTGACATCAGCTTTCATTTTGAAATTACAGCTATATTCATTGCGTGGTTCGTAGTTGTCAATATGACGGATTGTTAAAACACACAGAGCAATGAACATTGAAATCCAAATGATTGCGATGGCGGGCGAGTTACACAATTCGGCAGCTGGTCCAATGTTTAATTTAATAAATTATTCTCTAGAACATTTTCGCTAATGGGTATGTCTAATACGAAATATTCATATGAAACCTCAGACCAAGTAAATATGAAACACATCATAATAATATCATAACAACAATTATCGACAGCTAGTATATTCCAGAATTAATTCTCAAAAGTACAGGAATGATGTAGGTACGGGATAGAAAATGCTAAAATGCATGTCATACAATATGCTATGCATGTAAACGCATACCTATCTAAGGTATATACGTAGTAGCGTCGGAGTTTTTCTGACCGATCAGATCCGAAACGAGGTGATCCGACTGGAACCAAAGTTGTCGACATAGCCCACAGATTAAACCAGCTGAAGTGATAGTTGGCTGGCCATATTAGCCGAAGAACCGATGACCATTGGGGTAGACGTGTTCTAGAGTGGAGTCTGTGAATCGGAAAACGTAGCGTAGGATGCCTTCAGACTAGGTGCTTGCTTACACGATTAGAATAAAAATTATAAGAATAAATATAAACAATACTTTAATTTTAAAAAAAAACAATAATTACACGGTCGACATCTTCACGACTTGAACCATCCCACCGTCGACAAGACAGCGTCGAACGATTGGCTTTAGCGTGGAGAATTGTTCCCCGAAACGGAAGGGTTCATGCTAGCAATACAGGATCAAGTGATAGAAACGAAGAACTACAAAAAGCATATTATGAAATTACCAAATTCATCCAATGACTCCTGCAGAAAATGCAAAGGGTCTCCTGAAACAATTCAACATATAACAGGAGCGTGCAGAGCAATAGCCCAAACTGATTATAAACATCAACATGATCAAGTAGCAGCAATAATCCACCAAAATCTTGCATTCAAATACAAACTCATACCAGAAAAGACAGTATACTACAAATACACCCCGCAGACCGTACTAGACACAACAGACTACAAACTTTATTGAGACAGAACCATACTAACAGACAAAACAGTGCACTATAACCGACCAGATATTACCCTCCATGACAAGAAACACAAAACAGTATATTTGATAGATATAGCCATCCCTCCTTGCTCGCAGAACGGATGGCCGATGGAGCAGTAAAGTTCTGGAGTGGCGACCGCGTACTGGAAGTCGCAGCGTGGGTAGGCCCCCCACAAGGTGGACCGACGACCTGGTGAAGGTCGCGGGAATCCGCTGGATGCGGAAGGCACAGGACCGGTCGTTGTGGCGATGCTTGGGGGAGGCCTATGTCCAGCAGTGGACGTCTTTCGGCTGAAATGATGATGATGATGATGATAGCCATCCCTAACACACATAACCTTTCATCCACACACACTGACAAACTCAGCAAATACACTGATCTAGCCACCGAACTAAGAACTCAATGGAAGGTAAAAACGGTCAAACACTTTCCTATTATTCTGTCATCTACTGGAATCATACCTCACACACTACACACAAGCCTCAAACTCTTAGACATTCATCCACTCACATTCTAAATTCTACAGAAAGCAGGCATACTAAACACATGCAGAAGCGTCAGGAAATTTTTATCCACAGATACAACTACCCCAGCTCTCGTGCTTGGCTAAGGCCCGCACGAAAGTGTAGAATTGAACCCAATTTGGAGAAACGAAAGTTTTTTAAAAGACATAATAATAATAAATAATAATAAAAATACAAAAATAAAACAATACTAAAAATAAAACAAAAAACAAATAATAACAAAACAAAAAAATATTAATACTAAATACAAAATAAAATATAAAAAAAACTTAAAACTAAATAATATACCTACTAAAAATTACATTAATTACATTTTTTTATTTTTTTTCTATTATATACTTAATACTTTAATTCTTTGTAAACCAATTGATCAACCAATTCAAACACTAAAAATTGCAACATCCTGTTTGAACCGTCTCCATTCCATTCCCATTGGCCACCTGCACCCCGTCACCCCGTGTAGTGCTGCTAATCTAAAACGATCCTTCAGTGTTTTTGTGTCTACCTACGCATTACTTATTATTGCAAATGAATTACTGATACTTGCATATGAATTACTTATTTTTAAAAATTAGTGTCTCAACATCCAGACTAATCTGTGTAAGGTTTTTGTGATATTTTTATAACCATTTTTGTGTATGTTATAAGTTAAATTAATTAAATAAAAGGTGAAGTGACAAACTACGCAAGATGGCTGGTAGAAGCTGGATGAGAGTGACAAATTAAAGTCATTAGCGTGCTATTAACAACAACATAACACCACGCCTGTATTTCCCCGAAGGGGTAGGCAGAGGTGTAATAGTACACCCACATTTCGCCAGTTATGTTATAGTCCCATGTTATAGGGGGCGAGCCTATTGCCATTGACCGGGCACTAATCCAGACTCCAAGCTGCTACTGAGAATTTCCTAATGAAAAAACCCAATAACACTTTGCCCGACCCGGGAATCGAACCCAGGACCTCACACTCAGCGGTTGCGCTTGCAACCACTAGACCAACGAGGCAGTGCTATTAAATAGGTACTAAGTAGGTTTTTATAAAATTAGACCATTATTAAACTGACCATGGAATAAAATAACGATAAGTAATGCACTATGCTAATAATTATAGTTTTTAATAGCTCAACAACAACCAAGTCTCGGATTTTATAGTTTCACAGTTCAATCGTTATTGTAAATTGAATGTTGAGAATGCCTTCAAAGAACTGATAGGGCATGCACATTGTTCCAAGGTGCGATTAGTATGCAACAGAAGAACCGTCTATACACAGGACAATAAACGGACACACTCATGTTATGACATTCAAACTTGACCGTGGCTAATAGAGCCAACAATATGTTAAGTAAAATTAAAACAGTCGTTCCACTAGAACGTCATTGGTAAACTATAATTTACACAAACGAAGACGAATTAGCAAAGATGCACGAAAAACTAGAATAAGAAATATGAGATTAAGATAAGATTATTTTACTATATTATATAGATATTTACAGAAAGTCAAGAATATAATTATAATCACACAGATGGAAATTATAAATAATATCCGAAATAATCACATAAGTATCAATAAAATCATCAAATAATTAAAGCCAATTTCAATGTTTTTTATTTCAAATAAACCTAATTACAGGCACTTTTGAAAGGTCAGGCACATAACATAACATAACATCACGCCTGTATTTCCCCGAAGGGGTAGGCAGAGGTGTATAGTACACCCACATTTTGCCAGTTATGTTATAGTAGTACTATTAGATATTCTGTGGTTATAGTCCCATGTAATAGGGGGCGAGCCTATTGCCATTAACCGGGCACAAATCCATACTCCGGGCTGCTAGTGAGAATTTCCTAATGAAAAAACCCAATAATACTTTAAAAAAAAATATAAATAATAATAAATATATAATATATGCAATAAACCCATTAAATTGCAATAAATTATCCAGACATTCACAGACAAGTAATTAAAGAATAATAATAATCTAAATGTACTTCTATATGAACTTAATTAGTGAAAACACTTTTGACACTGTTGATTTAATTATTTTTATAGCTAATTGGACACCCATCACAGATTTGACCAATCTATTATTTGTAAAAGACAATGGTGCGAAATTGTTTCGGTATACATCGAGGTACTAATAAAATTAGGATACGTAAATTACGTTTGAAATAATAGTTTGATGAAAAGATTTTTTTTTACCTCGTTTTTAGGGTTCCGAAGTCCTACAAGGAACCCTTATAGTTTCGTCATGTCCGTCCGTCTGTCCGTCTGTCTGTCTGTCCGTCTGTCCGTCTGTCCGTCTGTCCGTCTGTCCGTCTGTCCGTCTGTCCGTCTGTCCGTCTGTCCTAATCCTTTACAGCTTAATAACTTCTACAGTTATAAACATAAGTAAATGAAATTTTGTTAAAAAATAGTCTACATATATATCTCAATTTTAAAAGAATAAAAAAATCGTTTTTACGTATTTTAGGGGTGGCGTCCATACATGTGAAATGGGGATGAATTTTTTTTTCCGCTGCACCCCCTCGTGTGGGGTATCATTGAATAGGTCTGCTAAAATGAAAGTAATGTTTCATACACCATTTTTTTATCAGGTGTACCATCTGCGAAATATAGCCCGCCAAAGTGGCTTGCAATGTGTCCCCCCCTGCCATTTCTAAACTATGCAACGTAGAAAGTTATAATCTTCCACATTGATAGACCTTTGTGAAAACTCTCTTTTAAAATTATTTCGAGTATAATGTGATCATAAATTTTTGAGTTATAGAGAGAAAACTGAAAAATACTGAAAACGTCCTAGTTCAAAGGTCATTGATCTTAGAGAAAAATGATCACAGCAAATAATGATCCTTTAGCTACTTTCTATTTGAAAAATTCACAAAAAGTTACTTTGACATGACACACTTCTTAAATTTGGCTTCTTGAATTTATCGCTAGATGGCGCTACTAACAACACGCTCTGAGTCGCGAATGCTGCCGATTATTGCAAAAACTAAAATAGCCATGATTAATATTCGATTTGATTCGTTTGTAATTACACCTACTTAAGGAACCCTATAATACTGAGAATAGCCCGACATGCTCTTGGCCGGTTTTTTAAAACGATAGCGAGTTAATATTGCATCGTCATCCAGTTCTGAGCTATGTTTAAAGTATCAAATCTCTATCTCATCAGGAAGTTAGACTAAAATCGATTGCTACATTTGTAGCGAACAGCAAGACAGGACTGAAAGCCAGTTAATAAAAAAACGTGGTAAAAAGAAGACATTTTTGCGGTAAGATTCATTTCAAATGACCAAGTATGTACCAGTATCGATAAACACACTCTTGAGTCTGACATAATAACTATTATGATCACTATAATAGAACAATGTTTAGTACACATGGGAATTACACTTCTTCTTCAATCTGATTTGCATGCAGAATATAGCATTGTTCTAAAACCACAACTTTTATCTGGCAGTGTACGCATCAATCTTTATGGCTGCTGTGAAGTTAGCGCTGCGCAGCACCCCGCACCCCGATTGACACCCGCGCTCTGCTCTAAATTTTGCTGCGCAGGCATACGCCGCGTGTTCACAGTCACCATAAAGACTGGTGTGTACTACACCTGTATTCTACGCAAATAAATTATTCTTTCTTTCTTTCGTTTTCGTCGTTATGCAGTAGGTACTGCGGTCTACTGGAATTCCTGGAGCTTCTCTATTTTGTGCAGAGTATGGCCACCGTGTGGTTTTAGTCGGTAAGAGTCTGACTTACCACTCCGCCTCTAAAGTATTGTGATTCAAAAGGTCAGGTTTCTTGCTCAGCAGTGGACGTTATACGGGCAGGAATAATCGTGACAGAATCAGTTTTATCCACTTCATCATTTAATAGTTCTGAGATAGCCTAAAACACAGGATAGAGAATAGAAAGAAAGAAAATATTTATTATGACAAGAACCCGCACAAGGCAAAAAAGGGCATAAATACAAGGGCTTTTTATAGCAATACTAATACTCGAGCAAAGTCGGGGGAAACAGATGTTACTACAAGTATTGTAATTTAAGAAAAGAGGTACCTAGGGTCATTGAAAGCCCCTTGGCTGACATCTTGTGCATCTCATCACTGCATCTCATTCGCATAGGATATGACTATTCATGCAATGCCTATGCATTTCATCCTTTTCGCGACAAAATCTGCAAACTGTGGTATCGTTAAGGCGAGGCCAATCCGATGTAGATTTGTTTGTTCAGTTTGCAGTGCCAAGTGAGGGTTCTTGTCAGGATCCCTGTATGGTTTCAGTTCAGTGAAAGGGTTTCTATCATAAACCTTTTTGGGAAGCGCTTTCGAGTAGTCTTGACTTGGGGATTTTACCCAAAGGCTCCGATTGATGAGTTCCTCAGTTTTTAAGGTAGGCTGTAGTGTTTCATTTTGGAACTCCACAGAATAGGTCCGACCCCAAACAGACATTTTGCACCAGCTCTAGCAAGTTCATCAGGCTTCGTTGCCCCTAATTCCACAGTGCCCAGGTACCAATTCTAGTGCCAACGAATTTGATTTTCTAGTGATTTTAGTAGCTGGCTAGCTGGACACACATTTACCTACTACAATTAACTTTGTTGTTACCACTAAGCAAAGTAGCTTCATGTTTTAAAACAGATGTAAACAATAGCATAAACACACATCCTCGGCCCTGAATAAGTAAGTCTCGTCCTTAACGCGTATCCACTGAAAATAATGCATATATTCTTTGGCAATGTATTAGTAATTCAGGCGTCTTGCGCAAAGCCTTCGTTATAAGTATGAAAGGAACTGAGCGCACGTTTTTTTCATGATAACATCACAAACATGGGTGAGGTGCGAGCGTGTGTCTATTTTTCCGTGATTTTCTTGTATATCCAAATTTCTATTGCAAAGGTTGGTATTTATTATTAATCATCAAATATTACGTTGTCATAACTCATAACAACTCTTAATTAAAAGATTAACTACATGTTTATAACCTACATTATTTGCCATAAATTAATAATTTACAGTAATGTAAAACTTTCCTATCATTGCTATCCCAGCAATTTCTAAACTATTCAAATGTAGATTTCGATAAAGAATAAAAAAATATTTTGTGGTGAAATAATTACTATTTCGAGATGTGCTTTATTGTCTCAGCAAAATCTTTTGTCATCGTCTCGTACTCTATATTTACTTTGATTAAAAATTATACTTACCTCAATTTTTTTTTACCAACAAACGGTATTAAATTTTTCCATACATTTTATTCAGCCCTTCTTCGGGACCGCTATTTGGTGCGACTTATTTTGTGAAGAAGATGATGGTTCCTCAACGACGGCAAGCTCTGAAGACATATTCGACGTATGGTGTGACGACTGCTTCCCACGGCGACCCACACCTATCACCACTATGATGCCACCACCTGCCGTCAACCCTGCAATGCCACCTCCGTTGACTTTATCGCTTCGTAAGTACCACTTATTATCATCTATCAAGTCTGCTTCTAATTACATAGTATAGTTCCGTGTGGTGCCGGACATAAAGAATAGCACCACCCTATCTCTTCTCGTGGTTGTCGTAAAAGGCGACTTACGGCCAAAATTAATATCCAATCTATCCACGATTTGCCCTACTAGAGATAGGAATTTGACATAAAAAAAAAAAAAAACATTTAATTCAGACCTTCACGATCCATAAAATTTAAAAATATACACATTTATAAAAAAACAAGAGTTTGTTAGTAAAGAGATAACTTATATACTATGTTAGTAGACATCATTATATACACATAAACTTACGTGCAGGCTATTCCAGTGGTCACTAATGCGACTGTCCAGCCTGCTCGCTATCAAGCTATAAGCTCCATACAAAATATGTCAAATTTCTATCTCCAGTAGAGTAAATCGTGGATAGATTGGATATTAATTTTGGCCGTAAGTGATTCACCAAAGAATGGGCAGCAGCGTTCTCCCAACCAACTGCAATCGTCAACCTGCCTGCCATGCCTCTCTTTTTAGGGGGAAAGCCTCTGTCCAGCAGTGGACGTCTTTCGGCTGAAATGATGATGATGATGAAGTCTGCTTCTAGTCTTCTAGTCTGTTTCAGCTGCCAGTGCCTCCGCCTCTTATATTAGTGAGTGGCAATGACAGCCTATAAATAGACCAGATATCAGTATGTCAGACTTCACTTTCAGTGACCCGTATTGTCAATAGGCTAATTACCATTAATTCCTGAACACCTAGCTTCGTAAAGCACTTAATTTCCTCAAAGGAGCTACCTATCCACCTCTTGACTGTCGTAACATCACAGGTTGAAATATCTGATATTAGCCCTTCAAGGTTTATTTTTATATCTTTCAAAACGTAAAGACCGCTCATCGTGACCTTTGACAGTTTTCTTATATTTTTAATGTTATTTTGGTACTTATGGTTTACTCATTTTTGATTAAATGATTTCGAGATTAAGATGGCTAGTGAAGATAATTTTCATAATCTATGGCTTCAAAGTCTTTCACAAAAATTATCCGGTCGCCCAGAGGTTAAACCATGTTTCTAAAGTTTATATAAAACTGAATATGGACTCCTAGACTTAGATTGTGTTGATTATCCGAAGATTAAAGACATTTTTGTGTGTCCATTTTGTGGTGAAGGAAAACATGTGTGCTCCATACAGTTCTGTTCTCGATATGGTGTGTAGTCCATCAACCTGCATCAGGCCAGCATGTTGGACTAAAGCCTTAACCTTCTTATTTTGAGACCTGTGCCCAGCAGTGGGCCAATAAAGGGCTGATGAGGAAGGACATTTTGTAAAAGCTATGTCAAAATCAACTATTGAAGCAAGCCTCCACGAGTGACGATATTTAATTGATCGTCCGGCGCACCCTGGGCAGTCAGCCCCGCTACCAACCTGCTGACTGGCTAATCTTTTGCCTACGGCATGAGTTATTATGATTATGTAGCTCATGTCGACACGATAGAAGAAGAAATAATGAAGCGCATGCTTTGCGCACCTCGCAAGCTAGTTCAGTTTATCTGGAACTCTAGACGCATCAACATTAGCCTTTTTATTTCTAACCACTATAATTGTAAATAAAACCAATGTTGAGTGATTCCTGGAGTGTAACACTCGTTACACATACTTGTCGGCAATTAATCGCAGTTTGCACGCTCGCATTTTAAATGAAATACATACGTACTTCCTTTTCTCTAATTCCTACTGAACAGGTTTGTAAAATCATAAAATACACGAAAATAAAGTCGCGTACTGAATTGAAAATGATTAAACACAAGTAATGAAGGAACGACTTCAAGATAATTTCCAGGCTGCTTCGGTTTGTCGCAGTTTTATTTTATTACGATGAAGATCTCTAGAACTTTCTCAGCAAGCTCTTCACCCAAAATATTTAGAGATGAGAGATATCACAATGTTAAATTGAAATATTTATCTTATGCATATGTTCGTCTTACAGAAGTATAGAATCAGAATCAGAATCAGAATCAGAAGTTTTTATTTGTGATACATAGGTAAAATGGTTAGTAGTACATAATAAAGTTTTAAGAGCTCTATGATCGGCCAATTATAGGCATACAAAAATAATAGCATGACTGTAACCATAGATTAATAATTGGTGTCCGCTGCCAGTAGCGGAAACCATTATACCATGACTATAACATAGTGACATTGTAATAAATTCTATTAATTTCTATAAGTAAATTATTTCATATAATGTCAAAGATACAAATAAGAATAACATAAATTATGATCATTCATTTAGAATTAAAATTATAAATTACAAAATTGATTTATAAATAATATTGAGCAAAAGTAAATTCGTGTCCAAAAATATAATAATTACAAATCATGTCAAAAGCTTATCTGCTAAAAAATCTGTTACACTATAATAACATTTTTGACACAGCAATTTTTTTAATTTTTGCTTAAATATATTGCCACTACATTTTTTAAAGTCTTTTGGCAATTTATTATAAATGACTGGTGCCATATGAAAAACACTCTTTTGCATCAGAGTAGTGTTGGTTTTGCGCAAAAAGAGTCTGGTTTCATCCCTTTGGCGTCGGTTAGAAACTACAGATGCCAACTCATAAAGATTTGGGTTCTGTTTTACGAAGACAGCTAACTCAAGTATATAGAGTGAAGGCAGTGGCAAGATACTATACTCTTTGAAGAAAGGTACACAACTGTCGGTAGATTTTATACCGAACATGGCCCTAATACCAGGCCCCTCAGAAAGTATTGCGAAAAAAAGTTTTTATATATGGGAGACTGGCCAGTTATAATGTTTTTCGAAAATATGATTATTTATAAGTAAAAATAAGTAAATTCCAATTTCAAAATTTCCCTCCACATTTTTTGCGAGTTAATTCAAAGTATTGTGTCTCACTGAAATATGGATCTGCGCCGGGAACATTTTAGAGCTATGATTTTATACGATTTCAAGTGTCGCCTGAAACCGGATGAATCGTACGATAGACTTCAAATGGCATTCATGGATGAAGGCCCTTCCAAGGCAACCGTGTATCGTTGGTATAACGAATTCAAGCGCGGTCGACCAACTTTGGGGGATGACGAAAGAAGCGGTCGCCCTTTGACGGCTGTTACCGAAGAAAACGTGCTAGCAGTGAAAAATTTAATCCAAGACAATAGGCGAATTACATATCAGGAGATTCAACACATATTGAAGATTGGATCGGGAAGCGTTCACGAGATTCTACACAGCCATCTTCGCGTGAGGAGGATAGTATCACGCTGGGTGCCGCACAACCTCACCGATGCTCAGAAGCAGGCCCGGATGGAATGGTGCCGTGATATGCTTAACAAATTTGAAGCAGGCTCGTCTCGGCGTGTTTACGACATCGTTACAGGTGATGAGTCCTGGATTTATCAATACGACCCAGAAACCAAGCGCCAGTCGACTGTTTGGGTGTTTCAAAATGAGCCAACGCCTACCAAAGTGAAGCGATCTAGAAGCGGGGGTAAGATTTTGATCGCTAGCTTTTTTAATTTGACTGGCCACTTGGTATCAATTCCCTTACGGGATCAAAGAAGCATTAATGCCGAATGGTATACTACCAAATGTTTGCCAGAAGTTTTCTCTCTTATAAGCAACAAGCGACCAAACACAGGGCTCCGCGGGCTACTGCTCCACCACGACAATGCACCTGCGCACACCGCACTCAAAACGAGGGACTTCCTGGACAGCACGCCAGTCAAACTCCTGGGTCACCCTCCTTACAGCCCTGATCTAGCACCGTGTGACTTCTTTTTATTCCCAAAAATAAAAAATCAGCTCAAAGGGATACAATTTTCGTCGCCGGAAGATGCGCTGGCTGCGTTCGAGCAGGCTGTAAACGAGGTGTCTGCGGCGGACTGGAAAAAGTGTTTTGAAAACTGGTTTAGGCGCATGAATCTTTGTATAGAGGCTGGTGGAAAGTACTTTGAAAAGATTTGATAAAAATATATGTACGTATAGAACAATTTTTTTTTGTTTCGCAAAACTTTCTGAGTGTCCCACGTACACCGTTTCTGTGCCTTAAAGATGAGATCATTATCGGTTGAGTTCCCCCAAAAAATTACGCCATATCTGAGAACAGATGCCACCAGCCCATGATATGCAGTTATGAGGGTACTGGAGTTTATTTTAGATGCAAGTTCATGTAGGGCGTAAGCTGATCTACTAACTCGCTTGCATAATTCTTTGATATGCGGTTTCCACGTAATTTTTTTGTCAATATACAAGCCCAGAAATTTTGATGTGTCTGCTTCTACGATAGGTTGGCCGTTAAAATTAATATTTAGGTTTTTTTGTGTGGGGATACGTTGACTAAAGTGCATTAGTTTTGTTTTTCTTAAGTTGGCTTTTAAATTATACATATAAATTGTGTTCCTATGTCCACATCTGGGGCAGAGGGCAGATACAGTGGCTCTCCATTGCGCTCTGTCGTTGGCATTAAACTTGATTTCACTCCAGGTCAGCCCAATTTCCTGGGCCTCCGAAACGACTGTACGCCGCCAAGTTTGTTTTGGTCGTCCACGCTTGTGTCTTCCATATGGATTCGAATCCACAGAAGTATAATCTTACGGAAATATGATCAGTCCATAATTGACTTAAAGCGGGCTCTTTTTATGGCGGGCTGGCGGACTTCACAAATTTTTGGAGCCCTCTTCTCTAAGGAGTAAATGTTTTCTCATAGTGTTTTTGATAATCAAATTCTGAACTGCATATGAATAACATAGAAGTCAGAAGTCTGCTGAAAGACTAAAAGTGAGCGGGCATTGAACTAAGATGCTGAATGGAAGGCTAAACCGCTAGGCTATCACTGCTTTCGAAATGTACGAAGAGTTTCAAGGAAAGGATAGTCGCTAGTTTCTATAAATGTCTAAGTATTTCTTTTCCTTTTCCGTGTACTTCCGTCGTGTCGTGTCCGTTCTGAAGGGCTGACACTATCTTCCACACGTCTCGGTTTTCGGTTTGCCTCATTGCTTCATTTACTGGAAGACCAGGCAGAGCTTTCACCAGATCTGACCAACGGTTAGGTGATCATCCGCGCTATCTTGCCAAAGAACTCGAGTATTCTTTGGAAGCAAGTTGTCGTTGATAGTCTCTGTGTAGGTACAATAATTTATTATTATTCAAAAATCATTTGTCCATCAAGTGTCATTTATTCAAAACACAGCTCTGTAGTTTAAGATTGACAAGCATAACTTTTTTAATGTAATTTATTCTAATGGAATCATTATCATTTAAATTTTTCTCTGTCTCTAAACAAACGTCTGTCAGGTGATCTTAGACTCATAAATAATGGAATCAGGCGAAAAGTAACTATACTTTACGGAAATCCATGACACAAAGGATGAAGTTACAATATTTGGTGTTAATTCCGCTAAAAAAACTGCGTAATTTTTGTTTGACTAGCAATGTAAAACTACAAAACATCTGGGCTCTAATACACATAATTTCATGACGCGCCGATCAAGTTGCAGTGACGCTGCAGTTCGTTTCTGACAAAGATAATATAATTACTACGTTCTAGAACAGCGATCGCCGTACATAAGAGAATACGAAAAGCATTGTTATGATTGAAACCTAACTTTATTAGTGAACAATTTTGGGGATATTATATCCCCTTGTCTCACCCCTCTGCGCAGTTGGATAGGCTTCGTCTTTTGGTCCTGGAGCTAAACAGTCATGGTAGCAGCGTTGTATAGGCATCTCAGCATCTATATCGTTCATCAATGTGACATCGCTGAAGAGAATCCAGAACTGCCCATTTTACGCATGCGAAGCGAAATCTAAAGATATAAATTGTGGAAAGAAAAAATGTATTATACAATCCAACAAAATCCTATTTCATTCTATACATGCTAAGTATAGTGCCGGACGTAAAGAATTGCACCACCCTCTCTCTTCTCATGGATGTCGTAAAAGGCGACAAAAGGATTCACCAGAGGATGGGCAGCAGCGTTCTCTGATTATTTAAACAACCAACTGCGATCGCCAACCCGCCTGCCAAGCGTAGCGATTATGGCGTATCCCGCCCCCATTGGGGGAGGCCTTTGTCCAGCAGCGAACGTTTTCCGGCTGAAATGATGATGATGAAGTATAATGAAATCCCATTTAGTAAATTTCTAATTCATTTTACTAGGTATAGTTGACGAAATAGGATGTGTTGATTAATTAATTACACAGAAATGTATTTTTTTTTGTTAATTATAAAATATCAAGATGATGACAAAACATAACCAATTTCTGCTCCAGCAACCGCAATGAACATTAGTATGATTCCTGATCCAAACCGCGGTTGGTGGGGCTTCAACTTCGTGCCATGGAGTGGAGCTGCCCCCCCGGCCGCCCCAGCTGCACCCGCCGCTCCCGCTGCCCCCGCTGCTCCGGCCGCCCCCGCTGCCCCTGCCGCCCCTGCCGCCGCTGTTGCAACTACAGCTGCTGGAGCCGCCGATGCTGCAACTACAGCAGCACCAGCCGCTGCTAAGAAATAATTTTCTAGAATATTCGAGACTGTGCCTTTTTAGCTCATAAGACTTGCTTTAGTCATTACGATTAAAGGGTAATCCTTAGGGGTAATCGTTGTTTTTGTAATCATAAAAGTTAATTTTGAGTTTTTATCGCTGGGTGATAGAGCTACGTTATCATTGAGATAAGTCCAGTAAAGCAAGGATGTAATTTATGTGTAGTTGGGGATCGATGCCGATGCTATCTCAGTAAGATAATTTAATCTTTACTCCATTTATTAACATTAGAAAAATAACGGCGAAATTAAGATAATTATTATTTCATATTGTTGAAATGACGGACTGCATTTTAGTTTGAGATTTATATTATACGCCTATATCGAAATACCGATCGAGATATATTTTACCTAATTATTCTAGAGTATAATAATGTTGAATAATAGACCATTGCAAATAAATGGTTTTTTTTTATAAAGAAATAGGCACATTCTCAAAGATATCGCAGCTCTTTTATAGGAGTCTCAAAATTGATAAAATGATTGTAGTGGTGTGATGTTACGATAACTATTTATGTTTTACGTTTTGAGTACGACAATCGATTTAAAATAGCAAACCCGATATTATAAATAAAAGGTCCGTGTGGTGCCGGACTTAAAGAATAGCACCACCCTTATCTCTTTTCATGGGTGTCGTAAAAGGCGACTAAGGGATTCACCAGAGGATGGGCAGCAGCGTTCTCTGAGTATTTAACCAACCAACTGCGATCGCCAACCCGCCTGCCAAGCGTGGCGATTATGGCATATCCCCCCCTTAGCTGGGGGAGGCCTATGTCCAGTAGTGGACGTCTTTCGGCTGTAATGGTATTATAAAACAAAAATCGGAAAAATATCAACGTTTGTAACTAGTATTATTCTTTGTACAATAACTTTATTCGATAGGAATAAATTAACAGTAGATTTAATGGCAGGTACCAATAAATTATTATTATTATTTCTACTGTGTTTCAATAAATGTAGGTACTATAATTTTTATCGTTGTTGGCACTACCAATTCAATTTGTGGTAATTCGAAAATGATAAGCGAAGTATTAAACTTTCTTACCAAATCTGTCGACAAATTTCCTGTGAAGAATAGTGTTCGATTAAACAATATTGTTAATTAAATGTATTATTTATAAAGTTATCATTATCAACTATACAGCCTTTTCGCGGTTATTTAAAGGTCAAGGGCCTGGCCCTCTGAAAAAAGCGATGGCCGACGAAGCCAAAGCTCAATGTATGCAATAAATTAATTTTAAGTGACTTGAAGTGTTGAGCCAAAACTTTTTTCGAGCGTGACGTTCTCTTCAACGTATTTATTTTCTACGTATATGGAGAAGACAACTGCTTGAAAACTTCCCTTCTCATAATGGATCTCAGGTACGTCTTGATTCTCCGCATAGCTGAAAAGCTCCGCTCGCATTCGGCTAAGCTGACTGGAATGACAACCGCACCTTGGATTAGTTTGTAAAGATTTGGGCAAAAATGTCAACTCTAGAATTTTGGGTTACACCCAACAGAAGGAAATCTTTTGGGATGGTATGGGCATGTGATGAGGAGGGATGAAACGTATGCTATTAAGAGAGTTTTAAATATGAATGTTCATGGATGGAGAGGGAGAGGGAGACCAAGGAAAAGATGGATGGATTGCGTAAAGAATGATATGGATGAAAAGGAAATAAATGACAAGATGACGGCTGATAGAGGTAAATGGTAAATGGAATAACAAAAAGTATTGCGCCGAACTCAAGTAATTTGGGACCAAGGCAGGGAAATGATGATGAACCCAATATCCTGGGATGGTCAAGACAATTCTGGGGTGGGCATGACAAGCTTCCGCCACGTTCATGACCCAACATAGGTGTACCAGATGTTTGGCATGCCTTTATTAAAAATCCACAGGAAAAAATACTCGTAATAAAAACGTTCAATAATTGTGTTGGCAACAGAAAGCTATTTATCATAAATTTACAACACAACAGTTAACACTGTCAATAATATTGCTGCAGTGAGTACAGATATGTTACTTGCACTCGCAACTGAAGAATCGAAAACGTCATAATTAGGACGTTTTTTCTATTAAACCGTCAAGTAAGGCGCCGAGCGTGACTTGTGACAAAAAAATAACTTAAATGCCGTCGTGTGTGTACAGAAAGTGTTCCAATTATGACGCGAAAGTAACTTGAAGTAACCAATTTACTTACTTTGTACAAGTTTATGTGTATTGTGCTGCCGCTGCGTATGGAACATTTTTTTCGTTGGTTTTGTTAGGGTATGGCGTATCTATACTTTTAAATATCATTGCTGCAGTGTTTTTTTTTTGCTTCTAACGAGAACATTTGTTCAGGTTTTATTTATAGCGAAGTTATTAAGGCCGCGTACGCATGCAATATGCAATATCTGCATGCAACAATAGATTCACGAGTAGATTAGCGGTTCCCTCTGTCCCTTAGCTAATTAATTCTGCAGCGTACGGTGCTTCGAATGATTGTATTGATAGTGAAGTACATTCCCACGTTCATCTGAACGTACCTCGTGCTTTGATGTTTCAAATTGATTTTGGGACCTACTTTAAGGTTAGGTTTACCATAACTATGCCCCAGTTTCCGAAAGGCTGGTCACCGCAAAAATTTACTAATCAGCTGTCAAATCTCAGGTCAGGCGTTGTGATTGGTTGTTAAAAAATTTGCCGGCCAATCAGGAGCTGACATGAGATTTGACAACAGATCAAATTGATCAGCCTTCCAGAAACTGGGGGTTAGTATGTAATGTCTATAAAGCAGTTTATTGTCTTTGGTTGTCTATTTATTGCCAAAAACTACGTGGGCGCGGTACCTACACAGTTTATGACTTTCGAATGTTTTTAAAAATCATAACAAACGTAAGCAGCCCATTATTGTCCCACTACTGAGCGCGGTACGGGCCTCTACTCCGCAGGAGAAGGTAAGTCCGAAGAAGAATGAAGGAAGGAAGAAGATTAATTAAAAAATAGAAGCAAGAGAAAGGAAGGAGGTTAAGCCACGCGTTGACCTATCGGTATCGCACGCATCGTACGGATCGTATAGCGCAGTGCGTCCATCCGCAGCCTACTGATTGCTTACGAATTTATATGAGCATTTTCAATATTGATATT
The DNA here is from genome assembly GCA_949699075.1 of Asteroscopus sphinx. Classification (NCBI taxonomy): domain Eukaryota; kingdom Metazoa; phylum Arthropoda; class Insecta; order Lepidoptera; family Noctuidae; genus Asteroscopus; species Asteroscopus sphinx. The sequence continues at coordinate 21,707,840 of OX453013.1, forward strand.
CGGGTGCCGATATCTTCTCGTCCAAAATACCGCAGTGTCTCAAGATGAAAGTCTTTGACCAGTGTGTGTTGCCAGTAATTACTTACAGCACTGAAACGTGGTCGCTCACAATGGGCCTGATAAGAAGGCTCAAAGTCACTCAAAGGGCAATGGAGAGGGCTATGCTCGGAGTGTCCCTGCGTGATCGAATCAGAAATGAGGAGATTCGCAGGAGAACGAAAGTAACCGACATAGCCCGAAGAATTGCCAAACTTAAGTGGCAGTGGGCGGGGCACATTGCTCGCAGAACGGATGGCCGATGGGGCAGTAAAGTTCTGGAGTGGCGACCGCGTACTGGAAGGCGCAGCGTGGGTAGGCCCCCCACAAGGTGGACCGACGACCTGGTGAAGGTCGCGGGAATCCGCTGGCTGCGGAAGGCACAGGACCGGTCGTTGTGGCGATGCTTGGGGGAGGCCTATGTCCAGCAGTGGACGTCTTTCGGCTGAAATGATGATGATGATTCGGGTGCCGATGACGTCATCCGCACTTGGACGCGTGCCTTTATGGGATGGTTGAGGAATGTTTATAAAATTAGAATAACTATTCAAATAATTATTTATTTATTTCTAGGAGACTTACGTGTGTAAACAATCAGCTTACACACATTTCTTAATTAAAATTAAATTAAAGTGTTCATAAATGCTCACACGACGCTACTGTGCTTGTTTACAAAACACAAAAAGCGAACCTAGTACTCGTATCTATGTCATGGGCCATGCAAAGTAAAAAATGTGTCTGAGTGGTTCTAGAATGCTGGTCACGTATGGCAAACGCCATATCAGGGCCCCTGCCCAGATGGCATGGCGAATTGCTGTATCGGTTGTTTAAAATGAATAAGTACCCAATATTGAATATTTCGCGGTAGTTATCGTTCAAGGTTGATGGTGCATTGGTTTGTTCTGATGGTATTTTAGTTACAGATATTATGTTTTCATTGTCGGTATTGGTGCCGATTCTTTTGTTTACGAACTAAACTTATTTTAAACTATCGCTCTCTTTTACTAATAGTAGATACAAGGAACGGATGGCAACAATTTTAGTGCAATTAAATTTCATCAACTCAGCCTATCGCAGTCCACTGCTGGACATAGGCCTCTCCCAAGTTGCACCACAACGCTCGGTTCTCTGCCTTCCGCATCCAGTCCCCCCCAGCCACGTTCTTTAGGTCGTCGGTCCACCTGGCAGGGGGGCGCCCCTCGTTGCGATTTCCGATTCGCGGTCTCCACTCAAGGACTCGTCTGCTCCAGCGGCCATCGGTCTTCGACAGACATGGCCAGCCCACTGCCACTTCAGCTTACTGATCCTACAAGCTATGTCGGTCACTCCGGTTCTTCTCCGGATAATCTCGTTACGGATTTTATCCTTCAAAGAAACTCCAAGCATAGCTCGCTCCATAGCTCGCTGAGCGACTTTGAATTTGTGGACTAGCCCAACTGTCAGTGTCCACGTCTCGGCACCGTAAGTCATGACTGGCAGGACGCACTGGTTGAAGACCTTTGTATTCAAACTTTGCGGTATAGGCGATTAAATTTAATAGTTAGTTATTAATAAAAAAAAACGACTAATTAGTCGGAATTAAAATTTCCATACAAGTTTAGTCGTGATCTCGGAACGTGCTCACTAAAATACAAAGAAATGTGACACGTAAACTAATTTGACAACACTTAAATTGTTGCCATTCCTTTCTTGTATCTTCTATTAGTAAAAGAGAGCGATTGTATAAATAAGTTAAGTTGGTGAACAAGTGAATCAACGGCATTGTCCAGTTACTGGGTTGCGGGGTCTGATGGAAGCGTTGACCTATGAAACCTAACCATCTCACTGGATGGCAGTCGCTCCGTGAAATATTGATATTCAACCGCATCTAGATGAACTGGAAGTCGAACCCAACTGAGTTGAAAATAAAACCGGCCAAGAGCATGTCAGGCCATGCTCAGTATTATAGGGTTCCTTAAGTAGGTCTAATTACAAACGAATCAAATCGAAAATTAATCATTGCTATTTTAGTTTTTGCAAATTTAAGAAGCTAAATTTAAGAAGTGTGTCATATCAATATAACACAAAGTTTCTTTTTGTGATTTTTTAAAATAGAAAGTAACTAAAGGAGCATTATTTGCTAAGACCATTTTTCTCTAAGGTAAATGACCTATGAACTAGGACGTCTTAAGTATTTTTCAGTTTTCTCACTATAACTCGAAAATTTATAATCACATTATACTCAAAATAATTTTAAAAGAGAGTTTTTATATAGGTCTATCAATGTGGAAGACTATAAGTTTCTACGTTGCATAGTTTAGAAATGGCAGGGGGGGACACATTGCAAGCCACTTTGGCGAACTTTATTTCGCAGATGGTATACCTGATAAAAAAAGTCATCTATGAAACATTACCTTCATTTTAGTAGACCTATTCAATGATACCCCACACGAGGGGTGCAGCGAAAAAAAAATGTTCATCCCCATTTCACATGTATGGGCGCCACTCCTAAAATACGTATCAAGATTTTTTTTTATTCTTTTAAAATTGAGATCTATATCTAAACCATTTCTTTACAAAATTTCATTTACTTATGTTTATAACTGTAGAAGTTATTAAGCTGTAAAGGATTAGGACAGACGGACAGACGGACAGACAGACTTTTTCGTTTAGGTATGTCATTCCCATACATTTTGATTGTTTTCTTTTAGCGTTGACGATTGTAGACTACTTCTCTACTCAACTTGGCTAGGGGGGCAGGTTCTGGAACATTTACTGTTAGGACATTGAGCTTTAAAGCACTGAGATTAGATTTGAACTATATTTTGAACGTTTTAAGTTACGTAAATTGTTCTTCTGATAAATAAGTTCAAATGCTTCCTTCTTCATTACCTGATTTGGATCCCAGGACAGTCCGGGAACCCAGTTTCTGGGTAATACAGACATTCAGAGGTTAGACCAGTCGTCAAACTTTCAGGCTTCTGACTACCCGTAACGACTGCCATAGATGACAAGTGGGACCGCGTGCTCCTGCTCTCCGAGGCACGGAGGGGTCTCGATGTGCAACGTAATGGGTGACCACCCATCCACGGACTAACCGCGGCAACTGTAGCTTAATCTTGCAGATCAATTAATTACAAAATAAAACATGATATTAATGACAGAACTTCAATTGTGTTTTTAGGGTTCCGTACACAAAGGGTGCAAACGGGACCCTATTACTCTCGCTACGCTCTCCGTCCGTCCATCCATCCGTCTGTCTGTCCGGCTGTATCTTTGTAACGGTAATAGATAACCAGTTGATTTTTCACAGGAAATGTTTTGCTATGAAGTGTATCACGACAAATACTAAAAATAAAAAAGTCTAAAAAAAATGCATGTTTTTCAACGTTCTTGTTCCTGTTCTATCTTCAAAACGGTACTACATACCAGCATCAAACTTGGTTTGATTATAGTGCATACAATCTAGTTTAGCAACAAATACTAAAAACAGGGCAAACATAGACATATGTGGTGGTAACTACGTAAGAAAGAGATGCAAAAATTCACATTTCGTACCTTCGTTGATGTCTTTTGATTAACTCTCGTAAATTAAATCAGTTTCTATGGGGTAGCAGGTCGATAGTTGGTACGGAATCCTTACTGCGTGAGTCCGACTCACACGTGGCCGTTTTTTATATTGTTCGTCAGTGTATGACCATGCATTTCTAATACGCGCTTTATGAATAATCACTGAATCTACACATCAACTAGTTGCATGCAAAATACAATGTAACAAGTAATTCTGGTGTCTAAACGTGTTTACCTTTCAAGTGACCATGACGAAACTCTCAGGTTACTACTCCAGTATACAGTGCTCTGATTCTTGTATGAACTAGAAAATGTAGATACAGACGGTACAGATGTGTACCCAGCGACCTATTGTGGTTGCTACGTATCACGCGAAATTCTAAATAAATAGCATTTTTTTGAAATTGTAGCTCCATTTCACGTTGTATACTCATCGGTATTTGCGTAATGGGCAAAAATCATCATCAGCCCATTACTTGGTCACAGCTGGGAACGGACCTCTTAAGGCCTAAGGCTTGATTTCACCAACGATAATTAGATAATTGAATAAACGGTAGGCTGTTTAATCAGAGAATTAACGTTGATGTACACCGCCCTATGTCCAACACGCAGACCTAGTGCGGGTTGGCGGACTACACACACCATCGAGAACAGTATGGAGCACTCTCAGCTGTGCAGGTATCTTCAGGACGTTTTCCTTCACTGTTAAAGCAAGTGATAATCAAATTTTGATCCAAACATGAATTCGAAAAGTCAGTGGAGCGGGTCGGGTTCGATTCAAACCCTCCTGCATGGAAGGCAAGCGCTCAACCGCTCGGTTATCACAGCTTCGCTAGGCTATCACTATGCAATAATAATAATCACAGTAAGGATTAATAATAAGGGCCTACATTATTAATTCGAAATATTTGAAGTGGTGAATCTACTTGAAGTGGATTAGGACCTTATATATCTACTGAATAATACTCACAAGAAACATTAACCTCTTTAAGATGTAATTGAAATATACAATCATATCATTATCATATCACATATATTGTGTCGCCCACATTTTATCGAGTTATGCGAACATAAAAGTATAGTGCAGCAGATTTTTTATTCGCGGTTTCTGGATTGGCCCATAGTAAAATTGTTCATAATGATGAGTACAATGGGCGCTTAAGAGATTTTCAGTTCTTTCAATGACATCTTGTAGGTATTAAGCTATTTAGCTGGATAATATGAATTAATTTACTGCGAAATTATCGTTTATACAGCTATTTTATCAATCTCAAAAACTAAAGTTCATAGATTTTCTATGAAAAAAATTGCCAGTCATTTGATAAAAAAATGCCATCACACATTTCGTAACACCAGAACAACAAATACAACACATTTGAAGTTCTATCTTTAACATCATATTTTATTTTGTAATTACAAACTTTTCCACCTCTACGTGTTCCCGCTTTATAAAACCAAATAAACACGTAAATGTTTAATTACTTAGTTAATTATTCTTCTTCTTAATTCAGATCAGGTAATGAAGAAGGAAACATTTGAACTTATTTATCAGAGGCCAATTCACGTAAAAATATTATACTTTTAAACTAATCTCAATGCTTTAAATCTCAATGTCCTGAGTAGTCAGCAATTATTTTTTACGTGTACTTCCACGTCTAGCTCCTTCACAGGGAGCTCTACTACTACCAAAATTGATTCAAGGCCTACAGGTAGACTATGGTCTATCTGTAGGCCAGGATATGTCCTGGATTAACACACAGAATCCTTTTTATTGACACAACAAGGTGCGAAGCCGTGGGCGTCAGTTAGTCTTAACTATTATAAAATTGCCGTGTGGTATCCGGCAAATAAAAAGAATAGACCACCCCCCCTCTACCCATGGGTGTCGTAAAAGGCGACTAAGGGTTGAAATCAGGAGGATGGGCAGCAGCGTCCTCCTGTGCACTAACATCGTGCAACATCACCCACTGCGGTCACCAACCCGCCTGCCCAGCGTGGTGACTATGGGCATACATCTCAATGCACGCACAGCTAAAAAAACGGCCCCCAGTTCCCGGTGGTCCCTCTATTCCCGACTACGGTAGCGGTCGTGGTAACGGTGGGACGGGGGGTGCGAAGAATCCCCGGGTTACGGCAGGCTACCAAAACCGACGACTCTATCTGGCAGCGTATAATGGACAAACGTTGAGACTGGACCATCACCTCGCCGAGCTTGAAGTAGAGTTAAGTCATATAAAATGGCATATACTGGGGTTATCCGAAGTCCGTAGAGAGGGAGAGGACACGATAACCCTGGAGTCAGGACACTTACTCTACTTCCGCGAAGGTGATCAGCTCTCCCAAGGTGGTGTTGGTTTTCTTGTCAATAAGGCCCTCGTGAACAACGTTGTGGAAATCGGTAGTGTGTCGACACGGGTAGCGTACCTTGTAGTAAAGCTAAATGATAGGTACAAGCTGAAAATAGTGCAGGTATATGCGCCGACCTCGACACACTCTGACGATATAGCCGAAGCGATGTACGAAGACATAGCTAAGGCTATGAATAGTACCGCTAAGGCTCACTACAACGTTGTTATGGGGGACTTCAACGCTAAAGTGGGAGTACAAGAACGCGGCGAATCGAAAATCGGACCTTACGGTTTGGGGCGCAGAAACCACAGGGGCCAAATGTTGGTCAACTTCTTGGAGTCCCAGGGGCTCTTCTTAATGAACTCTTTCTTTAAGAAGAAGCCCCATAGAAGATGGACCTGGAAAAGCCCCGATAAGGTGACAAGGAACGAGATAGACTTTATCATGACGGATAAGAAGCACATATTTAGAGATGTCTCTGTGATCAATAGGTTCAACACCGGAAGCGATCACCGACTTATCCGAGGCACTCTAAATATCAATTTTAGAGCTGAAAGAACGCGCATGATTAAGTCTACTCTCCGACCTTCGCCGCTCCAAACCAGTTTGGGCTCCGAAAGGTTCCAAGCGGAGCTTCAAAATCGATTCGACTCGCTGGAAACCACTGGCAATATTGAGGAGAAAACCAACACCATAGTCAAAACATTGCAGGAACTGTCTCGAAAATTCTTTCCGCCGCAGCGTGGAAGCAAGATGCCCAAGCTTTCGACTGAGACTCTCGATCTGATGAGGAAAAGACGGGAAATGTCAGCCGCGCATTCGTTTTCATCAGATAATAGGTCCTTAAACCTACAGATTAGGAAGCTGATGCGACGTGACCTCCGCCGCTCCAACACCCGCGCCGTTGAGGCTGCGATTGAGCAAAATAGGGGGTCGAAAGTTTTCGCTCAGCAGCTAGGGAGGACCCATCTGATGAAACTGAAAGCCGCGGATGGCAAAATTGTCACCTCTAAGATCGAGATGCTTGATGAGGTCGAAAACTTCTATGGGCATTTGTATTCCACGAAAACGGCGAGACCAGCGGTTCCTAGCAATGACGACAAAAGAGCCCAGCTCACGCGCCATTACACCGAGGATCTTCCGGAAGACAAAAGTATTCAACCAGTGCGTCTTGCCTGTCATGACTTACGGTGCCGAGACGTGGACACTGACAGTTGGGCTAGTCCACAAATTTAAAGTCGCTCAGCGAGCTATGGAGCGAGCTATGCTTGGAGTTTCTTTGAAGGATAAAATCCGTAACGAGATTATCCGGAGAAGAACCGGAGTGACCGACATAGCTTGTAGGATCAGTAAGCTGAAGTGGCAGTGGGCTGGCCATGTCTGTCGAAGGACCGATGGCCGTTGGAGCAGACGAGTCCTTGAGTGGAGACCGCGTATCGGCAAACGCAGCGTAGGGCGCCCCCCTGCCAGGTGGACCGACGACCTAAAGAACGTGGCTGGGGGGGACTGGATGCGGAAGGCAGAGGACCGAGCGTTGTGGCGCAATTTGGGAGAGGCCTATGTCCAGCAGTGGACTGCGATAGGCTGAGTTGATTGATTATAAAATTGTAAACGTCTGTTTGTTTGTTTGTTCCAGCATCACGCTAAAACTACTGGACCGATTTTGATGATTTTTTTTTTGTTTGAAAGCTGATGATCTGACTTAAAAACTGGTATGGGTTTTGAGAAAGAAAGAAAGAAAGAAAAAAAGAAAAAAATAATTCGTGGGTTGCGTACTCACCCGACAGATCGAAGCTTCTATGCATTTGCACGAGCGGATAGTAATGTACGATGGAGTGGAGTGGAGTGGACAGGGGATGGGACTGGGGATGGGACTGGGGACGGGACAGGGGACGGGACTGGGGACGGGACAGTGGACGGGACAGGGGACGGAACATGGGACGAGAAATGGGACGGGACATGAGACGGGACATGAGACGGGACATGGGACAGGACAGTGGGACGGCACATGGAACTGGACATAGGATGGGACATGGGACAGGACATGGGACATGGGACGGGACGATAGTGATATAGAGAGATAGTGGGACAGTAGGACAGTGGCAGTGGGACGGTGACACGGTGGGACAGTGGGGCAGTGGGTTAGTGGGGCAGCGGGGCAGCCGGGCAGTGGGGCAGCGGGGAAGCGGGGCAGCGAGGCAGTGGGACAGCGGGGCAGCGGGGCAGTGGGGTACCGGGGCAGCGGGGCAGTGGGATAGTGGGGCAGTGGGGTAGCGGTGCTGCGGGGCAGTGGGTTAGCGGGGTAGCGGGGCAGTAGGGGAGTGCGGCAGCGGGGCAGGCAGTGGGGCAGGGGGATTGTGGGGCAGCGGGGCAGTGAGGCAGCGGGGTAGTGGGGCAGTGGGGCAGTGGATTACCGGGGCAGTGGGATAGTTGGGCAGCGGGGCAGTGGGTTACCGGGGCAGCGGAGCAGTGGGGCAGTGGGATAGTGGGGCAGTGGGGCCGTGTGATAGTGGGGCAGCGCGGCAATGGGGCAGTGGGGCAGCGGGGCAGTGGAGCAGTGGGATAGAGGGGCAGCGGGGCAGTGGTGCAGCGAGGCAGTGGGTTACCAGGGCAGCGGGGCAGTGGGATAATGGGGCAGCGGGGCAGTGGGGCAGTGGTATGGTGGGGCAGTGGTATGGTGGGGCAGCGGGGCATTTGGGCAGTGGGGCAGTGGGGCAGCGGGGCAGTGGGGATTCGGGGCAGCGGGGCAATTGGGCAGCGGGGCAGTGGGGCAGTGGGGCAGCGGGGAAGCGGGGCAGTGGGTAAGCGGGGCAGTGGGGAGCCGGGGCAGCGGGGCAGAGGGGCAGCGGGGCAGTGGGGCAGCGGGGCTGTGGGGCAGCGGGCCAGTGGAGCAGCGGGGCAGCGGGGCAGTGGGGAAGCGGGGCAGTGGGGCAGCGGGGCAGTTGGGCAGCGGGGCAGTGGGGCAGGGGGGCAGCGGGGCAGTGGGGAAGCGGAGCAGTGGGGCAGCGCGGCAGTGGGGCAACGGGGCAGGCTTTGGGGCAGTGTGATAGTGGGGCAGCGGGGTAGTGGGGCAGCGGGGTAGTGGGGCAGTGGGGCAGTGGGGTAGCGGTGCTGCGGGGCAGTGGGATAGTGGGGCAGCGGGGCAGTGGGGCTGCGGGGCTGTGGGTTAGCGGGGCAGTGGGGCAGTGGGGTAGAGGGGCAGTGGGGCAGTGGGGTAGCGGGGCAGCGGGCAGTGGGGCAGCGGGGCAGCTGGGCAGTGGGGTAGCGGAGCAGTGGGGCAGTGGGGTAGCGGGGCAGCGTGGCAGTGGGGTAGCGGGGCAGCGGGGCAGTGGGGCAGTGGGGTAGCGGGGCAGTGGCGCAGCGGGGCAGCGGGGCAGCGGGGCAGTGGGGCAGCGGGGCAGCTAGGCAGCGGGGCAGTGGGGACGCGGGGCAGTGGGATAGTGGGGCAGCGGGGCAGTGGGATAGCGGGGCAGTGGGATAGCGGGGCTGTGGGGTAGCGGGGCAGTGGGGCAGCGGGACAGCGGGACAGTGGGACAATGGACTGGACTGGAATGGACTGGACTGGACTGGACTGACGTGGGTTAGCAGAATTTAACGCGAGCGGAGCCGCGGGTAAAAGCTAGTATGATATAAGTATAAAGAAGTAGATATGTATTATACCTTACCGAAACAGTAAATGAGATTTCTATGTTCTTCAATCCATGATTTATTAAAAAAGAGATAACAAAGCAGTTCCATGAACAAAGGCTCTTTTTTTTTTTTTTTTTTCATTATCTTTGCACTATCATCACTTCATTTATTTAAGGCCCCCCACAAGCGGACCGATGACCTGGTGAAGTTCGCAGGAATCCGCTGGATGCGGAAAGCGCAGGACCGGTCGTTGTGGCGATGCTTGGGGCAGGCCTATGTCTAGCAGTGGAAGTCTTTCGGCTGAAATGATGATGTTGATGATTTATTTAAGTTGATCGTACCTTAAAGTGCACATCAATCGCAACAAAACCATTGTAAGTGGAACTGGATTAGTATCTAACGGCCAAAATTAATATCCAATCTATCTACGATTTGCCCTACTAGAGATAGGAATTTGACATAAGCTCCATACAAAATATGTCAAATTTCTATCTCTAGTAGGGTAAATCGTGGATAGATTGGATATTAATTTTGGCCGTAAGAGCTCCTTCACACAGCTGCGGATACGTTTATCGAATGCCTACGCTGGAGAAACGCTAGTGTGTAGGGGCCCTAAGCTTAGCTATCTGGCTTAGTACAGTCACGTGTATTTAATTTTGAGCCGCTAATATTCGTAATTTTGTCGTGTTACATAAATCGAGAAAAATCTGTTACCTACCTATCGGTTAAAATCAGTTACTTACCTGTCGGCTAAACTCGTAATAATGGAAAATAGTAGATTATACAACAAGTGAAAAAAAAGAGAATTTAATTCGAGGGACCAAGTTTGATCCCGAGCAGCGAAGGATTCTAAGATTGAAGATAGATGTAGTTGAAAAATACGTGGGACACTCAGAAAGTTTTGCGAAACTAAAAAAAAATGTTCTATACGTACATATATTTTTATCAAATCTTTTCAAAGTACTTTCCACCAGCCTCTATACAAAGATTCATGCGCCTAAACCAGTTTTCAAAACACTTTTTCAAGTCCGCCGCAGACACCTCGTTTACAGCCTGCTCGAACGCAGCCAGCGCATCTTCCGGCGACGAAAATTGTATCCCTTTGAGCTGATTTTTTATTTTTGGGAATAAAAAGAAGTCACACGGTGCTAGATCAGGGCTGTAAGGAGGGTGACCCAGGTGTTTGACTGGCGTGCTGTCCAGGAAGTCCCTCGTTTTGAGTGCGGTGTGCGCAGGTGCATTGTCGTGGTGGAGCAGTAGCCCGCGGAGCCCTGTGTTTGGTCGCTTGTTGCTTATAACAGAGAAAACTTCTGGCAAACATTTGGTAGTATACCATTCGGCATTAATGCTTCTTTGATCCCGTAAGGGAATTGATACCAAGTGGCCAGTCAAATTAAAAAAGCTAGCGATCAAAATCTTACCCCCGCTTCTAGATCGCTTCACTTTGGTAGGCGTTGGCTCATTTTGAAACACCCAAACAGTCGACTGGCGCTTGGTTTCTGGGTCGTATTGATAAATCCAGGACTCATCACCTGTAACGATGTCGTAAACACGCCGAGACGAGCCTGCTTCAAATTTGTTAAGCATATCACGGCACCATTCCACCCGGGCCTGCTTCTGAGCATCGGTGAGGTTGTGCGGCACCCAGCGTGATACTATCCTCCTCACGCGAAGATGGCTGTGTAGAATCTCGTGAACGCTTCCCGATCCAATCTTCAATATGTGTTGAATCTCCTGATATGTAATTCGCCTATTGTCTTGGATTAAATTTTTCACTGCTAGCACGTTTTCTTCGGTAACAGCCGTCAAAGGGCGACCGCTTCTTTCGTCATCCCCCAAAGTTGGTCGACCGCGCTTGAATTCGTTATACCAACGATACACGGTTGCCTTGGAAGGGCCTTCATCCATGAATGCCATTTGAAGTCTATCGTACGATTCATCCGGTTTCAGGCGACACTTGAAATCGTATAAAATCATAGCTCTAAAATGTTCCCGGCGCAGATCCATATTTCAGTGAGACACAATACTTTGAATTAACTCGCAAAAAATGTGGAGGGAAATTTTGAAATTGGAACTTACTTATTTTTACTTATAAATAATCATATTTTCGAAAAACATTATAACTGGCCAGTCTCCCATATATAAAAACTTTTTTTCGCAATACTTTCTGAGGGGCCTGGTAGAATCCTGAGCGGAGCGAGGGATACAAGGACCGAGTTTTTTTTTTTTTCACGAGTTGTATACTCTACTTTTTACCATTGACTGCGAGAAAATAAATAGTGGTATATAGCATGACCGGGTGAATGAGAGACATATTCAAGAATATGGTAGAATGTGCGTACACATAAAGAAAAAACCGGCCAAGAGCATGTCGGGCCATGCTCAGTATTATAGGGTTCCTTAAGAAGGTGTAATTACAAACGAATCAAATCGAATATTAATCATGGCTATTTTAGTTTTTGCAATAATCGGCAACATTCGCGACTCAGAGCGTGTTGTTAGTAGCGCGGTCTAGCGATAAATTCAAGAAGCCAAATTTAAGAAGTGTTTCATTTCAAAGTTTCTTTTTGTGATTTTTTCAAATAGAAAGTAGCTAAAAGAGCATTATTTGCTAAGACCATTTTTCTCTAAGGTCAATGACCTTTGAACTAGGACGTTTTAAGTATTTTTCAGTTTTCTCTCTATAACTCAAAAAATTATAATCACATTATACTCGAAATAATTTTAAAAGAGAGTTTTCATAAAGGTCTATCAATGTGGAAGATTATAAGTTTCTACGTTGCATAGTTTAGAAATGGCAGGGGGGGGGACACATTGCAAGCCACTTTGGCGGGCTATATTTCGCAGATGGTACACCTGATAAAAATGTGGTGTATGAAACATTACCTTCATTTTAGTAGACCTATTCAATGATACCCCACACTAGGGGGTGCAGCGAAAAAAAATTTTGCATCCCCATTTCACATGTATGGACGCCACCCCTAAAATACGTAAAAACGATTTTTTTATTCTTTTAAAATTGAGATCTATATGTAGACTATTTTTTAACAAAATTTCATTTACTTATGTTTATAATTGTAGAAGTTATTAAGCTGTAAAGGATTAGGACAGACGGACAGACGGACAGACGGACGGACATGACGAAACTATAAGGGTTCCTTGTAGGACTTCGGCACCCTAAAAAGATGAAAAAATATTCCACGACAAATCACGCGTAGGTATAGTAGTCAAAATGCTCGCGCAAGTTCTGACTGTTTAGTTTAGGGGTCTACTGTCTAGTACAAAGAGGGTGAAAATAGCCACCGATGGACACTGCCGTGAGGTGCATCACCTCACTGCATGACAGTTTGATTTGTAAGGGCAGAATAGTGTCCACAGAAATTTATGAAATCGAATATTAAAATATTTAAAAAATTAAGATATCATTTTTGATACATACAAGCAACCGTGAACACTGCTCGTGGTAACGAAATTCTCATCCACTCTTAGTGGCTAAAGCACTGGCGTACTGAGCCAGGAGTCGCAGGTTCGAATCATGCTCGTGAGCAATTTTTTCTTTCCACAATTTAAATCGTTAGATTTCGTTTCGAATGCGTAAAATGCGTTAAAATAATAAAAATTAAGTTACTTACTTTGTAATATCTATCAGTAAGGATCGAAGGGATAGAAATAACGGAATATGAATAAAAAAAATATATTAATATTCAATCTATCCACGGTTTTTTATCCTACTGGAGATAGAAATTTGACGTATTTTGTATGGAGCTTACGTCAAATTTCAATCTCTAGTAGGGCAAATCGTGGATAGATTGGATATTAATTTTGGCCGTAAAACAATATCATAATTTTATCTTTTCTTTACTACTTATGAATATTAATTAGTTAAATTCTTATTACAAGAGGCTCATGGCTATGTAGCAACCGCGCGGATTATATGATCTGCAAGGTTAATCTACACTTGCCGCGGTCAGTCCATGGATGGGTGACTATTTTGTTGCACATCGAGATCCCTACGTGCCTCGGAGAGTACGTTAAACTGTAGGTCCCGGTTGCCATACGAAGATCTATGGCAGTCGTTACGGGTAGGCAGAAGCCCGAATGTCTGACAACTGGTCTAACCTGCGAATGTCAGTATTACCCAGTAACTGGGTTCCGGGCACAGATAATATAATACTATAGTAGTTGCGGAGGTCTGATGGCAGTCAGTCAGCAGACACGGAGCGCAGTCGCTCCGTGTAAAATACTGATGTTCAGCCGCATCTGGTTAGACTGAAATCCGACCCCAACATAGTTGGGAAAAGGCTCGGAGGATGATGATGATTACAAGAGATACTCTGTATATATTGGTTTTCTTACCATCGATATTATTATGCGCTTGACTGTATCACTTGTAACACTTTACTGCTTTGTATTGTGAGGTCATTGCACATTTATCTTTTTCACAAAGACGTTTTTATTAAATCAATAGTTGCTCATTGTATTGTTACGTATCGTACGTTCAAGATTTTATTCTTACAAATGATTTTGATGCAAATGTTCAATTCCTGAGAACATCTTGACCTTTTATAAAACGAATGAATCTGTTTGAGAGTGGTGTTAAAGCTTAACTTCCACTTCTAAGCCATAAAAAGAAGCTTTTAATTATATTTAATATATTTTAACGCAAATTCGTTAGCGAAAAGAAATGCGTAAATACGCATGCGAGGCGAAATCTTAAGATATAAATTATGAAAAGAAAAAATCGCTCACGAGCAGGGCCCTAATTCACGTAATTTCATGATGCGCCGATCAAGTTGCAGTGACGCTGCAGTTCGTTTCTGACAGCGATCGCCGTAGATAAGAGAATACGAAAAGGATTTTTTTGATCGAAACTTAACTGCAACTGCGCTGCAACTGCATTTCTTTAGTTACGTGAATTGGCTTACATGATTCGAACCTGCGGCTCCTGGGGGTCTACTCTCGTTCGACGATATTCGATAAATCGTACGATTCATCGCACAATTTGCTACTCCGGTCAACCATCGTTCCCTTATCGCATGGGATGATCGTGTTTTGACGTTTGTTTTTCTCATCTCCGGTAAATTGTATACGACTATGAACCGTAGTCTATCTTAATTGTGCCTTTTTTATGTGCCTATCTTTATTATGTAAGTATCAGTCGGAACGAAAGTTCGTACTTCGTTTGTCGTTCGTAAAACGCGAGTAGACCTACTGGCTCAGTATGGCAGTGCTTTAGCCACTAAGCTACCGTGAACACTGCTCGTGGTATCGAATTTAACTTCCACTTACATCTTTGTGTGACGTCAGCGACATCTTATTAAGAAACAGTGGTGTCGATTCTCTTGTTCACGAACTAAACTTATTTTAAACTATCGCTCTCTTTTACTAATAGTAGATACAAGAAAGGGATAGCAACCATTTTAGGACTGTCAAATTAGTTTACGTGTTACATTTATTTGTATTTTAGTGGGCACGTTCCGAGATCACGACTAAACTTGTATGGAAATTTTAATTCCGTCTAATTTGACAGCTCTAAAATGATTGCCATCCCTTTCTTGTATCTACTATTTGTAAAAGAGAGCGATAGTTTAAAATAAGTTTAGTTCGTGAACAAGAGAATCGACACCAGTGTTCCTTGAATCTTGCTCGTGGGCGATTTTTTATTTCCAATATCTTAAGAAGCTTTTACTTCAAATACTCACTAGTGTTCCGTGTGGGGCCGGACATAAAGAATGGCACTACCTTATCTCTTCTCATGGGTGTCGTGAAAGGTGACTAAGGGATTTACCAGAGGATGGTCAGCAGCGTTCTCTGAGTATTTAACCAACCAACTACGATCACCAACCCGCCAACCCGCCAACCCGCCTGCCAAGCGTGGCGATTACGGCCCCTTTTGGGAGAGGCCTGTGTCCAGCAGTGCACGTTCTTCGGCTGAAATGATGATGATGATGAAAACTCACTAGTTATTTCCTTAATTGAAAGCAACGCAATAGCAGTGATAGCTTAGCGGTTAAACGCTTGTCTTCCATGCAAGAGGATCTGAGTTCGAACCTGTTCCGTAACTCCGACTTTTCAGATTCATGTTCCGATCAGAATTTGATTGTCCCTTGATTTAATAGTAAAGGAAAACATCGTGAGGAAACCTGCACGGAATACCTATGTGCACCTGAGAGTGAAAGAAAGAAAGAAATAAAAATTATTTGTTGCCATAACAAGACATGCGGTAGGTGTAAGTACATACAAAATAACTTCTTCAGAGAATTCTCCAGTATTCTTCTTTTCTTCTTGTTTTCCTTCTTGTTCTTCTGGATGCTTCATAAAATTCTTGATGGCGTGTGTAGTCCGCTGACTCGCACTAGGCCAGCCAGACTATAAGGCCTAAATCCTTCTCGTTCTGTGAAGAGGCCTGTGTCCAGCAGTTGGACATTAATGGGCTAGTTTGGTTATGAAAGCAACGTTTAACACATTCACTGCCTAAATGTTAAACAAACTTATCCATATTGGATAAGTACGGCCAACCGCTCGTCAGTGGTAACACTGACATTAACAGCATAATTATTTTGTAAGCAGTAAGGGCGATTTTCGAATTGAAGTATTACCACTGTCATGCAGTCGACTGTACAAGTATATTCATAATTTATGTCTCGGACGAATAAAAATGGCGGACGGAATCTCGCTAAGAAACGATTACAGCACTTCGTTTTTTCATATACATATGTATAATTTAGACAGAATTTTAACACACCAGATATTATACTGTTATTTTATGTATCTACACTCGTATCGTAAAATTCGAATTATGAACTCGAAAGT
Source organism: Asteroscopus sphinx (assembly GCA_949699075.1). Taxonomy (NCBI): domain Eukaryota; kingdom Metazoa; phylum Arthropoda; class Insecta; order Lepidoptera; family Noctuidae; genus Asteroscopus; species Asteroscopus sphinx. Next base: position 21,724,217 of record OX453013.1, read on the forward strand.
AATGTCATAATGACATACTTTACGCACATGCACCTGTAATGAATTTAAAAAGTTTCATTACGATACAGTTTGCTGAACAAAACAATGCGGTAATTTAATTTTTTTTCCATAACCGCACACTTCAGCCCAACTAAGGAGTTTTTAATGCCACTTCGACCTAACCAAGGAGTTTTCAAACCTTTTTTTTAGCAGTCGTACAGTTTGGCACCAATCAGTACACAAAATTCAGGGTGGCGCCACTTGTCATTAATTGAAAATTTTTATCGTTTAAAATCGCGTTTTTGGCAGAACTTTTGATTGTCATATTGCTTTTAATTATATTTAAGTGTTAACACACACAAAGTGTTAAAGTGTTAAAGTGTTAGGCACATTTTTTGTATGATAAAACAGAGATTGACGGAATCCTGACAAGGATAGAAAATTAGTTCCGATTATAATGTTTTCGCCAGACTATATTTTATTATCTGTGTAGGCGCGCACCAGCACGCGTGCGCGGCCGCGCGCCACGGCCTACTGGATTTGGACATCGTTACTTGTAAATTTATTGTTATTGTTTACGTTATTATTATGGTTTTGTGTGTCGAAAGTTATTCTGGGCAAAAATATCTGACTACAGCAGTGATACTGAACTGAGGAGAATATGACCCCGCCTGAATTTCTGGATGCAGCAACGTAAATGACGAACAATCTTTTACCAGAGAAATCAAGAAAAACAACGACAATGTTACCAAGATTTTGACTTTGCTATTTTATTTAAAATTGTATGAGTGTAGATAAAATAGTGTATGAAACCGACATAATTAGGTATTAAAACACTCGTGTGATACTATTAAAAACCTCGCCTACGGCTCGGTTTTTAAACTCACACTCGTGTTTTAATAACCCCTATTATGCAACAGTTTCATAAACTACTATTGTGACACTACGACAATGACTACCGTTACATGAGATTTGTTGCGTAATCGCGACTTTTTGTCTTACTATGGGTGTGAATGTGTGCGTGCCTGCCCGTACTTTTAAGCGAGCCGTCTTACTATAGGTGTTTCACTTTTTGTTTAGCAAAATTCCGTCCACCTTTTTTTTTCGTCCAAGATTTATGTTATCTGTTTACTCACTATAAAACTGATTTTCGTCCGTGACACCTCACACTAAGGTCTAGTTTTGAAAACTAGTGCCAGCCAATAGCTGTATGGCGTTTTTGCTGAACTGGAGTCTATTTGACGCAGCCCTGAGGCACACAATGATACTTTACACCGTTTTCGCTTCGCCTGATAAGAAATATTTTGGATTTCATTCGTAATCCTTAGTTATGAGTGCAAGCGTAGCGAAGCTGTGAACTTCAGCTTGAAATGGAACGTTAGCCTTACCAGTTAGTTGCTTGCTTTTAATTTGCCCAACTTATCAGATGATAACTTACATAATGTTCGTGAGTTCAATTTACGTTGCAATTTCCTTGAGTTTTTATTATGTTTAGGCGAGTTAGCCTCTGAATTTGTTATACTATCAGGACACAAAAATATAATTGTTAGGGTGTTTCTTAATTAATTTCCACACATAAACGTAAAATAACCAACTCATTACTGCTGGGCACGGGCCTCATCTTTAAACACATTTTTATTTTTTTATTTTAGGAAAATGTGATAGCCAACAATCAGACCAAATGTAGATAAGTATTCTAAGAAAAGCCCTCTTGTCTGTCTAAAAGCCTTTTAAAGACGACTTCCATTGTTTAAGTATTGTGTTAATTAATTGGACAGTTGAGCTCTTAAAAACACTAAACACAAAAATGTTTTTTTGATAAATGAAAATTATTACTACTTCTTGGGTTTTGATTATCCGTGGGTACCTAGAGGAAATGCTGGTAGAGGTCTTGAAAAAATTTGGTATTTGAAGAAACTATCGCTTTGCCAGCACTCGGCCTCAAATAAGTGCGATAGGGACACCTGCAGCTCCAACTGAATAGCCATAAAAAAAGTCATAATTCGAGGTTTGGCTCTCGATTATTTTTTCCTCCGAAACTCGACCATTTTAAAAGATATTTCATAAACGGAATACGAAGAATATGTACTGTAATTTTTTCATTAATAGTTGACCTCACCAGGTGGACCGACGACCTGAAGAAGTTAGCTGAGGGAGACTGGATGCGGAAGGCAGAGGAACGACTGTTGTGGCGCAACTTAGGAGAGGCCTGTCTAGCAGTGGATTGCGATAGGCCGAGTTGATGTACGGCCAAAATTAATATCCAATCTATCCACGATTTACCCTACTAGAGATAGAAATTTGACATGTTTTGTATGGAGCTTATGTCAAAATCCTATCTCTAGTAGGGCAAATCGTGGATAGATTGGATATTAATTTTGGCCGGTAGTTGTCTTTATACACTTACTATGCTCCGCAGACAGCGGATTGAATAGGCAATTTTGAGATTTTTTTCTAGACATAATTTGTCAACAAAAACGAAAACGTAGGGACATACAAAAAGTTAATATTTGTTTACTATAAAAAACATTTCTCTAGGGTATATAAACAAGAAAGAAAACAGTCGAAAGGGTTTGTATGGAGAAAAGACCACCCACAATTGAAACACAACACAAAGGCTTTAATTAAACGATTAACGTCTCCTTTGATTTATAATTATGTATTCAATTACCCAATTTAATTTATTTATCCAATAAATATAAACCAATTATTCAATTTTTATAACACTTACGCGGAGATGGTTACTATAATTTTCCTATATATATATATATAGTATTTCACGTTAGTTATCATCTTAACTTATGTTGTATTGTTTTGGCCTGTGTAAGACTTCCTGGAAATCAACACTACACAACACTCATCTACCTACACTGTTCATAAAATACAACAGAAAAAAAAAAACAAAAAAAAATATATATTAATCTTACTTATTTATTTTTTATCGTTATTTACCAACATCACGCCTCACTGATCTACGTTATTGAATTGTGAATTTGTGTCGACGCCGGCTGTCGCTGAAAGCCAGCGCTGTGTCTTTGCTCCGTGCATGAGGCACAGCAATATGCTGAGCGGTGGCCGTTTTGCGCGGATGTGACGCATATCTTACCACACTTCTTGGCTCTGTACCTGTATTTGTTCTGTGTTCTTGAATTTTTTGGTAATTTTGTGCGTCACTTTTGAAGCAAATAAATATTTTTTCTTTCTTTCTTTCTTTTTCTTCTTTCCTATTATAATATTTTACCGGAATTGTTGACTTTAGCTTTAAACTTTTTTTTTTTTTTGGAACCAATTACTCGGATTGGTTAATAAACTGGAAGAAATTACTTAGACAATTCTAAGATGTAAGAATTAAGTGAAACAGACTGTGGATTACCAAAAGTATGCGACCGAATTCTTAAACAGGAAAAAATGTTTCAATTAATTAATGTGTAACTGATACAAATTTAAAAAAATACTGGTGATCCAATTTTAGCTTGTTTCATAATCGCTTGCGCAATGCGTTGCTGATGTTTCGTGCTTAGCAGTCGTTAATAAAATAACTCAATCTTATGCACTTCTAGAACAGCAAGTAGGTTCTACTATGCAACTAGAGCAAGAAATCGGGTAATCAACCGTTTTGAACCGTTTTTGTGTCTGGTCGATTTATTTATTTTTTCGTAAACTAATCCTGTTTTAAAAGAAAATGTTGTCAGAATAAATAATCTCTGGTTAAAGCAGTAAATAAATGAATAAATACATGAATTTTGAGCATCTACAATGTGTTATTTCAATAACTCGAAACCTCAGGCATCCGATTTTTTTTTATTGTAAAAATCTGCTGGATGCGGGAAGCGCAGGACCGGTCGTTGTGGCGATGCTTGGGGAAGGCCTATGTTCAGCATCCAGCAGTGGACGTCTTTCGGCTGAAATGATGAATTACTGTAGAAGATATTGGTATTTTTTCGTCATACTTACGCGCCTTACTCGCTCCGCCCCGTACCCCGTTGGCTATTTCCAATCCAAAGGATAATAATATGACATGGTCTATTTACCTACGCAGACATCAAAAGCAGTGTAAACCATTCTACTCTCAATTCTGAACAAACTGGGTTTTAGGTTTTGAGTTATTTCAATAAAACGTTGTTTAATACCCTGTCGAATAAACCCCTCGCATTCTGAAGACTTTTAATTATTGATGGGGAAATAGCGATAGTAGATCTTGAAAATCTTTATATTACGACAAAAACTAAGTCTAAACCAAAGGAGGTAAAAACCTAGAAAAACATGCATTTTTTCAAAGTTCTTGTTCCTGCTCTATCTTCAAAACGGTAATACATACCAGCGTCAAATCGTAGGTCTGATTATTAGTGCATACTATTTAGTTTAGCAACAAATACTAAAAATAGGGAAAGTGGTGGCTATGTGCTTTGTGTCAAATAAATGTTTCTTTCTCTCTTTCTTACCTGCGTCAGAAAGAGATGCAAAAATTCACATTTCCCGCATGGTACGTTGATGTCTTTTGATGAACTCTCTTAAATTAAATCAGTTTCTATGAGGTATCAGGTCGATGGGTTGTCCGGAACCAATGATTTTTCAAAGTATCCGGAAACCTTACTGCGTGAGTCCGACTCGCACTTGGCCGGTTTTTTAGCCGCATACCACCGCAAAAACGCGCGTCTTCGAGATAATAACTGAACCATCGCCTTATATCTGTATTAGGTTTGAATCTCAAAATTAGGTAATTGACAACCAATTCAAATAATTAATTGCCTCATAAAGAAAGACACATTCATAACTGCAAAAGGCTGATACAGTCTCGCATTTCACAGTTTTTATCGCCAAAGATTTAAGTGAAACATTTTTAAAAATTGATTTTAAAGACGTTCAAATTATCTCGCGGAAGTTTATGATAGCCATAACATTATCTTTACTGCGTTAATGGCGAAGCACCGTTTTGATAAATAAATATCAGGATTTTATTACCTTTTCACGTTTAAATTGAGCCACTGAACGTTAAAGCGTTCGCCACATCAAACGTGGATCGTAAGCGGTACGTTGATAACTGAAGCAGATTTATGGAATTACTATCTTTTAACCACGGCTTTACTCTCGTGGTTCTTTATCCCACAGGAATCATGCATTTTTGGAAATGAATAAAATGTAGGCCGGTAAAGTTCTGGAGTGGCGACCGTGTACTGGAAGGCGCAGCGTGTGTAGGCCCCCCACAAGGTGGACCGACGACATGGTGAAGGTTACGGGAATCCGCTGGATGCGGAAAGCGCAGGACCGGTCGTTGTGGCAATGCTTGGGGGAGGCCTATGTCCAGCAGTGGACGTCTTTCGGCTGGAATGATGATCATCGCCACAACGACCGGACCTGCGCTTTCCGCATCCAGCAGATTCCCGCGACCATCACCATGTCGTCGGTCTACCTTGTGGGGGGCGTACCCACGCTTCGCCTTCCAGTACCCGGTCAAAACTCCAGAACTTTACGGCCTCATCGGCCATCCGTGCTACGAGCAATGTGCTCCGCCCACTGCCACTTAAGTTTGGAAATTCTTCGGACTATGTCGGTTACCTTCGTTCTCCTGCGAATCTCCTCATTTCTGATTCGACCACGCAGGGATATTCCAAGCAAAGCACTCTCCATTGGCATTTAGGTGACTTTGAGCCTTTTTATCAGGCCCATTGTATTTATAGTTTCTTAATTTATACCAAGTATCAACTGACACACAAAAAACAAAGTGAAATTTGTGTTGTCGGCTACACGCGTTTGGTGTGCCGGACCCTTTAGCTATAAAAGATTTTTATGTAAGTAGTTGGTGTTCTGAACTTTTAATATTATTTTCTGTTTACTTAACAACCAAGTCGTTTCAGTAATTATTTTAATTACTTCGAGCTTGTTCTGAATGAAATATGTGTACAATAGCCCGACCAATCATATTCTTCAAACGGTTGTATTAAATGTTGGTATTTTTATACAGTGTCCGCTATTATAAAATTATAATATAAATTATAAACAAGCATCTATCGCTATCGTTCAATGACTTATCAGAAAAGAAGCTTACAGCATCCATTCTGAAGGTGACTTATGTAACGTAATGAGCGGGAAGACCTATCTATTCCTTGATAACCTATACATACAGCAGACCAATAATGAAGGAGATTATATACCGAAGTTTTAGTTACATTTTTCGGGTCAATACAGTTTTACTCAATCCTGGAATGAAAGTATTCACTCTACTTGTTAGTCCTGTTCTTCAAGTAGGTAGCGAGCAAGAGTCACTTTTTAATAACATCGTATTAATAGTTTGAAAATTATTAAAAACAAAACAGAGTACATGTTTTGCGATTTCGGCGGTACCTCCAGTCTTGTGCCTATAACTTTCGCCGGAATGTCCTTACCGATTTGCTCCGACTTTCGGTACCTTGGGTCACTCGTCAAAGGAGATGGTGATGTGTACCGAGACGTTATGCACCGGATCAACTCAAGATGAATGAAATTGTGACAGTCACAGGAACTACTTGTGACCCACGGATGACCCTCAAATTAAAGGGCAAAAGGGCAAAATTTACTAATCCGTTATAAGAACTAACGTTCTGTATGTATCAGAATGCTGAGCCCTGAAGAAGACGGATGAAAGAAGATTGCATGTAGCAGAGATGAGAATGTTGAGATGGATGTGTGGAGTGACAAGAGTGGATAAAGTAAGAAATAAATATATCAGAGGGAGTTTGAAAGTGGCGCCAGTAATAGAAAAGTTGAAAGGTAATCGTTTGGGTTGGTATGGGCATGCGATGAGGAGGGATGAAATGCATGTTACTAAGAGAGTGATGAATATGAATGTTCATGGATAGAGAGGGAGAGGGGGACCAAAGAAAAGATGGATGGATTGCGTAAAAAACGATATGGATGAAAAAGGAGAGTAAATGATGGGATGACGGCTGATAGATAAAAATGGAAGAAGAAGTCGTATTGCGCCGACCCCAAGTAGTTTGAGATCAGGGCAGGAAGATGATGATGTTGATATTGATAGTTTATAGTCAAGCGCATATCGATTATAAATAAATCCAGTATAAGTGGAGTCTGTCTTGTATGAAACTTACATACTAAACCAGTTCCACTAATAATGGTTTAGTTACCATCAATATGCTGTTGACTGTACCTATGCTCCACAGTAACTGTCAACCGTACTCTTTAGGGCAAGGTTTCCCAATCTGGAGTTCGCGTACCGCTGGGAGTTCACGAGCGTATCCCAAGGGGTCAGCAGCCTGCATAAGTTAAAACAATCTTTTGGAGATCATTTTTTAAAAAGGTTGCGAAGGGCTGCCTTAAGAATAAACTTAAAAAAAAGTAAAAACCGACTTCAAAAAGAATAAAATAATTTGTGTGAAACAGTTTAGGAAGTAGATTGCCTGATTTTATTTTAGTATCAGAACTGGATTTTGATAAAAATGGGACCAATCTGGAAAAATATCCTTTCAAATAAAATAAAATAAATCCAATTAGTTTTATAAATGACGGAGTTCTGAGGTAACAAACATAAAAAAAAATACATTCGAATTGAGAAACTCCTCCTTTTTTTTAAGTCGGTTAAAAAATAAGCACGAAACTATTTTTAAACGAATAAAAAAGGGATACAAAATCAAGATTATCACGATAAGACCAAACACATAATTTTTGTGTGCACAACATAAACTTTAATTAGGTACCTACTCAAGTTTTTTGTCCATTCTCCCATTCTCCCTTACTAATACTGAAATAGAAATCTTCACTTGATTTATGGCCTATGAACTATTTATGTTCCTCGTTATCCTACCTATTGACCGTACATCTATCGACTATACATTTTTAATCTCAGTACAAACACGGTACTTATAGATATATCTACTGCAACAGAAACTCTAATTAAGCTCTCGAAGGGCATCCGGCGCAAACGCACAGTGCAATCAACCGGTCGTTGAATCCTCAGTTTCTTTGTGAACGATTTATCTTCGCCATTTTGTTTTATTAGCATTTTAAAAAGGAATGCCTAATTAAATCGATTATTTTGGTCCGATTCGGTGAAGTCGCGTGAACAGTCTTCTAAGAATCAGCAGATTATGTATCGGGAATGGTAAGGTTGTTTTGGGAGAGCTGTTCTTGAGGAATTAAATTCGGAATATTTATAGCTTTCTGCTAAATTTTTATTGATATGTACTAGGTACAAAATAGTACCTACATTCATAAATAAATTGTGATTACTATGACACCTAATAATTAATTAGTACCGTGGCTTAATTAAACTTTTCGTCTTATTGCTGCAACACGATTATGCTTAATTAATTAAGACTTAAAACATGCACATTATTAAGTTAAAGACTGGCCTTTCTTACCATTATCTTTTAACACGCTTACTTTTTTTAATATAGACGCTATTCAGAATAATTTAAAGGCGAATATAGCGTGCAATCTTTTTGTCCAACTTAACATTCAATTAGATGCAAGTGCAATTAAAGCACTGTTTACAATTCACAAAACAGACGTAAGACTTAATGACGATCAAATAGCAACTGTGTAGTCCAGGAAGACGCCGTACATTTTTTTAATTAGGAAACCGGCTCGGTAAAAGCAGCCTTCCGTCATCGACGCACGGACAGGAAAGCATCATCGATGTGTATTAATGAAGCCGAGGCACGTTTCGGTTGGCTATGCGCACACGCCGCAGTGTTACCGCGCATTTCAAACGATACACTCGCGAACTGCAAATGTATTTTCCAAAAACTCCCGGGGTCGATGACACAAGTTCGGAAGGACTCGAAATGTTACGGTTCTAATCGATTCTCGTATTGATGATCGATTGGTTGAGGTGGATATCGATATTGTAGTGCTTTGTTTTGTTTGAGTTAATTGGATGGGAACAGTTTAATTGTTCAATCAATTAACACTTTTACTTGTATTCCAAACACTTTGTGCATTGTTTTCGTTTAATTAATTATTACAGGGATGGATCTTTGTATATAAACAAGGCTACATGGAAGTAAAATCCATTCTCTGAAGTTTTTATAGTGCCTGACTGTTAGTTTTAATTTCTAGCATTTATGCTTATAAAACGGTCACAATACGGTAAACAATTACTGTTTTAAATAATATTTATAGCAGAGTAGTAATTTGAATGCACAACACAACATATAATTATTAAAAAATCACTCATAAACAAAATATTAATAAAAGTTTAAGAATATAGGTTTAGTAACCTATCCTAGGTACATATTCGATTTTAAATATGTTCTTAAAGTTAAAGTAAATATTCCAATAGTTATCAAATTCTGATAAACTAATTTGTAAAAGAAGAAGCATTTTTTTCTCATATTACCATAAGCTTAGTAGAATTTATTCGACTCGTAAGGAGCACTAAAACAATAAGCGGTATACGCCCAGATCAAAGAAAAAGAGAGTTATTATCTCATCTACGATTGGGCGGTTCTAAAGTCATTCCGAAGAAGTTAATCGTTTCCGATGAACAAAAAAAATACTGGTAATTTCATTCATCGATTCCATTTGGTAAACGAAAATAAAACTATAGATAGAACAAACAATAGAAAGCCAAACTAGTATTTGGATGTTTGAAGTTTGGTAACTTCCAAATGAAATTAGATTTTCAGTAAAAATCTTATAAACAAAAGTGATTTTCAGATGTTACACGCGTAAACAAAACTTTATTAACAGTGATAAAGACAAGACAGTAGAAATGTATGCAAAAGTGTTAGTAGTGTTGATAGCAGTGTCCCTGATGCCTGTAGTCCTGTCAAGGACAAGGAGATACTCGAAGATGCAATCAAACACACTGTACAAGATCAGATGTGATCTGATGTGTATTGACAGAAGTAAGGACGCTAAACCTGTGGTAAGAATGATTTGATGAGATTTTATGCTGTTAACAGTAATCTGGTTTTACTGGTAGTCGGCTCTGATATTCTTAGGACGAGGAGCTGAGATCATGAAGATATTTTTTTGAGATCTTTCGCAATAAAGCATTAAGAGAGTAGATATTTACAATACCTTTCCATATAAAAGTTCTGACCAAGCTTTCCAATCTGACTCTACAAGAGCTTTCAAAATAAACATATTTTTTGCAAGAACTGTAGACTCAGTGTTAAACTCTCATAACTGATATTTTCCAATAAGTTTATGCCTAAATACTTAAGTTATTTTTAGTCATTCATGACTGAAAATTACTTACAATACCTAAAAAGTCCCCAATAGACTTAAAAACTTAAAAATGTTTGTTAAGAAACCTCAACACAGTATTAGCTTCAATAGGATTTTAAGATAATGTCAAAAATTGGGTCAATCCATTAAGATTTGGTAATAGATTCAACTTGCACTTCTTATTCTGTCGTGTCGACATGAGCTACATAATGATAATAGCTCATGCCGTGGGGAAAAGATTAGCCAGTCAGCAGGTTGGTAGCGCGGCTGACTGCCCAGGGTGCGCCGAACGATCAATTCAAACAATCAATGAATTACGATGCAGGGAAAACCCGGTTTACGAAAATGTCATACACTTCCAGTAAAGTACAATGTGCCCAATAGAAGAAACAATAACAATCTTGATACTCACATAATTAAATTGCATGCTTATACTTATGTTAATCCACAAAAAATACGCAACCCGGAATATTGTACTCTAGAAAATATAATAAAATGTTTACCAAGATAGCTGTCACAATGATCACGATTTAACAAGTTCTCAGTACAGACATAAGCCCGATAAAAAAATTGATACAAACGTAAAACGAAATACAATCAAGATTGCAACGAGTGTAGTTTGCAAAAATAATTCTGCGGCTCGTCTGTTTAGTTATATAACCAGAGCATAACAGGATCTGGCCTAAAAAGGGCACATTGTGCTAATTTGCGAACCGCAAAAAGGAATTATACGAGCTTGTATCACAGCAAAAAATTGTGTGTTGAGATGTAGTGACAAAAGACAATCGCATTTTGATCGCGTCGTATGTCATGTACCTAGTTAACAAGCTTGAATCCTTAGCTAGATTTTTTGCTGTGTCAACAGCAGTAAACCCAAGACAATTTTTAATTCTTTTTTACTTGTATTTTTACGAAATGTCGTAAAACTAAACATTTAATGTTCTCGAGATTAAAACATAAGATGAATTCTAGTTGATATAACAAAACCATTCAGTAACGAAAAAATTACTAAAACGAACTTCTAAAGTTATAAGCTATTCAACCCAAACCGAACTTATTACTTAGGTACTCATAATTGCTTTCTAAACTGAAGATAATAATGTGGTCTATTTTGGAAAACACTCCACCCTTTGTTCTGATTACACTGGCTCGGACAACCGATTTTCGCCCGTAGGGAAAAGGTGAAAGGTGGCAAGATCTACATACATGCATGCTATAGAAATTAACACGCAAACCATGAATCATTAGACTTCAAAGGAATTGTTATTTTGTAACTATTATGTAGACGCTAATTATCTGAAGCTACTAATGAGTCTGAAGTAACAGAACTTTACTAAATGAATGTTCTTATTCACAACAAGACGTGACCTCTTGTGTCTGCACTAAGTACTAGCTAAATGTAATACTTCCAGACAGGGCAGAAAAAGTTCAACTAGGTATATGTCTGCCTTTTTGAAAAACAATGCAGTCTGGTCTAAAAATACTTTGGGAATATCCTTTATTCTATGATATAGGTACATATAGGCGCAGACTTTCGAAATGTTATTACATCTTCAATTATAGAATTGATAAATCGCATTCGTGGGTCAATCAAGACAAATCAAATCATCATCATCATCATCATCATCCTGATTGAATTTTCCCAATTATGTTAGGGTCTGTTTCCAGTCTAACCAGATACGGCTGAACATCAGTATTTTACACGGAGCGACTGCCATCAGACCCCCGCAACCAAGTTACTGGGTAATACCAGCTGACATTGTTGTCAGACTTGTAGGCATCTGATAATACTATTATTAATTATTTTGCAAATGGAAAAACTAATAAGTAAAAAGTTTCAATACTTAACTCCTGTTAAAAACAAATCTTTTCCACAGTGTAAATCACAATGCCGCTTAAACGAGAAGAAGCCGGGGACATGTCCAATATCTGACACACCGGAATGGGAAGCGGCGTGTGTGGAGGCATGTAACTCAGACTCTCAATGTGATGGCACGCAAAGATGCTGCCATCACGCTTGCGGGTCTACGTGCAGCGAACCTGTGGATCTTTTGACTATTGCAGGTGATTCTCGTCAGCTTAACCATTTTTAACCGACGAAAAAAAAGGAGGAGGTTCTGAATTCGACGCGTATCTTTTTTATTTTTTATGACCACTCATAACTTTTTACAGAGTAGTCCGATTTTGATGAATCTTTTTTTAATGGATAGGGTATATCTCGAAGTTGGTTCCATTTAAATTTCAAAATCAAAATCTACCCCTAAGAGTAGGAAAACAGGGTATGAGTGCTTGTTAACCCACTGAATTCTTACCTGTTAATCGATCCTGTTGCAACTTGGCACACATAAATGTAGTTCTAGACACTACAACATAATGGAAACCTGGAGTTAGATTTTAGAAACAAAAAAAAAAACTTTTTAACAAAAAATTGAACCGACGAAAACAGAAACTGAAAAGCGAAAAATAAAATGAAGCTTTTAGTCTTTTCCTAACTAAAATAATGTAAATAACTAATTATGAGTCGGCGCCAAACAAACAACCAACGAAGCTCATTAAATTACTTTAAATAAATAATAAAAACAACATAACATCAAATACAACGTGAAATTTTCAACGATAAACAATAACTTTCCAAAAATGCGTTCTCCGCTCGACCACTTGCAACTAGCACGCACTTTGCTTGTTTGTTTGGCGCCAACTCATAATTAGTTATTTACATTCGTTTAGTTAGGATACGAATACCCGGGATGCGGAAATCCAGATTCGCACCCAAAACACCCTGCGATGCAGTGCAGCCCTACACAAGGTGCTAGTGTCCAAGCTTCTCAGTAGGAAAACCAAACTGCGCATTTACAAAACCGTTATAAGAACAATTTTAATATACAGTTGTGAGGCTTGGACACTAACGCTTAAGGAGGAGGACAAGCTTTTGGTTACAGAAAGGAAGGTACTCCGTAAAATCCTGGGGCCGACAAAAACACAGCATGGAACGCTGAGAGTCCGGAAGAATGCCGAAATCGAAGAGCTAGTGGACGAGCCTAATATCATTGTCGTAATCAAGGTGCAACGTTTGCGATGGCTCGGCCACGTCGAACGCATGGGGGAAGATCGAGGAGCCAAGAAAGCGTATCTGGGCCAACCAACCGGACGTAGACCAGTTGGTCGCCCCAGATATCGCTGGGGAGATGCTGTGGAGACTGATCTACGTGAGCTTCAAGCTACCAACTGGCGAGATATCGCACAAGATCGAGGAAAGTGCAGAGTTCTCGTTTCGGAGGCCATGACTCACTTTGGGTCGCTGAGCCAGAAAAGACTAAAAGCTTAATTTTATTTTTCGCTTTTCAGTTTCTGTTTTGATCGGTTCAATTTTTTGTTTAAATGTTTTATAGTACATAAGTTTTTACTAAGTCAGGAAGATGGTTGTCTCCCATTTCGATGTTTGTCTATCAGTGGCTGGATAGAACAAGTGCATTTTGGATGAGGTTAATATTTTAAAAGCTGGATTAAAGGTGTACACAGCAAGATGTTGGACCTAGTGCATTTGCTCCTTGCAACGAATAAATTAATTATTTAGACATACTGCAACGATTAATGGCGGTTACGATGTACCTTTTTTTACGAGATATAGATGTGCTCTTGACTGCAATCTAGACAGCTTTGTAAAGATGTGGTCGACGAAGGAGCGAGCAAACCTATTAGGTGCCGATTCACTCCAGCTTTATAGGCGTTAGGGTTGTAAGTGCCCGGAAATACAGATGCCGGGTGTAAATTCCACAACTTGGCTGTGCGCATTATGAAAGAGTTCTCAAAGCGCTTTATCCTGATACTAGGGATTTCTACCTAAACATGAACTTCAATAAAGGGTCCTGTTGTCATGAAATTTTAATGTTCTATGGTTGAAAGACAAGATACGACTCACATCCTGTGATAGATTAGTATGTTTCAACAAAACAAAATAAGTAGTTGGATATTGAAGTTGTATGTATGTAAGTACATACCTAGATTACCGAATACATTAAAATTTCAATCAAATTCATAAATATAAGAAACATTGTTATTTTCCGAGATACTTAAATACCTTGTTATTAGAATACCATAGGCTAAAACCATTTATTTATCATTTATTTTATAAAGGCGCCAGTTCAATTTATTTAGAGTTTATAATCCTTGTGGTGTTTCTTTTATTTATATATTAGACAGAGATTCCATATTTTTAATTTCGTAACATAGATACAGTCTCATACTTAAGTGACGTTTTCAGGGTTTTCTGGACTGATTGATTTAAAATGTTGACTCAGAATTTATTTAAATGTGTATAAACCTTTATACATAATATTGAATTAAGGGTCCCAAGATTATTTTTAATGGTATTCATTTAACAGGTCTCCCAGCCATGCCACTGATTGAAGAGCCAAAAGAGAAGAAACGAGCAGTGGTCATCAAATGGTCTGACGGAGTGGGAGACGCAGCAAGAGCAGTTCCTGGACCTGTATTCTATGTGTTAGAGGAACAACATCATCTAGGACCTAAGTATGAAGAAATGAGGCTTGGAGATTGGAATTTACTATTGAGAACGAATAAGTAAGTAGATACTTTTTTTTTTTAATGAAACAATTACGAATAAAGGACATTGCTAAAGATCCTTAGTGACTCCGCCTTAAGGCGTTCCAAATTAAAGTTGATGCTCACCATATACAACTCAATGAAGCCAATGTATTGCAATACATTCATAAACACGGACAGTACTAAATATAATTTTAGATTTTTTAAATATTTACTATTTTGACACATAATCACAGATATCTGTGCTATTTTGATGTCATGTTTTGCTTTTTTTGTTAAGTCAAACAAACTACATTGTCGTCAAGTTGTCAGTCGATGCCAATTTTTTGGAATTTCTTGTTTGAAAACACATTTGAAAAGGAGTCTATAATATTGAATCATAGACTATAGAGTATCGAAATAAAAATATGGATGATACATAGATTATCATGGATGATACAATTTTATCCGGTTGCGTCATTAATGTATTGATACTCCTTAAAATATAAAAAATGGTTCTTGTACTGACCGCATTAAATACAATATATATTATGAAACGAAAAAATTCGCATGTAATTTTCGTATATTGTTCATCTTGGTAACATTTTAAGGCTATTTTTATCAATGTCCTTTACTGATTACCTACTTGAGATTTAGTCAAAGAATATACAGCGTGACTGGATGAACGAGGATTATGACCAACAATATGCTAGAACCTAGAACATAACAAAAAAAAACCACGATAAATCACGCGTAGTTACAGGAAGTAAGATTGCTTGCACACGCTCCGACTGACTAGGGGTCTGCTGACCAGTACTTGAAAAAAGCGGAGAGTGAAAATAGCGACCGATAGACACTGATGTGCTAGTTGCAAGCTCCTCACTCCAGTCATGCTGTATCCAATGTTAAACAAAATGTTTAATCGCCGTGATACCTTAATAAATTAGCTGGCGCTACTCGGGGTCTTATCAATTAAAAACAGATCTTAACAAAGTGGTTTATGAATTGTGACTTTGATGTGATAATTTCAGGTTAATTGTTGTAGAAATATTGAAATTTGTGTGTGTGTTAGGTTAAATTACATTAAATTAAATTATTTATTCATCATACAATTTTTTTCACAAACAATAAAAAGGTTCCCTGGCTCCCAAACTAGGTTATTACCTGTGACTTGGGAGTCAGTGTTCCTCCAAAAATTATTTTTTAGATATGTATGTACGTAGTAAACAAATGTCGGTAGAAAAAAAAAAAAAATAGGAAAATGAAATGAAAAATCCTAGTAGGTAGGCAATTATACAATATTGATTTACTTCAAACTAGATTTTTCAAATTAAGTTTTTTGATTCAAACTAGATTTACAATCATCTGAAGTATAAGTTGTGTGAGAGTGGGATGAGTTAGTGTATGAAAGTGTGGGGAAGGGGGCTGAATGTGGTTGTGGGAGTGCGTGTGTATATGCGAGTGTGAGTGTTTGTGTAGTATTTTTAAGTTGGAGAGAGAAGTAAATCTTCTATTTCATCGTAGTTTTGTTCCATCAACCAAGTTTTCACTGTGGTTTTACATCGATGTGTATGAATGGTCATATCAGAAATGCTGGTCACCATCATCATCATCATTTCAGCCGAAAGATGTCCACTGCTGGACGTAGACCTCCTCCAAGCATCGCCACAACAACCGGTCCTGTGCTTTCCGCATCCAGCGGATTTTCGCGATCTTCACCAGGTTGTCGGTCCACATTGTGTGGACACACGCTGCGCCTTCCGGTACGCAGTCGCCACTCCAGAACTTTACGGCCCCATCGGCCATCCGTTCTGCAAGCAATGCGCCCCGCCCACTCTTCGGGCTATGTCGGTTACCTTCGTTCTCCTGGGAATCTCCTCATTTCTGATTAGATCACGTAGGGACACTCCAAGCATAGCCCTCTCCTTTGCCTTTTGAGTGACTTTGAGCCTTCTTATCAGGACCATTGTGAGCGACCACGTTTCAGTGCCGTAACGCCGGTACTAATTTACGTGGTGCGAAAACACTATGACCATTTTCAGAGCGTTTTAGGTTTTTCCACTTTTTTCTCGTTACTTGGTTATGATAGTCCTATTTTCGCTGTTCATTATAGGGACCAGGGTTATCAAATAAGTATCAGTGTTGGTTAGTAATTATAAATGATGTAAGATAGTATGCATTTCATTACCTATCGATTATGTCACGGTAGGTATGCGCCTAGCACGAAATAGAAAGTTTTCGCTCCATGCATATTATGCTGGGGTACGAAATCTAGTTTATTGTACCTAGTCACAATATATTACATTATTTATTTGTAAAAATAAAATCAGAATCACGTAACGATTGTCATAAAATGTAACAGTTCAATAAATAAGAACAATTTCGCAATAAAATATCATGCACAGAAGTAATTGAACCGGCTCAGTTACCGTTTTCCTTCAACTGTGAGTTAGTATAAACCGCTACTTATAAATATTTATTTGAACACGAAGCCACGATTTTATTTTGTCCTATTTATTAAAACAAAATGGTTATAATACTGTAAACAAGACAAGAACGGTAACAGTAAATAAACGCGTGTACAGTGGGCATAGTACGAGTTTCACACTTACGAATACTTTCATCGTTTTCGTCGACTTTCATTCATAAATCAGTGGCGCCCCTGGCGGATACGAGGAGGAACTACAGATTTATTAATGAAAGTCGACGAATACTTTGAAAGTATTCGTAAGTGTCAAACTCGTACTAGGCCCCCAGAAGTGCAATAGTTGGAAAACCGCTGAAGGAGTCCACAGAAAATACGAATACCTTACTTAGCCAGAGGGCTCAGCCACCCAAAGTGAGTCATGGCCTCCGAAAAGAGAACTTTCCACTTTACACTATCTTGCGCGATATCAGCCTCCACAGCATCTCCTCTCTGAGGAGAACCACCGGTCTAAGCCTGGTTGTCGGTCCAGATACGCTCTCTTGACTCCTCGATCCTCTCCCATACGTTCGACGTGGCTGAGCCATCGAAGATATTGTGAATTGAATACGCCAATAATATACAACTTTATTCTTATTTTATACTAAACCTCTTAAGGTCATTGTACTCATCATTATAAACAACATTAACTATGGGACCAACCTGTGGGACCAACCCTGAAATCACGAAAAAAATTTGCTCATCCCTACATTTATGTTCTCATAAATCGTCAAAAATAGGGAACAGTCGATTTTTTTTTTCGCGATTTCAGTTTTGGTCCCTAGTAAAAGTTTTTCTTTAGGGGACTTATACTATAACTTATGTCTTAAGTAACATAAGAGAGTGTCCCCTTAAGAGGTTTGGTATAAAACTAAGAATAAGATTGTATAAAAAATATAAATTACCTTAGCTAATCACAATTGCCAACACTTCGGCGATCACAGAGCTAGACTCTTTTAGGTGGAGTATTTTCCATCTTTCTCTGCATTCCGCTTCTCTTTTGACTTCGTGATAGAAGGGACAGCAATTTTTTCATTTACTTCTTGCATGAAAGTTCTTCCCTGTCTTCCTCTTATATCACCTTACTCATTCTCACTCATTCATACTCATCATATCCATATATATTCATATCATATTCATTCTTATCCTTACTGCCCTTTTTGGCCTTTATGACAAAATTATAAGTAGCAACTGAACAGCACTAAAGTGAAAATGTCCATTAATGTTTACAACCATTTACTTGGTTCTCATGATAAGGTAATAAGTAATAAACGTTCCGTTTCTCTTTGTGAGCTCTTTTAGTACCGAGGAGACAAAAACTAGAGAATATTTTTAATTAGTTTTAACAAGGAACCGATTCAAACAATACACAAAGAGAATGAATACAATACAGGAAAATGTTTTCCCTGACTTTCTTTTGAAAGAAGCTTTGTCTTTGTGATATTATGATCATCCGCGTTTTATTACATCAAATAAACTACTTACGCCTGTAGGTCTACTCGCGTTTTACGAACGACAAACGAAGTACGAACTTTCGTTCTGACTGATACTTACATAATAAATATAGGCACATAAAAAAGGCACAATTAAGATAGACTACGGTTCATAGTCGTATACAATTTACCGGAGATAAGAAAAACAAACGTCAAAACACGATCAACGCACGCGATAAGGGAACGATGGTTGACCGGAGTAGCAAATTGTGCGATGAATCGTACGATTTATCGAATATCGTCGAACGGGAGTAGACCCCCAGGTTCCTATAATCTACCATTACCGACGATCACTCGTTTTTTCCTTAAAAAACGTCAAATATTGACATTAAGTTAGAAGTTTTTTCAAAGAAAAACGAGCCGTCGTCGGTAAAAGCAAATTATAGGAACCCAGCGTTAATCATTACCATAATTTATTACATGTTTGTGTTGTAGATATTCTAAAATTAACTAGGTACTTCGTTTTGTTCTTGTTTCTATCCTATCCTAGGAAGTATCCTATTATCCTATCCTACTAATATTATAAACGTGAAAGTTTGTGAGGATGTATGGATGTGTGGATGTTTGTTGCTCTTTCACGCAAAAACTACTGTATGGATTTTAATGAAATTTAGTATACAGATAGAACATAACCCGGATTAACATGTAGGAAACTTTTTATCTCGGGAAGATGAACAGTTCCCGAGGGATGCGCGATAAACGACATTATCGCGGGCGAAGTCGCGGGCATAAGCTAAAAACAACATAAACATAACATCACGCCTGTATTTCCCCGAAGGGGTAGGCAGAGGTGTAATAGTACACCCACATTTCGCCAGTTATGTTATAGTCCCATGTACTAGGGGGCGAGCCTATTGCCATTGACCGGGCACAAATCCAGACTCCGGGCTGCTACTGAGAATTTCCTAATGAAAAAACCCAATAACAATTTGTCCGACCCGGGAATCGAACCCAGGACCCCATGCTCAAAAGTCGCGCTTGCAACCACTAGATCAACGAGGCAGTCAACGGGGCATAAGCTAGTTTATAATATTCGTGGATACTAAGCACTTTGACGTCCTTATTGTTACATACAAATCATTTTTATTATTATTTCCAACGACGGCATTCAAGTATTTTATGTAACCTTCGCGTCAATTACAAGGTTTTGCTCTGATTACATTATTCAGACAAATTAATATGTTAGTGAAAAATTTATTGCCATACCTATGGTCTACAATCCCTATCGGAGTGTACTAATTTGTATTTCAATTCTACAGAACAAAGGTATCTCTCCGAAACGCTTTGAAGCCGGGTCGATGGTACCGGTTCCGAGTAGCTGCCGTCAGTTCGTCCGGCACGAGAGGATTTTCAGCCCCTGGTCCTCCATTCACACCTCGTCGAGGACCCCGCCCTCCACCGTCGCCGAAGAAACTGAAAGTTAGACCTCTACGAGAAAACAATGGTAAGCAAAAAATAAACTTCTCTCAATAGAAACTGCGACATAAGTACCTACCGAAACACTTATGCTATAAAAGGTGGGGTCATACGTTGCTAGTACCTACCTAATTTTCCATACAATACGGCTCGTATGATCAACGCTTGAGGAACGTATTGTAAAATACGTTCCTCAAGCGTTGATCACAGTTTAAAACTAGTTTTGAGTCGGGATTTAATTTTAGAACATTCCTCAAGCATAGCTTCGTTCATCACAGTTCAGCTGAGTTTAGCTTTATTCTATACTGTCACCTATTTCGGTATTTGAGCAGAAATTCGATCTGTAATTACTCGAGTGTGGTCGACACCATGCTTGAGTAGAGTTTTTTTTCCTATTTCAGGTTATATTTGTGTGCTATGTTGTTGAATTGAAGTTTATAATTACCGTATTGGAATAAGACCAATACTCAAGTAACGATTCTATGCTTAAGTAGTGATCAGTTGATTGTAGATCAAACTGCACTTGAGGAACCTTCTGTAATACGGACCTAAGACTTCTAGTACTTATAGATAAAGCACTAAGGAAATTTTATACTGAAGTGCGGCCTGCCCCCAGACTATTGGCATTTAAAATTACTCCTTTCGCAAGAATGAATAGTTAATAGACTGGAACAATGCACACGGCGACACGCTGACCCTAAATCTGAACAGGATTGAGCGTAACCATCGCCATCGGTCAAGACAAATTCATTCATGTTTAATAATTTAATTTCTCTTGTATCTTTCGTTGAAGCTATGACAAGTTTTACTACTTGCCTTATTTCAATATTTTACCACGTGTATTTATAATTACATAATTTTTACTGAACATAAATCTAATACGAAAGATAACTACTGACTTAATTAATCTATCTACAAAAGTACAATACTTACAAAGAAAGAAAGAAAATATTTATTTCAGTCTCGGTACAGTTGAGAGAAAAAAAAACTAAAAATAACATATTAACAAAAAAACTTAAAATTGACATGCCTGTATGAGACTAAAAAACCGGCCAAGAGCATGTCGGGCCATGCTCAGTACTATAGGGTTCCTTAAGTAGGTGTAATTACAAACGAATTCGAATATTAATCATGGCTATTTTAGTTTTTGCAATAATCGGCAGCATTCGCGACTCAGAGCGTGTTGTTAGTAGCGCCATCTAGCGATAAATTCAAGAAGCCAAATTTAAGAAGTGTTAAAGTTACTTTTTGTGATTTTAACAAATAGAAAGTAGCTAAAGGAGCATTATTTGCTATGGTAACTTTTCTCTAACGTCAATGACCTTTGAACTAGGACGTTTTAAGTATTTTTCAGTTTTCTCTCTATAACTCAAAAAATTATAATCACATTATACTCAAAATAATTTTAAAAGAGAGTTTTTATAAAGGTCTATCAATGTGGAAGATTATAAGTTTCTACGTTGCATAGTTTAGAAATGGCAGGGGGGGGGACACATTGCAAGCCACTTTGGCGGGCTATATTTCGCAGATGGTACACCTGATAAAAAAGTGATGTATGAAACATTACCTTCATTTTAGTAGACCTATTCAATGATACCCCACACGAGGGGGTGCAGCGAAAAAAAATTATTCATCCTCATTTCACATGTATGGACGCCACCCCTAAAATACGTAAAAACTTTTTTTTTATTCTTTTAAAATTGAGATCTATATGTAGACTATTTTTTAACAAAATTTCATTTACTCATGTTTATAACTGTAGAAGTTATTAAGCTGTAAAGGATTGGGACAGACGGACAGACGGACAGACGGACAGACGGACAGACGGACAGACGGACAGACGGACGGACATGACGAAACTATAAGGGTTCCTTGTAGGACTTCGGAACCCTAAAAAGGCCTCCATCTCAGCATATAAAAAAACAAATACAACACAAATATAAAACACTAGTACAAAATAAAATTATACAAAAAGGCGCGCTTAGGCGTCAAAATATTCCTCCACACCGCTGTCATCTGGAAAAGTGCCCAGAAGACTAGCAATGGCAACGCTTATTCTTTGGCCAAAGAACAAACCAGCCCTCTGGTCACGCGAAGTGTCGACCAGCCTCTTAGCGATTTCCTTGAAAAGGATACATGCACGTGTATTTATTAACTCTCTTGTCTCTCTGTTTGTTTTTTCGGTTCAAAGCAATCGATTTTAAACTAACGAACGTTCCGATGAGGTAGAGACTTGAAACATCAAACGTAGTTCAGAACTAAATGACAATGCAATATTAACTCGTTTAGGTTTTAATAACGTGGTATATTTTTTTTTTATTCTAGGCACTGTAACAGTGAGACTGGAATGGAAGGAGCCTCATTCCGATTTGCCAGTGATGAGATACAAGGTGTTCTGGAGTAGGCGTGTCAAGGGCGTAGGAGGGGAACTAGATTCAGTACTTGTCAACCATCAAACAGTACCCAAGGTACGGTATAAATTTGTATACCCTTAATTTGGCCAATTTTATGACTCTGGCTAGAAGTTCTCACAAAAGGCAGCGAGATTGAATCGATATCTTTAAATAATTTAACAGTCAAGGCGACAAACAATATAATATATACAAGGTGACTGGTTGCACGAGGGACTTATTGAAGCATGAAGTTCGGTAGTTGATTTTCATTCTAAATCTGTAAAAAATTGTGCTTAAGTACCTTGATTTTTTTAATAATACTTTTTCAATTGGTTTCGTTAATTAGGTACTGGTGTACACTCATCATTTCAGCCGAAAGACGTCCATTGCTGGACATAGGCCTCCCCCAAGCATCGCCACAACTGGTGGACACTGTTCATCATCATTTCAGCCGAAAGACGTCCACTGCTGGACAAAGGCCTCCCCCAAAAGGGATATGCCATAGTCGCCACGCTTGGCAAGCGGGTTGGCGATCGTAGTTGATTGTTTAAATACTCAGAGAACGCTGCTGCCCATCCTCTGGTGAATCCCTTAGTCGCCTTTTACGACACCCATGAGAAGAGAGAGGGTGGTGCAATTCTTTACGTCCGGCACCACACGGAACACGTAGTTTGTAATATAATTGACTAAATGTTTCTTATTTTTATAGGATCAGAATTACATCGAAATAAAGGACTTACAGCCAAACTCGATGTATTTCCTGCAAGTGCAAACGATCAGTCAATTCGGTCTGGGGAAACTTCGCAGTGACAAGGCTTCCATTTTCTACAACACCACGAGCACAGCAAGAACTGGTAATTGTAGAATTTGTTCCTCTAAATCCTGTTATAGATAGACTCACAGACGTATAAAGAGTAGCTCTATACGTTTGGATAAACTAAGCACTTACGTAACTAGAACTTTAGAGGTTTCAACTTTATTAACACAGACTAGTAAGCCTCAAGACGCCGCATAAACAAAGTTTTGCATGAGAACACAGTCGTAAATGTTAGCGGGGGACAGGGGGCGGACGGCGCGTTATAATTGGTCGGCTCAAAAGTTCAGTGGTATGATTGGTGCCGCTCGCTGACGCAGTGATGTCCTGATTGGTAGCGGGGGGTATAATATGCAGTGCTACTGCATATGCTTGGTGAACGGGGGTATCCGGCTAATCGGCGTCTAGAAGCTTACCGGTCCGTGGGTATTAAGTAAAGAAGGGTTGTTTTTTATATTGGTGATGACCAAAGACCATATCGGACAATGGTGCCGATTCTCTTGTCACAAAATTCTCTAAACTAGACTAAAAATCACCTAAATTTAGTTTAGTCCTGTCAAACGACGTTTTCTATTCTGAAATTCACTTTAAAACTAATTTTTGGTTTGACAGGACCAAAATTAGTTTAGTTATTCAACTTAGTAAAAATTTACATTTTGCTATTCTGTAATTGACGTTTTTCACCTAAAATTAGAAATGTCAACCTAAATCTGACTATTTTTAGAAGGCATCAAAATACATGTCGACTATAATTAGTTACCAACAACTAAAATTGCAAAGCTTATTTTATTCATTTTTATAGTTTTTAGGTAGTTTAAAATAAATAATGGATGCCTACTATGTGGTTGCAGCTGTTGTAGATTCAGCAGAAAGGTAAATTGTTCATGGAAATATACATTGAAATTTATAATTTCGATAAGAAGAGGTAGCTATATAATAAAGGTTAAGAAGTACATAAATCCATACAATGGGAAAAAAAAAACTATGTTTAACATTCAATTCTATCATTTTATGCTAATATGTGTACCTAAAAAGCCTGAATTCACAAATTTTCCCTCTTTTGGGGAGAAAGTCGCCAAGTTTGTAATCAGTGTTATCAGGTCCGATTTTCAAAATCCGGGAGGCTTATTATGAAAAAAGCGGGAGATGTATTGAGGAACAATGGAAAAAATCGGGAGATTATGTTTTTCAACAAAAATCAAAGGTTTTGAAGTAATCCCGGTATTACATTTTGCTAACATTCCAGCTATAATATTAAAATCAAAGCAGTTTGATATTTTACTGCACTGTAACAAGTGACGGAAATATTCAGGGCAGCAACTTATCCGTCCGTTTCATTTTATGCAGTTTTTTTTCCAGGTTTTGATCTTATTCCTATTATTAGCTTTATACAGGGATTGTAAAAAATCGGGAGATCTTTGTCGAAAATCGGGAGACCAGGAGATTTTTAGGAAAATCTGTGAATTTCCCGGAAAATCGGGAGACCTGGCAACAGTGTTTGTAATCCTGCGTGGTGGTTGGCGGGAAAATTCGTAAAGATCATGTTGTGGATTTTTTATCATTTTCCAAAATTTGTGTTTCTTCGAGTGTTAATGTGTAATAATGGTGGATTATTAAATGTTAAGTGCTCGTTAACGTGTACAAGTGTGGATAAATGGTACAAAGTTGAAAAACATGACTTTCGTATTATCTCATCACCCCCTCAGAAACCTAGTAAAGTTTCCATCACTTTACTAGGATACAAGTATAATATATTCAATGATTACGACTGAAGGACACGTATCCATGGTCATGAATAAATTAAAAAAAAAAAAAAACCTGCGTGGTACTTTTTGGCTTATATTCTAATTTATTCAACTTTTCTGAGAAATTTCGTGTCCTGCTAGAACTTTTTAACCACGTCTTTAAAAAGGGAAATTCCAGCTTTTTAAATTAAAGAAATAGTTTATTATTGTGATTGCCCATGGAATTCAAAGGTCCTTGCGCTTTTTGCAAATAGCTCTGTTTCTCGTTGTTTAAGATATACAATATGATACGCTGCAATAATAACAATATATCTCCTTTGATAGGTACTCTTGGGCCCGTATTACAGAAGGTTCCTCAAGTACAGTTTAAACTCCAATCACCTGATCACTACTTAAGGATAGAATCGTTACATGAGTATCGGTCTTATTCCAGAACGGTAATTATTATAAACTTTAATTCAACAACATAACACACGAATTTGACCTGAATTAAAATAGAAATCTCTACTCAAGCGTAGTCTGGACCACACTAGAGTGATTGATTACAGATCAAATCTCTGCTCAAATACCGAAACGGGTGAAAGTATAAAATAAAGCTAAACTCAGCTGAACTGTGATCAATAAATCTCTGCTTGAGGAACGTTCTAAAATCAAAGCTCAACTCAAAACTAGTTTTAAACAGTGATCAACGCTTGAGTATCGTTCTGTAATACGGGCCGTAGAAAATAATAACCTAGCTCTTTAATCTGATCACATTCCAATTTATATATTTTATTGAAAATATAAAACAAAAATGTACTTTATTTCGTGACATGATTTTTTCTTCTTAATTTTAATGATAAACTAATAATTCCAAATATAATTATTATTTAATTTCCTTGTTTTTGTGAACTTTCGGTCATTCCATTCACTCTTTAATAAATTTTTCAAGATGTACTGGTAACACCGCCAATTCAACTTAGATGCGTCAAACTCAATTATTAGAGCTGTCAACAAGTTTTCTAAAATAAGAAAAAGATAAACACAGAATAAGTTTTATGATTTTCTAAACTAAAATTTGTAAATTTTAGTTATAGTTAGGTTTAGGTGGGTCAACAAGAGAATCGGCACCACTGTTAATATAGCTAAAAATTTAACCTGAACCGTGTCACGAATGACCTAGTTTTACGTACAATGAATGTAGTAACGAAGTGCTCTAGCGGCACGCCATCTAAATAATTTAGGTAGTCATTCCGCCGCCGGATTACAAATTGAAGAGGGTAAGGCATAGAACGCATCTGGCATACAGCAGCTAGTAGGTATAAGTACCCACTACTCTACCGAAACTAATCTCATCATCATCATCATTTCAACCGAAAGACGTCCACTGCTGGACATAGGCCTCCCCCAAGCATCGCCACAACGACCGGTCCTGTGCCTTCCGCATCCAGCGGAAAATTATTTAATTTTGTTTTAAATCCTTTATCTTTTTAGTTGTAGTAGAGCTCCTTTTGTGAAAGAGCTCGTTCGGGGAAGTACTACCACCGTATCTTCTCTTCCGCCAAATAGTGATGCTTGCATTGCTGTGTTTCGGTCTGAAGGGTATGGGTGCCGGTGAAATTACAATCATATGAGACTTTCCATCTTCATGTCTCAGTTTGGCGAGCCGACTTGCGGTACCATTTAGGCAACAGCCTAGGTGGTATTGAAGTTGTTATGGGCAAAGGTAACCGCTTAACATCAGGTGGGCCTTTAGCTCGTTTCGCCATCCCATACTATAAAAAAAATGTGTATAGCAACCCTCGGAATTGGTAAACGCAGCTAGTACGCCTCCCAGCCAGGTGGACCGACGACCTGAAGGTAGCTTGGGTGAGCTGGATACGGAAGGCGGAGGACCGAGTGTTGTGGTGTAGATTGGGGGAGGCCTATGAGCAGCATTGGGCTGTGACGGGCTGAGCTGTTGATGATGATGATAGCAAGCCTCATTTGAAATCCTCCTCATGAAACAAGTCAACATACCCCCTACCACTGATAGATACCTAGATGGATGATTTCGCAGAATAGGTAGCCGTTTATTCTAATTACCTATACCCACATTCATATGTTTGTCTTTCAGAGCCCGCACCAGAGCCACTTAAAAGACGTGAAAATAAAAAGATAAAGGGCCTGAGTCTGCATAAAATTGTTTGGTTCAATCACAAATTAAAAGCGAGAATTTCGTGGCAGCCTTTACCTAACGTCTACGAACAACCTGGAAGGTAATAAATACATCGCTTATCCAACAGAACAACGGCGTACCTACCTTATTACATTGTTACATGTTTCTTAAAACTATAAGGCGGCCTCCACACGTTGGCCCCAACGTTGGGGCGAGCGTTGGCCCGTAATTCTGCCTAGCGTCCACACGTTGGAGATAATATTAGTTTAGTTCCGTCAGAGCCAATGTAAAGACGTCTGAAATAGATGTTGCACTGGGCACTTTAATGTTATTGAGTGCTTAAGAGCTGAACAGTCAATTAAAATAACACAATAGTTAAACAATGGATGTCGTCTTTGAAAAATATTTTGACAAACAAAAGAATATCATTATTATTTGTTAATAAACAAATTTCCGTGTGGTGCCGGACGTAAAGAATTGCACCAGCCTATATCTTCTCATGGGTGTCGTAAAAGGCGACTAAGGGATTCACCAGAGGATGGGCAGTAGCGTTCTCTGAGTATTTAACCAACCAACTGCGATCGCCAACCCGCCTGCCAAGCGTGGCGATTATGGCATATCCCCTCAATATATGCTTGGGGGAGGCCTGTGTCCAGCAGTGGACGTCTTACGGCTGAAATGATGATGATGAATAAACAAAGATTTTTTTTATAGAAATTTTATAACTATTGTGTGTATCCACGCGGATGACATTATCAAGACGCGGTGACCGTAGGAATAAGCTCATTCGATGCACCTTACTGCATGAGTGCTGCGGCAAGACTGAGCAAACCTCCAACGTTGGCGCATAATTCCTTTGATAATACCGACACGCGACGGGAAACTGCCACTGCTCGCCCCAACGTTCGGGCCAACTACATTGCCCCGATCCACACGTTGGAGATACGCGTTGGCGCCAACGTTCGGGCCAACGTGTGGAGCCGGGTTAAGATTAATTTTCAGGTACCTACCTAGGTACCTACCTATAATGTTGAAAATGTACGTATTTTAATTTACACGTACACGATATGTGTACTTACGATACATGTGATAGGATGAACGAGGGACATATTCAAGAATATGGTAGAATGTGCACAAACATAATTAAAACAAATGCAAAAAAAACCATGATAAATCCTTGGACGGGGAGGGTAGAAATAGCGACCGATATGGTCACTGTTGTGCTAGCCGAGGCGACGTTTGGTAGACTGGGGGTTTTTTCGCAATTTTGGGGAAAAAATCGTTCTTATGGAAATTATGGGGAGTGAAATTATTGGGGAAAGAAAAAAACAGATACAATACAGATATTGTACTACTGTATTAGTTTATATAATGTTTGTGGGAAAATAATTGAGTTTGAATACAGACAAAGTATCGAAAGTTTTAAATATCATCCACGATACACTATAAAATGTTTTATAGCTATTTTTTGAATAAACAAAATCTTATATTTTTCAATTAGTAAAATTTCCTTTTTGAAAAAAAATGGGGTAAAAAGTTACAAAACGTATAATTTTTATTCAGTAATCTGAGCATTTATCATTGTATTAATAAAATTATTCTATTTATTTTAACTTCGCAGGTATTACGTGCACTGGAAAGCAATTAAATGCAACAACCCCAGAAAATATCGTAAAGAAGGACTAACTGCTACCACTGAGGTAAAAAACCCGTGGAATACATAACCTCCTCCTTTTTTTGAAGTCGGGTAAAAAACATGAAAAAAATTAATGATTCAATAATCAGACACGAGTTTATTTTATTGCAAGGAATTCAATTCAAATCAAATGAAAGAAGTGAAGTTAGTTGCAGTTAGAAAAGTGCGGCAAAATGTAGTGCTGCCACAAACAAAATACACATAAAACTTTAGAAAAGATTTGATACAATATAAATTGTTTTACGAATAAAAAGTTTATTTTCTCTTTTTGCAGCAAACAACCTTTGAACTTTACGAATTGGATTATCAATGCAGTTACAAGGTGAATGTCAATTCTACGCCACGAGTAAAAACGCCTGATTCAGAACTTACTTTGAATGTTCCTGGTTGTGAATATTTCAAACGAAAAGTTAATACTACTGCTATAAACTGTGACGCTTGATTCCCTTACATGATTATTGTGTTGTAAAATTTATTGACTGAATTGCATAAAAATAAATATCATAAATAATCTAAATCATATCAATTCTCACGGAATGTTAACTGAAATATATTTTAGTTATTTTTTTATTAATTAAGTTGTCACTAGTCTAGTAATTCAATATTAGTTTAATTTAAGAAAAAATTGTGAAAAGCGTGCTTACAGTATTTTTTTTTGTATAGAATATATTATTCAATAAAAAAGTATTCAAAAAATTATGATAATCATCATCATCATCCTCCTGCCCTTATTCCAATTTATTTGCGATCGGCGCAGAATGTATTTTATGATGAAAAAATTATGATAGTATGAATGAAAAACCTACCTATGATATTTTATTTATTAAAGTTATTATGTACCTAAGTATTGTAATAATAAGTATTAAAATATCTCCATAGTCAGCTTTTTTATTTTGCTTTATGTGCATAGTGTCCAAAACAACATAAAGCAAGAATGTGATATTTCTCTCCCCTTCTAATGTTGGTTTTAGTGTAAATGCAATAATTGAAAGATAATTATTTTGACCCTCTAATATTATCTTTAAGTTTTAAAAACGCAATAGTAAATAAGGGAACGTACCCATACTACGTGACCCATTTTTTCCCCCTCCTCCCCCCTTGGTGATCAGCCGTAGTATATGCCAAGACCCCCTCCTCTCCCTCTAGTTTTCACGTACTAATTCATAAATACGGTTTTAAATCGTTTTTTGCAAAGTAAAAAAAAATTGCTCATATTTGTCTTTGCGTACTTATGTGCATCAGTGTTGCTACCTGTGAGTTTCAAAACGCTAAACGCTGCGCGCCATATATGAATATAGCTTGAAAAAGCGTGAGAGTTCCCTAGAGGATATTGACTAAGTGACGAAAACCTAAGCCTCCCTCCTCCCTCTGAACGAGTGACGTAGTATGGGTACGTTCCCTAAGTAGGTAATAGGTATACAAATTAAATATTTGCGTTTAGCACTTTTAAGACTCCCGTTGATCTTAGTGTAAAAAAAACACTTACAAACGGATAAATAAATGTATAAGGTATTAATTAAAATAGAAAAGCAGTTTTTCCCGACATTTTTGTTCACATAGTTAAATCAACAAAATGTGGGGAACACCTGTTTTTTTGTTTTTTTCATGGTTGCTTCTATAATAAATGTTGTTCGTTACGATGAGGAGATTCACCACTTAAAATATTTGCCATTATTAAAGTAAGACCTTAAAAAAGACCTTAAAGAAGAAAGAAAGAAAGAGAACAAAATACTTAGCTGGCCAAAGCTTTTGAACGGAGCGGCTTACAATTTGTTGGTTATTAATTATAGTGTAATATTGTACATTCTATGGAATATATATACTTTTAAAATATCATTGACAAAATGACAATGGCTAAATTATTCACTTATTTTTATTTTATACTGAAATAGATTTATAATTATTAATAATAACGGTCATTTAACTCACAATACTTATTATATGAAATAGATTTTTACCACAATGAAATACCAATTCTGATTGAACAGAAAAATGGTCGCTAATTAATCGAAACTAGTCGTAAAATATGGGAATTAGTCGATCCGTGGTTTTAAAGTTATTGAGGTAGTCCAGTGGCCCAGCCAGAACGGGTCCGTTCTGGCTGGGCCACTGCTATATCTTGACAACCAAAGCACCTCGGGAAGAACTGTTTGCACACAAAAAAAGTCGCCAATTACTCGAAAGTAATCGCAAAATTATAGAACTGGTCGGATCTTGGTTAAAAAGATATAAGGGTAATCTAGTGACCCAGCCAGAACGGACTCCTTCTGGCTGGGCCACTGCTATATCTTGACAACCAAAGCACCTAGCAAAGAACTGTTTGCATGCAGAGTTGCTCGTAAATTAGTCGAAACTTGTCGCAAAATTACAAAATTAGTCGGCGAGTAGTTAAAAAGATATAAGACATTCATTTTCATTAGGGATACTCTAAGAGCTAATCTTCCCGAAGAAAACGTTAAGACGAAAACATGTATATCTTAATTCGATAACTGCAGTTTTATAGGATTATTACCGAAAATATATACATCAGCTATAAATAGACTGTTGATTGACATTCATTGTATTTAAAGTCCAGCAAAGTGTTAAAAATTTAGTCGAAAATTAATTTATGTTCCACTCCTAGACTATTCGGTGCCATCTTGTTGATGCGTACAGTCGCGTGCAATTGTGTATCAGAAATGAATAATCTGGGTGACCTCGTTTTGGATAAAAAATAAAACTTGGTTTTGGTAAGTTTAATGTAATTCCTTAACCGAAATGAAATTATTTATTTTCTAATGGGATGCTAAAATCACTTTTACAACTCAATTATTTCCAAAACTAGGTAACGTCAGCAATTCTTATGTCACTACCTCTGAGAAGAAATGCCGTAACAAACTCGGGGATCAAAGTCTCTTTTTAACCGACTACAATAAAAGGAGGTGGTTTTCAATTCGTTTTTTTTTTAAATGTTTATTAACTCGAGATCTCCGTCGTTTATAAACCGATTTCGAAATTATTATTTTTTATTTGAAAGAATATAGGTACTTCCAGATTACTCCCAATTTTTATCTAAATTCAGTTTTGATGATGGGATCCATGTGGAATTGAGGGAACTCCTCAAATATTATAGGCATACATCAACAAGACAAGCATTTGCATTTATAAAGTATCATTTGATGAAGATCTTCGGAGATAAAGAAGGGAACTCTTCAATGGATGAGAGCAAATCATCCGGGGTTGCAGCAATCGCTTGTCTTTCTATTGCCACTCAAAATAGAAAATAAAATAAAATTTGAAAAAAAGTAAAAACCGACTTCAAGAAGAATAAAAATGTTGTGGATCCGTTTAGGAAGTCGGTGCCAGTATTTTCTTAAATCAAACCGAATCAAAGGCACCTACTTTCTAAAATGTTTCACACAAATTTTATTATTTTATTCTTTTTGAAGTCGTTTTTACTTTTTTTTATAAAGTCCAGACATTTATCTTGCATTAAGAATTTGTGCGAGAACAATGCAGGGCAACGGCTACGCCTTGACTTGCCTTTTGAAGAAAGTGCCAGGTCTATTTGAGTGATCCTGCCTCAACTGATGGTACATACATGCGTCAGCCATCGTGATGCTCAGCCATATTTTAGAGAGCTCAGCGACCCGACGCACAACATTACTACCAACCAGGACTATTCAAGTAGACCTTAAAAACCCAAACCGCCAGACAGTCATCTTACTACTAGTATGAAACCTGAATAATGCACACTTTCACAATTTATGGATTTTTTTTTAAATGAATATACAATACATGATATCATAATTTTTTTTGAATAAAAATTATATAAATTGATAATTTCAAGTTATCGTCATGTTATCCTTAATTTTCATAGATTCTGGTGATTCTTTCGATGTTTTGGTGCTGTGTAAAAATGTCCCAAAGATATTTATTTATTTATTATTCTACGTATTGTAGATCAAAACTATTTATAGAAGATTTGTAGCGTTTAATTAGCCCTTTTAAACGACGCCGACTTATCCTTTATAAATGTTAACGGTGTTGCTGATTTTTCAAGATTATTTGAAAATTTTAGCTGGCCGCCAACTTGAATCTATCTGACCGATTTGGCTCATCTACGAATTTAGGAAACATTTTGGCCTAAAGTATTTATGGACCTACATACAAATTTTAATATTATTTTGTGAGATGAGCCACTAAAAAGTATCAAATAAAAGAAAAAAACTAAAACAGATTTTTTATAAAAGAACCTAAAACAAAACGTAGTTTTTCGTAAAGAGTAACCATTAGGTTACTGCACTGTGAAGACATCAAAATCAAGATACATACACTTTTCTACTCAACTGTACCAATATAAGGATACAAATGTATTCTCCAATATCTTTTTAACCAAGGTCCGACTAGTTCTGTAATTTTGCGACAAGTTTCGACTAATTTACGAGCAACTCTGCGTGCAAACAGTTCTTCGCTAGGTGCTTTGGTTGTCAAGATATTGCAGTGGCCCAGCCAGAAGGAGTCCGTTCTGGCTGGGCCACTAGATTACCCTTATATCTTTTTAACCAAGATCCGACCAGTTCTATAATTTTGCGATTACTTTCGAGTAATTGGCGACTTTTTTTGTGTGCAAACAGTTCTTCCCGAGGTGCTTTGGTTGTCAAGATATAGCAGTGGCCCAGCCAGAACGGACCCGGTCTGGCTGGGCCACTGGACTACCTCAATAACTTTAAAACCACGGATCGACTAATTCCCATATTTTACGACTAGTTTCGAGTAATTAGCGACCATTTTTCTGTTCAATTAGAATTGGAATCGGTCATGGTGGCCCAGCCAGGAAAAGCCACACGTACTAGACTTTTTTTTTTTTTTTTCGACTGGACTCCACTGAAGTACTATCTTTGCTTAACCGGGCTTAGTTGGCGGAGAGTCCCATGTGGGACTCCATTCGCCGAAGGTTTTTCCCTAATCCTAAATACTTACAAACTAAAGACGCGGTTTCAATATCGCTGGGGCATTGCAGGGGGACCCCGCCGTTCCTATGTCCCCCTAGCAGCCGTTGCTGCATCGAATTTTTACCTCGAAAGTGGCGGACTTTCGGTCTATCGGGTGACGCGCTAAACGCCGTTAATCGGCAAGCCTCGCCGGCGAGGCTAAGACCTACCTAAAACCTAAACAGTGGCTACGCAATAGCCTGCTCCTAGGAACTACTCTAGGGCATAGGGTCGGTCTCGCGTGACGAGATTATCTCCGGTTGCGACACCGTGAAGGTGTCCCCAGGGGGGAGCTCGGTGTATTAGACAATGGACATAATACTTATATACTTTTTTTTTGTAAATACATGCTAAAATACATTAGAAACACACCTAGACCAACACAAACTAATGTTCATAACACAAAAAGTAAAGTAGTTTTTCTATTTACTCTCCTGGCAACAATTTTTAATCTATCATCTATAAAATGATTCACTGCTAACTTCACTTGGGACGTTTGCAACTTGCAACCCTCGGAATGTCAAAAGTAAATAAAAAATATATTTTGTGAATTAAATTAAATTTAATACATTAATTACACTTTTTGCTAATATTTACTGATCTGCACCTATTGTATTTTTATTTATTATCTTTCACAACGTTAGCGTTATTAAATAGTGTCGTTTACAAGTCTTATTGGAAAATTCGCGAATGAGATCATTTTATTGTGTAAAATGAACATTTTTCGCCTGGGCAGAGTTATTAATATCATACTGCAGTTTCAAGTACAGAACTTCTTACTGAAATATCATTGGGTGTTCATTTAATATTTAGTGTTCTTTATAAAACGTGCGAATCGTCTCAGGGCGTAACCACTGCTCAGGCGGGTTGAAGGCTGTGTTAAATTAAAATGATATTTTTTAATATTTTCTGAAACGGAGTGAACAGTATTTGTGTGAAAAATGGCTGAGGATGAAGTGCTTTTCGACGATGTGTACGAGCTTTGCGAGATTATTGGCAAGTAAGTAAATAGTGCAATTTACGTCTAACGAAATTGTTGTGTGTCAATATGCGCTCAAAATCACCTTAACTTCATCAACTTTTAAAATTCCATCTATTAGCTAGACTTGACCTGAAAAACTTATAAGAACAAATATTTAACCTACATTCCACATAAATTTGAACATAATTCCATGTGAATTTGGAATTACCTAAGTTTTGATTTGAAATTTACGTATCTCTAGGAATTCGTATTTAAATCTTATTGGTATCTATTTGAATGACTTATTTATTTATTTGTTATTGGTAACTTCACAGCTTACAATATTTTTTTCAATACATTAGTCTAGACATTACGCCAATTACGAAGCACACAACTAATTAAATTCACAAACCTATGCAGAGAGCCTCTTGGGCATTTATACAATATCTAGTTAATATTGGTAGTGTGAGTGTGTGTGTACTGGAAGAGTGTGAAAAATGTGTGTGGTGAGGTGATGGGTAGTATTATTATAGTATTATTTTATCTACTATTTTTTTCCCATATAACAATAATAAATAGTTAAGTTTTGACCTTCCTTATTATCATCTCATTCTATGGGAATCCCAAAGAATTTTTCCAACTTATGAAAACCTTCTCACATAGGTTGGTACCTACTGACTTGTTTTGGTAAAGCTGGGTCTCCTGTGACCAAAATGTAACAAAACATGTTAACATTTTGCTTAGGCTAATCACATGTAGCCAAACAGCTAGGCCACACCCCCATTTTGTTAGAAAAACATATTAGATGTTAGAAATAGCAAAAATATGGTTGTAGGAGACCAGGCTTAAATATTATGTTTATGATTTTAAATGGTGAAGCGTTTAGTTAAAAAATATGTTGTGACTTGTGCGTAATCTGATAGATGTTTAACAAGTTTGAACCTCATTTAATTTCAAAAATAGCCGATGTTCCTTCAAATATAATAGTTTCCTCACAGATTACTGTGAAGAATTAATTATTAAATTGACGACATCTGTGGTCTAGTGGTTCGAGGGTCGGACTGCTGATCACGAGGTTGTGGGTTCGATTCCCATAGGCCACAAATATTTGTGTGATGAACATTAGTGTATGTGTTGGTCTGGGTGTTTCCTATGTATTATTATAAGTATGTAGGTATTTCCAAAAAAAAAAGGATATAATTATTATATCCATTGTATAGTACCCATAGCACAAGCTCTGCTTAGTTTGGGACTAGGTGGTGCTGTGTAAAAATGTCCCAAAGATATTTATTTATTTAATTAATTATTAAATAAACCAATTTAATTAAGTGGGTACTAAATATTTATAGAAAAAATCACTACCCTTGTGTGAATTGAAATATCCATCATACTATTTTTTTCATACACATTTTAAAAGAACATTGATAAGTTTACATTTTTTTTTT
The DNA here is from genome assembly GCA_949699075.1 of Asteroscopus sphinx. NCBI lineage: Eukaryota > Metazoa > Arthropoda > Insecta > Lepidoptera > Noctuidae > Asteroscopus > Asteroscopus sphinx. The sequence goes on from OX453013.1 coordinate 21,760,445, forward strand.
ATTACCTTTGCGACAAGGAATTCACATAAAATACATCATCATGATCCAAAGCTTTTGTGAACCCACTGCAGGCCATAAGCCCTCCCTTTTACACCAATTTCCCTGTGTTGTGCCAATGTTGTCCACATTATTTCAACAGTGTGAACTTGGGTCATAGACCTATCTAGCTATTGGTCTTCTGCTGATACGTCGTTTTTTATTCTTATTGAATTTTTATCTGGCTGTTATGTCATCTGAGTGTCTAGGGCAAGTTTGAAACTTACGCATTTGCAACTTTCATTAATAAATTAGTAGCACCCCTGGTGCAAGGCGGAACTACTGACTTATTATGAATGAAAGTCAACACATTTGACGGTGTAAGTTTCAAACTCTGAATCAGCACTCTGATGTTAAGAGATAGTGCGGGTGATGTTGGTGCACATGCCCATCAAAAACTTATTAACTCTTCCTTCAGATATACTCTGAAAATAATTACTATTTAAAACTGAAACTTATTATTGAATTATTTTAAGGGGACCATTCAGCTTGGTCCGCCGCTGTGTGCATCGGCAGACTGGCCAGCAGTTTGCAGTAAAGATTGTTGATGTTGCTCGCTTTACTGCCAGTCCCGGACTTAGTACTGCAGGTAAAATATTTCTACATTGTTTAAATGGTGATTTATGTATGGCATTGAGACTGTAGGAAGTTGTTGATGGTGAATTAATTGATTTATTTGGTAGGCCGTGACCTAATAGAAACGAACATTAGTCAACCACTGATGCAATGGGCTCATTAAAATAGGCTTATTTTGATGATTCAATTACAACAGTCAACAAAATAGAAGTAATTACAATAATATAATAGGGTGTTTGTTTATTGAGCTATTATTATTATTATTTTGGAAAAGAGGTAAGGTCTATGCAAGTCCCCTATGTCACTGCGACCTAAAAGATCTATTGTAATGCCTCTAATAGTATACTACAGCACCTCTCCAAGCCGCAAGCCAACCATAAAGTCGACTGTAGCCTTGGGGTTTGAGGATCTGATCTCATCAGCTGAGATTGTGTGGCCTCCAAGATGCTGACTTCTAATGTGGTGCACTGCATCACATTCGCATAGGATATGAATGGGCGTTTCGTCCTTTTCGCGACAAAATCTGCAAACTGTGATATCTGTGAGGCCCATCCTGTGTAGATGTTTGTTCAGTTTACAGTGCCCTGTAAGGGTTCTAGTCAGGATCCTTATATGGTTCCTGTTAAGCGAAAGCGCTTCTTTTGTAAATCTCTTCCTGAAGCCTACTAGAAGCGCTTTCGAGTGCTCTTGGCCTGGGGTTTTTTTCCAAAGTCTAATGCTTTGATGAGTTCCCCAGTCCTTAAGATTAGCCGAGGTGATGCATTTCGGAACCCCACAAATTGGCTCCGGCCCTACAGTGGGGCATTCCGCACCAGCTCTAGCGAGTTCATCAGCGGCTTCATTACCCCTAATTCCGCAGTGCCCAGGTACCCATCCTAGTGTCACAGAATTTGTTTTTCCTAGCGAATTTAGTAGCTGGACACACTCCTTGATAAGCTTGGAGTCGATTTCCTCTGATTTTAAGGCCATTAGGACTGCCTGGCTATCAGAGAATATAAATATTCGCCTTTTTATGTAGGCCCTTTGCAGGCTTTCACGGATACAACCAATGATGGCAAATAATTCCGCTTGAAATACGGTGGTATATTGACCTAGGTTAGCGAATTTCTTAACCTTTGGTCGTCCTCCGTGGAATCCAGCTCCTGCCAGACCCCCTTTCTTTGATCCGTCGGTAAACCAAACAACGTCAGTGGACTGATATTTGCAAGGCATGTCGTCCTCCCACTCAGACCTCTGAGGTATAAATACCCTTTATTGAGCTATTACTCAAAATAACAATTTTTAAATTTAATTTTGAAGTAAGAATTAAAAATATCACGGTTTGTTAAAAATTGATAAAATCAATGACAAAATAGAAGAGATATAGTTTGTACGTTTTTGGAGGAGGCATTTTCTGTCCTTTTTGTGCAAAATGGACATTGTACTGTGTGTTGGTGATAGCGTTGTTGAGTTATGACATCAGAGGGCAGTAGTGCTGTGTCTGTCTAGTTTTTTTTTTTAAATGCTTATTATTTAGGCATTGTAAAAATTATTTCACTCCTTTTGTCATTGTTGACCATATTTTTATAATAGTTTTGTATATTCTTACAAAAAAAATAGTGTAATACCGTATTAAGAAGGTTCTTCAACGAAAATTTTACCATTTACATTCACTACAATTACATGTCTTAGATAAAAACTGACCTTCCTCAAACCTGCTTACCTGTTGAATTCTTTATTACAAACTATACTTTGCCGGCGGCTTCGCCTGCATACTCAAATAAAATATAGCCTATGTTGCTTCTGGATAAAATAGCTTTCTAATGGTGAAAAAATTATTAAAATTGGTTCTGTAGTATCAGAGTTTATTGATTACAAACAAACAAATCTTTCCTCTTTATAATAATAGAGTATTATATTGTAAAATTAATTTAAATTAATTTCTCAAATTCTCTGTACTGGTGTTGTGTTTAAATTGTGGAATGAAAAAATCGCTCACGAGCAGGTTTCGAACCTATGACTCCTGGTTCAGTATGGCAGTGCTTTAGCCACTAAGCTACCATGAACCCTGCTTGTGGTATCGAATTTAACTTCCACTCGGTACGTCTTTGGGTGACGTCAGCGTCATTAAGAAACAGTGATTCCTTAACCAACTCGACTAACTTTGCAGTTATTTCAAAGTCGAATAGACATGACAACCTATAAAAAAAAAAAAAAAAAAACCACAATTTAACTCTTTAGATTTCGCTTCGAATGCGTAAATGCGTTAAAAATAATAAAATAATTGGTGTTGTGTTGTTTTATTATCTAGTAACATTCAAATTACTGTTTGGCACTAAAATGATTGCTTGGTGCTTCCAGATTTGAAACGTGAAGCTACAATATGCCATATGCTGAAGCATCCTCATATTGTGGAGCTGTTGGAGACATACAGCTCTGAAGGAATGCTCTACATGGTCTTTGAATAGTAAGTTTTCTTTTAAGTATTTATATGTATTTTTTTCATTGATACTTATTAGGTAAGTGTTATTAGATACACACAAAGCACTTAAAACTAAGGCTAAAGTGGAATGTAGTATTTTTGTGGGTGATAAACCTTATCAATTTATCCAAAACAGTGGTTCTACTTTGGGCAGAAAAAAAATCGAAATTCGATAAAACAGTTTTGTTTGGGAATGTTATTATCATTTTAGATTAACTAAGAACTTGATAACATTCGTCTAGAGTCTAGAATTGCTTTATCTACCTGTGAAACAATCAACATTTAACTGTGTATAGTTTTCTTTGTACAACTCGATTTCAAATTTTTTACCTTGATAAAAAGTGACACCTGGGAGTTCTAATCCTGCATTTGTAGTGAAAATTTCTGTACACTAAGTGCTAAGAATAAAGCAATATGAGTTAATAAACAACAATATTTAACTGTTTAGAATTTTTATATAAGCAGATTAACAAAAATTTAATTAAGCTAAAAAAGAAAACAAAATGCTTAGTTATTATCACATCTCCTTTTACCTTAATTCATTTGGATATTTTGTGTTCAACATTCAAGTGTGTACAAATCTGTTTTGTGAATTTTTTGACTCATCCCCTATTACTATATTTACCTTGGTCATAGAATATACACTAACGACAAGAAGCATGTGTGATCGTAAAATTGCTCGCGGCTATGTGTGCGGGTCGGGGCGAGCGCGGGGCCCGTGCGCGGTGTGCGGCGTGTGGAGTGGGCAGTCTCTCGGCTGCCTCAGCCAAGGCCTATTGCATTCACGCGCTCGCTCAAGGTCACCGGCGAGCGAGCTCACACGTACACGGAGTGTCACCACTGTGCCTTGGTACCACAGATTAGTATTCAATAAAAAGAGGATGTCACTATTTTTGGGTTAAAAAAACATTGTGCATCGTTCCAAATAGAGTAAATGGCCATCTGAATTATGTCAGCAAAGAACTGAGCTACTAGTACTGCTTTAGCAGTACCATTTAATTCTGTTAATATTACCTGATATAAGTCAGGGGGAATAATTTGTTGCTCTTATTTTCAGTATGGACGGCTCTGATCTCTGCTTTGAAGTGGTCCGCAGAGCCACTGCTGGATTTGTCTACAGCGAAGCTGTTGCATGGTGAGTTATTTAGTTAATTGTCTTTGGTTTATAATGTCAAATGGTTCCTGGCATTGAACAGCCTGATTCCTCTTTTCTTTGAGATATAGCAAGCCCTTAGCAGCCTAAGTAAAAACATCTAATTTATGTAAGTGTGTCCTTAAAAACCTCGGTAGCATAATTTAAAAAATAAAAAGTGTCCAGCAATTTCTATTATTGTCCTGTTGGACATTACCGGCCTGTTATTTCGTTGCGTACGGAAAAGAGCCGATTGTTGTATTCTTTTTTTTGAATAATGAACCAATTTCCGAGCAAGTGGGAGAAAAATAACTTATTCGTCTTTCCCTTTCCAGCCACTACATGCGCCAGATTCTGGAAGCTCTCCGCTACTGCCACGAGAATGACATCGTTCATCGTGACGTCAGACCTCACTGTGTTCTCCTGGCCGGTCGTGATAACTGCGCCCCGGTCAAGCTGGGAGGGTTCGGCGTAGCTGCCCAATTGCCGACGCCGACTGCACATCGAGCCCCGCCTGGTACGAAGTAGTATAGTCTTCATCATAATCATCATCAGCCAATTACTGTCGCACTGCTGGGCATGGGCCTCTTCTCAGAATAAGAAGGTTAAGGCCTTAGTTACCATGCTGGCCTAGTGCGGGTTGGTGGACTATACACACCATCGAGAAGTAGTATAGTAGATAACTAGAATTATTTTTCTAGCTAGGCCACCCATCGCATTGCATCTAGCAATGGAAGTAGTTGTTATGTAAATGAGGACTTTATCGCTAGGCCTCGCGAGTTCATTCGGTATTGGATTAAAAAAATGCTGTCTCTATCGGCCACGAGACTCAACCCGCGCTCGGTCTGAGATAGCATTTGTTTGTAAACCGAGAAAAAAGTCGCCGTTAATTTGCGCGCGCGTTCTATCCGCTCTTGCAAATGCGTAGAAGTTTCGCTTCTGTCGGGCATTCCCCGACACCACCCGTTTTTATTGAAACTACGAGTTTTTGAGTAACGTGTCATTTTAAAATTTAATTATTTGATGGGAAACTGATTAACCACAACCCCCGATATTACTTAATATACCCTGTTTACAAATGTCATCGAGTTTGATTAGTTATTGTCCCAAATAGAATCGAACTCTGTTTTGTACCGAGCGCGCTCGCGGTAAAGTCCTTTTAACAGAAAAACCTAAACTGGTTTATGTTCTACACTGTATCTGCCAAATGTATGTATTTTTTTAAATGGAAAATAAATAAATAACATGGCGTGATGCGACATAACGTGCTACCGAGCTAGGACATACGAGTTATTTGCTCAGTTTGATTTCAAGTCTATAAGACATTTTGAAATACACGTCGAAGAGGACATCCACTACTTTAAATAAATAAATTTATAAGGTCGATCATCATAATCATTGGTAAAGTGCCTTCTATGTGTGGCTTGGCCCTGTGGCTTAAAGATGGGCACTGACGATGCATCCATTCGGACGCTATTTTAATGAGTACTTCCAAAAAAGCTTGACTTGTCCTAAAAATAACATACGTTTTCAATATTCACGGACAGATTTTGGAATGCAGCCACGCTATCGGACTGTTGGATGCATCGTCAGTGGCACCCTTAATAGCAACGCTATGTCGGTTGTTTTTAGGGTTGAGTATAATTGTCGGAATCTAATAGGCCCGTTTTGACACATGTCAAAATGTTTTTGATGTAGTTAAAAACGAAATTTGGCAAGTGTAATCTGTTTCACGGTTGATAAAGATTTGTGCAACATGCAATACTTGTGGCTTTGTTGAGTAATTTAATAGATTTTGGATATAACTCTTACACAAAGCTATAATTTGTCTAAATATTTCTAACTCAAGTAATAGATGGAAATATTTTTTGTTTGGTTAATTTGGTGCCTAATAAAATCGCGCCAATATAGCTAAAATACAAAAATTCTCGATTGATTGTAGTTTTCATGATTAGCGACTTTAGTTGCATTCATCACATTGCATGTTACACTACTCTGGGGGTCTATTCGCAAAATCGACAGCGACATAATCGAAACGACACGATAAACAGTGCTCCGAGTATATCGGACGTACCCTATTCTAATCAATTATCGGATGCTCTGTGGTTTATCGAATTCATAGACAAATATTGTAAAAAATAAATAAAGTCGTAAACATCGTTTGGAGTAAATGAGTCTAAAACATGGTGTTTGACATCCAAAATAAGAGAAATACTGTCTATGCTCTCGCTATTAGTGCCAGCGCGTTTTTAAATAGTTATTTATTAGGTCTTTTGGTTGGTTGTCAAATTCAAATATTCGACAATGAAATTTTTACAACTAAGAGTATGGTTACGCCTCTCTTGTATATTACCGTACTCTGTGGTTACGACCGATTATTATCGATTAGTTTCCTTAGTTGCTTCGTATAAAGTATGAACGATAGAGAAATTGACGTTGTTTCCGAAAGGCCGATCAACACAAAAATTAACTAATTGGCTGTCAAATTCCATGTCAAGTATTGTAATTGGTTGTTAGTCTTTTTACTTACCAGTAGCTGACATTAGATTTTAAATCATTAATCAAATTAATCACTTTCCAGAAATTTGACTTGGTGTAGTTTCGACAAGACAAATGTCACGATACGACTATCGATTTTGCGAATAGACTCCCTGTTCTCACCTGTCGAGTTATTTTCGATAATTTGACTTGTCTACCAAGTTGATGACAGTAGGTTGTATTATACAGAACTGGTGATGGACACTCGCCCGCTAATGGGTCCGATGGGACAAGCGTATCTCAAATCAGACGAGTACGGTAAGACGGATACCGACTGTGCCCTAACTGCATGGACATGTGCCACTGTTATCAGCACTATGTCTTCATTCACCACAAAATAGATGGTGCATGGCTCACATAGGTGAAACATGCAATATCATGCTCACAAGGAGATACTGAGGCCTTACTTCCGACAGGTTCTAGATCTGAACCAAATTGAGCTAATGTTGATTCCTAGAGGAACTCGAACTCAAATTTGATTGATACAGAACTCGATCCAATCGGGAGTGAGGCCCCTGAATTAAACAAAAATATAGCGGAAGCTTGCTATAATAGTGAGAGAGTCAAGAATGATCTGCCAAATACCCTTGTATTTGCAAATATTCTTTAGTTACATAAGGTTTGGAGAATCCTTGAGAAATATTTCTTCAAAGCTAATAAGGGTATGCCCAGCAGTGAGGCGACGTTCGTAGAATGCAGCAAATTAACATCCCCGGAAATACACGTAATTATACAGTACACATCTACTTGTATAAGCGAATAGGCGATTGATTTGGTGCCTTACCCAGTACCTAAGCATATTCTATCTGCCTATCAACTCGGCTTATCGCAGTCCACTGCCGGACATAGGCCTCTTCCAAGTTGCGTCACAACATATTATTATACAACGTTTAACCGAAAGGGTATATCTATCCGAAAGGGGTGAAGAGTACATCTGGTATAGAATCTCTATGCAAAACCTCTGCCAAAATAAGTTACTTGAAAAAGTTTCCCAATTTTTTTATTTCATAGGTTAATATATTGAATTCAAATCATAAAAAAAACAGATCACTGCACTACGAATGTCATTATCTTTTCACGTCAGTTGCTAATATTAAGATATAGGTGCTAGTGATGTTTAAATTTCTGTTTGAAGCGTTTGATTTCTTATATTGGAATTTCTCCTATGTTCCTAATATGTAGATTTTTGTTTATAGTATAGGATGGCGAAATGAGCTAAAGGCCCACCTGATGTTAAGCGGTTACCTTTGCCCATAACAACTTCAATACCACCTAGGCTGTTACCTAAATGGTACCGCAAGTCGGTTCGCCAAACTGAGACATGAAGATGGAAAGTCTCATGTGATTGTAATTTCACCGGTACCCGTACACTTCAGACCGAAACACAGCAATGCAAGCATCACTATTTGGCGGAAAAGAAGATACGGTGGTAGTACTTCCCCGAACGAGCTCTTTCTCAAAGGAGCTCTACTACTACTAAAAAGATAAAGGATTTAAAACCCTTGCCAATTGCCCATCCAAAGAAGTCATGCACTTGATATGTATACACCCTTTCCTTTACACGTTGTAAATCTGCCTATAGCCATACCGTAGCAAATATTTCTGCGTGAGCTTGTTATCGCACGTTGTCAGGAGTGATCCAGTACCTTCTAATTTTGTGACATGTCGCTTCCGATCCCCGATTCGAAGTGCTGATTCCGAGTTTGAAACATACGTTATCGCTATCGAAAACGCTACCGAATGTGTCGATAAATAGTCCCTACTAGTTTCCGCCGGAGGCGCTACCAATTTATTAATGAAAGTCGACGCAATCGATCGCGCATACGTAGGTTTCAAACTCTCACGAGGTACTCTAAATATTTTCGATAAGCAGCTGTCGGTTTGTTATCTCGTTTCATCTACGATTGACGTAACAAGTGAAAAAGAGATAACAAACCGAATGGGTCGACAACTCATCATCCTCCTGCCCTTATCCCAATTTATTTGGGGTCGGCGCAGCATGTTTTTTTCTTCCATACATCTCTATCAGCCGTCATCTCTGTGTTTACTTTCTTTCTATTCATATCATCTTTCACACAATCCATCCATATTTTCTTCGGTCTCCCTCTTTTCTTATAGCCATCAACATTCATACTTAAAACTTTCCTCGTAACATGCTCCTCATTCCTCCTCATCACATGTCCATACCATGATAGTCTGTTGCTACTTAACTTCTCTGTCACTGGCGCTACTTTCAGACTCCCTCTTACATATTCATTCCTTATCCTATCCATTCTCGTTACACCACACATTCCTCTTAACATTCTCATCTCAGCTGCATGCACTTGCCTTTCATCGACAACTGTTTATCGAAAATGTTCTGAATCGTGGAGCCGATCACAGTATTAACCGGTTTTACGTATTGGCACTTTTTGTTCATAACACCTTGTTTTTCATCGTTCTGAATCCCTACTTCTGGTATTGATGTTGTCCACACATAAATTACAACTATCTAAAACAGATAAAATATTTGTATGATAAAATTGATGACATAAAATCAAGCAGTCGCCAGGAAGCACCATGAAGTTGTACCACTTTCACGTAGTTTGTGGTAGTGTTATAAAGTGACAAATGACGTCATGAACCCGTACTATGACCTTTTTGCTTACCACACGTGCTTAGTACTAACGCATATCGATGGTAACAAAATCAGTTTTAGCAGAGCTTGTTTTGTATGAAAGGACATTGATAAAAATAGCCTTAAACTGTTACAAAGATGAACAATATACGAAAATTACATGCGAATTTTTTCGTTTCATAATATATATTGTATTTAATGCGGACAGTACAAGAACCATTTTTCATATTTTAAGGAGTATCAATACATTATTGACGTAACCGGATAAAATTGTATCATACATGATATCTGTGTATCATCCATATTTTTATTTCGATACTCTATAGTCTATGATTCAATATTATATACTCCTTTTCACATAAGAAATTCTAAAAAATTGGCATCGACTGACAACTTGCCGACAATGTAGGTTGTTTGACATAACAAAAAAAGCAAAACATGACATCAAAATAGCACAGATATCTGTGATTATACGTGGGACACTCAGAAAGTTTTGCGAAACTAAAAAAAATTGTTCTATACGTACATATATTTTTATCAAATCTTTTCAAAGTACTTTCCACCAGCCTCTATACAAAGATTCATGCGCCTAAACCAGTTTTCAAAACACTTTTTCCAGTCCGCCGCAGACACCTCGTTTACAGCCTGCTCGAACGCAGCCAGCGCATCTTCCGGCGACGAAAATTGTATCCCTTTGAGCTGATTTTTTATTTTTGGGAATAAAAAGAAGTCACACGGTGCTAGATCAGGGCTGTAAGGAGGGTGACCCAGGAGTTTGACTGGCGTGCTGTCCAGGAAGTCCCTCGTTTTGAGTGCGGTGTGCGCAGGTGCATTGTCGTGGTGGAGCAGTAGCCCGCGGAGCCCTGTGTTTGGTCGCTTGTTGCTTATAACAGAGAAAACTTCTGGCAAACATTTGGTAGTATACCATTCGGCATTAATGCTTCTTTGATCCCGTAAGGGAATTGATACCAAGTGGCCAGTCAAATTAAAAAAGCTAGCGATCAAAATCTTACCCCCGCTTCTAGATCGCTTCACTTTGGTAGGCGTTGGCTCATTTTGAAACACCCAAACAGTCGACTGGCGCTTGGTTTCTGGGTCGTATTGATAAATCCAGGACTCATCACCTGTAACGATGTCGTAAACACGCCGAGACGAGCCTGCTTCAAATTTGTTAAGCATATCACGGCACCATTCCACCCGGGCCTGCTTCTGAGCATCGGTGAGGTTGTGCGGCACCCAGCGTGATACTATCCTCCTCACGCGAAGATGGCTGTGTAGAATCTCGTGAACGCTTCCCGATCCAATCTTCAATATGTGTTGAATCTCCTGATATGTAATTCGCCTATTGTCTTGGATTAAATTTTTCACTGCTAGCACGTTTTCTTCGGTAACAGCCGTCAAAGGGCGACCGCTTCTTTCGTCATCCCCCAAAGTTGGTCGACCGCGCTTGAATTCGTTATACCAACGATACACGGTTGCCTTGGAGGGGCCTTCATCCATGAATGCCATTTGAAGTCTATCGTACGATTCATCCGGTTTCAGGCGACACTTGAAATCGTATAAAATCATAGCTCTAAAATGTTCCCGGCGCAGATCCATATTTCAGTGAGACACAATACTTTGAATTAACTCGCAAAAAATGTGGAGGGAAATTTTGAAATTGGAACTTACTTATTTTTACTTATAAATAATCATATTTTCGAAAAACATTATAACTGGCCAGTCTCCCATATATAAAAACTTTTTTTCGCAATACTTTCTGAGGGGCCTGGTATGTGTCAAAATAGTAAATATTTAAAAAATCTAAAATTATATTTAGTACTGTCCGTGTTTATGAATGTATTGCAATACATTGGCTTCATTGAATTGTATATGGTGAGCATCAACTTTAATTTGGAACGCCTTAAGGCGGAGTCACTAAGGATCTTTAGCAATGTCCTTTACACACTGAGCTAATTCCGCTTATAATGGTTTTGTTACCATTGATATGCGGTTGACTGTACATAGTAAATAATAATGTTACTTTATAAAAAAATTAGATTAAAAATGATAAAATTAAATTAGTAGTTTAATATAAGTTGTGTATAATAATTAAAAAAATATACTTAATTAATCACGCTGCTAAGTAATATTTGCACCTAATCCTGTGTCAATTTTATTGATGCACTTTTCAATTAATTAATATTCTTATTTAATAACGCACTTACCTATGTAAAATGTCTGTCTTAACTGGTGATGGTTTAACAAAATGTTCTGAATAATTATTATCTGTGATAGAAAACTTGCCACTGCGATAAATCTAAATAAATAATAAATAATCAACCACTCATAGAAAGTCAATAATTGATCAGTATGACTCAGTGTTACATAACAAGAAAGGGGCGTTTAAACGATAAGCATAAATTGATGCAGTGTTTTTTAATTAACGCACATAAGCACGATTTTTATTTTAAGCATTTAATGCTATCTGCTTATTTCTAAACTTAAAATACTCCACCCTGTTTTGGTCATTTATTGAAATCAGAGACATCTAGAATAATATTCTGGTAAGTCGTAGGTTGCTGGCTATGATCTGTGATGCCTAACTGAATTTATTCATGACCGATAGATGTCGCTTAGTGCAATTTTAATCGATAAACTTATACTAGTACCGAGTCGAACGGTAAATCGGAAACGAAAAAGGATTGAGTTCTAAAACAGATCTTAATATTAGGGACATAAGATTGTTTTTTCTCTTTTCCTAAATGCCATAAATATCTTCACAAATCGAATTTATGTTATTTAGATATAGATAGATCAGTAAAAAAACATCACTCATTTCGCTAATTCACCCTACTGTCATCTTTTTTTCGCAGTTGCAAGTTAATATCTTAAAGTTATTTATAAAAGGATAAATATAAGAAGGACATGTTTGAATCACGATAACTTTATCAAAAGCAATAAATACGTGGGACACTCAGAAAGTTTTGCGAAACTAAAAAAAATTGTTCTATACGTACATATATTTTTATCAAATCTTTTCAAAGTGCTTTCCACCAGCCTCTATACAAAGATTCATGCGCCTAAACCAGTTTTCAAAACACTTTTTCCAGTCCGCCGCAGACACCTCTTTTACAGCCTGCTCGAACGCAGCCAGCGCATCTTCCGGCGACGAAAATTGTATCCCTTTGAGCTGATTTTTTATTTTTGGGAATAAAAAGAAGTCACACGGTGCTAGATCAGGGCTGTAAGGAGGGTGACCCAGGAGTTTGACTGGCGTGCTGTCCAGGAAGTCCCTCGTTTTGAGTGCGGTGTGCGCAGGTGCATTGTCGTGGTGGAGCAGTAGCCCGCGGAGCCCTGTGTTTGGTCGCTTGTTGCTTATAACAGAGAAAACTTCTGGCAAACATTTGGTAGTATACCATTCGGCATTAATGCTTCTTTGATCCCGTAAGGGAATTGATACCAAGTGGCCAGTCAAATTAAAAAAGCTGGCGATCAAAATCTTACCCCCGCTTCTAGATCGCTTCACTTTGGTAGGCGTTGGCTCATTTTGAAACACCCAAACAGTCGACTGGCGCTTGGTTTCTGGGTCGTATTGATAAATCCAGGACTCATCACCTGTAACGATGTCGTAAACACGCCGAGACGAGCCTGCTTCAAATTTGTTAAGCATATCACGGCACCATTCCACCCGGGCCTGCTTCTGAGCATCGGTGAGGTTGTGCGGCACCCAGCGTGATACTATCCTCCTCACGCGAAGATGGCTGTGTAGAATCTCGTGAACGCTTCCCGATCCAATCTTCAATATGTGTTGAATCTCCTGATATGTAATTCGCCTATTGTCTTGGATTAAATTTTTCACTGCTAGCACGTTTTCTTCGGTAACAGCCGTCAAAGGGCGACCGCTTCTTTCGTCATCCCCCAAAGTTGGTCGACCGCGCTTGAATTCGTTATACCAACGATACACGGTTGCCTTGGAAGGGCCTTCATCCATGAATGCCATTTGAAGTCTATCGTACGATTCATCCGGTTTCAGGCGACACTTGAAATCGTATAAAATCATAGCTCTAAAATGTTCCCGGCGCAGATCCATATTTCAGTGAGACACAATACTTTGAATTAACTCGCAAAAAATGTGGAGGGAAATTTTGAAATTGGAACTTACTTATTTTTACTTATAAATAATCATATTTTCGAAAAACATTATAACTGGCCAGTCTCCCATATATAAAAACTTTTTTTCGCAATACTTTCTGAGGGGCCTGGTAAATATGAAAAACAAAAAGGTGAAATCGGGTATTTGTGAATCTTAACAAAACTTACCCGATTTTATCCTACCCTACAATTAATTGAAACAATATACTTATCGACCACATTTTGCAGGTCGCATCGGAACTCCCCACTACATGGCTCCCGAAGTGGTATCATCCCAGCTGTACGGAAAACCCGTTGATGTATGGGCAGCCGGTATATTATTACATGTCCTACTGGTCGGGTATCTGCCCTTCACCGGGACTAGGGAGCGACTGTTTGAGGCTATTTGCCGTGGACGATTGAGGGTAAGTCAGTATTAACTTTAATATTATTTGTAACAAAAGTTGTATCTTGGCGGACCCTGGCAAAAGCGGGGAGTATGTACAGATAAAAAAGGTTTAAAAAAAGCTCTCGAAGTGGTGACTTCATAGTTGTATGGGCAACCGGTATACTGTTGCATGTCCTACTGATCGGGTATCTGCCATTCACTGGGACTAGGGAGCGACCGTTCAAGGCTATTTGCCGTGGATGATCGAGGGTAAGATTTTGTTTAACCCTAAAGATAAGTATGATCGTGCTCTTCTTTTATGCAAATCTTTCATTTTAAACATGGCGTCTTCGTCCCCATCTTCATTATTTTTACTAGACGGTTAAAATAACATCATGAGAAAGTACTGCCAAATTCGCTACATTTTGCTTTATACGTAGGAAGGCTTGGCGCAGGGAGAATGCTGTTATTAGTCTTCTTGATAAATTCTACATTTACACCCATGACGAGGAAGGCATCATTTACACTGTCGGGAACCACACACACACAACATATATGTATAACCTATGTTAACGTCCACCACCACCACGAACGCTGCATGCTTTCGAAACGTCAGGAAAGCCAATTTAAATAATATACGCGATTTAATCCGGTTAAACTTTGTTTTATTATTATAATATGTTAACGTCGTTCATTCTTTGGCAGTTTGATGCACCTCTTTGGGATGATGTCAGTGACGCTGCTAAGGATCTGGTCCAGCGAATGTTAACTGTAGACCACACTCAGAGAATCAACATACAAGAAGTCCTAAATCATCGCTGGATAAGAGTATGTACTCAATAAGATCTATCTGCACACTTTAAAATTTGTTATTTATTTTGTTTGTTATTAGTGAAAGCTGTCGTTTGAGTTTTTAGGGTTTCTAAATACTCAAACGACACCTAACTTTAAGAGGTTCTTAAAAGTCGTTTTGTCGCTTTAAGGGAAATGTAGCAGCCAAGTGGCGCCCGCATCAGTAAAAATATTATTACTCGCTGAATACATCATTTATCGAAAATTATTTTTAACAATTGAAGTAGGTACAGGTACTGTAGTTTAATTAGAAACTATTAACTCTGTAAATTATATTTTACTATTGTACTTCAATCGATAAGAAAGGATTTTCGATAAATGATGTAGTTAGCGAGTAATATTTTTTTACTGATGCGGGCGCCACTTGGCTACTACATTCCCCTTAAGAGTTTCTTAAAAGTAGTTCTGTCGCTTTAATGCACTTTAGAGTATCAGTGACAGCATGAGACTTAAGGGCCACTTAAGATTGAGTTGCATTTGAGTATTTGTCGGTATGTGTCGTTGTTGGCTAAAATTCTATTAAATATTTTTGATTGCTTCTGTTCTTTCTTAAATAAAAAATAACTGAAAGTAAGGAAGGTTAATACAACAAAAGTTCCATTACTCTTTTAATGATACGGAAAAAATTACAAAAGTAGAAGGAAGCATATTTTCCACTTAAATCGAGTAATAATATTCTGCAGGATCGTGAAAAGCAGAACCGCATCCACTTAAGTGGTACAGTGGAAGAGCTAAAGAAGTTCAACAGCCGCCGTCGCCTCCGCGCCGCCACCTTGGCCGCGGCCGCTGCTGATGATGAAGAGGATGAGGAACAGCCTGCGAGGCGCGCAGTTATGTTAGAAGAAGCTAATGCTGCCGGTGAGTTAGATTCCGCATAGAAGGAGACGGGGAAGAGAATGGAGGGGGTGTGTCCATAGACCAAATTCTTACTTACTTACACTTACTCCGCTGGCACAGCGACCCAAAATGTGTCTTGGCCTCCGAAACGAGAGAAACGAGAACGAGAGAACGCCACTTGCCGCGATCTTTGACAGTATTTCGCCAATCACTGCCTCTGATCTCCAGAAGATCGCCTGCCACCGGATCGCTCCAGCGATATCTAGGGCGACCGACCGGGCGTCGCCCTTTCGGTCGACCCAGATAGGCCGTCTTCGCATCTCGATCTTCTCCCATTCTCTCCACGTGACCAAGCCAACGGAGTCTGTGAGCTTTTGCCTCTCCTATCACATTTGGTTCAGCCACGAGCTCTTCTAAGAGACCAAATTCTGCTTCCTGCTAATATTATAAATGCGAAAGTATGGAAATTTGTTTGTTTGTTCTTCAATCATGCTGAAACGGCTGCCGGAAATCCGGTCCTTTTCACCTAATCTAAATACATGTGGCACACAGATAGACTATATCCTGGATTATCGACATACCACGGGAGCTTAGACGTTGGCATCTGCTAGTTTCACATAATTTCGACCTCTGCTAGCTACATTCGATGCATGTAGCTACCACAAGGCACGTCACAGCTTTATGATTTAGCAGCTTAAGATATTGTACCAAAGACAATAGAAAAGGCATTTTTTTTCATCTTACACAATATGTCATTTAAGATGATTTTTGAATGACAAAAACTATCGAAAAGGTCCTAAAATAATAAAAGGCAATGAAAACTGAACAATGTGTTATGGAATTAAGGTTTATAATCAAATAACATGTAAATTATCTAATAAAATTGGCTGATGTATTTATTGAGGAAAACACTCAACATCCAGAACACAATGTCGATCTCGCTATTTGCTAATACATTCGATGGCAATGTACCGTTATGCTACTACAACTGTTACAAGGCACGTCGGAGTTTTTAAAGTAGCGGCTAATAAGAAGTCTGTTCCGCCATCTGACGACAGACTTACTAACTTACTTTATTTGCAAGGGCTCTTAAAGTAAGCTGGTGATATTTTACGGCTAGGCATCTAGATGGCGCTGTTTTAACTTTTGGGTTATCTCTTGTTTGGCGCCATCTAGTAAGATTATTTGAAACAACTTGACATTCTATTAATTTTCTAAAGATGGCGTACTGTAAATTTAGGGTGTAACTACATTTATTCAGCTCGATTCAGCTTTTGTCCATAGAAAACTCAATTTTTGTATGGAGATCGCGTCCGCAATCCGTAAAATGATGTTTTCTATGGACAAAAGCTGAATCGAGCTGAATAAGTGTAGTTACTCCCTAATTGCTCTGATATTTTCTACAGAAGAATCGTCTATGGTTGTCAAACAAAAGTTTAACAAAAATTCCATGTGGATTAATGTTCCATTAATTCTATAGTGAAATCGTAAAGATCGAAAAGTCTGTACATACATACAGCTTCTTTTCTGGCTACGGCTAGGCTATAAATAAGCAATAGAACACAAATTATCCATTTTAGATTTTTTTGTCTATCTGTCTGTCAGCTGTCTTTTTGTTACTTCA
The DNA here is from genome assembly GCA_949699075.1 of Asteroscopus sphinx. NCBI lineage: Eukaryota > Metazoa > Arthropoda > Insecta > Lepidoptera > Noctuidae > Asteroscopus > Asteroscopus sphinx. The sequence goes on from OX453013.1 coordinate 21,777,619, forward strand.
TCACGCGAGAACGGCTGTACGGATCGCAATAAAACTTTACAGTTGTATTTCAACTTAATTGGTTCAGCAGATCTTACAGCTGTAGGGTACATCTTGAGCTCTCTACTGTTGGCAGTTGCATACAAAGTAGAGGTCATGGTTCTTGGTTTTTAAGATGTTAGTATTTTTTTGTATTTAATGAAGACCTATTTGATATCTGTGTATCACAGAAAAATATTTGATTTGATTAAAAGTAACACAAGGTAGGCTCCCCACAAGGTGGACCGACGACCTGGTGAAGGTCGCGGGAATCCGCTGGATGCGGAAGGCGCAGGAAAGGTCGTTGTGGCGTTGCTTGGGTGAGGCCTATGTCCAGCAGTGGACGTCTTTCGCCTGAAATGATGTAGATGATGATGATGAAAAGTAACAGAAAAATAATGTAATAATGATGTATTAATTTGTTTTCCTAATCCTAATAAAGCATTACTATGCCAAATATGTTTCCTAAAACGCAACTAGATGGTGTTAGTAGCAAAAAGAAATTACGTCATTGTGTTACAGTAATACGACACAATGTTATTTTCCGACCTTCATGCAAACGAATTCGCAGCCACTGTTAGAGTGCTAGTCTTCAATATCATCATAATTTCAGCCGAAAGACGTCCACTGCTGGATATAGGCCTCCCCCAAGCATCGCCACAACGACCGGTCCTGTGTCTTCCGCATCCAGCGGATTCCCGCGACCTTCACCAGGTCGTCGGTCCACATTGTGGGGGGCCTACCCACGCTGCGCCTTCCAGTACGCGGTCGCCACTCCAGAACTTTACTGCCCCATCGGCCATCCGTTCTGCGAGCAATTTGTGCCCCGCCCACTGCCACTAAAGTTTGGCAATTCTTCGGTAAAGTCAAAAGTCTTCAAAGTCTTCAATATAAATAAATAAATAAATATTTTTGGTACATTTTTACACAGCACCATCTAGTCCCAAACTAAGCAGAGCTTGTGCTATGGGTACTAGACAATGGATATAATACTTAAATCCTTTTTTTTGTAAATACATACTTATAACATAACATAACATCACGCCCGTATTTCCCCGAAGGGGTAGGCAGAGGTGTATAGTACACCCACATTTCGCCAGTTATGTTATAGTCCCATGTAATAGGGGGCAAGCCTATTGCCATTAACCGGGCACAAATCCATACTCCGGGCTGCTACTGAGAATTTCCTAATGAAAAAACCCAATAACACTTTGCCCGACCCGGGAATCGAGCCCACATACTTATAATACATAAGAAACACCCAGACCAAAACAAAAACTTATGTTCATCACACAAATATTTGTGTCATGTGGGAATCGAACCCACGACCTCGTGATCAGCAGTCCGAACCTCGAACCAGTAGACCACAGACGTCGTCGTATATAAATATTTGTTGCAGCTGTAAATCTGATCGTTGAGTCCCTGGACGATGTATCGGTGCTGCAGGACGGCCCCACGGTCATGGATCCCGATCTGTTCCACAGCGTACTTGATGATATTCAGCTAAGAGCTCTGTTGGAGGTAAGCAAGTGCAGTAAATTGATTTATTAGTTAACTGAGCTTAAAAAATCATGCTAATGGTCTTATGGCGCGGTAGTCAGCTTTGATCCGTTTCCACTCCATGACCTAATTTTAATATTATTCCGTAGAAGATATAGAAACTTACGATTATTGAAAAAAACATATGTAATGGAGTTGGATGCTTGTCAAGCGTTTTGTCGATAAATGACTTTATATCTTATGTCCTTGTCGTGAAGAACGACCATTGTACGATTAAGTATAATGCTAAGTTTACATGAACCTGGGGCGGTGTTCATCAATGTTTATCCGGCCAATTACACGAAAAATGTACTGGAATTGTAGATACACGGTTGTTTAACCAGATAATTATTATCGTTGGTGAAATCAAGTCTTAGTAACGAATGCTACTACTACTAATAATGACTAACAAGTTACTAATACTAACTATATACTAATAATAACTACTAATAATGCTATTATGTACTTGTCACTTACCTACTTTAAAACCAAGCTTGTAAACGGTTGAATTCGTGATAAGTATTAGTGAAAGTGAAAGTATCCGTAAATAGAAGCCGATCTTATTTACTAAGCGGCAAGCAGCTAATGACAATAACTAAGCTCGTGTAAATTTAACATGATGCGTGTGCGTTTGAAGCATGGTACTTTTACCAATTACGGATTTTTGAAATTAGATAAATAAATAAATATATTTTGGTAATTTTTTTACACGGCACCATCTAGTTCCAAACTAAGCAGAGCTTGTACTATGGGTACTAGACTGTAGATATAATACTTAGATACTGTTTTATTTTATTTAGATATACGACCGCATCGCTTCCACGGTAGTGGTGACCAGCGGTCGGGCCCCCGCAGCCGAGGGGCGGCAGAGAAGTCGACAGGCGTTAGAAGCCGCCACACGGCTGCGACACACCGGCCCCGCACCTGCCGCAGCCACCCCCGCCACCGCCTCCGCGATACACGAGATGAGGAAAGTGCTCGCACTGCCGCATATCAAGGTAACATATTTTTCTCCCACTTGCTCGGAAATTGGTTCATTATTCAAAAAAAAAGAATACAACAATCGGCTCTTTTCCGTACGCAACGAAATAACAGGCCGGTAATATCCAACAGGACAATAATAGAAATTGCTGGACACTTTTTATTTTTTAAATTATGCTACCGAGGTTTTTAAGTACACACTTACATAAATTAGGTGTTTTTAGGTACAAAATATTTATCATTATACAGGCTGAATGCGCATTTTTTTTTTCAAAACTTTGAACATAGAACAAGAACCGCGCGCGGGCGAATTGGTGTGAATGAAAATGAGATACTGTTGAATTAATTTGTGTTGTTTCCTCGCAAATGAGAGAAAAGTACTATACAAGTCTCGGCCGAAATAGCAATTAACGGCCGTTTAGTTAAAAATCACTTGGGAAGTACGAGGCGAAGCCGAGTACTTCCAAAAGACGCCTGAGTTTTAGAGGCGTTAAATTGACCAGATTGTCATCTCCCTGGGAAACGAGATTTAAGATCGAATTCGTCTGCTCTACCATGGCCTCTCGTAGAGAACAGATTTCCCGTTGGAGAATTAAGGCTTATGTTTAACTGCTTACCAAATGGAGTAAAAAATTACATCTAAAAATACATTTTCAACACGAAATGGGTAAATATTTACCATAATTTGACACATTATTTTATATTAAAATGTTACCTATATAGTTAAGTTTTAGAGTCAAATAAAGTACCTGACATAAAAAAGGTTATTGTTTTCTCACAAGTATAATACAGAATACTCCGTTCCATTGCTCTCTAGAAAGCGTGGACCTCATCTGATTTCTCCTTGACCATGTTTGAGAACAATATGTGCGAGAATGTGAAGAAAGCATACATCTATGAGTCTCCTCTTAGGGGACTGGAAGATCGCCCTTCATGAGATCTTTCATGGCCCAATAGCTTCTGGCATATTCAGTGCGTCTTGTAACTTATTTATTTTATCTTTCATAGAAAGAGACTATTTCACCCAAATTAAGGTACTCATTGGCGTAGTGAATATCCACACAATCTCCAAAAATTACTTTAGAAACATGCAAAGAAATTCGTGACGTTAATAATGTGTTAACTACAACTTCCGACAAAACAGCTAACCCATGTGTGACAAAGATACGGCTCATAAAATTACGAAAACAAAATATAAGTAATAAAACAACCCCACACACAGATGCCTAATACAAAGAATTCTTTACAAATGTAAACCGGGCATCACTCCAATAACCATACAAAGAGAAGTCAAAATTACATCCTACATTCGAATAAACGATGAGTACCTTCACACGGCTCACTTTACCTCCACGTCACGTGTACCGCAAAATCGTTGTACAGACAGAACCAATTTTATTGATCTTACGTATATTTACAAAATATTTCATTCCCTTACAAAAGTTTTATTAGAGCATACGTGTTTGGAATATAAAGGCAGGTCTTATTCAAATAAAATTCAATATCCATATCCTTGGTTGTTTATAACTTGGGGGCATAAACAACGAATGGTCTCTGAAGTAACTATCCGTAGCACGTAGACTAGATGATGGAGTCTTTATTTTGTAGATAAAGTTGATACACTGGTTTCTTGAAAACTTTTATTATTTTCGAGATTTTGAAATTGAATGTCAATGTTTGTTAGTTCTTATTTAAATATGCTAGAAGAGTATATAAGTTTGGTGCATACGTATAGGAGAAAACACGTATTTTATTTATTTAAACTTCATGCAACATGTGTACGTATTCCTGTTTACTTGGAGATAGTTCTTTCTTTAGAAATTCTGCTAATAATAAAACAATATTTAGAAGATCGTTGAATGTTGCTTTATATAGCGACTCATCTTTTGGCGCTTACATTATTATTCCTGATTAAACAACTCATTTTTTGTTGATAAAAAAATGTTTTACCAAGAAAACAAGGTACAAAATGAATATTTTTCATATTTTTGCCTTCTTTTCTTGTTAATTTTCAACCTAAAGATACACGAAAATCATTTCATTTTCTAAAACAAAAAACAGGTATCGTACGTAGAAAACGAATTCATATGAGTGTGTCAGATCATATTATACCATGTGCCTACAATATTTACTCGTCGGATGGCCTTGTAAATGTTTCATATAAAGGTGGAGACCGACCTTTATCATTCACTTGTAATGTAACGTGTAACTAAATGAGTATGACGGTACAGTGAATAAGAGCGAGAGCCCCGAATGTATCATTACGATCGAACACTCAGTAAGGTTACTTTTGTAAACAATTGGGGTCCACATAGGAGTAGGACTAATCTCAAACCGTACCTTTGAATGCAAAATTTGAGCCATTTTTAATGAAGCCATTAATCAAATAAAGTATTTAAATTATTAGTTTCTGTGTAGGTACAATCAGAAGCAATCATAACTGCCTATCGACGGATTTAAATCTGCCCAAATATCTGTCAGACCCAAGCCACGCAAATTAATATTATAATAATTGTGACAATGGGTTGTAGGGCCATCTCTTCTGTACATGACACATATTTATCCACTCCATCTATAGTCAGATAGCCATTGTTTGCGATTTTAAAACTGTCGATTGGCTGATGTTGTATTCTACCTTATAACTGTACTTGTTTTTTTATATACCCATTATTTCGAGTAGCCTCCGACTGGTCGGTCTTCGCCTTAATACGCCCGTTCCTCGTCATCTGCATGTTTCAGTGGGGTCACTATAGCTCACAATGACGGACAAGTTTCATGGGTGTCTTGGATTACTTATTCACGATTCGACTGCGACTTAGGACTGCGAATAGGAAATGCATTGTACAATATTGAGGCATGAAACTTTACGTTTATCTTTGGGGTTTTGTATTTATAGTTTTACCTTCACTGAAGGTAGTACACCTTGTATTTTTAATAATGTTATGGGATGGCTGAGATTTGCCGCACAAGTCTAGCGTATTTTGGCCTTACCGAAATAAATGCGTATCTTCTGTTGCCGACTCTTAAAGTAAATATTTTCATAGTTATTTTCAACTCTTTTGGAGCTGTTTTCGCTTTCAACTTTATAGGTACTATGTTATTAAAGAAGCTTGAATAGACATAAACTGACTAAACTGACGTGTCAGACGCAAGGATGCGTGGGTGCGCGTCTGTTCGAGTTAGGTGTTAAAAGTATGAATGTCGGTCGCCTTAAGCGCAAACCACACACAGAGCGGGTGCGGGTCGGGCCTGCGTTGGGTGGAGCGGGAGAGCCGCGCGCGGGTCGGGAGCCTCTCTGTCTGTAGTGGCGGGAGACACGCACGACTCCCGCGCTCCACCGACCGCGGGCCCGACTCGCGCCCGCGATTCGTGTGATCCATGTAAATACAGGTTAATATACCCGCCGCGGGCCCGACCCGGCCTGCGCCCGACCCGACCTGCGCCCGACCCGCACCGGCCTTGTGTGTGATTTGCGCTTTAATGTGTTTTTCCATCGTTGCGTCGTTGTTTCAATTCCATATCCAACTGTGCAAAGTCAACCATGCTTCTAATGAAAATCTTCTTGAGTCCCACTAAGAAATAAATCCTGGATCTAGCCTGTCGCATTTCTAAGTAAACTAGCATTTGTAAACCTGTTCTCGTACAAAATACGACAAAGGAAAACCGGTACTTGTTCTTCAAAATTCATGGTAGCACGACAGACTGGTACTGAAATGTAGATAAAAGTCTAGGTCGTGGCGTTGAATCTCAATATTGCTTCCTTTTTCTTTGTTGTGATAAAAGTTGATCATAAAATTTTACACCAGTATCGACTACCTGTAAGGTATTGGATTATTTACACATAATCTATTGATTAGGTAGGTACTTTGAAAGTGTGGGTGGAAGGGGGTTCGTCTACGGGTTTTCTTCATTACGTGGAGTGTGTTTGTCTTTCATAAAATTGAAGTGGTTTCAGTAGTGTTCAAGAGTATGAAGCCTGTGACGTAATTCAGTACCTAGATGATTTAAATTCGTATTATTCACAACAATACGGCTTTGTTTAATAACATAAAAAAAAACATTTACAGAATTACCAACATAAAGAGCTACAAAATTAATTCAGAGAAATCTCTCAGAATTTTCTCAGAAAGCCAAATTAAATCGATATAAAACAGTGTCCTCTTTTAAACTTACTGAAAAGTAAAAGTAGAAAATAACTTCCCTGGTTTCTCTTCCACTCTTGGATTATCAGGAAATTGTCTCGTAAAAAATGAAAGTGTAACTTAACACTCAATTTCCGAGTCCGAGTAGTTTAATAAAGAGATTGTACGTAACTGGGGCATGATCCGGGCGCTCTCGTTGCATTTTTTACTTTATTTTCTTTAGCGAGTCCATTCCATTGACACCTCTATGCACTTACGGTCCCTTTGATTCGTTCCCTCATGTGAATGGCGTCCGTTACGCCTGTTACAGCCCAATACATTGGCATCAGTATAGGTTTTATTGTATAAAAGTGTATGGTTCCCCTGTGGCTGGCCTGTAACACGAAAATCCAGATGTATTTGGATTTATAGTTTTAAAAGAGCAACGAGCAACGGATTCTGCAGTGCTATGACCGCTGAATGGTTTCTTGATAAATAAATAAATAAATACATTTTTTATTCATGCATAGAGATTGTAGTAAAAACATTAGCAATTTCTACAGAATAGGTGGGTACATTCATATCTTCAATCAAGTGGGTGAAGTGCTGTTCTCCTAGCTAGGTTATACAATAACCTGTATTAAGCAGTAACAGACCTCATCTTACCTTTCTCCTGATCAAACCAGGGACTTATTTTTGTAAATAAGTTCTTTTCGTTGCTTTTAATGAAAAAATAAATGCAATGCAGGAAATTTTTTAAAGATTTTTGATGCTTTTATTTTGAATAAGTGATAAAATTGCTCAAAAGGTGTAGCACAGCTGAGCGCTATCCAACCATCTCGTAAACTCAGACGAAGTAAAAGTTTTGAGATTATAATAATTTACTTGTGATTTGCTTTTAAAGTTAAAACCATCTCTTGCTTGTCTGCCGAGTGGAAGTATTTTTCCTCCGTTCTACTCTATCAAATCTTTGTCATTGCAATTGAGTTTGTAGAACTACATGTCGTAAGAGTCTTCTAAACTGTTAACACTAAAGCCTGAAGTTGAAATAAAGCATTCTATGAGACCTTCTTTAATGTCTTCATCAACCCAAATGGGTACAACCCAAATAAAAAAAATGTATTCACTACCTGCTTGATCAAAACTAAACAACCACCACGGTTGTGATACCATGAGCAGTGTTCACGGTAGCTTAGTGGCTAAAGCACTGGCGCACTGAGCCAGGAGTCGCAGGTTCGAATCCTGCTCGTGAGCGATTTTTTCATTCCACAATTTAAATCGTAAGATTTCGCTTCGAATGCGTAAATGCGTTAAAAATAAAACTAAAAAAGTCAAATCTACGGTCGACCGCACGTCGGTGGTAACACTGACATTAGCAGCATCTTTATTTCGTAAGCAGTACGGGCGGTTTTCGAATTGACGTGTTACCACTGTCATGCAGTCGACTGTACTCGTGCATATAAATCACGACGACGAAAAAAAAAAGTACCGTAAAATGCCCTAACTTGTCTCACAAGCCCTACTTCAAGCTTCGCCTAGTTGATTTTTGAGTAAACTATGCTAGCTATGATTTCCGTACTTGGGAATATTTAAAAACTATGACAATGCTAACATTTGGTTCAGTTATAAAGTGTCAGTGCGTGTAAAAATTAAGTTAATGCCTTAGCCAAAGTAGGGCTTGTTGGCAAAGTTAGGGCATTTTACGGTATACATACCTCGACATATGTTGAAATGTCCAAGTTCGTTTCGTTTTCCGTCTTGTTGTCGTAGTGTGGACATAGAAAATACAGGGATACGTTCAATGGGTGTAGATGGAATCTATTCTCTGTGCAGGTAAAGCTCCCTCAATCCTCCTTTGATAAAGTACCCAAATATATTACGGTTATATAATGTAATGTTAGTACATTATCTGTATCGCGTTGTAAAGCAGATGTTCGCGCGGAATGGCTCATTGAATTGAATTACAATACGCGAACGAAATAATATTCGAGTATATTATCATTTATGGGGTATTCTTCATTCCTTTCGGAATAATTATACGTACCTATACGTAATGTAGGAATGTTAGTAATTAGGAAGCGTAATGGTATAATATTGTTATATGTACGTTTTTTCGAGAGTTTTAATAAAGCAAATGTGTTGGTATATGTATTTTACTACAAACATTCCATATCTAAATATGGTTTGGAGCAATAAGACCGCGAATAATTACTTACTCTAGTTTCTAAGGGTTGCAATGTAATAAGCGTACTTGTAACTGCAAGTACTCTTGCTATTTTTCAACAATGAGAAATTATTTCTGTTTATTCATATAGACAGATTAGCGCCCGATTAGATTAGGCCAGCGTGGTGGACTAAGGCCTTAGCCTTGTCGTACTGAGAAGAGGCCCGTGCCCAGCAGTGGGACAGTAATGGGCTGGTTATGTATATAGACAGATTCTAAAGCAGAACTTCTGTGATTTATATTTAGCTCTTATGAAAGATCTGCTACAGCTTGCAGCTCCTGATTAATTACCGAAATGAAGAATCATTCAATCATAACACGTGCCGTAACGTTTTTGTCCTTTCAACAAACATTGGCGGGACAAACTATCAACACAACCCTTCCTGTCTTCACATGCTCACGAAACTTACCACATTATTAATGAATACTGCACTCGTCGCCCTCAAATATAATTTATCTCGACAAACTTTCCAAAGTGTCAACTCTATTTCATTTAATGAATGGGATCAAGTTTGGAGGTCTTATCATTTGATATTATTTGATGTTTACTCCCCCGTGTTTCAGCCATTTTGTGTGATGTTGGAACTGTATTTTAAACAAGCGATTCAAAGTTTCGAGAGCTTTGGTTTTGGGATCTAAGAACATATTCTGAGGAATCTTATTTCAGTTATAGGTAACTCTTAAGAAATAATGTTCCATTTAAAAGTAGATTATACAAAAATGGTTTTTGCTGGGCAAGCGTGCACCATCGTCGAACAATCAGGAGAGGCGGCGGTCAAACGCAAGTCCATTAGAAAAAAAAGTTATGCTAACTTTTAAGTCTTGTAACAAAATAAGGAGTCCATTTCAAGTTAATTAAGTTAGTACGTTTACTTAATCATCCAGTAGTCATAATTTCAGCTGAAAGACGTCCACTGCTGGACATACTAATCAGTAGTATATGAAATATATTCTTATACCTACAACAAAAATACGTGAAGTCACAACATATTCACCCCACCGAACGATTAGGAATCAACAAAAAAAATGTGCAGTCTCGGACTCTCGTGTGAATAGCACAGTTCTAGTTTTTCCTTAACCTAGTTCTTTCCGGAAAATTAATGGGGCGTGTTTGTAGGTTTTTGTGGGAATTGAAAGGCAGCCAACAAGCTTTCGGAACGCTGGCTTTGAATAAGGTAATCATCCAATTTTCAAACGAAAGTAATCATGTTATTCGGAAGAATGAAAGCATAGCACAATTTTGTTTCGCCGCCAGAAGCTGTTCAATATATGATTTATATTCGGAGAATTTGAATACACTTTCTCTTCTACAAATTTATTACACAGAAATGACAGCAAAAGTGATAAAATATAAAAGCATAGAACCTTACTTTTCATTCTCACGAACTGTTTAAAGTTGGTCATATCGGGCTTCGCGACGAAAGAATAGGAGCGATAATGTTAAAAAATTCCAAGTAGCATCTGGTTGTAACACGTTCTCGAGAAATATGTCTTGATGGGCGTCATATGCTGGATTCTCATGTCTCCGTTGCATTTAAGGAACGAGTTGAAGAAAGTGCGGAGTACGTCCAAGTGCTAAACTACTTTTTTATCGTTCAAATTTCAATTTTGTGGCAACGTGAGATGCTTGGTAGAATTTTAAGGTTATATTTCAGCTTGTTTTAGCGCGTGTGTGTTTTATCGTTTTTGTTATAGCACGTTCTTCTTACATTTTAAAAGAATTTGTTAGAAAGTCGCGCTTTAAATAAAATTGTATCAGGATAATTTTATAATGCGCTGAAACCATTGAGTAATATTTTGCATTGGTCTTGCAAAAGAGTTACAATTCTCTCGTTAATTCAATCCGTTCAGTTACAGACAAGATTGTTTTCATCTGTTAATAATAGAGCTTGAACTGTTCTGTTTTTGTCTGGTTATATATTTTTTGCATTTATAATTCGAATTTGTGCTTATTCGCACTCATAGCGCTTATGTATCTTTCGACAGATTGTTATTAAATTTGTCATTGTTCTCAAAAACTAAAAAAAAAACTGGAATTCACGAGACCATTAATTTTATGATGCCTTAGATAATATATATATTTTAAAGTGCCTATGTAAAACTTTCGCCCTTGGATTTAATAAAATCTTCTGTTCACTCAAATAACTCTGACGAGATAATTAAAAAATACAGCCACGTAAGTTTTATTACTGACGTAAAACAAATGTAATTCATCCTCAGAAGTTAATTTCAACTGTTTAATATTCAACCAACACTCACCATCCCCTAAATTAAGCATAGAAAACTCTCAACTTTCCCCGGGTATTAAATTTAAAAGTTTGAAAAAAAAAACGACTTGGACGACGCTTATTTTCATTTGAGATAGGGTTTTTTTTGGGGAATTAGCGCATAATCCTCACTCTAGTCGGCTCATTAATCAACCGCTAACGACTTTAGATTGTGGGATCTGATCGGGCTGAATGCTGACCTGAGCTCAGATACTGCGTTTGCCTTTGCTTCAAATGCACTTCGAGATTAGTTTGCCAGTTGGAATCCTGGAACTTGAATTGAAAGAGTTTCTTTGTGATGTTAGAAATTGTCACGACTCCTTAGATTTTCACAAAAGACGAAAAATTATAAAACAGGACAAATTATTTTTAAAGAAGTTAAGTTAACCCAAGTATTTGGGAGTATTATTTTTTGGGAGAGGCCTATGTCCAGCAGTGGACTGCGATAGGCTGAGTTGATTGATTGATAACCCAAGTATGAGAAAAATGCTGGTCCATTTTGACCAAGAAAGATTTTGACAACGACAGTTTTCAACCAGTTAAGGCACTTGACCTAGATGCTTAAACTAACTAAATATAACGTTTGTTAGACAAGCCAATCTAGCTTGACTGCATATTAGCTATCTGCCTTAAACTGACATATATTATCTAAGGAATCCTTTGCTAAAGTTCTGGCCGTAAATTATCTGGACCCTTTCAATAAATTGATTTTGACTTATGTAACAGAAGCAATAGGAAACTGCCATCTCTCATTTGATTGTTTCCTAGCAAACTAAAATCTAATTTTAATTGGATCACAGCCCGGTCATTGTTCCGAAGTAGATGAATTGAAGCGGGATGGAATTTATATTCGATCCTACAGTTCAGCATTGTCTCCGTTAGGTATCTGTTACTGATTTGGAGGTTCCAGATTTGAGAGTTCTTATTGGATTTTTCGGGGTATCATTGGATTTCCCTGATTGGAACATAAGATGATTCTTCTTCAAATTTCAAATTCCTTTCAGATATCAATACTTCGCGTGGAAGATAATTGTTTTTCTATCTTGATAACATTTGGCTTTTGATCAAAACCCAAACTAGATGTCTAAGTTTATGTTAGATAGTTCCATTTTCGTTGTTACGTTGTTTACTGGGAAACGGGTTAATGTGGTGCTTCCTAGGCGATGAGCTCGTATCCTCTTATGTATCAGCCTTCAAATGTACACTTCTGAAACATCAACCTTCCCTAGATCGCTATAGAAACTAAATCTGAGCCTGAGATCACCGTATAAGTATTTCTTGACAAAAATTTCTACTATATTCTATCTACCTTTATTACAAGTCTATGATGCTACAAACTCGCTAATTTATATTATCATGTTTTAACAATGATCTTGAACAATAAAAAAGCAAGTTACAACAATAAATACGTTGTCATAACTCCCTTCTCCGGCTATAACTTGTCGACCGGTTTTTGTGTAATAAAAGGAAAATAGCACGAAGTAGCGCGGGTTATAGCTAGTCTTCAATAATACAGCGACGTTAAATAAGAAGCTTTGTTCGCGGGACATGTCGGCAGTGGGTGCTAGATTTGACATGATAAATGTTGAGTACGAGACTATACAAAAGCAATTTCAATGGTCATACATCAGAATTTAAGAGTTTCAGCGACAGCGAAGCCACGTTCTGAAGCTTTGGTGTTGATAGGAACTACGTTTTAATTGCAAACGTAATTCGTCCTGCAAAGAACAATTTGCATGAGATCCTCGTTAAACGCAGGCTCGCAGTAATGAAGTGACTAAAGCAGCCTTGCGCTGTTCACATAGATGATAAATAGTAAATCATAGCAGACGGAGTAAGGCGAGTAAAGTTCAGCACTATAATTTAGGGTAATAATCGTAGTTCTGATATATTTTTACTCGTACGCTAGAAAATATGTTTTGGGATAAAACAACATAAAACTGTCGGAAACTTTTATAACAAAGCTAATATACTAAGATAGCATCAGGTAGACAGCCAAATCAACTTTGAAACAGTCTGAGTATTTATAATGCCAGCGACATATATTAGTGTTAACTTTCAGTGTTAAACTGGGCTTAACTTTTTATCCATCGCCTTTCTATGTTGTCTGCAATACAATTAATGTATAATGCTAACGACCTGTATTAGTGTTAACTTTCAGTGTTAAACTGGGCCTAACTTTTTATCCATCGCTTTTCTATGTTGTCTGTAATATTGGCTCACTGGTTTGACCCCTCTAGTGTATCTAACCTACTAACGACAAAGAATAGTCAATCTGGTCATTCAATCAACTCAGCCTATCGCAGTCCACTGCTGGACATAGGCCTCTCCCAAGTTGCGCCACAACGCTGATTACGAACAATATTTTAAAATGAATCGTTTAATATCGAAAGTTAAGATTATTAGATTGCCTTAACCTCTTGTTGATGTGATAGTAGTATGGGATAAAACACAACATCACATCACGTCTGTATTTCCCTAAGGAGTAGGCAGAGGGGTATAGTACACCTACATTTCGCCAGTTATAAATGTTATGTTGTTGTATGGAATTTCGAATAATATATTAGTCGGATAATCCGTGTATGAACATCACATTATTTTCTTCTTTCCCTGAGCCCCTTCCCAATTATATTAGAAATAAATCCATCACATTATATTGTTTCACTTTTATCATAAATTAAAAGTGCTCCTGCGGCTTTGCCCGCGTAAAAAGTTTTGACTTGCCCCGTATAATGTTACCCGTCGTAGATTTTTTTTTCTATTTTGAGTGGCATACCAATAGAAAGACAAGCGATTGCTCCAATCCCGGATTATTTGCTGTCATTCATTGAAGAGTTCCCTTATTTATCCGAACATCTTCATCAGATCTTCAACAAATGATACTTTCTGAATGCAAATGCTTCATTTGTTGATGAAAATATCAAAATCGCTATATGTATGCCTATAGTATTTGAGGATTTCCCTCAATTCCACATGGATCCAACTATCAGAACTGGATTTTGATAAAAATGGGACCAATCTGCAAGTATATCCTTACAAATAAAATAATAATTTTCCTAATCGGTTTATAAGTGACGGAGTTCTGAGGTAATAAAAAAAACCGGCAAAGTGTGAGTCGGACTCACGCAGTAAGGGTTCCGTACCACCCATCGACCTGATACCCCATAGAAACTGATTTAATTTTCGATAGTTAATCAAAAGACATCAACGATCATACGCGGATTGTGAATTTTTGCATCTCTTTCTTTCGTAGGTACCCCACATATGTCTATGTTTGCCCTGTTTTTAGTTTTGTTGTTTATAAATATTTGTTGCTAAACTACATAGTATACACTATAATCAGACCAAGTTTGACGCCGGTATGTATTACCGTTTTGAAGATAGAGCAGGAACAAAAACATTGAACATACCCCATCCACCACACACACTCCATCCACCACACACACATGCATTCCTCACTTGAACACACCCCCACACATATACAATATCATAATAATTAATATGTATAAAGATAAATAAATAAATAAATGAAAATTATATTTTAATAAGTTATTTAAGCTATCTATTGAAGAGCGGAGTCTCCTAATACAGGCATTATTTGCTTAAAAGGAGGCTCCAATCACCAACTAATGTTACCTATATTGTGTTGAAATAAACCTTTTGTATTTGTATTGAAAAAAATGCATGTTTTTCGAGGTTTCTTGTATGGATGTTTTTAGACTTTTTTAATTTTTAGTATTTGTCGTGATAGGCACATATACCATCATAGTAACACATATTCTGTGAAAATTTCAATTGGTTATCTATTACCGTTACAAAGATACGGCCCTGTGACAGACAGACGGACGGACGGATGGACAGCGTAGCGAGAGTAATAGGGTCCCGTTAGCACCCTTTGGGTACGGAACCCTAAAAAGGAGGAGGTTCTCAATTCAGCTGTATAAAAAATACAATTGATTTGAGAACCTCCTCCTTTTGAAGTTTGTTAAAAATACAGGCGATTGGTGACCTAAAAATACAAGTATATGATATTTTTGGCATACTTGAAGGTTCGATCCCCAGCTCAAGGAAGAATTTTATGAAAAATCTTTAATAGCAGCATTAGTTGCTATTCAAAAATTACAATATTTAAAGTACTTTCCCTACATGTAACATAGCGATGGGATATCCTGTAAATAATAAATATATCCATATACAACTTGCCCCAGAAATCAACTTAAAGCCGAAAACGGGCAATAGGCCAAGTCGTCACAGTTATTAGAAAAATATATAAAAAATCTTGGTCATGCACTTTTCTAATAATAAGGACTCAAAAATAAAACTCAAAAAGTGACACCCTGTGATGATCTTTCAAGTCCTGTGACTACAAATATTAACTTTTCGTCAGTTTTTTCTGTGATGTAACCATGAATAATCTTTCTGTAAATTACAGTTAAAAGTTAAAACATAATTGCCTCAGTTTTAAATAAAATGTTAGATTTTTACCCACCATTGAATTCAAAATAATTACATCACCCAACTTTAACCGACTGTACTGTAAAAAAAAGTAGCACACTATTTTGGCAAGTAACTTTAAAAGATGGCGCGTTTAGTCTGGATTCCAAAATGGTATGACACTTACTAATTGCTACTTCTTAATTGAGGAAAAAAAGTAATTTGTTAGTTTTAGGTGCATTTGAAATAAAATTCAGTTGTTGGACAACAACAAACAAATTACTTGTTTTGGTTTTTTACTTATTTTTCTTTCAAATTACTTATTCAAATTACTTATTTTTATTCAATCAGATTTACCAAGTTGTATAACAAATGTTCGAACATATAATTTCTACGATTTTGTAGTATTCGATTTAGGATATTTCTCATTTCTCTCGTGCAGAATGAATAACATGAAAGGTTTGTTCCAATCAAGAAATATCTCAACTTTATAGAGGAAACATGTTCATTTTCAAGCGAAACAAAAATAAAAGTTTATAGTTAAATGATGGTTGTCAGGAATAATACAGGTAGGTACGGTTAAGGTTTTTTCCCGGTGGTACATTTTATTAATTTCTTTATTATTTGGAAGACCAACAGCAATTACTCTAGTATAACAATGTTAAATAAGATACAGTCTGCCAATAATAGGTCTTCACGGATTTTGTCGACAAAATCCCTTGAACGAATCCAAACACATTACACGTATCTACGGCTGCCATCGAACATTGAGTGCAAGTGATTTTAGCCTTAGTGGTGGTTCATCGGAAAGATTTCTGATTGTACCTACGGAAATACATTTCAGGATAAAAAAATACTCATGCGTACAGCTTAATTACAGCCAAGAAAACTCTGAAGAAGACGCGATGCTATTAACATGTGGGAGCATTGTTCCTCGACGACTTCGACGAGACACTAACTAGATTCCCCATGATAAAAATACTGCACGAGATACACGCCGACTGCTAACAAGATTAACGTTGATTAACTGAACAATAACCGAATACCGAATATGAACTGGGTCGGGGGAAAATTCAATTTTTAAAGTTGCTACCTCTATGGCGGCTAATGGAGGGTTGGTTGAATTAGATAGTGCGGCTCAACTTTAACGTTTAACTTTTGGACTAGTTTACTGGGTTATGGTTAAGTATGCTAATAATTATGTTAGTTTGTTTTTGGTTGTTTTTTACCCGGCTGAACAATTGTACAATTTTTGGGTTTTAGTTTATCCGTGCTTGCATTTTAGTTGTTTCATCATCATCATTTCAGCCAAAAGACGTCCATTGATGGACGTAGGCCTCCCCTAAGCAATTCAATTCAATTGTTTTTTGTTTCAAAAAAACCTAATTACAGCCACTTTAGGCATCATTATTTATTGCCATACTCTGACTTTTTATGCTTCTTCCATGTGCTGATCGCATTATTCAGTGTTGTTAATATTAAGAAATCCTAACTGCAAGTCATGAAGTCCCTATTAAGTTATTTTTTTATATGTTTTGTAACTATCTCTGTCTCTCGTTTCATGTTTTTAATTTAATCAAACCTTGTAATAAATAGTATCAGATTTCATATTTAGATTGTATCGGTACTAGCACACAAACAATCTTAAGCCTCCATCTTAAAATATCCAATCTTTAAAATGAAACTTTGTTCTTGAAATAAAAATACGTGTTTATTTCCATCGACTATCATTCCATTTGAAGCAACTCCTGTAAATTTAAAAGTTCTTTTGTCGATACAGTCACGTGTCGGAAACAGGAAAGCTTGTATAATCCTGTATGCAAAAGTTCCCCTTGTTAATCGGATTCACTTTACGTTCGGATTTTTGCTTATTATATACATTGTTGGATTTAACTTTTGAATATAAGTTTTATGTTTTATATTCGGTTATTGATTTGCTATGATCAAGACGGTTTGCTCTTGAAACACTATTTAATGTATTTTAATTGAACAAAAGAAAACATGTTATTCATAAAATTAAAAAAATGTTGCCTTTTTTTCTGCACCATTGTTTTCTCTAAAATCAACACTATAATTGCGCGTGGCTATCAATAATTTTCATTGTATCTTTTGTTAGACCCGCTACCTAGTATAGGTATTGTTAAAAATGATGGTTTACTGTGTTCGAATATTCCAATTTTGTTTATTACTTCATAAAATTCCTTCCGCTTATTATTTTCCTTAATATAAAAAACAGCGTAATGGAATCTTGATTGGTTATACTGAACCAATGTTTTCAATTCCTTTGTTCATATGATTCCTTTGAAAACTGACCTTTCAAATGTGATTTTTATTTGCGGAGACTTACTTTAAAAATGTGTCGAACAGAATAATCTGGTAATAACTATTTTAGTCATTACATTTTTCCAGAATAGGTTGAAACTTCATGAATACATCGACATAATTCTGGGTATTCTTTCTCTATAAAGGAAATACGAAGTGCCGATATTATATATCAATTTGTACCAGTGAAGCACATAATAAAACTATTTTGTTTTGTAAACACAGCTCCTGTTATTGATTGGGATTTGTTATCCGGCTCGAAGGACCATGTTATTGATTCGCTGTTAAAAAAAGCGGACTGTATATAGGAAATAGGCGTGGGTTATTGCCTTTCGAATTACAATTATTAACTTTCCCGGACAAATAATGAGAAATGAAAAATAGCGAGAAACGACTTTCGTAGGTGGTGTCCGAGCGCGAGTGTCGGTCCGTTCGAGTGGGGCTCGTGACGTCCCGCCGACGACTCACACGTTGGTAACCCGTGCTGCTGGCGCTGTCGCCGCGTGACGCTACTGGGTTCGATTCCCAACAGCTCCCATGGCGCTACTTTTCTGAACATTTTAAAGTAGTAAAGTGTTTTGGGAATTAAAATGGAATTGTTTTAATCTTAAAAAATAAAAATCTTTATTTCAGATCACAAACTAAGTAGATCCATATAGTGTTAGTAAAAACAAAAGAAAACCTAAAAACCTAATGTTAGTAACTTAAAATTAATAAATGCTGCTGAAGTTAAAACTGGATATAGTTATATTACCTTCTAAGATATTTTTTGTTCAAAAAAGGTTTTAAAGGTAAATTCACTTTTCGCCATACTTTTGACTACATTATAAAACATCCAAGTGAAAAAATCCTTCTTTCGACCTTTTAGTTTGAAATCTTAAACTCCAGCGTATGAAAGCTTAATACACGGAGAACTAAATCGATTGGAAAACATCACGAGTCTTGCCCTTTCCACAAGTTTCGCCCACTTATGTTTTAAACCTCAAAGAAAAATAGTGGCACTTTGTCTCTGTATCGGTTTTTGTTTTAAGATCGCCGTCTTCTTCTTCTTCGTGTCGACATGAGCTACATAATGATAATAGCTCATGTCGTGGGGAAAAGATTAGCCAGTCAGCAGGTTGGTAGCGGGGCTCACTGCCCAGGGTGCGCCGGACGATCAATTAAATATCGTCACTCTTGGAGGCTCTTTAAATGCATCCCAAGAATCGAATAGAAGATCGCCGTAAAACTTACCTAGTTAAGCACTTTAGGCAATAAATTCTCGGCTCTTTTGAGATGTAACTGGAACCGCAAATTTTTTGTCTTTAATATTGAAAAGTTTGAAACAAACTATGAAAACATATTGAAATCGTCTCTGATGAATTTTGGGTTAACATGATTTCGGTTTATATTACTGATAGAAATCTAAGTTAATGGCAATAGGCTCGCCCCCTATTACATGGGATTAATCACATAACTGGCCAGATGTGGGTGTACTATACACCTCTGCCTACCCCATCGGGGAATACAGGCGTAATGCTATGTTTTATGTTAGAAATATAAGTAATAAGGTAATAGAAATGTTATCTACTGTCTTTAAGTACCGGAACGCGTTTCGCCGGTTTGCCGCTACCAACACAAATACGCAATTACGTCCACCATGCTTCTAGCATTCAATGTAATGTAAAATAAATTAAGAATAAACAAAATCCGTTGTTAGATATGCTGAAAAATAAAATTTTAGTGACTCTGCGTCCAAAACAGCACTGATGGTCATTAAACGGTTCGCGCACTGCTGTCTAACGGGACACCTGCACGCGTTGACAAGTTCACGCGCTCTTAACACTTCTCTTACCCTATCATTTAGATTTCTATGATATTACCACTTCCTCTAAAACAAAAATTTGGAACACATTGATACTTATATTACCGTAACCTCAATCATCTGTCATTAACAAACGTTACAATCTGATAGGGATTCCATCTTCCGGTTACCTTTATTGCATTATTAACTACTTCTAATTTGGGAACGAAACCTGTCATCAAAGGTCACTGTGGACAATCGCTGGAGGTGAGGCATTGAGCTGGTATTCGGCTTTGTTATAATAACGATCAATTAACCGAACAAGCCAAGTACTAAGCCCATTAGCTAGTCCAATAAGGCACAACAATAATGTCTGACGCTAGGATTACCTATAACCTGTTTGTTTAAAAATAAATCTTAAAGTAGATCTCATTGTAATGCAGACTATTTGTTTGACAAATAACAAAAATAAATATGTATAGTAGTAATCATAATATATTTATTAATTTCTCCTCACAATACAGAACACATGATAAAAATATTTCATACAAATTACATGGTTTAATACAGTCTGGTATAATGTGAGGAGCTGGTATTGGACATTGCAAACAACCTTGCACTCGGTGATCAATACAATTTTTGTTTCATTATAATTAGCGGAACAATACAGTTGAGTATTTTATTTGTATTTGATGTTGAATATTTTGATTATCATTAACATCATAAATAAGTAAGCAGTCTTTGACATTTCCCTCAAAATTTTCATTAGAAATTGAATTAACCCGATACGCGCATCGTACAATATTGTTTTGACCTATCAGCGGTTGCCAATATTAATATAAGGTTTTCGACAACGTTCTTGTCCGGGTTACTTACAAAATATTAGGTATTACCATAAAACAGGCTCGGAGTTACCAATATAACGTTATTAGCTTTATATCAGGGATCCCCGACTCTTCCGCTGTTTCCTTGTGGTCATACTAGTTTGTCATACCAGTATGACCACGAGGATATACATATCCTCGTGGTCATACTCATATTTCGACACCTCCTATAAGAAAAACAAATAGGTAAATGACCAGTCCTTAAGAAAACAAAAATATAGAGCGATAAATAACTAGATAGAACTTGGGAAAAACTTTTAATTCAACAATAACGGACCTGGCGAATACCTCAAAATCTAGGATTACCGTAATTAAAAAAAAAACAATACTTATTTCTCTGTGTGTAAGCTCGATTAACCATTTCACATCTTCCTCTATCTATACATATAAATCTGTAGACGTGGATTTTCTGTATATTGAAAATAAAAAATAAAAAAATGTCGTGGAGTAATAGGTTATCCTTGATGTTGGTTATCCAATAGAACCCATTTCTATAATATTTTGGAAGTTTTCTCGGTTTGTTTGTGCACGCTTCACGTAAAAAGTGCAGAACCAATATGGTTAACATGTGTAGACAAATACTGTGCGAACAGTCGGAGTAACATTAAATTTTTGTTTCATTACAATCGGTTCACTCAATCAAAAGAAATAATAATTTAAAGTGTTCAAGAAGAACTTATCATTGTATTCGTTTGTACCATTTTCGGTCAATAGATGGCTTTTCGTGTATACAACGTTTTATTGAAATAACTGAAACCTCTTAAGAGGTCATTGTAATAATCAGTATGAACAACTTTTACTATTGGACTAACACTGAAATCAGGAAAAAAAATCAGCTTTTTTCGATTTATGTGAACACAAATGTAGGGCGACAGCTGTTTTTTTCCCGCGATTTCAGGGTTGGTCCCACGGTAAAAATTGTTCTTACTGATGAGTACAATAACCTCTTAAGTGGTTTTCAGTTATTTCAATAACACATTGTATAAATCGCGTAGTGGTATACAGGACGTCCCACGGATATGCCACATGGAGGGAAAGTACCTTGAATATTGTAGATGGAACATTTTACTGAAAGAAGACATTATTTGAATTTAAAAAACAAAAAATTAAACCAAACCAATTGGAAACCAATTTAAATAATATACGCGATTTAATCCGGTTAAACTTTGTTTTATTATAATGTGTAGTGATCGCGAAAACCTAAGAAGTTATTATTTAAAAAACAATTTAAACTGCACACACACACGAAATGCTGTAAAGCTTTCGAAACGTCAGGAAAACCAATTTAAATAATATACGCGATTAAATCCGTAATCCGTAAAACCAGCTATTTATTTATTTATTTAATTTGTATGGAAGACTTACAGCTAAAGAAAACAGAATAAGAACAATGTGCTAGACTGACAGTCAATTACAAGTCTCCACGTATAAAAATAGAGTAAAACAAAAATAATCTGTGAACAAAGTATAGCTTTAAATAAGAATAGCTTTTAGAATTTGTGTCGGTCTGTTTGTTGCCTCATCAGGTGGAAACGGCCGAACGGATGTTAATGAGACTTTACAGAGCCGTGGGGAAATTCTCATAAAAGCACTCCGCCTGGGGACGGCGGAGCCAATGTCAATGACTCTTATCGACTAAAAACACCACGGTGTTCCTTCAACTACCTTTGGCCGGGGGCGTGAGAACCCGTTGGTATTCGCACAATCACTCCCGACAAGTCCCGGCCTGCAGCTTCCCGCATCCAGCGGATTCCCGCGACAATTTATTTATATTTATCTTAATTGCCAACTCTGTTACATTATTAAGTCAACACGCGGAAAAGTATTTATATATACAGGAGGAAGCAAAATCTTTTTTCTGAAAATATTATGTACAGTATGACCACGAGGACATGTATATCCTCGTGGTCATACTGGTATGACAAACTAGTATGACCACAAGGAAACAGCGGACTCTTCCTTTGACACGGGATTATAGGCGTGTGAAGAGCAAATATAAGCCATCTATATTGATTCTCTAATACTGCCTCATGTTTACACCAAAAATATGTGTTCGGTAAATTGTGTGAAAGAAACTGATTCTGAAAGTAATTTCCGTTCCATATCTCATCGTTAAGTACGAGTACCTACTCATCTTTCATGATATAATTAGCTGATTTCTGAAGTGATATTCCTTAGGCGAACTTAATCTTTTTGATAACTTAGAATTAGGTTAATTCGATTTTGAATGTAATCATAATAACCTTGAATGGCATTTGAAAAATAATACCTAGCCGTGAAGAGTTAGAAAAAGTCTCATTGATATTGCTTTGTGTATTTTTGAAGTAAAACTTCTTTAGGCACGCTTGACTTGGGGAGTAAACTGGTGAATGCGTTACGAAAAGTGAGGCGAACGGTGGGGGCAGTGCGGGACGCGGGGAACGAGGCGTGCGGGACGCGGGGAACGAGGCGTGCGCGACGGCCGGCCACGCGACACAGCGCCGCGTGCCGGCAGAGCAGACGCCACTGAGGAAATATGAACTACGTACTATAGACATTACGAACAAAAAATATCGCGCAACTTGCTGGCAGCGGGCCACGCGCGCCGAGCGTGGCTAAGTGAGTGAGAGTGCAGGAGCTCTAAAACGTGTTACAAACATTTGATTCGAGGTGTCTTCTCTAGTACGTAGTACATATTACCTCAGTGGCAGACGCGCGCCGCGCCGCCAATCCTTTGTTCTCATTGAAATAGTATTGAGGGAGATATAAGTTAGTGAAGTTTTACTTCAGTCGTGTGCTCTTCTAAAGCACACTCGTTTTTTTTCTAACAAGACTCAATAAGTACTTTTTCTTTGTGCAAGTATTTACATTAATGAACAATCATCTATTTAATTTTATACTTTACACACACGAACATAAAATCTTATAGACACTGTGTGAATTTATTAATAGACTACAATTTCTTACAAATAGTTGCTTGAAGTTAGAAATCAAGTTTTAATAATCTAGCTTGACATTACTTAGAACGCTTGCTTGGAGTTAGTTAATGTAGAGTAAACAATAACCTTGCCTAATGCAGGAGCAGTAATTTTGCTACTCATTCCTACAAGAGAATGAGTTTGCACTGTGACAAAGCGACTCTTCTGATTCAAAGACGATTTAGTATAAAGCTTACTTATAAATTGTATTGTGGTCTGCAAGCTCAACTTTCTGCGTATTTCCTCTTTCTACTTTATTATCTTCAAGTTTACCATAATTTGAATGTAATTATACTTGTGAAAAGGTTCCGTAAGTAGATTGTAATGTTTAATTATTTTGGGCAAATTAATCTTGCTTTGCTTTTATTCCTTTGGTTTTTTATCTTTAGTTTTTTTTTGCGAAAACAGCTATTAATCATTTCAGTGAGATTAATTGAATTTTTTGTTTCTTTATCTGTTCAAGATTTTATCAATATACACGTTATCTATTTTAACACGTCCTTATAAAGGGCATAAGTTAGTGAAATAATTTAACCTAGTACTAGTGGGTATCTTAAAAAACCGGCCAAGTGCGAGTCGGACTCGCGCAGTACAGGTTCCGTACCATCCATCGAGCTGATACCCCATATAAACTGATTTATAAGAGAGTTCATCAAAAGACATCAACGTAACGTGCGCGAAATATGATTTTTTGCATCACTTTCTTACGCAGCTACCACTAGCTACATATGTCTATGTTTGATCTATTCTTAATGTTTGTTGCTAAATTACATAATATGCACTATAATCAGACCAAGTTTGACGCTGGTATGTATTACCGTTTTGAAGATAGAGCAGGAACAAAAACGTTGAAAAAAATGCATGTTTTTTGAGGTTGTTGTTATACTTTTTTTATTTTAATATTTGTCGTGACAGAGGCACCATAGTAATACATATTCTGTGAAAATTTTACCCTGTGACAGACATTCGGACGGACGGACAGCGTAGCGAGAGTAATAGGGTTCCGTTAGCACCCTTTGGGTACGGAACCATAAAAAGAGAAATGCTAAGAGTTAAACAGTATTCATGTTACTGGATTCCTAGAAGAACTTTTTTCACTTCTCAACACAGTTTTTCTCTTACGAAGCATAATAAATGGTAGATTTTTGTACGCTAGATAGATACTCTTTTAAAATATGTGCAATATTCATTACGATCGCAGCCTAGCAGGCCTTTCTTTGCCGCGTGAAAAGCAGCTTTTGCTTCCATAGCGCTATGAAGTATCATGTGTTCAGTTCCGACGAAAAAATATTACGCCGCAAAGTAAAAAGGCCGTAGAAAAACAGCGCAATGAAACATACTTAGAGGATTTCTCTACACAGTAATGTAGATTCAGAAATTCTTTCTCCTTTTTGAAAAGTTTTATGTCCAGGCTAGTTGTCAGATTTTAGGTTTCTTTTGATTTACCCGCGACTTTTTAATAGTTGAGAAGATTGCCCTAGTTTAAAATCTAATTGGTTCATCTTTTGTGTCATAGATGCATGGGGTAAAGATACTTTGTCTTTGACAATGAATGTTACAATGAATTTGTGAATGATCTCTTAAATAACTAAGTAAGTGTGTTGATTTTCAATTTCATAAATCATGTTCAAACCCAAAACGAAATGTCTTAAGAAAATGTGTAGGTGTTTGATATAGGTCGTAATTTCTTTTTTCTTTGACCTTTCCGTTAATATGCCTTATGAAAACGTATTCCTCTTGAAAATTTCACGATTTCATTTTGGGTTACGCAATAATTATTTTTTGGTTTTGTGTTTACTTTCATTTTATATAGAACCATTTTATTAATTCCAGGTAAGTTATTCATCAGTTGGCGTTCGGTGAGTACGACACTTCTATATCTATTAAAGCAGCCAATCCATAGTGAAGCGTTCAAAGCAGACCATTACAGCAGTCTATTACTTTAAATCACTCCCGTTATCAAAACCTATTTCGTCGCTTTTATTATATTTTAACGACTCGATCGTTAACATACCGCTAGTCTGATTCGATTATTGATATTTTTGGGGTATTTTACTATTGAACATTCTGAATCATTCATTAAATTGAATTTAGCAAATACTGTTCTACTAGTTTCGAACTTTTGTTATTAGGAAAAAATAAAACTATTCAAAGAGGTTCATAGATTTTAAGTTACGTTCTAGTATCATTATGTATAATAATTATATCTTTCAAAAATACTCAATGTTACTCTTCGTTAAATATATCTTTGTTATTTTGGATTATCCAGTAAACTTAATCATCCGAGTTATCTTACCTTCGCCCTTGATGATTAAGAATTAATATTTATGAGCTCATAATGAAAAGGATTAACTAGGCCCTCTCAGGTACGATGACATTAATTCTTCCGTTTTACTCCTTATAGGCGTTATGTTAACGTGTTTAGACTAAATAGATTGAAAATCCAATTCTATAACAACGCGTAGCTATGGATATTTGAAAATGTTGACAGGGGTTCGTACTCACTTAACATGGAAACCTGTAGCCGTAACATAGATTGTGTAATCCTAATTGCTTGTTAGTTAAGATTGTAAATTATGCCACCGAAGTGTGATCGAGGTAGTATTACAATCCAAATTAATAATAATAGTAAGGGCTTCAATAAGAACCATAAACAAGAAAATGTTGTTTATTGTTTTTCCCTGTTCTTCGGTTCCAATTTGTCTAGAAGAAAAAAACCATCGTATACACACACATAAAGAGTTCGCGTCCGCGTTTAACATAGACAACCTGGAGCCCGGGGCGCTCGCAATTCAGTCTCGACAAACATACGGGCCTGTATTCAGGCCTCCGAACTCAACGGCTACAGAAATATATCGATATTGCATGTACTGGGGCGTCCTGGCGAAATGAGCCTTTTGTTTTACGATCTATTGTTTCTGTGGTCCTATGCACGCTTTATTATACCCCGAGACGCTCGTTCTCTTATGTATTTTAATTTATTATGATGAAGTTGCCTGTAGCTTACACACATATCTACATATTTCATTTTCTTACGATGTATTTGTTTACAGACTTTCAGTGTACAAACAAACTTTTCACTATGAACATTGTTAATGTTGAGATTTGACTTTACTATAAATATTAAATTGAAGTCATCAGTCTTGAAAAAATCAAACATACTGCATATAATTAGAATACATATATACCAGATACTTGAAGCCTTGCTCTGGACATGCCTACAGGCAGATTATGAAATCATCTATGTAAGTAAATGAGATAGCAATGATCTTATTACACTGGAAGTACTTATAAAATAATTATAAATTAATTAAGCAAGTAGGAAGTCATACACATAAACATTTAAAAAAAACACGCACATAAAGAATTTTCTAGTGAAATATCGAGATCTGGTAATATCCCTAGATAAGAACCACCATCTACCTCTATGGAAACTGGCAAACTCCGCTGTCCTTATTTCTTCCGTGTGAACGGGAAATTAAAAGTGACTGCTAGTAAACAGTAATTGTGTTCCTGTCGGTAAAGTTATTGGTATCTCATAGCAATTAAAAACGAGTATTTCAAAGATTTAACATAAATTACTTGATTGTTACCGGCTACATCAAAATTCAGTCGTTTACTTTTCACAAAATAGCTATAGGGTTGGTCATGTTTGCCTTTAAAGTGTTGTAATACATAAGCACCCCCTGTTTAAAAGCCAAAATGATAATAAACATTAAAAATGGTAATATTTTTTATCATTAGCTATCCCTTCTGTATTTACTCTAGGTAAGCTTCATTTGCATCATTGTTCTGTGCCAGTAATCTCAAGTTTTGAAGTCTCAAGCTTACCTGAGATATAACTTAATTTTTCCCTTCACAAATATAGAACAACAAAGACACGAGATATTCTCGCAAAATTTTGGGTTGTAACATCACGATGTTACCGTACTGGTATGAAGCATACGTACATAAATATTCTTGTATATAGCCTTCAGTGCACCGCTGTGGCATGTGTGGCGGTGTAATGTACGAAATTCCTGTGATTTGTACTAAAATCCGCTGCAGTACCTATAGCAACTTACATACCAATTATTTGTTTTATTTGAAATATTACCACTATTGCGAGTCCAGAACCGTGAAATTAATTTGCTGCATATTTGCTTTATTGTATTAATCCGTGGTCATGGTGACAGTGACACATTCTATATAAACTTCAATAAACCGCATGAAATATGATTCTATATGATTTAAGTTGATGCGACGAGTTAGTTCCACCGAGTGCGTGTGGCACAACGGGCCATGGAGCGTGCTATGCTCGGCTTAAATCTTCTCGACCGAGTCCGAAACACCGAGATCCGTCGTCGGACGAAAGTCTATGACGTCGGTGATAGGGCAATTAAGCTAAAGTGGAGTTGGGCGGGACATCTGGCTCGGCGTAGAGATGGCCGATGGAGTAAAGCGTTGACCGAGTGGTGGCCAAGGTCAGGTCGGAGAAACCCGGGCCGTCCGAAAGCGCGCCGGGTTAATGATATCGCCAAAGCCGCAGGAACCACCTGGATGAGGGACGCATAAGATCTTAGAGGCTGGCAAAAAAGAAAGGAGGCCTATACCCAGCTGTGGGTGATACCGGGCTAGAATGATGATGATGATGACGAGTTAGTTAGTCATTGTATTCGCCAGAACTTCAACGTTATGAAAAAAGTAACATAAATTTTAGAAAAAGTTCACAAAAATGTTCAACTGCCAGAAAAGCAAGACCACCCCGGGGCTATATTTCATGCTGCACTTTAAAACGTCTCTCTAGATTGCTTTGCCTTTGTTTTTTGTTGGAACTATTTATTTTTCTCGTTTAGAGTTTATACAAAAAACTGAAATTATATAGGATATAAATATCTGAAATAGTGTTTATACAAAATGCTGAAATTATATAGGATATCTGCGTATAAATAGTTATATAAGTTAGGATTCTGGTATGTTATCCAGAAAAATACTTAATTTTCATACAACTTACGAATGCGTTAGTGCATAAATATCATAGAAATTCGATTAAGGAAAAAACATGGGATTAAAAGCGTAACACGAGAAAATAAGAGTTAGCTTCTCAAATGACCCCATGGTGATAGAGGCTTTGGGCTTTGAAAGTATTAACGGTATCGACAAAGGTTCACTTGGTGATTAAAAGGGGCGTTAACATCGTAATTCGATCAACAGATTGATGGAACCGATTTGTTGGGACGTCCGTACATATTAGTCTCTTTCGCGTGTTGGTCAATCTTAATACCTTAGTTTACATTCTTAATGATTTCTCTTAACCATTTAATCTAATGATTTGGTTCGATAAAATATCCTATTATCATGGCATTCATGGCTGAGCAGTTGGGAACTTACAAAATTTTTGTTCTTTAAAACAAGTTTGATACTGTCATAGGATCTTTTACTACATATTATTATGATTTAAATTTTAAAATGAACAAAAATCGTAGTATTATAAAACCCTGTTGTTCCTGTGAGGTACGTTATCAGAATCGATATTCATACGTAAGGACACAAGTCATTTGGAAAAACTCTTAAATAAAAATAATCAAATTAAATATTAAATCATTATTAAATGTGATTATATCACTTTCAATTTACAAGTAATAATGATTTAATATTTAATTTGATTATTTTTATTGATATAATCACTTTAAGTTTACAATTAATAATGATTTAATATTTAATTTGACTATTTTTATTGAAGAGTTGTTCCAAATGAGTTGTGTCCTTACGTATGAATATCGATACTGATAACGTACCTCACAGAAACAACAGGGTTTTTACTGTATAGGTTACCTTGTTCTAATGGATACACGAAAGTACTTCTCTTTTATTTTCTGCATAAATTTCTCTCTTTAATTAAATGAAAAAAAAAAAGCTTCTGAATTTACTGCTCCTAATGCATTCGTTGCATCTATATTCTTTTTACTTTCTAGTAATGAGTGAAGCTGTTGCATCGCAATGTTCGCCTTTTGAACGATTTTGTTTCTTTGCCTGTAAAATGTAGGTCGCAACCGCTGTTAGTTTACTTTTTCAAACACTCATTTTGTTTTTCCCCTTAAAAGTATGGTGAAGTCCTTTGACATTTCGATTTGCATTTATAATTTATTTGGTTTCATCGAAAAGTTTGAGTAGCTTCAGAGAATGAACCGTTTTGGGTAAATCTATTGGGACACCTATCCGATTTTCACTAGTTCACTAAAGTTTGTGAACCTTTGTGTAGAAATGATTTCGAGGAAAACTAATTTAGACTTAGGTAGCTACAGATTACGTTAACGTCGACTTTATTATTGTTGTCTCTGTTTTTGTTAACTGGTGTATAGTATAATTGGATTTCATAAAGGGTTCAATAAATAAAAAAATTAATACGGATTTACTGAAAAATTCTTGTAAAAAAAATCTTGTTTGAATATCGGTAGGTCGCATTAGCCAGCTGTCGTTTGACCCTCTTTTCGGTTCCCAATTTTATTTTTCGTAGGTAGCTTCATTTGACCCGGATTAAATATTTTCAATACTTTGATTTATGACTGCAAATATCTGTTTTTAGTTGAAGCGATCTCATAATGATTTATCCGAACAAATTTATACTCAGGTGTAGTAAAGTCCGACCCGGCTAGATTATTCCAGGGTATTTTCGTTGAGTTACTACCGCTAGCTCTGACCAGGATTAGATAAATACAAACGGGAAGCGGAGACACTATTTCATTTTAAACCACCTGGCAGAGAAGAACCGTTGCGTCATTATTTCTATTTGTCTACTACCTACGTTGGAAACATTTAAAGAGCCTCCGCGAGTGACGATATTTAATTGATCGTCTGGCGCACCCTGGGCAGTCAGCCGAGCTACCAACCTGCTGACTGGCTAATCTATGTACCACGACATGTGCTATTATCATTATGTAGCTCATGTCGACACGACAGAAGCAATAAAATATGAGTAAGATATGAAGTATATCCGATTGATGTCATTATGGTTAGGTAAAACACCTGCATTGGAATAATAGTGCCTGTCTCTATATTTAACGTACTGTAAAATAAAACAAATGTGTCCTTATTTTCAATATTCTCATTGTTTTTATTAAGTATCCAATTTTAGACGTCTTATTATCTTATTCTTTTGCATCACTGTAGTGACATGGAGGCCCAGCTTTTGCGTAATTAATCACAACCTTATTTCCCCTTAAATTTATCGTTTAATATGATTAAATCAGAGAATTTAATAGAGACGTTCACTTCGGAGAAAGATCAAGTCATCACGAGACACCAAGAGATTTGAGAGTCATCAAGAGGTACGAGTATTGGTAATGGAAAAATATAGATTTTTTGTAAAACAACGAAATGAGTTCGTTTTTTCTAATAAGACCGATGGGACTGGCAATCAGATCTAATATCTAGAATGGGGTTCGATTTCTGAAAGTGGCCGTTAAACATAGCCAGGACTGAGGTAAAGCTTCCCCTAGGGTTTAATGATCATCACTTTTCCTTTTTTAGGGTAGTGTACTTGCGAAAGACCCCTTTTGTTACGGATATCTTCAAATGTCTGTAATTAGATTAACTATGAAATTTTAACGTTGTATCTGAATTCTTCCGAGTTTTTCCGTTCAGTTGGAAGAAGCTATAAAGTTTTGAGTGCTTCGGATGAACGTTTACGGTACTTTTAAAAGTTCCAACATAATAATTATAGTTCTTTTTATTGTAGTTTTGGACTGTTACCGAAATAAACGTCCCAGATTCCCAGATTCCCTTCGCTTCCGTCATGATCATAATTTAGGTAATTTTATGTTAGTTTTGTCTTGAATGTAATATTACACTTATTTTCCATAGATATAGGTACCTAACCTACCTACATTTTATATGAATGAGATATAGATTTTAAAAAAACAGAGCCTTTTGAAGAACCGGCTTCTTTCACAGTCATATTTATACTACTATGAAATACTTTGCCTTTATGTATATTAGTGCATCAGGCAGTGTGACTTTTAATGGCATCCGTTCCAATGGCTTAATTAAGTCGCCAATCATACATTTTAATTGTTTGCACAATATAATGACCTTATTACCTATACATTATTCAAATAAACTGCAAATAGAATACATGTAGAGCTCACAGCAGAGCAGTTTGATAATAGTGAACATTCAATTTTGCCCCGCGAAGTTTGTGCAGCGCTAGGAATAAATGATTAATGAATGACGTTATGTATGCAACACCGGTGCCACCTATTAGTTTAGGGTCAGATTATACAAAGCCAAAGTTGAGGCTTGAGTAAATTAGTTGGTACTTTGTTGTTCACGGTCAGAATCGAATTAACGATAGCAGCTTTTAAAGTTGTCTCAAGTTGCTTGCTTTAATATGCCCCACAAATTATGATACAGCAAGAAATTTATCGTAAGATGCATCTGCTGCTAGTTAATTTGGAGATCGATACACGAATAGCTTCGTGTCTAAAAAGATCTAAAAAGAAATGTCGTCAACCAAAACTATGCGGCGTTTTCCCGAAATAGTGTTCGAGAAAAGTACAGTCAACGTCAAAGTATCGGGACGAACATACTGTTAAAGATTATCTAAACTACTAACGCTTGATTCCATCAACGATAATTCTCTGGTTAAACGACCGTTTACCCAAATTTTCTGTTTTTTTTTCGAGTAATCGCCCCGTTTAATCATAACATTAACGTTGATGAACACCTAAAAGAATTAAACTGTGTCTCAATGACACAAGGGGTGTTTCGGAATGAACACAGTACAAGCTAACTATCTTATTCTTATTCTTTATTGTACACACATATACACACTGAAAATTTAGTCGTTTCGAAAACGAAAAGGGGTCATTGTACTCATCATTACGAACAACTTTTACCAACATATAAAATCGCAACGGGGGACCAACCCCGAAATCGCGAAACGTACCCTGTACTCTTCATTTTCGAAACGACAACATTTTGAGCATGTATATATCTTCCGTGCGGACGTAAAGAATTCCACCACCCTATATCTTCTCATGTGTGTCGTAAAAGGCGACTAAGGGATTCACCAGCGGATGGGCAGCAGCGTTCTCTGAGTATTTTACCAACTGCGATCGCCAACCCGCCTGCCAAGCGTGGCGATTATGGCATATCCCTTTTGGGGAGGCCTATCTACAGCATTGGAAGTCTTTCGGCTGAAATGATGATGGTGAAGATGATGATGATGACGATGATGACGATGATGACGATGATGATGATACAGATGATATATTTATATTAGGTACAGTAGGAAAGTTTGCTTAGTTTACTATCATTATGAAAAAAAAAAAAATTACAACATTTTGACTAGTCTGGATATTTTTGACACTGACTGTACCTATCTGTTTACGTGTTTCATTCCGATTATTTTGTTATTATGAAACCAGTTTAAAGAAAAATTATTTACGAAAGCAGTGTTATATACAGTTTTAATTCATCTTCACGCTGCGATTGCTCGATTGCTGAGAATGCAAACAAAAAACCAAAACGAATCATGTTTTTTTGTGTTATAGGATGGCGAAACAAGCTATAGGCCCACTTGATAACAACTGCAATACCACCTAGGCTGTTCTTCTTCTATCGTGTCGACATGAGCTACATAATGATAATAGCTCATGCCGTGGGGAAAAGATTAGCCAGTCAGCAGGCTGTTGCCTAAATGTTATTGCGAGTCGGTTCGCCAAACTGAGACATGAAGATGGAGTCTCATGTGATTGTAATTTCACCGGTATGCGTTCCCTTCGCAAAACTGAGACATTCATTATTCATCATTCTTAATTTTTCTCATGTATCTGGTCTGCTCGACGTCCGTATGTCACTGCAGGGATCCAGCAGAATACCAGCGTCAGGTATAATACCTGGCACATGCTGAGCAGGACACCCATTCGGTACAATACTGAGACACATATCACACATTTTTATTGTATTTTTACTTGTATGTCTTGTGTCTTGTTTTTGTACTAAATAAACGTTTTATCTATCTATCTATCTACATGAAGATGGAGTCTCATGTGATTGTAATTGCACCGGCATGCATTCCTTTCGCACTGAAACACAGCAATGCCAGGATTAGGTACTATTTTGTGGAAGAAGTAGGTACGGTGGTAGTACTTCCCCGGACGAGCTCTTTCACAAAGAAGCTCTACTCCTACTACATGTCGTCACGATCATGGAGTAGATTGTTAAATTGGTAACTTACGGATACGTTCTTTTGAAAATAAAAACCGT
The DNA here is from genome assembly GCA_949699075.1 of Asteroscopus sphinx. NCBI lineage: Eukaryota > Metazoa > Arthropoda > Insecta > Lepidoptera > Noctuidae > Asteroscopus > Asteroscopus sphinx. The sequence goes on from OX453013.1 coordinate 21,811,397, forward strand.
TGATGTGTTTACTGAAAGTGCATTCAGATAAAAATTTATAACAGCGTACCAGTGCATTTAATTTTATACTGCCGTTCTCTGAGCTCTTTAAAATACTTTTTCTTTCGTCTTGCCTGTTAAATACGAAATTATTGTCCGTTAATAGTCGATTACGTGCGGAATAAAGTTGAAATGCTGTTGATAACGACGATGTTTTCTATTTCTTTTTCTATTTAGTGCTTAGGTATCGTTTTAGACCATTCTGTTTTTAGTAAGAAAATTAGAATTAAAAGTTTGTATCAATCTTCTGGTAGCAATTTAGCCACTAAATAAATACTAAGCCGATAGTGGTCAGGAATTAGGTAACTTCATAGCAGCTGCTTAGTTAAAATTGACTTCACTCGTTGCGAAAGTAATAACTGATATATCCTTCATAACCTCCAACAAAAACGCCAACCATACTTAGCAGCCGAGTTTTTCTTATTACATTACCGCGTATCACGTTAGCTATCGCTCCTTGCGTTACATTCGTCGAGGCGCCCCCTGACATCAGCCACTGAAACTGATGAGGGTCGCGAGTGTCGGAGACACGCCGCAAGGCCACAAAAGCACGGTGGTGTGAAATATATATCAACTAGAGTATAGGATATGTAAGCCCGTCTGACTTCTTAGACGAGACGACAGCGTAGTGCGTAGGCAGGTTTTATGTTTCGGAGATATGGAATTTTACGGTTATGTAGACTAGAGACTTGTACTTTTTCGGTTATGTAGACTAGAGACTTGTACTTTTTCGGTTATGTAAACTAGAGACTTGTACTTTTTCGGTTATGTAGACGAGAGACATGTAGTTTTTGCAAAAAGAAAGTCGGTTAAAATAATCGGTTTGCTTAGCGGTTTTTGTAATACCTATATCAACACATGGGATAATCGAGGTATACTGATTTAGGTCAATAGATTTTGTCGTTTATTTATGTCTAAAATCATGATTTGACTTACTCATTGAGTGAATCAAATGTCCTCTACAATTTTTTCTCTCATTCCTTAACACAGATTTGTTAAAGATTTGTTTTTACAAACATTTCATTCTGTTGAATATAATACCTAATTGTATCCAACAGAATGGATAAGTATCACTTTTTTAGGCTTGGTGAGTTTTCTAACTGCTGTAGAGTAGTCTATATTGTCATTTAATATGTTCTCATAACAAAGAGGTACCTAAATGACCCTTTCTTTGATGAAGGGATTCCATGAATATTTCTGGAAAGAATGTAATTGTTTCTTCCTAAAAATCTTAATTGCGTTCAGTCACACAAGCATATTTGCGTCTATATTTAAACCCGAATCGTTTTAATTAAAGGTCCCAACATTATTGGGCCATTCCTGTTATAATTAAATCTATAGTTTACGCTCGAAGTGTTAAGTTTTGGGATGATTACCTGAAGTACTTTATGTATTTGTATTAGAAGGACTTGTGGTACCAAAAGTCAAGAAATAATGTATGAATTTACGACCAACAATAAATATGATAATTCACCTGTTCGCGCCGACCTCGAGTGAGTTTCCACGTGAAAAAACATCGTGAATATGAATTTCCCTTCTGGGGATTTCATTTTTGGTAAATGTCTGATTTTGATATATTTTATCTTGAAAAGTAGGTAAGTCAGTTCGCTTTCGTTATGGACTTGATGTTTATCTATGTAGAGGAATTGTGGGTTCAAATTTTCGGATACAAACCCATATTATTATATTATTTAGTTGCTCGTATCTACGTGGCCTCACTATCAGGACCCATCAGAAAACCAGCGCTGCAAAATTTTGGTGTTGTAGCATAATAATATGCTGAGATGGGGCTGTTTTAGTCTCATACAGGCATGTAAATTTTAATTTTATTGTTAATATGTTATTTTTAGTTATTTTTTCTCTCGCCTGTACCGAGACTGAAATAAAATGTTTCTTTCTTTCTTTTATTTTTCTTTATTATTTGTATTCGTATCAAAAGCGAGACCTGCTAATTTCATGTGGAATTAGGTTGAAAATTTCACATCGTAAATAGGTACTAATAATTTAATCAAAATAAACAACAATAAACTTATCTTTTTTGCGTTGAAACTGTCTAAAATCGAGCATCTAATTGGCGTAATCAGCCTCATTCATCATATTGCGCGTAATGCTTTGTGAATGTTGATTAATGACCACTTTGATACGCTCGCCTCGAAAATTCAAATATGCAAACTTCATTCCATGCAAACTTCGAGTTGAATTAGTAGTCTGTAAGCTATTTACGGTGTCCGAAAAACAATCAACTCTAATATTCTTTCGAATCCCGTGGGTCCTAACATTGTGTTAGTTATTCTAGTCCAGACATGTTTTAAAACATTTCGTAACAGAGAGGGCTTTTTTGCTGAAGGAATATGTGTCTGGCACATAAAAGTCGCTGGAAATTAGACAGTTTCTAAGACACTATACCTCGTCTCCTACATTTATTAGTCTCGCTACTTAGTAGTTTTTACTTCATCGTCGTTATTAATTCCGCTCTCATAACCTTGCTGCTTTAGTGGCATTAGAACCACCTTTACCTTTTAAAATGATATGAACTTAGGTATCAGGAATTCAGGAGATCTTATGTTACCTACTGAGTTATCATAACAAAAAAATGTTGGAAACTGCCACCGTAGTCGGGGTTGGCCGCAGTAAACTGCGCAAACGGAAAGAAATTTTCATTTGGTATTTCATTTTTATGGGGCAACTTGGTTGTTGGACCGCCAACATCGTTAGAGGCTACGGTGTGTATGAGAGCGGACACTGATTGACATATTCGTCCAAGAGTTAATTGCAATTACCAATTCAGTGAGACGGAACCAATTTGTCCCATAATTGAGTAAGTTATATAATACCTTTGTCTCCATGTTGATTTCAGAGTATTGTCTTGTGTAAACGTATGGGCTAAAGTATTAGAGATGACGATGATCTAAATCTGATCCTAGAAATACCTTACTACACCTTGACTTCTTTAGAATGACTGAATAAGTAATATTCAAGTATTTTATGTAATATATTTCAACTCTAATCAATTGTAGTTTTTGTGCTTGCCAGTGATCGTTAAAATCAGTGTTAATTTATCCTATTACTATCCGTGGAAACCTGTAATTGGCTTAATGTAACCTATGCTAGCTGTTTATTAATTTTTATATAGCTGTTGGTTTTCCTAATTATAAATAAATAAATCGGAATAAATAAATAACGAGCATGACGAGCATGATGATGATTATTTGAAAAGAGTTTATGCATGGAATTTCTTGCCGGCTCTTCTCCAAAGGACCAAATTTTTGGAACCGTGCAACTAGATTCATAATTAACGTTTTGAAAGTGCATATAAATGCATATTCGAAATAAAAAAATTGACTTTGACGGTAAAAAAGTCAACATTACAATATCTCTTTATGAACCTGACTTTACTGTATTAATAATTTTACAATTTTAACGTATTTACGGATGCGAAGCAAAATCTAAATATGTATAAAAATTGTGGAAAGAAAAATTTGCTCACGAGCAGGGTAATTTTCTCGCTGGGATGTTGTTGACGTCACTCAAAGACGTATAAGTAGAAGTTAAATTCTATACCATGAGCAGAATTCAGCTTAGCGGCTAAAACACTTAACCAGGAGTCGCTAGTTCGAATTCTAGAGCGAATTTTTCTTTTCCCTAATTTATGTCATTACTGTTACTTGTAAAAATGACAAATCAGCGCTTAAAAGATTAAGTTCTATTTTTCACATTGCTTGCTCTCTGTACCTATGTGTTCGACTTTTTTATTTTTCACGACGCGACACTCACATAGACACCGCCGCCTTACGGTATTCAGCCACAGATTCAGCCCTGTAGTAATGTTGAAAGATTCCGCTAATGTTGCCGTATTTTGAACAACACATATGTTACATGATACCATTGTCGCAGGCACGTGATGTTTTATACGTACGCTGTCAGAGATGGAAGGGTTTTACAATTTTGTAAACTAATTTTTTTCTGTAGGCGTCTTTTTTCGTACAGCCGACTGCATGACAGTGGTAACACTTAATTCGAAAACCGCCCTTACTGCTTACGAAATAAAGATGCTGCTAATGTCAAAGTGTAACCACCGACGTGCGGTCGACAGTACGTGCATGATGTTTAAAGTCGCCCGTATTTTTCAGTTCAGAATAAGAATTATCGTTTCGTAGAATGTTGCTGTTAGTTTGCTTATTTTTAAATCTACCTACTTCGAAGCACGAAAGCTGGACTGAGGTGGTCTTTCTATATTCTTGACCAGAAGGCAAGAAAGGGAAGGTGATGTCGCTGTTTATCAATAAAAACAAAATTGATAAGATTATTGTTAATTGTAAATTTTACTACCTATACTTAGTTACGTGATAAAGGTACTTGGATGTTGACTTAATTTGTTTGTTTGGCTATATCTACAGTCGACTGCGCGTCAGTGGTAACACTTGAAGTACGAAAACCGCCTGTAATGCTTTTTAAATAAAGATGATGTCAAGTCAAGGTCAAACTGTTATTATTGACGTGCGGTCTACTGTTGACGTGCGGTCTACTGTACTATAATATACTAGCAACTTAATTGCCAATCCAGGCAATTTAATCTCATAAATGGCTGCCGTTTAATAACTAGAAGTATTTTAATAAACCAGCTTTAATAAAGATTCCTTGCATAGATTTTTTTCTCAGAATACTGGTAAAAGCTTTTTGTATAGCTTTTTAATACTTGGGACATTTTCTTATGTTGTTATTAAGAAAAAAGTAGGGCTGACAAACATTTAATTGCAGAGTATTTAAAACAATCATTTTCATAGCTACGAATTTCTCGTTTCTGCACTTCCCGGTTTAATTCCGCGCGAAAATAATTACACTCAACAAAAGACCGCCCAATTAAATCAAAATTATCTTTGGGTTAAACTGGCGCATATTCCTGACATTACCATAGAGATGAGACCGCACTTTCGCTGCCACAAAAGTTAGCCACAGCCGCAATAGAGAAGTCGAGTTATTTTTACGACGTAACTTCGTGTGTGGCTTCCACAATAGGGCGCCAGTTGCCACCAATTCATATATCCCTAGTTTATAGCTATCGGTTTAATAGTTTAATATACAGTGCGATAGTTGATAGTTCTTTATTAGAGACTTGCTGTGGCTTACTCGACGAATACTATAATTAACAGTGTATTAAAAAAAACCTAAACGATTGTCTATGATGAAACATTTCCTAAATACAGAATCGCATCATTTGGTAACGCTAAACTGCTGCCGGGAAATGAATAGTAAGTTAATTTTATTCGGTAAAGGTACCTACTAACAGAGGGTAAGATTATTGCTTCTAGTCTACGCATTGATGCTGCGCTTTATTCAGGCAAAGACGCAAAAAACTTGATTTTAAACAATAGCTGTTGGCAGGATTTAGGAACTGGATATAAATCTTCCCAAAAACTCTAAATAATACTTGCAAGGAATTAGTAGTAGAGGATGATAAATGTGTACAATACACTGGTCCTGAGCTCGTACGCTTATGTCTGCAAATGATTGTTGGGTGTGGCAGAAGAACGTTGAATTAATGCTATGAAATTTATTTTCAGTGTTGGATATCAGATTGAATAGTATAGTGGGGCATTGTTTGATTTGATATAAAATGTGTGGTGAAGGATGAAACTAAGGATTAGATCTTAGGATTTGTTATGGGAATACATTAACAGATGGGATTCCAAGATAAAATAGTCTTGTACCAGGAGCACGCCCAAAAGGACTTATACCCATTGGTTATATTGGAGATGTCCTTCATAAAGATAACATATGCCTACTAGAAACACTCGCTACCTGTATAAAAAATAAATGTCGGATTACCGAAAGATTTATTTAAGAAATATAATATTCGTAGCACTTTGATGCTTTCATCTGTATCCAGGAAAGACAGGCATAAATGTATGTATTGGGTACATACTTGAAAAGACGTGTGCAAAATTCAATCTATGTTTCTCTATCATACCTCCCAATCTAGATTAACCGAAAATTAAAACAAGACTCCTTGTTTATGTTTAACTACAGTAATCTGCTTAGTATTAAAACACTAACTTTGGGGTAGTTTGAATAAAGATTATAACACGCCACACAGGAAGGTCCCAAGGTTGCCATGAATATTAATATCACAGTTTCCACCTCGGAGGGTATTCTGCATTAAAATATATATTCCCTTCAGCTTCCTCCCTTATTTTTCTTCTCGGTTATTACTTTCGCGTCATCTACGTATGTTTATACCCAAATGAGATCTAATGTTATTAACTTTTTGCGATACTTATCTTTGCTAGAGAATATCGCACTGCTGTGCACTCGCAATATCTTATTAAGTTCCTAATGTAGGAATGGACTTAATTGCTAATTCCTTGAAAATTTCCTAACGAATTTATCCATGCCGTGGGTATTCCCGTGCCAACTTAAAGCTTAGCTAAATAAAATTAGGTTCTTATCTTTACTTTGTTACACAAAGCTATGTTGATATGATAGCAAACGGAACTTTATTTAGTTTTTTTTGGATTGAACAACACTTTCAATAATTAATTGTGTAATTCCTAGTAAAGCAGTGTTTCCAGGTAACCGATATTCAAATTCCGACCTCGTCTAGGAAATCTTTCCCTTCAATTGAAACAAGCGCATTGTTGGTCAACCGCTAGTCGCCGGGATATATGGGTCAAGGTAACGCCTTATAATCGTATTCAGCGTTCGTGCGCTGGTTGGTCTTGAATCGAACAAAAAGAGTACCGTTCCAAATGCAATTGCGACGGATACATTCGGGTGCATATCTAATTTGCTTAAGTCGATTTGTAGAGAAGCTGTCTAATTGATATCTGTTTACATTTTCTAAGAGACCGTATTACCTTTATACATATTGTTGTTCCACGTAGTTAAACAAATAAATAATTTGTTAAAAGCACAGCCATACAAATTACATAAGAAATCTTAATAACTAATTAATAAGTAATAATTTGCTTGTTCGTTTTGTGTTAATGTTTGTGCAGTGTTTGTTGCTTTGTTGTAATCCTGTGTTTTATTGTAACTTCCGTGTTTTATTGTAATTATTTTGAGTGTGATATTCGTATGCATGTCGTGTTCGCACCTAGAAGGCCGTTCGACTACCATGATTTTCCGCACATGTCATTTATTAAATATAATGTCGTAACGTCCAGTTTGCGAACCTAATAAAAAAAAAAAAAAAAAAAAAAAATAAGGCAATCAAGAAACAGTCATCATTGTCTGCTGTCTCTCAAACTAAGTAAAAAACCTGTATCTTGAGAGACATTGTTAACATTATGTATAATTACAATTTCTCTACATTTACAAAACAAGGATTATGTGTTTTGGCGTTTATGGTGTATTGGGGGTGAGTTGTGTGAGAGTTGATGTTATGTTATCCTCCGCTAGGAATTTATCGATATCTTGACAATTTTGTACCATGTTTTATCAAGTACCTACTTATTGAAATTTAAAAAAGAAAAACAAAATCTCAGTCAAGGCAGATTAGTGCACAACTCAATCAATGATGCGTTATAAAATTACATAGACAAGTACAAGTAGACAATCGTACAACAAATCTAATACCTACTATTTGCAAATAAAATGATTAATAGCAGCACATCAGGAACCACAATGAGGAATGGTAGGAGACGGGTAAAAGTGGCAGCAGAGAAATGATAATGAAAGGCAGGTGAAGGGTGCCAAGAAAACCCTCTGCTTGCTTTTTATCTAAATATTTCGCTAATTAATTCTGTAGACGTAAGCAAACCAGCTTTGTGAGTGATTTAAAGTACCTACCTATTTCGATATATGCTTATGCTTATGCTTGATTCAAAGACACATGTCTTGATACTCGAAATTACGCGATATATTTTTAGCGAAGAATTTTAAATTGCCACGAATTGTATGCATGCTAGTAGATTTATTAATTTCTTTACCTACTCGTATTATGACTGCAATTTTGTGTCTAAGTATATCTACCAAACTACCCGTCACCGTCATCATCAGCCTATAGCTGTCCACTGCTAGGCATAGGCCTCTTTAATAGCACGCCACTGACCTCGATCCTCGGCCACCCTCATCCATTTTCTACCAGTGACCTTGCGAATATCGTCACTCCACCTAGCTTGAAGGCATGCGACGCTACGTTTGCCGATTCGTGATTTCCACTCAAGAACACGTCTACCCCAACGGTTTTTGATTCTATACTTCAGCTTGCTTATTAAAATGACCGATGTAGCAATTCTTATCAATCATAGCTTAATATTCCATCCAAGTCGAGGAAAATCTTAGTAGAAAACGACCTCACACTTCTGCATAATTTACTTTAGCACAGTGTCTTGCAATATTCAGACCTTGCAAAAACAACGGAACCTCACTACGTTATGGCCGTAGAATAAATTATGGGGTATTCCTGCTGAAATAGAATTTATTCCTCATTGGTTAGGATTGGGTATCACAATGGACTCCTGATCAAATCACACCAAAACCTCAATTTTAGACGTAAAGCGTGGTGCAAACTGTCGTGGCATTATTTTATTTATGAATAAATCGGGGCTTAGTTAGAGAGTGCCCGCTCGTATGATCGGCTAAAATTGAATTATTTCCAGCTCGACTCCCCCTTCGGGGTGATCCTCGAACGTCGAACATAGTAACCGCAATTTGCATAGTTGCTCTGTTACGATGTAACAACGAAAATATGATTTATTTAGAGGCGAAGCGAATCCTCGTTCATTTTGTTGCTTTTTTCCGCTACAGTTTTTGCAATGCCCAGGTCAGCTGTCCGTAATTTCTCTCTTTATATACCAAATAGTCAGATGTTGCCTTTTGTGTTTTTGTTGAGATACTCTTTTTGAAAATTTGTGCTATTTTCAAATGTTTAAGGTAGTGGTTTGATATAGGAGAAACATAACATTTAACAACAACTAACAACATTTAGAAACAAATTGATATCCTTATGAATAAATGTGCTGATACGAGGATGAATAATATTGTAAGTGCCACACTCAAACCCAGGAGGTTAATGTGGTACTTTTTACCAACTTTGATTGTGTATCTTATTGAAAATAAACAGATGATGTTCACTTTTCAAATAACTACGTATTCCTCACCGGACAATTGTACAAGTTTTTAAACTATATAATCTTTAAAGGCAACTAATAAGAAATTAGAAAGATTGTCTCCAAATGGTTCTATTATATAGGTAAAGTGCTTAATTAATGAAATGGTGACTCTCTTACACTTGAATTATTGACTTTGTTAGACAAACTGATAAAAAAAAAATTGTTTTAATTTGTATATCAATGTACCTACTTAATGTAGATAATTTTGTCTGTAAAGTTAGCATTTTTTAAGAATGTTCCGTAAAATACGTTATCTTAGTTTCCAAACCTGTGGCTTCACAGATAAGAAAAAGGCTCGTACTAGAACTCGTAATATTTTTTCGCGGTCTGACCACTAAAAAACAGATGTTTCTCAAGGCTCTATGGCCTCATTTCCATTTGTTTTTCCAGTAAAATCGGGTAGTTGCTACATATATTTATGTTTGTAGTGATCTCCTTAACTTTTGAAATTGGGTTAAGGACAGGTAATTTACTTGGCACATAAATCTACCTGTGCAATTAAATTTTGTAAGTGAAAATTACATAGTTCATGGACTGTTCTGTGGTAATTGCGCACGTGAATATCGTAATATCTTATAAAAACATATAAAAAAAACGCAAATCACATGACTTTTATCCAGATTATTTTAAATCCAACAAATTATTTGTCAGCGAAAGACCGATAAGACCTTCCGATACCATAAATCCCTTTTCAGCTGATCTTGAATCTCTAATGCTGACACGAGTTGGACCTCTGTTTTGTGTGAAAAGAGCACATGCCGCATTAAAAGTCCGGCTGTTTTGAGCTGGGCCTCGACAGTGGAGTGAATGAAGGCGGGGGAGGCAGGTCCGCGCAGCCTCCGAAGCGCCCAGCCGCCTGCCAGTTGACGTCGCGCCAAGCGGGAACCACCACGCGCTACCCGCTAGTAATACGCTCAACAACTAACCAAATAGTGGCATTTTTAAGTGCTAAACTTCAACATTGTAAGTAACGTTCTACATAAATACACTCGAACAATATTTGGATTTAAGTAGTGCCTAACATCAAATCGACCTTTCCAAAAACATCATCAATTGAAACGTTGACGCTACCGGCGATAGCTTCTTGTAGCTTTTTTGTTCGTTAAATGGCAATTACAGTCGTTGCCGTGGCGAAAAGTGATGTATTTTCTAAGTACGATTTGCCCGTAGTCACCTGAGATGTCTAGAGGTCGTCGCGTAGACGATGTCAGTGAGCTCCATTTGTGTGCGCGGCAATCACGTGTATTGTTCGGACTGTCCTGATTTTCTTCACATCTGAAATATTCTAAACGTTTTCAAAGAGTTTCAAACACAGACAGTTCTTATGGAAATACTTTACTATTTCAAAACGGCGTAGGCAGACCCAGTGATAAATGTATCGTGGAAACTGGTATTCAAAATACGTATATTTTGTCATGCTTATCTCACAAACGGGTGGCTTTATCAATTGTTACTAGCTGTTGCTGGGTATTGCTCTTATAGGTGAAATGGGTTTTCTTTAGAAGATTCCTAAATTGCTACGTAATATATTATATTTTTTGTATTTCTGTCTATAGCTTTGAATTATTGTCTTCAACACTCGAGTCAGCATTGCAGGCAAAATGTGTGTACTGTAATAATAGTTGGCAATCCACTGACATATGATACGCTCTTTGTAAATCGCTTACATATCGAGTGGGATGTAAGTCCCCGTTAACTGTCGTAATCCCGTCGTGTAAGCCTATTTCTAGTTTATATTCTAGTTTATAGTATGGGTAGTGCTTTTTGGGCATTTGTGTAACGTTCTCCAATATAAGAGTTGCCTATTTAAGTGAAAGTATTGAAAGGATTGGTTATTATTTGCTGAAAACGATATCGTAACTATATGTTGGTTCTTTTGTGTTTTAGTTATTGTAGGATTTCTAAGATCGAAGAATAAGAATAATAATTTAAGAACTGGAAATCTAACTAGTCAAAGAAAGGGCGTGTCAATATCCAGGTCTTACCAGCAATCCAACAATACTTTGATATGCATAAGTATAATCCTTCAAATGGATACAGTACTAAACTCTATCCCCAAACGCAGTAATAACAACCTTTAAATTAATTTGATTAAAATGAGCACTTTAAATTTTCAAATTAAAATTCCTCAGCGAACTTAATTCGGCTCGCAAATGTATAACCTCATTTCGTTACCCTCTTCATGGGAGCTTTCGCTGATACGTTTCCGAGGTATAATCTAATGCTGACCCGCCTCAGTTCTCTCATTTTCTGAATTTTGGTGCTAAGTGTGTCTGTGGTTGCCGACAAGGATTTACCTAAATCCTTTTTGCCAGGATTAAGAAAACGTCCCGCTTTTGATGAGTCGACGACTATCATGTTTGGATTTTGAGATAATTTAAAGTTATCATTTATTTAATTTTTTAACGGTGTTGTATTTAAATCTAGTGAAATGTAACGTTTCTTGGTTCGAAACTTTTCCTCCTTAGTTGTACATAATAAAAGATTATTTTTATTATAGCGCAGTTGCAGCGGACGACGGATGTTATTTTAAAGCTTCAACAAATTTCTCTGGAATGTAATTCGTCTAAACATTTTTATAGAGCATCGTATTTGTCCGGCTCGCTTGCCACAACCAAGTGCTACTGCGAAGCGATAAGCGTTCGAGAAATTGAAAAGGATTTAGTAAGCGCGAGTGAGCCCGTTTGTCGGATTAAATTGGCTTAGTTTGCCAAGTAAGGGTTGCCCGATAGATATAACCAAAGAAAATAATTAATTTCACATTCCATTTCTATCTTCCAAAAAACTCCATAAATCCATCTAATTAAATTGTAATCGGTTTGATCTGTTTTATCCATTATAACTTTTCAAGAATTGATCTGCTGTCATTACTTCGAAAATTTAATCTTACCTTTATGAAATTTTATCAGACGCAAAAAATGCAACTCTGCTTATTTAATTTATTCTGTTTGCGTTACACCGGGTACAAATTTAGATGTTGTATAAAGTGTTTTCTGTTATTGGTTAGGTACAACTGTATCTGATGCAGTTAGTTCCACATTTTGCTATACATTGACAAAATCATACCTGTTAAACTAAAAAGCGCTAGTTCAAAAAAGCCTTTGATGTTCCTCAAGAAGTCGATTGTGTTGACCTCTTCAGCTCTGATCTAACATGTTTCCATTATTTTACAACTATTCAGAATCAGGACTTTGTGTATCATCAGTATCTTATACAGCTTCAATGTGTAGCTTAACTGGCTTCATTCATTGCAGAGATTATTTTTCATGGTAGTATTGTGGTTCTTAAGTCATTCCCCCTGCGTATCTTTGTCTGGTTATAGGTTGTAATAGGTGCTATTAAAGAATAAAAGAAAGAGTTCATAAAAGCAAAGTCGTTTGAGTTTACCGTTTTTTGTGCGATAAGAAAAGCCTAGTTATTTTTTTGAGTAAACTATAATAGCTATGATTTCCGTACTTGGGTAGCATTGAAAACTATGACAACTCTAACATTTGGTTCAGTTATAAAGTGTCAGTGCGTGTAAAAATTAAGTTAAAGCCTTAGGCAAAGTAGGGCTTGTTGGCAAAGTTAGGGCATTTTACGGTACTGTGATACTAGTAATAGATGTACATACGTGGGACACTCAGAAAGTTTTGCGAAACTAAAAAAAATTGTTCTATACGTACATATATTTTTATCAAATCTTTTCAAAGTACTTTCCACCAGCCTTTATACAAAGATTCATGCGCCTAAACCAGTTTTCAAAACACTTTTTCCAGTCCGCCGCAGACACCTCGTTTACAGCCTGCTCGAACGCAGCCAGCGCATCTTCCGGCGACGAAAATTGTATCCCTTTGAGCTGATTTTTTATTTTTGGGAATAAAAAGAAGTCACACGGTGCTAGATCAGGGCTGTAAGGAGGGTGACCCAGGAGTTTGACTGGCGTGCTGTCCAGGAAGTCCCTCGTTTTGAGTGCGGTGTGCGCAGGTGCATTGTCGTGGTGGAGCAGTAGCCCGCGGAGCCCTGTGTTTGGTCGCTTGTTGCTTATAACAGAGAAAACTTCTGGCAAACATTTGGTAGTATACCATTCGGCATTAATGCTTCTTTGATCCCGTAAGGGAATTGATACCAAGTGGCCAGTCAAATTAAAAAAGCTAGCGATCAAAATCTTACCCCCGCTTCTAGATCGCTTCACTTTGGTAGGCGTTGGCTCATTTTGAAACACCCAAACAGTCGACTGGCGCTTGGTTTCTGGGTCGTATTGATAAATCCAGGACTCATCACCTGTAACGATGTCGTAAACACGCCGAGACGAGCCTGCTTCAAATTTGTTAAGCATATCACGGCACCATTCCACCCGGGCCTGCTTCTGAGCATCGGTGAGGTTGTGCGGCACCCAGCGTGATACTATCCTCCTCACGCGAAGATGGCTGTGTAGAATCTCGTGAACGCTTCCCGATCCAATCTTCAATATGTGTTGAATCTCCTGATATGTAATTCGCCTATTGTCTTGGATTAAATTTTTCACTGCTAGCACGTTTTCTTCGGTAACAGCCGTCAAAGGGCGACCGCTTCTTTCGTCATCCCCCAAAGTTGGTCGACCGCGCTTGAATTCGTTATACCAACGATACACGGTTGCCTTGGAAGGGCCTTCATCCATGAATGCCATTTGAAGTCTATCGTACGATTCATCCGGTTTCAGGCGACACTTGAAATCGTATAAAATCATAGCTCTAAAATGTTCCCGGCGCAGATCCATATTTCAGTGAGACACAATACTTTGAAATAACTCGCAAAAAATGTGGAGGGAAATTTTGAAATTGGAACTTACTTATTTTTACTTATAAATAATCATATTTTCGAAAAACATTATAACTGGCCAGTCTCCCATATATAAAAACTTTTTTTCGCAATACTTTCTGAGGGGCCTGGTACTTTGTTATGCCACCAGAAACATAATTTATTAAAAAAACTATACAGACGTTGAGATTTCAGCCTTAAGGCGGTCTATAATGACGCTATGTAATGTGACCAAATCCCTTGACCATTAGTGTCTTATTTTTTCAGCTGATGGTACCTACATCCCTAACCATGGACCATGACCTATTTTCCTTACCGCCTGAGGTGACTCCCCGTTTCAATACGCGGCCGACATAAAGTGACTTTTATGCATTGCTGTAAAAATAAAAGTTACCCCGCGTACCTGTAGGAGCTTTATTATTTTTTATTGTTCACAAGTGGAAATGGGCGCTTTAATTTCTACTGTGATATGTACTTTTATTGCTTTTATGGGACATCAGACCCATTGTAAAAAGTACCCATACGATTTTTCAGATTTTTCGTCTTATATTTTTTTCATAACGTTTTATGTTATTCGAGTTAATGTTACATAATATTCTTTACTAAGATTACTATAGGACATCTTTTTCGAGACGGTATGTACCTTTATGTCTTTCTAAGTACCTACTACAATGAAGTGCTGTACCCACATTTCAAGAGTAAAACAAATAAATAATAAACAATACCCTTCCCGCATCATTTTCTGTTTCGCGACCCAGAAATAGAGGTACCTCATACTTAGGCCGTATTATGTTTCCATTTGAGCTTGTTGACTTAACCCTCGAACAGTGACTGCGGTTTTTTCGCGTCTCGACGAAGTGGTCCGGGCACGTATCGAGGTTTTACGATGCAAAGGCACGCCGCGTTTCGCTGATTTATTTTCATTATCGTGTTCATCTGTGCCATTGGTGATATTTTTCACCGACCCAGATTGGGAAGAGAGCCGTGACTGAAATTAATAAAGTGATGTCGTCGCCCACGGCTGTGAACATTGGTTGAAAGAAAATTTCGTATTCATCGTTACAAAATCTAGCTGTCGAAAGTTTTATTTTCTCTCTAACCTCAGTGCCAGGGGAATTCGGCAGCGGACAGCTGATGCAAAATCCGGTTGGCTCTGCAGAGATATCTCATTGTGTGACAGCAACTGCGAACTAATGACCCACTGACCCAATTCTGGACTGCAGCAGTCAGCGATCTGTATACATACTATTTGTTTCGAGTTCTGGCAGTGATTCCCACCCAACTTATACATATTTATTCTGTTTTGCAATTCTTGAGGGAATTTTCCGGTGTTTTAGGAGGAAGTAAATTTTAATTGGGAATGTTAAATATTCATCGTTTGTTCTCTTGTGCGATTTCTCCTAAGTTTGTTTTCTATGTCTATTAGGAAAGCCTACAGGGAAATCAATAAAAACACAAAGGCCTTCTGAATTTCATTTTGCCTAAAGCCTATGCCATTTGCAATAACTAGCTGAAGTCTTGTAAACATGTTTGTTTCCATGGATATTAATAATAGCACACATTCATTTTTGTAATGTGGATATTTACATCCAGAAAAGAGCAAAACAATATCTCATTTCTCCTTTGTATTGGTAGTTTAGCCTCCAGTATATTTAGGTGTGACGTTAAGAAGACTTCCACAAAGTTATTCCATGTCACTTGAGAAATATTCTACATGTCTACGTAGCGTGATTATACCTAATTATATTTATAAAACTAAATCAAGATCCACGTTTACCGTTATCAATTTAACAATGTTATTCACTAGAATATTACCAGAACCAGAATCTGGTGAATTTCACCAGAAAATTAGCATGTAGCTAACGTTTTGGCATACAGCTACAAGTTTGTATAAATTGTATCGCTTAGTTGATTATGATCAATGAATATTAAATAGCAATCACTTTGTACATCATAGTTATATTGACATAATTACCGTAATGAATCATATTCATGCAACAGTTAACATGCAAGATTTAATTCTGTTCTAGATTTTGTCTCTTCTGTTAAAATCTAATACGGCATTCAGTATACTAATAAATGTATTACGAAAATTCGATTAGGCTACATGTTTTACGGTCAGAAAAAAATGTGTTTGAAGACCTCATAAAAATGAGTATGAGGATAATAAAAAAAGACTGCTTCCATTCTGTCATTACTCTCAAGGTTCTCTTTAATTGTCATTCAGCAATTGGCATAAGCGAGGCAGTGAAATTTAATGAACCACATTCGGGTCAAGGCTGTTACAGAGGAACCGACGACACTTCAGTTTGAATTTTGCATCAAAAATTTTGGAATATGCGTAATTGATTTAATAGGACTAGTACAATAGACTATTGTTTTAAACATTCATGAGCTCTCTTAGCAACTGTACTACAGAAAACAATTAAGCTCACCAACTGGGGAGCTAAACGTATTATCAAACGTGTCGTACTTGGTTGGTTAGCTCTTGGTGACGATGTAATCAAACACAATGGTTGTTTCTAATCGATTAAATTTCTCATGTGTTAGTAACACTTCACCGACCTGCGCGACTTCACTTATTTATGCTCCCAATTCTGTTGATTGGTAAGGCGGTCTATTATCGTGCAGGCTGGTGTTATAATTTTTTCCTTTTTCCAATTAAAAACGTGCACCGTTAGCAAATTCTTTCGCCTGTGCACGACTTGAATATTTTATGCCTGCAGTCTCGCGGGAAATTAATGCTGGGTGCACTAAACCATTGTGCTTAAGATTTTTCTTTGGTGCGGTTCGTTAGAATTTTAAAGACGTGATTTTGTGGCTCGTGCCAGATTAATTGACCCACATTTTTTTACTTCCCTATTAATGCAGAGCCCTCTACAAAAATCTATCTTCACAGGACATTAACTCGGCCCATACCAGTCCACAGCTTGACATTAACTTCTGTCTCCACGACATTTAATTACAACGTTATAAACAATCATTATTCTTCCTTGCATGCCATTTTATATTGAATTTGCATAATATGTCTCCTTTATATACTTATTAGATAGTCTCGCCGGATTTTGAATGATCAACTAAGAGTATCTATTTACTTACTTCCAGCTGGTTGACATGTGACTGTTTTTTTGTTCTAATCTTCCGGACTATTTATTAAAATATATATTCATTGTAAAGTCATTCATTAAATAAATAAATATTTTTGGGACATTCATTCACAGATCTTCATTCTACTTCTGCTTTCTTTTCATTGGCAGATTAGTACTTATTTCTCTTTGTTATTTACTTTAAAATATTATTCATTTCTTTTTCCATTAAATGGGTATTGTGAGGGTCGAATGTTGTATAGAATTTCGGTCTTTCAGTTTATACTAAAATTGTGACAAATTCTTACTGTACCTACTTAGTATTTACAAAACCACAACTTCAGGTTCAGACGCTCTGTTTTACTAACAACAGGTGCATAGGAAAAATAAACGAATTCAATAATTCATTCTACAAACAAGATTCCAATCTATTTGTAAAGGTACATGCCCTCGGGAGTGATATCGAATAGAGAATTGGATTCGTCAGGTACGCGCTGCCGCTAAGACCTAAACTGCGGCTTACCGCACGCAAGTCGGGTGCCTGAGGGACTCTCGTAACTCCGTACCCTATTATTCCACTATCTCACTTTCAGCGTACGTGAGACCCTTATTTATTGACCGAGCTTGAAACTACGTGTAAACTACGTGCTGAGCAATCTACTTCTTGCTTCGATACAATTTAAAAGTGTCACGATATTTTTGCATGGTTGGAAATCAAAACGAAACTCACATCACATGGCGAAATTAAAACGAAATTTCAAGAAAAAGTAGGGATTAAAATATTTCAATATTGTAGGGTCGACCGCAAGTCAGTGGTAACACTGACATTGACAGCATTTTTATTTCATAAGCAGTAAGGGGGGGTTTTCGAATTAAAGTGTTACCACTGTCATGCAGTCGACTGTACACTTAGCATCTACTAATACATACGAATACATAGTTTGTGAAATATAAAGACATAATCAGCAAGTTTTCCTAAATTTGCGTTTTAATTTTCTTCGTGTATACATAGCAGTGGACTGCGATAGGCTGAGTTGATGATGATTATGAATGATACATACATCTTTGTGCAGCTGACTGTACTTGCAAATTCGAATGCTGCCAGAGACTTGACACCGGCGGTAGATGTCAAATCTGTAAATGCTGCAGATCGCTGTTCTGCGATGACGTTTCATGAACATGTCACATTATATATTTTTTCCAATTTTCTGTTTCGTACTCTTCTATATCGCCATTTTCATGCCTTAAGAGGACGCTCCCAAAACGTAATTCCCACCCTCGCACTCCCCTTACACACCGTAACTGCGGGCCGCTCTCGTCAATTTTATGCGAGTTGCAATAGAACTCATTTTCGAGAAAATCATTCTCGCGTGTTTTACCACGGAAGTAAATGTCGTAAATCTCAAAACAGTTTTCTTTTTATTACAAGAATACTAAACAATCTATACAAATTTCCTCAAGCTAGTATTTAATAAACTTTATTATCTTCCTATTTGCATATATTTTATACAGCTAAGTTAAATAATAAAGGATAAATATTCGAAAAATCTCTAAAAACGCATGATTTTCAAAAAATAAAAGTATCGAACAAAAATCAACTAATTATGTAACTGTCTAGTCAAACGATGGACAAAGGTTCAAAAAAACATATATCTAAATTTGACATTCATCAAGCATGTGTTCCACTCAGCATATGTTTTGAAAAAGTCACCTCATTTTGGGAGCCTAGCCTAATGCGTCCTTTGGTCCATCTTTTCATTGAATTTCTTTAATAGCTTTTTTCAAATTTTAATTGCAGTATTGAATTAAATTATCTGTGGATTGCTCATATTTATTTGTTAATGCTCTCACTTAAGATGTTCGTTTTAATAATGGACTAGTAATATTGAAAACGTTACTTTTATTACATTTATTTTAAGTTAGCAAATAACAAATTGTCAGGAGCGCATATTTAGAGTTTGGTACGTGATACGTGCCAATTGTTGTTGGATACTGGAGATCGCAATTTGCTGGAATTCATATATGGTTTCCTTTATAACTACGTGAACGCGATTCCTGAATAGAGTTACCAGTTGGTTAGAATTTAATTGAATTTATCAGGTACACAATAACATACAATTTTGAAGGCTCGTGGAATCGTGGAAAATATTGAGTAACTAGGTTTCACGTGACTTCGTCAGCGTGCATTCTCTTTATTCACTGTCCCATGGGAATACTGAAAAATCTGGCCTTGTCTACATCATACAGGGAACCTTTGTGCAAAATTGCAGCTTTCTAGGCCCAAGGGTTTGTGTTGGGTGTTGATGAGTCAGTCAAGTGCGTCAGGAGTTTTCTTTTATGTGTACATATGTAATATGTATTGATGATATGGTTAACAAACTGTCAATTATGTTTATTTCATTCAAGGATTTGATTTTCCACTCGAGAAAACTGTGATCACTTCAAAATGATTTTTCTTTATTCAATCGTATGATTCGATATCCTCGTTTCATTTTTCCAGCGCAATAAATCCATCAAGTTTATGATAAAT
This sequence comes from Asteroscopus sphinx, assembly GCA_949699075.1. Taxonomy (NCBI): domain Eukaryota; kingdom Metazoa; phylum Arthropoda; class Insecta; order Lepidoptera; family Noctuidae; genus Asteroscopus; species Asteroscopus sphinx. The sequence continues at coordinate 21,830,944 of OX453013.1, forward strand.
CGTCAACTTTTATTGTCTTCAAATTCTTTTGGGTCGTTATACAAAATAAAAACTTTTCCGTAAAATACTACCTACAAAGGCTTCGTTGGAAAACGGAACTGAAATCTGTAACTATTAAGCTCCGAGACTTTGCGAAAATCCTGAGCCAAGCCTCAGCCTAAATTCTCATTTGTACAGCTCTAGCTTAGTATAAATGCTTTATATTCCGCACACCTGTATGCTTCACATAATTGCGAATTGCCACAACGCCTAGAACTTGCGGAATTATTTCTTTATTTAACTTGGTACCTAGCCTAGGATTTACTTTTTGTTTATTGCCATGCCTACTAATATATTTTTTACTTTGTATCATCTTAGTTTTCTAAAGATAGTTTCTGGATATACTTCTTTAAGTGCTTCGAAGCTCCGATCTTTGACTACTAAGTATAGTCGCACCGCTTAAAAGTATCTTGTTAAACTAGCTAAATCTAGACGTTTTGATATCGAACCTGAATGCGGTCGTGCATTCTCATGAGGGGAAACTTAGGAAGCGAGGTGGCAAATATTGTTTGTCCCCGAACTGGAACAGGTCTCCGCGGTTACTTCCTCCAATAGAAAGACAAACTTAAGCCATTGTGAGCATTACATGGAATGCTGTTATTACGTTCTCTATGCAATTTGCAACTACCTGGAAACTTGGTCTTTGTTAACATCGTTTAAGAAATTGGTTCAGCTTCCCGCAGTAACTATCCTTGTTTCAACTTAAAATAATTACAAAGATGTTTTTGGAAAGGTGGAAAGGAAGATCTTGAATAAGAATAAGTGATGGAGTCTAGTGAATATTATTGCGAGAATTGTGCTGCATTAGAATGCAAAGCCGGTGAAAGGACTACTTGCAATTGAATTCCTAAGTGAAGTGATTTTAAACGAACAGTGGTAACTAATTGTTATTGATTAACGTATATCAGTGAAGAAGCTAGAAGTGTTCTGCCTTATTTGTGCGAATGATAGGATGCGCGGCTGGCGGTTGTCCGCTGAGCGGAGTCGCTAGCGGGAGAGGTAAAGGCGATCGGAAAGGGTGTCGGGCCGCGAGCGCGACGACTGGTGCCCGCACGAGGCGCGCCGCCATGCGCTGACGTGCACAAGGCGCTGCGCGTGCTGCGGCGCAGCGCGATGCCCCCCTGGGCCTGACATGGAGGAGGGTGGCTACTGGCGGCCATCTTGCTCGACGCTGTCGCTCGCAGAGCACCATGGCAGCGCAACGCACTTGTGTGCGAGGCACGCGCCGCAGCCGGCGCGCCTTGCGCACCGCCATCCCCCCCATGCGCACCACTCGCACCAGCACCAGCACGCGCACGCACACCCCCACCACCTGCAGCACGCGCAGCACTCCTCTTGCCCCGTGCACAGCCCGTTCAGACAACCAACGCCGGAGTACTGTGCGGCACATTCACAGGTACTTTTTGTGACTTGTAATAGTATTTAGACTAAAAACATTGCAAGTATATATTTCATTTATGGTAGTTTGTAATTTAGTTCTTAACACTGTATTTCTAAAGCAGAATTGTTAAAACGATAACGTAAAATAATTTAAATCTAAAATCGACAAGATACTCAAACTTGCAAAGAATTAATATGATCAAATATTAGAAAACTCGTACATCATACGATTTTCACCTACGCTACGTCATCATGATTGATGAGTTTACAAAAAAGATAGAAGTGCTGACGCAGTAATCGATGCTATCAGACCTGGTTGGACGGTTTATGAAACTGAGTCACGAGGTGACGGCACCTGCACCTAATTTATTACAAGTACTGCCTTCGACGGCGGAGAGCATATTTTCAACGACACAGATTTGCATCTTACGATTGCTCTTCGCTTAACGTGAACGATGATGATGAAATATAAAACGTCGTAGAACCAACCGCAACACCAACAACACAACACGCAACACGCGAGTAAAATTATCTCCCTGGTTGTGACATTAACACCACAAATCGGATGATTTATGGGACTCCTGTTAATGACGATAGGTATTTTGTTCCTGACAAATCCATATTTTATAAGTATTTGCCACGTTCGGCCTTGAAACAGTATTTATTATTTGTGATCGTACGAAAACGTGAGGGGAATAAAACACAAATTCACGGAAATAGAACAAGAAAAATGGCAATATAAAAGGAAACCAACCATGTGTCTACGTCGACTAATGGAGTAATTACATTTGAACTTAGAAGTAAACCAGTGCTTATTAGCGGGTAATTGTATACTTATTTCGGGAAGATGCTGGTATTCTTGAGGAAAGGTAACTGGAAAATGCTTAAGAGTTTCTCTCACTTGCAGATGCAAACCTAGTGGTCTGAACGTGAATTATGGTAATATTTTGTAGATAATTGGTTTAAGCAATACACCCAAGAGAATAATACTACATTATGATACAAGTGAGCTAAGTTGACTATACTGGGTGTAAAGGGAACGCTTCCGAAAACGAAGATAGGTGCTGGTGATTACTGATACGAAATCACGAAAAAAAAATGCGTTTTTTTTTTTAGATTTTTTCATATATATTTTTTTGCATTTTTCATACATAACCAGCTTTGGGGCAGTTAAATAAAACTCATAAAGAATGAAAAATGCAAAAAAAAATATGAAAAATCTGAAAAAAGAATCGCATTTTTTTTCGTGGTTTCGTATCAGTAATCGCCAGCACTATCACCTGTCTTCGTTTTCGAAAGCGTTTGCCTGACACCCTGTATAGGTACCCGAGGCTGGATTGCGTAATGGAGCCGAGAGTATAATAGTCAATGCTCACGCGTGTCAAACGACGTTTTTCAACACACTTGCGAGGAAAAATACATACAAACATACATTTTAGTCAATTTGTTAATTTGTGATAAATGCCGCGCGGATTACTGTAATCGCACGGTGACATACAGCTATGCGCGCGCAGGTGGACGAAGGAAACTGCCAAGCAGCCTAGTATTAAAAATACAATAAATATGTTTTTTTTATTTATAACACAAATTAATGTTAATTTATTGTCAAAATAAATAATTTGATGAAATGAAATGTTTATTTATCATATTTTAATTAATACAGTTCATTTATTCCCAAAAATGTTTAATTTTGTTTAGGCATAAAAACTCTTTGCTGCGATTTAAAATAAACTGTAAAGTAAAAATCACTAATAAAAAAATTCAATAATATTATGTAAAAAGCACGCGTGCGTTATAAGCTACATTATGAACCTAAAAGCGGTGCAATAAGAGCCACTTTACGTGGAAGTGTGTTGAAAAAATATTGATTTGTGGTGTGTATTTCAACGTTAATCCTATAATGGAATGGTTTTGCATGATAGTGAAGTAAGTTGTACAAGAAGTAGTAGTGCAAGTAAGTTATAAGTAGATAGTGTGATGATAATCTGATGATGTCAAATCTTATTGAATTTTGAAACTGTTATTTCAAGTTGACCGTATTATATCATTCTAATATGATACCAGAACTGTATAGCAGCTGCTCTTGATTGATGGGATCTTAGTATATAATATAGCGTAATGTGAGGAGATTGATGTATTTAGGGAGCCATTCTGACCGTATGAGAATGGATCACGTTAGGATGGACTTTCGAAGTATAGTTTTGTCCTTCGAAACTCGATGTAGGGTAGGTAATAGCATATTTTGCTTTTATGTATGTTCGGGCATAATTCCGACATGAATGTACCGATTGGGATGATTCTTTTTTGTTTGAAAGAGTTTTCTCCTGAGATGGTCCTGTTTTTGGTGACGAAGACCTGATGACGTCTGTTATTTTTTTGTTAAAAATATTTTCTTTTACTGCTTTTGTTGTTTTTATAATAAACGCCCATGGTAGTTCATTTAACGTTTATTTGAAATCGATTTCAAACGTTATTTAAGTTCTTCAGTTACCTACCTACTTATTTTTCCAATTACACGTTTCCGTATTTAACTTCGCGAGTCAAGTAAAAAGTCCTTTAATGGTGAACTTAAAACGGAATTGGGAACGCTTCCATTGAAATCAAACGCGTATAAAAGGGCGTAGAGCTAAAATAATCCTTTTTTAACGTTTTCATGAATACCGAAGGGCGTGTGACAGTAGCAACTGTGACACCTAAATTGCTTTTTGAGGCGTACGATTGACGGAGGCATGAAATGAAGACGAGACGACTCGTATTTGAATCCTAATTGAGCCAGTACGATTAATAAATCGGTAGAGGTGAGGTCTTATTCATCAGATTCAAGTTTCCGAAAGCCTATGAATGAAAGTATTCTGGAAGTTAATCAATTAACTGCTGTTAATAATATGATATTCATACGGAACCGTCTGTATTCTCTTGATTCTCTTTAAGTTTTGATTATCATTCTGTGATGTGTTTCAGAAAGTTGCCGACTTATTTAATCAGTATCCGCATCTTCATTACAAACACTGATGAAATTAAAATATATATCAGTGGCTAATATTAGAACATCCTTAAATATTGAAAATAAGTTCTTTTTTACTAAAAATATTGGATATATTGTCCGTTAATGCCTCATCATTATTATGATACAATTGCTGAGTAAATAAGCTTGTAAGGAATTAAGGAGATGGCGGGTTGAACTACTTAAAGAACTGGTCTCAAGTTGCCATAGACTGCGAGAGTTGGAAGAAAAGTAGGCATTTGCCCAGCAGTGGGATAAAACAGGCTCATAATAAAAAATACAGTCGTGATTCAAACTAAATGTACCTATATGTATATCTGTAAAGACGATTGTCATCTTAGTCTATCTGCGACCACGAAATGCTGCAAATCTTTCGAAACGCCAGGAAAATCAATTTAAATAATATACGCGATTTAATCCGGTTAAACTTTGTTTTATTATGTGTAGTGATCGCGAAAACCTAAGAAGTTATTAAATGTACCTACTAATTATTGAAGTTATAGTGTACCTTAGTTAGTGAAGTTTAGTTTTATTTTGATTTGTTAACAAGCTTAAAACTTTTATTAATATTTTTATTCAACTAATAATAATCTGTTTAATTTACATTTAGCCTATGCCCGCGGCTTCGCCTGCAAGTAATTTGTTTTATCACAGAATAATCTTATCGCACATCCCTCAGGAACTGTTTATCTTCCCGGTATAAAAAGTAGCCTTTATTTTAATACAAATTACAGTCTATCTATTTACTAAATTTCATCTAAATCCGTTTAGCCGTTTCAGCGTGATAGAAGGACAAACAAACATCCATAATTTCCCATTTACGATATTAAATTACTGCAAAAAAAAATGTTCTTGAGACGTAGGTTTCAAACAATTAATAAATAAGCTCCTGATGTGAAAAGAAAAAGAAAATCTTACATTGGGAAAATTTCAACAAAAAAAAAACTCATGTAAAATAGTCGCGCACGGTGGAAAGAAGCACTGCCTACTAAATTATGGTAATCACGAGATTTGTGTCTTTTTAATATCTTTATGAAGTTCCTTTTCACCAATTGAATATTTTCCGTCGTTTCCATATTTTAATCTTCTCAGCGAAAAACAAATTAGATGATGGGACGGGTGTCAGCACCTGAAAACATTTTTATAGAATCTTCTAAAGAAATTTTTCTTTGGAGTTCGTTACGTATAGATTTGTATGGATGGGAATACAATTACAATATGTTGGAACGCCACGACTATTTCTTTATTATTTAATTCTTTATGCACAACTGGGTATAAAGGCGGTCTTAACGCCATAGGTGTTCTCTACCAGACAACCTTAGGGTAATGCAGAGACAAAGAACATTTGCGAGGAGATGATGCTCGCCAAGGAGGCGGCGGAGAGGGTTCGCGAGGCAACAACCTCTCTCCCCACCCGCAGGAGACGGACCGGGCGTCGCAGGAGGGCGTACGCCGACCTCCAGCCACCCTAGGAGTGGGCCTGCGGGCGACGGACTCGGGGTAGCCCGCCGCCCGATAAGTCAAGGCCCGTGATGGTGGCGCGTGGTGTTCCGCGCGCGCCAGTCACGAAAAGGGTGCGGCTGATGGTGCCGCACGGGGAGATGGGGGTCGCCTACTAGTGGCGAGCCGGGACCTGCCGGGGATGGTTGGACGACTATAAGTTTCCCACGCCCCCGGCCAATGGTTGGAAGAGGAACACCGTGGTGGTTTTAGTCGGTAAGAGTCCGACACTGGCTCCGCCTTCCCCGGTTGGAGTGCGTCCATGAGGATTTTCCCACGTAAAAAAAAAAGAGATAAAGAACAAGGTCGATGCACCAGTAAAGTAGTAAAATATGTTACGCCAGGACTATTTATTTCTTAAGAGCTATTAAAATAAATTAACGGAAGTAACCTTTAAAGGTAATGGCCCAAGGAATTCTGTATTTTCAGGTAATCAGTTTTCGGCTTCAAAGATTTATTTTATAGATTAAGAAATTTGTAAAACTGTCGTACTCGTGCCTCATTTTTTAATTATATATATTAAAATTAAAACAGTGAGCACCAAAATAAGTCTTCAACCTATTTAGTTTTCAACGTGGCGTAGTCTATATATTACTAAATAACTCCCCACGTATTATTATGAATAATCTAGTGAAAAGTTGCATTCATGTATATGTAGGTAGCAACAGTTCACTCATAAACGGCTGTTATAAGTACACATTCTAATTATAAAAAAAATTACATAATCTTTGCAAACCATTCACCTTGGCCTAAAGCGATCCAATGCTAGACTTAGGCCGCTCCCAAGGTGCGCTACAACTCTCGGTCCTCCGTCTTCCACATCCAGTCCACTCTAGCTACCTTTAGCTTTCAAACCATGCCCATGACTATTTACAGAATAACATTTTCAAAACGAAGTATTTCAAAGGGCAAGAAGGTAACATCAACGAAACAGAACCCCTTTCTATATGTATCGCGCAATCTGACAACATAGAATACAATAGCCACAAAGAGGTAGATGAAGGAAGTCCCCAAACGGAATCAGTCAGCGTCGACTGAATTAACAAAGCAGATTTTACCATGCATAAGATGTATGTATCTCACATCGCTTTAGCTACATCTTTTGTGGATACAGTTATTCAGTTGCTATAGGTATGTATAGAATTATGAAAAGCTAAAGAAGCTGCAATTTAAGATAGGTACCTACTTTTTCAGCATTTTAAATGACTCGGCGTCCCATACTTTGTCTTAAATATCGTACCTTTGGGAGATGTATGTGGTTTTAAGACAGTCTTAAGTTTAAGTGAGGTTACAATTTGTTTTATTTTGTAATACCGTAAAATGCCCTAACTTTGCCAACAAGCCCTACTTTGCCTAAGGCATTAACTTAATTTTTACACGCACTAACACTTTATAACTGAACCAAGTGTTAGCGTTGTCATCGTTTTTAAAGCTCTCCAAGTACGGAAATCATAGCTATTATAGTTTACTCAAAAAATAACTAGGCAAAGTATGGCTTGTAGGCCAAGTTAGGGCAGTTTACGGTAGGTGTTTGAAAATTTTATTATTGGCATCTCATACAACAATTTAAGTCTTAACATAAATAAATAAACCGGCGAAGTGTGAGTCAGACTCACGCAGTAAGGGTTCCGTACAACCCATCGACCTAATACCCCATAGAAACTGATTTAATTTACGAGAGTTTATCAAATGACATCAAAACGCACAGTGCGCGAAATATGAATTTTTGCATCTTTTTCTTACGCAGGTACCACCACATATGTCTATGTTTGTCTTATTTTTAGTATTTATTGCGAAACTACATAGTATGCACTATAATCACACCAAGTTTGACGCTAGTATGTATTACCGTTTTGAAGATAGAACAGGAATAAAAACGTTGAAAAAAATGCATGTTTTTCGAGGTTTCTTGTATGGGGACCCCCCTTTGGTTTTAGACTTTTTTTTGTTTTTAGTATTTGTCGTGAAACACCTCATAGCAACACATATTCTGTGAAAATTTCAACTGGTTATCTATTACCGTTACAAAGATACAGCCCTGTGACAGACAGACGGATGGACGGACAGCGTAGCGAGAGTAATAGGGTCCCGTTTGGAACCCTTCGGGTACGGCACCCTAAAAACTAGATGCTGACTAATCGTATCCGTGCAAGCTTAGAAGCATTTTTTTGACAATATTTGTTTAATAACTATCGTGAGTTAAATTCATAATGATTAATATAAACGGTTTCACTCACGTTATATCATCGGGTGTGCCCGACCGGTTTCGAGCTTAATCATGAGCTGAGCTGGTCATGCACGACCACCACCGAAACCAGGCGCTCCGTCACCGTCTTCGCGAGCGCAGCGCTACGCGGCGCGCTGTGGCCTCTAAATCCACAGTTTGGTGCGCGACGCCGCCGCGTAACCAGCTCATGATTAAGGGCTCCGTTCGAGCTCGAAACCGGTCGGGCACACCCGATGATATAACGTGAGTGAAACCGTTTATATTAATCATTAATATTTGTTTATTCCCAATTTTTCGTAACACCATAACAGAACTTATTCCAAGAGGATATAATATACGTTAACATATTACATTCGTTCCCAAGGTAAGGTCAACGAGTAAACATCAATATCTACGTTAGTTGTTAATTTAATGTAACCGTATCTTAAAAATCCGCCAGCTGTCGTCACTCATGCGTACATTTCCTTTATTATATAATGCCTGTTAATCGAATTGTCACTACTACGTTTCTGAGTGTATATAACACAAATACATATCAATACATATACTTGAAATTTTTAATTACGTTACTTAAACAGCCAACTTAGTTGATAACGAAGGTAATAAATACTACAGTGGTAAGATTGGCATACTTTCTTAGAGAAACCTAAGTTATTCGTAAGAAGTGAGTCATCATCATCATCATTTCAGCCGAAAGACGTCCACTGCTGGGTATAGGCCTCCCCCAAGCATCGCCACAACGACCGGTCCTGTGCCTTCCGCATCCAGCGGATTCCCGCGACCTTCACCAGGTCGTCGGTCCACCTTGTGGGGGGCCTACCCACGCTGCGCCTTCCAGTACGCGGTCGCCACTCCAGAACTTTACTGCCCCATCGGCCATCCGTTCTGCGAGCAATGTGCCCCGCCCACTGCCACTTAAGTTTGGCAATTCTTCGGGCTATGTCGGTTACTTTCGTTCTCCTGCGAATCTCCTCATTTCTGATTCGATCACGCAGGGACACTCCGAGCATAGCCCTCTCCATTGCCCTTTGAGTGACTTTGAGCCTTCTTATCAGGCCCATTGTGAGCGACCACGTTTCAGTACCGTAAGTAATTACTAGCAACACACACTGGTCAAAGACTTTCGTCTTGAGACACTGCAACAAGTGAGTACTTATTGTAAAATTGCATGTATTTTTCCAAATGTTCATGTTATTCGCTTTTCGTATGAATGCAAGATGAAGGAGAAACTGAAATAGAAATACTTGACATCTTGAAGTCACCGGTACCAGTCAGTCTATTGATTGCGATACGATTGTGTTGTAGTACACGTTGAATGCAATTGTATACTTTCACTTTTCAATCGTACGGTCGACCGCACGTCGGTGGTAACACTTTGACATTAGCAGCATCTTTATTTCGTAAGCAGTAAGGGCGGTTTTCGAATTGAAGTGTTACCACTGTCATGCAGTCGACTGTACGTACCTTTCGTATATAATTCGCGTGTAAAATATTTGTACCTTTCAATAACATTTATTCTGAAAGGAATACAGCAATACATTAATTAAAACATCAACTACAATAATTAAATCCCCTATAAATAAATTTTAAGGATTACTTAAGTTCCAAACCTGAGCTGTTTAATGAAATCAGATGTCTCATTATACTTTGATCCTTTAAATCCTTTACAGTTAAATTTTAAATTGAAATTTTAAGTAGAGTTCTGGATTGATATTTGTTATCATAAAACGAATGATAATGGAATTAATCGTATTTTATCATTCCACATTGCTGGCCTTTTTCGAGGAGTTAGGGTGGATCGAGTAAGTTCCCACCCGTACGCAAAATACACGCTTGATCGTGGAGTTGCGGAAACCAGCCCGTTATACTATACTATACTATCATTCGACATGGGAGCCTTCAAGAAACGAGCATACGTCTTATTAAAAGGTCGGCAACGCATTGGCGACTCCCCTGGTATTGCGGATGTCCATGGTTGGCGGAGATTGCTTATCATCAGGTGACCCGCTTGCTCATTTGCCCCCCTATGTTATAAAAAAAAATCTTACCATAAAGTATTGTAATAATGTATTTTTTTTCGAATTGATTCAATGACCAATCGATTCTATTTACACTATTGTAAATGCAAAAGTAATTCCTGTGTCTGTTTGTCATCTCATTACGACTTTACCACTAAACCGATCGTAACATAGAAATCTGAATAACCCTGGGATCTGGAGAAGGGCATAAGCTACTTATTCAGAAAATCGAAAGGGTTCCTGCGGAATACACGATAAACGACATACACTTGGGTGACGCTGCGGGTGACCTTTAGTTATAGAGTCGATGTTTTTTATTTCTAGAAACACTACAAATTCATCGATTATATCTTTTTGCTTCCATTTTTTGCGTGCTATTTTAAAATTGATCATCTCTCATTGTTCAAGCTCATTTTTCTTTCCTTCACAAATTCCTTACAAAAATCTTCTAAGATAGGAAAAATGTTTACAGTTTCGATAAGAAAAACTGAGAAGTTGCCAATAAATAGGTAACTCTGCTCAAGAAAAGGTCTATAACCAACTACACTCGGGAGCATTGAATCCGGGTCACCAACAAGAACCTTAATATCTCGTAAACGAATGATAGTTTATTTGAATTATTAAAAGTATTTTATAGACCATTTATTTTCGACAATAGACTTTATTATTTTATAGACCCATATATAGGTAATCAACTTTTTTTAATAAATATTTTTGGGACATTTTTACACAGCAGCCACAGTCCCAAACTAACAAAGCTTGTACTATGTGTACTAGACAATGGATATAATACTTATACACATTTTTTCTGTTAATACATACTTATAATACACTAGCTTTTACCCGCGGCTCCGCTCGCGTTAAATTCTGCTAACCCACGTCAGTCCAGTCCAGTCCAGTCCATTCCAGTCCAGTCCACTGTCCCACTGTCCCGCTGTCCCGCTGCCCCACAGCCCCACTGCCCCGCTGCCCCGCTGCCCCAATGCCCCGCTACCCCACTGCCCCGCTGACCCGCTGCCCCACAGCCCCGCTGCCCCACTATCCAACTGCCCCACTGCCCCGCTGCCCCACTGCCCCACTGCCCCGCTTCCCCACTGCCCCGCTGCACGCTGCCCCACTGCCCCACTGCCCCACAGCTCCGCTGCCCAGCTGCCCCGCTGCCCCACTGCCCCACTGCCCCACTACCCCACTACCCCACTGCCCCCCACATCCCCGCTGCCCCGCTACCCCACTCCCCACTGCCCCGCGAACCCCGCTGCCCCGCTGCCCCGCTGCCCCGCTACCCCACTGCCCCACTGCCCCGCTGACCCACTATCCCACTGCCCCACTGCCTGCCCAGCTGCCACCCACTGCCCCACTGCCCCGCTACCCCAATGCACCGCTGTCCCGCTGCCCCGCTGCCCCACAGCCCCGCTGCCCCACTTTCTCACTGCCCCACTGCCCCGCTGCCCCACTGCCACACTGCCTCGCTGCCCCACAGCCCTGCTGCCCAACTGCCCCGCAGCCCAACTGCCCCGCAGCCCAGCTGCCCCGCTGCCCCAATGCCACACTGCCCCGCTACCCCACTGCCCCGCTGCCCCACAGACCCGCTGCCCATCTGACCCGCTGCCCCACTGCCCCGCTACCCCACTGCCCCACTACCCCACTGCCCCCCATTGCTTCGCTGCCCCGCTACCCCGCTGCTCCGCTAGCCCGCTGCCCCGCTACCCCACTGCCCGACTGCCCCACTGCCCCGCTGCCCCACTATCCCACTGCCCCACTGCCTGTCCCGCTGTCCCCGCTGTCCCCACTGCCCCGCTACCCCATTGCCCCACTAAACCACTGCCCCGCTGCCAGGCTACCCCACTGCCCCACTGCCCCGCTGCCCCACTATCCCACTGCCACACAGCCTGCCCCGCTGCCCCGCTTCCCCACTGCCCCGCTGCCCCATTGCCCCGCTGCCCCACTATTCCACTGCCCCGCTGCCCCGGTAACCCAATGCCCCGCTGCCCCACTACCCCGCTGCCCATCTGCCCCGCTGCCCCACTGCCCCGCTACCCCACTGCCCCACTATACCACTGCCTCACTGCCTGCCCCGCTGACACACTGCCTTACTGCCCCACTGCCCCACTGCCCCGCTGTCCAGCTGCCCCGCTGCTCCACTGCCCCGCTACCCCACTGCCCCACTGCCCCGCTGCCCCACTATCCCACTGCCCCACTGCCCCGGTACCCCGTTGCCCCGCTGCCCCTCTGCCTCGCTGCCCCGCTGCCACGCCCCACTGCCCCGCTGCCCGCGTCCCCAGTCCCGTCCCCTGTCCCGTCCCCAGTCCCATCCCCAGTCCCATCCCCTGTCCACTCCACTCCACTCCACTCCATCGTACATTACTATCCGCTCGTGCAAATGCATAGAAGCTTCGATCTGTCGGGTGAGTACGCAACCCACGTATTATTTTTTTTCTTTTTTTCTTTCTTTCTTTCTTTCTCAAAACCCATACCAGTTTTTAAGTCAGATCATCAGCTTTCAAACAAAAAAAAATCATCAAAATCGGTCCAGTAGTTTTACCGTGATGCTGGAACAAACAAACAAACAAACAGACGTTTACAATTTTATAATAGTTAAGATAAGGACACCCAGAGCAACACAAACGCTTATGTTCATAACACAAATATTTGTGTCCTGTGGAAATCGAACCCACGACCTCGTGATCAGCAGTCCGACACTCGAACCACTAGACCACAGACGTGAGACGTCAGTCAGTTCAGTCACAATTACAGTCACAATCCCATTACAGTCGTCAATTATTTGACATTCAGTTTCCCAGATATTAAGGTTTATGTTGGTGATCCGGATTCATTGCTGTCGAGTGAACAAAACAGTTTGAATGAAAACGTCGCTAATATATTTCGGTTAATTAAAGTGACAGCAGAAATGTTTAGGCTATAATTAATGTTTCTGTTTTCAGACTAATAAATTAATTTAACATTTATAAAACACAGGTGTTTCATCGCTTTAAATATTTTAAATTGAAAAAGAAAATTAATCTTTCCATTTCCTCTTCAAAATATTAAGGTGCGAGACAAAAGAAAATTTCTTGGCAAACTTCTGTCACTATTGCAGACTTTAAAATGACAAAAGCAGAAAGAAAACGGTTACATACAATAAAAACTTTCTCAAATATGTGTCAAAACTTGTCTTTGTGTGATATACGACATCATTATATTACTAAATTGCTTAAGACATGTTTGACTTTAATTTGCGAGGCTTTTCTAGATTATTCCAGAACGTGATAGTGAAATTCTAGATGAATGATATTCAATTTATAAAACGTGAAAGGTCTGTCGGTAAAGTTTTTTTTCTTTGTGTTAAGATATTAATATTGTATTGTATATGCTCGTTGGAATCTAAAACTTTACACAAGTTTTATGGCTAGCATTTCTGTTAAATGCTAGCAATAAAATTTATTTAGCCGTACATTTAGTATTATTAGGTTTCTTATTAAGTAGAAAAATCTTACGACTCCCGTTGAATTCTAATATTCTATCTAAAGCGCTTATTACATTACTCTGAATTCAGAAATTCTAATTAAGATTTAGGAAAGGAACCTCCTGATTACACCGACTTAAATATTCTCACACTTTCCTAATTTCCCGATTTCCTTTCCTAATCCAAATCCCAATTAGGATTTCTGAATTCAGAATAAAGTTATAAGCACTTCAAGTTGCAAATTCTAACCTGTTGAGGCATACTGTAATTTTAATTTCATCATGTAATATCCTTAATCAAATATATTTCGATACATAAAGAAAAGAAAGAAAGAAAGAAAATGGTTTATTTACTACAGCCAGAGACATCATCATCATCATCTACATCTTTTACCCTTTTGAAAATCTGTCCAAATACAAATGCTTTATTTAACCTTGACTTGTATTTTCAATTTTGGTCACGATTTCGATCCAATTACGTAAGTTATTTTCTCCGACCTCATCAAGATGTATATCTTCAGTAATTTGAACAATATTGTGTGAATGCTATTCTGCTGGCGTTAGATAAATAGCGTGATTTTCGCTCCAGTAATTAGTGTCGTGTTTGCCTAGACGCAGTCATTATTCTCCCTTATTTCTATGTAGCTTTCTTTACTCTGTTTACTTTTATGTGAAATATTACTTGGACTTGGTTGAAGTCTCTTTGAACTATATTTACATCTAGAAAACGTATATACTCTTAATTATAAACTGTTCTTTATTTACTGTAGCGTTATTGATTACCTTTTGAACAAATTTCTTTAAAAAATATTATGTTTACTAACATCGTTTGCGGAAAAAGTAAAGAATTTCACAAAATGTAAGTTTTAAAACCTTCACATAGACCTTGTGTCGAAAACATCATATGAGATATAATCCAACTCAGCCTATCGCAGTCCACTGCTTGCCTCTCCCAAGTTGCGTCACAACACAAAAAAACCAAAATCGACACTGCAGATACGACTAGACAAGATAAAATATGAAGACAATCACATTACATTTAATCAGACAGAGACAGATGTAAGTAAGTAGCTACGTCTGGAAACTTCAGCCAATAAATCAACAACCTAGTTTTCGCCAAATGTATTGTTTTCTCGTACAACATTTAATTTGGAATGTTATCAAATGTAGCAATAGTTATCTATTAATTTAATTGAAAAGATGGACTATCAGACATTTAGCCGTAGGTCAATAACGGGAAAGGATATTTACTGAAAAAAAAAAATCCTGGCACATTAAGATCCGACACATTGACGTATATTTTTAAGTCAGCCTGGAATAGAGAAGTTTCTGTTCGTCGACTGAGATTTATTTGGTGAACCCGGGCTACAACTGAGCCCTTGGCTGAAGAATCTTGTGGTTATTAATCGTACTCATTCGACCAAGTAATCGGATTTGATCAATTTATGGAATGTCGTACTAAAGTACGACATTCCATTCCATTTTACGCTAGGCGTCCACCAAGAAACGTCCACGCAAACATGTTGGAGAAATGAATAACTTCTCAAGGGAAAAATGATATACCTACCTAAACGATGTCTGTGATCTAGTGGTTCGAGTGTCGGACTGCTGATAACGAGGTTCGATTCCCACAGAACACAAATATTTGTGTGATAAACATAAGGGTTTGTGTTGGTCTGGGTGTGGCTTATGTATTATAAGTATGTATTAACAAAAAAAAAAAAAGTATATAAGTATTATATCCATTGTCTAGTACCCATAGCACAAGCTCTGCTTAGTTTGGAACTAGATGGTGCTGTGTAAAAATGTCCCAAAGATATTTATTTAATTATTTATTATAAGTATGTACTTACAACAACAATAAAAAACTATATAAATAGTTTATTCATTGTCTAATATCCATGGTATAAGCTTTGCTTAGTTTGGGACTAAACGGTGAGTTATTGGTCAAGTCGGCCAACAAAATCTTGGTCAGGTGGCCGAGTTGAGATGACTTAATTTTGTATTGGACAACCCGGCCAAGCATCTAAAGTACAGTCGGTTGCAGAATACTTAAGGCATTTTATGTCAATATTATTTTGAAATAAAAACAATTACTATTTCGTTCCATAGAACTATCTATTATTGTTTCGTACGTCTACAATTTATTTAACAACAAGAATGGTCGCGATTCGGATTTCATAACCGTAGACTACATTATTTTTTCATTTTTATTCGTTAGATACTGAATATGTACTAGGACTGCATAACATAGTAAGGGATACGTTTACTATTTTTAGAACTCTCGGGAGATAGATACTGAATATGTACTAGGACTGCATAACAAAGTAAGGGGTATGTTTTCTATCGATTGTAATTTAAACTACTCCATTGTAATTTAAAAGTATTGTTAAATATAATAACTTCTTAGGTTTTCGCGATCACTACACATTATAATAAAACAAAGTTTAACCGGATTAAATCGCGTATATTATTTAAATTGGTTTCCCTGACGTTTCGAAAGCTTTGCAGCATTCAAAATTTCATTTCATTTTCATTTTTTTTGCATTTTTGGCATTTTGGCCGTATTTCGAGAACCCTCGGGAGATAGACACTGAATATGTACCAGGACTGCATAACATAGTAAGGGATATGTTTTCTATTTCTAGAACCCTCGGGAGATACTAGAAATATCTCCTAAAACGTAATATAGTTGTGGAAGATACATCTTGGTTTTACTTTTATTTTAATTAATGTTTTCAGACTAATAAATTAATTTAACATTTATAAAACACAGGTGTTTCATCGCTTTAAATATTTTAAATTGAAAAAGAAAATTAATCTTTTCATTTCCTCTTCAAAATATTAAGGTGCGAGACAAAAGAAAATTTCTTGGCAAACTTCTGTCACTATTGCAGACTTTAAAATGACAAAAGCAGAAAGAAAACGGTTACATACAATAAAAACTTTCTCAAATATGTGTCAAAACTTGTCTTTGTGTGATATACGACATCATTATATTACTAAATTGCTTAAGACATGTTTGACTTTAATTTGCGAGGCTTTTCTAGATTATTCCAGAACGTGATAGTGAAATTCTAGATGAATGATATTCAATTTATAAAACGTGAAAGGTCTGTCGGTAAAGTTTTTTTTCTTTGTGTTAAGATATTAATATTGTATTGTATATGCTCGTTGGAATCTAAAACTTTACACAAGTTTTATGGCTAGCATTTCTGTTAAATGCTAGCAATAAAATTTATTTAGCCGTACATTTAGTATTATTAGGTTTCTTATTAAGTAGAAAAATCTTACGACTCCCGTTGAATTCTAATATTCTATCTAAAGCGCTTATTACATTACTCTGAATTCAGAAATTCTAATTAAGATTTAGGAAAGGAACCTCCTGATTACACCGACTTAAATATTCTCACACTTTCCTAATTTCCCGATTTCCTTTCCTAATCCAAATCCCAATTAGGATTTCTGAATTCAGAATAAAGTTATAAGCACTTCAAGTTGCAAATTCTAACCTGTTGAGGCATACTGTAATTTTAATTTCATCATGTAATATCCTTAATCAAATATATTTCGATACATAAAGAAAAGAAAGAAAGAAAGAAAATGGTTTATTTACTACAGCCAGAGACATCATCATCATCATCTACATCTTTTACCCTTTTGAAAATCTGTCCAAATACAAATGCTTTATTTAACCTTGACTTGTATTTTCAATTTTGGTCACGATTTCGATCCAATTACGTAAGTTATTTTCTCCGACCTCATCAAGATGTATATCTTCAGTAATTTGAACAATATTGTGTGAATGCTATTCTGCTGGCGTTAGATAAATAGCGTGATTTTCGCTCCAGTAATTAGTGTCGTGTTTGCCTAGACGCAGTCATTATTCTCCCTTATTTCTATGTAGCTTTCTTTACTCTGTTTACTTTTATGTGAAATATTACTTGGACTTGGTTGAAGTCTCTTTGAACTATATTTACATCTAGAAAACGTATATACTCTTAATTATAAACTGTTCTTTATTTACTGTAGCGTTATTGATTACCTTTTGAACAAATTTCTTTAAAAAATATTATGTTTACTAACATCGTTTGCGGAAAAAGTAAAGAATTTCACAAAATGTAAGTTTTAAAACCTTCACATAGACCTTGTGTCGAAAACATCATATGAGATATAATCCAACTCAGCCTATCGCAGTCCACTGCTTGCCTCTCCCAAGTTGCGTCACAACACAAAAAAACCAAAATCGACACTGCAGATACGACTAGACAAGATAAAATATGAAGACAATCACATTACATTTAATCAGACAGAGACAGATGTAAGTAAGTAGCTACGTCTGGAAACTTCAGCCAATAAATCAACAACCTAGTTTTCGCCAAATGTATTGTTTTCTCGTACAACATTTAATTTGGAATGTTATCAAATGTAGCAATAGTTATCTATTAATTTAATTGAAAAGATGGACTATCAGACATTTAGCCGTAGGTCAATAACGGGAAAGGATATTTACTGAAAAAAAAAAATCCTGGCACATTAAGATCCGACACATTGACGTATATTTTTAAGTCAGCCTGGAATAGAGAAGTTTCTGTTCGTCGACTGAGATTTATTTGGTGAACCCGGGCTACAACTGAGCCCTTGGCTGAAGAATCTTGTGGTTATTAATCGTACTCATTCGACCAAGTAATCGGATTTGATCAATTTATGGAATGTCGTACTAAAGTACGACATTCCATTCCATTTTACGCTAGGCGTCCACCAAGAAACGTCCACGCAAACATGTTGGAGAAATGAATAACTTCTCAAGGGAAAAATGATATACCTACCTAAACGATGTCTGTGATCTAGTGGTTCGAGTGTCGGACTGCTGATAACGAGGTTCGATTCCCACAGAACACAAATATTTGTGTGATAAACATAAGGGTTTGTGTTGGTCTGGGTGTGGCTTATGTATTATAAGTATGTATTAACAAAAAAAAAAAAAGTATATAAGTATTATATCCATTGTCTAGTACCCATAGCACAAGCTCTGCTTAGTTTGGAACTAGATGGTGCTGTGTAAAAATGTCCCAAAGATATTTATTTAATTATTTATTATAAGTATGTACTTACAACAACAATAAAAAACTATATAAATAGTTTATTCATTGTCTAATATCCATGGTATAAGCTTTGCTTAGTTTGGGACTAAACGGTGAGTTATTGGTCAAGTCGGCCAACAAAATCTTGGTCAGGTGGCCGAGTTGAGATGACTTAATTTTGTATTGGACAACCCGGCCAAGCATCTAAAGTACAGTCGGTTGCAGAATACTTAAGGCATTTTATGTCAATATTATTTTGAAATAAAAACAATTACTATTTCGTTCCATAGAACTATCTATTATTGTTTCGTACGTCTACAATTTATTTAACAACAAGAATGGTCGCGATTCGGATTTCATAACCGTAGACTACATTATTTTTTCATTTTTATTCGTTAGATACTGAATATGTACTAGGACTGCATAACATAGTAAGGGATACGTTTACTATTTTTAGAACTCTCGGGAGATAGATACTGAATATGTACTAGGACTGCATAACAAAGTAAGGGGTATGTTTTCTATCGATTGTAATTTAAACTACTCCATTGTAATTTAAAAGTATTGTTAAATATAATAACTTCTTAGGTTTTCGCGATCACTACACATTATAATAAAACAAAGTTTAACCGGATTAAATCGCGTATATTATTTAAATTGGTTTCCCTGACGTTTCGAAAGCTTTGCAGCATTCAAAATTTCATTTCATTTTCATTTTTTTTGCATTTTTGGCATTTTGGCCGTATTTCGAGAACCCTCGGGAGATAGACACTGAATATGTACCAGGACTGCATAACATAGTAAGGGATATGTTTTCTATTTCTAGAACCCTCGGGAGATACTAGAAATATCTCCTAAAACGTAATATAGTTGTGGAAGATACATCTTGGTTTTACTTTTATTTTACTTTAATTAAAATGAATTTAGATTATGAAAGCTAAGATTTTTTTTTATGTCGTTATTTGAATAAGAATATTTTCATTTTATTTTTGTTCCCGACTGTACAGAAGTACTTGAAATTTTTACTGTCGGCCGGGTTGACCAATACAAAATTAAATCGTCTCAACTCGGCCACTTGGTCGAGATTCTGTTAGCCGAGTTGTCCAATAACTCTAAATGGTGATGTGTAAAAATGTCCCAAATATTTATTTACGTATTTAAAACTTTTATTACAAATCTGAAGTGTTTACAAGACGAGTACTGCAAATAAAGGCAAATGGAGTGGTAATAAATCAGCACCCACATCACTTCGGCCGCTCTCCAGATGTGGGAGTAGCTAGCACAACAATATTATTTGCATATTCTGTAAATTAAAGAGCCTTATAAATTAACATAACACGTCATAAAAATACCCGTGGTAAGTGATATTACAGCTCAACTGTTAGTAATAGTTTCATACCTTGTTGCTTTTACGACCATCGCCGCTGGCCTGCCCGCTCGTTATTAAATTATCTGACAACTTGCCAGGTTTATGTACGTTGTCATTATATTAAAGGGCAGCTTTGTGGTCTCAAAAATTTTGTTGCCAATTTTCACATAAACTTAGTTTTGGTGTTCCCCATACACGAGCTCTATGCAGCTTTAGGCTCTGGTAAAATTTTGTATTTTGTATATCGATTCTGGCAAACACGTTCAACTTCTAGTATTTTCTTATCTCAAGCAAGAAAGCAAAATTAAACTGTAATACCAATATGATTTGTCCGTTCATTAAAATTACAATGTAGAGTTTAAGCACTACTTTTATTTTTATGAGCTTTTGAGACGCTGCTGAAGATAATGAAGTTTTTTTTTTTTTCGTATCTTAGTTTCTTATATTCCCTGTCAGTATCATAATCTTATAATAAGTCATCATTTGTAAGTAAGTAAATTATTTATTAACCAGAAAAACTGTCCAAGCCTTCCACGCAAATTTGTGGATATTAATTACCTATAATTTAATAACTTCTTAGGTTTTCGCGATCACTACCCATTATAATAAAACAAAGTTTAACCGGATTAAATCGCGTATATTATTTAAATTGGTTTCCCTGACGTTTCGAAAGCTTTGCAGAATTTCGTGGTCGCAGGTAGACTAAGATGACAAGCGTCTTTACAAATATTTCAAAAAAAATATTTTAATCTTTTTTTTTTTTTTTAATTTTTTTTTTTAGTTATGCTGCAAAGCTTTCGAAACATCAAGGAAACCAATTCAAATCATCATCATCATCATCATTTCAGCCGAAAGACGTCCACTGCTGGACATAGGCCTCCCCCAAGCATCGCCACAACGACCGGTCCAGTGCCTTCCGCATCCAGCGGATTCCCGCGACCTTCACCAGGTCGTCGGTCCACCTTGTGGGGAAATAAATAATAAAAAAACAATTAAAATAATAAATCCAATTTAAATAATATACGCGATTTAATCCGGTTAAACTTTGTTTTATTTCCTATAATTTATCTTTGAAATCAACCTACCCATTTCTTTTTTCCCCTACCTAATATTTCTGTCAAGAGCGCTTACTGTCTACTTTGTGTTAAAATTGGACACTAGGTTGTGGCTCTGTGTCTGTTTACAGTGTATCATCAATCTTTTACCCTATTTCAGTACCTTCTTCTTTCGGTTAGATTGTCTAAAGAATTCCAAGTGGCGTGAACTTTGTTATAACAATCTTTTCGAAATAAATGAGTTTCTGACTGTAATTAACTTGACATCCAGACATCCAGTATTCTCTGGAGTGTGTCTTATTATCTACAAGATACTGCTTTGTGCCTCCACAATAATTCGTACAATGATTGCTTATCAGTTTTCTGTATGATTGAGTTTAAACAGATACATATTGTCTAGCCGTTGACTTGTCTTACTTGTGAACGATATTCTTGGGGTTTAGATATTTCATGTTAATATCGAACGGAACCTCGTATCTATAGGTTTGTGAGTAACTCGCACTAATAAACTGAGTTTCAAGTGACATTGCAGAAACTCTAAGTAGCAAAGATATTTCGAACTAATTACTTTGAAGTCCCCACACACATCAGTTCTACATTACTGCAACGTACGTTATTAGTTCTTAAAGTATTTTAGTTATCTCACGGGCCTCTGTTTGTATCCATACCCAAGCAAGATGAAGATCTACCTACATCTATAGAAGATATATACATACCTATTATCACACCTGTTTCCCATTGGGGTAGGCAGAGACTGGATTTCGATTCGACCCGCTACGATCCTGATACACCGCTTTTGTTTCATATACGTTCAGTAACATCCTCATGTATGCTCGTCAGCTTAGTATTTCATGATTCAATTTCAAAATTTAAAGAAAGGTAGTAGAGACTGGAAAAAAATTACAATAGAGTAGGTAACCATAAAAGTTCAATAACTTCGCCTTATAATGTAATTATTTTTGAAGTATACACCAATGGAATATTTACTGCCTATTACAACAAGGCCGTACCCTTATAATGATATGAATGAAAATTAATGATCCTTGAATTTTCGCGTGGTAACGGACATCCAATACTATGATAAGGGTAATATTACAGGCGTGAAACTTGATAAATTATTACTTTTAAAATTAAATAGTAGTGATAGATTTATAACGTGAAGTCTACTATTAAGTTCATCACTATATGAAGTCGACATAAGTGAGATTCAGAAATTTTATGTGATTCTGAATGCTCATCCTCATCATTCGAAACGCTAAGAAGATCCTTAAAGTAATGATAAAACTCAAGAATCAGTTCTAGTTAATTAGATTTTACTAGTGCAGAATGACAAATAAGATACTGGGGTTTTATAATATGTAGTTACATTGCTAAATATGGTCGAAACCATAACGTCAAACAACAAAATATTAACTTAATGAAAAGTAGGTAGCAGAACAAGATCCACTTCAAACATATGATGAATAAGCTATAATAAAGCATATTCTTTTGATCTTAAAAAGGCTTGGCTGCGCTCACGTAGGCGGAGGTCGAGAGCCAGCGAGTTATAACAACATTTTATTCATAAACTGCGAAAACATTCTGCCTTCAACTTCAGGTATCGAAGGCCGAAGGGGAATAAACGTGGATCGTTCAAGAAGAAAACTTTTAATCACTACATTCGTTCGACTCGCAATCAGTGCTTGTACAATTTAATTTGTACACTTTATTTTTAGATGGAATGGTCGTTGTCGTGACGACGGAAGCCCAGATCCTGTCTTATTGTTTAATTACTGAACATGTTACCCTTGATAAACGGCTTTGTGGATTTCTTGTGTCTTGTTTGTTGCTAGTTTTTGCTGAATTCGCTTTTATTATTGTATCAGAGATGTGCCAGAGACAATGAGAAACGACACTAATTCATAACTGCTGTTGTTGTGAAGATAATACGGTTACGGTTGTAATAGTTTAACTGTTGATTTGACACGTACCTTCGGGATGGTTTATTTTTTACTTTGTTAAAGTCCCTATGTAGAGTCTACCACGAAATTGCTTTATATGTAGTTTTTGACAAATGACTAATATTATTAATGTTGACAACATTAACTGTCATATTGGTTTTATGATGTGCAAATGACATTCAACTTTAGGGTGATACATCAACTTCATGGTCAGCTATGCCTTTTTTTTTCGAGTGGAAATCCTCATGGATACCCTCCGTCTGGGGAGGGCGGAGGGTTATGTCGGACTCTTACCGACTAAAACCACACGGTGGCCATCCTTTGCACAAAATAGAGGAGCTCCGGGAACTCCAGTGGACCGCGCCGGTGCCCCTCCAGTGCTACGCTACCAGTGCTCCAGTGGTATACATAACAAAAACATTCTAAAGATGTAAACATAAAGTCATTAGAGTTTTACCGTACATCAGTATCATCGACTACGCAAACAGGTTTGTAAACAAAAATATAGTTAATAAGGTAGGATATTAAATAAGTACAATGTGGGTAGATATCAGATAATATTTAGCTACATTATGAAGGTGACTGCGCGAGCCGTATTTAAAAACAAAGTGGTGGAGGGTAGTATTTGTGTTGATACAGGTTGTTCCTACAAATGCAGCAACCTTTTTGAGAATTGACTAGTTATATTGTGTATTTGTAACATGCAAGAAATTTTGTTTTAAATTAAATTTCATGTTTTTTTTTTATCCCTTAGAGATGTTGGTAGTTGATTAATTAGGTTGGGTATAATATATTTTAACGTTCTCCTACCATTTAAATTAAAATATTTTGGAAGTAACAGTTTGGCATTAGTGACACTACGAGTTTTCATTTATTTTTTTTGTAATATTTTAGTTTTCTTAAGATTTTTATAAAAAAAATCTTCGGTTAGTAATGTTAGTTCAAAATTTTCGTGAAAACACCCTATTTCTTCTCATGGGTGTCGTAAAAGGCGACTAAGGGATTCACCAGAGTATGGGCAGCAGCGTTATCTGAATATTTGTCCAGCCAACTGCGATCGCCAACCCGCTTACCAAGCGTGGCGATTACTGCATATAACCCTCATTAGGGGAGGCCTATGTCCAGCAGTGCACGTCTTTCGGCTGGAATGATGATGATGATTAGGAGTTATAAAATAAAAATCATATTATTTTGAATTTCTGGACTTATTTAAAACTAAACAAAAACTAATCGCTGCCCGCATTTAGAACGTAAGTTTACCTTGTATAGTTATACATCTCTGGAACGTGATCAAGTAACAAACAAAACAGATTTTATGTAAACTCAGCTGGATTAAGAGACGACAAATTAAACAGTAAGTAAGTTTAAACAAACGCTTTATTCCTCACTCAAAAGGCGTGCGAAGATAAACAACAGATTTTATTAAATAACACAAAAAACAAAATGTACAAACGAAATTTACTTAGCAAAGAAATATTGCTGCATAAGAAATAAAAAAATACTTTTAAGTCCTTCCAAAACTTGGAACCGAAAAAGATTGATCGGTTTATTTATGAAAACTGAACGGTGAACGGTTTTGTGTGCAAGTTGTGTAAATATGGTACGCAATAAAAGAACAATCTTCTCGTTATCTAAAATTCATACAGATTGTGGTAATAAAACTGGCTACATCAATATAACGGTTGATTATTTCTGATTGCGCGCAGGGCTGTACGCTGAATCATACATAAATATTATTTTCGTTAATAATTGTGTACTTACCTGTGATAGATAGCAATTACAATACAAGGAGCAGAATTGTCGAATGAAAAAGAAAACAAAAGATACAGCGATTATGATGATGTAAAGGCCAATGACATTATTTCTTATATTGCAGAATTATTTGCTGAAAGTAGTCCTCGGATGCCAATCGCTTGTGAAAATACTAGTAAAATATCAGTTTCAGAAAAGACTGTTATAACAATAACAAGTCCCTTAAGAATAACGGTAAAAATTATTATTCTATCTATCCACGATTTCCCGTACGACTATTTATATGGAGTTTATGTCAAATCTCTGTCACTAGGCTGTCTAAGGCAAATCATGGATATATGAGATATTGATTTTGGCCGTAAATGGTAATTTTTCGACAAATCCATACTACCCAGAGAGTACTCAACTTCAGCGACCCAAAGCGAGTCTTGGCCTCCGAAACGAGAACGTTCCATTTTTAACGACTGATAGGTTGCTAGGCTCTGCCACAAGTTCTTCTATTTCGGATTTTTTTCTCTGCGTTGTTACCATTCTGCCAAATCCATTACATAATTTTAATCTCCGAACATTTTACAAATTGGAATTCAAAAGAGATGACCCTAACTGTCTCCACGTTTGATTGCAATCCCGCCATGTTTGTACCACGTGATCGCCGAAGACGAAATTGGATTAGACAATGCGGACGTTATACACATTATTTTGTTTATTGACTATAAATGCTGGTCTAATAACTGCAAGCATGTCAGATTTCATACATGACTATTTTAAAGATGGACGTAAGTGGTTATTTTAATATTTGTTTTCATTTTTTGTTCGTTGATATGGCTTTGAGACAGTACCCAAGTGAATTAAACCCGAAAATAATAATAGTGGCACATATTTAACCGCTCATTTAATAGTTGCGTAACGAAATGTATGGAATCCGTTCTGGGTCAAATTCATTGCTTGCCCTGTAAAAAGCATTGGAGTACCTACTCGATAATTTTGCAAGCTTACTTTGATTTTACTTTGGCCAACAAAGCTTTGCGACCCCTTATTAAAAAGGACAGCTTCCATAAATGAAAGCCATTATTATTTGATGATAATATTTCATCAACTAGGAATGTTAAAGTGGAACAAATTTTACATAGAAAATTGTTTTACAATAGCCTTGCATGCAATTTGCATTTCGCATAATATGCAACGAGAGATGAAAATTCAAATTCACTCTTGGAAATATAGGACAATAACGTGAGACTTGAATCTAAACCACGATGCGAATCCAATAGTGTTTACATAAGTTTCTGTGGAGTTAACAAATAATTGAAGAGTTACTGGGTTAGGTTAAGCGCCATTGTAGACATCGAATATCAATGAATATCTACAATCACAAAGATATGTAGTAAGCGAAAGATATCTGGTGATGACTGAAGACGAAACAGTGACCGAGAGACACGAAGCGTAGGAAGATAGGTGGCATGATTGTTTTATAACATAATCCTAACTAAGTTAGACTTGTTATGAAAATTTGGACAAGTTAAGCGTAAGGAAGAAAATACCTTATGTCCTGCAGTAAGTTATCAGGCCTTTCACGTTTTACAGTCGTTTCGCTCTAATTTTATCACTTTTTAAAAACTTCAAGACATTTTAGGCGAAATTGGAAAATGTATTCTATAAACATCCTTCAGGGTAAAATAACGAATATTTGTACGATAGATTCATCTTGATTTGTTGCTTAGAAAGAGGAGAGAGTTTTTTTTTTCTTCTTTCTATATAAATCGTGTACGGAAATAAAACCATTGTTTAAATATTTGTGATGACACTCTGAAGGATGTTTAAGGAATACATTTTTCAATGTCGCCTTTTTTAAATCTTTAAAAAGGCTTAAAATTAGAGCGAGACGCCTGCAAAATGTGAAAGGCCTCTTAGGGCCGAGTTCGCGGACAATGAAATAACCACTGTTTGCAAAATCAACCTGTTATTCAACAACAGATGTTTAACCGGGACGCGGGAATTTTCGTGTTCACGACTCCTATCCGATCATTGATTCTGAAACCGAGCGTTCTGGGAATGAAAGAACGAATGATGTAACACGATTAATCAAAATGGTAACTAAATGGCAACAACACTATGAAAAGAACGACAATATAAAACGGTTGCATATCAGGTAACTCTTCCAAAATTAAAAATCCTAGTATAATGCTACTCTATACATTTGACATATCTTTTTAATTTGGCAGGATAAGCGGTCTTGGTTGCCATAGCAACCAATTAAATACGCCATTTTGATGTTTGAATATTAGGCCGCTACAAACTCGAAGTGTATCGGGCGGGCGCGTTTCTTGAAACATGATAAAATTCTGGTAGTTGTGCTTACCCAAAAGTAGCGGTAACATTGTGCAGGTTTCGTGCGAGCATCGTTTATCAGCCGCATTCATTTTTATTTTTATTATTTATACAAAAAATTATAAATAAAAAAAATTACGTACTACCTCAATACGACAAAAACAGTTATGTTTACACATCTTTCATAAGTTTTCTCAAAGCATAAGCAATATGTTTCTTTGTTTATGTTCATAAAAATGCACGCTCGAAAAACGGCAACGTGTTCCAGCCCTTATTTTATTCGGTTTTTATTGTAAATTTTACGAATATGATAAAATGCAATTGTTTTGTTATATTGGAGAGTAATAATCCTAATATTAATATTTTATGCAGCATAGACTCTTCTAAAATTACGAAAAACAATGAAATACAGAATATCAATGAATAACCTCAACAATTTCAACCATCAAACGTCAAAAATGTCATGTTTAAATACCCGGTTAGTACTTAAACGACGTCCCCGACTTCGGTTAGAAAAATCGATTGATTATTGTGATATAACAGTTGGTTATCGTTGGTGAACACCAAAGTTCGGGTTAAACATCTGGTTTTTACATAAACATCTGTTATCTTCTGGGTGAACTTGCCCCTAAAACTGTAATTAGTGACGATGACTCGTAATCGAAGAAAATAAATATTTTATTGAGCTAGACTCCTTTTAGATATTCACGTACAAGTCTTCGTATTCTAATGTACTTTGTAATTCATATTTTATGTTTATTATTTACTTTTCAGGCCCCGTTGACGGTCCTTTCCCCTCCAGTCTGAAGAATATGCCTTACATGTGCTACCAAGTTCCCCTTAAAGGACCATGTGTACACATGCAACTAGTATGGTTCTTCGATGTTGTTAGACGGAAATGTATGAGGATGTTCTACTCGGGTTGTGGAGGCAATGAAAACAGATTTGCCTCCTGGCAATCCTGCGAGTCAACTTGTCATAAGGAGAGACGGATATAGCAAAAGGTGTTCTAATAAAAATCTCGCAAAAAGTTCACAAGAAACATTCAGAGCTTTTGTAATTTTTGTACATACATCTATTTCAGTTTCTTAATTGGAACATGTTTTGTAATGACATTTAAAAAGTTGCTTGAAAATTCTGCTTCATCTTGGAATTCGCATGTGGTTAAAATATTTAAAACTGGAGTCGTCGTAAATTTGGCGACGAGTTAAAAAAATAACGAGATGCTTTTACGGTATGGCTTTTTATATTGTCACGAGGAAAGCATTAACTTCTCAAAAAAATATATTTTATGACCAAATATTTATGGTAATGTAATATAGGCATACTTTACGATTTTCTGACTTGACTGCTGTGAGGTTTTATTGAGGTCATAATAAATGTGTGCCTATTTGATAACACGGCTTCCTTTTATTCATATAGATAGATCCATAGAAAACTTAAACAAATCTTCAAAACACGTTGTGAGAAAATGTTTACTGTCTTGTAACCTTTTTATTCGTCCGAGGTATTGTACTTGAATATTGTGAATATCGTGATCTCAATTAAAACCGACATTAACACTTTCAACTACAAGAAAAGACGTATACCTAAGATAATTCATTTCATTAACCACCACAAATTTCCTGTCTAAAATTAAGAAACTGTTACCACCTAACCAGTTTCCATTAATTTCAATATCCTCACCTTGATAAGTTGTTCTTAATAATGTTCGTGAAAGTGAACTAACGTCGAATTTCGAAGTATTCAATATCAATACTAGAACTTTCCATTAGGCCGCAAATATTGGAGTAAATATTTATTAATGAAAAGTAAATAATGTGACAAATAACCGAAATTGGTCTGTACGTAGCGAAACGGTAATATCGTTTCGGAAGTAAGTAGGTAGATAGGTAAAATTTCAATTTCATTCAAATTTAATAGATGAAAGTGTTATATTTATGAAGTCGTTGTTATTTGCCATAAAGCTATTGCAAGTTAATATGTATTCCACAAGCGATGTCTAGTTCATAATAAAAGTACTGAATCATTAGCTAACAATGTAAGAAAGCTGTGCGTACAAAACAATGACTAAACGAAAATCCATATTTCTTGTTAACAAATTACAAAATGGGGAAATCTTGTACCTGTGCAGATAGGGTTGTCATACGCTTATCACCTCGCTTCAACGAAATTTATAATACTAGAAGTACCGATTTACGGCCGAAATTAATATTTAATCAAATCCAGGAGCTTGTTAATATTGGATACCTGTTTTTGTTTAAAACAGGCCAATGACCCTTTTGCGAGTTGAGATTTCAATCTTTTCAAGCAATCTATCTCATCATATCTCACCTCAAACAAAAACAATGAGATTTTCAAGCTTAAATTTAAAGATTTTGGATTACATTGTTTATTAATTTCGTAGACATAATAGATTTAATATAACATTGTTTTTCACAGTTGTCACCCAAACCTGTTTTATCTTTTTAATCTTTGCATCTACAAACTGCTAAACCACCAACACAGATAAATACATTCACTTAAGCTGTGTTCGTTTTGTTCTGGTTGCGCGTATTTACTCAGTCGTTTTAATGACTCCATCAGCCACATATTTTATGGCTGGTTAGATCAGGGATTTTTATTTGTTATTATTAGTCGAATTAGTAGTAACACAACCTGCCCACCTTATCATCCTAAAACATACATTAAAATGATGCTAATTAATTTTATGTGTTCTTCGTATGGTCTGGATTAGTGCTGCTAATAGTTTGGTTAATTCATCGATCGAATGAGGATCTAAGCGAATGAATCGCTAATACGGTCTGTTAACTCAACATTATTATTATAATTTTATAATTAGAAGCAACACTATTATTCTGAGACGAGAAAAGGATGACCTTTAACATTTCTTGCAAATCATTTAGAAGTGAAGCGTGGGTTCTGCTTACTGAGTAAACATTAGCGTTCAGCCTCTAGACAATTAGATTGATTTATTGAGTGCTACAATACGGCTGGTTTTAGTAATTGATAACAGTGGGATGGGCTCTTTTTCATATTAACATTATAGAAAGAATTTATAAATAACCTATAAGTAACTAATGCTATTTTTAAAAGAAAGGAAGGGTTTGCGATACTTTGTGAACTTGCGATGTGAGCAGATAAAATAGTTATTGTAAAATGCTTCTAAGAAGAGTACAAACTAAGCATAGTACCTATGTAAAATTTGGTAATATTAAAAGAGTAACTCGATAAAAAGTCAATGTATCAAACATTATAATAGACTACACAGGTTTATAATAGACAACAGCTTTACATGTATATCTGCTGCTGTTTCCTTTTACCTATAGATATGATAATTCAATCATGTTCAAACATAACATCAAATTCATTACATATTTACCTAATATAACCACCTCGTGTATACTTGGCAAACCAACAATTTTCAAGAACTCCCCCTCAAAAACACGGAGTATTGAATTCCAAACAGCAACCCCATATTTAAGTAAACGTATGAACTGAATCGTACGCTGTTCCCGACCCCATCGACTTTACAACTTTCCACTCAGATTATCCTTGTTGCCTTCAGTGAAATACAAAGTTACTCACAGTAAGTCTTACACTTTGTTACGAATAAGTTTGTTATGTTATGTTGTAATATAATGTTCATGTAATTTGATTATAAGGTACTTCCCATCTATTGATGAACCTTTGTTGACAGACTTTCTGAAGTTTTTAACTGTTACCACAGAATATCTAATAGTACTAACGTACAGATCGGCCACTCACCGCCCCCCGCCAATTCAAGATTCCTCGCCCGCGCCGCCCGCAGTTTGACGACATTTGGACTGCAATCGTGCAATGAATGTCACAAGCCAATCGCTATACAAGCACGCCATCTCTGAAAACTACTGAGAAGCGCTTGGAACCCAGTAGGCACTACGAGCGGCAAGTTTAACTAACGTGTGTGTGCGTTCGTATACAGACGTAATCTTGTGTATCTAGGTGGTGCTAGCATTCATATTGTATTGAGTGTCCGAGGTGTGCTCTTACAAAAAAGTACCAGTTTTTCACAATTTGGAACCAGAGTTTCTTAATAGTAATGCCGCTTCTACCGATAGTTATTTATTTGAATATCTTTGTAGCCTAACGACAGTGCAAGTTGCAAGGAACCTGGAGTTTCACGTTGCTTACTTAAACAAGAAATACAGTACTGGAGATAAATCATATAACCTCTTACATAAAATATCTAATTAAAATTATAACAAAAGAATACATGAATAATACAGAAAATACATTACCCACAGTATATATCGCGTGTATGCCACTAATTACCTTACATCTTGTATCTTCTACCAAGAAAATACCCACATTAAACATAACCCAGCACCGAGTTGGGAGCAGTGTCAACACGAAAGTAATTTGATTCAGTTCCGCGTCATGCCCACGAGAGGAACAAGGAACATGCAACACCGTAAACGTTATTTCGGAGATGTTCATACCGAATTTCTAGCCTGGATTTTCAGTGGTAGGATAAGGGAACGTTTCTGTGGTTTCATCATCATCATCATCATTTCAGCCGAAAGACGTCCACTACTGGACATAGGCCTCCCCCAAGCATCGCCACAACGACCGGTCCTGTGCCTTCCGCATCCAGCGGATTCCCGCGACCTTCACCAGGTCGTCGGTCCACCTTGTGGTGGGCCTACCTACGCTGCGCCTTCCAGTACGCGGTCGCCACTCCAGAACTTTACTGCCCCATCGGCCATCCGTTCTGCGAGCAATGTGCCCCGCCCACTGCCACTTAAGTTTGGCAATTCTTCGGGCTATGTCGGTTACTTTCGTTCTCCTGCGAATCTCCTCATTTCTGATTCGATTACGCAGGGACACTCCGAGCATAGCCCTCTCCATTGCCCTTTGAGTGACTTTGAGCCTTCTTATCAGGCCCATTGTGAGCGACCACGTTTCAGTACCGTAAGTAATTACTGGCAACACACACTGGTCAAAGACTTTCGTCTTGAGACACTGCTGTATTTTGGACGAGAAGATATTGCGTAGCTGTGTGTTCTGTGGTTTGATTTGTACAAATTACTTAAAAATTGCTCATAAGTTTACAGTTTTAGAAATTCTCACAGTTGGTTTCTGCATTGCAGGCAATGGCCAAGCTAACCTAAAGTTACCACCAGCCATATTACGTAGCATAAACGCTTTATGAATTGCTCTAATTGTGACAATTCAAATAACCAAAGTACCAATAAGCAATACAATCACAAGGTTTCAAATGTGTCTTCTCGAAAAACGATGAACGAAAAGAATATTGTTTATCTACCAAAATTGCGAGTGTGCTAGGCAATTAAGCTTTAGAACTAGACGTGGTAACATGCGTTGACAGATCAACGCATACAATTTGTTTTGATTGCTTCTCTTCCCTTGGTAACGAAGTTCCAAATCTGTTTGGTATGGTTCGAAGTTAACCGCAAGGAGAAGTGAGATTCAGCATTCTAGCAACATCCTGTAAGGTTATAATTCCGAATATTGAGTTACAATAGAATAGAATAACATAATTTCGAGCAAAGACTCATAAAGGGTTATTAAAAAAATCTTCTGTGATGCTGACGCTGACGATGCATCCAACAGTCCGAATGGCGTGGCCGCATTCCAAAATCCGTCCGTGAATGTTGAAAACGTTTGTTATTTTTAGAACAAGTCAAGCTTTCTTAGATGTAGTAAATAAAACGGCGTCGAATGGAAGCATCATAGGGCACTGACGTTAAAAACCTAGGTGTTAGTAAAGAGCTCAGGCCAAAAGAATAACGCTTTGGTCTGAGGTAGACTTACATATTTTGATACATTTACATGTATCAAATATATGGACAATCCACTCTGTCAGCTATCATGTTCAGAACTATGTGGGAGCTGCCCATGACTCGTGCCAGCAGTGATGCTGCACGCTTGCGCATTAGAGTGTAGAAGCAGTCTACACGCGCCGCTATAAATATCCCTGACGCACTGCAACGCCAAGGCAACACCATCAGTTTTCTGAACGCTTTATTGAATTGGACTCGAAGGGTTCCATAAGATGCTTGCGAATATTTCTCCCACAAGCTGCACGTATAGAAGGTTGTCCAGATAGCATTAAAGAGCGTCACCTTCGTTCCTCTGTGCCTTTGCGTCTGAAGTACAACGTGCAAAGCTGCGGGCTATCATATTCGCTCGCAATAACACAATAACCAAGTTATTTTGTTTATACTTTATCCAAAGAGTGTGGAAATAGTCCGCAAACGTCTAGATTTTATACTTCAGACTAAGGTAGAAATTTATGTAGTACTTTCCTAACTTAGTCTACCCCACAATGACTTGCTTAGTTTAATTATTTTCTGTAGCTAGACGTCGATAGTTTGCCTAAGCTTTTCGAGTTCTCTCTCTCTTTTATTTAACACGATGTTATACCACGCTTTCCTTCATGACTAAAATTAATTTCAGGGGCAAAATCTAAAAAACTGAAATTCTAATAGAAATAATCCGTGTTCCTTTTTTTTTTTTTTTTTTGTTTTCGGGTGGAAATCCTCATGGATACCCTCCATCTGGGGACGGCGGAGGGGTATGTCGGACTCTTACCGACTAAAACCACACGGTGGTCATCCTCTGCACAAAATAGAGGAGCTCCGGGAACTCCATTGGACCGCGCCGGTGCTCCTCTAGTGCTACGCCTTTGGCGCGTCCCGGGAAAACAAAACAATATTGTTTTCCCCACAGCAGCTCGCGACCACCACGTACTGCTGTCCTCCCCAGGGTCGCTTAACAGACACCTCGAGTCCCCCAACTCTTAGCGTCCACGATCCCGAAGGTCCCCTGCCAGATGTAGCGGCAGGGTTGCGGCCCATAGCCCTATCTGGGCCTTGCGCCAGGGCGGTTGCCTCCCCGGCGCCTCCTTCTCCGAGCGGGATCGGCCTTCTCCCGATCTCGCTCTGCGGCCTCCTTCTGAAGCATAACGGTCTCGCAGAAGGAAGCCATGGCCCTCCAAGCCGTCGGATCTGCCAGCATAGCCGACACTACTGCTGACAGAGAAAGATCCTGCCCGATCCGGCTGACCAGGTCCCGCCGTTCGGAGCCCCACGCAGGGCACTCCTCCAGCGTGTGCTGTGCGGTGTCCTGGTCACACCCACAATGGTGGCAATTTGCCGTGGCTTCGCGTCCGATCCTATTCAGGTACTCACTGAAGCAACCGTGCCCGGTGAATACCTGAGTAAGCCGGTACCCGTGTACCTAGTAAACTTAACTAACCGTGCTCGCATGACTTCATACATTATTGCAGATGCATGATTCCTACTTGGTTTATATTATTCTGCCTACAATATTAATACTGCAACGAGACACGGGTATAATTTTTCTATGTTCACAAATACAACGTGTATCAGAAATGCGTGATGACGTTTAAGAGCTTATTCAGAGAATGCTATCGAACAACTTTTACTACTAGGAACTAAAATCACAAAAAACTATCAGTTGTTCTGTTCCATATATTTGTCGAGCGACAACGATGATATAGTAGGGAACAGCAGTATTTTTTTTGCGATTTCAGTGTTGGTCCCATAGTAAAAGTTGTACTGTTTTATAATCTGAATGAGCTCTTAGAATATGATCACGCATTGCTAATACATGTTGTTATACAACGTTTAAAACATTTCAACATTTTGAAATTGTTTTCTTTCGCATCTGTGAAGCATAAATTCTTATATAAAACTTTTTAACAAAAAATTGAACCAACGAAAACAGAAACTGAAAAGCGAAAAATAAAATGAAGCTTTTGGTCTTTTCCTAACTAAACTAATGTAAATAACTAATTATGAGTCGGCGCCAAACAAACAAGCAAAGTGCGTGCAAGTTGCAAGTGGTCGAGCGAAGAACACATTTTTGGAAAGTTATTATTTATCGTTGAAAATTTCACGTTGTATTTGATGTTATGTAGTTTTTATTATGTATTAAAAGTAATTTAATGATCTTCGTTGATTGTTTGTTTGGCGCCGACTCATAATTAGTTATTTACATTAGTTTAGTTAGGAAAAGACCAAAAGCTTCATTTTATTTTTCGCTTTTCAGTTTCTGTTTTCGTCGGTAATTTTTTTTCTAAAAAAGTTTAATTTAATTTTTTTTGTGGCTAAAATTTAATTCCAGGTCTCCATTATGTTGTAGTGTCTAGAACTACATTTATGTGTGCCATGTTTCAACAGAACAGGTTAACAGGTAAGAATTCAGTACATGAAAAAGCACTCATCCCCTGTTTTCTTACCCTTAGGGGTGGATTTTTAATTCGAAATGTAAATGGGACCAACTTCGAGATATACCCTATCCATAAAAAAAAGAATCATCAAAATCGGACTACTCTGTAAAAAGTAATGCGTGGTCATACAAAAAAACAAAGATACGCGTCGAATTGAGAACCCTCCTCCTTTTTGTTTCGTCGGTTAAAAATACTCTTTAGGTTATGAAGAATTCAGATTTAACAACTAGTAAAAAGTAAAAAAAACGTACACAAATCGTTGCGCCGGTCATTTAATCATTTAATTTCCTTTAATTAAGAACACCAATGAA
Source organism: Asteroscopus sphinx (assembly GCA_949699075.1). Classification (NCBI taxonomy): domain Eukaryota; kingdom Metazoa; phylum Arthropoda; class Insecta; order Lepidoptera; family Noctuidae; genus Asteroscopus; species Asteroscopus sphinx. The sequence goes on from OX453013.1 coordinate 21,866,670, forward strand.
GTTGAAAATAAAATTTAGCTCAACATTGTGACATCAGTTTTAGATTAATGATTCGCATGAAAGGAATTCGTGGAAAACCTTCATACAAATAAAAAAACACGGCACGAGAGAATTGTAGTTTATCAATAGTTAAACACAAGACCTTTGTCTTGTGAGACGTTCCAACAGTTATATCTAGAAGAGCGCTAATGAACGTGATGTCTCCATACTGTGAGCAAATTGAAGATATTTGTGTTCGTAGAACCCTGCTTGAGCTTTCTGTGCTAAGCAAACAGAACTCTAACATACATAAAATGAATTGATTCCACATACAGCAATCATCATCATCATTTCAACCGAAAGACGTCCACTGCTGGACATAGGCCTCCCCCAAACATCGCCACAACGACCGGTCCTGTGCCTTCCGCATCCAGCGGATTCCCGCGACCTTCACCAGGTCGTCGGTCCACCTTGTGGGGGGCCTACCCACGCTGCGCCTTCCAGTACGCGGTCGCCACTCCAGAACTTTACTGCCCCATCGGCCATCCGTTCTGCGAGCAATGTGCCCCGCCCACTGCCACTTAAGTTTGGCAATTCTTCGGGCTATGTCGGTTACTTTCGTTCTCCTGCGAATCTCCTCATTTCTGATTCGATCACGCAGCGACACTCCGAGCATAGCCCTCTCCATTGCCCTTTGAGTGACTTTGAGCCTTCTTATCAGGCCCATTGTGAGCGACCACGTTTCAGTACCGTAAGTAATTACTGGCAACACACACTGGTCAAAGACTTTCGTCTTGAGACACTGCGGTATTTTGGACGAGAAGATATTGCGTAGCTTCCCACACACAATACATACAGCAATGTTTGCCTTTAATTGCCCTATGTGGTTTCCAGATAAAGATAAGGCATCATATATCTGAACCGATCTAAAAGACAGCTTAGCTTCCGTTTGTAGGTACGCACGGCTAAACATCAAGCTGTACATTTCCTGTATAAGCTGATCTCGCATTTTACGGAAAGCCTATACAATGCTAGCTCAGCTTATACTGGAAGTGTACAGCTTGATGTGTAGCCGTGTGTACAGTATGACATCGTACTAAAAGAATTGGGTGTCCCTAGACCTGTCAAAATTGAATTGGATTGCGATGCAAGCATTCACGAAATGCCTTTAAACCAACGCAATGCCAGAATAGCATTATTACTTAAATTAGCACTGAAATGTGTTTTGTCAGACTTATTGTTGTTTGTGTTTATTCTGAACTGTGTTTTATATTCTTTGACTTTGTTAGAATCCTTTCAAATCATTTTAGAAAATCATTTTTCTATTTTCCTTACTAACGAAAATATCTCAATAATTATGATATCATCAACATGAACGGCCAGCTTTTAATAAAAAATAAAATTATAGTAAATGTCTTTTGTTTAAAATTACTCCCATTTTATAATATGGTAAATCGCTCACGTGGTTCGGTTAAATTTAATGAACCATGTATTGCTAACGTTGTTACCTGCATCAGACACACGTGTATCAAATATATCAATTTTATTGTTTTCATGCATCTGACAAGTCAATAATTATGTATGTTAAACACGAAATAGTTTTGATATGATCAGTGTTTAAATTAAGTACATGCTATGTTATTCATGATATGAACGTGATTTGTAACTATTATACAAAATTAATCAAAATATTTTTTAATAAAAGTATATCTGGAATATTTGACTGTTGTTGAGTATTTTAAAAACTGCTCATCCAAACAAATACACCTTTTAACATTACTAAATTGTCAACTAGCCAATTCATTTTACTACTCATATTAAAATCGATCAAAGACCCATTCGACAAAACAGCGACAATAGAATTTACTTCTCCGGTTATTGACAGCAAATCAATCACCAGATCTATTTCTTTTATATTTTTTTCATAGACCTAACTAACACCCCAAAACGAGTGCTAACCCGAAAAATATCCGGGCCATAAATAACGTCTAATCGGTTAAGTCACGGATAACCCTGCGAATACACACAGCATTCACTTCCGCGGATGTACCACGGCACTCGATTTATCTCCGAGGCAAATTCCCTAAAATCACTGCTTCCGCATTGCTATTTAGTGTAGACACCTTTGGTACGAATGTCACACTCGCGCGCTCAAAGATTTATTACTACATAATTTTCTGCTCACACTTCGAAAGTGCAGAGGACGTTCAAATATTGGAATCTAATGGAATCGAATCTATCTGCACCATACGACGGATTCCGTCTATTGTTGAGATAAATTTCACTTTAACTGGTGGTAGATTTATCGTGGGATACTATTTGAGGTTCAGTCTCTTGAGAATTATGTCTCCGAAGTGTTCGTCTGGAATTGACAACATTAATTCTGTGTTCAGAATGGTGACATCATGCTTTTGTATGGTTGTGAATTAATTTTTTGCTACTGAGACATATTCACACTCATCGGTTCTCTTCAAGCTAAGATTCAGGTTTGTTGTAACATGTAAATCTTATGAGCAATTTTTTTTATTTTTCTTATATGGATTATTTGGTTGGATTCTCCGAACTTATATCAGCGAGATACTTGCGTGCAATATTCTTGGCAATGAGCAAAGAACTGAGCCAAGATTCATTTTTATCTTTTGTATGTTTGCCAGTAACGACAAGTATTTTATATGTAGTATGTTGGACAATGCGATTCAAAGTGATCAAAGTTTTCATTGAGAAATAAAGCTTATTGTTATTCAAACAATTAAGGTTATCTTGTTTTATAGCTGCCACTTTGTCTTCAATTGTGCTGCGACCTGCAATAAACTTTATTGATACTTTAGTTTATACAGTCCTAAAATCTGACTAGGTCAGTGTATCCTGATGGGCGAAAAATACCTGAATACTCGATCTTTATATATTTATACAGGATGATTTTTTTTTTTATCGCTAAGGTTTTTATATGGGAAGTCAAAACTTTTTTTCTCGTTTTGTACCAATGTTTCTTTAGAAAAGTTGTTCAGCTTCATTGGTAGAATCCATTTTTAAAAGTTGTCGCATGTACTTGATTTCATCCTGTTAGCTTCAGGTCAACGGCCATCTCTGTAACTTTTAAAACTTAGCGTCTTAGCATCGTTTCTCTTTAATACTTTCCTTATTAAATGTCGTTTAATGCTTTAGCATTAAAATTTTATTGGGTGGAACTTTGTAAATTAATCCATATACGTCTAAAATATAAGCGTTCCCGTATAGCGATTTAGCTGGTACTTTAATGAATCCGCGAGAGGACGCTGACTCCGCCGTGACTCTGTGACCCAATTCTGTGCTCATTAACGTGTGGCCACGTTGCACCGGACACCACAATGCAATGGTTTACTTATTCAGTGCACGGAGGTTTTTTCGATGCAAAGCGTAAAAGTCCACGAAAGTGACTGCAGTCGGACACGAATTTTTCATATCGAATTTAGCGAGACGGCTCTCGGGGGTTAAATGTTTTTTTTTGTCGGGATTATTTTACGTTACGAACGATATGTATTTTATTACGCTTTTAATAGCTTTTTGCAGTTTTTATGTGGGCATTAAGCTTAGCTTAGCTTTCATATTATACAAACTTCATGAATTCACTTAAAAAAAAAAAGAGCTTTTGCTCAGTTTAGAAAACATAATCTTGTTTCAGATAAATTGTGTGGTTAATCTCTGTGCTAAGAGGAAGATTAATTTAAGTGATTTTGTAGTCTAGAGACAAACATCAAAGCCTCGGTGTCTCGAACGTTTCTCTTCAGACTTCTAAATCCCTTTAGTGGCTTAAGATTTAACTTACCTACAAATTGAAACAAAGCTTGAAAAATGCAAATAAATTTCGTTACCGTTACGGCTTTGGCCTGAAAGATGATAAGAGATGTATGATGTACACCGCAATGTGTAACGGTGTAGACGATCCTATCACCATTAGCCTGGCACAATTCTACCTGATCCACACCCCCCCCAACTATAGGTATTGGTCTAACAGGAAAACCCATTATCACGTTGTATTTGTACATAATTTCATTACACCAATAGAGTGCCCCATTTATGTTGTCTACGTGACGTTTATACGTGCCTACTTCCAACAATTCACTATTTAGCTTACACCGCAGTGTAATAAAAAATATGCCATGCCATAACACAAATTTTAAGGATGAGATATCTTCGAGTTTAATGTTTGAAGTGCTTGTTGTTAAACAATCTGTGTGTTTTCGAATAAAATGGCGGTTGGTTTATGAAACCCCTTCGATGTCATCCTTTAACAAGCGTAATTTGATATTTTTGGCAGTAATTTGATGTCATCGTTCTCCTTTGTAAAAACAAGTTGTGATCAAAATTTGATTAGAAAACATCGTGAGGAAACCTGCTCACCTAAGAATGCTCCATACAGTTAAGGTGATGTGTGTAGACCACCAACCCGCACTGCACTAGGCCAGCGTGGGTTACTAAGGCCTTAACTTTCTCATTCTGAGAAGAGGCCCCTGCCCTGCAGTGGGACAATAATGGGCTGATAATGGGCTCTCGTTCGTAGATTATTCAAGATCATCATAATATTAGCATTATTAGCCCATCAATTTCTAAAAACACTTCAAAAGATCAATGTAATGGCGGGCCAAGATACAACATTATCATCAGGACTGCACTAGGCAAATTGATCGTTGAACGCTGGTTCATCGTTACTAGAACAAAGGAAATGTTATTGACGTCTTCGAAGTTAACGATTTACATTGTGGAAAGAAAAAATCGCTCACGAGCAGAATTTTTCATTTCACTATTTAAATCGTTAGATTTCGCTTCGCATGCGTAAATGCGTTAAAAATAATCTCTGATGTTGCTTATTACGATACCCTTGGGACAAGAGAAAGGCCAAAGTTTTAGATAGTGAATTGTCAAGGGTTGAAAATTCAATAATTACTGTAAATATATGTGTTATTAGATTGCCCAGCCCATCCTCTTTTTTCAGAAAAACAACAGTACCTAATACCCTAATACTTACCCTTTGTAGGATTTTACAGCTTGGTCGGGAATACAAACAGCTGATGGGTACTGTTTATTTTACTTTCTTCCTGATCGACGTTGAAGGTAATGGTGTTTATTTTTTATTATACCAACTTAATTATATCACAAATGGAGGAGAGTATTTGTGCGTAGGTATTGTGATACTTACGTCGACGATACAGAGGTACGTATTGTTAACATGTGACATTTATGGCGGATCGTGAACCCGGTTACCATCTGTCGTCATATCTTATTCCAGTATTTTTAGACGTACGTTATCCTCGTTCATTTTATAACCAATGTGAGCTGTTGCCAAGGCATGATTATTCTAGGAACTTACTCGTTGTATTCTTCAATCAATGTCCACTATATGAAGTAGGTAACTTAGGAGACACTAAGTTACTACACGGATCTAGTCTTTTAACAACAAACATTTATCACAAACTAATCAAGAAATAAAGCAAGAATTCACACAAAACAGCTACATGGGCCTTGTTCCACCGTAATTCTCTCTCAAAGAACTTGGTACACCACTAATCCCGAAATAAATTACAAGCTAGAGTTGTAGTACTCATCGTTTAGTGTCTGTATTTGTCGGAAATACACTCGATGAAGACATCTGATATATGAGACAGGGAAGCTTTCTAGCCAATAACGTCTTACGTAACCACTATGAGTGTTTCTCATAGAGCATTTTGATTGTATATCTACTGTGTTATACAATGACATGCAAAGTGGCTGACATTTTATTTTTACTGTAAACGAAGGCCGAAAAGAATTTTTTAATGATAGTACCTATAATTAATATAAAATAAGTAGTTCTTTGTAAGTCTTTGAAAATAAGTAAATAAAATAAATATTTTTTGGTCATTTTTACACAGCACCATCTAGTCCCAAACTAAGCAGAGCTTGTGCTATGGGTACTAAATAATGGATATAATACTTATATACTTTTTTTTGGAAATACATACTTATAATACATAAGAAACACCGAGACCAACACAAACATTTATGTTCATCACACAAATATTTGTGTCCTGTGGGAATCGAACCCACGACTTCGTGATCAGCAGTCCGACCCTCGAACCACTAGACCACAGACGTCAAAAGAAAAAATCTATCTATTTATCCGTTGAACAAAAGTCACTTTCTTAATGTTATTTTTACAAGACTATTTCATTCTGCTGTTAATAATCAAAAAATATTTGAAACTATAGAAAACCCATGAAGGTTTTGCAAATATCATTAATTGGACTCCAAAATGAGCTAAGCAAGCAATTAAAAAAATAACATCTTTGACCAATTTCTGCCGCAATTTTTTTACCTCAAAATATTGATCTTACATACACATACGCACATCACGCCTGTTTCCTATTGGAGTAGACCGAGACTATGGATTTCCACCCGTTACGATCCTAACACACCTCTTTAAATGTGGCTTACCAAGAAACATATTTTTTTATTTATTTATTATCTAGCGAGTAACAACACATTGTTCCCATAGCATTTTGTAAAAGGAGAAAAATGTAACATAATGTTTTATTGTTTGTTTCAGGTAATGGCGCGTGTAAAATTTCACTTGCTGTTGTTTATGTACGTATTGGTTGCTTAATTTCCTGCTAGGAAACCGACGTTATAAATAATACCATTTTGTTGTCTCATATCTTTTTTCCACCAAAAACGCGGCTCTGTGAAAAAACGTGAATATGATTTAGGTTTTAATTTGACTATAATAACGAAACTTTGCTCAGGATCAAACCGTGTATCGGATCAATATTACGTTTTATTTATTTATTTATTTGTTATTGGTACCTTCACAGCTTACAATATTTTATTCAATTCATTAATCTAAAACATTACGCCAATTACGAAGCACACAACTAATTAAAATCACAAACCTTTGCATAGAGCCTCTTGGGCATTTATACAATATCTAGTTAATATTGGTAGTGTGAGTGTGTGTGTACTGTATTTAGTTACTTATGAGTATTATGAAAGAAATATGCTTTGTTTATCATAGTCCTGCTGGGTAAGCATACGTCTTTTCAAAAGGTCGGCAAGGCACTGGCGACTCCCCTGGCGTTGCGGATGTACATGGGCGGCGGAGATTGCGTAAGACCCGCTTGCACGTTTGTCCCCCTATGTTATAAAAAAAATACTTGGTTATGGTTGCCCTGCAAGCAAGCATGTTTTATACACCACCACTCACAGTTTTCCATCATTTGCATCTGTTTGCTCTAGCTCCCTTCTGAAGTCATTGGGTAACTTAGAGCATTATGTTGGGTTATCACAAAAGTTGACTGTTCTCAACTTCGTTTTAACCTAAATTTCAATTTCACCTTTGCCAAAAGTCTTTTTAGTATCAATAAATTGCATCCCACGTTACTTAGAGGTATTCTCTATGGAAGTAACAGTAAAACATCAAATTCCTTATTCATGATTTCGTCGTCAAAACACGTTATCCTTTCTTAGTGAGACTCTGGGCTCTTATGTTTCACAGGCTTGTTTTGTGATTTCTTCTGCTTGTAAAATTTATGGTAGTATATGATATGCTTAAAGTCATGGTTAAATGTATAATATTCATAAACAATTCATGTCGATCTTATATTTTAACTTACTGCTAGACCCAGATCTCAAGAACCTTTGCTTCGCAGTTTCAATCTTCTTAATAAACGAGTCAACCAATGGAAGTTCTTCAGACGTAACAGGCCAACGTATTCAGAGGCTTTCAAGCTTTCAGAATTACCATCAATCTAATGTGCTTTAATTAAAACTGAAAATATAGAACAGGCAAAAAGTCTTTGCAAAACTCTCAGTTGACAAGAAATCTTGGGAGCATGATAACTGTATAAGTTTGAACGTACGAGCACTTTCTCTGTTTTAAAGTGTCGGTATATACCGTGCAGACGTCAAACTTTTATGATCCTTGGCATAAAGCTTAAGTAAGTTCATATGTGGCCAAAGATGGCAGCCTGGCTGTCATGGCCTGATAAGTTGGTAGTTGCCACTGTTTTGATACTTTATAGGACTTTTTTATTGTTAGGCTAAGTTTGGTTGTCTCATCAAGAATTGAAACTATTTGCATATACGCGTATGTACGTAGAGCGCAGCAGTGTAATTTCAATGTTGTTACACAAATTGATAAAATAATGTCTTGCAATTGCTAAAAATATCATAGACATGACAGGCCATGCTAATTTCACTTCGCTTTAAATTAAATAAAAGTATGACCGAACATTCGAACGTGCAATAAAACTGTTTTTTTTTTCAGATGTGGTTACACGAATACGTTTAAATAATAATTAACACAGAACTGAAGTGAACAGTATTCAGATTGAATGAATTGGCGATCGAATTCCAATCAATCTGTTTGATATTAAAAAGCAAATGAAAAGCAGTTTCTGAATTACAGTCTGCCTGCCTATTAGTCATAGATAGCTAAGTTTCCGAAGGATTGCAATTTGAATAGCACAGCAATGTTTGAGTTGCCTGATGACAGACACGTTTTCAATTTAGCGTTAATTCGATATAATGTAAAGATACTAAGAAATATTTTTATTTACAAGAAACATGGTTTTTACAAAGATGTGACAATGGCAGGTAGGTACATCATATCTCACCGTATGATGAGACCTAAATTATTAGGTCTAAATCATTAGGTCTCATATATTAGGTAGCCTACGTTAGTAGGCTTCCACCAGTCTGTTTGGTTTATGTCTATTAGAGCCAATTCGGTCAAATTTCCAGCGTACGTATGTCAGTAATGCATGTTTACCCAATTTCGGTGTTGTTCCCTAGATTGGATATATGAAAATCATTGGATTGTTTGACACCACAAACAGTCAAACAAAAATGATACTGTTAGAAGTTCCTATACGTTTAAAATTTATAGAAAACCGGATACTTCCAATTATAAAAGATACATATTTTCATTCAACGCACATCAGAATTTATCTTGTCCATATTTTTGATTCCAAACAAAATTCTGAATAATTTTAGTTTCCTCTCCGTTAGAAGTCAAATGACAGTCTTAAAACAAACCCTAAATGTTAGAAAACTCATGTAAAATTCAGACCATTGATTTGGTAATGCTTTTTGTTAAACTTGGCCTACTTAATCAGGCTCCCAGAAAGTACCAAAAAAGTTCTTACAGCGGGGAAAACAAATTAAGGTAGAAAACTTTTTGGGTCTTACGTGCACAATAACTGTATTTCAAAGTGAATAGGTATGGTAAGTAGGGGTGTGTTCGACGTTTCGATTCGAGGAATTACGAAGTATGAATTTCCAGAAGTGAATCTGACAATTTATTTTTACGGGAAAAGTCCTTAAAATGCAAAAGAAAGTAGCTATATGTAAATAGCTGATAAATACGATAGAGTTCAAACAATATTTCTTTGCTACGATGCAGTAGATATTCTTACTTTTGTTTCCTTGATCCAAGCACATATGATGTACCTCATAATCTTGAAAAATTTGGTCATCGTTTGATATTGAATGAACACAGCACATGGTCAAATCCATTAGCACATAGCTAATGGATTTAAACAGCCGAAATTTAAAAATTTAGATTAAAGCTTGAAAATTTACTGTTTTTGTTTGTAGCAAGTGAATAACCCATCATACTTCTGCTCTTATCCCAGTTTATTTGGGGTCGGCACAGCATGAATTTTGTTCCATACATCTCTATCAGCCTTCATCTCAGTGTGAACACTTCCTTTTTATTCATATCATCTTTCACACAATCCATCAGAGCGTTCTGTGGTCTGCCAAAAAAAATATGTAAAATAATAATAATAATAATAATAATCTATCATCACTGATAGGACTATTGTTCACAACAAGCCTGATATAGTGGTGATAGATCGATCAGAGCGCCGCACGATGATTGTTGATGTCATCGTCCCGCATGACGGGAAACTCGTGAAGGCCGAAAAAGATAAAGAAATTAAATATCTTGACTTGGCACACGAGGTTGTCGACATGTGGGATGTTGACTCAGCAGTCATTGTCCCGATGGTCATTTCGGCCAATGGCTTAATAGCCAAGAGCCTCGACCAACACCTACAGAGGCTCTCGTTGGGCGGTTGGACCAAGGGCTTGATGCAGAAAGCGGTACTTCTTGACACGACGCGTATCGTGAAGAAGTTCCTCTCTCTGAGGCCCTGACCGCCGGTAGCTTGGACCTTGTTCCCGATGCCGGTGGGCTACTATTTTTATATTTTTAAATGTTTTGTGTTTTAGTTTTATAAAATACTAGCTTTTACCCGCGGCTCCGCTCGCGTTAAATTCTGCTAACCCACGTCAGTCCAGTCCAGTCCAGTCCATTCCAGTCCAGACCACTGTCCCACTGTCCCGCTGCCCCGCTGTCCCGCTGCCCCACTGCCCCGCTGCCCCACTGCCCCAATGCCCCGCTACCCCACTGCCCCCCTGCACCACTGCCCTGCTGCCCATCTATCCCACGGCCCCACTGCCCCGCTGCCCCACAGCCCCGCTGCCCCGCTGCCCCACTGCCCCGCTGCCCCACTGCCCCGCTGCCCAACTGCCCCACTGCCCCGCTGCCCCGCTGCCCCAATATCCCACTGCCACGCTACCCCACTGTCCCACTGCCCCACAGCATGCCCCGCTGCCCCACAGCCCCGCTTCCCCGCTGCCACTCTGTCTGGCTGCCCCGCTGCCCAGTGGGGCAGTGGCCCGACTGCCCCGCTGCCCCACTGCCCCGCTGCACCACTGCCCCGCTGCCCCATTGCCCCACTGTCCCACTGCCCCACAGCCTGCCCCGCTGCCCCACAGCCCCGCTGCCACTCTGTCCGGCTGCCCCTCTGCCCCACTGCCCCGCGGCCCCGCTGCCCCATTGACCCGCTGCCCCACTGCCCCGCTACCCCAATGACCCGCTGCCCCTCTATCCCATTGCCCCAGTGCCCCGGTACCCAACTGCCCCGCTGCCCCGCCCCCGCTGCCACCCCGCTGCCCCGCTACCCCACTGCCCCGCTGACCCACTATCCCACTGCCCCACAGCCCCGCTGCCCCGGTACCCCACTGCCCCGCTGCTCCGCTGGCACGGTGCCCTGCTGCCCCATTGCCTCGCTGCCCCGCTGCCCCATAGCTTCGCTGCCCCGCTGCCCCACTGACCCACTGCCCCGCTGCCCCACTATCCCAATGCCCCACTGCCCCGCTGCCCCGGCACCCCACGGCCCCGCTGCCCCGGTACCCCACGGCCCCGCTGCCCCGCTGGCACGCGGCCCCGCTGCCCCGCTGCCCCACTGCCTCGCTGCCCCACTGCCCCGCTGCCCCACTGTCCTGCTGCCTCGCTGTCCCGCTGCCCCACAACCCCACTGCCCCAATGCTCCGCTACCCCATTGCCCCACTATCCCACTGGCCCACTGCCCCGCTGCCCCACTACCCCACTGTCCCACCGTCCCACCGTCCCGCTGCCACTGTCCTACTTTCCCACTGTCCCACTATCCCACTGTCCCACTGTCTCACTGTCTCACTATATCACTAAATCACTATCGTCCCGTCCCATGTCCCATGTCCTGTCCCATGTCCCATCCTATGTCCAGTCCCATGTGCCGTCCCACTGTCCTGTCCCATGTCCCGTCCCATTTCCCGTCCCCTGTCCCGTCCACTGTCGCGTCCACTGTCCCGTCCCCAGTCCCGTCCCCTGTCCCGTCCCCAGTCCCATCCCCAGTCCCATCCCCTGTCCACTCCACTCCACTCCACTCCATCGTACATTACTATCCGCTCGTGCAAATGCATAGAAGCTTCGATCTGTCGGGTGAGTACGCAACCCACGATTTTTTTTTTCTTTATTTCTTTCTTTCTTTCTTTCTCAAAACCCATACCAGTTTTTAAGTCAGATCATCAGCTTTCAAACAAAAAAAAAATCATTAAAATCGGTCCAGTAGTTTTAGCGTGATGCTGGAACAAACAAACAAACAAACAGACGTTTACAATTTTATAATAGTTAAGAAGATAAGATTAAGAAGATAAGATAATATACTTGAAGAAGAAGGTAATTAAAAATTGTAGACTGAAAATAGTATTTTTTTAGTTACACCAAGATAACTTTATGCTTATTCGTATATTAAGATGGATACAATATAACAACGTTTAGGTACTTCTAAATTTTATTGCTTTTCATACAAAAAATTAGAGAAATCGCAATTTAGAGGTAGCTTCCGGTCCTTGTCTGTAAGTCGAAAGATTCTGATTTTCGGTTGGCTCAAAAGACTGCATTTCCAAGATGGCACCACCCACATACGACAGGATTTTTTTTTCTACTCTATAAAATTCGGACCGACCAAAAAGTTTTTAATGCAATTTCTTTAGCAGCCGTATTTTCTCTATGGAGGCGCGCGCCAGAGCGCATGCGTGTGAATGACAGCTGGATATGAGCGCCTTATTCACCTTGATGTATGCAAAATGTTGTAGAAAAATATAGTTAAAAATCACCGGTTCCCGTTATCGTAGCGAGGTAAAATACATACCAGTTTTTAAGTCAAATCATAAGTTTTTAGTCTCAAACCCTTTCAACAAAATCGGTCTAGTAGTTTTATAGTGATGCTGGAACAAACAAACAAACAAACAAACAGACAACTGACATTTAACAATTTTATAATAGTAGTAGATTTAAAAATGTAATGAATAAGTATATGAAGTGAATAAAGGGTATAATAATAATACATATTAATTAATATGTTTAATTTAATTAAGTACTAATATTTGTATGCCACCTGTGGCAGCACACAGAGAGACTACCTATAATGTACCTAACACCAAAATTACCTGTGTACACAAATAAACATTTTGATTTATTGATTGATTGCCTTTTATAGCCTTCCACGTTCATACTTAAAACTTTCTCGTACCATGCTCTTCATTCCTCCTCATCACATGATACTCTGCGAGCGAGTCAATTTCCCATCCAGTGTAATTTTTTCCTGCAATCTCAATCTGGGTTCTTAAACATATTAACCCGCGGCAGACAAAATCAGATGAAATTTCCACGCATGTGTCTAAATAATTTGGATTTGATTGATTAATTCATTTCAACCGTCCGCTAGAAACCATGGGAAATGGTATTCGAAACTCGTAAATAATTCGGAATTAGTCTGCCGTCGTATTCGTCGTATAGGAACTGAATGTTGAACTAATGCCAGGAACCATATCTAACTCTGCAGGTCTGGCTAACTGTGGCTGTAATTTATCTCTGTGAAAGAAGCATTTTGCAGAAGACGGAGGCATAATCGTCTTCGTTCAAGTATCAAACCGTAATTCCCGGAAAGCTTTGAAATATATTTTTGTCTTACATTACTTATCCTAATTTCGGTTTTGTTCACCTGATTAAATAATAGAATTCTCTCGCAGTAAGGTCTACGCAAGTGCTACACTTGCGCATGACCGAAATGAGTGGAAAAAGGGAAGGGAGGCCTTTGCACTGTAGTCGGACAACAAAGGCTAAATTAAAACGAAAATTACTTCCTGAAATTAATTAATTTATTTAATTCTTTATGCACAACAGGGTACAAAGGCGGCGGAAATTCCATTATTCGTCTTGATTTCTCTTCGTGATTATTATATTTTCTTGTATGAAATATATCGCATGTAAATGCTACAATAAATTTTATATTACTGTGCATAATGCAATTAATACATAAAATTTCCTAGTAAATTTTGGAATAAAATTATATTAATTTAAAAAAACGAGTGTGCTTTTGACCACACGACTGAAGTAATCCTAAAATAAAAATGTGCTCGCACCTCTCTCTTGGCCCTACAGTTACAGTACATAATATACTAAACGTAACTCTCCCTCTTTCTCTCAACTTCCGTTCGCCTCGCCCTATCACACTTTTCGTAACGCATTCACCAGCTTACTCCACAAGTCAAGCGTGCGTAAAGAAGTTTCACTTCAATAATCCGAAATTAAAACTATAAAATGCTAAAGCACAATCAAAATTTAATTTCAGCTCACATGTTATAGCTTACTCGTAATGATTGTTTCTTGCTGCACCGTTTAATAAGCAGCTCTAGTGCAGACGCGCCTTGCTCATTAATAATTTGGGTCCAGTTGCCTCGGTACTGGTACGCTACACTTCTTAGCAGCGGTAAACGTCAGATTTTCTTTAACGGTAAGAAAATTAAATACATAAATTGGAACTTCAGTTCAAAACTTAATTTTATTAGTTTTGTTTCCTCTGCGATTAGTTATACTCATAAGTTTATTGTTGTTCCGATATCTTCGTCACGTTATTGAACAATTATCTTTCGCTATGTTTGCGATTTAACTTATTTTTCTCGTTCATCATCATCCACGCCTTTTCCAATTATATTGGGGTTAACCAGATGCGGATGAACAGCAGTATTCTACATAGAGCGACCGCCATCAGATCCCCGCAACCCAGTTACTGGGTAATACTGACATTCGGCCAGGTGGACCGACGACCTGAAGAACGTGGCTGGGGGGACTGGATGCGGAAGGCAGGGGACTGAGTGTTGTGGCGCAACTTGGGAGAGACCTATGTCCAGCAGTGGACTGCGATAGGCTGAATTGATGACTGACATTCGGAGGAGACTTTAGGCTTCTGACTAACCCGTAACGACTGACACAGATATTTGTGTGACAACCGTTTTTCTCTTTCATTTAATCATAATCCATTTCCCTAAATAAATAATGTATTTGGTGATACAGATGTTAGGGTTCTGATCGCTAATCATCGAATCATTTAACAAAATTTACATAACTAATCCACGTAAAAATAAACTAAGGCAGAGTCGCCATGTAATGTGGGACGTACTGGTATCGAATAAGACACATACTATAGTTCCATGTTTTTATGTATGAACGCAACGCTTCTGCAAACAGTGGCTTTAAACGCAACGGTTCATTTATCTTTCACATACGCCATATTATTGTTCCAGATTTTTCTGTATGAATGCAACGCTTCTGCGAACACTGGCTTTAAACGCAACGGTTCATTTGTCTTTCAGATACGCCATATCTAGACACAAAATAAGCCTCAAGTAAGCTACAATTTTGGCCTGCTTTTATCTCTGCGTTTAAAATTAGGAACATTGTAGACGTCTTTGCTCTTTAAAATATAATTTGTTCGAGACAACTCAGATTGTCACTTGAAAGGAGAAACCAAGCGCAACGGTGTTTGCCGCGTTTTATTGTCCGAGCATTTTAACCCTTTAAGACTAACAAGTGTCCTTGCTTTTCCATTTAATTTATATGTACTCCAGGAGCCCTACCACAACCTCTTATTACGATTCAATTGAGGACCTAAATTGATACGCTTTGCTTTTTCGTACCCTGACATCGAATACGCGTGACACTTTTCACACTTTTGGATCAGCCAGAACAAAGTCTAAACTGAGTCGCAAATCTTGCTTTCGTTCATTCTATTCGTACCGGGACCTCGATTGCACGGTCTGAACTGGTTCGCTATCTGTCAAATAATACGACTCAATTAAAGTTGATATTTTCTTAGTAAGAAGTGAATAGTTTTCGTTATTGTATAACAAAGTTAAGTAAAAGTTTAATAATTTAAAGGTAATTCGTGTCTTATGTTAATTATAAAATTAAAAAACCAAGTATGATATTAATTATTGTGATAATTACCTAAAAGTGACTTTTCCTAAAAATACTTTTGTATTATTTTAGATGTCTGACAATTCTATTTTATTTGAGTTTATGGAGTGTGATAATAATGAGGAAAGTAGGAACTTCATGCTGCAATCAAACATGGGAAATAAAGGAACAGCCGGATTTATTGTTCAAATGGAAGAACAAGACTTCATTATGGGAGCCGGCTTTCTAAACAATTATTTTTCTTAGATCTGTGTAATGAACTAAGACCATTATGGGACCTCTTAAAGGTAAGAATCATAAATATTTAACTTCTTTTAAGACTTCTCCTTCATAATACATATACCTATGTAAAAAAACGAAAAACTACCGAAAAGATGTAACTATCTAAGTAATAATATTAAATAGGTATGTATTGCATTGTCTAATAGGATTAAGTAATGAAAAAAACAGATTATCTACCTAATAATCATCATCATCATCATTTCAGCCAAAAGACGTCCACTGCTGGAAATAGGCCACCCCCAAGTAGGGGAGATATGCCATAATATAACTATCTACCTAATAATATAATAGATATAATTTGTTACAACAAAGGTGTACACACCAGTAACAATAATAAAAACTTAGGAACAACATGATACTATAATACAATATTAACAACCTGCTACGTCAACCTATCTTAGTCTACTTCTAAATACCCATATGGATTATATATAGGTACAACCACGAATAACTTATGAAATACCAATAATAAACCAATTTATTTCAGATATTGACTGCTCGTTGTTTTATGGAACAAGGGCACATCCAAGGCCAAAAGGAAACATGAGTGCACATCACAGAGTACATTGTAATCACATCAAGGGCGTTGCTAGCCAATGACCCAGGTTCGGGCAAGATGATGGATGCTATGATTTGTAGGTAAAATAAATACAATTAGTAAAATTTCAATTGTTTACTAAAAAACAAAATAGGTTTTTGGCATTAATAATATATTATTACATACATACATATTATCACGCCTGTTTCCCATTGGGGTAGGCAGAGACTATGGATTTCCACCTGCTACGATCCTGACACACCTCTTTCGCTTCATCTACGTCCATTAACCTCGTCATGCATGCTCGTCGGTTTAGAGAACTCTTAACCTGGCATTTTTTGAGAACATCCGCGATTTGATCGCGATACGTTCGCCGAGGTCGTCCCCTTCCAACTCTTCCATCCACACTCGCTTCGTATACTTGTTTCGTCAATCTCCTCTCGTCCATCCTCTCTATATGTCCAAACCATCTTAACATACCTTTCTCAATCTTTGTCACTACATCTTCTTTCACTCCACAACGCTCCCTTATCATGTTATTCCTTACTTTATCTCTCAAAGTTACACCACACATACTTCTCAAAGCTCTCATTTCTACTGCATTTATTCTGCTTTCATGTTTCTTCTGCCATACCCAACTTTCACTACCATACATAAGTGTAGGCACTAACACTCCCCCATGAACAGCCAGCCAATAATAAATAAAGCTAATAATAATATATTATTATTTTCTACAATAGAAAAAAAAATGAATGTGCCTATGTGCTTTATTCAATATGATACCTATTAGAATTCTCTGTGTGTACCTACATAATTTTATCAATGATTATATAAGTAGGTACCTACTTTCTTATGATGTAATATACAACGTGTTCTTGAAATAACTGAAAACCTCTTAAGGGGTCATTGTACTCATCAGTATAAACAACTTTTACTAAGGGACCAACCCTGAAATCAAGAAAAAAATATCAGGTGTCCCCTACATTTTTGTTCACATGAATCGATAAAATGTAGGGATCAGCTGTTTTTTTTCACGATTTCAGGTTTGGTCCCATAGTAAAAGTTGTTCATACTGATGAGTACATTAACCCCTTAAGAATGTAATATCATTCGTTAAGAGGTTTTCAGTTGTTTCAATAACACGTTGTATATTATAATGTGAACTAAAGGTGCTAAATAAAGACGCATATAAATATATAATTGTTTTTATAACAGATAAATGTAACATGTTGCAGGAAATTCTTATTACGATGACATCAATAATCAAATGCAGCTCCCGGCACACCAGAGAGCCACTACACAGACTTGAATATCCAGGGAATAAGTGTCATCAGAAGGACATTGGGTGTCTCTTAGCACATTTTCTTTGTCTTCGAGTGTATACTTAATCTGTAAAACAATAAATTTATCTTAAATATTATGCTAATCCATTTAATAAATTAATATTCTCAGAACCCTATTTTTACTAATAATGCAAATGTTACGATGTTTGTAACTCAATCACAACGAAACAGGTTAGGATGACTGATTGGGATGAGAAAATGTCCATGGAATACGACAGGATTAGTTTTATACCAGTCATCCCAAGGCAGAAATAGTAAAACTTCTAATTACAGTTAAGTAATTTAGTTTAAAAAATTAATAATAACATCTAAAGGGTTGCATGGTAAAATAAATTAAACTTACTTCTTGAAATGGCTATCCATACTCCAAGCAATCCAGAGCCATCAGACTGGTCTCCTGCAGTCTTTTGCGGAGAGAAGCTTTTATATTATTTGTAGTAATTCCAGTCTGTGCCTAAAATTAAATAATATATTTTTTAATTAATTATTCTAAGTACCAAATGAAACCAAATAATAATAAATCCTTGTTCAATTTTTGAAAAGATACAGTGAAGTTTTAGGTTTGAACCATATTTTCATGACAATATGTTTATCATATTAAAAAAAATTGTGATAGCCTTGCAGTTAAGGCCTTAACCTTCTCATTCAGAGAAGAAGAGTACCCAGCAGTGGGACAGTAATGGACTGCTTATGTTAAAGATAGATATAAGATAGAATATTCTTTATTGTACACCAATAACATTATTAAACTTAGGACTAACATGAAAAATAAGGGTACAACTAACTATGTTAAAATACCTATTTCACCAAGCTAACAAACTCACTCTTATAAATATGGGTTTAACTCTACGTACCTTGCACCATACTTTTCAATCCTTTACTACCATCACTGTGGGGAATCTAGCTTAGGGCTACTCATTTCCAAAACTTGCGTAATCCTTGGCTTGGGTCGATTTATTGTAGCCCATAGTTGTATTTAACTCCCATAGGTACTCGAGTTGACCAAAAATAGCTGCGGCGGGTGGTTTCACTAATAACTGATACACTATTAAAATATTTCACCACTAATGTAAGCTTGGCGATTAAAAGTTAATACAAGATCTATATGTGTGTAGGTACCAGTTACACATGACAAATAACCCCATTGTAAGCCCCATTGTTAAAACTATAACATAAAGCAAACAATCAGTCAGTGAATAAACAACTTCTAAATCACTTCCACAGACATAGTAAAAAATATAGACGAAGTGCTGCGAACAATCTAGTGAAGCCAAAAAAACTATGCTCCTTCTTGTACAACCAGCGCTCACGCCCACACATGTACCTCAAACCGTGCTCACTCTCTCTCACTACACATGTTGCGGCATATCGTCCAGTATACATCGCAAAAGCAAATATCCTTCAGGTGCATGGTGTGTGCGTGAGCGCTGGTTGTACACGAAGAATCAGTTTTTTTTGGCTTCATTATTTTTATTCGCAGCACTTTGTCTATATTTTTTACTATGTCTGTGATCACTTCAAAACAACTATTATAAACAAACGCGTTGATATGACAGGTACGTTCTAAAACTTATTTAAAATTGTACGTCTTCCTGTTTATAGTTAAATAGGAATATTTCATACTTCAAATCACCGAGTAGATTTAAAATAAAGACGCGTTCATTCAATATGTGACTATTTTATGCACTAATAATTATTAATTAAGTTTTTTTATACTTAAATATTAAATAATATAATAACCGTAACTTTCCGTAAGTTCGCAGTTTGATTTCAGAACGCTATCGAGAGAATGAAATCCAATATGCGATATTCGTATAGCGTTGTCTCTTTCTAACACTGAGAAGCAGAACAGGACCAGAGACAAATTTCATTCATTCATTTTATGAACGAAAGATTCAGTTCAGGTTTAGTATTAACAAGGTCATGGTACGAAAATTAGCGATCCAATACTTGACTCTAAATTGATCTGCATCGGAATTGGTTCGCTACGTAAAAGGTTGTGGTAAGGCTCCAGGACGTTTTATCCGTATTTAAAATAATTGTATAACATGAAAGTAAACATTTTGTCTTGTTATCGTAAATGTGAAATTAATGTGCTTGAGAATTCTTAAAGAAAAAACTAACGTGAATACCAACATTGTTTAAACCATTTTAAGATCAATTAATATAATTTCCACCTTTTTAATCAATAACAAAAACGCGTAACAATTAAAAATTGTTCGAGCGTCTGAATTCCGAACCCGAATTCAATTTACGTGAAGGAAAAGCGTTAAACATCGAATAAATTATGTTTAAAGCCAAACGAAGGAGAAATAATGGTTGCGGCTCCAATTGTTTTTGCGACCTGATTCTTTTCTCCTTTCCGAATAAAACTGTTGCGTCCAGGCTGTACTCAAGTATTCTCTTCGTAGAATCACTACTGAATTTTTATTGTCCTTAGTATCTCGTTTGCAATGTTTATGATATCGAGGGCTAGGATTGCAGTCGCTTTGAATTCATTTTGCACTTAGCCGCTGCAGGGCTTTTCATTAAACTTATTTCCCTTTCAATTGAAGTGATTGCCTTGATAAGTAGTTTTTTCTTGTTTCATTAACCAAGGTTGGACTTGTGATCTGCTTATGATTTGTTTGCCCGAGCAGACTTTTATTAGTAGACTTTAATGAAATTGCAATTATAATCCATTCATCGAACATAAAATCATATAGAGGCGTAGTAACATTGGATTTGTTTGAAATAGATTTCGCCAATTTTCATAACATAACGCGCTCCTATTGGCTTGGGCTATGTAATACGTGGGCGTGGCATTGCGCGAGGCAATAGAAAGTCGCCAAAACGTGGTCCTATTGGTCTATTCCATATTTATCTATGCACATCAATAGAACAGTTTCGTAATTGGACAGCCCGTATAGGGTAAACCCTGTAGCATTAAAATGCTTGATAAATCCAAGGAATAAAGTAATATAGGTAATCCTAAACACCTATCATTATTATTATGAAATAATGTTTAGTATTTGTAATACCAAATAGTTAACCTATAATTTTCCTTTTAAGTAACACACCACAACTTATTCTCTCGGTTAAGAGGACTTTATAGCTAGGCCGCGCGAGCTCATTAGGCGTTGGACAATATTATTATTGCTGTCTCTGTCGGTCGCGGGACGTTCACGTGCTCTGTGCGAGACAGCATTAGTTTTTGAACGTTTTTGTTCTTAATTTTTATATTTCGTAGTTTGGTGTTTATTCAACTATGATAGTAGTCATGGAGTTAAATGTTTTAATATAGAAAATTCATTAATATTTCTATGCTTGTGGTTATACAGAAATTATGTAATTGTCTTGGGTTGTCTTGAAAACTTATCTAAAGTTGAGTCCTTTTTATTGAAAACACGAGTTTTTGAGTAAAGTCTCATTTAAAAAAAAGTAATATTTGACGGAAAACTGACTAACCACAATACCAGATATTTGTTTCTTTATCCTGTCTACAAAATAGCATCGAGTTTGATTAGTTATTGTCCAAAATATGATCGAAACCCATTTTGTATGGAGCGCGCTCGCGGTCAACGCCTCCAAACCCAGTTAACACTATACGTGTTTCTTTAATAACCGCAATAGAATGGTCACTAGGGAGAGGTCCACTCGCTCAGTACCTAATATAAATAAAGCAGTTTTCAAGGATTCTGTGGTTACACACTAAAAGTGCTCGTTTCAAACAATTTATAGATATTAAAGCATTTTTGTGTAAACACCCGTATCTTATCATCTGTAGGTCTAAAACGGCCACATAGAGCAATATCTCTGAAAGGAATATAATTCCTGAATTCCCAGCAGAAAATTAGCAATTCCTTTATTTTTGGTAAAATGGTCACACATCATACTCAATTCAATTCATAATATGGCCCATATTTGGTATTAATATTGCCATGCGAATAAAATTAAAATCGGAACTTTACCGGTTTTGTTTTCTTTGTATGTTTTATCATTTTAACGAAGTTTCTTTATGAATTTGTATAATAAAAACATATTTTATAATAAAAGATCATATAAACCATTGAAATTATATCAATTAAGTGCCCAAAAAGGAAATCAAAGGGATTATTAAATATTATGTAGGACTCTAGCTGGCAACAAGTTAGATGTCAGTCAACGGTCAAGGTCAACACTTTTCGATAAACACTACATTATTAAGTTATAAGTAATAAAAATAAATGTTATTAGTGGATTTCAACACTTTTAAAATAGTAGTTTTTGTGAATCACGTTGAAAAAAACTAATCACTCATAGATGTTGTGGAATGTGGCTCGCACTCGAATGTTGTAAACAAAACAAACATTTAATTATTTAGCTTGTGTATTTCGTGCTAGTTAGAACTTTTTCATTCATAGCAAGTGCATTGTTATAAGGGTTAAAAGTGTGCCAAACTAAGATAAAAGAGTATGTTGTACATTAACTAAAATACAAAATAAATTGTCAGATATTAAAGAGAGTACTCGTGTGGCGGATGTCAACTATACAGTGAGAAAGAAGTGAAAATGGATTGGTCACACACTCCGAAGCAGGAAAAATTAATGGTCTAAAGATGTCACTGTGTGGTATCCTCGCAATGGAAAGAGGAAAAAGGGAAGACAGAAAAAGAAGGGAGCATGATGTCAGGGAAATGGCTGGAGTATCTTGTGGAAGGCAGGCAATGGACAAAACATTATGGCGAATTCTAGGGGAGGCATTCGACAAAAGGCAAACTGACACAACAATCACACCAATGTCTAAGGAGAGTGGAAGGAATCCAATAAATAAAATTACAATAGTACATAAAAAGAAAAATGAGAATTAAAGAACTTTAATGTGAAACAAAAACAGTGTTGTAATTTTGTCAATAATAAAGGCTTTATTTATTTATATTATGTGCTTTTTTTAACACTTTTTCTTCAATATGAGTATTGTAGGCATTTTGGAGCGAACCTGGCATGGACTCAGGTTACAATTACTGTTGGCGGGGTAGAGTAGTTTCATAACTTCAGCAGGAGGTGCCTAATGTTCTATGGTAAAACCTGAAACTATAAAAGTGTTGATTATGCCAATGGTTAGTAGCAAAGAGAGTATAAGTACCTACAGAAATTATAAATGTAACACCTATGGATACACATAAATGCAATAAAAGTTTGATTAGTAAACAATATTGGCATGCCTTTTTAATGCAATTCGTCAATAATAATTATCAAATGACATTATGTTAACGATTTCACACACTAAATAACATTTATTAACCTACATGTGCAGAACTAGTAATTATATTTTATCAGTAGTTATTTTAATAAAGAGATGTTCCAAGATTGTTTACTAAATAAGACAAGAGAGA
Organism: Asteroscopus sphinx; assembly: GCA_949699075.1. Lineage (NCBI taxonomy): Eukaryota > Metazoa > Arthropoda > Insecta > Lepidoptera > Noctuidae > Asteroscopus > Asteroscopus sphinx. The sequence goes on from OX453013.1 coordinate 21,889,766, forward strand.
AAAAACAGAATATACATATGCACTAAGCAAGCTAGGTTTGGATTCCTCATTCAGACACTGTTAGTTATTTGTAGTAACTTATTGTAACGAGGCATACATGCAAAATACCTAAAACAAAAATAAAATATTGAATTACCTATAGTCACAGACATAGTAAAAAATATAGACGAAGTGCTGCGAACAATCATAGTGAAGCCAAAAAAAACTATACTCCTTCATGTACAACCAGCGTCTACGCACACACGTGCATTTCAAACCGTGCTCGCCCCTCTCAGTACACATGTCGCGGCATCATCCAGTAAGTATCGCGAAAACAAATATCCTTCACGTGCATAGTATGTGCGTGAGCGCTGGTTGTACACGAAGGAGCATAGTTTTTCTGGCTTCATTATTATTGTTGACAGCACTTCGTCTATATTTTTTACTATGTCTGTGCCTATAGTATAGTATTAACGAAATTGAACGTTTGTTATTGAGAGTAGTTAAATCTTTATCAAATAGTAATGAACGATGACTGGAACTTAGAGCCCTTTCATAGAGATTTGTTTGTTTACATCAATGGAGAACTGGGTCAACTTGTACTTAGGCACCTAACATAAATAAATCCACTATTATGATTCTTTCACTTACCTTGGATATGTTACACCTCAACGGGTGTGTTAATAATTTTCCAAGCTCCTTATGAGGTTAACCCACCCACACACTCTTCCAACAAACTCTGCATCACAAAGTTAGTTAGTTCCATTTACCGAAGAGCTAGACTTCGCCGGTTATATATAATTATCTCCATAACACGCGCATGCTCAAGGAAATTCTCGTAAAGGCCTAAATCTGCCATTATTAATTTATTTTTCAAAAAGATCGTCGATATGAACCGCAAGATGTTGCTCTTGAGTAACTTCTAAATAAACAGCAATTTGACACATAAGCAATTCCTATTTTGTGGACCATTTTACGAATTTCCATAGGAAACTGTCAAACAGATGTATTGCGGAATATGTCTCGTTCGCGTTAAATATTATGAATTGTCCATAAGTGGCCATTTTGTGGTTTTTAACATGAATCGTATTAGGATAATATTATGTTTTCACCAAAGTGGCCTTTTTAGCCCCCCTGAACTTAAACCACTAACGGCCAAAATTAATATCCAATCTATCCACGATTTACCCTACTAGAGATAGGAATTTGACATATTTTGTATGGAGCTTATGTCAAATTCCTATCTCTAGTAGGGCAAATCGTGGATAGATTGGATATTAATTTTGGCCGTAAAACAGCAAATATTTTGTATCCATGATATGTTTGTCCACACGGGCTGGTTCTATTAATTTACAATGTTAGCTGCCTAAATATGGCCTTGATTCAAATATGTGCGAATTGCTTCATTATTTCCTCCGCTTTCAAGTCGAGTTCTAAACACAAATGGGTTGAATTTGAAAACCAACTTGAGTACAATACTGCACAAGTTGCAGCAAGCTGCAAGTTAAACCACTTGTTTACATTATGTGTAGTCGATTGTTCCTGGGTATTTCCGAATAAATTAATTATATAAGATTATTAATATTTAGTATGAGTACATCAAAGTAAAAAAAGAAAGAAAAGTATTTATTTTGTTCGTGCACAATTAATAACAAAAACAACATAAAGAAAATACACAGAAAAGATAAAAAAATTAAACTTTCACAGTTTCATCTCAACAAATTGTAGATTTATTTAGACATTTTGCATTTTATGTCTTGAAATCCAATTCTGATTCAACTCAAAACTATACACAATTTCCATCTTCGTTGAAATATATGTTCTGCATCTACAATCCGTTCAAATGTCGCTGCGAAATCGAAATTCGTGTTCAGTGACACACAGTACCTACAGGTTCAACTTGCTCGACCCAATTTCAGAAGCACAATTTGCTTGTAGTACCTGATAACTATTAACAATAATCCGCTCTCTAAACGGTAACGGTTTTGAAGGTAACAACCGCATTTCCACAGTTAGGCAGCAGTCGAAATTATACCTGTTTTACGATCCTGACGGGGGTCTACTCTCGTTTGACGATATTCGTTTAATCTTACCATTCATCGCACAATTTACTGCTCCGCTCAACCATAGTTTCCATATCGCATGCGATTATCGTGTTTTGACGTTTGTTTTCTGATCTCCGGTCAATTTCATACGACTATGAACCGTAGTCTATCTTCATTGTGCCTTTTTTATGTGCCTATCTTTATTGTGTAGGTATCACATATGATACATACATATTATCACGCCTGTTTTGAAAGATGTAGTGACAAAGATTGAGAAAAGATGGTTTGGACATATAGGTAGAGGATGGACGAGAGGAGATTGACGAAACAAGTATACCAAGCGAGTGTGGTTGAAAGAGTTGGAAGGGGACGACCTCGGCGAACGTATCGCATTCAAATTGCGGACGTTCTCAAAAAATTCCAGGTTAAGAGTACTCTAAACCGACGAGCATGCATGACGAGGTTAATGAACGTAGATGAAGCGAAAGAGGTGTGTCAGGATCGTAGCCGGTCGAAATCCATAGTCTCTGCTTACCCCAATGGGAAATAGGCGTGATAATATGTATGTATGTTTCCCATTGGGGTAGGATGAGACGGGATTTCCACCTGCTACGATCCTGACACACCTCTTTCACTTCATCACTCCCTCTTTCGTTTGTAGGTATCAGTAGGAACGAAAGTTTGTGCTTCGTTTATTGTTCGTCAAACGCGAGTAGACCCCATGGTTTATGTTGACGACGATGAATTTATATTGGAAAATGTAACAGTCTGGTTGATGCGTCCAGTAATGGAGCTAACACTGGCGACCAATGGTCTCTTGTGAAAACACCGCTCATAAAACACTAATACAGCTTTTTTGTAGTAGGTGTATTTCAGCCTTCAACATTACTTTTTTATGCTGTTGATCGTTAACAAGGAAACCACAGCAATATTAATTAAGATCGTTACTTGAAACTCGCTTTTTGGAACAAAAAATAACTTTTCGGTCCATCTGCTACTCTGCGCCAAACGTCATTAATCCCAGGCAATTGCTCATATTTTACCACGTTATATCTACCAAAATATTAAACCAAGATCTGAAACAGATGGCCGGCATCATCATCAACAAACAACATCGCTCGTTTAACGTAGACAAACTGAATTATAACAAGTAGAACAGTTAACTTGCTTTGTAAACGAACGTTAATTAATAACTTTGCAGTCCTTTTCCCGTTTGTGGAACGAATGTTTTCTTTGTTTTGTAGTGTTCAGTTCTTTTCGTGTTTACTTTGTTATATAAATTGTTTCGCACCTTCATTCAGAATACTTGAAATGTTTGTAACATTTTGTTTTTATTCATTTTCCGGAATTCTAAGGAACTCCGGAAAATTAAGTTCCTCAGTTAATATTATTTGTTCAGATCTTAATTGTTGGTGACGTATTGTTGTTTCGTGTAATTCGAATAATATGAATCCGGTAAAGCTTTTACGTCGCAATTCTGTCACCAATATTGTTATTTCAGCATAATCTATTATACAATCACAATGGATTTCATTAAAATACTTAATATAATTGGTTTGGAGTAGGATTTTTATTTTACTGGAAAAGTGAATTGTGTATTTTTCAGTCGGTAAAATAAACTTAAATAAATGTTATGATTTATTATGCACATTTCCTTATACACATTGCCATAAAAAGCTACAATATCGAATAAAATACTTCAATAACAGTGTGTGCAACACGACGGTCGCCGAATTCCAAATGACGGTAACCGTACGCCCAACCGGCGTGGTATTGGAAGGAAACTAATAAAAATAGCGCCATATGGTCGGAACCAGAGCCAGCATTTCCGTGCCCTGTGTGACTCTTTTAACAATAATATTTTGGGATATATGTTCCACTCAAGCCTTTTTCCCTAGGGAACAAAATGTAGGTGTGTTAAAACCACCTGAAGTTTCTTACTATTTCGAAAACTGCACTTTGAACCTTACAAAACAGAACTTTCAGGTTCAAAATGTGTAAGCCTTTTAGCTTAAGTAGCAGGCACTTTGTACTCTTAGGTCTATCGAAGAACGTAGTGACCTGTTTACAAAATACTCACGAACTCAAGCATTTCCCACAATACATTTTAGTAGATCTTGGCGGAATTGGAACTGTTGAGAACATACCTAGTAAAGAAGAAGTAGAATATATTGCTTATACTTACCTCCCATCCTGTTTTGATCTACTATTTGCTGAACTGTAAATAAGATACCACGTACATATTGTACTTACATATGACGAGAAATGCCTCGAAGATTGCAAGCACACAGCAATAGATTGCTTTCCGTATACTCAGGAAGATTGTGATTGAAAATCAATGTTCAGTAACATGTGTTAGTTTGGTAGGCATTGCAGTCTGAATCGCGATGCGAGGTGCAATGCTTTAGAATTCATACGAAGAAAAGAACAGTAAATCTTGCTTTAGGTATTTGATTTGTAATATTTCCTATCTCTTCTTCTCCTTCTCTTTTCTTCTTTCTTTTTCTTCGTGTATAACGCTTTTATCTTAGTAAATTATGACATACCTAATTACCTACCTAATACATATATCGTTGTTAGTTAGCCTTTAATAAATTATGACATACCTAATTACCTACCTAATACATATATCGTTGTTAGTAAATTTTTCGAAAGTGCGCTAATAAAACACGATAGACAACTCTATTGTTTCGCCGCCGCCGGCGGTCTTGCGCCAATTGACGATCGTTACTAAAAAGCTGAAAAAGTAATAAAAAAAGTAAATCATGTTATAGAAAATGAGATGTTGACCTATTTCATACATTTTCACTAGCAAGCTTGGATGAACATTTAAAAAAAATACACATTTCCCGTATTTCCCAAATTATCTCCTAAGCTTAACACGGAAGGGTCTTAAGACGTGATTTCTAAATGAGGGTCCTATTTACATTTTTAATGCTACCTATTTGATTTTCGGAGAAGCTTATTTGGGAATACGGTCACAAATTTCTGCCAATGGCAATGGTATCGTTAAAATCTTCATCAACCGCAAAGGCTTATGAGTCTAAGTAGCAATTAAATGAATTATTTTGTCGGCCTGCGTCGCGTCTGTACAAAAGAGACTACGAGGCGCCTTGATAACGCTAATTAGACAAACCTAGTGGCAAACAAAGCCTCCCGGCTTCAGACCTTAATGGAATCTGTGAAATGGCACGTTTCTGACGTCATTTTAACAAATAATAATGGGCAGGTGTCAGATGAACGTGCTTTTTGTATATCTCGAAATTTCGGAACACGAAATTAACTGATAATAATAGCATTCCTTTTTTTTCACAGAATTCTACTTGTATGTTCCACTTCTAAAATTGTGGAAAGAAAAAATCGCTCACGAGCAGGATTTCACATCGCATGCGTAAATGCGTTAAAAATAATAAAATAATGTTCTACTTCTCATACCTACATGAATGATTTCAGGTGAAATATTGTTAGGCCACGGTTTTTTTTTTATTGAAGAAAATGTACCTACCTAAAGAAAGAAAGAAAGAAAAAAACAGATTTTATTCTTGCGCTCCATTTGACGCACACAACAACCTAATACTACAATACCTACTTCAAATGTAATTTTTATTTCCCTTTCATATTGTTCTTGTTCAAAGTTCTACATCATTAGAAGTTTATCCAAGTTGCGATTACGGTTGTATCGTCTTGGTTTTTCTTTAAAGTTCAAAGAATAAGGTTTTTTGGAGATATAAGTTATGTTCGTTATTTTATGTAGCCTACATAAAGTTAATAACGGTATTTTCTGTTAAAATAAGTAACATAAAAACCCTCCTAAATGCTTTCTTGAATTGATAAAAAACCAGCGAAATAATTATTAACTTCGATATTCCGCAACGACTGACAATGCACTTATATGTTTTATTAAATAAATGAGCGGATGCCTCTTCGAATCTTTTGAGGACCTTCCGCCTATCAACTCAGCCTATCGCAGTCCACTGCTGGACATAGGCCTCTCCCAAGTTGCGCCACAACGCTCGGTCCTCTGCCTTCCGCATCCAGTCCCCCCCAGCCACGTTCTTTAGGTCGTCGTTTCCGCCTAGCGATAGTATTATTGTATGTCGCTTCGTATCTGTATTGTTTAGAATGTTAAAATAATTATAATGGCCTTTTTCAGATAAACTCATTTATTTTATACTTGATATCTTTACAATGGCTCACAGACCCTCTCACAATGTTCCACTCCTACGTCATCTCCTTTTCCCCCCAGTGTTGCCAACTGGTGTACATTATAATATGTTACATCTATCCCTTTTATATAACAAAAACAAAAAAACAAAACAGACCAAAAAAAAAAAAAAAAAGAAAGTTTAATTATGTTAATACAATAATTTTGCTGTGTAAAGATTGGAATCCTAAAAATGCTTATGTTTATTTTATTATTTAACAATACAATTTTTTATTAAACTTATTTTTTATTCTATAATTACAATAAAAGTTTTGTGATAAGGATTGTAATCCTGAGCTCCACCCGAACCCCACATCCGGCCATTGACAATCAGCAAATTATTGAGGTCGAACATGATATGAAGTCCTGGTGTATGCACACCCTTCTTTGTTATCTAAAATGTCATAGGATCTAAAGTTATTATTTCTAACAACTTTCCCTTTTAACCACATTTTAATCTTAGGATCTTTTTTATACCATACATCTTGTCCAATTTTATAATTTTCCTTAAGTCTAACATTTTTATTATAGTTTTCCTCATTTCTATTTTTTACCTTATTAAATTCTGTTTCTACATTTACATTCATTTTTGGCTTCAAATACTGATAAGTTACTGGTATTTTTGTTTTTAAATTTCTATTCATCAACAGCTGAGCAGGTGAAAAATTTGTTCCTGAAACTGGTGATGACCTATACTGAAGCAATGCCAATCTGATATCTGTTTTATCTTCACTACATTTGGTCAACATTTTCTTTGATATCTGAACCCCCCTTTCAGCCATCCCATTTGATTGTGGGTATCTAGGACTTGAAAAGCTAAATTTGAAACCCCATTGTGATGCAAAATTCTTACATTCTCTAGAATCAAACGGTATATGATCAGACACTATCTCTGATGGAACTCCAAACTGTGAAAAAATCTCTATTAAACAATTTATAATTTTGCTAGCCGATTTATCTGGTAACAATTTTATTTCTAACCATTTAGTTGTATAATCATATGAAACTAAGTAATTTTTTTTTTTAAATTCCATGATATCTACCCCCAGCTTAGAAAATGGTAAATCTGGGATGTCATGTGACAAAAGGGGTTCCTTTACATTGTTGTTTTGATAAGTTTGACATTTAAAACATTTTCTTACAAATTCTTCGATGTGTATATCTATCATTGGCCAGTAATATAAGTTTCTGGCGGTTTGTTTCATTTTAGTGATCCCTAAGTGCCCTTCATGCAATTTTTCCATTATTGTTACTCTTAAGATTCTAGGAATTATCAGTCTATTATTCATGAAAATTAAATTATTATCTACAGAAATATCCTGCCTGAACTTAAAATAATATTTTATAGAATCAGGTACATTCATAATCTTATCCGGCCACCCATTTTTTACTTTGTCTATTAATTGTACTAGTTCATCATCTTTTAATGTTTCTGATATTAATTGTAGCTTTTGATCTTGTGAAAATTGTAAATATGAAGACAAACCAACACAGTGAATTACCTCATACATATATGCATCATCATTATCAGTTTCTTCAAGAAAAGAACGTGACAACAAATCAGCAACATGCATCAGTTTTCCTTTTAAATATTTAAATTCAATATTATATTTTAGTAGCTTTAATTTTAATCTCTGTAACCGTGTTGATGGTATTTCATGGATTCCTTTTTTTAACAATGTTTCTAACGGTTTGTGATCATTTAAAATAATACAGTGTCTGCCATATATGTAGTAGTGAAATTTTTTAGTCGCCCATACAACACTTAGTAATTCTTTTTCTATTTGTGAAAAAAATTTCTCTGCAGAGGTTAGACTTCTTGATGCATAACTTACTGGTTTGCCCTCTTGCATCAGACGACAGCCTAGCCCGTCCTTAGATGCATCACATTGAATTGTAATGGATAATTTGCTATCAAAATTTTGTAGTATAGGTACTCGAGTAATACAATTCTTTATACTAATAAATGCATTTTCATGTATTATTGTCCATAACCATTCTGTATCTTTTTTAAGTAGCAATTGCAAAGGTGCTGCCATTTCCGCTAACCCAGCAACAAATCTTCGTAAATAATTTATCATTCCTAATATTATTTGCAATTCCTTTTTATTTTTTGGATTTTTTAACTCAACAATGGCTTTTATTCGATCAGTATCTACTCTCATACCTTTTTTTGAAAATATGTGACCAAAGTATTTAACCTCTTCTAATTTATATTGAAACTTTCTTTTATTGAATCTGACATTACATTTTCTTGCACGTTCTAAAACCTGTGTCAATATTTTGTCATGTTCTTCATCGCTGTCTGCACATATTAATAAGTCATCGCAATAGATTACCACTCCCGGGATATCTCCAAAAGTTTTCTCACTGTATTTTTGAAATATTTCTGGAGCAATAGATAGCCCAAATGGCAGACGCAAGAATCTATAACAACCAAAGGGGCTGCTAAATGTACAGAGCTTTTTTGACTCATCAGTCAGCCTAATATTGTAGAAACCATCTGATAGATCAAGAACTGTGAATACTGATTTATTACACAGCTTCACTAATATTTCTTCAAGTGTTGGAATTAAATGATAGTTTCTTATCAAAACCTTATTAAGCTCTTTTGGATCAAGACATAACCTTAAACTTTTATCAACCTTTTCAATTATAACTAAGTTGCTTACGAAACTGTTAGGCTGTTCGACTTTCTCAATAATCTGCTGATCCTCCAGGCTCCGGAGCTTTGCTGCAAGCCGTTCCCGAAGCGCATGAGGCACTCGGCGAGGAGGTCTTACTACTGGCACAGCTCCGGGCTGAGTGTGCAGCTCAAGTGGAGTTTCAAACTGACCCAACACCCTGAAAAAGTTCACAATATTTATTAACAATCATCTCTTTCTTTCGACTGGTAATACTATTAACATCTTTGAAAATTTTTAAATCTCTTAATGTGGTTAGACCTAAAATTGGTTTAACATTTTCTTTTATTATTATAAACTCCGTGTCTTACATTATTCCATTCAGAAAAATCTTTAAATTAATTTTACCCAGCGGATATAAATGTGTTCCCCCAAAAGCCTCTAAAACTATATTTGTCTCAGACCATTTAGGATTCTCATCATCGACAATTTTTATTAAGTCCGTTACTGATATGACATTTACTTGTGCCCCTGTGTCACATTTAAAATCCACCTTTTTGTTTTCTACTCTTAACGTTAGAATCCATTCATTATTTCTAATATGAGACCCAATGCTATGACACACTTTTACTAGTCACAAATCATGAACATTATCGTTTTCAACTTCTACATTATGTTCAAATAACCTAACTTCATTAATGAATTTACAACCTTTCTTAAAATGATTTGGTTTATGACAGTTAGAACAGATTTTTCCATAGGCCGGACAGTTTCTTGGCTTATGCCATGTGCCACATTTTTTACAATTGTAAGCATCCCTAGCATCCCTATTAAAAGTATACTTAGCTTTTGTCTCTGACTGTCGCATGTCCTTGGCTGCCGTTGAACTCTGGACAGTGTCCACCGCAGTTGTCTGTTGATGCATCATCTTACTGTGATTTTTTGACAATTCTGAAGCTCTGCACATGTCCACCGCTTTCTCTAGTGTAAGATTGTTGATTTCCAGTAGTTTACGCTGTATTTTAATGTCCTGAACTCCTAAAACAATCCGGTCTCTGATCATCCTTTCTTCTTGATCCTTGTAATTGCAATTTTTTACCAGTTTTCTTATCTCTGTGTAGAAAAGATCGAAATTTTTGCCTTCTTCTTGGTTTCTTTTATGAAAGTTGTATGTATTTATTAATTCATTTTGTTTTGGCTCAAAGTATTCATCCAGAATTTTTATAATTTGTTCGTATTTTGCCGATTCCTCAGTCTTTAACACGTTGAAATATAACTCCTGCACCTCGTGGCCTACACTATTAAGAAATATTGCCGCCTTTCGTGCTTCTGAAAATCGATCAAAACCAGCCGCCGTCAGAAAAATTTGAAATTGCTGCTTGAATCTGACCCATTTCGGTAGCAAATCTTCTTGTGAGTCCAGCCGCAACGGTTCTGGTAACCTGAACTCCACACCCGCCATTGTTTCTTGCTCCTTTTTTTCGTCGACCGACGCTGTCATAAGTCAATAACCTCCTTGTAACGAAATGAGAAGAAAAAAAAAACTTCCTATCTTCTTAATGTTCTTTCGCCGACTGCGCCATGTATTGTTTAGAATGTTAAAATAATTATAATGGCCTTTTTCAGATAAACTCATTTATTTTATACTTGATATCTTTACAATGGCTCACAGACCCTCTCACAATGTTCCACTCCTACGTCATCTCCTTTTCCCCCCAGTGTTGCCAACTGGTGTACATTATAATATGTTACAGTATCGATTTCAATGTCTTACTTAACTATGATGTCAAATAGTTTCTCATTCGAACTGTGTCTCTTTGAAGTCGTTAAGTCAATTGAAAGGGTTTGCTGACTCGAATACTAACTCGACTCGTGTCCGTAAAAACGCGAAAATTCTTATACTGGCAAACCTTTTATTTACTCTTTCGTTGAAAGGGGTCAATCCAGAGGGATTGCTTGATAATGCTGGATAGTTAATTGCTAATTATCTAGGGATCAACGCTAAGAAAAGGGAATCAGAAAATACTTGAAAACAGGCTGATACGTACATTTTTTTTTTGCGTAATATTTCGGCCAAAGCTTGGTAAAAATCGTAACGACACTCGGAAAATACGAGCTTTCGTTTATTCAGCAGCCCAATTTATTTTAAAATGTAAAGAATTATTATTTGCGCAAACCAAGTAGGTAAGTCATATAACCATGCAGAAGTAACTTAACATTTTAATACGCCATGTATTTACGGAAATATTATTTCCATAAATCCTCAATGTATGCATTTAAAAACATGTTCTGTATACAATGTACTAACACACACCTATAACCCATGCAATTACGGCTTAATTGTCACACAAACGAGTCGGGTTCACCACAATTGTTCTACGGGTTAGGATCTGAACTCCTGACCTCTCTATCGCTAATCAGTCCCTTAGCCGTTGTGACTTGTGTTATCGTCGCTTATAATTGGAGCCTGTGGCCTTGAGTAACAGTAGCAGCATTGTGCCAAATGACACCATTGTATACGGAATTTATAGGGCCATTTAGACCCTTGCCAACCCCGTAGCAATACCTTAGAATTAATAATTCCGCTGTATTGTCTACATAACATGTTTATGGGTAATGATGTAGAAAGCACATCTTCTCTTTACTTTCCTTTGTAATTGTAGCGACTAAAAAGAAAAGATCTGCTAGTATTCACTGTTTTGCCAGTTTTTTTTTCTTCACTTTTGCTAACTAATTTAATAAAAACAAGTAAAATCGAATTGAAATCATTTAAGTTTCATATTGTAAAAAGATCGTAATAAAAGTAATATGGATTGTATTAAAATGTATAAAATTTTAAATCTTTTGAAACAACTTTTCGTTTTATTAAAGAAAAACATTTCATATTCGGATATCGAAATTTCGTGCTCAAGTCGGAGAGAAATCAGCGAAGTATTTTAAGAATTCCCCAGTGAGTATCTGAGTGAGGGTTGATTAATGACCGTTGCTCTGGGAGTGTCAAAATGTTCCCCTGTCCCTTCACTGTTCCGACACTCGTCCCTTTGTATTATGACGTTTATGGTCACTAAGCCCCATTGTTGCTTTTAGACATTTTTTTAAAGAGATTGCTTTTGAGCAGGTGCCGTACAATGTCACCTCACAAGGGACTTGACCCCAAATATCTTCATCAACGGAAACTTTGGTGCGACCAAAGCTGTTTGAACATTATTAACATTATTGTTGATGTGCCCTAACAGGGTTCATGTTTGATAATTTTATTCTACTGTAACACCTTCTGAACACCATGAAAGCAATAACTGATTATGAATTATGAATTATCATCTGTTTGGAGGCTTTTCACCTCGTCAATCAAATTTTATAGGAGTAATTTATTAAATACTTTGCCGAGATTTTATGAAGTTCGTCATTAGAGATGGTTTGAATTAGTTTCATAATAGGTGGTCGCAAAATTGAGCCCATGATGGGTTTCATCTTAAATATATTTTAACTGTTAAGTCCAGCACTAGGACAGCCAAATAAGATACGTGACCAAATTCCTTACTCCAAAATTTGTTACATTTTCACTGATTTGGACTAGCTCCAAGTTCCGCCTCCAGAAAACCTTGTAACTAACCTGCAATGCCGAGTAATATATTGCAGACATTTGATCTAAGGATCCTTGAAAGCATTGCTATTTCAGACGCTACATCTCAAAGCCAACATGGCTGTGTAACCTTTGAGTGCTACCACGCATCTGAAAATATTTTAACTCTCAACTAGATGTATTTATTTTTGTATAGGCTTGTAGAAACAGGTGCTTGAAAGTTGACGAGAGGCAACTTGCAATAGCACTCTTCAAAACATTATAGGCACCTAATATTGAAAAGCATCAGCGAATATTGAATATTGAAACAGTATTCGCCGCTTCTACCTCATCATCATCATCATTTCAGCCTAAAGACATCCGCTGCGTTCCGTGACCTTCACCTGGTCTTCGGTCCACCTTGTGGGGGTCCCTACCCACGTTGCGCCTTCCAGTACGCGGTCGCCACTCCAGAGCTTTACTGCCATTTACCTATTAAATCAACAACTGTGTAGTGGCCAAACTGCTTATTCAATAACATGTACTCAAACTGCAGTAAACTACACTAGTCTGGCCGTAATCGGTTAATCTGCAGTCTACCGGCAGCACATGGTGCATGATCCACAACTCCGAACTACTAAGTAATGCAGGTCTTAAAATTGAAATCTATCCTGAACTAGTGCCAACATAAACTGATTCAAAAATTTTTGTGAAAGACTTGCCAGTCTTCGTTTATTCTGTTACACATTGTAAATTATTGATTCCGAATGAGGTTTTGGCAAACGAGTGGACAAACTACCTGGATTTATTCCGGCGACAGCACCTTTTGAATTTCGAGAAAAATTCCGTATGCTATTGTTGGTATTGACGTCCGTTTTAAATTGATAATGTAGAAAGAAGCTGATAAATATTGAGTGGATTATTATAATAAAATTATAGCAACAAAATATATTGCACAACTACCAGTCTATTTAATTTACTATGCATATAGATAGAAGAATATAAACCTTCATGTGTAAAACATGACAAAGCTCAAAGAAGTACTGAAATGTTTCCTTTTTTGTTGGTTGCTGTACTCGTTACCCAATTCTAGTCTCGCTGTATTCGGTTTTTGTCCCAGTACATTTCTTTCTAATCTCCACTCACTGGCCACAAAGATAAATAACTCGGACATCGAACAGTCAACACGTTAATGGAAACCTGTTGGTTTATTCAGACCGATGTAATATTCAGCTCTAGTAAATGGGTTTGCTATGTAAATGTAGAACGAAACAAATTGAATACATTCATTCATCTTTAAACATCAATTATTCTATCACTCATTATTTTTTTGCTAAACCGGAAAAAAGCTTCTGCTAAATAGAAAAAAATGTTGGGATTTGCATTTATAAATAAGACTACAATAGCTGTACCTATACGCTTGTATGAGTTATACGACTTATGAGTTTTGTATAACAATACTCATGAGATTAAAAAAAAATATTAAGGTAACCAATAATTGCAGTCTTCCTATAATGTAGGCCCAGCATCCGTCCGAAGTAAAAAAAAACCATTTTGCAAACAGCAAGCATTTTTGCAAGTCTGTATATTGCAATTTTTTGCGAACCTACAATTACTCCACATTGCACGCTGAGTTCTTGTGGCACAAGCGCAACAACTGTTGTTGTAGTAACAATGTTTTCTATTTTAAAACAAGTAGAAGTAAAGTGACAACTGCTTTCATGTTGCTTAAATAAACGTCTGTTTCGTGTTGTGGTTGACAGTTACACTGAATATAAATTGTCGTCTTAGGTTAAGCACAAAATGTTTCTTGTAAGTTTGTTATAAATTCAAAGAATGAAGGGTAAACAAACGAGAGTAATACATTTCACGTCGTATGTAAAAATGTGAATAATCATAGTTCTCTCGTGAAAACAGGAGCAATGCAAGAAGCTCAAACCGTGGTTGAAAAAAATTGCTAATCAGCAAAGTTAGCGGCAAAGTTGACCTTTCTTGACTGTGATGGACGTAGGTAGTACTTTAATATCGACACTCATAAAGACTCTTTAAGTGCACCTTATTTTTAACCGACTTCAAAAAAAGGAGGAGGTTATGTATTCGACGGGTTTTTTTTTTTTTTTTTTTCATGTATGTACACCGATTACTCCGAGATTTCTGGGCCGATTTGCGTGGTTGTTTTTTTATTTGGTAGAGGAAGTCCGCGCGGTGGTCCCATATAAATTTTATTGACATAGGTCGAGTAGTTTTTTAACCAGCTTCAATAAATCAGTTTAATTTAGCTTCGCTTACCTAGATGATCTACTAATAGTTTCGTTTTTCTGTGAATTATCAACTAAAAAGTATGAAATAAAAACTTTTTAACAAAAAATAAAACCGACTTCAAAAACCTTGACTAAAAAGTAAAAAATAATCCTTGTATGTATTTCAAAATCTTAACATAAACCAAAATTTTGAAGGCGGCGCGTGTTTTTCATGTATGTTCGCATAAACTGTTTTTTACTATAGATAAGCGCTCGACAGTACCTTATATTTACATGACGCAAAGGGACAATCACGCGCCACCTTCAAAACTTTGGTTTATGTTAAGATTTTGAAATACATACAAGGATTATTTTTTACTTTTTAGTCAAGGTTTTTGAAGTCGGTTTTATTTTTTGTTAAAAAGTTTTTTTATTATAAAGCAGACTAGCAGAGTTGCAGTAAACAAAACGAATTGTTATAATGACTGTCAAAATCTGCAAAAAATTACAAAAAATCTACTAGACCCTGGTAAACATTGCTGAATCTACTAACAAGGAAGTCAATCAACCTATCAAGCTAACTAGTAATGAGTCAAATGGCAACACCGTAGATTAGTTCAATACCATTTTGGTCGTTATTTGTTTGCAAATCGGCTAATATGGTGCATATTCGGATTGGGCATAATATAAGTCCTCACATGGATTAAACGTACGTGGGACACTCAGAAAGTTTTGCGAAACTAAAAAAAATTGTTCTATACGTACATATATTTTTATCAAATCTTTTCAAAGTACTTTCCACCAGCCTCTATACAAAGATTCATGCGCCTAAACCAGTTTTCAAAACACTTTTTCCAGTCCGCCGCAGACACCTCGTTTACAGCCTGCTCGAACGCAGCCAGCGCATCTTCCGGCGACGAAAATTGTATCCCTTTGAGCTGATTTTTTATTTTTGGGAATAAAAAGAAGTCACACGGTGCTAGATCAGGGCTGTAAGGAGGGTGACCCAGGAGTTTGACTGGCGTGCTGTCCAGGAAGTCCCTCGTTTTGAGTGCGGTGTGCGCAGGTGCATTGTCGTGGTGGAGCAGTAGCCCGCGGAGCCCTGTGTTTGGTCGCTTGTTGCTTATAACAGAGAAAACTTCTGGCAAACATTTGGTAGTATACCATTCGGCATTAATGCTTCTTTGATCCCGTAAGGGAATTGATACCAAGTGGCCAGTCAAATTAAAAAAGCTAGCGATCAAAATCTTACCCCCGCTTCTAGATCGCTTCACTTTGGTAGGCGTTGGCTCATTTTGAAACACCCAAACAGTCGACTGGCGCTTGGTTTCTGGGTCGTATTGATAAATCCAGGACTCATCACCTGTAACGATGTCGTAAACACGCCGAGACGAGCCTGCTTCAAATTTGTTAAGCATATCACGGCACCATTCCACCCGGGCCTGCTTCTGAGCATCGGTGAGGTTGTGCGGCACCCAGCGTGATACTATCCTCCTCACGCGAAGATGGCTGTGTAGAATCTCGTGAACGCTTCCCGATCCAATCTTCAATATGTGTTGAATCTCCTGATATGTAATTCGCCTATTGTCTTGGATTAAATTTTTCACTGCTAGCACGTTTTCTTCGGTAACAGCCGTCAAAGGGCGACCGCTTCTTTCGTCATCCCCCAAAGTTGGTCGACCGCGCTTGAATTCGTTATACCAACGATACACGGTTGCCTTGGAAGGGCCTTCATCCATGAATGCCATTTGAAGTCTATCGTACGATTCATCCGGTTTCAGGCGACACTTGAAATCGTATAAAATCATAGCTCTAAAATGTTCCCGGCGCAGATCCATATTTCAGTGAGACACAATACTTTGAATTAACTCGCAAAAAATGTGGAGGGAAATTTTGAAATTGGAACTTACTTATTTTTACTTATAAATAATCATATTTTCGAAAAACATTATAACTGGCCAGTCTCCCATATATAAAAACTTTTTTTCGCAATACTTTCTGAGGGGCCTGGTACAGTGACATAAATGCTTATCAATGCTCATTGTGTTCTGCTGTTGTTAACTATATTCCAATCAATGTTTTAATGTCCATCGTATTGGATGTTACGATGTTCAAAGATCGTTATAGCAGGCTATATTCATTCGACTGGTAGTTAGACTCAACTACAGCTTGACCGTTCTAATTGATTCTACACCAAATTGATTATTGATGAACATTGGATATATGCAGAAAATACCACATTCCTGTTTCAAACGATTTTAAACATTCCATTTCTTTCATTCAGTAAGACGCAATCATCTCGTCCTCTCCCCCCTTCCTCTCCCTTCTCCTTGGAGGTCTCATTACCGAAACCCATAATTTAAGAGTAATATTGACGAAATCACTTCAAGAGAGATGATTTTATTCGACAATGACCCCATAACAGAGCTATCACTTCCCGAAATGAACGTATTACGACACGATTCCCAATCTACCCTTCAATTCAATTCGCTTAATTCTAAAATCTCAACGCAAACAGGTGAAGGGGATTCAATGAATTATTCCTTCCTTTTTGTACTCTGGCCGAAGGGAAACTGGGTCAAGGTGCATGACAAATTATATCACGACACAGCTCCCGGGCTTGTGCAAATAAGTAAAGCCTTTTTCCAAATGTTACGCTTTTTGCTGATGTACCGAGATTGTATGTTTCAGTGTCGGTTTTGCTGACAGGTAGATGTAAATTAATATGAGTTTCAGAGTACTTATTTGTCTTACGCCTCTGCTGTGTAACATTTCTCTTATTTTCGTGTATTGTGTTATACTCTTTTACGACGACTATTCTATTAGCAAAATGAACTTGCTGGTGCCGTTTGTGCTTTACTGCATTACGGCCGTAGCCTTTTCATTGGTTATTCATTCTTAAATAGCAAAGTTCATCATTCTTAAATTCTACCTCTTCGTAAAATCAATATTCACAGCGGCAGCGGCCTAATTACGGTATAAAAATTTGAATCTAAGTTCTTCTTCTACTTTAATCTATTCATCTCATCCTAGCTATGATTAATGGTCGCAGTATATCTTCGCACGTTTGTAGGTCTACCGAACAGTTACCCCTCACGGTATACTAACGATAATTGCAGGTTATACGCAATGTACGTTATCATTATTCTCGAACCTTTGCTGTTTGAGGATCGTGATAGTACTGATAGTATAATATTTTGTAATGTTTAGACATCGAATTCGTATTTGCTGGTTGATCTAAATTTAAAAAGTCGGAAAACTGGTCTATATTTTAATATTGTCTTACGCGACCACAGACAGTAACAAATATAGACGAAGTGCTGCGAACTATCACAGTGAAGCCAAAAAAACTGCTTCGTGTACAACCAGCGCTCACGAAGGATATTTGCTTTCGCAATGCTTACTGGACGAAACCGCGACATGTGTACTGAGAGGGGTGAATATGGTTAGAGGTGCATGTGTGTGCGTGAGCGCTGGTTGTACACGAAGGAGCATAGTTTTTTTGGCTTCACTAGATTGTTCACAGCACTTCGTCTATATTTTTAGGATTCCGTAGTCCTACACCCTTATAGTTTCGTCATGTCCGTCCGTCTGTCCGTCTGTCCGTCTGTCCGTCTATCCGTCTATCCGTCTGTCCTAATCCTTTACAGCTTAATAACTTCTACAGTTATAAACATAAGTTAATGAAATTTTGTTAAAAAATGGTTTAGATATAGACCTCAATTTTAAAAGAATAAAAAAATCTTGATAACGTATTTTAGGGGTGGCGCCCATACATGTGAAATGGGGATGAAATTTTTTTTTCGCTGCTCCCCCTCGTGTGGCGTATCATTGAATAGTTCTACTAAAATGAAGGTAATGTTTCATACAGAACTTTTTTATCAGGTATACCATCTGCGAAATACAGTTGCTTGCAATGTGTTTCCCCCCTGCCATTTCTAAACTATGCAATGTAGAAACTTATAGTCTTCCACATTGATAGACCTTTATAAAAACTCTCTTTTAAAATTATTTCGAGTATAATGTGATTATAAATTTTTGAGTTATAGTCAGAAAACTGAAAAATACTTAAGACGTCCTAGTTCATAGGTCATTGACCTTAGTGAAAAATGATTTTAGCAAATAATACTCCTTTAGTTACTTTCTATTTAAAAAAATCACAAAAAGAAACTTTGTGTTATATTGATATGACACACTTCTTAAATTTAGCGCTAGGTGGCGCTGTTTGCAAAAACTAAACTAGCAATGATTAATATTGGTTTTGATTCGTTTGTAATTAGACCTACTTAAGGAACCCTATAATACTGAGCATGACCCGACATGCTCTTGGCCGGTTTTTACTATGTCTGTGTACACGTTGTAATCAGGTTAAACATGTTTTGTTATAATGTGGTCTATATTTTGTTAAACTGCTATAACGTCAAAGGAAACATTGTTTATTTTAAATAAATATTCAAAATTGTAAATGATGGCATCATACCCAACCATTTTGATTATTCCATGGTATAATAAGATGTTTCACCAGGTATTCTCTTCCCACGATGACAGCGCGATGCCTCCAAGCTACGTCACGATCAGTGCTGCCATTGATTGATATCTTCAATATATTTAAGGAGATTTTTGTTCATAGTGAATATAAAATAAATTCCTAACTAGCCTATTTGTTATCTCGTGTTATTCATCTAATTAGTTATTAAAGGAAACTGTATAAAATTACTAGTTCAAAAGTGATTCTTTATAGAAGCAAGTAAATTTAAAAAAATGCATTTTGCTCGGGTAATTTATTTACACAAAGTGGCAACACATCAAACTGACAAGTGTCACGATAACAGCCCGCTATTGGTTCCACAAGTCCACAGCCGATGACGTAGTCCAGGGGTAATCACGTGACCTAGCTGACACGGAAAGAGAGTACCTGGTGAAACATATTATACCATGGATTATTCATTGTAGTCTATAAGACAATCCCGCTTCCACGCGTTTAAAAATGTCTTGCTTGCGCTAATCCGACACATTAAGCTTTGTTTACTTTAGAATCCTCAACAGAATATGATAGATAACTTACCATTATGTCCTGCAAACAAACCAATTCTACTACAAACACGTTTTGCCTATTTATCACTATTATAGTGGACGAAAAAAAATTCTGACGTCGCTGGTCAGTATCCCAACGTTAATAAAAAGTGATCGAAGGCCGATAGCGGTGACACCTGTCAAGACGACCTTCAAACTCGACAATGGACGCCTTTTTGTACGTTTTTGCGGGAGAAAAGCGGGAACGTCAATAGTTTTCTATATAAAGATCGAATGCCCTGTTATGTAAAGGCTATTAGAAACCAAATATATTTATGTATAAAAATAGGTGTAAGTGAAAACTGTAGCGAAATATTATGATATGCCACAATTTTATTACTGTTTTATTTATTTCTCCTATTTAGTGCGTACTCGTTACAGAAATCATAAAATTGTTAACAATGAGATACAGGACACTGCTGTTTTATTAAAACGAAGAAAACCTGTCTTCAAAATCTCTATGCCAATATATTTTATTCGCTATTTACCATCGCTTTCATTCGTTTCGCTTTCGCTTTTCTGTCATTCTTACCCTTTCAATGTACTTACTTATCTCTCTACTTACAGCGCGTATTCGATATTAAAATGTCCAGAAATGTAAAATATGACATGCAGCAACCTTAAATACTAGATACCTATGAAAACAAAGAAACAACGTTTTATCTGCTTGCATATTGCTAGCCTATTAACATCATATGCGGTCGAGAATATAAAGCGCCTTAAACTGCATTTCACAGCAAAAAAAATTAAGAAAAAATCCATACAGGAAATCTTGAAAAAACAGGCTTGAAAAGCGAAGGAGTTTTTGCTCAATATTATTTTGAACAACCAATATCCAAATGTAAACATTTTATAAGTTGTTTGTACTAACAAAAATTGTGTCATTGCTTTTTACTTCGACCTCATAATAATAACAACATGTCCACATATCGGTCCCCACGAGATGAAATCTGACTGTTCAGCGTAATATATTTTGATAAAATCGACATTCATGATATAGGGACCGTGTTGTAATGGCTGTGTGGTCTTCACAAGCCTGTTAGCAGTAAATATACAGAGAAAGACTGAATATGTGAAGATGTAGCCGAGATCTCGAGATGCAATAATGGGGGACCCTTCTCAAACAACTCGGGTCTCCTTTGGGATTAGTGTTCCTCCTTTTGCATCACAGCGATAATGCGCTTCCGGGCCTCTCAGGTAGTGTTTATTTGTACTCATTGTTTGGTTTTTGTTGAGTAGTGTACGGGTTTTATTCCGTACTGAGCTTTTGTTTTCTCTTTATTTTAAGCTACTAATGTTTTGGACTAGTTTTTTGAAATTTTGAGTTCTAGTTATGAACGAAATTGTAAATCTCGGTAGCTTGACCGAATCAAATACAATCAGGTTGTATAAAATAATAGGAAATAGATTCAGCCTTTGTATAATACTTACATTTGAGCAGTTTGGTTACCAGCTGTTTTAGAAAGAAAGAAAGAAAAATGATTTATTGCCACAACAAGACGACAGTTAGTTATATTGAACTATGTTTACGGGACTTGTCGCGCACAATTAAATCAAAATACTACCTAGCACGGCCAATGCAATTTGGCCGAAACGTCGAGGTTAGTCAAAATACTACCTAGCACGGCCAATGCAACTTGACCGAAATGTCGAGGTTAGTCAAAATGGTTGTTATATTTTGATTTAATTGTGCGCGACAAGTCCCGTAAACATAGTTCAATATGAGTGAAATTCGCAAAAGTTTAAAAATTTCGACAGTTAGTTTTAGTTAGAATAGATTTTTTGTACACCCTGAATTCTACTTAAATCTTTTATACATATAATATCACATACTAATCAAAACTTCAGTCAAATCAGTAAAATCTTCAGTCTGCCTCTTTTCTTATAGCCATCCACATTCATACTTAAAACTTTCCTCGTAACATGCTCCTCATTCCTCCTCATCACATGTAAGTCATATATGTTGCTTATTTTCTTTTGTGTACAATAAGAGTATTTGTATTGTATTGATAGGCAGATTGTTAACGCGTCATCATTGATAGTCGAGGGGCGCGCGCAGATGACCGTTGCCATGGGAACGGTCTTATTGACAACCTGTTTTTTTGCATCAATTGTTTCCTACTACAAATTTTATTATATTAAAGCCATATTTCTTATAATGGTTTTCTTAGTTTTCCTGAACATTTGGCGACCGTGATTAAAAGAAGACCTGCAGTCTTCAGATTTCGGAGAGAGAAAACAACTGCAACAGAAAATAACGTTTGCCTGAACGCGCTGGTGGACCCAGTTTTTTGCTTGTGTGGCAACGTGGAGATTGTTGGTGTTCGGAGGCTTACCAGGACAAGGCGAGGCATCGCGTCAGGTGGTCTTTCCGAGGGAAGTACGCTCATTATTCGTTTCCCCACCCCAATTTCCGTCTCTGTTTGCGTGATTAGAGTTTTTCTTCTCAAGTTGCCTTTAAATCCCAAGAATTTACGTCAAGACGTCGTAAAGGCCAATGATATTTGACGTGTCTATCTTTTAATTTAGCACGTAAAATTTAATTTAAAGGGATTACCTAGGAATCTAGTGTATTAATTTTTTTTTTTTTCTTCAGGTTTGGGTATTGACCAACCTACAATTTTCTATAGGCGTGCCATCGCCATAGTTATCGCTGTTAAAACTTTGCATCTTAACTTCTATATTGAATATTATTTCCCATGTCTGCAAAGCAATCCTTTTAATAAGATAGCTTTTTTTAATTATTCTTGCATTATATTTCCTTCTAGTCGCTGAGTCACGCTGATTGACGTCAGTGGCCATCTTATTGTGACGACCACGAGTGGAGCGCAATCGACCGTTGGGTTTGATTTTAATGCACACATTATTTACCTAGTTCAGTGTTTATAATTTAACTTAAAGATGTCGGATGCTGAATTTAGTGAATTGATAAAAAAACGAGGTAATATTAGAGGTCGTCTAACTAAAATTTGTGAATATGTGCAGGAAATGCAGCAGATGGAAATTAATACTTTAAATAGTATTAAAATACGTGAATTAGGAAAACGTTTAGAAAGCTGTCAAGATTTGTTTAAGAAGTTTGATGACATTCAGACATCAATTGAAAGTAATTGCAAAGAAGCAGATGTAGATGAACAAATAAATTTAAGAGATTCTATTGACGCTAAATTCTTTTCTGTAATGTCTATAATAGAAGACATACTTGAAAAGCATAAGGTTGAAAAGGAAAAATTCAGCGATGCTTGTAGTGTTTCAAAAGCAGAGTCTCTTTGTTCTCATTCTCAAGCTCATGGATTTCAATCCATTAAGTTGCCAACAATTAAATTGCCAACATTTAATGGAACATACCTGAAATGGCTTGAATTTAGGGACACTTTTCAGTCATTGATACATTCAAATGCACAAATTCCGAACATCAATAAATTTCATTATCCGAGGTCGTCACTAGAGGGCGGTGCTGTTGAAGTGATAAAATCATTGGAGTTTACCTCAGATAATTATGTAATAGCGTGGGAATTATTGTGTAAACGATTCGATAACAAAAAGATTCTTATAAATAATCACCTTAAAGCGCTATTCAGTCTTGAATCGTTGAGTACAGAATCATTTAAATGTTTGCGTTATATAGTAGATAACGTTTCTAAAAATTTACGAGCTCTCAACACATTGGGTCAGCCGACTGACCAGTGGGATGCTCTAATTATATTTATGGTTACGGCGAAATTAGATTCCAGTACGAGTATGAAATGGGAGGAGCATAGGAACAACTTGCCAGACATTCCTAAGTTGGATGATTTTAATAACTTTATACGCAGTCGTGCGGATATTTTAGAAACTGCAGCAGTCGCTATAAACACAAATGACAAGGGAGATGTAAATAAAAATAAGCGAAACTTTAATAATAAATCGCAAAATAATTGGAACAAAAATGATTCTGATTCCAATTTTAATAAGGACAAATATAATACTTTTGTTTCTTCTGTTGAAAACTTATGTGAATATTTGTGTTTATTGTGCAGTGAGCAAGGACATCGAGTGCACAAATGTACTAAATTTAAGAACTTGAATTTAGAAGATAGGACGAAGGAAGTGTCTAGATTAAAATTGTGTACAAATTGTTTGCGTGAAGGTCACAATGTATCTCGTTGCCGTATGAAGCTGTTCTGTAGGTTCTGTAACAAAAAGCATAACTCTTTATTGCATGTTAATAAAACATCTCATAATAATAGCAATAATACAGAAGCGACCTTACCGCTTGCCATTCCTTCTACGTCATCTCGTACTCCTCCTGTATCACTATCCGTAGTCTCCGTCAGCCAGGTTCTGTTGTGTACTGCTATGGTAGAAGTTGTTAATGAATGCACTAAACACACTTACCTGGTTAGGGCGCTATTAGATACTGGCAGCCAATCTTCTTTCGTGACTGAAAACCTGAAAAGAAAGTTGGAACTTACAACATTAACTACTGAACCTGTGCGCATTTCAGGTATCAATAATTTAACTTTCAATATATCTGAACGATGCTACCTGAATATAAAGTCGCGCATTAATTCGTTCAATAGTAAAATAAAATGTCTTATTGTACCTCAAATAACAGGTATTTTACCTAGTGCACCTGTAAACATTCAATCACTGAATTTACCCAAAAATATCAAGCTTGCCGACCCAGAGTTTCATCACCCCTCTGAAATAGATGTTCTTCTAGGGGCAGATGTTTTTTGGAATATTGTTGGACAAAGCGTATTTCATTGGGTGTAGGTAAACCTATCCTACAAAACTCTGAGCTAGGGTGGTTAGTCAGTGGCCCATTGGGAGAATGTAACCCTAGTCTCGTTGCATGTAAATTTACTAAAGAAATTCATGACGACCTAAAAAGGTTTTGGGAAGTTGAGGAAATGAATTCGTCTAGTGACACTTTGTCACCCGAAGACAGATTATGTCATTCGCATTTTTTGGAAAATATGAATCGTCTTCCTAATGGACGATTTTCTGTCAAGATGCCATTCAGAGAAATTCCTGAAGAGGCACTTGGTGATTCTTATTTTTTAGCTAAAAAGCGTTTCATGAGCCTGGAGAGGAAATTAAATAATAACCCTCAGCTGAAACGAAGATATACTGAATTTATTGAAGAGTATCGTAGCTTAGGCCATTTGAATAAAATTAAGAGGCCTAAGTTTGGGTATTATTTACCGCACCATGCGGTATTAAGAGAGAACAGTGAAACTACTAAGTTGCGTGTCGTTTTTGACGCATCAGCCAAAAGTACTTCAGGAAAATCATTAAATGACATACAATATGTTGGTCCTGTAGTACAAGATGATTTGCTCTCGATCCTATTAAGATTCAGAAGTTTTAAGTACATTCTTACTGGTGATATACAAAAGATGTATAGGCAAGTTGAAATTGACCCATCTCAGCGGCATTTACAGCTTATCTTATGGAGGGATGATGAATCTCTACCTCTCAAAGTGCTGCAGCTAAATACAGTGACTTACGGGACTGCTTCTGCTCCTTTTTTAAGCACGCGATGTCTTTTTCAATTAGCTCGTGAGTGTCAGGATCCTTTTATTTCTAATATCATAGAACATGACATCTACATGGATGATTTGAATACTGGATGTCAGTCCAAAAAGGACATTAAAGTAATTTATGATGGTGTCAGTAAGGTTTTATCTTCAGCATGCTTACCTCTACATAAAATACGCACAAACTGTCCCCAGGTGTTACAAGGAGAGACCACTTCTAAAACTCTTGATATCAGTAAACATTCCACGGTTTTAGGACTTAATTGGTCACCTTCACCGGACACGTTACATTTTACTATTGATATGGATACTAATAAAACAATTACAAAGCGTTCAATTATATCATCAACTTGTAAAATTTTTGATCCGTTAGGACTATTATGTGCATGTACTATAAAGGCTAAAATTATTTTACAACAGTTATGGTCTGAAAAGTTGGGCTGGGATGAATCAGTGCCAACTCATATAGTTAAAAAATGGATAAAAATTGCAGAAAATATGAATTGTTTGTCTAAAATTATTTTACCAAGAAATTCACTATGTGATTTTCCAATTTCTATTGAATTGCATTGTTTTGTAGATGCGTCACAAGAGGCATATGGAGCCTGCGTCTACATGCGATCTGTTGACAGTTAAAATAACGTCACTGTCAGACTACTATGCGCTAAGGCGAGGGTTGCACCTCTAAAAGCTATGACTATTCCTCGCCTAGAGTTGTGTGGCGCTCTGCTCGGTGCTCGGTTGTCCACAAAGGTACTTAAGTCCATTCGATGTCACAACATTGGGCATAAAGTAATTTGGACAGATTCAATGATAGTACTTGGCTGGATTAAAGCACAACCAAAGCTTTTAAAAACCTTTGTAGGTAATCGAGTGATAGAGATTAATGAACTAACGCAGGGATTTTCGTGGCGGCACATAGCAACGGAACTCAATCCTGCCGATCTGGCCTCCAGGGGTGTAGATCCACAGCGTCTGCAGGATGAATCTATGTGGTGGGAAGGACCCTCCTTCTTAAAGGAGGATTCATCCTCCTGGCCACCACAACTAAATAAAATAGTTGAATTACCTGAATTAAAGGTACATACGCAAATGTTATCTGTCAACGGTTCTAGTGGCAATTCAATCATATTTTTTAACAACTATTCTAATTATAATAAGTTACTAAGGGTACTAGCTTATGTACTGAGGTTTATATATAATTGTAAAAATGTAAATAAATTACATGATACTTTACAGGTAGACGAAATAAATAAATCTAGAGCTACCCTGATAATAATTTGTCAACATGAATCCTTTGACATTGAGATAAAGGCTCTAAGCAACGGTTCATGCTTACCTAAGAAATCTAAAATCTTATCTTTAAATCCTTTTCTTGACGCGGAAGGTTTGTTAAGGGTAGGAGGTCGTATTGATAATTCAAAATTTAATTACAATAAAAAACATCCTATTATTTTGGACAGTAAACATAGGTTTACGTTTTTACTAATGCAACACGAACACTGTCGTCTATTTCATGCAGGTCCGCAGCTGCTGTTGTCTTCCGTGCGGGAAATGTATTGGCCAATAGGCGGAAGAACCTTAGCACGCAAATTATATAAGCAATGCGTAGTGTGTACTCGTTTTCGTGGTAGGACTATCCAACCAATTATGGGAAACTTACCATCAGCTAGGACAAATGTATCCTTTCCTTTTTATTCGACTGGTACTGATTTCGCTGGACCATTTCTTATATCTAGTAAGAAGGGGAGAGGCAATCGGATAACAAAATGTTACCTTTGTTTGTTTGTTTGCCTAAGTACCAGAGCGGTACACCTAGAGCTGGTTAGCGATCTAAGTACTCAAGCGTTTATACTTTGTTTACGCAGGTTCGTATCGCGAAGAGGTAAACCCCATGAAATCTATTGCGACAATGGAACTAACTTCGTGGGCGCATACAATGAACTGAGTAAAGCTTTGCGCTCCAGCCGTGAGTCGGTAACTGACTTTGCCAGTAATGAAGGGTTCAAATTTAGATTTAGTCCAGCATATTCACCACATTTTGGTGGTTTATGGGAGGCAGGCGTAAAGGCTGCCAAATACCATTTAAAAAGGGTAGCCGCTAACGCTTCTCTAACCTTTGAGGAGATGTCAACTCTATTCAATATGGTTGAGTTAAGCGATGGCTGATGCTCGCGTCATGCTCGTGAACGGGTGCCGTCTGTCGGGACAGGTCAGCTTCTACATACTATGGCAACTCTTCTTACGTTTATTTCTAAAGGCAATATACTCACTTTTAAACTCTTGTTTATTTCTGACATTAACCTACATTATACTCACATTATTTGAATAAATTTGATGTAATAAACAATAACCTATTTTAAAAAGAGTTTATCCATGGAGTTTCTTGCCGGTTCTTCTCCATAGGACCCACAATTTGGAACCGTGCAACTAGAGCCTGACCTTTCAAAAGTGCCTGTAATTAGGTTTATTTGAAATAAAAAACATTGAAATTGAAATTGAAATTGAAATTCGCGCAAATAGAGGCGATCCTCAACTCTCGTCCTCTTTCCCCTTTATCATCCGAGCCCGATGACTTAAATCCTCTTACCCCCGGGCACTTCCTTATCGGACGGCCACTGACGTCGGTGCCTTCGTTTTCAGCGGGGGACTCCGGACCCAACTACAACGCCATTCAAAAGCTACGCCTTGAATTTTGGAAGCGATGGCGAATGGAATACTTAACGGAACTACAGCAAAGAACCAAGTGGAAGCTTGGCACTGCAATCCCGAAAGTCGGAGATATGATAATTGTAAAGGAACCGAATCTGCCTCCACAACGCTGGCGGTTGGGACGTATCACGCGTCTACATATGGGCGCTGACAACGCATGCAGAGTGGTCGATATATATACATCTAGAGGAACCATCCGGAGAGCGGTACATTACATTATCCGCCTACCTATGGAGGAACCTGAGATTAGTGTTGAAGATACTTCAAGGCCCGGAGTATGTTAACGCGTCATCATTGATAGTCGAGGGGCGCGCGCAGATGACCGTTGCCATGGGAACGGTCTTATTGACAACCTGTTTTTTGCATCAATTGTTTCCTACTACAAATTTTATTATATTAAAGCCATATTTCTTATAATGGTTTTCTTAGTTTTCCTGAACACAGATATTATTGCTTCTGGCTGTACACCGTAACAATAGCAGAAAAACACGAACAAAATATAAGTTAAGGGTAATCCATATAGGTACTAAAGAGCCGTAACAGCAACAAACATGTTTATCCAATACTAGGTTTCCATTACACGTGTCGAGCAAACAAAGACAGAGGCTGAAAAGTTTTTCGAACATCATTGCAGTTTTCTACGGTCGTCAAGCGTGCACTTTTCACACTGTTTTCTCAATATTCTCTTGTTTCACTTATCTGTAGTCTGCACCTGTATTTAAATAAACAAATAATTATAATAAAACAAAGTTTAACCGGATTAAATCGCGTATATTATTTAAATTGGTTTCCCTGACGTTTCGAAAGCTTTGCAGCAGTTGCTTTGCTTGTCATCTTAGTCTACCTGCGACCACGAACTGCTGCAAAGCTTTCGAAACGTCAGGGAAACCAATTTAAATAATATACGCGATTTAATCCGGTTAAACTTTGTTTTATTATAATGTGTAGTGATCGCGAAAACCTAAGAAGTTAAATAATTATAATTTCAAGATGTAAGGATTTATGGTTAAACTTTTAAAATATTTTACAACGCTGAGTCTACGGCGTAGCAACATTACTACTACGACAGTGCTACAACGTAGCGGATCTTAAATGATCACGCATAATCATTTGCTGAACTCTTTTGCTGATAAGACAAATATTCCTTTACAACTAGATTACAAAATAATTTCTCAAAATGTGATTAGGTGGAGTAACTTAGTACTTATTCGGAACTTCAATTAGATTTCGTGCCCCACGGTACATTATATGTTAGCTACCGCAATACTTGAGACTTGCTGTTTTAGTTTTAACTAATGAGATTTTCTCACGAATCCTCTCGGGTACAACCCAGTTAGTGAAGTTCCATTTCTGAACTTATATCTAGAAATGTGTGCTGACATTATTTATCTGGTACATAAGTTTCATTACCTACCTACCTTTATGAGACAGTCATCATAACGTCTTAGTAACTGAAGGCCAATTTTCGTAATCAAAAACATTCAAAATATAATTCCAAACTAATATCAATGCTTTAAATCTCAATCTTCTGTCAGTAGATGTCTCTGTTTGCCGTTTATTGGTGACATTTATGATCTAAGTATCACAAATAAACAGCAAACAGGAACATTTAGTATCAGGAGATTGAGCTTAGTTTGGAATTATCTTTCGAATGTATTTAATTACGAGAATTAGCCTTCTGACCTCAGACATGTACAAACAGCGCTCGCGCAGCCATATGCACCTCAAACCGTGCTCACCCCTCTCAGTACACATGTCGCGGCATCGGCCAGTAAGCATCGCGAAAGCAAATATCCTTCTGTTGCATGTCGTGTGCGTGAGCACTGGTTGTGCACAAAGGAGCATAGTATTTTTTTGGCACCACTATGATTATAATAAAACAAAGTTTAACCGGATTAAATCGCGAATATTATTTAAATTGGTTTTCCTGACGTTTCGAAAGCTTTGCAGCATTTCGTGGTCGCAGGTAGACTAAGATGACAATCGTCTTTACAGATATTTCTAAAAAACTATTTTAATCTCCCGTACAATATTATTAATTAAAATCGTTTCGATGCATGCAGTAATCACTCACAATATCATTATCTTTTACAGTGTTGCCAGCACGCAACACTTCACTATGATTCACTATGATTGTTCGCAGCACTTCGTCTATATTTTTTACTATGTCTTTGCTTCTGACCTAAAATTTTAAGCAATGTTATATTTTTGGAATCATTGGCAAGAGATTTACCGAGCTATAATGTTCAATAAAATTATGTTGAATTTTAAATGTAGCGCTGACATCCAAATATTGGAATTACACAAAAAAATCAACATACTAATCAAGACACATCATCATCATACTAATTAAGATAGGTATATTCGAAAAGCGATAGTAATTTTAGCGTGTCAATACCACAAAGACATTACGTACATAAAAGCCACGCCTTTAATCATAAAAGCTAACTTTCTACTCCAAACAAATAAAGTATTACGACTTTCACTTTTATTTTAATATTTGTGAATGGAGATAATATTTTACATAAAATAAAGTAGGTACTTATTTAGCTACATTGCTAACTTCTCGCTGACTAGTTTAAATATCCGTCTGCGTATCCCAAAGGAAATAACGAACGCTCTTACACTATTCTCGCAAATGAAAATGTAAAACATTTCGCTTCTAAATATTGATGATGTTCTGTAGTAAAAATTTCGTGTTCGTTTTTTTTATAATATTTCTTTTTTCTTCGCGATCAAATAGTTTTTTCATATTTTTAGGGTTCCGTAGCCAAATGGCAAAAAACGGAACCCTTATGGAGTCGTCATGTCTGTCTGTCCGTCCGTACCTATGTCACAGCAGAAAATATAAGAACTATACTGTTGAAACTTGTTATGTAGATGTATTCTGTGAACCGCATTAAGATTTTCTTACTTACTTTTTTTACTTATCAATAATTTAATTTAAAAAAATACACTTTTATTAAAACATCGATCAAAGTTACAACGAACTACAAGAACTTTTATATTATGTTACTTGCTGCTTCGGAATCCTTCATGGGCGAGTCCGACTCCGCGTTTTTTCTACTTGTGGAACTCATAATCTTCTATTAAACTCCATATAGATAATCATGTTTTTATCTTCCTGTATAATGTATTATATTTGATAACACGAAACATCTCGGCAATGAAAAAAAGATGTAGCATCCTGCTCGCCTTTTTGCAATTATATTGGGGTCGGCTTCCAGTCTAACCAGATGCGGCTGAACATCAGTATTTTACACGGAGCGACTGCTATCAGACACCGGCAACCCAGTTGATGAGTAATACTGACTTTCGGAGGTTAGACCAGTGGCCTTATTCACAAACGCTCGAAAAGTTTCCGTTTCCGAAGTGAAATTTGACCGGCAAACGAAACAAAACGACCATTTCCTGCTACTACGAACGCTGCAAAGCATTCGAAAAATCAGAAAAACCAATTTCAATAATAATGCACCATGTAATACGGTTAAACTTGTTTTATTAAGAAACAAAACGATTTGAGAACCGAACGGATTCGGAAACGCAACGCGAAATTCATGGACACTCTCCCGTGAGCCATTTGCTGTCGGAAAGCACTCGATGTAAAATTAAAGAACTATGAATAGCGTTTCCGAATGCGTTCGATTCCCAAATAGTTTTTTTTTTTTAATAAGACAAGTTTGACGGGATTACATCGCGTATTATTATTAACATTGCTTTTCCTGATGTTTCGAATGCTTTGCATCATTCGTGGTCACAGCAAGTGGTCGTTTTGTTTCATTTGCCGGTCAAATTTTACTTCGGAAACGGAAACTTTTCGAACGTTTGTGAATCAGGCCACAGTTGTCAGACTTTCAGGCTTCTGACTACACGTAACGACTGCCACAGATGTTCGTGTGACAACCGGGACCGTCAGCTTAACTTGCTCTACGAGGCACGGGGGGTGCTCGATGTGTGACGAAACAGTCACCCATCCACGGACTGACCGCGGTAAGCGCAGCTTAACCTCGCAGATCGAATAATCCGCGTAGTTGTTACTATGTCCACGTAAATTTACCTCAGCTAGTAATAAACTACTACGTCGTCAACTTTAATAGTTCCTATTATTGCCTGTTCACTTTTGTACCCTTTTGGTCCGTCGAACGTCGAAAGTCCATTTCCTGCAAGCGATTGCCACTTGGCAGTCAACAATCATATTAAACGCCCCGCTTTTATAGCAGACTTGTGTTGTTTAGCTTATCATTTAGTGAACTTAATGTACTTTCTACACCGCAAATGGCGACCACAATATTTATTTTTATGATGATGATGATGATTGGTAAAGCATTTTGGTGTAACAATCTGTTAGAATTTTTGGTGGATAGAATAGTTAATGTATTACCAGAACTAAAACGTTGGTTATTAGAAGGTTGATATTCAGTTGACTGATATATTATGACTGTATTCGTATTGACAATATTAATGTGTCATTACCAGGGTTTAGTGACATTAACGTCGTTTAGTATAGGTCGTGCGGGATAACATGGCAGTAGCGTACATTGACCCGACTCTGCTCATATTAATCTGTTGTTAATTTCATCTAT
The DNA here is from genome assembly GCA_949699075.1 of Asteroscopus sphinx. Lineage (NCBI taxonomy): Eukaryota > Metazoa > Arthropoda > Insecta > Lepidoptera > Noctuidae > Asteroscopus > Asteroscopus sphinx. The sequence continues at coordinate 21,922,313 of OX453013.1, forward strand.
CAATACAAGGTTTGTTATGCAACGACCTTGCTGTCAGCGTTTCGTGGCCACGATATGCCATTGATAATAATTTCACACATTTCGTGAAGTAATTATTGTATGCGTGGTTACCGGCGATATGAAAGAATGACAGAACGCATTATTAAAGAGAGGTCAACGTTCGCTATTGCCGTTTTACACATTTTGATTGATAGGACCTTAAATATAATATTCTCCTACTGTATACTAAACATAAAACAGTTTCATAGGTTGAAAAGTTACGTGTATTTGAGTAACTGAAAGCCTCATACAGCTTCTACGTTTGTTATAATAATAAAGTACGACCAAGACTACAAGTAAAGTTATCACATTTCCTTTAGTTCACTTTTAAAACTTGGCGAAGAAAAGCAATCCGTGTTTTAGATTTATTCTTGAAGTTTAGCTCTGAACAAAATAGTGGTATAATGATATCGTGTATTATTTATCTGAATTAACATTAGTGTGAATATCTGACGCCCGAATTAAATCTTATAAACCAAGAAACTCTATTTCGATGGTATCGCAACCATTTCCTAGACAAGGTTGTTCTTAGTATACCTAGTGTAAACCTGAAAGTAGTTTGTCCAGAATCACTAGTTCTTATACCAGAAAGCCAATTCTCGTAATTAAAAACGTTCAAAATATAGTTCCAAACTAATCTCAATGCTTGAAATCTCAATCTCCTGACACAGATGTTTCTGATTGCCGCGGTAACATTAATGACCTAAAAGTGGTTTCACACCGGCGCGGCGAGGCGTGGCGTGGATGGGCCGAGCGAGAATTGAAATTTGTTTAGCAAAATTTCAATTCACGTCACGCCCATCTTTGGTGTGTAAGGTCTGGATGTGCGAGGCGAGAATTGAAATATTTGTTGGTACAACATTAAACTTTATTGCTACATGAATAGAGTATTTATTACATTGCGAAACGGATACAAAAATCTCGCACCGGCCCGCCCTGTCTCGCTCTGTCACGCTCGGCCACGCCACGCTCGGCCGCGCTCTGCCACACCATGCCCGGCCGCGCTCTGCCACGCTCTACCTCGCGAAGTCTCGCGCCGACGCAGAACAAAAAGAACTTTATTGCTGCATGCATAGAGTATTTATTTGACAAAATTAATAAAGGACCGTGGTGACAGGGATCACGCTCACTTACTACTTCCTCCGTATTTTATGTTCCGTAGCACCTACCCGCGATGTCCATCGCAGACCGGCGCCGGCCAGCGCGATCCGGCGCCGGACGGCGCGTGCTCGCGATGTACATCTTTTGGTGTGAAAGCGTCAGCGAGATTTCAATTCACGCCCATCCAATCCAATCCACGCCTCGCCGGTGGGAAACCACCTTAAGTGTCACAAATAAACGGCAAACAGGAACATCTACAGTCAGAAGATTGAGATTTAAAGCTTCGAGATTAGGTTACAACTATAGTTTTTAATTACGAGAATTGGCCTTCAGGTACATGTTAGATTCTTCAGGTACATGTTAGATTCTTCAGGTACATGTTAGATTCTGTTGGAGCAGGCGTGTAAATAGTCGTACTCCAGTAGCGGGGATGAGAACTTATACGACCAACACGTAGATGCGTGTCAGTCTAATTTCGTCTATTCTATCTAGCCTATGTGAAAGAATTTGAGGGGACATCCAACAACAAAGCCAACTGGCAAATCTGGCAAGGCTGCGGCTTGAGATCTTCCAGCAGGTTCACTTGATTCCTTCTTCGGGTGGCCTCCAGTATTCAGTCACGATGCACTGACGTTTCTAGGCTAGATTTGTATTTTGTATGCGGGAATATTGCGCTCCAGAGTGGAGATGGTTCTCAAAAGTGGAAAATCCAAGTATTTCGACGCAGCAGTAAATTGCGTACGCGGCGGTATGCGATCAGTTAGCGACTATAAGAAATTGCTCGCGAGCAGTGTTGCTAAAACGTCACCCTCAAGTTGACCCATAGACTACCTAGATGGCGCTGGTTGGTTGTTTGCTACACTAGATTCAATTCGGTTATTATGGTTAAATTTAGTGCATCAGCGGTTCGTCTTTAGGTCCAGGATATTTTAATTAGATTAATTATTAATTTTGGCTTTATTAGGGTTATAATAAAACAAAGTTTAACCGGATTAAATCGCGTATATTATTTAAATTGGTTTCCCTGACGTTTCGAAAGCTTTGCAGCATTTCGTGGTCGCAGGTAGACTAAGATGACAAGCGTCGTTACAAATATTTCTAAAAAAATATTTTAATCTACCGTACAATATTATTAATTAAAATCGTTTCGATGCACGCAGTAATCACTCACAATATCATTATCTTTTACAGTGTTGCGTGCTGTTTGGGACTTGATTATTTTTAGGACTGGGTTCCAAACAGGTGGTAGCTGCCAACCATCTTCTCTATTAAAATTAGGATGTTTTTTAATTTCAATAGCCTCACGGAGCATTCTAGGTACATATCGGTTTTCCTTCGCCAGAACTTGTGGTTTATCAAATCGAAGAAAATGGTTGGGTTTGTCTAGGGCATGTTCACACACTGCAGACTTTGTGGAGCGTCTGTTCTTGACGTCAGCTATGTGTTCTTTAATTCTAGTGGCTATACTACGCTTTGTTTGCCCTATGTATGATAACCCACAATCACAATCAATCTTGTAGACCCCTGCATCTTGTAAGGGAATGTGACACTTCACCGGTCTGAGGAGTTGGCTGATCTTTCTTTGATCTTTTTTTGTTTTCTTTTTATTAGGGTTGTTTATTGATTTCAGCCGTTAAACCAATATTCTGAACATGAAAGACTGTACACTTATATTATTGTATGTTACGGAATATTTACCATGTAAATCCTTTTTCCTGAGTTCCCGATATGAAAGACTATATTGTTGTTTTCAGACTTTACATAAGTAACATGCTCGCATATCGCCTACAGCGATAAGTTCTCCCCATTGAGAGTATGTACATATATTGTTTATAAGTCATGTACCTATGTTGTTTATTTTTTACAGCAACGTTTTTGACAATAAATAGTACATTACTGTCGAGGCCTGAAATAAAGCAATTGATGGCTGAGTAATAGTCGATGGTAAAATGATTTTAAAAAGACAAGGCGCCAGCCGAGTCCTTTTTAACTAAACGAGGCCGTTAATTGCTATTTTGGCTGAAACTTGGATAGTACTTCTCTCTCATTTGCAAGGAAACAATACTCAAATTAATTCAACGCTATATAATTTTCATTTCCGCCAATTCGCCCGTGCGCGGTTTCTTGTTCTATTTTCAAACTTTAAAAAAAAATGCGCATTCAGCCTTTTTAATGATAAATAATTTGTACCTAAAAACACCTATTTTATGTAAGTGTGGGCTTTAAAAACCCTGCAAGCTTGATAAAAAAACTGTCCAGCGATTTCTATTATTGTCGTGTTGGAAATCATTGGCGTGTTATTTCATTGCGTACGGAAAAGAGCTAATTGATGTATTGTTTTTTAAAATAATGAAGCTATTTCTGAGCAAGTGGGACAAAAGTGTATTTGTATTGTATTGTAACATGCTATAAAATACCGGAATATCTAAAATAAAATATGTTATTGTTTTTGAACAAGTTCACCTTATAATGATATTAAATTTATACGTATTTTATCTACCGTTCAATCAATTTCAATTTCAATGTTTTTTATTTCAAATAAACCTAATTACAGGCACTTTTGAAAGGTCAGGCTCTAGTTGCAATTAATCGCTTAATCACATTCCCACGATGAATATAACCGCAAAGCGCGCACCGACATTTTCATCGCCCTAATCCGTCTGTCATGCATCAGAACGGTACGGAAATCGGATTATACAATTGTACCAATTGTTGTACCATTATTGTATTTCATGAAAGGCAAGGATTAGAGTTGTACGCTCTTGTATAGAGATATATTCACCGTATTGACGCATACTGTAATACCCCTTTGTAGGGTTCCGTTCCTAAAGGGTGCCAAACGGGACCGTATTACTCTCGCTACGCTGTACGTCCGTCCGTCTGTCTGTCACAGGGCTGTAACTTTTGAACGGTAATAGGTAGCCGGTTGAAATTTTATCAGAATATTTGTTGCTATGACCTCTTTCATAACAAATACTAAAAATAAAGTCTAAAACCAAAGGGGAAAGAAACAAGAAACTCATACCTAACCAAAAAACTTTTTGTTCTTGCTCTATCTTCAAAACGGTAATACATACCAGCTTCAAACTTGGTCTGATTATAATACATACTATGTAGTTTAGCAACAAATACTAGAAATAGGGCAATCGTAGACATATGTGGTGGTACGACCTGCGGAAGAAAGAGATTGAACAATTCATATTTCGCCCACGATGCGTTGATGTCTTTTGATGAACCCTCGTAAATTAAATCATTTTCTATGGCGTATAAGGTCGATGGGTGGTACGGAACCCTTCTGTGTGAGTCTGACTCCCACTTGGCTGGTTTTATGGCATAGGATGGCGAAACGAGTTAAAGGCCCACCTGATGTTGAGCGGTTCCCTTCGCTGATAGCAATTGCAATACCACCAACGTTGTTGCCTAAAGGTAGGTACTGCACATCGCGAGAGATCACGATCCTCAGATCTAGGTATCTTTAGGTCTCAACCTAAAGATGGAAATTCTCATGTGATTGTGATTTCACCGGCAATACCCTTACACCCTTCACAAGGGAACACAGCAATGCAAGCATCCACAGAAATAGATTATTTTATTTTATTTTATTTTTTTATCGTATAGGATTGCGAAACGAGCTTAAGGCCCGCCTGATGTTAAGCTGTTACCTTTGCCCATAACAACTTCAATACCACCTAGGCTGTTGCCTAAATGGTACCGCAAGTCGGTTCGCCAAACTGAGACATGAAGATGGAAAGTCTCATGTGATTGTAATTTCACCGGCACCCGTACCCTTCAGACCGAAACACAGCAATGCAAGCATCACTATTTGGCGGAGAAGTAGGCACGGTGTTACAGTATTTACAGAAACAAGTCATAAGGCGTACTGAGAAAGGCTTTGAAATGCCCTGCACTATGGTGTTGGCACGCGCGCCCTGCCCACTTTTCCATTCTATATATTTCTGTGCAAGCATCTCTGTTTGGCAGCAGAAATAGGCATGGTGGTAGTACTTCCCCGGACGAGCTCTTTCACAAGGCGCTCTACTACCCCTGTATTTATTATTTAAATATTCACTTTAGTTTGGACTTTTCAGCCCAATTTGTTCGCCCGTTTCTCGGAAATTCAAACTTAGTTATTCTGTATTTGATATTGCGTACCTTTTTGCTCGTTTGCTTAAAAATTTAATTATTTTCGTTTTATTGTTTCAGGTAACACGATAGTTCACGCCGATAGCTTCTAAGGTCAGGTATTTTTTTTAAATGTTTTTATGTATTTTTCAAACGGTCACTCACTCACTCACTATTGTAATGATGTCATTATAAGCCCACGTTATATAAAAATCTATTTTAAATAACATGGATTTTCATTAAATTTACTTCCAGTTAACCCTTTAGCAACAGAAATCAACGATTTATTTTTCATGATTAAGAGGCTGACAACACCTAAAAAATCAGACCTCTGCGGTCACTGTCGTTTCGTACAGAACTGAAAGAGAGGCAACGAGCCGAGGGACGTCGAATACGCCGCTCAACTTGAATGAAAATTAACAATTTTTTTTTTTAATAAAAAACTAAAAGCTTATTTGAAAAACAGAAACAACAAATTATTGTCTTTCTCAAATGTTTTCTTAATTTTATTTATAATATTTAGTAAACAATAGAGATTGTTTGCTTTAAAGCATGTTTTAAGAGGTTAGTTTACAATTCTTTTCTATCGAGAAAACTTCAATAAAACGTGTTTCGGGCACAATACAGTTTCAGAAAATACGATCAAGATTAACATATATTTTTTTCACGGCCACAAACTGAATAGATACAGCTAAAAATGTTTTTAAAAGAAGCCTATTTGGGGTATTTGGCTGTTGTCAGCGTCTTAATGAGTAATGACACAGCGGTGACACTCCGTGTACGTGTGAGGTCGCTCGCCGGTGACCTTGAGAGAGCGCGTGAATGCAATAGGCCTTGGCTGAGGCAGCCGAGAGACTGCCCATTCCACACGCCGCGCACCGCGCACGGCCCCCGCGCTCGCCCGGATCCGCACACATAGCCGCGAGATATTTTACGAGCACACATGCTTAAGTGTCGCTTCTTGTCGTTAGTAGTTTGTCTATTCTATGGTAATGACGAATAAAAAAATATATTTTTCTTTTGACTTACATACTCAGTTCACTACGTTATAATGTTGTCTCTACATTATAATAAAACAAAGTTTTTTTTTTTTTTTTTATAGTATAGGATGGCGAAACGAGCTAAAGGCCCACCTGATGTTAAGCGGTTACCTTTGCCCATAACAACTTCAATACCACCTAGGCTGTTGCCTAAATAGTACCGCAAGTCGGTTCGCCAAACTGAGACATAAAGATGGAAAGTCTCATGTGATTGTAATTTCACCGGCACCCGTACCCTTCAGACCGAAACACAGTACAGTACAGTTTCAGTAAGCTATACATTTTCATACAATGTGTTTCACATTACTTTAAAATGTCTTCGGTAAAATTCCACTGTGTGTAAACAGTAGAGTGGACAATAAGCCGAGCCAAAAAGGAACCGCAGTTGTTGTTTTCGTAGCACCGTAGCCGCGTAGCATTGTTATAGACTACGAGCCGTAGCACTCCCATACGTCTAATGGCCGTTACATACTGGCGCGAAAAACCCGGAGACGGCTGGCTGGCGGCAGTCTTGCTAAGCCTTATCATTTCGATCGTAAATTTTAGAGCGAACATGGCAGGCATTCTTAAGCCGCGTACAGATTATTTGCAACACAACATGCAATACAACGCGAACATCTATAAAAGAGTATATCCATGGAGTTTCTTGCCGGCTCTTCCCCATAGGACCAACTTTGTGGAACCGTGCAACTAGATTCATAATTAACGCTTTGAAAGTGCATGTAAATGCTTATGTGCTGTAAATGCTGTGAAATAAAAACCTTTGACTTTGACGGTCCGGGTGCATGCAGTGTCTGTAACTGGGTTTGCACCAAAAAACATTTAACATGTAATATCTCGAAACTTGTCATATGAAACTAATGTCATAACTTGTTTTGTTGATTGTTACGTTCGCACTGCAGAAAACTGGGTAAATTCTTTGACAGATTTCAAGTTTTGTTGTTGGCTGTGTTTGCACTGACTAAAAACTTATACATTGACATGTTTGTCTATAGATTTGTCACGGCTGATGTTCGCACTGATGCTTAATCATGTCTCACAACTTGTATAAATCTCGTTTTTTGTGTTCTCCAATGAGGTCGGTAAACATGTATGGCCGAAAGCAGATACTTTGAAGTGTATCGAAATTGATTGTGTTGTACATGTTTATGTCAATAGACTATGAAATGTCGAACAAGTTTCGTTTCAACAAGTTGTGTGATAATGCGAACGCGATTCGATACATTGACAGAAAACTGACATTTCAACATGTTTTTTTGTGAATGTTTCGTCAGTGCAAACTCACAGTTAGCAAGTGTCAATACCTGATACCTGTATTTTCTGTTTTCCGTGTTTTCAATAAACTTAAAATGAGGAGAACGTTGGTTTTACTTGAAACATTTTAAGCAGAGTAGGATTGACACTTCATCGTCAAAATGCAACTTTATTCGCTGTGGCCGTATGATATAGCGTGTAAGTGTGTAGTCCCCATTACTACGGGGTAATTTCCACAATTATAAAGTCACAAATATTCATATTTCCTTTGAAATCCTTCTCCATTTCATTCATTTTCGGACGTAGGTGCTCCTTGTTCATATTTTCGTTAATTATTATTCAATCAGTTTTTATTAAATTAATTTTCAAACAGATGTATCTATAACATGGAACATTTAATGAATGGTAAAACATTTTCCGTGTACCCTTTATTAATTACAGTATACAATATTATGTCGAAATGTTTGAGCTTTCCGGTTAGAAATTAAATATTTTACTTTGAACGGCAATACGTAGGTACCTACATGCATACATAAGTGAAAATACACATCTAGTATGAAAAATCCTTTCTGAAAGCACAATTGGCGTTTATGTTGTGATAAGGTCTATCGAGCTTTATTATTATTTATTTATTTAACAGCTGCCTACTGTACTTACAGTTGCCCAACACGTACAGTAGGCCAGGTTATAATTTAGGTACATATATAATTCTTATAAGTCTAATCATAAGCAATACAGTAACAGTACTAGTTAATCGATTTCCGTTCCTATTGATCTTGAAAAAAATACCTATTCAGGTTTTTTTAAAGACATCTTATACAATCTTATTATTAAATCTTTAGATTTCGCTTCGCATGCGTAAAAGCGTTAAAAATAATAAAATAATCTTATTATTAGTTTATACTAAACCTCTTAAGAATCAGAATCAGAAGTTTTTATTTGTGATACATAGGTAAAATGGTTAGTAGTACATAATAAAGTTTTAAGAGCTCTATGATCGGCCAATTATAGGCATACAAAAATAATAGCATGACTGTAACCATAGATTAATAATTGGTGTCCGCTGCCAGTAGCGGAAACCATTATACCATGACTATAACATAGTGACATTGTAATAAATTCTATTAATTTCTATAAGTAAATTATTTCATATAATGTCAAAGATACAAATAAGAATAACATAAATTATGATCATTCATTTAGAATTAAAATTATAAATTACAAAATTGATTTATACATGATATGCAGTTATGAGGGTACTGGAGTTTATTTTAGATGCAAGTTCATGTAGGGCGTAAGCTGATCTACTAACTCGCTTGCATAATTCTTTGATATGCGGTTTCCACGTAATTTTTTTGTCAATATACAAGCCCAGAAATTTTGATGTGTCTGCTTCTACGATAGGTTGGCCGTTAAAATTAATATTTAGGTTTTTTTGTGTGGGGATACGTTGACTAAAGTGCATTAGTTTTGTTTTTCTTAAGTTGGCTTTCAAATTATTTACATTTAGCCAATTTATGACAGAGCTCAAGGAGTTGTTTATGTCATTTCCATAAGTGGCGTGGAAAATTTATTAGTAATTACAGTTTCTAAAAAATCATATATGGCCATGTTTATAGTTTTATTATGTCTAAAACCATTTTGTTCTTTTGCTAAAATATTATTATGTTCTAAGTAGTTATTAAGTTCATTATAAATATATTTCTCAAATATTTTGGAAAAAATAGAGACCAGTGCAATGGGTCTATAGTTTTCTAAGCAGTCTCTACTATCTTTTTTAAAGATCGGTTTTATAATAGAAGTTTTTAATGTGTCAGGGAAGACTCCTGCTGCAATACATAAGTTAATTATATTGCTAAGATGGGTACAAATGATCGTAGCTGTATATTTAAGAACTTTGGTTGATATTCCGTCATAGCCTACACTGTTTGTATTTTTTAAACTTCTTCTTTAAGGGGTCATTGTACTCATAATTTTGAACAACTTTGCTTACAAAACCAGCTGTTTTTTTTCGATTTCAGGGTTGGTTCCATAGTAAAAGTTGCTAATAATGATGGGTACAATTACTCCTTAAGAGGTTTAGTATAAGCTAAAAATAAGGTTGTATACATAAACTCTCAATCAAATCGTTAACCTACAAAACATACAACAAAGTAAGAGTTAAACTACTAAACCAAGTAAAAGATAAAAGAGAGCCGTACAATCAATTAAGTGGTTGAAGCGCCCTTGTTACATTTTATTTCCTTTAAAGCGCCTTGTCTGTCCTAAGAGTCTTTGAGTTTCGCGTTAGTCTCGGTAGACAAAGAACACATTATTTTATTACTTACGGCATATATTTTGAAGCTGAACTATGATTAAAAGAATTAATTTATGAAGGAAGGAAGAATGAAGAGTTACATAACATAACATCACGCCTGTATTTCCCCGAAGGGGTAGGCAGAGGTGTATAGTACACCCACATTTCGCCAGTTATGTTATAAGTCCCATGTAATAGGAGGCGAGCCTATTGCCATTAACCGGACACAAATCCAGACTCCGGGCTGCTACTGAGAATTTCCTAATGAAAAAACCCAATAACACTTTGCCTGACCCGGGAATCGAACCCAGGACCCCATGCTCAGCAGTCGCGCTTGCGACCACTAGACCAACGAGGCAGTTGAAGGGTTACAATTCTTCTGAAATCGTACTTACTGACAATATTATATTAACCGACTTGACTAACTTTTCAGTTAATTCAAAATCGTATAGATGTGCCTATCCTTACTAATATTTATTATTTTAACGCATTAACGCATGCGGAGCGAAATCTAAAGATATAAATTGTGCAAAGATAAAGGAAGGAACTTATCTCTTAATAATTCTTATTTAAGAACATTCTGTTTCTTAATAAGATGTAGCTGACGTCACCCAAAGACGGATACAAAGTGGAGGTTAAATTCGATACTATGAGCAGAGTTCACGGTATAGCTTAGCGGATAGAGCACTGCCCCCCCTAGCCATGTTGACTATCTACAATCCCCCCTAGCCAAGTTGACTATCTACAATCGTCAACGCTATATAAAACAATCAAAATGTATGGGAATGACATATCTCAACGAAAAAGTCATTCGTTGAGATATGTCATGCCCATACATTTTGATTTCTATAGCGTTGACGATTGTAGATTGTCAACTTGGCAAGGGGGGCCGGTGTACCGAACCAGCTAGGCAGCTCCCTGATTCAGAACCGTAAGATTAGTAGTAATCGACCGGTTCGGTTTGTTATCTCGTTTCGTCTTATGATTCACGCAACGAGAGAAAAAGAGATAACAAACTGAATCGATCGACAACTGATTTTCGTGTGGTTCTGAATCGAATCCTGCTTGTGAGCGAATTTTTCTTTCATCAACATCATCATTTCAGCCTAAAGACGTCCACTGCTGGACATAGGCCTTCCCCAAGCATCGCCACAACGACATTGAATTTTCTTTCATATTGAACTATATTTACGGGACGTGTCGCGCACAATAAAATCAAAACATAACAAACATTTTGACTAACCTCGACGTTTTGGCCAAGTTTTTTTCAATTTTTCTTTCCACAATTTACATCTTTATATTTCGCTCCGCATGCATTAATAGTACATTATGGTACAAGTGAGCAAAGTTGGCTATCATACTCGAGGCTGGATTGCAGCCCGAGCCGAAGGCGAAGGCGTAATGGAGCCGAGAGTATAATAGTCAATGCTCACGCGTGTCACACGACGTTTTTCAACACTTGCGAGGAAATAAACATATAAACATATTTTAGGCAAATATTGAATTTGTGAAAAATAGTGCGCGGATTACTGTAATCGCACGGTGACGTATAGGTATGCGCGCGAAGGTGGTAGAAGGAAACCGCCAAACAGCCTATATTAAAAATATAATAAATAGTTTTGTTTATTAATAACACAAATTAATGTGAACAAACATTTGTTGACAAAAATAAATAATTTGGTGAAACTAAATGTTAATTTAACATATTTTAATTAATACAGTTGATTTATTCCCAAAAATGTTTAATTTTGTTTAGGCATAAAAACTCTTTGCTGCGATTTAAAAATAAACTGTAAAGTAAAAAGCACTAGTGCAATAATATAATTTAAAAAGCACGCGTGCGTAATAAGCTACATTATGAACATAAAAGCGGAGCAATAAGAGCCTCTTTACGAGCAAGTGTGTTGAAAAATAATAAATGATTCAAACTGTGTATGATAGTGCGGAGTAAAAAATCGACACGTTACATCCTTTAACTACTGAACTAACTGCAGATACTCCACAACTATTAATAAGCGTTATATTTCTACGTTACATACACAACAGCCAGTTTACATACCGCAAATAACTACACAATAGTTTAGGTTACGAATGAATTTACATATTGCATTCTAAACACGAGGCCACCGCAGATATTACGTGTATCTGCGCAAATATTTGCACTAGTGATGTCCCACGCCGAGTTTCCCACTCCAGTCGTATTTGCTCGTTGCATGCTAGTCGCTGAAATGTATAAATTGTGCCACTGAAAATATGCTGCCAGTAAAATGTTACAGTTTTACGGGAACCAATATTAACTCGTATCTTGCAGGAGATCTTGTACATAAATCTTTTGAAAGTAAGCGTACTACATAAAATAACGCGAGTCAAAAATCTTGAGTGTCGTGTGTTTTCAGAAGGAAAATAGAAAACCAAGCTTAAAGCATTTAGATTTTTTCAATTACTTCCATTCGTGTTTGATTTCAACATTAAATAAAAAACATGACATACGAATAAAGATTTTTTCATGTATTCATCGAGCAACTTACTCGGGTCACTCGAGTAGTAGTAGGGTCAAGCATCCTTAATTCACACAAAGCAGGCATTATTAAAATATTAACAAGTATATAAAGTGAGTGTAATGACCCGACTGGGATACAAAAGGTCAAGGGTTATAATATTAAGATATTTTATAAGGGTTGAACTTTGCTATTAGTTTGGGGGAAGTGTGAACATGCTTTAAGTGGGCATTTGAGGATCGGCGGTCAACAAGAACGTGTGAATAAACTATTTTATATTTATCTACCTGCTTTTACTAGAATCGCCCCGTGTGAATATAAAAAGAATTTTAGTCTGTGGGTACTTACGTTTCTGAATATGTTTTTCTTCAGACCATTTCCCTTGAGAAAATAACGTTAAGGCCGGATTGTAGTACTTTTTAACTTTTTTTGAACCTGTGTAAATCTAATTTTAATGTAAATTAAATATTGCACAAAAATAAAACCATTTTATCAAAACTGAACGTACGGTCAAGCGCTGTGTGAAGACAGACGCGAATCATAATAATTGGATCGATAAAAAAATCATAAGAGATGATGACATTAAATCGCTGTTTAAAACGCGTACCTTGCTAAGAGATTCCATCATTACACCATGTTAAATATATATCAATAGATAAGCTTTATTATTTTTAGGTTATAAGTCGTATTTTTTTCAATTAAATTTAAATTTAATCGCCTTAATCATTGTGGTAGGTAAACCTATCGATCGAGACTTTTCTAATACTGAATGCGATTGCGGAGCCCCCATTCAGTCCATGGCCCATTTGCTCACTTGTCCCTTGTGCCCTACTACCTGCACAAGAGACGATTTAAACAAAGCCACAAACAACGCCATAGAGGTGGCCAAATACCACATGAATACAGTGTGAAGTAAATAAGAACCATTGACACGAAGAAGAAGAAGAACCTATCGATCTTCAAATCGATTCACAATAAAAGATGGATGCTAAATGTAATATTAGCAAACTTTCCGGTGAACCACCACTAAGGCTAAAATCGCTTGCGCTCAGTGTTCGAAGGCAGCCGTAGGTACGTGTAATGTAGCAGGATTTGTTCAAGGGACTTTGTCGACAAAATGTATCACCGGGAAGGATCGTGACTACATGATCTACTTAATAAAATTCTTAAAACTGACTTACAGACAACGCACGGCCTAAACCGGTGGGTGTAGGAGGATGAAATTTTGCACAAGAGTTCCTTAGACAACGTAGGTGAGCACTAAGGAAGGATTTTTGAAAATTCATCCCCTAAGGGGGTTGAAAGAATGTAGGAAGAAAAATGGTCCTACCTACACCGTTTTAGTTAGAAAATAATCAGAATTTGTACGAAAGCCTTCGGTCCGCTACGCCGCCCCGCAACCAGCTCATTAGTAAGGGCTTCGGTCGAGACCGAAACTAGTAGGGCACACCTGATGGAATCACGTGAGTAAAGCCGTAAATAATGAACAATTTATAAGAAAGCCAATACTATTTATTGACCGAGCGAAGCGCGGTCTCTGAGTTACTAGGCCGCTCAGCACTTTGTCCGCCTGTCTGTCAGAACCTTATAACTTCCAATCCAAACAACATAGTAACTTCAAAATCTCACATAATTCGTTAAACGTTGGGCCAAAGCCGATTTTTTTTTCCTAGGTCATAAATTAACGATTTGGGTGGCATCCAAAGTCGATGTTTTTAGACCTATTTTTTGGAATCTATCTGAAAAATGGCATCACGTTAAAAGTTGTAACTCATGGATCGTTTTGGTAATATCCTGTACTTAAACAACAAATACTATAACTTGTCAATTATCACTAAGAAAAAAAGTTATAAGCAATTAAATCAAAAATATTTTCACACCAGCACTTTCTGGCCAGTCTTTGCAGTCTGCTATACATTCAAGGGTCAATATTTAACAAAAATAAGATCTAGGTATGTTTGGAAAAGATTCGCAAATAACCAATTTCACAGTCTGGCAACTGTAGAATTTTTTATTTCAGAGAAATGTGTCGATTTAGTTCGTCTCCGTTCGGGGCGAACCACTAGTTAAAAATAATTAAACAAATTCAAAGGAAACGTGTAAACTGTTCAGCCTCCTCTACTAAGTATACATTACGTAGAAGTCATGCTCCATCGTCTCTGGAAGCGTTGAAACAGTTTCTAACTATTTCCTCTCCGGTAAATTGGAATAGCTAACTCGAAACTAAGTATGATAGTCAAATACGAGAGTGAAATTACAATACTTATTAAACGAAAACGTTCAACCAGCCACTGCGAAATTTAATTTCGACCAATTAACGTTTGGAACGTTCTAGACGAACGTAGTTGCAGCTAGTGCTCCCATATTTAGCGTTTCGGCGTAACACCAACTGGGGTATTTGGTCTAGTTGAAATTTTACTATGGGGCTTATGCAGATGTGGTAGTTTGACGTTGCGAAATCTTTATAACCATCAAGTAGTAACAATATTTTGTCGTCTTAGCTACGTTTTGCATTTTCATTTGCCGAACGCTGCAGTAAGAATACGGCCAGAGAAAGATAATAGTTTAAACAACCCCGTCCCCTGTTGTAATTTATTTCTCATCCTGTTTTGTGTCGCGAATCAATATTGCACCGGCCTTGTCATCTCTGTAACACCCTAAGGTTGACTGGGAGAGAATGCCTAAGGCGTTAAGGCCGCCTATGTACACATGTTGCATGGAGTTTAAATAAAATAAATTAATAAACAACCCCGTCAGGAACGAAGTTATCCTTAAAATTCATATTTTTTGACTGGTTCATTTTAATGTTAAATTTCGCAACTATAATATAAGCATAGATGGCAGGGAACATCAAGTCAAGCGTAGGACTGAGATACCACAGGGCCTAAGTTCGATCCTCAGTAAAAAAAAACATTTTGTATGTTTTATTTAATAATTGAAATCTGACGTGACGTTACATTTTCTCCCGAATCACGCCTACCACAAGCTGCGATAAAAAACTTCGTTCCAAAAGTCAGGTATAAGATGTCGAGAATGTAGCTATACATATACGTATTGTCGTAAATAAATTCTAGTAATTACTTATTTTCTCTGACATCAATCAACTCAGTCTATCGCAGTCCACTGCTGGACATAGCCCTCTCCCAAGATGCGCCACAACACTCGGTCATCTGCCTTCCGCATCCAGTCCCCCCAGTCACGTTCTTCAGGTCGTCGGTCCACCTGGCAGGGGGGCGCCCTACGCTGCGTTTGCCGATTCGCGGTCTCCACTCAAGGACTCGTCTTCTCCAGCGGCCATCGGTCCTTCGACAGAAATGGCCAGCCCACTGCCACTTCAGCTTACTGATCCTACAAGCTATGTCGTTCACTCCGGTTTTTCTCCGGATAATCTCGTTACGGATTTTATCCTTCAAAGAAATTCCAAGCATAGCTTTCTCTGACATAGGTGTGCTAAATTCCACATAATATATACCTACTCTTGTTTTCACTCTATACAATCAACCTTTTAATTCTAAGCTAATATTTTAACACGATCCACGCGTAAGTGTTTATTTTTGGTAGTTATTTTTTGCATATCGTAATAAATTTTAATACGTTAACCGAAATAATCCCCCCGTTAGCTGTACGAAGCCTCGTTATA
The DNA here is from genome assembly GCA_949699075.1 of Asteroscopus sphinx. Classification (NCBI taxonomy): domain Eukaryota; kingdom Metazoa; phylum Arthropoda; class Insecta; order Lepidoptera; family Noctuidae; genus Asteroscopus; species Asteroscopus sphinx. Next base: position 21,938,303 of record OX453013.1, read on the forward strand.
ATATATCGCCCACGCTCTCCCGTTTTGGGACAAGTAAACAATGCTATATATATACATATTATATTATAAAGGTATATAATACTACTGAAACGTGGTCGCTCACAATGGGCCTGATAAGAAGGCTCAAAGTCACACAAAGGGCAATGGAGAGGGCTATGCTCGAAGTGTCACTGCGTGATCAAATCAGAAATGAGGAGATTCGCAGATGAACGAAAGTAACCGACATAGCCCGAAGAATTGCCAAACTTAAATGGCAGTGGGTGGGGCACATTGCATTTGGCAATTCTTCGGGCTATGTCGGTGACTTTCGTTCTCCTGCGAATCTTCTCATTTCTGATTCGATCACGCAGGGACACTCCGAGCATAGCCCTCTCCATTGCCCTTTGAGTGACTTTGAGCCTTCTTATCAGGTCCATTGTGAGCAACCACGTTTCAGTACCGTAAGTCTTGAGACACTGCGGTATTTTGGACGAGAAGATATTGCGTAGCTTCCCGAACGCTGCCCAACCGAGTCGGATTTGACGATTGACCCCTTTCTCGAAGTTGGACTTACCTTTCTGGACAGTTTGTCCTAAGTTGTACATAATCGTTAACCACTTCGAGTGTAGATTCTCCGATGTTTACGGGAATGGGTGCTATATGCTATACTCAATGTCTTAAATGTCACAAATAAACGTCAAATAGGATCATCTTTCATGAGATTGACAGATAGTCTTTTTTTATAGTAGGTATAGGATGGCGAAACGAGCTAAAGGGCCACCTGATGTTAAGCGGGTTATCTTTGCCCATAACAACTTCAATACCACCTAGGCTGTTGCCTAAATGGTACCACAAGTCGGTTCGCCAAACTGAGACATGAAGATGGAGAGTCTCATGTGATTGTAATTTCACCGGCACCCGTACCCTTCAGACCGAAACACAGTAATGCAAGCATCACTCTATGGTATTTTATTATTAAAATCTATAGGTACATTAATATTTTAAGAAAACTACACTGAGATTAGATCGGAACTATATTTTGATCAGTTTTTTATTGCGAGAGTTGGCCTTCTGAGGCGTGTTATACAAGAATGTCAACCCACAAAAATAAAAATGTAGCATACAACTTGTTATTGAAATAACTGGAAACCTCTTAAGGGGTTACTGTACTCATCAAGCCTGAAAGTCTGACAACTGGTCTTACCTCCTAATGTCAGTATTACCCAGTAGCTGGGTTGCGGGGGTCTGATGGCAGTCGCCCCGTGTAAAATATTTATGTTCAGCCGCATCTGGCTAGACTGGAAGCCGACTCCAATATAATTGGGAAAAGGTTAGGAGGATGATATGTGAACTCTAATGAAGGCAACAGCTGTTTTTTTTTCGCATTTCACGGTTGGTCCCATAGTAAAAGTTATTCATACTGATGAGTACAACGGTCCCTTAAGAGGTTTTCAGTTATTTCAATAACACGTTGTATAGCGTTCTTGTGTTAGGTATACTCATTGCTTGAAAAAAAAAACCAAAGCTGTATTTTTAGGGTTGACACAGTACTGCTTCACATGTTTCTCTCTGCATTGAAGTTTGGCAGCCATAAGCTATACTGGACGGCGTTTTGCCTAGCCAATACTAAACATCGGACGTTGTTGGGCCACAAGTCATTAGGAAGACTTTTTGCTTGACGGCTTGCTAGTAACATCGTTTGCCTCCGACGTTATACTAAGAAAATGATGAATCACTTTATGCTAGTTGAGATCTAAGCTAGGATTCAAGTTTCAGAGTAATTTTATAAATATGAATATTAAACTTGACAGTGATATATGTAGATACTTAGAAAATGTGCAATGAAGAACATGCTGTAATGAATTATAATAAAACAAAGTTTAACCGGACCACGAAATGCTGCAAAGCTTTCGAAACGTCAGGGAAACCAATTTAAATAATATACGCGATTTAATCCGGTTAAACTTTGTTTTATTATAATGTGTAGTGATCGCGAAAACCTAAGAAGTTATTATGCCGTAATTACTTTTTCGAAAATTTACTGGGACTTTATTTTTTAATCTTATATTGTTACTTAACACGGGATAGTTACCATGTAAATCATTTTGTATTAATATAAGTGTAATGACCATGTTAGTTTAAAAAATCTTACTTTATTTAATCTCTTTTAGTGCCGTACTGCGTTTGGTATACAACAGGATTAGCAAGCTGAAGTGGCAGTGAGCAGGCCACATTAGCCGAAGAACCGATGGTTATTGGGGTAGACGTGTTGTTGAGTGGAGACCCCGAGTTGGTAAACGTAGCGTAGGACGCCCTCAGGCTCGGTGGAGTGATGATATTGGCAAGGTGGCTGGTAGTAACTGGATGCGTGTGGCCAAGGATCGACGTCAGTGGCGTGCCATTGGAGAGGCCTATGTCCAGCAGTGGACTAATATACGCTGATGATGATGATTACCTTTGGTGTTGTGTAGAAAATTCACCATCATTTTAGCTGTCTATGCGTATGTCAGAGAAAAATTCGTTACTAAAATTGTTTTTTATTTGATAAAAGAGAATTAATAAAACAAACATGGTATTAAAATTTATCACGTCCTTTTCTACGCTTTTCTAAATAAACCAGGCAAAATTTCTCCATTCCTCTAAGGTCCGGCTGGTACCAATTGTCACTGAGACTTGATCAAATTCAATTGGGTCTGGTATTCCGGCACTCAACAGGTTACTGCATCAGTTCCTCATACAGCCTTGAAAGCTAAAATATAATGAAATCGTATGTATCTTAAGATTTAAATTCGAACACTTCGCGTCTCAAGAACAATTTTAGCAGGCCTTATATCATATCCCCATAAGACAACGTTAAATTGACACGTCCTCCTTGAGTACCAGTTAACGAGTTTTCCTGTCCACAGTTTTAATATGCATGAAACGTATACTGGCAAGCTTGTTAGAGTTGGACCAAATTTCGCTTTCGGTTTTCGGCCAAAATCATCATTTTCGGCAATTTTCGTTTTCAGCAAAAAAATAATTTTAATGCCTTTACAGAAAACAACAACAAAAACTTTAACGACTCAATTGTGTGTCAACTTTATGCAGACAGGTGCAGTAATGTATAGGAAGAAAATTGCTTTTCCTTGCTTAAAAATCAGTTTTTGAGAAAAATGTAACGTTAGTTTTCGTGTTTCAAGTTTTAACATATGTACGACCATTTGATCATGAAATAATGCATCTATTTTTAAACATACATACATATTATCACGCCTGTTTCCCATTAGGGTAGGCAGAGACTATGGATTTCCACCGGCTACGATCCTGACATACCACTTTATTTATTTATTTATTTTTTATCTTTTTTTTATTTATTTTTTAAAAGATTGATATTTTATAATATTTTATTGTTATAGTACTTTTACCAAACAAAAATCTGTCGATGTTTTAATCCAGAAAAAAAATCTGTAATTAATTAGGTACTTCTTTAGAAGTAGTACATGTTTTAACTTTTTTGGACTTATTCGGTTTCGGTTTCGGATTTCGGACGAAAATATAGTTTATGCCGAATTTCGGTTTCTTTTTAGGCCGAAAATAAAAATCCATTTTCTGTCGGTCACTAAAGCTTTCCTACTTCTCATTGCCTGTGGAAACTCTAGCACGACTAAATTTTCGAAAGACTCCTAGGTTTGTGTGCTGCCTTTTCTATTTCAGTCATTCACACAAACTTTGCGAATGTGTTTTCAACAAGTCTATACATATAAAGTAGTCGCCACTAAAACTTCGCCTGTGGTTTATCTGTGAAATCTGAAATGAAGTAAATCCATGTGCTCATAAATTCGTTCGTTCATAAATTGTCTTCGAACGAATCTGAGCTCTCTATATAAAATTTTACTTAAAAGCTCTAAGCGATGCTGGAGCTCGCATTAAAATATAATGCTTTTCGAATTTATCCCGAAGAGATGAACGTCTTCCGGGATTTTTATACTAGATTTACTGGCAACATCGTAAATGCTTATTTATAAGGATAAGCGGATAACTGACAGGCAGGCTTTGTTCCCTCAGTCATATATTGCTACAGATATAAATGTTTGCATGTGTGTGTGTGTGTGTTTCTTATATAAATCGACGTTTTGGTATACCAATTTTCGCATTTGTACATTGCGTAGAATATCTTGTAGGTACTAAACGTAATAGATTGTTTTTTCTCGCTTTTCTACGCTATCTTGCAGAATCATTATCTGCCTTACTCATCTAGATTAGCTGAAGTAAATGTTTATTCTCATCTCTTGAATACTACCTAGTAACGTACCTATTATCGACAGAACGTGAGATATATATTTATCTCTCATACTATAGTTCTTTTATTTTTATTATTAGCCTGTAGTGCCCCACTGCAGGGCAAAGGCCTCCCTTCCCTTTTACCACTTTTCCCTGTTTTTTGCCTTCTGGGGCCAATCTTTCAGATAGGAGTCAAGTTCGTCCCGCCATTTCCTTCAGGGCCTGTCGCGTTGTTGTTTGCTTCTGTCTGGAACCCACTGTGTGGTTGTTTTCGCCCATAGCTCCTCCGCCATGCGACAGATGTGACCAGCCCAATTCCACTTAAGCTTGGCAGCTGATATAAGAAACACCCAGACCAACTCAAACACTTATGTTCATTACACAAATATGTGTGTCCTGTGGGAATCGAACCCACGACCTCGTGATTAGCAGTCCGACACTCGAACCACTAGACCACAGACGTATAACTATGAACAATGGTGTAGGTATCAGTCAGAACGAAAGTTCGTACTTCGTTTATCGTTCGTCGAACGCGAGTAGAGCCCCAGTACCGCCCAAAAAAAAATCCCCCAGGACCATCCCAAAAAAATCCGCACTGGTAAAAAAAAACTGTAGGTACTTATAGCAAATAAAAATTCTTGATCTTCAGTCGAATATCCGTAAACACACTCGGCTATATCTGTGTAATACATCGAAAGTATCTGATATTAAATCTGCCAATACCGTGACTTGATACGAGGATGGCGGCTTTACCTGACTTTGCTTCAAAATAACGTATTATTTGTTCGTCTTGTAAAATATTGGAAGCTGGTTTTTCCTTGTTACTACTTGAGAAGTCATCAACAAGAGGAAGATACCGTGAATCAGTTTTCACTTGCTATTTATAGTTTTGTCTGTATGCGGAGGTCCTCCTTCTTAGGAGGATCCTTTCAGATTCTTATGTCGTGATCCCATCAGTCTTCCTAGCCTTGTCTTCCCAATTTCTAAATCAGGAACGTGGCATATCACTAAATCTCCGTGCGATATATCTACTCACTTTTTATGGTTTAAGTGTTAAGTGGTTTCCTTTGCTTATAACAACTGGGTATGGTGGTAGTACTTATTCACCTTGGATGAGTTCTTCTAATATCTCTCAATATCTAAAGAAGCTCAGGGGAGAGGACAGGCTAGCTGAGTGCCAGGTTGTCTATTTAGTTGACAGAGTCCTACTAGAATGATATCATAGTTATGGTTTAAATTGAACTATATTTACTGGACTTGTCGCGCACAATAAAATCAAAACATAACAAACAAACAACCAACCAACCAACCGCGGGTAGTTCGAGAAAACACCCGCCGCTCAAGACGATGACACCCGCATACTTCAGTCTGCTCGTGACCACGGCCAATATAACTTGGCCGAAACGTCGAGGTTAGTCAAAATGTTTGTTATGTTTTGATTTTAATTTTAATATAGTTCAATATGAGTGAAATTCGCGAAAGTTTAAAAACTTTTATAGTTATGGTTTAAATTTACATCAATATTTCTCAATTAAACTTGGCAAGGCATAATATTTTTTTTTAAATTATGCTCACTGTTAACCACTCAATTAAAATTTAGTTCGGTAGCAGCAATTCGGTACCCATACTGTGACAAAGTTATTTTCAGAAATGAAACCTACTTACGAACGTAAGCATAAAAATAGTTATATCACATTTTCTCTCTGTCTCTCTTTAGCAATTAATCTTTAATATGGAAACGCTCCTAATATTTTCGTTATATCATGGAGTGTATGTTATTACATTACAATTACACACACACATCGATCTCGAACTGCGACACGGATCTCCGAGAGCTTTACCCGACTTAGTACTAAGGTAACGTATTACTATTTTCGTCATATATTATTAGCTATCGTCTTCAGCTTCCGCTTCAAGTATCTTATCGGATTGATGAAAGATCCGTCGTATTAGATTACGTATTACGTAATGATGTAACCTTTTTCCGTACGACTCGTAGTGGAACAAAAGTTTATTACTTTTTTGTTTCAATAGAATTCTCGTAATCCGAATGAAACATTCCGAGAGTTACCTATACAAATTATCCAAATATAGCATGATATAAATAGTGAATGACTCGGTGTTTGATACAAGTCGAATTTTCATGTCTTTAAATTTATTTGGGGCAAATTATTATTTTTGCACAATAAAGAAATTTTTATTTTATTTAAATCTTAAATAGTTAAAATCAAAATCAAAATAATTTATTTGTAAACGTTAAAAACTTGGTGGACAATTAACATATTACGTCACACTATGTTTAACCTAATAATACCTATATATATGTTTTACCTATTTTGGCAACCAACTACTGAAATACCAGTATTTTATTACTTTTATTTTGTGCTTTCCTCAGCACCCCTTACATACGCCCGAATTTCGTTTGAAATTCTTAAAATATTGCCGATGTAAAGAAAAAGGAAGAAAGAAAAACGGTTTTTTGTACTGCCTTTGTATTGATACTATCTTTTTTCGGGTGGAAATCCTCATGGATACCATCCGTCTGGGGATGGTGGAGGGGTATGTCGGACTCTTACCGACTAAAACCATACGGTAGCCATCATCTGAACAAAATAGAGGATCTCCGGGAACTCCATTGGACTGCGCCGGTTCCCCCTCTAGTGCCCCTTTGGCATGTCCCGGGAAAACAATATTGTGTGTCCCCCCACACTGTGCGGCCCACAGTAGCACGCGACAACCACGTACTGCTGTCCTCCCCAGGGTCGCTTGATAGACGCTTCGAGTCCCTCACTCTTAGCGTCCACGATCCCTGATAGTGGTACTACCTACCAGAATACTGTCGGTTCGGTCCCAACAAATGGAGGTTCTATTGCAAAAAAAACGTGTTTTTCTATGTTATACAATAAAACAACGCTCTGTCTGTTGATATAAATTGCTTGTATATCAACTACCGACGATGTTGATTTGTTAGTATGTATTTTCAATTATGTATAAAGCCTAAAAGCTCCATAAAAAGAAAGAAACTTCAGAACCTATCTGTTTTAGAAACATTCTGATTTATTATTTCAAAAGTAAGTAATCTGTGATTTCCAGAACATTTTATTCATCTAGGCTGTTTAATTACTGTACATACAATATCATGTGTACGTAACGTACCTACATCATGGCTTTATGTCAGATACTTCAATTTATTTATACACAAAGTATTTTGATATTCACTTCAACCCAACCGGGGCTCAACGCATTTGCATTTCCAATACATAGTTGATATACCCAAGAGTGGCATCATAGGAAATAAGGTCGTAAGTGTACACGTTCTGACATCTTGCAACTATGTTGTCGATCGTACTAAGTACATAAACTAATTTTCTTGAGTTGCATTCTTATTTAAAATGATGTATGGCTTTAGTCGTGCTTTTCGCGACATCGCCGCGCAATCAGCTTAAGGACTCCGGTAGAGTCCGATAGTCCGCTGAAAATCCCGATTAAAAAGTACGTAATTATGTTCAACATTTTAAGCATACATTTAAACATGTAGTTATCATCATGATGTTGATGATATCTACATGTTTATATCCATCACGTCTTTAGTTCAAACCACTGTTTCTCAGAAGGGCTGTTAAGTTAGTGCTCGTAGTTAGGCTGTAGCATCCACCTGTGTGTCCAAATCTACATACATGTGATCAACAATCCGACTGACATGCGTAGAATTTATATATTAATTAACAATTTCTATGCCCAATTTGTAGCTATCTTTAAGATTAGCTCTTGTTCAATAGTTTATACATACTAAAATACAAAAAAAAATGTTCTTCAATAATACATTTCTAAGTTAGTCCTTGGAGTATCCTTTTAAGCAATTTATGCCTGTGTTAAAGTGGTTTCAAACCGGCGAGGCGAGGATTTGATGGGATGGGCGTCAATTGGAATCTCGCTGACCCTTTCACACCGAAAGATATACATCGCGAGCACGCGCTGTCTCGCGCCGACCAGCGCCGGCTCATGCCGGCTCACGCTGGCTGGAGCCGGCTCGCGATGTACAGTCAGCTGCATTCATTGATTACCCCACTTACGAACAAACTCTCAAATAGAAAAAACAGACATCGCGAGGCAGAGCGCGGCCGAGCGTGGCAGAGCGAGATCGCGGTTGACCTCGATGGCCGGTGCGAGATTTTGGTATCTGTTTTCCAATGTAATAAATACTCTATTCATGCAGGAATAAAGTTTAATGTTGTATGAATAAATATTTCAATTCTCGCCCCGCACATCCTCGCCTAACCAGACCTTTCACACTAAAGATTGGCGTGACGTGAATTGAAATTTTGCTACACAAATTTCAATTCTCGCTCGGCCCATCCACGCCACGCCTCACTGGTGTGAAAACACCTTTAGGGCTTGAGGGGATGGTTCTTCCATAGCATAGCTTGCAAGATAAGTTAAATAAGATAATGTTCAATTTCTAAATTTATATTTAAAATACAAATTAAAATGATGTTCTAAATATCTTCAAAAAGTTCGTTATAACTAACGATCGTACTGCAGGGACTATTCTGTTAATTAAAAATTTCATTGCAACAAACCATTATTTTTTAGTTTATTTTATATTAGTCCGTGTGGTGCCGGACTTAAAGAATAGCATCACCCTTATCTCTTCTCATGGGTGTCGTAAAAGGCGACTAAGGGATTCACCAGAGGATGGGCAGCAGCATTCTCTGAGTATTTAACCAACCAACTGCGATCGCCAACCCGCCTGCCAAGCGTGGCGATTATGGCATATCCCCCCCTTAATTGGGGGAGGCCTTTGTCCAGTAGTGGACGTCTTTCGGCTGTAATGATGAAAAAAAAAAAATGATTATTTTTTACCTGAAAATAATGATATCGCTCATACATAAACAGTCCAATTCATTAAAATAACTGCATACAATTTTCCAAAATTATGTGTAACATGTTAAAGTTAATTTTATTTTATATTTAAATTTACACTCGCAACAACTTGTAGTTATAAACAATAATAAACTCTTTGTTGACTTCAGTTGAAATGGGCGCACTTGTTTTTTTTACTGTTACTTCATAATTTTTTTTCATCATTCCAGCCGAAAAACGTCCACTGCTGGACAAAGGCCTCCCCTGAATCCCATAATCGCCACGCTTGGCAGGCGGGTTGGCGGGTTGATAATTATGCTGACTCTGTTTTACGTATTTGCTAAGGCCAAGCCCGCACTATGGTTTGTAGCCGCGCGAGGTTTTTAAAGTTTTAAATCGCGTACTTTATGGTACTATACAGTCGACTGCACTTAAGTGATAACACTTGAATTACGAAAACCACCCTTACTGCTTACGAAATAAATATGCTGTCAAGGTCAACTGTTAGCAGCTGACAGTAATACGATTTTAAACCGCAGTGTGGGTACCTACATAATTCTGATTCCGTGTGTTACAGAATTGCGGTTAATAACCTCGCGGCTAGAAACCGCAATGCTCCTGCGAATCTCCTCATTTTTGATTCGATCACGCAGGGACACTCCGAGCATAGCTCTCTCCATTGCCCTTTGAGTGACTTTGAGCCTTCTTACCATCGTGAGCGACCACGTTTCAGTACCAGAAGTAATTACTGGCAACAAACACTGGTCAAAGACTTTCGTCTTGAGACACTGCGGTATTTTGGACGAGAAGATATTGCGTAGCTTCCCGAACGCTGCTGTTGAGTCGGATTCGAAAAAAAAGAAAAAAAAAACGAAGTATTTTTTTTTAAATAATGACGTCAAAATGTAAGGCGTAGTTTGTTCGAAAGTTGCCACGCATGAATCGCAAGTAAAATTGTGATTACAACCATTGTATCTATTTCTGTGGGCCTTACTCTCGACTGGTTCGAGCTCTGAACCAAATCGAGCTAATGTCAATTCCTAGAGGAGTGCAGTACGAATTGACACTAACTCGAATTCAAGTTCGATTGATACAGAAATCGATCCAATCGGGAGTTAGGTGTTTCAGTTTATTTCGTAGCAAAAGGCAAACTGCTCCCACACCGGATGTTTTTAAATGTCGTGAACCGTTTGTGAACAGAAGACCTTAAGATGACGCTGATATTGTTTCGATTCATTAATTTTTGAAATTCATTATTTTTTAAACCCTGCTATACATAAAAGTTGTATGAAGTTTAATAAAACAAGTTTAACCGGATTACATATCCCTAACGTTTCGAAAGCTTTTGCAGCGTTCGTGGTCGCAGGAAGTCTAAAATGACATGCGTCTTTACAGATATTTCAAAAAAATGTATATCGTACAATTTTTTATTAATTAAAATCGTTTCGCTGCACGCAGTAATAAAAATACTAGTATGAAGTAATTAATGTACATCATAATTTTACACTTGAAAAGGTTTTATTGAGTCACAACTCAAGAATTTTGCTGGGCCCAAAGCCTATACCAGGCCCCTCAGAAAGTATTGCGAAAAAAAGTTTTTATATATGGGAGACTGGCCAGTTATAATGTTTTTCGAAAATATAATTATTTATAAGTAAAAATAAGTAAGTTCCAATTTCAAAATTTCCCTCCACATTTTTTGCGAGTTAATTCAAAGTATTGTGTCTCACTGAAATATGGATCTGCGCCGGGAACATTTTAGAGCTATGATTTTATACGATTTCAAGTGTCGCCTGAAACCGGATGAATCGTACGATAGACTTCAAATGGCATTCATGGATGAAGGCCCTTCCAAGGCAACCGTGTATCGTTGGTATAACGAATTCAAGCGCGGTCGACCAACTTTGGGGGATGACGAAAGAAGCGGTCGCCCTTTGACGGCTGTTACCGAAGAAAACGTGCTAGCAGTGAAAAATTTAATCCAAGACAATAGGCGAATTACATATCAGGAGATTCAACACATATTGAAGATTGGATCGGGAAGCGTTCACGAGATTCTACACAGCCATCTTCGCGTGAGGAGGATAGTATCACGCTGGGTGCCGCACAACCTCACCGATGCTCAGAAGCAGGCCCGGGTGGAATGGTGCCGTGATATGCTTAACAAATTTGAAGCAGGCTCGTCTCGGCGTGTTTACGACATCGTTACAGGTGATGAGTCCTGGATTTATCAATACGACCCAGAAACCAAGCGCCAGTCGACTGTTTGGGTGTTTCAAAATGAGCCAACGCCTACCAAAGTGAAGCGATCTAGAAGCGGGGGTAAGATTTTAATCGCTAGCTTTTTTAATTTGACTGGCCACTTGGTATCAATTCCCTTACGGGATCAAAGAAGCATTAATGCCGAATGGTATACTACCAAATGTTTGCCAGAAGTTTTCTCTGTTATAAGCAACAAGCGACCAAACACAGGGCTCCGCGGGCTACTGCTCCACCATGACAATGCACCTGCGCACACCGCACTCAAAACGAGGGACTTCCTGGACAGCACGCCAGTCAAACTCCTGGGTCACCCTCCTTACAGCCCTGATCTAGCACCGTGTGACTTCTTTTTATTCCCAAAAATAAAAAATCAGCTCAAAGGGATACAATTTTCGTCGCCGGAAGATGCGCTGGCAGCGTTCGAGCAGGCTGTAAACGAGGTGTCTGCGGCGGACTGGAAAAAGTGTTTTGAAAACTGGTTTAGGCGCATGAATCTTTGTATAGAGGCTGGTGGAAAGTACTTTAAAAAGATTTGATAAAAATATATGTACGTATAGAACAATTTTTTTTTGTTTCGCAAAACTTTCTGAGTGTCCCACGTACATAGCTAGCATTGATACTTTTAAGACCTCTGTTCTAGTTCAAAAAGTTAAACACCAATGAGTAGTTACGTACGCCACGATATTACTTATAATCCCCGTTAAGTATGTAACTTACGGATTCATTAAACTAGGTCGGTGCACACTATATTAACGAAAGCCATGAACATGGCTTTATTATCACTGAATTATTAAATATTAATCTCTGTACCTGTAAACTGGTTTTAATCAAACTAAGTGTACTTACGTTAACTCAAAGATTAACCGATTAACAATAGATGTAATTTAGGCGTCATAAGACTTAAAAACGACAGTTTGATTCTACAACCAATCTTGAATCCATTTTTTTTTTCAACCATTCTTTTGATTTACTCCACATTGATCCTGAAAGCAAAAGCGCCTTTAGATGTTACGTTTTTAGTGGGTAAACACTATAAATGTATTCGGGTGAACCGGGGTAATAATAAACGGACAGATTGTTTTACTCACGGTTTATATTGGACCACAAACACAGTTCACATATATAGGCACACACAAACGGAAAGTACAGCACAGCAACATAAACAGTTCTTGACGAGTATAACGTGTTATTTAGACAACAGATAGAACGAAGCTGCATAGGCTTCGCGGCGCGAGGGCAAGAATCGAACTAAGGTCAAGGAAGGTTGACGGACGCGCGCTGCGCGAGCGACACCCCACTCTGTATTTAACGGTATCTACGTCATGCGGCTACGTAGGTAATGTGCGACTCCACTGCACGATATTAATGTTTTAAAATGCAGTGTTAGGAGTTCGTGTGGAAATAAATATTATTATGTTTTGTGAATGTAGTATCTAGTGAATTAATATTATTATGTAAATAATATTAATATTAGATACGTGTAATGTAAATATATAGATATTTGTACGATAGTATGTTTGTGTACTACGTTAGTGGGAACTGTTAAGTTTGGGAATCCGGTATTTAGATATTAGTTGGGAAAGGAAATTATGGTGGTAAGGAATGCCACACGTTAGTTCTTCGATTTGATAAACCACAAGTCCTGGCGAAGGAAAACCGATATGTACCTAGAAGGCTCCGTGAGGCTTTGAAATTAAAAAAAACATCCTAATTTTAATAGAGAAGATGGTTGGCAGCTACCTTCTGTTTGGAACCCATTACTAAAAATAGTCAAGTCCCAAACAGCTCGCTACACTGTAAAAGATGGGTAATGACATTGTGAGTGATTACTGCGTGCATCGAAACGATTTGAATTAATAAAAATTGTACGGTCTACCGTACCGTTGTTTGAATCTATTAAACTTATTTTTTAGAAATATCTGTAAAGACGCTTGTCATCTTAGTCCTCCTGCGACCACGAACGCTGCAAAGCTTTCGAAGCGTCAGGAAATCCAATTTAAATAATATATGCGATATAATCCGGTTAAACTTGTTTTATTATAATGTGTAGTGATCGCAAAAACCTAAGAAATTATTAAGTCACGTGTATTTATCTACTATATAAAAATAAGTCGGGTTTTCCTTCCTGACGCTATAACTCCAGAACGCACGAACCGATCTCCACGGTTTTGCATTCGTTAGAAAGGTCTCGGGCCCCGTGAGGTTTATATCAAAGAAAGTTTTGAGAAAGAAAGAAAGAAAAAAAGAAAAAAATTAATTCGTGGGTTGCGTACTCACCCGACAGATCGAAGCTTCTATGCATTTGCACGAGCGGATAGTAATGTACGATGGAGTGGAGTAAAGTGGGCAGGGGATGGGACTGGGGACGGGACTGGGGACGGGACAGGGGACGGGACAGGGGACGGGACAGGGGACGGGACAGGGGACGGAACATGGGACAGGAAATGGGATGGGACATGAGACGGCACATGGGACAGGACAGTGGGACGGCACATGGGACGAGACATAGGACTGGACATAGGATGGGATATGGGACAGGACATGGGACATGGGACGGGACGATAGTGATATAGTGAGATAGAGAGACAGTGGGACAGTGGGGCAGTGGGACAGTCGGGCAGTGGGACAGTTGGACAGTGGGAAGGAGGGACGGTAGGACGGTGGGGCAGTGGGACGGTGGGACAGAGGGGCAGAGGGGCAGTGGTACAGTGGGGCAGTGGACAGTGGGGCAGTGGGACGGTGGCACGGTGGGGAAGTGGGACAGTGGGACGGTGGGGCAGTGGGACAGTTGGGCAGTGGGACAGTGGGGCAGATGGGGCAGTTGGACAGTGGGGCAGTGGGGCAGTTGGGGAAATGGGACAGTTGGGGCAGTGGGGCCGTGAGGCAGTGGGGATGTGGGACAGTGGGGCTGTGGGACAGTGGGACAGTGGGGAAGTGGGGCAGCGGTGCAGTGGGGCAGTGGACTGGACTGGACTGACGTGGGTTAGCAAAATTTAACGCGAGCGGAGCCGCGGGTAAAAGCTAGTCCTTTTATAAAGGTCATATAAAATTAATTTATATTTTTAAAACCCTCCGCCATGTAGCTGAAGCCCGAATCCTAAAACAAGTTTATTACGCTCTATGTCAATCGCTTCTAAGTTATTGCATATCATCCTGGGGTGGTGCGCCGAAAACACTTATTCTTAAACTAGAAAGAGCACAAAGGGCTATCCTAAAAGTGAGCACCTTTAGAAAGTACACATACCCGACTACCGAACTTTACAAAAATTGTAAAGTATTGACTGTAAGGCAACTTTTTATATCGTATACAGTACTCATCCAACATGCTGCAACCCCGTTTCGAAAAATCACTAAAAGGCGTAAGTAAGGACATAATTTGTGAAACTAAAAAAGGAAATTTCACACACACTAAAAGGTTTAACTATTTCTTGGCACCTACCCTTAATAATAAAGTGAATAAGCTGCTCTCTATTTACCATCTCTCTAGTCGTGCTTGTAAAAAAGATATTAATAAGTGGCTTCTAAGCCTGACTTACCAAGAGACAGAAAATCTTATTACTCCAATGGTGTAGCACATTACTACCCAACCATATTAGAGACACATACACCCCACTCCACACACACACTACTCTCTCAACATACACACATACACCCCCAAACTCATGCACACCCACCCACATACACCCCCCCACACTCAGATACTCTCACCCACATAAGCATATGAAAGTTTTCATTAGCTTTAAGCATAATTTTAATTTAATTTAATTTTTCGTCAACTTTAACATGTAATTACCTATTTTGGATTGCCACGAAAAACTGCAAAAAAATTATTGTTATTATGTACTCACATTGGGGATAGGGACTGGTATCTTTAACACAGGTTACTTCGTAATCTAGCTAAGATGCCAGTTGCGATTAAAAAAAAAAAAAAAAAAAAAAAAAAAAAAAAAATATTTGAAATTTGGTGAATGGTAATTACTGAATGAAAGACTCATCGCAACAAATCATACAACATAACCAGCCCATTACTGTCCCACTGCTGGGCACAACTATATTTAATTTATAAGCCGAGAAACAAAGCATGCAATACTACTTGTACTGCTGTTTGGTCTTGTTAGCGTCTCACACTCTCAAATAATTCACTCAATTATGATAAAAGGCATAGCAACAATGCCACATTCTCACTACATACAATATAATTTTACTCACGTATCTGTCAGTAACTTTACTTGTCAATTAACGTCACTCATCCCGCACTCGTGTAGACCGCATGATCTATAACAACTATAAACGTATTAGACGTATACGTTATATACAATACAAAGAGATACGCGTGCTTTGGATCTCCAGATTTAGTTTTCCCTATGTTTTCGAGTGAAATATAATGTTATTAATGGACAAAGTTAAACTGTACGTTTCACACGTCACTTTTTGCCTCGCGTGCAGCAAAACTATGGAATTAACTTAGTGAGCGGTTTTCGTGACCAAATTCGACAAGGGAGCCTTCAAAAAAGAGAGAGTACGTCTTTTTACAAGGTCGACAACGCATCGGCGACTCCCCTGGTGTTGCGGATGTCCATGGGCGGCGGAGATTGCTTACCATCAAGTGACCCGCTTGCTCGTTTGCCCCCCTATGTTATAATAAAACTTTGGGTATATGTACTTAACCTTATTCAAAACTTTATGTCATACATAATGTCTGAGAACTTCATCCATACATATCTCTTTGTTCGACGGTACATACAATGCGTTCACAAAGGCGGGTAGTCATGAACTAAGACACCTATTAGAATACTAGGCACTCCGCACTCGTGAACGCTACGTTAGGTTGAGGGCGAGTCTCGCGTTCCATGCGACGTACATTCGCATATCAAGAATTATGTGCGGTCGCCGTTGAGTATTATTCATTCGTAGTTATGTGAACGTGTTGATGGAAATATGTCGATGTTTTTCAGTACGTAACTTTTTTTCTTTCTTCGGAATAGAATTGCTTTTTTACCACGTTCTTATTAACTTGCTTTCTTGTTTGTTTGTCAGTTTTTTTTACGTGGGGAAATCCTCATGGACGCACTCCGCCAAGGGAAGGAAGACGGAGCCAGTGTCGGAACTCTTACCGAAAACCACCACGGTGTTCCTCTTCCAAACATTGGCCGGGGGCGTGGGAAACTTGTATTCGTCCAACCACCCCCGGCAGGTCCCGGGCTCCCGGCTCGCCACTAGTAGGCGAGACCCTTCTCCCCGTGCGGCATCATCGGCCGCACCCTTCTCTTGACTAGCGCGCGCGGAACACGACGCGCCACCGTCACGGGCCTTGGCCTTGACTGATCATCTTGGCAGGCTACCCCGAGTCTGCCGCCCGCAGGCCCACTCCTAGAATCGTAGCTTAGAGCTGCATAACAATGATATACATATATACTCGCTTTCGTTTTAAAAGTGGTTTATTATTTTTTCATTTTATTATTTTAATTTTTTCTTTTATCATTGTTGTCGAGTATGGAATATCTTCAAATGTATTGTTTACTGAGCATGAAAATTATACATTCTTTAATAAGCCCCTTTCCTACGCCCGGGATGAGGGTTAATTACAAAATTCTTGACAAAAGACACGGAGCTCTATCACTGATTCTTGTACCGGTTCCCCCAATTATTATGCCTTTTGATGCAGTCACAACAAAGTCAGTGACGAGGGAGTTCATTTAACTTTAATTAACCTTAATTACACTGCTATTGGCAAGATGTTTTCCAAATTTCCATGTTAATGTTTCGCAAAAATATTAAGTCTGAAGATGGTTACATAAGTTTCCCTTTTTGTAGCTGGACTGCGGTTTCATAATGACAGCGAATTCTTAATTAAACCACCATTTTAATTGGTAGAAAAAAATCTGACACTATAATGAAACCGCATAACAGTTTCGCTATTCTTTTGTATGGATATTTTATCTAAAGGTGGCCACTGACGATGCATCCAACCGTACGAATGGCGTGGCCGTATTCCAAAATCTGTCCGTGAATGTTGAAAACGCATGTTATTTTTAGAACAAGTCGAGCTGTTTTGGAAGTAGTCATTAAAACGACGTCCTAATGGATACATCTCCAGTGCCCACCTTAAGGTTGTTATACATTCCCGTATATGGACAGTTACGCACGGTATTTCACCATCGAGTCCCTTAATGCAATTTATCCCGGATCTTGCGTATCGCTCACTTGATTTGATTTTAGTATCAATCAATTATTGCTAAAACATTATTGATTATTTCGTGAGAATTAATCATTGTCTTTCCACATTTTTATGTTTTTATTTATTGAGTACATAAACGTCCCGTATCCTGGCAATTATGGCAACCCTATTAATACCTACGGCATGAGCTGTTATCATTATGTAGCTCATGTCGACACAATAGAAGACCTACATCGACTTTTAAATACTCATGAATTCTCGTATCAAGGTACCTATTAATTTTTCTTGATTTTATATTATCATTACATAAATGATACTGAATATTATGTTTCTTCATCCATAAAATATCATATACAAAAAGCGTAAAACGGAACAAATTACTCGTCTTATTTACTGTACAATGTAAATGAAGGCCACCCACTCACCCTATTTGCTGAGTTAGGCATGTAAGTAAATAAAATGAAAACCAAGCCTTGAAATACAGAATTATTTATTATTTTATTTTATGAAAAAGGATTAGAGGTTAGAGATCTGTGTGAGAGTTCCTAAAAACCCGTTTTATTATATTATTTTTAACTCGTTTACATATGCGAAGTGAAATCTAAAGATATAAATTGTAGAAAGAAAAAAAGCCAGGAGCAGTTTTTTTTATTTTAAAGTATAGAATGGCGAAACGAGCTAAAGGCCCACCTGATGTTAAACGGTTACATTTGCCCATAACAACTTCAATACCACCTAGGCTGTTCAATCACAATCCCCGAGTGTAATGTGTATGTATTAACAGTATATTTAGAATGTATATTTTCGTACAAGTTTATTCTTAAAAGCGAAGACGCGCATTAGTTCCAGAAAGTCACTCCAAACAATAAAGGAGACCTCCATTATCATCTCTTTAACACAACAATTAAAGTAATTGCAACAATACAAAGGGTATTAAAACTTTAATTTAATACTGTTTAGCATAAATTAAGTTTATTCTCGGGCATCAGAGATAAACTTAAACCATAGACAGACAATTGTAGTAAACTTGCGCCCATAATTACAGGGCCTGGGAAACGTCCCGGGAATCAAAATTACAAAGGCGTTTGGTGCGAAGCTCGCATCCATGATGAGACCGCAAGGGTCGGTACATATGGTGATTACGAATGAGTCTGCTACACGAATGATGTCGCATTACGTTGGGAGGAAGCCGCGAGAAGTGTTCGATGAAATACAAATAAAGAGACGATCGTGATGAAAGGTTCTGCATATATTTCGTCCGTGTATTTATGTTTAACTAAGCATTTTAACGTGTTAAGGAAAGGGCGGTTCATACATATTAATAATGTTTTATTCGCCCCATAGAAGGCTTGATTGGCCAGTTTTGAATATACAAATGAAGAAGAACGATTATTCTTTATCAGTTAAACTTTTCTTGCGGGTAAATTGGACCGATGCCACAAAAAGTTACTTCTAATCGAAAATTTGTTTAATCTTTCCATCAATGGCTATTAGCCAAGTTTAATCGCTTCCTAACAGATAAAAAATCGTTTAGTGAAAGCTAAACTCTCACACATTAAAGATGAAACATTATGCGGGAGAAGTCCTCAGTTCAACATTACCTCGTCTCGTTGAATCTCTCTCGCGCCACAAGGGAAAGAAACGAGTTGTAGTGTCCTAGAGAGAACATCTTTCTGCGAGGTGAGGTAATATTGTGACACAGCTTGTGCCCGACAATTACTCACGGTGTCAGAAACTTTATACATATACTCTGACTTGAAGTTACCGTTTCCCGCAAGTTTGAATCCTGGCGAGGATGGATTTTTCTATGAATCTTTTTAAGTAAATCAGAATAGCACGATATTGCACTTGTTTGATTATAAAATAAAAGCAGTAAGCAATGAAGAAAACAATGCAGAAAAATATTTTCTGCAATACAACCATAACAATAAAATGAGAAGAATAGAAAACATGTGAAACGGTAAATAGGTGTCCGTGTTCAAAATCCAATAAATTCTCGCCTAACGGTTTACAGATCTGTGGGGTTACTCTTGAAAATAATTCCAATATCAATCCAATACCAATGTCAAAAAGTGACAAGAATAAATGGGTATTATTTAATTATTTTTAACGCATTTACGCATGCGAAGCGAAATCTAAAGATTTAAATTGTGGTAAGAAAAAATCGCTCACGAGCAGGATTCGAAACTGCGACTCCTGGCTCAGTACGCCAGTGCTTTAGCCACTAAGCTACCGTGAACACTGCTCGTGGTATCGCAGGTTCGAATCCTGCTCGTAAGCGATTTTTTCTTTCCACAATTTAAATTCACTATTTTAATTCTAATAAGGTTTAATTAATTCTAAAAACACTAAAATTTTAATTAATTTATTCCTAATTTTGCATTTAAAAGTTGCCGTTCGGTCGGAATTGTTTTCAAGAGTAAGGCAGTTGTTCTAGCCACAATTATACTTTTAATATCAGAGGCATAAAACACGCTGAGTACATTATAATTATTATAATTATCTCCGTAAACACTCAGTAGAAGTTCGATCCACGTTAATTATTCCGTTGTTTTGCTTGTATATTGTAAATTGCTTCGCGTTTTCGCGCTTCAGTTAATACGATAGTTTATCTCGGGTGAACGTTTGTTTTGGCATACTAATTGGACGGAAATTGGGTCCTAGTTACGTGTGTCATCGTAGTTTCACAGTTCGTAGGAAATGGTTTGTTAGCTCAGGCAGGGTACGATATATCGTAGTTGTAGTTTTGTATGCTATATTGACATCGTTATCATATTTAGATGAACAAGCTCCTCACGCTGATGCACAATATATTTGTTCTCCCTATAAATTCTGCAAACCTACACGAGTATGTTGTTTTTGAGTTTATTTTATCTAACAACTTAAGATAACTGAGTCAGTGTGCGCAGCAATACCTATATTGTTTGCTTTGTGAAAGTGATTACTGAATGAAAAGCTCAGCTACCTCAATTTTGATCGATGCATGTTTTTTTGCCTCCATGAGTGACGGTATTTAATTGATCGTCCGGCGCACCCTGGGCGGTCAGCCCTGCTACCAACCTGCAGACTGGCTAATCTTTTCCCCACGGCATGAGCTATTATCATTATGTAGATCATTTCGACACGGTAGAAGACCGATACATACAATAGTGCAATAAAAGTGAGAAATTAAAAAAATAAGTGTAGTGTAATAATAGTGCTACGTTGCTGGAATTTCGTAAGCTGTATAAAGTAATATAGAATTGTCGTTATCCTTTAAGATAAAGAGAAAGAAATACAAATTAAAAGTCGACACGAAGCAGAATTACGTCGAAAGTATTCCATTGAAATCGTTGCTTTAATAAAATGAGCCACATAGGACGGAAGTTGGCTTTTTCTTCAATTCAAAAGAGAAGCTAATGTGTAGTGTTAGGTAATATAATTTTCAACACACTTGCTCGTAAATGACTCTTATTGCACCGCTTTAAGGTTCATAATGTAGCTTATAACGCATGCGTGATTTTTACTTAATATTATCGCACTAGTGCTTTTTACTTTACAGTTTATTTTTAAAATGCAGCAAAGAGTTTTATGTCTTAACAAAATTATATATTTTTGTGACTAAATTAACTGTATTCATTAAAATATGTGTATGTATTAAAACTTAAGTGGCAGTGGGCGAAGCACATTGCTCGCAGAACGGATGGCCGATGGGGCAGTAAAGTTCTGGAGTGGCGACCGCGTACTGGAAGGCGCAGCGTGGGTAGGCCCCCCACAAGGTGGACCGACGACCTGGTGAAGGTCGCGGGAATCCGCTGGATGCGGAAGGTACAGGACCGGTCGTTGTGGCGATGCTTGGGGGAGGCCTATGTCCAGCAGTGGACGTCTTTCGGCTGAAATAATGATGATGATGATGATGATTAAAATATGTTAAATAAACATTTCATTTCATCCCATTATTTTTTTTTTTATTTTTTTTTTATCAACAAATGAACATTAATTTGTGTTATTAATAAAAAAAAAAAAAATTATATTTTTAATATTTGGCTGTTTGGTGGTTTCCTTCTACCACCTGCGCGCGCATACCTATACGTCACCGTGCGATTACAGTAACCCGCGCACTATTTTTCACAAATTCAATATTTGTCTACAATATGCAGACAATATGTTTATAGGTATGTTTTTTCCTCGCAAGTGTGTTGAAAAACGTCGTGTGACACGCGTGAGCATTGACTATTATACTCTCGGCTCCATTACGCTCTCGCCTCCGGCTCGGACTGCAATCCGGCCTCGAGTATAATAGCCAACTTAGCTCACTTGTATCATTCTTTAGTTTGCAAATTCGTTAGAAATTAAAAAAAGAGTTAATGTTCGTACATAACTAATTTTATTTTCCCACAGCTGTCGGTTTCAACTTTAAGTTACGATCATTCGTCTACTTTGGTCGGAACCGGGCAGCGGGATGAACGGAATCAAAGTATGCAAATTTTCCGATTGTCAATTCCTCTCACGTGTTTTTCATTCCTCAATATTCTTCTGCATTCCAATGGTATTCACAATTTTTCTTCGCTTCTCGTCAACAAATTCTAACTTTCTGTTAAAATGTAGGATCCTTTGGATTCAGGGAGGGGGATACGTTCATTGCATAAATGATGTCTTCAAGGCCAGCGTCTCACTTTTCAAGGCTTGTCTCCTCTTTCATTTTACCGTTATATTTTACAACTCGAGCTTTCTACCGCCATAGAACTCTTTGACTTTCTTTGATATAAATGTTAGGTGTTACTTCTATTTGTGAATTTGATTATTACTTGCTTTAACGGTGAAGGAAAACATCGTGAGGAAACCTTTACACCAGAGAGTGCTCCATACAGTTCTCGATGGTGTGTGTAATCCACCAACCCGCACTAGGCCAGCGTGGTGGACTAAGGCCTTAACCTTCTCATACTGAGAAGAGACCCGTGCCCAGCAGTGGGACAGTAATGGGCTGATTATGTTATGTTACTTCTATCTTAACACCGGTCAGGGTCGGGGTAACATACATACATACATACATATTATCACGCCTGTTTCCCATTGGGGTAGGCAGAGACTATGGATTTCCACCTGCTACGATCCTGACACACCTCTTTCGCTTCGTCTACGTCCATTAACCTCGTCATGCATGCTCGTCGGTTTAGAGAACTCTTAACCTGGCATTTTTTGAGGACATCCGCGATTTGATCGCGATACGTTCGCCGAGGTCGTCCCCTTCCAACTCTTCCATCCACACTCGCTTCGTATACTTGTTTCGTCAATCTCCTCTCGTCCATCCTCTCTATATGTCCAAACCATCTTAACATACCTTTCTTAATCTTTGTCACTACATCTTCTTTCACTCCACAACGCTCCCTTATCATGTTATTCCTCGTGTTGTTTTCTTTGTTGTTTTCGGGGTAACGCACCTGTTAATATTCTTCCAGGGCACCTTTTCGTTTAATAGAGCATTTGAAGTGTCAGAATAAATAATATAAGCCAGTTTGGGACCAGTTACGCTTTTGCGGATAGACATGCTTTGAATATTTTCTGCGATTACATGTTTCGGTTCGAATATTTTTAGTCAATTTTGTGAATGATAATAAAATGCGTCTTAATTATCGAATATTTTTTCGTACTTAATACAATTTTAAACCGAAACTTCCATTATTCGGTATTTAACTCTATTTCTAAACAAAAGCCTGCATTCCTAATTAAGTTTCAAAGCTATCTTAACTTTGGGATTTTTTATTCTACGTAAGTTAACATCGTCCAGTCGCTTGTTTTGCATTTAAATCGAGTTGAGTGATGAATTTGGTTCATAGTTCGACGGACGGACCGTTAGGGACTTTCCAACTTGCCTGTGACAGACTAATCGATTAGGAAACTTGGTGCATTTTTCTATCAGCGCTGAAACGATTTTTATTCACTTCGCTTTTGAAATTGATTTCGAGAACTTCACTAGTTGGTTGAGGATTTGAAAAATAGCTCTCTGATATATTCTACCGTCCGTTTCTTAGGTCCAAGATGAAATTATGTTTATGCTACCATTTAAACGAGCTTACAACTTATAAATATTCGCTTATACGTTATCGTCTAGACGTCTACATAGGTATGGATCGTTAAAATTGTTCACTTTGTGTAATATTGCCAGTCTAATTATATAATTCAGACAGCAAAACATTCATTACAACAACTTTATCTTGTACGCTCACATTAACGAAACTTTGTTCATATTTTCACAAAAGCTAGTATGTTCCTTTTTCCACTAGCTGATTTCATTAATTAAATTTACCCAGCGACTCCTCACCGTCATATCTTACCCCCAACAAAGGACAGACTACTATTATTATGTAAATTTCTGCTACATATTTGCACGGAGCTTAACATCTTTTTAACATTTTCAATTCTAATTCTATTATCTGTCTGGTATTTCATTTTGAAAATTAAATTTCTGTCATTTTCCTTATTAAATAAATGAACAACACTAAGAGTTATCAAAGGGCTATCTATAGGCGGTTATATTAACGACGTTAAATTAGTATGAGAATGTTTGGCTTCATTTTCTTGCTCGTTGGACGTATAAAATGCTACTATTCAATAAAATACTTCTTAAATGATAATAATTTATAATGATTACCGATAATTGAAAATTATGACAATAGACATGTGACAAGTCATATATATAATATTATGTCCTATATAGGACATAATATTAGTACATATGACATGACACATTATTTTGTATAATTTAATTTAGTAGTAAAATTGCTAATAAATCATTGAAAAGTTTGTATGCCGTAAGCTAGAATTTACTAGGACTTGTTATTGTGTTTCCTTCCACTTGTAATTTCATAAACGCAAAATAAAGATGATTGATATGATAAATTGAAGTCCAGGATTATGATAATTTTAATATTCATGACATGACACAATATTGTTTGATTGCTCTGTATAATTTAATTTAATAGCCTGTTAAATAGTCGAAAAGTTTGCATGCCGTAAGGTAGAATGTACTGGGAATTATTATGTGTTTTTCAACTTATGTATGTACCTACATTGAAAGTAAATAAAGATGATTTTATTTGATACCATACTTGCGAGTAACCAGATTGAACAGAACTTTTATTTTTGCACCGCAAGTCGGGAAGTGTACCATTTTATTTTGGTCGCTAAAAATTATTTTGTACACGTACGCATACAAGGGATGCTTGTTGTTTATTAGAAAACGCTCTTGTTCCATAGATATGGATTTTTATTTCCACTGTGAAAATGTTACATTTGACCCTCATAATTCAAGTGGGAGTACCTTTATCAAAGAACTGAATGTGAACACATTTTGTCGAAGCAAAAATTGTTTAATCATTATTTATTCACGGCATAAAGTTTTTCATTTTGTGAAGCCAAGCTTTTATCTTGGCAGACTTTGATTAACTTCGTTTTTTATTGTCGGCTTATTTCGAATCAATGCTAATACGCTTGAATTTTATGGCATTTTGATGTTCAACAGAAGTTGGGTTTATTAGATGTTTTGTTACTTTCCCCTTAAATGAATATGAGCTGAAGAACGTAGGGTACTTACACGTATGTACTATTCTTCCTTTTTTCACGAGATTAAAGGCACGCTTCGACCTATCGGTATCGTACGCATTGGACGGATTGCATTAAACTGATCGGTATAGCGAAGTGCGTCCACCTATCCACAGCGTACGGATTGCCGACGAATTTCTATGAGCAATCGGAATTTCAATGTTAAATTCAGATGCCAATGACGTCATCCGCATTTTTGTATTCAATCCGATCCGTTCGATGAGTATGATAGCAATAGGTGGACGCGTGCCTTAATACACCAATCAGTATTTTAAAACTCATCCACGTTTTCTCATTTATCCGTTCAATCTTCGATTTACGAACCTTAAGTTATGAAGTTATTCCATTTTCATGCTACTTAGGTACGCCTTATAAATTAAACCTTACTGAGTATTACAAATATTTGGCTAAAGATATGCTGAGACGCAGGCAACGCAGTTCCCCGCAACGCAGGGTAGAGCAGATTTTGTAACGTCTGAACATGAACAAGCACAGGGCTGCGTCAGCTGCGATGCGGCACGTTAAACGCAGACATGTGTCAAATGTCATGTGTGTTATATGTCATGCCCTGCGAATACTGTACTGCGCTGTGCTGCATCGCCTGTGTCTCTGCATATACGCTTATAGCCATAAACACATTTTTGAAGTAAAACTTCTTAAGGCACGCTTGACTTGGAGGTAAGCTGGTGAATGCGTTACGAAAAGTGAGGCGAACGGAGGGGGTAGTGCGGGACGCGGGGAACAAGCCGCCCACGTGGCGGACGGCCACGACACAGCGCCGGCAAAGCAGACGCGCGCCGCGCCTCCATTCCTTTGTTCTCATTGAAATAGTGTTCAGGGAGATATAACTTAGTTAAGTTTTACTTCAGTCGTGTGGTCTAAAGCACACTCGTTCTTTTTTCTAATAATGTTTAAAACATTTTTTCTTTAAAGATCTTTTGTATTCAGTTTGATTGGTCTAAACAGATTTTTCAGTGAAATCCAAATAAAAATACTATATTTCAATCAAATGGGTTATCACTCAGTCTATTCGAAAATTCGTGTTGGAATGGAATTGATAAACTATTTGATGGAGACTACGATTTATTTTCCCTTTTATTCAGTTATTTAGAATATATCTGATATACGTTTAAAACATTCGACACGTGAATTATTAACTTTAAACTCTGTACGATCTTATCGTGTCATAAAATTGAAAATTATGAAATTTTAGTAAAATGCAAAATTGCCTCGATTTTAGGGTTTCAAATTTGATTAAAAATCAATTGTTTATTTTTTACATATCTACATGATAAGTTATAAACTATATTTTTTACTACGTGTCAAGTCATCTTTCTACAAAAATTGTATCAGTCTTGAAATTTTTTCCAGTTTTTCTAATTCGAAGAAACATCTCACATGGACAAATTATTTCGCAGTCCAATGTCGAGCCTAGTGCCAACAATTGACTTTCCGTCGGTGGGGCTTTTAAGGAACAATCGTGTGGATTAGCCTGTACTCCGCCCGCGCCGAGGCTGTTAATAGCCCGCTATTTACGTCTGTTAATCGTTTCTTGGTGTGCCTACATGGATTACCAACTGCGGCGCGATTTTATCTGCCGTCCCCTAATTGCGAGCAAATCCTAACTTGTGGGTTCAATTGTTCGAGTCCTTTTCGTAGCTCACAAAGTCTCTGGTGCTGTAAATAAAGTGCTGATAAATACGGAGGGCACGTCAGACAACTTTCACATTTGTATTCACTCTATAATAATAATTAAGATAACATCAAGCAACGTAATGCTAAGCTGAATACTTTCAGTATTTGCAAACGGTTTACTAATGATCATACATACATACATATTATCACGCCTGTTTCCCATTGGGGTAGGCAGAGACTATGGATTTCCACCTGCTACGATCCTGACACACCTCTTTCGCTTCATTTACGTCCATTAACCTCGTCATGCATGCTCGTCGGTTTAGAGAACTCTTAATCTGGCATTTTTTGAGAACATCCGCGATACGTTCGCCGAGGTCGTCCCCTTCCAACTCTTCCATCCACACTCGCTTCGTATACTTGTTTCGTCAATCTCCTCTCGTCCATCCTCTCTATATGTCCAGACCATCTTAACATACCTTTCTCAATCTTTGTCACTACATCTTCTTTCACTCCACAACGCTCCCTTATCACGATATTCCTTACTTTATTTCTCAAAGTTACACCACACATACTTCTCAAAGCTCTCATTTCTACTGCATTTATTCTGCTTTCATGTTTCTTCTGCCATACCCAACTTTCACTACCATACATAAGTGTAGGCACTAACACTCCCCCATGAACAGCTAGCCGTGCCTTTTCCGACACTTTGCGGCTGTTCATGAAGGTGTGTAGTGCCCCATTCACCTGATTACCAGCACCCACTCTTCTTTCAATGTCCTTCACATGCTTGCCATCTCTCGTAATACTAATGATCCATTAAGATTTTTTACATACATTTTGCCTGTGTAACGCTCTCAACTTATAAGCTCACACCTCTTTCTTATAGTAATGTTAGCCCTTAGACTATCTTTGTAATTTCAGGCAAAAGTTAAATTGTCGGTCCGGTATTGATATTCAGCCGCAATTGCTCCCAGATACAGAACATTTTCGATGAGTAGTTGTCGACCCATTCAGTTTGTTATCTCTTGATACGTGAATCGTAGACGAAACAAGTTAACCTACCGAATTGGTTGACAATCGCTGATCGAAAATGTTTTGAATCGGGGTGCTGCTCCTCGATTTAGAACGACACGATAACCAGTTGGTGATTGGTACCTATATATTTTAGATAATAGAGGTTATGGTCATAAAAGTCTTTTTGGTGGTCATTATAATTATCCCTAAAAATAAATAACAAACCGAATCCGAATCCGAGGTTATCGTGTGATTCTGAATTGGGGAGCTGCCGATCGAGCTTGTCGATCGCTCGATCGGTGCGGTTTGTTATCTCGTTTCGTCTTATGATTCATGCAACGAGATAAAAAGAGATAACAAACCGAATCGGTCGACAGCTAGTTATCGTGTGGTTCTGAATCGGGGGGCAGGTTAGACTGGAAGCAGACCCCAGCATTGTTGGGAAAAGGCTCGGAGAGTGAATGACTAAAAATAAATTTCCCCTTTCAACAAATTTTATACAAGGCTACATTTGTCTTTGTTTAGGATTACGTTAAATAAACGGCGTAATCGAAATAAGCAAACGTGTTTGTGCACTCTCCTGGCGACAAATATAGGCGGGGTTAAAAAGGTTACCTACGAGTTTTTATAAAGCGTTAACAAATATCGTGGCATGTAATTTATTATTGTCGTCTATGTAATTTTAGGACAGCAATTAAAGCTCGATTTTAACACTTTGTTTTAATATTGCTAAAATATACACGGCTTACAAACTTATATACTGTTATATAGGTTTGTAAGCCGTTTATATTTTAGCAAAACAAAGTGTTAAAATCGAGCTTTAACTGCTGTCCTAAAATTACTCATATACTGTTATATAGGTTTTCAAATAAACCTTAATCTCGTGATGAAACCCTGATGGACTGAATATTTCACAATATCAATATTAATATTCAATATAGATAATATATGAAAATATGAACCAGTGTGCAGTGCTGCAAAATTTCGGTGTTGTAGCATATGCTGAGATGGAGGCCTTTTTTGTTCTTGTATAGGTATGTTATTTTTAATGTTATTGTTTTCTTTTTGTTAATCTATGTTACTGTTTTTGCCTGTAACGAGACCAAAATAAATTATTTCTTTCTTTCTTTTTATATTAATTTTACCAGATTTGCTTTCAAAGCCTTAATTAAAATACAATTTCCTCACACATTAGATTCATTCATCCATCCAAACAGTAGGTTTCGGTTTCCTCAAAGAATATCTGTTTGCATTAGCGATGGACCTGATGTCGGAAGTAATATTTGAATAATTCATAAGTTCTTTGTTTTTCCAATGGCATTGATTGTAACGCACATCCAAATCTGTCGAAGCCAGTCGATACCCTATTTTCGTTTAGCCACCAAACAATTTTGGACCATATTATTGCATACAATACTGACAGCTTTCAAATTATAGCTTTATTTATGTTTCGAGTTGCTTTGAAAGAACCAGAAAAAAATTAAGTGAATTTTCAATTCCAGATGGACCAATGCTTTTTTAAATAAAAAAATCGTAGCTTAGCTAAAGGGAAATGCCTTAAAATCTCAACGGTAACGAAACGCTCTTATAAATTGATGCTTATGCCTTCTAGTTAAACCCTAGCAGAAGTATTATTTGACAGAGCAAAACATGATTTGATAAGTCTAACTAATTTTTGTACATAATTTTCCCTAATCGCTATTCACTAGAACCATCACCACCATGGGGTGCATTAAAAGTGCCTCCACGAGTGACGATGTTTAATTGATCGTCCGGCGCACCCTGGGCAGTCAGCCCCGGTACCAACCTGCTGACTGGCTAATCTTTTCCCCACGGCATGAGCTATTATCATTATGTAGCTCATGTCGACACGATAGAAGAAGACTAGAACCATCTAGTATTTCGAAAAGTGCTATGAAATTGCACAATTTATGGACTTGATTAAACGGCAGCTGTAATAATAAATAAGTTTGGCAGTAAAATAAATAATTTACCATTTCTCTGCTGCATCACTACGTCTGTTTTACTTACTTACTCTTCTGGCCCAGCGATCCAAGGTGAGTCATGGCCTCAGAAACGAGAACTCTCCACTTTGCTCGATCTTGCGCGATATCTTGCCAGTCGTCTGTTTTTCCAAAAAAAAATATTTGTGTCTAAGTTCTTATACAAATATAAATGCTTCTGAATTTTAAAGAACCAAGCGCCTTGTTACAGAAAAATAGCAAAAACGGCGACATTATTGTGTTAATTTCGAAAAAAAACCGGCAAGAGCATGTCGGGCCATGCTCAGTATTATAGGGTTCCTAATTACAAACGAATCAAATGGAATATTAGTCATTGTTATTTTAGTTTTTGTAAACAGCGCCACCTAGCGCTGAATTTAAGAAGCTAAATTTAAGAAGTGTGTCATATCACGATTTTTTTATTCTTTTAAAATTGAAATCTATATCTAGACAATTTTTTAACAAAATTTCATTTACTTATGTTTATAACTGTAGAAGTTATTAAGCTGTAAAGGATTAGGACAGACGGACGGACATGACGACACTATAAGGGTTCCTTGTAGGACTACGGAACCCTAAAATCTGCTCTTATAAAAGCTCTTGTCTTCAACGAAATAAAAGGGAAGCTAATTAGCATAATTACCGCGGCCCCGTCATAACACATGCTGATAACAATCCGCGGATCCAAAGAAATGTTAACAAACAAGAGAATCGTCATTTCATTTGCCAGGAACTCATTCTGGTAATTTATGAGTTCATTCTTCATTCTACTACAAAACAATGCATTTAGCATTGTTTTGTAGTAGAATGAAGTTTCTATTGTTTTATTTTTGGTTCCTCGTTATCTAACGAAGGCTTTCTACCTACACTACGTCAGAAGTATATTCAGTTTGTTTTTAAATTTTACAAGACAGTTTTGGCTTTGATTTTTTTCTGTCCCTCACTTCCCACTTCATGTTTAATATCAGGTTCAAAAATATGTATGCCAACTTTTAAAAAAACTCGGAAACCTCGGTATTTGGGAGAACTTCAAATATGTGTTAATCGTATCTTCCCATCTTTTTCTACGGAGCTGCATAAAGTACTACAGATCGAAAATTCACCGATGCGAATGACTTAGCCCATCAGGAGCCCATCAGAGCGAATATTTAATTCTTCGCTTGCCTTACGTTTCCTTTTGCGATGATTTTTCCCTCTATTCCTTTTGATTTTAATTTATTGCTGAAGGATTATTGTGCGAAAAATGGAGGCATGCTGTAAAAGTTTGAACTCTAGTCTCTTCTATCTAAAATGTTTTACTCAAGATAATTTATTTCAGTTCAAGATCGAGAAAGTACATCCTATATCTCACTTTATCTCTTAAGCTTATCATTTATTGTGTCTGTAGAGGTATTGAATGAAAAATTTACAGAATTAACTGCTTCTCCTGAGAGAACTATCGTTTTCCGATACTATAAAATTTGAACAAACTTTGGCTCGCCACGCCTCGCTCATTGAGTTAAAATCTTTTGTTCCTTTGTTGGTTACCGATCGCACATTACGCTTAACTTAATTTTGAAAGTGCCCGCTCTAAATGGTATTTCTTCATGGATCTTTATTATGATGAAGTTTTAGCAGATATAGCTTATTTTCCTCACGCATTATACTTTATTTTGTTTTGTGTTGCACTTAATTGTTTTCCGTGGTTTTGCCTCTATAATGATTATAATCATGCCATTTTGATGAAGTGCCAGTATCAACGTTATCGTAGGAGAGACATATATCGAACTATTGAATATCGTGACATTCCAAACTATCCATGCTGCGGTCTTCTGAAGAAACTATTATGTATTATAAGTATATCTTTACAAAAAAAAGTATATTAGTTCTTTTTAGTTGTATACTGTATATTCTTTCTTTTGTACTGATTCCCAAATGAACAGGCATGCCCAGTTTGGGTTTCAAGTTAATCAAGTAACGCTACATAGTATAACTGTAATTATAGGTATAATCGCTAGTTGTCAGTGGGTGGACGGGCAGCCTCCTACTACTCAACACAGGTTGACTCCTAGCTTGGGAGTGGGTAGTCTTTCTGCACACCCGCTGCGATTAGACGTATCTACTTAATCCCTTGCGTAGTGCGCCAGCTGTAACAAATGTAGTATGCGAGATGTAACAATTTTTGTATAGAAATAAATATTTATTTATATATTTAAGTATTATATCCATTCTCTAGTACCCATAATATAAGCTATGCTTAGTTTGAGACTAGATGGTGCCGTGTAAAAATGTCCCAAAAATATTTATTTATTAACACGGGAAGAGTTTCTTGATGCGAGACTCGTTCTGATTGTGTCGTTCTCGGCGAGGAAAACAGGAACACGAGACTCGCTTCGAAAAACTCCCCGTGTAAATGAGCAAACACTTTTAAGGGCAAACACATATTGCATAGTGTATGCTGCACATTTAATTCAATCTATTAGTCGCCTTCTACAGCAACCTTGTGACTCCAAACGTACACGGAAACCAAGCGTAATATATAATCGCAATACCTATTTATATATCCCATTTTGAATCAGAAATGAGAAGATTCGCAGGAGAACGAAAGTAACCGACATAGCCCGAAGAATCGCCAAACTAAAGTGGCAGTGGGCAGGGCACATTGCTCGCAGAACGGATAGCCGATGGGGCAGTAAAGTTCTGGAGTGGCGACAGCGTACTGGAAGACGCAGCGTGGATAGGCCCCCCACAAGGTGGACCGACGACCTGGTGAAGGTCGCGGTAATCCGCTGGATGCAGAAGGCGCAGGACCGGTTGTTTAGGCGATGCTTGGGGGAGGCCTATGTCCAGCAGTGGACGTCTTTCGGCTGAAATGAATGAATGATGAATGATATCCCATCTTACTGCATTCGTGACATGCCTCCACCAAGCGCCGCCGGCTGGCTTCAAAGTAGTTTATAACATCAAATATTAAAGGTATTGATCTCTATGACGCTATCACCACATTTTACGACCTGGCAAATCATATAGCTCCCTGAATGAAATACTTTCAATAATGAAATTCCTTTAGGCGCCCCATTTTGTTAGGCAGCTTGGCTCCGTGCCATTCCGTCAGTTCTGGCCCAGCTTTCCGTTGCCTAGGAAATTAAACTACAAAAAGTAACTTGTCAGGAATATATTGCATCTGCTACTTAGTATCCAAGGCTAAGCCAAGTGGTTTCCGTTAAAATAAAAGATGGACAAGATCCATGTTAGCGAGGTATGATCTTGCATAGTTTTTCAGGGTTCCGTACCCAAAGAGTGCTAACGGGACCCTATTACTCTCGCTACGCTGTCCGTCCGTCCGTCTGTCTATCACAGGGATGTATCTTTGTAACGGTAATAGATAACCAGTTGAAATTTTCAGAGAATATGTGTTACTATGAGGAGTGTCACGACAAATACTAAAAACAAAAAAAAGTCTAAAAAACCAAAGCGCGTCCCCATACAAGAAACCATGAAAAACATGCATTTTTTTCATCGTTTTTGTTCCTGCTCTATCTTCAAAACGGTAATACATACCAGCATCAAACTTGGTTTGATTATAGTGCATACTATGTAGTTTGTCAACAAATACTAAAAATAGGGCAAACATAGACATATGTGCTAGTACCTACGTAAGAAAGAGATGCAAAAATTCACATTTCGCGTACGGTCGTTGATGTATTTTGATAAACTTACTAAATTAAATCAGTTTCTATGGGGTATCAGGTCGATGGGTGATACGGAACCCTTACTGCGTGAGTCCGACTCACACTTGGCCGGTTTTTATTGCTCGTTACTAATTTAAAAGTAAGAGATATTCATTTCACATTATTTCTTTTTGTTTTTGGGTAGAAAGTCTAAATAATGCCAAGGATTTAATAAGGCAAAGAAAAGTAAAATTGGGTCTTGTTATAAAAATACATACAAAATGGACCACTGAATAAAAAGTTGCATTAATTTCCTGTATCAATGTTGAAGTGTAACCTCCTTCTTTGTTTCAACGGTTACTTTGTTTAATTGTTACCACAAGGAGCTTAGTTTATCACAGAACTGTTATAAACGACAATTTACTTTCAATTAACTCTGAACAATGAAATTTTCGTTCTACGAAATTCGAAGTATTACTAGTATGTTCAGGTGGAGCGAACCAATTGGGACGCAGGTGCTCTTGGTCCAATAGGATTCCAACGAAATAATTTTCAAAAGGTATTTGTTTTACATAATGATGATTACTGCAATAACATTTTCGATTGAATGTTTTTGAATGCACAGTGTCGTTTTGTCCGCAACTGATATTGTTGCCTATACTGTTATTTAAATAACTCAAACTTAGACATTTCCCAAGTAATTTCTATTGTAATAAATTGATATTTTCATAAATTATTGTAGACTCGGACTGACACATTTTTATATTTATAATTTATGTACACACAATAGCATATGAAAGGAGACAGCATTAAAAGTATTAATTTTAAAGTAGTTAGTGTTTTAATTACCTATATTAAAAATTTGTGTAAGCTATTCTACTCTCTATTCTGATCAAACTAGTTTCAGGTTTTGATTTTATTCAATAGCACGTTGTACGCCACAAAACTCATTTTAATCACACCTTTATTCGTCTTTCTTACTTACATCATTTAAAAAGGACAGATAATTTAAGAACCGTAAAATTTGTTCAATGTCCTTGTAATTTACGAAAAAATTGTCTCGATCTATGAAGGTAACGATAAAATTCTTGTAGAAAACAAGCAAGTGGACTAATTTAACATAAACATAACATCACGCCTGTATTTCCCCGAAGGGGTAGGCAGAGGTGTATAGTACACCCACATTTCGCCAGTTATGTTATAGTCCCATGTAATAGGTGGCGAGCCTATTGCCATTGACCGGGCACAAATCCAGACTCCGGGCTGCTACTGAGAATTTCCGAACTAAAAACCCAATAACACTTTGCCCGACCCGGGAATCGAACCCAGGACCCCACGCTCAGCAGTCGAACTAATTAAAAATGTTACATATAATGTTATGTATTGTTTTTGTTGGACTAATTTGAAATGGATAAATATCTTCTATCCTTTTCTGTTGTTTTTAGTTTAGTTAGAAAGAGACTCATCATCATTTCAGCTGAAAGACGTCAACTGCTGGACATACGCCTCCCCCAAGCATCGCTACAACGACCAATCCAATTCCAAATGTCACTGGGAAAGAGACTAAATTGGTTTAATTCGTAAACAACAGAGTTATCACCATTGAGAACTAAACAGTTAAATAATCTATAGATTATTCCATTGAAGTTATAACAATATGTACCTATATTTTCAGAACTAGGATAATATTGTTCGTCTAGTTAGTTGTTTGTAAAGCTCGTTGATTACTTCATCATCATTATCATTTCAGCCGAAAGACATCCACTGCTGGACATGGCCTCCCCCAAGCATCGCCACAACCACTGGTCCTACGCTTTCCGCATGCAGCGGATACCCGCGACCTTCACCGTTGATTACTTACTTAATTAAAATTAGAAACAAAGTTCGTTTGATGGTATCTGTTCCACTATTCAGTTTAAAGCAGTCGAATATCTAATACTGACTGCCTCATTGGTCTAGTGGTCGCAAGTGAGACTTCTGAGCGTGGGGTCTTGGCTTCGATTCCCGGATCGGCCAAAGTGTTATTGGGTTTTTCATTCGAAATTCTCAGTCCAGGCTCGCGACTATTATATGTGACTTAAATATAACTGGCGACATGTGCCTACCCCTTTTGGGAAATACAGACCTGATGTTATACCAGGCCCCTCAGAAAGTATTGCGAAAAAAAGTTTTTATATATGGGAGACTGGCCAGTTATAATGTTTTTCGAAAATATGATTATTTATAAGTAAAAATAAGTAAGTTCCAATTTCAAAATTTCCCTCCACATTTTTTGCGAGTTAATTCAAAGTATTGTGTCTCACTGAAATATGGATCTGCGCCGGGAACATTTTAGAGCTATGATTTTATACGATTTCAAGTGTCGCCTGAAACCGGATGAATCGTACGATAGACTTCAAATGGCATTCATGGATGAAGGCCCTTCCAAGGCAACCGTGTATCGTTGGTATAACGAATTCAAGCGCGGTCGACCAACTTTGGGGGATGACGAAAGAAGCGGTCGCCGTTTGACGGCTGTTACCGAAGAAAACGTGCTAGCAGTGAAAAATTTAATCCAAGACAATAGGCGAATTACATATCAGGAGATTCAACACATATTGAAGATTGGATCGGGAAGCGTTCACGAGATTCTACACAGCCATCTTCGCGTGAGGAGGATAGTATCACGCTGGGTGCCGCACAACCTCACCGATGCTCAGAAGCAGGCCCGGGTGGAATGGTGCCGTGATATGCTTAACAAATTTGAAGCAGGCTCGTCTCGGCGTGTTTACGACATCGTTACAGGTGATGAGTCCTGGATTTATCAATACGACCCAGAAACCAAGCGCCAGTCGACTGTTTGGGTGTTTCAAAATGAGCCAACGCCTACCAAAGTGAAGCGATCTAGAAGCGGGGGTAAGATTTTGATCGCTAGCTTTTTTAATTTGACTGGCCACTTGGTATCAATTCCCTTACGGGATCAAAGAAGCATTAATGCCGAATGGTATACTACCAAATGTTTGCCAGAAGTTTTCTCTGTTATAAGCAACAAGCGACCAAACACAGGGCTCCGCGGGCTACTGCTCCACCACGACAATGCACCTGCGCACACCGCACTCAAAACGAGGGACTTCCTGGACAGCACGCCAGTCAAACTCCTGGGTCACCCTCCTTACAGCCCTGATCTAGCACCGTGTGACTTCTTTTTATTCCCAAAAATAAAAAATCAGCTCAAAGGGATACAATTTTCGTCGCCGGAAGATGCGCTGGCTGCGTTCGAGCAGGCTGTAAACGAGGTGTCTGCGGCGGACTGGAAAAAGTGTTTTGAAAACTGGTTTAGGCGCATGAATCTTTGTATAGAGGCTGGTGGAAAGTACTTTGAAAAGATTTGATAAAAATATATGTACGTATAGAACAATTTTTTTTAGTTTCGCAAAACTTTCTGAGTGTCCCACGTATATGCATGTGTCTGTGAATATCTAATATGAATTATTTATATTATTATAAAATCGATTTCGTAGATATACCGTTATACCGTTTCCTACAGCCAATTACATGCACTTTCAAAACGTTAATTATGAATCTAGTTGCACGGTTCCAAAAAGTTGGTCCTGTGGAGAAGAGCCGGCAAGAAACTCCATGGATATAAGCTTTTCAAATAATAATAATACAATGATTTGTTACATGATTAATTGGAAAGAATTGTGTGAGATTACCTACATTATTCTCACACAATTCTTTCCCTACCCTACATTGTAGGTTAATGACTGAGACAAATTCACTGAAGTAAACTAATTAATGATTAATAATGATTATTTTATATATTTTGTACAACCAAACCTTAGTTTCATATTATTAAGACATTATTCAGGGTTTTCGTGGCAACAGCCTCGAGTGTTAAAACATGACAATGACTGATGTCTCACGGTAGATCTACGCTAAATAAGAAAATGTCTCGTGCTGAACTCGTTTGTCTTATTTTCAAGGACCGCTTAGCACTTTAATTACCGTATTGAACGCTCATTTTGGTGAAGCAATTTTGTTACTTAAAACCTACTTATACGTACCGTACGTAACGTAATTAGATCTTTTATCTTGTTTTAATTTATTTTGTACAGTGTTAATCGGAGGAAATTATATACAGGAAAAATAGCGCTACAATATTTCTCCATTTTTTGTTACCTTATTTTTAAAAGTATTTATAAATAAGCTGCATAATGGTATGTTATCCAGCTAAGGGGAATGTAGCAGCCAAGTGGCGCCCCCATCAGTCAAAAAATTATTACTCGCTGAATACATCATCGAAAATTCGTTTTTACAATTGAAGTAGTTTAGTGTAGAATTGCTGTAGTTGTAGATAGAAAAAATGCCAAGTGGCAGTTTTTCGCACTTTTTCGATCTACAACTACAGCGACGTATAATTTACAGAGTTAATAGTTTCTGGTTAAACTACAGTACCTGTACTTCAATCACTAAAAACGAATTTGCGACAAATGTTGTATTCAGCTAGTAATATTTTACTGATCGGGGCGCTACTTGGCAGCTACAATCCCCTTAAATATTTTTAATTTTCAAGAAAACTAAGGAATAGCAACGATAAAAGTCTAAAAAGGTAAATAAATTACATAAAAACTAATAGAATATTCTTTATCAAATTGTCTTCGTTGAGTTTTTCATTCCCTTTGATTCCCACTTCTCCATCAGACTCAATTCCATTTTGTTCTCAGTTTAATTGACTTGACAAAGTAATGGAGTTGCCAAAATTAATTTGCATTGGTTTCAAAATAAAAAAAAGCGTAGCATCCCCACTGTAGCAACTCTTCCTGGTATCGACTAGAATTTGTGTGAGCATTTTTTTTTAGTATTCGTTCTGCATATCCGACACTGCAATAACGAAATAAACCTCCTGGGGATTTATAGCTCAACATTTTTAAACTATTATACAAGTATTGAAAATGTTAAATACAAATGAAATATCTGACTGAAGGCATTCGTTATAGTGAAGCTGCAATGAAGGTTGGCTTTCCAAACTAAGCAGTAAGCGAGGAAAAAATTCCACGAAAGAGGTTTGCTTCATTTTGCTAGCCTAGCACAGTGCAGATTTGCTATTGGTGGATTTATTCCTCGCTCTTCACTGAGCTATCTCGTATAGACCTGGTGGAAAGCCACCCAAAGGCATAAATCATTTGTGCAAATAATATCAAAATCAGCTATACCACCATGTCAATATTCTTTGCCATTCAACCGACATACATCAGACGAATTTCAAATCGCCGCGTCTGTGGGCCAAGTTAAACATGCTTCACATTTTGGCGTGAAGCGGTAAAGTCGATAGTTTTGGGTGCAATGCGGCTGCCAGATCGGGAGCACAGATTAGTGATATTTGTTTGGGAGTGTTCTTTTTTCAATTCACTTCATTCTTCTGAAAAAAATAGGAAATTCGTTATTGATGGAGGTTTCTGAATTCATATTTAAACTTTGACAGTTTTTCAAAAGATTTTGCCAGACTACTTAAGAGGCTGACAACACCTAAAAAATCAGACCTCTGCGGTCACTGTCGTTTCGTACAGAACTGAAAGAAAGGCAACGAGCCGAGGGACGTCGGATACGCCGCTCATCTTGAATGAAAATTAACATTTTT
Organism: Asteroscopus sphinx; assembly: GCA_949699075.1. Classification (NCBI taxonomy): domain Eukaryota; kingdom Metazoa; phylum Arthropoda; class Insecta; order Lepidoptera; family Noctuidae; genus Asteroscopus; species Asteroscopus sphinx. Next base: position 21,977,354 of record OX453013.1, read on the forward strand.
ATTTTATAAATAACTAAAAGCTTATTTGAAAAACAGAAACAACAAATGTTTAGATTATTGTCTTTCTCAAATGTTTTTTTAATTTTATTTATAATATTTAGTAAATAATAGAGATTGTTTGCTTTAAAGCATGTTTTAAGAGGTTAGTTTACAATTCTTTCCTATCGAGATAACTTCAAGAAAACGTGTTTTGGGCACAATACAGTTTCAGAAAATACGATCAAGATTAACATATATTTTTTTCACTGCCACAAACTGAATAGATACAGCTAAAAATGTTTTTAAAGGAAGCCTATTTGGGGTAATTGGCTGTTGTCAACGTCTTAAAGATCTCTTATAAAGTTTTGCCAAGCCGAGAAGCTAGAGGTGATTGATCACTACGTGTATCTTGGACATATTCTATCTTTCGAAAAAAGCATCTCAATAAGGAAATTTCCTCTATTTCTATTTTATATATTTTTAGCCTCCTCCTTTTCTGAAGTCGGTTAAAAAACAAGTCACAGAGTAACAATATGATACTGAATTTTTGCTTTTAAAGTTTTTACATATAATGTTAAAGGTAATAATATTTTTTTTAAACAATTAAGATTATAAAAATATTACATTCTACTGACCTCCAAAATTCACATGAGAAAATGTTCTGTTCTGCAGGCAAAGAAAGCTTTTCATGCATAAAAGACTAAACATGTTCAACGCTATTTGAATAGAAACTCTTTTTGGCTACACCGTTCGGTCTATTTATCATACAGAAGTTGCAAAAATTCTTGAAAACACTAAATACTTCTCATATTTTAGACAATAATATTTTAAATTTGTGCAACGCAGCCAAAGAGTTGAATCATTAATTTTTCAATAAAGATCTAAGGTTTCTGTTTCCATTGTTTTAGTTTTTATTAAGTTTACATTCAAACACATAAATAGGTGATCAACACAGACAAGTAGGTACATTTAATAGCGATTATAATTCGAGTTGATTAAGTTCATTTCATTACAATAATTCGGGTATCATGCTATATCCGCTGCTTTATTAGCGAAATAATATACGTTACTAAATTTTGTTTAACTTCTATTCTTTCGGTTATTAAAATTTTATTGAAATTTACAATAACACAACTTCGTTTTTCATTATTAGAAAATTATTTGCACTAAACTGTATCATCGAGTCAGACTTATCTTTATATTATCATTACTTTTCTATGTAAAATAGACCAAACTACACTGGCTACAGCTTATTCAGTTTCAAACTAGTAACAAGTTTATAAAATAATTTTTTACGTCCTCTTTTCTAATATCTGTTTTGTATTCTGTACACGTTTACAAGGTACGGCAAAGCTTACCATTGAAAGTCGATGTCGACTCGATTACTAGCTTCCGCTACACAAAAAATCCTGACATATATTCACAGCAACTCTAAGTTCTTCGGAGGTGCGACAAATAGAAATATGAGGACTCCTTTCATCCGCGGCGTGACACCCCGTCTCAAAGCTCCTTTGACTATAAAATATGTCTTATTGTGCTTACATTTTACTTTAGTACAAATCTGGGGATGTCATAGCCTTTGTGATTTACTCAGTCGAGCGCAAAAGGCAAGTGTTGCGATGGTTGGAATAACGAAAGGAAGCTTCATTTTCAAAACAGACATTTTAGTAGTAGTAGAGCTCCTTTGTGAAAGAGCTAGTCCGGGGAAGTACTACCACCGTACCTACTTCTCCGCCAAACAGTGATGCTTGCATTGCTGTGTTTCGGTCTGAAGTGTACGGGTGCCGGTGAAATTACAATCACATGAGACTTTCCATCTTCATGTCTTAGTTTGGCGAACCGAATTGCGGGACCATTTAGGCAACCGTCTAGGTGATATTGAAGTTGTTATGGGCAAAGGTAATCGCTTAACATTAGGTGGGCCTTTAGCTCACTTCGCTATCCTATAATCTACTACTATTATAAAATTGTTAAATGTCAGTTGTCTGTTTGTTTGTTTGTTTGTTCCAGCATCATTATAAAACTACTAGACCGATTTTGTTGAAAGGGTTTGTGACTAAAAACTTATGATTTGACTTAAAAACTGGTATGTATTTTACCTCGCTACGATGACGGGAACCGGTGATTTTTAATTATATTTTTCTACAACATTTTGCATACATTAAGGTGAATAAGGCGCTCATATCCAGCTGTCATTCGCACGCATGCGCTCTAGCGCGCGCCTCCATAGAGAAAATACGGCTGCTAAAGATATTGCATTAAAAACTTTTTGGTCGGGCCGAATTGTACAGAGTAGAAAAAAAAATCCTGTCGTATGTGGGTGGTGCCATCTTGGAAATGCAGTCTTTTGAGCCAACCGAAAATCAGAATCTTTCGACTTACAGACAAGGACCGGAAGCTACCTCTAAATTGCGATTTCTCTAATTTTTTGTATGAAAAGCAATAAAATTTAGAAGTACCTAAACGTTGTTATATTGTATCCATCTTAATATACGAATAAGCATAAAGTTATCTTGGTGTAACTAAAAAAATACTATTTTCAGTCTACAATTTTTAATTACCTTCTTCTTCAAGTATATTATCTTATCTTCTTAACTATTATAATCTTAACTATTATAAAATTGTTAACGTCTGTTTGTTTGTTTGTTCCAGCATCACGCTAAAACTACTGGACCGATTTTGATGTTTTTTTTTTGTTTGAAAGCTGATGATCTGACTTAAAAACTGGTATGGGTTTTGAGAAAGAAAGAAAAAAAGAAAAAAATTAATTCGTGGGTTGCGTACTCACCCGACAGATCGAAGCTTCTATGCATTTGCACGAGCGGATAGTAATGTACGATGGAGTGGAGTGGAGTGGAGTGGACAGGGGATGGGACTGGGGATGGGACTGGGGACGGGACTGGGGACGGGACAGTAGACGGGACAGTAGACGGGACAGGGAACGGAACATGGGACGGGAAATGGGACGGGACATAAGACGGGACATGGGACAGGACAGTGGGACGGCACATGGGACTGGACATAGGATGGGACATGGGACATGCGACGGAACGATAGTGATAGAGTGAGATAGTGGGACAGTGGGACAGTGGAACAGTAGGACAGTGGCAGTGGGACGGTGGGACAGTGGGGTAGTGGGGCAGCGGGACAGCGGTGCAGTGGGCCAGTGGGGCAGTGGGATAGTGGGGCAGCGGGGCAGTGTGGTAGCGGGGCAGCTGGGCAGCGGGGCAGTGGTTTACCGGGGCAGTGGGGCAGCGAGGCAGTGGAGCAGCGGGGCAGTGGGGCAGCGGAGCAGCGGGGCAGTGGGTTACCGGGGCAGTGGGGCAGCGGGGCATTGGGTTACCGGGGCAGCGGGGCAGTGGGGCCGTGGGATATTGGGGCAGCGGGGCAGTGGGGTAGCGGGGCAGCGGGATAGTGGGGCAGTGGGGTAGTGGAGCAGCGGGGCAGTGGGGCAGCTGGGCATTGGGGCAGTGGGGGACTGGGGCAGTGGTATAGTGGGGTAGCGGGGCAGTGGGGCCGTGGGGCAGCGGGGCCGTGGGGCAGCGGGACAGTGGGGCAGAAGGGCAGCGGGGCAGCGAGGCAGTGGGGCAAAGGGGCAGCGGGGCTGTGGGGCAGCGGGGCAGTGGGGCAGCGGTGCAGTGGGGCAGTGGTATAGTGGAGCAGCGGGGTAGTGGGGCAGCAGGGCAGTGGGGCAGCGGGGCAGCGGGACATCGGGACAGTGGACTGGAATGGACTGGACTGGACTGACGTGGGTTAGCAGAATTTAACGCGAGCGGAGCCGCGGGTAAAAGCTAGTATAAAAATAAAAATAAAATACAATCATTGTAAATTCTTCTCAAAACCTACATTTTGTTGCAGCGCCATCACGCCATTAAGAATATGTCGTTTGTAAAAAAGAAATGATCTTTGGAGATTTTGGCGCAGCTATACACAAATACGCCTCCGAGAACTAAGTTCTTTGTCGTTTAACACGCATCTCTCAGGAACTGTTTATCTTCCCGGGATAAAAAGAAACCCATATTTTAATCCAAGTTTATAGTTTATCTGTGTGCCAAATTTAATCCAAGTCCGTTCAGCCATTACAGTGTAAAGAAGTAACAAACATACTTACATACAACTCACAGACTTTCGCATTTATAATATTAGTGTGATTATTTATATATTTTCATGTAATTTGTATTTTTATAAACATACTGGTGATTTTTATCGATATCTTTTATTTGATAACGACCTCAAGAATGAAATACACCACATCACTAGAAGCTACTTTAACGTTGTTGCTGTTCGTGGGATAAAATTTAATAAATTTATTGTTCCACGAAGAGCAACCGTCAAAAATATTGAAAGTAGCTGTTCCTGGAATGCCTCATAAAATTGGTTATGTATATCGAGAAAGGACTTGTAATGGAGTTCCCGGAGCTCCTCTATTTTGTGCAGAGGATGGCCACCGTGTGGTTTTAGTCGGTAAGAGTCCGACATACCCCCCCGCCGTCCCCAGTAGGTATGCGTTTCTTTATTACCTAATTGTTTGTCCATTCTACTACTTCATTTACCACCTTATTACAAAATCGGGTTTAATAATAGGTTTTGTTTAGGCCAGGCTTAAATACCTTTTATGTATGGAGTCTGACGTTTACTCCGGTTTAAACATGGGTCTAGACCTGGTCTTAGCTTTTGTAATAGGTTTTATTGATTGAACTTGAGATTTTTACTATAAATGGGTACTTAAAATTTAAACTTAAATTAGCCTGTATAGACAATAGATCGGGGATCCCTGTAGCTTCACGCTTCAGAGAGCATTGTAATTAATCGATAATGCTAATGACAACACCAAGGATCAAGGACTTGATTGCAGTATTCCCAACTCAATCGAAGAAATAATTAGATGTGTTGAGCGTTGATATGGAAATCACTGATTGCTATGCAAGGCTTTTATAAGATCAACTACAACTTTGTGTTTATATTCCGAAACAAGAGGATACGCGCTCCATCGAACCCATTTAAGCAAACAATTTATTTGAAAAAGATAGAGAAACATAAAAGCGAAGTAGTGTATTCGATTTCGAACTTTATGGACTTGTGAGTCAGGACTAGAATCGCAGATGCATACATATATTTTAATTTCACGTTTCATATACAAAAAGCCGTGTGTAGCTGCGCATCGAATGACAACGACACAACACGAACACTCAACGGAAATGTCACTATGTATTTGTGCGCCTCGAACTGTGCCTCGAATATTGTATGAGAATAGAAAACATAGTATGATTTGCTACCGGTTAAAAACATAAATGTTTTGGTATTGTAGATAAATAAATGTTTTTAGTATGATTTGCTACCGGTTATGTGGGGCTCGCTCCCACTAAAAACTCCGCCGTGTACCTACTCTCGCCTTGATGGATGAGCCACGAGAACTGCAATGCATGGCATTCGTGACCCATCCAGCGTAGCCCATTTTCGAATCCCTCTTCCTATAATGACGCCCCTTAGGCGATGTCCGGGCACATGGTACGTAGGTACCATGTGCCAGGACATTTAACATAACTTTTTCGCCTTGTCAAGTGTATGTTTTATTGAACTTGTATTGTCTAACGAGATGGTTATTTTCATGTCTGTGCTTTAAATTTATTTAAATAATGAACGTGTAGCAGTCCTCATTGCTTTGAATGTCTTCAAGGGCTTCATTATAAAGAAAAAAAGGAAAGCATTCAACAATCCAGTATTACACCAAATACACGTATAAATAAAGAAGAAAATCACTCTCACGAGACCTTCATACTTGAGGACTCTCCCCAATAACCTTGTCCTTTATTCGTCTTAAAAATACCAAGCCCCACACTCTAAACGTTACATCCATAAAATGAAGAGGCCCATGACGCAAATAAAGGTTTTCATAAAGAAAAAGAAACGTGCCGATTCCGGCGACGGTAACTTTTGACAGTCGTTGATATGGGATTGGAAGCTACTGGACATGGCATGCACGGAAATTGGATAATCATAAATATTCAACCCTTCGTTTACTAGAAAATAATAAGCGGACATGTAAGTGACATGGGACATCATAACATTCAATATTTAAACGAAAACGGAATATGTTTGAGATTTTGCGGTCCTTCGTAAAGTTTACAAGTGAATTTGTTTCACTTTTCGTGGAAAGGGTTTCTTTTTTGCTTGTTCACCCCTTTGACAAATGATTTGTGTTTCAGATAATTATGAATTCAATTCATGATGATAAAAAATTCTCTCAACTAAAAATGTTGCTTTTGACAGAAGTCTTCTCCGTTGCATTAAACAAATACGCTGGAGTTTGTAAGTAGATTTTAAACTTTTCGTTGTAATTTATTCCTTTTGTTAAAAACCTTGAAGGAACAGTAATACCCCACTAGACAAGACTCAATAAAGTTTTTCTGAAGATTGTCATTTTAGCAGTTTTTTGCAAGGATTTTTTTTATAAATTCAAAAAGTATTCGAATCGATGTTTTGGAGCAATTTGGATAAGGTCCAGCAGGCGTAGCATGACGACTGTAGACAAAGGTTTTATCTATGAAAGTATAGACAAAATGACATTTTTAGTTCTACACAATGTAATTTTGTCTACTTTTCCCTAGACTAATCTCTTGTCTACAGTGTTCACACAACGCCTGCTGAAGTAGTGTGAACAGTACGCCACAATCATGGTTCGTCCGGCTTCCTTATCCAATCCACCTTAAACTATTGAACATACCGACATACACACGACTATACTTATTTAAGTTATTTACTGAACTTAATCAGCCACCCTTCTCACGTCTTATATTTTTGTGTGCTTCTTCTACCGCGTCTTCAGCTCGTTTGGTCATTCTTACCTCAGCGGTCAGATTGTTCTATGCTGATACATTTAGTTTGTTAGAATGTATTCCATACAGTATGTTTTAATTGATAAAAAATCGGCTTCTATTTATTTTCATTGAACACATCAGAACAATCTCGCAAGTCTTGAAACTCTCTTCCGAGAATGTACGTTGTAATTGATCGTATTACGTTAATCTTAACCTTCTTCAACACTTTCCCTCTATATTATTTCCAATAATAAATTATTTTTATTTAAGCGCTCGTAAACCTCCCAAGCGATATAATACCGACATTAAACGCGACTTCCGAGTTATTTATTGATCTCGTTCGGCGTCGTTTGGCTTAATTAATATTTTTATTAATTTATTATGTTGTTGTTACAGGTAATTCGGTTAAGCATCTTAGAAAGTCGGAAGTATGTATAACTCCAATCTGTAAGTACGTTTCCCTTCTTGCAATATTTTAATTGGTTGATCTATGCGAAGTTCTAATTCTATGTTGAATATCAGTATCTTTATCACAAAATAAAGAATATATCTCTCCGTGTCTATATATAGATTAACTGCCTCAGATACATTATAAAGATAAATCATTTATCATTATAAAAAATGTTAATTGAGAAATAAAGATCATACCAACACATACAAGACGTTCCAAGCTTACGTTTGCAAATGAATAATAACTTACTGTTCATTTGTTTTGGACTTACAAGAAAAGGTATTAGAGGTGATTTATGTGTTTCGTTATTGTGGATCGCCAATCGATCGCTCTCTCGGAAACTCCCTTCATTATCTCGGCTTGAGTGTACGACTTTGAAGGCCTTTATACAACTTGGTCTATAAATCTAGTTTGGCAATTTCCATAGAATTATTATTCATTGCGACCTAGTATCATGTAACTTGCACAAATCGAGGCCGGAACTTTTGTACTTTGCCCTCATTTAGATTCAAGTTGGGGCTCAAAAATTTCACAGATATAGAACATTCACATTTCACTAGCAGGCCGGAGTGTAACGGAGAAAATTATTGCATCTTGTACACTTGACTGAGGCACACCAAAGGATGGACGTAAAAGTATAAGAAAGTATAAAAACTGACGCTTTAATTCCTTTGTAAAAACGTGCCTGACTGGAATAATGTTTTCAGTATCCATTAAATGAATTCGTCTTGCACTTATTTACATCACAGGAATGACAGAATTAATGAACAGGTAGCAAAGCTTGATGCCAGCCGCTATAAAAACAGTGCAACAGAATAACAACCCTGTCACTTTTCTATTTTCTGCAATCACTTTGTGAACAAGAGCATACTTTATTTATTTCATTCGCTGTATTGAATCAATATCGTTTAAAATTAAAATCGTAGTTTCGCTGCGGCTACCGCTTTCAGATTTGTGGAAAAAAAAATACAGTGGAGAAAGTGATAAAGCGCTTTCAATACTAACCGTTTTGCAGTTCCCGCTTCTGTGCTTTTCGTTTTGTCTGCGGGATTTCTCAATCTGAATATTTGATACCTACTTACTCTTTCCATTATATATATCCATATATTTGTCGGATTGTTTTATGGCTGAATAGTAATGTTTAAATTTCCCTTTGCACTTTTAAAATATTTTCAAATCGTTATTTACTAGTTCTCTTCTGTTTCAAGAAATACATCAAAATTATCAATATGACTTGGAAACTCGTTGGACGTAATACGTTTGATCTCAAAGGAAACTGAATTTGTTATATTACGCGTAGTAACTAAGTGAAAGTTGGAAACAAACGTGATATCAGGGAGGCGGAATGTCGGAGCTCCCTCCAGGTACCGGCAAACACCGAACACTCAAATTACATTGTTGCCAACATGACTTTTTAAGGCCTCGTTATATGAGGATTTTTTCCATGCTTGTGAAAGGTTTTGAGATGAGAACAGCGAGAAATGCTATTAAATAATGGTATTATGATTTTGTGAGGTACGAAATGATATCATCCTAACTTTGTTTAAATGTTGTAATTTCATAATAATCCTTGATTATATTTTACGTTAAAACCTGCATCAACAATGTTGAAATAATTTTGTAGAAGTATCTATAATAATATACTTTAGTTTTTGGAGTCTTTGCCCATAAACATTATTTCTGGTTCTAATAACATAGTAACTTTTATCACTTTTATTCCTTCTACATTTTATTTTCACATAATATTCTTATAATTTTTCACAAAACTAAGTTTGCCACGCCTTTGGCCTTATCATTTCTTTCATAAGTGATTTAAGAAAGCGAAATTGTGCCGCAACCCTGACATTTCAAGTTCTCAAAAAAGAGGCGAATGAAAAAGGGACTGAGTCAAAAATTAAGTGACAAGAATCTAGACTTTATATGAAACGCCTTTTATATCTCACCTTGAACAAGAAGTTACAGATAAAACTAATAATTTACTAGAAGAGTAGTCCTTTTCATGGAACAAAGCGACTTGACTTAAATTCCTAGTACTTCCAGAAAATTCGTCTCAAGTAAAATGAATTTCTGGCGTCAAACATTTTGACCTTCTATTACATATGAAATCATTGTCACGCATTCCTCGAAATTAAGATTACAATGTTGAACCAAAATATATTAAACTTGCTTATTTCTACTGCTCAAAAAATTTGCTCCCTCTTAAAATAAACATAAAAACTGTTAAACATTACGGCTGTAAAAGAAAATTGTGCCTCACAATGCTTATTACCATCTAAGAACACTGTCATACCCGTCTACATAATATTACACAGGATTACAAGCTCTGCGGGATTGCCGTGGAAGTAATTACTTGGACAGTTCGCCCGCTTGGCGCGGACACGGCAGGCGTTTGCAGCTGAAATTAGTTAAAATAAGAACAGGAGGGGAACAATTTTTTTCCACCGAGGGTACACGCGCCACAGCTTTGGATGTGACGCTTCTGTTTTCGTTTCGCTGTTTAGTTTCGTGTTCATTTACGCTTTGTTTATGCTTTCGGTTTTCGTAGTCCTTTTTCGTGTGTAGGTAACTTCTGAAAACTACCTTTTTACCTTTTTCAATGATGTACTGCTGTCATTGTTTTACATAATAAGCTTTTATTGGTCTTCGGATTATCACAACTCTGTCTCATTTAGACAAACGAGGCGTCCATAATATCATTGAGATTACTTTTCGAACCCATAAATTAATGGATTCCAAGAATATCAATAACTCATTTTATCCTGTCATTCTTAATATCGCTCTGGATTTTAATAACATTTTCCTGTGTTCGATCATGTCGATACCTATAAATAAGTAATTAACTTGAAGTGACGCGTAACACTTCCAACATGTCTAAAGTTCGTCGCGAGCTAGGTGATTTGATTAGCCGGACGAAAGCCCCGACAGAATTCGATTAAGTCAGACTGACGATGTCGCCTAAAGTTTGGACCTTCATAAATCGGTTACCCACTGGAACAGTTGGTGGTCGAATTCTACGGAATTCATAAAAACTTGTCCGTAACATTAAGTGTGAAATAAAACATTATTTCCTCTACGTCCGACTGCTTCAATGTTAATTTCGACCTATACAATGACTTCCTATTTGGGCGAACGTCGAAACTTTGCAGACATTTAGCTCCCAAGCTCAGTTTGTACAGCTTCGTCAAAAACTTTATGAAAAGGTATTACTGGTGCGGCCTTTACAGTATAACGGATGTTCACGTATTAAAAGTTTTGATGAAATTACGAAAGTGGCCTGTAGCTCTATCCTTCTTTGTTTAAATGTGTTTGTCTATACTAATATTATAAAGAGGAAAGATTTGATTGTTTGTTTGTTTGTTTGTTTGCATTGAATAGGCTCCGAAACTACTAGACCGATATGAAAAATTCTTTCACCGTTGGGAAGCTACACTATCTCCAAGTGACATAGGCTATATTATATTTTCAAAAAAATTAGGGATCCTTACTAAAACACCAATATATACTTATACTAATATTATAAAGAGGAAAGATTTGATTGTTTGTTTGTTTGTTTGTTTGCATTGAATAGGCTCCGAAACTACTAGACCGATATGAAAAATTCTTTCACCGTTGGGAAGCTACACTATCTCCAAGTGACATAGGCTATATTATATTTTCAAAAAAATTAGGGATCCTTACTAAAACACCAATAATGTAACACAAGGTGTAAAAAAATTACCTTAAAATTCCTTACATCGTGTGCGCTGCTAAAACTATTGATGATAGAACAAAATAATGTATTACGGCTATGCAGAAAACATCATTATCTACAAAAAATGTCGCGATAGCATATGTCTAACTATTATAGTTTCGTCACAAAAAGTGATATTTTATTTATAAAATTTAATTAAAATGACGCCTCTAGAAAAGGCTCTTTATTTTTACCTTGGTATTAATCCTTATCAAAATAAATTACTTCATATTCAAAACTGCTTCAATATCTTTATATAACTTTTTGAATTATTCAATTCGGACTTTCCATTCGAAAGATATCACGAGTTTAAAAATGTAAGTATTAGAAAAAAGTTGCGTGGTCGCCGCTCACTCCGCTCGGCTAACTATGCGATGTAGGCGTCACTGGCGTACGGGGGGGAGTCAATTCGCAGACATTTCTACACCACGAAGTCCCACAATACTACACGGGCCAACTTTATAACTTTTTTTTTTTAACTTTTTTTACTTTTACTCTTTTTTAGTAACTTGACGCAAAAAGAAGTGTGTATATGTTAAAATTTATAATGTTTAAATATTTTTTTAATTACCCGTGCGGAGCCGGGACGGGCAGCTAGTAGTTCATAAAACATTTGACATTGATGCATGAGCCAAATGTATTTGAATATAAGACGATAAAACAATTCTTTAACAAAAAGGAGGCAGAAAACTATTTTTTTCTGATTAAATTTTATGTGAGTTCAAAGACAACTTTTCGGGCCATTTTTCCTGAGGCATTCTAAGGCTTTGTAAGTTATAGTAAGTACCTACGAAGTATTCAAGGACTTCTCTTTTTCCACCTTAGTCAAATTTAAACGAAACATGGTCTCCTTTGTTTGCACACCGAAATGAGATTGTGAAAATACATTACTTTGGTACTAAAATTAAGTGTTGTATATTCACAAATTACGAACTAGAAAATGTTGTTACAACTCTATTTAAATACATTTCATTTCTAAATTTCATCTTATTTAGATGTAAAATAACCTTACAGCAATGGGTCATCTCAGGGATAAGTAATAGGCTCAAATAGCAACAATTCAAACTTAGTATTGTCCCCAAAATTTTCATATTTCCACAAGTATATTTATTTTTGTATCACCAAATGGGATCACAATCCGTAAATCCATTTTCTTTCGGTGAGTCCATAAATCGATTATGCTGAGGTGTATTCAGAGGTTTATTTCCATCAAAACTTCTCCCCGATCGCTTCCGTAGCAAAACCTTCACTTTCTTTAGATTTATGGATGGACAATAGGGGTATATGCTTATGTATTGGTGTGGATTGGAAATGTATACCGAAACTTTTTTTTGTGTTAAAATTACTGATCATATAGGTTCTACTACTGTACTTTCGCCCTTTTAACTTGTTTTTTTTAAATGTTTGTATCTCTAATTACATCTATTTATTCAATATCCCTAACTACATCAACCATCCTCCTGCACATAATATTTGTTTTTATCTGTCGTCTCTAAGAAAAGTATCATGACACCCATTTTAGTTTTGTAGTCTTTAATGTATAATCGACCATAAAATTGCTTTGCCATCCTAAAGTTGAATATCATTTGTACGGTCGATCGCACGTGTGGCAACAGTTTGACATTGACAGCGTCTTTATTTCGTAAGTAGTAAGGGCGGTTTTCTAATTCAAGTATTACCACTGTCATGCAGTCGACTGTACATCACAAACTGATGCTCTGTTTTCTCTTTCAAAACCAACAGTTACTATTGTCATCCTTAGTGATTTTTTTTAATTATCTGGAATTATTCGTAAAAATTGTTAAACTATTTCGGGGTCGGGTCGACTATACCGACCCCCAAGACCCCAAGTATTAATTATAATTAGTTCTATAAATATCTCCTCGACCTTCGACCTGTTACTCAAATGCCAGTGTAAAGTCGATCAATAATTTCATTCTTCACTGCTGTACATAAATCATCATCATTATTTCAACCGAAAGACGTCTACTGTTGTCCATAGGCCCCAAACATCGCCACAACGACAGGTCCTGCGCTTCCCGCATCCAGCGTCCCGCGACCTTCACACCAGGTCATCGGTCCACCTTTACTGAATATCTTAAGTTGGAAATCAATTAACCATTACCTATAACGCTCCCTAAATCTATTTCATCCCCGATCTTTATGATCCTCTTTACATAAGCATCCTACAAAATTATGCGCTCCAAACTTTTTATTACAAACTTTGATATGAACTTTTAACAATAAAATATTTCCTGGTGGAGACAGATATTATTTTCCTCTTGGACGTAGGATGAAATTGGATGATATTAGATCCCCTCAACTTCTCATAGTTAGCGTGACGAAGACTTTTACCAAGGACCTTTCTGATTCGCCAATTTCTGATGGACAGATGAATTAATCCACTGTAATTTCACCACCTATTCCCCAGATGTTACATAATATGTCCGTGACTACGCAGATTATAAAATTGCAATTCAATTCAATTCAATTCATTTATTTGCCAGAATGTAGGTGTACAAGTATGATCTTAAATATAAATGGCCCATTTACATTCTACCATTACATATGGTGTGCAAATATACATTATGACGAGCATTTAATTCTTATTTTAAATAACTAATAGGAACTCAATAATTGTGTTTTATAAATGATTATTAACAAGAGAAAAAATAATGAGTTATACAATGTCAGTTCATGAGATAAATTCTAATATACTTATTGTCAGATCAAATGTATTGTGAATTGTAATTAATAATGTCCATAATGAATTAATATTATAATGTCAATCTTGATTAAAAAGTACCTAAATTTGAACATTTAAATTTAATTATGATAAGGTATATACCAGCATTATTAATATAATTTTCCTTCTCGATATGACATAAATTCATTGAGATCGTAAAAACATTTTTCTTTTAGCCATTGGGTCAACTTTTTTTTGAACATGGTCAAAGGTAAATCTTTAAAGGCGTTGGGTAACTGGTTATATACCTTTATAGCATTTATGAACGAGTTCCTTTTATGCAGTTCGAGCCTGCACAGTGGAAAATAGAGCATATATTTATTTCTAGGGACTACCTTCCGTTTGATTACATCTATATGCTTATCAAAATATTCCGGATATTGTTTTACAAATAGGCACAATTCCTTAATATACATACACGGTAATGGCAATATATTGTACTTCTTAAACAAGGGCTTACAGCTATCCATATACCAGGCTCCACATATTGCACGCACACATTTTTTTTGTACTCTAAACGCGTTTATAATATCCACCGAATTTCCCCACAATAGAAGACCATAAGAAAGTACGGACGAAACGTATCCGTGATATGCACAAAGAGCAGCTTCTGTTGAAACTGTGACTCTTAATCTTTTTATTGCGTAGGCAAATCTATCGAGTTTGTCACAAACGTAATCGACGTGTGTTTTCCAGTTGCAATTCTGATCCAACTGTATACCCAAAAATTTTGTACTTGCTACTTGTTCGATGATAGTATCATTATATTTAACACTTAACGTCAATGGTTTTCTTTTATACGTTTGAAATTGGATCATTTTAGTTTTCTCCATATTAATTTGTAAATTATTATAATGTAGCCATTGTATTATATTGTTTAATGCTTTATTTATCTCTAGTTCATAAGAATCTGCGTTTTCACATTTCACAATAAGAGTTGTGTCATCCGCAAACAAGATTGTTTTATGGCAAGTGATATTTGGAGGATCATTGATATACATGAGGAAAAGAAATGGTCCCAATACACTGCCCTGAGGTACCCCAAAATTATTTTGTTGGTAGTCACTTCTGTATAACACCTTTTTGTCTTTTTGGATTTTGGAGATTTCCACACATTGTTGTCTGTCATTTAGGTAGTCTCTCAACCAGTCGTTCGCTTTACCTCTTATTCCATATTTTTCTAGCTTGTGTAAAAGCAATTTGTGGTCCACAAAATCGAATGCCTTGCTCATGTCTAGGAAGATCGCCGCAACTGGTAAGCCATCATCTATAGCCTGAGTGACAATTTTGATCAAATTGAAACATGCCAATGAAGTGGTACTATTTTGTCTAAACCCAAATTGTTCCTTTTTAAGTATATGATGGCTTGTCGTAAATTCTTGAAGCCTTCTCAACATAATTTTCTCAAAGATTTTTGACATGATTGGTATCAGCGTTACTGGTCTGTAATTATTCATGTCAGATGTTTCGCCTTTTTTAAAAAGTGGCTTCACTATTGATTTTTTCAATATATTTGGGAAGGTACCTTCCTCAAAAGACAAGTTTATTAGATAACACAGCGGTTGACATATGTATGGCGCACATAATTTAATTACATTGGTTGTTATATTATCGAATCCTGCTGCGTTTGTGTTATTAAGACTTTTAAACTAAAAGCACTAAAAGTCTTTAGCATATCCCAATCATAAGTCATCAACTCAGCCTATCGCTCTCCCAAGTTGCGCCATAACACTCGGTCCTCTGCTTTCCGCATCCAGTCCCCCCCAGCTACTTTAATCAGGTCGTCTGTCCACCTAGCTGGGGGGTTCCCTACGCTGCGTTTGCCGATTCGCGGTCTCCACTCAAGGACTCGTCTGCCCAACGGCCATCGGTCCTTTGACAGACACTTAAGTCAAGCAAGACTCAATGGTACAAGTAGTAACATTCAGTTCAACTTTGTCACCGAAGTATCAGAATTCAAGAATCAGTCAGCTTAAAGGGAGCACATTCAGTAGGACATCAAAATGAGCGAAACGTTTCAACCTCACATAACTGTACTACAATTTGCTTATACTGAAGGTCACACGTCTGAAATTGCTTTTGAATATGGTAATCTTCACTGTATTCACCACCCACACCAATCTCAGATTTATTTCATAACGACACTATTCCTTATCACATTACAGCGTTGTTCGACTGATATTTCAAAGGAATCTGGGAGGCAGTTCTAGCCTTCATTGAAATTGTGTTACTAAAAGATATAGAATCTTATTCCATGTGAAAATGTTGTCCACATTTCTCAAAAAAATTGTTTCAATACTCGATAACACTTCTATAGCCTGAATCAATCATTCTCCAATATAGGAACGGTGGCATTAAGATGTTCTAAACCTTTCTATTTTTCAAATAACGCCCATTTATAATATTTTATGCAATCTTTTTCTAGGTTTATACTAAACCTCTTAACGGATCATTGTATTATTCATCATTATGAACAACTTTTATTATGTGACCAACACTGAAATCACGAAAAAAATATCTGCTGTTCCCTATATTTTGTCGATCTATGTGAACACAAGTGAAGGGATCATCTGTTTTTTTTTGCGTTTTCAGGGTTGGTTCCATGATAAAACTTGTTCATAAGGATGAGTACAATGACCGCTAAGAGGTTTAGTGTAAACGATGAATAAGGTTGTATAAGGTGTACTATTATTGCTGAAGTCCTTTTAAGAGATGAATGTTCTCATCATAACGATCAACTTTTACTATAGGAGCAACCCTGAAATTGTGCAAAAAACAGCTGTTCCATAAATTTTAGGTGTCTCGTAGGGCACCAGTGCGTGAACCATTTGGATGATCATCGATGCTGTTTTGAACGCAGGGTCACTAAAATTGAATTTTGAAGCATATCTTAACAGCGGTTTGTTTTTTAGGTTTAATTTATTGTATTTTAAGCCTATACCACACACACCTATAGCATATTCCTGTTTTTTTTGGGCCTTAAAATAGATTAATGCAACGCGATGCAACGCAATGTTTACAAGTAGATATATCACTACTGGTGAAGGTCGCGGGAATCCGCTGGATGCGGAAGGCGCAGGACCGGTCGTTGTGGCGATGCTTGGGGGAGGCCTATGTCTAGCAGTGGACGTCTTTCGGCTGAGATGATGATGATGATGATGATACTTATCACTGACACCTCATGTTTTACGAGATACATTAGTCATAAGCACACGATGTAATTGACATATCTGGACGGTAAAAGTACTTGTAAAATAAATAAAAAAGACACGAAAGACCTATTCGCTGACATTTATGAAAAAAAGAGAAACATTGTTCAGTTTTTAGTACCTAAAATTTGTCTCCATCGGCAAAGATTTTTTAAAGCTAATTATATCTACGAGTACACAGAACTAAATAAATTCAATGTTTTTTTTTTCCCTAAAGTACACCCATAATATATCTTCTATATCTTCTCATGGGTGTCGTAAAATACGACTAAGGGATTCACCAGAGGATGGGCAGCAGCGTTCTCCGAGTATTTAACCAACCAACTGCGATCGCAGACCCGGCCACCAAGCGTGGCGATTATGGCATATCCCCTTGGGGGAGGCCTATGCCCAGCAGTGGACGCCTTTCGACTGAAATGATGATGATGATGATGATGACACGCATAATATGATTTGTTACTGAAATAGTACATTATGTCAGTATATTGTGTTTTATTTGGAATCTTCACAATACCTATTTACACCTCGCGAAATATCGCATGCCAATGGGCCATAAGCTCGTCGGCCGTTACATAAATGGCACATAGATAAGAGCAAACGACACTTACGCTGCATTTCAACGGTTATACGTTCCATATCAATTGTTATTGAAAATACGCGCCATTTGATATAGATTTGGCATGTGAAAAAATATTTGGCCGTAAAAATATGTTTTTTTTTTGTAAAAAAACCTAAATACTTCACGTTTTAAATTATGTTCTAATTGACCAAGCGAAATGAGGCCTCTGAATTAACTAACTAGGCCGTTCAGCGCTTTGCACGTCTGTCTATCTGTCAGACCCATATAACTCCAATCCGAATAATGTAATTACTTTAAAATCTCACATAACACGTAAAACTTTAGGCCAAAGCTTGAGGGTGGAATCCATACATGCAAAGAGGGGGCAAATTTTTTTGTTCTACTGCATTTGGAGTATCGTTGAAAAGAACTTTTTTAATAGAGTATAAAACTCTTTTTAGAAATATTCTAGGTCATGTTGGCATCAGAAGTCGCTCTTTGTCAGAGACATGACAATGTCTCTGCTCTTTGTAGACCTATTTTGTGCAGGGGTCCAGCTGAAAAACGGCTCCACGTCAAAATTTGTCACTATCCTGTACTTAAACAACAAATACTAAAACTTATCAATTATCAGTGAGATGAAAAGTTATAAGCGTAAAAGCAAAAACATTTTTTCACTATCCCTTTCTGGCCAGTCTTTGATTTGAACTCAGCTGTACAAGCAAGGGTATATACAACGTGTTATTGAAATAACTGAAAACCTCTTAAGGGGTCATTGTACTCATCATTATGAAAAACATTTATTATGGCAGCAACCCTAAAATCGCGAAAAAAAACAGCTGTTCCCTGCATTTGTGTTCACATAAAATAAATAAATATCATTGGGACATTGAAACTAAAAAAAAAAAAACATAACAGCTACTTCAACAATGTCGTCACTCTACCTCTTGGATGGCCTACCTCTTCCTCTTTTCTTATATAGTGGGTACAGTGGCGTGCATTCCATATAGGCAAATAAGCAATGCCTACCTCGTTAGAATTTAATATTAACTATTACTAAATCAATTAATCAGCGTATTAAAAAAAAACAGTTAACATATGTACTCAATAATAATGTATGAATTCAATGCAAAACGTACCTCAATGTGCAATGTGCGTTCGCACGATTGCCTGTCACGTTCACACACACAATCAAACCTTTTTGGTAATTATATACACTATTATACACACACACAACTTTAGGCTAATACCCGAAGTCATACGACAAAAAAATGAATCACGATATGGCTATGCGTAAATAACTAACATTTGACATTTCGCAATTTAGCCGTCTTATCAAGCGTCACCTGCTTCTGAAAACGTCGCAGGTGACATAACTGAACGTAGCCCTAGTGGCAATAGTCGTGGGTTGTCCGTAACGTTTTTTACACGTAACTGTTATGCGTTAGTAGTTTTGAATCCTATTATTTTGTAACTAGATATTCCATACAAAGTGATCGTTATAATAAAACTAAACCCAACATTTGAAAAATAGCGGCGAAATAAAGATAATTATTGTTTTATTGAAATTACTGCATTTAAGTGTTCACATTTATAATTTGTAAATGGTATTCGAAGGGTCGAATAAAAAGATTACAATATTTATTATTATTTTGATGATTGTTTGTACATTGCTACACATTCATCGTAAAATAATGAAGCTCAATATACGCTCATAACAAAATAACGATAAATAGATTTATAACGTTCTTTAACTAATGTAATAACGAATGGTGTATAATAGTTGTAGAAAATCTATTGTTTTCGTGCTCCGAAAATCTATTGTGTAACTTTGTACGTAAAATAATCGTTACATCACTATGCCAACGTACTACGTATTCGATTATCACCCTCGTAAATATTTTCTCAAACCGACGTTAAATAACGCCCAACTCATAGATTTACTATGGCCCAACTCTAATTGGCTGTTGACACTTGACAGACCTTGACATATGCGTGACGAATTGCATAAATCGTGTAATAATTAGTTCGTTTTATTGTGAATTGTGAAGTTTTTTGTAAAAATATTGATGTAAACATGGATAAATTAGAGTGCTCGGTTTGTGGGGAAGACTATGCTTAGAGAAATTACGAGAAACCCATTCAATCAGTTTTCGTTTGTTGACAAAACAAAAAAGTGCATTTCAGTAGACAAACACATCAAAATCTGTATTTGACTCAAGAAAAGCTAAAATGTTATGACTATTACATAACACGTTAATACAACTGTAACTGGGTGTCGTCATTCAAATTTAATAGTCTTTTGCTAGTGTCTCTTACTTTTAAACGTCGTTGTTGTCATGTTTTCGTGTCTGTTTTGTATGAAATGTGTGTAGGTAAGTATCAGATTTTTTAATAATTTTACACTATAGTAACATGCTCCGTCTGCTTAGTGACTGCTTACCTAGGCCAAAAACCAATGCACGCCACTGAGTGGGTACCAGTTTGTTACCTACTGTCTGTTACTCTCTGTGGCCAGCCCACTTCAATTTCAGTTCCATTGGTATTATATCGAAATACGATAAAGTTAATTGAAAGGATATTAAAAATAATTAAAATATTGCTGGCTCTTTAGCAGTACAAACCACAAATGGATGGCATTATCGATTCCATTTTAATTAATACTCTAGAGTAGTGATCAATTATTTTATGCAGACCAAACATCTCTCAAACACGATTCTTAACAAAATGAATGTCTTCGTAAAAGACATCTAACCGATTCTATTACTTCAAAAGGGTTTTCGATGTCGGTAACGATTTTATATTACTCATATTACGGGTATTTTATTACACTGAAAGGGATCTATTCGACCTCCCGATTTACAAATTCACCTAGGCAAACGGTTTCCCGGTTCGCCCGTCCTGTTTCCCATGGTAGCATGAAAACGCGCGTGTTTATCTTACTCCCTTTCGTACTAGCAACTTGACTAGTAATTTTAGAAATATACGTGCCTGTTAGGGGTCCTTCAGAAAATCGAAATATGTACCTTTAGTTTGTGTAGGAGTCTATTCTTTATGTCTATCTTATATCTATTGGTTTAGTTTGTGTAGGAGTCTGTTCTTTATGTCTGTCTTAAATCTATTGGTTTAGTTTGTGTAGGAGTCTGTTCTTTATGTCTGTCTTAAATCTATTGGTTTAGTTTGTGTAGAAAGAAAGAAAGAAGAAAGAAAGAAACATTTATTTGACACAAAGCACATAGATACACAGACACAATTCAACAGGAACACAATTAAATATACAAAAAACGGATCATCGATGCTGTGTGTCTAGCGACTGTGTCAAAAAGGTCCAGTTCAGCATAAATGCCAGGCAACAAGTGCCTGACGCTGGTTTTCAACTGAACTGTAGGAGTCTGTTCTTTATGTCTGTCTTAAATCTATTGGTTTAGTTTGTGTAGGAGTCTGTTCTTTATGTCTGTCTTAAATCTATTGGTTTAGTTTGTGTAGGAGTCTGTTCTTTATGTCTGTCTTAAATCTATTGGTTTAGTTTGTGTAGGAGTCTATCTTATATCTATTGGTTTGTTCGGTTTGTTTTACCTCATGATGGAATAATATGACGAGTTTGTGTAGGATCTTGTAATAGGTTGAGTAAATAATTCAGTAGTTTTTTAATGTAGAAATTTTGATTTTTTTATGAAGATGTAAAACTACAAGCTTGACTTATTTCACATGAAATATTTTTTTCTTCATTTTCGAATAAGCATTTACATGCACTTTTAATACGTTAATTATGAATCTAGTTGCACGGTTCCAAAAAGTTGGTCCTGTGGAGGAGAGCCGGCAAGAAACTCCATATCTATATCTGTACTCTTTTTTTAAATAAATCAACGGTACAACGATCTGTTACATGATTCGGAAAGAATTGTATGTCTTACTCTTAAGCATAAATCATTCTTTTCCTTGTTCATATTTTTCACAAAAGCTGCTGTGTTTTAGTTGTACATATTAGTTTTGAACTGATATGATGGCTAATGGAGATGTATGGAAGGAAAATACACAGCGCTGCTGCGCCGACCCCAAATAAACTGGGATAAGGGCTGATGATATTAGTTTTGAACTCTGTGAAATAAATGATTGATGTAAGCTCGGTTTTGTACATGTATGGGTGTTGCCCATAACAACTTCAATTCCATCTAGTCTGTTACCTAGATGGTACCGCAAGTCGGTTCGCCAAACTGAGACATGAAGCTGGAAAGTCTCATGTGATTGTAATTTCACCGGCACCCGTACCCTTCAGACCGAATATGTAAAAATGTCATACATTCATGTATGTTTGAACAAATCGAACTAAATCTGGAGATTTCAGAGACCTTGTAACATAGTTTGAATAAAAAAAAAGAACTTTTAAATTTTATTAAGTCCATGAGCAGACTCAGGCATTGATAATGACTTTATATTCAAATCGACCATGAGCTGACAAAAAAAAAATCTCCCAACTGTATTAATTTTACCAAGAAAAAAATCTTACAAGTTTATTGAAATATCATCATCCTCATCATCCTCCGAGCCTTTTCCCAATTATATTGGGGTCGGCTTCCGGTCTAGCCAGATGCGGCTGAACATCAGTATTTTACACGGAGCGACTGCCATCAGACCCCCGCAACCCAGTTACTGGGTAATACCGACATTCGGAGGTTAGACCAGTTGTCAGACTTTCAGGCTTCTGACTACCTGTAACGACTGCCATAGATATTCGTATGACAACCGGGACCGACAGCTTAACGTGCTCTCCGAGGCACGGAGGGGTCTCGATGTGTAACGAAACGGTCACCCATCCACAGACTGACCGCGGCAAGTGCAGCTTAACCTTGCAGATCGTACAATCCGCGCAGTCGTTGCTTCGCTACGAGTAAAAATTTACTGTAATAAAAATTACAGTAAGTTAGGAGGGAAACATAATGTAATACCCCAATAATAAGTACCACTAACGACCTATTTCCCTCGGTTGACTTCTACATGTAAGAAAAATAGGGACAATATTTTTATTCCATAACTAGGACACGGTAAACCTTTTGTTTTCTAGAAAAGCTCTCGTTACACATTAATATGGGGTTCATAAATACAAAAACATTTTGCTTAGGTACTAACAGTAGTATGGCTAAGTGGTCCTTTAAAAAGACTTGCTAACTATTTTGTCAACGTCAGCCTTGCGTGTGTGTGGTTTATAAATTGGCTTTGTATGAAATAAGTTGTTACAGCTCACAGACTTAGATTCAGGCACATTCCATTGTATGCAAAAAAAATTGCTTCATGTTGTTGAGGATTTACACGATTTGTTGTTGGAATGTGTCCGTTATTATTTTATTTTTTTATTATACAGGAAAAAAATTAAACTAGTGCGCAATTTTTTTTTGGTGGTTCGGTATGAGTAATAGAACACATTTCCATTAGTTGTTCAATACTTTTTTTTTATCCAACTTAAAATCAGCAAAATATGGACACGATCTGTTCGTAATATCATCAATGAAAGCGCGCGACGGCTGGCTCACGCGGCCGTCCGGGAGGGGGTTGTACCCCCGATGCAAACCCGCAGCCGAGCCGCATGAGCCAGCCGTCGCGCGCTTTCATTGATGTTATTACGAACAGATTATGTCCATATTTTGCTGATTTTAAGTCGGATAAAAATATATAAAAAAATTGAACAATTAATGGAAATGTATTCACTCATACCGAACCACCAAAAAAAATTTGCGCACTAGTTAAATAAATTTCCTGTATATTTCACCAAATTTTAAATAAGCCAAATTGTGACGACGCAAAAGGTCAGGGCCCTGATCCACGTAATTTTATGACGCACCGATCAAGTTGCAGTGACGCTCCAGTTCGTTTCTGACAGCGATCGCCGCGCCGTAGATAAGAGAAAAAGAAAAGCATTGTTTTGATCGAAACTGCAACTGCATTTCTTTAGTTAGGTACGTGAATTGGCGTACTGTTTAAATTCATGGCCCAGTTAAGTTAGTATCGTGTTACTTGTGTTTAGGGTACGATGAGACTGTCATACGCAAACGGAAAAGTCGCTTTAAAATATTAAGCATGATAAAAACATGCCAAGTGCGACTCGAACTCGCGCAGTAAGGGTTACGTACCACCCGACCTGATACCCCATAGATACTGATTTAATTTACGAGAGTTCATCAAAAGACATCAACGCACCGTTCGCGAAATATGAATTTTTGCATCTCTTTCTTATGCAGGTACCAGCACATATGTCTACGTTTGCCTTATTTTTAGTATTTCTTGCTGAACCACATAGTATGCACTATAATTAGACCAAGCTTGACGCTGGTATGTATTACCGTTTTGAAAATCTTCTATCGAGCATGAACAAAAACTTTGAAAAAAATAACATGTTTTTCGAGATTTCTTGTATGGGGACCCCCATTGGTTTTAGATTATTTTTTATTTTTAGTATTTGTCGTGATAGGCACCACTATCTGAACTGGTTATCTATTACCGTTACAAAGATACAGCCCTGTGACAGACAGACGGACGGACGGACAGCGTAGCGAGAGTAATAGGGTCCCGTTTGGCACCCTTCGGGTACGGTACCCTAAAAAACCATATTGACTATTAACGCTTCTACTGGATGTTGAAGTTCACTATTTTAAGCTTCAGAGACGTTACATTAGTATCAAAAATTAAACAAGAGTCTTAGTTTTTACCAATAACGGTCAGTGAGATGTAGGCGTCAGTCATAAATCATGTAGCAACACGTTATTCTTTCCACGTAAATCATTGCGTCTATTGAAATCTCGATCTACCCTCCGAACCCCCGATAACTGACGTCATTCACATATTGTGCCGTCTATCAAAGGAGTCCCTCGTACGCATGGACAATAATTTAAGAGCGTCCCATTCAATTTCTCCTGCTATTGTCTGTATGTAGGTCAGTTTAGTTAGTTTGATGTCTATTCGCTAGGTGTATTTTGTGGCACTTATGTCAGTGTATCTCGGGGTGTGTGTGTGTGTGTATATATGTTTGAATATGGTTTTTAACACCCCTGTCTTTTCATACCCGATCCGAATGTTATTTCCTTTTTACAGTTTATAGCGCTAAATCGCAGCGTGTCAATTTTAAAACGTTTGTTAGATAGATGTATCCTTTGTATCGATAGATTTTTATACTAGGTATCGAATTACAAGACCCTAATTATTGAAGTCATTTCAATAATTTTATTTATGGGTTTCCAATAAAATTAAACATCACTCATGTAAGCAAATATCTGTAGGTTATACAAACATTTGAGCTCGAAGACGAAGTCAGCAGGGAGGCAACCGCAGTGGCGCAAGGCCAAGCGAAACGCCGCATCCCCTACCGCCACATCTGGCAGGGGACCTCCGGGATCGTGGACGCTAAGAGTTGGGGGATTCGAGGCGTCTATTAAGTGATTCTGAGGAGGTTAGCAGTACGTGGTGGTCGCGTGCTGCTGTGAGGGAAACAGTATTGTTTCCCAGGACGTGCCAAAGGCGTAGCACTATAGGGTACCGGCACGGACCATTGGAGTTCCCGGAGCTCCTCTATTTTGTGCTGAGGATGACCACCGTGTGGTTTTAGTCGGTAAGAGTACGCCATATCCCTCCGCCTTCCCCTGACAGAGGATATCCATGAGGATTTTCACCAGAAAACAAAAAAAAGATATACAAACATCCTGCTACAACAATTTAAACTTACGATCCACAACATCTCAGACAAACAGTTCACATTGCCAATTAGATTATTATCATCGTTTCCCAAAGCGATAAATCAAGATATCTAATCGAATGTCCATTACAATGACAGCCACTTAACACTCGATATACCCCAACCAGTATTTCATCCCCATTGACAGGTAAATCAATACCTAACTAGACGTTTCCACTACATTCATCATCATCATCATTTCAGCCGAAAGACGTCCACTGCTGGACATAGGCCTCCCCCAAGCATCGCCACAACGATCTGTCCTGCGCCTTCCGCATCCAGCGGATTCCCGCGACCTTCACCACCGGTCGTCGGTCCACCTTGTCCCCACTGGCCTACCCACGCTGCGCCTTCCGGTACGCGGTCGCCACTCCAGAACTTTACTGCCCCATCGGCCATCCGTTCTGCGAGCAATGTGCCCCGCCCACTGCCACTTATGTTTGGCAATTCTTCGGGCTGTGTCGGTTACTTTCGTTCTCCTGCGAATCTCCTCATTTCTGATTCGATCACATTTAATTTTTATTACTAACGTGTCAATTTCCCTAATGCTCCTTCCATGTTTGTTGCTAAAGATAAATTGAATACATTTGTTTAAGTAAAACGTGAGGAACGTGGAAATAAACTACCGAAATTTAACGTTTTTGTTTAACACTTAAACCGGGACCGGTAGTTCCGACCCACTGTGTGTTTTCCGGTTATGTGAGATCACGATTTTGTTTCGACAAAAGTTAAGTCCATTGTCTAGTACCCATAGCATAAGCTCTGCTTAGTTTGGGACTAAATGGTGCTGTGTAAAATGTCTGAAATATTTATTTATTTATTTTTATTTATTATATTTTGGTTCTTTTCTGTACGCAACAAAATAACATGCAAGCAATTTCCAACACGACAATAATATAAATTGCTGGACAGTTTTTTTTTTATTATGCTAGCGAGGGGCGTTTTTAGCACACACTTACTTAAATTAGGTGTTTTAGGTACACGATATTTTATCATTATAAAGGCTGAATGCACATTTTATTTTTCAAAACAGAAAATAAAACAACCGTGCGCGTATGAATTGGCGCGAATGAAAATTGGTTACTGTTTAATTAATTTCTGTATTTTTTCCTCGAAAATGAGAGAAAAGTACTATACAAGTCTCTGCCGAAATAGTAATTAACGACCTCGTTTATTTAAACTATAATAAAATGTGTTTTGTGTACATAAATAAAAAAATAACTCTGCATGTATAAATAAAGCACATTACACCCGCCCAAATAAGCCGGAACTGCTGCATTAATTTTTAACCCAAGGTCTCACCGCATTACAGTTAAAGTTTGCCTTCGCTGTCTCTTAACTTTTTCACCCAACTAAATAACACCGTCCTTTGTGTACATGACCTAATTAAAGTTTCCCTTAGACTAATTTTCTGCCAAATTATTAAAACTTCATAATTAAAATTTCCGAAAGAAGAAAATCTTTTCAGCGATCTTCAAGGACTTTCTTTTCCTAAGAAAACTTGTAAACAGACCTATTTATTTTCGGCTTTTTCGAGGTGCTGAGATAAGCGACACAAAATAATATTCTGTTTTTGAGGGCTCTGGGATCCTCCGTGATTAAATTTCAAATAATTATTTTGCTTGGTTGAACCCGTTTCGGATTTATCAAAGCCTCTGAAGATAGTGTCAAATTAACTGAAAATACACAAGAGGACACTTCACGAGTTCGCGAGTGATCCCAACTATAGAAAGTATTCAGTGTTGTTGAAAACTAAATTAACATACGCACAAAATAATTGCGACCATTTCGAAGTCTTTACGTAAGTATTAAGACTGATTTTACTGCTACCGTATTAATACATTATGCCGTACAATAAAAAATAAATAATAAAAATTTCTTCATTGTGCCAATAAATATACATAACATTGGTTGAAGCCCTAGACCTCACACTAGGATTCCCTGTGTCGTGGGGTCTAGTCTCTTTCAGTCCAGGAGACATTGTTGACACGGTTCAGAATGAATTTAATCAACAATGTGTTCTTTACAATAATTACAATGGTCAATGAGTTATAAATAACAAAAACAAAAAAACTGTATGTGGGGGGGTGTTGTGTGTTGTTTGTGTGGTATATAATAATGTAATAATAATAATAATGCTCGCCGCCGATTGCTTACTGGTACTTGACACTGAACGCTGTGGACTTTTTTGTCACTTAAGATCAAACTATGTATATATTTTTAGGTGTCTAAATTAACGGGCTCTAATAACTTTCAACACGTCATTCGACATAATATCCCACGTAACTACGAAACTGTATAAAACACTTTCTCAAGGCAAGACCGTTTCTTATAAGCTTCGCTCGCTCAGCACTACAATGTTCCATGCAATAAATCTCCGACATAACACTATTAGTCACGTCATATTCTGATGTTGCCGAAAGCCCTCCCTTCAGCAAACAAATGAGGCGTTTAGGATGATAGAATATCTAGAAGGTCTAAGCGAGTGTGAAACGAAGGCTCCTTTACAAGGAACTAGATTACCTGATCAGGTAAGTAAAACCTGACTTAAAATATTGAAGCAGATATCAATAAACTTCAGCTGTTTAGAAATTAAGTTTTTTTGGTTCAGCAAACGTAGTGTGCTCTCATGGTTTGTGGAGCGACGATCTTCGCAAGGTGGCTGGTAGCGGCTTTTTGAGACAGGCTGAATATTGAGCTCAGTGGCAAACAAATGGTCTATGTCCAGCCACAGAATATCTAATAGTACTATGGTCCAGCAGTGGACAAGTAAAAGCTGATGATCACTTGTGGTCTTCTTTTTTCAACCTTTATTATACCAATGCTATTCTATCTATACACGCTATTCTTCTGTTGTGTGCATACAATAGTTAAACATATACAAATGTGTGAATGGAGTCTTTATGTTCAACATTGAAAAAAGACTATCATAAGAGGTAGTTTTAAAGTTATTCCTATAAATTAAAAACTCTTAGAATCCAGGTTGAGGTAGTACGGTAACATAAGATGACGACCAGGTGACCGCGCTGTGAAAAAGTGCATTTCCGTGGTTACAAAGATGAGAGAGAGGAAGACCTCAAACCACCTAAATTCATAGTGATATGAAGAAGGTCTTAGTAACGGGAGAAATGACGCCGCATTATTTGGATCCCGAGTAACGGGAAAAAACGAGGACAAAGAAGATTTAAAAAAGAACATCTCAATATGTATAGTAATGCTAAAAGAGTTCGGGTGGAGTTTAAAAAAGTGGCATCACTTTGAGAAAAGTTGGCGATGGGGGACACTTCATAAATCTCGGAGTTTACAAAGATCGAAATGATTGCTTGCAAGCACTACTATACTCACTGGCTAACGAAAAAATAAAATACAGTGTTCAAAACAATGTTTTAAAAGGAGCAAATTGGATAGAAATCTTTTTAGACTTTAGTACACATAAAATAAATTTAAGCTTTATGGTCTTCATCTCGTCTACATAGTTTCAAAGTTAAAAAGACTTATCCGGAATGACAAATACGATGTTTCTCCCTAGAGACACATTCACCCATTTACATTTTACAAAGAACGGGAGGGCACGTAATTGATAGCTCTGACGAATCAACGATTAAGGCCTCAGTTTAAATTCATTTGCAGCAAAAAACGAGTCGGATTTCAACGAACGCACCCGATTTCCCTGTGGGAAGCTTTTTATCTACGCGACTTATGAACGGTAACATTTTAAAACAGACCATTCCTGCTGCGTGGCAAGATCATTTGACCCATCTCTTCAATAAGTAGGTACGTAGTACCTACCTATTTCTTCCAATAAAAAATTGGGAATTCATTTGTAGTGCTCATAATTTGAAATGACAACTAGGTAGAAAGAAAGTAAAAATATTTATTTGTTTCAAAAGTGACGCACAAAATTACCAAAAAATTCAAGAACACAGAACACAGGTACAGAGCCAAGAAGTGTGGTAAGATTTGCGTCACATCCGCGCAAAACGGCCACCGCTCAGCATATTGCTGTGCCTCATGCACGGAGCAAAGACACAGCGCTGGTTTTCAGCGACAGCCGGCGTCGACACAAATTCACAATGCAATAACGTAGATCAGTGAGGCGTGATGTTGGTAAATAACGATAAAAAATAAATAAGTAAGATTAAATACAATACGAGATAAAATAGGTACTTTAATAGATTGACATTAAGAGGACGCTCCCAAAACGTAATTCCCACCCTCGCACTCCCCTTACACATCGCAACTGCGGGCCGCTCTCGTCAATTTTATGCGAGTGGCAATAGAACTTATTTTCGAGAAAATCATTCTCGCGTGTTTTACCACGGAAGTAAATGTCGTAAATCTCAAAACAGTTTTCTTTTTATTACAAGAATACTAAACAATCTATACAAATTTCCGCTAGCTAGTATTTAATAAACTTTATTTTCTTCCTATTTGCATATATTTTATATAGCTATGTTAAATAATAAAGGAGAAATATTCGAAAAATCTCTAAAAACGCATGATTTTCAAAAAATAAAAGTATCGAACAAAAATCAACTAATTATGTAACTGTCTAGCCAAACGATGGATAAAAGTTCAAAAAAACATGAATTTAAATTTGACATTCATCAAGCATGTGTTCGACTCAGCATATGTTTTCAAAAAGTCACCTCATTTTGGGAGCCTAGCCTTAATAGAATAAATGAATAAATGAGCTAATTTAGCCTAGCGGATAAACGTTTGCCTTCCATGCTGTCTAGGGTCTATGATACAATGTAACTCATCGGTGGATAAAAATTTGATTATTATCATTAGGTCTTAACCCTTTTTCATTTCCTTGCTGGGATGCATTAAAAGAGCCTGACGATATTTAATTGATCGTTCGGCGCACCCTGGGCCGTCAGCCCTGCTACCAATCTGCTGACTGCCTAATCTCTTCTCCACTTCATGAGCTATTATCATGATGTAGCTCATGTCGACAGGATAGAAGAAGAATTTCCTTGTTCATAGTTTGACAGTAATGAGCTGGTTATATTAAGGTATTATATCCCCCAAACTAAGATGGTCACTAGAATCTGTCCCCATGGGTCTTGTTATTCGACGACTAATCTATTAAACAAGGTGCATGAAAAGCTAAATTTTCCCGAAGTTACACTAATATTACCACACTGGGAAAACCTTGTGATTTATTAATTTTTGGGGTTAACTTGGTTTGATATACTTTTAAGGAAATTGTAGACAGCGAAGCTACTTAATAGTAAAATACTTGATATTAGAAACACTATTCTTATGGGAATGGGACTATTCGCGCACAGATATAATAATAGCCCTGATATTTTTTCAATCAATCAACTCAGCCTATCGCAGTCCACTGCTGGACATAGGCCTCTCCCAAGTTGCGCCACAACACTCGATATCGCCTGATATTTTTTATTGTTGTAGTAATAGTATAATTGAAATTCGCGAAAGCTGAAAAACTTGAAAAAAATACTTTTTTAACAGTTTTTTTTACCAAAAGAAGTTTCCTTTGGTACCACTAAACCAACTAAAATGTTTTACAAAAGTCCAGAATCCAGTTATAAAAGCTAAATTTTCCCGAAGTTACACTAATATTACCACACTGGGAAAACCTTGTGGTATGAATTTTTGGGGTTACCTTGGTTTGATATACTTTTAAGGAAATTGTAGACAGCGAAGCTACTTAATAGCAAAATACTTGATGATATTAGAAACACTATTCTTATGGGAATGGGACTATTCGCGCGCAGAAATAATAATAGCCCTGATATTTTTTATTGTTGTAGTAATAGTATAATTGAAATTCGCGAAAGCTTAAAATCATGAAAAAGATACTTCATGGTCAGTTTTTTTTAACCAAAAGAAGTTTCCTTTGGTACCACTAAACAAACTGAAATGTTTTACAAAAGTCCAGAATCCAGATATACCTACTTTATTTAACAAAGCCTACAAATCTAGCCAGTCAGAAAGGTCCGAAGCCAACGTATATACCACGTTACGAACCTCGAATAAAAAGAAAAATCAGAAGACTAATATAGGTATGTATAAGCTGGTTTAGATTGATTCTTTTCACTAACCCTAGAAAACGCTTAAATCAGATTCCTAATTATTTAGGAGTTGCCTAGATCAAAAATACGTTTCACCAACCGTTAAGTGACAACTAACGATGTAAGGCGTCACCCAAAGTTACGACACCGATTCGGCGGTGCATAAAGCTTAGGCAACCCCTAAATTAACAGTAACAGAACTCTTACGCTTGTCGGTTGATATTTTAAGACTAAACTGGAATTTTTTAAGTTCTTAATTATGTACAGGTTAACAATCTGTGTCTTTTTATCTCGTATTAAATAAAATAGACATGCACCTAATGTTATAAATTTAATAAAACGTTAAAGTTAAATTCATTTGTAATTTTTTTAGATTTTTAAGTATACTTTGTAATGATAATATTCTTTTAGTTACAAAATTTCGATAAAAATAACACGAAGTAACCGAATCAAACAGCAAAATATAAACATCTGGTCTCAACATTTCAAAACGTGCTCGGAACAAAGCTTTATTGTTCTGAAAAAAAAGTGAAACTCGTAAACTGACAACTTAACAGACAATATCATAGACAAATGACAAATATTTAGACAACTCCGAACTTAGGAGTCGCCTTGTGATAATTGATTGGTGAAACGTAAGAATTCCTTAGGGATTTCCTAACGTTAGGCGTTACTTAATTAGGCGACCCTTTATCCGTTGTTAGTGAAAATGGGCAAAAGTTACCAAACCAGTTCAGCTCTCTGTCAGCTTCGTGTCAGACGCCCTTTAAGATAATCTCTAAATTATTATCTAAACAACCTCCATAAAAGTAGACCTCACACAAGAAACATTGTTACGATTATGTCACTTTCCTCTTTTCATGGCCAAAACAGAAATCTGTTTTATCCGCATTTATCCCTAACAGACAATTATGTACCGCAATCGGAACAAACAACAAAGTTACAATCGAACTTAAACATCTCACTCAGAAACTTAGTAACGCGAAAACTTTTATTGTATAGATAGTGTATAGTGACGATAAATTAATACTGTCTTGAAGATATAGTGGACTGACCACAGACCGTTATACACAGCTGTTCTGTGTTGCCAGCGCAATGGTTAGAAAGAGTTTACTTAAATTTGTTGGGCCCATAATTCAAGTGTGTACACTCGATCTCACACAGTCAGTGAATAACACTTGAATTCCAAAAACCGCCCTTACTGCTTACGAAATAAAGACGCTGTCAAGGTCAAACTGTTACTACAGACGTGAAGTCGAGTGTACGAGTCTATGAGTCAGAAGTCGATATTTTTTATACCAAAATAAACCAATTTGTTAGCTTTTGTCATAAATTTTTAACTGATTATAATTAGACTTATAAGAATTATATATGTACCTAAATTATAACTTGGCCTACTGTACGTGTTGGGCAACTGTAAGTACAGTAGGCAGCTGTTAAATAAATAAATCAATAAATAAATGAGAGTAACAAAAACCAAGATTAGCATCATGCTGAGTGTCGACCTCTTTTCCGCAGCTACGACATGCATAGTAGGTATCATACATTGATAAAATGATTCAAGAAATGTACCTAATCAAGTGATTTTTTTATGTGCACCTACCGCATGTCGTCTTGTTGGGGCAATAAATCATTTTTCTTTCTTTCTTTCTGTTCGCGACAGCGCGTCCCCATACGCGAGTGATAGTGTAAATAGATATTTGATTCGAAAGACTTTAACTTTTATTTTATTTTATTTATTGAGGGATAAAAAACAGCTACAACATAAGACATCAATTATAGGGTTAGCAAATTTGTATAAGGTAATGTTGCAGCCCACTACATTATCCACAGATAATACAATAAAACTAAGCAGTGGGTGCCACTAGGTGGCCAGTGAAATAACAATTAAACTTAATTACATTACATTCTATCAAAATATTATATTATATACTATAGAATGCTTTATATAATACATTTCAAATTAATTCTAAAATTACAATAAGATAAAGTTACATTACATAAAAAAGAAATAAAAAAGCATTGCCTATACAACGCATATCAGAAACGCGCGGTCACACTTGAAGAGCCCCTCCAGGGTATAGTACAGAACAACCTCCAACAAGGGAGCAACCCCAAAACCGCGAAAACGCACTATGTCGCTCGACAAAATGTATGGATCAGCTGACCCACCCTCGCTATTCCAAAGCCAACTCCACAGCAAAAGCTGATCGATAGCAAGCCCCAAATGAGCTCCCCAAACATGACCACGCATCTCCTACACACGCTGCACAATCAAGACACCAAGCGACGGCTTGATAAAAGTTTAAATACATGTGATTTAAATTTCACTTTCGAGCAAGCAAAAATATCAATATCTATGAAATTGCTATTATAGGATTCCAACATCCGATGAATAGGGCAACGTAAGCCGGAATTTGTCCGACATGCGTATACCGCGAACAAGGTACCTGCACGAACTCTGCGCACATTAACAGAGCGAGGAACTGCATAACATAGTTTACTAGTTAGGTCTATGGCATCAAAATTACTGTGGACAATATCGTAAAGCACGTTGGCCTCCAAATATTTGCGACGGTCCTCCAAACTGATAAGCTTATACTTATTAAGTAATTGTGAGTACGACAAATAGCACCTAGATCTGTGGCACCTGTAATACATGGCACGGAGATACTTGCGCTGGACCTTCTCAATCTCGGTAATATACCTCTGATAGAAGGGGTTCCAAATAGGCACTGCATATTCCAACTGGGAGCGAACAAGTGATTTATATAGGTAAAGATAGGTTGAGGGACGCTTGAATTCACTTGAGGATCTCATCACAAAACCATACATTTTGAATGCACCACTAACTATACTCTCAACATGCTGATTCAAGGATAGTTTGCCATCAAAGCGTATACCCAGATCCCTAACGATGAGTATGTTACTCAGATTAATGCAATGCAAGTTATAGTTAAAATTTATTAGCGACTTGTTTTTAGTAAAATGTATGTAATTACATTTCGGGATACTAAGGTGCAGTTTATTAATTGTGCAATAATTTGACAATCTATCTAGGTCTTCTTGAAATGATAAGCAGTCCTCTATAGTGTGTATCGATTTAAAAGCTTTTAAATCATCAGCGTACATCACGAATTTAGCATTTTTAAAACATGATTTAATATCATTGATATACAGAATAAATAAAAGAGGCCCCAGGATTGAGCCCTGCGGTACTCCGGAAGTTACTTGATCAGTGTTTTAGCGCAGTTCATAGTGTTTCCATAGTACGTAATATACGATAAGCCTAGTTATAAGTAGTTATACGTATATTTTATAGTTAAGTTTCTTTCGTATTTTTCTTTGAATTATAATAATAATACAGTTACATAGATATATAAAATAGTTTTATAGAATTCCTGTTTCGATTATCGTGTTAGTTTGATAGATTTTATAAGTGTTTGTATAGTTTTAAGAAGCTCATATGAAAGGGCGAATTGTGTCTTGTCTGGCAGCCTTATCCGGACAAAAATAGTTTCAATAGACAGTCCAGATGGCTCTCAAGCCAATATAGTATAGTTTGTCCGGATAAGTTACATAGACATAGAATAATAGACCGGGAAAAGTTAGACAAGGCATAGTTTCGCGAGTGAATTTACGCTTCTATCAAAAAATTTATAGAATGAATAAATAAAGTTATAGTACATTATATACTAACACGTAGGGAATTCTATGTACTTTCCAACGATATATAGTTTATAGCGATTACCAATAGAATAGACATAGAAAACTCGTTGTAACCGCTGTAACCGTAGTGAAAGTTATGTATTTTTAATAAAGAAAACAGTGAGTGTTCTCGCGGGGCTCGATACGGTAAAGTATCGTAGTACGTTAGTAACCATGTTCCCTTCAGGAACTCGTAGTCATCGGTCCAGTACTTTAATAGAAGAAATCCTGAAATAGAAGCCTAGAAGAACACTCCCTGAAGATTCCTGTATTCAAGAGTTGGGTTTTATTTCGTCAGCCCCTCGCCCCTGCCCTCAGCAGTCTTCAAGCGTTCCCGAGAACAGCGGCACTTAAGGGACGTCCAGCGGCTCGTCAGCGGCTTACCTGGCGAGAGCACCGCAACGGTCCCGCTCATTTCCTGGTCCTTCGCAGCCGGATGTCAACGCCTGAAGACTTACGCATGAAGACTTATGCCTGAAGACTTACCACCTGAAAAATTATTCGGAACATTTACATTGAAGATAGAAGACTGAAATTTTTTCCTGAACATTTATTCCTGAAGACTTATCCCTGAAGGATTATTAGTTTGAAGATTTCGTGCAAGACTTTGGAAGTTTGTTTTCAAGAATTTACTTTGAAGATATTTTGAGAAGATTTTATCAAGATTTTATTTTTCGACTTCAAGATTTTTCGAGAAGATTCCAGCCGTCAAGAAATTTGATTTGAAGATTTTATCTAGAAGTTTTTTCGAGTTCAAGAAATTATTTTGGAAATTTTTTCGAGAAGTTTTTCGGGCATCAAGACTTAGTTGAAGAATTTATTTTCAAGAAGTGTTCGTGTTGAAGATTTCAGTGAAGTTTGGTGTAAGCATACAAGAAGATTCGAACAATGCCGGTTACCAGATCGCAAGGAAGAGTTCCTGAGGTGCCAGTGATTGAAGTGGAAGCAGCACACAGCACCCCAGCCGTGCGTCACCAACAGCCACCGCAGTCACCATCTACTACCGAGGGAACAGAACCTGCACACCCGCCGTCGCCACAGATGGAAGGACACCCCGCGCCGGCACCGATGGACCCTCACCGAGCTGCACCACCCAGTGATAGGACACTGAAACCGACAGATCAAGCCACTCGCGTACAGCCGATGACTACCCGGGGTGACGCCCGTATCGAACCGTCGACACCGCCGTCAAACAGGACGACTCGGAGCCACAAGAAGATTTTGAAGGCTCGTGAAGATCTACTCAAGATCAAGTTGGAGCTTGCACAGATAGCATTACAGAGAGCCGAAGAGGATTCGGACGACGATTACTTGGAAGATGCTGGCTCCAAGACTGAATACGTACGATCCTGGCTGGAAGAAGGCCCAGGACCCAGTTCGAAGGAGGTCAACGCCGCCGAGGGAGACAATAGACTTTCGGGCAACGCGCCACAGCCTCACCCGGTGGACATAGAACCTGAAGACCTCCGACCCCGAACACTGATAGAAGTGGAACGTCCAGAACCCAGCTCGAAGGAAGTCACCGCCGCCGAGGGAGAAATTCGACATTCGCGCAACGCGCCACAGGCTCCCGGTGGACATAGAACCTGCAGACCTCCAGCCTCGAGCATCGATAGCAGCGGATACAGCAAGCAACAAACCGAAGGGGAACGTCACACCTCTCAAAATAGGAGAGCATAGTAAAGCAGAAGACACACTTCGCCCTTTCATATCGGAGCTGACATCGGCAATATCCGCACTCGCAGACAAGAAGAATATGGATGCGACCTGGACCCAACACAACCCCACAGCATCGAAGGTCATCATGACCTTGCCGAATTTTAGTGGAGCACACACGGAATGGCTTTCGTTTCGCGCCATTTACGAAACTACGCGTGGTTATTTCAACGACGTAGAAAACACAGCAAGATTGAGGAGGAGCCTGCGAGGAAGAGCGCTTGAAACTGTCAGTTCGGAGCTCATTGGACACGCCAAGCCAGACGACATAATGAAGGAATTGGAGCTACAATTCGGCCGTCCAGATTCGATAGCCCAAGCGGAGACCGACAAGCTTCGAAGCCTACCTCGTTGCAGCGAAGCACCGAAGGACATTTGTACGTTCGCAAGCCGAGTCAGAACTGGCGTCGTCACCCTACGAGCCCTGAAGAAAGAACATTATTTGATAAACGCAGAGCTGCTACGAACACTCACCGAGAAGCTGCCCAATTCGCTACGAGTGCAGTGGTATAGAATCTACACAGAAAAACACCACTCCACACTGGACCTCAGCTTGTTCAGCGAGTTTGTGACTGAGCAAGGCCGATTCTGCAGCGCCTTCGCACCTCCAGAGAACATAGTAGAACCACAGGCGAATCGACGCGTCACCCAAAGGACGCATACAGCAATAGAAAGAAGTGCTCCAAAGTGCCGCTTGTGTGAAAAAGATGGACACTACGCATCCGTGTGTTCAAAATTTAAAGAAGCTTCCACAGATAAGAGATGGGAGCTGGCGAAGAAGAACAATATGTGCTATCGTTGCCTGCGAAATAGAACACAGGGACACACATGCAAACGCAGGAAGTGCGGAGTAGCAGGATGCACCGCCACGCACAATCAACTTCTTCACTTCGATAGAAAAGCCAAGACAATAGAAGATAGAACCGAAGCAAAAGAAACAGTGGCTAGTTCAAGATCGTGCTCCAGCCATGCATATTTGAAGATAGTACCAGTTCGAGTCGTCGGACCGGCGGGAGAAGTATTCACTCATGCGCTTCTCGACGATGGATCAACAGTGTCCCTAATCGCCGACGAAATAGTTAAGCAGGTTGGAGCAGAAGGCATTCTGGAACCATTGAAGATAGCAGCGATCGGGAACATCACCATAAATACGCCAGGTTCTCGAAGAGTCGACGTCACGCTCAGCGATGCACGAGACAATAGAGTGCCATTCAGGGCACGCACCATTCCAGAATTCCACTTGGCGCCACAGACAATCAGCGAGGAAGATGTCGCGGAGTGTGAACATCTTCAAGACCTGAAAGGACAGCTAACCTACGAAGCGGGCACCCCACAGCTACTTATAGGCCAGGACAATTGGCACTTGCTCTTGGCAACAGAGATCCGAAGAGGACCTAAACACCAGCCAGTGGCATCGCTCACCCCACTGGGCTGGGTACTACATGGGGCCCACACTCGAACACTAGGTCAACAAGTACACTTCGTCAACCACATAGCTACCAGCGAAGAGAAACTCGAAAAGCAACTGCGGGATTTCTTCGCCCTCGAATCCCTGATCATCAACCCGCGCCGACCGAATTCCGATCCTGAGAAGAAGGCGGAAGACATATTGAAGAAACACACAGAACAGCTAGATAGCGGACACGTACAAACGGCGCTCCTGTGGAAGAATCAGAACGTCCAGATGCCAGATAGCTACGAGACAGCCCTGAGAAGACTTGTCTCCATAGAAAGAAAACTGGACCGCGATCCGGCTCTCAATAAAAAATATACAGAGCAAATGGAGTCTCTCACCCAGAAAGGATATGCAGAGAAGGCTCCGAAGACCATTACTCCCGAGAGGACATGGTACTTGCCGCATTTTGACGTCCATAACCCCATGAAGCCTGAAAAGTTCCGAATAGTGCACGATGCCGCCGCCAAAACGAAAGGGATGTCCCTCAACGATTTCCTGCTTACGGGACCAGACCTGCTGCAATCTCTGCCCGGTGTCATGATGCGATTCCGCCGTCATCGCGTCGCCGTCTCCGCCGATATAGCGGAAATGTTTATGCAAGTCAAGGTGCGACCAGAGGATAGAGACGCACTCCGATACCTATGGAGAGGACACCGGCGGGAGGGAGCTCCAGAAGAATACCGTATGACATCCATTATATTCGGCGCAGCCAGTTCGCCCTGTACAGCCATTTTCGCCAAGAACTGGAACGCAACCCAGCACATCGACAAGCACCCGGAAGCAGTAGAAGCCATAGTCAGCAACCATTACATGGACGATTATTTAGATAGTTTTCCGACAGAAGAAGAGGCAACGCACATAGCAAAGACCGTCCGCAATATTCACAGACAGGCGCGATTTGACCTCAGAAAATGGGAATCTAATTCCCACACAGTACTTCATGAACTGGAGCCAGAACAGAAGCCAACAGAAACAATCGCCTTAGGGAGCCATAGTGAAGAGAAGATTCTCGGGATTATCTGGAAGCCATCGACAGATCAGTTGAGCTTTAACCTCAAGCTCGCTCGTCTTCCACCCGACATATTGAAGAAAAAAGCTCCAACCAAGAGAGAGGCGCTAAAAATTGTAATGTCGCTCTACGATCCCCTCGGCCTCCCTTCGCCTGTCACCATTCGAGCTAAGCAAATTTTACAAGAAGCCTGGAGACGAGGAATCGACTGGGATCAAGAAATAGATGAAGATCTGGCCGCACAGTGGACAGACTGGATGTCCCACCTGCAACAGCTCAAGAACGTCAACTTCCCCTGATGTTACCCCGGCTACAGCAACGCCGTCAGTGTCCAGATCCACGTGTTCACTGATGCCAGTGAATCCGCCTATGCAACCGCAGTGTACTGGAGGGCAACCACCTCAGACGACAGCGTCCACGTCAGCCTCGTCATGGCCAAGGCGAAAGTAGCTCCATTGAAACTGACATCTATACCTCGCCTAGAGCTACAAGCAGCTGTGATGGGAAGCCGCGTTGCTACGGCCATAATACAAGAGCATAGAATAAAACCGGAATCAGTCAGTTACTGGACCGACAGCAGAACCGTCATCACGTGGATCAAGAAAGGGGCAAGAGTATACAAACCGTTCGTCGCTCACCGTCTAGCAGCCATCGAAGAAAATAGTAGAGTAGAAGATTGGCATTGGATACCTACAAAACTGAATATAGCCGACGCAGCAACTCGCAATGTTCCAGCCAATTTTGACTCCGAGCACCAATGGTACCGCGGACCAGCATTCCTTTACGATCATCCATCGACCTGGCCTGCGGAAAAGAATATAGCGACCGAGCCGACAGGGGGAGAGAGAACTCTCACGCTCTCCAAGGACATCACCATAGAGAAGATAAAAGAAGCAGTCCCAGACTCAAGCCGGTTCTCCAAATGGGAACGCCTATTGCGGGCCACAGCAACCGTTCTCAAGTTCATCGCCCTGTGTCGAAAAAGCAAGGAAAGAACCTTGTACAAGAGAACAAAAAAGAACGAAGAAAAAGACCCAGATTGGAGAAGACAGAAAAAGACGGCGCAATTGCCAGTAAAGAAACCCGTCCCAACAGACTCCACAGCTAGAAGATTCGTCATACTCGAAGCAGAGTATATTCGTGAAGCTGAGAAGATCCTAGTTCGCACCGTGCAGGAAGACGCTTTCGAAAAGGAACTTGTGGACCTCATCGCAAATAGGAGCGTCACCAAAGACAGCCGCCTGCACCCACTACAAGTCGAAATGAAGGATCAACTGATAGTACTTCGAAGTCGCATCGCTGCTCTCACAGGGGTGCCAGACACAGTAAGAAGCCCACCTGTCCTGGATGGCGACCACCGCATAACGCAGTTGTACATAGACTGGACACACCGCAGCCTCCAACACAGTGGGACAGAACTCACGATCAATGAGATACGACAGCGCTACTGGATCGTGAGACTCCGACCGACAACGAAAAAGGTCATTCGTCAGTGCCTCCAGTGCCGCATCAAGAGGGCACAGCCGCCGGAACCAGCGACGGGCGACCATCCAAAGACGCGTCTCGCGCACCACCAGAGACCGTTTACATACACTGGGCTAGACTACTTCGGTCCTTTGTCAGTCACCGTGGGTCGTCAACATCAAAAGAGATACGTAGCACTTTTCACGTGTCTCACTACGAGAGCGGTACACTTAGAAATCGCCGCTAACCTCAGCGCAGACTCCACCGTACTAGCGCTACGCCGATTCGCAGCACGTCGAGGATGCCCCACCGAGATCTATTCAGACAACGGCACGAACATGCACGGAGCGGACAAGGAGCTACGAGATGCGCTGCGACAGGAGGCCAGTCGACGCGGAATAGTATGGCGATTCATCACCCCATCAGCACCGTTCATGGGAGGAGCGTGGGAAAGACTCGTCAGATCTGTGAAGACTGCACTGTACACTGTTCTTCATGAGCGTCACCCGCACGAAGAAGTCTTATCGACGCTGCTCTGCGAAGCTGAATACACTGTGAATAGCAGACCACTGACCCACGTATCCGTAGAGAGTCAAGACGACGAAGCGATCACGCCGAACCACTTTCTACTCGGTGGATCGGCTAGACTCCCGAATCCTGGCACCTTCGACGAACAGGACCTGATCGGCAGACGACATTGGCGCCACTCACAGATACTCGCAGACATGTTTTGGCGTCGATGAATACGGGAGTACCTCCCGGACCTACAGCATCGGCGTGATCCGCACGCTCGCGGCTCCGCACTTCAAGTCGGCGACCCAGTGCTCATCGCAGATAGTCAGCTGCCTCGCAACACCTGGCCGCGGGGCAGAATAGTAGCTGTGTATCCCGGCGCCGACGGCGAGATCCGCACCGTCGAAGTACGCACCGCCGGCGGCATCCTGAAGCGGCCAACAAAGAAGATCGTGCCGCTGCCCAAGTAGAAGTCGTCGCTCACCGGACAGAGATGCAGCTCCGCGCCGCCGAGTCGTCACTACACTGCACGGCGGGAGAGATGTTCGCGACAGCGCGTCCCCATACGCGAGTGATAGTGTAAATAGATATTTGATTCGAAAGACTTTAACTTAATCAGTGTTTTAGCGCAGTTCATAGTGTTTCCATAGTACGTAATATACGATAAGCCTAGTTATAAGTAGTTATACGTATATTTTATAGTTAAGTTTCTTTCGTATTTTTCTTTGAATTATAATAATAATACAGTTACATAGATATATAAAATAGTTTTATAGAATTCCTGTTTCGATTATCGTGTTAGTTTGATAGATTTTATAAGTGTTTGTATAGTTTTAAGAAGCTCATATGAAAGGGCGAATTGTGTCTTGTCTGGCAGCCTTATCCGGACAAAAATAGTTTCAATAGACAGTCCAGATGGCTCTCAAGCCAATATAGTATAGTTTGTCCGGATAAGTTACATAGACATAGAATAATAGACCGGGAAAAGTTAGACAAGGCATAGTTTCGCGAGTGAATTTACGCTTCTATCAAAAAATTTATAGAATGAATAAATAAAGTTATAGTACATTATATACTAACACGTAGGGAATTCTATGTACTTTCCAACGATATATAGTTTATAGCGATTACCAATAGAATAGACATAGAAAACTCGTTGTAACCGCTGTAACCGTAGTGAAAGTTATGTATTTTTAATAAAGAAAACAGTGAGTGTTCTCGCGGGGCTCGATACGGTAAAGTATCGTAGTACGTTAGTAACCATGTTCCCTTCAGGAACTCGTAGTCATCGGTCCAGTACTTTAATAGAAGAAATCCTGAAATAGAAGCCTAGAAGAACACTCCCTGAAGATTCCTGTATTCAAGAGTTGGGTTTTATTTCGTCACCCCCTCGCCCCTGCCCTCAGCAGTCTTCAAGCGTTCCCGAGAACAGCGGCACTTAAGGGACGTCCAGCGGCTCGTCAGCGGCTTACCTGGCGAGAGCACCGCAACGGTCCCGCTCACTTTCTATTAATGTTAACCAATACTGTACTAAAATCTGCATTTCAGTTTTTTTGTTTTCACACTGCATAAACATATTCCGCTTAGTCTCTACTTCAACGTGCTTGAAAACACTAAAAAGTGAACATGGAAAAGGCTTTTCTGTTTGAAAGCAAGGTTTTTATTTTTACAAAAGCGTCGTTATCTAAAATTGGCATTTCAAACTCCTGTTTGAGAAAATGAGCGAATATGGTACTCAACTTCCGTCACTAATTACCTTCCTACACAACTTTTGTTTTAAAAATCTTGCTTCAACTTTCACCAATTAACAACATCACAGTAGTGTTTCAGGATTGAGAGCTAATTCTGCCTTTTATTATTGCGGAATGCGTTACCATTCTGTTTTTTATCATGTACTTGTAAAAAAAAACTGATTTTAAGTTTAATCCAAACTTTTACATTATTTTGCCAGCCTGTACTGCCTGACGCCTAAAATCTCCCAGAAAGAAGCACAATTATGTTTTTTTTTTTTAATTCTAAAGAACCATTCAATGTTGGCAACATCAAGAGGCTATGCCTGGAACAAATTGCGCGATAGGTTACGATTGTAATGGAATCCCTTGACCTTTCGTATTTAGTGGGCTTTGGAACTAAGAGCTCTTAAGTATATTTGAACAACGCAACAGGA
This sequence comes from Asteroscopus sphinx, assembly GCA_949699075.1. Taxonomy (NCBI): domain Eukaryota; kingdom Metazoa; phylum Arthropoda; class Insecta; order Lepidoptera; family Noctuidae; genus Asteroscopus; species Asteroscopus sphinx. The sequence continues at coordinate 22,020,643 of OX453013.1, forward strand.
TAAAGGTGGCTACTCGAAATAACCGTTAGGATGCTCAATGTGTATTCATTTTGGCAGCCTTAGACCTTTGGCCTTCGTATCATCAAAGATTATAATAAAATCTACAACTTACGAACATGGGACTAGCGTCTACTGCCGAGTCTACCTCATAAACCCTACAACGAATGTTCTGCAGACAATTTTGGTATAATCCCTTCCATTCGTAAGCAGATTGCTGATAGTTGTTTGATGTTATTAGTGCCTAGAGTCTCACAGAGCTTAGTCAGAATCACATTAGAAAAAAAAACATTATGAACGCGTTGTCGTTGAAATTCCCAATCGATTCTCTTGGCATTAACAATGTTTACTCCATTTTGGCATCGCCCAAATGTCTTAGAGTTTTTGCGAAAGTATCGTTGTAGAATACGTACTTATCCTAATGGAAGTAGTGCCCTTTTTATACGAAAACGACATAGTTTTTTTACTGTACATAATGGGCGATTATTGCACAGTGAAATTAAAGGAGAATAACTAACATTGTGGTATTTTTGTTGAGTTGTAAAACACAATAAATAAATATTTTTGAGCCGAAAGTAGAAAATGATTACAATATGAAATAATATGTGCGTACACATAATGAAAAATAATATTTAAAAAAGCGGCCAATTGTGAGAAGGACTCACGCAGTAAGGGTTCCGTACCACCCATCGACCTGATATCCCATAGAATCTGATTTACTTTACGAGAGTTTATCAAAAGACATCAACGAATGTACGCGAAGTTTGAATTTTTGCATCTCTTTGTTATGACATATAGCACTATCTGTAAAGACGCTTGTCATCTTAGTCTACCCGCGACCACGAAACGCTGCAAAGCTTTCGAAACGTCAGGAAAACCAATTTAAATAATATACGCGATATAATCTGGTTAAACTTTGTTTTATTATAACATAATGTCTATGTTTGCCCTATTTTTAGTATTTGTTGCTAAACTACATAGTATGCACTATAATCAGACCACCAGATCAGTTTGATGCTGGTATGTATTACCGTTTCAAAGATAGAGCAGGAACAAAAACGATGAAAAAAATGCATGTTTTTCGAGGTTTCTTGTATGGGGACTCCTTTAAGTTTTAGACTTAATTTTTATTTTTAGTATTTGATGTGATATACACCATAGTAACACATATTCTGTGAAAATTTCAACTGGTTATCTATTACCGTTACAAAGATACAGCCCTGTGACAGACAGACGGACGGACTGACGGACAGCGTAGCGAGAGTAATAGGGTCCCGTTAGCGCACTTTGGGTACGGAACCCTAAAAAGCATGCTACGCCGACCCCAAATAAATTGGGTAAGGGCAGGAGGATGATGATGAATCAAGTACCGAACATTCTCTTTCAATAAGTTCCTCGTTCAACCAGACACCCTGTATATTTTGCGTGCAATGAAAAAACATTTATAATCAAGGACTACACTCAAACCTTTATCTATGTGTATGACGAATAATCCCAATATATTTTCCTGTTCTACCCCACATTTCATGTACGACCTTGGTAGATAAAACTCGATACATCGAGCTTTTCTGGCAGGGGTGCCAAATATCGGTGTCCCGCAACTTGATTATAAATATTACTGGACATGTGGCACGTGTATTCAAGTGTTCCGTAGCTATTGTATTTTCGTCACTGTTCCAAACAAAAATAAAACTATAAATAGCTTTCTTATTACCTTTATTGCCAACATAATTTTCCGCTAACTCACCCCATCTGTGGGGCGCCAAATTGAGACCAAGTTCAAGTGCCATGCTAGGAGCGTTAGTTGCTTTTGCTTTCTCTTTGGTTAGGGCGGACAATTTGTTTTTGACTACCGGTATTTGTGTTATTATCATATGTATATTGATATTTTGTAGAGATCTTTTTTCATTTCCTTGTTAAATATTGATCTTACTAGACGTTTAAAATCGCAAATTTGGTCAAATAGGTTTTAAGTTATGGGGGGTTTGAAAGTGGGCTGAAATGGTTCGTGTGTAACCCACGGTTTGTGTATTGCCCTTTTCCTTTGCGAACTTGTTTGACACTGTTGTTGTCTTGTTGTTGTTGTTGTGTTGACTTGTTTGTATCTAGATAACCTGACTTATAAAAGAGCTGAGGTTCTTCTACTCGTAAAATCGATATTTCGTGACATTTGTCGTGTCGAAACCTACTCTAAGTAACGTCAATTTTAAGTATTGCTTTTACGAAACAACCAACGATACTTACTAATCGCCAATTTTCAGTCTAGCTCTACTCTTAGTTGTAATTTTCCGACTGTATTTTTATAACGATTTAAATTGTGGAAAGAAAAAATCGCTCACGAGCAGGATTCGAATCTGCGACTCCTGGCTCAGTACGCCAGTGCTTTAGCCACTAAGCTACCGTGAACACTGCTCGTGGTAACGAAATTCTCATCCACTTGGTACATCTTTGGGTGACGTCAGCGATATCTTATTAAGATATTGGATGTACAGACACTGTATTTTTATAGTTTCGAATTCTCCATTTGCACATTTTCTCTCTGCAGCGACCGATTTGAGTCCAAAGCCAGTTGAAGGATTTCCTGAATAGCCATGGGAGATCGTGACCTGGGGGCAGGTGTTCATGCGCTACTACAAAATCAGGGAGTGGTGGGAGCCTTTCGAATAGACCCCCTGAAACGACGATAAAAAATCAACAACACGTCGCAGCCAAAAGAGGGGTAAAATAATAAAGAAAACGTAAATAATTAATTAATTAAAAAGGCACAAGTTTTCACAAGCTTCATGAGCATGTTCGCTCTTGTGAGCTTGTTAGATTTACACAATTCACGAAATGGTCAATCTTCGTTATCTCCACACCCGCACCTTTTAGAATATTTAAACGTGTTAGGAAATCTGTTTTACGGTCAGTTGAAACCTAGCCCAAGGGTTTTGAGGCCACATTAAAAATTAAGTTGATGTCGGTTTTCTGGTATCTTTTGAAATTCTAATTTTCCATTCCAATGCCCATATTGGCGCTGGCCCAACTAAGATCTTGAGAAATTCAATCGCCGTGTTAAGAAACGATGACGCATTAAATTTGTTTGAGCCTCTCAGTGAAATTAAAATAGTTACAAAATGTATTATGAATTCTCAACGAAGATCGCTTCATGAACTAAATTTCGGTGTGCAAAAAGCACTTGACTGTTATGCAAGTAGTTAGGTTTTATGATCTTCTAAATTAACATAGTTTGAGAACATCCGAAACTTCCTCACTTAGCTCATTAATTACGTCCTGCTTGGACAGAAGCAGTTTGCGGATTGCCAGTTTCTTTGTTTCTGTCAACTGTAGCCCCTGTTATTTCATCGCCCCTTTTATCCTATTTATGGGCAATTTGTCACGGGACGTTTTCCGCAGTGGATTACCCACACTGTGGCGGACCATTTGCTTGATAGCCAAGTCTTTACCTTTTCAATGCTAAAGTCATATCAATTCCAACAAATCCCTGTTTTTTTACTACCATGAGTATAAAAGAACGTTACTTTATCCCACTTTCATAAGCTTCATGACGGTTTGTCTCAAGATATATGTTTAATATTTTGGAGTAGTAAATATTCTTCTTTTATTGTGTCGTATCTCTTTTACCTTTGTTTTTCCCCTTAATAGTTCCTCAACTCTTACTTACTCTTTCAATAGTCGTAGAACTATTGAAAAGAATAATTTAACAAAGAATTCGAGGTCGAATCCCCGGATGCCATGGAATATTTACTTGGTTTAGTTATTAGCGGCATCCTCAACCCTTATAAAGTTAGACTATAAAAAGCTCCTTTCGCAGAAAAACGTAGAGTGATTAAAACATTAATTGCTTTTCTCCTAAACTTTGTAATTTCATTATAGTTATCAAAATTTTTAGTCAAAAAGTTTGAAGAAACTGTAATAGGGTCAAAAGCAGGTCTCGTTTGTAACATGTGGGAACGTGTTCTCTTGATTGAATAGATCAGCAGGCGAATCGAGTAAGTCTCAACAGCTCGTTGATGGGTAGAAATTGCGGATACGTGATCGAGAGGCTGTTCCGATACTAGAAGACTCGATGGTGCAATTCGGAACGAATCGAGAGCGATTTTGTCACGCCTTACCCTAGTCAACTTTACATTTTTATTTACCTTAGGGAAATAACCGTGGACTAAAATGTCAATCTCGACCTGTAGGTTGACCCAATTTAGATTTGGATCTCTAGTGAATAGTAGTTAAACTTAATGTATGGTTATTGACGATGGTTAGGGTTAGTAGAGAATAAGGGAAAGTCTGTTTACACTACTAGCGCAATTCATAGTCATATTTGCACATACAAAATGAAAAATCGTTCTTGATTGTAAAGAAATGATAATCACAAACGAACTGTCGATTGTAAACGACTCAAATGTTTGTAATCTATTCATAATTGACGTAAAATATTGCACCTCCAATAAATCTATAACATTCTTCGTTGTATCACACTAAGGCCTTCTCATAATAAGTGGCCAAAACCTTAAAATACCTGATGTTTTGCAATTAACTCTTACTTCAGCCACAAAGTACTCTTAAGAAGGCCCTTGTGGTACAAGGTCGCTTCACCCTTTCATGGATAAACTTTAGAACTTCCAAGTAATATAGGATAAGGCTTAAATATTTATGAATGTTATAGGCATTACTTACTCGACAAGAGAAAGTAGTAGGAAATTCGGTTTATTTTTTGTTGTTTTGAACCCACTAAAAGGTAGTTGATTCTCAAAGAGAAATTACCCTTATTAATAACAGCATGCAACACTGTAAAAGATAATGACATTGTGAGTGATTTCTGCGTGCATCGAAACGATTTTTTATTAATAAAAAATTGTACGGTAGATTAAAATGTTTTTTTGAAATTTCTGTAAAGACCCTTGTCATCTTAGTCTTTCTGCGACCACGAACGCTGCAAAGCTTTCGAAACACGACAGGAAAACCAATTTAAATAATACACGCGATGTAATCCGGTTAAACTTGTTTTATTGTAACAATTTAAGAACCAAACTTTTCTTAACAACATCTCATGCCACATTGTCGTTTTAGTACCTATCATCAAAAATATGCAGTTCTGGAATAAAAGTAAATATACGTATACAACCTTATTCTTAGTTTATACTAAACCTCTTTTTTTATTTTTTATTATGAACAACTTTTACTATAGGACAGAACCAGAAATTGAGAAATAAATCAGCTCATCCCTACATTTGTTTTCACATCAATCGACAAAATGTTTGGCACAGCTGATTTTTTCCGCAATTTTAGGATTGGTCCAATAGTAAAAGTTGTTCATAGTGAGGAGTACAATGACCCCTTAAGAGGTTTAGTATAAACTAAGAATAAAGTTATATAAATAATAACTAATGTCTTCGAAGCTCTTCTAATATAATAACTTCTTAGGTTTTCGCGATCACTACACATTATAATAAAACAATGTTTAACCGGATTAAATCGCGTATATTATTTAAATTGGTTTTCCTCACGTTTCGAAAGCTTTGAAGCATTTCGTGGTCACAGGTAAACTAAGATGACAAGCGTCTTTACAAATATTTCAAAAAAAAAATTTTAATCTACCGTACAATATTATTAATTAAAATCGTTTCGATGCACGCAGTAGGTAATCAATCACAATATCATTATCTTTTACAGTGTTCCGTGCTGTTTGGGACTTGATTATTTTTAGGACTGGGTTCCAAACAGGTGGTAGCTGCCAACCATCTTCTCTATTAAAATTAGGAATTCTCTTCTAATATTTTCATTCACAACAAATTGCTACGGCTCCAATTTGTATCGATACACATTTCTAAAAGCTGACTGATAACACTTGATCTATTACAATAGCGAAGTGGCTTCATCCATCATCGTTTCGAAAATGCCTTTTGTTTAGCATAGAATGTCCTTGGACCCGCCTTATTTTTCTGTGCAGGACAAGTAATAAGACAGATAAAAAGTCATTTATCTTTTTCTTTCTTTTAAAATACGATGGTAATTGCCATTCTCGAATGTAGTTGACGGATACAAACCGATTCTTTTGTTTACTTTTACAGTGTTGAATTTTGTTCAGATTCGTTATAACCAATTTAACTTTGACAGATTATTGTGTTCGTAATACGTGGAACCGTTCGAGAAAAATGATTAACTGCAAATTACACGCTGCAGTCGTAAGTTAATTGGACCAAACATTTTGCAATTAACTTGCCTGTTTACATGTCCTTTTAGCTTTTTATATTGTTGTGTATTTTTAATTGCACTCACAATGCGTTTCGAGTTTACAGCATATGAATGAGCGTATATAAATGTCTTTAAATGAATCACCATGATTTAAAACGTCGAAAGAAATTAGAATTTGCAGATTTTCTTCTTTAACAAAGAACCATTCATCAAAAAACCGGCAGTATGACAAATGTATTCCGATTTTAAAATTCCAAAATCGGTTTCCAATAATGTTACAGAGTTGATACAAAAGCGTGCACTTCACGTATTACAGTCAGCCATTGTGGCCATGTGTTTTCAGCTTGTATTTGTTGTGGCATCCCGCACAGGAACAATTGATGAAGGCTGCATTGTACTCCTTGTATGAGAGGCAATCTGCACTAAACATTTCCGTGAACATAGACGCGAGCCCAACGGTGATAGCGTTTGAATGAACTTAAAAGCGTAATTAAAAATAAAGATGATGATGTTGTCCTGTTCCATTATTGTCTAGTTTTACCTTTGTGTGTTAGATACTAGATGCATTCGTAGCTCCATCTACGTGTTTGTTTTAGATTTCAGCGATAAAAGTTTTTTTTTATGTTTTTCTCTAAAATCCATTATTTCCCTTATTAAAATTTCATCTACCGAAGCTATTGATTAACAAACGTGAGTTGAAAATATCGCAAATCAAATAAAGAGAGATGACCTATCTATCATTGAAAGACCAATGTTAAGAATGCGACACAAGCTGGTATCATGATAATGCGGTGCAAGTTTGATAAATAGATCTCTGTCAGCACAATTGATCAATGCCGCAAATTCAAACTCAGTCAGGTGTGTTTGCCATAATTGTCTCGTCCACTTAAAATTATATGCTTCGAGGTGCAAGCGAACCATTGTGAGGATGACCGTTCATTAATGAGGACGTGCAAACGTGTGCGCTGTCCAGAATATGGCTGCGTATATTCGTAGCTAAGCTTAGATAGAATATTTGCACATTAAACTCTAGCAAGAAATAATCAGAAAGATCCCAAGATTGACATTTTGAACATTAACGTTGATATTGGGTTTCTTTGCATCTTTCAACCGTTTTCTTAAATTTGCCAGAAACCGTATTGTTCAATAGACATTTAAACTTTTTTTTTTCATCTTCTTTTTAGACTTTTAAAACAACTTCAAATTTTCTAGCACCAAAAGCTACAAAATTACGGGTAATACATGTATTGTCTTTTGCGTAAAAAACACTATTTTCTTTCCTTTGTTTATTTCTGAACAAATCACAGAAAAAATAGGTTAAAAACAAAATGATCAGCAACATTGTACAATGAATAACTTCTTTGAAAGTTTCATTAAAACTTTGTTTAGCAGTTGATAAACTGCGAAAAGTATTAAAGAACATTGATTTATAGTTTGTATGTTAGACGATAAAAGTTTAAAATATATTACACTCGCATTACGACACGCTAAACGAGTTAGACTTGGGTTTTATTGCTGTTTTATTCGTCGTAAAACTGCAGTATTGGGTTGCATTAGAAATTGAATGCAAGTGTCATGTTTATGATCTTCAAGAACAACACAGAAACAGACCGTTGACCGTTGAGACAGAAGTTATATCTTAGTGGCCATTGCCTACTAAATAGTAAATAACGCTTTCAGGATAAAAAAAAAAATTAAACATTGGATAAAAAAAGCTAAATTTATTACCGCCACTATTGAAACGATCCCTCATTTTTCAGAAACCTATCTGATCGTGCCTGCGAGGATCAGTGGGGTCCTGACATAGATATAAGTATGTTAGTAATAAAAGAGGGAACGAGGAAGGCGTGGCTGTACTCATCGAATATACATTCCGCACAAAAACGCTGTCAATTTACCCCGTGAACTCCAAATTGACGAACAGAGTGCGGAGTTTCCTCTTTGTGTTTGTGCTTTATGGGTTTTTGATATGTTCCACCGAGTTTCGGTTATAAATAGCGTTCTTTTGGATAGGTAGTTTGCGACATTACGATATATTTAAACAACATCAGATATGTCCAAACACATCAAACTATTCCAGCCTAGGAGTACTAGAGATTCGTAGTTGAGAGAGAAACTTGTCACTATACTCAGATCTATCTATATCATGTGGTTTCATGTCTTTACCAATAAACTCGACGTTATCCTATATTGTTTTATGACAATGAAGCTACAGCTTAATACATAACCTTTAAGGTTGCTGTCAGATTTATATTAATAGAGCCAGTTAAAATTACTGAACATTTTATACTAAGAAATATATTCGTAGAAAGTCGAGAAGAAATATCTGTTATTAAATTGTTTTGAATCTTCATAAATACAATCACATTGATGGCAGTGTCAACTACTAAGAAAGAGGGTAATTCGTCTACGTTTTTAGACATTACCCGGTTGGTAAATTAGTATCTTCATTTAAGGGTAATTTAGTAGCCAAGTGGCGCACCAATCAGTAAAAAAAAAAATACTCGCTGAATACATCATTTATCGAAAATCCTTTTTTAACGATTGAAGTACAGGTACTGTAGTTTAATTAGAAACTATTAACTCTGTAAATTATAGTTCGCTGTAGTTGTAGATACAAAAAGTGCCAAAAGTATCCGATATTCGCATATTGTGTATCTAAATTTTTTTTTGTCTCTTGTTGTTAGTGATAATGTGTAGTGATCGCGAAAACCTAGGAAATTAATCTTATTTTTTCTTGTTATATTATCATTATTAGATCATTATCGATACACATGACGTCTCTCAAGTTTCGCCAACTAATTTGATTTACCCTTATACAACGTGTTGATCTGTATTCGTGCCATATTTAAGGAGGTGACTATACCACTGATACTGAACACGAATCAATAAAAAAATCAATACAAAAAAAACCTATTTGTAAACAAACAAATTCCCTCCGTGTGTCGCGTGCGACACAAAAACGATGCGTGAGAAACCATCAAAACAATTTGCAGGTATTTCCACCCATTGACAATGCCGCCAATTATTTATTTTCAGAGTCGTTCGGGATTTATTCTCAAACCCTCGCTATGTTTCTAAGTGAATATATGAGTATTAAATAATCGTAGAATTTTTTAAGTATTTTTGGGTGCCTAAGCACATTATTTTTCATCAGATCTAGAAATATGGCACGATTACAGATCAACATCTTGTATAGATAATATAATTTCATACAGTTCGTAAAATGACGTCTGCGTCAATAGTATTCCAAAACAGTAAATACATAGTCAACTTTTGACACTGCGAAGTTCAGTGTACATAACACTCACTATATAACATAAAACATAACTTGACGTCCTTATGATTGCATCATCTACTTGGAAATAAGTTTTTCTCCCTAACGATGGTTATTCACGATAGTTCCTTTTCCTTTAAGAAACTTGAAGATTCTTGTAAGAAGATTGTCTTGAAAATGTGGAAGTATAGCCATTTCTTTGTTTGTATTTTTTCTGCATGAAGAAAACAGTAAATACAGTCCTTTTTCTTTTGGTCTAAGATACAGTGTAAGAAGAAATGTAATTTCTACTTCCCTTTAAATAAGTTGGCATAAAAATTACTAAGAATATTAAAGAAAAGCCTGGAATACTAATAGTGATAGTTTATTCCACCAAAAATTACAATATTAAACTTACAACTATTTGATTCATCATCCTACATTGTACACTGAATACACAAAGCGAGTTAGGACATTTTGCTTAAAGCAAATACTCTGATCCATATAGATTTTCTTAATTCTATTAAAGTAATAATAGAGACGGAATATTTTTGGTTACCAACTCAATATACTCTAATTTTATTACAAATGTGTGTCAGTGGGGGGGGGGGGTGTATAAATGTGTAATAGTTATGCCACTAACAGACTGCTGCTGAATGCTGTATAGTTGAATATTATTATGTTTTATATTAGGTGTACCACAAAGGTACGTAAATAATTATTATGAAGTTGAGATCTTCTATTTGATTGCATACCCTTCATTAAAGCTGCGTACTGACGTAGCAACAGAACTCATGGAATTGATTGTGGCAGAAGAATTGCTAGGAAAGATCATTCTCTTAATTCAACGTAATGGCTTGCAAGTGATCATACACTCATTATATCCGACGTCTACTGCTTAATATGAGTCTCCTGAAAGACTATTACAACGAATGGTAGTAGAATACGTTAGCTTTAAAAATTAGGCAAGTACTAAATTCCTTAGTAAAAGCATTAATGTTGACAGGATTCCTACCGGTCACCTATAAACACCTTAACAACCCAATCCCGCCATTAAATTTACATTTCTCCACGATAACAAGCATCCAACACCCACATTTTTCTCCTCTTCAGGTTCACGAAATCGTTCCAAAAGGCCGTTTAAAACAATACCGCCCATTACCGCCCAAATACAATCAATATACCCCAATATCCAAGTAAATAACATCAATTAAAGCCGTGTTAGAATTTATTGGAGTTACTCCGGCTTGCAATTTATAACGTCGATCTAGTCGCCCGAACCTTTCACCGAAACCGGAAAGCCCAGCGTGGTGCGGCTTTTGTGTTGCACCAGAATTTATTAATTTAGATCGCAGATACGAAGCAACAGTTATCTGATCCGTAGGCTATTAACTAATTTGGTTCATGTTCTCCTTTATTGGAATTTAGTCGCTCAGTTTCCTAAGGGTATTTTTGTAATAAGGAAAGTAAAGATTTACAAAATGTTACTTAAATTTGACGTGCTTGATAAAAAAAACGGCTAAGTGCGAGTGGGACTCACGCGGTAAAGGTTCCGTACTACCCATCGACCTGATACCCCATAGAAACTGATTTAATTTACGAGAGTTCATCAAAAGACAACGTACCGTGAGCGAAATATGAATTTATGCATCTCTTTCTGACGCAGGTACCACATATGTGTATGTGTACCCAATTTTAATTATTTTTTGCTAAACTACATAGTATGTACTATAATCAAACCTAGTTTGACGCTAGTATATATTACCGTTTTGAAGATAGAGCAGGAACAAAAACGTTGAAAAAAATGCATGTTTTTCGAGGTTTCATGTGTGGAACATGGCGCCGTTGGTTTAAGACTTTTTTCGTTTTTAGTATTTGTCGTGATAGAAGTCATAGCAACACATATTCTGGGAAAATATCAACCGGCTACCTATTACCGTTCAAAAGATACAGCCTTGTCACACAGACGGACGGACAGCGTAGCGAGAGTAATAGGGTCCCGTTTGGCACCCTTTGGGTACAGAACCCTAAAAAGACCCTTGTTTTATTTGATCATTTTTACAATTATATTTAAATACTCATGTGTAATTTTCTTGGGACATCGTCTTATAACAATAGTCTTAATTACACATACATCTTCGTTGCCAAAATTAACATAGACCAGTTAATTAGTCTCACTAGAAACTCCAAAATAAACACTAATGGCCTCGCTTACGAGTCTTGTGTCTCAAGAGGCTTTAGCTACGAAGCTCACAAAATGAATGCTATACCTACAATTTTAGTACGGCCCGCCAACCGATTTGCGCACGGGTTCACAATTACGGTTGTAATTCTGATATTTAATATCGATAAATATAACTTAAGTACCTACTCATAAGTTTCATGTTTGGGTCTCGAGTTACACGACAATTAAGGATGAGAACTGTAGGTATATTGTTATTTTATTTTGCGTCATTAACGTAAGCTTGAGCGAAATATAAAGATATATTTTTCATCAGTACAGCAATTGCTTTAACTGCTAAGCTTCTGTGGCATAGCTAATTTTCACAATTTATGTGATTAACTGTATATTTAACAAAAAACCATTTTTAGGGTTCCGTACCCGAAGGGTCCCAAACGGGACCCTATTACTCTCGCTACGCTATCCGTCCGTCCGTCCGTCTGTCTGTCATAGGGCTGTATCTTTTGAACGGTAATAGGTAACCGGTTGAAATTTCTCTCAGAAATTGTGTTGCTATGAGGTGTATCACGAATAATACAAAAACCAAAAAAAGCCTAAAACCAAAGGGGGTCCCCCATACAAGAAACCTCAAAAAACATGCATTTTTTTCAACGTTTTTGTTCCTGCTCTATCTTCAAAACGGTAATATATACCAGCGTCAAACTTGGTCATATTATAGTGCATATTATGTAGATTAGCAACAAATACTAAAAATAATACAAACATGGACATATGTGGTGGTACCATGGAGAAAAGAAGGGAGCGGAGGTGCTGCAAGGCAATTTGGTCATGCGCCTTCAATTTGGTCATGACGTCACAGTGGGCGGAGCCGCAAAGCTTAATTTCAAGTGAATCATCACTGCGTTCGGTTCTCTTCGATTTAAATAGATTTTGAGAGGATTTTGAATATTTTTCTTGTTTTAACAATGAAGTGCGCTGTTGTTGGATGTAAAAATTGTTCAGGATCAAAACTAAAACATATTGATGGTATAACATTTTATGTGTAAGTCACATATATTTATATTTTCAATTTTAAAACATGCATTTTCTCGTTTCTTCGCCAAATTGTTGCTCGGGACATCTGTCGTCGAAAAGATGCATACTAATCACTTCTCACCGATAACATGTTTTTACATTATCAATGCATATTATGACGAAAATAATAAACACATTGTTTTAATTCATTTTAAATTCTAAAATGTTAGTTATTTCATAGATAAATTACATAATTACATGAAATAAGAGCAATTTAAAATAAGAAAAATAGGCCATCAGGCCATCTATCGGTGAGTAGTCAGTAATAGGGTCGATTTCATGTTTCGAATTAAAATGACACATTTTTGACGATTTTTGTAAACCCCCGTTTTATTATTATCTGATGGTATTTAACGTTTGCTATAATGAAGTTATACACATACTATGTAAAAATACAGGGCGCATCTTGTTAAAAATAGAAGAAAACCAAAAAAATAGAAACACGAATGAATAAGTTTTTACACAAATGAAATTCTTTAATCGCGAATGAAATGTGTAGGACACTAATGATTTGCTAGCTGGACAACATTCATAACCATGATTTTATAAAACAAAAATACATAACAAGGTCTTGAATGAAGCGGGCGATGGTGATTCTAAGGTATCTAAGTGAGAAATAAAAACAAGGAACCTTGGATACGTTTTTTGAAGTGAAACTTCTGTATAGACGGGGGGTATTAGGAATTTTTAGTCACGAAAAAACGTTACGGCCGCATGGAGGGGGTAGACAATATATCGCTTGGCGAGAGACGGCAGCGGCGGAGGGATTGAAAGGCTGATGATGATGATGATGATGATGATGATGATGATGGTGAAAATTCTATATATAGAAGATAGATATATATATCTTCTTCTATATATTAGGATTTTTCTCTCACGAAAAAGCGTTACGGCCGCGTGGAGGGGGTAGACGATATATAGCGGCGGAGGGAGAGAAAGAAAAATGGATGTTTTTTTTGGTTCCGGATTTAATTCAGTTTTTTTGTTTGATAAAATAAAATATGTTTAAATAAAAAATGCATTCATTAAAATCACTTAAAATGTACCTAACCTAACCAAAACATAATTTGCAGTAAAACTGCGAAAAAAAAACGAAATGTGTGCTGGGACACATAGTAGAAGTGAAACTTCAACGGACAAGTGGAAAAACGAATCGCAACGGACAAGTGGAAAAACGAATGGCAACTGACAAATGGAAAAACGAATCACAACAAAATTTTAACTTGAAGTTTTACGGGCTGATTGTTAATGTACTTATTCAATTTGAAAACCTGCCCGTAAAACTTCAACTTAAAATTTTGTTGCGATTCGTTTTTCCACTTGTCAGTTGCCATTCGTTTTTCCACTTGTCCGTTGCGATTCGTTTTTCCACTTGTCCGTTGAAGTTTCACTTGTACTATGTGTCCCAGCACACATTTCGTTTTTTTTTATTCAATTTGTATCCAATAAGTTTTTATGACAATAGTTAACTGCAATCTTGATATATCATAATCCAAAAATTCCAAATATTACGTAGCATTATTTCAGCAAAAATGTATTGAATACTTTAATTAATAAAAAAAAAATAACATTAGGTAAAATTTTTTTATGAACAGAATGTAACATACTTTTTATTATATTTCTATATACAACCTACAACCTACAACCTAATTCTTAGCTTATACTAAACCTCTTAAGGGGTCATTTTACTCATCATAATGAACAAGTTTTACTATGGGAACAACCCTGAAACCGAAAAAAATATCAGCGGTTCCCTACATTTGTGTTCACATAAATCGACATAATTATAGGGAACAGCAGATTTTTTCGAAATTTCAGGGTTGATTCCACTGTAAAATGTGTTTATAATGATGAGTACAATGATCCCAGAGATTTAGTATAAACTAAGAATAAGATTGGATATTTGTATAAGTAGGTATTTCTACTAATTTCTTATAATATATATTTTTAATGATTTAAATAGTGGAAAGAAAAAATCGCTCACGAGCAGGATTCGAACCTGAGACTCCTGGCTCAGTACGCCAGTCTTTGGGTGACGTCAGCGATATCTTATTAAGAAACAGTGATTCTTCTTTTTTTTTCCACTATTTAAATACCGATAACACGGTTTTGTGGGGCACAGTGATATTGCAAAATTTATACATGTATGAATAAATAAATAAATACTAAATAAATCGTTAGATTTCGCTTCGCATGCATAAATGCGTTAAAAATAATAAAATATATAATTTTGTCAATCAATTTTTTTTTTGTTGTATTTGCAATCAGTTTATACAATTAAAAAGATGGTTTGAGTGATTTTCAAGGTGATCTACATGAGGATACTTTATTGCGCTAGGCGCTATGTATGGCACGTTTTTAACGTACTTTTGTGTAAAGTTGTAAAACAAAAGTTGTGTAGTTAGACGTTATTTAATACTCATACTGGACTGGTAATCTGAAGGTCAAGCCGCAAGTGCCATATGGTACCCTTACATTATACCCTTTTAACCTTTTTCAACTTCGTTACTTTTTTTCAAATTCTAATCAGTCATTTTAAAGACCACGTCATTTGTGTAAAATTCAATTTCATTAGTGTTATGTTCTCACCACAAAAACGCACATAGAATGTTCTGGAATAAAATAATGTGCTTTGTACGCCACAGTGGTGAGTAGACAAACTAAAATGAAAAATTGTTAGTGCTGTTACGCTGTAATAATTCATTTCACCGCTAGATGGATTTACAAAAAATGGGCGGATTTTCCATAGTGAGGTGGAGCCATTGCTGTACCTCGTCCCCCTGTCACCCGCATTCAGGCGACGCTTCTTTCTAAAGAGATTTTGCCTTGCAACACCTCCGCTCCCTTCTTTTCTCCATGGGTGGTACCTGCGTAAGACAGACATGCAAAAATTCATATTTTGCGCACTGTACGTTGATACGTCTTTTGACGACCTCTGTGGTCTAGTGGTTCGAGTGTCGGACTGCTGATAACGAGGTCGTGGGTTCGATTCCCACAGGACACAAATATTTGTGTGATGAACATAAGTGTTTGTGTTGGTCTGGGTGTGTTGCTTATGTATTATAAGTATGTATTTACAAAAAAAAAGTATATAAGTATTATATCCATTGTCTACCACAAGCTCTGCTTAGTTTGGAACTAGATGGTGCTGTGTAAAAATGTCCCAAAGATATTTATTCATTTACAAACTCTCGTAAATTATATCAATTTTTATGGGGTATCAGGTCTTTGAGAGGTACCGAACCCTTACTACGCGAGTCCGACTCGCATTTGGCCGGTTTTATTATACCCACATACCTACTTACTTTTGGATATGTTTCCCGCTTGGTGCATAAAGTAGCTCGTGGAGTTAATGCTATCAGAAATTACAGTAACAAATCAGCTTATTTAGCAATAACTTTTAGTCCTCTAATAATGTTTTTTTTTAAACTACAGAACTAAGAACCATGCGAGCACAACAACCACGCCTTTTCATTGTAGTAATAAGTAACTTGTAATTCGTCAAAAACTTTGTAAGTCTTCTGCTATCCCCGCACTTGCGAAAAACAAAGACGTACTTCACGTACTTAGCTACTGGTTTATTAGTCAAACCTCGATTTCAGTCCATGTTAAGGTAACCGTGTCTAGTCAGCGACAGAGCCAATCAAATCAACGCACACTATCATAGAATCTTAAACAGTTTTCAGGGCTTTGAACTCATGCTCCAATTCGATTGATACTGTCCACGTTTTAGCCAAAACGAATATGTCCACTGAATATTGTTTTATCTTGCGTTTACATATTTATTGAGAATATGGTAATACGTTGCTAGGGATACCTTTGAACCGATATCATGTCACCAAAGAATTTCGCAGCACGTACAGTCAACTGCATGACAGTGGTAACACTTCAATTCGTAAACCGCCCTTACTGCTTACGAAATAAAGATGCTGCTAATGTCAAATTGTTACCACCGAAGTGCGGTCGACCGTACCTGCCGTGTGTCGTACTCAATTGTTCGATCTTAAATTCCATGTCATAGATGGTGCCATCACCATCTCATGAAACCATCGCCTTGTGTTGGTTGAGTTCCAACCTCGTATTGTCTATACTTTGGAACTCTCTGTTGCCTGTATGAAAACACCAAATCAGGCACCCAAACCCTTGAGTTTGCAGTCATGCTTAGCACTGCTAAACCAATGAGCCGAAAGCATACAACAATTAGTGAGTCATTGCACTGTAGCTAACTTGTTTAGGCTATATCTACTATAACTCTAAAAACTGAGCCAAAAGGTCTGTTCCTCCGACCTTTTTAAAAGGCACAAAATGTTGGACGATTAGCACCGATACGACTTTATTTTTTGTGACTTAAATCAAGAAAAAATACTTGTTATGAATCAACACTTTCTGTAAAAGAATTCATTAGTAAATTCTTTCATATTGTGAAGCTCCTGCCTATCGCCGTATTTCAACTTTAATGATACAGCAAAATATTTCAATGGGACCCATTAAAAGAAAGATTTATGTCCGTTAAAATCTTCGAGAAAATTCCACTGTATTCCTATAATGAGTATATAGCAGGGAGCCGGGGTGACGACGTGTTATCGTGAATCGGAAAGCAAATGAAGCGGCCCGAGTATGCCAATAGTCTTCGAAAGTTGTTGCCCTGCCGATTCGAGAAATGCCCTAGAATTTAGACGAAAACGTATTTCGTGACAAAAGATTTGTCGCCTTCGTTAATGAAAATGTAATAAGATATTTATTAAAAATGAATCACTTTATATTGAAATTTGAATCCAATTTTGATGCTTCTGTTTCCTATATTATGAATATCACAATTTTAATTTCGATTGAAAATTGAAGAACAAAAAGGACATCACGCTGAAAAATGAACAAAATTTGTTTCTAGAATTATTTAGGTCCTTTGGAATACTTTCGAATGTAAAAACTGTTGTATTACTGTGGGTTTGCACCAAAAAACATTTAACATGTAATGTCTCGAAACTTCTCATATGAAACTAATGTCACAACTTGTTTTGTTGGTAGTTACGTTCGCACTGCAGAAAACTGGGTAAATTCTTTGACAGATTTCAAGATTTGTTGTTGGGTGTGTTTGCACTGACTAAAAACTTATACATTGACATGTTTGTCTATAGATTTGTCACGGCTGACGTTCGCACTGATGCTTAATCATGTCTCACAACTGGTATAAATCTCGTTTTTTGTGTTTTCCAATGAGGTCGGTAAACATGTATGGCCGAAAGCAGATACTTTGAAGTGTATCGAAATCGATTGTGAAACATGTCAATAGACTATGAAATGTCAAACAAGTTTCGTTTCAACAAGTTGTGTGATAATGTGAACGCGATTCGATACATTGACAGAAAACTGACTTTTCAACATGTTTTTATGTGAAAGTTTCGTCAGTGCAAACTCAGTTATATTTGATAATTTATTTTAGCACCCATTGGGGTGGTATCTTGATGAATGAAACTAAGTACTATTGTTTTGGAGGGATGCAAAACTTTTCTTTGCGTACTAATGAGGATTCATTAACGTTAATTTAACACGTTT
Organism: Asteroscopus sphinx; assembly: GCA_949699075.1. NCBI lineage: Eukaryota > Metazoa > Arthropoda > Insecta > Lepidoptera > Noctuidae > Asteroscopus > Asteroscopus sphinx. Next base: position 22,038,897 of record OX453013.1, read on the forward strand.
ACTGTCTACGAAGCAAACGCAATAGTTAAACAATCGCCTTGACTTATACTAATGCACTTTGTTCGAGTTAAAATCGAACACTTCGCTAATTTGCATAAGTGCATCGCATGCAACTATGCACATTAGCGAGTTCACCTAATTATAGGACAGTTCGCGTTCGATTCTCGCTGAGACATCGCGTGCTCAAAACCAGTACCATTCACCATTAACCATTTATAACCATTTTAACCAGTTTTATAGATTAGTTTAGTCTGAATATAGTTTACCAGTTTTAAGTGTTAATTTGTGTATTATTGTGCCAAATATACAGTTATTTAATCGATATCCACGACTTTCACTTTAAACATAACATACCAAAAACAATAGTAAGAAAGAAGTGTCTTAGGTCACCATAGCGCCGACGGACACTTAAACATTACTTTCTTCATGGTATGTTATGTTCAAGGATTTGTTCAGTGAAGCGATCGACAAAAATCCGGCTCGAAGGACCATGAAGAAAGTAATGTTTAAGTGTCCGTCGGCGCTATGGTGACCTAAGACACTTCTTTCTTACTATTGTTTTTGGTATGTTATGTTTAAAGTGAAAGTCGTGGATATCGATTAAATAACTGTATATTTGGCACAATAATACACAAATTAACACTTAAAACTGGTAAACTATATTCAGACTAAACTAATCTATAAAACTGGTTAAAATGGTTATAAATGGTTAATGGTGAATGGTACTGGTTTTGAGCACGCGATGTCTCAGCGAGAATCGAACGCGAACTGTCCTATAATTAGGTGAACTCGCTAATGTGCATAGTTGCATGCGATGCACTTATGCAAATTAGCGAAGTGTTCGATTTTAACTCGAACACACTTGGAAGGGAAACGGTTAATTACCGTTCATTCGCTTCCCATGATTGCTTACGTCCTTTGTGAACGTAATTTTTTTATATGGGTTTTCGAATATGAGAATTAAAGAGATAACCACGTTTGCTGCGATCCTTTTGAAGCGGCAAAAAATGCTGAATTGAAAAATAAGGGGAAAAATCGCTTTATAAAATTATTTTAATTTGTTGACATAAGGACGCGGTCGTTGGGACGCAGCTTTGATATGTTCTATATCATTTATGTTATGTTTTGCAGTAATAATTTACATATAATTTTCAATATGCCACCCTGTACTAAGCGATTACTTTTAAACATTGGCTTTCCACTCGCCTATTTGCAAACATGGTACAATAAGGTGTTAGAAAACATTTTTTTTAATTAATACAAGTTCCACCAGGTACTGGCATACAATTTTTTTCATAATGCATGTAATATTTGACAATATTTTTACATGGCAAACGGATTGATTAATCGCAGTACATAGCTTTCAGCACACCTAAATACGCTGCTGAGCAGAAAGGCATAATCTATGGTGACGATTAGACGTAAAATCTGGCATCAGCACAAGCCATGTCCTTGGTTTGATTGATGTCAGATGGATCGTGTAATGGTATACATCGAAGGATGGATAAAAAAAAACTGATTTTCAGCATCAATCCGTCAATCCGAAGTCACGGATTAACGTCTAATGGTTACCAAATGGTCGTCTATTACGACACTCATGGTTTAAAAAGGAGTGACCAAGTTTTTATCAGAACCAAACAATCATTTTTATATCATGAACAAGTAGAGTTAGTCATAAATATTCATAAGTATAAGCCTTATAATTTATAAACAATAGATCAACGGCTTTAAGTGGCGGTCGAAAGGTCCCGAGTTAATCTTTTGTGGTAAACCCTTCCCAGCCACTAAAAGCATATTTAACCAAGTTTTAGAGATTAACAGGAATATTAGCAGATAATAATGTCTATTTAAGTGTGTTGAATATTGCTATAATTCAATTCATATGAATTTAGAGATAATAATTGTGTTATTCTTTTGTTTCAGGTAATAATTATTCTTGAATAAACTTAGCGTCGATAGAGAAATGATGTAAGTAAAGAATATATTTTTAATCTAAAAACTGTAACACAATTCGTTAACAGAGATTTGTGAAGAAATGCAAGCAATGCATTATATACTTTAAGAAAACATTAACTTCAAGTATATTGGTTCGTTACTTTATTAATTGTAATTTTATTGTAGTGCACAAAAGTACTAAAATAAACTGAAAACTGAAACCTTGCTTCAGCGCCATCTGTGAGTTTCGAGTTATATCAATTCTCAGCTATACAACGCCTCCTACAGAGATTACTCGCAAATAACAAGAGATGATACAACAAGCGACATCTGTTGTGCGTTCGCTAAAATTTGTATAAGGGTTGTATTCTTTAACCATGTTTGTAAGGGTGGTTAAGCGAGTGTTATTTGAAGTAGAGGGTAGATGGCGTTGGGATGGTTGCAAAGCAGACTGCACCACTGTGCGTCTTCTGTTTCCTCCATCCTATCCTCAGTGTTTACTAAGACCAATTAAATTGCAATCAGCATAATGTAAGTACTAACAGGTTGCTGATTTAAAAGATTAAGATGAACTGCTTTGAAACACTGATATTGCGGATTGAAATAGATTTGCTTTTAACAAAAAAAAAAAGTTGCTGTCATACATAATTTTATACACACACATTTTTGGCGTTCTGGATAAACATGATTCCCTATACAATAGAATTGATTGGTAGAGTCAATTACATTATTTTCTCGAAAATCAGAATTATTAATAATCAGAAATCAAAATTTCTTCGAGTTAAACAGTAATAATATCGGGAAATAATATTGTTTTTTTTAACTACCAACAGAATATATTATTGATATGGAGTGTATGTTCTCCGTTTTCGAATGACTATTTCAACGTGTACTAGAAATTAACCAATTTTTGTACTAATATTTTACAAGTTTGTTATCGTATTAGAATCATCGAGACTCTTCGCAGAGTGCTCTGACACAAAAGCAATAGGAGGTAAATATACAGTGTGTAACAAAAGCGCTGACCTGCCGTTTGCAAATGACAACACATTGCCACGTCGATGCCAGATACTTTATCCTTACCTCGTTTTATAGCCTTGTCTCTACTCTTGCCTTTATTTTTTCTCAATGTTACTAGTATTATCATGCATTCATTTTGTTAACACAGAAAAGGTTCTAGACCATGAAATTGGTTTTGTTAAAGAATATCAAATTCTTACCACAAAATAATGCCACTCGGGAATATAAAAATATAAAAATTGTAAAGGATAAGGCTTAAGTTCCATTAAAGCCCAGCCTATGGAAGTTATGAATAAAAGATGATGCTCACCATAAACAATTCGATGAAGGCAATGTGTTGCAATCTATTTTAATAAACGGACAGTATTCCACAGATTTATGTATAATTCATTAAAATATTAACTATTCTGAGGTTATGTTTTTGCTTACAAAACTTATGTCAAAGAAGTGGTCGCCTAGCAACTAAACAGTTTTATTCTTCTATTCCTAAAGATGGGTGCTAAGAAGAGATTGTCAATCTTTAGCAGTGGTGTCAACATATTTTTTTCACAAAACCATAGAGTACCTACAAAAATATGAAGTCTCATATCATAGCCGCTCACGTTATTATTGTGTTGATTAACTCTTTAAAATAAAAAATGGCTACTGTACTGTCCGCATTCAATACGATGAATAGAAAGTATTGAAAAAATACGCATGTGTTTGTCGTATATTTTTTTTAACTTTGTAACAGACAAGGCTATTATTAGCGATGTCCTATTGTAAAAATAAAATTGTAATGATAATGATAATAAGTTAACTATTGTCAGTTCGATGAAGCAAACAGTAAGCTTATAATTTGGTAATCAAATATGAATCCTTATCGTGAACACAAATTATAACACACGTACCCTACTTTTATTCATGATCCTACCATGCGTATCTATTCTATAAGATTATAGTAAATTGACAAAATAAGCGAAACCCCCTCACATGATCCACGATCACTACGTGGTTAGAATGAAGATACTAGTGGTAACAGGCAGAGTCGTAAATAACTTTGCTTACTTATGCATCCTTCTTCCCCCATTTTGGCGTGAGATGAGACAGCCTCCTTGTAAACCCGATTATTACGTCACATCATCATAAAACATTTATGCCTTGTCATGTCGTTATTAAAGAATATATTCTTGTATTTTATGATCTAACACGCGTTTCGATAATAATACCAAACTGTGTATCGTCACTGCATGGTGCAATTCGTGGTAGCGCTAGTATAACTGAATTTAATCCTGTCTATAAAATTAAAAACTATATTCTAGACGAAGTACTACGAACAATCATAGTGAAGCCAAAAAAAAACCGTGCTCCTTCGTGTACAACCAGCGCTCACTGCGCTGTGTGTGCACATGCACCTCAAACCGTGCTCACCGCTAAAGTTGGGAAAAACGGCTTAAAATCGTAAGCGTGCTTAAACGTTGTGCTTTTTTCTGCCAACGAATTTTTTTACGCTTTTGACGCTTTTTGTTTTTCACTTCTAAAAAAATTTACTTTTCGTCGTGTACATTACACTATTTTATTTACAATTAAACTATTTACAAAGTTCACTAAAAACTGTACAAACAAACAACAATCGTCGCGTAATTACCGAGGAGAACATTCAAAAACGCATTCACTCGTTGACAACAAAAGATAAACTAAGCGCCAAAACGAAAGCAAATCAATCAAAACGTTTAAACGATACAAAAAAAATCAACAAAACAAAATAGTGCTTTCTCTAAGCAATTTTTACGTAAACGAATTAATTTTAATTCTGCCGGTTATTAAACCACGCGTCAAGTTTGAAATTGGGTTTGAATTTGAAAATCGTACTATTGAAAGCATAAGTTTGGTTTACGAAAAAGTCTAAAGGAAATCTGCTTTAATCACAAAGCGTGCTTATACGCTTTTTTTTTTATTAGACTTTTTTAAGCGCTTTTCGATTAAACGCCCACTTCTACTCACCGCTCTCAGTTAACATGTCGCGGCATCGTCCAGTCAGCATCGCGAAAGCAAATATCCTTTAGGTGCATGGTGTGTGCGTAAGCGCTGGTTGTACACGAAGGAGTACGGTTTTTTTGTGGCTTGACTATGATTGTTCGCATTCGAAACTAATCAAACAACAACTTTTACCGATTTTGTAAAATCTTCTGCATTTTTGCTAAGTCACAAATTTTTTTCTTCTCACTGACTTGGAAAAATGTCACCAAGCTACCTAACCACATTAACTTGAAGAAGTTTCGTTGTAGGAAACAGAAAACATGAAACTGTCGTATTTTTTTCATATTATGACGAAAACCAACGAAAGGTAGGTCGATGCTTACAAGTAGCAAAGTTTTATCAATTGTAAAGAGTTCGTCGAGACACTTTCAGTAATAAGATACGAATTTATGGCAATTTTATATCTCTGTTATGCCGAAAAAATACTTTAACATGTGAGATTGTAAGATTTACGCATGTATTCTTGTTTTCTTATTTTATGTCAACGATTATTTGAACATACCTATTTGGAAATAACATGTTCGAAGATCTCTTTACATGTGATGCTGCGAAAATAAAATTCCTTGCAGACATCTCCTTAACGCAGCTATATTTACGGCAACTTATCCCATCTAACTTTGGTATTAAATTTACAATTTGATGAAATACGTACAGTATATGTATATGTATAATAAAAAAGGGTGTGTCAGCAAAATTAAATTAGAGAAAGGTTAATTTCAAAAGGAGCATGAACGAAGTTTAGTCCAATACAGGCACTACATTGTAACTCCGAGTCATTAGCAAAGAAAGCTCCGTCAAAGAAAACATCAGACTGTCTCATTATTATTTCACTGATGATACAAAAGTAATTCTAATTTACCAAGCCAGCTAATTCTTTTTCTTCCAATTCTTATGTTTCAAAGTAATTTGAATGCAACAAGGCGTTGGGATGGGACTTCATCAGTAATTCATTTTCTTTATTAAACTTTGAAGTTTTCTGAACTATTTGAAAATCTTCAAACTTTAGATGTTTGGTTTTGTTGTATCAATTGTTATCAACAATATCTTTAATCTTTGAAATTTTATCAAATGGGATTTTGTGATTGCTTTTACACTTTCAAATGTGCAAAAACATACATCCCAGTTTTTTTTTATATAGTACTAGCTTTTACCCGCGGCTCTGCTCGCGTTAAATTCTGTTAACCCACGAGACGGATCCTGTTAATTCAGTCCAGTCCAGTCCAGTTCAATCCATCCATCCTTTCATTCAGACCGTCCAGTCCAGTCTAGTCCAGTCGAGTCCAGCCCAGTCCGAGTCCCACTCACCCTCACACACACACTCACAAACACGCTCACACACACTCACGCTCACCCTTAAGTTTACCTTCACGCACACACTCACGCTGACGCTCTCCCTCACCCTCACACTCACCCTCACATTCACCCTCACACTCACCATCACACTCACACTCACCCTAACACTCACCCTCACCCTCACACTCACCCTCACCCTCGCCCTCACACTCACCCTCACATTCAACCTTACCCTCACCGTCAAACTCACACTCACCCTCACCCTCACACTCACCATTACACTCACCCTCACACTCACCATCACACTAACCCTCCCACTCACGCTCACCCTCACACTCACCATTACACTCACCCTCACCTCACACTCACCCTCACACTCACCCTCACGCTCACCCTCATACTCTCCCTCACACTCACCCTCTCACTCACCCTCACACTCACCCTCACGTTCACCCTCACACTTACCCTTACATTCACCCTCACACTTACCCTCATACTCAGCATCACACTCACCCGCACACTCACACTCAACCTCACGCTTATCCTCACGCCAGTGGCGTGCATTGGCCTACTTCACTTGAATTTAATTGTGGTGTAAGTTATTGATTTTTTGATGTAGGAAGATTAATTTAGCATTAATAGGTCTATTTTAAGATATATAATCATCGTACTGTGAAAAAAATATAATAACTTACACCACTATTGAATTTGAATGAGGAAGGCAGTAGGTATTGCCTAATTGCCTATATGCAATGCACGCCACTGCCTCACGCTCACCCTCATGCTCACCCTCACACTCACCCTCACGCTCAACCTCACGCTCACCCTCACACTCACCCTCACACTCACCTCACACTCACCCTCACACTCACCCTCACACTCACCCTCACACTCACCCTCTCCTCACCCTTACCCTCACACTCACCATCACACTTACCCTCACCCTCCCACTCACGCTCATCCTCACACTCTCCCTCACCCGCATACTCACCCTCACGCTCACCCTCACGTTCACCCTCACACTCACCCTCACCCTCACACTCAGCATCACACTCACCCGCACCCTCATACTCACCCTCACGCTCACCCTCACCCTCATACTCACCCTCACCCTCACACTCACCCTCACCCTCACACTCTTTGTGTTTTTTCATCATTCATCCATTACTATCCGCTCGTGCGAAGGAATTACGAATTTAGTTTTTTCTTTCTTTCTCAAAACTCATAAGTCGGATCATCAGCTTTCAAACAAAAAAAGTTTCATCAAAATCGGTCCAGTAGTTTTAGCGTGATGCTCGAACAAACAGACATTTACAATTTTATAATAGTTAAGATCAAGAAGAAGAAGATAATTAAAAATTGTAGACTGATAGTATTTTTTTAGTTACACCGAGATAACTTTATGCTTATTCGTATATTAAGATGGATACAATATAACAACGTTTAGGTACTTCTAACATAATTTTATTGCTTTTCATACATAAAAATTGAGAAATCGCAATTTAGAGGTAGCTTCCGGTCCTTGTCTGTAAGTCGAACGATTCCGATTTTCGGTTGGCTCAAAAGAGTGCATTTCCAAGACGGCACCACCCACATACGACAGGTTTTTTTTTTCTACCCAGTACAATTCGGCCCGACCAAAAAGTTTTTAATGCAATTTCTTTAGCAACCGTATTTTGTCTATGGAGGCGCGCGCTAGAGCGCATGCGTGCGAATGACAGCTGGATATGAGCAAAATGTATGCAAAATTTTGTAGAAAAATATAATTAAAAATCACCGGATCCCGTCATCGTAGCGAGGTAAAATACATACCAGTTTTTAAGTTAAATCATAAGTTTTTAGTCACAAACAGTTTCAACAAAATCGGTCCAGTAGTTTTATCGTGATGCTGGAACAAACAAACAAACAAACAAACAGACAACTGACATTTAACAATTTTATAATAGTAGTAGATAGGATGGCGAAACGAGCTAAAGGCCCACCTGATGTTAAGTGGTTACCTTTGCCCATAACAACTGCAATACCACTTAGGCTGTGCCTAAATGGTACCGCAAGTCGGTTCGCCAAACTGAGACATAAAGATGGAAAGTCTCATGTGATTGTAATTTCACCGGCACCCGTACCCTTCAGACCGAAACACAGCAATGAAAGCATCACTATTTGAAGGAGAAGTAGATACGGTGGTAGTACTTCCCCGGACGAGCTCTTTCATTTGTAATCGAGCATTCCATTCTGTATTTCATAATGAGAATAAAAACGGAATTGTAACAGCACTAGTCGCAAAAGCAACGAAGTAGAATTTGTCAGAATTAAAGTACATACTATAAATTCTTCAGTTTATTACTGGACTTGGCATTACTCGCTAAGGAATTACAAGATATATTAAAACCGCCTGACACTATGTTTTATTAGCAGATTTAAGAATGCTTTGAGTCTCATAATTGGTGTGGCCATAACCTCTTAGCATCATTAACACACACTTCATCTATGAATCTTGACACTGGCTTAACTCGTTCGAACATGAAACGAAGCGGGTGCTTAAGCACGTTCTCGGCAACCACGATCACTTCACTACTTAAAGAATCGATATCGGTCCCTTGTCCTTAGTCTCTTGAATATTCTTGATGCCTCGAGCAGTCTGCGTCAGGAGATAAACTTTCTTAATTAGTTAGACAGATTTTAATAAGGTCAACTGTTTTTAGTTTATTTGTGTACAGATATTATTTTTGAACAATGCCAGTTGATAACCGAAGGCTAGATTTATGAAAAGGACTGGAAAGATAACTTTTATAAATACATAGACAATGATAAAACTACCCATGCATGCTTTAGCTTTTAAAAACCCAGACCTAAAATTTAAGACATGAAATGTAGTAAAACAAAATGTTATGCCATGTAAAGCTTCTACGATCTTTTTGAAAATCACAACGTACATCTTAGCAGTCTCTCCAAAATATAAGTATATAAAAATCCAATTAAACTTTATGAAATTTCGAAATAAACCACTCCAATCTTAGTTTAGTAGTACTTCAGTGGCTTTCATAACGAGTCGTCTACTAAACTTGTATACATCAAAGTGTAGGGTCTATGTTAATCATATTTTAGCCACATTGAAAAGTTATATTAAAAGTTATTTATTATTATTAGTTAGTTATTTTATTATTGTAAGTTTTATTGAAAGGAGAGTGAGTGCTGGTAATCAGGTGAATGGGGCACTACACACCTTCATGAACAGCCGCAAAGTGTCGGAAAAGGCACGGCTGGGCTGTTCATGGGGGAGTGTTAGTGCCTACACTTATGTATGGTAGTGAAAGTTGGGTATGGCAGAAGAAACATGAAAGCAGAATAAATGCAGTAGAAATGAGAGCTTTAAGAAGTATGTGTGGTGTAACTTTGAGAGATAAAGTAAGGAATAACATGATAAGGGAGCGTCGTGGAGTGAAAGAAGATGTAGTGACAAAGATTGAGAAAGGTATGTTAAGATGGTTTGGACATATAGAGAGGATGGACGAGAGGAGATTGACGAAACAGGTATACGAAGCGAGTGTGGATGGAAGAGTTGGGAGGGGACGACCTCGGCGAACGTATCGCGATCAAATCGCGGATGTTCTCAAAAAATGCCAGGTTAAGAGTTCTCTGAACCGACGAGCATGCATGACGAGGTTAATGGACGTAGATGAAGCGAAAGAGGTGTGTCAGGATCGTAGCAGGTGGAAATCCATAGTCTCTGCCTACCCCAATGGGAAACAGGCGTGATAATATGTATGAATGTATGAAAAGTTATGAACGTAGTTAATACATAAACTGGATACAAATAGACACACATTTGACTGTACCAGCACAGCGGTTCATAAAAGTGACACTTAAAAATATTCAGTTATTTGAAAATAACAAGTACGTAAGTGCTTAAGTTCGTCATTGATTTGATTCAGAAAATGTTGGTTTTTCTGAAGGTTCCGCACGAAATTTAGTAATTTATGCTCTCCAATAAATTTAATTACGTCGACTTGTGTCTCGGTATTTTGTTTTATTAATTCGAAACATCAGTGCATGAATTTTTGATTTAGGTATTGTTTATACCTCTAAAGGCCATGTACGCATGACAGTTTAAAGCAAACTTACATGATGTAAGCTACTAGCTATTGTATAAAATATTTAGGGCACGTACCGACGAACTCATGTTACGTGACAATAACTTTGTATCGTACATGTTTTATTTAACGCGTAGAACTCATATTGTTGGATTTAATTTACAAGTTTCCACTTCTCGGAGTTATTAATTACCGAACTTTGGCTCTAGTGCACAGGCAGGGAATCAGAGATGTTACTTAGACTTGGTAGTACTGTCCAAGTTGCGGTTACTACCAGAATCAACATCGGAAACTTCAGAAATGGTTGCAAAATTATAGACAATACAGTTTCCGAATATTAAATCAAAATACTCGAGTACCATTGTGTTCCTTCTTTTGTCTGACGTCAGCTTTTTAAAGCGTTTCTCTTCTGTCTTTTTATATTAGTTTTCTGAGTTGACACAATGAGTTATTACGGTAACTTAATTAATCATTGCTTAGGGGACTTTTCCTTTTTGAGTGTACTTTGCTGACGCATATTTTTCTCAAGAGTCAAGATGGGAAAGCTGATTTTATCGAGCGAAAAAAAATACTGCGTCCGCTTTGTATTCCAGTTGTATCTGCAGCTATTCGAGTAGATACTCTCCGCCTAGCTCGCGATTACACCAATACACTAGTAGCAACTGTAGCAACCGTGCATCGTATGACAAATGATATTGCTTTGTGGGCTACGGCTACAGTTGGAATGCAATTTGCTTTGTCTCTCGTTAAGAGTTCCTGACATTTCTGTCTTGTAGGTGGGGCTCTGTAGAGAAAACATACGTGCCTATCTTAGCTCTTAGCTCTAACCTAATGCTACTATTAAAAATATTTAGAATTCTTATTTGTTTCTAAGTAGTAGTGTTTGTTTAGTAGTAGTAGAGCTCCGTTGTGAAAGGGCTCGTCCGGGGAAGTACTACCACCGTATCTACTTCTCCGTCAAATAGTGATGCTTGCATTGCTGTGTTTCGGTCTGAAGGGTACTTGTACTGGTGAAATTACAATCACATGAGACTTTCCACCTTCATGTTTCAGTTTGACGAATCGATTTGCGGCACCATTTAGGCAACAGCCTAGGTGGTATTGCAGTTGTTATGGGCAAAGGTGATCGCTTTGGGCCTTTAGCTCGTTTCGCCATCCTATATACTATAAAAATAAAAAAGTCGTTTTACTAGTTTTGTGTTGCTAGGAAAACTTTTGTCGTTTGTTTAAATTTTTCATGATTATATTCTGTCACTACTTAATTCTCATTCCAAATTAAGAATAAAAGTGTAACGCAAAATGGAATTTATTCTTTCTTCTCGTACTTACATAAAATGGCTTTTATCCTTCATAACTGGCAAAGTTTGTTCCCGACGACAAATGAAAATGTCTTGTAAACCTCTTAATTATACTTACTTGAGTTGTAGTCATGACCTTCGAAATAAGTAGTAAACTTAAAGACGACTTCCATTAACGCGGTGCCAGCAGTTGAGGTGTCCCTCAAGGGACCATAGGAGATCCCAACGTCTTTCACTATTACGTATTTCTTAAAAAAAAATTACACTCTCTTAAGATTTCACACGAAAGAAGATAACAGTGACTTCCGACTTTTCGATTATAGTTGAGACAGAACTCGTTATTGCTCTTTCATGTGGAAAATTGTGAAGTCTTCCACCGTATAACATTTCAAGTTTATTTCAGCCGAATGCTTGTTCATTTATATAAAAAATATAATTTTAAAGTAAGTTTAAAAAGATCAAAAGACTCTCAACATCTTTTGAAAGATGTAAAGATACCAAAATAATTGTCTAAATTGGTCTTTGTGAGAAAAGCAGATTAATGTTAAGCCTATTTCTTCAACAACGAGGTTTACTCAACAAAGACATAAATAAACAGTCCTTATGTTTCTTTTAACAAATGTACGACTATAGTATATCCTTGTAACAGATGCAAGACATGTTTCTAAGAAAAGAATTCCCGTTGAACCAATTGCAGGTTCTTTCGCGTCGTGCTTGTTTGACGTTAACAGACTGTGAAGATTAAACGCGTCCCTTTTTTTCGATGCAAAGAAAAAAGTGCACTGCCTGTGTACAGGAATATTAGATTCGTGTGTTTTGCGGCGTAGGATTACTTTTTGTGCGATACTCTACTTTCGGTGCTCGACCTTGTTACGAATATTTGGAAGAAGTTCCGTTTTTTTTAATCGTTTTTATGATTAAAATATTTTTCAAGGAGTCAGCATATTTACCATAATAAAACTGTCATCATCATCATTTCAGCCGAAAGACGTTCACTGCTGGACGTAGGCCTCCCCCAAGAACCGCCACAACAACCGGTATTACACTTCCCGCATCCAGTGGATTCCCGCGACCTACACCAGGTCCGACGACCTGTGAAGGCCGCGGGTATCCGCTGGATGCGTCCGAAGAACCGCGAACCCACGCTGCGCCTTCCAGTACGCGGTCGCCACTCCAGAACTTCTCGGCCCCGTCGGCCATCCGTTCTGCGAACAATGTGCCCCGCCCACTTAACGTAATAAAACTATACCTACTGTAAAATCCGTAACGTTATTATCCGGAGAAGAACCGGGGTGACGGACATAGCTTGTAGGATCAGTAAGCTGAAGTGGCAGTGGGCTGGCCATGTCTGGCGAAGAACCGATGGCCGCTGGTGACTGGAGCAGATGAGTTCTTAAGTGGTGACCGCGAATTGGCAAACACAACGTAGGGCGCCCCTCAGCCAGGTGGACCGACGAGCTGAAGATGGCTGGGGTGACTGAAAGTGGAAGGCAGAGGACCGAGTGTTGTGGCGCAACTTGGGAGAGGCCTATGTCCAGCAGAAGACTGCGATAGACTGATTTGATTTGATTGTATTATCTTTAAATTATGATTTGATTTCCATAATTATGAATCAAATTGGTCTCGTTCTTCGTCAATTAGAAAATAGTCTATTCGATCTAATAATAATTTAATAGGTTTCTCTGATAATGAAATACCTGTTTGTGTGGTGGCTATTTATTTTCATTCATACCGTAAAGGACCATAGAAACTACAGCTATTTAGTAAATTAGGCTGTAGGTTCACGCTACGAATGAAGATTTTAAGTAAATGGTCTGCCCCAAATATTCGTAATAGATAAATTAGTCTTGTTGCATGACTTGGAGAAAATAATTTGGTCGATTTATATGTTGACTGCCGACTACTTACCTATCTCCCAACACATTTTATTTTTCTAATGCCAATCTTTTATTGATTTTGCGTAACTTGTTAGTTTTAACTTCTTACAAGCTACACAAAGTATACCTTCTAAAGTAAATAATAAAGATTTATTGACGTTACTTTGTAAAACAGCAGTGAAAATCGTAAAGCGCTGAAACGTACATATCTTATTTTATTGCAAGTTATACAATCTTAACACACTTTGTAAGCCTCTATTTTGAGATTTTACTTTTAATACTGGATTTATTTCCGTGATAATGTTATATTTTTAACCGACTTCAAAAAAAAGGAGGAGGTTCTCAATTGGTTTTTTTTACGTTTATTACTGCAGAACTCAGTCATTTATAAACCGATTTCGAAAATTATTATTTTTATTTGAAAGAATATACTTTCAGATTGGTATCATTGGCAGAAAGTATCATTTGGTGAAGATCTGATGAAAATCTTTGGAGATAAAGAAGGGAACTCTTCAATGGATGACATCAAATCATCCGGGATTGCATCAATCGCTTGTATTTCTATTGTTAATGCCACTCAAAATAGAAAAATAAAATAAACTTTGAAAAAAAGTATAAACCGACTTCAAAAAGAATAAAATAATAAAATTTGTGTTAAATGGTTTAGGAAGTCGGGAGTTTTCGTGTTTATTTATATGCTTCTGCTTTTGTGAAATTGAATAAGGTTATTAAAAAGTTATCAAAATTCAATCCACTGTAAAATATGTACACCGGGAAACTTTTATTGTTTTTTGTTACAAAGTAACAGTTCAAAGAAGCAAGAGCAAAAGCTTTAACTGACATATGACATGTTACGTTCACTAACATATTCCCGCTTGGGGAGTGAAATCGCGAAACGAGTGCCAATCATCGTCATGAATGCTTGACACTTGATGTGAATAGACAGAAAATCCTGAAAGGAGCAAATGGAAATTGTCGTACAGCCACAGCTTGCAGATCAGAAGTTCAGCTTCTGCTGATAAAACAGTAAGAAAATACTAAGATTACTGTATATCTTCAGATTGGTCGGTAATTATTTTATAGTCCGCCTACTTCAAGTTCTTGTTCTAAACCCTAAAATTTTCATCTGCTGGATGTAGGCCTTCTCCCTACCGTGCAATTTTCCTCTGTCTCTCATTTTCCTTCTCCGTCACACTCGGCCATTGTGGCTATCGTTTAATACTTTCCTTTTAAACCCTTGTCGGGCTATTTCGGCAGGCAGGAGGCCTCTAACACAATAAGAAAAAGACTTTTGATTACTGTATATCCGCTCAGTCATTATTTCACTGTCCACCTACTTCTAGTTCTTCTATAGCCTAGAATTATAATCTGCTGGCTTTCTCTCTACTGAACCGTGACTCCCGTTTTCCTTCTCTATCACACTTAGCTATTTTCTCTATCGGTCAGTAATTTCCTTCTCTACTCTCGTCGGGCTACTTCGGCAAACTGTTTTAATTTCACAATTTTAATCGTTTCCATATAAATGACTAGTGTCTTCAGTAACTACTGCGGAAGTTTGGTCTTGTTAAAGTTTTAAGTTGGAACCAAGTTCAGAATGCACTTGGCTAAAGTAATTTTGTTATCTACTACTGAAGTCATGTAGAGATTTTATTGAAGTCATTCTGATGTCTTAACTGCATTGTTTTACTGCAATGGCATTGCAGTACCGTGGAAACCGTTTACGAAAAGTTTATTACCTTGTTTTAAGAGTTTTGTTTTTTATTAATATTTGAGATTATTACGCGTGTTAATATTTTTGTGCAATTAATTTTATTTACAGTATTTTATTTAAAAGAAAGCAATATTGTGTTTTTTTTATGAAAATTCACTAGATGAAAGTTTGCCACTCGTAGCGGTACATTGAAAAATGATTTGAAATTGAGCCAGCCAAATAGATATAAGGTTAATTTTACATATTTCTGCACTTTGGTTTAAAAGCTTTATGCTAAAACGAGTGGGGTGAATACCTACAATACATTCGCCCCCTTTCGACCTAAGTCGTGTACACTAAGCCAGAGAAATGGGATATTGCATTGTTTATACGCTATGGGCTTACTACCTTGCACTGCATGGGCATTACCTTTAAACTTATTTGGCAGTCATAGCTTGTACCGTTTCGAATATACTCTGTTTTGATAGTACCTAGGTACTAACCTGTTAACGGATATGGAAAATCACGGGATATTATTTATACGTACGGCATCTACCAATTTTTTCCAATAGTTTTCTAATGTTCAAAACAATTTCAATATTTTTTTCTAATGTTCAAAAAATTGAAGTATTTTTTTTTTAATTAAAAATATGACTTGCTACTTGAAATTTAGAAAAAAAAATTTGTTTGTTATTTTTCAACACCTGCAAGTCGTTTATTTAATAATTTCAAAGGTTTACTTTTGTATCTGTAAAAATTGACACGCTCGTCGATTCCTTTTTAGGGTTCCGTAGTCCTACAAGGAACCCTTATAGTTTCGTCATGTCCGTCCGTCTGTCCATCTGTCCGTCTGTCCTAATCCTTTACAGCTTAATAACTTCTACAGTTATAAACATAAGTAAATGAAATTTTGTTAAAAATGGTTTAGATATAGATCTCAATTTTAAAAGAATAAAAAAATCTTGGTAACGTTTTTTAGGGGTGGCGCCCATACATGTGAAATGGGGATGAACATTTTTTTTTCGCTGCACCCCCTCGTTTGGGGTATCATTGAATAGGTCTACTAAAATGAAGGTAATGTTTCATACATCACTTTTTTATCAGGTGTACCATCTGCGAAATATAGCCCACCAAAGTGGCTTACAATGTGTGTCCCCCCTGCCATTTCCAAACTATGCAACGTAGAATTTTTAATCTTCCACGTTGATAGACTTTTATAAAAACTCTCTTTTAAAATTATTTCGAGTATAATGTGATTATCATTTTTTGAGTTATAGTGAGAAAACTGAAAAATACTTGAGACGTCCTAGTTCATAGGTCATTAACCTTAGATAAAAATGATTTTAGCAAATAATGCTCCTTTAGTTACTTTCTATTTAAAAAAATCACAAAAAGAAACTTTGTGTTATTGATAACACAAAGAAACGCCACCTAGCGCTAAATTTACGTAGTTTGTCATATGAATATATGACACACTTCTTAAATTCAGCGCTAGGTGGCGCTGTTTGCAAAAACTAAAACAGCAATGATTAATATTCGATTTGATTCGTTTGTAATTAGACCTACTTAAGGAACCCTATAATACTGAGCATGGCCCGACATGCTCTTGGGTGGTTTTTCTTTTTCCTTTATCCCTACAGAGATAGGTACTCTGTTTTTTCTTACGTATCTATACAGCATTACAAATAGTTCGATCACATTTGATAGATAGTAGTGGGAAACAGTGTTTGTCTGTAATCCGCTTTCGCGTAATTCTCATGTTAGTAGAAAAAATAATGTTAGATACGTACCCATTGATAAATCACGTGTCTGGTTTTGTTTAACAGACACCATGTTTGCTCTGGTTATGTGTATGTTGAGGATTTTATTGATTTAGTAATATAAGCCATCACTTCAAATATTTGCCCTTCATGTTTGCTAGTTTTTTATTTTTATTTTTTTATTCAAAGATTTACAAATCTGATAACTTATTGACTACATGAATCATCTAACGTTGTTTTTACAAATATTGGGAGCCTCTGCTTTCAAACTAGGCGTGATACGTTTATCTCGGCATAATACTGCAATTGTATATCGAAACATAGAAATATATATTAAATTCCCTTTTTATAGTACCTAGTAGGAACAAAACATATTTTTCTATCAATATTATTGTAGGTCCTCAATTAAACAAATAGGTATTAAAACATGATGGAAGGATAGGAAACATGTCTGTCTTTACGTAATAATAAAAAACTGCAATGTGGGTCACTTCCACCTGTCACTAGTACGGCAATATTCAACTTGTAAACGAAAATTTACGTTATTAATGTTTGTAGGTTCATCAATATCTGTTCTCATTTTACCCAGAAAAATAAGGGTTGACCAATTACACAGAAATTTGAATAATAAGACAATGTCTTATTAGTTGGTTATTAGATTTCTCTGACCAATTAAGCTACATTAACGTACTATTTTATTATTCACACCTGTCTGCCTTAATGAAGAAATAATGAAAAAGAAAATACAAAGAAAAGAAAAACGAAAAAATCAGGAAACAAACTAAACGAAACATACAAATTATACATGGTTGGTTAACTTCACGTTGTACTGTGTTTTAACCACAGACCAGTAAACATATAGACGCCGATTAGCCGGACACCCCCGGTCACAACGCATATACAGTAAGTACCACTGCATATGATACGCCCCGCCGCCAATCAGTACTTTAGTCCGTCAGCGAGCGGCACCAATCACACGGAATTATACCACCGAACGTTTGAGCCCGCCAATCATAACGCGCCGTTTGTCCCCCGGACCCCGCCATCATTTTACGACTGCGTTCTCATGCAAAACTTTGTTTAAGCGGCGTCTTGAGGCTTACTGGTCTGTGGTTTTAACACAATTCCAATCTTCAGGCTGATGAATAAAATTAGTATAGTGCTCCGTAAAACCGGCCAAGAGCATGTCGGGCCATGCTCAGTATTATGGGGTTCCTTATACTTAAGGAACCCTATAACCCTAGGACCTACTAGTCTAATTACAAATGAATCAAATCGAATATTAATCATTGCTATTTTAATTTTTGCAAACAGCGCCACCTAGCGCTAAATTTAAGAAGTGTGTCATATCAATATAGGTATGACACACTTCTTAAATTTAACGCTAGGTGGCGCTGTTACTTTGTGTTATCAATATAACACAAAGTTTCTTTTTGTGATTTTTTTAAATAGAAAGTAACTAAAGGAGCATTACTTGCTAAGATCATTTTTATCTAAGGTCAACCTATGGGTTGACCTATGAACTAGGACGTCTTAAGTATTTTTCAGTTTTCTCACTATAACCCAAAAAATTATAATCACATACTCGAAATAATTTTAAAAGAGAGCTTTTATAAAAGTCTATCAACGTGGAAGATTACAAGTTTCTACGTTGCATAGTTTGGAAATGGCAGGGGGGGGACACATTGTAAGCCACTTTGGTGGGCTATATTTCGCAGATGGTACACCTGATAAAAAAGTGACGTATGAAACATTACCTTCATTTTAATAGACCTATTCAATGATACCACACACGACGGGGAGCAGCGAAAAAAAAAAATTACATCCCCATTTCACATGTATGGGTCAATCAATCAACTCAGCCTATCGCAGTCCACTGCTCGACATAGGCCTCTCCCAAGTTGCGCCACAACGCTCGGTCCTCTGCCTGTACGGGTGCCACCCCTAAAATACGTTATCAAGATATTTTTTTTCTTTTAGAATTGAGATCTATATCTAAACCATTTTTTAACAAAATTTCATTTACTTATGTTTATAACTGTAGAAGTTATTAAGCTGTAAAGGATTAGGACAGACGGACATGACGCAACTATAAGGGTTCCTTGTAGGACTACGGAACCCTGAAAAAATGGACAGTCAACATGTCGAAAAGAAGGCAACTGATGTTCCTACATATTGTCTTCAAGAGCATCCCACTGCTCTCCATCTCAGCTTTTATCAGCTGTTTAACTTCCATTTTAATGGTATTAAAATGGAAATACCCGAACAAATATTGTTCGCTTTAAGCTTTATCCTACACAACTCTGTGGTCTTATGCCATATTTACTTCCATGTTACCCCTTGTCATTCGACCCGCGTCGAATTTATTTAATAAACTACAATTTACTGTATTTTACATGTATCTTCATTTGTATAGTCTGAAACAGGGAAAATTATGTAAACAACTGATTGTGTGCTTTCGTGAATATAAAACGACATACATACTGCAATGTACTTATTTGATTAATTAGGCCCGTTAACGTATTACCTGTAAGACAATTTAAAACTACTTTCAAACTGAATTAGTTGCAGCATTTTACATAATTATATTCAAAGGGATATTCACATTTTTATACCAATTTATCTTGAAAAAACATACATAATATACATGCATATCGCTGGTTGTCTGGAAGATATCGCTTTTAGCGATAAGACCGCCCATGTACCCATAATTTGTACGTTGTTCCTGTTTACTACTATTTTCATGGTGTACAATAATAGTACATTATGGTACAAGTGAGCTAAGTTGACTATTATACTCGAGGCTAGATTGCAGCCCGAGCCGAAGGCGAGGGCGTAATGGAGTCAAGAGTATAATAGTCAATGCTCACGCGTGGCATACGACGTTTTTCAACACACTTGCGAGGAAAAAAACATAAATTACACATTTTAGACAAATATCGACTTTGTGAAAAATGACAAAAATGGCGCGCGGACCACGCGGTGACATACAGCTATGCGCGCGCAGGTGTTCGAAGGAAACCGCCATACAGCCTAATATAAAAATATTATAAATTGTTTTTTTTATTTATAACACAAATTAATATTAATTTGTTGACAAAAATTAATAATTTGACGAAATGAAATGTTTATAAAGCATATTTTAATTAATACAGTTAATTTATTCCCAAAAATGTTTAATGTAGTTCAGGCATAAAAACTCTTTGCTGCGATTTAAAAATAAACTGTAAAGTAAAAAGCACTAGTGCAATTATATAATGAAAAAAGCACGCGTGCGTTATAAGCCACATTATGAACCTAAAAGCGATGCAATAAAAGCCACTTTACGAGCAAGTGTGTTGAAAAGTATATTCTATCTATCTATCGCATGAAAAACATGATAAAACATCAGATTGAAACATCGCATTTTATAATTTGAATTTTCCGGTGCAAAAAAGTTAAGCTTACCAGCGCAATATATCGAGCTTCGATAACGGTAGCCTGAATACATTAATTAACAAATAAAACCTCCAATGAGTTACACGGAAATCAGGTAGAGAGGTGAGCCAACATAGTCACGGCTCAGTAGCCATTGGTTGGATGGAGTTAATGCTGAACAAACATGACGTGAATTATGTTGCTGTATTTATTTTATTACAATCTGTAAATAGCCTAAAGTAGCAATGTTTTTGTGTATCTAGAAAGAAGTTGATAAACAATAATAAAAAATATATTTATTACTAGCCTATGCCAGCGGCTCTGCCCATCACTCAGTAACTGTTTATTTTCCCGGGATAAAAAGTAACCTATATATTAGACGTGGGCGCCGCGCCGGCGCGACGCCGCTGAGACGGTCCGGCACGCCGCCAATTGTCCGCGGCGTGTGCCTAGAGCAGAGACGCGCGCGGAAGGTGTCGTACTCGCTCGTTATAATACCAGTTGCAGCGTGGCTGCCTCCCTTTTTATAGCCTTCGCCGCATTCTCTCAGCCTTTTTCTTTTTGGTACCTGTGGTCTCCCAACCATCCTCGCGGGTTTTAGACGGCGTTGGATGCTCCTGGTCAGTCGCGGCAATGGCGACAGTTTGAATGCTCCTCTTTTTCCCTTCTGGCCCTGTTGTGGCTCTAGGGTCTGGGTTGGGCTGCCGAGGTTGGGGTGGCTGAGGCTAAGGAGGCCGGCTGGCTCAGCGCCTTAGACAAGCATAGCGTTGCGGCTTTCGTCGATTGGAAGAAGTTCCGTTTTTTTTAATCGTTTTTATGATTAAAATATTTTTCAAGGAGTCAGCATATTTACCATAATAAAACTGTCATCATCATCATTTCAGCCGAAAGACGTTCACTGCTGGACGTAGGCCTCCCCCAAGAACCGCCACAACAACCGGTATTACACTTCCCGCATCCAGTGGATTCCCGCGACCTACACCAGGTCCGACGACCTGTGAAGGCCGCGGGTATCCGCTGGATGCGTCCGAAGAACCGCGAACCCACGCTGCGCCTTCCAGTACGCGGTCGCCACTCCAGAACTTCTCGGCCCCGTCGGCCATCCGTTCTGCGAACAATGTGCCCCGCCCACTTAACGTAATAAAACTATACCTACTGTAAAATCCGTAACGTTATTATCCGGAGAAGAACCGGGGTGACGGACATAGCTTGTAGGATCAGTAAGCTGAAGTGGCAGTGGGCTGGCCATGTCTGGCGAAGAACCGATGGCCGCTGGTGACTGGAGCAGATGAGTTCTTAAGTGGTGACCGCGAATTGGCAAACACAACGTAGGGCGCCCCTCAGCCAGGTGGACCGACGAGCTGAAGATGGCTGGGGTGACTGAAAGTGGAAGGCAGAGGACCGAGTGTTGTGGCGCAACTTGGGAGAGGCCTATGTCCAGCAGAAGACTGCGATAGACTGATTTGATTTGATTGTATTATCTTTAAATTATGATTTGATTTCCATAATTATGAATCAAATTGGTCTCGTTCTTCGTCAATTAGAAAATAGTCTATTCGATCTAATAATAATTTAATAGGTTTCTCTGATAATGAAATACCTGTTTGTGTGGTGGCTATTTATTTTCATTCATACCGTAAAGGACCATAGAAACTACAGCTATTTAGTAAATTAGGCTGTAGGTTCACGCTACGAATGAAGATTTTAAGTAAATGGTCTGCCCCAAATATTCGTAATAGATAAATTAGTCTTGTTGCATGACTTGGAGAAAATAATTTGGTCGATTTATATGTTGACTGCCGACTACTTACCTATCTCCCAACACATTTTATTTTTCTAATGCCAATCTTTTATTGATTTTGCGTAACTTGTTAGTTTTAACTTCTTACAAGCTACACAAAGTATACCTTCTAAAGTAAATAATAAAGATTTATTGACGTTACTTTGTAAAACAGCAGTGAAAATCGTAAAGCGCTGAAACGTACATATCTTATTTTATTGCAAGTTATACAATCTTAACACACTTTGTAAGCCTCTATTTTGAGATTTTACTTTTAATACTGGATTTATTTCCGTGATAATGTTATATTTTTAACCGACTTCAAAAAAAAGGAGGAGGTTCTCAATTGGTTTTTTTTACGTTTATTACTGCAGAACTCAGTCATTTATAAACCGATTTCGAAAATTATTATTTTTATTTGAAAGAATATACTTTCAGATTGGTATCATTGGCAGAAAGTATCATTTGGTGAAGATCTGATGAAAATCTTTGGAGATAAAGAAGGGAACTCTTCAATGGATGACATCAAATCATCCGGGATTGCATCAATCGCTTGTATTTCTATTGTTAATGCCACTCAAAATAGAAAAATAAAATAAACTTTGAAAAAAAGTATAAACCGACTTCAAAAAGAATAAAATAATAAAATTTGTGTTAAATGGTTTAGGAAGTCGGGAGTTTTCGTGTTTATTTATATGCTTCTGCTTTTGTGAAATTGAATAAGGTTATTAAAAAGTTATCAAAATTCAATCCACTGTAAAATATGTACACCGGGAAACTTTTATTGTTTTTTGTTACAAAGTAACAGTTCAAAGAAGCAAGAGCAAAAGCTTTAACTGACATATGACATGTTACGTTCACTAACATATTCCCGCTTGGGGAGTGAAATCGCGAAACGAGTGCCAATCATCGTCATGAATGCTTGACACTTGATGTGAATAGACAGAAAATCCTGAAAGGAGCAAATGGAAATTGTCGTACAGCCACAGCTTGCAGATCAGAAGTTCAGCTTCTGCTGATAAAACAGTAAGAAAATACTAAGATTACTGTATATCTTCAGATTGGTCGGTAATTATTTTATAGTCCGCCTACTTCAAGTTCTTGTTCTAAACCCTAAAATTTTCATCTGCTGGATGTAGGCCTTCTCCCTACCGTGCAATTTTCCTCTGTCTCTCATTTTCCTTCTCCGTCACACTCGGCCATTGTGGCTATCGTTTAATACTTTCCTTTTAAACCCTTGTCGGGCTATTTCGGCAGGCAGGAGGCCTCTAACACAATAAGAAAAAGACTTTTGATTACTGTATATCCGCTCAGTCATTATTTCACTGTCCACCTACTTCTAGTTCTTCTATAGCCTAGAATTATAATCTGCTGGCTTTCTCTCTACTGAACCGTGACTCCCGTTTTCCTTCTCTATCACACTTAGCTATTTTCTCTATCGGTCAGTAATTTCCTTCTCTACTCTCGTCGGGCTACTTCGGCAAACTGTTTTAATTTCACAATTTTAATCGTTTCCATATAAATGACTAGTGTCTTCAGTAACTACTGCGGAAGTTTGGTCTTGTTAAAGTTTTAAGTTGGAACCAAGTTCAGAATGCACTTGGCTAAAGTAATTTTGTTATCTACTACTGAAGTCATGTAGAGATTTTATTGAAGTCATTCTGATGTCTTAACTGCATTGTTTTACTGCAATGGCATTGCAGTACCGTGGAAACCGTTTACGAAAAGTTTATTACCTTGTTTTAAGAGTTTTGTTTTTTATTAATATTTGAGATTATTACGCGTGTTAATATTTTTGTGCAATTAATTTTATTTACAGTATTTTATTTAAAAGAAAGCAATATTGTGTTTTTTTTATGAAAATTCACTAGATGAAAGTTTGCCACTCGTAGCGGTACATTGAAAAATGATTTGAAATTGAGCCAGCCAAATAGATATAAGGTTAATTTTACATATTTCTGCACTTTGGTTTAAAAGCTTTATGCTAAAACGAGTGGGGTGAATACCTACAATACATTCGCCCCCTTTCGACCTAAGTCGTGTACACTAAGCCAGAGAAATGGGATATTGCATTGTTTATACGCTATGGGCTTACTACCTTGCACTGCATGGGCATTACCTTTAAACTTATTTGGCAGTCATAGCTTGTACCGTTTCGAATATACTCTGTTTTGATAGTACCTAGGTACTAACCTGTTAACGGATATGGAAAATCACGGGATATTATTTATACGTACGGCATCTACCAATTTTTTCCAATAGTTTTCTAATGTTCAAAACAATTTCAATATTTTTTTCTAATGTTCAAAAAATTGAAGTATTTTTTTTTTAATTAAAAATATGACTTGCTACTTGAAATTTAGAAAAAAAAATTTGTTTGTTATTTTTCAACACCTGCAAGTCGTTTATTTAATAATTTCAAAGGTTTACTTTTGTATCTGTAAAAATTGACACGCTCGTCGATTCCTTTTTAGGGTTCCGTAGTCCTACAAGGAACCCTTATAGTTTCGTCATGTCCGTCCGTCTGTCCATCTGTCCGTCTGTCCTAATCCTTTACAGCTTAATAACTTCTACAGTTATAAACATAAGTAAATGAAATTTTGTTAAAAATGGTTTAGATATAGATCTCAATTTTAAAAGAATAAAAAAATCTTGGTAACGTTTTTTAGGGGTGGCGCCCATACATGTGAAATGGGGATGAACATTTTTTTTTCGCTGCACCCCCTCGTTTGGGGTATCATTGAATAGGTCTACTAAAATGAAGGTAATGTTTCATACATCACTTTTTTATCAGGTGTACCATCTGCGAAATATAGCCCACCAAAGTGGCTTACAATGTGTGTCCCCCCTGCCATTTCCAAACTATGCAACGTAGAATTTTTAATCTTCCACGTTGATAGACTTTTATAAAAACTCTCTTTTAAAATTATTTCGAGTATAATGTGATTATCATTTTTTGAGTTATAGTGAGAAAACTGAAAAATACTTGAGACGTCCTAGTTCATAGGTCATTAACCTTAGATAAAAATGATTTTAGCAAATAATGCTCCTTTAGTTACTTTCTATTTAAAAAAATCACAAAAAGAAACTTTGTGTTATTGATAACACAAAGAAACGCCACCTAGCGCTAAATTTACGTAGTTTGTCATATGAATATATGACACACTTCTTAAATTCAGCGCTAGGTGGCGCTGTTTGCAAAAACTAAAACAGCAATGATTAATATTCGATTTGATTCGTTTGTAATTAGACCTACTTAAGGAACCCTATAATACTGAGCATGGCCCGACATGCTCTTGGGTGGTTTTTCTTTTTCCTTTATCCCTACAGAGATAGGTACTCTGTTTTTTCTTACGTATCTATACAGCATTACAAATAGTTCGATCACATTTGATAGATAGTAGTGGGAAACAGTGTTTGTCTGTAATCCGCTTTCGCGTAATTCTCATGTTAGTAGAAAAAATAATGTTAGATACGTACCCATTGATAAATCACGTGTCTGGTTTTGTTTAACAGACACCATGTTTGCTCTGGTTATGTGTATGTTGAGGATTTTATTGATTTAGTAATATAAGCCATCACTTCAAATATTTGCCCTTCATGTTTGCTAGTTTTTTATTTTTATTTTTTTATTCAAAGATTTACAAATCTGATAACTTATTGACTACATGAATCATCTAACGTTGTTTTTACAAATATTGGGAGCCTCTGCTTTCAAACTAGGCGTGATACGTTTATCTCGGCATAATACTGCAATTGTATATCGAAACATAGAAATATATATTAAATTCCCTTTTTATAGTACCTAGTAGGAACAAAACATATTTTTCTATCAATATTATTGTAGGTCCTCAATTAAACAAATAGGTATTAAAACATGATGGAAGGATAGGAAACATGTCTGTCTTTACGTAATAATAAAAAACTGCAATGTGGGTCACTTCCACCTGTCACTAGTACGGCAATATTCAACTTGTAAACGAAAATTTACGTTATTAATGTTTGTAGGTTCATCAATATCTGTTCTCATTTTACCCAGAAAAATAAGGGTTGACCAATTACACAGAAATTTGAATAATAAGACAATGTCTTATTAGTTGGTTATTAGATTTCTCTGACCAATTAAGCTACATTAACGTACTATTTTATTATTCACACCTGTCTGCCTTAATGAAGAAATAATGAAAAAGAAAATACAAAGAAAAGAAAAACGAAAAAATCAGGAAACAAACTAAACGAAACATACAAATTATACATGGTTGGTTAACTTCACGTTGTACTGTGTTTTAACCACAGACCAGTAAACATATAGACGCCGATTAGCCGGACACCCCCGGTCACAACGCATATACAGTAAGTACCACTGCATATGATACGCCCCGCCGCCAATCAGTACTTTAGTCCGTCAGCGAGCGGCACCAATCACATGGAATTATACCACCGAACGTTTGAGCCCGCCAATCATAACGCGCCGTTTGTCCCCCGGACCCCGCCATCATTTTACGACTGCGTTCTCATGCAAAACTTTGTTTAAGCGGCGTCTTGAGGCTTACTGGTCTGTGGTTTTAACACAATTCCAATCTTCAGGCTGATGAATAAAATTAGTATAGTGCTCCGTAAAACCGGCCAAGAGCATGTCGGGCCATGCTCAGTATTATGGGGTTCCTTATACTTAAGGAACCCTATAACCCTAGGACCTACTAGTCTAATTACAAATGAATCAAATCGAATATTAATCATTGCTATTTTAATTTTTGCAAACAGCGCCACCTAGCGCTAAATTTAAGAAGTGTGTCATATCAATATAGGTATGACACACTTCTTAAATTTAACGCTAGGTGGCGCTGTTACTTTGTGTTATCAATATAACACAAAGTTTCTTTTTGTGATTTTTTTAAATAGAAAGTAACTAAAGGAGCATTACTTGCTAAGATCATTTTTATCTAAGGTCAACCTATGGGTTGACCTATGAACTAGGACGTCTTAAGTATTTTTCAGTTTTCTCACTATAACCCAAAAAATTATAATCACATACTCGAAATAATTTTAAAAGAGAGCTTTTATAAAAGTCTATCAACGTGGAAGATTACAAGTTTCTACGTTGCATAGTTTGGAAATGGCAGGGGGGGGACACATTGTAAGCCACTTTGGTGGGCTATATTTCGCAGATGGTACACCTGATAAAAAAGTGACGTATGAAACATTACCTTCATTTTAATAGACCTATTCAATGATACCACACACGACGGGGAGCAGCGAAAAAAAAAAATTACATCCCCATTTCACATGTATGGGTCAATCAATCAACTCAGCCTATCGCAGTCCACTGCTCGACATAGGCCTCTCCCAAGTTGCGCCACAACGCTCGGTCCTCTGCCTGTACGGGTGCCACCCCTAAAATACGTTATCAAGATATTTTTTTTCTTTTAGAATTGAGATCTATATCTAAACCATTTTTTAACAAAATTTCATTTACTTATGTTTATAACTGTAGAAGTTATTAAGCTGTAAAGGATTAGGACAGACGGACATGACGCAACTATAAGGGTTCCTTGTAGGACTACGGAACCCTGAAAAAATGGACAGTCAACATGTCGAAAAGAAGGCAACTGATGTTCCTACATATTGTCTTCAAGAGCATCCCACTGCTCTCCATCTCAGCTTTTATCAGCTGTTTAACTTCCATTTTAATGGTATTAAAATGGAAATACCCGAACAAATATTGTTCGCTTTAAGCTTTATCCTACACAACTCTGTGGTCTTATGCCATATTTACTTCCATGTTACCCCTTGTCATTCGACCCGCGTCGAATTTATTTAATAAACTACAATTTACTGTATTTTACATGTATCTTCATTTGTATAGTCTGAAACAGGGAAAATTATGTAAACAACTGATTGTGTGCTTTCGTGAATATAAAACGACATACATACTGCAATGTACTTATTTGATTAATTAGGCCCGTTAACGTATTACCTGTAAGACAATTTAAAACTACTTTCAAACTGAATTAGTTGCAGCATTTTACATAATTATATTCAAAGGGATATTCACATTTTTATACCAATTTATCTTGAAAAAACATACATAATATACATGCATATCGCTGGTTGTCTGGAAGATATCGCTTTTAGCGATAAGACCGCCCATGTACCCATAATTTGTACGTTGTTCCTGTTTACTACTATTTTCATGGTGTACAATAATAGTACATTATGGTACAAGTGAGCTAAGTTGACTATTATACTCGAGGCTAGATTGCAGCCCGAGCCGAAGGCGAGGGCGTAATGGAGTCAAGAGTATAATAGTCAATGCTCACGCGTGGCATACGACGTTTTTCAACACACTTGCGAGGAAAAAAACATAAATTACACATTTTAGACAAATATCGACTTTGTGAAAAATGACAAAAATGGCGCGCGGACCACGCGGTGACATACAGCTATGCGCGCGCAGGTGTTCGAAGGAAACCGCCATACAGCCTAATATAAAAATATTATAAATTGTTTTTTTTATTTATAACACAAATTAATATTAATTTGTTGACAAAAATTAATAATTTGACGAAATGAAATGTTTATAAAGCATATTTTAATTAATACAGTTAATTTATTCCCAAAAATGTTTAATGTAGTTCAGGCATAAAAACTCTTTGCTGCGATTTAAAAATAAACTGTAAAGTAAAAAGCACTAGTGCAATTATATAATGAAAAAAGCACGCGTGCGTTATAAGCCACATTATGAACCTAAAAGCGATGCAATAAAAGCCACTTTACGAGCAAGTGTGTTGAAAAGTATATTCTATCTATCTATCGCATGAAAAACATGATAAAACATCAGATTGAAACATCGCATTTTATAATTTGAATTTTCCGGTGCAAAAAAGTTAAGCTTACCAGCGCAATATATCGAGCTTCGATAACGGTAGCCTGAATACATTAATTAACAAATAAAACCTCCAATGAGTTACACGGAAATCAGGTAGAGAGGTGAGCCAACATAGTCACGGCTCAGTAGCCATTGGTTGGATGGAGTTAATGCTGAACAAACATGACGTGAATTATGTTGCTGTATTTATTTTATTACAATCTGTAAATAGCCTAAAGTAGCAATGTTTTTGTGTATCTAGAAAGAAGTTGATAAACAATAATAAAAAATATATTTATTACTAGCCTATGCCAGCGGCTCTGCCCATCACTCAGTAACTGTTTATTTTCCCGGGATAAAAAGTAACCTATATATTAGACGTGGGCGCCGCGCCGGCGCGACGCCGCTGAGACGGTCCGGCACGCCGCCAATTGTCCGCGGCGTGTGCCTAGAGCAGAGACGCGCGCGGAAGGTGTCGTACTCGCTCGTTATAATACCAGTTGCAGCGTGGCTGCCTCCCTTTTTATAGCCTTCGCCGCATTCTCTCAGCCTTTTTCTTTTTGGTACCTGTGGTCTCCCAACCATCCTCGCGGGTTTTAGACGGCGTTGGATGCTCCTGGTCAGTCGCGGCAATGGCGACAGTTTGAATGCTCCTCTTTTTCCCTTCTGGCCCTGTTGTGGCTCTAGGGTCTGGGTTGGGCTGCCGAGGTTGGGGTGGCTGAGGCTAAGGAGGCCGGCTGGCTCAGCGCCTTAGACAAGCATAGCGTTGCGGCTTTCGTCGATTGGAAGAAGTTCCGTTTTTTTTAATCGTTTTTATGATTAAAATATTTTTCAAGGAGTCAGCATATTTACCATAATAAAACTGTCATCATCATCATTTCAGCCGAAAGACGTTCACTGCTGGACGTAGGCCTCCCCCAAGAACCGCCACAACAACCGGTATTACACTTCCCGCATCCAGTGGATTCCCGCGACCTACACCAGGTCCGACGACCTGTGAAGGCCGCGGGTATCCGCTGGATGCGTCCGAAGAACCGCGAACCCACGCTGCGCCTTCCAGTACGCGGTCGCCACTCCAGAACTTCTCGGCCCCGTCGGCCATCCGTTCTGCGAACAATGTGCCCCGCCCACTTAACGTAATAAAACTATACCTACTGTAAAATCCGTAACGTTATTATCCGGAGAAGAACCGGGGTGACGGACATAGCTTGTAGGATCAGTAAGCTGAAGTGGCAGTGGGCTGGCCATGTCTGGCGAAGAACCGATGGCCGCTGGTGACTGGAGCAGATGAGTTCTTAAGTGGTGACCGCGAATTGGCAAACACAACGTAGGGCGCCCCTCAGCCAGGTGGACCGACGAGCTGAAGATGGCTGGGGTGACTGAAAGTGGAAGGCAGAGGACCGAGTGTTGTGGCGCAACTTGGGAGAGGCCTATGTCCAGCAGAAGACTGCGATAGACTGATTTGATTTGATTGTATTATCTTTAAATTATGATTTGATTTCCATAATTATGAATCAAATTGGTCTCGTTCTTCGTCAATTAGAAAATAGTCTATTCGATCTAATAATAATTTAATAGGTTTCTCTGATAATGAAATACCTGTTTGTGTGGTGGCTATTTATTTTCATTCATACCGTAAAGGACCATAGAAACTACAGCTATTTAGTAAATTAGGCTGTAGGTTCACGCTACGAATGAAGATTTTAAGTAAATGGTCTGCCCCAAATATTCGTAATAGATAAATTAGTCTTGTTGCATGACTTGGAGAAAATAATTTGGTCGATTTATATGTTGACTGCCGACTACTTACCTATCTCCCAACACATTTTATTTTTCTAATGCCAATCTTTTATTGATTTTGCGTAACTTGTTAGTTTTAACTTCTTACAAGCTACACAAAGTATACCTTCTAAAGTAAATAATAAAGATTTATTGACGTTACTTTGTAAAACAGCAGTGAAAATCGTAAAGCGCTGAAACGTACATATCTTATTTTATTGCAAGTTATACAATCTTAACACACTTTGTAAGCCTCTATTTTGAGATTTTACTTTTAATACTGGATTTATTTCCGTGATAATGTTATATTTTTAACCGACTTCAAAAAAAAGGAGGAGGTTCTCAATTGGTTTTTTTTACGTTTATTACTGCAGAACTCAGTCATTTATAAACCGATTTCGAAAATTATTATTTTTATTTGAAAGAATATACTTTCAGATTGGTATCATTGGCAGAAAGTATCATTTGGTGAAGATCTGATGAAAATCTTTGGAGATAAAGAAGGGAACTCTTCAATGGATGACATCAAATCATCCGGGATTGCATCAATCGCTTGTATTTCTATTGTTAATGCCACTCAAAATAGAAAAATAAAATAAACTTTGAAAAAAAGTATAAACCGACTTCAAAAAGAATAAAATAATAAAATTTGTGTTAAATGGTTTAGGAAGTCGGGAGTTTTCGTGTTTATTTATATGCTTCTGCTTTTGTGAAATTGAATAAGGTTATTAAAAAGTTATCAAAATTCAATCCACTGTAAAATATGTACACCGGGAAACTTTTATTGTTTTTTGTTACAAAGTAACAGTTCAAAGAAGCAAGAGCAAAAGCTTTAACTGACATATGACATGTTACGTTCACTAACATATTCCCGCTTGGGGAGTGAAATCGCGAAACGAGTGCCAATCATCGTCATGAATGCTTGACACTTGATGTGAATAGACAGAAAATCCTGAAAGGAGCAAATGGAAATTGTCGTACAGCCACAGCTTGCAGATCAGAAGTTCAGCTTCTGCTGATAAAACAGTAAGAAAATACTAAGATTACTGTATATCTTCAGATTGGTCGGTAATTATTTTATAGTCCGCCTACTTCAAGTTCTTGTTCTAAACCCTAAAATTTTCATCTGCTGGATGTAGGCCTTCTCCCTACCGTGCAATTTTCCTCTGTCTCTCATTTTCCTTCTCCGTCACACTCGGCCATTGTGGCTATCGTTTAATACTTTCCTTTTAAACCCTTGTCGGGCTATTTCGGCAGGCAGGAGGCCTCTAACACAATAAGAAAAAGACTTTTGATTACTGTATATCCGCTCAGTCATTATTTCACTGTCCACCTACTTCTAGTTCTTCTATAGCCTAGAATTATAATCTGCTGGCTTTCTCTCTACTGAACCGTGACTCCCGTTTTCCTTCTCTATCACACTTAGCTATTTTCTCTATCGGTCAGTAATTTCCTTCTCTACTCTCGTCGGGCTACTTCGGCAAACTGTTTTAATTTCACAATTTTAATCGTTTCCATATAAATGACTAGTGTCTTCAGTAACTACTGCGGAAGTTTGGTCTTGTTAAAGTTTTAAGTTGGAACCAAGTTCAGAATGCACTTGGCTAAAGTAATTTTGTTATCTACTACTGAAGTCATGTAGAGATTTTATTGAAGTCATTCTGATGTCTTAACTGCATTGTTTTACTGCAATGGCATTGCAGTACCGTGGAAACCGTTTACGAAAAGTTTATTACCTTGTTTTAAGAGTTTTGTTTTTTATTAATATTTGAGATTATTACGCGTGTTAATATTTTTGTGCAATTAATTTTATTTACAGTATTTTATTTAAAAGAAAGCAATATTGTGTTTTTTTTATGAAAATTCACTAGATGAAAGTTTGCCACTCGTAGCGGTACATTGAAAAATGATTTGAAATTGAGCCAGCCAAATAGATATAAGGTTAATTTTACATATTTCTGCACTTTGGTTTAAAAGCTTTATGCTAAAACGAGTGGGGTGAATACCTACAATACATTCGCCCCCTTTCGACCTAAGTCGTGTACACTAAGCCAGAGAAATGGGATATTGCATTGTTTATACGCTATGGGCTTACTACCTTGCACTGCATGGGCATTACCTTTAAACTTATTTGGCAGTCATAGCTTGTACCGTTTCGAATATACTCTGTTTTGATAGTACCTAGGTACTAACCTGTTAACGGATATGGAAAATCACGGGATATTATTTATACGTACGGCATCTACCAATTTTTTCCAATAGTTTTCTAATGTTCAAAACAATTTCAATATTTTTTTCTAATGTTCAAAAAATTGAAGTATTTTTTTTTTAATTAAAAATATGACTTGCTACTTGAAATTTAGAAAAAAAAATTTGTTTGTTATTTTTCAACACCTGCAAGTCGTTTATTTAATAATTTCAAAGGTTTACTTTTGTATCTGTAAAAATTGACACGCTCGTCGATTCCTTTTTAGGGTTCCGTAGTCCTACAAGGAACCCTTATAGTTTCGTCATGTCCGTCCGTCTGTCCATCTGTCCGTCTGTCCTAATCCTTTACAGCTTAATAACTTCTACAGTTATAAACATAAGTAAATGAAATTTTGTTAAAAATGGTTTAGATATAGATCTCAATTTTAAAAGAATAAAAAAATCTTGGTAACGTTTTTTAGGGGTGGCGCCCATACATGTGAAATGGGGATGAACATTTTTTTTTCGCTGCACCCCCTCGTTTGGGGTATCATTGAATAGGTCTACTAAAATGAAGGTAATGTTTCATACATCACTTTTTTATCAGGTGTACCATCTGCGAAATATAGCCCACCAAAGTGGCTTACAATGTGTGTCCCCCCTGCCATTTCCAAACTATGCAACGTAGAATTTTTAATCTTCCACGTTGATAGACTTTTATAAAAACTCTCTTTTAAAATTATTTCGAGTATAATGTGATTATCATTTTTTGAGTTATAGTGAGAAAACTGAAAAATACTTGAGACGTCCTAGTTCATAGGTCATTAACCTTAGATAAAAATGATTTTAGCAAATAATGCTCCTTTAGTTACTTTCTATTTAAAAAAATCACAAAAAGAAACTTTGTGTTATTGATAACACAAAGAAACGCCACCTAGCGCTAAATTTACGTAGTTTGTCATATGAATATATGACACACTTCTTAAATTCAGCGCTAGGTGGCGCTGTTTGCAAAAACTAAAACAGCAATGATTAATATTCGATTTGATTCGTTTGTAATTAGACCTACTTAAGGAACCCTATAATACTGAGCATGGCCCGACATGCTCTTGGGTGGTTTTTCTTTTTCCTTTATCCCTACAGAGATAGGTACTCTGTTTTTTCTTACGTATCTATACAGCATTACAAATAGTTCGATCACATTTGATAGATAGTAGTGGGAAACAGTGTTTGTCTGTAATCCGCTTTCGCGTAATTCTCATGTTAGTAGAAAAAATAATGTTAGATACGTACCCATTGATAAATCACGTGTCTGGTTTTGTTTAACAGACACCATGTTTGCTCTGGTTATGTGTATGTTGAGGATTTTATTGATTTAGTAATATAAGCCATCACTTCAAATATTTGCCCTTCATGTTTGCTAGTTTTTTATTTTTATTTTTTTATTCAAAGATTTACAAATCTGATAACTTATTGACTACATGAATCATCTAACGTTGTTTTTACAAATATTGGGAGCCTCTGCTTTCAAACTAGGCGTGATACGTTTATCTCGGCATAATACTGCAATTGTATATCGAAACATAGAAATATATATTAAATTCCCTTTTTATAGTACCTAGTAGGAACAAAACATATTTTTCTATCAATATTATTGTAGGTCCTCAATTAAACAAATAGGTATTAAAACATGATGGAAGGATAGGAAACATGTCTGTCTTTACGTAATAATAAAAAACTGCAATGTGGGTCACTTCCACCTGTCACTAGTACGGCAATATTCAACTTGTAAACGAAAATTTACGTTATTAATGTTTGTAGGTTCATCAATATCTGTTCTCATTTTACCCAGAAAAATAAGGGTTGACCAATTACACAGAAATTTGAATAATAAGACAATGTCTTATTAGTTGGTTATTAGATTTCTCTGACCAATTAAGCTACATTAACGTACTATTTTATTATTCACACCTGTCTGCCTTAATGAAGAAATAATGAAAAAGAAAATACAAAGAAAAGAAAAACGAAAAAATCAGGAAACAAACTAAACGAAACATACAAATTATACATGGTTGGTTAACTTCACGTTGTACTGTGTTTTAACCACAGACCAGTAAACATATAGACGCCGATTAGCCGGACACCCCCGGTCACAACGCATATACAGTAAGTACCACTGCATATGATACGCCCCGCCGCCAATCAGTACTTTAGTCCGTCAGCGAGCGGCACCAATCACACGGAATTATACCACCGAACGTTGAGCCCGCCAATCATAACGCGCCGTTTGTCCCCCGGACCCCGCCATCATTTTACGACTGCGTTCTCATGCAAAACTTTGTTTAAGCGGCGTCTTGAGGCTTACTGGTCTGTGGTTTTAACACAATTCCAATCTTCAGGCTGATGAATAAAATTAGTATAGTGCTCCGTAAAACCGGCCAAGAGCATGTCGGGCCATGCTCAGTATTATGGGGTTCCTTATACTTAAGGAACCCTATAACCCTAGGACCTACTAGTCTAATTACAAATGAATCAAATCGAATATTAATCATTGCTATTTTAATTTTTGCAAACAGCGCCACCTAGCGCTAAATTTAAGAAGTGTGTCATATCAATATAGGTATGACACACTTCTTAAATTTAACGCTAGGTGGCGCTGTTACTTTGTGTTATCAATATAACACAAAGTTTCTTTTTGTGATTTTTTTAAATAGAAAGTAACTAAAGGAGCATTACTTGCTAAGATCATTTTTATCTAAGGTCAACCTATGGGTTGACCTATGAACTAGGACGTCTTAAGTATTTTTCAGTTTTCTCACTATAACCCAAAAAATTATAATCACATACTCGAAATAATTTTAAAAGAGAGCTTTTATAAAAGTCTATCAACGTGGAAGATTACAAGTTTCTACGTTGCATAGTTTGGAAATGGCAGGGGGGGGACCACATTGTAAGCCACTTTGGTGGGCTATATTTCGCAGATGGTACACCTGATAAAAAAGTGACGTATGAAACATTACCTTCATTTTAATAGACCTATTCAATGATACCACACACGACGGGGAGCAGCGAAAAAAAAAAATTACATCCCCATTTCACATGTATGGGTCAATCAATCAACTCAGCCTATCGCAGTCCACTGCTCGACATAGGCCTCTCCCAAGTTGCGCCACAACGCTCGGTCCTCTGCCTGTACGGGTGCCACCCCTAAAATACGTTATCAAGATATTTTTTTTCTTTTAGAATTGAGATCTATATCTAAACCATTTTTTAACAAAATTTCATTTACTTATGTTTATAACTGTAGAAGTTATTAAGCTGTAAAGGATTAGGACAGACGGACATGACGCAACTATAAGGGTTCCTTGTAGGACTACGGAACCCTGAAAAAATGGACAGTCAACATGTCGAAAAGAAGGCAACTGATGTTCCTACATATTGTCTTCAAGAGCATCCCACTGCTCTCCATCTCAGCTTTTATCAGCTGTTTAACTTCCATTTTAATGGTATTAAAATGGAAATACCCGAACAAATATTGTTCGCTTTAAGCTTTATCCTACACAACTCTGTGGTCTTATGCCATATTTACTTCCATGTTACCCCTTGTCATTCGACCCGCGTCGAATTTATTTAATAAACTACAATTTACTGTATTTTACATGTATCTTCATTTGTATAGTCTGAAACAGGGAAAATTATGTAAACAACTGATTGTGTGCTTTCGTGAATATAAAACGACATACATACTGCAATGTACTTATTTGATTAATTAGGCCCGTTAACGTATTACCTGTAAGACAATTTAAAACTACTTTCAAACTGAATTAGTTGCAGCATTTTACATAATTATATTCAAAGGGATATTCACATTTTTATACCAATTTATCTTGAAAAAACATACATAATATACATGCATATCGCTGGTTGTCTGGAAGATATCGCTTTTAGCGATAAGACCGCCCATGTACCCATAATTTGTACGTTGTTCCTGTTTACTACTATTTTCATGGTGTACAATAATAGTACATTATGGTACAAGTGAGCTAAGTTGACTATTATACTCGAGGCTAGATTGCAGCCCGAGCCGAAGGCGAGGGCGTAATGGAGTCAAGAGTATAATAGTCAATGCTCACGCGTGGCATACGACGTTTTTCAACACACTTGCGAGGAAAAAAACATAAATTACACATTTTAGACAAATATCGACTTTGTGAAAAATGACAAAAATGGCGCGCGGACCACGCGGTGACATACAGCTATGCGCGCGCAGGTGTTCGAAGGAAACCGCCATACAGCCTAATATAAAAATATTATAAATTGTTTTTTTTATTTATAACACAAATTAATATTAATTTGTTGACAAAAATTAATAATTTGACGAAATGAAATGTTTATAAAGCATATTTTAATTAATACAGTTAATTTATTCCCAAAAATGTTTAATGTAGTTCAGGCATAAAAACTCTTTGCTGCGATTTAAAAATAAACTGTAAAGTAAAAAGCACTAGTGCAATTATATAATGAAAAAAGCACGCGTGCGTTATAAGCCACATTATGAACCTAAAAGCGATGCAATAAAAGCCACTTTACGAGCAAGTGTGTTGAAAAGTATATTCTATCTATCTATCGCATGAAAAACATGATAAAACATCAGATTGAAACATCGTATTTTATAATTTGAATTTTCCGGTGCAAAAAAGTTAAGCTTACCAGCGCAATATATCGAGCTTCGATAACGGTAGCCTGAATACATTAATTAACAAATAAAACCTCCAATGAGTTACACGGAAATCAGGTAGAGAGGTGAGCCAACATAGTCACGGCTCAGTAGCCATTGGTTGGATGGAGTTAATGCTGAACAAACATGACGTGAATTATGTTGCTGTATTTATTTTATTACAATCTGTAAATAGCCTAAAGTAGCAATGTTTTTGTGTATCTAGAAAGAAGTTGATAAACAATAATAAAAAATATATTTATTACTAGCCTATGCCAGCGGCTCTGCCCATCACTCAGTAACTGTTTATTTTCCCGGGATAAAAAGTAACCTATATATTAGACGTGGGCGCCGCGCCGGCGCGACGCCGCTGAGACGGTCCGGCACGCCGCCAATTGTCCGCGGCGTGTGCCTAGAGCAGAGACGCGCGCGGAAGGTGTCGTACTCGCTCGTTATAATACCAGTTGCAGCGTGGCTGCCTCCCTTTTTATAGCCTTCGCCGCATTCTCTCAGCCTTTTTCTTTTTGGTACCTGTGGTCTCCCAACCATCCTCGCGGGTTTTAGACGGCGTTGGATGCTCCTGGTCAGTCGCGGCAATGGCGACAGTTTGAATGCTCCTCTTTTTCCCTTCTGGCCCTGTTGTGGCTCTAGGGTCTGGGTTGGGCTGCCGAGGTTGGGGTGGCTGAGGCTAAGGAGGCCGGCTGGCTCAGCGCCTTAGACAAGCATAGCGTTGCGGCTTTCGTCGTGTATGATAATGCATGCACTTGCTCCACACTTCTGTAGTCTGCAGTCAATGGCGGGTGCAGGGACCTTTCTTCGGGGTACTGGCCAGAAAACCTCCACGTGTGCTAGACGGCTGCTAGTCCTTCTGGACACGTCTGGAGGGAACGGCAGTTGTTTGGCCGGTGCATCCTGGGTACGAGTAATAAATATCCTTTCAAGGGACATTATTATCTTTCGGGGGATCTTATAGCCTGCGGCAAATATTCTGGCGCGGGAGGGGCTCGATCTGGGACAATGGGGCGTGATTCCGCGTGTCCCGCTGAAGTTAGCAGAGGGCACATTGGAGGATGAGGGACGAGGAAGAAAACCTCCATTAAAAATTACGGGAGGATAGGCCCTGCGGGCGGCGGACTTGGGTTAGTCTGCTGCCTGGCGCGGCTGGTGAGGCTAGCGAGGCTGGCGTGGCTGGCGTAGCCCCCGTGACTGGCGATGCAGGCGTGACTGGCGTGGTCGTGACATCGTATTAGCTGCGTCATGGCGGGGCCCGTGAGGTGGAGCGCAGCGTTCCGTGTGCGCTGCTGGCAAGACTGCGGCTGACGTTAGGCCACACGGGGAGAAGAGACTCGCCTACTTGTGGCGGGCCGGGACCTGTCGGGGGTGGTTGTGCGATTACCCACGGGTTCCCACGCTCACGGCCAAAAGTAGTTGAAGGAACACCGTGGTGGTTTTAGTTGGTAATAGTCTGACACTGGCTCCACTGTCCCCGGGCGGAGTGCGTCCATGAGGATTTCCCCAAGGCAACAAAAGGGATCTCCGGATGATACGGTGGAACAGGTCAGGCTCACCCTTCTGCGTCGACGGCATGATGTGACCAAACTACTAACGCAGGTCTGGGTTCCTCTCCAGCTTTGCCCTAAGCTCATCACACTCTTTATGGAGCTGTGCTATTTGAGCTGCTAGATGAGAATTCTAAGCCTGGAGCTTAGCTGTCTTCTCCGAAGAGGTACGCTTCAGCAGCACTTCCGTAGCCTCAACAATAGAGGATTTTGACACTTTAAGGGCCTTTTGGTTCACACCGTGTTCTGTATCTGCCGGTTGAATGCCTAGGCGGAACTATCATACGTCTCCAACTCCTCGGCTTCCATAAAGGCCACTAACAGGATAGTCACTATTCCGTTTGTGACCTTCCGAGTTAGGTCGTCCACTTCCTGCTTGTCCTTTCCGAGCTTACAGCTTTTTCAGTCGCCTTACTGTAAGCTCTCTCCTGGCCTTTGTCAGGCACTCATATTTTCCCACTGACGTGAGAGATCATGATCTTTGGGGCCAGAACGGTCTACATACCAGAAGCCAAATCCGAACCTGAGAGCACTGGCTCAGAGTATGTGCGCTTGCACCAGAGCCGCGAAGAGCTCCTGACGCTACCGATTCTCGAAACGCTTATGGACTCAGATGCGTCTTCAGAGCGCGACAATGGCCAGTCTGGCCAGAACAACTTTTGGCTTCATCTTAACCGATGCTGCGTCAGATTGACGCATCCACCTCCTGAAAATTTTTCTTGTAATTATACTATCTATCTAATTCCAACGAGTATGGAAGAGTATAAAAGATCCATCCAGACAGTGCCCCCTCTCTGTACTCCAATAAACCTAAAGTAACCAGTCGTCGGCCGGCACCCTGGCGGAGGTCACACTAGAGACTGAATGTTCCATCAGAGCACCCGTCAGCCATGCGCTTGAGATTCGATGTAATTTTTATAGAGGTTTTCTTCTTCGTGGTCCGGGCGGTGAAGTCAAGACTCGGTCCCAATAAGAGCCACGAGAAGTAAACACTCCTTCTACGGTTACGAGACCCACGGGAGCAGGGAAGGACACAGTCCCCCTGCAGCCTTTTTACGTCGGGAAATCTCATGGACGAACTCCACCGGGTGACGGTGCTAGTGTCGGACTGTTACCGACTAAAATCACCAGGGTGTTCCTCTGCTAACCTTTGGCCGGAAGTGTGGGATAAGATTTGCAATAATCATCGTCATCCCCGACAGTCCCGCCTAGCCACTAGTAGGCGAACCCCTACTCGCCGTGCGGCCTAGCGTCGGCTGCACTGACTGGCTGGTGCGGAACACGACGCGCTACCGTCACGGGCCTTGACAGGTCTGGCGATGGACTACTCCGAGTCTGTCACCCGCAGGCCCCTTCTAGGGTGGCTGACGGTCGGCGTACGTACTTCCTGCGACGTCCAGTCCCATTTCCTGCGGGATGGGAGAGAGGTGGTCGCCTCTCGTTCTCCCTCCGGCACCTCCTTTGTGAGCATAGCCTTTTTGCATAGTGAGATGACGACTTTCCACGCGCTCTCGCTTCCAACCATGGACAGAACCTCAACCGGAAGCACGAAAATTACTGCCGCGGTAGATTTAAATAGTCTCTAAGATTTTCTTGTAAAAAAAACCACGCCGCCGGCGCCACGCTGCCGCCGACTGAAAATGTTCAGCACGCCGCCGCCGACATTATTCAACGCGGTGCCCATGTCTACTATATATTAATCTGGATTATGGTCTCTCTGTGTGCAAAATTTCATCTGAATCCGTTTAGCCGTTTCAGTGTGATTGTAGGACAAACAAACACTCATTTATAATATTCGTAGGATTTATAATTTTCCCAAAAATGCTTCCAAAGCTTTTCAAGCTAATTTACAATCACTTGATTTACCAAGCACTGTTAATGTAACAATAAAAGGTGCATTAACTGATCATCCAGCGCACCTTGGGCAGTCAGCCTCGCTACCAACCAGCTGACTGGCTAATCTTTTTCTCACAGCATGCGCTATTATCGTTATGTAGCTCATGTCGACACTATTGAGGAAGAATGTAAAAATGAACAGATTCACTTCATCTTTATTGTACTAGACACATTTTCTAAGACCTTGAACTAGCTCTTATCTTACAAGGGAAAATATCAAATCTTGCTGCGAAACTACATTGTGGCCCCAACAATACCTTGTATTCTTTCATAAAAACAACTATTGTGTAACGTGTAATATCTTCAAATCCGTCTTATGTGACACATTTTTTTTGTTAATCCTTTTAGTTGTTATTATTGTATTTTCACTATAATAGAATTTATGGACTGCATATACACTTCAGACTATCTTAATTTAAGAAACTTGCCAAAAAAATACTTGAGATAGTAGTAGACTGACAGACAAACAACAGACATAAAATTAAATGCAAATTAATAGCAAAATCTTTTTATTAAAGCAATTTATTATTATTATTATAAGCCTGAAGTGTCCCACTAAAGGGCAAAGGTCTCCCTACTCTCCTTCCACTTCTCCCTGTCTATTTCTAGAAGAGTCCAGTCCTTTTGGAAGGAGTCCAGCTCATCC
Organism: Asteroscopus sphinx; assembly: GCA_949699075.1. NCBI lineage: Eukaryota > Metazoa > Arthropoda > Insecta > Lepidoptera > Noctuidae > Asteroscopus > Asteroscopus sphinx. Next base: position 22,080,729 of record OX453013.1, read on the forward strand.
CGCCATCTCCGTCTGGGCCTGCCGCGTTGACGTCAGCCATGTAAGGGGACCCATTGAATGGTCAGTTTGGCCCAGTGGTCGTCTGACATGCGGCAGATATGTCTAGCCCAGTTCCACTTTAGAGTGGCAGCCTTCCGGGTGACGTCAGCTATTTTTGTTCTGGAACGAATCGTTGTGTTCCTTATCCGGTCGAGAAGTTTAATGCGATGTATGACTCGTGGACCCACTGGCTTTGCCTAGAATACTCCGTTCCATTGCTCTCTGACAAACCTCGAGCTTGGACCTCAGCTGATAAAGTAAAGCAAGTCTGACAAAAACTCAATGTACGGTGAATAATATTTTCAAAACACGCTATGCCGCGTACAGACCGGTGAAATGTAACATGCAATGTACATTCAAAAGTAATAATATAGAAAGAAAAATGATTTATTACCACAAGACGACATGCGGTAGGTAGGTATATCTTCCTATCGACGGTTATAAAATAGCAAACAATAGCTATCTGACTATGAATGGAACGGATAAATACGTGCCTATGTATAGCAGAGATAGCCCAATAGGGCTAATAACCTATGATAAGTTTATGCTCGTGGCTTGGGTCAGATAGATATCATTAGCAGTTTTAAATCCTTTAATAGGAAAATAGTAATGCCTCTGACTGTGCCATGCAGTTCAAGCATTTTCCGTACACATACGTCCAAAATAACACACATTGTAACAATTTACCACAACCAGGACGCCTTGCTCGCACGCACCGCGCCATTGCGGCACACGCTATCCAACAATTTTCGGTTTTTAGACAAATTTACACGTGGAGAGTATTGGCCAGAAAAAAATACACAATCTTCGAGAAACTCCCGTGTAAATGAGCCTTAAACCTGTTAAAAAATCTTTTAACGTCACACTCTGATCGCTGGCAACAACGCAAGTAGCACCAGGTAGGCAGATTTCGAAAAACTATTAGTTCTAAAACGTCCTGTGACATCACGGTTAAAACGCGCTGATTGCATCGACAATATGTCATGAATACAGCCTGTCTTGTTAGCCAGGACTTGTGTTCATGGCTTCGTCGGAAGACGTATGTTTTCAGCACCCCATTAGAGTAAAATTAATTTATATGATACTATCTTACGCCTGTGACGTGCGTTGTATCTCGTTAGGAAGTATGCTACTATGTCCTCCGGGTTTTATGCTATCTTTGTTTCAAATTTAATTTAAATCCATTCAGTTCTTAGTAGTTACTGAGTGATAATCAAACAAACTTTCATATTCATAATTCTACTTACCCTTAACCTAAAATGTTATAATCAAAATGTTACTGAATTAATGCGTTGTGTGTATTGCTCGCGAGTGTAAGAAGGTTTACATGCAGTCGTAGCATGACCACTGTAAACAAGAGATTTGTCTACGGAAGAATAGACAAAACTAGGTACATTGTACAGAACTTTATCTGTCAATTTGTCTATTATATTCTTTCATAGACAAATCGCTAGTGGTCATGCTACGCGTGCCGTACGGTCACGATACTTGGCGGTGGTACATTTTGTCGACAAAATCCCTTGAACGAATCCTGCTACATTACACGTACCGATGGCTGCCATCGAAAATTAAATGCAAGCGATTTTAGCCTTAGTGGTGGTTCACCGGAAATATTTCTGACTGTACCTATTTCGAAGTAAGGTGACAACTCACACTCAATCAAGCCTCCTCGTCGATAATGATATATTTGATTTGCAATTTTATAGAAGCCATTTTGTCGTATCTTGCGTACGTTTGCAATTTTATTTACTCCGTAACTTAGGGTGTATCATAAAAAACCATTTGCTTATCAGAAAAAGGCACTCGCAGAAATATAATCAATGATTGAGCACTATACAACGTGTGATTGAAATAACTGAAAACCTCTTAAGGGGTCATTGTACTGAATGAACAAAAAAATCTGCTGTCCCCTACATTCAGCTCTTCATTCGCGATTTCAGGGTTGGTCCCATAGTAAAAGTTGTTCATACTGATGAGTACATTGACGTTAAGAGGTTTTCAGTTATTTCAATAACACGTTGTAGATAATTGCAATTATAAATTCTGTAAATAAAGTTTTCTTCCACAATTTAGTGTTATCACCATTTCTACTAAACTTGGAATATAAAACACTCATCACGCTAAAAAACCCTACTTAAAAAATCTGTTAGCGAGTTTTAAGCTGTCCTATAAAAAAGTCTTTACTAGGTTCTGATATAGGGCAGCGGTGTTCCCTCGGGAACGATGTTGAATGTTGATACTCTGTACTATATTCAGTCAGTGTTTGGAGACGAGGCGGGAGGCCGCGTCGCGCGTTGCGCGGGTGGCTTACTTAGATCGTTGAAACTTGTTCAAAAAATCTATCGTAAACAACAAACATTAATACAGGTTAATTTCAAGAAAGAAATAAATTAACCTATTCATAATCTATTGATCATTAAAAAGTTTTATTAAATTAAAAAATATATAATTTAACGTTATATTATATTAAATAATTTGAATAGACCATGTGCGAATTAACTTTTAAAATATTTTAATTGATTCTAATCACCAAAAGTTGAACTTTATTTAAAGTGAAAATGAATGAATTCTGATGGAATGAAATAAATGAATCCGAAATGCTTTGCTATGTAAGTGTATTTACTTTTTAGTATATTTTGTAGAATATTTTTATAATTCACCTTTTTTCTTTTACGCTTCCAGTATCAGTGACAATCCGGGGGTAAAAATAAGAACAAAGAATACTTATTTATATCAGTTGTTTATCATCCCACATGAGTCGTAAAAGTAGACCAAAGGAAAGTTTTTATTTCAGTAGATAAAAGGCAACGGATGGCAATTTGTCACTTAATAGGGCAATTTTCTCAACTTTTAATACCCCATGTATGGCAAGCGTAGTTTCAAGTGGTAATTTTGCACTATTTCATGTACAGGAATGGGAGCCTGTGGTTTTTAAATTAATAAATTAATGTACTACTAGGTTTTAAATTACACTTAATATTGAAGTATTTTTTGTTGATATAGTTACATGCTGTTTTTCGTATTTTTTGTTGATGAAAAAACAGCATGATTTTTTATTCGTTCTGTAAACGAAAAACATAGAATTCATAGCAATAATAGGATATCAATTTCGATTGTTTTATTTTTAATTTTTTATTTTATAATAAAAAAAATCATTTTTTATTTTATTTTATTTTATAATTATAATAAGTTAATAGTAATTATTTTATTATTTCTAACGCATTTACGCATGCGAAGCGAAATCTTACGATTTAAATTCACACAAACACTGTTTCTTAATAAGTTATTGCTGACGTCACCCAAAGACGTGCCAAGTGGAGGTTAATTTCCATACCAGGAGCAGTGTTCACGGTAGCTTAGTGGCTAAAGCACTGGCGTACTGAGCCAGGAGTCGCAGGTTCGAATCCTGCTCGTGAGCGTTTTTTTCTTTCCACAATTTACAATTTAAATCGTAAGTTAATAGTCATTCTGATTTTCGTTTTTTTTTTTAATTTACTGTACCAATCGGTCCTATTAGAGATATTGTTATATGAGTATGTTTTTCATTTCCAGAACGACAAAAATTCAGCGAGTATTTATTTATTATTTATAGCACATACACCAAACGAAAACAAACAGGTTATGTGTTTACAGTGGGCGTGTATTTATGATGGTATTAACGTTTTCCACATAAGGATAAACGGATAAGATATTACACAAAACAATATTATTATTCATACATAAAAGAACAAAACGGAAGACATTTATTTAATGGTGGTAAAATCTGATTGCTTGAAGTTACTTACCGTCATTTACTAACAAAGCATTATAATATTTTACCAAGATATTATACTTTATTAAGTACTAGCAGACGTACGCGGCGGCGCTCCCGTGGTATGTCGATGAAAAATATTTTATATTTCAATCTAGGATATGGTCTAATCGTGTGTCAAATTTCAGCCAAATCGGTCCAGTTGGTAGTTTTTGCGTGCTGCTCGAACAAACAAACAATAATTAATTACGAGAATGTACTCTGTGATTACGAGTTAGGATATACATAGGCATATTTAAATTCGAATAAACGACCTGTATTCAATTTTTATTTGATTTTAAGTAATCATCTTGTGTTCTACTTACTTTATACTTTGCAAAATTTAATCCTAATTAGTTCCAGCAAGTAAATCGCTCTCAGTATCCGCTTTTCAGATTGTACAGGATTAGTCCAGTCTTTGTCCTGAAGATAAAATATTCATACAAAAGTACGAGTATAATTAATTATTATTTTAATTACGTACAGAGTAGTGATGTCATTTTTTTTGTACTTTTCGATCTACACCTATAAAATAGAACCGTGACCACAGACATATTATAAAATATTGATGAAGTGCTGTGAACAATCTAGTGAAGCCAAAAAAACTATGCTCCTTTGTGTAACAATCAATTTTTCAATCAGCGCTAACGCACCCACATGCACCTCAAACTGTGCAACTTCTCAGAACACATGTCTCGGCATCGTCCAGTAAGCATCGCGAAAGCATATCCTTCAAATGCATGGTGTGTGTGCGTGAGCGCTGGTTGTACACGAAGGAGCATAGTTTTTTTGGCTTCACTATGATTGTTCAGAGCACTTCGTCTATATTTTTTATTATATCTGTGACTGACTAGCAGACAGCGCACTGCCTAAATCAGTGGACCGAGAGATTTGAAACTTAGAGAAAAAATTCCATGAGTACCCTAAAGGTGCAGTTAGGAGGGATTTTTTGAAATTCCATCTCGAAAGGGGTGATAAGAAGTGAAGTTTCTATGAAGAAAACATGGAATCCAAGCCACGGGTGTCAGTCAGCTAACTAGGTATATTTTGGAAAGTGTACAGGTAGACAGTCTAAGACAGTCATTCCCAAAGTGGGCGATAACGCGAGAACGAAAAAAATCAGGCTTAGTCCACTAGGCTGGCCTTCTGCGGGTTGGCGTAATATAGACACCATCAAGAACTTTATGGAGCACTCTTAGGTGTGCAGGGTTATGTGTATGTATAGACGGCGGTAATCCGCACCCCATCTCTTCTCGTAGGGACAGCAGCTTTCTCTGAGTATTTATTCAACCAACTGCAATCGTCAACCCGCCTGCCAAACGTGGCGACTATGCCATATCCCCCCTTTTGAGGGTGGTCTTTGTCTAGCAGTGGGCGTCTTTCGGCTGAAATAATAGGCAACGGTAATCACTTACAATCAGGTGAGCCATCGGCACAGAATAGTTCTCTTTTCTTATGCCATCGGCCTGTTTGCCAACCTTTTACACAAAAGTAAGAGATTATTGTGCCCTCCTTTAATAGTGAAGGTATGCTTCTGCAATATCAACACACTGTAATTATGATTGCTGTGAAGTTGCTAAGCCTTAAAATTCTAGCTTATTTCAACCTTGTCACTCTTGAAGTCCTTAAGTGAGACTCGTTCAATTGTTTAGTCTCTAGTTAGCTTTTACAAGCCTGTTTTAATTAAAACTTGAAAATACACGGTATTTTAATACTTATAAAGTTAAGGAATACCTACAGGCCAATGACATTTAAAATTATAGATATGTCATACCCAAACAAAACAAACGAAAAAAAAAATCCGTACGCAGCGGTAGCACAATACACATAAATTAGTACAAAGTAAGTTGGTTACTTCAAGTTACCTTCGCGTCATAATTGGAACACTTTCTGTATACACACGACAGCATTTTAGTTTTTTTGTTGTCACCGGTCATGCACGGCGCCTTACTTGACGAGGTTTAATAGAAAAACGTCCTATTTATGACGTTTTTTTTTTTTTTTTTTAATAATAGGAGGGCAAACTAGCATGCGGGTCACCTGATGGTAAGCAGTGTCCGCAGCCCATGGACATCCGCAACACCAGGGGAGTCGCCGATGCGTTACCGACCTTTTAAAAAGACGAGTCTTCAGATTGCAAGCGCGGTAACATATCTGTAAATACTTTTAAATATCATTGCTACTGGCAGAATGTTCGTCCTACATATGTTAAAATAAAATGGAACGAAACGAAAGCCTATATAGAGCCTAAATTGATTGATCACAGGCATAAAAATATTAAAATTATGGATTTTATCTCAACACCCGCTAGTAAAACCTTTTTCCCTAAAAGCACTGGTAAATAAACAAGATGATACATTCTATATTTTTGCATTCACAAGATTCCAAGATTAATAGTATATTACTGTCGAGGCCTGAAATAAAGCAATTCTTCTTATATCGTGTGGACATGAGCTACATAATGTAATAGTGTTACAACTTCCGGCTCCCGCCATCAATACTTCCTACAAATAAGCTACATTTAATACTTCTAATATACTTAATTTGATTTGTGATTAGAATTGGTTATAATTGTTTAAGATTATTCATAGTTAATAATTATTGAGCTAATATTTAACATTTACTTAATATTATAATACTTGTATTTAACTGAATTGTAAAGACATTATTTGAAAGCGTTGTGACGTCACTACCGCTAATAGCAATGACTATCTTATAAAAAGGGTGGTAACGTTGCAACGGATTGATTCTTTTGCTGTCAGTGGAAGACAATAAACGTGGTTACTGGAAGACATCAGTATTTTTGTTCAAGTCACTATCGTGCTGCAATCTCGCTACCGTCCCGCCGTTTCAATAGCTCATGCCGTGGGGAAAAGATTAGCCAGTCAGCAGGTTGGTAGCGCGGCTAACCGCCCAGAGTGCGCCGAACAATCAATTAAATATCGTCACTCGTGGAGGCCCTTTTAATGCACAATGCATAAAGCAATTGACGGCCGAGGAATACTGAAAAAAACTGTCCAGCTATTTATATTATTGTCGTGTTGGAAATTGCTGGCGTGTTATTTCGTTGCGTAGGTAAAAGAGCCGAGGGGCTCGTGGCTTAGTAGCGACCTTGTGGATTGTACGATCTGCAAGATTAAGCTGCACTATCCGCGGTCAGTCTGTGGATGGGTGACCGTTTCGTTACACATCGAGACCCCTTCGTGCCTCGGAGAGCACGTAAAGCCGTCGGTCCTGCGCCTGATCTCTCTCCGGTCGTGTCGAATTGCCGTCCCATCGGATTATGAGAGTGAGGGAATAGAGAGTGCACCTGTGTTTGCGCACACACTTGTGCACTATAATATGTCCCGCGCAGATGGCTAGTCTCCATTGAGATTGGCCGCCGTGACCGAAATTCGGCCGGGAGGACATTATTAAAAGAGCCGATTGATGTATTCTTTTTTTATTTTTCAAACAATGAAGCAGTTTCCAAGCAAGCGGGAGAAAAATAAGTTATCTTGGAACGTGTTATGCACCAGCTACTCTATTAGCTCAGCTTTAACCGAAGATTTCTGATCAACAAATCAGATTTCAAGTAAAGATTCAATTGAGAAGGGGTAAGTAAAGGGTCTTTCGACACTCACCCTGGCGCTCGACAGGCAGTGTGGGTGGGCTTCCCTGCACCTTTTGATCTCGCCAGAAAGAGTGCTGCAGTGGTGTTTTCACTCCTCCTTTTGGGACTAAAGGTCTCAGCTTCACCGTCGGGACCGCGAGGAAAAAAACCTGAATAAAAAATTACGTAAGAATATGGCCTATGGCCAACTGAACGCCAACCCGCCTGCCAAGCATGGCGATTATGGCATATCCCCCCTTGGGGAGGCTTATGTTTAGCAGTGGACGTCTCGGCTCAAATGATGATGATGGCCTGCGAGCGGCTGTCTCGGGATAGTCTGCCGCCCGACCAGTCAAGGCCCGTGACGGTGACGCGATATGTTCCGTGCGCGCCACCGAGGAGGGTGCAGCTAATGTTGGGGCACACCACGGGAGAAGGGGCTCGCCTACTAATGGGGAGCCGGGACCTATCGGAGGTGGTTGGCGAATGCAGTCTGTCCCACGCCCCTGGCTAAAGGTTGTTAGAGGAACACCGTGGTGGTTGTAGTCGGTAAGAGACCGAAACGGGCTAAAAAGGGGGTCTTCCGGGAGCTCATCCTTCAAAATTATACAGGAAAATGATGAGATATGACAGAAATAATATATGACCACTGCTATGAAAAGAGCTTTTCAACTGGACCATTTGTAACGATTATTACTCGTCCTAATTATCTGTTCGTTCTAACTAATACTCCTCTGAAGGTCGTTAATCATAGCTCTTGGCATAGTCTATCCGCTTAAATAGTGGAGGTACACCCACCTACATCCAGTAGTGACGTCTTTCGGCTGAAATGATGATAATGATTTATTTATTTGTTTGTTTAAATGCACTAATCTCTGGAACTACCAGTTGAATTAGATTTTTTTATTTATATATGATAATCAGATTCATGAGGAATAGTATAGGCTATTTAACATCACGCTACGACCCTTAGGAGCCTTGCAGAAAGCGAAAAAGTCAGAAGAAACTCTAAAGGAAAACGAAGTAATAGCACAGGCGGACGATGCGACGCATGGCGGGTGAAACCGCGAGGCACAGATAGTTAATAAGAATAAAATGAAACGCTATTCTTCATCACTAGAAGTATCTTCGAAGTCATAAGGCGCCACTATTTGAGCGGATGGACTTTCAGTTGTATCGTAGTGTTTCTTTGGTTCCAATTACTGAAACTTCAACCAAAACACACAAGGAAATGGTCTGGGTTCGTAGCTGCACCAAATAAGCTTCCTTCGGCTTGTACAATTGTATCTGTAATAAAATTCTTGAGTGTATAAGTTAAAACTATCGTATACAACGTGTATCAGTGTGTGTGTTTGTCGCGATTTCAGGGTTGAGCCCGTAGTAAAAGTTGTCCGATAGCAGTCCCTGAATGAGCTCTTCAAATATGACCACGCATTTTTGATACACGTCTTTGGTTGGTTGGTTTCTACCACAGACCAGTAAGCCTCAAAACGCCGCATATACAAAGTTTTGTAGGATAACGCAGTCGTAAAATGCTGGCGGGGACCGAGGGGCGGATGGCGCCTTATGATTGGTCGGCTCAAAAGTTCGTTGGTATGATTCCGCATGATGACTTGACTTGGTGCCGCTCGCGGGTGTCTGGCTAATCGGCGTATAAATCAATAAATATTTTTGGGACATTTTTACACACCACCATCTAGTCCCAAACTAAGTAGAGCTTGTACTATGGGTACTAGACAATGGATATAATACTTATACATTTTTTTTTATAGAAGCTTATGATCCCCTCTAGCCAAGTCTACAATCTACAATCGTTTACGCTAATAGAAAACAATCAAAATGTATGGGAATGACATATCTCAACGAAAAAGTCATTCGTTTAGATATGTCATTCCCATACATTTTTATTGTTTTCTATAGCGTTGACTGGCGTTGACGAATCTAGATTGTCAACCTGGCTAGGGGGCTTGTTTCTACGAACTGAACATAGCTTTTCGAACGATCTTGGTCTGAGCCACACCAAAGGAGCTTATTAAGGCAGTTGGTGTGCTTGTTTAGTACTTGAATATTAAATTACAATACCTCCTAAAGGATTCAATTTAATATCACAATATAGATTCTGACGTTACCAATACATATTGGTATTACACAATATTCAACCCATCCCCTTTAATATAATTTAATGTAACAGTTGCTGAAATCCATTAACATTTAATTTTGATGTTAATTAAATTATAAAATGTATATACGTATAAGGCTCAATTCCAGAGACTGTTATTTGTCAACGGTAGTAATTGATTATATTATAATTATACTTTGGAAATGTAATTGGATTCAAACTGAAGTTGTTAAATAGATTAATTACTTGATGATGCTTCGTTAAGTTAAGAAGCTACAAAGTATGTCTTAATTAATGACATTAAAACGATAAATAGGCCTTTAAGTAGTTTAGCAACTGTCTTGGGTTTGGTCTTTAAATTGATCATTTTAACGTCAATATTTCAATTTGCTTGAACTCATTTTTAATCCTCTTATAATCCTACTTATATATATGCACGAACGAATAAAAAAAGGCGGACGGAATCTCGCTAAGAAAATATTGAAGCAATTTTTTCCTAAACCCATTATAATTTCGGCAGCATGTCGGCACACTTGTCGGCTATTGTTATTTGTGACACAACGACAACTATTACCATCACATGAGATTTGTTGCGTAATCGCGGCTGCTTGTCTTAGTATGGATGTGAAAGTGTGCGTGCCAGCTTGAACTTTTAAACGAGCCGTCTTAGTATGGGTGCTTCACTTTACTCATTCACGCTGAAACGGCTGAACGGATTTGCATGACATCGGCACACAGACAGACCATAACCCGAATTAAAATATAGGGAGTCTGGATTAGTGATGCGACTCGAGTCCACTTTTTCTCGAGTGACTCGAGTGACATTAAAAAAAACGCACTCGAGTGAAAAAAATATCGACTCGAGTTCACTCGGACTCGAGTCACTCGCGAGTCACTCACCGAAATTATGAGTTTTTATTCTTAAGAACGCTTATTCATTCATTTTTATTAGCATATTATTATTAATTTCGATACATAAAAGTAGATTTTGTAAGACTGACGATGTTTTGAAATAAAACTTCATGCTTTTCGTTTTATTAAGCCTATTAGTTAATAAATAATTAATTCAAGGATTGTGACGAGTGACTTGATAGAGGCGAGTGATCGAGTGACTCGTGAACCACTCGAGTGACTCGACCACTCTAGTAGTACTCGAGTAAAATTGTAAAATGACTCGTATGACTCGAGTGGTAAAATTGGACTCGAGTCGCATCAATAGTCTGGATTTCTGCCCGGTTAGTGGCAATAGTCTCGCCCCCTATTACATGAGACTATAACATAACTGGCGAAATGTGGGTGTATTATTATACCTCTGCCTACCCCTTCGGGGGAATACAGGCGTGATGTTATGTTATGTTAAAATATAGGCTTTTTATCCCGGGAAAATGAACAGTTCCCGAGGGATGTGAGATAAGTCTTACTGTGATAAGCCAAATTACACGCGGGCGAAGCCTCGAGCAAAGTCTAGTAATCTTATAAATCAACTTATCCTCGAATGAAAATAGTTTAATAAATCAACTACTACAAACTTAAATTGTGTTAGCAAGTGCCATATATTGTAAAACTGGCACCAGTTCAAATTCAAACTAATAATTTCAATATTTTTCTCTCCGATATCAAACCACTTAAGTATTACATCTCTTCTTTGTAAAATAAATTAAAACTTCTTAGCGGCTCGTAATTCATCTTAAACCATATATTGCTGGTAATAAATCACTTTAAATTAAGTTTGTTCATTTTAGTTATTAAGTAACCGCTACACTTTCAAATTACCTTTTACCTCGACGGTTAGATACTTAATTACTTAACTTACACGAATATCAGAATCAAGTAATCAGTAGTAGTAGAGCTCCTTCATGAAAGAGCTCGTCCGGGGAAGTACTACCACCGTGCCTACTTCTCCGCCAAATAGTGATTCATGCATTGCAGTGTTTCGGTCTGAAGGGTACGGGTGCCGGTGAAATTACAATCACATGAGTATTTTCATCTTCATGTCTCAGTTTGGCGAACCGACTTGCGGTACCATCTGGGCAGAAGCCTAGGTGGTATTGCGGTTGTTATGTGCCGTGTAACCGCTTAACATCAGGTGGGCCTTTGGCTCGTATCACCATCCTATACTATAAAAACCCGTCGAATACATAACCTCCTCATTTTTTTAAGTCGGTTGAAAAAAAGAATAAAATGACCGAACTTACTGATACTAAGCTGTTGAATTTATCCCGAAGAACCTTCCATAATGAGTTAACAGAACTTCTAATAGGATTTCTGCTTCAATAGAAAAGTTGTAAAAGACTTATAATGGACAGATGCTATACTAGGCCGTCTGTTTGGGAACTGAACAGCGAGCTTCAACTACTTATCTTTAGCACAAATTGATAGCCTATATCGAGATGTTTTTTTTGGCTTGTTTAAGAAGATTTTATAACACAGTTCTAGTCACGTTTTTATTCTAGCCTTACCAACCATAAAAAACAGAACACCCATATCAACACGAGTATTTCAAAAATAAAATCATTCGTTTAATTTGGAAACCGTTCATTTTATTTCAAAGAAAAGTAGGGATTGCAAATGTAATTTAAGCATCAACGCGAAATTAAAGAAAAATCACGTAAAAGTTATGAAATATGACGGAAAATTACTCAGTGATTTTGTTATATTATTTTTTTCATCATTTCTATCCACTTTTCCTTGTTTCCACTTTGATGGACAATGATGGAATTTTCGTCCCAAAGTTAGCGCTGCTCGCGGCTCGGTCTTTATCTGGAACGCTAAAACCATCGTATTAAGCTGTGGAATCATCTCTTAGAGCCCGTCTTCGGCTAAGGATAATTAATTTAGTTACCTATTCAACATTAATATATCCCAGCCATCCATCTTACGATATTAGACGGGATTTTTTCTCATTCTAATCCAGTTTCTTGAATTTTTGGCCGTTATTATCAACTTGACGTCTTGAGACTAACCTGAGGACTTGTTAAAATTAATAAACAATGTTATTGTCTGCTGAGAATATCATTTTTATTAACTAAGTTATATATCTAGAAGTATGACCAACAGTTCAATTTAAAATAACTTCATTGTTATTTGCCATACTGTGATTGGTAGATCGGGTGGTAGTTTATTGAATAATTGATACATGAATGTCTCTGCACTGAGCCGATAAATGTCCGTCGAGTTTGATGGCCAGCTAATACCTTTAGGCTCGATTTGACGTATGGATCTAGTTACTCACGAATGCTACAGTTTTTTGACAGGTTTCAAAGTGAATGAGATTAGTGAATGTGTTACGTAATATGTATGTCATTAATTGAGAAGGCTTTGTACGACGGTAGTATTCGGAGCGTTGGTTCTACAGAAAAGAGCCGCGGTAAAGCATTTTTGTGGTTGATCATCATAATAAAAGCGTTTTATCTTTGAAACCCAACAAGGGGCCAAAATTCCACAGAAACTAAGTTCCCGAATATAGCGGTGATGACCCTACTCATGTCGTTTTCATTCTGAGTATCTATATGAAGTAGTTTTTGTGGACCATGTTTTCTTATTTTGCTCTATCCTCAGCAGTGCTGATTATACATAACCGAGTGAAGTGTTGGACGAACTTGGACAAACATTTTAAGCGAGGCCATAACGAGGAGCCAGCGCATATAAATGTGTCCCTGGTCTCTTCTCTTCAACTTTGCCACTGAGTAGCAGTTTGCCCAAGCGGTTTTTGTTTCTGGTAACGTTCTTAAATATTTTGAACGTATTACGAAGATATGTGATGGAAAAATCTTCCACTTAAACTTGGATTACATGCCACAATGCTGTTCTCCTTTTTTTTCAGTCTAACCTGTTAGTTTCTATCTCAACTCAGCCTATTGTAGACCACTGCTGGACATTGACCTCTTCCAAGTTGCGCCGTCTTCAGATCGTCGGTCCAACTATGTATTTGCCGATTCGCGGCCTCCACTCAAGGATTCGTCTGCTCTAACAGCCATCGGTCCTTCGACAAACATTGCCAGCCCAGTGCCACTGCAGTTTACTGATCCTACAAGATATGTTAGTCACTCCGTTTGTTTCGATTACGGTAGGTCGGTCGGTCTGTTAGTTTTTATAGATTATACCTATAGTGCCTATAGTGTATATACCTTATATATATACTAATAGTGGGCGCGTTCATAAAAAATATGTTTGGTACCTATGTGATACTAAAACTAAGTGAGTTTGTTCTCGTAACGAAATCATGTCGGGGTTATCCTTGCACAACCAAATACTAAGTTCGAAGTTCGATCCCGGCCCGCACCTCTGACTTTTCGAATTAATGTGCAGATTTGTATTCGATTATCACTTGCTTTAACGGTGAAGGAAAACATCGTGAGGAAACCTGCACACCAAAGAGTGCTCCATACAGTTCTCAATGGTGTGTGTAGTCCGCCAACCCGCACTAGGCCAGCGTGGTGGACTAAGGCCTTAGCCTTCTCGTACTCGTGGAGGTGGGCGATGGCAGCTGCGACACAGTGCATACTACTGCAGCTACTATCGTACTCTTGTACCTTGTTATACTTGTAATAATGTTGCCCAATAAACTTTATCTTATCTTACTGAGAAGAGGCCTGTGCCCAGCAGTGGGACAGTAATGGGCTGGTTATGTTATGTAACCAAATACTAAGGCTTCATTTCACCAACGATAATTCTCTGGCTAAACGTCCGTTTACCTACAATTCCAGTACATTTTTCGGATAATCGGCCATTTAATCAGAGAATTAACGTTGATGAACACCGGTCTTAGTTGATGTACGAAACTAGTTAAATATTTTAACTCGTTGAGGTAACTTGCGGAAATTTTAAATACTATACGGCGGTAGTTTAATTTTTGTTGGGACGCGGAGTTTTATTGTAGTAAAAAAATTGAAAGGAATAGATCTGATGCATCGCATATTTTTCCATCTACAAAGTTTATCGTAGGTACTATAGTAATTATAATTTTCCTTTTGAAGCGAACCTTGTATAGAGTCGTTGCGCGCTCGCTTGCCGCTGCTGAGTAAACTGAGAAAAAAACGTGACGTCAGCGTCACCGTTAACTTCCCTTCCGTCAGCGTGCAGCTACATTGCTGTTTCGAACCCACACGCTTTGTGTGTCTGCGCGCGCAAGTTTCATCCGCGCTTGTTTAGAAGTTCGATTCTGCCATGCGTCCCCCGACGCCACCCGTATGTTTAGTTTTGGTACCTACGCTCTACGCTCTTTTTATTGCGATTTTTACTAAACATCAGCTTATTTCTAGACTTATAAATATACTTAAAAATTAATTAACGTTATACGTTTATTCGTCCATTATGGCGATCTAGATTTAGTAGTAGTAGAGCTCCTTTGTGAAAGAGCTCGTCCGGGGAAGTACTACCACCGTGCCTACTTCTCCGCCAAATAGTGATGCTTGCATTGCTGTGTTTCGGTCTGAAGGGTACGGGTGCCGGTGAAATTACAATCACATGAGACTTTCCACCTTCATGTCTCAGTTTGGCGAACCGACTTGCGGTACCACTTAGGTAACAGCCTAGGTGGTATTGCAGTTGTTATGGGCAAAGGTAACCACTTAACATCAGGTGGGACTTTAGCTCGTTTCGCCATCAAAAAAAAAAAAAAAATTTTAGATGAGTAAGATATAAGCTCAATACTTACCTAATATTAATATGGATTGAATTGTAATTATATGTCAAAAAAAATTGCAACGCCTGAAAAAGGTGACTAAGTTTATTTGAACCATGTTTATAACCAACAGACCAGTAAGCCTCAAGACGCCGCTTAAACAAAGTTTTGCATGAGAACAACACACACATAACATCACGCCTGCCTGCATGAGAACGCAGTCGTAAAATGTTGGCGGGGACCGGGGGGCGGACGGCGCGTTATTATTGGTCGACTCAAAAGTTCGGTGATACGATTCCGTATGATTGGTGCCGCTCGCTGACGGACTAACGTCCTGGTTTGCGGCAGGGCGTATGATATGCAGTGCTACTGCATATGCGTTGTGACCGGGGATGCCCGGCTAATCTGCGTCTAGTGGCTTACTGGTCTGTGTTATAACCTAACACCAATATGTACACTTACGGCCAAAATTAATATCCTATCTATCCACAATTTGCGCTACTAGAGATTTGACAAAATGTATGGAGCTTAATTATGTCAAATTTCTATTAGTAGGGCAAATCGTGGATAGATAGGATATTAATTTTGGCCATAAGTTGGCACAATACCTAATCTCTTTGAATCTACTTCTGGACCAGAATTATTTCAAATTGTGTCACTGCTCTCTACTCTGCCTTTCTTTCAATTATAGCATCGTCAAAATGTCAATAGAAAAAATAAATATTGATTATTCAGAACAACAAAAAATTAAGTACCTAAAAGGTTTCCGATTGGGCTTTCAAACGCGCTGTGTCATGAAATATTTTCCGTTTTATTTTAAAGAAATCTTTGCAGAAGTATTGGTTTGGAAGTATTGAGCGAAAAATATAATAACAAATGAGGTGGAATAATAATTGAGTTGCGTCATTTACGCAACAGCTCCAGAAAGGCTGACCAATGCAATTTTTATTATTTTTATGTCAATATATGTTTATAGGACTTTTTTGTCAACCAATCAAAGCAAGTGAGATGATTTGATAATAATAAGTAGCGTCGGCGTAAAGGAGAAATAACATAACTAGATTTTCAAAGTTCCAAAGATAATCGCTATTTTTTTTTTTATTGTTTTGTCTATATCTTTTCATCATCATCATCATCTTTCGCAGCTTTAATCAGCCCACTGCGTAAAAGCAAGAAGGCTTATTATGCCCATAAGGCTCCTCCCTTTTACGCCATTCTTCAATATCTTTTGACGCAGAAAATTTCTACTGTTAAACGTTAATGTACAGAATGTAATGTAATGTTAATGTATGTTATGTTTCTACATAAAAAGATAATGACAAAACAATCCAAAACTGAAATAAGTTGCGTTTATCTCGGAGCTTTGAAAAACTGTTTGTGGCATTCCTTACCACCATAATTTCCCTTCCTAACTAATATCTAAATACCGGATTCCCAAACTTAACAGTTCCCACTAACGTAATAAACAAACACACTATTATACAAATATCTATATATTTACATTACACGTATCTAATATTAATATTATTTACATCATAATATTAATTCACTAGATACTACATCCACAAAACATAATAATATTTATTTCCACACGAACTCCTAACACCGCATATTTACAATATGAATATCGTGCAGTGGAGTCGCACATTACCTACGTAGCCGCGTGACGTAGGTAAGGTACAGTTAGATACAGAGTGGGGCGTCGCTCGCGCAGCGCGCGTCCGTCAACCTTCCTTGACCTTAGTACGATTCTTGCCCTCGCGCCGCGAAGCCTATGCAGCTTCGTTCTATCACTTGTTTGATACAACACATTATATACGTTGATCATTGTTTATGTTACTGTGCTGTACTTTCTGTTTGTGTGTGCCTATATATGTGAACTGTGTTTGTGGTCAAATATAAACCGTGAGTAAAACAATCTATCCTTTTATTATTACTACGGTTCACCCGAATACATTTATAGTGTTTACCCACTAAACTGGTGACCCCGACGAAGAAAACGCCAGAAAGGCTTGATTATCCGTGGCTAGAACCCTGAACAGGAAGCCCGTGATACACAGATAATAGGCTATATAGCACAATAAGCACAATGAGTGGCAGCAGTAGCAGTGATACGGCGAAATCGTGCATAAGTACCCGTTCGCATCGGCAAAAACAACGCCATCCGAAGTGCGTTTCCATTAATGACGGATCCGACATTTGCCGGATCGGAGTTCGGATACCACCTTTTTGGCCGGATGATCCAGAGGTTTGGTTCGCGCAAGTCGAGGCACAATTCGCGAATGCGAATATCACCAATGACGCGACAAAGTTCAATTACGTCATCGGCAACCTCGAGCACCAGTATTCTCGTCAAGTGCGGGATATTTTTCTTTCTCCGCCGGCCCAAAACAAATATGAGAAACTCAAGCACGAGCTTATCAAGAGGTTATCCGCGTCACATGAGAAAAAAGTTAAGCAGCTTCTCATGCACGAGGAACTCGGAGACCGCAAGCCCTCGCAGTTTCTGCGACACCTTCAAAGCTTAGCAGGTCCGAGTATCCCTGAAGACTTCCTCAGAACGATTTGGAGTAGCCGTCTGCCAAACAACATACAGACTCTGCTGGCATCACAGCCCAGCTCAGCTGGTTCCCTCGAGGCGCTTGCAGACCTGGCAGACAGGGTCCAGGACATTGTGACCCCAGGCCAAGTCGCTGCATCATCAGCGCCTGGTCCCAGCATGCAGGAGATGGCTAGCGAGATTGCCGAGCTGAAGAAGGCCGTGAGAGACCTAACCATACAGCTGAGCAGGTCGCCGCGTTCACAATCTCGTCCTAATGATCAGCAGCGTCATCGTTCCAGGCAGCGATCCGACTCCAGCCACCGGAATCATCCTCTCTGCTTCTACCACTCCAAATATGGGGCTAATGCTCACAAGTGCATTAAGCCGTGCGACTACCAGAAGGCGGGAAACTCCAAAGGCAGTCGGTAATGGAGGCTGACGACTGCCAAACATACTCTGGTCGCCTCTTCGTCACCGACCGCGCTTCTAGGACTCAATTTCTCGTGGACACTGGTAGTGATTTGTGCGTGTTTCCACGCCATGTTCTTCGCGAACAGTGTGTCAAGTCGAATTATCAATTATCGGCCGCTAACGGTACAGTGATAGATACATATGGCTATCTACAGCTAAATTTAGATTTTGGTTTGCGCCGTAACTTTCCATGGCGGTTCATAGTTGCAGATGTCACAAAGCCTATCATAGGCGTAGATTTTTTAAGCTTTTATAACTTGCTTGTTGACATCCGCAACAAACGTTTAGTTGATAAGACCACTTCTTTGTCTGTTGTAGCTTCAATTGCAAAGGCTTCTGCGACGTGGTCGGTTAAGGTCTTAACTGGGGATTCCAAGTATCATTTGATCTTAAATAAATACCCCGAGATCACGCGACCCGCTGGCACGCTACGCAAACCTACACACCACACTGTACACCATATACGTACCACACCCGGCCCGCCCATTTCTTGTTCCCCTCGCAGACTAGCTCCTGATAAACTGCAGATTGCTAAGCAAGAATTTAACATCATGCTTAGTAATGGTACAGCTCGTCCATCCGACAGCCCATGGGCTGCGCCTTTACATTTAGCGCCGAAGAAAGACAACAGCTGGCGTCCCTGCGGCGACTATAGGCTACTCAACTCGAGGACCATACCCGACAGGTATCCAATTAGGCATGTCCACGACCTTACCCACAGCATAGCCGGGTGCAAGGTCTTCTCAACCATTGATTTGGTCAAGGCCTACAACCAGATTCCTGTCAGCGAGGACGACATACAGAAGACGGCAATAACAACTCCGTTTGGCCTGTACGAATTTCCATACATGACTTTTGGTCTCAGGAACGCAGGTCAAACGTTTCAGAGATTCGTCGACGAAATGACGCGTGGGCTCGATTTCTGCTATTGCTACCTTGACGATTTTTTGGTATACTCGCAAAACCAGGAGCAGCACGAGTCCCACCTGCACCAGCTATTCGCCAGGATGCAGAAATATGGCATCGTCATTAACACGTCAAAGTGTGTGTTTGGCGCTGACGAAGTCACCTTTTTAGGCTACCGCATCTCTGCAGCTGGAACGAAGCCCTTGGATACCAAAGTGGAAGCCATTAAGGACTTTCCAACGCCCAAGACAGTGAAAGAGCTAAGGCGTTTCTTAGGGATGTTGAACTTTTACAGGCGGTTTATACCACAAGCCGCAAAATTTCAAGGTCCACTTAACGCCCTGCTGACTGGCTCGGTTAAAGGTTCACATCCTGTGGAAATGTCGGACGAGGCACTCACTGCCTTTAATCAGTGCAAAGACAGCCTCTGCAATGCCGTATTGCTTGCACATCCCGACTATCAGGCCAAGCTCGCTCTAGTTACAGACGCATCTGATCTGGCAATGGGCGCAGTTTTGCAGCAGCTCAAGGATGGGGTGTGGCAACCACTTGCCTTCTTCTCGCGTAAGTTGAGCCCAACTCAGCAGAAGTATTCGCCATATGATCGTGAGCTCCTCGCGATTTACGAAGGCATAAAATACTTCCGCCACATGCTTGAGGCGAGACACTTCACCATCTATACTGACCACAAGCCATTATTGTATGCTTTTCATGAGAGAAAAAACAACTGCTCTCCCCGTCAGTATAGACACCTCGACTTTATTGCACAATTCACGACCGACATACAGCATATATCCGGCAAGGACAATGTCGTTGCTGATACTTTGTCCCGCGTCAGTGAACTGCAATCTCCAGTCGACTTCGAAGTTCTCGCTAAATCCCAAGCTTCAGACCCTGAATTGCTGCAGCATCTGAAAACAGAGTCGTCTCTTCAACTAAAGAGGCTTAAAATCGACGACAGTCCCGTCGAACTGCTCTGTGATGTAAGTACAGATAACCCAAGACCATTCGTGACCAAACCATTTCGAAGGCAAGTATTCGACAGTCTTCACAGCCTTAGTCATCCTGGGGCTAACGCATCAGCCAAATTAGTCGCTCAGCGTTATGTTTGGCCCGGGGTCCGCAAGGACTGTCGGGAATGGTCACGAACATGTCTTGGTTGTCAACGCTCCAAGGTAAATCGACACGTGTCATCACCATTGGGCACATTCGAATTACCTCGCGCTAGGTTTGCCTTTGTGCACATTGACCTAATAGGTCCACTACCTCCATCACAGGGTTACCGGTACTGCTTGACGGCCGTGGATCGTTTCACTAGGTGGCCTGAAGTAGTACCAATTGCCGATATTACCACTGAGACAGTAGGCAAGGCCTTATTGACCGGATGGATTTCCCGCTTTGGCTGTCCAACAGATATTGTCACAGACCGAGGACGACAATTTGAGTCCGCGCTGTTTCAATATCTCGCCAAAATAGTCGGATTCAAACACCGGAAAACCACTGCCTACCACCCAGCATGCAACGGCCTGGTGGAACGATTCCACCGGCAACTTAAAACGGCCATAATGTGCCATGCCGACAGTAACTGGACAGAATCCCTGCCCTTGGTTTTACTGGGCGTCCGGAGCGCTATTAAAGAGGATCTTAAGACTTCTTCTGCGGAACTCCTATATGGTGAGCCTTTACGTCTCCCAGGAGAATTTTTCAACACCAGTGTGAGCGGCACCACCGATGTGTCTGAATTCATCGCCCGCTTACACTCGTTTACCACAAAATTAAAACCGGCTCCTGCTTCACGCCATTCTAAGGACAAAATATTTGTCCATAAAGACCTCAGGACTTGCAGCCACATATTTCTACGGGAAGATGCGCTGCGAGCTTCTTTACAACCAGCATACACCGGTCCTTATGAAGTTGTCGAAAAATGCGACAAAACCTTCAAAATTTTGGTGAAGGGCAAAGTGGTCACAGTCTCCGTGGATCGGTTAAAACCGGCCTACATCATGGCTGACAACACACCACCTGACCAAGCAGTCCAGGAAGACATTTTGGTCAACGCCCCGCCACCTGACCAAGTTGACCAAGATGAGTCACGGTCTATGGACACCATGGTCAGAACGACCAGGTCTGGTCGAAGGGTTCGATTTCCTGATTTTTATCGCCCGTAGGACGGTCTCTGGGGGGGAGTGATGTGGCATTCCTTACCACCATAATTTCCCTTCCTAACTAATATCTAAATACCGGAATCCCAAACTTAACAGTTCCCACTAACGTAATAAACAAACACACTATTATACAAATATCTATATATTTACATTACACGTATCTAATATTAATATTATTTACATCATAATATTAATTCACTATTTACATTACACGTATCTAATATTAATATTATTTACATCATAATATTAATTCACTAGATACTACATCCACAAAACATAATAATATTTATTTCCACACGAACTCCTAACACCGCATATTTACAATATGAATATCGTGCAGTGGAGTCGCACATTACCTACGTAGCCGCGTGACGTAGGTAAGGTACAGTTAGATACAGAGTGGGGCGTCGCTCGCGCAGCGCGCGTCCGTCAACCTTCCTTGACCTTAGTACGATTCTTGCCCTCGCGCCGCGAAGCCTATGCAGCTTCGTTCTATCACTTGTTTGATACAACACATTATATACGTTGATCATTGTTTATGTTACTGTGCTGTACTTTCTGTTTGTGTGTGCCTATATATGTGAACTGTGTTTGTGGTCAAATATAAACCGTGAGTAAAACAATCTATCCTTTTATTATTACTACGGTTCACCCGAATACATTTATAGTGTTTACCCACTAAATGTTTATATAATTTCTCCTCAACGCTAACTAGGTAGCTAATAGCCTTATACAGCCCTCGTAAATTATTTTAAATAATTTCCCATTACACCTTGCGTTTTCATTTCTAGATTAAAAACTACAAGCAGTATCAAAGATGCTTATGTTTTGATCACAAGATTATAAATGTCTACCCATTCAAATCGAAATCTCAAATCTCTTGCAAGTTCTTACCTACTTCTCTGCTAATACAATTTAATTACCACTTCTCTTGTATAATTTTCACTTACTTCATAATCCCTATTGCTACAGAACACAATCAGTTGTTTATTACCTTTATCTGTGCGCCTATTGCTTTTGTTTACAACCACATATTAAACGTAGCTAAGACATTGCTCGGATTAGTTCAACGGATAACACAGGGCCGTATTCAAAGAGAGGAATTAGGAGTGCGTAAGTAAAGCTACTGCATAGACAGCATAGCTTGGAAACGCGTCGTATGGTCGCGATCCTCAGCAGTGAGGGATCGACGAAGAAGAAGAAGAAGTAAAGCTTCAGACTTCTTAATTAAGAAAACGGTTCATCCCTAAAATGACAACCATCATAAAAATGACGGCACTGCTATTTGAAGTTACGTTGTCAATCACCACTTTGGGAAACCATACCATTTTGTTAACAGAGACAATATTTTCATGACTTCAGTCATCGCAATATTATGACCGCCACCGAAACCATTTGTTTAAAGTCACACAGCACAAAACACATAATAGTACTGAGTACGTACCGATAATTAGTTTGGTTGTTGGTTAGGTTGGTTGGTTGGTTGGTTTAGTGGGAGAAGAACATACGGAAGGGCGCACACCGGCAGACTCAACTTCAAATATAAAAACGTAATTGGCCAACTATCGGCCGAGAGCTTGGTTTATTGTCTGCGGGGCTATAAAGCCCAAACCACACATAGGACGGATGGTGTTCGGTCGCGGGTCGGGTCGGGAGTACGGCGGGTCGCCAACAGACAAAACGCGAGTACGGATCGGGCGACAAGCCACAAGTCGGTACAAAAAACTTACGCGCAAAACACACGCACCCGTCCTATGTGTGTTTTGCGCTTATAAGTTTTATGTAAATTCCACTTTTCTTGTATTTTGGTCTAACCAACCAAACACCGTCGCGCTGCCCTGTTTAAAAAGGGTCATACCAACGTGAAATAGTAGATGGGTACACTATATTGCCAACGGATGCACTGCCAAAGAACGATCAGTGACGTGTGCCAATTTACTATGTAGCTATCTATGACGTCATACGTTAGCGAGCTACAGTGTGCCCTACATTTGTATTTTATTACCGAAACTGTCATGAAGACAAAATTAATGTTTGACTTTAAAATTTCTTTCTTGCTAAAAAACATCCATAAAAATCATTTTCATCATCTCATTAAAATTAGAATTCATATGACGAGGAATTCATTCCTCAGAAAGGAAAGTTTTAAGTATGAATGTGGATGGCTATAAGAAAAGAGGCAGACAAAGGAAAACATGGATGGATTGTGTGAAAGATGATATAAATAGAAAAACAAAGTGAACACTGAGATGACGGCTGGTGGAAAATACATGCTGCGCCGACCCCAAATAAACTGGAATAAGGGCAAGATGATGATGATAGACTAATATTATAAATCCTTTTGATATCATAAATGTGAAAGATTGTGAAGAACGAGTTTGTGTTTAACGATTTAAATTGTGGAAAGGAAATATCGCTCACGAGCAGGATTCGAACTTGCGACTCCTGGCTCAGTACGCCAGTGCTTTAGCCTCTAAGCTACCGTGAACACTGCTAGTGGTATCGAAATTAACCTTCACTATGGTACGTCTTTGGGTGACGTGTTCATGTTTGTTTCCCAATCACTCGTAAACGACTGACCAAATTTGGATAAAATTTGGTACTCCGATAAACCACATGTCGTGGATTTACACATAGGATAAATTATATCAACATACTATGCCAACGAAGCCGCTGAAATCAGCTATTGTTACTTCCTACTAATATTATAAATGTGAAAGTTTGTAAACATGTTTGGATGTTTGTTACGCAATCACAATGTAAGGGCTGAACGGACTTGCATACAATTTTGCATACAGATAGAACATAACTCGAGGGATGCTCGATAAACGACACCCACGCAGGCGAAGCCGCAGGCATAGGATAGTGTTTTTTTTATTCTTCAGAACAACAAACAATTGCGCAATAATGCATAATACAAACAAAAAGAGTATCATACAAAACTGAGGTAATCACGCAACCATAGGCTAGTCTTATAAAAAATATGCATCGCACTTACCTTAAATACGATTTAACTAGTCCGGAAATGCAATGTGATGTAATTATGAAGTATTTTCATGAGATTAAACTAAATGAATAAATATGTGGTACACGTTTTGTTGACATTTCATTAATTAATCTACTGTAAATAAATAGACCGCAAAACTTGGTTTTAAACTCATTTACAAACATGTTGTGTTCATTACATTATCATTGTTAATCGCGTTACACAACACTACATCAGATAATGGGAGTACGAAACAATACATACAACGTGTTATTCAAATAACAGAAAACCTCTTAAGGGTCCATTGTTCTCATCAGTATGAACAACTGTTATTATGGGACCAAACCAGAAATAGCGAAAAAAAAATCTGTTGTTGCCTACATTTGTGTTCACGTAAATCGTCAAAAAAAAAATACAAAAAAAAAAAAAAAAAATATATATATATATAAATAAATAAATAAATACATTTTGGGAGATTTTTTAGACAACACCATCTAGTCCCAAACTAAGCAGAGCTTGTACTGGGTGCTACGCGGTGCACTTCTCCACGGCGTCAGCGTGACGTGCTACGCCGACGATACGCTGGTCACGGCGAGAGGGAAGACGCACCGTGAGGCGACCATGCGGGCGACAGCAGGGGTTGCGCTAGTCGTTGCAAGGATCCGGCGGTTGGGTCTCGAGGTGGCTCTACATAAGTCTGAGGCCCTGTTTTTCCATGGGCCTCGAAAGGGGCCGCCTTCGGGATCCCATATAGTGGTAGGAGGCGTCCGAATCGGCATCGAGTCGACGATGAAATACCTGGGACTCGTCCTCGACAGCCGGTGGGACTTTGGGCCGCACTTTAAGCGGTTGGCGCCCAAGCTGTTAGGGGCCGCGGCTGCGCTATCGCGGCTGCTGCCAAACTTGGGAGGGCCAAATGCCTCCTGCCGGAGGCTCTACCAGGGGATCGTACGGTCCATGGCCCTTTATGGGGCTCCAGTGTGGGCGGACACCCTGACGCCGGGCAATGTCACGCTGCTGCGTAGGCCGCAGCGTGCGATGGCCATCAGGGTGATTCGAGGATACCGTACGGTCTCCTTTGAGGCGGCGAGCCTTCTAGCCGGATCAATGCCCTGGGATCTGGAGGCGAGGGACCTTGCGCTGA
The DNA here is from genome assembly GCA_949699075.1 of Asteroscopus sphinx. Classification (NCBI taxonomy): domain Eukaryota; kingdom Metazoa; phylum Arthropoda; class Insecta; order Lepidoptera; family Noctuidae; genus Asteroscopus; species Asteroscopus sphinx. The sequence continues at coordinate 22,106,106 of OX453013.1, forward strand.
GGTATCATCAGCGTGAGGACCCACCTGATCGGAGCGAGGTCCGCCAGATCCTAGTGGCTGAATGGGAGGAGCGACTTGCGCAACCCAGCGCAGGGCACGCCGCAATAGCGGCGGTAAGGCCCGTCATGGAGGAGTGGCTGGAGAGGGGCTATGGCGCCCTCACCTACCGGCTGACGCAGATACTCTCGGGGCACGGTTGCTTCGGGAAGTATCTGTGTCGCATAGGCCGGGAGCCGACTCCCGAGTGTCATCACTGCGGGAGCTGCCTTGAGGACACGGCGCAGCACACACTGGCGGAATGCCCAGCTTGGGCCACGCAGCGCCGTGACCTTACAACTGCAGTAGGCGGCAGTGATCTCTCGCTTCCGGCTGTTGTTTTGGCTATGGTCGGGAGCGAGAACGCTTGGGAGGGCGTCGTCTCCTTTTGCGAGGAGGTGATGCTCGCTAAGGAGGCGGCGGAGAGGGTTCGAGAGGCAACGACCTCCCTCCCCACCCGCAGGAGACGGACCGGGCGTCGTAGGAGGGCGTACGCCGACCTCCAGCCACCCTAGGAGTGGGCCTGCGGGCGGCGGACTCGGGGTGGCCCGCCGCCCGATCAGTCAAGGCCCGTGATGGTGGCGCGTCGTGTTCCGCGCGCGCCAGTCAAGAAAAGGGTGCGGCCGATGATGCCGCACGGGGAGAAGGGGCTTGCCTACTAGTGGCGAGCCGGGACCTGCCGGGGATGGTTGGACGACTATAAGTTTCCCACGCCCCCGGCCAATGGTTGGAAGAGGAACACCGTGGTGGTTTTAGTCGGTAAGAGTCCGACACTGGCTCCGCCTTCCCCGGGCGGAGTGCGTCCATGAGGATTTCCCCACGTAAAAAAAAAAAAAAAAAAAAAAAAAAGAGCTTGTACTATGGGTACTAGACAATGGATATAATACTTATGTACTTTTTTTTTGTAAATAAATACTTATGATACATACCAACACAAACACTTATGTTCATCACACAAATATTTGTGTCCTGTTGGAATCGATCCCACGACTTCGTGATCAGCAGTCCGACACTCGAACCACTAGACCACAGAGAGTTATTTCAATAACACGTATAGGTACGTACCCCCCACCTTTTTTTTCAGTCGGTCAAATAGGTCATGTTGCTGTCAACTGGTTATGTTGACATTCCAAGGCTGGTCTTAATTTTGGCCAAAGGATTAACATAGCATTACGTTTTATTCTGACCGATCACTATATGAAAATAAATACTAAAACATAATTCGCGCTGCTTACTTAATAGAAGCCAATTTATGGACCGCTATTATGATGACGTCAGTTCCTGGCCACCGCCGATTAGTGGCAAAATTCGATTTATGGCAACCACAAATTCATTACTAAAGCCAATTTACGGAACAGATGATTGAACTAGCCGGTCCATTTTCAGATGGCCATTGTTCCCAAATATTGCCATACTTATTAGCAAATAAAAAAAAAATCAGAAACTATTAACGCGTATACTTCGCTGTAATTGTAGATAGAAAATTGCGAAAAACGGCTACTTTTGGCATTTTTTTCATCTACAACTACAGCGAACTATATTCCACAGAGTTAATAGTTTCTGATTATACTACAATATCTGTACTTCAGTTGTTAAAAACGAATTTTCAATAAATGATGTATTCAGCGAGTAATATTTTTTTTACTGATGGGGGCGCCACTTGGCTGCTACATTCCCCTTAAAAGCTTTTATTTCACTCACTTACTTCGTTGTCTGTCTGTTTGTCTGATCTGTTACAAATCCTAAAAGTCTATTTTAAGTATACACATGTTTACTTTTAAACTTTCACGATTTATTATAACTTAATGGTGTTCTTCTTCTATCGTGTCGACATGAGCTACATAATAATAACAGCTCATGCCGTGGGGAAAAGATTAGCCAGTCAGCAGGTTTGTAGCGGGGCTGAAGGCCGAGGGTGCGCCGGACGATCAATTAAATATCGTCACTCGTGGAGGCTCTTTTAATGCACCCAAAAATAATGTAATAAAATAATGTAATGTGGTGTTGATTCCCTTGTTCACAAACTAAACTTTTTTAAACTATCGCTCTCTTTTGCTAGTAGTAGATACCAGAAAGGGATGGCAACAATTTTAGTACTGTCAAATTAGTATACGCGTTACATTTCTTTGTATTTTATTGGGCACACTTTGAGATCACGACTAGACGTGTATGGAAATTTGAATTCCGACTAATTTGACAGCTCTAAATTTGAATTCCGACTAATTTGACAGCTCTAAATTTGAATTCCGACTAATTTGACAGCTCTAAATTTAACAGCTATTAGTAAAAGAGAGCGATAGTTTAAAATAATTTTAGTTCGTGAACAAGAGAAATGACACGACATATTTTTTAGACCGTTTATAACGAAGTTTATGTAGTACAAAAATAGAATACCGTGCAGTATCAAGATCGGGCGCTAGTATAAAAATATTTTATAGAAAAATATCTTAGTCTGTCAAGAGATCATCCATAAATCTACCAGTAATGTGTTATCATAGCTCTCCGTGAACCAGTAAAGATTTCGATAGCGTAAGGATATCCTGTCTTTCCAAAAGATGACATATTTCATGTTATTTATGTTGACGACCCAGTTTTTGTAGATAAAGTTAAGGATTTTGGTCTATTCCTGTATAAAGAGGTATCTCATGTACCTCTGAATATGTAGAAGCATACGTAAGTGATCAGTAAAAGGAATATTAAGGCTTTTGTATGTACCAAAATATATTTTGACTAATGGAACAAGCGGAACTCTAATAATGCATTACTTATGGTTGATTGGTTTTGCTTTTGTGAAGAAGACAGAGATTTTTAGGACAGCATTATCTCAAATATTCACTGAATAAATAAATTAGTTAATTAAAAATACGCAAAACTTTGCCCATAACAAAAATGTATAATACATATTATCCAGTACAGTCGACCTCTCGGCGGTGGCAACAGTTTGACCCTGACAGCGTATTTATTACGTAGGCAGTAATGGCGGTTTTCGTAATTCAAGTGTTACTACTGACGTGAGTTGGACTGTACCTATCGATTTAGTCTGTTTCGTATTGGAAAACACCGATTTATTAATTTCGTATTCCGAAACCATGCATTACTTTCATACCTTCGGAAAATTTATGTTCATATTTTCTAACTAACTATATTCACCTGTACTTCCAACTCTATAGTAAAATACAGCTACCAGCGTAATGTTTAATACTCAAACTTTAAATGAGTAGCGAAAACCCCATTAAAGCGCGCTTAAGTAACTTGAAATTAGCACAAACACGAAGTAACACAAGCACTTCCCTAAACACGATGCATTTAGACTTTAAACGCTAATGTTCATACTAGACGCTTCCTAAGCTACATAAATCATATAATTCTTGTCGCCTCGAATTTGGGAAGTTGGAGCTCCATAAGTTAGTGCTTGTCGCGAATTAATTTACAGTTCAGATCCGGCCCTGGTTTTAGATTTATTGTTGTCGCTATTTCGAAAGCCGAGCACTCACTAGGTAACGATCGAGTTGTCTGTAAATAGGGGCTGTGGATTTTGCTTTCGGCTCCACTGACAAATGGTTGTACCAATCCGAACGGATTCGCATTCCGCCAAGTTTACTAACGCTTAATCCCATTGATTAAAAGCTTAGAGTTTCGGATTTCCGTAGGCTTGAACTTCGAATTAGTTTATTGGTGTTTGTTGAGTGACCTTTAAATGAATTTGTATCTGCATGTTAAAACTTGATGATTCTACGGTTCTGTCCTGTCAGAACCGCAGGAAACTTATGTGTGTGCTGATCTAGGATACGAACGACTCTTGTATTTTTTATTAATTGATAAACATCCATACTTAGTTTTTTTATATTGTTGGCATAGTATGTTATGTGTAGAATAACGCAGTCCCCAAGATACAAAGAAAAGTTACTACTTTAACAGAATCATCAATCAACACTCGAGTTTTAGAGATTTTTCTCAGGCGTAGACATATGCTACGTCACCGCTACGCAGATGCTAGGCTGACGCTACGCAGATGCTAAGCCGACGCTACGCTGATGCTATGCCGACGCTACGTAGATGCTACGCCGACGCTACGCATTTGCTACGCCGACACTACGTAGATGCTACGCCGAGGCTACGCAGATGCCAAGCCGGTGGGTGCTACGTAGATGCTACGCTATCGCAAAGCAGATGCTACTCCGACGCTACGCAGAGTCTACGAATGGTACAGCGCTGATTGTCAAATGAATCATCCAATACGAGTACCTGGTAAATCTTGTCAATTAATTTCATATCATATTGAAGTGCTGTCGACCGCACGTTAGTGGTAACAGTTTGACATTTGGGTTCCTGTTACGTAGGCGTAACATTACGCAATCCCGAAATAGAGGTAGACAGACTCTATTTTCTTCATAATTTGATTATTACACAATTTCCTCCTATACATATTCTACACTTTGGCTAACTTTTGATACATAGAATCTGGCTAGTAATTTTATTGTAAAGCTTCATATTTTGTGTTGCAAAATATTGATGTCAAAGCTGCATACTAGTTATTGTCCTGACCTTTGCTGAGGCTATACCGTCAAAGCTACAACGACGCAAAAAGACATACCTCTTCAAACATCGAGTAGGACTAGGGACCGGGGATTTATTGCTTTGTGAACTCGATATCTGAGGCTGACTAGAAAGTGTATAGAAGTTATCTAGTTGGAGCAATATTATTTCAAGCCTTTCGATGCAAATAGCCACTTTCTACGGTAATCTTCTACTAACAAATCAGGCGCAGAGCCGACGGTTTTACGTGCTCTCCGAGGCACGGGGGTGTAAGCACCGCCAATTTCCTGACTCTTGAAATTTTCTTTTATTGACAGAAAAATCCCAATAACACTTTTTGCCCGACCCGGTAATCGAACCCAGGACCTTTCCTCACCGGATCCTGTGCCTGATCTCTATCGGGTCGTGTCAGATAGCCTTCTCACCAGATTTATGAGAGTGATGCAATAGATAGTTGATGCAACAAATAGTGTGTTCCGTGTGGTGCCGGACGTAAAGAATTGCACCACCCTATGTCTTCTCATGGGTGTCGTAAAAGGTGACTAAGGGATTCACCAGAGGATGGGCAGCAGCGTTCTCTGAGTATTTAACCAACCAACTGCGATCGCCAACCCGCCTGCCATGCGTGGTGATTATGGCATATCCCCCCCTTTTGGGGGAGGTGTATCTCCAGCAGTGGACGTCTTTCGGCTGAAATGATGATGAATGATGATGCAATAGAGAGTGCACCTGTGTTTGCGCACATACTTGTGCACTATAATATGTCCCGCGCAGATGCATGTCTCACCGTTGAGATTGGCCGCCGTGACCGAAATTCGGTCGGGAGGACATTACTTCAAGAAAATACAATTCCTTTTAGGACCCAAAAGAACAACGCTTGATATTTGATTATAAACTGGAACGATTTATAATGATAATTTTCTACGCCACACCATCTCTGAATGTCCCACTTAATCTTCATAGCAGTCGTCAAAAAGCCTTATAGGCTTCCGTAGTCAAACGCGAAGAAAACAGTTGAACTCCACCATTATTCTAACTGTTATGGCGTAAATACTCCTTGATTGTTTACTGAATCTGGCCCCCTTTTTTTTTTTCTTTTTTACCTACCTCCGATCTCAATGTATTCAAACGTTTCGAATTCCGAAATACCTAAGTCGCATTAAAGGGTCCATTCAGACGGTCTGCATTTGAACTGCAAGCTAGCTGCAAAATCGTGCTTTTCATGCGGTTTTGGTGCAGTTAATATAATTGCGTCTGAACTGCTGACCTACTGCTTAGTCTTAGTCGCTCAAACTGCACGCCGCCGCTGACTACAAGTGGAGTATGCAGTTTCGATTCAGTTATGTCAACTGCACCAAAACCGCATCCAAACTGCTATTTACAACGTGTAACAAAAGGGGAAATATCAAGTGCACAGCTTCTTTGGATGTTTCAAAATTGTACGGCAAGGGGTTTTAAATCCTATACTAAATATATATATCTACATAAGAACATACGAGAAATGTCAGTACATAAAACCCAACAACATTTCAAATTAAAATATACACATCACTAAAACGTATATCTCTATGTGACGTGAAAAGATAATGACCCACGTAGTGCAGTGACACGTTTGTTATGATATTTGAATTCAATCAACTGATAAAATCAATAAAAAATTATGATTTTTTGGATAATTTATTTTGAGCTGAAGTAACGCATAGAGATTCTATACCAGATGTACTCTTCACCTCTTTTGGATATATATACCCTTTCAGTTACACGTTGTATTGCTAGCTAGCAGTTCAAATACAGACCGTCTGAATTGACTCTTATACAAACTTCTCTCCTACAAACTCGACTTGAACATCTTGATGCTTTTATACTCCATAAATTCCCCTGTGGCGGCGAAAAAACCTTGAATCTTACTTTTAATTAAGTTTTTTTTACAGTAGTAAATTACTCTTCAGTTGTCCGAGTCTTATCGGATAGAATTAATGATTAAAGTTCTTTAGAGAAATTTAAATTCTTTTGTGGAAGTTTAACGGTGTATTTGTTAGCATTAATTATAATAAAAAATATTCTACAGTTATATCCATCGTCATCGTCGAAATATCTGGCAGAATAAAGGTGGAAACAAACTAGTGTGTCGTCGCGACGCATCTAGAAGCATATCAGGTATTAGATTTTTACATTTATTGTGGTTACACTTATAACATGACACTACACGATAATGTGTCTCTAACCAAACTAAATGTACCACGATATTCTTATAGCACACCACGATACGCCACGTCATGCTAGTGTGTTTTTACCTTTAAAGAAATATTAATCTTGGTTTCCTTCAGTTGTAGAAGGTTGTATTACTGCAATATTGATACAATTTGTTGTCAATGTTTATAGGTTTGAACCGTGCCAACACCGCTTAATGATGCCGCATGGAAATGTTTCTTGTGGGAACAATGAATAATACATTTTGTAGTTAAACAAAGTAAATCATTTTAGCATCATGTAAGTAAACAAGTAATTTGTGTACGAAACAGTTCTTAATAAAGCACATAAGTCTGAATTAATCTGATATTTGTTGAAAATAACACTCAGTAATTGTCAGAATAATTACATTGTTTATTTTGAAACAAACCCAATTGTAGATAATAACAATTTACTATTACCTTTATAAATCATGGTTATAATCACAATTTTTTCGAGGGGCGGCTTGGCTGGGCTCGGGGCGCACCACGATTTGGCGTCCCGTTCTACACAGCTACACACACGTAGGCAGAGTCATTTGCACGCGTTACATAGCGAGCACTTGATAACAGCTGTTCTTTAATACTTAAAAATGAAAGTCGTTTCCAAGGAATTTATTTTTGCTCGATGTTACATAATTTGATGTACAGTGTGCCTTTAATTCTGTGATGAGACAGACGTGTCTTTTTACACCCAGTACCTATAGTTAAGATCTCTACAGTCTACACTCAAAGTTGTTGACGATTATGTATACCTAGGACAAACTGTCCAGTTCGGTAGGTCCAACTTCGAGAAAGAGGTTATTCGTCGAAACCGACTCGCTTGGGCAGCGTTCGGGGAGCTACGCAATATCTTCTCGTCCACAATACCGCAGTGTCTCAAGACGAAAGTCTTTGACCAGTGTGTGTTGCTAGTGATCTTAGTCGCTCACAATGGGCCTGATAAGAAGGCTCAGTCACCCAGAGGGCTATGCTTGGAATGTCACTGCATGATCGAATCAGAAATGAGGAGATCCGCAGAAGAACGAAGGTAACCGACATAGCACGATGAATTGGCAAACTTAAATGGCAGTGGACGGAGCACATTGCACGCAGAACGGAAGGCCGATGGGGCTGAAAAGTTTTTATTTAACTTAAAAACATACACAAAAATGATTATAAAAACATCACAAAAACCTTACACAGGTTTGTCTGGATGTTGAGACACTGAGCTTTAAAAATTCATACAAGTATCAGTAATTTTTTTTTTTTTTCTGGAGTGGTGACCGCTTACTGGAAGGCGCAGCGTGGGTGGGCCCTCCACAAAGTGGACCGATGACCTGGTGAAGGTCGCGGGAGTCCGCTGGATGCGGGAAGCGCAGGACCGGTCGTAGTGGCGATGTTTGGGGGAGGCCTTTGTATAACAGTGGACGTCTTTTGGCTGAAATTATGATGATGGTTGTTAAGAACACTTACTATCCTAACTGTGACAAATGTACAACAGCCAGAAGATACAGCGGCTAGTGTTTAAAACTTTTATTGTTACTTATTTGTACGATATAACAAAGTTTTACTATTTATTTGATCAACTTACACAAACGGAAAGTTTGTTTATAACACTATTAGTTCTATACAAAAGTTTGTAAAAGCCACCGCTGTAACTTTACCACAAAACGTTAAATTATTAGAAAAATGAAGCAGAAACTCCTGCAATACACCACGTTAGGTTTTGCTGAACAATCAATCATTTATGGAAGCAAATGAAAATTTTCAAGTATAACAGAAATTGCTGATTGTTTGAAGCTTAGTTTTCAAGCTAGAAATTACATAGTGCAACATTGTAAAAGGGAAGCTTACGCAGTGCATTTACGAATTCATTTCATTGTAGCGCAGTGGCTGAGCGATCGGGTTCCGCCCCGCATGGAACAAGTAGTTCTGTGATCCATAGATATTTGTTCCAGGTCTGGGGTTTTATGCATGTGAGATTTGTGTTTGTAAATGCACCCACGATACAGGAGATAAAGAAGAAGGACAAACGAAGAAACACTTCCGCAGGATGAGTTTTGCTTTTCAGCACTATTTTCAAAACTCAACCTGTATATTAGTAGTTAGGAGGAATAAGGATAGTATTTATGTATTAAAAAGGAAGATCAACGTGATTTCATACAAGCTAGATCATTTAGTAGTCTTAAAACAGTGGTTCTTAACCGGTTACCCGCGAAGGCGTCACAATTTGTCCGCGAAGACATTCATCATCAACGTACCTACCTATTATAATAATAATTAATTTAGAATAGTATTGATACTGCGCCCGAATTCATTAGAATGCTCGAGTAAAGTTATGTAAGTAGGTAATCATTGTTCTTTTTAACCTTATAACTAACTTTTAAATAAAATTTTGTGCAACTCCCCAAGTCCATATAAACCGCGCGCTGTAATTTTTTCCAAAACCTTGAAAAATTTCTCTACTGGACCAAATCGGAGTCTTTCGTTTTCCTGATGTCTAATTCGTTTTATTAAATATACTCGAAGAAGAAGAAGAGAAGAAGATTCTATTGTAAATTATTATTGTAAGATCTTTTATGTACCACAATTAATACAATAAAGTTTATTTCTATTTCTACTATTTATTTATTTATTATTTTATTTATTTTATTTAATTATTTATGCACAACAGGGTACAAAGGCGGTCTTAACGCCATAGGCGTTCTCTACCAGACAACCTTAGGGTAATGCAAAAAAACAAAAAACAAAAAAATGGTGGCTGTTTTGTTCTGGTCACGGTTTTTTTTTTGTCTTCTCATTAAGGCGCTATGATATTCGGTCTTAGTTTGCCAATACCTATCTATTTTCATGTTTTGAGTAATTTATAGTAAATTAAAACTTAACTTCACCGACAAACAATTGGTGATCCGTGACATCATAAATATTTGGGCAAATGGTCCCCCACCTCTCTCAAAACATAGTTAGCTCTTGGAACCTTCACCTAATCAAGGCATACGTTGTGTACACCTATTAGGCCAGCTCTGTCATTCTCCTTTGTTAAACACACGGTATGAGGATAATATGTGTTGAAATTCGAAAGAAGAGTTATAGTGGGTCGTGCTTAAGTGGTGCGAACGGGACGCGGTAACTTTTAACGATGTGCTGTAAAATATGCTATGTTTGCAGTACAAGCTGGATTCATTTCAATTATTCTCTTTTTGAAGCTGTAAAGATATCTTATGTACGGAATCTGAGTAGATAATTTTTAATTTTAAAGCTTTTGTGAGAATGAGAAATTTACGTGAGTACCTAATCAATGTTAGGTGTAGCGGACAGTTTTTTTTTTCTTTTGGATTTAATACGAGAAATGTTTTATAACTGTATATTTAACAACAGGGCAATTTATTAAGAACGTTTTGTATGAAAAAAGTTATCGTCCTTGACTTACTTCAGCTGCTCGGATTTTCTGCCTGCGATACAATGAATTCATCCTTACATTTGTCCATTAGAGTACAAAAAAATTGCCAACTTTATTTATTCTAATGTATCCGCTTGCCAAAAAATCTAATTAAAAAAATATTTTTTTTCTAAAAAAATAACAAATGATTCCAAATATAGTTTTCCTGTTTATCTTTTGGTTTAGGATTTGTTTCGTTTGGGACAATAGACCCAGTTACATAAATCAGAGTGTGTAATATTGCTGTCTAACGTACAGAGAAATATTTTTTTTATAATTATTATATTGCAATATTTCGGGAATTCCTTCTATTTCCGATCAATATTTTTTTAAATACAATACAAACATGTGTAGTCTCGTAACCCCATTACAGAGGCTTTTGAAATAACAACAACTCCATTTACGCACAACGAAATTATCAAAACATACGTACATACACGAATTATAATTACAAAACTCACGCAAACAAATAAAGGAAAAATATTCGGTTAAACGAATTATTTCATCAAGTAAAGAGCGTTTTCATGTCGAACAAAATGTGACATAGCCTTGTTACGTGGGACTCGAATTGGTCGAATATTTGCTTTTACCAGACAAATAACTCGGCTTAGTCACAAAAAAGGTAGAATTAAGGCTTAGCACTTTTTTTTTATCCACCTAAGCAGATCCGGTAATCATGGACTATCTTTAGGTGATTTTTGCTTGACGAACCAACATTTTAAGCTACAAACACACAGCGAGCGGAACTGAAGCGTATCGTCGGCAGAACTTGTCGCGTTGTAATGTACTAACTGTATAAGATAGTCCACACAGCGCCGTCCTGCCGGGCGTTTTATTTATTTATTTGTTCAGTGGTATACATAACAAAAACATTCTAAAGATGTAAACTTAAACTCATTAGAGTTTTACCGTACATCAGTATCACAGACTATACAAACAGGTAAATAAAAATATAGTTGTAGCATAGAATAGGTAATCTTTTCTTATGGTTGTTGTTAAGTTTAGACGGCGTGACTGATCTGCCGCCACTCCACCGGGCGGAAAGACAATGCTGAGCGGTACGCGACCGATAGGCTGGCGTTGTATTATATGGGGATGCATTTTAATAGTCACACAGACGGCGGAACGTTTTCTTCTAGCGCTGTCATTCGCCGCCGTTCAGTCCAGCGCGCGATCCGCCCGTAGTGTGACATGCACGGCACGCCCCGTCCACGTTCTGTTGACGCTCCGCCTCAGTTCCGTTCCGCCCGCTGTGTGCCTGCACTTTTATAGTAGTTCCATTAAAGTGATTAAAGACACGATTGGAGCAGTGGCTACTGCGAGAAATAGTCGCGGGTTCGATCCCCGCACGGAACAAAATATTTCAGAGAGTTGTTGCAGGTCTGGGTGTTTGTGCATTCTAGATTTGTGGTATATAAACGCACTCATGATATAGAAGAAATCTCACTAGTGAGAGGGAACTTTTTTTTAAAGAAAGTAAAAATGGTTTAGCATTACTTAATTCTGTTTGTTAATCTGGATAATTATCACTATATCCCTTATAGTTAAAACAAATAGATCTTAATAGCTTGCTTACACAGACTGCTAGCAAACTTGCTGAGGTCCGTGATTTAATTTACGATCGCGATGCTGGAAAATACGATGTATGGAGTCGTGGTCCCACCGACCTGTAACCTCCAGTGCTCGTGATCTCACTATCTCGAAATCTTATTTCTCGTGGACCCACCACTATATCGTATGACGATGAGTGAGTGGTGGTAGCACCGATGGGTCTACTAGTCATGGTTATATGAACGCAGAACTAATGTTTCCTGAAGTCTTGGTTTTACAGTCTTGCATTTTCGAAAGACCAATACAGACTGCAGATCAAGACTGGGCAGCACTACGCAAAATGCTTAACGCAGAATGCTTGCCCGCAACGTGTGTGCAATTTATTAAAGATCCAATTGTTTTAATAACAATTAGAAAGTTAGGTACCTAGTTCGCGTTTAAGAAGATTTTGTAATTCATTCTTAGGAAAATGTATGAAGTTACCACAGTATTACAACAAATGGTATTTTTTTAACGGCAAAAAAACCTCTGACGACTCTTTTTTAGTAAGTCGTCCCTACAAATTTAATTTACGCTCTCAAAACAAAATAAAGTCTTATAAAAATGCTTTTGAAGTAGCCCCGAAAATATGATGAAACAAAAGGACTGCTAAAACGTGAAGAAAAGAAAAACGTGATAATAACATTAGGGAAGAACCTACTTACCCAGTTTTAAAAGCTGTGAATGAACAGAACAGTCCCTCTTTTTTTTATTTAGAGTTTATAGAGGACAATCACGTATGGAACCTTTTGTGTCACGTTACGTTAGAGGATATTTTATACAAAATGTCCCCTTTTGTAGTAATAAAACTTTAAGGGCGGTAAATACACTAATACTACAAAAACTTTAAGAGTAATTTTTTTTTTTTTTCTTTGATGCACTTTTTTTGGTAATGTTTGAGTTATTCTACACAAGAAATAAGAAGATTAATAAATAAGAAGAATAAGAAGATTTTGTTATAAGAATCATAGTTCTACAATGATGTTAAAAAGTACAGATATGGCATACCTTAACAAAACAAAGGAAAAAAAAAATCTGAACGCAGCGGCCGGCAGCACAACACACATAAACTAGTACAAAGTAAGTAAGTTGGTTACTTGAAGTTACTTTCGCGTCATAATTGGAACAATTTCTGTACACACACGATAGCATTTTAGTTTTTTTTTGTCAGCTTTCACGCTTGGCGCCTTACTTGACGCGTATTAGTAGAAAACGTCCTAATTATGACGTCTTCGAATGTTCAGTTGCGAGTGCAAGTAACATATCTGTACTTTTAAATATCATTATAGTTCTACATCAATTATTTTAAAAGTTATTGTTGCTTAAAAAGCGATTTTGTCGGGTTTTTTTTTCTACACAATAGACATGATAAAATGCCACAAGTGAGAAGTTTTTATCGATAAAATTAAACGTATTACCGCCCTTAATTACTACAAACCAGGACATGTTGTATACATTTAACTATAGTAATATGAAAGTTGTTTTGTAGGTACTAGAGGTACCTAAGTTTTTCAGAATTAATGTGGCAAAAGATCGCATCGCGGTTTGCATCGCATTGACGATGAGATGATGTGTGAGGACGAACCCTAACCATGGTAATGCATGGTTAATACATTCATTGTCAACATAAACACATTTGCAGCACAAGCATAATAAGACTGCTTTAGGTACAAAAACAATAGTAATGTGCAAAACACATTCCCAATGACTGATGTTAACAAACTTATAACTTAATACACTGAAGTCAAGTGAAAAGTACGTCAAAAGTATGCTAAAATTCAGATTTTACTTCTTCCACATAAAACTCGTTGCATAAAAGGTTGAACGACGTAGTGACAGCATTGAACCGAGAGAAACCTGATGTCTATCGATGTTTGGGGATGAGGATCAAACATGCACAATATGATTTTCAAAGGCCACTGGCTTTTATTATCGTACCTTTTTGAACTGTTAAAATCAATTTATGATATATTTTCTGGGCTTTCTATAGTACAACTTCCAAACTTTATTGTAAAATTGTGTGCATTTAATGGGTGGGCATTCACTATTAAATAATATACAGACAACTTCAAAAATATTTCGCACTCTTTCTAAGATTTCTTTTCACCTTTAAAAGACAGACAACGTCAAAAAAAAAACTCCTTTCCTAAGAAAAAACAAATCACTTTTCCGAGTTTCTTTTCTAAATATTTCGCACTTTTTCTAAGAAAAAACAAATCACTTTTCCGAGTTTCTTTTCTAAATATTTCGCACTTTGTCTAAGAAAAAACAAATCACTTTTCCGAGTTTCTTTTCCCTTTAAAAACAAGTCAATAAATTAGAGGAATATAATATACCAACATAAACAAATGTGAAATTATATCGATAAAACTATGTGCTTGTGGTCATCGATAAAAAACCTTATGACACAAACATCGCTGGCTCATGTCTGTTTATTTACTTTTAAATCACCGCCCTTTAGTATCTGCACTAACGCTATCCATTAAAAGCACTCATCCATCAATGTAATGTGATACCGCTTATAAATAAGCCGGGGACAGAATAAATCTAACCTCATACCGTGGGGAACCAAAACCTTCCAATATATCAAATGAGCTTTTTTCTTGGGCAAAGATTTTCGGTCCATTGCTCGGTTCGCATGATCAGTAGTCTTCACACGAGTGAAAGTCGTTATGGAAAGTTGAAATGTTTGTCATGTGTGCCATAGATGTTTGTTTGTTGTCACTTCTTGTAACTGTGGGTTTGCACCAAAAAACATTTAACATGTAATGTCTCGAAACTTGTCATATGAAACTAATGTCACAACTTGTTTTTTTTATTGTTACGATCGCACTGCAGAAAACTGGGTAAATTCTTTGACAGATTTCAAGATTTGTCACGGCTGACGTTCGCACTGATGCTTAATCATGTGTCAAAACTTGTATAAATCTCGTTTTTTGTGTTATCCAATGAGGTCGGTAAACATGTATGGCCGAAAGCAGATACTTTGAAGTGTATCGAAATTAATTGTGAAACATGTCAATAGACTACGAAATGTCAAACAAGTTTCGTTTCAACAAGTTGTGTGATAATGCGAACGCGATTCGATACATTGACAGAAAACTGACTTTTCAACATGTTTTTATGTGAATGTTTCGTCAGTGCAAACTCACAGTTAGACCGATTTATTGTTAAAGTCTGCCTTCTGTGGAGGTTCCTAATACAACGTGATTAAGCGACCATCGCAAGTTCGCGCGGATTTAATTCGTGCGAACCTGCGATCAAATATACAGAAGTCGAATATTGACATTCGCGCGATACATTCCTACAACTAAAATGATTGATTAATTGTTCGCGCAAACTTAGTTCGTACAAATGCGCGATCATACGTACTGATGCCTCGGGTGAACTAACCGACATTCGTGCGATCATCGTCTATCTATGGAAGGCGTTGATGCAATACGACGAGTGACGTGATACGACGATACAACCACGATTCGCGTAATCGCGTTCTAATTGGTCGACACCTATGTGAAAGCTCACTGATTTGACTATATGGTTTTCACTGCTGTTAGATTGACAATTAGCCCTTCATAATAAAGCAGCAATGAGGAAATATCCTTGGCTTTTGTCAACGGTCAGAATCACTCGTTCTCACCGATGTCTCTGTAGGCGCGCTTGGCATTCAGAGTAGAGGTATTCATGGCCTTACAAATCATCTATTATTAAAATGTATAATAGTTTATACACGGTGAATATTCGTTGGTTTTGGAAACGAAAAAGGGTCATTGTACATGAGTACATTATGAACAACTTTTACTATGGGACCAACCCAGAAATCGCGAAATAATAATCGGCTGATCCCTATATTTTGTCGATTTATGTGAACACAAATGTAGGGATCAGTTGATTTCGCCAACCCGCACTAGGCCAGCGTGGTGGACTAAGGCCTTAGCCATCTCGTACTGAGAAGAGGCCCGTGCCCAGCAGTGGGACAGTAATGGGCTGATTATGGGTTTAGTCCTGTCTCCATTAATTTTCCAGTATTAAAAGAGGATGATATTATATCACCGAGTGCACATAATAGATTTTTAAGAGAAAACTCTTTTAAAAGTGACAAAAAATACTTATCCTTATTCTAGCTCACCCGGCCAGTTTCCTAGAGCGGGAACTGAATTTCATTCACAAGGTACGTTAGACAACATTTATAAGTGCTCATATTTGCTGAAAAGACAATGTAATCTACAGAAGCTAACAGGCGAAAATTTTTGTTTACATTATTTACTGAGAAGAAATGCCGCAGTTTATTCCATATTAATTAATTTTGATTGATTTTTGTTTACGATTTGCAACCCTCAATAACCGCTAGCGTGGTTCGAAATTTAATTTTACGTAATCGCCGTGGAATACACAGGAAATTGTATTTAAATTATTCGTAGCAGTCTGTTATGTACACTTAGGTACTAAACTGATTTCAAATAGTTGATTTTTAATGGTGGATTCTTCCAACGAAACTGAACAAGATTACCTATGAAACATGGGTAGTCAGACCAACCAACTTCGAGATATACCCTATCCATAAAAATAAAAAAACAAAATCGGACTACTCTGTAAAAAGTTATGCGTGGTCATACATTTAAAAAAAAAGATACGCGTCGAATTGAGAACCTCCTCCTTTTTTTCGTCGATTAAAAACTTGTTCAGTTTCAATGGTAGAATCCACCCATAGAGTTTTTCGACAGTTGAGAGGGGTGAGGACGGTTTAAGGTGCATATGTGTGCGTGAGCACTGGTTGTACATGAAGGAGCACGGTTTTTGTTGGCTTCACTATGGTTGTTCGCAGCACTTAGTCTATATTTGTTTACTATGTCTGTGGATTTCACCTGTATTAATCCTAAAATTTCAAATGTCCGAAAGTTCTAGAAGTTTCAAAAGATAATCAAAATGCCATCTTACAATTCACAAGAGTCCGTCAATCTTAGAGTATTATAAATGCCACAAATTCCCCTGACACGATCCCTTCGCCGCTAACGAACCCGCGTGGACAACACGATGGCTCCATTCGCAGTCAGGTAGCACAATAATACAATAATTAATAACAAGCTCTATGCAGCGGAGGTCATTCGTCATAGCTATGACAGTGGCCTTCTCTGGTACTTTTATGACAAGTTTCCCGTTGCTGTTTACACTGTAACCACTAAATCACTCTCAGATGCTATCCATAACTGTGTCTGCTCCACACTTTATTGAAGCTTCACCATAATGCTCTATTGTGTTCATGAAGTTGTTGCTGCTATAATAAATCTAGACAGTATGTTGAATAAAAGGTTTAAATAGAATTTTAATAATGCCGTACTCAAACTATGAGTAGGAATATTTCGAGGATATATTGGAATATGGCTAACAGCTAAAATTGATATCTTATCTATCCATGATTTATCCTACTAGAGATTGACTTAATAAATTTTGGCCGTAAGAACTATAAGATGCGATAAGCATCAATTTTTTTATAATTTATATATTATTTATGTCAGTGACCACGTTTAAGCCAAACCAAGTACAAAGTCAAAGTCAAAAGTTTTTATTTCGAATAAGCATTAACATGCACTTTCAAAACGTTAATTATGAATCTAGTTGCACGCTTCCAAAAAGTTGGTTCTATGGAGAAGAGCCGGCAAGAAACTCAAATACTAATAACCAAAAATATTTTCCAAAACGCTGCTAAGCTGTTGAAGATATCAATAAAAACTAAATTCCAACTTGAAATTCAACAATAATATGAATGCTTTAAAAAAATCATCCTATTAGGTATGGTATATTGAGTATTATAAATGTGAAAGTTTAAGAATATGTTTGGATGTTTGTTAATCACGCTGAAACAGATGAACGGATTTGATTAAATTTGGCACACAGACAATAACCCAGAATTAAATATAGGCTACATTTAATTACGGAAAAATAAACAGTTCCCAAAGGATGCGTGATAAGTCGAATTACACGCGGACGAAGCCGCGCGCAAAGTCTAGTATAATATATATTTTGTTCCAACTTATTGATTACAAAAACCAATAAAAAGTGAAATGAAATATGATTTACTATTAAATTAAATATTATTTACTAATGTATATCTAAATGAATTGTATCAAATCTATGTTTAGAATTTTTCATCATCAACTCAGCCTATCGCAGTCCACTGCTGGACATAGGCCTCTCCCAAGTTGCAAGAATTTTTCATAGTAAGAATAATTTGATATTAGTGGAATCTAATGTAAAATGGTAAAATACATGGAAATTATTTAATTTGGAATGTACCTAATTAGGAAAACTGACATGTAACAATTGTTATCAAAAAACAAATTCAATTCAATTTTGTTCCAATTATTATGATTGTTTTGTTATTTGTGTTTGTGTTTTTTTTTTGTGAGAAATGTAGTTATTCACCAATTGTTTTAATGGCAGCTAACAGTTACGTAACTCCGTTACCTATGAATATTTTTAACCGGACAAATACAATAGGAAATTTGATTTTGCTACTATTTCCACAGAAATTTGATACATGACTTTACATTGAAGCTTTCGAAGTATGAATGGGTTAGGACTTAAAAACTATCAATACTAAAACTACGGTTCGTAATAAAATGGTACCATAAATAAAACTAACAAATTGCTTTGCCTTTAAAAGGATTGAAATGTACACCTGTTACCGTATTTTTCTTTTTAGATAAACACTCACAATTAATCAACTTCTTGAATGCAATCACATTAAAAAGTATAGATAAAACAAAACTTTACCGAGCGGAAGCCATTTCTCTTTTACCATTTGACTCGAGTTTCCTTTGGAAGCGGTCACCAGTGAAAGGAATCGCGTGAAAGAGCTTATTACTATAAAAAGTGCAGATAACCGCCTTTGCGTTGGTAGGGAGCGTTTTGTTCTGTCATTCGAAATTTTTTGTCGTGTGGTAATTTGTCCGGTACAGTCAAATGTATATCGATGGTGAGAAAACCAGTATAAACTGAGCTTGTCTTATATGAAACTTACTTACTAAGCCAGTTCCGCTTACAATGGTATATTTTACACTGATATGAGGTTGAACGCCTTGCCGGTGTCGTGGATATCTTTTGTATTAAGAGGCTTCTTTCCTTCTTATTCATCCTCAAATCCCCTCGGATTAGAAGCACTTTGGTATATTTGAAAGGGCAAAAATATTAAAGGAACCGCAGCGATTGTGTTCAAAAAATCCATATTTTCAGCCTATAAATTACCAAGCAAATGACTGGTTCATTCATATTTTACAAACTAGCGAGATCAGAGGGTCTAGTGTGGGTTTGACACATGCCGATACTGCCATCGAATTCGATGATCTTCATTCAAAAAAAAAAAAAAACGCGATTTGAATTGAGAACCTCTTCCTTTTTTTTCGTCGGTTAATAAAACTGTTAACCGAGTGTTGTGGCGCAACTTGGGAGAGGCCTATGTCCAGCAGTGGACTGCGATAGGCTGAGTTGATGATTGATGAATAAAACTGTTTCATCCCTGATGTCAATAATTCTATATATTCCTGCCTATTTGTTGTCTAGTAGTATGAGGCTGTCATGCTGGTGGTGGCGTTAGTGTCGGGTCGTTATGTTTCCTCCAGCCTAGGTGGTATTGCAGTTGTTATGGGCAAAGGTAACCGCGTAACATCAGGTGGGCCTTTAGCTCGTTTCGCCACGCTATACTATAAAAAAAATTGTTGAGTTATGCGATGGCTGATGCATGTGAACGGGTGCCGTCTGTCGGGACAGGTCAGCTCTTACATACTATGGCAACTCTTTTTAGGTTTATTTTTAAAGGCAATATTCAATATTCTCACTATTAAACTCTTGTTTATTTTTGACATTAACCTACATTATACCTAGTACTATTATTTGTTCTATGATTATACTCACATTATTTGAATGAATTTGATGTAATAAACAATAACCTATTTTAAAAAGAGTATATCCATGGAGTTTCTTGCCGGTTCTTCTCCATGGGACCCACAATTTGGAACCGTGCTACTAGAGCCTAACGTTTCAAAAGTGCCTGTAATTAGGTTAATTTGATTTTTTATTTTTTTATGGTAGATACGTGGACGAACTACTATTTATGAATGAAAGTTGACGAATTTGATGGAAGTATGCGGTAAGTGTCAAAACCTCTCTAAACCCTCTGACCTCGCTAGACTGTAAAATATGAATGAACCGGCCATTTGATTAGTAATGACCTTTAATTTTTTTTCTTAGGCGTCGTCCTAACACAACGCGATTTCACAACCGGTGCAAGTACGCGTGAATTTTGTTCGTGCAACCCGCGATCAAATGGACACCTAAAAAGCTGTCCTAACCGACATTCGCGTGATCATCGCGTCTCTTAACGTCCATGCTAATTCACAAATGACACGGTACGACCATCTTCATATTATGATACTCGATTCTTGTCATCGCGTGAACGTGCGATGATTGCATCGTATATTCGCGCAATAAACAAATTGTATTAAGACGATGCCTTAGTCGCCGTATACAACGGAGAAAAAAATAAAGTAAATTAGCTTATTTTGATGTCCCGACTATATAGAAAAAAAGCTTTATATTATAGTAAAGAAAAACAGAAACATTGTAGTAATATTTTACGCACATCAGCGCCTATTTAGTAATAAGAAAGCTATGAAACAGCTAGACTACCTTCAAAATATATTTGCCAAAACATCTCATCATCACAGTATTAAACGTGATTGGATTCCTACAAAAGGATATCTAATCAAGCTTAACTAATCAGAGTTTCGTCTGCCTTTGACGGAGCAAGCATAACACAAAGCCTTGAAGTACATACTAAAGCAATGAACAGAGAGAGCGGGAAAATGCAGCATAAGCAAAACATCTTTTGTTCTCCTAATTTAAATTAAAAAGAGAACACGGTCCCGCGTAGCATACGAAATAAAAAAAAACTTTATTAGAATCAAGTAAAATGTTGACAATAATATATTTTTTGTGTTCATGAAATTATACTGACCTATAAGCTTAATTGCTTATTAATGTAAACATTGATTTTATTTTTGAAATAAATTATTTTATTTATTTTTCTGACTATATATGAAAATTTTCACTGATTCAAAAGTTAGAGGCAGTCTTAAGGCACATTATGTACTTATTATTTATTAATTATACAGAAAATTAAATACACGAGTATGTAGTTGCGTCGCTATTAAAGTTTTAGCACATAATGTGGTTCCTGTAAGGTTTCTTAAACACCCATGTCATAACTACGGACATAAAAAATCTTGTAAGTTGTTCTTACTTAATAATTTCTTAGGTTTTCGCGATCACTACAAATTATAATAAAACAAAGTTTAACCGGATTAAATCGCGTATATTATTTAAATTTGTTTTCCTGACGTTTCGAAAGCTTTGCAGCATTTCGTGGTCGCAGGTAGACTAAGATGACAAGCGTCTTTACAGATATTTCTGAAAAAATATTTTAATCTACCGTACAATGTTATTAATTAAAATTGTTCTTACTAATTTAATTAATTTTTATTAAATTATTTTTCGTTAATTATTTTATTATTTTTAACGCATTTACGCATGCGCTGCGAAATCTAACGATTTAAATTGTGGAAAGAAAAAATCGCTCACGAGCAGGATTCGAACCTGCGACTCCTGGCTCAGTACGCCAGTGCTTTAGCCACTAAGCTACCGTGAACACTGCTCGTGGTATCGAAACTATCCTCCACTTTTGGTTCGTCTTTGGGTGACATCAGTGATATATTATTAAGAAACAAAATCTGATATCTTATTATAACTGATGATAGTTCGATTCCAAGCTCAGGCAAGAGATTTTTCAATAATCTTTGAATGCTAGATTTCAATTTTTTTTTAAATAAAATGCAGTCTCCTTTAGGTAAAATTTTATGTTTCCAATATATAAAGTACTTTCGTTCCATGAAGCATTGCGATTGGACATCCTGTATATGGCTTTGTTTATACTTTGAGCTTCCATTCTTTTTATGTTTCCTTTTACATTCAAAGAAGACATTGAAAACTCAAGTACGTACTCTTCTGCCGCCTCGGTTTTTATGCTATCCCCTTTCGTGTAAGGGCCTACATCAAGTGATTTTTATAAGATTTTATAAAGCAAAAATATTGTTGTTGTTGAAGAACCTTTGCGATTTATTAATAGGTATGTTATCAGTTCTAATTAATTTCAATTGCAACTGCATCATTAACCGTCCAGCTGCCTTACTCTTGGAAATAATTCCGATCTGTTGGCATCGCTTTTAAATGCGAATTTTGTAATTAATTGGTTTAAAATTTAATGTTTTTAGAATTAACTATCTCGTTGGTCTGGTGGTTGCAGGCGCGACTGGTGAGCGTGGGGTCCTGAGTTCGATTCCCGAGTCGGGCAACGTGTTATTGGGTTTTTTCATTAGGAAATTCTCTGTAGCAGCCCGGAGTCTGGATTTGTGCCCGGTTAACGGCAATAGTCTCGCCCCCTATTACATGGGACTATAACATAACTGGCGAAATGAGGGTGTGCATACACCTCTGCCTACCCCTTCGGGGAAATATAGGTGTGATGTTATGTTATGTTATGTTTTTAGAATTAAAATAGTGTATTATGTTTATTTTTAATCAAGAATACCCATATATTTTGTCACTTTTTGACATCGGTATTGGATTGATATTAGAATTATTTTCAAGAGTAACCCCGCAGGTGTGCTTGAAGTAAAGAACAAATAAATGTAACATTTTAGATCTCCATGACTAAAACAAAACACAAAAACATCTAAATGTGCAAACTGGAACGCAAACTCTAAAATCAAAAACGTAGGCACAAAAGGAAAACAAATTCAAAAAACCGTTGCAATCGCACATGCAACCAGACTTGATGTAAAAAATGTCTTCCTATTGGCACGCGACCTCAGTCACAATCGCTTAATCTTCTTTTTTGCTGGTTCCATGTTTTCAGTTAAGTTTTATAGATCCGTTGTGTACACGCGCCCAACCCAATCGATCATTATTGGGTTCCCACTCAGCTAGGTTTAATTTCGTACTCCACCAACCTGACTATTTGAGCGTCAAATCGTTGCGAAATATTGATAAACCCCTACGTATTTGAGACGTTTATTCTTTTATTAGGTTAAGAGTGTTTCAACGTCGATTTACTGGAAAAAAATACTAAATAATATAGAAAACAGAAGCAAAAATCTCGAGAAATTTACGTTTATATTCATATGGTTTAATTTGCAACTCCCAATTAAGGTCACGACAGCCACTTTATAAACACAACTAATGGCATTAATATAGTGAAATCGTTCAAAGTTCCAGCTTACTCATTAACAAAGTTCACAGTCTAAATGTTATTCATAAAGAAATAAAGGTAAAGAAATATACTGGCGGAAGCAACATTAAATATTTACTACAATGAATGACACTTGACGTACAAATTACTTCGCGTCTTGATTCTCACAACGTATAACTAAGTCGAAGTAACAAAGCTTTGAAGCGGTAAACAAAGAACGCAGTAAAGCTAACAATTACAGTGTCCATTATTCAGTGAAATATATCAAGCTTTTGTATTTGGGTAGTAAATGTCTGAATTCATTGTCGTTTCAAAGCAAGTTACACAGACCGCCTTCTGTCGACTGTATGTGTGCTGCCACGCGAAGCTTAGTCTCGTTTTCTGTGGCAGTTCGGTTGGTCTTTCGTTACCATCGCCATACTCCACTCAGCTTTATGTGTAAAGGAGCATTCGGCTACGAGCATTTGAACAGTGAGTACGTTGAACCGAGCTTTTCAAAACTCGCACGTGAGCAGAAAGTTTCTATGGTGAGAACAATCGCCCGTGAATTTTCGAACTTTTGCTCGCTAAAAAATGCTTGGTTTGCAATGGAGTTGTCACAAACACGGTGGACGCTCGCTTCCGAATGCTCACTAACGTGTTCTCGAGATGTAGATGCACTTTTGTTTTTTGGTCTTCAAGTTTTATTATTTTACCACGATTTGAATGAATGATATATTTATTTGCAAGAACATAGGTAACATTGAGTTCGTCTTAAGTTAAAATTGGGTATCACTACATTCGACATTTCAGTCGTGCAAATATTTTGATTTTCAATTAATTGTACATCATTTTTAAAAATAAATCAAAATTTAAATAAAAATTAACATGCAATAAAATAATTTCCTTACAATTTCATTATGCGAATCAATAATCAAAAATAAATAAATTATATACTATGTAAATTTCCATCAATTAAATTACAAAGTCAATAAATTAAATACATTTTCGTCAATTTACATTATACAAATCAATAAATAACTGAAATAATTAAAATTAATTTTAAAATAAAAAACCATGTCAATCCATCATTAATAAATTTAAAATTTGCTTCAGTGGATTGGAAAAAAATTGAATTCAAAGTAATCATCAACTGAGTAAAAACATCTCTCACACAACCAGTTATATAGTTTTTTATTAAATTCTAAGTCTGTTACGTTTCTAAATTCATTCGGCAATTTATTATATATTTTAATTGCCATCGTATAACAATTTTTATCACATATTTTGAGCCTATTTCGTGGTACTACAAGCGGTTTTTGTACAATTTTTCGTCTAAATATAGCATTTTCATCTTTTTCAAAAAGGGAATGGTTTTTTCTCACAAATTTGCACATTTCAAATATGTACATTGATGAGAGGGTAAGTAACTTTTGGTCAATAAATATTGGTCTACAAGAATCTGTCCATTTGAGATTAAAAATGGACCTTAAACATTTTTTTTGTGTTATGAATGCTCTCTGGGCATCTGTTGAATTTCCCCATATAGTAATCCCATACCTTAAAACTGAACAAACATGGCTGTGGTATACTATTAAAGCGGTTTGAACGTTTGTTAGATTTTTAATTTTCCGGAGTGCATATACGAATTTATTTATTTTCTTACACACATTATCTACTTGAGCTTTCCAATTGCAATGTCTGTCTATAACTATTCCTAAGAATTTTATGGCATGAACTTCTTCAATGTCGTCATTATATACTTTAAAGTTAATTCCATTTTGTCTCTTATATTATTATAGCATGTCAAGAATCTCATGAATTTAGTTTTATTTGTATTTATTTTTAAATTATTCACATCTTACCAATCTATTAAATTTGTTAATGCTTTATTTGTTACAATTTTAGAATTATCAATTGTTTTCTCTTTAGTTAAAACCGTAGTATCGTCTGCAAACAATACAGTGTATTGGTCGGTGGAGTTTGGTAGTTCATTAACATATATAATAAATAATATAGGGCCAAGGACACTCCCCTGTGGCACACCATAGTGATTTACAGAGAATGGTGACCTAAATGTTTCCTGGGTGTTCGTTTTAAAACACATTTTTTTTATATCCGTACATTGTTGTCGACCTTTCAAGTAGCTTTCGAACCAGCTATATGCAACACCTCTTATACCATATTGATCCAGTTTGTATAGTAAGCTTTCATGACAAACCATATCGAATGCTTTACTCATGTCTAAAAATACTGCTACTGGGATATCTTTTTTATTAATAGTATCAAAAATTTCTTTAACTAGTTTAAAACATGCTAAAGTAGTGGATTTTTTCCTAATAAAACCGTTCTGTTGACTACATAATACTTCATTTTTCTCTAAAAACTTCATAATCCTTGCGCTGATAACTTTCTCAAATATTTTTGAAAATATAGGAACTAGAGTAATTGGACGATAGTTACCCGCTTCAGATCTAGAACCCTTTTTGTAAAGAGGTTTCACAACAGAAAATTTCAAACCGTCTGGGAATATGCCGTTTTCAAAAGATAAATTAATTATGTATTCTAAGGGTTTGGTTATAGTTAATATATTTTGTTTGATCATATTTGTGGTAATGTTATCATAGCCAACGGAGTTGGTATTTCGTAATTTCATTGCTGTTTTATATATTTCCATACAACTAACTGGTTCTAGATAGATTGAGTTTACAAGTGTTTTTTTAATAACAAGTTTATTTTTAGGTTTTTGAGTTTCTTCTTTTCTAGCAATGTTAATAAAAAATCTGTTGAAATATTCCGCTATATCATCACCATCTTGTAATATACTTTTTCCGTCTGAAATTTCTCTAATTTCATTACTTGTATTATTTTGTTTAAGCCTATCATTTACAATTTTCCATGTCGCTTTACATTTGTTTTCTGTTCTTTCTATGTATTTTTTATTGTTATCCTTTTGTATCGTAATTGCACATTTTCGTAGTATTTTACTATATATTCTATATTTTTGTTTATTTTGGGTGGTTTTATTTTTATAATATGTACTTTGTAGTTTCCGCTTCACTGTAAAAGATTTTTTTAGACCTTTTGTCACCCATTTTGGATTAACATTGTTATAATTCATCTTAATTTTTATCAATGGGAAACACAGTTTAAAAAATAGACAAATCTCTTCGTGTAGTAACGAAAAGGCTTTGTTTACGTCTGTTTCCAAAAAAACTTCAGAAAATGATAGCTTACTAATGTAATAATTAAATTTTTCTGTATTTTCTTTGCAAATGTCCCTTTTATATACAAACCATTGCTTTCGAAAAATATTTTCCGTTTTTATTTTTATTGATAATGTTTGCCCCGTATTGTGATCCGATAGTCCTAATTCATGTATTTCACCCTTCGCTTCTTTTATGTCACTTATAATATTGTCAATGCAAGTATTTTGCCGCGTAGTTTCATTTATATGTATTTTCAAACCATAATTATATAAAATATTGATAAATTCATCCCTATCTTTACCATCACTTAGAATATCTATATTAAAGTCACCACATAGTATATTATTATACTTATCTTTGTTACATGTTTTATCTAATAATATTTGTAATTTTCTAAAGAATATATTTATGTCAGAATTTGGTGTTCTATAAAAACAGAATAAGTTTAGCTTATATTTTATATATATATATAACTCGCTTTCAGTCTTGTCTGTCTGTTCGGTACAAATTTTGCAATCGATTTTAAACTAACTTCCCGATGAGCTAGAGACTTGAAACTTCAAACATAGCTCAGGACTGGATGACAATGCAATATTAACTTGCTTTCGTTTTAAAAACGAGGTACTTTAAAAAAAAACATCAAGTTATTTCAAGTCTTAGCCTTTATCGCGATTAAAGTGTAGAGCCATTATCCTCAGATGGCAAACAGTACCTATATGTTAGCTGAAATATATTCCAGACGCCGATGTTTATCATGATAAAAAAGTACTAAGCAAACTATTCCCCGAATAGGTTGCGATTTTATCAGACGCAATTGCGTTTAAGAAGCCCAGAATTTTATTAAAATTTATCCCAGTAGTGCTATATCTACTTTTTAGGGTTCCGTAGTCCTACAAGGAACCAGAACTTATAGTTTCGTCATATCCGTCCGTCTGTCCGTCTGTCATAATCCTTTACAGCTTAAACATAAGTAAATGAAATTTTGTTAAAAAATAGGTTAGATATAGATCTCAATTTTAAAAGAATAAAAAAATCGTGATTTCGTATTTTAGGGGTTGCACCCATACATGTGAAATGGGGATGAATTTTTTTTTTCGCTGCTCCCCCTCGTGTGGGGTATTATTGAATAGGTCTACTAAAATTAAGGTAATGTTTCATTCATCACTTTTTTCATCAGGTGTGCCATCTGCGAAATATAGCCCGCCAAAGTGGCTTGCAATGTGTCCCCCTCAACGCCATTTCTAAACTATGCAACGTAGAAACTTATAATCTTCCAAATTGATAGACCTTTGTAAAAACTCTCTTTTAAAATTATTTCGAGTATAATGCGATTATAAATTTTTGAGTTATATAGAGAAAACTGAAAAATACTTAAAACGTCCTGGTTCAAAGGTCACTGACCTTAGAGAAAAATAAATTAAAATAATCTTTGCAAATAATGCTCGTTTAGCTACCTTCTATTTGAAAAAATCACAAAAAGTAACTTTATGTCAACATAACACACTTCTTAAATTTGGCGACATCTAGCGGCGACTAACAACACTCTGAGTCGCCAATGCTGCCGTCTATTGCAAAAACTAAAATAGCCATGATTAATATTCGATTTAATTTGTTTGTAACTCCTACTTAAGGAACCCTATAATACTGAGCATGGCCCGACATGCTCTTGGGCGGTTTTTTATTGTACTACGCAACTTCTTATTTCCGAATGCTCACGTATATTAGCCATCTAACACAATTTGTCAAAAACCGTTCATTAGTGCGTGCACGTTCCGGTGTTTCGTCGTTTCCAAAACTTGATTTAAGGAGCAACCAAGAAGTTCTCCAAACTCGCGCAGTAAACAGTCGTTAAATGACTTACTCACACAGCGACAAGGACCGGGTGTGTTACTTCTAAACTAATTACTTGAGTCTATAGTGTACGAGCAACGAAGTTACTTCCACATGTAAATATTTTGTCATTAGTATTGTGTCTTAGTATTAAGTTTTACTAAAGTTAACATGTCAAAGATATTTTGGCCTTTTCAACAGGTATGCCTAGTTATGATATTTCGCAGTAAGAGTAAACATAAAACTTTAAAAAAGAAAATGAACCGACAAAAACAGAAAGTGAAAAGCGAAAAATAAAATGAAGCATTTTTAGTCTTTTCCTAACAAAACTAATGTAAATAACTAATTATGAGTCGGCGCCAAACAAACAAGCAAAGTGTGTGCAAGTCGCAAGTGGTCGAGCGGAGAACGCATTTTTGGAATGTTATTGTTTATCGTTGAAAATTTCACGTTGTATTTGATGTTATGTAGTTTTTATTATTTATTTAAAGTTATTTAATGATCTTCATTGATTGTTTGTTTGGCGCCGACTCTTAATTAGTTATTTACATTAGTTTGTCGTCTAGTGGTTCGAGTGTCGAACTGCTGTTCGATTCCCACAGGACACAATATTTGTGTAATGATCATAAGTGTTTGTGTTGGTCTGGGTGTTTCTTATGTATTATACTTATTAACGCCTCGTCTGAGATAATTATGTAGTATACGTACTATTCGTATCAACTAACACGCGTTTAAAGAAATTTGGTAAATAAAATACCAAATTTGAAAATAAATAGTGGTCACCCTGCCCACTATGGTAACACTGACCGGTAAACGTCTCTTCATTATGTCATTTCGTGTTAAACGAACCGCGTTTTTTCTCCGTCAGAAAATACTTAAAACTAGTGAAAACAGAGTGAAAATGATATATTCTACTGGTTTTACTGAAAATTGCGTGCGATGCATTACGAATATGAGAAAGGATACAAAGAAGTTACGAAGAAAACTGATGGATAAGCTCATTTCGTCAGAAGGTATGTATTAAAAATTCGCCAATTTGGCGACACATTAATGAATGATACACCGAAAAAACACTTACTAGGTACATAAATATACATTGAACATATAACTCGCGATATTACGAGCGAGTATAAGAGTAAATTACAGACCTACGCGATAGGACGGGTGCCTATACTTGGTCAAAAAATCTACTTCTAGTTAACAAGTACCTACTTAAAGGCACATCAAACATGTCACTCAAAATTACAAACAAATGCACGAGTGAATTACAGACCTCAGCGATAGGACGAGCGCCTATACTTGGTCAAAAAATCTACTTCCACTTAACAAGTGCATAAATATACATAAAACATCACTCGCGATAATACAAGCAAATATACGAGTGAATTACAGACCTCAGCGATAGGACGAGCGCCTATACTTGGTCGAAAAATCTACATCCAGTTAACAAAATGTATAAGTATACATCAAATATCTCTCGCGATATTACGAGCGAATATACGAGTGAATTACAGACCTCAGCGATAGGACGAGCGCCTATACTTGGTCAAAAAATCTACTGCCAGTTAAATAATGCATAAATATACATCAAACATCACTTGCGATATTACGAGTGAATAAGAGACCTCAGCTATAGGACAAGCGCCTATACTTGGTCAAAAAATCTACTTTTTGCTACCCATCGAACACTAAAAATATGGTACTAAGAGCAAGTACAAATGATTTCTATGAGTAAACTACCACTGCCTATCCTTTACAACCTTATAGGCAGGTATCATACGGTACTACGAGCGAGTACATGTGATACATTAACCCGTTAATCTTCTTTTCAGAGGAGCCAGAACCTGTGAAAAAGAAAAGAAGAATAATTGGTAGTTGAATTAACTTTTACTTAACATAATACACAATTATTACTGTTTCAACACTAAATATGTCTGTCTATGTTAGCTTCTAATAATAATCATTGATTCTGACTCTGAGGAGGAAGTGAAAAATATTTCACCTGTCAATGACAACACACCAAACTTTTTAGACAAAATGGGCCATATAATACAAAAGAAGTAAACAGCAACATGAAAGACTTGTGGAACAACATAATAAAAAATGGCTCACAGGAGAGCACTAAAAATAACATTATTAAAAAGAATATCAAGATAATTGTGTGTAATGACTGCCTTACACCTGATCCACAGCTCGATTCAGAAATAATGGCTTCGAAGTTCAATGACACCTCAAGCTATCACTAGGGACAATCATTTAGGTGAAAAACAAAATGTTTTTAGTACAATCATCGGTGGTTTTACAGATATATTACCTATATAAAAACTTACATGAAATCCCTGATCAGGATTACATATTGAATACCTTGGT
The DNA here is from genome assembly GCA_949699075.1 of Asteroscopus sphinx. Taxonomy (NCBI): domain Eukaryota; kingdom Metazoa; phylum Arthropoda; class Insecta; order Lepidoptera; family Noctuidae; genus Asteroscopus; species Asteroscopus sphinx. The sequence continues at coordinate 22,136,604 of OX453013.1, forward strand.
AACTGTATCAGGCTATTATGCCATGTACAATACAAGGAATCACAAAATAGATGTGCTGTCATCTTACCTAACCTTAACAAAAAGTTAAGACACTTGAATAATCAGAAATAATGAATGTCCTCTTTGGAAAAAATATTACAAAAATATTAGATTATATTAAAGGAAAGTAAAAATATTAAAAACTCAGTTAAGGACTGGAAGAGTACTTTAAACATTTGGAGCCTGCTCTCGCACAGAAAGCAGAGGGGCGGGCAAGACTTCAACCAACAACTGCAACCACTACTGCAACCATGGCCACAACCACAGCAGACTGCTAAGAAGCCACACAAGTCCCAACAACATCAACGACAGCATTTACAATCAATGACAAAACAACCCAAGACACAGACAACAATAGCAGACGTCAACAAGAATAGGGGCTGGTTATGCAAGTAGATTACAAAATTATTAGAAAAACTAGTATGTTGTAATAAACAATAAGAAAAGCATTGCAGTTTATGAAGTTTATTACATGGTATCACTCGAACTGCAAGAGGGTCATTTTTTCCTCAAAGTAAATGATTGATCCAAAAAATTCCTAAGATTCCTATTTAATAAATCTGTACAAATTTAATGTCCTACCTTTGGGTTGTCAACAACGGTACTATATATTTAAAAAAGATCATGAGATGAGTTACTCATCCAAGATCAAATGGAATCACTAGTGAATTATTTAGATTATTTGTTCTTGATTTCATGTAGTTAAAGTGAAATTAACACAGCTTGTAAATTTTTAGAATCTTTAGGCTTCATCATAAATTTTGATAAAAGCCAGATACAACCTAGCAAAGAATGAAAAATTTTAGGCTTCACAAAACTTATTACATACAGTATCCAAGATATTGCTTCCCTTAAAGGTTAACTTTAATTTGTCTTTCTGTCTCTGGATGTATACTAAAATAGTGAAAAAAAAAAAAAAAAAAAAATTTGATCAAGAAATTATTCAAGAGTTTCTGTTGGTGGAAAGAAATATTTATTCTTGCATAGCATCAATAGAGAAAAATATAAATTAAAATTTTATACATATGCTTCTACCACAGGTTGGAAAATTGTATGCAACCAAATTTAAATTTCGAAAAACTTTATTGCTAAACACAGTACCTACATTTATTTACATTACAAGATGTTGGGTGAATGTGCAGTTCAGTAACAAGAAAAATTACATGGATATTGCTCAACGGAGAAGAGTAAATATTACATAAATTATTTAACACTTTTAACATTTTATCTCGCATTAGAATGTTTTACAAAAATGAGAAAAAATTTAAACATTAATTCAATCTGACAATATTACAGGAATCTCATATATTAGCAAAATGGGTGGCATTGGCATGAAACTTCGCCACAATAATTCAGTATCTATATATTGAAGCGGATGTACAATGTTATAGGATATGCAACATAGAAACAGAATGGTATCTAACCCATATACCTATAAAATGAACCAGATTGGTTTTTCAGTAGATACTTTTACCATAACTTGGACAGGTTATAAGTCCCATGTTTTTCCCTGTTCTGCTATGATTTTTCATTGTTTAAAAAATAGCAAGGTGATGAGGCCTGGACAGGCATGGTATCCCCACTTCATATACTTATTAAGCTCAAATCTTGTTTATTTAAAACCCAGTCTAAATCCACTTTCAGGACTTGTCATCCTTTTCACAAGAATAAATAAACAAAATAAATAAATATTTTTGTGACATTTTACACAGCAACATCTAGTCCCAAGCTAAGCAGAGCTTGTACTATGGGTACTAGTCACTGGATATAATACTTATATACTTTTTTTGTAAATACATACTTATAATACATAAGAAACACCCAGACCAACACAAACACTTATGTTCACACAAATATTTGTGTCCTGTGATAATCGAACCCACGACTTCGTGATCAGCAGTCCGACACTCGAATCACCAGACCACAGACGTCGTCTAGTTCGTAGTATAAGAACCTTATACTGCACTGATTGCAGGCATTTTGCACAAAATATACCTAAGAAAAAGATTTATTTTAATTTGTCAATTTTATATTAAGTTCATTAACTAAAAATGTTGCAAACAAGCAACAATAAAATTCCTGTTACAAACAATGGTGGAAAGTTTGTAAAACGAATAGAGCTGATCCTACATCTAAATCAGTTCATTTCACCTTACAATTACTCACTGAAAAATTAAATGTTGCAACTTATGGCATTTTAAATAATATAAAATCAGCTTTATCTCTACTTCTAGATTGTAAAACGAGATATAAAACGATTTTTAGAGGTGTATTTAAGCTAAGACCTAATAAACCTAAATATAATGAACCATGGGACCCAAGTATTATACTAGATTATATAAGCAATTTCTACCCATTACAACTTTGATTTACAATTAATAATATTGCTATAACCAATGATTACATAAAAATAAAAATTAATGGAATTCAACTGTTGTTAACTTTATAATTCTTTAATGAAAATCTTAGGGTTTGCCTTGCAAAAACTTTTTTATTTTATTACCTAGACTCCTACAGGCTACCAAGTGTACGCAAGAACCGTAATAAATTTTAAAAAACCTCACTTCTTCAAGCCATACTCTTCACAGATGGATAAAAGATGTTTTGTTAGAGGCTGGAATAGATAGCTTAGTATTTTCTGCATATAGCACAAGGCATGCTGCTACATCAGCCACACATACAGAAAAGGTCGGCTAAATATGGATTTAAATATATTAACAGCCAGATGGTCTCAGAGGTCTAAGATTTCTCCCATATTGTATAATCTACCACTTAAAATAAATGATAAGGTTGGGGAATATTATTCTAAGCAATAATCAATGTTCTAAATATTTTATAGTACTGTAATGTTTTGTACTGATTTTGGTTTATAATTATATTACACATATAAATTTTATAATTATATATTATAAAAATTGTATTAGTTATTTTTTCATTATTTCGCCAAATCTTTCAACATCTACATAATTATCTCAGACGAGGCGTTAATAAGTATAATAGAATGATCAAAGTAACTTACCTGTAAGTGAACTTCGATCACTATTATACGCAGTTAACGCCTCGTCTGAGGCTTCCCTCCCGTTCAAAACTTCCCATACCCTGCTCCATAATGAATAAAGTGTGATTAAACCATAACCCTCCCTTTTTGCAGTCGGGTATATTATGGTGACTATACTTTGAACATAATGAAGAGACGTTTACCGGTCAGTGTTACCATAGTGGGCAGGGTGACCACTATTTATTTTCAAATTTGGTATTTTATTTACCAAATTTCTTTAAACGCGTGTTAGTTGATACGAATAGTACGTATACTACATAATTATCTCAGACGAGGCGTTAACTGCGTATAATAGTGATCGAAGTTCACTTACAGGTAAGTTACTTTGATCATTCTATTATAAGTATGTATTTACAAAAAAAAAGTATATAAGTATTATGTCCATTATCTAGTAACCATAGCACAAGCTCTGCTTAGTTTGGGACTAGATGGTGTTGTGTAAAAAATGACCCAAAAATATTTATTTATCCTATACTACAAACAAAACAAAAACAAAAAAAAAGTTTAACCAATTGCGTATATCATATTGTCATCTTAGTCTTCCTGCGACCACGAACGCTGCAAAGCTTTCGAAACGTCAGGAAAACCAATTTAAACAATATACCTACGCGATGTAATTGGTTAAACTTGTTTTATTATAATTTCATTCAGTTATTAACAATACTGACAAATATAGAAAATCCCGAGAAGGTTCCGATTTTAGACGTTTTTGCCAGACTGTACCTATTCTGCTCTTTCAACCACTCGGTTTGAGCAATTTTCAGGCAATATTCATTCAAAGATACGAACTTCAGAGTTCTAAAATACTTTCTGTTTTCATTTGACTTCAAATTTGTTCGTTCGATAATTATATTTATTTATTCATTCATTCGACGTCGGCTTCGAAATGAAGAGTTATTTACGTCCTTCGTATGTTTGTGACATCTTGGTTATTTCTTTTTAACTATTTACCATATACTGATTTATCGCGGCTGGTAACATGCTCGTAGCAACAAGCGGCAATTTCGGCGAATAACTTTGTTTATTTTTTTCAACAAAATCACGTTCGCTGCAGAAATAACATAAAACAGTTTAATGTTATATTTTAGTTCAATAGTGTGCTGACATTCGCTTCACACCTCTACTGAAAAACGAAATAATTCGAAAAGGAATAAATCAAAAATTTGTTTGATCATGTTTACACAATTTGCCGCATTTCATATATCCGGAATAGTAGTTCTGGAAATTAAAACGTTTATTATATTTCCGCAGCGGCTTGATGCAATCGAAATATTCTTGAAAATGTATAAAATGTATGTGTCAAATATGTGTGTTGTAATGAAACGTGCTACATAGTAGCACCGTGCTGGTTTGGCCGTGGTTTCATTATTCGGTATTCGGGTTCTTAATTCGACGCTGACTGCCGGCCATCCCAACTGTTGTAAAAAGTAGGAGTATGGCCAGCATTGCACTACGTAATGCTATTCCATTAATCTTAATACAGCTACTGCCTCGTTGGTCTAGTGGTTGCAAGCGCGACTGCTGATCGTGGGGTCCTGGGTTCGATTCCCGGGTCGGGCTGTTGTTGGGTTTTTTCATTAGGAAATTCTCAGTAGCAGCCTGGAGTCTGGATTTGTGCCCGGTCAATGGCAATTGGCTCGCCCTCTATTACAAGGGACTATAACATAACTGGCGAAATGTGGGTGTACTATTACACTTCAGCCTACCCTTCGGGGAAATACAGGCGTGATGTTATGTTATGTTAATACAGCTATAATCTTTGGGACCAGTTAACTTGACTGGTAATAAAGAGTTATATGTATTTAATTTGTTTGATGTAATTCAGATTTTTGAGTAATACACTAGTTTTTTAATCTGTGGCTGTACATACGTCGTGTTTCAAATTACTAGTTATTCTTAGCTTACAATTTTATGTAATCGAATAAAAAATATGACAGCAATTGATACCAGAATTTTGTTTCTGTTTTAATTCCGTATCTTTTAGAACTGCGTTAAAAATACTACTTAAACCAGGTGTCACACCTACTTCTATCACTTTGATCGAAGCGTACCTAAGTGCAAATATTGCAACAGCGTCCATTACACAGACACTTACAATGCCAGTATGGACGTGTGCTACTTACGAGGAATCGCTTAAAAAATGCAATAATTCCCCCAAACAGTTACAGCCCCCTGGCCCCTAGCCAACTTAGCTTCGGAATGAGCACAAAAGTAGCCTCCACATAACACATAAAGGTCTTCCTTTCACTGCCAGATCAGCGTAGATGTAATGTGTTTCACGCCTTTGAGTCATTATTATAGTTTAGGAGTTGTTCAGGGTGGCTGTTGGCTCCATTTGTAAAGACCACTCTAGATTTATAATCACCGCTACGGGACTTTTCTATTGAACCAAAACCAAGAGGGCAACAGAAGAAAAGTTATCCGTTATCTCACTATGGTTCGCCTTTTAAAGAATTGAGATCCAAAACATAACAATTTCTGATTGTTAATAGCACAGAATAGAAAATAGTACTACGGCAACAGTATCAACAATAAAATGCAGAGAAAAAATTCTAATGGTTGTATCTGACACTGATATATAATAACCAATCTAACCAATTTACGATTCAGTTATGACCCAACACCCAACCATTAGATACGGTCGCTGAACAGCAATAAAGCTATAAACTACAACTAATCATTTAAATAAGATTGGCAGATCTTAGACCAGTCTGTCAGATATTATATTTCAAATTATAGTTAGCTATTCCATTTAAATTATTGATAACCACATTATTACGACGTGTGTGGTCTAGTGGTTCGAGTGTCGGACTGCTGATCATGAGGTCGTGGGTTCGATTCCCAAAGGACACAATTTGTGTGATGAACGTAAGCGTTTGTGTTAGTCTGGGTGTTTCTTATATATTATAAGTTTGTATTTAAAAAAAAAAAGTATATAAGTATTATATCCATTGTGTATTTTTGTATTTGTGTAGTACAAGCTCTGCTTAGTTTGGGACTAAATGGTGCTGCGTAAAAAATTCCAAAAAATATTTATTTATTTTTGTTCTTAGATAAATACGTGGGACACTCAGAAAGTTTTGCGAAACTAAAAAAAAATGTTCTATACGTACATATATTTTTATCAAATCTTTTCAAAGTACTTTCCACCAGCCTCTATACAAAGATTCATGCGCCTAAACCAGTTTTCAAAACACTTTTTCCAGTCCGCCGCAGACACCTCGTTTACAGCCTGCTCGAACGCAGCCAGCGCATCTTCCGGCGACGAAAATTGTATCCCTTTGAGCTGATTTTTTATTTTTGGGAATAAAAAGAAGTCACACGGTGCTAGATCAGGGCTGTAAGGAGGGTGACCCAGGAGTTTGACTGGCGTGCTGTCCAGGAAGTCCCTCGTTTTGAGTGCGGTGTGCGCAGGTGCATTGTCGTGGTGGAGCAGTAGCCCGCGGAGCCCTGTGTTTGGTCGCTTGTTGCTTATAACAGAGAAAACTTCTGGCAAACATTTGGTAGTATACCATTCGGCATTAATGCTTCTTTGATCCCGTAAGGGAATTGATACCAAGTGGCCAGTCAAATTAAAAAAGCTAGCGATCAAAATCTTACCCCCGCTTCTAGATCGCTTCACTTTGGTAGGCGTTGGCTCATTTTGAAACACCCAAACAGTCGACTGGCGCTTGGTTTCTGGGTCGTATTGATAAATCCAGGACTCATCACCTGTAACGATGTCGTAAACACGCCGAGACGAGCCTGCTTCAAATTTGTTAAGCATATCACGGCACCATTCCACCCGGGCCTGCTTCTGAGCATCGGTGAGGTTGTGCGGCACCCAGCGTGATACTATCCTCCTCACGCGAAGATGGCTGTGTAGAATCTCGTGAACGCTTCCCGATCCAATCTTCAATATGTGTTGAATCTCCTGATATGTAATTCGCCTATTGTCTTGGATTAAATTTTTCACTGCTAGCACGTTTTCTTCGGTAACAGCCGTCAAAGGGCGACCGCTTCTTTCGTCATCCCCCAAAGTTGGTCGACCGCGCTTGAATTCGTTATACCAACGATACACGGTTGCCTTGGAAGGGCCTTCATCCATGAATGCCATTTGAAGTCTATCGTACGATTCATCCGGTTTCAGACGACACTTGAAATCGTATAAAATCATAGCTCTAAAATGTTCCCGGCGCAGATCCATATTTCAGTGAGACACAATACTTTGAATTAACTCGCAAAAAATGTGGAGGGAAATTTTGAAATTGGAACTTACTTATTTTTACTTATAAATAATCATATTTTCGAAAAACATTATAACTGGCCAGTCTCCCATATATAAAAACTTTTTTTCGCAATACTTTCTGAGGGGCCTGGTAATAACATAACATAACATCACGCCTGTATTTCCCCGAAGGGGTACGCAGAGTATTACTATTTTCGAATGGTCTCTCGCAGAATTGGCACCCAAGATAGGTGCCCTAACTGCTTAACCGGGCGGGGCCAACCGTCGATGTTGGACGCTTGTATATAAACCTTATTTGTAGTTTATTCTTAAGGGGTCATTGTACTCATCATTATAAACAACTTTTACTATGGGGCCAACCTTAAAACTAGAAAAAAAAATTACAGCTGATCCCACATTTGTGTTCGCATTAATCGACAGAATGTAGGGATCAGCTGATTATTTTCTCGCGATTTCAGGGTTGGTCCCCTAGTAAAAGTTGTTCATAATGATGAGTATAAGAATAAGGTTGTAACTTAGTTGCGTGTCATACACTGCTGGCGCGTTTTTCATTTCAAAATTGATGAAAATACTAATATTAATTAGAAATTCTATGTAGTTAATGTTTATTTAAATCAGTAATTCTTTTTGCACTATCACTGACACATTGATAGTAAACAATCAGTGGTTTCATTGTTTCAGCCACCTTGACAGTTCAACAGGCTCGTAATCCCTTCCAGCATTGTTCATGTTTGATACGGCTAATGTGTCACTGTTGCTAAGCCACGCTGTTACTAATAAAATTTGCATAAGTCGGCCTCCGCAAACGACGCCACTGGCACCTGAAATGGTGAACCAAGGCTCAGTATTGCAACTTTTATCAGCCTTACTCTCAAGAGAAAACATTTTTGGCCGTCTCTAAAGCCTTGCTTTATTTCATGTTGTAAACTTTTAGATGGTTTTTTGGCGTCACTCTTGAGAGTGGCTATAATATTTAAGTGCTCAATAGACCTATGCAACCTTGTCGTCAGTATCATTACAGGTGCTTATTCTAAATACATGATTTCGTGTTATAAATTCGTGGTTGAACCACAAACGTGTTTATCTCACCAACGTTATTTGCTTAAGGTTAGTCTATAATTTTAAGTCTGCAATATCTTTTCGCACCGCTTGTATGATAATAAAACTTACCATATTACTTTTCGTCCACGTACTCGACTATAACTCATTCTCTTATTGTAACTTTGGCAACACCAAAAGTTACCAGCCCTATCTATTCATTTAAAATTCCACCTCGAATGGCACTAAATTTTCTCTGCAGTCCCTCTGCGCCGGAAGACATCTTACTGAATTTACTCAAGTTTGGGAAAACAAAAAAACACACCTGAATATTTTAATACCTGCAAACCCTTGCTCTGACCTCTTCCAAATTGAATTATGTCTCCTTCTTAACTGCAAATTAACTCTTTTTTTCTTTGACTTCGTTGCGAATTTCGATCGTGGTTTTTTGTGCTTCCAAATGTTAAAGAATGTCGTTATTTTGTATTTTCCAATTCTTGGAACTGGAATTCTCAAACTTCATTTTTGGAACGAAGTTCTTTAACGCGGCTTACGGTAGGTGTGATTCGGGAGACAAAGTAACGTCTCGTAAGATTTTTGCGTTATTAGTATATTGTATGTATACGCACACCGCGCGCTCTCTCTTTCTTTCTTTTTCTAGTGTGTGTGTGTGCATGGGGTCCGCTGACCGCACAGGTTTTTTTCATATACTCAATTGTTTACCTTAAAATAGGTACAATATACAAAATAGAGTTGCATTTAAACTATTGTAGAATTTACTTTATTGTTATTTAGACCCTTTATAGTTTGGTATTCTACCTGCGGTATCTCGCCATATTTCAATTTGATTTTCCGTATGATAGTGCCACTGTCATGGGGTTGAAGATATTTAAGGAGATAGTTATTTGGATTTTTATCAACATCCACAGTCTAGTACCTATATAGAGGTTTTCTGATTCCATATACGTTATTGGCTAGGATCCAAATAAAACGCCCCCGCGCCAGTTCAGTAGTAACTTCCGTGTATTTATGTCCATAACGCGTATGTGATGTGAATGGCATTCCTTACCAATGTATTTATTTTGCTGATAGTTACGCCGCGCGCCGTTCTGAGCGCAAAGGTTTGATGGAATACCTCATCTTCATTTAAATCTGGGTCAGTTCCAAGGTTTTTAAAGCATATTTTCAAGGGTGTGGCGGCGGCGTGTCGACTTTTAAAGCGACTGCAATGCAGCAGTTAGCTAAAAAAATAATTAAATTGAATATCAGTTTGCCAGTTACTTACTACTTTTTCAGAATTTTTTGTAGATAAAGTATTATCACACATTTCAATGCACTTTTCTTTGTTGTTTTTAACTGCTTCTATATCAACATCATTTATTTTCGTTTGATACATGTGTGTATGTGTTTTGTTTAATATAAAATAAACCGAAGAACAACGTGCGTCAATGCAATTCAAAAAGAAATTTGGCCATAGTTCTCTCAGACAGCCACCACGGTAGGCAATTTCAAAAGATTAATGACTATGGGATGGCTTGTGACATCAAAACCACTGTTTCAGTTCAACACTTGGATAATTAATTCTCTTCTCATTTCACTACTTTTGGCTTATTTTATCAAATTGGTCCTCTTGACGTTAGGAGTTAAAAAAATTAGAGTATCAATTTTTTTCTGACATTCTTGATTTTCACTAATGGAGTACTTGTAGTAGAACTTTAATTTTCATCTTAGCTACACAGGTTTGGCAATTGGTATTGTAATCATTGTTGTACTTAAGAGGAACGTCCTGCCGCGTGGCATTAGCTACATCCTTCCATACGTTGGCTTTTTTATTACCTAATTTTTTGATGAAATTAGCGTGTCGGGGGATACTGTTTTCACCCCCTAAATCTCAACAAAATATTTTGTTTTTGTTGTCAATCGCTTGGCTATATTACAATCTACGATGACATGTCTTGTATTTTTAAAAACACTAGGTACAAAGAATTGAAAGTTGTTGCCTACACAAACATTTTATCCTTAGTAGAAGTAGATTTCTGGTACAAACACAGAAATATGAGCCACGTTTATTCTTGTAACGTAGTGTTTATATAGTTACTCCTAATATACCTCGTTTATGGTGTGTATCGGTATCTGAGACAACATATTACCGTCTAACAACAATGCTCGTGTTTTATCCTTTTGTTGTGCTCGTTTTAATAAAACCCGTTCTACGTTAAGAATCTCTAGTTAATCTTTTTCATATAAAGCATTTTATTAGTTCTATGGAGCCTTAATTTACTTCGTTTTATTCATTTTCGTTGTAGTTTTAAATTTGACTTCTTTCTGCATTTTTGACTCATGGTTTATATCTGAAGTATAAACTACCAGTAGAATTAAAAAATATATAATATAAGCAAGATAATGCGGATAGTCAAATAAATACCTGTTTTCACACAAGGATTCAAATGGGTTCATAATTTATGTCAGTTTGCTTAGTATCCATTCTGTCTAGTCCAAATGTTTGTACGAATTTCACTTAGCCAGCGAAGTTTGTCCACGTTCTATGATGTTCTTCAACAGTTTCACATTTTAAGTGCCCCACATACGGGCCACGAGCAAACTCACTAGTCTAAGCTTTTAAAATAGTGCAGCTAAGTGTCCCGACATTCGTGGGATGTACGAGGTTTGAATTTTCCTATATAAAGAACAAGGTCACAAGTTCTACTTATGAAAAAAATATGGACAAGATTATTACATTTGAACATTAGCATGTGATTTTCTAAAACATTAAAATAATATCTGTAATTCATGATGTTTATCGACTTGAAATTTTTGAATCTACAAAAATACTACCACAACCTTTGAACAACAATTCCTTAACTGTTTTAGGAATTATATTACGATTACGATGTTATTATAAATTAATACAACTGTGGAACGATTACCTGCAAATACCTGGAATGCCAATCATTCATCACAATGACAGGCGCTCAATTAAATATTAACCTTTATTCTACAAGGGTAATATCACAATATGATTTATAGTAGACCGAGGCGAATCAAATCAAAAGGAAGAATTCATTAATACTTGAACATTTCGGGAAGACCAAACCTTTGTCTTACGCTTTCCGTCATAATCAGTTGTTCGGCGAGCTTTACAGAAAATTCTATCGCTGTAAAGTCGATCTGGAATTTTAAAAATAAGTAACATAATGACTACACTCTCCTGCATGCCAATTTTTTTTTTTAAGTTTATGAACCTTGAACTTATTGTACCATCTTTAGTGCCTTGAGAAATGATGCTTGCGTCCGATGCCACTGCCAACACTATTTCTTAGGCAGGCGCACTAAGCGTAGAAGTGTTCCTATTGTGCTGAAACCTTTGCATAGCCAAGGCAAGTGGAAACACAAATGCTTCCATATTATATCTGAGTCTTAGAGAAAAATAGGTATGGAGAGTTAATTATTATTGACAACTTATTTTGAAAGATAATAAAACTCAGCTAATGATTTCATTTATCGACTCTGGAAGATCCGACGATCTAGATGGTTTTCTCAATGATTGGACAGAAAAATCAACCGACAGGGAAGCTTGAAAGAACAAGGGGGTCCTTTCCCCAGCAGTGGGACAGTATAGGCTACTAAAAAAAGCATCCAGAAAGTATTTGGTTCAACAAGGGGCAGACTTGCACAGATTGAAAGACGTATCGTATTGGGATAAAATTTTGAGTACTCTGTTCTGGTCATGAATTCATGATAATTATCTGCTATGACCACTTGTTCGGCTTGTTTCTGGCTTATAGATAAGACAATACATCAAACGTGAATTGCGAAGACAGCTACGTACCTACACAACATACTTTATTTACCGCAATCGCGCAAGGAAGGTCAAATGTGATACAATACGTACAAGTTGGAATGTTTACATGAAAACATGTTTTGGTTACTTTAGGCACTTAGGTTATTTACTTAACGAATGCGGGTATTTTACTGCTCTCGTTTTAAGACCCTGCTTCCTTTGTACCTATTGTACTTGCGGACCCTGTTTTCTTGAATATAATAAATGAGACCCAAATTTATGTAGTTCATATGTTATGTGGGATGTCAATAGGCTTGTTGAAATTTATGTTAACTGTAGTACTCAAGTTTTTACTATGTTATAGAATCGCTTTTATCTTCCATTTAATAAATGGCATATTACACTACGTTGTAGTTTAAGACGTTTACTTTAATGAGTTTACTTTCACGTTTTAATGTTTTTGTTGGTTTTTTTCTATACGTTTTTTATCCTAAAATGGGCTTGCGTTTGACCGCAACCTCAACTGATGTTAAACGGTCGTGCAGTCGACGATGACTCTTACCTAGGATAAAACGATTCACTCGTTCCTGGAGGTATCGTGGGTAAAAGAAAAAGAAAGAAAAACTATTTACTTGCTTCAAAAGTGACGCACAAAATTACCAAAAAATTCAAGAACACAGAACAAATACAGGTACAGAGCCAAGAAGTGTGGTAAGATATGCGTCACATCCGCGCAAAACGGCCACCGCCGCCGGGTAAAAGTATTGTTATAGCCTGGATAGCTTTTTGGACATAAATATAGAGGTTTTGCTTTTTAGTGTATTGTAATTGTAACTTGTCTTCTCATTTGAAAATCTTAACATACCTATTTTGTTTCTCCCATTATTATGAATCTTCTAAAAACGCCGGTTACGATTAAAGTTTTAATTATTACCTCGTAAATATTCCATTTGAAGCTAAACTTCTTGTCATGTATTGTGAGACAATTCATCTTTTATTTATTATTTTAATAGGAGCCTGTGATGTCTCACTCCTGGGCAAAGGCCTTTTTTTTTTTTTTTTTTTTTTACGTGGGGAAATCCTCATGGACGCACTCCGCCCGGGGAAGGCGGAGCCAGTGTCGGACTCTTACCGACTAAAACCACCACGGTGTTCCTCTTCCAACCATTGGCCGGGGGCGTGGGAAACTTATAGTCGTCCAACCATCCCCGGCAGGTCCCGGCTCGCCACTAGTAGGCGAGCCCCTTCTCCCCGTGCGGCATCATCGGCCGCACCCTTTTCTTGACTGGCGCGCGCGGAACACGACGCGCCACCATCACGGGCCTTGACTGATCGGGCGGCGGGCCACCCCGAGTCCGCCGCCCGCAGGCCCACTCCTAGGGTGGCTGGAGGTCGGCGTACGCCCTCCTACGACGCCCGGTCCGTCTCCTGCGGGTGGGGAGGGAGGTCGTTGCCTCTCGAACCCTCTCCGCCGCCTCCTTAGCGAGCATCACCTCCTCGCAAAAGGAGACGACGCCCTCCCAAGCGTTCTCGCTCCCGACCATAGCCAAAACAACAGCCGGAAGCGAGAGATCACTGCCGCCTACTGCAGTTGTAAGGTCACGGCGCTGCGTGGCCCAAGCTGGGCATTCCGCCAGTGTGTGCTGCGCCGTGTCCTCAAGGCAGCTCCCGCAGTGATGACACTCGGGAGTCGGCTCCCGGCCTATGCGACACAGATACTTCCCGAAGCAACCGTGCCCCGAGAGTATCTGCGTCAGCCGGTAGGTGAGGGCGCCATAGCCCCTCTCCAGCCACTCCTCCATGACGGGCCTTACCGCCGCTATTGCGGCGTGCCCCGCGCTGGGTTGCGCAAGTCGCTCCTCCCATTCAGCCACTAGGATCTGGCGGACCTCGCTCCGATCAGGTGGGTCCTCACGCTGATGATACCTCAGCGCAAGGTCCCTCGCCTCCAGATCCCAGGGCATTGATCCGGCTAGAAGGCTCGCCGCCTCAAAGGAGACCGTACGGTATCCTCGAATCACCCTGATGGCCATCGCACGCTGCGGCATACGCAGCAGCGTGACATTGCCCGGCATCAGGGTGTCCGCCCACACTGGAGCCCCATAAAGGGCCATGGACCGTACGATCCCCTGGTAGAGCCTCCGGCAGGAGGCATTTGGCCCTCCCAAGTTTGGCAGCAGCCGCGATAGCGCAGCCGCGGCCCCTAACAGCTTGGGCGCCAACCGCTTAAAGTGCGGCCCAAAGTCCCACCGGCTGTCGAGGACGAGTCCCAGGTATTTCATCGTCGACTCGATGCCGATTCGGACGCCTCCTACCACTATCCCTCCATTTCTTCCACTTTTCCCGACCCCGTGCCTCTTTCTTCCACAGTATAGGAACCCTTAAAAACTGGAAGGAATTAATCTTGATACCAAAAAAATTATAGTACTTAAATATGTTTCTATTTGAAAGCCAAAAATATCTTCTTTTCTGTCATTACTGTTCTTAACATTATATTTTACATACATATGTATCTAAATACCTGCTATGAAAAAGAAGAAAAACATAGTCAAGCCGTTCTTGTTATTGTTTTGAATCACTTTTGAATAGTCCAATCGAAAAAGGTGTAATCCTAAATACCCTACTTGAAAATTCCATTCATACTTTTCAAACGTTCAGAAAAAAAAGAAATGGAGTGTCTGGAAACTAATGAAACTATGTCGAAAGTTCTGACGGCGTCGTTTATATAAACTTGTGAATTTGCATGAGTTATACTCTCAGTTTTGATCTTACTCATACCAAAACTTTTGCGTGGTCCCTTCATAATTTATTTACTTATGAAATTGACTTTGCGATCGACATCTTATATATTTTTTATTAGGATACATAAACACGTCGAAACTTTTATCATTTACGTGAGGAATGAAATGTTCGTGTTTGTCAATCTAACGTATTTCTCTCTGGCATTTTATTTACTGAACTATCTATCTATCAAGTAGAAAATCTTTTGTTAAATTAAAATAAGCGTATTAATCATGGAGAAAAGAAGGGAGCGGAGGTGCTGCAAGGCAATTTGGTCATGCGCCTTCAATTTGGTCATGACGTCACAGTGGGCGGAGCCGCAAAGCTTAATTTCAAGTGAATCATCACTGCGTTCGGTTCTCTTAGATTTAAATAGATTTTGAGAGGATTTTGAATATTTTTCTTGTTTTAACAATGAAGTGCGCTGTTGTTGGATGTAAAAATTGTTCAGGATCAAAACTAAAACATATTGATGGTATAACATTTTATGTGTAAGTCACATATATTTATATTTTCAATTTTAAAACATGCATTTTCTCGTTTCTTCGCCAAATTGTTGCTCGGGACATCTGTCGTGAAAAGATGCATACTAATCACTTCTCACCGATAACATGTTTTTACATTATCAATGCATATTATGACGAAAATACTAAACACATTGTTTTAATTCATTTTAAATTCTAAAATGTTAGTTATTTCATAGATAAATTACATAATTACATGAAATAAGAGCAATTTAAAATAAGAAAAATAGGCCATCAGGCCATCTATCGGTGAGTAGTCAGTAATATTAACTGATGATAAAACATGTGTGCATCATACCAGCACGACCACATCTATTTTTATCTAATGTACTAACTAATGCACGTAATGCATGTTTAATGAATAACATTGTTGAATTGGGTAAAAACCTGTAATTACAATTGTATCATTTATAAATAACTTCATGTTATTTCTATGTTATGGATTTTTTCGTATCATTTTAGATTCCCTGTTAATACAGAAGTTAGAAATGCTTGGATACGTATCATAAATAAACCTAATAACTGGACTCCAACAAAGTATTCGAAAATCTGTTCAGTACATTTCAATAAAAGTGATTTCTATACTACTAAAAAGGGTTATAAAAAATTGCATCAAGGAGTCTTACCTAAATTGTTTATACCTTATCAGGTATGTTAATATTGATGTTAACTAAGCTAATAACTAAATACTTTCGCCGATTTCAGTGCCATTGTGGCCTGATGTAGGGTAAAGTGCCATAATGTTGGCCCCCGCCTAAACTTGGCCCCCTAATACGTTTATTGTGATAACTAGGTTTAAATTCCATGTAGGTTTACGTTTATGATGCCAATACCAACGTAATTTAGTATAATTGCGTATGAGTATGTATTTTGGCCGCTTTGTGTGTACACTTCGGTCATAAAGCATTCAGCAGCGAGCGAAAAGTCGCGCGGAGCCATGCTGTCACCAATTGTGCGGAAAAAGACAGTGGAGACTACGATCGGTGAATGTGTTTTCGACCATTAATAAGTTTGCAATAGTTTTCTCACTTCTTTTCTACAATAAGGCAATGTGTGAAGAATATATAATAATCCAACATGGCAAAAAAACTGTGGTGATGTTCAAGGTGTAGGTGTGGTAAGGGTTGAAAGTTGCGTTTTATGTTAAGGGGCCGACATTTCGGCATTTTAACCTACGAGTATACCCTAGAGAAAGTTATATTTTATTTGTTTTTTAAAGGAATCTGAAGCAAATATTTTCCAAGGAACTTCAAATACTATGCCAAGTACTAGTCAAATTCAGGTAAAGATTTATGTAAAAAAATACTTTGTCTCAAAACTTTATTCAATCTATAAAATTAAACCTAAACAAGTAAACACATTATTTACATATATATATAGCCAATCAAGTATTGTTCCTAACTGGATAATTATACATATCTATACTAGTATTACGAAGCAGTGCTATACAGTTAAAGATGTAATTTATATATTTTTCAGGAATCTGAAGCCCATAATTTACCTATTTTTCCTCTACATAATTCTGCTCCAGATATAGAAAAAGAGTTGGAACCGTTTTTGAAACTAAAAGATTCACCACGAAAAAAAGCTTTGAAAAGGGAAATGCAAAGATTAAAAATTGAAAATACGCGAAAAAATAAAAAAATTAAGCAGCTACAAGCAAAAAATAGACGATTAAAAAAAAAGGTTTTTTTTTGTTATTATCTAAATAAATAATTATAAATATTTTTGGGACATTTTTACACAGCACCATCTAGTCCCAAACTAAGCAGAGCTTGTACTACGTGTACTAGACAATGGATACAATACCTATATGATTTTTTAAGTAAAAACATACTTATAATACATAAGACACATCCAGACAAACAAACACTCTAGTTCATCACACAAATATTTGTGTACTGTGGGAATCGAACCCACGACTTTGTGATTAGCAGTCCGACACTTGAACCACCAGACCACAGACGTCGTCGTCGTCGTAATACTACGTACGCGTAGATTTCAATACTGACCATTTATTTTACAATCTGGATCAATTACTTTTTTTTTTTACAACATCATTCTAAACATGTTAGTGTTTATAATGATGTTCTGAATTATCTATAAATGTTTGTCAGGTATTTTGTTGGGATCATATACCAATATTATAGCCAAGGCCCAATTTTTCCGTCACTATTTTAGCATAATCAGCCCGTAAATCTGTCTTTTTCAGATAGCATCAGTCCAAAGCCTTTTACATGATCTACAGCAAAAAAATCTAATATTGTCCTCTGATGCGGATATTCTTAAAAACATTGACATAAAAGCAAGAGAACTCGTACAACGACAAATACATAAAACACTTGGCAAACCAGTTAAAAAAAAGTACTCCGTAAATCTGCGCACTTTTGCATTAACACTTAATTTCTATTCGCCGAAGGCGTATGATTACGTAAGGCGTACTTTTGATACATGTTTACCTCATCAACGAACCATAGCAAAATGGTATCAAACGGTGAATGGTAAACCAGGTTTCACAGAAGAGTCTTTTAAAGTATTAAAACAGAAAACGGAACAATTAGAACATCCCATCATTTGCAATTTGGTATTAGATGAAATGGCGATTAAACGACACGTAGAATGGGATGGATCTAAATACTACGGATATGTTGATACTGGCACTTCTTTAGACATGGACACTTTAAACAAAGCTACTCAGGCTCTTGTTTTAATGCTGGTTAGCGTAAATGTTCCATGGAAATTACCCGTAGGATTCTTTTTCATTGATAGTGTCACAGGTATTTTTTTTTACTTGATTTGACTGATTTGACTTTTATTTTAAACTGATGAGCAATCACCATGGTAAATTAACTGACTAGCGATTGCTCATCAGTTAATTTACCATGTGATAACTTGTAAGCTTTACAGGACAAAATCAGATGTTTTAATGTTTCAGGTGAACAACGGGCTTCTCTAGTCCAACAATGCCTAATTAACGCTCATGATACCGGAGTAAAAGTAGTAGGGCTTACTATGGATGGATGTCCATCGAATCTAAGCATGGCAAAAATTCTCGGCTGTTCTTTTGATATTGGTCATATTAAAACATCTTTTACGCATCCATGTTCCAACGAATTGGTTTATGTGTTTTTGGACGCCTGCCATATGGTAAAATTGATCAGAAATGCCTTTGAGTTTAACAAAACATTATATGATTATCAAGGAAATGCGATAGAATGGCGATATTTAGTCGAGTTAAATAATTTACAGAAAAAAGAAACTCTAAATCTGGGAAACAAACTTACGGATAGACATATCAACTTTCATCGAGAAAAGATGAAAGTTAAATTGGCAAGTCAACTTTTTAGCACAAGTGTTGCCAAAGCCTTAGAATCTTGTCACGAAAGGCATAATATTTTCAAAGATGCATTGGGAACAATTTTATTTATACAACTTATCAACGATTTATTTGACATATTAAATTCAAAAAATTTAAAACAATACGGCAGCAAAAAAGCATTATTTGAAGGAAATTTTTTAAATACTTTGTCATTTTTAACATTTTCAAAAAATTACATTCTGCATTTGTCAAATTGTTCTCAAATAATTGTACAATCAAGAAGAAAGACTGGTTTTATTGGCATCATAGTTTGCATAGAAAGTGCAATAGGTTTGTATAAAAGTTTAGTCCAAGAAAAAAAGTTAATTATTTATATGCCACTGTATAAGTTCAGCCAGGATCACCTGGAACTATTCTTTGGAAATATAAGAGCACACGGAAGGACAAATAATAACCCTACGGCGCGACAGTTCCAGGCGGCTTACAAAAAAACTCTGATTAACACGGAGTTGAAGGATTCCTTTAGAGGAAATTGCATTCCCCTCGAGCACATTGGTATATTATCTTGTTCTTCGCGTCTCAGTGCTGTTGACTTGATAAACTGTACATCAGAACGATACAGAATATCAGACGAGAGTACAGAAACTGATGACAATTTTCTTTATGATGCATTGTTGGAAAGCAATAGGATTTTGGAGAGCGAATACTCTGACACTAATCAAATTGTCTCATACATAGCGGGTTATATAGTGAGAGTATTGCAGGAAAACATAAAATGTGAAGAATGTGTTCTCGCTCTTCACTCATCAGAAATAAAGACAGGACATCGTTTTATTTTATTGAAATCCCGTGGGAAACTTATTTTCCCATCTGATGATGTAGTCAGAATCTGCTTACGGACAGAATTCATTATTAGAAAAATGAAAAAAGAAAGTTTGAATTCACTTAATTTCAAGACCCAGAATATTGTTCATGCTACACTGAAGAGTCTTATAGGAGAAAATTACTTCGAATCATTAAATACACACACGCATGATCAAGATCCAATATTTAACCATGTCACATTACTAATGAAAGCTATAAGTCAAAAATATTGCAATACACGACTTAATTATTACAGCAAGCTTGAAAATATTATACTATCTAAAAGGCATCATTTAAATAAAACTGTGTTGTTTAGTGGCCAATAATTAAGCATTTGCGTAGGGCCCGATTTGCTACATAAGCCGAATAGGTAACAAACTTGCTTCGTACTCATTGGGTAGTTAAGCATTTTGGTCCCTGGCGAAGTCTGTCGAACCGAACTTCTGTTGCCCCGAACTTCTGTTGCCCCGCACTACCTCCACTGCTGAAACCTGATGGGTGATGGGCTCCCACCGCTGAAGGGAAGGTAAACCTGTTTGCCTCTCTCTTTGCGGATTCTTCGCGTCTCGATGCTGGTGGTGCAACACCTTCTTCTCCCCCAAACGGATGTGAGACCTGTATGTCGGACATTCACATATACCAGAAGGAGGTTTGTAAAACGCTACGCAATCTTGATGTGAATAAGGCCAGTGACCCTGACGGCATACCAGTCATAGTTCTTAAAACATGTGCGTCTGAATTATCTTCAATCCTGACACGCCTATTTTGCCTCTCATCGGTAACGTGCCGAAATCCTGGAAGCAAGCTAACGTGCAACCAGTTCCCTAAAAAGGCAGCCATGCTGACCCTGTATTACAGGCCCATCTCAGTATAAGTACTTAATAACAAGCGAAAAAGCTAGACATTCTCTCTAAGGTGAGATAATACTTCACACTGGAACAGCTGCTCAAATTGAACCAAGCACTAGTTTGGTCGAATATAGAGTACGTACTGCTCTCATCTCTGTGATATTTCGGCCAAATATCAGCTTGCAGCTCTCGAGTCGATAGAGAAGCGTTCCAAGATGCGTATTGGCAACGATGCGATGGTTGACGCCAAACTACAAAGCTTCGAGAATCGGCGTAGAGTTGCTAGCCTATCGGTTTTTTATCAAATGCATTTTGACGAGTGTGCGTTGGAATTACACAATTTGATTCCCCTAGCCCATTCCTTCATCGGACAAACAGACGCACGGCAATGCGCCATCTTTATATGGTAGATATTCCACCTTTTCTTGCTTTACGAAGCGTTTTGCTTATAGCTTCATTATACGTGTCGCTTCTAAGTCTATCTTGTGGAATTATTTGCTGTCTGTGTTTCCCGATAAGTATAATCTGGTGGTCTTCAACCCTTGAGTAAATAAGTTTTTACTGGGCAAGCGTGTACCATCGTCGACCGCACCATCGATTGTCTTAAGTTAAGCGATGGTGCCGCTACCTCACTTGATGTTAACATCAGGTGAGGTGGCGGTCAAACGCACCATTAGGTATAAAAAATAAAATTGAGCCAACTAAGTATCTCATAGACAATTTGCTTGCCAATTGTAGATAACTTGCTTGCCGATTGTGACTAATAAAGATTTTTTGGTTGATTTAACAGCTAAATGAAGGTTAATAAATAATCAAGTCCCAAACAGCACGCTACACTGTAAAAGATAATAACATTGTGAATGATTATTACTGAGTGCATCGAAACGATTTTTTTTGTTCTATTGCGGTTCTGTGCCGCCTCCTGCCAGGTCTCTAGAGAGACATCGAGCTCGTCTCTTCATCTGGTGATAGAGAGAACCGACTTTAATTTATAAAAATTGTACGGTAGATAAAAATATTTTTTTAGAAATATATGTAAAGACGCTTGTCGTCTTAGTCTTCCTGCGACCACGAACACTGCAAAGCTTTCAATAATATACGCGATGTAATCCGGTAATTAAACTTGTTTTATTATAATGTGTAGTAATCAAAATTTTTGTTATTCTGTTGTACACTTGTTTTTATCCTCTATTAATATATCAACATCTCTCTATCGCTCTAAGGTTTGCTGTAAGAAAACTCATTTTTGAGTAAAGCTCGCCGATGTACATCAGCTTTCCTACTGTAACAATAATGTGTATATGTGTGTACAATAAAGTATAATATATATATATATATGACTGATTTGTCGACATAGACATGTTATGAGTTGTCTACGGGGTGGGGTGTATGGTCGATGCCTCCAGTATTATAAATTTTAATGTGTTCTCACCACAAAAACGCACATAGAATGTTCTGGAATAAAATAATGTGCTTTGTACGCCACAGTGGTGAGTAGACAAACTAAAATGAAAAATTGTTAGTGCTGTTACGCTGTAATAATTCATTTCACCGCTAGATGGATTTACAAAAAATGGGCGGATTTTCCATAGTGAGGTGGAGCCATTGCTGTACCTCGTCCCCCTGTCACCCGCATTCAGGCGACGCTTCTTTCTAAAGAGATTTTGCCTTGCAACACCTCCGCTCCCTTCTTTTCTCCATGGTATTAATAGACTAGTATAATTCAGTTTAGTACTACTAAGTATGTAATAAATCAGATAATACTAAAAATTCACTTCTCAAACCACACTGACCACATTTTCTCGGCAATGAGCGTCTAAAAAGCCTTTGAGAAAACTCTTCTATAACTTAATGCACTTAGAAAATCGAAAACACTTCGAGTTCAGTCATTGGGGCAGGTTGCTCGAAGAAAATTCTGCTAACATTTTGACAAAGAAAATATACATTCGATGTGGAATGTTTGTATTTCACCATTTTCTCAAGTACTGAGGATCTACCATAACATTTTTGTTGACATTGCACAAGTTTTCTCAAGGGAACCCTTTAAGGTAGTTTACTTTTGATGTTTTTCCTTGGTTCACGTAATTACATGGCATCGCTAAGTAAACTAAAAGCTCGACAATACTATGGAGGACCAGTTTTTGTAAAAAAAACTTCCGTTAATGATGCTATCAGTTTGTATTATTTTCAATCCATAGATCAACAAACAAACTGTTGTAACAAAACTATCCATTAAGTTTCATACATTATTAACTGAACGCAATATGTAGGTCTACACATGAATTTTCAACTGCCTAAAGACTCAGGACCCATTATCCTCCAGTTTGATTTTAAATTGATCGCCTCCTTCACATACAAATGTAATGTATGCAATCCTAACCCCCAGTATTGTATTCCTCTTAAAGAGTTTTCTCTAAGGTATTTGCTTTATCTTATCAGACTCTCATCGTTAGATAAGAATACCACTAACGCAAGATGAAATCCCTACATGAAATCTACTCTTTATTTCGTTCTTATTACATGTCGGAGGCCCATCACGTACCAAAAGTTGGATTTTCTAAATAAGCAACAACTAGTCATAACATAACCCACTTTATAGTCACGCAAGTATTTTCGTAAATGCTCCTCAGAGTTATATTACTACGGCACTAGGTACAAAATTATCTTTCTCAGTTAATCACCACACCGTGACTGTGGTTATTACACAAATTAGTGAGATAACGTCAAGAAATGAGACAGTAGAAATAAACAATGAAGAAAATGGGCAGAGACTAGAGCCATTACGTGACACAGGTAGAAAAGCGTGCTTATAAATATATGGATGTAGATATATGTAACTCCAAGCATAATTAGAGGCACAGTGTCAGGGTAGGAACTGGAACTTGTAAATATAAAAGGAAGCAAAGAAGAAAACTATCCACACAAATTAGTGAGATAACGTCAAGAAATGAGACAGTAGAAATAAACAATGAAGAAAATGTGCAGAGACTAGAGCCATTACGTGACACAGGTAGTAAAAGCGTGCTTATAAATATATGGATGTAGATATATGTAACTCCAAGCATGATTAGAGGCACAGTGTCAGGGTAGGAACTGGAACTTGTAAATATAAAAGGAAGCAAAGAAGAAAATGCACGAAAAATACGAGGGCAATGTCGAGGTATCACGTGGCATAACTCCTAAGAATATATGTAAAGAGGAATTGAAATGTTTATGATTCAGGGTTTTGCTCTCCTTTTCTGTTTGACTGTTTAAGTTATGATTTTAAACTTCATCTTCAGGGTTTATTTATTTGATTGTGGATTTTGGTTTGGAAACAGAATTTTAAGATACGGAAGTTTTTCTAAAAAATTACATTCTGACAACTTAATCGGCAACATCAATATATGTGGAATTGTGTTTGAAACTATAATTAACCTTTTAACTTTCATACACAGACTAATCCTACTACTACCTTCCTTATCTTAATTTTGATGAGCATAAGATTATATTAATTTAGCTATAAACGCAACTTGTTAACGAGTTCACAAACTTTGTTACGAGTTTTTGTTAAATTAACTAAGTATATCTGTTGTACCGACTAACAAGGAAATTTTAACATCAGAGCTTTTAATTGCTTTAATATTCGCATTCCTCTTTTATGGAATTTTATTTTAACGCAAAATGTTAATCTTATTAATTTTGGGCTTCAGATTTGCTTTATTTTTCACACAAAAATCCCAGCTATGGATATTGAATGAATATTCTAGGTACACTTCTCATCTCATCAAGGATTCCAATCAGAAGTTTCAATCAATTATTGACTTGGCAAAAAAGAGCCCGCAGGCACTAAATCGAGGCGTATTTTAAGTTGAAAACGTTTTACTGAAAGACAAAATCTAAAGAAATGGTAATCCTATACTCGTAAGCCTTTCTGTATTGGCTCCCAAAGTAGTTCCAGTGAAAACATTAGACTGTAACCGCTTATCCCGCTTAACGGTTGTTGCGATCGCCGAAATAAATTCAACTTACCCTTGTTAGGTGGAGCTTTTGTCCAAATATGTCCCTTGGAAGAGTTTAGGTTTCTCGTTAACATATTTTCGTATTTGTTTTTTACTTTCCCTAAGGTTTTGTATGTTTCGAGTAATTAAGTGGGCAATTTATACATTTTATGTGCCGAGCTGAGGTCGTTAGAAGTCTTGTTTAATCAAATTCAAAACAGTTTCATTCATTATCTGTTTAACTCATATTAAATTTTAACTTATATAAATAACAGCTTCTGCAGTCGACGGTCTTCATTCGTACATTTCCACACATCCCTCCCCTATTTCTCACTATAAAGTTTTAGAATAAAGTGGCGGTCGTTCAGCCATTTACGCAAACGGATTACCATACAGGTTCCCGTTTTAAGCCATGCTGGTTCAACTATCGTGGAGATACGAATTGTGTGTACTATGACAATTGTTATTACGCTTTGTTATCTAGGTTTCAGAATGCTCTTTATTGTTACCACTTCCCTTTTTGTGGACTTCAAAAGTATCTCACACATGTTTGCTTCACATCCAACTCTCAAAAACAATGTTTTTGACTGTTATTTATGTTTTTTTTTCGTATCAAACAACGTGAAAGCATCATCCGGCCTTTGTCGCGGCTCGCAAACACATTAATAAATCTCCTGAATGGGTTCGGTGGCTCCGTCTACTGTCCTCTGAAGGTTAATAATATGGATAGCTTGTTTTTTTCGGCTGAAGTGAATGAAGTCTGGATAGAATGAACATAATATAACTGATAAGATACATCCACAGATAACAAGGTAATTTTCCTGTAGAATGATCGACGTAATAAAGCTTTCTCGAACGTAATTCTTATAAAATCCTAATAAATTTTAACACCCTCTTGAGAAATATTAGAAGGGTCATCTTTTTTGGATCCACACCCTTAAGGTGATTTATTGGTCATATAAAGGTAATGAGCACATTTTTCGTTTGTTTCTAGACACCGAAATCGTTTCTGTCATCTGGACGTTTAATTCTGTCATGATCATCAATTTGCGCATTCTTTTGAACGTCTACATTCATTTTCTCTGTCATAACAATGGAGGATTTCATTGTTTTTATTTATGATAAAAAAGTATTACAAATGTTGCTTTTTCTCGCTTCTTGCGCGGAATGTTTCGGCCTTATATCTAGTAGATTTATGGCAGCACTAATACTGTGCTCACGCATAATGCCAAGCGGTGTAGTTTAGCCCGCCCATGCTGCGGAAGCGCCGGAATATGCAATATTTGTGTTAGTACATCCTATTACTGTTATTATCTCCAACAGCAATTGATTGGTTTCGTAGTTACCTGTACGGCCGTCGGCAGCGTGTTCGTATTGAAGAAGCCTGCTCTTCATGGTGCAACACGTCTGCTGGTGTGCCTCAGGGTGGCGTTTTATCTCCTCTCCTCTTCGCAGTATTTATAAATACGATTTCTAGTAAACTTTATTCTTCCTACCACCTTTATGCAGATGATTTCCAAATATATACGCAAGTTTCACCAGATAAGTTGTCGGAGGCTGTTAATGCTATAAACCAAGATTTGGGACAAATTAGCGCATGGAGCAAATCATATGGACTTACGGTCAATCCTTTGAAGACCCAGGTTATTGTTGTTGGTAGCCCCCGAATGATCTCAAATATCGACTGGCTCCAGCTCCCCTAGATCATTTTCGATGGTACTGCGATACCTATAAGTGACATTGTTAAAAATTTGGGGATACACATTGACAAAACGTTGTCCTGGAGACCGCAAGTAAAGGAAGTCAGCAGGAAAATTTTTGCATCAGCTGGATCTCTACGGAGGCTTCGTAACTTCCTGCCCATTTCCACTAAAACTGCGCTTGTTCAATCTCTTCTTCTTCCAATCCTTGACTATGCCAACACCAGCTATCTTGATCTTAATGAGGACCAACTTGATAAGCTTGAGCGACTTCAAAATTTTTGTATAAGATTCATATTTGGTCTTCGCAAATATGATCATGTGTCCGAATTTCGTACTAAACTCAAGTGGTTACCTATACGACTTCGTCGGAATGCTCACGTTCTTTATCTTCTTTACAGTATCCTATTCAATCCCTCAACTCCCCACTATCTTAAAGAACGTTTTAAGTTCCTTCGTGACACACATTCGAGGCTCTTAAGGTCATCAGAAAACCTCACGTTGGCGATACCATCGCATTCCACAAATTTCTTTGGTAATTCTTTTACAGTTCAGGCTGCTCGCCTGTGGAATGCTTTGCCAGTACAAGTGAGGCGTGCTCAATCTTTGCCTATATTTAAAAAACTAGTAAAAGATCATTACCTATCATCACTGTAATTTCCGGCAGGTACATTATGTAATATTTAGACATATTGTATTGTATTTATTATGTTTATTGTATCTTATATTTATGTAGTTTTGTTATAGATATATGTATAGTATTTATGTTATGTAGTATATGTATTCTATTATGTTGTTACACTGCGTACTACCCCTCTCTTTACTTGCCCATATTGTCCATCCTAAGGTTGTCTGGAAGAAATCGCCTTGAGCGATAAGACCGCCCATTGTACATGTGTTCTATATAAGTCATATATGTTGCTATCTTCTTTTGTGTACAATAAAGAGTATTTGTATTGTATTGTATTGTACTGTTTCGTGAGTGACATTCTCGTTTTTAGACATTACATTTTAGCTACAGTAACTCATATTACCTGGTGGTAAAGCCTTTTATCATCCAATTAAGAAACTTTTCAGTTTTCATTTTAATAATCCTTTCTAGATGCCACGTATGCACAAGCGATATAAGACATGAAAAATAAATCGAGTCTTTATACTGCGGGAAATTTTGGATGCCAGCATGCATCGCTACCTAAATGGTACTTCGCATTGATATATGACAAAAGAATATATTTTATTGCCAATTTTGTGACATCTGTTTTTTATTATGCAGCTTTTGGTAACAGTAAATTGAATGGAAAGCTATTTAATGTTTGTCGTATAATATGTTAAATTTCTCTGAATAAATATGTTTTTGTAGAACTTTGGTAACTGTATACTAAACTCATGAAAGATTACTAAAAAAATTAACCGAATCAGCATTCGGTATAATGATTTTGCACATTTCGCCTGCCTCGTTAGTTTAGTGAGTGGTCGCAAGCGCGACTGCTAAGCGAGAGTTCCTCGATTCGATACCGGGTCGGGCAAAAAATGATACTGGGATTTTTCTGTCAAGAAAATTTCTCAGTAGTAGCCCGGAGTCAAGAAGTTGGCCTCGGAAAGCCGTCGGTCCTGCAGCTGATCTCTCTCCAGTCGTGTCGGATTTCCGTCCCGTTGGATTATTAGAGTGAGGGAATATGCGCAGATGGCTATCTCCGTTGAGATTGGCCACCGTGACCGAAATTCTGTCGCAAAGACATTTTCATATTTGTTTTATTGCTAACTACTAAGTAATTTATCCGAATAGTATGTTATTTCAATTCCCCGTGGTCCAGTTTAGGAATATTGAATAGACTGATGACACAAAATTGCTTTTGTTACATCATTAACGTAAATTTCCAGTGTTTCAACCGATACATCGACACAATTGACCAACTAAGCTGTCTAACGGAAATTTACGAGCACATTGTTTTCATGGCGAATGAACCTGGCTTAGCAATGTTTATAGATATTTCCCTTTATCCCTTTGTTTTTATTCGAATGCTCAAAACAACTTCATTTGTTATTCTAGCTTGATAAACACCGATCTTACATGGAATAGGAATATATTGCACGTTTTTATAAACTTATTGTATTACTAGGCACGTTTATTTACAATATATTGTTATTTCCAATAGTTCTTGCATTTTTACTATTGTTTTTATTGTTCTCATTTCTCTTCTGCAAAGTTAAATGTTTGTTTATTTCTAGACTTTATTCAAAAATCCATATTAATTCTACGGCGCCAGACCACCAACGTTTTTTGTAAAAAAGTTTCTGATAAACGACAAAATTATACATGCTACTTATATTTCATTCTCTTCGTTATACAACTTTAAATTCAATGCACATGTACTGGAAAACACTACAGTAACCACACGAAGCAATTTTTCATACAACACGTCCAAACATTTACATTGCTTTTTTGATCCTAGTCTTTTTAACGGAAGTTTATTAACATCCGACTTGTTAGCAGTTCGCTTTATTCCACTGCAGCGCTGTCAAGGCGGTATTACGCTGTCACCGACTCTCATACCGACCGACTGCATCGGGGCCGACTCAACTGTAATATCAAAAGGATTTATTAATTCACGTAATACAACGCTGACTTTATTGTTTTATCCGTCCCAACTTTGTTGCTTGTACCATTTTTTAGTTTTGCAATATCTGTCTCTAAATTGACTGGTATTTCGCCTGCTTCATTATTACTTCCCCTATTTCACATAGTATTCGATTTAGCTAATTTAAGGATACATGCCTAGATAAATAAATTGAACTATTCATCTTGTAGGTAGATAATATTGCTATTATTAATAGCCATCCCTTGAATACCGAGGGTCTATTGTTTTTACGCGATCCCATAAAGGTGTTCAATAACCTTCAGGTTACACCAGTTATACTTCATAATATAGGTAAGCACGTATTACATTATTCAACAATACAAATTGTTCCAAGGATCCTAATATCATTACTCATAAATAAAGCAGAAATATTACTGGTACTCGTAGCATAACGTATTTCTTTCCTTATTTTTATTGAGAAACAAATTAATCAGATCTTACTGATGAACCCAAAGACTTTGTATAACTGATGAACCATGAGTTTTATTTTCTATTTTTTACTTTTGACATTGGATCTATATTTTATTATTTCCTTTGACATTGTGTAATTTTTTTGACACATTTTATTTTTTGTATCGATCTTTATCAACTGTTGGTAATTTTTCTACCAACTCATGTTATTTTGACATTGTTTTCAGTTATTATTAACTGTTTATTATTAAAATTTATTCACACTTTATTAACTTTACTGTTTCGGAATTATACAATTTATTTACCTTTTTTTCTAATATTGCATTATTTTCTGTCATAGAACTGCAACGTGTATGAACTGCTTACAATTTTCTAATAGGTGTTTAAAATGTAAGTATCATGTGGCCATTAATGTTTTTACAGTAATTCTATATATTCCTGCGTATTTGTTGTCTAGCAGTATGAGTCTGTCATGCTCACTTAAATGTCATGCTGATGGTGGTGTTAGTGTCGGGTCGTTAAGTTCCCTTTAATATGGTTGAGTTAAGCGATGGCTGATGCTCGCGTCATGCTCGTGAACGGGTGCCGTCTGTCGGGACAGGTCAGCTTCTACATACTATGGCAACTCTTTTTACGTTTATTTCTAAAGGGAATATACTCACTTTTAAACTCTTGTTTATTTCTGACATTAACCTACATTATACTCACATTATTTGAATACATTTGATGTACCTAATAAACAAAAACCTATTTTAAAAAGAGTTTATCCATGGAGTTTCTTGCCGGTTCTTCTCCATAGGACCCACAATTTGGAACCGTGCAACTAGAGCCTGACCTTTCAAAAGTGCCTGTAATTAGGTTTATTTGAAATAAAAAACATTAAAATTGAAAATTGAACACCTGTGGTAATTTTTTGTAGTAATCCAATCTTAGAAATGGTATTTGTTTTCGAATTCTTCAATCACCCACAATTTCACAAATTACAGCATTCTACAATTGATTTCGCGAAGGAAACCGTCCTTAAATCTAAGTGGACACATAAAACAATAAAGTGCGTATCCGCAAGAGGATAAGATACCCTTAAACCGTAGGGTTTGCCGTTTCCAAGTTATTTATCACTAATGTTTTAGTGGGAATCGTCCAAGATGTCGCTCGTGTAGTGACAGGTAAAGGTTTTAACTCGGGATAACATTTATTTCGTAATCCCTCAACTGAAACACGGGACTTATCTACAGTTTCTCAGCCAAGGATTTGAAAAGTGCTAAGAACAGCTTAATGTCACCGGCTAATATGGACACAATATTTTACGCCAGAAAATCCGATATGACATCTCGAGTTTCGATATGAATCTTGTATTTTTAGTCGACAGATGAAGATTTAACAAATTGCTAGAAAAAATTGATCAATACCGAGTGTATTAATCAAACAAAGCCAATCAATACGCAAAGCTTTTAATGGTCTTAAAATAACTCGAACTAATTGTTAATGTACTTTTTATTGTAAATAAAGTTTCTTCTGATTGCTGTTTTAGCAAGACAATCACTCTATTTTGCTATAATCCCCAATGGGCGTCGACCAATCTTAAAATAGATTTTCTTTGCTACTTGAGCATTGTTTAAAAGAAATCCAATATCCGTTGCTACATCCTGAATCCCTTCTTAGATCATTACAGTGTAGATAATATTTTTCCTACGCTTTATAGCATTTTTGTTGCTTTTCTTTTAAGAATATTCCTTTGACTTATAGAGTACAATTTATAATCCCGGATTGTTTTTGTCATTTGATCTATTCGAGTTTAAGCAGAGAGGATTTCTTTTCGCTATATTTTGTTTCGTCTTAAATATTTTAAAATCCATCTCCGACTACGTCTGTATTGATTCTTTGTTATTCATGGCGATAGGAGTTAATGGTAAATAATGGTAGCCGTTTATAAATTACTGTTCGAAGACCAATGAATGGTATGAGCACAAGGGGTCAGTATGTCAATGTCCTGGTAGGTCAGCTATTTGTACAATTTTCCGTTTTATAAATCAACATTTTCCTTTTTAGGGTTCCGTACCCAAAGGGTGCAAACGGGACCCATGTTTTAATTGATTTTAATTTAATAAATATTGAAAATCAAGAGGGGGCGTAAATAGTGTGTCCGAAAACGTTCTCTCGATTGCTATAGTACACATTTTTGCTGGTTGGGGTATCGGGTCGATGGGTGGTACGGAACCCTTAATGCACGAGTCCGACTCGCACTTGGCCGGTTTTTCATGGTATACGATGGCGAAACGAGCTAAAGGCCTACCTGATGTTAAGCGATTACCTTTGCTCACAACGACCGAACAGCCCATAGACGCCTCATAACAGGCAACCGATGTCTGCAACACATCTATGAAATTTCACTAATGTAGGTCGCCCGTATCAAATCAGTTTCGACCATTTATATGAGCCGTCAAAACTGCCGCGTTAGTGATTAGCCAATATCCGCCTTAGGTAGGGCCAATCGGATTGCAGTACCCCGCCTCAGTTAGTGGCAGAATTTATTGTACGCATTATATTCAAGATTAGGCGTATATTGGGCTGTATGGCCGTTGTTTGCTCATAACAAATGCAATACCACCTAGGAAGCAACAGCTTAAATGGTATCGCAAGTCGCGTTCGCCAAACTGAGACATGAAGAAAAAGAAGAAGGCACCCTTCACAATAGAACACAGCAATGTAAACATTATTGTTTAAATGGCTTGCGACAGGAATAGGCGATAGTACTTCCTCGGACGGGGAATCATCCGTTACTGTGTTATAGCCACAGACCAGTAAGCCTCAAGCCTCAAGACGCCACAAACAAAGTTTAGCATGAGAACACAGTCGTAAAATGTTGGCGGGGGAACAGGGGGACGGACGGTGCGTTATGATTGGTCGGCTAAAAAGTTCGGTGGTATGATTGGTGCCGCTCGCTGACGGAGTGACGTTCCGATTGGCGGCGGGGTGTATGATATGCAGTGGTACTGCATATGCGTGGTGACCGGGGTTATCCGGCTAATCGGCGTCTAGAGGGTTACTTTTCTGTGTACAATAATAAAAAGCATTCGTATTTATACAACAAAACATTTATTAAGAGAAAACGTAATTACCGCGTTCTGGAAAAAGTACTACTGAAAATTAAAATCAAGTTAATTCCATGTCATCCCGTCAAGTAAACAGACTGCATATTCGACCCTCGCACGAAGATCTGTTCTCCATGGACCCTCGTTACTCACGCTTAATGTTAAATTCTTTTATCTACACTCGTATCGTAAAATTCGAATTATGAACTCAAAGTAATGTTATAATGACATACTTTACGCACATGCACCTGTAATGAATTTAAAAAGTTTCATTACGATACAGTTTGCTGAACAACACAATGCGGTAATTTAATTTTTTTTCCATAACCGCACACTTTAATGAGTACGCACAAAATTCAGGGTGGCGCCACTAGTCATACATTGAAAAAAATTATCATTTAAAATCGATTTTGGCAGAAGTTTGGATTGTCATATTGCTTTTAAGTTTATTTAAGTGTAAGTTTACAGGCACATTTTTTGTATGATAAAACAGAGATTGATGGAATCCTGACAAGGATAGAAAATTAGTTCCGATTATAATGTTTCCGCCAGACTATATTTTATTATCTGTGTAGGCGCGCGCTGGGGCGCGTGCGCGGCCGCGCGCCATGACCTACTGGATTTGGTCATCATTACTTGTAAATTTATTGTAATTGTTTAATTATTATGGTTTTGTATGTCTAAAGTTTTATTCTGGGCAAAAATACCTGACTACAGCAGTGATACTGAACTGAGGAGAATATGACCCCGCCTGAATTTCTGGATGCAGCAACGTAAATGACGAACAATCTTTTACCAGAAAATTCAAGAAAAACTACAACAATTTTACCAAGTTTTTGACTTTGGTGAGACATGATGTACCTGCCAAAAACCACTTACATCTTTGTAAAAACCATGTTTCTTGCTAATAAAAATCTTTATCTTTGGTATTTTATTTAAAATTGTATGAGTTTAGATAAAATAATGTATGAAACTGACATAACTAGGTATTAAAACACTCGTGTGATACTATTAAAAACCTCGCCTACGGCTCGGTTTTTAAACTCACACTCGTGTTTTAATAACCCCTATTATGCAACAGTTTCATAAACTACTATTAAATTATGACTTAATTGAATTTTCTATTAGTGATGAAGCAGCGAAGCAATACAAATGTTAATGAGTAATTCATCAGTTAAATGAAATGGTGAGACTAATTGCTTTGAATGAAATGTTGAACTTAAATATTTTCACGATGTAATTATCATAGCTGCTTCATAAGTTTATATTGTGAAATTAAGTGTATAATAAAATCGGCATTTTGAGCTGTTATGATAGGTTTACTGCAGAATTGTATTTAAATTTTCCTAAAATTACAGATGACGGTAATTTATAGTTTTTTTTTATATTATTAACGGGCTTGCGTTTGATCACCACCACACCTGATGTTAAGCGATAGTGCGGTCGACGATGGTTCACGCTTGCCCAACAAAGTTAAAAAAACCGGCCAAGTGTATGTTGGAGTCACGCACTAAGCGTTCCGTACCACCATTGTTTTATTTTTCGTGTGTAACAATAGATTATGAGCTATAATCAGACCAAGTTTGACGCTAGTACGTATGACCGTTTTTAAGATACGAGTTGGCACAAAAAACGTTAACAAACAGCATTTTCACGAAGTTTGGTTTTACTTTTCAAGTATTTGCCATGATAGAGGCATAGGCATAGAGTTGATTTCAACTGGCTACTTATTACGGTTAAAAAGATACACCCCTGTGACAGACAGGCATAGTAGGGTCCCGTTGGCACCTTGTGAGTATGGAACCTTAAAAATTAAACATAATATTTTCTTAACTCTATTATTATTTCTAGGAAGGAATTCGCAACTTTATCATCTTGAAAGTATTTTCTCAGGTCTAAATTCTAGAACCGTGCTTAAACATTAATCTAGATTCAAGAACTTCCATTCCATTCATCTACGTTGTTTTTTATTTGACGTCAATGTATAAAATTACAGTTCTTAAATTTACATTCATACTGGAATACGAACCTTAGTTAAAACCCTTGTTGACCATTATTTCAAAATCAATAATAAAGCTTATTTATTATTGAAAGCTGATAACATTATGATACTGAAATAATAATAATAATAGAATTCATATTTTCTGTCACAAATTCAATACACTCAAACCGCTACTTTGCTCCTCGATTCCTCGTTTCGCTAAGTTCTCGTGTTCCAGAAAACCTTTTAAGAATCAAGTCACTCGGAGAGGTGGAATTAAAAATAGATTTCAAGCTGCTAGCGTACTGAAAGCTATTAGATTATAATAACGGATTTCCACCTCTTTAACAACGTCTGACATAACATTTAACAATGTTATTTTAAATCTCTTTACTAATGATTCCTACGTGTTGGTCAGTGTTCGGATAAAAACTGTTTTCCTTATACTCTAACTAGGCATTAAAACTTATTGACTTCTAGTCACGGCGTTTCTTGGGGATGTTTTTCTAGTCGGGCTTATCCGTGAAAATCCGATAACAGTTACAATATTTTTGTAACTAAATCTGTGTATCTACTTGAAGTTGATGATGTCAGAACAATGATACCTATTGTTATTATTAGCAAAGAAAACTCCTAATTTGAAATGGTCTCAATTATCAGCATGATCCGAAATTAAAGCAGCGCAAGCTACGAGTATGTTAGCTAAGATAATTGCATATTCAAATTAGAAATTCATCTTGGTATCGCAGATGTTAACAATTGAGTTACCGACGTATATCCGAATTACATACTAGAAGATCTAATAACAAGACGGAAACGTGCTTGTAATGGCACTTAGCTCTTTGACTTTGGCTCACCTGGTCATAATTTAATCTGCGTCGGTGCAATATTGCAACCTTATACCTTTACCTGACAAACGGATACGGCTAACGTCTGTATAACCAGAGATATGTGGGATTCATGCTCAAATTAACATACACGTGAAGCGCTGTCAAACGCGTAGCTGAGGATGAACTGATTGAATTAAAGCGTGATTGTCGATTGACATGGATACCGGTAGAAATTTTGGCAAACAGGGAGCTTTATTGACGATAAGTTTATATTATTAGTAGTATCACATGCAACTCAAACTCACAGATTTCTACAAGTTCAGATGTATAAATTATGCGTTTCTATCGATATACGCTAGTTTGCCTTTGTGATCGATTTGATTTATTAAGATTTTCGTTGGTAAAACGTTATTACACTCACACTTATTATCTTATTACGAAGAAATGCTACGAATTACAGTCGTGAAGTTATCGATAACAGTAGAACTGATATTTCAAATATTAATTTGGTCCTTAAAAATAATATCAAAAAAGAAAACCTTTTATGTTTTGAGTTAATTCATACAGTATCTCTTTACCTCGATCAAGAGAAGTACCTATTAAGTGGCCATCATATCGTCATATGTATTGGAAACTCGATATTGGCTCCGGCTGGGCTCAGTGGAGCATGACATTAATCTCAAGTTTCGAATAAAAATATTGGGTCATCGCATCACGAAATAGGAAAATAGGAATAGTATACATCGTGGCTCGTAGTCGGGTAGGTCACTTGAATACAATACCAAACCCACCTCACTATCTGATTTGTATACGAGCGTTTCAATACACTCAAATGGATTTCTATACATGAATTTGATATACAGTACAGAATAGTGCATTTATTTTAAAGAATCCTTTGATCTAGAAACACATCATCATTTCAGCCGAAGAAAGACGTCCACTGCTGGACATAGGCCTCCTCCAAAAGAGGGGCCACAATCGCCACGCTTGGCAGGCGGTTAGGCGATCGCAGTTGGTTGGTTGTCCTATTGTTGTATTGTTGTTGTTGACCCTCTGGTGAATCCCTGAGTCGCAATTATGGTGCAGAAACATAACTTATTCATATTGTCTTCCTTCACAATATAATCAAATCCCCATATGGTGCGGTTGCCTGCAATTTTGAAATGTTTGAAGCGCACATCTGCAGCACAGCGGCTTAGGAATCGTAATACTACATAATAAGTGCAGCAGATTAATTATATTGTATTCCAGTACCGTGAAAGCCATTACCTTGACTACCGTGAAAGCCATTACCTTGACTGTTAGCACTTGTGAATAGTTAACATTTGTTGCTTTCTAAGCTTAAACAACTCCTGCTATCAATACAATTATTAAAAGAGTATTTTCAATCAAATTATTCGTTACTTTGCTATTCACAGATTGTATAACGAACGGAATTGTACCATTGAATTAATACGATTATAGTCAGATGTAATTTCATCAACAATACCTTTGTTATCAGAGCAAACTGAGTCTGATACAACTTTGTTTGGACCCTCTGTATTATCGAGTATTGTTCGATTTAATAGCATTATTTGTTTCCTCTGTACTATATGTTACAAGTAAATCAATGTAACTATGCTTATTTACTGTCGTATTTATTACAGTTTCCTTACTTACTACCTAAATAATGGTAGCATGATCAAACTTTATTTTGTTTACTTTATTTTGTTTGGAGTCCACTTTATTTAGTCTTAGAAAATATTTAATTGCGATAAACTACTTCAAATGATTCACCTTTATGTCTCAATATTTATTTCATGAAATCTTTAATTTTTGGTCCCTCAAGGTTTATCTTGTTATTTGTTATAAGTACTTCTTAATCCGTCAAATCCCTATTTATAACAATTCGTGCCGAAATATCAATCTGTATGTTAATTTTCATATCATCTTCGCACGTATCGTCACTTTTACAGAAAGCTACCAAATCTGAAAATTAAGCGTCAAAATGGATTAGAGATATTCTCATACAAGCGTAGGCAGAGTTGCGGTGAAGCATTAGCACGTAGCTGAGGATTATCTATGTTTTATCAAAATATACAGCTCGCCTACAACAATAGTGGCGCTGCACAGTTACGGCATTACCATACGAATGGGCACTGCTGTTTTTGTGATAGGATAGGAAATAGTGTAGCAGCGAGAAAGAGAACTTTGCTTAGCTGTTACAATTGCATTTACAATTTAGTTTTAATTTATTCAGACGTTTTAGAAATAAAACCTATTTGCAAGTTCCCAGGTGAATAAGTTTTTAAGAAACTAGAGTCTATTTTCTTTCTTCCTTTTCTTAGATTGAATATGTAGTAGATGCAAGTCTTAACCTCGCTTTTTAATTACTTAAAGTGTTTTAAGCTGTAAGCAATCATTCGCATCTTAACTTATTCTTTGTGGAATTTGCGGCCAAATTACGCTAACAAGTTTTGATCATAAAGACATAATAATTTGAACTAAAACAAATTATGGTTCGTACAACTGTGACACATAATTTAAGGGTGCTTTGAGTAACTTTACTTTTGTACAATTACTGCATTATATTAACATATGCCTGTAATTCTTAATAATGCTGTCTGCAGTCAAAGTCAAGTGCGCACCATACGTTATTGCTTGACATTCAAAGGATAATTCAAGATTAAACTAAAATTAGCTCTGAAATTTCTGATTGCCTTTGATGCTGAAAGCATTCCAAGCGGTTCAGGAGAACTACCTACATAGTACATATACCTCACTTATGGGTTCTATAAATAATTGAGGAATTTGTATCGACACAATTTCGGAATTGCTTCACGTAAAAGGATTAAGATAAATTCATTTACTTGCGCTATCTCTTGTGTAAAGAATAAAAATCATTTTTGAACCTGTAAAGTGTAAAATGATACCGAAATACGTATTTCCGAATCATAAAATCTGTAACATATTACAACACTTTAATCACGCTCTGAATTGCAGATTTTGTCAGCAATACTGGCAATACGTTAGTTTTTTCTAAAATTTATGGGCTGTAGCAATTAATACGGATTGAGAGAGATCCCGCTGCTTTTTACCGTTCACGATTGAAAATCTGAGGCAAATTTGTTTCGGACACATTTGGCGGATTACGGATCTGACGCAATATCGGCGCCGGTTGTTGGGGATATTCCAGTAGTCGTCCACGAGCGTATACCAAAAGCACTTATACGTAAAATGAAAGAGGTCTGGAGTAAATTGGTGTATGAAAGCAGAAAATATTTTAAATGTTATAAAATTCCGTATGCAGCAAGGGATTAATGAATTGAACTTTGACATTAAAATGTTGAAAGGCGAACGTGAATCTCAAAATACAGTTACCTATAGGATTGTTTAAATGATTACATTTCTAAAACTCCTGATTTTGGAGAAGTGTTGATATAAATTTCCTCATGAAGAGATTTAATTCCCAAGATCAATCTGTAACAATATGAAGTATTTGTGTTGTCAATGTTATTATTCGTAACCTCAATATATTATTTTCAGGCCCTACTCCAGGCGCATGATGTGGTCGCCCGTGAGGTGTACGGCGAAGAGTCTCTACGAGCATCACCACCGCCTGTCAACGGACGCACCACCGCGCCTCCGCCTGAAGACGAGGACGATACCGAACCGGAGTTCGAGAACGTGACCAGGGTGCGCCTCGTGCAGTTCCAAAAGAATACTGACGAACCGATGGTAAGGATTTCCAAAATATACATTGCTTACGTCCGAAGAATAAGACTTTTGTATAGGGGACTTAAGACACCGATATTATTAGTGACGCTTCATAAAGCTGTAAGTCTCTTAAAGGATCCATCAAATTACGGCACAGCTATCTAAGAAAATAGCCGTATCATATTCTGAAGAAAAGCTAGTTTTAGAACCTACGTAACATAAGAGGCCTTTTACGTTTCACAGCTGTCTCACTATAGCACTTTTTAAAGATTTCAAGAGATTTTAGGTGAAATTGAAAAATGTATTCTATTAATATCAGTCAGGGTAACATTACGAATATTTGAAACAATTTTCGTCTTGATTTGTTACTAAGAATGAAGAGCAAGAGAAAAAAAAACTTTGTTTTGTTTTTTTTTTCATATAAATCACGTAGGTATGGAAATAAAACCATTGTTTAAATATTTGTGTTGACTAGGTAATAGATCTGTGGTGTTGACACTCTGAAGGATGTTTATAGAATACATTTTTAAATTACGCCTAATATATTTTTAAATATTCCAAAAAGGCTTCTTCTTCTTCGTCGTTTCGCTCTTGACAGAGCGGTCGTGGTCATCATGTACTATTGCCGGGGGCTGCTGTAGCTTGCCAAAAAGGCTTAAATACCTCTTAAATCAGAACCAACTTTAATATCTAGTCATAACGTATAGATAATTCCAACGTCCTTTTTATCATCAGAACCGCAACTGAATAACACATGAGACGAGAGTTAGTAAACACGACTGTTGACTGAGCTTTGTGTAGTAAGTAACAGGTGCGTCAGCTTAATCGTTGCAGACCAATGATCAGCACAATTTCTGCGAACCATATCCACGTGTTCTTCTATCTTCATAAACATTGCTTATCTATCTCTAAGCATTTTTATAACCAGGCTGACTGGTGTAGAAGTTATTTTACCACGTTTTAATTAACTCGCTTTCAGTCTTGTCTGTCTGTTTGGTAAAAAATTTGCAATTGATTTTAAACTTAATTCCCGATGAGCTAGAGATTTTGAACTTTAAACAGCTCAGAATTCGATGACAATGTAATATTAACTCGCTTTCGTTTTTGTTTATGGTTTTTTTAATAAATAAAATTTTTAATTCATATATTTATGAACCAGAAATTAAGTTTCTGTTGTATTGGATATCGCCTGTGTTATTTCAGTGCCAGGTTATTTTAAGAAACTTGAACATAGTAAATGGTTAATCGAATGCTTTTTAATAAGATGTTAAAATCAATAAAATAAAACAAAACTTATCGACATAGAATTTAAAGAAGAACCTTGTTTATTTTATAAATAATCCAAGTTTACAACTTTTTATTTACAAAGTTTAAAAAACCCGTGATTTAATCTCAAAAAAAGTGTAGAATCAATAGATTTTTTAAATAGTATTACAGTTCTTACTAAACGACCAACGCACTAACAAACTAAAATTCAATTCACAGGGCATAACACTGAAATTAGCAGACGATGGGCGATGCATCGTAGCCCGCATCATGCACGGTGGGATGATACACAGACAGGCGACCCTGCACGTCGGGGACGAGATCAAAGAGATCAACGGCACGCCAGTCGCAAACCAGTCGGTTGCTCAGCTACAGAGAATGCTGGTACGTCCTTTGATAATGATAAAATTAAAGTACGAAAATGGTATCTGAGTAGAAGATGAATAATTATTTCGCCATTAAATAGTTGATGATATTATCTACACCGATGGCGATGCTTGGGGGAGGCCTATGTCCAGCAGTCGACGTGTTTTGGCTGAAATGATGATGATGATGATGATCTACACTGATAAAAAGTCTGGCATTATCCTAATACAACGCAACTACGCGAACATCGCAAGCTCGCGCTAACAGATCGTGACATGACATTATCGCGCGAATGTTAATTAGGACACCAATTCGACACCTGGGGGTCTACTCGCGTTTTACGAACGACAAACGAAGTACGAACTTTCGTTCCGACTGTTACTTACATAATAAAGATAGGCACATAAAAAGGCACAATTAAGACAGACTACGATTCATAATCGTACACAATTTACCGGAGATGAGAAAAACAAACGTCAAAACACGATCATCGCATGCGATAAGGGAACGATGGTTTACCGGAGTAGCAAATTGTGCGATGAATCGTACGATTTATCGAATATCGTCAAACGGGAGTAGACCCCCAGTACGTTTGATCGTGGGCTCGTACAAACAAAATTCGTTTGAACTTGCAATTGTCGCGTTGTATTAGGCGTTCTAAATTGGCAATGCAATGTATTTGTTCATGACAAAATTCACAAACAAAACTCGCGCGTACTTGCGATATCACGTAATCGCGTTGTATTAGGACAACGCCTCACTATATTGTTAGCTAATAATTTTTGAAGAATGAGAAGATACAATTTTATTATTATTATGAAAGAGTAAACTAACCAGTCAGCTGAAAATGTATAGAGGTAAATTTCAGGAAAAAACCTGTAATTAATGTTTAAAATATTGCATAATTTTGATAGAAAAAACATCATTAATAATTCTGATTTCTAATGGATACTAAATATACCTTATGGTAAATTACCAGGTACATCGATGTTTTATCTTTATAATAATTTATTCCTAGTATTTATGTAACATAATGTAGATGCATACGATACTTTGATGCAACTATCATGTCATCCATATTTACAATGTATCTGTGTTTTACTGTTATTTTATTGGTTACAAATGAAAATTTACAGCGCGAAGCTCGTGGATCGGTGACATTTAAGATCGTGCCCTCATATCGCTCGGCGCCACCACCCTGTGAGGTAACACCTACTATATATCTTATCTAATGCTCAGAAGTATTTGACGATATCCTTCGGTACATCCCATGTTTTTGTGTGTGGTTTTAAAAAGTAGATGTAGCCAAGTTAGTATTAATACTAGTTTGAAATAAACTCGATAAAAATATACATAAATATTGATTTGCAGTTAACACAATAGATAGTAGTGTGATTCTAACGCTTGTTTTTACAATAAAATATATAGCAAAAAAAAGTCGACAAGCGCACACAAATTCTTCAATGCTTGTCTCGAAGCATATAACAATTGGTATTAAGATAGAAGAAATTAAAATTTTGTATTTTTGTTCTAACTAGCTTTTCCGGATAAAGCCTTCGCCCGTGCTAGTAAGTAGCGAGACCAGACCCGTTGCTACTTTGTGATGTTTATGTTGTTCTTTATTGTTGTGTTATCTTATGTTATTGTATTGTCACCTGGGCATGGCTGCGTTTCCACGCGATCTCCTCCGTTTATGTGCGCTTGTTGTTCTTTTATCATCGCTCCACTCTCATCTCACGTCACTTTTTCACATTTCATCTGTTTCATTATGTTTGTTTTTTTTTGGCTTTTGTTTCTAAAATATTATTAACAGCTACTAAATCGGCAATCATACCTGTATTATGATAATTTTATTATCATTCATTGCTAGCATCTTGAATTCATTTAGCATCATGGCCTTGACTTCTCATTTTTTCATATTTATGTAGTCCCATATCAAAATCTTCATTAATCGTATTTATTGTTGTATCCAACTAAAGCAAAATTTTAATTTTTTTCTGTGATTGTGTTCCAGATTTTTGTGAGAGCGCAATTTGATTATGATCCATTAGAAGATGAATTGATTCCCTGTGCTCAAGCTGGTATCGCTTTCACCGTTGGTGATATACTGCAGGTACCTATAAACAATATAATTTATTAACGCGGGTACGCGGTGAATCATGGGCTCAAATAAAATGTAACAAAAAGCGAGTTAACGGACTTTAAAGCAGGCAATCTGATATATTCAGATATTCTAAATGTCTCACTATGCGGATTGTCCTTGCAAAAGCTAAGCAAGTTTAAATATTTGAGCCTTTGGGTCACCGAAGCAGACCTTAGAGATAATTGTGACATTGAGAGGAGACGTAGGTTGCTGCCTGTCCGTTGTAACATTATTATTTTGAGGAAAGAGGTAGGGTTCTTGAACGCCCCTAAGTCACTGCGACCTAACAAGATCTATTGTGACGCCTCTTGCAGCATTACAGCACTTCCCCAAGCTGTCAATCATAAAGTTGACTATGACCTTGGGGGAGGAGGATTTGATCTCCTGCATTGAGATGACGTGGCCTCCAAGAAAACCGTTGTAACATGCTGGCCCGCAAGATTTGTACGATGTACGAAACCAGTCAAAGTAACATTGTTTAAAGCTTACTGCCAGTCTTTCTTCACGTGCAGCTTGTGGGTTAATTTCACTCAGCGGACATGAGTGTCCTGTATGTCCAATATAATAATGCACTGACAATACTGCTGCAGCTGCCGTGGCGCTGCAGTGCGTCAGGGATGTTTTCTGAAACTAGTATTGATGGTTTCACCGCTATCATTAGAAAAAGGTGTGCCTCCCTAATAACCCGTCCGCGGCAGTTTCAAAATCCTCAATGTATACGTAGATCACTGGGTTTCTCTCCACACTGTATTTTAAATTGTATCTGATTTTTAAGTCCATACTTACTAAAAGATATTAAGTAGGTAAATTTTTACTAACAATATTGACTCTGTCTGAAAATAAACATTATTATTGTTAGATATAGTACAGAATTCCATATAAAATTTGAATTTTTGAGAAAAACTTTGTTTGTAAGA
The DNA here is from genome assembly GCA_949699075.1 of Asteroscopus sphinx. Taxonomy (NCBI): domain Eukaryota; kingdom Metazoa; phylum Arthropoda; class Insecta; order Lepidoptera; family Noctuidae; genus Asteroscopus; species Asteroscopus sphinx. The sequence goes on from OX453013.1 coordinate 22,180,105, forward strand.
TTCGATTTTACCTGAATCAATAGTTTGCATAGTATTGAAATGAATGAATTTATGGCTATTTTAATGAACTTCCAGATCATTAGCAAAGATGACTCTCACTGGTGGCAAGCACGCAAAGATGCATCCGGTGGTTCAGCAGGTCTTATACCAAGTCCTGAACTCCAAGAATGGAGAGCAGCTTGCGCTGCTGCCGAAAGATCAAACACTGACCAAGGTAATGTAGTTTCTAGTACATTTGGTATGGAACCCAAGGTATCAGTTCGCGTCGTTCCGAAGGTTTTAGAAACTCTAATGTGCGAAAATTTGCGCTTTAAATGTTAGAAATGATTTTTGTTTGTTTTGTTATTTTTATTTGGATGGTCAGCGTATAAAAGTATTTCATGATCCATGAAAATTTATGTTATATTTATCATGTTTAGTTTATGCAACTATGTGTTTAGCGGATAACATTTATCGAATGTGAATAGAAACTCGACAAAATATTCGTCATTTGTTGCTATGTTTGTTTTAGATGCATTTAATTTGTGTCGCATTTAATAATTGTCTTTTAAATGTGATCTTCTACTAGATTCTTGGTTTAAAATGGTTACTGATATATGATTCAAAATTATATTGGAACAATTATGTATTCAATCCAATTGGCAGACGTCTTTAAAACACGGATTTTCAGTAACCGTTAAAAAGTATTAAATGAATAACCTTGTTATTGTTATCAAACATCTGTCCTTCTTTCTCTATTTGTTTTTTATATTAACAGCCCTTGATTCATACCTTGAACTGATATGTCAAGTAGCTTTATATTATTGCCATTATCCACCTAACTTACATTAATTTCGTGTTATGCTTTCAATTTCATCATTGGACGAAGCAGTCGGTATGTAAAATTGCTTTTTCTTCCTATTTTTATGAGTAATACAAGCTCCCGTGTACCATAATAATGTGCTATTGAAAGTGTACCGATACCAATTCTGCATGGTACAATACTGGGCTAAAATTTCCCCATAAAGTAGAAACACAAAATTATTTGAACCCCCGAATATGTATTACCCATGTAATGTGTGCCAATTCCCGTAATTAAAAAGGTTCAAAATATAGTTCCTAACTAATCTCAATGCTTTAAATCTCAATCTCCTGACAGTAGATGTTCCTGTTTGCCATTTATTTGTGACGCTTAGGTCATTAATGTCGCCAATAAAAGGCAATCAGAAACATTACTGTCAGGAGATTGAGATTTAAAGCATTGAGATTAGTTTGGAACTATAATTTGAACGTTTTTAATTACGAGAATTGGTCTTCTGATGTTAAACCCGCTCCAAATGTTAGTAGCAATGGAGATCTGTGTAGAATAACTATTGATAAATAACCAATTATATCTATCCGTATTACAAAGGGAGTTTGTGTAACCCTAATATTATGTATTTCCGTTATTGGGAAATGTTTTGTCAAAAGTACCAATTAGTCTTTAAAAAAACAAGTGTTCAGAAAACATTCTGCCCATCATTCAGGACCTTGTCATTCATTTTCATTATCATTCCTTCATTATCATCTTTGAAACTGCCTTGAATAGTTATAGTAGATAATATCAAATGGCCTCTCCACTACTAGAACAATCAAGTTTCTCAACTTGGATACTTACTACACAAATAGTTACGACATAGCAATTACCAATTTATGACCAAACTTATGAATATAACTCGCAGATATAGAGTAAACTTGATTTTAGATAAACTTTATCGTTATTAGCTTGAAAATATTTTTTACTGAAACTGGAAAACGGACAAAGTAAAGAACTTATGAATGCTCAGCATTAAGAGACTCAAGTTTAAGCTTCCGATGCGTAGAAAGCAGATCGGTAATGGTGTAGTTTCTAGTCTGTGTTGCACTATCCTAGACATAAATTTATAGGCGATGTACCGCCAGACTAAATGCGCGGAACTTTCGTAAAGTCAAGCAGAGTCAAGCGCATAGGTATCGACATTTTAATGGTATAGGATGGCGAAACACGCTAAAGGCCCACTTGATGATTAGCGGTTACCGTTGCCCATAACACTGCAACGTGGTCGCTCACAATGGGCCTGATAAGAAGGCTCAAATTCACTCAAAGGGCAATGGAGAGGGCTATGCTCGTAGTGTTCCTGCGTGATCGAATCAGAAATGAGGAGATTCGCAGGAGAACGAAAGTAACCGACATAGCCCGAATTATTGCCAAACTTAAGTGGCAGTGGGCGGGGCACATTGCTCGCAGAACGGATGGCCGATGGGGCAGTAAAGTTCTGGAGTGGCGACCGCGTACTGGAAGGCGCAGCGTGGGTAGGCCCCCCACAAGGTGGACCGAAGACCCGGTGAAGGTCGCGAAAATCCGCTGGATGCGGAAGGCACAGGACCGGTCGTTGTGGCGATGCTTGGGGGAGGCCTATTTCCAGCAGTGGACGTCTTTTGGCTGAAATGATGATGATGATGATGATAACACTGCAATACCACCTAGAGTGTTGCCTACATGATATTGCAAATTGCGTTCGCAAAACTGTAATATGAAGATGGAAAGTCTCATGTCATTGTAATTTCACCGGCATCCGTACCCTACGCATCGAAACTCAGCAATGCAAGCATCACTATTTGGCGGCAGAAATAGGTACGGTGGTAGTACTTCCCCGGACGAGCTCGTTCAGAAGGAGCTCTACCACAGAGGAACTAATAAACGATGGTCATAAAACCAGAATATGTCTTGTATAAATCTTACATACTAAGCCAGTTCAGATTATAATTGCCATTGACATGCGGTTGACGTACTAACATACTAAGCCCGCATAAACATACTAGCTATGGGTAAGACCATATAGTTACAGACTTACAAGCAGCTCGCTAAGCTATAGAGACACTATTCAATCCGCTTGGTAAGGTCCAACCAACTTTTGACAAAATACTATCCAATGCGTGTAACCCAAATCGTGTAGATCCGTTATTACCATCCGTTCCGTTTGCATGAACCGTGTTGTAATGTTGTGCGGCTAGGAGCCGAAGGGTGCGTGTCCCATACCGACGGTTGTGAGAACACAGGTATTATTCTATATCCTTCGTTTATAGTTTATTTTATATTTTCCATTTTGCATTGAAATGATACTGGTTTTACGAAAAGATGGGGGTCATAGAAAAAGTAAGATGCAGTGAGTTTAGTATCACTTGAGCTCTTTTCGGCAGTGTTGGTTGATTGTTCTTTAGGTGACTTAAGATTACAATGTATTGACCATAAAGTTTTGATGCTCACCCGTTTTTCAACATTGTTGATAATGAACGTAAATGTTGCAGGAGACAATGTAGCTATCAACCTTGCAACATGAATTTTACCAGCAACATATTTTACCTGGGTCCCTTCTGATGCTATCGTGTTGCTCAATAAAATTTTACCGTAAATTCTTGACTTGAGCGCTGCCTGCGCTACAAAATCTGTGTAAAAAGCCTTTCCAAGTGAAATACTTGCATCGTTTTGTAGAGTTAATAGACTGAATATTTTGGATGTTCTCTTGCGACTATTGTTGTCAAACCCAAAAATACCTCGAAATATTTCGTGAAACTAGTTTTATTTCAGGTATTGCCTTGAGCTTTCATTTTCTTTGTATTAGCTATATTGGTATAATTATATTGTCTGAAATCCATTTTTATAAACATTATTTAGATATATTTCCTAAGAAGTTTTGTCGTAGTAGAAATTATAATGAGTTAAAAATAACAACAGAGTTGAAATTATAACAGACTTTTTGGAATTGACGACGAATTAAGTCACGTTGCATATTGTGATTAAAATATTTAAGGCAACTTTCAGGAATATTTAAACATAGTATGATGCAAATCTCAGTTTAAAAAGGTCTAAAATATCAGTTTTTAGTCTGGATGATGATTTTATACTTAGTTTCGCTTCGAAATATTTTTGATGACGATAAGTGCTTCTTGGGTGATGCACAAAACTGCTGTTACATAATTAATTTGTTAAATTATGCATGTATTCTAAATTCGTTTTCAATTTGTTTACTTTTGATTACAAAAATGTTTTTAAAAGAGCACCTAATATAAAAATAAAGCATGTTTTAACGCAGTAAAACTAATTACTGAAATAAATAGAAAAATAAAATTGGCTTTCAATATATTTTTTGTTGCAACTTTTTAACAAGTCCTCTGTTACACGAATTGATTTTTGTTTTATCTTAATTTTGTTACAGTGAACTGTTCTATATTTGGACGCAAGAAAAAGCAGTCGAAAGATAAATATTTAGCAAAACACAACGCTGTGTTTGATCAACTAGACGTCGTCACCTATGAAGAAGTTGTCAAATTACCAGGTAGATTCATCTTGTTCTCTATCGTAAATCTTCAATATTATTTAAGCGCTTATTACATTACACTGAAATGATGAGCTCGTGGCGAAGTAAAAACCGCGCGGATTGTACGATCTGCGACGTTAAGCTGCGCTTGCCGCGGTCCGTCTGTGGATGGGTGACCGTTCCGTTACACATCGAGATCCCTCCGTGTCTCGGAGAGCACGTTAAGCTTTCGGTCCCGGTTGTCATACGAATATACGGCAGTAGTTACGGGTAGTCAGAAGCTTAAAAGTCTGACAACTGGTCTAATTTCCGAATGTCAGTGTTACCCAGTAAATGGGTTGCGGGGGTCCTATGGCAGTCATTCCGTGTAAAATAATGATGTCCAGCCACATGTGGTTAGACTGGAAGCCGAACCCAATATAATTGGACGTACGCATGTCACGTGCGTACTATCTACGCACATAGCGAGCTAGCAATCGGGTACAAACCGTGCTCGTGAACAAGTTTAACCTCTTGTTAGTCGGGCCCTTAGTCTATTTAGTTTAATCATCATCAATCAGCCGAAAGACGTCCTCTGCTGGACATAGGCCTCCCACAAGCATCGCCACAATGACCGGTCCTGCAGTTAGTTTAATCATGTGCTTATTATTTGCAGCGTTCCAAAGAAAAACAATCGTACTTCTGGGTGCCCACGGTGTTGGTCGACGTCATATAAAGAACACGCTCATCGCGCGTCATCCTGATCAATACGCTTATCCTATACCACGTAAGTTCACATATTCGTTCTTTGTAAACTAATCTTTATATTAGTTACAATAAGATTGAAATTAGTAGTTCAATCGATTATGATCATACTACCTTGCACTCACTAAAGAATGTGCCTTGTGTGATAGTCTCAAAGATCGAACATAAGTAGATCGTTTGTATGTTGAATTCTATAATTTAATGAGCAACATTGGATAAAATTAAAGACCTCCGTTACTAAATATGATGCAAATACCACACAGTTTTGCATAATAGTAGACCCTCCCAAACGTTAGTCACAAGCTAACATAATATATAGATGAATAATCTTAGGGAAAGAATCCATAAACACTGATTCGCGTCGTGCATTCCTGCGATATATGAATGATTTCCATAGTTACCCCATGGTATAATAAGATATTTCACCAGGTATTCTCTTCCCGCAATGACAGCGCGATGCCTCCAAGCTACGTCACGATCAGTGCTCCCATTGATTGATATCTTGAATATACTTAAGGAGATTTTTGTTCATAATGAATATAAAATAAATTCCTAACGAGCCTAACTATTTGTTATCTCGTGTTATTCATCTATTTAGTTAATAAAGGAAACTATATTAAATTACTAGTTAAAAAGTGATTCTTTATAGAAGAAAGTAAATGAAAAAATGCATTTTGCTCGGGTAATTTATTTTCACAAAGTGGCAGCACATCAAACTGACAAGTGTCACGCTAACAGCCCGCTATTGGCTCCACGGCCGATGACGTAGTACGGAGGCAATCACGTGACCTAGCTGTCACGGGAAGAGACTACCTGGTGTTAATATACCATGGGTTACCCGAACTATGGCCGGCAAGACGCCTAGCCGTACGAAATCGCATCGCATCGCAACGCATCGCAGCAATTCGTGTCGCAATTTTTTCGTATTGCAAATTCGCATAGTGCCGATTCGCAGTTTTGTGTTTTGAAACTAAGACAAGTAGATAAAACATTCGTATTTTTTTCCTAATTTCAGATACCACACGACAACCGAAAGCTGATGAAGAAAACGGCAGACATTATTACTTTATTACTCACGAAGAAATGATGGCCGACATAGCTGCTAACGAATATTTGGAATATGGTTGTTAATATTTTTTCCTATTTTTTCATGTTGTCCGCCTGATGTATTGTGATACAAAATTTAGGCAGTGTTTGTTAGAGGGTCTGAATTCGATCCTGGCCCGCACATCAGGGGCCTTACTCCCGATTGGATGGAGTGCTGTATCAATCGAATTTGAATTCGAGTTAGTGTCAATTCGTACTGCACTCCTCTAGGAATGCATATTAGCTCGATTTGGTTCAGAGCTCGAATCAGTCGGGAGTAAAGCCCCTGGCTCCGAATTCATGTGCGGATCAGAATTTAATTATCACTTGCGTTAACGGTGAAGGAAAATATCGTGAGGAAACCTGCACACCTGGTAGAGCTCTTTAAAGTTCTCGATAATGTGTGGCAAACGCAGCGTAGGGCGCCCCCCTGCCAGGTGGACCGACGACCTAAAGAACTTGGCTAGGGGGGCTGGATGCGGAAGGCAGAAGACCGAGTGTTGTGGCGCAACTTGGGAGAGGCCTATGTCCAGCAGTGGACTGCGATAGGCTGAGTTGATTGATTGATTGTGTCTAACAACTCGCTTTAGGCCAGCGTGGTGGACTAAGAAGGCAAAGGCGAAAGCCTTCTCATGCTGAAGAGAGGCTCGTGCTCAGCAGTGGAACAGAATAAGCTGATTTATTAAAATTATATTAAACTCTGAGTCCTTGAGTGGAGACCGCGAATCGGCCAACGCAGCGTAGGGCGGCCCTCGCCAGGTGAATCGATGACCTGAAGAAGGTGGCTGGGGGGGACTGGATGCGGAAGGCAGAGGACCGAGTGTTGTGGCGCAACTTAGGAGAGGCCTATGTCCAGCAGTGGACTGCGATAGGCTGAGTTGATGTTGATGATATAAGACTGATTTTTATGTGTAAAAAATGACCAAGATTTAATAAGAAGATAGCCATTTCTGACTTTCATAAACCCGATTTTTGTTCTTCCTTTTCGCTTATTGCAATAACTCCATCACTTTTTGCATGAAAAGAAAAGATCGTGTGTGCAAATGCTTACGCCAGAGATCCTACGATTTTTGATATGGCTCTTCGGAGACAAGACTAACATGGGTTAAATTCAGTTTTGCTTAGCGACATCTTAAGCTATCGCTGTCAGACGATGACGCATCTGCCGTCATCAGCATTCCAAATGGCGTTGTGTCATGTGGCATCACTTAAAAATATAAATATAGAGTTGTTATAACAGCCAATTCGAGAAGTGCAGTCTGGCAGTAATGTTTTGATATAATAATGAGAACTTATTTAAAAAGTATTAACTAAAATATTAATTATAAATATGTTACTCACAATTCTGTCGACAACAGGATTTTTTAATCATAGATTCGGAACCAATGCTCTTTGCAACTCTTTAAAGATATTTTACAGTTCAACCTTCTGTAGAAAAAATGCTCAAAAAAACCGCGCGTGGTTTCGATTTTGTTGAGCATTTTTTCTCGATCATACTCGAATATTTCACTTGTCTCCGACGTGTCGTACCAAAAGCCAACAGCTGTACATAATATTCACCACTTCATACATACTTTTAAGGTACCCACGAAGACGCGATGTACGGAACAAAGCTGGAGACGATTCGTCGCATCCACTCGGAGCGTCGCATCGCAATACTGGACGTCGAAGCTCAAGCGCTGAAGATACTTCGTACTGCAGAGTTTGCGCCTTACGTCGTATTCATAGCTGCACCGACGCTCACCAATATGGCTGATGTGAGTAAAGAAATAGTTCCGTGTGGTGCCAAACACAAATAGCACCCACGGTTGGCAGATTGGGGTTTTTTTTTCGAAATTTTAGGGGAATATTCGTTCTTGGAGACATTTTTGGGGAAATTAAATCCTTGGGGAAATGTTTGGGGAAAGGAAAATACACAGATTAACGCATTGACGCATAACGATCGAAACATAATGATGTAAATTGTGAAAACATGCGAAACCTGCTGTTGGTTCGAATCCCGCTCGTGAGCATTTCTCTTTCGTATTTCATTTCAAACAGTTTATATCTTTATAGTTTTAATATTTTTACATTTTGCCAGACACAAATAGCACCCACGGTTGGCAGATTGGGGATATTTTTCAGAAAAAATCGTTCTTAGAGAATTTTTGGGGAATTTAAATCCTTGGGGAAAATGTTTGGGGAAGGAAAATACACAGACTTAACGCATTGACGCAAGAGGATCGAAATATAATTATATAAATTGTGAAAACATGCGAAACCTGCTGTTGGTTCGAATCCTGCTCGTGAGCATTTCTCTTTCGTATTTCTCTTCAAACAGTTTATATCTTTATAGTTTTAATATTTTTACATTTGTTTTATTTCTCTCTGCGTCTTTTTCGGTCTATCTGTTTGTATAAAAAAAATGGGGAAAAATGTAGCAAAACATCATTTTGGAGAAAAATTTATGAATATGGGGAAAATTCAGAAACTCGATTAAGCAACTCTGATAGCACCACCCCATTTCTTCTCGTGGGTGTCATAAAAAGTGACTACGAGGTTCACCAGAGGATGGGCAGCAACGTTCTCTGAGTATTTATTCAACCAACTGCGATCGCCAACCCGCCTACCAAGCGTGGTGATTATGGCATACCCTACCCCTTTTGGGAGAGGCCTATGTCCAGCAGTAGACGTCTTTCGACTGAAATGATGATGATAAGTTTGTGTTTTTATTTTATTCAAAAAGGTACTTTTTTGGCAAGATTTCGTTATCGCGATAATGTACTTGGCATCAGCGGTCCATAGAATAATTCTAAAACTACGATATTTATTTAATTCATAAACAATCCTTTAAGGGATGATTGTTCTCATCAGCAGCAATTCTCAGTAGCAGCCCGGAGTCTGGAATTGTGTCCGGTCAATGGCAATAGGCTCGCCCCCTATTACATGGGACTATAACATAACTGGCGAAATGTGGGTGTACTATTACACCTCTGTCTACCCCTTCGGGGAAATACAGGCGTGATGTTATGTTATGTTATGTTCTCATCAATTTGATCAAGTTTTATTACGACGTTGGCGTTGTATCAATTCGTCGGCTTTCAATTAGCAAAAAAAAAACATCGGTTTCATCAAAAATGTTGCCTGTACTAGACCAAAATGTATGGGAAACTTAGTTGATGAGTATTCAGCGAGTTGTAATTTTTTTACTGATGGGGCGCCACTTTTTTTTTTTTTTTTTCAATTTATTTAACTTAAAAACATACACAAAAATGATTATAAAAACATCACAAAAACCTTACACAGGTTTGTCTGGATGTTGAGACACTGAGTTTTAAAAATAGGTAATTCATACAAGTATCAGTAATTAATTTGCAATAATAAGTAATGCGTAGGTAGACACAAAAACATTGAAGGAACGTTTTAGATAAGCAGCCCGACACGGGGCGCAGATGGCCGGCCGAAGCGAAGCAAATGGAATGGACGGTTCAAACAGGATGATGCAATTTTAGTGTTTGAGTTAGTTGATCAATTGTTTACAAAGAATTAAAGTATTGTTTATATTTATTCTTATAATTTTTATCTGTTATTTCTAATTGTGTTTCTGTTGGTATTTCATTAATGAGAGTTGGTATTATGTAAGCATTTGTTCGTTTTTTGTTTTTTCGTTTTGTTTTTTTGAATAAAATCATCCCTTAAATTATTGTAAATAATTAATTACCAACCCTGTATAATAGAAGGTAATAATGCATATACATCAATGACTTTCATAAGTGCTACCATTTCTTGTTATGGGGCTGTAAAAGAAAATAAATAGAAACTTTTTATACTGAGAGCTAACGACCAAATTGCAAAGGTAGCTTTATCGTCTCTGAAATTTAGATAATTACTAGCCTGAAGGACCGTTTTGCGAAAACTGTCGATCTGGCAGGCCGTACCTGGTGGATTCAGGAGTTATGAGGAGAGGGAAAAAAATTAGGTAAAAGTATCGAATTAATTTATTGTTGCAAACTGTTCAGCTATGTTCCCAATACACCCAAAAAAAAGGTGAGGCCTGCCAGATCGACGGATTTCACAAAAGGGTCCGTCAGGCTAGTAATTACCTGAATTTCAGTGACGTTAAAGCACAGACCAATAAGCCTAAAAGACGCCTATTAGACGGACACCCGCGGTCACACAACATATGCAGTACCACTGCATATCAGCCGCCCCGCCCCCATTCGGTTCGTCACTCCGTCAGCGAGCGCAACTGAGTAAAGAGCTCTAATAAACACGTTTTTTTTCTGTAAAAAATCCCTATTGTGCAGTGAAATGGTGCGGAATATTTAGTACAACATTCAGTTTTAATAAAGACGGCAGTACATTTCACAGATATGTCCATATTTTCCATTTAAGAATAATTTTGTTAATTTAAAATAGTGTATAGCGAAGCACAAAACGTGGTCGCACGTTGAAGTCTTTTTTTCGCAATCTTTTTCTGTTTCACGGTACTTCACATACCGCTATCTCGCTCTATCATAATCATGTGTGCTAGAGTTGGGGTACTAACACAAATATAATTTATCGATAAAATGCGAATGTTGTAAATGATTCCTATCTTTTTAATAATAAATACCTACATCAGATCACCGTGCAAACTACATAATAACGAATATTCTAAATTAATGATCTAACAAACAGTTATTTCCAGAATTACTGCAACATGAATTTGATTTTAAATAATTACATAAATCATTTAGTTGATTTAATAAAAAACGGTATAGACAAATATTAATATGTCAATGTTCGGCTTGCCTTTTTAACAATGAAATCAAATTTAAAATCTGTAACGAGGGTTTACACCAAATTCATTTGTTTTAAGGGCCAATAAATTAAACCCCTTAGCCGGCCCAGCAGTGCCGTATTCAAACGTGCCTAAACGCATACTGCATAAGGCCTGCCTTTACATGCTATATTAATAATACATAATGAAAATGAATTACGATTTTGTTTTATTGTTATCATTAAATACAACTTTAAATCAAATTAGTTCGCCGAGGTAACAATATCTATACAGGGTTAATTTTCAATAGCCGGCCAAATTTTCAGAGACGGTTCAGAATCGACAATATTTTCGTTCTACATTTCAGTCATTCATTCATTTTAATTTTTTACGGTTCCGTAGTCCTACAAGGAATCCTTATAGTTTCGTCATGTCCGTCCGTCTGTCCTAATCTTTTACAGCTTAATAACTTCTACAGTTATAAACATAAGTAAATGAAATTTTGTTAAAAAATGGTTTAGATATAGATCTCAATTTTAAAAGAATAAAAAAATCTTGATTACGTATTTTAGGGGTGGCGCCCATACATGTGAAATTGGGATGAAAAAATTTTTTTCGCTGCACCCCCTCGTGTGGGATATCATTGAATAGGTCTACTAAAATGAAGGTGATGTTTCTTACATTCTACAGCCAGTTGATCACGGGGTCAACGGCCGCGTTACGTGTGAATAAAAAAAGTAATTCTTACGTATTGAAAGACAATTCTAGTGTTACGGTATGTGAATTTCTTAAAAAATACTATGTAAATCTACAAGGTCACGCGTCCCGTGACTGTTAATCCCGTGATTAGCTGCCTTGAATGAAATGATGAGTTTAGAAAATCATATTTTCTTGTTTTATTATCATTAGATATCGATACCCATCACGTCTGTGAAGTTTCGCCAGGTAATTTGATTTAACCTTATAGAAATCTTGTCGATAAAAAACTTTCGATGTCCCGTCACTAGTTTGACTGAACTTGATTTATGACTTTTGAGTTGACCAATCATAACGCGCCGTCCGCACCTGTCCCCCGCCAACATTTTACGATTGCGTTCGTGAACAAAACTTTGTACATGAGGCGTCTTTTAGGCTTACTTGTCTGTGCGTTAAAGCTACCTTGGCTTTTTGGACGTTATATCTTAGTCCATTTATTTGCTACTAGGCATAGGTAACTCCGCACACATCTATATCTTCGGATATATATCCCGAAGCAGATACAGATACCGGCACGAGTCATGAGCACAAACTTCACCTGCGCAGAAGTTCATTTATAGATCTGTTTGGTGGAATGACAGGAGCGCGGGGTGCCAACGCCGAACATTGCATTTACGCGATTGGTCGACAGTCGATGCTCGTCGTCTATTGGACAATTAGATGTCATTCGGCAACCGTACACTTTCGGTTCAACTTTATTGACTCACATTTTCGAATTTAAAACAGTTTATTTTTCTTTTGTTGTAATTAATTTATATTTTGAGTGTTTAATGTTTTGAATTAAAAATTGTTTTTTTTTTCTTCTTCATCTTCCTTTATTTATTACAAGATTGTATTTAACTTGCAATGTATGTACGTGTGTAAATATATTTGTTAGAGTGGAATCTTGCAACTCAATTTTTAAGCAGATATCTTCAACCTATTGAGCTGAAATTTTGTACTATATGGGTATCAAATGAAAGGACTTGCTGAGAATACGAATGCGAGTTAAAAAACCTGTCCATCGATAACTAAATAGTAAACAATAAATTAAAAGTCAAAATGTTTTCTGTTTATTTATCTGTGCGTAAAAAAAAGTCCCAAAATCATAATATGGGTGAAATACGAGTAAGTTTGTATTTTCTATAACTACTACCCATAATCCTTATAAAACACTAACTGTGAAATTTGCGTGGTGAACAATGATACTAAATAATTTTGGTCGAAAGTGTACATGCGTGAACTTGCCCCCCCTATTGTCCATTTGTGCTCACGACTCATGCCGGCTACTTCATGTATCACTCCTTCACTTTCAAAAAAATAAACATATCGCATATCCGAGTAACTCCGACGCCCGACATTCGACACTGACGACAGCGATATTGACCGAAAAACTAATTTTAGATAATCATTGTACCTACATAATAGTTGATTTTTAAATACGCCTTTGATTTTTTATTTGATACGCAGTCCTAAGTCTGTAAAGTATGAAAGGAAATCGATTATTATGTTACTGTGTCACTTAATTGTTCCGTGGATCTCTTAAATCGGCTACAATATATCCAGCCTTACTCCGGTAGATTTATTTAGAAGCCGGTGTTCTCTCGGACATAGCATGCAACGTTTTTTTTTTTTTTTATGATGTATGGAGCTGCTCTTGACCACAATCTAGACAGCTTTGTCAGGATGTGGTCGACGATGGAGCGAGCAAACCTATTAGGTGCCGATTCACACCAGCTTTAAAGGCGTTAGGGTTATAAGTGCCCGGAAATACAGATGCCGGCAGTGAATTCCACAACTTGGCTGTGCGCATTATGAAAGAGTTCTCAAACCGCTTGGTCCTGATAGTAGGGATTTCCACCAAATGTGGATGATATCCTGCAGTGTGGCGTGTAGTCCGATGAAAAAAAGGAGATGGCGGAATAAGCTTATGGAGCTCTTGCGCACACTCTCCAAAGTACAGCCTGTAGAATACCGACAAACAAGCAACTGTGCGTGTATGGTTTTTTTTTGCTTTGTAGCTTAGATTTTGCTAACAGTTCATCACCAATTAGCCTCTCAGCTCTGCGTTGAATCGAGTCAAGAGCCGCAAGCTGGTATTTACTTAACGTAAAGTTACTTCAGTCCCGGATATATTAAGCGGATATGTATATGCTAATGAGACACATATCTTTACTTGGAATGATATATTGCATATCCAATCTTTTACCGGAGCTGGTTAGCCCATGTCTATTTGCTACAGTGTAAACGTGTAAGTGTTGCATGACTAAAAAATTATATATTTCAATTTTATTTTTCAGTACGACGGCTCCTTAGAAGTTTTAATCCGCGAATCAGAGCAGCTTCGGCGCACTTATGGCCACTACTTCGACGCGACAATCATCAACAATGACATCGACGACACACTGGGTCAACTCGAGTCTTGCCTAGCCAGACTCCGATCCGCGCCCCAATGGGTTCCCGTCTCCTGGGTCTACTGACAAACTGACGAAGAATCTCCCTAGTATCAGAATAAGAAGATGAATAATGGATTTTTATTGAGTTTCAGACTGGTTTTTCTAATGATTTGTTTCTATTATGGGCTCACTCTTGGCCTTCCTAAGGGGATTGGATTGAATCGACTCCAAGATTCTTTACCAAGTTTTTGCTTTTCGCCAACATTGGACTATGGTTTTCGTTTTTGTTAACCCATTATGTATTTATTGAAAAGACAGTTCTGTAGAATAAGTTATTATTTTTTTAAATTCCACAATATAAAATCCATTTTCCTTCAACTTACTCAAACATGAATGAATTAATGAACTATCAAAGGAAACCAAAGACCAAAGTTTACAAAATTGACACCAAATCATCACATTTCAGGTACAAGTCGTAATGGCGTCTATACCTTATAAGATACTTAAAAGCTGATACGCAATTCTGTTTACAATAGAAATATTAATAAGAACTATTTTTACTTTAACGTTGCATATGAAACACTGTTATGAATATTTTGCTATTCTATTTTAATTAGAGCAATGTAATTCGTAATCAATTTAGACTTAAAACTACATCTTATTCACTTTGTCATCACAGAATAAGGCTGAATCGGTCGAAATTACTCTAAAAAAATCACATTAAGGTGAATTGGACCTTTCGGAAGCCAACAGGAACTTATCTACAGTTTACTTTTACATGAAAAAAAATGTGTGTGGTCCCCCTGACCCTCGACAGGAACAAAGTTCCTCATGCACCCTCACACAGACACACTAGAAAGATAAAGAAAGAGAGAGCGTGCGGTGTGCGTATATGCCTGCTCACAAAACGAAAATCTTACGTGACGTTACATTTTCTTCCGAATCACACCTACCGGAAGATGCGTTAAGGGACTTCGTTCCAAAAAACTGCAAAAAAAAAAGTGTCTAAAACGAGTAATTTCGGCCCTCTTAATCTAAACTTACAAAGTAAGTTTTAACTATACGTCACAAAAGAGTTTTAACTCTACGCTTGTTATTTTAGCAAAACAAAGATATTATTAAAAGACCTCAATTAATAATTATTTAAGCAAGTATTAATTTCAATTATTGTGATAAATGTAATTGTTTAAATTATTCTAAATATTCTAAACTATACTTTATTACGCGTAACACAAAGTCTAAAATAGCGCTTGCATTGTTAGTTTGGTGCATCTTAGCTCAATTTCACAATATGTGCCAAAAGTACGAAAACATTTTCGAGTTAAAAAGCAATTTTCGAATACACTTGCACACGACACTACACGATTTTTGGATCAATGTACATAATTATACATTAGTATATAATTTATATTAACAAAAAAACTAATTCCTTAGAAATGTACCGTAGCTCAAAATGTTTACTTCAACATTTAAATTTAAGATCTATTCTACCTTTAGTAAACTATTGTAAAATCTTGTCGTTTTCCAACTAAAGAAGTCTATTTTATTGCACTGTGTGATAGTTTTAATCGTCTAAAATAATGACAACTGATTTAGTAAATGTGTAAAAATCGACTAAAAATTTAGTACCACTTTTTAACACCTTCGCTTTCATTTTAATCTGAATTAATCAACCTTACAGCCCAATAGACGCCTATTGTTGTTGAATATAATATGTATAATTAATTCTGTCAACTAGCCGAGGTACGAGGAAGCGAAGGTGCAATCAGATTGGCCCTAACAAGGCGGCTATTGGCTATTCACTTACGCGGAAGTATTTATGGCTCACATAAGTGGTCGAAACTGATATATTTTGAAGTTTTCATTTTTATGAGATATAGATTTGCTCTGGACCGCAACCTAGACAGCTTTGTCAAGATGTGGTCGACGATGGAGCGAGCAAACCTATTACGTGCCGTTTCACTCCGGCTTTAAACGCGTTAGAGTTGTAAGTGCCCGGAAATACAGATGCCGGCAGTGAATTCCACAACCTGTTGTGTGCTTCTGGCTGTAGTAAATAAACCATTTTTCTTTCTTTCTTTAACTTGGCTGTGCGCATTATGAAAGAGTTCTCAAAGCACTTGGTCCTAATTGTAGGGATTTCTACCAAATGTGGATGATATCCTGCAGTTCGTCGTCTAGTCCGATGAAAGAAAGGAGATGGTGGAATAAGCTCATGGAGCTCCTGCGTGCGGGCTTAAGTGGTGAATAATGGTGACCTATATTAGATCTATTAGGCAAAAGTGTTGGCAGACATCGGTTGACAGTTATGAGGCGTCTATGGTTGATTTCTGAATTGTAAATAATATTTAATGCAATTCCTAAAACGCTATCGAAGTACAAAATAGACCCTTTAATTCCTGTTGTTGCTATATAAAAAAATCTGGGTGACCAGTCTCCTGAAATATTATTATTGTTCCTTTGCAAAGTGGGGTAGTTTCTAGATTTTTTAAGAGACTGTCTTATTTTGGACGTGAAAACTATCTGACATAGTGTCTTTGTATTCCTTAGTTGGAAATCGGTCTATTGACTATATCACAGGATTAGAATTCACAGGGTTGCAAGAATCATGAATAGTCATTTATTTTTCATTAACATAATTGTTTTTAACACTTTTGTATCTGTACTTATTGCTTTTATTGTAAGAGTTATTTGCAGTTCTAATTATAAGTGTTTTATTTTATGGTGCCATGGAAAAGTGTTTTGGTATGAAAGAATTTAAGGGTAATGTACTTATTTTTATTACTCATTGTTATTATTTATAAACTTGTGTTGTTTAAAAGAGTTTGTTGGCTAAATATGAGATGGGTCTTGTAGTGTGTTCTTATTCTCAGCCGAATGAAAATGCAGTTTTTCTGATAACAGAAAAAAAATTAGGCAAGGAACGTTCTTCAAAGTTAAATAGACGGTTCCATAACCAGGCCTCAGGGCTCAGGTGTGGGGACGTCCAATCGGTCTCACATCATGGGGCTAAAGTATGGAACTGTTCACTCATGGTATAATAAGATGTTTCACCAGGTACTCTCTTCCCGTGACAGCTAGGTCACGTGATTGCCTCCGTACTACGTCATCGCCTGTGGAGCCAATAGCGGGCTGTTATCGTGACACTTGTCAGTTTGATGTGCTGCCACTTTGTGTAAATAAATTACCTGAGCAAAATACATTTTTTCATTTACTTGCTTCTATAGAGAATCACTTTTAAACTAGTAATTTTAGGCAGTTTCTTTTAATAACTAATTAGATGAATAACACGAGATAACAAATAGGCTAGTTATGAATTTATTTTATATTCATTATGAACAAAAATCTCCTAAATATATTGAAGACATCAATCAGCGGCAACACTGATCGTGACGTACCTTGGAAGCATCGCGCTGTCATCGCGGGTAGAGAATACCTGCTGAAACATCTTATTAAACCATGTGTTTACTCAAGTCTTCCGTGGCGCCACCTATAAATAATTTTAATTAAACTTATCACGAGTATTTTTCTCTATTCTTCACATTTAATCATGGCGAATTGAATGAAAAATTAAAAATTTATGTCGTTTTTAAAACGACTGGAAACACTAATGAGAAATAACCGCCAAATCAAAATACTTCGTTTTCGTTTTTCACGCCCGCACTAGTACATTCCTGTATATAAAATAAGTATAATGAACGAGTAGATGAATTTTACTATGTAACTCTCACAGTTTTACTATTTTTACTTTTAAATATAACTATTTAAGTAGGGTATGTCATAAAGGTTGATTATTTATTATTATTGACGGACATTTAACGATATATTTTATGTTAATTTATGGAATCACAAGTATAATATGCACGATTGCTCAATAAATGCTCAGAGTATAAAATGTAGCATCAAATGAATAATAAAGTTTATTACAAATGAGTGAATGAATGAAATTAAACTTAGATAATAATTAGGCGACTGAAAAGAGTCGAAATAATTGTGAAAATTTTAAATAATAAATGGAACTTTAAATTCAGCATTTTTATACTTGATATTCCATAAATATTTCATTGGATTTGTTATTCGTTATTGCTTTTACGTTTTCCATAAGTTTGTAACCACTTATAGCAAACAACTTAATAATAAGACGTCTGTAAAATAAGCAACAGATTTGGTTTCGTTGTTTCTTTGTTATTAATTTTATTTGGAACTTTAAAGTTCATCTCATATTTAAAAAAATTGTTGCTATTATTTAATTGTCAACTTGTTTCCTCTTCTTATGTAAGATAATAATCAATCAATAGTTAATTAATGTAGGTAAATTAATCATATAATTGAATTTAATTAAAATACATAGTAATTTATTGTAACAATGACGCGAAGGGACGCAAACGGCGTGCGAGTAGCACTATTGTCTACTTTCTGTTAAAAATGTTTAATGTTGCCAGTTAAAATATTACAATTATTTACTGAAAATACATTTATTAGATTATTATTACGTTGCTATTGACTTTTGAAAATTTTATTCTATGCGACTATTATTCATATTAGAATTTCAATTTTTTTTCATAGAAAAAACAGAAACATACAGAAAATATTTCATGTAATATTTACGAATATTGAACGCAAAATATAAAGATTTGTTAGTTAAAATCGTATTTATATATTATAAGATACGTTTCTTTTAAAATATTTATTGTAATAGGCTTAGATTTCAAGTTACACCATTTTCTTCGAAAGAAATGTGTAATACATATGTTTAGAATCATTGATAATGATATTAATAATTGGGACAGTATAAAAAATCATTGTTGCTGGAAGTATACAACGTGGTATTGAAATAACTGAGCCTCTTGAGGGCTCATTGTACTCATCAGTATGAACAACTTTTACTATGGGACCAACCCTAAACCGCGAAAAAAAACAGCTGATCCGATATTTTTTTTCGATTTATTTGAACACAAATGTAGGGATCAGCTGATATTCTTTTCGCGATTTCAGGGTTGGTTCCATGGTAAAAGTTGTTCATACTGATGAGTACAATGACCCCTTAAGAGGTTTTTAGTTATTTCAATAACACGTATAGACGTAAGTATGGCAATACCATCATAAGAAGTTATGTCCCGTTTCGATTCAATGAATGTTTAAATTATTAGAACAAAGTTATTGTTTAAAAAATATATTGTTGATTTTCTATGATATTATAATGTTTTGATGTTTGCAAATTTTGCGTAAAATGCCCTAACTTTGCCCACAAGCCCTACTTTTCCCAAGGCATTAACTTAATTTTTATGGGCACTGACACTTTGTAACTGAACCAAATGTTAGCGTTGTCACAATTTTAAAATCTTCCCGAGTACGGAAATCATAGCTATTATAGTTAGTAAAAACAACTAGGCAAGGTAAGGGCATTTTACGGTAGCGAATTTATTTAATTTACTCTATTAATAGTGGCTAGTGCTGCTCTTGATTGGATGAGTGTTCGAGATTATATCTCACCGTATAATAGTAGGTAATGTATAAATAACAATATATTTATCTGAGGCAATTTGAACGTTAAAAGCATCACAAAAAGCAACACCTGATCCCCAAACATTCCATTTATTTTTTGTTCATGTTTATTAACTTAAATTTATTATTATTATCACTAAAATGTTATATTAATTTTAATCATGTGATTTTTAGTTTAGAATGTGTTACTTCTTTGAATAAGTCATCTTTTTGTGTACTTATTTCGGTTATAAAATAGCACTAGGTATCCAAAGGGTTATTTTTCCTGTGGTTTTATGTTCAAACTTATGTAATTTATGTCACAGAGTAATGGTGTTCCAAAACAGTAGTTGAAATTAAATGTATTCAAAGTTTAAATGTAAAATCACATGAAATAAACGAAACTTAAACTATAGTTAAATTAATATCTACCTACTAATTTAATTCTTAAATTGTAATGTTTGATTTAAGTCGATTTGCACTAGATGCAATAATTGTTTGTTTGAGCCATTCAAATCGACTTGATTCATACATCTCGATAAACGACAATTAATGAATTTAATGTACGGAAACGAAATGGTACGAAATCAAGACACCTAGAAAAACTGTCGAAAAGTGGTTTTATCTGAATCAAATAAAGATGACTGACGTAAAATCTTATTATAATAACTGTTAACAATTGAATAAACGGCACAAAATAATATCTTGTATTATTTATTTTTCACCTGTAGGTATGTTGTTATTGTATTGTAGCCAGGGGCCTTACCACATATTACTATATTAGTAGTGGGCCACAGATGACTTCATCTGTGTAGTGGGCCTTACTCCCGATTGGATAGAGCGCTGTATCAATCCAATTTGAATTCGACGGCCAAAATCACAGACCTACGCCAAAATTGATATCCAATCTACCTATCCACGATTTGCCATACTAGAGATAAGAATTTGACATAAGCTCCATACAAAATACGTCAAATTTCTATCTCTAGTAGGGCAAATCGTGGTTAGATTGGATATTAATTTTGGCCGTTAGTGTCAAATCTTACTGCATTTTTCTAGGAAATAACATTACAAGGCCCCAGCTTGTCGCCCGGAGCCTGTGCCCAGGGCCCTGACAGTCATTAGTTCGTTTTCCTGCCATATGTCGCCACCTGTCGCGGTTTCGAAATTTGTTATCTGTGGGATGTTTGATGCCATGACGTTCTAGTTATTATTGTCTTTGATTATTGTGTTAACAGCTGATAGAGTTCCAGTATTATCGTATTATCTTGTAATTTCTTCGCTGTTTTAGCTTGAGTTGAGTTCTTCGAGACTCCAAATTCGACACAGTTTAATGATAAGATAATTCGCGAGTTACCGCTTCTGTTTTCAGTGCAGTATTGTGCGTGAACTTTTCGTCATAGGAAACAAGTGAAAATAATGCTATTTGTTATGCCCAAGAACGATAATTTAGAGCTTTGTTGTTGACATTCTTTGTGCCTGCAAAATACAATATGAAAAATGATGATGATCCTGTTTTATTTCCCTTAATCTAATCTTAAAAAGTACCTACCTATAACTACGGTATATATGGAGCTACGACCGCTACAACGACCTACAAATATAGCTATAGCTAGCATTATTTTCTCTGTGTAGCTAGCTACCTACCTACACGCGATTGTAGCGACAAAATGCAGGGCGGCAATTTAGTGAAACTAAGCTCTGGAGTCACTGTCGCATCTGGTCGCATCAGATACAGATTCTGTAGCTAGCTACTAATATAGTAATCTGTGCCTGTGCCCGGAGCCGTTAGGCCTCCCACACACTGCAGACTTTGTATTGGCCAATAGTAACTAGGAGTGAGCGGCGTTCTAAAGACTAACCGTTTTCTGATCTACGACGAAGGAACCGTTTTTATATTCTGCTAAACAGTCGTCGTTGCAAAATCTAGTCTTCGATTGTTTGATGCGAATTTATACTTAATATCGCTAAAAATACAGCCGAACATGCAATGTCTTACAAAATCAGTCTTCATCCGCGACGATCAGAGCAAAGAAAAATGATGTATAACTTAAAGCAAAAGTCTAATAACTCTTCGTTTCGTTCATAAAACAGTCGTCGTTGCACAAACCAGTCTTCGAATGTGTCATGCGAATTTATACTTAATGTCTCTAAAAATACAGTTGAACATGCAATGTCTTACAAAACCAGTCTTCGTCCGCGACGATCAGAGCAAAGAAAAATGATCTTTATCATTATGGACATAAAGTACAACTTTAAGCAAAACTTTTATAACTCTTCGTTTCGTTCATAAAACGTCGCCGTTGCACAAACCAGTCGTCGATCGTGTCATGCGAATTTATACTTAATGTCACTGAAAATACAGTCGAAATCATTATTGCTATGAACATAAAGTTGTAATATCAAGCAATAGTAACTCGTTTCGTTCGTTCGCGATACCCATCATCCGTCTATCATTTAATGCATTTCGTCGTTCTAGCAGTCTTCAAACCAGTTGCGAACGAGGACCGTTTCGAAGACTAGTTTTCGTCATCGTGAAAACGGCTGCGTTCCGTCGACTGTAAAATCAACAAGGACCCACTCCTAATAGTAGCCCGCTTGCTCGTTTCGTTAGGTATCCGTTGTCAGATCAGTTGGTGCCAGTGCCACCACAAGTCACAAAAAAAAAAAAAACGATTCCTAAAGCTCAGCTTTATTCAGGGCCGCGTTCAGTATTATTGGATGTCGCTCGGAGCGTTCTCTGGGCATGCGGTATGAAAGAGAGCGGAGGTCCCCCCTGCTCGCGACGACGACGGACGCGGCGACGCCTGCGGTGTAGTCCGGCTCGGCATCGCTTGCGCACCGGTCTCTGTACTCCCGCTTAGGTGTGTCAGGTAGGTACACGAAATCACTACAACGTATTTGATTTTTAATTGAATTAAATCTAAGATGATAATTAACTAGGTATATAAATTTTATACAATAAAAGACAATTAATTAAGAAACAGAATGTATATTTTAGCTTATTTAATTCTGTCCTACTCCCAAATATTTTAAATGCAAAATGTTTGATGAAAAACTTTGGATGCTTTTTTGTCACTTAATCACGGCGAAAAGCCGCAGGGCACAGTTCTTAAGTACATATAGAATATTGCAAAAGATATGCCTCGGTGGTCTAGTGGCTGCAAGCGCGACTGCTGAGTGTGGGGTCCTGGGTTCAATACCCGGGTCGGGCAAAGTGTTATTGGGTTTTTTCATTAGGAAATTCTCAGTAGCAGCGCGGTGTCGGGATTTGTGCCCGGTCAATGGCAATAGGCTCGCCCCCTATTACATGGGACTATAACATAACTGGCGAAATGTGGGTGTACTTTTAAGTACACCTCTGCCTACCCCTTCGGGGACATACAGGCGTGATGTTATGTCATATGTTTATGTTATTTTCTTTTGTAACAAACAACCCTTGCATATGTTTAGCTACCAGGGCCGCGTTCAGTATCATCGTCCGACGACGCCCGGAGTGTACTTTGGTCGTTCAGTTACTTAGGCCCGTATTACAGAACGATACTCAAGCGTTGATCTCTGTTTAAAACTAGTTTTGAGTTGAGCTTTGATTTTAGAACGTTCCTCAAGCAGAGATTTATTGATCACAGTTCAGCTGAGTTTAGTTTTATTTTATACTGTCACCTGTTTCGGAATTTCAGCTGAGATGTGATCTGTAATCACTTTAGTGTGGTCCAGATTACGCTTGAGTAGAGATTTCTATTCTATTTCAGGTCAAATTCGTGTGTTATGTTGTTGAATTAAAGTTTATAATTACCGTTCTGGAATAAGACCGATACTCAAGTAACGATTCTATCCTCAACAGGTGATTGAAGTTTAAACTGTACTTGAGGAAGCTTCTGTAATATGGGCCTTAGAGCGATCATACAAACGAACGCCCAAGGAACACTTCGAGCGTCATCCGATGACGTCGAACGACAATACCGCGGCCAGTCGCCTATCGGCACTTTGCGCCGCGACAACGGAGTTGACTCACTATTAGTATTATTTTATTACACTATGCTATTGTCGTTCTGCGTTCAGTTACTCAGAGCGATCATACAAAAGAATGCTCCGTGCGTTGTCAGGCCTTTGAGTGTAAGGCGATTTAACTTAAGTACCCCTGAGAGTGCTCCTAACGTTCTTGATGATGGTCTGTGTAGTCCGCCAACCGGCTAGTGCAAGTGTCGTTGGCCTAGTGGCCAACGTTGCTTTGTGGACTACGGCCTAACCTAAACGTGTCCCCAAGACGAAAAAAATATCCAGGATAATATTTTTTTAGAAAAAAGAACTTTATACAACTCTACTAAAAGGAAAAATAAATTACTATTATACCCACCTCTAGCGTTTTGACTTTAACACTGACAGTGACATTTACTTTATTTGCATTGACTTCATTGACTTGTACCTATGGACCAGTAATACCTACGAAATAAGCGTGGTATACCTACAATATCCGGGCCACCGTTATGGTAGCCATAGCTAGGGAAGTAAGTAATCAAAACTAAAAAGTATCGATATCGATGCTCGTGTTTCGTACCAGAGATGTGTGCTGATTAAAATCATTTTCAAGTAGTAATAAATAATGAAATTATATCAAATACTAAGTTCGGCTGTCCCTAGGACATAAAAAATCAAGCTTCTATGTCAATGTCAAGGCAATCATACGTCTATGTCACATTTTGATACTCGCAAACTCACATAAAAAACCTATAGGGTACTTCGCATTGACCTAGAATCATGAAATTTGGCCAATATATCGAAATATCTTTTTTTTTTCAATTTATCGAACTCCGGTTGTATATTTAAAAATATCGATAGATCGAAAATCTGATATTTAAAAAATATCAACAGCCCTAGTTTGTTTACTTGACAGCTTATGTACTATGGGCCACATTGCGGGGTAAGCGGGGTTGGCACGCGGCGTAGGTATTTTGACATCCCGTAAAGATGTTGCCAAACAGAGAATATACAAATAGCATGCGATCTCTTTCACCAGACGACATAACACGTTGGTTAACAAGAGACAAAGAATAGTTTCATAATTCAATAACGATTTAATAGATATTTGTATAAACTAGGTGGATATAGAAGAATGTGCCACTTCCATAGGTTTCTTAATTCAATGTTTATTTGACGATTTGACGCATTTCATTCCGTGTCAAATTGTCAAATCTGAAATAATCTGTTGTGCAAGTAGCTGTGCTAGAAGAATTTGTTTGTTTTTCTTCCATAAATTTTGTAATTTCTTGAAATAAAAGTGTTAAAATACCTGATACTGCGTGCGAAGGCATAATGGATAAAAGAGAACGTCGTTCTAATGCGGGAAATCTCCTGGCAAAGGTGCTGGACGAAGAAGAAGAGGATGAATTTTATACAACTACTTACGGTGGTTTCCATGAAACTGAGGAAGACGTTGATTATGCGTATGTTATTTCTCATCGTATCGGTCTGTAAAGGACCCTTGCTAAGCGTGAGCCTCCGTTTCATCCACGGTTGGGAGGGAAAGTTACAAAATCGGGGCATTTTGAAAATGAGTATTGCAGTATCATTTTATTTGTGCTTAACACATGCTACCGCTTTCCTCTCGTTGTGATCCCTTAGTCGACTATGCGAAGACTTACTTGTAGAGAAGTGTGGCCTTATTGCCAGCAACCTCAATGTTGCGTTGTAGGTTAGCCGTGATGATTATTTCAAGCAGCTTGGTAGTAGTATATTATAAACGGGCTGTTTCTGCAACTCCACGTCTAAGCGCGTATTTTGCGTGTGGAAGCAGCTTGGTAACAGTCCTAGTTAATTTACTAAATCATTCATCACCATTCTCCTAGCTTTATGCCAACTAGGTACAGTATGAGTAAGCTAACTGTACTGCTCCAAAACCAGGCTTTGCAAAGGGCTACGCAGGTACAGTCACCTAATAAGTGTGAGCAGGACATAAGGATGCATAACAAATGGCTGAGACAGTGAAAGCATGAGGTCCCCTGCCATCTTGCCATCCAGATGGACAACCTATCAGAGTCTTGCCACCATTACTGCGCATGCACCCTACTGATTTGGTTCCAAAATTGACTACTGCGCTTCATTAGCCACTTGTTTCTCACTTAACAGTGGCACAGTTATATTACACATACTATAATTATACTGGGGTTGGCTTCCAGTCTAACCAGATGAAACTGAATATAACTTCTTTATATGGATGGAGCAACTGCCATCACACCCCTGCAATCGAGTTATTGGGCAATACTGACATCCTTATGTTAGACTTAATTTACTATACCTACTTGTTTTTTTTATTGTAGACAAGAGGGAGAAATAGATGATGAAGTAGACTCAGATTTTAGTATTGACGAGAATGATGAACCCAAATCGGATCAAGAGATAGATGAGGTACAGACAAGGAAAGTTGGAACACAAGTCTACAAGGTAAGCCTTCGCATTATGCACTACCGAAGCTTTGATTCATCTTAACATAACATAACATCACACCTGTATTTCCCCGAAGGGGTAGGCAGAGGTGTAATAGTACACCCACATTTCACCAGTTATGTTATAGTCCCATGTAATAGGGGGCGAGCCTATTGCCATTAACCGGGCACAAATCCAGACTCCGGGCTGCTACTGAGAATTTCCTCCATGAAAAAGCCCAATAATGTTAACTGTAACAATAAACCATTTTTTTTTCTTTTTTTTCTTTCTATCAATAACACTTTGCCTGACTCGGGAATCAAACCCGATTCATCTTATTCTATGAAAATTTTATTCCATTATTAATCCAGGTATTAATTATTGCACTTTATTTAAAAACAATACACAGACACACACCTGTCTGTAGATGTTTTTAAACTTTTCTTGTGTGTGTTTGCAAACAGTCCCATAACCATCGTTCTATACCTGTGTCTGTGTTGATAAATAGGTTGACTCTTAATACTTTCCAGGACACTTTCGAGACAATAGAAGTTTAATTGTTATAACAGCTATAGCCATATAGTGTCAGTCAGAGTGTCGCCTTAGGGTCCTGCAGTGTGTTAAAACATATTGTACAGCTTTCCAAAAAGCCATCCTCATGCATAAAATCTGGTTAAATCCTATTAATAAACACAAGGTATGGATGTTTTTGTCCCTATATTATGCTGAAACTGCATAATGGATTTGAATGAAAATGAGCACACAGATAGACCATAACCCGGATAACTATATAAACTATTACTTTTTATTCAAGGAAAATACACAGCTCCCGAGGGATGTGATAATGTTATTCCATGGTAAACCAAATATTAGACACGGGTGAAGGCAAGAAAACTATTTATTAATATCATTCAATATTTTAGGATCCAAACAGAAAGAAAAAAGCAAGTGGAGCATCACCTGGACCATCATTGGGTGATAAAGTAAAACAGATAGATGAGAGGAAACCAAAGGAAGTAAAACCAAAGGAACAAAAAGAAAAGGTTTTAAAAGATGAAGAAATGCAACTAGACTCGTCTATAGGTAGGTCACTTTGTTTTACTTAACTTTAATATGCTATTGAAAGTACACAAAAATTATCATTGCCACTTGGCAAGAATCAAAAATAAATCTTAGATATACCCGCGGCACGCTATGGTGGCGTTTTTGACATTTTCCAATAGTGTTGTGACACATTTCAAATTATTAGCAATTAGGACCAGGTTTATTACTTTGACCAACTCCAACTAGCTATTATGAATAATATCTACATAAAGTAAATAATTTATCAAATTATTCAATAAACCTAAAGCCTAGCCATTTTGTTTATTGCTAGTTAATCAAATTTTCTGTGAAACATAAAAAAACAGAAGAAATAAATAGAATTTGAATTTGAATAATAGATTCGAAATTCGAAAAATTATATTGCTGTAGCAGTGCATCACTATTGACAGTAAAGTACGGCAATTGTTCCTTCATACATAGCTGTCAATATTTACGGATCTTCATGAGCAGGCAAACGTCTGAAGTTTGCTGTAATGTATTACAACATCTCTATAGATAGTTAGTTATAACAACCGATGCTATAAAAATAGTTTATGTCTATAAACTATTATAGTGCTTGATATACAAACATTAAAAGTGTCTAGGGATCAAGTACATTCTTAACTATAAAAAAATATCCTATAAATATTTACCAAATCTAGTCTTCCAGACTGGCTTCTTACTTGAATTTCCTTGAATGTTTAAGTTAACACCTTATCCCTATATTTTGTAAAATTAAGAAAAATTGTAATTTTTGCTAATTATGGGAAATTAACCTATGTTAATGTCATCAATTAAATTTTATTGTGAAGGTAAAATTAATAATATAAATAGCGTTTCCACCATTGACACGAATCACACAATCACTATCGGCGCCGAGACGTGGACACTGACAGTTGGGCTAGTCCACAAATTTAAAGTTGCTCAGCGAGCTATGGAGCGAGCTATGCTTGGAGTTTCTTTGAAGGATAAAATCCGAAACGAGATTATTCGGAGAAGAACCGGAGTGACCGACATAGCTTGTAGGATCAGTAAGCTGAAGTGGCAGTGGGCTGGCCATGTCTGTCGAAGGACCGATGATCGCTAGAGCAGACGAGTCCTTGAGTGGAGACCGCGAATCGGCAAACGCAGCGTAGGGCGCCCCCCCGCCAGGTGGACCGACGACCTGAAAAACGTGGCTGGGGGGGACTGGATGCGGAAGGCAGAGGACCGAGTGTTGTGGCGCAACGTGGGAGAGGCCTATGTCCAGCAGTGGCGTGCATTGCATATAGGCAATTAGGCAATACCTACTGCCTTCCTCATTCAAATTCAATAGTGGTGTAAGTTATTATATTTTTTTCACAGTACGATGATTATGTATCTTAAAATAGACCTATTAATGCTAAATTAATCTTCCTACATCAAAAAATCAATAACTTACACCACAATTAAATTCAAGTGAAGTAGGCCAATGCACGCCACTGATGTCCAGCAGTGGACTGCGATAGGCTGAGTTGATGACACAATCACAGCGATTTGGTATACCTAAAATCAGTTCATCAAAATCACTTTGAAGAATGGCCACCCACAACAAGTAAAAAAGTTTTTGTGTGGTATGCACGGCATGCATACTCGGCAGAGCTCTTCTTTGGAGCATATCCCATGCTCCAAAGAAGAGCAAGAAGGTATGAAGCCAGTCTGGAAGACTAGATTTTGTATATATTAATTGAATAATTTTTTATACTTAAAAATGTACTTGATCCCTGGACAATTTTGATGCGTGTAATTCGTTGCTTACAATTTCATAGTGTTCAAAACGCAGTGTATAGTCCGTACGCAAAATACACGCTTGGACGTGGAGTTGCGGAAACCAACGCGTTATACAGCACAGATAAAGAGTCTGCGTTTATAGCCCAGAAAAGATGTATAAGATCTATAGTAAACATTAAATCAACTGAGTCTTGTAAGCCTCACTTTAAAGAGCTAAATATTTTGCCACTGCCATGCATGTTTGTTTATGAATGTGCCATATATGCAAAAACACATATTGAACTTTTTAAATTTAGTAATCTTGCTAGACATAAAGATAAAATGACAAGGATTCAACACAAAACTGCATTATTTCACAAGAGTGTGTTTTATCTAATTCCTGACATATATAATAAATTACCTAAATCTATTAAAGTTACCAAAGATATAATAACGTTTAAAAAATCGTTATTCCGATTATTAATTGAAAAATGTTACTATAAGTTAGATGAATATTTGAATGATGTTTCTTTATAATTTTTTGTCTAATGACAAAATGACTAATGTATTTACTGTAATAATTTGTGTTTGTTTTAAATTTATTGTATGCCAATTACGGCGGGTCATAGCAGCACAACATAATGTACCTATTTAATACCTATAATTATTTTACCTATGTACCACAATATAAATTGAATAAATAAATAAATAAATACTATACTACTACCGCAGTGAATCGGGCGCGCGCCCTGTGTTCTTTTTACGACTAGTCCCTAAAACAAAAGTAACCTCTAAAATTTGATTTCAGAGCGTAAATCAATTAGGCAAAGTACAGCTGTGAAATCAGCAGAAACACAACAAAGAATAAAAATTAGGTCAGCATTGCAAAAAAAGAAACCTAAAAAAGTTGAAGATCCGATGCCAACACAGGAAGAATTGTTAGAAGAAGCACTTATTACTGAAAAAGAGAACCTGGAAAGTTTAGGTAAGTTACAACAATTAGCAACACAATTATAGATATATACTATAGACTGCAATTTGTTAGTTAATGGTGTTGATTTACTTACTCACAAACTAAACTTCTATCACTATCACTCTCTTTTACTAATTTTAGATACAAGAAAGGGATGGCAACAATTTTTGTGCTGACAAATTAGTCTGAATTAAAATTTCCATACTGATTATGGAATATGATGACTAAAATACAAAGAAATGTAACACGTAATTAACTTGACAGCACTAAAATTGTTGCCATCCCTTTCTTGTATCTACTGTTAGCAAGAGAATGATAGTTTTAAATAAGTTTAGTTTGTAGACAAGTGAAGCGACACCAACGTTATTTGGAAAGAAGGTGGAGGCGGGCGTCTTTCACTCTAATGCAGTGCAGAAGCACTAGCATATCGTTGTGTATGGAGTAGCATATGCTGGGTGACCGGGGGGTATTCTGGTAATTGGCGTCTAGAGGCTTACTGGTCTATGCATTTCCCTAACTAAAAGGCTCAATTTTAGTAATTTATATCAGTGTACTAAGAGTTATATTTAAAATTTTCAGAGAGATATGAGCAGATCGAGTTGGAGAGAAAAAATGTTCGACCAACAAAGAAAACCATCACAGGGCCTGTTATACGGTAATCTATAGTAATTAGTATACAAGTTTTTCTTTGCAGAATTAACCTCTTTCACCCCACTGAAACGTTTTTCACCCACACAATCGTTCATACCCCTTAAGCACTAGACATGCGATAAATGTATCACTGAACTGAAAAGAGAGATACGTATCTTTTCGATCAAAAGATACGTATCACTCATTTGTATCACTAGTTCATTTCGTTCAGTAGGTTAGAGATAGTTCTCGCTCTGCTGTTGATGTAGCTCAGTGTTAGCTCATAGTTCACTTATCTTCTTATCCGTAGTTCAGTAAGACAATATTAATTAAATTCATAAAAAAGACTAAACGTATCATAAATATCGTCCATATTTCTCTAACTAATTTATGTAGTGTATTATTACAAAAAAAGCTTAATTTATTGTTTCCTTTTAAATTAGAAGAGTACCTACATTATTTTGAAAGTTTTTATTGCATATATGACTCGTGATACGAAGATATATTCGGATACACTGATACGATTTGGGAGCGGGTGAACGAGAAATAGCTTTATGCATAGCAAGTGAACTAGTTCATTTGTATCTCTCGTTCGCGAACTACCCTAGCGGTGCTTAATAAGCACCGCTGGAACGAAAACGTCCCAGCAAAACGAACTCAATTTATACTCTATTTCTGCTGTATTAAGGTTCAAATTCTATGTCTAGCAGTGGACGTCTTTCGGTTGAAATGATGATGATGATGAAGGTTCAAATTCTATTGAATGGCCCATGCGCAGCGGTGCTTGAAGGAGACTTACTGAGTGACCTATGCGGTGCCTAAATGGTAGCAGAATTTTGAAATAAAAGTTAAATAAATTTTAAGGTACCACTCATTCGCTGTGGCTACGGTAGAAGAAGTTCCAGCAGTTGACGAAAAAGCAAGTTTAACGCCTTTAGGAGATCTAAACTTAAGTGATATCATCAAAAGTGAAGAAGGTAAGCCCATACTTTATATTGACTGACTCCGTAGATAAGATGACTCATTGACTTTTTTTTGTCTCATTTCCCAGGCCGTTAACAGTTCAGGCAGTTCTATCCTTAGGGCCCTTGTTAACGAGACGGTTTCTGTCCGCGTAAAGGTGGTTTCACCGGCGAGGCGTGGAGTGGATGGGCCGAGCGAGAATTGAATTTTGTGTAGCAAAATTTCAATTCTCGTCACGCCCATCTTTGGTTTGAAATGTCTGGATACGCGAGGATGTGCGAGGCGAGAATTGAAATAATTAAACTATATTGCTGCAGGAATAGAGTATTTATTACTTTGCAAAACTGATACACAAATCTCGCATCGAGGTCCCGCGCGGTCTCGCTCTGCCTCGCGATATCTCGCGCCGACAAGCCGCGACCCTCGATGTACACACAGCGTCATTAATTGGTTACCCCTCTTATTCGAGTTTGTTCGTAAGTGGGGGTAACCAATTAATGCAGCTGACTGTACATCGCGAGACAGCGCGAGCTCGCGATGTACATCCTTTGGCGTGAAAGGGTCAGCGGGATTTCAATTCACGCCCATCCCATCCAACCCTCGCCTCGCCGCTGGTTTGAAACCACCTTAAGACCTTGAAAGAACCTTGATTCGTAAACGTGACGGATGTAAACCTGACACCTGTAGTATCTATATATCTATCCTGTATGTATCTACCACATTTAAAGCAATTAAAGTGTTCAGGAGAATTGTTAAATATTCCATAAATTATTTCAGGTTTACTAACACCAGCTGACCTAGATATACCAGAGATGAAGTCTGAGGCACCTGACCAGCCTATTGAGAAGGTGGAACCTGAAACTAAGATGGATGTAGACTTTATAGGCCCTGACGAGGAAGTTAATATCGATAATGTGGCGTAAGTTATTCATGTATTGTTATTATTTCTTCACTCATTTTTAAAGTTAAAGTTTGGTTCAAAGTGCTGGACATGTCTGTAAACTGAAGGCCAATTTATGGAAACTCTCAACTCTCAACTCTTGGCTCAACTCAACTTATTGAAATAACTGAAAACCTCTTAAAGGTTAATTGTACTCATCAGTATGAACAACTTTTACTATGGGAACCAACCTGAAATCGCGAAAAAAACCACCAGATCCTTACATTTGTGTTCACAAAAATCGACAAAATGTTAGGATCGGCTGATTTTGTTTTTTGCGATTTTAGGGTTGGTTCCGTAAATGTTGTTCATAATGTTGAGTACAATGACCCCTTAAGAGGTTTTCAGTTATTTCAATAACAAGTTGTATCGGTACAAAGGTTGTCTGGAAGATATCGGTTTTAGTGACGAGACTGCTAATGTACCCATAATTTATCCGTTGTTCCTGTTTACTCAAAGCTCAAGGCAAGGCTCAAAGTCACTCAAAGGGCAATGGAGAGGGCTATGCTCGGAGTGTCCCTGCGTGATCGAATCAGAAATGAGGAGATTCGCAGGAGAACGAAAGTAACCGACATAGCCCGAAGAATTGCCAAACTTAAGTGGCAGTGGGCGGGGCACATTGCTCGCAGAACGGATGGCCGATGGGGCAGTAAAGTTCTGGAGTGGCGACCGCGTACTGGAAGGCGCAGCGTGGGTAGGCCCCCCACAAGGTGGACCGACGACCTGGTGAAGGTCGCGGGAATCCGCTGGATGCGGAAGGCACAGGACCGGTCGTTGTGGCGATGCTTGGGGGAGGCCTATGTCCAGCAGTGGACGTCTTTCGGCTGAAATGATGATGATGATGACTGCTATTTTCATTGTACAATAAAGCATATTCTATCTATCTATATCTATATCCCTATATCTTCTCATGGGTGTTGTAAAAAGCGACTAAGGGATTCACCAGAGGATGGGCAGCAGCGTTCTCTGAGTATTTAATAACCAACCAACTGCGATCGCCAACCCGCCTGCCAAGCGTGGCGATTATGGCATATCCCCCCAATGTGGGCGGCCTATGTCCAGCAGCCAGCTTTCGGCTGAAATTATGATGATGATGATCTATCTATAGTCATAGAATATATACTAACGAAAAGAAGCGACACTTAAGCATGTGTGCTCGTAAAATCCCTCCGGCTATGTGTGCGGGTCGAAGAATGTCGAAAAACCTTGAGTTATTAAAAACAGTTAAAAGAAGGAAAATCTCATATCTCGGACACATATACAGAAACGAAAAATATAATATATTGAGAAAGATACTGGAGGGCAAGATAGACGGCAAAAGGAGCAGGGGAAGAAGGAAATTAGCCTGGATTGACAACATCAAGTGCTGAACCAACATCAATGACGCTGCCAGTCTATGCAGACTGGCACAAGATAGAAACGAATTCCGTGTGGTGGTCGCTGACATCCGATGAGGATATGGCACAGGAAGATGTGTGCGGGTCGGGGCGAGCGCGGGGGGGGCGTGCGCGGGGCGCGGTGTGGAGTGGGCAGTCTCTCGGCTGCCTCAGCCAAGGCCTATTGCATTCACGCGCTCGCTCAAGGTCACCGGCGAGCGAGCTCACTAACTAAATGATGTGTCTCATATCATAATATACGTCATCAACTAGAGCTATTCTGTCATAGATATTGATAGGCATTAATATTAGAGATGCGCCGAATATTCGTTTGGTATTCGGTATTCGGCGTATTCGGCATCTTTTCCACTATTTGTATTCGGCCGAATTATTCGGTTTTGTTGCCGAATATATTCGGTTCAAGCATTTCTATTTTCTTGGCTACATGACATGGTCTAGAACTAAAAGACATCATCAAAAAAGTCTCAAGCACGTGATCTTTTACGCCCACTCATATTGCAAACACAATGAAGTTAATATTATCAATATTTTAATATTTTTGTAATGATAAGCACCTTTGTTTTTTTATTTGTAACTTAATCGTGCGATGTTTTGAAACAAAGTGACAGCGCGGTGTGTGAGCGGGTAGCAGGCGGTGAGGTACGGCTCGCTCGTCATCTAGCCAGCAGCGACACGTAGCGTACATGTTAGAACCTGTTTACGCGGCGAAACAATGTAATGGTAAACCGAATAATTCGGCTGAATATCCGGTTCGGTAAAGGTTAAACCGAATGATATTCGGTATTCGGTTATTCGGTGAAACCACTATTCGGCGCATCTCTAACTAATATCAAACATTTTAATTTCACCTAATTTTTCAGTAAAGAAGAGAAACCAGCCAAGAAACAGGAAAACATTATATACCACGAGCGCACACTATTATCGTTTGAGAACGACATCAAGAATAAAGCCTTCAAAGCTTGCTTCCCAAAGTCACGGCCGAAAAAACGAAGAGAACTGCTCTGTGCTGTTACTAAGTATGTGTTGTATCTAATAAAAATATATGTTTCCCGCTTGCTCGGAAATAGCTTCATTATTATAAAAAATTAGTACATACTGTCGAGGCCTGAAATAAACCAAGTGATTTTTAAAGGACGAGCGCCAGCCGATTCCTTTTTAACTAAACGAGGCCATTAATTGCAATTTCGGTCGAGACTTGTATAGTACTTTCCTCTCATTTGCGAGGAAACAATATACAAATTAATTCAACAGTATCTAATTCTCATGCGCGCCAATTCGTCCACGTGTGGTTCTTTTTCTATTTTCAAAGTATTGAAAAAAAAATGCGTATTCATCCTTTATAGTGATATATATTTTGTACCTAAAAACAACTAATTTATGTAAGTGTGTGCTTAAAAACCTAGGTATCATCATTAATATCTTCTTACTTACCGGAGCGTCTGATGAGAACCGTGGTTGTGCCTATACTGAAGAACAGGACTGGGGATGTGTCGGATATGTCGAATTATAGACCTATCTCACTTGCTACTGTAACAGCAAAAGTGCTTGATAGTTTGCTTAATGGCCATCTAAATCAGCACCTAACTCTGCATGATGCACAGTTCGGATTCAGGGCGGGTTTGTCAACCGAGAGCGCAATTTTAAGCCTTAAGCATACTGTCAAGTATTATACGAAGAGAGGGACGCCGATATATGCCTGTTTCCTCGATTTGTCAAAAGCTTTTGACTCAGTTTCATACGACATACTTTGGAAAAAGCTCAGCGAGACAGGCATGCCGGGTGATTGTACCTCATTATTTAAATATTGGTACAAAAACCAAATTAACCAGGTGAGATGGGTCGGTACTTTGTCTGGCGAATATCGACTAGAATGTGGCGTGCGCCAGGGTGGTCTGTCGTCCCCCGGCCTGTTCAATCTGTATGTAAACGAGTTGGTCGAGGAACTCAGCGGCATGCATGTCGGATGCTGCATTGATGGTACATTTGTAAATAACATAAGTTACGCAGACGACATGGTGCTGCTGGCTCCCTCGATCCACGCACTTCGGACACTTGTTCGGGTCTGTGAGCGGTATGCGTTTGAACACGGCCTCAAGTACAATTCTAAAAAGAGCGAGGTGCTCATCTTTAAAGCAGGAAGTTTGAGACCTAGTGTGGTGCCTCCAGTTGTACTTGATGGGGTGGCGCTCAGAGTCGTGAATAAGTTTAAATATTTGGGTCATATAGTCACAGATGATCTAAAGGATGACTTAGACATAGAAAGAGAACGTAGGGCGTTGGCGGTTAGGAGCAATATGCTAGCCCGCAGGTTTGCTAAATGTACTGCAAGAGTAAAAGTAACCCTTTTTAGGGCATATTGTCAATCTTTTTACTCTAGCAGCCTGTGGGTTCAGTACACGCAACGAGCCTACAACGTCCTACGTGTGCAATATAATAATGCTTTCAGAATGCTGTTGAGGTTGCCGCGATATTGCAGTGCGTCACATATGTTCGCGAGTGCGCAAGTCGACGGGTTTCACGCTATAATGCGTAAAAAAGCTGCATCAATAATAACCCGATTGCGCGGCAGCTCCAACAGTATTCTGGAAATGATCGCAGCCCGTCACGACTGTCCAATCCAAAAACACTGGGTGGACAGAGTGATAGGTAAGATAAAGTGATTACCTACCTTCACTCACTTCTTCTTCACTCACTGTAATACCTACTAACATAGTTTTAAGTTATTGTTGTTTGTTACTAACCTTCCTGTGTTTTTATATGGATGTCATGTCCGAAATAAATGATTATTTAATTTAATTTAATTTAATTAAAAAAATAAAAACTGTCCAGCAATTTATATTATTGTCGTGTTGGATGTTACTGGCCTGTTATTTCGTTGCGTACGGAAAAAAAAATACATCAATCGGCTCTTTTCCGTACCCAACGAAATAACAGGCCAGTAATATCCAACAAGACCACAGAAACATATAGAATGACCAAGTGGGCAGGGTGCGCGTGGCAGCACCATGCACTATAGTGCAGGATATTTCTAAGCCTTTCTCAGCACGCCTTATGACTTGTTTCTATAAATACTGTAATAAAACCCGCAAAAATGCCTTATTGTGCTGTTTCTAACTGCAGAAACAACAGCTGTAAAGTAGATTTGATTTAATTTTTTTTATTTATAAAGACGTCAAAATGTAAGGCGTAGTTTGTTCTGAAAGTTGCCACGCATGAATCGCAAGTAAAATTGTGATTACAACCATTCTATTTCTGTGAACACGACAATAATGAGACATAATAATGGACAGTTATTTTTTTTTTAAATTATTTTTGGAGTATTTTTACGTACACGATATTTATTATTTTAAAGGCTGAATGCGCATTGCTTTTCAAAAGTTTAAACGTTTTTATTAACTCGCTTTCAGTCTTGTCTGTCTGTTCGTAACAAATGTTGCAATCGATTTTAAATTAACTTCCCGATGAGCTAGAGACTTGAAACTTTAAACATAGCTCAAGACTGGATGAGAATGCAATATTAATTCACTTTCGTTTGAAAAACGTGGTATAAAAAAAAGTTTACAACAAATTATTATAGTTTGTTGTTTGTGTAAAACCCCACGTGATGCTTGGAAGTCTGTTGTCGAAATGAGCGAGACTGTGAATGTGTAAACACAGAGTTCACTTTAATTTGAATGGTACCGGGTAGCTCGAGAAATTAAAAAAATATTTAGTTGTTGGCAAATTGCAGCTCTATTTTACGTTGTATATGGATCGAAATATGATTCGCTGCAATAATAACAATATATCTACTAAATAATACTCATACGGCCAAAGTTTATATACAATCTATCCACGATTTGTCCTACCATAGGAATTTGACATAAGCTACATACAAAATAAGTATAAGTATATAAGTATTATATCCATTGTTTAGTACCCATAGCACAAGCTTTGCTTAGTTTGGGACTAGATGGTGCTGTGTAAAATGTCTCAAAAAAATATTCATTATTATTACCGACGACCTGGTGAAGGTCGCGGGAATCCGCTGGATGCGGAGGGCGCAGGACCGGTCGTTGTGGCGATGCTTGGGGGAGGCCTATGTCCAGCAGTGGACGTCTTTCGGCTGAAATGATGATGATGATGATGATGATTATTTATTGTTTTTTTTTTTTTTTTTTTTTTTTTTCATTATTTTTTTTTTTTTTTTTCGTCTTCGTACGAAAGTCTATGACGTTGGTGATAGCTAAAGTGGAGTTGGGCGGGACATCTGGCTCGGCGTAGAGATGGCCGATGGAGTAAAGCGTTGACCGAGTGGTGGCCAAAGTCAGGTCGGAGAAACCCGGGCCGTCCGAAGGCGCGCTGGGTTGATGATATCGCCAAAGCCGCAGGAAACACCTGGATGAGGGACGCACAAGATCGAAGAGGCTGGCAAAAAAGAAAGGAGGCCTATACCCAGCAGTGGGTGATACCGGGCTAGAATGATGATGATGATGAATTTAACGTATGTCTAACATCTATCTCTAGTAGGGTAAATCGTGGATTGATTGGGTATTAATTTTGGTCGATAGAAAATATTAACCTACCTCTACAAGCTCGATAATCGATTCTTTTATAGTAAATTTATGATTTCGAGCTTATCGAGCTTATAGAGTTATATTTTCTATGAGTATTATTTAGTAGATATATTGTTATTTTTGCAGCGAATCATATTTCGATCGACATACATCGTGAAATAGAGCTTCAAATCAAACCGCAAGAAATCTTGAATTCCGCGGGCTACCCGGTAGCATTCACCTTGAACACCCGTCACGCCCGTCAAACAAGTGTTGCGAGTCGAGACGCGAGTGCCATGTTTACATATTCGCCTCGCGTCTCGTTTCGCTACTCGTGCCATGTTTACATATTCGCCTCGCGTCTCGTTTCGCTACTCGTGCCATGTTTACATATTCGTCTCGCGTCTCGTTTCGCTACTCGTGCCATGTTTACATATTCGCCTCGCGTCTCGTTTCGCTACTCGTGCCATGTTTACATATTCGCCTCGCGTCTCGTTTCGCTACTCGTGCCATGTTAACATATTCGCCTCGCGTCTCGTTTCGCTACTCGTGCCATGTTTACATAATCGCCTTGCGTCTCGTCTCGCTACTCGTGTAAATGTGTAAATGCAGATTTATTAGAGTATTATTATATGTATAGATAATAAGAATGATTTAAACTGATAATATTAAAACTTTTCTCAGGAGGCCAGCCCGCTACATAGACCCGATAACAAAGCTGCCGTACCGAAGCGTGGACGCGTTCCGGATTATTCGAGAGGCGTACTACCAACAATTGGAGGCTAGAGGTGATCGGAATGACCCGCAGTTGGCTGCCTGGCTCCAATGGAGACGCGCTGACCATGCTTCTACTTACGTACAGATTCATATTAAGTAAATTATGTACGGTCGACCGCAGGTCGGTGGTAACACTGACATTGACAGCATCTTTATTTCGTAAGCAGTAAGGGTGGTTTTCGAATTGATGTGTTACCACTGTCATGCTGTCGACTGTATTAGGAGTTTGATGATCAAATGCTTTAGTAAGAGAAAGGACCGTGGGCTACTTTGTATGGAGGTTGGGCTAATAAAAACTTAACCTTACAATATGTATGAAATGTACAGTCGAACGAACGAAAAGGTTCGTCAATTTTCAAATTGATTCCTTTAAACTGTTGCGAGTACATGTTAAATTTTCAAACTGCGTACGAGAGATAATTAGGTGGGTGTACGTACAACTGTAATTATTGTTTTCTGCCAGTACAAGCAAAAATAGACCTTAATGTGACGAACTTTTTCATTCCTCGACTATACAGTCAGAAATCTTTCCGGTGAACCACCACTAAGGCTAAAATCGCTTGCACTCAATGTTCGATGGCAGCGGTAGCTACGTGTAATGTATCAGGATTCGTTCAAGGGATGTTGTCGACAAAATGTTTCACCGGGAAGGGTCGTGACCGTACTTCAAATGAAAGGTTTTTATGTACTTAATTTCATATTATGGGAGAAAAGTTGAATTGAAGTGCAAAACTAGGAGTTTTGGTGCAATTAAGTTAAAATGTTCTTGCAAAAGTTAAACGACTGCTTCAAAAAATGTGCCATAACATCATTTTTGCGCTCGATTTGAACTGAGCTGCCATACTATAAAATGGAATACTCACTAATACCAGTTATTTGACATCATTGGTATCAAAACTGTTGAGGGAGTTTCACTTTAATAGCCCAAAATGCCCATGGTCCACATTTGATACAATTGTGTCCAAATATAAAAACCTAAAGGTATCATTCTGAAACCGGTGACAGCGACCGCTCGTGCAGCTGTCGCCGACTGCAGCGACACTATTTGATTTGTATTTTTGTGACAGTGTCGCCGCACTCATTTAAGTATGTAATTACCAAACTACCACAGAATACCCAATAGCACTATCGTGCAGAACGGCCACTCACCGCCCCCCCACCAATTTAAGATTGATGTTATTTCAAGCATTTTGTACTAAGATTCCATACACTGGTCGTAGTCTTGTGTATGTAGGTGGTGCTAGCATTTATACTGTATTGAGTGGCCGAGGTGTGAAACTACGTTAACTCACTGTTCTTTTCAAGGATGAATCAAACCTCGATTAGATTAATAGCTCAAAAGATTGTAAATATTGCTTGTAATTATCTTTTGTATTAATAAAATAAAACACAGTCGAAGTACTATTAATTTCAGTGATCATCCATTAAAAAAAAAAATTAACTATTCCTCCAAAATATTTATCGACCATTATGTCTGCAACTATGCATGACGGAGTTATGGCGCATGTAGTAGCCAAGTGGCGCCCCCATCAGTAAAAATAATATTACTCGCTGAATACATCATTGATCGAAAATTAGTTTTTAAGGGGCCGAAACCCGTAACTCAACAAACTAATGCGAATCCCGCTCAAAAACTACTCACTCTATGGTACTGAAATAAAATATGTGTTACTCAAGGATAGACGTGACAATATTATTAAGTCCAAAACATGAATGCACTTATTTGGCTCGATCATAAAAAAATCCAAACATACCTCGGAAACTGTTTATTTTCAAACAGTTTCCTAAATATGTCCAACATTTATTGGTATTTTGGTATGATATTTTACCTAAATATTGTTTTATTATTTTGAAATAATTTTACTAAGCCATTTTATCGAAAATACACATATTTTCTGAGTAATATTTTTTTTTCGCTTAAATGCACTTTCATTCGGATTGGCGTCAACTTCATGCCGCACTACTCCTTCCCGGCAAGCCTCGTATTTTGCTTCTCGCTCACTATCATTCCGCGGCGTTCTGGGCCTTAACAGTTGATGTACAGGTACTGAAGTTTAATCAGAAACTATTAAGTCTGTTATTTACAGTTCGCTGTAGAGATAATAAAATGTCAAAAGTGTCAGTTTTTCGCGTTTTTTCTATTTACTTCTAAAGCGAACTATAATTTACAGAGTAGTTTCTGATTAAACTACAG
The DNA here is from genome assembly GCA_949699075.1 of Asteroscopus sphinx. Classification (NCBI taxonomy): domain Eukaryota; kingdom Metazoa; phylum Arthropoda; class Insecta; order Lepidoptera; family Noctuidae; genus Asteroscopus; species Asteroscopus sphinx. The sequence goes on from OX453013.1 coordinate 22,221,250, forward strand.
TACTTGTACTTCGATAGTTAAAAACGGTTTTTCGATCAATGATGTACTCAGCGAGTAATTGTTTTTTTACCGATGGTGGCGCCCCTTAGCTCTCTTAGTAGGGCCTTAATTACAGAAGGCCATATAAATGGATTGATTTGAAGAAAATAATTAAAAAGTCATAAATGAGAAGTCAAAAGAAATTGTTATTTAATTTAATATAGAATAAATAGTAACAGTAATATCTTAATACTTAATAATTAGATTCAATAACTGTACAAAATTGTACAATACTAGCGTAATACAAGAGCAAGATAAAACTTGCGAATCGAATGACGACAAAGTTCTTGACTTCGTAATTTTAGCGAGAAATAACAACATAACATGACATCACGCCTGTATTTCCTCGAAGGGGTAGGCAGAGGTGTATTAGTACACCCACATTTCGCCAGTTATGTTATAGTCCCATGTAATAGGGGGCGAGCCTATTGCCATTGACTGGGCACAAATCCAGACTCCGGGCTGCTACTGAGAATTTCCTAATGAAAAAACCCAATAACACTTTGCCCGACCCGGGAATCGAACCCAGGACCCCACGCTTAGCAGTCGCGCTTGCAACCACTAGACCAACGAGGCAGACCAGCATAGAAATAACAAAATGTTTCTTAATTAATGTTACATAGCATAAATTTTCATTTCATTCATTCAATCAAAAAATTTCGAAGAATATCTTCTATAAGATTACGTCTATTGTCACAAAAACTATCTGAAATAAATCAAAATAAAAAAACACTCAAGAACGCATCTAGCCAAATCTCGATAAGTTCACAATTTACGACCTAAAATACTTAAACCTTAATCAAATTGAGTATTAACTACGTTTTAGGTACTAGTAAATACTGTTATTACTATGATTATGACTATGTTTACCTCAAACGACTATGAAAGTAAAAAGATAAGTTTTCTACTTAATTTTCATTTCAACGATATGACCAGAAAAATTTGAAATTCAATCTTCTAACTTTCGCAGTGGAGCGGTAACTTAGTATACATAATCTACAGGTCTACCGTGAATTTAGTGTTTAATCTTAAGTCAGGCACACTATTCCTGCGCGGTCTCTTATCCATCAGCTCTTTCAAAGAGATTAAACCAGACGCTTTTACGTCTAACCTGGAATGGTATTTAGAGGGATCTGTTGTCGGCAGATAGGGATAATCGCTGAGATAAGTCTGTGCGTTTTTAACCGTATGCTCTTTAGCGAAATCTGTCAACTGTGATTCGGCAATTTCGTACGAACTTATTGTTGTATCAGCCAGGTTTTCCATAGATCTGAATGCTTCTAACACCGCTTTCTTATGTGGTATTCCTCTCAAACTGCCTTGTCGACTCAGTTTACCTTCAGTAACATCAGTAAATAAGTCATCCACGTTGAACTTTTCTGATATTTTCACTAGTTTCGTGTTTGAACTACTTTCTTGACTTTCCTGCAATTGATTCCATATCTTCGATATTTCTGATGACGGCATCGAATGAGATTTTATGTTTTTCTTGACCCTCTTTTGTGGCCGTTGGTTTTCAAGAGATTCAGTGGATTGCTTTCGCAAAAGTTGTTCACATTCATTTAGTTTTCTGCTTTCAGGCTTTTTAATTTCTCTTAGCTCGTCTAAAGATTGAAAGTATTCTTTTGCCAATTTGAATCTATTTTTGTACTGTATGTGAGCCGGTTCTGTTTCCCTTTCTGGAGATGATTCGCTAGACTTATCTGGACTGCATTCTATGATTTCTAGTTCGATATCAGAAAGGCTTAAATACGTTGTTTCTTTATTCTCATTAGGTAAGATTTCAATGTCAAAAGAACCGGATGTTTTTGTGTCTAAACTTAGATTGCTAACTGTTTCTATATCCTTGCTTATCCACATGTTTGTAGGAGTAACTCCCGGGGTAGTCGTTTTTGATTCGCTGTTCGATACACTCCCTTGATATGCGTAACGTTTTTGCACAGCATCTGTAATGAAAAAAATATGTTAGCATTCCATTTTTCTTTTTATCAAAGGAATTCACATAAGTTTGAGCAAACACAGTTACACACCTGAAGTTATGCTGTTAGATTGAGAATCCTTTTGGGAATCTACGGAACTGGTTCGAAAAACCCTTTTGGCTGGTTTTTGCGTAACAGAAGTCTTTGAAACGCTTTCATACAGTGATATAAAGCTCTTTACATTAATCCGAGGTAATTCGTCACATGATTTATATTTATCTAAACAGTCGTCTGTTGTATCTTTTGGAAGTTTATTAAAAATATCCGTCTCTGATTTACTGAATGATTTCTTTCGAAGAAACTCGCCTTTGTTTTCATTTTGAAGACTTTCTATTTTGAAATCTTGTATTTCCATTCTAACCTGTTCTTTTGGTTTTGGTGTATTATTTTGTTCTTGTACAGGTTTTACATAAATGGTTTCATCAAAAGTATTATTACGTGTACTGTGAACCATTCTGGTTCTTTTGTTTTTCAAATTAACGGATGCTGTAACATTTGTGTTAGTAGCTTCGTTGAATCTTGTTTCTGCGGCTTTCACAACTTTAGTATGAGTGTCGTTCACTTGTTCAATATTTATATTTTCTTCGAAGGATACTACGCTTTTGTGACATTCCTTTTTTTGACATACATTTTGTAAAGACTGGCTTTTCCTCCTAACCCACGGTAACTCCTCCGTATTTGACATATTATGGAATAAAGATATGCGACTAGATACTAGACCACTCTCATGACACTCACCGGTAATATCCGCTGTAGGAATATCGACGGTAGCCGGTTTACCTAAAAATGTATCAATTTTATTTAATATTTGTTGCCTTGATGTCCCGAAAAATCTCTTTGGACTTGTTTCAAACGCTTTGAAGACTTCTTCTGGTAATTCCTGCTTAACAGGCGGTTGTTCATTACTTGCATTGCCATCTTTGCTATCATGACTTTTGAGTTTTATTTCAACCTGGCTCTCATCTATATGAGAATATGCAGATGGTGTAGTAATTTTATTTCTAGGAGAAATTCTAAGAGCAATCGTTTCAGCTTCTGTCGTCTGATCTGTTTCAAGTTTGTCATCCCAATATTTCTTCCATCTTTCCACAAGTTTTTCATCTGAACTTACTTCATCCGCATTAATTTTATTTTTTACAGACTCATGCACTGTAATTTCTGACTCTTTGTCATCAATCTGATTAGTATTTTTAACTTGAGTGCACCCTGCACTAAGGAAATTCTTAATCATTTGTTTACCTCTTCGCTTGCTCAGAGAATCGTGTTTTAATTGTTTAGAAGATATTCGTTTTTTCCTTGGAACTGAAGTTTCTGCTGATTTCGCTTCTATCTGTCGTATTCTCTCATCCCAATATTTCTTCTTTTCGTGTACAATGTTACTACAGCTAGTTTTACCAAATTGCGTTTCGTCTTTGTTTTCTTTGCTGTATTCACAGGCTTGATCGTTTTTAATGCAAAAGGTCTGACTTACTGAAAAAGATTCAGTGACATTTGCCTGAACCTCAGAAATCGTTCCTTTTAATTCGTCTTCGTGTCTTTTCACATCTGTTATTTCAGATGCAGAATCGACACCAATGTCTTTGGTGGGTGTGACGTATTCCACATCCATGCTGTGAAGTTTGTTGTCTTCATTTGCAATGGTTATAGAACTTATTTCTGAATTAGGAAAGTATTCTTGGTACATATCGTTTAGTTCAGCAAATGCCACTGACACAGTATCAGTTTCTCGCTTTTTCGTACATGTTTCAGTTTTGGGAAGATCTTTTGTGCCTGATGATATGCTTCTATCGCTTTCTTCAATGATAGGTGTAAACATTGGTCGTTTGATTTCCCATTTATAAGGTTTCACTTCTTCCTGAGATTTTGTAGGTTCAGTTTTTAATTCATTGCACGTTTGCCATATTTCTCTCTCAGCTGGGCCCATGTTTGTTAACTCTTCTTGTTTTAACCCGAAATTGTCATCACTAGTAGAAAACTTTTGTTTACTAAGTGAGTCGCATAGTGGTGTACTTTCGTTATTGTTGCTATCTGGGGTACTGTTATTGTCATCGATACTTACGTATGCAGAATCCCATGTATCTTTCCTAGGTGTAAGATTTCTATCCGAATCGTTTTGATACGGATCGAACTGATTGTCACTAGTGGTCGAGGCGTTTGAATTACCTATAGTTTCTGTCAAGTTCGATTCCAAACTTTGAAATGTGGATGACACCGCAGAGATATTATCTGATTTGCAATTTTTCGGTAAGTTCAAGTTCTTGTGCAGAGGAGTTGAACACACTGATTCCGGAATCTGTTCATCTTTTTTCTGTTGTTTTTTGTCACAGTCTTTGTTTTTATTCTTATTACATTTTTCATGTTTTGTTAATACTAAAGATTTTATTTCTGGCTCAGGTGAACGAGCTCTAATAATGGGAGGCAAAGAAACGGGTGCTCCAATAATGAAATCTGTCATAGGTGGCGGTTCAAAATGAGTTGATTGATGGCGATGCATAAAGAATGGATTTACGAATTCATTATCATTTATAAGTTCAGACTTTGGATCTATGTACACAGATTCCTCACGATTCACTTTTTCCCCTGAAATAATTTTGTAAACTGGGGTCTTTGGTCTTTTAAATGCAATAGTGTCTGGCTTTATTAAACCTATATTATCTGGCTCAATAAATGGGTTATTATTTATTGGTGATGGTGTCTGATTTGGATCGATTATAATCGTTATTGAAGTATCTCTTGTTTCCTCATTTTGGGAGTTATTTGTTTCATATTCTGAAGCCACAAATGGTCCAAAGTTCTTAGAAGCAACATAATTGTCTTCAAACATTTCATTCAAAAAAGGGTTGTTTGTACTTGATGGCGTCTTTCCGTCTACAGAAAAAAAATCCTCTTGCTCGTCGTTTGATACATTATATCCGTCTAAGCTATCTAGGCTGTCTCGTCTAGTAGATTCCATGGGTATGTTTATCGTAACATTTTCAATCTTGCTCTTAGAATTGTTTGATTGATCTTCATAATATGTTGTAGACTTTTCTGCCCTCAGGGACACTGAGATACTTTCCGGGACGATGAATTTTTCTCGCAATTCTGATATAACGTACGGATTTACGTTTGTCTCCGTAAAAGTTGAATTAACAATATCGGGAATGTCTTGTTGACTTCTCGGCCGGATGTAACTACCTTTCTTTGCAAAACGAATTTGTTTTTCGGCTATGAGATCATTGAATATTTTACAAATGCGATACATAGCTAATACTTTAAAAGCTGCTTTGTTAAATCTATTACTTTTTACTAATGTCTGCTCTTCTCTGCTTTCGACATATGTCTCACTGTCAAAATTAGGAATATCATTTTCGGTATCAGTAGTCATTAAAATTTTTGCTTCATCGTCACTAATCTTTTCTAATGTACCGTTTTCTTTTAGCAACATCTTCTCAGTAACAAAGTCTACTATTCTCAATACAACTTTTCTGTCAGTTTTGACGTCAAGTATATCTATTTCTTCACCGTCTTCTAAACAAAAACTGTCTCTTTCTAGGACTCTAATAATGTTGTTAGAAGCGGTTACTGTAAATGGTGAACCAACAATGCTTTGACCTCTGCTTGTTATGGAGACTTGGTATTTCCCGTCAAAGTTTACCACGTAACCTATTTTTGCGTGATCAGTCTTAGATTCTACTTCGATCTCAATATCGTATTTCGTTTTCGGGATATAATAAGTTTTGTTCATGTCGTTCTTGCCATACGATCTCAAGTACGTGGCTCCTTGTGTTATCGGTAAAACATTCTCTGTAAAAGTCTGCTTCGATTGTAATCCTAAGAGTTTCTGCCGGATCATCTGCGCTTTACCCAGTATTGGTGGTAATATTGTCATTCCATACGAGTCTCGAGGGCCTCGGATCAGAATAGTTATTTCTCCAGGGTCCAAAGCTTGTTGTGCAGTAGGATAGACCTTGAAGTGCGCCTTATTGTTCACTTGAGCTGCTGTTAGCCCAGAACCTTTGGCGACATAGTCGAGAGTAAATTGTGTAGTTTCAGGAGAAGTTCTTTGAGAGACAGGTTTTGAAACAGGCGGCGTTAATTTGGAAAGCGCTTGTCGGATGCGATCTAAATATGTGGCAAGCTTCCATTCTTGGTGTCTGCTTAATGAGTCGTTTGACTCCAGCTCTTGGCGGGAGAAGACCTGGAATCGAGAAATTACAATTGAGTTTTGGCTGTTTGAGTTATTATGAGACAAAGAAGGTTTAAAAAGTTTCTTACATAACTATCGATTTGCAAGAAAACTGCAAGTAAGACATTTTGTTGATTGACGCTCATAATAATAATTGTTTACATGTTACTGTAACAATTAAGCTATCGAGGACCACATGTAGAATAAAAGAGCTGAATGCGAAATACCTATCTATAGAAAATGAGAGAACTCATTTGGCCTTCATTGAAATATTGTTGGCTCGTAAGTCAAAAATTATTTAATTTTTGGTTTGATCCGGGCAGTTCCGTCTTTACCATAAGGACACATTGACATGATAAAAGATTTTGCACTTCCAAAATATCGAAAGAAAACATTAAGTTAATCTCTAAAGATTTCTGAAGTCATGGCATTAATATCAATGTAAGACCGATTCTCAAAACAGTAATCACATCACTATTATTTGATTTGTTACTTATAATATTGATTTGTTTGCTAATCAAACATAACATAACATCACGCCTGTATTTCCCCGAAGGGGTAGGCAGAGGTGTAATAGTACATCCACATTTCGCCAGTTATGTTATAGTCCCATGTAATAGGGGGCGAGCCTATTGCCATTGACCGGGCATAAATCCAGACTCCGGGCTGCTACTGAGAATTTCCTTATGAAAAAACCCAATAACACTGCCTGACCAGGGAATCGAACCCAGGACCCCACGCTCAGCAGTCGTGTTGTCGTCGTGTCGTGTTTGCTAATCATAATATAATAATCGAAAAATTCGCTGAACTAAAGTTGTTTTGGCTTTCGAAAAGACCCCAAAATCTGTGTGCAAGGCCGAAGACGACTTTGGGTTCGGACATAACAAAGGTCTTTCCTTCCATCGTGTCGACATGAGCTAAATAATGATAATAAGCTCATGTCGTGGGAAAAATATTAGCCAGACAGCAGATTGGTAGCAAACTTCGCCGACATCGCCTATACCGCAAAGTTTGAAGACAAAGGTCTTCAACCAGTGCGTCCTGCCTGTCATGATTTACGTGGACTCTGACAGTTGGGCTAGTCCACAAATTCGAAGTCGCTCAGCGAGCTATGCTTGGAGTTTCTTTGAAGGATAAAATCCGTAACGAGATTATCCGGAGAAGAACCGGAGTGACCGACAAAGCTTGTAGGATCAATAAGCTGAAGTCGCAGTGGGCTCAGGCGCGGTTCCAGCCCAAGAAATTTTACATATTCATGTGAAAAGTTGACTTCAATTTAAGTGTATTTTTTGGAGTTTTAGGCTATGTACTACTCGTGAAGATAAAGAATGAGATTGAAAATGCCGCCATTTGTATTTTCCTCTCGCTCACAGTATTGTGTGAGCGTCAGACACATAAAATAAAAATGCCACCATTTTCAATTCCATTTATTATCCGCGCCGAGTGATATACTTAATATAAAAATGTAGCACAACAGATGCCCAAAATACACATTAACGAGGAAGCGCGAGCGCAACGAGCGCGAAATTTTCATTTTTATAAATATTTTCACCTCCAAAGCTTCAATCGCTTGTGCCTTTTAATATAGTGTCCAATCGCAACGGCAGGCTCGTGCAAAGTAGCGCAAACCGTTCAACAAAATGAAATATCGCCGTCGTGTGTGCTATTATTTATCGTTGAATTGGAAATTTCATCCATACTTTATTTTGAGCAAAATAATACCCATTACCCATGCTGTAAATTGAACTTTAGTAGGTAAAATTCCAAGATTTTACGTACGAGTAGATGTCGTGACAACTCATTATTTGAAATAACACTCAATCTTTCTTAATTAGTTGTTAGGATAATTTTGATGTACAGCTTGGATGGTTTGGGGGGGGGTCATGACCCCTGTAACCCCCCCCCCCCAACCCTAGAACCTCGCCGAGTGGGTGCGCCGGACGATTAAATTAAATATCGCTATTCGTGGAGGCTCTTGTAATGCACCCCAAAATGTTAGGTCTTATACTACGGGCCGATAGAAGAAGAAGAGCTACGGGCCTTAAACAGGGTACCCCGCGTAATTCAAAATTTTTGGCGTTTTTTGCAAATTGTAGCTTATTTCGCGTTGTATATCGGTCAAAATATGATTGGCGGAAATAATAACAATAATATCTACTGAATAACACTCATAAAAATATTAAGCTCGCTCTATTAGCTGTACTAGCTCGATTATATTAATTTACGATCAAATTATCGATTTTCGAGCTTATACAGCTTATAGAGCTAGGTTAATATTTTTATGAGTATTATTCCTTAAAATCTTTTTCTTTGAATCGGCAAACGCAGCGTAGGGCGCCCCCCTGCCAGGGGGACCGACGACCTAAAGAACGTGGCTGGGGGGGACTGGATGCGGAAGGCAGAGGACCGAGTGTTGTGGCGCAACTTGGGAGAGGCCTATGTCCAGCAGTGGACTGCGATAGGCTGAGTTGATTCATTGATATTTTGACCGCTATACAACGCGTAATAAAGCTACAATTTGCAAAAAAAATGAATTTCGCGGGCTACCCTGTAGCATTCACCTTAATCATCTAGAACAGCGGTTCTCAAACTTTTTTGGTCACGGAACCCTTTTGACAAGCAAAATACTTGACGGAACCCTACAATAAAACAATAGTTTTTAAAAGTGTATTCTTTATTATATAAGCATAATAAAAGTACAATGTAACAGTTACTAATTATTACTTACTTTAACCACATGCCAAGTACAATAATAGAAGATATTAAAAATGAAAAAATCTTAACTAATGGGAGGTATGAAACTGTTTTTTATTTTTCATCAATTGGTTGATATCAGGTTTGATAGAAGACATTTGAAGTCTCATATCAGGTTCGGCGTCCAGTCTATTGCGATATTTTGTTTTCGTGGCTGCATAGGTTGAGAATCCTGTTTCGCACAAATATGTTGTTGGGAACGGGAGAAGAATATTCAGAGCCATTCTGCCAAGCATTGGATATTCATCACGGATTCTGCACCAAAAATCGTTGAGAGGCGTCGTTTTGAACAGTGACTCCATACTTGTGTCTGATGACATTTCTAAAAGAGATTCATATATCTCGTTTGACATACTTTCGGGCTTTTGCAAGTTGGGTAAAAAAGGATTATGAATCCATGAATTCAGCTTCATTTTTGTATTATGTTCTTCGGGAAAATACTTTACAAAAGATGCGCGCATCGAAGTGAGATATTGGACCAATTCTTCAAACACATCATCTTGAAACATTTCCGAGTCGTTATCGCTAACAAACTCACTGAGTGACGTAAAGCTTTCTATTTCTCTCTTACCAACGCAAATAATCCAAAAATCTAATTTTCTTTTGAAGGCAGTTATTTTGTTATAGGCCTGGAACACTGTTGTCTGTTTACCTTGCAATGATAAATTCAATTCGTTCAGTTTTTGAAAGATATCCGCCATAAAAGACAATCGGAACAACCAAGTTTTATCATACAAACGGTCTTTTAAATTAAAAGAAACTGTATCTGCTGAAAGAAACATTTGTAACTCGGCTCTAAGTTCAAATAGCCTTGTTAAAGTTTTACCCCGAGACAGCCATCGCACTTCTGTATGGAGCAGCAGTGTTTTATGTTTGCTGCCATAATCTTCACACAATAATGAGAACAATCGGGATTGTAGTGGTCGTGATTTGATAAAATTAATTATTTTTACCGCTTCATCCATAACTAATTTTAGATTTGACGGCATTTGCTTCATCGCAAGTGCTTGTCTATGCAGAATACAATGGCTGGAACTACAATTAGGCGCTTTACTTTTTATTCGTGATACTGCTCCTGCTGTTTTACCTGTCATCGCCTTGGCCCCATCTGTACAAATGTCAATGCAATCGTTCCAACTAAGATTATTTTCTTTAAAAAATATGTTTATTTTATTAAAAATTTCTTCCCCGGTAGTGTTTGTGGGCAGCGGTGAACACATAAGCATGTCTTCTTCAAAAGAACGTTCATATGGATATCTCACGATAACCAGCAAGATAGCCAGACCAGTGACATCAGTTGACTCATCCATTTGCAAGGCGAATCGTGTTTTTTGTAGACGTGCAACTAGTTCTTGTTTGACGTAGCTTGCCAGATCATGGATTCGCCGTGAAACAGTATCGTTTGATAGCGGTACAGTAGAAAGATGCTTTGCAGATTTTTCATCGAGCATACATTTTGTTATGTCTAACACACATGGCTTTATTAAATTCTCAGCGATAGTGTGCGCTTCACCTGCTTGTGCAATGCGATAGCTAACTAAATATGATGCCTCCGTGGCCTTTTCATTGATAGTTTGTGTTACATGCATCATATTTTTTTGACTTTCCAATAACTGTTCTTTTTTACGAACAAAAAATTCTTTATTCTTGTCTTTAGACTCGGGGTGTACAGTTTCTAAATGTCTGCGCAATTTGGCAGGTGCCATGGAACTATTAGGAAGCAGTTTACTACATAACATGCAGAGAGGTGAGCCGTTGGAATCAACAAATCCGAAACTGATATATGATTCATCATACTTCCTTTTTTTCGTCATTGAAACCGTGGAGCTTGACGTCGTGGCATCATCGTCTGGATCGGTAATTGCTGTATTCTCCGCGCGTACTGCTTTTGAACATTCAGCGTCATTAGAAGATGTCGTTGCAACACGTTTAACACCTTTAAGCCAACGTTCCATTCTTCTTTATTAATAATGTTACACGTCAGGATGGTAGGGTCAAAATAATGCACAATCGTTACTGCGTTTATGAGACAAAGTTTAGTCCAAAGAAGAAATGTACAAAACTGATACAATCAGAATACAGCGGGCAGTAGAACTTACAAGAAGGCAGCAGGCTAGCCAGCTTGTAAGTAGGTAGGTACGAACTTATCGCTCCGAACGCTAATCGTCAACTGACTGACGAGGCGCGACTTTTTTTATATAATAGCGCTTTTATACTTAGTCCTAGACTCGAACTCGAACATTCTCAAAAATACTCGAGTCGGCGCCTTTGATAAACAAAAAGCGGAAATAAAAATATAAATACAAAAAAATGCGTTGTAAACAATCTCGACTTTATGCTTTTGAAGATAGAGCCGAAAGTCGCTTGTTCACAACTATAGCGTCTAATTCAGAGGCGGCTTTTATCAAAGGGACTGCGCGCTCACAAGTATATGCGCGGCGGGCGGATTCAAAACGTTCGACCAGTGACCAGAGAGAGGTGTTTTGTTTTTTTTTTCTAAATTCTTGCGGAACCCCTACAGGGGTATCGCGGAACCCTAGGGTTCCGCGGAACACACTTAGAGTACCGCTGATCTAGAAGGACGGAGGAGATACTCACAGGCTCGACACCAAGGTAATGGTCAGCGATAGCCTGCGCGTGCTTCAGGCTGAGGCGCGAGGGGGGGTGCCCCGCGCAGGCGCCGGGCAGGGCTGCGTCCAGCACGCTGCACAGCACCCAGCCGTGGCGCCACACCGTGTCCAGGTGCTCCACTCTCACGGGACCAACTTCTGCCAGCCATCGTAGGACGGCCTGCTTCTGTTCCTCGCTGGAGAATACTACTGTAAAAGATTTGGGTTTATTAGAAGGTATACAAAAGAACGGTTATTTTAGGGACAGTGTATGTTAGTGAACTGTCAGTTTTCAGAAGATATTATGGTCGGCGCTCACTAACATCACGGCATGGCAAACGATTTAATGTAAGTTAAATGATTTTTAATCTTATTTTAAAAACCTTAGCGCTCACATTTCATTTCTCACAAGGAGACTTGCCGCCGTATGATCAAATCTTGTGACAATATCGATGAAATTTAAGTGCTAATATTATTAAAATAAGATGTAAAAATCATTTCAGCCTACATAAATCCTTTGCTGTGCCGTTTGGTGAGCGTCAACCACTATAAGATCTATAATCGCATTTATAATGTGAGCAATATAGGCTACAGATTACCTATAATTATATGTATCTACTTGCATATTGCATTCTAAAACCTTCTCAAATGCGGCAAAGGTAAAGGGTACATGATTTACAGCCAAAGTTAATATCTACGATTTTCCCATAGACTTATATATTACTGATTTGCCCTACTAGAAATAGGAATTTGACAAATTTATCGAAGTTGTAGAGTTATGGAGCTTATGTAAAATTTTCTATCTCTATTAGGGCCAATCGTGGATAGATAGGATATACATTTTCGCCGTATAATGAGTCGATCTTCTGGCGGTAATTATATCCATATTTCTGCATGTGTGTAATAAAAAACAGTAACATACCTATTGGACAAAACAAATAACCATTTGTTTCATTCATGAAGAATTAAAACATAACACTCGCTTATACTGAAGTTAATTTTATAAGCACGTGAGGCACAATAACACCCGTAATATTGAACTAAGTTTACGGGACTTGTCGCGCACAATTAAATCAAAATATAATAAACATTTTGACTAACCTCGACGTTTCGGTCAAGTTGCATTGGCCGTGGTCACGAGCAGACTCAAACTCGTGATGACTCGTCGAGGTTAGTCAAAATGTTCATTATATTTTGATTTAATTGTGCGCGACAAGTCCCGTAAACTTAGTTCAATATGAGTGAAATTCGCGAAAGTTTAAAAACTTCTAACACCCGTAATCTCTCAAAATTACTACGTTTTGAGCCGAATTCAGACGAATTTCTTTATTTATTTGACTGTACGCAAAGAGTAGACTAAAATACTCCATAAAGTAAGTGAAACTGAGTTATAAAACAATTTTATGCACACAAGATAATGATCGAGGCAAAGGTTAACGGTTGTGCATGTGAAGTGTCGGTAAAAGTGCGCATAAAGCTGAGCGTACACCGAGTGATGGATAGTGGAGAAACTGACCGCTTTATGAAGATCTTTCATATAATAGAATACAAGCGGACTAGAGAGGTAAGTGAAAATAAATTTATTGGCATATAAACATTTTCCATTATGCTCTCGTTCTGGTTTATAGTATTTTGTTACTCGTTAATTATAATATAGGTGCAATGGATATTTTCACACTGACGACGACTAGACATTTAAGCCGCAAGAGAAATTGGAAGCTTAACCTATAAAACTTCGGAGTATTATAATAATATTATCTGTGCTTCGGATAAACTTAATTTTTAGGTATCTACTTATTTTATTGCATATATATGTCTTATTGTATGTGTCTACAATTTTGCATGCTTTAATTTTAAGCAAAACATGAATGATCTCATATTTAAGTTTATAACACCTTTTTATACCATGTTTTATGCAAATAAATATATTCTATTCTATTCTATACTATTCTATGAAGAGATAATAATTATTGGAAATAAGTAGAATTTTATGATTGTTAATTATGTAGATTATTCTATTTGTATAGATAAAGCATATTTTATGTATTAGTAGGTACTATTAGATATTCTGTGGTAGAACTGAGAAGAGACTACAGAACGGACCAAATGTGAGTCGGACTCGCGCACTGTGCGCGGATTCCGTGTTACCACAAATGTCTTAGGGTGGTAGGTATCAACTCAATCAACTCAGCCTATCGCAGTCCACTGCTGGACATAGGCCTCTCCCAAGTTGCGCCACAACGCTCGGTCCTCTGCCTTCCGCATCCAACCCCCCCCCAGGGAAAAGGTGTTCAAAGGTGTTCCCCCAAGGTGTTCACTTATATCGATAAAATGCCTACATTTTATCAAAAAAATCAGGTGGTCCTTAGACCACCAGATTTTTTTTTTCGTGATTTCACGGTTGGTCCCATAGTAAAAGTTGTTCACAATGATGAGTACAATGACCCCTTTTCGGGAAATAAGCGATTCAAAATTCAGCGTGTATAGTAATACCATACCATAGTAATACATATTCTGTAATCTGTTACAGTTAGTAAAAAGATACACAAGTATGCGACGGAAAAATGGATGGACGGACGGCGCCGCGCGCCGGCGGCGGCGGCGTAGGCATAGTTTTAGGGTTCCGTTGGGAGTCTAGTTTAGGTACGGAATCCTAAAACGATAAGGAACACTCCTAACAATATATCGGGCTTTTAAAAATGCAGTATATTTTAACTCATTCAGGAGCAGCAACCAGCAACTGTATATTTAAGTTTTAAGAAAACCAAGCTACAGCTATAGTCTTTGTATTCTCATCCTAAATTTCGCTTTCAAATGATTCTAGGTCAAGACGAAGTTTGTTCTAAATTGTTTGAACAATAAATAAACACACTTGGTAAAGTAACCACTAATTTAGGCAAATTCTTGTTGCTGTGTATTCTAAAATCTGGGAACTTTTCTCACAGTTTTGGAATAATAAAACAATAGAGTGATAAAGCGATAAATGACGAGCTACGTTTGCTATTTTATGAGAAAAAAAAATTTAGGGTTCCGTAGTCAAACAAGGACTACCTTTTAGAGGCTTTGTAGAGCGTTGTCTCTGTCACTCAATCATACCTATGTGACGGTTTGTCAGACTGGGGCCTTACTCCCGACTGGATCGAGTTTTGTATCAATCGAATTAGAATTCAAGTAATGGTCAATTCGTACTGCATTCCTCTAGGAATTGACATTAGCGCGATTTGGTTTAGAGCTCGAACCAGTCGGGAGATAAGCCCCTGTTTGTGGTTCGTGCGACTAACGGCCAAAATTAATATCCAATCTATCCACGGTTTACCCTACTAGAGGTAGAAATTTGACATATTTTGTATGGAGCTTATGTCAAATTCCTATGCCTAGTAGGGCAAGTCGTGGATAGATTGGATATTAATTTTGGCCGCTAGTAGTAGTGATGACGATCTAGCCGATTATCTCTTTCTATAAAATTTGATTTATTTCTTTTATAAAAATTCGTTACATGTCAGTTTTCCTAACTAGGTACATTCCAAAATAATAATTATTCCATGTGTTTTATCACAGTTTTACCATTTTACCTACATTACAATACAATAATATCAAAGTATTCTTACTTTGATAAATTTAAGTAAAAATAGATTTGTTACAATTCATTTAGCTAATACATTAGCAAATAATATTTTATTTAGTAGTAAAACATATTATTATTTCATTTCACCTTTTTATAAAAATTGTTAGGTACATAAACAATTCATTTACCTAACATAATATGGAACCAATTCATTTAAGATTATTAATAATATTTCATTTTATATAAGTTCGATGTGTAATATTACTTTGTATTTTGAGAAAAATACATCGTGTTTGGGCTCAGATGTCTTGTAAGAATTCTGAATTTTGTACTGACTACGGAACCCTACCCTGTGTTTAGCCAGAAACGTACTTGCCCTTTGTTTCCGCATTTTTATTGTCATTAAAATTAATTGTTATTTGAAAAAAACCAGTGTAGGTAAGTCGCTTTTATGGCTTAGCCACGAATTTACTTGATATTCATAATTATTAGTTTGTTATACATTGTTTATTCTACTGTTTAGTATAGGTTGGTAATCAAAGTTTGAGTAAACATTTGAATCTTAAACTGCACATTGAAAAAATCGTTTCTGCTTAATATCTAATACTTTTATTGTTGAAAAATATAAGTTTTCAAGACAAGTTTTTTTTAGATACGGATTTGAGCTGATCAAATTGGCCTAAACACCATCAGTCTAATACAGTTATTCATTTAGGAGTTCCGTTATCTACCCTCCATTTCCATCACAGAGTACATTATATAGATTTCCATCATCAGATCAGCTCCTAAGCACCATAATATTGCATTGTCACCGGGTTGCATATTTATGTGTACCAAACAGTCAATTCTGATAACGGGAACTGGTTCCAAAGTTACTCGCAAGATTTGACCCAAACACTAACAATCTACCACACCAAGTTGGTGTCACCAACAAATAAGGGTTCCCAACTTTTTGTACGAGAAATAAAAGTACATTACTGTCGAGGCCTGCAATGAAGCAATTGACGGTTGACGGCCGAATAATATTGGAAGTACTAGGCGAAGCCGAGTACTCCCGAAGAGATTTTAACAGGCCGAGGCGAAGCCGAGTACTCCCGAAGTGATTTTAAAAGGACGAGGCGCTAACCGAGTCCTTTTTAACTAAACGAGGCCGTTAATTGCTATTTCTGCCGAGACTTCTATAATAGGTACCTACCTACTTTTCCCTAATTTTCGAGGAAACAGTAGGTAAATTAATTCAACAGTAGGTACCTATCTAATTTTCATTCGCACCAATTCATCTGGGCGCGGTTCTTATTCTATTTTCAGTTTTGGAAAAAAAAAAATGCGAATTCAGCCTTTATAATGATACCTAAATGTTTTGTACCTAAAAACGCCTAATTTATGTAAGTGTGTACTTAACAACCTCGCTAGCATAATTTAAAAAATAAAAACTGTCCAGCAATTTATTTTATTGTCGTGTTAGATATTGCTGGCATGTTATTTCGTTGCGTACGGAAAAGAGCCGATTGATGTAGGTATTCTTTTTTTTTAATAATGGACCTGTTTCCGAGCAAGTGGGAGAAAAGTATGGAAATAAAATTAACAGTATTATAGAAAAGTAAACAGTATTAAATTTTTTGACGTTTTAAAAACATATTTGTTTGAGCTTTTTGCCAAATTTAACAATGTGTTATAATTTTTTATATAATGAATATTGCCTCTCCACAATTTAAGTTAATATTAAAATATATGAGGAGCTCATTTTGTATTAAATCAATAGAAGCTCTATTTCTGTTATCCCGCCACTTTGCATTCATTACAGAAGACACTCTTTATGTGAATTTTCAGCTCCGAATACCAGCGGTCATGAAAATAGTGTTTTTTATACTTTCTTTTTGATAGAACAGTAAAAAGTATTAACGAGCGAAAAAAGTATTATACTGTTTTTAACAGTATGGTTAGCTTAAAAAAACCCGGCCAAGAGCATGTCGGGCCATGCTCAGTATTATAGGGTTCCTAATTACAAACGAATCAAATCGAATATTAATCATGGCTATTTTAGTTTTTGCAAACAGCGCCACCTAGCGCTGAATTTCAGAAGCTAAATTTATAAAGTATGTCTAATCAATGTAACACAAAGTTACTTTTTGTGATTTTTTTAAATAGGTAGTAACTAAAGGAGCATTATTTGCTATGATAATTTTTCTCTAAGGTCAATGACCTATGAACTAGGACGTCTTAAGTATTTTGCAGTTTTCTCACTATAACTCAAAAATTTATAATCACATTATACTCGAAATAATTTTAAAAGAGAGTTTTTATAAAGGTCTATCAATGTGGAAGATTATAAGTTTCTACGTAGCATAGCTTAGAAATGGCAGAGGGGGGGGGACACATTGCAAGCCACTTTGGCGGGCTGTATTTCGCAGATGGTACACCTGATAAAAAAGTTGTGTATAAAACATTACCTTCATTTTAGTAGACCTATTGAATGATACCCCACACGAGGGGGTGCAGCGAAAAAAAAATGTTCATCCCCATTTCACATGTATGGGCGCCACCCCTAAAATACGTTATCAAGATTTTTTTATTCTTTTAAAATTGAGATCTATATCTAAACCATTTTTTAACAAAATTTCATTTACTTATGTTTGTAACTGTAGAAGTTATTAAGCTGTAAAGGATTAGGACAGACGGACAGACGGACGGACATGACGAAACTATAAGGGTTCCTTGTAGGACTACGGAACCCTAAAAAAGCTAATAATAATAGCTTGCTTGCGTGCTTGTAGCTTGGTAATAGCTTCATCATCATCATCATCATTTCAGCCGAAAGACGTCCACTGCTGGACATAGGCCTCCCCCAAGCATCGCCACAACGACCGGTCCTGTGCCTTCCGCATCCAGCGGATTCCCGCGACCTTCACCAGGTCGTCGGTCCACCTTGTGGGGGGCCTACCCACGCTGCGCCTTCCGGTACACGGTCGCCACTCCAGAACTTTACTGCCCCATCGGCCATCCGTTCTGCGAGCAATGTGCCCCGCCCACTGCCACTTAAGTTTGGCAATTCTTCGGGCTATGTCGGTTACTTTCGTTCTCCTGCGAATCTCCTCATTTCTGATTCGATCACGCAGGGACACTCCGAGCATAGCCCTCTCCATTGCCCTTTGAGTGACTTTGAGCCTTCTTATCAGGCCCATTGTGAGCGACCACGTTTCAGTACCGTAAGTAATTACTGGCAACACACACTGGTCAAAGACTTTCGTCTTGAGACACTGCGGTATTTTGGACGAGAAGATATTGCGTAGCTTCCCGAACGCTGCCCAACCGAGTCGGATTCGACGATTGACCTCTTTCTCGAAGTTGGACTTACCTAGCTGGACAGTTTGTCCTAGGTATACATAATCGTCAACAACTTCGAGTGTAGATTCTCCGATGTTTACGGGAATGGGTGCTATATGGGAATTCGACATAACCTTTGTCTTGTCCATATTCATTTTAAGACCCACTCTATCAGAAGCTCTACTGAGGTCATCGAGCATTGTACCGAGGTCCTCCATGGTCTCAGCCATGACTACTATATCGTCGGCAAACCGAAGGTGAGTGATGTACTCGCCGTTTATGTTAATGCCTAGCCCCTTCCAGTCCAGAACCTTGAAGACATCCTCCAATGCAGCAGTGAACAGTTTCGGAGAGATCACATCTCCCTGTCTCACACCTCGTTGCAGAAGGATAGGTTTCGAGGCTTGGTCCTGTAATCGGACTGACATAGTGGCGTTTTCATACAAAGACTTTAACACTTCGATGTACCGATAGTCAATCTGGCACCGTTGAAGAGACTGTAGTACCGCCCAAGTCTCGATCGAATCGAAGGCTTTCTCGTAGTCCACAAACGCTAAACAAAGAGGCAAGTTATACTCTTCGGTCTTCTGTATAACCTGCCGCAGCGTATGTATGTGGTCTACGGTGCTAAAGCCTTTTCGGAAACCGGCTTGTTCGGGAGGCTGGAAGTCGTCAAACCTGCGCGAAAGACGGTTCGTAATGACTCTCGAAAACAGCTTGTAGACATGGCTCAGAAGTGAGATGGGCCTATAATTCTTCAGTAGAGCATTATCGCCCTTTTTGAAGAAGAGTACCACCACACCTCTGCTCCATGCCTGTGGCGTTCTTCCCTCGAGAATGACGGAATCAAACAGCTTCTGAAGGGCCTTAAGGATCGGTTTTCCACCCGCCTTCAGGAGTTCGGCCGTAATTCCGTCATCACCCGGTGCCTTGTTGTTTTTGAGCTGCTTCAGAGCCATCCTAATCTCGTACAGGCTGACGTCCGGGATATCTTCGGTATAGTGTCGGGTCAATCGGGTAATAGCTTGTAAGGATGTTAATAATTTGTAACATAATAAAAAAACCGGCCAAGAGCATGTCCGGCCATGCTCAGTATTATAGGGTTCCTTAAGTAGGTGTACAAACGAATCAAATCGAATATTAATCATGGCTATTTTAGTTTTTGCAATAATCGGCAGCATTCGCGACTCAGAGCGTGTTGTTAGTAGCGCCATCTAGCGATAAATTCAAGAAGCCAAATTTAAGATTTTTTCAAATAGAAAGTATCTAAAGGAGCATTATTTGCCATGATAATTTTTCTCTAAGGTCAATGACGTTTGAACGTTTTAAGTATTTTTCAGTTTTCTGTCTATATCTCAAAAAATTATAATCACATTATACTCGAAATAATTTTAAAAGAGAGTTTTCATAAAGGTCTATCAATGTGGAAGATTATAAGTTTCTACGTTGCATAGTTTAGAAATGGCAGGGGGGGGACACATTGCAAGCCACTTTGGCGGGCTATATTTCGCAGATGGTACACCTGATAAAAAAGTGATGTATGAAACATTACCTTTATTTTAGTAGACCTATTCAATGATACCCCACACGAGGGGGAGCAGCGAACAAAAAAATGTTTTCCCCATTTCACATGTATGGGCGCCACCCCTAAAGAACGTAAAAACTATTTTTTTATTCTTTTAAAATTGAGATCTATATGCAGACTAGTTTTTAACAAAATTTCATTTACTTATGTTTATAACTGTAGAAGTTATTAAGCTGTAAAGGATTAGGACAGACGGACAGACGGACAGACGGACGGACGGACGGACATGACGAAACTATAAGGGTTCCTTGTAGGACTTCGGAACCCTAAAAAACAAAAAAAATCGTGATCCACAACTATGTATAATTTCACACATCATGAAAATCAATGACGTAATAACCGGTTCAGCTAATTTGAGAAGTGCGTTTATTGCCCTTAGTTCTTGTGCTAATCAACAGAATTTATACAGCTATTGTACGACGAATAGGCAAATTGGCATATTAGTTTAGTAAGTTTTTGAAACGTTTTTTTTTTTTCGTGTTAATACTATGTACAGTAGCGAGGCGGGAGTTTTACTCTCGCATTCAAAATGGTTAAATCTGTCATGTTTTTGAATAAAAAATAATGTCACTTTTTCAGCGGTCACAAAACACTGTCCTACCTATAGGTACTATAAAGAAACGTACTTTTTGTTTGACTTTAAAGGTAGAGACTTGTACTTACTAGCTCTAAAAGCCGAGTCGATATGCTTCAATATCCTGAACAAGAAGCTCTGCTGACCCCAGAAGAGAGTTAGTAGGGTAGCCGGTGCGAGATACCGGAGCGTGGTCAGTATGGCGTCCAGGGCAACAGACCACATGCCTCGGTTCGCCTCGAATTCGGGGTACTCCGGGATCGTGAACAACCCTGAAAAAAAAAAGAATTTGGTTTTCAAACTTGGAACTGATAAAACCTTTTTTGTTGCGAGAAGGGACCAAAGACTGCATGCAAAGACATTAAATATTTACCCTATATTAAATCTCTTTGACTCTTAGATTATAAACCTCTTGACTGCATGCCATAAAATTACAAAAAAAAAACTAATGTCATTTTCATTTTGACAGGTGCGTTAAAATTTCAAAATTTTATTCTCGTAATATGCCAAAAGGCCAACTATTATGTAAATGTACAATATGTAAGTGCATATTTAAAAAGTTGCTGTTGTTGTTGGATTGCATTCTCGCGGCTATGTATAAAGCCAGAGCAGTGAAAAGAGGCGCTACAGCGAACTCTGCTGCAAAAAACTCTTCGCGGAAGACGAAAGAAGAAGAAGCTTATCAATAAATTAATAAATTATATTAAGATATGACCCTTAAACCGGTTGCCGAAGAATGTTAGCCGTATCTGGATTAACGGATAATTCTGTCTTCAGGACTTCTTCCGTCCAAATAATTATGATGTGATCTTTGTAGTGATATAAAGGAATTTGCATGTTATGTTTAAGATTATATTTATTTGATTAAGAATTGTGGCACTATTGTAATTACAATATTTATGAATTTTTAATCAGTCTTATTTATCTATCTTAACTCTCAACTTTGTTATCTAAGAATGTGCGAGCGCAGGAATAAGGAATAAGAGTTCAGTGTGAGAGTCATTATCAATTTCACAGGGCCATTACCTTCATTTCAGTCTGTTTATTTTTAGGATCGATTAGCCCAAAACTTGGAAAAATAATGTCTAAAGGAGGTATATAATCAAAGGACTAAAGCAAAGTAAATAATAAAACACTTATCTTTTCTTTTTCTAAAACTACTCCTAAAAAGGTTGCAATAGGGCTGCCGTGTCACTCGCAGGTCTGTTATCTTAAGATACATGAGTTACGCGTAACAGGTCTAAATCGTATTTTTTCATGATCCTCTATCACCCAGTAAAATAATATTTTAATTAACTATTACCAATTAGTCACAATTGCCTATCACTTAACTCTTGAAACTATGATTTTGCCATTGTTAGTTATGGTAAAATACTGTATCTTAAGTTACATCAATTACGCGTGATAAGTTGCGAGCGCATCGAGCAAATCCTAACTCTGCTAACTACTAGATACAGTATTTATCCGTGACTGTAGTGAGCGTACTAACTGATGATGATGTGGATATTATGAGAGATTCATTAACAAACATGGTTCTAAAAGTAATAGCCCACGGCAACATGATAGTCTTTATGGACCAGCTGAAGAAAAATAACTATTTTTCTGAAATCAATAGGTGGAATAAAAAAATCGCTGGCGAATATGCAGGAGTAATGTTCCCAAACCTATTTTTGTTGGTTAGTATATCAGCTTGATGTATCTCATTTACCGGGTTTTTGAAAAGTCTACGTACTTGAAAATAATTTCCAAAAGCCTTCAAAATACGCACTGTCTGTTGTTGGATTTCCACTGGTTATTTTATGAAAATGTGTGTTAATCAATTATTATTTTATTACACAGGAAATTAAAGTAAATAGGTCCTAAACAAGGCAAAGAAAAGCCAACTGGCACCTTAAATTATGGATTTCAGTCATGGTTTCAGAGTTTCAGATAATTTCAGAACGCGCGAATTGTGCAACAAACAATCAAACAAATCAAACAGTCAACAACAAACAGTCGATTTGTGAATCAAACAGTTTTTAGTAACTTCGTTGGTAATTTTTACTGTTTGATGTTTATTCAATAACTACAAAATTTGTATAAAAAAGTGCAGTTATAAATGCAGTTTATGACGATACCCTTTAATCAGCAGTCGACTTAGACCCAAAAAACTGCCACCGTAATGGTGGCAGTCTTATTTTCAAAATAATCACCTTATGTTGCTTCGAGGCTAGTAGTTCTGGTCTATACTTTTCTTTTAAGTATTTTTTGGTCTTACTGTTCTGTTGTCTTAGCTGAACCCTAGTTTCATTTATAACAACTAATTTGCGTAAAATTTCTTATATATCGGATCAAACGAAATAAAAATTTGCGTGAAGTGCTTAGCCGGTTGTGTTTTGGTTCGACTCAGAGGGGCATCGGTATCTTTCTCTTAGATACCCTGGGAAATCAGAATTTATGGCAAATATTGCTTCCTTATCACTTTTTAAAAACATCTATTACCTAGCAATCTCTTTAATATTTCATTATTAATTTCCTACCATCAGATTCAATATCTTTTCGGTGTTTTGTGCTATAGTGGAAGTCGAAGGCTATTTACAGTAGAGGACATATTCAACTCTCTGTCTACTGGGATTTAATTCAGCTAACTGATTTTTAACTACAGCATCGGATGCAATAGATTCTCCTTATTCCGTCACTATGTAGTTTTTTGGTATTTTGGAAAAAAAAAACGGACACGACACGACACCAACGAACGGACAGCACATTGTTGAGATTTTTTTTTTTCGAATGCATGAAATTTATCACCTGGCTCTGATTAAATCCTTCTAAGTCTGGAAGCAAAAGTAATACAACAAAGAAATTTAGCGTAAAATCATCTGAAGGGTTGACGATTATAATGAGATCAAAAGCATTTCGATTTCATTATTATTTTTATATAAGGCCGCGAACTTTTCAATCCACGTATTTAGGCATTCTTCTTCTTCTATCGTGTCGACATGAGCTACATAATGATAACGGCTCATGTCGTGGGGAAAAGATTAGCCAGTCAGCAGGTTGGTAGCAGAGCTGACTGCCCAGGGTGCGCCGGATGATCAATTAAATATCGTCACTCGTGGAGGCACTTATTAGGCATTAAGAATAGTTGAATTTTGAAGATGCTCAACTTACATAGTCGTCAAGAAATCATACGATGAAAAATAATTCAAAGATTTGCATGTGTATTGCATAAGTGTGTTGGACTTTGTTAAAAAAGAAGTACCCCGGGAAGTAAGGCGAAGGAGTGTAAGTGCAAGAAAGAAAGCAGACTTAAATGCAGATGTAGATTTAGATAAGATCTTACATATCTAGGTTTTAGTTTTTTTTTGTATCTAAAATAATTTTGATAACACTAAGTTCTCATTTCAATTTTTATGTTAGTTATGAAGTTAATTAAGTTTATTTGTTTTAAAAGCTATCGAATCTTGGTTAGAAGAAGTCTGAGTTTTCGTTTTACTCATTAAAAAGGATATTTTAATGTATTTGAAAATTTGAGATTTTACTAGATAAGTCATAAGTCATTATTCATTTGTTTAGATGAGTAGTATTTTTTCTATTCCTTTATAAACTAATTTAATTTAATACTAAACAATCAGTCAGACGAACTTTAGTTAAAGATACATGTGTTTAGCAAAACATTCCATATTACACTTGTTGCGGCTAAGTCACCTATCTTAAGATACAGAGCACCGCGTAACAACCAATGTATAGAGAGCTTGTTACACCTATCTCTGTTATAGCTAATAACTCTGAAAATTTCAAAGTATTCAAAAATCTATAAATTTCCCGGTTTTCCTCAGACTTTAATACAACCAATTATGTAAAAATATTTCCCGGAAGTTTTGAAACATTTAAGATAATCGCAATTATCTGTAAAAAACTTTAAACGGTGATATCTCAAAACTATGTTTCGTGAGATACAAGAGATAGGCCTGACACGGCAGAGGGTTGCAAATTATAGGTACCTTCCGGCCGCGTGGTTCGATCGGACAGTTTGTATAGAAGAATATTATTGCGTGGCTGGGTTGACTCAAAACTCTGTGTAAATAATCTATGAAGCATAATTTATAATGAATAAGGTGTTTTTGTTTTTTTTTGTAAATTAAACTCTATGGGGGTAAAAAGGGTTTTTAAAGTTTCAATGAAAAAAATTTCTGGGGTCACGCTAGGCATAATTAAATTATAATAAAGAAATACGTATTATTATTTTTCCGAAAATTTCGACGGCGAACATTATACGGGGCAAGTTAAAACTTTCGGTTGTTCCATCTATCCCTACCAAGGTATCCCCACTGGTAGGGAGAGATGGAAAATTATTCCATCTATCCCTACCAGATAATAAGGGATAAGTGGAATCTGAAGTTCCATCTATCCCTACTAATGTATTTCCACTGGTAGGGATAGATGGAATGATTTAACGCGGGCCATGCCGCAAGAGCACTGCTAGTTTTTGTATAAAAAAGCACAACTGCTCATTACGGGAAATAGCTCCTTTAATAAAACTCATTTTATAAAAGTTCTAGTCAAAGATAGTTCTTGATATTTTCTGCAGAGCCAATGCTGTGCAACCCTTGTTAAAAATAAAACTAACATAAATACTGACCAATGCTTCGCGGGTGCTCCTCCTTGAAAACATTTTCTTTGTACCGTTTTACCAAGTCTTCGATGCTGTCAGACATTTTATTTCTATTTCAGAAACTCCATTATCTTTGTTCCTTAAATGCTATTGAAAATATGGTATTTTATAAAATAGGTGCTCAGGTGTAAAAGTTTGTGTTGATTTTTGATCGATTGTTACGTAAGTAGATAGTTTAAAAAAAAAAAAAAAAACTTAGAATGTGCACTAAGTTCTACGTTTAGGTTTATTTAGTTTAATACCAACTGTGTTGTAATTTTTACCTTAATAAATTAATAACAACCATTCATACGAAATGTTTAATAATATCTAAAATTACCTAACACAAAAATAATACAGTGAATGATAGCAGTTTTAGGCCCGTATTACAGAAGCTTCCTCAAGTACAGTTTAAACTCGCAATCACGTGATCACTACTTAAGTATAGAATCGTTACTTGAGTATCGGTTTTATTCCAGAATGGTAATTATAAACTTTAATTCAACAACATAACACACGAATTTGACCTGAAATTGAATAGAAATCTCTACTCAAGCGTAATCTGGACCGCACTAGAGTGATTACAGATCAAATCTCAGCTGAAATTCCGAAACAGGTGACAGTATAAAATAAAACTAAACTCAGCTGAACTGTGATCAATAAATCTCTGCTTGAGGAACGTTCTAAAATCAAAGCTCAACTCAAAACTAGTTTTAAACAGAGATCAACGCTTGAGTATCCTTCTGTAATACGGGCCTTAGACTCCTTTAAAATCTCTCTAATGTTATTTGATGGCTTTGGTGCAATGCAATGGTGCAATGATACATACCTACACAGGTAATTTAAAATTATAAATATAAGCATTACGTCTTAAAAAACATAGTTAAAAATCGTTTCTAAAGATAAACCTAGACTTTATAGTAAAATTAGCTGAAAGTCAATCTATTTTTGGCAAATCAATAGACTTTTAAGACGGATACTAATTGATTCAATTAATTACCTATCTATCATCTTCGAAGTTCATTAGCAAATTAATTGCCTAATCTAGTTCTTCTATTATTTTACAATTAATCAGTTTTGTTGAAATATTTTAATTAACACGTTTAGACCGGAATAAAAAAAATGCTATTTTTAAATTAACGAAAAATCTTATCCCTGTACCTACAAAAAAATATCGTTTTTATTGGATAAAATCGACTTTGTTGATTTTTTATTTGTGGCACTTGTCCATTTAAGCAACGGTATATTCCGCAAAAAAATTGATTAATAGAATTGCATTGAGCACTTTAATAGTTTGAGCGCAAAATCAATTTTTGTAGGCACTGTGAGAAAAATACGAAAATTGTTATTTTCTCGAAAACTGGCAATTTTCGCAGAACATACTCATGAGGGTATTTTCGATAGCCCTTGATGCTCTTTATCAATGGTTTTCGTTTGGACCACAAGAAACGTGACACCGTGTAGGTATATATAAGGTCCTACATTATTAATCCGAAATATTTGTAGTGGTGATACGATATGATCTACTCATTATAACAAAAAACATTTATTGGGACCAACCCTGAAATCGCGAAAAAAATAACAGTTGATCCCTACATTTGTGTTCACTTAAATCGATAAAATGTAGGGACCACCTGTTTTTGTTTTCGCGATTTCAGGGATGGTCCCATAATAAAAGTTGTTCATAATGATGAGTAGATTCACCACTTCAAATATTTCGGATTAATAATGTAGGACCTTATATAAATTGCGACATAGATTTATTAGTTGTAGGATAAGTTAAGTGTTGCGTGGCCATCGGTGGTACACTCCGCCTGATGGGTGACTATTCTACTAATCCGTGTTCCACCAGTACCGCACCTCGGTCTGAACGTGATAAACAAATAGAGTACGGCTCGCCTATGTTTGTTCAAAAGAGAGTGTATTATCAAGATGAGGTGTGTTGGATGAAGTCATTCTTAGTGATAAAGTACGAGATTGTAATAGTTGTGTACGTGTTAGGTATACGGTCAACTGGATGGATATTCAATGGTATAGAAATCATTATAAGCCTGACTTTGACAGTTGGAGGCATGGGTTCAGGCTTAGATTTGTGTCTGAATATAAGCCTTAGTATGCAAGTTTAATTATGAAACAGGCTTTTAAATAATAAAAAGGTGTTTACTTTCACTAATCATTACATTCGCAGTATGACATTACTTAAATTAAAAGTATACTATAGAGATACTGGATCCCAAACTAAGCCGGAGCTTGTATTTTGGGAGATAGTGTTCAGTACGTAGTAACTAATAGGTAATCTGTGGTTCAGTCGTGGGTAGTTAACGTGTTGACAAAGAAGTTGACAAAACAGTATTTTAATCATTACAAATATTTTTTACAAATAGGTGTATATTATGTGTGTGTGTGGGGGGGAGGGGTGTTGGTGGTGTGGGGTGCGAGGTGTAGGGTGTGCGTATGTATTTTTTGTGTGTCGTTGTTTGTGTGTATGGAGTTGGGGTATTACGCGATGTATGCAAGCAGATCTTCAGTCTTTTGGTTTTACTGGTTTTGTTACCATCAATATGCGCGTGACTTTGGTAACATTCTAATATTCCCCTTGGTTTCATGCAGTGGCGGCGGCGGCGGCGGTTTTCTATTGAGCACCCCCCAAAATAAAACAACACGAACTAAACGTGCATACGACACTTTATTTTGCTAAACTATTTAATGATTTTATCAAGGTTAGTCGCGCTTGGCTCATTGCGGATCATAAGTCCGATTTCATTAAATTTAATAAAATTTTGAAAAGTTTTTTTCACATGAAGTCACCGAAACGACAAATCTTAGACATAGCACTAGACTTGGAACAGACTCAAAATAGTTCTATTTTACAGAGTAATGTCAGAAGCTCCAAGGTAGTCCACTGAACGCCACTTGGGAAGAAATACTGGTGTTTCCAATTGCGCCGGCGCCGCACTCACTCATCACCCCTTGGTGCGTGGCACACGGGGTGGACCGCCCCCATCGCCCCCCCTTTACGCTGCCACTGGTTTCATGTTATTGTTGGACTTTAAACAGATAGGTAAGTTCACCATAGCCTTTGAGAAGACTCAATTTCGGTAGGAGAACTCCACAAGCTGTTAAGTAGGGTTTGATATTGGAAGAACCCACACGTATTGTTTTTAATCTAAGGTCATTAAAGAAACTGGAAAGAAATATCAATAAGTATTACATTCAGTATGAAAACGATCTTCTTTTAATGTAAAAATAATGGTAAAACTAACCAACTTTAGGTAAACACCTACATACATACATACATAAGGTTTAAAAAACATCGCATTCAAAATCGTATGAAAAGAAAATCCATCACACAACAACAACACAACTCAACTTATGTATAAATCAAATCGACTGTTTACCTATTTTATGGTACAAATAATTACCAATAAGTTGATTATTAATTTAAAACTTTAGAAGTTTCAATTTATTATGAAATTATTTCAATTTAATTTCAAAAATGTTCTGTTTTAGCGCTATTTTAGGAGAAGCCGATGTACATTATTGCGAAAGTTCCACCGGAGATCCTTGAATCTCACACCTTGAGTACTTACTCGAGTATTCATAACTATGGTCTGTATGGTCACCGTGTGACTAGATAGTCTGTCATATTCCTTCACCTTTCCCAAACACAGAATATCCATCAGGATTTTCACAAGAAAAAAAATCATAAGTGTATCTGATGCAATAGATAACACTTACAAGATGGCATTACAAATCTTTTTCTTCTTACACACAGCAAAATAAATCACGAAAATATTCGCGGCATTCGCGCCACTTCCGAAACAAGCCCGAAGCACGCGACTTGATTATCCACAATTAATTCTATATTTATCAACATGTTATCTACTTACTAATAATATGTTTTATCACTGCTTGCATTTTATCACACATATAATAATATAAACGTAGACGAATAATCATCGATCTGAATCAAACAACGCGCGGTGACCATTACTATCAACTATCCGTTTTTTATTAGCCATCTCGGTAAATATCTTTTTATCTTATCTCGGCTATGAGTGTACATCTAGCTACGTCATCAATACAGATGTTAGAAAGGGAGAGTGTTAGTTTGTTTGTTGGCTAACTTTAATTCTATTGAAGCACATTTATTTAGTCTCCCTTGCCCTATGATCTGTTATATCTCTGCTGAGTGTACACCATAAATTTACGTTCTAAACTTTTCTATAGCATAAACTACACTGAACAGCTCTTTTTCGGAAGTAGTGTAGCGTTTTTTGCCATCACTAAGTTTTCTTCTACTGAGGTACGCCACTAGATGATCATTTACCCATTTTCTGACACATTACTGCTCCAATACCTCATTAGATGTTGGATGATAAAAGGCAAAAAGGTTTGGGACTATAAACCGGGCATGAAATTCCTGGTTTCGATATAAGTAGGGTTTTAAAATTTAATTTATTTTCTTCAGTTCTTGGGACCATACAAATTTAGATTTGTTCTTCCCCTTAGTGTGGTTACGTAAGGACATAGCAATTATCTATAAAAACAAAACGAAATATGTTCCACTGGCTAATCCAATCAATATTTTAAAATCACACACACACAGCCTTTAACTAGTTATTTTGGGGCCATTTTCTGGAAACTGATCCCAACCAGATGCGGTGGAATAGCGTTTTATACGATTCACCAATTAAGCTGCGAGATGTACAACTTTAGGGGTGCGTTCAGTTATGTCACCCGACGACGGCGGACGACGCACGGAGCGTTTATTGGGCGACCGTTTGGGACGATCGCATCGCTCTGAATAACTGATTGACCAAAGTACGCTCCGTGTGTCGTCGGGCGACATAACTGAAAGCACCCTAGGAGTGACAACCTGCATAAGGCAAACTTGCAAACGGAGGGAAGAGTCTCGATGTGAAAATAATGGCCACTCATCCAATACCTGACCGCAATCAAGCAACGTCGCTTTAAACTTTTTCTCCTTATCAAAGTCAAACAATATTTTAAATTATTCTAATGCGAAACAAGTACAAATTGCAAATATCTACGACATTTTCCGAATAACCAGGCTTGTTAGCAATAGTAACAGTTCAAAACCAAGCAAGTTACTAAAATAACCATCCAGTTGAAATCGTTAAACTTATTTTATTGTTTGTAATAAACTGTTTAATGTTCTGTAGAGCGTTAGAGACATTGTATTGGGTACTAGGTACCTAAGTACTTGTTAGTAACAAGTTGTTACATGTCTTGCCAAGAAGAACACTTGTATATTAAAGAAAATATACCTTCCCTATCCATTGTCTATCACAAAATACAATATCTACCTATATTCTATGCCTCAACTCTGAATATCTTTAAAGCTATGAATTTTAGGTCTTACCCTCAGCCTTACAATAATATTACGTCACTCCATCTCTTCCTGTTCGAATATCGTAGGCAGAAAGGCAACTCCCGGATACAGGATTTCCTGTTTGTTGGAACCTAATACACCCCGAATAAACGAAGTACGAAGTCCCCTAGTTCTCCTAATAATAGTAAGGAATACACCGCAGGCACTATCGTTGAAGAGAAATTCTTGCATTGAAAAAGATAATTATACTTAGTTTTTTTTTTTTTAATCATCTAACTTTAAAATAAACGAGGAATTATGTTATGTTATGGACCAATCTCTGGTTTCTTAACAGACGATCATTTTAAAAAGAATGCTGTCAATTCTCATCATCATCATCATTTCAGGCGAAAGACGTCTACATCTGGACATAGGCCTCCCCCAAGCATCGCTACAACAACCAGTCCTGGGCTTCCCGCCACAACAACCGGTCCTGCGCTTCCCGTATCCAGCGGATTCACGCGCTCTTCGCCAGGTCGTCGGACCACCTTTAACGGGGTCGCTCACAATGGGCCTGATAAGAAGGCTCAAAGTCACGTAAAAGGCAATGGAGAGGGCTATGCTCAGAGTGTCCCCGCGTGATCGAATCAGAAATGAGGAGAATCGCAGGAAGACGAAGGTAACCGACATAGCCTGAAGGATTGCCAAACTTAAGTGGCAGTGGGCGGGGCACATTGCTCGCAGAATGGATAGCCGATTGGGCTAGTGGATATTCTCTTTGGATGGGGCCGTAAAGTTCTGGAGCGGCGACCGCGTATGGAATACTTAGCGTGAGTAGGACCACAAGATAAAATCTCAAGTAACAGTTTTTATTAGTATGTTTTTTAAATAAGTAATTATAGTAAGTATAGGATGGCGAGACGAGCTGATGAGGCCCATCAGGTGGGCCTCACCAGTTAAGCGGTTAATTTTCCACAAGAAAAAAAAAAGTTGCGTCCTCCAAACCTAGCTTTATGCTCCAAACAGAGGTATGAAAATGTGATTGGTTGTCACTATTTTGGTCAGCTAATCACAGTTGTAGTTGACATAAGATTTGACAACAAATAAATTGATTAGTCAGTTTCGAGAATTACTAAATTCCTAACACAGTAAAATTTATCGTTTTTTTTCTTTTTAATATCAATACAAGATAAAATGTAAAGGAAACACCGCTGGCTCACCTAGTGTGACGATAAAACAAAGCTTATTAATGATTCAGTGATAACGGTGTATTTTTAATCAGTAAATAAACATTGAACAACTACCTACAATGTATGCGTTAATGTTGTCGGATAATCTAGCGTATTTGTTTTTTTTTTTAAATTACGAAGTGTTATAATAATTTTCGCCAATAATGTTAACAAAACAAAAAGCAGGCGATTGGATAGAAAACTATGTCTTCTGTTGAAAATAAAACTGAGACCAAGATGTAATATTTATATATTATATATTTATAATTGTATATATATATTTATAATTGTAATATTTATCGTATACTTAATATATATATTTCTATTCATAATCACACTCTTAATACACACACACACTCACTAACTATTACTAATGTGTAGTTTGCTCGACATCCTACGTCACAACAGGGATCCAGCAGAATACCAGCGTCAGGTTTAATAACCTGGCAATATGCTGAGCTGGACACCCATTTGTCACAATTTTGAGACACACATGGCGCATGACTGTCAATGACTTTTTTCCTCGCTTTGTTACTTCTTCACTATATCTATTTCTTGTTCATGTATATTTCTTTTGTATGTGTCTCAGTTGTGTCAAATAAATATTTTTCTTTCTTTCTTTCTAATAAAACAATATTTTCATTGTAATAGCCCAGCGGATGATGATGGTTTGCTTTCCATGGATGTGGGTCTGAGACCCACACGATACGATTTCATGAACGGATCCGATTTTGATTTACACTAGCGTTATTAGGTTGCCTGCCTCGTTGGTCTAGTGGTTGCAAGCGTGACTGCTGAACGTGGGGTCCTGGGTTCGATTCCCCGGTCGGGTAAAGTGTTATTGGGTTTTTTCATTAGGAAATTCTCCGTAGCAGCCTGGAGTCTGGATTTGTGCCCGGCCAATGGCAATAGGCTCGCCCTCTATTACATGCACAGACCAGTAAGCATCTAGACGCCAATTAGCCTGACACCCCCGGTCACCACGCATATGCAGTACCACTGCATATCATACGCCCCACCGCCAATCAGGACATTAGTCCGTCAGCGAGCGGCACCAATCATATCACCGAACATTTGAGCCGACCAATCATAACGCGCCGTCTGCCCCCCGGTCCCCGCTAACATTTTATTTTATTTTCAGACTGTAAGTCCATTTGGTTAGTATACAAACAACTTTCAATGACCATGTTACGACTGTATTCTCATGCAAAACTTAGTTTATGCGGCGTCTTGAGGCTTACTGGTCTGTGATTACATGGGACTATAACACAACTGGCGAAAGGACAATGCCCACGGATGGGCCCATTTTTGGCGCCATGTCAAAACTGTATGTTATTCAAAAATTATGTCTTATTTTTTCATGTTTATTTGTTCTTTAACAACATTTCTTTCACCCTAGCATTAAAAAACATAATAAATATGTAATAAACTGAAACTTACGTATATCCTCCATTCAAACCGAACGAAAATGTTGCCAGATATCAGACTATTTCAACAAATAATCGGAATCGATTCTAAATAGCGATACTTCTATGAATTCACTTTTACTGTGTTTCAGATGCTATTATACTAGACTTATCTTGATTGATTGATTTCTTATTTTTTCTTTCCACAATTTATATTTTAGATTTCGGTTCGCATGCGTAAATTCGTTAAAAATTATAAAAAATCACTCATATAACGTCAAATCAAAAGAAATTTTAAAACATATTTTTGAAATATTTTTATACAGAAAAATAAGATGATTCTTTGCTTTAAAATACCTATGCATTTATTGTAAATATCGTTAGAATCATTTTAAATTAACTGAAATATTACTTATAAAATCGATATTAATTATTACATCCATAAAACTTTTTAACAAAAAATTGAACCGACGAAAACAGAAACTGAAAAGCGAAAAATAACTAATTATGAGTCGGCGCCAAACAACCAATCAACGAAGATCATTAAATTACTTTAAATAAATAATAAAAACAACGTCACATCAAATACAACGTTTTATTTTTCATTTTTTTATGGTTAAAATCTAACTCCAGGTCTCCATTATGTCTAGAACTATATTTATGTGTGTCAAGTTTCAACAGAATCGGTTAACAGGTAAGAATTCAGTGGGTGAACAAACACTCATCCCCTGTTTTACTACCCTTAGGGGTGGATTTTGATTTTGAAATTTAAATGAGACCAACTTCGAGATATACCCTATCCATTAAAAAAAGAATCATCAAAATCGGACCACTCTGTAAGAAGTTATGCGTGGTCATACATATACGCATCGAATTGAGAACCTCCTCCTTTTTTTCGTCGGTAAAAAAACTTAAAAGCTTGCCAAAATCGATTTCAAAAATCGATTAACAAAATAATTATATCTTGCAACACCATACATGGTGTCTCTGGATGTTCTTATGGGTGCGTTCAGTTATATCGCCCAACGATGCACGGAGCGTACTTATCCATCAGTTAAGGAGTTGGAAAAAAATTGATTTCTCTTAAACCAGGGTGACAAAATTTAAATCGTTTGCAGAATAATAAAAGATAATTCTTGGTCTACAAAATAAGACTAAAACCACTGTGACATAACAATTTTTTTTGAGGGGCCTAAAGCTCCTAAGAGAATGGGCAACGTCCTTTGGGTGTACACCTCTGCTTACCCCTTCGGGGAAGCACATGCGTGATGTTATATCACATATAACATAACACAACAACAACAACAAAAAACAGCTGATCCCTACATTTGTGTTCACATAAATCGACAAAATGTAGGGATCAGCTGTTTCTTTATAGCGATTTCAGGGTTGGTCCCGTTGTAAAAGTTTTTCATAATGATGAGTACAATGACCCCTTTTCGGGAAAGAAGCGATTAAAATTTCAGCATGTATAGAGACTAGCCATGCACCCGATGGGATTTCCCATCGGTAACATCTCAGAACCATCTGACTTTCTTATCCCTATTAAACCCCCTTAGGGGATGAATTTTCAAAAATCCATTCTTAGTGCTCACCATAGAAATCTAAATAATAGAGTAATAGAAATGTTATCTACTGTGTTTTAATACCGGAACGCGTGTCGCCGGTTTGCCGCCACCAACACATACAAACGAAATTACGCCCACAATGTTTCTAGCATTCAATTCAAAATAAATTAAGCCTAAAAAAAATCCACTGTTAGATATGCTGCAAAATACAATTTTAGTGACTCCGTGCCCAAAACATTACCCACTGATGATCAAGCAAACCGTTCGCGTACTGGTGTCCTACGAGACACCTGTACACCTGCCCTGACACCTGCGGCGACAAGTTCACGCGCCTTTACCACTTCTTACCTTACCTTATTTTTTCGATTTCTGTGACGCTCACCTAAGTTATCTAAGGAACTCTTGTGCAAAATTGTATCCCCTTATTTATTTATTTCCGTGGGGAAAATCATCATGGATGCACTCCGCCCGGGGAAAACGGAGCCAGTGTCGGACTCTTACCGACTAAAAACCACCACGGTGTTCCTCTAACGACCCTTGGCCGGGGGCGTGGGGAATACTCCCGTATTCACCCAACCACCGGTTTATTGTCAATCAGTTTTAAGAATTGTATTAAGTAGATACCTACCTAATATGAGTTATTATGGAAATGTTACTAATTTATCTATGAGCTCATTTAAAACGTAAACGTGTATTGCTTAATATTATCTTTATCCTTATAAATTCCACAACACTGCACTTTTGCCATCCACCGATACAACAATGAGTCATTCCAAAATACGCTAATAAAGAACTGGCTCTTCGGCCGTTTTCAATTTCCTTTACCTGTCTAAAGTACGTGAACACGAACCAAAACGTCGTTACCGACAATTTTTACAAGGGTCCCTTTGCCATGCGCTATTTACAAGTTCATGTAGTATGGGATAGTATAGATAGTGTTTTATCTCTCCGACAAAACCTAGTTGGGCACCTGCCAGATATGATAAGATTGGTTTATTCATTAACAGTGTGTTTACTTTTGTATGACTGCTTTCATCCTAGTTTGAGTTGGACTTTGATCAGCTAATACGTTGCGGGCATCTTCTCGGAATGGGAAGTTCAGTTCATGGTCCATGACGCTGGCCTAGAGATGTAAATTGAAAAAAAACTAAATGTTTTTTTTCAAAATCTTGAAAAAAAACATGAAAAAAAACTTGGCACCGTCATTTTTTTTCTACATTTGGTTTTTTTTCAGAAAAAGTGAAACACAATAACTAAAATGGAAAACACTAAATTTTATTGTTTTGTTTTTAATTACACTCAAATTATGTTTAAATCAATGGGTACCTATTATTATAAACTCAGAAAGTACTTAATGTGTTACAATCAGAATCATCTGAATCAGTGTCAGTAGCTATAGCTACGCATACTGTTTTATCGGCATCGCCAATCGCCAATTATTTTAAGATATTTATGTACTATTTAACAAAAAACAAATGGTTGGTTCTTATTAAACGAAAAAAAAAATACCAACTCATATATACTGTAACCGCCTTACCATATTTTTATTTAAGTACTCTTGAAAAAAAACCTAGTCCAGAACAAAACAGTTTTTTTTCATGTTTTTTATAAACGTTTTTTTTCATCACAGAAAAAAAACCGTTTTTTTACAACTCTACGCTTTCACACACCATCGTGAACTGTATGGAACACTCTCAAGTGTGCAGGTTTCCTCACGATGTTTTCCTTCACCTTTAACGGAGTGCAAGTGATTCGCCACTCCAGAACTTTACTGCCCCATCGACCATCCGTTCTGCGCGCAATGTGCCCAGTTGGCAGTAGGTTCGTGCAAAATATAAATAAATTCTTAACTACGTCTGGGTCACGATTGCTACATCTATGCTTAGTTGAGGGTTGGTTAATACCTTCGATACCTACATCAGGGGCCTTACTCCCGACTGCGACTGGTTGGAGCTCTGAACTAAAAAAAATGCAGTACGATTTGACACTAACTCGAATTCAAATTCGATTGATACAGCACTCGATCCAGTCGGGAGCATACTCCCGATACCCCAGATTTATCAAAATTTACTACGAAAACAAAGGACATTGCACCCAATTCGCTACGACCGGTGACCTACATCACACATTAACAGTTACATTCTGGGTTGCCATCTTTTCATAAATGAAATTTGATATAGTAGTTTTACCCCCAGCACCCAAAAATATAGTATAACAGGAAAAATCAGGGAAAAATTGTAGGTAGTTTAGCCTACTACATATTTTTATGAAAAATATAGTTGTGGGACTCGTAATGTAGTAGGATACTTTATTATACAAAGTGAATATGACACAGGGTTGGTAACCCTAGTTACATCTAACATGTTCGAATGTGACACCGCCCTTGATCCAAAAATCTACTTCACACAGTATTATACTCAGACAGAATTCTGAGAAACTCTCAAACATTGTGGGTGTAATATTAATGTTATCTTCATATATTGTATATCTATTGTTTCGACAGATAGTAACGGTAAAATAATCAAAAATAATACCTTGTGTATACTGACATGGATTACATAAAACCACAGACCAGAAAGCTACAAGACTCCGCATAAACAAAGTTTTGTATTCGAACGCAGTCGTAAAACGTTGGTGGGGTCAGGGGGGCGGACGGCGCGTTATGATTGGCCGGCTCAAAAGTTCGGTGGTATGATTCCTTGATTGGTGCCGCTCGCTGACTGAGTGACGTTCCGATTGGCGGAGGGACGTATGATATGCAGTGGTAGAGCATATGCGTTGTGACCGGGGGTGTCCAGCTAACCGGCGTCTAGATGCTTACTGGTCTATGCATAAAACAAATTGGAAGAAGATTATTTTCCAAATACTAGATGTTGATATGTAACCGTGCCATATTTCTAGAGCAAATGATAAATGATGTGCTTAGTCATCTAAAAGTACTTAAACAATTCTACGATTATTTAATACCCAAATTTTCACTTAGAAACATCGAGGGTTTGAGAATAAATCCCGAACGACTCTAAAAATAAGTCATCGGCGGCATTGTCAAAGGGTGGAAATACCTGCAAATTGTTTTGGTGGTTTCGCACGCATCGTTTTTGTGTCGCACGCGACGCACGCTGGGAATTTGAGTGTCTACAAATAGGTATAAAAAAAATAGGTATTCATTTTTTTATAATCAATAAAATCCTCCTTAAATATAGCACGGATACAGATCAACATATTGTATAATTCCTAAATTCTTTCTAAAAGCTAATTCTAGAGCTAATTCTTTGCTTACCGTGTCGTGGTAGGTGGTGGCCAGAATGTTACGGATTCGAGGTAACAGGTTCAAAACCAGGCAGCAATATATGAATGTGACTATTTTAATGTAATTAAATTATTACTTTTCTTTGTTTATCTAAGCCAGGTGAGGGACGACCTTCGGAAAGTCGTGGGCAAGCAGAACTAGAAGTCGCAGGTTCTAATCTTGTTTTCGTGAATGACACAATTTATATCTTTAGACCATACGGCGCAAAAGGTATTTCATACAATTGACGATCTCGATCGCTCAAGGCAAACGTCGTCTTTTCTGTAAATAGAAGACGTATAATACAATACTTACATGCGTTTTTCTTACAGTTATAGTATTATATTATCTGTGATACTTCTGTTATTGCTACAGATAAGGTTGTTCCAAAAACCTTGTTTGGTTTAAAAGAATTTAAAAAACGTTCGAGTATCTGTTACCTTGTAACTTGGAGGCCGTATGTCTTCATGAGATGAATACTTTTCAAGAGTGATTTTGAACCTTGTATCAATGGAGTAAGGATCATGGTGTTTTTGTTGATTTAAAAATGATAAAAATATGAGATAATGTCGAAAGATGAATGATTGTATTTTATGTAATATTGGAAATCACATGCTTTTCATTTGAATGATTTGAACTCACATGATAAAATTGAACCATTTGTCTCTGAACGCAGTTTCAAATTGATAATGTAAAAAAAAAATTTACGTAAAGTAAGAATTATATTGAAGTTGTTTTACTGTTCGTACCCCATTTTGATTTTGTAACCCGTAGAAGTACCTTTTTTAAAATAAAATATTTAATGTCCAGTAATTCCCGAATGATAAAGTTTAGTACAATAAAATATTATCAATAAGTTATTATAATTTATCAAAATAATTAACATTGTACCGCACCAGATTGTAATTAGCTTATCAATTTTAAATTTGTTGTTATAATAATAATTATGACCTTGATTTTGTATTAATTAATGCATTTTCAAAGGTGATACCTATAGTGGGTTATCAGAGAATGTATGTCAACAATAAAAATATTCGTGTTACTTACAAAAAAGTTTTGTATGTTATTAGAGAGTGTAAAAATTCACAATTTAATGCATTAATTGGGTCATATCAAAACATTGGGTAGTATGATGTTTAGATATTTAAGCTGAGTAAGTTTCACGTTGTATATAATGTGTATAAGCATCAATCGAC
The DNA here is from genome assembly GCA_949699075.1 of Asteroscopus sphinx. Taxonomy (NCBI): domain Eukaryota; kingdom Metazoa; phylum Arthropoda; class Insecta; order Lepidoptera; family Noctuidae; genus Asteroscopus; species Asteroscopus sphinx. The sequence goes on from OX453013.1 coordinate 22,260,503, forward strand.
TTTGAGAAAGAGATCAATCGTCGAATCCGACTCGGTTAGGCAGCGTTCGGGAAGCTACGCAATATCTTCTCGTCCAAAATACCGCAGTGTCTCAAGATGAAAGGCTTTCACCAGTGTGTGTTGCCAGTAATTACTTATGGCACTGAAACGTGGTCGCTCAAAATGGGCCTGAAAAGAAGGCTCAAAGTCACTCAAAGGGCAACGGAGAGGGCTATGCTCGGAGTGTCCCTGCGTGATCGAATCAGAAATGAGGAGATTCGCAGATGAACGAAAGTAACCGACATAGCCCGAAGAATTGCCAAACTTCAGTGCAGATGGTCGATGGGGTAGTAAAGTTCTGGAGTGGCGACCGCGTACTGGAAGGCGCAGCGTGGGTAGGCCCCCGACAAGGTGGACCGATGACCTGGTGAAGGTCGCGGGAATGCACTGGATGCGGAAAGCGTAGGACCAGTCGTTGTGGCGATTCTTGGGGGAGGCCTATGTCCAGCAGTGGACGTCTTTCGGCTGAAATTATGATGATGATGATTCATCAATATATGATTAAGCCATTAAGGTCCCTTTGTTTATTCCCTAACAAGCTTATTGCTCGCGGCCGCGACCCAGTAAGACATAACGTGTAACGTCGCGCATCTATTTGAAACTGTTTATCTTCCCGGGTTATTTTTTTTTATGTTAATCCGGGCTATGCTCTATTTGCATGCCAAATTTCACCAAAATCCGTTTAGCCATTTAGCGTGATTGAAGGACAAGGAAACAAACGAATATCTGTACTTTCGCATTTATAAATAAGTATGATAGTGCCGAAGCCGTGGAAACTTAGCTGACTGCGTAATTTTTCAGGAAAACTATAGAAGAACGTTTTAACACTGTTCAATTGTACAATCACAAAAATTATAAATCTTTTGAAATTTCTAATATAATAATTATCACAGAAAATGATCGTTAATTGAGTCAAGGTCGTCATTGTTAATAAAAGTAAATCATTGACAGTTTTTTAATTTATAAGTCAATTTTAGGTAAAACTTTGAGCAATCACCAAATTGTCTGCAAAATCTCAAGTGTACCTTGCCACGTTAAGCAAAGTGGTGGTTAGGCAAAGCCAGCACTTATACCTAACGACGTTGCCAACAAAGTGATTAAAAAAATATGTTGGAAATTATAATAACTTAATGAACACATATAAAAGCATAATTAAGTGCCTGCGGTATTCAGTTTGCGTAAAATCAGATATTTGCCATATCGTAGACGAGGGATCAAACCGTGTGGTGGTTAATGAGTGCATGACCATTTTAAGTAGACCGGATTTTCTTCTACATAGCCTTTCCCAAGTATGTTGTGGTCGGCTTCCAGTCTAACCAGATTCAGCTGAACATCAGTATTTTACACGAAGCGACTGCTATCAGACCCCCGCAATCCAGTTACTGGGAAATACCATAAGAATACCTATTCTATGGAAATACCAACACCTGTAGGTACATGCTGAAATTTTAATGGCTTTTTTCTCGAAAAGGGGTCATTGTACTCATCATTATGAACAACTTTTAGATAGATAGATAGATAGAATATTCTTTATTGTACACCAATAACATTATTAAACTTAGGACTAACATGTAAAATAAGGGTACATTGGCGGTCTTATCGCTAATAGCGATATCTTCCAGACAACCTTTGGATGGACAAGGAAGACGTGAAAAATAGATGGGGGCAGTATGTGGTGCACTTTCATAAAGTTTACTAATATTTAATATAATAAATAAATAAATATTTACCTACCATAGGAAATATTACATGTATAAATATTTAAAATAAATTCTAATATATATCCATAAATATATACCAAATATATACAATATATACAAATGTAACAACAAATAATATTCTTTAATAAATAACGAAATAAATACGTGTATATACCAGTGATAACAGTTTATACAGAGAGATAATGTTCCTTTACAAGTTTTTTAAAAGAAGCTAGCGACTGAGCACGTCTTATAGGCACAGATAACGCATTCCATAAACAACTACAACTACTACTTCTTTTACTATGGGATCAACCCCGAAATAGCGAAAAAAAAATCAGCTGGTCCCTATATTTTATCAATTTACGTAAACACAATGTAGGGCATTTTCGGGAAAAAAGCCATTAAAATTTTAGCATGTAAAAATATGTTTAGAGCAAAGTAGTCAGCTCTGGTAATCTCTTGGTTGGAGGACTAGTAGCCATAGGCACACATTTTTCTGAAGAAGATTGGAGAAAAATTCGTACTATTTATCTCTATATCTTTTAAATTAGAACCTTTATATTACAATGATATCCGATACTGATGCATCTTTCTACGTCAAATTTTTTTTGTTGTAAACAATAAGAAATATTTTTTTAAATTAATGTGCCGTCACATAGTTTATCAAAACCATTCATACAAACATTTGTTTTGAGTAAGCTATTACGCTAAATAAGCATAATAATCCGATTTACATAATTATGTAGCACTGATATGCATTAATAAAACAATACACACAAAACTATACGCTCTCTTTACGTAACACACACTATTTATTTCGCGTACTTGTAAATACTTTCACTTTAATAGTATTTTTTAAATTTATTCCGAAATTGTTTAGGCAAAAATGGAGAATACGACCAAAAATCAACACACGACACAAATAAGTCTTTTTTTTTTGTTATTTTTTTGTTATAATGAACACCTTACACTGAACACCTTAACACGCATGTAAAAAGAGCACTGAGTGAGGTATTCTAAAATTATCACTATCAATTGTTTTATATCAGAAGGCTGAGTGCAGACTGCGCGTCACTTCAACGATGGATTAGATAATGCGACTATGCGTGTCATTTTGTTATTTATTTTTTAATACTTTTTAGTTAATATTTTCTCAAGAATATAAGCAAACGAGATTTTTGACGATGTAAAACGTATTATTACTACACGTAAAACTAGAAGTAAGATTATGTTTTAAATATTGTATATTTAATACCTAATCACACTGGCTGAAAGGAAGTAGTGCTGTGAATCGACCAGGGCAGTGTTTTTCAATCTTTTCCATAGCGTGACCCCCTTTGGTAAAAATTTATGCGCGCGACCACCTCGCACTTAGTGGCGGTGGTAAGGCTTTTTAATAAACATAACATTAAGAACTATGAAACTTCTAATTTCCAAGTGACTTGTGATTTGTGAGTGAGTGTCCCAAGGAGGTCGCGACCTACAATTTAAAATCACTGAACTAGGGGAATCGATTCTTTATACAAAAGTTTTGTTTGTTTTAGTAAATTAAAAATAGTGTGCGATGGAAGATGTATTACGGCACCGGTCCTTGACTAATTGTTAACTAAGAAAAGAGGTTTGTAAATTCAAATGCTTTGTTTCAGTAACCTGTAACTAGTTATGAGTACAATAAGATTATTTTAATTTTAACATTGAGAGAGACACAGACATTATATAGAATACACTTGAAGAATTAATGTCATAAGTAATACCATGGTGATGAAGATTCTGATGATTATAAATTAAACTTAGTTAGTGTCACTATGTATTTTTCTGCCAAAAATGGTTAGAAAAGGATAAAGTTTATTCAATTTAGCCGCTCTTGTCATAGGTCGCGTATATAGGTACTACTTTAAATAACAATAGACTAATTTGACAGTTCTAAATATTTTTAGTCCTTTTTGCAATGATGTTTGTAAGAAAGAGATGTACTAATTTGACAAATCACAATATTTGTAGTCATTTTTCAATAATAATTGGAAGAAAGAGATGTACCTATTTATTATTGTTTAGAAGGATGTGCAACAGGTTTTGTCTCTTGTTAAATAATAGGATGAATAGTATCATTGTAGCGAAGACATAATAATTAACAGTTTCAAAAGCAAATTGCTTTGTTATTTTGATTTTATTATTAAAATGTGAGAATATTTCTGTGGAACTATGTGATGTCACTTTTATTTTTTTTACTTTATTTGTATTAAAATCTAGCCTTGAGGCTAATGAGTAATTTAATTCTATCCTAAATTGCTATGTCAACTATAATCTAATAATGTGTCCAATAACTTTTCTTAGGTTCTATTAAGGGCAAGAAACTTTGTTTGTGTGTTCTTTATAGCATCACTTATCACTACATTTTATCTGTCAATATTCACTAATCACAACACTAATTGGTTTTGTCCGCTTTAGTCTTCGAACTGTTTCCGTGTTATCGAGGAGCTGGATTGCCTCGATATTCACGTGGTGGTGAAGTCTAAATTAATGAGCTTCTGCGTATTTTTCCATGTGATGTCATGAAATATATTTTTGTTGATCAACAACTGTTGTGGAAGTGAATAATTATTAAGTAAGTTTTTTTGTTATCTGTTGTTTCATTTTAATTGAAGCCAAAAAGTATCCAGCTTAAGAAACAGGCAACCGAAGGAGTATTCTGTTATCTTCAGGAGATGAAAATCTTCGTTCGCGAAGCATAGAAACATCAGTAAATGACAGTAGTCCGAGAAGAGATCTATATTTTTTTAACACGCTTTTATTAGGTCGACCTGTATGTAACTAACTATGTAATGGAATCTAAGGTAACTAATTTTACCATCTTCCAAGGGTCGTAGCGTGATGAAAATTGGCCGCTGTATGTAGTTCTGATGACAATACAGTAATATGGTACTGTCGAACTGATCTGATGATGGAGCCGGAAGATATGAACTGGAACTTCATGATGGAAAATCGTATCATAGCTGTTTTGGATTTCTTAGAAAAGTCTTGAAATGAACTTTGACCACGATTAGGTTTCAAGGTCTGACGATAAAGCCGGAAGATAGGCACTGGCATTCCATGATGGAATATCGTGTTTGCACCAGTGAGAAAGGCCACGTAATGGACTTTGAACACGATCAGGTTTTTTGTTTTTACGTGCATTTATAAAAGCGTGTTTTTCTAGTGTTTTTTAAACTATTAATTTATTATGGACTCCGTTACCTACTAATAACAGAATATTCCTTAGCAATCAGAGACTGTCATATTATATTTAAGAGTTTTTTTTTTTTTGTCGGTTATCCATTTATATAAAAATGTACTGCCTAATAATAAGCAATATTAGGTACCTACTTACTTAATTGCTCAGCTAAAATATTGTATCATTAATAGAGTAGCTAATTCTCTTATACAATATTATACGGTTTAATAACGATATAACCTTCAGACATTCAACACCATGTATAGTAGTTAATTAGTATCTACTAAATTACTCCAAATTATCAAGAAACCTAATACAAAATGAACGTGAGACATTCAGACTATTCAAAATATTCGTGTTAATATCAGAAATACATATGAGAGAAATTAAATTATTTTACTCGTAGATTATACAAGGTGTAACATTATTGGGTAAGGAGTAATAGGGAGGTTTAAGGAGTGAATAAACTCATCATAACGAACTTATTTTACTATAGAACCAATCCCGAACTCACCAAAAAAACAGCTGTTCCTTACAAAATCAACGATGCCATTCGACAAAATTTATCGAATTCAGTTGTATTTTTTGCGATTTCAGGGCACAGACTTAGTAAAAAACATAGAACAAGTGCTGCGAACAATCATAGTGCCAGCGCTCACCGTGCTCACCGCTCACGTCGCGGCATCGTCCAGTAAGTATCACCAAAAACAAACATCTATCTATATATACAACAGGCTACACTAACCGGACACGGTTATCAAACACCTCTTTGTCATAGATGTGACTGACAGTCCTCTGTGCAGAGCCTGCATGGAGACAGAGGAAACAGCGGCCCACGTGCTTCTCAACTGCCCGGAGGTCGCCTCATATAGGGCTAAGTACTTCGGATATCCGGGTAGGTACTCTGCGAGAGACAGTCAGCAACATCAAGCGTCTGCTGGCCTTCCTCGAGGAGCTGGGTTGCTTCGAGTAAACAAGTTTTTCCCACCCACACGCAAAATACACGCCGAGCGTGGAGTTGCGGAAAATGGCCCGATATACCCAATACCAATAGGCTACACTAAAATAATATTGTTCGCAGCAGTTCGTCTCTATTTTTTACTGTCTGTGTTTTAGGGTTGCTCTCATGGTAAAAAATAGATATGATGAGCTAAAATGAAATTTAATAGTAACAGACTATATTGTGCCTTTAGTAATTAGCAAAAGGTAAGGCATTCCTAAGTATCTGTTGTAAGATTTGAGTATATTAATATATTGTTTCGGGAAAGTTGTCTACAAGGTGAGTCGGAAAGGGGCAAGGGATACTAAGCCGCGATAATTTTAAAGCAAGTGCTTAATAATCCGAAATATTTAAAGGATGGGTTGCAAATGTGCTTTGTAGCAAAAATAATTAAGTTTTTTTTTTTGACATTTACCAAAATTCTAAGTAATAATGTTTGTTTTCGTGTGCATAAAACCTTTATTCCTTTATGAATAATAACAACATGCACTGGAACAAACATTGGACATATATGATGAGATACATTACATATACATGTGATGCGAAAATAATACGGTGCCAGTGAGTTCTTCGTTATAAAATTAATTTATAAAAATCTAATTTCAGGCAATTTTGAAACGTCAGGCTCTAGTTGCACGGTTCCAAAATGTGGGTCCTATGGAGAAGCATTGGCAAGAAACTCCATGGATACTAATCCTTTCCCCCCAGCCTGGTGACAAACGCAGCCCAGTCAGGTGGACCGACGACCTGAAGGTAGCTGGGGGAATGCAGAAGCAAGATAATAGCAGAAGGCAGAGGACCGAGTGTTGTGGTGCAACTTGGGAGAGGCCTATGTCCAGCAGTGGACTGCGATAAGCTGAGTGGATGAATCCATGACCTAATATCTAAATACAGCTGGGGGCCTAGACAAGATCCACTTTCCGCAAATGTCTCTCGCCTGCGGAAAGAAAAAAATGTATGATAGAGTTGCCTCAGTGTAATTATCTTAATCTTATCTTAATCTTATCTGAATCTTATCTTAATCTTATCTTAATCTTATCTTAATCTTATCTTAATCTTATCTTAATCTTATCTTAATCTTATCTTAATCTTATCTTAACTATTATAAAATTGTAAACGTCTGTTTGCTTGTTTGTTCCAGCATCACGCTAAAACTACTGGACCGATTTTGATGTTTTTTTTTTGTTTGAAAGCTGATGATCTGACTTAAAAACTGGTATGGGTTTTGAGAAAGAAAGAAAGAAAGAAAAAAAGAAAAAAAAATCGTGGGTTGCGTACTCACCCGACAGATCGAAGCTTCTATGCATTTGCACGAGCGGATAGTCATTACTATCCGCTCGTGCAAATAAATCGTGCAATAATAATATTTACGATGGAGTGGAGTGGAGTGGAGTGGAGTGGAGTGGAGTGGAGTGGAGTGGAGTGGAGTGGACAGGGGATGGGACTGGGGACGGGACTGGGTCGGTGTCGGCGTCAACGTTGGTGTCAGTGTCGACGTCAGTGTCAGTGTCGGTGTCGGTGTCGGTGTCGGTGTCAGTGTCGGGTTTGGTGTCAGTGTCGGTGTCGGTGTCGGTGTCAACGTCGGTGTCAGTGTCGGTGTCGGTGTCGGTGTCGGTGTCGGTGTTAGTGTCGGTGTCGGTGCCGGTGTCGGTGTCAGTGTCGGCGTCAGTGTCAGTGCCAGTTTCAGTGTCGGTGTCGGTGTCAGTGTCAGTGTCAGGGCCCGTGTCGGTGTCAGCGTCGGTGTCAGTGTCGGTGTCAGTGTCGGGTTCGGTGTCAGTGTCGGGTTCGGTGTCAGTGTCGGGTTCGGTGTCAGTGTCGGTGTCAGTGTCGGAGTCGGTGTCCTTGTCAGTGTCGGTGTCGGTGTCGGTGTCAGTGTCGGCGTCTGTGTAAGTCGGTGTCGGTGTCGGTGTCGGTGTCGGCGTCAGTGTCGGTGTCAGTGTCGGTGTCGGTGTCAGTGTCGGCGTCGGGTTCGTTGTCAGTGTCGGTGTCAGTGTCAGTGTCGGCGTCAGTGTCGGTGTCGGCGTCAACGTCGGCGTCAGTGTCGGCGTCGGTGTCAGTGTCAGTGTCGGCGTCGGTGTCAGTGTCAGTGTCGGTGTCGGTGTCAGTTTCAGTGTCGGTGTAAGTGTCGGTGACAGTGTCAGTATCAGTGTCGGTGTCGGTGTCGGTGTCAGTGTTGGTGTCAGTGGAATCGACACATCGACACCGACACCGACACTGACACCAACGTTGACACCGACGTTGACACCGACACCGAGACCGACACTGACACCGACACTGACACTGTCACCGACACTGACACTGACACTGACGCCGACACTGACACCGACGTTGACGCCGACACCGACACTGACACTGACTCCTGGTGACGACTGGGAGTGGGACTGGGATTGGGAGTGGGAGTGAGACAGGGACGGATTGGAGTGGAGGGGGGTGGATTCGAGTGGAATGGATCAGACTGGATCGGATTGGATCGGTCTGGATCGGACTGGATCGGATTGGAAGGGACTGTATCGGACTGGATTGGACTGGATCGGACTGGACTGGACTGGACTGAACTTTGCCTGTGGTTTCGCTCCGTGGTTCTTCAATTCATCCTACAGGAATCGTTTTCTTTTTTCATAAAATGCATACCTGTTTACAAGTCTAAACACAAAAAAAACAAAATAGGTCCCGTTGTTTTTGCGTGATGCTCGAATAAACAAACAAACAGTCAGTTTTGTAATAGTTACAGGAAAACACCTAATTATTAACAGGATCCGTCACGGGGGATAACAGAATCTAACGCGAGCGGAGCCGCAGGTAAAAGCTAGTTATTTTATAAAATCTTAAAGCAATGTTCCACAATTTTATTGACGTTAACGAGTATTATGTCATACCAGGCCCCTCAGAAAGTATTGCGAAAAAAAGTTTTTATATATGGGAGACTGGCCAGTTATAATTATTTTCGAAAATATGATTATTTATAAGTAAAAATAAGTAAGTTCCAATTTCAAAATTTCCCTCCATAGTTTTTGCGAGTTAATTCAAAGTATTGTGTCTCACTGAAATATGGATCTGCGCCGGGAACATTTTAGAGCTATGATTTTATACGATTTCAAGTGTCGCCTGAAACCGGATTAATCGTACGATAGACTTCAAATGGCATTCATGGATGAAGGCCCTTCCAAGGCAACCGTGTATCGTTGGTATAACGAATTCAAGCGCGGTCGACCAACTTTGGGGGATGACGAAAGAAGCGGTCGCCCTTTGACGGCTGTTACCGAAGAAAACGTGCTAGCAGTGAAAAATTTAATCCAAGACAATAGGCGAATTACATATCAGGAGATTCAACACATATTGAAGATTGGATCGGGAAGCGTTCACGAGATTCTACACAGCCATCTTCGCGTGAGGAGGATAGTACCACGCTGGGTGCCGCACAACCTCACCGATGCTCAGAAGCAGGCCCGGGTGGAATGGTGCCGTGATATGCTTAACAAATTTGAAGCAGGCTCGTCTCGGCGTGTTTACGACATCGTTACAGGTGATGAGTCCTGGATTTATCAATACGACCCAGAAACCAAGCGCCAGTCGACTGTTTGGGTGTTTCAAAATGAGCCAACGCCTACCAAAGTGAAGCGATCTAGAAGCGGGGGTAAGATTTTGATCACTAGCTTTTTTAATTTGACTGGCCACTTGGTATCAATTCCCTTACGGGATCAAAGAAGCATTAATGCCGAATGGTATACTACCAAATGTTTGCCAGAAGTTTTCTCTGTTATAAGCAACAAGCGACCAAACACAGGGCTCCGCGGGCTACTGCTCCACCACGACAATGCACCTGCGCACACCGCACTCAAAACGAGGGACTTCCTGGACAGCACGCCAGTCAAACTCCTGGGTCACCCTCCTTACAGCCCTGATCTAGCACCGTGTGACTTCTTTTTATTCCCAAAAATAAAAAATCAGCTCAAAGGGATACAATTTTCGTCGCCGGAAGTTGCGCTGGCTGCGTTCGAGCAGGCTGTAAACGAGGTGTCTGCGGCGGACTGGAAAAAGTGTTTTGAAAACTGGTTTAGGCGCATGAATCTTTGTATAGAGGCTGGTGGAAAGTACTTTGAAAAGATTTGATAAAAATATATGTACGTATAGAACAATTTTTTTTAGTTTCGCAAAACTTTCTGAGTGTCCCACGTATATCAACAATAAGAGTTGGAGGGGGACGATTTTGGTGAATGTATCGCAACCAAATCGTCGATTTTCTCAAAAAGGTCAGATTAAGAGCACTCTAAGCGGACGAGCTGTGATGTGCTGACGGAAAATGCTTAGAATACCATGGACAGCACATCTGACCAACGTATCGATTCTTATCAACTTAAAAATTACCACAAGACTATCTATCCACCATCTGCTTGCGGAGAGTTCTAGAGTACTTCGGCCAAATTTCCAGAAAGACGGGTGACAATCTGGAAAAACTCATTGTCACTGGCAAAGTGGTAGGGAAAAGAGTACGAGGCCGCTGTCACACACGTTAGTCTGACCAGATCTGCATCTCTCTTTCCATCTCGGTTCACGACGCTGTCCTGGCCGCAGGTGATCGCAAAAGATGGCGTGACATCAGTCACGAGAAAGTTATCCATGGGGTAGTTCACAACCCTTAGTATTGAGGAACATGGCTGAAGCAGGAAGCGGACGAGCATACATAACGAGATTAATGAACGTAGGTGAAGCGAAAGAGGTGTGTCAAAAAATCTATAATCGCTGCCTAACCAAATGGAAAACAGGTGTGAACATATGTACGTATGTATTATAAATTTATAATTAAATTTATAAATTTATTACTATCACTCTAAAATAATCTACACAAATAACAGACACATTCATTCAACATTATTTCATGCGACGCGACGACAAGTACGAGACAATTGGTTGCAATGTGCGAACTCTGCCTTAGTTACTGTAATGAGACATAGATCAATCACTGTAATAGGCTCGACACGGTTCTTGAACGTTATGAAAAGGTTACTTAATATAATTAATAATAATTACCTTACCTATTAAAAAATGTTTCGCATGGTGTAAGAAGCAATTATGATTAATATGCATTTAAAAGGATGGATAGCTCTACATATTATAAGTATTATGACGTAATAATGATAATCTAATTATCATTTCCAGTATTAATTTCTTGATATATCAGACGCCACAACATCTCGTTCGTTATCAGGTAGTTGCCCCGTTTGTTTGCACCACAGACTAACTAACTAACTTAACGCACTACTGCAACTGCACTTCATCGAAACTGCTATTCAGGTGACATGCAGTTCGATTCCCTCTATACGCTACGTTAAAGGCCCGCACAGGAATATTGCAGTTGTTATGGGCAAAGGTAACCGCTAACATCAGGTGAGCCTTTAGCTCGTTATGCCATCTTATCTTATACCATAAAAAAAAGCCAACAGCAATGATCCATGTTGGTACTCTATTGCATTGCCCATTGCATTACAAATTTCGTTTCAAATTTCCATGGAAATGGGCAAAATGTAACGAAGTGGAACCACCACACATCGTATCTCATTCATCATTCATTGCGATCTTGATCAAAGGAAAGTTTTACTCAACCTGCAATGTAGTGCATTTTACTCTTAAGCTAAGTACTTACAAGTGGAAAAGCGGCTTAATATTATAAACTGTTGCAGTGGAGTTAGTAGGCAGGATTTTCCACCTAATAACCATAGTGAAGAAACTGTTGAGAAAATTCTTGCTGAACATTCAATTCAATTCAATTTCAATGTTTTATATTTCAAATAAACCTAATTACAAGCACTTTTGAAACGTCAGGCTCTAGTTGCACGGCATTGGAAGTTAATTCCTCCTTTTATGATTTTTTTTAAGTGCATCTAAATAATGCATTTTGAAGACTTGGCAAAGTTTCTCAAATTCTGGCAGCAGCCAAACTAGAATCTTCTGTCGGCTTCTTTCTCAATGTTGTGTCTACCAAGCTGAATTAAATATGGTCTATACGTGTGTCGGTAGGGTTGATATACGTTCGGAATTTTCCGGGCATGACCGGCTATTTGGTCCTTTGTTCGGAATGCGGGAGGATCTCGAAGTTGCCCGGAATTTATTCACTTCAACTTCACCTGCCCGTACGGTACCCGCATCACAACAAATGCATCGCTTCACCCAAGAAATCGAGTGATATGAAGCTAAATTGTAAATTATTATGGAAAATGTTCAGATTTTTCGGTAAATGTCCGGAAATTTCTACAGTTTTTTTTTATATGGCTACCTTATATGTTTGATTGAAGTGAAGCACAAACAAACAAACATCCATACTTTCGCATTTATAATATTAGTAGGATTTATAAGATGCGCGTGCTACGTTTAGTCGACTGCATGACAGTGGTAATACTTAAATTCGAAAACTGCCCTTACTGCTTACGAAATAAAGATGCTGTCAATGATAAAGTCTTACCACTGACGTGCGGTTGACGTACAAGTACAACATTTGACTTTAATATAATATATGCATGTCTCGTCAATTAGAACTTGTATAATAGAAACAAGTTTAACCGGATTACATCGCGTATATTATTTAACTTGTTTTATTATAATGTGTAACACATAACATAACATAAAATCACGCCTGTATTTCCCCGAAAGGGTAGGCAGAGATGTATAGTACCTACACCCACATTTCGCCAGTTATGTTATTAGTCCCATGTAATAGGGGGCGAGCCTATTGCCATTAACCGGGCACAAATCCAGACTCCGAGCTACTACTGATAATTTCCTGATGAAAAACCCAATAACAGTTTGCCCGATCCAGGAATAGAACCCAGGACCTCATGCTCAGCAGTCGCGCTTGCGACCACTAGACCAACGATAATGTGTAGTATTCGCGAAAACCTAAGAAATTGTTACTTCGAGAGCTTTTTTCTATTCTTAGCCATTTGGCTAGTTTTATTTACGAGATAGGAGCCAAGTTAATATAGTGTATGGTGTGTAAATATTATGTTGAAGGTGTATTGTGTATTTCATTTTCGTCTATCTGCATGAATTTTCTAACGATTGGACAGGTGTTTTTTTTTATTTGGTTTTCAATATGACAGATATCGTGATTTTATACAAAAATAAAAGGGGTACTGTTGCTTGATACGGTGCCCCTGATGTGTTGCTCTTTGGTCTAATGGTGGTGATGTTCTGTTGTGTCTTGTTTTTGGTAGTGCTACTGTTGGCCGTAGTCGATCCTATTGTTTATTTTGAGTCGCATGGACTTTACTCTCGGGCATTTGTCGGATGTGGCTTTGTGTTTGTTGTCGTATTCGCTCTTAAATTCTTTATTATGGTCCGCGCAATTGACACACTTGGGCTCGCCGTTTTTTGTTTTGAACAGGTGTTTAGAATAGCGTTTTTTTGTAAAGTTATGTAGAGGTTTTCTTTCAGATTTAATTTCAGGCTTTGGAGAAGATGGTTGGGGACACAGAAATATATAAAATTGCCATGTGGGCAGGGCGCGCGTGCATGATATTTCAAAGCCTTTCTCAGCACGCCTTATGACTTGTTTCTATAAATACTGTAACAAAAACCAGCAAAAATGCCTTGTTGTGCTGTTTCTAACTGCAGAAATATAAGCTGTAAAGTACATTTGATTAAAATTAATTTAATAAAAATAATGACGTCAAAATGTAAGGCGCTGTTTGTTCGGAAAGTTGCCAAGCATGAATCGCAAGTAAAATTGTGGTTACAACCATTCTATCTATTTCTGTGGTTGGGGATAGCACCAGTTGTGGAGAGAACAATAGGAATAAAATGAACTTTTACTTGTCTCTAAATTGTTTCTATCTTTTCGCTTATGTCTAAAGCCGCAAAGTTAAGACTGCAATAGTGAATGAAATTGGTCACAGCCTCCAGAGGTCATTCACCTGCGGTTAGCGGACATCAGTGGTAACAAAATGATTCTTTATTGATTTACAATTTAATACTTTAACGGTTGTAATTCGTCATAAGAAATGCGGAAACATCTTCGTCACAGCGTCGAAGTATGAATTTACAAGAATTTTATATTTTTAACAAAACGAAAACGATTCTTACATAGCTAAACTGTTGCGAAATTTGAATAAAATAAATGAATGAGCCGAATCAACATCGTTTTCAATGATTTTCGGAAACGACCCGTTCTACTTTCTCCGGAATAAAATTTTTATGCATGACTGCAACGCGATACTGTTTTGTAAAAAATACTGGCTGATTGCTTGAATAAAATGGAAAAAGAAGTCAGATAACATCGCAGTGCCTTTATTTATCAGGGGATTTGGAAATACTCCTTTGGTTAGCCATTTTGATTATGCAGTCCAAAGTTTTATAAAGAGTTCTTCTGTTATAATAAAACAAAGTTTAACCGGATTAAATCGCGTATATTATTTAAATTGGTTTTCCTGACGTTTCGAAAGCTTTGCAGCATTTCGTGGTCGCAGGTAGACTAAGATGACAAGCGTCTTTACAGATATTTCTAAAAAAATATTTTAATCTAACGTACAATATTATTAATTAAAAACGTTTCGTAGCACGCAGTAATCACTCACAATATCATTATCTTTTACAGTGTTGCGTGCTGTTTGGGACTTGATTATTTTTAGGACTGGGTTACAAACAGGTGGTAGCTGCCAACCATCTTCTCTATTAAAATTAGGATGTTTTTTAATTTCAATAGCCTTACGGAGCATTCTAGGAACATATCGGTTTTCCTTCGCCAGAACTTGTGGTTTATCAAATCTAAGGAAATGGTTGGGTTTGTCTCCATGCCCTAGACAAACCCAACCATTTTCTTCGGTTTGATTTTAGGAAAACCAATTTAAATAATATACGCGATATAATCCGGTTAAACTTTGTTTTATTATAACAGAAGAACTCTAGGCAAATAGGCAAATTCATTCATTTTCAGCCTATATTGTCCCACTGCAGGGCAAAGGCCTCCCTTTTCTTATTCCACACTTTCCGGTCAAGTGCAAGTGTGGACCAGTCTTTTCTATACGAGTCCAGCTAAAGGTAACCGCTGGGCCTTTGGCTCGTTTCGCCATCCTATACTATTAAAAAAAGTTCCTTTAATCAAATAGCTACTGACTAGATATTGTTACTTATAAGTTTCTGTACGTGTAATTAGGTTACAAAATGTTATTGTTACTACACTAATGTTAGTGTGTGAAATTGTTAACATAATGTCTTTTAATAGTTATTATTGCCGAATTACATTAAAAATACATGCCAAGATTGTTACCTAAATAAGACAAGTAAGAAAAAAATCAGAGTGTAGATATTTTATTTTTATTTATATTTATATTTGAAATACGAAGATTCATCCAATAAACAACACACATTAAATATGTGTATTAAACATTATCATGAAAAAAACCAGGAGGATTAAATGTAGAAGGAAAATCTACAGAGACTGGTGTAAGAAACTAAAGAGACGCACCTTCGAATCCTGCTCGCCATCGAACTTTTCTTCCACGAAAAATGTTCTTTACAGTTTGTCCCGCATACGTTAATGCAATCAACAATTTTTGAACTTTACTATAAATTCAATATCGATACATTCTCAAAACTTAATTAACAAACAAAAACAAATCAATAACCCAATCACAAAGCCCCCCGTCATCCCTTCATCTTCATTAAATACATGACGTGCAAATTACAAAGGTTCTGCGGTTATATAAATACACTGAGAACAAACCGAAATGTACGCAGATAATTGATGTGTCAGGAGCACTGGATGCATCGTATTCACCGCGGACTGTGCCTTTACAATGGCCTGTAGCGTACGAGTAATATGCGAGTTACACATGGGGACAAATTAAATTGCACTTTGGTTTCGCTGATAGGTTTCATTTCAGGTACAAATACCTGTGCCGTGGTACACATACATAAATGTTTACGATTTTAGTTTGGGGATTCCTACAGGCTACACTAAATTATTATTAAATTAAAAGTCAGCTGTCAGCCATCTAACGCCTATTGACGAGGAAATTGATAAAAAAATTACTAGATATCAAGTGAAAGAATGGACGACAACATTCCATCTCCTTAAGCATCTTAACGTAAATTGAATCATAGAATAGATTCAGCCTTTATAAATATTTTGTACCTAAAACACGTAATTTATGTAACTGTGTACTTACAAACCTCGGTAGCATAATTTAAAAATAAAAACTGTCCAGCAATTTATATTATTGTCGTGTTGGATATTACTGGCCTGTTATTTCGTTGCGTACGGAAAAGAGCCGATTGCTGTATTTTTTTTTGAATAATTAATCAATTTCCGAGCATGTGGGAGATAAAATATTTACTGAGTGAAATTGTTAACATTACGTCTTTTAATAATTATTATTGACGAATTGCATTAAAAAGACATGCCAAGATACTAAATAGAACAAGTAAAATAACAGAGTGTTAGCATGTGTAGGTACTTTTCAGCAATCAAGTCTTCGCAAGAATTTTATTAAAACTGAAAGTTAAAAAAATAAAATTTATTAAATCAAGGAAAATATCTCGTCATCTCAGGATCTTCGTAAGATACCTTTTAAAGTCTCTCAAACAATCGACTAATAAAGTTCTTAACACGTGTTATGAGAAATTTAAGCGTCGTTCTTCGTACATATTCCGATTACACGAATAAGTAGTGATAGCTTATTAACGTTCCGATGCCGAGTAAATTACGGTTGATGATTATCTCATTAACAGTAATTTACTCGTAATAATAATTACCGCATTTTAAATGCCTACCTATATGTATCTGTAGGATTTAAAAAGACATGATGGTGTGTCGATTTGTTATTGTAGTGTTTTGTTATGTTGTTGTTTACCGAAATGACAAGAAAGAGGTTTCATGCAGGATAAGGGTTACAAAATAAAAATATTTGATTTGATTTGGTTTTTACCATATCTCAGGATTTTTATGTTCATGACCTTAGACGAATAAAAAAGGCGGATAGAATCTCCCAATAAAGTGAAGCACCCATACTAAGACGGCTCGCTTAAAAGTACGGGCTGGCACCACTGTTCTCCATGGCTGGCACACACTCATTCACACCCATAGTAAGACGAAAAGCCGCGATTACGCGACAAATCTCGTGTGACGGTAGTCATTGTCTTAGTGTAACAAATAAAATAACAATATATATCTGGTGTGTTAAAATTCTGTCGAAATTGTAGTGGGTTTAGAAAAAAACGAAGTTCTTCAATCTTTTCTTAACGAGATTCCGTCCGCCATTTTTTGTTCGTCCGAGCTCTTGACAGGATTGCGGCTGGATTAGGTTAAACTCAGGATTTTTAGATTTTCCAATAAAATACAGTAGATTTTTCAGTTTTTTTTTCATTAGAAGGTACAATCAACATAAACAAAAACATAATCTTCTTTGGATAGTATTACAAATCAACTTTATTAACATCAACATTTAAAAAAAAAACTTATCTTCAAGTTTTTTAAACGTGACTGTGTGGCTGGGTTATTATTTTTAAAACGAAGTGTACTTACAAGTTTGGGTGTCTTGTTTAATTTATGAACAATTTATTTACCGGCTCATAGAGTAATATGTTTTTTAATAGGAATAGGGTGAAACTAGACACAATTTCATCGACGGGAAAATAATAATATTTATTTTTATTTTTTATTAGCATGTTTTGTATTGTGGTCTTTTAGTGACGATATTTTTTTGAGGTATTATTATTTGTCATTGTTATTGGGTGTTATCAGCTTGGACGAATACAAAATGGCGGACGGAATCTCGGTAAGAAAAGATTGAAGCACTAAACCCACTATAATTTCGACAGAATTTTAACACACATTTTATGTATATTATTTGTTATTTTATTTGTGACACTACGACAATGACTACCGTCACATGAGATTTGTCGTGTAATCATGACTTTTTGTCTTACAATGGATGTGAATGTGTGCATGCCAGCCCGTACATTTTAGCGAGCCATGTTACTATGAGTGCTTCACTTTTTGTTTAGCGATATTCCGTCCGCCTTTTTTATTCGTCCAAGGTAATAATAACTTTATAATAATATAATATAAAGTTATTGATACGAAAAACCTTAAAGAATTCTTAAGACTAGAATACATTGATTTTTATAGTTAAAGGTCACACGAATAGAGTAAACCCTGACTCCTAAAGTAGGTGGACCTGTGACTTAGGAGTCAGTGTTCAGCTGTCACTGTGATAACAAAAAACCTTTATTAGGTGTGTTCTTACAGTATCCAAAGAAAATAATTGATTTCCTAGGTTTTTAAGTACCTACAATAATATTAACAAGGGATCATAAAAGTAAAGTGGTTTGTTTATATGCTAGGGCGCGTGTGAGTATGTGATAGTGGGGGTGTGTGTGAAGAGTGTGTATGATGTATGTGTGTGCTATAGATTGTCTGTATGTTTGCGTATGTTTGTTTTTAGGACTGTTTATTATAGTGTTGTGTGCTATATTCGTGTAATTATTAAAATTGAAAAATGAGAAATAACAGAACAGCAAGCACCTACTGTGGAATATTAAGGAGGTCTTCTGTCTGGTCATAGTCCAGACCTTGCAGCCACCCTTGTACTTTAATCTTACTTCATGGGGGTTTAACCCAGCTATATGAAGCATTTTGCAAAGTTTTCTGTACATTAATATGCTTTTAACGTAAAACTGTCGAGCGGCGAATGATGTTATATGGATTATTATTGGGTACGTAATTCTTCCCCTGCGCTTAGTAGTGTCTGGTGGGACAATTTGCGTATGTATTCTGAGAACGGCACGGAGCACAAAGAGCTGTCTCACAGTCAGTAATCTACAGTCCGCATATAGTTCTGTTGTGGGAAATCTATATGGTCTACCAAGCATTACCTTGATTACAGCTCTTTGCGCTCGCTCCAGTATAATAAACTTAGTTTTAGCGGCTCCTCCCCATACCGGAATACAGTAGGTGACAACGGACTGACATAGTGCTAAATAAACCATTTTTAAAGTTTTTATGTCGGCACAGTGTCTCAAGCATTTAAAGATTTTAGAAAGAAAGACTTTATTATAACAATCGTTACTGTTTTTTTGTTTGACATGATATACAATTTGGTTAAAAAATTACGTTTTCTTTATAAAGGGTCCACAGTTGGTATTTAAAAAAAGGTAAGGTGTATAATCCAAGAAATATATAAAAGAAAAAAAAAACCCGTCGATATTTACCCGTCGGACTTTTATCGGTGATACTTGGTAAATCTTAGCATATACCGGTAAATCTTAAGAAGGGCTTTTACAGTAACATATATACAACTTTACTACTTCGCGGATGCCATTTAAACAACTTTTATAAGACTTGGACTTCGGTCCCCAGTAAACATGTCTTTTAATATGTTTTATTTAATTATCATCATCATCCTATCATCCACTGCTGGGTATAAGCCTCCTTTTGTTTTTAACAGCCTCTTAGATCTTGTCCGTCCCTCATCCAGGTGTTTACTGCGGCTTTGGCGATATCATCAACCCAACGCGCTTTCGATTATTTCAATGTTTTATTGAATAGCTAGCTATGACTTTGACGTTACCCACCAGATGGCGCTTAAAGGTGAGGTCAGCTGACAACTATGTCCGTATGCCAATGTACCTACTCTATGGGTATAACGCAAATCTTAGCGTGACGCTACATTTTTTTCCAAATCGTACCTACCGCAAGCCTCCATAAGGAAGGTGTTTAGAAAAAAAGTTTAAAAATATAAATTAACAAAAAATATTTAAAACTGGTTGGTAAGTATAGTGTGGTTGTGTATATTGTGTGCGCGTGTGTGGTGTGTGTGTGTGGCTATGTTGTGTAGGTATAGTTTTGTAATGAAATTTAATTTAGATAATTTTAGATTATGGAATCTGATTAACCAGATGTTGCTGTGCTCTAGCAGGGTTCATGTTTGATACTATTATTCTACTGTAACACCTTCTGAACACCATGAAAGTAATAAATGATTATGAATTATAAAAATGTAACACAAAGTAATAACAGTTTTCACTACCTATATTTATCTCAACACGAACTTTCCCATCAAGATAGCCCAACAAACATACCACACATAATTTCACAATCACAAACAAATAATCTCAGAGAGCGAAACTGTGTACTTTTTCTCGGCCGCCACAACACGTTCATAACCTAAATACGTGAGGGTTTAAACATTGGATGTCCATAGCAGTTTGTAAGCCAGTAAAACGTGTTTAAGTGTACGCGTAATTTACCAGAACTCGTCTGGATAGAGTAGAAAGGGTTACCTGTTATACAAACGGGATTAAATTTATTCGAGGAATTTAGAAATATGTAGATAGTACAACTACATAGGACAGTTTGCGTTTGTAGTTTGTTTCTCCGAATCTTTTAACCGACTTAAAAAAAAGGAGCAGGTTATGAATTCGGCGGGTTTTTTTCGTATGTACACCGATTACTCTGAGATTTCTGGGCCGATTTATCCCAACTATGATGGGGTCTGGTTCCAAAATGACCAGATGAAAAAAAAATTGGGACATCTTACACAGCACCATCTAGTCCCAAACTGAGCAAAGCTTGTACTATGGGTACAATGGATATACTTATATTATACTGGGTGTAAGGGGAACGCTTCCGAAAATGAAGATAGGTGCTGGTGATTACTGATACGAAACCACGAAAAAAAAATGCGATTCTTTTTATAGACTTTTCTTATATATTTTTTTGCATTTTTCATACATAACCAGCTTTGGGCAGTTAAATAAAACTCATACATAATGAAAAAGGCAAAAAAAATATGAAAAAATCTAAAAAAAGAATCGCATTTTTTTTTTCGTATTTTCGTATCAGTAATCACCAGCACTATCACCTTTCTTCGTTTTCGGAAGCGTTTCCCTGACACCCTGTATAATACTTTTATTTTGTATATACATACTTATACCTAATACTTAAGAAACACCCAGACCAACACAAACACTTATGTTCATCACATAAATATTTGTGTCCTGTGGGAATCGAACCCACGACAATACAATACAATACAATATCTTTATTTGCAATAAATGATATGATATGATAAAAATATGTTCAAGCCCATTTAGCCATCACTAACAGCATGCAAATTTTACTTATAACTAGGAACTTTTATATTTTGACATTTTTACACATCGTGACGTCGTGATCAGCAGTCTGACAATCGAACACACTAGACCAGAGACGTCAAAATATAGCCATAGCAATAAATATATCTATCTACGTAAGATTATTTCTCTTCCGCACGAAGCGAGACTAGGCTGCCGGGCGTCAAATGTGTACAGACCATTAAGAATGCATGACATCTCAACCCGACACGTAGACTGTACGTGTTTTTTCGCAAAGATAAGTTTCTTTTCTCGATACAAATCTGAAACAATTATATAAGACACCAGACCACGAATTACATGTCTCATAATAATTATTATAACCATTAACATAACGTAATCATGACAAAGTAGACTAAAGTAGACTTCCAGGAAAGCATACAATATTATAGAAAACAGCATCCACGGTCAATTACGACGTAATTAAAACAAGATTAAAGATCACAGATCCAATCAGGGATAAGCAGTCGTCAATTAATCCGTTCTCTATATAATTACCTCATGTTCTTGGAAGCATGTAGCCTTATTTACAAGTTAATAAGGTTGCTAATCCAATAGCAATTTACTTTCGGTTTTAGACCGTCCGTCGTCGCGTGCGCCGTCAAACTTGTTTGATAAAAACTTGGACGTTGTTCACAATAAATAGTTCTCGATTGTTTTTTGTTTTGTTTACTTAATTGTGTTTATAGATGTTTTATATAACACGCTATGAACATTTATCAAGTGTATAAGTAGTTTTTGTACATTTTTTTTGAATGGTCGTTTCCTTGGATAAGTTTAGATTGAAGCCTTTAATTGCTTTTAATAGGTGTTCGTGCAGTTCAAGTTAGGTATGAAAAAAGTATGAGGACGAAAGTAGATTATTAATATGAGAGTTTTTTATTTAGGTCACATACTCAGAAGTGTTTTTTTTTTCATTTTACCAGTATGTCCTGCCAACTATGACTTATGGTGTCGAGACATGGATGCTTACAAAGGAGACAGTCCACTGAGTGCGAGTGGCACAACGGGCCATGGAGCATGCTATGCTCGGCATAAATCTTCTCGACCGATTCCGAAACATCGAGATCCGTCCTCGGACGAAAGTCTACGACGGCGACGTCGTGATAGGGCGAGTAGAGATGGCCGATGGAGTAAAGCGTTGACTGAGTGGTGGCCAAGGTCAGGTCGGAGAAACCCGGGCCATCCGAAAGCGCGCTGGGTTGATGATATCGCCAAACCCGCAGGAAACACCTGGATGCGGGATGCACAAGATCGAAGGGGCTGGCAAGAACGAATGGAGGCCTATACCCAGCAGTGGGTGATACCGGGTTAGGATGATGATGATGAATAAGAAGTACCAAAGATAAATGGACCAGAGATTAAACAGAATGGTATTCTAGAGAACGAAAAAGGTAAAGAGGAAGACCAGTTCGAAGATGCGAGGACGACTGAAGAATTACAGCAGGCGACATGGAGGAGGAAAGCATATACTAGTTTCTAATTATTATTTTTTTCATATTGAAATCTCTGGTAGTACCTATTATATTATCTGTGCTCTGGTACAATTATAATTCTTTTACGATTGTGTTGAAATTTTGTCAGATTATAATTTTTGGGAGACCTGGTGTCTCAGGCTCTGGCTTGGTTTAGGCACCAGTCTCCCAAAAATAAATTCTTGTAAATAAAACCTTAAATAGCTCAGATGGATCAGTCTAAGATTTGATTTGTGTAAAAAAGATTTTTTTTTTTTATTATTTTCTTTATTTATTTATACCTACACATATTATTTAAATTTTTAAATATGTCTATGAAATAAAAAGTTTTTTATTATTATTATAGGATGGGGGTCAGTTTTCATTTTTGAATAAAAACATTATATAGTTTTCAGATTTCCCACAACCTAGCAAAAGTGAACGTTTGATCGATTTCTCAGTCGTAATAATAATCCTGCTGATTAGGAAGAGTTATTTTATACACATACACTTAACATAACATAACATCACGCCAGTATTTTCCCTAAGAAGGTAGGCAGAGGTATATAGTATTCCCATATTTCCCCAGTCATATTATAAAGTCTCATGAAACAGGGGCAAGCCTTTAACGGGCACAAATCCAGACTCCGGGCTGCTGCTGTGAATTTCTACTAAGAATAACTCATTATTATTATTTATTTACTGAGAAATTTCCAAGACTTATTTTAAATATCATGCATTCAATCAACTCAGCCTATATATATCCAGCAGTGGACTCTGTAAGCCTCTCCCAAGTTGCGCCACAAGACTTGGTCATTCACCTTCCGCATCCAGTTCTCCCCAGCTACATTCTTCAGGTCGTCGGGCCACGTGGCTGAGGTGCGCCCTACGCTGCGTTTGTTGTATCGCCAACCTGCATGCCCTACGCTGCGTTGATCGATTCGCGGTCTCCACTCAAGGACTCATCTCCTCCCATGGCCATCGGTCCTTCGACAGACATGGCCAGCCCACTGCCACTACAGCTTGCTGATCCTACAAGCTATGTCGGTCACTCCGCGCTCCGGTTCTTCTCTGGATAATCTCGTTACGGATCTTAAACACCATTATCATATATTATATTATATCATTTTTAGGAGATCGAGTCACCCACGTCCGTAGGAAAGTACCCTTTTCCGAATCCCTAAACGTGATCCCCGGGTGGTGCAAATCAGGTGACATACTGGTGGTAGGCCTCGGCCGGTAGCTTGCGACTACCCACCGGGCAAAGACGTGCCGCCAAGCGCCAACGTCGACCGCACCATGGCTTAACATCAGGTGAGGTGGCGGTCAAACGCAAGCCCTTTAAGTATAAAAAATAAAATAAAAATTATCATGAAGAAAATCACATCATGTGTAAAAAAAATACCTAGTCTTAGGAAGGTCTTAGGAAGGAGTGTTATTATTGTAAAACATAATTCATAACTTAGCCGTCTCGAAAGAAAACATGTCTGAGATGATATCATGAAAACATGCTAGAAGATTACGAAGATATAATAACGTACACGTGTTGAAGTAAAAGCGCCTTTTATTAGATAAACATAGGGATAACGGTACACAGAGAGAGTAACTGAGTATAAGGCTACTAAGGCACGTGTAACAGTTGCACGATCATGAAGTTCAGTAAAGTAACTATTCACGTTTTTCTGTGAAGAATAATTGCGATACTTAATGGATTTCAGTGACAAGATATCAGTTGAAAGCTGTGTACAAAAAAGTAAAAGTAGATAAATGTATTTATACTACACCTGCTTGGAAAATACCATAGTACTTTCTTAAAAACGTAGTACTGCATTACTGTCGTACAAATATGCGGGCAGAAAAGTGTATGAAAATCCATTGTGAGTTGTCCGAAAAAGTACTTATGTGAAAATTTAAAAATCCTTTGTTAACGTGCTGTTTTGTTTTTTACATTCAGTCGGTACCTTTTTTTTGTTTTTGGGTGCAAATCCTTATGCATATCCTCCGTCTGGGGACTGCGGAGGGATATGTCGGAAAACCACACGGTGGCCATCCTCAACACAAAATAGAGGAACTCCGGGAACTCCATTGGACCACGCCGGTGCCCCTCCTAGTGCTACGCCTTCAGCACGTCCCGGGAAAACAATATTGTTTCCCTCGCAGCAACACGCGACCACCACGTGCTGCTGTCCTCCCCAGAATCAGCCGGTACCTAATCTTTTTTAATATTATTGTGGGGGACCCCGCGACTGTGATTGTGTCGCTATCAATAGGTGTGTGGTGATGGTGTCACTTAAACACTGAGGAGTAACTAGGTAGATGAGAAGAAACTCAGTAAGTCAGTATTTAGGTATTGTGAAGGAATTAAAGCGTAAACTTGGGTGGACGTGGGAGTGTGACTAGATCCGTGTAGTCTCCGCAACGGTTGTGAATTTGTAAGGGCTGGCTCTTTGCGCGCACTTATAAAGGCGGCATCTAGTACCCTTCCCGCGTCAACGCCCACAAACCCATTTATTTTATAAAGGTGTAGAAATAACAATATTCGTAACAAGATGTACTTAAATCTAAACACAAACAGTTTCAACAAATTAGTATCCTAAAAATAAACATATTTATAGCGTGTGGTAGGCAGGGAGCGATTGCCGCGCATTTTTTGGCGCGTAATCATGCGAAGCGTTATGACGCGACCGTTGCGCTTCGTCCCTTGCCCTTTCCGCGGGAAGCTATTGTGCCGGCTTGGCCCCGCCACATGTTTCCTCATATGGCGTGGCACCGTGTTGACCTTTGACGGTTTTTGGCGCGAAACTTCATTGGTTCCTTTGTTTACTTGTCGTGTACATTCTCCCGCCGTCGCTCTCTGGCGACCCCATCGGCAGCACGACGATCTTAGTGGGCCGATGGAGCGTGTGGCCGTTGCTGGTGGTGACGTCGACGACTGGTACCTCATTGTCTTTGCCGGGGAACACTCGGGTGACTCGCCCCCGGGGCCATGTGTTGCGGGGCATGTTCGAGTCACATTTACGATGAGATCTCCGACTGCGGAGCTGACGTCACTGCTGTGGGGCTCCCGCCGGTGCTGGAGCAGGGGCACGTATTCACACACCCAGCGCCGCCAGAAAGTGTCAGCTAGACGTTGAGCCTGCCGCCAGTAGTTGCGAGCAGTAAGGTCGCGCTCGCTCAACGTACCTGGTGATGGCACATGATAGCACATGGACCCGGTGATAATCATGTTGGGGTTCAAGATCGGCGGGTCTTCGGGGTCAACGGCCACATCAGTGAGTGGGTACGAGTGGACGGTTGCCTCGACGCTGGCAAGCAGAGTGGCGAGCGTTTTATCGCTCAGATACTGCTTGCACAACGTAGCTCGCTGTGCTTCTTTATTGAAAAACTTGTATTTCCCCTTAGGCGCAGTTGTTGTAGTGACGGGTTGCCGGGCGCGCGGAGTGAGTTCAATCCGTGAACGATCTTCAGTCGGGTTATTTTTACTGCGTTTTCGACGTATTGCTGCCATTGTGCATTCTGTGGCATGTTTCATCGCGTTGCGGTTTTTGATGTAGAGCGCGGTGATTGGTGACGACGACACTCCGAACACAACCGACGTCATTCTGCATTCGTCGGTATCACCCTCCCGCCGGTTGCCATGACACAAGAATCGCAACGCGTCGCAATATTCTCGTATTTTTATTTTGTGTATTCGTCTTTTTAACGTATAGAGCCGCTTGAGTGCATCACATCTGTTGTTATGTACAGTTTTATCGTCACGCCATAACATTTCGGTTTCAAAACGGCCGTCAGGTAGTCGACGGCTCTTTTTTTGAAGTACTTGAAGCGCCTTTTGTTCTGGATCGCTTTTAGGTACTTTAGGCTCTATACATAGGGATTCCAAACTTAAATGTTTCTTCATTTCTTTCTCCATACTGCTGTCAGCTGTTACTTGCGTAAGGTGCGAGCAGAAGGCAATGTGCGCCGCCGGTGATTTACGGCAGCCATGTAGGACCCACCCTAGCTGAGTTTGTGAGGCAACTAGTTGGTCACGCTGTCCGTATCTTATAGCACGTGACACTATAAGTTCCCAATTGTCTTGTCCAATAAGAATGCGGGGAGCGGCGTTTTCGTATATTAACTCGCTCGCTATATCGGACAAGTGTGTGCAGTCACTTATGTCTTGCTGGCCGACTGTCTGTAATGTGAATTCTATTTGGTCCACTGTACGCGCATTGCATATTATGTTCTCCGTGCTTGTGTGTTTGCCGCGTATTTTAAACTCGACTTTCTCGCTTTTCTCGTACTTTATTTCTGCGCCGCCCACGCCCTGTACCCACATAGGTTCAGTGGGCCCGTTAAGACCGAGTGTGGTTGCTACTGCCATGTCGATGATGGTCACTGTGCTTCCCTCATCGAGTAACGCGAAGGTTTCTACGGTGGCTTGTGGCCCACATAATAATACTGGCACAATCTTGAGTAGCACACGAGTCGCACCCGTATCTTTTATAGTAGACGTAAGTATTTGCATGGGCGTCGGTTGCGGCGTAGGCTGTGGCGGCGACTGTAATGGTGCTGCGATTGGCGGCTGTAGTGTTGCTACGATAGGCGGCTGCGGTATTTCTGCGATAGTTTCAGCTTGCTTCTCTACATGTAGGAGGCGGTGGTGTCGCAGTGGGCAGCCATTTTGGCCGCAGGGCTTCGCTCGGCAACTGAGTCGGCGATGCGTGCTCGTTAGGCAGCGAAAGCACATATTATTATTCTTCGTAATTTCCCAACGCTGGTTCACGTCAATGTTGAGAAATTTTGAGCAACTGGGTAAATAGTGATCTTGTTCACATACTGGGCACTTGGATGACATGTTCGCGGCGACGTACGTGCGCTCTACTTTCCTTTTGTGTAGGCGGTTTTCGTGCGTCTGGGACCGGTTTTCACTGTAGTGCGTTTCAGATATTGCGTAGGCAGCACACTTGTCAGCCTCTTCATTTAAAAACTCTGCAATTTTCTTAAGGTCAGGTATGTGATCTTTGTTGATCGCGTAATCGTACCATTTGTTGCGCAATATCGGCGTAAATTTTTCAATAATTACGCGTAGCATTCCCGGGTTGTACAGATACTGTGGTTTATTTAACACTTCTACTGTAGTCACGGTGTTCGCGACTCGGCTCGCGAATATGCATATGTCGCGGGCATTGTCATTCATACGTGGGAGTGATTTCAATTTTTCTAGTTCACTCAGTAGAATAACGTCTGGCCTGCCGAATCTTCTTTCGAGCGCAGTGAGGACGGCTTGCGGGGCAGGTTGGCTGATTAGTAGCGAACTGACTGCCTCCAACGCAGCTCCTCGTAGGCTTCTTCGTATGCGGGCAACGTTTTCTGTGTCCGTAAAACGATCTTCGGTGTCGTTGAAGGCGGCTCTGAAGGGCAGCCATTCATGACACTGGCCGCCAAATGGCGGCAAT
This sequence comes from Asteroscopus sphinx, assembly GCA_949699075.1. NCBI lineage: Eukaryota > Metazoa > Arthropoda > Insecta > Lepidoptera > Noctuidae > Asteroscopus > Asteroscopus sphinx. The sequence goes on from OX453013.1 coordinate 22,288,477, forward strand.
TCTTGTAAGAACTTTGGAGCGGACTTGCCTGTAGCACGCACGGCCTCAGTGAGGGCCATGGCTAGTGCTGAGATATCCATCGCGGACTGTTGACGCGCAGGCGGTTCTTCCCGTTGCTCGTACGCCATTGTGGTACGGGCTCCCTGTCCACGTCGATCGTCCTTTGGGGCGACTGATTCTTCTAACACTGGCTTGACTCGTGCATCCAGCGCAGCTCTTAGGTTCTCATTATAGAGCGGTGTCGCGTTGGCGGGTGGCCGCTCGAGCCATTCATTTACTCGTTGCGATGATAGGTCGTCTGACTCTCCACTAGATTCGTCTGAATCTGCTTGCAGCCGCTCAAGCCGCACTTGTTCTAGGGCAGCGGCGGCTTGCAACTGTTTTAGCTCTAATTCTGCTATTTTCTGCTTGGCGTCTAGTTCCGCGAGGCGTTTCTTACGGGAAGCTACTGAACGTCGTGACCGGGCGTGCTCTGAGTGGGCCACACAGGCCTGCTGCATGCTCGGTGGCGGTGGTGGTGGCGGCATGTGACGTTCGTCTTTCTTGTTGACGATAATGGCCTCGCTGGCTTGGTCGTTGGCGACTGACGCTGCTGGCGTACCGGTGGTGTCAGCGGATGCTGGTGCCGGTGTGGCAGGCGCAACGGTTATGGCGCTCGGTGGTGTCGCGCCTCCGGTGCTCGTAGAAGCTTCTGACATGCCGGTGACTTGCGTGGCTTCATCCGTGGAAACTGTCTGCATGGCGGAAACTGATTCTTCTGCAATTTCTTCTGGCCTGGTGCTCTCACCTTTGTTACTCCTAGTGACAACCATGGTGCTTGTTCAGGGATCCGGCTTCGAAGGACCAACAATGTGGGGGACCCCGCGACTGGGATTGTGTCGCTATCAATAGGTGTGTGGTGATGGTGTCACTTAAACACTGAGGAGTAACTAGGTAGATGAGAAGAAACTCAGTAAGTCAGTATTTAGGTATTGTGAAGGAATTAAAGCGTAAACTTGGGTGGACGTGGGAGTGTGACTAGATCCGTGTAGTCTCCGCAACGGTTGTGAATTTGTAAGGGCTGGCTCTTTGCGCGCACTTATAAAGGCGGCATCTAGTACCCTTCCCGCGTCAACGCCCACAAACCCATTTATTTTATAAAGGTGTAGAAATAACAATATTCGTAACAAGATGTACTTAAATCTAAACACAAACAGTTTCAACAAATTAGTATCCTAAAAATAAACATATTTATAGCGTGTGGTAGGCAGGGAGCGATTGCCGCGCATTTTTTGGCGCGTAATCATGCGAAGCGTTATGACGCGACCGTTGCGCTTCGTCCCTTGCCCTTTCCGCGGGAAGCTATTGTGCCGGCTTGGCCCCGCCACATGTTTCCTCATATGGCGTGGCACCGTGTTGACCTTTGACGGTTTTTGGCGCGAAACTTCATTGGTTCCTTTGTTTACTTGTCGTGTACAATTATAATGCCAAAAGACGCAAGTTTTTATCTCATAGTCCGCAAAATGATACTGGCTAGGTACTTGCTTTTCCGAACATTAACTTAAAAAAATAATAGTATTTTTTCCGAATTTTCAATTTGTGTTAACCGGTAGATGTCAAATCTGTGGTGTTTACTATTTTCTACTCAAAATGTCGACGAGTGATAGTTTGATGACGCCATCAGAATTAAATAAAAGGAGCTGCCTAAGCAGTCATCATCATCAGCCAATGCTGTGCCACTGCTGGGCACGGGCCTCTTCTCAGAGTGAGAAGGTTCAAGCAGTATTTAGAACCAATAGCCCAAGAAATCCAGAAATAAATAGGTACCACCATAGAATTAAATTATTCTGTGGGTACAACCAAGACTTGAAGAACTTGTTTTATTATAATGTGTAGTGATCGCTAAAACCTAAGAAATTGTTAACACACATATTAAATTATGTAACCTAAGTCATTTATAGCCCTTCAATGCAATAATATGAATTTGCATAATATTATGAATCAGTTATTTTCTCGAAAGTGTTTCTGTTTTAAATAAATGAAACCTTACACATTTTTATTTGATGTCGTAATAAAACACACACACAGAAAAAAAAAACGCAAGCACATAATATTGTCGTTCGATATATATTTAATGCGAGTTTTAAAAGGTTGATTTATGAAACGATTTCGAAAAACAATTTTAAAAAATCCTGGACTTACTTTTGAAGTAGGTTATTTTTTTAGTCCGGAAATCAAATCCATCACGTACACAACACAGAAAAAAATTGGAAATACACTCGGATTTGCCAATTGATATGCCAAATTACGATAATTCATGAACTGGTACTTACCGTACTTATTTATTTATAGTTGTCAAGCCTCATTGAGCCGAGGTCATTGCTCTCCGTGACATTACTTGAAGAGTAAAGAGAATTTCTCTCATTTGACTTGTAAGATGACTGGTATCGACAAGATTATGGTGGTTTTATAACGTTTTTACTTAATACTCATTGAAAATAATAGGATTTTCTCTGTTTATATTTTAATAGTAAGCTGTTCTTGCCAAAGCAGCCAAGAGCAAAGTACCAAGAGTTTTTTTCCAAAATAGATTTCATCTTTCATACTTTTTTGAGCATTCTTCGGATACACTAGCCTATGCCTCGACTTTCATCATCATTTCAGCCGAAAAACGTCCACTGCTGGACAAAGGCCTCCCCAAAAGGGGGATATGCCATAATCACCCCGGCTTTGCCAGTGTTTAATTCGGTTTATTAGAGAAAGACGTTATTGCGCATTCCTAGGGAACTCTCCCGAAATAAAAAGTATATGTTATCTCGAGTTATGGTGTGCAAAATTTCATCCAACTCCACTCAGCCGTTTCAGCGTGGTTAAAGGACAAACAAACAAACAAACATCCATACTTTCACATTTATAATATTAGTAGGAAGTAGGATTATCTAATCAAGCATAACAAAAGTTATCAAAACAGTTTTGTTCAAGAAACATCTCTGAAATTAGGTTTATTGCCTTTTGATCTACTACTCTATCCCATTTCGGATATTTTCCATTTATATAGCTTTATTTAAGCACACTAAAATAAATCTGAAAATTACAAAATTGAGCAAAAGTTGTCGAAATGGGAAATTGTCGAAATAGGAAGATGTCTAAACGGAAAGTTCTTTAAATGGGATGTAGACATAGAAATCTAAATATTAAGGTAATATAAATGGAATCCTTTTGATACCGGACCGCGTTTCGACGGTTTTCCGCTACCAACATATAAGTATGCAATTATTTATTTATTTATTTATATATGCTTTACTGTACACCATAAAAACATTACATTGAATATGCATTTAAACTATTGTACAAATGGCGGCCTTATCGCGGTCAGCGATTTCTTCCAGGCAATACATGTTCTTGGCATTCAATTCAAAATAAAATAAGCCTAAAAATATTCCGCTGTTAGATAGGTATGCTGCAAAATACAATTATAGTGACTTTGCGTCCAAAACAGCACTGATAAATTAAGCAAAACGTTCGCGTACTGGTGTCCTAAGAGACACCTGTACGCGGCGACAACTTCACGTGTCTTTGCCACTTCTATTACCTTATTATTGAGATTTCTATGGATATAGCCTATTACAGTTTACTAACTGTGTACAAGATTCTAATAGAAACAATGTTTGCTGTGGTTACAGATTGTCCATGGAAATATAATGTCTATGCCATAGACAATAGACTCTATAGGCTGATCGAATATCAGTTCGCTAAGACCTAAGACTTGACTTATTGATCTTATTGAATTTCTTAAACACATTTAAAATTAGAACAATAGACCTCCATCAATCAGTACATTTATCGTTCGACGATTCTTTTCAAATGTTTTTTTTCTAATCTCTTAATTTCAATTTATCTGACCGGTCCACAATGCTTTTGTTCCTATTTTTATTTGTAAATCATTCTAATTCCAACTCTATAACTTAGTGCTTAGATTCTTTTTTGCATGTTTAGTTTTTCTTAGGAGTGGATATTACAACGGTATTGCTCGCTAATCGTCTCTTGACTTGAGGAAAACACTTGAGGTACATAGAAGATGTTTGTTCGATTGTATAATGCCAGTACACATTGGTCGGCTAACATGGGCCATTGTTCCAGAATTACATCTGTTGGTCGACTCTACAACGTGTATCAGAAATGCGTGGTCATATTTTAAGAGCTCATTCAGGGCATAGCATAGAACAACTTTTACTATGGGACCAACCCTGAAATCGCGAAAAAAATATCAGTTGTTCCCTACTAAATCATCGATGTCGCTCGACAAAATATAAGGATCAGCTGATATTTTTTTTGTGATTTCAGGGTTGGTCCCATAGTGAAAGTTGTTCGATAGCATCACCTGAATAAGCTCTTCAAATATGACCACGCATTTCTGATACACGTTGTATAGCCCAAAAGACGCCTATTGTTGACGTACAATAAATTCTGTTAACTAGCTGCTGAGATACGAAGAAGCGGGGTAATCCGATGGGCCCTACCAAGGCGGCTATTGGCTATTCAGTAACGCGGAAGTATTTACAGTTCACGTAAGTGGTTGAAACTGATTTGAAGTTTTCCCCCTTTAGTTTTGTGAGAAATCACAAGACCGCGGGCGGCTATTGTTGTATACCTAGTTTTAAATTTCCGGAAAAATAATAATGATCAAAGAGGTTGACGAAAGAGGTACAATTTTAAATAAGATCATATAAAAAAAAATGATTTATATTTTAATTGCAGTCTGCAACTGGATTTAAAATAAAATTAATTCAACTTTAAATTATATCATAGCTTAAACTAGATATTATATTCTCCGCTTCGCTTATTTTATGTGCCAGTAGCCAACAGACTCAAATGACAAACAAAAAGCGTAAACATACTTGATCTGAACGTTCGTAACAGGATATTTCTTTTACGACTCCATTTCTTTACGGTGTTTGAGTAAGAAATGTCGGAAAAAGATCTCAACATCTCAAATTATTTGTGTAATAATTTGTAAACGCATTAGTTGAATGTCGGTTCGCATTTTGACGATTCAAATGGCGTAGCAATCGAAATATTTATGTCATGTATTTTTGTTTTTACAGATAGAATATAATTTGATCACTGTAAATGTAAGCATAATGTAGCCATTAACGGCATTGTATCGATGGGTTCCCTCCTATTATGGTCGAGATATAGATATACCATAGATCAGTCTATGGTAATTTGTAATTTATTACAACCAGACACACACACACAAATACAAATCAAATATTTACAAATATTTGTGTGATGAACATAAGTGTTTGTGTTGGTCTGGGTGTTTTCTATGTATTATAAGTATGTATTTACAACAATAAAAAGTATGTAAGTATTATATCCATTGTCTAGTACCCATATCACAAGCTCTGCTTAGTTTCGGACTAGATGGTGCTGTGTAAAAAAATGTCCCGAAGATATTTATTTATTTATTTTAAATATAATTATTAATCATTAACTAGATATTTTTTAGGTCCGCATAGTTTGAAGACAAAGGTCTTCAACCAATGCGTCCTGCCTGTCATGACTTACGGTGCTGAGACGTGGACACTGACAGTTGGGCTAATCCACAAATTCAAAGTCACTCAGCGAGCTATGGAGCGAGCTATGCTTGGAGTTTCTTTGAAGGATAAAATCCGTAACGAGATTATCCGGAGAAGAACTGGAGTGACCGACATAGCTTGTAGGATCAGTAAGCTGAAGTGGCAGTGGGCTGGCCATGCAAACGTATCGAAGTACCGATGGCCGCTGGAGCAGACGAGTCCTTGAGTGGAGACCGCGAATCGGCAAACGCAGGTTAGGGCGCCCCCCTGCCAGGTGGACCGATGACCTGAAGAATGTGGCTGGTCGGGACTGGATGCGGAAGGCAGAGGACCGATTGTTGTTGGGACTTGGGAGAGGCCTACGTCCAGCAATGGACTGCGATAGGCTGAGTTGATGAACTAGGTCTCACTCATTAACCTACATTGTTCTCACACAATTCTTTCCAAATCACTTAAAAAAATCAAAAATCAAAATAAAATATTATTTATTTCAGAAACAGGTACAATTCTTCTATCTTTAATAACAATACACAGTTAAATGTTTAAATCTTACCAAGATAGAGTTAACGGCGGTGTCTGTGCTAGTATAAACTGTGACAGACACCGGCGCCTTCCTCCCAAAAATTTAAGGATACAATTTTACAATTTATCAATTTTTATAACAAGTAATTATGCCTTTTAGAAAATAATAACATAGGAACTACATTTAATTTGTCATGTATTTGGGACTAGATGTGTAAAGGTATGAGTGTGTGTTTGTGTTAGATGTGTAAAAGAGTATAGGGTGTATTGAGTAGGGGTGTGTGGGGGGGTGTGTGTAGGGGTGTTTGTGTGTGGGGGATTAACAACTCATTGTACTATTTATTATTTGAAAACAGTATATCCATGGAGTTTCTTCCCAGCTCTTCTCCGTAGGACCAACTTTTTGGAACCGTGCAACCCATGATTCTTAATTTTTTGAAAGTGCATGTAAATACTTATTCGAAATAAAAACATTTGAATTTCGATTTCAGTTTAATTATCTTTTCCAGGGTGATAGTTGGGGAACTCCCCAGCTATCACCCTGGAAAAGATAATTTAAGAAAAAGAGTTTTAAAAATTGAGGTATTCCACTAGTTGGGGAGGCCTATGTCCAGCAGTGGATGTCTTTTGGCTTAAATGATGATGATGAACCTCTGGTATGCCACAGTTTCAGACAAAGGCAGCATGTAATGGAGAGCGCAAACTAACTGAGATTGCGCAGGCGCTCGTTGATTTTGCTACGCGCTTCATCGCTTACCTTCCATGCATGAGGGTCTGAATTCGAACCAAGTCTGCACCTCTGACTTTTTGGATTAATTCGGTCAAGGAAAACATTTTGAGGAAACCTGTGTACCTAAGGTGCAATGCTTGGAAAAGACGCTAAGTCTTAAGTACTTACCATTAATTTTATTAATGAATATGTAAAAACCAATATGTTATGAGGAAAGTTTTAAGTATGAATGACTATAAGAAAAGAGGCAGACCGAAGAAAATATGGATGGATTGTGTGAAAGATGATATGGATAGGGAGAAAGTGAACAACGAGATGACGACTGATAGAGATGTATGGAAGAAAAATACATCCTGCGCCGACCCCAAATAAATTGTGATAAGGGCAGGAGGATGATGATGTAAAAACCAATATGTACACTTAGTTCGCAATAAATGATTTGAGTTTGAGTGTGACCGGCTACCGAATTGCGTAACTCACTCACGATCGCAATCATCATCATTATTTCAGCCGAAAGACGTCCACTGCTGAAAATAGGCCTCCCCCAAGTATCGCCACAACGACCGGTCCTGCGCCTTTCGCATCCAGCGGATTTCCGCGACCTTCACCAGGCCGTCGGTCCACCTTGTGCCCGGGCCTACCCACGCTGCGCCTTCCAGTACGCGGTCGCCACTCCAGAACTTTACGATAGCAATCATCTGGATTTAAATGTTCATTGCTTCGTATGTTTTGACAATCCATGTTATCGGCAACTACGTACCACGCAATGAATATTGCTTTAATTTCTAAATGAAAGCTAACGTCAAAGTGAATGCATTACACAATTGCCCCACTGTTGTCAGACTTTCGGGCTTCTGACTACTCGTAACGATTGCCATAGAATAGATATTTTTGAGGCAGCCGGGACCGTCAGCTTGTGCTTTCCAAGGTTCGGAAGTGTATCGATGTACAACAAAGGTTACCTATCCAAGGACTGACCGCGGCTAGTGCAGCTTAACCTCGCCGACCTTGAAATCCACACCGTTATTACTTAGCCACGAGTAGTGTTGCCTGACAATCGATAGGCCTATCGATAGTATGATTGATTGTTTGAAATCAAGCAATACTATCCATAGTATCGATACTATCATACTATCGTTTAGATAGTATTGCAATATAACTATCGGTGTTCATTGACGTCATTTTTACATTGAATTTATATTTTTAGAACGTTCATTTTCCTAGCTTTTGTATCGGTATTGGTACACACCACACTGTTAGGGTGTACCTACTTAAAAATGTATTTAATAATCTAATACATCAATACTATCTAAACAATAGCACGATAGTATCGATACTATCAATACTATCGATACTATCTGCATGATTTCGAACAATCGATACTATCGATAGTATCGTAACAATAGTTTGATACTATCGATAGTATTGTTGGATACCTGCCAAGATTTTAGGGGGGCACTATTGATAGATCGATAGTCGATTTTTATGCAACACTAGCCACGAGCCCCTCAATCTTTTTGTCTAATGCGACACTGTAAAAAACAAAATAACAGCCTATACTGTCAAGGAGCACTAATAACTTAGTTTTAATGACTTGCCGTCAATCTAAATCTAAAGACAAACTAAAGCAGTTTGTAACATAGCGTGACGAATCTACGTCATTATTTGTAGCCTATGTTACACAGCGACATGTAATGATGAGGCTAATCTTCTTGCTTACAAATAGTTTAAGATTTGTAACGATAAAATGTTGCAAATGTTTGGGCCGATCAATCATAGCGTTGCTTAATCAAAGTAACTTTGATCACCAACCATCTTTTTTTTGAGTTGGTAAACTGTAAATAGTTGTGATTACCTTACTTGGGGAGATTTGATAACTGTGACAACACAAAAATTTTGTTCATTAGAAGCGCCAGTGTGTGTCAAAATTCAGTTAATACTTTAGGCGAAGTATGTAATAGAGCGTTCGCAAGTTTCAATTTTTTAATTAAATATAGTAGCCGGCATGAGTCGTGAGCACAGATGGACAGTAGTGGGAGCAAGTTCGCGCATGTACACTTTCGACCAAAATTATTTAGTATCTTTGTTCACTAAATTTCACCGTTACCGTTTTATAAGGATTATGGGTAGTTATAGAAAATACAAACTTTCTCGAATTTCACCCATATTATGATTTTGGGTCTTTTTTTTTACCCATAGATAAATAAACAGAAAACATTTTGACTTATAATTTATTTTTTACTATTTAGTTATCGACGGACAGGTTTTTTTACTCGCATTCGTATTCTCAGCAAGTCCTTTCATTTGATACCCATATTGTACAAAATTTCAGCTCAATAGGTTGAAGATATCTGCTTCAAAATTGAGTTGCAAGATTCCACTCTAACAAATATATTTACATACGTACATACATTGCAAGTTAAATACAATCTTGTAATAAATAAAGGAAGATGAAGAAGAAAAACATTTAACACTCAAAAATCTAAATATGTATAAATTAATTACAACAAAAGAAAAATAAACTTTCTTAAATTCGAAAATGTGAGTCAATAAAGTTGAACCGAAAGTGTACGGTAGCCGAATGACATCTAATTGTCCAATAGACGATGAGCATCGACTGTCGACCAATCGCGTAAATGCAATGTTCGGCGTTGGCACCCCGCGCTCCTGTCATTCCACCAAACAGATCTATAAATAAACTTCTGCGCAGGTGAAGTTTGTGCTCAAGACTCATCTGTATCTGTGTATCTGTACCTCTTTTTGTATTCAAAATAATAAGTTTTTTCATAATCATAAGAGATTTGAATTTAAAAGGTGTCAGCCGTATTACATTCGGCCTTTATTAAGTTTTTTGTCGTCTTCATTTCACCGGGTGACCTTAAAATCAGTGGCCATATGTACTCTGTGTCAGTGGCCGCCTAATTAGATACTGCTGACGAACTTCTTTAAGAGGTGTTCAGTATAACTATGTATTATCGACTTAGTCGAGTGACGTTTCGATGTTTCAATTGTTTAATTAGTTGTATTTATATTTCGCTATGAAACTTTTGTAGCTGCAAATTATAGCTTATTTAAGTTTGTATAAGTACCTATGATAAATCTTTCACAGTCCAAGCTGCTCGTTTATGGAATGCGTTACCTGTGCCCATAAGACGTGCTCAGAGGCTAGCTTCTTTTAAAAAGCTTGTAAAGGAACATTACCTCTCTGTATAAATTGTTATTTTATTGAGATGTTGCTACACTGGTATATACACGTATTTTATTTTCTTGTTTATTTAAGAATACTATTTGTTGTTAGATTTGTATATATTGTATACCTATATATTTGGTATGTACCTATTTATGGATATTTAATAGAATTTATTTTCTATATTTATACATGTAATATTTTCTATGGTAGGTAAATATTTATTTATTTATTATATTATATATTAGTAAACTTTATGAAAGTGCACCATATACTGCCCCCATCAATTTTTCACGTCTTCCTTGTTCATCCAAAGGTTGTCTGGAAGATATCGCTATTAGCGATAAGACCGCCAATGTACCCTTATTTTACGTGTTAGTCCTAAGTTTAATAATGTTAATGGTGTACAATAAAGAATATTCTATCTATTTATCTATCTACCTACCTAATCGTAATAGGTACTTGGTGAGCCATTCTGAATACATTTTTGTTATATTTTTTATTTGTAGTTAAAATTAACACATTGAACTCTTTATCGGATTAAACAGTGAAGGACTGCATGAAAATCTGCTCAGTGTTTTGAATTAGTTAAAAACTGCAAATTTTGGCGTAAATTTCGCGTAATTGGAGTACCTAAAGTTAATGGCGTAAACTTCTCTTATGCTGACAATAAAAATACAACGTACTCGTACAAATCAATATTTACAATTGCGGAACGAAACCATACAAAGCCAATTGCTTTTTTAATTAACAGCTATCGCTGATAGAATTACGCCGACAAAATAAACTATCTAATAAATATGCGAAACGACAGGCACTAACAATTTTCTATAAAAGCTATAACGTAACTCAATTTTCGATGCAATTGAGTCGAGTCCACTCGATTTGCATTATCGATCTGCAACTGCACTAGTCAACCTCTAATTTATATTTTTAATCTACGTTCTCATTTTGAATTCAGATTGATTCTCAATTGATTCATCGAATCTTATCGACTCGGTGGGGAATTAGAGCGAATCAAATGAGTCAAATAAATTGTTCTTAAATATAGATATGGTTAGAAAGTGAAATTTTATATTGTTGTTTGTATGAGAGTGAATGAAGTGGAACGGCGTGATTGGATTAAGTATTGTGTTTTCTAATAACCGTATTAGACAAATATTATTCAAGCGCGTTTTCCTTATTTGTAAATAATGATCTGAATCGTTTTTGCGAGGCTACAGACGTATTAAGTCGGCTCCTAAACGGCTTCAGATGAAAGTGGGCTAATTCTAGAGATAGCAATAACGTGTGGCTCCGGGGAATTATATCTTAATTACTTATCAGAATAGGGAAGCGGTTTAGAGATCACAACACGATATTATTACTTAATGGCCCACTCTCCTTAAACACCTAAGTATATAAGTATTATATCCATTGTCTAGTACCCATAGCACAAGCTTTGCTTAGTTTGGGACTAGGTGGTGCTGTGTAAAAATGTCCCAAATATTTATTTATTATTATTACCTACAGGAAGATGGTCTATTAGAAGATTAGATTACAGCTGTATTTTCAGAGTGGGATCAATAATTCAGTAAGTATTTTTATTTAAAGTAGAAAAAACCGTAAGCAGTCCGATAGGCCGTAATGTAAAAATTTGTTGATCGTGTTTGATAAACCTGTTTCATGCCAGCATGGTGAATTAAGGATTACACAATAGATAACTGAAGTATACAAACTTATCCTTAGTTTATACTAAACCTCTTCAGGATTCATTGTACTCATAATTATGAACAACTTTCACTATGGGACCAAACCTGAAATCGCGAAAAAAATCAGCTGCAGGTACTTACCCTATATTTTTGCCGATTTTTGTAAACACAAATGTAGTGATCGGCTTTTTTTTTCGCGATTTTGTCGTTGGTCCCATAGAAAAAGTTATTCTAATGATGAGTACAATGACACCTTAATAGGTTTAGTATAAACTAAGAATATACTTAACCTATTAAGGTGTCATTGTACTCATAAAAATAAAAATAAATATGTAACGTAAAGTCCGTGTGGTGCCGGACTTAAAGAATAGCACCACCCTTATCTCTTCTCATGGGTGTCGTAAAAGGCGACTAAGGGATTCACCAGCGGATGGGCAGCAGCGTTCTCTGAGTATTTAACCAACCAACTGCGATCGCCAACCCGCCTGCCAAGCGTGGCGATTATGGCATGTCCCCCCCTTAATTGGGGGAGGCCTATGTCCAGTAGTGGACGTCTTTCGGCTGAAATGATGTAACGTTCTGGAGTGGCGACCGCGTACTGGAAGGCGCAGCGTGGGTAGGCCCCCCACAAGGTGGACTGACGACCTGGTGAAGGTCGCGGGAATCACAGGACCGGTCGTTGTGGCGATGCTTGGGGGAGGCCTATGTCCAGCAGTGGGCGTCTTTCGACTGAAATGATGATGATGATGATGATAAAACTAAGAATAAGGTTGTATACTATAATATATCTTAATATATATAATTCTTCTGTACATGTGTTTGTCACCAAACTCTTCCTAAACGGCTGGACAGATTTGGATGAAATTTTGTGTGTATATTTCAATGGGTTCCTGGATGGTTTGACAATACAATTAGACCCAGTAGATGACGTTGCCGTCGGTAAGTCACTGATTTGCTCCTAAACGGCTGGGACGATTTTAATGATATGTGGCGCTGCTTTTCCGGGCAGTACCATGTCTTGATCAGCTAGTAATAAATAAAAATATACAGAGTGAGTTTTGAAAAAAATCTTTCGTTTTTTGCAAATTGCAGCTCTATTTCAAATTGTATATTGATAGAAATATGAAAATATAATGTATGTAAAAACAATTAAATTAATGTAATCTTGTTGTGCAATACCTCTGCCTACCCCTTCGGCGAAATACAGGCGTGATGTTATGTTATGTTTATGTTATGTTGTGCAATAAAGAGGATTTGTATTGTATTGTATTGTAAATATGATTCGTGGTAGTAATAACAATATATCTACTGAATAATACTTATAGAAAGTAGTAACCTAGCTCTATAAGTTTTATAAGCTCCATAATATTAATTTAATATAAAATTACCTTACCTCCATTGGTATTCGCTTTGATCCAATCGATCACAGTAATACAGATTGGCGTTTAGCGATTAATGTGCGGGATTAATTTACAATACTAATTATCTAATTGAATTATTCATTGTAATATCTCACGCAAGGCACCTCACATTACCATTGGAGTAATAAATTATAATTAATATGAATTACAGCTTTTTGCGAGATTCTAGGAAATTGTGGAAGAAGTGGGCTTGTTTATTTCTTTTACGAGTACCTGGCTTGTTGAGAAATAATTACAGCATACGATTTAACGAACCTAACTGTACGAGTATAAGCTATTTGTAGAAAGTAGTCGTCTTAGGTGTTTTTTTATGGAATTTATTAGTTACTTTGTCACTGCTAAGTGTTGTATTAAGGAAAATGTACCAGCCAAGTGGCGCAATCATCAGAAAAAAAGTAATTACTCGTTGAGTACATCATTCATCGAAAATTAGTTTTTAAACATTGAAGCACAAGTACTGTAGCTTAATTAGAAACTATTAACTCTGTAAATTATAGTTCTCTATAGTTGTAGATAGAAAAACCGGCCATGAGCATGACGGGCCATGCTCAGTATTATAGGGTTCCTAATTACAAACGAATCAAATCGAATATTAATCAATGCTATTTTAGTTTTTGCAACCAGCGCCACCTAGCGCTGAATTTATGAAGCTAAATTTAAGAAGTGTGTCATGTCAATATAACATAAAGTTACTTTTTGTGATTTTTTTAAATAGGTAGTAACTAAAGGATCATTATTTGTTAAGATCATTTTTCTCTAAGGTCAATGACCTATGAACTAGGACGTCTTAAGTATTTTGCAGTTTTCTCACTATAACTCAAAAATTTATAATCACATTATACTAGAAATAATTTTAAAAGAGAGCTTTTATAAAGGTCTATCAATGTGGAAGATTATAAGTTTCTACTTTGCATAGCTTAGAAACGGCAGGGGGGGGGGCGGGGACACATTGCAAGCAACTTTGGCGGGCTGTATTTCGCAGATGGTACACCTGATAAAAAAGTTATGTATGAAACATTACCTTCATTTTAGTAGACCTATTCAATGATACTCCACACGAGGGGGTGCAGCGAAAAAAAAATTTTCACCCCCTTTTCACATGTATGGTCACCACCCCTAAAATAGTAATCAAGATTTTTTTATTATTTTAAAATTGATATCTAGACTATTTTTTAACAAAATTTCATTTACTTATGTTTATAACTGGAGAATTTATTAAGCTGTAAAGGATTAGGACAGACGGACAGACGGACAGACGGACGGACAGACGGACGGACATGACGAAACTATAAGGGTTCCTTGTAGGACTTCGGAACCCTAAAAAGTGGCAAAAGTGGCTGTTTTTCGCATTTTTTATTTCTACATCTACATCAAACTATAATTTGCAGAGTTAATTTTGTAGTCATCCAGTAATTATGTTTTTAGTGATGGGGTGCCACTTAGCTACTACATGTACCTTAAAAGAGCCCCCCCCCCCCTGAGTCTTTTCCCAATCATGTAGAGGTCCATTTTCAGGCTAAGCAGGTCCGATTCAGAACATTTTTAATAAGCAGCTGTCGACCGATTTGGTTTGTTATCTCTTTTTCTCTCGTTACGTAAATCGTAGAAGAAACGAGATGATAAACTGAATCGGTCGACAACTGCCTTATAAAAAATGTTCTGGATCAGGGAGCTGATGCGGCTGAATATCAGTATGTTACACGGAGCGACTTGCATCAGTACCATCAGACCCCCAACAAATCTACTGGGCATTTTCGATAAGGTTTCTAAGGTTAGAACAGTTGTCAGACTTTCGAGCTTCATACTACCCATAAAGAATGTCATAGATTCGTATGACATCCGGGACCGACAATTTAAATTGCTCTCCGGACTTCCGAAGCCCGGAGGGGTCACGTTGTATAACGAAAATGCTTGTGGACTTATGAAGCACGGAGTGATCTCGATGTATAACGAAAGTGCTCTCCGCATTTTCGAAGCACGGAGGGGTCTCGATGTAAAACGAACGTGCTCTTCGAACTTCTAAAGCACGGAGTGGTCTCGATGTATAACGAAAGTGCTCTCCGGACTATACATACATACATCGACTATACATCGAGACCCCTCCGTGCTTCGGAAAGCACGGAGGGGTCTCGATGTATAACGAAACGGTCAGCTATTCAAGACATAATTTTCGTTTCCTAAAATTCACGCAGTTGTTTTGCCTCTAGAAGAAAAATAGTCATAGTTCCAAACATGCTTATAAAATATAATTGTCTAAATAGGTTGCTATAAAGTATAAAGCTGAAAGTTGACGGGTTAACAACCTATCAATGTCTAGACATAACTTTTATACAGTTAATAGGCGCTAAAAAGTATCTGATTTTATTTCGGCTTCTATTGTGATTTCTTTCTATATTATTGCGTGACAAACATTGTCTGAATGTTAGCTAGGTATTCAAGCCTACAGTGACTATAGCATAAGAAAAGGTATTATTACCTATTCTATGCCTATAGTGTCAAATGTTATGTTATGTTACTATGTAATGATGTACTACTGTATACTGCCTCGTTGGTCTAGTGGTCGCAAGCGCGACTGCTGAGCGTGGGGTCCTGGGTTCGATTCCCGGGTCGGGCAAAATGTTATTGGATTTTTTCATTAGGAAATTCTCAGTAGCAGCCCGGAGTATGGATTTGTGCCCGGTTAATGGCAATAGGCTTGCCCCCTGTTACATGGGACTATAACATAACTGGCGAAATGTGGGTGTACTAATACACCTCTGCCTACCCCTTCGGGGAAATACAGGCGTGATGTTATGTTATGTTATGTTATGTTATGTACACTGTATGCAATAAATCTTTCAATCTTTTGGTTAAGCCCCCTAACTGAACATAATAAAATATTAATTTAAACGGTTTTGATTACTTCAATAGGTCATTTAGATTGTTTTAAAAATGAAGACATACATTATGGTGGTTTTTTTACACTTAACATTTAATATGAAGTTAATAATAAATATTATATTATAATATTTATAAATATTATATTTTAACGAAAATAAGTGCATGGATTTTTTTGGAAAAATCATTTTAAGTTTTGGTGTATTAGGTGTAAAAAAGCGTGTGTTTTCGTAAAGTTAAACCAAAATATATATAGCAAGCAAATCTACTTATACAAGTACAGTAAAATAATTAAAAATCCAACTAAACCGTCGTACTAATTAATATTCAAGTACAACGCTCAATCGTACAGATTTGCTATAGACGTTAAGAGGTTACTCACTCTGCGATCCCGTTAGGATTCGCACTCCACTCCGGTGCAATATGGTCGCTTCGTTAACGCAAATATTATTTAGGTTCACTACTTTTAAACAATTTATGTAACTGTTATTGTCAAGCTGGGTTACTTAAAAAAATAATGGACTTTACTCGTTGACTACAATATTATTCAAGTTCAAATGCCACAATCTTGAAAGATAATATCACATTTCTGTTTTCATTGGAGGAAAAGTATTTCTATATAGAGTAATCGGACTGCCGTATTATGGTGCTATTTACAGGATCAAGGCTGAAAGGTATGCCTGTTATTACACACTAAACAGGCAATATTGAGCAAATAAAAAATTAATATTCATATACGGAAAGTCTGATAGTATACATATATATATATATATATATAGATCAACTGCCTCGTTGGTCTAGTGGTCGCAAGCGCGACTGCTGAGCATGGGGTCTTGGGTTCAATTCCCGGGTCGGGCAAAGTGTTATTGAAAGAAAGAAAGAAAGAAAAATAGTTTATTGTCACAGTGAACGACGCGCAACATTTAAAACACAGTGATAAACACAAGCAAGCAACTTATAGGTGGGGTTTTTTCAATAGAAAATTCTCAGTAGCAGCCCGGAGTCTGGATTTGTGACCGGTCAATGGCAATAGGCTCGCCCCCTATTACATGGGACTATAACATAACTGGCGAAATGTGGGTGTACTACACACCTCTGCCTACCCCTTCGGGGAAATATAGGCGTGATGTTATGTTATGTTTTGTTATATAGATCAGTGATACCATAACTTTCGTGTTACCCTAACGCCTTTAAAGCTGGAGTAAATCGGCACCTAGTAAGTTGGCTTGCTCCATCATTGACAACATCTTGACATATCTGTCTAGATTGTGGTCAAGAGCAGATCTATATCTCATAAAAAACATATTTCTTCACTTCTTTATTTGTTTCTTCTTTGATAAATTCTACATCAACACTATTGTTTTATCATGTCGATAATGGGACAATTTCACTTAGTCACATTGCATTAAAAGTAGTAAAGGGGTGCATTAAAAGTGCCTCCACGAGTGACGATATTTAATTGATCGACCGGCGTACCCTGGGCAGTCAGCCGAGCTACCAACCTGTTGACTGGCTAATCTTTTCCCACGGCATGACCTGTTATCGTTGTTAGCACATGTCGACACGATAGAAGAAGACTTTAGTCACATAGGAAGACTACATGCGTTTTTTTAGGCGAACTTCAGCTCATTAGTCAGCTCTGCCGTGTTAGAATCAATTTTGTAGGCAGCCAGTCATATTGGCTCCAAAATAGAGTCTCGGTAAATGGTGCATTTTCATGTCGGCGACTTTACGCTTCCTGACAGGAATGCTTTGTGCAAGGGCTGCAATTTTTTCGGATTTCCCTGGATTTCGTTTCGTTTTTAGAGTCTCTGGGAGAGATTTTATAAAGAGGTTTCCGAACCTTTTCCTAATTATATCGGGGTCGGCTTCCAGTCTAACCAAATGTGGCTGAAAATCAGCATATTACACGGAGCGACTGTCATCAGACCCCCGTAACCCTTACTCGGTAACACTGACATTCGAAAGTTAGACCAGTTGACTTTTAGGCTTCTGACTACCCGTAACGACTGCCACAGATTTTCGTATGAAAGCCGGGACCGACAGCTTTACGTGCTCTTCGGGGAACGCCCCTCCGTTCTCCTCCTGTTAATATGTAGTGAAACGGTCACCCATCCATGAACTTACCGCGGCAAGTGTAGCTTAACTTCGCAAATCGTTAAATCCGCGCGGTTTTTACTTCGCCACGAGCCGCTCAGTAAATGTAACCACGAACAGAAAAAAACCAACAGTAGGATTTTTAGAACAATGGAAAAAAGAACATAATTCGATCAATTGTTCTTTCTTTGTAAGATTTCAATGAGAGGATCATCATTTATATTCTTTTGATGTCTCATCTCACAATATAATTAAATTAGGCTATGTAATAAACGATGATGTGTATAGCATTGTATTCAGCAGTTTTGTGCGCTAGTGACCTAAAAACAATATGACAATCAATAAGTCTTATTCATCTGAGAATAGGAGTAGGATATGATTATTAGAAATCTACTTGTTATTGAAATAAAATAAAAACCTCTTATGGGGTCATTGTACTCATTAGCATGAACAACTTTTACTACGAGACCAACACTAGAATCGTGAAAAAAAAAACAGCTGTTCCCTACAGTTTCTCGATTTATGTGAAGTGAACACAGATGTAGGAAAAAGCTGTTTTTTTCTCGATTTCAGTGTTGGTCCCTTAGTAAAAGTTGTTCATACTGATGAGTACAATGACCCCTTAAGAGGTTTCAGTTATTTCAATAACACGTTGTATAGTTATGACATAAATTGATAATAAATTATTTTAAGAAAGCTGTTATAGGATTCTCAGTAGCAGCCCGGAGTCTGTATTTGTGCCCGGTAAATGGCAATAGGCTCGCCCCCTATTATACAACATAACTGACGAAATGAGGGTGTACTATACACCACTGCCTACCCCTTCGGGGAAATACAGGCGTGATGTTATGATATGTTATTGGTACGATGTTCCTTATGGGGGCTTGCGTTGTGTGATTTGGGAGAAAATGTAGCGTCATGTCACGTCATTATACCCAAAGAGTACAGCATTGAATATACGGACATAGTTGCCAGCTGACCTCACCTTTAAGCGCCATCTAGTGGGTATCGTCAAAGTAACAACTAACTATTAAATAAAACATACAAAAGACATGTTTTACTGCGGATCGAACCTGGGCCCTGTGGTATCTGAGTCCGACGCAAGATGTTTCCTGCCATATATGCTTGTATTATAGTTGCAAAATATTGTATTATAATGAGACGGTCAAGCTGTGATAGCTTAGCGGTTGAGCGCTTGCTTTCCATGCAGGAGGGTCTGAGTTCGAACCCGGTTCGCACCGCTGACTTTTCGAATTCATATGTGGACCAAAATTTGACCATCGCTTTGCTTTAACGGTGAAGGAAAACATCGTGAGGAAACCTGCACACCTGAAAGTGTTCCATACAGTTCTCGATGGTGTGTGTAGTCCGCCAACTTGTACTAGGCCAGCGTGGTGGACTAAGGCCTTAGCCTTCTCATTCTTAGAAGAAGCCCACCAGCAGTGGGACAATAATGGGATGATGATGATGAAATCGGCATTTTTTAACCAAGAAACTTAGCGTGTAAGAGATATGTCTTAATTATTTTTAACCGACTTCAAGAAAGGAGGAGGTTATGTATTCGGCGGGTTTTTTTTTAACTGTTAAATTTGAAGGTGCTATATTAACCAAAGCAGTGGGCGGGGCACATCGCTCGCAGAACGGATGGCCGATGGGGCAGGAAATTTCTGGAGTGGCGACCGCGTACTGGAAGGCGCAGCGTGGGTAAGCCCCCCACAAGGTGGACCGACGACCTGGTGAAGATCGCGGGAATCCGCTGGATGCGGAAAGCGCAAGACCGGTCTTTGTGGCGATACTTGGGGGAGGCCTATGTCCAACAGTGGACGTCTTTCGGCTGAAATGATGATAACATTAACCAATACGCTTAGTTATTTTTTGCTGTATTTAATTTATTTTTAACCCAATACGGTTTTAAACGGACTTCATTATTATGTAGCTATCAATTCGAACATTCTCAATAAACTCTCATTACAAACTCCTCCGTTTTCACCGTTCTTTAAACATAAAGTAAGCCGTGGGAAATTGCTTTGAGACTGTACCTGGACCAGTGACCTTAATGACTTTTACCAGCAAACTTTACAAAATCAATTAGTTTTCTGTAGCTATGCTCATTATTAGAGAAATAATTTAAATTGTCTGAAAATGCTGAACTTATAGAATATAATAAAGAGTTATATTTTAAACTAAAACGCTTATTACATTGCACCATAGAAATCTAAATAATAAGGCAATAGAAATGTTATCTACTGTCTTTTACTACGGAACGCATGTCTCCGGTTTTCCGCTACCACCACATCATTCATCATCATTTCAGCTGAAAGACGTCCACTGCTGGACATAGGCCTCCCCCAAGCATCGCCACATCGACCGGTCCTGTGCCTTCCGCATCCAGCGGATTCCCGCGACCTTCACCAGGTCGTCGGTCCACCTTGTGGGGGGCTTACCCACGCTGCGCCTTCCAGTACGCGGTCGCCACTCCAGAACTTTACTGCCCCATCGGCCATCCGTTCTGCGAGCGATGTGCCCCGCCCACTGCCACTTATGTTTGGCAATTCTTCGGGCTATGTCGGTTACTTTCGTTCTCCTGCGAATCTCCTCATTTCTGATTCGATCACGCAGGGACACTCCGAGCATAGCCCTCTCCATTGCCCTTAGAGTGACTTTGAGCCTTCTTATCAGGCCCATTGCCTACCACCACATAAATACGTAATCACGCTCACCATTTTTCTAGCATTCAATGCAAAATAAATTAGGCCTAAAAAATCCGCTGCTAGATATGCTGCAAAATACAATTTTTGTGACTGCTTCCAAAACAGCACTGATGATCAAGAAAACGGTTCATGCACTGGTGTCCTAAAAGACACCTGTACGCGGCGACAAGATCACGCGCCTTTGCCACTTCTATTACATTTACTTAGTTTTCTATGCAATGCCCTGAATTCAGAAATTCTAACTAGGATTTAGGAAGGGAACCTACTGATACACCATCCTAAATCTTATCACTTTCCCGTCGCCTATACCGCAAAGTTTGAAGACAAAGGTCTTCAACCAGTACGTCCTGCCAGTCATGACTTACGGTGCCGAAACGTGGACACTGACAGTTGGGCTAGTCCACAAGTTCAAAGTCGCTCAGCGAGCTATGGAGCGAGCTATGCTTGGAGTTTCTATGAAGGATAAAATCCGTAACGAGATTATCCGGAGAAGAACCGGAGTGACCGACATAGCTTGTAGGATCAGTAAGCTGAAATGGCATTGGGCTGACCATGTCTGTCGAAGGACCGATGGCCGCTGGAGCAGATGAGTCCTTGAGTGGAGACCGCGAATCGGCAAACTCAGCGTAGGGCGCCCCCCCGCCAGGTGGACCGACGACCTGAAGAACGTGGCTGGGGGGACTGGACGCGGAAGGCAGAGGACCGAGTGTTGTGGTGCAACTTGGGAGAGGCCTAAGTCCAGCAGTAAACTGCGTTAGGCTGATTTGACGAAATCTTATCACACTTTCCTTATTTCCTGATATCCTTTCCCAAATCCTAATTAGGATTTTTGAATTCAGAGTAAAGTTATAAACGCTTTAGCTTTCTTTTTCACATAGTTTGGCTTTAGGACTAAAATATTTTTAAAATTAAAAATGTCTCGTATTCTAATTTCACAGTTTTATTAAATTCTTAAGATTTTCATTTAACAATATAGAGCAGCCAATATTGCAGACTGCTCCATTCTCCAATGTTTTTTGGCATTGTATTGACAAGGGAGAGCTATTTACTCATCATCATCATCATCATTTCAGCCGAAAGACGTCCACTGCTGGACAAAGGCCTCCCCCAATAGAGGGGAAATGATATAATCGCCACGCTTGGCAGGCGAGTTGGCTATCACAGTTGGTTGGTTAAAAACTCAGAGGACGCTGCTGCCCTTCCTCTGAAGAATCCCTTAGTCGCCTTTTACGACACCCATGACAAAATAAAGGGTGGTGCAATTCTTTATGTCCGGCACCACACGGATTTTCATCTTGCCATCTTTCTATAGGTCTTCCTCTCTTCCTCTTTCCCAATGGGCCTTTCCACGTGGTTGTTCTCTGGGTGCATCTGTCGTCATATAAAACTTTGTTTGACTTTGATTGATCGAAAAATCAAAGTCAAACAAAGTTTTATTCATTAGAAAAATGTGGTGCGCGCTTCCTCAGCATACTGCACGTACGGTCGAGTTATTCCCGAAAAGCGGGACTGAGCCTTACCGCGCAGGACATTTAATTTTGATTTAAAAATCGGGACGTCTGGCAACGCTGGTTCTGACCCAATTACGCAAGACGGAATAATCATCTGTTTTTCACTCAAAGATTATTCAATAAAATTACATTTTATTGACGTAATACGTAACAAACAGCGATACAAACAACATAATAAATGAAATAATTCCAAGATTTCGTCAACTTCACAAACGTAATTTTATTTCATTCATTCAATTCAATGTGACAGCTGTCATTATTCCTTGGATGTAAGAACGGTTTGATTTTGTTGAAATCCATAAAATTGGTGTTGCATTGTATGAAATGATTTTATGTAAAAAATCTAGTTTGAAATTATTGCGGACATATTCGTGACTCGGTGAATGAGGTGGGTGCACGAAGAACCAGCGGTATGGTTTAAAGGTGTATTGAACAACAATATTTGTGTAATACAGTTATAAATTACGTAAAGAACAATTTGTTAATGAGAGAGTGTTGTCTACTGGTTGCAATCATCATCATCATCATTTCATCCGAAGAAGGATATGCCATGGGGGATATGCCATAATCACCGCGCTTGACAGGCGGGTTGGCGATCGCAGTTGGTTGAATAAATACTCAGAGAACACTGCTGCCCAACTTCTGGTGAATCCCTTAGTCGCCTTTTACGACAGCCATGAGAAGAGAAACAGTGGTGCAATTCTTTATTTCCGGCACCACACGGAACAATACCTACAATTAAAAGAAAATCATGGTAAAGTCAAGTTATGGTTTCAAAATTCAACCCACTTTCCCGAACCATTTTCACGGACACCGAATATTTTATGAAATTCAAATTTATTGCAGTTCAAATTGTTATTGACGATATAATTGCGTGTCATATGCACATTAACTATATTTATCGTTACATAAAGTAAGTTCCGATTCCGATATCGATTTATTTTTATCGAGAAATTGGGTCCGTAAATCGTTTCGAGTACTTTGTTAACTTACAGTACAGTTATACTCTGCTTTATCTTGGTGGATATTTGAAAGTTTTGGATCGGAAACACAATTAATGTCCTTTTATTATTATTATGCAGGTGGTTCTTGGTAACGAAAAATACTCTTGTGTTGTGTATTAATTCATCAACATCAACTCAGCCTATCGCAGTCCACTGCTGGACATAGGCCTCTCCCAAGTTGCGCCACAACACTTGGTCCTCTGCCTTCCGCATCCAGTCCAACCCAGCCACGTTCTTTAGGTCGTCGGCCCGCCATGCAGGGGTGTATTAATTACCTCACATCTATTGAAAAAGAGAGAGCTTGCGTTTTTAAAACAGTCTATCTGTATTTCTCTATAGATTTTAAATATACCTATATTTTACAAACATTATAATTTTTTTCACGGTACTATTATGTGATTATATCTATACAGTTGTTTCTGTGGTTATCACAATTTAGTGAGAATATCAGAAACGTGATGTAATTATTATTATTATGTGTTTTTCTGTTGACAGGTGTAACAAGCGATAAATATCTTATTATCATGTACTAAAAAGCGGATGCGAATGTAGTGTTAAAGACATAATAATGTTTGTTCACAAAAACAGCACGCACGCCAACTGTGACAAGACATGTCACGATTATTTATTTATGTCACGATTTTTGTCGAATCTCCCACAAAGAGTGCCTAACATAAAATATCTGGACAGAGGGGTAAGCAAAATATAAGTTCTATTCCCACATAAACATCATCAACTCAGTCTATCGCAGTCTACTGCCTGACATAGGCCTCTCCCAAATTGCACCACAACACTCGGTCCTCTGCCTTCTGCATCCAGTCACCCCAGCCTCTTTCTTCAGGTCGTTGGTCCACCTGGCGGGGGGCAGCATTTGGCAAACTTCGCCGAGTCCTCTCGTCGCCTATACCGCAAAGTTTGAAGACAAAGATCTTCAAGCAGTGCGTCCTCCTGTTATGACTTACGGTGCCAAGACGCGGACACTGACAGTTGGGCTAGTCCAGAAATTCAAAGTTGCCCAGAGCTATGGAGCGCCCTACGCTTGGAGTTTCTTCGAAGGTAACGAGATTATCCGGAGAAGAACTGGAGTTATCGACATGTCTTGTGGGATCAGTAAGCTGTTCTTAAGATGGACTGATATTTTCCTACCAATGATAGCAAAGTTTGATAACAGAAGCTGAAATTTTTGTTCATCAGTAGCACAGTAGCTATGACGCAAATGAGTTAATTCACGTACAAAACGCGTAAAATAACTCTACCCCTGTGAAGTGCGAAACAAGTGGCTGCGCAGTAGTCAATTCTGTAACCAAATCAGTGCACATGCGCGGTAACGGCAAGATTCCGATAGGTAGTTCATTTGAGCAGCAAGATGGCGGGGACAGCATGCAACGTTCGATGCTTGCTTACGTCCTGCTCACACTTATTACGTGACTGTACCTGCGCGACCCTTCACAAAGCCTATATTCAGACAGGCACAGATAAATTACGCGTATTGTAAGCGTGACGTGATTTAGTCACAAGAAGAGATTACCTTGTATTATTCACCATGTCTTGTATAAAATGCAACAAAATTCGTGACAATCTTTTGTCGCAGTAGCGTGGTTAAAAATACACTTGCCTTAATGTAACGGTAACACATTTTATCGGTAAGTAACCTCAACACAACGTTACAAAGTATGTTAACGCATGCAACTGTAAATTGTTATGGAGTTTCGAAATTAAACGTGTGCAGGTACTATGTATTTATTTTGTAAGCATTTTGCTAATTTTTATCGTAATTTGTATGGGTATTGGCACGATTGCTTGCTGCAGGTGATAATATATGCCCAGTTCTTATAACAAATACGTTTTTTAGGGTTCCGAAGTCCTACAAGGAACCCTTATAGTTTCGTCATGTCCGTCCGTCTGTCCGTCTGTCCTAATCCTTTACAGCTTAATAACTTATACAGTTATAAACATAAGTAAATGAAATTTTGTTAAAAAATAGTCTACATATAGATCTCAATTTTAAAAGTATAAAAAAATCGTTTTTATGTATTTTAGGGGTGGCGTCGATACATGTGAAATAGGGATAAAATTTTTTTCGCTGCACCCCCTCGTGTGGGGTATCATTGAATAGGTCTACTAAAATGAAGGTAATGTTTCATACACCACTTTTTTATCAGGTGTACCATCTGCGAAATATAGCCTGCCAAAGTGGCTTGCAATTTGTCCCCCCCCCTGCCATTTCAGAACTATGCAACGTAGAAAGTTATAATCTTCCACATTGATAGACCTTTGTGACAACTCTCTTTTAAAATTATTTCGAGTATAATGTGATTGTAATTTTTTGAGTTATAGAGAGAAAACTGAAAAATACTTAAAACGTCCTAGTTTTAAGGTCATTGATCTTAGAGAAAAATGATCATAGCAAATAATGCTCCTTTAGCTACTTTCTATTTGAAAAAATCACAAAAAGTAACTTTGACATGACACTTCTTAAATTTGGCTTCTTGAATTTATCGCTAGACGGCGCTACTAACAACACGCTCTGAGTCGCGAATGCTGCCGATTATTGCAAAAACTAAAATAGCCATGATTAATATTCGATTTGATTCGTTTGTACACCTACTTAAGGAACCCTATAATACTGAGCATGGCCCGACATGCTCTTGGCCGGTTTTTAATTAATGTTTAGTAAGTAAATGCACTTTTTTTATGCTTACACGATACTATTAACAAACAAAAAGGTATTACTATTAACTAACTATAGGGGTCTAATGTTCAACGCTATGGAGACGATAGCCAGTATTTGTGACAAATGCGTAAGTCATAATTTTAACTTATAAATTACTTAGCCACGAGCTCAGACAAAAGAATTAGATAGACGGAGCGCGTAGGACTAGCGGATGAAGTCAAAAAAAGGAATGAAAAATGGCAAAAGGTACCTACTATTACACCCACAGTGTTCGCGAGCCACGGTCGGGAGCGTCAATCTTATTCTTTTAGTTCCAGGATTAGATGTACCCTCCAGATTGCGGCTCGCGAACAGTGCGGGCGGAATAGTAGGCACTCCATCGCAATTTTGTATTCCTTTTTCTGTCATCATTCGCTAGTTCTACGCGCTCTGTCTATCTTATTATTTTGGTCTGAGGCTACGAGCCCCTCTGAAGAAGTAGATGTATTAGTAGAAATTATATGATGTGCACAGCTAAGCACAAAATAAAACCCCTTAGAATTCTGCTAATCTTATACAAGCAAGGTTGTTAGAAAGGAAAAACATAATTACCATGTAGGTATAATTTATCAGTCAACTTATACAATAATTAGAAAATTATGAAATTACTTTTATAGTTCTTGTTGGAAAATGAAACGGAATTCCACATCATGTTCATGATTTTTAGTCTTATTACAAAAAACGCAAGAAATCTGCGTTATAAGCTACTTTTTGGCATCACATTTTAAATAAACACATCCATTACTTACTGATATCTAATCAGTGTAGATTATTTAAAACATTTTTAGTGGAATAAAATAGTTTTATTCAAGCTATAGTAAAAAAAATATCATTTTTTTATCTGCTTCGTAACATGACAATATTACCTAAATCCAATGACGTTTTGAAAGGGGAAGACACGGTAAGTTCTTTCATTGCATTAAGAAAATGTGGGCTCGGTGTACCACTTTATACACACAGACACACAGCTATCACAGAAGCAAAGTTGTATGCCACCGATCAACAGAGAAACATATGAGTAAAAAACGTCTTTCCCAAAATAATGTGTGATTGTAACACGTGCAGTCAAGCCACTGACCTGCGATGACTGAACGCTACTACATATGTCATAGTGACACCATTTTTTAGGACCACGCGCGGTAAGTGTATTCCGTGTCTTCCTCTTCTAAAACGTCATTGGCTAATACTAAGCCCGCACAAAGAATTTTATTCGCGGACTGAGTATCTCCTACCGCCGCGATTTTAAATCGCCAGTGCGCCACCTGCATGTGATTCCAGATTTAGCGATCATAAATCACGCAAGTATAAATCGCAGTGCGGTGTAGGCCTAAATCGATAAAAAAAAGCTGTAACATTTTGATTTTATAATTTCTACAGAAGTTACTTCAATCAACTCAGCCTATCGCAGTCCACTGCTGGACATAGGCCTCTCCCAAGTTGCGCCACAACGCTCGGTCCTCTGCCTTCCGGATCCAGTCCCCCCCAGCCACGTTCTTTAGGTCGTCGGTACACCTGGCAGGGGGGCGCCCTATGTTGGCGTTTGCCGATACGCGGTCTCCACTCAAGGACTCGTCTGCTCCAACGGCCATCGGTCCTTCGACAGACATGGCCAGCCCACTGCCACTTCAGCTTACTGATCCTACAAGCTATGTCGGTCACTCCGGTTCTTCTCCGGATAATCTCGTTACGGATTTTATCCTTCAAAGAAACTCCAAGCATAGCTAGAAGTTACTTAAGTAAGTTATATATATATATAGTTAAGAAGTTACTTAACAGTCTGATTTATTGTTATTGTTGGACATAGATTAATGTTTAAGATTTAATATTAAACTGTATTACAAAACAGTTTAGCAATCTTGTCTAAGATCAATGAACCAGCTGCATTGACTAACCGATTACCGATTGATTGAGTCGGACAGAATTGTGAAATTTATGTAATAGTGATACGAAATGTATTAACATCTGGATAATCTATTTATAACTAATACCATATCAGCAAAGTTTTTGTCGAAAAAATCATAATAACTTCTTAGGTTTTCGCGATCACTACACATTATAATAAAACAAAGTTTAACCGGATTAAATCGCGTATATTATTTAAATTGGTTTCCCTGACGTTTCGAAAGCTTTGCAGCATTTCGTGGTCGCAGGTAGACTAAGATGATAATCGTCTTTACAGATATTTCTACAAAAATATTTTAATCTACCGTACAATATTTATTAATTAAAATCGTTTCGATGCACGCAGTAATCACTCACAATATCATTATCTTTTACAGTGTTGCGTGCTGTTTGGGACTTGATTATTTTTAGGACTGGGTTCCAAACAGGTGGCAGCTGCCAACCATCTTCTCTATTAAAATTAAAAAATCATCCTTAACTAAAATAAATTAGTCTAAATATGTAGCAAAACCCCCTTTTAATTTTAAGTTTAACATAACCATGATCTAAAATAATGCGCAACAACGAAAATAAAATCAAATTGAAAACCCACGATCAGAAATTCAAACTTTTTTTTACTCGGTTTTAAAATAAAATTATGTTCGTTGTATAAATAAATTATGAAATCTAAAATAATTAAATACCTTGTTGTAACTAACTGTTGTACATGCGAAAATCTGTAATTGATGTTTGTTTAGCTGTAGATTTTCAGTTTAGTAAATAAATGTATTTTCTCCCACTTGCTCGGAAATTGGTTCATTATTCAAAAAAAAGAATACAACAATCGGCTCTTTTCCGTACGCAACGAAATAACAGGCCGGTAATATCCAACAGGACAATAATAGAAATAGCTGGACACTTTTTATTTTTTAAATTATGCTACCGAGGTTTTTAAGTACACACTTACATTAAATTAGGTGTTTTTAGGTACAAAACATTTCATTATACAGGCTGAATGCGCCTTTTTTTTTAAAACTTTGAAAATAGAACAAGAACCGCGCGCGGGCGAATTGGTTTAAATGAAAATGAGATACTTTTGAATTAAGTTGTGTTGTATTTCCTCGTAAATCAGAGAAAAGTACTATACAAGTCTCGGCCGAAATAGCAATTAACGGCCTCGTTTAGTTAAAAAGGACTCGGCTTGCGCCTCGTCCTTTCAAAATCACTTGGGCCGTAAATCGCTTCATTTCAGGCCTCGACAGTAATGTACTATTTTTGAAGCGTTTATTTATTTATTATATTCTTTATTGTACATACACCAAACGAGTACAAAGACAGTAGTCACAGAAAGGTTGTATGGGTAATGGGCGGTCTTATCGCACAAGGCAATCTCTTCCAGACAACCTTTGGATGAACTAGACGAATGGGAACTGATTGTGGGTAGTAATAACGGTGTAAAAGTAGGTTCGTTTCATACATAATATACTTAAATATAATAATATAAAGTACATGGCAACTAATTAAATAAATATATGAAGAAGAATGAAGAAGGAGAAAGGAAAAGTGTCTAAATTCAAATGCGGCCCGTAAATCTGACTTTTAGGTTTCATATGCGGATCAGAGTTTGATTATAAAAGAAATCTCTTTCAAAGAAAGAAAAAATATTTATTTCCATCAGAAACGACGCATGAAATTACCAAAAAATTCAAAGTAAAACAATACAAATACAGGTACAGAGTGAAGAAGTGTGGTAAGATATGAGTCACATTTGAGCAAAACGGCAAAAAAAAACAAAAAAAAAGTTAAAATAAAAACATCATTTTTATAAACATCGTAAGGAAACCTGCACACCTGAATATTCCATACAGTTCTTGTTCTTGATCGAGTTTTTAGTCCGCCAACCCGCACTAGGCCAGCGTGGTGGACTAACGTTCAGGCGTTAGGTTAGTCCACCACGCGGGCCTTCTCATTCTAAGAAGAGTCCCGTGTCCAGAAGTGGGAAAGAAATGGTTTGAATATTGCAGAAATTATAGTATCAGTATCAACACTATCAACTTTGGCCTTCTAAAATCAAGCACGCGTGATATGTTCGCTGTTGGTATGCAGATGTCGCAACTTGTGCCACAATATATGGCCCTCATTTCTTTTACTATAGTTTCTTGAAGCGATATGTGTACTTATTTTTTCTATTCTTAGTTTGTTTTTGCTGTAAAGTTGGTTAACGTAGCTACGTTTCGGCATCTATTGCTCCATTCATAAATAAAACATCGATGATATAGTAACTTATAATTGTGTAACGTGCAATTTTTTACTATGAAACAATGCGCCAGTAAAAACCATTGTATACAGTGGATATAAAAAGTGCTGCTAGGAGAAAAAACCGTCTCTATTAGAACGCAATAAGACGAAGTGATAGTCATAGTCTGTGATCTATATTTTTCATAGAATAGAGTTTTGTGACCCAACGGCATTTCTAAATTAATCTAACCTTGACAAATAGTGTTAGAAATAGTTTGATAGTGTCAATTTCAGGGTGCAATGACGAAAAGAAATGTCTGCCAGACTGAGACTGTTACTATTAACATTAATATTGAACAGAAATATTATAAACTAGCCTATGCCCGCGGCTTTGCCCGCGTGAATGCCATTTATCGCGCATCCCTCGGGAAATGTTCATTTCCATGGGATAAAAAGTTACCTGTATGTTAATCCAGGTTATGTTCTGTGATTGCCGGATCGGCCAAAGTGGTATTGGGTTTTTTCAGTAGCAGCCCGGAGTCTGGATTTGTGCCCGGTTAATGGCAATAGGCTCGCCCCCTATTACATGGGACTATAACATAACTGGCGAAATGCGGGTGTGCTACGTAAAGCACACGCCTGTATTTCCCCGAAGGGGTAGGCATAAAGGTTTAAAGTTCGCAATGTAATTCAAATGAAATATCAGCTGGCGCTAGGGGTGGACGACATCCGCTCGCATACGCAGTCTGTGTCGTAGCGAGCGTAGGTAGGTTAGGTACGCGCGGCATTGATCCCGAGTTTTGTACGCTTCACATTGCGGGTTTGCAAAATACTAAATCACTAAAACAATGAGTATAAGGCTAGTGGTTATTTGTATTCGATTGTGTTTTTGTGGTATAATAATAGCCTTTCAGTTTCGGGAGCGTTTCGCTGACACCCAGTATAGACCATCTATATGTGTGCCTTTTGCAACGATGTCCTTTGTCACATCTAAACGTAGTGGTTATATTCTCTTTGGTCACATCCGTTCAACCATTGCAATGTGATTGAACTTACATACTTTCGCATTTATTATTAAGGAGGAAGTAGGATTCTTTGAGGTTATTCTAAGTTCATTGGCTTCGTCACAAGTGGCTGAACATTTTTAGAACTAGTTAGATTGATACCATACGTATAGGTATTATTATTACTAGAGCACACTTAGGTCTTATAACCACTTGATTCCAAGACCGTTAGCCCTTAACAGTTCTTGTAGAAAACTCGCTTCTAGTACACGCATTTTGTTAACGGTGAAAAGTAGCTGATTCACAGGATGTTTTAAGTAAAAATCTTAAAAAAGTTAATTTTTATGTGAACAATCTTAGAGCGTAATGCTCAAAATGAACAATTAAGAATAAAAATGAGCAATATCCAAGCACAACACTTATAAAAGCTAGTTTGACTAAAATAAAACAAAAAAAAAGTATTTGGTCACTGATCATAGTGTTCAATAAATATTTAGCAATGACATTGTAAGTTCATTGACTCGTTGTTCCAATATAGTTCACAGCTTACGAAAAAAAATGAATTACTTCACGAATCGTGCCAACCTGACACGGCATCCATTGTGATGGCAATCAGCTTCGTAATGTGTAACAATAAAGATGGCGGTTAAATGTATGGAAAGGTTGTCAGAGTGTATGAAAAGATTCAGGAAGTGAAACCTTGTCGTCTTTATGTGTATTTGTGTGTGCTGGTAATTATGTAGGTACTTACTAAATGCTGATGGGATGTAGTAGTAGTACAGCTCCTTGTAAAAGAGCTCGTCCGGGGAAGTACGCACGGCTACAGATCAAGCTATACATTACCAATATAAGATGACCTCTCATTGTACGGAAAGCCTCTACAATGCAACAGCTTAATGTGTAGCCGTGTCTACTACCATCGCCGTACCTATTACTGCCGCCAAATAGTGATGCTTGCATTGCTGTGTTCCCGTGCGAAGAGTACGGCTGCCGGTGAAATAACAATCACATGAGACTTTCCATGTCTGTGGAAGGACCGATGGCCGCTGGAGCAGACGAGTCCTTGAGTGGAGACCGCGAATCGGCAAACGCAGCGTAGGGCGCCCCCCTGCCAGGTGGACCGACGACATAAAGAACGTGTTTCATGAATCTCCATCTTCATGTCTCAGTTTGGCGGACGCGATTTGCAATCGTTTAGGCAACAGCCTAATAGGTGGTATTGCAGTTGTGGGCAAAGGTTACCGCTTAACATCAGGTGAGCATGTTGCTAGTTTTGCCATCTTATACTACAAAAAAAACCATGTTAGCGTGTCGCTATGAAGTGTTTTATTTGCTAACATATTTGTTGTTTAGAGTAGTATGGTTTTAGGTAGGTCTGGTTATAAAATACAGCCTGTATATTCTGATTCAAACTGGTCGAAGAAGTTTACAAAAATAATTATATTATCTAACTGGTCCTTTCTTAGAACAAGTTTGTAGCAAAACAAAGATGAATAACTATACTTATTTAATTATATATTTACTTGTTTAGTTATTTATCACAATCACCACAAAATAGCCCATAATGAGCCGCACAGATGCTACGCTAAGAGTGATGTTGATGGTGATATACATCACTAAATATATAATGTATATCAACACAGTAATCAGATGTAAGGTTTAGTACGAAGTTTATCAGTGTCAAGCATAATATTATTTCCTAGTTTATAGTTGGTTTCAGAGTACTGTTGAGGCAGCTTCGGCTCTACAGCGCGTCTAGCATGTTTGTAAAAGGTAAGAATATATGACTGATGATGATGAATTATTAGGAAGAAGGCCTAACCCGGGCTGGCACCCGGGGTCTCAACAACAGTATTTTGAAAGTCCTACCCAGAAAACACGATGCACCAACATTACAGCACTTTATGTAGTTGTTCCGTGTGGTGCCGGACGTAAAGAATTGCACCACCCTCTCTCTCTCTTCTCATGGGTAACTAAGGCGACTAAGGGATTCACCAGAGGATGGCCAGCAGCGTTCTCTGGGTATTTAAACAACCAACTGCAATCGCCACCCACCTGCCAAGCGTGGCGATTATGGCATATCCCCCCAACATATGCTTAGGGGAGGCCTATATCCAGCAGTGGACCTCTTTCGGCTGAAATGATGATGATGATGTAGTTGCTCGAGAAAGAGGTCAATCGTCGAATCCGACTCGGTTGGGCAGCGTTCGGGAAGTTACGCAATATCTTCTCGTCTAAAATACCGCAGTGTCTCAAGACGAAAGCCTGCCTCGTGTGTGTTGCCAGTAACTACTTACGGCACTGAAACGTGGCCGCTCACAATAAGAAGGTTCAAAGTCACTCAAAGGGTAATGGAGAGGGCTATGCTTGGAGTGTCCCTGCGCGATCGAATCAGAAATGAGGAGATTCGCAGGAGAACGAAAGTAACCGACTTAGCCCGAAGTATTGCCAAACTTAAGTGGCAGTGGGCGGGGCACATTGCTCGCAGAACGGATGGCCGATGGGGCAGTAAAGTTCTGAAGTGGCGACCACGTACTGGAAGGCGCAGCGTGGGTAGGCCCCCCACAAGGTGGACCGACGATCCGGTAAAGGTCGCGGGAACCCGATGGATGCGGAAAGCGCAGGACCGGTCGTTGTGGCGATGCTTGGGGGAGGAATATGTCCAGCAGTGGGCGTCTTTCGGCTGAAATGATGATGACGATGTGCAGTTGTTTGTACGGTATGGCGGTAGGGATAAATATTTTAGGTTAAGTTAAAACTACTAACCCTTCGTACATTATGTTTTTACTAACCATTGAATAAATTAATTTAAATGATTTTATCAGGAATCTATAACCTACAAGTCCTGGCAGTGTCAAAAGAACTACGTGGGACACTCAGAAAGTTTTGCGATACTAAAAAAAATTGTTCTATACGTACATATATTTTTATCAAATCTTTTCAAAGTACTTTCCACCAGCCTCTATACAAAGATTCATGCGCCTAAACCAGTTTTCAAAACACTTTTTCCAGTCCGCCGCAGACACCTCGTTTACAGCCTGCTCGAACGCAGCCAGCGCATCTTCCGGCGACGAAAATTGTATCCCTTTGAGCTGATTTTTTATTTTTGGGAATAAAAAGAAGTCACACGGTGCTAGATCAGGGCTGTAAGGAGGGTGACCCAGGAGTTTGACTG
Organism: Asteroscopus sphinx; assembly: GCA_949699075.1. Lineage (NCBI taxonomy): Eukaryota > Metazoa > Arthropoda > Insecta > Lepidoptera > Noctuidae > Asteroscopus > Asteroscopus sphinx. Next base: position 22,322,800 of record OX453013.1, read on the forward strand.
GCGTGCTGTCCAGGAAGTCCCTCGTTTTGAGTGCGGTGTGCGCAGGTGCATTGTCGTGGTGGAGCAGTAGCCCGCGGAGCCCTGTGTTTGGTCGCTTGTTGCTTATAACAGAGAAAACTTCTGGCAAACATTTGGTAGTATACCATTCGGCATTAATGCTTCTTTGATCCCGTAAGGGAATTGATACCAAGTGGCCAGTCAAATTAAAAAAGCTAGCGATCAAAATCTTACCCCCGCTTCTAGATCGCTTCACTTTGGTAGGCGTTGGCTCATTTTGAAACACCCAAACAGTCGACTGGCGCTTGGTTTCTGGGTCGTATTGATAAATCCAGGACTCATCACCTGTAACGATGTCGTAAACACGCCGAGACGAGCCTGCTTCAAATTTGTTAAGCATATCACGGCACCATTCCACCCGGGCCTGCTTCTGAGCATCGGTGAGGTTGTGCGGCACCCAGCGTGATACTATCCTCCTCACGCGAAGATAGCTGTGTAGAATCTCGTGAACGCTTCCCGATCCAATCTTCAATATGTGTTGAATCTCCTGATATGTAATTCGCCTATTGTCTTGGATTAAATTTTTCACTGCTAGCACGTTTTCTTCGGTAACAGCCGTCAAAGGGCGACCGCTTCTTTCGTCATCCCCCAAAGTTGGTCGACCGCGCTTGAATTCGTTATACCAACGATACACGGTTGCCTTGGAAGGGCCTTCATCCATGAATGCCATTTGAAGTCTATCGTACGATTCATCCGGTTTCAGGCGACACTTGAAATCGTATAAAATCATAGCTCTAAAATGTTCCCGGCGCAGATCCATATTTCAGTGAGACACAATACTTTGAATTAACTCGCAAAAAATGTGGAGGGAAATTTTGAAATTGGAACTTACTTATTTTTACTTATAAATAATCATATTTTCGAAAAACATTATAACTGGCCAGTCTCCCATATATAAAAACTTTTTTTCGCAATACTTTCTGAGGGGCCTGGTATATTCCTCTAATACAATTATTATGTAAGTATAGTTTAAAGATCACTAACAAATAGTAAGTTAACACTATTTACTATAATCGTGTTGTAGTAACATCACAGATTCAAAGTAAAGTAAACAAAAAACGTTAAGGCACGATTTACGTATAGTCCGCATGGAAAACAACGTGATCGAGTGTTAAATTTAACAATTCAACTGATTTATATGTTTATGGTGGAACTTCAACCGTGAAGAATGACATTAGCAACGTTGTAGTAACTGGAATTTTGCTTGGTAATGTAACATAATTATATAAAAATAACAACTTGCTATCACCAAGTCGTCTGTCAGTAAGGTTACCATAATAACAGGAATTTGCTACATCTGACAGGCATTTAAAACTGAGGCGTGCGACCGGCATCAACATTAAAAATCTCCTGTTAAATACCAATCGTAGTTGTTCCTAGATACATATGTACTGTATTAATATATTAAATAAGGTTTTTTTCATTACTGCGTTTTACCAGGTTGTACCTTAGATAGGCGAAAAGTCAGGCATTTTAGGCACCCTAGATACACATCCCTTCATTCTGAGATAGTAACTTATAAAAAACAAAGTTAAATAATGTTATATCTTACCTGTGTCCGTGTGGTGCCGGACGCAAAGAATTTCACCATCCTATATCTTCTCATGGGTGTCGTAAAAGGCGACTAAGGGATTCACCAGAGGATGGGCAGCAGCGTCCTCCGAGTATTTAACCAACCAACTGCGATCGCCAACCCGCCTGCCAAGCGTGGCGATTATGGCATATCCCCTCATGCAAAGCACGATAAAAAATCGGCCCCTAGTCCCCGGCGGCCCCGCTAGCCCTGGTTACGGTAGCGGCCTAGGTAACGGCGGGGCAGGGGGTGCTAAGAATCCCCGGCAGAGATCCGGCTACCATAACAAAAAAAGACTGGACCTGGCAACATACAACACATGTACACTGCGGACCGACGAGAAGCTTGTCGAACTCGAGGAAGAATTGAGCAGGTTACGATGGGATATCGTAGGGTTATCTGAAGTGGGGTGCTGGCCAGAAAACCTCCACGTGTGCCTGACGGCTGTTTGTCCTTCTGGGCACGTCTGGAGGGATCGGCAGTTGTTTGGCCGGTGCATCCTGGGCACGGGCAATAAAATCCTGCCGAGGGATTAACCTTCGGGGGATTTTATTGCCTGTGGCGAATATTCTGGCGCGGGAGGGGCCCGTTCTGGGCCAGTAGGGAGTTGCTCCACGTGTCCCTCTGATATCAGCAGAGGGCACAGTGGAGGAGCAGGGGCGGGCCCGGTGTGCACTCACCCTGCCACTGGGCAGGCAGCGGGGGGACTGTCCTTCCCTGCCTCCGTCGATCTCGTAACCCCAAGAGTGCCCGCTGAGTAGTGTTCTCGCGCCTCTTGGGATCGAGGGTCTTGGCTTCACCGCCCGGACCGCGAGGAAGAAAACCTCTATAAAAAATTACGGGAGGTAGGGCCTGCGAGCAGCAGACTCGGGGTAGTCTGCTGCCCGACCAGCAGCTGGCGTAGCTGGCACAGCCGGCGTGGTTGGCGCAGCTGGTAAAGACCCATGAGGTGAGGTGGCGTGCAGTGTTCCGTGTGCGCCACATAGGAGGGTGCGGCCGACGTTAGGCCGCACGGGGAGAAGGGGCTCGCCTGCTTGTGGCGGGCCGGGACCTGTCGGGGGTGGTTGTGTGAATACTCACGGGTTCCCACGCCCCCGGCTAAGGTAGTTGAAGGAACACCGTGGTGGTTTTAGTCGGTAAGAGTCCGACACTGGCTCCGCCTACCCCGGGCGGAGTGCGTCCATGAGGATTTCCCCACGGCAAAAAAAAAAAAAAAAAAAAAAAAAAAAAAGGGTTATCTGAAGTCCGAAGAGAGGGGGAGGACACGATAATCCTCAAATCCGGTAACTTGCTCTATTTCCGGGAGGGCGATCAACTTTCCCAGGGCGGTGTCGGGTTTATCGTCCACAAGTCTCTTGTGAACAACATAGTGAAGATCGAGAGTGTTTCGACCAGGGTGGCGTACCTTATACTCAGAATAACCGAAAGGTATTCGTTGAAGGTTATACAGGTATACGCCCCGACCTCGAATCACCCCGACGATGAGGTGGAGACCATGTATGAGGATATCTCGAGAGCCATGCATGGCTCTAAAACTCACTTCACTGTTGTCATGGGAGACTTCAACGCGAAACTGGGCAATCGCTACGATGATGAGCTGCGAGTGGGGCAATTTGGATATGGATATCGGAACCACCGGGGTCATCTACTGGCCGGCTTTATGGAGAAGGAGGGACTCTATATGATGAACTCTTTCTTCAGAAAGCGTGAGCATAGGAAGTGGACCTGGTTGGGCCCTGATGGTGTAACAAAAAATGAGATTGACTTCATTATGTCGACGAAGAAGCAAATATTCAATGATGTCTCTGTGATCAACGCGGTCAAAACCGGAAGCGATCACCGTTTGGTAAGAGGCACATTGAATCTGAACATCAAGCTGGAAAGATCTCGACTGATGAAGTCTACGCTCCGTCCAGCACCGATCCAAATCCAAAACCCCGAGAGCTTTCAGCTCGAACTTCAGAATCGTTTCGAATGCCTAGGGAGCTCAGTGGACGATTACAGCGATGAGTTTGTGGAAACTGTCCATACGGTCGGGTCTAGGATCTTTAGGACCCGTCGTACAAATAGAAACAAAAAGCTCTCTGACCACACCCTTGAGCTTATGGCGGAAAGACGCGAGATGATTCTGCAGTCCTCAGATGATGCGACTAAGTACCGGCAGCTCAATAGACAGATCTCAAAGTCCTTGAAAAGTGACCTACGCCAATTTAATACGGAACGTATTAAAGACGCGATAGAGAAGAACAAGGGCTCCAAAGTCTTCGCAAGAGACCTGTCTATTGGGCAGAGCCAGCTTGCAAAACTGAGGACCGACGATGGCAGAGTCGTATCCTCCAAGCCAGAGCTATTGAAGGAGGTCGAGAAGTTCTATGGACAGTTATACACGTCCACCCGGACACCCGCTGTAAATCGGGCTCACGACCCAAGAGCTAGATTGACCCGACACTATACCGAAGATATCCCGGACGTCAGCCTGTACGAGATTAGGATGGCTCTGAAGCAGCTCAAAAACAACAAGGCACCGGGTGATGACGGAATTACGGCCGAACTCCTGAAGGCGGGTGGAAAACCGATCCTTAAGGCCCTTCAGAAGCTGTTTGATTCCGTCATTCTCGAGGGAAGAACGCCACAGGCATGGAGCAGAGGTGTGGTGGTACTCTTCTTCAAAAAGGGCGATAATGCTCTACTGAAGAATTATAGGCCCATCTCACTTCTGAGCCATGTCTACAAGCTGTTTTCGAGAGTCATTACGAACCGTCTTTCGCGCAGGTTTGACGACTTCCAGCCTCCCGAACAAGCCGGTTTCCGAAAAGGCTTTAGCACCGTAGACCACATACATACGCTGCGGCAGGTTATACAGAAGACCGAAGAGTATAACTTGCCTCTTTGCTTAGCGTTTGTGGACTACGAGAAAGCCTTCGATTCGATCGAGACTTGGGCGGTACTACAGTCTCTTCAACGGTGCCAGATTGACTATCGGTACATCGAAGTGTTAAAGTCTTTGTATGAAAACGCCACTATGTCAGTCCGATTACAGGACCAAGCCTCGAAACCTATCCTTCTGCAGCGAGGTGTGAGACAGGGAGATGTGATCTCTCCGAAACTGTTCACTGCTGCATTGGAGGATGTCTTCAAGGTTCTGGACTGGAAGGGGCTAGGCATTAACATAAACGGCGAGTACATCACTCACCTTCGGTTTGCCGACGACATAGTAGTCATGGCTGAGACCATGGAGGACCTCGGTACAATGCTCGATGACCTCAGTAGAGCTTCTGATAGAGTGGGTCTTAAAATGAATATGGACAAGACAAAGGTTATGTTGAATTCCCATATAGCACCCATTCCCGTAAACATCGGAGAATCTACACTCGAAGTTGTTGACGATTATATATACCTAGGACAAACTGTCCAGCTAGGTAAGTCCAACTTCGAGAAAGAGGTCAATCGTCGAATCCGACTCGGTTGGGCAGCGTTCGGGAAGCTACGCAATATCTTCTCGTCCAAAATACCGCAGTGTCTCAAGACGAAAGTCTTTGACCAGTGTGTGTTGCCAGTAATTACTTACGGTACTGAAACGTGGTCGCTCACAATGGGCCTGATAAGAAGGCTCAAAGTCACTCAAAGAGCAATGGAGAGGGCTATGCTCGGAGTGTCGCTGCGTGATCGAATCAGAAATGAGGAGATTCGCAGGAGAACGAAAGTAACCGACATAGCCCGAAGAATTGCCAAACTTAAGTGGCAGTGGGCGGGGCACATTGCTCGCAGAACGGATGGCCGATGGGGCAGTAAAGTTCTGGAGTGGCGACCGCGTACTGGAAGGCGCAGCGTGGGTAGGCCCCCCACAAGGTGGACCGACGACCTGGTGAAGGTCGCGGGAATCCGCTGGATGCGGAAGGCACAGGACCGGTCGTTGTGGCGATGTTTGGGGGAGGCCTATGTCCAGCAGTGGACGTCTTTCGGCTGAAATGATGATGATGATACCTACATGATTTGGAGATCACCTTCTTAGCAAGGAGTTGCCTGTATTAAGTACCGCTCATCCAATTAAATATTTTCTGATATTATGCAAATGATTGTTAATACAAAAACAATCAAAGTTTTGCTTTTAAGCAAACAAAGTTTTGCTTAGACCAGTAAATGATGATTAACGGCCAAAATTAATATCCAATCTATCCACGATTTACCCTACTGGAGATAGGAATTTGACATATTTTGTATGGAGCTTATGTCAAATCCCTATCTCTAGTAGGCCAAATCGTGGATAGATAGGATATTAATTTTGGCCGTTAGACTAGTATGATAGTATCTGCCAGTAAATGGCGACAAAATATTACTAGTGACTATTGATGGTTTTTATAAATAAAATGCAAACAATGTGTTTGTTTGTGCCTGTTCCATTTTAGCTTAAAAGTAACAGATTTGAAACAAGTAGCTAGGTATTTGTTTATTTCAAAACAAAAGCTTTTAAACTAAATTCCAACAAAATAAACTTGTTAGAAACGGACACTTTAATTTTATTTTGTAGTTACAGAAGTAAGATTTTGTATTAAAATAATAACAGAACAAACATTTTCAGGCATCGCAAAATTGAGCATTTTCAACAATAGCGAATAAAACTAGCATTATTTGATATTTCACAGAGATATAAGATAATTATGTCAAGCTCAAATAATATTGGATGAAATGTCTTCATTTACGTGTTTTGTTTATGCGTACTAAGGATTTCAGTAACCAACGTGTACTATGAAAAGATGCATGACATCAATGTACTTTGTGCATCTTCTTCTATCGTTCCATACCACCCATCGACCTGATACCCCATATAAACTGATTTAATTTACGAGAGTTTATCAAAAGACCAACGTACAGGCGCGAAATATGAATTTTTGCATCTCTTTCTTACCACAACATATGTCTATATTTGTCTTATTTTTAGTATTTGTTGCTAAACTATATAATATGCACTATAATCTGACCAAGTTTGACGCTGGTATGTATTACCGTTTTAAAGATAGAGCAGGAACAAAAACGTTGAAAAAAATGCATGTTTTTTGAGGCTTCTTGTATGGGGACCCACTTCGGTTTAAGACTTTTTTTCTTTTTAGTATTTGTCGTGATACCCCTCATAGCAACACATACTCTGTGAAAATTTCAACTGGGTATCTATTAACGTTACAAAGATACAGCCCTGTGACAGACAGACGGACGGACGGACAGCGTAGCGAGAGTAATAGGCTCCCGTTTGGCACCCTTCGGGTACGGAACCCTAAAAAGGATGGTTGTTTACTAACTTAAAAAAAAAACAATATTTAAAAAAAAACACTAAACTATGGACAGTGCCGACATGCATCGGTTAAATTCCATAGATAGTGGACAACTTTAGACAAGGAATGTTAATGTACTTTTCGGCTCTTTGGTAAACGGACTCTCTAGTTTAGTAGAAGTTTATGGGAGAGCAGACATACTAAAAAAATATAAACCACTGCTGTAAACAATCATAGTGAAGCCAAAACTGTGCTTCTTCGTGTACAACCACCGCTCACGCACACACCATGCATTTGAAGGGGTTATCAGATCAGTGGCTGCACTATCGGTTTAAGAATTCCTGTAATGGTAGCTGTATGTAAGTTAATAAAAAAAATAAAAATAAAATAAAAACATATTTTCCTTCTTACCTGTAATTTAAAATACGAAATATAGTCCGAAATGAAAATACAAAACTTACAAACCGTTAAAATATTTCTAAACTTAAAAAAAAAAAAAAAAAAAAAAAAAAAAAAAAATTTGGCTTCTCGTGTTAAAAACGATCTTTTTCTAACAAAACAAAAACAAACATTAATAAGAAACAAAAAGCGTCTTAACTTACCTTTTACGCTAATGACACTCCATTTTCTGCTGCCACAAATTCCTCTCACAATCCGCCATCAGTCACAACAGAAAAACGTTAAAACAAATCCCTTATCAACAGTACCGGCCGAAACGATAACAAAACTAAAAACGCGCGCGTTAACGTTGCAACGTTTGCGTAAATCCCGTAGAGTTTTTCGCGAAACGCAGCGAACGCGTACTTAGCAGTTATGTTGAAGCGGTTAATGACAAACGCGGCCGCATTGGTCTCATGGTAGAACGCCACTGACTGTCGGCATCGAAGCAGTACAATCGCCGTGACGTCAGTCCAAATGAAATTAAAAATGGAAGAAAAAAAAATCCGAAGAAGCTCAACTGGAATGAATCTATAGAGCGTTATTGGTAACATGTACAACTTAAGAGAAAGTTTACAGACTTACTTAGTCATTCGCGTCGATTCGAAAGTGCAAGTACCATTCGGTTTTACGGAATGAGCATAATAAACGCTTGTAAACAAGTGAAGAAAAATCTGTTGAAAGCAAAACCATCTAAGTTTTACGCTGATGTTCACTAACATTATTTATCGGCTAAACAACCGTTTAACTGACATTCTAAGGCTTGATTTCACCAATTAGTTAGTTACCTTTTTTGTGTTTTGTATCATTATGTTGCACGTCGTTAACTGTGACAATAAACCATTTTTCTTTCTTTTCTTTCTTATTTATAATTCTCTGGTTAAACGACTGTTTGCCCACAATTCCCGTAAAATTTTCAAGTAATCGACCGATTAATCAGAGAATTACTGCGACAAATACTAAAAATAAAAAATTAAAAAAAAAACCAAAGTCCAAAAACATGCATTTTTTTAACGTTTTTTTTCGTGCTCTATCTCCAAAACGGTAAGACATACCAGCGTCAAACTTGGTTTGATTATAGTGCATACTATGTAGTTTAGTAACAAATACTAAAAATAGGGCAAACATAGACATATCTGATGATACCTGCGTAAGAAAGAGATGCAAAAATTCATATTAATCGCACGGTGCGTTGATATCTTTTAATGAACTCTCGTAAATTAAATCAGTTTCTATAAAGTATCAGGTCAATGGGTGGTACGGAACCCTTACTGCGCGAGTATGACTCGCACTTGGCCGGTTTTAAATAACTAATCGCTTGTTTTTCAATGCAGGTTAGAGGAAAATTGGCCATCTGGAAAATGAGGTTTCTAGAATCTTCATTATTTTTCTTTTATTTTTGCTCGTGTTCAGAAGATAATACGAACTACCCAGTTTAAAGTGGAATTAATTAAATAGAATATAATAGCTTTTATTTCATAGATAACATTACATTCATTAAAAAATATTTCTTACCACCCCCTACCTCGTGTATCAGAAATTCGTGGTGACATTTGCAGAGCTCATCAGGGAATAGCATAAAACAACTTTTACTATAGACCAACCCTGAAATCGCAGAAAAAAACCAGGTTTTCATTACGAAATCATCTTTTTTTTGTCGCGATTTCGGGGTTGAACCCGTAATAAAAGTTGTTTGATAGAATTACCTGAACACTGAGGTAATATGTACTACGTACTAGAGAAGACACCTCGAATCGAATGTTTGTAACATGTTTTAGAGCTCTTGCACTCTCACTCGTCTAGCCACGCTCGCGCCGCGCGTGCCTCGCGGCCATCAAGTTGCGCGATATTTTTTGTTTGTAATGTCTACTCTAGTACGTATTACATATTACTTCAGTGTCCCTGAATAAGCTCTTTAACTATGATCCCAGATTTCTGATACACATTGCAAAAATAAGACGAAAAAATTACTTTTTATGTTGACTCAAAGAAAGAAGAAAGAAAGAAAAACTTTTATTCCTTCTGTATCTGTCCTGTGCCAGACAGACTTATCCCTTCAGTCGACTTCAGACACGTTTTTAATTCTTCTTAACCTTGTTTTACATTTTATAGTATTTGCCAAAGCCATTTTCCAGTGTAAATACATCAAAGTATAGTAACATAATTTGTCTGGCAGTTAAAAGGACTGCAGAGCGCTCGTTATTGGATTTCCTCAAAGGAAATTTACAGTTTATACGACATCTATGCGTACTTGCTTAAATTAGGTACAAACAGGATCACGTTAAACCATTCTAGCTAGGTTCAGTACCCGACTATTGATATGTTACTTCAGGGACAATAGTGACAGCTTCGGTTTTGTATAACATCTTCTTTTCATATCGCTGTCAGTCGATAATAGTCATACAACGTTTTTTTTATTTTTTTATAGTATAAGATGGCGAAATGAGCTAAAGGCCCACCTGATGTTAAGCGGTTACCTTTGCCCATAACAACTGCAATACCACCTAGGCCTAAATGGTACCGCAAGTCGGTTCGCCAAACTGAGACATGAAGATGGAAAGTCTCATGTGATTGTAATTTCACCGGCACCCGTACCCTTCAGACCGAAACACAGCAATGCAAGCATCACTATTTGGCGGAGAAGTAGGCACGGTGGTAGTACTTCCCCGGACGAGCTCTTTCACAAAGGAGCTCTACTACTACTATATACAACGTATTATTAAAATAACTGAAGACCTCTTAAAGGATTATTGTGAGTACAAAATGTTACTATAGGAGTAACCCTGAAATGAACATTTTGTCGAGCGACATTTAATAAATAAATAAATAATTGGGACATTTTTAAACAGCACCATCTAGTCCCAAACTAAGCAGAACTTGTACTAGACAATGGATATAATACTTATGTACTTTATTGTTGATGTTATAAAATAAAAAAAATTATATAGTATAGGATGGCGAAACGAGCTAAAGGCCCACCCGATGTTAAGCGGTTTCCTTTGGTCATAACAACTGCAATACCAATACCACCTAGGCTGTTACCTAAATGGTACCGCAAGTCGGTTCGCCAAACTGAGACATGAAGATGGCAAGTCTCATGTGATTGTAATTTCACCGGCACCCGCACCCTTCCGACCGAAACACAGCAATGCAAGCATCACCATTTGGCGGAGAAGTATACGGTGGTAGTACTTCTCCGGACGAGCTCCCTCACAAAGGAGCTCTACTACTACTAAATACTACTACTTATAATACACAAAGAAACACCCAGAGCAACACAAACACTTATGTTCATCACATAAATTGATGGCATTGTAAGGAACAGCTGTTTTTTTCACGATTTCAGGGTTGCTCCCATAGTAAAAGTTGTTCGTTATGATGAGTACATTCACCCCTTAAAAGAACCCCAGCTGTTGTTATACCCCCTGATGTTACACCTTATAAAACGTGTTATTGAAATAACTGAAAACCTCTTAAGCGACCACCCCAGAAATTGCGAAAAAAATATCAGCTGATCCTTACATTTGTGTTCACATAAATAGACAAAATGTAAGCTTGTTGCCTATTACCACTTTTTTTGCTGGCACTCCTCTATGGAACCTACCTTTTGGAACCCTGCAACTATACAAGTTGTTGATCTGTAACCGTGCCATATTTCTGGAGCAAATGATAAATAATGTGATTAGTCTTCTAAAAATACATACTTAAACATTCTACGATTATTTAATTACCAAATTTTTACATAGAAACATAGCGAGAGTTTGAGAATAAATCCCGAACGACGCTGAAAATAAGTCATCGGTGACATTTTCAAAGGGTGGAAATACCTGCAAATTGTTTTGGTGGTTTCGCACCCATCGTTTTTGTGTAGCACGCGACACACGGAGGGATCTTGTTTTTTTACAAATAGGTACTTAAACAAAAAAAAAAATCTGTTGATTTTTTGATTGATTCGTGTTCTACTGATACTTCAGTGGTATAGTGGTATAGTGGACTTTGTCTGAAAATAAACGTATTTTAATTTAATAATATAGTCACCTCCTTAAATATGACACGAATACAGATCAACATTTTGTATAATATCTATATTGCGGGTTTATTATGTTGATATTTATATCTATAGTGTATGTAATATATTACGAGGAATGCAGTTATCTACCATTTGTGTTTAGCTTTATTTTTAATTTATTTATTTCTGGTATGAATTTAGTATCATGTATTTATTTTTATTTTATCTGACGTGTATACAGGTTTTTTTTTTTACTAGTGCGCAATTTTTTTTTGGTGGTTCGCTATGAGTAATAGAACACATTTCCATTAATTGTTCAATACTTTACGTTCATTGCAAAATATGGACACAACCTGTTCGTAATAACATCAATGAAAGCGCGCGACGGCTGGCTCACGCGGCCGTCCGGGATGGGGTTGTACCCCCGATGCAAACCCGCAGTCGCATGAGCCAGCCGTCGCGCGCTTTCATTGATGTTATTACGAACAGATTATGTCCATATTTTGCTGGTTTTAAGTCGGATAAAAATTTAAATAAAAGTATTGAAAAAATTTTACTGAACCACCAAAAAAAATTTGCGCACTAGTAATTTTTTTTTCCTGTATGTCGGTTTCCCGTCTGTGTCTCACTTGGAGTGCCCACTGAAAATCAGCGCTGTGTAGTGGCTTGCTCTGTTACACAGCAACATGCTGAGTGGGAACCTCATTGTCGCGGCTACGGCGTGTAATTGGCCAGATGTCTTGAGAACTAACGAAGATATTTTATTTTTATTATGTAATTGTAGGTGCGGTCGACCGTACGTCAGTGGTAACCGTTTGGCTCTGGCGGCGCCTTTATTTCGTAAGCAGTAAGGGCGGTTTTCAGACTCAGGTGTTGCCACTGTCATGCGGTCAACTATACTTTTCTTATATTTTGTATCGACTGTCCTTTCTTAAATTTTTACCTATGTGTTTTTTTGTTTTACTTTCTATGTTACTCCACTTATAAGTTACCTGCTTGTGTTTATCACTGTTGTTTAAATGTTGCGCGTCGTTAACTGTGACAATAAACTATTTTTCTTTCTTTCTTTTCTTTCTATATGACTTATTTTTTAGAAATTGAACATGAACCATAAGTATAACTAATATGTAGTTCAAAAATTCTCACAAATCATGCCATGTTGTTATTGGCCTTCGTAAGGTTAATTGAGTAGATAAGCCTTCATTATTAAAACCAATAACGTGTAGGTACCTGTCCGATAACGGAACTCATGTTATTAAAAAAAAAAATTCCAATACGTTGAACATAAATATTACTTTTACCATTATAAACGCATTAAAAAGTAAAAAGAAACGGACACGGTGACATTATTCCGGATTCTTCTTTGTTTTCTACAACGTCACTCTATGTTATTTATTCCCAACTAGTGACCCGCCCCGGCTTCGTACAGGTAGCAATTATAGCTTACTAACATTCGGAAATAATCCCTCTTTCTATTCATGAAAACCGTATGAAAATCCGTTCACTAGTTTCTGAGATTAGCCAGAACAAACACAAACTCGGTGCGGCGGAGGACTTTATTTTATGATATTATGTAGGTAGGTATAACATGTAGTGAAGGTGTCGGCAAAAGTTACAACTAATATGTAATAGCAGTTATTCATCAGCAGGTTATTTATCTTTACGCAAAAAAGATACAATATTTTAAACTATACTATAATAAATTGATCTGGATCAGACAAACGAATTGTTCTAGAAACATAAAAGTAAGATAACTGTTGGTTCTTTGACAATAGGTAAAAGTAAACATTGATCTCTTGTTCGACTGAGTTGATTGATTGTTGTTGAGTGATTGCGGGGTCCCGGCTCATTTGCTCACGTCTCTTGCATCCTACTACCTGGAGACGATTTAAACAAACCCACAAACAACGCCATAAAGGTGGCCAAATATCACATGAATGTAGTGTGAATTGAGACCATTAACACGCAAGAAGAAGAAGAAGCTCGTTTTTGCGAAGAAAAGGATGAAAAATTGCAATAACGTTATTTTTCTCATCATAGAGTCTCTTGCAGTAACAAGACTATCATTCTCGGAGCTATAAAAAATCCGCATTGTTTTATCCTCAACTTTTCCCGACAGGTTGCAATTAGATCCGATAATTGTAACTAATCGTTTGTAATGGAACAACTGACACAAAACAAAATAGAACAAAAGGTCTACTTTGTACAACAGCAAAACGTTTATACATAGTTAGTTAGGTAAGGTAGGTTAGGTAGTTTTTAGTAGTAGTAGAGCTCGTCCGGGAAAGTACTACCACCGTACCTAGTTCTCCGCCAAATAGTGATGCTTGCATTGCTGTGTTTCGGTCTGAAGGGTACGAGTGCCGGTAAAATTACAATCACATGAGACTTTCCATCTTCATGTCTAAGTTTGGCGAACCGACTTGTGGTACCATTTAGGCAACAGCCTAGGTGGTATTGCAGTTGTTATGGCCAAAGGTAACCACTTAACATCAGGTGGGCGTTTAGCTCGTTACGCCATCCTAAACTATAAAAAAAGTACATATAAAAGGACGAGACAAATAAATCGAAGTGTATCTGTTTTGTAAATGTGGGGTTTCAGTATGTTCTGCAAATGCGATAAAACCAAAATAACTAAGAATTCGAACAGCTATAATAGGAACATATTCGTAGATCTTGGAGCATTGAATCAGTCGAAAATAATCTTTTTCCCACTTGCTCGGAAATTGGTTTATTATTCAAAAAAAAGAATACAACAATCGGCTCTTTTCCGTACGCAACGAAATAACAGGCCGGTAATATCCAACAGGACAATAATATAAATTGCTGGACACTTTTTATTTTTTAAATTATGCTACCGAGGTTTTTAAGTACACACTTACATAAATTAGGTGTTTTTAGGTACAAAATATTTATCGTTATACAGGCTGAATACGCATTTTTTTTTTCAAAACTTTGAAAATAGAACAAGAACCGCGCACGGGCGAATTGGCGTGAATGAAAATGAGATACTGTTGAATTAATTTGTGTTGTGTTTACTCGCAAATGAGAGAAAAGTACTATACAAGTCTCGGCCGAAATAGCAATTAACGGCCTCGTTTAGTTAAAAAGGACTCGGCTTGCGCCTTGTCCTTTCAAAATCACTTGGGAAGTACTCGGCTTCGCCTCGTACTTCCAATATTCATCATCATCATTTCAGCCGTAAGACGTCCACTGCTGGACACAGGCCTCCCCCAAGCATATATTGGGGGGATATGCCATAATCGCCACGCTTGGCAGGCGGGTTGGCGATCGCAGTTGGTTGGTTAAATACTCAGAGAACGCTGCTGCCCATCCTCTGGTGAATCCCTTAGTCGCCTTTTACGACACCCATGAGAAGATATAGGGTGGTGCAATTCTTTACGTCCGGCACCACACGGAACAATATTACTCGGCCGTAAATTGCTTCATTTCAGTCCTCGACAGTAATGTACTATTTCCGGCCTGTGAAAATATTCATTGTATCTGTTATAGGTGTGGTGGTCTTTAAAGCACAAGTGTATAGGTTTTTTCTAGGCAAGTATGCACCATCGTCGACCGCACGATCGCTTTACTCCAGGTGAGGTAGAAATCCAACGTTAGACCTTACAGAAAAAAAACGGCTAAAAACTTATCCGAAATTATCTGTATGAGTGTTTTGCACTTTTAGGTCAGTTGAATGTAGATAAATTAACTTTAACTAAGGCCTTAGCCTTCTCGTACTGAGAAGAGGCCCGTGCCCAGCAGTGGGACAGTAATGGGCTGGTTATGTTATGTTAAATGAACTTTTAGTCTTAAGAATACCATATATACTCTGGTTATATACATAGGTACCATCAAGATACCACAAACTGTAAACATTGGCTCTATTTTCATGCTTCTTATGTCTTTGACTAAAATTAAAATTGAGAAGAAGAATGGTTATTGGAAATAGCCTAATACTTGACCTTCTGTGACAATTATTTCATGCTAATAACACGGACACGCGACGATGTCATGTAAAACGCGATTAACTATCGAGATAAAATCGATATGAATCAATAGATCTAGATCAATCGATGTTACATAGTAATTAATTTCACTGTTCCGCTCGTGTTAAGAAGATGTTTAAAGAGTGTGTGATGTAATTTTTGACACAGATCCGCTGCATTATGTTGAAAAGATGCTATGTTGATTTAGAAACCTGCCACCTATCTCCTTGCCTATATTACAAATAAAATAAGTATCGTTTGATGTCTTGTGCTGTCGCTTTTATAAAAATGGTTTTTTTTTCCGAGGAGGAAACCTTCAAAAGGCTACCAGCCTCATGGGGAAGAGGCTGGAGTGTGTGGGATTTTTACTGCACTAAAACCTCCCCGGTGGTCATCTGCAGCACAATATAGGGGGGACTCCGGGGATGGGTTATGCTACCAGTGCCCCCCCTGTGCTATGCCTAAGGCACGTCTCAGGGGAGACTTTTGTCTCCCTGAACACCTTCCCGATGCGACAACAAATGGTGACACGAGACCACTGCGTTCCACCGTCATCCCTGAGGTCACCCAGTAGCCAGCTTTCAGTTTAAAACTCTTCGACCCAATGTTGTTCGCACTGAAGTAAAATACCACTAATAAGACTTTGAAGTATCATAGCTTCGACATAACATGTTCGAACAAAAAAAAAGAACTAACGGTATTCAATTCAATTCATTTATTTCAGATAAATTACAATATTTATAAATCATCCATATCTATATTACTAGCTCAATAATAATTCGCACTGGTATACGGAAACCGGGTAGGGCATGCGCCAACTTTGTGCAACCTCAGAAAACCCTCGAAAAGCAAGTATATACCTATAAAAGTTGACTACCTTAGTATTATTTATTGAAATGTACCTATACTATGTTAGATTACGTGGTCTTCCTTCAATTTACGACACAATGGTGTCGATTCTCTTGTTCACGATCTAAACTTATTTTAAACTATCGCTCTCTTTTACTAAAAGTAGATACAAGAAAGGGATGGCAACCATTTTAGAACTGTCAAATTAGTTTACGTGTTACATTTCTTTGTATTTTAGTGGGCACGTTCCGAGATCACGACTAAACTTGTATGGAAATTTTAATTTCGTCTAATTTGACAGCTCTTAAATGGTTGCCATCCCTTTCTTGTATCTACTATTAGTAAAAGAGAGCGATAGTTTAAAATAAGTTTAGTTCGTGAACAAGAGAATCGACACCAATGTTTCTTGAAATGATTTGTTCCTTATTATTGAATCGATTGGTAGCATAAATATACAAGATGATATTTTTTTGCATTCTTGAAGATTCGGTTTGGACACTACCGTTGCTACCGTTATGGGTGCTCAATGATGGACGTCGTCTTTGTCGCTTCTTGAGACACTCATAGAGTTATGGAAGTGCTGATGATCAAATGCAATATAGGAATTCGCCTTGTAAAACTGCCTCGTTGGTCTAGTGGTTGCAAGCGCGACTGCTGAGCATGGTGGCCTGGGTTCGATTCCCGGGTCGGGCAAAGTGTTATTGGGTTTTTTCATTAAGAAATTCTCAGTAGCAGCCCGAAATCTGGATTTGAGCCCGGTCAGTGGCAATAAAACGAACGAAAAGAAAACCTAAAGAACGTGGCTGGGGGGGACTGGATGCGGAAGGCAGAGGACCGAGCGTTGTGGCGCAACTTGGGAGAGGCCTATGTCCAGCAGTGGACTGCGATAGGCTGAGTTGATTGATTGAATGGCAATAGGTTCGCCCAGTATTACATGGGACTATAACATAACTGGCGAAATGTGGGTGTACTATTACACCCCTGCCTACCTGCTTCGGGGAAATACAGGCGTGATGCTATGTTATGTTATGCCTTGTAAAACCCTCGAAAAGTAAATATCAAATATTTACACATATTCATTATGTTTGCGTAAACACTGCGTTATCAAATGCCAACAACCACTTATGTAGTTTCAGTATGGTTTCACTAGTACCTATATTGCACAAAGCAATCTATTTTTCAACAGTCATGCCCATGGTTAAGCAAAACGTGTACTTGTCCGAATTTCGTCAAATCATTCACGCTTACAATGATTTGGATTTCTGGCTTCTAAATATCATTTGTGTTTGGTCATACATTCGTTGATTTGACGCACTTTCTTATTTTCTCCTAATGTATGATTTTTGTTGTACCAACGTAGATGTTGGGTTTCAATACGTCGTTAAAATATTATAATGTTTAATGAAGAGTATATTGAATAAGTATTGTTGTATGAGTATATACAAGCTGTTTATCTGTAACCGTGCCATATTTCTAGAGCAAATGATAAATAATGTGCTTAGTTATCTAATAATACTTGAAAAATTCTACGTTTATTTAATACCCAAATTTTCACTTAGATACATAGCGAGGGTTTGAGAATAAATCCCGAAGGACTCTGAAAATATGTCATCGGTGG
This sequence comes from Asteroscopus sphinx, assembly GCA_949699075.1. Taxonomy (NCBI): domain Eukaryota; kingdom Metazoa; phylum Arthropoda; class Insecta; order Lepidoptera; family Noctuidae; genus Asteroscopus; species Asteroscopus sphinx. Next base: position 22,340,600 of record OX453013.1, read on the forward strand.
CATTGTCAAAGGGTGGAAATAACTGATTTTTTTTTGGTGGTTTCTCTTGCATCGTTTTTGTGTAACACGCGACAAACGGAGGGAATTTGTTTGCTTACAAGTAGGTATTTAAAGAAAAAAAATTTTTTTTGGTATTGATTTATTTATTTATTCCTGTTCAGTATCAGTGGTATAGTCACCTCCCTAGGTATGGTACGAATACAGATGAACACGTTGTATTGTATGTTTAGGTGGCGAGCCTTCTAGCCGGATCAATGCCCTGGGATCTGGAGGCGAGGGACCTTGCGCTGAGGTATCATCAGCGTGAGGACCCACCTGATCGGAGCGAGGTCCGTCAGATCCTAGTGGCTGAATGGGAGGAGCGACTTGTGCAACCCAGCGCAGGGCACGCCGCAATAGTTTCGGTAAGGCCCGTCATGGAGGAGTGGCTGGAGAGAGGCTATGGCGCCCTCACCTACAGGCTGACGCAGATACTCTCGGGGCACGGTTGCTTCGGGAAGTATCTGTGCCGGGAGCCGACACCCGAGTGTCATCACTGTGGGAGCAACCTTGAGGACACGGCGCAGCACACACTGGCGGAATGCCCAGTTTGGGCGACGCAGCGCCGTGACCTTATCACTGCAGTAGGCGGCAGCGATCTCTCGCTTCCGGCCGTTGTTTTGTCTATGGTCGGGAGCGAGAACGCTTGGGAGGGCGTCGTCTCCTTTTGCGAGGAGGTGATACTCGCTAAGGAGGTGGCGGAAAGGGTCCGAGAGGCAACGCCCTCTCTTCCCACCCGCAGGAGACGGACCGGGCGTCGCAGGAGGGCGTACGCCGACCTGCAGCTACCCTAGGAGTGGGCCTGCGGGCGACGGACTCGGGGTAGCCCGCCGTCCGATCAGTCAAGGCCCATGACGGTGGCGCGTCGTGTTCCGCGCGCCCCAGTCAACATTGGTCGCAGAACGGATAGCCGATGGGGCCGTAAAGTTCTGGAGTGGTGAACGCGCAGCGTGGGTAGGCCCCCCACAAGGTGGACCGACGACCTGGTGAAGGTCGCGGGAATCTGCTGGATGTGGAAAGCGCAGGACCGGTCGTTCTGACCAAAAAGTTGTGACAATGCTTGGGAGAGGCCTATTTCCAGCAGTGGACGGCTTTTGGCAGAAATGATGACGATGAAATGAATGTGAATATGAAATTAACGTAAAATAATCGTTAATTTTATTTATTTATAATTTATGTACACACAATAACATATGAAAGGAGATAGCATTTCCAATTGACAATTTTCCGTAATTTATTAAGAGAAACCATAATTTGTGATTCAGAAAAGTGAAAAGCCGAGGTAAATCATGATGATATCGGTTTCTATATCAATTACATACATGATCGCATTATTAGATGTCATTTAGTATGGTTTTTCTTGTAAGAGTAAATTATAATAATTATTTACGCTTGAACAATAAATATAATTCTTTATGAGACCAGAGTGACGTTAATTAGAACCGGCGTATTTGTGATTATCTAGAACTGCCATCTCTCACAAAATATTGCTCATGAATACTAGTGGAAATTACACAAAGCCTATATTGCAAATCAAATAAAAAACTTTTTTTTATGCTTTATTGCAATTCGAGTACCAAATTCAGTTTACGAATTACGGACATTTTATATATACTTGATTTACAATTTGAGATCGTTCTTCAGTACTTGGTTGACGAATTCGGAACCTTATCTTTGAACTTGACGACTCTCCTCGAAACTCATTTCAGAGTCGGATACTGTCGGATATTTTGGGAAAATCTTTTACTAAATATATTGGAGTCGGTTGCCCAGTCTAACCAATACTTCGAACATAAAGTGCTGTTTTAATAATTTCAGCCGAAAAACGTCCACTGCTGGACAAAGGCCTCCCCAAAAAGGGGGGATATGCCATAATCAATAATGCTGTTTTAATGATAATGTTAATTTTTTTGGTATAATTTATTCAATTTTAAAATATTTTATTGTTGTTTTTCATAGTACGCCTATATACATGCTGAAATTTTAATCACATATTTCCCGAAAAGGGGTAATCGCAGGCACAGGAAAATTCTTGAGTTGTAATTAATAAAACCCAGGTTTTCAAGTATAAAATTAATTATGAGGTAAATTAATAACTTCGCACTACTTTGATATCTAGCACTGTCTAGCAGGGTTTTAAAAATATTGAATTTCAAAAATGAATTCAATCAACTCAGCCTATCGCAGTCCACTGCTGGACATAGGCCTCTCCCAAGTTGCGCCACAACGCTCGGTCCTCTGCCTTCCGCATCCAGTCCCCCCCAGCCACGTTCTTTAGGTCGTCGGTCCACCTGGCAGGGGGGCGCCCTACGCTACGTTTGCCGATACGCGGTCTCCACTCAAGGACTCGTCTGCTCCAACGGCCATCGGTCCTTCGACAGACATGGCCAGCCCACTGCCACTTCAGCTTACTGATCCTACAAGCTATGTCGGTCACTCCGGTTCTTCTCCGGATAATCTCGTTACGGATTTTATCCTTCAAAGAAACTCCAAGCATAGCTCGCTCCATAGCTCGCTGAGCGGCTTTAAATTTGTGGACTAGCCCAACTGTCAGTGTCCACGTCTCGGCACCGTAAGTCATGACTGGCAGGACGCACTGGTTGTAGAACTTTGTCTTCAAACTTTGCGGTATAGGCGACGAGAAGACTCGGCGAAGTTTGCCAAATGCTGCCCAGCCCAGACGGATCCTTCTGTTGCGTTCTTTCTCGAAGTTGTGTCTACCAAGCTGAATTGCCTGCCCTAGGTAGACGTATTCCGTTACAACTTCGAGTGCTGACCCTTCGACGAATATTGGCCTCGGCATGACATGTATATTGAACATGACTTTAGTCTTGTCCAGATTCATGCCGAGACCGACACGTCGAGAGGCTCCGTCTAAGCTGTGCAGCATTTCGCCCAGTTGTTCCAGCGACTCAGCCATTACAACGATGTCATCGGCAAAACGGAGATGTGAGATGTTATCGCCGTTAACGTTGATACCCTGTCCAGTCCAGTCCAGCGTCTTGAAGACGTCCTGGAACGCGTTAGTGAACAATTTCGGGGATATTACATTCCCTTGTCTCACCCCTCTGCGCAGTTGGATTGGCTTCGTCTTTTGGTCCTGGAGCTGAACAGTCATGGTAGCAGCGTTGTATAGGCATCTCAGCATCTCTATATACCGCTCATCAATGTGACATCGCTGAAGAGCATCCAGAACTGCCCAAGTTTCGATAGAGTCGAAGGCCTTCTTGTAGTCCACGAATGCCATACACAGCGGCTGATTGTACTCTTCAGTCTTCTGTATGATCTGCCGAACAGTATGGATGTGGTCTACGGTGCTGTAGCCTTTTCGAAACCCAGCTTGCTCTGGTGGCTGGAATTCGTCGAGTCTTCCGGCGAGACGATTCGTGATGATCCTCGAGAACAGCTTGTACACATGACTCAGGAGTGAGATGGGTCTGTAGTTTTTTAGAAGGGTTTTATCCCCTTTTTTGAAGAACATACCACCGCACTCCCGCTCCATGCCTCCGGTGTAGAGCCTTGTTGGATGACGGAATTAAACAGACTCTGTAGCTCCTTCAGGACCGGAGCCCCGCCTGCTTTTAGGAGTTCAGTAGTAATGCCGACATCGCCCGGAGCTTTGTTGTTCATAAGCTGCTCGAGGGCCGCCCTAATCTCGCCCTGGTCAACGTCCGGAAGATCCTCGGTGTAATGGCGCGTGAGCTGGGCTCTTTTGTCGTCATTGCTAGGAACCGCTGGTCTTGCCGTTTTCGTGGAATACAAATGCCCATAGAAGTTGTCGACCTCATCAAGCATCTCGATCTTAGATGTGACAATTTTGCCATCCGCGGCTTTCAGTTTCATCAGATGGGTCCTCCCTAGCTGCTGAGCGAAAACTTTCGACCCCCTATTTTGCTCAATCGCAGCCTCAACGGCGCGGGTGTTGGAGCGGCGGAGGTCACGTCGCATCAGCTTCCTAATCTGTAGGTTTAAGGACCTATTATCTGATGAAAAAATGAATTAATCGAAACCTATATCAGCGTCATCTAACGAACCTGTAGCAAATTATGTTGCAATATTCTAGTATTGTAGTAGATTTTTCTTAAAGCTGTAGCGGTTTTTCTTAAAGTCACTGGTAAATAGGTGCCGTGCGTAAGCACAGCATAATTATGATTTTAGTTCTAAGCCCCAACATTCGTAATCATAATAATCGGATAAACTGTATTGTAATTTTTATTATAGTGTCAATTATCAACATTTAAGTCACAGTTACATTTTATTTTACATGTGGGCCATTTTGTTTAATCTCTTTTGTGGCTTTCTGACTACCCGTAACGATTGCAATAGATATTCGTATGACAGCCGGGACTACCGGAGTCAGTTAATTAACACATTCCTGAATTCCCTTCCGGAATCATAAGCGTAGTTATTTTAATTTGAACGGCATGTTAGTTTAATAAGGAAAGACAAACATGCCTGCAGTATTAATCAACTCTCGGATAAACTCACGGAGACTAAGTAAGCAAGTAGTTAGTTGTAACTGTGTCAACTAAGGGAAAAGTGTTATCATGAAATCGGATAGCGGCACTCTACCTCTGAGAAACTGAGTATTAAGACTTTTCACTTTTCCAATATAGGTGAATTGTATGGTTTCATTAAAATAATTAGTCGACAGTGAGAAGATCGATAGTATGTATGTGAAAATTCTGATATTTGATCTTCATTTATTGTGACTTTTTCTTCGTGTCAGTGGTACGACTAATCTTTTGTCAGGGCTTGGCAAGCCCCAAACTTTGCAACCTCTACGGCGTTATCAGTGGCAGCGCAGAGGTAACAAAGGACAGGAGGTGAGGCATAGTTTGAGGGTCATACCCACAAGCACACCCTGTCGCCATTTGGGGTGCAAGAAAGGAGCCTTCCCGAGTGACACAATTAAATCGGTATACAAACCCCAAGCGTCCGGTGCGCCCTAGACTCCTGGCACTCGGTAACGCAGAGGTCTAGGTGACTAATCTTTTCACCACAGTGCAGCAGTGGTACGACAGTCTTTCTCATTTATTGTGTCATTGACGATGAAAGTTAAAATCATAAGGAAACTTGCACACCGCGAGTGCTCCATAAAATTCTCAATGGTGTTTGGACTCCGACCGGTGGTAGGCCGGCGTGGCGAACTAAGGCCTAATTATTTCTCATTCTGAGAAGAAGCTAGCACCTAGTAGTGGTACAATAGTGGACTGATATAATATTAGTATATTAGCCAAGTGAACTGACGACCTTAATAAGGTATACGCTTGTAGGATCAGTAAGCTGAAGTGGCAGTGGGCTGGCCATGTCTGTCGAAGGACCGACGGCCGCTGGAGTAGACAACTCCTTGAGTGTAAACCGTGAATCGGCAAACACAGCGTGGGGCGCCCCACCACCAGATGGACCAAAGACCTGAAGTTGGCTGGGGGGACTTGATGCGGAAGGTAGAAGACTGTTATGTACAACCAAATGTTTCTGAGGAGTATGTACTGTGCCTACCAATTTGAAATAAAATCTTTTGATTTCTCCTGTACAGTAAATTTAATAGCGCAAACCACATTCAGTTACAGGAACTGAATGTGGTTTGCGCTATTAAATTTACTGTGGTCTGTGATCATCACCAAAGCAAGCTTGGTAATTATCAGAAGATAGCCACATGACCGTTAATTGAATCGACTTTAAGAGGAAATGCGGGCAGAGAGACTATTGAAAATTAGGCGCTTGTTTCATAGCTTAGAACCAGCATAGCGCATGTATTGTTTGGTACGATACAAATCCCTATAGGGACTAGTCTCACAGGCAGTGCATTGTGCACTATTCGAGATGTCTTGCTGAGTGTGCGATCAAATCTGTCGGAACAAACGAAATCGAGGATGCATACATTGCACGCTCTGGGTGAATTAAATAAGTGGTGGGTCATATTTTGTTTTCGATGGGATCCTTGTGTGTTCTTACTGTGTATAATAGCCGACAGAGAAACTTTTGAAAATTTGGTATTTGATGAAACTATCGCTGTCGCTTTGCGAGTGCTCGGCCTCAAATAAGTGCGATAAGGACAACTGCAGCTCCGACTGAATAGCCTAAGTATAAAAGGCATAATTCGAGGCTTGGCTCTCGATTATTTTCTCCTCCGAAACTGGACCAATTTAAAAGATATTTCATAAACTGAATGAGAAGAATATGTACTGTGTCGCTGTTTTTCCTTTTTCATTAATAGTTTTTAAGTTTATACACTAGGCCTCTGTAGACAGTGGTCTAAATATACAATTTTGAAATTTTTTGAGGGATTCTAGAATTTATTAACAAAAACGAAAACATAGAGACAGAGAAAGTTGACATTTGTTTTACTGTAAAAAATCATTGCTATTTATAAACGATCATTGTTATTTGATCATTGATGGTCATTGTTGGTTGGTTATAAACCAGAAAGAAACAGTCAAGAGTGTTTGTGTGGAGAAAAGCTCGCATTAGATACGCATGTAGAAACGATTACAATGTGCAGTTTGAGATTCAAACCTTTACTCAAACTTTGAGTACCTACCTATACTAAACAGTAAATGTTACAAACTATAAAATATCAATTAAGTACCTACGTAGCTATAGCCTTATAATAAGCTACTAGACTTTGCCCGCCGCTTCGCCCGCGTACTGAAATAAAATATAGCCTATGTATGTTACTGCTGTATAAAGTAGCTTTCTATCATTGCTCTAGGGTTATAAACTAGAAACAAAACAGTCGAGATCGTATATATGGAGAAAAGATCATCCGCATTTCCTTTCAGTGTACAGACTAGCTGGTTTGGGAGTCGAACCCAAGATAGCTCAGAAAAGTTAGGCTGATAATAGCAACCATGCCCCCAGAGTATCTCCGTCAGCCGGTAGGTGAGGGCACCATGGCTCCTCTCCAGCCACTCCTCCAAGACGGGCCTGGAAAAAAAAAGGCTGATAATAGCAAAGCATCGTAAATTAAATAGTAAAATAATAGTGATCAATAAATTATGTCACTCTGTAAACTAGGTGATGATACATAACAATGTGGTGTACATAATTACACTTTACGCCACATTAATTTGTGTAATTTGTTAGCACTTGATATATGGCTAACTGATCGCGATAGCATTCTGTCCGATTTATAGCATGGGCGAATAAATTGTAGATAATACAAATATCTCATACATAGATCTCTTCTCGTGGTCGTTGTAAAAGGCGACTAACGGCTAAATAAAACGGCTAAAATTAATATCCAATCTATCCACGATTTACCCTACTAGAGATCGAAATTTGATGTATTTTTAACCAACTTCAAAAAAAGGTGGAGGTTATGAATTAGGAGGGTTTTTTTTTGTATTTTTTTTTTTTTGTATAGATCTTATGTCAAATTCCTATCTCTAGTAGGGCAAATCGTGGATAGATTGGATATTAATTTTAGCCGTAAGGGTTTCACCAGAGTATGGGTAGCAGCGTTCTCTGAGTATTTAACCAACCAACTGCGATCGCCAACCCGCCTGTCAAGCGTGGCGATTATGGCAGATTCTTCCCTTTTTGGGGGAGGCCTGTCTTGTGTCTAACAGTGGACGTCTTTCGGCTGAAATGATGATGATGATGATGATGTTGATGAATACAAATAAATATATTCAAAAAATATTAGTTTCAAACAAAAGTTGTTTACAGAAAAGCTGCTAGGTACATGCTGATTTAATTTATCATAATAAAAACGTCGTAGCTTCAAATATTTACGTTAAGCGTTATAATAATAAGATTAAAAGATAATGCGAGATGGAGGGCCAGGGGGTCTACTCCCGTTCGACGATATTCGATAAATCGTACGATTCATCGCACAATTTGCTACTCCGGTCAACCATCGTTCCCTTATCGCATGCGGTGATCGTGTTTTGACGTTTGTTTTTCTCATCTCTGGTAAATTGTATACGACTATGAACCGTATTCTATCTTAATTGTGCCTTTTTATGTGCCTATCTTTATTAAGTAATTATCAGTCGGAACGAAAGTTCGTACTTCGTTTGTCGTTCGTAAAACGCGAGTAGACCTACAGAAACAGAACGTAGGAATAGGTAGGTAACAATACAGATAAATCATACTGCAAAACACTACTTCCACTGATAAATATAATATAGTGAGTGCCAATGCTACACGAAGATGAAGGAACTACCTAGGAAGAAGCTTGCAAAATAAACGAGTGTGCTTTAGAGCACTGCACGACTGGAGTAAAATATCACTAACTTATATCTCCCTCAGCACTATTTCAATGAGAACAAAGTAATGGCGGTGCGGCACGCGTACATCCACCGGTGCTGTGTCGTGGCCGGCCATCGCGCGCGCCTATTTCCCCGCGTCCCGCACTACCCCCTCCGTTCGTCACACTTTTCGTAACGCTTTCACCAGCTTACTCCCCAAGTCGTAAAGAAAACAAGTGGGTAAAAAAGTTTTACTTCAAAAATCTTTTTTCATCCTTTTACCAGTTACGCTAATCAGAGTGTAACTGGTCTCAAAACAGCTTATCGCAGTCAACTGCTGGACATAGATTTCTCCCAAACTAGGCCTCAACAGCCGGTCCTCCACCTTCCCCATTCAGTTCACCCCAGGTATCTTCTTCAGGTCGTCGGTCCAGCTGACTGGGACCGATCTCAATTACCCCTAATTTTAATGTTGTCTTAAGGTAAGCACTTAGTATTTTATAATGACCAAAGGCCGGTTGCTACAGAGAAAATATGTACAAATGTGGAATACGAGACTCTTTTAATATTGAATGCGATTGCCCCCGCAATCGCAATATTCAATATTAGAATTCAATCTATGGACCATTTGCTCACCATTACCATTACCTGCATAAGAGAAGATTTGAATGAAACCACAAACATTGACATAGAAGTGGCCATATATCAGAATTATTTAGTGTGAACTGGTGTCAAAGGGTTCATGTAAAAATAATTCTAATACAATTTTACCTAAGTATGCTAATATTGCCAATAAAGTATAGCAGACGCTGCGCTATGAATGCGCTAAAACTGTGCTTCATTATTTTTAAACAAACATTCAAGAGACGTATGTAGTATTCATCAATAACCGTTAGAAATTAATCATTTGCGGCAGCTGAGAGAATACGTTCTGGACAGTTCCTGTTTCTACCTAAGTGGCAAACATTATATATAGGTTTTTTTTATTGTGTGCACTACTGATACAAAACTTAATATAAGTTCAAAATTATTCATATTAATTATAATGTCACAATAAACTACAATCGTTTAGAGCAAAATTTTTGTGGTGTTTGAAACGAATTCCCTCAACGGCTGCACTATACTATAGGCATAAACATAACATAACATAACATCACGCCTGTATTTCCCCGAAGGGGTAGGCAGAGGTGTATAGTACACCCACATTTCGCCATTATGTTTTAGTCCCAAGTAATAGGGGGCGAGCCTATTGCCACTAACCGGGCACAAATCCAGACTTCGGGCTGCTACTGAGAATAGCCTAATAAAAAACCCAATAACACTTTGCCCGACCCGGGAATCGAACCCAGGACCACACGCTCAGCAGTCGCGCTTGCGACCACTAGACCAACGAGGCAGTCTACACAGTCTACAGTCTATAGGCATAAAGACGAATAGAATATAATAACAAATGCAAGTAGCAATATTTCTAAGGCTTGCATACGTGCTAATGCTTGCTGACGTGTTCAGTAATGCAATTATGGCGGAATCTCTTCAGTTATATGCACTTAGAAACCTTAGGAAAGAAACATGTTCTGCATGTACGTCTTCTTTTTGTGCTATTTTTTTATGAATTGTAGGTTAAATTCGAGGCGTCTAATTTAGCGTCCCTGGGGAGAACTGGAGCAAAATAATGTTGTTTCCCGGGACGTGCCAATGGCATAGAATATATACTAACGACAAGAAGCGACACTTAAGCATGTGTACCTACTCGTAAAATTGCTCGCGTCTATGTGTGCGGGTCGTGGCGAGCGCGGGGGCTGTGCGCGGTGCGCGGCGTGTGGATCGGGCAGTCTCTCGGCTGCCTCAGCCAAGGCCTGTTGCATTCACGCGCTCGCTCAAGGTCATCGGCGAGTGAGCTCACACGTACACGTAGTGTCACCGCTGTGCCAAAGGCGAAGCAATAGAGAGTACATTGGCACGATCCACTGGAGTTTCCGAAGCATCTCTTTATTGTGCAGAAAATGTAAACCGTGCAAACTTAGTCGGTATGCGTCCGACATACCAGTCCACCTTCCCCAGACGGAATTGAGCATGAGAATTGCCACTTAACAACAAAAAAGTCAAAATAGTTATTTAACTTTCAGATTTTAGAGTAATGGGTAATTTGCCTGCGTTGCGAGATGGGCGGGGGGGTGAGCCTAATTCCCCCCCCCCCCGTTCTATTTATTTTATTTCATGTTGAAATTTTAAAACTTCATAGAAAACTTTCCATAATACTCCTACATCATCATCCTCCGAGCCTTTTCCCAATTATATTGGGGTCGGCTTCCAGTCTAGCCAGATGCGGCTGAACATCAGTATTTTACACGGAGCGACTGCCATCAGACCCCCGCAACCCAGTTACTGGGTAATGACTGACATTCGGAGGTTAGACCAGTTGTCAGACTTTCAGGCTTCTGACTACCCGTAACGACTGCCATAGATATTCGTATGACAACCGGGACCGACAGCTTAACGTGCTAAAATACTCCTACAGTTAAGTAAAATTATTGGCAAATTACTTATGGCACTCGCCGGCTGCTGCCGCGAAACCGTTCGCTCGGCCCGTGCATGGTGTGGTCACAGTTCTAACCTAACCTAGCCTAACTTATTTATTATTGCAGGGGGCTTCGCTCCCGGACCCCCTCCTGGAGGCTCCGCCCCCAGCCTCGTTGTCCTGGACAACGTTGACAAGGCTTCGCTCCGGGACTTAAGCATCTCCGGCAGCAAAAATTGCATTAGGGCGCTTGAGACGAACCCCCTTGACCCCCCCAGACTTACAGTTTATTAAAATTCAAGCGACTTGATTTAAGACCCAACCCCAATAGTCATTAAAATAATGATACTTAATTAATTTCTATTGATCAGTTTTATTTTGAAAACACTAGCTCATCATTGAGGTTTGAATGACCCACTTCTAGAAATATTTTATCTAACTACATAGTACAGAATACCTCTCCAATCTTCTTCCTTTGTACAATTTTGCGCACTTTCCCGTAACTTGAAGCGACATCAATGTTCTACATTTCGCTTTCCGTGAAACTTCTTGAAATGTTGTCTCATTACATTTTTCACGAAAAGTAGCACGTCTTTGTTTATTTGGCCATTCATTCAAGTTCACCCAATACCCAAAAAGCACCCTTTTGAACTTTCTTGCAAACTTCAAAGCATTGACATTGCGAAATAAGCCGTGCCGGACTGACGTTTGCCTTTAAAAATACAACAGATAAAAATTTATAGTGGAACAAGATACTTTTGTGTTTTCAAAATACAACCTTAAGTTGCCAAAGTTAAGGTTCAAAATAAGAAGAAGGATAATGGGAGCGAAGGACTGAGAAAAAGGAGAATAAGCAAAATAACTTTCCTAATTAAAATTTCACTGCCCACTGGCAACCGTACTGAAAGAATAAAACAAAAAAGTATTTCTTTTTCTGAACTGGCAGAATAGAGTTAATTCCCTTTGCCTGATAAAGTCGGTCTGGGAATTTTAAATACTTGCATGAAATCATGTTTTTTACTGGCCACCCGGATCGGTATCGATGCCCGAGGAACGTTGTTTCAAACATCGCAGATTTGCGATATTTCTGTTTGAAAGTGGAATACTTTTTATAATTTCCTCGATAATTCTGTTAACTTTTGTTACTATACCAAAAAGTAATCTAAATGATCTAATGATAATAATCTAGATAATAATAGTCATTGAGATTATAAAGGCAATGCAACAAAGAAGTTTTTCAGACGGTTTTGACATTACTTATTTATTATAGGATGGCGAAACGAGCAAAAGGCCCACCTGATGTTAAGCGGTTACATTTGCCCATAACAACTGCGCAATACCATCAAGGCTGTTGCCTAAATATTGGAGTCTAATTGCAAGTCAGTTCGCTAAACTGAGACATGAAGATGGGAAGTCTCATGTGATTGTAATATCACCGGCACCCGCACCCTTCACGCTGAATGTTTTTTTTCGAATGGACTCTTGCAGGTTGCACCCAAGATAGGTACCCTAACTGCTTAACCGGGCGGGTGGCGGAGAATCCCGCTAGGGACGAAAATTTCCCTAAACCTAACTTATAAACTAAAATCGCGGTTGCAAAACCATAACGTCTGGGCGTCCCCCGGGGAGGGGCTCGGACCTCGGCTTACTAGGGCATTGCGGGGACCCCACCGCTATGTCCCCCTGGCAGCCGTTGCTGCACCGGGAGTTGTTTTCTCGAAAGTGGCGGACTTTCGGTATATCGGGTGGGTGACGCGTTTCGCGAATCGCCGTTAGCGGCAATCCTCGCCAGCGAGGGCGAATGATCTCCCTAATCCTAACACAGTGGCTGTTAAGCCTACTCCTAGGTACCCTTTGCGCCGAAACACAGCAATGCAAGCATTACTGTTTGGCGACAGAAGTAGGTACGGTGGTAGTACTTCCCTGGACGAGGTCTTTCACAAGGAGTTCTACGGTCCAATCTGAATGATATTTAAAATCAGGGAAAGTAGTTTGTAATAGACCCGAGGCCCATTTGTTATGAGGACGATGGAAATAGGCTACTTTTTATTCCGGACCTAACTACTACGGACGGAATTCTATACCCGGATAAATGTACAGTTCATGTGGATTAAAGAACCACGGGAGCGAAACCGCGGGTAAAAGCTAGTTAGTAATTTATTATTCCCGAAAAAATGAATGTTTGTAAAATGAATAGTAAACAATGACAGCTATGTTTACAGCTTGGGTAATACTCTATTTAAGTAAATGCTATTTTCCACGTCTATAGTAATTATTATTTGTTTCAACATTGAGTCCAGCTTAACTATATTTGAGCTCACAACAAAACAAATTCTAGGAACGTAGTTTTCACAGTAACATGTGTTGCATTTAGTTTTTTTTTTAGTTTTTGTCGCGGCTAACCAACACCCCGCTGCAGCGCCGTCAAAAAGACAGAAAATTAAAATACGAACCCAAGGGTATTTCCCACAAAATTGTTGTGAAAATTCTTTGTGGATTTTATGCCTTGTGAGCAAAAACTTAGAAATATTCCAGCATATTTTGTTGTTTAGGTGGCTGAACTATTAATAACTTGGGGTCCTTGACAGAGTTATTTTCAGAACATTGTTAAAAATGCCAGAGAAAGAGTTAGTTATAAAAATATACAGGGGCATTATATACCGTCGGCGTCGTTCGGCAGTGTAAGCTTCGTATAGCACAATTTGATGTTTTATCTTTATATATTTTTTCATCGGATATCTTTAACAAAATTCATGTTAATAACTTCTTAGGTTTTCGCGATCACTACACAGTACACATTATAATAAAACAAAGTTTAACCGAATTAAATCGCGTATATTATTTAAATTGGTTTTCCTGACGTTTCGAAAGCTTTGCAGCATTTCGTGGTCGCAGGTAGACTAAGGTGACAATCGTCTTTACAGATATTTCTAAAACATATTTGAATCTACCGTACAATATTACTAATTAAAATCGTTTCGATGCGATATAATGAGCGGTGGCCGTTTTGCGCGGATGTGACGCACATCTTACCATACTTCTTGGCTCTGTACCTGTATTTGTTCTGTATTTTTGAATTTTTTGGTAATTTTGTGCGTCACTTCTGAAGCAAATAAATATTTTTTCTTTCTTTTTTTTTTCACGCAGTAATCACTCACAATATCATTATCTTTTACAGTGTTGCGTGCTGTTTGGGAGTTGATTATTTTTAGGACTGGGTTCCAAACAGGTGGTAGCTGCCAACCATCTTCTCTATTAAAATTAGGATGTTTTTTAATTTCAAAAGCCTCACGGAGCATTCTAGGTACATATCGGTTTTCCTTCGCCAGAACTTGTGGTTTATCAAATCGAAGAAACTAAAATGGTTAAACTTTTGTTTTATTATAAAATTCATGTTCCTTGGCAGATTTGACGCCACCGTTGTGTATTCGATTTGATGTAAGTCAAAAGAACTTGTCTTTAGATTTCATTAAACTGTTTCTTTTACTAGATAAGGGTAGTAATTTTCTCGTCCTGTAAAATTACGCATTGGTTGGAAACCTTTGGAAAAACTTAGTGCATTAGTAGTAAATATTTCTGAAGAAACTGGATGTTTTGTACTTACCGCAATACGCGATGCGTACCTCTTTCACTAATCATCATCATCATTTTCCTGCCTTTAGTCCAATTTATTTGGGTCCTATATTTTCTTTATCTTCCATACATATCTATCACGGGTGCACTCTGTCGGGACTGGTCAGCTATGCTAGGGGTGGTATGGCACTGGTCAAATTTCTTCGTCCAATCGAATTTCTTTGATGATCAGTGTTTTAGCTTGAAGCTCACGTAGATCAGTCTCCACAGCATCTCCCCAGCGATATCTGGGGTGACCTACTGGTCTACGTCCGGATGGTTGGCCCAGATACGATACCATTTCTTGGCTCCTCGATCTTCCCCCATGCGTTCGACGTGGCCGAGCCATCTCAAACGTTGTGCTTTGATTACGCCAATGATATTAGGCTCGTCCATTAGCTCTTCGATTTCGGCATTCTTCCGGACTCTCAGCGTACCATGCTGTGTTCAACTGGCGAGATATCGTGCAAGATCGAGGAAAGTGGAGAGTTCTCGTTTCGGAGGCCATGACTCACTGTGGGTCGCTGAGCCAGAGGAGTAAGTATCAGTGTTTTAAAATAGAACATTTGATGAAAATAATCCAATTTTTTTGATCAAAGTCACATTGGACAAAGAAATTTGACGAGTGGCATACCACCCCAAGGCATTTTTTTAAGTTTTAAGGGCTCATAACATAACATAACATCACGCCTGTATTTCCCCGAAGGGGTAGGCAGAGGTGTATAGTACACCCACATTTCGCCAGTTATGTTATTAGTCCCATGTAATAGGGGCATGTGTGTAGGGGGGGGTATGAGGTGTAGTAGGGGGGGGGGTATGAGGTGTAGTAGGGGGGGGGTATGAGGTGTAGTAGGGGGGGGGGGGGTGTTCAAGGGCTCATTAACATTTTTAATCTTGTCTATTACTGACATTAACCTACATTATTCTCACATTATTTGAATTCATTTTTGTTAGGTTTAAAGAATCTTTATTCTCAAAAAGAACATTCAGTTCACTTATATGAGAAGCTTACATTATTCTTAAAATTACACATAGGTCGTCGTTTAAATACAAAGCATGCAAATCTAGCTATCTAATCTACAAATTATTATTTTAAAATAAGTATTTTCATGGAGTTTCTTGCAGTTTCTTCTCAATAGAACTCACTATTTGGAACCGTGCAACTAGAATCAAACGTTCCAAAAGTTCCTGTAATTAGATTATTTGAAAAAAAAAACAATTTGAATTTGAATTGTATTAAATCAGCTGTCATCTCAGTTAATTTTGATAAAAGAAAGAATAGTACCTAATCTCTGTTTTTTCTTACTTGTCTTATTTAGTACAATCTTGGCATGTCTTTTTAATGCAATTCGTCATTAATAATTATTATAAAACTTTTTAACAAAAAATTGAACCGACGAAAACAGAAACTGAAAAGCGAAAAATAAGTAATTATGAGTCGGCGCCAAACGAACTTTTAACAAGCAAAGTGCGTGTAAGTTGCAAGTGGCCGAGCGGAGAACGCATTTTTGGAAAGTTATTGTTTATCGTTGAAAATTTCACGTTGTATTTGATGTGACGTTGTTTTTATTATGTATTTAAAGTAATTTAATGATCTTCGTTGATTGGTTGTTTGGCGCCGACTCATAATTACTTATTTTTCGCTTTTCAGTTTCTGTTTTCGTCGGTTCAATTTTTTGTTAATAAGTTTTATTTTTCATTTTTTTATGGTTAAAATCTAACTCCAGGTCTCCACTATGTCGTAGTGTCTAGAACTATATTTATGTGTGTCAAGTTTCAACAGAATCGGTTAACAGGTAAATGGGACCAACTTCGAGATATACCCTATCCATTAAAAAAAGAATCATCAAAATCGGACCACACTGTAAAAAGTTATGCGTGGTCATACATAAAAAAAAAAAAAAAAATATATACGCGTCGAATTGAGAACCTCTTCCTTTTTTTCGTCGGTTAAAAAGACAATACACAATTTTTTTAACATAATTACATGTGCAGAACTAGTAATTATATTTTATTAGTAGTTATTTGAATAAAGATACATGCCAAGATTGTTTACTAAATAAGACAAGAGAGAATAAATAGAATATACGTATATGTGCCCCATAGTTTATTTGTGCAATGTTTTTCTTTATTTTACTTTCTGTTTACAAAAGTCTATTATAAAATATGATAACAAATGTGTTTAGAATTTCAGCTACACAAAAAGAAAAAAAGAAAAGACACAAAAATACACAAAAGTGCGGTACAAATATTTTCCTGTATAGTTTTGCAGATATTCGGTACCCGGTTCTGGCAATGCTCTAATCCCAACACATAGGTATATACCGTATATGGTATGCTACTGTAGCCTCTAGCATTGGCGCCATTTCGGCTTTGATTATCCTATGAAGTATGAAAGCGTATACCTATGTATGTAAATGAAGTCGTATGGAAACCGTATACGCGTGATTCGCGTGAACATATTGCACAGTATTGTTTTTCTTTGCAGTAATATCAAACCTTATTTTTAAATCAGATGAGATTTTTAGAACAATGTACTTTTGCGATTCCCGGGTCGGGCTAAGTGTTATTGGATTTTTTCATTAGGAAATTCTCAGTAGCAGCCCGGAATCTGGATTTGTGCCCGGTCAATGCCAATAGGCTCGCCCCCTATTACATGGGACTATAACATAACTGGCGAAATGTGGGTGTACTATTACACCTCTGCCTACCCCTTCGGGAAATACAGGCACAGGCGTGATAAAATAAAATAAATAAATATCTTTTGGGACATTTTTACACAGCACCATCTAGCCCCAAACTAAGCAGAGCTTGTACTATGGGTACTAGACAATGGATATAATACTTATATACTTTTTTTTTTTGTAAATACATAATTATAATACATAAGCAACACACCCAGACCAACACAAACACTTATGTTCATCACACAAATATTTGTGTCCTGTGGGAATCGAACCCACGACCTCGTTATCAGCAGTCCGATACTCGAACCACTAGACCACAGAGGTCGTCAAGGTGATGTTATGTTATGTTGTTATGTTATGTACTTTTGCAAATGAAGGCACTGAAAGAAACCTCTTAGCGTTTGTTTTTGCTAGAAGTCGTAATTTGAACTAAAATTAATTGGTAAATGTCTGCCGTTCTAGGGCCTCTATTTGGTAGACAATCCTACTGCCAACTTCACATCATCATAATTTCAGCCGAAATACATCCACTGCTGGACATAGGCCTCCCCCAAAAAGGGGGGATATGCCACAATCGCCACGCTTGGCAGGCGGGTTGGCGATCGCAGTTGGTTGGTTAAATACTCAGAGAACGCTGCTGCCCATCCTCTGGTGAATCCCTTAGTCGCCTTTTACGACACCCATGTCAAGATATAAGGTGGTGCAATTCTTTATGTCCGGCACCACACGGAGCCTACTTCACTATCATCATTATTACTACATATTATAAATTAAAGTCCCGCGCTGCGAGTGAGCAACTTCCACAGGTCTGATCGATTCGAAATGTTATTATATGTAAAATTTACATAGGTATTTATGTATTTTTATTATATGTAATTATAAGTCCGTAGTACGAAACATATTTTACTACTTTACTGGTGCATCTACCTTATTTTTTGTCTCTGCATTACCCTAAGGTTATCTGGTAGAGAATGCCTATGGCGTTAAGACCGCCTTTGTACCCTATTGTGCATAAATAATTAAATAAATTTGGTATCCTGTCACTTCAATGATATTGCAAAAACATGGTAACCTTAGCCTGACACTGCAGCACCACCTGGAATCTGCAGGATACCCAACTCCTCTCCAACATACAGCAGAGGTATCGTGTTTGTGCTTATTGGAATGGTTTCAATGAATAGGTTATAGATAGATGGTGATCAGGGTCTGATGATGGATCAGGAAAGAGAAATGAGCATACATTCCAGCTTCGTTCACAAATATCGTCGACCGCACCATCGCTTACATCAGGTGAGGTAGCGGTCAAACGAAAGCCCATTTTGGAAAAAAAAAATAGGTATTGATGAGGGAATCGCTCTGAGCTACTTTCAGTCGTTCAATTGATATGTTTGGTTTTGTGTTGGTTGTGGCAAATTAGTGTATGACTGTGTAAAATGAATTAAAGAATGAATGAGTGAATGGATTGTGATGGGGGTTTAAAAAAAAAATCATTTACATTGTTGTCACACTGTGCACTGCCAGAGTACCAGTTATATTCCCTTATTTCCCGTATTTTACTAAATCAACAATAAAAAACATAAACCGAGTACTTTTTGTTTTCCTTTCCTACTCATAGATTCCAAGACTAATCGAAGAACATACTTTTTTATTAAACCTCACAATTTACTGTTGAAGTTTTCAAAGTGGCACACAGTCCTGGTCCCCTATATCCCGTGCTCTGATTATTTTTTGCGAACTAAAGTTTGGATCGATTAGTAGGACTGGGCTTAAGGTATCGCCACATAATGGTGATTTTATTTAGACCTTGACTTTTAAAGGTATTATTGGTTGATTTTGACGGATTAAAATTATTGTGGTGAAGTAAGCGTAGTCGGTAGCTGCGATGCGATTCGATGCGATTTTGTGCGGCAAGGCTTCTTGCTGGCTATAATAGTTCGTAACCATGGTACATACCAGGCCCCTCAGAAAGTATTGCGAAAAAAAGTTTTTATATATGGGAGACTGGCCAGTTATAATGTTTTTCGAAAATATGATTATTTATAAGTAAAAATAAGTAAGTTCCAATTTCAAAATTTCCCTCCACATTTTTTGCGAGTTAATTCAAAGTATTGTGTCTCACTGAAATATGGATCTGCGCCGGGAACATTTTAGAGCTATGATTTTATACGATTTCAAGTGTCGCCTGAAACCGGATGAATCGTACGATAGACTTCAAATGGCATTCATGGATGAAGGCCCTTCCAAGGCAACCGTGTATCGTTGGTATAACGAATTCAAGCGCGGTCGACCAACTTTGGGGGATGACGAAAGAAGCGGTCGCCCTTTGACGGCTGTTACCGAAGAAAACGTGCTAGCAGTGAAAAATTTAATCCAAGACAATAGGCGAATTACATATCAGGAGATTCAACACATATTGAAGATTGGATCGGGAAGCGTTCACGAGATTCTACACAGCCATCTTCGCGTGAGGAGGATAGTATCACGCTGGGTGCCGCACAACCTCACCGATGCTCAGAAGCAGGCCCGGGTGGAATGGTGCCGTGATATGCTTAACAAATTTGAAGCAGGCTCGTCTCGGCGTGTTTACGACATCGTTACAGGTGATGAGTCCTGGATTTATCAATACGACCCAGAAACCAAGCGCCAGTCGACTGTTTGGGTGTTTCAAAATGAGCCAACGCCTACCAAAGTGAAGCGATCTAGAAGCGGGGGTAAGATTTTGATCGCTAGCTTTTTTAATTTGACTGGCCACTTGGTATCAATTCCCTTACGGGATCAAAGAAGCATTAATGCCGAATGGTATACTACCAAATGTTTGCCAGAAGTTTTCTCTGTTATAAGCAACAAGCGACCAAACACAGGGCTCCGCGGGCTACTGCTCCACCACGACAATGCACCTGCGCACACCGCACTCAAAACGAGGGACTTCCTGGACAGCACGCCAGTCAAACTCCTGGGTCACCCTCCTTACAGCCCTGATCTAGCACCGTGTGACTTCTTTTTATTCCCAAAAATAAAAAATCAGCTCAAAGGGATACAATTTTCGTCGCCGGAAGATGCGCTGGCTGCGTTCGAGCAGGCTGTAAACGAGGTGTCTGCGGCGGACTGGAAAAAGTGTTTTGAAAACTGGTTTAGGCGCATGAATCTTTGTATAGAGGCTGGTGGAAAGTACTTTGAAAAGATTTGATAAAAATATATGTACGTATAGAACAATTTTTTTTAGTTTCGCAAAACTTTCTGAGTGTCCCACGTATATCGCAAGTTTTTGCGAAGTATCGTGCGAGCTTGTAGATTTCTGCGTTGTGACTTCGTATCTCAGTTTTGTGTTTCGACCCGTAGTCAGACTATGACCGCTAAAAATAAATTGTTCTTGAAAATCTCGCAAACAAAATTTAATTATTGTATGAAATTAATTGTGCAAAAAATACTAGCCTATACCTGCGGGCTCACCCGCGTATTATTCGGTTTATCATAGAAAAATTGTATCAAGCATCTCTCGGAAACTGTTTATCTTTCCGAGTTAAAGGTAGCTTATAGCTTAAACCAGGTTATAGCCTATCTGTGTGCCAAGTTTCATCCAAACCCGTCCAGCAGTTTCAGCGTCATTGAAAGACAAACAAACTAACAAACATCCTTTTTTTTGCATTTATAATATTAGTAGGATGTTATCTAGTCACCGTCGTAGTGTACTGAAACCTTAAGTTTCTTAGGAAAGAACATTTAAAGGTACTTTATTGATGTGTCGTATCTACTTTTTGTTACTTTTAGTTACCAATTCTGTGAAAATAATTGAGTTTCAAAGAAAGAAAAATTGGGCTTCAATTTATTTTCTTTTAGACTATTGTTACATTTAATTTGTTTTCTAGAACTGAAGTCTTGCTACTTTTTATTCAGTTTTTATGTGTCGTGTGTTACTGACTGGACTGATTGGTAGACCGACTGAACTGTAGCCCATCATATGATCCCATTCATAAGTAACTGCAAGTGTTCCTCATAACATTGGTCAAAGAATACAGTTTTATTTTTATAATTAATTCTTTTCAAGCACTGTATGTAATAAACCCGGCCAAGATCATGTCGAGCCATGCTCAGTATTATAGGGTTCCGTAGGTAGGTGTAATTACAAAAAAAACAAATATTAATCATAGCTATTTTAGTTTTTTTCCGTTTTTGCAATAGACGGCAGCATTAGCGATTCAGAGCGTGTTGTTATACAGCGCCATCTAGCGGGCCAAATTTAAGAAGTGTGTCATGTCAACATAACACATAGGTACTTTTTATAATTTCTTCAAATATAAAGTAACTAAAAGAGCATTTTTTGATAGGATAATTTTTATCTAAGGTCAATGACCTTTGAACTAGGACTTCTTAAATATTTTGAAGTTTTCTCACTATAACTCGAAAATTTATAATCACGTTATACTCAAAATAATTTCAAAATAGGGCTTTTACAAAGGTCTATCAAGGTGGAAGATTATAAGTTTCTACATTGCATAGTTTAAAAATGGCACTTTGGCGGACTGTATTTCGCAGATGGGACACCTGATAAAAAAGTAATGCATGAAACATCACCTTCATTTTTAACCGACGAAAAAAAGGAGGAGGTTCTCAATTGACGCGTATCTTTTTTTTATTTTTTATTTATGACCATGCATAACTTTTTACATAGTGGTCCGATTTTGATGATTCTTTTTTAATTGAATAGTATATATCTCGAAGTTGGTCCCATTTAAATTTGAAAATCAAAATCCACCCCTGAGGGTAGGAAAACAGGGGATGAGTGCTTGTTGACCCACTGAATTCTTACCTGTTAACCGACTGTTGAAACTTGGCACACATAAATGTAGTTCTAGACACTACAACATAATGGAGATCTGGAGTTAGATTGTCGCCACCAAAAAAATTTAATAAAACTTTTTACCAAGAAATTGAACCGACGAAAACAGAAACTGAAAAGCGAAAAATAAAATGAAGCTTTTAGTCTTAATTAGTATTTTCCTAACTAAATTAATGTTAATAACTAATTATGAGTCGGCGCCAAACAAACAAGGTTAAATTTTTTGGTAAAATGTTTTATAGTAGATCTATTCAATGACTGCCTCGTTGGTCTAGTGGTTGCAAGCGCGACTGCTGAGCGTGAGGTCCTGGGTTCGATTCCCGGGTCGGGCAAAGTGTTATTGGGTTTTTTCATTAGGAAATTCTCAGTAGCAGCCGGGAGTCTGGATTTGTGCCCGGTCAATGGCAATAGGCTCGCCCCCTATTAGATGGGACTATAACATAACTGGCGAAATGTAGGTGTACTATTACACCTCTGCCTACCCCTTCGGGGAAATACAGGCGTGATGTTGTGTTGTTGTTTATTCAATGATACCCAACACGAGGGGATGCCGTGAAAAAAATATTTTCATCCCCATTTCACATGTATGTATTTTATTCTTTTAAAATTGAGATCTATATCTTGACTATTTTCAGGACAAAATTACATGTTTATAACTGTAGAAGTGATTATGTTGTAAAGGATTACGACAGACTTCGACGTCGTCCAGACGGAAAGACGGATAGATGGACAGACGGACGGATATGACGAAACTATAAGGGTTCCTTGTAGGAACTACGGAACCCTAAAAACTGGGATCAAGACCCTTGTTCATATTTTTCATAATATTTAGCAATATGGTTTTTCTGTATAAAAAAGTGCAGTCGTAACTTCAGTTTTATGAGTTTAGTGTAACCAACTAACAGCTGCGAAGGTAATAAATTTACGTACTACCTCATTAAGTTAATTACGATTTAGATTTTTAATTTAGATTCAAAAGTGACTCGCTGATAAAATGTATGTAAATAATATTTTAATTAAAACTTTTTGCATTAATAAACGTTATTATAATCATACACGACATTTAGATAATCAATGATTTGTTTCCTAGTAGCACACGATTTTATGTTGTAGTATAGTATACATTTAAGTCTACATACATGATTTTAAAGTAGGTAGGTATCGTTTATGTATCATTTGTCTTTTACTCACCCTAATGTTTTTTTATGACTGTTTTATCACTCCCAACTATTAATAGTACATTACTGTCGAGGCCTGAAATTAAGCAATTTACGGCCTAGAAATATTTATTAATGATATAATGATTAACTAAATGAGGCCGTTAATTGCTATTTCGGCCGAGACTTGTATAGTAATTTTCTCTCAATTGCGAGAAAACAATACACAAATTAAATTAAACAGTATATAATTTTCATTTTTTTATTTATTTAACGGCCATGGATACAACTCCTTAAAGCCTAACTTAAATAGAAACAGATCAATAGGTATTAATATATAATTTTCAGATTTAAATTGTGAAAAGAATAAATCGCTCACGAGCAGAATTCGAACCTGCGACTCCTGGCTCAGTACGCCAGTGCTTTAGCCACTAAGCTACCGTGAACACTGCTCGTGGTAAGTAACGCTGTTTCTTAATAAGATATAGCTGACGTCACCCAAAGACGTACCATAGTGAAGGATAATTTCGATACCACGAGCAGTGTTCACGGTAGCTTAGTGGCTAAAGCACTGGCGTACTGAGCCAGGAGTCGCAGGTTCGAATCCTGCTCGTGAGCGATTTATTCTTTTCACAATTTAAATCTTTAGATTTCGCTTCGCATGCGTAAATGCGTTAAAATAATAAAATAATATAATTTTCATTTATTTATTTTTTATTTATTTATTCATGACCATGGATACATTTCCTTCAGTCGTAATCATTGACATATTATACTTGTATCCTAGTAAAGTGATGGAAACTTTACTAGGTTTCTGAGGGGATGAAGAGATAATACGAAAGTCATGATTTTCAACTTTGTACCATTTATCCACACTTGTACACGTTAACGAGCACTTAACATTTAATAATCCACCATTATTACACATTAACACTCGAAGAAACACAAATTTTGGAAAATAATAAAAATCCACAACATGATCTTTACGAATTTTCCCGCCAACCCATATAATTTTCATTCGCGCCAGTGTTGTCAGGTCCGATTTTCAAAGTCCGGGAGGCTTATTATGAACAAAGCGTATTGATGAAAGATGGAAAAAATCGGTAGATTTCGTTTCCAAAAAAAAACGAAGTTTTTGAAGTAATTCCGGTATTATATTTTGCTATCATTCCAACTGTAATATTAAAATCAAAGCAGTTTGATATTTTACTGCACTGTGTTGACGGAAATATTCAGGGCAGCAACTTATCCGTTTGTTTCTTTGCATGCAGTTTTTTTGCCAGGTTTTGATCTTATTCCTATTATTGGGCTTTAAACAGGGATTGTAAAAAATCGGTAGATTTTTGTGGAAAATCGGGAGATCGGGAGATTTTTAGGAAAATCTGTGAATCTCCCGGAAAATCGGGTGACCTGGCAACAGTGATTCGCGCTAATTCATCCGAGCGCGGTTGTTGTTCTATTTACAAAGTTTTGAAAAAAATAAAAATAAAAATTGGATACAAAGATCACCGTGGAGCGATAAGACCGCCAGTTGTACACTAGCGCATAAGTAGTTATTTAAGAAATTAATATAATCTTGTTGTGCAATAAAGAGGATTTGTATTGTATTGTATTGTACTAAACTGTTGGATATTACTGGCCTGTTATTTGGATGCGTACGGAAAAGAGCCGATTAATGTATTCTTTTTTTTTTAAACGACTTCAAAAAAAGGAGGAGGTTATGTAATCCGCGGTTTTTTTTTTTTTTTTCTTGTATGTACACCGATTACTCCGAGATTTGTAGGCCGATTTACGTGGTTGTTTTTTTTATTTGGTAGAGGAAGCCCGCGCGGTGGTCCTATATAAATTTTATCGACTTAGGTTGAGTAGTTTTTTAACCAGCTTCAATAAATCAGTTTATTTTAGCTTCGCCTATCTAGACGATCTGCTCATTGGTTCGTTTTTCTGAGAATTCTTGGCCGATATGCGTGTTTTTTTTTTCACGATAGTGATTGGACGTTTGGAACAACATGAGCGAGACCTTTGCCCAGCAGTGGGATAGCAAAGGTTAATAAAAAATATTAATCTCAAATTGTTTATATAAACATTTATGAATCAACCCTCGCAATTATCAACTAAAAAGTATGAAATAAAAACTTTTTAACAAAAAATAAAACCGACTTCAAAAACTTTAACTAAAAAGTAAAAAATAATCCTTGTATTTATTTCAAAATCTTAACATAAACCAACATTTTGACGGCGACACCGGCGTGGACCACAAGAGTTCCCAGAGCTCCTCTATTTTGTGCTGAAGTCAGCCTCCGTGTGGTTTAAGTCGGTAGGAGTCAAACATAACCCTACGCCTTCCCCAGACGAAGGGTATCCAAGAGATTTTCCATTCGTAAACCCAAAAGGTAGCTAAGTCAATGTTAATGACCTGTGGTAATGACAACAGGTTTTCAATCGCCATTTATCACTTTAAACTACCGGTAATAGAATACATGTTTGCGATTCGTCATATAGACATTCAATTAATTTATTATCTCTGATAACTTAACAAGAGAGAGCATAAAGTCCCTAGCGTGTTAAAGAAATAATCCGTATATTTTCTACATAGAATCACAGACAGGTACATTCAAGCGCATATGGTAAGAAAAGAGGTCGTCGCTTCTCGAACCCTCTCCGCCTCCTTCGCGAGTATCACATCCTCGCAGGAGTCGACGCCTTCCTAAGCGCTCTCGTCCCCGACTATGGATAGCGCCATGGCCGTAAGCGAGAGATATTTTAAGATTTAATTTAAGCTTTAGTTCATCACGCTGCGCACTGGCTTGGTGAGGGTTGAGGGGTTGACGGACTGCGCAATGCTTTTGCAACAAACTGATGTTTGTACTTTACGTCTCCACTTATTTGCTATTGTTTTTGGGGAATTTTACTTGATACTGGATGCGAATACAGACAAATCTCACAACACCGGAATAATAAATCTGTAAGCCGCAGGGAGTCGAACCAAGACTGGAAGTGACTAAAGCTAAGCGTACAGCCACTGTACCTACCAATAGAATAATAGTCCATGCAAGATAGGTGTGACGAAAGAGAATAGAAAATTATGTCCAGTGAAACCGGCACTTATTGATTAAAGACAGAACATGCTTATAGTAGTACTATTAGGTATTTTGTGCTTATAGTTAAAAGTTTTTACTTAGTCGTGAAGTAATCTGCTATCATGCTATCTGTTTATGGAGACCACAGGTACTTTCTCTACGTGTGGTGACGAATCAAGTGATGGTTGAATTCAGGCGTTGAAGTACTTCTACAGCTACATCCAAAGGAATTTTTTTATTTTATTTCCTTCCATAAGAAAAAAAATATTTTACCAGAATGCTCCTATTCTGGGGTACATTCCCTGGTACATATCTTCACATGCAACCCAGATCCGGAGCTATAATCTGTAGAACAAACATCCACGTTCTTTTCAGGAAACGAACCCGTGACACGTTGTACCAGGCCCCTCAGAAAGTATTGCGAAAAAAAGTTTTTATATATGGGAGACTGACCAGTTATAATGTTTTTCGAAAATATGATTATTTATAAGTAAAAATAAGTAAGTTCCAATTTCAAAATTTCCCTCCACATTTTTTGCGAGTTAATTCAAAGTATTGTGTCTCACTGAAATATGGATCTGCGCCGGGAACATTTTAGAGCTATGATTTTATACGATTTCAAGTGTCGCCTGAAACCGGATGAATCGTACGATAGACTTCAAATGGCATTCATGGATGAAGGCTCTTCCAAGGCAACCGTGTATCGTTGGTATAACGAATTCAAGCGCGGTCGACCAACTTTGGGGGATGACGAAAGAAGCGGTCGCCCTTTGACGGCTGTTACCGAAGAAAACGTGCTAGCAGTGAAAAATTTAATCCAAGACAATAGGCGAATTACATATCAGGAGATTCAACACATATTGAAGATTGGATCGGGAAGCGTTCACGAGATTCTACACAGCCATCTTCGCGTGAGGAGGATAGTATCACGCTGGGTGCCGCACAACCTCACCGATGCTCAGAAGCAGGCCCGGGTGGAATGGTGCCGTGATATGCTTAACAAATTTGAAACAGGCTCGTCTCGGCGTGTTTACGACATCGTTACAGGTGATGAGTCCTGGATTTATCAATACGACCCAGAAACCAAGCGCCAGTCGACTGTTTGGGTGTTTCAAAATGAGCCAACGCCTGCCAAAGTGAAGCGATCTAGAAGCGGGGGTAAGATTTTGATCGCTAGCTTTTTTAATTTGACTGGCCACTTGGTATCAATTCCCTTACGGGATCAAAGAAGCATTAATGCCGAATGGTATACTACCAAATGTTTGCCAGAAGTTTTCTCTGTTATAAGCAACAAGCGACCAAACACAGGGCTCCGCGGGCTACTGCTCCACCACGACAATGCACCTGCACACACCGCACTCAAAACGAGGAACTTCCTGGACAGCACGCCAGTCAAACTCCTGGGTCACCCTCCTTACAGCCCTGATCTAGCACCGTGTGACTTCTTTTTATTCCCAAAAATAAAAAATCAGCTCTAAGGGATACAATTTTCGTCGCCGGAAGATGCGCTGGCTGCGTTCGAGCAGGCTGTAAACGACGTGTCTGCGGCGGACTGGAAAAAGTGTTTTGAAAACTGGTTTAGGCGCATGAATCTTTGTATAGAGGCTGGTGGAAAGTACTTTGAAAAGATTTGATAAAAATATATGTACGTATAGAACAATTTTTTTTAGTTTCGCAAAACTTTCTGAGTGTCCCACGTACAAAAGCCAAGTGCTGAGCCGCTTCACCAGTCGTGTCGTCAATCCAAATCGGAAATCACTGAGAATTAGAACACAGGATAGAAAATAGTACTTTGGCTGCCAAGAGTTGGGGGACTCGAGGCATCCATTAAGTGACCCTTGGGAGGACAGCAGCACGTGGTGGTAGAGTGCTGCTGTTGGGGAAACCTTGTTGTTTCCCCGGGACGTGACAAAGGCGTAGGCTGGAGGGGCACCGACGCGGTCCACTGGGGTTCCCGGAGGTCCTCTATTTTGTGCAGAGGATGGCCACCGTGTGGTTTTAGTAGGTAAGAGTCCGACATACCCCTCCGCCCTCCCCAGACGGAGGGTATCCATGAGGATTTCCACTCGAAACAAAATAAAAACAAAAAAGGATGCGTTTGTGTTAGAGCGGTGACGTAATTTTTTCGTAAGTAAGTAAGTAAGTAAACTTTATTGTTTCTGATTGAGTGGTTACAGTTGTTATACATTTTGATAGTGCTAGATACATCAATCAGCCCATTTTTGGCACATTTTGCCATTGATTTATATTTTCCCGCTCCGCTCGTCTTCACGTCAATGGATACGCACCCTTAGGCAGTTACTAAATAGCTTTATAAAGCCCTAACTAATTTAATTGAATCATAATAATACACTACTTACCCGCCCCGGACTGCCTTGTTGGTCTAGTGGTCGCAAGTGCGAATGCTGAGCGTGCAATGAGGTCCTGGGTTCGATTTCCAGGTCTGACAAAATGTTTTTGGAAGCGAACGTCATACTTAGCAGTTCTCGTAGCCCAACCATCCAAAAGAAGGCACACGGCGAAGTCTTTAGTGGTTGCGAGACTCACATAACCACACCACCTCCTGCCGGTGGTGTACAAGCGATAGGCATTTTGTCCGCTTAAAAAAGGATCAATATGCAGCGGCCTTAAGGCCCGTACAAACCAAAAGCAGGTCAGTAGCAGCGGCACGGCATTAGCAGCGCGGTAGACGTCACACTGAAAAGGTAGAGTCGGTTGTCAAACAATACAACTGCCTTGTAACCGCTTTGTCGTCACACTAACGCGTCGCGCCGCTCCTGCCCGCTGCCTGGTTTGTCACCGAGGGTCTAGAGCAAAGAAGAAGGGGCGCAGTTTGCCGCGCTAATATTGGGTGCGTGGTATTTCCACAGACTAGTAAGCCTCGGTCTGTGAGTATTTCATATCATTACTTGAATAACAACTTGCACGGGCCCGCCTTCAACCTGCTACTCACCTGCAGGGCAATTGTGTAACTGCATCGCAATCAACAAAATGACAATTTTTAACGTTTGAATCCGGAAAAATGATATAATTCGAATTGCGTAACTACAAAACTGTTGATTACGATGTCGGAGAGATTCATCATGAAATTGAATGAATGATAAAGCTTAAAATGAATACTTGCAGCAGCTTACATGCATAAAGAAACGTTATCTAACATGCATGAGGTCATTTACATCGCAATGGATTTCCCTCCTGACGTCATTTACTTCATAATGAAGTCCCTCTATGTCGTTACACAATTCCAATGTTTGATTGCGATGTTATCAACATCGTCTTCAATTTTACATCAAAATTGAACTGTCAAATGAGTTACACAATTGCCCTGCTGCTTTTGGTCTGTACGGGCCTTTAGACAGAAGGGCCTTCTAAAGAAAACTGACATCCTTTTTCTGAAGAAAGTTGCAGTTACACCATTTCCTCCACGTTAAATAAAGCTACGTATGTACTTGTATTTACATTACCTAACTCCGACTTGCAGTCTAAATCCCTATTCAAATTTTCCCTGTCCATTACACGGGATGTTACCAGCGTTTAATTCCAACAAATACATTTCCCTAGACATATTCACAATGCAGCTTTAGCTCTTAGTTTATTTCTACAATGTCCGTCGGAAAGAGAGAGTCCAAATGTGACAACCCTGTTTCATTTTTAGGGGACCGTGAAACAATTTTTATGTTGGATGTTAATAATTGTAGAGATATTCATACCATTTCATTTATTTTGTAAAGCCAATTTACACGTTAATGTTAAATACATAATCATCATTTCAGCCGAAAAACGTCCACTCCTGGACAAAGGCCTACCCCAAAGGGAGGGATATGCCATAATCGCCACGCTTGGCAGGCTGGTTGGTGACCGCAGTTCGTTGTTTAAATACTCAGAGAACGCTGCTGCCCATCCTCTGGTGAATCTCTTAGTCGCCTTAGTCGTTAAATACATAATTATAATAATCAATCATCAAAAAATACAAAAAAAAAAACATAAATTAAAATGTCTTAGTAATAATGTCAAATTTAAATTTCTAATTAATGACAATCATAGACAAAAACCATATTATGTTACAAATAAAATTATATTCAAGGCAAGCTTTTATAAGACATTGAAATGGTACTGTAACCCAAACTCGGTGTGTCAACGGTAACTACAGCAGAGATCCTGTGACCACCTTCCGGCTCCATTTAAGCAGTTAACTTTGCCCATAATAACTTCAATATCATCTAGGCTGTTGCCTTAATGGTACCGCAAGTCGGTTTGCTAAACTGAGACATGAAGATGAAGTCTCATGTGATTATAATTTCACCGGCACCCGTACCCTTCAGACCGAAACACAGCAATGCAAGCATCACTATTTGGCGGAGTAGTAGGTACGGTGGTAGGTAGTACTTCTTCGGACGAACTTCCATCATCACAATAGCTCTTAAGCACCATAATATTCCATAATATTGCATTGTCATTGGATTTACATATGTGTATACCAAATTTCAGTCAATTCTGATATCGGGAACTGGTTTAAATTTGGCTTGCAAAATTTGACCTAATACAGCTAACAAACATTGCAAGTTAAAAAGCTTGTAATTAAAAAAGAAAAACGCTATAATATTTCCCCTCATATTTTTACAGTACCCTCTTAATCACGGCCGCCAGTGTACACTATCACGCGTCGGGATTAACACTTGAAATGCAAATAAGGCCATGTATAATACACACGCGCGATACGCTAGAATTAATTCTGTCTAATTTCGCATAATTGCGCGACCAAAGGATTTTAACCCCGCTTAGTACGAATAAGCTGCACAAAATTGTTTCATTCTTATCTTTAAATGTGTAATAGGAATGATTGAAGGGCGTGTGGGTGGAGATAGTGGGATTTTCGTGGTTTTATTGAGAATAACGTTTACTGTTTGTATGTGATATTTTATTTTATGAATTTGAAGTTTTATTAAGCATAGTAAAAAAAAAACGAGTGAGCCTTACAGTAGTCGCATATGATGTGTAACATCTGTCATCCCACACCCATCTCTGCAACTCACGAAATCGTTAAAATTAAATTAAAATTACCTACCTATAAATATTTAAGAAATTATCCGCGTATTGTTTTTTAAATCTAAATTTAATTTCCAACACAATCTGACACTGGCCAGATGAGGTTTATAATTAAATAAGTTTAACTGGTTTACATCGCGTATAATATTGAAATAGGTTTTCCTGACGTTTCGAAAGCTTTGCATCGTCCGTTGTCGCAGAAAGACTAGATGACAAGCCTCTTTACAGAAATTTCTAAAAAAATATTTTAATTTACCGTACAATTTTGAGTACTGCATACATCGAAACGATTTTAAGTAATATAAATTGTACGGTAGATTAAAATATTTTTCTCCCACTCGCTCAAAAATTGGTTTACTATTAAAAAAAAAAGAATATATCAATCGGCTCTGTTCCATACGCAACGAAATAACAGGCCAGTAATATCTAACATGACAATAATAGAAATTGCTGGAGAGTTTTAATTTTTTAATCAAATTATGCTACCGAGGTTTTTAAGTACACACTTACATAAATTAAGTGTTTTTAGGTACAAAATATTTATCATTATAAAGGCTGAATGCGCATTTTTTTTTTTCAAAGCTTTGAAAATAGAACAAGTACCGCGCGCGGACGATTTGGCGCGAATGAAAATTAGATAGGTACCTACTATTGAATTAATTTGTGTATTGTTTCCTCGCAAATGAGAGAAAATTACTAAACAAGTCTCGGCCCAAATAGCAATTAACAGCCTCGTTTAGTTAAAAAGGACTCTGCTGGCACCAAATCCTTTTAAAATTACTTGGGAAGTAGGTACTCGGCATCGCCTCGTACTTCCAATATTACTCGGCCGTCAATTGCTTCATTTCAGGCCTCAACAATAATGTTATATATTTAGAAATATCTATAAAGACGCTTTTCATCTTAGTTTTCCTGCGACCACGAACGCTGCAAAGCTTTCAAAACGTCAGGAAAACCAATTTAAATAATATAAGCGATGTAATCCGGCTAAGCTTGTTTTATTATAATGTGTAGTGATCGCAAAAACCTAAGAAATTATCAGATGAGGTTTATTTTAGTAATCAAAAGAAGCTAGAAAGCGATGAATATACCACCTACTTAGAAATATTTTAATCGAAAAACACATTGACAACCGACTGACAGAATATCAACAGACGGGTCAATGACATCAGTATTGGTCAAATCAAATAGCGCGCGCTCAAAGACATTTCCATACTGACGTAAGTATAATACCTTTATGCGCGCGCTTCCCCGGCTTCCTGTAACACACTTCCATCCCTTTTCACAAAATCACTCCCACAGATTGCAGAAAAGCGAGAGGAAAGATGTTTACATCAAAAACTTCAAGTTAATAAAAGTTAACGATTTAAATTGTGGAAAGGAAAAATCGCTCACGAGCAGGATTCGAACCTGCGACTCCTGGCTCATGGCTCCTGGCTCCTGGTTTTCATTTCGCATGCGTAAAATGCGTTAAAAATAATAAATAATTAATAAAAGTTTTTAAACTTTCGCGAATTTCACTCGTGTTGAACAATTTTTTTCAAGTTAATAATTTAAAACTTTCTTTAGTTGCTAAACATAATTTCAATTCTTTTAGTTTTCGGTAAATGGCCATTTTTCAAGTTCAAACCCTGCATTGATATATATAAAAGAAGTTTATTAAAAGAAAAATAATGCGGGTATACAATCAGCCGTAAAAATCATCAGAACGCGTTTTCAGGATTCACTTGACACGATTGGCTCAGTGTCTGAGTGATCGGTTTCCGCGTTAAGAATCATCGCAGGTTAGATTCTGTGTGCATGTGAGATTTGTGTATAAACGCACCCACGAAACAGGAGAAATCTTTAGGTGGGGGAATGTTGCTTTTTAATATTTTGTCCTCAAATATTATCATTGGATTTCAGGAAACAGTACAATCAGCACAGTGCTAGGCTGATTAGCTAGCGAGAAGCGAATAAAAGTAATCACAAAACGAATGATCATGGATTGGCAGAAACATCAAA
This sequence comes from Asteroscopus sphinx, assembly GCA_949699075.1. NCBI lineage: Eukaryota > Metazoa > Arthropoda > Insecta > Lepidoptera > Noctuidae > Asteroscopus > Asteroscopus sphinx. Next base: position 22,373,778 of record OX453013.1, read on the forward strand.
CATGTACGGTCGACCGCACGTCGGTGGTAACACTTTGACATTAGCAGCATCTTTATTTCGTAAGCAGTAAGGCCGGTTTTCGAACTGAAGTGTTACCACTTTCATACAGTCGACTGTACACGTAATGATAATATTTGCGATTCTAAGATAAAATCAATGTGATGTCTCGTTGATTGCTTGTGTAATGGTCACGCATTTGAAAAAACATTTTTAAACGATAATTAATTGTATTGGCATGTTAGCTATTTTGCTACGTGTTAAATCGATTCATCACAAATTTTTATCGCATATTGCGTGTTGGGACTTCCACTTTGTCTTGTGAGTAAAGAATGGTGCAAGATTCTTTTTAGTAGCTCAGTTGCCAAGTGTAAGGTTGCAGGTTTGATTGCCAGGCCGGTTAATGTGATTTTTATGGGTAGAGAATAATAAAAGGCAGTCAAAGTGGAAGTCAAAAGTTTTTATTTCGAAAAAGCATTTACATGAACTTTCAAAACGTTAATTATTAAACTAGTAGCACGGTTCCAAAAAGTTGGTCCTATGTAGAAGAGCAGGCAAGAAACTCCATGGAAATACTCTTTTCAAAAAACAATATTATAGGCATAAGGTTGGTTCTAGCTTATTAAATACAAAATATTTTTTTATTAATTACTTTTAGCAGCTAGAGAAATTCTAATTATTAAAAACGAAAGGTGCGATAGTCTACCAATAAATAAAAAATAAATAATGATTGTTACACTATTAGATTAATAAATATAACGAAAACTTTTTGTGAATTTCGTTTTTGCTCTCCTGAAAAACTTGATTTTCTTAGATACGACCTAATGCATCTAGTGTCGAGATTAATAATGAATGGTACAATGGTTTGTTACATGTTTCGAAATAATTGTGTGAGACGACGTCTGTGGTATAGTGGTTCGAGTGTCTAAATGCTGATCACGAGGTCGTGGGTTCGATTCCCACAGGACACAAATATTTATGTGATGAACATAAGTGTTTGTGTTGGTCTGGGTGTTTCTCATGTATTATAAGTATGTACGTGGGACACTCAGAAAGTTTTGCGAAACTAAAAAAAATTGTTCTATACGTACATATATTTTTATCAAATCTTTTCAAAGTACTTTCCACCAGCCTCTATACAAAGATTCATGCGCCTAAACCAGTTTTCAAAACACTTTTTCCAGTCCGCCGCAGACACCTCGTTTACAGCCTGCTCGAACGCAGCCAGCGCATCTTCCGGCGACGAAAATTGTATCCCTTTGAGCTGATTTTTTATTTTTGGGAATAAAAAGAAGTCACACGGTGCTAGATCAGGGCTGTAAGGAGGGTGACCCAGGAGTTTGACTGGCGTGCTGTCCAGGAAGTCCCTCGTTTTGAGTGCGGTGTGCGCAGGTGCATTGTCGTGGTGGAGCAGTAGCCCGCGGAGCCCTGTGTTTGGTCGCTTGTTGCTTATAACAGAGAAAACTTCTGGCAAACATTTGGTAGTATACCATTCGGCATTAATGCTTCTTTGATCCCGTAAGGGAATTGATACCAAGTGGCCAGTCAAATTAAAAAAGCTAGCGATCAAAATCTTACCCCCGCTTCTAGATCGCTTCACTTTGGTAGGCGTTGGCTCATTTTGAAACACCCAAACAGTCGACTGGCGCTTGGTTTCTGGGTCGTATTGATAAATCCAGGACTCATCACCTGTAACGATGTCGTAAACACGCCGAGACGAGCCTGCTTCAAATTTGTTAAGCATATCACGGCACCATTCCACCCGGGCCTGCTTCTGAGCATCGGTGAGGTTGTGCGGCACCCAGCGTGATACTATCCTCCTCACGCGAAGATGGCTGTGTAGAATCTCGTGAACGCTTCCCGATCCAATCTTCAATATGTGTTGAATCTCCTGATATGTAATTCGCCTATTGTCTTGGATTAAATTTTTCACTGCTAGCACGTTTTCTTCGGTAACAGCCGTCAAAGGGCGACCGCTTCTTTCGACATCCCCCAAAGTTGGTCGACCGCGCTTGAATTCGTTATACCAACGATACACGGTTGCCTTGGAAGGGCCTTCATCCATGAATGCCATTTGAAGTCTATCGTACGATTCATCCGGTTTCAGGCGACACTTGAAATCGTATAAAATCATAGCTCTAAAATGTTCCCGGCGCAGATCCATATTTCAGTGAGACACAATACTTTGAATTAACTCGCAAAAAATGTGGAGAGAAATTTTGAAATTGGAACTTACTTATTTTTACTTATAAATAATCATATTTTCGAAAAACATTATAACTGGCCAGTCTCCCATATATAAAAACTTTTTTTCGCAATACTTTCTGAGGGGCCTGGTTTTTACAAAAAATCAAGTATACAAGTATTATACCCATAGTACAAGCTCTGCTTAGTTTGGGACTAGATGGTGCTGCGTAAAATGTCCCAAAATATTTACTTATTTTATTTAATATTGTAGGTTTAACATATAAACATGGTGAAATAAAGGTGGCAAAAACTATAAAAAATTTGTTACTGCGTGATGCTCCATAATAAACAAGTCGAAACAATTAAATCTCCCATAGAATCACCAAAACAGCCTTAAATTTAACTGATTGATCTTTCTACTAAAGTATCGTAATGGAAAATTTGAAAGCGTGTCATGGTTAAAATGTTAGGTAGAAATATGGCGTGTTGGAAACTTAGCCATAAATATTAATAGATAAATAACGTTTATGAACCGTAGACAATATTAAAAAGTCACGTATGGTTATTGTTGTAAAAGTTTTAAAGATGGGAACTTAGGTGTATGATGATGTGGGGATTTTATCAACTGAAATAGTTTTGAATATGAAGGGGTGGTGTTATAATCCATTCTAATTTATAAACATAACATAACAACAACAAAAAAAATCATTATGAATATTTTTTCTTTCTTTCTAAATGCGACTTCTAGTTAAGAAGTAATAATAATAATGTCTTCCCGGCTGAATTTCGGTTACGGCCGCCGATTTTTACGGAGTCTGGCCACTGCGCGGGACATATTATAGTGCACACAAGTGTGCGCAAACACAGGTGCAATCTATCCCCTCAATTACATAATCCGATAGGACGAGAATTCGATACGACCGGAGAAAGATCAGGGCAAGACCGAATGGCGCAAGACCAAGGCTTTACGTGCTTCCTGATTCCGGGCTGCTCCGAGTAATTTTCTTGACAGAAAAATCCCAATAACACTTTTTGCCCGACCCGGGATTCGAACCCTGGACCTCACGCTTAGCAGACCACTAAACCAAAGAGTCAGTCAGTTAGGTATAAGCAAGTGACATAATTATAGTACCCTGCGACTGCAGTATAATAATGCGTTTAGCGATCTCTCGCTACCAGCCGTGGTTCTGTCCATGGCCAGAAGCATAGCCATGGCTAGGAGCATGAGTGTTTAGAAAGGAGTCGTCTCCTTCAGCGAGGAGGCGATGCTAGCAAATGAGGCGGCGGAGAGGATTTGGGTGTTGACGACCACTCATAGGAGAGGGATCGGGCACCATAAGAGCGCGTACGCAGACCTCCAGCCATCCTAGGTCAACCAGACAAGGCTCCTGACCGTGGCACATTGTGTTACGCGCGCGCAAGTTAGGAGGAGGGTACTATTGGAAAATAGAGGCAATAATGAGAGTAGCAGTGTTCAGATAGTTGCTATATTTATTAATGGTTTTACATTTTTTACACAAGTGACATGATATGAACAAAAGCCATTACTATATTAATTTTAAATCAGTGACAGCCATGTGTAAGTATGATTACTATATTCATACAGGCCAGTGCATACATATATGCGACCTCCAATAGGTACGTCCGATGTTGAAGCCGCACAGGGAGAATGGGCTCACCTAATGCAAACTGGGTCCTGTCGGCCATGGCTGTCGGCGAATACAGAACGTATATCCCACGCCTCCACTTAAGGTAGTTAGAGGAACACCATAGTGGTTTTAGTTGGTGTGATTCCGACACTAGCTCTGCCTTCCCCGGGCGGAGTGCGTCCATGAGGATTTACCGATGAAAAAACAAAAACAAAAAGGATGCTGGCGGGGTTGCCGCGTTTGCTGAGGCGAGGGTTGATGATTTTTCTCGATCGATGCGTCTATATCATTCGTAGAATGCGCGCTAGCACCCACAGCATGCTGAGCACATTATACAAAATCTCGTTGTTCTTCTGTTTTTTTAAATCAAATCAAATCATTTATTCGCCACAAGATATCGTGTACAAAGATATAACAATTAATTACGAGTCCGTCATATCTTGCCTTACTAATACCACAAACTCTAAGGAACTCTAGCTCTGCTCTTACTACCTATATGTATTTTTAATTAAGTCTAGTCCTTACCTCTTCTTGCTGATATTGGATGCTTTGACATCAGAAATCCAGGAAGAGGCACCCTGGTGCATGTTGTTTGCTGACGACATTGTCCTTGTTGGTGAAGATGGACTTGAGGTCCAGAGTAGATTGGCAAAATGGCAACAAAATCTGGAGAATGTTGGCTTGAAAATCAGCAGAACTAAAACGGAATACATGTTCTGCGATTTCGGCGGTCTTTCCGGTTTTGTTGCTATTGCGCTAGATGGCGTGCCCTTGCCAGTCTGCTCCGAAAGCGAAATAGACCGGACTGTCAAGCACCGAATTAACACAGGATGGTTGAAATGGCGGCAGGTCACGGGAACTACATGTGACTCCCGAATTCCTCTTAAACTGAAGGGGAAACTCTATAAGACCATGATAAGACCTGCTGTCCTGTATGGATCGGAATGTTGGGCTACGAAAGGAATTAATGAAAGGCAAGTGCATGCAGCTGAGATGAGAATGTTAAGAGGAATGTGTGGTGTAACGAGAATGGATAGGAAAAGGAATGAATATGTAAGAGGGAGTCTGAAAGTGGCGCCAGTGACAGAGAAGTTAAGTAGCAGCAGACTATCATGGTATGGACATGTGATGAGGAGGAATGAGGAGCATGTTACGAGGAAAGTTTTAAGTATGAATGTTGATGGTTATAAGAAAAGAGGGAAACCGAAGAAAATATGGATGGATTGTGTGAAAGATGATATGAATTGAAAGAAAGTGTGTGTGTGTCCAGCAGTGGACGTCTTACGGCTGAAATGATGAATGATGAACACGGAGATGACGGCTGATAGAGATGTATGGAAGAAAAAAACATGATGCGCCGACCCCAAATAAATTGGGATAAGGGCAGGAGGATGATGATGATATATTTTAATCTACCGATCTTTGTTTTTTGAGTTCCTGATATCTTGGAACATAATTCCTTTTCTCTTCAACTTTGTAGACAGTATTAAGCAATCTAGATTTCAAATACTCCTACTCAGCACATACATAACTAACAAAAATCTACATCGAAGGCAGTAGAAGACGTGCTATAACGAATCTCCTTACATATACGAAATCGTTTCGGCTGTCCCAAGTCGACAGACAAAAGTTGTAATAGTCATAATTTAACAAAGCACTTATCTTTCTTTCTAAACGAATAGCAACTTTATGCAGGGAGAAATAACGAACGTGGAAATCGCAAAATTTCGATTGGAATTTATACAAAGCTTTTTTGTACTTGGCATAAGCGATAAAAGCTCTTATGATTACGAAGATAAGGTTGACGGTAATAGTAAATCTGAAACAATAAGTTAGGGAAATTTTGCGTCGGGCTTACCTCAAACCGCAGGCACCTGCTCGAGGGCTGACACCTTCAGTTATATGAGATATTGTTGTTAGAAGGGATTTCAAATACTTTTCGTACCTATTAAATGAGCGATTTCTTTGATCGTTTAATAATTTTAACACTTCTGCTTTTGTCTGTAATCCGAAAAAGGGATAACCCCGAGGGATATGTTAATGTTAAATTTGTAGTTCACTGACGAAATAATGGTTTTTAGCTTTACTGTGAAAAAAGAAACATATATTTACAGTTATTGAAAACAGAAGAGGGAAAATGTTGGGGCACTTGATAATACGATCATTTAATAAAAATTATTACAGAAGGGAAGATTGAGAAGAAACATGCATCAAGTAAAGGAAAAAAATAGATGTCATGTCCTGCTGCAACGTGCAACTAGAGCCTTACGTTTCAAAAGTGCCTGTAATTAGGATTATTTGAAATAAAAAAACATTGAATTTGAATTATCAGGAAGTCAAAGTGAGGCGGAAATAAAGCAGAGAAAGATGGAAAATACTCCACAGACAAGAGCCCAGTTCTTAAATTAATGATGATGATGTAAAGGACAACAAAAAATATCCCTCACTGGCTAAGAATAAACTGCCTTCCTGTGGGGATTCAGTCTGTCATAAATTGCTCCCTTCATGACTTAAACTAGGATTAAGAGACTTGTCATCAACTTGGAAAAGCTAAATTACCGTCTCGGGATTGAAACTAAGTATGAACTAACTTCTTAAACCCGAATTCTGTGTCATTTTGGAAGCGAAAAACATAGGCTCTATAACATGGTTGTTTAAAAAAGTACACTATGATTGTTTATATCAAGTTTTGACTCAATCCAGTCATGCAATAGGTAATATTCTCCCATACAAAACGTATAACCCTATTGCATCCTTTCCTAAGGGTAATTTTGGAAAGAGAATTCAAATTCATTAATTACTTTGAAGATTTTTTTTCCAAGTTTTGAGTGAATCTATCCAGGAGAAAAGATTTTTCATACAAACTCTAACAACCTCCTTCACTCTCTTAGGGTTGGAATTTCCAAAAACCCTTTCTTAGTTAGGTGCTTACGTTGCAAAACGTCTGAACTTCATGTTTCTAACTTAAGTAGTTTCAGCTTTGCGTTGATGAATCAGTCAGTCAATCAGGATATATCTCTTTATTGGTAAAGTATAGAAGGTTATCCTTCTTATAACCAAATAAAAATTACAATTACTAGAACACTTTCCAGCGTTAACTCCGAGTTTTGTAAAACAAAGGTATCTTCCGCCAAGAAACTTGCATCTAGATAGCTGATGCTGAAACGCTCCATCATGGTGAACCGTTTAATACGTAAATTGACTTGAATGTACATGTCTTCAACAATGTATGAGAAGCGTGCAAGCATTTAGAGTAAACGTGGAGTAAACGAGGAGTAAACGTTGACATTACACAAAGTTAGACAGGGCACGCATACGGCATACAGGACGTATCAAGGTGACACGAGTAGTTTGAGTCTTGTGAAATGCACGCGAACCGCATTTATAACATGCTAATTGGGGCCTTGACACCTACTTTGACTCATTGCACCAGTGCAATTTCCTTGATTACACAAGTTTACAAAATTTAATTTTCTGTCTGTTGCCGCGAACTTTGTGGTTGATACCGTTTCCTTATGACATATTATTTTCAAATCTGCCCTCAGAAATTTCTGTGCAGCTCAAATTACTTAATTTTTTGTTGTCCGATAACGTGCGTTTTGACATGAGTACATCTAGGAGAAGTTGTTTAAACAATCCAAATCATTTTTGCTACATATTGGGAGAATATATGTGTATATTTAAAATAAAAAAAATCGTAGTAAATACATGTGTTTTTTCTGGTTTGAATTTGGGTATCTGAAACTCAAAAACCAGATCCGAACAAAAAATTCTAAGTGTGTGTTTGAACTTCATCAACTCAGCCTATCGCAGTCCACTGCTGGACCCATGACGCAACTTGGGAGAGGCCCATGCCTCTCCCAAGTTGCGCCACAACACTCGGTCCTCCGCCTTCCACATCCAGTCCCCCCCAGCCACGTTCTTCAGGTCGTCGGTCCACCTGGCGGGGGGGCGCCCTACGCTTACCGATTCGCGGTCTCCACTCAAGGACTCGTCTGCTCCAGCGGCCATCGGTCCTTCGACAGACATGGCCAGCCCACTGCCACTTCAGCTTACTGATCCTACAAGCTATGTCGGTCACTCCGGTTCTTCTAAGAATATTCTCAAGGATGCGGTCAGTTACTGATCCTACAAGCTATGTCAGTCACTCCGGTTCTTATCCGGATGATCTCGTTTCGGGTTTTATCCATCAAAGAAACCCCAAGAATAGCTCGCTCCATAGCTCGTTGAGCGACTTTGAATTTGTGAACTAGCCCAACTGTCAGTGTCCACGTCTCGGCGCCGTAAGTCATGACTGGCAGAACGCACTGGTTGTAGACCTTTGTCTTCAAACTTTGCGGTATAGGTGACGAGAAGTGCGTTTGAACTTGTATACCGTATCATGTCGTCAGTAACAGCAAAAAAAATCCCGGCAACAGGTGCACTGTATCATTAAACGTACGTTAATTTAGAATTTGTGCCATAAATTGTGAGTAAAGTTTGATACGTACAGTCCAACAAAGCACGACTGCTTTGTTAGACTGCACGGCACGCCACACACTGGGAGTGCTTAGTTTGGGACACGCAGCGCCTTGACTTCATCGATGCAGTAGGCGGCAGTGATCTCTCGCTCCCGGCAGTGGTTCTGTCCATGGATGGAAGCAAGAGCGCTAAGGAAGCCGTCGTCTCATTCTACGAGGAGGTGATGCTCGCAAAGGAGGCGGCTGAGAGGGAGCGCGAGGCGACCACCTTTCTCCCATCCCGCAGGAGACGGACGGATCGTTGCAGGACGTACGTATCTCCAGCCACGATGGACTCGGGGTAGCCCGCTGCTTGACGAGTTAAGGCCTGTGATGGTGGTGCGTCGTGTCCCACGCGCACCAGTTGGAAGGAGAGGTCGGTCGACGCTAGGCTGCACTGCGAGAAGAGGATCGCCTCCCAGTGGTGAACCGGGACCTGTCGAAAATGGATGGAGACCGGAGATCGTATCTCATGCCCCCGGCCGAAGGATAGCAGAGAAACACTGTGGTGGTTTTAGTCGATAAGAGTCCGACACTAGCTCCGTCTCCCCAGTGGAGTGCGTCCATGAAGACTTCCCCACGTAAAAAAGGTACCTATAATAAAATTCATCACATACGAGTGAATCATAAACAACTCCAAACTACCTCTGTAGTAACAGTTCTCCATATTGAAACAGTCGCATTAAAATATTATCTACTAAGCTTAAAGTTTCCCGGTTCATTTCGGTGGATGGGTCATATTTTGCATAACTTTAGCCAGTGAACTTTTGGTTGGGGACCGCAGGTTACTGAAGTATAATGAGGCTTGGCACCTGATGTTGTTCGTCGATTTTATGTAGTTTTACAGTGTAATAAAGTTGGGGAAATATGTGTATATGTGTCAAACATGTTTTAGAGTCACGTCTGCATAGTTTTCTTGACTCTCCATTTTCAGTTTTGTAAAAGGAAGGACTAGCTGAGGATAGAAGTCGGTGGCGTACTATTGAAGAGGCCTATGTCCAGCAGTGGACTGTGAAAGGCTGATGATGATGAAAAGGAAGAAATCTAATCCAGGGGATAATCGTATTAGTATTATTAATTATCTAAGTTGAACCTCTGACAACCTCATTTTCTGACTAGTTCATTTTTGTCCAGCCGAAGGTTGCCTGGATGAAATAGCTGATCGCGTTATGGCCGCCAATTGTACAATTGAATTCTTATTCTTTATTGTACACCAGAAAAATACAGTATTAACTTACAAATAGAAATTACACATACAAAGGCGAGCTTAACTCAAAACTGAGCGATAGTGTAGAAAAGAGACAGCCAAGTTACAATCTACAATCGTCAATGCTAATAGAAAGCAATCAAAATGTACGGGATTGACATATCTCAACGAAAAAGTAATTCGTTGAAATATATCATTCCCATACATTTTGATCGTTTTCTCTTAGCGTGTTAGCGTTTACGATTGTAGATTGTCAAATTGGCTAGGGGGGCAGGTATTGTGTTTGTTTATTGTTATTGTTGCTTAAATGAATAATTTTCTGTGTAATAATTATGTTAAGGTGTACAAACAAAGCATACATATATTATATTATTAACACAAAACTGCAAACAGCATTCTGTTTACCAAAATACGTAAAAGTATTTTACCATGAGTATGCTGCTCTGCTACTCATTAGCAATCGAGCAACTAAATTCTTCAGTTTTGTTAAGGTTGACCTGCCGAATCAAAAGATAAATATATAACTTAAGTTGCTTTTATTATTACTTATTATCTGAGAAAAGAGGTCCTCTTTGAAAGCCCCTTTGTCACTGCGACCTACAAGATTGATTGTGACGCCTCTAGGAGCATATTATTTGCAAGTTGCCCAGTATCCCCCAAGCCCTTTCCATTATCGGACACCCAGACGCACGGCGATGTGCCACCGTTTGACCCGGAAAACATATGTTAAGCCGGTAACCCCATATTCTGTTGTGCATGATTAATCTTTAGATGAAATCCCCAACAATGTTCATTTACTTTTTTTAATGCTTTCGACATCATCATCATTATCATCATTTCAGCCGAAAGACGTCCATTGCTGGACATAGGCCTCCCCAAGCAGTTTGGGGGGATATGCCATAATCGCCACGCTTGCCATTAAATTATTATTTGTGTTTTGTAAGAGAAAAACTAAATTTATAGTTGAGATACGACCATGGCTGCCTTCCAGAATACTTATTAGTATACAAAATAAGGGTTTCCGGCTTAACATATCTGTTTCGCGTCGTCCAGTATAGTAGACATTTGTCATGCGTACCGGTAAAGAGTGGAATTCATTGCAATCTGTGTTTCCCGAGAAGTATATAAGTAGTAAACCCAAACCTATTAAAAAAAAGCATAGTCTGTTTCCTTTTATCTACTCACTCAAGACCAATAGAGTGAAAGTCAAAGTCCACAAATTCAAAGGTGCAGTCAACAAGCGCATAAATCGACACCACAAATATTTAGCTGCCCTAAAAGGTGATAAATTTTGTGAAGTAATACCTGCCAGTAGTGGCAATACATTTGAAGGAGGAGGGCGTGTCGATAGCTCTCCATGGATTTATGTCAAATTACCTATCCCATAGCATCGCCATAGCCCAATGACCTCGTTTGTGTTGGGCGGGGCGGAAGTGATGAACTGGTGGGATTAAGCTTTTAGATAAAACAAAGAAATTTAAATTGATAAAACAAAAAAATATTGTGGTGTAGTCCGCCTAAAATATTGTTTGAAAGCTGACATTTGACCACCGTCAGGAAATCGCGGGTGGTGGCAGACTGGTAGATAACTTTTTGAAACCATGACAAAGAAAGACGTACCAAGTGGATGTTAATTTCGATATCACGAGCAGCGTTCACGGTAGCTTAGTGGCTAAAGCACTGGCGTACTGAGCCAGAAGTCGCAGGAGTCGTTCGAATCCTGCTCGTGAGCGATTTTTTCCTTCCAAAATTTAAATCTTCATAACAAAGAAGTTTTCGAACCACTCCAAAATTTTACGTTCTAGCTCTAAATTTTACGCTCGCAACGTGAGCAACTCCAGCACGCTGGAACGCAGAACACGAATGTGGAACGCCTGAATGCTTGACCGCCTTCTGTCTACGAAATCCCTCAACGTTTAATTTCGCCTCTTGTATAATCTTTATCTATACTTCTATATTAATATTATACAACGTTACTTTTTGTTTGATCTGAAGAACGTGGCTGGGGGGGGACTGGATGCGGAAGGCAGAGGACCGAGTGTTGTGGCGCGACTTGGGAGATGCCTATGTCCAGCAGTGGACTGCGATAGGCTGAGTTGACAACTTTTTGTTTAAGCAATTTGAGAAACCAGTTTTTTCAGAATCATCAGGAGTATCAATTAGAATAGTTTTTGTACCATGTTACATTTTAACCAAAAAATATTTTTGAAACTCAATTTGATTATTATGGTCAAATTCTATAGGTCCTGTAGATCCAGGAAGTTCGTCTCGATTAGTTTCCGTGAATCAGGTAGTCCCTGCATGACATTCTTCACTTTATCCGCTACCAACTGGGGACTTTCAGTGGCTATAAAAGCGTGTAATTTTGTGATTCAGAAAAAAAACATCCTAACAGATTCTCCTCGTGATTCTGAAAAAACTAGTTTCTCAAATTGCGTAAAGAAAAAGTAACGTTGTATAGAGTAATGATTTGTTTGTTTGTTTGTAATCGATAAACTCTGAAACTACCTTACCTACTGAACCGATATTAATAATTCTTTCACCATTAGAAAGCTACTTTATCCAGAAGTACCATAGGCTATATTTTATTTCAGCACGCGGGCAAAACCGCGGGAAATGTCTAGTACTTTATAATTAAAGTACCTACCACCACCGTGCCTACTTCTCCGACAAATAGTGATGCTTGCATTGCTGTGTTTCGGTCTGAAGGGTATGGGTGCCGGTGAAATTACAATCACATGAGACTTTCCATCTTCATGTCTCAGTTTGGCGAACCGACTTGCGGTACCATTTAGGCAACAGCCTAGGTGGTATTGAAGTTGTCATGGGCAAAGGTAACCGCTTAACATCAGGTGGGCCTTTAGCTCGTATCGCCAACCTATACTATAAAAAATAAATTAGATATCGTTAGCGTTACCGCTGATCGCTGACCGCTTACGGCTTAAAATTGTGCAAACACGCCGAATCCACTTTTTCATTTATTGCTACGAAGGATGATGATTTATGTAATACCTACACCCTAGGTTTTATTAGCTAAATGTAACGAAATTCTTCAAAGGGATCTCGTAAAGTTTTTTATTATTAGGTACCATTTCCGCCACCGGCGCTCTTCGTAATAAAATCGCGGGTGTATTATTATGTGTTCATTTGGTTGGTATTATTTTCTGAATTGTACCTAAATAATTTTAGCAAGTCTCCTTGTTTGCAGTTCTTTCTTTTCATGTTCACTGGGGTGATAAGTAGAAACCTACCCCAAGGCTTAGGACAAGGCTATAAGGGGTGCTGGCCAGAAAACCTCTACGTGTGCCTGACGGCTGCTTGTCCTTCTGGACACGTCTGGAGGGATCGGCAGTTGTTTGGCCGGTGCATCCTGGGCACGGGCAATAAAATCCTGCCGAGGGATTAACCTTCGGGGGATTTTATTGCCTGTGGCGAATATTCTGGCGCGGGAGGGGCCCGTTCTGGGCCAGTAGGGAGTTGCTCCACGTGTCCCTCTGATATCAGCAGAGGGCACAGTGGAGGAGCAGGGGCGGGCCCGGTGTGCACTCACCCTGCCACTGGGCAGGCAGCGGGGGGACTGTCTTTCCCTGCCCCCGTCGATCTCGTAACCCCAGGAGTGCCCGCTGAGTAGTGTTCTCGCGCCTCTTGGGACCGAGGGTCTTGGCTTCACTGCCCGGACCGCGAGGAAGAAAACCTCTATAAAAAATTACGGGAGGTAGGGCCTGCGAGCAGCAGACTCGGGGTAGTCTGCTGCCCGACCAGCAGCTGGCGTAGCTGGCACAGCCGGCGTAGTTGGCGCAGCTGGTAAAAGCCCATGAGGTCAGGTGGCGTTCAGTGTTCCGTGTGCGCCACCTAGGAGGGTGCGGCCGACGTTAGGCCGCACGGGGAGAAGGGGCTCGCCTGCTTGTGGCGGGCCAGGACCTGTCGGGGGTGGTTGTGTGAATACTCACGGGCTCCCACGCCCCCGGCTAAGGTAGTTGAAGGAACACCGAGTGGTTTTAGTCGGTAAGAGTCCAACACTGGCTCCGCCTACCCGGGGCGGAGTGCGTCCATGAGGATTTCCCGACGGCAAAAAAAAAAGGACAAGGCTATAAGAACTACCGGTACCATGTCAAATGCAAAAGAGCCTGCGGAATGCATTGCCACTAAATAAATGTGAGGCGTGCACAACCACTACTGGTTTTTAAAAATTAGTAAAGGAACACTACTTTACAATTTTTTTCACTACTCAAATACTACACTATTATTTTAATATTTGTATTTATTAGTATATTTTATGATATATATTTCTTATACTTATTTAAGTAAATTCCATGTACCTACCTACTTTATATTATTATATTTAATAGCTGTGCCCGCGACTCCGTCCGCGTGGATGTCGGAAAATAAAATCGTGTCATATTTATGAACACTATGTCTTCTAATTAATATACCTACATGAGCGCCTACACAGACGATTACACTATTTACTTACCATACTATATTTTGTTTTTACAACCAACCGGCTAAGGTGATGGAATTTCATGGAATTAGCCCTAAACTCTTCTCATTCTGAGAAGACTCTCGTGCCCAGCAGTGGGAAGTAATCGGGCTGATTATGTTAAGTTATTCTATAACACTAACCACATCTCTTCTTATTCTGAGAAGAGGTCCGTGCCCAGCAGTGGGACTGTAATGAGCTGATAATGTTATATTATTCTATAATACCAACAATATCCAGTTATAAACTCTTCTCATTTTGAGAAGAGGGCCATTCCCAGCAATGGGACAGTAATGGGTTGACTACGTTATGTTATTCTATATTTTCTAGTTACTTCACTCTTCTCGTTCCGAGAACCACTAACCACATCTCTTCTTATTCCGAGAAGAGGTCCGTGCCCAGCAGTGGGGCAGTAGGTAATTGGCTGATTATGTTATGATAATCTATTAATGAGAATCAATATTGTTAAATATCCAGTTCCTTAACTCTTCTCATTCCAAGAAGAGGCCCATGCCCAGCAGCGGGACAGTGATGGGCTACCTATGTTATGTTATTCTATATTTTCTATAATACTAACACTATCTAGTTGTATTTTTAGGAACCTGCAAACAACCAACAATCATGACCTCTACTTTGTATGCAACTTAATACAATAGAGGGGTCAAGCTGTATCAATGGATCTACTCAACCGATTCAGATAAAACATACCCTATATTTTAAGTTAGACTAATACCAATACAAATGCTAAGTTTCATTACGATCCGTTCAGCCGTTTTCACGTGATGAGGTAACAAACAGACAGACAGACAGACAGACATAAATTTTTTAAACGATTGATTCGTGTTCTATTGCTTATTTCTAGTCCCCCTAGCCGGTTTTCGCGAAAAAAAACTCAATGTACAGACTTTTCGACCTTTACAGTTTTATTATAGTATAGATAGATGATATTATGTACGCAACGTACCTACTTTTACACCGTAACTACCCACGATCGGTTCACATTCTTCTAGTCCATCCAAAGATTGTCTGGAAGAGATTGCTTTGTGCGATAAGTCCGCCCATTGTAGGTACTTATATAATCTTTCTGTAAAGTACTGTCTTAGTTTTCGCTTGGTGTATGTACAATAAAGAATTTAATAAATAAATAGAGGTCCATGAATAACAGACACAAAATAGAGAAAATAAAGAAAATGTTTACATAGACCTAGAAATAAAAATATCACTATAGCACAGATAATATAATAACTATAGTAA
Organism: Asteroscopus sphinx; assembly: GCA_949699075.1. NCBI lineage: Eukaryota > Metazoa > Arthropoda > Insecta > Lepidoptera > Noctuidae > Asteroscopus > Asteroscopus sphinx. The sequence continues at coordinate 22,389,051 of OX453013.1, forward strand.
TTCACATATTTGCATACCCGTTACGAAAAAAATAAAAGGCAGCTCTATCTTTAATATTAAATCCACCATAAAATGGCACTGAGACACCATGAATACCGCGGCGGTCCCGTAGCTGATATTATACGAAAAAACCCTTCATTTACGATAAAGCAGCGCCTGAAGGTAGGATGCGAGCAATTTGCTATAAATCTAACGCGGATGAAAATCGTTTTAGGCGTTTTCAGGTTGCCTTTGTTTTTGCCTTAAAAAAGGCAGAGAGGTCTGGGAATTGTATGTTTTAGTATTCAACCAATCTGAGAGATAGGACTTGTTACATTCCCGAGAAAGGTTTTAGATAAAGAAAAATGTTGGTGATGAAGGTGAGGTATTTCGTAACAATCTAATTTATTATGTTTGCTGATAAGACCAAAGTACCTACCCACAGTCTGTTATTTTGCCTTAGTTGCGGCCATCCTTATTTTTTGAGGCTTTTAGAAAGATAATAACCAAACAAAACTTCTATTAAAACCCCCGTGGTTTTAAGTGTCATAGTTTTCAAAATATTTCGAAAATCGAGAAAAATCCATAGAAACCATAGAAACGTGTTTTAGGCTTTCATAATGAACATTTTACAATAAATGTTTCATGGCACGCTAGCCATTAACTTAATGCATCATTACATCTATTTTATCATAAAAAAATGCGTTCTCCTAGGCGTCAATTTTATTTTTTCCATGATTTCATAATAATTTTATTTATGGTCATTCTTAACATGGTCGCATTTTATTTTTGTGTGTAAATGTTTAGTACACTACTAAGTATAACCACAAAAAAAATAAGAAGCAACGAACACAGGAACTCGGAGATATTCATTTTTAAAGTTTTAATTTAGGGTTGTCAACTAATGTAGGCGCCTTTAACAAACGACCAATTTCGCTCGGAATAAATTTGCTTCTTCAATTATTATAATTTCCTATTACTATTTCTGAAGCATTATCCTTGGTCTAATCATGTCTTCACAAACACGATTTTATTAGATTCACCTGTAACTAACAAATCATGTAACAAATCTTGTTTATTATTCTTTTTTGTTTTGTAAGTGCATGCACTTACATCAAAATGAATCTTCGATGAAGGATATTATGTGGAATTGGGAAGGGGTCCGCCCTCGTTAGATAGAATGTCAAAACCCAATTTCCATACATAATATCTGGAGAAGCGGGGGTGAGGTGTCATGGAGCCGTCAAAGACCCATGGCACTGCTTTGCCTCAGCAGGTACTGACCCGTCCTGCTGGGGGATGTCCTTCTGGGCCCCGACCAGAGGACTTAATGCAAGGGGGGCATGAGGGCGCCAACCCTCATGCTGGTCAGCGAGTGGCAACTCCAACGACTAACAACGAAAGCACGAACACGGATCTGAAGAAATCACTCACGAAATTGGGAATTTATAAAATTTTGGTAGATAAGGCACATTTGCACGGGGTTCATAAAAGACCTTTGGATCTCAATTCAGAGGAACGATGCCTAATCGTGTTAAATGCTTTATATCCAAATGGAATTCCGAACAATATCGATAGCCAAAACAATGAATTTAATTACAATCTTTCAAATTTTTTAAGTAAATGTGGAACTTTATATTGCAGTAGTAAACGGAATTTCAAACGATTTTGTAATAAAAACAAACACTGGCTTTCCACTATTTTTGATATTGAAATACCAAAAGTGAATATCGAGGAAAGTCCTTTACCACAACAAAATATTATAGAATTGGATGAGGCACATTTTTTATTACAAAATAATCCTTCAACTTCGAGAAGTAGTAGCTATGCCTTACAAAAAACTTTAAGACCCCAAGAACTTGGAAGACCCGATACCTGAAACTTCTTTTGGCGCTCATTCCAGTTTCACATCAAATACACATTTATTACAAAGTAATCCTTCGACTTCGGGAACTAGTAGCTTTGACTAACCTTCAATAGATCCGAAACCTGAAACTAATTTTGATGCTTCATCCAGTTCCACATCTACATTTTATGAAAATTTAAGTGATCGCCAAAAGCGCCGTGCACGTAAAGATCTTTAGGAATCGCTTGACGGAGAACCTCATTCAAAACTAATTAAAGTTATGTCGAGAATAGTAACAGACGAAACCGGCGAAAAACTAAATAAAAGTTCTACTCAGGAGTTTGAGTTTATAATAAAGGAATGCTTGAAAAGTCCAACTCGGCCTAAAAAAATCGCAGGAACCATAAAGTCAAAATCGGAACCCAAACCCTATTCTCCTGATGAAGCTCTTTGTTTAATGATTGATATAAAACTATCAGTGGAGGACTATATCTACATGCAACAAGGTGCCAAATCTCGATGATTTAATATTTACCCTCCCTATTATAAGATACAAAAAGCTAAAAAACATTGTTATCTTGATGTTGAAATTGAAATATCAGAACGAGAAGCCAAAGTACCTTTAAATGATTTACTTATGCACACGTTTCGACGAATCATTGACTCTTGCGACCAAAGGGTTTCGGAATATTGCAATCAAAAACAGTTAGATACACTTCACTGCGTTTTTGAGGGTTCATGGGGTTTTGATGGTAGCACAGGACAGTCAACATATAAGCAAACGTTTTCTGATAAAATTGATGACGAACACTGCCTCTTTGCTACTACCTACATTCCGTTGCGCATAAAAAGTCTTGATGGTTTTGTCTTATGGTCAAACCCAAATCCACAATCTTTTAGATTTTGCCAACCAATAAAAATACAATACAGATCAGAATCAAAAGATCTGATTCTGGAAGAAAGGAACTGGGTAGAAGAAGAAATTGAAAATCTTTCACTAATTTATTCGGAAATTTTTGCTGGATATGTCGTTGTCGGAGATCCAAAATTATACCTCACCATAATTGACGGAAAAGTCTTTAATGTCATCACAAATACCAGCTCACAATTACGGTGTGCGTGTATTATTACCCATGATCCATTACCGCAAAGTTTTGCTGATATTCCTAATACTGAATTGGTAACAGACGCTTCTGATGATAATATACTCGTATTATCATCACAAGAAGTTTTGACAAACTCTGATGATGACTGCTAGGTTAGCGTCACGTATCGTTGTAGTCTTAGAGCATTGAGAACATTATAGTAATTGTTTTCAGACAACAGAAACCCAGAAAGAGACACAGAAAGACACGAGAAAGAGTTTACTCAAAGTTAGTTAAATACTAACACACTACACACCTCTGCCTACCCCTTCGGGGAAATACAGGCGTGATGTTATGTTATATGTTTTTTTTTTTTTTTTTTTAGTTAAATACTTGGGAAATATCTGGCACTTTTATTTTATTTTTTTATTTATTCAATTGCGACAACCCTATTTCCATAGAAATTTCAAAAATATTTAGAAACTCTCTATCTTCGTATTCCTGCTATTGACGCATGTCATATTTTAGTGTATTATTGACAATAACATTACGCATATATTTAAATGAAAATAAGATGCGACCGTGATAAGAAAACATGAAAAAAAAATGTTTTGTGTTAATCGGTAAAAGTAAAAAATCTCCTAATATATCAAAGGTACGATGCCCCATTTTTTTATCTAAATATATATTATGCTGTTACTTTATTTAAAGGACTAACTAAATATGTATTACAACAATTTTCGAAAATAAAAATTAATTTTGTTTTTCTCACTTTTCAATGAAACCTTAATAACTTTATAATTATAAAAAAAAACACTATAGGTATTTCTGCCAAACCTTTATCGTTACTATAGCTATCGAATAAAAACATAAAATGGACATGGCCGCAACTAAGGCAAAATAACAGACTGTGCTACCTAGTGTAAAAATATTTCCTCCTACATTTTTTAAAATGAAACAAGGCTATTATCGCTTGACAGTTGTTGCTTGAGCCAGAAGCTCGTATAGCAGACAACCGCTTAGTGGAAAATAAAATATTTTGATAATAATCAGCGGCGTTAAGTTGAGAAACGGCTAGACTGCTATTATTATCCTGACTATGGTAAAACTGTTCCTAAATATCTGTTTGTTTCTTTGTTTGTTTGTTTGGTCATCGTGGTAAAACTACCTATTGGACCGATTTTGAAGAAACTTTGTGCTTAAAAACTCATTATTAGAATTAAAAACTGTTGTGTTTTATGAACAAAAAATGATAGCGGAGCTGCGGGAATATGTTAGTAAAATACATAGGTATAAAAGAAAATAATTCACAAAATAAACTAAAGCAAGTTTAATGTCCTACATTAAAATAATTAAGCCTACAATTTGGCAAGCGACAAGTTACCCCAGAGTAGAAACATCTGCCGGGGTCAACCGCGGAACAACCAGACCGTATATTTCGGCGGAACAATAACTCCCCATGTTTTAATGTTATAAATCTTGATTAAATATGAGTTAGGTGGCCCATACGATCCTTAAGCTATACCAATTATGACAATTACTGTGTGTATTGAAATAGTGGTTTTGATGGTTGTAGTTGCTATTTAATTGTTTTGCAAATGGTGCTGTTTTACCGTCGCCACGCCTTCCTGATTTACAATGCTGTTTTCATTTTCCTTTACCGAAATGCATAAGTGACATGTCCTATAAATACACTGGGCAACGTGTTACATAAAAGGGTTTGGTCCAAATGCTCACTGACTCCCCCGATTCCCCCATGACGCTTTCAAGTTTTAAGCAGAGTTTACGGGTTAATGTGACACTACCCCGGAAAGCTGGTAGGTAAAACGGTTATGCACACAGTAATAGACAGAATAGAAAAGTGGGCAGGGCGCGCGTGCCAATACTCTGCACCATAGTGCAGGGCATTTCAAAGCCTTTCTCAGTACGCCTTATGACTTGTTTCTATAAATACTGTACAAAAACCCGCAAAAATGCCTTATTGTGTTGTTTCTAACTGCAGAAACAAAAGCTGTAAAGTACATTTGAATAAAGTTAATTTTTTTAAATTTATGACGTCAACATGGGAAGCGTAGTTTCTTCGAAAGTTGCCACGCATTAATCGCAAGTAAAATTGTGATTACAACCATTATTCTATCTATTTCTGTGTTTGCAATGCTGTTTTCATTTTCCTTTACCGAAATGCATAAGCGACACGTCCTACAAATACACTGGGCAACGTGTTACATAAGGGTTTGGTCCAAATGCTCACTGACTCCCCCGATTCCCCCATGACGCTTCCAAGTTTTAAACAGAGTTTACGGGTTAATGTGACACTACCCTGGAAAGCTGGTAGGTTATGCACGTATTCCATTCATGGTAATTTTTTAACATAAAGCTTTATTTGTTTTTCTTAGAGTTTCGGAACTAGGTATTAGGTATTTTAATTAAAGTTGTTTTATGGTAATTAAAACATCTTGGTTTTTTCAGTAGCTGTTTTAGCAGAGAGATGTCAATTTATATTATTTTACATTTTATATTCAGTAACTAGCCTAGACCTGTTGCTTCGCCTGCGTGTAATTCAGTTTATCATAAAAAGATATTACCGCGTGTGGCTCTTGAACTGTTTTTCTTTTCGGGATAAAAAGTAGCTTATATGTTAACCTGGCTTATGATCTATATGTGTACCAAATTTCATCCAAATCCAATACAACAAAAAAACATGTACTTTAGAATTTATAATATTAGTACGACTAAATTCTGATGATTTTGCTAGACTTTTTTTAGAAAAAAGAAAGTATATTGTAGAATTTATGTAGAATATTGTGACATTGATTTTAGGTACTTTAGTTTAGTGTTGGATGTCAACTTTGCTCATAAACGGCAGGTATTTACTCCCATAGGTAGATTATATTTGAAACAGTACCCCTTTAAAAGGCTGGCAATTTCAAAGCGAGCCAATCATGTCGGCTATCAAGCAACCCTTTCATGGTAAGTCCAGACACCATAAACAATAGTGTTCCTCACAATGCATTATCTTGACGCCTTTCAGCGAAATTTCTCTGTCACCCTTACGTTGCTTAAGGTTGAAAGCACATATTATCGATAACATCATGTCACGTCACTTTATTCACCGATAAACTGGCACTAACATGACAAAATCGCTTCCATCGATATCCATTGACAAGTCTACAGGACTACACGTTAAAGTTCACCGAAGTGAAACTGCAATGGTGACGATATTATGCCTTAAGCGGAATGGTCGATGATATTTTGGCACAAAGAAAGTAGATAGGGACGCTTGGGGTGCATATTTGATCATTTTTGTTAGTACGTATATAGCCAGTATTGAGGCGTTACGTACGATGAAGGAATGTATGCTTGGTATTGCCGTGTAGGAAGTGTAGGTATGACGTGGGGAGATATTTTTCACATATCTACTCAAACATTGACATCTTACGATAGCTTTTTGGATAGGTTCGCGGTACGACTAATTTATTTTGGTGACTTTTCAAGTCTTCACCCGATAATTTTGAAATAGGACCCGTGAACCATGATGCATTCAATTGTTTCAAGAATGTTCTTGCTAAAGTAATGACAACATATACAAAACATAATTTGTTATGTTAAACGATATTTGTTGTTTGTTACGTAACATCCCCAATTATCGACACTTTAAGGGACGATCACAAGTAGATATTTTTTTAAATACATTGATTTAGATGATGATTTTTTACGTACTTGTGATGCACTATATAACAGTTCAATGTTTAATAGATAATATTTAACCGTATACCAAATAATAATTTTGCTCTTATATTCTGAAGTTGGTTGTTTTTCTGTCGAACGATGGGGCACTGTCGGTGACTGGTGCTTTTTAACCGACGAAAAAAAGGAGGAGGTTCTCGATTCGACGAGTATTTTTTTTTTTTTTTTTTTTATTTATGACCACGCATAACTTTTTACAGCGTGGTCCGATTTTGATGATTCTTTTTTTAATGGATAGGGTATATCTCGAAGTTGGTCCCATTTAAATTTCATAATCAAAATTCACCCCTAAGGGTAGTAAAACAGGGGATGAGTGTTTGTTCACCCACTGAATTCTTACCTGTTAACCGATTCTGTTGAAACTTGACACACATAAATATAGTTCTAGACACTACGACATAATGGAGACCTGCAGTTAGATTTTCACCACAAAAAAATGAAAAATAAAACTTTTTAACAAAAAATGGAACCGACGAAAACAGAAACTGAAAAGCGAAAAATAACTAATTATGAGTCGGCGCCAAACAACCAAACAACGAAGATCATTAAATTACTTTAAATAAATAATAAAAACAACGTCACATCAAATACAACGTGATATTTTCAACGATAAACAATAACTTTCCAAAAATGCGTTCTCCGCTCGGCCACTTGCAACTTGCACGCACTTTGCTTGTTAAAAGTTCGTTTGGCGCCGACTCTTAATTAGTTATTTTTCGCTTTTCAGTTTCTGTTTTCGTCGGTTCCATTTTTTGTTAAAAAGTTTTTACTATATCATCATCATCATTTTAGCCGAAAGACGTCCACTGCTGGACATAGGCCTCCCCCAAGAATCGCCACAACGACCGGTACTGCGCTTCCCGCATCTAGCGGATTCCCGCGACCTTCACCAGGTCGTCGGTCCACCTTGTTGTTTGTATAAAAATTACAAATATAATATGTGGTACAATCAACCTCACGGCATTGGTAACACTTGAATTACGACAACTACCTTTATTGCTTACGAAAAAAAGATGCTGTGAAGGTCAAACTGTTACCACTGACGTGAGGTCGACTGTACAGTCGATGAAAAAAAGGTTCGTCACATTAAGGTCTATTTTTGCTAGTACTGGCAGATAATAATAATGACAGTTGTACGTACACCCGTCTAATTATCTCTCGTTCGGAGATTGAAAAGGTAACATGTACTCGCGACACGTTTAAAGGAAACAATTTGAAAATTGACGAACCTTTTCGTTTCTCGACTGTACAAACCAGATGTTTTTATCCTACTATTCGTACGAAGGGTATGATACCTGTACTTAATACCTCTATCTAAATCTAAACTCGAAAAAACACGTAATAAAAACAATATTTTCACCTGTGACCACAGAAACCGTAGGTAAATGTGGCGTAATTTTGATCAAACAAAACCTAATAAATTATTATAAATATGATTCTAATTCCCATTTTTTCTCATCCAATTACTTACGGTAATGTTCCTAATAAACAAGGGTATTTGTTTAACGACCTTCCTATTATCGGCAAGATGGTGGTTAGTTTCTCGAACATAGGACAAGCCACGAATTTATTGTACCCAATCGAACACTATTTATGTATCCTTAATTATATGGGCTTTGATAATGGCCCTGTTTATGTAGGTAAGTATCTATATGGTGATTTCATTTTATTTATTTTTAATTTTGATGAACTTTCATAACTACGTGAAAGCTAGGATTTTTTTTACAACAGGTATTTTTTCATCTTATTTTTTTATTTATCTACCCACATCGCCATAACGACCGGTCCTGCGCTTTCCGTATCCAGCCGATTCCCGCAACCTTCACCAGGTCGTCGGTCCACCATGTGGGGGGCCTACCCATGCTGCGTCTTCTAGTACGCAGTCGCCACTCCAGAACTTCACGGTCCCATCGGCCATCCGTTCTGCGAGCATTGTGCCCCGCCCACTGCCACTTAATTTTGGCAATTCTTCGGGATATGTTGGTTACCTTAGGTCTCCTGCGAATCTCCCTCCCTCCTCATTTCTGATTCGATCACGCAGGGTCACTCCGAGCATAACCCTCTCCATTGTCCCTTCTTCTTTGTAACAATTATTTCTTTTTTCCACAAGCGTGTCGTCATAGAAAACAGAAAACCCCTTTAACGCATGTTTATCTTTAAAAGAAACATGAAAAACGTCTTCACAGCTATAAAGAGCAGTGCAATAAGCATTCTAATAAATAAACAAGTTGCTTGCACATAAAACGAATGATGAAGAGGTATTCTGCGAACTCTCACACTCTCCCAGCTATAATAAACCGTTTCCTTAGGCGCTACAACTACTGTGCCGTAAATTACTAGGGTTTTCTGTGTTGTCGCCGCAACCCAATGGCGGGGCTCCACTGCTAGCGGAGCAACTCTTGTGGAGAATTAAGATTGTAAGTTTGATTGATGGAAAATTTCCTGATTTGGAACTGATACTTTTGAAACTAAGAAATGACAAATCAACCAACATTAAGCTACTAAAAATGTTATCATTGTCAGCAAATGTTTCACCCTATGTTTATGAGATAAATGCAAATAATCACATAAATTATCAACTCAAATATCACAGATCATTAATGACAGTGTCGTCGCAGGAGCGTAAGGTTTGACTGCGTAGATCCTTGATTTGTGTAGTATACTTTCTTTTAATGTATAATTTTTACCGAATACCATGTAGTTAGACTACAGGCTTTTGATAATTGAAAGTCAGTGCTCCTAGTAGTATCCTGCTAACCAGTGGTGTAGCTTGACTTAAATGGGCCCTGTATAAACATTTGTTGGGGGCCCCACTTTACCCGACTGTGGCGATGGTGTGCATATTTTTATGTTACTGTTTTACAAGTACAGTCGAGGAACGAAAAGTTTCGTCAAATTCCTTTAAATGTGTCTCGAGTATATGTTACCTTTTCAAACCACAAACGAGAGATAATTAGGCGGGTGTACGTACGACTGTCATTATTGTTATCTGCCAGTACAAGTGAAAGTAGACTTTAATGTGATGAACCTTTTTTTTCCTCGACTGTACATATTTCTCAATGTTGCTGCATGCTGTGTACTGTGGCAATACAAATATTTCCTCTTTCTTTCCTTCTAGTAGATTTCTTTAAATTTCAAGATTCCCCAATCGCTTGCAATCAGACCCAACTTACAGCCTTTTCCTTCACAACCCTTAAGTGGTGCGGCAGTAAAAGGATCCTGTTTACTTGCCCGCTGTTTCAGTGGTTGCTGCGTAATACGGTTTCTAAGTAATTGTCGGCGATATACTGACCCCAACACCTGGACCCCGGGAATAATTAATGAATTGCTAACCCATATATTTGATTGCAGGGGGTTGATTGTTTGTTGGACTTTTTGACTTGAATGGCTTGAGGAATTGTTGATGTGATGTTTGTCGTTTGATGGAATACGGTAAGAGGAAAGGGTTTAAAAAGTAAGAGTAGGCACACATGGGCAGAAAATTGACGAAGACAACAGCCGACGACGACGGCCCGCGTGGTAAATGTGATAAGTCGTGTGAAGTGTCCTGTGATAAATAATAGTAGGTACCTACAGCCTAGGTGGTATTGCAGTTGCTATGGGCAAAGGTAACCGCACAGGTGGGCCTTTAGCTCGTTTCGCCATCCTATACTATAACAAAAAAAAAAACTGTTGATGCCTGAAATGAAGCTATTGACGGCCGAGTAGTATTGGAATTAAGAGGCGAAGCCGAGTACTTCCCAAGTGATTTTAAAAGGATGAGGCGCAAGCAGAGTCCTTTTTAACTAAACGAGACCGTTAATTGCAATTTCGGCCGAGACTTGTATCCTTTTTAACTAAACGAGGCCGGCCGAGACTTATATAGTACTTTTCTCTCATTTGCGATGAAACAATACACAAATTAATTCAACAGTATCTAATTTTCATTCGTGCCTATTCGTCCGCGCGCGATTCTTGTTCTATTATCAATGTTTTGAAAAAGAAATGCGCATTCAGCCTTTATAATGATAAATATTTTGTACCTAAAAATACCTAATGTATGTAAGTGTGTACTTAAAAACCTCGGTAACATAATGAAAAAATAAATAAAACGTCCAGCAATTTCTATTATTGTCGTGTTGGATATTACTGGCCTGTTATTTCGTTGCGTACAGAAAAGAGCCGATTGATGTATTCTTTTTTTGAATAATGAACCTATTTCCGAGCGAGTGAGAGAAAAAGTATTTTTTCTTTCTTTCTATAAGTCAAGTAGCACAGCAATCAAGAGTAATTTTGCTAGGTATTACTAAATGTACTTTTAAATCTGCCAATAATGTAGATATTATTATGTTCAAAGAAGAAACAAAATTCACTATACTGAATTTTTGCCAACTTAATAGTATCACTAAAACCAAGTGACAAAAGGTACAGTTGACTGCATGACAATGGTAACACGCGAATTAGAAAACCACCCTTATCGCTTATAAAAAAACCGGCCAAGAGCATGTCGGGCCATGCTCAGTATTATAGGGTTCCTTAAGTAGGTGTAATTACAAACGAATCAAATCGAATATTAATCATGGCTATTTTAGTTTTTGCAATAATCGGCAGCATTCGCGACTCAGAGCGTGTTGTTAGAAGCGCCATCTAGCGATAAATTCAAGAAGCCAAATTTAAGAAGTTTTTCATGTCAAAGTTACTTTTTTGTGATTTTTTCAAACAGAAAGTAGCTAAAGGAGCATTATTTGCTATGATCATTTTTCTCTAAGATCAATGACCTTTGAAGTAGGACGTTTTAAGATGTCATACTCCACGGCAGAACCACTTTAACTAAATTGAGTAAAAATTTCAGGATAAAATGTAGATAATGTCTATATTTTTGTAGCTTAATATGAAAAATTGTATACTGTTGGTTTCTTGGAAAATATCAATTTAAAGTGGTCTTGCCACAGAGCATACTCTCCAGCAGAACCACCTTGAAATTTATTTCACACAGAATATGCACAAGTCATAATATAAACAAATGTATAATAATTGTATATCAAAATAGCACTTACAATTTTAGGTTTATACCTATACTTATTGATTTTTAGTAACATGACGATATTTTATCTGAATGCGCCTGACATACATTTCTTAGCAAATGTCTAGATTAATAGATACATAGGTAGGATATAGATTTCTTTATGATAAATCCTATCCTATCCTACTAATATTATAAACGTGAAAATAATAAGTTATACGTGTTTATTATAATGTGTAGTGATCGCGAAAACCTAAGAAGTTATTATATAAACGTGAAAGTTTGTGAGGATGTATGGATGTTTGTTACTCTCACGCCAAAACTGCTATTTTGATTTAAATTAAATTTGGCATACAGATAGAACATAACCCGAATTAAATAAATCAAGTCAAGTAATAACGTACTATGTGGATCAGATATATTTATTATGACAATGAATTACTTATTATAGGAAAATAACAGTTCAAATAAATAATAACATAGCATAGAAGTACGTATGAACTTATCACTACTACTTAAGTTATCTTCAACAACACGCCTACTCAAACACAATAGGCAATAGCTTTGTAAAATATTTGCTAAGTAATTTATGTCAGGCGCATTCAGATAAAATATCGTCATGTTACTAAAAATCAATAAGTATAGGTATAAACCTAAAACTGTAAGTGCTATTTTAATATACAATTATTATACATTTGTTTATATTATGACTTGTGCATAATCTGCGTGAAATAACTGATATTTAAAGGTGGTTCTGCTGGAGAGTATGCTCTGTGGCAAGACCACTTTAAATTGATATTTTCCAAGAAACCAACAGTATACATTTTTTCATATTAAGCTACAAAAATATAGACATTATCTACATTTTATCCTGAAATGTTTACTCAATTTAGTTAAAGTGGTTCTGCCGTGGAGTATGACATGTTTTAAGTATTTTTCAGTTTTCTCTCTATAACTCAAAAAATTATAATCACATTATACTCAAAATAATTTTAAAAGAGAGTTTTTATAAAGGTCTATCAATGTGGAAGATTATAACCTTCTACGTTGCATAGTTTAGAAATGGCAGGGGGGGGGACACATTGCAAGCCACTTTGGCGGGCTATATTTCACAGATGGTACACCTGATAAAAAAGTGGTGTATCAAACATTACCTTCATTTTAGTAGACCTATTCAATGATACCCCACACGAGGGGGTGCAGCGAAAACAATTTTTACATCCCCATTTCACATGTATGGACGCCACCCCTAAAATACGTAAAAACGATTTTTTTATTCTTTTAAAATTGAGATCTATATGTAGACTATTTTTTAACAAAATTTCATTTACTTATGTTTATAACTGTAGAAGTTATTAAGCTGTAAAGGATTAGGACAGACGGACAGACGGACGGACATGACGAAACTTCGGAACCCTAAAAAGACGTTGTCAATGTCAAACTATTACCACTGACCTGCGGTCGACCGTAGGTACCTATTGACTTTCAATTCTGAATTATTTATTTTTAATCGACTTCAAAAAAAGGAGGAGGTTATGTGTTCCGCGGGTTTTTTTTTTTTCATGTTGTTTGTTTTTTTTATAGTATAGGAATGTACTGCAAAAATCCTATTTCCAGGCTTTCTAAAAGTATAAAGATAAAATTGTAAAATCTCAAACATTTATTCAATATCCTTCATTATTAGTATTTGTAGTTAGGGCGGTTGCTGATGTAAGTGTTGATAGCAGGGATCTCATGGACGTGCCTGTAGATCTGCCACAAATGCGGATACTGCTTCTCCAAGATTCTTGAGCCCCACATGCCTTCGACAGACTCGATGATTCCCACGAAATAAAGGTCAGCCCAGCTAATTTTCTGGAAGGATCAATTTTGTTTGAATAAGTCAGGCTTAGTTTTAAACATAGAAATCAAAATAAAAGTACTAGAAGTGGCAAAGGCGCATGAACTTCTCGCCACGTACAGGTGTCTTTTAGGACACTAGAACGTGAACTGTTTGCTTGATCATCAGTGCTGTTTTGAACGCAGAGTCACTAAAATTGTATTTTGCAGCATATCTAGCAGGGGAATTGTTTTAGGCTTAATTTATTTTGCATTGAATACCAGAAAAATGGTGGGCGTGATTGCGTATTATGTGTTGGTAGCGGAAAACCGGCGACACGCGTTCCCGTAGTAAAAGACACTAGATAACATTTCTATTACCTTATTATTTAGATTTCTATGGTTTTAAATGTAGAATTTGTATTATTAAACGTTGCTTTTAAAATCAAGTGGTTTTATTTCTACAATCGAAAGTAAAAAAAAAATACACCCTATAAATAAAATAACCAGAAATAAAACTAATACCTACAGAAGAGCAATGTAGAACTAGTTAGCTCTTTAAGTTATCATTCAATATTTGCTTTGGAATGACGACTTTTTATTTAGATTGAAAAATACCATACTATTAACCGATTTCTTTTAGATCAAAGAAAATTATAATCAGCCAACGGGAAAGTTTTTTTTTGATGGGTCCATATGGCATATTATCCTACATTTACTAACTCGAAGCGTTTGACTCAGGTGGGTATGTTGAGCATTTTTTCCCTGCAACTGATCGTGTGATAGTTATTGTTTACCTAGCCTAAATCAACAATATTTTAAAGTTTTATACAAGTGTTGTAGCTTAAGAAAACATCACAAACCATTATGTATACTGGACTGTGTCTGGTTTTTGTATCAACTTATGTAAAAATTATAATAATAAAGAACTTTTGAAAATATGGCATAATAATGATATCTATCCATAGACTTATATTATCTATCACTGAAATAACGAGATCTAAAGTAGCACATCAGGTTAGGACAGCGAAGGATGTGATACCATTCCAAACACCGGGGGTATACAAGGTTGATTGCAGCTGTGGTAGCTCCTACATCCAGACAAAGCGTACTATCGCGGAGAGAGTGAAGGAGCATATCACAGCGGTAAGGCACCGCCGCCGGCGCCGCCGTCAAGTGGACAAATTTGCCATAGCCCAATATTTGCTCGAATCAGGACCAAACCACTGGATTGAGCTACACGACCCGATAATCCTCTCCACTGATCGTCATTACTATCCCAGAATTGTACGAGAAGTGATTGAAATAAAGAAATATAAAAAATTCAATCGGGAAGATGGATATAAGTTGTCCTCCTCGTGGAATCCAGTAATCGAGGTGTTCGCGTCGTGGTTTGTCTACATTTATGTCCGCCGAAACTCAGTATTGTGTGTTGTGATTCAGCATACCGTGTTATGGACAGCGACGTTACGAAAAACCAACCGCGGGTAGTTTGAGAAAACACCCTTCGCTCAAGACGATGACACCCGCATACTTCAGTCTGCTCGTAACCACGGCCAATGCAACTTGGCCGAAACGGCGAGGTAAGTCAAATTTTTTGTTTTGTTTTGATTTAATTGTGCGTGAAAGTCCCGTAAATATAGTTCAATATGAGTGAAATTCACGAAAGTTTAAAAACTAACGAGATCTGCTAGAGAAGTCTGGAATGAATATTTTTTCCAGTAACGCCAACTGAATAATGCCTAACAGGACAACGGTTTCGATGGGTACTTACTTGACCACCGAAGTAGCTTCCTCTTTTCTGAACGATTTCTTCAAAGTCACCAAGGTACCTCGGGCACAATTGTTCTTCTAATTCTTTCTGCAAGGACAATTTCCTCTCTTTGTTCAACTCGTGATACCAATCATGGACCTCTGTAAATAAGAATGGTATTTAAGATGGTCTTTATAAATAATTCACGCTTGTTTTATCGGAAAGACGGGGCAGGAATGTAAAATTTATAACATAATCAGCCCATTACTATCCCACTACTAGGAACTGCCCTCTTTTAAGAATGAAAATGGTTTAGTTCGTTGCTTTTCTGACTCGTGCTGATGTGTGGACCACACACATAATTGTGGTATTTTCGAAGCCTTCTTAGGTCTTCTTCTTCTATCGTGTCGACATGAGCTACATAATGATAATAGCTCATGCCGTGGGCAAAAGATTAGCCAGTCAGCAGGTTGGTTGCGGGACTGCCCAGGGTGCGCCGGACGATAAATTAAATATCGTCACTCGTGGAGGCTCTTTTAATGTACCCCTTCTTAGGTGAGTAGGTTTCTTCACAATGTTTTTCTTTCGCACACACAGACATAGTAAAAAATATAGACGAAGTGCTGTGAACTATCATAGTGAAGCTAAAAAAAACTAAGCTCCTTCGTGTACAACCAGCGCTCACGCACACACCACGAAGGAGCATAGTTTTTTTTGGCTTCACTAGATTGTTCGTAGCACTTAGTATATATTTGTTACTATGTCTGTGTTCGCATATTAACAATGTCCGAAAATGAAGATACATTGAAAATTAAACCACATTTTATTTGTAATTTACTAGATACCTTTTTAGTAAAGATAATTCGAATTTCTCCTCTAACCATAAAATTTTACACCAAGTGCAACTTAAAAGAACATCAAATGTTAATCAAATTGTGGAAGTTTTAACTTACTTGAGCCATAGTCGTAAACTGTCAAAGCAATGGCTTCAAGTTCTGCTTCTTCGAAATCGTCCGAAGGAGCCAAACCCACCAGCTTTCCCAAGTAGTGACTGATGGCCACAGACTGGTAGAGAACCTTCTTATCTACTTCTAATACCGGCAGTTTGCCAAAAGGAACAGCTGAAACAAATAAAATAGGATTTAATTAATATGTGATACGATCATAGACCAGTAAGCCTCTAGACGCCGGTTAGCTGGACACCCCCGGTCACAACGCATATGCTCTAGCACTGCATATCATACGTCCCTCCGCCAATCGGAACGTCACTCAGTCAGCGAGCGGCACCAATCATAAGGAATCATACCACCGAACTTTTGAGCCGGCCAATCATAACGCGCCGTCCGCCCCCCTGACCCCTCCAACGTTTTACGACTGCGTTCGAATACAAAAATTTGTTTATGCGGAGTCTTGAAGCTTACTGGTCTGTGGATACGATATACAACATCCGTGTCCGTTTGTGAAAAATTTAACATGGCATGCCATGAACCAAAAACAAATTAAATGGCGGTAAATTAATAAGATAATTGAAAAATTGTCTGGACATGAAACGATGAGTTAATTTTACCACAATTGAAAAATAATCCCATCTTTGAGGAGCCACGTACGATTCCCAGCATGGGGAGCCAGTGCAAAGAAAAATCAATAAAATATTTTGATTATGTACTCACATCTCTGCACATCAGCCCAGTCAGCGTCTTTATTGATTTCAATGTTATCATAGTTAATCCCCCCATAGGCAAACAAGTACCTAATGGGCTCAGCGACACCCATAAAATCGAAGAACTTGAGCTTGTAAACCGGAGCCATCTTGTTAGACTTCGTTTGACAACAAAAACTAATGATCGGAAAGAAAGCTACTCCTTTTTATACTTTTATCGATTTAACCCTAAGAAAAGATTTAACCTTAGCAGGTTATTTTATTAGAGATAAAATATTATTTATATTTTGCTGTCACCTTATTGTGTACTAGGGGGCGATTTATATTGCTGGTCAAGCACCTTTAATAGTTTGTTGTCGGTTTATTCATACAAAGTTAGATGCACCGTTATCAGGAGCGTGTTTTTAATTAGTGATGTTATGACTACACTATCATTAATTTAAGTAGTAGGTACCTTATCATATTTTGATAGAAGCGTCTCTGCAGCAGCCCGGAATTTAGAATTGTTTTTCAGAAAATAGTAATTGGCTCACCCTCTATTTTTTAGACTGTGCCATTTAAATAAACTACGCTATAATCACAGACATAGTAAAAAATATAGACTAAGTGCTGCGAACAATCATAGTGAAGTCAAAAAAACCGTGCTCCTTCGTGTACAACCAGCATTCACGCACACACATGCACCTCAAACCGTGCTCACCCCTCTCAGTACACATGTCGTGGCATCGTCCAGTAAGAATCGCGAAAGCAAACATCCTTCAGGTTTATGGTATGTCCATGAGAACTAGTTGTACACGAAGGAGCACGGTTGTTTTTGGCTTCACAATTATTGTTCTCAGCACTTCGTCTATATTTTTTACTATGTCTGTGGCTATAATATGGTGGCGTTGGAGAAAAGTCCCAAGAGGCGCTGTTAAAATTTAGAATTTCATCCACTTGACTAATAACAGTAAACTTAAGTGTAATAGATAGATAGATAGATCATTTATTTGTCATAATATGGTACAATACAGTTGTTACAAAAAATGTGGATCCATCATATTCTGCCGTTTCCGGTATTATAATTATACTTATCAAATGCACATCTATTAAAATCAGATGTTCTCAATGCTCAAACTGACATCGTTGAACAATCACTTCTGTCCTGTTATTTTTTTCTCTAAGTCAATGGCTTACATTGTGCAGTCCGGAGTCGAATCTCATCACAGGTCCCTCCATGAAATATTAATGCCGCGTCATCAGAATTAGCCATGATCACCGCCACAGAAGATGCCAAATATTATATAAAAAAAGTGTGAACCATTGACACGAAAGAAGAAGAAGAAGAATTAGTAAATCTTGCCGTTTACTAGTGGTAACTGACGCAGGCCGTTCATGTAAAATCAGGAAGAGACTCGGGCCAAAAACGCATCAGAGCAAATTTTTGCTTTTTGCAAAGGAAATCCTTAGTAATATTGAAGGATTTTTTTTAATTTTCAAGGGAAAGCATTAAAACAGTGTCGAAAGCTTTGGCTTGGTCGAGAATAATGCCAATGATTTTCTGTTTTTTATCTACTTACACTGGATATGATTTTTCAATTAACTCACGATATCTTCAACACTTTTTCCCAGTCTTAAAACTAAATTACTGGAATCAGACTACTGTCTGTTATAGAATACAGAGGGTACTCTTACAAAATGTTTAACGCCCAAGACAAGTATGTAACTAGATAGAGAAGATATTTTTAAATCCATTTATTGAATAATTTAATATTATTAATTTGTGATAATAATTGAAATCAAGTTTATAAATAAATTCATGTAGGTATCTAATCGACTATCGACCGACTGCCTCGTTGGTCTAGTGGTTGCAAGCGCGACTGCTGAGCGTGGGGTCCTGGGTTCGATTCCCGGGTCGGGCAAAGTGTTATTGGGTTTTTTCATTAGGAAATTCTCAGTAGCAGCCCGGAGTCTGGATTTGTGCCCGGTCAATGGCAATAGGCTCGCCCCCTATTATATGGGACTATAACGTAACTGGCGAAATGTGGGTGTACTATTACACTTCTGCCTACCCCTTCGGGGAAATACAGGCGTGATGTTATGTTATGTTAGGTATCTAATTTTGTATGCCAGCTGGTTGGCGGAACATGCAGAACTATTATTTATGTAACACCAGTATGTACCATGTTTCGTACAAATAAACATTTCATTTCATTTAATTTTAAGTCACTCGTTTTCTTTTTTATTCACTTCGACTTGGCTCTTTATTTGATCTCACTACTTTTTATGGCCAAGTAATGTTGGTTGGGGCTTGGCACGTTCTTATACGTGGGACACTCAGAAAGTTTTGCGAAACTAAAAAAAATTGTTCTATACGTACATATATTTTTATCAAATCTTTTCAAAGTACTTTCCACCAGCCTCTATACAAAGATTCATGCGCCTAAACCAGTTTTCAAAACACTTTTTCCAGTCCGCCGCAGACACCTCGTTTACAGCCTGCTCGAACGCAGCCAGCGCATCTTCCGGCGACGAAAATTGTATCCCTTTGAGCTGATTTTTTATTTTTGGGAATAAAAAGAAGTCACACGGTGCTAGATCAGGGCTGTAAGGAGGGTGACCCAGGAGTTTGACTGGCGTGCTGTCCAGGAAGTCCCTCGTTTTGAGTGCGGTGTGCGCAGGTGCATTGTCGTGGTGGAGCAGTAGCCCGCGGAGCCCTGTGTTTGGTCGCTTGTTGCTTATAACAGAGAAAACTTCTGGCAAACATTTGGTAGTATACCATTCGGCATTAATGCTTCTTTGATCCCGTAAGGGAATTGATACCAAGTGGCCAGTCAAATTAAAAAAGCTAGCGATCAAAATCTTACCCCCGCTTCTAGATCGCTTCACTTTGGTAGGCGTTGGCTCATTTTGAAACACCCAAACAGTCGACTGGCGCTTGGTTTCTGGGTCGTATTGATAAATCCAGGACTCATCACCTGTAACGATGTCGTAAACACGCCGAGACGAGCCTGCTTCAAATTTGTTAAGCATATCACGGCACCATTCCACCCGGGCCTGCTTCTGAGCATCGGTGAGGTTGTGCGGCACCCAGCGTGATACTATCCTCCTCACGCAAAGATGGCTGTGTAGAATCTCGTGAACGCTTCCCGATCCAATCTTCAATATGTGTTGAATCTCCTGATATGTAATTCGCCTATTGTCTTGGATTAAATTTTTCACTGCTAGCACGTTTTCTTCGGTAACAGCCGTCAAAGGGCGACCGCTTCTTTCGTCATCCCCCAAAGTTGGTCGACCGCGCTTGAATTCGTTATACCAACGATACACGGTTGCCTTGGAAGGGCCTTCATCCATGAATGCCATTTGAAGTCTATCGTACGATTCATCCGGTTTCAGGCGACACTTGAAATCGTATAAAATCATAGCTCTAAAATGTTCCCGGCGCAGATCCATATTTCAGTGAGACACAATACTTTGAATTAACTCGCAAAAAATGTGGAGGGAAATTTTGAAATTGGAACTTACTTATTTTTACTTATAAATAATCATATTTTCGAAAAACATTATAACTGGCCAGTCTCCCATATATAAAAACTTTTTTTCGCAATACTTTCTGAGGGGCCTGGTATAATGTTTTTGTTGGGATTATTTTTTCGCGATTTCAGTGTTGGTCCTATAATAAAAGTTATTCATTAATGATGAGTACAATGACCCCTTAAGAGGTTAAGGGTCGGTCTTTCAATAGCCAGTTAACTTTTAACTGAGGAATAAGTTTGACATTTTGACAGTTGTAGTATAGAAAATCTGTCAAGACGTCACATTTATTCCTCAGTTAAAAGTTATCAGACTATTGATATACCGGCCCTTAGTATAAAATAAGAATACTTGACCGATTTCCTACACGGAACAAAATATAGGTAGGTATTTGTTTCGGGTCTGGGAGTTTGTCCCTTTTGGGGTTGGCCTAAAACCAGCAGTGGACGTTTTTCGGCTGAAATAATGATGATAATGATGATGATGAGAGTTTGTGTATGTAAAAATATGTATTACACGTGACGCAGAAGAAATCCTAGATGGAGTAACGTTTTTTAAAAAATATATATTTTGTTCACAGCTCTACCAATCAGCCAGCTTCCAGTATACGAAGAAGATGGTCGCGTGCTTCATCAGTCACTGGCTATCACCAAGTATATAGCCAGAGGCTCAGATCTGATACCGGCTGATGCTTGGCTGCATGCTGTCGCGGACAGCGCTGTTTACACTATAGTCGATTATTGGAAAAGTAAGTCCATCACCATCATTTCAGCTGCTAGAGGTCCAGTGCTGGACTTAGGCGTCCCTCAAAAGGGGGGATATGCCTTAATCGCCACGCTTGGCAGGCGGGTTGGCGATCGCAGTTGTTTGGTTAAATACTCAGAGAACGCTGCTGCCCATCCTCTGTTGAATCCCTTGGAAAAGTAAGTGTTGTATCCGAATCTGAGCAAATAATTTGCGATGAAATTCGGAAATCTATGACGAATCCTATGTGTATTAGCTTAGGTGGACACTTCTGATCATCTTCTTGAGGTAATCTTCTAGGCGTCCTTTACGACACATGAGGATGGGAAAGAAGTGGTGTTTACTGATTTTGGATACAAAGGTATCTTGTTGTTTGCATAAAATGTTTGATTAAATTCATCAACGGGCGCAAAGCTGCTGGCAGCTGCGAAATGTCAGAAATTCTATTGGGTCTCATTAGACGTTATCTGATGAACTTATGCCATATGCATAACATAATTAAATACTACCTAGCTAAATGCTGTTTTTTTTATTTCAGAGGTTCAAACTTTCTTCATGGAAAAAGACACAGTGAAGAAAGAAGCAGTAAAAAAAGAAATACTTGAAGAAGCAATCGACTTTTATTTCTCAAGATTTGAAAAAGCAATTGAAGTAAAATGGTGGATATTTTACTGGAAAGGTAACTATTTGATAGGATAATTATAGAGCAGCAGGGCAATTGTGTAACTGCATCTCAATCAACAAAATGTAAATTTTGACGTTTGAATCCGGAAAAATGATACAATTCGAATTGCGTAACTACAAAACTGTTGATTACGATGTCGGAGGGATTCATCATGAAATTTAATGAATGATAAAGCTTATAACCCATACTTGCAGCAGCTTACTTGCATAACGAAACGTGATCTAACATACATGACGTCATTAACATCGAAATGAATTTCCCTCCTGACGTCATTTACTTCATATTGAAGTCCCTCTATGTAGTTACACAATTCCAATGTTTGATTGCGATGTTATCAACATCGTCTTCAATTTTACATCAAAATGAACCTGTCAAATGAGTTACGCAATTGCCCTGCTTATCGTGACAGAAGGGGCCTTTTTGCGGCTTAATTATAGTTATTAATTCAAAACTGAAACGATTTAAATGAAAAAAAAAAAAAAAAAAAAAAAAAAGTTAATAGATAGAATCCTGTATCTGTCACTTGTGATTTTTTGTGTATATCTTTTGTTGGATGTCCTCAATAATATAAATAAATAAATAAATATGCACAGTAGGTACGTGTTCCAAAATGTCAAGAATATAGTTGCACGGTTATAAAAGGGTTCTAAGTTAACCTTTTTTATAACCGTGCATCTATATTCTTGTTAGAACTTCTAACAAGTGCATGCGGTGAGGCGATGCACCTAGCACGGCAGTGTTCTCCGGTTGCTATTTCCACCCTCTCCGCTTTTTGTACAAGCCAGCATTTATACGCATTTTTTTTTTTCTGTATTCGCGTGATTTGTCATCATTTACTTTTAGGGTTCCGTACCCAAAGGGTACCAAACGGGACCCTATTACTCTCGCTACTTTCCGTCCGCCTGTCTGTCACAGGGCTGTATCGTTGTAACGGTAATAGATAACCAGTTCAAATTTTCACAGAATATGTGTTCTTCTTCGTGTCGATGGTATAATATTTAAGTAATCTCTTGGGTCAGACTTGGCAAGTCCAAAAATATGAATATGTGTTACTATGGTGATATGGTGAAATAAATAAAAAACTAAAACCAAAAGGGGGTTACAAACAGGGGTACAAGAAACCTCGAAAAACATGCAATTTTATCAACGTTTTTGTTCCTGCTCTATCTTCATAACGGTAATACATGTCTGATTATAGTGCATGCTATGTAGTTTAGCAACAAATACTAAAAATAGGGCAAACACAGACATATGTGGTGGTACCTGCGTAAGAAAGCGATGAAAAAATTCATATTTCGCGCACGGTGCGTTGATGTCTTTTGATGAACTCTCGTGAATTAAATCAGTTTCTATGGGGTATCAGGTCGATGGGTGGTACGGAACCCTTACTGCGTGATTCCAACTCACACTTGGCTGGTTTTTTTTATATTGTGTACGCACATTCACTTCCTAACATATTCCTGTATTCGTCCCTCAATCATCCAATCATTTTGCATACCTATTATTTTAGAAAGTATTTATGGAGTTTCTTGCCGGTTCTTCCCCATAGGCCCAACTTTTTGGAACAGGAGGGCAGAGTGATAAGTCTGGTAAAAATTTAACAAGGAATACATAATTTGTAAAAGTTTTTATTTATTTTTCTACGTAGGCCCTTCTCCCATTACGATACTTGTAGGGTACGATACTCGAGTATAATACTAGTTGGATACATGTTCGCTACGCGACGCTCGCATATTATGCTACTGAAAAATTACTAAATTCATCATTTGTGCAAACTCGTTTTTTGTAGACGGACGTTATGTCGAGCGACTCCAGTGACGAAGAAGCTCTTGCAGTTTTTCTGTTTTATAGAAATAGAAGACGTCAACGCAAGAGTAGAAAATACTGGATTCATCCATATATTGAAAGAAACATAAATTGTAGAGTTTTTGTAGCCGCACAAGAACTACAACATGATGATAAGAAATTTTTATCTTTCTACCGAATGTCTAAAGAGACCTACTTGCATCTTGTTACATTATTAAAACCAGCTATACATCAACGAAATACTAAATTTAGAGAATGTGTCAGTGCGGAAGAAAGGATTCTGATAACCCTAAGGTAAATAATACTTCATTGTGACATATGTAGGTAATTAAATGTTTATTAAATTTTAATATGTAAGTACTTTATAATTATTACTTATTCTTCATCTTCCTGTGATAATAGCATAGGTATTGATTCATAATAAAGACTGGCAGTATTTGTTTTAGTTAAGGTACATTCAGACTTTCGTTTATGGTAATTGGCGTACTTATTACCTCGGCAGCACTCATCGGTGAAGGAGTAGAATAAAGTGTGATGGGACTATTCATATTTTCACTACTTTGGTCCATTATATCGTCTATCAATGCAAGCACTCTTCTCTTAAACAGTCTTCTTTGACTATCAGTCATTTTGTTCACGTCCGATAGTAAACTCAGTAAGAATATTTTGTTTGAATTTTCAGTACTGTCACAGTTTTCTAGAATTTTAGATTGTGTAAATTTAAAATAAGCTGAAATGTCTTGCTCGGCTTGAGTTTCTTCCAGCTTCTTCCGTTTTTTTTTATTATTTGTTGATGGTGGTGGTGGTGGTAATTGCTGTTGCGAGATTGGTTGAGTGCTTGTACTAGTACAAGGAAGAGATGATTGCTGTTGCGAGATTGGTTGAGTGCTTGTAGGTACATTTTCTGTGAACTGTGTTTGTTCACATAGTTCAAGATCAGGTGTCTGTGGTTCTATCGTCTCTTTCAAATTTCCTGATGGTTTTCCTGCTGTTTTTATGAAGGGTACAGTAAATTGCATATAGTCTGCTAAGTAGTATGGTTTTTTTTGTGCAGTACCTGCTCCACTATTGGCCGGTTTCAAGTGGCGAACAAAAACACTACGTAGATTTTTCCACTTTTCTTTAGCTTCTGATCCTGAAAATAACCTTAATATTAATTGTTTTTCAGATTTTTGGGGTCAGGTTGTACGTTTGTAAGCCTAGGATTGTATTTTGCAAGAGGAGATAATACAATTTGCAAGGTCATAGCTGAAATTACAGTTATAATATGGGAGATATTAAATGGAGACTATATGCCATTACCAGATGTGCAACATTGGAAAGACATTGCTGCTCGTTTTGATCGCCTCTGGAATTTACCCAACTGCTTAGGGGCATGTGATGGTAAACACATCAGAATAGAAAAATTACCTGATTCAGGATCAAGTAATTTTAATTACAAATCCTACCATTCGATAGTATTAATGGCATGTTGTGATTCCGATGGATTATTTACTGTTATCGGGACTGGCTATGCGGGTAGGAACAGCGACGGTGGAATTTTCAGTGCTTCCAGGATCAAACGTTGGATAGAACATGGACGTCTTAATATTCCTTTACCTTCCAAACTTCCTAATGACCAATCTAACTATGAATATCCATACTATTTTATTGGGGATGAGGCATTTCCCCTTCTATCTTACTTGATGAGACCATATCCCCAAAGAACCTTGAATGACTTGAGAAGGGTATTTAACTACAGACTAAGCCGAGGGAGGAAAACAATTGAATGTGCTTTTGGGATGATGGCTGAAAAATTTCAAGTATTAAGTACTGCTATAAGATGTCATACAATAGAAAAAGTATCAAATATAATAAAAGCAGTGTGTATTTTACACAACTATGTTCGAAAACGTGAGGGTATTCTATATAGTCCAAGGGAGTTTATACAAAA
Organism: Asteroscopus sphinx; assembly: GCA_949699075.1. NCBI lineage: Eukaryota > Metazoa > Arthropoda > Insecta > Lepidoptera > Noctuidae > Asteroscopus > Asteroscopus sphinx. Next base: position 22,414,622 of record OX453013.1, read on the forward strand.
CAGATCGGTCACTATTCCCGTTACAACGACAATACAACCTCATAATATAGAAATAACGGCAAATATGTCACCACATAATCAACGAAATTATTTAGCAAACTACTTTATATCTGAGCAAGGTTCATTGCCTTGGCAATACCAATCCTGTTTGCAAAATACAATGTAACATTGATAATAATAAACTATGTATGTGTACAAAAAAAACCAACCTGTTATTTGAAATTTGTTCCCAATTTCTGCCCAAGTCTTGTCTATTATATTTTTTCGCATGTATTCAGGTAGTTTGTAGTTATATAATCAAGCATGTTTTTCAATTTCTTGTACAAACTTAATATTTGTTTCTTGCTCCGCCGCCATCTTGTCGAAACGCGCGAGACGCGACGCACAAGCGACCAACACGGCGGGTATCGCGAGACTAGTCGCGAACGCGTAGAATACCAGTATCGTAGTGTGAGAGTGTCCATATAAATGTATGTGAGATACTTCGCGGCGACTAGTCTCCGAGACTAGAGTCGCGCGGGCGTATCGTAATGGGAGAAGGGCCTTAGTCTCTCCCTAGCTCAATACACTCCATGCAACGTTTCTCCGACTTTTCGATCCCTTCAATATAATTAGATTTTGCAAACCCTTCAAAATAGACATTGGTTTCGTGCATGATCTCTTCATCCTTCATATATCTTTTCCCAACCAGCCATTTTTTCAAATTCGACAACAGGAAATAGTCGCAGGGGGCTAAATCCGGAGAATATGGTGGGTGAGAACGTACCTCATAGTGGAACGTAACGTAACTCATGGAATTTGGCCATGGCAATCGCGCAGTGTGCACTCGTTCATTGTCTTCATGGAAAACGATTTTCTTCTCAGTCAAATGCGGCAATTTTTCCATTAAAACTAGAAATGGTCCAATAAATTGGCATAATATTCGCCGGTAATCGTTATTCCTTTCTGTATAGATAATAAATGTGGTATATACCACATGCATCCCCAAAAACTGTGGCCATCACTTTATTGGCCGATAAAACTGCTTTGGCCTTCTTCGGCGCTGGTTTGCTAGAAGCAATCCACTGTGTCGATTGTTCCATGGCTTCTGGTATGAAGTGGTGGGTCCATGTTTTGTCTACAGTTATGAAATGATGCATAAAAACATCGAGTTGAAACAGCGCTAAACCTGACTCTGAAGTGGTCAAAGCATGCGTTTCCATGCGTTGCGTTTGATCCACAGTGAGTAAACGCGGCACTCAACCCGCGGAGACCTTCTTCATGTCTAAATGTTGGTGTAAGATATTGCACACACATGTGTCTGAGATGCCGACTATCTCAACTATCTCACGAACTTTCACATTATGGTCATTTAATACGATGTCATGGATTTTGACGATCATCTCTGGTGTTGAGACCTCAACAGGGCGTCCTGGACGTTCAGCATCACTTGTGCTTGTATGACCACTAAGAATATTGGTAAAACACTTATGATTAATTTTGATCGACGGAGTAGAGTCCCTATAATATTTGTCAACCTTTTTTTTCATTTCTGTAATAGTGTCTTTACGCAAAAAATAAATTTTAATCATCACACGAAAATTACTTTTCTCAATGTTTGCGAAAACGTAAAGTAGTGTTTTTCATTAAAGGCTTTCTAAAAAAAAATATTGACGGAACTGGCTGAAAATTAACATTTAACCTTCTAAAAGAGTTGTAAATAAAAAGATAATATTCAATTTGCGATAATTTTATTCCAATGTTGATTTTTACCAGACTTATCACTCTGCCCTAGTAGAATGCAACATGCAACTAGATTCTTTACTAACGTTTTGAAAGTGCGTGTAAAGGATTAGTCGCAATAAAAACTGTTTAATTTTGTATTGAATCAGAGATTGTATTAGGGTTATAGGGAAACAAAAAAAAAAAATGTTTTTTCCTTTATATATAATTATTATCTTTTCCGCTATCCTGGGCAGAGTTTGTACTATGCGGCATAGTTGAGTCAACCAATCTTTTCTTGGGTAATCAGCCAGAGAAGAAATATCCCACAGTAGGGGTTGCAGTAGAAAAAGTTAGGAACGCTCATGGAGTCAAAGAACTCATTGCAGCTAGAGGACCTTACAAATATAAACATTAAAGAGATAGATTAAATTTTTACGATGTTTTTGTTTTACCAACACCATAATGCTTAAACACATAGACTACAGTTTTGATATTTCATTTTCACATCACTTTCCATCATGCCTGTGTTTTTCCAAAAGGGAGGGCAGAGGTATATAATAATATTATTATAGCACACCCCCATTTTGCCAGTTATGTTAACCAGGCATACATTCGGACTCCGGGCTGCTACTTTGACTTTCCTAATGAAAAAACCCTATAACACTTTGCCCGACCCGGAAATCGAACCCAGGGACCCCACGCTCAGCAGTCGCGCTTGCGATCACTAGACCAACGAGGCAGATTTTACTGTCTTTTTATAAAATTATACATTTTTTTGATGATGATACAAAATTGTACATAGAAATCTAAATAATAAGGTAACAGGCCAAAAGTGGTCGTTTTTCTATCTACAACTCCAACGAACTATAATTTACAGAGTTAGTAGTTTCTGATTAAACTACAGTATCTGTACTTAATAACATAACATAACATCACGCCTGTATGTTCCCGAAGGGGAAGGCAGAGGTGTATAGTACACCCACATTACGCCAGTTACGTTATAGTCCCATGGAATAGGGGGCGAGCCTATTGCCTCTAACCGGGCACAAATCCATACTCCGGGCTGCTACAGTATCTGTACTTCAATTGTTAAAAACGAATTTTCGATAAATAATGTGTTCAACGAGCAATAATTATTTTACTGATGGGCCACTTGGCTTCTACATGCGCCTTAGTACCGAAAAGCATGTTGCCAGTTCACCGCTACCAACACATACATGAGCATTTACGCCCACCATGTTTTGTTTTTCTTTTTTTTTTTCTTTATAGGATAGCAAAACGAGCTAAAGGCCCACCTGATGTTAAGCGGTTACCTTTGCCCATGACAACTTCAATACCACCTAGGCTGTTGCCTAAATGGTACCGCAAGTCGGTTCGCCAAACTGAGACATAAAGATGGAAAGTCTCATGTGATTGTATACCTTTGCCCATGACAATTTCAATACCACCTAGGCTGTTGCCTAAATGGTACTGCAAGTCGGTTCGCAAAACAGATTTTTTCTTTCTTTTTTTCGTTCTTTCTTAAAACCCATACCAGTTTTTAAGTCTAATCATCAGCTTGCAAACACAGTAAGCTTCATCAAAATCGATCTAGTAGTTTCAGAGAAACAACAAACAAACAATTTTATACAATTTTATAATAATACTACTGGCAAAATGTGGGTTTAGTATTACACCTCTGCGTGATGTTATGTAATGTTATAATAATAGTTAAGATAAGATATGATGAAAAGTAGCCTATATGATAATCCGGGCTATAATCATAAAATATAAAATCTGTATGCCAAATTTCATTAAAATCCATACAGTAGTTTTGGCGTAAGAATAACAAACATCCACACGACCATACATCCTCACAAACTTTCACGTTTATAATATTAGTAGGGTAGGATTTATCATAAAGAAATCTATATCCTACCTATGTATCTATTAATCTAGACATTTGCTAATAAATTTATGTCAGGCGCATTCAGATAAAATATCGTCATGTTACTAAAAATCAATAAGTATAGGTAATAAACCTAAAATTGTAAGTGCTATTTTGATATAAAATTATTATACATTTGTTTATATTATGACTTTTGCATAATCTGCGTGAAATAACCGGTAGGCGGACTCCACACGTTGGCCCCAACGTTGGGACGAGTGTTGGCCCGTAATTCTGCCTAGCGTCCACACGTTGGAGATAATGTTAGTTTAGTTCCGTCAGAGCCAATGTAAAGACGTCTGAAATAGCTGTAGCACTACGCACTTTAAGATTATTAATTGCTTTAAGAGCTGAACTGTCAATTAAAATAGCAGAATAGTTAAACAATGGACGTCGTATTTGAAAAAGTTTTGACAAACAAGAGAATATCATTATTATTTGTTAATAAACATAAAGATTTTTTTATAGAAATTCTGTAGCTATTGCGTCCATCCACGCGGATGACATTTTCAAGACACGGTGACCGTAGGAACAAGCTCATTCGATGCACCTTACTGCATGAGTGCTGCGGCAAGACTGAGCAAACCTCCAACGTGTGGGCGCATCTCCAACATTGGCGCATAATTCCTTTGATAAAACCGACACGCCACGGAAAACTGCCAATGCTCGCCCCAACGTTCGGGCCAACTCCATTTCCCCTATCCACACGTTGGAGAATCGCGTTGGCGCCAACGTTCGGGCCAATGTGTGGAGCCGGGGTTATTTCAAGGTGGTTCTGCTGGAGAGTATGCTCTGTGGCAAGACCACTATAAATTGGTATTTTCTAAGAAACTAACAGTATACAATTTTTCATATTAAGCTACAAAAATATAGACATTATCTACAATTTATCCTGAAATTTTTACTCAATTTAGTTAAAGTGGTTCTGCCATGGAGTATGACATACTTTCGGCCAGTCCCGGCACGCCAATAGTAGACCAGCCCCTTTTCCCCGTGAGGGCTAGCATTCGGCTACACCCTCCTTCTGACTGACGTCACGGGCCTTGACTAGTCTCGGGATCGCGGTATCTCGCTACTCGCAGCATAGGCTGACTCCTAGGGTGGCTCCAGGTTCACGAGCTCGCTCCCCGCAGGATAATTTTTTTAATAGACCTCAAAAAAAGGAGTAGGTTCTCAATTGGAATGTATTTTTTTTTAAATGTTTGTTAGGTACCTCAGAAGATCAGAACTCCGTCATTTATAAACCAAATTGACATTTTTTTTTTTGAATGGATATACTTCCAGATTGGTCCCATTTTTATCAAAATCCAGTTCTGATAGCGGGATCCATGTGGAATTGAGGGCACTCCTCAAATATTTGGTATATTTTGGTATTTTCATCAAGCATTCGCATTCAGAAAAATCATTTGGTGAAGATCTGATGAAGATCTTCGGAGATAAAGAGGGGAACTCTTCAATGGATGACAGCAAATCATCCTGGATTGCAGCAATCGCTTGTCTTTCCGAAATAGAAAAAAATATTACTTAAAAAAAAGTTAAATCTGACTTTTTTTGATTAAAATGGTACTGGTGCTGTTTTGGTTGTTTTCAAACTAAACAATTTAATAGTCTGATTATGCGTAAGAAAAGGATAGAACATATTTTGTTCTGTCATAATCTTTGGTCATGATAGTCCACATGCTAGTTTTCTACGTGGTTTAGTCGCCATCTTCATAGGTCGCGACTCATCATCATCATCATCATTTCAGCCGAAAGACGTCCACTGCTGGACATAGGCCTCCCCCAAACATCGCCACAACGACCGGTCCTGTGCCTTCCGCATCCAGCGGATTCCCGCGACCTTCACCAGGTCGTCGGTCCACCTTGTGGGGGGCCTACCCACGCTGCGCCTTCCAGTACGCGGTAGCCACTCCAGAACTTTACTGCCCCATCGGCCATCCGTTCTGCGAGCAATGTGCCCCGCCCACTGCCACTTAAGTTTGGCAATTCTTCGGGCTATGTCGGTTACTTTAGGTCGCGACTATTTTCCTGTAAATTACACGGGCACATAAACAAACTAAAGTAAAAAAAAGTTAGTAAAGTGAGTAAGTAAGTAGTATAAAGTTAAACTAAATATACCTAATAATAAATGAGTGAACCAGTGGCGAAAACCTAGTTAAGGAAATAATAATACTTTTATTCTTTATCACCAAGCGTGAGTAATGCATACTGATATCATTTGGTAAACAGTGACTGTTGCCGGCATTTAAACAGTTCTATTCAGTTATTACTTGTAAGGTGTCGATTCATTAACAATGGCGAAGAAATTACATTATTTTAATTTGAACGCTCTTGCCGAGCCAATAAGATATATTCTTCATTATACTAAACAAGAATTCGAGGATATCAGACACGACCACGCAAGTTGGCCCAAGCAAGAAATTAAAGAAAGTAAGTAACAGTGTACATATTTATATGATTTAAATTTTATACAGTTGCTGCCACACTGAAGTTATAAAATGTATATGTTAAGAGTAATCTATATCCAGTATTCTATAGAATGCCTAAAAAGTTCAGATAATGTATAATGTATTATTTAATACACACTGCCTATGCATTCTATACAATAACTACACTGGGGAATGTATAAAATAATTGACTAAAGATAAACAATTTTATGCATTGCCTAAAGCAGCCAGGTACCTATTGTATAGAATGACGAGGGTTTCTATACAATGCCTGAGTTATATACACTCCCAGTAACATATAATAAATAAACAGGTACCTACAGCATTTGTCACAAAACATCGGACTGCTGTTGAGTGATTAAACACCACGTTACACTAAACAAAATGTGTATTAAGTTAATATGTACCTATGTACACACGGCTACACATCAAGCTGTACAAAACCAGTAAAGGCTGACTTCACGTTGTAAGGAAAACCTACAATACAATGCGAGGTCAGCTTATACTGGAAAAGTACAGCTTGATGTGTAGCCGTGTGTACCAGTGGCGAAGGGTCCATATAACACGATTACCACCGGCTTCCCTTTAGCCAAGTGCGGGTCGGACTCGCCCATGAAGGGTTCCGTAGCAGCAAGTAACATAATATAAAAGTTCTTGCAGTTCGTTGTGACTTTGATCGATGTTTTAATAATAGTGTTTAAAAAAAAATTAAGTTATTGATAAGTTAACATTATAATTAGGTACCTAAATGATGGGATTTAGATCTAACTATATGCGAGCCCATATAGGCTTGTGATAGCTAAAAAAGCAAATATATATTCTAGTTTGACAAGAAATCAAGGTAAATTGCGGTTTACGATTTATGACGTATTAAAAAAAACTGCTTACTAGATCTCGTTCAAACCAACTTTCGGTGGAAGTTTACATGGTAATGTACATCACATTTTTTTTAGTTTTATCATTCTCTTATTTCAGAAGTTACAGGACACACATTTTACCACTTAGGAAGTGTCTCTCGCGCAAACTATTCAGTTTAGAAAAAAAAAATGAGAAACCTCCATATAATTTTTGAAGACCTATCCATAGATACCCTACACGTATGGGTTTGATGTTTTTTTTTTTTTTGAGTTTCAGTTCTAAGTAATGTATAGTTTTTTTTCTATTTTTGTGTGAAAATCTTAATGCGGTTCACATGATACATCTACTTACCAAGTTTCAACAGTATAGTTCTTATAGTTTCGGAAAAGAGTGGCTGTGACATACGGACGGACAGACGGACAGACATGGCGAATCCATAAGGGTTCCGTTTTTTGCCATTTGGCTACGGAACCTTAAAAAAAGAATGTAAAATTATATTAAATGTTGTTAAATTGTTTTAGATTTTTTTTTAAAGTGCGGTCTTAGCTATTTTAGGATTTTTAAGTACCTACCTGCAGCTTCCCTTCTGAAAATATTCACCCTTCGTCACTGGTATGTACACACGGCTACACATCAAGCTGTACATTTCCAGTATAAGCTGACCTCGCATTGTATAGGTTTTCCTTACAACGCGAGGTCAGCCTTTACTGGTTTAGTACAGCTTGATGTGTAGCCGTGTGTACCAACCTAAATTCAAAGGTAAATTGATGACTACAAAAATGTACACCAAAAATTGATTTCTATACGCATTTTTTTTCTATGTATTAAAATGAGGTGGGGAAACTTTATCAAAATAAAACCGCAGAGAAATGTTTGAAACAAACCCGAACGTGTCTGTACTTCTAATGGCGCCAAAATTTCTGAAAGTCATTCGTTTTGTCCGTAGGTAGATATTTATTTAGCAGCTGTTGCGTACCTATTTTTATTCAAATACAGGTTGATTTTGAAATAATTAGAAATTCTTTATTGGGTCATTGTACTCATCAGTATGAACAACTTTTACTATGGGACCAACACAGAAATCGCGAAAAAAATATTTCAGAGTTATAGCTATAGGAATATAGTATAAGTTGTTTTAATTTATGAGTACAATCCATCATCCCTTAAAGAAATCCTAATGCATTCAAAATCATTCAGTATAGAGTTGGCAAACAAGCAAGAGGGTCACCTGATTGGTGTGCAGTAACCTGGCCATGCACACCTGCAACACCAGGTAAGACGCCAATGTGTTGTCAAATCAAGCCAGTGATGTTTTTTTTTTTTTTTTTTAAATTTATTCATGACCATGGATACATGTCCTTCAGTCGTAATCATTGAACATATTAACATTGTAGGTACAATATCCTAGTAAAGTGATGGAAACTTAACTAGGTTTCTGAGGGGATGATGAGATAATACGAAAGTCATGTTTTTCAACTTTGTACCATTTATCCACACTTGTACACGTTAACGAGCACTTAACATTTAATAATCCACCATTATTATACATTAACACTCGAAGAAACACAAATTTTGGAAAATAATAAAAAATCTACAACACGATCTTTACGAATTTTCCCGCCAACCTAGCCAGTGATGTGTCGCCGATGTGTTGCCAGTCAAATATCCGCTCGGCTGTTTTTTTTTTTTTTTTTTTTTTTTTGCGACAATTACGCCCCCCCCCCCCCAATTACGTTGTTATTGTTGGACATGTTGTTCCAACGACCAATCTAATTACTTGACATGCTGTCAAATATCGGTGATTAGAAACATTGAGTGTAAAAGTCATTTAAATTCCAGGTCTTCCATACGGCCAGCTTCCCATTTTCGAAGAAGGTGAACGTATCCTTCACCAGTCGCTCGCTATCGCCAAGTATGTGGCGAGAGGCTCAGACCTGATACCAGTGGATCCTTGGTTGCAAGCTGTCGTGGAAAGCGCTGCATACACTATCTACGATTTCTGGTCAAGTAAGTGGTTCTGTCAAAGAATTATACTAGTTCATTTTTAGGGTTCCGAAGTCCTACAAGGAACCCTTATAGTTTCGTCATGTCCGTCCGTCTGTCCGTCTGTCCGTCTGTCCGTCTGTCCGTCTGTCCGTCTGTCCGTCTGTCCTAATCCTTTACAGCTTAATAACTTCTACAGTTATAAACATAAGTAAATGAAATTTTGTTAAAAAATAGTCGACATATAGATCTCAATTTTAAAAGAATAAAAGAATCGTTTTTCCGTATTTTAGGGGTGGTGTCCATACATGTGAAATGGAGAAAAAAAAATTTTTTTCGCTGCACCCCCTCGTGTGGGATATCATTGAATAGGTCTACTAAAATAAAGGTAATATTTTATACACCACTTTTTTATCAGGTGTACCATCTGCGAAATATAGCCCGCCAAAGTGGCTTGCAATGTCCCCCCCCCCTGCCATTTCTAAACTATGCAATGTAGAAACTTATAATCTTCCACATTGATAGACCTTTGTGAAAACTCTCTTTTAAAATTATTTCGAGTATAATGTGATTATAATTTTTTGAGTTATAGAGAGAAAACTGAAAAATACTTAAAACGTCCTAGTTCAAAGGTCATTGACCTTAGAGAAAAATGATCATAGCAAATAATGCTCCTTTAGCTACTTTCTATTTGAAAAAATCACAAAAAGTAACTTTGAAATGACAAACGTCTTAAATTTGGCTTCTTGAATTTATCGCTAGATGGCGCTACTAACAACACGCTCTGAGTCGCGAATGCTGCCGATTATTGCAAAAACTAAAATAGCCATGATTAATATTCGATTTGATTCGTTTGTAATTACACCTACTTAAGGAACCCTATAATACTGAGCATGGCCCGACATGCTCTTGGCCGGTTTTTATTAATTTCTTAGGTTTTCGCGATCACTACACATTATAATAAAACAAAGTTTAACCGGATTATATTGTACGGTAGATTAAAATATTTTTTTAGAAATATCTGTAAAGACGCTTGTCATCTTAGTTTTCCTGCGACCACGAACGCTGCAAAGCTTTCGAAATGTCAGGAAAACCAATTTAAATAATATACGCGATATAATCCGGTTAAACTTTGTTTTATTATAATGATTTTTATTATTTAATACCGTGCAGCAACAAATTTTATTGTGGAACAAGAATAGATTATCTTCTGTGGCAACTGGTTGCGTTACAAGAAAGTTTTTTCTTTATTTGGGTTACATTAAAAGAGCCTCCACGAGTGGATATTTAATTATTGATAGTTCGGCGCACCCTGCCCTCCTAGCCAAGTTGACAATCTACACAATCGACAATCGTCAACGCTAATAGAAAACGATCAAAATGTATGGGAATGACATATCTCAACGAAAAAATCATTATGTTTTAAATGCGGTGCACCCTGGGCAGTCAGTCTCACTACCGACGTGAAAGACAATCGCATACCAAAGTCTCAAAGAGTTAACAGGTTCGGAGGAATTTTATTATAATAAAAAACAGGGTAGAAATCTACTCTTTAGCTATTCTTAAAATAGAGACAGTTTATTAATCAGAACTTACTTGAAAAAAAATAGTCCGCATGGTTCGATTATGGAATCGTACGACAAGGATTAAGAAGTCCGCGTCGTTCGACCAATCGTAATACAAGGACTTGAAAATCCTCGTCGTTCGACCGGTCGTAATAGAAGGACTTGAAAATCCTCGTCGTTCGATCAATCGAACCACGCCTACTTGGAAAATGTATGTCCGCATGGTTCGACTTTGGAATCGGACGAAAAGGATTTAAAATTCCTCGTCGTTCGATTAACCGAGCTGTGCGATCGGACCACGCGGCCGGAATGATTCGTTCAGATATGTCATTCCCATACATTTTGATCGTTTTCTATTAGCGTTGACGATTGACGATTGTGTAAATTGTCAACTTGGCTAGGGGGGCTGGACAGTCAGCCCTGCTACCAATCTTCTGACTACTGCTAATCTTTTCCCCATGATATGAGTTATTATCATTGTGTAGCTCATGTCGACACGATAGAAGAAGCTTTCAATACAAACAACTGTAAATTTGTTAAGCCGTTACCGGCTTCACTTAATAAACTAACGATAAACAGGATGATTTTGAAGTCATTAGCAATCCTTTAAGATATTATGATTGTACTCATAAATTTAACAATTTTTTTTTGTATTTTTTTTTGCTTTGGGTACAACTTTGAAATCGTGAAAAAAGCAGCTCTTTCCTATTTTTGTCGATTTATGTGAACACAAATGTAAGAAACAGCTGTTTCTTTTTTCGCGATCAGGTTTGGTCCCATAGTAAAAGTGTGCAAATTGATGAGTACAATCATCCTTTAAAGGATTGCTAATGACTTCAAAATCTTCTGTATATGGTGCTACTGAAATCTGGTCTCTACCACTAAACTTGTAAAAATTTCTATATGAAAAAATTGCAATATGAAATAATTTCCCTTATACAAAATAACAAGAAATATTTACTTTTCAGAGATCGTGGCTTACGTCCGCGAAAAAGACGCAAAAAAGAAGGAAGAAATGAAGAAGGAACTTCTCGAGGAAACCATCGATTTCTTCTTTTCAAGATTAGAAAAACAATTACAGGAAAACGGTGGATATTTTGGTGGAAAGGTTAAATATTGAGTTTTTAAATCATACAATTGAGCAGATTTAATTAATTTATTTATTTATTGGAATGCTAACAAGCAATTACCTTTGATTAACAATGATCTATATATGATACAATCTGCCAATAATAGGTCTTCACGAATAGCGACCGAGTACAGTAAGATGCGTGGATATAATACTAAAAATATATTAAACTAAACTAATGTAATTGCTGTTGGTCTTCCGAATAATAAATAAATAAATAAAATTTCTGCAAAAAATCTAGACTAATTGCTCGGCTTGCCGATTGCATACTTGTCACAAATATATCAAGCAACTGTTTACAATTTTTGTTGATGGTATTTCCCGCTCGCCACAGGAACGCATTCTGAAGATAGTTGGAGGATACCAGAGGCAAATGGATGGGAGTATAATGTCTTAAACTAAACTTTCTACTGATTGGCAGTATCTAAATAAGATAAAGGAAAAATGTCTTCTGGGATCATGCTGGAGCGAGGTTAAGCTGCACTTGCCGCAGCCAGCCCATGGATGGTGACCGTTTTGGTACACATTGATATCAATAAATATAAAAATCGGGATTCTATGGCTTGAAGCACGATTTTATTAGAACAAAAACGTCCAATGACCTAGAATTCAGTCGGTGAATTTCCGTCAGTACAAAACTTGATTTGGACCATCGTATAATAAGATGGGTAAAACATCTTATTATACCATGATTCAGAAAACTTGTATCGGATTTAAGTTCGTTCAATCAACTTTAAAAAGGGGAATTATTTTTAGGACTTTTGCATTTTTATTCGGTAAAATGTCTTTCGGAAACATGTTTGTTGGGGACTCTTCTCGAATATTTTTTCTATGGGAGCAACGTTGAAATTACGAAAATAAAAACAACTGTTTCACACATTTTGTCGAACGACATGGATGACTTTGCATGGAACAGCAGGTTTTTTCGAGATTTTAAGGTTGCTCCCAGTGTAAAATTTGTTCTTTATGATGATTACATTTACTCCCTAAGAGCCGTATTACAAAAAAAAAAACGCTAGAAATCTGCGTTTTAAGCTACTTTTTGGCGTCGTGGATCTCTGTAAATAGATGTTTGTTTTTTTAAATTTAGTTAGTGGAACATGATAGTTTTATTTATTAGTGTAATACGGGCAATTGAAATTATAACTACGTTTGATATCGTTTGTTTTCCTTAATAAAATAGGTAATGAAGACAATACACACATATTTTCCATCAAGGAACCAGAGAGAAGAGAGAGGCACAGACTGCGTAGACACTACTTACTTATTAACTTGGATACAAGTCTATTTATCCCTAAAATTATTCATGCCGTATTACAAAATTTTGTAGAATTTATATTTATTGTGGTAGGACAGAACTGGGTTGAATATGCCTCACAAATCACGACAGTTTTTCTTGCAATTTTTGAGGAGGGTCATGTTCAGGCTATTTGCGTTTTTTTTAATAGTCATTTTGATAAATTACTTCTTATCGACTGACTCTGCTTAAGAGTTGACAGTGTTATCATAATGATGCATCAAAATATGTTAAATGGTCATGAACTTGACCTCTTAACTGATATCCTTAACTAAATGTTGAATGATATCAATGAGTCTGAATTTTGCTATCGTGTGTTATGAAAAAGTAAAGTCATGTACTTTAACTTTCTATCTTAGCGATTGATTTTGTTTACGAGTAACACAGAATTTATTACTAATAATATTTTTTCTCGACCATTCCACTTGTGTTTAGAATTTATTCAGCCCATTTTTGTTCCACTTCTGGGCACGGGTCTATTCTCAAAAAGAAAAGAGGTAATATCTTAGTCCAGTCACGCTGCCCCAGTACGGGTTTGCAGACTAAACACACCATCAAAAAGTTTTTGGAGCCATTTCGCACCTGCAGGCTTCCACGCGATATTTTCCTTCACTTTACTATATTAACGCAAGTGATGGTCATCCGTGCATTGGAGAGCACGTTAAACTGTCAGTCTCGGTTGTCATGCGAATATCGATGGTAGTCGTATGGGTAGTCAGAGGGTCAACAGTCTGACAATTGGTGTAACCTTAGGATATCGATATAAGTATAACTCAGTTTGGTTTGCGGGGGTAATCTCGTCACGCGAGACCGGCCCTATGCTCTAGAGTAGTTCCTAGGAGTAGGCTTAATAGCCATTGGTTAGGGTTAGGTAGGGCTTAGCCTCGCCGGCGAGACTTGCCGATTAACGGCGATTCGCGATTAGCGCGTCACACACACACCCGATATACCGAAAGTCCGCCACTTTCGAGAAATTCATTCCTGAAGCAGCAACGGCTGCTAGGGAGACATAGGAATGACGGGGTCCCCCTGCAATGCCCCAGTAAGCCGAGGTCCGAGCCTCCCATTGGGGGGCGCCCTTATGCGGTATTGCAACCGCGATTTTAGTTTTTAAGGATTAGGATTAGGGAAAACTTTCGGCGAATGGAGTCCCATGGGACTCTCCGCTAGCCGGTTAAGCAGAAATGGAACCTCGGTACCACCTGCGAGAGTCAATTCGAAAAAAAAAAAAAAAAGTTTGCGGGGTCTGATAGTAGTCGCTCCAGACAAAATACGGATATTCAGTCACAATGCTATAACTCAAAATAGCAGTTTAGTAAAAACGGAATCTGTAGGAAGCACGAATCGTTTACCAACGTTTTCAAAGGTGCATTGGCCCAAGAAGTGGAAGTTAGTGAGAGAGAAGTTAGTGTGTAGGTCACACATGAAAAGCAGTCATAGCCTAGCGGTTAAACGCTTGTTTTTCATACATGGTCCGAGTTCGGGCCTGGCCCACACCTCTGACATTTCAAATTCATGTGCGGATCAGTATTTGATTATCACTTGCTTTAACGGTGAAGGAAAACATCGTGAGGAAACCTGCACAACTGAGAGTGTTCCATACAGTTCTCGATGGTATATGTGTAGTCGGCCAACCCGCACTATGCCAGGGCGCAGCGTCGTGGACTAAGGCCTTAACCTTCTCATTCTGAAAAGAGGCCCGTGCCCAGCAGTGGGACACTAATGAGCTGACTAAGTCATAAGTCTGACTATGATCTATACATTGAATATTTTTTTATCTTTTCAGTTATCGTGGGCAGAGTTTGTACTGTGCGGTATAGTTGAGGCAGCCAATCTGTTCTTGGATACGGAATTGGAGAAAAAATACCCGACAGTAGAAGCTGTAATCGAAAAGATAAGGAATCTTCCCGGTGTGAAGGAATACATCGCAGCCAGGGGACCATATGTACTTAAAAAGTAAATTAAATATTCCGATCTTATCACAGATTTTGTTTTAATTTATTTATAGAATGAAGAATCGCGCACTCATACGTGTTACTTGGCTTGAAGATTGTCATGTCTTTTAACATGATAAAGCTATTGATATTATAATAAAATCTTTATTTCAGATCACAAGTAGATCCATGATTTATAGTGTTAGTAAAAACAAAAGAAAACCTAAAAACAGTAACCATTAGTTAGTAACTTAAATTTAATAAATGTTGCCGAAGTTAAAACTGGATATAGTTCGCACTAGACGTGTGAAGCCTTACCCAGTGCCGCAACATTGGACAATCCCACTTGTCGCACAATTCGCTTAGGATGCTGTGGGAACTGGAACGCATTCTGCAAAGGGTCGAGGCACACTGTTTCCGGATGATGGCATGATAACCGTCAATCCTCGCCTCAGCGAACATCCAGGAAGCACTACAAAAACGCGGCAGCCTCACCAGCATCCCAAACGCATTATTGATATTAAATCTATTATTATTGTTATTCCATATCAACTTAGCCTATCACATTCCAATGCTGGACATAGTCTTCTCCCAAGTTGTATCACAATACTCTTTTTTTCCCTAAATAAAAGTAAAACTTGCGACACATTTCAGATGCAATTTTCATAAATTCCTATCCAAAACCGTGACCACTGATCAAAAGTAATATTGAGGTATAAGGCAGATAGCACTCTCAATTATCTCAAGATAAAGTTTACCAAACAAACATTAGAACTCTTTGTCGGAGCGACAACCGTTCAAGACTCCAAAATTAGTTTTGTTCTAATTACTTCTGGAAAGTTCCATTCCTTCGCTTTTCGATTAGTTTATATTTCTTGAGGAATGGATGTAAAAGCGACGATGTAATAAAAAAACTAATCCTTATAAAGTGTCAACATGAGCTACGTAATGATAATAGCTCATGCCGTGGGAAAAAGATTAGCCAGTCAACAGGTTGGTAGCGGGGCTGACTGCACAAGGTGCGTCGGACGATCAATTAAATATCATCACTCGTGGAGACTCTTTTAATCATTTGATTTTTTATTAGTGTTGTTATTTTGGTGTCCCTTTTCAAGACTCTCCACTGGTTAAACCGTGTTAACAATGCTTATTAAAAATCGGATATTGTCGACAACAATCGATATTTTTGGACTGTGCCCACAAGATGTGTGTAATGTCGACAATGCTTATGCAGTGTTAACTCTGCACTTCCTGCGACTTTGCCCGTAACATCATCATCATCATCATTGCGGCCTTACAATTTCCATTTTTGGATGTAGGCCACCTCCAATTTCCTTACTTACTTCTGGCGAAATTGACTGGGAGCCCTTGCCATCCAATCCAAACCTGTGTGTCGCTTTTATGGTCACCACTCCAGGAATCTCCACGTCCATCATTCCTTGACCATTCAAGCAATATGTCCCACCCATCTTCACTTACGCCTAGCTATGATATACTATGACTTTGATTTTTGTCTTAGAGCGTTTCCACTCGTTCTTCTTACGGTCACGTAAGGCGATTTCGGTTATTCATCATCATCTGCCCATTATTGTGTATTCTCAGAATGAGAAGGCTTAGGCTTTAGTCCACCACGCTGGCCTAGTGCGGGTTGGTGGACTACAAACAGCACCATCGAGAACTGTGTGGAACACTTTCAGTTGTTCAGGTTTCTTCACGATGTTTTCCTTTACCGTTAAAGCAAAGTAATAATCAAATTCTGATTCTCATATGAATTCGAAAAGTCAGTTGTGTGGATCGGGTTTGAACTCACATCTCTCCTGCATGGAAGGCAAGCGCTCAACCACTCGATTTCAGGCATTGCTCTCTTCATTTTTCTTTGGGCTACCATAGAATATCTAATAGTACTAACGTACAGAACGGCCACTCACCGCCCCCTGCCAATTTAAGATTCCTTACCCGCACCCCGCACGCACCCGCAGTCTGACGACAATTGGACTGCAATATTGCAATGTATGCCAATCGCTTGTCGCTATAAAGGCACGCCATCTCTGAGAACTACTGAGAAGCGCTTGGAACCCAATCGGCACCACGAGCGGCGAGCACCCCTAACCGATATGTGTGTGTGCGTTCGTATGCATACGTAATCTTGTGTATGTACATGGTGCTAGCATTTATATTGTATTGAGTGGCCGAGGTGTGGCGCTACTTTGACCTTTTCTGCAGACAGTTTATACCTATCGAATTCAGTATATCCTCACAACCATCAAAGCGGGAACAAACTAAAATCATACAATATAAAATAAAGTAAATAAATATTTTTGGGAGATTTTTACACAGCACCATCTAGTCCCAAACTAAGCAGAGCTATGGGTACTAGACAATGGATAGAATACTTATATACTTTTTTTTTTGTAAATACATACTTATAATACATAAGAAACACCCAGACCAACACAAACACTTATGTTCATCACACAAATATTTGTGTCCTGTGGGAATCGAACTCACGACCTCGTGATCAGCAGTCCAACACTCGAATCACCAGACCACAGACGTCGTCAATATCCAAGCAGTCTCTAAAGACCAAGATAAAGAAAAAATACGTGCATAGTAACAGCAACTATGTGGATTAAAATCCATATATTTTACTTTTAACGGAGGCCAAACTTAATTCAGTGGCTCCCTTGGGCTTAAAAAAAGATTTCCACAGGTTTATGAAAACAATTTCTTGGTGAGATGGCTGTTTTAATAAGCTCCTTTGTTAAGGGAAGAACGACACGGCTAGAGTTTTTGTGGTCAAGTTTACGATATTTTTCGATGTTGTTTAGATAAGGTCACGGGTCACGCCGTTTTATTTTTCTAAAGCATTGCCTAACTAATTGTCACATTTGTCTCTAATACAATAATACATAATTTAGGTTTACTGTATTTATATTTATTTGCTCGTTTTTACCCGTGGCCTCACTATCGGGACCCATCCTAAAACCAGCGCTGCAACATTTCGGTGTTGTAGCATATGCTGAGATGGGGGCCTTTTTTAGTCTCATACAGGCATGTAAATTTTAAGTTTATTGTTAATACACTATTTTTAGATATTTTTTTCTCTCGCCTGTACCGAGACTGAAATAAATATTTTCTTTCTTTCTTTCTTTCATAAGATAAAACGTTTATTTAGTACAAAAACAAGACACAGGACACAACTCACAAGTAAAAAGACAGTAAAAAGTGTGATATGTGTCTCAGTATTGTAGCAAATGGGTGTCCAGCTCAGCATGTGCCAGATATTATACCTGACGCTGGTATTTTGTGGCAATAGGCTCGCCCCCTATTACGTGGGACTTACAACATAACTGGTGAAATGTGGTTGTACTATACAACTCTGCCTACCCCTTCGGGGAAATAAAGGCGTGATGTTATGATGTTATGCTGGTATTTTGCTGGATCCCTGCAGTGATATACGAACGTCGGGCAAAAAAAAATATATATTATAAATATATATATTAGAAAATTATTAAGAATGATTGCTTTGTGTTTGTGTGTGTTGTTTTTGGTGTGAGTATAATCTTAACTATTATAAAATTGTAAACGTCTGTTTGTTTGTTTGTTTGTTCCAGCATCACGCTAAAACTACTGGACCGATTTTGATGATTTTTTTTTTGTTTGAAAGCTGATGATCTGACTTAAAAACTGGTATGGGTTTTGAGAAAGAAAGAAAGAAAGAAAAAAAGAAAAACAATAATTCGTGGGTTGCGTACTCACCCGACAGATCGAAGCTTCTATGCATTTGCACGAGCGGATAGTAATGTACGATGGAGTGGAGTGGAGTGGACAGGGGATGGGACTGGGGACGGGACAGGGGACGGGACTGGGGACGGGACAGTGGACGGGACAGGGGACGGAACATGGGACGAGAAATGGGACGGGAAATGAGACGGGACATGGGACAGGACAGTGGGACGGCACATGGAACTGGACATAGGATGGGACATGGGACAGGACATGGGACATGGGACGGGACGATAGTGATATAGAGAGATAGTGGGACAGTGGGACAGTAGGACAGTGGCAGTGGGACGGTGACACGGTGGGACAGTGGGGCAGTGGGTTAGTGGGGCAGCGGGGCAGCCGGGCAGTGGGGCAGCGGGGAAGCGGGGCAGCGAGGCAGTGGGACAGCGGGGCAGTGGGGTACCGGAGCAGCGGGGCAGTGGGATAGTGGGGCAGTGGGGTAGCGGGGCAGCGGGGCAGTGGGTTAGCGGGGTATCGGGGCAGTAAGGGAGTGCGGCAGCGGGGCAGGCAGTGGGGCAGGGGGATAGTGGGGCTGCGGGGCAGTGGGGCAGTGGGGTAGTGGGGCAGTGGATTACCGGGGCAGTGGGATAGTTGGGCAGCGGGGCAGTGGGTTACCGGGGCAGCGGAGCAGTGGGGCAGTGGGATAGTGGGGCAGTGGGGCCGTGTGATAGTGGGGCAGCGCGGCAATGGGGCAGTGGGGCAGCGGGGCATTGGGGCAGTGGGATAGTGGGTCAGCGGGGCAGTGGTGCAGCGAGGCAGTGGGTTACCAGGGCAGCGGGGCAGTGGGATAGTGGGGCAGCGGGGCAGTGGGGCAGTGGTATAGTGGGGCAGCGGGGCATTTGGGCAGCGGGGCAGCGGGTAGTGGGGCAGCGGGGAAGTGGGGATTCGGGGCAGCGGGGCAGTTGGGCAGCGGGGCAGTGGGTAAGCGGGGCAGTGGGGAGCCGGGGCAGCGGGGCCACAGCCCCGCTGCCCCACTGGGAAGCGAGGCTGTGGGGCAGCGGGGCAGTGGAGCAGCGGGGTAGTGGGGAAGCGGGGCAGTGGGGCAGCGGGGCAGTTGGGCAGCGGGGCAGTGGGGCAGTGGGGAAGCGGGGCAGTGGGGCAGCGCGGCAGTGGGGCAACGGGGCAGGCTTTGGGGCAGTGTGATAGTGGGGCAGCGGGGTAGTGGGGCAGTGGGGCAGTGGGGTAGTGGTGCTGCGGGGCAGTGGGATAGTGGGGCTGCGGGGCTGTGGGTTAGTGGGGCAGTGGGGCAGTGGGGCAGTGGGGCAGTGGGGTAGCGGCGCAGCGGGCAGTGGGGCAGCGGGGCAGTGGGGTAGCAGGGCAGTGGGGCAGTGGGGTAGCGGGGCAGTGGGGCAGTGGGGTAGCGGGGCAGTGGGGCAGCGGGGCAGTGGGGCAGCGGGGCAGCGGGGCAGTGGGGCAGCGGGGCAGCTGGGCAGCGGGGCAGTGGGGTCGCGGGGCAGTGGGATAGTGGGGCAGCGGGGCAGTGGGATAGCGGGGCTGTGGGGTAGCGGGGCAGTGGGGCAGCGGGACAGCGGGACACTGGGACAGTGGACTGGACTGGATTGGACTGGACTGGACTGGACTGACGTGGGTTAGCAGAATTTAACGCGAGCGGAGCCGCGGGTAAAAGCTAGTATCCACTAAAAATATAGGCATATTACGAGTGTGAAAGGAATTAAATAAGTAAATAAATAGGTATATATTTAAATTTAGAATGAATCTACTTATGAAAGAAAAGGAAAAGAAAGAAAAAATATTTTTTGTCCCAGTTAACGGCGCGCAACATTTAAATAACAGTTTAATAGAAACACAAAAACAGGTAACTACAGGTGAGTACACAAAAAAAAAATAGAAGTACTTATGAAGTACTAGCTGATGTCCGTTATTTCCTTCGTGTGGTATATCAGTAAAACGTCATGGATATAGGTTATTTGTATGCCAAGCATCCATATATGTTAGTTTATTCACCGTTCGAAAGTGCCTTTCCGAATCCGTGAGAAAAGTTACCGAATGTGTTCTCTAAACATTAGTTACAAATCCAAAATTGAAAATTTACGAAAGTTCTATTAATGAATGACGTCAAATTATAGAAATTCTTACGAGTTTCGGGCTTGTGAATAGCGTTTAGTTAGAGAACATGTTCGATTCCTCACGGATACAGAAAGGTCACTTTCGGACGGTTGTAGATAAGTTATAGCTGCTGCCGAATTGCGTAACTCACTCGCGATCGCAATCAATAGGATTTCAATGTTCATTGCTCCGTGTGTTTTGACAATTCGTCTTATCAGCAACTATGTACCACGCAATGAATATTGTTATCATTTCAAAATGAAAGCTAATGTCAATATCAATGCATTACACAATTACCCCACTGGTCTGTATTTAGTCGCTATTGAGCACAGTATTCATCATCATCATTTGAGCCGAAAGACATCCACTGCTGGACATAGGCTTCCCCAAGCAGTTTGGGGATCACCCATATCGATGCCATAATCGCCACACTTGGCAGGCGGGTTGGCGATCGCAGTTGGTTGGTTAAACTCAGAGAACGCTGATGCCTATCCTCTGACGAATCCCTTAGTCGCCTTTTACGACACCCATGAGAATATATAGGGTGGTGCAATTCTTTACGTCTGGTACTATACGGAACCTGCTTGTACTTGGCATGCAAAAGTCAAATATCAATTTTAAACCAGAATTGCTGGTTTGCATAAAAAATAATCTTAAAAAAAAGACAATTTGTTGATTTTTTACCCTCAAAAAAATTGAAGTCTCCCGAACTTCGCCTTAAGCAAGCCTCTTATTAAAATAACAGCATTCCATATAAAGGATGCGATATTTCAGCCCCCGCTGAGATTATCAACAGGTGTGTTAACCTCTCGGGTGGTGGTCGGTCAGTCATTAAGTTCTTTGTAGTTATTTAGAAAACGCTGCTACCCATCCTCTGATGAATCCCTTAGTCAACTTTTACGACACCCATGAGAAGAGTGTGCTATTCTCAAAACATCAATGAGTTCTAAAAAGTGAAAAGCAACCGATTTATGAGCTTAGTGTAAATACACTGTTGAATAATTCCAAAAATTCGGCTTTCGTAAGTTAATAGTCAACAAGCCCCCATATTAGGGAGCAAAAAATCCTTCACATGCATACGAGTAGTCAGTTATTTTATTTGTTTAGACAGCTCCTTCAATATGCCATTAAGGGGGCAGCAAGATAATTAAAATAGAGACTAAACAAAATTCTGGATACATAGATGAAAATTATAAGTACATTGCTGGGCATGGCTGGCATCGTCGACCATACGCTACCATCGCTTAACATCAGGTGAGATGGTGGTCAAAGGCAAGCCAATGGGCTTAAATTTTTATATTCTTAATGAAGAATTTAAAAAAATCGCAAGTACGTAGAACACACTGGAGTCGATTCTCTTGTTTACGACCTCAACTTATTTTAAACTTTCACTCTCTTTTACTAACAGTAGATACAAGAAAGGGATGGCAACAATTTTAGAACTGTCAAATTAGTTTAAGTGTCACATTTCTTTGTATTTTAGTGGGCACGTTCCGAGATCACGACTAAACTTGTATGGAAATCTAAATTCCGACTAATTTGACAGTTCTAAAATTGTTGCCATCCCTTTCTTGTATGTACTGTTAGTAAAAGAGAGTGAAAGTTTAAAATAAGTTGAGGTCGTAAACAAGAGAATCGACTCCAGTGTGTTCTACGTACTTGCGATTTTTTTAAATTCTTAGCCACACAAAATTAAGGTGTAGTAGACACCAGTGTCTACTACACCTTAATTTTATAAAAAAAACAGTCAAAAAATATGCAAAATGCAGTAGGGTCATACCGCAACACTTAATCATATAAAAATGCTGTTGGAATTTTAACGCTTGGCTCCAGTGGACTAGTTCTGAACTTCTGGAACAGTTTACAGGGAGAGTTCATTAAGATCGTCGTTACTTTGTTGTATGACACGATTGAGAAGCGCAAGCGGGGTAGACTAATTAAGCGTAACCAATATGAATGGGATAAAAATTATACTGATTTGTCATCATCATCATCATCATCATTTCAGCCGAAAAACGTCCACTGCTGGACATAGGCACCCCCTACAACGAGGAAATAGAGAGTACACCTGTGTTTGTGCATATACTTGTGTACTATAATATGTCCCGCGCAGATGGCTAGTCTCAGTTGAGATTGATCGCCGTAAATTTGGCCAAGAGGACATTATTATTATTAATTATTCAACCGCTTGTCTCTTTTACTAGTACCACCGATATCACAGAAGGAATACTTCACTTTCTATAAGTAAGGAAATGAAGTTCCACCCTCTCAGGACTTGTTTGGACTTTGCTGTAATTGGACTTAACGTGGCATTGTTTGATGCCAGTTTTGAAGCACTCCTGTTTAGACACCAGACGCTATCGCTGATTTATACAATTTCCTAATTGGTTTGGACCGCGATTGATGCTATCAAGAAATGTTGAAGATGTTTCTAAAGTCTTTACGTGATTTTTAGTCAATTTTATTAATTGATCAAGACATCGTGGTAGCTCAAGTGGCAACAGGAAATAAAAATAGTTTTATTTCAAATCCTCATCCTCATCCTCCGAGCCTTTTCCCAATTATATTGGGGTCGGCTTCCAGTCTAGCCAGATGCGGCTGAACATCAGTATTTTACACGGGGCGACTGCCATCAGACCCCCGCAACCCAGTTACTGGGCAATACTGACATTCGGAGGTTAGACCAGTTGTCAGACTTTCAGGCTTCTGACTACCCGTAACGACTGCCATAGATATTCGTATGACAACCGGGACCGACAGCTTAACGTGCTCTCCGAGGCACGGAGGGGTCTCGATGTGTAACGAAACGGTCACCCATCCACAGACTGACCGCGGCAAGTGCAGCTTAACCTTATAGATCGTACAATCCGCGCAGTAGTTGCATCGCTACGAGCCCCTCAAATAAACCTAATAATAGGCGTTATAAAAAAGTTGATTCTAGTTTTTGTAGATTGATTAGTGTAACCAGAAGGTGGTTGGTTTGATTCGTGCCAACTGTCGACATTTTCTTTCCATAAATAGCTTGTCAAACAGGAGAATAATTGACCAAAGTGTTTTTGTTCGTAGTATTCGTTTTGCTAGAGAAATACCTTATTGCTAGCTTAGTGTGAAAATCGGTACACTATGAAACTGGTTGATATCTTATAATTTTTTGACTTCGTGATAAAATCTGGTCAGTGCACCATCTTTAGAAAAACAGATTGTTACAGTATAATATTATCGCAATAATAATTTCTTAGGTTTTCGCGATCACTACACATTATAATAAAACAAAGTTTAACCGGATTAAATCGCGTATATTGTTTAAATTGGTTTCCTGACGTTTAGAAAGCTTTGCAGCAGTTCGTGGTCGCAGGTAGACTAACGGCCAAAATTAATATCCGATCTATCCATGATTTGCCCTACTAGAGATAGGAATTTGACATAAGCTCCATACAAAATATGTCAAATTTCTATCTCCAGTAGGGTAAATCGTGGATAGATTGGATATTAATTTTGGCCGTTAGATGACAAGCGTCTTTACAGATATTTCTAAAAATATATTTTAATCTACCGTCAAAATCAAGTCAATCAATCGTCTAATCAAGTCCCAAACAGCACGCAACACTGTAAAAGATAATGATATTGTGAGTGATTACTGCGTGCATCGAAACGATTTTAATTAATAATATTGTACGGTAAATTAAGCTTTCGAAATGTCAGGAAAACCAATTTAAATAATATACGCGATTTAATCAGGTTAAATTTCGTTTTATTATAATATTATCACCTTAGAATAACTACAAATAGAAACCAAGTCCGCGCGCACAATTTGAAACTAAATTGGAGCCTGAAACGGCTCTGTTTAGTACAGCTTACGCATTGTGTACAACATATAAGATACATCTATGTGTCAGGTGTCAGTGAACATTTTATGGGCCGTTTGCGGGCACACATTGATTGTTTTTGTGCTTCAACTTTGAGCGGAAATTTTAATGAAACTATCACTTTATGTCTTATCATTCTATGATTATCAACTTAATTACAAATGATATATACTCTTAAAGATATAATTTGTTTGTATAATAAATTGCCTTCACACTTTTTTCATGTTTTTATTTATTTAGCACTTAAACGTTAATTCCTGGAAATTGCGCTACTCTATAATATCGATGTAACATGGATAAGCCCCAAGAGTGTCGTCTCAGGTGGTTTGATCTTGTCACGCGCCAGATGACCTTCGCCTATCGTATGTTGAAGAAGCTCTGACCTCGACCGGTGCTCGATTACGTGACCTACACGCCCTGAATATTGTAAGAGATGATTCTAGCGCTGTTTAAATGTGATCTCGGGGACAATAATAATTTAGAGCAGGTTTCTTTTAAACTGAATCTATTTAATTACGAAAATAGAGCAATATCTACTGGACCTCACTTACCCATCATCATCATCATCATTTCAGCCGAAACTCGTCAACTGCTGGACATAGGCCTCCCTCAAGCAACGCCACATAGTTCATAGTTATTTATTGATAATAGTAATTATTATAACAACACAACAACGACGACAACGACAACAATGACCGGTCCTGCACCTTCCGCATCCAGCGGATTCCCGCGACCTTCACCAGGTCGTCGGTCCTCCTTGGGGCGGGGCTACCCACGCTGCGCCTTCCAGTACGCAGTGGAAGGCACTTACCCATGAATTCAAAAAAATTACGCTTATTTTGAAGGAGTTCCTAAAATTCGTTCTGATTTATTGATAAGTTATGATTTAGAATTTAGCAGGAGTGTACTAAATATTGCATAATGTAAACTATGGCTTATAAAGCAATATTTATTCGAAAGGTTTGTAAACATTTGTGGTGTTATTAATTACAATGAACATAACGCTGGTCAACGCTGAAGGGTTACTGTTAGGAGTAAGTTGTATTGTTAGTGATATAATAAAATTGTATGTTTTTGTTATTGTGTGCCTCTGACTGTATAAGTCAATGAACCATTTTTCTTTCTTTTCTTTTTTCTTTCATTATTAGGACAAAATTTAACATAGGAAAGGTGTGTAAGTAATATTTTAATTGGACTGTGTCTTCAGGCCTCTATTTTCATGTAATTTGTTTGTAGTGTACATCTACAATGCGTTAGCATTTGTATGTGTGTGCGCAGAGCTGAGGTGATGTGAGTATAAGCCGGCTAAAACGCGTTGCCTCTGATGCGCGACTCCGCGACACGAACTCGTGCACTCGGTAGCATTTGCACGGTTCCGCGTACGTACGGAGAGACGTGAGGGGAAGGGAAGACACGAAATCTATCTCGTAGCGCTGCTATGGTGGACTCTTAACCCTACAGTGGTCGCGCGGACTACATATGTCGTCCACTGATGCAAAAACGTCAATTTCTCATTAATAGATTGCGTCTATTATTTGCGCCATCGTGTACTTTAAGTTGGATAAAAAATTCGTGGACTACATATGTAGACCGCGCGACCAATTACGTAATTGTTTATGACAATTTTTTTTTTTATTTTTGTACTTTTTCCGGTTGTATGTAAGTAATACAATTATTTGTTTGATTGTTACTTGTTTCGGAATGTCTAAACATTTGAATCTTTGTGATTTTTCATACAAACCATGGATATTGAGGGGCTGCTCAGATTCAGGTTTGGCTGGCTGAAACTGATGACAAGAAAAAAAATTGCGAAGACCAGTCGAGTTCCAACGGCGGAGAAGATTACCTTGAGGACCAAAATCATCGATCAGAATCCGAGTAGGACGAAGAGCTTCCAGGTCTCACCTGTAAGCTCTTTATCCTACTCAGAAGACAGTTCAGCGTCTCACGACAATAGATCACCTCAACAAAGCCGACGTGCTTTTACACCAGTGTAGATAATATTGTTTGCTCAAGAACTTTACTGCTCCTTTGAACCAAGGTAGAAATAGCAGTCTTAACATTATTTTTGTAGCTCTTAGTCCAAAAGAATTGCTCGAAAGAAACCCCCTGCTGAAAAGTGCATGTCTCTTTTTCTGTATGATAATCAAGATGATCTTCTAAGTTAGGAGATCATGTATTTGGTTAGGAGTCCTCACCAAATACCAAGAATACCAAGAATTCTGTAATTAAAAATAAAATACTTGGTATTCTTCAAACAGAAGACCAGCCAACAAGCGAAGTTATTCCGTCGGTCGCTGCAATCACTGCGGAAGAGCCCGTAGTAAAAGGACTCGAAAAGTGTGTAACACGTGCAAAAAATTCATTTATGCTGATCATTCAAAGAATGTGTGTCTATCCTGTTTGGAAATCAGCACTAAGATCTCAAAATTTTTAATTGTTTTTTTTTTTTTAAATTATCCTCTGATGAATCCCTTAGTCAACTTAAGGGATTCATCAGAGGATAATTTAAAAAAAAAAAAAACAAATAATAATAATTCTCAAAACATCAATGAGTTCTAAAAAGTGAAAAGCAACCGATTTATGAGCTTAGTGTAAATACACTGTTGAATAATTCCAAAAATTCGGCTTTCGTAAGTTAATAGTCAACAAGCCCCCATATTAGGGAGCAAAAAATCCTTCACATGCATACGAGTAGTCAGTTATTTTATTTGTTTAGACAGCTCCTTCAATATGCCATTAAGGGGGCAGCAAGATAATTAAAATAGAGACTAAACAAAATTCTGGATACATAGATGAAAATTATAAGTACATTGCTGGGCATGGCTGGCATCGTCGACCATACGCTACCATCGCTTAACATCAGGTGAGATGGTGGTCAAAGGCAAGCCAATGGGCTTAAATTTTTATATTCTTAATGAAGAATTAAAAAAAATCGCAAGTACGTAGAACACACTGGAGTCGATTCTCTTGTTTAAGACCTCAACTTATTTTAAACTTTCACTCTCTTTTACTAACAGTACATACAAGAAAGGGATGGCAACAATTTTAGAACTGTCAAATTAGTCGGAATTTAGATTTCCATACAAGTTTAGTCGTGAACGTGCCCACTAAAATACAAAGAAATGTGACACGTAAACTAATTTGACAGTTCTAAAATTGTTGCCATCCCTTTCTTGTATCTACTATTAGTAAAAGAGAGCAATAGTTTAAAATAAGTTTAGTTCGTGAACAAGAGAATTGACACCAGTGTCTACTACACCTTAATTTTATAAAAAAAACAGTCAAAAAATATGCAAAATGCAGTAGGGTCATACCGCAACACTTAATCATATAAAAATGCTGTTGGAATTTTAACGCTTGGCTCCAGTGGACTAGTTCTGAACTTCTGGAACAGTTTACAGGGAGAGTTCATTAAGATCGTCGTTACTTTGTTGTATGACACGATTGAGAAGCGCAAGCGGGGTAGACTAATTAAGCGTAACCAATATGAATGGGATAAAAATTATACTGATTTGTCATCATCATCATCATCATCATTTCAGCCGAAAGACGTCCACTGCTGGACATAGGCACCCCCTACAACGAGGAAATAGAGAGTACACCTGTGTTTGTGCATATACTTGTGTACTATAATGTCCCGCCATAATTTTTATTTGTTTTTTTTGTAATCTCAATCATAGCAAAAGATGTGATTTTCAGTGCCGTATAAGAGGTTTTTTATGTTACTGTTGATTATTTCTAACACAGAGGAAATTTTTCGTTTCTGTTGATTATTTCTAATAAAAGAAACCTTGATTAATATGATAATATTAATAATAAAGGATTTCAACCCGCATGTATTTTTAATTTAAATTTATAAACGGTCTAAATATGTAGTCCACGCGACTTATCACGTTACTTTTTAGAGCGCGACTACTGTAGGGTTAATACGTGTTATCATCACGTGTGTTCTATGCACAAAATAATACCGAAACAGTAATCTAGTTAAGATAACAAGAAACGTAGAACTAATTCCTTTGTAAGATTCCAATAAGTGTGAAATCAGTTACTGGTCTTATTTCACGCGAATTGTGTTAAGATCACATTGTTTAGTGTGACTTTCATCTCGATGATGTCCGTTAGCTATGTCTGTAAATACCTAGTTGTGTGCTATTTAGTTTTAATTCTTGTTATTAATGCAGGCAAGTGATTTATTTTTATTATAGCCACTATTTTTCCTGATAGGTATAATCCAGTGGTCTTCGGGACTACAGTTAATAGAGGTTTTTGCTGGGAAAGCATGTACCATCGTCGACCGCACTGTCTCTAAACATCAAGTGAGGTAGCGGTCAAATACAAGCCCATTATGAATAGCTATATTAAAAAAAACCGGCCAAGTGCGAGTCGCACTCACGCAGTAAGGGTTCCGTACCATCCATCGACCTGATACCCCATAGAAACTGATTCGATTTACGAGAGTCCATCAAAATACATCAACGCAACGTTCGCGAAATATGAATTTTTGCATCTCTTTCTTACGCAGGTAACACACACAACATATGTCTATGTTTGCCCTATTATTAGTATTTGTTGCTAAACCACATAGTATTCACGGTAATCAGACTAAGTTTGACGCTGGTATGTAGGTACTACCGTTTTGAAGATAGAGTAGGAACAAAAACGTTGAAAAAAATCATTGTTTTCGAGTTTTATTTTTAGTATTTGTCGTGATATGGGTCATAGCAACACATATTTTGAGAAAATTTCAACCGGCTACCTATTACCGTTCAAAAGATACATCCCTATAACAGACGGATGGACGGACGGACAGCGTAGCGAGAGTAATAGCAGTGGCGTGCAGTGGCCTACTTCACTTGAATTTATTTCTGGTGTAAGTTATTGATTTTTTTATGTAGGAAGATTTATTCAGCATTAATAGGTTTAATAAAGGATAAAGAATCATCGTACTTTGAAAAAAATATAATAACTTACACCACTGTTGAGTTTGAATGAGGAAGGCACTGGGTATTGCCTAACTGCCTATATGCAATGCACGCCACTGAGTAATAGGATCCTGTTTGGCACCCTTTGGGTTCGGAACCCTAAAAAATTGCCACATGGATGACATATTTGTATTGTTTTAAAAGCGATTTCAGTAAAAACTCTCTGAAATCATGACATCCCATGTCATTCAAAGTCTACATTCATTTTAATTAAATATTGTTACATAATATAGTGAATTTCAAATAATCAATGCGCTTTAAAAAAGTTTATTTATTGGGTTTTTATACGATACTTACCGATTATGGGTACAGTCGATTGTATGACAGTGGTAACACTTGAATTAGAAAACCGTCCTTACTGCTTACGAAATAAAGGTGCTGTCAATGTGAAACCATGTGTTACCACTGACGTGCGGTCGACTGTACTATGTAGAATATAACTTGGACACAAGCCTATGTCCGTGAAATCACCAATTTGGTTATCACAGAAAGATGTCATCATGCATCCCTTGGAAACTGTTTACTTTCTAGGACAAAAAACTTATATGTTATTGCGGGTTTTGGTCTATATGTGTGCCAAATGCCATTCAAATACGTTCAACAGTTTACGCGTGATTGAGTAACAAAATCGTCCGTGTGGTGCCAGACGTAAAGAATTGCACCACCCTATATGTTCTCATGGGTGTCGTAAAAGCCGACTAAGGGATTCGCCAGAGGATGGGCAGCAGCGTTCTCTGAGTGTTTAACCAACTAACTGCGATCGCCAACCCGCCTGCCAAGCGTGGCGATTATGGCATATCCCCCCAGTTTGATGAGTAACAAACATCCAAACATCTCCACAAATTTCCACATCTAAGTATATACAATACTAGCTGTGCCCGCGACTCCGTCCGCGTGGATGTCGGAAAATAACATCGTGTCATAATTATGAACACAATATCTTCAAATATATACATATAAGCGC
Source organism: Asteroscopus sphinx (assembly GCA_949699075.1). Classification (NCBI taxonomy): domain Eukaryota; kingdom Metazoa; phylum Arthropoda; class Insecta; order Lepidoptera; family Noctuidae; genus Asteroscopus; species Asteroscopus sphinx. Next base: position 22,445,134 of record OX453013.1, read on the forward strand.
CTACACAGAAGATTACACTATTTACCGACCATACTATATTTTGTTTTTACAACCAACCGGCTAAGGTGATGGAATTTCATGGAATTAGCCCTAAACTCTCTCATTCTGTGAAGACGCTCGTGCCCAGCAGTGGGAAAATAACACTAACCACATCTCTTCTTATGCTGAGAAGAGGCCCGTGTCCAGCAGTGGGACTGTAATGGGCTGGTAATGTTATGTTATTCTAGAATACTAATAATATCCAGGTCATTAACTCTTCTCATTTTGAGAAGAGGGCCATACCCAGTAGTGGGACAGTAATGGGTTGACTACGTTATGTTATTCTATATTTTCTGGTTTCTTAAATCTTCTCGTTCCGAGAAGAGGTCCGTGCCCAGCAGTGGGGCAGTAGGTAATGAGCTGATTATGTTATGATAATCTATTACACTAACAATATCCAGTTCCTTAACTCTTCTCATTCCAAGAAGAGGGCCATGCCCAGCAGCGGGACAGTGATAGGCTATGTTATATTATTCTATATTTTCTATAATACTAATAGAATCCAGTTGTATTTTTAAGAACCTGCGATCTGCATCCAACCAACAATCATGACCTCTACTTTGTATGCAACTTAATACAATAGAGGGGTCAAGCTGTATCGCTGGATCTACTCAACCGATTCAGATAAAACATACCCTATATTTTAAGTTAGACTAATATCAATACAAATGCTAAGTTTCATTACGATCCGTTCAGCCGTTTTCACGTGATGAGGTAACAAACAGACAGACAGACAGACAGACAGACAGACAGACAGACAGACATAATTTTTTTAAACGATTGATTCGTGTTCTATAGCTGTCTAGTCCCCCTAGCCGGTTTTCGCGAAAAAAAACTCAATGTACAGACTTTTCGACCTTTACAGTTTTAGTATAGTATAGATAGAAGATAGATAGATAGATAGATTAATAGGAAGTACGATAGTACTGATACTATCGTACTGATACTAGAACAGCCTTTAGTACTTCAGAAACGTCTGAAAACAACGGAAAACGCGTTACAATTTTAAAGAATTAAAAACTTTTAGTATTAGTAGAGCTCCTTTGTGAAAGAGCTCGTCCGGGGAAGTACTACCACCGTACCTACTTCTCCGCCAAATAGTGATGCTTGCATTGCTGTGTTTCGGTCTGCAGGGTGCCGGTGAAATTACAATCACATGGGACTTGCCATCTTCATGTCTCAGTTTGGCGAACTGACTTGCGGTATCGTTAAGACAACAGCCTAGGTGGTATTGCAGTTGTTATGGGCAAAGGTAACCGCTTAACACCAGGTGGGCCTTTAGTTTGTTTCGCCATCCTATACTATAAAAAAAAGTTTTCTTTTAAGGATAATTTGTACAAGTATGATCATCATAAAGAAAGAAAGAAAGAAAGAAAGAAAAAGATTTTATTTTTGCGCTCCATTTGACGCACTCACTACAAAACTTATACATAATACTTAATAATAAATACATAATATATATATCATCATCATCATCATTTCAGCCGAAAGACGTCCATTGCTGGATATTGGCCTCCCCCAAGTAGCTTGGGGGGATATGCCATAATCGCCACGCTTGGCAGGTGGGTTGGCGATCGCAGTTGGTTGGTTAAATACTCAGAGAATGCTACTGCTCATCCTCTGGTGAATCCCTTAGTCGCCTTTTACGACACCCATGAGAAGATATAGGGATATGATCACTCACTTTAAATACCTATTTCCAGTGGCGGACATCTCCATCGACTATTACTTCGGCAATGACGAGCCTTTACGATCATCTGGCAGCTTAGGTGATTGTAATTCTGAAGAAATGACAAACAGCTGCTATCAAAAATGCGGGCCAAAACATGCCTGCTTACTAGGGCAGTGCTTCTGTGTTAAAAATAATGCTCCACCTGAAAACAGTAAGTATTATTATGAGCATAATAACTAACTAATTTTTGTCTACTGCTAGGACGGCAGTCATCTGAGAGTGCGAAGGGTTTAGGGCTTAGAGACGGTGACGGTTCACAACATCATCGCAGTCCACTGCCGGACATAGGCCTCTCCCAAGTTGCGCCACAACACTCGGTCCTCTGCCTTTCGCATCCAGTCCCCCCAGCCACATCGATCCGCCAGGCGGGGGTATGCTGCGTTTGCTGATCTCTCGTCTGCTCCAGCGGCCATTGGTCCTTCGACAGTCGACAGACATGCCCAGCCCACTGCCACTTCAGCTTACTGATCCTACAATCACACAACAAACGTACCTATATATAGTGAGCAACTGACTCTCCGCGTACGTACGTATATAAAAAAAACCGGCCAAGTGCGAGTCGGACTCACGCAGTAAGGGTTCCGTACCACCTATCGACCTGATACTTCATAGAAACTGATTTAATTTACGAGAGTTTATCAAAACCCCTTAACGCACTGTGCGCGAAATGTGAATTTTTGCACCTCTTTCTTACGTAGGTACCACCATATATGTCTATGTTTGTATTTGTTGCGAAACTACATAGTACGCACTATAATCTGACCAAGTTTGACGCTCGTATGTATTACTGTTTTGAAGATAGAGCAGGAACAAAAACGTTGAATAAAATGCATGTTTTTCGAGGTTTCTTTTATGGGGACCCCCTTTGATTTTAGTTTTTTTTTAGTTTCTAGTATTCGTCGTGATAGGCACTGTAGTAACACATATTTTGTTAAGATTTCAACTGGTTATCTATTACCGTTATTAAGATACAGCCCTGTGACAGACAGACGGACGGACAGCATAGCGAGAGTAATAGGGTCCCGTGGGCAACCTTGGGGTACGGAACCCTTAAATGGGATGCTAAGAATTTGATTGCTGTCAAATTAGTCGGAATAAAATTTTCATACAAGTTTAGTCGAGATTTCGGAACGTGCCCACTAAAAATACGAAGAAGTGGAACACGAAAACTAATTTGAGAGTTCTAAAATTGTTGCCATCCCTCTCTTGCTCGTACTATTAGTAAAAGAGAGCGATAGTTTAAAATAAGTTTAGTTCATTATCAAGAGAATCGACACCATTGTCTCTCGGGACATTTACGTATTAAGTTGTCGAGCGATATGTCCCACAACTTATCAGCTGTGATATTTCTTTGTGTCACAAATGGTTGTGACACAAAAAATATCACAACTATTTATTTAAAACTAGCCTATACCCGCGACTTTGCCCGCGATAATGTCATTTATCACGCATCCCTCGGGAACTGTTCATCTTTCCGGGATAAAAAGTAGCTTAAATATTAATCGGGTCTATGTTCCATCTGTATGCTCAATTTAATTAAAATCGGTCCAGCCGTTCTTGAGTTATAAATGATGTAACTAACCCAACTTTGTTTTATACTAGGTGTAAGGGGAACGCTTCCGAAAACTAAGATAGGTGCTGGTGATTACTGATATGAAACCACGAAAAAAAAATGCGATTCTTTTTTTAGTTTTTTCATATATATTTTTTTGCATTTTTCATACATAACCAGCTTTGGGCAGTTAAATAAAACTAATATATAATGTAAATGCAAAAAAAAATAAAAAATCTATAAAAAGAATCGCATTTTTTTTCTTGGTTTCGTATCAGCAATCACCAGCACTATCACCTATCTTCCTTTTCGGAAGCGTTTCCCTGACACCCTGTGAATTAAGATATAAATAGTGGAAAGAAAAAATTGCTCACGAGCAGGATTTGGTAACGTCAGCAGCATCTCTTTGAGAAACAGACCATGTTGCTCAACCAACCCGATTAACTTTTTTTTTCCACAATTTATATCTTTTGATTTCGCTTCGCATGCGTAATTGCGTTAATAATAATATTAAAATAATTATTAATTTAAGTTTATAAGACTAAAATTTTCTTGCTTTCAGGTTTAGAAGAGGTTGCACTAGAAGATGTAGGTGGAGAAGACACCGGATCAGAATCTTATGATGACTATGAAGAGAAAAAAGAAGAAGAATCTCGTAAGGCGATGGACTTAGTAACTTAAATAGCAGAACTTTCATTTCTATTAATATTAAAATAATTCTATTTTCTGAAGTTCGTACTTATTTCTTCAAATTCTTCCTTCTATTTTAAGAGCATGTCTGGTGTTAGCTATTACTTTCACCTGACTTTGAATGTCCTTTTTTATTAACCTGGTGAATTCTTTCATACAATGAAAACTTTACTATTTAGTTACCTTCTTACCCATGCTTGTGCTAAGATGGGGGCCTTTTTGGTCTTGTATGCATGCTATTTTTATTGTTTTTAACCGACGAAAAAAGGAGGGGGTTCTCAATTCGACGCGTATCTTTTTTTTTTTTTAATGCTTTTTTTTACCTGTAACGAGTCTTAAATATTATTTCTTTCTTTCATTCTCTTATTTCTTAGGCAATGATATGTAAACCTTCGGTTTCTGAAAGGTTGTTCTAAAACTTATAAATTAGCTGCCATATCTTTTCCATCCGCAATTAAATAATAAACAAATAATAAATAAATAAGCCTGCCCAGAGACCACTTCTTATCAGCCGAAGCAACAAATAAAGTCACTATTCCTTGCATTTAGACGTAATTGCTCAAAGAGCTGTATTAAAAGTTATCACCTCAAAGCCAATACGATATCCCACGACTATGCTTTATGAGGACTGTGAGCTTCTAACCGTCAGGAAACTTTTCATATTACTTACAGTATTGCGTAAACACTCATCCAAAACTATCGAAATCACCAACCGCCACAGTCGTGTAAAAAGCATTCTTCATTCTCACATATACAAAACCTCATTAGCCCAGAGACATTTTAATGTCATATCAACTACTTGTACAACCAATCTAATAAAAAACTTCAAATCTATTACCTGACTAAATATAAAGTAAAGTCTACTATGACTAAATTGAGGAACTGCTAAAACCTCCGTCATAATCTCACATGGAACACATTCCATTGTTACAAACACCACCCAAAAACGCCCACACTACACATCACATACACACTCACACCCTATATAAACCGACACACACTACACACCTTATCACACACACCTCATCACACCACACCCACTAACTCGTACAAGTCAATGCCCACCACAGCTTTGGTAGTTACGTATCATAAAATTTCTGATATGTTCTAAAATTTCCATTTTTATTTGTTTTTTTAAAACCTAAAATTAATTATTATTATTTTTCCTTCTGCATGCATCCTTTCCTCGCGTTATTGTATTATTTCCATCTGATAGAGAGCGCCTTGACTTCCATAATACAAGTTCTACTTAGTTTGGAAGTCAAGAGTTCAATTTCTTGTGCCTATGATTTTATGCAATAAACGTTTTTTTTTTTTTTTATACTTATGATTGTTGAATATTCTTGTCATAAGCCAACTTAATCATTTTAATTATAAATGTACTTAAGTGTCGCCACACGCGGGCCACACGCTGTAGCCACAAAACGCCGCCACCGAGTTGCGAACTACAGTTTTCTTATAGTTTATATTATTATGAACTTTGAGCACACGGATGACGCCAGTGGTACACACGACGAGATGCGGCTTCTTAATTCATGTGGCCACCATTGACCACTAATGATACTGATAGCAATATGTGTTAATAAATGTAGCGGCCACTGACCACAAGTGGCTGTCGCGCGCTTGCGCTGCGTAGTAGACACTTCCAGCAACAGATGACTGCATTTTGAGGGTGTAGCGCGTGGCCCGGGTGTATCGATTTGAATCGGTAGTATTTTTCATGTTAGTAACACTGATTGTTATACTATACAAAAATGTGTAACTGTCATTCCAGGCTCTCTTTTTACTGTGAAACTCTGAATTAACAATATCTCTTGACGCGTCGTGTTACTGCACTCACTCAACTATGACCACCTTCAGCAGAACCGCAGACCATGTTTCCCTTTTCGCATCCCCTTCGTAATATATTGGATGGATGGATGAAGATTGGATAAGTATTCTCAAAGATTACTAACTTTCTCTGAAACAATTAAAATTGTTTGCGTTCTATTGTTTCGTGTTTACCCGTTTCAGGCAGTCTCAAATTTCAGATAAATTGATACAACGTCCGAACTTGATAGAACGAAAACTATCAATTTCAATCAATTAGTACGTTAATTAACGCAGTAACACAATATAGGGGGGATTGGATCCTCCTTTGTATTACTTCGTATTTTAAAGCTCTTTGAAGTTAACAAACAAAATTGAAAGGATGTAAACATCCTTTGAAGGACTATTGATTTTGGAGGGTGTATAAATATCTCCTTTCATTTTGTCATCATTATCATCATCATTTCAGCCGAAAGACGTCCACTGCTGGACATATACCCCCCCAAGCACATTTTGGGAGGATATGCCATAATCACCACGCTCGGCAGGCGGTTTGGTGATTGCAGTTGGTTGGTTAAATACTCAGAGAACTCTGCTGCCCATCCTCTGGTGAATCCCTTATTTTCATTTTGTCATATACCTATTTAATATAATTTTGTAACAAATTATGTACCATGTACGCTTTTATCAAATAAACAAACAAATCGTGGGGCTTCATACGACTTATTTCATATTTTTTAGGGTTCCATACCCAAAGGGTGCCAATGGGACCTTATTACCCTGCCTACGCCATCCATCCGTCTGTCACATCATATTTTTAACCGTGGTAGCTAGCTAGTTAAAGTATTTGCAAAATATATGTTACTATGGTTTCTATCAAAACCAATACTAAAAATGAAAAATTCTGAATCAAAAGGGGGTCTCCATACAAGAAACCTCGACAAAAGTGCATTGATTTGACGCTTTTTATTCCTACTCAATTTTAAAAACGATAATACATATGAGCGCCAAACTTAGTGTGATTCTAGGGCATAATCTATAGTTTAATAATAAATAATAAAAAAAGGGGAAAAATTTACATGATGGTAGTACCTGCGTAAGAAAGAGATGAAAATATCCATATTTCACCAAAGGTGCACGTTTATCGCGCACGGCGCCTTATGTCTTTCAAGATCTTTGGTTAACTCTCATAAATTAAATCAGTTTCTAACGAGTTATCACAGGTTGATAGTTGGTACGGAACCTTTAGTGCAAGAGTCCGACTCGCCCTAGACCGGTTTTTAACCGACTTCAAAAGGAGGAGGTTCTCAATTCATCTGCATATATGTTTTTTACCTATGTTCGAGCATAACTGCGACATCACCGATTTGGATTTGGATTTTTTTTGTATAAAGAGTTTTTTTTTGTTTTATACCGTTGTCCGAACTTCTTGTGAAATCAGCTATCAGTAATCAGTATTTTTTTAACTTTTTAAAAATCCATAAACAGAATCTCCAGAAACAAACGGTGACGACGAAGAATTATCAACGCGACCAACTTTAAGACACCACATTGCCCATTTCTGCCCCAATCTCAAGTTAGCGAGGGCTTGCATCAGAAAATGCATGGAACTCGCCAAGCCAGCCTTCTGCGGAAAAGACCACGTTTGTTACTGTGGACATCAGTACGACTTCCCTGGAAAAGAACCCAAGTTGAAAGCCTCAGATGTAGATGGCCAGTTCAGGGATTTGTACGAAAAATATTTCGGGCCGAAGACTTTGGAATAAAAAATTGTAAATACAAAATGCGCTTAAGACTAGGAACTGATATTTAGATAAATCTGATTAAAACAAGTTGATTGTCGTTTTAATTTATTTTTGTCTTCCTTAGCCTAGTGGTTGAACGCTTGCCTTCTATGAAGGAGGGAGTTCGAACCCGGCCGATTATTCGATTATCACTTGCTTCGTGAGAAAACCTGCACACCAGAGAGTGCTCCATACAGTCCTCAACGGTGTGTGTAGTCTGCCAACCCGCACTAGGCCAGTGTGGTGGACTAAGGCCTTAGCCTTCTCGTACCAAGAAGAGGCCCATGCCCAGCAGTGGGACAGTAATGGGCTGGTTATGTTATGTTATATGTTGTCTTCCTAAATTCTACATTGACTTGATGAGCTAAGGCTAGTTTGCGAGTCAGTAAAGTCACTAACAGTTTCTTACTCAACTGTCTTCTTAATGTATTCGTACATGTGACGAGTCAAGGCCAGTGACTGAACAGAAGGCCAATGCTCGTAAATAAAAACGTCAAAATATAGCACCGAACTAATTTCAGTGGTATAAATATCAATCTCCTGACAGTAGATGTTTCTGATTGCCGTTTTTTGGTGACATTTGACCTAAGTGTCGCAAATAAACGGCAAACAGGAACATCTACTCTCAGGGTATTGAGACTTAAGGCATTGAGATTAGTTACTAGGTCCGTCCTAAGCCACAGCATTATGCTGAGCAATGACCTACATTTTTGCGCACATGCGACGCTCAGAGATCACAGCAGTATTTATAATGCCAAGCATTTTTTAGGGTTCCGTAGTCCTACAAGGAACCCTTATAGTTTCATCATGTCCGTCCGTCTGTCCGTCTGTCCGTCTGTCTTAATCTTTTACAGCTTAATAACTTCTCCAGTTATAAACATAAGTAAATGAAATTTTGTCAAAAAATAGTCTAGATATAGATCTCAATTTTAAAAGAATAAAAAAATTGTGATTACGTATTTTAGGGGTGGTGCCCATACATGTGAAATGGGGGTGAAATTTTTTAATTCGCTGCACCCCCTCTTGTGGGGTATCATTGAATAGGTCTACTAAAATGAAGGTAATGTTTCATACATAACATTTTTATCAGGTGTACCGTCTGCGAAATACAGCCCGCCAAAGTGGCTTGCAATGTGCCCCCCCCCCTGCCATTTCTAAGCTATGCAACGTAGAAACTTATAATCTTCCACATTGATAGACCTTTGTAAAAACTCTCTTTTAAAATTATTTCGAGTATAATGTGATTATAAATTTTTGAGTTATGGTGAGAAAACTGCAAAATACTTAAGATGTCCTAGTTCATAGGTCATTGACCTTAGAGAAAAATTATCGTAGCAAAAAATGCTACTTTAGTTAGTACCTATTTAAAAAAATCACAAAAAGTAACTTTATGTTATATTGATATGACACACTTCTTAAATTTAGCTTCTTAAATTCAGCGCTAGGTGGCGCTGATTGCAAAAAATAAAATAGCATTGATTAATATTCGATTTGATTCGTTTGTAATTAGGAACCCTATAATACTGAGCATGGCCCGACATGCTCTTGACCGGTTTTATTATTGTTTTTGTTTTGATTTGACTAACTGTAAATCACAGACTATAATGTAGATTGTAGAACAAAAAACCGATGATTACCGTTATAACCACAGATCATGTATTGTTTATGTCCAGTGTTGTCAGTTGTCTATTTAACTGTAACCATACTAATTTGTCATGAAATTGTAAAGTATTATGTATTTATTATTAAGTATTATGTATAAGTTTTGTAGTGTGTGCGTCAAAAGGAGCGCAAGAATAAAATCTTTTTCTTTCTTTCTAGTTTAGAACTATATTTGGAACGTTTTTAACAAAGACTTACAAAGAACTATAGACAGAACAATCGTAAACAATTGCGACGAAATAACTGAGGAATCGTTTTGGCCATGTGTGCGTAACTCGGTGTAAGACAATGCAAAGTTGCACGTGTATACTAGAGAATAATGTTGCCAACGTTATGCTGCGACTCCCAAGTACGGGTGATATTATTTGATGAATATTTATAATTTATAGTAGTTGGGGGGTAGATAAGGAGGTATATATTGGTGGTATAAAATCAAAGATCAGTAATTAAAAGAGTTTTGTTTATTATAATTTCAAAACATAGATTCTAATATACTACTATATGTTTAAACGTTCGTTTTTTAATACCGGCGACTAAAAAATATAAATAAATTCATTTATATAATGAGCTATACGTGGGACACTCAGAAAGTTTTGCGAAACTAAAAAAAATTGTTCTATACGTACATATATTTTTATCAAATCTTTTCAAAGTACTTTCCACCAGCCTCTATACAAAGATTCATGCGCCTAAACCAGTTTTCAAAACACTTTTTCCAGTCCGCCGCAGACACCTCGTTTACAGCCTGCTCGAACGCAGCCAGCGCATCTTCCGGCGACGAAAATTGTATCCCTTTGAGCTGATTTTTTATTTTTGGGAATAAAAAGAAGTCACACGGTGCTAGATCAGGGCTGTAAGGAGGGTGACCCAGGAGTTTGACTGGCGTGCTGTCCAGGAAGTCCCTCGTTTTGAGTGCGGTGTGCGCAGGTGCATTGTCGTGGTGGAGCAGTAGCCCGCGGAGCCCTGTGTTTGGTCGCTTGTTGCTTATAACAGAGAAAACTTCTGGCAAACATTTGGTAGTATACCATTCGGCATTAATGCTTCTTTGATCCCGTAAGGGAATTGATACCAAGTGGCCAGTCAAATTAAAAAAGCTAGCGATCAAAATCTTACCCCCGCTTCTAGATCGCTTCACTTTGGTAGGCGTTGGCTCATTTTGAAACACCCAAACAGTCGACTGGCGCTTGGTTTCTGGGTCGTATTGATAAATCCAGGACTCATCACCTGTAACGATGTCGTAAACACGCCGAGACGAGCCTGCTTCAAATTTGTTAAGCATATCACGGCACCATTCCACCCGGGCCTGCTTCTGAGCATCGGTGAGGTTGTGCGGCACCCAGCGTGATACTATCCTCCTCACGCGAAGATGGCTGTGTAGAATCTCGTGAACGCTTCCCGATCCAATCTTCAATATGTGTTGAATCTCCTGATATGTAATTCGCCTATTGTCTTGGATTAAATTTTTCACTGCTAGCACGTTTTCTTCGGTAACAGCCGTCAAAGGGCGACCGCTTCTTTCGTCATCCCCCAAAGTTGGTCGACCGCGCTTGAATTCGTTATACCAACGATACACGGTTGCCTTGGAAGGGCCTTCATCCATGAATGCCATTTAAAGTCTATCGTACGATTCATCCGGTTTCAGGCGACACTTGAAATCGTATAAAATCATAGCTCTAAAATGTTCCCGGCGCAGATCCATATTTCAGTGAGACACAATACTTTGAATTAACTCGCAAAAAATGTGGAGGGAAATTTTGAAATTGGAACTTACGTATTTTTACTTATAAATAATCATATTTTCGAAAAACATTATAACTGGCCAGTCTCCCATATATAAAAACTTTTTTTCGCAATACTTTCTGAGGGGCCTGGTATAATTCTTTAGTTCATCGAGGAATGTAATTATATCACTTTTATTTTTATTATTAATTAATTCTAATAACCACCTTTGGTGTTGTATATACCACATTCTTCAAAATGTAAAGATCAAACAACACTAAATTTTGAAGGTAGCCAATCTGCATCATTTCTATTGTACAGCCATAATCCTGTATACTTTTCAACTTGTTTCAGCTGGGAACCTAAAATATATTATTTAAAATATTACTTTTACTCTAAAACATTTTCATGAATATGTAGGCAGGTACCCTGCATAGTAACTTACTCATAGTACTATAAAAAATAAATATGTTATAATAAGATTTGAATCACACTAATTTGGAACAATTCCGTAAGTGAGTTATAAGTACCCGATATTTGGGAAAAAAACAATGTTCTTAACTTGCAACACTGACACAATGACGGCAAGTATTTATGTTTTGAGTAATGTTGTATAGTATTTTTGTGATTACGTTTAAATTATACAGAGAATTGGTTACTTACTTGTGAAAAGTAATCCCTAAAGACTTTTTTTCAAAACAAGAGTTGTTTTTGCAGGAGTTTATGACACAGGACTGCATAATTTCTCAATTTTTATTTCCACAATATCTACGTCACGCGCTGTCGCTCGGTCGTGGCAGACTAACGAGCGGCCGTCTTCATACGGCGGAATCGTCTTCATATTAGTTGCCTCGTTTTAAGTGCGGATGGTTCTGTCTATAGTTCTTTGTAAGTCTTTGGTTTTTAATTACGAGAATTACTCCTGTAGGTCTACTCGCGTTTTACGAACGACAAACGAAGTACGAACTTTCGTTCCGACTGATACTTACATAATAAAGATAGGCACATAAAAAAAGCACAATTAAGATAGTCTACGGTTCATAGTCGTATAAAATTTACCGGAGATGAGAAAATCAAACGTCAAAACACGATCATCGCATGCGATAAGGGAACGACGGTGGACCGGACTAGCAAATTGTGCGTTGAATCGTACGATTTATCGAATATCGTCGAACAGGAGTAGACCCCCAGGGGCCTTATTATGAAGCGATAAAACCAACATTGTTTCGGTGCGAAGAGAGATGGCGCTATACGTCCTTTATAGCTCTGTCTCTCTCTCGCAACGGAACAATGACGATTCTTACACTTCTTAATACGGCCCCTGACTCGCGAACTGGCCCCGTATCCGGCGCGCATCATGGTAAAAAGATGCTTTTATCAGTCTCAAGCTAGTTAGAAGTCAAATTAAAAATCTTCTGACAGAAATTTCGATATGCAATTATGCATGGATAACTATAACCTCTAAAGAACATAATAATCTAAGTAAGTATAGTTTTATACTTGACGATAAACCGAAAACTGCGGGCACTGAGCACAAGCCTCAGGCCTTATTAAACCAATCAAGCCTTGGCAGAGTTTGGTTATTAGATTTTATTCCTACAATCTATAACGGTCTATTCAGATAGGCCACGCCACAATTACATCATCAGCATGTTCCTTCCGGCAGAATATGTTTTTTCTTCTATTCTCCGTTGTCAGCCGTCATCTCGTCATTTACTCATTTTCCATTCGTATCATTCTTCACACAATCCATCCCTATTTTTATCACACAACGCCATAAGTACAACACAACGACAAAAATGTCTCCAGGCATAGGTCATGTGACGAGTCTTGCTGCAGCTGCGTTGTCGCAGCCACAAATGTACTTGTGGTAGCGATGTAGTTGCGTTGTGGCCTGTTGGTGGACGGCTGCTCCCGTGCGCGCAAGCGGGTGTCTATTTTTTTTTTGCCGTGAGGAAATCCTCATGTTCGCACTCCACCCGGGGTAGCAGTTGTGGCCGCGACTTCGTTTATATTGCTACACGTTCGCGACAGCCTTTGAATGCGACTGCAAATTGTCGTTCGAGTACTACGCATTTTCAATAATAATATTTACATACAATTTTGTGCCCGGCTACATCTTTCCGCTGTGCCATGGTTGTGACACGTCTGATTGACTGACTTATTTATTATTATTATTTATTTATATATGCTTTATTGTACACCATAAAAAACATTACATTGAATATGCATTTAAACTATTGTCCAAATGGCGGCCTTATCGCGATCAGCGTGTAGTGATACGAATGCGTGTTCTATCGTCATTCATCATCATCATCATTTCAGCCGAAAGACGTCCACTGCTGGACATAGGCCTCCCCCAAGCATCGCCACAACGACCGGTCCTGTGCCTTCCGCATCCAGCGGATTCCCGCGACCTTCACCAGGTCGTCGGTCCACCTTGTGGGGGGCCTACCCACGCTGCGCCTTCCAGTACGCGGTCGCCACTCCAGAACTTTACTGCCCCATCGGCCATCCGTTCTGCGAGCAATGTGCCCCGCCCACTGCCACTTAAGTTTGGCAATTCTTCGGGCTATGTCGGTTACTTTCGTTCTTCTGCGAATCTCCTCATTTCTGATTCGATCACGCAGGGACACTCCGAGCATAGCCCTCTCCATTGCCCTTTGAGTGACTTTGAGCCTTCTTATCAGGCCCATTGTGAGCGACCACGTTTCAGTACCGTAAGTAATTACTGGCAACACACACTGGTCGAAGACTTTCGTCTTGAGACACTGCGGTATTTTGGACGAGAAGATATTGCGTAGCTTCCCGAACGCTGCCCAACCGAGTCGGATTCGACGATTGACCTCTTTCTCGAAGTTGGACTTACCTAGCTGGACAGTTTGTCCTAGGTATACATAATCGTCAACAACTTCGAGTGTAGATTCTCCGATGCTTACGGGAATGGGTGCTATATGGGAATTCGACATAACCTTTGTGCGTGTGCGTGTTCTATAAAACTCTTTTTTTAAATTAAATTAAATTATTTATTCATTCTAAAACCTTTTGTAGAACACTTTTATTTAAATATTTACATCCAATTTATAGCAATATATCACTGGTGTCAGCAGACACACACAGAAATTTAGACAGTAAAATATGGGTACAAAGTTAACTAACTTAACTGGGTCGTACGTAAGCATAATATAATAAGTGCTAACAGTACTCCCCCCTTTAAAAAAGAAAAAAATATATTAAAAGTTACTATATCTAATATAAAACAAGTTAAATAATTCAAGTGTAAAATACAAATGGTATTAAAGTGAAAATCAGTCAAAACAATTAATCAATTTTTATCGCGCTAACCGACCACGTGCTGCCGAATATCAGTTGGAACTGAACAAGTACCTTCACGGCGCCAAGAAAAACGACAAGAGACCGGTACCATGGACATTTATAGTAGCTGACATACGATGTTCCTTCATTGGTGCCGATTTTTTAAGAAGCAACAAACTACTAGTTGATCATAGTTAGATCAGGCCCGTAGCCAGGGGTACGCCAGGGCAGGCTTAGCCTGCCCTGGAAAATTTTGAGCCTGCCCTAGCCACTAGCCTGTCTCAGCTATTAATGATTTCTAAATTTCTACGCGTAGTATCTGATTTGTACAGTAGTCCTACTGTACTAGTAAATAGTATAACAAAATTTAATATAAAACTGTGGCTTTACTAAACAGTTATAGAGAAATATTCATTTTGTAAAAAAATCCAAAAAAAACCCATTTGGGGTATTGCAACCGAGTCGACATAAACAAAGATTCATTGATCATGCTTACTTTACAATTTTTTTTGTTTTGATACACAGATGGTCAGCAGTTGTCAGAAACAAGAGATCGCCTTTTGTTTTTTGTTCGTAGAGACTAGGTAGGTAACGGCAATGATATAATATAAAAATAAATAATTATTGGGTAATGGACTAATGGTACACACTGGTGTACACTGTACTAGCAGTCAGACCTTCCCCTCTCGTGAAAGTAATTCAGTAATTGGTAATACCTACTTATTTTTGTGTTTGTGACGGTGCGTGTGAACTTTGCTACAAGATAATACTGTCTTACGAGTTTTGATGCTTTTCCGAAATATTGGAAAGAAGGTATGTTCAGTGGGTTTTTTTATTATTCTGATTGATTATTTTGTACATACTTCTACATCACAATGTGTAAACTTGCAACGAATAGTATATTCGAATACCGGATATTGGGTCAGTTGCGTGGCTGAATAGCCAGGGTCGTAGCCAGGGGTAAGCCACGTACGAAAATTTTGAGCCTGCCCTATCCTAAGCCGAAGCCGAAATTTCTACGCGTAATGATTGAGTTGTACTATACAGGGGGCCTAGTACGAGTTTGACACTTTATAATACTTTCATAGTTTTCGTCGATTTTCATTCATAAACTACTAGTTCCTCCTCGTATCCGCCAGGGGTGCTACTGATTAATGACTGAAAGTCGTCGAATTCGATGGAAGTATCAGTAAGTGTCAAACTCGTACTAGGCCTACAGTAGTAGTTACAATACTATTCACGGATCCGGATGACCCAATGCATTTACCTCCTCCTCAACCTCGACCTAAATACTTCCGAAATCGTTATAATCACATTACTACTAGTATTAGTAGTAGATTTTATTTATTTATTTATTTAAATAAATTTTAAGGGGCAGAGACGGTCATTGGAAAGTGTTCCACAAATTTAGTTTTTTTTTATCACTAACATCGGGGGTGCGCTCAGACTTTATGAATTTTGACAGATAATGTGATTTTTTAGAAGAAAATTTTCAGCAATTAATTAAGTTAATAAATTAGTAAGCAAGTATGCAACTAAAGTTGATTGATTTAATTAAATTGTGGTGATTAATCGCTTTTAATTTTTATCTTAATAGAAAAACCTCGTCAAATCTCTTTATCATTCATTCTACGTCTTCTATTTTTCTTGCCTTAGGTACAGTGCGTCCCAGATAATGTAATGAACATATGAAGATTGTTTTAGTGTTTAATGTAATGATCTATCTCAGTTTTTCATACACTGTCCAAAAAATATCGCGCTCGCTTCGCTCGCGCCTTTCAAGGCAACATACAGCAACAACCATGCTTACATTCAACCCTCGTTTGGTCTATGTGCTTGGCGGACATTAAAAGCAACTACTATTTTTCATTAATTTAATTCTATATTCAATTTAATTTATCTTAATCTTATAAAGAGGAAAAACCAAAACCGCCAAATAGATTAAAAATTTCGCGCTCGCTTCGCTCGCGCTGTTTACAAATCCTCGGTTGCTTTTTGCTAGCATATGTTCCGTGTAACAATTTTATATTTTGTAAAGATCTAACCTAACCTCAAGGCACAAGCCTTAATAAGCTCATAATTTGACGTAATATTTCTGTGAAAAATTCGCGCTCGCTACGCTCGTGTTACTTCTGTTTAGGTTCTGAGGGACTTTTTCAGATAACGCTACTGTAGGGCAAAATCCGAAATAACTAGTAGGTAGTCAAAGGATTGGTGAGCTCGATTTTGGAAGGGGTGCGTTTTTTAAAAGTAAATGGCTTAGCCGGTGTCCATGCAATTTGGAGAATTATATCAAAAACTAGTCAACTTTGCTCAGGTTTTCTTTACAATGTGTAGGTATAGTTTTCATAAGTTAAGTGGAAAAATGTGATAATTACAGTGGACGTAGCAACTTCGAATATAACGCCGATTTCTGGTAGATTTAGCGCAGTCGCTTTATATTTGATAATAATGTTTTGTGTGTAAAATGGATTATTATTATTATTTACAACAAAAAAATACAGCTTTCAGCCTGCCCTGAATTTTTATGAGCCTGCCCTGGTTACACAGTCTGGCTACGGCCCTGACTTAGATGCTCAGAAATTGGTAGACAAAGTCACGGAATTGAGTGTTATTACAAAAGTTATGCAATGTGCTGATTCCACAATTCGCACGATCGACCGTAATAACATTTATTATGATATTTTGCAAAAATACAGCGAGTTGACTAAACCGCGTAATTCGCAAATCCCGATGCATAATATCGAGCACAGAATTATCACGTCGGGGTCACCAATGTAGTGATACGAATGCGTGTTCTATAAAACTCTTTTATTTAAATATTTACATCCAATTTATAGCAATAAATCACTGGTGTCAGCAGACACACACATAGAAATTTAGACAGTAAAATATGGGTACAAAGTTAACTAACTTAACTGGGTCGTACGTAAGCATAATATAATAAGTGCTAACAAGCGATTTCTTCCAGGCAACCTTAGGATGGACAAGAATGAACTAGACAGAAAATGGGGTTGTCAGATGTGCAATTTCGATACATAATTTAATAATAAAATAAAATACTATACTACTACTATAAAATAACAACAAAAATATATTCTATAAATCCTAATACATAAATACTATATGCATATATACATATAAATAATAAGCAACGGTAAAGTAATTAAAAACGACCACATCCAGGAGAAGAAACATGTTCATAGCGACAAATAATGCTCCTTCACAAGCCTCTTAAACACTGGCAGCGATTGCGCTCTTCTAATAGGCACTGACTTCTAATATTTTAATGTAAGTCAGCCAATTTGAGATTCAAGAGGATCACGAAACAATTAGTTATTGAACTTCTCATGTCCAGTTACCTAATTTATAACTCAGATTCTCAACTGACAAGACCAGTGGCATGAATTCTTGAAGTATTGAAGGTGTAAAGGCTCGTTTAAGCAAATTTTTGTAATTTGTGAGTATTTAGTAGATAATCTATCTGAAAATAGGGGCTCGAGATTCAAACAAGTTGACTCAGATGCTACAAGATCTGAGCATAGCAAGCCTCGAGGTCGGACTTCAAATGAGCAATTTCTAAACTAATGTAGCCAACTAGTAGGAAAAAAGAGTTTCATTAAGAAAGTTGTCATTAATTAAGTAATTCTCTTAAACTCGTTCCTCCAGTAAAGGTATTACAGTACTATACTGCCTGTATTAAACAACTTACCAATCTAAACAAACCTTAAATTCTAGTAGTTAAATAGCATTTGAATATTCCAAAGTTATAGCGAAGTATTGTTTTTAGACTTCGCTATAACTTTTTGGTTTGGTTGCTGTTTCTCGTCCAAAATACCGCAGTGTCTCAAGACGAAAGTCTTTGACCATTGTGTGTTGCCAGTAATTACTTACGGTACTGAAACGTGGTCGCTCACAATGGGCCTGATAAGAAGGCTCAAAGTCACTCAAAGGGCAATGGAGAGGGCTATGCTCGGAGTGTCCCTGCGTGATCGAATCAGAAATGAGGAGATTCGCAGGAGAACGATAGTAACCGACATAGCCCGAAGAATTGCCAAACTTAAGTGGCAGTGGGCGGGGCACATTGCTCGCAGAACGGATGGCCGATGGGGCAGTAAAGTTCTGGAGTGGCGACCGCGTACTGGAAGGCGCAGCGTGGGTAGGCCCCCCACAAGGTGGACCGACGACCTGGTGAAGGTCGCGGGAATCCGCTGGACGCGGAAGGCACAGGACCGGTCGTTGTGGCGATGTTTGGGGGAGGCCTATGTCCAGCAGTGGACGTCTTTCGGCTGAAATGATGATGATGATGATGATTGTTTTTAGAGCATGATCCGTACCTACCTACTGTTGGTGTTTATAAATTATTGGTAGTTTACTTGTAAAGTTATTACGAAATGAGATCAATAATAGTTTAGCCCGTGGCCACAGAATATCTAACAGTACAGAACGGCCACTCACCGTCCCCCGCCAATTCAAGATTCCTCACCCTCGCCCCACGCACCCGCAGGCGGGTGAATTTTCAAAAAATCTTACCAACAATTTAGAAAGTCATTAAACTCTTGAGTTGTTTAACACGATAAAAGTTCAAATTGTTTTTATTCTTGTGATCTTGTCTAATGGTGAATGTCTTATGAGACAAGATCATAAGAATAAAAATTATCATTAATAATCACCCAGGCACTTGGACTGCAATCTTGCAATGGATGTCAATCGCCAGTAGCTCTTTAAGCACGCCATCTCTGAGAACTACTGAGAATCGCTTGGAACCCAGTCGGCATTACGAGCGGCGAGCATCCCTAACCTACACGTGTATGTGCTTTCATATACAGACATTATCTTATGTATGTACAGTCTGTTTTTTCTGTCTTGTCTTATTTAGTAAACAATCTTGGCATGTTATGTTTATTCGAATAACTACTGATAAAATACAGTTAGTAGTTCTGCGCATGTAATTAGGTTAAAAAAATTATTTTGTGTGTAAAATTGTCTAATGACTTTTAATAATGATTAGTGACGAATTACATTTAAAAGACATGCCAAGATTGTTTGTTTTAAGACAAGCTAGAAAAAACAGAAATTAGGTGGTGCTAGCATTTATACTGTATTGAGGTATTGACTGCCTCGTTGGTCTAGTGGTTGCAAGCGCGACTGCTGAGCGTGGGGTCCTGGGTTCGATTCCCGGGTCGGGCAAAGTGTTATTGGGTTTTTTCATTAGGAAATTCTCAGTAGCAGCCCGGAGTCTGGAATTGTGCCCGGTCAATGGCAATAGGCTCGCCCCTTATTACATGGGACTATAACATAACTGGCGAAATGTGGGTGTACTATTACACCTCTGCCTACCCCTTCGGGGAAATACAGGCGTGATGTTATGTTATGTTATGAGGTATTGAGAGTGTCAGAGGTGTGCTGGATTCAAGCGACCTCTTTTCTTGCAAGTATTGTAATAACTCTTAACAATGTTGGAGCTACGTTTTTTAGTAAAGATAATTTATTGTAACTCGTATTATGTGTCTAAAATAGCAATTAATACGTAGTTCGTTATTGTGTCAATGGTCCATCATAGGAGGGTAAATAAGCAAGCGGGTGAACTGATGGTAAGCAATCTCCGCTGCCCATGGACATCCGCAACACCAGAGAAATCGCTGATGCGTTGCCGACCTTTTAAAAAGACGTATGCTCTTTTCTTGAAGGCTTGCGAAAACCGCTAACGGAAGTTTGTTCCAATGTTTGAATATATTCACATACTGCATGCACAATTATAACAAGCATACCACACATGCTTGTTACAAAACTTGCTTTACATAAAAAAAAACTTTTTACAACAAGTAAAGATTGTCCTTCAAAAAACCGGCCAAGAGCATGTCGGGCCATGCTCAGTATTATAGGGTTCCTTAAGTAGGTCTAATTACAAACGAATCAAATCGAATATTAATCATTGCTATTTTAGTTTTTGCAAACAGCGCCACCTAGCGCTAAATTTATGAAGCTAAATTTAAGAAGTGTGTTTCTTTTTGTGATTTTTTTAAATAGAAAGTAACTAAAGGAGCATTATTTGCTACGATCATTTTTCTCTAAGGTCAATGACCTATGAACTAGGATGTTTTAAGTATTTTTCAGTTTTCACACTATAACTCAAAAATTTATAATCACATTATGACGACCTCTGTGGTCTAGTGGTTCGAGTGTCGGACTTCTGATCACGAGGTCGTGGGTTCGATTCCCACAGGACACAAATATTTGTGTGATGAACATAAGTGTTTGTGTTGGTCTGGGTGTTTCTTATGTATTATAAGTATGTATTTACAAAAAAAAAGTATATAAGTATTATATCCATTGTCTAGTACCCATATCACAAGCTCTGCTTAGTTTGGGACTAGATGGTGCTGTGTAAAAATGTCCCGAAGATATTTATTATTCATCATCATCATCATTTCAGCCGAAAGACGTCCACTGCTGGACATAGGCCTCCCCCAAACATCGCCACAACGACCGGTCCTGTGCCTTCCGCATCCAGCGGATTCCCGCGACCTTCACCAGGTCGTCGGTCCACCTTGTGGGGGGCCTACCCACGCTGCGCCTTCCAGTACGCGGTCGCCACTCCAGAACTTTACTGCCCCATCGGCCATCCGTTCTGCGAGCAATGTGCCCCGCCCACTGCCACTTAAGTTTGGCAATTCTTCGGGCTATGTCGGTTACTTTCGTTCTCCTGCGAATCACCTCATTTCTGATTCGATCACGCAGGGACACTCCGAGCATAGCCCTCTCCATTGCCCTTTGAGTGACTTTGAGCCTTCTTATCAGGCCCATTGTGAGCGACCACGTTTCAGTACCGTAAGTAATTACTGGCAACACACACTGGTCAAAGACTTTCGTCTTGAGACACTGCGGTATTTTGGACGAGAAGATATTGCGTAGCTTCCCGAACGCTGCCCAACCGAGTAGGATTCGACGATTGACCTCTTTCTCGAAGTTGGACTTACCTAGCTGGACAGTTTGTCCTAGGTATACATAATCGTCAACAACTTCGAGTGTAGATTCTCCGATGTTTACGGGAATGGGTGCTATATGGGAATTCAACATAACCTTTGTCTTGTCCATATTCATTTTAAGACCCACTCTATCAGAAGCTCTACTGAGGTCATCGAGCATTGTACCGAGGTCCTCCATGGTCTCAGCCATGACTACTATGTCGTCGGCAAACCGAAGGTGAGTGATGTACTCGCCGTTTATGTTAATGCCTAGCCCCTTCCAGTCCAGAACCTTGAAGACATCCTCCAATGCAGCAGTGAACAGTTTCGGAGAGATCACATCTCCCTGTCTCACACCTCGCTGCAGAAGGATAGGTTTCGAGGCTTGGTCCTGTAATCGGACCGACATAGTGGCGTTTTCATACAAAGACTTTAACACTTCGATGTACCGATAGTCAATCTGGCACCGTTGAAGAGACTGTAGTACTGCCCAAGTCTCGATCGAATCGAAGGCTTTCTCGTATTTATTATTATTATTTTATTATTATTATACTCAAAATAATTTTTAAAGAGAGTTTTTATAAAGGTCTATCAATTTTGAAGACTATTAGTTTCTAAGTTGCATAGTTTAGAAATGGCAGGGGGGGGGGACACATTGCAAGCCACTTTGGCGAACTGTATTTCGCAGATGGTATACCTGATAAAAAAGTTGTGTATGAAACATTACCTTCATTTTAGTAGACCTATTCAACGATACCCCACACGAGGGGGTGCAGCGAAAAAAATATTTTCATCCCCATTTCACATGTATGGGCGCCACCCCTAAAATACGTAATCAAGATGTTTTTATTCTTTTAAAATTGAGATCTATATCTATTTAATTTTTTGTCAAAATTTCATTTACTTATGTTTATAACTGTAGAAGTTATTAAGCGGTAAAGGTTTAGGACAGACGGACAGACGGACGGACATGACGAAACTATACGGGTTCCTTGTAGGACTACGGAACCCTAAAAATCGCTTCAATAAGCTCCTAACATCCGCGATGATTTGGTAACGTACAGATTCGCAATAAAGCACAACGCGGGCGCCTCGGTGGCTGTCTACTCTGATTTATATGCCGCTAACAGAACCACAGCCCAACTGAATTTTAATTACATACAACCCCTTCAGAAGTGTTGGTTAAAGAGTTACGATAACTGAAAACGACATGTAACTAAACGTTGTAAAATAAAGTGTTAGAAGTAAAATTTTTTTTTCAATGCTTTGAATGAAAAGCAAGAAGTATATAATTATAAAAAAATAATAAAATAATTAAAAAGTGTAGGCATATCTAAACGACTTTGAATTAACTGCAAAGTTAGTTGAGTCGGTTATGAAACAATGGTTCTTAATAAGATATCACTGACGTCACCCACAGACGTACCATAGTGGAGGATAATTTCAATACCACGAGCAGTGTTCACGGTAGCTTAGTGGCTAAAGCACTGGCGTACTAAGCCAGTAGTCACAGGTTCGAATCTTGCTCGTGCGCGTTTTTTTTTTCTTTCCGCAATTTAATTCTTGAGAAGTATATAATTATTTACCCATATTACAAGCTCTGCTTAGTTTGGGACTAAATGGTGCTGTGTAAAAATGGATTCGAACAGGATTCGAACCTGCGACTCCTGGCTCAGTACGCCAGTTACCAAGTGGAAGTTAAATTTGATACCACGATTAGTGTTCACGGCAGCTTAGTGACACTGGCGTACTAAGCCTTCTCGCTCAGTATCTACTTCAAAAACAAGATGGGAGCTTTTATTTATTAATTGATTTAAATAATCAAAAAAGCATTTGCTTTTTTTGCATTTGGCAAACTTCGCCGAGTCTTCTCGTCACCTGTACCGCAAAGTTGGAAGACAAAGGTCTACAACCAGTGCATTCTGCCTGTCATGACTTACGGCGCCGAGACGTGGACACTGACAGTTAGGCTAGACCACAAATTCAAAGTCGCTCAACGAGCTATGGAGTTGGAGTTTCTTTGAAGGATAAAATCCGAAACGAGATTATCCGGAGAAGAACTGGAGTGACCGACATAGCTTGTAAGATCAGTAAGCTGAAGTGGCAGTGGGCTGGCCATGTCTGTCGAAGGACCGATGGCCGCTAAAGCAGACGAGTCCTTGAGTGGTGACCGCGAATCGGCTAACGCAGCGTAGAGCGCCCCCCCCGCCAGGTGGGCCGACGACCTGAGGAACGTGGTTGGGGGGGACTGGATGCGGAAAGCAGAAGAGCGATTGTTGTGGCGCAACTTGGGAGAGGCCTTTGTCCAGCAGTGGACATAAGCTGAGTTGATGAATCAAAAAAGAGGGTCTGACTCAGTGATATTTTTAGATTTTTCATTCACAGTTCCGCTCAAAGAAGCACAAAAACAATCAATGTGTGTCCGGAGGCAGCACGTAAATTGTTCGCCGACACGTAAACAGTCACAAGAATATTAAATGAACTTAGCCTTTTAAGGCCAACTTGAAATTGCTTCACTCCAGATGCGACTACTGCAGTTCTAAGCGTAGTTACTCTTATGGGTTTAGCTAAACTAAACTAGTACAGTACACGCAATCTATATAACTTGGCCGGAGTGAAGTCGTCATAAAACCGTCATCATTTTATGGGTGTCAGTTGAAGGCGGAAGGCGGGGAAACCTGCGCAGTGCCTAACTTCACTCCGGCCATGTTAAATTGCATGGTATAATAACACCAGGTAGTCTCTTCTCGTGACAGCTAGGTCACGTGAATGCCTCCGTACTACGTCATCGGCCGTGGAGCCAATAGCGGGCTGTTAGCGTGACACTTGTCAGTTTGATGTGCTGCCACTTTGTGAAAATAAATTACCCGAGCAAAATGCATTTTTTCATTTACTTTCTTCTATAAAGAATCACTTTTTAACTAGTAATTTAATATAGTTTCCTTTATTAACTAATTAGATGAATAACACGAGATAACAAATAGTTAGGTTAGTTAGGAATTTATTTTATATTCATTATGAACAAAAATCTCCTTAAGTATATTGAAGATATCAATCAATGGCAGCACTGATCGTGACGTAGCTTGGAGGCATCGCGCTGTCATTGCGGGAAGAGAATACCTGGTGAAACATCTTATTATACCATGTTAAATTGCGCGTACTGTAATAGACCGTTTGACAACTAACAAACAAATGAATTATAAGCTCAGCCATATTTTGGGTTATGTAATTATTATTTTTACTTTACTACGGACCTAACACAGAATAGCCCATAGTGTTTTTAATCATCATTTCAGCCGAAAGACGTCCACTGCTGGACATAGGCCTCCCCCAAGCATCGCCACAACGACCGGTCCTGTGCCTTCCGCATCCAGCGGATTCCCGCGACCTTCACCAGGTCGTCGGTCCACCTTGTGGGGGGCCTACCCACGCTGCGCCTTCCAGTACGCGGTCGCCACTCCAGAACTTTGCTGCCCCATCGGCCATCCGTTCTGCGAGCAATGTGCCCCGCCCACTGCCACTTAAGTGTTTTTAATATATAACAAAATGTATCGAAACAAAAATGCAGACAAAACAATACACACATCGAAAGAATTGTGCCAAAAAGCCGAAAAAGCTATAAAAAATGAATTAATTAATTTCAAATGAGAATCAACATTCATCACAAATAGGGTTTATAGAGTTACAGGGAACTGCCCCATCTTCGCACGGTCAAACATGAATATATTATAGGTACACATAAACTTTCGGAATAAAGTCTCTAAAATGTGGTGAAAACCGCATCAAAATTTATTGCGTAGTTTAAAAGAACTACGCTATTGCTATTTTACTAGCCACCTAGTGGCACCCACTGCTTAATTTTATTGTATTATCTGTGGATAATGTAGTGGGCTGCAACATTACCTTATACAAATTTGCTAACCCTATAATTGATGTCTTATGTTGTAGCTGTTTATTATCCCTCAATAAATAAAATAAACTAAGCGTATAAATGAACCATAAAGGTATTATACTGACGCAGTATAGAAATGTCTTTGAAATGAACAGACAGAAAATGGGACTTTGTTTTTTTTTTTTTTTTTTTATAAGAAATAAAAGTTTCTCATGTTTAAAAATGATGAACCATTTCCAGTAACTTTGCATCTGCTATGAAACTTCGGAAGTGTTAGATGGGATATTTATTGATTGTGGGCGATGTATAAATCCCAATGTTCCCTTGTCATGACGGAACTGGTCGAGCTCTTGTTTATGACGTAGGTAGCAACAATGCTAATGAAAAATGACCTCGTGCCCAATTGGAATAAGTAGCTATTATCTGTAACAGAAACATTAGATATGACCTCAGAATACAGAAACAATTTAATTTAATAACACAATTAATTAAAAATTATATACATATCGGAATGTAACATAATAACTATGTGACATTTTAACTAACCTATCCAACGTGTATCAGAAATGCGTGGTCATATTTGAAGAGCTCAATCAGGGCACAGCATAAAACAACTTTTACTAAGGGACCAACCCAGAAATCACGAAAAACATAGCTGTTCCCTACAAAATCATCGACGTCACTCGACAAAATATATGGAACAGCAGTTTTTTTCGTGATTTTAGTGTTGAACCCATAGTAAAAGTTGGTCGATAGCATTCCCTGAACGAGCTCTTCAAATATACCATGAATTTTTGATACATATGTACGTTCGTACGTTGTATATGTCGTAATATAATTGAAAAATCGGATCTTTGCGAAAACCCTAGCACGATTGTAATGGACCGTATATTTGGAATCTATGAGTCTTTCGTTATAATTCGAGCTATTCTTAGGATCATTACAAAAATCTGGCGTATCTTAGGTTAATCGCGAATAACCGCTCACGTAATGAGCGCTGATTGGCTGATGTGAACGTTATGCACTGAAGGATTTGCTGCGGACTGCACTCATTCAAGTTTCCAATCGTCCTAAACAAACTGCGATTTTCGCAATGATGCTGATAATAGCTCGTATGATAACCAAAATCTTTCTGAGATTCCAATTATTCAGTCTTTTTCTATCATCCTAGGATTTTTGCAAAGTTTCGATTTATCAGATTATCCTACGACATATACAACGTGCGAACGTACGTGTATATTATGTACACGCGTGAGTGTACAACGTACCATGTCTAGAAAAATATATAAATCCAGAGATTCATCTCCGGGCAGCAGATGCGGTTCACGTAAGTAATGACGCGGCACGAGTTTAATTTATACGGGCTGATGAATAATTTGGGGCTATCAACTACGGAATGATGCTCCAGTGGAAGCTAGGATGCCAAGGCTTTTTTTATTTATGAAATATAGATCTGCTCTTGACCGCAATCTCGACAGCTTTGTCAAGATGTGGTCGACGATGGAGCGAGCAAACCTATTAGTGCCAATTCACTCCAGCTTTAAAAGCCGTTAGGGCGTTAGTGATTACTGCGTGCATCGAAACGATTGTACGGTTTTTTTTTTTTTTTGAAATATCTGTAAAGACGCTTGTCATCTTAGTCTTCCTGCGACCACGAACGCTGGAAAGCTTTCGAAACGTCAGGAAACCAATCTAAATAATATACGCGATATAATCCGGTTCATCATCATCATTTCAGCCGAAAGACGTCCGCTGCTGTACATAGGCCTCCCCCAAGCATAATCCGGATAAATTTGTTTTATTAGAGAACGTATTTTTTAATAAAATAAAGAATCAAGAATTATTTCTACTTTGAAACAACAAATTGAATTGAATTCGATTATCACTTGCTTCAACGGTAAAGGAAAGCGTGAGGAATCCTGCACACATGAGATAGCTCCATACTGTTCTCTATAGTGTATTTAGCCTGCTAACCCACACTAGGCCAGCGTGGTGAACTAAGGCCTTAATCTTCTCATTCGGGGACGATTATGCCCAGCAATCAGACAATAATGGGATGCTTATGTGTATGTGTGTGTGTTGAAAACAGCATAAACTCAATCCCGATTCTAGTTCTACTAACAACCAGTGTTATAATGAGCGAAAAGTAACGACACACTCGCATTGCGATACAATATAGCTTGTTATAAACTACCGCCCTTAGGTTCGCCCGCATCTAGTTCTGCAAATAGCAAAAGGTTCTACTTTTCTAAGTCCTAAGCCGGCGTGGGTTGTGCCTAATCAGGGTTTTTCTCTTAGAAATCGTTCGTCTTCCATATTATGATTGCCTGGCTTTTCATAAATCTGGTCTTGTTTACAGATTTAAGTAAAGGATGAATTATGACTGGAATACAATATTACATTACATTATTTATGGATAGTTTAATTTTTATTTTGGTATACATGCTGAAATTTGAGTTGCTTAAATCCCGAAAAGGGGTCATTGTACTCATCATTATGAACAACTTTTACTATGGGACCAACCCTGAAATCGCGAAAAAAATATCAGGTGGTCCCTACATTTGTGTTCACTTAAATCAATAAAATGTAGGGACCACCTGATTTTTTTTTCGCGATTTCAGGGTTGGTCCCATACTAAAAGTTGTTCATAATAATGAGTACAATGACCCCTTTTCGGGATTTAAGCTACTCAAATTTCAGCGTGTATAAATGAGGGATAAAATAGGTACAATGTGTTATTTCAATAGCTGAAAGCCTCAGACACCGACAATTTTTTGTTGTAATAAGCATGGACGAATATAAATAGGCGGACGGAATCTCGCTAAACAATAAGTGAAGCACCCATAGTAAAAGTACGGGCAGCTGTCGAAATAATACTGGGTTTAGGAAAAAAATAAGTGCTTCAATGTTTTCTTAGCGAGATTCCGTCTGCCTTTTTTATTCATCTGTGGTGATAGGTAAATTGATATGGCAAGGAATTACTTATTTTAATTAATTATTATAGAAGATATTGGTATTTTTTGTTGTAATAGGTACTTATTCTAATCATCGCACCCACTCGCCCCACCCCTCACTCCCGCGGCTTTTTCCAAAGGATGATTTTAAGTTCGACGTAATTTGTTGGGTTAATATTAACTTGTATTCAAAGTAGTGTAAGCCATTCTATTCTCATTATAATAAAACAAGTTTAATCGGATTACATCGCATATATTATTTAAATTGGTTTTCCTGACGTTTCGATAGCTTTGCAGCGTTCGTGGTCGCAGGAAGACTAAGATGACAAGCGTCTTTACAGAAATTTCTAAAAATTATTTTCACTTACCGCACAATTTATAATTAATTAAAATAGTTTCGATGCACGCAGTAGTCACTCACAGTATTATTATTTGTGTTTACATAAATCGATTTTTCACGATTTCGGGCTTGGTCTCATAGTAAAATTTGTTCAAATTTATGAGTATAATCATCCCTTAAAGAATAGCTTATGACTTCAAAATCATCCAGCAGCGTAGTGTAAATTAAAGCTTCAATCAATAGTAGATACTATGTATTGACTTGTCTGTATTTTTTTTTTTTTTTTTTTTTTTTTCCGTGGGGAAATCCTCATGGACGCACTCCGCCCGGGCTAGGCGGAGCCAGTGTCGGACTCTTACCGACTAAAACCACCACGGTGTTCCTTCAACTACCTTAGCCGGGGGCGTGGGAACCCGTGAGTATTCACACAACCACCCCCGACAGGTCCCGGCCCGCCACAAGCAGGCGAGCCCCTTCTCCCCGTGCAGCCTAACGACGGCCGCACCCTCCTCTGTGGCGCACACGGAACACTGCACGCCACCTCACCTTACGGGCCTTTACCAGCTACGCCAACTGCGCCAACAACGCCAGCTAAGCCAGCTGCTGGTCGGGCAGCAGACTACCCCGAGTCTGCTGCTCGCAGGCCCATCCTCCTGTAATTTTTATAGAGGTGTTCTTCCTCGCGGTCCGGGCGGTAAAGCCAAGACCCTCGGTCCCAAGAGGCGCGAGAACACTACTCAGCAGGCACTCCTGGGATTACGAGACCGACGGGGGCAGGGAAGGAAAGTCCCCCCGCTGCCTGCCCAGTGGCAGGGTGAGTGCACACCGGGCCCGCCCCTGCTCCTCCACAGTGCCCTCTGCTTTCTCAGAGGGACACGCGGAGCAACCTACCACTGGCCCACGTCGGGCCCCTCCCGTGCCAGAATATTCGCCACGGGCAATAAGGTCCCCCGGTCCAAAGGAGACTTATTGCCCGTGCCCAGGGTGCACCGGCCCAACAACTGCCGATCCCTCTAGACGTGTCCAGAAGGACAAGCAGCCGTCAGACACACGTGGAGGTTTTCTGGCCAGCACCCCACTTTGTCTGTATTCCGTTATATATGCTGTCTAATAAAATCTGCCACTTACTATCCCTGGTAATTAAGATTTCTAAGAACCCTAATTTTCTTGAACCAAAATTTATTAAAATAAATTTAGGTCCTACCTAATAAATTTCGCAATTATAGTTACAGATACTCGCTCTCATATTTGTCCAATTTATATACCGTAAAATGCCCTAACTTATGCCAACAAGCCGTGCTTTGTCTAAGGCATTAACTTAATTTTTACACGCACTGACACTTTACAACTGAACCAAATGTTAGCGTTGTCATAGTTTTAAAATCTCCCCAAGTACGGAAATCATAGCTATTATAGTTTACTCAACAAATAACTAGGCAAAGTAGGGCTTGTGGGCCAAGTTAGGGCAGTTTACGGTATCATCATCATCATCATTTCAGCCGATAGACGTCCACTGCTGGACATAGGCCTCCCACATTAAGAGGGGATATTCCATAATCGCCACGCTTGGCAGGCGGGTTAGCGATTGCAGTTGGTTGGTTAAATGCTCAGAAAACGCTGGTGCCCATCCTCTGGTGAATCCCTTAGTCGCCTTTTACGACACCCATGAGAAGATATAGGGTGGTGCAATTCTTACGTCCGGCACCACACGGAACAATGGAAAAAACAATGTTCAATAGACGAGAAAGACTCCAAACTGAATAGAATTACTGAATAAATGACACTAAACGTTTACAGAGAAAGAGGAAGCAATTTCTTGAAAGGATACCATCTCATACAATACACTAGTGATGGACTAAAAGTGGATTCTGCCGAATGTCGAGTTCGGCCAAATATTAGGTTAACACATAAGTGCGTTTTTTTACCAATATAAACCAAAATAAATACATAATTACTGTAAGTTGTAAATTACATGTTTAGTTAAATTATAGATGAATCATTGATTTTATTAATGTTTATTATTTAACTATTTTATTCATAAGGTATATTGTGGGTTATTTTATTTATAAAAGGTAAAAAAAATATACGTAAAAATATTGTTTTTACAATAAAAATAAAGCCATTAAAGTTAATTTAGTATTTTCTATTCAGTTATGCAGCCAAAATAAAGGACTGGTACTGTCGACCGCACGTTACTGGTAACACTTGCCTATTTTAAAAAGAGTTTATCCATGGAGTTTCTTGCCGGTTCTTCTCCATAGGACCCACAATTTGGAACCATGCAACTAGAGCCTGACCTTTCAAAAGTGAATGTAATTTAAAATTGACTTGAATTACTGCTTACGAAATAAAGACACTGGCAAGGTGAAACTGTTACCACTGACGTGCGGTCAACTATACTACTCTGATCAATAAAACTATTACTTAGTTCATGCTGCCGAATTTCAGATTCATTATCCGAATTTTCGGCTGCTGAACTAAATTTGTGCCGAATACTAAGGTTCAATAAACGCAGCCGAATTTCAGTTTACCGAATGTGAAACATATTTCGGCCGATCTCTACAATACACTCTACAATTCCTTCACAAAAATTGAACCCTTCCATTAGAATGCAAACAAAATAGTGAATGAATCCCTCAAATGTACTGACAAAACCCCACATCCTTCATATTAGCATTAACATTGTGTTCAAGCAGCTCGAGTGGCCTATTGTTTCACGCTACAAACAAAGCAACATACAAATGCACACCACACAACCCTTATCTACAAACCATAGTATTTATTTTGCAGTGTGTATTGACGTAAATAAGTTGGTAGACGAAGACATGGTGCAAAAGCAAGTTGATTTGATTATACATTCGGTTTCCACCCTGAAATGTATTGTTCTTTTACTTGTTTATTGTGTCCGAATGTGTATTTCGTGGTAATCTTTCGTTGGTCGCGATCGTCTACGTTAGTTTTCGTGGCGGATATTGCCATATCTATATTTGTGTGCCTAACAGAAGCAGCCTATTGCTTTTAAAATAAAATTAAAATACTTGCCTCTACACTCTTATGCCTGTTGATACATTCTATAACACTATTTTATGGCCGCTGAAGAACTTAAGGCAACAGGAAGTTGTGTTGTGTGTGTGTTGTTGTGTGTTAAGTCTTAGTACTTGTCTGTAACCTCAAGATTTGCTTAGCGTTGTTGTGCATCTCTTGTAACTCTTGACCTAGCGTCTAAAGGCACGTGTCCAACTATCAGCATCGTAAGCATCGGACGAAGCGCATTGTATTTAAAATGTGGATGACGTCATCAGCATCCAAATATAAATTGTGAAAATCCGATTGCTCAGAAGAATTTGCCAGCTATCCGTACGCTGCGGATAAGTGGACGCACTACACTATACGGACTCGATTAATGCCATCCGTACGATACCAGTAGGTCAACGCATGCCTTAAAATAAATGTCAGTTGGGTATGAAAAGTTGTGCGTTGTATTGAGTAAATCTCAGTTAATAGTGTTAAATTAGTTCACAAATTGGGTAAGACACACCTTAAAAATAACATGATTGCATAATTCACCTTCCCAAAGAAATTCGAAATTGAATTTAATACCTGACAGGTCCATACGTCATGAAAGAAATGTAAAAATAATGTCTGACAGCGTTGACAGACCCTCTAATGCTATTTGAAGCCGCAGGGGTCCTTTTGGTCGAGTTGTCAGGAACATTAATAAGCTTTACAACGTAACCAGTCTAACTTGACACGTGTTGAAATGGGGAACGAAACTTTAAAGTATTAATTATGACAAAGAATTGATGTCTGCCTTTGCAAGCAGCGCCGACAAGATGTATCAACATATACTGGTTGTCTAAAGTTATGAACCGAAAGCTTGTGCCTATGCGTTGGTGTCTATGTTAATATAGTATAATAATTTCATCAATTTGTTTTTAGGTATAGGGGGACTTTGGATTAGTTTGTTTATTTACACGTGTATGAGTAAGTATGTACAAGAGTACAGATAGTTCTCCTTAATCAATCAAAATCAAAATCAAATGTTTTTTATTTCAAATAAACCTAATTACAGGCACTTTTGAAACGTGAGGCTCTAGTTGCACGGTTCCAAATTGTGGGTCCTAAGGAGAAGAACCGGCAAGAAACTCCATGGATAAACTCTTTTTAAAATAGGTTATTATTTATTACATCAAATTTATCCAAATAATGTGAGTATAATGTAGGTAAATGCCAGAAATAAACAAGAGTTAAAAAGTAAGAATATTGCCTAAAGAAATAAACGTAAAAAGAGTTGCCATAGTATGTAGGAGCTGACCTGTCCCGACAGACGGCACCCGTTCACGAGCATGACGCGAGCATCAGCCATCGCTTAACTCAACCATATTGAAGGGAACTTAACGACCCCACACTAACGGCACCATCAGCATGATATTTAAGTGAGCATGACAGACTCATACTGCTAAACAACAGATAGGCAGGAATATATAGAATTACTGCATAAACATTAATGGCCACATCATACTTATATTTTACATTTAATTCACCTATTAAAAAATTGTAAGCATCTCATACACGTTGCAGTTCTATAACAGAAATGAATGCAATATTAGAAAAATAAAAGTGTAAATAAATTGTATAATTAATCGAGAAATAATTTAGGTATTTATGTATGAGCGTGTCATACAACATGTTGATCAGTATTCGTGCCATATTTAAGGAGGTGACTATAACACTGATACTAAACACGAATCAATAAAAAATCAATACCAAAAAAAATAAAATACCTATTTGTAAACAAAAAAAATTTCCCTCCGTGTCGCGTGAGACACAAAAACGATGCATGTGAAACCACCAAAACAATTTGCAGGTATTTCCACCCTTTACCAAACCCACCAATGGCTTATTTTTAGAGTCATACGGGATTTATTCTCAAACCCTCGCTATGTTTCCGAGTGATAATTTGGGTATTAAACAATCGTAGAATTTTTTAAGTATTTTTAGATGACTAAGCATATTATTTATCATTTTCTCTAGAAATATGGCACATTTACAGATCAAAATCCTGTGTAAGTAGTTTAACAAACTTATTAGCAAAAACTGGAAAAACTAATAATTATGCATTAGAGATCGTTGATAAGAAAAAACGAATTTCTAATATTTGATGTTCAAAATAGTGGCCTAATTCCCTCTTTAGAAGAAATAAATATACAAAGAGAAACCATGACTCTTAGTTACTTTTAAAAACAGCTGTCGAGTCTTCAATGAAAACCAATTCTTTGAAATTGAACTCATCAGACAAACCTTTGTCAACTAAAAGAAACGTTTATAAAGAGAAAACCTGAACTGACACACACTCATACATCCCCACTGTAAACGAAGCTCATACACATAAACCATATTGCGATTACGTCATCACTTTAACATCTGTTTACCTTTCTCAGAATTTCGCCGTAAGGACATAACTTAATTAATGTGTCCGAAAATTCGGATCCAAATGAATTATCAGGTAAAGTAGCTCGTGAATTTCAGCCGAGTCAATGAGCAAAATAAAACATAATTCATTTCAATAATTCAAAGAAGAAACTTTGCCCTTTTTAGATGTCTCTCTCCTTGTTATCTGTCCCTCTCTAACGCATTAGAGTGAAGTGAATAGCTTTGTCTCGCTCAAATAGGCATGGCATAGTATTGCCAACTTTAATGATATCTCCTTTCTATGCATTTGGAAAACGAATCGTATTTTGCTCTAGTAAGTGGAAAATTATATTTTAAAGAAACGTACTTGTAAGTTACTTAGTTGATTTTGTTCCGTAAGATTTATTGAATAAAGTTTTAAATAAATAAGGTATCTAATACGGGTTTAAAAAGCCGACTGCACTAATAAAGTTTTTACTTATTTTATTATAAAATATTAACATATTGTATTCAATTTATCATTTATTCTTTTGTATTAAAAATTCAATAGGGAATTATGTTAGGCCAGGAGACCTCGTACACGCGATAAATTTTTTAATAAAAATGACTGAAATAATAAGTCCCCCAAAACCCCTAATCCGGTGCGTTGTAAAATAATCTCAAAAATCCAAGTCGAGCACACTCCTATTTCGCGCAGCTTCACTTCGATTGGCTACGGATCTCCCCTCGTAGCTCGTAGCAACGTGAGGCTGTCGTACGGGATACCCGCTACGGAGCGGACGTCTACGCCGTAGCAACCAAAAGGGGACCTTGACACGATTGTCACACCCCGAATTTCGTTTATCTTCTCGAATAATTCGATTTAAATTATAAATTGTGAGCTATTTTCGTGGAGTACAGTGTACAATGTACCGGTACACTTTGGTTCAAATTGAATGATACCTTTCACTTTCGAGTGTTTGTTTAGTGTGTGTGGACATTGACTATTTGAGGTGTTTGCACGTGGAGTTTAACGTTAGGTGAGTTTTGACATTCCATTTTTTTTTCGTTGCAATAAAAGTGTACCTTTTTTCCATAGCTTAAAATTTGACAATGTTAGCCTGATTCGAGAGTTAAGCAGGAGATGAGTCTTACAAATGCATTTCTTTGAAAGAAAAACCGGTATCAAAAATGTTTTCACAAGAATACATACAAAAAAGATTTTATGCACACCCTACATTTTATTTTTAACATAATTTTGAATGGTATCCCGTAATATTCATGGGTATTGAATGAATGAATATTTAATGTGAACCCGAAGTATGGCACCATACACGAGGTAACCGACAATATAGAGCATTTAGCTCTTGGCATTACTTTACGTATCCTTGAATTTTGTGTAGGTACAGGATGAGTTTTGAAAATAGTGCTAGAGGGCCAAATCTGAAAGTATAATGTATAGAAAAAGTTGTGAAAGGAGTCGTAAGCTCGAAATTGGAGAAAACAAAAACTGCATTTTTATATTTTTTTAAAGCAGCTGCTGGCTCGGCCGGGTATCGAACCCAATTTTTTTTGCATAAAATATCCTGATATTAATTATGTTGCATTTATTCTGTATTTCAAAGGTTGTTTATTTTGTATACGAAACATATTTAACTGGCTTCAGCTATTTTGGTTTCAATTGAGAAATATTTCAAAAAGCTGGTGCTCAGAACTATATTATTTAATTGGCTGTTAACAAAATACGTGATTTAATCAAAATGTGTTCAGAGTTTCAAGCTTTATTTCAGGAAAAAACATTGGAATATATTTATTTCTTAAGGCACTAATTCTTCTTTACTTACCAAATATTATAATGGATTTTGTTAACTGCTTGTCACACTATTATGAAAACATCATTATATTATTCTTTTTTGTTCTCACCTAAATATAGTATACAATATTCATCACATATATTTACGTTAGTAGGAAAGATTATGTACATCGGCGAGCTTAACTCAAAAATGTAATTTAGATACTGATATGACTACATACTTAGAGGATAGAATTACAAGTGATGCTTGCATTGCTGTGTTTCGGTGTGAAGGGTACGGGTGCCGGTGAAAAAACAATCAAATAAGACTTTTCTTGATGTCTCAGTTTGGCGAACCGACTTGCGGTATCATTTAGGTAAGAGCCTAGGTGGTATTGCAGTTGTTATGGGCAAAGGAAAACGCTTAACTTAAGGGGCCTTTTATACTATAAAAAAGTTTCGCCATATTATACTCTAAAAAAGTGTAAAACTGAAATTAGACATACTTTCAGAAAATATATTATTAAATTACAGACATAGTCATGATCACAATAATAATTTATAAGAAGCTTTTCATTCAGATAAAGTAGTTTGATAAAAAAACCAGCTCAGCATTCGGACCTACAAAAAGACAGGTAATTCATTGTGTTTACTACGTGGTTCCTATTATAATAAACTCATTATAATAAAACAAGTTTAACCGGATTGCATCATAGGTATATGCGATGTAATCCGGTTAAACTTGTTTTATTATAATGTGTAGTGATCGCGAAAACCTAAGAAACTATTATAACTCTTGAAATGAACTGAGCTCAGCTTGCGATAAGTTTTGTCACAGATTTATCGGGTTTAAAGGTGCCACTCGTTACGTAAGTATGAAGAATCAGTTCATAGAATTTGCGCGGGAACCTTAGGATAAGAATACGGATGAAGAAACTTCTAGATGTAGAAATTTAAAACATAGTGCGTAGGTATATCAACATGGGTTAAGTAATACAAATTCCAAATGCTTATCCATCATAATTTCTTACGTTTTCGCGATCACTATACATTATAAAAACCGGGCAAGAGCATGTTGGGCCATGCTCAGTATTATAGGGTTCCTATGTTCCTAATTACAAACGAATCAAATCAAATATTAATCATTCCTATTTTAGTTTTTGCAAACAGCGCCACCTAGCGCTGAATTTAAGAAGCTAAATTTAAGAAGATTGTCATATCAATATAACACAAAGTTACTTTTTGTGATTTTTTTAAATAGAAAGTAACTAAAGGAGCATTCTTTAAAAAGATCATTTTTCTCTAAAGTCAATGACCTTTGAAATAGGACGTCTTAAGTATTTTGCAGTTTTCTCACTATAACTCAAAAATTCATTATCACATTATACTCGAAATAATTTTAAAAGAGAGTTTTGATAAAGGTCTATCAATGTGGTAGATTATTAGTATCTACGTTGCATAGTTTAGAAAGGGCAGGAGGGGGGACACATTGCAAGCCACTTTGGCGGGCGGTATTTCACAGATGGTATACCTCATAAAAAAGTTATGTATGAAACATTACCTTCATTTTAGTAGATCTATTCAATGATACCCCACACGAGGGGGTGCAGCGAAGAAAAAATTTTCATCCCCATTTCACATGTATGGGCGCCACCCCTAAAACAGGTAATCAAGATTTTTTATTCTTTTAAAATTGCGATCTATATCTAGACTATTTTTTAACAAAATTCCATTTACTTATGTTTATAACTGTAGAAGTTATTAAGCTGATTAGGACAGACGGACAGACGGACAGACAGACGGACATGACGAATCTATAAGGGTTCCTTGAAGGACAACGGAACCCTAAAAAACAAGTTTAACCGGATTATATCGCGTATATTATTTAAATTGGTTTTCCTGACGTTTCGAAAGCTATGCAGCGTTCATGGTCGCAGGTAGACTCGTTTCGATGCACGCAGTAATCACTTACAATATCATTATCTTTTACAGTTTTGCGTGCTG
Source organism: Asteroscopus sphinx (assembly GCA_949699075.1). Taxonomy (NCBI): domain Eukaryota; kingdom Metazoa; phylum Arthropoda; class Insecta; order Lepidoptera; family Noctuidae; genus Asteroscopus; species Asteroscopus sphinx. The sequence goes on from OX453013.1 coordinate 22,482,777, forward strand.
TTTTGGACTTGATTATTTTTAGGACTGGGTTCCAAGCAGGTGGTAGCTGCCTACCTACCTACCTTCTCTATTAAAACTAGGTTTTTTTAAATTTAAATAGCCTCACGGAGCATTCTAGGTACATATCGGTTTTCCTTCGCTAAAACTTGTGGTTTAATAATATACGTGATATAATCCGGTTAAACTTGTTTTATTAAAATGCTTGTCCATCGTTTAAATCAAAGATACATCTTCTTTTACGGCCGCAATTAATATCCAATCTATCCACGATTTACCCTACTGGAGATAGAAATTTGACATATTTTGTATGGAGCTTATGTCAAATTCCTATCTCTAGTAGGGCAAATCGTGGATAGATTGGATATTAATTTTGGCCGTTAGAGGTGGACATAATATGTGTATTCACGAAGAATATATAAGAAAAAAAAAGCACTACTGTGCTTTATCATAACCCTCATAATAACCCGGGGGCATAATCATAACCCTCCAGATAATTACACGAATTGTTTTTATAATCCTCGGACTAAAATATGAAAGCAAATCTCATTATTCTACTTATAACTTGAAGAAAACATCAAGAACTATATATTCATAAAATAAAAGGATTCGACCCAAATAAAGCGGTAAATGTAACCTAACATTTAACGTGGAGTCATCTTGACTGCCTAAAGGTAGTCTAGACAACATAATGGGGTTATTGCTACTATGACGTCATTTACCGTCTCTCAGGCTTTGACCTACAGGTGAAGATAGTCGAGCTAGGTTTCAAGGATTCTTTGTATTGTACCCTTGAGAGAGGTAAGGACAAATATGTGTCTGTCAAAGTTGAAACTTGTCGAATTTAAGTTTGACTTAGTTGTGAAAGTCAGACGATGAGGGATCTTGGTCGAATTCTTAGTGCTTGATATTAAATCGTTTAGCACACAAACAGTTTGTAAATCAAAGTAAGAATGGCAGTTTCTAGGAAATTCTAAGCTGACAGTAGTACAGTCGACTGCATGACAGTGGTAACACGTCAATTCAAAAACCGCCCTTACTGCTTACGAAATAAAGATGCTACTAATGTCAAAGTGTTACCACCGAGGTGCGGTCGACCGTACATTACTGTGGAGGGCTGAAATAAAACAATTGACGGTCGAGTAATACTGGAACGATGAGGCGAAGCCGAGTAGTTCGTTCCGTTAATTGCTATTTCAGCCGAGACTTGTATAATATTATAGTACTTTTCTCTCATTTGCGAGGAAACAATACACAAATTAATCCAAAAGTATCTAATTTTCATTCGCGCCAATTCATCCCGCACGCGGTTGTTGCTCTATTTTCAAATTTTTGAAAAAAAAAATGTGCATTCGACCTTTAAAAAAATAATTTAAATTTATGTGTGTACTTAAAATACCTCGCTAACATTATTTAAAAAAAAACCGTCCAATTTCTATTACTGTCATGTTGAAAATTGCTGGCGTGTTATTTTGTTGCGAACGGAAAGGAGCCGATTGATGTACAATCAGATTTTTTTCCGGTGAACCATCACTAAGGCTAAAATCACTTGCACTCAATGTGCGATGGCAGCGTTAGGTACGTGTAATGTCGCAGGATTCGTTCAAGGGATTTTGTCAACAAAATCTACCGTAGTAGTAAGTATTGTGACCGTAGCTTTTTTTTTTAATGAAACAATTTCCGAGGAAGTGGGAGAAAAATATAATACGGTGGATAGAGGTGAAATTGGAGCTACATATGAAGGGCTCGTGGGTTAGCAATCACTGCCAATTGCAAGATCTGTGGGATTAAGCGAAGTCACTCCCTGTATGGGTGATCGTATAGTTGGACATCGAGACGCCTCCGTGTCTGCGAGAGCACATTCAGCTGTTGGTCATGGTCGCCATACAAATATTAGAAGCCAAAAACTCTAACAACTCGTCCTTAGGATGTCGGTATTATCCAGTAAGTGCGTTGCGAGGGTCTGATAAGTCATCACCATCATCAGCCCATTACTGTCTCACTGCTGGGAGCGAGTCTCTTCTCAGAATGAGAAGTTTAAGGCCTAAGTCCACCACGCTGGCCTAGTGTGGGTTGGCGAACTACATACACCATTGAAAACTATATGGAACACTCTCAGTTATGCTGGTTTCCTCACGATGTTTTCCTTTACCGTTAAAGAAAGTGATAATCAAATGTTTGATCCATTTTTTGCGGACAATTTATTATTGGTACTACTACTGGCGTTAGGCGCTTGATATGGCATCTAATAGGTTAAAAATATGTTACTGTATCAACTTCAATGGCCTCAATACATGTTATTAATCGCATACATATTTTAGCTTCTTACATAATCTGCCAAAAGAAACCGTGGACCAATATTTTTTCTTTTTCCTTCGCAAATGGCCCTAAGAATATTATCACGGCCCCGCACAACAGGCCTAAGTAAATAGCAAAGGATATATGACATCTATACCCATGTAAAGACGTATACAGAACCGAAAATATATAAGAAAAGAGGTTATATTAGATCCGACAGGGAATTTGTTTTTGTGGCACAAATGTTTCTGATATGAACTGTCGAGGAATCAAGGGGTTTAATAAAGAATTTTCATAACAATAATTCTTAGTTTTTTTTCCTGTAACTGTTAGAAAAAAGGTTTTCTTATATACAGGCAACTGATGATTTTTTTGTCTGCTCTTGACCGCAATCTAGACAGCTTTGTGTTGATGTGGTTGACGATGGAGCGAGCAAACCTATTAGGTGCCGATTCACTCTAGCTTTAAAGGCGTTAGGGTTGTTAGTGCCCAGAAATACAGATGCAGTGAATTCCACAACTTGGCTGTGCGCATTATGAAAGAGATCTCAAAGCGCTTGGTCCTGATACTAGGGATTTCTACCAAATGTGGATGATATTCGGCAGTAAGTCGTGAAGTCCGATGAAAGAAAGGAGATGGCGAAATAAGCTCATGGAGCTCTTGCGCACACTCTCCAAAGTACAGCCTGTAGAACAGCGACAAACAAGCAAATGTGCGTCTATGGGCTAAGCTTTGTAGCTTAGATTTTAGTAGCAGTTCATCACCAATTAGCCTCTCAGCTCTGCGTTGAATAGAGTCCAGAGCGGCAAGCTGGTATTTGGCGGAGCCATCCCATAAGCGACTGCAATACTCCATACACGATCGGACTTGAGCTTTATATAAAGTTTCATTGTTACCAATTAATGTGGCCAATTATAATTAGGGACTGTTATTGTCAATTTAGTAGCGTAAATTCTATGAATTCAAACGATAATGATTTTCTATTTTTTTATTTTTTTATTATTTGAGGAAAGAGGTAGGGGTCTTGAACGCCCCTAAGCCACTGCGACCTGATATGATCTATTGTGACGCCTCTTGCAGCATTACAGCACTTCCCCAAGCTGCAAGTCAATCATGAAGTCGACTATGACCTTGGGGGAGGAGGATGATGATTTTCTAATACAACGTTATTTTAAGTCTATACATATCTGAAGCATGTTTAAAAGATTTGTCTTCAGAAGTATCTTGGTGGTTTTTTTTCAACATTCACAGTTAAGTTAAGTGATGTATCGTAACAATTCTTGATAAGTTACGGAGGGAGCCAGGGGTTTTCTTGTACATGCAAAATCACTATACTTATCATCTCAGGCTTCAAGATATCTTTTCGCTGTCCCTTGATATGCATATCCAAGATTTCCAGTCATACGTACCCATCTTGATAGTTGGAAGTCAACCTGTACGTTTCACGCGCTAGTTTTTGCCTCGGTACAGCAAATCTACCGTCAGCAGTTTTCTCGAGAAAATTTGACATGGGACGTTTCAAAAAAAGAGCATCATCATCGTCATTTCATTAGAAAAACATCCACTGATGGACATAGGAGTCCCCCAAAAGGGGTATATGCCAAAATCGCCACGCTTGGCAGGCGGTTTGGCGATCGCAGTTGGTTGAATAAATACTCAGAAAACGCTGCTGCCCATCCTCTAGTGAACCCCTTAATCACCTTTTACGAAAAGAGCATATAATTATGTATTTTTAATAGGTTGGCAGCGCATAAGCTTCTCTGGTGTTGCGTATGTCCATGTATAGGTGACGGTGGTTGGTTACCATCAGCTGCACGTTTGCCCCCGCCATTATAAAGTGTAAGGTGATAATATATAAAGTATGCATTCGATTATGTATTTAATTCTGAACAAATCAGTTCGAAGTTCAGTGTAGAGTGTAGATATGCTTAAAATATCTACAACACAGAAATAAATACAGAATAAGAATCATCTGAATCACCCACCGTCATCATAAATAAATAAATAAATATTTTTCGGACAATTTTACATCATATCAATATCAATATACATATATATATCAAAATAAATCAATTTGATACTATTTTTTTATCATATCTTAATATTCCCGACTATTTTAAATTAGTCACGTAATAGTTACCTCCATTTAAATTCTTATATAGGTCAGTCGACAGACTACCCGTTAAAAGCAATTTATACTAAACGCATACTTCGTAATTAGCGAGACAGTTAATTGAAAATAATGGAAGCAGTGGAGTTTTGTGCATGTATAATTAATTATTAATATAAACGGTTTCACACAACAGCGGTCACCACCGAAACCAGGCGCTCCGTCGTCGCGAGCGCAGCGCTACGCGGCGCGCTGTGGCCTCTAAATCCACCGTTTGGTGCGCGACGCCGACGCGTAACCAGCTCATGATTAAGAGGACGCTCCCAAAACGTAATTCCCACCCTCGCACTCCCCTTACACACCGCAACTGTGGGCCGCTCTCGTTAATTTTATGCGAGTTGCAATAGAACTCATTTTCGAGAAAATCATTCTCGCGTGTTTTACCACGGAAGTAAATGTCGTAAATCTCAAAACAGTTTTCTTTTTATTACAAGAATACTAAACAATCTATACAAATTTCCTCTAACTAGTTTTTAATAATCTTTATTATCTTCCTATTTGTATATATTTTATATAGCTAAGTTAAATAATAAAGGATAAATATTCGAAAAATCTCTAAAAACGCATGATTTTCAAAAAATAAAAGTATCGAACAAAAATCAACTAATTATGTAACTGTCTAGTCAAACGATGGACAAAGGTTCAAAAAAACATGTATCTAAATTTGACATTCATCAAGCATGTGTTCCACTCAGCATATGTTTTCAAAAAGTCACCTCATTTTGGGAGCCTAGCCTCCGTTCGAGCTCAAAACTGGTCGGGCACACCCGATGAAATAACGTGAGTGAAACCGTTTATATTAATAATTATGAATTTAACTCACGATAGTTATTATACAAAAATAGCAAATCATGTATAATTATTTTGGCTGAATACGAGCTTCGTAAGTTCCTTGAGAAGTTTAGTAATAAAGCAGTTAATAAAACTTTTTAACAAAAAATTGAACCGACGAAAAGTGAAACTGAAAAGCGAAAAATAACTAATTATGAGTCGGCGCCAAACGAACTTTTAACAAGCAAAGTGCGTGTAAGTTGCACGTGGCCGAGCGGAGAACGCATTTTTGGAAAGTTATTGTTTATCGTTGAAAATTTCACGTTGTATTTGATGTGACGTTGTTTTTATATTTATTTAAAGTAATTTAATGATCTTCGTTGATTGATTGTTTGGCGCCGACTCATAATTAGTTATTTTTCGCTTTTCAGTTTCACTTTTCGTCGGTTCAATTTTTTGTTAAAAAGTTTTATTTTTCATTTTTTTGTGGTTAAAATCTAACTCCAGGTCTCCATTATGTCGTAGTGTCTAGAACTATATTTATGTGTGTCAAGTTTCAACAGAATCGGTTAACAGGTAAGAATTCAGTGGGTGAACAAAAACTCATCCCCTGTTTTACTACCCTTAAGGGTGGATTTTGATTTTGAAATTTAAATGGGACCAACTTCAAGATATACCCTATCCATTAAAAAAAGAATCATCAAAATCGGACCACTCTGTAAAAAGTTATGCGTGGTCATACATAAAAAAAAAAAAAAAAAAAAAAAAAAAAAAAAAAAAAAAAATATACGCGTCGAATTGAGAACCTCCTCCTTTTTTTCGTCGGTTAAAAAACCAGCCAAGTGAGAGACGGACTCAAAGTGTATATTTGTATACTGTCGGACTCGCGCCTAGGGTTCTAGGTTCGGGAATAAAATAATTACGCTATGTCAAGTCTTTACTTGTGAAATATAATCCCACATGCCTTTTGTTACGTCAGCGAATTATTTATAAAAGAAAAAACCGGCCAAGAGCATGTCGGGCCATGCTCAGTATTACAGGGTTCCTTAAGTAGGTGTAATTACAAACGAATCAAATCGAATATTAATCATGGCTATTTTAGTTTTTGCAATAATCGGCAGCATTCGCGACTCAGAGCGTGTTGTTAGTAGCGCCATCTAGCGATAAATTCAAGAAGCCAAATTTAAAAAGTGTGTCATGTCAAAGTTAAATTTTTGTGATTTTTTCAAATATAAAGTAGCTAAAGGAGCATTATTTGCAATGATCATTTTTCTCTAAGGTCAATGACCTTTGAACTAGGACGTTTTAAGAATTTTTCAGTTTTCTCTCTATAACTCAAAAAATTATAATCACATTATACTCGAAATAATTTTAAAAGAGAGTTTTCGTAAAGGTCTATGAATGTGGAAGATTATAAGTTACTACGTTGCATAGTTTAGAAATGGCGGGGGGGACACATTGCAAGCCACTTTGGCGGGCTATATTTCGCAGATGGTACACCTGATAAAAAAGTGATGTATTACCTTACATTACCTTCATTTTAGTAGACCTATTCAATTATACCCCACAAGAGGGGGTGCAGCGAAAAAAAAATTTTCAGCCCCATTTCACATGTATGGACGCCACCCCTAAAATAAGTAAAAAGGACTTTTTTATTCTTTTAAAATTGAGATCTATATGTAGACTATTTTTTAACAAAATTTTATTTACTTATGTTTATAACTGTAGAAGTTATTAAGCTGTAAAGGATTAGGACAGACGGACAGACGGACAGACGGACGGACATGACGAAACTATAAGGGTTCCTTGTAGGACTTCGGAACCCTAAAAATAAAAGAAAGAAAAATATTTTATTTCTGCGCTCGATTTGACGCACACAACTATCTAAGACTACAATACTTGTACGTAATACTTTACTTTTTAACAACCCCGGGCGGAGTGCGTCCATGAGGATATCCACAATCCACACATCAAAAAAAAAAAAGCATTTTAAAACCATAAACAATCTTTTTGTTGTGACGTCTAGCACGTTCGGTTTCTCGTGTCGCACTGGGACGTCAACCAATCGGCTTCTTTTTTCAAATTTGGCTTACTTTGGCTTTCTTTTTTGAGCTCCGTACTCTGTCTACCTTTTTTATTGGTCTGAAAACTCACCCAAGTTGAACTCATTTCACTCGGCAAGTGTTGGTAGATCAACACTGTGATGTGAGCATTACAGTACTAACTAGTACTCACCCTAGAGTTGTGCAGTAAAGCCGCGCGTACTCGTATTTTCGAGCAAACGACGCTCTTCTGTTGATTGAGAGATTAAACTTTAGCTAAATGTGAGCCGTGTTTAGCCATAGCCTTAGACGTCATTGCTGTGCTTAGACTTGCCTCGTGTATAGTGAGAAGCTATAATATATGCCTATCGATGCTTTTAAAATCACAAACAATGGCTATCTGACAAAGTGGGTACTTACATAATATCATTGAAGTAGCATTGTTTATGATTCAAAATTTTAACCTTTTAGAAACTCTTAATAACGTACGCCTTCGAAAAATCATTCGTGTGAAACCCCACAAGATAGCACTTTATTCAAATAGCTTTTTACGTATTGCTCCAAAAATATTAAATTGACTGATGATGGTACACTTATATTTAAAAAGTTGTTTAAAGATTTTCTTGTTCAGATTGTTTACAATTCAGTAAATGATTTTCTAACAGATACAACAGACATTAGCTCAATACACAAAAGACCGATTTCTTTTACCTTCTCAAAAACATGATTTTATTTAATAGTTTGTATATTATGTAATTAATTTACACACATCTGTAACAATACGTTTAGTAAGCTTTCATGTTTTTAAATTTGTACGCCTATCAAGGCAAACCATAGTGATACTGGATTATTTATAAATAAAATTAACACCATTACAATTAACATGACTGTTTGATAAAATAAAATAAAATACTTTGAATTTAGATAACTACGTGTCTATATAAAAGAGATGGTCCTTATTCTCACTATCATAAATATATTCATTTGTGTGAGTTGGGTCAGACGAATATCATGGGCAACTTTAAATCCGTCGATGGACAGATATCATTGCTTCTGACTGTACCTACTCGTACTTTAGTTAGAATGAAAATTAAATCATTAACTCCCTACACTATTTAGCTTTCCTACAGTTTTAAGTTTTCTTTTTTACGGTTTGAGGTAGGCTTAACACAAAAAGGTGAATATTTAATTATTAATTGTGGTTATCAAGCTAGGCTATCTGATGAGTACCAGAGGTATCCCGATTAAAAAATGCGAGGAAAATTGCATTAAAGGCATCCCATACTTTGCCCACGGCTTTGCCCGCGTGTGATTCAATTTATCTCACATCCTTCAGGAATTGTGTATTTTACCGGGGTCAAAAGTAACCTTTATGTTAATGGTTATGGTCTATCTGTCTGTTTATTTTTATAGAAATCCATTTAGCCGTTTCAGCGTGATTGAAGGACAAACAAACAAACATCTATCCATAATTTCGCATTTATTATATTATAGTAGGATTATGTCGTTGACGTTTGAGATAGCTATATTTTTCCTGATTCCATATACTGACTACATAAAACAAATAACATTATTAATGTACACATAGGGGCCCTCTGCCAAAGATGGAAGCGTAAGTGCGATCAATCAAATCTCAGAGCCGCATCTTTCACGGCAAGTTTAAGACGGAGCGATAGCTAACAATCCGACGATTAATTCATTCCTTCCGTTTTGAGTAATGCCTTTCATTATCAGTCATTACGAAATAATTGATGATTTCCTTTAATCAAGGACTTTGTTGAATCTGGTATCTTTAGACTCGTAATGTGTTTCAGATTTAGGAATAAATATAATACATTTCAATAAATCAATTTAAAAAATGTTGAGGTGTTTGTAGATTATATTTTTAACTTAAAATAAGTTAAAGTGCGAACACAAATTTGAATGTCTGGGACATTTAAACGCTTCTTGACCGTGAATACGAAATAAAGGTCTTTCAAGGACCGGCTTGTTATTTGTATCTTCCACGACAAGACTCATTTTTTGTGTCACAAAGTATGAAATTGAATTGAGTTTTTTATCGTTGAAAAGATAAAAGTCAGAACCCAAAACTATTTAAAAAAAACTGGCTCTAAAATAATCTAAAATTTTACACTTATTTATACAAAAAATATCAAAATTCATCCTAAACAAACGAGACCTATTTTGGTCCCAAGAGCCACCTCAAAGAGAAAAAACCCATGCAAATACGAATATTTTCTTAGCAAACATCATTCGCGAAACAAAATGTGCATTCACTGTTTGAAGAAGATCCCTTTTAGGGAAAAGTAGCAAACCGAGGACTATTAAAACTTCAAAAGGTTTGAATGCCACGTGTCTTCCGACTAACTAGTAACATTTATTGGATAAAACAGGGATGTAGGTGCAATTGAAATTTTTATGTAAAATGAGGCTTAGTTTTAAATGGATATAAGGTCGTATGTTCAATGTATAGGTTGAGAACCTTTGAGAACAAATAGAGGAAACAGAGTAAATATATTATATAGATTATAAATAAAAGATAAAAAGATATTTAATAAAACAAAGTTTAACCGGATTAAATCGCGTATATTATTTAAATTGGTTTCCCTGACGTTTCGAAAGCTTTGCAGCATTTCGTGGTCGCAGGTAGACTAAGATGACAAGCGTCGTTACAAATATTTCTAAAATAATATTTTAATCTACCGTACAATATTATTAATTAAAATCGTTTCGATGCACGCAGTAATCACTCACAATATCATTATCTTTTACAGTGTTGCGTGCTGTTTGGGACTTGATTATTTTTAGGACTGGGTTCCAAACAGGTGGAAGCTGCCAACCATCTTCTCTATTAAAATTAGGATGTTTTTAATTTCAATAGCCTCACGGAGCATTCTAGGTACATATCGGTTTTCCTTCGCCAGAACTTGTGGTTTATCAAATCGAAGAAAATGGTTGGGTTTGTCTAGGGCATGTTCACACACTGCAGACTTTGTGGAGCGTCTGTTCTTGACGTCAGCTATATGTTCTTTAATTCTAGTGGCTATACTACGCTTTGTTTGCCCTATGTATGATAACCCACAATCACAATCAATCTTGTAGACCCCTGCATCTTGTAAGGGAATGTGACACTTCACCGGTCTGAGGAGTTGGTTAAACTTTGTTTTATTATAATGTGTAGTGATCGCGAAAACCTAAGAAGTTATTATAGATTTTCTTGTTCCGATCCGTACACGAATTCGAAAAAACAGATTTACGAGCCGGGTTCGAACTCAAACCCTGATGCATGGAAGGCAAGAGTGTAACCGCTAAGCTTATATCATAACTTTGCAACAACGTAAATGAAGTACTTTTTGGGTTTCTCTAATGGTAAAATTTTAACTCAAACGTTTGTTATGTTAGTAAACAAGTGCTAATTAAAATTTTCCAAGGGAAAAAGAGCTTGTTTATAGAACTCGAAGTAGCCATAATAACTTGCCACCCAAAAATATATTCTATGACATTGAGTTTCGGTTGATATTGCGGTACAAACGAAGTTTTGTTTAAGTACTTTTACCTGGGCTTGGCTTATTGTGAATTCTTGGAAACAATCCCCTCTAGACTGGCCCAAATTTGAGGATTCTCAAACGGAAATAGCCAAAAATCGATTACGAGAGAGCTACGAGTAGGTAGGTACAGTTATTCAATTGAAAAAAAAAATGTCCTTCAATAGTGTTTATTTGTAATTTTATTTTATACGGGAACTCGTGTTTCACTTGGTTTCTGGGTTGCCTCTACTACGTTGATAATTCCGTTAGCTCTCTATCTTTCTTTTATTTATTTATTTTATTTATTAAATTTATGCTCACAAAGAGAAATAATACATAGTAATGAATAGTACAAAGGCACTGATTATTTCCTTAAGATTTTTTTTCCAGCAGACCTGCGAGAGGAAAATTTGAAGCAAAGAGATGTGTGTCTACATCTCTTTGCTTCAAATTTTCGTGTGTAATGCTAATAAATATACTCATACATAAACTAATATATAAAGCATAATAAATATAGTATAAAATAATAAACATACCCTCAGTATACCTATACAATGACAAAATATAAATCATGTATCACGTAGATAATACTCTGTTACACGTTTTTTTGAATGTGGAAACAGTTTTACAGTCGTGTATCTCACTACTATTTACTTAGGTGTTTCTTATTTTTAACGCATTTACGCATGCGAAGTGAAATCTAAAGATTTAAATTGTGGAAAGAAAAAATCGCTAACGAGCAGGATTTAACATACGCCGTTAGTACTTATTTTGAGTTCTGGAAATAAATTAGTTGCAAACACTATGAGATATGTCTCACAAAACTTTATTTTGATTCTAATTCATACTTCAAAAATTAAATAGTTACATAAAAGTTAAACTACTTACTAGGACTTAACTACTACTATTTAAAAAAAATACAAAAAGAAAACAACTAAAAAGTAACAACACTATTAACCTTCAAATGCGTACGTCGTCAAAACAATAGAATGTCACCATCAACGAAAGAGTTTACTTAACGAACACGTAAAAAATTCAAACGCCACCATGAATATAAACTTGCGGTTCAACTATAAAACTGGTAGTGGTTGGGCCGAAAGGCTTTTATTAATATGGTGGCCCTCGTCAAAGGCGACAGCGATTGACATGGGTACATTGATTCGTGTTTCAATGTGGGACTTTTTTGCTGTGCTCTGTTTGCGGTTTTCGAGACAAAAAGAATGTAGATAGCTATCTAAATCAATTGATTTATCTGTCGTTCTTTTTTCTGGAATTTGTAGTTAGGTAAAAAAAGATTTAGGTGAATGTGGGTGGTGAGAAATGTTCATGTAGTTTTCTTATGAGATAGTAGTTTTCTTATGCGATAGTAGTTTTATCTTGTCTTAATATGATTTATATTAAATCAAGCTGCCATGGTTGGGTTTTTTTTTTTTTAAATTTTGATAAATAATGTAAAACTCTTACGTAACATGTGCAGTAAATTACCATTTATTGAGAGTTAATCTTGAGTTGATCTTAGGGTCAAAACAAAAAACAGCGAATCGGCACGATGTGAATTTATAACGCAGAAAACTGCGACGTGAATTGCTGTGATTCGATTCGATGCGATTTCGTGCGGCAAGGCGTCTTGCTGGCCATAGTTCGGGAAATCATGGTAACATTCATATATTGCAGGAATGCGCGACGCGAATCATTGCAACATGATTCGCGTAAGTTTTTGCGAAGCGTCGCGTCGTGCGAGCTCGTAGATTTCCACGAAGCGACGTCGCACCGCAGTTGTCTCTTCTCACTATTCGCTTTTACTTAGATATGCAGCTTTTTATATTGTAACCTTTTTTGACATCGTCTTAAACAACGTGAAGTCAGCAAACAAACTTTATTTACTGCTTGCAAATGTAGCTCGCCCCAAAAAAGGCCTGAGGGCCCAAAATACCGTGTGGTCGTAAGATTTTAGAAACCGCTCCCGGCGCTCAAGGGTTACCAAGTCTATGTCGTTACTAGGTTACGGTTTTTATCAGTAGAGGGTGTTGTGCATTTCCAGAGTTTTCTTTTTGGATCAACTTTGTATAATTTTATGTTTATTCTATTTTAGCTTGTACAACTTCTGATGAAGCCAAGCATTTTTATAAATTAGTTAATTCGTTGGTTTAAATTATTAATTATTATGTTGTATGTGATCTTATCTGATAATGCAGTGTGGTAGCTAAGCGACAAAGCATTTTAAATAAAAATAAATAAAAAAACCTTTGTTTGTTTATTTGTTTATTCTATTTTAGCTTGTCCAACTTCTGATGAAGCCAAGCATTTTTATAAATTAGTTAATTCGTTGGTTTAAATTATTAATTATTATGTTGTGTGTGATTTTATCTGATAAGGCAGTGTGGTCGCTAAGCGACCTTGTACCTTTTAAATAAAAATAAAACCTTTCTTTGAAAGATACTGTGGTCTTGTTAGCCATTCGTGTTTAATATTATTTTAGCGACCGCACACTACTAAACTACTACTACTACGTCGGTGTGGTGCCGGACGTAAAGAATTGCACCACCCTATATCTTCTCATGGGAGTCGTAAAAGGCGACTAAGGGATTCACCAGAGGATGGACAGCAGCGTTCTCTGAGTATTTAACCAACCAACTGCGATCGCCAACCCGCCTGCCAAGCGTGGCGATTATGGCATATCCCCCCAAATTTGGGGTAGGCTTGTGTCCAGCAGTGGACGTTTTTCGGCTGAAATGATGAATGGTTATGATGATGAGTAAGTAAAAAATGTTGATACTGTATTTAAAATCAATGATGACGACACTACTAAACGTCGCCAAATCTTCTGATGGCAATTTTGGAGTTGTGATGAAACGCCCATGAGAGTGTTGAAGTTTGGCATATCACGAATACGCACTACAGCGTATCATCCACAATCCAATGGCCAGATAGAAAGGTGGCACCGTACATTGAAGGCAGCGCTCATGGCTCGCGGCAATACTACACTGTACTACTGGGCTTACGCACAGCATTACGCGTCAACAACAATTTAAGCCCAGCAATGATGACGTATGGAACTACGCTTCGCTTGCCATCGGATTTTATCGTGCCAACCAAGCCGAACATTAATGAAAACGAGTACGTACGCCGCCTCACAGAAACCATGGCATCGATTAAAAGCACGCCACGCGCTAACAGCAGTCATACCGAGCCATTCATATATAAGGACAAAAAGTTATCATCAGTATTGCTGTTTTTCTTTCATGATCATACCTGCCTCCTACAAGGGCAAGGATTTTAAAGCTTTTGGTACACCGAACGCGTGAGCGGTGCGGGGCGTCAGTTGAATACAAAAAGAGGTGTTGTGGTACAACTTAAGAGGAGCCTTTATTCCAGCAGTGGTCTGCAGTAGGCTGAGATGAGCTTGAGGCATGCATATGGTGATTTTGAATTGTTTAGAAGACAATCTTGTATAAAATACTTCCAATAAAAGGATTTCAACAAATATTAATTTTCTTTTGGCTGTAACAGTAACATGTTGTAAGGATCACACACACCATAGACGCCTCATAACACCGACCGATGTCTGTCACACATCTATATGAAATTTCACTAATGTAGGTCGCCACTGTTCACCACTAGAAACCTGCAAATCAGTTTCGACCACTTATATGAGCCGTCAAAACTGCTTCATTAGTGATTAGCCAATAGCCGCCTTGATAAGGCCAATCGGATTGCAGTACCCCGTCTCAGCTAGTGGCAGAATTTATTATACGCATTATACTAAACATTAGGCGTCTATTGGGCTGTATAGTCGATTAATAGATGTTATGCGTGGTCACGGAAATCTACGACGAGCATTGTAAACGTTCACGACACGATGACGTATCGTGGTACCTACTAATTCACGGCACGAGCGACGTCGCGCGTCATGTCGCAAAAACACTATATATTTTCATAAAGTGATTTCCATCATTCATGATGGAAAGAAATTGTGAAGCCAATACTTTCTGCTTCTTTAAGCGTCTTCTTAATAACAGCAAGAGGAGAATAAGTTAGTCCATTTCAGCGGATCAACTGTGGCAAATTTTCTTCAAATTTCAATGACGTCACATCGTGCCACGATGCGACGTCACGTCGTGTCTTAATTTTTTACGATGCACGTCTTAGATTTCCTCAATGCGACGTCGTATCGTGTGGTTTGGCCCTAACTCGATCAAAATGTATGAAACAGCAGATTTTATTTTTCACAATTTCAGAGTTATTCCTAAATTAAATATCGTGCAACTGCAGAGTGATGAGCAGTCTGTCCTTGAAGTTTTTATCGTGTATCTTGAAGTGCATATCTCAAAAATTTTGTTCATAAATATTTGTTTAAACTAATCATTTCATTAGTCAGCAACAAGACATACTTATAACACCCGAAAATTGTAACAATAAGAATCGCCAGACGCCTACAAAACGGTACTCAAAGAGAACAATAGTACTTAATTAATTTTCTTTTAGGATAACATAAAAGAGGATGGAAAAGAATAGGATAGCGGTCTGAACACAGACATTTGGAGAAAAGCGGATTTAAAGCGCTGCAAAATTATCTTAACGATGAAACTTTACAAAACAAACCTTACGTCCTTACGCATAAGGTGGAATTTGAGTGCATTTCGGTAGATACCACTATTACACAAGGAACGAATGTAAGGAATGTCTGGAGGATATGTTGGTCGTAATTATGGGTAGGCACGAAGTAAGCGCGTATTTTCCTGGTTGATGCCAGGCAATATCACAATCTTCAAATAGTTTTGAGCCCACCGAGTTACTTAAGAGACAATAACGCGGGTTATTATGACGGTGTTTGGAATTTTAAGCGATTCTTGAAGTTGGATTCCTGTTTTTGATGCCTGTTCTGTGGTGTTAAGTACTTGTTTTCATGTTCGGGACAGACTAATGTCTTTTCTTAGCTGTTAGTAATTTTAATGACAGTAATGCCAGATTAATTTTACTTTTACTTGACGGTGCTACCAAGTACCAACAACTGAATAGGTTACTATGCTATGAAGACGAAGACTTACTATTTTGTAACAAATGGATAAGTCCTTGCTTAGAGGGGCTCGTAGCGAAGCAACGACTGCGCGGATTGTACGATCTGCAAGGTTAAGCTTCACTTGCCGCGGTTAGTCTGTGGATGGTGGATGGATCTGATAAAATACTGATGTTCAGCCGCATCTGGTTAGACTGAAATCCGACCCCAACACAGTTGGGAAAAGGCTCGGAGGATGATGATGATGATGGATAAGTCCTTGCTTAGAACAATAACGGTAGAATTTTGTAACCCAAGAAAGAAGAAAATGTCTCCACCGGCTTTATTCAACGTCATCATAAATAAAATAATAAATATTCTTTTCGGACATTTTTACATAGCACCATCTAGTCATAAACTAAGCAGAGCTTGTACTATGGGTACGAGACAATGGATTTAATACTTAAATACTTTTTGTTTGTAAATACATACTTTTAATACATAAGAAACACCTACATTTATGTTCATCACACAAATATTTATGTCCTGTGGGAATCGAACCCACGACCTCGTGATCAGCAGTCCAACACTCGAACCACTAGACCACAGACGTCGTCACTGCTTATACGAGATCGCGTGTATATTTATTGTAGTCGTTGGTTTTAAAAGTGTTTTAAACCAAAAATGGATTATGTTCTTTCTTGATGTGCAAGTGACATTCTTTAGGATGGAAGCAATGTCATGGTCAACTATAAATTCTTAGTAATTACCAATTGCACAAGGCCAGCACTTTCAAATTCTAAGACGGCTCGTGCCCAGCAGTGGGGCAGTAATTAATTGTTTTTGAGTTAAAGTACCTACCAAAATAAAACGAGAAAATACTTTAGTAATTACTTAATTTTACGTTAATGAGTATTTCAGAAACAGGGAGTTTGTTTATTAAGTGTAAGTCAGGTAAGGGTAAATAAACAGATACTTTTCCCCCTTATGTTGGGGCGCCTGCCTGTCTAACTAGATACAGCTGAACATCAATATTTTCAGGACCTGTCCTACTTCGGATACAGATGCTCCCATGTTGTGTACGTAAATATTAGCCCATAAGTTTTGCTACAAGTGGTTGTATAAATTGTTGGTGAAATAAACGTTATTTATTTTATTTATTTTACTTGAAACGACTGCCATCGCCTTTTTTTTAAATAGAGAAGATGGTTGGCCGCTACCACCTGTTTGGAACCCAGTCTTAAAAATAATCAAGTCCCAAACAGCACGCAACACTGTAAAACATAATGATATTGTGAGTGAATTAATGCGTGCATCGAAACGATTTGAATTAATAATATTGTACGGTAGATTAAAATAATTTTTAGAAATATTTGTAAAGACGCTTGTCATCTTAGTCTACCTGCGACCACGAAATGCTGCAAAGCTTTCGAAACGTCAGGAATACCAATTTAAATAATATACGCGATTTAATCCGGTTAAACTTTGGTTTATTAAAAAAAACTAAATTTTTTATATATTTGGGACGAGAGTCAAATACTGAACGTCCTACTTAAATAAGTCCCTCTTTCAAACAGTCAACCTGTATAGGTATACTGACAAAAATCTGAAGGCAGCTCCTGTATTTTCTTCTCGTGTAGAAAACAAATCAAAGTTTAAAATCTCGCCAGCTATTTTAAGGCAGGATGTAACAAACGTTGGAAGTTAGCGAGAGATGGCGACACCATTTCATTTCAAGTGTGGAGTTCATGCTGCGTTTGAACTTGTACCAGTAGTTTTGTGACCTACTTGCTTGCTTACTGTTTTTGGTCATTTTAGTTGCTCAGGATAGCATATTTTAATTTTTACTTTACTTTACGGTTTGATTAGGGTTTTGTATAAATACAGTTAATTATATTTCTCTCAAATAAATCTATAATCTTCTGAGAAAACTTCATTTATAACTGGCGAACCTGGATACCAATTTCTTTGTTAGACTGTACCTACACAATGGAGACTAAATATTTTTTTACAATCTTACATACAAATCTAAGCATAAATAAAAAATAACTAAAACTAATTACTACAGAAGAGCATACCCTAACATAATTTGAGATAGGGATTCTACAGGTTTCGTTGGCACAGAATCTTAGCAATTTTTGGGCATTCTCCTTGGAACTGAAGTTTGGCTTATATTTTTACTTAGCTCGCCTTTTATAGAATCATAATCGTCTTTTAAAAAGAGAGGTAAAGTCTTGTAACAAGGAAAGTATGTGACACGTACTAAACAAGCCCCAGGATCAGGAATTTATGTTCAAAATTCATAAGTTTGGATTGCAAACTGCAGTTTCGCTACATGTTTACGTGTTACTCTAAAACTGCGAGCGCTACGTAAATTTTACATTTTGATTCAGCTGTAGTATGTGTAGGTTAATAAACGTTAAATAAATAACTACAAACATAAAGTTTTATAAATGTGTTGCAGCACTGCGGAAAAATGTGTTTTTCGCGACGTTTTTTCTACGGATTAGAACTTCAGAGCAGAATTAACACGGATAGTAATTTAAAGTGTGCACTAAGGACTGTCTTGTTGTCTTGTTTTCATTGCTTGTCGTTGTCGCTGTGTTTAAGTGTTCATGTTGTTTGTAGCAGACAATCGTTTTTTTTAAAATTTTATAATGGGTTTGCGTTTGACCGCCCACCGCCCCGGCTCCACACGTTGGCCCGAACTTTGGCGCCAACGCTATTTGCCACCATGTGGAGCCGGGGTAAGGTGAGGTGAATGATGATTAATCGGGAAAATGGCGTTGGCCCGAACGTTGGGGCGAGCTTTGGCAGTTTGCAGTCGCGATTCGGTTTTATCAAAGGAATTATGCGCCAACGTTGGCGTTGCGTCCACACGTTGGCGGTTTGCTCAGTCTTGCCGCAGCACTCATGCAGTAATGTATATCGAATAAGCTTGTTCCTACGGTCACCGCGTCTTAAAAATGTTATACGCGTGGTTGGACGCAATAGTTATAGTATTTCTATAAAAAAATCTCCATGTTTATTAACAAATAACAATGATATTTTCTTGTTGTTGTGTGTTTTACAAAGACGACGTCCATTGTTTAATTATTATTGTGTTATTTTAAATGACAGTTCAGCTCTTAAGCACTCAATAATCTTTAAGTGCCCAGTGCAATATCTATTTCAGACGTCTTTACATTGGCTCTGACGGGATTATACTAACATTATCTTCAACGAGTGGACGCTAGGCATAAATACGGGCCAATGCTCGTCCAAACGTTGGGTCCAACGTGTGGAGCCGGCCTTATGTTAAGCGATAGTGCAATCGACGATGGAAAAGAATAGTGCTTTCCTACGATGCCATTCTCTTAAAAGCAGTGAAAGCCTAGTTGAACGCTTGCCTTCCATGCAGGACGGTCTAAGTTCAAACCCGGTCCGCACCTTTGAGTTTTCGAAGTCATCTGCGGATAAGAATATGATTATCACTTGCTCAAACGGTAGAGGATAACATTGTGAGGAAACTTGCACACCTGAGAGTGCTCCATACAGTTATCGATGGTGGTGGTGGTGACACACATGTAGTCTACCAACCTGCAGTAGGCCAGCGTGGGGAACATCGCCGTAAGAGACTTTATATAGAAAGAGGAAGGCTTGGAAGTGGGCCGCGCTGGATGGGTCACGAATGCCATGCATTGCAGTTCTCGTGGCTCATTCAAATAAGGCGAGAGTAGGCATACGGCGGAGTTTTTAGTGGGTGCGAGCCCCACATAGCCACGCTGCCGCCCCGGGTGGTGTAGCATGAAGTAGGCATTTTCTCCGTCTCAAAAAAAAAAGGCCAGTGTGGGAAACTAAAGCCTGAATACTTCTCATGCTGAGAAGAGACTCGTGCTCCAGCAGTGGGACAGTATAATGGGCTCGTTATGTGTGTTTATCTTTTTAATAATACGAGAGGTCGCCTAGTGGTCAAAATTCGGTCGACCTTTCAAATTAATTGAATTTTTATGACAATGCCAAAAAAAAACTGTGTCCAATTTTTTATATTGATAACACTAAAGCTCGTCAATAGCTCCTAAACAAAATAAAATAAAATCGGTAGACAAACAGAGGTGAAAATGGTACTGAACCGTTTTCGCTTTGCCTATTTATAATATATATATTCCTCTAGTGATCTTCTACAACACTCTCGAGTAGGGTAGATCTATTCATGAACATAAACCTCATGATATGAACATTGTTTATTAAAAGAAAAGAAAATCTCAGCCTGAGCAGAACTGAAACAGCTGCACAATTGTGTAACTCACTTGCGATCGCAATCATGTTGATTTCAATGTTATTTGCTTCGTATATTTGTACAATCCATCTTATCGGCAACTATGCCGCACGCAATTAATTATCATCATCATCATCATCATCATTTCAGCCGAAAGACGTCCACTGCTGGACATAGGCCTCCCCCAAGTATCGCCACAACGACCGGTCCTGCGCCTTCCGCATCCAGCGGAAACCCACGACCTTCACCAGGTCATCGGTCCACCTTGTGGGGGACCTACCCACGCTGCGCCTTCCAGTACGCGGTCACCATTCCAGAACTTTACTGCCCCATCGGCCATCATTTCTGCGAGAAATGTGCCCCGCCCACTGCCACTTAAGCTTGGCAATTCTTCGGGCTATGTCGGTCACTTTCGTTCTCCTGCGAATCTCCTCATTTCTGATTCGATCACGCAGGGACACTCCGAGCATAGCCCTCTCCATTGACCTTTGAGTGACTTTGACGCAATTAATATTGCAAATAAAATTACAAATAAAAGCTATTGTTATTTTGAGTGCGTTACATAATTAACCGAATTTATTAAACTTTGCTTCGTAGGTCTAGTGGTCACAAGCGCGACTGCTGAGCGTTGGTTCGATTCCTGGGTCGGTCAAAGTGTAATTGGTTTTTTTCATTAGGAAATTCTCAGTAGCAGCCCGGAGTCTGGATTTGCGCCCAGTTAGTGGCAATAGGCTCGCCCCCTATGACACGGGACTTATAATGTGTACTCTACACCTCTGCCTACCCCTTCTGGAAAATACAGGCGTGATGTTATGTTGTTGTGTGTCGTGATTAAAATTTTCCTGATAAAATTTGTTGCAGACAAACAGCCAACAAAGCAAGCCAAATAAAAGTAATATCAAGTATTTCTGCTCACCACTTCAAGTGAGAAGAGCGTAATAAACCACTGTTTCATAGTTGAACAAGCTACAATGTAGTTTTGTGTAGTGAAGGCCACCGAATGAAGAACTTTGGTGCTGTAAATTACTAACTTAAACCATAAACAACATTTTTGTAAAGATTTTAAAGCTGTTTCTTAGCAAAGTTTAGTGAAGTGTCACATTGTAGAGGAGATACTGGCTTTGTTTCGTTTTAAAGGTGTATAGGGATGTTCTCGTTAATCTTTTACCATTTTTAACTCTTGTCTTCTTGTTTTGTGAAGAAATAGTCAGTTAGCAAGGTAGCAAGGCTTAAGTATCGTCTTTTGTAGAAACTATTTTAATGCACCCTTTAGTTTTGAAATTAATATTAATATCTTGATTAATAGCTGAAGGCAATGCTATTTAAAAGTATAGGTACCGTAAACTGCCCTAACTTGGCCCACAAGCCCTACTTTGCCTAGTTATTTTTTGAGTAAACTATAATAGCTATGATTTCCGTACTTGGGTAGCTTTGAAAACTATGACAACTCTAACATTTAGTTCAGTTGTAAAGTGTCAGTGCGTGTAAAAATTAAGTTAGAGCCTCAGGCAAAGTAGGGCTTGTTGGCAATGTTAGGGCATTTTACGGTATGTCACACACTAAAAAAACAACAACAAAAAATCCGTACGCAGCGGCAGTATACATATACATAAACTGCATAGTAAAGTAACATCCCCAATTATCGATAATAGTAGGTATATTTTAAATATTTGGATTCGTGATGATTTTTACTTAGGTACTTGTAGTGCACTATGTAACAGTTCAATGTTTATTATATAATATTTAATCGTATACCAAATCATAATTTTGCTCTTATTTTTTGAAGTTGGTTGTTTTTTATCGAATAAAGGGTACTGTCGGTAACTGGGGCTTTTACTATACACGCTGAAATTTGAGTCGCTTAAATCCCGAAAAGCGGTATTGTACTCATCATTATGAACAACTTTTAGTATGGGACCAACCCTGAAATCGCGAAAAAAAAATCAGGTGGTCCCTACATTTTATTGATTTAAGTGAAAACAAATGTAGGGACCTGATTTTTTTTTCGCGATTTCAGGGTAGGTCCCATAGTAAAAGTTGTTCATAATGATGAGTACAATGACCCCTTTTCGGGATTTAAGCGACTCAAATTTCAGCATGTATACAATAGCTTATGTTTTTTTAAGTTAGTACACTTTCTGTACAGATATGACGGATTTTTTTTTTTTTCTCACCAGTCACGCTTGGCGCCTTGCTTGACACAGACTACACAGACTAATGGCAAAACATCCCAATTAGGATGTTTTCGAGTCTTCAGATTGCGCGCCTTAGTAATATCTGGATTCGAGGACAGTAATAATTCAATACATCGACATTCATTTTGCGCCCTATTCCTTTTCAAAACAATGTCAAATATTAGTGTTACGTGGAAGAACTGGAATCTCTCTGTAACTCGATTTGTAGGGAGTTTTGAATGGGATATTCTCGACCCTGGGGAGGACAGCAGTACGTGGTGGTCACGTGCTACTGTGGAAGAAAAATATTGTTTTTCCGGGACGTGCCAAAGGCATAGCATTAGACGGGTACCGGTGCGGTCCAATGGAGTTCCCGGAGCTCCTCTATTTTGTGCAGAGGATGGCCATCGTGTGGTTTTAGTCTGTAAGAGTCCGACATACATACCCATCCGCCATCCACAGAGGGAGGGTATCCATGAGGATTTCCGCCCGAAAACAAAAAAAAAGGAAAAAACCGGTTACAGACTTTCAGATTGACTGTTATGATATGGGATTAAGTAACATCGGTCTGTGAAACGTCACCGTGTTATAATACCAGTAACTTCATCTTTGTTATATTTCAGTCCAGAATTACTTATCTTGCTAAGGTGATGAAATAAATAAGTAATCCGAAAATACCACCTATCTTTAGGATTTAAGTGGGTTTAAGTGATCTAAAACTTAATATCTTAGCTTATTAGATAGAACATCAAAGATCAAAAGAGATAATCTGATGAAACTAAATCTATTTATAGTCAGGAGAAGGTTTTGGGCGTATTGCTTAAGATTATTTTTGTTCTTCACCAGGTCGTCGGTCCACCTTGTGGGGGGCCTACCCACGCTGCGCCTTCCAGTACGCGGTCGCCACTCCAGAACTTTACGGCCATCCGTTCTGCGAGCAATGTGCCCCGCCCACTGCCACTTAATTTTGCCAATTCTTCGGGCTATGTCGGTTACTTTCGTTCTCCTGCGAATCTCCTCATTTCTGATTCGCGGGAATCCGCTGGATGCGGAAGGCACAGGACCGGTCGTTGTGGCGATGCTTGGGGGAGGCCTATGTCCAGCAGTGGACGTCTTTCGGCTGAAATGATGATGATGATGATTTTTGTTCTGGCATCTGCATATTTAAACGTTTTAAATATTTTTATGATTTATTGGAAATTCCATTTTCTAGAACGAATCTCGGTCATTTTGCTGCAATGCCTAGACTTTGTAGACGATACAATGCGTTATCATAAACTAGCGATATTGACATCTGTGCGTCTTTGTCAAAGTACACGAAAAAATTAAAAGAATTTATTTAAATTATAATTAATTAACTGTTTTATATATATATATAGAAAAATAATATACATAATGTAAAAAGTGTCTGACTCGATTGAAAGCGGGAAGATATATGTATTACCTACATATTGTTTTGTTTTTAGTTGAGTTAGATACTTTCACCTTAATTATAAGTTAGCTCAGTCATTAAATTTGTGCATGCTGTGGCCTCCTGTAAGTGAAGGAGTACACCAGATAGAATCCTGTAGCTGTCACTTGTGATTTTTTGTGTACATGTTTTGTTGGAGGTCCTCAATAATATAAATAAATAAATAAAGAAAAGCGTTAGGTAAGACTCATTCAAGCTACTTCGTAAGTTCATTAAAATGCATATAGATGACCTTTACTTCCGTAATTTTGTTAAATTTTTGAGGTATGACTCAAGGAAACATTCAGCCCATTTAGTTTTTATTACACATTTCTCTACATAAAATAACATAACATCACGCCTGTATATCTCCGAAGGGGTAGGCAGCGATGTAATATTACACTCACATTTCGCCAGTTATGTCATAGTCCCATGTAATAGGGGGCGAGCCTATTGCCACTGACCGGGCACAAATCCAGACTCCGGGCTGCTACTGAGAATTTCCTAATGAAAAACCCCAATAACACTTTGCCCGACCCGGGAATCGAACCCAGGACCCCACGCTCAGCAGTCGCGCTTGCAACCACTAGACCAACGAGGCAGTTCTCTACATAACATTTCTACAATTCTTTGTCTACACATTTTTTGTAGAATAAAACTAGAAAATTTGTATAGATGGCCCCGTTTAGCAAGAAACTTGACAAATTGGTTACTGTAGCTACCTTAAATCGTTCAGACGTCAGCGTGGCACGATGGCCGACCACTTTGGCACAAAAACCGATTTTCCACGGACCTTGAGTAAGAAAAGCTATACCGAAGCATAGCTATATGTATGGCCTAAGCCATAAGAGAAATAAATGAAAATAAATAGTTACAGTTCATAATTTTATAAGAGTTAAATACGGAATAAATAAAATATCACAGAAAATTGTAGTAATCAGTTGTTTGCTGAGTAATATCGCAGTTTTACCATCCATGTTGCAAAACTGTCGTAATATTATGCTGCAGTGCCATAACAGACATAATTTAGAAAAGTACATGCAAATTTGTTTTATTTACTATGATTGACTATGATATTGAATAAGTTTAACGCAAAACAAATAAAACAATTATAATTATTCCTAAATAAAACCAAACGTCTTTCATAATACTCATCATAATAAATTACAAACTTGTAACAAATTCCAACACATCACGAACAAAAGCACTAGATAACAAACAATTAGTACGTTTTCGTGCGCGCACCCCTAATCTGGGCGTTCGTTTGTACGGCATTATTCTACTCTGTAACATAACCCTTGAATTTGGGAGGATCAGAGGTTTCGGGAGCTCCTATTGTTTTTGGCGAATAAAGACCGACTAATTGTCGTTTACCTATATATCTACATCTATTGAAAGAAGTAGCTGATGGCTGTAGGGTATTGTAATGTTGCGAATTAGAAATGGTAGAAATTAACAAATAAAATTCTTTCTCGACAGTTTGAAAGCTAATACAAAAAAAAAATTACTAAGAAAGAAGTAACTGAAGAAAAACACGTTGTAGAGTTCATATTCCGGAAGTTGGTTTAAGCACTAAGAGTACCTACTGTAAATAGAAATAAAATGAAGCTTAAAGATAATTTTAAATTAAAAGCTAAATCATTTCAGTTAACTTCTATTAAGAAGAAGAAGATACTCGTACATACATAACTATGGATTTCCACCTGCTACGATCTTGACACACTTCTTTCGCTTCATCTACGTCCATTAACCTCGTCATGCATGCTCGTCGGTTTAGAGTACTCTTAACGTGGCATTTTTTGAGAAAGTCCACGATTTGATTGCGACACGTTCGTCGAGGTCATCCCCTCCAATTCTTCCACCCACACTCACTTCGTATACTTGTT
Source organism: Asteroscopus sphinx (assembly GCA_949699075.1). Taxonomy (NCBI): domain Eukaryota; kingdom Metazoa; phylum Arthropoda; class Insecta; order Lepidoptera; family Noctuidae; genus Asteroscopus; species Asteroscopus sphinx. Next base: position 22,508,346 of record OX453013.1, read on the forward strand.
TCGTCAATCTCCTCTCATCATTCCTCTCTATATGTTCAAACCATCTTAACATACCTTACTCCATCTTTGTTACTACATCTTCTTTTACTCCATAAGATAGGCAGCAGCTTTCTCTGAGTATTTATTCAAGCAACTGCGATCACCAACCCACCTGCCAAGCGTTGCGATTAAGACATATCCCCGCGTTTTAGGGGAGGCTAATATCCCGCATCAGACGTGTTTCGGCGGAAATGATGTCGATAATGATGACCTTGGAATAATAACTATTCAAAACCACATTCAGGGTAAGATTTAAGAACTAATTAAAGAGAATAAGTGTCCTATCGCATCGCTTCCAAGTGGCAAGCAAGCGTTTTCTAAATACTATCACGTAGCTTCGATTGCTCTCAATGTACCTAATGAAGATACCGCTTCGGAGTTCTCTAGTCTTGGAATAACAGACAATTTCCACGGAAAAATATCCAGCATTCCAAATACTTCGTCCATTTTATGAGCTGTCAAACAGAATAAATTGTCTGAATAGGCAAATATTTATTCAACCTACTACGGCTCAAACGACTGCATCTTATATTATTATAAAAACCCAATAACTCATTTAATAGCCAATAAGAATACTTCTGCTTATTGTTCCATTATTAATATTTCCTTTTCTCTCAGTATATTATGTTTCTTTAGCGAAATGTTTTGGAAAAGGTTCTAAAATCAAAATCAAAATCATTTATTTGTGATTCACAGGTAACAAAAAGGTCTTATTTAAATATAAATTAAGTTCATTCTGTGATCAGCCTCATGGGCATACAAATGTCATAAAAATACATACTTAACTTAAAATGTCAATATATTGCAATAATTCATTATCCATATCAATGTTAATATAGTCAATCGGACATCAACACATTAAAAACTCGTTAACAGAGTAAAAAGAGTGCTTAATGAGGAATTGGAACAGTTTATTTTTGAACACACGGATGTCTCTACAGTCCTTAATGTGATTAGGGATCTTATTATAAATCTTTGGCGCCATAACAAACACACTATTCCCATATAGGGTAGTTTTATATTTCCTACTAAGTTTATTATATAGTTTATTATATTTTTTTCTTGATTAGTCTCGTGATTTTCTTTGTGCGTCCTTTGTGAGAAAGTTTTTTCTTCAGTTCATTTGGATTTAAAAATGGCGCAAGTTGTAGTCCTTTTTGTGTTGAGAATTTTTGTGTGGCAGCTTTTGTCAGAGAGGTCTTGTAGCGTTCGCTTGAATGTTTGTCGGCATTTACAAAAGTACTAACAATACAATACCTTTTTCTTTGTGCACCATCTACACCTACTCTTGCTATAGTCCTTGCAATGAATCTTTATCAACCTTACAATTTCTTTACTTTTAAAGAGATTTCTGCTAAATCGTTGGCTTAACTCCAATCGGACTGAAAGAGATTGTTATGATGAGTTACGATAATCATCATTGTTCCGTGATCCCAACGAAACGCGTGCGTTTAATAGATGGTACCAAAACGATAATCGTTTTGTATAACATCAAAACTTTTTACCCTCCTATGCACATGTTCTTATGTTAAACACAAATTGTGCGCCCACCTGTCACGAGTTAATTGGATTCTTTATGCGAAAATATTTGTCCCTTCAGACCCTACAATGGCCAATTCAACCTGGCCTCTCCAAAATTCTTAACTCTGAACATCTAAACCAAAACGACGGTGCTCATAGATCATTTTATACTGGATTGCTACCCTTACGCTTGCCTTGATTAGCGTTTCCTTGCTTTTATGTGTAACGTACCCGTTAATATGAATTAATACGATTTTCTATTCGTTTCGTGTGGAGAAATGCAGTCAGACGAGAATTTTATATGAACCATATAATTTATTTTTGCTTTTATTTAAACAGAACAATTTTCGGGAGTATTCCGTAGAGAGTATAATCTTATATAATCTTTATTGGAACCAAAAAACACATTTTACATTAACTATAGTGTTCGATAATAACTACATTAGTTTATCACTGTGTCGTAGCTATTAACGCCCACCTCTCAGAGGGAGAAGACGTCAGCGTTCCGATTATAAAGTAAAATAAAACAAACAATAAAAAATTTGAAATTAAGACTAAGCAAGTGAGTGTGGTATAAGGTGCTATGGTATGTTTAGAGTAAATCACTCCACTCAATAAATTTTCTCTAAATTAAACAGGGCTTAATTTAATACACTGTTTGAGAAATACCTATCTTTCTGCTGTTAATGGATTGTTAAGGGTCAGATAATAAATTATAATAATGTTTTTTTTTTCTTAAAATATTACAAGTATTAACGTAAATTTAAATTACTTTAGAACAAATATTTACCTGTTAATCTGATAAAATATAATATAATATATGTTTATTTAATTAATCCATTTTCAGAAGCTTATAGACGAATTATTGACGTATCAGTATAATCTTTGATAATGACCAAACCACGACCCACAAATTATACGGAGAATCAACACAACCCCAATAGAGTAAATAAGTAATATCACAAAAGCAGAGTTGTCTTTATATCCGTTGAAAGATGAATTTCTTATTCAACCTATCCGAATTCCCGCCACGAATTTGCCAATGACGTTTCTTCAATACTTCGACCAAGTGTTTTCTTCTCCCATTTATTATTTCCGTTTGTCTTTAGCCACCATTCTTGGCTCGAAGTCGGCACAGGTTCGGAAAGTAATTTCCATTGGCCTCCAAAACAATACCGTTGTTTTTGGAAACTCACTGCCAACAATTCGCGGTGTTTTCTCTTTTTTGCCTTCCGATATAAAATTCTGATCGTTTTACGTGTTTATTTAGAAAATGAGTGTTTTCGCGCATTTTCGTTTTAGCTTAAACGAAGTTTTGGAACAATAACGTCAAATTTAAAGTAAGTAACCCCCTTCCGTGTTCCGTGTGGTTCCGGACGTAAAGAATTGCACCACCCTATATCTTCTCATGGGTGGGATTTGCCAGAGGATGGGCAGCAGCGTTCTCTGAGTATTTAACTAACCAACTGCGATCGCCAACCCGCCTGCCAAGCGTGGCGTTTATGGCATATCCCCCCAACATATGCTTGGGGGAGGCCTGTGTGCAGCTCCATCTCGTGCGGTGTTCCGCAGGGGTCGGTTTTGGGGCCACTTCTGTGGAACGTGGGTTACGACTGGGCCTTACGTGGCGACCTCTCCCCCGCGCAGGGCGTCATAAGTTACGCTGATGATACCCTCGTCATAGCCCGGGGAGGAAATTATGAGGAGGCAGCACGCTTGGCCACTAAATATGCGTTCTTTATTATCGGTCGTATCCAAGCACTAGGTCTCAAGGTGGCGCTTGAGAAAATGGAGGCCCTGGTATTTCATGCGCCCCGACGTCGGCCACCAACTGGCGCTCACATCACCATTGGTGATGCCAGTGTAATGGTCCGCATGCGCATGAAATATCTGGGCCTGGTCTTAGAACGAAGGTGGAATTTTGGTGAGCACTTTGAGCAACTTTGAGCTTGGGGGCAAAGCTGATCGGCACAGCGTCCGCACTTAGCCGGCTGTTGCCGAACCTGAGTGAACCGAGTGTGAGCTGCCGACGGCTTTATACGGGGGTGGTGCGCTCGATGGCACTCTATAAGGCACCAGTGTGGGTGGAGTCCCTGAATGCCCAAAATAAGGATCTGCTGCGAAGGCCGCAGAGAGTCATGGCAGTCAGGGTCATACGCGGATACCGCACAATATCTGCGGAAGCGGCGTGTGCACTTGCAGGCACCCCCCCGTGGGACTTAGAGGCCAAGGTGCTGCCGAGATCTATCGGCAGGGTGTGGACCATCAGGCAGAAAGTGGCAGACGCCCGCTGCCTGAAGTCATAAAAAAGTGGCGCAGGGAGGCACAGGCTGCCATAATGGTGCAATGGAGGGAGAGGCTGGAAACGCCCAGTGCCGTTCGTTGGACTGTGGGGGCTATCCAGCCGATCCTTGAGGAATGGGTACGGAGGCGACATGGAACGTTGTCCTTCCGTCTGGTGCAGGTGTTGTCGGGGCATGGTTGCTTCAGCAAATACCTGCATAAAGTGGCGAGACGGGAGGCTACTCCCATGTGCCACCAGTGCGGCTGTAGTGAGGACACGGCCCTTCATACCCTTGCATACTGTCCTGCTTGGGTGTTGCAGCGCCGTTCTCTCACTGCAGCGATTGGAGGAGACGTATCGCTGCCAGCCGTGGTCAGGGCCATGGCTGACAGTGTGGAGGCGTGGGAAGCGGTCGCATCTTTCTGTGAGGAGGTTATCTCGCAGAAAGAAGCGGCGGAGCGGGTCAGGGAAGAAGACTTCTTCGCTGATCCAATCCGCCGCAGGAGGACGGGTCGGCGCAGGCGGCTTTACGCCGAACTGATGCCGCCCTAACAGAGGCCAGTGAGTTTTTAGTGGGTGCAAGCCCCACATAACCACGCTACCTCCCCGGGTGGCGTGACATGCGATAGGCATTTTCTCCGCTTAAAAAAAAAAAAAGGCCTGTGTTGTATGTTCCTTGATGGTAACTGCTATATCAAAATGTTTTTGTTAAGTTGATACATAATTAACACTTGAAACTTTAATTTTTGCAAGATTATAGAAGGATCTTGGGATGGTCAGTAACGTTGTTTGTTAGCGGAAGTTGTGAGAATCGATTGAGATGTATGAGCGGGTGAGTGTCTCGATGATTCGTTTATGTTGCTTGCTTTGTGATCCGTTTTATGTGAGATTCTGAAATTTTCTGTTTATTAGGAGGGTATGCTTGGTTAAATCTACTTTTTGTCTTATCCTTAGTGATAGAAGGAATTGTTTATCATATGAGTAATCATAAACTAAAACAATAATATTGGCTGTACAGTTTTTAAATCCATAATATCTTTAAACAAAATAAAAAAGGCAGAACAAATACAAAATGTGTAATAACCCGTCGCCCTTACGTAGATACTAATGGACAGGGATCCCTGTGGCTTTATTTTTAATCAAATCCATTCTACGCCTGTCCATACATATTATTCAAGCACACACTGGAATAGAATTAAGTCTGGCAATATTTAGAACGATTTTTTTTTCGATTTGTCAAATGAATCTTTTCACGTAACTGTTTGTTTTAATTGTTTTTGGATTATTGACAAATGGATTGCGGTGAAAACCTAACGCAAAGCTTTAAAATTGTCATTTATGGAAAATATTTGTTTAACGTTTGTTTGTGTGTTACGTCGATACTTTGTCCATACTGGATTATGTATAATACCTTCATATACACCAGTATCTTCATGTTTATCATTAATAATAATTGTTAGTTTAATAATTTATTGTTTAGGTTACTCATACGTCATAAAAATAATAAAATAATAATAATAAATTAATATCTTCGGGACATTTTTACACAGCACCATCTAGTCCCAAACTAAGCAGAGCTTGTGATATGGGTACTAGACAATGGATATAATACTTATATACTTTTTTTTTTGTTGTAAATACATACTTATAGATAGAATATAGAATAGATAGAATATACTTTATTGTACACCATGAAAATAGTAGTAAACAGGAACAACGTACAAATTATGGCTACATGGGCGGTCTTATCGCTAAAAGCGATATCTTCCAGGCAACCTAAGAAACACCCAGTAAAAAAAAGTACGCTCGCGGCGTAAAAATGATATATTTTTAAATAATATTCAAGAAAAATACTAAAATCCGGAGTCCTCTACAGCCGTCTTATGCAAAGAACAACATAAAACGAGACATCGTTTCTTTTATTATTTCCTCAACTTCGCATAAAAACGGGCATAGCGCACAGCTATTATTCGTATAGTGAAATAATAAATAACGTTTTGAAGAGTGTAATTTATGCGAAGCTCCAAAAGTAGCGGCGCCTAGCGTGACCTACTTTTGTTCTACAAATATTGTCAGACAATGTTTGTACAAGGATGTAGATCTTCTGCGTAGTCGGCAACTTAATCAAGTCGTTCAAAATTATGGAAAGAAAAATATTCGTTATATTTTAAGGCGCTGTTGGAGCTGAATTTGGTTTTCTTGAAGTATGTTTGTTGTAATGAAGTTGAATGGCGCATTCTATAACATGCTTGGTTCAATAGTAGACAGATAGGTACATTATACAACGTGTTATTGAAATAACTGAAAACCTCTTAAGGGGTCATTGTACTGATCAATGCGAACAACTTTTACTATGGGATCACTGAAAACGCGAAAAAATTATCAGCTGATTACTACATTTGTGAACACATAAATCGAAAAAATATAAGAATGATTATGATGATGAATGATGTAAGGATGAGTTGATATTTTTTTCGCGATTTCGGTATTGGTCTCATAGTGAAAGTTGTTCATACTGATGAGTACAATGACCCCTTAAGAGGTTTTCAGTTATTTGAATAACATTTAATGCTAAGACTCAAGCTGTTATACGCTAATGCTCGCGGCGAGTACCCTTCTTAGGCTTATATTCAGAGACGAATCTAAGCAAGAACTCATGCCACAGAGATTTGACATCTACCGCCGGTGGTAGGTGTCAAAACTGTGGCTCATGCTTCCAACTGTCAAAATTCAGTGCTATTTGACAGTTGAAAGCATGAGTTCACGCTTAGGTTTGTCTCTGAATGGAAGCCTTAAGGCGCATGTAGCAACCAAGTGGCGCCCCCATCAGTAAAATAGTTTTTACTCGCTGAATACATCATTTATCGAAAATTATTTTTTAATAATTGAAGAACAGCTACTGCAGTTTAATCAGAAACTATTAACTCTGTAAATTATAGTTCGCTGTAGTTGTAGATAGAAAAGTACCGAAAGTGGCCGTTTTTCGCACTTTCTCTATCTACTACAACAGCGAACTATAATTTACAGAATTAATCGTTTCTGATTAAACTACACAACAGTACAGTACCTGTACTTCAATTGTTAAAAACGAAATTTTGATAAAGAATTTATTCAGCAAGTGATATTTTTTTTTACTAATGTGGCTTTTACTTTAGGGTTGTAAATGTGAGTAATGATGTTTTAAATATTCTGAAACATAAAAAAACTACTGCATTTTTAAAATATACAAAGCATCCATGTTTTTTATATCCATTCACAAGCATACCACAATAATAAAAACAAAACAGACCACAAAAAGCTTCTGTCTATTCCCGCACATCAGAAATTCAATTATTTTTCACTTTGCAAAAAATATCCTTTCGGAATTTTAAACTAACATCACTAAACCGAGACGGGGATAATCCTAATGGCGTCTGACAATTTCATATTTCCATTCCGTTTTTTCTCGGCGAACTAATTTACGTACATCCTTTTGATGGCAACATCTAACGCTCCAAGCGTTTCAAATGGGAACGCAAATTTGTTTAGCCGAATGCATTACTCGAGCCATTTTGGCTTCCAATGGTGACTGGTGATATTTTTTTATTTCTGGAAAGAGGTGGGTAGGTATAACCAATTTTAAATTTGGAAAGGTGCAGGGTCGGATCGAAAGGGCAGCTATTATTGTGTTGTCGTGGGACGTGATTAGTGATAAGTACTTGATTTTGGTCCTGGTCATTAGAGAGACTAAAATACTAATAGGGTATTCTAAATATAATTTAATTTAATAATTTATTAATTTTAAGAAAAAGTGTTACAATACCCTGTGTCGTAAGGTCCACTCTCTTTCATCACAAAGAAGGTACTACATAATAGGTTTAGGTTACCAAAGTACTTAATATTATTATATAGTTAATTTTGATTTTAATTCATGTTGTTAATAGCACCGCATTGTTGGAGTATACTTGGGGTGCATAAGAGAAATAATAAATAATAAAATGTCTACAATAGGTACATAATTAATTAGGCTTACATATAGAGTTTAGTGTAACTAATAGTGTGAGTTTATGTTCAGTAGTAGTAGTGTGTGGTATGAGTATGTGGAGAGTATGTAAGTAGTGTTAGTAATATATTGAAATATTGTCTTTTCCGTGTGATGCTGGATGTAAAGAATTGCACTACCCTATATCTTCTCAAGGGTGTCGTAAAAGGCGATTAAGGGATTCGCCAGAGAATGGGCAGCAGCGTTCTCTGAGTATTTAACCAACCAACTGCGATCGCTAACCCGCCTGCCAAGCGTAGCGATTATGGCATATCCCCCCAAATTGCTTGGGGAGGCCTTTGTCCTGTAGTAGTGGACTTCTTTCGGCTGAAATGATGATGATGATGATGATAGCATAGCAGCTGTTCTTTAACGAACATAATGTAACAGATTTAAAATGGCATTTTAAAAACGAAATTCAGTAAATAGATGCAGGTGTGGCGTGAATAATTGATTTGTTCGTGTTATACCAAATAATCCGGGGAGTATACAATTGAATTATAAATGGCCGCTCGAGTATGTTCGCCTGTTCACCATGTTTACTTTACGTGTTTTGTTAATTGAGTCCAATTTTGTAAAAAAATGTGTGATTCTTTTTGGTAATGATGAACATAAATGTCCAACATATTTTTTTATCAACTTAGGCATGTCTGTATTTTTAATAGTCTATGCAAATTTTATTTCCAGCAGTGGACGTCTTTCGGCTGAAATGATGATGATGATGATGATGCAAATTTTAATATCTACTGGGAGATTATTGTTAAACATTATTTCTTACTCATTAAAAAATAAACAATACCAACTAAGTACCTACATCGTAATAATATATATCTATGCAAATAACTATAAATACCACACTTGTAATACGCAGACCATAAGGTCTTTAATATAACGTTTTATTGAAATAACTTAAAACATCTTAAGGGGTCATTGTACTCATAACTAACTTTACTATGGGACCAACCCTGAAATCGAGAAAAAAATCAGCTGATCCCTACATTTTGTCGATTTATGTGAACACAAATGTAGGGAACAGTTGATTTTGATTTCGCAATTTCAGGGTAGATAGATAGATAGATAGAATATTCTTTATTGTACACCATTAATGGTCTTAAAACTTAGGACTAACATGTAAATTAAGGGTACATTGGCGGTCTTATCGCTAATCGCGATATCTTCCAGACAACCTTTGGATGGACAAGGAAGACGTGAATAATAGATGGGGGCAGTATGGTGCACTCTCATATAAATTACCAATATAAATAAATTAATACCTACCATATAAAGAATATTACGTGATTAAATACAAAGAATAAATTATAATATATATCCATAAATACATAAATACCAGTGTACCAATATCTTGGTAAAATAAAAATTTATACTATTGGGTCAGGAAATTAAACAAGTAACGATTTAACTGTTACTAACTTTTATTATTTTAATTCTGTACACTTGTCACTTCATACAGTGCTCCAGCGCGACTGCCCCCGCTCGAGGCATCCCCGCCATTAAATGTGGAAGATGTCATCACGTGTCAAACAATCCCACCATTTAAGTAGGGAGGCCTCAATCAAATCAGTAGCTAATAAAAAGTCAATTGATCTACTGAAATACATTGACAAACTAATTAATTACTAATTAATTCGGCTAACAAGATATAATTAAAATAATTAATTAATCAGCCATAAAAAATATAACATACAAATTAATTAGTCAGTGCTTAACTTTCTAATGTAGATAGATTGATAGACTGTTATAATACTTCACAAAACCAAAGTAAACAATACAACATCTTTAATGTACTAGGACCTTACAATACAGAGAGGTAATGTTCCTTTACAAGTTTTTTTAAAAGAAGCTAGTGACTGAGCACGTCGTATAGGCACAGGTAACGCATTCCATAAACGAGCAGCTTGGGTAAGTTTCATAGTAAAAGTTGTTCATAATGATGAGTACAATGACCCCTTAAGAGGTTTTCAGTTATTTCAATAACACGTTGTAATAACAACTACCTACTTAGCTTATAATACGTCAGAGCTTTTGCAAACATAACATAACATAACAACATAACATAACATCACGCTTGTTTTTCCCCGAAGGGGTAGGCAGAGGCGTATAGTACAACAAACAGTGTATAGTATTGCTTTTGCAAACAATGACGTAAAATATATCACGAACATACTAGGCTTCTTAATTCAAGGAGCTAAGGAAATCAAGAATTCAAAAAGCGTTTATATCTTCCCACAATCTCATTCTAATATAAAACCGATAAGACAATGCGATATATCGAAGACAATCACATAGAATAAACGAAAATGTCGTCTAAATATGCAAACGATCACCAGAGGAACGTGGAGCGAGACGCCATTTTTCAATCCTACGTACGCGACTTGGCGTACTTAATCGTTTCAGCCTACAGATTAACTTTTTGTCAGTATGCGTTGAACTCGGAAGGTTTTTTGTGTTTCGTGATTTTTAATTCATTGTGTTGACTTGTTTAGTAGCATTCCCATTTTATATTATTTATGTATGTTTCTATATGATTAAATAATGCAAGTTTGTTGCTTGCAGAAACAACAAGATATCTGATAATAACAGGTTAAGCAACTAAAATGAAAACAAATTACGAAGAAAAGGAACGTAACGGATAAACTCAATACCTTTTATAATGGTACAAATTGCGAATAAGGGTCACGACACATTGATCGACGGCGATCGACGACTTGTTCATACAAAAAGTACGATTAGTACCTATGGGACGCCGTACGCGGTCGACGATGCGAAAGGTTGCGAACGACGTCCCATACTAATCGTGCTTTTTTATGGGCAAACCGTCGATCGCCGTCGATCAATTTGTTGTGACGCTAATAATACACGGCGAATTTTCGTTGGTTTTGGAAACGAAAAGGGATCATTGTACTCATCATTATGAACAACTTTTGCAATGGGGCCAACCCTGAAATCGCGAAAAAAATGTCAGCTGATCCTTCCATTGTGTTCACATAAATCGACAAAATATAGGAAACAGCTGATTTTATTTTCGCGTTTTCGGGGTTGTTCCCATAGTAAAAGTTGTTTATAATGATGAATACAATAACCCCTTTTCGTTTCCAAAACCAACGAAAATTCACCCAGTATAAGTCATGATTACACGTTTGAAGATGACAGACAAGTTAAACCTGAAACTGATTGAGCTCTCGTAAGTTCAAGTAATGGCAGTATAATAGGTAAATTATTATTACGCTAACATAAAAAAGTCAAAAGATTACTTTATCCCAAATTACACATCGATACAGTTTCACAACCTGATTTTATCACAAAGACTACAAAGAAGGAAGCCTAATTTGAATACGACACTCTTTCAAGTGACTTCACTTTCATCGGTTATCGGAACCAAAATATCAAAGTTGTTCACCAAAAAATATCTCTTTTATATTTTACCCACAGTGAAGCAATCAATCGTGGGTGCGGCAGACGTCTGCACAACGCAAAAGAAATGTCAATAAACGACAAGAAAATTTATCTCTTCCTCACGGAAATTGAAATTTCGACCTCCGGCCCTCAAGTGGGGACTGTCACCGCAAATGTACTGGTTGAATACGAAGATTAAGCCTTTTATGTCGATTGTTACTGGCAACTAAATAGCTTCTTTGAAGGGTAAATTGGTAATGGAAAAAACACATTGTGTTTACATTTTGTATTACTTATTTTGTCGTTCACCTATAACTTCATCTCTGGCCCTCTGGTTTCTGGCAGGCTGATCTATTTGATCATTTGGCAAAATAAATCTAGTGTCAGCTTCTGAGATTGGTCGACAATAGTAGTTTATGAAACTGTTGCATAATAGGGGTTATTAAAACACGAGTGTGAGTTTAAAAACCGAGCCGTAGGCGAGGTTTTTAATAGTATCACACGAGTGTTTTAATACCTAATTATGTCAGTTTCATACACTATTTTATCTACACTCATACAATTTTAAATAAAATACCAAAGTCAAAATCTTAGTAACATTGTCGTTGTTTTTCTTGATTTCTCTGGTAAAAGATTATTAGTCATTTACGTTGCTGCATCCAAAAATTCAGGCGGGGTCATATTCTCCTCAGTTCAGTATCACTGCTATAGTCAGATATTTTTGCCCAGAATAAAACTTTCGGCATACAAAACCATAATAATAACGTAAACAATAACAATAAATTTACAAGTAACGATGTCCAAATCCAGTAGGCCAGGCGCGCGGCCGCGCACGCGCTCTGGTGCGCGCCTACACAGATAATAAAATATAGTCTGGCGACAACATTATAATCGGAACTAATTTTCTATCCTTGTCAGGATTCCGTCAATCTCTGTTTTATCATACAAAAAATATGCCTGTAAACACTTAAATATAATTAAAAGCAATATGACAATCAAAAGTTCTGCCAAAAACGCGATTTTAAACGATAAAAATTTTCAATGTATGACAAGTGGCGCCACCCTGAATTTTGTGTACTCATTGGTGCCAAACTGTACGACTGCTAAAAAAAAGGTTTGAAAACTCCTTAGTTAGGTCGAAGTGGCATTAAAAACTCCTTAGTTAGGCTCAAGTGTGCGGTTATGGAAAAAAAAAAAAATTACCGCATTGTTTTGTTCAGCAAACTGTATCGTAATGAAACTTTTTAAATTCATAACAGGTGCATGTGCGTAAAGTATGTCATTATGACATTACTTTCGAGTTCATAATTCGAATTTTACGATACGAGTGTAGATAATAGTAGTTTATGAAACTGTTGCATAATAGGGGTTATTAAAACACGAGTGTGAGTTTAAAAACCGAGCCGTAGGCGAGGTTTTTAATAGTATCACACGAGTGTTTTAATACCTAATTATGTCAGTTTCATACACTATTTTATCTACACTCATACAATTTTAAATAAAATACCAAAGTCAAAATCTTAGTAACATTGTCGTTGTTTTTCTTGATTTCTCTGGTAAAAGATTGTTCGTCATTTACGTTGCTGCATCCAGAAATTCAGGCGGGGTCATATTCTCCTCAGTTCAGTATCACTGCTGTAGTCAGATATTTTTGCCCAGAATAAAACTTTCGACATACAAAACCATAATAATAACGTAAACAATAACAACAAATTTACAAGTAACGATGTCCAAATCCAGTAGGCCAGGCACACGGCCGCGCACGCGCGCTGGTGCGCGCCTAAACAGATAATAAAATATAGTCTGGCGACAACATTATAATCGGAACTAATTTTCTATCCTTGTCAGGATTCCGTCAATCTCTGTTTTATCATACAAAAAATATGCCTGTAAACACTTAAATATAATTAAAAGCAATATGACAATCAAAAGTTCTGCCAAAAACGCGATTTTAAACGATAAAAATTTTCAATGTATGACAAGTGGCGCCACCCTGAATTTTGTGTACTCATTGGTGCCATACGTGTACGACTGCTAAAAAAAAGGTTTGAAAACTCCTTGGTTAGGTCGAAGTGGCATTAAAAACTCCTTAGTTAGGCTGAAGTGTGCGGTTATGGAAAAAAAATTTAATTACCGCATTGTTTTGTTCAGCAAACTGTATCGTAATGAAACTTTTTAAATTCATAACAGGTGCATGTGCGTAAAGTATGTCATTATGACATTACTTTCGAGTTCATAATTCGAATTTTACGATACGAGTGTAGATAAAAATACTAACGATACTAACAACCAATAAAACACTTGACATGAGTTTTGAAAGTTGATTAGTTAATTTTGGAATTGATCAGCTTTTCTTTAACTAATGGTTAAATAGACAAAAGCGAAATAACATAACATAACATCACGCCTGTATTTTTATTTTAAGCGAAATAATAAGGAATTATTATTTATGACACAAATTCCGATCACATTCTTCATGACCTATGTCTAACTTAATTTACAATATGTGTACAGAACATAATAATATTTCTATCCAGAAAATTTGATCTATTTTTATTTGTCCATTTCCATTTTCAAATTGGTAGTCAATACCTTATCTAAAAAGACACTTCAACATTTTTCTAGACGTTCAATATTTTTCGAAAATACTGCAATTTCATCACAATCTATTGGAAAAAAACATGACCTCTGTACGAAGAAATATATTCATAGTTACAGTAACGTCGCAATTTATTTGCTCATTCAACTGAATCCGACCGCAGCATTATCATAACTAAGGGCAAGGCACAAAAATTCCCTTTCGATTTTGGGTCCGTTTTACAGAAGAAAGCGTAACCCAAGTCCCTTTGGCTATAAAAGTTATTTTACATCTATCGTGACTTTCCACAAAATTGAATTTGCACCGAAATTCTTTCTATGCCTTACTTTATTTGGAGGTTAACTGCGTGTGTGGAGGTCCATTGAATTTGATATAGTAAATCCGAATTTACCTAGGTATATTCGATCCATGATATATATTATAGATAGATGTATGTTTTTTATTAAAATTATTTTGGGGACTGCTTTAAAACTAGATGCAACTGAGCAACTGATATTTAACTTCTTCAATGATATTGGTTCATGGCATGCCGTGGAAAAAAGATTAGCCAGTCAGCAGGTTGGTAGCGGGGTTGAATGCCCAGGGTGCGCCACCGGACGATCAATTAAATATCTTCACTCGTAGAGGCACTTTTAATGCCCCCATTTTACCACGTTTTTATCATCTCGCTTTCAGTCTTGCCTGTCTGTTCGGTACAAATTTTGCAATGGATTTTAAACTAACTTCTCGATGAGCTAGAGACTTGAAACTTTAAACATAGCTCAGAACTGAATGACAAAGCAATATTAACTCGCTCTCGTTTAAAAAACGTGGCATAATAATACTTTTTCATCATATTATTTATTTTTATTTAACTGAGTTGTCTATTGTTCCACGTTCCGAGACACTGGCAATAAATCTTCAATGCGTCTCAACGTGTATCACGGAAATTACTAGGAAGTGTTAATTTCTCTCTCTCTCTAAATATTCCTGTCCTATAAGGCTAGCACTGTCAACCCACTCAAGTTGTAACGGCCAATGTTGGCCACACTTCGACGTCCTTTACTCCACTTGAGAGGAGTGACGGTCCTCCACGTACAGTCAAGAGGACAATTGAAGTAGTTAGTAATCCATCGATTGACATCGAAGTGTGAATGAAGCCCTTAAGTGTCAAGTCTACAACGGTCAATTGAAGCATGTTGAAGGCTCAGCTCACAATATTATTCAAAACTTATGAGGAAATGCGCGCAGAGAGACTTTTGAAAACTAGGTATTTGACGAAACTATTGCTGTCGCTTTGCTAGCGAACGGCTTTAAATAAGTGCGATAAGGACAACTGCAACTCCGATTGCAAAGCCTTAGTAAATGAACATAAAACTTTTTAACAAAAAATTTAGCCGACGAAAATAGAAACTGAAACGCGAAAAATAAAATAAAGCTTTTAGTCTTTTCCTAACTAAACGAATGTAAATAACTAATTATGAGTCGGCGCCAAACAAACAAGCAAAGTGCGTGCAAGTTGCAAGTGGTCGAGCGGAGAACGCATTTTTGGAAAATTATTGTTTATCGTTGAAAATTTCACGTTGTATTTGATGTTATTGTTACGACGGAGGGTTAAGCAGAGTGGACTGAAATACTTCAACCTCGATTTTCCTGGACTTAGAGACGTTTTCAGCAGGCTGAAATGCATTTTCAGTCCGTATCAGAGGAGGCTCTATCACATACCAAAGAATAGAAATTTTGAGTAAGTTGCCGTTGTTTTCAGGCGCCTGAAACATGTTTTCAGGCCGTTTCAGGAGCCAACAAATCCGATACCGACATTTCCTGAAAACCCATTTTTAGGCGTTTTCAGGACCCCTTATGGCCATTTGACACCCACATGTAAAATTGTTGATGAGTGAGCGAGATAGAGCCAAATATCAGACAAGGATAGACGAAGAACCTTCTGGAAGAGAGTGAGCAGGATAGAGCTAATATAAGTCAAGGATAGACGAGATTCGACAAGCTTCGAGAACATTCCATTCTAGAAGTGAGTGAGTGAGATAGAGGATAGATGAGGTTCGACGAGGTTCGAGAACTTTCTATTTCGAGAATGTGCAAGTGAGAAAGAGTTATCTTATGACAAGGATAGATGACGTTCGAGGACTTTCCAGTACCACGACTCTATCTATATACGAACCCCCAGCTCGTAACATTATGTTGTTTTTATTATTTATTTAAAGTAATTTAATGATCTTCGTTGATTGTTTGGCGCCGACTCATAAATAGTTATTTACATTCGTTTAGTTAGGAAAAGACTAAAAGCTTCATTTTATTTTTCGCGTTTCAGTTTCTGTTTTCGTCGGTTAAATTTTTTGTTAAAAAGTTTTATTTTAAATTTTTTTGTGGCTAAAATCTAACTCCAGGTCTCCATTATGTTGTAGTGTCTAGAACTACATTTATGTGTGCCAAGTTTCAACAGAATCGATTAACATGTAAGAATTCAGTGGGTGAACAAGCACTCATCAATTGCTAATCATTTATTGCTTTTGTAATGTAAATTTTTATGTAGGTACCTATATTTCTGACACAATGTAACATTGTTTGAGAATAAGTAAATAAATAAATTCATCCCCTGTTTTCCTACCCTTAGGGGAAGTTTTTTATTTTGAAATTTAAATGAGACCAATTTCGAGATATACCCTATCCATTAAAAAAAATAATCATCAAAATCGGACTACTCTGTAAAAAGTTATGCGTGGTCATACATAAAAAAAAAATCTCCTCCTTTTTTTTCGTCGGTTAAAAAGTCATAGTTTGAGGTTTGGCTCTCGACTATTTTTTCTCTGAAAGTGGACTAACTTAAAAGTTATTTCATAGAAGAATATGTAGTGTGATCATGTTTTTCCTTTTTCATTTAATAGTCGTCAAATTGTTACACTAGGCCTCTGTAGACAGCGGTCTAAATAGGCAATTTGAGGTTTTTTGGGCTTCTAGAAATTAAAAAAAAAAATTAAATTAAAACAGGGACATACAAAATGTTGACATTTAATATAGTGTAAAAACTCACGCGGATTGTTCAATCTGCGAGGTAAAGCTGCGCCTGCCGCAGCCAGTCCGCGGATGGGTGACCATTTCGTTACACATCGAGACCCCTCCGTGCCTCGGAGAGCACGTTAAGCTGTCGGTCCCGGTTGTCATACGAATATCTATGGCAGTCGTTACGGGTAGCCAGAAGCCTGAAAGTCTGACAACTGATCAAACCTCCGAATATCAGCAATACCCAGTAAATGTGTTGCGGAGGTCTGATAGAAGTCGCTCCGTGTAAAATACTGATGTGCAGCCGCATCTGTTTAGACTGAAAGCCGACCCCAATATAATTGGGAAATGGCGCGGAGGATGATTAAATATTTTCAAGAATTAAAGATATTCTAATGCCGTTGAATGCAAAAATGAAAAAAACAATTTTAAAGTAAGAGAAAGAAAAAAGGTGTTATGTTGACTGCGTTTAGACTTTTTAATGATCAGCCATCTATAGGAACACAACGCCACCCAGGAGTGAAAACCCCGTTTGTACGGAACATAATTTTACAGGACGAGAAAAAGACTACTTGTTATCTGGTGGAAAATAGAAGATCTTTTGTTTTACATAGATTGAATACAATCCGTGAGGTGGCGGAAAAAATAATAACACCACCCTATCTCTTCTCGTAGGTGTCGTAAAAGGCGACTGAGGGATTCACCAGAGGCTGGGCAGCAGCCTTCTCTGATTGTTTTATCAACCAACTGGGATCGCCAACCCGCCTGCCAAGCGTGGCGATTATGGCATATCCCTCCTTTTGGAGAAGGCCTATGTCCTTGATATGTAAGTGGACGTATTTTGGCTGAAATGATGTCTGTAATAGAGGTCTTTTTTTTTTTTTTTTTTTTTTTTATTCTTAACGGGCTTGCGTTTGACCGCCACCTCACCTGATGTTAAGCGATGGTGCGGTCGACGATGGTACACGCTTGCCCAGCAAAAACCTATTCACTCGAGTCTTGAAGACCACCAGATTATATTTCTCGGGAAACACTGACGCAAGGAATTCCACTCTTTGGCGGTCTCTCATTATCATCTCAGCGTCTTTCAGCTGAGATGATAATGATGATGATGAATATGCAACTAAGGCTTCCGAATTGCCAAGATTTATAAAATAAATCCACTATTTTTGATAACAAACATCGAATTCCATTTTACGAAGTTTTCACTCATGGCCGACGATAAGAGATAAGTATATGTACGGACGCTTAAGCCTCTCACTTGCACTAAAGATTTGTGGCTTCGCTGACCTCTCGAATGGAAGATTTATAGAGGTCGCATCCACTCTT
Source organism: Asteroscopus sphinx (assembly GCA_949699075.1). NCBI lineage: Eukaryota > Metazoa > Arthropoda > Insecta > Lepidoptera > Noctuidae > Asteroscopus > Asteroscopus sphinx. Next base: position 22,526,550 of record OX453013.1, read on the forward strand.
TACACAAAAGACGGGGCACAAAATATATGCCTGGGACTAAGCATGCCATTGATTTGTTTATGTACAAGTACGCAAGCAAATCTATTGTATAAATCTATTGTATGCGATGTATTTATTCACATAGAATAGAATCCTACTAATATTATAAATGTGAAAGTATGGATGCTTGTTTGTTTGTTTGTCCTTCAATTACGGTGAGATGGCTGAACAGATTCAGATGTTCGCCACACAAATAGACCATGTCTTTGATTAACATATAGGAGACTTTTTTTCGACACATCGTGGAAGCGAAGCCGCAGGCGACAGCTAGTCCCAGTCATCATCATCATCATCATTTCAGCCGAAAGACGTCCACTGCTGGACATAGGCCTCCCCCAAGCATCGCCACAACGACCGGTCCTATGCCTTCCGCATCCAGCGGATTCCCGCGACCTTCACCAGGTCGTCGGTCCACCTTGTGGGCCTACCCACGCTGCGCCTTCCAGTACGCGGTCGCCACTCCAGAACTTTACTGCCCCATCGGCCATCCGTTCTGCGAGCAATGTGCCCCGCCCACTGCCACTTAAGTTTGGCAATTCTTCGGGCTATGTCGGTTACTTTCGTTCTCCTGCGAATCTCCTCATTTCTGATTCGATCACGCAGGGACACTCCGAGCATAGCCCTCTCAATTGCCCTTTGAGTGACTTTGAGCCTTCTTATCAGGCCCATTGTGAGCGACCACGTTTCAGTACCGTAAGTAATTACTGGCAACACACACTGGTCAAAGACTTTCGTCTTGAGACACTGCGGTATTTGCTAGTCCCAGTATTCTGCTTATATTATATATTTTGAAGTTTGTGAAGATATTAAGATGTTTGGATGTTTGTTACTCAATTACGCTGTAAGAGCTAAACGGATTTGGATAAAATTTGGCATGCAGATAGTACATAACCCGGATTAACATATAGGCTACTTTTTATCCCAGGAGAATGAAACTAGACCATGTCTTGTAAGAAACTTACATACTAATCCAGTCCCGCTTATAATGATTGATGGTAAAGGTCACCTTGGCACTTTTGTCATGCAGCTAACTGTACAGTTTCATCTATACACAATGTTTCGTCTTCACTATCCTAGTTTTACATAGTTAAAAATCCCTTCATTAGGGAAATATTAATCCACCATACATACGTTATTCCCATAGATAAATAAAACAAGGGAGATGTGCCAAGTAGGAATAAAGCTTGACGCTGTGACATGCGCAAAATGATCACATCGCCGATGGTACGCCCACAGATTAAAGCAATGCATGCACTTAACGCATGTGTACAATAAGTAAGTTTACTAGTGTTACTGCGTGCTTCTTGGTGGGCGTGAGAAAATGTGAGTGTGTGCGCCGCGCTGGTGCTACACAGATTGTTTTTATTTCTTTGTGTAATAAGTGGCGGAAAATCGGCAATACTTAAACACCCATAGATATGCATTGAAGCATAGAATATATACTAACGACAAGAAGCGACACTTGAGCATGTGTGCTCGTAAAATTTCTCGCGGCTATGTGTGCGAGTCGGGGCGAGCACGGGGGCCGGGCGCGGTGCGCAGCATGTGGAGCGGGCAGTTTCTCGGCTGCCTCATTCAAGGACTATTGCATTCACGCGCTTGCTCAAGGTCACCGGCGAGCGAGCTCACACGTACACGGAGTGTCACCGCTGTGATTGAAGGCATATCTCCTCCTTCCATATTCCCTGATGGTGCTAGTACACGGGGCATGTAATTGGTGCAGGCTACATGCGTGGGTTACTCAAGCGGGCTAATGCGGTACACACGGCTACACATCAAGCTGTACATTTCCAGCCTTCTTCTTCTATCGTGTCGACAAGAGCTACATACTGTTAATAGCTCATGCCGTGGGGAAAAGATTAGCCAGTCAGCAGGTTGGTAGCGGAGCTGACTGCCCAAGGTGCGCCGGACGATCAATTAAATATCGTCACTCGTGGAGGCTCTTTTAATGCACCACATTTCGAGTATAAGCTGACCTCGCATTGTATAGTACTGGAAATGTACAGCTTGATGTTTAGCTGTGCGTACATTCATAAGGCACTGAACCCGCGTATTTATTAACACGGTCGTTTACACGATGCATGCTAACCGCGCCCTGTACAAGCACCATAAGCGACATTTCAAACAAAGTGATACTGACTCCCTCTAGTCTCTTAGGTATAATTGTACAAGTTTCCTTTCCCCTTATTTAGGCTAGGTAGTATTCATTGGGTGCCTAATGGAAATATGAATTATTCTGATATTAGAGTTCATTCCCGTAATGGAATAAAGATGGAAGGCTATGCTGCTTTCAAAAATGTGGCTGCCAGTCGAATGTCGTAGGTAGTTGGCAGATGTATAGAGAATTTTGGTGGTAGTCTAAAAAGGCGGATTTAGGCGTTTCTAAATAATGCTCCTTTAGCTACTTTCTATTTGAAAAAATCACAAAAAGTAACTTTGTGTTATGTTGACGACACACTTCTTAAATTTGGCGCCATCTAGCGGCGTCTAACAACACTCTCTGGGTCGCCAATGCTGCCGTCAAGTGCCGTCTATTACATTTGGCACTGTATAGCGCCATCTAGCGGCTACTGACATCACTCTCTGAGTCGCCGATGCTGCCGTCTATTGCAAAAACTAAAATAGCCGTGATTAATATTCGATTTGATTTGTTTGTAACACCTACTTAAGGAACCCTATAATACTGAGCATGGTCCGACATGCTCTTGGCCGGTTTTTTTTAATAATATATAGATCTGCTCTTGACCGCAATCTAGACAGCTTTGTCAAGATGTGGTCGACGATGGAGCGAGCAAACCTATTGGTGCCGATTCACTCCAGCTTTAAAAGCGTTAGGGTTGTAAGTTTGTTTGTTTGTCCTTCAATCATGCTGAACAGCTGAACAGATTTGGATGAAATTTCGCTCACAGATAGGCCATTTCTTCGATTAACACTTAAGATTCGTTTTTATTTTTACTAACACACCACACAAGCAAAGCAGCGAGCTGCAGCTTGTACCAATACAAGCTGCAGCAACAACAACAACAACGACAACAACGTACAACGTGTTATTGAAATAACTAAAAACCTCTTATGGGGTCATTGTACTCATCAGTTTAAAAAATTTTTACTATGGGACCAATACTGAATACGCGAAAAGAAATCAGCTGATCCCTACATTTGCGTTCACATAAATCGACAAAATGTAAGGAACAGTTGATATTTTTTTCGCGATTTCAGGCTTGGTCCCATAGTAAAAGTTGTTCATACTGATGAGTACAATGACGAGGTTTTCAGTTATTTTAATAAGACGTTGTATATTTCGCTTTGCACGTCTACGAGAAAAGTTTTTTGTTTTCCGGAATATAGTACTATATCAAGCATTGAAATCTAATTAAATGAATTTTTAATAACACATCGACATCTTACTGCATATTTATGGCAATAGATAATAATGTATCTGTGCTGTATTTCCACTACCAAATAAAATCTCGCATTAATTTCAGCAAAATTCTACAATAATTATACGAACGAACTCTAACACCTAAAAGTAAACGAAAATTAATATTACAACAGTGTAAATTTCATCACAAAGGTCTATTTAATAGGACCTCTCCTCATTAGAGGTTAAATTCTAAATATTCATACGTGTAACACTGCTGAATTCAAAAGTCTATTTGAGTCTCTTTGTTTTAATATTAAGGTGTAATACTTCATTTAGTCGTGTTGAACTCAGAGTATTGATGTAAATTACGTGTTTGGAAATATATTTAGCGAATGAATTGGGACTTAAATAGGCTGTTATTAACGTCACTAATTGTTTTCTAATGATTGAACTGTCTAGGTTCAGACTGTTTGAGACTCATGTATATCTAACATTTGAATATTATACCATTGAGGTATTGAGGCTATTGAAGAACAAAATAGAATTGAAAATTCGTTTTGTTTTAAAATAGATTTCATCAAATATAAAAAAAAAACAAATAATATGTAAAGCCGTGAACCAGATTCAAATTCAAATCTAAATGTTTTCTATTTCAAATAAACCTAATTACAGGCACTTTTGAAACGACAGGCTCTAGTTGCACGGTTCCAAATTGTGGGTCCTATGGAGAAGAACCGGCAAAAAACTCCATGGATATACTCTTTTTAAAATAGGTTATTGTTTATTACATCAAATTAATTCAAATAATGTGAGTATAATCAATATATAGGTTGGTTATACAGGTTAATGTCAGAAATAAATAAGAGTTTAAAAGTGAGAATATTGCCTTTAGAAATAAACTTAATAAGAGTTGCCATAGTATGTAGGAGCTGACCTGTCCCGACCGACAGATTGCATCGACACTTAACTTATTTACGGCCAAAATTAATATCCAATCTATCCACGATTTACCCTACTAGAGATAGGAATTTGACATATTTTGTATGGAGCTTATGTCAAATTCCTATATCTCTAGTAGGGCAAATCGTGGATCGATTGGATATTTTGGCCGTAAGACATCAAATTGTAATTTTCTATTCCGGATTCAATAGGAAACAATGGTCAACATAGTACAGTACGGTCGACTGCATGACAGTGGTAACATTTGAATTAGAAAACCGTCTTTACTGCTTACAAAATAAAGACGCGGTCAATGTCAAACTGTTAGCACTGACGTGCGGTCGAACGTACATATATATTCTGATATATTTTTATTACTTTTAAAGCTTCTAAAGAGATTCGCGTCAGGAATAATACTCGGGGAGCCAACGTAAAAGACATTTTTGAGCTGATATGATAATAGAAATCGGTCATAAGCACCATATAACTGAGTGTAAAAAAAGCAAAAGCAAAATATATTTTCATCATCAGCGAATAGCAATCCACTGCTACCTATAAGCCTCTCCAATAGTACACCACAGACTTCGATTCTCGGCCACTTTCATCCAGTTTTTACTGGCCACCTTGCGTAGGACGTCACTCCACCTAGCCTGAGAGCGTCCTACGACTCCTACGCTACGTTTGCTGATTCGCGGCCTCACACTTAAGAACACGTCCACTCAAATATTTGTCGGTTTTTCAGTTAATATGGCCCGACCTATTTCCACTTCAGTTTGCTTCATCATCATCGTCATTTCAGCCGAAAGACGTCCTCTGCTGGACACAGGCCTCCCCCAAAAGCCAACCCGCCACGCTTGGCAAGTGGGTTGGCGATCGCAGTTGTGTGGTTAAATACTCAGATAACGCTGCTGCTGCAAGTTTTTTGTTTAAACACAAAGGTCATAATATTTAAAGCAAAAATATTTTTGATCAGCATAAGCAAGCTGAAGCCCTATCTCTTCCCATGGGTGTCGTAAAAGGCGACTAAGGGATTCTCCAGAGGATTCTGGTGAATCCCTTAAATATTATGACCCTTGTGTTTAAACAAAAAACTCGCGTTCCGTCTTACTTTTCACCAATCAATGGTATCAAAACATCCATTAATTACAGTATAACAGATACATATCTGTAGGTATATTTTAAGTAATTATTGGTTTTGTAATATCTGTTCGTTTCCCGAGGGCATGACGTTAATTTTCCTTCTGCTGTAGGTAAATACAGAGTACCCTCATGGGACTGTATTATTGCCGTAATGTACAAGAGACTATATGCTTACGTGTAATTGCATAATTTGATATAATTGATTCCATTTGATTATTTTGTTTTGTATTCCGCTTGAATGAAACTACAAATTTTGTTTATCAAAATATAGACACTCCATCCAAAGGTTGCCTGGAAGACATCACCTTATGCGATAAGACCAAACCAGCCACTGAAGAAAGGTGCATGATCGTGTGTAAGTGATTGCTTTCTTTGTGTTTATTTACATTGATGTAAGTAAGTAAGTAAGTAAGTAAACTTTATTGTTTCTGATTGAGTGGTTACAGTTGTTATACATCTTGATGTACCTATATCCAGTTAATATACTAATAAATAAATATGGGAAAGATAAGTATAACATCGTAATCGTACCGTACGGTACTTAAACTGTATAAAAGGTCTACATGTAAGACTTATGTAAAACCACAGATAGCGAAATATTAGGTGATCGGGCAAGCCACCTTGTTTGCATGGAGACCGAATGTCGCAAACTCAACTTGCGCACACAACGCATGAAACGCATCAATTAATTACAACAAAAGCACGCACACATATAAAACACGCATATTTGTATCCTTACGGCATTTGGAAATAAACTTAAGTTTTCTCTCAAACTAGCGCGCATACTCACTCGGGTGCAAGTGACGGTGAACTAGCAGCAGTGTATGCCCGCTTTGCATACAACAGTCAGCCTTTACGTGGCTGCTTGACGTCTCTCTAGTATTCTATTAGTCTGAGTGTAAAACCCTCATCTTTTACTTTTTAAAGCAGTGGAAAGCATCATCATACGTCGAAAAATTAGTTTACAATTCAGAGCCGTTTCAATTATAACATGATCCGAAAGTATCTCAGTCAATGATATTTAAAAGTATAGATATGTCATACCCTAACAAACAAACGAAAAAAATGTTCCGTATGATCGGCAGCACAATACACATAAACTTGTACAAAGTAAGTAAATTGGTTACTTCAAATTACTTTCGCGTCATAATTGGAACAGGTTTTGTACACACACGACGGTATTTTAGTTTTTTTGTTATCACCGGTCGAGCTCGGCGCCTTACTTGACACGGATTAATAGAAAAACGTCCTAATTAGGACGTTTTTAAGTCTTAAGATTGCGAGCGCAGTAACATATCTGTATTTTAACTTTATCTAAATAATTGAACATGCTCAATAATAATAGGTACTTCTTTGAATGTACAACTAGCAGAACTAAAAAACGAGTGTGCTTTAGATCTGAAGACTGAAGTAAAACTTCACTAACTTATATCTCCCTCAATACTATTTCAATGGTAACAAAGGAATGGCGGCGCGGTGCGCATACATCTGCTGGCGCTGTGTCGTGCCAGCTGTCGCGCGCGCTTCTTTCCCCGCGTCCCGCACTACCCCCTCCGTTCGCCACGCCCGATCACACTTTTCGTAACGCTCTCGCCAGCTTACTCCCCAAGTCAAGCGTGCGTAAAGAAGTTTTACTTCAAAAATAAAGGTCTTATGTCATGTAAGCAGGTTGTATATTTACATTCCACTCCAATTTCCTTCATTTCTTCACATGCAATGCAAGCACAACTATTTGCGTATCCACTTTACCTTCCTCCACATTATCTACATACTTACGTAAACTTTATTCACCCTCGTATATATACGTAAATGCTTACGTATCCGAGTATCTAAACATAAAGAAAACATAACTAAGATCTCTGCAAACATACTTGGACGAGTGTGTAGTGATTGTAGAGGCAGTAAGCAAAATAGAAGGTTTTTTAGATTTACCGACTTGAACGATACCGACTAATTTAGGTGACGATTTCGATGACGTTTCACTAGTGCAGTCGACTGCATGACAGTGATAACACTTCAGTTCGAAAACCGCCCTTACTGCTTACGAAATAAAGATGCTGCTAATGTCAAAGTGTTACCACCATAGACTAGTAAGCCTCTAGACGTCGGTTAGCTGGACACCCCCGGTCACAACGCATATGCTCTACCACAGCATATCATACGTCCCTCCGCCAATCGGAACGTCACTCAATCAGCGAGCGGCACCAATCATAAGGAATCATACCACCGAACTTTTGAGCCGGCCAATGATAACGCGCCGTCCGCCCCCCTGACCCCACCAACGTTTTACGACTGCATTCGAATACAAAACTTTGTTTATACGGAGTCTTGAAGCTTACTGGTCTGTGGTTACCACCGACGTGCGGTTGACCGTACATTACTGCCACGGCCGGTAAGATAGACCAACGTAAAAATGTGGGCCGTGTGGAAAAGGCATACATACGTGAGTCCATCAATGCCTGGTTGTGGCCAAGGCTTGTATTGTACTTTTCTCAAATGATGCGCGGAAATTCAAACTAAGTAGTACTTATGTGAATTCTAGAATCAATGACGAACAACGATAATTTTTCACGCGTATATATTTTGATTTGTTTCTTTTTTACTTTATACAGCTCTATTTGTTGCAAGCCAGTTCGAAATTTAAATAAAATCTTTGATAAGTAACCTCCTTCGTTGCTATTTTTTGAGGTAAAGTGTTCGTTCCGTTTTGTTACACGATATATATGAGTTTTCATAGTAATTTATTTGGCCGCTAAACAGGACAGGTATGGATTTTCGTACTAAGATTGCCGGCCGCTGCTCGCATGTATTTGAACCACAGACCAGTAAGCTTCAAGACTCCGTATAAACAAAGTTTTGTATTCGAATGCAGTCGTAAAACGTTGGTGGGGTCAGGGGGGCGGACGGCGCGTTATGATTGGCCGGCTCAAAAGTTCGGCGGTATGATTCCTTATGATTGGTGCCGCTCGCTGATTGAGTGACGTTCCGATTGGCGGAGGGACGTATGATATGCTGTGGTAGAGCATATGCGTTGTGACCGGGGGTGTCCAGCTAACCGACGTCTAGAGGCTTACTAGTCTATGATTTGAACAGTACAGCATTTTCGGTTTATCTTGAAGAAGGTTGTCAAAATAATGTTCGAATTTCCAAGCATGTTTGAAAAAAAAAAACTTAATTTGTCGATATTATACTGCCTCGTTGGTCTAGTGGTCGCAAGTCCGACTGCTGGGCATGGGGCCCTGGGTTCAATTCCCGGGGCGGGCCAAAACATGCTTTTGGGTTTTTTTTTTCATTAGGATATTGTCAGTAGCAGCCTGGAGTTTGGATTTCTGCCCGGTTAATGGCAATAGGCTCGCTCCCTGATGTTATGAATGAATGAATCGATATAATTTCGTTTGCTTTAGTTAGGCACGCGGACAGATATTGAAGCTTAATCTAGTAGTAGTTTCTATCTAGTTCATTACTAGCAATATTTGTTTTAAAATATTGTTCTGTGTAACACATTGGATGGCTAAGCTTCTACAATCAAACACAACTATTATTAGGAAGCACTACATAGAATGTCACCACTGCTCTAAAAGATCAATAAGTTTTTGTTAAAAATATATTTTACAAAACAAGCTTTTAGAAGGCATGGATTCGATGGTAAGCTGATTAAAATGAGCCCAAAAACCATAAATCTACTGTTCTTCATTGAGGAATTCCGTTGTTTAACTTCCGTCTCCATCATAAGATCAGCTCACTGTCACTATCATAATGTGTACCAAACATTCAATTATGACAATTATTATTATTATTTATTTATTGATTAAGTAACAATGACTCACTGTGTTAGTAACAATATAACTTAATAACTATGTTAGTATTCCTATCCTATGCACTTAACCTAAACCGCACTGGTATGCAAATCCCTGCTACAAGCTCAGCACCGAGGTTGAAAGCTTGCAGCAGCGATTTACACACAAGCAGTCAAGCCTGCTGGCTATACAGCGCAGTATAACGTTGGGGCTGGCCCGCACCCGGCGCACCAGGGAGGCGCATCTTTTTCGCATCGTAGCGTAGAAACAATCGACGCGGGCTTCAGCAAGCATCCCTGATGCGCTACAGAAACGGGACAGCCCCATTAACACCCGGAATGCGTTGTTATATTGTATACGAAGGGCGCTATACGATTTTTGAGTATAACTAACCCACAGGCTGCACGTGTAAAAGGAGGTGCAAAGGGAATGTTCAAAAGTTACTTGCAAGATTTGTCTCAAATATAATCCATTAACAAGTGAAGTAAATAAGAGATTGTAACTAGTATAAATAAGGCAGAAGATAGCATCTGCCTCACCTCTTGATAAAATCCTACTTTTCCTTCACATGTACAAAATCCCAATAGGTCTTCCAATAGGTCTTCCATTTCGCCCCTTTAATTTTACCAAATTCTTGCTTCACGCCCAAACCTGGTCTTTGACAGTTTACCAGAGGTCCACGCTTGAGGTTTGCCAGCGAGCAATGGAGCGCGGTATCCTGGAAGTCAGACTCACAGACCGAATCCGGAACACAATACTGCGCTCCAAAACACAGATTGCTGACGTCACTCAAAAAGCTGCCAAGCTTAAGTGGCACTGGGCCGGACACGTTTGCCGAATGTCGGTCAATTTTTGGGCTTGTACCGAGTGGGTCCCGAAAAACGTGCAACGGCATCGCGGCAGACCCAGGCGAAGATGGCGGGACGAGCTGGACTCGTATAGAAAAGACTGGTCCACACTTGCACTTGACTGGAAAAAGTGGAATAAGGAAAGGGAGGCCTTTGCCCTACAGTGGGACAATATAGGCTGAAAATAATAATAATAATAATTGCTTCACGCCAAAATATTTAGCCGTCCCGTCCCCAAATCGCAATACTGTACCAACTCAAGTGCCCTCTCGATTCTAGCACTAGCCACTAGAGGAACAAGATTACCTGTCTTATATTTCTTATGTTTGTTTTTACTCAGCTGCCCGTTCGCAAGCCCAAGAGTCTCTTCAACAGTATTGTATGAAATCTTAAACTTCGCGTTTTTACCGCAGTGCGATATTATTTGGTTAGAGATTCTATTCAATGTTTGTGGCAAATATTTGGAAAGTAAATTCGCTAAACAGATTTTTTGTGTGATCGTCAGTAACAGAAATAAATATCATAGAAGTGGTGATTTTATACAAAGTGTTATTTAAATAACTCAAAACCTTAGGTGGTGATTTTATCATCATCATCATCATCATCATTTCAGCTAAAAAAAGTCCACTGCTGGACATAGGCCTCCCCCAAAAGGGGGGGGATATGCCATAATCACTACGCTTGGCAGGCGCGTTGGCGATCGCAGTTGGTTGGTTAAATACTCAGAGAACGCTGCTGCCCATCGTCTGGTGAATCTCTTAGTCGCCTTTTACGACACCCATGAGAAGATATCATCATCATCATCATTACAGCCGAAGGACGTCCACTACTGGACATAGGCCTCCCCCAATTAAGGGGGGGATATGCCATAATCGCCACGCTTGGCAGGCGGGTTGGCGATCGCAGTTGGTTGGTTAAATACTCAGAGAACGCTGCTGCCCATCCTCTGGTGAATCCCTTAGTCGCCTTTTACGACACCCATGAGAAGAGATAAGGGTGGTGCTATTCTTTAAGTCCGGCACCACACGGAACACGGAATCACGAAACACGGAACACAGAACACAGAATCACGAATCACGGAACGGTGATTTTATACAACGTGTTATTTAAATAACTCAAAACTTTTTTTTTTTTTTTGCTGCGCTGAAATCCTCATGGACGCACTCCGCCCGGGGTAGGCGGAGCCAGTGTCGGACTCTTACCGACTAAAACCACCACGGTGTTCCTTGAACTACCTTAGCCGGGGGCGTGGCAACCCGTGGGTATTCACACAACCACCCTCGACAGGTACCGGCCCGCCACAAGCAGGCGAGCCCTTTCTACCCATGCGGCCTAACGTCGGCCGCACCCTCCTCGGTGGCGCACACGGAACACTGCACGCCACCTCACCTCATGGGCCTTTAGCAGCTGCGCCAACTACGCCAGCTGTGCCAGCTACGCCAGCTGCTGGTCGGGCAGCAGACTACCCCGAGTCTGCTGCTCGCAGGCCCTACCACCCGTAATTTTTTATAGAGGTTTTCTTACTCGCGGTCCGGGCGGTGAAGCCAAGACCCTCGGTCCCAAGAGGCGCGAGAACACTACTCAGCGGGCACTCCTGGGGTTACGAGAACGACGGGGGCAGGGAAAGACAGTACCCCCGCTGCATGCCCAGTGGCAGGGTGAGTGCACACCGGGCCCGCCCCTGCTCCTCCACTGTGCCCTCTGTTGGCAACAGAGGGACACGTAGAGCAACTCCCCACTGGCCTGGAACGGGCCCCTCCCTCGCAGAATATTCGCCACAGGCAATAAAATCCCTCGAAAGGATTTTATTGCCCGTACCCAGGATGCACCGCACAAACAACTGCCATTCCCTCCAGACGTGTCCAGAAGGACAAGCAGCCCTCAGGCACACGTGGAGGTTTTCTGGCCAGCACCCCAAATAACTCAAAACCGCAGGTGGTGATTTTATACAACGTTTTATTTAAATAACCTCAAACACCCCAACAAGTTTTTATTGTAATGAATTGATATGGCAATTAATTATTTATTTTTATAAATAAATTGCAGGCCTGTGTCCAGCAGTGGACGTCTTTCGGCTGAAATGATGATAAATAAATTGTTGTTGAAGATACATTATTATTGTTGTCATTCTTATTCGAATTGACGTACCCCGCTCGCCCCGCTCACCTGCGGTTATTTCCAAAGAGTAATTACATTATGACGTGTTCTCTTTACCAACGTAGGCATCGGTCTCACGCTCAGCATCGTTCGCGTCGTACGTAACTTTTAGACTCGGTATGATATAATTTTTTGGTGGTAAAAATTAACCTGAATTAAAAAGCAGTGTAAACCATACTACTCTCAGTTCTAAACAAACTAGTTTCAGGTTTTGGGTTATTTAATAGCACGTATTGTATGGTTTAAAATGAAGTATAATAAATAGTACAACCTCGCTTAAACTTTGTCACAAAGTCTTCTCTATACTCCTTTGACGTTGGAAGGTTTAAATCCACATTTTGTATAAAATTTTTGTAGCAGCCAAGTGGCGCCCCCATCAGTAAAAAAAATATTACTCGCCCAATACAATATTTATCGAAAATTTTATTTTCTCACATCGAAATTAAAACATTAAATACATTATTTAAAAATAAAAAACCTTAAATAAAACTACACCTAAAGCTAAAAACTAAAAAGGAGTATCAAAATATCCCTCCGCGTCGCTTTCAACTGGTAACGTGCCCAGAAGACTGGCAGCATTGCCACGTTGTATGGCAATGCTTAATCTTTGACCAAAGTAAAGGCCAGCCTTCTGGTCACGTGAAGTGTCGACTAACCGCCTAGAAATATCTATCTATACTATAATAAAACTGTAAGGGTCGAAAAGTCTGTACATTGAGTTTTTTTTCGTGAAAACCGGCTAGGGGGACTAGAAATAAGCTATAGAACACGAATCAATCGTTTAAAAAATTTATGTCTGTCTGTCTGTCTGTCTGTCTGTTTGTTACCTCATCACGTGAAAACGGCTGAACGGATCGTAATGAAACTTAGCATTTGTATTGGTATTAGTCTAACTTAAAATATAGGGTATGTTTTATCTGAATCGGTTGAGTAGATCCAGCGATACAGCTTGACCCCTCTATTGTATTAAGTTGCAAACAAAGTAGAGGTCATGATTGTTGGTTGGATGCAGGTTGCAGGTTCCTAAAAATACAACTGGATTCTATTAGTATTATAGAAAATATAGAATAACATAACATAGCCCATCACTGTCCCGCTGCTGGGCATGGCCCTCTTCTTGGAATGAGAAGAGTTACGGAACTGGATATTGTTAGTGTAACAGATTATCATAACATAATCAGCTCATTACCTACTGCCCCACTGCTGGGCACGGACCTCTTCTCGAAACGAGAAGAGTTAAGAAACTAGAAAATAAAGAATAACATAACGTAGTCAACCCATTACTGTCCCACTACTGGGTATGGCCCTCTTCTCAAAATGAGAAGAGTTAATGAACTGGATATTATTAGTATTCTAGAATAACATAACATTACCAGCCAATTACAGTCCCACTGCTGGATACGGGCCTCTTCTCAGCATAAGAAGAGATGTGGTTAGTGTTGTAGAATAACATAATCAGCCCAATTACTTCCCACTGCTGGGCACGAGCGTCTTCTCAGAATGAGGAAGTTTAGGGCTAATTCCATGAAATTCCATCACCTTAGCCGGTTTGTTGCGGACGCAAGCCTGAACTTAATTAATGTAACTGAAAGCTTGTGCTAACACAGCTGAAACGTTATGCACAAAGTAACAAGGGCATGAAATCTAGCTATAATCACACTATAGCTAGGTACAGATCATCAGCCAATCACAGTTTGATGAGTCATAAACCATGAACCAATCACAGGTCATAAGCCATACATAACTACAACTAGCTATGACTTGTAAAAATGTTGGAAGAACAGAGCAGCCGCAGGGCGCACTACGCGCCACTTGTGCCCCGCTGAATACTACTTAAGCGGGTGAATAAGCGGCATTTTGTGACCCATCCAAGTAACCGGAGATAATCTCGTCACGCGAGACCGGCCCTATGCTCTAGAGTAGTTCCTAGGAGCAGGCTATTGCGTAGCCACTGGTTAGGTTTTCTAGGTAGGTCTTAGCCTCGCCGGCGAGGCTTGCCGCTTCACGGCGTTTAGCACGTCACCCGATAGGGACCGAAAGTCCGCTACTTTCGAGGTAACCAATTCGATGCAGCAACGGCTGCTAGGGGGACATAGGAACTGCGGGGTCCCCCTGCAATGCCCTAGCGAGGTTCGAGCCCCCCCCTTGGGGGGCGCCCGCCCGATTAAGCGCGGTATTGATGCCGCGCGCATCTAGTTTGTAAGTATGTAGGGAAAAAACCTTCGGCGTATGGAGTCCCACATGGGACTCTCCGCCAACTAAGTCCGGTTAAGCAGAAATGGGACTTCGGTCCCACCTGCGAGAGCCCATTCGAAAAAAAAAAAAAAAAAAAAAAAAAAAAAAGGCATTTTGTGTGGGCAATATTTCATTCGATCGTCACTCGTTCTACGCTTCAGATCAAGACCTCAACCTATGAAGAACTGATCCTGACGTCCTGAACCCTGAAGCCTGAAGAAAGAATAACGTATTAGTCGCCTAGAACAGAGCTACGTAGGAACGAGTGTACTTTCATTTTTAATACATATGGCAAGTGCCTTTCAACAGATCGTTCGTTTCTTTTATCATATCCTTGGGTTGTCCTCAACAGCCCAAGTTTTCTGGTCCTTCAGAAGCCGGATCGAAGAATCAATAGCAAGATCGAAGATTCAATAGCAAGATTGAAGATTCAATAGCAAGATTCAAGATCCAAGACCAAGAACGAACACGGTGCCGGGAGCTCAAGAACGTGAAGATCAAGTCAACGTTCGCGCCGGGAGCTCAAGAGGAAAGACCGTGTCTGCGAGCATCAGCTGGTGGTCTTCGAACGTAAAGATCGTCTAAAACGTGTCACTATTTCTTAGCGGGTGGACCGCGGCTCTGTGTCTCTGCCACCTAACGGTGTCAAACGGTGGAGGCCAGAGTAAACGCCGAACAAGGCGGTGTGGTATTGTGCGATACCACCGGTTCATCAAGAGCGCCTTTTTCAAGGCGCGAACCGAACCAGTACACTACGCCGGTAAGGTCGTGCGTGGTGTGGGGGCCGGACTGTAGGCACTGCTGACGGGTCCGGGTATTCCTACCGGCCCTGAGCACCCCACAGTGCGCACAATCCTCTGCTGGGTAGATCCCACCTGTCCAATCCTGCACGTATCCATCCCTGGCGGAGCATATCCTGGTTAAACCCGGGCCCTCCAAAAGGATTGATAGGGCTGTTAGGGGCGTCAAATGCCGAAGATGCCGACTACAAGAAGCCAAGCAGCTGAGGAGAGGACAGCAAGAGTGTACGAAGACCCCCCCGCGTCCCCGTCCGCACAAGCATCCGCGTCCGCGTCCGCACAAACCGCTACCACGTCGCGCGCGCATGCCGAACCGAACCCCCGCGTGCCCGCGTTACCCGCACAAATAGACCCCAGCATAGCCGCAATAAGGTCACGCGCCGCCGCCGCCACCACCGCCGCCGCTGCGCCTGATACTAGAGAAGAGAGGAGATCGAGGGCGCCGTCCGTGCGCTCTCAGAGATCAACTGCCAGCGCTGTTGCCCGAATAAGATTAGCTGAATTCGAAGCCCAGGAACGTCTAGCCGAGATCCAGAGAAAAGAGCTGCAATTAGAAGCAGCACTTATCAAGAAAAGGCTAGCTTTGGACGTCGCCACTATACGGGAGGAGACTGACCGCGAGAGCGTCATCGCCCGTGAAACAATAGAAGTGGACAACCGAATCGCTGATTGGCTAAATAACACACAACCCAAAAGGGAAGAACGACCCCACATGACGTCATATGAAGACATGTCATCAGCGGTCCGCGTCTCGGCCCTGTGCGAACCACAGGGGGAACGTACCGAGCGCGCACCGCAGAACGAACGACGACGTATCGAACATGACGACAACGGAGCCACATTGTGTTACCAGCGCGAGAACGAAGGGCAACGATCACACCACTCTTTTTATAGATATGCGCCACCGCCGCAAGAACAAAGAGGAGTCACGATCGACACTCCGCGGCGCAACCGATCACCTACGCCCAATCCGAGACGAGACAGATCACCTACGCCAGCACGGTCCCGAGAACGAGGAATAGATAGATTAGCCGAGGTCTTAGAACGAATGGCCTTGAAACGCCCGCCGCCTAGACAAGCGCAAGAACTGCCTGTCTTCAACGGCGCGCCGAACGAATGGCTACTATTCCAAGCAGCGATGCGAGATTCGACCAAAATGTATAGCTATACAAAAGCTGAGAACCTGGCACGTCTCCGAACATGTGTACGAGGTGAAGCACGTGAAACAGTAGCAGCTTTATTGTGCACAGCTGCCGATCCCGCAATTATAATGCAGACACTTGAACAGTATTACGGCCGCCCTGAGATCATTATTGATAAAACGCTGGACGACTTAAGAAAGTTACCGCGACCCGGAACAACAGCTAGCGAACTGAACGCGTTTGCGATACGGCTTCAGAATATAGTCAGTGTACTCACTTGTATAGATGAGAAGGGGTACCTACAGAATCCTATGTTGGCCCGGCAAGTTACAGAAAAATTAAGTCCGCATATTAGAGCGAGATGGTGCGACTACGCAGAAGAGTATGGAAGTCGCAGTGAACCTGAGATTGTTACGCTGTCTCGTTTCCTCATGAGAGAGGCTGACCGTGCCGTACGATTCGCGTACTCCGCTGCAGGAAGCTCAACAAAGGAGCCAGCACGTAATGCGCCAGCAGCTAAGACCAGTAGTTCGTCTAAACGCCAGGAAGGCAAGAAGCGAGGCGGTGCTGCGTACACTGCAACCGAAAATAAAAACGTAAAGATGTGTCTATGTTGCGGGGCCGAACATGATACGGTGAAATGTAGGAAACTGGAAGCGATGACATTACCACAGAGGTGGGAATGGGCAAAAGAAGCACGCGTATGTTTTCGTTGCTTGAATAGCCGTCACCGCCGTGCCAGTTGTACCGCAAAGAAATGCGGTATAGATGAGTGTCGCCATCCTCATCATGTATTGCTACACAGCGCACCGCAAGCCGCGCCAGGAGGCGAACAGAACGATCAAGAGATCACCGCCTCGGCTAACACCGTAATGTCAGCTGGCGCGGTGTTATTAAAAATATGCCCTATCACGATAAGAGGGCCCGATGGACTGGAAGTTGAAACTCACGCCCTACTCGATGAGGGATCTACGATAACCTTGATCGATGAGGAAATCGCTAGAGCAGTGAACGCGCAAGGAACGAAATGCGCGCTGCGTTTGCATGGATTAACTGCAACGCGGCAAGAACCCGAGAGTCAGAGCGTGTCATTGGAGATACGGGGAGCACGAACTAGCTTCCATCCAATACAGGCGCGAACCGTCAAGAGTCTCAACATTACCAGTCAAGCGATCGCAGCTGAGTGTTTGAACTATGAACACTTGAAACAGCTACCACAGAACGAGGTCTGCTATGGACAAGCAAGACCGCGCATACTAATAGGTGCAGACCATTGGCACTTAATAGTATCGCGAAAACTCCTGACCGGAGAATGGAACGAGCCGGCCGCATCACTAACTATGCTAGGATGGGTAGTGCACGGTACGGTGCCACGAACGATAGTGGCGAAGGAAGACCCGATAGATGGCGCTACAGTACTGCACATACGTGCGCCTCAGCATAGAGAACGATTTGATCATGATGATGAACTACATGAACTAATCACAGAACATTTTAAGATCGATGCGCTAGGAATATCATCCAAAAATAAACCTGTGAAGGAAGACGAGCGCGCAAAAGAAATATTCAATAGAACAGCGCGATTGGTCGACGGACGTTACGAAGTCGGCCTGCCATGGCGTACAGACGATACTCGCCTGCCGCCTAGTTATAATATGGCCCTAAGCAGATTGCGCTCTATGGAACGTAAAATGGATCGAAACACGGAATTTCGCAGAGCATACACGTCACAAGTTGACAACTTGTTGGCGAAGGGTTATGCAACTCGAGTCGAGGACACAGACGACAGCGCAATTGATTGGCTCCTCCCACATTTCGCTGTGACCAATCCGAACAAACCAGGAAAAGTGCGCCTTGTCTTCGACGCAGCCGCGAGTACAGGCGGGCGCTGTCTGAACGACGAACTGCTCGCCGGGCCCGATATGTTGAACACGCTTTACGGAATATTGTTCCGATTCAGAGAGAAGCCAATTGCTATAGCGGCAGACATACGCGAAATGTTCTTGCGAGTCAAAATACGACCAGAAGACAAAGCAGCGCAACGATTTTTGTGGCGTGGTGATGACCGAAAAAGCCCGCCTCAGAAATACGTGATGAATTCTATGATATTTGGCGCTCGGAGTTCACCCTTCCTAGCTCACAGCGTTAGAAACAGAAACGCTGAGGAATGTCAAGACGCGCACCCGCGCGCCCTCTATGCAATAACAATGAACCATTACATGGATGATTGGGTCGACAGTTTTGAAACGGAAGAAAGCGCCGCCCTCACGATCAAAGAGGTGCAGCGTATTCATGAGCGAGCCGGCTTTGAACTCGCCGGGTGGAATTCGAATCGTCCACACTTACTCGCTCATATCCTAGAACAGGATAAGGCTAACGCCCCGAAAGAACTAGGTGCGAATGCACACCCATATGGCAAGACGCTGGGTATGATGTGGGTGCCAGAGACCGATGAGCTTGCATTCAACACAGCTATGCCCCGTGTACCGAACGAAGTACGCGATGGAACGAGAACGCCCACTAAACGTGAAATGTTGGGGGCTGTAATGTCGATCTTTGACCCGTTGGGCCTGTTGAGCCCTTTCACGATTACGGCAAAGATCACTCTACAGGAGCTATGGCGAAACAACATCGGCTGGGACGAGCAACTACCCGCCGAAGAGGCTATCGCGTTTCTCGAATGGATAAATGGTCTGACGAGCGTGGCGGGCTTGCGAGTCCCCCGCTGCTACGCGAATTACATGACCGTAGAGCGATCGCTGCATGTATTCACCGACGCTAGTGAACAAGCCTACGCCGCTGCAGCATATTGGCGATTAACACGGCCCGACGGATCGATAGACGTCGTGTTAGTAGCGGGAAAAGCTAAAGTAGCGCCGATGAAAGCGCAGAGTATCCCACGCATGGAACTGCAGGCGTGCCTGATAGGCGCACGACTCGCCTCCGAGATACGCAAGGAGCATAGATGGGAAGCCGAAGTAACCTATTGGAGTGACTCTAAGACGGCATTACATTGGATAAGAAACGACTCTGCGAGATATACGCCATATGTTGCGCATCGACTGAGCGAGATAGCCGAACTTACCCCCGCTGAACGATGGCGCTGGGTGCCGACCGCTCAGAACGTAGCTGATGACGCAACTAGATATGGCAGAACGAGCCTCAATAAACACGATCGATGGTTCATCGGACCGGCCTTCTTACGCGAACCGGAAGAACAGTGGCCGAGCGAAGAGAACCAGGGCGAGGAAGAAACAGTAGCCCATGTTAGAGGCGAGGAGAACGTTATGGACCTGAAACGATTCTCCTCATATGATCGAGCATTGCGCGCTATGGCAAGCGTGTTGCTCTTTATAGAAAAATGTCGTAAACGCGCGACAACGATGGACGTGCGTCATCTCGAAGAAGCCGAACTAATGCTTATACGAGATTCGCAACGTGACAGTTTCTCTGAAGAAATTAAGAGATTGACGTCAGGAAAAAGCGTTGAGAGATCGAGCCGGCTCAGCAAGCTAGACCCGGTGTATGAAAATAAAATTATTCGACTGAACGGACGAATCAACGCAGCGAATGTACCAGAGTACAGGAAGAGGCCACCGATCTTAGACGGCAGGCATCCACTTGCGCGCCTACTTATAAAGCGTGAACATGAGAAGAATGGGCATGCAGGCCGAGAGCACGTAGTCAATAACCTGCGTCAGCGATTTTGGATATTACGATTACGAACGAGTGTGCGCGCTGTGCTGAACGAATGCATCGTGTGTCGCATGCGACGTAAAGCGCCACCTATACCGGTGAAAGGAAACTTACCCTGCGAAAGGCTTGATGCATACGCTCGCCCTTTTACTCGCAGCGGTGTTGATTGTTTCGGTCCCATGACGATCACTATAGGAAGACGTAGAGAAAAACGCTGGGGCATGTTATTTACCTGTTTGGTAACTAGGGCCGTGCATATAGAACTGTTACCGAGTCTCAGTACTGACAGTGCGATCATGGCCCTTAGAAGAATGGCCGCGCGCCGTGGATGGCCACGCACAATAATGTCAGACAACGGTACGAACTTCCGTGGAGCTGACGTCGAACTAAAAAACGCTTACAAAGAATGGGCGACTGAACTTAAGGATTACGCCCTTAATAAGGAAACCGATTGGCGTTTCATCGACCCTGGTGCACCAAACCAGGGGGGAGCCTGGGAGCGGCTCATACGTAGCGTGAAAACAGCCCTCGCTGTAATATTGAAAGAACGAATGCCAAAGGAAGAAACATTAATAACGGTAATGGCTGAAATAGAGAACATATTGAACTCGCGACCGCTCACTCACGTATCTGTGAACCCGGAAGACGCGGAAGCGTTAACGCCGAATCATTTCCTGTTGGGGTCATCAGCAGGGCTACCGGTCACTGGAACTTGTGACGTAGCTGATAAACGCGCTTGGCGAGCGGCCCAAGCGCTGGCAGATCGATTCTGGGCAAGATGGATGAAAGAGTATCTACCGACACTGACACCGCGCGGTGACGTCAGATCTAATCACGCTGAACAAATTAAAGAAGGCAATGTCGTCATAATCGCTGACGGCTTATTACCGCGGAATGTGTGGCCGCGGGGCCTTGTTGTGCGCGCGATAGTAGGTACGGACGGTGTTGTGCGGAGTGCGGATGTGCGAACTCGGGGTGGCATTTTTAGAAGGCCAGTAAGAAGGCTTATCGTCCTCGACCAGAAGGGAGAGGCTCGCGAGGCTATGCCGGGGGGAGACTGTTGCGGACGCAAGCCTGAACTTAATTAATGTAACTGAAAGCTTGTGCTAACACAGCTGAAACGTTATGCACAAAGTAACAAGGGCATGAAATCTAGCTATAATCACACTATAGCTAGGTACAGATCATCAGCCAATCACAGTTTGATGAGTCATAAACCATGAACCAATCACAGGTCATAAGCCATACATAACTACAACTAGCTATGACTTGTAAAAATGTTGGAAGAACAGAGCAGCCGCAGGGCGCACTACGCGCCACTTGTGCCCCGCTGAATACTACTTAAGCGGGTGAATAAGCGGCATTTTGTGTGGGCAATATTTCATTCGATCGTCACTCGTTCTACGCTTCAGATCAAGACCTCAACCTATGAAGAACTGATCCTGACGTCCTGAACCCTGAAGCCTGAAGAAAGAATAACGTATTAGTCGCCTAGAACAGAGCTACGTAGGAACGAGTGTACTTTCATTTTTAATACATATGGCAAGTGCCTTTCAACAGATCGTTCGTTTCTTTTATCATATCCTTGGGTTGTCCTCAACACGGTTGGTTGTAAAAACAAAATATAGTTTGGTCGGTAAATAGTGTAATCGTCTGTGTAGGCGCTTATATGTATATATTTGAAGATATTGTGTTCATAATTATGACACGATGTTATATTCCGACATCCACGCGGACGGAGTCGCGGGCACAGCTAGTTTCTAAATAAAAGGCGGGCACTCGGACCCCACGACCCGAGGGTTTCTACCCCAAACGGCTCGAAAATATAATTGTTACTAACTAAGTTATTATATTTTCGCCGTTTGAGGTTTTCTGCAGCGGCAGCGGAAAAAAGTGCCAAAAGTGGCCGTTTTTCGCACTTTTCTATCTACAACTACAGCGAAGTGTAATTTACAGAGTTTTTTCGATAAATTATGTCTTCAGCGAGTAATAATTGCTTTACTGATGGGGGCGCAACTTGGCTGCTACACGCACCTTAATACCGTTCATACTATTGAGAACTTGAATAACCTAGATATTGCTCCACAAGTCTTACCTGAAAAAAGGAAATGGTAAGACCCAGAAACGTTTCACAGCAAAATCTAAAATATATTTCCTCCATATACCATATTTGACGAATTACTAAGCAAAAGCAACAAAGAAGGCGTTGGAAATAAAATATTCTTCAAAACGGCGCGCATAGAAAAGGCTGTGCTAGTAAAAATTCTTGTTCACATGCATTTGGTGGGAATACACAGTCAGTATCATCCGGGCTTAGAGCAAGCTTTTTGCAGAAATACATTACGAGGGGCATGGTACATTAGGCAGCGTGCAGATGCCTAGATAGCAAGAGATTGTAATGGGAATTAAGTTGTTGAAATGGAAACGAAGAATTTTACTGACGTAGGTAGATAAATATATATATTAAATATATTTCTTATTCATGATATGTTCATCATGAATAATGAAATATGTACTTATATATAAATTGTGACGTATAATTTTAACTAATTATCAATCAATCAATAAAATGTTTATCTGTTTTTATCTGTTTATCTGATGAAATTTAGAAAGGTGTTTTGAGACTGATTTGAGGTAAATGTTATTAAGTCTTGGAGTAAAAGCGTTTTTTAAACGTTTAAAAATAGTGAAGAACATTTATTTTTCTTAGAGAATTTAGCGTATGATTTAATTAAATGTTGCAATTCTGTGATAAGTGACAGGGGGAAGAAAATGTTATATGAAGGATAATAATTATGATAGTCATATCATATACTTTTACACAGTTTGACTTAATTACTATATCTGTGGAGTTAATTAGGAAGATTCAAATTTATTTATCCCATAATATTATAAATGTGAAAGTATGGCTTTTTTGTTTGTTTGTTTGTCCTTCAATCACGCGAAAAAGGTTGAACGGATTTGTATAAAATTAGGTACACAAAATATAGACATTGTAGATTTGGACATTGTCTTAGACTAACACGTAACGTAATATCCCCAATTATGAATATTTTTAAGGGACGAGGGTTATTGGGTTTTTTCATTAGGAAATTCTCAGTAGCAGCCCGGAGTCTGGATTTGTGCCCGGTTAATGAGCGTTGTAGCGCAACTTGGGAGAGGCCTATGTCCAGCAGTGGACTGCGATAGGCTGAGTTGAGTTGAGAGTTGAGAGTAATGGCAATAGGCTCGCCCCCTAATACATGGGACTTACAACATAACTGGCGAAATGTGGGTGTACTATACACCTCTGCCTACCCCTTCGGGGAAATACAGGCGTGATGTTATGTTATGTTATGTTAAGGGACGATCACAAATATTTTTTTACTACATTGGTTTCGTGATGATTTTT
The DNA here is from genome assembly GCA_949699075.1 of Asteroscopus sphinx. NCBI lineage: Eukaryota > Metazoa > Arthropoda > Insecta > Lepidoptera > Noctuidae > Asteroscopus > Asteroscopus sphinx. The sequence goes on from OX453013.1 coordinate 22,550,098, forward strand.
TACGTACTTGCACTATATAACAGTTCAATGATAATATTTAACCTATACATAATTATAATTTTGCTCTTATTTTCTGAAGTTGGTTGTTTTTTTGTCGAACAATGGGGCACTGTCGGTAACTGGGGCTTTTACTATAGGATCTTTATCGGCCAAAATTAATATTCACGATTTACCCTACTAGAGATAGAAACTTGACATATTTTGTATGGAGATCATGTCAAATTCCTATCTCTAGTAAGGCAAATCGTGGATAGATTGGATATTAATTTTGGCCGTATATCGATACATATCGGGAGCAAAGCCGTAAGCGTCAGATGGTATAAAATTTGATTGGAAACGTAGGTTAAAAACAATCATCATCAACTCAGCCTATCACAGTCCACTGCTGGACATAGGCCTCTAGTATTGTACGCCACAACACTTGGTCTTCTACTTTCCGTATCAAATCGATACAGGCTATTTTCTTCAGGACGTCGGTTCTTCTGGCTGGGGGTAGCTTGTTGCATTTGGTGATTCATGATCCTCCTTCTCCACTCAAAGACTCTAAAAAACAACAAACACAACCAAAACAAATGTCAATAGTTTAATGTTTACTACAATGTTTTTTAAATTTACGCTTCCACATACAAATGCCATAATGCCATTCTCTCTAACAGAAACACATTAGGCGCGATATAACGCTACATTAGGCAAGGTGCAGATGCGCGGTAACTCGGCAGCGAAGCTATTTCCATGTGATAAGGGTACGTACATACGGTTTGGTCCGCCCCTTAAATTTATTACAACGGAAGCTGGGTAAAAGAATTATATACAAATGAATTATGAAAAATGTTTTGTCTTCTTTGTTTTTTTTGCGGCTGCATGCAGTGTAGATGATAAAAATAACATAATGAAAAATGTGTTTAAACGTTGCGTTGCTAGCGACTGATATTATCTCTTATGTATTAAACGTAATTTATTGTTGCTCTTACAAACGCAATTTAAATGTCAAATAAATCTGTAAAAAAGATATAAACCGATAGCACCGTAGTGCCGACGTAGCTTGTAGGATTAGTAAGCTGAAGTGGCAGTGGGTTGGCCATTCTGTCGAAGGACCGATGGCCGCTGGAGCAGACGAGTCCTTGAGTGGAGACCGCGAATCAGCAAACGCAGTGAAAGTAGCTCGTGGGAACTGGATGCGGAAGGCAGAAGACCAAATATCGTGGCGCAATTTGGGAGAGGCGTGTGGCCAGCAATGGACTGCGATATGCTGAGTTGATTGATTGTTGATAAAGATATAAACTGAGGAAAGAAAAATTCGCTCACAAGCTGGATTTGATCCTGCTACTCCTAAAGAACACGGTATCTTTCTTAATAAGATGTAGCTGACGTTACCCAAAGACGGATTTAAAGTGGTAGTTAAAATCGATACCACGAATAGAGTTCACGGTAGCTTAGCGGATAAAGCACTGATGTAATGAACCAGGAGTCGCAGATTCGAATCCTGATTGAGAGCGAATTTTTCATTCCATAGTTTATATCTTTAGATTTCGCTCCTCGTGCGTAAATGCGTAAAAATAATAAATGATTAAAACTTTAATATTCTCATCACAGTATTTTTTTCCGCTAGATGCGGAAAACGTAGGAATGTTCGTTGAAGCGATGCTCGGGGGAAGCGTATGTCCAGCAGTGGACTTGTGGTCTTTCGGTTGAAATGATGATGAATAATGATGACGATGATTAAATTTTTCTAGTCTTAGGTCACCCAAAATAATATTGTAATATTTTATTTTGTAAAATAAAACTGAAGAAATAGCTCTTGACATTAGATTACACAGCAACTGAAAATCTCATAAATCAACAATTTAACACGAATAATTGACTACAAAATAAAAATATAATTAAAATAAGACAAACATCCCGAAACTGCACCCTATAGTCTTACGCACATTTATCGCTCACACTAACCCAATACACCTTACACATATAAAACATCCACACAAGAACTCATAACACAAACCCATTCAAGTATACACACACACTTTTACCTGATGTGAATGTCGCATAACATTAGTTAGTTTTTTACCACTTTTTAGGAAGACCTGTTTAACAGTAGGTCTTTGCGTTTCTGTGTAATTTGTAAACTGATTCCCTATATACAGGCATGCCTACATTGGGAATCCAGTAATTCAACTGCAACTTTTTGCTACGATTGATGTAAACAAGTTATTAGTGCGGCGACGGAGCAATCACCTAGCACCCGTAACACAGGTTGACTCCTAGCTCGGGACTGGGTCTTGCTCTGTCTCCCACGTAAAATTCCAAATGTATCTGTCGCTCAATCTAGTACTTAAGTTGACCTGTACTCATACGTTTATAAATAAAGTTTATGATTATGATTTGCATAACTCTAAATTAAGCAGAAGTTAGTTATTCCGACAAAAATAGTATTAGACATTAGAAAATCCAAAGGCTCATTATAGAACCTGCCTGCCACACCATATTTTCATAACCTAGAGGGCTCTTACCACCAACTGATTTTGAAGTACAGCAAGAACACATGCTCCCAGGTCACGATCTCTCGTTGCCAGCCTGAAAATCCCTCAACTGGCTCCGGACTCAAGTTTGTCACTGCAGAGAAAATTTATGCAAATGGGCAATGCGAGACTCCTTAAAAACTGAATTCGATTGTGGGGCCCCCATTCAGTCCATGGCCCATTTTCTTAGTTTTCCCTTGTGCCCTGTCAACTGTACAAGAGCTGACCTAAACGAAGCCACGAGCACCGCCATAGAAGTGGCCAAATATTATATGAAAAAAGTGTAAACCATAGACACGCAAGAAGAAGAAGATAACCTAGTGGGAGGTTATACTGTCACTTTAGCTCGACATTATTCACAAAAAGGTCGAGTAAAACGTTCGGACGTTACCAAGAGACATGACAGACAGACTTTTAAATTGAGTAGACTTTTAAAAAGAAAGTTAAAAGTTAAAGATAAAGGATTTGTGGCTGTACTGAGACCCTATCATGAAATATTCATGCATATTTAAAGGAGTCATAAGTTTAGATGTTGATTTTCGATATGACAAAGGCCTTTGATACGATCAGAGACAAGATAGTAACATTAGTAATGAATATTGTATTGGATTCGGAAGTTTTGGTTCTATATTGGGAATATTGGATTTGGTGATGCTAATATTTGCATGTTAATTGTTATACGTGATTGAGCAATAAAATAAAAGAGAGCTACTTGCGTGAGTATAAAAATATAGTATGTTCCTCCATGTACAAACCAGCGCTCACGCACACACATGCACATCAAACAATGCTCACCGCTCTCAGTATACTTGTTGCGGCATCGTCCAGTAAGCATTGCCAAAAACAAAAATATCTTTCAGGTGCATCTGCGAGCGTGAGCGCTTTTTTTTTGTACACAGAGCACGGTTTTGTTGGCTTCACTATGATTTTTCGCAGCACATCGTATATAATTTTATGTAATAATTAATTAATTATTATTTTTTATTTTTTTTAGTCCGTGCGTGCACGTTAAGCTGTCGGTCCCAGTTGTCATACGAATATCTATGGCAGTCGTTACGGGTAGTCAGAAGCCTAAAAGTCTGACAACTGGTCTAACCTCCGAATGTCAGTATTACCCAGTAACTGGGTTGCGGGGGTCTGATGGCAGTCGCTCCGTGTAAAATACTGATTTTCAGCCGCATCTGGCTAGACTGGAAGCCGACCCCAATATAATTGGGAAAAGGCTCGGAGGATGATGATGATCGTATATAATTTTTACTATGTATGTGGTCTCAAAATAAAAATTAAACGGCCAACCGGCGAACGTTCCTTGGACGTATTAACTAAGTTTATTGTGAGGGATTTTTAATCATAATTTATTTATTATTTATTATATTCTTTATTGTACATTACACCAAACGAAAACAAAGACAATAGTTTACAGAAACATTAAGTAAGTACAATGGGGGGTGCTGGCCAGAAAACCTCCACGTCTGTCCGACGGCTGCTTGTCCTTCTGGACACGTCTAGAGGGAAAGGCAGTTGTTGGGCCGGTGCACCCTGGGCACGGGCAATATGTCTCCTTTGGACCGGGGGACCTTATTGCCTGTGGCGAATATTCTGGCACGGGAGGGGCCCGATGTGGGCCATTGGGAAGTTGCTCCGCGTGGCCCTCTGACGAAGCAGAGGGCACTGTGGAGGAGCAGGGGCGGGCCTGGTGCGCACTCACCCTGCCACTGGGCAGGCAGCTGTCCTTCCCTGCCCCCGTCAGTCTCGTAATCCCAGGAGTGCCTGCTGAGTAGTGTTCTCGCGCCTCTTGGGACCGAGGGTCTTGGCTTTACCGCCCGGACCACGAGGAAGAACACCTCTATAAAAATTACAGGAGGATGGGCCTGCGAGCAGCAGACTCGGGGTAGTCTGCTGCCCGACCAGCAGCTGGCGTAGTTGGCGCAGCTGGTAAAGGCTCGTGAGGTGAGGGGGCGTGCAGTGTTCCGTGTGCGCCACAGAGGAGGGTGTGGCCGTCGTTAGGCCGCACGGGGAGAAGGGGCTCGCCTGCTTGTGGCGAGCCGGGACCTGTCGGGGGTGGTTGTGTGAATACTCACGGGTTCCCACGCCCCCGGCTAAGGTAGTTGAAGGAACACCGTGGTGGTTTTAGTCGGTAAGAGTCCGACACTGGCTCCGCCTACCCCGGGCGGAGTGCGTTCATGAGGATTTCCCCACGGAAAAAAAAATAAAAAATTAAGTACAATGGGCGGTCTTTGGACCTTTAGACCTTTGGATGGACTAGAAGAATGGGAAAATTTAATAATTTATGCATGCGAAGCGATTCTTATTGATAAAAAATGGTTAGAAACACGTTACTGTTTTTCCAGTAAGTAATATCACGTAATTTTTTATCTACTTTAATTATTTCAGATTTTTCGCTTTACAAACTTCGGAGATAAGGGATCTAGATCTTTTTGTAAATTTTCACCATAAGTCGAAAACTACGTGGAATAAAAGAAAACCTGTTTTGGAATGTGCAAATGAAGCCCTTTTATAATTATGCCACTAATTAGTCCACTTAAACTGAACTAGTAGCCTTAGTTAGATATTTTGACGCCCCGTTTCGGCCCCTTTCGCAAAACATCAACTCAGCCTATCGCAGTCTACTGCTGGACATAGGCCTCTGCCAAGTTGCGCCACAACATTCGGTCCTCTGCCTTCCGCACTTTTTATAGCCACCTTCTTCAGGTCGTTGGTCCACCTGGCGGCGGGCGCCCTACGCTGCGTTTGGTTTGCAACAAGGTTGAAAGAAAGAAAGAAAAAATATTTATTTGCTTCAAAAGTGACGCACAAAATTACCAAAAAATTTAAAAACACAGAACAAATACAGGTACTGAGCCAAGAACTGTGGTAAGATATGCGTCACATCCGCGCAAAACGGCCACCGCTCAGCATATTGCTGTGCCTCATGCACGGAGCAAAGACACAGCGCTGGTTTTCAGCAACAGTCGGCGTCGACACAAATTCACAATGCAATAACGTAGATCAGTGAGGCGTGATGTTGGTAAATAACGATAAAAAATAAATAAGTAAGATTATTATACACATTTTTTTTTTACTGTTGTATTTTATGAACAATAACGGTTGGGTAAGCAATATTAAAAACTATTTCAAATCGATAACATTACTAGTTGCTGATATATGCCACTGTGAGATGGATGGACAGAGTTTTACCATAAGGAGGAGGAGGATACCCTTTCGTTTTTACCTTTTTGGTTCAGAAACCTAAAAAGCGTGGCCTGATAACCATGAACAGTGCTATCCACTTTTACCGTGACAAATGAAAACCCTCTACCCAAAAAGGCTTCAAAACAAATTTTTACATACCTAGTATTTATGTTATGATTACATAGGGCCACTTAGAACTAAATATAACACATACGAGACAAAAACCTTTTCATAATGACTTTCCCATATTATGTTTTCCAAACACGTCTAGCATCCAACCTTTTTATAACCTATCTTTTTTCTTTCTCATCCTATCTCTTTCTGTTTATTCGACGTAATAAAATACCTCTTACATTTCATGACATGTGCAGGAATTCAATATCTCAATCTTGATAAAATAGTACGGTATTGGGTTGGGTGTAAGGCGTTAGATTTGCGTGTTAGATCTCTCAGGCTTTATTATTGGTCATGTTGGGTTATACAGAGAATAAAGACGGAATATTTTAAAAGAGTGTCGAGTTTCTTGGTTCTCTGTTGGTATTTTTATACATATTGAAACAAGTAGACGTGAAGTAGAAGTGATTCAATTATAGAAAAACCGGCCAAGTGTGAGTCGGACTCACGCAGTAAGGGTTCCGTACCACCCATTGACCTGATACGCCATAGAAACTGATTTAATTTACGAGAGTTTATCAAAAGACATCAACGAACGTACGCAAAATGTGAATTTTTGCATCTCTTTCTTACGCAGGTACCACCACATATGTCTATGTTTGCCGTATTTTTAGTATTTGTTGCTAAATTAAATAGTATACACTAAAATCATACCAAATTTGCCGATGATATATATTACCGTTTTAAAGATAGAGCAGGAACAAAATCGTTGAAAAAATGCATGTGCTTGACCCCATTCGGTTTTAGATTTTTTAATTTTTAGTTTTTCTCGTGATAGGAGTCATAGCAACAGAAAATTTCAACTGGCTATCTATTACCGTTCAAAATATACAGCCCTGTGACAGACAGACGGACGGAGGGACAGCGTCGTTTGGCACCCTTTGGGTACAGAACCCTAAAAACAATGTAAATGTCGACTGTAAATAAAACAAAATTTCTTTATTTATTTAACTGATCTAAAGGAAATAGCAAAAACTGAATAAGTCCGCATATCCACATAAATACGAGGGCATAGTGATAAGTCTGGTAAAAATTTAACTAGGAATACATAATTTTTTAAAGTTATTATTAATTTTTCAACATAGTCTCCCCGTAGCTCAATACACTCCATCCAACGTTTCTCCAACTTTTCGATCCCTTCAATATAATGAGATTTTGGAAACCCTTCAAAATAGACATTGGTTTCGTGCATGACTTCTTCATTGGAGCTACATCTTTTCCCAACCAGCAATTTTCTTTTATTCGGCAACAGGATATAGTCGCAGGGGGCTAATCTAAAAATCCGGAGAATGTGGTGGGTGAGAACGTACCTCATAGTGTAAATCATGGAATTTGGCCATGTCAATCGCGCAGGTGTGCACTCGTGCATTGTCTTCTTGGAAAAAGATTTTCTTCTCAGTCAAATGCGGCAATCTTTCCATTAAAACTGTAGAAATGGTCCAATAAATTGGCATAGTATTCGCCGGTAGTCGTTTTACCTTTCTGTATAGATAATAAATGTGGAATATATCACGTGCATCCCCAAAAACTGTGGCCATGACTTTGTTGGTCGATAAAACTGCTTTGGCCTTCTTCGGTGCAGGTTTGCTAGAAGCAATCCACTGTTTCGATTGTTCCTTGGCTTCTGGCATATCGTGGTGGGTCCATGTTTAGTCTACAGTTACGAAATGATGCATAAAAACCGTTTTATCGAGTTGAAACAGCGCTAAACCTGACTCTGGAGTGGTCACACGCATGCGCTTTTGATCCACAGTGAGTAAACGCGGCACTCAACCCGCGGAGACCTTCTTCATGTCTAAATGTTGATGTAAGATATTGCGCACATATGCGTTTGAGATGCTTACTATCTCAACTATCTCTTGAACTTCCACGTTTTGGTCATTTAACACGATGTCATGCATTTTGACGATCATCTCTGGTGTTGAGACCTCAACAGGGTGTCCTGGACGTTCAGCATCACTTGTGCTTGTATGACCACCACGAATATTGGTAAACCACTTATTAATAATTTTGATCGACGGAGCGGAGTCCCCATAATATTTGTCTATCTTTTGTTTTATTTCTGTAATAGTGTTTTTACGCAAAAAATAAAGTTCATCAATAAGAATCATCACATGAAATTCAATTTTCTCCATATTTGCGAAAACGTAATGTAGTGTTTTTCTTTAAAGGCTTTCAAAAAAAAAAAAAACTGACGGATTTGGCTGAAAATTAACATTTAACCTTCTAAACGAGTTGTAAATAAATAATAATAAATATAATAATAAATATTTTTGGGACATTTTTACACAGCACTATCTAGTCCCAAACTAAGCAGAGCTTGTACTATGGGTACTAGAAAATGGATATAATATACTTATATACTTTTTTTTTTTTTTTTTTTTGTAAATACATACTTATAATACATAAGAAACACCCAGAACAACACAAACACTCATATTCATCACACAAATATTTGTGTCCTGTGGGAATCGAACCCACGACCTCGTGATCAGCAGTCCGACACTCGAACCACTAGACCACAGAGGTTGTCATTTTCAAATAAAAGGGTAATATTCAATTTGCGATAACTTTATTCCTATGTTGATTTTTACCAGACTTATCACTCTGCCTTAGTAAAACTGTTGGTTGGATAAATGTTTAGAGAATGTTTAGAACGCAAAGTCGCTGTTTAACTTAAGTAAGTCATTTTGATGATACCGAAAAAACACCAATACTAAGAAATATCTCCCAAAAGTAGGTACCTATCTCCACAAAAATTCTGTACACAAAATATTCTGGAACAATTCTGTATACTATACAAATAACTTCATAACGTTGCTTACATTTCTACAATCGTAGGCGTTGGGATACACTTCACAATGCCAACATTATTTTGTTTCGAGAGCACGACATATTAATAATTCCTTTATATCTTGAAACCACGACCTTAAATAAGAAGGCATTCACGGAGAACGTTCAATGATTGCAAATGAATGTTCTTGTTATCCTTCTCCCACGTCAATTTTCGGGAGTGAATGAAAGAGACGGCAGTGAGTGATAATGCCTCGTATGAAATCGATTCTAAATCCACGTAGGAATATTCGTCTTATACGGTATATTCTTACTCAAACATTTATCTGCTTTTCGTTTTGGGTTTGGTGCTACTTTGAAAATTTCATCACTTTCTGCACATTCGAAGAAAATAAAAATATTTCACAATTTAGTAGTAGTAGAGCTCCTTTCTGAATGAGCTCGTCCGGGAAAGTACTACCACCGAACCTACATCTCCACCAAATAGTAATGCTTGCATTGCTGGGTTTCGGTCTGAAGGGTACGGGTGCCGGTGAAATTACAATCACATGAGACTTTCCATCTTCATGTCTCAGTTTGGCGAACCGACTTGCGGTACGATTTAGGCAACAGCCGGTAGTATTGAAGTTGTTATGGGCAAAGGTAACCGCTTAAAATCAGGTGGGCCTTTAGCTCGTTTTGACATACTATTAAAAAAAAAAAAATGATAATGTTGAAGCAAACTTGTGCTCAAAATAGTTTGATTTCTAACACAACATGAAGAAAGGAAGTAGTTGTGATCAAGATGGTCATAACTAAAAATGCATCCCTTAGATCTTGTTTGGAAAGCTATTAGGTATTTATATCAGAGTAATAATTATTTCTTGCCATACTAATAATTTGTCTTGTTGCTATCGTCAAGTCTGCAGTGCTCAAACAAGTGTACAGCAATACAAATAAATAATGAGACCAATTTACTGTTTCCTAAGATAAAATTCATAAAAAAATACAGTTAAGATTCAAAGATTTGTAGAATACAGACTGAAATTATAATCGCTTAATTTTCGAAAAGGAGTCATTGTACTCATCATTATGAACAACTTTTACCATGGAACCAACCCTGAAATCGCGGGAAAAAAAATCAGTTGGTCCCTAAATTTCTGTTCACTTAAATCGATGAAATGTAGGTACCACCTGTTTTTTTTTTCGCAATTTCAGGGTTCGGAATTAAGCGATTAAAATTTCAGCATGTATATCACAACTTAGAACTACGTACTACTAGTGTGGTTTAAATACACAGAAAAAACCGTGAGAGACTAAATAAAACACTTTTGGTTAGTAAGTAGTAAATGTAAGTAAAACTTTTCTAAATGCGTATGATATGGTAACGCGGGGGTCTACTATTTCATATGCTTTTAAATTGGAGCTATTTATATTCAAGAGGCGGACGAAAACATTCCCCAAAGCCGTGACACTCCGACCACTTTTATTATTTATTTCGTGTTACATCAGCCACAGAATTTCCAATGCTACTCAAAGAACGCTCCTGATTATAGTAGAATATGCTTATTGAATTTTGTAGGTACACGTCAGATTCACTTGGAATTTATTCTAGGTTGTCTCCAGTTTCTTTGTCAGACATTTCGTCTAAAACGTGGGGTGTTTACGAAGAAGGTAGTTTGGTTTTAGTTACGTGTGTTTCATCTTTAGGATTTCCGTAATCCTTGGTACCTACTACGAAAGTTACTGTTCTTTTAATTTTTTTAAACCTTTTTTAGCCTAATGTAAGCTAAAGGAAACCATCTTGTTTCTTTTAAATTGCACTTATCTCTTTTTAACTTACATTATTATACAAATAAAGTAATGGGAATATTATTGTATCGTTATCGAATCGAAACTTACAGCTTTTTATTACGAGTGGAAATTATCATGGATACTCTCCGCATGGGAAATATTAATGTCCAGCCGCATATTTTTTCCCTTGGGGAAATCTTCATGGACGCACTCCGCTCGGAGTAGGCGCAGTCAGTGTTGGTCTCTTAATACCGACTAAAACCCCCACGGTGTTCCTTCAACTACCATAGCCGGGGGCGTGGGAACCCGTGAGTATTCACACACCCACCCCCGATAGGTCCCGGCCCGCCACAAGCAGGCGAGCTCCTTCTCCCCATGCGGCCCAACGTTGGCCGCACCCTCCTAGGCGGCGCACACGAAACATTGCACGCCACCTCTCCTCACGGGTTTTTACCAGCTACGCCAGCTGCGCCAACTACGCCAGCTGTGCCAGCTACGCCAGCTATGTCAGCTAGCCAACTATGCACAGCCGCATCTGGTAAGACTGGATCCGACCCCAACGTAGTTGGAAAAAAGGCGAGGAGGATGATGACCCTCCGCCTGGGAAAGTCTGAGAGGAATATTGGGCCTTACTGACTCAAACCATACTGCGACCTCCACATAAAATACGTCACTCTGGGAAATGCAATGGATCGCATCGTGCCCCTCTAGTGCTTTCTAGTGCGTTTGGCACATTCCAGAAAAACAATATTTAATCAAATGTGCCTAATATTGTTTTTCCTTTAAGTCAGTCAAGTTTGTTCCATGCTTTACTGATTATATTATTCTCCTTTTGTGATACTTTATCAGTTATCAACTCGGTAAGTGGATTTTCATAAATCACATGTGTATTTTTTGACAATAGTGAATATTCTTGACAAACGTTCCAACTATAGTTACTAAAGTTTCTACCACAAATTCATGATCTTAACTCCAAGCTGAATTTAATATAACTACCTAAATAATTTTGCTTCTAAACAGTTTGTGTGTGCTTGGCTGTAGTTTGTCTAATTTAGGGCTGCAACTGAAAATTGGCTAGAACTACACGCAGTCTGGCTGTCTTCCTAAAAGCAAAGCCTGGGTGTGTGGTGTGGTATTTGAAATATATGAGCTTATGTACTTAGCTGTAAGGAGTTTCGTCTTTAGCTTGCTTGTGTGAAAAGTTTATCTTTAAAACTATTTTAGAGCGATAATATATTAAGATTAGAGTTAATATTTTTATTTTATGAGTACCATACTTCACTTTAATTAGAATGAATACCTATATGGTTTTCATAATATTATAATAACATAAAGATGGAGTTGTACTGATAGCCAAATATTTCTTGTTAACATAGTGAATTTCTTTAGATATAATTTTCTGAATACCATGTTATGAGGCAAACGTTAAGCAAAATCTACTGAATTGTACGGCAAAGAAGCCTCAATATATCAATATCGAGATTAGTTTTACTAAGGTTAATCTCTCAAAGATCTTCCTCTTTCGATTCCGGATAATAATTTTATTGGCAATTGAGGCGTAACAAGCAAATCTATCGGAAGAAACCCTCACATACACGGACCGACCCAAATTCTCCTCTGCTTAGAATTTTTCTTTGGTCCAAGTGACAGGTTCCTGTCACTGAAGGTTAATAGAAAAGGAATTTTATGTCATTGGGTAAATAGAAATATCAATGTTGGGATTTGTCGTGTTTGACAAAATATCATCTCGTATGTTGTCTTCAGTTTACTCATCCATTATACAAAGCATTTTGTAGATAAAAAAAAATTTACATTTATACATCGCCATCTAGTCGCAAACTAAGCAGAGCTTGTACTATGGGTACTACACAATGGATATAATATTTATAAACTTTTTTTTGTAAATACATACTGTTAATACCTAAGAAACACCCAGACAAACACCAACACACAAATATTTGTGTCCTGTGGGAATCAAACCCACGACCTCGTTATCAGCAGTCCGCCACTCGAACAACTAGACCATAGAGGAGTCTCCATCTAGGATTTTATGTTCGGCAGGAGCTGCAATAACTGTGAGTGGTTTTGGATGATTTTCTTTAGTACAAAAATATTTAACTTTCACATCGAATGTAATTGTAGTTGCTGCGCGTTTTTCTTTATTAATATCAGTCTTTATATCATAATTACCTATTGGCTCAAAGAAAATCTAAAATCTTTTATGTTTTCCGCGCTTGTTTCATAGCTTAGAACCGGCTTAACGCATGTATTGTTTGGTACGATACAAATCCCTATAGGAACTAGTCTCACAGGCAGTGCATTGTGCACTATTCGAGATGTCTGGCTGAGTGTGCAAGCAAATCTATCGGAACAAACAAGATCGAGGATGCACGCTCTGGGTGAATTAAATAAGTAGTGTGTCATTTACATATATTGTTTTGGCCCCTTATTATTATTATTATTATCAGCCTGTAGTGTCCCACTGCAGGGCAAAGGCCTCCCTTCCCTTTTTCCACTTGTCCCTGTCTTTTGCCTTCTGGGGCCAATCCTTCAGACAGGAGTCAAGTTCCTTCATGGTCCTTGCATGTTCGTATTGTGTATAATATTAAAGTAAGTAAGGGGCTCGTGGCTAAGTAGCAAGCGTGTGGATTGTACGATCTGCAAGGTTAAGCTGCACTAGCCACGGTCAGTCTGTGGATGGGTGACCGTTTCGTTACACATCGAGATACCTTCGTGCCTCGGAGACCACGTAAAGCCGTCGGTCCTGCACCTGATCTCTCTCCGGTCGTGTCGAATTGCCGTCCCATCGGATTATGAGAGTGAGGGAATAGAGAGTGCACCTGTGTTTGCGCACACACTTGTGCACTATAATATGTCCCGTGCAGATGGCTAGTCCCCATTGAGATTGGCCGCCGTGACCGAAATTCGGCAGGGAGGACATTATTATTAATATTAAAGTGTAAATGGTATTTTAAGTGGTGAAAGGGAGATTAAATCTTCATCTAATACTGAAAATAGCTCATGCCATGGGATAAAGATTAGCCAGTCAGCAGGTAGGTAGCAAGGCTGACTATCCAGGGTGCGCCGGACGATCATTTATATGTCGTCACTCGTGGAGCCTCCACGCCTCTTTAATGCATCCCGAATTAAGATAAATTTGAGTACATAAAGCTTTCACCGCTTGGTATGAACTTTACAATATGTCGCCAGTTTCACTTGTATGCAAATTACTGCTTTTTAGAGTTCCGTACCCGAAGGGTTCCAAACGGGACCCTATTACTCTTGCTACGATCTCCGTTCGTCCGTCCATCCATCTGTCTGCTACAGGACTGTATCTTTTGAACGGTAATAGGTGGCTGGTTGAAATTTTCTCAGAATATGTGTTGCTATGAGGTGTATTACGACAAATACTAAAAACAAAAAAAAATTGACATAGTAACTAAAGGTTTGCAGGATGCTGAATTAGATAAAAAATACTTATTAAGACTGTCAGAACGTTTAGACTGATTTAATTCTGAACTTGTCACTAAAACAAGTTGCGAACATTTTAAATATAACTTTTTTTTGTAAATCTTTCTTTATCTCGAATAAAAACCAATAGAGACACGAAATTAATTAAATAAATAACGTTTCAGACAAATATTATCCAGACTTTATTTGATCTACAATACTTAATAGAACAATTCTTCTTTTCGTCTCAGATATTTTTGGCTTATTGCCAGTGTTTCCATTGCTAAAGAGGTCTAGGAGATTATTAGTTTTTACGTTTTGTTAAAGTACCAACCAATTTTAATGCATTTGACTTACTTTTAATTTGGCTCTGATTTATGAAAAGGATTTTGAAAAGTTTTGTTAAAACGTAAAATATGAAAAACTGGCCAAGTGCGAGTCGTACCCACGCAGTAAGGGTTCCGTACCACCCATTGACCTGATACCCCATAGAAACTGGATTAGTTTACGAGAGGTCATCAAAAGACATCGACACACCGTGCGCGAAATATGAATTTTTACATCTCTTTCTTACGCAGGTACCACCACATATGTATATGTTTACCACATTTTTAGTATTGTTGGTAAACTACATAGTTATCCACTATAATCATACAAAGTTGAACGCTGGTATGTATTACCGTTTTGAAGAAAGAGCAGGAACAATGGTTTCGAGGTTTACAAGAACCTTTGGTTTTAGACTTTTAATTTTTAGTATTTATCATTTTAGTGTCAGGATTAACGGCGCCTACTCTGACTGGTTCAGCATCGATAAGGGTGTGAGACAGGGATGTGTAGCGTCGCCGTAGCTATTCAATCTATGGGGTGCTGGCCAGAAAACCTCCACGTGTGCCTGACGGCTGCTTGTCCTTCTGGACACGTCTGGAGGGATCGGCAGTTGTTTGGCCGGTGCATCCTGGGCACGGGCAATAAAATCCTGCCGAGGGATTAACCTTCGGGGGATTTTATTGCCTGTGGCGAATATTCTGGCGCGGGAGGGGCCCGTTCTGGGCCAGTAGGGAGTTGCTCCACGTGTCCCTCTGATATCAGCAGAGGGCACAGTGGAGGAGCAGGGGCGGGCCCGGTGTGCACTCACCCTGCCACTGGGCAGGCAGCGGGGGGACTGTCTTTCCCTGCCCCCGTCGATCTCGTTACCCCAGGAGTGCCCGCTGAGTAGTGTTCTCGCGCCTCTTGGGACCGAGGGTCTTGGCTTCACCGCCCGGACCGCGAGGAAGAAAACCTCTATAAAAAATTACGGGAGGTAGGGCCTGCGAGCAGCAGACTCGGGGTAGTCTGCTGCCCGACCAGCAGCTGGCGTAGCTGGCACAGCCGGCGTAGTTGGCGCAGCTGGTAAAGGCCCATGAGATGAGGTGGCGTGCAGTGTTCCGTGTGCGCCGCCTAGGAGGGTGCGGCTGACTTTAGGCCGCACGGGGAGAAGGGGCTCGCCTGCTTGTGGCGGGCCAGGACCTGTCGGGGGTGGTTGTGTGAATACTCACGGGTTCCCACGCCCCCGGCTAAGGTAGTTGAAGGAACACCGTGGTGGTTTTAGTCGGTAAGAGTCCGACACTGGCTCCGCCTACCCCGGGCGGAGTGCGTCCATGAGGATTTCCCCACGGAAAAAAAAAAAAAAAAAAAGCTATTCAATCTATTCATGGACAGTTGTTTGAAAGATTTGAAAGAGAGTGAAAATGGTTTAGAAATGAATGGGTTACTTGTCAAATGTCTCCTCTATGCCGATGATCAAGTTATCCTTGCATCGTCGGAGGGGGAGTTACAGAAGATGGTAACAATTATGGATGGTGCTTTGAAGAGTAAAGGAATGAAAGTTAATGTTAGTAAGACAAAAGTTTTGGTTTTTGAAAAGGAAGAAGTTATGACAGAGTGCAATATTTTGATAGGTGACGAAAAGGTGGAACAAGTGAAAGATTTTGTATACCTGGGTTCCATGTTTACGAGAGATGGCAAGCATGTGAAGGACATTGAAAGGAGAGTGAGTGCTGGTAATCAGGTGAATGGGGCACTACACACCTTCATGAACAGCCGCAAAGTGTCGGAAAAGGCACGGCTGGCTGTTCATGGGGGAGTGTTAGTGCCTACACTTATGTATGGTAGTGAAAGTTGGGTATGGCAGAAGAAACATGAAAGCAGAATAAATGCAGTAGAAATGAGAGCTTTGAGAAGTATGTGTGGTGTAACTTTGAGAGATAAAGTAAGGAATAACATGATAAGGGAGCGTTGTGGAGTGAAAGAAGATGTAGTGACAAAGATTGAGAAAGGTATGTTAAGATGGTTTGGACATATAGAGAGGATGGACGAGAGGAGATTGACGAAACAAGTATACGAAGCGAGTGTGGATGGAAGAGTTGGAAGGGGACGACCTCGGCGAACGTATCGCGATCAAATCGCGGATGTTCTCAAAAAATGCCAGGTTAAGAGTTCTCTAAACCGACGAGCATGCATGACGAGGTTAATGGACGTAGATGAAGCGAAAGAGGTGTGTCAGGATCGTAGCAGGTGGAAATCCATAGTCTCTGCCTACCCCAATGGGAAACAGGCGTGATAATATGTATGTATGTATGTATCATTTTAGGGGTCATAGCAACACATATTCTGAGAAAATTTCAACCGGATACCTATTACCGTTCAAAAGATACAGCCCTTTGACAGACAGACGAACGGACGGACGGACAGCGTAGCGAGGGTAAAAGGGTCCTATAGGGTCCCTTTGTGTACGAAACCCTAAAAAATAACTATACTTGATAAAAAATTAACAGGATTTAACGTTTTTAATTTAATTCCAAACACTGAAAGACCGAAAGTTAATTCAATGTAAAATTAGAAGCTAATACGGTTTAAAGGGACAACGGTACGTGAGGAAAGGCCCTTTCCCATATTTTTATATTAGCCCTTGAATATTGGACGGACAAAATTAGGGCCACTGAGAAATTTAGGGCCCTCGTAAACTGAAGTATAACAGGGGATATAGCTGATAGAATTGAAAATTGTAACGAAGTTTTAGATGTTTGTAATACTTGGAGTGTATCTCTAAAATATATAAAGTACGAAAAGAGAGCTATAAATCTATAATTTTATAGTGAAATTGATTTCATCATTTGAAATCAAATCATTTCAGCCGAAAGACGTCCACTGCTGGACAAAGGCCTCCCCCAAAGGGGGGGGGGAAAGCCATAATCGCCACGCTTGGCAGGTGGGTTGGCGATCGAAATTGGTTGGTTAAATACTCAGAGAACGCTGCTGCCCATCCTCTGGTGAATCCCTTAGTCGCCTTTTACGACACCCATGAGAAAAGATAGGGTAGTGTTATTCTTTATGTCCGGCACCATACGGAAATTGATTTACTTTACTTCATTTGTGCCAATTTCCAAATCAGGCTTTAGCGTTCAAATACCTATATTTTCTATCTCTACTTAAGTTGCTCAAAAATATACCAATATTTTCTTTTTGGTTTGCACCATTATGTTACCTTGCTTCTTCCATTTTCCAGAGCACATGCGCTCATTATTTGTTCGGTTTGGATTACAGTCGACTGCATGACAGTGACACTTTAATTCGAAAATCGCTCTTGCTGCTTACGAAATAAAGATGCTGTCAATGTCAAAGTGTTACCACTAACGTGCGGTCGACCGTACGTAGGTACCTAAGAACTCACGATAAACTTAAATTTGGTGATGCAGTTAAATTTTAGAATTTACAAATTTGATGTTGCAGGTAAATTCTAGAATGTAGCAGGAACATCAAATTCAGTTTAATAACTGAACCATGTTGAATTATGAGAATTAGAATTTTAACTTTGTTTACGTCAAACCTTGCTTTATCAATAGGATGCCTTACTGGACGCATCATTGCAAACGTTCATTATTTAATTTCATGAAATTCTATGTGAAACAAGATTCATGTATTGAATAGATGAGTATTATTTTTTATAAACATTAGTGCATGCTGTTGAGTAAATCCTATAGGTAATATAAATTGTACCTGGCATGATAAAAAAGAATTGTTAGTTTCGAAATATCCTATCATGGAAATGTCACTTGGTTACAAAACAAAATCACGTAAAGCTGGTTGCTATTAAAATATATCTCCCGAAATAGCTTGCTAACTGAAATCGGGTTAGCTTCTTTTAGCAAGGTATAGTTGCATGCGGACAATCAGGGAGCGATTGCATTATCAAGAGATCCAGTCTTCCATGCCCGCAGTAAGCACATTAGTATCAAGTATCACTTTAAAAATATCGTGCTCCGATATATCCCAACAGATTTGATGCTTGGTGATATATTAACTAAACCCCTGCCTAAGCAGAAACATTATTTTTGTATGGATGGTTTAGGGGTTACTTAGTTTTTATATTCCCATGTATTTTGGAGTGCTGTTTTGTTTTACCTTGTTAGTTTAAGTTTTGTAAGAGCTGTTGTGTTTACGAGGTACAATTTAAGGGAGCGTGTTGAGTAAATCCTATAGGTAATATAAATTGTACCTGGCATGATAAAAAAGAATTGTTAGTTTCGAAATATCCTATCATGAAAATGTCACTTGGTTACAAAACAAAAACACGTAAAACTGGTTGCTATTAAAAGATATCTCCCGAATAATATTTTTATTTCCATAGCTGTACGCTGATGTCTAGCTGTTACGCTACACATGCTTCAATCATGTTTCTTTTATCATGCTTCTTCAAGTACTAAGTATTTTTATTAAATTATTACCTTTGATATTATAGGTGAATACATACCAGTCAAATTAGAAATGAGGAGATTCGCAGGAGAACGAAAGTAACCGTCATAGCCCGAAGAATTGCCAAACTTACCTAAGTGGCAGTGGGCGGGACATATTGCTCGCAGAACGGATGGCCGATGGGGCAGTGAAGTTCTGGAGTGGCAACCGCGTACTGGAAGGCGAAGCGTGGGTAGGCCCCCCACAAAAGTTAACCGACGACCTGGTGAAGGTCGCAGGAATCCGCTGGATGCGGAAAGTGCAGGACCGGTCGTTGTGGCGATGCGTGGGGGAGGCCTATGTCTAGCAGTGGACGTCTTTCGGCTGATATTATGATGATGATATGATACATACCAGTGATAACTTCTATTCGGTATCCAGTATCCTTAACTTTATTCGGGCCCTTTTTCCAATTATGTTGGGGTTTAATTCCAGTCGAACCAGATGCGGCTGAACATCAGTATTTAATACGAAGAAACTATCATCAGCCCTCCGCAATTAAGTATCTTCATAACCCTATAACATCGCATATATCTGTTTTTATTACAATTACTGAAACAATAATTTCCCGGCGCCATATTTTCATACCGTTTCCAAACAACTAATTCCTCATAATTTATTTTTCATCTGATACATAACTTTGCGTAAATTTCGACTCTAACGGCTTACTATAAGGTTGAAATGAAATATGTGAGGCAATAACGTTTGTTAACATAAGAACCACCGATAGAGAAGATTTACTGAGGTCGAATGTGGACCCTTTAAACAAGGGGTTGTAAAAGAACAACCGTGTGGCAATTGCGAGTGTTGGTCCGTATAAATCGCTCCAATAAAACATTATGGTGTAGTGTTGGCCTCTGCTTCAATAAAAACTCAAACATTCCAGAACGTTAAATGTTCGTTCCTTCATGAATCATTCATTTTTCAAAAAATTAGGGAAATAGTTCTTGAATCTAAAATCATGCATGAATATTGTTCTGAAATTCGGGCCATAGAAATACACTGACTATTACTGGTTAAATAAATCGCTTCTGTATCTTCATTAAAATAAAGCCCTACCTATGCCACCTACTGCGAAATATCTTAGCATAGTATCATAAATGATAATAATTCGTTATTTCAGTTAACTTCGACCCATACAAAAACAAAATCTCAAATAAAACCAATTAGTACGAGAGCCAATTGTAAAAAAGTCTTCAAATAACGATTTTCGTGGGACCTAGTTCCGCCATACGGACAACTGGTATGTACTTATTCGGCATGTTTTCCTGAACACAAAAAGTGTGGTAGTCACTTCCTAGGTGTATAGGGGGGGGAGCTATGACGCAGCAAAGATGGCGGCCGGGCTATTCTGTTTAGCGATATTTCTAGATAACTACTGGACCGATTCTCATAAATAAGGTGTCAAATGAAAGAACATACAATTCACATTATTTCATTTCATAAATTTGTTCATGTGAAGCCAATACCAACAGAATATTAACAAAAAACTACATTTTGAAAAATAAAACTGCTTTTAATATTTAAATAGCTCGGTAACCGTCAGGATTATGGAAATCGCGTTAAAGTAAACAGTATTGCTTATTTTTATCATCTTTCTAATGAACTTTAAATCAATACAATCGAGTAATAAATAACGGAGCTACAGTCGTTTAAGTGAGCGTCGGTAGCGCCGAGCTGACGACGGTAGCCAAGCCCTTGGTACGAATACTCTCGAATTGAGTACAGCTTCTAACTCGAAATGTGGTTCTATCCGGCAGAAAGCATGAAACTTGGCATGTATGTAGCTTTCATATTATGTGCTTCAATTTATAAGTAGAAACACGTCGAAAAATATTTTTCCCCCCTCTCCCCTTCCTTTGTGTCCCCAATCGTAGTTTTTTTAATTTTCTATGAAAACGGTTAATGTTTAGAGAAAACGGTCAAAGACCAATATATTTTTCATTAAATTATCTACAATATTGTCATTAGATGTATGTTAATAGGACTTATGGTTTTCCAAATAAGCTTCATTGGTGTAAATACAGGGTTTCAAGCAATTTATTGAAACTTCCCATCAAGTCCAGTTAAAATTTTATGTATTTTTATTTATGACTTATGTATATGCATATGTTTGTGTAGCAATCTCTCCGGCCCTTATAACAGGCCGGTGTAGCGAAGCCTACGTAGATATCAAACTGTAATGCAGCTGTGACAGGAACATTTCGTCAACCCCTTTACGGAAGCTGAGTTTTCCTTATCCGTACTCCATAGTAGAGTCTAAACTCCATCTTCTTTCTTTCGTCCCCAGTCCTTGAAGTTAGGATATTCAGGGGTTGCTAATTACTATCAAGCTTTGACCCCAGATCAATCCCGCCTATTAACATGCTCCTTTCGTATGCCGTAAAAGAGTGGCAAATGTTGTCGACAGCTTATCCATCTGCACGGCGTTATTTATCAAGGGAAGGGCTTTCACTTGATAAATAACGCCTTTCTTGCTTGGTCTTTGACGTCGCTTGTGTTGTCGTAAGTCACGATATCATATCTTGCCAAAAGATCACTTCTCCTCCACTGGCACCTCGGATACCTTGGACCGTGTTTAGAGGGCACTGCTCTACTTACATACATGATAAATAAGAGGGTGGTCACTGGCAAGGGGAGACCTAGTTCTTGAAAAGTACCAGTCTTGCCAGTGACCACTGCTAGTGGTAACCAGCAGTGACGGAGTAATAACTCTACCGAGTCAACAACGCAAGTCAAGTGAAGTAGGTAAGCACTAGGTACTTAAGTGTTTAAGTGACGAAATATAATAACAAACGACTTCACTTGAGAATTTCGTTTGATCATTGAATATGACACAAAACATAGCTTGTGTCTTGTGTGCACCAACCTACTACGTACTTACTGTGGATCCGCACAAATAATTTTCCCCACGATAAATCATTATGCTTCTCCTTTGTGTTGCTTTACCTATAAGTAAATTTTGCTGTGCTTTTTTTATAACATTGGAGGGCAAACGAGCAAGCGGGTCACCTGATGGTATGCAATCTCTGCCACCTATGGACATTCGCTTCACCAGGCGAGTCGCCGATGCGTTGCCGACCTTTTAAAAAGACGTATGCTTTTTTCTTGAAGGCTTCCATGTCGAATTTGTTCGGGAAAATCGCTGACGTAAGTTTGTACCACAGTTTTGCTGTACGATGCAAAAAATGGCGTGTGAAATGTACAGTAGTAGAACGCCAACCATCAAGATGGTGAGGATGGAATTTAGATTTATGGCGGGTGGTACGATAGTGTAAGTCGGCGGCATAGAACTCGCCTTGCCAGCGACCACCCTCATATTTATCATGTATGTACTTAAGTGGACTAGTGTCAGTGATCAGTGGTACTTACCTACTTCACTTAACTTCCGTTGTTGACCCGGTAGAGTTATTACTCCGCCACTGCTGGACACCACTAGCAGTGACGGAGTAATAACTCTACTGGGTTCTTTTCAAGAACTAGGACTCACCTTGTCAGCGACCACCCTCTTATTTATCATGTATGTATGTAGACCAGTGTCCCCTAAACACGGTCAAAGGTATCCGAGGTGCCAGTGGTGGTAGTTAGTGGAGGAGAAGCGATCTTTTGGCGAGATATGATATCGTGACTTACGACAACATAAGCGACATGGAATACCAAGCAAAGAAGGCGTTATTTATCAAGGGAAGGGCTATGCGGATGGATAAGCTGCCGACAACATTTGCCACTCTTCTACGGCAAACGAAACGAGCATGTTTACAGGCGGGATTGATCTGGGGTCAAAGCTTGATAGCAATTAGCAACCCCTGAATATCCTAACTTCAAGGACTGGGAACGGAAGAAAGAAGATAGTGTTTGGACTCCATTATGGAGTACGGAAAAGGAAACCTCAGCTACCGTAAAGGGGTTGACGAAATGTTCCTGTCACAGCTGCATTACAGTTTGATATCTACGTAGGCTTCGCTACACTGGCCTGTTATAAGTGCAAGAGAGATTGCTACACAAACATATGCATATGCATAAGTCATATTTAAAATACATAAAATTTTAACTGGACTTGATGGGAAGTTTCAATAAATAAATAAATATCTTTGGGACATCTTTACACAGCACTAACCAGTCCCAAACTAAGCAGAGCTTGTGCTATGGGTACTAGACAATGGATATAATACTTATATACATTTTTTTTTGTAAATACATAGGTACTTATAATACATAAGCAACACCCAGACCAACACAAACACTTATGTTCATCACACAAATATTTATGTCCTGTGGGAATCGAACCCACGACCTCGTTATCAACAGTCCAAAGCTCGAACCACTAGACCACAGAGGTCATCAATATAAATAAAATAAATTGCTTGAATCCCTGTATTTACACCAATGAATGTAAGCTTATTTGGAAAACCATAAGTCCTATCAACATATATCCAATGACAATATTGTGGATAATTTAATGAAAAATATATTGGTATTTGACTGTTTTCTCGAAACATTAACCGTTTTTAAAGAAAATTAAAAAATCACGATTGGAGACACAAAGGAAGGGGAGAGGGGGGAAACAATCCTTTTTCGACGTGTTTCTACTTATAAATTGAAGCACATAATATATAAGCTATATGCATGCCAAGTTTCATGCTTTCTGCCGAATAGGACCGTATTTTGAGTTAAGAAGCTGTACTCAATTCGAGATTATTCGTACCAAGGGCTCGGCTACCGTCGTCAGCTCGGCGCTACCGACGCTCAGTAGCTCCGTTATTTATTACTCGATTGTATTGATTTAAGCTTCATTAGAAAGATGATAAAAATAGCAATACGGTTCACTTTAACGTGATTTCCATAATCTTGACGGTTACCGAGCTATTTACATATTAATAGGAGTTTTATTTTTCAAAATGTAGTTTTTTGTTAATATTTCTGTTGGTATTGGCTTCACATGAACAAATTTAGGAAATGAAATAATGTGAATTGTATGTTCTTTCATTTGACACCTTATTTATGAGAATCGGTCCAGTAGTTATATAGAAATATCGCTAAACAGAATAGCCCGGCCGCCATCTTTGCTGCGTCATAGCTACCCCCCATACCCCTAGGAAGTGACTACCGCACTTTTTGTGTTCAGGAAAACATGCCGGATAAGTACATACCAGTTGTCCATATGGCGGAACTAGGTCCCACGGAAGTGTCGGAAATCTCAATTGGCACCCGTACTAAATCTGTTATACACTAATACATAAAAAATATTACAATTTTAAATCTATGACTACGTAAAGTTGGCCACGGATTGCGCTATTTTGCACAGTTTAACCATGGATAGTAAAACTGTGGTATCGTGGTGTCATATAGCCTTTCGGCCAAAATTCCTCTTTCAAAAAGGTCTCCAGATATTTAGTCGGAATCTGCACCACAAAAGACTTGAAGTTAACTTTGTAGCGTAACTCCAACTTCTCATCCTTCAAGTTGAATTTGTACTGCACTCGTATAGGTACCTACAATTTTATACCTTTAAAGTTTGTGGACAAAATTGCTTTCAGAGTCATTTTAAGTGACCAGTTTGATATTACCAATACGAAGACTGATACAATAGATGAAAGGTTAAAGATTGTTCCTATATACATAAAGTTTTCATCATTTCTAATTAATCCTACTGCTATAAATACGCTAAAAGCTACTGTAATTCTAGCTGAGAGAAGAGAGTGTTCACTTACCAGCTTACATGCATGACTGAGTTTCTTCTTTGAATCGGTCCAATGGATGTTTAGAAGCAGAAGATAGTGTACAAAATTTTAGGCTGTGATTTAATGCAGCAGTACTATTTTGTAAGTACTTACGTAGTAGTAAGCTTATTTTTGCATCCGCAGTGAAAAGTAGTAAAAATAATAAGAGTTAGAGAGTTTCACTGCGGATTTAGAAGAAAGCTTAACATTGAAGTCTTAGAGAACAGCCACGCTGCACTGCTTACGATTGAAAACGGTAAATTGAAGCCTGAAATAATGAATTCATAGGTATTGATAAATTTACCAAAAATGTGGTTTCTATTTTAATATCATGTACTATTTACAATAAAAAGAATGAATCTGGAACAAAAATTTAAACACAAAACGTAATCCGAATTCTCAAGAATCTGTCGAATTCCAATCGAATTGTTTAACAAAAAGAAAATTGCCTTTGCCTAATCGGAAAAGACTTTTTGGCGATCATTAAACCTTAAAGCAGGCCGCCCAATATTATATCTCATTGTGCAAATAACAATTTCAATTATAAAAGTATTTATTCAGAAAGAGAAATGTAATAGGCTATTAGTTTATTCCCTAGATGGTGGTATCTCCTAAGCTCATTTGAATTGTTTATTAGATGGAAATATAAATTACCTATTCTTAAAAATGTTAGAAGAAAAATGTTCATTTCTTTTGTGGTACTCGCGGGGTTGGGATAAACAATGCGTAACTCTCAAGCTAACAAAACATTTTCTTAAATATCTATTCAATCTTTTTGTTTTATTTATTTATTTATTTATTTATATATGCTTTATTGTACACCATAAAAGACATTACATTGAATATGCATTTAAACTATTGTACAAATGGCGGCCTTATCGCGATCAGCGATTTCTTCCAGGCAACCTTAGGATGGACAAGAATGAACTGGACAGAAAATGGGGTTGTCAGATGTGCAATTTCGATACATAATTTAGTAATAAAATAAAATACTATACTACTACTATAAAATAACAACAAAAATATATTCTATAAATCCTAATACATAAATACTATATGCATATATACATATAAATAATAAGCAACGGTAAAGTAATTAAAAACGACCACATACAGGAGAAGAAACATGTTCATAGCGACAAATAATGCTCCTTCACAAGCCTCTTAAACACTGGCAGCGATTGCGCTCTTCTAATAGGCACTGGCAATGCATTCCACAAACGAGCAGCCTGAACCGTAAAGGATTTGTCAAAAAATGTTGTGGAATGCATTGGCATTTTCAGCCTTAAATTATTTGATGACCTAAGGAATAGCGTGTGAGTGTTGCAGAGGAATTCCAAACGTTTCTTCAGGTAAAGGGGAGTAGAAGGAGAGAAAAGCACGTTATAGAGAAGATAAAGAATATGAGCATTCCGACGAAGGCGAATAGGTAACCACTTGAGCTTAACGCGGAAATCAGAAACATGGTCATATTTGCGCAAACCAAATATGAACCTAATGCAGAAATTTTGAAGCCGCTCAAGTTTATTAAGTTGGTCTTCTGTAAGATCGAGATAGCTGACATCAGCATAATCAAGGATGGGAAGAAGGAGAGATTGTGCAAGCGCAGTCTTGGTGGTAGTCGGTAAGAAATTCCGGAGTCTTTTTAAAGACCCAGCAGATGCAAAGACCTTGCGACTAACTTCCTGTAGTTGGGCAGTCCAGGAAAAGTTCCGGTCGACGAAAATCCCCAAGTTTTTGACTTTTTCGCTGTATGGGAGCAAAATATTGTCAAAGGAAACTTGAGGAAGAGTCGTCCAATCGATTCGAGAAATCATCCTGGAGCTGCCAACCACAATAGCCTGCGTCTTCGTAGGATTGACTGTGAGTCCGTACCGCTTGCTCCAGTCACATATAACGGCTAGGTCTTTATTAACAGTGTGAACAGCTTCAGACAGATTACCAAGAGGTGCTCGTGAGTAAATTTGTAAGTCATCTGCATAAAGATGGTAGGAAGAAAGTAGTTCATTGGAGATAGAATTTATAAAAACTGCGAAAAGTAAAGGGGATAAAACGCCACCCTGTGGAACACCGGCAAAGGTATTGCTCCAAGAAGACGAAGTCTTCTCAATGCAAACACGTTGCCGACGACCGAACAGGTAACTATGAAACCAGTCTAACGCCGATGGAGATATGTTTAGAGAACATAGTATGCCAAGCAAAACATCGAAATCAACGGTATTAAAAGCATTGCTAAAATCTAATAACACTAGAACCGTTAGATTTCCGATTTCCATGTTTGACCTGATATCATCCGTAATATTGACAAGGGCTGTGGTAGTACTGTGACCGGAACGAAAACCAGATTGGAAGGGATTAAGGAGATTATTTTTGGAAAGGAAAGTGCTCAGTTGATTATAGATCAGCCGTTCGAGGACTTTGGATAAGAATGGCAAAATGGATATAGGACGATATTCAGAAAAGGAACTAGGATTGGGTTTTTTTGGTAATGGGATTATTTGGGCATCCTTCCACGCAGAAGGAAATATACCATTTTTTATGGAAAAGTTAAGGAGGTGACAAATAGCGGGAAGGATTGTGTCAAGTACTGGGAGAATCATATTACGGCTGACACAGTCACTTCCAACAGCGTTGGAAGTAATCGATAAAATGCCCTTTCTAACATCACATGCGGAGAAAAGACTAAAAGTAAATGGAGAATAACTGGGAGCGGGTAGAGATGAAAGATAACTCAGTGTATTATTTTTTGTTGTCCTATCAAAATTAGACGAAGCAGTGAAATGATTATTAAGTGAATTAATGTCTAAATCTTTTGGAATTGTATCCTGACGGGATTTCCCGACCCCCATCGATCTTAAAAATTTCCAGACTTTTGCTGGGTCTCCGTTTTGAACAGAGCTGTGGACATGTTGGCGCTGTGCATTCCTACACACCTTACTGCAGTGATTACGGATTGATACATATTTTTCCTTGTTGGTATCTGTAGACCGCCATTTATATTTCGATTTTGCCGTCGCTTTCTTATGAATTAACATTTTTATTTCATCATTGAGCCACGGCGCTGGCAAATGTCGTACTTTAACCGCTCGAACAGGAGCGTGTCGGTCATACAGTGCAACAAGGTTCTCGGTAAAAAGTTGTACCTGTTCATCAACTGAAACGGAAGCAAAGAGACGAGACCAGTCTATATTGCTAGCATCCTCACAAAGTTTGTCAATGTCCATACCACCAAAATTGCGCTGCATAAGGATTTTAGGCTTAGCCTTGGGTGGGCGAATTTTGTAAGAAATATAAAGAAGATCATGATAGGAAAAGGCGTCAGCTGAGCACTGTCCATGCTTCGCGACGCGGAATGAAGAAGGAACAAAGATCAAGTCAAGAAGTGAAGGAATACAGTTAGGAAAATGATGAGTGGCATTTAAAGGCAGAATGGTTAAATTGTTAGACTCTATAATAGAACACAGGGAAGAAGAGCGATAGTCTTTTTTAAGAAGGCAGGTGTTAAAGTCACCCATGATTATACTGTGACTGTAAGAGGGGATTAACATTTCTAAAAGATTTTCAAAAGAAGAGAAGTAGCTTACACCTGACGAGTGACAGTAGTATACGCCGAGAAGTAATTTAGAATGATTTAATTCGACTTCGAGAAAGAGATGTTCGCCAGCATTCGACGGTGGTGGCTGCGCTGACACATTGATAACTGAAAAAGGAATGTGGTTGCGAAGGTATATGGCAACACCACCACCACCGCGAGGCCAGCGGTCGTTTCTAATCAATTGGAAGCCGGGCAGGGAGTATAAAGCTGAAGGGAGACATGGATTAAGCCAAGTTTCAGAAACAAGAATGGCATGTAAGTTCTTACAGTCAAAGCCTGTCAGCATGTCTGGGAAATGTGCCGGAATACTCTGAGCATTTATGTGAATAACGTTAAAATTCTTAGGAACGTCAGAAAATTGGGCTGTTAGAGTGTCGGAGAGTGAAGGAACTTTTGTAAAACTGTTGTCGTCACTTAAACATGAATAAAAACTTTCATTATCGTTACTGCAATCAATAGACATAAATATATACTTATAATTATAATAGCAATATATAAAATAATAATAATATAAAATATCCTATCAATCTAAAACAAAACAAAAAAAAAAAAATTATAGCCCACCTGCCGGTTGCGTGTTAACATAAAATCTAACGTTATAGAAAAAAAAACATTTAAACACAACAAAACAGTACAAAGAACTTTTGTTGATAATCCGGGTAACTCATAAGTTAAAAAACAAAGGTGCCAGATTCAGGAAAAAAAAAAAAAAACAAAAAAACATGCTAAAACTTATCTGAGCACTAGTACTCGACGATGGAACGCTTCGTATATCGCTATTAAATTTGTCAAGTTGACAGTTGACTTGACTGACATTTAATTTGACAAACGAAATGAACGAATGTGTCAGTCAGAACACAAAGTTAATTTTAATAATATCTACTACCTACGTTAAACTTGACTTAATAATTATTATTTTAGTGGAGGTGAAAAAGACGAATACAAAATAAAAAACAGTTTTACCCGGATTTACCATAAACCACCAAAAATCACTTCTTTAAAGCAGCAGCACGCTTCGTCTTCGTCGCAGCGATCTTCACAGGGATCGGAACGGGTTCTGATTGAGCTGGCTCCGGATCAGTCGACGCAGCAGGGCTACCCAGGGGGACACTCTGACCGGGACAAGACGTAATCTTGGTCAAATCAGCGAGAGTTTCAACCCGTCGCCGCTTGTCGTCAGAACCAAGGACATATACACAACCTGCCTTGGTCCAGCTTTTATCAACGCCGAATTTCTCCCTCGCAGCCAAAAAAACATCATGCCGCCCTTTAGTGAGGAACTCTGACATTGTTATGCCTGTAGCCTTCAGTTTGGCTTTGGAAAACCAAATCTTGTCACGGACCACAAGACTCCGTAGCTTAAACAGAATAGGCCTGGTTTTATTAGCGGCTGCTTGTCCCATCCTGTGACACCGGCTTATGTCAGCAACTGTGAAGTCTTCCAGCTTCAACTTGTCTGCGACCACTTCAGCAAGCACATTAGAAGTCTCCTCCTTCTGCTTTTCTTCAACTCCGTGCAGCAGTAGAATCTTCCTCCGTCCTCGCATCTCCAGTTGGTCAACACTACGTGCAAGCAACTCTACCTGCTGTTGGAGGCCACTGAGAGCCTGGGTGATGAACGTTCGGAACATTGCAAATTCTGTGGCCAAACCTGCAGTGGTAGTGGGTCTTGAAGGGGCCTTCTGCAATTCTCCTTCAAATTCAGCCATTCTTGTGTGGAACATGTCTTTCAGCTCGGTCAATGTGCTTTTGAGTGAATCCATAGTGATTTTTGATTATGCGTGATTATGTGTATTTAGTGGGAAGATAACACTGTACCAGCAGGTATATACTATTAACTTTTAAAATATAACATAAAATTAATGGAATTATTTGTTTAATATTAATTATTAAATATTTTGTTGAGAGCAATTTTTATTTGTGTTAACTTTTCAACTACCCACAGTTAAGTGTTTTATATAATCTGTACCCAAAATTTTATCTTCTTGCTTTCAAGTTTCAGGTAGATGCTCATATGCATCTACTGGATATCAGTCCAGGTATCAGATCCTATTCTTTTTCCGCTTCACGCTGCTCCATTTGTAAATGAAAAGCTAGCATAAACATCAATTTATGCATTTACAGAATTTGACGCCAGAAAATACAGTAAACAGCTAAAGGTAGTCGTAAAACAATCAATATCTCTTCATGAATAATTCAAAATGTTCCTAAAGGGATCAGTTCGTAAACCAACTCGACGAAGAAAAACATAATTTATACTGAGAACACAAAATATATTATGTAGGTATACCTATACAACACAACATGAGTTGAAGTAAATGAGGAAAAAAGGTACCTGACTGGTTGAAAGACAGCCAATTACACGATAAAAAGATTTAAGCAGACAAATTGTTGTATTATTTCCGTAATTATTCATTTATGCATCGATAAAATTATGATTAGGATAATTTACATGAAAGAAATGTGGTTATTCCTTGTTCTCTTGTCGTCAAAAAATCACCAAGAATTTAAATAATTATCATAATCAATTCATTAATCTCAATGCTTCGTGGTATAACAATTAACAATCAACGCTTGCTTGTGTTTTAATTTTTAAATCACCGTGAACAAGTTATTATTTCTTATTTCAACCCAATTCATTGAAGTCTTCTATGAATTGGTCCTCCTCTTTAAGGTCGGTTTTAAAGTTCACTCCGAGTCCTTTGTTTTGTCCCGCAATCTATCAAGCTTAAGCAATTTCTCGGTGTTTTATAGATTTTATTTTTCAAGTTTCATCTTCATTGAACTTCTTAGTTTGTGGTTTTAAGAAAATGTTTAGAGTAGTTTTGGAACTTGAAATCTAGTTACCTCATACAAATTGTTTCATTATAAAAACAAGTATAAAACTTAAATCCTAAATCAAATCTCCGACGGCAAGCTATCACAATTTTGAATCCACTCCATCTAAAGTTCGCTTCAAGCATTTGCTTACCATTTCGAGAACGCTGATAGAGAGAATCTTCGCACACCATCAAGGCACCTCGCAATCAAAACATTCTGGTCACGTGTACAACAAAGCGTCAACTTCAGGCCATGAGCGGTCCCCTCAATTCGAACTGCTTAATGAAGTTACACCGGTATCGTCGGAACGCTTTCGAAATATCTAACACCAAACTTGCATGGATTTGCGCAATCGATTTTTTCGTTTAGAATTATCTATTTCTGATTCAATGTTTTGGTAAGGGTGTATGTTTGATTTTTTAAGTTACTATTGAAGGTTACGTGAACAGTTTTAAAACGTTTCTTTAAATATTTTTAATTTGCCTTTTTTTCGATGGCTTTGCTTTGTAAATTCACTACCTACTGAAATGCACACATTATTTACTACCCATTACATAGGAAACTTCTCTGAGCAAGAAATTTGTAATCAAGCACACTGGATACTCAAAGTAAACCCAATATTATGGCTATTAACTAGCAAACAAACTACTCAAACCTCTTGAATGGCTTTATTTGCGCAACTAGTTGATCATTGTTACTGCAAACAATATTGCTATTCAAAATAGCTGCCTACTAAAAACATAACAGCAAAATCCTAGTTATAGAAAAAACAATCCATCATAATATTTTCGTCACAAGGATTTTATCAAGCTTACGTATGTAAATATTTTTTAAGAAATGAATTCGGAGCTGATCCAACGGCCATAATTTGAATATTAGGAAAAAAGTTGTAAGAAATGTTATGGCTTATTCTGATTTACTTGTAAGCTTCAGTTCGAGAGTTTGAGTTTTCTGTGAGAACAAAGCAAGACATTCAGTGAATTGATTAGTGTCAGAAATGTGGAACTTTATTTCAATGTTTAAAAAAAAAAAAAAAAAAATTTTGAGTTAAATTAATAATGCTTAAATAGCTAGTTTCAATTATATTAAAACATTATTTAAATTGGTTTTCCTGACGTTTCGAAAGCTTTGCAGTATTTCGTGGTCGCAGGTAGACTAAGATGACAAACGTGTAGTGATCGCGAAAACCTAAGAAATGATTAGCTAGTTTCATTTTTTTTAAATCTTTTTATCGCTTTCCTCCGCTGGACTCGTAAACTGTAAATGTCTTTGTAGGTGATCACCTTTTTCTAAATTTTCTTCGTTGTGAAAGTGCTTGAAGAAGGAAATCTTCGTCAGCTCAATAAAGCTCAACTCCTTTTGTTACTTGCTTGAAGCTTAAGTAGCGCCAATTTAGGAACTGTTTCTCTTTTGTTTATACCTCTGTTTGCTTCACCTAATTAGGCTTTTGTAGTAAAACGAATAGTGGCTGTTTTAAGTATTGTTCTAGTAGTACAAACATACTATGTAAGTATTGTTAGTAATTCTGCTCGAGATGAGGCTGTTCTTGAATTACTGATGTTTCATCTAGTAAAAGCATGTCAGGGTTCAGAGTAACGGACTAACTCGGTCGGCAACTGGTACTTTGTATTATGTGTAGAACACTAACTTGAAATACCTCGTTGTCAAGAGCTGGGATCGTTTAGATTTTGTCACAAGTAAGATAACTTCTATTTTAAATAAAACACTCCCTTCAAGGCTCTACCAATTTTAAGTTTAATTAATCCCTAAAAAATACTCTAATTTCTACTTTCTTTTACAACGCAATCATTATTATAAAACACTAGCTGGGCCTGCGGCTTTACCCATTTACTGAAATAAAAATAGTCTATGTTATTCTGGATAAAGTAGCTATCTAATGAAAAAGTGAAAGAATTATCAGAATCGGTTCAGTCGTTTTAGAGTTTATCTAATGCAAACAAACAAACAAATCTTTCCTCTTCATAATATTATTATTAGTATGTTAGTATTAGCATAAGTATAGACATGTCTAGTATGTAAAATATGACTGAATATAAAATATGTAAGAAATTATAAATAATCATTAACACACTACAAAAACCACACAATTTATTATTTCTTACTGAAATACCATAACATCATTACAATATCATCATCGCATAGAATACTTCTATAGAGCAATCAGTGAGATCTGAAAACTTAGTAAGAAACTAATTGAGGTAGCCAACATAGATGAAAACAGAATTTAATCAGGACTGACTTACATGGCTTTCAAAGGTCGTGATAAGGTTTTGTATTGAAGGTACTGGTATACCAAGTAAGTTTAAAAAGTAGTTAAATACCAATAAAAATTATAATAAAAAAAAGAGAAATATAATTTAGTACAAAGATACGATTACATAAATTTATTTGTTTTTCTCACTGTGAAAGTTCTAATATAGAGTTTGCGATACTTATAATAACGATCTGTTTTATTAAAGTGTTTCTGTTTTAATGCTATTTAAGCAAACATTACGACTAAAATGTTGTTTCATCAATATGATGAAAAGTCAAGGAGCATGAAAATATAGTGCCGTGTGGTATCCGGCAAATAAAAAGAATAGACCACCCCCCTTCTACCCATGGGTGTCGTAAAAGGCGACTAAGGTTTGAAATCAGGAGGATGGGCAGCAGCGTCCTTTTGTGCACCAACATCGTGCAACATCACCCACTGCGGTCACCAACCCGCCTGCCCAGCGTGGTGACTATGGGCATACATCCCTATGAACGCACAACATATACAACGGCCCCCAGTTCCCGGTGGTCCCTCTATTCCCGACTACGGTAGCGGTCGTGGTAACGGTGGGACGGGGGGTGCTAGGAATCTCCGGGTTACGGCAGGCTACCAAAACCGATGACTATATCTGGCAGCGTACAATGGAAAAACGTTGAGACTGGACCATCACCTCGCCGAGCTTGAAGTAGAGTTAAGTCATATAAAATGGCATATACTGGGGTTATCCGAAGTCCGTAGAGAGGGAGAGGACACGATAACCCTGGAGTCAGGAAACTTACTCTACTTCCGCGAAGGTGATCAGCTCTCCCAAGGTGGTGTTGGTTTTCTTGTCAATAAGGCCCTCGTAAACAGCGTTGTGGACATCGGTAGTGTGTCGACACGGGTAGCGTACCTTGTACTAAAGCTAAATGATAGGTACAAGCTGAAAATAGTGCAGGTATATGCGCCGACCTCGACACACTCTGACGATATAGCCGAAGCGATGTACGAAGACATAGCGAAGGCTATGAATAGTACCGCTAAGGCTCACTACAACGTTGTTATGGGGGACTTCAACGCTAAAGTGGGAGTACAAGAACGCGGCGAATCGAGAATCGGACCTTACGGTTTGGGGCGCAGAAACCACAGGGGCCAAATGTTGGTCAACTTCTTGGAGTCCCAGGGGCTCTTCTTAATGAACTCCTTCTTTAAGAAGAAGCCCCAAAGAAGATGGACCTGGAAAAGCCCCGACAAGGTGACAAGAAACGAGATAGACTTTATCATGACGGATAAGAAGCACATATTTAGAGATGTCTCTGTGATCAATAGGTTCAACACCGGAAGCGATCACCGACTTATCCGAGGCACTCTAAATATCAATTTTAGAGCTGAAAGAACGCGCTTGATTAAGTCTACTCTCCGACCTTCGCCGCTCCAAACCAGTTTGGGCTCCGAAAGGTTCCAAGCGGAACTTCAAAATCGATTCGACTCGCTGGAAACCACGGGCAATATTGAGGAGAAAACCAACACCATGGTCAAAACATTGCAGGAACTGTCTCGAAAATTCTTTCCGCCGCAGCGTGGAAGCAAGATGCCCAAGCTTTCGACTGAGACTCTCGATCTGATGAGGAAAAGACGGGAAATGTCAGCCGCGCATTCGTTTTCATCAGATAATAGGTCCTTAAACCTACAGATTAGGAAGCTGATGCGACGTGACCTCCGCCGCTCCAACACCCGCGCCATTGAGGCTGCGATTGAGCTAAATAGGGGGTCGAAAGTTTTCGCTCAGCAGCTAGGGAGGACCCATCTGATGAAACTGAAAGCCGCGGATGGCAAAATAGTCACCTCTAAGATCGAGATGCTTGATGAGGTCGAAAACTTCTATGGGCACTTGTATTCCACCAAAACGGCGAGACCAGCAGTTCCTAGCAATGACGACAAAAGAGCCCAGCTCACG
The DNA here is from genome assembly GCA_949699075.1 of Asteroscopus sphinx. Taxonomy (NCBI): domain Eukaryota; kingdom Metazoa; phylum Arthropoda; class Insecta; order Lepidoptera; family Noctuidae; genus Asteroscopus; species Asteroscopus sphinx. The sequence goes on from OX453013.1 coordinate 22,585,112, forward strand.
CGCCATTACACCGAGGATCTTCCGGACGTTGACCAGGGCGAGATTAGGGCGGCCCTCGAGCAGCTTAAGAACAACAAAGCTCCGGGCGATGACGGCATTACCACTGAACTCCTAAAAGCAGGCGGGGCTCCGGTCCTGAAGGAGCTACAGAGTCTGTTTAATGCCGTCATCCAACAAGGCTCTACACCGGAGGCATGGAGCGGGAGTGCGGTGGTACTGTTCTTCAAAAAAGGGGATAAAACCCTACTAAAGAACTACAGACCCATCTCACTCCTGAGTCATGTATACAAGCTGTTCTCGAGGGTCATCACGAATCGTCTCGCCGGAAGACTTGACGAATTCCAGCCACCAGAGCAAGCTGGGTTTCGAAAAGGCTACAGCACCGTAGATCACATCCATACTGTTCGGCAGATCATACAGAAGACTGAAGAGTACAATCAGCCGCTGTGTATGGCATTCGTGGACTACGAGAAGGCCTTCGACTCCATCGAAACTTGGGCAGTTCTGGATGCTCTTCAGCGATGTCACATTGATGAGCGGTATATAGAGATGCTGAGATGCCTATGCAACGCTGCTACCATGACTGTTCAGCTCCAGGACCAAAAGACGAAGCCAATCCAACTGCGCAGAGGGGTGAGACAAGGGGATGTAATATCCCCGAAATTGTTCACTAACGCGTTGGAGGACGTCTTCAAGACACTGGACTGGACTGGACAGGGTATCAACGTTAACGGCGAGAACATCTCACATCTCCGTTTTGCCGATGACATCGTTGTAATGGCTGAGTCGCTGGAACAACTGGGCGAAATGCTGCACAGCTTAAACGGAGCCTCTCGACGTGTCGGTCTCGGCATGAATCTGGACAAGACTAAAGTCATGTTCAATATGCATGTCATGCCGAGGCCGATATTCGTCGAAGGGTCGACACTCGAAGTTGTAACGGAATACGTCTACCTAGGGCAGGCAATTCAGCTTGGTAGACACAACTTTGAGAAAGAAGCCAACAGAAGGATCCGTCTGGGCTGGGCAGCATTTGGCAAACTTCGCCGAGTCTTCTCGTCGCCTATACCGCAAAGTTTGAAGACAAAAGTCTTCAACCAGTGCGTCCTGCCTGTCATGACTTACGGTGCCGAGACGTGGACACTGACAGTTGGGCTAGTCCACAAGTTTAAAGTCGCTCAGCGAGCTATGGAGCGAGCTATGCTTGGAGTTTCTTTGAAGGATAAAATCCGAAACGAGATTATCCGGAGAAGAACCGGAGTGACCGACATAGCTTGTAGAATCAGTAAGCTGAAGTGGCAGTGGGCTGGCCATGTCTGTCGAAGGACCGATGGCCGCTGGAGCAGACGAGTCCTTGAGTGGAGACCGCGAATCGGCAAACGCAGCGTAGGGCGGCCCCCTGCCAGGTGGACGGACGACCTAAAGAGCGTGGCCGGGGGGGACTGGATGCGGAAGGCAGAGGATCGAGCGTTGTGGCGCAACTTGGGAGAGGCCTATGTCCAGCAGTGGACTGCGATAGGCTGAGTTGATTGATTGATTTGATGAAAATATAGTCCCGAGTCTTATCTTTAACTTACGCAACACTAAATTCTTGTAACTTTTAACCTAAAAGTACTTTAATATAATTCGCGTGTGAAATATCAAGTGCGTTCTCTTTGGGAAAGGAACTATGAAATTGAAGTATCAAAAGGAATTTGCGTATCCTCCGGGAATGACAAACCAATATTCTTCGGTCCAGCGATCAAGATATAAAAACAATCGCGTTGAATCCTCCTATAAATAAAGTATTCCTTCTACTATCATACTGCTTCGATGCTCTGGCAATAAAGAAGAATAAAACGTATTGTATAGTGATTGAAGTTGCTATGTGATCAAGAAGACGTATTATGGATAAAAAAATCAATCATTATCTAACCTGTTTTATTATTTTTAACGCTTTTACGCATGCGAAGCGAAGTGTATCGATTTAAGTTTTGGAAAAAAAAATCGCTCACGAGCAGGATTCGAACCTGAGACTCCTGGCTCAGTACGCCAGTGCTTTAGCCACTAAGCTGCCGTGAACACTGCTCGTGGTATCGAAATTCAATTATCTAATCTCTAAATATAAATTAAACAATAATAATAAATAAATAATAACTGGCAACACTCGAAAGTGTCAACACAGATTTTCTCTTGATCTCAAATAAATCGTTTTTCCAACAGTTTTTATATATTACTACATCCACGTTATAAAATAAACAACAATGGTGACTAGATCGATTGAAGAAAATATAAAAACCTCATTAAAAACAATAAAATTATAACGAAAATTCATCGACTAGAAACATGACAGCTGACATACAAATCAAGAGCCTCATACTAAGAAAATAAACAACGAATGGAACATGATTACGAGAAGTAAGGCCAGAATACTATCCACACGTCCACCACCCTCGGCCTCGTCGCTCAGCTCCGCCCCGCAGTCGCCGGAATCCAGCCCCACAGTGAGTGCTGTGACGCTGGCCGCTGCAGTTGCGTCGAGCTCGAGCGACGAGTATTTCTCCCCACCGTCGTCACCAACTATTGCACGACGGCGAGGAGGGCGCCGACCGCCGGCCAGCCTAGGACCTCGAGGCCCACCAGCCTCTGGCGGGGTCCCCGCTCCCGGTGGAAGTGTGCAGCGCATGCGATGGACGTATGCAATGAACGAAAACGTCATGCGCGCATACTTTGGGGCTACAGAGGGAGGAACTAATCTGACCGCGTACCGTGTCCGAATGCTCGCTTTGTTTCAGGCTCTTGAACCAGCTGTTAATGTCTCGGCGCAACGATTGTCGGATCAGGTGCGTGTCATTCAACGGGATCATAGGTTGGATGACACTGCACTTGATCGGCTACGCTCTGAAATGCAGAGTAGCCATGTCATCCCTCCCACGCCGCAGCCATCGACGCGGCCACGTGTAACCCCTATAAATGCGTTGGGGTCTAATCAAGTTGACGAAGAGGAGGGGGACACAGCTATATCTGCAGATACCCAGTATAATGAAATATTGAGAAGTGCTTTGGAGGATGCACTTCGGGAATATCGATCGAAACCACCTACCGATAGGCCACGGTTGCCGCGTTTGCCTATGCACAACCGTAATAGAGCGCTGGTATGTGCCCTGGATTCGCAATTATCAAATTTATTTGAAAATAGTGAAGATCTTCAAGATACGCACTCAATTCTGTACTGTGCGGCTGCCGCGGCATGTCGTGTAGCTCATGTCAAATTCCCAAATACTGACAGAGCTGCACGACCTAAATCAGCTGTACCAGCTTGGCAGTGCAGGATTGAGCAGCGTATTAGCGAAGCCAGGGTGCTTATCGGTAAGCTCATCTGCTTCAGGGAGGGCAATAGACGACCAAAAGTGATGCGCTTTGTGAGACGAGCGTTCTCTGGGACTGATGTCAGTCCTGGAGAATACTTATCTCGTGTCACAGAGCGCATCGACTTCCTGAAGCAGAAAGTTTGTGCATGGGCTAGTCGTATCCGTAGATACAGACGACGTGTGGATCGTTATACTCAGAACTGCATGTTCCAAAGCGACCAAAGGTGGGTTTATAGAACCTGGGAACGACCTGACCAAGGTGTGGGTGACGTGCATCTACCGGATAATGATGCCATGAGTGCATTCTGGCGCAATATCTGGTCGGTGCCTGTTGCTCATACCGAAGGTGGCTGGATGCAGGAGATCCAGCAGGCATGTGAGCCAATAAGTGATATGGAGGAGATTGTTATCACTCCCCAAGACGTAGCCAGTGCAGTCCGACCAATGCCCAATTGGAAATCCCCGGGCCCGGACGGACTGCACAACTTCTGGTTGAAATGGTTGCGCAGCTCACATGCCTGCTTGGCCTCACAATTCCAGTCATCTTTAGAGTCTGGGTCGTTACCACAATTCTTAACTACAGGAATAACCCACCTGCTCTATAAATCGGGTAGTACCACGGAACCCAAAAATTATAGACCGATCACGTGTTTGCCAACGGTCTATAAACTTCTTACGTCCATTTTGAGGGAAAAACTTAGTCATCACATTGATAGTAATTCCATCATGTCTGCTACTCAAAATGGATGTAAGAACGGGTCTCGTGGTACCAAAGAGCTACTTCTCATTGACATGGCCATTAGCCAACAGGTTCGTCGATCCCGAAGGGATCTGTCGACATGTTGGATAGATTACAAGAAGGCCTACGACTCAGTGCCACATACATGGCTCATGAGGGTGCTGGAGTTGTACAAAGTTAATACAACTCTACGCGCCTTCCTGAGGTCGTGTATGGGGCAATGGAGAACAGTCCTTCGCTATCCAGCGTGTCGGCAGCCTCAAGGTAACGGAGAACCAATAAAGATCGAGCGGGGAATATTCCAGGGTGACAGTCTGAGTCCCTTGTGGTTTTGCTTGGCCCTGAATCCTCTTAGTACTTTGCTGGAGAAGTCGGGGCTTGGCTACCGGTTGAGAAGAGGAGGTCAAGTAATATCTCACCTGCTCTATATGGATGACCTTAAATTGTTTGCCCCCACCGACTTGCAACTGATGGAGCTACTAAGGGTAACTGAAAACTTTAGTAATTCTATCAGGATGGAATTCGGTGTGGACAAATGTGCAGTCATGCATGTAAAGCATGGTGAGATTGTGGAATCCGAGGCTGTTCAACTCTCGGATTCTACACATCTTGGGTCCCTCTCCCCAACCGACACCTACAAATACTTGGGTATGGCGGAGGCGTTAGGCATCAACCAGGCCGACATGATGCAATCGTTGCAGGAGCGCTTCTTTGGCCGCCTGAAAAAGGTTTTCAATAGTCTTTTATCAGGCGGAAACAAGGTGCGCGCCTTTAACGGTTGGGTCATGCCGGTCTTGATGTACTCCTTCGGTATACTCAAGTGGACTCAGACGGGTCTTGACGCCCTTGATCGGAAAGTCCGCACACTACTGACGGCATATCGTATGCATCACCCACGGTCATCGGTGATGAGGCTGTACATCCCGCGGAAGTGTGGGGGTCGTGGCTTTTTAAATGCAAAGACCCTCCACAACCGTGAGGTGTGCAGTCTAAGGGAATATTTCCTTCACTTGGACGTGGGTATGCACCGAGATGTTGTTGCAGTGGACAAGGGACTCACCCCGCTCTCTTTGGCTAAAGAGAACTGGCGCAAACCTGTGGTACTGGATACCAATGACCGCAAGGAGGTATGGCAGGGTAAGGAGCTTCACGGACGCTTCTACCGGGCTCTTCATGGCCCCGATGTAGATTTTAAAGCGTCCGTATCCTGGCTGCGTTTCGGTGACCTCTTCGGGGAGACCGAAGGCTTTGTCTGTGCGATTATGGACGAAGTTATCATGACGAACAACTACCGGAAATATATTGTAAAGGACGGCACAGTTGACATATGTCGGGCATGCCACTGTCCCGGGGAATCCATCCGACATATTATTTCTGGTTGTTCTCGTCTTGCTAACGGCGAGTATTTGCACAGACATAACCTGGTGGCCAGGATTATCCACCAGCAACTTGCCTTGAAATACAGCCTTGTGGATACTGAAGTACCATACTACAGGTATATGCCCGACCCAGTTCTCGAAAATGGTCATGTCACGTTATACTGGGATCGGTCTATCATCACTGATAGGACTATTGTACACAATAAGCCTGATATAGTGATGATAGATCGATTGGAACGCCGCACGATGATTGTTGATGTCATCGTCCCGCATGACGGGAATCTCGTGAAGGCCGAAAAAGATAAAGAAATAAAATATCTTGACTTGGCACACGAGGTTGTCGACATGTGGGATGTTGACTCAGCAGTCATCGTGCCGATTGTCGTTACGGCCAATGGGATAATCGCAAAGAGTCTCGACCAACACCTGCAGAGGCTCTCATTAGGCAGCTGGGTCAAGGGCTTGATACAGAAAGCGGTACTTCTGGACACGGCACGTATTGTTAGGAAGTTCCTCTCTCTGAGGCCCTGACCACCGGTAGCTTGGACCCTGTTCCTGATGCCGGTGGGCTACTGTTTTTATATATTTTTAAATGCTTTTATTTCTTTTTTTGTAAAAATGTTTAAAAATGTAAAAAAATGTGTACTTTAATTAATAAATGGAATAAAATATAATATAATTAATTAAATGTATCTGTAAACTACTGTCTTTGTTTTCGTTTGGTGTATGTACCTACAATAAAGGATAAATAAATAAACAATGTTTTTTTTTCTTTTTTTTTATAAATAAACTTTTGGGACATTTTTTCACAGCACCATCTAGTCCCAAACTATGTAGACCTTGTACTATGGGTACTAGATAATGGATATAATACTTATATACTTTTTTTTGTAAATACATACTTATAATACATAAGAAACACCCAGACCAACACAAACACTTATGTTCATCACACAAATATTTGTGTCCTGTGGGAATCGAACCCACGACCTCGTGACCAGCAGTCTGACACTCGAACCACTAGACCACAGACGCCGCCAAATAAATAAAATAACATTCTAAGTAGATGTTATTTTAGAATAATCTATTACTATTTTTGTGTTAATTTTACTAAGTTAACTTAAATCAATTTTGTGATATCTATCGACTTCTACCGACGCCAACTGTGCCAAGATTATCACATCAACAGTGAATAGTGATATTAATAATATATGTACGTTGTATTATGAATTATGTATCCACCCGAAGACGGCAGCAGGGCATATTAAACCGCCAGTAACCCCGGCCTCACAACCCCACTGTAACCTATAACGTTGAAATTTATTGGCTAATTTCCCTAGTACCAAAAATCGTAATTACACGACCATAAAACGTGATAAAAACTGACAGATTTATTAGTACTTTAATTAGACTGTGAGTTATTGAAGATGGTGGTACGCAGTGATGGGTCTTTCTTCATTTAAAAGCATTTTAGTATTAACAAGCACTAATGAAGTGTTTAATAAGTAATATAGGTACTACCGTACCGTAGGTCCGTGTGGTGCCGGACTTAAAGAATAGCACCACCCTTATCTCTTCTCATGGATGTCGTAAAAGGCGACTAAGGGATTCACCAGAGGATGGGCAGCAGCGTTCTCTGAGTATTTAACCAACCAACTGCGATCGCCAACCCGCCTGCCAAGCGTGACGATTATGGCATATCCCCCCCTTAATTGGGGGAGGCCTATGTCCAGTAGTGGACGTCTTTCGGCTGAAATGATAGGTACTACCACCTACTTTAAACAAGACTATGATTATTCGATGTATGCGATTAAAACAATTTTTATCAGCAAGTTGAATACATACTCAATGTTATAAATGATGAGCGCGATGCGTCGTGTTCACCCACCCACATCTTGTTGTAATGAATGTCGACGGACCAAGCGGTGTACAGAAAAACCTAAACTGGTTTATGTTCTACACTGTATCTGCCAAATGTATGTATTTTGTTTTTTTTGTGGAAATAAATAAATAAAATAAATAAATGAAGAAATAAACACAATAAATGATGTTCAATAGTTATCTCATGTAACAACAACATTAATAATAACAATATTATTTTCGATTGTGATTATCCTCTGAAATTCAACTGAAGAAAACCCCAATGCAAATCCAAAAAGCATTACGATGCAGATGTATAAACTTACATTCGACGAAAACAACGTGTTTCGAATTTCTTCAACCTTATTACTCAAAGACAAAGCGTAATTTGGGTTTGTTTGACGAAGTTACTCTGCACTTCGAAAAGACATACGAGACCTGTTGTTAGAGTTAAAATCGATCCTCAAGAACCGCAAACCTAAGTTTGTCAGCGTCCAATGAAATCCGGATATTCTTTTTTTTGTATTCTCTTCAAAGCTGAAGCAATATCGGGGGTGAATTTAAATTTTTCACTCGATGAACAAATCCTTATAGACACGACTAAGCTGATATCGCTCGAGGCAATGTTCGGCACAAAACTAGAACTTTATTGTTGTTGTATGAATCCAATATTTTAAAAAGGAACAAGTAAGTACCAGCAGTATTACTAGTAAGTTGACTGGGAGAGAATGCCTAAGGCATTAAGTCCACCTATGTACACGTGCATGAAGTTTAGATAAATAAATACTACCGCACGTTTATTATTATTGCGGATTCAGTAGACCTATTTCATTAAATGTAATTTTCCGATGTCTTTCTTTCTCCATCTAATCTGAGTGAGTCTAAGTACTTCTATCTACGTGTACAGCTTATAAAGCATTATCCTTTATGTTTCATAAGTAATGGACAAGTCGTAAAATAAAACCTATAATGAATGTGAATTATATCCACTAATTCAATATTAATACCAATATCAAAGTAAGCTCCTAAATTTTAGAATCGTTGAGCCAATGAACCTCGAGGGCTTTCTGTAATAAGCCCATCACTCCAATTTTATCAACTTGTTTCAATATACACCTTTGGGCTTATAGTTATAAAGTTGAATTTTCTTTGTAGATTACCGTTTAACCAACCAATTAGGCGTTGATGCGCATGCATTATTTAAACAAGTATCTACGAAACGTTATTAAAACTGGATCAGATACGTTTGTGTGTTGATACTGAAATATTCTGAACTGCTTGATGATAAATTCCCTATTTTAATGTAAGGCAGTTTACTGTAAAATTAACGTTGAAGTGATCAACATGATAATCAAATAGGATTATTGAGATCAATGAACTCATTTAATAATTTTTACGGTATTCCCAACGATCAAATATATCATAGATGCACGATCACCGCTCGAAAAATGGCCCCATCAAAACTGTGCAATAATCAGTCGCGTGCACAGTAACAGTTTTGCTCTCAATCGTTTCACCACCACGCTAACGGTGAGACGTATCGCAATGCTAGAATGTGTAGAAAAATAAAATAAAAACTATACTCCAAAACATAGAATGGAGTTTCGTACTTGTCGTTGTCGTAAACATAATTACTAGATCATTTTATCGCGGAGACATTTTTTGGGTTTGATTTTGTAAAATACCGTGCATCTATAGTATGTTTGATAGAAGGGTATTCCTATAATTGATTTTAAAATTATTTATTACTAAAAAATTCAAAAGTTCTAACAAAAACTGCTGAACTATTTAAGTATTTAAAATAATTATGAAAACCTACTAGAAACAAAATATTCAATTTTAGATTTAAAAGACTGTTTCACTTTTATATTTTTATGAATCTTCTACCAAAATCTTGAGGATTAAATAATAATTCTTGAAGCATAGCAAAAATTCATTTACAAAAGGAAAGGAATTGAAAACAATTTCTTAAGGAGCGCACTTATTAAGATTTCTGTAAAGTTCTCAACTTTCTGTTCACTGTTTGATATCTATTAATTCATATTTCAGGTAAGATTCCACTGCGAGCGAGTTCCACCGAGTTCCTTTTCAGACCAATCCGAAGTTCTGTGAGTCCAATTTTATTTTCATGACATTATGAAATTGCATGCATTCATACATAGTCAAACATACTTATATTACCCACTCTACTTTAGTATATAACTTTGCGTTATTCGAAAATATTGCGGGCCATTGAAAAGTATATACGATTGAATATTTCATTCTATTTGTAATGTTTTCGCGTGCCGTGTCAGCAGATGGAGTTTGGGGATTAAACTTCGAGCAACACTTTTATTTTATAAAACAATCTCGATAAAACCAATACGTTCTTGTATTTGAAAGTTTTGGTATTCCATATTCTAAAATTCTGGAAATATTTTTATACCGGTTGTCCCATCGCTATGCTGTATAGCGGGAAAGTACTTTAAATATCGAAAAAAGGAAATTCTACTTCAAGAAGACTTCATTTTATTTTCAAAAGCAAGAAATACTGCATTCAAAGATTTCTCAAAAGTATCTTCCCTTAGTTCGGAATTGAACCTTTAAGTATGCCAAAAAATATCATCAAGTATGCCAAAAATATCATTCTGTATTTTATGACACCAATCGATAGTTTCGATCACTGATTAAATCACCACACCAAACAAAATAGACAACAGTCCTAGATTTAAAGAACACCACGAATTTCAATACAGTTTAGGTATATTTCAATAAAATTATGATATCTAATCTGTGAATGCTATATGCTAATGTAATGTACTTCTTATTTTTAAAGATAAAATGAAGTCTCCTTTGAGTAATATATCCAACATTTAAAGTACTTTCACTCAATGAGGCATAGCAATGAGACACCCTGTATATTTTGTCTGTTTTGAGTGAAAGGACTTTATGTAAATTTAATTGAAGTTCTTTATCAAATGGTGTCATACATAATAACTCCTTAGGTTTTCGCGATCACTACACATTATAATAAAACAAAGTTTAACCGGATTAAATCGCGTATTATTTAAATTGGTTTTCCTGACGTTTCGAAAGCTTTGCAGCATTTCGTGGTCGCAGGTAGACTAAGATGAAAATCGTCTTTACAGATATTTCTAAAAAAATATTTTAATCTACCGTACAATATTATTAATCAAAATCGCTTCAATGCACGCAGTATTATTATTATATTCCAGTATTATTATTATATACTATATTATTATTAGTATAGTATCACTCACAATATCATTATCTTTTACAGTGTTGCATGCTGTTTGGGACTTGATTATTTTTAGGACTGGGTTCCAAACAGTTGCTAACCATCTTCTCTATTAAAATTAGAATGTTTTTTAATTTCAATAGCCTCACGGAGCATTCTAGGTACATATCGGTTTTCCTTCGCCAGAACTTGTGGTTTATCAAATCGAAGAAAATGGTTGGGTTTGTCTAGGGCATGTTCACACACTGCAGACTTTGTGAAGCGTCTGTTCTTGACGTCAGCTATATGTTCTTTAATTCTAGTGTCTATGCTACGCTTTGTTTGCCCTATGTATGATAACCCACAATCACAATCAATTCAACCACAAATCAATTGTAGACCCCTGCATCTTGTAAGGGAATGTGACATTTCACCGGTCTGAGGAGTTGGCTGATCTTTCTTTTGGGGCTTGATATAGGTTTTGATAGAAGCACGCTTCAAGATATGACCAATTCTGTCAGTGACCCCTTTGATGAATGGCAGAAAAGCAGATCGACAAAAAAAAAAAAAAAAAAACAAGTCCCAAACAGCATGCAACACTGTAAAAGATAATGATATTGTGAGTGATTACTGCGTGCATCGAAGCGATTTTGATTAATAATATTGTACCATAGATTAAAATATTTTTTTAGAAATATCTGAAAAGACGATTGTCATCTAAGTCTACCTGCGACCACGAAATGCTGCAAAGCTTTCGAAACGTCAGGAAAACCAATTTAAATAATATACGCAATTTAATCCGGTTAAACTTTGTTTTATTATAAGGTGTCATACATGTTATGTTTTTGTTATCTTTTTATAAAATAGTAAGCAAACCGAATAAACAACCATTAATATGAATCATTAACTTGAATACTTTGACTTTTACTTTCATCATCAACCTTATCATTTTAGCCGAAAGACGTCCACTGCTGGACATAGGCCTCCCCCAAGCATCGACTTTTACTTAACTTTTAGATGATAAAAACTATGTATTTTCATGTGATATTTCAACTGATAATGGGTAAAATAACTTAAATAGATTTATCTAAACCAAATCCCAAATAATAAACTTAAACTACAACTACAACTGTACTTACTACTTAACTTTTCTACTACTTACTTCATCATTACAGCCGAAAGACGTCCACTACTGGACATAGGCCTCCCCCAATTAAGGGGGGGATATGCCATAATCGCCACGCTTGGCAGGCGGGTTGGCGATCGCAGTTGGTTGGTTAAATACTCAGAGAACGCTGCTGCCCATCCTCTGGTGAATCCCTTAGTCGCCTTTTACGACACCCATGAGAAGAGATAAGGGTGGTGCTATTCTTTAAGTCCGGCACCACACGGACTACGGTACTACTTACTTATATATAATGAACTTTGTGAAACATAAAATTAAGTAACAAACTCGTATCCGACTATTTTATTAGCCTATTCTCTCGCAAATATTAATGACCGAGTATAGAGTCAAAATGCATACATTTTCTCGACCTCCACAATCCTATTACATACGCAATGGGCAGTAAGCCAAAATAGATATAAAGTTAGTAATTGCTTAGGAAGCCGTTTACGGGAATTTGGTCATAGAAATTATGATAGAATATTATAGTAAACATGTTTTTGTATTCGCTCTTCTTCTTCTTCTTATCGTGTCAATGGTTCAAATATGGCTGGAATAAAAAGTGGCCACTTCAATGGCGTTTTCAGTGGCGGCGAATAGATCATCTCTTGTGCAGGTGTTCGGGCACAAGGGACACGTTAGCAAGTGCGACATGGATTGTTCTGGGTCACCGCAGTCACAGTGTGCAAGGCTAGGGTCCCTAAATCCCCATTCACACATATTAAGTCTACAGCGACCAACCTGGGTGCGAAGGCGATTGAGTGACTTCCACACTGTGACATTCGCTCTTGGATAACATGTTATTGAGTAACATGAGGAAATGTCTTGACTTTTTGGCATGATTGTCACATCAACATTTAGAATCTTGAAGCGTAAATTAAATATAATTCAGTGAAAAGGCTCCGTGAGTAGGTTCTTAATATTGGAATTTCAATATTAAGATAGTTATAATAATAATACGATAACTTAGTAGCAGTAGGGCTCCTTGTGAAGGAGCTCGTCCGCGGAAGTACTACCACCGTACCTATTTCTGCCGCCAAACAGTGATGCCTGCATTGTTGTGTTCCGATGCGAACGGTGTGGGTACCTGTGAAATTACAATCACATGAACTTTCTATCTTCATGTCTCAGTTTGGCGACCAAAATGAGGTGACTTTTTGAAAACATATGCTGAGTCGAATACATATTTTATGAATGTGTAATTTAGATATATGTTTTTTTGTACCTTTATCTATCGTTTGACTAGACAGATACACAATAGGTTGATTTTTGTTCGATACTTTTATTTTTTTTAAATCATGCGTTTTTAGAGATTTATCGAATATTTCTACATTATTATTCAAGTTAGCTATATAAAATTTATGCAGATAGGAAGATAATAAAGTTGATTAAATACTGGTTAGAGGAAATTTGTATAGATTATCTATTATTCTTGTAATAAAACGAAAACTGTTTTGCGACTCACGTCATTTACTTCCGTGGTAAAACGGGCGAGTACGATTTTCTCGAAAATGAGTTCTATTGCAACTCGCATAAAATTGAGGAGAGCGGCTCGCAGTTGCGTCCCGCAGTTGCGGAGTGTAAGGGGAGTGCGAGGGTGGGAATTACGTTTTGGGAGCGTCCTCTTAAGGCAAAAACCTAGGCGGTATTGCAGTTATGACAACTGCTATGAAAACTGGGCAAAGATAACCGCTTAACATAGCCTGTAGCTCGTTTTGCCGCTTTTATATGATCAAATATAAATGAATAACATAAGATTTTAACACAAAAGAAAACTGTAGACCAAAATTATTTTAACGTCAATAACAAAAGATTAGATCTAAACGAATCGGCTTTATTGTATTTGTGTAGACTGCTGACCTAAAATAATTGAGAGAAAAGCAATTTTCATGACAAATAATGAAATTGGACTCAAATTGAGTTTTCAGAGGTTGAATGCTTCTTTTTGAGACATTGTATCGAAAATTCTGTATCTAGTTTAAACAATCGTTTTATGTCTTTCGACCTCTGTACAGTAAAGGGGCATCAAATGTTATGGATAAGTGTGTTAAATTTTAATTGTACAGAATATCCACATGTATTTAGATACATACAACACATCACCACCACCGTACCTACTTCTCCGCCAAATAGTGATGCTTGCATTGCTGTTTCGGTCTAAAGGGTACGGGTGCCGGTGAAATTACAACCACATGAGACTTTCCAACTTCATGTCTCAGTTTAGTGAACCGACTTGCGGTACCATATAGGCAACGGCCTAGGTGGTATTGCAGTTGTTATGGGCAAAGGTAACCGCTTAACACCAGGTGGGCCTTTAGCTCGTTCCGCCATCCTATACAATAAAAAAGACATCACTACCTAAAAAAATTAAAAAAATAGTTAAAGAATACTACCTTTCCAAATAGATTGTAATTTATTAAGACATTGCCTATTTATCCAATCTCTATTCTAAATTGTAAGATTATTTAAATATATATATTTATGATACCTATAAGTGTAATATATTTTGTGCTATTTATTTATTTTAGTTTAGTAGTACGCCACGGACTGCCCCCATTATCTAGATCTTACGTCTTCTTTGTCCATCCAAAGGTTGTCTGGAAGATATCGCTTTTAGCGATAAAACCGCCCATGTACCCATAATTTATACGTTGTTCCTGTTTACTACTATTTTCATGGTGTACAATAAAGTATATTCTATCTATCTATCTATCTACCTATTTTTGCAGCCAAACAGTGATGCTTGCATTACTGGGTACAGATGCAACTGCGAAGGGCACGGGTGCCAATGGAATTACAATCACATGAGACTTTCCATCTCAGTCAGTCTCAGTCAGACGTCTCAGTTTGGTGAACGTGATTTTCAATACCATTTAAGCAACAACCTAGGTGGTATTGCAGTTACTGTTGTTATGGGCAAAGTTAACCGCTTAACATCAGGTGAGCATTTAGCTCATTTCGTCGTTCTATGACATAAAAAAAAACTATATTTTATTTAGTAAGTCATAACTATAAATTACAAAGACCATACATATATTTACTTCATCAGTTCTATTATCAGTTTTACCTTATTTATCGCTAAGGTACTTTTAGGGGAAGGCAAAATACGTAAGTAAAGTTGTGAAGTTTCGTTGATAGAAATCATCTTTAGAATCTGTCACATGTATTTAATTTCATCCTGTATTTTTTAGAGAATATTTATTTAAAATTATATTCATCATGTTTATACAGGTGGTATAAATGCGTGGTCATATTTGAAGAGGCAATTCAAGGAATACTATCGAACAACTTTTACTATGGGGTCAACCCTGAAATCGCGAATAATAAATAGATATATTTTCCATATTTTTTTTTCTGATTTCAGGGTTGGTCCCATAGTACCTATAAGTTGTGTTATATTATGCCCTGAGTGAGCTCTTTTATTTTTTCTTTCTTTTCTTTCTTTCTTTCTTTCTTTTTTCTTTAGTGTCTACGCATTTTTCATACACGTTGTATAAATCCTCTCATAATTTTTTTAATAATATTTTCTGAATCAGTTTCATTTATACTCTGTCTCAATAATACATGAACGGCTTTTATGCTATATTGAATTTGCAATTCATACTTTTATTATTCAAAACCACTTGAAAAACCGATCTCAAGAAATCTACATATCTTTTAACATATCACAAACTTTATAACAGCGATACATATAACACCACTTCAAAAGATTCAAGCGTTCGAATAAGAATAAACTTTTCAGCGCCGTCTAACCTTTGAAGCACTTAAGTATATTGCGCTTTATTAAATATTGATACGTTAAGCGTAAGAGCTTGTAGGCATGTAGTATGAATGGTGCGTTTACATATTTTAAGGTATTGTCTGTGATGTTTTGAAATTAATCTTGTAACAAAAAGTGTTTAAGAAGATTGTAATTTTATAAAGACAAAAGTTTTGCAGATATTTGTTTGAAATTATAGTGCAGTCTAACAAAGCAATTATTATACAGGGTCGCCAGATATATATGGAGATTTCTCAGGAAATTATTATATAACGGTTTGATTGGGGTTTTTTTTAAATACCGTAAAATGCCCTAACTTTGCCAACAAGCCCTACTTTGCCTAAGGCATTAACTTATTTTTTACACGCACTGACACTTTATAACTGAACCAAATGTTAGCTTGTCATAGTTTTCAAAGCTCCCCAAGTAAGGAAATCATAGCTATTATAGTTTACTCAAAAAATAACTAGGCAAAGTAGGGCTTGTGGGCCAAGTTAGGACAGTTTACGGTACAGTTTTTTTTTCCGTTATTAAAATGATATTTCACTCGAAAACATCCATAATCTTCTGAGAAAACTTCATTCTGGTGACCCTGGATTCTAATTGCTTTGTTAGACTGTACTTATTAGAATATGCTTGTTGAATAATAAGAAAATAATTATTTGCTAGAATATGAGTAAAATAAGTTGACATTGGTAACATAAATAAAGTCCTGTCATACTCTACCAGAAGTTGGTATGCAAATATTATTTAGAAATAGAAAAAAAGGAAATGAAAAAAAAATAAAAAAAAATTAATGAGTGAACTGCTGCAAAGCTTTCGAAACGTCAGGGAAACCAATTTAAATAATATACGCGATAAACTTTGTTTTATTATAATGTGTAGTGATCGCGAAAACCTAAAAAGTTATTATTATTTAGAAATTATGTAAATAGGTGCTAATATTAATGTTGATTTATCGATGCTTATTTATTCAGACATACAATACGTGTATCAGAAATGCGTGGTCATATTTGAAGAGCTTATTCAGTGAGTGCAATCGAACGTTTTGTGCCACTGGGTCAACCATGAAATCGCAAAAAAACAACTGTTCCCTACATTTGTCTGGGTGTTTTTTATGTATTATAAGTACGTATTTACAAAAAAAAAGTATATAAGTATTATACACGCTGAAATTTGAGTCGCTTAATTCCCGAAAAGGGGTCATTGTACTCATCATTATAAACAACTTTTTCTATGGGACCAACCCTGAATTCGCGAAAAAAAAATCAGGTGGTCCCTACATTTTATTGATTTAAGAGAACACAAATGTAGGAACCAACAGATTTTTTTTTCGCGATTTCAGGATTGGTCCCATAGTCAAAGTTGTTCATAATGATGAGTATAATGACGTTCTTTCGGGAATTAAGCGACTCAAATTTCAGCATGTATAGTTTTGATAAATATTTTGGGACATTTTTACACAGCACCATCTAGTCCCAAACTAAGCAGAGCTTGTACTATTCAAATTCGAATTCTTTATTCATCATACAACAAATTGGTACCTATATAATGCGTTTGTAACAAATGCAACTTATCCTATGTATCGTACTATTTAACCTACTATGGGTACTACACAGTTGAAATATTACGTAATTTTTTTTTTTGTAAATGCTTGCTCAGCTTATAATATATTATAAGAAATAAGTATATATATAATTGTCTACTAACTGACTACATAAATGTTTCTGATCCTATTATCTATAGTTTTAGTTATATCCCAGTAAAGCCTTTTCGCTTTCGAGGCTGACATGACACTTTTTGATCAGTAAATAGGAAATTAAGTCAATATAACCTGGGGTTAGGATCGAGCAAGATTACAGGTAACTAAACTGATTTTTAGAAATGTATAGTCATCGTATTTGCTTCATAATACGATTCACTATGCAAAACACTTGCATATTTAACACATGCAGAAACACAATTACACATACACCCCTGTAAAAAAAATATTCGTTATATATATCAGGGTCCAAGAAGGCACAGTAAATTTTATGATTTTAATTTAATAGTGTACTTTACGTAATTTGTGTAATTTCTAGATTAATTATTTGATTATTTACTGTAAGCTGTGAAGGTACATTGAATAAATAAATAAAAGCTAAGAAACAAGAATTGCCTCGTTGGTCTAGTGGTTGCAAGCGCAACTGCTGAGTGTGGGGTTCTGGGTTCGATTCCCGGGTCGGGCAAAGTGTTATTGGGTTTTTTCATTAGGAAATTCGCAGTAGCAGCCCGGAGTCTGGATTTGTGCCCGGTTAGTGGGAATAGACTCGCACCCTATTACATGGGACCATAACATAACTGGCGAAATGTGGGTGTGCTATACACCTCTGCCTACCCCTTCGGGGAAATACAGGCGTGACGTTATGTTATGTTTATGTTAAAACTGTATATACCTACCTACCTTATATACCTTATACTTACAAGAATCCGACGTCAGACCTAACATCGAGTAACGAATGTACAGGCGTGATGTTATACAGGCGCAATGTTAAGAAACAAGGAACGGAAGAAAAATAAAACGAGACAACTGACTCTTAAATACATAATACACTTTTTCACATGTACAGGTTGACTTTTCATCTGCAAACTCAGTATTTCCCAAATCCAAAATGTACGTGAGAACATTTCTTATTTCAAAATATTCTTCCTCGATCTCAGGGGCACGATCAAGTGATGGTTGTTCCAGAACAAATCGTTGGCGTTTTGAATTTGCTATCAGTACGTGATTGAACGTTTAAGTAAATTCCCGATAGCTTCGCTTCCTCAGAACTAGGGTTGCCAGGCGTCCGGATAACGCCAGATATTGTAAGGTTTTAAATGCATGTCCGGACATATGAGACGGTGTCCGGCCTGTCTGGTTTTTGATACGCTCTTATCTTTGCTCTGTGTGTGAGCTCACACGCATCGCACCGCTCTTTGCACTTCCCAGTACTCCCGTGAATCACGCACGGAGACATAAAACCGGAGATATTATGTCTCTACGCAGCTACGTCAACAGTCCTGAGTAGTTAGGTACGTTAAGAGTGATTGTAAATATTTTCTAGATATTTTTGGCTGAATAGTTTAGGGAAGTTGGATTTTCTTCAGGTAAAGTATGTTTAACGATTGATTAGAAGCTAATGTAAATAATTAGGCTTGAGTTTACCGACGATAATTATCTAGTTAAGCGGTTGCTTACCTATATACCTTATTCTAGTACATTTTTGTAGTATTTAATGATAGAGTTGACTTAAATGAACATCGGTTATTGTATATAAATTATTGCGTCAACACAGTTTTAGATAACGTTATTTATTAAAAAAATATGTAAAAACAAAAATATAAAAATACTTTGCCTACTAAAAATTTAAAAAATATAGACGACGTGCTGCGAGCAATCATAGTAAAGCCAAAAAAAACCGTGCTCCTTCGTATACAATCAGCGCTCATCATCATCATCATCATCATTACAGCCGAAAGACGTCCACTGCTGGACATAGGCCACCCCCAAGCAGTTTGGGGGGATATACCACGCGCCACGCTTGTCAGGCGGGTTGGCGATATCTGATCAGATATATAAACAGCGCTCACGCACATACATGTACTTCAAACCGTGCTCACCTCTCTCAGTATACATGTCGCGGCATCGTCTAGTAAGCAACGCGCAAGCAAAAAAAAAAAATATCCTTCAGGTGCATGGTGTGTGCGTGAGCGCTGGTTGTACACGAAGGAGCAGGGTTTTTTTGGTCTTCACTATGATTGCTCGCAGCACTACGTCTATATTTTTTACTATGTCTGTGGCCCACAGAACCTGAATTTTCTGCTACACACTATATTCCATAATAACTACAAAAAACTATCCTATTACTCATAATTTTAAAAAACAAAACGCTTTACCAAACCTGAAAAAAAAAACCATCAACATCATTGTATAAGCCGGATTTCATGTTAATCTTAAAACACAGTAAAATATGAATGGTAAAACAATATTTTGCGGGAAGCGTATTATTTTCTGAGCTCTGACGTTGTAACGTTATCATAATAATGACTGATATACATAATGTGATGATACTGAGTTCGTGTAACAGAGACGCCAGAGTCACTCCGTACAAAACGGGGTTGATCATATTTTGGAAAAAACTAATCATACTCGATGAAATTTTGTAGACAGGATAAAGAAACTAATATCTAGATTTGCGTATAGTCAGTTTCCCATCAAAAATTTTATTTAAAAATAAAACTTATCTCAAAAACTCGTATTTTCAATAAAAAGGACTCAACTTTAGCTTATTATTCATGACAAGACAATTACATATTTTTTATAAAACCACCAATGTTTAAATAGTAATGAGTTTTCTTTTTTTTTAACTTCATATCTAAAATAGTAATTGAATTTACAACGTGGTTTTCGAGGCTTTCACCTCTAAAGCTGGGCACTGACGATGTATCTATTCGGACGTCGTTTTAATGACGACATCCAAAAAAGCTTGACTTGTTCTAGAAATAACATACGTTATCAACATTCACGGACAGATTTTGGAATGCGGCTACGCCATTCACACGTTTGGAAGCATCGTCAGTGGCCACCTTTAAGCAAGCATTGTACTCATCAGTATGAACAACTTTTACTATGGGACCAACACTGAAATCGCGAAAAAAATATCGCATGTTCCCTATATTTGTGTTCACATAAATCAACATAAAACTTTTTAACAAAAAATTGAACCGACGAAAACAGAAACTGAAAAGCGAAAAATAACTAATTATGAGTCGGCGCCAAACAAACTTTTAACAAGCAAAGTGCGTGCAAGTTGCAAGTGGCCGAGAGAAGAACGCATTTTTGGAAAGTTATTGTTTATCGTTGAAAATTTCACGTTGTATTTGATGTTACATTGTTTTTATTATTTATTTAAAGTAATTTAATGATCTTCGTTGATTGTTTGTTTGGTGCCGACTCATAATTAGTTATTTTTCGCTTTTCAGTTTCTGTTTTCGTCGGTTCAATTTTTTGTTAAAAAGTTTTATTCTAAATTTTTTTGTGGCTAAAATCTAACTCCAGGTCTCCATAATGTTGAAGTGTCTAGAACTACATTTATGTGTGCCAAGTTTCAACAGAATCGGTTAACAGGTAAGAATTCAGTGGTTGAACAAGCACTCATCCCCTGTTTTCTTACCCTTAAGGGTGGATTTTGGTTTTGAAATTTAAATGGGACCAATTTCGAGATATACCCTATCCATTAAAAAAAGAATCATCAAGATCGGACCACTCTGTAAAAAGTTATGCGAGGTCAGATATAAAAAAAAAAAAAAAAACAAGAATCACATAACATAGGAACATTGGATTTTTTTATCGCGATTTCAGGTTTGTTACCTTAGTAACATGATTCATACTGATGAGTATACTGACCCCTTAAGAGGTTTTCAGTTATTTTAATATCACGTTGTATAAACACAAAACTATGAAATATATATTACGAACGAAAACGTTCTGAAAATAATGTAGTCTCGCACAGCGCATGCACGTCTCGCGACCGACAGATCATCATCATCATCATCATTTCAGTCGAAAGACGTCCACTGCTGGACATAGGCCTCCCCCAAGCATCGCCACGACCGGTCCTGCGTATTCCGCATCCAGCGGATTCCCGCGACCTTCACCAGGTCTTCGGTTCAGCTTAGTAGTAGTAGAGCTCCTTTGTGAAAGAGCTCGTCCGGGGAAGTACTACCACCGTACCTACTTCTCCGCAAAAAAGTTATGCTTGCATTACTGTGTTTCGGTCTGAAGGGTACGGGTGCTGATGAAATTACAATCACATGAGACTTTCCATCTTCATGTCTCAGTTTGGCGAACCGACTTGCGGTACCATTTAGGCAACAGCCTAGGTGGAATTGCAGTTGTTATGGGCAAAGGTAAACGCTTAACATCAGGTGGGCCTTTAGCTCGTCACGCCATCCTATACTATAATGGCGTGACGAGCTAAAGGCCTAAAGACAAGAAAATATACCTGGTCTATGCTTTTATAAACCAAGCAATCAAATTCAATTGTTTTTTTTTGCATTAATTACTTCTTAAAATTTATTTGTTAGACTATAATAATGAAAGCTTAACATACATTCTATGACAAACAACTGAAACTAGAATCTAGCTTCAGACATACATATATAGGTATCATGATTCTGATTCTTAATTCCATCCACGAAACACATACATATCCTTATTATTCCCTTTAGCAACAGAATTAGGCGGTCGGTCTATTCACGAGCACTCGGCTCGAATATTCGATTTGATAGGCTTTATGTTATCCCGCCCACACCAATTATGCGTCCAAATACGCTACCGTGAGGCTTACAAAATCGAACGTCTGAACCTTACCTCCTAAATAGATGTGACTAAGCAATAATTATTTGAAGGAATTCTCTGATCTAGGTTTTATAGAGGAAAGTTTGATAAATGAGTTCGCAAAAATAGGACCATCTATTTCAGGAGCTAGATTTTTTATAAAAGCCGGGAAGGCGACAACGTCAAGAAGTCTGTTCCATTTTTAGGGTTCCGTACCCGAAGGGTGCCAAACGGGACCCTATTACTCTCGCTACGCTGTCCGTCCGTCCGTCCGTCCGTCCTTCTGTATGTCACAGGCCTGTATCTTTTGAACGGTAATACCAGGCCCCTCAGAAAGTATTGCGAAAAAAAGTTTTTATATATGGGAGACTGGCCAGTTATAATGTTTTTCGAAAATATGATTCATCATCATCATTACAGCCGAAAGACGTCCACTACTGGACAAAGGCCTCCCCCAATTAAGGGGGGGATATGCCATAATCGCCACGCTTGGCAGGCGGGTTGGCGATCGCAGTTGGTTGGTTAAATACTCAGAGAATGCTGCTGCCCATCCTCTGGTGAATCCCTTAGTCGCCTTTTACGACACCCATGAGAAGAGATAAGGGTGATGCTATTCTTTAAAATATGATTATTTATAAGTAAAAATAAGTAAGTTCCAATTTCAAAATTTCCCTCCACATTTTTTGCGAGTTAATTCAAAGTATTGTGTCTCACTGAAATATGGATCTGCGCCGGGAACATTTTAGAGCTATGATTTTATACGATTTCAAGTGTCGCCTGAAACCGGATGAATCGTACGATAGACTTCAAATGGCATTCATGGATGAAGGCCCTTCCAAGGCAACCGTGTATCGTTGGTATAACGAATTCAAGCGCGGTCGACCAACTTTGGGGGATGACGAAAGAAGCGGTCGCCCTTTGACGGCTGTTACCGAAGAAAACGTGCTAGCAGTGAAAAATTTAATCCAAGACAATAGGCGAATTACATATCAGGAGATTCAACACATATTGAAGATTGGATCGGGAAGCGTTCACGAGATTCTACACAGCCATCTTCGCGTGAGGAGGATAGTATCACGCTGGGTGCCGCACAACCTCACCGATGCTCAGAAGCAGGCCCGGGTGGAATGGTGCCGTGATATGCTTAACAAATTTGAAGCAGGCTCGTCTCGGCGTGTTTACGACATCGTTACAGGTGATGAGTCCTGGATTTATCAATACGACCCAGAAACCAAGCGCCAGTCGACTGTTTGGGTGTTTCAAAATGAGCCAACGCCTACCAAAGTGAAGCGATCTAGAAGCGGGGGTAAGATTTTGATCGCTAGCTTTTTTAATTTGACTGGCCACTTGGTATCAATTCCCTTACGGGATCAAAGAAGCATTAATGCCGAATGGTATACTACCAAATGTTTGCCAGAAGTTTTCTCTGTTATAAGCAACAAGCGACCAAACACAGGGCTCCGCGGGCTACTGCTCCACCACGACAATGCACCTGCGCACACCGCACTCAAAACGAGGGACTTCCTGGACAGCACGCCAGTCAAACTCCTGGGTCACCCTCCTTACAGCCCTGATCTAGCACCGTGTGACTTCTTTTTATTCCCAAAAATAAAAAATCAGCTCAAAGGGATATAATTTTCGTCGCCGGAAGATGCGCTGGCTGCGTTCGAGCAGGCTGTAAACGAGGTGTCTGCGGCGGACTGGAAAAAGTGTTTTGAAAACTGGTTTAGGCGCATGAATCTTTGTATAGAGGCTGGTGGAAAGTACTTTGAAAAGATTTGATAAAAATATATGTACGTATAGAACAATTTTTTTTAGTTTCGCAAAACTTTCTGAGTGTCCCACGTAGGTAACCGGTTGAAATGTTCTCAGAAATTGTGTTGCTATGGGGTGTATCACGACAAATACTAAAAACTAAAAAAAGTCTACAACCAAAGGGAAAAAAATGCATGTTTTTTTCAACGTTTTTGTTCCTGCTCTATCTTCAAAACGGTAATATATACCAGGGTCAAACTTGGTCAGATTATAGTGCATGTTATGTAGTTTAGCAAAAAATACTAAAAATAAGACAAATATAGATACATATGGTGGTACCTGCGTAAGAAAGACATGCAAAAAATCATATTTCGCTCCTGTGCGTTGATGTCTTTTGATAAACCCTCGTAAATGAAATCAGTTTTTATGGAGTATCAGGTCGTTGAGAGGTACGGAACCCTTACTGCGCGAGTCCGACTCGCACTTGGCCGGTTTTATTCTTTACAATGCTAATGGTCGTGGTATTCATTTTAAAACAGAACCACGAGCGACATAAACTTTACATAAATCTGAATTCCATTCCTATTCTTTTTCTGTCCATGCAGTGCGATTGTGGAACTCGCTTCCTCCTAAAATACGTGATTCCAAAACTATACATATGTGTTCAAGAAAAAATTCAAAGAACATTATCTTTCCTCAGTATATTGATAGTTCAATTTAATAAGTCGTTTATGATATCGGTGTTGATTTTAATAATATATTTGTATTTATTATACATATTTTTATTAGTATATAATAGGTTTAGGTTTAAAGAAATTTAGTCTCGATAAAAACACAAAGTCACTTACTTGAGAACAATATTAACTTAAGCTATGATGGTTTATTTCGTCGAATTTAAAAAAGTATTTTTTTTTTCAAAGAATTGTGGTGTACCCTTTCAGTGCATTCATTATTTTACAAAAGAGTTGTCTGAAATTACATATGGTGCTAGCTCAGTTTTGAATGCATTAAATGAGCTTAGATTTTTAATACGTGAAGGTATTTTATTATAGAGTTGTGCTCCTTCATAAGTTATAGTTTTTTTGCCATAGTGTGTTCTAATTTTTGGCAAAACCAAGAAACTAGCTCGGCGAGTGCTACGTTGGGTAATCTGTTTTAGTTTGATGAAAGATATGTTAGTACGGATACTTTTGTTTAGAGTCTTTCGGATTAAAATACATGTGTTATAAGTACATAACTGATTGATGTTCATTATTTTAGTTTCGTTATAAATGTTATTTGTTGGTGTTAAATATGGATAGTTAAAAATCACATAATAATGTGTAGTTTATAATTTATTATTCTAAGTATGTTTATATTCAGTATGTTTTTAATATCACACACTGTGTCTACGTCTTTCGTAGTGGTTATATTATCTTTGCGTCTTTCGTTTATCCTTCTTTCCTGTCGCAGGTCAGCTGGAAGACATTTCTTTTAGAGTTAAGCAGTACTTTTGTGCTCAAGTGTTTGTTCTTCATGTTTTCTAAAGTAAAATGTGTTGTGTGTACATAAATAAATAAATAAATAAACTCAGTTTTTTCCTTGAATGGGTTTTTGACGAGTTTGGAAGTAAATAAATTCAACCGTGTAATGTAATATACGAAAATGCAACACCGGAAAAAATTGTTGACACAAAAAATAATTCTGTAAAACCCCCAAGGCCACGCGAGCGTAGCACTGCAAAAGCCACTAATAAATATTAAATTATTTCGCAGAAAATGGTTGCTGTTACTCAAGTTCTGCTACACATAATAGAATTTATAATAAAAAGGAAGCAAAAGGTTTTCGGAACATTTAATTGGTTACATTAAGTGGCATTTGCCTTGTACTTTCTACCGTTGAAAACTTCAAAGAATACAAGAGGTGGTCTGTTGACTTTGGTTTTAGTCCCGCTGGGGATGGAGGCAGAAATCGCTTTCTTATTGCTTATAGGTAGATAAGCACTTGTTTGACTTGGAATTTTGGAAAAAACCAAATTAAAATTTCGTTTTGTTTTAACTTTATGTAAATTCTAATATTAAATAAGTTATTATTTTATTATTTTTAACGCATTTACACATGCGAAGCGAAATCTAACGATTTAAATTGTGGAAAGAAAAAATCGCTCATGAGCAGGATTCGAACCAGCAGTCGCAGATTCGAATCCTGCTCGTGAGCGATTTTTCTTTCCACAATTTAAATCGATATTAACTTAGTAGTTACTTGGGTACATACCTACATAGGTAGGCAA
The DNA here is from genome assembly GCA_949699075.1 of Asteroscopus sphinx. NCBI lineage: Eukaryota > Metazoa > Arthropoda > Insecta > Lepidoptera > Noctuidae > Asteroscopus > Asteroscopus sphinx. Next base: position 22,610,967 of record OX453013.1, read on the forward strand.
CATTATATGCTGAGGGCACTGTAGCGGGTTGTAATAATAGTATAGACAGTAGAATCTGGCTGTATATTTTGTTTTTACATTTTTTATTACTATGTTTCGTGTTTCTAGTATGCAAGTTAAAATAATAAAAAATGTTTCGTATTTAGTTTTTAGTAAAGCTACCTACTTGTCTTATTTAATGGACATTGGACAGCTGCAGTTATGAAATGAAAAAGTGAATGCCTTGTACAATGATATTTGAAAATTTAGATATGTCATACCCTAACAAAACAAACGAAAAAATTGTTCCGTACGCAGCGTCAGCACAGTACACATATACTAGTAAGCTAAAGAAGTCGGTTACTTTAAGTTACTTTCGCGTCATAATTGGACGGTTTTTGTACACACACGAAGTCATTTTAGTTTTTTTTTTGTCACCGGTCACGCTTGTCGACTTACTTGACGCGGATTATTAGAAAAACGCCCTAATTAGGACGTTTTCGAGTCTTCAGATTGGAAGCGTAATTAACATATTTGTATGTTTAAATATCATTGGCCTTGCACTTTTTTAAAATGTTTTTGATATTCACACAAAAAGTAGCAACAAATAAACACCTTTGAAGTTTCATCGCCTTCAAAAACATGGAATTAAGGTGTCACAAAAAAAAAAAACATTTCTGAAACCTTAAAAAATCTTTTTCCATAAGAAAAAGCGTGTGAAACAATGAATAGTAATTGAAAAGGGACCCAAAAAGTAGTAATATTCGGGTCGTGATCTCACAAATTTAATTGAAATGCGAAAAGACATGGGGGTTGCTTAGGGGCCCTCCCTTACTTTCATTAAAACCATTTGTCGCTCCCACAATCGCCCTAGAAAGCTTCTGTTTTGATTTTGTTACGTGAATATTGTCTTTGTGGAACACTTATCAACTGCTTTTGTTTCCTTTTTAAATAATTAGATTAAATTTTAATTGTGTACATCTGCTTCTAAAATTAAAGACTCACTTAAAATTTTAACTTAGAAAAAAATTTGTTTCCCAAATATATTTCCCATTCATGTTTAACTTTAAGGCTTTTTAACTATAAAAAAACCGGCCAATTGAGGGTCCATTCCACCGAGGGTTCCGTATCACCCGTCGACCTGGTACCCTTTAGAAATTGATTTAATTCATAAGAGTTCATCAAAAGACATCAACGCAACGTGCGCGAAATATGAATATTTGCATCTCATTCTTACGCAGGGCTGCTGATATTCGTGTCTGTGTTTGTCCTATTTTTTGTATTTGTTGTTAAAATACATAGTATGCACTATAATCATACCAAGTTTGACGCTGGTGTATATTACCGTTTTAATTATAGAGCAGGAACCAAACCAAACCAAAGGGGGTTCCCCTTTGGTTTCAAACTTTTTTTTTATCGTGATAGGCGTCATAGCAACATATTCTGTGAAAATTACAACCGGCCACCTATTACCGTTCAAAAGATACAGTCCTGTGGCAGACAGATGGACGGAGAGCGTAGCAAGAGTAATAGGGTCCCGTTTGGCAACCTTTGGGTGCGGAACCCTAAAAAGAAGTTTAACTAACATTAACAATATAAAATGTACATTTGGTAGATCAAATAATAAATATGTAGTTAGATTCTGTGAAGTGATTTTGTACAAAGCTGTGCGTGTCCAATATAACAACGCATTCAGGATAATGTTGGGGCTACCGTGCTATTGTAGTGCATCGGGCATGTTCGCGGAAGAATGTATGCCAGATTTTTACGAACGCGAATAGCGTCCTTGACGCGGCTGCTGGTGTGCGCGCTAGCTCCAACAGCCTTGCTGCGCTTGTGGCAGATAAAATGGATAGGCCTATAATGTGGCACTGAATGATTATTCACCGAGCGTAATCTGACTATGTACAGTGGACCACACGTCAGTCGTAACAGTTTTACCTTGACAGCGTCTCTATTTCGTGAGCAGTAAGGGTGGTTTTTGGTAACGCTTGAATTACTCAAGCGTTACCACTGACGTGCAGTCGACTGTACAATTGTGATAGTAAATATAACATTATATGTTCTGTGCATGTTATAAGTAAAATGTTTGTGTTGTCTGTGAATGTATGGTATATATTGTTCTAGTATATATTTAAATTTATGTATGGTGGTTTATGTGTAACTTGTATTTATGTTTTGTTGTGTTTTCTATGTAAGTGTGTTTTATGTAATACTTTCTATGGGCCATTGTCCGTTAATAAAGATAATACAATTATTTTAATTTTGTTACCATTTTAATTTCTTTTTCACAAATCCATCAAACGGAAACCTGCCAAAAATAGCTATAAATACATGACCGTTCATCAATTTCGTCACTGTTCACGCTGTACACCAGCGATATTCCAAAATGCGGTGCAGCCCGTATGGCCCTTTTCGCCGACGACACGGCAATCTATTACTCCGGCAGGACCCATGTCGCCATTTCTCGTACCCTCCAATCCGCGGCCAACACCCTAGGTGAATGGTTCCGGAAATGGAGAATCGAAGTAAATCCCGAAAAAAGTGCAGCGGTCCTCTTCGATAAGAGACCCCTGTCACAGTATCGTAAAGAATTAAGCGTACCAGTCTCAATGTTCGGAAAACAGATCCCATGGCAACGAGAAGCCAAATACCTTGGCGTGATCCTTGACCGTAGACTGACTTTCAGACCGCATATCCGCAAGGTGAAAAACCGTGCCGCCTTCGTCCTCGGACGTCTCCACCCCCTACTCAATGCGCACAGTAAGTTGCCCACTCCTCTCAAAGTAAGGATATACACCACCTGTATCCGCCCCATACTCGCCTATGCTAGCGTTGTGTTCGCACACGTTAAGCCGGTGAGAATTCACATACTCCAAACCCTCCAAAACCGTTTCATGCGAAGGGCCGTAGGCGCCCCCTGGTACGTACGCAACGTCGACCTCCACCTAGACCTCAAACTGCCGACCATCAAGCAGTTTTTCAAGCGTGTCTCAAAACGCTATTTCGATTCCGCTCCCAAGCACCCCAACCCTTGGTCGTGGCGGCCACCGTCTACCAGCCATCTGCTATTAGCAAAACCCGACGTCCCAGACACACACTCATTGAGCCCGATGACGCTATTACACTCCTCCAGGAGTCAGATAAAAGTACAAGCACACTCCGACGCCGTCGTCCAAAATATCGTCCCCGCCGGCGAGGACCGACGCGACACACACACAGAATCCGAGAGTCCGACTCTCGAGAAACAGAAACACATGCCGACGCAGCACCGGCTGCTGGGGGGATCAGTGGCGGGGTCCCCCTGCTGCACCCTGAGTCGAGGTCCGAGCTCCCCCCTGGGGACGCCCTCACGGTGTAAGCAACCGGAGATAATCTCGTCACGCGAGACCGGCCCTATGCTCTAGAGTAGTTCCTAGGAGCAGGCTATTGCGTAGCCACTGGTTAGGTTTTCTAGGTAGGTCTTAGCCTCGCCGGCGAGGCTTGCCGCTTCACGGCGTTTAGCACGTCACCCGATAGGGACCGAAAGTCCGCTACTTTCGAGGTAACCAATTCGATGCAGCAACGGCTGCTAGGGGGACATAGGAACTGCGGGGTCCCCCTGCAATGCCCTAGCGAGGTTCGAGCCCCCCCCTTGGGGGGCGCCCGCTTGCGCGCGGTATTGATGCCGCGCGCATCTAGTTTGTAAGTATGTAGGGAAAAAACCTTCGGCGAATGGAGTCCCACATGGGACTCTCCGCCAACTAAGTCCGGTTAAGCAGAAATGGGACTTCGGTCCCACCTGCGAGAGCCCATTCGATAAAAAAAAAAAAACAATTTCGTCATCCTGTTCCTATTGATAATGAAACCATGTTTCAACAAAAACTGAAATATCGAATTTCATAAAAAATACGTCCTTTTTGAACCGCTTGTCAATATTCAGTCGGAGCAACCGAAAAGGCTTTGTTCACGAATTCACTGTGCGTATCGGTATCGGTATCGGTATGCGTATAATATACTAGTGGCAAGCGTCCAGTGGGAATACCGATAAATATGTATGTATTGGGATAGAAGGAACGTCACCTGGGGCTGCCATAATTGCGTTTCAGTCCCAAATTATACATATTTATTTTTGATTGAATCTGTTTGTTGTTGGAATACACGAAGTCAAACGTTGATTTCGTTTTGAAGTAAATAGAGTTTTAGAAATTGTGTGGCAGCATTTTGGAATATTTGTTTATAGCTTGACACTTTTTGCACGGGGGATTTAACTTGAATAATGTTTGGAGTCTTTATACCTTTCCCCTCCATTTGACATGTATAACTTTCATGAGTTATTGTCGTCCCACGCAGTTATAAAAGCTGACACGTGCTGTGAAAACAGATTTAGAATGCTATCATATACTCATTTATGAGTTGATTTTATTTTTAGCAGAAAAAAGAACGACTTGTGGAACGACTTACAAATAAATAAATAATAATAAATAAAAATAAAAATATTTATTGACTCAAAGAATTACACAACATAAAGATATAAATTGTGGAAAGAAAAAATCGCTCACGAGCAGGATGCGTAAAATGCGTTAAAATAATAAAATAATTACACAACATAAATTAGTAAGTCTTAAAACTAGTGCTAATATTTATATAGTGTTGTAAAAAAGGGAGCATCTGCAGCCGAAGCAGGTGGAAACCTGTGTCTCGGCATGCAGCGCCAAACCCCACAGAACATTGGCATGATTATAATTATAATTAGCCGTAATTGAATTTATTTCTGTATAATATATAAATGTAGAAAGAAAAATAACAATACAAATCTAATAACTAAAAAGGACAATATTGAAGGTGAAATGAAATGGTGAAGGAATATAGGTTCTGACTTGGACGAATAAAAAAAAGGCGGACGGAATCTCGCTAAACATAAAGTAAGGCATCCATAGTAAGACAGCTCGCTTAAAAGTACGGGCTGGCACGAACATATGCACACCCATAGTAAGACAAAAGCCGCGATTACGCAACAAATCTCGTGTGACAGTAGTCATTGTCGTAGTGTCATAAATAAAATAACAATATATATCTGGTGTGTTAAAACTATGTCGAAATTATAGTGGGTTTAGGAAAAAAACGAAGTGCTTCAATCTTTTCGTAGCGAGATTACGTCCGCCATTTTTAATCGTCCGAGGGTTCTGATAGTTAGTTTAGTTTAAATAGTTGTTTAAGTTTGCTGGAATATTTACAAGTTGCATTTATTAGAAAGACGTGAATTGTATTATCAGTTGTAGCATTTTACGATGACACTGATATGAGGTTTACATCAAAAATTATAATTTTTCTCCCACATGCTCGGAAATTGGTTCATTATTCAAAAAAAAAATGCAGCTATCGGCTCTTTTCCTTACGCAACGAAATAACAGGCCAGGAATATCCAACACGATAATAATAGAAATTACTGGACGGTTTTTATTTTTTAAATTATGCTACCGAGGTTTTTAAGTATCCACTTACATAAGTTAGGTGTTTTTAGGTACAAAATATTTATCATTATAAAGGCAGAATGCGCATTTTTTTTTCAAACCTTTGAAAATATAACAAAAAGCGCGCGGACGAATTGGCGCGAATGAAAATTACATACTGTTGAATTAATTTGTGTATTATTTCCTCGCAAATGACAGAAAAGTACTATACAAGTCTCGGCCGAAATGGCAATTAACGGCCTCGTTTAGTTAAAAAGGACACGGCTAGCGCCTCGTCCTGTTAAAATCACTTCGGAAGTACTCGGCTTCGCATCGTACTTCCAATATTACTCGGCCGTAAATTGCTTCATTTCAGGCCACGACAGTAATGTACTATTGTCAGCGTTACCGCTTTACTCGGATCAAACAAACAAATATTTTGTGTGTCCTATTGATTTGCACCATTAAATAAATAAATAAATATTTTAAGGACATTTTTACACACCACCGTCTAGTCCCAAACTAAGCAGAGCTTGTGGTATGGGTACTAGACAATGGTTATAATACTTATATACTTTTTTTTGTAATTACATACTTATAAATTATAATACATAAGAAACAACCAGACCAACACAAACACTCATGTTCATCTCACAAATATTTGTGTCCTGTGGGAATCGAACCCCGTGATCAGCAGTCCGACATTCGAACCACTAGACCACAGAGGTCGTCTATTATTCTACTATAGTTATATTTTATCAAAAGGTTTTTCCAAAGAGATTTTTATCTGCCAAGCAACGTTGCGACTAAACACACAGTAACGATGTCATGTAAGTTTTTCTTAAAATACAAAATGTCTAAGCCCTGGATAAGCCGAAAGGGGATTGAACTAAAGTTAAGTAAAAGATAAAATGCCTTTTTTGTGACGGGGGTACATTGAAAAATTCGCGAGGGGATCGGATTCATATTTTAGTTATGTTGTAGTGTTACTTTATTTTCTTTTTTGTAGGATGAAATTTTATCAAATAACAAGTATGATATTTTTCCTACTTGTTTCTAAAACTATTCTCTATGTTATAATTTCTAACGTACCGACTACATTATTTGTTAACTTTTGTAAATTCATAATTCGTCCTAGGAACTCCCGGTACTCAAAAAAAAATGTTTTCTATTGGTATTAGTCTTGGTAGGCTCAAAAACTGAGGACTGAAAAATTTTTTGACTCTTCTATTTTCAAAGTTTAAAGTTCAATAGTAAAACCATAGAAATAATAAGTACTACAGTAGTACTTAATAATTCCATGACTAAATCACAATTATTATAGCACTATTCAGACTAATTTATTACCTACACATCTACAAAATTAATTTCCATCGCAACACATAAATGTACGGGTATTGTAATCAGGGTTGTTAAGCACGGGCTTACGTAAGCTTATTATTTAAAGTGACAAGTATGAAATATACGGCTTTTATCTCTACTGATATAATTTGTCGTTTGTATTGGAACATTCGTGTTTTATTATATGGAATTATTGTCTAGCCATTAATTCTTATGGTTACGCTAAGCGTAAAGGAAAGATTTTTGGCTAAATATAGCATATGAGTTGGTTCATTTTATTATTATTATTTATTGTACACCAGAAAAATACAGTATTAATTTAAAAAATTAATTACTTGTACAAAGGCGAGCTTAACTCAAAAAAATCAAACATACATAAAACCTACTTAAATAAACAACAAATATACAGGGCGTCCCACGGATATGCCTACACTCCGAAGCCGTCGTCCTAAATATCGTCCCCACCGGTGAGGACCAACGCGACACCCACACAGATACCGAGAGTCCGACTCTCGAGGAACAGAACACGATGCAACAGCGGCTGCCAGGGTGACCGGTGGCGGGGTCCCCCAGTTGCACCCTGAGTCGAGGTGCGAGGGGGGGACCCCTGGGGACGCCCTCACGGTGCCGCAACCGGAGATAATCTCGTCACACGAGACCGGCCCTATGCTCTAGAGTAGTTCCTAGGAGTAGGCTTAATAGCCACTGGTTAGGATTAGGTAGGTCTTAGCCTCGCCGGCGAGGCTTGCCGATTAACGGCGATTCGCGAGTAACGCGTCACACACACACCCGATATACCGAAAGTCCGCCACTTTCGAGAAATTCATTCCTGATGCAGCAACGGCTGCTAGGGGGACATAGGAACGGCGGGGTCCCCCTGCAATGCCCCAGTAAGCCGAGGTCCGAGCCCCCCCTTGGCGGACGCCCTTATGCGATATTGCAACCGCGTTTTTAGTTTATAAGTTTAGGATTAGGGAAAACTTTCGGCGAATGGAGTCCCACATGGGACTCTCCGCCAGCAGCCCGGTTAAACAGAAATGGTACCTCGGTACCAGCTGCGAGAGTCAATTCGAAAAAAAAAAGATATGCCACATGGAGGGAAAGTACAATGTACAATATTCAAGGTACTTTCCTTCCATGTGGCATATTCGTGGGATGCCCTGTATATATATATATAAAAAAAGCATTATATACCCACACAAATACTAAATAATAAATTATTTCTTCCCTTAAAACTTTCAGAGATGAGCTGTCGCGAAGTAAGTGTGGGAGAGAGTTCCAAAGACAAACTGTACGGATAGTAAAGGAACCATCATAACGGCTAGAGGTGTGACGCGGAGTATGGAGGAGAAGAGAAGAAGTAGTACGGCAGGGTTTATCCCTGGGCACAAGTTATTCAAAGCGCTCATGGAGATATATAGGATAGTTAGGATTATGAAGAATAGAAAAAAGAAGAGATAGAATATGACAGTCCCGACGCTGCTGAATTGGTAGCCATATCAACTTAGTCCAAAATTCCAACACATGGTCGTACTAAACTAAACTATTAATTTTGAACTATCTGGTTCTTATTTAGAGGAAATTAGATTTTTTTTTTCTCCAGGCTGGTGAGAAGACTTAAAAAAGGTAGCTCGGCAGAAGGTGGTGGACCGAGTATTGTGGTGCAACTTGGGAGAAGCCTATGTCCAGTAGTGAACTTCGACAGGCTGAGTTGATGAAACCATTTTTATTCCTTTCCAGGAAAACATCTCCTGATTAATATTTGATAGTAATGTAAATCTGATTCTGATAGTCATTCAATACTTAATACACTCACAGTCACGCAATGTTGAAAACGAATAATGGTCTATTTAGATTATTATGTTTCATTCACAAAACATAGTGATAGGAAATACAATGTAAACTGAAATCCTTACAAAGAGAACATTAATTTGTTATACCAGTTAAAATGACAGACTAAAATTCGGAAATACGAAAGCTTTCACCATAACTAGTCCTTCCATACGGCAGTAATAGGTAAGGTACAGTCGCTGCCCAATAACTACACTCTCTCGTTCTCCGAACGGATGCCGAATAAGCAGAAATTCTGTCCAATTTCCCGGTCTGTCATATTTATTGGCCCTCCGTCCCGTTCGTCGGAAAAAGCTGAGTATATGCCCGATCATAAACCAGTGCAGAATTAACGAACCCCGGTCCAACGACTTACTGACTGCACGTATATGTACTTTTGAAATGCTTGATTAAGTTGCAGATTTATTAGGCAAAGATTAAAATTTTGTGTCAGATTTTCACAGATAATCTTCCAAGTCTTGTGCAAATATTAACATCCAATTATTAAATAGATAGATAGAATATACTTTATTGTACACAATGAAAATAGTAGTAAAAAGGAACAACGTATAAATTATGGGTACGTGGGCGGTCTTATCGCTAAAAGCGATATCTTCCAGACAACCTTTGGATGGACGAAGAAAAATAATAGTAATAATAAATATTACTGACAGCAATAAAAAAAAAAATTGTGCTTTTTTACAAGATATAGGCAATAAACGCTGAAGTGACTATGTAACCAAAAATTAAATTAACTGAAAAACATTTTGAAGTAATCTTTTTTTATGTAAAACGATATAATCATATAAATATTAATAAGTATAAATATGATATTAAATGTATACATTAAGCAAGAAATAAACTAGTAACAGAAGACACAGTAACTTAAGAAAATTCAAAAGACGAAAGTATATTCGGAATCTGTGAGTATTAATTTAACAAGGAACTTGAAGGACAATAATATTAATAACAGAAGCATTTCCTCTAAACAAAGAACAATGTCTTTGTTCTTCAAAGAAACAAAGGACTCGATTAAAAGTCACAAACTAAACAGAGTTATTAAGATAAGACAGGCTGTGCTGTTAAAAATAGCTTCCGTAAGATAGCAGCGAGCATAAACTGGGCCTTTGTGGGCCGAGCAAACTTGTATCGCGGTCTAAGTTGTAGACTTATAATAACAGGAACGACTTAGAAACTACAAAAATAGAAAGCCTTGTATTTTGTAGAAGAACATAAAAAGTTTTTTTATGGTTACGTGTACTACGTTGTAGTAGTTTGTTGTACGAAGAGTACAAAAGTGTAATACTTGTAGCTTAGTATCGTGTAATACTTTAAACTAATCTGATAGCCATTAGTCCTGCTGCTTTTAATGTCCAATCACGTTGGATTATTATCTACTGTAATTTGAACGTCACTTCGGTTTTATGTTTCTAAAAGTGACAGCATTGGTTACTGTCAATATATACAAAGTTAGAGTTTCAACAATTAGTGAAAAAACTAGTGAATATTTAGCAATAGTTTTGTAGCGACATCTATCCCGCTACATAGGAACTAAAACTGACAAAGTAGATGACGACACAAATCCTGAATCGTTCAAGAAGCATGTGACACGCAGTTAGCATAAATACAAGCGCCCGACATCAACCGTTGGGCACGGATGGAGTCCCTAACGGGATTCTCCACCCCCCGCCCGGTTAAGCAGTTAGGGTACCTATCTTGGGTGTCAACTGCGAGATTCCATTTTAAAAAAAACTTGCTTTGGGCGTAGACCCAGCCTGGTCGGAGGATTATAATACCTCGTCCCTCCACAGTATCTATATTTCAAATATGAAAGGGCATCCATTCTACTTAGAGGTATAAATTCTAAAATTACAAAACCCCCATCTTCCATCATATCTTTAACAATTAAAAGCGGTAATAAATTTAAATTTACAACCAGTTCCATTGTATAACACGTTATCGCTTGTACATTACGTCACACTGTACTGAGAAGTCGCCTGCAGCTATTGGCAATTAAAAGAGCCTATCGCACTTCAAAGAGATAGGAAGACGGTGGAACTTGAAGCTTTTCACACGTTGAAGGCGTTAGCATGATAAACAACTGGTGATGATGGTCCTTTCCACGTAGATGGATTACCAGAAAGTGCTGATATAAATACTATAGTGAACGCTGATGAAAGTATCTCAGATATTTGCTCTGTAGGTTATGTAAAACGTGACAATATTTTTAAAACGTCATCGTTTCATATTAGAATTTATATGTGTTTTGTTTTATTCTAAGAGCTGATGATCGTTAATCGTTTTCAGATCAATGTTTTATACGTAACATTACATTGGTTTTCATAAGGCAATTTAATTTCGTCTTAGAATTATTTTGGGATGCAATCATAGCGGCACACTTAAAAGAAATAGGAAGACAGTGGAATGTGACGCTTTTCACACATTGGAGACATTAGCATAATAAGCAGCTGGTGTTTATGGTCCTGTCTATGCAGACAAAAAAGTAGAAAGGGAGTGTAGAACTATTATAGTAAATGATAACGAAATTGTCACAGAAGTTTTCTCTGAAGAATTTGTAGAACGTGACAATGTTTTCAAAACGTGTTTATTGTAGGATTTATAGAAGAATGTTTTTTGGGTATTGTAAATGAATTTAGCCATAGACTTATTTGGGATGATATAATAAATAATAATAGGCATATAGTTTACGATATACTTTAAACGTAACAATGTTTTTGAAATAAGTAATGGTAGGTTCCGTTAAAATATAAATTTTGCTTCGACATATTGATGATACTGAAATACTAGATAAGAGTAATGACATTAATTTTGACAGCTTGATACTATGAAGTGATGATTGTAAATATTATTTCATAAGATTTAATATTGTAGGAAATATTAATTTTATGTGTTCTGTTAGAAAATTAAAAATTTTGGTGTAACATATTTATTTTATGGAAGTTTTTAAACTTTCGCGAATTTCACTCATATTGAACTAAGTTTGCGGGACTTGTCGCGCACAGTTAAATCAAAGCAGACTGCTCGTGACCACGGCCAATGCAACTTGACCGAAACATCGAGGTTAGTCAAAATGTTTGTTATATTTTGATTTAATTATGCGCTACAAGTCCCGCAAACTTAGTTCAATATGAGTGAAATTCGCGAAAGTTTAAAAACTTCCATAAAATAAATATGTTACACCAAAATTTTTAATTTTCTAACAGAACACATAAAATTAATATTTCCTACAATATTAAATCTTATGAAATAATATTTACAATCATCACTTCATAGTATCAAGCTGTCAAAATTAATTTCATTACTCTTATCTAGTATTTCAGTATCATCAATATGTCGAAGCAAAATTTATATTTTAACGGAACCTACCATTACTTATTTCAAAAACATTGTTACGTCTAAAGTATATTGGCGACCTGGTGAAGGTCGCGGGAATCCGCTGGATGCGGAAGGCACAGGACCGGTCGTTGTGGCGATGCTTGGGGGAGGCCTATGTCCAGCAGTGGACGTCTTTCGGCTGAAATGATGATGATGATGATGCGCGACAAGTCCCGTAAACTTAGTTCAATATTTATTTTATGCAATAATTCTGGAATTTGTATCAAAACATAACATCATGCTAAAATTTTTGATTCTCATATTATACATAATCCAAAATTTTACTTTATACATTTTTAGAATTAATTTACTTGGGCAATCTTTGCAAAAAACTGCAGATGGAGTATTGAATGGTTATCGAATTCAATGACAAGCCAATTTCAATTTAATTTTCACAAGAAATAGTGTTAAAAACAAACTATTTGTAAAAAGAATGTCAGACGTAGGTCGCAGACGGGCACCTCTAATGCTTTTTGGTGCAATGCATACGTAACCAAATCTGCCAATGATTCCATTACAGAATTTTGCGAGAATTACCAATCTTATTACTTTTAACTATTTGAGAATGGTAACACAGTTCGAATAACTGTAGATCTGAATAAGTAAAGGATTTATTTATTACTGTTTAAACTTTGATCAGTAATAAATTTTGTTCGTAATGTGGATTACCTTAATAGAAATTGCTTATCGTGTTCTATTTAGGTATTTGAAAAGATTTGTATGTAGATTTACAATAGCGTAAGGGATCATTAGCAAAAAGGTGATGATTTACGGTCTAAATTAATATCCTCTCTATCCACAGTTTGTCCTACTCTGTGGTCCTACTAGATAATGAAATAATACAATTTATGTCAAATTTTAGTCTATTATAGCCACAGAGACATAATAAAAAATGTAGAAGTGCTGCGAGCAACCATAGTGAAGCCAACAAAACCATGCTCCTCCGTGTGAAATGTCTTTGGTACAAAACAACGCTTACGCACAAACATGCACCTGAATATTATTTGTTTTTGGCGATACTTACTGGACGATGCCGCGACATGTGTAGAGCGGTGAGCACGGTTTGATGTGCATGTGTGTGCGTAAGCGGTAGTTTATACACGGAGGAGCACGGTTTTGTTGGCTTCACTATGACTGTTCTCAGCACTTCGTCTAGTGATCATAGGATATTAATTTTGCCCGTGAATGGGTAGTGTAGCTGTATTAAACTTAAAATATTTATTTCGAAATGTTATTCTTCCACTTCCTAGTCTCAGTCTTGCTAGGAAACTTCCAAAATTCTATCGAAAACATCTTCAAAATACGTATCTTCAACTCCTAAACTGCATTAAGTTTTCAATTTATTCCTAGATTTCCTAATATAACCTAATTAATTACTTCATCTAACAAGTCTGGCAACTAGTCTACAGATTTATCTCATAAGATAGAGGCTCCTTCGAGACTAAAACGTCGGTATCTCGTGGGGACCTATCAAACGTCCGGAACTGAGTTTGTTAATGTTAGTGAATGCAAACTTGCTGCATCTCCTCGGATGTTCTGATTACCTGGTAAATTTGATTATGAGTTGTGTCAATATTTGATTGTTGTATTTGAATTGAATTTGGTCTTTAGCTCAGAGTATACCTAATAAGTACTCTGTTAGGTTTGTCGTAGTTGGCTATACCTATAGACATTGACTTTACAAAACGGAAGGTACAATGTCAGTAACGTTACGCAGTGACGTTTTAGGCTATTCAGTAAACATGAGTTTTTCTTGTTCTTGATTTTTGAGTTTTTTTTCGTTTTGATTCTTGATAAATGTTTTCAATTTAATTTTGTACGTTTTGGTAAGCAAAAAATGTATAGCCGATCGTATATCAGTGGAAACAGTTTGACCTTTACAGCATCTTTATTTTGTACGAGCGGTTTTCGTTACTCAAGTGTTACCACTGACGTGTGGTCGACTGCACGTGCTTCTTTTATTTATACATCTCGCTTGCTTGATTTGTATGTAAATGCATGTTTGGCAAATAAATTATCTTTATCTTTTTATATCAAACTATTAAAGAAAACCTCACATACATATTCTCAAAGTTAAAAATATCTGCACGTTCCTTATCTTTCAGAATCTTATTTCTGCCAATTTTCTACGACCAAACTAATAAATAACTTATCCTCTCAAGAAGCCGGTCCAACATCAATTATCCGTATAAATCTAGGCCTCATGTTTACATTCACGTCGCTCTCGATAGCCATGGCCGGTGGAACAAACAAACAATCGACGCCTAACGAACCCCAATTAGCCTTTGGCCGATCCGTGTGGTTGCCTGAGTATATGAAGTTATAAACTTCATGTTTGTTTTACTATTGTGCTTCTTATAGGAAGTATTGAAACTTTTACATATGTACAGAAAAATGAGATGCAGGATCGCCAGCCAAAGATGAAGTGTTTTCAGGAATATTAATGGATTTCCAATGAAATACTAACTAAATTAATAGATTTTGGCTTGATTAATGGATATTAATTGAACTAATTGTATTCAAACAATTGACATCAAAGGCATCCAGCATTATTTTAATAGAAAATTTAATGTTTTTTTGTGCCGCTGTACTTATATTTTTATTCTTATTTCTTGGAAAGACAACGTTTAAACCTACCTTTACCTATAAACTCATTTTCTAGAGGAAGAACGTGGAAAATTGATTATTTTATATTATATTCCAATTTTTCTAATTGAGATAAAACATCACATTTTTCTTCAGAAAAAAAAACGAAATTCATTCATAAGATAACAATGGCATATCGAGTTAAGATCATCATAATGCTTGAATTTTTTTTTTTTTTTTTTTAGCAGCTTTCTCTGAATTTTTAACCAACCAACTGCGATCGCCAACCCGCCTGCCAAGCGTGGCGATTTTGGCATATCCCCCCAATATATGCTTGGGGGAGGCCTGTGTCCAGCAGTGGACGTCTTACGGCTGAAATGATGATGATGATGATTAATTTTACCATGAACATTACAGTGACGCACAAACGTGAAATCTAAAAGCAAAACACTTAGCTATAATAACATAGTAAAGAATCTTAGAAAAATATCCCACGTTTTCAGTTAAATTTATGATATTACAAGACAATTATAATGTTAGATTACATTAATTCTGCTATAAATGAAAAGCTGTTATTTCAGAGTTCTTTTTCTGCTTCTCTTTTTTTATATATTTGAAATTCACGACTATTATTTTTTGCTTAAAATCAACAGTCACAGATCGGGATGTCCAGTTTTGATCGTCATGCTTACACATTCAAAAAACCATTTTAAATCCGTAGGTACAGGGTCCAAATTATTGTTTAATTACAGAAGGTCGTGTTTACAACTAATATTAGCCATCTCCCTCACACTATGTGGACAGAACAAACACAAACATAGAGTATTGAACTAATCAAACATCGTAAGGGTTTATAGAGCCATGCTAGACACCGTTCCAACCGTTAATAGTAGCAGTTTGTTGGATAACTTTACTTTGAACGTTGCTCCTTCATGCATAAGGTTTCTTTTTACTCCTTATGTTACTAACATGTTGTAAATGTTTCATGGTAGAAAATAACTATAGGTAACATCATTTTATTTATCCAATATGCATGTATGCGTTGAGCAAGTACCTAGGTGTGTACTCTATTTATGGAGTTTAATATCAGGTAATAATAGTTTATTTAAGCTGCTATGTAGTGTTTATTCTACGGATTTAATAAAGCCATTTTAATATACCGGACTTAAGGTAAGGCATTGAAGCATTTCTGTGGTTTGGCGAGATAAGCCGTTTATACACATAATCCCAGTTATACCTACATCCAATTTGCGGTTAAGCTAAGTGTAAACTGCATGACCCACTATTCTATGGACGACAAGCCATTTAATTAGTCGAGCGAGAGTAATTAAGGATTACATTCAATAATATTACTATGTATATCATGTGTCCTAAGATTCCGTAATTTTTACTCCCACGTTATACGAAACAAAGAAAAATATTTTAGTAACCAGCGTGCAACAACATTTATATATGTCATAGGATAATCGAAAAAATCGGAGCTTTGCGTAAATCCTAGGACGATTGCAAAGGACCGGATAATTGGAATCTATGAAAGTTTTTTGTTATCACCCGAGCTATTTTTAGGATCATTGCAAAAATCCGGCTTAGCTTAGGTACTAGTATAGTATTATATTATCTGTGTCTTAGGTTAGTCGCGAATAACCGCTCTCGTAATACACACTGATTGGCTGATGTGAACGTTATGCACTGACGGATGCGCTGATTGGCTTACGGCTACATTCCTTCTTCTTTCGAGCCATGTTCTGACCAACCAGAATGAAGATGTTATAAATCGACTCTTAGATTAGCCAATCAAAGTTCAAGTTTCCAAGCGTCCTAATCAAACTGGGATTTTTGTAATGAACCTGATAATACCGAATATAAAATAAAAGCTCGTATGATACCGAAAATCTTTCTGAGATTCCAACTATCCGATCTTTTGCAATCATCCTAGGATTTGGCAAAGATTCTATTTGTCCGAATATCCTACGACATATACAAAATTTGAAAATAATAGAAATAAAAGAACATACCGTTTAAAAGGAATAAATAAAATATACCAACAAAAATAATTACTACGTGATTTGCTGTAACAAATTTAATATGGCCATTACACGCCGCAGCTGTGGAAATGACGTTGGGGACGTGGACTCAGCATGATGCTATGTTGCAATGTGAGTCACAGCAAAACAGTGCTTTTCAATTAAAACCCCAAGTACGATACGACACGACGACATAATAAATAATATTTGTTCTTGGAAACATAGATCTGTTTTTACGTCAAGTACCTCTGTATCTGTATGTAAAATTTTCCCTCAGAATTTGGGTAGCAGATGTCAAAAAACAGCTATTCTATAAAATGCTAATATTAAGCCACATCTGGCTTAGACTGGAAGCAAACTCCGATATTTTTGGGAAAAGGTACACACCTGAAGACCTAAAGATAACTCCTACACCTGAAGACAACATAATTTGACATTAACGTTAACATTTCATTTGTTTACGTTATCATTACATTTTTTTAACGTGTTATTGAAATAACTGTACTTATCAGTATGAACAACTTTTAGTATGGGACCAACCCTGGAATTGCGAAAAACAAAACGTGCTATTTCCTAAATTTTTTGTACATACATACATACATATTATTACGCCTGTTTCCCATTGGGGTAGGCAGAGACTATGGATTTCCACCTGCTACGATCCTGACACACCTCTTTCGCTTCATCTACGTCCATTAACCTCGTCATGCATGCTCGTCGGTTTAGAGAACTCTTAACCTGGCATTTTTTGAGAACATCCGCGATTTGATCGCGATACGTTCGCCGAGGTCGTCCCCTTCCAACTCTTCCATCCACACTCGCTTCGTATACTTGTTTCGTCAATCTCCTCTCGTCCATCCTCTCTATATGTCCAAACCATCTTAACATACCTTTCTCAATCTTTGTCACTACATCTTCTTTCACTCCACAACGCTCCCTTATCATGTTATTCCTTACTTTATCTCTCAAAGTTACACCACACATACTTCTCAAAGCTCTCATTTCTACTGCATTTATTCTGCTTTCATGTTTCTTCTGCCATACCCAACTTTCACTACCATACATAAGTGTAGGCACTAACACTCCTCCATGAACAGCCAGCCGTGCCTTTTCCGACACTTTGCGGCTGTTCATGAAGGTGTGTAATGCCCCATTCACCTGATTACCAGCACTCACTCTCCTTTCAATGTCCTTCACATGCTTGCCATCTCTCGTAAATTTTTTGTGTTCACTAAAATCGACACAATGTAGGGTACAGCTCATTATTCTTTGCGATTTTAAGTTTGGTCCCATAGTTAAACCTGGAATCACGAAAAACAAAACGTGCTTTTTCCTAAATTTTTTGTGTTCACTTAAATCGACAAAATATAGAGAACAGGTCAAGATTCATTGCGATTTTAAGTTAGGCCACATAGTTAAAGCTGTTGATACTGATGAGTACTATGAACCTATATTAGGTTTTCAGTTATTTCAATAACACGTCGTATATAGCGGCTTTTATCGTCATTAACAGTACCTACAAAAGTGGCCAGAACCCTTCTATAATTTTATTATCATACTGCTCGAGAGTACGAGAGCCTCCCACAAAAATATTCGAAACTTAATCTCATAAATTCCTTCATAATTTAATTTTCAAATAACACTCAAATTGATCCCAGAAAATGTACCCTTCACCCAATAAACGATAAAATATATTAGATAGCAATTCTTAATTACGTAACATCAAAATTAATATTAGAAACACGGTTTCTAATAACAATATCGTCAAGGATCCGGGGAAGTTGGTAGGAAATCCCGTATCCTATTGTGTTGGAAGCCAAAATGTTAATTAGTGAATTAATGTCAGAGGTCGTTTCCTTCATGAATACGCATACCGACGTTTGCTTAAAGTTGCTTCTCTGATCTGGTGCAGTCGAATATCTGTCGGGTCTGTTCCCTGCTTTGTTATTCTTTAGAATTGAATATGTAAGGATTATTATGATTGGGTCTATCTCAAGTTGGAGAAGTATAATCTATATCTTTGTATTGATCTGAGGGTTCATGTGGTCTAAGATTATGATAAAGCCTTCTATAATATTCTTGTTTGAAAGCATAATTTCCGTCTCTCTCTTAACTGTTTGATGTAATGGCGTGTGATTTTTTATTTTACGTATAAATATCTATTAATATCAATTACCATCGTTTAATTTATCACTATAATCCAACATTTCCGTCTTGTATTTAGGTTGAAAAGTCGACCTACCCGTTATACATTACTGTTATCACAGTGACGTCAGAACACTGATTTCTAAGTTACAGGATCACCTAGTTTGGGAGTCAGGGTTTACTCTATTCGTGTGACTTTTAGCTATAGAATTCAATGTATTTTTTAAGAAATCTCTAAGGTTTTGTATCAATAAAATTATTATATTTATACATTGGCCCCGCATAAAACACTCGTTAAGTGTAAACCAGAAAATCATCAAAATATATGATATTAATGTCACTAAGCAGAAACACGGATAAATCTGTAAAATAACATAACATCAATAACGAATTATTACTACAAATCCCATTGCCTCGTTGGTCTAGTGGTTGCAAGTGCGACTGCTGAGCGTGGGGTCCTGGGTTTAATTCCCGGGTCGGGCAAAGTGCTATCGGGTTTTTTCATTAGGAAATTCTCAGTAGTAGCCTGGAGTTTGGATTTGAGCCCGGTCAATGGCAATAGGCTCGCCCCCTATTACATGGGACTATAACATAACTGGCGAAATGTGGGTGTAGGTGTACACCTCTGCCTACCCCTTCGGGGAAATACAGGCGTGATGTTATGTTATGTTAATCCGATTACAACCACCACCTATGTAAATTATTTTCGTTGTGTGTCTACAAATTTTGCATGAATCCAATAAATACATCACTATTTGATTAATAAACTTGCAGTGACCATTCCGCGTAGTAATTTATTATCAGCCGAAAACCCGTATCTATGTTGATCGTATCAATATATTACTGGACTGACATTCAACATTGATAGCTGGAAAAATTTATGACTTGATAAGGAGCCATCTAATGGATTGCTTACTCAAGCCCCTTTTGGGACAAGGAGGGGAAAATTTTGAAGAAAGAATTTTTCTTTAGAGGAAGCTAATTTGGGGCATCGATTATGGGCTTGTAATAAACAATTATGATGGTCTGATGGACGGTAATTGTATTGAAAAGGTCTGTTTGTAGAAGAGAGAAATAACAATGCTATTCATTTCCGTTATGTAATTCAATATTTTGGTAAAAGTTTCTTGAGGGGTAAAAAATTGCAAACACTGAATAATAATAATATGAATAATAATATGGCTATGATTTATATTATTATAAAATTTATAACACCATTTTGTACCCATATTAGCAAATAAATAAAATTGAATTGAATTGATTTGAATTGAATTATAATCCGATATAGAATTATAATTTTTCCAGCCTATGCCCATAGCTTAGCCCGCGTAGATGTCGTTTATCGCACATCCCTCAGGAACTGTTCATCTTCCCGGTATAAAAAGTAGCTTATATGTTAATCGGGTTATGTTCTATCTGTATGCCAAATTTCATCCAAATTTGTTCAGCTCTTGCAGCGTGATTTAGTGATAAATATCCAAACATCTAGACAAATTTTCACATTTTTAATATTAGTAGGATTTGTAAGTCTAAACTCTAAATAATAAAAAACCGACCAAGTGTGAGTCGGACTCACGCAGTAAGGGTTCCGTACAACCCATCGACATGATAACCCATAGAAACTGATTTAATTAACGAGAGTTTATCAAAAGACATCCACGATCGTACGTGAAATGTGAATTTTTGCATCTCTTTCTTACGCAGGTACCACCACATATGTCCATGTTTGTCCTATTTTAAGTATTTGTTGCTAAACTACATAATATGCACTATAATCAGACCATATTTGACGCTGTTATGTAATACCGTTTTGAAAATAGAGCAGGAACAAAAATGTTGAAAAAAATGCATATTTTTTGAGGTTTTGTATGGAAACCCCCTTTGGTTTTAGACCTTTTTTTGTTTTTAGTATTTGTCGTGATACCCCTCATAACAACACATATTCTGAGAAAATTTCAACCAGCCTATTACCGTTCTAAAGATACAGCCCTGTGACAGACAGACGGACGGACGGACGGACGAACGGAGGGACGGACGGACAGCGTAGCGAGAGTAATAGGGTCCCGTTTTCTACCCTTCAGGTACGGAACCCTAAAAATTAAGCAGTCGAATTCATTTGTGTAGTAGTAGTAATAAAATATCATTTATGTATTTATTAAATTGTATAAAATAATACCATGAAAGTATATTGATCAATTAATATAAAGTAACTTGGCATTACTATGTGCCATAACATGAAACTTTAATCAACATAATGTTAGTTTCCTGTTACCCTATAATTATATCAAGAAGGTCAGTGTTATACGACATCTTTAAGTGCTTATTAAGGATATACTAATACTAAACCATAAGATACATTTGTGTAGTCCACACAACAAAATCATCTATACATACAACAAAGTCGTCTATATTCACATTCATTTGATGAAAACCAAACGTGAGATCCAATTCTTTAATCTCTAGAAACACTTTAATCAACCCATAGGCACGATGAAGAGCTAATCAACAGTGACTAATACGTATAAAATCTACCATGTTTACACGCAACGGAGCGGGCGACGTAGTTACATAGCTAATCATGTTAGGGACGCATCCGCTAGGCCTTGGCACAGTGATGCATGTACTGATGTGTCGATGATTCTGTATGTCAAAGGATATGGTTAAAGGTTTTTGTACTATACATATAACCAAAATGAAATTAAAAGCTGAATTTGTGTATTATGGTTAAATTCAGTGCATCACCGAGTCGTGAATAGGTCCTGGTGGGCCAGGAAGTTTAGTTCGATGAGTTTCCGTGAATCAGGTAGCCCCTGCACGGCATTCTTACCTTTCTCTGCATCCTACTAGGGACCTTAAAGAAACTTAAAAGAGCATGTAATTTCGTAATTTCGATTTTAAAATTGTTCTGATGCAAATCTTTTTGGGGTGTTTGAAGGTTTGGGATATTTCCACTATACAAAAAATAACCTTGTATAAAGATATTTTGACAATTTATGCGTCCCACGGTTTAATTTTAAGGCTGCAACAATTGATGGAATATTATGAGGTGTGTTAACATCACCAGTAACAGTGGTGAATTAGTGTTTACATATGATTGGATTAATCATTCCTGTGCTATCAGTGATGTCGATTCTCTTATTCATAAGCTAAACTTATTTCAATCTATCGTTCTCTTTTACTAATAGTAGATACAAGAAAGGGATGGGAACGATAGTTCAAAGTAAGTTTAGTTCGTGAACAAAAGAATCGACACCAGTATCTGCCTATAGGTTCTGTTAAATTATGTTATATCTACCATTACTTTCAACAACTCGATGAAGTTACGTAACTTTTTTTTTTTTAATCACCTGCCTAAGTCTTTATCATCATCTGTCTGCAAAAAGTAAATAAATATTTTTCGGACAATTTTACACAGACCATCTAGTCCCAAACTAAGCAGAGCTTGTACTATGGGTACTAGACAATGGACATAATACTTATATACTTTTTGTTTTGTAGATACATACTTATAATACATAAGAAACACAAATACTTATGTTCATCACACAAATATTTGTGTCGTGTGGGAATCGAACCCACGACCTCGTGATTAACAGTCCGACACTCGAACCACTAGACCACAGACGTCGTCAAATGAAATGAACTCTTGGAATAATATGATTGAACTGAATCTATCAATAGCACTGAGTTAACATGTACTCGAGTAGACATTACGAACAAAAAATATCGCGCAACTTGCTGGCCGCGTGGCTAAGCGAGTGAGAGTGCAGGAGCTCTAAAACGTGCTACAAAGATTTTGTTCGAGGTGTCTTCTCTGGTACATAGTACATATTACCTCAGTGATCAATAGACATAAATAATGAAATATTACAGTAAATTATTGGTTCTGAAAATTCAAAGTAGAGAATTTTCAGGAGTTCCATGAAAATTTGAATCGATTTAAATTTTAACCAAATTTATATCAAAAGTTAATTTTGCTTATATCGATATTTTGGAAGTTTAATTGATATCTGTAAAAAAAAAACAGGTTTAGCACATATAATTAACAATATTTCGTAATCTTTCAGTAACAAGACGAAGTTGGTATCAACGAAATGTTGAATAGTTTTCTCCTTCAAGAGGTTTTTATCGAATAGAATACGCGAACAGGTTATATCGTTCTCTGCACTGAGGATTTGACACTAACATATTTAGCATTGGTACCGTTGACACTAACAGATTTAGGAACAGCACCGTTTGCATTTCTACCTGCAAGAGAAACTGAACCAGATTACAAGATACATAGAACTATCGATAACATTTTGAATCCTCCCATCCTTACATTACTGTACAGGTGAGTGGTAGTAAACATGCCCCGATAAGTAATATTACCTTTCTGCCATCCGATTATATGGCACTCGATGAAATAGATGCCAGATTTTCGGGAGCTTTCCAAACGATTCTGTTCTTTAGCACCTTACTATAGAGTTGTTTTTTGCATTTAGAAGTTTAGGGTTGACTCGCCATCAAATATTAATATTTGGGGGAAGACGTACTTTTAATATAACGTTGTTCAATATTGTATAACCGGTGCAAAGAAGTATTTTTCTATAGCTACATTTAAGTGCCTCAAGGATTTTTATGAACAACTATAGGAAGTATTCGATATGGAAGTTAATGATAGATAAAACTAGAATAATTTTAGTAAATTCGATTGTTACGTTACATTTTACACACAAATTCTAAGTGACAGTTGTCCTACTAATTGTAATGAAAGTTATTAATAATACTCCATTAAGCAGGTGTGGAAAAGTAACATAGTTATTCCGGAATTAGGTCAAACCTTGGAAGCTCTCGCGTTACAAGAGAAGTTTCAGAAACAAGTGTATGACGTCAAACTCGTTACCACGTGTGAATACCTTGGGAAACATTAAACCGGTTTATGAATGTAGCTGTAAACATAGTTGAACCCAAATGTTGTGAAAACGTTATATGAAAACTTGAACCCATACTTACTAAAGCTAAATAGATCGACTGTTTACTTGATTTTGAACTTAAATTTAAAGACACTAACTAAAATTTTGTATTTTAAGAGTTCTTTATTTAAAGATTACATCATAAAAAATCCCTACGTTGTATCTCTAATTATAAATATCAGCATACCGAAAGATTGTCTAGTTTTCACTGCATGTAATTTATAAATGATTGATTCTAGCATATATCTGATGTCAAAACCACAGGGAAAGTTCACAGTTATCTAAAAATGCTGCAAAGCTGCTCAGTTTTTCGTAACCTTGCTTTATTATTATTTGCATACAAAAATTTGCCTCATTTTGGGAATTTATATGACTCCCAAAAACAAGGACGTTTTTGGGAGTCATATACCTAAATTCATATAAGTACCTTCGTCCATTTTGTTGTTTTAAATTATAATTTGCATAAATGTGTGAAACCACAATGTAATTACAAAGCCACTTCTCTATGTTTATCTAACTTTAAACATTCAAATATATTCCACTTAATCTTTATCTACTTTTGCAAACACAAATTCTGCTACTGTTAAATTCAAACCAAATTTTAACAAAGCTTTTAGTGGTTCGCCAAATCCTGCAGACGAATGCAGCCAGACTATTGGCAAACATTTAGTTCAATCAGACCCAAATACATTTGGTAAATTGGAGAAGGCACTTCTAACCAATACGATATTGAAACTTCAAGAAAGTCTTTATCTGGTGATATTAACAATAAAATGAATGATGTTTAAATAAAAGAGATAGCATTGTAGAATTTTATTTTACTGCTTACTGCTTGCTGCTTCCTGATGTCCTTTAACGTCCAAAATTAATATCCAATCTATCCACGATTTGCCCTACTAGAGATAGGAATTTGACATAAGCTCCATACAAAATATGTCAAATTTCTATCTTTAGTAGGCCAAATCGTCGATAGATTAGATATTAATTTTGGCCGGTAGTCAAGCTTGTATGAAATGAAAGCAAATTAAAATATAGTAAGAATATTCGGAAAAGTCAGAAGCGTCCGTCTATTTAGGATTTTAGAAGTTGCTGTCTTTTACATCAAAAACGTAGACGTAAAACGAGTATAATGTTTATTTCTGCTCATATTCATGTTACAAATTGTATAATAATCACTACAAAAGCAATATTTTTTAGAAATATTAATTTATCAGGCAGTATTTTTTTGGTCGACAAAACATACCGTTAATATACATAACAAAAACTACTTCAAATCAATGTGTAAAAAACTGATATTTAAACAAAAATCGCAATCTTAAATTAGATTTTGATGAAAACTTTATTACAAAATCCAATCATGAGCACATTGATTGAACAAACCTATTAGATGACGTAACCAACGAAATCATTCCACAAAAATAAATAGGTAGAAATCTAATTTCACGGAAGCACATCCCAGTCCGAAGTCCGGCAACATTGCATTAGCCCAGTGCTGTTCCACGAAGACAAATGGTGTTTGTTGAGCAAATTGACTTAGAGTTTGATACTTTACCTAACTCTTATGTGGATTCACTTTAGCTACGAGTAATGTCCGCAGTTTGAGCTATGTTCGAAATTACGTTACAAATGTTGACTTTGGCTAGAGAATGTATGTTGGAATTGGATTTTTGGTAGAAGAGTTCCGAATAGTTTATCCACGAATAAAAAATAAAATATGTCAGAATTGAATCATTTCGTGATAGAAATAAGATTAGTATTCAATAATTACAGAATATCATCCATGCCGTTGGCTCAAAATCAAACCTGTAATAAGCTACTTGTTCGTCATTTTGCATACATTAATACAATAAAATAGCTTGGTTATGGACTTATGATTTACTAGACTTTGGCCACGACTTTGCCCGCATACTGAAATAAAATATAGCCTACGTTACTTCTGGATAAAGTAGCTTTATAATGGTGAAGGAATTATTAAAATCAGTTTATTAGTTTCAGATTTATCGATTATAAACAAATAAACACATATTTCCTCTTTATTATACTACTATAATCTGATAGTGTCATACTTCTAAGACTTCTTGTTTTAATTATAAAGTTATCAGAAGGGATATATTAAAATTAATCGACGACAATAATGTCAAAGATTCTATTATAAGACGGCCCACACACCTACAATGTAATTGCGCAAAATTCGGCAATATTAATATTGCACAGTTATTATTGTATCGTCCTGATCTTCATTTGTCTTTCAATGTCACCCCTAGAAGGTCAATATCATTGCACAATTGCAAATATTGCGCAATTATAATGTAGGTGTATGGGCACTTAAGTGTTCGGTGTAAATAATTTGCTTACAGACGCACGTACCTACAAAGCGATGAGTTCACGTAAAATAAAACGGACACATCGCGACCGGGTGGGTGCATTCATAATATTCTTTACATTCCAACACAACATTTTTCATACTTTATTAATTTAACGTAATATTAGATTCAGGTCATAATAAGTAGATAGGAGTTTTTAAACTTTCGCGAATTTTACTCACATTGAACTATACTTACGGGACCTTCCGCGCACAATAAAATCAAAACAAAACAATCATTTTGACTAACCTCGACGTTTCGGCCAAGTTGCATTTATTTGTCTGCTCGATACCACCACGGCCAATGCAACTAGGTTGAGGTTAGTCAATTTTTTTTTTTTGTTTTGATTTTATTGTGCGTGAAAAGTCCCGTAAATATAGTTCAATATCATTTCAGCCAAAAGCCGTCCACTGCTGGACACAAGCCTCCCCCAAAAAGGGGTATATGCCATAATCGATGTATTGACTGGCAACACTGATTGAGTGACATGTCAAATAATTTGCTCGTATTTAAAATTGATTTAAATCTAATAACTAAGTGCTATTAGCGTGTATTTTATATTTAAACTCATCTACACACGACAAATAATACGGATTATTGTTTGCATAAGAATAACTGGAGTATAACTCATTCTTTGGTTACTTTCAAAAGCCGGTAACCTTTGTTGTCAACAGCTGATGCTCGAAGTTTTGGATGGAACGGGGAGTATCGTTTACTTTTATTTTCTATTTTAGCCTTATCAATCAAGTCCCTGACCCTGTTAAGTACATACAAAGTTTTCTTTTGTAGTTTAACATTTCACTTTTTTTAACAAGTTTGTAGGGTGGAAGAAAAAATTACTTGTACTTATTAAAACGTTAACCAAATAAGTACTTTTCTTCCGATATATTAAGCAATTATTGGCTATACTTAGTAGATTTTTATATTGTTAAAATTGTAGCTCCAATAGTAATAAAATTAATACTGTAGACATATTCTCAAAGTTAGTAGGTAGTTAATTTGGATTAAAATAATTTCTTCACTCTATTCCCTATATCAGCAGCCTCTTATCGAATTTCTTCCAGTAGCTTTTATTCTTAAATATCCACCTCATTCTCACTTTTTCCCCATTTCTATCTGTTTCCTTGAATAAAGTCTTACTCACTGTTTCTTTATTTCCACTTTCAGTTACCTATCCTCACAATATGCCAACAATGACCCGTAGGGCTACTGCCCTAGAAATGGAGCATAAGTTGAGTGCAGCACTGAAACAGCTGAAAGCTACACAAAGCCAGTGTCAACAACTCCTGCAGGAGAGGGAGGACAGTGAAGAGGAAGTAAAGTCTATTGTTGACAAAAACTCAAGCTTGAAAAGGGAGCTAGTAGATCTACATCAGCAATACCTGGATGTTGTGGATGAACGGGACAAACTTCAGGTGGTGACGGACAGTTTTAGTCAATGTAGTGATTTTTATGAGGAAGCATTATGTAAAGCCAGGTACCTAGAAGATCAGTTAGTTAATGCAAATCTACAGATAAAAAACTTGCAGAATGAAAAAAAATGTGCACAGTCTGCTGCAACACAAAACCTATTCTGTGAATTAGTTAGTCCCAGCTCTGACCCTATGTCAGACCTGCCTCAAAATGCTCATAAATTAAGTCATAATAAAATAAAAAAATACATAAAACTTAATAAAATTATTAATAAATGCAAAAAGTTCAAAAAGCAAAAACATAACTTTTCTAAAAATATTCAATTGAGAAAAGAACGTATTGAATTAATTAATAAACTTAATAACTTTCAAATTAAATTAGAAGATAGTAAAAATATCTACGAAATGGACACTCAGTACTTACAGTCTGATATAAAGAGGTTAGAGAACTCACTTAATTCACTATACTCTAAATATGTGAGCTCTCAGAAGCAAATCAAAGAGCATATCTTAGCTGCTAACGAGTTAGTTGCAATGTGTAATGCATGTACATGTAATGTAGACAGAGTGGACTCAATCTCATTCAACAACACTCATTGTACTTACATAAATAAATCAAGTAGTAATGATTTCCCAACCGAGTTAACAAAGGGCCTGTCCGAAGTTGAGGAATCATATGACTGTAACTTTAACACAGAGGAACCAGCTTCAACTGACCATGACTTGTCTTCTGTTATAAATATAAGTACCAATGCTTCAAATGATCAAGTATGTTATAACTCAATTATGTATTCGGATGACCTAGGTAAGGGTTTGGGAGACTTACTAGGTAACAGCCTGAATCATTCTTTTTTAAATAATTGTATGCCTGGGTTAACATACAATCAAATTATAAAATCACTCCTTAATAATAAATTTAACAAGCATACCGACCTAACTGTGTTTATAGGTAATAGTACTAATGTTCGTAAAAAAGACATCACTGATAGTGTTGCCCAGCTGTTATCACTAAACTGTCACAAAATAATATTATGTGCTTTCCCATACCTCAACCACTTGTCAGATAGTCAAAACGACTGTATACATATGCTAAATAAGCACATTCATTTCTTGGTAAGTCATTATAGCGACAAGTTCATGTTCTTTGACACAAACAAGTTTGTTGGTAAATTAAAACTGACTAGGAATTCCGTGTACCTACCAACTAAATTCAAACGTCAAATAACAACACTATTGGCTTATAATATAAACTCTGTCATTAGTAGCATGACAAAGTCTCCATCCACTACTTATGTTTTTAATAATAGTCATGCTAATATTAAGGTGGTTAACCAAAATAATTTAAACTAACCACAGCGACAACAGAGAAGCAGAGTCATTGTTTAATAATGTCACATCAAAACATAAATCGCTTCTCTGGCAAAATTTTAGATGTAGAATTATTTGCTGAGAGATATAATGTAGATATTCTATGCTTCACAGAAACTTTTCTGAGAGCAGATAAAATGTTATTTAACGTGGATAATTTTAAGATAGCCAGTTCGTTCCAGAGAGCGTCAGCAGAAGGTGGGGGAACCTTAATCATGGTTAGACAACACCTGAAGTGTAAGGAGCGACTAGATATTTGCAATCTCTCTGTTGAACGAGTATGTGAGCTCGCGTGTGCAGAAGTGGAGGAGCATGTGATTTTGTGTGTTTATAGCCCTCCTGACTCCAATAAGCCCCTATTTCTTTTAACAATGGAGGATGCTCTTAGAAAAATAAATGTAAATAAAAAGTTGATAGTTTGTGGGGATTTCAATATTGACATTCTGATAAATACCAAAGATAAACGTAACTTCTTGTCATTATTTAAATCATTTAACCTAAAACATATGTTCTTTGAGCCGACTAGAGTGACACCTACCACAGCTACTTGCATAGATAATATTATGACAAACTTTAAAATATTTGAAAAGAATTTAATTAGTGGCGTTCGTTCAGATCATAAGTGTCAGATTATTAAATTGAATTATAAGAAAATCATAAGTCACCAAATTATACAATGTAGGTCATTAACGAAAAATTGTCTACAAAAATTTAATAAAAATCTAGAATCCCAATTACTTACATTACAATCGCAAAATGGCAACCCTAATTATATGTATAGTAAACTATTTAATGTTATATGTAATGAGTTTGAAAAAGCATGCAAAGTAAAAAAAATTACTATAAAACCAAAAATCATGTTTAGCTCCTGGGCTACAAAGGGTATAAGACGCAGTCGAGATGTTTTGTATGGGTTATATGACAAAAAGTCTTATACACCTAATATCAATTTTCATATTTACGTTAGAAGATACTCAAAAATCTTTAAAAAGATTTGCGTGCAAGCGAAGGCTGCTTATATTAGTGATCAAATAAAGAAGTCAAATAATAAAATAAAAACGACTTGGAAAATAATAAATACTGAAACTGGTAATCGTAGGCTTACAGATAGTACAATGAGCATAAAAATAGATGACAAACTAGTTTCAGATAAAAATGTAGTCTCTAACTTCTTTGAACGATTTTTTACAAATATCCCACTCGAGACTACTAAATTTCTTCCATCGTCCCCCGTAGCAGCTGAGACACTCTTAAAGGAAAATGTTACTTTGCCTATATCTACTACAGCTTACTTTGAGTTTAGTTTTATTACTCCCATTGATATAATAAAAACATTTAAAACAATAGCCAGTAAAAAAACAGAGGACTTATGGGGATTGTCCATAAAAGCTGTCGAAGCAATAATAGTCAATATCGCGCCAATTTTAGCGACAATCTTCAATACTTGCATCGTAGATGGCATTTTTCCCGATCTAATGAAATATAGCAAAATTGTGCCCATTTTCAAATCAGGTAGCCTTGATAATGCATCTAATTATAGGCCAATATCTGTTCTACCAGCTTTAAGCAAAATTTTTGAAAAACTAATACTAAATCAAATGTTAGTATATTTTAACTTAAATGGGATACTTCATGATAAACAGTTTGGATTTACGAAGGGACGTTCAACGGGAGATGCTGGATCCACCCTAATCAAAACAGTATTGGAGGCTTGGGAGCAGGCTCAGGATGCGGTAGGAGTGTTCTGTGATCTTTCTAAGGCGTTCGACTGCGTGGATCACCGAACGCTCATTCTGAAATTAAAACACTACGGAATCCGAGGTAGATCTATTGATCTCGTAAGTTCATATTTGTCGAATCGGGAACAAAAGGTAGCTATAGGTAATGTCACTTCTGTAGGCTCACTTGTTAAAATGGGTGTACCTCAGGGATCAATTTTAGGCCCATTTCTGTTTCTTGTATATATTAATGACCTCCCATATATAATAAAAGATACAAAGACTAACATAGTCTTATTTGCTGACGACACTTCACTTATATTTAAAGTGAATAGGAAAGATAGTGACCTTGTGGAACCCAATAATACTCTTAATATTCTTTCCAATTGGTTCTCTGCTAACAATCTTCTTCTTAATGCAGGAAAAACCAAATGTATAAAATTTTCGACACCTAATGTACACCATATTGTTACTAATGTAAGACTAGATGGAAAAGTTTTGGATCTGGTTCCCTCAACTGTCTTCCTGGGTATCTCAGTAGACTCTAAACTGCAATGGGGACCTCATATAGAGGCACTTGCTGGCAAACTGAGTTCTGCTGCTTTTGCCATTAGAAAAATAAGGCAGATGACTGATGTGGCTACGGCTAGATTAGTATATTTTGCATACTTCCACAGTATTATGTCTTATGGCATCTTACTGTGGGGTTCATCTGCTGATGTAGAGACTATTTTCATATTACAAAAAAGAGCAGTCCGAGCAATTTATAATCTAGGTTGCCGTGAGTCTTTGCGTGAGTTATTCAAAGAGATAAATATTCTTACCTTACCGTCCTTGTATATTTATCAAAATATTTTGTATGTGCGTAAAAATATCTTAAATTACAATAAAAGAAGTGATACCCATAGCTTCAATACACGATATAAGCATGAGCTTGTTGTACCCGGTTTTAGACTTATCAAAACTAGTACTAAGTCGTTTATGGGAAACAGTATTAGGTTCTATAATAAACTTCCAACTTGTATTACTGAACTACCATTGATAAAATTCAAGCTAGTAACAAAACGTGTGTTAATGTCAAGAGCTTATTATGATATAAACCAATACATTGCTGATAAAAATGTCTGGAATACGATTCCCACCTGCACACTGCGACCCACTGGTTCTCCTCAACTAGGTATTTGATATCTCTTGGCATTTGACATGTAATTATTTCCTATTGGATCATTTATAATTGTTAATTTTATTCCTATTGGACCATTAGTTTTATTTTCTATCTTTTACTTTTGACATTGGATCTATTTTTATTATTTCCTTTGACATTTTGTTTTTTTTTTGACACATTTTATTTTTTGTATCGATCTGTTGGTAATTTTTCTACCAAGTCATGTTATTTTGATATTTTTTCAGTTATTATTAACTGTTTATTATTAAATTTATTTACACTTTATTAACTTTACTGTTTCGGAATTATACAATTTATTTACACTTTTTTTCTAATATTGCATTTCTGACATAGAACTGCAACGTATATGAACTGCTTACAATTTTTAATAGGTGATTAAAATGTAAAATGTAAGTATCATGTGGCCATTAATGTTTTTTACAGTAATTCCATATATTCCTGCCTATTTGTTGTCTAGCAGTATGAGTCTGTCATGCTCACTTAAATGTCATGCTGATGGTGGCGTTAGTGTCGGGTCGTTAAGTTCCCTTCAATATGGTTGAGTTAAGCGATGGCTGATGCTCGCGTCATGCTCGTGAACGGGTGCCGTCTGTCGGGACAGGTCAGCTTCTACATACTATGGCAACTCTTCTTACGTTTATTTCTAAAGGCAATATACTCACTTTTAAACTCTTGTTTATTTCTGACATTAACCTACATTATACTCACATTATTTGAATAAATTTGATGTAATAAACAATAACCTATTTTAAAAAGAGTTTATCCATGGAGTTTCTTGCCGGTTCTTCTCCATAGGACCCACAATTTGGAACCGTGCAACTAGAGCCTGACCTTTCAAAAGTGCCTGTAATTAGGTTTATTTGAAATAAAAAACATTGAAATTGAAATTGAAATTGAAATCGCCACGCTTGGCAGGCGGGTTGGCGATCGCAGTTGGTTGGTTAAATACTCAGAGAACGCTGCTGTCCATACTCTGGTGTATCCCTTAGTCGCCTTTTACGACACCCATGAGAAGATAAAGGGTGGTGCAATTCTTTACGTCCGGCACCACACGGAACATAATAATAGTTCAATATAAGTAGATAGAACTGTATAAAACAATTTTACAACATTAGATATTTGAATAGACTTGTAGTTATTTGAACATTGACTTTTTTATTTATACAAACCTCCAATACTCGAAGACTTCACACCACACATAAGTAAGATATGTGCTAATAAAACAAACTAGCACGTTGCCATTTTGTATCGATGACATTGTAACAGTCGCTTGGAACATTGCTACCGCTTTCTAGGGCTACATTTTCTCAACCATCAAGGGATTGACAAGGTAATTTTCTCGGCCCATTGTTGTATTGAGCTTGTGGTTACAAAGACTAAACAAGTAATCTATTTGAAAAGTGCTGTAGATTAAATGTGAAATAAAATAAACTTTAAAAATTAAAAACCGACCTCAATAATAATAAAATTATTTGTTTGGAACAGTTCAGGCAGTAGGTGCTTTTGATTCGATTTAATTTAAGAAAATAATGCCACTGACTTCCTAAACTGTTTCACACAAATTATTTTATTCTTTTTGAAGTCGTTTTTTACTTTTTTCAAGTTTATTTTATTTTAGCTTCGTCGAAAAAAAAAGCCATTTATGCTATGTTGTTTATGCTTGTTGTGGAAATAAATCATTTTTCTTTGATTTTATAAATATTTATCTCATAACATAACATATGTATATGTGGCTGGGGGGGACTGGATGCGGAAGGCAGAGGACCGAGCGTTGTGGCGCAACTTGGGAGAGGCCTATGTCCAGCAGTGGACTGCGATAGGCTGAGTTGATTGATTGTTGTTGATTGAACATAACATAACATCACGCCTGTCTTTCCCCGAAGGGGTAGGCAGAGGTGTATAATACACCCACATTTCGCCAGTTATGTTATAGTCCCATGTAATAGGGGGCGAGCCTATTGCCATTGACCGGGCACAAATCCAGACTCCGGGCTGCTACTGTGAATTTCCTAATGAAAAATCCCAATAACACTTTGCCCGACCCGGGAATCGAACCCAGGACCCCACGCTCAGCAGTTATTTATCTCATCGTCCGTTTAAATTGTAAGCGATTTTGCCTTAACAGCTGCGTTGGTGACGTATGCCACCAAATTACGAGCCAAGGGAAAATGTACGGTGCGGCCTAATGACAATTCTAGTAGCTCAGAAAAGGCAAAGAAGTCTCAAAACATCGAAACCTATTTTCTTGAAGTAGCCTGCAAAAAGAATGATTGATCAAATGATTGATTAGCCAGAGTTAAAGTCTTTAACAAAAATAAGATTGACACAGGCTTCTGTTTAAGTTTTAAGTAAAAACAGAAACAACTTTACACAAAAAAACCTTAAACGAAAAACTAATATTGCTATTCTAATAAGGCATTTAAATATTCTTTATGTAGCATTTTTATAGCCGAGGTGACTGCGCAATTAGATGCAGATGCGACCTTAATTTAATCTTTAGAAGACTTTGTTCTTTGTTTAAAATAATAACGAAGTGTATACGTTTTACTATAAAAACCAGTCAAGTGCGAATCTGACTTACGAAGGCTTACCCTCTTTGGGTTTATACTTATTATTATTTTTAGTCTTTGCCATGATATAGGGTATGGTAACACATATTCTGTGAAAATTATAACTGGCTGCCTGTTACAGTTAAAAAGATACAGCTCTGTGATAGACATACAGGCAGATAGTCGGACAGTTGGTATAGGTTCTGGCGGTGGTTATGTCCATGGTTGGTAGTGAGAGCGCCTGGCAGGGCGTCGTCTCCTGCGAGGAAATAATGCTCAAGAAGGAGGTGGCAGAAAGAGTGTGAGAGGCAACAACCTCTTCCTTCCCGTAAGAGACGGACCGAGAGCCGCAGGATCGTCCGCACCTCCAGCAATCCTTTTTTTTTTTTTGCCGTGGGGAAATTCTCATGGACGCACTCCGCCCGGGGTAGGCGGAGCCAGTGTCGGACTCTTACCGACTAAAACCACTACGGTGTTCCTTCAACTACCTTAGCCGGGGGCGTGGGAACCCGTGAGTATTCACATAACCACCCCCGACAGGTCCTGGCCCGCCACAAGCAGGCGAGCCCCTTCTCCCCGTGCGGCCTAACGTCGGCCGCACCCTCCTAGGTGGCGCACACGGAACACTGCACGCCACTTCACCTCATGGGCCTTTACCAGCCGCGCCAACTACGCCGGCTGTGCCAGCTACGCCAGCTGCTGGTCGGGCAGCAGACTACCCCGAGTCTGCTGCTCGCAGGCCCTACCTCCCGTAATTTTTTATAGAGGTTTTCTTCCTCGCGGTCCGGGCGGTGAAGCCAAGACCCTCGGTCCCAAGAGGCGTGAGAACACTACTCAGCGGGCACTCCTGGGGTTACGAGATCGACGGGGGCAGGGAAAGACAGTCCCCCCGCTGCCTGCCCAGTGGCAGGGTGAGTGCACACCGGGCCCGCCCCTGCTCCTCCACTGTGCCCTCTGCTGATATCAGAGGGACACGTGGAGCAACTCCCTACTGGCCCAGAACGGGCCCCTCCCATGCCAGAATATTCGCCACAGGCAATAAAATCCCCCGAAGGTTAATCCCTCGGCAGGATTTTATTGCCCGTGCCCAAGATGCACCGGCCAAACAACTGCCGATCCCTCCAGACGTGTCTAGAAGGACAAAGAGCCGTCAGGCACACGTGGAGGTTTTCTGGCCAGCACCCCACCTCCAGCGATCCTAAGAGTAGGCCTTCAAGTGGCGGACTCGGGGTAGCCCACCGCTCAACCAGTCAAGGCCCGTGACGGTGGTGCACGCAGTGTCCACGCACGCCAGTCAGGAGGGTGCGGCTGATATTGAGGCCGCACAGGGGAGAAGGGGCTCGCCTACTAGCACCGAGCTGGGACCTGTTAGGGATGGGTGGAGAATGCAGAGTTTATTCCACGTTTGGCAAAGACTAGTTGAAGGAACACCGTGGTGGTTTTAGTCGGAAAGATTCCAATACTGGCTCCGTCTTCCCCAGGCAGAGTGCGTCCATGAGCATTTCACCACGCAAAAAAGGCAGAATAATAAGGTCCCGTTGGCACTCTTTGGGTACGGAACCCTGAAAACGCTATTTTATATTTAACCAAGTTATTAATCTTTAAGGCTAGGGTAGACTAATTAACACACCTGAAGGTCAAAATAATTTTATTCATTCTTTGTTTTTATAAAAAAAAAACTATACCGTACACAAGACTTTCTCCTGTATCTTTGTGTGTTTTACTTCTTTGACAAACACAAATCGCTTAGTAAAATACCCAGACCCGAAACAAATATCTTTTGTTCCATATGAGAATTAAATTTGCAACCCATGGCTTAGAAATCCAAGACCATTGCACCAATCCTTGTAAAATCGTTAAAAAGATTGATCGTCGAATGAAGGAAAACCGAAGAGAGGGTAGCTACTTGCTATGCTCCGTACGTAAGCGTAAAACCATTGTATCAACAAAGGGAAATGGATTACTTCGGGTGCTTGTGGATTGGCGAACTGGCACGTTTTTATTAGCTTCATCATGATAAATTAATTGATTTAGTTACATTAACTGGTTGATCCGGTCGTGTTGTGTTTTAAGTTCTGAGTTTATTTTTAATCTTACGGTAAGCTTTGGTTTTTTGGAACTGGTAACCAAATCATCAACTCAACCTATCGCAGTCCACTACTGATCTCTCCAAAGTTGCGCCACAATACTCGGTTTTACGGCTTCCACATCCAGTTCACTCCAGCTGCCTTCATAAGGTCGTCTGTCTACCCGGCTGGAGGGCG
This sequence comes from Asteroscopus sphinx, assembly GCA_949699075.1. Taxonomy (NCBI): domain Eukaryota; kingdom Metazoa; phylum Arthropoda; class Insecta; order Lepidoptera; family Noctuidae; genus Asteroscopus; species Asteroscopus sphinx. The sequence goes on from OX453013.1 coordinate 22,647,515, forward strand.
CCCTATGCTGTGTTTGCTGATTCGCTCCACTGAAGGACTCGTTTGTTCCAACGGCCATCGGTCCCTCGATGGACATGGCCAGTCCACTGCCACTTCAGCTCGCTGATCCTACAAGCTATGTCTGTTACTCCAGTTCTTCTCCGGATAAACTCGTTATGGATTTTATCCTTTAAAGAAACTCCAAGCATAGCTCGCTTCATAACTCGCTGAGCGACTCTGAATTTGTGGACTAGCCCAAAATTTCAGAGTCCGCATCTTGGCACTATAGGCCACTTTAATCAATATATTATTGATCGAAGATAGGCAATGACGGATAGGATGCACTGGTTAAAGACCTTCGTCTTCAAACATTGCGGTGTAGGCGTCGAGAAGACTCGGCGACCCGCGAATTCGATGACTTGGGTAACCAAATAGAAGTTGTAATTAAGCAGCAGTGGTGTGGTATCTTTCAGTTCCATGCCTAACGAAATCTAATTGAATCAAATTAATGTAGGTAGTTAATTACACAAAATCTGCCATTCAAGATGTAGAATACTAAAATGTCGTCCTAATGTACGCGTTTCCTAATTAAAACGAACGTGGAGAGCAATCAACTCGATTGCCTCTCAAATAACGAAGATTTGCCTAAATCCCGCCATTTGATCTAGCAAAAAGGTACTCTCAAACTACACACATCAAACATTACAGCTGGCATAAGCACGTGTAATACGCGTTACACATTAAATCGTGACGTCAACAAAAGTAAGTTAACATCCATCAACCATTTCCCGTAACAATAATTTCGCTTGATATCACATAAAGCTCCTGGGTTTATGCGCATATTACTCCAACCACACAATCGTGGGGCACAAGTAGTGGGGGTATAGCGGTGTAGTTTGTGTATGTTTCACTGTTGAGGTATCTTGCGTTGCTGTTTAATGATGTGAGAGCATTTGGCAGTCACGACTCTTAGTCTGATCGATACGCTAAGAGGAGACTGCCAAATACTCTCACATCACTAAAGTGCTCTGTATGTCATCAACTGAATCATCAAATTGTATGAGGCAAATCGGATCGCAAGGGTACTAACAGGGTTTGGGTGAGGGTAAATACTTTATGCCACGAAAGGATATTTATTTCATGATCCCTGCTTTTATTTAAAATTAAAACAACAACAAAATAAGGTCTTTTTATACTTATTATTACGTCAATTTTATGAACAACATTTAAGTAACAGTTAAAATTTATTTATAAAATATGGGCCCATTTTGTTCATTCACCTTAGATGATTATTATGTTTTCCATGCCAAGCCTCAGGCCGACAACACGTAGCCTATTTTCGAGTGCTACTTACCCCTTATATTTCCGTTCCCCCGCTCACACTTTGTACCACAACCGCAACAATCCCTTTCGGTAATTGGACACATTCTGATATGCAAAAAACGGAGGTTGTGTTCCAAATGGCCCCTTTTGAAAAATTTATGCCCTCCCGTTTGACGCGGCCCATGCCTCCTGGCGCCCATTTTTTTATTTAAACCAAATTAATGGGTTGGCTTCGTACATCGATATTTCTTTTGAAGTTCCTACAGTTGGATGAGGAAAACGTGTCGAACTCGCGTTAGACGCCCTGTGCCATTTTTCATGGCGAGAATGTAAAGTAAAAGGAAGTTTGTGGGTGAGAAATTACTTTTCTTCAAATAGCTTTTGCTTCTTTTTGTGGGATATCTATTATGACATCCAGAAAATGAATAATTATAATACGCAAAATAGTATGTATCAATATGATAACGTCTGTTGGTCTTGCTGAATAAATAAATAATTTTAAATAAATAACTTTATTTCCCCAAGAAAAACTTAAGCTAGTGACATTAAATAAGGTGTAGGCTAATTCAGCATTCAATAACCATAGGAGCATCTGTAGCTGAACTAGGATAATCCTGTATCTCGGCATAATAAAGATTAATTAATAAGTTATTCACGATCTAAAGACCAAAGCTCGATTAAATAGGTTTTTACAGGGCACGTTACATCATCTTCAACCGTACCATTGCTTAACAACATCAGGTGAGGTGGCAGTCAAACGCAAGCCAAATAAAAAATATCGAGGAACCACAAAAATAAAGGACCAAACAGAAAAATTTAAAGGATACGATCTAATTCAGAAAGAAGCTACTGTTTCCAATTTGAGTGCACACAGTAAAATTCGGAGGATAGAAAATATGTCTAAACCACACCAAACCGACATGCAAAGTTAGATACAGTTTATGTTTAGTTTGTCTTGTTGTGCAATAAAGGGGATTTGTATTGTATTGTATTTAAAAGCTTGTCTCAGAAACATAAATTTGGAATACTCATTCTGAAAATGCATCGTAAAACGAGTGAGTATGCAAAATGCATGTTCAAATAAAACGCTATGCACTAAATCCTCCGGCTTTGCTATAAAACTCAGGATTGGAACTAATCATGCGTCAAGCTATACGGGTCAGAGGTCGCTCATACTTAATCGAGGTAATCCATTTGGCAGACAAGTTTTATACAACGACCAGTTTAATCTGACCCGCCTAACCTCACTGTTATCAAGCGCTTCAATGCGATGCGGGCAAAGCGATTTGTTGTGAGAGCTCCATATATCCTGGTCATGTTTTATCAGGCCGTAAATTTCTACGGGTATCTAGCTAGACGTCAACCTTCCGACGGCTTTTGCTAAATTTTTGTGGGAAAGCGATTTCTTGTCGTAGGTAGTTTCGCGACGAAAAAAATACGTATTATGCTTTATTTTTCTTAGAACGTAGAAAAGTTTAATGGGTTGTCTCCAGAATATTCGGTTTTGGTAAAGGATGATGTATCGTCTTTGTAAGTCTTTGTAATAGCTGTTACGTATCTCTGAAAGCAGCTTCTAGCAAGGATTTTAGCTCGATGAAACTTGTGAGGTAAAAGGATGTTGAATTATTATACCGACTAGGTCATCAACTCAGCCTATCGCAATCCACTGCTGGACATAAGCCTCTCCCAAATTGCACGACAACAGTCGGTCTTCTGCCTTCCGCATCCAGTCCCCCCAGCCACGTTCATCAGGACGTCAGTCCACCTAGCGCGGAGGCGCCCTACGCTGCGTTTGCCGATTCGCGGTCTCCAACAAGGATTCGTCTGCTCCAGCGGCCATCAGTCCTTCGACAAACATGGCCAGCTCACTGCCATTTCAGCTTACTGATCCTACAAGCTAAGTCGGTCATTCCGGTTCTTCTCCAGATAGTCCCGTTACGGATTTTATCCTTCAAAGTAACTCCAAGCATAGCTTGCTCCATAGCTCGCTGTTGTAAAAACGAGGACTTTAAAGTAGAGTAGCGGCACTTGCAACGAAAAACATGGTGTTATATAGAACTGCACACACATTTTCTAGATACCCAACCCAACTCATGCATCTCCACAATGACAATGTTGTTTTTCATTTAATATTTTTCTGTTTAATGGTCAGTTTCTATCTAAAACAACCTCTCTCTATATAAACGTTGGTACAATTATCGTGAATCATGGTGAACTGACCAAAATTATCCCCCCTTTTATCAAAACTCCCTTTAGTTTATTCCCTGGTATCCGCTAAAAGTCAACACACAGAAATCCCTTAAGAACAGCTTTCAGCACATAAATTGTACAAAAACAATTACTTTTGAAACTCCCCCTGCAATATATCAACATTGACTTAGATTTATATTTGATTAAAGTCTTGTTTCTTGAGCTTGTTATGTCTTATTGATTTTAATTATTGAATCGTGAGCACTAACAGTGGGAGGACTTGAAGCGTCCATTAAATAACCCTGGGTAGGACAGCAGCACGTAGTGGTCGCGTTGCTGTTGGAAAACATTGTTTCTCCGGGACGTACCCTAGGCGTAGCACTAGAAATACACTGGCACTGTCCACTGGAGTGCCCGGAGCTTCTCTATTTTGTGCTGAGGATGGCCACCATGTGGTTATAGTTGGTAGAAGTCTGACATAACCCTCCGCCTTCCCCAGATGAAGGAAATCCATGAGGATTTCCACCTGAAAACAAAAAAGTTACTTCTACGCACAGACCAGTAAGCCTAAAGACGCCTATTAGCCGTATACCCCCGGTCACAAAGCATATGCAGTAGCACTGCATATCTTACGTCCAGCCACCAATCGGGACGTCACTCTGTCAGCGAGTGGCACCAATCATATCACCGAACATTTGAGCCGACCAATCATAACGCGCCGTCCGCCCCACGGTCGCCGCCAACATTTTACGACTGTGTTCTCATGCAAAACTTTGTTTATGCGGCGTCTGGAGCACAGCATCAAAAATAAAAAAAATATGATGAATAATCTATCTTACTTATTATAAGCAGCGTTTTCAACTTAATTATTTTATTTATGTTTTAAAGTCGTTTAGTATTAAGTTGTGTGCATCAAATTGAGCCCATTTTTTAACTTATTTCTTCTTTAGTCTGTCAGAAATTGATGGAGTTCATGTAAATTTTTTGGGATTTATTTCGGTGTGTATATGTAAGAGGATTATTTTCAAAATGGACTTAGACTTGCGCAATGATAATGGGCTAGAAAGATACTTCTTTACTTTCTTTCTTTACTTTCTTTTCTTTTTCTTTCTTTTTTTCTTACCTACTGGTAGTTTTAAGAGTTGCGTTGAAATACAGGAAATTAAGATTACGAGCCAATACGGTTAACTTGTATTACCAAAAGTTACACTGTATTTTATCCTCAAAAGTTACAAATTGTATATTAGACATCATAAAATGTTTCAACAATGTAACATCAGGGAATTTATTTCCAAACTAGTGAACACAAACGCTACTTCTTGGACAGTTCTCACAAAATTATCACTTGAATAAATCTACATAGAAGCAAAAGTCTTTAATAGATCTTATGGATTATCTCAAAAGAATTTGCTGATTCATTGGGTATTGTTTGATTTCACTGTACTTAGGTTAATAGCACAAACATAATTATTATTCATTTATTTTCGATTTCAGAACAGAAACTTGTATTCATTATACGTACGGGTATAAGTACGGATAGCAATTATAGCCTACTAGCCTATGCCCACGGCTTCGCCCTTGTTGATGTCATTTATCGCGCATCGCTCGGCAACTGTTCATTTTTCCGGGATAAAAAGTAGCCTATATGTTAATCCAGACTATGTTCTATCTGTACGCCAAACTTAATACAAATCCGTTGAGCCCTTACAGGGTGATTGAGAAAAAAATATCCAAACATCTGCGCAAACTTTCACATTTATAATATTAGTAGGATCACCTTCTTAGATAATCTTTCTTTCTATTGGTGGAAACCGTATAAAAATCTATACAGCAGTTTCTGAGATTAGCCCGAACAAACACGAACTCAGCGTGGCCGCGGATTTTAATTTATATAATCTGTTGTGATAGTGATAATAAAGGTATACACGGTGAAGATGCTGTACTATATACATGCATTATCTTAAGCATCTTTCGTAATATCGTTCAGCATATATTTCAGTGAAGCATCAAACACGACTTAGAGAATATGTAGGTACCTACGTACATACATTTTACCCCTCAATATCTTAATATATCTCGATATGAAATTCATATAAATATAGTTTAATATACTTTCATAATATAGCTACGTAATTTACATACCAAATACCCTAGACACGTACCTATTTCACATACACGTGTATAGAAATAATGTCGGTCCTAACATCGAAATTCCATTTTTGCCAACACAGAAATCAACATAATCTCTTACTCTGGCTAAAGTGTGCATCAAAACCGCAAAAGGGTGCTCTTTACGCATTTTATACCTCGAAAGGGTGTGAAAATTAGTGTGTTTCACCGCACTAGACAAAGTCTAAAGTGGTGCTTCTCTGTGAATGTACCTACAACAGATATACATTGAGGTGAAGGTTATATGGAACAGTGTGGCGCACGTGACCGCTGCGGTTGGAGGGTTGGGATTTAACCACTTTCACTGTCCGCAAAATACACGCAATAGTTAAACAATCGCCATCGGATCATAACATATAAATGTGGTAGGGTTAAGGGTTTATAAAAGCTAGGATGATTTTTATTAAAAGCCTTTGGAAAAAAAAAATTGTTTATGTATGTTCGCACGTTCGTTTGTAATATTTTACTTAGCTGATATAATTGTAATCAGTAGATTCTGTGACTAGTTTGATTGAGATAAGGGATACATTTTCTATTTAGCTGAGCAAGGATCACAAAAATTTAAAGATTTATTACAAAAAAATATAACGGTGTCATTAAAAAGGCTACAGTATTTCAAATAATATAACGTACTTTGTGTCCGCTTCCTAAAATCCTACAAAACCTATCGAAGCTTTACCCTTAACAACAACCCACATTATATCATACAAACTGCTGGCTTAAGAGCTCAAAACTTTGGTCGCCACTAAATATCATTACTAACGAACGCACCTGAACCGCGGCCATAAACATAATAGAGGGCCGTATGTTTACGGGCGTAAGTGTTAAACTTTGAATATACCACCGCGTTGGGCCGTATTACAAGCCCCGAGAGTGTGTGCCCTACTTTTTCGCAACCATGTTAACAGGGCATGTAGTTTTTAATTTTATGAAGCTCGGCAAGAACTAACATTCGCACGTTGTTAAAATTTTAGTGTAAAAAGTTTTCGGAACACAGAATTCCGCATTAAAAGTCAGCTGTGAACTTTTCACTACGTTTGGATAAAAGTGTTGTTTTTAATCTGTATTCCTTGATTGGTAAACATTTGGGTAATTGAGTCAACATGTGGAGTGCACCCTGCCAGTGTGATTACTATAGTAGATATAAGTAGTTGAAAAATTACATATCTGGGTGTTGCTTATTGACGACGTCTGTGGTCTAGTGGTTCGAGTGTCGGACTGCTGATCACGAGGTCGTCGGTTCAGTTCCCACAGGACACAATATTATTTGTGTGATGAACATAAGTGTTTGTGTTGATCTGGGTGTTTCTTATGTATATTATGAGTATGTATTTACAAAAAAAAAGTATATAAGTAATATATCCATTGTCATTACCCATATAGTACAACTTGCCAGCTGTCGCTGAAAACCAGCGCTGTATCTTTGCTCCGTGCATGAGGCACAGCAATATGCTGAGCGGTGGCCGTTTTGCGCGGATGTGACGCATATCTTACCACACTTCTTGGCTCTGTACCTGTATTTGTTCTGTGTTCTTGAATTTTTTGGTAATTTTGTGCGTCACTTTTGAAGCAAATAAATATTTTTTCTTTCTTTCTTTCTTTTCTTTACAAGCTCTGCTTAGTTTGGGACTAGATGGTGCTGTGTAAAAAAATGTCCTAAAATTTATTTTATTTTTATTTTATTTGTTTCACTCAAATTTAGATAAGCTGTTAATAATAATTTCTAAGGTTTTCGCGATCACTACACATTATAATAAAATAAAGTGTAACAGTTTATTTTAAGTAAGTAAGTTTGCAGCATTTCGTGGTCGCAGGTAGACTAAGATGATAAGTGTCTTAACAGATATTTCTAAAAAAATATTTTAATCTATCGTACAATATTATTTATTAAAATCATTTCGATGCATGCAGTAAAACAAACAAACATACAAACAGAACGCAAAACTGTAAAATATAATGATATTGTGAGTGATTACACTAACTTGTCATCGGTTAAACTTTGTTTTATTAGCTGTTAATGTTTATACTGAACTATGTTTTACGTCTACTGATGTAAACAGAGACACCGAATCGGTAATTGGATACGATTCTAAGAATACTTTAATTATAGAGTCTTATAACAGTCTTCCGTATCAGTAACATGATACAATACCAAGAATGTCCTTTAATGTGGTACTATATCCACTGTCTAGTACCCATAGTACAAGCTCTGCTTAGTTTGGGACTAGATAGTGCTGTATAAAAATGTCCCAATTATTTATTTATTTTAATGATTCTCTATGGTCTATTAGACCGGGGTAAAAATATTTATTCCCTGTGTGACCGTATGTCACACATAAACGGTAGTTTAACGCGGACGGTGCTGGACGTATGGCTCGTTTGTAATGCAAAGCGGAATTCAGCAAAAGGTTACTGTTACAATTGTTACGTACAGGTTTTATTAACGTGAACGGGAATTTATTAAATCTTGCAAGATTTTTTGGTCAAAATAAACCTTTTAATATTTGGCTATTTAAACCTGAATTCAGTTCTTGATGGTGTGTATTACCCGCCAACCTGCAGTAGGCCAGCATAGTGGACTAAAGCCTGAACTGTGCCTGAACCTTCTCATTCTGAGAAGAAGCCTGTGTCCAACAATGAGACAGTAACATGCTGATCATGATAACATGAGCACAGCTATTGTTACGACGTCAAAAAACTCAGCATATCCCAGCCCACAGCTGGAAATAAGCCTATCTCAAGTTGTGTCACAACACTTAGTTCTCCAACTTACGCATTCAGTCCCCCCCAGATACTTTCTACAAGTCTTCGGTCCATCTAGCTGAGCGGCACTTTTCGCTGAATTTGCTGCTTTGCGGTCTCCACTCAAGAACTTGTCTGCCCGATGGCCATCGGTTCTTCGACAGACATGTCGACATACTAAAGCCTATTCTCAACCTCAAATAAAGAGTCATCATCATCATCGTTTCAGCCGAAAGACGTCCACTGCTGGACATAGGCCTCCCCCAAGCACATGTTGGGGGGATCCCTGTATCTTCTCATGGGTGTCGTAAAAGGCGACTAAGGGATTCACCAGAAGATGGGCAGCAGCATTCTCTGAGTATTTAACCAACCAACTGCGATCGCCAACCCACCTGCCAAGCGTGGCAATTATGGCAAATAAAGAGTATCGTGTCGTAATAAACACGATTAACTTGAGAAAATGTTCGGCAACGGCGCGGATTTTAACCATACTTTGATCACTCCATGTATATTACTCCATGGTCATGTTAGTGGAATGTATGGAATAACTAATGGAACCGGTTCAGTTTTCGTTTGAAGTATTATCTGAACGAGTTCATATTATACGGCTTGATTGATCGCTGATATTAAATTTAAAACGTTGGATGCTTTTGGATGCTTCATTACGGGTTAATTGAGAGTTATTGATTGCCGTGTTGTGTTCGGATACAGAATGTCATGATCGGCTTTGAATTTTCTAGTAAATTGATTTGTGTTGAAGGTTGCGATCGGTTTTTTCCGCATATTGACAATACAAGTGAAAGATTTGAGAAAGTTAACTTGTTTACCTATTTTTAAAGTGTGGTAGTTTGTGATCGATCGAGATTAAAAATAATCTACGTAGCTAGTGTTGCTAACCATATAATTAAAAACAATATTATTATTAATTTTGATCCGTAATAGTTACTGTTTACTGTTCAATAAAATTAAAGTATGCAAAATCTTCATCACTGGTATCTACAGCCATAAATAAAACCTTCGTAAAAAACATTAAATAAATGTTATTATTTATTTTCTTTCTCCATCCATAACATACTTTTCTCCTTGTACAAAAAGTTGGCATATACATGGGTGCTTTAGTGTAGCTGACATCAATGATACTCCAGGTATGTTATCAAGATAATTATTTATTATTATACAGCTTACGTGATGATTTGACGTTTGTTGAGAAGTAACTACACAATTTTGTAGAGTAACCTAACATCGATTTTTATTCTTAAAGGAATTAATTGCTAGGAATAGCCGTAGTCTGTTACAAAGATAAAAAGTATACTTAAGACAATTACTTGCGTATTTTTTCATTACTTACTATTTACCGTATTAATGCGGACAGTACAGTAGACATTTAATTATTATAAGGAGTGGATCAACACAATGATAACGTGAGCGGCTATGATACTCCATTTGACTTCATATTTTTGACCAATCCCTTGTAAGTACTCTATGGCCTTGTAAAAATATGTTGCCACCACTGTTAAAGACAGCCAATCACTTTTTAGCACCTTTACATCTACAGGAATATAACAGTTAAACTGTTTAGTTGCCAGTCAACCGCTTGTTTGCCATAAGATTTGTAAACAAAACATAACCTCAAAATAGTTAATATTTAAATGAAATCTGTGGTGTTCATTTGTTTATTAAAATAGATTGCAGCACATTGCCTTCATCGAATTTTATATGATGAGTATCATATATTATTCCGAACTTCTAAAGGCTGGGCACTAATGGAACTTTAGAAATGTCCTTTATCTTATCCTACCCCATCTTAAAATTAAAGGCGAAAAATGTAAGAACATTTTCTTCCACCCCTACCAGCTTTTAAACCAACAGATCCTTTTAAAAGTAAACTTAAACAACGAAATGATGTCATCAGTCACCAAACTCTTTCTGTTTTAGTCCCAGTTAGGGCGCCATTAACTCCAGACCCTCGGCCTTCAGAGCCTCCTCTGCTAATTAATAAAAGTGTCGCAGAAAGTTGTCACATAAATTGCTGCAGTGACGTCACAGTGACGTAACAAAACGTTTTTATAACCTTTTAAGCGACACGCATAATTTTTTAAGCAGGATAGCTTAATTAAATGTTTTGGAAGGGTTTTAGGGAATCTCAGTTAATGGTTGTTTGGTGTTAAGTTTAAGGAGTTTTGGTGATTAATGTATGAAATGTTGGTTTGAATAATGTCCTTACCCTTACTTTTAGATACTTGATAAGCATCTATTTTAGCTTACAGTGCATCTTGGCCTCATGTTGAAATAAATGTATACAACGTGTATCAGAAATACGTGGTCATATTTGAAGACCTCATTGAGTGAGTGCTATCCACTAGTAGACGAAGTGCTGCGAACAATCATAGTGAATCAAAAAAAAACTATGCTTCTTCGCGTACAACCAACGCACACGCACACACTATGCACCTGAAGGATATGCTTACGCGATGCTTACTGGACGATGCCGCGACATGTGTACTGAGAGGGGTGAGCGCGGTTTGTGGTGCATGTGTGTGCGTAAACGCCGGTTGTTCACGAAGAAGCATAGTTTTTTTGGCTTCACTATGATTGTTCGCAGCACTTCGTCTATATTTTTACTGTCTGTGGTGCTATCGAACAACATTTACGACGTTCAACCCTGAAGTCAGTCCATACCATTACATTAACCATACATTTTGTCGAGCGAAATCGATGATTTTCTAGGGAACAGTATATTTTTTGCGATTTTAGGGTTGGTATTATAGTAAAATTTGTTCTATGCTAAACCCTAAATGAGCTCTTAAAATATGACCACACGTTTCTGATACACGTTGTTTAAAGAGAGATTAAATAATACAAGAACTTACAATCAAAAACCAAATGCCTAAAATGAACCAAATGAAGTTATTTTTTATGTTCACCTACGGCATGTCGTATTGTTGTGGCAATAAATCATTTTTCTTTCTTTCTTTAAATAAAACAAAAAGTGGAGATCTCTGCAATAATCATGAGGATACTATCTATGTATATTAAGGGAACTAATTTCCTAATGCTTTATAAAAAAATCTTCAAACCAATATTACAAACGTGCGTCCTCACGACACACCCCAGAGTCTCGACCAATAGAAAACCACAATAATTAATTATCTTTTCATGACTTCTGTTGCGGACGCAAGCCTGAACTTAATTAATGTAACTGAAAACTTGTGCTAACACAGCTGAAACGTTATGCACAAAGTAACAAGGGCATGAAATCTAGCTATAATCACACTATAGCTAGGTACAGATCATCAGCCAATCACAGTTTGATGAGTCATAAACCATGAACCAATCACAGGTCATAAGCCATACATAACTACAACTAGCTATGACTTGTAAAAATGTTGGAAGAACAGAGCAGCCGCAGGGCGCACTACGCGCCACTTGTGCCCCGCTGAATACTACTTAAGCGGGTGAATAAGCGGCATTTGGTGTGGGCAATATTTCATTCGATCGTCACTCGTTCTACGCTTCAGATCAAGACCTCAACCTATGAAGAACTGATCCTGACGTCCTGAACCCTGAAGCCTGAAGAAAGAATAACGTATTAGTCGCCTAGAACAGAGCTACGTAGGAACGAGTGTACTTTCATTTTTAATACATATGGCAAGTGCCTTTCAACAGATCGTTCGTTTCTTTTATCATATCCTTGGGTTGTCCTCAACAGCCCAAGTTTTCTGGTCCTTCAGAAGCCGGATCGAAGAATCAATAGCAAGATCGAAGATTCAATAGCAAGATTGAAGATTCAATAGCAAGATTCAAGATCCAAGACCAAGAACGAACACGGTGCCGGGAGCTCAAGAACGTGAAGATCAAGTCAACGTTCGCGCCGGGAGCTCAAGAGGAAAGACCGTGTCTGCGAGCATCAGCTGGTGGTCTTCGAACGTAAAGATCGTCTAAAACGTGTCACTATTTCTTAGCGGGTGGACCGCGGCTCTGTGTCTCTGCCACCTAACGGTGTCAAACGGTGGAGGCCAGAGTAAACGCCGAACAAGGCGGTGTGGTATTGTGCGATACCACCGGTTCATCAAGAGCGCCTTTTTCAAGGCGCGAACCGAACCAGTACACTACGCCGGTAAGGTCGTGCGTGGTGTGGGGGCCGGACTGTAGGCACTGCTGACGGGTCCGGGTATTCCTACCGGCCCTGAGCACCCCACAGTGCGCACAATCCTCTGCTGGGTAGATCCCACCTGTCCAATCCTGCACGTATCCATCCCTGGCGGAGCATATCCTGGTTAAACCCGGGCCCTCCAAAAGGATTGATAGGGCTGTTAGGGGCGTCAAATGCCGAAGATGCCGACTACAAGAAGCCAAGCAGCTGAGGAGAGGACAGCAAGAGTGTACGAAGACCCCCCCGCGTCCCCGTCCGCACAAGCATCCGCGTCCGCGTCCGCACAAACCGCTACCACGTCGCGCGCGCATGCCGAACCGAACCCCCGCGTGCCCGCGTTACCCGCACAAATAGACCCCAGCATAGCCGCAATAAGGTCACGCGCCGCCGCCGCCACCACCGCCGCCGCTGCGCCTGATACTAGAGAAGAGAGGAGATCGAGGGCGCCGTCCGTGCGCTCTCAGAGATCAACTGCCAGCGCTGTTGCCCGAATAAGATTAGCTGAATTCGAAGCCCAGGAACGTCTAGCCGAGATCCAGAGAAAAGAGCTGCAATTAGAAGCAGCACTTATCAAGAAAAGGCTAGCTTTGGACGTCGCCACTATACGGGAGGAGACTGACCGCGAGAGCGTCATCGCCCGTGAAACAATAGAAGTGGACAACCGAATCGCTGATTGGCTAAATAACACACAACCCAAAAGGGAAGAACGACCCCACATGACGTCATATGAAGACATGTCATCAGCGGTCCGCGTCTCGGCCCTGTGCGAACCACAGGGGGAACGTACCGAGCGCGCACCGCAGAACGAACGACGACGTATCGAACATGACGACAACGGAGCCACATTGTGTTACCAGCGCGAGAACGAAGGGCAACGATCACACCACTCTTTTTATAGATATGCGCCACCGCCGCAAGAACAAAGAGGAGTCACGATCGACACTCCGCGGCGCAACCGATCACCTACGCCCAATCCGAGACGAGACAGATCACCTACGCCAGCACGGTCCCGAGAACGAGGAATAGATAGATTAGCCGAGGTCTTAGAACGAATGGCCTTGAAACGCCCGCCGCCTAGACAAGCGCAAGAACTGCCTGTCTTCAACGGCGCGCCGAACGAATGGCTACTATTCCAAGCAGCGATGCGAGATTCGACCAAAATGTATAGCTATACAAAAGCTGAGAACCTGGCACGTCTCCGAACATGTGTACGAGGTGAAGCACGTGAAACAGTAGCAGCTTTATTGTGCACAGCTGCCGATCCCGCAATTATAATGCAGACACTTGAACAGTATTACGGCCGCCCTGAGATCATTATTGATAAAACGCTGGACGACTTAAGAAAGTTACCGCGACCCGGAACAACAGCCAGCGAACTGAACGCGTTTGCGATACGGCTTCAGAATATAGTCAGTGTACTCACTTGTATAGATGAGAAGGGGTACCTACAGAATCCTATGTTGGCCCGGCAAGTTACAGAAAAATTAAGTCCGCATATTAGAGCGAGATGGTGCGACTACGCAGAAGAGTATGGAAGTCGCAGTGAACCTGAGATTGTTACGCTGTCTCGTTTCCTCATGAGAGAGGCTGACCGTGCCGTACGATTCGCGTACTCCGCTGCAGGAAGCTCAACAAAGGAGCCAGCACGTAATGCGCCAGCAGCTAAGACCAGTAGTTCGTCTAAACGCCAGGAAGGCAAGAAGCGAGGCGGTGCTGCGTACACTGCAACCGAAAATAAAAACGTAAAGATGTGTCTATGTTGCGGGGCCGAACATGATACGGTGAAATGTAGGAAACTGGAAGCGATGACATTACCACAGAGGTGGGAATGGGCAAAAGAAGCACGCGTATGTTTTCGTTGCTTGAATAGCCGTCACCGCCGTGCCAGTTGTACCGCAAAGAAATGCGGTATAGATGAGTGTCGCCATCCTCATCATGTATTGCTACACAGCGCACCGCAAGCCGCGCCAGGAGGCGAACAGAACGATCAAGAGATCACCGCCTCGGCTAACACCGTAATGTCAGCTGGCGCGGTGTTATTAAAAATATGCCCTATCACGATAAGAGGGCCCGATGGACTGGAAGTTGAAACTCACGCCCTACTCGATGAGGGATCTACGATAACCTTGATCGATGAGGAAATCGCTAGAGCAGTGAACGCGCAAGGAACGAAATGCGCGCTGCGTTTGCATGGATTAACTGCAACGCGGCAAGAACCCGAGAGTCAGAGCGTGTCATTGGAGATACGGGGAGCACGAACTAGCTTCCATCCAATACAGGCGCGAACCGTCAAGAGTCTCAACATTACCAGTCAAGCGATCGCAGCTGAGTGTTTGAACTATGAACACTTGAAACAGCTACCACAGAACGAGGTCTGCTATGGACAAGCAAGACCGCGCATACTAATAGGTGCAGACCATTGGCACTTAATAGTATCGCGAAAACTCCTGACCGGAGAATGGAACGAGCCGGCCGCATCACTAACTATGCTAGGATGGGTAGTGCACGGTACGGTGCCACGAACGATAGTGGCGAAGGAAGACCCGATAGATGGCGCCACAGTACTGCACATACGTGCGCCTCAGCATAGAGAACGATTTGATCATGATGATGAACTACATGAACTAATCACAGAACATTTTAAGATCGATGCGCTCGGAATATCATCCAAAAATAAACCTGTGAAGGAAGACGAGCGCGCTAAAGAAATATTCAATAGAACAGCGCGATTGGTCGACGGACGTTACGAAGTCGGCCTGCCATGGCGTACAGACGATACTCGCCTGCCGCCTAGTTATAATATGGCCCTAAGCAGATTGCGCTCGATGGAACGTAAAATGGATCGAAACACGGAATTTCGCAGAGCATACACGTCACAAGTTGACAACTTGTTGGCGAAAGGTTATGCAACTCGAGTCGAGGACACGGACGACAGCTCAATTGATTGGCTCCTCCCACATTTCGCTGTGACCAATCCGAACAAACCAGGAAAGGTGCGCCTTGTCTTCGACGCAGCCGCGAGTACAGGCGGGCGCTGTCTGAACGACGAACTGCTCGCCGGGCCCGATATGTTGAACACGCTTTACGGAATATTGTTCCGATTCAGAGAGAAGCCAATTGCTATAGCGGCAGACATACGCGAAATGTTCTTGCGAGTCAAAATACGACCAGAAGACAAAGCAGCGCAACGATTTTTGTGGCGTGGTGATGACCGAAAAAGCCCGCCTCAGAAATACGTGATGAATTCTATGATATTTGGCGCTCGGAGTTCACCCTTCCTAGCTCACAGCGTTAGAAACAGAAACGCTGAGGAATGTCAAGACGCGCACCCGCGCGCCCTCTATGCAATAACAATGAACCATTACATGGATGATTGGGTCGACAGTTTTGAAACGGAAGAAAGCGCCGCCCTCACGATCAAAGAGGTGCAGCGTATTCATGAGCGAGCCGGCTTTGAACTCGCCGGGTGGAATTCGAATCGTCCACACTTACTCGCTCATATCCTAGAACAGGATAAGGCTAACGCCCCGAAAGAACTAGGTGCGAATGCACACCCATATGGCAAGACGCTGGGTATAATGTGGGTGCCAGAGACCGATGAGCTTGCATTCAACACAGCTATGCCCCGTGTACCGAACGAAGTACGCGATGGAACGAGAACGCCCACTAAACGTGAAATGTTGGGGGCTGTAATGTCGATCTTTGACCCGTTGGGCCTGTTGAGCCCTTTCACGATTACGGCAAAGATCACTCTACAGGAGCTATGGCGAAACAACATCGGCTGGGACGAGCAACTACCCGCCGAAGAGGCTATCGCGTTTCTCGAATGGATAAATGGTCTGACGAGCGTGGCGGGCTTGCGAGTCCCCCGATGCTACGCGAATCACATGACCGTAGAGCGATCGCTGCATGTATTCACCGACGCTAGTGAACAAGCCTACGCCGCTGCAGCATATTGGCGATTAACACGGCCCGACGGATCGATAGACGTCGTGTTAGTAGCGGGAAAAGCTAAAGTAGCGCCGATGAAAGCGCAGAGTATCCCACGCATGGAACTGCAGGCGTGCCTGATAGGCGCACGACTCGCCTCCGAGATACGCAAGGAGCATAGATGGGAAGCCGAAGTAACCTATTGGAGTGACTCTAAGACGGCATTACATTGGATAAGAAACGACTCTGCGAGATATACGCCATATGTTGCGCATCGACTGAGCGAGATAGCCGAACTTACCCCCGCTGAACGATGGCGCTGGGTGCCGACCGCTCAGAACGTAGCTGATGACGCAACTAGATATGGCAGAACGAGCCTCAATAAACACGATCGATGGTTCATCGGACCGGCCTTCTTACGTGAACCGGAAGAACAGTGGCCGAGCGAAGAGAACCAGGGCGAGGAAGAAACAGTAGCCCATGTTAGAGGCGAGGAGAACGTTATGGACCTGAAACGATTCTCCTCATATGATCGAGCATTGCGCGCTATGGCAAGCGTGTTGCTCTTTATAGAAAAATGTCGTAAACGCGCGACAACGATGGACGTGCGTCATCTCGAAGAAGCCGAACTAATGCTTATACGAGATTCACAACGTGACAGTTTCTCTGAAGAAATTAAGAGATTGACGTCAGGAAAAAGCGTTGAGAGATCGAGCCGGCTCAGCAAGCTAGACCCGGTGTATGAAAATAAAATTATTCGACTGAACGGACGAATCAACGCAGCGAATGTACCAGAGTACAGGAAGAGGCCACCGATCTTAGACGGCAGGCATCCACTTGCGCGCCTACTTATAAAGCGTGAACATGAGAAGAATGGGCATGCAGGCCGAGAGCACGTAGTCAATAACCTGCGTCAGCGATTTTGGATATTACGATTACGAACGAGTGTGCGCGCTGTGCTGAACGAATGCATCGTGTGTCGCATGCGACGTAAAGCGCCACCTATACCGGTGAAAGGAAACTTACCCTGCGAAAGGCTTGATGCATACGCTCGCCCTTTTACTCGCAGCGGTGTTGATTGTTTCGGTCCCATGACGATCACTATAGGAAGACGTAGAGAAAAACGCTGGGGCATGTTATTTACCTGTTTGGTAACTAGGGCCGTGCATATAGAACTGTTACCGAGTCTCAGTACTGACAGTGCGATCATGGCCCTTAGAAGAATGGCCGCGCGCCGTGGATGGCCACGCACAATAATGTCAGACAACGGTACGAACTTCCGTGGAGCTGACGTCGAACTAAAAAACGCTTACAAAGAATGGGCGACTGAACTTAAGGATTACGCCCTTAATAAGGAAACCGATTGGCGTTTCATCGACCCTGGTGCACCAAACCAGGGGGGAGCCTGGGAGCGGCTCATACGTAGCGTGAAAACAGCCCTCGCTGTAATATTGAAAGAACGAATGCCAAAGGAAGAAACATTAATAACGGTAATGGCTGAAATAGAGAACATATTGAACTCGCGACCGCTCACTCACGTATCTGTGAACCCGGAAGACGCGGAAGCGTTAACGCCGAATCATTTCCTGTTGGGGTCATCAGCAGGGCTACCGGTCACTGGAACTTGTGACGTAGCTGATAAACGCGCTTGGCGAGCGGCCCAAGCGCTGGCAGATCGATTCTGGGCAAGATGGATGAAAGAGTATCTACCGACACTGACACCGCGCGGTGACGTCAGATCTAATCACGCTGAACAAATTAAAGAAGGCAATGTCGTCATAATCGCTGACGGCTTATTACCGCGGAATGTGTGGCCGCGGGGCCTTGTTGTGCGCGCGATAGTAGGTACGGACGGTGTTGTGCGGAGTGCGGATGTGCGAACTCGGGGTGGCATTTTTAGAAGGCCAGTAAGAAGGCTTATCGTCCTCGACCAGAAGGGAGAGGCTCGCGAGGCTACGCCGGGGGGAGACTGTTGCGGACGCAAGCCTGAACTTAATTAATGTAACTGAAAACTTGTGCTAACACAGCTGAAACGTTATGCACAAAGTAACAAGGGCATGAAATCTAGCTATAATCACACTATAGCTAGGTACAGATCATCAGCCAATCACAGTTTGATGAGTCATAAACCATGAACCAATCACAGGTCATAAGCCATACATAACTACAACTAGCTATGACTTGTAAAAATGTTGGAAGAACAGAGCAGCCGCAGGGCGCACTACGCGCCACTTGTGCCCCGCTGAATACTACTTAAGCGGGTGAATAAGCGGCATTTGGTGTGGGCAATATTTCATTCGATCGTCACTCGTTCTACGCTTCAGATCAAGACCTCAACCTATGAAGAACTGATCCTGACGTCCTGAACCCTGAAGCCTGAAGAAAGAATAACGTATTAGTCGCCTAGAACAGAGCTACGTAGGAACGAGTGTACTTTCATTTTTAATACATATGGCAAGTGCCTTTCAACAGATCGTTCGTTTCTTTTATCATATCCTTGGGTTGTCCTCAACAACTTCACTAACATTACCGCCTTACGTCCCAAGCCGGACCAGAAGGGCCACTTTTGTAATATGTGCCCAAAGGGTTCCAATTTATGCTTTTACCTGTCTCTTGCAGCTGAGCGCCAACCCTAATTCAAATCCTTATGTGTGAACCCCAATCCTTATTGTTTACCACCTTTGTGAACTAGGGTTTATGTCAAACGTCCAACTTTCTAAAGAAACTTTCTGGTTTCATTTAATTTCTTTTACGTTCAGGGTTGCCAGCTGTTTTTTTTTTTTTCGTACCAAAGTTGCCACAAATCTCTTAATTTTAAAATGAAATCTCGTAAGATATAAAAATATAGAAAAATCAAATAATAATCTCGAAAAAAATCAGCAGTCCCTTAATTTTTTTCAATTAATTAAACACAAATTACCTATGTACCGAACAGCAAATTTACTTAGGGTTGGTCCCACAATAAAAGTTTTTCATGCTGATGAGTACAATTACCTCTTAAGAGGTATTCCGTTATTTGAATGACACGTTATATTAAATGTAATTCGAAGTACCTTTTGATATAAATTATTAGTAAGATTAATTTCAGGACTCAAAGCCTTAAAGCTACCCTTTTTTTCTATTCACTGAAAAAGGGATATCTCAGTCGGTAATCTAAAACAAATGTTTACGTAATGTTTTGTTTTTGGATATAATTAATTAGGGTTTTTCAGGTTATATTTACCTTTAAACTTTCGCGTTGCATTATAACGTTTTTATATACTACTAGCTTTTACCCGCGGCTCCGCTCGCGTTAAATTCTGCTAACCCACGTCAGTCCAGTCCAGTCCAGTCCATTCCAGTCCAGTCCAGTCCATTCCAGTCCAGTCCACTGTCCCACTGTCCCGCTGTCCCGCTGCCCCGCTGCCCCACTGCCCCACTGCCCCGCTGCCCCACTGCCCCGCTGCCCCGCTGCCCCACTGCCCCACTGCCCCGATACCCCACGGCCCCGCTGCCCCACTGCCCCGCTGCCCCACTGCCCCACTGCCCCGCTGCCCCACTGCCCCGCTGCCCCGCTGCCCAGCTGCCCCACTGCCCAGCTGCCCCGCTGCCCCACTGCCCCGCTGCCCCGCTGCCCCGCTACCCCACTGCCCCGCTGCCCCACTGCCCGCTGCCCCGCTGCCCCACTACTCCGCTGCCCCACTGCCCCGCTGCCCCACTGCCCGCTGCCCAGATGCCCCGCTGGCCCGCTGTCCCGCTGCCCCGCTACCCCACTGCCCTACTACCCCATTGCCCCACTGCCCCGCCTCCACTCTGCCCCTCTGCCCAGCTGCCCCACTGCCCCGAGACCCCCACTGCCCCACTGCCCCGCTGCCCCACTATCCCACTGCCCCACAGCCTGCCCCGCTGCCGCACTGCACCGCTTCCCCACTGCCCCGCTGCCCCGCAGCCCCACTGTCCCGCTGCCCCACTGCCCCGCTGCCCCTCTGCCCCTCTGCACCGCTGCCCCACTGCCCCACTGCCCCGCTGCCCCGGTAAACCAGTGCACCGCTGCCCCACTGCCCAGCTGCCCCGCTGCCCCACTGCCCCGCTACCCCACTGCCCCGCTGCCCCACTATCCCAATGCCCCGCTGCCCCGCTACCCCACTGCCCCACTGCCCCGCTGCCCAACTATCCTACTGCCCCACAGCCTGCCACGCTTCCCCACTGCCCCGCTGCCCCGCTGTCCCACTGCCCCGCTGCCCCACTGCCCTGCTGCCCCACTATACCACTGCCCCGCTGCCCCGGTAACCCACTGCCCCGCTTCCCCACAGCCCCGCTGCCCCGCTGCCCCACTGCCCCGCTGCCCCGCTACCCAACTGCCCCAATGCCCTGCTGCCCCACTATCTCACTGCCCCACTGCCTACCCCGCTGCCCCACTACCCTACTGCCCCACTGCCCCGCTACCCCACTGCCCCGCTGCCCCACTGCCCAGCTGCCCCGTTGCCCGCTGCCCCGTTACACCACTGCCCCACTACCCCGCTGCCCCACTATCCCACTGCCCCGCTGCCCCGGTACCCCACTGCCCCGCTGGCACGCTGCCCCGCTTCCCCGCCCCGCTGCCCCGCTGCCCCACTCCCGCTGCCTCGCTGCCTCGCTGCCCCACATCCCCACTGCCCCACTGCCCCAATGCACCGCTACCCCGACACCCCACTGCCCCACAGCCCCACTGGCCCACTGTCCCGCTGCCCCACTGTCCCACTGCCCCACTTCCCCACTGTCCCACCGTCCCAACGTCCCACTGCCACTGTCCTACTGTCCCACTATCCCACTATCCCACTGTGCCACTGTCCCACTATATCACTATCGTCCCGTCCCATGTCCCATGTCCTGTCCCATGTCCCATCCTATGTCCAGTCCCATGTGCCGTCCCACTGTACTGTCCCATGTCCCGTCTCATGTCCCGTCCCATGTTCCGTCCCCTGTCCCGTCCACTGTCCCGTCCCCAGTCCCGTCCCCTGTCCCGTCCCCAGTCCCATCCCCAGTCCCATCCCCTGACCACTCCACTCCACTCCGCTCCATCGTACATAGAAGCTTCGATCTGTCGGGTGAGTACGCAACCCACGAATTAATTTTTTTCTTTTTTTCTTTCTTTCTTTCTTTCTCAAAACCCATACCAGTTTTTAAGTCAGATCATCAGCTTTCAAACAAAAAAAAAATCATCAAAATCGGTCCAGTAGTTTTAGCGTGATGCTGGAACAAACAAACAAACAAACAAATAAACAAACAGACGTTTACAATTTTATAATAGTTAAGAAGATAAGATGAAACTTGCTTGCACTTGCTTTAACGGTGAAGGAAAACATCGTGAGGAAACCTGCACACCTGAGAGTACTCCGTACAGTTTTCAGTAGTGTGTGTAGTCCGCCAACCCGCACTAGGCCAGTGTGGTGGACTTAGGCCTTAGCCTTCTCGTACTGAGAAGAGGCTCGTGCCCAGCAGTGGGACAGTAATGGGCTAGTTATGTATACTATGAAACGGGAATAAACGCCCACACGTTTAGTAGTAGTAGAACTCCTTTGTAAAAGATCTCGTCCGGGGAACTAGTACCACCGTACTACTTACTTACTACTTCTCCGCCAAACAGTGATGCTTGCATTGCTGTGTTTCGGTCTGAAGGTGCCGACGAAATTACAATCACATGTAACTTTCCATCTTCATGTCTCAGTTAGGCAAACCGACTTGCGGTATCATTAAGGCAACAGCTTAGGTGGTATTGAAGTTGTTATGGGCAAAGGTAACCGCTTAACATCAAGTGGGCCTTTGGGTCGTTTCGCCATCCTATACTATAAAAAAACCATACCTATTTTAAGCCTGACTTTTCCACCAGGTTCCACTGATCGTGCTCACGAGCAGATTGATACAGCAGTGTCACTACGGTTAAAATAGAATTCACTGAAAACAAATCGTACAAACAGACTAGTTACAGTCTATTGAACAGACAATAGTTCACATTTCTGATTGAATTGTGGTATTGTGAATCTCTGTAATTGGAAATGCTTGTTGTATTCATTGTTACGCAGACTGTTCCTACATTTTAACTGATAGTTGAAGCAAGTGAGATAAGTTGGAATAGACTGAGTGCTTTGATGAATCAAAAGTTTACCCTCTTTATTTACCCAGTTTATTTTCAGTTACACGTAGCAGTTTCAATAACTGGTTCTGGTTACAAGACTCACAATTTAAAGTCCTTGAGTGGAGCCCGTGAATCGGCAAACGCAGCGTAGGGCGCCCCCCGCCAGTTGAAGCGATGATCTGAAGAAGGTGCCTGGGGGGGAGTGGATGCGGAACGCAGATGACCGATTGTTGTGGTGCAACTTGGGAGAGGCACAGGCCTCTCCCAAGCCATGGATACAGATCCAGCAGTAAACTTCGATAGGCTGAGTTGATGAAATCTGACAAATTTGACTGGATCAGTCTTACCACTGAGACGAAGAAGAAAAAGAAGAACCTCTTACTTGGTGCGCATTAAATTTCAAAATTATGTCATTAGTTTGTTAATAATGATGAGTACAATGAGCCCTTAAGAGGTTTTCAATTATTTCAATTACATATTGTATACAGATGAGCACGCCACCCTACATTCCCCGATAGGAAAGGCCGAGGTAGTTCATTGTTATAAGCCCACAATCTACTGATAAAGTTATTCACTATTGTACAATAGGTATTTGACCATGCTTTTGTTCTTTATCGGACATATCCAAAATTCTGCTATTGAGTTTCTCCTTATCAACAAAATTCACTGCAGTTTGTCTTATCTAGGAATTGAAAAAGGTACTGGGCTATACACCAATAAATTGTATACAGACAAAAAAAACTAATTTGAAGTTATTTGTTCAAAAGTTCTGTTCTGTTTACAAAGTAAGATTTTGTAGAATTAAAATAGCTCTGATCTTACAAATTGAACAAGAAAACAGGGCAAAGGTTAAATATTTTATTTGACCTTTTCTTGTTTTCTCGCATAACATTTAATATTAGCTGAAGTGTCTATTACTAAATTGTTTTTGAAACCTTGGAATGTGCTTACTTACAAAGATGGAAGTATAAGCATTAGGCCTCTAACAGACTACGTTCTTTTGCGCGATTGAGAACGAAGCTTTTACTCGGCATTCTCGTTGCATGCCGCGGCCGCCGCATTGCCCGTGTTCTTTTGGCAGACTCAGCGCACACCACGTTCATTTAGTGTAGTACGCGGCCATCTCTTCGGATGCCCATAACATACTGCCAATCACAGACTAAAAACAGCGCCGTCTCATCTGCGTTAGCGGGTGTGTTTCAGTACGTACTATATCTTTCGCGTACTTTTTGAACGACGTGGATTGACGCGGAGCCACGTGGCATTGCGCGTTAAATCAACGTTCATCTTGCACGTCGTTCTTTTTACGCGCCGTACGCGATACTTCATATAATTTTGTGTTGTCTATTTTCTCGTGCAAAAAGAATGCCGTGAAATTGCGTATCGTCTATTAGAGGCTTTATGGATGATTTAATATAATAATAATATTTTCTATGTAATCGTTCCGTAAATGTATGGCTACAATGAGCCATCATCGGATTATTATTTACAAAGTAGTCATAGCAGTTTGTTGTATATTAGGTGTGTAACATTATTAGCTGAGGTCCTTTTAAGGGTGAATAAACTCATTATAATGAATAAATTTTACTATAGGAGAATCCCTGAAATCGCTAAAAAACCACTGTTCTATTAATTTTGTCGAGCGGCATCGATGACTTCGATTTTATTCCGGGAACAGTTTCTGAGGGACGTGCCATAAAATCTTTCTGTGATAAGCATATTATACGCGGGCGAAGACTTCTATCAATACTTTTAAAGATATAAAATAAAACTTATTTTTCACTCCGCATGTGTTAATGAGGGTTTGTCTCCACGGATCCCGTGATCAAACTGAATTAGCCACGGATCCCGGAGCGTTGTATCCACTGATACCGTGATCCGTTTCCCTCAAAGAAACAAATTAATATTTTACCCGCTGATCACGGTATTCGTAGCTATGCGTTAATAGTACATTAAAATACAAGTGAGCTAAGTTGATCACTATACCTAAGGTTGTATTGCAGCCCGAGCTGAGGGCGAGGGCATAATGAATCTACAAGCGGTGCAATAAGAGCCACTTTACGAGCAAGTGAGTTGAAAAATAATAAATAATCAATCATTTTGTTAATCAGTGACGGTTGATAGCTGAATAAAACATCCTGAGACTACGCTACACTTTAAAATCACAGCATAAAAGACATGTATATTTATAACGTGTAATAACAAAACTAAATAATTAATAACTTAGTGTAAACATAAATTGAAATCATTAATTAGCCCAGCATTAATGAGAGCATCGCAAGGGGATTCCGTTAATCACAGCCCGGTAATTGTTCACCGATCCCCACTCCCCACCTTGTAATTATCCCCAAAACGTACCCCAACTTATAACAGTAGTAATAATTTACACCTTATTCAACTTAAACCCTTTTTGATGTCTTTTTATGACAAAAAGGTTAACATTCTTTCGTGAAGTTGAGAATTTAATTCGTTCTGTTTTTGCTTTGTCTTGTAACTGGAAAGTTTGTGTAAAATATGGGGTTTTACAAAAGATTAATGTTTTAAAAAGGTTTTAACATTCCCTTTTCTTTTTTTAAGGTCCACAGATTTCGATACTGTATACTTTTAACCCTTTTAAGATGATTGTTCCCGATTTACCCGCGAAATTAAAAATTTGTTGCGGTTTTTGCAAATTGTAGCTCTATTTCACGTTGTAGGTATATCGATCGAAATACGATTCGCTGCAATAATAACATTAGAATAATACTCATACAAGATATTAACCTAGCTCTGCTCTACAAGCTTCTTTATCGATAATTTGATAGTAAATTAATATTAAGAAGCTTGTAAAGCTTATACAGCTAGGTTATCATTTTCCACGAGTATTATTCAATAGATATATTGTTATAACTACCGCCAATCATATTTTGATCGATTTACAACGTGGAATAGAGTTATAATTTGCAAAAACGCAACTATTTTTGAATTTCGCGAGTTACCCGGTAGTATCCGCCTTAAGGGTAAGGCATATAGATGGTGTTCATGTTAAATATTGGGTTTTCAGTTTACTTAAATGCTTCTTATCATTCTTTTCTACAGTAAAAAGCTTTGCTAATATGAACATATGATATGAGTAGGCAGTGACTATAGCTTAATGATTTGACTGACCGTTCTCATAGAATATATACTAACGACAAGAAGCGACACTTGAGGATGTGTGTAAAATTGCTCGTGGCTATGTGTGCGGGTCGGGGCGAGCGCGAGGTACGTGCGCGGTGCGCGGCGTGTGGAACGGGCAGTCTCTCGGCTGCCTCAGCCAAGGCCTATTGCATTCACGCGCTCACTCAAGGTCACCGGTGAGCGAGCTCACACGTACACGGAGTGTCACCGCTGTGACGTTGTGCTTAAATTTTGTAAGAAAAAAAAAACAGGACACACGTTTATGCAATTAAAGTTTTAACATGCCACTAATTCTAAATATCAGAGTTATACAGGGAAATTAAAAAAAACAATAACACTTTTGGTAGTAGTATACTATGGTAACAGCTCTAAAATCGTCAAAAAAATACAAATGTTCCATACACTTGATCGAGTTAGATAGATAGATAGATAGATAGAATATTCTTTATTGTACACCAATAACATTATTGTCCTGTGGGAATCGAACCCACGACCTCGTTATCAGCAGTCCGACACTCGAACCACTAGACCACAGAGGTCGACACATTTACACACAGTTAGTTATACACAGTTGTTTTTTGTTTCACGATTTCAGAGTTAGAAAAAAGTCATAGTAAATTTTATTCATAAGTAAGGTTAACAATATTGGCTCACAAATTAGGGAAACAAATTTTTGGAATATTACAGAAAGTAGTGTAACGTACCTGTACTAATGTAGAACATTGTATCACAGATACCAGCGAGAATGTAATCTTTATTCGTGTGATTTTGGGTACAGAAGATCTTGATTCTAATGTAGGTAGTACACATATATATGTGGTCCTATTGTAAAAGTTGTGCAGATTGATGAGCAGAGACTACCCTTAAAGGGTTTTTTTTTTCAACCAACCTGTATATTAATTACATCAGAATCACTGGCTCTGTAGGTATCTTTTCCTACAAAATAGATCTATCATTTTCCCCTAAATTTAATACTTCATTCGATATTCTGCACCTACAATCTATCATCATCATTAAGAACATTATAACGAACAGCTCTCATGCTGTATTATGTATGAAACACGTCAGTCCCCTTTACAGCTTGTTTAATACGCGCAACACGTTTTGGTTCCCGTCGCGAAATAATGTAAGGTCACTCAATTGTTAGGGTGTGCCACACAAGTGCAGCTGCGACTGTGTGTTTAGCGATGTATGTTTTGGAGAGTGGATATGATAAGAAATGAGTATGTGAGAGGGAGTTTGAAAGTAGCGCCAGTGACACAAAGTTGAGAAGCAGTAGATTGTCATGGTATGGACATGTGATGCGGAGAAATGAAGAACATGTTACGAAAAAAGTTTTGTTTATGAATGTGGATGGCTATAAGAACAGAGGTAGACCAAAGAAAAGATGAATGGATTGTGTAAAAGATGATATGGATAAAAAGAAAGTGAACACGGAGATGACGGCTGATAGAGATGTATGGAAAAAAAGACATGCTGCGCCAACCCCAAATAAATTGGGATAAGGGCAGGAGGACGATGATGTTTTGATAACATAACATAACATAACATAACATCACGCCTGTATTTCCCCGAAGGGGTAGGCAGAGGTGTAATAGTACACCCACATTTCGACTGCTGAGCGTGGGGTCCTGGGTTCGATTCCCGGGTCGGGCAAAGTGTTATTGGGTTTTTTCATTAGGAAATTCTCAGTAGCAGCCCGGAGTCTGGATTTGTGCCCGGTCAATGGCAATAGGCTCGCCCCCTATTACATGGGACTATAACATAACTGATGTTTTGATATAACCTATATAAAAGATAATAATTATGTAGAATGGGCGGTCTTATCGCTCAAGGCGAATTCTTCCAGACAACCTGCTTTTGTCATAAATTCTTAAGTGATTAGATTTATAAGAATTATATTTACCTATTTATGCGCTAAATTATAACTTGGCATACTGTACGTGTTGGGCAAATGTAAGTACAGTAGACAGCTGGTAAAATAAATAAATAAATAATGGTTTTGTTACCATTTACATGCGGTTGACTGTACAACAGACGATATTTTCTTCAGTTATTATTATTTAGGTACTCTGTGATCCTTTTGCCATATTTTCATACGTATAAGTTTACATATACGCTGTTGCCATTGAACGACAAGATATTAATATAATCTTATAGCGTCGAGTTACAACCACCCTTTGAGATAACTTTTTTTTAACCTACTTTAACAAAAAACACATTTCTTCCAATCTCAAGAGGCCAATAGATATAACCAACGCTACGACATACTCCAATCGTCTGTAGAACCTTAAACGTCTAGTCAGTACTAGGTCAGCGGGTTTCACGGAGTTGTAAAACGGTTTTATGTATCATAAATACGGCTTCAGCTAGTTTAAGTGCTCCCAAGACTAGAGGGGTAATCGAAAACCTTGTTTTACATCCAACATAATGTTAAGAACACTTCTAAATAACTTAGAACTTGATACAAAGGCTTAGTGGTGTTAGAGAATTGAATTGTTTCAGTGGTTAGGCGTAAAGTTCAAGTTGAATAACTAAGTAATTCAGTTATACAATACTATACTAATAAGTATGGCAATTCAGACAATGAAAATCAGTATCGCGAAGTCAGTTTATATCACAATCAAAACCCTTACCCGGTCAAAAGTACTTTTAACTGCAAAAAACAGTTAAAAGCGCTTTTGACTAACGAGGTTGGTCAAAAGTACTTTTGACTGATATTCCGGTCAAAAGTAGTTCTGATACAAGACCAATTGCGAACAAATGATTAGTATCAGTCAAAACACATAAAAAATGAATTTCACCCTAAGCCACTCAATACAATATAAATGCTAGCACCACCTACATACACAAGATTACGTATGTATACGAACGCACAAACACGTGTAGGTTAGGGATGCTCGCCGCTCGTAATGCAAACTGGGTTCCAAGCGCTTCGCAGTAGTTCTCAGAGATGGCGTGCTTGTATAGCGACTGGCGATTGACATCCATTGCAATAATGCAGTCCTATTGCCGTCAGACTGCGGATGCGTGCGGGGCGCGGGCGAGGAATCTTAAATGGGCGGGGGGCGGTGAGTGGCCGTTCTGTACGTTAGTACTATTAAATATTCTGTGCCCTAAGTATTAATGACCTTTTAATATAGGTCGAAAGGTGTCAAACAGATTAAGCGCACCCCGATTGCATGTGGTCAGACTCTGTCCTACCTCTAGTGTTTTTTACATATCTTACAAGTATCACTGTACTAGATCCCTTCTCAAACGTTGTCCCACTTATTTATTCAAGACTGAACATTTTGTTGCAGATCTTCGTAGCTCAGCGTAATATCCGGCGCTGAAGGAAATGCTCTGACTCGCCAGTATGGCGGTCTATATGGCGCTTTTGGCGCTGCAGCTAGCAGTCGCCAGCGCTGGGAAGTGTACCACGTAAGTTTATTTTATACTATTTAAATATTCTGGTTAAGTTAAGAAGAAATTTAATCTATTCGATGAAATTGTTAATTTGCTTGATCTTGGCTTGATCAGTCGGAAAATCTAATAAGTCCTTTCATAACTTTTCATGGATAATAACATGTGAGCTTCCATGATATAGGTCCTGAGGGGTGGTATTGAGTTAAGACCATATTCAGAAACTTCAAACCACATATCTGAAATTACCTACAGAATTGTAAAAAAAAAGAAGTATTTTAGTAGCAGTAGAGCTCCTTTTTGAAAGACCTCGTCCGGGGAAGTACTTCCACCGTATCTACTTCTCCGCCAAATAGTGATGCTTGCATTGCTGTGTTTCGGTCTGAAGGGCGGTGAAATTACAATCACATAATCACTTTCCATCTTCATGTCTCAGTTTGGCGAACTGCCTGTCGTTAGGCCGCACGGGAAGAAGGGGCTCATCTGCTTGTGGCGGGCCAGGATCTGTCTGGGGTGGTTGTGTGAATACTCACGGGTTCCCACGCCCCCGGCTAAGGTAGTTGAAGGAACACCGTGGTGGTTTTAGTCGGTAAGAGTCCGACACTGGCTCCCGATTTCCCCAAGGAAAAAAAATAATATAAATAAACTTGGTAAATATTATTTTAGTTCTGGTAATTGACCACGATTTTAATTAATTACTAGATTAACATCTTAAACTTCCTACTGATAAATAATGAGCAATAAACCAGCCACTAACAAGATACCAAAAAGCAAAAGAAAGAAAATGTATTTTTTGCCACAAACAATTAAAAAAATTACATTGAAATAAAATAAAATATCAAATAAAAATATCGAGAAAGAGGTCAATCGTCGAATCCGACTCGGTTGGGCAGCGTTCGGGAAGCTACGCAATATCTTCTCGTCCAAAATACCGCAGTGTCTCAAGACGAAAGTCTTTGACCAGTGTGTGTTGCCAGTAATTACTTACGGTACTGAAACGTGGTCGCTCACAATGGGCCTGATAAGAAGGCTCAAAGTCACTCAAAGGGCAATGGAGAGGGCTATGCTCGGAGTATCCCTGCGTGATCGAATCAGAAATGAGGAGATTCGCAGGAGAACGAAAGTAACCGACATAGCCCGAAGAATTGCCAAACTTAAGTGGCAGTGGGCGGGGCACATTGCTCGCAGAATGGATGGCCGATGGGGCAGTAAAGTTCTGGAGTGGCGACCGCGTACTGGAAGGCGCAGCGTGGGTAGACCCCCCACAAGGTGGACCGACGACCTGGTGAAGGTCACGGGAATCCGCTGGATGCGGAAGGCACAGGACCGGTCGTTGTGGCGATGCTTGGGGGAGGCCCATGTCCAGCAGTGGACGTCTTTCGGCTGAAATGATGATGATGATGATGATCAAATAAAAAATGAAATGCGTTCCATAAAGGCCACCAGCCCAGCACAATAATATGATAATAATAATAAATATTTGGGACATTTTTGCACAGCACCATCTAGTCCCAAACTAAGCAGAGCTTGTACTATGGGTACTAGATGTATATAATACTTACATGCTTTTTTTTTGTAAATACATATAATACATAAGAAACATCCAGACCATCACAAACACTTATGTTCATCTCATAAATATTTGTGTCCTGTGGGAATCGAACCCACGACCTCGTGATCAACACTCGAACCAATAGACCACAGACGTCATAGCATGATGTTAGTACTGACATTTAATAATTATGTAAAACTGATTTTCAGCTATAGCACACGAGTGCCATACGCTAGAATGAAGGTAAAGAAATAGTACTTTATTAACATAAAAGATACATAATTTTCATTCATTCTAAAATAGTGTAAAAATAGAACCAACAAACACCAAAATAAATAAATAAAACAAAGTTCCTTTTACAAGGTAACCATGCTAAAGAAAAAAAAATACTGCAACGTTCGCAAAAGAAAAACCGCACATTACAATCTGAAACTTTTACAAAAACATCACTGAAAACACTAAACTACTTCTCACTTTCATTACGACATTCAAATTAAAAAAAAATGTAAAAGGGTCACTTGACCTTATGTGAAAGGAATCCGGGTTTTAAATATAAAAAAGAACTCAACCCGACATTCACCCGAGTCGTGTTTCATTCGGGCACTAGGGGAGAAAGGGGAAAAGTGAAAACGTGTCAAGCGTCACGTGAGTAGTAAATACTGCACCTGTTAGCTGGAGTGTTTAGGTTGCGGGACACCGGTATAATGGGAAGGTTTTTGTGGATTTTTTAATGACACTTTTGAGGTTTGAGGTTAGTGATGCGAAATTTTTTGTCACTCGAGTAACTTTGCTTAACTGTTTTGTGGTGTTATTTGCTCGGGTTTTTGATGATGAAATGTGTTTGTTTAGGTTTTTTATGAAGACAAAAAACTTTAGTTTGTAATCAGCAGGTATATAAAAAACTAAGTTAATAACCGCGGCTTCATTGCCAACACCACTTATAAGTCATTTTGGTCCATAAATATTTTTTTATTAATAACTTGACTTTAGCACAACCTATCGGATCCTAATATAGCTATACACCAAAACCATTGTATCTACAAAAAAGATGTCTTGTGTGTATATGACCTTAATCGGTCAAGTTTTTTAGAAGTTATACGATTACTAACAGACGATACGATTACAAATTTATAAGAATAAAGCGCAAATCACACACAACGCGGGTGCGGGACGGGCGCGGGTCGGGTCGGGCCCGCGGCGGGTAAATTAATCTGTTTTATATGGACGCATCAGCGCGGGGTTCGCGCGCGGCACCGAGGAATTCAACAAAAAAAAACCTGACTGCAAATTAAACAACATTAATGTTTTGCGGTCTGCGGAGTCACACATTTAACTAAAATGACAGCCACCGACTGTAGAATTAATCTTTTTTAGGGTTCCGAAGTCCTACAAGGAACCCTTATAGTTTCGTCATGTTCGTCCGTCTGTCCGTCTGTCCGTCTGTCCGTCTGTCCGTCTGTCCGTCTGTCCTAATCTTTTACAGCTTAATAACTTCTACAGTTATAAACATAAGTAAATGAAATTTTGTTAAAAAATATTCTGCATATAGATCTCAATTTTAAAAGAATAAAAAAATAGTTTTTACGTTCTTTAGGGGTGGCGCCCATACATGTGAAATGGGAAAAAAAATTTTTTTCGCTGCACCCCCTCGTGTGCGGTATCATTGAATAGGTCTACTAAAATGAAGGTAATGTTTTATACATCACTTTTTTATCAGGTGTACCATCTGCAAAATATAGCCCGCCAAAGTGGCTTGCAATGTGTCCCCCCCCTGCCATTTCTAAACTATGCAACGTAGAAACTTATAATCTTCCACATTGATAGACCTTTGTGAAAACTCTCTTTTAAAATTATTTCGAGTATAATGTGATTATAATTTTTTGAGTTATAGACAGAAAACTGAAAAATACTTAAAACGTCCTAGTTCAAAGGTCATTGACCTTAGAGAAAAATGATCATAGCAAATAATGCTCCTTTAGCTACTTTCTATTTGAAAAAATCACAAAAAGTAACTTTGTGTTATGTTGACGACACACTTCTTAAATTTGGCGCCATCTAGCGGCGTCGTACAACACTCTCTGGGTCGCCAATGCTGCCGTCAAGTGCCGTGTATTACATTTGGCACTGTATAGCGCCATCTAGCGGCTACTGACATCACTCTCTGAGTCGCCAATGCTGCCGTCTATTGCAAAAACTAAAATTAATATTCGATTTGATTTGTTTGTAACACCTACTTAAGGAACCCTATAATACTGAGCATGGCCCGACATGCTCTTGGCCGGTTTTATTAAATTAATACAGTTGAATTATTCACTGAAGTGTTTTTTTTGACATAAAAACTCTTTGCTGTATTAAAATGAAATGCTTGAAGAGAAGATTCCATAAATATAACAAAATCCAAGAATTTAAACTTTTTTTTTTTACCCGTTTGCTTAGTAACATTAATATTTTGCAGTCTGTGGAGACACACAATACACTAAAATGAGAGACACCGACTGTAGAAATTGATCTTTCTTAGTTTATTTCATTTTTTTCATATAATTTTAATTAAAGTGGCTATTTTATTTTAAAATTTTGTTTTTACTCGAATAGTATTCACTCTACGCGAATATACACACACTATGAAAATTAAAATAACTCATTGAAGATCGGTGCGCTTACAGTAAATTCATTCAACGGCAAAGTAGTACACCAAAAACAAATACCAACTCTGCATAATATTCTTCCGATAATACTTAACGACACCAAAGTTTGAAGATAATCATTTTTCAAAAGGCCATGGATGTAAAATGACTTTAAAACAATGGAGTTCCTGGAAGGGGTAATTTTATTTCGTAAAGTCATCCAGTTAATGACATTTTAACTTGGTTGGTTAACGAGCAGGTACCTTGTAATTATCAGTAGAATTTCGCTTGAGAAGTAAAAGGAACACCATAAAAAGATAGTGACTTATCAGCGTGTTTGTGATGACGTCTGTGGTCTAGTGGTTCGAGTATCGGACTGCTGATCACGAGGTCGTGGGTCCGATTCCCACAGGACACAAATATTTATGTGATGAACATAAGTGTTTGTGTTGGTCAGGGTCTTTGTTATGCATTATAAGTATGTATTTAAGGAAAAAAAAAAACTTATTATATTTATTGTCTAGACTATAACATAACTGACAAAATGTGGGTGTACTATTACACCTCTGCCTACCCCTTCGGGGAAATACAGGCGTGATGTTATGTTGTTATCCATTATCTAGTACCCATAGCACAAGCTCTGCTTGGTTTGGAACTAGATGGTGTTGTGTAGAAATATCCTAAAATATTTATTTATTTATCTAGAAATAAATTTTTGAGAAATGAAAGTTGAATTTAATAACATTTGTCTCGTTCCAATATTGCCAGAGCTCCTCTTTTATTTGGTTATATTATACAATGTGTAATTGAAATAACTGAAAAACTCTTAAGGGTTCATTGCACTCATCAGTATGAACAAATTTTACTATGGGACCAACCCAGAAATCGCGAAAAACAAAAACAGCCGTTCCCTACATTTTGTCGATTTATGTGAACATAAATGTAGGGAACAGCAATTTTTTCTGTTTACCAAAAAAAGCACTTTTTCGAGGTTTTGTGTATGGAGTGTTTGTGTCCTTTTGATTGTGACTTTTTTTTATTTGCCACTGTAGAAGATTATAGTAACACATGTTTTGTAAAAATTTCAACTGTTTTGTAATTATTTTTTTAGAAATATCTGTATAGACGCTTGTCATCTTAGTTTTCGTGCGACCACGAACGCTGCAAAGCTTTCGAAACGTCAGGAAAACCAATTTATAGTAGTTTATGAAACTGTTGCATAATAGGGGTTATTAAAACACGAGTGTGAGTTTAAAAACCGAGCCTACGGCTCGGTTTTTAATAGTATCACACGAGTGTTTTAATACCTAATTATGTCAGTTTCATACACTATTTTATCTACACTCATACAATTTTAAATAAAATACCAAAGTCAAAATCTTACTAACATTGTCGTTGTTTTTCTTGATTTCTCTGGTAAAAGATTGTTCGTCATTTACGTTGCTGCATCCAGAAATTCAGGCGGGGTCATATTTTCCTCAGTTCAGTATCACTGCTGTAGTCAGATATTTTTGCCCAGAATAAAACTTTCGACACACAAAACCATAATAATAACGTAAACAATAACAATAAATTTACAAGTAACGATGTCCATATCCAGTAGGCCAGGCGCGCGGCCGCGCACGCGCGCTGGTGCGCGCCTACACAGATAATAAAATATTGTCTGGCGACAACATTATAATCGGAACTAATTTTCTATCCTTGTCAGGATTCCGTCAATCTCTGTTTTATCATACAAAAAATATGCTTGTAAACACTTAAATATAATTAAAAGCAATATGACAATCAAAAGTTCTGCCAAAAACGCGATTTTAAACGATAAAAATTTTCAATGTATGACAAGTGGCGCCACCCTGAATTTTGTGTACTCATTGGTGCCAAACTGTACGACTGCTAAAAAAAAGGTTTGAAAACTCCTTGGTTAGGTCGAAGTGGCATTAAAAACTCCTTAGTTAGGCTGAAGTGTGCGGTTATGGAAAAAAAATTAAATTACCGCATTGTTTTGTTCAGCAAACTGTATCGTAATGAAACTTTTTAAATTCATAACAGGTGCATGTGCGTAAAGTATGTCATTATGACATTACTTTCGAGTTCATAATTCGAATTTTACGATACGAGTGTAGATAAAATAATATACGCGATGTAATCCGGATAAACATGTTTTATTATAATTTCAACTGGCCAACTATTACGGTTAAAAAGATAAAGCCCTGTGACAGAGACGGATCATCTTATGGATGAACGGACAGACGGACGGACCCCTTTAGTATAGAACCTTAAAAAAGGCGCAAAATAGCTAGCCGGATGCTCATAAGTAAACTGAGAGGTATCTACGTCATTAGAAACAAACAAAATCCTATCATACCAACACCATTCCCAGCATCCCATTATATTCCCCATTTATTAATATTTTCCCCATTGTACTTAATTATACTTGTAACAGTCAGCATTTATTTGATTGATGGACGTTTTGCTAATGACATCTCTAAGTATACTTTGATGCTGTTCTGCTTTCTCCTCATTAAAGACTGATATATCTGACAGTTATCTGGGATTTAAGAGTCATCAAATTGGGTCGGTACTTTGTATGTCGACCTTTTTGAATTTCACTGGGATTTGTTTTTGCAAGACTACATTTTGTCCATTTGTGATACGAAGGATTTGGGAAAAGAAACATTGTAGTGTAGTACATCTGGCATAATTATAGAGAAAGAAGTATGATGCTTCCACGTGATAAATGAGTAAGGTTGAGATGAATGTGATGAGAATAATTAAAAGGCCAATGAAAAAAAAAAACTAAACTATACTACTAACTATACTATTGTAAAACTTAAACATAATTTTTCAAGATTTAGATAATTTAATTAAGTCTATTGTCTCTCAATCTGTACCATATAACCGAGAGTCCTGGCCCCTGTCATACAGGTTATCCTAGTTCAGGGTCCAGGGCTACACTGTTGTTATGTTCTTCTGAAGTCGCAATAAACATAATTATTATTCTCTTTATTCATTAATATTATTATATGAGGGTACTTTAACCCTATTCATAATGAGCAATAATGAGCTCTAATCTTGAGTAGTTTGTATGATCTTGAAGCTGTGAAATTCTCAAAAAACATCACGTTTTAAAATAACTATTTAGTGATACCCCAAAAAATATGGTACGTGAATTTTTGTCTCTGGCACCATATCGTATTCCACGGCTGCATTTTTTCTATACACAAAGCCCAGCCTATAACCTTCGCACGGCTTAGACGATTCGATAGGATACCTCATTCATTAAAATCTATCCAGTCATTGGGGTGCTTCGATGGTAAAAAAAGAAACCCGCATACTCAAATACGCGTGAAAATATGACCCTGTCTTTATTGTATCGCAGAGGGGTAAAAAGAAAAAAAAAACTCTTTTACAGAGGTTTTATCTTTGTTTTCTTAAAACTACCAAATAACTTTCCAATTGTTTTTATTTTACGACGGTCAAAATATTATTCGATAAAAAACTAGTGGTACCTACAGCTGTACAGTAGAGGTATTTTTTTAGGGTTCCGTACCCGAAAGGTGCCAAACGGGACCCTATTACTCTCGCTACGCTGTCCTTCCGTCCGTCCGTCCGTCCGTCTGTCTGTCACAGGGCTGTATCTTTGTAACGGTAATAGATAACCAGTTGAAATTTGCTATGAGGTGTATCACGACAAATACTAAAAACAAAAAAAGTCTAAAAAAAAGGGTGTCCCTATACAAGAAACCTCTAAAAACATGCATTTTTTACAACGTTTTTGTTCCTGCTCTATCTTCAAAACGGTAATATATAACAGCGTCAAACTTGGTCAGATTATAGTGCATATTATGTAGTTTAGTAACAAGTGCTAAAAATAAGACAAATATAGACATATGTGGTGGTACCTGCGTAAGAAAGACATGCAAAAATTCATATTTCGCGCACTGTACGTTGATGTCTTTTGATAAACTCTCGTAAATTAAATCAGTTTTTATGGGGTATCAGGTCGTTGAGAGGTACGGAACCCTTACTGCGCGAGTCCGACTCGCAATTGGCCGGTTTTTTTATTTCAATTCAATAAACTCATCCTATCGCAGTCCACTGCTGGACATAGGCCTCTTCCAAGTTGCGCCACAACACTCGGTCCTCTGCCTTTCGTATCCAGTCCCCCTAACTACCTTCTTCAGGTCATCGGTCTGTCTGGGGGGGACCCTTCGCTGTGTTTGTCGATTTTAATTACTTATTGGAATTATGCAGCAATTATTTAGCAATTAATCCTTATTAATTAAAGAGGGTTTCTTTAGAAGCAAAGTACTCAAATCAGAGTTTAATTTACATCTCCTTGACAACATCATTTATGTACCTTAATATACAGACTGTACATATTTGCAAGATTGAAGAAAACAAAATAATACTTGTAGGAAGAAAAACATGTCCCTTTTAAAAAAGGTTTTCTCTTTTTTCTTTTCTTAAAAGTACCAAATAACCAAATGTTATTATTTTCATCAGAAATACATGTGTTTTTATGAAAAATATTGGCTGTTTAGATAAATGGAACTGTTTTGGCTCAAAAGTGGTAGCAGACAGGTAAACAGACGGACGCTATAATGATTTTAATTGTTTATTTATTAATAAAGAATGTGCTCCCCTAGTATTTTGAAGTGGATATTTAAATAAAACCAGTTTTATTTGAAAATATTTCTATTAAATTATTTGCCATCATTTTATAGATATATGTAAATCATACTTTGTTACTTCAAAGTTTGCCAGAAATTCTACAATTACTTGCAGACTTATTAAAGTCACTGTTACAAGAAACTACAGCGCTTGCTGCATAACGGTGAGACTTTGGTTACAAGAAGCTACATTGTTCGTTGCAAGGAGACTTTGATGAAATACCTTTAAATAGAATTTAGTACTTAAACATTTACTTGAAATTCTGATGGGGCTTAAATTAGTGCTGGCTGAAATTACCGGCTGGTTAAACAAAGGTCGGTCTTAAAAATTATTATAATAATCAAGTGTTTATTTAGTTATATTATGCTTCTTTATACCATCAAAGTTAATAAAACAACAGTTGTGGGTAAAAATTGATTTGAATATACAATTTACAGACTTGGAAGAATAAAATAAGGCGGACAGAATCTTGCTAAACAAGCGAAGCACGCATAATAAGACGGTTCGTTTAAAAGTACGGGCTCTCACGCACACATTCACAACCATAGTAAGATAAAAAGACGTGATTACGCAACTAATCTCGTGTGACGATAGTCATTGTCGTAGTGTCACAAATAAACTAACAATATCTTTGTGACATTTTTACACAGCACCATCTAGTCCCAAACTAAGCAGAGCTTAAGGGGTACTAGGCAATGGATATAATACTTATATACTTATTTTTTTCGTAAATACATACATATTGGCTGAGGCCAATATTCGTCGAAGGGTTGGCACTCGAAGTTGTAACGGAATACGTCTACCTAGGGCAGGCAATTCAGCTTGGTAGACACAACTTCGAGAAAGAAGCCAACAGAAGGATCCGTCTGGGCTGGGCAGCATTTGTCAAACTTTGCCGAGTCTTCTCGTCGCCTATACCGCAAAGTTTGAAGACAAAGGTCTTCAACCAGTGCGTCCTGCCAGTCATGACTTACGGTGCCGAGACGTGGACACTGACAGTTGGGCTAGTCCACAAATTCAAAGTCGCTCAGCGAGCTATGGAGCGAGCTATGCTTGGAGTTTCTTTGAAGGATAAAATCCGTAACGAGATTATCCGGAGAAGAACCGGAGTGACCGACATAGCTTGTAGAATCAATAAGCTGAAGTGGCAGTGGGCTGGCCATGTCTGTCGAAGGACCGATGGCTGTTGGAGCAGACGAATCCTTGAGTGGAGACCGCGAATCGGCAAACGCAGCGTAGGGCGCCCCCCTGCCAGGTGGACCGACGACCTAAAGAACGTGGCTGGGGGAGACTGGATGTGGAAGGCAGTGGACCGAGCGTTGTGGCGCAACTTGGAAGAGGCCTATGTCCAGCAGTGGACTGCGATAGGCTGAGTTGATTGTTGATTGATTGACATACATATAATACATAAGCAACACCCAGACCAACACAAACACTTATGTTCATCACACAAATATTTGTGTCCTGTGGGAATCGAACCCACGACCTCGCTATCAGCAGTCCGATACTCGAAACACTAGACCACAGGGGTCGTCAAAATCCATCTGGTGTGTTAAAATTCTGTCGAAATTATAGTGGTTTTAGGAAAAAACGAAGTGCTTCAATCTTTTCATATTGAGATTCCGTCCGCCATTTTTATTCGTTGGAGTTTACAGAAAAAAAAAGAAAAAAAACAACCCTACAAAAATTAAGAAAATACCTATATTACCATCATTATATTAATATCCTGTATTTATGTTTGTTAATAAAAAAAGACGTGTGGCACTCGGAGACTGCCGCGGTAAAGCTATTGCATAGCATTTTTTATGTAAATACAAAGAGGAGGTGCCTAACGCCGAAAATCTAAGCAGGCATGAGTCACCAGATTGTGGGCGAACAGGGGGATTACGCATGCGCAGTAACGCCGATACAACCAATGCCACCTAGAGGCGATTTGCAGAACTAAAGAGACAAGCGTGATATTTCAAAAAGTCATTAAAAGTTCTGCTATTCATCGATAGATGGCAAAACTAGAAAGTATCACCGCTGTGCCGGTCAGAGTGGGGGGTGTTAGGTTATTTTCGTTACGGAATTTCTGGATTCGGTCTTCACGCTCAAGGCCCGCGATATAAGCTATGCAATAGCTTAAGCGCAGTAACGCCGATACAACCAATGCCACCTAGAGGCGATTTGCAGAACTAAAGAGAGAAGCGTGATATTTCAAAAAGTCATTTAAAGTTCTGCTATTCATCGATAGATGGCAAAACTAAAAAGTGTCACCGCTGTGCCGGTCGGAGTGGGGGGTGTTAGGTTATTTTCGTTACGGAATTTCTGGATTCGGTCTCCACGCTCAAGGCTCGCGATAGAAGCTATGCCATAGCTTAAAACTGAAAACAGAACACTAACAACGACTATTTATTGCTAACCATCACAAGAAAATAAAAGCACAACTAATAACATGCACAAACATTAGCTCCAACACTTTCACACCACCCTGTATAAATTCTGTTTGTCACCGTAACACGGTGCGCCTCGACACAGAAAATCAATTAATCATTTTCTCCACGCGCTAATAAAATTTACTACTCCACGTCACTCCGAGTAAGGGCTTAGAAAACTCGATTTATTTTAGAAAGTCATCTATTTAATTGAGGCAACTTTGCAACTTCGTGAAAGGGGGGAAACTGAACGGGATTTCCAAAAGTTCCCCTTAAAGTTCCCCTACAAGTTTTTTATTGTTAACGACAATCCTTCTGGAAGTTTTTCGCTACGGTTGCGGTACGGCTTAAGCTTTGATGTTAGGGGACGCACCGTTAAGCGATGGCATTTTCATGGGATGTGTGGCCCCTTTTCATTGTTAAAGATTTTCGGGAAAGTGCTTGCTTTTTTGTGGATTTGATTTTTTTGGGTGTTCCGGAGTTTATTCGTTGGTTACCGGTAATGTTTTTATTACCTACTTACCATATAAAATTCGATGAAGGCAATGTGTTGCAATCTATTTTAATAAACGGACAGTACTCCACTGATGTTTATTCATTAAAATATTAACTATTTTGAGGTTATATTTTTGCTTATAAATCTTATGTAAAACAAGTGGTTGCTTAGCAACTAAACACTTTTACTCTTCTATTCAATCTTCTATTCCTTATATGGTGCTTATATGTAAAGGTGCCAAAATAGGTTTCTTATCATTGACTATTTTTAACAGTAGTACATACATACATACATATTATCACGCCTGTTTCCCATTGGGGTAGGCAGAGACTATGGATTTCCACCTGCTACGATCCTGACACACCTCTTTCGCTTCATCTACGTCCATTAACCTCGTCATGCATGCTTGTCGGTTTAACAGTAGTGCCAACGTAATAAGAGTACTTAGAAGGGATTGGTCAAAAATATGAAGTCAAATGGAGTATCACAGCCGCTCACGTTATTATTGTGTTGATTAACTCTTTTAAATAAAAAATATTTACTGTGTTGTCCGCATTAAGTACGATGAAGTCATAAGTCATTTATTCATTTGTGTAACATAGGTACAAAAAATAATATAAAGTTCTTAAATACAATATAGAGTCCGCTATGTTATGCCAGCAGGCGTACAAATGTGTATTTAAAATCTAAATGAGAAATTTGAATCAATATGTTAGTAAAAATTATTTAATTATTATCATACAACTCGAAATGTCACAAAATAATAAAATGATAAAATGTAATGATGATTTTTATTATTATTATCAGCCTGACGTGTCCCACTGCAGGGCAAAGCCCTCCCTTCCCTTTTTCCACTTGTTCCTGTCTTTTGCCTTCTGGGGCCAATCCTTCAGACAGGAGTCAAGTTCTTCCCGCCATCTCTTTCTGGGCCTGCCGCGTTGTCGTTTGCTGCTGTCTGGAACCCACTATGTGGTTGTTTTCGCCCATAGCTCCTCCGGCATGCGGCAGATGTGAATGTGACTAGCCCAGTTCCACTTATGCTTGGCAGCTGTTTGGCTTATATCAGCAATTTGTGTTTTGTAACGCAGTATAGAGTTTCTTACACGATCAGTAAATCTAACTCCTAGGATACTGCGTTCCATTGCTCGCTGACAAAGATCCAAGTGCGGACTTTTGACGCTTTTGATGATGTTATAAAATATAAAAATAGCAAGTAATGAATTAATACGCATGTAATTGTCGTACATTTTTATCTTTTCTCCAACTTGATCGGAAATTGGTTCATTATTTAAAAAAAAAATACAACAATCGGCTCTTTTCCGTACGCAACGAAATAACAGGCCGGTAATATCCAACAGGACAATAATAGAAATTGCTGGACACTTTTTATTTTTTAAATTATGCTACCGAGGTTTTTAAGTACACACTTACATAAATTAGGTGTTCGTAGGTACAAAATATTTATCATTATACAGGCTGAATGCGCATTTTTTTTTCAAAACTTTTAAAATAGAACAAGAACCGCGCGCGGGCGAATTGGCGTGAATGAAAAAGAGATACTGTTGAATTAATTTGTGTTGTGTTTCCTCGAAAATGAGAGAAAAGTACTATACAAGTCTCGGCCGAAATAGCAATTATTAACGGCCTTGTTTAGTTAAAAAAGACTCGGCTTGCGCCTCGTCCTTTCAAAATCACTTGGGGAGTACTCGGCTTCACCTCGTACTTCCAATATTACTAAGCCGTAAATTGCTTCATTTCAGGCCTCGACAGTAATGCACTATTGTGACAGACATAGGCTATTACTATTAGTATCTGTTTCTTATCGCAACCACATTGTAAGAATCCACTTAAACTATAACCATTTTCATTAAAATCTTCGGTCTGTTTAACAGAGTATGTCTATATGAGTTTTGGGGGCCACAAAACTCTCAGAGACATAAGTTTTCCCCGCCCTGTGTTCATACGAATAAATTGGCATGCGGCGAAGCGTGAAGATAATTATTTCTCGAGATGAACGTTCATTATAAAAGAGAAATTGGCAGCACGAACCTTGTGATTGTTCTACAATCGTTCTGTTTCAGTGTGATTTATTTTCATAAAAGGAAAGCGGTTATACAACCTTATTCTTAGTTTATACTAAACCTCTTAAGGGGTCATTGCACTAATCATTATGAACAACTTTTACGAAGGGACTAACACTGAAACCGCGAAAAAAACAACTGTTCCCTATATTTTGACGATTTATGTAAACACAACAATGTAGGGATCAGCTGATTTTAATTTTGCGGTTTCAGGGTTGGTCCTATAGTAAAAGTTGTTCATAATGGTGAGTACAATGACCCCTTAAGAGGTTTAGTATAAACTATGAATATGGTTGTATTAGGTGTAACATTATTATTTAAGTTCCTTTAAAGGCACGCGTCCACGGTTCACTATTGTTTCGCATAATATTTTATGTCATAATTTATCATGGCATACTTTCATTTATCATAATGATCATTACGCATAGTATTAATTCTGCATGAATGTAGAGGCATATTTTTTTACTATAACTACTGTTGGCGTAATGATTTGAAAGCATATTAATTTAAAGCATAATATTATAAACGCTCTAAAGAAATGGGTACGTACGTACGTCACGTGGCGGTAGATTGTATTATTACTTTAATTTCCCGAGTGGAATTTGTAGAATTTGGTCACTTCATTGTCAATATTTTATACCTTGATAAAGTTCCTAAGTTTATTGTAAAAAATAATAAAGAGGGAAGAATGAATGAATAAACGAATCGACCTATAACTTCTGTAGAAATCCAAATTACTAGGAATAGTATCTAGTCTAAACGTTTCATAAAACCTACCTCCATATCACTTCACGTACAATGTCATACAACCTATACAAAGCCATTAGATCATTCGAGGAATTGGTCTCAGCCTGCTTCTGAAATCAGAGTAAAGGTATATTAATATTCCTCCATCAATACACCGTTACGACGATATAGTGACGCTGTATGAGCTTTCAGATAAACAGCAAAATAAGTGTCAGAAGTTCCACGACCATTAGTGCATTATAACAATCCACATTACTATTTGTAGGGTAATTTTATTGCGTAACGTACTGACGCTAACATAAGGGTGCATTTAAAGAGCCTCCACGAGTGAAGATATTTAATTGATCGTCCGGCGCACTCTGGGCAGTCAGCCCCGCTATCAACCTGCTGACT
The DNA here is from genome assembly GCA_949699075.1 of Asteroscopus sphinx. Taxonomy (NCBI): domain Eukaryota; kingdom Metazoa; phylum Arthropoda; class Insecta; order Lepidoptera; family Noctuidae; genus Asteroscopus; species Asteroscopus sphinx. Next base: position 22,691,643 of record OX453013.1, read on the forward strand.
GGCTAATCTTTTCCCCACGACATGAGCTATTATTATTATGAAGCTCATGTCGACACAAAGAAGAAGAAGAAGCTAACAATAGCTATCTTTATGAAATTATATTACTATAATAGCTGTTGATCTGTAGTCGTGCCATATTTAAGGAGGTGACTATACCATTGATACTGAACTCAAATCAATAAAAAAAACAATAATTAAAAATCACATTTGTAAACTAACAAAATCCCCTCGTGTGTCGCGTACGACACAAAAACGATGCATGGAAAACCATCGAAAAAAATTGCAGGTATTTCCACCTTTTGACAATGCCGCCGATGACTTACTTTCAGAGTCGTTCGGGATTTATTCTCGAACCCTCGCTGTTTCTAAGTGAAAAATTTGGGTATTTTTAGATGACTAACCCCCCCAGTTTCTGGAAGTCTGATCAATTTGATCTGTTGTCAAATTTCATGTCAGCTCCTGTGATTGGCCGGCCAAAATATTAACAACCAATCACTACGCTTGACCTGAGATTTGACAGCTGATTAGTAAATTTTTGCGTTGACCAGCCTTTCGGAAACTGAGAGTGAGTACATTATTTATCATTTGCTCTAGAAATATGGCACGGTTACAGATCAACAACTTGTATGTAGCAACATTCAGGCTCAGAACTTGTGGTTAATTAAGTAACAACCGCGCGAATTGTACGGTCTGTGAAGTAAAGCTGCGCTTGCTGCGGTCAGTCCACGGATGGGTGACCGTTTCGTTACACTTCGAGTCCACTCCGTGCCTCGGAAAGCTGTCGGTCCCGGTCGTCATACGAATATCTATGGCAGTCGTTACTAGTCAGAAGCCTAAAAGTCTGAAAAATGGTCTTAGTTAGACTGGAAGCCAACCCCAACATACTTGGAAAAAGGCGAGGATATGGTAGCAAAATTAATTGCGTGCTGCACTGTTGCCTACAAGATGAGATGGATTATCAAAATATACGGAAAAATCAATATCAAAATCAACATGATTGCGATCACTAGTGAGTTACAAATTTTGCAGCATTTCTTCGTAAAATATTGATGTCGTCGTCCCAGGAAAAGCTCCATGAGTGACGATACAAAAATGGTCTTCCGGCATACCCTGAGCAGCCAGCTTCACTACTAACCTGTAAACAGATAATTTGGTATATTATCACATCATCATCATCATCCTCCGAGCCTTTTTCCCAATTATATTGGGGTCGGCTTCCAGTCTAACCAGATGCAGCTGAACATCAGTATTTTACACGGAGCGACTGCCATCAGACCCCCGCAACCCAGTTACTGGGTAATACTGACATTCGGAGGTTAGACCAGTTGTCAGACTTTCAGGCTTCTGACTGCCCGTAACGACTGTCATAGGTATGACAACCGGGACCGACTGCTTAACGTGCTCTCCGAGGCACGGAGGGGGTCTCGATGTGTAACGAAACGGTCACCCATCCACAGACTGACCGCGGCAAGTGCAGCTTAACCTTGCAGTTTGTACAATCCGCGCAGTGGTTGCTTCGGTACACTATCACATCATCATCATCATCATAATTTCAACCGAAAGACGTTCACTGCTGAACATAGGCCTCCCCCAACCATCGCCACAACGACCGGTCCTGCGCTTTCCACACATTATTATAATTATCACATAATTAGCTTTTATTATTTTAAACTCATCTCGATACAATAGGAGAAGAAAAATTATGGTTATGAAAATAAAATAAAATAAAAAAAATTATAAATTACAATACATGTAATTTTTTTAGACATTGCATTGAATTAATTAATCGAATGAATTTCTTACGTTAAGGGGAATGAAGCAGCCAAGTGGCGCCCCCACCAGTAATAAAATTATTACTCGCTGATGCTAAGTCTTCTCGTCCAAAATACCGCAGTGTCTCAAGACGAAAGTCTTTGACCAGTGTGTGTTGCCAGTAATTACTTACGGTACTGAAACGTGGTCGCTCACAATGGGCCTGATAAGAAGGCTCAAAGTCACTCAAAGGGCAATGGAGAGGGCTATGCTCGGAGTGTCCCTGCGTGATCGAATCAGAAATGAGGAGATTCGCAGAAGAACGAAAGTAACCGACATAGCCCGAAGAATTGCCAAACTTAAGTGGCAGTGGGCGGGGCACATTGCTCGCAGAACGGATGGCCGATGGGGCAGTAAAGTTCTGGAGTGGCGACCGCGTACTGGAAGGCGCAGCGTGGGTAGGCCCCCCACAAGGTGGACCGACGACCTGGTGAAGGTCGCGGGAATCCGCTGGATGCGGAGGGCGCAGGACCGGTCGTTGTGGCGATGCTTGGGGGAGGCCTATGTCCAGCAGTGGACGTCTTTCGGCTGAAATGATGATGATGATGATGATGATGCTAAGTCATTTATCGAAAATTCCTTTTTATCAATTGAATTACAGGTACTGTAGTTTCATCATCATCATCAGAAACTATTAGCTCTGTAAATTATACTTCGATGTAGTTGTAAATAGAAAAAGTGCGAAAAACGGCCACTTTCAGCACTACTGGGGCACCACTTGGCTGCTATATTCCTCTAAGAAGAAGCAGATAACGAGAGCAATGATTTGTAAAAAAATATTATATTAAAGAATACAGTCCAACATCCAACTAAGATAACTGACACGCAATAAGGTACTTCTGTGTTCAACTATTTTATGGTCTTTGTATAATACGTGTGACTCTATTCGTCCATGTCTGTCGCTATGGTGATTTGCCTAAAACCGTGAATGGTATCGAGGGGACATAACAAAGCTTACCTATCGAGATGTCTGCTTCGTGATATCGACGTTTTGATAGTATAATCTGCTGTTACTGGAAATGTCATAGGTAATGGAGTAATGAAAATGGAAGAAGACTAGAGACGACGTCTGTGGTCTAGTGGTTCGTGTGTCGGACTACTGATCACGAGGTCGTGGGTTCGATTCCCGCAGAACACAAATATTTGTGTGATGAACATAAGTGTTTGAGTTGGTCTGGGTGTTTCTTATGTATTATAAGTATGTATTTACAAAAAAATAGAATATAAGTATTATATCCATTGTTTAGTACCCATATTACAAGCTCTGCTTAGTTTGGGACCAGATGGTGATGTGTAAAATGTCCCATATATTTATTGATATTAATAATAATAGAGAAAACTTTAATATCATAGGGCAGTTGCCTTCTCTAAAGTAATATCAAGAAATTAATATTATAAAAAAATTGGTTACATGGTTGTTGAAAACAAAATCGATGAAGAAATTAAAGAGATACCTACAAGCTTACTTTGGTAAGTATTGTATTGTATTGTATTGTATTCTTTGTTGTATTACTGGTAAAACACGGAAAACATTTTGTTATAATTTTATCACCTTTTTAACCTGTGTTATGCAATTTTTTTTTTTTTAAATTTGCTTTTGAAGTTTCGGCTGCAATAATAACGCTACTTCAGGTGGCACACGAGTCACACTTATTCACTACCTGGCGACATTTTTGCTTTGGCGTAGTTCATCTGAATAGTTCCATACAGTGATCAAACCGAGTACCTCACGATTAACAATTGGAAGTGTATGCTAGCGGCACTGTATCGCTATCAGTTAAAGAACTGTAAGTTTTGCGGTACAATAATGGCCCAACCAGCAAAGTAGTCCGTTAAGAAATGCATTTATCACTAAAAAGTGAAAATAAAGCGTTATTAAAGTATCGGTTATGACCGTGTGTTCTATAATAGCGACTTATACAATATTTTAGCTGTATAATATTAAACAGCATTTTGGTAACAATAATAAGTGTTGTAAACGTTTACATCGACGCCATATATTACGCCTTTATCACAGTACTATAACTGATGCCGCTATATCAAGTACAGAGCCATCTTGTATTATTAAAGATTTACACGATACTGTTTTGGAGCAATTTTGTGTTATTGTAGCTTCCAAATGAGTATTATAGTACAAGCGTTTTAATAGTATTAAAAACACAACTATAGGACAATAATGTACTGTTGCTGATTTTTACATCACTGTTAAGTATCGAATTTGAGCAATAAAATCTTCCAAATAGCTACTATAGTGTCAATGTCATAGCTGTCACGAGTATACTCTTTTAACACTGAAAGGTCATCTAAACACTATTTCGTAACTTGTATATCTCATAGTGACGTTACAGAGCTTCTATCGTTTTTATTGTACCTTTACGATACATAAAAGTAGTATATTACTAGTTTTAGTCAACCTAAACATCCTATAAAAGAAATTTAACATCGTTTTTACAACGTAAGTCCCGCGTTTTGTTTATAAAATGGCTGCTGTGTATATGCTAATGCTGTGTATATGCTAATGTTTGTGAATTTTCAGACGATGATAATGATAATGCAGAGTGATAGGATTATTATTTTACGGAATATGCCTCGACAATCAAGTGGTTTAATCTAAGATGTACCAAGGAAACCTATTTTTATCATGGCTGCCGATGGCTGTCACTGTGTTAACTAATTAAGCCTATAGTACGCACGTCGGTACCTTTTTATCCGTTAATAGCAACATTGGAGACATTCCCATGTTTTAATTGATTTTAATTTAATAAATATTGAAAATCAAGGGGGGGCATTAAATTTTGTTAAAAAATACTAACTAATTTATCAATAAAATTTTAGTCGCAAGTAAAATTGACTGTCTATATAAGATAACACTGATTCAAGTCGTGAGCGCCATATTGCTAATAGTTATATCAATTTACTTGACAAGAAATAATCTTTAATTTTATTTCTCATCAAACTCAAAATCTATACGAGAAATGACACTAAATTAAACTGTACTATAAAAGATCCCCGATCTCTACTATAGTACAAAAAAGTCTATTAATAGAGTCGTGGTGGCTTTTTTGTAACTGTTTTGTGATGAAAGCGCCACAAAATCACTGTTAAAACCTTGAAAAGACTTTTACGACATTATTATAGTACAAGTATAGTACTAACTTGTGACGTATGGAGCTACAATAACTTGGCTTTGTCACAAAATTGCGATGTAACTGCGCCAAAACCTACCTGGGTAAATGTTTACATCATTGTTATAGGACATATTTGATACACTAAATAGTGTGTCCGAAAACGTTCTCTCGATTGCTATAGTACACATTTTTGCTGGTTGGGGGCGCCACTCAGTCTGCCGTAAATTGTAAGTACTGCCAAAGATCACAGCAAGTGGCGTTCCGTTTTGGAGGCCAAGACATATTTTGGGTCACTGAAACAACATAACAACAGAGTAAGTAAGTAAGTAAGTACCCATTACCAAACCAAAATGGCAGACAGCTGTTTCAGAAAGTAATATTGTCTTGTTTCGCACACAATAGCCAATCGAAACATCTCGAGGGCAACTAAATGCAAATTGTATGGAAATATAGGCATCGACCAATGTTGACACTAGTTTTGCACCTAAATTGCCCAGCATTATACGTCATGAAGTCAAGCGGTTTGAAGAAGATTAATAGTGATAAAGAAAGTTTTAGTTAATGAATTGAAAAGTAACTTTTTTAGACTTAATAACATCTTAAGTTTTCGCGATCATTACACATTATGATAAAACAAACTGTAACCGGATTACATCGCGTATATTATTTAAATTAGTATTCCTGACGTTTCGAAAGCTTTGCAGCGTTCGTGGTCGCAGGACACTGTATAAGATGAGTGATCGCGAAAACCTAAGAAATTATTATTAGGTCTAGAGAATAGTCTTCAAAAGAGTCCTAAGCTCGCTTTTGGAGAAAACAAAAACTGCGTATTTATTTGGATTCTTGAAAAAGCAGCTGGTTCGGCCAGGTATCAAATCCTATATTTTTTGCAAAAACATCACCTTATAATATTATGTTACTGATAAGGAACAAAACCTGTAAAGAAATGTATTGTGGAAAATCAATAGTAGATTGTTATACAAGGGTCGAAAGGAATCAATTTCCATACGAGGAGGAAGGAGGAGTAGGAATTGATGACTTTCACCCGCGTTAAACACTCTACTTTTAATTTCGAATATAAGGAAATTAAAAATATTTCAGAATCGTTTGAACTCATTTTGAATCAAATATTAGTCTATAAAACAGATTTTGAATTTCGGTACAGCTTTCAGAGTGAGTATTCCACCACATTATGTAGTCTTTTTTAAAATTTTAAATAAGGAACACACTGCGTCACGGCCGGCGGGCCTATGTATTTATTTTTAATTCACACTGGCTGTTTATACCCTTACAAGACCGCAGCATTTTTTTCTTTTTATTTTAATCGATATTCTTCTTGTAAAAATATTCGTAGCCGACTACCTAACCAAATTTTGTTATATTTTTTAAATTCATTCCCGCCATTGGCAGGGAATCAATTACTATGAGTCTTTCCCGCCCTAGAGGGGGAAGCAGCGTCTTCCACCCGCTATTCAGATCAAACAAACACTACTTTCCGAGTATGAGAAATGAATAATCAATTCCACATTCCTTTAGAACTTTTCTAGTTCTCTACCTCTCTAACCCAACCATTCGCTTATACGGCATAGGGGCTTTGACACCGTCCTTTGTCAACGTGTAGATGTATGTATGTTAGTCATTGAAACTAAGTTTGTTAGACTGAATGTTATTATCCAGTCTAGTGTGACTGGACCGCTTTTGTTCTAAAATTGGACCTAGACCAGAGACATTGTTCGCAGCTTTGTTTAGATTCTGGGATAATATTATTCGCGCGCCAGGCTGAAAATAGAGTAATTTTATCGTTACTCTGAGATTTATCAAAAATTTAATTTGTAGAATACACAGTAGATTACTCTATACTGGCAAGGTCACATATTACGGCTTCAATGACGTATGGCCGGTTTTTCTTACTTGTCTTATTTAGTAAACAAACTTGACATGTCTTTTTAATGCAATTCGTCAATAATAATTATTAAAAGACATTATGTTAACTAATTAAATAAAATAAAAATAAAAATTTCTTTATTGTGCCAAAAAATATACATAACATTGGTTGAAGCCTAGACCTCACACTAGGATTCCCTGTGTCGTGGGGTCTAGTCTCTTTCAGTCCAGAAGACATAGTTGACACGGTTCGGAATTAATTTAATGGTCAATGAGTTATAAATAACAAAAACAAAAAACAAAAAAAACAGCTAAAAATATTGGTATCTTGTGTATGTATGTGGGGGGTTGTTGTGTGTGTTTTTTGTGTGGGGGTGTTGTGTGTGTTGTTTGTGTGGGGGTGTTGTGTGTGTTATTTTTATGGAGTGTGTGTTGTGTGGGGGTGTGTGTGTATGTGTCCAGCCCTATTTAGGTATGACCAGGATTTCCTCAGTTTTCATATAATTCAAATTCAGTAGCCACGTCAAAACTTTACTCTTACATGGCTTTTTTAGTAGTGTAGCAATTTTCAGCTTGGAATCTAATTTTCCATAGATATATGGTCCCATAAAAAGGAATGACTTTTGACCGAACGACTTGTGACAAATAATCGTATCCCATTTCAGTAAACGTTTTGAGCGTGATTTAGCAGTGCTCGTAAGGCTACTCCTATGAAAGCGCAAGGTAATAGACATAATGTACAGCTGCCTTACCCTTAGTACTTGAGTCTCCTGATATAAAAGGTCAGTTGAGTATTTGTATGGACGGCCGTATGCACATTTCAGCAACGCGCGCTGTGCTCGCTCTACTTTAATTAAGTAGGTCTGTGCAGCCACTCCCCAGGATACAATACAGTACCCCAAAATCGATTGGCATAGCGCGAAATATATAGTTTTAATAATTTTGTCATTGGCTATTTTTGCCAATCGTTTGAATATGAAAATAAGTTTCCTAACCCTGGTACGCAGTGCATCTACATGCTTGGACCATCTCAGGTGGCTGTCCAGGTAGACACCTAAGTATTTAATAGTAGTTGTGTTTTTAATCACAGGACAGCCACAGCTGGTGCGGTCCAGACAAGAGTGTAGTTTAGTAAGTACTGGTACTTTGGGACTAGTTCGCGCAGAAACGCTAAAGCAGATGGCTTTAGTTTTCTCGATGTTTATGGTAAGTAGGTTACTATTTAGCCAATTGGCAACCACTTGTATGCCAGTTTCTGCCCTATCGTGAACTTCAGGCCAGGAGTCGCCGTGGAAAACGATTGCAGTGTCATCAGCGTACGTAAAAATTTTTGCTGCCGGTAGTGTTAGCGAACACAGGGTATCGATGTATATAATAAAGAGCGTAGGTCCGAGAACACTTCCCTGTGGCACGCCAAAGTGGACTGTGGAGATGTCACTGCAATGGCTCCCCACAACAACCCTCTGTTTCCTGTCATTAAGGTATGAACCGAACCATTCAAGTGGACCGCCACGGATACCGAGAATTCTCATTTTTTCCAGCAGTATTTTTCGGGACACAGTATCAAACGCTTTTGCGAGATCGAGGAAGACGCCAATACATGCTTTGCCACTATCAAGTTTATGTGTGATGTAATCGACGGCACTTGTTACAGCGTCCTCCGTGGATCTCGCAGCCCTAAACCCATACTGGTTGTCAGATAACAGTTTATTTTTTTCTAGGTAGGCTAGAAGTCTTTTGTTAACGACCTTCTCCAGAATTTTTGAAAGAGTCGTCAACAAGGAAATCGGCCTGTAATTGGCCGGATCCAACTCGTTACCACTCTTATGTATAGGACATACATTAGCCACCTTCATACTTTCGGGTACGTAGTTTGTTGATAGACTGAGATTACATAAAAAAGAGATAGGCTTAACTAATGACTTTATTCCCTTTTTTACGATGGTATTACTAATTCCATCTATACCGGAGGCGGATGTTGTTTTTAAGTTTTTAATTATTGTAAAAATTTCTACTACGTCTGTAGGTATGAAAAAAAAGGAGTGAGGAAGATTATGCTGGTTGTTTAACGATTTACTATAATTATTAGCTAAGTAGTCTTCACTAACATTCATAGTGGAAAGAGTATTAGCAGCTAGACATTTTCCGACTGTAGAGAAATAAGTATTAACAGTGTTTAGCTTATTTACAGCATTTAAATCATCAGATATTAGTTTTGAATGTTCCGCTTTAGATTTAGAAAGATTACAGATGCTCTTAATTTCTGACCACATTTTTTTGGGGTTACCTTCAGTACTATTTAAACGTTTGCGGTCATGTTCAAGTTTGACCTTTTTTAGAATGTTGTTGCAGTGATTTCTGTATTTTTTATATTCAAGCTGGATTACCGGATTATCTCGGTTTTCTTTCTTTTTGGCTTTAATATGTAATAAATCTCTGCGCCTAATGCATTTTAATAAATTCTTTGTGATCCAGGGTTTTTTAACGACGTCTGAGCTGTGAAGAGTGATATTTGTAGTATGCGTTATGACTAAATTTTGAAATTCTTCAGTAAATTTTTCAACTGCTAGAGTTATGTCGGTATATGTATAAAGCGAGTCCCAGTCTATACGTGCTAGATCGTCCACTATGGCATTATGGTCTATTTTTGTTAGTTGTCTAGGAACAGTAGACTTAGTCGGCTTCTTATGAGTGCCAAATATCACCGTTTCGTGATCCGTGATTCCCGACTCACAGACAATGACAGTTGTATCAAAGCGTGACTTAACCATAACATGGTCAAGGCAATTGATTCCTCTAGTTGGGAAATTGTGGCCTGGAAAATATCCGTAGTGACTGGTTAAATCCAGATATTCCGTCGAGCGTGCATCAGTATAACCGGCTTTAATATCTAAATTTATATCACCCACAATAGTACAAGTATGTCCTTTGCACATTGCCATAACATTAGTAAGCGAATCACAGAAATTTGTGATAGTTGAGAAGGACGGAGATCTATAAAGGGCTATAATTGATATAATTCACACACCAAATAACATTTTTAACCTGATTACATGTGCAAAACCAGTAATTATATTTTATCAGTAGTTATTTGAATAGACTTGCTAAGATTGTTCACTAAATAAGACAAGAGAGAAAAAACAGACTATAAATACGCAACCGGCGGAGGCCAGGATACGCTTGGTTGGACATATGTATGGGCGCGCTAGTGTTGCCATCAATTAGTTTCAGCGACAACACAGCCCCTAGACGCCACATAACAGGCGACCGATTTCTATCACACATAAGGGAAAAATCCTGTATGTAAGCCGCCACTCAAACAATTTGAATCAGTTACAACCACTTCTGTGAGCCGTTGACACTTCCGTGTTAGTGAACACAAAATTTACAAATAAATGTTATAATGACTTCTTGCACAGTACGATTGTGTTGTAAAAACAGCAAGTCTTTGAGTGTCCAGAAAGACGGCATAACATTTCATCGTTAAGTTAATAATGTCATTATCCAATTAGATTTTTCAACTGATTTAATTTTTAATGAGAGTTCATCTTATACTGGTTAATTCGTAACGGACACCAAAGGTGCAGACGGCACGTTGATGTCTTTCACAAAACATCTCTTTCTTACGCAAGCACTTAATACACTATCTCTTTCCCTCTATTTAATTGTCAATGTAACTAGTGATGTACTAAATCTGTTATCGATGAAACAAAGTTCTCCATACTATCAACGAAATTGAAAAATATAGGTAGTAGAATATTTTGCAATCTACAAAAAAAAAAAAAAACTACGATTTCAAATATTCAATCTTTATATACCTATAACAGCCAGGGAGTCTACTCCCGTTCAACGATAAACGAACTTTTGTTCCGACCGATACGTACACGATAAATGATATATGTACCTTTTTTAGGGTTCCGTAGTCCTACAAGGAACCCTTACAGTTTCGTCATGTCCGTCCGTCTGTGCGTCTATCCATCTGTCCGTCTGTCCTAATCCTTTACAGCTTAATAACTTCGACAGATATAAATATAAGTACATGCAATTTTGTTAAAAGATAGTTTAAATATAGATCTGAATGTTAAAAGAATAAAAAATGCGTGATTATGTATTTTAGGGGTGGCGCCCATAAATGTGAAATGGGGATGAAAATATTTTTTTCGCTCCACCCCCTCGTGTGTGGTATCATTGAATAGGTCTAATAAAATTAAGGTAATGTTTCATACAGCACTTTTTTATCAGGTGTACCATCTGCGAAATATAGCCAGCTAAAGTGGCTTGCAATGTGTCCCCCCCCCCCTGCCATCTCTAAACTATGTAACGTAGATACTTATAATTCTCCACGTTGATAGACCTTTGTAAAAACTCTCTTTTAAAATTATTTTGAGTATAATGTGATTATAAATTTTTGAGTTATAGACAGAAAACTGAAAAATACTTAAGACGTCCTAGTTCAAAGGTCATTGACCTTAGAGAAAAATGATCTTAGCAAAGAATGCTCCATTAGTTAGTTCCTTTAGTTAGTCCTTTAGTTAGTCCTTTAGTTAGTTAGTGTTCCTTCGTGACACACATTCGAGGCTCTTAAGGTCATCAGAAAACCTCACGTTGGCGATACCATCGCATTCCACAAATTTCTTTGGTAATTCTTTTACAGTTCAGGCTGCTCGCCTGTGGAATGCTTTGCCAGTACAAGTGAGGCGTGCTCAATCTTTGCCTATATTTAAAAAAACTGGTAAATGATCGCTACCTATCATCACTGTAATTTCCGGCAGGTACATTATGTAATATTTATACATATTGTATTGTATTTATTATGTTTATTGTATCTTATATTTATGTAGTTTTGTTATAGATATATGTATAGTATTTATGTTATGTAGTATATGTATTCTATTATGTTGTTACACTGCGTACTACTCCTCTCTTTACTTGCCCATATTGTCCATCCTAAGGTTGTCTGGAAGAAATCGCCTTGAGCGATAAGACCGCCCATTGTACATGTGTTCTATATAAGTCATATATGTTGCTATCTTCTTTTGTGTACAATAGTATTTGTATTGTATTGTATTGTTGAAAAAAATGACTATCCTTCGTACGTACGTATTTTTACATTTATTACGTATTACTAATTACTACATATTTAACTGTCGAAAACATTGAAAATTTAAAATTAACCAATAAAATTACAGTAAAAACTACAACAAAAGACCCTTCTTTTGTTGTACAAACAAAATTATAGATCTCAAACGATTTTAAACCTAATTGACTACTAAGTTATGTTAGAAATCGTAAAAATAAAGAAAGTCGCTAGCTAGCTACCAATAGCCAATAGCTATTTTACTTGGTCAGCTCACGGCAGCGCGGCGGCTGCCCGCTACACCGTAAACTTGTTGGTTATTCGAAGCAGTAGCTAATAGCTAGCTATCGTGTTGACAGATATCGTAGCCATTGATCGAAGTAGCCATGGCTATTTGTTGAATAGCCGCTATTTAGCTAGTTATTAGAGTAGCTACCCACTTCTAAGCCTTACTCCTGACCCCGCCTGGATCGAGTGCTGTATCAATCGAATTTGAATTCGAGTTAGTGTCAAATCGTACTGCTTTTTTCTAGGAATTGAAATTAGCTCGATTTGGATCAGAGCTTGAACCAGTCGGGAGTAAGGCCCACGATGTTAATTTACAACTTCCACACGGACAGGGTCACAAGCACAGCTAGGAATGAATAATTTAGTAAAATAACAACTTTTGTGTCACATTCGATTTTATTTAAGATTTGCACGGATGTGTAATATTTCTCCATGAAGCTACTTGGTCTTTTACTTCTTTCGAAGGCCTCTTTGCGAAAAACTTCCTCAATTAAAATCAATCGCACTATTACATCCCTGAAAATGTTTGGTTTTGTTACATACATACATACATACATATTATCACGCCTGTTTCCCATTGGGGTAGGCAGAGACTATGGATTTCCACCTGCTACGATCCTGACACACCTCTTTCCCTTCATCTACGTCCATTAACCTCGTCATGCATGCTCGTCAATTTAGAGAACACTTAACCTGGCATTTTTTGAGAACATCCGCGATTTGATCGCGATACGTTCGCCGAGGTCGTCCCCTTCCAACTCTTCCATCCACACTCGCTTCGTATACTTGTTTCGTCAATCTTTTGGTTTTGTTAAAATCTATTAAATATCACAATAATACTGTCAAACGCGGTTTGACACGTAAACACTGAAAAAATTACTCAGTACTATCAGAATTTCGCTTTCAATTACTACTAAAATAAAATAATAAAAAAGATTTCAATACCCAAAAGAGACCTCTTGAGCAGTCGCATAATTTGAGGTTACATTGACGACAATTGTACAGTTTACTGTCTAATTCAACATTGTTTATATAAAAACAATCAGAAATATATCAAATAGGTTAGGTAAGGTTAGAACTGTGAGCGAGCGAAGTGAGTGGTGCCGCGGTAGCTGCCAGCGAGTACTAGAACCAAATTACAGTTATTAGTTGTTATATTCATTAGTCACAAAATTTGTTTTATTTGATTATATCGAATGGTATTTATAATGGCTTTATTATAAAAGCTCAAAGTTACAAATGCACTATTCGAAGGCTATACATATATAAAATTTATTTATTTAAAAAATGATTAGTGGTGATTAGAATTTTTTTGTTTTTTTTTGTCCTTTAAATTTAAGTTATTTTTGAGTAGGTTCTTTTCTTTTGAATAACGTTTTATTTACGTGCTAATTAGCTGTTATAGTTTGCAATAATATTTGTTTTTGTTCCATGCTGTGTTCACTTTTAAATGTTAAGTAGGTACAATAATATTTCCCCACCGACTGTATCCCCACGTTGTTGTCGTGGTGGGGCTTGCGTGTCTCAGTGATCTTTGGAGCCATGCCGGTAGAGCCACTCATGCCGGTCGGGTCCAAAGTGAGAGACCAGACCAAGAGGGGTACGTGGCAGAGTGCAACGAGGACTGCCAGAGGAGCGGACCGTTCGATAAATCGGATGGTGACTGCGATTTGCCCCTCGTATATTTCGAGGAGTAAATGAATGGGACGGGCCTCGTTAAGTCGCGCGTGCGAATAACGGGGCAACTAGGCTTCATGCCAACCGTCGCAAAATCGTAATCCTGATGTCGTGCTGAGTGTCGTGGTTACGTCTCGCGACTCAGTATCAGGACCGAGGGTCTTGGCTTAATCGCCCGGACCGCGAGGAAGAAAACCTCTATAAAAAATTACCCCTAATACTAAGTTTTGGTGCGTGATGAGGGTATGAATGGCTGAAGGGTCGCACTGATAAGTGCATCAGTCACTAGCGCGCTCCCTCCAGGGTATCAGCCGACCCCCTGGTGGGTTACACCTTACGCTTACCCGGGTACAGGGGGCACTGCCCGGGTGGACTATATATTTCCCCCATACTCGTGGGAATTTCATGGAAATTAATAAAACAAAAAATCAAGAGGTGGTTGGTGCGGGGTCAAATGACTCTGTCATCGAAAATTGTGTGGAGACTGTAAAGTCTCTGGAGATTGGATTGCCGGTGGTCAGACTGACTCGGTCGCGTGAACGCTTCACGCGACCGCCTACCCCTGTAGGAGGAGTGATGGTAGACGACAGCTGCGAGTCTGACAGCTCGCAAATTTCATTCGTCTCCCAAAATTCTTCAGCATCGGTCACGACACGCGCGCGAAAGCGTACCCGGCCGATAGTGAGTGGAGATTTGCCTGGACCAAAAAGGAAGCCTGTCCAGAGCAAGTCAATGAGTACCGGAGAAGACTTAGAGCCCACAGAGTCTACAAGTGCTCGAAGTAAGGGAAGCTTGCCAGAACCTAAAGAGCTGGCGTTGCGGATGCAGGCGCAACCAACACTTGATCTTGGCGCCTGCATTAAAGAAAACATTCTTGTGGTGGAACAGGTTGCTGACAACTCCCGTAATCTTAAAGGTAGCTTTGCCCACAGCCTTCGGGTAGCGGCAAGGACGGTGCAGGCAGCGGCAGAGGAAATAACTCAGCGTACCTCCGTCACGGCTAATGTTGAAAGGCTGGAGAGTCAGAATGCGGATCTGCGTCTGCAGCTCGCCAGCCTGTCGACAAAGTTTGAAAAACTGACGGAGGAACTTAACCTCTTCCGTCGGCAGAGTGACGAACAGACGTCAAAGTCATTGTCATCCGTGACGATGGGACCCAATGGAGGTGGTTTGTCTTCGACATTATTTGAGGAGCTCATGCAACCCATCATGCTCCGTGTCGGGGGCATGATGAACGCTCGATTCGAAGCATTGGAGAGTAGATTGCCTCCTGAGCAGCGCCTTCGGCCACCACTGGCTGCAGATTCTGCCAAAGGGAAATTGGCAACTGCCCCTCAGGTGCAGACTGGCTCCGCCCCAGAGACGGAGAAAAAAGGGAAAGGAAAGGGTAAGAGGACGAAAGGTACGAAACCCACGCCGCCGCCTGTGGTGGACCTACCCGCTGTACCTAGTCAGGAACCACAGCCGTCGACATCGGCAGCTGCCTCTCAGACCTGGGCCACTGCAACTGGGACAAACAAGAAGAAAGCGTCACCTTCTTGCCAAGCCAAGGAGGCATCGGATGCATCCGGCTCAAAAGCTGCGTCGTCGGCGAAAGGTTCCGCCTCACAACAGACACAAGCGAAAGAGGGGAGAAAAGGCAGGGCTCGAAAATTGCCTCCTGTTCCCGCGTCGGCGGCGATCACCGTTACAGTGCCGGAGGGCTCTGCTGCAACGTATGCGGCAGTTATGGCTGCAGCAAGGCAGCGTATTAAGCTCTCCGACATTGGGATTGAGACTGTCCGTCAGAAGCGCACCATGACGGGTGGTATGTTGCTGCAAATATCTGGCAGTGACTGCAGTTCCAAGGCGGACAGTCTCGCGTCGCGGATGCGGGAAGCCTTAGCTGACATGGAAGTGAACATTGCACGTCCAACAAAGACCAGCGAGTTACGAGTGTCTGACTTGGATGACGCTGTCTCGCCTGCAGAGGTAGCTGCTGCCATTGCTGAGGCGGGCGGGTGTTCTACAGAGGATGTGAAGGTAGGTGAAATTCGCCGCTCTCCTCGATCCCTGGGGTCCGCTTGGGTCCGTTGTCCGCTGGCAACGGCCAAGAAGCTGGCAGTCACAAAGTGCGTTCGGGTCGGCTGGGTGTCAGCAAAGGTAGAAATATTGGAAGCACGGCCTCTGCAATGCTACCGATGCTTGGAGTTCGGGCACGTCAGTCGCCAATGCCCGAGTGAGGTTGACCGAAGCACACGATGCTTCGCTTGTGGTGAGCCCGGCCACAAAGCAAAAGAGTGCACGGCGCAGAACGTCCGATGCCCGCTCTGCGCAGACCTTGGTCGTCCAGCCAACCATAGGATGGGGAGAAAGAAGTGCTCCCCAACGAAAAGTAAAAGGAAGGGCAAACGGGGCAAGGCCACAACAGCTACAGCTGCGACGGCTACATCTATGACGGATACATCTGGGCCGGGGCCTGCTCCAAGCAGTACCCCCCAGGAGGAAGATATGGACACGTCACCTTCCCACCCCTGAAAGTCATTCAGGGCAACCTCAACCACTGCCGCAACGCGCAGCATCTATTCATGCAAACTGTTGCGGAGTGGTCGGTTGCCTTAGCGGCGGTGGCGGAACCCTATAGCGTCCCGGATCACCCACGCTGGTTCGGTGACGCTGTTGGCTCTGTCGCCATTTACTGGGGTGGAATAGAGGGCGGCCCTCCCTGCTCCTTTCTCGAAAGGGGGCAGGGATTCGTCGCTGTGGAATGGGGTCCTTTGGCAGTAGTGGGTTGTTATGTCTCTCCCAATATCTCTCGTGCCGACTATGAGAGATATTTGGACGGGGTGGCACGCTGCATTCGTGGCACTTGCTTACCTCGTCCACTGTTCGTCCTGGGTGACTTCAATGCTCACTCAAGAGTATGGGGGAACCGTCGGGATGGACCTAGGGGAGAGACATTGCAGGACTGGGCGGCTGGCCTGGACCTTCGACTTCTCAATCGGGGGTCCGTGCCTACATGCGTTCGGTGGCAGGGGGAGTCAATCGTCGATTTGTCATGGGCGAGTCCTCCTGCTTCCCGCATGGTGTCGGGATGGAGAGTTGCTGAGGACGTGGTCACTCTATCCGACCACCGCCACATCGTTCTCGAGGTGGCACTCCGTCCTCCCGACCACCCCAGCCGTCCAAATCATAGCATTCAGCCGCGGCGTTGGTCCCTCAAACTGCTTAACCGAGATTTGCTCGTCGCAGCTGCCAACGTCGCGGCATGGTCGGAGAGTTCGGAGTCCGTAGGGATCCTGCCCGATCCGGAAGTGGAAGCGGCCTGGTTCCGGGAGACGATGACGGCAATTTGTGATGCCTCAATGCCCCGAGTCAGGCGCGGCGGGTTTCGGTCGGTGTACTGGTGGTCTGATGACCTTGCGCAACTTCGCGCGGC
Source organism: Asteroscopus sphinx (assembly GCA_949699075.1). NCBI lineage: Eukaryota > Metazoa > Arthropoda > Insecta > Lepidoptera > Noctuidae > Asteroscopus > Asteroscopus sphinx. The sequence continues at coordinate 22,708,927 of OX453013.1, forward strand.
GTGTTTGAGGTCTCGCCGCCGGTACACACGAACACGGCGTCGGCGCCGAGCTACAGCCGAAGAGATAGCCACCAATTATGCGGCATATCGGGCGGCTACAAAGGCGTTCCAAATTGCCATTGTGAACGCCAGAGTTCGGTCTTGGAGCGAGCTACTGGAGGGCCTAAACAGGGATCCGTGGGGAAAACCATACAAAGTAGTCATGGGCAAGCTACGTCCATGGGTCCCCCCACTTACGGAAACCCTGGACCCGGACTTGTTGGGCAGAGTTGTCTGCACACTATTCCCAGCGGTCTGGGATGGTCCCTCAGTCCCCCCAATGACTGCACCGGTCTGGTCCGAGGACCTGGGGGTGACAGAAGGGGAGCTAAACCGAGCAGTTAGTCGCCTGACTGCCCGTAATACAGCACCAGGACCTGACGGTATACCGGGTCGTGCCTGGGTGCTGGCTATGGCTGCTCTGGGGGACAGGCTGAGGCGGCTTTTCACAAGTTGTCTCCGTCACAGCGTGTTTCCCTCCGGCTGGAAGGAGGCTGGATTGGTCCTATTAAAGAAAGAAGGCAGGGTTGCAGGTTCTCCCTCTGCATACCGTCCCATATGCCTGCTCGATGAGGCATCCAAGCTATTCGAGAGAATAGTTGCCGAACGCCTCGTTGAGCACCTGTCGCGGGTCGGTCCCGACCTTGCCGATAGCCAGTACGGCTTCCGGCAGAGGCGATCAACAGTGGACGCGATCCTACGGATCCGCTCGTTGTCGGAGCAGGTAGTGTCCAGGGGTGGAGTGGCGTTGGCGATAAGTCTTGACATCGTCAACGCCTTCAATTCTTTGCCCTGGGACGCAATCAGGGGGGCACTTGTTCACCATTGTGTGCCCCCCTACCTGCAAGGCATTGTCGGGGCCTATCTTCGCGACAGGCACATCCGCTATGTGGGTAGGGATGGTTGCGTTCATCGCAGGGGGATTAGTTGCGGGGTTCCACAGGGGTCTGTACTCGGCCCGCTCTTGTGGAACCTAGCATATGACGCGGTCCTGCGTGTCGATCTCCCCGCTGGCGTCAGTGTCGTTTGTTACGCGGATGACACTTTGGTGCTGGCTGGCGGGGACACCTTTGATGGGACCATCCGGCTTGCTGAGCTCGGGGTGGAAAAAGTCGTGGCCAAAATCCACGAGTTGGGTCTGCAAATAGCGCCACATAAAACTGAAGCGCTATGGTTCCACAACCTGCGGCGTGGCAGGGAACCACCCAGCTCGATGGTTCGCGTTGGTGATGCGCAAGTCCAGGTGAGCCGATGCATAAAATACCTTGGCCTCTTTCTGGACAGCCGCTGGAGCTTCAAGGAGCATTTCAACCGCCTGGTCCCCCGGATCGAGAGGGTAGCTGGTGCACTGCACAGACTGCTGCCCAATCTCGGGGGACCTCGGGAGGAAGTTCGCCGCCTCTACGCGGGAGTCGTGAGGTCCATGGCCCTCTATGGGGCGCCTGTATGGTCACACCGACTGTCAGGCGTCCAGCGTTCAAGGGCTAAATTTAATAGCCTACAGCGCAAGGTGGCCATACGGATCGCACGAGGATACAGAACGGTGTCCTTTGAGGCGGCAACTGTCCTGGCACGCTTCCCGCCGTTGGACATTTTGGCGGATATGGACGCGAGGGTCTATGACCGGATTCGCGCCATCCGCCAGAACGGTGGGAGCGCGCCTGCAAGGGTGTTTGAGATGCTGAGGCGGCAGGAGCGACGACACGCGCTCGAGACGTGGCGCGAGCGGCTAGAAGGGCCGCAGTATGCGCACAAGCGTGTGGTTCAAGCTGTCCTGCCGTGCTTTGAAGCCTGGCTGGAGAGGGGTGAGCGCGTCACCTACCGTCTTACTCAGGTATTCACCGGGCATGGTTGCTTCGGTGAGTACCTGAATAGGATTGGACGCGAGCCCACGGCAAATTGCCACCATTGTAGGTGTGACCAGGACACCGCACAACATACGCTCGAGGAGTGCCCTGCGTGGGGTTCCGAGCGGCAGGACCTGGTCAACCTGATCGGGCAGGATCTTTCTCTGCCAGCAGTAGTGTCGGCTATGCTGGCAGATCCGACGACTTGGAGGGCCGTGGCTTCCTTCTGCGAGACAGTCATGCTCCAGAAGGAGGCCGCAGAGCGGGATCGGGAGAGGGCTGACCCCGCTCGGAGACGAAGGCGCCGGGGAGGCAACCGCCCTGGCGCAAGGCCCAGATAGGGCGAAACGCAGCATCCCCCGCCGCCACATCTGGCAGGGGACCTCCGGGATCGCGGACGTTAAGAGTTGGGGACTCGAGGCGTCTATTAAGCGATTCTGGGGAGGATAGCAGTACGTGGTGGTCGCGTGCTGCTATGAGGGAAACAGTATTGTTTCCCGGGACGTGCCAAAGGCGTAGCACTAGAGGGCACCGGCGCGGTCCATTGGAGTTCCCGGAGCTCCTCTATTTTGTGCTGAGGATGGCCACCGTGTGGTTTTAGTCGGTAAGAGTCCGACATACCCCTCCGCCTTCCCCAGACGGAGGATATCCATGAGGATTTCCACCCGAAAACAAAAAAGGTACAATAATATTTATACCTTTTTTTTTTTTTTTTTTTTTTTTTTTGCCGTGGGGAAATCCTCATGGACGCACTCCGCCCGGGGTAGGCGGAGCCAGTGTCGGACTCTTACCGACTAAAACCACCACGGTGTTCCTTCAACTACCTTAGCCGGGGGCGTGGGAACCCGTGAGTATTCACACAACCACCCCCGACAGGTCCTGGCCCGCCACAAGCAGGCGAGCCCCTTCTCCCCGTGCGGCCTAACGTCGGCCGCACCCTCCTAGGTGGCGCACACGGAACACTGCACGCCACCTCACCTCATGGGCCTTTACCAGCTGCGCCAACTACGCCGGCTGTGCCAGCTACGCCAGCTGCTGGTCGGGCAGCAGACTACCCCGAGTCTGCTGCTCGCAGGCCCTACCTCCCGTAATTTTTTATAGAGGTTTTCTTCCTCGCGGTCCGGGCGGTGAAGCCAAGACCCTCGGTCCCAAGAGGCGCGAGAACACTACTCAGCGGGCACTCCTGGGGTTACGAGATCGACGGGGGCAGGGAAAGACAGTCCTCCCGCTGCCTGCCCAGTGGCAGGGTAAGTGCACACCGGGTCCGCCCCTGCTCCTCCACTGTGCCCTCTGCTGATATCAGAGGGACACGTGGAGCAACTCCCTACTGGCCCAGAACGGGCCCCTCCCGCGCCAGAATATTCGCCACAGGCAATAAAATCCCCCGAAGGTTAATCCCTCGGCAGGATTTTATTGCCCGTGCCCAGGATGCACCGGCCAAACAACTGCCGATCCCTCCAGACGTGTCCAGAAGGACAAGCAGCCGTCAGGCACACGTGGAGGTTTTCTGGCCAGCACCCCAATAATATTTATACCTAGACGTAGTACCTAGTATGTTAATGTAACATTTTGTGTAATATTGCTGGGTAAAATAAATAATATAATACTACTACTAAATTAATTACTTTATTATTTAATATTTATTTACTATATAAACGGACAATTACCTCTTTTAAAATATCCGCTTTACAAAATAATAACTCCATATTCAACACCAAATAAATACATAAAGATATTTTTAAAGATATAATTATCTTAATTCTGAAAGTACAGAGCACCCATCTTACTTTCAAAATTAAGATAATTTTGAAAGACTCCCTCCCTACATGTCATACTTACTATTATTATTAGTATATTAATTACTTTATTATTAAATAATATTAAAAGAAATTAGAAGCTAAAATCCTTATAATTAATACTACGTATTACATAAAAATAATATCGATAAAATAATATTTTATCGATATTATATCGTGTTGAATCTAAATCTGTCTCGTCTCTAACCCTACAAAGTTTGAAGTTTCTATGACATAATGACATTGTCAGGGCCAACCGGATCGCAGTACCCCGCTTCCTCATACCTCAGCTAGTGGCAGAATTGTTTGTACGCATTAAATTCAACAATATCCGTCTAGGGGCTGTGTTGTCGCTGATTAGTTTACACTTTTTTGACAGGACTTCATTTATAGACGGGAATAATATTTAGTAATATTTCTTCTTGGCATCGATTGAACATAGCTTATAACACCAAAATATATTAATCTAAACCCAGACTTTTGTTTTATTATAGAAATTCTATATTTATTGTTCGTAATTTTGTAAGTTTCGTAAATAGTTATATTTTTCATAACTCACTTTAAGTTTTTTTTTGTTGCCAAAAAGGCCTTGTTGCCAGAATATTTAAAGAAAAATACTTTTCGTATGGTATCCTCATTTATTAGACTTCTGTGCTTCAAGCTACCTGCCGCTGCAATTCATTTTCTCAATGGCCGTGGCCGCAATTAAAAATAACGAAGGTTTGATGATAATAATAACTACAAATAGACCAATATTTGGATACATATTTGGGTAAGATTGATTTAAGTATTCACTTTTCCTTCGGATGATAAAATTTACCCCGAATTATTTGTTTTGCCGCCGTGCTATTTTGTTTGTATTTTCATTTATTATTAGAAAGCCTGATAGGCCTAATTAGTAGATTTGAATACTTCAAATACTGTTTAAATTGTTCTTACTATAATTACGATAAAATTGAACTGAACTTAAAGACACCCTCAAAATAAAAATTGAAAAAACGAAGGTGTAATAATTTGTAGAAAAATAAACAAACAAACAACATGGATCCGGGAGGCCACCCTGGCGAGACGCCGACATATGCGTCAGTGTTGCCAGGTCCGATTTTCAAAATCCGGGAGGCTTATTATGTATAAAAAAGCGGGAGATGTATTGAGGAAAAATAGAAAAAATCGGGAGATGATGTTTTTTAACAAAAATCAAAGTTTTTGAAGTAATCACGGTATTACATTTTGTCACCATTCCAGCTGTAATATAAAAATCAAAGCAATTTTTTACAGTTTACTGCCCTGTGTAATGAAAAAAATTTAATGTGTGTTTAGTGAACATACGACACACTGGGAGTGACGGAAATATTCAGGGCAGCAACTTATCCGTCTGTCTCATTTTATGTAGTTTTTTTGCCAGGTTTTGATCTTATTCCAATTATTAGGCTTTATACAGGGATTGTAAAAAATCGGGAGATTTTTGTCGAAAATCGGGAGACCGGGAGATTTTTAGAAAAATCTGTGAATCTCCCGGAAAATCGGGAGACCTGGCAACAGTGAATGCGTATACCACCTTCCATTATATGTTGCGGTTCGCGCCATAATTAGGCATTTTAATGTCCCGAAGTTTTTTTTTTTTTAAATTATTTGGAAAATATTTTTGATATGCAAAATTATTCGTTACCTTATTATTTTAAATTTCGTAATTCCCGCCATTATGAATGTTGCTCATGTTACTAGGGTCACAAAGAATTTGTACGTGACCATGGGGCTTGCCAGTTATGACAAATCGCGCAAAATGGCCGTGTAACTTGTCTCTTCATTAGTGTCAAAAGGTTTACAGTTAGGTATTTAAATTATACGTTGTATACAGGATTTTCCCTCGCTATGCTTTATGTCTTACTTTAAATATTGGATATAATATGGAAATTTACTTAAACGAGACTTCATTTTATTTAAAAGAATAAATTCTGCATTCAAAGATTATTAAAATCTCTTGCCTGAACTGGGAATCGAACTAAAGCAGTTGCAAAGGAGTACCACGTACGTATTTTTTTAAATTTAGTCTTATCTATTTCGTCTGTCGAAACGTAAGTCGTGGTCTCGTGGACTACGGTTCTCAATGTTAAATTCGCAAAAATATTTTATTCAGATTACGCTTGCGCTAAATTTTGTGCCTTCAATATAAAAGTTTTATACAGTATGTAACAAAAACCCTGTTGTTCCTGTGAGCTACGTTATCAGAATCCATATTAAATCACTATTAATTGTAAATTGACTGCCTCGTTAGTCTAGTGGTTGCAAGCGCACTGCTGAGCGTGAGGTCCTGGGTTCGATTCCCGGGTCGGGCAAAGTGTTATTGGGTTTTTTCATTAGGAAATTCTCAGTAGCAGCCCGGAGTCTGGATTTGTTCCCGGTCAATGGCAATAGGCTCGCCCCCTATTACATGGGACTATAACATAACTGGCGAAATGTGGGTGTACTATTACACCTCTGCCTACCCCTTCGGGGAAATACAGGCGTGATGTTATGTTATGTTATGTTAATTGTAAATTGAAAGTGATTATATCACTCAAAACTACTCACTCAGTGATTATTTCAATAAAAATAATCAAATTAAATAATAAATCGTAATTAATTGTAAATTGAAAGTGATATTAACATAACATAACATAACATAACATCACGCCTGTATTTCCCCGAAGGGGTAGGCAGAGGTGTATAGTACACCCACATTTCGCCAGTTATGTTATAGTCCCATGTAATAGGGATATTAGTAACTCTGAATTCGTAAAAACCCACATTATTTTTCTTTTTATGTCTGCTTTTATTCCTTAAAGTATTATTTCACCTTTCTGTTACACTCTGTATATATTCTGAAGATAAAAACATAAAACGCGAATAAATTTTATCCATTTTGGATTAATGACTTGGATTAAGACTTTATAAACTAAACATAGAAACTAAACAAAAATACAACAATATTTTAAGCTCATGTACTACAGATTCTCGTTAGTGACCGACCGAATGTTCGGTTTCAGCCAGTTTCGGCCCAAAAATGTAGGTTCGGCCGGGGTTTCGGCCAAAACCCAGCCGAAGCTTCGGCCCCGCCGAAACTCAGTGTTCGTGAATTGTCGCGCGTCGATCGGCTAACTGCGGGTGAGTTCGGGGCTCCTGTCTGTATCACCCATAGAGTTATTATGCTTACGTCAGTATGGAAACAAGTATGGAAATGTCTTTGGTATCACCACCATAAACACAAAAAAAACACTATCCGCCTAAACTATAACCAAAAATTTGACATGACCCCAATATCAATTCACCTCCAACCTTCAACCAAAGTATCCGGTAAAATAATACACCTAAAGACATGTCAATGGGCTCTCGATGGCTCGCCTTCAGGTCACTAGGCTTGCGAGTGAGGAGGCATGAAGGCGCCAGCGCATGAATAATTCATCAGAACGTAATGAGCCGCCGGCAAGTATTCAGTCGCACCGCGCATCGTACAGAAAATCTATGGAAGTATAAACTTACAGTGAGCTTAATGATTTTACAAAAAAGAAAAGAAGAAGTCAGTTTTAGCGTTAAGATGCTGGTTTAGATAATTAATGTGAAGGTTTATGAAGGAGATCGGTATCTGGAACGGGTTATCATCAGTATTCAGTATAACGTCTTTAGACCGAGAGAATCTAATCTAATATGGAACAGTATACATCAGTCTTATGGATGGGAGCATCATCATCTTAACTATTATAAAATTGTAAACGTCTGTTTGTTTGTTCCAGCATCACGCTAAAACTACTGGACCGATTTTAATGTTTTTTTTTGTTGTTTGAAAGCTGTTGATCTGACTTAAAAACTGGTATAGGTTTTGAGAAAGAAAGAAAGAAAGAAAAAAAGAAAAAATTAATTCGTGGGTTGCGTACTCACCCGACAGATCGATGCTTCTATGCATTTGCACGACCGGATAGTAATGTACGATGGATTGAAGTGGAGTGGACAGGGGATGGAACTGGGGACGGGACAGGGGACGGGACTGGGGACGGGACATGGGACGGGACAGGGGACGGGACAGGGGACGGAACATGGGACGGGAAATGGGACGGGACATGAGACGGGACATGGGACAGGACAGTGGGACGGGACATGGGACGAGACATAGGACTGGACATAGGATGGGACATGGGACAGGACATGGGATATGGGACATGAGACGATAGTGATATAGTGATATAGTGGGACAGTGGGACAGTGGGACAGTGGGACAGTGGGACAGTGGGACGGTGGGACAGTGGGACAGTGGAACAGTGGGACAGTGGGACAGTCGGACAGTGGGACAGTGGGACAGTGGACTGGACTGGACTGGACTGGACTGGACTGGACTGGACTGGACTGGACTGGACTGGACTGGACTGGACTGGACTGGACTGGACTGGACTAGACTGGACTGGACTGACGTGGGTTAGTAGAATTTAACGCGAGCGGAGCCGCGGATAAAAGCTAGTTGTAGATTAAATTAAAATGAAGATGAAAATACTCATTACCTGTACAGTCGACCGCACGTCAGTGTTAACACTTGATTTACGAAAACTACCCTTAAAGATGTGGCTAAACAATAATTTTCCAATTGCAACATTATGCATTATGTACTCTAAACTGACGAGCATGCATAACGAGGCTAATGGACGTAAATGAAGCGAAAGAGGTGTGTCAGGATCGTAGCAGGTGGAAATCCATAGTCTCTGCCTACCCCAGTGGGAAACAGGCGTGATTTTATGTATGTTTTTTTATGTAACATTATGCAAGCATATGTTTTTACTACAAGCATTTTTTACAAAGTAGGTAGTTCAATGCTAAAACGATATCAATGAACATCCTTTTTTCCTAATTCTTTCTCGTATCTAACATTATTAATGTATTCGGCGCTAAACTGTTGTATATTGGAGAGGAGTATCGTTTAATCAGTGAATATTGAGGGTACAACACCAGATGTTGCCAACACGTGCTTGTTTGTATAGAAAATATATTTCTAATATGTCCAGCAGGTACTGTACGGAAGGTTTGATAATAATCTAATGACAGCTGTGTTCTGATGAAAAGAAAACAAAATCTGTTTTTCTTATGAGACTAGTAGCAAATAACTTATTATGAAACCGAGCGTGATCACTTCACTTCACTTCACTGATCGTTGTCACGATCAACGCGGTCACACGGTGACCGTCATTGTCCTGATCAAAACGTTGGCTTTAAAATACAACGTGTCGATCTGTATTCGTGTCATATTTAAGGAGGTGACTATACCACTGATACTGAACACAAATCAATGAAAAAATCAGAACCAAAAAAAAAACTATAAATACCTACTTTTAAACCAACAAATTCGCTCCGTGCGTCGCGTGCGACACAAAAACGATGCGATACCACCAAAAAAAAACAGGTATTTCTACCCTTTGACAATGCCACCGATGACTTATTTTCAGAGTCGTTCGGGATTTATTCTCAAACACTCGCCATAGCATGTAATAATGATAACTGAAAATGAAATTTTATTTAATTAAAATGTGACTTATATTAATTACTATTATCAATAAATAACTATGAACTATTTCTAAGTGAAAATTTGGGTATTAAATAATCGTAGAATCATCACACTTCCTTGAATATGTTTAATGTAATACATCTACTTACTTTTTTTTTTTTTTTTTTTTTTTTTCGAATTGATTACTCACAGGAAGCACTATAGTGCTCTTTCTGCTTAACCGGGCTTTGGGGGCGGAGAGTCCCGTTAGGGACTCCATCCGCCGAAATATTTTACTAACTACTACAAACTTACATACTAAAACATCTACTTACCTGCTATGCATACTTATATAGGTAAGAGGTGCGATCATAGAAATCTAAATAAAGGTAATAGATGTGGCAAAGGTGCGTGAACTTGTCGCCACGTACAGGTGTCTTTTAGGACACCAGTGCACGAACCGTTTGCTTGATCATCAGTGCTGTTTTGGACGCAGAGTCACTAAAATTGTATTTTGCAGCATATCTAGCAGCGTTTTTTTTTAGGTTTAATTTATTTAGCATTGAATGCTAGAAAAATAGTGGGCGTGATTGCGTGAGCGCGACTGCTGAGCGTGGGGTCTTGGGTTCGATTCCCGGGTCGGGCAAAGTGTTTCCATTAGGAAATTCTCAGTAGCAACCCGGAGTATGGATTTGTGCCCGGTTAATGACAATAGGCTCGCCCCCTATTACATGGGACTATAACATAACTGGCGAAATGTGGGTGTACTATACACCTCTGCCTACCCCTTTGGGGAAATACAGGCGTGATGTTATGTTATGTTATGTGATTGCGTATTTATGTGTTGAAAGCGGAAAACCGGCGACCTGCGTTTCCGGAGTAAAATACAGTAGATAACATTTCTATTATCTTATTATTTAGATTTCGATGGGTGCGATACATACTACGAATGTATTAACTAATCGACTACACTACAAACTGTAAATTCTTTATAAAACGTACTGTAAAAAAATGGAGCCCTCTGAATAAAAAGACAAACAAAAATACTTTAACCATATCATTAAAAAGGCTCTCAACCCAAAAACCGCTACACATTTAAATAAACCACCAATGGCTAAAAGCCAACCCTCTTCATAAACACCCAGAAGGCTTGAAATATCCTTGACAGAAGGATTTTTCGTCCCATTCTTACCGGTTCGGAAATCACGTATGAACCATTACCATTCCTATTTATTTGTAGCGGCTCGATTCAACCCGCGTCAAGTATCGGCTGCCAACAATGTAGTCACGAACGCACACCACTTTGCTGCCACTGGACTTATATTATATCGTAGAGTTTGTTTTTGTTTGGAAATATTGCAGGGTTTAGTTTACGAATATAGGCACAGAATATCTAATAGTACTAGCATACAGAACGGCCACTCACCGCCCCCCGCCAATTCAAAATTTCTCGCCCGCGCCCGCAGTTTGACGGAACTTGGACTGCAATCGTACTATGGATGTCAATCGTCAGTCACTATATAAGCACGTTATCTCTGGGAACTACTGAGAAGCGCTTGGAACCCAGTCAGCACTACGAGCGGGGAGCATCCCTAACCTATGTGTGTGTGTGCGTTCTTATACAGACGTAATCTTGTGTATGTAGGTGGTGCTAGCGTTCATATTGTATTGAGTGTCCGAGGTGTGATGTAGGTAAAAAAAAAGACCTCCCATTGAAGCCATTAAATTGACAAATGAAATGTATGAAATGACAGTTCTTATCCTAGATTAGGTAAAATCTGCTGCCGATCTGTCTCACTCGTGATCGCAATCATTACAATTTCAATGTTTCAAAATGAAAATCAGTCTTATCGACAACTATGTATACCAATCATAGAAATCAAAATAACATAAGGTAATAGAAGTGGAAAAGGCGCATGAATTTGTCGCCGCGTACAGGTGTCTCAAAGGACACCAGTACGAGAATCGTTTGCTTGATCATCGGTGCTCTTTTGGACGCAGAGTCGCTAAAGTTGTATTTTTCAACACACTTGCTCGTAAAGTGGCTCTTAATGCACCGCTTTTAGGTTCATAATGTAGCTTATAACGCACGCGTGCTTTTTAAATTATATTATTGCACTGGTGATTTTTACTTTACAGTTTATTTTTAAATCGTAGCAAAGAGTTTTTATGCCTAAACAAAATTAAACATTTTTGTTAAAACGTTTCATTTAATCAAATTATTTATTTTTGTCAACAAATAAACATTAATTTGTGTTAAAATGAAATAAAACTATTTATTATATTTTTAATATTAGGCTGTTTGGCGGTTTCCTTCGACCACCTACGCGCGCATAGCTGTAACAACCGTGCGATTACATTACAGAAATCCGCACGCTATTTTTCACAAATTCAATATTTGTCTAAAATGTATGTTTTTTCAAAATCAAAACCATTTATTCGTGATTCACAGGTAACAAATAGGTCTTATTATTTTTTCCTCGCAAGTGTGTTGAAAAACGTCGAATGACACGCGTGAGCATTGACTATTATACTCTCGGCTCCATTACGCCCTCGCCTTTGGCTCGGGCTGCAATCCAGCCTCGAGTATAATAGTCAACTTAGCTCACTTGTATCATAATGTACTATTGCAGCATATCTAATACCAAAATTGTTTTAAGCTTACTTTATTTTGCATTGAATGCTAGAAACATGGTGGGCGTAATTGCGTATTCATGTGCTGGTACCGAAAACCGGTGACATGCGTTCCGGTAGTAAAAGACAGTAGATACCATTTCTATTACCTTATTATTTAGATTTCTATGATACCAATCAATGAATATTGCTGTAATGTCAAAATGCATAACTTCACTCCTTAGTAAACATGACATTTTATGTCACGTAAATCTAGCTACTCATAAAAACCGGTAATGCTAGTCGGACTCTCGCAGTAAGGGTTTCATATCATCCCCACCTTCCTTTCTTAGGGCTTAGACGTTTTTGATTTTTAGTATTTGGTAGTAGCAATTGTTCTGTGAAAAAATCAGCTGCCTAAACCTACTATGGTAAAAAAATGCCGCCTGTGACGGACAGATGCACGGATGGACGGACAGACGGCGTAGGATGGGTAATAGGGTTACATTAGTACCCTTTGGGTACACAACCCTTAATTGCAACACAGTAAACACATTCTATTTAATCTGCATGGAATATAATGTTTTGGTCGCTATTATGTCGCTACAAAGATATATTCTAATGACGTTTTTTTTGGTAACTATTGATAATCACAACATATAAAACATTGGCTCTGCCTAAAAGCTCGACCAAAACTAACATTTTTTTTTCAGCTTAGCCTTGCTATTTGTAAGACTTGTCTCCTATAAAATGATAATGAAGTAACAATGTATTGGAAATATCGTCCCACGAAATGCTTTCAAATAAAATAACACATTACTAAGCCGATGTCTATAAAATTCTTCAAAGGTCACCTAGGCTTGGAAAAGACGCACTATTTATTACTTTGTTTTGTACGCAATAACTGCCAAAGGACTTTCAAAGGCTTGTTGACACAAAATCAACCTGTGACTGAAAAGTTCAACAAACTGCTCCGTGATCAAAGTAAAATTTGGAAAGAAGAAAACTTAGATTTACGAATAAAAGAATGGTCATTAAAAAGCTATCACTTTAGTACGTCTAGTTTATACGGAGCTAAGAAATGGAGAGAAGGAATCTTTTCTAGAGCGAATCGTATCGATTGAACTGAACGGGCGTTGGCAAGTGTCCATTTGCGAGCCTTTTGTTATTCGAATTCGTTCCGAAAGTATGTACATGCCCACAATCCACATATAGTGTTTTTGTGGCCGAAGCCAGAACGGCGCAGCGGGCTCAACGTTTTTTGTAAACAGATATAAAGATTCTGACTATTTGCTGTTCATTTTTATTAAAAGCTTTTTATTAAATCTGAAAGTTTTTGTTTAACTTGCTTCGTTTTCTGTCCGTCAATTTTTCTGTCTGCTACAAATAATAATATTGCAAGTTAAGGGGCTCCCTACAGCTCAATGGCACCCCCATCAGTAAAAAAAATAGTTACTTGCTGAGTACATTATTTACAGAAAATCCGGTTCTACAGAATTTTAGCAAAGTTACTGTAGTTTAATCAGAAATTATTAACTCTGTAAAATATAGTTTACTGTATTTGTAGATAGAATAAATGCAAAAAAAGGGCATTTTATTCTATCTACAAGTACAGTGATCCATAGAAATATTTGTCTATGCAGCATTTTACCTATTTTTTATAGATATTTTTATATATTTTAACTGTATTTGCAGATAGAAAAAACCGACCAAGTGCGAGTTGGACTCGCGCAGTAAGGGTTCCGTACCTCTCAACGACCTGATATCCCATTAAAACTGATTTAATTTACGAGAGTTTATCAAAAGACATCAACGCACAGTGCGCGAAATATGAATTTTTGCATGTCTTTCTTACGCAGGTACCACACATGTCTATGTTTGTCTTATTTTTAGTATTTGTTGCTAAACTACATAATATGCACTATAATCTGACCAAGTTTGACGCTGATATACATTACCGTTTTAAAGATAGAGCAGGAACAAAAACGTTGAAAAAAATGCATGTTTTTGAGGTTTCTTGTATGGGGACCCCCTTTGGTTTTAGACTTTTTTTTGTTTTTAGTATTTGTCGTGATACACCTCATGGCAACACAATTTCTGAGAAAATTTCAACCGGTTACCTATTACTGTTCAAAAGATACAGCCCTGTGACAGACAGACGGACGGACGAACGGACGGACGGACAGCGTAGCGAGAGTTATAGGGTCCCGTTTGGCACCCTTCGGGTACGGAACCCCAAAGGGTCCCGTTTGGCACCCTTCTGGTACGGAACCCTAAAGAGTGCCAAAAGTGCGAAAAATAGGTAAAATATAGTTCACAGCATAGACACTTTTGGTACTTTTTTCTATCTACAAATACAGTGAACTATATTTTACCAAGTATTATTTTCTGATTTAACTACAGTACCTTTACTACAATTCTGTTAAACTAAATTTTCGATAAATGACGTCATCATCATCATCATTTCAGCTGAAAGACGTCCACTGCTGAACTCTGGCCTCCCTCAAGCATCGCCACAACGATCGGTCCTGCGCTTTCTACATGCATAGGATTCCCGCCTCCAGCTCGTCGGTCCACTTTGTGGGGGGCCTATCCACGCTGCATCTTCCAATACGCGGTCGCCACTCCAGAACTTTAAAAATAAGATCACTTTTTTTTTTTTTTATAGTATAGGATGATGAAACGAGCTAAAGGCCCACCTGATGTTAAGCGGTTACCTTTGCCCATAACAACTGCAATACCACCTAGGCTGTTACCTAACGGCCAAAATTAATATCCAATCTATCCACGATTTACCCTACTAGAGATAGAATTTTGACATATTTTGTATGAAGCTTATGTCAAATTTCTATCTCGAGTAGGGCAAATCGTGGATAGATTGGATATTAGTTTTGGCCATAAATGGTACCGCATGTCGGTTCGCAAAACTGAGACATAAAGATGGAAAGTCTCATGTGATTGTAATTTACTTTATAAATTATGTACTCAGCGAGAAATTATTTTTTAACCCACTTGTTACTACTGACCTTTATAACGCCACGAATCGAGCGTTAGATCTACCCGATATTTATGAGTGTTTATTGTTACATAAACAAAGATTGTTTTACTTTAATTTAACAAGGATTGATCACTTAACAATAAACTAGTGTGTTAGTCACAATATTTTTAGTGATTTGAAGTTTAGAAGTGTTTTAACATCAACAGTATAATTTATTTGAAACATGTTTTCGAAAAGGTAGGTTTTTTTGTATTTCTGTTAGGTTTTCTATATTTTGATTCATAATGTCGTAAAGTATTCTTATCACAGCTTACATATAAGATATAACTGATTCAAATATCATGGCTTTTCATAACGATTTACGCCTGTTATTATTTGTGGCGTTATAACACCCGGTAGTAAAATTGGCGTACAGTGACCAATAAAATTATGGTTTTACGCTAGTTGCAAATAAGTAAATGGCTTAGTAACATCATCGATATTTTACATTATCCAGATTCGGACGTCGACTTTCCGAGGGAAATAACAATATTTCCACTAGAAAATGCAAAAACTAAAGTGACTGATGAGGATTCTGGCGATGAAAATGTTGTATCACTGCAAAATCTCCCAGATTTGATATGTTAATTTGTATCATATCATTTATATCAACCCATTTTATCGATTTTCAGGTTCCCAACTAATAATTTCAGCAGAGATTGTCTTTGACGATTCTTCAAACAGTGAAGAATCTGAAGAAGATTTGTCTTTGTCTGCATTGCACAAAAAGGCACATTGAATCATTGCCGATGGAGAACAACAGACACCATCTACACCTATAGCAGTTACATTCGTGTATTTATCATTGTTTTACCATTGCCTAGATATGCCCTAATATAATGCCTGGCAGTAAAATAAAACGCAACATAAAAATGGTGGTGGGGATTATGACCACCTATCCTATGGTCGAACTGTTGCAAGAGGATTGTTGGAGACATTTAGATTACAGGAAAAACGTGGATCCAGCTGCATAACTAGAAGCCATCACGAGGTTTCTCGATATGATGATGCTGATCACTTAATTTAGTACCTATGAGGATTCACATAGCCGTTAAACGATTCAGAAGATTTTTTTTTTCCGTCGCAAATCCACACTATTATAAAAGCAACTCTGCCTGTGTCTGTTTGTTACTTCATCAGGACTAAACCACTGAACCGATCGTAATGACATTTGACAAAGAGGTAGCCTGGGACCAAGAGAAGGAAATAGGCTACTTTCTCATCCTGAAAACCAAAGGGTTCTTGCGGAGTAAGCGATAAATGCCATCGAGGCGGGTGTAGCCGTGGGTAACCTTTAGAGTTTCGTATACATTTGCATCCAAAATTATTTTCTTATGCGTATCATGCATGTGATTAGCGAATTATTACTTTGAATATCCAATTAAAACTACTATAAGTACATCTATTTCTGTTTTATTCAATACTAAATCGCATGCAAGCAAACTTTTTAATAGCTGCCTATCTTACTACCGGGTGTTATAACGCCACCCATTTTCCAGATTTTCCAGGGAACCAGGATTTTTTTCAATATTTTTCTTAGAACACTACCTTATCATAAAGTAATATACTAAAAATTCAGAACGTTCTGCGTGAGTAAAAGTTTCAGTAATATCTGGGTTAAGGGAGCCCCTTTATTTTGAGCTTCCTGCTCTACAAACAAGCTGATGACAACAGAATAATATACAGACCTTAATAGAAAAGTGAAATAATACTTTAGGGCAACTTTAGGGTATGAAAGCACTCATCAACAAGAACAACTGAGTATGGCAGCAATTCTGAATTCGTGAAAAAGAAAACAGCTGTTCTATGGAAACATTACCATAGTTGTTGACAAAAAGTATGGGACATTTTACTCAAACATGTTTTTGTTGATGAGTGCTTTTATCCCCTAAAGTATTGTTAAAATTTAAAGCGGTATGACGTAGCTTTTTAAAATTTTCAATTTTAATTCTTATTGTCTGTTCAACTTTTTTAGATAATTACGGTTTTCGGTTCTCAGTCGTCGTCACTAATTACGACGTAGCGGGTCACCTTTCGGGAAGTAATTAATTTCGTTCGTACCAAAACGTGACTAGAATCCCAAAGAAGAATTTGTGGATACTGTTGACATTCGCGTCAAGGTTTCGTTAATTAATGCCATTCTGGTATGATTTAGAATTGTGTCAGTTGATTAGTTTAGTTAAGCCATTTGAGATAATATTAGTGTTTTATTTTTCTAATAATAACTTGAACGTAGTTTAGCAAAAATGCATCCATCCACACACAGTCCTTACACAGAACGGTTTTAAAAAAAAGTACCTAAAATCTTTTTTTTTTATCTGCAAGTAAATTCTGAGGTAGTTCTCGTCCACGTTACCCAAACTGATAATTTTTTTAAATAAAATAATATGTAATTCTGTTGACAAACGATGTATCGTTTTTTCGATTTTGTGAATTGGATCGATTTTGTTCGTTCCTGGGTTCAATTCCCGGGTCGGGAAAAGCGTTATTGGCTTTTTTTCATTAGGAAATTCTCAGTAGCCCGGAGTCTTGATTTGTGCCCGGTCAATGGCAATAGGCTCGCCCCCTATTACATGGGACTATAACATAACTGGCGAAATGTGGGTGTACACCTCTGCCTACCCTTTCGGGGATATACAGGCGTGATGTTATGTTATGTGAATTGGATCCACTTACATTATCTCCACTGAAGTGTTATGTATCATACATTCATGTTATGTTGTCCAGTAGGACATATTTATGTAACTCTTGAGTGATAATAATATAATCAATCATTGAGCACAGGCAATAATAAATATTTCTTTCTATAATTATCAAAGCGTTGTTACCAATCATTTAATACAATACATTTAATTTTTTTGACATTGTGATCTTATTTATATTTTTATTTTGTTGACATTGTGATCTTATTTACATTTTTATTTTATTTGACATTTTACTTTATTTATACATTGATTTTCAAGACCTTTCAATAGTTTTGATCAGTGTAATTGTGAGCATAATGTAGCCATTAATAGCATAGTGTCAAATCGATGGGTTCCCTCGTATTATGGTCGAGCCTAAACATAATATCATTATTAAATTAGTTTACTTCAGTGAATTTGTCTCACTCTCACATAATTCTGTCGAAATCATGTAACAATCAATTGTGCATTGTACCACTTATTAAACGAAAACTTCTTTACGTTTTGAAAGGCATTTAAATGCTTATTTGAAATAAAATCTCGACTTTGATGTTTGACTTTGATAGGTAAATAAATAATGTATTATCCTAAAACTAGGGCGAGATCGGGACATCAAAACTAGCAACCAATTTAGATATTTATAACTAAGATGGACTCCCAAACCAAACAAAAGAAATACCAATAACAAAAAAAAAAGACAGAATTATTTTTATGCTCAAAACTAAAACACATACAAGCCATCATAAAGCTTTGTTCAAAGCTAACGTCACGTCTGCAAAGCCAGTGCACAAATACACCAAGCAACGACTACCGGAAACCACAGTACACTAGTTCTGAAATAAGTTCTGTCCGCAGTACAGTTCGTTCTTAGTTTCCCTAGACTTTAGATGTCATTTGACATAGTTCGCTTGACACGCATTTAAATTTGCATCATAAATGTAAAGTAACTTTATAGTTTGTTCACGTCATGGTATAATACAATAATAAGATGTTTTACCAGGTACTCTCTTGCCGTGACAGCTAGGTCACGTGATTGCCTCCGTACAACGTCATCGACTGTGGAGCCAATAGCAGGCTATTATCGTGACACTTGTCAGTTTGATGTGCTGCCACTTTGTGTAAATAAATTACCCGAACAAAATGCATTTTTTCATTTACTTGCTTCTATAAAGAATCACTTTTGTACTAGTAATTTTATACAGTTTCCTTTAATAACTAATTAGATGAATAACAAGAGGTAACAAATAGGCTAGTTAGGAATTTATTTTATATTAATTATAAACAAAAATCTCCTTAAACATATTGAAGATATCAATCAATGGCAAAACTGATCGTGACGTAGCTTGGAGGCATCGCGCTGTCATCGCGGGAAGAGAATATCTGGTGAGACATCTTATTATACCATGGTTTAAATGGGTTAGCTTCAGGTCTTATGCACCAGAGTGTCAAGAATAAAAATGGTCCTGCATCATACCAGTCCGTTATGGTTTAATAAACATGTATAGATACGTGAAAACCTTCTTCTCCGTCTTCTTCTTCGTGTTCTTCATTACTTCTTCTTCTATCGTGTCGACATGAGCTACATAATGATATTAGCTCATGCCATGGCGAAAAGGTTAGGCACTCAGCAGGTTGGTAGCGGGGCTGACTGCCTAGGGTGCGCCGGACGATCAATTGAATATCGTCATTCGTGGAGTCTCTTTTAATAACATAACATAACATAACATCACGCCTGTATTTCCCCGAAGGCGTAGGCAGAGGTGTAATAGTACCTACACTTACATTTCGCCAGTTATGTTATAGTCCCACGTAATAGGGGGTTCTTTTAATGCATCCCATTATTCCTCATTACTGAGACGACGCCACGGACTGCTCCCATGATCTAGATCTTACGTCTCCTTTGTCCATCCAAAGGTTGTTTGGAAGATATCGCTTTTAGCGACAAGACCGCCAGTGTACCCATAATTTATACATTTATCCTGTTTACTACTATTTTTTTTTTGTACAATAAAGCCTATTCTATCTATCTATCTATCTGAGGGTTGTGGCCGTTCTGAAGAGCACTAACGGCCAAAATTAATATCCAATCTATCCACGATTTGCCCTACTAGAGATAGACATTTGACATATTTTGTATGGAGCTTATGTCAAATTGCTATCTCTAGTAGGGCAAATCGTGGATACATTGGATATTAATTTTGGCTGTATGTCCTTTCAAAATATCTCGGTTCGGTTAAAAACCTCTTAAATTCAGAAGAGTTCTGTTTTCCAAGATTTTGATTTCAAGCCCCAAAAAGTAAAAATAACCTCTATACTTTTCTATACTCTATACAGAAAATCTACTCATTCTAGAATACTGGTTAAAATTACGATTTAGTTATGTTAGTATGTTGTACAGACGACTTGAATTACGAAAACCTCCCTTACTGCTTACGAAATAAAGACGCTGTCAGGGTGGTCAGTCTATTACCACTGACGTAAGGTCGACTGTACCTGTAGGCGCATCGACCATATAACCCAATAGACGCCTAATGTTGAATATAATACGTACGTACAATAAATTCTACCACTAGCTGACGTGGGATACTGCAGCAATCCGATTGGCCCTACCAAGGTAGCTATTGGCAAATCACTAAGACAGCAGTTTTGACGGCATAAGTGATTTGAAGATCTCAAGTGGCGAATAGTGGCAACTAAGTAACAACATTACTGAAATTTCATAGATGTGTTAACAGACATCGGTCGCCTGTTATGAGGCGTCTATGGGGTGTATGGTCAATGTGTAGGCGCTACATTTACATGCCTACTACTCTCAATAACATCAAAGCATGCAGGACGATCTAAAAATAAAATAAAAATATTTTTTTAAGTTACACAAGTTATTGACGTTATCTGTCATGACCCTTGTTAACACATTACGTTAACGGTCCTTTTCCATATCATTTAAATGACACTAGCATCCAATATGTTACAAGGTCCATGCAATGTCCGTGTAACAAAAATAAATAAAATCTTGTCATGAGGGTGAAGGCCCATCCGATGCGCCCGACGTATCGACTGTAACCCTTATCAAATGTAGACATTATGGAGCCATTCGTCTAGCAAATAAAAAAATTACACGAAAGACAACGCCATTCCTTTTTTGTTACCGTTACAATATTTATTTGTTATTTTCCTGTATTATGACGTTACATAATATATCATGAAGCATATCGAATGGGATGTGGCAAATAAAAATGCTATACGAGATATTAAGGAAATGTGAACATTAAAAAGAGGAAAAGGGAAGAGATGAAGAGGATTAACATAAGTAATTTGGTTTTCAATGAGATTTTCCTCCAGATTCCAAAAGCAAGTAAAATGAAAATGATGCCAGGAAGGAAGTTTAGATCACTAGCTGAACAAACCGAAGCCGACAATTCAAAGCAAATAGTAATGAACATCCCAGTGCATAGTTTAAAACTAACTAAACAGTATCAGGGAACTCAAACAGACGTAGGCGTTCTTGCACTCAAACAGGATGTAGCACGAACGGTTTCGTAAAACAAAATTCGGTATTCTGTGCACACGTAGGAAAATACAATAATTCGAACGTGTCCAACCGATTTGTCGCATTGCAGACTTTGGTTTGGAGAGTTTTCAATATTTTCCTACGCTTAGAATTGAATTTTGTTGACCTGTGTTGTTCGATGTTTGACATTTACGCCGATAGAAACTTACTGTTCCTAGTTGGAATACGGTTACGAGAGGACTTTTATTTCGTTTTTGTTGACGAAAATTTGGCCAGTTGTCAAAATCAGATTGCGGTCGGTTCAGTAAGAGAGATTTATTTCGGATAGGTGAATAGAAACAGATGTTTTTGTACGAAAAAAATTGTTACCCGAATTTGATACAGAAAAGCAATTTCTGGTTCAGGTTTCGACAGATAGGGTCAATTATGTACCGTAATTTTTAAGACTTTAAACATGCCTACTTATTGTTTTAATTTTACCCATAACAATAGAAATATATACAAACGACAAGAAGCGACACTTAAGCATGTGTGCTCGTAAAATAGCTCGCAGCTATGTGTGCGGGTCGGGGCGAGCGCGGGGGCCGTGTGCGGTGCGCGGCGTGTGGAACGGGCAGTCTCTGTGCTGCCCCAGCCAATATATTGCATGTAAACGCGCTCCCTTAAGGCCACCGGCGAGCGAGCTCCAGGGGAGTATCACCACTGTGCCATAACGGAATTATCCTACTGTTATTATAAATGCGAAAGTATAATATAGATATTTGTTCATTTGTTTGTCCTTCAATCACAATGAAACGGCTGAACAGATTTGGAACATGATAGACCATTGGGACTGGATGCGGAAGGCGGAAGACCGAGTGTTGTGGTCTAACTAGGGAGAGGCCTATATTTAGCAGTAGACTGCGATAGGCTGAGTTGATGGGACTATGGATAGACCATAGACCATGTCCTGGATGAACACATACCACAATTTTTATTGACGATACACGGAAAATAAATCACGTGCGTCAGCACATATTAATATTGTATTTTTTCTTTGCAGTGGCTTCTCAGTGGTGGCACCAGAAGTTGCAGTACCGGGAAAAACTACTGCCATCCTAGTCACTCTTCATGGCAGAGCTGGTGATGAAACCTTGGATCCTCTCAACGTTACGGTTAGGCTTGAAACCCAAGACGCAGATAACGATGTGAAACTACTGACTGCTGCCAGTCAAATGATAATGGGTAAGTCTTTACAAAACTATCTTACATGTTTTAGCCTATGTACTGTAATTTGGTAAAAGACTTGGTTTGGATCGAAATTGGTCATCATTTATTTTTATAGATTTTGATAGTTCAGTAAGAGTACTTATGAAAATTCGTACATTTGAATGTAAAATTAGCACTAAATTGGTTAAATTTTTAATATTTTTAGAATTAATGATTACTTTTTAATGAAATTGAAATTCTAATAAAAAGATATTGAATTGAAATTGTGACCCTTTTTGACATTGGAATCGGACTCGAATCGGATTTATGTTCAAGAGTCTCCACAGATCTGCATTTCAAGTTAAATAATAAAAATCAAAAGGGCAGCAACAGCGTGTTGCTTAAAAAAGTGATCATAATCATCGTTAATAATTTACGATTTGTCTGTTTAATAATTAAAGAAAAGGTACTGTTAACTTAGCGTTCGAGAACACAAATAGCCTAACCGATTCTATTTAATTTAGAAAAAAAAAAAATACACTGCAAGATTTATGACCCTCTGTTTTCTTTTCATTCTCGTCTTGAATCAGTATGGAAATAAACTGAGCTTCTTTATGGTACCCTCAATGCAACAATAAAGAGTTTCTGAGTAGCTTTCAACGTGAAAGGTGCATTTTCTATAAAAAGATAAGATTTATTATCAAGTTCGTCTCTGTAAGGTTTTTCTTATTGTTCTGCTATTTCAAGGATTGTTATGAATTGAGAAAAACTTAAACTGGATCCATTTCTTTGTTTTTATCATTATTAATTAGTTATATTATTTACATCATGGATTTAATAAATACACATATTATAATTAACTACTACCTATCTACATTAATATAAATAATATATACAATATAAACATGTATAAAAAACAGAAACAATAATATTAAAATATCATAAAAGTAGACTTAGGCGTCGAAGAATTCCTCCACATCACTGTCATCCGGAAGCGTGCCCAGAAGACTGGCAGCGTTGCCACGTTGAATGGAAACGCTTATTCGTTGCCCAAAGAACATTTCTTTGTTATTGTTGAAGAATAATGAAAGATGTTTTTGTAATTTAATTTTTAACAAGCACAACCATCTCTAGTCATACTCAAGGGCATATCAATGCTGACAAAACAAGTACAAACAGAGCCTGTCTTGCATGATACTTACATACTAAGCTAGTTCCGCTTATAATGGTTTAGTTACCATTGATATGCGGCCGACCGAAAATACCCATTATTTTGCATTGGTATTCAAAATAGTACCTTTTTATAGTTCCGTACCCAAAGGGTGCTAACGGGACCCTATTACTCTCGCTACGCTGTCCGTCCATCCGTCCGTCCGTCCGCCCGTCCGTCCGTCCGTCCGTCCGTCCGTCCGTCCGTCCGTCCGTCTGTCTATCACAGGGTTGTATCTTTGTAACGGTAATAGATAACCTGTTGAAATTTTCAGAGAATATGTGTTACTGTAAGGAGTATCACGACAAATACTAAAAACAAAAACAAAAGCCTAAAACCAAAGGGGGTCCCCACACAAGAAACCTGGAAAAACATATTTTTTTTTCATCCTTTTTGTTCCTGCTCTATCTTCAAAACGGTAATACATACCAACGTCAAACTTGGTCTGATTATAGTGCATACTATGTACTACTAATAATATGTAATACTAAAAATAGGGCTAACATAGACATATGTGGTGGTATCTACGTAAGAAAGAGATGCAAAAATTCACATTTCGCGTACAATCGTTGATGTCTTTTGATAAACTCACTAAATTAAATCAGTTTCTATGGGGTATCAGGTCGATGGGTGGTATGGAACCCTTACTGGGTGAGTCCGACTCACACTTGGCCGGTTTTTTTATAGTATAGGATGGTGGAAGGAGCTAAAGGCCCACCTGATGTTAAGCGGTTACCTTTGCCCATAGCAACTTCAATACCACCTAGGCTGTTACCTTAATGATACCGCAAGTCGGTTCGCCAAACTGAGACATGAAGATGGAAAGTCTCATGTGATTGTAATTTCACCGGCACCCGTACCCTTCAGACCGAAACTCAGTAATGCAAGCATCACTGTTTGACGGAGAAGTAGGTACGGTGTTAGTACTTCCCCGGACGAGCTCTTTCACAAAGGAGCTCTACTACTACTAAAAATACTAGATACATTACGTTGAATTTGCCAGCTATTATTAAACTATTATTAAACAGTTAACAAATTATTAAACAGTTAACAAAACAAAAG
Source organism: Asteroscopus sphinx (assembly GCA_949699075.1). Taxonomy (NCBI): domain Eukaryota; kingdom Metazoa; phylum Arthropoda; class Insecta; order Lepidoptera; family Noctuidae; genus Asteroscopus; species Asteroscopus sphinx. Next base: position 22,733,417 of record OX453013.1, read on the forward strand.
CTATTATTAAACAGTTAACAAATTATTAGTAAGACTAAAATTGAATGAAGAGCAGAAAGTTCTGACAACAGAAAAGAATATTGAACTCAGAACTGAGAAATGTATAGTCATATTGAACTAAGTTTACGGGACTTGTCGCGCACAATTAAATCAAAATATAACAAGCATTTTGACTAACCTCGACGTTTCGGTCAAGTTGCATTGGCCGTGGTCACGAGCAGACTGAAGTATGTGGGTGTCATCGTCTTGAGCGGCGGGTGTTTTCTCGAACTACCCGCGGTTGGTTTTTCGTAACGTCGCTGTCCGTATGCTGAATCACGACACACAATGCTGACAGTTTCGGCGGACATACATGTAGACATACCACGACGCGAACACTTCTCGATTACCGGATTCCACGAGGAGGACAACCTATATCCATCTTCCCGATTGAAATTTTTATATTTCTTTATCTCAATCGCTTCTCGTACAATTCTGGGATAGTAATGACGATCAGTGGAGAGGATTTTCGGGTCGTGTAGCTCAATCCAGTGGTTTGGTCCTGAATCGAGCAAATGTTCGGCTATGGCAGATTTGTCCACTTGACGGCGCCTTACCGCTGTGATGTGCTCCTTCATTCTCTCCGCGATAGTACGCTTTGTCTGTCCAATGTAGGAGCTACCACAGCTGCAGTCAACCTTATATACCCCCGGTGTTTGGAATGGTATCACATCCTTCGCTGTCCTGACCTGATATGCTACTTTAGATAACGGAATAAATACAGTCTTAATGGAGTAGTTTCTCAGTGCTGTTCCAACTTTATCCGTTATTCCTTTCACATATGGCATAAACACCGGTTGTCGGCTGACATCGAAGCCCGTTTTCCTATGGAATCTACGCCTAGGCTGCCTCCCATTTACTAAATAGTATATGTATATTTATATATTTTTTCAAATGTATAGTCATTAAAAAAATATCATGAGGAAACATGCACACCTGAGTGTTCCTTACAGTCCTTGATAGTGTCCGCCTACCCGCACTAGACCAGCGTGGTGAACTAACGCCTTAACCTTTTTATTTAGAGAAGAGACCTGTGCCTATAAGTGGGACAGTGATGGGATGTAGAAGTTTCTATTAAAGATTCATGCTTCTATATTAAGACGAAATGCGGGCAGAGAATTTGAAAAAAATTAGGTATTTGAAGAAACTATCGCCGTCGCTTTGCGAGCGCTCGGCCTTATTTGAATAAGTGCGATAAGGACAACTGCAGCGCCGACTGAATAGCCTTATTAAAAGTCTTAATTCGAGGTTTGGCTCTCGAATATTTTCTCCTCCGAAACTTGGCCAATTTAAAAGATATTTCATAAACTGAATAAGATGTATATGTAGGGGAGAGTGGGGTGACACCGGACAGTTAAGAAAAAAACATCATACATTTGGTATAATGTTATATAACAATAAAATCGACATAGCCTATCAAAGAACATACATAAGGCATTACTTTGGCAAAAAAAAACAGATATCAATTATAATTTATAGGAACTAGAACTTGTTTTAGTAAAAAAAATAGATCCGGATTCACTCCGTACCTATGGGTAAAAGCGGATACGCATTTTATACCAACAGGATGAATACTATCCAAATAATAAATGTATATTCTAGTAGGATTGAATACATGCTTTACATAAAGTGATCCTGAAATATAAAAAAATATGAAACAGCCACTCTATTTAAGCCCATTGGCCTTGCAGCTGATGTTCGCTGTGGGGCTCAATGTCAGCTCGGTGTGCTGATTCAGAAATCCTCTTACCCAGTCCAAGCTGGCAAGTCCTGTTTCTTTATTTAATGGGTAGTTAACATTATTTTTTTCAGCTAATTGGAATGGTTTATCATTCCAATTAGCTGAAAAAAATATCCTTGGATATCCATTTTAATCAGTCCAAGTAGACGAGATTCCATAGTTTTAATTTGTTCTACTAGTATATCTTCCAGAAAATCACAGAATACACGTTTTTCAGTAGCGAGACACTTCATCCACTGATTTTCCAGCTTTGATTTTCTTAACGTGTTCTTCTAAAGAAGTACATACATGGGTAGGTACATTATATGTATGTGCTACTAAAATTTATCCCAATCTGCCCTCCATCACTCAACTTATTGCCAAAAGCATGTCTGACTCCAACCATTGCAGCCTATTTGATTTTTTGACGTATGCCCGTAAAATATTGAGGCCCTGTAAATATATGAAAAAAATTATGTAAATACAATACACACTTAAAAAGTTAACTGAACTAAACACACAAAACATATGCATTGATTTGGGGTGAAACCGGATACCCGATATCACTCCGTCCGATTGTACCCCACAGGTGCCATATTTGAAATATTATTTTAAACACTTTATGTTTGAACCCACAGCTACAATTAATGCAGTTTTACTGCCTTAATTATCCATGATTCTATAAAAAATATATAACATTGTATTAACACATGACCAAAACTAATGAGAATATGTCAAAAAATACAAAATAATAGATTACTTACAACTTTTTTCTTTTTTCTCCTATAGACGCATGCGCCGAAATTTTATCGTGACCGTTATTTGCAACCACTCTGCACGAGCGTTAGCGGATATCGGCCGACTGTCTAGAACGAGACAGCGATACGCGTACTAGTGAAATAGCAACTATCCGCTTTCACCCTCTGTCCGATTTCCCCCCACATTCCCCTACTGTGTCGCTATGTTTTTCCTTTTTAATTAATAATTGTCAAATTCATACACTAGGCCTCTGTACATAGCGGTCTAAATAGGCAATTTTAAGAATTTTATAAATGATTTATCAACAAAAACGTAGATAACGGTAACATCAGTTATCTTTCTCTCTTTGCCCTTACACCTGCACATTGAGCAATCTGAACAATGCTACAGACAATGCAATTGAGGTGGCCAATTTCTGAGCCAGCAGTATATGAATATTGTATCATCGACACGAAGAAGAAGAAGAACAAAAACGAATACATAGAGACAGAAAAAGTTGATATTTATTTTACTGTGAAAAGAGAAATCATTGCTCTAGACTCTCTAGAGTTATAAAACAGAAAGAAAACAGTGTTTGTATGGAGAAAATACCATCCGAATTTCCTTTTAAGAGGTAGAACAAAAAACTCTACCTACACAAGCTTAAGTTATATTATTACCGAAATGTATACCCAATTCAAATATTCGCCAGACAATGTTAACAATCTGCACATAATACAGCCATAAGCGACTGAAACAACACCCACACAAGCTTATATTCAATTCCAAACACGAAATATTGACAGACAATGATTTTCCGACCAAACAACAGAAATAGACATACACTCACTAATACTTATTACGAGGCTTTTTTATTGGTAGATCGAAATGAAAATTGTCGTAAAATCTAATAATAAAATTGGGGGAAACGCCTTCTAATATGATTCGATGCTCCGATCGCGTAGAATCGTGTCCCAGATTCGATCAAGTTATTACTACGGTAGTAAAAATCTCATTTCGTTCGGCAGACGGCGCTATTGAAAAGTCGACTTATTGCCAAATAGATATAAACTATGCTCAAAATGCACGTACCCGGAAATATTTTCCTTACAAGTGCCTCGAGTTATTGATATTTCACCAAACAGTAAGGTAGTTTGGAACCGGTGAAATATTTGCCTGTAAATACGTTTGTAGTACAAACACATCTTTTATTATGTCGAAAAAGACAAAAACTTTGCAAATAAAGTCTATAGTTTTATTCACTGAAATGAAATGAAATGTTTATGTGTACGTTAGGTTATAATCAAAACATACTAACTTACTTAGTAATGTTTTGATTTGACTACTGTAATTATCAGAACAAATATATCATTGTTTTGTTTATAGCTTCCCTAAATACTGGAATTTAACCTGCAAAAAAATATATAAAAAAGCGAAAGGCGACTAAGGGATTCACCAGCGGATGGGCAGCAGCGTTCTCTGAGTGTTTAACCAACCAACTGTGATTGCCAACCTGCCTGCCAAGCGTGGCAATTATGGCATACCCCCTTTGGGTGAGGCCTATGTCCAGCAGTGGACGTCTTTCGGCTGAAATGATGATGATGATTCACTAGTACCTACACAAAAAAGTACTGTAATTTAAAAAAAAATGTAAGTTGTTCCATTTGGTGAAATAAAGATTTGTGATTTATGATTATGATTATGATGATGAACATTGCCGAGAAGTAAGTACAGCTGAATAGATGAAAGATTAGCAGAATCAGCTGTAATGACCATAGAATTAACTTTCCAAAGCGAGGTTTAGGAGGAATAGAAGTGCAAAGCAGCCTCTTAATCGAAAAACAAAGTTCAAGGCACTATAACTATTATTCGTATAGATTCACATTATTCACACACTATCGATTTTTGCTTTGAGCGAGCGAGGCGAATATGTTACGCTCAAACCCGTGGGGCAATTGTGTAATGCATTCACTTTGACATTAGCTTTTATTTTGAAATTACAGCAATATTCATTGCGTGGTACGTAGTTGCCGATAACACGGATTGTCAAAACACACGAAGCAATGAACATTGAAATCCAGATGATTGCGATCGCGAGTGAGTTACGCAATTCGGCAGCAGGGCAATCGCGGGTAGAAGAAAACAATGATTGGTATAAATAAAAAAAAAACGTACATTTTTACACAGCACCATCTAGTCCCAAACTAAGCAGAGCTTGTGCTGTGTGGGTACTAGACGATGGATATAATACTTATAATAATTTTTTTGTGAATACGTAGGTACTTATAATACATAAAAAAACACCTAGACCAAAACAAACACTTATGTTCAACACACAAAAATTTGTGTCCTGTGGGAATCGAACCCACGACCTAATGATCAGCAGTCCGATCTTCGAACCACTAGACCACAGATGTCGTCAACGACGTATAGTATTGTTAGTTTGAAAGTGTTTACGTTATTAAAAAAGTTTGACGTCAAACAATAGAATAGAATAGAATAGAATAGAATAGTATTTATTTGCATCAAACATGGTATAATAAGGTGTTAGAAAACATTATTTTGAACTAATACATGTTCCACCAGGTACTGCCATACAAATTTTTTCATAATGCATGTTAAATAAATAAATAAATATTTAACAATACTTGTAAATTAATTATAGAATCTCAATTTGTCATTGTGAATAAAATAATATAGATGTATAGATAGCCGATAAAGATGCCATACGATTAAATAAATTATAGTTTTTTCTTTTAAATTACAAACTTTAAAAAAAAACTAATTAACATTCTACAACATTATTAAATCAAAATTTATCCCATTAAAATCAATCAATCAATGGTTTGACAGAATTCTAATAACATGGAAATCTGCTTCAAAATCTAACGTAAATTAGATTTCTGATAAGGTACAATGAAGAAACGACGAAATGAGATGATCCAACAAAAAACTAAGGTTGGCAACATAGCCCATAGGATTTGCAAGCTGAAGTGGCAATGGGAATTTTTAGCCGAAGAACCGATGACCGCTGGGGTAGACGTCTTCTTGAGTTGAGAAGGTAAATCGGCAAATATAGCGTAGAACGTCATCAGGCTGTCGTTAGTGGTGATCTTCGCCATGTGGCTGGATGAGATTGGCCGAAGATTGAGGTCAGGAAAGTATAATTGTAAGGCTTATATCCAGCAGTGGACTGCTATAGGCTGATAATAATGATAACAATGAAGAAGCCTCACTTAAAAGCATATTCAAACAAAAGAACATAAAAATAACAATACAATGCAAATACACTTTATTGTACACAAAAAAAAAACAACATACATGACTTATATAGAAGATATGTACAATGGGTGCTACAAACAAATCATTTTCAAATCAATAGACAAAAACATTGCTTTTAATAACTCATTTTAAAGTCGTAACACTCATAACAATTTACCCGCGTTTCCGAACTCACTCATTTAAAGACCTCTATAAAATTTATCTTCCACATATTACGGAACCCACTGCACACCGTAAAACCGTGTAATAATATCATCAACAATTAAAACCAAGTTTTAATACGAAAACTTTACGGGAAGGCAAACCATGTATCCCGAAGTAGTTACACATGAAAACACTTGAGATATTTTTCAAGACTATTTTTATAAATAAATAAATAATAATTTTATTTCTCTCTTCACAAAGGGTGGCTTAATATGTATGAATAACTTAGATTTACGTGAACATATAGGCGCGTATAAGCTCCTTTGTGAGAGACTGGAGTCCGTACTAGGGAAACCCTGTGTTACGGATCACCAGGCCCTCACCCTAGTTTTAAGTATGTTGCCCATCATGATGTCCCATTATTGGTTATAAAATACAATACAAAAAAAAAGTACTTAGTCATAAAATATAACTTAATGGAAGAGAAAGAATATTATTATATGCATGCAGTTGGACAAACATGTGAGGGTGCGTTTATGTATGCAGGTGTGTATGAGAATGAATGAATTGAGGTTAGGTATATAGTGCAATACATTTTGTGAGTGAGTGATGTGAGTTGGGATGTGCGTGTGTGAGTATGTGCACCCGTGGTCGCGTGTGGAATGTATTCGTTTGTGTTTGTCTCGTGGACGTGAGTATACAAGAGCCGTGGGAAAAGGATTCAGAATAAATATCAATTTATGATGTCTGAGGGACATTTCGAGTACTTCAAGCAAACTTCAGCCATTTCACTACCTTGAAATGGTTGCTTTTACTGAAGTTTTCCTTATAGTGTCGTGTCTCGTAGATACTCTTATTGTTAGGTTTTAAATTCATTACTGAATTTCTTTATAGGTTATAGAGATTATTCGTATATATGACCTATAAAGAATATATATATGTATAGATTCGTATATAGAGATTATTTTTGGGTTGTGTACCCAAAGGGTGCCAACGGGACTGTGTAACTCTGCCTACGCCATCTGTCCGTCCGTCTGTCTGTTTGTCACAGGACTGTATATTTTTAAACATTATTCCGTAAAAAAACACCTAAAATTAGAATAGAATATCTACTACTATGGCTTCCATCGTGGCAAATACAAAAAAAAATATTGTCTTAACCCAAAAAGGGTTTCCATACAAGTGATACAAGAGTTTTTCCACGTTTTTTGTTCCTGCTCTATTTAAAAATATACAAGCATCGAACTCAACAAATAGTAAAAACAAGTCAGGCACAGACATGTATGATATGACCTTAACGCGCGAGACCAACTCGCACTTGGCCGGTTTTTTGGTAATGAGGATAAGTTTGAAAACAAAGGATGCGCCAGGTGGTTATAGTCTCACCAAACTAACATGAGAAATGGTTGATTGTATCGGACACAGAACTATTAGCTAAGTTTTCCTTATCTTTTAGTGCAATGGGTTGATTTTGTGGGTCTTCCTGTTGCCTGAGATGTATTTGTACTGATAAGAGATTTCTTAATATCAGAGGTTGATAATAAAATAAATAAACATTTTTGGGTCATTTTTACACAGCACCATCTAGTCCCAAACTAAGCAGAGCTTGTATGCACTATGGGTAAAGTGAGCTTGTATGACAATGATGTAATGCTCACGTATACTTTTTATAATAATAATATAGACCCTATCAATAATTGAATCAGTTGTAACGTAATCATTGATTTATTTATCTATTATTATATAAATCTTAAGAAAAAAGTTCTGGATTCCTGTATTCTGCCATGCCTCTCATACGCCTCTCAGACCTGGATATTCAATGACAAAACAAAAAAACAATTACAAACATGTCAAAGATCGATGGAAAGAAGCATTTTAAACCTCAAAAGAAAGGACACAATAAGAAGTACAGAAATAAGAAAAACTACTAAAGTCATTGATGCTCTAGAACACTGTAAAAAGCTCAAATGGAAATGGACTGGCCACATAGGACGGATGGATGACAACAAATGGACAAAGAAAGTAACTAACTGGACAGGACCTTCAAATAAAAGAACCAGAGGAAGATCTAGAGAGAGGTGGATCGACGAAATAAATAAAACAGCAGGCAATGACTGGATTTTCAAGGCGACAGATAGAGAGTTTTGGAGGAAATGGGAGGAGGCCTTTACTCGTGAAGAGGTCCTTAATTAACAAATAATATTCTCGAAGCATGTACATTAAATTTAAGTTAGAAAGTATGTATTTAATTAGAATAAATGGTACACATAAAAAAAAAACAATTAAATAAAAATGAAATTGATTATTCTATGTTTCTTACTAATGAATTAATGTTATAATTATTGAAATAATTTTTGGAGTGTTATTTATGTTATATTAATTTTTTTTTTGCATGTATACAATGAAAAATTTAATTGTAAATTTATAAATTAAGGAATAAATAAAGGCTATAATAATAATAATAATATGGTATACGGTAACATACAGTTTTACTAATTTCATAATCTATTTACTACATGAAGCATATTAATCACAAAATTATCTGCTGATCCCAGTCCATTGAGACATAACACTTCAATTAACGCCACCCAATAATGTTTCCAAATACCGTCTGCTGTCACCAATATTCTTTTTTCCAAGTTTTTCTATCAAGATAAACAAACTATCAAAAGAGTCAAGAGTACAAGACATAAAACAAATGAAAACTGACATTCTAAACGTAAACTGTTGAAATTGGTACACCTTTTGCAGTGGTTACAGCACAGGGTTACAGCAAAAGATGACATTCCAAAGGCAGCAGCATGAAATTAAACTTCAACTGCCACACGCCCTGATAAGTAATGCAAGTAGTAGTACAGAAACAATTTTGAGCACATTCATCTGTCTAGATACTGTCAGAAGTGCGCCGCGATTCGAAGTAAAATCTTGCATGTAAGCTAATATTTACAGCTCGTGTACAAGTTACTTGCGTCATAAAAAACAGCTGTTAATATTGCATTATTTATGCAGGTTGCAATTTGAAGTAAAATCTTGCATGCTAGCTAATAAATGTATATAACAACTACCTTACGCAAGTATCATACTTGCAGCTTGCGTGGAACTTGTACTTGGCTAATAGAAAGGCGCTTGCTTTAAATTTTATTATTATTATTTTCTTATTAATAAAAAATACAACACAATCATGACATTCCAATCTCAGGCAGCGTGAAATTTAACTTCAAATGCCATACGCCTCGATACGTAATGCAAGTAATAGTACAGAAACCACGAAATAACGAAAACAAGTAGAAGTGCCCTTACAGTTACTTAGTACGGGAAAAAGTGTCGCCAAAATCACACATTGATAATTGAAACAGTTCGTTAAAATTCACAAAAAACAATGAATGTGATTGGGTCTACTTAAAATTCTAATGAGGAAAGTAAAAAAAAAACGGAATAAAACTTTTTAAAATTCTTCTTCTTCTTCGTGTCGACGGTACAAAAAAATTACTGACAGTGGCACAATAATCAGACGTTGCTGGCCCAGAAATTCGCCACGTCTTGTGCATTGTCTGTGGCATTGATAAGGTCACTCAATGTGCAAGTGCTTGGACACAAGGTGCAGCATAGCAAGTATGACATTAATTGAGGATCAATGCCACACATGCAGGCTTTAGCTATTTGGTGTATATAGCCCCACGTGCTCATGTTAAGCCAGCATCTGCCTACCTGGGTCCACAATCGGTTTAGGGACTTCCATGTTGGTTAGGGGAGTTTATACCCAACAGGAAGCCTCTCACTGGGTTGGATGTAGTTTGCAGGTGGAGGTAATTTTTCCAGCCACAGTTGTTAAAATTAAAATTGTTTTATTGAAATTTATAAAAACTTTACACATAGCGGTGATGTAATATACCTCTAAAATAATCATTTTTCGTTCTGCTATCATTTTAACACCTTAGAATTACACAATAAGGTATAATCTAGTATTTCATGTAAGCATTCGAGACGTCATAGTGTCGTAGCGGGAAACTAAGCGCGATAAAGTTAATGTTGCGCATCTACGCTTTATTGTGCCACGCGTGCGGTGCCACTTCTCCTTGTTTTTTTTATTCCGTGACAGAAACAATCTCGAGCACATTCATCTATGTCTAGATAACGTCGGAAGTGCGCCGTCAGGGGTGTCACTGCAGTATGCTGGCTTTTATTTGTCGTTACTTCAACGTAGAATAAAGTTTTGTTCGTTCCACTCTCAGTTTGCGGTGTAAACAGATTCAACGACTTTTAGTTCCGACGCCCTGAAGTTATGGCGTTGTGAGTGTTGGATTGGAATATTATGAAGAGATTAATTAAGACTTTATTATAGCGGAAGTAAATTTAATTTTTAATTGTTTATTTTACGGGTGTGAAGTTTTGGTCAATAATTTATTAGGATTTAGTTAAGATAAGTGTTGTGAAAAACGAGAGAGTGTTCTTTGGTGAAGGGATAGCAAGCAGTAAATACTTGCACTTTTGTTATTATGCTACCAATGTAATCAGTGAAAGAAATAACATTCCTTGTAATAGCGTTAATGGGAAATACACCTGTTTAGCAGTATGCTCTTCGGCTGTTCCATTATATATTTTGTCCTCAATAGAACCATCCAAGTTTATAGAACACGTTTATGTAATTATACTATTTAGGAACTAAATTATCAAGGGAAGAGACTAGACGGCATGTCATTATTGCCATGGAAGATGGGTAGGCCTCTGGTATGGAGCGGAGGCCCCTCAAGTGGTGCAAATATAGTAAACTATTAGGTAACTAAGACTTGGAGCCCTTCGGGGTCTAAACGCTCATCGGTCGTAACGGAACGGGTCATGGGGTCTGAGTGCGCGCTTTCTTCGCTCAGCGGCTGGTAGATTCTTCACGTGATCAGAGGGCTGGCTTGTTCTTTAGCCAAAGAATAAGCGTTGCTATTTAAGGTGGCAACGCTGCTAGTCTTCTGGGCACTATGCGATGTGGAGGAATACTTTGACGCCTAAGCGCGTATTTTTGTTTTGTAATTATTGTTTATATGTGTGTTATAAATATTGTATATTAGCTATAAATTATTGTTTTAATGATCTAATCCTTTTAGTTAATTCACTCACATATTCACTTTCTTATTCTTAGCAAAATGTAAACGAAAATTGAAGTGAGTTTTCTCGTCAGATAAAGTACCGTCTAAGTGACACACTTAAGACGACTATAAACTGAAACGAATGTGGACGACAAAATTAAATCCAAGAACTTGAATAACCTTAGTAACATAAATAATATCTTCAGATTAGATCTCTGAGACGAACTTTAGATTAGATAAATGAACAAGATTAGACACGTAACTACCCATTAGTATGTAATGGATTTTCCCCCTTTTCTTTTAGTCGAATAGAGTTAATTTAATAAATAAGAGGTTAGATTGAGTTAAGTTTTTAGGACAGTTCTCATTCACTCTTTTTTAGAACTAATTTTACTTTATTAAGTTTACGAGTGGCACTTTGATGGAAACAATTGGGGGAGGCCTTTATCCAGTAGTGGACATTTTTCGGCTGAGATGATGAATTGAAGTTCTCGACGTGAATTTTAGGAAATTAATAGTTATTAATTCCAAACATTCTTGCATCGTTGGAAACAAGTACATGCTACATTGATTTTTCTCTCTTAGTCGACTCTTTTGATTTAAAATAATAACGTGTGCAGTCCCGTAAGGAACGAAGTTATCCTTAAAATTCATATTTTTTGACTGGTTCATTATAATGCTAAATTTCGTTACTATAATATTTACAAGCATAAATGGCAAGAAACATCATGCGTCGGACTGAGATACCACAGGGCCCAGGTTCGAACACCAAATTTTTTTTTTTGGTTTTTTTTTTTATAGTTAGCTGTAACTTTGAAGTTACCTACCAGATGACGCTTAAAGGTGAGGACAGCTGACAACTCTATGTCCGTATATTCGATGTACTATGGGTATAACGCAAATCTTAGCGTGCCGTGACGTAAAATTTTCTCCCGAATCACACCTACCGTAAGCCACCTTATGGAGCTTCGTACCAAAAACTTCAGTTGACACTACTTGTGCCTCTCTAGGTGTTCAGGTCCCGTTGGCACCCTTTGGTTATGGAATCCTAAAAAGTTTACTGTTGATAAGTAGCTCCAATACCTTTTAATCCGAGTCACTTTTACAGCTTCACAAAAAGCGAGTGGCTAATTACATCGCTTCATTTGTAGCTACTACTCAAATTAACAGTAAGCGTTGAATTGGCCAACGTGAACCTGATTGCGAACAAACCGTTTATCCTTTAAAACGGGGATATTGTTGGAAAGTGTCGTCATAATGTCGCGAGTTTACGATCTACATCTGGGACAGTATGTATGGACCTTGTTGCAATTGGGTCGAATTTTCGCGTTCTGGCAATTTCACAGCGAGGACATCAGTTGCGAAGTGAGCTTTAGGTTTAATTTACTTTGTTTTTAGCTGAGCAATGATGGAATAGTTTGTATTGGAGTTGTACTGGAAGGCGCAGCGTGGGTAGGTCCCCCACAAGGTGGACCGACGACCTGGTGAAGGTCGCGGGAATGCACTGGATGCGGAAGGCGCAGGACCGGTCGTTGTGGCGATGCTTGGGGGAGACCTATGTCCAGCAGTGGACGTCTTTCGGCTGAAATGATGATGGAACAGTTTAAGCACTGACTGAGTTGCATAGTGCATGTCTTATTATGACAATAACCTATTTAAATACACAGACCTATTAAATACGATGATATTTTTTGATAAAATCAACAAAAAACGTCAAAATAATGGTCTGGATTGACCTCAATTGCTCTGAGGCATTGACATTGTTTTTATTTACGCCAAAGTTATTTATTTATTTATTTTAACAGCTGCCTGAATATTTCACATTTTACGGTACTTACTGTTGCCCAACACGTACAGTAGGCCAAGTTATAATTTAGCACGTAAATAGATACACACAATTCTTATAAAACTAATCACTTAAGAATTTATGACCAAAGCTGGCAATTGGTTTATTTTGTTGTAAAAAATATCATCTTCTGGCTGTTGAGCAATCAGAGTGTTGAGCAATGAAACAGCATTCAAAGAAGTATGGCAGTGCCTTTTGCACGTTTTTAGTTATATTATTCTAAAAACATTTACACTCATCTGCAAGCTTTATCCTCAATGCGATTTCTTAGAGACTAGTAAAACTCTAGCTAGTCAGAGGTATTTTTTTTCGTGGATACTTTTTGTTTTCTAATATAGGTATAAACTTATGGAAATCCCATAACACGATTTCTTATCGCTAGCCAAGCGGCCCCTAAACATGGCATCATTCACGTTTAATGTTGTGGACCAAAACCTGAAAATAAAATATACAGGTTGATTGGATTGGATATTTTTTTATGATCGAAATTTGACCTATCTGTGACGACAATTTAATAATAATAATATATCAACATCTCTCTATCGCTCTAAGGTTTGCTGTAAGAAAACTCATTTTTGAGTTAAGCTCGCCGATGTACATAACCTTTCCTATTGTAATATTAATGTGTATTTGTGTGTACAATAAAGTATAATAATAATAAAGACAATTTTTATCTCGGTCTAAAATTTAATAACATTCTTTGCTTATCCATCCACCTTATCCATTTTTAAACCTTTTTCTTTGTAATTTGGAACAAAATCTGCTATACTAAATATTATTTTCCGAAGGCTTATGAACCTTGATTCCATTATAAAGCCTTGCGTTACAATTTAACGAGAAAAATGAGGGGTTAAATAAAATTAGAATTTGTAGTGCAATCCAGTAACTTGTTTGTCGTAGCTACGAGCTTCCTTCTTCATTACGTCTGTCCTTGGCTACCAAGGAAGTTAGGAGCTGCCTTTTACGCCTTCAATTTAACAAGATGTTTTTTTCTTTTGTAAAAAGGAAATAAAGTGTGCATGTTATTTATAACAATACCTACATTATTGGGACTATCCTAGAAGAAAATATAACAGTATTTGGATTGTACAAGGATTTTTCGTGTATCCTGGATACATTATCACACCTACTACAGACGTGTGACGTAAAGAATTGCACCACCCTATATCTTCTCATGGGTGTCGAAAAGGGGACTAAGGGATTCACCAGAGGATAGGCAGCAGCGTTCTATGAGTATTTAACCAACCAGCTGCGATCACCAACCCGCCTGCCAAGCGTGGCGATTATGGCATATCCCCCCATTGTGGGAAGCTTATGTCCAGCAGTGGACGTCTTTCGGCTGAAATGATGATGATGATGATGACGACCACACACACTTGTATCTGAACACAGATTTGAACTATCTAGGTGTGATAGACAGACATAGTAAAAAATATAGACAAAGTGCTGCGAACAATCATAGTGAAGCCAGTAAAACCGTGCTCCTCCGTGTACAAACCACCGCTCACGCTCACACAGGCACCTTAAACCGTGCTCACCCCTCTCAGTTTATGTCGCGGCATCGTCCAGTGAGCATCGCGAAAACAAATATGCTTCAGGTGTATGGTGTATACGTGAGCACTGGTTGTACATGAAGGAGCACGGTTTTTATTGTCCTCCGTGTACAACCAGCGCTCACGCACACACCATGCTTTTGAATGATATTTGTTTTCGCGATACTTACTGGCTTTATTGGCTTCACTACGATTGTTAGCAGCACTTCGTCTATATTTTTTTATTATGTCTGTCTATCACACCTAGATAGTTCAAATCTGTGTTCGGATACAAGTGTGTGTGGTCGTCATCATCATCATCATCATTTCAGCCAAAAGACGTCCACTGCTGGACATAAGCTTCCCACAATGGGGGGATATGCCATAATCGCCACGCTTGGCAGGCGGGTTGGTGATCGCAGTTGATTGGTTAAATACTCATAGAACGCTGCTGCCTATCCTCTGGTGAATCCTTTAGTCACCTTTTACGACACCAGGGTGCGCCGGACGATCAATTAAATATCGTCACTCGTGGAGGCTCTTTTAATGCACCCACTACACTGCACTCTCTCTTAATGCACTCGGCTCTTTTAATGCACCCCACTACACTGCACTCTCTCTTAATGCACTCGACTCTTTTAATGCACCCCACTACACTGCACTCTCTCTTAATGCACTCGGCTCTTTTAATGCACTTTACGTTTATAATTAACTAATTAATATAAATTAATAAAAATAATATTGCCAACGTAATTATGCATTATTGCATTAAAGAGATTATTTATTTCTTCTATCCTATTGCATTGATCAATAAAACATCCAAATAAGAAGTCACTAAGATTTTATGTTCTACGTACATACATACTAACTTACGGTCGCGGATTCGCTCCTGTGGCAATAAAAATATCTTTCGAGTTAATCCAGGACATGATCTATCTGTGTGCCAAATTTCATCTAAATCCGTTCAGCCGTTTTAGCGTCATTTAAGGACAACCAAATAAACGAACAAACATCCATACTTCCGCATTTATATTATTAGTAGTACTTGTGTAGTAGGTATGTGTGTAGGCGCAGGGCCGGTCGTTGTGGCTGATGCTTGTGGCTTATGTCCAGTAGTGGACGTCTTTCGGCTGAAATGATGATGATGATAATGACTTGTGTAGCTGCACCGACAACAAGGATTCACAAATCCGCATCGTTCGATTCATCATTTCAGCCGAAAGACGTCCACTACTGGACATAGGCCTCCCCCAATTAAGGGGGTATATGCCATAATCGCCACGCTTGGCAGGCGGGTTGGCGATCGCAGTTGGTTGGTTAAATACTCAGAGAACGCTGCTGCCCATCCGCTGGTGAATCCCTTAGTCGCCTTTTACGACACCCATGAGAAGAGATAAGGGTGGTGCTATTCTTTAAGTCCGGCACCACACGGACTACATCGTTCGATTGATCGCACCATAAGGATTTAAAATTCCTCGTCGTTCGATTAATCGAACTGTGCGATCGAACCACGCGGCCGGAAGGCACATCAATAATATAGCCGAACGAACACGTACTTTTTCGCTTGCAGACAACGTTCGGCCTCGTGCGGCCTTCACACTTTCATGAATGACAAAAAATTTAAGAACAAAAGACCGGTGATGAAATTAATCTAAATTCCTAGTAGGATAATAATTCTTTAGGCTGATAGAGTTTACTGAATAAAAGGAAAACCTTTAATATGACTGGACAGAGTAGATAGACACTCTTACCGCGTTACTGGCGCGTCCCTTTTATTCTATTTTCACTACTACGCTTTTTCCACGTAAATGCTGAATTAAATGGACAAAGGCATTTGTAGTAGGTATCACGCAAAGAGAAGTATAAATAATTTCGCTTTTATCTTGATGAAAATGCAAATGGAGTCCTTGAATCCCGTGATATATCATAAATGACGGTAGATTAAGCCTTTGTAAGAGTTTTTTCGCAATTTACTCTGGCAATGGATGGAATTTAGGAGATTGTCTAGTAAAAAATTTAATTTATTTTTGTTTTCTTGCTAGATTGATTTTAATCGATTTTTCTGTTCTGTTGGGTAGAATTTAGGGCGATGGGCAATGGGCGATGGCAGCTGCGACACAGTGAATACTACTCCAGCTACTATCGTACTCCTTGTTATACTTGTAATAATGTTGCCCAATAAACTTTATCTTTTATTCGTGACCAAATATTTGCTTCAAGGAGTGAATAGAAAAGATCAAAATAAAAATTGACTAATTTTACCAAGCTCTCGTTTATACAACGTGTATCAGAAATGTGTGGTCATATTTTAAGAGCTCATACAGGGCATAGCATAGGACAACTCTTACTATGGGACAAACCCTGAAATCGCGAAAAAAATATCAGCTGTTCCCTACTAAATCATCGATGTCGCTCGACAAAATGTTAGGATCAGCTGATTTTTTTTTCGCGATTTCAGGGTTGGTCCCATAGTAAAAGTTATTCGATAGCATCCCCTGAATAAGCTCTTTAAATATGACCACGCATTTCTGATACACGTTGTATATGCATTCAACCAGTCCCTATGTTATGTCAATAAAAATGTGTAATAAACTTCCGCCACTGATAAAAAACGCTGAAAAAATCTATATCTTTTTATTAAAAAAAAACTAAAACAACTCCTACTAAATAAATGTTATTATCACATAAACGATTTTTTTGATGATAATCTTAATTTATAAAACAAAGTCGGGTTTGTTACATAATTTATAACTCAAGAACGGCGAAACCGATTTTAATGAAATTTGGCGTACAGATAGAACATAACCCGGATTAACATATAGGCTTTTTATCCCGGGAAGATGAACAGTTCCCGAGGGATGCGCGATAAACGACATCCACGCGGGCGAAGTCGCGGGCATAGGCTAGTTTTACAAAATACAATAACTGGTTACCTACTTGATAATAAAATATATAAAAATGACTCCTCCTCTCTCTTACTTTTTGCCATGCCCAACTGGACCCACATATATATATTCTTTCATATATATACCCAGTACTAAAACTATGATGTAAAACCTGTCCTATAATACTTGTGGAGTGCAATAAACGTATTGAGTACCGTAAACTGCCCTAACTTGGCCCACAAGCCCTACTTTGCCTAGTTATATTTTGAGTAAACTATAATAGCTATGATTTCCGTTCTTGGGGAGCTTTGAAAACTATGACAACGCTTACATTTGGTTCAGTTATAAAGTGTTAGTGCGTGTAAAAATGAATTTGATGCCTTAGGCAAGGTAGGGCTTGTTCGCAAAGTTAGGGAATTTTACGGTACTGTAAACTGTCCTAACTTGGCCCACAAGCCCTACTTTGCCTAGTTATTTTTTGAGTAAACTATAATAGCTATGATTTCCGTTCTTGGGGAGCTTTGAAAACTATGACAACGCTTACATTTGGTTAAGTTATAAAGAGTCAGTGCGTGTAAAAATTAAGTTAATGCCTTAGGAATAGTAGGGCTTGTTGGCAAAGTTAGGGCGTTTTACGGTATTGAGTATCATAGATTTCTCAAAATCCGTGAAAAATAATATCTGCGGAAAAATATCGTACTAACATTCCGTAGGTTAAGATTTTCTTTTAACGGAAATAAACTAAAAATATTCCACAGTGGTATGTGTAAAAGAAGGAGACTAGAAACTTTGCAATTTATTTTAAAATCCAATCAAACAGTGACAAAAACGCGAGTCTACTTCCACTAATCGAATCCCTTTCTAGCACAAAATCAATACCCAGCTAAATGAGGTAGGTTTCACCATTACATTAAACCTACCATTTCGAGGGACTTCGTAAATCAGTGTGTTAATAGCTCAAAGCGATTGGCAATCCCTCGAAAGATATCGGATCGTAGCCTAATGAATCATGATTGCAGTGCTGATAATGCTGTGAACGCATGTAGGCAATGCTATCGATAAATACAGAGATAGACAGGTGTTTGTTTCAGCCTATTTTAGCTGATTAGCAATTCGTGCGTTTGATAATGGCGGCGTATTAGCTAGTTTTGAAGTGGAAATGGTTCTAGATTAGATTATATTTGATAGTGAAGCTGAAATTGGTGATCAATGAGTAACAAAGCAATCTATTAATAGAAGAAATTGATTTAAAAAAGAATGTTACAAAAAATATCTTGTCACACAACCACCCCCGACAGGTCCTGGCCCGCCACAAGCAGGCGAGCCCCTTCTCCCCGTGCGGCCTAACGTTGGCCGCTTCCTCCTAGGCGGCGCACACGGAACACTAAACGCGACCTTACCTCAAGGGCCTTTACCAGCTATGCCAGCTGCGCTAACTACGCCAGCTACGCCAACTGCGCCAGCTACGCCAGCATGATGCCAGCTAAGTCAGCTACGCCAGCTGCTGGTCGGGCAGCAGACTACCCCGAGGCTGCTGCTCGCAGGACCTACCTCCCGTCATTTTTTATAGAGGTTTTCATCCTCGCGGTCTGGGCGGTGAAGCCAAGACCCTCGGTCCCAAGAGGCGCGAGAACACTACTCAGCAGGCACTCCTGGGATTACAAGATCGACGGGGGCAGTACAGGGGGGAAGGACAGTCCCCCCGCTGCCTGCCCAGCGGCAATGTAAATGCACACCTGGCCCGCCCCTGCTCCTCCACTGTGCCCTCTGTTAGCATCAGAGGGACACGTGGAGCAACTCCCCACTGACCCAGAATGGGCCCCTCCCGCGCCAGATTATTAGCCACAGGCAATAAGATCCCCCGAAGGTTAATCCCTCGAAATGGTTTCACTGCACGTGCCCAGGATGCACCGGCCAAACAGCTGCCGTTCCCTCCAGACGTCTCCAGAAGGACAAGCAGCCGTCAGGCACACGTGAAGTTTTTCTGGCCAGCACCCCAAACAGTATTGCACCTGCCTTGTCATCTATGCATCACCATAATGTTCCCTTGACTAGGAGAGAATGCCTAAGAAATTTAGCCCGCCTATTATGTGTTGTAATTTTGTTGCAAGTTTAAATAGGTAGATTTTTAAACATTTCTCTCTCAATAACTTCTTTGTTAACATAATTTTTCCAAGTGACTGCATTTTAAATTAATTATTTTCAACCCTTTACAACCAACCACTCTTCCTTATTCAAAACGTCTACAGTTGAAAGAAATTTCCAACCGATTACGATTCATATTCAACCCGTGCACCAGGTGTTAATGCTTCAAAGCGATTGCTAATTCCATCTCAAAGAAACCCGATTTGCTCTGCAGCGACTAACGAACCGACGGTGTCAGCTGTGCCACCTCATCAGATCATACGGAAAATTAGATTGAACACAGCAAAAAGAAGATTCTCTTGTTAGGCCAGCCGTATTATAGAAGCACGTTTACAAGTAAATATGGGAGGGAAAGCGAACAGATTTGTTTGTGCAGACGACGTTGTTTGCTGTGACGCACAGTTTTATTAGTGAGGAAATCGGTTTTGCCTGCTGGGAGTTTCACTTGTAGGTAGTTGCCTGCGGGGAGTTTCGGTTTTAGGGTGTGTGACTTTTAGTTGTGTTTCGGAAACGTAGGTTGTATTTTTTTCTAAAATGGGCTTGCATGTGACCTTTATCGTGCGATCAACGATGGTTATGTCAATATTTGATAATTTATTTAATAATGTAGCTTAATATATTTTGGTATATTAAAAAAAAAAGAAGAGGTACAAAAAGATTTTCATGTCTAAATATACATAAAATTTCTCAATTATTCAATTTTGAACTGAAAAAAATATCTCATTTCCTTGTGTGCATGTAAATAGATGTATATAGGTACAATAAACCGAACAATTTATTAATTCTTAATTCGTAACCGCTTAGCATCAGGTGGGTCTTTAGCTCGTTTCGCTATCCTATACTAAAAAAAAAAAAAAAAATTGATATTTACCACGTAAATTCTTTTTTAAACAAAAACTAACAGTACTACTGATTTTTAACTAAAAATTACCTAAATATTTAACTTAAAGAACTGTAAATTAATATGAACGTAAGTAGTTGTACTCATCATCAACTCAGCCTATCGCAGTCCACTGCTGGACATAGGCCTCTCCCAAGTTGCGCCACAACACTCGGTCCTCTGCCTTCCGCATCCAGTCCCCCCAGCCACGTTCTTCAGGTCGTCGGTCCACCTGGCGGGGGACCCTACGCTGCGTTTGCCGATTCGCGGTCTCCACTCCAGGACTCGTCTGCCCCAGCGGTCATCAGTCCTTCGACAGACATTACGGTAGTTATACTACATACCTACAATAAATCCGTCAACTTTTAACTTTTTTTATCACAGCTACAATACTGGTCTGATTGACTTCAAAGGCCAGGGGAAAATGGCGGGTCATATTAACATATAAACTGATCTCTCTCAGGAAAGCTCCATTTTAATTCAAAAGTAACATTTTTATCATGAAAGTGTAATAAATTATTAACGTCATAGTACGGTTGATTGCAGATGAGTGGTAACAGTTTGACATTGACAGCGCCTTTATTTCGTAAGCAGTAAGAGCGGTTTTCTAATTCAAGTGTTACCACTGTCATGCAGTCTACTGTACTTATATGAATCAAAAACATCATAATAATAAAAAACGTCAGAATTTATTTTCGCACTGTAGTTTTGATTTAGGAGTGAAAAAGATGCCTTCTCAAAAATATTCAGTGTACAAACGCGTCATCATCATCATCATCATTTCAGCCGAAAGACGTCCACTGCTGGACATAGGCCTCCCCAAGCATCGCCACAACGACCGGTCCTGTGCCTTCCGCATCCAGCGGATTCCCGCGACCTTCATCAGGTCGTCGGTCCACCTTGTGGGGGGCCTACCCACGCTGCGCCTTCCAGTACGCGGTCGCCACTCCAGAACTTTACTGCCCCATCGGCCATCCGTTCTGCGAGCAATGTGCCCCGCCCACTGCCACTTAAGTTTGGCAATTCTTCGGGCTATGTCGGTTACTTTCGTTCTTCTGCGAATCTCCTCATTTCTGATTCGATCACGCAGGGACACTCCGAGCATAGCCCTCTCCATTGCCCTTTGAGTGACTTTGAGCCTTCTTATCAGGCCCATTGTGAGCGACCACGTTTCAGTACCGTAAGTAATTACTGGCAACACACACTGGTCAAAGACTTTCGTCTTGAGACACTGCGGTATTTTGGACGAGAAGATATTGCGTAGCTTCCCGAACGCTGCCCAACCGAGTCGGATTCGACGATTGACCTCTTTCTCGAAGTTGGACTTACCTAGCTGGACAGTTTGTCCTAGGTATACATAATCGTCAACAACTTCGAGTGTAGATTCTCCAATGCTTACGGGAATGGGTGCTATATGGGAATTCGACATAACCTTTGTCTTGTCCATATTCATTTTAAGACCCACTCTATCGGAAGCTCTACTGAGGTCATCGAGCATTGTACCGAGGTCCTCCATGGTCTCAGCCATGACTACTATGTCGTCGGCAAACCGAAGGTGAGTGATGTACTCGCCGTTTATGTTAATGCCTAGCCCATTCCAGTCCAGAACCTTGAAGACATCCTCCAATGCAGCAGTGAAGAGTTTCGGAGAGATCACATCTCCCTGTCTCACACCTCGCTGCAGAAGGATAGGTTTCGAGGCTTGGTCCTGTAATCGGACTGACATAGTGGCGTTTTCATACAAAGACTTTAACACTTCGATGTACCGATAGTCAATCTGGCACCGTTGAAGAGACTGTAGTACCGCCCAAGTCTCGATCGAATCGAAGGCTTTCTCGTAGTCCACAAACGCTAAACAAAGAGGCAAGTTATACTCTTCGGTCTTCTGTATAACCTGACGCAGCGTAAGTATGTGGTCTACGGTGCTAAAGCCTTTTCGGAACCCGGCTTGTTCGGGAGGCTGGAAGTCGTCAAACCTGCGCGAGACACGGTTCGTAATGACTCTCGAAAACAGCTTGTAGACATGGCTCAGAAGTGAGATGGGCCTATAATTCTTCAGTAGAGCATTATCGCCCTTTTTGAAGAAGAGTACCACCACACCTCTGCTCCATGCCTGTGGCGTTCTCCCCTCGAGAATGACGGAATCAAATAACTTCTGAAGGGCCTTAAGGATCGGTTTTCCACCCGCCTTCAGGAGTTCGGCCGTAATTCCGTCATCACCCGGTGCCTTGTTGTTTTTGAGCTGCTTGAGAGCCATCCTAATCTCGTACAGGCTGACGTCCGGGATATCTTCGGTATAGTGTCGGGTCAATCGAGCTCTTGGGTCATTAGCCCGATTTACAGCGGGTTTCTGGGTAGACGTGTATAACTGTCCATAGAACTTCTCGACCTCCTTCAATAGCTCTGGCTTGGAGGAAACGACTCTGCCATCGTCGGTCCTCAGTTTTGCAAGCTGGCTCTGCCCAATAGACAGGTCACTTGCGAAGACTTTGGAGCCCTTGTTCTTCTCTATCGCGTCTTTAATACGTTCGGTATTAAATTGGCGTAGGTCACTTTTCAAGGACTTTGAGATCTGTCTATTGAGCTGCCGGTACTTAGTCGCATCATCTGAGGACTGCAGAATCATCTCGCGTCTTTCCGCCATGAGTTCGAGAGTGTGGTCAGAGAGCTTCTTGTTTCTGATTGTACGACGGGTCCTAAAGATCCTAGACCCGACCGTATGGACAGTTTCCACAAACCCATCGTTGTAATCGTCCACTGAGCTCCCTAGGCATTCGAAACGATTTTGAAGTTCGAGCTGAAAGCTCTCGGCGTTTTGGATTTGGATCGGTGCTGGACGGAGCGTAGACTTCATCAGTCGAGATCTTTCCAGCTTGATGTTCAGATTCAATGTGCCTCTTACCAAACGGTGATCGCTTCCGGTTTTGACCGCGTTGATCACAGAGACATCCTTGAATATTTGCTTCTTCGTCGACATAATGAAGTCAATCTCATTTTTTATTACACCATTATGGTCCCAACCAGGTCCACTTCCTGTGCTCACGCTTTCTGAAGAAAGAGTTCATCATATAGAGCCCCTCTTTCTCCATAAAGCCATCCAGTAGATGACCCCGGTGGTTCCGATATCCATACCCAAATTGCCCCACTCGCAGCTCATCATCGTAGCGCAAGCTCATCATCGTAGCGTACAAACGCGTGACACAAATAAAATGGGAAAAGTGACAAAAGAAAACCACTTAAGTACAAAATATACATGTTATTAATTCAGTTTCTCACTTCACACACAAAAATAACTTTTTATTCGTCCAATATAATCGTTTCCTGTGCTCGGAACTGAATGCTTTTGAACACAAACCCTGCTTGTTTGTGCGTCCGAACAAAGCCAATCTCTCAGATTTCTATGCAAAAGACTTCCTCTAAACAAAATATTATGTACTGTATTGTTGCTTTGTGCTTATGGAAATTTTATATCGTTCGCCACTGAGTAAAGAATACTAAATAGCCAATTGAAAAATTTTGGTCTCTTTTAAAAGTGTTCTGTTTCGACACCCTCTGATTCTTTTGAAGTAGAGCTCGGTAACTTTTTGACCTACATTTATTTTTGAGGAGTGAGTAGAAAGTTAAAGGAGGAATCTTTTTTAACGTTTAGATCTTTTTTACAGTTTCACTTATTTTTGTCTTAACTTTGGCGGTTTTTTTTTTCGGTTTAATGAAGAGCCATTGTTTAGAGATTTATTCAACTTAATAAGAGATGTTTAAAGATATAAGTTGTGGAAAAATAAATCCGCTCACGAGCAGAATTCTAACCTCCTGGGGCCAAACTGACTGGTTCGAGCTAATGTCAATACCTAGAGGAATGCAGTACGATTTGACACTAACTCGAATTCAAATTCGATCGATACAGAACTCGATTCAGTCGGGAGTATGTTCATTGCTCCGTGTGTTTTGACAATCCGTGTTATCAGCAACTACGTACCACGCAATGAATATTGCTTTAATTTCAAAATAAAAGCTAATGTCAAAGTGAATGCATTACAAAATTGCCCCACTGGTTACGTATACCGGTGTTTTATCCGCTAAGCTACCGTGAACTCTGGTCGTGGTATCGAATGTCTTTGGGTGACGTCAGCTGTAGGTTCGAATCCTTATTTCCACAATTTACATCCTTATATTTCGTTTCACTTGCGAAGGGCATGTGGTGAATTAACAACCGCAAGGATTGTACGATCTGCGAGGTTTAGCTGCACTTGCCGCGGTCAGTTCGTGGATGTCCGTTTCATTACACATTAAAACCCATCCATGCCTCGGAGAGCACGTTAAGCTGGTGGTTCCGGTTATTATATGAATATCTGTGGCAGTCCTTACGGGTAGTCAGAAGCCTAAAAGTCTGACAACTGGTCTAACTTCCGAATCTCTGTGTTACCTAATAAACGGGTTGCGGGGGGCTGATGGCAGTCACTTCGTGTAAAACGCTGATGTTCAGCCGCATCTGGATAGACTGGAAGCCAACCCCAGTATAATTGGGAAACGGCTCGGAGGATGATTTCGCGACACCCACACATAATCCGAGAGTCCGACTCTCGAGAAACAGAAACACAATACGACGCAGCAGCGGCTGCAGGGGGGACCGGTGGCGGGGTCCCCCTGCTGCACCCTGAGTCGAGGTCCGAGCTCCCCCCTGGGGACGCCCTCACGGTGTCGCAACCGGAGATAATCTCGTCAGGCGAGACCGGCCCTATGCTCTAGAGTAGTTCCTAGGAGTAGGCTATTGCGTAGCCACTGTTTAGGTTTTAGGTAGGTCTTAGCCTCGCCGGCGAGGCTTGCCGATTAACGGCGTTTAGCGCGTCACCCGATAGACCGAAAGTCCGCCACTTTCGAGGAAAAATTCGATGCAGCAACGGCTGCTAGGGGAACATAGGAACGGCGGGGTCTCCCTGCAATGCCCCAGCGAGGTTCAAGCCCCCCCCTCGGGGGACGCCCGCTTGCGGTATTGAAACTGCGACTTTAGTTTTTAAGTGTATAGGATTAGGGAAAAACCTTCGGCGAATGGAGTCCCACATGGGACTCTCCGCCAACTAAGCCCGGTTAAGCAGATGTGGTACTTCGGTACCAACTGCGAGAATCAATTCGAAAAAAAAAAAAAAAAAAGGATGATTTCTCATTAGATATAAAAAAGAGATGATTTTAACATTTAAATGTGCCATATAAAACTTATTCTATTACACACCAATGGGATATAAATTTGATGATCACTATTAGCAAATATTATGCGTGTGTTAAAACAGTATATATGTCAGGAAACCCAATTTTAATAATAAACACGATGTAAGGCAGAATCTTGTTTTATTATAATTAATTTACGTCCTTGTTTAGTTTTGATATAAATTCATTGTACATTATTATAAATCATCATCATCATCATTTCAGCCGACAGACGTCCACTGCTGGACATAGGCCTCCCCAAACAGTTTGGGGATATGCCATAATCGCCACGCTTGGCAGGCGGGTTGGTGATCGCAGTTGGTTGGTTAAATACTCAGAGAACGCTGCTGCCCATCCTCTGGTGAATCCCTCAGTCGCCTTTTACGACACCCATGGGAGAGAAGATATGGATATTAGATAGAAAATTGCAATTAATTAGATGATTTCAAATAATAACTTACAAATAATTTATTTGAAACCTAATTCAACCATTTAAATATAAACTCTGATGTTAATGGCCATCCTTTTCAAATATAAGCTGAAAAATGAGCTACATTGACTTCTGAACTATATAAATAACTATACTAATATGTTCGAAAAGGTTCCAATTTTCCGGCACATGGACAGATTTGCGTTGCAAGAAGAAACTTGGCAGACGTTATAGACTAGCGAACGGTATTTTTCACTTCGAAAAATGGCGTCCCTCCAACGTCAATACTAAAAGTACCTACTGTTTAAAAGATAGTTCCTACTTTAATGTATTTATCTCAATTATCTAATTAAGTATGTTACGTAATATTTTATAATTTTAAATTTTATGATAAATCTTTTACTGTTCAGGCTGTGCGTCTGTGGAATGAGTTACCTGTGTCTATACGGCGAGCTCAGTCACTGTTTTCATTTAAAAAATTAGTTAAAGAACTACTACCTTTCCAAATAAATTGTAATTTATTAAGACATTGCCTATGTATCCAATCTCTATTCTAAATTGTAAGATTATTTATATATATATTATATATATTTATGATACCTATACCAGGCCCCTCAGAAAGTATTGCGAAAAAAAGTTTTTATATATGGGAGACTGGCCAGTTATAATGTTTTTCGAAAATATGATTATTTATAAGTAAAAATAAGTAAGTTCCAATTTCAAAATTTCCCTCCACATTTTTTGCGAGTTAATTCAAAGTATTGTGTCTCACTGAAATATGGATCTGCGCCGGGAACATTTTAGAGCTATGATTTTATACGATTTCAAGTGTCGCCTGAAACCGGATGAATCGTACGATAGACTTCAAATGGCATTCATGGATGAAGGCCCTTCCAAGGCAACCGTGTATCGTTGGTATAACGAATTCAAGCGCGGTCGACCAACTTTGGGGGATGACGAAAGAAGCGGTCGCCCTTTGACGGCTGTTACCGAAGAAAACGTGCTAGCAGTGAAAAATTTAATCCAAGACAATAGGCGAATTACATATCAGGAGATTCAACACATATTGAAGATTGGATCGGGAAGCGTTCACGAGATTCTACACAGCCATCTTCGCGTGAGGAGGATAGTATCACGCTGGGTGCCGCACAACCTCACCGATGCTCAGAAGCAGGCCCGGGTGGAATGGTGCCGTGATATGCTTAACAAATTTGAAGCAGGCTCGTCTCGGCGTGTTTACGGCATCGTTACAGGTGATGAGTCCTGGATTTATCAATACGACCCAGAAACCAAGCGCCAGTCGACTGTTTGGGTGTTTCAAAATGAGCCAACGCCTACCAAAGTGAAGCGATCTAGAAGCGGGGGTAAGATTTTGATCGCTAGCTTTTTTAATTTGACTGGCCACTTGGTATCAATTCCCTTACGGGATCAAAGAAGCATTAATGCCGAATGGTATACTACCAAATGTTTGCCAGAAGTTTTCTCTGTTATAAGCAACAAGCGACCAAACACAGGGCTCCGCGGGCTACTGCTCCACCACGACAATGCACCTGCGCACACCGCACTCAAAACGAGGGACTTCCTGGACAGCACGCCAGTCAAACTCCTGGGTCACCCTCCTTACAGCCCTGATCTAGCACCGTGTGACTTCTTTTTATTCCCAAAAATAAAAAATCAGCTCAAAGGGATACAATTTTCGTCGCCGGAAGATGCGCTGGCTGCGTTCGAGCAGGCTGTAAACGAGGTGTCTTCGGCGGACTGGAAAAAGTGTTTTGAAAACTGGTTTAGGCGCATGAATCTTTGTATAGAGGCTGGTGGAAAGTACTTTGAAAAGATTTGATAAAAATATATGTACGTATAGAACAATTTTTTTTAGTTTCGCAAAACTTTCTGAGTGTCCCACGTATGTGTAATATATTTTGTGCTGTTTATTTATTTTAGTTTAGTAGTACGCCACGGACTGCCCCCATTATCTAGATCTTACGTCTTCTTTGTCCATCCAAAGGTTGTCTGGAAGATATCGCTTTTAGCGATAAGACCGCCCATGTACCCATAATTTGTACGTTGTTCCTGTTTACTACTATTTTCATGGTGTACAATAAAGTATATTCTATCTATCTATAATATTTGATAGCTGTCGCTAAATATTTAATTGTTTGCAGAATGTACGGCATTCCGGAGAAGCTCTTGTCTTTTTTAGTTTTAATTTTTTCACGTTTGTATATGTTTTGTTGAAAAAAAAATTACTACCCATGTCAAATTCTGATAACGAGTTATATTTGTCTCTATTATACCTCTAAAAATATCTCTATTCTTGCAAATAAGCTTTCACCTTTCAAGAAATATACCGCAATTTCCAATAAATTTTGCTCAGTTGCATAGGTATTCCTAGCCAACATCAAAGTAAGCAAACACAATTTTCGAAAATATTTTAGTCATTCATCAAAATACTTTCCTACTATATTCAAGTTTCTACACAAATTTTTTCACTCCTAAATTGGAGCACGTTCGTAACATTTTTTTATTTGATATTTTTCAACGTTACATAACTCAATACGGTCTGGGGCCTCGTTATCGTTTGCTAGTTTTGTGTTTTTATTATTTTGTATAACAGAAATATTCAAAATTGGCAGTTTTAGTTATGTTCATAGAAATCGTAATAACAAGGTAATAGAAAGGTTATCTACTATCTCTTAATACAGAAACGCGTGTCGCCAGTTCGCCACTACCAACACATAAATACGCAATTACGCCCACCATGTTTCTAGCATTAAATTCAATATCTAATATCTTTAAGCAACAGACAGGGAGAAGTTGAAGAAGAGTAGAGGCCTTTGCCCTACAGTGGGACACTTCAGGCTTTTGATAAGAATTAATTATAATAAAACAATCGCGTAATCGCGTATCGCGTATGTCTTTCAACTCGCTTTAATATTATTATTATAATCTTTTTATTTGGCTGCCTCGTTGGTCTAGTGGTTGCAAGCGCGACTGCTGAGCGTGGAGTCCTAGGTTCGATTCCCGGTCGGGGTCGGGCAAAGTGTTATTGGGTTTTTTAATTAGGAAATTCTCAGTAGCAGCCCGGAGTCTGGATTTGTGACCGGTCAATGGCAATAGGCTCGCTCCCTATTACATGGGACTATAACATAACTGGCGAAATGTGGGTGTACTATTACACCTCTGCCTACCCCTTCGGGGAAATACAGGCGTGATGTTATGTTATGTCGTTTTTATTTGGCCTAATATTCAAATTCGATAGTCTAAGTAGCATGTGACCTTCAAAGTTCAAACGTCATCATCATCATCATTATTTCAGCCAAAAGACGTCCACTGCTGGACATAGGCCTCCCGCAAGTATCGCCACAATGACCGGTCCTGCGTTTTCCGCATCCAGCTGATTCCCGCAACCTTCACCAGGTCGTCGGTCCACCTTGTCGGCCCCCTGCCTACCCACGCTGCGCCTTCTAGTGCAACGTGGTCGCTCACAGTGGGCCTGATAATAAGGCTCAAAGTTACTCAAATTCAAACATGTAAGAATAAAATTCCACAACATTGATACCAACTTTACAACACGGACAGCTTGGTGAAGTAAAGTTTATCTTTTCCAACACAATATTTTATTTCCAAACGCGACAGCCCTACGCGTGACAGCTACGCTAGTTTCACTGCGGTTAGCTTTCTTTTTCATTGCCAGTTTCCAGTAAAAGTGCGGTCTTCAAACGTAGAATTTTTGTTTCTTTTTGTAAAAGCGTTCGAGTGTGATTTATTGAAAATAAAACAAGAATCGTTCTGTCTGTACTTTATTAACGTAGATTGTAGAAATATTTTGTATTTAGGGTTGAAATGTGTTGAAAATTTAAAGAACAAAAATAAAGCAATAAATGATTGTGAATTATGAACCCCGTGGGATTAAACAATACTAAAAATGCTTTATTTTTAAAAGCGTGCCAAACATAGTTATAAAATGTTAACAGATATTTAACAAAACGTCTTGTATCTGTTGCTTACTAACACAGGAAGGAGACTCCGAGCACTAACTTGTAAAATTAGTTGTTTAAGCACAATATCACATAGTTCAGGAGACAGAGCTCCATTGTTATGAAACATATTTGGTTGCTAATAAACGATTTTTTTTTTTTTTTTTTTAATATACTATTTTGTAATTTACTTTTAATTGTCCAACTAACTAACATCTCTCCATGTAAAACCACAATCTTTTTAACACCTCGTTACTAAAACCACACCATTAAATTAACACAAAGTAAAGTTGATCGCACGTCCGTTGTAACACTAGAATTACGAAAATTGCCCTTACTGTTTACGAAATAAAGACGCTGTCAAGGTGAAACCGTTGCCACTGACATGCGTTTGACTGTAGTAACAATAATATGCTACAAAAACCAATGACGTCATATTTGCCTTCATATTACACTGTAGCGCGAGCTAAATCCGGTACCTCGTACGGCACTCAACGAACTCCTGGATCGTAATTCGAATTATGATATGTTGAGAGATGATTGGAAGAATATTCTGTTAGGATGCCTAAAGCATTGCGAGAGAGATTTATGAAAAATGTATAATTCACTACGTATTTTATGTGGCATTCCTCTATCTTTAATTACTGTTATAGATCCAAGACCGTTGTTATTAAAATTTAAAAAAATATTCGTCACATACAGGCCGTACGTACAGCACTGCGGATACGACACCACTCCCGCAGTTTTATCTGTTAAACAAACCAAGTTCCTGGATCAAGTTCCGTACATCAGGCGCTGATAAATCGTATGATTAATCCGTACAAACTCGATCAAACGAAATTAAGTTTTATCTTCATGGCAATTACGTTGAATTTAGATTTACTATCTACGTTTCGGGGATTTTGCCGAAGTGAATGTGGTTTGTCTGGTTATTTTTGTTTTAAATCGCTTTCGGATTCCAGTTTCCGGTGAAATTTATTTCAGAGACGAAACGATTTTGATGGATCAATTGAAGCAGATATAACTCATAGAACAACATCTGGCTGGAACAAGTGGTGTATGCTTTCAGGAGTACTGTGTGATGCTAAAATGCCAATTAAAACCAAAGGCAAAGTCTATAAAACAGCTGTTAGACCAGCACTGTTGTACGGAAGCGAAGTCTGGGCATCAAAAAAGACTCACGAACAGAAGCTCCATACAACAGAAATGCGTATGCTACGATGGGCGGGAGGAGTTACACTGAAAGACAAAGTGCGCAACGAACTCATAAGAGGTAGTTTTAGAGTCGCTCCTATAAATGAAAAACTCGCAGAATCCAGGCTGAGATGGTACGGTCAGTAACACGAAGACCAGATGACCACGTCGTGAAAAAGTGCCTTTCCATGGCTACAAAGAAAAGAGGGAGAGGAAGACCTCAAACCACCTGGATGACAAATATCCATAGGGATATGGAGAAGCTAGGCCTTAGGAAGGATGATGCCTACCAGCGAGAGAGATGGCGCCGCATGATTAGGAAAGCCGACCCCGAGTAACGGGAAAAGGCGAGGACAAAGAAGAAGAAGAAGACGAAACGATTTTGATATGTTTTGACGAAATACCTGACTGGGTTAGGTTGGCTGCTTTTCTATTTTCGTTTTCACGTTACACATTACATAACATCACGCCTGTATTTCCCCTAAGGGGTAAGCAGGGGTGTGTAATTCACCTACATTTCTTAACCGGGCACAAATCCAAACTCCGGGCTGCTACTGAGAATTTCCTAATGAAAAAAAAAACTCTTCCATACATTTTGCCTACTCAAATTGACTATTTTCACTTATTTTTTCATTTATTTTTCATAAAAATATTTACAGTAACTGCTGCCGAATTGCGTAACTCATTCGCGATCGCAATCAATAGGATTTCAATGTTCATTGCTTCGTGTGTTTTGACAATTCGTCTTATCGGCCACTATGTACCACGCAATGAATATTGTTATCATTTCAAAATGGAAGCTAATGTCAATGTCAATGCATTACACAATTATCCCACTGATCAATATACATGATACACACACTGTTTTTTATCCAGACGGTTAAAAAGTTACTGTAGGTATAAGTAACTAAAGTTCAAGTACCTTACTGCCACTAAATATATTTTTTAAACATCTCGTTATTTGGCCTTCTTGTTTGTAAACAAAAGCCTCCTAATTTTTACGCTTCTGAAATTGCTTCCCCTACTTAATCATTCCCCCGAACAAAACGAATTGAAGATGCTCTAGTCACTTAATCCGGAACTAAATTAGACGTACCTACTCGTAATGACGTCTCCTTTACTTCTCAAATCCCCAGAAAGTCCCCGAATCACACTTGATCCCGTATAAAACCCCACTTGTGACACCGAAACGAAATTTAACTCTAGTGAAAACTTTTAATTGAATTTACGTAACCGATGGGTACTTTTCTAATTAATTGACGCAACAAACTTTCCGTGAGCTCAACCAATCACACACATTGGGCCAATAAGATTACTTAATAATAAAATAAAATCAAATAATAATTTCTAAGTTATATAGGTTAAGGGCAATGTTAACATTTTATTATTTTTAACGAATGCGTAGCGAAATGTAAAATTGTAAATTGTGGAAAGAAAAAATCATGCTCGTGAGTAATTTTTTCGTTCCATTATAATTATCTTTAAAGTAAATATGTGTGAAAAGGAATTTGTTTAAAATTATAAGACTAAGACCCGTATTACAGAACGATCCTCAAGCGTTGATCACTGTTTAAAACTAGTTTTGAGTTGGGATTTAATTTTAAAACATTCCTTAAGCACAGATTCATTGATCACAGTTCAGCTGAATTTAGCTTTATTTTATACTGTCATGAGTTTCGGTATTTGAGCAAAAATTTCATCTGTAATCACTCAAGTGTGGTCGACAGCACGCTTGAGTACAGATTTCTTTGCAACTTCAGGCTATATTCGTATTTTATGTTGTTGAATTGAAGTGTGTAATTACCGTATTGGAATAAGACTGACGCTTGAGTAACGATTCTATGCTTAAGTAGTGATCATGTGATTAAAGATCAAACTGTACTTCAGAAACGATTTGTAATATAGACCTAAATTATATTGTTCTTCTATCGTGTCGACATGAGCTACATAATGATAACAGCTCATGTCGTGGTGTAAAGATTAGCCAGTCTGCAGGTTGTAGCGGGGCTGACTGCCCAGGGTGCGCCGGACGATCAATTAAATATCGTCACTCGTGGAGGCTCTTTTAATTTATTTTAAATTATATTATAACAGTTATTAAAAGACAGTTTGATATTTCTTAAAGTGTCTCACGTCGTTAAGTAATCAATTTAAAAATAACATCAATTCGAGAACCGATTAAGCACCGATACGATTTCCTTAAAGGAATTCGATTTAACGGTAAGTAATGTGAATCAGATACTCCATTTAGTTAATCTTAAAAGAAAATATTTAATATCAATTTGTTTTACAAGAAAAAATGTTAAAAGGAATTTATTCGAATCATTTTAACGAATTACGAACGTAGGCTTTTAGCAATTTGAGTTATCAATAAATACATTACTTGAGATGTTGTAAAATTACGTTCTTTTTTTCTTGAATCAGGAAATGTGACTGATCTTTTAAGTGTCCGTTTCATCTTTTAATCATATTTTACGTGCCAATACGTAGATGACTGATAATTATTTTAAATTTATGTACTCTGGAAGTAATTTATGGTCTGCATAGTGTTTTATTATCTTTCTTGTGTCTTAGTATTATATGTAATGGTCACCTTTCACGATGTTAAAAAAACTTGGTGTATAAATAAATAATAAAATAAAAAAGCCATTTATTCTACTACCAACTTACATTTTTCTTATAAATGTTTGGAGCATGCACATGATTAGAATTTGCCTTCTTAAATTATTATAAATTCTAATTAATAATAAGATTTAATAAATTAACTACAATTATAATTTTAAAGTCTAATTTTTTTTTTTTTGGAAATCCTTCAATTACCTTATTCCAAATACGAAATCCCACGGTATGATAAGATGTTTTACCAGGTATTCTCTTGCCGCAATGACAGCGCGATGCCTCCAAGCTACGTCACAATTAGTGTTGCCGTTGATTGATATATTCAATATACTTAAGGAGATTGCTGTTTATAATGAATATAAAATAAATTCCTAACTAGCCTAAATATTTGTTATCTCGTGTTATTCATCTAATTAGTTATTAAAGGAACGTTTATACAATTACTAGTTCAAAAGTGATTCTTTATAGAAGCAAGTAAATGAAAAAAATACATTTTACTCGGGTAATTTATTTTCATAAAGCGTGACACTTGTCAGTTTGATGTGCTGCCACACATCAAACTGACAAGTGTCACGCTAACAGCCCGCTATTGACTCCACGGCCGATGACGTAGTACGGAGGCAATCACGTGAGCTACCTGTCACCTGTGTTATTATACCCATATATACCATGCGATACCCCAGATGACAGATGTAAAAAATATTTAAGGTACTATTCTTT
Source organism: Asteroscopus sphinx (assembly GCA_949699075.1). NCBI lineage: Eukaryota > Metazoa > Arthropoda > Insecta > Lepidoptera > Noctuidae > Asteroscopus > Asteroscopus sphinx. The sequence goes on from OX453013.1 coordinate 22,767,848, forward strand.
ATTTCTATACTATTTGTATCATCATTTCATCATTTCAGCCGAAAGACGTCCACTACTGGACATAGGCCTCCCCCAATTAAGGGGGGATATGCCATAATCGCCACGCTTGGCAGGCGGGTTGGCGATCGCAATTGGTTGGTTAAATACTCAGAGAACGCTGCTGCCCATCCTCTGGTGAAAACCTTAGTCGCCTTTTACGACACCCATGAGAAGAGATAAGGGTGGTGCTATTCTTTAAGTCCGGCACCACACGGACTACACGGACTACTATACTATTTGTATACTATTACTATAAAGAAAAAATATTTATTTGCTTCAAAAGTGACGCACAAAAAAAAATTCAAGAACACAGAGCAAATACAGGTACAGAGCCAAGAAGTGTGGTAAGATATGCGTCCCATCCGCGCAAAACGGCCACCCGGTCAGTATATTGCTGTGCCTCATGCACGGAGCAAAGACACAGCGCTGGTTTTCAGTGACAGCCGGCAGTTCTATAATCAGAACACTAAAATCGACTCCGGAATCGCAGGATTTTTTTAAAAATTTTGATATTCAAAATGACAATTGCATAGTGCATAACACTAAATGAACCTATCCATCGTATGTATCCCAATAAAGCTGCTAAAGCCTCTAATTTGTTAAAGTGTATGCAGCCTGAAAATTAAGCCCGAAGCACGGGTTAAATTGGGACACCAAACAGCTTATAGTAAGCGAATGAGGTTAGCGTGTTACGAGTATGATTTTATGAAATGCTGCAATAACTATATTTTGTCATTAATAGTACATTACTGCATTGGAGGATGTCTTCAAGGTTCTGGACTGGAAGGGGCTAGGCATTAACATAAACGGCGAGTACATCACTCACCTTCGGTTTGCCGACGACATAGTAGACATGGCTGAGACCATGGAGGACCTTGGTACAATGCTCGATGACCTCAGTAGAGCTTCTGATAGAGTGGGTCTTAAAATGAATATGGACAAGACAAAGGTTATGTCAAATTCCCATATAGCACCAATTCCCGTAAAAATCGGAGAATCTATACTCGAAGTTGTTGACGATTATGTATATCTAGGACAAACTGTCCAGCTAGGTAAGTCCAACTTCGAGAAGGAGGTCAATCGTCGAATCCGACTCGGTTGGGCAACGTTCGGGAAGCTACGCAATATCTTCTCGTCCAAAATACCGCAGTGTCTCAAGACGAAAGTCTTTGACCAGTGTGTGTTGCCAGTAATTACTTACGGTACTGAAACGTGGTCGCTCACAATGGGCCTGATAAGAAGGCTCAAAGTCACTCTAAGGGCAATGGAGAGGGCTATGCTCGGAGAGTCCCTGCGTGATCGAATCAGAAATGAGGAGATTCGCAGGAGAACAAAAGTAACCGACATAGCCCGAAGAATTGCCAAACTTAAGTGGCAGTGGGCGGGGCACATTGCTCGCAGAACGGATGGCCGACGGGGCAGTAAAGTTCTGGAGTGGTGACCGCGTACTGGAAGGCGCAGCGTGGGTAGGCCCCCCACAAGGTGGACCGACGACCTGGTGAAGGTCGCGGGAATCCGCTGGATGCGGAAGGCACAGACCGGTCGTTGTGGCGATGCTTGGGGGAGGCCTATGTCCAGCAGTGGACGTCTTTCGGCTGAAATGATGATGATGATGATGATTGTCGAGGCCTGAAATGAAGCAATTGACGGTCAAGTAATATTGAAAGTACGAGGCGAAGCCGAGTACTTCCGAAGTGATTTTAAAAGGACGAGGCGCCAGCAGAGTCCTTTGTAACTAAATGAGGCCGTTAATTGCTATTTCGGCCAAGACTTGTATAGTACTTTTCTCTCATTTGCGAGGAAAAAATTAACAAAATAATTCAACAGTATCTACTTTTCATTCGCGTCAATTCATCCGCGCGCGGTGCTTGTTCTATTTTCAAAGTTCTGAAAAAAAAATGCGCATTCAGTCTTTATAATGATAAATATTTTGTACGTAAAAACACTCAATTTATGTGTGTACTTAAAAACCACGCTAGCATAATTTAAAAAAAATAAAAAACTTGCCAGCTATTTATATTATTGTCGTGTTGGATATTACTGGCCTGTTATTTCGTTGTGAACAGAAAAGAGCCGATTGTTTTTTTTTTGTTTGAATAATGAACCAATTTAAATTTAATTTTTAAAGCAAAGTACGTGTAAGTGGTTGAGCGGAGAACGCATTTTTGGAAAGTTATTGTTTATCGTTGAAAATTTCACGTTGTATTTGATGTTATGTTGTTTTAATTATTTATTTAAAGTAATTTAATGATAGGCCTCCCCCAAGCATCACCACAACGACCGGTCCTGTGCCTTCCGCATCCAGCGGATTCCCGCGACCTTCACCAGGTCGTCGGTCCAGCTTGTGGGGCGCCTACCCACGCTGCGCCTTCCAGTACGCGGTCGCCACTCCAGAACGATGGTGGCGATGCTTGGGGAAGGCCTATGTCCAGCAGTGGACGTCTTTCGACTGAAATGATGATGATGATGATGAATTTAATGATCTTCGTTGATTTTTTGTTTGGCGCCGACTCATAATTAGTTATTTACATTAGTTTAGTTAGGAAAAGACTAATAGCTTCATTTTATTACTCGCTTTTCAGTTTCTGTTTTCGTCGGTTCAATTCCAACTCCAGGTCTCCATTATGTTGTAGTGTCTAGAACTACATTTATGTGTTCCAAGTTTCAACAGAATCGATTAACAGGTAAGAATTCAGTGGGTGAACAAGCACTTATCCCCTGTTTTCCTATCCCTAGGGATGGATTTTGATTTTGAAATTTTAATGGGACTAACTTCGATATATATATCCCTATCCATTAAAAAAAGAATCATCAAAATCAAACTACTCTATAAATACGTGGTCATACATAAAAAAAAAAGATACGTGTCGAATTGAGAACCTTCTCCTTTTTTTTCGTCGGTTAAAAATCGGTTGACAAACAGAGGAGAAAATGGTACAGAACCGTTTTTTTCTTTGCCTATTTATTTAAAGATATGGATACAAGAAGTCTATTCCTGTATGTTTATTACACCTGTTTCTTTTATCCACTATTCTATCGGCATTTAAACTGTGTTATTTAATAAACAAAGTAAAATGGGAACATGCCACAGACTATTGTCACCATGAATGCCAGCTTGCAAAAATTCATAACTCAATTTTTCTAGCTAATTCTATTGTGATATCCGAATCAACGGATTGGTCTATTTCAATTGTTTTTTTGTTCTGAATAAATTGGAGTTGCAAAACATGCTGTTTTTATATTTCAGTCATACGGTAAACAATGTCTAAATCTATGTTCAAGTTTGCTTTATAAATATTGTTGTTAGTTAGAATCGAAAAAAAATCAGATAGTTATAAAGGAAATCTTTTTGGCGTGTTTGAGGTTTGTCCTATACAAAAAATAACGTTGTATATACCATTTAATTTTTGCATCATACCTTCCTCCATAAAACCCAATTCCTTAAAAATATAAGAATATTTTTTACTCACATTTCCAAAGAGCTTTACATCATTCAAGCAGGCTTAAGGGCAAGGTGGAAGTAGCGAAGTGATTTAATTATCTCGGCACACCGGATTAACTTCGCTTCTTTTGTTCCGACACTTAGGGAGGATGACATGACAACCCTGGCATAATTTAATGGAGATTTTGAATTGGCTGGAATTGTTTGACGCCTGTTTTTGCCTGTTCTTGGCTGTTCATGGCTGTTTTGAAGCATTGATGTAATAGTAGTAGAGCTCCTTTGTGAAAGAGCTTCTCCGGGGAATTACTACTTCCGTACCTACTTCTCCGCCAAATAGTGATGCTTACATTGCTGTGTTTCGGCCTGAAGAGTACGGGTGCCGGTGAAATTACAATCACATGAGACTTTTCCATCTTCATGTCTCAGTTTGGCGAACCGACTTGCGGTACCATTTAGACAATTGTCTAGGTGGTATTGTAGTTGCTATGGGCAAAGGTAACCGCGTAAAATCAGGCCTTTGGCTCGTTTAATCATACTATACAATAAAAAAAACCGGCCAAGAGCATGTCGGGCCATGGTCAGTATTCAGGTCTAATTACAAACGAATCAAATCGAATATTAATCATTGCTATTTTAATTTTTGCAAACAGCGCCACCTAGCGCTAAATTTAAGAAGTGTGTCATATATTGATATGACAAACTTCTTAAATTTAGCGCTAGGTGGCGCTGTTACTTTGTGTTATAAATATAACACAAAGTTTCTTTTTGTGATTTTTTAAAATAGAAAGTAACTAAAGGAGCATTATTTGCTAAGATCATTTTTATTTAAGGGTCAATGACCTATGAACTAGGACGTCTTAAGTATTTTTCAGTTTTCTCACTATAACTCAAAAAATTATAATCACATTATACTCGAAATAATTTTAAAAGAGAGTTTTTATAATAGTCTATCAGCGTGCAAGATTACAAGTTTCTACGTTGCATAGTTTGGAAATGGCAGGGGGGGACACATTGTAAGCCACTTTGGTTGGCTATATTTCACAGATGGTACACCTGATAAAAAAGGTGTGTATGAAACATTACCTTAATTTTGGTAGAACTATTCAATGATACCCCACACGAGGGGGTGCAGTAAAAAAAAAGTTTTCATCCCCATTTCACATGTATGGGCACCACCCCTAAAATACGTTATCAAGATTTTTTTATTCTTTTAAAATTGAGATCTATATCTAAACCATTTTTTAACAAAATTTCATTTACTTATGTTTATAACTGTAGAAGTTATTAAGCTGTAAAGGATTAGGACAGACGGACAGACGGACGGACATAACGAAACTTTAAGGGTTCCTTGTCCTTGTCCCTGACTACGGAACCCTAAAAACCTTGCGTACGCAGCAAAAAGTGTACTGTTTGTAACGTTTACGTACGCTATAACAAAACAATGCTTTTTGAAGTCACCATCTCAGTTATAAGGACTTTAAGTTCTTATAGCTGTTGTTGATACGCAGAAAAATGTTTTCATAAAAAAATTACATTCTGACAACCGATAATACTAATATATCCTTCTTTGGATTAGGACTGTGTTTTTCAAACTTTTCGAATTGTGAAGGAAAATATCGTGAGGAAACCTGCACAACTGAGAGTGCTTCATATAGTTCTCAATTGTGTGTGTAGTCCGCCAATAATAATTGGCTGACCTACTTAGCTTTTCATAACATAACATAACATCACGCATGTATTTCCCCGAAGGGGTAGGCAGTGGTGTATAGTACACCCACATTTCGCCAGTTGGTTTAGCTGTTTATAATGATGAAAAATGCACCTAAAGCCAACATTACCTACTGTTTTAAACCATAAGTCTTAAAACCAAATAAGTATTACAACTCAGATCTTCAGAAAGAAAAAAACTTAAGCGAATAATAGTACATTATGATACAAGTAAGCTAAGCTGGTCATTATACTTGAGGCTGGATTGCAGCCCGAGCCGAAGGTGAGGGCGTAATGAAGCCAAGAGTATAATGTGGTGTGTGTGTTGTGGCGATGCTTGGGGCAGGCCTTTGTCCAGCAGTGGACGTCTTTCAGCTGAGGTTTTTTTTATAATGATGAAATCAAATGTTTATTGATAATTTTTTTTACTAAAACAGTAGATTTATTCACAAAAGTGTTTAATTGTTTAGACATAAAAACTCTTTGCTGAGATTTAAACCAAGTTTAAAATCTTTGATTTAAACAAACTATAAAGTAAAAAGCACTAGTGCGATAAAGTAAAGTAAAAACATCGTGCTTTATAAGCTGCATTAGGAATCTAAAAGCGGTGCAATAAGAGCCACTTTACGAGCAAATGTGTTGAAAAACTTTTAAATCCCTATCTCTATTACATTCTTTCAGTCCGAGGCATTGGCATTGCACATTGGTACAAAATTTCTGGACCTCTCCGCCTAATTTCAAATTCATGACGCTGACCCATTCAGATGACCTTAAGATATCTGCTTCTAATGTACTCAGCAAATGAGTTCCGGAATTCCGGGGTTCTGTATTACCAAGTTCGGGTACGACAACACTAAGTGAATTGCGTTTGTCTGCACACAACGGTGACCACTTGATGTTAAGTGCTGACCTTTCTGTTAAATGTGGGTACTTACATAATGTACGTATGGTGTATTTATATGTGTATTGTTTTGAGAATTTTCGCGAAGTTAATAAGTAAAGCAAACAATTTCTCAAGTTTATTGAGAACTTGTTTGCGTAGTTCATTGATATGAAAAATAGGTAAAATGTCTTAGTTATAGATTCTTTTAGTTTTCTTTCAATACTGCAAAATGTACGAACAATATGTATGCTTTTAATTTTCGTTGTTTTAGGTTTTGCCCTTGCCAGTTTGACAACTGGTCTAACTTCCAAATGTCAGTATTACCCAGTATCTACTGGGTATCTATCTAAATTTTTCATCGAAAATAGATTTTCTTCAAAATAAATATTAGAAAAAAAAAAGTAGATTATGAGGTTTAATACATTTATTCTCACAAAGAACTTCTAGAGTTCACTTAACATGAGAAACATAAAATTGAAAATACAAAAAGATGGTTATTCAATGATCTTAAGAACTAGTGTTAAAAAAAAAATAGAAAATAAAAATAAATTATAATAGAAAATGGAATATGAATTAGGTTTTTTCATCAGGAAATTCTCAGTAGCAGCCCGGAGTATGGATTTGTGCCCGGTTAATGTCAATAGGCTCGCCCCCTATAACATGGGACTATAACATAACTGGCGAAATGTGGGTGTACTACATTATACCTCTGCCTACCCCTTCGGGGAAATACAGGCGTGATGTTATGTTGTTATGTTAGAATATGAATTGATTGATCTGACATCCGAATAATGTCAGGTCAGTCTAACAAAGACATTAGTATACTGGGTCACCAGATATAGGTAAAGATTTCTCAGGAAATTATGAACAGAACAGAACAGTTTGAACAGGGTGTTGTATAAATACAGTTTAACTTTGTCTATTATTGAAATGATGTTACACTCGAAAACATCCATAATCGCCTGAGAAATCTTCATTTATAACCTGCCACCTTGGATACTTATCTCTTTGTTAGTCTGTACGGAAAAACCATTATAAGCGGAACTGGCTTAATATGTAAGTTTCATAAAAGAAAGGCTCGGCTTATACTGGGTTTGTCACCATTGCTTGACTGTATTATTTTAAGATACGAGTATGTAATTTAATTCAACTTAGTTCATAACACCGAACACACTGTAATTTTATTAGACTTTACTTTTAAACTTGTTCTTGAGTTTTAAAACTTGGTTCCCAAAGTAAAAGTTACTAGTTTTAATCAGTTTATTTTCAGATAAGACTGAAAGAACATAATCAAAAGCCTAATTAAGTTTTCTGAAGTTTAGATATTTTGAATGTTATAAAATATATTTCATTTGTGTTTAATGAAATTATTTTATGATTTTATGTAGTGGTATTCAGATTTAAGTTTTGATCAAAATTACGGATGGACAGACGGACGGATGAACAGATGAACAGATGGCATAGGCAGAGTAATATGGTCCCGTTGGTACCCTTTGGGTACGGAATCCTAAAATAACCTTTTTTTTTTTCATTGGGGAATCCTCCTCCCGGGGAAAGCGGAGCCAGTGTCGGATTCTTACCGAATAAAACCACCACAATATTCCTCTAACTATATGGCCATTTTATATGGCCCACCGATGTACCTACGCAGATGACACAATTTAAATACGCAGGAAATTGGTTAACCAATCAGAAAACACCATAGCTGCGCGGCAAAAGTCTCAGCCGCTGCCGCTAGAGTAAGGAAGCGTGAGAGCGAAATAGAAAAAGACGTCACGGCAATCAATTTTAACACGTTATGGGCTTTGCATAAGGTTGATTATATTTTTTTATGTTTCGGTTGTTTTCGTCGCTCGTCTTTTCGTGTTTGCGCGAACGAAGATTTCCGACGCGCCTTATATTTTGTGTCGTACTGTAACTTTGACCGGGGCGTGGTAAACCCTGTATCCACCGACCACCCCCAAAAGGACCCGGCTCACTACTAGTGGGCGAGCGCCCTCTCACCGTGTGGCCTTGACATCAGCCGCACCCTCCTGCTGCCTAATTGCGTAACTCACTCGCGATCGCAATCATCTGGATTTCAATGTTCATTGCTCTGTGTGTTTTGACAATCCGTCATATTGACAACTACGTACCACGCAATGAATATTGCTGTAATTTCAAAATGAAAGCTAATGTCAAAGTGAATGCATTACACAATTACCCCACTGGTGTCGCACGCGGAACACAATGTACCACCGTCACGGAATGCGAATTTAACCTTGGAATGCACACCACTATTTCCTCTATCTCTCTGTATTTTAAATTGCTTTAATAATTCAAACTACTAACCTTCCTGAAAGATATTATTTTTTCCGCTCAGTAATAGTCACGCTTTTTCGGCGGAGATAAATTCGAGAAAATGTTTTTTCCTGTTTTCGTACGTGATCCGAATATACCTAGGGCCGTGAAAGATAATAAGATAGAAAAAATGAGCATGTATCAGAAAAAGTGTGTATTTTTTGTTCCGCTTCATAAGACCAGCGAGCTACGAAACGAAACTTGATGATGGTAATGTTCTGAAAGATGTGTCGTGAGAAGATAAAATTATTCATCAAAGAAGCAAAATAAACTTTTCTCCCACTTGCTCGGAAATTGGTTCATTATTTAAAAACAAAACCGGCCAAGTGTGAGTCGGACTCACGCAGTAAGGGTTCCCTACCACCCATCGGCCTGATACCCCCATAGAAACTGATTTAATTTACGAGAGTTTATCAAAAGACATCAACGAACTTACGTAAAATGTGAATTTTTGCATCTCTTTCTTCCGTAGGTACCACCACATATGTCTATGTTTGTCTTGTTTGTAGTATTTATTGCTAAACAACATAGTATGCACTATAATCACACCAAGTTTGACGCTGGTATGTTTTACCGTCTTGAAGATAGAACAGGAACAAAAACGTTGAAAAAAATGCATGTTTTTAAAGAGGTTTCTTGTACGGGGACCACCTTTGGTTTTAGACTTTTTTTTGTTTTTAGTATTTGTCGTGATACCCCTCATAGCAACACATATTCTGTGAAAATTTCAAATGGTTATCTATTACCGTTACAAAGATACAGCCCTGTGACAGACAGACGGACGGACGGACGGACGGACGGACGGACGGACGGACGGACGGACGGACGGACTGATGGATGGATGGACGGACGGGCGGACGGACGGACAGCGTAGCGAGAGTAATAGGGTCTCGTTTGCACCCTTTGGGTACGGAACCCTAAAAAAGGAAAAACTGACTTCAAAAATTATAAAATAATTTGTGTGAAACAGTTTAGGAAGTCGGTGCCAATTCTTTCCTAAATCAAAACAAATCAAAGGCAGCTACTTCCAAACTATTTAACACATTTTTTTTATTCTTTTTGATGTCGTTTTTTACTTTTTTTCAAGTTTGTTTTATTTTTATATTTTTAGTGGCATTAACAATTGCTGCGGCCCCCGATGATTTGTTGTCATCCATTGAAGAGTTCCCTTCTTTATCTCCGAAGATCTTCATCAGATGTTTATCCCAAGTTGTGCCACAACACGTGGTCCTCCGCCTTCCACATCTAGTCCCCCCAGCTACCTTCTGCAGGTTGTCGTTCCACCTGACTGATGAGCGTCCTACTCTGCGTTCGCCAATTTGCGGTCTCCACTAAAGGACTCGTCTGGTCCAACGCCCATCAGTCCTTCGGCAGACATGGCCAGCCCGCTGCTACTACAGTTTACTGATACTGCAAGCTATCAATCCAGTTCTTCTCTGGATAATCTTGTTACGGATGTTATCCTTCAAAGAAACTCCAATCATAGATCGCTCTAAATAAAAAATATTATTTTAATAGCTACAGTCGCTTGCATGACAGTGGTATCACTTGAATGAGGAAACCGCACTTACTGTTTACAAAATAAAGGCTCTGTCAATGTCAAACTGTTACCACTGATATGTGGTTGACCATACCTATTTGATTATTCAGGTCAAATACTTTTTTCCCTCAAGATTCTAGACAAGATAACTTTATCAAAGAAAGCATTCATGTTTAGAACATCGGAACGACAATAAAACAGAAAAGCCAAACTTTACTTTCAAAGAAAACATCGAAACTTGAACAATAAATACTTAAATCCATGGTTAGAAGTCGTGCATCTTCGTATCTCACGCCCCAGTGATTTCGTATAAGACGGCTAAATACGGTTTACCCATATCTCCTTTGGGATTCACCCGCTTTATTCCTTTACAAATTGGTTGGTTTATGCCGTTGTCAGTATGTGGTTTTAATTCGTAGAGGGATTTAGTTTCTTAATTAGAACAGGTTGCGCTGAATACAGGTTTATGTGAGAATCTGTGTTCTTGCTGAATAATTGCGAAGCTTAAGATGTATTCAGGGCGTGAAATGGTGTTAAGTTTGTACGGATATTTCATTGATTTATTATACAGCATGATTTTGATTCATTAGGAACCCTTTGAGAGGAAATGCGGGTGGTCTTTTTTCCATACAAATGCTCTCGACTGTTTTCTTTCTGGTTTATAAAATAAATATCAACTTTTTTGCCCTACGTTTTCGTTTATTTGGATAAATTATTTCTAGAAACCCTAAAAAAAACTCATAATTGCCTACTTAGACCGCTGTCTACAGAGGCCTAGTGTATAAATTGGACTACTATTCATGAAAAAGGAAAAACATAGCGACACAGTAAATATTCTTCTTATTGAATTTATGATTTTTTTATTTTAAATAGCTCCAGTTTCGGAGGAGAAAATAGTTGAGAACCAAACCTGGAATTATGACTTTTCTACTAAGTCTATTCAGTCGGTTCAGTAGTAGCAGCAGCAGTTGTCCTTATCACACTTATTCGAAGCCGAGCGTTCGCAAAGCGACAGCGATAGTTTCTTCAAACACCTAATTTTCAAAAGTCTCTCTGCCCACATTTCCTCTTAAGGGATGATTGTTCTCATCAATTTGAACAACTATTACTACGAGATCAACTCTGAAATTGTGAACTAAAAATTATGTGAACACAAACGTAGGATGTAGAGAACAGCTGATTTAGTTTAGCGATTTCAGGGTTTGTCCTATATTAAAAGTTGTTCAAAATAATGAGAACAATCATCCCTTGAAGGGTTGCTAATTCATTCAAAATCATACTGCATACTACAACCTATGCCCGCGGCTTCGCTTACATATAATTCGGTTTATCACGGAAAGACTTTATGACGTATCCTTCAAGAACAATTTATCTTCCCGGGATAAAAATAAGTCCTACGGTTAATCCAGGCTATGGTCTATCTGTGTGATAAATTTCATTCAAAGCCGTTTCAGCGTTATTGAAGGACAAACAATTAAACAAAGAACCATACTTTCGCAATTAAATAGTACAATCGTGGGACTATGGTAATACATATATTTATTATTTTTTATAGTATAGGATTACGAAACGAGCTAAAGGCCCACCTGGTGTTAAGCGGTAATTTTTGCCCATAACAACTGCAATACTATCTAGTTTGTCGCCTAAATGGTACCGCAACGTAATTTAATATTGAGACTATTACAAAATTAAAAATAAGGATTAGGTATCTAATATGTTTTACTTACTCTTATGATTGTTTGTTAAAAGTTCTTACATTTTATTTTATATTTCAATTTACTGATATTATTTTGCTTCTGATATTTACGAATTCATAATAATGAGATCGTTTTCAAGTAAAAATACGTTCTCAAGATGTGTTTTCCTGAAAATATAAAAAACTGAACATACCCCGAAAAGGTACAGGTAAATAAATAAATACGTAATTGCCTGCTATAGATTTCCACGTAAGTTTCTACATAAGCCCACTAAACAGATTCAAACTACGGGATTAAGGTTCAAGGTCAGGTAGAGGACGGTAGCCATTAATCTTCCTTCTCTCGCCCCTTACAAGACTTGAGATAGATGTACGTCGTGTGATAACCGTTTTTAGGGTTCCGTAGTCCTACAAGGAACCCTTATAGTTTCATCATGTCCGTCCGTCTGTCCATCTGTCCTAATCCTTTACAGCTTAATAACTTTTACAGTTATAAACATAAGTAAATGAAATTTTGTTAAAAAATGGTTTGGATATAGATCTCAATTTAAAAAAAAAAAAAAAATCTTGATAACGTATTTTAGGGGTGGCGCCCATACATGTGAAATGGGGATGAAATATTTTTTTCGCTGCACCCCCTCGTGTGGGGTATCATTGAATAGGTCTACTAAAATGAAGGTAATGTTTCATTTTTTTTTTTTTATCAGGTATACCATCTGCGAAATACAGTTCACCAAAATGGCTTGCAATGTGTCCCCCCCATGCCATTTCTAAACTATGCAACGTAGAAATTTATAGTATTCCACAGTGATAGACCTTTATAAAAACTCTCTTTTAAAATTATTTTGATTATAATGTGATTATAATTTTTTGAGTTATAGTGAGAAAACTGAAAAATACTTAAGACGTCCTAGTTCATAGGTCATTGACCTTACAGAAAAATGATCTTAGCAAATAATGCTCCTTTAGTTACTTTCTATTTAAAAAAATCTTAAAAAGAAACTTTGTGTTATACTGATATGACACACTTCTTAAATTTAGCGCTAGGTGGCGCTGTTTGCAAAATCTAAAATAGCAATGATTAATATTCGATTTGATTCGTTTGTAATAAGACCTACTTAAGGAACCCTATAATACTGAGCATGGCCCGACATGCTTTTAGCCGGTTTTTTTTATTATACGGGAGTACAATGGTTTTAATTAGAAATAAAGTTAAAGATTTTCTTCATTTCGCTTTTATAATTTATTACTTTAAGAAAGTAGGCTAATTAAACAAGTTTTTAACTATTTAGCCGACTCTCGTAGCTTTGCTTCCATAAAATGTAGATAATAAGTGTTAGAAGTGTAAACTTAAAATAATAAAAACCCCGACACAACCCATTTAATCATCCATTCTTTACACTTATTCGCCACAACCGATACTACATCGTATACCAAAATTTCATATCGATTGGGTGAGTCAAAGTAGCTTACAAGCCCCCGCCAATTTATTCTAAATTCTCTTTCCTGCTCCATCAACAGACATGATGATCATCATCTATCTGAAACCTATTCACTCTTCTTCTTCTATCGTGTATCTTCTAGACATGAGCTACATAATGATTATAGCTCATGCCGTGGCGAAAAGATCAGCTAGTCAGCAGGTTGGTAGTGCGCTGGACGATCAATTAAATATCGTCCCTCGTGGAGGCTCTTTTAATGCACCTATTCACTGAAACCATTCCAATGAGCCCTAACAGATACCTCTGCTGTAAGTTGGTGAGGAGTTGGGTATCCTGCAGATTCCAGGTGATACTGCAGCATCAGGCTAAGGTTACCATGTTCTTGCAATGTTATTAAAGTCACAGGATATCAAATTTCGAATCGATCAGACCTGTGGAAGTTGCTCAAATCCCTTCATCAACTAGAAAAGAACTGATGATCTTCAAACGGCTGAACAGATAAGAACACTATTGATCAAATAACCTTTCAAACAAAAAAAAAAAAACTATATCAAAATCGGTTCATCCATTTGGGAGCTACGATGCCACAGACAGACACACAGATACACACGTTAAACACCCCTCTGTTTGCATCGGGGGTTAAAAAATACGCTGTTTTGTTGATCCAGAACATGATCTATCTGTGTGCCACGTTTAATCCAAATACGTTCAGCTGTTTCAGCGTGATTAAAGGACAAACAAACATCCATACTTTCGCATTTATAATAAATAAAAAAACAATGCTAACCAATAAAAATGGTAGTTACAAATTTAATGGTAACCCACAGACAAAGTAAAAATATAGACGAAATGCTGCGAACAATCATGGGAAGCCAAAAAGAACTATGCTTCTTCGTTTACAACCAGCGCTCACGCACACACTATGCACCTGAAGGATATTTGCTTTCGCGATACTTACTGGACGATGCCGCGACATGTGTACAGAGAGGGGTGAGCACGGTTTGAGGTGCATGTATGTCAGTGAGCGCTGGTTGTACACGAAGGAGCATAGTTCTTTTTGGCTTCACTATATTGTTCACAGCACTTCATCAATATTTTTTACTATGTCAGTGTGGTCACCATAAAAAATTATTGCCATTTAGTATGTGACATGTTTTAAGTACCTACTACATTTTTGTCTACAATGTCACATTTTAAACAAAACTTAAGTTTTAATTTATCCTCATCATATCAAAATATAATTACTTATTTAAGAATTTCTTTACATCATCATCAGCCAATTACTGTCCCACTTGTGGGCACGGGCCTCATCTCAGAATGAGAAGGTTAAGGCCTTAGTCTACCACGCTGGCCTAGTGCGGGTTGGCGGACTACACACACCATCGAGAACTTTATGGAGCACTCTCAGGTGTGCAGGTTTCCTCACGATGTTTTCCTTAACCGTTAAAGCAAGTGATCATCAAAGTTTTATTCACGCATGAATTCGAAAAGTCAGTAGTGCGGGCCGGGTTTAAACTCACGCAAAACAGTTATTTACATAGATTATTTATTTACGAACTTCAATCTTATTAATACATAAACATACAAGTATACAGAACAAAACAAACAGATTGCTACGATCGTTAGCTACGAACAAATAATCTAATACAATATCGAACTAAAATATAAAATAACAAGAGTATCATCAATTATCAAGTAAAGCAGACAAGAAAGGATGCTTCGATAATAAATGAAACATTTCTTAGAAGAAGCTTTACAAGTAACAAGAGATCTTTCCTTAAGGGCCAAAGTACACACAATACTTTTAGCAACGGCGATTTTGCGACTGCATCGATGCTATATCGCGTTTTGGCGAGTTGTTGAGTTCGATCGCGTTGAAGAGATGACGTCATAAATCTTGAATTGCGCAAGCAGAGTATGACACACAGGTAGCGTAAATACAAGCACCCAACATCAACCGTCGGGCAGTAGCCTGTCAGGCGCAGACCCAGTCTGGTCGGTAGATTCTCCCTTTATGTTGGAGGAACATAATACTTCGTTCTTTCCTCAGCGGTATTAAAATCGCGCGTTTTAGCTACTGCATCGCGTTTTGACGACTAACTGCGTTGAGTTGTGTGTGAATTGAAGCGTTCGGACGTAGCATGGAGCTTCCGTAAAGATGCTAAAAGTAGCAAAGTCTGCTTCGGCCTTTATTTCATTTCATTTGTTTGGAAACAGGGGAAACAATGTAAGAAGATCATTAAATGAACAAAATAATAATGGGGAAAAGTAGCTGCGATGCTGTTCTGTTAAAATATAACGAAGTCGTTTATATTCTTAGCTTTTGAGGAAAAGAAAGGCTTATATTTTGTTGCGAGTTGAATAAAATAAGTCATGATGCCGAAATTTACCATCATCTTGAACTAAGTTTACGGGACTTGTCACGCACAATTAAATCAAAATATAACAAACATTTTGACTAACCTCGACGTTTCGGTCAAGTTGCATTGGCCGTGGTTACGAGCAGACTGAAGTATGTGGGTGTCATCGTCTTGAGCGGCGGGTGTTTTCTCGAACTACCCGCGGTTGGTTTTTCGTAACGTCGCTGTCCGTAACATGATGTGCTGAATCACGACACACAATGCTGACAGTTTCGGCGGACATACATGTAGACATACCACGACGCGAACACTTCTCGATTACCGGATTCCACGAGGAGGACAACCTATATCCATCTTTCCGATAGAAATTTTTATATTTCGTTATCTCAATCGCTTCTCGTACAATTCTGGGATATTAATGTCGATCAGTGGAGAGGATTTTCGGGTCGTGTAGCTCAATCCAATGGTTTGGTCCTGAATCGAGCAAATGTTCGGCTATGGCAGATTTGTCCACTTGACGGCGCCTTACCGCTGTTACCATCATCTTCCTGCCCAGCTGCCGAATTGCGTAACTCACTCGCGATCGCAATCACCTGGATTTTAATGTTCATTGCTCCGTGTGTTTTGACAATCCGTGTCATCGGCAACTACGTACCACGCAATGAATAATGTTTTAGATTCAAAATGAAAGCTAATGTCAAAGTGAATGCATTACGAAGGGTACGGGTGCCGGTGAAATTACAATCACATGAGACTTTCCATCTTAGTGTCTCAGTTTGGCGAACCGACTTGCGGTACCATTTAGGCAACAGCCTAGATGGTATCGCAGTTGTTACGGGCAAAGGTAACCGCTTAACATCAGGTGGGCCTTTAGCTCGTTTCGCCAACCTATACTATAAAAAAAAAAAACACAATTGCCCCACTGGTCCCAAATTACTTGGTGTCGGTGCAATACCTCTCCTTCTTCCATTTTTGCTTATCAGTTGTCATCCCTATATTTCACTCCCTATTCATCCATATCGTTCTTCACGCAATCCATCCATCTTTTCTTTGGTCTCCCTCTCCCTCTCCATCCATGAACATTCATATTCATCACCCTCTTATTATTTGATATTTTGTGATTTACGCTCAAAAATAAATATAAAAACGATATAAACAAATAATGGACATTCTTTTTTTCAAAATATTTCTGGTATCACAATAAAATACAACAAAAGCAGACATGAGTGCAGTGAACCGGAACCGAACATTCCACCATCACGTCATAACACCGTAGCGATCGTAGCACATGTAGTCACCTACGGCGTAGCACTGTGAAATAACATTTTCTGAACAGGTTTATCCTATAAAACGGGGTGAATATTTTTCTTTGTGAATTGATTTTTTTTAGTTATTTTTATATGGTGTTTTTAATAAGCGGGCCTCTTCTCCGAGATAAGGCCCGTGCCCAGCAGAGGGACAGTAATGGGCTGTTTATGTTATGTTTTTAATAAAATAAAAGTTAAGTGTTTATAATATTATTTTATAAAAAAAAATTATTCAATAAGAAAGATTAAAAACATTAGTATAATCCTCTTACTGCAATATTTTATAAACATTAGTGTTCTCCAAGCTTGGTTGAAAAACAATAGGGTGACTATTTTTTTTAAATTAGTTTTTATTAGAAATCTCGAAACTATTTCAAATAAGCAACAGTGAAAAAACCAATAAAATATTTAATAAAATGTCCAAGTTATAAGTGATTTAAACTTGTTCACTAGATAAAGAAGACACTATTAAAGAATGACGTCACCGTACAAAATATTTATAGTAACTTTACATCTCTCTGAAAAATGCCCGTTTCGCACGACAAGGACAGAAAATCAATCAATCAACTCAGCCTATCGCAGTCCACTGCTGGACATACGCCTCTCCCAAGTTGCGCCAAGGACAGAAAATGCCCCTTCCAAAAACTTAAAAAGCGTGTATCTCTCCCATTTTTTCATGGATTTTGTTTATTCTTTCTACAAAGTTGTCCTTTCTGTACCTTTATTTAAAAAATATAAAAATTTTGGTATTTTTTAAAAGTAGTCAACTACCGGATTGAAGAAATAAACTTCTCTCTCCAATTCCAATTTCGAAGTTTTTGGGGTCAGCTTCCAGTCTAAACAGATGCGGCTGAACATCAGTATTTTACACGAAGCGACTGCCACCAGACCCCGGCAACCAGCAATAGGTACTGACATCCTACAGTAAGACCAATTGTCTGACTTTCGGACTACTTGTTCATGTGGCAACAGGGACCGACAGCTTAAGAGAAAATTCGGGCAGAGAGACTTTTCAAAATTAGGTATTTGAAGAAACTATCGCTGTCGCTTTGCGAGCGTTTGGCCTCAAATAAGAGTGATAAGGACAACTGCAGCTCCAACTGAATAGTCTTAATATTTTTTTTATAATATTTTGATGTTTGGCTCTCGACAATTTTCAAAGATATTTCATAAAATGAATAAAAAGAATAGGTATTGTGTAGAGTTTGTTAGGGCTTCTAGAAATAATATATCAAACAAAAACGAAAACATACAAGCATAAAAAAAGTTAATATATATATAATTGACTGTAAAAAATCATTGCTCTAGGGCATTTGTATGAAGAAAAGACCACCCGCTTTTTCGGCACACTCATGTCCTTTTTGAGGCACAGAGGGGTCTCGATGTCTCCAATAACTGATCGCTGATAGAGCAGCTTAACCTAGCAGATTTTATAATCCACGTGGTTATAACTTTACTATGCCACGATCCCCTTAATTAAGTAAACAAACACTTCCTAAATCATCGTCATCACCATCATTGCAGCCTAAAGACGTCCTCTAATGGACACAGGCCTTCTCCAAATGCCATTATTTCTGAATACATACGTATTATCGCTACAATACATACGTATTATCGCTACAATAATGAACTTCGAACAATATTCGTTACCATTGTGCAGCTTGCGTTTCCAATCTAAATTTTAATAAAACCTCCATATTCCTGAATAGCTTTCAACTTCAGTAACAGCTTTCGAAGTCAATGGCAGAAAAGTTGGAGCACCAATGACCACAATTTCTTCGCGACACACGAACGAAGTTTCACGGTCTCATTTCTACTAAGTCCGCTTCAGAAAGCTATTATTGGCAACATCGTGCGTTCCAAATTGAAATACTTGGGTTTCTTGGAGTGTTGGAGAGTTTTGCTAAGCGTTGATAAGGTTGTGGTTCAAGAAAATTGATTGCGCGTGGTAAGGTTTTGGTGGAAAAGGAGTGGTAGGTAATTTTGAAGAAAATTTAATGTAAGAATTATTACCATGCATGTTTAAGTGTCAAATCATTCCAAAGATATTAGTCCTCTCAATGACGTAGGAAATCCTAGTTACGGGCTCAGGATAACTTATAATTATTTATTATTTTTAACGCATTTTACGCATGCGAACCGAAATCTAACGATTTTTAAATTGTGGAAAGAAAAAAATCGATCACGAGCAGGATTCGGAACAATGTTGTTAAGGAACAATGTTTCTTAATAAGATATCGCTGACGTCACCCAAAGACGTATAGTGGAGGATAATTTCGATACCACGAGCAGTGTTCACGGTAGCTTAGTGGCTAAAGCACTGGCTTACTGAGCCAGGAGTCGCAGGTTCGAATCCTGCTCGTGATCGATTTTTTTCTTTCCACAATTTAAAAATCGTTTATAATTATTGCTAAATTTTAGGTAAATAAACGTTATTACATAATATTATTAATTTTCTAAAATGAAGAAATTTTAACATTAAAATCTATGCCATTAAATGAGAGTAATAAATTCAAGTTGACCGTTAGTATTAAACGTGTATCATAATTATGTTAAACTAGTCTACTAGAAATGTCGTTTATCGCGCATCCCTCGAGAATTGGTCATCTTTCCGGGATAAAAAGTAGCCTATATGTTAATCCGGGTTATGTTCTATCTGTATGCCAAATTTCATTAAAATCCATACAGTAGTTTTTGCGTGAATGAGTAAAAAACATCCATACATCCTCACAAACTTTCACGTTTATAATATTAGTAGGAAGTAGGATAAATTCCAAGCAGTAACGTAAAAATAGATAAAGATGAAATTTGAAATGAAAATAATCTACTATTTTTTATACAACAAGTGAAAAAAAGGGAATTTAATTCGAGGGACTAAGTTGGATTCCAAGTGCAGCGAAGGATTCTAAGTTTGAAAAATAAAATCCTGAGCGGAGCGAGGGATATAAGGACCGAGATGAAATATTTTTTCACGAGTTGTGTACTCTACTTTTACCATTTACTGCGAGAAAATAAATAGTGATATATAGCATGACCGGGTGAATGAGAGACATATTCATGAATATGGTAAGATATATATACAAATAAAGAAAAAAATATTCTACGACAAATCACGCGTAGGTATAGTAGTCAAAATGCTCGCGCAAGCTCTGACTGTTTAGGGGTTTGCTGTCTAGTACAAAAGGCAACGAGGGTGAAAATAGCCACCTATTGACAGTACCGTGGTAGGTGCATCACCTCATTGCATGAAATTTAGATTTGTAAGCGCGGAATAGTGTCCACAGAAATTAATGAAATGGATTATAAATTATTTCAAAAATTAAGGTACAGTTTTTTATAGGTACATATTTGGAACAAGAATCAAGACTAAACATCCTCCTTCAATAAGTCCCTCGTTCAACCAGCTAACCTGTTATATTTATATTTTCTTAATTTAAATTTGATAGCTCCATTCAGCCAGCCAGTACGTACGTTCAGCACGTTTTATTAATTTCTGGTACATAATTCATGCTTGTTCCAAATTCAAAATGTTTTTACTCACTTGTGAGAAAAATAGAGTTTTATTCACT
The DNA here is from genome assembly GCA_949699075.1 of Asteroscopus sphinx. NCBI lineage: Eukaryota > Metazoa > Arthropoda > Insecta > Lepidoptera > Noctuidae > Asteroscopus > Asteroscopus sphinx. The sequence goes on from OX453013.1 coordinate 22,788,173, forward strand.
GTTATCGATGAATAAAATGCCCTTTTTCGAGTGGCAATGGTAAAAAAAAGTTATTAACCAGAAAGAAAACAGTCGTGAGCGTTTGTATAGAGAAAGACCACCCGCATTTTCTCTTAAGTTTTTGGCGTCACCTACCGCGGAATATAATGAGACAGCCTTTCGTTTTGTAATTAATTCTGTGCACGTCATGCCCTGAAAGTACAATACTTGTCACGTAGGGCATATAATACAGGCGTGATGTGTTTATTCATACTCCATACATACATACGTAAGTAGTTAATACTTACATTTTATTAGACTTGTAATTGGGGTTTCCAGAATTTTAATTAGCTAATTGCTGTTTAAAAAAAAAATCTCTACCGATCTAGAAATAGTTTTTAGTTGTATATGAATGAAGTTTTACTAACATGAATATTTCGGTTATGTCCGGTGCGGTAGCGTAGTCGAAATTTATAAAGGGGACATTTCCTGTCCTTGTTGCGCGAAACGGTCATTTTACTGAGTGGTATAATTACAATGATGTTAATTTGTTAAAACATCAGTGGCCAGGACTACTGTCTTTATCTAGTTACTAAACAACTTTGAAACGCTTGTAACTTGGACATTATTCAAAACTAATATCGCTTGTGGTAGCAATTTGACCAATTGTGTAAGTTAAGTAGCGTTTTGTATGGAGGAATCATGTATGTACCTACTATTTCAATGATATTTAATACTTTTAAATATAATTGGTGTGTTTTCTTTATTTTACCTGCCTACACACAGGATATTTTTTCTGCATATCTATGGCACAGTACATTTTGAACATACTTTCAAATGATATAAGTTATATTTATCCCCTCATTTTATAATAAATGCAAAAACAAAACGAACGGCAACATTCGATGTTCACGTATTACTATACAGTGTGTCTTTATAAAGTGCACATACAATATTGGGTTAAACATAAAATTACATAACAGTACGCCTGCATTTCCCCGAAGGGGTAGGCAGAGGTGTATAGTAACACCCACATTTTGCCAGTTTTTTATAGTCCCATGTAATAGGGGGCGAGTCTATTGCCATTAACTGAAAAACCCAAAAACACTGCCCGACCTGGGAAAAAGACACATAACATAACACCCTTTAAAACCAGTTATCGAGTTACACAGGTGGAGGTATTATACAGTTACTTCTTCTTCTTCTCCGTGTCGACGGTACAAAAATTTACTGATTAGAAATTTGCCACGTCTTGTGCGTTGTCTGTGGCATCGATAAGGTCACTCAATGTGCAAGTGCTTGGACACAAGGAGCAGCATAGCAAGTGTGACATTGATTGAGGATCAATGCCACACATGCAGGCTGTAGCTGTTTGGTCTATATAGCCCCACTTTCTCATGTACAGAATTCGATTATCACTTTCTTTAACGGTGAAGGAAAACATTGTGAGGAAACCTGCACACTAGAAGCAATCTCTAGTGTACAGTTTTCAATGATATGACGTGTAGTCCGCCAACCCGCACTAGGCCAGCGTGGTAGACTAAGGCCTTAGCCTGCTCTTACTGAGAAGAAGCCCGTGCCCAGCACTGAGACAGTAATGGGCTGGTTATGTATGTATGTTTTTGGGCAAGCGTGTGTCATCGTCGACCGCACCATCGCTTAACATCAGGTGAGGTGGCGATCAAACGCAAACCCATTTGATATAAAAAAAAATGTATGGATATAAATATTGTAATTTAATGTTCATTCCGCCAAAATTGTTCGTCAACACACAATACACAACAACACAAAACACACAAATAACAATAAATATTGTAACTCATAATTAGTATGTGATGGATTTCTGCGAAATAACACCTGATTCCATTATTTAACAGCCTTTAAATTAAATACCCTACTGTAGCTTGCGCTATATTAGGACGCCCGGCTCGAATGACTAGATGTATCAACTGACCGATGTTATGATGGAACTGAGTAATGAAGGTAGGTTGCAGTAAGCTGTATATTTCCAAGCTTTTAGCCATCCGGTACACACTCTGCCTACTCACGACGTGATCTATCACTGTTAGAGACCTAACGATGATTAGTGCATACTGTGGAAGCTAGTCTGTGCTTCCACACACACAAATGCTTTTTACTTTGTATTTGTCTATTCTTGTGTGTGTAGTTTAGTTACCTTTTGAGTTAATGAGTCAACAGTTACTGTTGTAAAAGTTGAAGAATGAATCAATTATACTTTAATATTGGACATCAAAACCGGAAAAGTACGAGTCACACTCGTGCACTAAGGGTGTCGTACCATTTTTTTTTTTTGGATTTTTCTATGATTTCAAATGGCTATCTATTATAATTAATCTGTGTTTAAAGAAATCGTTAAATATATAAATAAAATATAGTTAAAAATAAACAGCCCTGGGAAAGTCAGACAGACGGACGAAAAGACGGTGTAAGGTATAATAGGATCCTGTTGGCACCGATTGGGTAAGGAATCCTAAAAAAGTCAAATTAAAGATCCTGGCCGATCGCACCAGATAGGAACATCGCAAAACTGAAGAAAAATACACAAAATCACCTACAAACTACCTAATACCTACACAGTTCAAACTCCAGAAAGACTACTAAAGCCAGTAGCAAAAAATCAAAGTCATAACTAAAACAATTGAAAAGAAAGTAGAAAAAGTTCCTTCAAAACGTTCCAAAGGGGACTGAGAGTTTTTCTCTTCCAGTACTTATGAGATATAATAACTCTTACCTTTTAATAGTGTCTGCTTCATTTAAGTGTTCGGTTGGCAAAAGAACTGGGAAACTGGGAGTTTCTTCGACGACCATTTGGAAATGCTCCAAAAGCTTTTATAGTTGGGATCGAAGTTGCTTTAAATTAAGTGTAAGACATGCTATTTATTATTATGTCTTAAGACAGATATTGCCTGGTCGCAAAGGATGGAGCTTGCGGAAAAGTATTTTTAGCTAGAAGTGGAACTATTTTTGGAGCGAAGTACTCCTAAACGGAGTGCACGAGATAAGTTTAACTGCTACATTATGAGGTTTTCTCAGATTTAGGTCCTCGCCGTGCGATTTCTAAGTAGCACAATTTGCTAAGGTATTAGACGTGTATTTTGTTTACCAAGGAGTACTGGCAGTAAGGAATCCTGATTTTCATGGTGAAGAAATGTGTGCTCATATTAGTATAATAATAAAACAATACATATTTGGGTCATTTTTTACACAGCACCATCTAGTCCCAAACTAAGCAAAGCTTGTACTATGGGTACTAGACAATGGATATAATACTTTTATACTTTTTTTGTGAATACATACTTATAATACATAAGGAACACCCAGACCAACACAAACACTTATGTTCATTACACAAATATTTGTGTCCTGTGGGAATCGAACCCACGGCCTCGTGATTAGCAGTCCGACACTCGAACCACTAGACCACAGACGTCATGGTATTTTGGAAATTACATACATACCAGGCCCCTCAGAAAGTATTGCGAAAAAAAGTTTTTATATATGGGAGACTGGCCAGTTATAATGTTTTTCGAAAATATGATTATTTATAAGTAAAAATAAGTAAGTTCCAATTTCAAAATTTCCCTCCACATTTTTTGCGAGTTAATTCAAAGTATTGTGTCTCACTGAAATATGGATCTGCGCCGGGAACATTTTAGAGCTATGATTTTATACGATTTCAAGTGTCGCCTGAAACCGGATGAATCGTACGATAGACTTCAAATGGCATTCATGGATGAAGGCCCTTCCAAGGCAACCGTGTATCGTTGGTATAACGAATTCAAGCGCGGTCGACCAACTTTGGGGGATGACGAAAGAAGCGGTCGCCCTTTGACGGCTGTTACCGAAGAAAACGTGCTAGCAGTGAAAAATTTAATCCAAGACAATAGGCGAATTACATATCAGGAGATTCAACACATATTGAAGATTGGATCGGGAAGCGTTCACGAGATTCCACACAGCCATCTTCGCGTGAGGAGGATAGTATCACGCTGGGTGCCGCACAACCTCACCGATGCTCAGAAGCAGGCCCGGGTGGAATGGTGCCGTGATATGCTTAACAAATTTGGAGCAGGCTCGTCTCGGCGTGTTTACGACATCGTTACAGGTGATGAGTCCTGGATTTATCAATACGACCCAGAAACCAAGCGCCAGTCGACTGTTTGGGTGTTTCAAAATGAGCCAACGCCTACCAAAGTGAAGCGATCTAGAAGCGGGGGTAAGATTTTGATCGCTAGCTTTTTTAATTTGACTGGCCACTTGGTATCAATTCCCTTACGGGATCAAAGAAGCATTAATGCCGAATGGTATACTACCAAATGTTTGCCAGAAGTTTTCTCTGTTATAAGCAACAAGCGACCAAACACAGGGCTCCGCGGGCTACTGCTCCACCACGACAATGCACCTGCGCACACCGCACTCAAAACGAGGGACTTCCTGGACAGCACGCCAGTCAAACTCCTGGGTCACCCTCCTTACAGCCCTGATCTAGCACCGTGTGACTTCTTTTTATTCCCAAAAATAAAAAATCAGCTCAAAGGGATACAATTTTCGTCGCCGGAACATGCGCTGGCTGCGTTCGAGCAGGCTGTAAACGAGGTGTCTGCGGCGGACTGGAAAAAGTGTTTTGAAAACTGGTTTAGGCGCATGAATCTTTGTATAGAGGCTGGTGGAAAGTACTTTGAAAAGATTTGATAAAAATATATGTACGTATAGAACAATTTTTTTTAGTTTCGCAAAACTTTCTGAGTGTCCCACGTACATACATAACCAGCCCATTACTGTCCCACTGCTGGTCTCAGTATGTTCTCATACTAACCTTCTGGGTTTTTTTTTTTTGGAAATTGTTGCATTACAATTACATGATAAAATTAGTAGATGCTTGCATTGTTGTGTTTTGTCGTGAAGGGTACGGGTGCCGGTGAAATCACAATCACATGAGACTTTCCATCTTTATGTCTCAGTTTGGCGAACCGACTTGCGGTACCATTCAGGCAACAGCCTAGGTGGTATTGCAGTTGTTATGGGCAAAGGTAACCGCTTAACACCAGGTGGGCCTTTAGCTCGCTTCGCCATCCTATATTTAAAAAAAAAACCGGCCAAGTGTATCTTCTACCTAATATCTATACGACTTTGTATTAACTGCAAAGTTAGTCGAGTCGGTTAAGAAACACTGTTTCTTAATAAGATATCGCTGACGTCACCCAAAGATGTACCAAGTAGATGAGAATTTCGTTACCACGAGCAGTGTTCACGGTAGCTTAGTGGCTAAAGCACTGGTGTACCGAGCCAGGAGTCGCAGGTTCGAATCCTGCTCGTGAGCGATTTTTTCTTTCCACAATTTAAATCGTTAGATTTCGCTTCGCATGCGTAAATGCGTTAAAAATAATAAAATAACAAGTAGAATTACTCCAAAAGTCACTATACAATATTTTTTACATTTACCTTTTAACTTCTGTCCAAATTATTTTCCCAACACCCAATTACGTAACTTCTCTCCGACTCCAAAGACAATTCAAGGAAACACCAACAAGCGAACACTGTTCAAGACTGGTACTAATAGCGCTGTCAGAATTCCAGTAGCAAAAAGTTGATCACTTATGTCATACACATTGTATTGTGGCGCGAAACTTTTATAAATGTACACGTCATTCACACGAGGCGAATAACGCGTGATTATCGCAAATGAGGCCTTTTGTTCTGTGAATTCATGTTTTTTTATTTTGACTTTTTTGTGTCATGTGTTCCAGGATGAGTTATGCCTCTCCTGGATTTACGAAACAGGACATATTTTTATTCACCTTTTCCACTTTTAATATTCCCGAAAGTCTCTTGAATGCTTTTGATACTCTCAACTGATAGCAAATAAAGGCATGGTCAGCAATCATCAACATATCAATTTAGCCTATCGCAGTCCACTGATGGACATAGATTCTTCCAAGTTGCGCCACAACATCATAGAATATATACCTACTAACGACAAGAAGCACTTAAGCATGTGTGCTCGTAAAATTGCTCGCGGCTATGTGTGCGTGTCAGGGTGAGCGCGGGGGCCGTGCGTGGTGCGCGGCGTGTGGAACGGGCAGTCTCTCGGCTGCCCCAGCCAATATAATAGTATAGCATGTAAACGTGCTCCCTCAAGGTCACCGGCGAGCGAGCTCACACGTACAGGGTAGTGTCACCGCTATGACAACACTCAATCTCCACCAGTCCCCCTGCTACCTTTTCTAGGTCGTCAATCCACCTGGCTGTGGGCGCCCTACTTGCTGATTCGTGGTCTCCACTCAATGACTCTTCTGCTTTACGGCCATCGGTCCTTCGACGGACATGGGTAGCCCACTGCCACTTCAGCTTACTGATCCTACAAGCTATGTCGGTCACTCCGGTTCTTCTAAGAATATTCTCAAGGATGTGGTCAGCGATAGGTTATGATTATTTAAAGGTCATCCATTTCGTGCTTGAGTAATTTGCACATACGTTAAACAAGTAATACATTAATTTAAGCGTCGCATCATTATGACCCTCGTTTCTGTGTTTATATTTAATTCTTCAAATAAGCAAACTTTAGCACTTTATTCTAGATTTCAAAAGCACATCTAATGTCCACGATGATGCTCACTTAAATGTCATGCTTATGGTGGCCCGACACTAAGAGTCGATAAGTTCCCTTTAATATGGTTGAGCATAGCGATGGCTGATGCTCACGTCATGCTCGTGAATGGGTGACGTCTCTCAGGACTGGTCAGCTCCTAAATACTATGGCAACTTGTGTATTTGGCACTTGTCATTGTTAATCTAGCTTGCTTATTTTTAACGTTAATCTACATTATTCTGACATTATTTGACTGCATTTGTTATTATTGATCAATTATTTAAAAAAAGGAAAATCCATGAGTTTCATACCCCGGTTCTTCTTCATAGGTCCACCATTTGGAATCCTAAAACTAGAATCAATCTCTCAAAAGCACCTCTATTTTAAATAAAAATAATTTGAATTTGGAAGAGTTTAAGGTGAATGCTACAGGGTAGCCCGCGAAATTCAAATTTTATGGCGTTTTTTCCAAATTGTAGCTTTATTTCACGTTGTATATCGGTCAAAGTATGATTGGCGGAAATAATAACAATATATCTAAGGAATAACACTCATGAAAAATATTAAGCTAGCTCTATAAGCTCTACAAGCTTGAAAATCGATACCTTGATCGTAAATTAATATTATCGAGCTAGTACAGCTTATAGAGCTAGGTTAATATTTTTCATGAGTATAATTCAGTAGATATATTGTTATTATTTCCGCTAATCATATTTTGATCCGAAATAAAGCTACAATTAGCAAAAAACGACAAAAAAATTGAATTTCGCGGGCTACCCTGTAGCATTCACCTTAACTAGTTTTTGATTATTATTTATCTTATATTTCCTTTGTTACAGGTTACGGCATCATTCCTCTCAAGATACCGCCATCGCCAGCCACTCATTGTACGCTGCACACTACTGTTGGCTGCGTTGGTAATGACGAATGTACTGCTAAGAGTCACAGTGTCATCCGACTACTTGGTCCAGTGAGGGACGTCATTGTACGACCAGCCCGACATCATTACCGGCCTGGTGAGACAAGTAAGTACATACAAAATGAAAACAACATTATATTGAAACTTTTCGAGAAAGAAAATACCTCGTGAGTGTTTAATTAGTAGGTACCTACGTCTCGATTTAAATTCTTGTTACGTTAAATATTAAACCGTATTCTGAAGAAAAAAATACAGATTCAATTAAAATTTTCTTTCTGTAAAAACTCGATAAAAGAACAGAAACATCGTATAACATTATGAAATTAAATAAGTAAGGTATTAAGTAAGGTTTAAAAGAACTATTGCATAAGTAAGGTTTGATAGAAGTATTACATAGGAAAGGTTTAAAATAAGAGTGAAAATACAGTGGGGTAATTGTGTAATGCATTCACTTTGACATTAGCTTTCATTTTGATAATACAACAATATTCATTGCGTGGTACGTAGTTGCCAATAAAATGGATGGTCAAAACACACGGAGCAATGAACTTTAAAATCCATATGATTGCAATCGCGAGTGAGTTACACAATTCGGCAGGGTCGTTATATTTTTATCACGAGTGTGTAAAGTTGAACAGGGCTGCCCGGCTGCCCCTTATTAGCTGACAGAAACACGGGAAATTGATCAAAATATGTCAAAATACATCCATTTATGGATCAAATTTGGAAGTCTTAAATATATCAATAATAGGTAGGGCTACAAAAGCTTACTACTTATCTACCTGGGCTACCTAGGCTGCAAAATTCGATTTGGTAATTGAATGATCCTCAATATGACTCAAACGACTTAATTTTCTTCTGTTTTTAACAACATTAATTCGGTGCGAGAGTAAATAAAATTTACGGCTACCTTTAATTATGCGCCCTTCATAAAAATCCATTACATATTCATATTTAGTCTTTCAACATTAAATTCGTAAAAACTCGTAAAATCTTTCCCCGACTCTCATTTCAAAATTTTCCTTTCCAAATATACGTTGTTAATACTTTGGGCATTTTTCCTCCATAAAACAGACAGTACAAATGAGTTTTGTTTTATTTTAAAGTTTACAGTCCATAAAATGGCGGGGAGAACTTGGACGGTCGTGCGAAATTTAATGGAATTAACGCTTAGCTTGTACCAATAAACTCTTAAAACTTCAATTTTATACAACGGGAAGGAATGACGGCTTATTTTGGGAAGCCTTAATATTTGAGTCATCATCCTCTTCGCCTTTTCCCCACTATGTTGGGTTGACTGTCAAACCAGATGCGGCTGAACATCAGTATTTTTCACGGAGCGACTGCCACCAGACTCCCGCAACCCATTTACCGGGTATTACCGACATCCTGGATGTGGACACTGACAGTTGGGCTAGTCCATAAATTCAAAGTCACTCAGCGAGTTATGGAGCGAGCTATGCTTGAGTTTCTTTGAAGGATAAAATCCGTAACCAGATTATCCGGAGCGACCGACATAGCTGGACCGACGACTTGAAAAACGTGGCTGGGGGGGACTGGATGCGGAAGGCAGAGGACCGAGTGTTGTGGTGCAACTTGGGAGAGGCCTATGTCCAGCAGTGGACTGCGATAGGCTGAGTTGATGATGATGATGATGACCGACATAGCTTGTAGTATCAGTAAGCTGAAGAGGCAGTGGGCTAGCCATGTTTGTCGAAGGACCGACAGCCGCTGGAGCAGACAAGTCCTTGAGTGGAGACCGTGAATCGGCAAACGCAGCGTAGGGTGCCCCCCCAGGACCGACGACCTGAAAAAGCTGGCTGGGGGGACTGGATGGGGGACCGAGTGTTGTGGTGCATCTTGGGAGAGGCCTATTACTAGCAGTGAACTGCGATAGGCTGAGTTGATGTTGATGGCTGCTACCAGACCCCCGCAACCAAGTTACTGAGTAATACCGACATCCTTAGGTTAGACCAGTTGTCAGACTTTCGGGGTTCTGACTATCAGTAACGACTGCCATAAGTACATATTCTTAATAGCAACCAGGACCGACAGCTTAACGTGCTCTCCGAGGCATGGAGGGGTCTCAATGTGCAACGAAGCGGTCACCCATCCAAGAACCGACCGCAGTTAGCGTAGCTGAACCTTAGCTTAGCTTTATATTACCATAAAATGTGGTGAATAGGGAATTAGGGGTGAGTAGGGACTTAGGGGTGAATAGGGACAAAAGTAGGCAAGGATTCTAACATTTAAATAATATAGTTTGTTGCCCACAAAGATTTTAGAATGTTTACCAAATTATGGCAGAATATTTTTAAAGTCTTTGTAGGCAACAAACCTTATTGCAATGTTAAAATCCTCGCCCACTTTTGTCCCTATTCACCCCTTAGTCCCCCCTACCCCCTAAGTCCCTGTCTCTACCCTAAGTACCTACTATATTACAAATATTTCCACTCCCACCCAACACCTACAATTTAGTCAACACCACAAATCGATGCACTATTGACACATACCTACTGAGAGCACCTGACGTTTACACGTACCGATTCGTGCATTCAAACTCGTTGAGTATAAATCCGACTATTTATGTGTACACTTTCAATTGAAACGGCTAATGGAGGCGATGTAGGCTACGTTTATTGCCATCTGTTGGTTTAATGTGGAATCACATGATTGGTTTAGTGGTGAAATTTGTACCTATGTATAGTTTTACGATTAAATTACCAAGGATATAGAAAAATCAATATACAGCTGTACCCTGCTAGGCACTGGCCTCTATCCAAAATTAGAAAGCTTTTGGATTCCTCTTCACGATTCAGCCAGTGATATACTGAATACTAGATCTGTATCTGTTAAAAAGCCTTAACTTATTTCTGTTAAGATTCAGAAGATAAAATTGTATTTCCAGATTTAAAAAAAAAACAGTTTATCTACAATCGTCAACGCTATAGAAAACAATCAAAATGTATAGGAATGACTTAACTCAACGAATGACTTTTTCGTTGAGATATGTCATTCCCATACATTTTGATTATTTTCTTTAGCGTTGACGATTGTAGGTTGTCAACTTGGCTAGGGAGGAAGGTCAGATATTTGAATTTGAATTATTTTTATATGAAAACTAAATCAATTTACTCTGTATTTGCGTTATATCACTGGTGTTGTCTTTAATAGTAAACTAGAGTACTTACATATCTATAACAGTGAGACATGTTTTTAGTTTCTTTAACTACTAGCTTGTTTTTTTTTTGTATGTCCTTGTGTGAATTTGAGGAGTGAGGAACACGTTACGAGGAAAGTTTTGAGAATAAATGTGGATGGCTATGAGAAAAGAGGCAGGCCGAAGAAAACATGGATGGATTGTGTGAAAGTTGATATGAATAGAAAGAAAGTGAACACGGAGATGACGGCGATGATGAGAGATGTATGGAAGAAAAATACATGCTGCTCCGACCCCAAATAATTGTGATTAGGAAAATAGGATGATGATGTGCTTGTGTGAATTTAAATAAACAATATTTCATTCTTTCTTTCTATGTTCTAACAAGAATGGGTAATGCAAATGTTTTAGCTTATACTAAAAAAATCACTGTTAAGCTTAAACGCAAACATGATAAAATACGTGAATGACGTCAGGTATGTCTTGTTTATTCAGAAGATTTTCTCTTTTCGCTGATACAAAAATCTGCAAACGTTGACACAGATTACCATCGTTGTCACCCTAATTAGTGAAATCTCATTATATCGAAAATGCTTGAACATGACCATATCATCTCATTACCTACGAACGTTTTCGGGAGTATCTTCCTCATTTTGTTTTCCCGACAACCTCTCGAATATAATTATACGTTAGCAACATTTTTATGTTACTAATCATTGATAAAAAATTGTGACTGATTATACTCTCGAGAACAATGAATCCGGGTCACCAACATAAACCTTAATATCTCAGAAACCAAGAATGCTAGCTAATTAAAATAAAAAATAAAAAATAGGCCTATAAAGTAGTAAATAGTCTATTAAATGCTTTTTATTTGTACAAGCTCTCATTATTAGTTTCCGAGATGTTAAAGTTTTGTTAGTGACCCGGATTAATTGCTCCCGAGAAAATTTCTGCTTACGCATTATTATTATTATTTCTGCTTTTTTTTCTTTTTTTTTTTAATTGCATCAATAATTGTGTACAAGCAGAACCTTTAATTAACGAACTTATAGTATAATTATAGTAGATCCTTGTTCAGGAGTAAGAAACTCTACAGTCGGTGGTTTTACAGTCAACTCCGCAGTCCTCTGCCGGACATAGACCTCTCCTAAGTCCACAACACTCGTTCCTTCGTCTTCCGCATCCAGTTCCCCGTAGCAACCTTCTTCAGGTCTTCGGTCTTCGGTCCACCTGGCTGTAATTTTCCTTTGTACAAACTAAAATATTGAAAGAATGAGTAACACAACAAATATCAAATTCCTATTTAATTTTTCACTCTTAAAAAGTTAAGACATAAACAAAAACAGCAGCAGTTCTCCAAACATATAGAGGGAAAACGAGCAAACTTACTAACAAACAAACTCCCCGGTATCGATATGTAAAATCTCTGCAACATGCAAGCAACTATCGAATATTTTAGTTGAATGCTCATCCGTGCATACGAAAACATCGATGTGGAATTTCGTGGAAACTTAGTCGAACTATGAACTTTCCCTTTATTGTGCAACTTTGGAACTAGCTGTGCAAAATAACTTATGTTCGCTCAAGTTCTAACTACCTGAGTACTTATCTGAACTAAATGTAGTGGATTCTGTTTATGTCGTGTAGAATCTGACAGAGAATAAGTCAACCTCTATAATACCCTTGGAACTGGTTCTTCCTATAGGTGCGGTTGAGGCAATTAAGGGCTTAAAACAAGTTGTATAGGCAGCTGCGTTCACTATAAATACAAGTACAAGTCTTGTTTGATACTTACATACTTAACCAGTTCCGCTTATAATGGTTTTGTTACCATTAATGATTGATATGCATGCAGTTGACCGAAAAAGAAAGTATGAGATATTGTATACCCATAAACCTTATTTTTCTTCTTCTATTTCACTTTCTTCTAGGTCTTCTTTTATTTTCTCGTCACATGGTGTGTCGTCCCATTTTTTTTCTGCATGTTTAATAAGTAGGAGGACTAATCAACTTATGATTAAATTTAACAAAACAAACAATAATAATAAATTATTTGAATTCAGAGCAAAAATTTACGACAGCATAACTCTAGCCGCATTTCGCACTTTGCCTGTCAAAATTCGTGAAACAGCTTTCAACTTATTTCCACCACTACAATGACGTCAGCAGGTCCCAACAGTGTTTTCTGAAGCACAAACAATTGTTCATTCAGCCATACAAAACACCGATACTGAATTTCGTGTGTCAACGTTGCCGAACTTGGGTGAGCAACTTTCTCTAACACAAGTTCCGAGTTAGCCGTGTTAACTCGAAATAATTAATTGGCAAACTGTTTCATACGTTGCTCTGCAAGTAAATCTGGATATTTTGAATGTGGATGTGGATCAAGGTTTAAGTGGATAACAGAACACGCCATGCTGATTTCTGAAACATTTAAATAATACAATGAAAGTACTGAACAGACTTATTCTGTCAATTCCTTCCTTGCATCATGGAATATTGTTAATGTGACGTTGAAGTTAGCTAGGAATTCTTAAGAAGCTTGTTTACTCATCAAGTACTGAGGAAAAATGTTTTTAACAAAGAAAATGTATTGTAATCATTGCTTAGGTTTAGGCTTTCGAAACGTCAGGAAAACTAATAAAAATAATATACGCGATTTAATCCGGTTAAACTTTGTTTTATTAAAAAGTATTGTGTTAGCAACATTAGATAATAATCTTATAAAACAACAGGCAGGATTATTGTTCTTGCTTTCATTTACTTTTACTAATATAAAAGAGTTTATTATATTATCTTTATCAATATTGCGTAAACCTTACTCATTATTTTATAATATAAGATGGCAAAACGAGCTATATAGGCGGTATATATATATATACCAGGCCCCTCAGAAAGTATTGCGAAAAAAAGTTTTTATATATGGGAGACTGGCCAGTTATAATGTTTTTCGAAAATATGATTATTTATAAGTAAAAATAAGTAAGTTCCAATTTCAAAATTTCCCTCCACATTTTTTGCGAGTTAATTCAAAGTATTGTGTCTCACTGAAATATGGATCTGCGCCGGGAACATTTTAGAGCTATGATTTTATACGATTTCAAGTGTCGCCTGAAACCGGATGAATCGTACGATAGACTTCAAATGGCATTCATGGATGAAGGCCCTTCCAAGGCAACCGTGTATCGTTGGTATAACGAATTCAAGCGCGGTCGACCAACTTTGGGGGATGACGAAAGAAGCGGTCGCCCTTTGACGGCTGTTACCGAAGAAAACGTGCTAGCAGTGAAAAATTTAATCCAAGACAATAGGCGAATTACATATCAGGAGATTCAACACATATTGAAGATTGGATCGGGAAGCGTTCACGAGATTCTACACAGCCATCTTCGCGTGAGGAGGATAGTATCACGCTGGGTGCCGCACAACCTCACCGATGCTCAGAAGCAGGCCCGGGTGGAATGGTGCCGTGATATGCTTAACAAATTTGAAGCAGGCTCGTCTCGGCGTGTTTACGACATCGTTACAGGTGATGAGTCCTGGATTTATCAATACGACCCAGAAACCAAGCGCCAGTCGACTGTTTGGGTGTTTCAAAATGAGCCAACGCCTACCAAAGTGAAGCGATCTAGAAGCGGGGGTAAGATTTTGATCGCTAGCTTTTTTAATTTGACTGGCCACTTGGTATCAATTCCCTTACGGGATCAAAGAAGCATTAATGCCGAATGGTATACTACCAAATGTTTGCCAGAAGTTTTCTCTGTTATAAGCAACAAGCGACCAAACACAGGGCTCCGCGGGCTACTGCTCCACCACGACAATGCACCTGCGCACACCGCACTCAAAACGAGGGACTTCCTGGACAGCACGCCAGTCAAACTCCTGGGTCACCCTCCTTACAGCCCTGATCTAGCACCGTGTGACTTCTTTTTATTCCCAAAAATAAAAAATCAGCTCAAAGGGATACAATTTTCGTCGCCGGAAGATGCGCTGGCTGCGTTCGAGCAGGCTGTAAACGAGGTGTCTGCGGCGGACTGGAAAAAGTGTTTTGAAAACTGGTTTAGGCGCATGAATCTTTGTATAGAGGCTGGTGGAAAGTACTTTGAAAAGATTTGATAAAAATATATGTACGTATAGAACAATTTTTTTTAGTTTCGCAAAACTTTCTGAGTGTCCCACGTACCTTTGCCCGTAACAACTTCAATACGACCAAGGCTGTTGTTAATGGTACCGAAAGTCGGTTCGCCAAAATTAGACATGAATATGAAAAGTCTCATGTGATTGTAATTTAATTGGCTTAGTGCTGTTTGAAACTATAACATTATGTGTCCGTGAAAAATCTAAAGCCATTAACTGTACCTACGGTATGATGACTTTCTCTCAACTACTCCAAAATATTAGGAACCAAAATTGTTTGTTTGTTTTGTTTGTATTGACAAAGCTGAACTTCAAATAATGTGTACTAAAAAGCATTTATTTGATCAAATAAATCGCGTGATGAATCCTCGTCTACTGCAAAACACATTAAGTGTCTTAGAACAAATTTTATCTCCTTACTTACGCGCTATCTTGGTCATTACTGGCCTAAATGCTCAGAATTAATGGAGTGAAGACAGATTGTTCAGTTAGATATGCCATGAGGAAATACCAAGGACTGCTGAAGATAGTGAAAAGGATTACCTTCATGCTTTACTGAAGACTCATTAATCCTTCGTTACTGGTACCTACATCGTAGTGATCTACATAGGTACAGTCTAACAAAGCAATTAGTATAAAGGGTCGCCAGATAATAAATGAAGTTTTATCAGAAGATTATGGATGTTTTCGAGTGAAATATCGTTTTAATAACAGACAATGTTAAACTGTATGTATACAAAACCCTAATCAAACTGTTCTATAATAATTTCCTGAGAAATATTCATCTATATGTGGCGACTCTTTTTTTTTTTTTTTTTTTGCCGTGGGGAAATCCTCATGGACGCACTCCGCCCGGGGTAGGCGGAGCCAGTGTCGGACTCTTACCGACTAAAACCACCACGGTGTTCCTTCAACTACCTTAGCCGGGGGCGTGGGAACCCGTGAGTATTCACACAACCACCCCCGACAAGTCCCGGCCCGCCACAAGCAGGCGAGCCCCTTCTCCCCATGCGGCCTAACGTAGGCCGCACCCTCCTCAGTGGCGCACACGGAACACTGCACGCCACCTCACCTCATGGGCCTTTACCAGCTGACTACTACTACCCCGAGTCTGCTGCTCGCAGGCCCTACCTCCCGTAATTTTTTATGGAGGTTTTCTTCCTCGCGATCCGGGCGGTGAAGCCAAGACCCTCAGTCCCAAGAGGCGCGAGAACACTACTCAGCGGGCACTCCTGGGGTTACGAGATCGACGGGGGCAGGGAAAGACAGTCCCCCCGCTGCCTGCCCAGTGGTAGGGTGAGTGCACACCAGGCCCGCCCCTGCTCCTCCACTGTGCCCTCTGCTGATATCAGAAAACACGTGGAGCAACTCCCTACTGGCCCAGAACGGGCCCCTCCCGCGCCAGAATATTCGCCACAGGCAATAAAATCCCCCGAAGGTTAATCCCTCGGCAGGATTTTATTGCCCGTGCCCAGGATGCACCGGCCAAACAACTGCCAATCCCTCCAGACGTGTCCAGAAGGACAAGCAGCCGTCAGGCACACGTGGAGGTTTTCTGGCCAGCATCCCATATGTGGCGACCCTGCACAGTAATTGCTTTGTTTGACTGTACAACTACAACATTGAACACTTTTGGGTAAAAAATACCTGCATATACAAGATAACTGGTTAAATAAAATTTAAATAAATAAAATATAAATATATTTTTGGTTTTTTTTACATGGCACCATCTAGTCCCAAACTAAGCAGAGCTTGTACTATGGGTACTAGACAATGGATATAATACTTATATCAATCAACTCAGCCTATCGCAGTCCACTGCTGGACATAGGCCTCTCCCAAGTTGCGCCACAACGCTCGGTCCTCTGCCTTCCGCATCCAGTCCCCCCCAGCCACGTTCTTTAGGTCGTCGGTCCACCTGGCAGGGGGGCGCCCTACGCTGCGTTAATACAATAATACTTATATACTTTTTTGTCAATACATACTTCTAAGTTATAATACATAAGGAACACCCAGACCAACACAAACACTTATGTTCATCACACAAGTATTTGTGTCCTGTGGGAATCGAAACCACGACCTCATGATCAACAGTCCGACACTCGAACTACTAGACCACAGACGTCGTCAAATGAACGACTACTATGAACGAACGAAGGACTTATTGAAGGATGATGTTCGGTACTTGATTGTGGTTCCAAATGTGTAATGGTTATACCTATTTACCAACCTACTAATTATTTAAATATTTTTCCAATCCATTTCTTCAATTGCTGGTTCCGTGGTTACACATCAAAGTAGCATGCGATGAGGTGATCCATACAGCACGGAAGGGTTCATGGTTCGCTTTTCCACCCTTTCTGCTTTTTGTACTACCCAGCAGCAGCAGACTCCTAGTCAGTCAGATCGTGCGGGAGCAATTTAACTTCGATGCGCGTGATTTATCGTGGAATATTTTTTCAAGTGTTTTCTATTTATTTGTACGCACTTTATACCATACACTCGATTATTTCCGTCGTCCATCCAGTCGTGCTTTATGTTCATCATCATTCTAGCCCGGTATCACCCACTGCTGGGTATAGGCCTCCTTTCTTTTTTCCGAAACACCGAGATCCGTCGTCGGACGAAAGTCTATGACGTCGGTGATAGGGCAATTAAGCTAAAGTGGAGTTGGGCGGGACATCTGGCTCGGCGTAGAGATGGCCGATGGAGTAAAGCGTTGACCGAGTAGTGGCCAAGGTCAGGTCGGAGAAACCCGGGCCATCCGAAAGCGCGCTGGGTTGATGATATCGCCAAAGCCGCAGGAAACACCTGGATGAGGGACGCACAAGATCGAAGAGGCTGGCAAAAAAGAAAGGAGGCTTTATATTATATTATTATATTTATAAAGTCATATTTTATGCAGCTCTTGTCACTTTTCAATAGTCACAACAAACTTTCACATACCAATCTGTGGCAAAATAGAAAAACTATTTTTTACCATTGCCACTCGAAAAAGGGCATTTTATTCATCGATAACAGTGAATAAAACTCTCTTTTACTCACAAGAGAATAAAAACATTTTGAATTTGGAACAAGCACGAATTATGTACTAAGAAATGAATAAAACGTGCTGACCGTACGTACTGGCTGGCTGGATGGAGCTATCAAATTTAAATTAAGAAAAAATAAATACTAAAGGTTAGCTGGTTCAACGAGAGACTTATTGAAGGAGGATATTTAGTACTAGATTCTAGTTCCAAATATATGTAAAAAATTGTACCTTAATTTTTGAAATATTTTAAAATTGATTTCATAAATTTCTGTGGACACTATTCCGCGCTTACAAATCAAAATTTCATGCAGTGAGGTGATGCACCTTGCTAGGTAAGTGTCCATCGGTGGCTATTTTCTCTTTGCCTTTTGAACTAGACAGCAGACCCCGAAAAGTCAGAGCTTGCGCGAGCATTTTGACTACTATACCTATCGTGAGTTAAATTCATAATGATTAATATAAACGGAAAACCGCGGAAAGTACGTGAAGCTATTGAAATCAGTCGTCACCCAAATTTCAATAGAGACGGAGGTTGGAAACTGCCACCTGCCTGGAAACCAGCTCTCAGGTCTTCATCAAACAGCCATGTCCCGTTGAGCCTGGAGTATGACACGGTCAGCAGTGTGTGTACCGGTGATAATCCACCTGAAGACTCGGACACGACGAGAGACGAAGATGCACGACCACCACCGAAACCAGGCGCTCCGTCACCGTCTTCGCGAGCGCAGCGCTACGCGGCGCGCTGTGGCCTCTAAATCCACAGTTTGGTGCGCGACGCCGCCGCGTAACCAGCTCATGATTAAGGGCTCCGTTCGAGCTCGAAACCGGTCGGGCACACCCGATGATATAACGTGAGTGAAACCGTTTATATTAATCATTACTATACCTACGCGTGATTTGTCGTAGAATATTTTTTTCATCTTTTTTTCCTTAATGTGTAGGTACGCACATTCTACCATATTCTTGAATATGTCTTTCATTCACCCAGTCATGCTATATACCACTATTTATTTTCTCGCCGTCAATGGTAAAAAGTAGAGTACACAACTCGTGAAAAAATTTTTTATCTCGGGCCTTGTATCCCTCGCTCCGCTCAGGATTCTATTTTTGAACCACTCGCTTCGCTCGTGGTTCAATCTTAGAATCCTTGCTGCTCGGGATCCAACTTAGTCCCTCAAATTAAATTCCCTCTTTTTTCACTTGTTGTATAATCTACTATTATAACCACCCAACACCATAATGTACTCTATTTTAAGTGGAATATATTTCATTCATTCATTGACCTTTATTATTTTTAACCACAGAACACAAAGTCTACGTAAACATCTCACGAAAGAATTGAAGTGGTAGTTGGTTGGTAGTTTGGTAGTATAGTGTATGTATATCTAACAAAGGAGTAACAGTGATTTAAAATTCTTCTCCAATTCTAGTACATTTTACTACTTTATTATTTCAAGAATCATTTCACAGTTGTAAAGTCATAAACAACTTTTTATTATCACTGATGGAACTCCTAACTCAGCATTCAGGGTTCAAACAATAGCTGAACAGATCATAACTATTGCTATCTCTGCGAGCTTTGCACACGAATAGGCGAAACCGAGACCTATACATATTTATGAGCGCAAGATATGAAAACTTTCAGACCACGATGAGAATTGATAATTTGAGAAACCTTTCATATCTTTCGAGAGAAAATTATACGTGATGATTCTTAAATCAAAGGAATAGGTACCGTAAAAGCACTATCTTGCAACGTTTCGCTAACGATGCATGGCAAGAATTTACATGTAGGGGGCGGAATATCACCATTTATTTGGCACCATTCCATATCTTGAGACTACTGTGAGTTTCATGATAGGGAAACTCGCTTAAACGAGTGGTCATAGACTCTGAATAAAACCCAAGAAAGAGCGTACCTTTAGTAGACTTATGAAGTGGTTTTTTTATAGTATTGGATGGTACCTTGCCTTTTTACTATTCATTTTTATGTATTTTATTATTATTTCTCTGTGTGTGCATAAATTTAATACATAAATAAATGGTAAATCGTTTCAGATACCTTTACCTTTTTTGCCATCACTACCTCGTTTTTCACCACGATAAAGCATCCGCATGAGCGAATAACTATAATACTTATAATTAATAGATTTTTATGTATAAGTAAAAACAAAAGCAGCCAAAAATTGGACACAATTATCTTTTATTTTGTCAAATTTTTGGCTGCTTTTGCTTATCTTAATACCGTAATAACAATCCTAAACCCAGATCACCTAAAACAATAACTGTTACACTGAAATAAAGCCGGAATAACATTATTGTGTAGAAGCATGTCGTGATGCGCCAGAAGTATATCGGTTTCATACATGTTGTATGGTTAGAAACACATTATTGTATAGTGTCTCGTGTCGCTCTGTACTAAATGTAGCTTCTGGCGCGTCATGACATGCCACGACACGACACATTACTGTAATTCCGACATAATGCTAGTTCATGTTTCTTGTATATCTTGTATCTTACATCAAAGAAAAGCAAAATTCATTTGTATACGTGATAATGACCAAGACAACCAGAGGAAGGCACTCAACGCCACTCGCGACACTAAAGTAATAATAAAAACGATTGAAGCCTCATAACAATATACAGATGTAGCAGCGAGCAATTTACTTTATTAATGACTTATCGTAAAAGTTTACGTGTGTAAAAACAAACTGGGTGCGCGGACTGTTTCGAATGTTGTAACGTTTTATTTTATTTTTTATGGTTTTACTAATATTTTAATATTGATTGCCGGTAGCGTCATTTATACATACTGAAATTTGATTCGCTTATTTCCCGAAAAGGGGTAATTGTACACATCATTATGAACAACTTTTACTATGGGACCAAACCTGAAATCACGAAAAAAAAATCAGTTGGTCCCTACATTTTATCGATTTAAGTGAACACAAATGTAGGGACCAACTGATTTTTTTTCGCGATTTCTGGGTTGGTCCCATAGTAAAAGTTGTTCATAATGATGAGTACAATTACCCCTTTTCGGATTGCAGTTTTCTTCATAATTGAGTATTTTTTCTCCGTAACGTACTCCTGGATCATTTGACATTTTGACTTGAGAAAGCATTAGGTACGTACATGTCAAGTGTTGTGTTCACATAAGTCACATAAAGTAAATGAATGAATATTAAAAATATAAATTGCGGAGGGAAAAAATGCTTCGCATGCGTAAATGCGTTGAAAATAATAAAATAATTAGTAAGGGTAGGCACATCTATACGACTTTGAATTAACTGCAAAGTTAGTCGAGTCGGTTAAGGAACACTGTTTCTTAATAAGATGTCGCTGACGTCACTCAAAAGACGTAGTAAGTGGAAGTTACACAGTAGCTTGGTGGCTAAAGCACTGGCGTACTGAGCCAGGAGTCGCCGGTTCTAATTCTGCTCGTGATCGGTTTTTTATTTCCACAATGTTTATATCTTTAGATTTCGTTTCGCATGTGTAAATGCGTTGAAAATAATAAAATAATTAATGATCATTAACATATCGATGAATTTAGTAATTTTTATACATCGAATACATAGCGCAGTTCAAAAAATTACACGGAAAAGTCGATCGTGTAACACAGCCCTAGTCATTAATTTTTCCTCAACTTTGTGTTACTTTTACGAGCGTGTTTTATGTTACTGTGGCCCTAAAACTCGCCTTAGATGTTTATGAAGCGAACCCCAAATTAATGTTAGGCGATATTGTTTCTGTAATCAACGGTTTTTCTATTGAAACATTAATTAAAACTTTTGCTGCGAAACACTTAATGAATTTCTTTGGTATTTTATCGCTTAACAGTTTGGGGTAAAATGTTTGTGCGTGAAATACGGATTTACCAATAAGGAGATTTGTACAGCCAAGCGCATATCTGAGGTAACAAAACAATGATAAGCCAGAGTATGTCTTGTATGAAATGTACAGTGTAACTAAGAGATAAGTATTCAGAGGAGGAAAAAGTAAAAAAAAAATATAAATTAAGTTTTCTCAGGAAATTAAGGATGTTTTCGAGTAGAATATCATTTCAATAACAGACAAAGTCAAACTGTATTTGTACAAAACCCTATTCAAACCATTCTATGAAATTTTGTGAGAAATCTTCATCTATATCTGGTGACCCTGAATACATGTCTCTTTGTTAGACTGTACATATTATCGGCCAAAATTAATATCCTATCTATCCACGATTTGCCTACTACAGATAGAAATTTGACATAATTTGTATGGAGCTTATGTAAAATATCTCTCTCTGGTAGGGCAAATCGTGGATAGATAGGATATTAATTTTGGCCGTAAGTCACTTCGGTTTATAACGATTTAGTTATCGCTGATAAATACCGAATTGTCTCAAGACGAAAGTCTTAGAACAGTGTGTGTTGCCACTGTTGCCAGTAATTACTTACGGCACTGAAACTTTGTCGCTCACAATAAGCCTGATAAGAAGGCTCAATGTCACCAAAAGGGAAAGGGAGAGGGCTATGGTCGGAGTGTTCCTGCGTGATCGAATCAGAAGTGAAGAGATTCGCAGGAGAACGAAAGTAACCGACATAGCCCGGAGACTTGCCAAACTTAAGTGGCAGTGGGCGGCACATTGCTCGCAGAACGGATGGCCTATGCAGCCAAAAAGTTCTAGAGTGGCGACCACGTATTGGAAGGCGCAGCATGGGTAGGCCCACAAGGTGGACTGACGACCTGGTCAAGGTCGCGGGAATCCGCTGGATGCGGGAAACGCAGGACCTGTTGTTGTGGCGATGCTTAGGGGAGACCTATGTCCAGCAGTGGACGTCTTTCGGCTGAAATTATGTTGATGATGATGATGATGATCACTGATATGCAGTCGTCCGTACTACACGCTCTTTTGCACGTTATTTTAACCTTTTCACAGCCACGGCAAAGTAAATGTTTTCATGCCCTCAGTGCCACGTCTTCTTTAAAAGGCAAATATTGTATGGACGTTAGTACAAAGTTATAAAGTCGTGGCGCTGAGGGCTCGAAATCACTTTATAGGTGTGTATAGGTGTCATTGGCGGTGAAAAGGTAATGATACATCTTATTGTAATTTGATCGTATTTTCGTAGAGTCTCCACGAGTGACGATATTTAATTGATCGTCCGGCGCACTCTGGGCAGTCAGCCCCGCTACCAACCTGCTGACTGGCTAATCTTTTCCTCACGACATGAGCTATTATTATTATGTAGCTCATGTCGACACGATAGAAGAAGATCGTAATTTGGATTCTAAAGTTTTGCTTTCATAATTATTATGTAAACGATTTTCTTCGAATTATGATCGATTCGGAAAATCATTTTACTCAGAATAATGTAGTCCAATAATGAACTCAGTAATACTCTATGTACGGATTTGGTTCCCAAAGGTACTGAAAGGCATTTCCCTACACAGTTTCAAGTAACAGAACATTGTGAATCAGCACCTCTCAATGACAGTTACAGAACATTTTCAATTGCGAGTTTGCAGTCATCTGGATAGTTCGAGTTAAATTATACCTTATTGGAATTGACGTCATTTGGTTTGAATCTCTGGTTTGGATTGAATTGTGACTACTCAACAGATCTTTGTAACTGGGAGCTAGAAGAGCGTGTTTTGTTTGTGATGCCCTTTTTGGCAGCAAAAAAATGTCTGAAACACTATTCGCTGGATACGTAAATAGATAATTAATTACTCGAATTAAAGCATATCACCCCCAAATCCTTAAACGCAACTCAATTATAAGTGGCTGAAGTCTCATGCTGATACTGTCACTCTAATCCTGGCTCCACACGTTCGCGCCAACGCTATTCGGCCAACGTGTGGATAAGGAAAATGGCCCGAACGTTGGTGCGAGCGTTGGCAGTTGGCCGTCGCTTATCAGTTTTATCAAAAGAATTATGCGCCAACCTTCGCGATATATCTACATGTTTCCCGCTGTCTTCCCGCGGCATTCATGCAGTAAGGTGCATCGAATGAGCTTGTTCCTATGGTCGCTGCGTCTTGAAAATGTCATCCGCGTGGATGAACGCAATAGTTATAGAATTTCTAGAAATATATCTTTTTTTTTTATTAACAAATAATAATGATATCCTCATATCTGTCAAAAAAAAAATCAAGTAGACTCTAAAAACGCAAGTAAAGTAATTTGGGGGTTAGCCTATTAACAACACTATAAAGTCTATTCCTGAAAATTATTCAGCAAGCAAAATTGAATAAGATATACTATGTATTTTATTTTTATTTATTTAGCATACCAACAGCATAATCACAACAATATATACGTGGGACACTCAGAAAGTTTTGCGAAACTAAAAAAAATTGTTCTATACGTACATATATTTTTATCAAATCTTTTCAAAGTACTTTCCACCAGCCTCTATACAAAGATTCATGCGCCTAAACCAGTTTTCAAAACACTTTTTCCAGTCCGCCGCAGACACCTCGTTTACAGCCTGCTCGAACGCAGCCAGCGCATCTTCCGGCGACGAAAATTGTATCCCTTTGAGCTGATTTTTTATTTTTGGGAATAAAAAGAAGTCACACGGTGCTAGATCAGGGCTGTAAGGAGGGTGACCCAGGAGTTTGACTGGCGTGCTGTCCAGGAAGTCCCTCGTTTTGAGTGCGGTGTGCGCAGGTGCATTGTCGTGGTGGAGCAGTAGCCCGCGGAGCCCTGTGTTTGGTCGCTTGTTGCTTATAACAGAGAAAACTTCTGGCAAACATTTGGTAGTATACCATTCGGCATTAATGCTTCTTTGATCCCGTAAGGGAATTGATACCAAGTGGCCAGTCAAATTAAAAAAGCTAGCGATCAAAATCTTACCCCCGCTTCTAGATCGCTTCACTTTGGTAGGCGTTGGCTCATTTTGAAACACCCAAACAGTCGACTGGCGCTTGGTTTCTGGGTCGTATTGATAAATCCAGGACTCATCACCTGTAACGATGTCGTAAACACGCCGAGACGAGCCTGCTTCAAATTTGTTAAGCATATCACGGCACCATTCCACCCGGGCCTGCTTCTGAGCATCGGTGAGGTTGTGCGGCACCCAGCGTGATACTATCCTCCTCACGCGAAGATGGCTGTGTAGAATCTCGTGAACGCTTCCCGATCCAATCTTCAATATGTGTTGAATCTCCTGATATGTAATTCGCCTATTGTCTTGGATTAAATTTTTCACTGCTAGCACGTTTTCTTCGGTAACAGCCGTCAAAGGGCGACCGCTTCTTTCGTCATCCCCCAAAGTTGGTCGACCGCGCTTGAATTCGTTATACCAACGATACACGGTTGCCTTGGAAGGGCCTTCATCCATGAATGCCATTTGAAGTCTATCGTACGATTCATCCGGTTTCAGGCGACACTTGAAATCGTATAAAATCATAGCTCTGAAATGTTCCCGGCGCAGATCCATATTTCAGTGAGACACAATACTTTGAATTAACTCGCAAAAAATGTGGAGGGAAATTTTGAAATTGGAACTTACTTATTTTTACTTATAAATAATCATATTTTCGAAAAACATTATAACTGGCCAGTCTCCCATATATAAAAACTTTTTTTCGCAATACTTTCTGAGGGGCCTGGTACAGACAAAGACACTTCAAAGTATAATGTATTTTATTGTACAGTCGACCTCACGTCAGTGGTAGAACTTTGACCTTGACAGATTCTTTATTTTATAAGTAATTGGGGTTTTTCATAATTCAAGTATTAAATGTGACGTAGGTCTGCTGTACCTATAAATATCAAACGTTCGCCTAGAGTCTAGGCCCTAGACCAAAGAGAATAGCCTATCCCCATTATCGAAAAATGAATAACTTAGCAATATTAACATCTGAGTATTTAACCAACCAACTGCGATCGCCAACCCGCCTGCCAAGCTTGGCGATTATGGCATATCCCCCCCTTAATTGGGGGAGGCCTATGTCCAGTAGTGGACGTCTTTCGGCTGTAATGATGATGATGATGATGATTAACATCTGAATCCTGCGCCCAACAAATCTTTTCAATTATAAAATCACTGTGACATAAATTTAATATTTTCAATCAGGAAATTACATTGATTTTACGTTAAAATTTTCAGCTTAAAATACAAGCCGGAAAGTTATTAATTAATGAAATACCTTACAATGTTAATTAACTACTCTAACGTAAAATGTGAAGTAACTTGTTATTACTTTACAATGTCGGTATTTTGTCTGCCTTTCGCAATATAAAAGTGTAACTAGAACCCACGCCATTTCACTTTTTATGATATCACGATGCCGTATGTGAATGTGTAATTGAAATAACTGAAAACCTCTTCAGGAGTCATTGTACGGTCGACCGCACATCAGTGGAAACAGTTCAAAATTGACAGCATCTTTATTTCGTAAGCAGTAAGGGCGATTTTGGAATTGAAGTGTTACCACTTTCATGCAGTCGACTGTACTCATCAGTATGAACAACTTTTACTATAGAACCAACTCAGAAATCTCAAAAAAAAAACAACTGCTTCCTACATGCCATGACCAATGGCCATGTCCTGGTAACCATTAACCACATAGTATCCTATATCGCTTTTATCAACATAATGTCCTCCCGGCAAAATTTCGGTCACGGCGGTCAATCTCATTGGAGACTAGTCATTTTATCATCATCATCATTTCATCATTTCAGCCGTAAGAAGTCCACTGCTGGACACAGGCCTCCCCCAAGCATATATTGGGGGGATATGCCTGGCAGGCGGGTTGACGATCGCAATTGGTTGGTTAAATACTCAGAGAACGCTGCTGCCCATCCTCTGGTGAACTAGTCATCTGCACGAGACATATTTATAGTGCACAAGTTTATGGGCAAACACAGATGCAGTCTCTGTTCCCTCACTCTCTAAATCTGATAGGAGGGTAATCCGACACGACCAGAGAGAGATCAGGTGCAGGATCAAAGGCTTCACGTGCTCTCCGAGGCACGGGGGTGTAACACCTCCAACTTCGTGACTCCGGGCTGCTACTGAGAAATTTTCATGACGTAGTAATCCCAATAAAACATTTTGCCCGATCCGGGAATCGAACTCTTGCTTAGCAGTCGTGCTTGCGATCACTAGACCAACGAGGCACTCAAAAGTATGTGTTATCTACATGCCACGAAAGTACTCCAAGAGTCGGTTAGTTCCTGTGATTAGTTCTCTTATAAGGCAAGGATGGTAAAAAAAGCTTCTTGTTTCAGTAACCTTCTGGATCCTGGCTCTCGACCACGACCTGCGACTTGTTCGAGGGGAACTGGCGTATGTTGCACTTAGCGACCCCGCTGGCACCAAGGTCGCTATTTGGGAACAGCTCTCTATGGATGAAGGTAAGTACGAGTGAAGTCAACCGCTTATAAATGGTAACAAAACTATTATAAGCGGAACTGGGTTAGCATGAAAGTTTCATATAAGTCAGGTTTTGCTTATACTGGTTTAGTCGCCATCGATATACGATTGACTGTACCTGCTAATATAAGCTGTTGAAAATATAAAAACCGGCCAAGAGCATGTCGGGCCATGCTCAGTATTATAGGGTTCCTTAAGTAGGTGTTACAAACAAATCAAATCGAATATTAATCATGGCTATTTTATTTTTTGCAATAGACGGCAGCATTGGCGACTCAGAGAGTGTTGTCAGTAGCCGCTAGATGGCGCTATACAGTGCCAAATGCAATAGACGGCACTTGACGGCAGCATTGGCGACTCGGAGAGTGTTGTTAGACGCCGCTAGATGGCGCCAAATTTAAGAATTGTTTCGTTTCAACATAACACAAAGTTTCTTTTTGTGATTTTTTTCAAATAGAAAGTAGCTAAAGGAGCATTATTTGCAATGATCTTTTTTCTCTAAGGTCAATGACCTTTGAACTAGGACGTTTTAAGTATTTTTCAGTTTTCTCTCTATAACTCAAAAATTTATAATCACATTATGCTCGAAATAATTTTAAAAGAGAGGTTTTACAAAGGTTTATCAATGTGGAAGATTATAAGTTTCTACGTTGCATATTTTAGAAATGGCAGGGGGGACACACATTGCAAGCTACTTTGGCAGGCTATATTTCGCAGATGGTACACTTGATAAAAAAGTGGTGTATGAAACCTTCATTTTAGTAGACCTATTCAATGATACCCCACACTAGGGGGTGCAGCGAAAAAAAAATGTTCATCCCCATTTCACGTGTATGGGCGCCACCCCTAAAACACGTAATCATGATTTTTTTATTCTTTTAAAATTGAGATCTATATCTATACTATTTTTTAACAAAATTTAATTTACTAATGCTTATAACTGTAGAAGTTATTAAGCTGTAAAGGATTAGGACAGACGGACGGAGACATGACGAAACTATAAGGGTTCCTTGTAGGACTACGGAACCCTAAAAAAAGCATTAAGTGAAGTATTAATGAATGAATGCAATACATATTTACGAATAATAGTGGTTGTATCAGTTTGCATTAGGTGGTGTAGAAAAAGTTGTGGTGTAGGTGGTGTCGGGGCATGGTTGCTTCGGCAAATACCTGCATAAAGTGGCGAGACGGGAGGCTACTCCCATGTGCCACCAGTGCGGCTGTAGTGAGGACATGGCCCTTCATACCCTTGCATACTGTCCTGCTTGGGTGGTGCGGCGCCGTGCTCTCACTACAGTAATCGGGGGAGACCTCTCGCTGTCGGCTGTGGTCAAGGCCATGGCTGACAGTGTGGAGGCGGGGGAGGCGGTCGCGTCCTTCTGTGAGGAGGTTATCTCACAGAAGGAAGCAGCGGGGTGGGTCAGGAAAGAAGACTCCTTCGCTGATCCGAACCGCCGCAAGAGGACGGGTCGGCGCTAACGGCTTTAAGCTGAACTGATACCGCCCTAACAGAGGCCAGCGGACGATAGACTGGGGGAGTCAGTCGTCCGCATTGCACGGCCTTTGAGTTGTGGTGATGTCCCAAGTGTGCCCGGACATTGCCTAAAGAGCGTCATTATAGGAATAGGGACCAAAAAATGGGCTACGCTGGATGGGTCGCGAATGCCATGCATTGCAGTTCTCGCGGCTCATCCACCAAGGCGAGAGTAGGTACACGGCAGTTTTTAGTGGGTTCTAGCCCCACATAACCACGCTACCTCCCCGGGTGGCGTGACATGTGATAGGCATTTTCTCTGCCTCAAAAAAAACCGCCTCGAAAAAGGTGTTCTAGAAAATGGTCTAGATATTAAAAAAATCAAAACTACATTTAAAATACCACTTCGTAAACGTAAGTTTAAAAGTATTTATGTCAAGATTGTGATTGCTCATTAGACTATATTTATAATAATTTGATGAAAAAGATTTATTTTAAAACCAAGTTTTTAAAAAGAAAACGAGTTACATTGTCATCCATTTCTGAGCTATGTTTAAATTAATGTAATCTTGTTGTGCAATAAAGAGGATTTGTAGTGTATTGTATTGTATTGTTTAGAGACTTGAACCTTTAAACAGCTCAAAAGTGGATGACAATGTATAAACCGAAGCTTATGTTCTATGGTTTCTTCTATAACCTTGATAATATTGTTAGTTTTGTAGTTCTATCATGATGACACAAAACGATAATTTTGGTTTGTTGACAACACAGACCAATAAGCCTCAAGACACCGCATAATCAAAGTTTTGTATGAGAACACAGTCGTAAAATGTTGGCGGGAACGGGGGGCGGACTGTGTTTATGATTGGTCGGCTCAAAAGTTCGGTGGAATGATTGGTGCCGCTCGCTGACAGACTGACGTTCTGATTGACGTCGGGGCGTATGATATGCAGTGGCACTGCTTATGCGTGGTGACCGGGGTTTTCCCTCTAATCAGCGTCTAGAGGCTGTTGACAAAAATTAAAACTGATTAAAAAAACAAATAAAACAGGTAATCTCCTATCTTCTATCTATACTATACTATAATAAAACTGTAAGGG
This sequence comes from Asteroscopus sphinx, assembly GCA_949699075.1. Lineage (NCBI taxonomy): Eukaryota > Metazoa > Arthropoda > Insecta > Lepidoptera > Noctuidae > Asteroscopus > Asteroscopus sphinx. Next base: position 22,817,966 of record OX453013.1, read on the forward strand.
TCGAAAAGTCTGTACATTGAGTTTTTTTTCGCGAAAACCGGCTAGGGGGACTAGAAATAAGCTATAGAACACGAATCAATCGTTTAAAAAATTTATGTCTGTCTGTCTGTCTGTTTGTTACCTCATCACGTGAAAACGGCTGAACGGATCGTAATGAAACTTAGCATTTGTATTAGTATTAGTCTAACTTAAAATATAGGGTAAGTTTTATCTGAATCGGTTGAGTAGATCCAGCGATACAGCTTGACCCCTCTATTGTATTAAGTTGCAAACAAAGTAGAGGTCATGATTGTTGGTTGTTGCAGGTTGCAGGTTCCTAAAAATACAACTGGATTCTATTAGTATTATAGAAAATATAGAATAACATAACATAGCCCATCACTGTCCCGCTGCTGGACATGGCCCTCTTCTTGGAATGAGAAGAGTTACGGAACTGGATATTGTTAGTGTAATAGATTATCATAACATAATCAGCTCATTAACTACTGCCCCACTGCTGGGCACGGACCTCTTCTCGGAACGAGAAGAGTTAAGAAACTAGAAAATATAGAATAACATAACGTAGTCAACCCATTACTGTCCCACTACTGGGTATGGCCCTCTTCTTAAAATGAGAAGAGTTAATGAACTGGATATTATTAGTATTCTAGAATAACATAACATTACCAGCCCATTACAGTCCCACTGCTGGACACGGGCCTCTTCTCAGCATAAGAAGAGATGTGGTTAGTGTTGTAGAATAACATAATCAGCCCAATTACTTCCCACTGCTGGGCACGAGCGTCTTCTCAGAATGAGGGAGTTTAGGGCTAATTCCATGAAATTCCATCACCTTAGCCGGTTGGTTGTAAAAACAAAATATAGTTTGGTCGGTAAATAGTGTAATCGTCTGTGTAGGCGCTTATATGTATATATTTGATGATATTGTGTTCATAATTATGACACGATGTTATTTTCCGACATCCACGCGGACGGAGTCGCGGGCACAGCTAGTACTATAATAAAACTGTAAAGGTCGAAAAGTCTGTACATTGAGTTTTTTTTCGCGAAAACCGGCTAGGGGGACTAGAAATAAGCTATAGAACACGAATCAATCGTTTAAAAAATTTATGTCTGTCTGTCTGTCTGTCTGTCTGTCTGTTTGTTACCTCATCACGTGAAAACGGCTGAACGGATCGTAATGAAACATAGCATTTGTATTAGTATTAGTCTAACTTAAAATATAGGGTATGTTTTATCTGAATCGGTTGAGTAGATACAGCGATACATCTTGACCCCTCTATTGTATTAAGTTGCATACAAAGTAGAGGTCATGATTGTTGGTTGTATGCAGGTTGCAGGTTCCTAAAAATACAACTGGATTCTATTAGTATTATAGAAAATATAGAATAACATAACATAGCCCATCACTGTCCCGCTGCTGGGCATGGCCCTCTTCTTGGAATGAGAAGAGTTAAGGAACTGGATATTGTTAGTGTAATAGATTATCATAACATAATCAGCTCATTACCTACTGCCCCACTGCTGGGCACGGACCTCTTCTCGGAACGAGAAGAGTTAAGAAACTAGAAAATATAGAATAATATAACGTAGTCAACCCATTACTGTCCCACTACTGGGTATGGCCCTCTTCTCAAAACGAGAAGAGATAATGAACTGGATATTATTAGTATTCTAGAATAACATAACATTACCAGCCCATTACAGTCCCACTGCTGGACACGGGCCTCTTCTCAGCATAAGAAGAGATGTGGTTAGTGTTATAGAATAACATAATCAGCCCAATTACTTCCTACTGCTGGGCACGGTCGTCTTCTCAGAATGAGGGAGTTTAGGGCTAATTCCATGAAATTCCATCACCTTAGCCGGTTGGTTGTAAAAACAAAATATAGTATGGTCGGTAAATAGTGTAATCGTCTGTGTAGGCGCTTATATGTATATATTTGAAGATATTGTGTTCATAATTATGACACGATGTTATTTTCCGACATCCACGCGGACGGAGTCGCGGGCACAGCTAGTCGTTACTAAAATCACAAACAATCAGAATAATCGTCTAACGTATTGGATTTTAATAAAAAATAATGATGTTCAACCAAATAATATATGAAATTGACGACAAGGACAGGACTAAGATGTTTAGAAAATCGACAACATAATTTTATTTAATAGTAAAATCACAATTACTGATAATCCCTGTCTTGGTTAAGAGGAAATGCGGGTGGTCTTTTCTCCATACAAACGCTCTCGACTGTTTTCTTCCTAGTTTATAACCCTAGAGCAATGTTTTTTTACAGTAACATAAATATCAACTTTTTTATGTCCTTAAGTTTAGTTTTTGTTGATAAATAATTCTCAAAATTCCATATTTAGACCGCTGTCTACAGCAGCCTACTGTATAAATTAGACAGCTATTAATTAAAAAAGAAAAACATAGTGACACAGTACACACAGTATCAGCATTATCATTTCAGCCGAAAGACGTCCGCTGCGACACAGTACACATTATTCTTATTCAGTTCATGTAATATATTTTAAATTAGTCCGCTTTCGGAGGAGAACATTTTCGAGAGCCAAACCCCGAATTATTACTTTTCTACTCAGTCGGAGCTGCAGTTCTTATCGTACGGTCGACCGCACGTCGTTCGTAACACTTTGACATAAGCAGCATATTTATTTCGTAAGCTGTAAGCAGGTTTTCGAATTGAAATTTTACCACTGTCATGCAGTCGACTGTACTTATTTGAGGCCGAGCGCTCGCAAAACGACAGAATAGTTTCTTCAAATACCTACTTATTTTCAAATGTCTTTCTGCTCGCATTTCCTCTTAACTATGTAGTTATAGATACCTTTTCTTTCTTTTGTTTCTACTTTTAGTTTCTACGCTACGAATAATCAGCTAAAGTAATGTTTTACCTGAATATCAGCCAGCTCCAAGTATTCTTATCAAATCTGAAACTTAATTAAAGTCGACGTTCATTAACTTCGGGAGCCCGCAAATGAGCTCGCTAGGTTCGACTAACTATTTCACGTAAAAACTTGAACGGCACGGTAATGTAGTAAAACTTTCTGGTAGCATATGAAGTTATGATAAGATTCATATAATGAAGTTATTTTAATAATGAAAACATTACTGCAATTATTAATTATTAATGCGTGACTGGTTGAACGAAGGACTTATTCAAAAAAATAGGAGAATGTACGTACACCACAGACCAGTAAGCTTGAAGATGCCGCATAAGCAAAGTTTTGCATGAGAACACAGTCGTAAAATATTTGCGGGGAGGGGGGGGGGGGGGGGGGTTATGGTTGGTCGGCTCAAAAGTTCGGTGGTATGATTCCGTATGATTGGTGCCGCTCGCTGACGGAATGACGTCCCGATTGGTGGCGGGGCATATGATATGCATTACTACTGCATATGCTTGGTGGCTGGAGGTGTCAGGCTAATTGGTGTCTTTTGACACTGTGTGTGGCCTGTGGCCTTACTGGTCTGCGGCGTACACATAACCAAAAAAAAATTCCATGATTAACCACGGGCACGGGTACGGAAATAAAATTGCTCGCGCACGTTCTGACGTATTAACGGTCTGCTAAAAGTTAAGAAGGTAGAAAGGTAGATTCGACTCGTAGCGCTAGATGGCGCTGCGCCTATGTGCTATAGCACCATCTAGCGCTAAATATAAGAAGCCAAATTTAAGAAGTGTGTCATGTCAACATAACACAAAGTTACTTTTTGTGATTTTTTCAAATAGAAAGTAACTAAAGGAGCATTCTTTACTAAGATCATTTTTCTCTAAGGTCAATGACCTTTGAACTGGGACGTCTTAAGTATTTTTCAGTTTTCTCTCTATAACTCGAAAATTTATAATCACATTATACTCGAAATAATTTTAAAAGACAGTTTTTAAACGGTCTATCAGTGTGGAAGATTATATAAGTTTCTACGTTGCATAGTTTATAAATAGCAGGGGGGTGACACATTGCTAGCCACTTTGGCGGACTATATTTCGCAGATGGTACACCGAATAAAAAAGTGATGTATGAAACATTTATTTTAGTAGACCTATTCAATGATATCCCACACGAGATGGTGCAGTGAAAAAAAATGTTTCATCCCCATTTCACATGTATGGGCGCCACCCCTAAAATATGTAATCACGATGTTTTTATTCTATTAAAATTTAGATCTATATCTAGCCTATTTTTTTACAAAATTTCATTTACTTATGTTTATAACTGTAGAAGTTATTAAGCTGTAAAGGATTAGGACAGACGGACGGACATGACGAAACTATAAGGGTTCCTTGTAGGAACTACGGAACCCTAAAAACGGTAACAAACAAACTCTATTAATTAATCGTTAAACAAAACGTAATAAAACGTTTCTTTTTGACAAAGGAATATTCTATAATAAAAAAAAAACAGGGACCAAAAAGGTATTTAAAAACAGCGTGCGAAATAAATAAACTTCACTAATTAATCTTTAATATGAAAAGTTTGTAGAATACTCCACGAACAAAGCAAAAAATTCATACATCGTTCAAGTAAACAAAAGAGTAACTGAAATGAGCAAGCAAAATTAATTCTACTCAGTCATTTGCACCTCTATCAATACAATTTTCACATGCACTGCAATACAAATTGCATGACAATCATATTTATGCACCAGTATAACTTGGTCCTCATGCACATAGTGCAATTTTTCTATTTTACACATAGCTGGTGAAATGTCAGTCCAGTTGCCAAAGACCAACTTCCATTGGTGGCTCCCTAGAACAATTTCTCTCTAATTGTGAAGTAACTTTTGTTATTGTTTCTGCTTTTCGACTGGAGGATGAAAGTTATGAGAAATGTTACCAGTGAAAACCAACTTTTCCTTTTTGTTTTTCGCATCTGTATCAAAAAAGAAAAGAAACTGTTTTGTTTCCTATGGTCCTAAGAAAACACTTCTGTTATAGAAAAAATCCTGCTGATGATAAAAATAATTATTATTCTAAGTTGAATATTGTAGCAATTTTTAGGCAGCCGTATACATATTACTCCCATTGAATTTGTTTTCTTATTCAGGCGGTTTCATAAGATATCGTATCCTAAATATTTCTGTATACAGTCGCTTTCAATGTAATGAATTCAATAGGACGATTTCTCGTCTTTTGATCCGCTTATAACTAAATCCTCGCATGTCTGAAGAATATATATTATCTGTCATATTTACTAGGGACGTTTTCATTTAGATCAAAAGCTTTTAGTTTGAAGAATGTTTTATCTAATGGATTCGTAAATGTTAAGATCGTAAATTCGTCTTGACCGTTAAATTTAACAAAGCGTGACGGTTCGCTGCCTGCCTGCATTGAAAGCCTTTCCATGTCATCTCCCATGCTAACCCCTGTCAAATTTTGATGAATTAGATTTGCCTTACAAACATGATTGACTTTTAACTGACAGATAATATTGATGATGATTGCAAGTTTTGGAGTAATTTTTGGAGTTATGATAGTACCTATTTCAATAAACTCTCATTCAAAAATTAAGTGAAAAAAATCAGCAATAAAACCTACAACATCAATGATTTAATTTCAACCTCAGACCAAAAGAATAGGTCTCTACGTACTCTTATTATTTAGGAATGAGATTTCAAAATATATTTTTTATAATATGTAATTATAAACAAAACTCAAATACTGATCCAAATTATGATGTAAATTTAATCTAAAAGCGATTCATCATACTTGCAGCGTTTTCAATTTTCTGCATCAGTTAATGAAAACTGATATCTACCGCATCTATTTCAATCAAATAATATCTCATTATACTCTTATCAGATAATGTACCTATCAAATCTATAAAAGGAAACGTATCATCAGTTTGCAATTTGTCAATCCGAAAATTGAAAACGTCCAAACTGAAGGCACCCTTCTATAATGTATACGGGTAATATTTTTTACAACGATTTAAAACGTCAATGTTTTCAAAGGCAACGATTTATCATAAAGACATGGGATCTACGGTAAGACATGAAAATTCTTTTACCAAGCAAAAGGGATCAAGTTTAGCTTTACCTGAAACGCATTCAGTTCCCCGTCCCCTTAATGGGATAACACAAAGTCTTCCATAGACATTATGGAGATATTTCGGGAGTGTGACAAATCACTTTTAAAGGACGTGTCGCAAAATTGGTTTAATAAATTACAAACTTTAGAGGGGTTAGAAGTTTTGATGTTCGTAGTTTACAAGCTGACTATCAAATTGAATATGGGTGGATTAGCATTCAGTTTTACTACAATGATTTGTTTGCAAATAAAACATTGTTTCATTATCGTCATCTATTAAAATATGAATGTGAATACAATGGTGCAATTAATTTCAATGCTCACAATGGGCCTGATAAGAAGGCTCAAAGTCACTCAAAGGTCAATGGAGAGGTCTATGCTCGGAGTGTCCCTGCGTGATCGAATCAGAAATGAGGAGATACGCAGGAGAACGAAAGTGACCGACATAGCCCGAAGAATTGCCAAGCTTAAGTGGCAGTGGGCGGGGCACATTGCTCGCAGAAATGATGGCCGATGGGGCAGTAAAGTTCTGGAGTGGCGACCGCGTACTGGAAGGCGCAACGTGGGTAGGCCCCCCACAAGGTGGACCGACGACCTGGTGAAGGTCGCGGGAATCCGCTGGATGCGGAAGGCGCAGGACCGGTCGTTGTAGCAATACTTGGGGGAGGCCTATGTCCAGCAGTGGACATCTTTCGGCTGAAATGATGATGATGATGATGAATTAATTTCAACCATTACCATAAATATCAGTTTGACTTACCTACATAATGTGACAAAAATTACTGCACTAATGTTTGGTTTCATAATCACGATTATTGTTTTCTTTTTGGATGTATCTCATTTCATATATTTTATACGGCTTTTGAAGAGTAGCAAAAAACATGATTTTCTTTTACATAGAAAATATAATATAACTTATACATAAAAGCCTAATAATATACAGCAATGTCAAGAGAAGTTAAGGCATAACCTTGTCAGGGCATGAGCCGGGTACCACTCGAGACATAGTTTGATTAATTACATTCGCTGACCCTCTTAAAAGTCACATCTCATAACTGATGACAAAAACTTTGGTAGTGGGCACATGTTCTGTTTTAGAGGACACAGCTGTTTTTGTTTGTTGTCTTCTTCTTTATTCTGTACTATTAGTCTTTTCTTCTTATCTGTAAGAACTAGTATTAGTTCGTCTTCTTTGTCCATCCAAATGTTGTCTGGGAGATATCGCTTTTAGCGTCAAGACCGCCAATGTACACATAATTTATATGTCGTTATGTTTTATGCTGTTTTAATTATGTACAGTAAAGCATATTCTATTTATAAATCTCTCTAGTTGTGCAATGCATCAAGTGTATGATTATTTTCTTAATCTGGTATCGTGTTTGAGTTTTGTTTGCTATGAGTTATTGTGTTTTTATCTTGATACGATCATTTGATCTTGGATCAATAATGTCAATCATTTTGACTGTTAGTCGACATGGGGTTGTCACGTCAGTTTAGTAGATCTTCGAAGGCAGTATATTTTACTCGTGCAGAATATTTATTACATGTAGGGTCTTCTTTTTCAAAGTCTTGTTCATACATGCTCGATCATTGCATACGAATTTTTTTTTGCTTACACAAATGTCACCTCCACTACGATTTCATGTGACTTTATTGTTTCTACAACCCTTGTTGTTTGACTAGAGACAATATTCTTAAGTATTTTTTTTTTTCATAGGAGTTCGCAAATTGAGCGCTATTCTGGCGACTGGAGCTCGTTCTGGGATTTGGCGTATCGAAGCCAGTTGCGGTGGAGGTTCAGCTCGAGTGGACATCACAGTTGGAAATGGAGTAGGCAACACTGCTCCTGCTGCCCCAGCCGCTGAGCAGCATTATGTGGAACTGAGGTTCGCTGACAGCATGAGACGTCGGTACAAACCTGGACTGCCATTCGTGGGAAGGGTAAGTTCAGACCAACTATTTTTATTAGATAATTTTTACTACGGTTTTAGAAGACTCGTTTTCACGATCAGAGATTTTAATTTTAAATAATAATCGAATGTATTATATCTACTTCGAAAGTACTACAGATGTATCTACAGCACTTTTTAATGTGAAAGTTATACAAACCGTGGTCAATCAACGTCCACTGATAAGCATTTTAATAAAAGTGATTATTTTATTTATGAAAATGATCAAATAATAATAATATAACAATTTATATCTTTGATTACAATTAATTTAATTTTTTTGTAATTTTCATGTAACTACTATTCTTATGATCCAATGTTGATTGAAATAAATAAATTGTTTTTTTTTATATAAATAAGTCAATTTTTAAGACATTTTTTACACAGCACCATCTAGTCCCAAACTAAGCAGAGCTTGTACTATGGGTACTTGATTATAGATATAATACTTACATACTTAAGCCACTTAGCCATTAGGGCCTGATAAGAAGGCTCAAAGTCACTCAAAAGGCAATGGAGAGGGCTATGCTCGGTGTGTCCCTGCGTGATCGAATCAGAAATGAGGAGATTCGCAGGAGAACGAAAGTAACCGACATAGCCCGAAGAATTTCCAAACTTAAGTGGCAGTGGGCGGGGCACATTGCTCGCAGAACGGATGGCCGATGGGGCAGTAAAGTTCTGGAGTGGCGACCGCGTACTGGAAGGCGCAGCGTGGGTAGGCCCCCCACAAGGTGGACCGACGAACTGGTGAAGGTCGCGGGAATCCGCTGGATGCGGAAGGCACAGGACCGGTCGTTGTGGCGATGCTTGGGGGAGGCCTATGTCCAGCAGTGGACGTCTTTCGGCTGAAATGATGATGATGATGATGACTTACATACTTTTAATACATAAGGAACACCCAGACCAACACAAACACTTATGTTCATCACACAAATATTTTTGTTCTGTGGGAATCGAATCCACGACCTAGTGATCAGCAGTCCGACACTCGAACCACTAGGCCTCAGACGTCGTCAAACAAAAGCAGGGACTGTTATATATCAGTCTTCTATATAGTTATCTACTAACATTGTAAACACCAGACGCAATACAAACATAAAGAAACATTAAAACAAATATGTGCCCTCTAAAGCATGGAGAGACAATTTTCTCTAAAAACATTATTTCTGCTTTGTCCTGAAAATCCCAGACTACACGATAATTCATATTATTTTTCATTGCGCCATTCCGTTCAAGTTGTGTAGCCTGAAATGGCTGAATTGTGGTAAATAGCTGCTCGTTAGCAGCAGCTCATTCCGCTGGAACTTTTGATAGCTGCCTGTATCTAAGCTTTAGACAATGAGGAGTTGATATTAGTATGGACATTTTATTAAGTAATATTAAAATTGTCTATTAAAATTGTAATATCGAAATAGCATTATCGTTACTTTTATGGGTTTATTTTTAATAATAGTACATTACTGTCGAGGTCTGAAATGAAGCAATTTACGGCCGAGTAATATTGGAAGTACGAGGCGAAGCCGAGTACTTGCCAAGTGATTTTGAAAGGACGAGGCGCAACCCGAGTTCTTTTTAACTAAACGAGGCCGTTAATTGCTATTTCGGCCGAGACTTGTATAGTACTTTTCTCTAATTTGCAACACAAATTAATTCAACAGTATCTCATTTTCATTCACACTATTCGCCCGCGCACAGTTCTTGTTCTATTTTCAATGTTTTGAAAAAAAAAAATGCGCGTTCAGCCTGTATATGATAAATAATGATAAATATTTTGTACCTAAAAACACCTAATTTATGTAAGTGTGTACTTAAAAACCTCGGTAGCATAATTTAAAAAATAAAAAGTGTCCAGCAATTTCTATTATTGTCCTGTTGGATATTACGGGCCTGTTATTTCGTTGCGTACGAAAAAGAGCCGATTGTTGTATTATTTTTTTTGAATAATGAACCAATTTCCGAGCAAGTGGGAGAAAAAGTTATTTATCGATTGATTGACTTGTTTGTTTTTGAAAAATAAAATTAAGATCTACAATTAACAGTATCGGAGATAATATAGGAGAATGTTTTCCATGTTGATGAATATATTAAGTCCATACCATTATTTTAGTTGACAATTTTAGTTTTCATTACCATGCTATTCACTGTAATTAACGCCATTAAACTCTATTTTTTATTTCTTAGCTGGCTTGTGTTTGACCGCCACTTCACCTGATGCTAAGCGATGGTGCGGTCGACGATGGTTCACGCTTGCCCAGCAAAATCCTATTAACTCGAGCCTTGAAGACCACCAGATTATACTTCTCGGGAAACACTAACGCCGGCAAGGAATTCCACTCTTTAGCGGTATGCATGATACAGGTATTAGCAAAACGGTTCGTGCGTAAGGGTGGAATATCTACCATATAACGGTGGCGAATCGCCGTGCGTCTGGTCGTCCGATGATGCAAAGGGATTTGGGAAATTAGATTGTGCAATTCCAACGCACACTCGCCGAATAAAAAACGATTCGATAAAAAACCGATAGCCTAGCAACTCTGCGCCGATGCTCGAGACTTTCGATACTTTAAATCCAAAGCATGTAATAGTGTACCCATAACACATAATCTACTCATAAGTCAACCTAATGCATCTTTACATCCAAGCATTCTCCAATAAACTCTATTTTCTACCAAAATGTGTTATGAATGATGTTGTAATTTCCTACTGATATGATGTAGTTCAGGTATTATAACTTCGTCATTCATTCTTCCGGAATTCGACGGGAAGAATGCTTTAGTACCTATCCATAAATCTACATTTTCTATAAAACTGTCCAGAGGGGAGTTTGTACGTCGAATATGAATAATTTTGAGAAAAATTGATGCGAAGGGGGCTGAGATTTTAAGGGTGTTGATGTAGCTTCCAAAAAAAACAAGTAGGTATGTTAATTAATAAAGAATGATGTGATTTAATCCGGTTAAACTTTGTTTTATTGTAATGTGTAGTGATCGCGATATCCTAAGAAATTATTAAAAGAATGATCTTGGCTTCAACAAAATCTATGAACTCTTAGCCTATGTATTTCCTGCCACTTTGTCATTTTCCCAAGCAGACGTAGAAATAGGTGAACTTTTGATTCTTCTTTTCCTTGTACAGGCGTCAGTTATAGGTACATCGGTCACACGTCAATACCGGCCTTAATGATGACGCTGTCAAGGTTGTGACAACTGTTACAACTGACGTTAGGTTGACTGTACATGAATAGTAAGTACAGTAGTAAACAAAGAATCAAACTGAGATCCATAAATTGATTTGGAAAAAAAACCAAAGATTTTTTTGGAATTCGGAATGGGCACTTAAATTGATCGTTGGTTCTTTAGGAGCCATTAAATAAAATCTTATATCCCAAAATATAAATATAATTTATCATTCTATTGTTATCATAAAGTAGAAGTATCGGAGTGTCCGACATAGTGTTGTTGGATCAGTAAGCTAAAAAGACAGTGGGCTGGCCAATCAAGCCGTGTCTATCGAAGGACCGATGACCGTTGAAGCAGACGAGTCCTTGAGTGGAGACCGCGAATCGGCAAAACGCAGCATAGGGCGTCTCCATCTCCAGATGGAAGATCTCTGAAGGAGGTAGCTGGAGGGACTGGATACGGAGGGTGGAGAACTGAGTGTTGTGGCGCAACTTGGAAGAGGCTTATGACCAGCAGTTGATCAAGTCCTGAAAAAACATCAAAAAAGTTTTTAATGCTTCTTATAAAATATTACAGCACTAATAACAAATCCACCAATATTAAATCATCAAATTAAACATGATTCACTCATATTGAACTATGTTTACGGGACTTGTCGCGCACATTAAAATCAAAACATAACAAACACGGACTTTCTGTCTGCTCGTGACCACGGCCAATGCAACTTTGCCGAAACTTCGAGGTTAGTCAAAATTTTTCTTATGTTTTGATTTTATTGTGCGCGACAAGTCCCGTAAACATAGTTCAATATGAGTGAAATTCGCGAAAGTTTAAAAACTTCTATGATTTACTCATTATTTTTAACAATATTAATAAAAATCAAATCCATATTCATCTTTCGGCGTTGTCAGCGGGAGAACAATATAATAAATTACAGAGAGAGCCTAACGAACAGCTTTTATATCGACGGTCGCTTTTCTTTTTGTTCGTGTGTTGTGGCCTCGGAGACCGCGGATTATGTTAAACTAGACTTGCTTCGCCCGCGTATAATTCAATTTATCACAGAAAGACTTATCACGCATCCCTCAGATCACTCCCTTTATTTATTTATTTATAAAAAAATGCTAATTTATGTTCTTCTTCTTCTATCGTGTCGACATGAGCTACACAATGATAATAGCTCATGCCGTGGGGAAAAGATTAGCCAGTCAGCAGGTTGGTAGCGGGGCTGACTGCCCAGGGTGCGCCGGGCGATCAATTAAATATCGTCACTCATGGAGGCTCTTTTAATGCACCCCAATAATTATAAATTTTTATGTTAATTTGGGTCTACCTGTGTGCCATATTTCGAAATCCGTTCAGCAGTTTCAGCGTGATTAAATAACAAAGATCCAAACATCTTCAAAAACTTTTACATTATAATAATAAAATTTACTCACCACTTCTAAAAATGGTGAAGAAAAACCTCGTGAGGAAACCTGTACGCCTGAAAGGAGTTAAAAAAATCTGGTGGCATCGGGAGACGTCTGACAGAAGCGAATCTTTTAAATAAGCGCGTAACATGCGCGCTGTACTGTATACGTGTGTTCAAGATAGTAGTGTAGCCGCATGCTAATGGAAGTTAACGGTGACGTTTTTTCTCGATTTACTTTCCGGCGCACGCAACGACGTTATAGAAGCTTAGCTTCAAAAAGGTTTTAATGGTGTGTGTAGTCCGCTATTCATCATTCAGCGACAGGTTTATGCCTTAATACCGCTAATTTCAAGGCCTAAATATTCCTGCTTTATAGGTAGTTTCAATTTAATGATATTCGTGTATTTTCTTCCTAAAAATAGTTTCCTAATTAATTGACGTTTTCTTCGGAAAGATAATATTTTGAGGAGGATTTTGATTGAAGTGGAGACATTCTATGTAACAAAGTTAATTAACGGGGCCTTATTTAAGACATGCGACAATTTCTACTAAATTATAAGGAATTAATTAAGCATAGTAATCTATGTAAAATTGTGATGTACCTAAATGTTTTAGACCATGGTATACTAAGATGTTTCACCAGGTATTCTCTTCCCGCGATGCCTCGAAGCTATGTTTTTTTTTTTTTTTAATTTATTCATGATCATGGATACATGTCCTTCAGTCGTAATGATTGAACATATTATACTTATATCCTAGTAAAGTGATGGAAACTTTACTAGGTTTCTGAGGGGATGATGAGATAATACGAAAGTCATGTTTTTCAACTTTGTACCATTTATCCACACTTGTACACGTTAACGAGCACTTAACATTTAATATTCCACCATTATTACACATTAACACTCGAAGAAACACAAATTTTGGAAAATAATAAAAAATCCACAACACGATCTTTACGAATTTTACCCCCTCGAAGCTATGTCACGATCAGTGTTGCCATTGTTTGATATCTTCAAATTTAAGGAGATTTTTGTTCATAATGAATATAAAATAAATTCCTAATTACCCTATTTGTTATCTCATGTTATTCATCTAATTAGTTATTAAAGGAAACTGTATAAAATCACTAGTTCAAAAGTGCTTCTTTATAGAAGGAAGTTAATGAAAAAATGAATTTTGCTCAGGTAATTTATTTACACAAAGTGGCAGCACATCAAACTGACAAGTGTCACGCTAACAGCCTGCTATTGGTTGCAATGTGGATATATGGAGGCAATCATGTGACCTAGCTGTCACTGAAAGAGAGTAGGTACCTGGTGAAACATCTTATTATATCTTTTAGACTATCGGTAGCATTATAAATAGATAATCCCACATTTCCAATTTGTTCCGTGTGGTGCCGGACGCAAAGAATAGCACCACCCCATTTGACCCCATATTATTTTCATGTGGATGAGGATAGGCAGCAGCGTTTTCTGAGTATTTATTCAACTAACTGCGATCGCCAACCCGCCTGCCATGCGTGGCGATTATGGCACCCCCTTTTGAAGTAGGCTGTGGACGTATTTCGGCTGAAATCATGATGATGATGAATCCCACATCTTTCAAAAGATAATGTTTGAAGTAGGTAATTAAAAGACCATTTTAATTCTGCTATTTTGTGAAAGCTGGTACAAATTAAGTAAGTTCTTATTTGAGACAAAATTAAAAATATTTCGCCTTTTTGTAGGTAGGTCTTTTTCTTACTCAATTTCTTCGGCACGAAACATTCTTTTTTATGTTTTGGGATACAGATTAAAAAAGAAAATTAACAGAGATTTATACATCTTGTAAGCATTAACAAAATTGTACAAAAAATCCGAATGAAGTCGCAGTCCGTAGCTGCTGTAGTTAATTTTCATAACAAATATTAATCACGTTTAATTATCTTTGTATTTCATATCTGTACCCCTGTCGGCACAGGTTTGGAGTTAAGCCATGCTGGCTTGGTAAACTTAATGGCTTAATTTAGACTTAAGTTTACGTCACAATATTGTTCTCATTGTGCCAAGAGGTGTACGTTGAATTGGTGTTTACATATTTATCTGGACAATGTTTAGAGATAAAGGTATTAGTGACACAGATATACAGGATGACTTTTTAATCACCATTCATTTTTAGGGTTCCATACCCGAAGGGTGCCAAACGGGACCCTATTACTCTCGCTACGCTGTCCGTCCGTCCGTCCATCCGTCCGTCTGTCTGTCACAGGGCTGTATCTTTTGAACGGTAATAGGTAACCAAATTTTTTTTTTTCAGAATATGTGTTGCTATTAGGTGTATTACGAAAAATACTAAAAACTAAAATAGTCTAAAACCGACCCCATACAAGAAACCTCAAAAAACATGCATTTTTTTCAACGTTTTTGTTCCTGCTCTATCTTCAATACGGTAATATATACCAGCGTCAAACTTGGTCAGATTATAGTACATATTATGTAGTTTAGCAACAAATACTAAAAATAAAACAAACATAGACATTAGTGGTGGTACCTGCATAAGAAAGACATGCAAAAATGCATCTTTCGCGCACTGAACGTTGATGTCTTTTAGTAAACTCTCGTAAATTAAATCAGTTTTTAAGGGGTATCAAGTCGATGGGTGGTACGGAACCCTTACTGCGCGAGTCTGACTCGCACTTGGCCGGTTTTTTTTAATGTATGGGGACTTCAGATGAAGAAATCTAATATTTGGACATTCAACGTGTTAGATAATTGAATATGTCAATTTAAACTTTGATAATAGCTATGAACGTCCGTGGGTAAATGTGGAAAAAGTTTTGTAATGAATGAATTTGGTAACTTTAGCAGCTAAAATATATTTTTTATAATCATAATCATAATCATTTATTGCTTTCATGGTGTTCAAAAGGTGTTACAGTAGAATACTAGTATCAAACATGAACCCTGCTAGGGCACAGCAACATCTGGCGTACCAGATTCTATAATCTAAAATTAACTAAATTAAATACATTTCTGACAAAATCATACCTACTCAACATAGTTCTAAGTCAATTAATTATAATAAACCATATCTTGTTGACTAACTATTAATCTGTACAGTACATTCATTTTAACATATTTTTTATATAATTATTATAAGGTATAGATTTTCAATTCTAAATTCTAATTTAAACAAATTTACTAAACAATTTTACATTATTATTATTAATTATTATTATTATTTTATTCTACCAGGTCGAAGCAATGAGCACAGAAAAAAGAGTTCGCGTCCGCGTCAAGTTATACGATGACAAGACCGACATCTATAGTCAAGATATTGACATGTCAACTGGCGAAGGGGGATTCATAGTCCCAACTGTCATGGCGGATGCACCGTACGTCAATCTTCAGGTTAGTGCGAAGTACTTTAACTTTATTACTGCTGCCCCGGTTTTATGGGCCAACAAGTTTTATAAAAGAGATTTATTTTTACGCGACTTTTGTGTCTTGGGATTTTAAAAATTTCCTTTTATTAACACCCCGTGTTTGAATGAAATAGTTTTGAATTGTAATTTACTTCTGTGTGAAGTCAAGTACCATTTAACCAAGTTATTCTGAGTTTCATATTTCTGAATCCACATTTATCAAGCAATCAGTGGAGGAAACAATGAAAACATGATTCCGACTCTAATAGTAAAATAATTTATAATTAATCATACTATTTATTCGTGCTATTAGGGTGGGATGCCACTCGTCAAATTTCTTTGCACAATGTGAATTTAACCAAAGAAATTGGATGGTTTTCATCAAATGTTGTATGTAGGTATTATAACACTGATCATCAAAGAAATTCGATTGGACAAATAAATTTTACCAGAGGCATACCAGCCTTTTATTTTTTTTTATTTTTTTCCTTTGGGAAAATCCTCATGGACGCACTCCGCCTGGGGTAGGCGGAGCCAGTGTCGGACTCTTACCGACTAAAAAACACCACGGTGTTCCTCTAACGACCCTTGGCCGGGGGCGTGGGAAACTTTTACTCTCCCAACCATCCCCGGTAGGTCCCGGCTCGCCATTAGAAGGCGAGCCCCTTCTCCCCGTGCGGCAGCCACATCGGCCACACCCTCCTCTTGACTGGCGCGCGCGGAACACTACGCGCCACCGTCACGGGCCTTGACTGGTCGGGCGGCGGGCCACCCCGAGTCCGCCGCCCGCAGGCCCACATCTAGGGTGGCTGGAGGTCGGCATACGCCCTCCTGCGATGCCCAGGTTGTCTCCTGCGGATGGGGAGAGAGGTCAACGCCTCTCGAACCCTCTCCGCCGCCTCCTTAGCGAGCATTACATCCTCGCAGAAGGAGACGACGCCTTCCCAAGCGCTCTCGCTCCCGACCATAGACAGAACCACGGCCGGAAGCGAGAGATCGCTGCCGCCTACTGCAGTGATGAGGTCACGGCGCTGCGCGGCCCAAGCTGGGCACTCCGCCAGTGTGTGCTGCGCCGTGTCCTCTGGGCAGCTCCCGCAGTGATGACACTCGGGGAGGCATACCAGCCTTAGACATGTTGGTTGACTCTCTTGTTTACTGTTTACCACACTAACCTAATTGAAATCAAGCTGTATCTCTTTCTTTTATATAATATTGAAAAAGACCAGAAAATATTAAGAACTATCAAATTAAGCCGGATTTACATTATTGTGTCGTGACGCGCCAGAAGCATTTCGGTTTCATACTATTAGTGTGGTTAATTTAAATTATGTGGAATAATTTAATTCCGGCTTTAGTCATTGCCCTAGTCATTTGCGAGAAAGTAGTCGGGACTTAAAAAGAGTGCGACCAAATTCACGTAGAAGACAAGCAACTATGGTCTACTCGCGTTTGACGAACAACAAACAATGTATTTTACGAACTTTCGTTCCAACTGTTAGATAGGAACGAACGATTGAGCGGAGTATAGATATGTCATACCCTAACAAAACGAATTAATAAAATGTTCCGTACGCACCAGCAGCACAATACACTTAAACTAGTACAAAGTAAGTAAGTTAGTTACTTCAAATTACTTTTGCGTCATAATTGGAACACTTTCTGTACACACATGACGGCATATAAGATTTATTTGTCACTGGTCACGCTCGGCGCCTTACTTGACTCTACTACTGACTAATAGAAAAACGTCCTAATTAGGACGATTTCAAGTCTTCAGATTGCAGGCGCAAGTAACATATCTATACATTTAAATAATCTTGGAGCGCAGTATCAAATTGTGCGATGAATGGTACGATAAATCGAATGCAGTAGTCAAACGCGAGTAGACTCCCTGGAATAAATATGACAGGACTGAAATCTTCTATTCTTAGTTAGAAAGAGACATAGTGAGATTAAATTAGCTTAGTGCGGTGAATAAGACAATCATCAAAAAACTTAAGTATAAATTTACTTAACCACCGTAATATGTAAAAACCGGCCAAGAGCATGTCGGGTCATGCTCAGTATTATAGGGTTCCTTATACTTAAGGAACCCTATAACCCTAGGACCAATTAATTAATTAGGTCTAATTACAAACAATCAAATCGAATATTAATCATTGCTATTTTAGTTTAGTTTTAGTTTAGTCACTTAAAGGAGAATTATTTGCTAAGATCGTTTTTATCTAAGGTCAATGACCTATGAACTAGGACGTCTTAAGTATTTTTCAGTTTTCTCACTATAATTCAAAAATTTATAATCACATTATACTCGAAATAATTTTAAAAGAGAGTTTTTATAAAAGTCTATCAACGTGGTAGATTACAAGTTTCTACGTTGCATAGTTTGGAAATGGCAGGGGGGGGGGACACATTGTAAGCCACATTGGTGGGCTATATTTCGCAGATGGTACACCTGATAAAAAAGTGGTGTATGAAACATTACCTTCATTTTAGTTGACTTATTCAATAATACCCCAAACGAGAGTAGCAGCGAAAAAAAAAAAACACATCCCCATTTCACATGTATGGGCGCCACCCCTAAAATTCGTTATCAAGATTTTTTTATTCTTTTAAAATTGAGATCTATATCTAAACCATTTTTTTACAAAATTTCATTTACTTATGTTTATAACTGTAGAAGTTATTAAGCTGTAAAGGATTAGGACAGACGGACAGACGGACAGACGGACGGACATGACGAAACTATAAGGGTTCCTTGTAGGACTACGGAACCCTAAAAACGTAGATGAAGTGAAAGCGGTATGTCAGGATCGTGGCGGGTGGACATACAAAGTATCTGCCTTCTCCAACGGGAAAAGGCGTGATAGTACTAAAATATATACTCATTAAATAAAATATATATCGTATATTGAAACATCCTACTATTATTATAAATGTAAAAGCTTGCACAGATGTTTGGGTGTTTGCGTTTGTTACTCAATCACCCTGAAACGCCAGATTTGGATGAAATTTGGCAGACAGATAGACCATAACCTGGATTAAAATGTATTATTATCCTGAAAAAAAAAACTATTCCTGAGCGATGCACGATAAGTCTTTCTGTGATAAGACGAATTATACGCAAGCGTAGAAAATTCAAATTGAAATGTTTTTGATTTCAAATAAACCTAATTACAGGCACTTTTGAAACGTCAGGCTCTAGTTGCACGGTCGCGCCGCGGGCATAGTCTAGTATTTTTAACCGACGAAAAAAAGGAGGAGGTTCTCAATTCAACGCGTATATATATGTATCACGTGGACACACATAAAAAAAAAATATATATATATACTGCCTCGTTGGTCTAGTGGTCGCAAGCGCGACTGCTGAGCGTGGGGTCCTGGGTTCGATTCCCGAGTCAGGCAAAGTGTTATTGGGTTTTTTCATTAGGAAATTCTCAGTAGCAGCCTGGAGTATGGATTTGTGCCCGGTTAATGGCAATAGGCTCGCCCCCTATTACATGGGACTATAACATAACTGGCGAGATGTGGGTGTACTATTACACCTCTGCCTACCCCTTCGGGGAAATAAAGGCGTGATGTTATGTTATGTTATGTTATATATATATATATATTTTTATGTGTGTCCACAACGCATAACTTTTTACGGTGGTCCGATTTTGATGATTCTTTTTTTAATGGATAGGGTATATCTCGAAGTTCGTCTCATTTAAATTTCAAAATCAAAATCCGCCCCTAAGGGTAGTAAAACAGGGGATGAGTGTTTGTTCACCCACTGAATTCTTACCTGTTAACCGATTCTGTTGAAACTTGACACACATAAATATATGTCTAGACACTACGACATAATGGAGACCTGGAGTTAGATTTTAACCACAAAAAAATGAAAAATAAAACTTTTTAACAAAAAAAAATACCGACGAAACAGAAACTGAAAAGCGAAAAATAACTAGTTATGAATCGGCGCCAAACAACCAATCAACGAAGATCATTAAATTACTTTAAATAAATAATAAAAACAACGTCACATCAAATATGACGTGAAATTTTCAACGATAAACAATAACTTTCCAAAAATGCGTTCTCCGCTCGGCCACTTGCAACTTGCACGCACTTTGCTTGTTAAAAGTTCGTTTGGCGCCGACTCATAATTAGTTATTTTTCGCTTTTCAGGTTCTGTTTTCGTCGGTTCAATTTTTTGTTAAAAAGTTTTATGTAAATTTAATGACAGTTGGTAGAAATCATAAGTAAGAATTCTTAGAACAGAACAGTTCAGAAATAGCTAACAATGTAGGTATTATTCCGATCGAATGACTTAGTTCAATAACCGAAACTTTTCCTCGACAATATACCTGCCTACGTAAGTACTGTACAAGTAAGTGGGTGTATTGCCCTTTCAAGAATGTTATTCAGCTCCGTTGTATTGAAAAGATAAACAACATGTTTATATTATTTAATTGTTTATTAGACATGGCTTATGGGTAATATTGAAAGATAACAAAAAGAGAGGTTTTTAGCGTAAGAGATTTGAATGAGGGGCTCGTGGTTTACTAATCGCCGCGTGGATTTCAAGTAGAATGGGTGACCGTTTTGTTGCTCATTAAGACTCCGTTGTAAAAATGCATGAGGTAGTAAAACATACTCAAAATATTCAAAACTAAAGCTAAAAAAAAAAAAAAAAAAATTTGGTCTTTTTACACAGCACCTGGGACTAGATTCCCAAACTAAGCAGAGCTTGTAATATGGGTACTAGACAATGGATATAATACTTAAATACTTTTTTTTTGTAAATACATACTTATAATACATTTATATCCACATTAATTATTAGGTACCAAAATTAGTTAAACTTTTTTTTTTTATAGTATAGGATGTCGAAACGAGCTAAAGGCCCACCTGATGTTAAGCGGTTATCTTTGCCCACAACAACTGCAATACCACCTAGGCTATTGCCTAAATGGTACCGCAAGTCAATTCGCCAAACTGAGACATGAAGACGGAAAGTCTCATGTGATTGTAATTTCACCGACACCCGTACCCTTCAGACCGGAACACAGCAATGCAAGCATCATTGTTTGGCGGAGAAGTTCGTACGGTGGTAGTACTTCCCCGGACGAGCTCTTTCACAAAGGAGCTCTACTACTACTAAAACTGTGCAAGTGTGCAATTAGCATCGATTCTAACCATTAAACTGCGTATTCTAATTTCGTATAATCATCTCATTATTTCGAACTAATTTAATTTATAATTGTACGTCATAGCGTAAGTTGAAATAGCTGAATTAGGAACTGCATTTAAATATTTATTATCAAAGCCTAACCAAAAATCGCTAGATAAAGAGTTTATTCCATTATATGAAATTGCATTGTACTCGTATGTGTTTTAACTTCCTTGCTATGTCTGCTATTTTACCTGTATCGCATTAAATACTTTTCCAATTTATAACAACATAACATAATCAATTGATGACATCTGTGGTCTAGTGGTTCGCGTGTCGGACTGCTGATAACGAGTTCGTGGGTTCGATTCCCACAGGACACAAATATTTGCGTGATGAACATAAGTGTTTGTGTTGGTCTGGGTGTTTCTTCTCAAAAAAAATAGAATGTAAGTATTATATCCATTGTCTAGTACCTATAGCACAAGCTCTGCTCAGTTTGGGACTAGATGGTGCTGAGTAATAATGTCCCAAAGATATTTATTATTCATTATTATTATAATCAGCCCGTTACTGTTCCACTGATGGGCATGGGCCTCTTCTCAGAATGAGAAGTCTAAAGCCTTAATCCACCACGCAAGCTTAATACGGTTTGGCGAACTTCACAAATCTTCGAGAACTGTGTGGAGCGCTCTCAGTTATACAGGTTTCCTCACGATGTTTTCCTTCAGCGTTAAAGCAAGTGATAATCAAATTCTGATCCGCACATGAATTCGAGAAATCACAGGTGCGGGTTGGATTTGAACTCAAACCCATGAAAGGCAAGCGTTTAACCCCTAGGCTATCACTGCTTGGTTAGGCTATCAAAGATCACTGCTAGAACTAACTTGAATAACAAATAAACCGACTGCACGATTGATGCAGTAGCTGATCGCTTAGCTTCGATTGATTTCGTATAAAACCAATAATTTAACAGGCTTCAGATTTTTCTGACTGGATGTTGATACATTTATACAGGTGAAAACCTAACGTTGGGCAACGTTTTAAAAAGATCTTTAAGTTAAGTAAATTACACTTTAAGATTTTCGTCCATAAACACACCTGGATAAGGACCAAATCTTTTGCGCTGTCGCACAATGGATATTACAGCTCTTCTCTCTCAACTTTTTCGTTGTGATACTGCGGAGTGGAAAGTATCACAACAGTAAAGATTTTCTTATTCACAATGGGCTTACGTTTGACTGCTGCCTCACCTGATTTAAGCAATGGTGCGGTAGAAGTTCACGCTTGCCCAGCACAACCTATTCACTCGAGCCTTGAAGATCACCAGATTATCTTAAAGATGAGAGCGAAAAACTGTAATTTCGATTGTGCAACAGCGCAAAGAATTTGGATCTTAACCACCTACTGGTCATTGTGGCGAAGCTTGGAGGAGGCTTATGTCGTTTTTTGGCTGAAATGATGATGAAACACATCTACGATAGGTACAGAAGAACACCTATAGCGTTAGGCAACGTTTTAAAGAGATAATTATGTTTTGAGATTTTTATCTGTAAGTTCACCTAAGATAGGTACAGGAGAAAACCTAGCTTTAGACAACGTTTTAAAAAGATATTTAAGTTAGATAATTTATCCTTTGAGATTAGCGTTCGTAAAACTCAAACGATAGATACAGGTAAGAACCTACCATCGGGCGACGTTTTAAAACACTTTTCAGTTCGGTAATTTATGTTATTTCCCTCAACTTAACCCAATAATCTCTTCTACTTCTCTTCTCTGTACCCTTTCAAACTTGATAATCCTTCAAATCACGAATGGCCGCATAGATCTGTCTACGTCTAAATTGGCCGTTCACGCCTTAAACTCTAATTTAGTTTAATCGCCTCATTAATTGGGCCTGTAAACTTCGAACTTCGATGCCCAAGGGAATAGTGCTGCGAGGAATACAAATGGCCAGATTTAGATGAACTGTTTTCACGTTAATCCTCTCAATCGGCGAAGTGATAGGTTGTATTAGCAATGCAGATATTTTGATACGAAAGTTTATGGTTTCATCGGTTTGTATTGCGGTTGATGATAATTTAATGATTTATATTCGGTGGTTATCCGCATTCGCATCCATTAAGCGAGCCTAGGGAGCACAGCACGTGGTGGTTGCGTGCTGCTGTTGGGTGGAGAAAACGGTTCTAAAGTGACATACCAATGAGCATAGCACCAGAAGGGCAGGAGTTCCTGCAGCTCCTCCATTTTTTGCTGAGGTTTACCACCATGTGGTTTTAGGCAGGAGGAGTCCGACATACCCCTCCGTTTTCCCCAGGTGAAGAGTATCCTTGAGAATTTCCACTCGTAAACAAAAAATAAATGAAGATTGTTATGGAGTTTTGAGAGTTATAGAATGATGTAATGTCATGTAGTTTCATAGAAGTTTAGGTTTAGCAAACGAAGTTCAAAAGGCTGTAAAAAGTTTTGAACTAATTTTAATAATAATTTACACTTTGCATGATTATGGTCGCCTGAATGTACTAAATTAGTCCTAAATTAAATGTTACTCAACTCAAGTCAACATAAAGTCTACTATCTTACAATAAAGTTCGTAAAGTTAATAATCTGTAGCTAAATTTCCTAATGACTGTTCTAAATATATTTAAAACAACAACACCCACAATATGTATATATAATACGAATTAAATAATAAATGTTATTTTAAGTGTAATATTGTAGCGAGATAATAAATATTTATAAATAAATAAAATAAAATATCTTTGGGACATTTTTACACAGCACCATCTAATCCCAAACTAAGGAGAGCTTATGCTATGGGTACTAGACAATGGATATAATACTTATATACTTTTTTTTTTGTAGATACATACTTATAATACATAAGCAACACCCAGACCAACACAAACACTTATGTTCATCACACAAATATTTGTGTCCTGTGGGAATCAAACCCACGACCTCGTTATCAGCAGTCCGACACTCGAACCACTAGACCACAGAGGTCGACATTATCTTATCTTATATTATTTCATACAACTTAAACTAAATAAATCATTTGAACACTGCCTCTTCTGAATTAAACATATCTTCGTCTTTCTTTTAATTGGGGTAGTTTCTTGGTTGATGGCAAAAATGTCCTGAAAGTATAACCTAGAAAGGTTTAGTCTACTAAACCTTTCTAGATAATAACATTTTCAAATAACGTGTATTACATGTTTTACGAACCCGCCGCCACACTGGTTAATTTTCCAACCTTGTTGAACGTACATTTTAAATTTAAAAAACCTATTTAGCGAATTCGGGTCATGTGTTCTATACTAAACTAAAGAAATTTCTTTTAACATAATAGGCACTTACGTTTACGTTTAGATTTTTTCTATTATGACTTTTGATCACATTTCTTTTAAAAGTAAAAAAGAAAGAAAATATTTATAAAAAAATAACATAATAACAAAAAACTTAAAATTGACATGCCTGTATGAGACTAAAAAAGACCACATCTCAGCATATGCTACAACACCGAAATGTTGCAGCGCTGGTTTTCGGATGGGTCCCGATTGTGAGGCCACGGGTTAATACGAGCAAATAAATATAATTACAGTAAATCTAAATTGTGTATAACTGTATATGAGAAAAATGTAACAATTAGTTTGGTACTGCTTTAAAAAAATAAAATAAACATCATTTCACGTGTGCCATGTGTGCCGCCACCTTTAGATCCGCATCATTTGTCCATGACATGACAAACGAAGGGACGCCACGCCAATGCGCAAAAGGCAGGGTTCCAAGACACAAAGAAAAAAGATCTTACATTTTGTTCTATGGCAATACCAGTCAATGTCAGTGAATAAGAAATGTGAAGTAATTGCATGGAGGACAAGATTTCAGGCAAAACATTAATCAATGCATGTAACTACCATTTGTTTCTTTAATTTTTACACAAAATGACACTTGGTTTAGTTTTTTAACCAATTTGAAGGCGTGATTGTTTTTTGTAATTTTTCTGTTTCTTTCTAGCTACTCATACAACAACATGATTACTTCATAGATATTCCACTGCGCGGACCTCCAAAAATTTCTCATGGTGACGGCCGAGAAAAGCAATTATACCCGGGTTGAGAGTGGTTATGACGCTGTCATCACGCAAATATATCAGCCCCGTATAGGATTGCCAATCTGGCTAAAGTGCTTTTAAGCCCCTGATAACCATCTTATGAATTATTATGTGAGCAAACTTGATGTGATCGGTATACACACGGGTAGTAAGCTTGATAAAGAATTTGATGGCGTTTTGTCTTTGTATGGCATTGCACACAAAAACTTTCTTATTATGCTTATTCTTATTTCATATTATGCCATTTTTAACCGACGAAAAAAGGAGGTTTTTTTTGTGTATGACGACGCATAACTTTTTACAGAGTAGTATGATTTTGATGATTCTTATTTTAATGGATAGGGTATATCTTAAAGTTGGTCCCATTTAAATTTGAAAATCAAAATCCACCCTTAAGGGTAAGAAAACAGGGATAAGTGTTTGTTCACCCACTGAATTCTTACCTATTAACCGATATTCTGTTGAAACTTGGCACACGTAAATGTAGTTCCAGACACTACAACATAATGGAGACCTGGATTTTAGCAAAAAAAATATATTTTTAACAAAAATTTGAACCAACGAAAACAGAAACTGAAAAGCAAAAAATAAATGTAAATAACTAATTATGAATCGGCACCAAACAAACAATTAACGAAGATCATTAAATTACTTACTACTAATAAAAACAAAATAACATCAAATACAACATAAAAATTTCTACTTTAAACAATAATTTTCCAAAAATGTGTTCTCCGCTCGACCACTTGCAACTCGCACGTACTTTGCTTGTATGTTTGGCGCCGACTCATAATTAGTTATTTACATTTATTTTTCGCTTTTCAGTTTCTATTTTCGTCGGTTCTATTTTTTGTTAAAAAGTTTTATGTTGCAACCAGTTTTTCCTCTGAATAAAAATTCATCAACATACTTCATTACTTTCATTTCAGTAATGGCATGAACATAAATAACATTCAATTAATCATTAATTTCTCTCACTGTTTCGAATTCCCCTTATCGAGCACAAATACTAATTATCCTTTTATTTTCACTCCATTGTCAGCAAAATGATTTACAACGTTCTGCCGAACGCAAAACTGCACCATTACAGCACATTATACGAGTATTGGAAATAAATTTGCTACGTTTTTATGTGAACCCATTGTTCTGACGACTGATACATGTTAATCGTATGGCCCTTGAATATTCATACAATGCGGGCACATTTATTTGAATTAATGAGCGTTTTTGATACTATTCTGCTTTGTGTCAACATCGTTTGCGGCGGTTCATATTTAACTTTGTTCGATGATTTTACATGTGCGGAGATAAACTCGTTATTCGTTTTTTTTTTATAATCTTTAATCTTTCTACTGTTTTTCTTTTTAGGGTTCCGTAGTCCTACAAAGAACCCTTATAGTTTCGTCATGTCCGTCCGTCTGTCCGTCTGTCCTAATCCTTTACAGCTTAATAACTTCTACAGTTATAAAGATAAGTAAATGAAATTTTGTTAAAAAATGGTTTAGATATAGATCTCAATTTTAAAAGAATAAAAAAATCTTGGTAACGTTTTTTAGGGGTGGCGCCCATACATGTGAAATGGGGATTTTTTGCTGCACCCCCTCGTGTGTGGTATCATTGAATAGGTCTACTAAAATGAAGGTAATGTTTCATACATCACTTTTTTATCAGGTGTACCATCTGCGAAATATAGCCCACCAAAGTGGCTTACAATGTGTTCCCCCCCGCCATTTCCAAACTATGCAACGTAGAAACATGTAATCTTCCATGTTGATAGACTTATATAAAAACTCTCTTTTAAAATTATTTCGAGTATAATGTGATTATAATTTTTTGAGAAAACTGAAAAATACTTGAGGCGTCCTAGTTCATAGGTCATTGACCTTAGATAAAAATGATTTTAGCAAATAATGTTCCTTTAGTTACTTTCTATTTAAAAAAATCACAAAAATAAACACACTTCTTAAATTTTGCTTCACAAATTTTGCGCTAGGTGGCGCTGTTTGCAAAAACTAAAATAGCAATGATTAATATTCGATTTGATTCGTTTGTAATTAGACCTACTTAAGGAACCCTATAATACTGAGCATGGCCCGACATGCTCTTGGCCGGTTTTTTTAAATCTTTTTTTTGCCTTGTTCACGGTATAATATTTTATAAATGTTTAATCCTCCAGATCACTGAGTACATCATTATCTGGATTGAAAATACGTGGGACACTCAGAAAGTTTTGCGAAACTAAAAAAAATTGTTCTATACGTACATATATTTTTATCAAATCTTTTCAAAGTACTTTCCACCAGCCTCTATACAAAGATTCATGCGCCTAAACCAGTTTTCAAAACACTTTTTCCAGTCCGCCGCAGACACCTCGTTTACAGCCTGCTCGAACGCAGCCAGCGCATCTTCCGGCGACGAAAATTGTATCCCTTTGAGCTGATTTTTTATTTTTGGGAATAAAAAGAAGTCACACGGTGCTAGATCAGGGCTGTAAGGAGGGTGACCCAGGAGTTTGACTGGCGTGCTGTCCAGGAAGTCCCTCGTTTTGAGTGCGGTGTGCGCAGGTGCATTGTCGTGGTGGAGCAGTAGCCTGCGGAGCCCTGTGTTTGGTCGCTTGTTGCTTATAACAGAGAAAACTTCTGGCAAACATTTGGTAGTATACCATTCGGCATTAATGCTTCTTTGATCCCGTAAGGGAATTGATACCAAGTGGCCAGTCAAATTAAAAAAGCTAGCGATCAAAATCTTACCCCCGCTTCTAGATCGCTTCACTTTGGTAGGCGTTGGCTCATTTTGAAACACCCAAACAGTCGACTGGCGCTTGGTTTCTGGGTCGTATTGATAAATCCAGGACTCATCACCTGTAACGATGTCGTAAACACGCCGAGACGAGCCTGCTTCAAATTTGTTAAGCATATCACGGCACCATTCCACCCGGGCCTGCTTCTGAGCATCGGTGAGGTTGTGCGGCACCCAGCGTGATACTATCCTCCTCACGCGAAGATGGCTGTGTAGAATCTCGTGAACGCTTCCCGATCCAATCTTCAATATGTGTTGAATCTCCTGATATGTAATTCGCCTATTGTCTTGGATTAAATTTTTCACTGCTAGCACGTTTTCTTCGGTAACAGCCGTCAAAGGGCGACCGCTTCTTTCGTCATCCCCCAAAGTTGGTCGACCGCGCTTGAATTCGTTATACCAACGATACACGGTTGCCTTGGAAGGGCCTTCATCCATGAATGCCATTTGAAGTCTATCGTACGATTCATCCGGTTTCAGGCGACACTTGAAATCGTATAAAATCATAGCTCTAAAATGTTCCCGGCGCAGATCCATATTTCAGTGAGACACAATACTTTGAATTAACTCGCAAAAAATGTGGAGGGAAATTTTGAAATTGGAACTTACTTATTTTTACTTATAAATAATCATATTTTCGAAAAACATTATAACTGGCCAGTCTCCCATATATAAAAACTTTTTTTCGCAATACTTTCTGAGGGGCCTGGTATGTATGACGGTACGCTTACAAGAATTATCCATTTCCAAAAAAAAAAAAAAACAGTGTAAACATTGGAAGTTTTTAAACTTTCGCGAATTTCACTCATATTGAACTAAGTTTACGGGACTTGTCACGCATAATTAAATCAAAATATAACAAACATTTTGACTAACCTCGACGTTTCGGTCAAGTTGCATTGGCCGTGGTCACGAGCAGACTCAAAATCAAAATGTTTGTTATATTTTTATTTAATTGTGCGCGACAAGTCCCGTAAACTTAGTTCAATATGAGTTTAAACATTTCTTAATATATATATATATTGTATATTATTATTGTATCTTCAGGTTTGCTGTTGATGTTCTATGACTGTGTGTAGTGAAGCTTAGCAATGGCTAATGGTTGTGCTCATCCCAAATTAGTTGGGTTATTGCTAGTCTAACATGTGGCAGGTTTTAGTTGAAATTCAATTATAACACCATTATAATACCAGTTTCCTAAAATTATGATCACCTGATGAATATTAAAAAACTTTGTTTTGATTGACAATGAAAACTTTTAGTCCTTGTGTTTCATATCTGAGAGAGACCTGATTAAATAGATATATTATTATATTTTCATTATATTTGAACTAGAAATACAATTCTCAATTTTTTTTGCTTTCTTAGTCCTACTTATATTAAGATAACAATAAATATTGCTAGATACAAATAAGATGAAGCACTTAGAAGTAATCAAAAGTCAGAAGTACCTAGGCTTGTTACGAAAGATCTATTGCGATGGAGTCGAGATCGATCCAGTTACTGAAATAGTAATAATAGTTGGAATAAACTTAGCAGTGTAAGTAGGTATAAGTAATAATGTTTTAACTGAATTTACTGCTTTATCAAGATTATTTGAATTGAGAATTCAAAACTGGTTTCTCTTTTCAGCGAAGAATACTGACGAATGGCAAAAATGTCTGAATGTCTTTTTAGACGCTGATGGGATTTCCGTGTTTCTGCAGGCATGTAAGATGTTTTCTGAGGCACATCATTTATGACTTCTATGCCATCTTTAGAAAAAGAGCCGCGTCAATGATGTCAGGTTGCGCAGTTAGTCTATCCGTTGAGCACTGGGTTATTTTACACATTTCGACCGGTGCTCAAAATCACTTTTGTACGGGAAAGGAAAATGTTACGTTTAGTAAGTAACTTAAAAAAGAATTTTTGTATTATAATCATGTTCTTCAAATTGTATTTACTAACACAGCCTTAAACTGATCACACTATGGATTGTCAAGCCTGCAATAAAGATTATATAATTATTAAAAAATAAAAGGGAATTTAATTATAATTTAATTATTTAATTTATTTATATTTTAATTTAATTAATAAGGGATTCACCAGAAGATGGGCAGCAACGTTCTCTGAGTATTTAAACAACCAACTGCGATCGCCAACCCGCCTGCCAAGCGTGGCGAGCATGACATAACCCCCCTTTGGGGGAGGCCTTTGTCCAGCAATGGACGTCTTTCGGCTGAAATGATGATGATGATGATGAATTATTAAAAAAATGGACTTGATACCGTATTAAGACTTTGCACTGCAACGTACATCATCATCATCCTCCGAGCCTTTTCCAAATTATATTGGGGTCGGCTTCCAGTCTAGCCAGATGCGGCTGAACATCAGTATTTTACACGGAGCGACTGCCATCAGACCCCCGCAACCCAGTTACTGGGTAATACTGACATTCTGAGGTTAGACCAGTTGTCAGACTTTCAGGCTGCTGACTACCCGTAACGACTGCCATAGATATTCGTATGACAACCGGGACCGACAGCTTAACGTGCTCTCCGAGGCACGGAGGGGTCTCGTTGTGTAACGAAACGGTCACCCATCCACAGACTGACCGCGGCAAGTGCAGCTTAACCTTGCAGATCGTACAATCCGCGCAGTCGTTGCTTCGCTACGAGCCCCTCTGCACTGCAACGTACATACCTTAAAATAATATCGAAGACACCTATACAATGTGTTATTGAAATAACTGAAAACCTCTTAAGCGGTCATTGTACTCATCAATAAGAACGACTTTTACTATGGGACCAATCCCGAAATCGCGAAAAAAAATCAGCTGATCCCTACATTTGTGTTCACATAAATCAACAAAATGTAGAAATCAGCTGATATTTTTTTCGCGATTTCAGGGTTGGTCCAATAGTAAAAGTTGTATGTAACAAAAACCCTGTTGTTCCTGTGAGGTACGTTATCTGAATCGATATTCATACATACGGTACGGAGAACCTAGAGCAGAATCGCTAGAGACATAGATTAATCGAAACGGATGGAGGAGGCTTTTATCGATTGCGGTCCTTGTACATCTACAAAATCATAGTATTAAATTAGTTAATCGTAATGTAACGACAACGAGTAGTAACACAAAGTATTCATATTCAACAAAATTTTAGAAAATAAGTCAAATATTGCATGTATAAGGAAAACTAAAGCTAATTTATTTTTTTATTTATTATGAGTACCCCTTAAGGGGTTTTCAGTTATTTCAATAACATGTTGTATAGTCACATCACCCAAAATTCGGGACTCCTTCGAATTTCACGACACGTTGAAAACCAAATTACTTATTCAAAGTCATCACCCCTATTTCGTGCCAGTGCTTCTTTTATATTATCTTCACAATGATTCTCATTATTCATATCTCAATTCTTTTTGTAGCTGTTTCTTCAGGGATCTCCCTTTGTTCCGTTTTATCGGCAGACATTTTTTCAGTGAGATTTTCCGGCCTTAGCTTAATTCGTCCAGATAAATTATGCCAAGATAGAGACAAATAATCCGGCACTCCATTAAATCTGGAAAAAGCGAACGCTTTCAAGAAATTAGCCAACTAATCTTGGGACTGACTTAAAAGGGGATTATATCTTGGAAAAGTGCGTGACCTTTTTTAATTTTGCTTTTGTAATGTACGTTCCGTGTAAGCTGACACTTACTGAGTGGGATGCTTCTCTGTCTCAGAATAAAATATTTGTAATTTCGTATGAACATTTTTTTGGATATGAAATGGGTACAGATTTTTATTACTGGATGTTGAAGACAAATTTTAGACATATAATTCCTTCTTAATACGGATTACCTATTTTGTACGAAAATATTTAATAAGTGTAATTTTTTATGTTAGTGTTTGAGTTGGTCTGGGTGTTGTTCCTTATGAATTATAAGTAAGTATAAAAATATAATATAATATGTAATACTTATATAAAAGCATATAAGTATTATATCCATTGTCTAGTAATAATGTCCTCCCGGCCGAATTCGGTCAAGGCAGCCAATCTCAATGGAGACTAGCCATCTGCGCGGGACATATTATAGTGCACAAGTGTGTGCGCAAACACAGGTGCACTCTCTGTTCCCTCACTCTCATAATCCGATGGGACGGCAATTCGACACGACCGGAGAGAGATCAGGCGCAGGACCGACGGCTTTACGTGCTCTCCGAGGCACGAAGGGGTCTCGATGTGTAACGAAACGGTCACCCATCCACAGACTGACCGCGGCTAGTGCAGCTTAACCTTGCAGATCGTACAATCCACACGCTTGCTACTTAGCCACGAGCCCCTTGAGCCATTGTCTAGTACCCATAGCACAAACTCTGCTTGGTTTGGGACTAGATGGTGCTGTGTAAAAAATGTTCCAAAAATATTTATCTATTTTTCTGATAAATAAAAATAAATAGTAAGTAACAAATAACTTATTTTTTAAATATACTTAGGTATATTGCTTCAGATGTCTGTTGATTAAATAAAAAATCTTAATGAACATTTAATAAACAATAATTTTTTTTAACAATAGCTTTTTAAAGTTCATATTATTATACCGTCATGTGTATGCAAAATTTTACCCTGTTTGGATAACAACAGGTACTGGCTCAAAATTGACTTACAAAGTTTGTAGCAGTTAAACGAACACAAACGAGTAAGTTAAATAAAAGCTTTTAATACCAAAAAAACAGTACTATGAACGGCGTTGAAGTTAAAAATATTCACTTCTCTCCGCAAACAGATCTTACATAAGCTTAGTAGCGTTCTCATAATTCTCAACAGATTCCATTACTTGACAGAACCAATCACCGTGGGTCAGACAGCTAGGCGGATTATTTAATCAAACATCCCCAATTAACATGAAACTAATTATATTCACTGTTTATGCAGGGAATAGATGAGATGGCTTAGCCGGTCGCTAATATATTAATCGGCGATACATATGGATTGTACACTGTCACTATTTCCAGCCAATTTGAATACTAAGTGGTATTGATTACGAATGGAAATCGCAGTTGTGATTGTTTCAAATTAGGATTGTATTACAGATACTACAAAATAATGTCATTGTGGGTGGTATCAATATGTTTCGTACTTATTAGACCAATGTTTTTATTTAACAGATTGCAAATTGTATGCTTTTTACGCCCTATAATGTTACTCAGTACAAAATTGTTACAAGAACTAAATACTTAGTTAGCAAAATGTTAAAAAAAGCAATATTCAGTATCAAAACAAACCTTTTGAACCAAATTAGAAACTCTCAGAACATAACCGCACAATCCCAAAGAATATTAGGCTGAAACTTAGTTTGGAGCCAATTCATTTTCCGGATTTGCAGCCTGCGGTCTAACCTCAAGATCATTAATTGAAGTTGAAGACTCAGTATACTGGAGAGAATTGGATGAACCTGTTTGTGGTCCCTTAATCATGGATATAGTTTGATTTGGAACTTCATTAGTCTTGACTCTGATTGCAATTGCAGATTTGACTTAACTATGAACTGTCTTACTCGGGTAATTAGAGCAAATTAATTATTAGCAAAGAGGGATTGTCTTTAGCTGTTACAAGTTTTCCTATTGCTTCATTTATAGTGGATTTGAGATTCTGAAATTATTTCAAAGACCAGACCAGGGTGGTTTTTATTCTTAAAAATCTTCCCAATTTGCTTACTCGCTTGCTTGAAAGTTACTTATAAATTTTGAATTTTGGTATAATTTAACTTAAAAATTAATATTTTTAGTTATTTTTATTGTAACATGTCACACTCTATTCACAAGGTTTGGAGTATATGTAGAGGGCCAATTCCAGTACTTACCATAAAATATTCAAAGCATAGTACCAATCTAGACTCAATCTAGTGTCATGAGATTTGCATTTACAACATTGAGATACTTTATGGTATTTTATTACTGAAATCTATACTTAGATCGCCACTATATTTTGAACATTTTTCATTACAAGAAATGGCCTTCTGAATATTTTAACTCAAATTCTCAAAAAAATCGGAAATGTTAAAAAAAAAACACCCAGATTCAGCGAAAGTCCATATTAATATTTTGAAGCCAAGCTGAAGCTAACTAAGTCGAAAACTAACGATGTAATCCTCATTGGTTGGCAAACTCAGCGAAATCCACCTATAGGAAGATTAATTGAATTAGCCTCAGTCAGAACCAAAGACGTATTTCCATACTGACGTAACCTTTATGGCCAGAACTGATGCAGTGCAGATGGATTTAATTTTGGAATGAATTTAAAGACTGACAGAACAGATAAAAATCTATTGCAGTCAGCTCTCGTTTCAACTGTTCTCCTGAATATTTTGTAGTTGATTAAGTAAATAATATTTCACTAAACAAGAGAAAGTACATTCATAGTGAGATTTTGTGAAGACACTTTTAATCAAAATCATGTATCTTTTTATTTTGTTCTAATCGAAATCATCGTAGTTCTGATATTTTAACAACATTATAACACCCTACGTAATATTTAAATTAAGATATTCCGGCAATAATGGAACCCTCAAAAGTTGCTCCCACTTTTGATCATAAGAACTAATATTGGAGGGAACCATAAAACTCAGTCAACAAGGCCGGCCCAGCGGATCCAATCAATGAGGAGATTAATGAAATTAGTCTGGCACCGAAGCTGACTCCGCTAAACTTGCTTGCGGTGATCTTGGGAACTAATGTCCATTGCTAAAGGAAATAGCGAATGTCTAGGCATCTTATAAAACATGTAATAGTTTTTTTTTTTCGTTTCTTGTTGCTTGGAATTCGTTTATTTACTTTGATCTCAATTTAAAATGCTATACATAGACCTCAGTAAGGGTAGACTCAAATATATTGTATGACATATTTTACCAACTACAAATTAAATTTGAAATAACCATTCAGTTAGAATTATAAACATTATAACAAATTTTATATTATATTTTTTAAGCAACCAGACTTTTTCACTTATATAATAAACTTTGTGTATTTCCTTGTCGTTAAAATTAATGAAGACCCTTTTTTACGTATTTAAATATGAGGAAGTAAATTTCATTTCGTATTTTGCTCTCTGGTAGGTAGGTACTATAAAAATATATTTTTCATCTACCTCTTCAATTTAAAATCTTACGTAAAAATATTATTCACTAGAAGGAAGCTTTTAGTATAAAGTAGCTTTTGAAATGGAAATTTTATCTAAAATTCTAGGAAGACACTTAGAGTGGTTTTCTTCAGATACCATTACGTTACAAAAACACTTGATTATTCACATTAAAGTACGTCCTGACTCATCAAAATCTCAATTGTACCTTCAATAGAAGTTTGAAATAAATGGAACTAGTAATTCGTTTTATGTCTGTCTTCATCCACATGGATATCAACGCTCAAAACTAAAATAGAATATCTCGATGACATTTTTATTTATCAAAGCATATAAAGTATATAAAGTGACGAACGTACAAGAATACAGTTGTGCACATAAATCGCCTATTCGTATTCCAATTAGACACCGCAAGCGCAACTTTGGCAGTTTAAATTAGAAAACGAAGGCGTGACTACTGTTTAAAGTTGAAATGGGCTCTAAGATTGTTTAGCAACAATTCCCAAACACATTAGCGGCAATCGATGTTACCACTTAGTAAAACTACTAAGTAACTTATGTAGCGTTTACATAAGTTCGGCTACGAACCCACGAACTTCAGAGAGCTGTTTGTAATGACTTCTATCGCTGATGGCACTTAAATTTGAGTTTCATTATGTTTTTATCTTGTTTTATATTCCTGAATAAAATTCTGCTTTGCTCTAGGACATATAATATTTTTGGCTTTTTATGTTATACATTACAACCCATATGTTGGATTGCTTTCACTTCATTCCATTAGAAAGTTACAATGATTGTCGGAATTTTCACACTGCGCTTTTTAATAAGGTATTCGCATTACGACTCATAACGAAAAAGATCGGGTGGTTCTATTTGTAACAGAAACCTTACTACAATTTGACACACATGATCTGTCATAGTGAGCATTTGGCTGTGTTTGCATCCTTATGCAGTCATCTGTGAGCAAAAGGGAAGATATCATCCTATCGTCATTCTCAACTCACTACACACGTTTTGAGCTTATTATTAACGTGTAACTTTCCTTATACCTAGTTCTTTTCCTTTAACTTTCTATGAAGGACACAGTTATTGCTATAAGGAAAATACAGATATTGTAATATACTTGCTAGCTATTTTTAGCTTCATGACGCATCTTTTAAGAAACTGTCCCTAAACAAGCTTTAGAGAAATTGATTCTTAGAACATCTACAATTTTAACTATAAAGTATATTGGAAGTATTTCTGATGTTATTCAATAAAAATGTTCTGCATTTTGCTGACATTTATCAAAGTAAACATGACAACATTTACTTATCAAGCAAAAGCAATTTTTCATTGATATTTTCCATTTTACGGCTGCAAAAAGCTAGGTCAGATGGATCTTTTTTAAGAAATCAAACCATAAAAACTGCCTTATCTAGTAAGAATTGTAGAAAGGCCATGATAACAAAGAATAAATCCAGTAATAGAAAGCCTCGGATATCAGAATCAGAAGGAACATCAACGCAACGCAACGCCAAATTCACGTAACAAAAGAAGATGAATATTGAGTTGATATAAAAAAGAAACTTTGCCAGCGTATCTCTATCAATCACTCTATGCCGCGAAAGAAGGCACTTAGTACAGTACTTTTTTGTCTCTGGCTTATTCTTGTGATCAATCTTGAAATATTGATTGATCGGTTTTTCTGTTCCCTAAAAAGCTTTGCTTCTTTCTCTTAATCTTTTGTGTACTTTTATTAGAGCTTTTTCAGATATCTATTTTACCTTTTTTACGGGCTGATAATATTGTGTTAGACAATACGGCAGTCTATTGGCCATATTGTAGTTTTATTTGAATAAATGTGTTGGTATGCTTTCTTCAGCTAGTTTTTTTTTACTTCCACGTTGCATCATGTCATCACTGACCGATATCTTTCTCCTTATTAAAATATTTTTATCTCTGTATGTTAGTAGAATCAAGCTCCCGACTTAACACCAGATCGAATTTAAATACGCTCCAACTCTGCAGATAAACTTGAATTGATATCAACTTCTGTTTTTATACGGCTCAGTTGCTTGCCAACTACTGAACAGACTAGTTCGTACGTAAAGTTGAAAACTTTTCTACGAGAGTTCGCAATAAAACACATTTATTGTTGTTTTATGAGTAAAATCTGCGTTTTATACCGTCGCGTCTGTTGCCTTGTTATTGTTATTGAGATAATATCATTTGAGATTAAATACCGTGTTTAATGTAACTTTTTATAATGAATTGTGATGTTTTTCTACGCTACATGTTGAAAACATTAAGTTTTTTGACAGTTTTTTTTTGTCTAGTCTGAAGTCATGACGTTAGATCGCCAGTTTTATGCTGGCTTCTTTATGAATGGCTTTGGCTTTTTTTGAAAATTCAAGAAATGTAAAAGAACTTTTATCTAAGGATTTCGATCAAGTTACAAGAAGAAACATGAAGAGAAGGAAAATTAATAAAGAAAACGCAATAAATAAATAAATAATAAATATCTTTGGGACATTTATACACAGCACCATCTAGTCCCAAACTAAGCAGAGCTTGTGCTATGGGTACTAGACAATGGATATAATACTTAAATACATTTTTTTTTTTGTAAATACATGCTTATAATACATAAGCAATACCCAGACCAACACAAACACTTATGTTCATCACACAAATATTTGTGCCCTGTGGGAAATCGAACCCACGACCTCGTTATCAGCAGTCCGACACTCGAACCACTAGACCACAGAGGCCGTCCGCAATTAACCCTAATAGCCGTGCAAAACAAGCCTTCACGAATTCCTTTCACGAAGCAAGCCAAAATCTCAATCAATGTTCCTTGTTCACAACAAAAACCGCGTAACGCGACGCTAATGAATATTTCATGCGATAATTAATTGCTTTCGTATGTTGAAAGTCAGGTGCCGTCTTAGACCACAACGCGGAAACTAACTTTGTAAGTAACTAGTTTGAAGTTGCGGTTTTTAATACGTATATAGATAGAAAGATAGAATATTCCTTATTGTACACCATTAACATTATTATAACTTAGGACTAACATGTAAATTAAGGGTGCATTGGCGGTCTCATCGCTAATAGCGATATCGCGTAGCTTAGTTTTAGAAGGAGCTTTGTTTTTTGGGTTGAAATTTTTACGTTTTCGATAGGTATACTCCATTTTCCACATTGGAAAAATAACGGTGACATAGTTATTGTTTATTTTGGTGAAATTACTGCATTTTCGAGTTTAAATGTATATGTAAATGGTAAATAGATTACATTAATTTACATTTATCGTAAAATAACGAAGCTATGCGTTATAGGCTTATATCGATATACCAATACAGAAACAACGTTATTTTTCTAATGTTATATAAATGGAGTAGGTGTAGTGTAATTTGAATAGATGCCATTATTGTTATTATTACAAAAGAATACGACGTTCCAATTCTTAAAATAATTTCAAAATATTGTTGACTTAGTACTTATACCTACGCGTGATTCTAACAAATAATAAAAATAACAAGTTTAACCGGATTACATCGCGTATATTATTTAATTTACGCGATGTAATCCGGTTTTAATTTTATTATAATGTGTATTGATCGCGATAACCTAAGAAATTAATAAAAATAATTTAAAAAAAGTGGTTCCTATTGAGGGTTTTAAGAACCAACCAGTAACATAATTAATGGACTAAACTAAACAAACAACAATACAACAGATTGCTATGGCTCAAACAGTAAAAAAGAAAAGCACAACCTAATCGTCCTTTAAGATTTACTCGCTATTCAATAGTGAGATCGCAAAATAAACATCATCAACTTCTCTATTTATGCTCAGAGCTAAGTAAACAAGAACATAAATACAGTAAATGTATATGAAAGAGGCTTCAAGCACATAAATAAGTGTAATAAGAACAAATAATGACATTTGGAGCTCAAAAAGTATTCATAGGAGTTATAATAAAAGGAGAAAGGAAGAATAGAGGGGAAGGCATAAAGTGTTACGGTTTAAACATGACTCCGCTAATATTACTACTTTAACTTATCGTTTTTTCTCTTCGCTTGTTATTTTTCAATGTTTTTCTACCTTTAGATACCAATGAGCTTAAAGCATTTAGACAATGATTTACTATAATTGTGACTAACCTAACCTAACACCAATATGTACACTTATTTGGCAAAATAAATATCTTTGAATCTTTGAAATTATGAGGTAATATGTACTACGTACTAGAGTAGACATTACCAACATAAAATATTGCGCATCTTGCTGGCCGCGGAGCATGCGCGGCGCGAGCGTGGCTAAGCGAGTGAGAGTGCAGGAGCTATAAAACGTAATACAAACATTTTGTTCGAGATGTCTTCTCTAGTACGTAGTACATATTACCTCAGTGTGATAACCAACAAAAATTAACAAAAGAAAAGATTCATCATAACAATGAAACTATTTTCCCAAAGTTACCAACAGTTTTAAATGCTTAGTTTTTATATGCTTTTTTTTAATAACTTCTTAGGTTTTCGCGATCACTACACTTTATAATAAAACAGTTTTAAAAGTTTAACCGGATTAATCGCGTATATTATTTAAATTGGTTTCCCTGCTTTTTTTTAATTGTTTTGTTATATATTTTTGTTAGTACATATTCTTAATCATGATGTACCACAATGTTGTTGCGCGTTGTTTAGTGTGGCCTCAGCCCAAAAAAATAAGATAGTCTTAGACAGAGCGCGTAGAACTAGCGAATGAAGCCGGAAAAAGGAATACAAAATGGCAAAGGAGTGCCTACTATTCCGCCCACAGTGTTCGCGAGCCGCAATCTGGAGCTTACGGCTAATACTAGGAATAATAAGAGTACCTTTGCCATTTTGAACTCCTTTTTCTGGCTTCATTCGCTAGTTCTACGCGCTCCGTCTATCTTATTCTTTTGGTCTGAGACTATGGTTATAAATGCTTTTTCTTTTTCTTTAATCTTTTTTTTTGGTTCAATCACGTGAACCTACACATTTTTATCTTTGAAACTGCTAAAATTCCAATAATTTATTATTCCTACACACTACCGTTCTTCTTGGTAAGATTAACACATTCGCATCAACTCCCTCTCAGGATGATTTTGCAGCTGAATCACTTCATTGCTCCCCCTCAGATTACCATAAGATCCCATCATGATTATAAGCAACTAAACGATTAATGCTTCGTAAACGATGAGCTAAAAAGAATAATTTTGAGGCCCTAAACAAAAAAAAGTCATGAAATCTCCCGCCCTGTCTCGGAGGGATTTCACGTAAATACTTTTAAGGGAATTTAAATTTGGATCAATCTCATTAAAACTGACGACAGTTTACGAACTCTTATAAAACTTCGCCTGTGTGTTTTGTTTAAAGTTTGTCCTTTTGAAAAAAGGATTGGCAGAAAATTGTTTGAGAGCGCAAGAGGACTACTCTGATTAAATTCATTGTTTAATTAGGATTCTGGGTAAATGGGATCTAATTGCCACAATTAGTACCGAAGTTGTTGTGGGTGCAAAAAGGCCAACCTTTATGTCACAAGAGCACATAAAGTCGGCTAATTAGCATAATTATTATAAATTTCCTCACTTATTTTTGATCAAAGAGTTCAGCCACGCATGGAAGGTCTAAAAATTCTCACAACAGCGAACCAAATTAGCCTCAATTTAGATCGCGGGGTATAAAGGTCACTAACCAAGGGTTCTGAGAGGGCTTATAAACAGGAGTGCTACCGCTTTTTAGGTCGTTTATATTTATAATTGGCTTTTATGTAGCGCTCATATTAACGTATCAGGGAAATGGTAATGAGGTGACATAAGCATTCCAGAAACCGCATGTAAAGAACTATCGGCAGTAGGTAACCCCTATGATTATCTATAGTGGATATATCTAGTTATCTACTTTAGAATCATGTGTTTTAGGATCAGAGTACCATCAATCTCTTGTAGCAGTATTGTTTTAGTGATAGCTTACCTACATTAAATTTACGGCAGTGCAAGCGCTCTAATTTAATTTATTTATGCAGAAAATGCGGTGTGAATTCGCATCGCAACTGCACCGCAGTGCAAGCTACATCAAAAGGAAAATGCCCATCGGCCAAACAAAAATAATGCCCTAAGTAGACAAAAATAAATTACACCTATGTTAAATTGTGCTTCTTGTCGGAAACAAAACATTGCCATTTCAATAATTATCTTAAAACTAGAGAAAAGCCAGCTTTAAACATTTTTGCTAAAAGATAGGTAGCTATCTTGATTTTATTGCTAAACTGATGAAAGTACCATCTAACGGATATAAGAGCAACTAAATGTTTTACGCAAAGGCTAACAGATGTCACTATTTGCAATAAATTAACTATAACCTGCTCCTTTTTTCGAAGTCTGTTCAAAAACGGTTTAGTATGGGAGTGCCTAACCCCCTGCTTTAGCCTCTTATGACGACAATCAAATAACAAACTGAAAATAGTTGATAAACTACCCTACCCTACCCTACTTAAACAGACTTGATCGTAATTTGATTATTAATATTTTATTCTAAATAGAATTCAGAATTATTGTCAATTTCTGTCCATTCCAGGCATTATATGGGCAATCTCCTTTCGTGTTTAGAACGTCCTTAGTAAGATAACTTTAAAGGCGTTTTAAATAATATACCAGGCCCCTCAGAAAGTATTGCGAAAAAAAGTTTTTATATATGGGAGACTGGCCAGTTATAATGTTTTTCGAAAATATGATTATTTATAAGTAAAAATAAGTAAGTTCCAATTTCAAAATTTCCCTCCACATTTTTTGCGAGTTAATTCAAAGTATTGTGTCTCACTGAAATATGGATCTGCGCCGGGAACATTTTAGAGC
Source organism: Asteroscopus sphinx (assembly GCA_949699075.1). NCBI lineage: Eukaryota > Metazoa > Arthropoda > Insecta > Lepidoptera > Noctuidae > Asteroscopus > Asteroscopus sphinx. The sequence continues at coordinate 22,860,012 of OX453013.1, forward strand.
TATGATTTTATACGATTTCAAGTGTCGCCTGAAACCGGATGAATCGTACGATAGACTTCAAATGGCATTCATGGATGAAGGCCCTTCCAAGGCAACCGTGTATCGTTGGTATAACGAATTCAAGCGCGGTCGACCAACTTTGGGGGATGACGAAAGAAGCGGTCGCCCTTTGACGGCTGTTACCGAAGAAAACGTGCTAGCAGTGAAAAATTTAATCCAAGACAATAGGCGAATTACATATCAGGAGATTCAACACATATTGAAGATTGGATCGGGAAGCGTTCACGAGATTCTACACAGCCATCTTCGCGTGAGGAGGATAGTATCACGCTGGGTGCCGCACAACCTCACCGATGCTCAGAAGCAGGCCCGGGTGGAATGGTGCCGTGATATGCTTAACAAATTTGAAGCAGGCTCGTCTCGGCGTGTTTACGACATCGTTACAGGTGATGAGTCCTGGATTTATCAATACGACCCAGAAACCAAGCGCCAGTCGACTGTTTGGGTGTTTCAAAATGAGCCAACGCCTACCAAAGTGAAGCGATCTAGAAGCGGGGGTAAGATTTTGATCGCTAGCTTTTTTAATTTGACTGGCCACTTGGTATCAATTCCCTTACGGGATCAAAGAAGCATTAATGCCGAATGGTATACTACCAAATGTTTGCCAGAAGTTTTCTCTGTTATAAGCAACAAGCGACCAAACACAGGGCTCCGCGGGCTACTGCTCCACCACGACAATGCACCTGCGCACACCGCACTCAAAACGAGGGACTTCCTGGACAGCACGCCAGTCAAACTCCTGGGTCACCCTCCTTACAGCCCTGATCTAGCACCGTGTGACTTCTTTTTATTTCCAAAAATAAAAAATCAGCTCAAAGGGATACAATTTTCGTCGCCGGAAGATGCGCTGGCTGCGTTCGAGCAGGCTGTAAACGAGGTGTCTGCGGCGGACTGGAAAAAGTGTTTTGAAAACTGGTTTAGGCGCATGAATCTTTGTATAGAGGCTGGTGGAAAGTACTTTGAAAAGATTTGATAAAAATATATGTACGTATAGAACAATTTTTTTTAGTTTCGCAAAACTTTCTGAGTGTCCCACGTACAACGTGTTATTGAAATAACTGAAAACCTCTTAAGGGGTCATTGTATTCATCAGTATGAACAACTTTTACTATGGGACCAACCCTGAAATCGCAAAATAAATATCAGATGTTCCCTACATTTATGTTCAAATAAATCAACAAAATGTAAGGAATAACTGATTTATTTTTCGTGATTTCAGGGTTGGTCCGATAGTAAAAGTTGTTCATACTGATGTGTACAATGACCCCTGAAGAGGTTTTCAGTTATTTCAATAACACGTTGTATGAAATTTCGATGTTAAAAAGATAAAACAATAATACTTTATGAGACAATGTTAAGGCCCCAGAATCAACATCTACTAGATAGGTATTGATACAGATTAGCACAAGACTTTTCTAACGCTATAAATAAAAAGAACATGAAAATACATATTGGGTAAACAAGATACAAAAAAATAAGGTATACCTACCGAACTTCGGGTACCCGAATAAGAAATTCATTGGAGCGCAAAATAATCGCTGATCCACCGAATTGTGAATGTTATTATTTAAAAAAGTTCCCTTTAGTACGGAATATAAGCATGTTAAAGGGACACGATAAAGGAACAATAGAAAACAAATGAGGTGTAAGTTATTCACTGTTCGCTGCGTAATGGGCCGGGGTGGGGTCCGATCAGCAAAAAGGAAGGGATATACGCCTTTTAATCTAAAATTATATTTCCGAGGGAAAGCAGGTAAATAAAATTATGAGAATTGTGTCGAATTAAGATAAGAAATAAATAAATGAGAAGAAGCCCAAAATCAAGCTTAATTAAGACGTATTCCGGAAAGTGGTCCGGAGTCTCGAAACTGTCAAGGTTTTGATGAAGAGAATAAATTAAGGTATTAAAAATTGTTCTTAGGATGAACCCGATTTTGATAATTTGCTCTTCTTTGACTTTTAAATTATAGCATATACATACTACTTTACAACAGGAGGATTAATAAATAAATAACATAACATAACATAACATAATCAGTCCATTACTGTCCACTGCTGAGCACATCTTTCCAGAATGAGAAGATTAAGGTCTTAGTCCACCATGATGAACTAGTGCAGGTTGGTGGACTACACACACTATCGAGAACTGTACGGAGCACTCCCAAGTGTGCAGGTTTCCTCACGATGTTTTCCTTCACCGTTAAAGTAATGATGAAATTCTGATACGCAAATGAATTCACATATGCTATGAATGCACATAATACTAACCAACATCAAAATACAGATAAATCACGAAAGTCCGAACTAAAATAAGAATAACCACCCAATAAATTAATATTTTACAAGCGCAACTATTTCACTTAACACTTAACATAGACTAACTAAAAGAAGCATCTGAATTGAGCTAGATTTCATATCTCAGTAAAACCAGTCGTCTGCAAGAACTCGGTTTTGTCTCAGACGATTATTCTGTAACTTAAAATGAAGTTTTGGATTAACTTTGTAAAGGACCCAATGAAGCGAAGAGACTAGGAGCTGGGTTAATGTTTATGAAATTATGAGTGAGCTAAGAGATAAGAAAACACAATATTCTCTGTAACTCGTTTTCGTTTTTTTTTTTGTAACTCTAAATGTATGGTAGTTACCTACCCTTAACTTATATAAATGTTCTACAAGTGTTCAAATCATGTGTCTCACGCATAATTTTGTCAGGCTGTCTAAATGAGGCGACCGTATAAATTATTTTCAGTTTTCACACGTTCAACAATTTTAATGTCTGGCCTTTAATAACAGTTTCACGGTAACAGAATATAACGTTATACGACGTATAACGGTAAGGGTATATACATATTATCAAATGTTGCTTCTTCGAATGATAACAAATTATACGGCAAGGGTTTTAAATCCTTTATCTACATAAACATAGGAAAGATTCCAATGTAAGAAACCAAACACTTCAAGCTGAAATTTATACATCAATAGCACCTATTAGCAACTGACGTGAAAAGATAATGACCTTCGTAGTGCAGTGACACGCAGTTTTTAAGATTTAAATTAAATAAACATATGAAATAAAAAAAATTGGGTTAATTTTTTTGAGTAATTTATTTTGGGCTGAAATTTTGCATAGAGATTCTATACCAGCCCCCCTAGCCAAGTTGACGATTGTAGACGTTGACGATTGTAGATTGTCAACTTGGCTAGGGGGGCAGATGTATTGTTCACCCCTTTCAGATAGATATACCCTTTCAGTTACACATTGTAAAATAATGTGCCTGATTTTGTACCTATATATATGTTAAATACAAGATACTCTTTTAAGACTAAATTACAAGAATGGTTAAATGTTAATAATTTCTACAGTGTAACGGAATTCCTTGAAAAGAAATAATGTTTCTACTAAAATTTTGCATGCTATGTATATTCTTAGCAAAACATGTTTGCTCGATATGAACTATAAGACCTTTGTATACCATGTTTTTAAGCAAATAAATATATTCTATTCTATTCTATTCTATTCTATATCATCATCATAATTATCAGGCTTCCGTCCATAACGAACAAGCCCATGCTATTCCACTCTATTTACTCCCCCTTCTTCGGATGAAAGTACATCAGCTCCGCTATGCGCTACAATAAGCTTTATAGACAGTGCAGGGATGCAGGGTATTTTTTTCAATTAGTGCCGACTGACCATTGCCTCAGACGTCCCCGCGCCAAACAGATTTCTTTTGAAGTCGGTTTCCAGTAAATTTGGCACAGACCCTTATGATTTGCGTCCTGGTGTAAGTTAAGAGGAGAGAGCTATTTAAGATTATTTATATTAAAAGCTAGTAAGATAAACTTTAACAATTAAGCAAAAGTTTATGGTAGATGAAACTTCGTACTTGTTAATGTCATGAACAGAATTTTAAGCGCTAACATTTCAACTGTTGTTTCATTTGAGTTTATAGCCTTCCTTCACTATGTTTATATTTTGGATTTACTCAGGGCAATTTTCGTCGAACATCCAGAATTATTCAAAGAAACCAGATGGTGTAATAAAATCAACAATACAATGAAATAGAACATTTCAAGGTGAGATAGAATAAGAAATAAAGAAAAAATGTGTGTGGTCAGAGGACCCCTTTAGGAACGAAGTTGTCCTTAAAATTCTTATTTTTTTGACCAGTTAGTTACAATGCTCAATTTTGCAATAATACAAGCATAGATGGCCAGAAATATCATGCGTCAGACGAGATACCACAGGGCTTAGGTCCGATCCTCAGTAAAACATGTATTTTTGTATGTTTTAAATCACACGAGACTTTCCATCTTCATGTCTCAGTATGGTACCATTTTTTGCGGTACCATTTAAGCAACAGCCTGGGTGGTATTGCAGTTGTTATAAGCAAAGGTAACCGCTTAACATCAGGTGGGCCTTTAGCTCGTTTCGTCATCCTATACTATAAAAAAAAAGTTTTATTAATTAGTTAGCTGTAACTTTAACGTTACCCACCAGATGGCGCTTAAAGGTGAGGTCAGCTGACAACTATGGATATAACATAAATTTTAGCGTGACGTGGACGTGGCGCTACATTTTCTCCCGAATCACACCTACCGCAAGCTTCCATAAGGAACTTCGTTCCAAAAATAGATTGCAATCTTCACATCAACTGATTTCACTTATACTTATGCAGATGATGAAAGATGATTTCACCCTAAAAGAGAGCAGTATGAACATCTCTATATTCAGAACTTATAGTACCTACCAGGTTCGTGACTGTTTTCGCATTCAACAGGCTCGGTGTTAAAAGACGACGTCTGTGGTCCAGTGGATCGAGGGTCGGACTGATGATCACGAGGTCGTGGGTTTGTTTCCCACAGGACACAAATATTTGTGTGATGAACATACTTAAGTGTTTGTGTTGGTCTGGGTGTTGCTTATGTATTATAAGTATGTATTTACAAAAAAAAAGTATATAAGTATTATATCCATTGTCTAGTACCCATATCAAAAGCTCTGCTTAGTTTGGGACTAGATGGTGCTGTGTAAAAATGTCCCAAAATATATTTATTTTTTATTTTTATCTTTTAAGTTTCATAAAAGGCAGGAATTGCATGCCCATGCCCCGCACCTATTCAAATAAGATGATATATAAACAACTTTTAGTGTATCGTATATATTTATTGGTTAATTTATATTGAATCAAGCATTCACATTCCAAATAAACTATTTTGAAGTTCATACAGCATAATTCTAATTTACTATACAGGGCCTCGAATTTAACACATACCATCAGTTTCATTTCAGTAGAATATAGTTAGTTATTTCATGCTAGTAGTGCCATGTTTACACGGTGCAACTAAAGCTTTTCAATTTCGTCACACTGAATTTATAAAAATCAATTCAAATCCTACCTTACGAATAGAAATAACGGCTCTGTTGTACTACTAAAGTCGATCGTAAAGACATCTATAAGCGTATTACTTGTGTCAAAAGCATTAAGTCAGGAGACGCAAAAGCCTTTTTCTATTCAATAATAATTATGACCAGTCTCGTGGAAATGATTACGGAAAACATTCTGTACTTTCGACGTCGAGATAGATAGGGATAGAGTTATATAAAACTTCACCGTGTAGGGTAAATACGACTTATTTTGTTTATGGTAGGGATAAAGATCAGATCTTTGGTTCGTATGGTAAGGACTTGGGGTTAGGAGAATGTGCAATACAAACAAAGTAAAAGAGATTGAAGATCTTGATATGAATGAATGATAAATTAAGCAAAGCAGAATATTGCTTACAGAACGGATGGCTAATAGGACCATAAAGTTCTGGAGTCACAATCGCATTTTAGAAGGCACAGCGTGGGTAGGCCCCTCACAAAGTGGACCGATGACCTGGTTAAGGTCGCGGGAATCTGCTGGCTGCGGAAAGCGCAGACCGGTTGTTGTTGCGATTCTTAGTGGAGGTCTATGTCCATGGCCATGGATGTCTATTGGCTGAAATGATAATTATGATGAAGCAAAGCCAGCAAGACCTAGAACTTGACTTTAAAAATATCTTATAAATTTGAATTTATGTCTCTTGATATACTTACTTACTTACTCCTCTGGCTCAGCGACCCAAAGTGAGTCATGGCCTCCGAAACGAGAACTCTCCACTTTCCTCGATCTTGCGCGATATCTCGCCAGTATATCGCGTTGCGTTATCTAGAGATATCGCTCACTTGATATAATTACATCTAATTGAATTATTAGCTCAGGGCAGACCTAGTTTCATCAGGATATTCATTCCTGTGAGCATATTTTAAGTCATTGAAATTGATCGAAAATTAATAAAACAAGATACCTATCATATGTATTTTATTAATATTCCAATCACGTATCAGAATTCAAAGTTTTAGTAGCATAGAAATCCTGTTTTCACAGAAGCTGAATTTAACACCTATTCTATGAACTCAACAAGAGATCAGAGATCTCATTTTGCATAGAATAAGTGAAATTCATTATATAAAAAAATAAAACCCAATAAAATTCTGTATCGGCGACCAGCACGCGACTCAAGGGGCTCCATATTTACGACATTGCTTCTAAAAAGGGTTCTCAATACCTATAAACGGACTATATTTATATTTTTATACATTCTCGTACTAAAAGTTTCTTATTTCACACGTAGTGTAATAAATTCTTATTATATTTTCATGTGCAGGCTTATTCTGTGAGGACATTATCATGAATTTTTATTTGGGCTTAATAAAAGTATTTGCGCGTCAATGTTTATGACAACGTCGTATAGTGTAACTTAAAGATAGTAAAATAGAATTGTCTGAAAAAGTATTAGCAGTACTAACAGTATAAGCAGAATTTTTCATAATAATGGTGCTAAGACATTTATCGTCACAGTAGACGAGTAGGTACACAAAAAAACGTATGCGGTCACGAGAGGGCGTCAGGAACGAACCTATTCTTAATATTAATATGTTTTAACCGGTTCAACTACAATACAGCATAGATGGCTGGAAACGTCAATTGTCAGACTGAGATACCAAAGGGCCCAGGTTCGATCTCCAGTAAAATATGCCTTTTTACCGACTTCAAAAAGTAGAAGGTTTTTGTATGTTTTATTTAATAGTTAGCTCTATAACAAATAAATAAATTATAATTTAACATTTATGTAATAAAATTGTAATTGATACATAATTTATAATTGTAATATATACACACCGGCACAATTAGCGGAACAGAAAAAAAAGTGAGACTATGAGATAATAACGCATATATTTGACTAAAATGTAATTAGACACAAAATAACAAATTGATTAACATCTTTTAACAACGACTTTGAAAAGTCTTCGTTATTTTTTATTGAAAAATAAAGAAATTTGAAATAAGTGAAATTTTTAGATGATTATGAACCATCACAAAAAATAAAAAAAAGTAAGCATTAAATGATTTAACAATAAAATTAAAGCAAAATTAATAACGAGTGTTTCCGCCTCTTGCTCTGATTACGGTTTCCATTCGTCTGGGCATGCTACAGATTATGTTATCGATGATTTCTTGAGGCAACCGCTCCCACTCCTCAAGTAATGCGTTTCCAAGTTCATTCAGATTGTTGGGGGGTGGCATTCTGGATTTAACACTTCTTTTTAGCAAGTCCCAGACATGCACTATCGGATTCATATCGGGGGAATTTGCTGGCCACTGCATCACCGGTATACCTACGTGGCTCAGGTATGCCTGTACCGATTGTGCACTATGAGCACGAGCATTATCTTGCATTAGAATAAAGTCGTCACCAATAAATGGGGCAAATGGTACAACATGTTCTTCTAAAATGTCTCTGATGTATCGATCTGCTGTCATGGTCCCTCCTGTGACTATCACTAACTCCGTGCGAGCTCCCAAACATATCCCTCCCCAAACCATAATCGAGCGGCCACCATAAGCCACTGTGTGTTCAAAATTAGACTGTATGTGGCGTTCTCCTTTGCGTCTCCATATTCGCTGTCTCCCATCGATCTGTTTTAAAAGAACTCTGCACTCATCAGTAAAGAGAACCTGGTGCCATTCGTTCAAATCCCAATGACGATGTTCTCGCGCATAGCTTAATCGGTTTACGCGGTGACGTCTCTCAAGTTTTGGACCTTTGGCAGGTATATACGACCCTAAACCAACTTCTTCAAATCTCCTGCGAACTGTACGCTCACTTACTCGTACTCCTCGAACGTCTTCCAGTTCATTTCGAGCTTGTACAGCCGTCAATCGCGTATTCCTACGAACTCCAAGTTGTAAAAAACTGTCATCTTGCCTCGATGTACATCTTTTTCTACCTTGACCCTTCCTCCTCACAAGAGAATTAGACGATCTGTACCGCTGGATGCTGCGATGAATCGTTGATACTGGTCGACGAAGCCTTGAGGCAATCGATCTGTAGGTATGGCCATTTCTTCTCATTTCATCAGCCCTAATGATTTCCAGTGATGTTAAGTCAGGCATAATAAAGAGCTTTTAATAAACAAAATTGCCTATAGAATAACAAATTTATAAAAAACCATTAAGTGCAATTTTTCAAAAAAATTACAATTACGTAGTTATTACTCGAACAAGTTGACAAAACGTATTGTTCGGGAAAATAAAACAAATGAATGAAAAAAGTGGATGTCATCTAATTTTCTATTTTCAAATTTGACAATAAATTAAAAAAATATCATAACTGGCCAGTTCCTCAAGTAAAAGATTTTAAAATCCTGCTTTTTTTGTGTTCCGCTAATTGTGCCGGATAAACTAAAATTGAAATTCATAAATAAATTGTAATTGGTATATGTTATGAATGTAATTAGTGTAATAAATAATAATTCTAAAGGTTTTATTATAATGGGATAAATTTTGATTTAATAATGTTGTAGAAGGTTAATAGTTTAATAGTGTGAATGAATGCTAATAATATGTAATTTAAAAGAAAAAAACTATAATTAACTCCATTGTAATTTAAAAGTAGGTATTGTTAAATATTTATTTATTTATTTAACATGCATTATAAAAAAAAATGTATGCCAGTACCTGGTGGAACATGTATTAGTTCAAAATAATGTTTTCTAACACCTTATTGTACCATGTTTGATGAAAATAAATACTATTCTATTCTATTCTATTCTATTCTTCTATTCTATCTTTGACGTTACCCACCAGATGGCGCTTAAAGGTGAGGTTATCTGACAACTCTATGTTCGTATATTCAATGTACTCTATGGGTATAACGCAAATCTTAGAGAGACGTGACGCTACATTTTCTCCCGAATCACACCTACCGCAAGCCTCCATAAGGAACTTCGTTCTAAAAACGTACACTTCCTTTGTTAAAGTAACAAAAGTTGTTTCCGGACTTCACTAACTTCAAATTGGTCCAAATCTGTTAAACATAAAAGTTATTTCATCAACTCAGCCTACCGCAGTCCACTGCTGGACATAGGCCTCTCCAAATTGCACCACAACACTCGATTCTCTGCCTTTCACATCGTCCCCCTCCCAGGCATGTTCTTCAGGTCGTCAGTCCTACTGGCGGGAGGCGCCCTACGCTGCGTTTGCCGATTCGCGGTTTCCACTCAAGGACTCTTCTACTCCAGCGGCCATCGGTCCTTCGACAGATATGGACAGCACACTTCCACTTCACCTTACTGATCCTACAAGCTATGTCGGTCACTCCGGTTCTTCTCCAGATATTCTCGATAAAAGTTATTATTGCATAAAATCACGCAATTATGTCCTTTTTATAAATTTCTAAACGTATAGGTACTCGGTTCCTTTGCTCATTATAGAAAATTAAAATTATGAAGTAAACTTTTACCTACACAATAAAGCAATACCAGAGAGAATTTTGGCCGAAGTACACAAATGTAAAATAAAAGTAGAAATCGTCCCAAACAAGTACATTTATATTCTACTGTAGGAAAACTACAAGGTCTTGGCACAATTTTTCTATGAATCATATTTCGCAATACAGTGGAGATACACTGCATATGAACTAAAACCTATATTTTACTATACATTGCAAGGAAACGGGCTATTTGAATGTCAATGACTTATGATTGCACAATATTGTACAAATTTACACATACATTTCACAATGTTGCGATAATATGTTGCACAAAATGTGAAATTGTTGTGCAATATTCACGTGACTGTGGGTTTTACTCCCGGTTTCTAAAAGGCTGATCTACGCAAAAATGAGCTTATCTGCTGTCAAGTAAAACACCTCAAATGTGTATAATAAATCAGTTACCGTAACACAAATACGGTAGGATCTTCCTGAAATGTTTGAAAAAACAAAAAGGTAAAACCGATGTATTAGCTATATTAATTTCTCAAACAAACACTTCGTATTAATATGAAACCGTACAACTGTTTGCAATCAAATAAGCGAAATCTATAATTCATTTGTTATCAAAAATCAACCTTATACTTCTAACACAAAGCATAAATTCCCCTAACAGTTATCGTTCTATTATCAATAACGATAGAACTCTGTACTTACCGATGACTCATGTTGAACAAAGGTATATAAAACCGTTCAACGACTGTTATGTGCCATAAACCAGTCGACAGCTTTAGGCGATAGTCGTACAATTATTTTTTCTCAAAATGCGAGTTCAATTCAAACGTTTAGGCCCAGAAATGGCTGATGTTACTACTCCTAATTCGAACGATGGAAATCAAATAAGTGAGGATAAACAAGAGTTGTTTAAAATGTTCGTGGAATACTTAAAATCGCATAAGCATATGAATCATAAACATAAAATGTTTGGACATGGACATCACGGGAAGTTTGGACGTGGTTTTGGCAAACATGGACATGGGATGCATCATGGACGCCATGGACATCATGGACCGCATGGCCATCATGGACCACACGGTCATTGTGGACCCCACGGTTATGGTGGACCACACAAGCATTTTGGACCCCATGGTCATCATGGACCCCATGGTCATCATGGACCGCATGGCCACCGTGGACCCCATGGTCATGGTAGGCCCCACGGGCATTGTGGACGTCATGGTCCACATGGTCACCACAAAGGAAAATTCTGGGCACAATGGGCCATTGACCTTACCAACGATGAATCAGACGACACCGATCGTTCTCTTGAAAATGGTCGCAATCCATCGCCGCCTCCTCAAGGAATTGATGAAACATCCGACGATCAAGGACAGAAAGCTAAAGGAAATAAGAAATGTAAATGTTCTCGATTTGGACGTCAACATCGTGGTCGCTCCGGGCAATGGAGGCTTTGCCCTTACAAAAGAAACAAAGCAATAACAACGGAAAATGTTCCAGCAACGGAAAATGTTCCAACAACGGAAAATGCTGCCCAAACCAATGATAATACTGAAGAGACCCCAGATAATTTGACTTTAATGGTGGAAAATATTAACATTGAAAACGCTGAATCAAGTAACTGAAGGTCACAAAGACAATGGAATGCACTTGATGAATCTGTGCCGCCAGAGATTTTACCTTAACATAATGACGCTATTTGTGGTGTAGGTAACTTTTTTATTCTATTTTTTTGTCTTTTTTTTGATGAATGAGGCTTCAAACACCTCTTAGATAATCCCCTATTTATCTTAATTTTCTTGATGGATGGCATTTTAATTTTTAATCTTAGTAATGGTGGACACATTTTCATTTCTTTTTTATATCCGTTTCTATTAGGAATAATTTGTATTTCATTTGGGTATTAATTCATTAATAGGTTATAGTCATTAATTTTTTTATTTGGTTTTGCGTAACATCTGGGTTTTAGGATATTTTTATTGTATTTTTTAGTATTTGTTTAACCTTTCTGTTTATTTCTTCTATTTTTAGCACACTTTATTCAATAGCAATATGTGTTATGATAATGGCAATTATGAATTGAGTTGAATTATGAAATCGTACGATAAAACACTTTGCAAGAAAACAAAGGAGATTAATAATACCGTAATTGCTAATGATGATACGATACAAACAAATATAAAGATGTTGGTAATAAATGGTAAAATAAATAAATCAGTGACAATGATAAATGTTGGTTCGAAATAATGATAACAGTTATAGTAACTGAATAAGAAACGTTACAATGTCAGGTAAGATGAAACCTTTTATTCTAAATAAACATATTTTGAGCACATATATACATGAAGTTTTATTTTCAAATGTCTTGTTTTAATTCCTTTAATTAATTTATGTTCCCGATATTTAACAGAAGAAGAAACTGTATGATTTATTTCTTTTGAAACTTTGAACTATACTGGCAGTTTCATGGACAGACAAATCTCACGTGAACAAACACTTAGACCAGAAACATCTAGGTACTTGTAAGTCTTACAAATATTTGTTCTATGGCGGGTTTGAACCTGTGACCCGTAGCCCAAAAACCTATCGTTCAGCTACTGAACCAATCGTGTTGACAGTGATGTAGCCTATAAGCAGTACTATGTTGTTTGTATAAGTTTGACTCAGAGGGCAATCACCTGTTATGATGATTACACGTTGCGAAAGTTTTGCAAAGTTTATGCTGCATAAAGTCCAGATTACATTAGTGTCACTAGATTGTCTATTACTACTCATATTACATTTAAAATTTACTCTAGCTTTTAAAGGTTCCATTTTAACACTTTTTTATTACCACGTTTTTAGGGTTCCGTACCCGAAGGGTTCCAAACGGGTCCCTATTACTCTCGCTACGCTGTCCGTCCGTCCGTCCGTCCGTCTGTCTGTCACAGGGCTGTATCTTTGTAACGGTAATAGATAACTAGTTAAAAATTTCACCGAATTTGTGTTGCTATGAGGGGTATCACGACAAATACTAAAAACAAAAAAAAGTCTTAAACTAAAGGGGGTCCCCATACAAGAAACCTCAAAAAACATACATTTTTTTTCAACGTTTTTGTTCCTGCTCTTTCTTCAGAACGGTAATACATACCAGCGTCAAACTTGGTCAGATTATAGTGCATATTATGTAGTTTAGCAACAAATACTAAAAATAAGACAAAAATAGACATACGTGGGACACTCAGAAAGTTTTGCGAAACTAAAAAAAATTGTTCTATACGTACATATATTTTTATCAAATCTTTTCAAAGTACTTTCCACCAGCCTCTATACCAGGCCCCTCAGAAAGTATTGCGAAAAAAAGTTTTTATATATGGGAGACTGGCCAGTTATAATGTTTTTCGAAAATATGATTATTTATAAGTAAAAATAAGTAAGTTCCAATTTCAAAATTTCCCTCCACATTTTTTGCGAGTTAATTCAAAGTATTGTGTCTCACTGAAATATGGATCTGCGCCGGGAACATTTTAGAGCTATGATTTTATACGATTTCAAGTGTCGCCTGAAACCGGATGAATCGTACGATAGACTTCAAATGGCATTCATGGATGAAGGCCCTTCCAAGGCAACCGTGTATCGTTGGTATAACGAATTCAAGCGCGGTCGACCAACTTTGGGGGATGACGAAAGAAGCGGTCGCCCTTTGACGGCTGTTACCGAAGAAAACGTGCTAGCAGTGAAAAATTTAATCCAAGACAATAGGCGAATTACATATCAGGAGATTCAACACATATTGAAGATTGGATCGGGAAGCGTTCACGAGATTCTACACAGCCATCTTCGCGTGAGGAGGATAGTATCACGCTGGGTGCCGCACAACCTCACCGATGCTCAGAAGCAGGCCCGGGTGGAATGGTGCCGTGATATGCTTAACAAATTTGAAGCAGGCTCGTCTCGGCGTGTTTACGACATCGTTACAGGTGATGAGTCCTGGATTTATCAATACGACTCAGAAACCAAGCGCCAGTCGACTGTTTGGGTGTTTCAAAACGAGCCAACGCCTACCAAAGTGAAGCGATCTAGAAGCGGGGGTAAGATTTTGATCGCTAGCTTTTTTAATTTGACTGGCCACTTGGTATCAATTCCCTTACGGGATCAAAGAAGCATTAATGCCGAATGGTATACTACCAAATGTTTGCCAGAAGTTTTCTCTGTTATAAGCAACAAGCGACCAAACACAGGGCTCCGCGGGCTACTGCTCCACCACGACAATGCACCTGCGCACACCGCACTCAAAACGAGGGACTTCCTGGACAGCACGCCAGTCAAACTCCTGGGTCACCCTCCTTACAGCCCTGATCTAGCACCGTGTGACTTCTTTTTATTCCCAAAAATAAAAAATCAGCTCAAAGGGATACAATTTTCGTCGCCGGAAGATGCGCTGGCTGCGTTCGAGCAGGCTGTAAACGAGGTGTCTGCGGCGGACTGGAAAAAGTGTTTTGAAAACTGGTTTAGGCGCATGAATCTTTGTATAGAGGCTGGTGGAAAGTACTTTGAAAAGATTTAATAAAAATATATGTACGTATAGAACAATTTTTTTTAGTTTCGCAAAACTTTCTGAGTGTCCCACGTACAAAGATTCATGCGCCTAAACCAGTTTTCAAAACACTTTTTCCAGTCCGCCGCAGACACCTCGTTTACAGCCTGCTCGAACGCAGCCAGCGCATCTTCCGGCGACGAAAATTGTATCCCTTTGAGCTGATTTTTTATTTTTGGGAATAAAAAGAAGTCACACGGTGCTAGATCAGGGCTGTAAGGAGGGTGACCCAGGAGTTTGACTGGCGTGCTGTCCAGGAAGTCCCTCGTTTTGAGTGCGGTGTGCGCAGATGCATTGTCGTGGTGGAGCAGTAGCCCGCGGAGCCCTGTGTTTGGTCGCTTGTTGCTTATAACAGAGAAAACTTCTGGCAAACATTTGGTAGTATACCATTCGGCATTAATGCTTCTTTGATCCCGTAAGGGAATTGATACCAAGTGGCCAGTCAAATTAAAAAAGCTAGCGATCAAAATCTTACCCCCGCTTCTAGATCGCTTCACTTTGGTAGGCGTTGGCTCATTTTGAAACACCCAAACAGTCGACTGGCGCTTGGTTTCTGGGTCGTATTGATAAATCCAGGACTCATCACCTGTAACGATGTCGTAAACACGCCGAGACGAGCCTGCTTCAAATTTGTTAAGCATATCACGGCACCATTCCACCCGGGCCTGCTTCTGAGCATCGGTGAGGTTGTGCGGCACCCAGCGTGATACTATCCTCCTCACGCGAAGATGGCTGTGTAGAATCTCGTGAACGCTTCCCGATCCAATCTTCAATATGTGTTGAATCTCCTGATATGTAATTCGCCTATTGTCTTGGATTAAATTTTTCACTGCTAGCACGTTTTCTTCGGTAACAGCCGTCAAAGGGCGACCGCTTCTTTCGTCATCCCCCAAAGTTGGTCAACCGCGCTTGAATTCGTTATACCAACGATACACGGTTGCCTTGGAAGGGCCTTCATCCATGAATGCCATTTGAAGTCTATCGTACGATTCATCCGGTTTCAGGCGACACTTGAAATCGTATAAAATCATAGCTCTAAAATGTTCCCGGCGCAGATCCATATTTCAGTGAGACACAATACTTTGAATTAACTCGCAAAAAATGTGGAGGGAAATTTTGAAATTGGAACTTACTTATTTTTACTTATAAATAATCATATTTTCGAAAAACATTATAACTGGCCAGTCTCCCATATATAAAAACTTTTTTTCGCAATACTTTCTGAGGGGCCTAGTATGTGGTGGTAACTGCGTAATAAAGAGATGCAAAAATTAATATTTCGCGCCTGTGCGTTGATGTCTTTTGAGGGGCTCGTAGCGATGCAACGACTGCGCGGATTGTACGATCTGCAAGGTTAAGCTGCACTTGCCGCGGTCAGTCTGTGGATGGGTGACCGTTTCGTTACACATCGAGGCCCCTCCGTGCCTCGGAGAGCACGTTAAGCTGTCGGTCCCGGTTGTCATACGAATATCTATGGCAGTCGTTATGGGTAGTCAGAAGCCTGAAAGTCTGACAACTGGTCTAACCTCCGAATGTCAGTATTACCCAGTAACTGGGTTGCGGGGGTCTGATGGCAGTCGCTCCGTGTAAAATACTAATGTTCAGCCGCATCTGGCTAGACTGGAAGCCGACCCCAATATAATTGGGAAAAGGCTCGGAGGATGATGACGTTGATGTTTTTTGATAAACACTCGTAAATTAAATCAGTTTCTATGCGGTGTCAGGTCGATGGGTGGCACGGAACCCTTAATGTGCGAGTCCGATTTGCACTTGGCTGGTTTTTATTAACTCGCTTTCAGTCATGTCTGTCTGTTAGGTACAAAATTCAAATTCAAATTTAAATGTTTTTTATTTCAAATAAACCTAATTACAGGCACTTTTGAAACGTCAGGCTCTAGTTACACGGTTCCAAATTGTGGGACCTATGGAGAAGAACCGGCAAGAAACTCCATGGATATACTCTTTTTAAAATAGGTTATTGTTTCCTACATCAAATTTATTCAAATAATGTGAGTATAATGTAGGTTAATGTCAGAAATAAACAAGAGTTTAAAAGTAAGAATATTGCCTTTAGAAATAAAAGTAAAAAGAGTTGCCATAGTATGTAGGAGCTGACCTGTCACGACAGAGGCACCCGTTCACGAGCATGAAGTGAGCATCAGCCATCGCTTAACTCAACCATATTGAAGGGAACTTAACGACCCGACAATAACGCCACCATCAGCATGACATTTAAGTGAGCATGACAGACTCATACTGCTAGACAACAAATAGGCAGGAATAGTTATAATCAAATTTTGCAATCGATTTTTAACTAACTTCCCGATGAGCTATAGACTTGAAACCTTAAACAGGACTGGATGACAATGATTAATTCACTATCTTTTTTAACACATGGTTTAAAAAAACGTTTTCATCAGATTATTTTTTGTTTACGAATGAAATTTCTCATGGATAATCGCCGTATGGGGGAGGCGAAAGGGATGTCGGACTCTTACAGATTAAATCCACACAGCGCAAAAAGCAAGTCTCAGGAAAACAATATTGTTTAACCTCACAGCAGCACGCTATCGCGATGATGTCCTCTCCAGGGTCGCTTAATAGACGCATCAAATCACCCCAACTCTTAGCACACCACGAACCCCAAGGCTCTCCCGGAAGTACAAATGATGGCAGGAGATGCGAGTCTACACTGGTTGTAAAAAAAATCTATTCACGATCTTATTACCATGATATTTTTAGTACTCTGCTGCTGTTTATGCTAGACCAATATTTATTAAACTAGGCTTTGTGGAATTCGAAGTAATATCAAAACACACAAACTAAAAAACCCCAAAGATAGCAGACGCAATAATAGAGATAAGCACACCTAGATATGTTTAACGTGTTTGTGTAGGCAAATATTGATCCAAAATACATAATAATCAGCTTATATGTAATCTGAGTCATTCAGATTTGCGGAATTATAATCGCAGAACATATAAACAAACAGCATATACATTACTCACGATAAGATAAAAACATAAAATAAATGGATTATTTATACAATACTGCGTATTAGGAATAGTGTGATAAGCGCAGTATTGTAGGTACCTACTCGATAACTGCTAACCTATAAACATGACGTCACTGATCACTTGATGTCGATTTCAGTGATAAAAACGGAATAACTAGAATATGTAATTAAATATGATATAAATAAAGAGAGCACCTCACTTTTGGCATCTAGTACCAACTTCATAACCCCAGCATAGTACCCCCACTTTATGACCCCCAGTCACCCCACTCTATGACCCCAAGTGAACCCATCTCATACGCCAGCACCTCACTTTCTCACATCTAGTCCCCACTTTATAACCCTCAGTACAGTAGCTCCACTTTATGACCCCCAATCCCCTCTCTTCATGACCCTTCGGGCCCATGACCCCACTTCATAAGCCCCAAGCACCTTTTTTTAGTCCTTACTTCATGACCTCACTTCATAACCCCTTACTTCATGACACCCCAGTGAAAATCGGGGCAATTGTATTGGGTAAATTGTCATTTAGGCAATTTTTTTTCTAGAAAATTTTCTTCATCTCTTCAACATCATTTTGAATACCTTCCTGGAAGACCTCAATATATGTTCCTGAAGCACTTCGTCATGCCTGCTTGTAGTACCAGACCGGTTTCTAGCCACTCAGGGTGGGGCCATTGGCCATCTTCCATTCCGCCATTACACTCGTTCTTGACGCCCATATTGGGCGCAGCACGCATTATTGAAATACAGACATTAAAATACTAAAGCTTCGGAGTTAAATTTTTTTTTTGTGAAAAATCACACAAACACATCTGGAGCTTGGTATTAAAACAAGCCTAAAATCGTTATTTGAGCATCAGTCTTATTACAATACAGTAATGCTCAAAAATTACGCCACGTGGCAGTCTAGTTTATGTATTGATAGGCGTAATCGATTATAAATAATCGATTATAAAGAACTTACGAAGCTGGTGTACGAAAATGTTAGTTCCTACTATCCTACTATCCTATGTATCCTATTTAATATTATAAATGTGAAAGGACATGTTAAATTTTAGTATGGAGGCCGGGCTGAAATTCAAAACTGCTGTGAACCGAGAAGAGATTATATTTTATGAAACTTCATAAATTAAGGAGCATTTCTATAAATTGTTTTATCTTTTTTGAAAGCACCCTACTATTGTTTTTTTTTTAATAATTATAATTCAAAAAATAAAATTGCATCCCACATTAATTATTGACTCTTGCAACACTGTTCTATTGGATGTCATTATTATCATTGTCGACCACTGACCTATGGAACCTATGGATTAGAAATACTCCATTATTGTTTTTGCTATAGACAACAAGTAATGAAAATGTAATATGGAATATTATAAGTTTCGATTACTTACATCCCTTGCAATGGTCGCCATTTTACGGGCCCGGCTATTGTAAGTATAGCACACAGACGTCTGTTTTATGCCTCGCTTATTTCGTAGGAATTTCTAGTCCATAGGTTATGAAAAGTTCTTAATCTGTGTTATGAAACCTATGAAGGTCAAAAAAGAAAAATCTTTGTGAGGCAAAGGAATCAATGCCATACATCCAAATCATTGAGTCCATGCTTTTTTATTTAAAACAATCTAATATTGTTTTAAAACATTTTAAATAACACTATAGTGTATACTTATGCTTTAAAAATGATATTTCGCAGTTTTTTATTGCTTCGTTAAGTAAAAAGAGAGAGAGTAGAGCTCCTTTGTGAAAGAGCTCGTCCGGGGAAGTACTACCACCGTGCCTACTTCTCCGCCAAATAGTGATGCTTGCATTGCTGTGTTTCGGTCTGAAGGGTACGGGTGCCGGTGAAATTACAATCACATGAGACTTTCCATCTTCATGTCTCAGTTTGGCGAACCGACTTGCGGTACCATTTAGGCAACAGCCTAGGTGGTATTGAAGTTGTCATGGGCAAAGGTAACTGCTTAACATCAGGTGGGCCTTTAGCTCGTTTCGCCATCCTACACCATAAAAAAAAAAAATACTAATATTACGCTGAAAATATCTGGTTTTACAATATGGGTGCTTTTAATATTTTTTTGTTTTCATATCCTAGATAATTTTCGCTACCAGAAAAACCACACAATCATGATACTTGTATAAAAATAAATCGGCCTATTTAATCACATGTCTTTTGTGAAGATGTTTGGATGTTTGTTACTCAATCACGATGTACTGGCCGATGGCTGAACGGATTTGAATAAAATTTGGCACATAGATAGAAAATAACCCGGATTAACATATAGGCTACTTTTTATACCGGGAAGATAAACGCTTGCATAGGCTAGTAGAAAATAAATTCATTACGAACGAGCTTATCATTGCTATTTCATTTGTTACAGGCGGAATTAGTAGCAGTGGAAGGAAAGGAAATAGAAACCCACTACGTCCTAGCTCGAGAAAGGATTCGTCGCTGGAACTCCACGTCAAAATGTTATCTACTAGTGGAAAACTTACCGACACCCCTGCAGGTAGTTATTGATAGTTGTACTATCGTGAAAACTTGCGAAGAGTTACAAAGTTTGTTGTTAAGCTACATCATTAGGATCAAATCAAATCAAATATCAAATATTATTTATTTTCAGTAACAGGTACAATTTTTCTATCTTTTACTAAAAATACACAGTTAAATGTTTAAATATATCTTACCTAGATAGAGTTAACTGCGGTGTCTGTAGTATAAACTGTGTGACAGACACCTTCCTCCTTTCTCCCAGCCTTCCTCCCACAAATTTAAGGGTACAATTTTACAATTAATCATTGTAATAACACTAATAACAAGTAGTTTATGCCTTTTAGAAAATAATAATATAGGAACTACATTTAATTAAATGATGGAGGATAGGATGTAGGTAAAGTGTTTACTTTATAACTATGATATATTCCTTCATCGTTAAATCAAGTGATAATCAAATCCTGATCCACACATGAATTGGAAAAGTCAGATGTGTGTGCTGAGATCGGACCTTCCTGCAAACCAAGCTTTCATTCAATTATACAGGGTGACTGGTTGAACGAGGGACTTATTGATAAAAAAGTTTCAGTCCTTGATTCTCGTTCCAAATGAGTAAAAAAAACAAGTACTACAATCTTTGAAATATTTTTTCAATCAATTTAATTAATTACTGTGAAACTGTGTTTCATGCTAACAAATCAAGCGCGCAGTGAGGTGATGTACCTAGCACGGAAGTGTCCGTCGGTCGCTATTTCCACCTTCTCCGCCTTTTTAACTAGCTAGCAGACACCTAGACAGTCAGATCGTGTGCGAGCATTTTTCTCCTGTACGCGTGATTTAGCATGATTTTTTTTTTCATCGTGTGTACGCGCATGCTACCATATTCTTGAATATATCTCTTGTTCACTCAGTCATGCTGTATAT
The DNA here is from genome assembly GCA_949699075.1 of Asteroscopus sphinx. Taxonomy (NCBI): domain Eukaryota; kingdom Metazoa; phylum Arthropoda; class Insecta; order Lepidoptera; family Noctuidae; genus Asteroscopus; species Asteroscopus sphinx. Next base: position 22,880,904 of record OX453013.1, read on the forward strand.
TGAGCAATATTAAAAAAAAAAAACTATACATGTTTAATTGTGTGCACACAATGCGCACATTCTACCATTTTTTTTATATAGTATAGAATGGCAAAACGAGCTAAAGGCCCACCTGATGTTATGCGATTACCTTTGCCCATAACAACTGCAATACTACCTAGGCTGTTACCTGAATGGTACCGCAAGTCGGTTCGCTAAACTGAGACATGAAGATGGAAAGTCTCAAGTGGTTGTAATTTCACCGGCACCCGTACCTTTCAGACCGAAACACAGCAATGCAAGCACCACTGATTGGCAGAGAAGTGGTAGTACTTCCCCGGACGAGCTATTCACAACGGAGCTCTACTAATACTAGACTATATTCTTGAATGTGTCGATCCATCCATGCTGTATTACTTGATAATATTTTGTCTAGAAACTCAACTTTTTAATCACCGTTTAAATGAGACCGTATCCATTAATCCCATCAGGCGGGCGGTATAGCGAGTGCAAGCGTGTGGTCGTCCTGCGGTTGCCGTCAACGGCTGCTGGCCGCTGTCACTAGTGGCGGCCGGGCCGTCCACTGGGCCGCCGTGCCCGCACCGCCGGCAAACGATTCGGATCTCTGCCGGTTCAATTACACGTAAGTAATTATGGATTGTTTTAGTTTAACGTGTGTTTTGGTGGTGTGAAATTGAAGCAGCTTATTTTGGAATCATAAAGATATTTTATGATCATAGGATTACTGGAAGATATAGGGATCAATGCATTTTTTAACCGACGAAAAAAAAGGAGGAGGTTCTCAATTCGACGAGTATATATAAAAAAAAATATGTATGACCACGCATAATTTTTTACAGAGTAGTCCGATTTTGATGATTCTTTTTAATGGATAGGGTATTTCTCGAAGTTGGTCCTACTATATTTTTTTAAAATCAAAATCCACCCCTAAAGGTAGGAAAACAGGGGATGACTGCTTGTTCACCCATTGAATTCTTACCTGTTAACCGATTCTGTTGGAACTTGGCACACATAGATTTAGTTTTTGACAATACAACATAATGGAGACCTGGAGTTAGATTTTAGCAACAAAAAAATTAAAATTAAAATTTGAAGAAAAAAACTAAACTCCGACCCGCGATGTACACCCAGCGTCATTAATTGGTTACCCCTTTTATTCGAGAGTTTGTTCGTAAGTGGGGTAGCTATTTAATGCAGTTGACTGTACATCTCGAGCCGGCGCGAGCCGGCGCTGGTCGGTGTGAGACGACGTGAGCTCGCGATGTACATCATTTGGTGAAAGGGTCAGCGAGATTTCAATTCACGCCCATCCCATCCAATCCTCGCCTCGCCGGTTTGGAACCACCATTAGGCTCTCTTTTTTTTTAGTTAATCCTGATACTGTATGTTCCATTAACTAAAGAAAACCCTCTGATTCTGCAGTCCTACTGACTTAACGACATTAAAAAACATTTACGATCTACTTATAGTGAGAAAAATAAAAACAAAACCGTTGTTTTACTGTTTGTACATTAACTTGCTACTAAATGAAATGAAATTACGGATTATTTTCCGTTTAACTTTCAATTTCAGTGCATTTCAAATCCTTTACAGCGTTCTCGTAAAAGCTGAATTACCTATAAAGTTGGTTTTATTTCTATGGGTCTCATTAAATGTACAACGCTGTGATTCTTATTCCAGTTCTTCGTTGTTCTTGGGACAACTCATATAGCTATTCCATCGAAGACCTTTCGTGTATTGGAACGTGCATCGAACGTGAAGGAAAACATCATGAGGAGACCTTCACACTTGAGACTGTTCCATACAGTTCTCGATGGTTTATGTAGTCCACCAACCCGCACTAGACTAGCGTGGTGGATGATGATGTCCTCCTTGACGTGTCCGTCAACGGCGAACCTTGTTAGCTCCGGAAATGAGAGCGGAGGTGGCTAGCGAAACCAAATTTGGTTTCAAAGGTCCTGTTGCAAGGTGCACAGTGCAACTGACCTGAAGAATTATATGTGTAGGTATAGGAAGGCTTTGATCGGTTATTTTTACTAAGGCGTTTTTCATTGAGGTCATGCAAACGGCGTTCTTCGAAAGCCTCAACAGCCTTGTTCACGGAGTTGTGCCATTGACCTCTCTGTTGCGCGAGCTGTTCTCAACCCTCCGAAGGTATGTCGCACGCAGTAAGATGGCGTTTAAGGACATCCCTATAACGCAGAAACTGACCACCAGGTATGCGCCTTCCCTCCTTCAACTGAGAAAATAACACAGATTTAGGCAACCTGGAGTCGTTCATGCTCACAATGTGACTACACCACCTTAGTTGGCCCTTAATAAGCATGGACTCTAGCCTTCTCGTACTATTGAGAACTGACACTGTACGGAGCACTCTCTGGTGTGCAGGTTTCAATGATCATAACAATCAATTCTGTCGACATAATTAAGAGAAAAGTGTACCATAACTTATCCATAAACGTTTAATTTGCGTGGCTTTCGATAATTAGCCACAGAAAAATCCATTAAACTTAATGTTATGGCTGCATCGTTAAAAAGGACTGATAAACTTCAGGCAATTAAGTAGATGAAGTGTTTTCTCGATGAGTTTAAATATGCGCGGGCGAAAATAGGTTAAGTAAGTATACTGAGGTTAGTTCGATAGATAGGGCGTGGTGGAATAATGTTTTTTTTTTTTTTATTCATTAGCGGATTGAATAAAATTCAAATTTAAATTATTAATTTTACAAATTGGATGTTAATAGTACATTGCTGTCGAGGCCTGAAATGCAGCAATTGACGGCCGAGTAATCTAAGATGAGGCGCCAGCCGAGTCCTTTTTAACTAAACGAGGACATTAATTGCTATTTCAGCCGAGACTTGTATAGTACTTTTCTCTCATTTCCGAGGAAACAATACACAAATTAATTCAACAGTAACTCATTTTCACGCCAATTCGTCCGCGCGCGGTTCTTGTTCTATTTTCAAAGTTTTGAAAAAAAAAATGTGCATCTGTACATTCAGCCTTTATAATGATTAATATTTTGTACCTAAAAACACCCAATTTATGTAAGTATTAACAAATAAAAACTGTCCAGCAATTTCTATTATTGTCGTGTTGGATATTACTGACCTCTTATTTCGTTGCGTACGGAAAAAAGCCGATTGTTGTATTCTTTTTTTTTAAATAATGAACCAATTTCCGACCAAGTGGGTGAAAAATCACTTTTACAATTCAATTATTTTTAAAAACAACATGGCGTTGCCATTTTCCATGTGACTATCATTGAGAAGAAACGCCGAAACAAACCCAGGGATTAAAGTCTCTTTTATAGTCCATACATTTATCTTGTAATTTGTGCGAGAATAATGCAGGGCAACGGCAACGCCTGGACTGGCCTTTTAAAGAAAGTGCCAGGTCAATTTGAGTGGACCTGTGCCAACGGATGGCACGCATGCATCAGCCACCGTGTAGCTCAACCTTATTTTAGGGAGCTCAACGACCCGAAAACAAAAACTTGATATTAATTTAAAATCTTTCTCATATCAAGACAAGATTAAACTTAACAGCTTAATTCTTCTTCAAAACTTTTCTAATGTCTTGAAGAAATGCTGCCCCATTTTTCCATCTGTCACACTGTGAAGACACTATGTCCAATAGATTTAAACATTTTAAAATGAACCATCCGGAGAATTAAACACAGTGTTTTCCGTGTAATGGAATTAGAAATACAATAAAAACAGCGTCCGAGAAAGAAGACGGTTATTCTAAGTGATTTATATGCATTTTGGGAATCGTCCGGGTACGATATTTAAATGCTGACCCCATTTTTTTAAGTAGGTAAAAGCAAAATAAGGTTTTATTTGAATAAGAGTTTTTTTTTCCTGCTTGTATAATTCTTGGTGATTTAAACGTACTGTACATTTATGTATATTTATAGTAAATTATGATACAAGTGAGCTAAGATGTTGATTATAATCTAGGCTGGATTGCAGCCCGAGCCGAAGGTGAGGGCGTAATGAAGCCGAGAGTATAATGAACAATGCTCCCGCGTTTCATACGACGTTTTTCAACACAATAGCGAGGTAAAATTTAATCATAAACATATTTTAGACAAATATTGAATATGTGAAAAATGGTGCAAGGATTTCTGTAATCGCACACCGTGCCTGTGGTCGTGCGATTCGTGCGAGTAACATACAGCTATGAGCGCGCAGGTGGAAGGAAGCCGCCTTCAGAAATAGATAGAATGGTTGTAATCATAATTTTACTTGCGATTCATGCGTGGCAACTTTTCGAACAAACTGCGCCTCCCATATTGACGTCATTAATTTTTAAAAATTAACTTTAATCAAATGTACTTTACAGCTTTTGTTTCTGCAGTTAGAAACAGCACAATAAGGCATTTTTGCGGGTTTTTATTACAGTATTTACAGAAACAAGTCATAAGGCGTACTGAGGCTTTGAAATGCCCTGCACTATGGTGCACAGAGTGTTGGCACGCGCGCCCTGCCCACTTATCCATTCTCATCTATTTCTGTGAAGCTGCCAAACAGTCTAATATTAAAAACATCAACATCGTCATCAACTCAGCCTATCGCAGTCCACTGCTGGACATAGGCCTCTCCCAAGTTGCGCCACAACACTCGGTCCTCTGCCTTCTGCATCTAATTCTCCCCCAGCCTCATTCTTTAGGTCGTCGGTCCACCTGGTGGAAAACTGTTATTAAAAACATAAAGAATTGATGTTTTTTATTTTATAACATAAATTAATGTTAATTTGTTGACAAAAATAAATAATTTGATAAAATGAAATGTTTATTTATCATACTTTAATTAATACAGTTTATTTATTCACTTTTTTTTTTAAATATTATTTAGACATAAAAACTCCTATCTTCTTTTCTTTTCTTTTTTCCTCAGCCTTATCCCATTATCTGGGGTCGGCTCGCCTTGTCTGCCTTCTCCATTTACTTCTATCCCGCGCGGTCGCGGCTTCGATCTCGCTCTCCTTCAAGTCCCTACTCTGGACTGACGACAGCCAGGTGGCGGGGGGTCTTCCACGGCGCGGCGTCGCGTCGTCGTTTGCAGGTCAAGGGCTGCTCGTACCATGTGGTCTTCTGGGTGGTGGAACACATGTCCCATTATCGAAGGCGTCGTTCTTTGACCTTCTCAGTAATGGGTGCAACTTTGTAGCTTCCTCTGATGTGGACGTTACGTTCCTCTTATCTGAGATTTAAAAATAAAATATAAAGTAAAAAGCACGCGTGCTTTATAAGCTGTATTATGAACCTAAAAGCGGTGCAGTAAGAGCCACTTTATGAGCAAGTGTGTTGAAATAATAGTTTGTAGTGTGAGTTTAAAAACCGAGCCGTAGGCGAGGTTTTTAATAGTATCACACGAGTGTTTTAATACCTAGTTATGTCAGTTTCATACACTACTTTATCTAAACTCATACAATTTTAAATAAAATACTAAACCCAAAATCTTGGTAACATTGTCGTTAGTTTTTCTTGATTTTTTCTGGTAAAAGATTGTTCGTCATTTACGTTGCTATATCCAGAAATTCAGGCGGGGTCATATTCTCCTCACTTCAGATTCACTGCTGTTGTCAGATATTTTTGCCCAGAATAAAACTTTAGGCTAACAAAAAAATAAAAATAGCGTAAACAATCACAATAAATTCACAAGTTATGACGACCAAATCCAGTAGGCCATGCCGCGCGGCCGCGCACGCGCCCTACAGCGCTCAACACAGATAATAAAATATAGTCTGGCGAAAACATTATAAATAATCGGAACTAATTTTCTATCCTTGTCAGGATTCCGTCAATCTCTGTTTTATCATACAAAAAATATGCCTGTAAACACTTTAATATAATTAAAAGCAATATGACAATCCAAAGTTCTGCCAAAAACGCGATTTTAAACGATAAAAAATTTCAATGTATGACAAGTGGCGCCACCCTGAATTTTGTGTACTCATTGGTGCCAAACTGTACGACTGCTAAAAAAAAGGTTTGAAAACTCCTTGGTTGGGTCGAAGTGGCATTAAAAACTCCTTAGTTGGGCTGAAGTGTGCGGTTATGGAAAAAAAAAATTACCGCATTGTTTTGTTTAGCAAACTGTATCGTAATGAAACTTTTTAAATTCATTACAGGTGCATGTGCGTAAAGTATGTCATTATGACATTACTTTCGAGTTCATAATTCGAATTTTACGATACGAGTGTAGATAAATTACTTAAAACGTCACGCCTATAGTTATCACAGGGATATGAAGAGCAGTAGGTATACTAGGTAATTGCTGAAGGTACATTTAATTTATGATAGTACTAGCCTGTGCCCGCGGCTGCATCCCCTTGGATGTCGTTTATCGCGCACCCTTCGAAAACTGTTCATCTTCCCAGAATAAAAAGTAGCCTATACGTTAATCCGGGTTATTTTCTATCTGTACGACAAATTTCTTTAAAATCCATGCAGTAGAAAGAGTTCTGTACCGTACAAAATGTTGACCATTGACACAATAAAAAGATGAAGGAGGCACAATTTCAAACTCTGTGTTGCTACTGAGAATTTCCTAATAGACAACGGGTGTATATTTATGACTAAGTAATACATTGGTATGAATATAGAAATGTCTTTGGGTATGAAAATGCGTAATTTTTTTTTTTTTTTTTTTGAGTGTTGCTTACATAACTGTCCTCTTACGCACACACTCAAAACATAATTGGTAATACAACCACAAAGGGGATCTACTATCATAACATTTTTACCTGCATTATATTTTATGCCGAATAAAACATTTCCCAGTAACAATGCCCATCCTGTATAATAACTTAATACGTCATGTAATATAAATATACAGCTGAAGCTTTCCGAACACAATTCACTCAAAGCGCGCGAAAATAAATGAATGTTTTGGCGATATAAAAAATAAAAGCGAACGAACGAATGAATGAATAAAAAATATCGTTCAATGTGTCTGTGTCGGAATGGAAACAAGATTATGACTGTTTTGATAAACGAGCCTCTGGGGTCACACCGACATTGTACCAATTTTGCTATGTACGCTTTTAGTATGTATTAAAATTTACATAAAAATTAAGGCGGATTGTCGTGTAGTGTTCTAAAATATACATAACTCTGAGTCCATTTAGATGTTAGCCATGCTGTTTTTATAAGGAATGTTGATACATCGTGGCCGACCCTGAAAAACCGAAAAAAAACAGCAGCCGACATTTTATCGGTTTATGTGAACACAAATGTAGGGACCAACTGAATTTATTTGCGATTTCAGGGTTGGTCCCATAATAAAAGTTGTTTATAATGATGAGTAAAATGACCCCTTTTCAGTAAAAAAGCCATTAAAATTTCAGCATGTATAGAGGTTCTCTTTATTCTATTCACTTAGAACAAGATGAAATATCTAGGTAGGTATATATTCCTAGTTCAATCTGGAAACTAGTTAGGAATTCTAGGAACGTAATAATTTAGACATCAATCTGGACATCGCAATCTCTGAATCTAGATCAAGCTCTTAAACTGATTGGTATTACCTAAAAGCATCCCAGAAAAAATATGGCTATTTCTTTTCGTGTATTACGGCTACCCTCGCAGATATCAGACAGTTGTTTTTTTATATATTTTCCTTGATTTATGGTTTATTTTCTGTTATCTTTGGCCTTGCAAATAATAGGAACTTGCAAATGCTTGCTGAGCTTTGGTTCTTGGTTGGAATCCTGAAAAATATTCATATGACCCACAGATAGTTGTTTGTGGTCTGGGAGTTTGTGCATATGACTTTTGTGTCTGTACACCCAGCTGTAAGCTTGGTAGACACAAATTCGAGAAAGAAGCCGACAGAAGGATACATTTGGGCTGGGCAGTATTTGGCTAGCTTCAACGCTTCTTCTCGTCACCTTTCTTCATGACGATGAGTACAATACCCCTTCTCAGGAAAAAAGCCGTTAAAATTTCAGCATGTATAGGTAGGTGGGTATAAGCAAGGTAGATGATGAGAGCCCATTTATACAATTATGCTTTGTTAATTGATAAATAATAATCGTATCTTCATATTCAACCAAATTATTACCACTCACACCTTTAAAAATTACAGCAGAAAACTTTAAAAGAATTATTAACCCAACTTCATTTCGGAAAAATAACGTTTGCTTCATCAAAAAAGTTCCAAACAAACACAGCATAGATCAGAGAAAAATGCAGCAATAATCCAGCGGGATGACATGATGTGTGTACTCCGGAGCGTACATGTCTTGATGTAATGTCTGTTTTATTAAACAACTTTGGGTTTGTTTATTCAAAAATTTGTAATTGGTTTTTTGAATGACACTATAATTAATTTGAGGATAGTAAAAGATTCTGCAATCACAGAACATAATTATTTTCAAATAGCACGTAACACTTAATTCCTGTACCTGTAGAATATTCATTTTTAGGGTTCCGTACCCGAAGGGTGCCAAACGGGACCCTATTACTCTCGCTACGCTGTCCGTCCGTTCGTCTGTCCGTCACAGGGCTGTATCTTTTAAACGAAAATAGGTAGCCAGTTGAAATGTTCTCAGAATACGTGTTGCTATAAGGGATATCACGACAAATACTAAAAACAAAAACAAAAACAAAGGGGTACCCATACATGAAACCTCGAAAAACATGCATTTTTTACAACGTTTTTCTAAAAACAAAAAGTTTTTGTTCCTGCTCTATCTTCAAAACGGTAATACATACCAGCGTCAAACTTGGTCAGATTATTGCGCATATTATGTAGTTTAGCAACAAATACTAAAAATGAGACAAATATAGACATATGTGGTGGTAACTGCGTAAGAAAGAGATGCAAAAATTCGTATTTAGCATAATGTGCGTTGATGTCTTTTGATACTCTCGTAAATTAAATCAGTTTCTATGGGGTATCAGGTCGATGGGTGGTACGGAACCCTTACTGCGCGAGTCCAACTCGCACTTGGCCGATTTTTTAAGTAAATTTTTACTAGTGATTGTGACACTATTAATGTGACATTTCCATGTTGTAAGTTCTATTGTTGGCATGTTGATTTTGTATGTTATGTTTTTCTAATTATGATTATTGTGTGCTTTAAATAAAAAAATATTTTTCTGTCGTATAGTTTGTATTTGATTTTAATTCCCTATACACAAACACTTTTTTGCCAACTGTACTGAAACGTAAAGTTGATTTCCGGTGATTCGACCGCTTCAATTTTTACAAAAAGAAAAAGGTGTCATTTTACCCCACCATACGTTTCGGTTCAGTTGAACAGACCCCTAACGTTTATTAAAAATTCAAGAAGTGGCTATTCACCCTTTCGGGTAAGTTTTTTTCGGGAAATTCGCCACCTAAGTCTCAAATGAATCCTTATACAGAATGTTTTCTTTATACAATTTTAACCAATAACCTTTCATACCTTTAGAGATGGAATTTCAGACAATTCCTCCTTAGTACATCTTTAGAATGCTCAAGGAATATTTTATCCAAATTTCAAATCTCTAGGTCTACCGGCTTAAAGCTGTGCGTCATCTGTCAGTCAGGGTTATAAGTATAAAGTGGTGCCCATAGACGAATAAAAAAATGCAGTCGAAATCTCGCTAAGCAATAAGTGAAACATCCATAGTAAGTCGGCTCGCTTAAAAGTACGGGCTGGCACGCACACATACACACCCATACTAAGACAAAAAACCGCAATTACGCAACAAATCACGTGTGACGGTAGTCATTTTCGTAGTTTCATAAATAAAATAATAATGTATCTGGTTTGTTAAAATGCTGTCGAAATTATAGTGTGCTTAGGAAAAAATTAAGTGCTTCAATATTTTCTTTGCGAGATTTCTTCTGCCTTTTTTTATTCGTCCGAGGTGGTGCCCTCCTTTATCATACTCTTATGTCAAGTTGGACGTCATAAAATAACTATACTACCATCAATACCCTGTTTACGAGCCCATAAAGGGCTGGAAGTTTAAAATTAATTTAAGTTAAACGGAGGCGGTAGCCCGTAAGCCGACGGTAATAGCATAAGTTGCGATGGGTTCAGAACATTGAATAATGTCACCTTGCTGTGTCAAACTAGATTGTTTTAGTTTAACATTGTAGTGGTTTTCTAAATGACGTATTTGGTTCAGGACAAATTGATTATTTCTTGGAGTATTAGAAATTTGCCGAGATACCTACCTAGATTTATTAATGAAATTCATTACCTTGACCTTGTCATTCGTCCAAGACCTTGACTCTAAAAAAACATTATTATATTGTCTTTTAAATGAGTAACATAGGATTAAATTCAAACAAACAACAAAACGAAAAACAAAACTTATTGTGCTCTAAAACGAAGCACAACGAATATTATGGATTTGATAATTATGAACACTACAAGTAAATAATTTTATTAGTAGTAGTAGTAGAACTCTTTTGTGAAAAAGTTCGTCCGGGAAAGTACTACCACCAAACAGTGATGCTTCATTGTTGTGTTCCGGTGTGAAAGGTGAAATTACAATCACATGAGACTTTCCATCTTCATGTCTCAGTTTGGCGAACTGACTTTCAATAACATTTAGGCAACAGCCTAGGTGGTACGGCAGTTGCTAAGGGCAAAGTTAACCGCTTAACATTTGGTAGACCTTTATCATGTTTCACTATCCTATACCAAAAAGAATACCGAAAAAAAAGATGCGGGGCCAAAATAACTAAACTTACGTGATGGTTTAGTAAATGAGGAAATTCTTAGGGAACGCTTTGTGTACTAATTTTATATTAAAATTATAATGTCCCTACAAATTCCAACAGATTACTAAAGGCACACAAACACACAACACTGTACACAAAGAAGAAACTCCTTTGAAATCTTTCAATACTTCGCGCACAGTATCATTATTTAGGTCACATTAAAGAACATTAGCACCAAATGAATAAACATGTTTGAAACGTTACGAAGAAAATGCGATAGAGTGTAGAAAAGGATGGCGTACTTAATCTACTATCATAAATTCAATGTAGACACATTAGAATGTATACAATAATAAGAGCATAAAACATTAAGCTTATGAGTTGCTTGTTTGAGCAAATTGTTAATTTACGAGGATTGTCTGTTGTGTTTGTGGACAAAGGAATTAATGGAAAATTTGTTTCTAGCATTATCCTGGTTTGTATCTCCGTTTTTGGAACCAGCCTTTCCCACTTCAGTTAGTCTTAGTTATACTCAGTTGTTTGATTGTTTATTTTTTCGGTTGTACTAAGCGCATTTTTTTTTGACACGTGGAACAGCTCCACTCAGGATCCTGATTAACTACTGACCCAACAAATATGTCAGAGTAATAAAAATAAAAAGTATTTCCCGGTGATTCATCAAGGACGCAATCTTCGTGTGATTCCTCTGGCGTAAATTGTTGTCGCTTTTCTTTTTTTTTTAATGGTACACGCTTTCATGAGATTAGGAGTACCAAGAAACGTGATTGTTTATCAAAACAAAAACACAACACAACACAATTAACACAACAATTTAGAAAAACGTTACGCCAGAGGAATCAAACGAACAACGCGACCTTGAAGAATCACCCTTCTACTCTTATTAATATGAACAGTGGTTATTAAAAGTCTCCTGTGTTGAAATAAATTTGGAGGTACATAAAAAAAAAACAATAAATCACAAAAAATGCCTACTTAATCTAAGATTATGAATTCTTGGAAGATACATTACAAGATTTATATCGTGAAGTAAAATTAATAGGGTCACTCCATTGTGTCGTTATCAGTCTTAATAATTCAGATATGATGTAACATTTATAGGATGTACCGGCCGTAAACGGGCTTTCGAGGTCATAACAATCTTAGACATTGCCAAAGATTTCGCATTAGTCTGGAATATTGCGTTAGTTTGAGCCGTTTTCCTTTATGGGTTGAGTTCAGGGTACAAACTCGTAAAGACATGGTTTTGTGAATGTGTGACTAGATCCTTCTTCGGTTGATTCGACTGCTTCAATTTTTACAAAAACAATAAGAAGTCACTGCACCCTTTGATTTATTTTGGTTTCCTCTAACGTTTAGTATAAATTCAAAAAATGGTATTTCACCTTCGGTTCAGTTTTTTCGCGTCATTCGCCATCTTAGTCTTCATGACTTTATTTTTATGAAAGTCCAACAAACATTTTATTGCTTTGTCTAAAAGTAGAAATGGACATTTTTTATACTTTCTACAAATCTAAATAAGTTTTAATATTGATCACATAAATTATAGAATTTGATTTACCTACTCAATTGTCTTCCCATTTCAATTTTTAATACCTACGTCGACGAGACCGAATCGAGTTTCGAAACAAATTTTAAGAAAATTATCGGATCAAAGGGTACAATAAAAAGCCATTTATAACAGCAAATTGTTCGTTTGTTCGCTTATTAAAAAAACAATGTTTTTTTATTAAATACGGTCATTGGGTGTTTTTGCATTTAAGACTTTTTTCGCAACGAATGTCGAAATACACTTTAGAATAGTAGCGAAAAAAATATTTTGATGCAAATAAAAAAAAAACAAAATAAGTAGAGACGTCTAATATTAAATGAGCCAGGAGTCGCAGGTTCGAATCCTGCTCGTGAGCGATTTTTTCTTTCCTATAATTTAAATCTTTAGATTTATAACAGAGAAAACTTCTGGCAAACATTTGGTAGTATACCATTCGGCATTAATGCTTCTTTGATCCCGTAAGGGAATTGATACCAAGTGGCCAGTCAAATTAAAAAAGCTAGCGATCAAAATCTTACCCCCGCTTCTAGATCACTTCACTTTGGTAGGCGTTGGCTCATTTTGAAACACCCAAACAGTCGACTGGCGCTTGGTTTCTGGGTCGTATTGATAAATCCAGGACTCATCACCTGTAACGATGTCGTAAACACGCCGAGACGAGCCTGCTTCAAATTTGTTAAGCATATCACGGCACCATTCCACCCGGGCCTGCTTCTGAGCATCGGTGAGGTTGTGCGGCACCCAGCGTGATACTATCCTCCTCACGCGAAGATGGCTGTGTAGAATCTCGTGAACGCTTCCCGATCCAATCTTCAATATGTGTTGAATCTCCTGATATGTAATTCGCCTATTGTCTTGGATTAAATTTTTCACTGCTAGCACGTTTTCTTCGGTAACAGCCGTCAAAGGGCGACCGCTTCTTTCATCATCCCCCAAAGTTGGTCGACCGCGCTTGAATTCGTTATACCAACGATACACGGTTGCCTTGGAAGGGCCTTCATCCATGAATGCCATTTGAAGTCTATCGTACGATTCATCCGGTTTCAGGCGACACTTGAAATCGTATAAAATCATAGCTCTAAAATGTTCCCGGCGCAGATCCATATTTCAGTGAGACACAATACTTTGAATTAACTCGCAAAAAATGTGGAGGGAAATTTTGAAATTGGAACTTACTTATTTTTACTTATAAATAATCATATTTTCGAAAAACATTATAACTGGCCAGTCTCCCATATATAAAAACTTTTTTTCGCAATACTTTCTGAGGGGCCTGGTATGTGTGAACAATTACCATGTAAGGGTTTTTGCTACAAGAAACAAAATTCTTTTCATAAAGTTATTTTGGATATTTCTATGTGTTTCTTGAAAATATAAAATGTAAAATATCTCAACACATATCGGATTATTTTATTATTTTTAACGCATTTACGCATGCGAAGCGAAATCTAAAGATTTAAATTATAGGAAAGAAAAAATCGCTCACGAGCAGGATTCGAACCTGCGACTCCTGGCTCATTTAATATTAGACGTCTCTACTTATTTTGTTTTTTTTTTATTTGCATCAAAATATTTTTTTCGCTACTATTCTAAAGTGTATTTCGACATTCGTTGCGAAAAAAGTCTTAAATGCAAAAACACCCAATGACCGTATTTAATAAAAAAACAATGTTTTTTTTGACTTCAAATGGCATTCATGGATGAAGGCCCTTCCAAGGCAACCGTGTATCGTTGGTATAACGAATTCAAGCGCGGTCGACCAACTTTGGGGGATGATGAAAGAAGCGGTCGCCCTTTGACGGCTGTTACCGAAGAAAACGTGCTAGCAGTGAAAAATTTAATCCAAGACAATAGGCGAATTACATATCAGGAGATTCAACACATATTGAAGATTGGATCGGGAAGCGTTCACGAGATTCTACACAGCCATCTTCGCGTGAGGAGGATAGTATCACGCTGGGTGCCGCACAACCTCACCGATGCTCAGAAGCAGGCCCGGGTGGAATGGTGCCGTGATATGCTTAACAAATTTGAAGCAGGCTCGTCTCGGCGTGTTTACGACATCGTTACAGGTGATGAGTCCTGGATTTATCAATACGACCCAGAAACCAAGCGCCAGTCGACTGTTTGGGTGTTTCAAAATGAGCCAACGCCTACCAAAGTGAAGTGATCTAGAAGCGGGGGTAAGATTTTGATCGCTAGCTTTTTTAATTTGACTGGCCACTTGGTATCAATTCCCTTACGGGATCAAAGAAGCATTAATGCCGAATGGTATACTACCAAATGTTTGCCAGAAGTTTTCTCTGTTATAAGCAACAAGCGACCAAACACAGGGCTCCGCGGGCTACTGCTCCACCATGACAATGCACCTGCGCACACCGCACTCAAAACGAGGGACTTCCTGGACAGCACGCCAGTCAAACTCCTGGGTCACCCTCCTTACAGCCCTGATCTAGCACCGTGTGACTTCTTTTTATTCCCAAAAATAAAAAATCAGCTCAAAGGGATACAATTTTCGTCGCCGGAAGATGCGCTGGCTGCGTTCGAGCAGGCTGTAAACGAGGTGTCTGCGGCGGACTGGAAAAAGTGTTTTGAAAACTGGTTTAGGCGCATGAATCTTTGTATAGAGGCTGGTGGAAAGTACTTTGAAAAGATTTGATAAAAATATATGTACGTATAGAACAATTTTTTTTAGTTTCGCAAAACTTTCTGAGTGTCCCACGTACAATCCAGAAATGTTCACTAAAGTACGTAGGTACTTGAAAATTTGCAAGCTCGACTTCTCGCCATGAACTTCAAAAAAAGCCAGGAAAAGTTCAAGCTCGGGATTGCTATTGATATCCCAAAATTCACTACCTCGAATAAACGGTGAGGATTAAAAAAAACCCATGAAAAAAAGATTAACAGAAACCTCATTAATATCAAATACACTTTATTCAAAACTGCATTTAAATGAAACATTAAATGGAAATAATTGAAGAATTTACTGTTTTATGTTGCGAGTGCTCATCATTCATGCAGTGGGAAATCATTTTGAATCCTGTAAACATTTTAAAATTAATAACTCTGCTATTGAAGTATCAGCAAATCACTGAGTGAAATACAATCGGCCATGGAAATAATTTGGTATATGTAAGTATACAGAAACCCGACTTGTAATATTGGCGTAGCTTGTTAATCAAATAAAAGTTGGATTTAACGTCGCTTTCAATGTAAAATTAAATTTTATTAGTGTAACACAAGATGATGAAAGGAATAAAATTACATAAAGCCAGTAGGGTAGCTTTATCCACAATATGATTGCCAATGAAGTAAGTATGGCAGCTATCGGTCGTCATCAAAGACAATAAAAGTAATTCTAGTAAAACTCACAGAAATTATATTACATCTCCTGTAAATTCTCAAAGAATAAAAGAAATGTTAAGAAAAGATGACAAATTTATTAAATGAAAAGATTTTGTTCAGACAAAGGGTAATAAACGTAGTCCACAATGGGTCTAGACGTCACGACATCCAACCCATAAATTCGTTAGTCTTAGCACTAAATGCTTTTAGGTCAACTACCAATGTTATAAATGGACATCGTATAAAACCAATCGTCCAATAAACATCCCGTGGACCAAACAACTCGAGCATTCTAGTGTCGGGAAAAACAGGCTTAGATTTATAGCGACAAATATTGGTATTGTCAGGAGAAAATTTTGATTTGTGTGTGTTGGGTCTGACAAGTAAGATCGTGAAAACAAAGGCCTTCTGTTTATAGACAGGCCCGACTACACGTAGTCCGCATTTGTTTCGTTAACATAACCGCTTCGAAGTCGATAAAAACGTCAGGGGAATTTTTAGTTCCGCTTTTCGTTTCTGGAAGGTCCTTTATTTGATCGTGACTTGAACAAGGTTTTGTCAAGGAAAATAGAACTTGGAACTGTTTATTCATTTATGGTTCGTAAAAGATTGATTTTATTTATTCACCCCCTTCCACAAGAACATAAGTAGGACTAGTTTTTATCACCTACTCCCATAAAACATTAATATGCTGGCATAAAACTAAACATAAACTTCGTACCCAGTGCCAGTATCCTAGCTGCATTTTATTACTGAATAGCACTAGGTCGGCTCTTTGAAAATATTGCCATTTTAATACATTTACGTGCAGCAATATTTTAAAACCCCATCTGCTCCAATGGTATTTTATTGATGTAACATACTTTCGGAATGCTTTTACAAAATACAACGACAATTTATTTTATATATAAATATGAAAAAAGGGGACTTTATTGTGAGAAACCATACAAAGAAAAGAAATACCGAATTCTAACAAACTATAAGGAATTGCTTTACCGTTACTATGGTCCCAACTATTATTGAGGTGAAGCCTTTTGGGTAGAACCGGAAGAAAACTGAATTACATATAAATATCGCACTAACAGCATTTCCTCGAAAAAGGCTGGTTGAAAAACAATCACAAGATTTTTGTCAGAAGCTAAAACGCAGGAGTGGTGAAATATTGCTCACAGGTGTACTTTATTGACCTAGAAACTGCTTTAGCGTTGAATTCTGAGTATTTTTACTTCAACACATGTGGAAAAAAATATGATTTAGTGTTTACTTTACTGGCAAGTTGATTTTCTGCCTTTGTAAGTAATTTATTTGGCAAAACCGTTTATAACGTTTTAAATAAAATAATATTATGTTAGTTGCATATATTCCAACCAAATAAATCTAAATAATTTGAGGCAATATTTTGATTTCAACCTTTCATTTATTTACTTCAACACATTGTAGAAAACATGATTTAGTGTTTACTTTACTGGCAAGTTGATTAGCTGCTATTGCTATTCGATTTTAAATAATATTACATTAGTTGCGTATATTTCAACCATACAAAATCTAAATGATTTGTCTTATTCTCGGACGAATAGAAAATGGCGGACAGAATCTCGTTAAGAAAAGATTGAAGCACTTCGTATTTTCCTAAACCCACTGTAATTTCGACAAAATTTAAACACTCCAGATATATATTGTTATTTTATTTGTGACACTACGACAATGACTACCGTCACACGAGATTTGTTGCGTAATCGCGGCTTTTTGTCTTACTATGTGTGTGAATGTGTGCGTGCCAGCCCGTACTTTTAAGCGAGCCGTCTTACTATGGGTGCTTTACTTTTTGTTTAGCGAGATTCCGTCCGCCTTTTTTTATTCGACCAAGGTCTTATTATTTAGATTTCTATTATTTCAATTTTTCGTTTATCAACCGACGAAAAAAAGGAGGAGGTTCTCAATTCGACGCGTATATTTGTTTTTTTTTTTTTTTTTTTTTTTTTTTTTTTTTTTATGTATGACCACGCATAACTTTTTACAGAGTAGCCCGATTTTGATGATTCTTTTTTTAATGTACAGGGTATATCTCGAAGTTGGTCCCATTTAAATTTCAAAATCAAAATCCACCCCTAAGGGTGGGAAAACAGGGGATGAGTGCTCGTTCACCCACTGAATTCTTACCTGTTAACCGATTCTGTTGAAACTTGGCACACATAAATATAGTTCTAAACACTACGACATAATGGAGACCTGGAGATAGATTTTGACCATAAAAAATGTTAAAATAAAACTTTTTAACAAAAAATTGAACCGACGAAAACAGAAACTGAAAAGCGAAAAATAACAAATTATGAGTCGGCGCCAAACAAACAATCAACGTAGATCATTAAATTACTTTAAATAAATAATAAAAACAACGTAACATCAAATACAACGTGAAATTTTCAACGATAAACAATAACTTTCCAAAAATTCGTTCATCGCTCGGCCACTTGCAACTTGCACGCACTTTGCTTGTTAAAAGTTTGTTTGGCGCCGACTCATAATTTGTTATTTTTCGCTTTTCAGTTTCTGTTTTCGTCGGTTCAATTTTTTGTTAAAAAGTTTTATTTTTATTTCCATCTATCACTTTCACGTAAACCTCAAAATGTAATGAATTTGACCCCATTTTGTGTTGAATCTTCATACTGAACAACTCGTTCATGCTTTTCGCTACATCGATTCCTATTTTTTTCATTTCGTCTGCAACATTTATAATGGACTCGAATTCACGAAAACCTGCTACAATATTGCTGCTGATGCTGAAAAGCTACCCATCCCTCAATTCTCCTATGAAACAATGATGACATTTTCCTTAATTTAAATCAGGCAGTTCTGATTTTAGAGAATTTGTAGCATGATTATTTAATGTTCTACTAATTTCAAGGTTACGATTTCGTTCATGTTAAACTGTCACTTGCAAATGTCATGCTAGCGAAACTTTTATACGGGTGAATCACAAAAATTATGTCTTTCTCCAAAATTAACTTGATTCACGTTTGTGAACTACTTATTTTCAATATTCGGTCCTTTCGCAGGTTCCCGGTAACAGCAGACATGGCACCCATCAGCTCGTTGCTCGTCTATTACGTCACAGAAGCCGGCGAGCCTGTCAGTGACGTTGCAAGCTTTCACGTGAAACTCCTGCATAAAGAGGTGAGAATAATACTCTTTACCAGGTATATACAATATTGCAAAACTTGTATAAATGACATAAAATGTCATTTTATTAAGGTACCAGGAATTGACAGTATTAACAAAAAAATCGTACAAATAATTTCAATTCCCATTTCACTGAATAATCCAAACATTTTTGTATTAATAGATTCAGATACACGTCGTGTTAAGCTGAATTAGCATACTTTGTGTTTATACTACTTTGAGCTTTATTTAGTTAAGCATGTTCATACAAAACAGGGAATAAAAACATTGCTCTCCAAACATTCACTCTAAAAAATTGTTTACCATTCTTAGTAGCATTAATTACTTTATTAGCTTTATCTGATTATATTTTATGTTGTTTATTTGTCTCATCTTCATAATCTGTCTTAGTCTAGACTGACTAGTTTCTTATCATATCTCATCATCATGTAAATGATTTTTATTCATAGGGTCACGACAAAGCACACCGTTTTCCACTTTGGCAACACGTCGAGTTCAGCAATTTTCATTAAGTCCTCAGTCCATCTTTATGAGGGTCATTCTATTATTCTGAGGGTCATTCTATACTACGCTAGCCGTTGTGTGGTCACTATTGTAGGCCTCCTTGGTTCCAATAGCCGTCCATTACTTGAAGATTTGAGAATCAACAAGTCTAGTAGCAGTAGTGTTAGTGTCTACAAGAGACTAACTATGTACTGAGTTAAATTACCTTTCACTCAGTACATAGTCCCATCAGTATTTCAATTTTATCAACGATCTTAGTTAGATTACCATTGGGCTTTTTGCTAGCGCTTGTAAATTCAATGAAATGAATGCTAATGTTTTACACATATTTTTCTGAAATAATGTTCTCAATTTCCAAAACAAAAATAAGCACTCTGAACATTTAATTGTATTTATCTTCCATTTTCAGACCCCATTTACGTGTAATCACTCAATTATTACTACCCAATAAACCTGCATGGTTCACAATAATGATTAATCAGGGTGTATGAACCTTTGATCAGTCAATTGGCGTGAAATTGAAATACCGTTTGCTGAGCTTAATTAGTACTTTGTTGATTTTGTGTTCCCTCACCCGGTCCAAAATAGTTTTTCAATGAACTTTATTGTGGTATTTAATGTTTCAATTTTTATGACTAAATGCTTTTAAATATGATTGAATAATACTTTTTTATAATTGAATTTTGTTATGAGTCAATTCAATAATAACAATAAAGCAGTAGTTTGTGGCTTTAATTTTTATTTTAGGGTTTATAGTTTTGGGTCTTGTTTTACTTCTTGTAGGTTTTATTTCTTGTATCCTTATATCGTTTCTTTTGTATGTGTCTCAGTTGTGCCAAATAAATATTTTTCTTTCTTCTTTCTTTCTTTCTTTCTTTTACTTCATATAATTTTAGTGCTTGATTAAGCTTATGGAGACACTTAAATTAAAATGTAATTTAAAATTGTTTACACCATTGTAAAAAATTACATTGAAGTTCTAAGCTTTATAAATTAATTTACGAAATTAGTTTTCTTAAGAAATATACGCGAACTAGATGAATGTAGTCTAGACAAGCTTCTTTAAGACACCTTAAATAATTAATAAAGACTAGGCAATTCAAAGTGGGTCTTAATTAAAATAACTCATGACTTAAAATTTTAAAGAAATTGCTTATTAGAAACAATTCAAGGGACACATTAATAAATTTACAAGTTGTTATGTTACTACACCTTTTATTGTTGTTTTTTTTGTTTTCGGGTTGATATCCTCATGGATACCCTCCGTCTAGGGACGCCGGAGGGGTATGTCGGTATGTCGGACTCTTATTGACTAAAACCACATGGTGGCAATCCTCTGCACAAAATATATGAGCTCCGGGAACTCAATTGGACCGCGCAGGTGCCCCTCTAGTGCTGTCTTTAGCACGTCCCGAGAAAACAGTATTTCCCGCACAGTAGCACGCGACCACCACGTACTGCTGTCCTCCCCAGGGTCGCTTACTAGACGCCTCGAGTCACCACTCTTACCGTCTACGATCCTGAAGGTCCCCTGCCAGATGTGGCGGCAGGGGATGCGGCCCTTTGCCATATCTGGACCTTGCGCCAGGATGGTTGCCTCCCCGGCGACTACTTCTCCAAACGGTATCGGATCTCGCTCTGCGGGTTCCTTCTGAGGCATAATGGTCTCGCAGAAGGAAGCCATGGCCCTCCAAACCCTACACTCCACAGTAACTTAATATTGAGAAAAGTGAAAACGATTTGATTCAACTTTTATGAACACTGAAGTTTTTAATAATAAATAAAATACTTAATCTTTATTTCGGAAAAGTAAGATTCATAATGGGTTCGTAAAAAAAAGAAAGAAAGATCTTATACCTATGTTGGTAAAACTTAATATTTAGTAACAAGTTCGTTGTCCGTGATGCATCTTTGAACAATATCATTCAATAAAGAAGAGTCGTACCGCCTTGCAATGGTCTAAGTCATCCGCACTCTGCAGAGCACCAATTCCGATTTATGTCTGACGATGGCATGGAAGCCATCGACTAATAAAAATCTAATTAATAATAATTACCTAACTAACCTATAACCTATACCTATTAACCTGGCAATATGCTGAGCTGGACACCCATTTGCCACAATTTTGAGACACACATGGCGCATAACTGTTAATGACTGCTGTACTTAAATATTTTTTCCTCGCTTTGTTACTGATGTATTACTTCTTCGTCTATAAATCTATTTCTTGTTCATGTATATCATTTCTTTTGTATGTGTCTAAGTTGTGTCAAATAAATGTTTTTTCTTTCTTTCTTTCTACCGAAGTGTTTGGGCCAAAAAAATGCATATTTATTGAATGGATGGGCGCCATCGCTTATGGCTCGCGGTGGTTCCAACTTGCATTTTGTACGAAAACGTTATGGACCAACGTGGTCCGAAAAACACTTGACGGGTTAAGATTACACACATCACAATGGCAACGGTTCAAAAAACATAAATATTAAAATGTATACCACTGCATCCATTTCAATATTTCCTTTGCAATAATTTACTGATAAATTCGTATTTAGCTCGTCGTGCTTTAATGAGAAAGTATTTGTTTTTCTTCTACCAACAAAAATAAAATAGGAACATATAAGTTATTTGTATCGAATTGTGTACTCGTATGTGTGTAGCTTTATAATTTTGCTTCACTGCAATGCATTTATAAATATCCAACATTATCACTATATAACTGTATATTTTGATTAGCACAAGCGTAGGCGGCCGCGGCGACGCTTGTCCTTTGCACAGAACATCACATCCTGTTTGTGCGTATGACAGCCCTTTTTGTGCTCAACACCCTTTGTTTGGTGGCAAATTTAATTAAAATTGAACTTTTCGTACAACACGATACAAAGAATTAACGGATGTACAATATTATGTGTACTCATGTAGGGAAGTGTGAATTATTGGACTCAAATTAATTTTCTTCCACTTGCTCGGAAATTGGTTCATTATAAAAAAAATACATCTATCGGCTCTTTTCCGTACGCAACGAAATAACACGCCAGCAATTTCCAACACGACAGTAACAGAAATTGCTCGACAGTTTTTTTTTTTTTATGCTAGCGAGATTTTTAAGTACACGTAATAAATTAAGTATTTTTAGGTACAAAATATTTATTATTTTGAAGGTTGATTGCGCATTTTTTTCAAATGTTTGGAAATAGAACAAGAACCGCGTGCGGACGAAATGGCGTTATTGAAAATTAGATACTGGTGCCGATTCTCTTGTCACAAAATTCTCTAAACTAGACTAAAAATCACCTAAATTTAGTTTAGTCCTGTCAAACGAAGTTTTCTATTCTGAAATTCACTTTAAAACTAATTTTTGGTTTGACAAGGTTTGACAGGACCAAAATTAGTTTAGTTATTCAACTTAGTAAAAATTGACATTTTGCTATTCTGTAATTGACGTTTTTCACCTAATATTAGAAATGTCAACCTAAATCTGACTATTTTTAGAAGGCATCAAAATACATGTCGACTATAATTAGTTATCAACAACTAAAATTGCAAAGCTTATTTTATTCATTTTTATAGTTTTTACGTAGTTTAAAATAAATAATGGATGCCTACTATGTGGTTGCAGCTGTTGTAGATTCAGCAGAAAGGTAAATTGTTCATAGAAACATACAATGAAATTTATAATTTCGATAAGAAGAGGTACCTATATAATAAAGGATAAGAAGTCATTGACTTGTACCTATGGACCAGTAATACCTACGAAATAAGCGTGGTATACCTACAATATCCGGGCCACCGTTATGGTGGCCATAGCTAGGGAAGTAAATAATCAAAACTAAAAAGTATCGATATCGATGCTCGTGTTTCGTACCAGAGATGTGTGCTGATTAAAATCATTTTCAAATAGTAATAAATAATGCAATTATATCAAATACTAAGTTCGGCTGTCCCTAGGACATAAAAAATCAAGCTTCTAGGTCAAGACAATCATACGGCTATGTCACATTTTGATACTCGCAAACTCACATAAAAAACCTATAGGGTACTTCGCATTGACCTAGAATCATGAAATTTGGCCAATATATCGAAATATCTTTTTTTTTCAATAATAATCGATAGATCGAAAATCTGATATTTAAAAAATATCAACAGCCCTAGTTTGTTTACTTGACAGCTCATGTATTATGGGCCACATTGCGGGGTAAGCGGGGTTGCCACGCGGCGTAGGTATTTTGACATCCCGTAAAGATGTTGCCAAACAGAGAATATACAAATAGCATGCGATCTCTTTCACCAAACGACATAACACGTTTGTTAACAAGAGACAAAGAATAGTTTCATAATTCAATAACGATTTAATAGATATTTGTATAAACTAGGTGGATATAGAAGAATGTGCCACTTCCATAGGTTTCTTAATTCAATGTTATATTCTAATTTATTCAACTTTTTTCAGAAATTTCGTGTCCTGGGTGCTAGAACTTTTTAACCACGTCTTTAAAAAGGGAAATTCCAGCTTTTTAAATTAAAGAAATAGTTTATTATTGTGATCTGAACTGTGATCAATAAATCTCTGCTTGAGGAACGATCTAAAATCAAAGCTCAACTCAAAACTAGTTTTAAACTGTGATCAACGCTTGAGTATCGTTCTGTAATACGGGCCGTAGGTAATAATAACCTGATCACATTATTCCAATTTATATATTTTATTGAAAATATAAAACAAAAATGTACTTTATTTCGTGACATGATTTTTTCTTCATAATTTTAATGATAAACTAATAATTACAAATATAATTATTATTTAATTTCCTTGTTTTTGTGAACTTTCGGTCATTCCATTCACTCTTTAATAAATTTTTTAAGATGTACTGGTAACACCGCCAATTCAACTTAGATGCGTCAAACTCAATTATTAGAGCTGTCAACAAGTTTTGTAAAATAAGAAAAAGATAAACACAGAATAAGTTTTATGATTTTCTAAACTAAAATTTGTAAATTTTAGTTATAGTTAGGTTTAGGTGGGTGTACAAGAGAATCGGCACCAATATTGAATTAATTTGTATATTGTTTCCTCGCAAATGAGAAAAGCACTACACAAGTGTTAGCCGAAATAGCAATTAACGGCCTTGTTTAGTTAAAAAGGACTCGGCTGGCGCCTCGTCCTTTAAATCACTTCAGGAGCACTCGGCTTCACCTCGTCCCTCCAATATTACTCGACCGTCAATTGCTTTATTTTTGGCCTAGACAGTAATGCACTTTTTTTTTAATACTTTACGTACTCTTACGCTTTATACAATAATATTAACAATTAAATACAATGAGAATGCATGATACATCTTTCACTTATCATCATCATCATCATCATTTCAGCCGAAAGACGTCCACTGCTGGACATAGGCCTCCCCCAAGCATCGCCAATCTGTCACTTATATGACATAATTATATTTAAATAATAATAATTGACATAAATGTAGCCGTCAATATTGCAATGTTTCGATATTTGAAAATAAAGCACTACCTACTTTATGTTAGAAAAATGAGACATGATTAGCCCTGGAATGATAAAAGTATTGTTAACAAACCAAGTTGCAAGACGTTACTGAACCTGCATGAAATAGATTTCTGACATTTTGCGCTTGGGGAAAGCTTGAGAGTTCTCGAAAGGCCGCTTTTTTGTTTTACCAATAGTAACATATATATTCGAATTCCGAAAGGAAGTAGCCATTCCAACTTTAATTAACGTAAATAGTCCCCTTCGGTACACTTATTCAACATTTTTCGAGACAAATTCTTGAATGGGTCTCCCTCCAATTACTTTTATAGGACACTTTAATGGCATGACAAATATTGACCAGAAGACATGCATAATTCATATAAAATTCCATTAGTACAAAAGATGGTTATTTGTTGGGTAAAAAAGTGATAAGCTTTTATAGTCAGTTATGTAATAAAATACAATTTGAATGAAATCAATAAGCAAATATTAATAACGAGTTTGATGGTTATTTGGTTAATCCTGGTGAAAATAATTCATGTTACAAAAAAGATACTAACATTTTGTATTACACTGAATTGAAATATGGCTATAAGGGAGGGATAATAACAGATTGCGATCGGTCCTGTTATTTTGCTCCAAATGATAAATAGCTGAATCCAGTTTTGCTTCATTTCCATTTCGAAACCCGTATTTTTAGTTACTACAAAAAATAGCCTGCATAGAAGATTAATGTGTGCATAAAAGTTATCATAGCTCATTAGTGACCCTGTTTGTATACTTAGATGAAATTTTTTTTGCCAATAAGTATAAATTAAATTGTGTATTATCATTATACATCATGTTTATTGTGTTCTTTCCATGTTAGCCTTCATACCTATATCAAAGCTATAACGTACAGTAATAACACGGCGTTTAATCAACGGTCCTTAATGAAAGGCAATTCGTTGTCTGTTAAAGGACGCAATTAAGAACGCCTGTAATTTCGACTGTACCCCGATATCGCTACAATGCGTATACGTATCGGGTAGTGTTAACTGGGTCTTGGACATTAAATTTATTGCTACTGTAACTTTGGGCGATAGATTTGTGCGTATGAGCTATACATTTGGGGAAATTCCTACGTTTTAAGCATTGTGTTTTTGTATGTTATATTGTAATGAAGGTCGGGTGTTCCTTTCTGTAATAAGATGTAGTTTTATATGTGAAATGGCACTGAGGCTGGTTTTCCACCAAGGATATGCGAGGTAGCTAGGTGGTGCGAGAATGTGTAGCGGTGATGTGAAACGGTGTAAGGTTTCCACCAAAACTGTGCGAGGAGATTTCGCGGTGCGAGAATGCGTAGCGAAGCTGTGTAGCTGAGTGGTGCGAGGATGCGTAGCGGACTCTTTTCAGCTATTGCACACGTCCCTCGTACACATTCCTCGCCCGCATCCCTCGCACACATTTCTCACCCGCATACCTCGTACACATCTCTGGCTTTTGTACGTACAAATACCTAGCTCCACTAGCTCCTTTCCACCAGAGCTGCGCTACGCGTGGCTAGAAAAATTAAGTAATCCTATTGGTAGATTTTTTCCTCGCGCACCGCCTCTCTACCTCGCACATCCCTGGTGGATACGCAGCCTTATGAATCTTATGATACAGGTCATCCTAGTATACAGACAATGACTAACCGTGACATGGGTGCTATGGTGGACAACGTTTATTTGTAAACTTTATTTATTCCAATAACCATAAACTGTTTGTCATTAGGTGGCTGTAGCAATAGAAGAGAGACGTTGGTGGTATCCTAGAGCAGCGCTACAGCTGCGAGTCCTCGCACCACCAGACTCCACCATGTGCCTGATTGGAGCTCGAGCTCCACCTGATGCAAGATTCGATCCTCATCAAGCGTAAGTGATAATATTTAATTCCTGTTCAGGTATCTACTATTTCATCGTGAAATTTTGATCATTGTCATAATGATGATGATCCTTGACGTGTAATGAAGTGTGAACCATGTTAACTTCGGATATAAGACCGGAGATGGCTGGCAAAACCAGATCGTTTCCAAACCACGGAATGGTCTCTTAAGTGGAATTTAGAAAGGTTTTTGTGCCGGACATTACGTTTTGCGCAAGATTATTACTTTATTTTGAAATACTACCATCCTAAATTATATTATCTTTATCGTTTTCTAAACAATTAATTTACCTGTACAAGTATACTAGGCTTTTTTCAAAGAAAATAATTACAGCAATTATTTTTTAATTAATGTTCTGTAGTGTTCGTAACTTCACTTGTAATTATATTTACCTAATTACTTAACTAATTGAATTGAACCACTTTATTACAAACAGAAACATGATTACGATAAATATGACAGTGAATCTATTCTGATGTACTTCAATACTACATAATAGAAAAGATTTTTCCAGCAATAAAGTTGATAATGATAATATTATTATCTACATTTCCTTACTAATTAGTACCTATAGAGACAATCAATACTCTATCTGCCTTACATAATGATATTTGCCAGAATTAATAGTCACAAATAGCAAAAGTACTATCAACCGCATATTACAACCAAAACTATTATAAGCGGAACTGACTTAGTATAAGTTTTATACACGAAAGGTTTTGCTTATACTGTTTTTTATCATCAATATGCGACAACCGAATGTGGTTGCGGTTGTGTGTGCTGTTGACTGTACTATTATAAATCTGAAATTCTCTTCTCATAATACCATAAATAACACTTACGTCACCGGCCACCAACATCATTAACCCTTAACCACAAAAAAAATACCAATAATTTTAATTTCCGCAATCCTCCCCCGATAGCCTCATAAGGTTGAGCGGAAAAACTTATAATTTCCCAGTCCGTGGTACCGACAGCTTGTAGTGATGCGAATAGAAACTCGTTATTGGTCGGTAGATCGAATAACACTACCACAGCGGTATAATAACTGCGTTCCGGGAAAGCGAGTTAAGCGATGCAGCGGATTGTGTGTAGAGCCGAGGGAGTGACGTCATTGAGAGCGGACGGTGAAGTATTAGAAATTGTATTTCAACTATAAATAGTTACCGTATTTTCTTCTTTGTAGTGATTTCTCGAAGTGTTGCGATCCGCTTTGTAGAATATAATAGAATACATCAGAAAGGAAGAAATGGGCATGAACTTAGGAGCCATAAGAACTGTAATAATCTACACAATGATAATTCTACTAATGGAGTAAAAATAACAATAATATAACATCACGCCAGTATTTCCCCGAAGGGGTAGGCAGAGGTGTATAGTACACCCACATTTCGCCAGTTATGTTATAGTCCCATGTAATAGGAGGCGAGCCTATTGCCACTAACCGGGCACAAATCCATACTCCGGGCTGTTACTGAGAATTTCCTAACGAAAAAACCCAATAACACTTTGCCCGACCCGGGAATCGAACCCAGGACCCCACGCTCAGCAGTCGCGCTTGCGACCACTAGACCAACGAGGCAGTCGAATAACAATGTTGGTACATATTCCATCGATCAAATATGACGCTCTTAGCACAGATATGTTAGTTCACCAAGAATGTAAACAGAAAATTTAACACCATATAAAAATATAATATTCAAGGAATTTCGATTATACCAGGCCCCTCAGAAAGTATTGCGAAAAAAAGTTTTTATATATGGGAGACTGGCCAGTTATAATGTTTTTCGAAAATATGATTATTTATAAGTAAAAATAAGTAAGTTCCAATTTCAAAATTTCCCTCCACATTTTTTGCGAGTTAATTCAAAGTATTGTGTCTCACTGAAATATGGATCTGCGCCGGGAACATTTTAGAGCTATGATTTTATACGATTTCAAGTGTCGCCTGAAACCGGATGAATCGTACGATAGACTTCAAATGGCATTCATGGATGAAGGCCCTTCCAAGGCAACCGTGTATCGTTGGTATAACGAATTCAAGCGCGGTCGACCAACTTTGGGGGATGACGAAAGAAGCGGTCGCCCTTTGACGGCTGTTACCGAAGAAAACGTGCTAGCAGTGAAAAATTTAATCCAAGACAATAGGCGAATTACATATCAGGAGATTCAACACATATTGAAGATTGGATCGGGAAGCGTTCACGAGATTCTACACAGCCATCTTCGCGTGAGGAGGATAGTATCACGCTGGGTGCCGCACAACCTCACCGATGCTCAGAAGCAGGCCCGGGTGGAATGGTGCCGTGATATGCTTAACAAATTTGAAGCAGGCTCGTGTCGGCGTGTTTACGACATCGTTACAGGTGATGAGTCCTGGATTTATCAATACGACCCAGAAACCAAGCGCCAGTCGACTGTTTGGGTGTTTCAAAATGAGCCAACGCCTACCAAAGTGAAGCGATCTAGAAGCGGGGGTAAGATTTTGATCGCTAGCTTTTTTAATTTGACTGGCCACTTGGTATCAATTCCCTTACGGGATCAAAGAAGCATTAATGCCGAATGGTATACTACCAAATGTTTGCCAGAAGTTTTCTCTGTTATAAGCAACAAGCGACCAAACACAGGGCTCCGCGGGCTACTGCTCCACCACGACAATGCACCTGCGCACACCGCACTCAAAACGAGGGACTTCCTGGACAGCACGCCAGTCAAACTCCTGGGTCACCCTCCTTACAGCCCTGATCTAGCACCGTGTGACTTCTTTTTATTCCCAAAAATAAAAAATCAGCTCAAAGGGATACAATTTTCGTCGCCGGAAGATGCGCTGGCTGCGTTCGAGCAGGCTGTAAACGAGGTGTCTGCGGCGGACTGGAAAAAGTGTTTTGAAAACTGGTTTAGGCGCATGAATCTTTGTATAGAGGCTGGTGGAAAGTACTTTGAAAAGATTTGATAAAAATATATGTACGTATAGAACAATTTTTTTTAGTTTCGCAAAACTTTCTGAGTGTCCCACGTACATGTACATTTTCACAGTAAGAACACGTATATGAATTTAAAAAAAGTAAGTATACAATCTACTGTTACGAAGACTATCATAAATTTTCAAAGAAAACGAAATTGAATTTCAACTGCATCACAGTCTCTAGGTTGATTTTCGTACATCACATCGGTCTCGACGTAGACCCCGCCTTCATCAGTTTGGATTGGGAGTGAATTTTCTGAAATGAAATAATGTAACAAAATAATTTTATAAAATTGAATGAGAGTAAATTGTATGGCAATTTAATTTTGTACAATTTCTACGGTGTAACTGAGGGACTGATGAAAAATAGACAAGGTTTGATGAATGGTTAATGTTTAGAAAACATTTCCAATGATCAAATTCTATCATACAATGGGTAAACGTTGGTTATTTGATTTTACCTGCAGAAATCTTGATTCTTGCAGTTTCTAAAAAAAACCTCAACAATTTATTTTTTCTTATCTTCAGTTACCACCGTCTGCAGCGTCTTCTTTCACATCATTAGTGATTAATTTCTCATCATAGTCGTCCCTTTTTAGGGTTCCGTAGTCCTACAAGGAACCCTAAAAAGTTAGAGATAGTTTCGTCATGTCCGTCCGTCTGTCCGTCTGTCTGTCTGTCCTAATCCTTTACAGCTTAATAACTTCTACAGTTATTAACATAGGTAAATTAAATTTTGTTAAAAAATGGTTTAAATATAGAGCTCAATTTTAAAAGAATAAAAAAATCTTGATAACGTATTTTAAAGTGGCGCCCATACATGTGAAATGGGGATGAAAATTCTTTTTTCGCAGCACCCCCTCGTGTGGGGTATCATCGAATAGGTCTACTAAAATGAAGGTAATGTTTCATACATAACTTTTTTATCAGGCATACCATCTGCGAAATAAAGTTCGCCAAAGTGGCTTGCAATTTGTGTCCCCCCCTACCATTTCTAAACTATGCAACGTAGAAACTTATAGTCTTCCACATTGATAGACCTTTATAAAAACTCTCTTTTAAAATTATTTTGAGTATAATGTGATTATAAATTTTTGAGTTATAGTGAGAAAACTGAAAAATACTTAAGAGGTCCTAGTTCATAGGTGATTGACCTTAGATAAAAATGATACAGCAAATAATGCTCCTTTAGTTACTTTATATTTTAAAAAATCACAAAAAGAAACTTTGTGTTATATTGATATGACACACTTCTTGAATTGAGCTTCTTAAATTTAGCGCTAGGTGGCGCTGTTTGCAAAAACTAAAATAGCAATGATTAATATTCGATTTGATTCTTTTGTAATTAGACCTACATAAGGAACCCTATAATACTGAGCATGGCCCGACATGCTCTTGGCCGGTTTTTTCTCTTTCTAGTCTTTCTAATATCATTATTATCATTATTTAATAAAATCATGTTCTGACTGTAATTACCTACGTTTAATTATTTATCTTTAGTTTTTTTTATAGAATTTGTCACCGAGGTCCATACAACATACATTCTAAACAGTATTCGTTTCTCCAATCCTTTAACTTACACCACACCTATCAAATAACAAAGAAGGAAGTGTCGGACTTTGATAGCGGGGAACTCATTTTGTAGAAGCTTATTGTTTAACAATTAAGTAACTTCGTTATTATTATACAAACTCCTGTCTTCAATTCAAAACAAAGTTGTAGCAAAATGTTGTTCGCAAACAGGATGGCGATTAGTAGTTTGAGCAACAAGTATAGGTATTGTGGAGGAACGAGGTATCATGTTTTTCCAACACAAAAGGGATGATACTCCGGCCAGGCTGTGTCTGCGCCTGGCGGGCTACTGCCCATCGGTTGAAGTTGGTTGCTTGTATATATACTAAGTTGCATGTCATACTCTGCTTGCGTGATTCAGGATAGTTCTCATGTAACGGGATAGATGTCGCTACATTACTCCAGCCATTGTTTACGTCTCTGTTAGTTTCCATGTAACGAGAGAGATGTCGCTACATGTACTTATTATTAATTGGTGGTTTGTTTACACACTGTTTTTCATGCTACATAAAGAACTTGTCCTACCGCCGACGAGGAATGTCTGGCGATCGACTATTTTACCGCTCAAGAAACGTTCAATTGATGCATAATTTCGTATAAATAAAAGCAATACATTTATCGCTGACTGCTGCACCCTGAGCCGAGGCCCGAGCTCCTCCCTGGGAACGCCCTCACGGTGTGGCAACCGGAGATAATCTCGACACGCGAGACTGACCCTATGCTCTAGAGTAGTTCCTAGGAGTAGGCTTAACCGCCACTGTGTTAGGATTAGGTAGGTCTTCACCCTCGCCGGCGCCGGCGAGGCTTGCCGCATAACGGCGATTCGCGAAACGCGTCACCCACCCGATATTCCGAAAGTCCGCCACTTTCGAGAAAACTATTCCCAAAGCAGCAACGGCTACCAGGGGGACATAGCGGCGGGACCCCCGCAAGCCCCAGTAAGCCGAGGTCTGAGCCCTCCCTTGGGGGACGCCCTCATGCGGTTTTGCAACCGTGATTTTAGTTTATAAGATAGGTTTAGGGAAATTTGTGACAAGAGCCATCGAATAAAAAATTCGCTAAGCGGCGCTCTCTTGGTAGTCAGAACACTCGCTGAAAGACACTCACACTTGGTATAATGTGCCTATCCGAGCGACTGGTGCGAGTAATCTCCAGTCGCTCTAGCACACTCGCTTATAGAACTCAGCAACAAACTACATACTCACTTATCGTTTCTCGCCATCTCGTTACTAGTTTCTAGCTCAATTCGCTCCTCGCTAATCGGCGGCAATGGGATAAGTGCCTAAAAGACAAAACTGTAACCCCCTAATTCTATCTTAATCTATGTTGCTTACAGCTTTTACATTTTGTGTTGTTGTTGATCTTAAAAGTGACCCTGACTCAAGGGCCAAACGTAGTGTCTAGTTTTATTTTTAAGACTTAAAACCTATTATTTTTATTAATCTGATTTACAAATGTACCGAAGAATGTTCGGTCATGCGGGTTAATAAACACGATAATTTAGTCGTGTCTCATGAAACGGATAATAAGGCGTTTACGACTTTATTTTCTCCTGAAGTTGATTTATAAATTATCATTTTTATGACCGACGTTATTTTATAAAAATACATGTTAGAAAAAAAAAAAAAATTATAATCAGCTATTTTAGAAATGTAATCTCAATTTTATAGCGTTAGTTTTCCTGCTATTTGAAAAAAAAAATCCCTTTTGATTTTTTATTTTATTTTCCACATAATATTCACGCTCGCTCTAACATACTCCATTCCGATTGACATCACCGTATTATACACAGTGGGATTCTAAACCAAATTCAAGTGCATACAACATGAAAATAAATTACCCTTTTCATTGCCGTACCGTACATGGCCATATGAATTCCGCCAAAATACTCGTCTGCCGCTAACGTTCGAACAGTTCGCGGTACTTATACATGGACGTCAATCAAATATCGTGACAATAACAAACGGTGTTCTAAGAGAAATACGTCATTTATTGTCACACGATCCATCTTCCTGTACGAAAACATACTGGATTAAGTCAGAGGCGTGCACGTCATAAAGCACATCAATAGTAGGCATTTTGTTATGCTTTGATAAAGATGGCAATGCTGTTATAATTAAAATTAAACATTCACTTACTTAAATTTTGAGTCTTGCATTAAAATTGATTGGAACATTAAAACAATAAATTGCCTTCAATATTTTCAAAGAGTAGGAATACTGTTTTTATTTTCAGCGTCTAATCCAATCTGATAACGAGATGCTCAATATTAGTTGAATTGAATAACATACATAGATGGTTTTCCGTCGCTCTGAGTAAATATACTACCATTGCTACAGCAATATCTATTCTGGTTAACTGGTTAAACTGCCAAAGATTTTTGTAAAGACTGGCAACCCCAGCAGCTTGGGATAGTGGGCGCCAAGTAAATTAAGTAAATGTTGACAGAAATAGAATAATCAAAGTTCGAAGCATTTATTTGCTTCAAATAGGTTGTATAATTATGAAAAACATTAATATAATTCCCTCTATTTTGCATACATATATTAATATTCAAATGAGTCTGAGTAGAAATATGTATTTACTTAAATACTCAGCTTCAAATAAAATGTAAAGACGCAATTCCTAAAATAGTTTCTACACTCCCACTTAAAAACCTGCTCAAGTTTAATTCCATTGCCTTAGTGGGTACGTCTCAAACTTTCTTCTTTACATTCAATACCTCCACCTCTTCTTAGCTGAGGCAAGGATTATGTCACATGATTAATTTTCAGCTGGTTTGTGAAAAGAAATATGTGCTGCCTTTTCATTAGTTCTTTCCTTGTTATTAAGACATCGAGATAGACATTCGTCATACCCCGCACTCTCTCGGTACGAGTGTTGGTCTTGACTGACAATATAGATACCGATATTTTGAAGTAAAACTTATTTACGCACGCTTGACTTGGGGAGTAAGCTGGTGAATGCGTTACGAAAAGCGAGGTGAACGGAGGGGGTAGTGCGGGACGCGGGGAACGAGGCGCGCACGACGGCCGGCCAGGACACAGCGCCGGCAGATGTACGCGCGCCGCGCCACCATTCCTTTGTTCTTATTGAAATAGTATTGAGGGCTCGGGAGATATAAGTTAGTGAAGTTTTACTTCAGTCGTGTGGTCTAAAGCACACTCGTTTTTTTTATACCAACTACACAGTGCACTGGGTCATTACGTCAACATTCTTTAAGATTACGCGGAGTTCGCGCGCGGACTGTAGTTGGCCGTGGAACGTCACAAGTAAATAAATCTACAATGTTTCTTTATTTCCCCACATATATAACTTCTATTTGATTTCTCCACCAGGACCCCAGAACATGAAGAAGCACCAGGCCCAGAGTTTGTATCCGCCGGAGTGTCACTCTTCGTCGGCGGCGGCGCGTGCGGTGGTGGCGTGTTGTACCGACAGAGAACCGCGCCGGCTCCACATGCGCCTGCGCACCTTGTTCCACCCGCATCACATGATCGACTCTGGATGTGGAAATGCTTCAACTACACGTAAGTAGGGTAAACGCTATAGTGATTTCCCAGCATATAGTGATTGCCAACTCTAAGAAAATGACACCTTTTTCACTAGGTATTTAGTCGATTTGATATAATAATAATGAATCTTTATTTCTCCAAATAAGACGAAAAAAAATGTGAGTGTAAAATGTGTATGATGTGTGAGTTTAAAATTGTGAGTTGTCTATGGCAACTCACAACTCACAATGTCTATGTCTCAAACAAAAGATAGAATAATTAGTAGTATAAAAACGTAAGACCTATCATTGTTATATCAAGTACGATTAGCATGATTCCCCTAAAAGCTGGAAAAGATAACGTTAGGCACATAGAAAGATGTGAAATACTCGTAGTTTCAGTGTTTTATGCTTTTCAAATAATTTTCATGATATGTAGGTACCTACCTCAACTTCGTTCTAGCTCTAAATTAGTAACTTTAACAACTAATCTACTTAATAAAATTCTTTAACCTCACTGACAGACAACGCACAGCCTAAACCGGTGGGTCTAGAAGGATGAAATTTTGCACAGGATTTTTTTTAGATGGCGTGGATGAGCACTAAGAAAGGATTTTTGAAAATACATCCCCTAAGGGAGTTAAATAGGGGTTGAAAGTTTGTATGAATAAAACACGGGAGCGAAGCCACGGGCGCAGGCGTCAGATTACAACGTGTTATTTAAATAACTGAAAACCTCTTAAGGGGTCATTGTACTCATCAGTATAAACAACTTTTACTATGTAACCAACCCTGAAATCGCGAAAAAAAACAGCTACTGCCTACATTTTGTCGATTTATATGAACCCTTTTTTTTCCTGATTTCAGTGTTGGTCCCATTGTAAAAGTTGTTCATAATGATGAGTACAATGACCCCTTAAGAAGTTTTTAGATATTCCAATAACACGTTGTATAATAATTTCATAGGTACCTAATAAATAAATAAATATCCTTGGGACATTTTTACACAGCACCATCTAGTCCCAAACTAAGCAGAGCTTGTGCTATGGGTACTAGACAATGGATATAATACTTACATACTTTTTTATTTTTTTTGGTAATACATACTTATAATACATAAGCAACACCCAGACCAACACAAACACTTAAGTATGTTCATCACACAAATACTTATGTCCTGTGGGAATCGAACGCACGACCTCGTTATCAGCAGTCCGACACTCGAACCACTAGACCACAGAGGTCGTCGTTAATGAAAGAAGTACATCGCGTATATTATTTAAATTGGTTTTCCTGACCTTTCAAAAGCTTTGCAGCGTTCGTGGTCGCAGGAAGACTAAAATGACAAGCATCTTATCAGATATTTAAAAAAAAAAACTACTACTAAATTTTAATAAATTAAAATCATCTCGATGCACGCAGTAGTCACTCACAGTATCAGAGCTAAAAGCCCACCTGATGTTAAGCGGTTACCTTTGCCCATAAAAACTTCAATACCACCTAGGCTGTTGCCTAAATGGTACCGCAAGTCGGTTCGCTAAACTGAGTCATGAAGATGGAAAGTCTCATGTGATTGTAATTTCACCGACACCCGTACCCTTCAGACCGATGACCGATACACAGCAATGCAAGCATCACTATTTGGCGGAGAAGTAGGGACGGTGATATTACTTCCCCGGACGAGTTTTTTCACACAGGAGCTCTACTACTACTAATTTAAAATTATACTTCAATAGAATGAAGATGTATAAAATCTATTGAGCATTTTCGCTAATACACATTTTCTTTTGCTTCTGAAACATTAAGCACTTTTATTGTAATAAGCTTAAAATACAGGATCCCTTAATCTCTTGAATAAATAATCCTTTCAAGAAATACTTACGTACTAAAAGGTTTGAACTTTTACGAAATATCAAATTAGAAGTAAGAATATTTTCTCTTTGGTATTTTTGTTGTATTAAAGGTACGTGTGCCATTTATTTTTCTTATTATTTCAAAAAAACGAGAAATCTTCAAAAAATCTTGTATAGGGCATAGTAATGTTGAAAATACGATCAAGATAACCATAGGTATTATATTTTTTCAGTCTCACCGATTGAATAGATACAGCTAAAAATGTGTTTTAAAGAGTCTATTTGGGGTATTTGGCTGTTGTCTGCGTCTTAATCATAAAGTTACTATACTTTACGTCAGTACAATTAATGTCTATGGTTGTGGTCTTAATAGGCAGTACACAAACATATTTGGTATGTTTGTGTACTGCCTAATACTGCCTAGTACTGTATAATATAATCACGTTTTAGAACAGACTAAATCGTATACCAAACTAATTTACCTATGTTCACCCGAGGGATGGACTACAAACAAGTAAAACTTAACCAAAATTCTCATTCATACCCTGTTCAATATGGAAGGAAGGCCACAAACTTTGTTCTCCCAATTCCGAAGAGGAAAAATCGCGTGAAAAACTCCGAGAACCAACTCTTGGCGGTAGTAATAAATAAGTCAGCTCACATAAATCCAATTTGCTGATTCATCTGTTGGCCAGCAAAAGTTATGGGTACCAATGACGAATTGCTGATGCTGTAGACTGGCCGGGAAAATAATAAATGATGGTGGAATGCTTTTTGCTGAGTAAATTTGCTGTAATTGCAAATATTACTGATAGTATGTGTCGTGTTTACATGATAAACAACAAGCTTTTGATTTCCAGGAAATAAAAAACCGTTTATGGTCCTACTAAGAGCCAAGCCTCGCCTCCATTATTACTATTATGAGAATACTCGCTGAGTACATCATTTAACGAAAATGCGTTTTAACAGTACGGGTTAAGTTGAAGTACGCACGGCTACACTTCAAGCTGTACAATTCCAGTATAAGCTGATCTCCTATTGAACGGAAAGCCTATACAATGCGAGGTCAACTTTTACTGGAAATGTACAGCTTGATGTGTAGCCGTGTGTACAAGTACTGTAGTTTAATCATAAATTATAAATAAATATTTTTGGTACATTTTTACACATCACCATCTAGTCCTAAACTAAGCAGAGCTTGTACTATGAGTACTAGACAATGGATATAATACTTAGAATTTTTTGTTGTTGCAAATACATACTTATAATACATAAGAAACACCCAGACCAACACAAACACTCATGTTTATCTCACAAATATTTGTGTTCTGTGGGAATCGAACCCACGACCTCGTGATCAGCAGTCCGACACTCGAACCACTAGACCACAGAGGTCGTCGAATTATTATTAACAACTACAGCGAACTATAGTTTACAGAGTTCATAGTTTTTGATTAAAAAAACTAGTAACTGAAGTACAGCTACTGTAGTTAAATAAATAAATATTTGGTACATTTTACACAGCACCATCTAATCCCAAACTAAGCAGAGCTTGTAATATGGGTACTAGACAATGGATATAATACTTAGATACTTTTTTTTTTGTAAATACATACTTATAATACATAAGAAACACCCAGACCAACACAAACACTTATGCTCATCACATAAATATTTGTGTCCTGTGGGAATCGAACCCACGACTTCGTTACCAGCAGTCCGACACTCGAACTACTAGACCACAGACGTCGTCAAAATGACGACGATTTAAATACGAATTTTCAATAAATGATGTACTCAGCGAGTATTTTTTTTTTCTGATGGGGGCGCCACTAAGCTCTTAGTAGCGTCTTAAATAAATGATGTTATTGATTTTGTGTACGACACATCAACATTTAAAACATTACTATTTATTGAAGTATCAATAAGATACACAATCAAAGTTAGTAAAAAAGTACTAATTGTTCCTCCTTGGTTTGAGTGTGGCACTTACAATTCATCGTCGTATCAGCACATTTATTTAATTACTAGCTTTTACCCGCGGCTCCGCTCGCGTTAAATTCTGCTAACCCACGTCAGTCCAGTCCAGTCCACTGTCCCGCTGTCCCGCTGCCCCGCTGCCCGCTGCCCCACTGCCCCGCTACCCCACTGCCCCGCTGCCCCACTGCCCCGCTGCCCCACTATCCCACTGCCCCACTGCCCCGCTACCCCACTGCACCGCTGCCACACAGCCCCGCTGCCCCACTGCCCCGCTGCCCCGCTACCAACTGTCCCACTGCCCCGCTGCCCCACTACCCCGCTGCCCCACTGCCCTGCTGCCCAGCTGCCCCGCTGCCCAGCTGCCCCGCTGCCACACTACCCCGCTACCCCACTGCCCCGCTGCCCCACTGCCCCGCTGCCCTGCTACCCCACTGCCACACTGCCCCGCTGCCCCACTGCCCCGCTGCCCAGCTGAACCTCTGCCCCGCTGCCTCGCTGCCCCACTATCCTACAGCCCCACTGCCTGCTCCCCACTGCCCCGCTGCCCCGCTATCCCACTGCCCCACTGCCCCGCTACCACTCTGTCCCACTGCCACGCTGCCCCACTATCCCACTGCCCCGCTACCTCACTGGCCCACTATCCCACTGCCCCACTGCCCCGCTGCCCCGCTTCCCCATTGCCCCGCTGCCCCGCTGCCACACTGTCCCACTGACCCGCAGCACCGCTGCCCGCTGCCCCACTGCCCCGCTGCCCCACTAACCCACTGCACCACAGCCCCCCTGCCCCGGTAACCCACGGCCCCGCTGCCCCGCTACCCCACTGCCCAGCTGCCCGCTGCCCCACTGCCTCGCTGCCCCGCTGCCCCACTGCCCCACTATCCCGCTGCCACACTGCCTGCCCCGCTGCCCCCCACTGCCCCGCTGCCCTGATACCACACTGCCCCGTTGCCCCGCTAAACCTCTGCCCCGCTGCCCCACTGCCCGCTGCCCCATTGCCCCGCTGCCCCACTATCCCACTGCCCAGTTGCCCCGCTACCTCACTTCCCAGTTGCCCCGCTAACTCACTGCCCCACTATCCCACTGCCCCACAGCCTGCCCCGCTGCCCCACTGCCCCGCTTCCCCGCTGCCCCTCTGCCCCACTGCCCCACATACCCACTGCCCCGCTGCCCCGCACCCCACTGACCCGCTGCCCCACTATCCCACTGCCCCGCTACCCCACCATCCCACTGCCCCACAGCCTCTCCCGCTTCCCCACTGCCCCGCTGCCCCACAAAGCCGCTGACCCACTGCACCCCTGCCCCACTGCCCTGCTGCCCCACTGCCCCGCTGCCCCGCGGCCCCTTTATCCCACTGCCCCACTGCCCCGCTGCCCCACAGCCCCGCTGCCCAGCTGCCACGCTGCCCCGCTACCCAAGAGCCCCACTGCCCCGATGCCCCACTCTCCCACTGCCCCACTGCCTACCCCACTGCCCCACTGCCTACCCCACTGCCCCACTCTCCAACTGCCCCGCTGCCCCGCTACCCCGCTACCCCGCTGCCCGGCTGCCCCACTGCCCCACTGCCCCGCTGCCCCGCTACCCCACTGCCCCAATGCCCCGCTGCCCACTATCCCACTGCCCCACTGCCCCGGTACCCCGCTGGCACGCTGCCCCGCTGCGCCACTGCCTCGCTGCCCCGCTTCCCCGGCCCGCTGCCCGCTGCCCCACTGTCCCACTGTCCCGCTGCCTCACTGCGCCGCTGCCCCACAGCCCCACCGCCCCACTGCCCCGCTACGCCGCTACCCCACTGCCCCACTATCCCACAGCCCCACTGGCACACTGCCCCGCTGCCCCGCTGCCCCACTGCCCCACTGCCCCACTGTCCCACCGTCCCGCCGTCCCACTGCAACTGTCCCACTGTCCCGCTATCCCACTGTCCCACTGTCCCACTATCTCACTATATCACTGTCGTCCCGTCCCATGTCCCATGTCCTGTCCCATGTCCCATCCTATGTCCAGTCCCATGTGCCGTCCCACTGTCCTGTCCCATGTCCCGTCTCATGCCCCGTCCTATTTCCCGTCCCATGTTCTGTCCCCTGTCCCGTCCACTGTCCCGTCCCCAGTCCCGTCCCCTGTCCCGTCCCCAGTCCCATCCCCAGACCCATCCCCTGTCCACTCCACTCCACTCCACTCCACTCCATCGTACATTACTATCTGCTCGTGCAAATGCATAGAAGCTTCGATCTGTCTGGTGAGTACGCAAACCACGATTTTTTTTTTCTTTTTTTCTTTCTTTCTTTCTTTCTCAAAACCCATACCAGTTTTTAAGTCAGATCATCAGCTTTCAAACAAAAAAAAATCATTAAAATCGATCCAGTAGTTTTAGCGTGATGCTGGAACAAACAAACAAACAGACGTTTACAATTTTATAATAGTTATTAAGATTAAGATAAGATATCATCATAAAACGAATACCTAGGTTACCTTAACTTACTTTATGTCTATCCTGATGCGAGGACTATAATGGTCTCGTTATAGTCAGAATATTGGAGATGTAACCTTTAGACCTTTTATCTAGGATCTGTTTGATTAATACTTTTTTTTTTTGTAAGCCTGTACTGTCCCACTGCTGGGCAAAGGCCTCCCTCAATTCCTTCCATCTATCGCAGTTCTGTACCGCAAAATTTGAAGACAAAGGTATTCAATCAGTGCGTCCTGCCAGTCATGACTTACGGTGCCGAGACGTGGACACTGACAGTTGGGCTTGTCCACAAATTTAAAGTCACACAGCGAGCTATGGAGCGAGCTATGCTTGGAGTTTCTTTGATGGATAAAATCCGCAACGAGATTATCCGGAGAAGAACCGGAGTGACCGACATAGCTTGTAGAATCAGTAAGCTGAAGTGGCAGTGGGCTGACCATGTCTGTCGAAGGACCGATGGCCGTTGGAGCAGACGAGTCCTTGAGTGGAGACCACGTATCGGCAAACGCAGCGTAGGGCGCCCCCCTGCCAGGTGGACCGACGACCTAAAGAACGTGGCTGGGGGGGACTGGATGCGGAAGGCAGAGGACCGAGCGTTGTGGCGCAACTTGGGAGAGGCCTATGTCCAGCAGTGGACTGCGATAGGCTGAGTTGTTTTTTGGTTTTTGATCGCAGTTCTGTGCCGCCTCCTGCCAGCTGTCATCGAGAAAGACATCGAACTCGTCTCTCCATCTCCTGCGTGGTCTGCCGCGACCCCCTTTCGCTGTCTCAGGGCTCCAAATTAATTTAACATTCATATTATAAATCTGATAGTAACTTCTAATCCATCATCATTAGCATTTAGCAGCCCATTGCTGGACTTAGGTCTCTCCAATAGCACGCCGTAGACCATGGTCCTCGGCCGCTCTCGTACAGTTTCTACCCACCACCTTGCGTAGATCGTCACTGATCGCCACTTCACTGAGCCTGAGGGTGTCTCACACTACGTTGTCCGTTTCACGGTCTCAACTCAAGAAAACGTCTTCCGATAAATTTCCATCGACTAAAAATATCAACGTTGTATCCTTCGACTTCAATTAAATAGACTCGCGATTTCGTATAAGCAACACGTTCCAAATTGAGTTGACGCAACCTACCGCCATCTAGTATCGATGTGTGGAAGTTCTATAATGCAAGCATTGGAAGCAAAAAGTTGCGTGATGGGCTTTCCCGCTATTTCTTCGTAATGGACCTGCCCATAGAAATTAAATTAATTTTACTACTTATTGCGTTAATTATTGTTACTGTAAAATCACTGAGAAATAATCACTGAATACTCGTTAATATGATATTTTATGTGAATAAAAATTTATTTATTTATTTTATTCCGATAAAACAAATAATGTAAGGACGCACAAATCTACGTGTGCTCACTAGACAGCTGTGAAGTGAACTAACTAATGTCAGTATGGTTCCAGAACCATAACTCGTGTAACCATGTTGTTCTTCTAAACAGCGCATCTAGTACATAGTACATATATATCGATGGTTGTATCATACGATATGTAATACATATTCTAAGGCCATTTACTACCTAACAGAGCCTGTCAAATCTATTATATCGGACTATTATAAGTCATGAGTAGACAGCAAGACAAACGGCCAGCTTGTCCGGCGTCCGGTCATTGCCCGGTCATCTGACGGCGACAAAGCGATGTCTCCTATAATATTTTAACTTTATATCTTCGAGATTTGCCTAGCCCTTAGGGCATGTGGTCAAACTTAACGTTTGTTAGAAGATCAACATGATAAATGATGTCATTTGATTTGAATTTTGGCGAAGAAAGTACCTACACATAAATTAGATTAGATTAGATTAGATTATTTTTATTGGTAACAATAATTAATTACACGTCATTACAAAACAAAATATAAATAGAATTATCAAAAATTAATTAATTCATTCATAAAAATACAGTGTATAAAGTTGTATTATTCTATATAAATATACATATAGATACCATAATACATATCTAGATATAAACATTTAGATTTATATTCTAATATCGCATCGCCACAACAACCGGTCGAACGCTTTCCACATCCAGCGAATTCCCGCTACCTTCACTAGGTCGCCGGTCCACCTTGTGGGGGGCCTACCCACACCGCGCCATCCAGTACGCGGTCGCCACTCCAGAACTTTACAGTCCTATCGGCCATCCGTTCTGCAAGCAATGTGCCCCGCCCACTACCACTTAGTTTGGCAATTCTTCGAGCTATGTCGGTTACTTTCGTTCTCCTGCGAATCTCCTCATTTCTGATTTGATCACGCAGGGACACTCCGAGCATAGCCCTCTCCATTGCCCTTTGAGTGACTTTGAGCATTCTCATCAGGCTCATTGTGAGCGACCAGGTTTAGTGCCGTAATTAATTAGAAAAAATAAATTGAGCTTATTCTCACTATCATTATTTAATAATAAAGTACCCGTCCTTCCAAAAAAATAAATTATAATCCACCATTACCACACACAGCAAACATCACCAAAAGTATGTTCCATCATTAATCAGTTATGCGTTCCCAACATTGTTCCCCATAAAATCATTTCATTATTCAGTTTAATTAACATACACTAGCCGGTTACATGCATTGTTATAAATTCAGTGTGACGAAATTGAAAAGCTTTAGTTGCACCGTGTAAACATGGCAGTACTAGCATGAAATAACTAACAATATTCTACTGAAATGAAACTATTAAATGAAAGGATATGACAACATGGTT
The DNA here is from genome assembly GCA_949699075.1 of Asteroscopus sphinx. NCBI lineage: Eukaryota > Metazoa > Arthropoda > Insecta > Lepidoptera > Noctuidae > Asteroscopus > Asteroscopus sphinx. The sequence continues at coordinate 22,924,654 of OX453013.1, forward strand.
ATAATATTAATTATAAACTTAGCTAGCAGATGCAAAATAGTAGATTAAACAAGAAGTGAACAAAAGGGAATTTAATTCGTTGGACTAAGATGGATCCTGAGCGGAGCGAGGGATACAAGGAACGAGATGATGATTTTTTTTCACGAGTTGTGCCATGTACTCTACTTTTTACCATTGACTGAGAGAAAATAAATAGTGGTATAGGTAGTCCGTGCCTCGGAGAGCACTTTAAGCTGTGGGTGCCGGTTGTTATACGGATATCTATGGCAGTCGTTACGGGTAGTCAGAAGCCTAAAAGTCTTACAACTGGTTTAGTTGTCGGACTTTCAGGCTTCTGACTACCCGATTAGTCTCCGAATGTCGGTATTACCCAGTAACTGGATTGCGGAGGTCTGATGGCAGTCGCTCCGTGTAAAATACTGATGTTCAGCCGCATCTGGTTAGACTGGAAGCAGAGTCCAACATAGTTGGGAAAAGGCGAGGAGGGTGAGGTAGTAATCATATTTTCTTAATTTACCTTAAGATATATTCATTCATGAGCAATTTAAATTTGACTCCACTGGTAGATATTTAGGTAGTTTAAGTCAGCTAGAGCAACTGGTATGCGGAACCAGTGGCTTGAAGGTTCGAATATATAAAATATACAAAGCATGTTTTTTCAACAGGAACCAGCTTTCAACCGACGGAGTCACAATCTCGGCCCCTTCTGAAGCTGGTCGCTGGTCTCTCTGGGCTCTCTCACTCTCCAACCATGGTCTTCGCTTCTCAGCACCACGGACCATCAATGTGTTCCGACCGATACAGCTGGACTTCTCACTACCACCTGCCCTGAAGGTTGGCGAAACTGTGGAGGTGGACGTCAAGATAACTAACAACATCAATAATTGTATGGATGTAAGTACCATAATCTTCTTCTCTTGTGTAAAAATATAATAAAAAAGACGTGTGGCACTCGGAGACTGCCGCGGTAAAGCTATTGCATAGCATTTTTTATGTAAATACAAAGAGGAGGTGCCCTAACGCCGAAACTCTAAGCAGGCATGAGTCACCAGATTGCGGGGCGAAGAGCCCCGATTACGCATGCGCAGTAACGCCGATACAACCAATGCCACCTAGAGGCTATTTACAGAACTAAAGAGACAAGCGTGATATTTCAAAAAGTCATTAAAAGTTCTGCTATTCATCGATAGATGGCAAAACTAAAAAGTATCACCGCTGTGCCGGTCGGAGTGGGGGGTGTTAGGTTATTTTCATTACGGAATTTCTGGATTCGGTCTCCACGCTCAAGGCCCGCGATAGAAGCTATGCAATAGCTTAAAAATCGAGGACGTTCTCAAAAACAGCTATAGATTAAGAACTATCTAAACCGACGAGCATGCTTGATTAGGTTTATAAACGTAGATAAAGCGAAAGAGGTGTGTTAGTATCGTAGCAGGTAGAAATCCATAGTCTTTGCCTACCCTAATGTTAATCAGGCGTAATAATGTGTGGGTATTTATATTTGTTTAAAATATAAGCACGTATTAGTTAGTCAGAAAACTGTTAGCGGGGATACATTTAGGTATAAATCAAGTAAACTAAAAGTAGTCATAGTAGGCATAGCCCGAAGAATTGCCAAACTTAAGTGGCAGTGGGCGGGGCACATTGCTCGCAGAACGGATGGCCGATGGGGCAGTAAAGTTCTGGAGTGGCGACTGCGTACTGGAAGGCGCAGCGTGGGTAGGCCCCCCAAAAGGTGGACCGACTTCCTGGTGAAGGTCGCGGGAATCCGCTGGATGCGGAAGGCGCAGGACCGGTCGTTGTGGCGATGCTTGGGGGAGGTCTATGTCCAGTGGACGTCTTTCGGCTGAAATGATGTTGATGAAAAGTAGTCATGTATTTAAAATAGACTGTGTAGTGAATTTGAGGTCGCACGTTCGAAGTTTCCCCGAGAACGATTTGAAAAAAGAAAAAATACCGGAGAAAAAAGGTAATAACTACTCTTATAAAAATAGATCCTAGAGATGTGAAAATTACAAGCTCAGCTTCATTAGCAGCCTTTTAATGTAGCAAGTCTTGTGGTTAACTTTGAAGTTATAGACATTTGAAGAAAATAACTTTACAATCTTAGCAACTACGATTCTGTTTTTCTACTTCTTTCTCCATTTCCTTTTTAAAAGTAATACCAGGGCCTATATTGAACTCCTGCACATTACATTTTTAAAGACACTCCAACACTCCATATGAAACCAAATGAAAGGGTCTGATTTCCGATTTTAATGGACGTTAAAAACTAGTAGTAGTACTAGTATATAGATATTGGAAAAATACACTCGCTATAGCCAATTGATTCTATTACGCAATTCTAGCTAAATCGATCGTAAGGACCCACTCACACGGAATGGGTCGTATTCAGCTAAGCTAGGGTTTGCGCATAGTTACTTTACGCTATCAGTTCGACACAACTTAAAGAATCACCATGACTGTCACTTTCACACAAAAAATAAAGAAAGAAAGCAAAAACATTTATTCAACATAATTGAGATACATAAATTAAACGAGAATGTTCAGTCCCTGATTTTCATTCTAAATTTGAAGAGCAATGCAGAGCTGAGAGGCTAATTGGTGATGAACTGCTAGCAAAATCTAAGCTACAAAGCTTACCCCATAGACGCACAGTTGCTTGTTTGTCGGTGTTCTACAGGTTGTACTTTGGAGAGTGTGCGCACGAGCTCCATGAGCTTATTCCGCCATCTCCTTTCTTTCATCGGACTACACGACGCACTGCAGGATATCATCCACATTTGGTAGAAATCCCTCCTATCAGGACCAAGCGCTTTGAGAACTCTTTCATAATGCGCACAGCCAAGTTGTGGAATTCACTGCCGGCATCTGTATTTTCGGGCACTTATAACCCTAACGCCTTTAAAGCTGGAGTGAATCGGCACCTAATAGGTTTGCTCGCTCCATCGTCGACCACATCCTGACAAAGCTGTCTAGATTGCGGTCAAGAGCAGATCTATTTAGCATTTAAAAAACAAAAAAAAAACAAAAAAAAATTTGAACTTGTAGACATTTATAAAAAAAAAACAAGATATTTATGATTAATTCGTGTCACTTCATTTAAAAAATATTATTACTTCTATCACCTTTGTGCGCTACAGTACTTTTTTCGTAAGTTAATTCCATAAAAAACAATGGGTGCCAATAGCCACCTACATAAAATTGGGGGTGGCGATCCGCACGAAAATAAATTGGTTTCGTGTGAATCGACTCCCAAAAATTTAATAATATTTAAAAGCGTCGATCTGCGCGTTTCGTGCGACTCTAATTCGTGCGGATTGACCACCAACCCAAGAATATACATGAGAATTCGATTTATACACTTAAGTGTAGGTAGATATAGAAGTAGGAATCCATGAAGAACGAATATTGTTACAGCTGTGATTGACAGTCATGCCTCGTGTGTGTCTCAAAATCGTGACAAATGGGTGTCCAGCTCAGCATACTGCCAGGTTATCTAAGGCGTAGACGTGTTGTGACGTAGGAATGTCAAGCAAATTACACAATTGCAAAAATCGTTTGTGAGTATTCGTGTTTTGACACAATCAAATAAACACAAGAAGCGGCTCCACTAAAACATCAGGTTTAAGTAGTAGATTAGATAAATGGTTTCGGAGGTAATATGGTTAAAAAATAAGTGAACACTGCGTTTGCGGCTGATTAAGATGTATGAAAATATCAGACAATCTAATCTTAAATTGGAAGAAGGGTAGAAGGATGATGAAGTAACAGCATCCACCCATATAAGTAATGAACTTCACAAATCATCGATAATGCCTTTTGACTGTTTGTCTATCTGGGCGCATGGTACATGGATCTGTTTCATCAGAACCAGAGGGTAGAACCCAAACCATAAGTCTTGCTAAATTTGCAGGACCATCTTCAATTTTGTTTTCAAATGTAATAAATAAATAAATAAAAATCTTTATTTCAGATCACAAGTAGATCCATATAATGTTAGTAAAAACAAAAGAAAATTAGTGTTAGTAACTGATGATGATGATGATGATTTAATTGATTGTGCCACCAAATTATTACAAAATTTATGGTTATTCCACTAATAACATAATCTACAAATATCGAGCAATTTAAATACTCGACATTTGTATGTATATTTTAGTATAAAGCAAACACGGCCTTCAATTAAGGATTGGATACAAAAACGAAATGTTTATTTAGGATCAAACCATTAATAAATATGATATTGATATCTTTGTACACAGGAATTTAAAAAACATTCGATATTGAAACAAAATAACTGGTTATGGCTTAGCCCGTGTTTTCCCCTTTTGGAATTATTATGTATCCGGAATAGACTCGGAATAATAAAACCAAATTCGAATAATGACTAAAGCTGGAGAAGGTTTCTGGTATCTACTCTTCTTCTCTTCCTAAGTTTATCTGCGTTGTCTACATTATCAAAAATAAAACATTTGAAACAGTCTTGCGGTATAAGCGCATTGGTCGGTATATCTTTTCGCTTCCTTAATAAAAAACTGGGCCCTGGGAATTTCCTTATATTGTGAAAAAGGTTCACAGAATTAAAAACTCACATAAAAAAAAAACCACAGTCAGAACGTAAAAAAAGTCATGTCGATTAACATTCATTGGTTAGCCCAAAAAAGTCATAGTAACAGTTAAAAAAAAAACACATGACGTTATTATTTCTATAACTTCATTCATCATCTCAGCCTATCGCAGTCCACTGCTGGACATAGGCCTCTCCCAAGTTGCGCCAAAACGCTTGGTCCTCTGCCTTCCGCATCCAGTCCCCCCCAGCCACGTTCTTTAGGTCATAACTTCATTGATGAGACGAAATTCAACAACTTACAAATACGCACAAACCTTTACGATTAGAGGCAGTAAACATACGCCAATCATAACCTTATAGAACTCAAAGTAAATTACCTTGCATTTAGTCTTGTACGACATTCATTGGTTCCTATTACCACGACTAAGTCTTTGTAAGCTTTTTAGTCTATCGATAGAAACAACCCAAGTGGCTTTAGAATTAATTCTGCTTTAACGTGGAATACACACAGACGATTTAGATAACAAACTTAGTTTAAGTGGATAATGTGTGACTTATACTTTCCATCGTCGATACAGGCAGTTTATTTTTCGCAATGTTTCAAAACGTCTTTATTCTAACAAATATAGCCCTTAATACTAGGCTTGTCAAACTTAGGTATATAACAAGCTGATCTTACAACTTTTCATTGATAAGTGTATTCACAACCGTTCGAAAGTACTTTTCCGAATCCGTGAGAAAAGTTATCGAATCGTGTCCTCTAAACGCCAGTCACAAATCCAAAATTGAAAGTTTTCAACGATTCTATTAGTGACTGACGTCAATTTACAGAACCTCTTTCGTGTATCAGAATTGTGAATAGCGTTTAGTTAGGGAAATGTTCGATAACTTTCCTCACGGATTCGGAAAGATCACTTTTAGACGATTGTGATTAGGTATGCTAGCTGAATACGAAACAAAACGTTCTAAATATTACAAAGTACATACTTGAATTCACTGAAGAATGTAATAATAATATAATCGTTTATTTCCAAAATAAGTAACATGTTACAATTCAGATGAACGTTGTTCCCCAAACTAGGTTAACCTGTATCTTGGGGATCACCTTCCTTAGTTAATTTAAATGTAAATCCAAAAGCTACACAACTGATTTTGCAAGGATCATTATTTCATTAGGTTAACTGGTACTGGAGTAAGCAAACAACACCAAAACTGACCTGTCTCTATAAACAAAACTAATGTCAAATTGAAAAAGGTACGTCATAACATCATTCCAAACAACAAAGAATCTGCACGCTTTTCAAACAACACTACCGTAGTTGACGCTCCCACACGCTGATTTGAGTTTGAAGCGCTTAAAGCACTTAAACCGGGGTAGATTGCCTAATCGCCCCATTTGCCGGGATCCGCGCCTGAATCGTCGGGATCATCCCCGGAATCCCTAATCGGGATTCGATGAGCGACGCCGATCGCAAACAAATCACTATCACATGTGGCTATCCCCTAGTTTGGGTTCAGAAAGGTTTATCGAGTGAGCAATGCTTTTTATGTCGCGATCTTATCTCCAATGGGCTTAGAATTCTCTAACATGATGGACGTGATGGCTGAAACTATTCAGTTTCTGGGTATAAATACAAAACATTTGCGCACCAAGCCTGCTTAGTGAAAACTGAATACGATTTTTTTTATAAATGAATAAATACATATTTTTGGGACATTTTACACATCACCATCTAGTCCCAAACTAAGCATAACTTGTAGTATTGTAGTATGGGTACTAAACAATGGATACAATACTTAGATACTTTTTTTTAAATATAAATACATACTTATAATACATAAGAAACACAAACACTCATGTTCATCACACAAATATTTGTGTCCTGTCGAAATCGAATTTTGTATCAGACTTGGCTATCCTAACTACACTAAACTTGGCTTGGATTTACCATAATTTATCCGTTGTTCCTGTTTTCTACTATTTTCATGGTGTACAATATAACATTTTCTATCTATATTTATACCTATATCTTTTTTTTTTTGGATGGGAGTTTTCCAACTGTGGAAGGCGAAGGTATATGTCGAACTCTTACTGACTAAAACTACACGGTGACCATCTTCAGCACAAAATAAAGGAGCTTCAAGAACCCCATTGGACCGCACCGTACATACGCACGTCCCGGTATAACAATATATATATAAATGATTAGTCAAACAAGGTCATTACGACTGAGTCAGAAAGCAAACGTAAATCAATATTATGGGCAACTAAAAAGCCAATAATTAATCTCTAACACTAACAGAAGAAACGGTCAAACAGTAGAGGTTGTAAAATAGAAAACTCAATAATAATATTTTCAATTAATACCCTTGTATCATAGCTTAACAAATTCGCTACAACTCACACAATAATAACAAACGAAACAACATTCAAAGTTCACTCGAAAAGTGTAAATTGAACGATAAATCACGAACGAACTCTTAAATTAAAATATTCTCGGTACAAGATAAGGTAAATACCTCGTACTATCTGGGGGGATATCCGTTCTGGGATAATTGGACCCCACTGCGACCCCAGCCACCCCTTTTCTCCACCTCTATTGGCCCAAATATCTGACGAATCAACACTACAAATCACACTTCGAGACTGATATTCTCTACAGTGGCCATAGTTTTTGTGAGTTGTGGATGAGTCTCAGGATTTAGTTTCGGACTTCGAATGCTTTTGAATTTCAAATTATTCCGATATAATATCATATCCAGCAGTGGACGTCTTTCGGCTGAAATGATGATTATAATGAATATGCATTTTACATTAAGTTGATATGTATACAATGCGCATGTAATTTGGTCATAACCTGCCTGCTGTAATTGGCTTAATTGAAGCCGCATTTTATGTCAGAACATTAATTGGCATTAAGCACAGAGGTTTTGCTAAATATCTTACACTCGAGTCTATAGCCTGAGTTCTGAACCTGGGGGCAATAACGATTCTTTCTGCAGGTATAAAAAACAATATTTTGGGGGGGCGTAAAGCTGGGAATTTTATTAGGAAACTAAATCTAACATGAAAAATTTGCGAATGCAAAACAATACCCAGCTTTATGTTGACTGTCATTCATTAAAGTTTTTCACATTATAAAATTGTAAGAACGTACCTATATTTTGTGCAATTTATTATGATCAATAGGGACTGTATTTTTGCATGCATTGTTTTCTTAATAACATTTTAAGGGGCTGGAGGTGGTTTAATCATTTTCCCTGATATGTTTTATTAGCATGACTGGAAAAGTTAGGAACCACTGGTCTACACTTTACACATATTATAATTACAATCCTAGCCATTCTAAAATTTATATAACAGAATACCCTTATTTATCTTCGTAAATCTCTATTTTCAATCAATTTTTTGAATTGCTAGACCTTTTATTTCACTGTAACTCGTTAGTTGACATTTTAAAAATAAAATATACAGTAACAAAAACCCTGTTGTTCCTGTGAGGTACGTTATCAGAATCGGTATTCATACGTAAGTACACAACTCATTTAGAAAAACTCTTCATTAAAAAATATCAAATTAAATATTAAATCATTATTAATCGTAAATTGAAAGTGATATAATTGTCTAACTTAAAATACAAAATATGGAATTATAATATTTAGTGTGAAATCCGCCAAAACTAGGTCGTCAAGTTTGGATGCAATATGCAGCACCGCCCTTCGCCCCACTTCTTCTTTTTCGTGTCGATGGTACAAAAAATTTACTGATAGTGGCACAGTAATCACACGCTGCTGGCCCAGATATTTGCCACGTCTTGTGCGTTGTCTGTGGCATCGATAAGGTCACTCAATGTGCAAGTGCTTGGACACAAGGAGCAGCATAGCAAGTGTGACATTGATTGAGGATCAATGCCACACATGCAGGCTGTAGCTGTTTGGTCTATATAGCCCCACTTGCTCATGTTAAGCCTGCATCTGCCTACCTGGGTCCGCAATCGGTTTAGGGACTTCCATGTAGGCCAGGGGAGTTTATAACCTACAGGAAGTCTCTCACTGGGTTGGATGTAGTGTGCAGGTGGAGGTAATTTTTCCAGCCACAGTTTTCGACGAGCTTCAGCTGGAGAACCTTGTAGAGCCTCTGTTGATTTAAGAAAACTGTGGCGGCTCTTTAGGCGTTGTGTTGGTAGCTGGGCACCAAAGAGAGCCCAACTAATAACCTAAAACAAAGCAACGCCTGATTCCATTCTTTATCATAAGTAACCACAGACAAAGTATTTATTAAGCATGTTACGAGGAAAGTTTTAAGTATGAATGTTGATGGCTATAAGAAAAGAGGCAGACCGAAGAAAATACGGATGGATTGTGTGAAAGATGATATTAATAGAAAGAGAGTGAACACGGAGATGACGGCTGATAGAGATGTATGGAAGAAAAAAATCATGCTCCGCCGATCCTAAATAATTTGGGATAAGGGCAGGAGGATGATGAAACACAGACAAAGTAAAAAATATTTTTATATAATTGTTTTACTATGTCTGTGTAACTAACTTGATGTTCTTTTTTTTGTATTAAATAATTTGTCCATCACATCACATAATTTGTAGTGATTAATGAATATGACCCAATTTCACATCATAACGAGTTAAATTGAAGAGATTACAGCTTCATTAATGACGCAACAATTAATTAATTCGTGTTCTGATTACGTTTCATTTTACAATCCTTCAATGTTGTTCTATGAAAATGTTGGGTGAATTAATTTTGATTCGCAATTTCGGTTGTAAAGCAAATAATTGGGATGATGATTTTCATTTCAACGCTCATTGTTATTTATTTTATCATATATTTCAGGAATACAACTCCATATGTACGCTAAGTACATACATGCAAATGTGAATTAATATTATTCTTTCATTGATATACTGAATTTGGTTACAATCTAAGCTTAATAGCTAAGAATTCTAATATAAACTAAAATTGTATAGTAAACTTATGAAAAAGATAAAGAAAGAGAGAGGAAAGTACTTCATTTTGTCTTATTAGCATGAATAAAATACATCAAAAATATTGCGAGTAAAAACACAAACAATGAATAATAAAATAAAAAACCATATTTTCTTTCAAAGACTAAAAATAAAAACCCTTTCTCATTTTTAGGGTTCCGTACCCAAAGGGTGCCAAACGAGACCCTATTACTCTCGCTACGCTGTCCGTCCGTCCGTCTGTCTGTCACAGGGCTGTGTCTTTGTAACGGTAATAGATAACCAGTTGAAATTTTCACAGAATATGTATTACTGTGGTGCCTATCACGACAAGTAAGTACTAAAAATAAGAAAGTCCAAAACCAAACCAAGAAACCTCAAAAAATATGCATATTTTTTTAACGTTTTTGTTCCTGCTCTACCTTCAAACGGTAATACATACCAGCGTCAAACTTGGTCTGATTATAGTGCATACTATGTAGTTTTGCAACAAATACTAAAAATAGGGCAAACATAGACATATGTGGTGGTACATGCGTAAGAAAGAGATGCAAAAATTCATATTTCGCGCATGGTGTGTTGATGTATTTTGATGAACTCTCGTAAATGCGATCAGTTTCTATAGGGTATCAGGTCCATTGGTAGTACGGAACCCTTACTGCGCGAGTCCGACTCGCACTTGGCTGGTTTTTAATAGAAGTCCTCTGAAACTCGAACGTGTGGCTCCCGTTTTAATAACAAAGCGCCAGTCTCTATTGACTTTGCACCTTCGGGACAACTCTAAGAGGTGACACCTCGAGAAATTCCATTTCAGCTAATATCATAATATCGATTATACTGAAAATAACAATAACACTCGTCTGTTTCTACAAGAAAGCTAAACATGGGCTTATTGCTTCTACTATTTGTTAGCTTTGCTATTGCTTGTGCTTGTGTTTTATATGAGTTTTTGTTTGTCTTCTTAAAAGTACGTTAAAATTTAAGTTGGTTTAATATAAATTGTATCGCTCGAGTCTAGTTCTTCTCTCAGCGTTGGCTTATTAAATTATAGACGGCCAACACTTTTTTATGATTATTATTTTGCGGTAGGGGTCTTGAACGCCCCCTAAGCCACTGCGACCTGATAAGATCTATTGTGACACCTCTTGCAGCATTACAGCACTTCCCCAAGCTGCTGCAAGTCAATCATGAAGTCGACTATGACTTTGGGGGAGGAAGACCTGATCTCCTGCGTTGAGATGACGTGGCCTCCAAGATGCTGGTTTTTCATGTGGTGCACTGCATCACACTCGCATAGGATATGGATGGGTGTCTCATCCATTTCGCGACAAAACCTGCAAACTGTGGTATCACTGAGACCCATCCTGTGAAGGTGTTTATTCCACTTGCAGTGCCCAGTAAGGGTTCTTGTCAGGATTCTTATCTGGTTCCTGTTCAAAGAAAGCGCTTCTTTCGTAAAACTTTTCTTGAAGCCCACTAGTAGTGCTTTCGAGTGTTCTTACGGCCAACACTTACATGGAGAATCTAAACTTTCCAGTTTAACGTAAAACATCTTTTTGGCTACAGAAACTCAAAACATAAATTCCGTTTTAACTATTAATAGTAGGTATACTCACCACTATTAAACAACGTGTTATTGAAATAACTCAAAACCTCTTAATAGGTCATTGTACTCTTCAGTATGAACAACTTTTACTATGGGACCAAATCCGAAATTGCGAAAAAAAATCTGATGTTCCCTACATTTGTATTCACAGTTAAAGTTGTTCATACGACGTCTGTGTTCTAGTGGTTTGAGTGACGGACTGCTGATCACGAGGTCGTGGGTTCGATTCCCACAGGACACAAATGTTTGTGTAATGAACATAAGTGTTTGTGTTGGTCTGAGTGTTTCTTATGTATTATTAAGTATGTATATACAAAAAAGTATATAAGTAATATATCCATTATCTAGTACCCATAGTACTAGCTCTGCTTAGTTTGGGACTAGATGGTGCTGCGTAAAAAATGACCCAAAAATATTTATTTGTTTTATACCAATGAGGACGACGACCCCTTAAGAAGTTTTGAGTTATTTCAATAACACGTTGTATATACCATTATCACTAACTAGCTGTGCCCGCGGCTTCACCCGCGTAGCATAAGAAAAGAGAAGACTAGAACGAAACTCGCGCCCCAGATGCGTTCAAATCCACGATAATAGCCTACCGTCTAGCGTACCTTTAAAGGGATCGAACAGTCGAGGCTTGCGTCGCCTCACGTTTGCACGCGCGTGCCGTCAGACAGATGCGATCATGGCGCCAAAATATTGCGATGTATTCGGGTGTACAAGTAACTCAAGAATAACGCCAGACCTTAGTTTCTTTAGTTGGCCAAAAATTAGGAAAAGTAAGTGATATTTTCACAACTATAATTTATTCTCCCGTTCATAAATATAATTTTTCTTATTCGTAGTTAAGTCAAAAGTATAAATAACTACTGTTTTTTCTCTTTCTCTCTATCCGTGGGTCATTTATAGGTACTGAACTCATTTCATTTAGTGCAAATTATCTAAATATGTAAAGTAGGTATCTACCTAAATATAAAATTAACTAATGTAAGTAATTATAAATTTCTTATTACATAAAACTAGGATAAAATAATGATTTCATAGTAAAGAACAGTCTAAAATATTTTTTTAACTAAACCAACACATAACGCATTTAATATTTAGCAGCTACCAGCCCTGGCAGCACGCTCAGACGACAGAGGGACGTTAGTAGCTGAAGAGGGAAGTAGGTATTTATAAGGCGGCATTTGGGATCCTTGCAAAAGAGATTCATTTCTATACTCGTATTATTACGTATTCTATGCGCGTAGTTAAATAAATAAAGCTTATGTTTTTTCTGGATAAAATAAGTTTATAATGGTACCGAATTATAAAAATCGGTTCAGTAGTTTCAGAATGAATGAATGCAAAATTTTCTTGTTTAAAACATGAGTCTACGCACTGCTATCGCTAGAAATATCCAGTGTAAGCTGACCTCTCACTGTACGATACGCCTACACAATGCGAGGTCAGCTTATACTGGAAATTTAACATATAGCTTGATATATAGCCGTGTGTACAATACAATGTTAAAGCAACATGCATTTATGGAGAGAGAGTGCAGTTTATCGATTACAAATAAACAAATCTTTCCTCTTTATGATATTAGTAGAGATACCACCACGTGACTATCAAACTTATTTTCAAAACTCTTCTTCTTCTATCGTGTCGACATGAGCTACATAATGATAAACGCTCATGCCGTTGGCAAAAGATTAGCCAGTCAGCAGGTTGGTAGCGGGGCTGACTGTCCAAGGTGCGCCGGACGAGCAATTAAATATAGTCACTCGTGGCTCTTTTAATGCCCTTCTTATTTTTGAAACGTGTCGACGATTCTCAAACAAAATCATTACAATTTACAATACCTGTCTAGCTTCAGCTTAACAACAATCCTTTTTAATGCTTTCCAGGTAACAGCACTCCTAGCCCTCAGTGCAGGCGCAACATTCGCTAGTACAGGAGCTCTGTACGTCACAGAGAGACTGCGACTTGGACCTCGTGGAGGAACCCAGCTGGTCGTCAGGGTAGCCGTCAACACTCCTGGCAGGAAGAATATAACTGGTATGTGTATGTAATTCAATAATTATAAATACAGTTTTATTGGTTTTTTCTTACAGAAATAATCTAATGGCCTTCAAGAGTTGATTGAATAGGTTTATGCTGGGCAAGCGTGTATCATCACCGACCGCACCATCGCTTAACATTAGGTGTGAGGTGGCGATCAAACGCAAGACCATTTTATATATATAAAAAAAAAATACTCCCATCCCGTGGACTAAGAGAGCATTTTCTAGGCAATGGCAAAGAAAAGGTAAACTTTTCTTATAGCAATGTGTAGTAGTGTCCTTCTGTCTGCAATTAGTTACAATCAATGATATTTAAAAGCATAGATATGTCATACCATAACAAAACCAACGAAAAGTATGTTCCGTACCCAGCGGCAGTACAATACACATAAACTGGTGCAAAGTAAGTTAGTTACTTTAAGGCGCATGTAGCAGCCAAGTGGCGTCCCCATCAGTAAAAAAAATATTACTAGCTGAATACATCATTTATAGAATATTCGTTTTTAGCAATAATACAAGTACTGTAGTTTAATCAGAAACTATTAAGTCACAAGTCATTTATTCATTTGTGTAACATAGGTACAAAAAATAATATAAAGTTCTTAAATACAATAAAGAGTCCGCTATGTTATGCCAGCAGGCGTACAAATGTGTATTAAAAATCTAAATGAGAAATTTGAATCAATATGCTATTAAAAAAATATTTAATTATACAACTCGAAATGTCACAAAATAATAAAATGTAATGATGATGTTATAAAATAAAAATGTCAAATAGTATTCTTGGTCACTAATTATAATATTATTAAATTAATTGGGCATTTAAAAATTATTCTATTAACTCTGTAAAATATATTTCGCTGTAGTTGTAGATAGAAAAAATGCAAAAGTGGTCGTTTTTCGCACTTTTTCTATCTACAACTACAGTGAAGTATAATTAACAGACTTAATAGTTTCTGATTTAACTACAGTACTCAGTACTTGTACTTCAATCGTTAAAAAATAAATTTAGATACATATTGTATTCAGCGAGTAATATTTTTTTACTGATGGGGGCGCCATTTGGCTGTTACATTCCCCTTATGTTAGTTTCAGGTCATAATTAGTACACTTTCTGTTTTTTTTGTCACACTCTCACGTCATACGCCGTGTATGACGTGAGAGTGTTGGTCGTCTCGGTCAAGCAAGGCGCCGTGCCTTGCTTGACCGAGACTAGTAGCAAAACGTCCCATTTAGGACGTTTTCGAGTCTTCAGATTGCGCGCGCATATCTGTACTTTTTAAAATAAATAAATAAAATAAATTTTATTGGGACATTTTACACATCACCATCTATTAATATCATCGGTTACAAAATAGTGTTTTCGGATCGTTTATCATATTTGACAACTCATTTGGTCGTCTATTTTGAGAACATTTACGACCATTATTGACGACCTCTGTGGTCTAGTGGTTCGAGTGTCGGACTGCTGATAACGAGGTCGTGGGTTCGATTCCCACAGGACAAATATTTGTGTGATGAACATAAGTGTTTGTGTTGGTCTGGGTGTGTTGCTTATGTATTATATATATATTATACATACTGTATTTACAAAAAAAAAAGTATATACGTATTATATCCATTGTCTAGTACCCATACCACAAGCTCTGCTTAGTTTGGGACTAGATGGTGCTGTGTAAAAATGTCCCAAAGATATTTATTTATTATTTATTATTATAATAACCTCTTTCTATTGGTGAAAACCGTATAAAATCCGTATTGTAGTTTCTGAGATTAGCCCGAACAAACACGAACTAACCGCGGCTGTAGTGATAGCTTCCATCCGTGGCTGCACCCTATTCTACCTCCTTAAGGGTTAATATTCCAAAAACACTAAAACAATTATTTTTTTCGACCACAAATCCAAATACAGTAAAATGCCCTAACTTTGCCTAAGGCATTAACTAATTTTTTACAGGCACTGACACTTTCTAACAGAACCAAAAGTTAGCGTTCTCAAATCTCTCGTTTTTAAATGTATCCAAGTACGGAAATCATAGCTAATTAATATCGGTGGCTTGTAGGCCAAGTTAGGGCATTTTACGGTACCGTTTTTTAGACATCTGACTTCAAAAATGACGGATTTTCATACAAACTTTTTTTTATATTATAAGATGGCGAAACGAGCTAAAGGCCCACCTAATGTTAAGCGGTTACCTTTGCCCATAGCAACTTCAATAACACCTAGGCTGTTGCCTAAATGGTACACACGGCTACACATCAAGCTGTACATTTCCAGTATAAGCTGACCTCGCGTTGTAAGGAAAACCTATACAATGCGAGGTCAGCTTATACTGGAAATGTACAGCTTGATGTGTAGCCGTGTGTACTACCCTGGACGAGCTCTTTCACAAAGGAGCTCTGCTACTGCTAATACTACTTTCAACCCCTATTTTACGGATGGAATTTCAAAAAATCCTTTCTATGTAGATGCCTACGTTGTAAGAGGTAACTACTGTCAAAATTTCATGTTTATGCTCTTCGTTGATGAGTCAGTGAGGACAAGTAATCTACACTTCTTCACTAATATTATAAAGAGGAAAGATTTTTATTTTTGTGTGTATGTTTGTAATGAATAAACTCAAAAACTACTGTGCTGATTTCAACTTTTTTCACCATTAGAAACCTTTTTTTTTTTTTTCTGTTGGGTAATCCTCATGGATGCACTCCGCCCGGGGTAGGCGGAGCCAGTGTCGGACTCTTACCGACTAAAACCACCACGGTGTTCCTTCAACTACCTTAGCCGGGGGCGTGGGAACCCGTGAGTATTCACACAACCACCCCCGACAGGTCCCGGCCCGCCACAAGCAGGCGAGCCCCTTCTCCCCGTGTGACCTAACGACAGCCGCACCCTCCTCTGTGGCGCACACGGAACACTGCACGCCACCTCACCTCACAGGCCTTTACCAGCTACGCCAACTGTGCTAACTACGCCAGCTGCTGGTCGGGCAGCAGACTACCCCGAGTCTGCTGCTCGCAGGCCCATCCTCCTGTAATTTTTTATAGAGGTGTTCTTCCTCGCGGTCCGGGCGTTAAAGCCAAGACTATCGGTCCCCAGAGGCGCGAGAACACTACTCAGCAGGCACTCCTGGGATTACGAGACCGACGGGAGCAGGGAAGGACAGTCCCCCCGCTGCCTGCCCAGTGGCAGGGTAAGTGCACACCGGGCCCGCCCCTGCTCCTCCACAGTGCCCTCTGCTTTCTCAGAGGGACACGCGGAGCAACTTCCCATTGGCCCACATCGGGCCCCTCCCGTGCCAGAATATTTGCTACAGGTCCCCCGGTCTAAAGGAGACTTATTGCCCGTGCCCAGGGTGCACCGGCCCAACAACTGCCGTTCCCTCTAGACGTGTCCCGAAGGACAAGCAGCCACGTGGAGGTTTTCTGGCCAGCACCCCACCATTAGAAAGCTACATTCACCTTGAGTAACATAGGCTATATTTTCATGTCCACCCGTGCGAAGCCGGGACGGGCCGCTAGTTATAGATAGTTTCCTTCTAGAATTTTCTATTCCTATTTTTTTTTCAATAGATTACCAATGCCCGTTTTGTAGCAGATGGATACAATGGTTCTCGTTAACTCAACATTAATTAGAAATTGAATGGCCGTATTCTGAGACAAGAATAAGCAGTAATATAATATAATATAAATATAGATTGATTGATAAACCTTTCTCTCAAACAAGTCAGTGCTTGCTGGATTCTTTTTTTATAAGAGAGAATATTTTTGTAAAATCTGTCTGTTCGAAATTGTAGAAGACCTTGTACCTAACTCAAAAAAAAATCGTTAAATTGAAAACATTTTTGCTTTCATTACGATCAACAGAAAGTAGCTATCGGTTCTCCAAATAAGTCTGCCCAAATCTCATTAAATGCTTTATTTATTTATACAAACTAACTATACTTGCTTACGCGTGTAGTTCCTTCTTGACTTCCGTCCCGTTCCGTATTGACTTATTCGGAATAACAACCATCCCTTTAAAATGAAAACCTTAATCCCTATCAGCGTCAGTACTTGTCAATTTTAAGATTTATTAATAGCTACACGAATACTTAATTAATGACGAAGAACGCAAAGTTTCCTTCAGAAAATTCCGAATCTTCGCCGAAGAATCTGTTGAGCAAAATATTTTAATGAAGTTGTGAAGGCGAATTCTTAAACCGGAATCCTTCGTAATTGTGAAATTAAAGACACCCGATTTTCGTGAGCGTTGATCCCAAATTTCGACGAACTTTAAGGTTGCTGTTAGAAATTAATACGGTTGTAGGGTGATATGATTCGGTTCGTAGGTGTTCAGAGCGTACAAATTATGCAAAGGAATAAGGGGTGTCAGTATTTTATCATTTAGCATCGAGAAATTGATAGATTAAGCACAATTTGTTGTCTAGCACTCCAAAACCACATTTGGTATTACAATGTGGTTGGTCGAAGTTGAAATAAGTGGCCATTGAATAATGGCATCTGACAAGCAAGTCTGTATAGTAAAAATGTTACCTCTACCATAGTAAACTTAACATACAGTCACAGATATAGTAAAAAATATAAACTAAGTGCTGCGAACAACCATAGTGAAGCTAAATTTCAATAGAGACGGAGGTTGGAAACTGCCACCTGCCTGGAAACCAGCTCTCAGGTCTTCATCAAACAGCCATGTCCCGTTGAGCCTGGAGTATGACACGGTCAGCAGTGTGTGTACCGGTGATAATCCACCTGAAGACTCGGACACGACGAGCGACGAAGATGCACGACCACCACCGAAACCAGGCGCTCCGTCACCGTCGTCGCGAACGCAGCGCTACGCGGCGCGCTGTGGCCTCTAAATCCACAGTTTGGTGCGCGACGCCGCCGCGTAACCAGCTCATGATTAAGGGCTCCGTTCGAGCTCGAAACCGGTCGGGCACACCCGATGATATAACGTGAGTGAAACCGTTTATATTAATCATTATAGTGAAGCTAACAAAAACCGTGCTCCTTCATGTACAACCAGTGCTCACATACACACCATGCACCTGTTTTCGCGATGCTTACTGGAAGATGCCGCGACATGTGAACTGAGAGGAGTGAGCACGGTTTAAGGTGCATGTGTGTGCGTGAGCACTGGTTGTACATGAAGGAGCACGGTTTTTGCTGGCTTCACTATGGTTGTTCGCAGCACTTAGTCTGTATTTTTTACTATGTCTGTGCATACAGTACGGTAACTATGTACTAACGCTCCGGATTGAATCACTTCAATCACTTACACAGACGCGGCCTCAACAAGAACTTTAAGCGGACGTCGCAGTGCTGTCAGTGCAACAAAACAAACACCATGGAATTAATAAGTACTACGTAGGTACACCTGGAAGGTTCACTGTTACCAATAACGCGAGCTGTAAGAGAGGCTGTAAAACTCAACGCGTCCCTTTCTAAGGAAGGTGACCTTGCTAATCGCAATATTGTGGACTCATCGTATTGGCGGGCAATGCTATAGGGCAAAAGTTATCGTTACAAACCAATGAGGCAGTGAAAAATATATGAGATAATCCTGAAAATTACGTAAAAATAATACTCGAGTAAAGAAATATAGAATTAATTTATTTCTCATGTACACAAATATTTACTCTCCCAAGAACTAAAACTAGCTAAAATATTAATACATTTGCAAATGATACAGCAACCACTAGTAGACCAATATGTGGAAGTCATATAACGTTCATTTTGTCCGTGATTATATTTGTAGCAATTGAAGGAAGCATTTGATGTATAGTCAAGCACATATCAATGACAAAACCAGTATAAGCAAAGCCTGTTTTATATAACTCTTATAAGCTAGCTAGTTCCCCGTATACCCAATAGTTTTGTTACCTTTAACATGCGGTTGACCGTACCATTATATATTTCATCTTAGTAACGGTACTGACAGCCAAGTGCACTAATCAAAATTAACTAACGTCACTGGTAGAGGCTCTTCCAAATAGTGATGCTTCCGTCACTCGTGAGGTGCCTCGGTTGAGGTCCTTGTCGCTTTCACTCATTACCGAGTTACGAGTGGCTAAAATGGTGGTGGGCCTTCCACGTACTTACTAAATGGTATTTTTTTACGTCACGAAAATTTTAGGCAAACTACCTACCTGCTTTCAACAAAGGATCTGAATAGGTAATCCTTTCATTCGCTAATTAAAACACCTCTCAACCAGACAAATTATTCAAACACTTACCCAGGTCAGATTTATTCAGCCACAATCTAGGCTGAGCTTCTGTAGAACTAATTTCGAACACAATCTAAATCCATTCTTGATGATACTTGAATTGTATATTCAAATTGCACGATTAGTGAGACATTCTCATTGTCTAGTACAATCCACGGAGCTTCAATAAACATTTAAATTGGACTCAGCGGTACAAAGCCATGTATGTCGGGACAAATTAGCAATTGAGACAATAGATAGGAGTGTGCTGCTGTAATAAGTATGGTAATGCTGCATTTGTATCCCTTTGGGCAAATGAGGAGGCATGACATGCCAGCACATAGATTAATTAGGGTAGATACATAGAATAGGGAAGATATGTTTTACGGAAAGCAGTTTTCAATTGTTGTAACGTATTGTTGTTGTACCTATAGGTAACACTGGTGGTTTCACTTTTATACTAACTTGGGAGTCTATTCACAAAATCGATAATCGATAAATTGTGACATTTGTCGTGTCGAAATCTACTCTAAGTAACATCGATCAAATATTGTTTATACAAAGCAATGTACTATACTAAACGTAAAAGAAAAATCTACGGTGATCGCTGTCAGAAACGAACTGCAGCGTCACTGCAACTTGATTGGCGCATCTTAAAATTACGTGAATTGGGGCCTTACTGACTTGTGCCCAGTAGTGACACACCAAGCTGGCTCGGCGTGAATTTGCGGTTTTACAGTAAACATGACTACTTTGTGTCCTAATTTTAGGGACTACTACTAAAAAATAATTAAATGTGTGAAACGCATTTATAAATTCAAAACTTCCCATAGCTTGCATATGGGATGTACCATTCAGGCCACGTTTAACTTCAATCCCGCAACAATAAAATTACACTTATTGTGTTTCAATTGCTTTCCAAGTGTTTCCTACGGCTGCGCTAGCAATAAACGTAGCAGATTCTATTACCTTTGCAATACGATTGTATGCTACGGGGAACGCGTGATCCTGGCTTGTGGTCTAAGTAAGAAGATGAATGTTCTTAAAATTCGATGTTAGGTGTCTTATTAATACAATCAGTGACTTCAGACCCAAGTTGGCTTCTGCAAAGATAATCTCCAAAAATGGGGGTTCACGCCGTCACGGACAGTTTAGACGTCCAGTGTGAACGCGGCGTCACTCCGCAAACAATTAGTCCACCTTCTATCTTGTACCGTGTGCCCAGTCACCTACACGCGTGAGGAGTTAATGACCGCCACCCAAAATGCAGTGCGCGTTGCGGAACACTGGCCCAACATAATTGGCAAAATTTTCCATCGACTCGCTAAGAAGAAGAATCAGTGGCAAGAAAGTATAAGCCTCTTGGGGCTCCACTGTGCGCATGTGCCAGATTCGGCTTTGCTGCGTTCAGCTTTAGAGTCATTCAGGCAAATAATATAAATCAATGCATTCAGGCATAATAGAAGGTACCTAATATCTAGGTATGTATCTTTATTATTGTCTCAATTTTACGTTGAAATTAAAATTAAAACAAAGCCCCCACAAAACCGTTTTCACAGATTGTCTGTGGGAACAAAATTGCAGCGGATCAGATGCAGTCGATATTCTATCGATGTCATGTTATAACAAAAAAGCTTTCCTTTAGTCATTTTATAAACCGATATAACTACTGAGCTACAAGAGATAGCTGTACGGTCATAAAATAAAATCATTTGACAAAGTATTGGTATGAATATCATCAAAAGTGCTGCCAAATCGTAATTGTTGAATACGATGGCTGAAGAGTAATAAATAGATCATACCTATTACTCACAACGGGTGCCAACTGAAAATGATAAAAATACTATCCTAAGTTTACAAAAATATAAAAAACTTCTCAGCTATTTTTTTTGGGTTATCAACGTTTTATTTACTTTTTTCTCATTGCAGTACAAAACTCGCTATCGCTTCTGCTCCCGCTCCATCTCTTGTTTTAGACCACCGTATTGCCCTTACGGTCATAGTCATAAAGAATAGATATAAAAATGCTGCGTTGGGGATGGGGTTCAATGGGACACAGGGAGATAAAATTATTTTATGTCGTTTCTAAATTATTATGGCACCGATTTACGATGACACGTCGATGACGTAAACTTGGATGCTTTCGATGATGATCATTACCTTCGAGTGGTTGTTTAATTTGTATGTGATATATAGGCTATATTTCCTTGACAAATAAGAATTTACGGTTGTAGGTCTACCTACCTACCTCTAGGTATGCATGCATGCTCTTTTGGTTGAAGTTTAACAAGTTGTAAGAACCATTGAATATCCATTTATTTTGTTGCGAGGAGCTAACCTTCAAAAGGCTACCAGTTTTCTGGGGGAAGGTTGGAGTTTGTGGGATTTTTACCGCACTAAAACTTCCCGATAGATACCTTCAACACATGAATTCCCTCTGTTGAAATCCATTAACGACCGGATTCCCAAGCAATTTATTTTCGACAAGAAGTACAAAATCCAGCTGTATGAGGATCACCGATGCGAAGGGCTGTGCCCTGCAGAGGTGCGAATCTTCACGGATGGATCCAAAACAGGTACAGGTACGGGTGCCGGGATCTTCTCGGAAGACCTCAATATACACATAGCCACACCATTGGGGGTCCATAACACGGTGTTCCAGGCCGAGTGCATGGGCATTTCCCTGGCAACTTCGGCGATTATAGCCAGGAAGGTTAAAGACCACTCAATTCGCATACTCTCGGACAGCATGTCCGTACTACAAGCACTAAGCAGCCACACGGTAAACTCGGGGCTGATACACGAGTGCCAGCAAAACCTCAACCAGGTAGGTAATCTCAATAACATAACCATTCAATGGATCAAAGGACACAGCAGTTCCCGAGGCAATGATGCAGCGGATGAACTGGCCAGAAGGGGATCGAGTATGGTAGTCGTGGGACCTGAACCCATGGTGCCACTCCCCTTTGGATACTTACGCAACTTGGTAAGGAAACGCACCAAGGATAAACACTACAAACTATGGAAAGACCATGGTGAATGAAGGCAGGCCAAGGAGGCACTTCCCACAATCGACGGCCGGTTCACGAAACAGGCCCTCCGATTGTCAAAACAACAGCTGCGTACAGTCTTAGCTGCTATAACTGGCCACGGGTCCTTTAACAAACATCTTTTTGTCATAGGTGTTTCGGACAGCCCACTCTGCAGAGCCTGCATGGTGGAGGACAAGACAGCAGTCCATGTGCTTCTAGACTGCCCTGAGGTCGCCACATACAGGGCCAAGTACTTCGATAACCCAGGTACCCTCAGAGAGATCACCAGCAACACCAAGGCGTTGCTGGCCTTTTTCGAGGAGTTAGGGTGGATCGAGTAAGTTCCCACTCGTACACAAAATACACGCTTGGACGTGGAGTTGCGGAAACCAGCCCGTTATACTATACTATACTATTATTATTTTTATTTATTTGAGGAAAGAGGTAGGGTCTTGAACGCCCCTAAGCCACTGCGACCTAAAAGATCTATTGTGACGCCTCTTGCAGCATTACAGCACTTCCCCAAGCTGCAAGTCAATCATAAAGTCGACTATGACCTTGGGGGAGGAGGATTTGATCTCCTGCATTGAGATGACGTGGCCTCCAAGATGCTGGCTTCTGATGTGGTGCACTGCATCACATTCGCATAGGATATGGATGGGCGTCTCATCCTTTTCGCGACAAAACCTGGAAACTGTGGTATCACTGAGGCCCATCCTGTGAAGGTGTTTGTTCAGCTTGCAGTGCCCAGTAAGGGTTCTTGTCAGGATTCTTATCTGATTTTTGTTCAACGAAAGCGCTTCTTTCGTAAACCTTTTTTTGAAGCCCACAAGTAGCGCTTTCGAGTGTTCTTGGCCTGGGGATTTTTCCCAAAGGCTAATACTTTGGTCAGTTCCCCAGTTTTTAAGGTAGGCTGTAGTGGTGCATTTAGGAATGCCACAGATTGGCTCCGGGCCCACATTGGGGCTTTCAGCACCAGCTCTAGCCAGTTCATCAGCGGCTTCGTTGCCCCTAATGCCACAGTGTCCAGGTACCCATCCTAGTGCCACTGAGTTTGCCGCTCCTAGTGAGTTTAATAGCTGGACACACTCCTTTACAAGTTTGGAGTCAATTTCCTCTGAATTTAAGGCTTTTAAAGCAGCCTGGCTGTCAGAGAAGATGAAGATTCGCCTATTAATATAGGTCCTCTGCAGACTTAAACGGACACATCCAATAATGGCAAATAATTCCGCTTGAAACACAGTGGTGTGCTGGCCTAGGTTGGCGAATTTTTTTACCTTTGGCCGCCCACCGTGGAATCCGGCTCCTGCTAGACCCTCTTTTTTTGATCCGTCGGTGAACCAAACAACATCAGTGGACTGAGGCTGGCCTGGCGTGTCGTCCTTCCACTCAGTCCTCTGAGGTATGTATACCCTAAACAGCCTATCAAAGCTGTATTCTTTTAACATTGCATCAGTGGGCATGGCAATGATGTCTTTCTTCATAAGGTTCTCTTGCAGTGCCCTCATGGCAGTCGACTTCCATCTTGTCCTTCCCGCTATTCTGGCCCTTATCATTGCTGCCCTAGCGTCCATTTGCACCTGCACATGCAAAGGAACGAGATTAAGCAGAGCCTCAAGTGCAGCGGTCGGAGTCGATGCAATTGCTCCTGTTGTTATGAGACACGCGAGTCTCTGGAGGCTTGAGAGAGCATCCCTGCAGGTATTCTGATGGGTTTTTCCATGCCATACGACACAGCCATAGGTTATCATGGGCCTTGCTATAGCAGTGTACAGCCACAGCGTTGCCCATGGTCTAAGGCCCCATTTCGAGTTGACCAGTCGGCAGGAAGTTCCCAAAGCAATTTTTGCTTTCCTTGTCACATGTTTAATGTGTGCATTCCACGTGAGTTTTTTGTCTAGGATAATGCCTAGATATTTGACCTCATCCGAAAAGTTGACCGTTTTACCGAAGAGGGTTGGTGGTTTTAAGCCATCCAACTTCCTTTTCTTTGTAAAAGGTACAATGACAGTTTTGTCTGCATTGACCGAAAGTTGGGAGTCTTTGCACCATCTTTCGATTATTCTACAGGCCGTTTGCATCAGATCGGAGATGACTAATTGGCATTTGCCAACGGTAATCACTACCAGATCGTCCGCGTAACCTTGCGTGTAATAGCCTGCCCTATTGAGCTCGCTCAGTAAGCTGTCAACAACTAAAGACCATTCTAGGGGAGACAGGACGCCCCCTTGTGGGCAACCCCTGTTTAGTCTCATCCTTATGGTTGTGTCTAAGAGAGATGTTGACGCTACTCTGTTACGCAACATTGCTTCGATCCAGTAGATGGTCGTTCGGTCAATGTTGCGTTGCTCCATACTTTTTAGTATGCCATTTGTTGAGGTGTTGTCAAATGCCCCCTCTATATCTAAGAAGGCGCACAGAGCAATTTCTTTGTCCTCAACAGCTTTTTCTATGTTATCCACTAAGTCCATCAATGCGGACTCAGTGGACTTGCCTTTCTGATAGGCATGTTGTCTCACGTGCAGGGGTTTGTCTACTAAGTAGGTAGCCCTGATGTGCTGGTTGAGGACCTTCTCCATGGTTTTGAGCATGAAGGAGGTAAGACTAATTGGTCTATAGGACTTGGGCATCGATTTGTCCCTGTCTCCCCCTTTGGGGATAAAGGTGACGGACACCCTAGTCCACGCTGTGGGTATGTAGCCCCAGGCGAAGCTGGTTCGAAAAACCTTCAACAGCGTTGGTAAGATAATATCCAACCCCTTTTGTAGTAAGGCAGGGAAGATATTATCCTCCCCTCCGGTCTTAAAGGGCTTGAAGCTGTTAATGGCCCATTCGATCCGATCGGGTCTAAATATAAGAGAAGCCATCCTCCAGTCTTCTATCCTTGGTCTGTTGCTCCGAGGGTTTTGATTGGTATGGCTTCCGTTACCATTTATTGACACAGAGTCCGGAAAGTGCACTTACTATACTATACTACCTTCAACACAATAAGGGGAACTCCGGGAATGTACTAAGCCTCCGAAGCCCTTCCTGGCTTACGCCTCGCCTAGTGCTAGGCATTGAATATTCTAATGACAGTTTCATGAGCACAAGACAGCCACGGGACAGCGTTTTAAAGAACTAGCTATAATTTCAGTATTTAATTGAATAAAACTCTTGATATTATGACAATGATCACAATCTGTTTCTTTTTAATAATATAATCCTATACTATATACGCGAAAAAGAAAGAGAGAGGTGAAACGAGCTAAACCTGTTGTTAAGCGGTTACCTTTGCCCATAACAACTGCAATACTACATAAGCTGGTGTCTAAATGGTACCGCAAGTCGGTTTGCCAAACTGAGACAAAAAGATGGAAAGTCTCATGTGAGTGTAATTTCACCGGCACCCGTACCCTTCAGACCGAAACACAGCAATGCAAGCATCACTATGTGGCGGAGAAGTAGGTACGGTGGTAGTACTTCCCCAGACGAGCTCTTTCACGAAGGAGCTCTACTACTACTAACATGTATGTATTGTACAATAAAACGCATATTGATGGTGATAAAACCAGTATAAGCAAGCTTGTCTTGTAAGAACTTGACATGCCTACCTACTAAGCCAGTTTCACTAGTAATGGTTTAGCTACCATTGATGCATCGGTTGACTGACGTCAAGTTAGAACTATATTATTCTGTGCTGATGTACTAAAACAACTGCAGAGCTATTCTCTAAGGATAAAGCCTTGCGCGGTTCCTGCAGAGCCGTCTTTAATGGCTAATATAATTCCCCTGTACTGATATCCATGAGGAAATCTAAGATTTAAATAAAATAAAAAACTGAGTATTCCTTTCTTTTCACAGTGGAAGTAACAGGCTACAGTGCAGACAACTGCTCCATATCTTACACGTCGTTCAACAACGAGACTCTGGTCGGATCTGTGATCAGGTCTGCCAGCGTGCTGGTTCTACCTGAAGGTCTACACAGGACTGATACACAGAGCGCTTACTTCTGTGCCAATGGTAAGTCATAAATCATCAAATGATAATGAATAACTCTGTCTCAGAGTGCGAAGTTATTGGTTCAATTTCTTTTACTTGAAATTAATGCTTTACTGTACTTTCACTATTTGTAATAGATTCAAAGAGATCTGCTTTATCACCTGAGACACAAAGTGTAATATTTTAGACATGGTACGCTTCGATATTTTCAGACATTACCACATCGCCGCTGCCATTCAGTGGCTGAAATTATCCTGATTAAAATTTTCCACATGAAACATATCAACTTTATTTCTTCTTCTAGAACACCTAGCAGTATCTTCACGGGGCTCCTGGGAGTGGCAGTGGGTGGCAGCACCTCGTAACCGAGCAGGATTGGTACTAGAACTAAGAGCTCGGGGAGCAGCTCATGTAGCACTGTCAGCTATACGTGAACCTTCCGACGATATGTATCGAGTTGTGTTTGAGAGGACCAGAGTTTGGATTGCTAAAGGAAAACATGGTAAGTCAATGACTTTATGGTTAAATTGATATAATGACCAGAAGTTTCAACGTCCAACTTTTTTGTTGTTTTCGAGTGGAAATCTTCATGAATACCCTTCCTCTGGGGAAGGTGGAGGGGTATGTCAGACTCCTATCGACTAAAATCACACGGTGGCCGTCCTCAGCACAAAATAGAGGAACACCGAGAACATGTAACGACCGCGCCAGTACCCCTCTGGTGCTACGCCATTGGCATGTCCCTGAAGAACGGTGATACCCCACAGCAGTACGTGACCACCACGTGCTGTTGTCCTCCCCAGGGTCACTTAATGGACGTCTCAAGTATCCCACTATTAGCGCCCATGATCTCCAAGGGGGAACCATGTCAATACATGGCCCTTGTTAATCACCTAGTAATTTCAGCCTACACCTATTGGGCGCAAAACTGTCTTAGAAATCTCTTTATAAAATTAGGGCGTTTATAGTATGCTCTGACGATGTAAACCAGGATTTTTACCAAGTGGAAACTAGTCTGTCGTTCAAGAAGCCAAGGCTGTTAGACACATTATGAGTTACTCAGACAAACCAGACAACGGAGTAGGTGTAGTTAAAACCAATTGATATATCCAACGCCACCTATTATCAAATTTTCAGGTTACGACGTCCACCTAGCAAGTGCAGAGCAAACAGAGAGCGATGAGGATTGCTCAGGGGCGGACTCGTGGTGCGCCTGGTGGGTCTGGTGGGAAGGAGGCCGCCTATCTGTAGGAAGAGGCGCCGCTCCGTCGGAGAGGAGACTCCTGGTCTGGCCCTTAGCTCCTGATATGAGGATCAAGTTTGTTGGCTTTAGCGCGCTGTGGGGAGATAAGGCTGATTTTAGGTAAGTTGAGAATATTGCATTGTTTACTTCTCTTGAATAAAACGATACGTTATTTTTGTCAATAAGCAAAGAAAAATAAATAAAAATCGCACCTCTTACAGTGTATACAACAGCAGTGATTAAGGTTGAACGCTTGCCTTCCATGCATGAGGGTCTGAGTTCGAACCCAGCCCGCCACATTGATTTTTTGAATTCATGTACGGATCAGAATTTGAAAACCACTTTCTTTAACGGTGAAGGAAAACATCGTGAGGAAACCTAAACACTTGAGAGTGCTCCGTACAGTTCTCGATGGCGTGTGTAGTCTGCCAACAGGCAGTAGGCTAGCATGGTGGACTAAGGTCTGAATCCTTTTCATTTTGAGGAGAAGCCCGTGCCCAGCAGTGGGACAGTAATGGCACAGAATATCTAATAGTACTATCGTACAGAACGGCCACTCACCGCCCCCCGCCAATTTATGATTCCTCACCCGCACCCCGCATCCACCCACGGCTTGCCAGCAATTGGACTGCAATATTGCAATGGATGTCAATCTCCAGTCGCTATACAAGCACGCCATCTCTGAAAACTACTGAGAAACACTTGGAACTCAGTTGGCATTACGAGCGGCAAGCATCCCTAACTTACACGTGTGTGCGCGTTCGTATACAGACGTGATCTTGTGTATGTAGGTGGTGCTAGCATTTATATTGTATTGAGTGGCCGAGGTGTGTTAATGGGCTGTTTATGTAACTCTTTTCACATTTTCTTCTTTTGTGTACGACAATAAAGTAACATAAGAACATCACTATTACAGAATCTGGAACTTCAACGAAGAAGCTGGCTTCTCCCAAGTACTGGAACTTGGTCTCCCTCATGGCGTAGTCCCTGGATCTGCAAGCGGTACACTCCTTGTATCGGGAGGTCTACATCTACCTCTGTATAATCTTCAAACAGACTCTACTGACCAATGGGCTGAAGTTTGGAGGGACTCACAACTATCAGCTGCTTCAGCTAGTTTGGCACCATTGCTGGCATTGGAACATATACCACATCTGGTTGATGATGCTGAGAGGGAAAGAATTTTGAGGAAGCTACCTGAACAGGTTACTTAATTTATGATTAAAACAAAATCATTTGTAATTTTAATGTAATTTTATAACTTTTTATATTGAAACAACTCCCTAATTCATATATTTGTAATCTAAGAATTGGTCGACTTTTTCTATCCGTGAATATCGTATCGTGTGATGCGGGTATCTGCTGGATGCGGAAAGCGCAGGACCGGTCGTTGTGGCGATGCTTGGGGGAGGCCTATGTCCAGCAGTGGACGTCTTTCGGCTGAAATGATGATGATGATGATGGAATATCGTAGAGAATAATGTATAATTGTTTTTTTAGGTGCAAGTATTGTTATCCTTTCGAAAGAGCGATAACTCCTTCAGTGACCATCCGGGGATGAGCAGTCATTTATCAACCATCAAAATACTAGAAATATTATCAAAAATCCAGTCATACTATCCAGTAGACCCAGATCTACTCCAGTCTATCAAGAAATGGATACAAACGCGACAGAATCCAGATGGATCGTTTACACCTCTGGCTGCAGACAAGGAAGTAGATTACTACCCTGTAGATATAAAGATTTCTAACGGTACAGCGAAAGAGGTTGATGTCAATGAGTATTATTACTATGATAAAGATGGTAACATGACACAAGAAGAAATCGATTGGGAGAGAAGAGTAGAAGTTACTGCAGAAACTTTAGTAGCTTTGCTTGAAGTTGGTGTAGAGAATCAGGTAAGCTACCTACTAAAGTAATAAATTGTATTTCTCTCTTTTTGTCAAGTCATCACGAGCTATACGAAAATAGCTCATGTCAAGATGTCGTTATGGTCAACTCGTGGAGCCTCTCTGACCCCGCACTTCTTCTATCGTGTCGACATGAGCTAAATAATGATAATAGCTCATGCCGTGGGGAAAAGATTGATTAGCCAGTCAGCAGGTTGGTAACGGGGCTGACTGCCCAGGGTGCGCCGGACGATCAATTAAATATCGTCACTCGTGGAGGCTCTTTTAATGCATCCGCACTGTAATTCATCAACCACCACCAACCAATGCCACTAACCACTGCTGTCTACCAATGCTATGTAAACAAAAAATTCTAAATTATTGTGTATTTTTTTCTGTACTTCAGGTTGATGCAGACGTGGCAACGAAATCTCAACATTATTTGGAACAAAACTTACACAACCTGACTTCGCCAGCTGCTCTTGCTGCTTCTGTGCTAGCATTAGTTCTTGCAAGGTATTATAACCTCTAAGTACTTACTACTTAAATATTGGATTCCAAAAGTAAAATTACAATTAAACTTGTCGTCTGACATCGATCATAACTTTTAATTCGTTAAATGCTCCGTGATCTATGTAGTTTTTATTATGGCACCAAGAATGGACCGTTTTTTAGGGTTCCGTAGTCCTACAAGGAACCCTTATAGTTTCGTCATGTCCGTCCATCTGTCCGTCCGTCCGTCTGTCCGTCTGTCCGTCTGTCCGTTTGTCCGTCTATCCGTCTGTCCGTATGTCCGTCTGTCCTAATCCTTTACAGCTTAATAACTTGTACAGTTAAAAACATAAGTAAATGGAATTTTGTTAAAAAATAGTGTAGATATAGATCTCAATTTTAAAAGAATAAAAAAATCTTGGTAACGTATTTTAGGGGTGGCGCCCATACACGTGACATGGGGATGAACATTTTTTTTTTGCTGCACCCCCTCTTGTGGGGTATCATTGAATAGGTCTACTAAAATGAAGGTAATGTTTCATACATCACTTTTTTATCATGTGTACCATCTGCGAAATATAGCCCACCAAAGTGGCTTACAATGTGTCCCCCCCTGCCATTTCCAAACTATGCAACGTAAAGACTTGTAATATTCCACGTTGATAGACTTTTATAAAAACTCTCTTTTAAAATTATTTCCAGTATAATATGATTATAAATTTTTGAGTTATAGTGAGAAAACTGAAAAATACTTAAGACGTCCTAGTTCATAGGTCATTGACCTTAGAGAACAATGATCTTAGCAAATAATGCTCCTTTAGTTACTTTCTATTTAGAAAAATCACAAAAAGAAACTTTGAGCTGTTACATTGATAACACAAAGTAACAGCGCTATTTTAAATTAAAATAGCAATGATTAATATTCGATTTGATTCTTTTGTAATTAGACCAACTTAAGGAACCCTATAATACTGAGCATGGCCCGACATGCTCTTGGCCGGTTTTATTTTTAATTAAATTATTATTTATTTATTAGACAACAAGGAACCACGTGTTAGTAACAAATGACTTAAAACTATGCTAGTGTTTGGTAGTAGGTAGGTATCTGACAACTTGTCTTCAATACTATAACCAATTCAATATAATTAAATCACTTCTGCCTAACCAACACATGCATGAAGTGATTTAGAATTGGCGAATCAAACTTAGATACTAACATCTTCAGGATGCCATTAGGACTTGACTGCGTTCTCTATAAGCGAGGCCGTCTTATTCCTCACTATGGCATAAAAATCACGAACACGCGCCTGAGCAAACATGTTAGAGGCACTACAAAAACGCGGCAGCCCCAAAAGCATCCTAAAGCAGTTATTATGTTGGACCCTTAGGGCATCCAGTGTTTTTTTGGGTTTAGCTGGCCCACAAGCTGCTTGTGTAGAAGGTTTGACAGTAGCTTTAAACAACGTAGTTTTAACTTCCTTACTACAACAAGCAAACCTGCGCATCAGCATATTGCCTCTCACAGCTAGAGCCCTGCGCTCGCGATCGATGTGTAAAATATGTAATTAAAAATCTAAGCGATTCAAAAATCTGTATGACCATAATTTTTTTCAAAAATGACTGGCTTATATACACAAAATAAATATTCGAAATCCTTCAGGAGTCCAATAGTCCCAGAAGCTCTGGTAATCTTAAAGAATGCATCAACAACAGAAGAAGGTGAATTTGGATGGCCAGCGCCGAGGAAAGATGCAGCTGATTGGCTTCTGGAAGAAACGTCTAGGAATATTAAGACTACGTCTTACGGTAAGAAAAATTATGTACCTAATTATCCTTTTCACAAGGCTTACAATTGGACAAACCAATTGAATAACTCCATTAGAGCACTGGATGCGGAAAGCAATCGGTCCTTTGCTTTCCGCATCCAGTGCTCTGTTGTGGCACAACTTGGGAGAGGCCTATGTACAGCAGTGGACTACGATAGGCTGAGTTAATGATACGAGCACAAAAAAGTATTGAGATAATTTTAACATAATAACACCACAGTATAGCATTAAATCAATACATTTATTTTATGTGATATAGGTCTGCTCTTGACCGCAATCTAGATAGCTTTGTCAAGATGTGGTCAACGATGGAGCGAGCAAACCTATTATGTGCCGATTCACTCCAGCTTTAAAGGCGTTAGGGTTGTAAGTGCCCGGAAATACAGATGCCGGCAGTGAATTCCACAACTTGGCTGTGCGCTTTATGAAAGAGTTCTCAAAGCGCTTGGTCCTGATAGTAGGGATTTCTACTAAATGTGGATGATATCCTGCAGTGCGTCGTGTAGTCCGATCTCCAAAGTACCTACAGCCTGCAGAACACTGACAATGAAAGAAACATGAAAAATGTCTGCGAAATATTTAATATTCTACTCACATTTCCTTGACCTGAATCTTATAAAAACTCGAGGATTCTAATGACTGTTACGTATCACTTGAAAACAATCACTTTGAACTTGTTATTCTTGTCCTCAGACCAAAAGAATAAGATAGACAGAACGCGTAGAACTTGCCAATGAAGCCGTAAAGTAATACAAAATGGCAAAGGAGTACTACTATTCCGTCCACAGTGTTTACAAGCCGCAATCTGGAGCATACGTCTAACCCTCAAACTAAAAGAATAAGATTGATTGAATAAGATTGACCGCGGCTTGCGAACACTGTGGGCGGAACAGTAGGTACTGCTTTGCCATTTTGTATTCCTTTTTCTGGCTTCAGTCGCTAGTTCTACGCGCTCCGTCTATCTTATTTTTTTGGTTTGAGTTCTTGTCAAAATCATAATCATCATCATTTCAGTCGAAAGACGTCACCTGCTGGACAGAGGCCTCCCCCAAAGGGGGGGATATGCCATAATCGCCACGCTTGGCAGGCGGATTGGTGATCGCAGTAGGTTGTTGAAATACTCAGAGAACGTTGCTGCCCATTCTCTGGTGAATTCGTTAGTCGCCTTTTACGACACCCATGAGAAGAGAGGGTGGTGCTATTCTTTACGTCTGGCACCACACGGAACAAAAATCATAATGCTTGTAAAGCGTTGTTTCAGAAAAAGCAGTATTTAGTTTAAATTTGTGCGAACGGGTTAAGGAAGTAGGTACGTGCGTTCAGCTGATAGCAAAGAAATTGACTGGCCTAGCCGCGGTGCGTGGCGGGTGGCGCGACTGCGCGAGCGACGAACCGCCCGCTTGCCACGCGCCCCTCCATTTCCCCTTGAGAAATAAAAGCACACCTATAGCTACGCACATACCTACCTAACCGCACTCCACGTTTTATTAAAATTCCGAAGAAATTTCAAACAATTACAAAATAATCCTTACAGATACATAAACAACAATAACGTTAAGTTAACGCGTCGCCTAGAATGCTGACATGCAATAAAATTCTGATCTTACAGAAGCAGTAACGATGGAGCAATACGTGGCCGGAGTGCGCGTCCTGCTCACCGCGTGCGCTCGCGGCGCGCTGGCCGAGGGCGAGGCGGCCGCGCGCTTCCTGTACTACCGCGCCTCCACACTGCAGCGACACCCCAGCCTAGCGTACAGTGCCACTAAGGCAGCGGCTCAGTATGCTGCCCTGGCTCATGACAGGTGTGTATAGAGTATACCATATCGGCTTAAGACGCTGACAACAGCCACTTTTCCGGGCACTTATAACCCTAACGCCTTTAAAGCTGGAGTGAATCGGCACCTAATAGGTTTGCTCGCTCCATCGTCGACCACATCCTGACAAAGCTGTCGAGATTGTGGTCAAGAGCAGATCTATACATCATAAAAAACAAAAAACCCAAATAGGCTTCTTTTAAAAACGTTTTTAGCTGTATCTATTTAGTTTGTGGCAGTGAAAAAATTATATGTTAATTTTGATCGTATTTTCTGAAACTGTATTGTGCCCAAAACACGTTTTCTTGAAGTTTTCTCGATACAAAAGAATTGTAAACTAACATCTTAAAACATGCTTTAAAGCAAACAATCTCTATTATTTACTAAATAAAATAAATAAAACAAACTGCAAAGTTAGTCGAGTCGGTTAAGAAACACTGTTTCTTAATAAGATATCGCTGACGTCACCCAAAGATGTACCAAGTGGATGAGAATTTCGTTTCCACGAGCAGTGTTAAAACACTGGCGGCTAAAGCACTGGCGTACTGAGCCAGGAGTCGCAGGTTCGAATCCTGCTCGTGAGCGATTTTTTCTATCCACAATTTAAATCGTTAAAATAAATAAAATTAAGAAAACATTTGAGAAAGACAACAGCCTAAACATTTGTTGTTTCTGTTTTTCAAATAATCTTTTAGTTTTTATTAAAGGCCGCAGAGGCCTGTTTTTTTAGGTGTTGTCAGCCTCTTAACACCGACTCGGCTCAAAGTAAAGCATTAAAATGCAAGCTTTATACCGTGTCACGTACAGTAAACATTCAGGGTGCTGGTGGGGCTGCCGAGGTACTGCAGCGCATCACAGATGTTTGCGGACGCGCGAACTGACGACTTTTTTGCAATCATGCGCAAACGCTCCGCTTCTGTTCTGCGCAGGGTGCGCGACAGCCCCAACAGCATCTTGAATACCATAAAGGACAGGTGGGACGCCCCCATACTGCAGCATTGGTTACGCTTACACGCCCCAGTGGCATAGATAAGCTACGTAGGTATTTTAATTAAATTAAATTCGAAATTTGTAATTTACTAACATTAGGTTGTAAGGGCAATGTTTACTAACAAAATGGATACAAATCTGAAATAAATGATTTATTATATTATATTATTTAGCTTGTTGACAGTACATTTTGATGGCTCTGACGCTAAACTGAGTTGGAGTTGAGTCGGAATTGAGTCGATATAGTGTGCGAGGTCTTTCATCTATTTAGATGACAACAGTATCAAATCCTAATCCGAAAGCAAGGTAATGGAAGTGGTGCAACGCAGCTACAACATTGGGTAAAGCAATGGTCTCATCACCATGGTATAACAACACCAGTGGCCTTACTCTTGAAAATAATTCCAATATCAATCCAATACCAATGTCAAAAAGTGATAAGAATTAATGGGTATTCTTGATTAAAAATATACATAATACACAATTTTAATTCTAAAAAGTTTTAATTAATTCTAAAAACATTGAATTTAAAAACCAATTAATTACAAATTTTTCATTTAAAAGTACGAATTGACATTAATCTAATGCCAATAGATCGGAATTATTTTCAAGAGTAAGGCAGCTGGTAGTCTCTTCCCGTGACAGCTAGGTCACGTGATTGCCTCCGTACTACGTCATCGGCCGTGGAGCCAATAGCGGGCTGTTAGCGTGACATATCGCACCCCCAGAACAATACTGCACTAAGTCAAAATAGCTCATTTTTCAGAATCGACGAAAAACCGTTATCTCATGTTACGTCAAAGTTATTGCAAATGTTTTGAACATTGCATGTGAAGAATCCAATGCGTATCAACATTATGTAGTTCAGTCGATTCAAAACGCGTTAATAAAGCCAAATAATGCATTTTTTTACTTAATTCACTGTTGTGAAATGACTGAACAAAATAAAAAACAATTATTTCGAGTTACGTGCTTTTTACTGATTGATTCTGAAATAATGCACTATTATTCTACTGTTTTTTACTGAGATTCAATATACAATAACGGCCTAATTTATCACTTGAGAAGTATTCTCTTGTAGTTTGAGTTCTTAGGTAATGATACTCTATTCTAGGAACAGAATTTATGAAATTAGTCACACTATCTTTTATTTCAGAGTCTATTTTGCGGTGATTGGCGTGCATCAGATTTCATAAAACCACTATCTGTTTTCTTTGAAACCGCCGTCTTAATATCATAATTTCAGCCGGAAGACGTCCACTGCTGAACATAGGCCTCCCCAAGCATCGCCACAACGACCGGTCCTACGCTTTATGCATCCAGCGAATTCCCGCGACCTTCACCAGGACGTCAGTTCACCTTGTGGGGGCCTACCCATGATGCGCTTTCCAGTACGCGGTCGCCACTCCAGAACTTCATAGCCCCATCGGTCATCGGTTCTGTGAGCAATGTGCCCTGCCCACTACCACTTAAGTTTGGCAATTCTTCGGGCTATGTCGGTTACCTTCGTACTCCTGCAATCTCCTCACTTCTGATTCGATCACGCAGAGACACTCCGAGCATAGCCCTCTCCCTTTGAGTGACTTTGAGCATTCTTATCAGGCCCATTGTGAGCAACCACGTTTCAGTGCCGTAAGTAAATACTGGCAATACACACTGATCAAAGACTTTCGTCTTGAGACACTGCGGTATTTTGAACGAGAAGATATTGCGTAGCTTCCCGAACGCTGCCCAACTGGGTTGGATTCGACAATTGACCTCTTTCTCGAAGTTGGACCTACCTACCTAACTGGACAGTTTGTCCTATGTGTTTTTTCGGTAATCGTCAACAACTTCGAGTGTAGATTCTCTTATGTTTAAGAAAGCAATTCGACATAACCTTTGTCTTGTCCATGTTCTTTTAAGACCTACTTAATATCATATCTATCACAGATTTTCAGAGTAGCCTTAAAAACTCTTTACATGCCCTAATCCTGTTGTTATTTATTTCAAAATAGTAATCCGGATTTGACACTCAGCGATCAGTTTTGTAAGGTTTGTTAAAGAAACATACGCTTTTAGCGCTGACGTCACCCAAAGACGTACAGTGGAGGATAATTTCGATACCACGAGCAGTGTTCACGGTAGCTTAGTGGCTAAAGCACTGGCGTACTGAGCCAGGAGTCGCAGGTTCGAATCCTGTTCGTGAGCGATTTTTTCTTTCCACAATTTATATCTTTAGAATTCGCTTCGCATGCGTAAAATGCGTTAAAATAATAAAATAATTTTCTTAGCAATCTTACACTTCTAGCCAGCAGGATTTCATGGAGCAGTATCAATGGCAGAGGAAGTTGATGGTGCGTTTGTCGGAGTAGAATTGGAATCTCCTTGAGTATTCGCTGTAGAATGACCCGCTCTATTAGATTCTTTATCAGATGAACTACTTGAGCTGCTGGAGCTTGACGATGGCGAGCTGGAGTCTGACGAGGAGTTCGAAGAGGAAGAAGAAGATAATCTTCTAGGGATTAAAAGAGGCCAAGGTATTTGTTTAAAAGGCAGAAAAAGTGTATCAGAGTAAAATGTTCTTCATCGGCTGATGCTGTCAACGCTGATCTTTCATCGGTTGATGCTACAATAGTTATCCTTTTCCACGCTGTTTTGTTGAACAGAAGGTCAGGTTTCTACTGTGGTTGCTTGCATTGCCTTTTTAATTAACAGGAGACCACAACCCCTCATCATCTGCCAAATAACAATTACAAATTTTTCAAATTCAACAATAGTGCATTATCTCAAAAAAAGATGATTAATCTTCTTGTAAATAAAGAACAACATAAATTGTAAATACATTTCTTTTAAATATAATTCAAGTAACAGTTCTGCGTAAAAAAAATATATTTATTATGTTTTTTTAATAAAATTAGGACATCATTTATATTTACCATCAATAGTGCATCATTTCACAGATATTCACCTTTTACGAACAACACTGAACCATTTTGGAATAATCCAAAAAATCTGACATACCTTCGTCAACAACAGAGTACTATTTCGAAATAATATCAAATACGTTGTATAAGCACAGTCACCAATACTGAATTAAAACTAAATAATTCGGAGTAATTTTCGTACTACATTCAACAACAGTGCATTATCACAAAATAATTCACTGTTGCGTAAAGGGTATGGTGCTGTTCTCTAAGGCGGACAAGTTGCATCTAGAAATAGTTTTGTGTTCGTGGTATGATTCTGGCAGCGCGTCTTCACCAATAGAGAGTTAGCGTGCCATCTGTAGGACATTTTTGTAAATAGAAATACGCCTGTCTTCGTGGTATGCGCGGCAAATTTTTGGCTATTCTTCCATAGACATAACTCAATTTTGAGATTTTTCGACATAATACAGTGTTGTTCTGGGTGTGCGATATGTCAGTTTGATGTGCTGCCACTTTATGAAAATAAATTACACGAGCAAAATGCATTTTTTCATTTACTTGCTTCTATAAAGAATCACTTTTGAACTAGTAATTTTATACAGTTTCCTTTAATAACTAGCTAGATGAATAACACGAGATAACAAATATTTAGGCTAGTTAGGAATTTATTTTATATTAATTATGAACAAAAATCTCCTTAAGTATATTGAAGATATCAATCAACGGCAACACTGATCGTGACGTAGCTTGGAGGCATCGCGTTGTCATTGCGGGAAGAGAATACCTGGTGAAACATCTTATCATACCATGGGCGAAACTTGTCAGCTTCGGACATGAGAGTGGGTTAACTAACAGTACCAGACTTAGTTTTGAAGATCATTTCGCAAGCTGCATAATGCAACTGACCTGACAAATTATATGTACGAATTGTGGGAAGGCTTCGGTAGGTTTTTTTTTATTCTGGCATTTTTCGTCATCCCTATAGCGTGAACTGACCAACAGACTTGCGCTTTCCCTCCTTCAGCAGTAAAAAGACCAGAGATCTAAGCAACCTGGAGTCGTTCATACGCATCAACTCAGCCTATCGCAGTCCACTGCTGGACATAGGCCTCTCCCAAGTTGCGCCACAACGCTCGGTCCTCTGCCTTCCGCATCCAGTCCCCCCCAGCCACGTTCTATAGGTCGTCGGTCCACCTGGCAGGGGGGCGCCCTACGCTGCGTTTGCCGATTCGCGGTCTCCACTCAAGGACTCGTCTGCTCCAACGGCCATCGGTCCTTCGACAGACATGGCCAGCCCACTGCCACTTCAGCTTACTGATCCTACAAGCTATGTCGGTCACTCCGGTTCTTCTCCAGATAATCTCGTTACGGATTTTATCCTTCAAAAAAACTCAAAGCATAGCTCGCTCCATAGCTCGCTGAGCGACTTTGAATTTGTGGACTAGCCCAACTGTCAGTGTCCACGTCTCGGCACCGTAAGTCATGACTGGCAGGACGCACTGGTTGAAGACCTTTGTCTTCAAATTTTGCGGTATAGGTGACGAGAAGACTCGGCGAAGTATATAACGTTCATACGCATGTTCATGTTTAATAATAGGATGCACTAGGATGGTTGGGATAGCTGATGAAATATGCTTGTCTTTTGCACAGCTGCAGTTTTTAATAGTAATACGACATCTGTCCTACTAAGTATCATATAACAACAGTTTGTACTTATTCTTATCTGTCCTCTATTTCAGGCATCGAGCTCTCACAGTATCGCTCGCTACAGCCGGTATGGAGTTAACAGACACTATTGAACTCCGTGCCCGCACTCCACCGCGACCGCTGCAGCTTCCCGGTCTGCCTACTAAAGTGTTCGTGTATGCGACTGGCGCTGGATGTGCTACTGTTCAGGTATTACCTTACTTTCTATAAGAATTGTTATAATTAATTCTTAACTGAAAAGCCTATCAAAAACTATGTCACAGTGTGTGTGTGTACATGAGTGAAGCGTACGTGTGAAGCACATGTTCCCTGGCACCGATGATTTCTCACGAGTATCCGACGAGAACCTTAATTCGTCGCGCGCTTGTAAGATTTGTCTTCTGCCCACACAGGAAGATTATAAAAGGTTGAAAGACGAGCTTTTCAACGGGTGGGAAGATGTCGCCGCCAGCGCCTTACGTTCTTACAAGAGCAATGTGTTGTAGTATCTCAAATAATATAATTTTGTCAGGCGCTTACATTATGATGGTGGTAGTAAATAAAGTTAGAAAATTATCAAAATTCACTTGTTCTTTGTCCGATCAGTCGAGAACGTTGTCCTCTGAAAATAATTGAAATTATACCTTTATAATTCGAGTAATCAGCGTTTTATTCAAGAAGAAGAATTACTCCTTGTGTCTGAACAGACATAAAATACAGTGGTATATAGTGTACAATCTTATTTATATTATAAACTAGCCTATGCCCGCGGCTTCGCCCGCATGGATGTCGTTTATCGCGCATCCCTCGGAAACTGTTCATCTTTCCTAGATAAAAAGTAGCATATATGTCAATCAGGGTTAAGTTCTACCTGTATGTCAAATTTCACCCAAATCCGTTTAGCCCTTACAGCGTGATTGAGTAACAAACATCCAAACATCTTCACAAACTTTCACATTTTTAGGGTTCCGAAGTCCTACAAGGAACCCTTATAGTTTCGTCATGTCCGTCCGTCTGTCCGTCTGTCCGTCTGTCCGTCGGTCCGTCTGTCCGTCTGTCCGTCTCTCCGTCTGTCCTAATCCTTTACAGCTTAATAACTTCTACAGTTATAAACATAAGTAAATAATATTTTGTTAAAAAATAGAATAGATATAGATCTCAATTTTAAAAGAATAAAAATATCATGATTACGTATTTTAGGGGTGGCGCCCATACATGTGAAAAGGGGATGAAAATATTTTTTTCGCTGCACACCCTTGAATAGGTCTACTAAAATGAAGGTAATGTTTCATACATCACTTTTTTATCAGGTGTATCATCTGCGAAATATAGCCTGCCAAAGTGGCTTGCAATGTGTTCCCCCCCCCTGCCATTTCTAAACTATGCAATGTAGAAGCTTGTAATCTTCCACATTGATAGACCTTTGTAAAAACTCTCTTTTAAAATTATTTCGAGCATATTGTGATTATAATTTTTTGAGTTAAGTATAGAGAGAAAACTGAAAATTACTTAAAACGTCCTAGTTCAAAGTTCATTGACCTAAGAGAAAAATTATCATAGCAAATAATGCTCCTTTAGCTACTTTCTATTTGAAAAAATCACAAAAAGTTACTTTGTGTTATGTTGACGACACACTTCTTAAATTTGGCGCCATCTAGCGGCGTCTAACAACACTCTCTGAGTCGCCAATGCTGCCGTCAAGTGCCGTCTATTGCATTTGGCACTGTATAGCGCCATCTAGCGGCTACTGACAACCTTCTCTGAGTCGCCAATGCTGCCGTCTATTGCAAAAACTAAAATAGCCATGATTAATATTCGATTTGATTTGTTTGTAACACCTACTTATGGAACCCTATAATACTGAGCATGGCCCGACATGCTCTTGGTCGGTTTTATAATATTAATTGTAGGGGGCTAAGGTATGTTTGTTTTTTTTTTTTGTTTTTTTGTTTGTTTATCTATATAATTTTGAAACGACTGAATGGTTTTGGATGAAATTTGGCACACAGACTGAACATGTCCTGGATTAACACGAAGTACTTTCGAAAATCATGGATCCTAAGCTCAAAACAGTTTAACTGCCTGTTATCATTTACTTGCCTCGTCTAGAACATCAAATTTGTTTATTTCAGAAAGTGTTTAGGTACCTATAATATTGCTAAGTAAGACATTATGTTAACATGTAACGAAATTCCTTATTATTTATCTCATTTAAATACTCAATTCTAATTTTTTCAGGGAACAATAACTTACTCCACGTACACGCCAAAACCTGAGAACGCTTTGTTGAACATCCAAGCTGCTATTATTGAGGAGATCCGTCCTGAGAGGAGTAGCATCGAAGACCTGCAAGGCAATCTGCCTACATTGATTATAAAGACATGTTTCAAGTAAGTTTCAATGTATTTATTTTATCAAGCAAATATTAATTGTGCCACATAACTTGCCATAAATACAAACCAACATAACATAACACATAACATCACGCCTGTATTTACCCGAAGGGGTAGGCAGAGGTGTAATAGTACACCCACATTTCGCCAGATACGTTATAGTCCCATGTAATAGCGGGCGAGCCTATTGCCATTGGCCGGGCCCAAATCCAGACTCCGGGCTGCTACTGAGAATTTCCCAATGAAAAAATCCAATGACACTTTATCCGACCCGGAAATCGAACCCAAGGCTCCACGCTCAGTAGTCGCGCTTGCAACCACTAGACCAACAAGGCAGTCAAACCAAGCCAGATGAAAATGAAGGAAATGCCAATATTTATCATACTGACCCCCAAATACTCATACGACACTTTTAGACGTTCTTAAAAGCCTTTCTGTCGCTTTAATGCACCTTAGAGTGACAATGTTATGACAGCGCTT
This sequence comes from Asteroscopus sphinx, assembly GCA_949699075.1. Lineage (NCBI taxonomy): Eukaryota > Metazoa > Arthropoda > Insecta > Lepidoptera > Noctuidae > Asteroscopus > Asteroscopus sphinx. Next base: position 22,966,805 of record OX453013.1, read on the forward strand.
AATATTGAGTTTCGTTTGAGTATTTGGGGATCAATTTACAATATTTTTTTAAGAGATATAAAAAATATACTATTACTATTCCAGATGGAAAGGCAAAGAGCGTTCGGGCATTCTTCGGCTAGAATCTTCACTGTTCTCAGGCTACGAGCTACATTCGGTAAACCCTGTTGTATTAGATGGCGCCACTTTCGCTGACTTACATTATGGGTCAAGAGGAGAGTCTGTGTGGTTTGTTTTTGCTAACGTAAGTATAAAACTATATTATGCAACCTTATTCTTAGTTTATACTTTAGTATTAAGAAGTAAGGCCCGTATTACAGAAGCTTCCTCAAGTACAGTTTAAACTCCAATCACCTGATCACTACTTAAGGATAGAATCGTTACTTGAGTATCGGTCTTATTCCAGAACGGTAATTATAAACTTTAATTCAACAACATAACACACGAATTTGACCTGAAATTGAATAGAAGTCTCTACTCAAGTGTAGTCTGGATCACACTAGAGTGATTACAGATCAAAACTCTGCTCAAATACCAAAACAGGTGAAATTATAAAATAAAGCTAAACTCAGCTGAACTGTGATCAATAAATCTCTGCTTGAGGAACGTTCTAAAATCAAAGCTCAACTCAAAACTAGTTTTAAACAGAGATCAATGCTTGAGTATCGTCCTGTAATACGGGCCTAAGAGGTTTACCTCTTATTAGTACTCAAAATCACGAACAATCTTTACTATGGGACCAATCCGGAAATTGCGAAAAAAACAGCTGATCCCTACATTATGTCGATTTATGTGAACACAAAATATAGGGATCAGCTGTTATTTTTTACGCGATTTCTGGGTTTGTCCTATAGTAAAAGTGGTTCATGATGATGAGTACATGACCCCTTTGTGAGGTTTATAATAAACTAAGAATAAGGTTGTAGAACTAGGTATATTATAATAATATATATTCCAGTTGTAATTTAAGATTATACTTTCATAATTATTATTTGCTTACAGATCAGCTCCACTTGCCCAGTCTGCGTGACTTACGAAGTGCGCTCCAAATTCGTCATCACGAGCTTACGACCAGCATTTGCCAAGATCTATCCTTCAACGCGACCAGACCTGGCCGTCGAAACATTCTTCCATGCCAGACCTGGTAGCCCACTCCTTCGAGGAATCACTGACGACGACTTTATTACATGGTTTGATAAAACGGAACTAGCAAGTCTCAAAACAAATGCAAATATTGACAATATCTGTGAGTGTGGACGCATTTGCAGCAGAGATTACGAATTTAGGAAGAACAATAACGATCATACTGAGGGCACTACAGAAAATGTTGAAACTACTATAACAGAAAGTACTACAGTAACAGAAAGTACTACAGTAACAGAAAGTACTACAGTAACGACTACAGAAGCTTTGACAGCTGAAGATACGACAACAACTGAAGCTAGTACTTCAAATAGTACAACTGAAGTTTCTACTACTACTACTACTTCTCAAGATACTACAATAATTGATGAAACCACATCAGATAGTTCTCTTACAATTAAAATCGAAAGCATTGATGACCCAATAATAATTCCAACTGTAACTTACATAAATTCAACTGAGATCCAAGATATTAATAATAATTTAGTGCCAAAAATCAATGGAGAGCTAATAGTCCCAAAATCAATATTGCCTAAGATTCTAAAGAAAGATGAAATTAAGAAAAAACCATTTCCTAGGAGAAAAGGTACACTTAAAGCGACTTATGGTGACAAACATGATAAATTATTTTTAAAGTTAAAAGAACTTGGAAGCACTGTTTCTGCTACTACTACAATGATTACTTCGGAGTCTGTTTCTACTACTACAGAGAGTAAAGTAATCCTTAGCAAAGATAATTATTTTACAGTAATCCTTAGCAAAGATAATAATATTACTAACAAAACACCAGTTTCAACTCACACAGAATTTGAAAAATCTCTGCACAAAGTCGCTCTTGAAAAAACGGATGTTGCAATGCGTTTTCTTCCAGTAGTCATGGTGGTTAATGAAACACATATTCCAAATAAGATGGTTAGTAGTAATAGCAGTAGTCCAGTAATAAATGTAACGAAAGGATACAATAACACTACTATAATAACAAAAAACACACCAGTTCCAATTACTCACAACGATATTACAACAGGAAACCCGATTAAAACTATTATGCCAGTGTCTTTTCTTCACTCAGAAACTGTGCCGCATACAATCACAACAATCACTAATAATAATATCAAATCAATACACTATAGAACAAAGAAACCTAAAGCTATTACTCAAATCAAGAAACCTTTAATTAACGCAATTCATAATAATGGTACAAAATATAACAAAACTGAAGATGTTGATTCTGATATCATAAACAAAACGAAAAAGAAAGCAATTATTCCTCAAAAGTATAACGCTAAAACAATGAAATCAATAAACAAAGAGATACACAAAATACCGCCAACACCAATTTCTGAAACTTCAAAAACGTTGTCGGAAGCTCTTAAATACGATATTGCCCCTGAAAATAAGGGTGGCTTCGAAATATTAGACAAGAACAATCTATGGGAGCTACTCAAAGAAGGCTCTGATAATGATCCTTCTAAAATGGAGGAAAAACTACATGTTCATAATAGATTAAATATTTTAGGACACAATATGTCTAATATAGATGATAACCGATCATTATAAACTTTATTGTTATATAATGTTTAAGATACAAAGACTTCAGTATAAATATTTTTGTAACACAGTATGCCACTTGAAACCTGTAATTCATCTCAAAGATAGGTTTTGCGGGAAGTGTATGATTTTGAAAAAGAAGATCTTTTGAGTATTTTTAAAGACAAACTAACCCTGAAAATTTACAAGATCTCACGACACAGGGTATCCTAGTGTGAGGTTCAGTGCCATATGTAATCAATTGTAACACTTTTTCTTAAAATTAAATAAATTATTAAATTATTATTATTATCTGTAAGGTAGGTATTCCAAGTTTTTCCCTTTCTTTAATCAATCTATTCATTTCATATTTTCTCATACAAAACAATGCACCCTCCGGAACACCTATCTTTGTCTACAATCAAATTGTTGATAATCTCGACACGATTCCTAAAGCACATTTTATTGTTGATTGTTAGAATGTATTGCACTCATCTGAATGATTTGTGTGAACGATTGTGTGAGCTGTAAATATTAAGTGTAAGCTAAAATTATTGACTAAGTAAAGCGCTGTGACCTATTCTATTGTGTCTGTATGAGTGTTTTATTTGCTCAAAAGCAATGTTTTTGTTTCTCTGACTTCAGAAATGTAGCTTAAGTATTTACCGGCTTCCTAGTATCGAATGGTATGTAAACAGTAGATTAAAGTAAGTTAATCTGAGCCTATCTTTATTAGTCTGGATTTCTGCTTCAATTTAGATGCTATCTTAGCTTTAGGAGAGCTAGATAATGCTGTGTTTAGTACCCTCTTGGGCTGCCTCTCTAAGCGTTAACTTCCATTACTTTTTAGATCGAACAAATCGTCCAAAAATCAAAGTAGAATAACTTTGTTGATAACATCTTTATATTGAAATGACACTCTAAACCACAAGAGTAATTAAAACTAAAAAATTAATCGTTTATGTTCCTCCCTTACTAAAGAATAGCTGTATTTTTTTGAGAGAAAGCAGTCGATGTCCCATTTTTTCTGAGTATTTCTGATTCCTAGGCGTATAAAATTTTAAAGGTAGCCCTAATATTATTAGTATAGTGACTCCTGATTTTTCTAATGTAAATAGAATCTCTACTTGCCAAAGTAATCGTTTACCCCCTAGTATAAATAGTGGTACTAGTTTCTTAGATATGTAATTGTAATGCTAATGCCCCAGAATTTCCATCCGTCTATCGTCTTCTGTATCTATTGTATGTAAAATGTAGTTCTAGTAACTGTCTAGATGTTTTTATGTTGTGTCTAGGAATTGTGAATCAATAACTTGTTTGAAATTTTATTCTTCTCAACCTTTCATTCATGGTATAATATATAATATTATTGTACCATGCTCTCATTGATGTCTTTGAAGGTTATTTTCTTTTGTGTAGTGACATCTTTTGGAAACTAAAAGCACTTTTACTGAGTCTATGATGTTACTGACTTCATGTGACTATTTGTAGATGGCACTGCTATAACCTATTAAAAATTAAGTTTTCTGGGTAATATATCGCCACTTCAGCGATCTTCATCAATTTTTATGACATTATTTTCAAGCTCGGTACCTAACAGGAAATTAAAGATTCGCAATTCCATATTCCTGTAGTACTTTAGATCTCAATTTTGTATGAATGTATGCATGAACTGATCTTACCTGATAATTTATCTAGTACTTACCTCCTATTCTTAAACTATAGCGTCAACATTAAGACTATTTAACTGAATGGCTTTAGATAGGTCTGGAATAACATTATGTGTCTTTTTTTTTCGCTTCCTAATTTTCGAAGGACCTACTCCTACTCATATTCTGTATTCTTCTTATGTTACATTATCGCTAAATTAATTAAAATAGTATCGACTTGTTTCCTATGTACCTTTTTATTGTAAATATAAGATAAAATTCCACGTATAGGTTTTTTTAATGAATATTTGAAGAAAATATGTGAGGCGTTGCACCCGTGCGTTCCTGAAAGCGACCCAGGTGTCTCTTATTAGAATTACAGCCAAATGTATAGTACTACCCCTTATTCATAAATGCTGTCTAGATTTTTAAAGCACGGCCTTTCGTTGTTTTGCTACCTACATCTATTGAAGTTATAACTACAAAGACAGCAAAAGTTCTGTTACGGATTCATTAAAATTTCTTCAACACAAAGAATTTGGATTTAGGTATCATTACTGCAAACTTTATCATACGGTATAATTTTTACAAGTAGATGAATTTGATAGAAAATCTGAGTAAACACTTTGGGTACACCCAAATCGAGATAACTTTGAATAAGATGACATGCTACGCAGGAACTCAACTAGATGGGTTATTTAGTCTGAAGTTAAGACTTTTAAGCACTTCATTAGCGTCTTATAAAGCCAAGTTTTTATGATTAAGGGGGGCTTAAAATTTATTAAGCACGATTTAAATGTATAAATGTAAGGTTGTATGATAAATAGGTGCTTGTGCGGTGAATAAACGTCAATTTTTCGATATTATGTATAAAAAGATCTCATTCGGATGGTATAAGGTTAGTTTTAAATGTTTGTGCTTAAAGAGTAAGCTAGTCTTTCATTAAGTAAATACCTCGATGTACTGAAATATAGTTTATAGGGACGAATAAATAATAATACATAAAATTGTGTTTTATTCATCTCTGAACTTCTTAACCGCAGCATTATCATCATCTATGCTATCAGCCTCCTTGTGCTACAACGCGGTTACCGTGAGATTTCCGGTTCGAGTCCCAGATCAAGCAAAGTCTTATCAATAGATTTTTTGGAAAAAATAATAAGCTTAAGTTTATTGTGTACGATGACAAAATTGCAATCCATTCGTCAAAAAAAGTGACGGGTAATATTGGTATTTGCGAATTATTGGTCTGCTAATTGATGTACCAAACGCATCTAAAAATGTCTGTATAACTTTTTGAAAAAAGGAGATTTTAATACTCGTAGCCTAGGAAACGCTCGATGCAATAGGAATAGTGACCACAGAGTTTTCTTACGCCGCGTGCCGTGCCACCTATCCCTTCTGGTAGGGATAAGTGGAATGAAATTCCAACTATCCCTACCAGTCGGTGACCGGGGGAAATAATTGGACAAAACAGTTCCGCCTGTCCCTACTGGTAGGGATATTTGGAAAATCGTTCCATCTATACCTACCAGTGGAAATACATTAGTAGTAGGGATAGATATAACTTCAGGGTCCACTTATTCCTACTGGTAGGGATAGATGGAATGATTTTCAAAATATCCCTACCAGTGGGGATATCTTGGTATGGATAGATGGAACAGCCGCCTGTGACGTTGTTCATCACGGCCTGCATTTCTAAGCTTCTTCACCGCCCCACGTGTGCTGGAATTTACTGCAAACAGCTTGTGCCATGGTTATAAGATTACCTAGTCATTCAAATAAAATGAAACGATTCGGCAGCTGCCTCTTCGTCTTGGCAGGAAATTAATTCACCATTGACAATGTCTGTTTTGCGACAGCGCCATTTAAATATAAAATAAATAAATATTTTAGGGACATTCATATTTTACACAGCACCATATAGTCCCAAACTAAGCAGAGCTTGTACATACTATGGGCACAGAATACCTAATAGTACTACGTACAGAACGGCTACTCACCGCCCCCCGCCAATTTAAGATTATTCACCCGCGCCCCGCACCCGTCTGCGGTTTGCCAGCAATTGGACTGCAAGATTGCAATGAATGTCAATCGCTAGTCATTATACAAGCACGCCATTTCTGAGAATTACTGAGAAGCGCTTGGAACCCAGTGGCCAGTCAGCATTACGAGCGGTGAGCATCCCTAACCTACACGTGTGAGTGTGTTCGTATACAGACGTAATCTTGTGTATGTAGGTGGTGCTAGCATTTATATTGTATTGAGTGTCCGAGGTGTGCTATGGGTACTAGACAATGGATATAATACTTATATAAGTACTTTTTTCTTGTAAATACATACTTATAATACATAAGGAACACCCAGACCAACAGAAACCCTTATGTTCATAACATAAACATTTGCGTGCTGTGGAATCGAATCCACAACCTCGTGATCAGCGGTCCGACACTCGAACCACGACCACCACCACCATAGACGTCGTCAAAATCAAGTCAATTGTTATTGTGTTTATTGTTGTGTAGGTATTATTATAGAGCAGAGAATACTTTAATGGCTAACATTCATCATCATTAACTGCATTATCGTAGTCCACAGCTGGACATAGGCCTCTCCCAACCTGCGGCACAACACTCGGTCCTCCGCCTTCCTCATTCAGTCCACCCTAACTACCTTCTTCAGGTCGTCGGTCCACCTCGCTGGGGGGCCTCCTGCCTCCTACCCTGATTTTTCAGATTCGCGATTTCTCAAGGACTTGTCTGCTCGTTAGCTGTTGAGCCATCAGTCCTTCGACAGACATGGCCAGCCCACTGCCACTTCACCTTGATAATCCTGCAAGCTATTTCAGCTACTCTGGTTCTTCTCTGGATAATCTCATTACGGATCTTATCCTTTATAGAAACTCCAAGCATAGCTCGCTCCATAGCTCGCTGTGTGACCTTAAATTTGTGGACTAGCCCAACCGTCAGTGTCCACGTCTCGGCACCGTAGGTCATGACAGGCATCGCACTGGTTGAAGACCTTCGTCTTCAAATGTTGTGGTATAAGTAAGCAGAAGACTCGGCGAAGTTTACCAAATGCTGACCAGCCCAACTGTATACGTCTGTCGGCTTCTTTCTCGAAATTGTGTCTACCAAGTTGATAAACCTGACTAAGATAGACGTATTCCTACGTAACTTCGAACGCCATCCCTTCGACGAATATTGGCATCGGCACTAGGCACGACATACATATTGAACACATTCTGATACAACCTTATATTTAAAACAATAATTTGATGATATTAATTACCTACCTACACAATGACTGATTAGACAGGTACAGGTTGTAATGTATAATTTGTAATATGTAATGAGTAATGTGTAATTTAAACTGACAGATTTAAATGAACGTAGGTGAGTAATAGTAGTCCAAATACTTCGAAGAAGCCTGCCTTTTCTTGAATACCTACATACGTCAAGTCAGCAGAACTTTAAAGCATTCGTGCAAAGTTTTTAAAAGTTATTACTTACTTTATTTAATACATCACTCACGGACGCGTTTCGAGTAGAATGTAGCTTACGAGTAAGTTATTCAACGTTAGGTCCGTTACGTCCTCCGTACTCTGGTCTGGTCTGGTCTGGTCTGGTCTGGTCTGGTCTGGTGTTCGTGGTCTGGCACTCAGCTTCTTTGTCGGTGAGTTTGCCTGCCCTGTGTGGCATCGCTCCACCCACGCAAAAGATGTTGATGTTGCACTTAACGATACATGTCGGACTATAATAATAATGTATTCCCGGCCGAATTTTGGTCACGGCGGCCAATCTCAATGGAGACTAGCCATCTGACATATTATAGTGCACAAGTGTGTGCGCAAACACAGGTGCACTCTCTATTCCCTCACTCTCATAATCCGATGGGACGGCAATTCGACACGACCGGAGAGAGATCAGGCGCAGGACAGACGGCTTTACGTGCTCTCAGAGGCACGAAGGGGTCTCGATGTGTAACGAAACGGTTACCCATCCACAGACCGACCGCGGCTAGTGCAGCTTAACCTTGCAAATCGTACAATCCACACGCTTGCTACTTAGCCACGAGCCCCTTACACAGACTACAAATCCAGACTCCAGGGTGTAACAGAGAATTTTATAATGAAAAAACCCAATAACACCTTGCCCGACCCGGGAATCGATCCCAGGGTCCCAAGCTTAGCAGTCGCGCTTGCAACCACTAGACCAACGAGGCTGTCTAAGAGTTTAATAGATAGGCTTCTAATAAACCTTTTGTTAAATAACTAAATATAACATGAACATAACGTAACCAACCCAATATTGTCCACACCTGGGTAAGGGCACATAGGCCTTTCTTAGAATAAGAAGGATTAATTCACACTGCACCATAAAGAACTTAATTGAGCACTCTCAGGTGCAGGTACAGGTTTCTTCAAGTTGTTTTCCTTCACGGTTAAAACAAGTGATAATCGAATTCCAATCCGCACGTGAATCTGAAAAGCTCGCGGTGCGGGCCGGGTTTGACCTTGGGTCGTTTTGCATGGAAGGCAAGGGTTCAACAGCTAGTCTGTAATTGCTTTTTAAACATAAAACCAAATGCCAAGGCAAATAAGCTAAAGGCTGTTTCATCATTTCAGCCGAAAGACGTCCATCTACTGTCCAGTAGATGGACGTCTTTCGGCTATGTCCATAGGCCTCCCCCAATTAAGGGGGGGATATGCCATAATCGCCACGCTTGGCAGGCGGGCTAAAAAAGGCTGTTTACCAACATGTAATTATACCGGCTATATACACCGTGTTATTGAAATAACTGAAAACCTCTTAAGGGGTCATTGTACTCATCATTATGAACAAATTTTGCTATGGGTCGACCCCGAAAACACGAAAAAAAACAGCTGTATATTTTGTTGATGTATGTGAACACAAAAGTAGGGATCAGCTGATATTTTTTCGCGATTTCAGGGTTGATCCCATAGTAAAAGTTGTTCATAATGATGAGTTCAATGACCCCTTTTCTTTTCCAAAACCAACGAAAATTCACCGTGTAATAATTATACTAGATGACTAGGTGACCGTTTTGTTACACATCGAGACCCCTCCGTGCCTCAGAGAGCACGTAAGCTGTCGGTCCCGGTTACTAAACGAATATCTACATGCAGTCATTAGGGATAGTCAGAAGACTGAAAGTCTGACAACTGGTTAACCTTAGGATGTCGGTATTACGCAACAACTGAGTTGGGAGGTCTGATGGCAGTCGCTTATAAAATACTGATATCAAGCCGCATTTATTTAAAAAAAAAACACATACAAACACATACATTCACACCCATTGTAAGTCTAACAGCTAACAGCCACCAAATCTCGTGTGACGGAAATCAATGTCGTAGTGTCATAAATAAAATAAAAATACTAAATACTGTCAAAATTAAAGTGGGTTTAAGAAAAAATTAAATGCTTCAATCTTTTCTTCGATTTCGTGGTATGTGGTTACAGCTTACTCTTTTCCAAAGCTTCATACAAGTTTTTCAATGTCCTTTGTATTTCTCACGATACAAAAAAAAACATGTACTAACCTTAGAAATCAGCCCATAGAAAAATCTACTTACCTAGAAGTCATTGTGATTCTTCCAGTAGTAAGGTACCTCAGACCAAAAGATTAAGATAGACGGAGTGCGTAGAACTAGTGACTGAATCCAGAAAAATTAATACAAAATGGCAAATGAGTGCCTACTATTCCACCAGTGTTCGCGAGCCGCGGTCTGGGAGCGTCAATCTTATTCTTTGAGGATTAGACCTTGGACGAATAAAAAAAAGCGAACGGAATCTCGCTAAGAAAAGATTGAAGCACTTCCTAAATCCACTATAATTTCGACACAATTTCAACACACCAGATATATATTGTTATTTTATTTGTGACACTATGACAATGACTACCGTCACACGAGATTTGTCGTATAATTACAGCCAATATAGCATTAACTAGTTCGATGTTCGAAATGATGACACATTAGTACAATAATCAAGCAAAAATTTGGTAAAGCAAAGGTAGTCATAGTGCAATATGTTGGTGCATACAGGTGTGAAGAGTATGTAGTGTGTGGAGTTGTGATATGATTGATGTGTGTGTGAAAAATGTGGAAATCGCGAACATTGTAGGCGGAATAGTAGACTACTTTGCCATTTGGTATTCCTTTTTCTGGCTTCATTCGCTTGTTCTACGCGCTTCGTCTATCTTATTCTTTTGGTCTGACGTAGGTACACAATTTTATTGTCTGTACAATCCAATTACTGTGTCTCGTTCTTGAACAAAATCTTATTTGTTCTTCACAAATATTCCAAATTACATAAACGATTGTTTGATTCGTGAAGCGCGTAATCTTTTTATTTTGTTTTTTGACTTGATTCTTTATAACAATAAGCCTAACTACAAATCGTCGCTTAGCAAACAACACCGCTCAAGTCGTTTGGCGAATTTTTATTTCGTTTGGATAGGTAATTTAATTGAAAAGCTCAATGAAATTATGTATTTAAAACTACATTTAAAAAACACTTTGAAATTGCTTTATAAGGTAACCAGCCGCAATTAAATAAATAATAATAATTAATTCTTATATATAAAAATCTCGTGTCACGGTGTTTGTGGTGGTATTCCTCCGAAACGGCTCGACCGATTTTTATGAAATTTTTGATGTATGTTTGGTAGGCACGAGAACAGGTCGTAATAGTAGTTTATGAAACTGTTGCATAATAGGGGTTATTAAAACACGAGTGTGAGTTTAAAAACCGAGCCGTAGGCGAGGTTTTTAATAGTATCACACGAGTGTTTTAATACCTAATTATGTCAGTTTCATACACTATTTTATCTACACTCATATAATTTTAAATAAAATACCAAAGTCAAAATCTTGGTAAAATTGTCGTTGTTTTTCTTGATTTCTCTGGTAAAAGATTGTTCGTCATTTACGTTGCTGCATCCAGAAATTCAGGCGGGGTCATATTCTCCACAGTTCAGTATCACTGCTGTAGTCAGATATTTTTGCCCAGAATAAAACTTTCGACATACAAAACCATAATAATAACGTAAAAAATAACAATAAATTTACAAGTAACGATGTCCAAATCCAGTAGGTAGGGCGCGCGGCCGCGCACGCGCGCTGGTGCGCGCCTACACAGATAATAAAATATTGTCTGGCGACAACATTATAATCGGAACTAATTTTCTATCCTTGTCAGGATTCCGTCAATCTCTGTTTTATCATACAAAAAATATGCCTGTATACACTTAAATATAATTAAAAGCAATATGACAATCAAAAGTTCTGCCAAAAACGCGATTTTAAACGATAAAAATTTTCAATGTATGACAAGTGGCGCCACCCTGAATTTTGTGTACTCATTGGTGCCAAACTGTACGACTGCTAAAAAAAAGGTTTGAAAACTCCTTGTTTAGGTCGAAGTGGCATTAAAAACTCCTTAGTTAGGCTGAAGTGTGCGGTTATGGAAAAAAAATTAAATTACCGCATTGTTTTGTTCAGCAAACTGTATCGTAATGAAACTTTTTAAATTCATAACAGGTGCATGTGCGTAAAGTATGTCATTATGTCATTACTTTCGAGTTCATAATTCGAATTTTACGATACGAGTGTAGATAAAGTATATTTCATACACCTAGGTGATTAGGGTGTCCCTATCCAGAAATCATTTATAAGGCAAAACAACGTGTGCCGGGTCAGCTAGCTTTTTTTAAATATTTTTGTGGCTCTCCCCAAAAAGAGAAAAAAATTGTTGCGTGGTTGTTGTTTCAGCTAAGCGATGAAATTTTATATTCAACTCAGCTTATCGCAGTCCACTGCTGGACTTAGGCCTCTCCCAAGTTGCGCCAAAACACTCTTCAATCAAGCCTTCTTCAATTTAATATTATTGAATACGTAAATAATAGTTGTATTTGGCTTTGCCAAATCGCTTTTGGTGATCAAAAAGTATGGTCAACCACATAACCATATAAGCGAAACTGGCTTAATATGTAAGTGCCCTGCTTATACTGGTTTTAGCTACCATCGATATGTACTTTACTTTAATTTCCTGTATCTATAAAATTCATTGAAATTTCTCTACGTTTTTATGTTTTGCTCTTTTCCATATTTTTACATATTACTTACGTATATACGTTAATTCTTTCTACATATTAGTTGTAGTAGAGCTCCTTGTGATATTTATTTATTTATTATATTCTTTATTTTACATACACCAAACGAAATAAAAACAGTAGTTTACAGATAGATAGAGTTATTATTGATAGAGCTTGTCCGGAGACGTATGTACAGTCTAACAAAGCAATTAGTATCCAGGTCGCCACATATAGATGAAGATTTCTCAGGAAATTATTATAGAACGGTTTTATTAGGGTTTTGTATGAATACAGTTTAACTTTGTCCGTTATTTAAACGATATGTCACTCGAAAACATCCATAATCTTCTGAGAAAACTTCATTCTTATCTGGCGACCCTGGATACTGATTGCTTTGTTAGACTGTAATACCACCGTACCATTTTCTGTTTAGGCAGCAGCCTAGGTGGTATTGCAGTAGTTATGGACAAAGGTTATCAGATCAGGTGGGCCTTTAGCTCGTTTCGCCATTTTGTGCCATAAAAAACCCTACAATACTTAATACATACATCACGACTGTACCTCCCCGAAGGGGTAGGCAGAGCTATATAGTCACAGAAATAGATAGAACACACAACACTCTGCACCATAGTGTAGTGCATTTCAAAGCCTTTCTCAGTACGCCTTATGACTTGTTTCTGTAAATACTGTAACAAAAACCCGCAAAAATGCCTTATTGTGCTGTTTCTAACTGCAGAAACAAAAGCTGTAAAGTACATTTGATGAAAGTTAATTTTTAAAAATTAATGACGTCAATATGTAAGGCGTAGTTTGTTCGAAAGTTGCCACGCATGAATCGCAAGTAAAATTGTGATAACAACCATTCTATCTCTATCTACTTCTGTGTGTATAGTACACCCACATTTCGCCAGTTATGTTGTAAGTCCCATGTAATAGGGGGCGAGCCTATTACTATTAACCGGGCACAAATCCAGACTCCGGTCTGCTACTGAGAATTTCCTAATGAAAAAACCCAATAACACATTGCCCGACCTGGGAATTGAACCCAGGTCCCCACGCTTAGCAGTCGCCTTCGACCACCAGACCAACGAGGCAATCCCTACAAGAAACCCATATTTTTTAATACTTTCCATATTACCTAGATGAAACTAATTTTAATTATTTCATTATTTTTGGCGCTGTCGCACAATGAAAATTACAGTTTTTGTTATTTTCTTTTCCTATGTGATATTTTTCACTCGGCATCAAGTATCACAACGGAAAAGTTAAGAGAGATTAGCTGTTATTTCCATTGTGCGACAGCGCTAAAAATTTGGTCTGTCCTATGACCTTTGATGGACAGTAAATCATCATCATCATCATTTCAGCCGAAAGACGTCCACTGCTGGACATAGGCCTCCCCCAAGTATCGCCACAACGACCGGCCCTGCGCCTTCCGCATCCAGCTGATTCCCGCGACCTTCACTAGGTCGTCGGTCCACCTTGTTGGGGGCCTACCCACGCTGCGCCTTCCAGTACGCGGTCGCCACTCCAGAACTTTACTGTCCCATCGGCCATCATTTCTGCGAGCAATGTGCCCCGCCCACTGCCACTTAAGCTTGGCAATTCTTCGGGCTATGTCGGTCACTTTCGTTCTCCTGCAAATCTCCTCATTTCTGATTCGATCACGCAGGGACACTCCGAGCATAGCCCTCTCCATTGACCTTTGAGTGACTTTGAGCCTTCTTATCGGGCCCATTGTGAGCGACCACGTTTCAGTGCCACGGACAGTAAATGAGACATAATAAATATTTTTATGTTTTTACGTCTATATGCATTTATTATCCATCAATGTGTTAGGATTGTATCTTAAATGAGATACCTGATATATTATTTGATTATTTTTACCACGCTCGTATTCTCGTATCTAATATCCTTCCATTAGTCCCATTACCTTTGTTCAAAGCAATCGTTCAAATTAATTAACACAATTAACTACGGAGTTAATAATTTCTTGCTACCAGGCAACCAGGAATCGACAACAATAAAACAAACAATGTAATATTACATTTTATCAATTGCTTTTATTTATAACATTACAATGATATTTGATCCGTAAAAGTACATTGTTATTTCAAATTTCTATGACTTTAATGACTCTTAAGTTATACACTTATTTGTTTGTATAATTAAAATCGTTTAAATATCTAAATTATACAATAAGATCCACAACATTTTTACTTGAAGTTTGAAATAGAAAAAACGTTAATAAATAAATAATTCAATAAAACATCATTCAAATAATCAATCAATAAATAAATAAACAATTCAATAAAGATAAATAATTCAATAAAAATAAATAAACTTACAAATAAATTTTGTAATCAGTCAAGAAACGCAAACTCGCGAGCCTCTATGTTAAATAACGTACAGGTTAAAGGATAAGTTTTACGTTGAATTTGGTACTTAAATGTTTAGTTAAAACTGTAACAGTAATCACGAACATTGATTTAAATGACTTGGTTATTAATATGGATCCCGGGACTGTTGCACACCTCATCTCCTTCTGGCGTACGACAGCCAGGCGGGTAAGTCCGGCTTCTGTAAAGAAAAAGAAACAATTATTAAATGAAGCTGAGTTAGTCACCTGCTGCACCAGCTCTTACATGCAAAGGAAATTATTTTCAATTTACTTTTAAAGGCACAGTCTCATTTTTATTTACGTTAGCATTTTTCTGATAGTAACCTACATTCCTTAAATTAATTTATTGTATCGAACAATAATTTTATTTCAAAAAGAGTATAACCATGGAGTTGCTCGCCGAATATAAGGGTGGTATGCCACTCGTCAAATTTTTTTGTCCAATGTGACTTTGATCAAAGAAATTGAATAATTTTCATCAAATGTTGTATGTTTTTAACACTGATCATCAAAGAAATTCGATTGGATAAAAACAAATTACCAGTGGCATACCACCCTTATCTACAATGAAAAATAAAATAAAAAATAAAAAACTGAAAACATTGAAAACAAACAAAACAAACATTGAAATAACTGAAAACCTCTTAAAGAGTCATTATACTCATCAGTATGAACAACTTTTACTATGGGATCAAACCTGAAATCACGAATAAAATATCAGATGTTCCCTACATTTTGTCGATTTATAAGAACACAAATGTAAGGAACATGTGATATTTTTTTCGCGATTTCAGTGTTGGTCCCATAGTAAAAATTGTTCATACTAATGAGTACAATGACCCCTTAAGAGGTTTTCAGTTATTCCAACAACACGTTGTATAGCATCTATAGGTCCTACCATTTCGAACCATGCGACTAGAATCGACTATTCATAAGTGCCTGTAATTAGTTTTATTTGAATAAAAAAAAACATTTGAATAAAAAATGAAATCGCTGAAAAAAAAATTAGCTTAACTATAGCTACTTAAAAACTGCTAGTTTTGAATTAGTAGAAACCGTTTTTTTTGTTAAAATAGCTAAACTGATTTACTGCACATCTCAAACTAGTTAGCTACTAGTATAGTGTCAGTTTATTAGTCGCATGTTTATATTACTAGCAGCTAAAATTTGTGCTACTCATTAAAAAACTTATTTTTTCAGTGAAGTGTGCTATTCTCATACTATTACCTAAATGATGTGTTTTTGGCATAAAAATCTAAGGATTTAGGTAAACATTTTTTTTACCATAATATAATTGAATTAACTGACGGTCACCGTAATGAATTCATTAAACTCTATAATAATATTGGCGTAAAACAATTTAGATTTAACGACCAATACCGCAGAGCTTTATTGAAATTCAATAAATTCAACATGGTAGGACCCCTACTATTGTTCGTGATTATACTTATATTAAGTGGATGGAACTTGAAAGCTTACACACAAATGCAATATTCCATTTCAGGGACAGGAGGCATAAATTATGTTGTTAGCTGATTGATATAAATACCGACTTCTGCCGCCGAACAGTGATGCTTGCATTGCTGTGTTTCGGTGTGAAGGGTACGGGTGCCAGTGAAATTACAATCACATGAGACTTTCCATCTTCATGTCTCAGTTAGGCGAACCAACTTGCGGTACCATTTAGGCAACAGTCTAGGTGGTATTGCAGTTGTTATGGGCAAAGGTAACCACTTAACATCAGGTGGGCCTTTAGCTCGTTGCACCAACCTGAAATATGACAGTGTTCAGAAAGAAAAAAAGCTGAGTAGCACTACTAAGCAAAGTCGCATTGGAATGTGAAAAACTTTATGTGAATTACATAGGATTTCAGAAAGTTTGAATTCTGTAGCGGAGAAAATATTTTAATAAAAAAAAAACAATAAGTAATGTGACAAAAAAACCGTATTAATCTAAGCGTTAAAGATATAATTCTTCATCAGTCCACCACGCTGACCTAATGTAGGTTGGCGGATACACACACCATCGAGAACTGTTCGGAGCACTCTCAGGTGTGCAGGTTTCCTCACGATGTTTTTCTTCACCGTTAAAGCAAGTTTGATGATAATCAAGTTCAAAAAATATTTAACTAAACTGGAGTGACAACCAAATTTGGTAACACTTTACAAAAGTTAACTTGATTTAACAAAACTGTTTACCTTTAAAGAACAAACATTTTGGTTACCTAAACCTGACAGTTATATAGTCACTTTTTAGGGTTCCGTACCTGAAGGGTGCCAAACGGGACCCTATTATTTAAGTAACAGGCTCGGACGAATAAAAAGGCAGACGGAATCTCGCTAAACAAAGACTGAAGCACTTAATTTTTTCCTTAACCCACTATATCTTCAAAAGCATTTTAACACACCAGATTTATATTGTTATTTTATTTGTGACACCACAACAATGACTTCCGCCACACTAGATTTTTTGCGTAATCGCGGCTTTTTGGCAAATATGCCAACTCCAATATAATAATGGATGTGAATGTGTGCGTGCCAGCCCGTACCTTAAAGCGAGCCGTCTTACCATGGATGCTTTATTTATTGTTTAGCGAGATACCGTCCGCTTTTTTATTCTTCCATGGTCACCAGTAGAGTAAAAGTTCGGCTACATTTAAAACATTTTTTTTTCAGTGCAGATGCGGCTGAACTTCAGTATTTTACACGGAGCGACTGCCATCAGACCTCCATAACCCAGTTACTGGGTAACACAGACATTCTAAGGTTGGACACGTGGGTTAGACCAACCTTTAACATTAAGATTAAAAAGTAGAATTTTAAGATATAAATTGTGAAAAGAAAAATTCGCACATTCATTCACTCATTCTTCCGCATGCGTTAATGCGTTTATAAAATAACAAATACTTAAGGGGAATATGAAGGGGCGCCCCCATCAGTAAAAAAATTATTACTCGCTGAATACAAACATCATTTATTGAAAATTAGTTTTTAATGATTGAAGTACAGGTACTGTAGTTTAATCAGAAACTATTAGCTCTTTAAATTATACTTCGCTGTAGTTGTAGATGGAAAAAAAGTGAAAAACACGCAAAACACACAAGTGGCATTCACTTGGCTGCTACATTCCCCTTAAGTTAAATTTTAGTAAAAACCATAGAATTAAGTAAAAACTTAAATCAATAAGAAAAACTACCACCTCGTCCAATCTTACACTCATAGTAGGTAATGCCTCCAAGCCTCCAATAATCTAATATAACGATGTGAATAAATCCTCACATGAAAGCTATAGTGAAATGCAATATTGACGTTTATTCTTCATATGCTACTTCCAAGAAAAACCCACATAAACTAAGGATGAAACGATTGAACTATAAAAGGATTGAATATAAAATTAAAATATGAAATCCACATTGAAAAGTGTTTTGATATCCATTTTGATCATTTTGCTCTTTAAATTACAAAGGAAATTAATGCAGGTATTGTAAAAGACAAGTGTGAGTCGGACTCACGCAGTAAGGGTTCCGTACCACCCATCAACCTGATACTCCATAGAATCTGATTTAATTTACGAGAGTTCATCAAAAGACACTAACGCGCACTGCGCGAAATATGATTTTTTGTACTAATATGAATTAAGCTATTTCCTGCGTAAGCAGGTACCACCACATATGTCTATGTTGGCTTTATTACATAGTATGCACTACAGTCAAACCAAGTTTGACGCTGATATGTATTACCGTTTTGAAGAAAGAGCAGGAACAAAAAAGTTGAAAAAAAAATCATGTTTTTCGAGGTTTCTTATATAAAATATATTGTGTGTAAAAAAAGTCCAGTTTTTTATTTTTAGTATTTGTCGTGATGAGGGTCATAGTAACACATATTCTGAGAAAATTTCAACCAGCCATCTATTACCGTTCTAAAGATACAGCCCTGTGACAGACAGACGGATGGACGGACAGACAGCGTAGCAAGAGTAATAGGGTCCCGTTTGGCTCCCTTTGGGTACGGACCCCTACAAACATTCAATGAGATTTAAAAAAATAAACTGAAAAGACCACATCTCAGAAGAACATGTAGCAAAAATCTAAGTCACAGTTATTTACATATTTCGCTCGTTCGTTATACGCACAACATTTACTATGGGAGCAACCCTAAAATTGCGAGTAAAAATTCAGCTTATCCCTACATTTGTGTTCACATAAGTCAAAAAAATGTATCAGCAGTTTTTTTTTGCAATTTCAGGTTGCTCCCATAGTTAATGTTGTTCGTTATGATGAGTAGATTCAACACTTTAAATATTTGCCATTATTAAAGTAAGGCCTTTATCATTTCAGTGAAAAGACATCCACTGCTGGACATAGGCCTCCCCCAAAAAGGGGGGGATATGCCATAATCGCCACGCTTGGCAGACAGGTTCACGATCGCAGTTGGTTGGTTAAATACTTCGAGAACGCTGCTGCCCATACTCTGGTAAATCCCTTAGTCGCCTTTTAAGACACCCATGAGAAGATATAGGGAGGTGCAATTCTTTACGTCTGGCACCACACGGAACAGCCAACAACAACAAAGTAAGACCTTATATAACTCTTACCTAAAATATAATAACAATGTTGCATATTATGTGGAAAGTAATCAAAAAAATCTGGAGGTAAAAACTTCCTGTTTACCCGAGTAAAACACTCAAACACTAAAAGCTCTGCTCTGAAGCACTAAATTCCGACACATAATTTTCACACTTGTAAAATTTATAATGTTTACACAGTATTGTTTATTTAGGCTCTTCTTTTAATTTAAAAAAGCGTCGTCAAAGGTAATAAATCAAAAGAAACCAAAGGACATTCAACTAGGTAGGTACTAGGGCTCAATTATTAAATTACGTTATGGCAATAAACAACCGTTTTAATTTAATTTCTAAGGCCTCGCTTGTAGAGTTTTAAGTAGGGATATCGCCCCTTATTCATCGAAATAAGGTTAATTTAATTTAATCACTCTAACAACTGACGCTTGAAAACTTCATTTATTCTAATTATTTCTGAAATAGTCCAATAGTGTTTTCAGAAAACTATTCTCAATACAACATACTTGGATGAACGAGAGATTTATTTAAGAATGTGGTAGAATCTGCGTACACAGAATAAATAAACCACGGTAAATCATACGTACTGGAGTAAAATGCTTGCGCCGGATTTGCCGGTTCACCGGACACGGTTGTTTCGGTGAATACCTTAATAGGATCGGACGTGAGGCTACGGAAAATTTCCACCATTGTGGAAGTGACCAGGATACCGCCCAACATACGCTCGTGGAGTGTCCTACTTGGAACAATGAGCGGCGGGTCCTGATTAAAAAAAATCGGGCAAGCTCTCTGTTTGCCAGCAGTGGTGACGGCTATGCTAGCAGATACAATAAATTGGAGGGAAGTAGCCTCTTTCTGTGAGACCGTCATGGTTCAGAAAGAGGCTGCGGAGCGGGATCGAGACAGGGCCGATCCTTCTCGGAGAAGGCAGCGCCGGAGAGGCAACCGCTCCAGCACCTATAGCCCTTTAGGGCTATCGTCGTACCCCTCGCCCGATCGATACTCGATCGAAATTCCTTCGAGGCCACAGGTGTTCAGAGTGGGGGCTCTGATTGTCCACTGAGTGACTTCTGGGAAGTCGGCGGCATGCTGTGGTCGCGTGCCGTCATGTGAACGGGATATTATATAGGGAGTCAAATAGTCTCTCTTGAGATGTGCCATACAGGCGTAGCATACGGAGGGCTCCGGAGGCATATTTTTTTTTTTTTTTTTTTTCAATTTTCATTTATTTATTTATTTATTTGAAACTAAATAAGTTCATAATTTGTTGAAAGCTCTGTTTTCTGAACTAAGCTATAATCTAGCCTGTGTGTCAGAAATCAGTTCCTTCCCCGTTTAAATGACACAAAAATATTGTACAAGCTTTGTGATTTATACATTACTATTTTGTTAAGATGCATGCAAGTATACAAGAATAGCAAAAAAACGTGAGTGTGGGTAAAGCTAGCAATAGTTATAGTTATATTTATTTTATATACCAGGCCCCTCAGAAAGTATTGCGAAAAAAAGTTTTTATATATGGGAGACTGGCCAGTTATAATGTTTTTCGAAAATATGATTATTTATAAGTAAAAATAAGTAAGTTCCAATTTCAAAATTTCCCTCCACATTTTTTGCGAGTTAATTCAAAGTATTGTGTCTCACTGAAATATGGATCTGCGCCGGGAACATTTTAGAGCTATGATTTTATACGATTTCAAGTGTCGCCTGAAACCGGATGAATCGTACGATAGACTTCAAATGGCATTCATGGATGAAGGCCCTTCCAAGGCAACCGTGTATCGTTGGTATAACGAATTCAAGCGCGGTCGACCAACTTTGGGGGATGACGAAAGAAGCGGTCGCCCTTTGACGGCTGTTACCGAAGAAAACGTGCTAGCAGTGAAAAATTTAATCCAAGACAATAGGCGAATTACATATCAGGAGATTCAACACATATTGAAGATTGGATCGGGAAGCGTTCACGAGATTCTACACAGCCATCTTCGCGTGAGGAGGATAGTATCACGCTGGGTGCCGCACAACCTCACCGATGCTCAGAAGCAGGCCCGGGTGGAATGGTGCCGTGATATGCTTAACAAATTTGAAGCAGGCTCGTCTCGGCGTGTTTACGACATCGTTACAGGTGATGAGTCCTGGATTTATCAATACGACCCAGAAACCAAGCGCCAGTCGACTGTTTGGGTGTTTCAAAATGAGCCAACGCCTACCAAAGTGAAGCGATCTAGAAGCGGGGGTAAGATTTTGATCGCTAGCTTTTTTAATTTGACTGGCCACTTGGTATCAATTCCCTTACGGGATCAAAGAAGCATTAATGCCGAATGGTATACTACCAAATGTTTGCCAGAAGTTTTCTCTGTTATAAGCAACAAGCGACCAAACACAGGGCTCCGCGGGGTACTGCTCCACCACGACAATGCACCTGCGCACACCGCACTCAAAACGAGGGACTTCCTGGACAGCACGCCAGTCAAACTCCTGGGTCACCCTCCTTACAGCCCTGATCTAGCACCGTGTGACTTCTTTTTATTCCCAAAAATAAAAAATCAGCTCAAAGGGATACAATTTTCGTCGCCGGAAGATGCGCTGGCTGCGTTCGAGCAGGCTGTAAACGAGGTGTCTGCGGCGGACTGGAAAAAGTGTTTTGAAAACTGGTTTAGGCGCATGAATCTTTGTATAGAGGCTGGTGGAAAGTACTTTGAAAAGATTTGATAAAAATATATGTACGTATAGAACAATTTTTTTTAGTTTCGCAAAACTTTCTGAGTGTCCCACGTAATATTAAAATACTTATTGTTATCAGTCGGGTTGTGTTTGTTTGCGTATATGAGTGTGAGTATGCAGGGGGGTGTGTATGTGAGTGTGTGTGTGTGTGGGTGTGTGTATTTGGGTGTAGGGGTATGTTCATGGTTGTAAATCTGTATACATTAAACCAGCTCATGCAATTTTCGGGTAGGGGAACTCTACACATTGTAGATTATATTCCCGGAGTCGCCCCTTATTGTGATGTAGACGGCCACTGGGGGGTTTTAGTGCGTAAGAATCCCACACACTCCGGCCTCCGTCCCCCATGAGGCCGGCAGCTTTTTCTAGGTTTCCTCCTCGCAGCAAAAAAAAAAAGTGGTCTGCTGGCTAGTACAGTCAAAGAACGAAAAGGTTCGTCAATTCTCAAATTGATTCCTTTAAACGTGTCGCGAGTACATGTTACCTTTTCAAACTGCGAACGAGAGATAAGGTGGGTGTGCTACATACAACTGTCATTATTGTTATCTGTCAGTACAAGCAAAAATAGACCTTAATGTGACGGAACTTTTCTTTCCTCGACTGTACTATAAAAGGCGGTATAGGTATAAATATCGTACGATGGACACTGCCATACTAGATGTATCACCTTACTGCATGCAACTTTAATTGTTAGCGCGGAACTGTGTTGACAGTAGTTGATGAAATGAAATTGGAAAATATTTAAAAAATTAAGCTATCGTTTATTTATATAATATTTTGAACGAGAATCAAGTACTGAACTACCTCCTTCAATATGTCCCTCGTGTAACCAGTCACCTTGTGTGTATATTATATAATTCTCAAATCTCGTAAGGATTTCGGTACGGGATGTTTGGGAGAATTACTTTTGAGAGGGAGACTTTATCAACTTGAGGGGCTCGTAGCTAAGCAACGACTGCGCGGATTGTACGATCTGCAAGGTTAAGCTGCACTTGCCGCGGTCAGTCTGTGGATGGGTGACCGTTTCGGTACACATCGAGACCCCTCCGTGCCTCGGAGAGCACGTTAAGCTGTCGGTCCCGGTTGTCATACGAATATCTATGGCAGTCGTTACGGGTCGTCAGAAGCCTGAAAGTCTGACAACTGGTCTAACCTCCGAATGTCAGTATTACCCAGTAACTGGGTTGCGGGGGTCTAATGGCAGTCGCTTCGTGTAAAATACTGATGTTCAGCCGCATCTGGCTAGACTGGAAGCCGACCCCAATATAATTGGGAAAAAGGCTCGTAGGATGATGACTTTATCAACTTAAGTGTTCTTCAACTGATTGAACTCTCTATTGGGTTACAAGTTATTTATTTAATTCTTTATGCACAACTGGGTACATAATTTACTGGGTAATTCTGTTATTTTAATCATTGTAAAAATATATCCAGTTACGTTCGTTCTTTTAATACGATATTGTCATATAATATAAGCAAGATAACTATGATATATATGTATAAAACATAACCAGGCCATTACTGTCCCACTGCTGGGCACGGGTCTCTTCTCGGTATGTAAAGGCTAAGGCCTTAGTCCACCACGCTGGCCTAGGGCGGGGTGGCGGACTACACACACCATTGAGAACTGTATGGAGCACTTTCAGGTGTGCAGGTTTCCTCACGATGTTTTCCTTCACCATTATGCTAGTTATATACAAATTGTTTTCAAAACGTGGTATAAAAAAATATTTTTCATCTAATTCTTTATTTGTGATATATAATTATCATCATTATCATTATTAGCATATATTAGGCCACTGCCGGACATAGGCCTCTTCAATGGCACGCCACTGACATTAATCCTCGGCCACTTGCTACCTACCAGCCAAATTGCTAATATCATCGCTCCCCCGATCCTGGGGGTCTACTCCCGTTTGACGATATTAGATAAATCGTACGATTCATCGCACTATTTGCTACTCCGATCAACCATCATTCCCTTATCGCATGCGATGATCGTGTTTTGATGTTTGTTTTTCTCATCGCCGGTAAATTGTATACGACTATGAACCGTAGTCTATCTTAATTTTCCCTTTTTTATGTGCCTCTCTTTATTATGTAAGTATCAGTCGAAACGAAAGTTCGTACTTCGTTTGTCGTTCGTAAAACGCGAGTAGAGCCCCTGATATTATTATACTTACATCTAAAACATTAGGCACAGAAAACAACACAGTCAACCTTAACTGGTTAATGAACTAGCGGTGCTTTAGCGGCTTGCCCGCGTAAAAAGTTTTAACTGGTCTCGTTTAATGTTCCCCGTCGTAGTTTTAGGAAAAGAAAAATACGTATTCTTTTTCATTATTTCGTTTAAAGAGTATTTGTGTCAAGCGTGATCCCAGGAAGATTTTCATAGAAACTTTAACACCTCTTTTTAACCCTGATGAGTTTAAGTATACAAAAAAAACACGTAATTCATTAATTGATTTATAGATTATTTACACAGTTTCGACTCAATTCAGCCACGCAATAATATTTTCCCATACAAAATTTATACACCTATTACACGCCCTAATGAGAGCAATTTTGAAAAAAATATACAAGATGTTGATCTGTAATCGTGCCATATTTCTAGATCTGATGATAAATAATGTGCTTAGTCACCTAAAAATACTTAAATAATTCTACGATTATTTAATACCTAAATTTTCACATAAAAACAGCGAGAGTTCGAGAATAAATCCCGAACGACTCGGAAAATAAGCCATCGGCGGCATTGTCAAAGGGTGGGAATACCTGCAAATTTTTTTGGTGGTGTCGCACGCATCGTTTTTGTAACGCACGCGACACACGGGGGGAATTTGTTTGTTTACATATAGGTATTTAAGCAAAAAAAAATTGTTTGGTTATGATTTTTTTATTGATTCGTGTTCAGTATCAATGGTATAGTCACCTCCTTTAATATTTCACGAATACAGATGAACATGTTGTATAGGTGTTTCATGATTTACTTTAGAGATTATTTTTCCTAAGTTTTGAATGAATCGATTCAGGACAAAAGATTTTTCAAACTCTAACACCCTATTTCACCTGAATGCAGATGAATCAGTCAGTTAGGAGCTTGGTCATCTGTTTACCTACGTAATAAGTACGTATAAATTATTTAGTTTTCATCACCTTTTATGGCACCCACGTAAAGGCAGGATAATCTTTTCTAGCATTTGATATTCCGTTAGAGATAACTTTTAGCTGCCATACGGCATCTCACTTAATATAAATATCTATCTTTAAAGAAATATATAGAAATTACAAAAATTGCTAGCAAAGAAGAAACTATAAATAAAAACCGGTCAAGTGTGAGTCGGACTCACGCAGTAAGGGCTCCGTACTACCCATCTCCCCCGTTTTGGGGGAGGCCCCTGTCCAGCAGTGGACGTCTTTCGGCTGAAATGATGACTACCCATCTACCTGATACCCCATAGAAACTGATTTAATTTACGAGAGTTTATCAAAAAAAAAACATTTTTGTAAGAAATTTGCTATTGAGAAGAAATATAAATTAGTTGAGGGTATTTGAGAATTTTTGCACGGGGCGAGCGAGCGCGATGCGTCGTGTTCACCCACCCACATCTTGTTGTAATGCATGTCGACGAACCAAGCGGTGTACAGAAAAACCTAAACTGGTTTATGTTCTACACTGTATCTGCCAAATTTATGTTTTTTTTTTTGTGGAAATAAATAAATAAATAAAAGACATCAACGATTGTACGCGAAATGTGAATTTTTGCATCTCTTTCTTACGTAGATACCACCACATATGTCTATGTTAGCCCTATTTTTAGTGTTACATATTATTAGTAGTACATAGTATGCACTATAATCAGACCAAGTTTGACGTTGGTATGTATTACCGTTTTGAAGATAGAGCAGGAACAAAAAGGATGAAAAAAATGCATGTTTTTCGAGGTTTCTTGTATGGAGACCCCATTTGATTTTAGATTTTTTTTTTAATTTTAGTATTTGTCGTGATAGACACCATAGTAACACAAATTCTGTGAAAATATCAACTGGTTATCTATTACCGTTACAAAGATACAGCCCTGTGACAGACAGACAGACAGACGGACGGACGGACAGCATAGCGAGAGTAATATGGTCCCGTTAGCACCCTTTAGGTACGGAACCCTAAAAATTAAATAGATTATCCATTTGCTAATTTAAAGTTAATCCTTTTGAAAAATGGTATCCTCCCTTGCAAATTGTTAAACAATTAATTTGTAAAACCATTGAAATTTATTATCCGATTCATTTCGTAAATCATTCTGTTTGACGGCATTTCAATATTAAGAAAGCTTGGGTTAAAATTATCCTTAGAATAAATGTCGGTAATAAATCAGAATTTGATAAGTTATTATTAAACTGTAAGAGTTTTCTCTCGATCGATAATTTTAAATAGTTTTTTGATGGTACAGAAACCAAATAGGTTGAAGACACTATAGAGATTGGCAGGAAAAACTATAAATGCAATCGGCGCAGAAGATATAGGATTGGTTCAAGGCCCACACTCAAAAGCAGATTGATTTGACTGACAGTAAGGCTACAAATTCAGTCGCTCAGCGAACTTATTATTGCGACACACTTTGTTATTTTTTTATCTATGTTTAGTTTACTCTCTGTAAAACTGATTTTCGTCCGTGACACTCAAAATAAGGTCCAGTTGAAAACCAGCGCCAGACACTAGTTGTCTGTCTATTTTGCTGAACTGAGCCTATTTGGCGCAGCCGCGGGGCACACAATTATAGTTTCAGGAGTAAGTTGTATATTGTTGTTGTGTGTCTAACTTTAGTCAATAAACCATGTTTTCTTTCTTTTTTTCATTAACTACGGAACTAGGGGGCACCCTACGCTGCATTTTTTGCGGTATTGACTCAAGGACTCGTCTGTTCCAACGGTTATCGGTCCTTTTTAGGGTTCCGTAATCCTACAAGGAACCCTTAACATTTCGTCATGTCCGTCCGTCTGTCCGTCTGTCCGTCTGTCCGTCTGTCCGTCTGTCCGTCTGTCCGTCTGTCCGTCTGTCCGTCTGTCCGTCTGTCCGTCTGTCCGTCTGTCCGTCTGTCCGTCTATCCGTCTGTCCGTCTGTCCGTCTGTCCGTCTGTCCGTCTGTCCGTCTGTCCGTCTGTCCTAATCCTTTACAGCTTAATAACTTCTACAGTTATAAATATAAGTACATGTAATTGTGACAAAAATTAGTTTAGTTATAGATCTCAATTTTAAAAGAATAAAAAATCGAGATTTTGTATTTTAGGGGTGGCGCCCATACACGTGAAATGGGGATGAAAATATTTTTTTCGCTCCACCCCCTCGTGTGGTGTATCATTGAATAGTTCTACTAAAATGAAGGTAATGTTTCATACACAAGTTTTTTATCGGGTATACCATCTGCGAAATACAGCTCGCCAAAGTGGCTTGCAATGTGTCCCCCCCCCCCCTGCCATTTCTAAGCTATGCAACGTAGAAACTTATAATCTTCCACATTGATAGACCTTTATAAAAACTCTCTTTTAAAATTATTTCGAGTATAATGTGATTATAAATTTTCGAGTTATAGTAAGAAAACTGCAAAATACTTAAGACGTCCTAGTTCATAGGTCATTGACCTGAGAGAAAAATTATAGTAGCAAATAATGCTTCTTTAGTTACTACCTATTTTAAAAAATCACAAAAAGTAACTTTGTCTTATATTTATATGACACACTTCTTAAATTTAGCTTCTTAAATTAAGCGCTAGGTGGCGCTGTTTGAAAAAACTAAAATGGCAATGATTAATATTCGATTTGATTCGTTTGTAATTAGGAACCCTATAATACTGAGCATGGCCCGACATACTCTCGGCCGGTTTTTTTATTTAAAGTTTGGAAGATTTACAGTCAAACAGAATCTATATAATGCTGAAAATAGGTAATCCCGTGCCATTTAAAAATCTTCACAGGTAGAATGGCAGACATGGCATGCCCACTGCCACTTTAGCTTGCTAATTCTACAAGCTTTGTCAGACATACTGGTTCTTCTCCGGATAATTTTATCTTTCAAAGAAACTCACTCACTCATTGCTCGCGGAGCGACTTTGAATTTGTGAACTAACCAAACTGTCAGTGTCCACTTCTTGGCACCGTAAGCCACCAACCTGCCGACTGGCTAATCTTTTTCCCACGGCATGAGCTATTATTTCGATGACCTCTGTGGTCTAGTGGTTCGAGTGTCGGACTGCTGAACACGAGGTCGTAGGTTCGATTCCCACAGGACACAAATATTTGTGTAATGGACATAAGTGTTTGTGTTGGTCTGGGTGTTTCTTATGTATTATGAGTATGTATTTACAAAAAAAAAAGTATACAAGTATTATATCCATTATCTAGTACCCATAGTACAAGCTCTGCTTAGTTTGGGACTAGATGGTGTTGTGTAAAAATGTCCCAAGATTATTTATTTATTTAATATTTATTATTATGTAGCTCATGTCGACACGATAGAAGAATAAGATTGCTTTTACAAAAAAAAAAATTATATTTTCGCTAAATTAACAGTAACGCTGTTAATTATTTCCTTCAAAAATTCGGCAGTTATCTTATTAATTATCTACGTTGTAACAACATTATTTTTTCCAGAACTTTTACAGGCTTTTGGGCTATAATATTGATAAACTTTAATTAGTTTTACTTTTAATGAACGTTTTATTCAGCTTCCAATCAAGGTATGTAGGTATCTAATGAAGGAAAATATAAAAATAAATATTGTTAGGGAATCTGTTCCAATATAAAAACTACAATAAGTACTCCTAAGATGTAATTTTTGATGTTGACTTTTGTTATTCAAGGTTGTTAGCTTTCTGTATCAGGAAATTCATCAGTGTTATTTAAAAATATAATTGATTAAAATGTAATATTTATTTATCAAATATCAGATGTAAATAGTAATTTTCATAGCTCATATTAAATTAATAAACCAACTCAGCCTATCGCAGTCCACTGCTGGACATGGGTCTCTCCCAAGTTGTGCCACAATACTCGTGCCTCTGCCTTTCGCAACCAGTCACCCCTTCCCGCTACCTTCATCAGGTCGTCAATCCACCTGGCTGGTGGGCACCCTACGCTGCGTCTGCTGATTCGCGGTCTCCAGTCAAGGACTAGCCTGTTCCAACGGCCATCCGTCCTTTGACAGACATGGCCAGCCCACTGCCACTTCAGATTACCGATCCTACAAGCTATATCAGTCACTCCTGTTCTTATGCGGATAATCTTGTCTCGGATTTTATTCTTCAAAGAAACTCCAAGCATAGCTGGTTTCATAGCTCGCTGAGCGACTTTGAAAGGATCTATACTTACCGATAAATCTTGTAAATAGTTATGTTACATGTTTATCTTCACAAGAAGATAGAGAAAAAATAATTATAACAGTTATGTCACATGACACATTATCATAGAGAAATACTCGTAGAATACGAATACGAGGGCCTCATCGTTGTGGTTTCAATGAGATTTAAATGTGTAGAATTTCAATGAAAAGTTAAAATCAAACAAAAGAAAAACTTACCTCGAGATCCTTGGCCCAGTTCGTGTAAGCATCAGAGCGTTTGCCGAACCTGTGAACAAGAAAAATAATTCTTGTTAAATAGGTATCTACAACAACTTAAAAGTCTCAAAGTCCGATATTTTAGACTATTCATCAATCTTGGTAAGTTGTTTAATGTTGATTTTTAACAACTTCTGCGAAAATATAATTACTAGATCAGACAAGTAATTAGGTTGAAAAAACGTTATTTATTATCTTAAATTAATAAATTGTTAAAATGTTATCTTTTAATAATTATCAATTATGATTTGCATTAAAAACACATGCCAAGATTGTTTACCAAATATGAAAATTCTAAAGAAACTGACTGTAGATATAATTAGAACACCAAAATAAGAATAAGAAAGCAGTCAAGTTGCTGAAGATTTTCTTCTTCCCAAAAGGAGGTCCTAAACTAAATTCCATGCAGACTTTTTAATCTTAACCAACGATTATTACGCTTTACTAGTCAGTGTTTCATGATCTGGATTCAAAGGTAATTCATCCTAGTATGTTCATGACTCAAGGTAGACCGACAACCTGGTGAAGGTCAGGGGAATCCGCTGGGAAGCGCAGGACCGGTCATTGTGGTGATGTTTAGGGGAGGCCTATGTCCAGCAGTGACGTCTTTCAGCTGAAATGATGATGATGATGTTGATGATGTCGACGAATGGCGTTTCTTTTCCGGTAATTCCATGATGTGTCTAATGCGGCTATAATCATATTTTTTTTTATGGAATCATCAGAGAAGTAAATATTTTGAGGTGTAACGTTATTATTTGAGGTGTCCTTTTAAAAGGTGAACTTATTCATCAAAACGTACAACTTTTACTGTGGGAACAACCCTGAAATTGTAAAAATAACAGCTGTTTCATACATTTTGCCGAGGAGATTGATGACTTTGTACAGCTGGTTTCTTTTTCGCGATTTCTGGGTTGCTTCTATAGCTAAAGTTGTTCGTTATAATCAGCTAATTATGTCTTTTGAAGGATCTCCGCTACTAATTTTATACTTTATATACCTCTGTGGTCTAGTGGTTGGAGTGTCGGACTGCTGATCACGAGGACGTGGGTTCGATTCCCACAGGACACAAATATTTGTGTAATGGACATAAGTGTTTGTGTTGGTCTGGGTGTTTCTTATGTATTATAAGTATGTATTTACAAAAAAAAAAGTATATAAGTATTGTATCCATTGTCTAGTACCCATAGTACAAGCTCTGCTTAGTTTGAGACTAGATGGTGTAGTGTAAAATGTCCCAAAAGTATGTATTTTTTTATTTATTTATATAATAATTATGTCAGCCATTCATTAAACTTTTCCTTCGATCTACTAAACTGTACTTCTGGAACGGATTTGCATAGCTCTTCTCACAAAGTTGTGTATTAACACGTATTCTTTCTTATCCTCAAACGTTCCTATACCTTGTTGTTTTCACGGTATTTTTATAGGTCAAATCCACAACATTTTCTGTCAATGGAAACCTTCAGGATAACCGATATAATCCGGTAAAAGTTACATAGCAATAAAAAAACTTTGCCACGTCCTGAAATAAGTTTATTGTAAACCACGAAGAATTGCCAAACTTAAGTGGCAGTGGGCGGGGCACATTGCTCGCAGAACGCATGGCCGATGGGGCAGTAAAGTTCTGGAGTGGCGACCGCGTACTGGAAGGCGCAGCGTGGGTAGGCCTGGGGGGCCGACGACCTGGTGAAGGTCGCGGGAATCCGCTGGATGCGGAAGGCACAGGACCGGTCGTTGTGGCGATGCCTGGGGGAGGCCTATGTCCAGCAGTGGACGTCTTTCGGCTGAAATTATGATGATGATGATGAAACCACGAAAAATTAAGTAAAACCTATGTTGACCATGTTTGTCAAATTAAACCCAACTCTATTTCCCCGATTATCAGATAAAGTAGTTAAAAACAGGCGTGATGACACACATTGCATTCATAGTTCCAAGACTGCATTATTGCATAATAGTATATTTTGTATGGCTCCTATCATCTTTAATAAGTTACCAAAATGTTGGAAGGATTGTACAATTGCAAAACTAAGAAATACATTTAAATAAATCTTATTACAGAAAGTTTATTATAGCATTGACGAATTTCTGACTGACAAAATGTAACTCCAACCTTTTACGAATAATTTGCTTGATAAACTAGATTCAATTATATTTTATTTCATTTTGTGACTAACATTTTATAATTATTAATTTGACATTCTTTATGGTAATAAGTATAATGTGTGTATTTTGTAGTGTTTTTTTTTTCTGTAAGTTTTTACAATTACATGTTTGAATGTTATTTCAATTTTAAATAAATTTATTGATAGATATGTAATATAGAAATAATAGTTAACACATAACATAACATCACGCCTGTATTTCCCCGAAGGGGTAGGCAGAGGTGTAATAGTACACCCACATTTCGCCAGGTATGTTATAGTCCTATGTAATAGGGGGCGAGCCTATTGCCATTGACCGGGCATAAATCCAGACTCAATTTATATATTAATGAAAAAACCCAATAACACTTTGTCCGACCCGGGAATCGGACCCAGGACCCCACGCTCAGCAGTCGCGCTTGCGACCACTAGACCAACGAGGCAATCAAAATAGTTAATAATGAATAATAGTAGTTTAAAATTATTATGAGTTAAGTTAATAATACATAGTTAATTACCATAGTTTATAATTTGTACGCCGTAAAGGCAAAACATGACTGATATTTATAATGAATTTTACCATCTTGCATGCCCTGTGTGTGTATACCCATGTTTTGAACAAATAAATGATCTTGTATCTTGTATCTAATATTTCAACAAAAGCAGCGAAAAATGTGGACGTGTAAAACGCTCAACATTTCAGAATTATGCTGTAACCACAGTGTTTGCAGACGTATAGTTTATTGATGTCGCCTTTGAAAATCATATCGCTTTAAATACCTGTTCGAAACAGGATTTCATTTTTACGCTGCAACGAATTTTATTACTTTGGTCACTTTATTTTGATAGTCGTTCAGAAGCGACGTTATAATAATCTGTTTTTTTTTAAATTACTAGCTGATGCCGCAACAGCTTCGCCACGCTACACTCTGTATACCTATGCAGTATTTCCCGGTTTGTAGTAATACAACTTTAAGGGCGGTAAATACATTTAATTTTATCGATAAAAACGTCCCACTTATAGGATTTTGTCTTGTTCTTTGAATGATACCTAATGCCTGCAAAAAATTTGTTCAAAACATGTTGATAAAAAAGTCACCTGTATATACACGATATGTAAGTATGTTCTTTCTTATAAATATTTAGGACTTTCCACTACCTATGAAATTTCATATAAAAATAAAATTTTAGTTACTCAATGTAAGTTTCAGCTAAAATTTACATTCGTAACGCCTTCGGGATTCTAAATACATAATTTTCATCTGCAAATTCTTAATTTACTTTTCATTCATTGTTTACTTTGTACGTAATTTATAATGTAGTGACGTGTATATTTTTTAATGTAAGTATTTAAAAAGGGAAGGAACATGAAAAATATTTTATTTTAACAACGTTAAGAAAAACGTATGATAAAATTACCTACATTTGATTATTAAGATGCTCTTGTCCCGCTCTTTTACGACAGTGCTTTTTGTCATATTTTACCGTTTTATGGCGTATTTAATTAAATAATACTCTCTGTCTTTCTTTTTTAGAGCTTACTCAACATTTCGCATGATCTATAAAGGGAAAGAAGCTGCGCTGTAAAACGAGTGGTAAACATACTGCCAAATCTGGCCTTCGGCACTCTACTACTCTACGAACCTTACTTACGAATCTTATAATTATCCGACATGACTATCATTCAACATGAAAGAAGAAGACTTAAGGTAAGACTAAATATATACGGTGACACTTGACACTCGACACGCAGTGTCGACACTGACCCCCACTTTCCCAAAAGCCGATCAACGCAAAAAATAACTAATCAGCTTTCAAATCACATGTCACATGTTGTGATTAGTTGTTAGTATTTTTGCCACCCAATCACAGCAGATGACAGTAGATTTGATAACAGATCAGATTGATTAGCCTTACAGAAACTGCGGGTTAGTGTCGTTATGTGTAACACCAAGTTTCGTTCAAAGACATTTGTTGTCGACACAATTTTTTTTTTCGTTTTAGGCCCCAGTGACACTAATGCCGAGACTTGAGTCTAATTTCAGTCTCGCTCTATAAATAACGAATCTAAAACCTTAAGACTGGTTTTGATAGATAAGTAGAAGACACACTAGAATTTTAATTATGCCTGGAATTGTCACATTTAACAGGTGGTTTCACATACATTAAAAGCAAAATTATAAAAGAAAATAAGTTACAATGTATAGGCTCGGTGAATTTATTTACAAACATATACAAAACAAATTTTAATATCTGAATGAAATCAGTAACCCAAGTACTTTTTTCATCTTTATTTTTAACCCTTTCATCCACTATCTTCAATTCCTGTTCAAAGCACGATTTTTCCCCATTGAGTTCGTTTTTGACAGCCATAAAAATATACACAACATTATCTTTCCACAAAAGTAACCATGGACAATGATAAAGGAGATAATATATTTTTGCAAGGGTAAAATTAATCGTTGAATATCAATGCTTAACAAAAATATTTAGGTAACTCTTTTTTAGATGTTTGAAAAAAATTATAGTGATGTGATTGCAATATTTTATGTTGGTAATATCAATACGTTATGAATTTATTAATATTTGTAAAGCTCTCGTTATGTTTTTGTAAGGTTACTCTTAATACTTGATGTCTGTATTTTTTTAAATCGAATTCAATATTTTATACTACTTACCTAGCTACAATCTACTTAGTAGTTGAGAACAAAAAGAGTTAAGTAAGACTGTGTATAATTCATCCTATTCCAATGATTTCGCATGGACTGTAGTACTTTTTATTACGGAACATGATTATAATCCAAAATTACTCTATCGTTTTCTCCGCCCACATAATCGTTTGCCAATCAATTAAATGCCGACCTAAAGAAGAATTATATTCGGGGCTACGCTTTCAATATTTATAGAACATTTATTAGCAATATTTATTTGTTTTTTGTCCGAAAAAAGAATTCGTTTCCCCTCTAACAAACTAACAATCAAGGAGGATAAGGCATGCAGGAAATACATCGAATACGAACGTGCGCTGAATCATCGATGATGGGAGGGAAACATCGATTATCGTACCTTGGTCGGGTGTGGTAGGAGTAAATGTTGTCTAATTTCTGCAGCACGAGGAGCCGCACAGCGCGATTTAACAAGTCTGGATCGACGCGGTCTTCATCCGAAACGTCACGGCGGTCGATCCTGCCAATATATCGATATCGATATAACAATCGTGCTAACAACACTACTCAACACGGCCAAGATACGATAGACTTTCCTCCCGTATCAAAGTGGTGTTATTATATGAAGTATTTGAATTAAATGTTTAATTCTAATAGCTCTTCTAATTCTTCTGTGTTATAACTGATAAACGTATATACCTACATGACGGTCTTTGGAGAATAGTTTTTTTTTATAGTTTAGGATGGTGAAACGAGCTAAAGGCCCACCTGATCTTAAGCGGTTACCTTTGCCCATAACAACTGCAATACCACCTAGGATGTTGTTTAAATGGTACCGCAAGTCGGTTCGCCAAACTGAGACATGAAGATTGAAAGATGATTTTAAGAATCGTGTCATTAAACTCGATTTATAATTCGGAGATCGATAATCACGAACTTAAGGGTTAGCGCACACCGCTGGAGAGGTGGCGAAGCGTCTTATTGATTAACATTTGGAATTCAATCCTATTTGCTTCTACATACGTCTGAAATTTAAAAAGTGAAATAAAATCACACTAGGAGGCTCAAAACACCACGCAGAGTGATTGACCGCTCACAAGCATCCTAAAGTGCAGGTAAATAAGAATCAGTTTGTCTAGCAACCAGTGAACTTCTCTTCGCCACCGTTCCAACTTCGATCCCATCGGTGTGCGCTAACTCTAAAATGACATTTCATCCTCACTTAATAATTTGTCATTCGCTTCGTCTTGTCAGCTTTACTAGGTATTATTAAGAGTGATAAATATTTTATTTAGAGTGAAAAACCACATAAACCAGCTTTTACAGTAGATGTTATACAAAACTTCAATAAAGTGATGTCTACAAAGTTTTTTATACTTTTTTCCATAAACTGAGGTTACAGTTATTATACGAGTGTTGTTTGGGTTATCATAAAGAATAAAGACAACGTATGAATAAAAGATGGACATACTCTGAGATATTAAGAAGTGGGAATAGGGTCACGTTATTCAATTTGGCACAACAAAGAATGAACGAGTTTCCGTAAACAGTTACTTTGAGGGAATTATAGCTGTGTATTTATGTTTAAATGCTGTGTGTTTGTTGTTTATGTTTTCGGCCGTATGGTGCCGGTCGTAAAGAATTGCACCACCCTATATCTTCTCAAGGGTGTCATAAGAGGCCTGAGGATGGGCAGCAGCGTTCTCTGAGTATTTAACCAACCAACTGCGACCGCCAACCTGCCTGCCAAGCGTGGCAATTACTGCATATCCCCCCTTCTTGGGGGAGACCTATGTCCAGCGTCTTTAGGCTGAAATGATAATGATGATGATAACTGTAAAGGAAAACGTTGTGCGGAAACCTGCACATCTAAAAGTGCTCCATAAATCTGCAGTAATCTTGCTTGGTAGACTAAGGCCGATTTATCTGCGCGAGTATTAATTAGAATGTAACCAGAATTTTCCAGATATAAGCTCGTATAATCAAATCAATCATTCAGTATTTTACGTAAAATTATGTCCAATGATTCTTAACATTTCGTAATAAAAATGCTTCCTATAAAATACTGACATCCCTATAGATAGCCTAGTTCCGCGAGAGTAAATACATCCTAAGATAGAACACCGCGCGTTCATTCGGCCCACCCTGGACAGTCAGCTCCGCTGCCAACCTGCTGACTGGCTAATCTTTTTCCCACGGCATGAGCTATTATCATTATGTAGCTCATGTCGACATGATAGTCTTCTAGAAGCGTGAACATCATTTTCAGATAATCTGTGATCAATTCCGCATCAAAGGGCTGATACTACAATCGCTAACGATAAGTTATGATAAACTGATAATATTGTTAACAGTCGAACAAATCGCGTAATTAGCGTGACACTCGAACCGTTCATTATATGGTGCATCCAACCGTTAATACAAACATGTTGGTTTAACTAACGATAGTTTATCGTAATCACACACTTCAAATACTGTGCCATCAGCCATCGTATTGCAATATTGTTCAAAAGGGTTAAACTAAGTTTGTTTAGTATTAAAATTCTAGTATCGTGATACTGTTTCCTATAATAGTCTTTGGTGAAGTTAATCCTTTGAAATATTTGGTATCATAATTATTTATTTGTATTGCAGTCTAGTAATTTTACAGTTTTAATCTAAAATCACTTCATTTTTTCAATGGTACCAATGTTTCTTAGACTTGAGTCTATGGTGGCTTGAAATAAAAATATTATTTTTCTTTCAGTAACATAAGGTTAAGAAAGAAAAGTTGAAGCTTTACTTTGCGCTTAAAGCGGCTTCAAGATACAAGATACAAGATCATTTATTTGTTCAAAACATGAGTATACACACACAGCGCATGCAAGATGGTAAAATTCATTATAAATATCAGTCATGTTTTGCCTTTACGGCGCACAAATTATAAACTATGCTAATTAACTATGTATTATTAACTTAACTAATAATATTAAATTAAACTAACTTTATTATCTTTTAATTTGAACATTATGAATTATTATTAAACTACTAATATGCATTATTAACTATTCTTTCTATATTACATATCTATCAATAAATTTATTTAAAATTGTAATAACATTCAAACATGTAATTGAAAAAACTTACAGAAAAAAATCACTACAAAATACACACATTATATTTACTACCATAAAGAATGTCAAATTAATAATTATAAAATGTTAGTCACAAAATAAAATAAAATATAATTGAATCTAGTTAATCAAACAAATTATTCGTAAAAAGTTGGAGTTACATTTTGTCAGTCAGAAATTCGTCAATGCTATAATAAACTTTCTGTAATAAGATTTTTTTAATTTATTTCTAAGTTTAGCAATTGTACAATCCTTCCAACATTTTGGTAACTTATTAAAGATGATAGGAGCCATACAAAATATACTATTATGCAATAATGCAGTCTTGGAACTATGAATGCAAAGTGTGTCATCGCGCCTGTTTCTAATTACTTTATCTGATAATCGGGGAAATAGAGTTGGGTTTAATTTGACAAACATGATAGTCTCTAAAATGTACATGGATGGAAGGGTTAGTATTGTATATTTTTTAAAGTATGGTTCACAGCTGTCAGTAACTTGAAGTCCAAACATGGTTCTAATGGTTCTTTTGGGCCTTGAAAATTAGTTCTTTATTTGTTGAGTTACCCCAAAATTATATTATCATCGTCAAATTGTGTTTGACGCCTCATCTTAATCTTCCGTCATCAGCTTTAAAGCTATCGTAATTAGAATCTTTTCAAATAATCCTAATTCAACTCGAAGTAATAATGATTGTAGATGTATGACAACTGTAAAATAATCCAAATTCAACTCGAATTAATAATGATTGTAGATGTTCGGGGTGGGATTGGGATATACCTCCTAGCGGTTCACCCCGGGCAACGTCGTTACTGTTACAGTGATGGCGGCTGAACGACCCCTCTTTTTGCGGTGGTAGGATCCTTTGGGTCCGCCTGGCTTGCGACCACCCTCCCACTGTAGTCCAGTGCCAAGCAGTTCACTGTGTTCCACTGATCACGTGGGAGTGCCAGTGCCTTTGGTGTGAGTGTGGGTCCAGTTGCATTGCACAGAACTGGTCTCTGCCTCTAGGCGACGCTGTATCGAGCGACTCATCTCGGAGCCTAGCGGGATCCGAAGCACGGTCTTAGCCGTTGACCGACCGCAGTCAGTAGGGGGCCCAAGTAGCGCGCTAGCCACGTGCCAAAGGCTGCCCCGCCAACTCGCGAAAAATCCCGAGATGCTCCACCGTGCCAGTTGGCGACTGGACGGGAGGACCCGGTGGCCATCAACGGGGGGGTTCGGGCGTCCCCGCGGTCTCCGAATGAGTCCCTCATAGGTCAGCTTACCCAAAGAGTGCAGTTTAGTTTAACTGAGCAATGTCTCGGACTTTCACTAACACCACCAATACTCCAAAACAAATTATGAAAAGCAGAAAAAGGAATAAGGTTTGCAAACGGCTGCACTTCCTCCCATTGAAAGTGCACTCCACCAACATCAGGGGGTTGCACTCCAATCTCGACTCGGTCCACCACCACCTAGAGACTGCAAAGCCGCACCTACTCTTCCTCACGGAGACGCAGATAGCGACCCCGTCAGACGTGGCGTACCTCAACTACCCGGGGTACTCGCTTGAGCACTTGTTCAAGCAGCACGCTGGGGTTAGTGCGTACGTACGCGATGACATCTGCTGTCGGCGTCTCCGCTGCTTTGAGGCGAAAGGCATTCCTGCCATATGGCTATTGGTGGATACTGGGGTGGAAAAAACAGTCTACAACTGTATCTACCGATCGCATACCGGTGATCAGGAGACGACCAGGCTGTTTGACTATTTAACAAAGACGACAGATTTGGTCATGCAGCGATATCCAACGGCGGAGCTTGTTTTCCTGGGGGACTATAATGCGCACCATAAAGACTGGCTGTACCCATACCGGGAAACTGACCATGCTGGACGTGAAGCGCGCAAATTTGCGTTATCGCTAGATCTTACCCAGCTGGTGAACCAAGCAACGCGTATACCGGATATCGACAGCCATCAACCCAAATGCCTGGACCTTCTGCTGACAACAGATCCACACAGACACTCAGTATCAGTCTCAGCTCCGCTGGGAACGTCTGACCACTGTGTGGTGAAATCCGTGTCGATCTGCTCCCCTCAGGATAACAGCCCTAAAGGCACGAGGCGAGTGTGGCGATATGAGTCAGCAGATTGGGATGAGATGCGTCACTTTTTTGCATCTTACCCTTGGCGGCAATTGTGCTTCTCTTCCAGCGACCCGCCTATCTGCGCTGATGCTGTCACTGACGTGATACGGCAGGGAATGGAGTATTTTATTCCGTTCTCTGACATACCGCTCGGACACAAAGCCCGACCTTGGTACAACGCGGACTGTGCTAGAGCTGAGGCTCGCAAAGAGTCCGCTTACCAATCTTGGGTCAAAGCTCGTGACCGCAAGGACAGACGTCGGAAAGTGCGTGAAAAGAAGAGAGCCTTTAATACTGCCGCCAAGTCCTGCAAGCGGGTACTACGAAAGGCCCGTTTCGACCATATTGGGCATATAGGGGCCAAGTTAGCTTCATACCCTCCAGGTAGCAAGCAGTTCTGGTCCCTGTCTAAATCGGTCGAGACGAACTTCTGTCGTCCTTTGCTGCCTCCAATGCAGAAACCTGATGGATCACTGGCTTACTCCGCAACAGAAAAGGCAAATTTATTTGCATCTATGTTTGCGAGCAATTCGCGTCTCGACTCTGGCTCAAAACTACCACCATCTATACCTCACTGCGATTTTTCATTCCAGAAAATCGCTATTCACACTAAAGAGGTTCGAAGAGCGCTTTTCTGTCTTGATGTGAATAAGGCCAGTGGACCCGACGGGATTTCTGCAAGGGTTCTTAGGAAATGTGCACCTGAGTTGTCTCCTGTACTGACACGCCTGTACCGCCTCTCTCTTAGTCAGAGAACTGTGCCCAAGTCCTGGAAGCTTGCAAATGTACAGCCAGTACCCAAGAAGGGTGACCGTGCTAACCCGGCCAATTACAGACCAATCGCCATCACCTCCATATTGTGTAAAGTTATGGAAAGGATACTGAACAACAAGTTGCTGGCATACCTAGAAGACAATGATCTTCTCAGTTATCGTCAATTTGGCTTTCGTCAGAAACGATCAACTGGTGATCTTCTTGTGTTCGTCACGCACTGTTGGGGCGAAGCTATCGAGAAACATGGCGAAGCCTTAGCTGTGTCTTTGGATATCTCGAAAGCTTTCGACCGGGTTTGGCACGCAAGTCTGCTGAACAAGCTTCCAGCGTACGGCATCCCACCTGACTTTTGCACTTGGATAGCTGACTTTTTGAGTGAACGGTCCATTCGAGTGGTCATTGACGGCTGCTCCTCTGACCTCTTGGCCATAAATGCCGGAGTTCCTCAAGGGTCTGTTCTCTCTGCGACACTTTTCCTGCTTCACATAAATGACCTGCTTCAGTTAGGTCTTATTGGCTACGCAGATGACAGTACTATCACAGAGAGATACCTGTCCAGTGTGAGAGCCAACCAACGGGAAATCTGTTCTCTACGAGAGGCCATGATAGAGCGGACTAATTCGACCTTAAATCTCGTTTCCCAGTGGGGAGATGACAATCTGGTCAATTTTAACGCCTCTAAAACTCAGGCGTGTCTTTTCACCGCAAAACGGAGTCCATTCCACCTGGCTCCTACTTTCCAAAGTATACCTATTAGCATCGCCGACCACCTAGACCTTCTTGGCATGGAGTTGACAACTAACCTCAACTTCGGCACCACAATCGAGGCAAAGGCTCAAACTGCGGCCAAAAAGTTGGGCATTCTTAACAAGGTGAAGCGATACTTCACTCCTGGACAGCTTTTCACTTTATATAAAGCTCAAGTCCGATCGTGTATGGAGTATTGCAGTCACTTGTGGGATGGCTCCGCCAAATACCAGCTTGCGGCTCTTGACTCGATTCAACGCAGAGCTGAGAGGTTAATTGGTGATGAACTGTTAGCAAAATCTAAGCTACAAAGCTTAGCCCATAGACGCACAGTTGCTTGTTTGTCGGTGTTCTACAGGCTGTACTTAGGAGAGTGTGCGCAAGAGCTCCATGAGCTTATTCCGCCATCTCCTTTCTTTCATCGGACTACACGCCGCACTGCAGGATATCATCCACATTTGGTGGAAATCCCTAC
The DNA here is from genome assembly GCA_949699075.1 of Asteroscopus sphinx. Lineage (NCBI taxonomy): Eukaryota > Metazoa > Arthropoda > Insecta > Lepidoptera > Noctuidae > Asteroscopus > Asteroscopus sphinx. The sequence goes on from OX453013.1 coordinate 23,008,605, forward strand.
TATCAGGACCAAGCGCTTTGAGAACTCTTTCATAATGCGCACAGCCAAGTTGTGGAATTCATTGCCGGCATCTGTATTTCCGGGCACTTATAACCCTAACGCCTTTAAAGCTGGAGTGAATCGGCACCTAATAGGTTTGCTCGCTCCATCGTCGACCACATCCTGACAAAGCTGTCTAGATTGTGGTCAAGAGCAGATCTATAAATCATAAAAAAAAAAAAAGGTTGTAGATGTATGACAACTGTAAAATTGAAAGCTACAAAATATTGGAATATTAGAAATATTAGATAATACAAAAGTGAGAATACAAAATAATGATCCTGCAACATGCATAAAAATCATTACTGTCCCACTGCTGGGAACAGGCCTCTTCACAGAATAAGAAGGGTTCAAGCCTTGAGGTAGCGTGGTAACCCAACCCACAGTAGGTACAGGACCGTACATTCAGAACTACACACAGGTAGAAGAAAAGATAGTAGCGAGGCCTTGGCTGTAGCTGCTGTCGATGTAAGCCATAGTATGGGTGAGGATCATGGTAGGATGACCGATTATGAGGGTGAGGTAAAGAGGAGCAAGTTGATTCAACTTCAAGTACCATCGATAATTATTATAAGGAACCCTCTCACTCAGATGTGCTGGGGATCTAATCTCAAAATCGATAATCGATATATTGTGATATTTGTCGTGTCGAAATCTGCTTTAAGTATTGTCGATTTAACTATTGTTTGTACGAAGCAATGAATGATACTAATCGACAATTTTTGGTCGTAACTCTTAGTTGTAAATGTCATTGACAGTATTTATTTTGTTTTTGACTCATTCACTCCGAAAATTGTCTATGACGTCGTAAAAAAATCACAATATTTTGTCTGTGAATTCTATAAACGATATAGAATCCGAAAATTTATTAGAGTAGTATACGACCGATATATTCGGAGCATTATCGTGTCGTTTCGAGATGTCCTCATCGATTTTGGGAGTAGACCCCTTAGTTTCCTTACGATATTCTCCTTCACCGTTATCAACTCAGCCTATCGCAGTCCACTGCTGGACATAGGCCTCTCCCAAGTTGCGCCACGACACTCGGTACTCTGCCTTTCGCATTTAGTCCCCCCCAGCCACGTTCTTCAGGTCGTCGGTCCACCTAGCGGGCGCCCTGCGCTGCGTTTGCGAGATTCACGGTCTCCACTCAAGGACTCGTCTGCTCCAGCGGCCATCGGTCCTTCGAAAGACATGGCCAGCCCACTGCCACTTCAGCTTACTGATCCTACAAGCTATGTCGGTCACTCCGGTTCTTCTCCGTATAATTTCGTTTCGGATTTTATCCTTCAAAGAAACTCCAAGCATAGCTCGCTCCATAGCTCGTTGAGCGACTTTGAATTTGTGGACTAGCCCAACTGTCAGTGTCCACGTCACCGTTATAGCATGCGATAATCAAATTCAACAAGAACCTTCAACCTATAACAACACCTACATGTTTTAAACACGAGTAGGTATGCTTAATTTACATGCGTCACCATCACTTCAATATCAATATTCGTTAACATAAACTTGAGCTAACTATAACAAGATCACTTCAATCAAAACAGTCCCTCATCCGACCTTTATAACACCCAATATGTCTAATCACTGTTACTGGCAGGTGACAAGAATAAAATTAGGGACCCATTACTTAAGTATGCACTTAAATTATTGAATAATTAACTTGAATTGACGGGTCCGGAATTACCTTTTAAATTCAAATCTTTTCAAACTAAAAGTTATTTCGGATTACGGGTGACGGTTTACCCTTCAATCAATTAATAATAAGTATAAGCCCATCACAGTCCAATTTTCCATCTATCACAATTTTAACCGAGACGTCACAAAATAAATATTAATAGAATAGAATATAAAATCCCTACTTAATACTTTTTCACGACTAAACCTCTAAACCGTTTTTGACAAAACTTGATACAGACGTAGTCTGGTACTCTAAGAAAAACATACTTTGTAGAATAGGCTACTTTTATCCCAAAAAAACTAAAGATTTATTGCGGTATACGCGATAAACGACATCCACAGGCCGCAGGCGACTTCCATATTTATTTAGTAACGCCGATACAACCAATGCCACCTAGAGGCGATTTGCAGAACTAAAGAGACAAGCGTGATATTTCAAAAAGTCATTAAAAGTTCTGCTATTCATCGATAGATGGCAAAACTAAAAAGTATCACCGCTGTGCCGGTCCGAATCCCCCATTCGGACCGGCACAACCCCCCGTGTTAGGTTATTTTCGTTACGGAATTTCTGGATTCGGTCTCCACGCTCAAGGCCCGCGATAGAAGCTATGCAATAGCTTAAAAAAAAACTCGCCAAATACATAACCTCCTCCTTTTTTTGAAGTCGGTTAAAAATCCGCCGAATACATAACCTCCTCCTTTTTTTGAAGTCGGTTAAAAAGTAAAAAATAATCCTTGTATGTATTTCAAAATGTGAATATAAACCAAAATTTTGAAGGCAGCGCGTGATTTTCATATATGTTCGCATAAACTGTTTTTTACTATAGATAAGCGCTCGACAGTACATTATATTTACATGACGCAAAGGGACAATCACGCGCCGCCTTCAAAATTTTGGTTAATGTTAAGATTTTGAAATACACACAACGATTATTTTTTACTTTTTAATTATGGTTTTTGAAGTCGATTTTATTTTTAGTTAAAAAGTTTTTATCGTATTTAAAGTACACTAGGTATAAAAAACAAGTTGCGTGCCGCTGTTGGGTGGCAAACACTACTGTTTTCCTGGGCGTCCCAACGGTATAGCACCAGAGGGGCACCGATGTGGTCCAGAGGAATTCCGGGAGGTCCTCTTTTTGTGCTGAGGTAGGCCACCGTGTGGTTTTAGTTGGTAGGAGTCTGACATATGCCTCCGTCTTCCCCAGACGAACGGTATCTATGAGGTTTTCCGTTTGTCAATAAAAACAGGATAGAAAACAAAACACTACCAATGAAACATGCTTTACTTTTCCGTATGACAGTTAAAAAGTTAATAGGTAATTATTATAAGTATTAAATTAAGTAAATGCCTTTGACCGTCTTACAACATCTAACAAATGGATAAAAAAAGAAAAAAATGAGGCATCAATACCAAGAAATCAGGAGCGTAAAACAGTTACAACAGGTCTCGCACAATTCCTTCTAAAAACACCTTTAACCTGTTGAGTAAATTACTCTCTGAGTATTTTCTTACACTTTCTTGCAGCTCTAATTAGAAAATTAATTTTCTCTTCGTTACGATGATCAAACCCCATGAATACTGAGGAAAATTATATTACAACATTTATAACGGGTAATCAATTTTCGATGCTTGAAGAAAACTGCGAAGGCAGACAGATACCTTATAAAAACACAGAATATTCTAATGGTATCTTCAATATGTGTAAGAAATAAAGAGAGTTAAGTAAAAAAAAAGTTGGTGTCAAAATATTAGAAATTGAAATTAGAAGAACATTATTTGATACCATAAACAAAACAGTACTATTATGTCACGTTGTATAGTTCCCGGCACGAGACGTGAGCACAAATTGTACCGGCGTAATAGTCTCTGTCGTCACCGTATTCTAGTATTCCGTTTTCTACGTATATTTAATTATGCATTATCATGTAATTAAGCCAATGCAAGTGCCAGTTTCTGGTCTGTTGTACTGGGAACAGGGATTCGACCACTTACGTAGTGGAATCTGTGCTCACGACTCGTGCCGGCAACTATAATTATATAAAAAATATACATAGTTTCTTAAGACATCTGGAATGCAAAGTCATGTAGACATGACGATAAGATATTTTATGCGAAACTTGTTAATACTAAGACATCAAATTCAAATGTGTTTTTATTTCAAATAAACCTAATTAAAGTTGCACGCTAGTTGCACGGTTCCAAATTACTAAACCAAATCTCGTTTCCTAATGTATCATAAACGGTTTTAAGTACGTAATCATCAAATTGGACAAGCGACACTCGGCTAAGCCCTAAGCATCGGACGACGCTACTTCCCCATTATTTGTCACGCGAGTAGGTGATTATCTTGTGTTATTGTTGGTTTTTACATTTTTCCCTATGGAAATGGCACTTCCAAGAGCTTTTGATAGTGCATTTTATACATTTTTTGTACCTAATTTGGAAATCAAATTGTTTGTGTTAGACATAACTATGTTAAGCTGAATGTCCCGAATTTGATTGTTCTTACCTAGTTCATGCTCAATTTATTTGAGGGCAACTTAAAAAGATTATTGCGGTTATTTGCTATCCATACCATCGTCCGAATTTATCAAATCAAAGCATTACAATTAAGAACTATTATTACACAGGATAACTAATAGTTTCTGCTATTGTTACCAATTTTGCTGTCTTCGCATAACATATTGAAATTATCACCTGATTTAGTCGAATTCTTTGAGCAAACACGTGGAAAATTCTTAAAACTGCCATAGAATAACTCAAAACTACAAAACTGAACGTGTTTGTGTCACATACTGTTTTCATGCATGCCTTTGAAGATTTCGGGGATACAAGACGATTATGTATTCATAGATTTTATGTTTGATCCCATATCGTACAAAACTTAATTCAAAACAAGTTTCAATATTATTTTGGGCTGCCATTCATTCCACACAGACTGCATTAATATTAATCTAATAAAATTGGATGCAAAAATACTTTGTTATTTCTACATTTCCAAGAATGCTAGAGGAGAAGTTGACTGCTTTATTATTTTTTAACTTTTTTTTTATTCTTAACGGGCTTGCGTACTTTAAATAAATATGTAAAATTTTAAACAGAATCTGTTTCCAGACATTCGCAAAATATTTCAAAATGTCATTCTTAACTAGGCTTTGTTCTGTATTTTTTCGATCTATTTGCATGATTTTAATCTAGACAATTGAAGTGACTACTAACCAATACAAAACAATATAACTGAAATTATCTCTTACAATCATCATCTTCCTGCCCTGGTCCCAAAATACTTGTGGTCGGCGCCATACGTCTTCTTCCAATTTTCCTCTATCAGCCGTCAACTTCAACAATCCATATCATTCTTGATGCAATTCATCCATCTTTTCTTTTGATTCCGTCTCCCTCTCCATCCATAAACATTCATTTATATTCATCACTCTCTTAGTTAAATGCATTTCATCCCTCTTCATTAGGTACATAACCTCACCAACCCAAACGATTTTCTTTCATCTTTTCTATCACTGACGCCACTTTCAAAGTCTCCAATACTTCATTTCTTACTATAACCATTCCTGTCACTACACACATCCATCTCAACATTCTCATCTTTGCTACATGAAATGCCCTTTCATCTGTCTTCTTTATGGCCCAGCATTCCGATTCATACAAAATGGCAGACATTGCTAATTTTGCCCTTTAATGATAGGGTCATCTCTTACGATATCAATAACAAAACACATCAACAAGTCAAGTTGTTTAAAAGACTATAGTTACAAATAAGTCTCTTTCCATAATATACATAAGAAAGAGCCTTACCCATAGACTTATATATGCCTTACCTGAATATAAAATGACACGTACAAAACAGAAACTGCAAATTGCATTAGTACTTCACGTCACATAATTTTATAAATTCCATTGTAAAGGATATAAAACGTCTAATTCAAATTCTCCGCGACGAAGAGTAACTAAATATTTTTAACAAAGAAATTCTTTATTGTTATGGAGCAAAGGAGTTTCAAAAGGCTTTTGAATACTTGTGTTACATTTAACCGGGTGTAAGGTAAGATTACTATACATTCATAGATATTCAAATTGACTTTCTGAATATATTTGAGTGAATTATATATAATAGAGGTAAATTTACGTCTTACACTCATGATAAAATGATAAGCAAAATAAAGGTTCCTTGGGAATTAGTTTTAATATAAATTGAGATTTGATAAATGCATATCTTGATGCATGAACCGATTTAAGTGAGATTTACAAAGAGATACTATCAATATCAATGACATAGACGAGATACATATATATTTATATTTAGCTGTGTGCATACATAATATCTATATCATATCAGCACGGCTGGTTGCATACCTAGGTAAAAAAAATTCTAAGAAGTCATTCTTTTACCAAGGTATAAATAAATATAAAATTTGGATTCAAAGAGATAAGACTAAATTCTTCAAGCGTTTAGAAAGATATATAAAATATATTTTATGATTAATTACTTGTTTCATTTCACTAATTCAAAGTCGCTCAGCGAGCTATGGAGCGAGCTATGCTTGGAGTTTCTTTGAAGGATAAAATCCGTAACGAAAGAAGAACCGAAGACAGCTTGTAGTGGGCTGGCCATCTCTGTCCAAGGACTGAAGGCCGCTGGAGCAGACGAGTCCTTGATTGGTAACCGCAAATCAGCAAACCCCCTGGCCAGGTGGACCGACAACCTAAAGAGAGTGGCTGGGGGGGACTGGATGTAGAAGGCAGAGGACTGGGTGTTGTGGTGAAACTTGGGAGATGCCTGGGAGAGCGACTTGTGCGATAGGCTGAGTTGATGACTTGTTTTATCAATCACATGAAAAATACGTCCATACCCTTTATATAATTAGCGTTACCTACCACAATACACAAAAGAGTCTCAATTTATTTAGCTATTATCTCTATTATACCTAACTAGTATCAAAACTTATAAATCATTATAACAAAACAAGTTTAACCGGTGGGGTAATTGTGTAATGCATTCACATTGACATCAGCTTTCATTTTGAAATTACAGCAATATTCATTGCGTGGTACGTAGTTGTCAACAGGACGGATTGTCAAAACACACAGAGCAATGAACATTGAAATCCGAATGAATGCGATCGCGAGTGAGTTACGCAATTAGGCAGCAGATTACATCGCATATTTTTTTTAAATTGGTTTTCCTGACGTTTCGAAATATTTGCAGCGTTCGTGGTCACAGGAAGACTAAGATGACAAGCGTCTTTACAGATATTTCAAGAATGTGAATAATGTAGGCGACGTAATCCGGTTAAACTTATTTTATTATAATGTGTAGTGATTGCGAAAACCTAAGAAACTATTATACATTATTCTTTAAAAAAAATCAGTACGCCCACGCCAATTTTTGTCTTTTACAATTTATTTAGTCCCCTTAAGTGAATAAGCCATCAATCTGCCCTTTAATAATAGAGTGACATGCATGACCCTTTGGGAAATCTTCTACTATTTTTTTTATTTTACTAAAGGATGGCGAAACTAGCTAAAGACCCACCTGATGGTAAGCGGTTACCTTTACCCATAACAACTGCAATACCACCTAGGCTGTTACCTAAATGGTATGTCTTAGACTTCTAACAATAGGTTTTGTTTGGAATGTGTGGGAAATATTTTGATAACACGGTATCAGAAATAAGATCTGTTTATCCATATAATTTGTTATGAAGATCATAAATAGAATCGGGAATGGAAAAGAAAGCAGATTGGACTTTTTTGGCACAGAGCGGATAAAAGCGAATCAATCGTTTTGTACGAAAAAGTTAGGAGAATTACGAATATTATGAAAATCGATTTATAGTAAATATATTATTTGCAGCGTGAAGCTAGGGACTAATACTTGTCAATTGACATTATGGTTTGTATCTACCCGCCCTGGGTTATTTGCCCATACCTGTGATACAAAGTGGCCATCCTCCTTTGGAGCAGTTGTGTCAATTTTGACGGCATTCGCTTTTCGCATTCGGTTGTATTATGATTTATTTCACCATCAATGCTTGCAAAGATATACATTAACATACATTTTATGTCAGATTTTTATGGATTACACTAATAATGTTCCATCAGTTACGTTTTCATTTCTCACAGAACATGCAACTTTAAGCGACTAATACTTCTAACTTAATTTTAGTGGAGTCGCATCTACTGATTTCAATAAAGACATTTTGAAAGAAACAAAAGCAAATGAAATGATAGTAATAAGTAATAATTGAAACAACCGTTCAATATAACTAAAGTTTTCTTCACCAATCCTAGCCAATGGAGTTAGGTAAAATAAAATCTTGTAAAAAATCTAACCTGACTAGTTTGGAGCAAACTAGTTCTAGATTGGACTCGTGTTAACAGGGTTGTCTCCTTCTAACACGTTATACATTAACTTCTAAGCTGAGCTGGTAAACTTCAAATTGTAATTGTACACATGAACTAGGAAGTAACAAGGAAGCTAGCTATGTGGTAACTTGGACAACGCTGTTGTTGGTAGTTTGAAAATGTATCTTTAAGTTAGCGTTTTGAGACAATAACCTAGACTCGTCAGTTACCCACATTCCTACGTTGAATACTTAGACAAAATGTCCAACATACATCATATAAAATTCTAAACATGTACTTTCCACACTCTAAACAAAAGTAAATGCAGCGATCAGGAGCGTCAATATAAGATAGACGCTCCTGATCGCGGGCTGATCTTTTGATCTTTGCCTCAGACCAGATAGATGCACGCTCCCGACCCCGGCTCGCAAATACTGTGCGCAGAATAGTAGGTACTTCATTGCTATTTAGTGTTGTTTTTTCTTTTGGTCTGAGTTTCCTTTTTTTCTTTTTTTTTCCTTAATAAACAAATGTAAAATAGTGCCTGTTTAGAATGTAAAATGATCTTTTATATGATTTTAGGCAAATGGAATATTCTCCCTGCTTAGAATTTTATATTATGATCTAGATTATGACAGTATTTTTTTTATATAAAACGATGGATGGCGAAACGAGCCAAAGGCCCACCTGGTGTTAAGTGGTTACCTTTGCCCATAACAACTTCAATACCACCTAGGCTGTTGCTTAAATGGTACCGCAAGTCGGTTCGCCAAACTGAGACATGAAGATGGAAAGTCTCATGTGATTGTAATTTCACCGGCACCCGTACCCTTCAGACAGAAACAGCAATGCAAGTGTAGGAAGTTCTACGTACCATTCCTCGTTGGCATGGCACATTATGGCTGCTTTCAGCTTTCGATGGAATCTCTCGACCATTCCGTTTCCAGCTGGATGTTATACTGCAACGTTTCCGATCCAGCTCCTCGACTTTACCTAACGCCACCATTCCGGCGTCAATCATTTGACTGCATTCTTCCAAAGCTCTCCCGCAGAGGTGATAGATCACGTCGGGGTCACCAATGTGGGAAGTTGTACGTGAGAGTAATTAAAACCATTGTATCCACTTATTTCGCTTGTAACTTTAATACATCGTTGAAATAAGTGGATACAGTGGTTTTAATTACTCTCACGTAGAACTTCCCACACAAGCATCACTGTTTGGCAGAGAATTAGTTACGGTGGTAGTACTTCCCCGGAAGAGCTCTTGCACAAAGGAGCTCTACTACTACTATACAGTCTTCTAGGAGTTGTGTTCAAGTTCTCAGAGATTTTAAAAAATGAATTCTTAATGTATAATCCTTGTGAAGCCGTTCTCTACGGTAAAGATTAGATACCTAAGCAATACAATAAAGTTAGTCAAAGTTCTACATAATTCTTACAAAATCTCCCCGAATTATAACTTATAACATTTTTTATGTTGTACTTTTATTTCTTCTTCATCCAATCAATTTTTAATAATAATATGGTTTCTTTTTATTATTAATTTTTTTGTTTCTACCATGAGTACCCATATTCGTCATAAAAGCTTCACTGTTTACCTTTGCAATTTTAAAGAAGTTAATCTTTAAGTATACTGAAGATAAGTCAAGTTGTTATAATCTAACTTCCTCAAGGGTATACAAATACGTTACAGCCTTCATACGATGGGCTTTATTTCATCTGACTTGAAAATACTTGATGAACTCAACTCAGAACTCAACTCAGCTCAAATCACAGAAAAGTGTTCCAAAAAGTCAAAAGCATCTATTTGTACATTTATTCAACCCCGTTCCAGCTAGCGTAGGTGAACGACAATTTAGTCACAAAGGACGCAACAATTGACTTGGTTCCGCTTGTTGCGGCTACGTAGTCATTTTCCCCTTGATGTCATGCCTAATCTTGTCCCCATTGCATCCCTGTGCAACGACACGCCCTTCCTGGCCAGAAAATGACCAAACAGTACACAGGGAAATTGCTTTACGACCAAATTGGTTTTGCGGCCAAAGTTACTTTTATCACAAAGGCGTAAGATTGAATTTTAAACGCCTTTGGTTCTGATTTATTTCGGTCGAAAGTGATACTGATGGATTTTAAGTTGATTTTCGTAATTGATACGCATTTGGTTGACTTCTTAAATAGACGTTAGGGACGAATTTACAATCACGTCAACTTTGTGAGTGATTTTTTGTAGAAATTCGAATAGGTACCCAAACTTTTATAGCTACAGCTACCAAAAAATTGATTTTAATGAGAACCCAACTAGAATATCAATATTTTTCTACTTCTTTTCCTTGAATTTATTCTAGGATAGGGTTTGCCAACAATACAAATCTGTTGATATTTTTATTGTTTTGGCGTCTAGATAAAACTTAATGACCTCAAACTAACATACGTTAATGTGGAAGGCTAAAAAGTTTATTACGTGTGTCATTCACGTTTATAAAGAAACTAGTAAAGTTCCTAGATAGTTATTCAACTGAAGCAAAAAATGAAACGAAAACCAACTAAGAGAAGTCGTGAATAGTTTTATTGATGTTTTCAATTGAGTGGTATCGTTATCCCGCATTGGTTCTAATAAAATTAGAAAAACACAATTTCATTAATGAAGTTAGAAGCTGTAGGCCTGACGATGTTAACGAATTTACTAGAAATAAAGATAGTTGATAAGATTGGTCAGCAAAATATAAAGAAGACGACTACGAAAATGGAGAAATGCTTTCGCGTTTATAGTCATAACGAGACAAATAAGTTTAGATTCGTGCATGCAAAAATCATAGTAACCTCAGATGAATTACATATCTGCACTGGAAACTGACAAATTAAAATAGTATCATAATAAAAATATCCTTCCATTTCATTGACAGATTAATGAAATAATTAAAGAATTGACGTAGACGAATAAGATTTAAATTGTGAAAAGAAAAAATCGAATTTTTTTCTTTTCACAATTTAAATCTTTAGAGTTCGCTTCGCATGCGTAAATGCGTTAAAATAATAAAATAATTAGTAAGGGTAGGCATATCTATACGACTTTGAATTAACTGCAAAGTTAGTCGAGTCGGTTAAGAAACGCTGTTTCTTAATAAGATATAGCTGACGTCACCCAAAGACGTACCATAGTGAAGGATAATTTCGATACCACGAGCAGTGTTCACGGTAGCTTAGTGGCTAAAGCACTGGCGTACTGAGCCAGGAGTCGCAGGTTCGTATCCTGCTCGTGAGCGATTTTTTCTTTTCACAATTTCAATCTTTAGATTTCGCTTCGCATGCGTAAATGCGTTAAAATAATTAAATAATTAGATGAATAAGATCAATATCGAGATCTGTGTCGGTTATCGAGAACTCAGCTATACGTGGCATTATGACGAAATCAACGTTTAAGATCTCCCCATCGATGACAAACTGTGATAGCTCACACACCCTTTCTATATTTAATATATTGTAAACGTTCACGTTTTTGCCCCAAAGTGCACCCACGGAGGCATTAGACCATTCATTAATTTGATATTACTGCTATTATATTAGTTCTTTCATTATTACATTCATCATTATAATGTTCACTCATATTAGAGCAGAGGGTTATTTACTTGCTATTTGACTTTCGAAGTCATCCATTAAATTTTGGATTGCAACTTCGGACTTTAGAGGGCAAGCCTCAGTTGCTTACTCTAACTCGGAAGCTTAAATAATAAAATATAGATCTTGCCGCCACTTGAACGATTAAAGCGACCAAATAATTATAGTTGGGAGTGAGAGGTTAGAATTATAACAGCTTGCAAGATATGAAACATGAAACCAAAATTTATATCATAATAAAACAAGTTACATCGCATTTAATATTATTTAATAAAATCATCAAAAAAAATTAATTAACAAATTAATTAATTTTATTAAAATTTATATCGTCATTAGTTCCATTGCACATCTTAGTCATAATCAATGGAATAAAAATAGATGAGTCTTTCTCTTGACATAATGACATAGTTAAGAAGCTAAATTTATTTAGACTATTATAATTTATAATTCAATTACCTCAGAATTAGACCCCTTGTTAGCTGGCTTTATTAATTGTCCTTTCTTTGTTTCAGAACAAATTATCATGATTTCAGTTTTTGAATTAGAACGATTAATTCAAAAACAATTCAATGATTTATTGAAGTGGTATAATGAGTGGAAATTAATGGGTTTGTCCAAGGGATTAAAGGGGAACAACAACTGCTGTTAGGAAGTAACTTTATGCAGAAAGTTTCTCCTTAAACTTTTTCGATTTCACTTTCGTCGCAACAATATTACCACCATTCAAGGTGAAGTTAAACTAAGTAAAACTGTTTTTGTGTAAAGCGAATTTAACTTTTATGGGTCTGTAAAAAGGTAACAATTTGCCTTATTTTAGAGTTGTTGTTTAACTTAGTCTGATGACTGTGAATAGTTGCTCTGGATTTGATTAAATCTGAATCTTACATTTTACAGTATAACTACTTATCTAATATGTTCTAAAGTCCTTAGTTTAGGCTTCACACATTTAATATTTACTAAAGAAATTAAGGGTTTAATACTAGATTTTATTCAGTTCTCTTCTCATTAATTCAATTTATCATTACCTGTTTATCTTCTTTTAGATTCCAATCCTGTAGAATCTCACCTTCCAATTGCATTTAACAGTGCAGCTTATCAATTTCTGTTATAACTATTGAGACCATTTTGCCTCGTAGTTAATTACTAAAATTACGTCTCCAAACAAGACCATTTCAAGTGTTGAGCGGAAAAGAGATGTATTCTCAAGATCATCATTGTTCTGATATTCTTCAATAAAAAAAAACATTAACTCTATTCTGTTCTCCCGCTCCATACTCGAAGCGTTCACTAAAAAGAAGATTACATACCTTGGTCTAGCAGCCTGAGTATAGTAGCGATCCAGTTCTTGCAGCATGCGGAGAGCGTCGGCCATGTCATGAGGTCCCTCCTCCCTGGCTTCGGCCAAGCAGACGATGGCCAGGACCACGGCGACGGCGATTGCGATGTTTTTGTTCAGCATTTTGGTTTCTAGAAGAGAGGTGTCAAGGTTGAAATTACTGGGAAAAAGTGAAAATAAAAGATTTCATGTTGTTGTTGTTGTTTCTTGATTTTATTAAAATGTCATAAGTGTTATACTCTTCAAGTGGATAAAGTGATAAAGTGTGAAGTTCTGTCTTTGTAGTTTGTAAAAATAACCACTCGAGTGACCTTGGGTTCTGGTTAGTACCCAAACGTATTTTGCCTCAAAGTGGCCTTGGGTACTAGTAGTACCTAAGCGAAGTGAATGTTGAGTACCTCATGAATATTTTTATAACTAAGAGTTATTTCTTTTTGGCAATATTACCATCTAGTTCCTAATGAATAATCCGACATTTTAAGGTACGACAATACTACAATCATTCGCTCAAAGATTTAGTATAAATATTTTTTATTTGGTCTGTTGTATCTACGTCTCGACTTGGCGGCAACGAATTTAACTTATTCTCGTATTTTTTCGATACAATGTGATTTTATTTTATTTATACATAAAGAATAATCACACTATGCGTTTTAAACCATAAAACATCTAGGTTAACAATTCACTTTATTGTTAAAGTTGTTTTCATAAATAAGGCATTAATGTTAATGTTTACAAAAGATTATTTAAATGAAGAGATGATAAATTAAAACAAAACTTTCACGGGTTCAAATGGCCTATTCATAAGCATTATAAAAAACTTCAATTGTAAGCTAATTTCTTAGAAACCAAGGTATAAATATAGTTTTTTGTAACATGAGCGGGTGATGTTGTACTTAATCGAATATCGTCATTATCTATGCTTGTACAGAACAGTAACAAAAATAATTTAAAAGTTACAAGTGTCGGATCTTTAAAATTTCAATACTAATTTTGACGCAACTTTAGCCGAAAATTTATAACTTATGGAGTATGAAAAATGCAAAATAGTTAACATAAAGACATAGTTTATTTATTCAAAAATTAAAATAATTTTATTTTGAAAAGATACATTTGGCAGATTTTTTACAATAACCACAACTGAACGGTCTCACCATGGAGTTTTACGCGCTCGTTTTCGTTAATAAATCAATCAAAATCATACGGAAATTTCTATATGTAAGCGCACTAGCGTCTTACTTTTCATGAATAGGTCCGTCCCTTTCTATATTAGATTTTTTTTAATTTGAAGGTGAGATAGCATGCATTTTAGCCACGCCTCGAGCCGCCGACTGACGCAATTAACCTCTTGATCTTAATTACATAATATATCAAAATTCTTCCTACGCCTTTATTAAGAACTTTTTAGTCCCTACTGACTGTACTAATCAGAGGCAAGACAAGTAGGTTAACCAATATATCATATATAATTATAAACTTTAAAACCAATATACACTTTCACCTACACCTATTGAATTAAAATTAAGTTAATAAAGAAGTTTTTTTACAAGAAAACTCATCAAAATAATTGATTTAGAAAAGTATTATGACAATATTTCTTCTATCATAGTTAAAACTAAATATTAATGCATAAATAAGTACTTATTGCAATTACATATACCGAAGTGATGACTGCGGCTTCGACAATTGCTCAAAGTGCCTCCTATTGGGTCCAGATTTTGTGATTTTCTTTTTTGGATTTTGGACTAAATCAAGATTAAACCCAGTTATTGTGAATATGAGCTTTTTTGGTCCATAAATATCAAATTTGTTGATAACTTGACTACAGCGCCTTCTATTGGATTTGAGCATAGCTATAAACCAATATCTTGATACAAAAAAATCGTGTTAATGTGATCTCAATAAATCAAGACTAAGAAGTTACACGGTCATCAATAAATGCACCTCCTTGAATGCCACCCTTTTAGTAAAAAGACACAATACAGTAAAAATAACTCATATTGGATGTTTATGAACAAAACGGGCATATAAAACCTTCGCAATATTATAATATTGCTTATAAAACCGAAGGAATCTCATCATGTACAGTCAGAAGCAATAATATCTGCTTACTGAAGGTTTTTTTTTTAAGTTTTTTTATTTTCCAATGATATATTATGTCTTACCGAAACCATCTCCATCACCAGACACATATTTTTCCGTTCTATCTTTATGGAATACGAATATTAATACAGAATGACTTTTTAATCACTATCTACTACTATTTTAAATTTTCATAGGTAAATATTTGAAAAAAAAAAAACAAAAACATATTTTTCGTCATTAAATCATTTACCCGAAAAAAATCTTAATTTCTGTGTGGTTGCTAAGTCAAACGTCTTTTCTGAGATGAACTATCTCAATATTTTAGTACTGAGTAATAATAAAAGGAAAAACACGTATTTTATTATTTTCAACA
The DNA here is from genome assembly GCA_949699075.1 of Asteroscopus sphinx. Taxonomy (NCBI): domain Eukaryota; kingdom Metazoa; phylum Arthropoda; class Insecta; order Lepidoptera; family Noctuidae; genus Asteroscopus; species Asteroscopus sphinx. Next base: position 23,024,100 of record OX453013.1, read on the forward strand.
CAGTGCATTATTACTCAGTCAAACGTAAGCTTGATGCCATATGATATATGGCCCATATCTCAATATTTTAGTATTGAATAGTACGGTCGACAGCTCGTCGGTGGTAACACTTTGACATTAGCAGCATCTTTATTTCGTAAGCATTAAGGGCGGTTTTCGAATTGTAGTGTTACCACTGTCATGCAGTCGAATGTACCTACTAAAAGAAAAAACACGTATTTTATTATGTTCAGCCAAGATTTAAATATAAAAATATGAATGGTGATTACAAATTCATGCTGTAGGTATGTGGCTATTCATATTTTAGAACCGTCGATATAAAATATGAATGGTTAATAAAAAATCATGCTGTATGTGGCTGTTCAGATTTTAGAATCGTCGATAAATAGGCAGATATTGTTCTGACTGTACCTACATTTTCCACCGGGATAGGCAAGGGACACAGAGTTATTCTGACACATATTATTGGGGCCAAAATCCTATGAGAAAGTTTTGGCTATAAATTTATTATTTTCCCTTCACGTTTTCAAATGATGTGAGAACATATTTTACTTTAGACTTTCGAACTAAGTCTCGGGAGGGTGTCGACCAAATCAGAATTGATATCTCATATTCAACATGTTTCTGAACATTAGTTTTTGGGGATCATTGTACTCATCATTATGAACAACTTTTATTAGGGGACTAACCCTGAAATCGGGAAACAAATATCAGTCGTTCCCCACATTTTGACAATTATGTGAACAAAAATACATAATACAACGTATATCAGAAATGCATGGTTATATTTAGAGAGCTCATTCATAGCATAGCATAGCATAGAACAACTTTTACTATGAGTTGAATGCTGGGGTGCTGGCCAGAAAACCTCCACGTGTGTCTGACGACTGCTTGTCCCTCTGGACACGTCTGGAGGGAACGGCAGTTGTTAGGCCGGTGCATCCTGGGTACGGGCAATAGAATCCTTTCGAGGGATTAATCTTCAGGGGTTTGGCAAATATTCTGGTACGGGCCCCATGTGGGCCAACGGGGAGTTGCTCCACGTGTCCCTCTGATGTCAGCAGAGGGCACAGTGGAGGAGTAGAGGTGGGCCCGGTGTGCACTCACCCTGCCACTGGGCAGGCAGCGGAGGGATTATCCTTCCCTGCCCCCGTCGATCTCGTAAACCCAAGAGTGCCCGCTGAGTAGTGTTCTCGCGCCTCTTGGGACCGAGGGTCTTGGCTTCACCGCCCGAACCGCGAGGAAGAAAACCTCTATAAAAAATTACAGGAGGATGGGGCCTGCGAACAGCAGACTCGGGGTAGTCTGCTGCCCGACCTGCAGCTGGCGTAGCTATTGTAGTTGGCGCAGCTGGCGTACCTGGTAAAGGCCCTCGAGGTGAGGTGGCGTGCAGTGTTCCGTGTGCGCTGCCTAGGCGGGTGCGGCCAACGTTAGGCTGCATGGGGAGAAGGGGCTCGCCTGCTTTTGGCAGGCCGGAACCTGTCGGGGGTGGTTGTGTGAATACTCACGGGTTCCCACGCTCCAGGCTAAGGTAGTTGAAGGAACACCGTGGTGGTTTTAGTCGGTAAGAGTCCGACACTGGCTCCGCCTACCCCGGGTGGAGTGCGTCCATGAGGATTTCCCCAAAAAAAAAAAAAAATTTTAGGTGAATGCTGAAATGGTAAAGCAGATCCATACATTTTGTCGAGCGCTATCGATGATTTTGTAAGGAACAGCTGTTTTTATTTGCTATTTCAGGGTTGATCCCATACTAAAAGTAGTTTGATAGCATTCCCTGAACAAGCTATTCAAATATGACCACGCTTTTCTGATACTCGCTGATACTTTTTTGTGATATCAGGGTTGGTACCATAGTAAAAAAACCGGCCAAGTGTGAGTCGGACTCACCCAGTAAGGGTTCCGTACCACCCACCTGATAACCATAAAAACTGATTTAATTTACGAGAGTTTATCAAAAGACTTCCAACAATCGTACGCGAAATGTGAATTTTTGTATCTCTTTCTTACGCAGGTACCACTACATTCCTAATATTATCTCCACAACCGAAAGTAATAAGTTTAGATACTTTTTAAATATTTACGTCCAAAATTGCTAAGGTCTAAACCTAAGCTATAAATCTTCCTGTGAAGAAATTGAGGAAAAGGGTCAAAATTGAATTCGAGCCCGTGGGAAAGATCAGTTTTAATAAAAGTTACAATAATTTTTATCCTCTTCTTCTTCTATCGTGTCGACATGATGATAATAGCTCATGTCGTGGTGTAAAGATTAGCCAGCCAGTTAGGTTGGTAGCAGGGCTGACTGCCCAGGGTGCGCCGGACGATCAGTTAAATATCGTCACTCGTGGAGGATCTTTAAATGCACCCCCAAAAAAAAAATCCAATGCATCCTCTAAAAATGGAGAAATGAATTCTCAATTTTTGGAAAGATCCAAGGAAGCAGATCAAATAATAATTTGATGAAAAAGTTTTTTTTAATCGACGTTTTTAAAACGAAAGCGAGTTAATATTACATTGTCATCCAGTCCTGAGCTAGGTATGTTTAAAGTTTCAAATCTCTAGCCCATCGGGACGATTGCAAAATTTGCACCGAACAGGCAAACAAGCCTTAGCCTTCTCGTACTGAGAAGAGGCCCGTGCCCAGCAGTGGGACAGTAATGGGCTGGTTATGTTATGTAAGCAAAAGAGACTGAAAGCATGATAATAAAAACGTAGTAAAAGACAGAGAAAGAATGCTTATAGAGTTGACATTGCAGCAGACTGATCTAAAATAGATATTTCTTTTAAATTATAAGGGTTCCGTAACATCTTCAGAGTCCGTGTTTAAAAAAAATAATTAAATTGTTATTTAACTATAGCGTATCTACTACAATCACACCAAGTTTGACGTATGTATGTTCTTAAGCTTAGAACAGGAACAAAAAGCGTCGAAATAGTAGATTTTTACACAAGGGTCGAAAGGAATCAATTCCCATACGAGGTATTTAGACGCCCGAGCGCAGCGAGGGCGGCTATAGTCCGAGTAGGAGCTGATGACTTTCACCCGCGTTAAACACTCTACTTTTCATTTCGAATATAAGGAAAGTAATAAATAGTAGTAAAATACATATTTCATTGGATATTCACCACTTCATAAAATCATTGTATATGTACGAGTTAATATCCCGGCAAATTATGTAGTATTTTTTAAATTTAAAATATGGAACACACCACGTCACCACTGGCGGCGCCAGGTCGTCCCGCTTAATAGCTGGGTATTTTTTTTAAATTCACACTGACTGTTTAAACACTCACAAGACCGCAGCATTTTATTATATCGATATTTTTCTTAATTATGTTATAAATTTCGTAGCCGACTATCTATAGTTCTGTTTTTAATAGTAGACTGTTATACAAGGGTCAAAAGGAATCAATTTCCATACGAGGTATTTAGTCCGAGTAAAACACTCTACTTTTCATTTCGAATATAAGAATAACGCCGTAGAGGTTGCAAAATGTTGGCCTTGCCAAGTCTGACAAAAGATCAGTCGTACCACTGACACGAAGAAGGAAAGTAATAAATAGTAGTTTTTCTAAAATCCGTATTTTCTTGTATGTTAGCTACTTCATAAAATCATTGTATGTATTGTATTTTTGCATGGGGTCCTGGGTTCGATTCCCGGGTCGGGCAAAGTGTTATTGGGTTTTTCCATTAGGAAATTCTCAGTAGCAGCCTGGAGTCTGGATTTGTGCCCGGTTAATGGCAATAGGCTCGCCCCCTATTACATGGGACTTATAACATAACTGGCGAAATGTGGGTATACTATACACCTCTGCCTACCCCTTCGGGGAAATACAGGCGTGATGTTATGTTATTGTTATGTTATGTTATGTATTTAAGTATCGTTACTTTGAAATTTCTGGCAAAACATTTTCGATTACCTACTGTTTTTGCCTCGTCTTTAACCGAATTTGGGGTCAACATTTCAGAATCGCTTGAACTCATTTTTAATCAAATATTAGTCTATAAAACTGAGATTTTGAATTTCGGTACAGACAAAGTAAAGTTAGTATTCCGGCAAATTTTATAGTCTTTCTTAAATTTTAATTATGGAACACCCCGCGTCACCACCGGCGCCGGGCCGTCCCGCTTATAGAATTTTTTTAAATTCACACTGGCTGTTTATAAACTCACAAGACCGCGGCATTTTTTTTCGATATTTTTCTTCCGACTATCTTTAGTTCTATTTTTTAAATTCATTCCCGCCCTAGGGAGGAAAGCAATTACTATGAGTCTTTCCCGCCCTAGGGAGGGAATCAGCGTTTTCCACCCGCTACTCGGATCAAACAAACACAACTTTCCGAGTATGAGAAATGAAAAATACTTTTTTTTTTCGAACGTTTTTGTATAGATATCTTTTAGTTTTAGACTTTTAATTTTTTTAGTATTTGTTATAATCACAGACATAGTAAAAAATATAGACTAAGTGATGCAAACAACCATAGTGAAGCCAACACAAACCGTGCTCCTTCATGTACAACCAGTGCTCACGTACACACCATGCACTTGAAGGATATTTGTTTTCGCGATGCTTACTGGAAGATGCCGCGACATGTGAACTGAGAGGGGTGAGCACGGTTTAAGGTGCATGTATGTGCGTGAGCACTGGTTGTACATGAAGGAGCACGGTTTTTGTTGGCTTCACTATGGTTGTTCGCAGCACTTAGTCTATATTTTTTACTATGTCTGTGGTTATAATAAAGACCGTAGTAACAAGTCATACACCTTTTGGCTACGGAACCCTAAAATGTAATGATTTCGATCTAATATTACGCCGTTAAAGGTCTCTTCACACATATGAGAGCCGTGGCTAGAACGAGGCAGGGCCGGCCGTGGTCCTGTGTATATATAATTGGGCCGATCACGTGACGTCAGTATCAGCACCGGCACAAAACACCATACAAAGAACCACGGTTCTGCCCCGTCCCGGCCACGGCACGGATATGAATTTGTGGATAGACCTTAAAGTAACACCATTTTTCCGAATTTGTATTTTACTTAAAGATCAGTTTCTCTCTTTATTCAAAACACACTTTTTATTCTCAAAGTTCGCCATATTATTATACCACGCTAAGATTATTTGCTGTCTCCATCTTCCAAGCTTTTATTTCGAGGGACACTAAAAAATTCAATTACTCCAGCTGAGAGGCATAAGCAATATTTGTCCGGTTAACAAATGGAAAATGAATATAGGATTACCCTCGTGTTTGTCTTTTTCAGTCTTTTTGACGCTAAGAGATAAATTATAAGTGGATATATTTTTAGTATCAAACACGGCAAAAATATTTTAAAATGTCAAACTATATTTTACTGTTATAATGTTAACTACTAAATAAGGTTTTGCAGAAGCTTTCTCTGCTTAAAAAAAAAAGTTCTCACAGTCGAATTCCGATCACGGCAGCCAATCTCAACGAAGACTAGCCATCTGCGCGGGACATATTATTATAGTGCACAAGACAAATGTGTGCGCAAACACATGGCAGGTGCACTCTGTTACTCCGTCACTCTCTTAATCCGATGGGATGACAATGCGACACGATCGGAGAGAGATCAAGTGCAGGACCGACGGCACTCTAAACATAACATATGTCATGTGATGTTATGTTATATGTTATGTTATGTTATATATGTTGTGTTTACTGTGCCGACAGCTTTACTTACGTGCTCTCCGAGGCACGAGGGTGTAGCATCACCAACTTCCCGACTCCGGGCTGCTACTGAGAAATTTTCTTGACGGAAAACTCCAAATAACACTTTTTGCCCGACCCGGGAATCGAACCTCACGATCTGGGGTTGGACATGTTACCTAGACCACTGAGACAGCGAGAAAAATATAATCTGTGACCAAATATAATATAATTAAAATCGTTATTGACTTTCATGAGTGAAACATTTTTTCTTTGTCAATTTTCAGATTTTTATACACATCGCAAGTATCTATAATTTTAAATTTATACGTCACATAATTTTCCACGTAATCAAAACAGTTAAAAAGATCAGCTTCGGTACATCACAAACTTCCAACGTAAACAAAAAAATATATAATTATTTTAGATACAAAAAACTTCAATGATTTCAAACAAAAAAGAATTAATTCTATTTTATTAAGTAGCCATTATTTTTAAGGTTAAACATTTAGCTAAGCCGGAAAGTTCTGTAATACAGTTACGTACAAAATGTCGCCTCCTCTTCACATATTAATGAGGATTAAAATTTGTTTGTTATTGCCGTGTTTATAATAAACAATGGAGTACATGCATACGCAATGTTACTCTTATAATCCCTGATGGGATCCCTGATAGAATTACAATTAGTTCCTTGCCGCAGCTACGACATGCTAAGTTACTTTTTTTCTAATGTTACAACTATCGCTATAATTTTCCAAAATGTTAAGAAGTTACTTTTTATGTACACCTACCGCATGTCTTGCTGTGGCAATTTTTTTTTTCTAAAACTATGCTCTTGATAATAGTATAATAAAAACAAGTTTAACCGGATTATATCGCGTATATTATATAGATTGGTTTCTAAAACAAGTCATCATCAAGCATCAACATACTAATAAAACTATGTAGGTATATGCTGCTCACTCTATTTGCCCACTTGATGGTCATAGCGTTTGTGCAAACAGAATTAAATGTAAGAGTCTTAACTTTGGGTCAATCATTTTAAATGCGGACCTTTCCTCGCTGGAAAAATGTTACGTTTGGCCGGGAGCATTTGTACCTTTTCTTCATACTTACCTATGCATACACAATGTGATGCTTCTATTTCTCGTCGAGAGATTATCTTCAGTTGTAATATGAATGAATGTAACCGCCAAAATGACGAAATTGGGTTAAATATACAGTTCGACTGCAAATTTTTCGCTCTATCGATTGGTTTCTTTAAAATCTGGATAACGAAACAAAGAAAGAAAAGAAAAAGTCCACTACTGGACAAAGGCCTCCCCAAAGAGTGGGGATATGCCATAATTGCCACGCTTGGCAGGCGGGTTGGCGATCGCAGTTGGTTGTTTAAATACTCAGAGAACGCTGCTGCCCATCCTCTGGTGAATCCCTTAGTCGCCTTTTACGACACCCATGAGAAGAGAGAGGGTAGTGCAATTCTTTACGTCCGGCACCACATGGAACCGACGGTAAAGCCGATTACGTTAACAAAATCAAGCTACTTTTTAACCTACGAAAAAAAAGGAGGAGTTTCTCAATTCACTGACTGACTCGACTGCCTCGTTGGTCTAGTGTTTGCAAGCGCGACTACTGAGCATGGGGTCCTGGGTTCAATTCCCGGGTCGGGCAAAGTGTTATTGGGTTTTTTGATTAGGAAATTCTCAGTAGCAGCCCGGAGTCTGGATTTGTGCCCGGTAATAGCAGGCTCGCCCGCTCGCCCCCTATTACATGGGACTATAATATAACTGGCGAAATGTGGGTGTACTATACACTAGTATACACCTCTGCCCACTCCTTCAGGGAAATACAGCCGTGATGTTATGTTATGTAATATGAATTAATGTAACCGCCAAAATGACGAAATTGATTTAAATATACAGTTCGACTGCAAATTTTTTGCTCTATCGATTGGTTTATTTAAAATCTCGATATCTTGAAAAAAAGGCGATTACGTTAACAAAATAATTTCAACTCATTTTTGTGATGTATGACACATTTTATGAGAATGAGCAATGTATGGGTTAATTTAACGACAGACTTGGTGTTACTTTTAATGTATTGACCCAACGTGAAACAAAATCAATAAAATAAGAGTCATTTTTCGCTATGTATTTTAAACAAGGTTGTATATTCTGTGACTTACGTTCAGCTGTTATTAGTTTTTACCAAAAAAGGTAACTTGTTTTTTTTAACGTAACCATATCATATCATACCATCATACACCAATCATCTTCGAAACTATAATAGTAAGCTTCATATGGTTTCTTTCAGATAACAGATGTCAACATTTTTAGAAAAGTGCTCTAATTGCATCGCATTGCAATAGAATAAGTACACTAAAATTTACAACTCTTTTTGTGAATTGTAATTTAGTTTTTTGCCTCTTTTTATAAATTAATATGGAACTGAACCCCACTATCGCAAATATAGTGATTGTACGACAGTTGTAAAACTACATTGTCCAACAACGATGGACGTATATATGTATGTCTATCGTCCATTAAATAAATAAAATAATATAAATAAATAAATATCTTTGGGACATTTTTACACAGCACCATCTAGCCCCAAACTAAACAGAGCTTGTGCTATGGGTACTAGACAATGGATATAATACTTAAATACTTTTTTTTTGTAAATATATACTTATAATAGCATGTCCATCATTGTCACGCTTATGACCATAATCTCGTCACGCGAGACCGACCCTATGTTCTAGAGTAGTTCCTAGGAGTAGGTTTAACCGCCACTGTGTTAGGATTAGGTGGGTCTTCGCCCACACCAGCGAGGCTTGCCGCTGAACGGCGATTCGTGTGAAAACTATTCCCGATGCAGCAACTTCTGCCAGGGGGACATAGCGGCGGGGTCCCCCCGCAATGCCCCAGTAAGCCGAGGTCCGAGCCCTCCCTTGGGGTACGCCCTTATGCGGTTTTGCAACCGCGATTTTAGTTTATAAGTTAGGTTTAGGGATTTTTTTCGGCGGATGGAGTCCCTAACGGGATTCCCCGCCACCCGCCCGGTTAAGCAGTTAGGGTACCTATTTTGGGTATCGATCTGCGAGAGTCCATTCGATAAAAAAAAGTCACGCTTATGAGTATTCCCTAAAGGCTAATCCTAGGAATACGGGGTATAATTTTATTTTCCGCACTATCATCAAATAGCATGTTTCAAAATTTTAATGAAAACCTTTCAAGTACTTGTAGTTGATACTTGAAATTCTCGACCTTGTTCAAAATTAAAGCTTCATAATTTTCTTTGTTAGAAGAACAACAGCAGATTATTTCTATCTCATGAGCTGAATAGTCTCAAAGAGACGGGTTGCACCACTTGTACCTAATTAGCTAACGGTAGTTAAGCCTCCTACTGTGGCTTGTCTTTATCAAAATTTCACAAAACACATCAGTTTTAAATTTTAAACTCAAACTGTTTCCGGACACGGTATAAAATGGTTGTCGGTTTGTAGAGGATAAAAGGAGACGCTTACAAGGGTTTGCAAGGAGCATAAATTTGTACCGTCACAGCGTAAAAAAGGTTGTTTGCAAAGTCATTAGAAAATTCATTGAGCAAAGAACAAGCGGTCTGAACGAGCTAAAGTTGAGTATTTATAAAGAACCTACTTAGAGAGTTAATATACTTATTTAATTGTGAATTCTTTGTGAATAGGATGATATTGTTCAAGTTCTGTGGACCGATCGGCAGTGTCCACGGTTACGGTTGTTTGAGTTAAAGCTTCGCCCAGTTTGAGTTGAGTTTAAATCCCGCCAGTGAGCCATTGGCGATCGTCAAGTTTTTTGCTTATTGTAATGACAAAGGATCGTAGTTTAAAATTGGTTGAGTACTTACTTATAAGGGAAAGATTGACAGAAAAGTTTTTTAATCAATATTCATATCGCATATTGCGGAATATTGTATGGTTTATGGATAAAGACGTATTATACTCGTATATTTATTAGTTATTGACAGTAAAAGCGGTTATAAGATAGTTAAATATTTATTGTAACGTAGAAAATTTTCTGTTATAAGTATTAAGCATTTTCATAAAACAAAATAAATACATTAAAGAATCGTTAACTAGAGCATTGATATTAGTAGCACTTTAAAATTACATACATCACGCCTGTATTTCCCCGAAGGGGTAGGCAGAGGTGTAATAGTACACCCACATTTCACCAGTCATAGTCCCATGTAATAGGGGGTGAACCTATTGCCGATGACCGGGCAAATCCAGACTCCGGGCTGCTACTGAGAAAAAAACCCAATAACACTGCCCGACCCGGGAATCGAACCCAGGACCTCACGCTCAGCAGTCGCGCTTGTAACCACTAGACCAACTAGGCAGTCAGTCAGGCACTTTAAAATTAATAAAAACTAATTAATAATATTACATGAAACTCTTCAAAATCTTGCTTTTTCACGAAACCCTTGATTCATATCTAAATTACGAATTAGGTTATCAAAAGAAAATTAATAATTACCTACATTGAATATTTTTATTACCATGTCACTAACACGCTCTATTCGTTGTTATTTTGTTTATAAAAAATTTCGTTCAATTAGTGTTTAAAAATTCTAGAAAATATTTTCGGTGTTAATTATGTAAAATCAAAGGTTTTTATTTGTAATAAGTATTTACACGCAGTTTCAAAGCGTTAGGAATTTGGTTGCACGTTACGAAAAAATTGGTCCTATGGAGAAGAGCCGGCAATAAACTCCATGGATATACTCTTTTCAAATAATAAATGGTGCAATGCTGCCCTGCTTGTGATATATACAGTAAGTGCCTTGGAGACAGTTTCGACAAAAAGGCGGTCAAAGTTTTTTTACAACTTTTGGACATTTCTCCTGAAATATAAATCCTACCCAAGTCTTTTAAATTTTGTAACATATATATAGGTTTGCTTTACAATATGTATGTTTTTATTTTAGTTCCGATATAATATTTTAGTTGAAAAACATGAAAAAATGTTTATGTTAAGGAATGAAAAATTAAAAAATTTAACTTTTCTTAACATTGGTACAGTAAGTGCGTGACTTACTGTAATCATCTTTAGTTTGAAGTTACATACTGCAACAATGATTACGAAATGAGGTATGTTTAAATAGAATCACCAAAATAACACTACTCTTACTGTAAATATATTATATTAGAAGACCAATGTTTTATTTCTATCACATAATATTATAACAGCAAGTGCCACTTACTGTTAATATGTTTCAGTGACACTTGGTAAAAAATCTTCTTAGCTTAGAAATGTTAATAGTAAGATTGACTTACTGTAGCAATACATAGGAAATAGTTTTAACTTTATGAAAACAACAACCGTATGTGCCCATACTGTATTTATAATAAGTATTCCTGGCGCAAAATGTGTCTTACTGTAATTATGCTTAAGCTTATCTGAGGTTCTATCCCACATTTTCAAACTTTGAATACACAGAAATGTAGATCTCAATCTCTACATTCCGAATATGTACTTCACTTAATATTGTCAAAAATGTGACTTACTGTGATTATCGCAAGCGCGGCAGTATGGTATGTTACATGATTTGAAAAGATTATGCGAAAATGAAGTAAAGAGAAGTTATGTATGTATACAATGTATGTGGTTAGACTTTATTATTGGTGTAAAGTACCTAATTAAGTCATACAAACGCTTTCTTTTCATATAATAAAATCCAATGACTGGTACCTATAAATATAATGAAATTCTAGTAAAAAAAATTGAGTAGAACTAAAAAAAAAAACTCATTTTTGAGTTAAGCTCGCCGATGTACATAAGCTTTCCTACTGTAATAAAAAATGTGTATATGTGTGTATAATAAAGTATAATAATAATAATAGTAGAGGAAGGAAGGAAGTATGAAAAATACAAAAACAGATTAAGTCCAAAACAAAAACAAATATTTACACAAATAACCAAACAAACCTATAGATTATTTTCATGCACAAACTCGTAAAAAATAATAATCTTTGACCTTTTAAATCAACATTTTGTAATTTCAAAGAAGAGAAACAAGTGAGGGCAAAGAAACGAAATAAGTAGCTTATTATTATAAGAGTTTGTAGCATAAATAATATATTTTGATCACACTGCCTTCTTGCGATTATTGCTAACAATTGGAGCGCAAAGTATTCAGATATTTTATGTTCGAAGCTCGAATACTCAATAAACTTACACAGATTTTGTTTCTGATATAACAGAAAAATATAAAGCGGTAAAAGTAATAGAAATCTAATAATTTCTTAGGTTTTCGCGATCACTACACATTATAATAAAACAAGTTAAACCGGATTACATTTTATTGGTTTTCCTGACGTTTCGAAAGCTTTGCAGCGTTCGTGGTCTACTAATAGAAATCTAGTTATTCTTGAAGTTAATAGATTGATACATTTTAGAATTGGCATATAGACGATTTCAAGACTTACCTAATTATGTAGTTAAAGCAAATAGTATTAACATGATACAATAAAACATCATTCATTCTTTTGGGCAAAATAATTGAATTTTTCATGTCAGATTCTGTAATAGTATTTTAGCTTGTCCGACATCTGATGAAACCAACCGTTTATATAAGCTACTGAAGTAGTTTGTTTATGTTATTAGTATTTCATGTAAGTAATTATGATTCTAAGGTGGCGTCATCGCTAAGCGACTAACCCCCAGTTTCTGGAAGGCTGAACATCATCATCATTTCAGCTGAAAGACGTCCACTGCTGGACATAGGCCTCCCCCAAGCTTCGCCACAACGACTGGTCCTACGCCTTCCACATCCAGCGGATTCCCGCGACCTTCACCAGGTCGTCGGTCTACCTTGTGGGGGGCCTACCCACGCTGCGCCTTCCAGTACACGGTCGCCACTCCAGAACTTTACTGCACCATCGGCCATCCGTTCTAAAGGCTGATCAATTTGATCTATTGTCAGATCTAATGTCAGCTCCTGTGGTTTGTCGGCAAAAATACTAACAACCAATCACATCGCTTGACCTAAGATTTAACAGTCGATTAGTTAATATTTGTGTTGATCAGCCTTTCGAAAACTGGGGGTACTAAGCCTTTAAAATAAAGTTAAAAAAAACATTCATTTCCATCGGTTTCAGACAATTTCCTTTTATATATTTCATCCTAATTCAGCCACGAAAAAAGTGATTCTTTCACCCTAGGTATATATTCGACTATTTTTATTCCTGATTACCTATATCCGCAACCTTTAAAAATGCTTGACATTCTCAATATCATATTATAAGTATCAATCCGGTAGTTGACTACTGTCAAAAATGACCAAAAATGTTATATTATTTAAAAGAAGGTACAGAAAGGACAACATTGTAGAAAGAATAAACAAAATCCAAGAAAAAATGGGAGAGATACACGCTTTTTAAGTTGTTGGAAGGGGCATTTTCTGTCCTTATCGTGCGAAATGGACATTGTTCAGAGAAATGTCAAGTTACTATGAAGGATTTGAACGATGACGTCACTCTTTAATAGTGCTGTCTCTGTCTAACGAACAAATTTAAATAGCTTGTAACATGGACATTATATTAAATATTTTATTGGTTTTTTCCCTGTTGCTTATTTTTCTCGAAAAAGTTTCGAGATTTCTAATAAAAACGAATAACAAAAAAATAGTCACCTTCCCTATTATAAATTGTTAGTAAAATTTACCTCTTGCTATACCAATTAGATTACAGATAGAATCACCTATTTCGGTACCTGAAGATTTTTTTTTCTCGCATATCTACAGGATACTCCTTCGGGTCGCTCTAAAATCCAGTTCCTCGACTACAGATTCAATAACGAAATGAGATGTCTCATTAAATAAATACGCGGAACTATCAGTCAATAAGTTCCATTCATTTGAATACGTCTAACGAACCAGACAAGGCAAGAAAATTTCACAAAACCCCTTATTATTTACGCTACATGAGTTCTTCCGCAGAATTTCACTGGAGTCCTTCAGGACTTTTTTATGGCATAGGATGACGAAACGGGCTGTAGGCTCACCTGATGTAAAGCAATTATCTTTTCCCATAACAACTGCAATACCACCCAGGTTGTTTACTAAGTGGTACAGCAAATCGCTTTCGGCATACTGAGACCTAAAGATGAAAAGTCTCATGTGATTGTAATTTCACAAAAAAAAACAGCTGGCCTACATTTTGCCGATTTGCGTGAACACGAATGTAGGGATCAGTTTATTTTTTTCGTGATTTCAGGGTTGATCCCATAGTAAAAGTTGTTCATAATGATGATTACAATGACCCCTTAAGAGGTTTTCAGTTATTTCAATAACATGTTGTATTTAATAATTTCTTAGGTTTTCGCGATCAGTACACATTATAATATTAAATTAATATTAACATTTACTATGTCTGTGGCTTAACTATGCTACAAACACAGAAATAGTAAAAATATAGACAAAGTGCTGCGAACAATCTAGTGATGCCAAAAAAAACTATGTTAATTCGTGTACAACCAGCGCTCACGCACACACATGCACCTCAAACTGTGATCAGCCCTCTCAGTACACATGTCGCGGCATCGTCAAGTAAGCATCGCAAAAGCAAATATCCTTCAGGTGCATGGTGTGTGCGTGAGCGCTGGTGGTACACGAAGGGGCATAGTTTTTTTTGGCTTTACTATGATTGTTCGCAGCACTTCGTCTATATTTTTTACTATGTCTGTGGCTATAAATAACACACCGGCCATCACAAAAACTTGATTCATCGTTGATTTTTTTTTAACACAAAGCCCGCCTCACAATATGTTTACAGATTATCCACTTACAAAAGCATAACAGTTAAAACGTTGTTATAAACCATTCATCTGATATAAAAAATACTAGGGTAATGTGTCATCAGCTATCAAAATTATCTTATCATTGAATCAACGGAGCTTACGGGTTTTATGTAATATCTGAATTTGTTTAGATTTTGACATCCATTAAAGTTTTATTATACATGTTGATCTGTATTTGTGCCATATGTAAGGAGATGACTATACCTTTGATACTGAAACCGAATTGAAAAAAAACTGCTTTTTTAACAAAATTGCTATTTATTTATGAAAGAATAACAAAATAAAACAGAGTATACAATTACTGTCGGGTATCTTATGATATTCAGTAATTTCCTTATTCTTTAAGTTTTGAAAAATATGAAAGTTGTCACAATATTGGCCGACTCTTGATCATTATATTTTTTATAACGAACGGTATCACATTTTGTTGCGTAACATTTCCTTGTTTTAGTAAGTTTTTATTAATTTTAACTCTTTTTTGTTGATACCTACCCTTTTATATAAGCTACCATATGATTCCACAGCATACCTTTCCTTTAAAGATTTTTAACCGACTTCAAAAAAAGGAGGAGGTTATGTATTCGACAGGTTTTTTTTTTTTTTTATGTACACCGATTACTCCGAGATTTCTGGGCCGATTTTTAATTTTTACTTAAAATGTCAAACCATTATTTATCTTCCAATTTTTTCTTCTGACTAATAAGAGGGACAGGCTAGTGGCGTCGTGGCTAAGTAAGGTTAAGCGTACCTGGATGGGTGACCGTTTTATTACGCATCGAGACCCCTCCGTGCCTCGGAGAGTAAGTTAAGCTGTCGGTCTCAGTTGCCATACAAAAAATCTAAATAAAAAAATAAAAAAACTATGGCAGTTGTTACGGTTAGTCAAAAGCTTGATAGTTAGACAGGTGGTCTAATCTTAGGATGTCGGTATTGTCCCAGTAACTGGATTGTCCTTAGGAGTGGGCCTGTGGACTCGGGGTAGCCCACCGCCCGATCAGTCAAGGCTCGTGATGGTGGCGCGTCGTGTTCCGCGCGCGCCTGTCAAGAGAAGGGTGCGGCCGATGATGCCGCACGGGGAGAAGGGACTCGCCTACTAGTGGCGAGCCGGGACCTGCCGGGGATGGTTGGACGACTACAAGTTTCCCACGCCCCCGGCCAATGGTTGGAAGAGAAACCCCGTGGTGGTTTTAGTCGGTAAGAGTCAGACACTGGCTCCGCCTTCCCCGGCCGGAGTGCGTCCATGACGATTTCCCCACGAAAAAAACAAGTTACTGGATTGTGGTGGTCTAAAATAATAATAATATAATATAATAAATTTATTTATTTCAGGCAAATCCACCCATAGTTACAAGTTACAGTCATTGCATTTATAATAATACCAATAATATTAACAACAACATAATTTTATCACTATTACACTAAATTAAACGAATTTCAAAGACATGGAATTAGAATAATAATGTTCAGCCGCATCTGGTTAGAATGGAAGCTGACCTTAACATAGTTGGGAAAAGGCTCTGATGAGAAAGATACTTTCTTGTGACCAATATTCCATGAATTTTTTCATTGAAACTGTTAATTGAACCACAGTTGAACTGTGAAAACAAAACAAAACAATCGAATCCTTCACCCGACTTAATTATATAAAACGAAACAGCGGTGACCAATAAAAGTTCTATTGATGTTCATTCCAGAGTCGAATGGTTCAAAATATGAAGCGAAAAAACTTCACTTTGACTTCTAAAGGATCCAAACAATCCGACTGGTGCGGAAATTTTGAAGAGCACTCAATTGGCTCTGATACGTGTGAAGAACGAAAGAACAAACGATTCGGTTTGATTTCCCAATATATAGTTTAGTAAAACGAAAAACTCAAGAGGATAGCCAGCGTGTCTTTCCTTTTCTACAGGTTGACTGGTTGAACGAGGGACATATTGAAGGAGGATGTTCAGAACCTACGTGATTTTCGTTCCAAACATGTATAAAAAAATGGCACCATAATTTTTGAAATATTTTTCCACTCGATTTCATCAATAACTGTGGCCCAAAACGGCCCCCCCCCTCCCGCGCCAGAATATTCGTCACAGGCAATAAGATCCCCCGAAAGTATCCCTCGAAAGGATTCTATTGCCCGTACCCAGGATGCACCGGCCAAACAACTGCCGTTCCCTCCAGACGTGTCCAGAAGGACAAGCAGCCGTCAGCCACACGTGGAGGTTTTCTGGCCAGCACCCCTAGGTGATGCACCTACCGGGTAGGGTCTATCAGTCGCTATTTCCACTCTCTCTGCCTTTTTACTAGCCAGCAGACCTCTAGACAGTCAGACCTTACGCGAGCATTTTTTCTCCTGTACGCGTGATTAGTCGTAGTTCTTTTTTGAACAACATGTGTGGATGTTTTCACAGATGCAAAAGAAACGCATCGAGTACATAACCTCCTCCTTTTTTTGAAGTCGATTAAAAATCGTCACTTCACCCAAACTTGAATCAATTCTAGACTCGGAAGTGAAAAGCAATTAAGTCAAATCTTACTCTAAAGTGAAAATCACCGTGAAACATAAGATTTGACTTTTGTGCTTTTGATTTCCGAGTAAGATTTGACTTAAGTACTTTTCATTTCGATTTGGATGATTGAGATGGTGTTGTGTAATCAAATATTTTTTTTTAATTCGTTGCCCAATAGTTCTTCCTATATCGTAATTGCATTTACAGAATCACCTGAGCCAGAACTTTGTATCAAGAACTTCTCTCTCTACATTTAATCTTGCTTTACTGACTAAAGTCTGTAAGTTTCTGTTGAAATAACTCAAATCTCTTTATACAAAGAGATATGCAAGTAGAACTCTACACCTACGTTCGTCGGAGCCACAAGGATCGCTTTTTGCAATAAAAACAAAGTTTCGATACGATACCTTACCACTCGGTGTCCTATAAAAATATCCGTCATATTCGCTAAGACTTGGCCTTCTTGTTTCGATTGAGTTAGCCGTGGGATCAAATCTGTTTTTGTACTTAGTATTATCTGATTGGCTGGCGGTTTTTCCGATCATGGAAATTTTTTAGTTCGTTTTTCTAAATGTTTCTCGACCGTGTCGTTTTTATACGCATGCATTCTCCTACTCCTACGGATTTGTTTACCTACCAATATACCTTTCTTGTGTAATTTTTCGGTGCAAGGTACAACAGTATCATCATTACAGCCGAAAGACGTCCACTACTGGACATAGGCCTCCCGCAATTAAGGGGGGGATATGCCATAATCGCCACGCTTGGCAGGCGGGTTGGCGATCGCAGTTGGTTGGTTAAATAAACAGAGAACGCTGCTGCCCATCCTCTGGTGAATCCCTTAGTCGCCTTTTACGACACCCATGAGAAGAGATAAGGGTAGGGACAACAGTATAATAGCATTGGAATATACAAAACTCTTGTGCACTTTTAAACAGTGAAATGTAAGTTATAAAATATACACGGTGAATTTTTATTGGTTTTGGAAACGAAAAGGGGTCATTGTACTCATCATTATGAACAACTTTTACTATGGGACCAACCCAAAAATCGCAAAAAAAAAATCTGCTCAACTATATATTGTCGATTGTATGTATACACAAATGTAGGGATCAGCTGATATTTCTAGAATGATTTGAGTTAAAGACGTTCACAATCAAAATTAAACCAGTATTGATTCATGAAACAATAGTTATAGATGAAATATATAAGATTTTCTAGCGCCTGATATCTTACGAAGTACCGGGTAAAACGGGGTGAATAGAGATGCAGGGGTGAATAGGGACAAAAATGGGCAGGGATTTTAACATTGAAAATAAATATGATAGTTTGTTGCCCACAAAGACTTCAAAAATGTTCTTCTATAATTTGGTTAAGATTAAGTCTTCATCATCATCATCATCATCCGAGCCTTTTCCCAATTATATTGGGGTCGGCTTCCAGTCTAGCCAGATGCGGCTGAACATCAGTATTTTACACGGAGCGACTGCCATCAGACCCCCGCAACCCAGTTACTGGGTAATACTGACATTCGGAGGATAGACCAGTTGTCAGACTTTCAGGCTTCTGACTACCGGTAACGACTGCCATAAATATTCGTATGACAACCGGGACCGACATCTTAACGTGCTCTCCGAGGATTAAGATTAAGTCTTCGTGGGCAACAAACAATCTTATTTCAATGTTAAAATCCTTGCCCACTTTTGTTCCTATTCACCCCATTTTACATTACTGTCTCAATTGAAACAAATCCTGTATCTGTCGAAACGTCTTCCTCACAAAACTGGAATAATCCTATTTTTCTTCCTTCAATTCCGGCAGCACGTGGCGAAAATAAAAATAATGAAGGCGATACCAGAATGTTTTCTTCTAAAACAGCAAAGAGTTGAAATGATGTAAAGAGTCTTTGACTTTATGAATAGTCAAAAATTCTTTGAACGATTAATCGACAAAAACATCGCTATTTTTGTCTTCAAAGCTCAAAGGGTAACCATCTGCTACTTTCCCATCTAAAAAATTAAATATTTATGAGATACCATAAAATTATCAATAAGGATATTAGAGTTAAGCATAAAGAAAAATAAATCTACTAATGTAATTGGAAGAAACCTACAAAAATATATTACGATGATCGCATTTCAGGAATGAAATTTGTCATGGTTGAAACTTTGGTGAGCTTACGTTGCTGTTGACAGTAAATAAAATAGACCAATAGAATCATGTCTAGTTGGTATCCATGACTTTTAACTACTAACAATCCAATGACACTTTTTTAAAATTATTTTCAATTCCTGTTATTCTATTGAATAGTCGACTTAGTTAAATCTATAGAAATCTAAATAATAAGGTAATAGAAATGTTATCTACTGCCTTTTTTATACCGGAACGCGTGTCGCTGGTTTGCCGTTACCAACACATAAATACGCAATTCTGCCCAATGTGTTTCTGGCATTCAATGCAAAATTAATTAAGCCTAAAAATATTTCGCTGTTAGATATGCTAGAAAATACTATTTTAGTCACTTTGCGTCCAAAACACAGAAATAGATAGAATGGAAAAGTGGGCAGGGCGCGCGTGCCAACACTCTGCACCATTGTGCAGGGCATTTCAAAGCCTTTCTCAGTAGGTATGCCTTACTGTGCGTTTGCACCAAAAAACATTTAGCATGTAATGTCTCGAAATTTGTCATATGAAACTAATGTCACAACTTGTTTTGTTGATTGTTACGTTCGCACTGCAGAAAAATGGGTAAATTCTTTGACAGATTCCAAGATTTGTTGTTGGCTGTTTGCACTGACTAAAAACTTATACATTGACATGTTTGTTTATAGATTTATCATGGCATGGATTTTTTTGTGTTTTCCAATAAGGTCGGTAAACATATATGGCCGAAAGCAGATACTTTGAAGTGTAACGAATTTTATTGTGAAACATGTCAATAGACCACGAAATATCAAACATGTTTCGTTTCAACAAGTTGTGTGATAATGCGAACGCGATTCGATACATTGACAGAATACTGACTATTCAACATGTTTTTATGTGAATGTTTCGTCAGTGCTAACTCACAGTTATGACTTGTTTCTGTAAATACTGTAACAAAAACCCGCAAAAATGCTTTATTGTGCTGTTTCTAACATTTTTATAATAGCTCATGCTTCATCATTCTATTATTTTCTTTAAAATAACACTACATACAGTAAAAACTATAGACGAAGTGCTGCGAACAATCTAGTGAAGCCAAAAAAAAACTATGCTCCTTCGTGTATAACAGCGCTTACGCTCACACATGCACCTCAAACCGTAATCACCTCTCTCAGTACACACTACACATGTCGCGGCATCGTCCAGTAAGTCCATCGAGAAAGCAAATATACTTCAGGGTCATGGTGTGTGCGTGAGCGCTGGTTGTACACGAAGGAGCATAGTTTTTTTGGCTTCACTAGATTGTTCGCAGCACTTCGTCTATAGTTTTTACTATGTATGTGGTGTATAGATGAAGTCTATGTTTTTTACTATGTCTGTGCATAACACATACAAAGATAGAAAAACTCGAAGATCACGAATAAACTTAACTACTCCTTTTTATGTCCTCACGGATATTCCGAAAAACCCCATATTTGATTGACTTTGTACGACTTCTAATACAATTCAAATTTGTTTCTGGTAAAAGAACCTATTTATAGAATCAAAAAACGTGAATGTATTCGCTACTGCTAACTCGGTCATGACTACTGCCTGTTATGACTTACGGTGCTGAGACGTAGATACTAACAGTTGGGCTAATCCACAAATTCAAAGTCGCTCAGCGAGCTATGGAGCATGCTTGGAGGAGCATAGCTCGCTCTTCTTTTCTTTGAAGGATAAAATACGTAACGAGACTATCTGGAGAAGAACTGGGGTGACCAATATAGCTTGTAAGATCAGTAAGCTGAAGTGCCATTGGGCTGGCCATGCCTGTCGAAGGACCGATGGCCGTTGGAGCAGACGAGTCTTTAAGTGGAGACCGCGAATCGGCAAACGCAATAGGAAGAAACACAGTAGGATGAACCTTATGAAGAAAAACATCATTGCCATGCCCACTGATGCAATGTTAAAAGAATACAGCTTTGATAGGCTGTTTAGGGTATTCATACCTCAGAGGACTGAGTGGAAGGACGAAACGCCAGGCCAGCCTCAGTCCACTGATGTTGTTTGGTTCACCGACGGATCAAAAAAAGAGGGTCTAGCAGGAGCCGGATTCCACGGTGGGCGGCCAAAGGTAAAAAAATTCGCCAACCTAGGCCAGCACACCACAGTGTTTCAAGCGGAATTATTTGCCATTATTGGATGTGTCCGTTTAAGTCTGCAGAGGACCTATATTAATAGGCGAATCTTCATCTTCTCTGACAGCCAGGCTGCTTTAAAAGCCTTAAATTCAGAGGAAATTGACTCCAAACTTGTAAAGGAGTGTGTCCAGCTATTAAACTCACTAGGAGCGGCAAACTCGGTGGCACTAGGATGGGTACCTGGACACTGTGGCATTAGGGGCAACGAAGCCGCTGATGAACTAGCTAGAGCTGGTGCTGAAAGCCCCAATGTGGGCCCGGAGCCAATCTGTGGCATTCCTAAATGCACCACTACAGCCTACCTTAAAAACTGGGGAACTGACCAAAGTATTAGCCTTTGGGAAAAATCCCCAGGCCAAGAACACTCGAAAGCGCTACTTGTGGGCTTCAAAAAAAGGTTTACGAAAGAAGCGCTTTCGTTGAACAAAAATCAGATAAGAATCCTGACAAGAACCCTTACTGGGCACTGCAAGCTGAATAAACACCTTCACAGGATGGGCCTCAGTGATACCACAGTTTGCAGGTTTTGTCGCGAAAAGGATGAGACGCCCATCCATATCCTATGCGAATGTGATGCAGTGCACCACATCAGAAGCCAGCATCTTGGAGGCCACGTCATCTCAATGCAGGAGATCAAATCCTCCTCCCCCAAGGTCATAGTCGACTTTATGATTGACTTGCAGCTTGGGGAAGTGCTGTAATGCTGCAAGAGGCGTCACAATAGATCTTTTAGGTCGCAGTGGCTTAGGGGCGTTCAAGACCCTACCTCTTTCCTCAAATAATAAAGGATGCCACTTAGCTAGGTGGATCGACGACCTATAGATAGCTGAGGAGGATCGGATGCGGAAGGTAGAGGACTGGGTACTTTGGCGCAACTTGGAAGAGGCCTATGTCCAACAGTGGACTGCGATGGGCTGAGTTGATGAATACTGTAACTTTTAACTCGTAAAATCCAAAAGTCGTGAAAATCTGCATCCGCAAAGGTTTTAATCTCTACCGGACAAAATTGTTACTAACAAAGACTTATTGAACGATTTCACAGAGCTAACAAGAATTTCTCTACGCTAGAACCCATCACTATACCTCAATATTCGGTTTTCATTCTTATAAAAACACACGTGGAACTCGAATTTGATATGCGATTAATTGGACGTCGACAAAAACAAACGTTTGTTGTTCCCATTCAGAACAACAAGCATTTTGTGTGCTCTGCCGCATGATCACGAACTTCGTGAGCAAACACGTATTGAGGACTTTGCACTTTTAATTCGTTTGTCAAATTTCGTGAGCAAACACGTGTTGAGGACTTTTCACTGTTAATTCGATTGTTAAATGCATAAAGGCAATAAATTAATACCGATATTTTTACCATACTATTTTGATTCAGTCATATAACTAAAATGTTATATTTCAGTTGATTATTATTTTCATGAGATGAAAATTACTGAGCACATATTATTTTATTCACAGCCGTAGAGGGCACATGAAATTCCCATGAGGAGACCGGCAGGGAAATTGGTTTGAAGAAGATTATCGCAATTTTTCTACTAACAGAATGTTTCGAATTGATTTTTTTTTACTTCAAATTTTTCCCTGTTCGGTTGTCTTTTCTTTATAAGGGCAGTAAGTTTTTCTAATGTTAAGTCTCTCTGTTCACTTTAATAGGTTCTTACACAATTTTAAAATTTCAGTCATTTTTTCATTTATTACTTTCTGCCACAACATAATTATATTCTCAGAGGATTATCTACTACATGACACTTTATAGCCTTTTTATACATGATATTAATAACTGTGGGTCGCTTTTCACATGTACAAAAGTACTCTATGGGGTCGCCCGACTGACCATTGTTTGAAACCGGTCGCCACGAACAGTTATTTGGCAAAGAAATTAACTAGCGCGTGTGAATAATGGACCAAACACCCTTTCCTACAAAAGGAAGTTTCATTTGCGGAAACAAGCTCATTACATTTCAAATTCTTGCCTGAAACTCCACACACACATACAACATCTGCCTATCAACATTTTTTCCAAATATGTTGAGGCAACCTTCTAACCCACCAGATGTGGCTGAAAATAAGTATTTTACACGGAGCGACTGCCATCAGACCCCCGCAAACCAGTTACTGGGTAATACCGACGTAATTGCGTATTTATGTGTTGGTAGCGGCAAACCGGCGACACGCGTTCCGTTGTTAAAAGACAGTAGATAACATTTCTATTAACTTATTATTTATATTTCTATCGCACCCACGATATAGGAGAAATCCTAATCTGGAGCAACATTTTTTAATAAGAATTTTTTTTTTTTAATTTTTGCCATGCGTTTTTTCCAGTTTTTCCGAATATTTTGAAAAATTCTTCTATCAAAATTTCGCTTAGTCGGGTAATCGGGTTACATTCTTCGGATTTCTTAGATCTAATTAAGGAGGTATGTCCGGTATTCCCATTAGTTTCGGAAAACATGGCGATGGCCTCATATGGAATAGTTAAATTTTCAACCACATCCGGTTAAGCGAAAACCCGATTATAACATACTTGAGTAATAATTAGTTTTTTTATATATATTATAGGATGGAGAAACAAGCTAGGTATCGATCTTTGCCGAAAACAACTGCAATACGCAAAATTGCATATCGGGTTTGCCAAACAGAGACATAAAGATGGAATGTCTCATGTGATTATAATTTCACCGGCACCCGTACCCTTTGTACCATAACACAGCAATGCAAGCATCACTGTTTGGCGGCAGAAATAGGTACGGTGGTTACTTCCCCCGCATCAATAATCATGTAATATTTCTGGGGTGCATCAAAAGAGACTCAACGGTGACGATATTCAAATGAAATGATCGTCCGTTGCTCCCTGAGCAGTCCTCCCCATTCCAACCTAGTAACTGATTCTTTTTTTTCCGCAACTTGGGAGAGGCCTGTGTCCAGTAGTGGACTGCGATAGGCTGAGCTGATGATGATAATGATGAGCTATTATTATTTTATGGCTCATGTTGACACGGTAAAGAATATACAGTAGATGTCCTTGCTATTTAACAGTCGTTTCTCCCATAGGCATGCGACCCCTTTGGCAAAAAAATGCCCACTACTCCCTCGCTAGACATAAGATTATGTGAGGCGTTTTACAAACGCACGCCTTGGTGACTGATATTTTAGTGTTCCATACCCAAAGGGTGCCAAACGGGACCCTATTACTCTCGCTACGCTGTCCGTCCGTCCGTCCGCCTGTCTCTCATAGGGCTGTATCTTTTGAACGGTATTAGATAGCTGGTTGAAATTTTCTCAGAATATGTATTGCTATAACCACAATCACGAAAAATACTAAAAATAAAAAACCAAAGGGGGTCCCTATAAAAGAAACCTCAAAAACATGCATTTTTTTCAACGTTTTTGTTCCTGCTCTATCTTCAAAACGGTAATACATACCAGCGTCAAGCTTGATTTGATTATAGTGCATACTATGTAGGCTAAAACAACAAATACTAAAAATAGGGTAAATATAGTCATATGTGGTGGTACCTGCGTAAGAAAGAGATGCAAAAATTCATATTTCGCGCTAATGCGTCGATGTCTTTTGATTGTAAATAAATCAGTTTGTATGGGTTATCAGGTCGATGGATGATACGGAACCCTTACTGTGTGAGTCTGACTCGCACTTGCCTGGTTTATTTTTATTTTTAAGTGACTCCGGCCGTGTACAGGGTACAACGCATACCCCTGAGGTATCGTGACCCACACGTTAAAAAAAAAACTGTATAAGATATCTACCTAAATAAAATATTTTAAATAATAATAGACTCATGGATAGTTACCAGAATGAAAAAAAGATGCTTATTTCTGTACAAATGTAAACGTCAGAACAGAAAGAGTATATTTCAAAGATTTGTTTTATTTTAATTTGTTTTAGACTAACTTATTGCCAAAGCGTATTTGCTTTTACAAATTACAGTCATTTACACTAAAAAACATGTTTTAACCATTGCTTTGAGCTGAGGGTTAAAACGAGAATAAATTATACAAATAGAAATCTGTACTGGACAAACGAATAAATAAAAGGGTGGTACAATCCTATGAAGGTAATATTTGTAATTAATATTGAAATGTACATATGCGATTAATTAATCGGACCTTTGTGCGATGATTTCCAATCAAATATCATTATAACATCTCTTCACAAAGAGAAGCAGTTTTGTTTTATTTCGCATCCTTCTGTAAACCTCTAATGGATTTTTTTATTTGAATAATACCATGGATGTTGACGAGCTGAAAGCCCACCACCACCATGTTAAGCCTTTGCCCATAACAACTGCAATACCACCCAGGCTGTTGCCTAAATGGTGCTGCAAGTTGGTTCGCCAAACTGAGACATGAAGATGGAAAGTCTCACGTGATTGTAATTTCACCGGCACCCGTACATTAAATTTGGCACCGGAACACCGCAATGCAAGCATCACTGTTTAGTGGAGAAGTAGGTACTTTCCCAGACGAGCTCTTTCACAAGGAGCTCTACTACTACTAAATCATTTGATCTTTTTACATAAGGGGTGCCAAAAAGACCCTATTATTATGCCTACGCTCGTCTGTTCGTTCGTCAGTCTGTGTCACAGGGCTGTATCATTTTAAACCTAATAGGTGGCTGTTGTTTTTCTTTTCTTTTTGTGTTCACCATCATCATCATTTCAGCCAAAAGACGTCCACTGCTGGACATAGGTCTCCCCAAGCATCGCCACAACGACCGGTTCTGCGCTTTCCGCATCCAGCGGATTCCCGCGACCTTCACCAAGTCGTCGGTCCACGGTTGTGGAGGGCCTACCCACGCTGCGCCTTCAAGTACTTACAAAATATATGTTACTTGATTGAATGTGTTACTTGATCTTATTATGCTAAATTCTAAAAATAATTTAAAATCTAAAAGCCCAAAGGGGGTTCATACAAAAAATCTCGAAAAAAATACTTTTTATTAGTGCGCTGTTCTCACAACGGTAATACATATACATACATACCAGCGTCACACTACCACCACTACCACTACCGCCACTTTATCTTACTGTAATGTGTACTTTATAAAAATTAAACTGTGTACTTAATTTAATTAAATTGTGTACTTTTTTTTTGTTGTTACAAAAATTATAAAAGTAAAGAAAATCAAGACGTGTGGTAGTGTGGAACCCTTAGTGGGCGAGTCCGACTCGTACTTGGCCGGTATTTTTTTAATAAACTGATACAGGAAATGACAAAATAATGTTTCATTTAGAGACAACAACGAAAAAAGATAATAGGTATTGTTTCTTATTAATGAAAGTTGTTTTTGTCAAAAGAAGAAAACTACTAGAACTTTTAATAGATTATTGTTGTTTATGATGTTCCTTTTGATGTCAGGTTTAATTGGACATACTTGTTTCTAGGTCATATGGTGCCAGCAATAAACAAATCCACTCTCTGCTGCAGAACTAAGCGATATAGATGATTCTATCAGGAAGACGGACAGAACTGTAGCACGAACAATTTTGACGTATCGAAACGTAAACGAAAACGATAAGTGTTTTTGAATAAAATATACAACAGGTTTAATTACATTTTGATTTAATTTTATGTATAATGCGCACTTTGTATCATACAGTGATATAGCTAAAATCTCCAAGTTAAAAGAATATTATGTCTAAAACGAGCATTTCAGATCCAAAATTCACTATTTACGTTTCGATACGCCAAAATGGTTTGTGCTAGGGTTATTGATTTCCAGCCTATCACGATTCGTTCAAAACCTAAAAATCCATTCGTATTCTTCAAAAACTCAAAAATCCATTATGCTATTGATCATAAAAGAAAGAAATAAAGGAAAAGGATTTAAATAGTACTTAATAACAGTAAATATAAACAATTTTAACACTAATATGCAACGTTGTGTGACCTACGGCTACGCTACGCCAAATAGGCTTAGTTCAGCAAAAAATATGTTCATAGGTTACAAATTGACATTAGTTCAATCATTGACTGAGCCAAAATAAAGTATAGGTTTTTTAGTCTTATACGAAAACTGCTAAAAGCAGTGGTTCGATAGCGGTTGTTAACAATTTCGTTAGTATACAAGCTGTTGATCTGTAAGCGTGCCATATTTGTAGAGCAAATGATATAAAATGTGCTCGGTCATCTAAAAATACTTAACCAATTCTATGGTTATTTGATAACCAAATTTTCACTTAGAAACATTAGCGAGGGTTTCAGATAAATCCCGGTCGACTCTGAGAATATGTCACCGGCGGCATTGTAAGAAGGTGGAAAAAACTGCCTATTTTTTGGTGGTTTTGCTCGCATCGTTTTAGTTTCGCGCGCGACACATGGGGAATTTGTTTGTTAACAGATTAGGTATTTAAAAAAAAGGATTTTTTCATTGATTCCTGTTCAGTATCAGTGGTATACCACTATACTACTACACTACTACGAGTTACTATAGTAACTTCCTTAAATATGGCACGGATACAGATCAACATCTTGTATAGAATTAGTCCCCAGTATTTAGCCTTTCTGGCCCTAATAACAACTATAGTGATTTACGCAGATTGCCCTCACTTAATCAGCCATTATTGTACTACTGATTGGCACAGGCCTCTTCTCTGTATGAGAAGGTTAGGGCCTTAATTCACCACGCTGGCCTAATGCGGGTTGGCAGACTACACATACCATCAAGAACTGTATGGAGCACTCTCAGGTGTGCAGGTGTCCTCATGATGTTTTCCTTCATCGTTAAAGCAAGTAAACAACGTGTATCAGAAATGCGATGTTATATTTTAAGAGCTCATTCAAGGCATAGCATAGAACAGCTTTTACTATGGGACCAACCTTGAAAACGCGAAAAAAATATCAGGTGTTCCCTACTAAATCATCGATGACACTCGACAAAATGTAAGGATCAGCTGATATTTTTTTTCGCGATTTCAGAGTTGGACTCATAGTTAAAGTTGTTCGATAGCATTCCCTGAATAAGCTTTTCAAATCACGCAGTTCTGATACACGATTCAATTTCTGACTATTAATTTAATCGGTTTTTGGGGGACCATCATCAACTCAGCCTAGTGCAGTTCACTGTTGGACATAGGAATAAGAATAAGAATAAGAATAATTTATTTCGCAAAAAATACGGGTCCAGACAGATAGATAAAGAGTCACAGTTAGACGCTAGTTAATACGTTACGTTTACGACGTTTAGTTAGTTTGACGCTCCCAAGTTGCGCCACAATACTCGGTCCTATGCCTTCCGCATCCAGTTCCCCCAGTTACCTTCTGCAGTCGGTCCACCTGTCTGGGGTACGTCCTACGCTGCACCATGGCTCATGGTGGACTGTGGTTCATGTTAAACAGCGAACGTCTAAGGAATTATGTAAAGAGATAGGTATTTTTTAAACAGGGGAATATTGTCATGAACTCATTAGCACCTTTCGCAAACCCGTAACTTAGAGAACAAGGTAAAAATGTGGTTTCAAGTACGACTTCCATTGTAAATATTCCTGCACAAAAAGGGTTATAAGGGTGATGTAGGTACCAGTGGCGAAGGGTGAATATTTTCAGAATTCAGAAGGGTACCTCCCTTCCTCCCTAAAAATCTTTAATAGCTAAGATCGCACGTTAGTAATATAAAAAAACAATTAAAAAATTACTTTTAATTTAATATTACATAACGCTCGGTCCTCTGCCTTCCGCATCCAGTCCCCCCCAGCCACGTTCTTTAGGTCGTCGGTCCACCTGGCAGGGGGGCGCCCCACGTTGCGTTTGCCGATTCGCGGTCTCCACTCAAGGACTCGTCTGCTCCAACGGCCATCGGTCCTTCGACAGACATGGCCAGCCCACTGCCACTTCAGCTTACTGATCCTACAAGCTATGTCGGTCACTCCGGTTCTTCTCCGGATAATCTCGTTACGGATTTTATCCTTCAAAGAAACTCCAAGCATAGATAGATAGATAGATAGAATATACTTTATTGTACACCATGAAAATAGTAGTAAACAGGAACAACGTACAAATTATGGGCACATGGGCGGTCTTATCGCTAAAAGCGATATCTTCCAGACAACCTTTGGATGGACAAAGAAGACGTAAGATCTAGATAATGGGGGCAGTCCGTGGCGTACTACTAAACTAAAATAAACAAATAGCACAAAATATATTACACATATAGGTATCATAAATATATATAATATATATATAAATAATCTTACAATTTAGAATAGAGATTGGATACATAGGCAATGTCTTAATAAATTACAATTTATTTGGAAAGGTAGTATTCTTTAACTAATTTTTTAAATGAAAACAGTGACTGAGCTCGCCGTATAGACACAGGTAACTCATTCCACAGACGCACAGCCTGCACAGTAAAAGATTTATCATAAAATTTTGTAGAATGCATTGGCATCAGAAGCCCCAAGTTCCGCTTCAAAAAGGAAGGCAAAGGACCGAGCGTTGTGGCGCAACTTGGGAGAGGCCTATGTCCAGCAGTGGACTGCGATAGGCTGAGTTGATTGATTTTTTTGATAATATTACATTATTTTTTTGTACCTTAGAACAATAAATTAGCATAGAAATTTCGTTGATCTGTATTTAAGTAATTCCTAATGGAAAGCCTGTCGGAATGTGTGTTATATGGACCTTTCGCCACTGGTAGGCACTGTGTGTTGATTTTTAAGGTTCCATACCTTAAAGGTTTCAAACGGGACCCTATTAATCTCGCTACACTGTCCGGCCGTCCGTCTGTCACAGGGCTGTATCTTTTGAACGGTAATAGGTAGGCGGTTGAAATCCGGCAAATACTAAAAATAAAAAAGTCTAAAACCAAAGGGGGTCCGTCCCCATACAAGAAACCTTGAAAATCATGCATTTTTTCAAAGTTATTGTTCCTGCTCTATCTTCAAAACGGTAATACATACTAGCATCAAACTTGGTCTGATTATAGTGCATACTATGTAGTTTAGCAACAAATACTAAAAACATGGCAAACATAGAGATATGTGGTGGTACCTGCGTAAGAAAGAGATGCAAAATTCATATTTCGCGCACGGTCCGGTACGGTTTTTTGTATATTAGATAAGTAAATTACTTTATGCATGAAAAGATAGTAAAAGATTATTACTCAAAGTAAAGTAATGCTGGTGGAAAACTAATTTTTTAGCCTTTGCCTTTGTTCATGTAATTTATTTTTGTAATGTACAGCGATCTACATATATTTCGATGGTAATGTATTATTTTATTTTTCTAGTTTAGAATAAAGAATAAGAAAAAACCGGCCAAGTGCGAGTCGGACTCGCGCAGTAAGGGTTCCGTACCACTCAACGACCTGATACCCCATAAAAACTGATTTAATTTACGAAAGTTTATCAAAAGATTTCAACGTACACTGCGCGAAATAAGTATTTTTGCATGTCTTTCTTACGCAGGTACCACCACATATGTCTATGTTTGTCTTATTTTTAGTATTTGTTGCTAATCTAAATAATATGCACTATAATCTGACCAAGTTTGATGCTGGTTTATATTACCGTTTTGAAGATAGAGCAGGAACAAAAAAGTTGAAAAAAATGCATGTTTTTCAAGGTTTCTTGTATGGGGACCCCCTTTAGTTTTAGACTTTTTTTTATTTTTAGTATTTGTCGTGATACACCTCATAGCAACACAATTTCTGAGAAAATTTGAACCAGTTACCTATTACCGTTCAAAAGATACAGCCCTGTGACAGACAGACGGACGGACGGACAGACAGCGTAGCGAGAGTAATAGGGTCCCGTTTGGCACCCTTCGGGTACGGAACCCTAAAAATGATTAATTTGTACATAAGAAGCTTAAAGCCCTTGGATCTTTTGAGGTAATAACAATATATATTATAATTATTTTATTTAGGTGTAACTACTGCCGTATTGTGTGTTCTACGATTATAAAATAAAATTTCTTAAATAAATACGATCACGGTCAGAATTTTTAATTTATTATACCTGTGAGAATTTTGTACCTTGTTTTTTAAGATCTCACATAACTTAGCAGCCTAGATTATAGTTTGCAAGTCTCGGTCAGCAACTTAGATACCTAAAGCTGAATTTGAAAGCTGTTAAAACTGAAGTGCTTACTTATTTTAAAATTACAATCACATGAGACTTTTCATCTTCATGTCTCAGTTTGGCGAACCAACTTGCGGTACCATTTAGGCAACATTCTAGGTGGTATTGCAGTTGTTATGGGCAAAGGTAACCGCTTAACATCAGGTGGGCCTTTAGCTCGTTTCGCCATCCTATACTATAAAAATAAAATAAAAAATAAATCTAAAAGGTTATCAAGTATTCTACAAGAAAAAAAATTCGAGTTACCTATTTATTAGGTATGGGAAAACTGCAGCAAAAAATTCATCATACCTAATTATTAATGGTTTCGGTACTACGGCGATTATCACGATTTTCCCACGCGAAATTAAAACAATTTTGTAAAAAGTTAACAAGTACTGTTCTGAAATATATTAATTGTGTTTTGTATTAAAATAGCGCTGTATAAAACTGTTTCCTCAATCTTCAAAAAAAACCTAATCGCGTCAAAAAAAAACTGGATAGGAATGTGTATAATAAAATAGGTTTTTTATTCTACTTTATAAAGATATGATGGACACCGTATCAAAAAAACCATAATTGTAATTAGCTCTGTCTCTAAAAACATCCCATTTAAAAGTATCTTTGATTTTTACTGGATTTCCTTATTAATAAAGTTAGAATTTAACTTGAATCTTTTACGTAAAATATTTTTAATACAAGCTTATTTCATAAAATAGTTATAACATAATTTCTGGAATGAATTTATTTTCCTATTTCCTATTAAAATAAACCCTACTGGAAAACTAAAACAATACGTCAAAAAAAATAAAAAAATATCAAAAATCAAACCGGCTGTAAACGTTAGAAAATTAAAAAGAAATAGACAAAATCTAGCCTCATTTTTCACTTACCTGGTATCTTTTCAGCGGCGAGACGTCGGCGGAAACTTTTCCAACTTCGAAGGCCCGGAGAGCGCGAAAGTGCACCAAGTTAGAAGTGAAAACCAAAGTCGCTGGCGCCACCATTTATAGGGAACGTTTGGGCGGGATGTGGGCGGAGCCACGCACGCGTAGGCTGGAGCATTCTTCCACCGTTCATGACGTATGCTTTCCTGAAAAAATAAAAAAAATGTGTCACTAAAGTATCCAGAAAAAAAAATCACTTCATGTAATATGAATAATTGCTAAAATTGCTTTAAAAAAATTAGGGTTTTATATTACATGATGACTATACTGAAATGTTATTCATCAACGTCCATTGCTATATTTGTATAGAAAGCTATGAAAAAGTACCTATTCCAAAATCCGTCAATGCAGATCAAAATACGTCACCGATGGCTAATGTGTCGGTATTATAGACCTTAGTTAATTTTAGATTTCCGCATACTTAAGGTATTTAATTAACATGGTAGATACCTATTGGCTAATCGGATTTTCATTGAAAGTATCCTGTAACTAGTACATGGAGTTATTTATGGTATACAACGTGTATCAGAAACGCGTGGTCATATTTGAAGAGTTCTTTCAGGGCATAGCATAGATCAACTTTTACTATGGGTCCAACCCTGAAATCGCTATTGTATATAGGATAGCGAAACGAGCTTAAGACCCGATGTTAAGCTGTTGCTTAAATGGTATTGCAATTGCAAATTAAGTTCGCTAAACTGAGACATGAAAAGGGAAAGTCTCATGTGATTGTAATTTCACCGGCACCCG
The DNA here is from genome assembly GCA_949699075.1 of Asteroscopus sphinx. Classification (NCBI taxonomy): domain Eukaryota; kingdom Metazoa; phylum Arthropoda; class Insecta; order Lepidoptera; family Noctuidae; genus Asteroscopus; species Asteroscopus sphinx. Next base: position 23,057,227 of record OX453013.1, read on the forward strand.
TGCCCTTCACACCAGAACACAGCAATGCAAGCATCACTATTTGGCGACAAGGTACCTACGATGGTAGTACTTTTCCGAACGAGCTATTTTTCAAGGGTATCTACTAGCTGCACTACATATACTGCTTTACGGCCAAAATTAATATACAATCTATCTACGATTTACCCTACTAGAGATAGAAATTTGACATATTTTGTATGGAGCATATGTCAAATTCCTATATCTAGTAGGGCAAATCGTGGATAGATTGGATATTAATTTTGGCCGCTAATGTGCCGCTTGTCGTGACTTCAAGAAAAGGAGGAGATCCTCAATTCAATTGTATTTTTTTAGTTTGTTACCTCATAACTCCATCACTTACAAACCGATTTGAAAAATTGTTTTTTTATTTGAAAGGATATACTTCTAGATTGGTCCAGTTTTTATCAAAATCCAATTTTGATAATGGAATCCATGTGAAATTGAGGAAACTCTTCAAATATTATAGGCATACACATAACGATTTTGATATGTTCATCAACAAATCCAGCATTTGCATTTAGAAAGTATAATTTGGAGAACATCTGATGAAGATCTTCGGAGATAAAGAAGGAAACTTCAATGCAACAATCACTTGTCTTGCTACTGTAAATGCCACTCAAAACAGAAAAATAAAATAAACTTGAAACCGACTTCAAAAAGTATAAAATAATTTGTGTAAAACCGTTTAGGAAGTCGGTGTAAATTTTTTCTTAAATCAAAACGAATCAAAGGCACCTAATTCCTAAACTATTTTGCACAAATTATTTTATCCTTTTTTAAGTCGGTTTTTACTTTTTTCAAGTTTATTTTCTCAATATCCCCATATGAATTTGAAAAAGTCAGCTGCGCAGGGTGTATTAACTCAGACCCTCTTGCATTACAGTCAAGTTGTGCTACCTACAGTTTTGACATAAAATCTTGGTCGCATTTAATTCACAAGAAGAACGGCGAAATTCTATTCTTGGAATTAAACAACACAAAAATAAGCGTTAACTTAAAACATTATCAACCCATTACAGTCCCACTGCTGGGCACGGGCCTCCTCTCAGTATGAATATTGTTTGTCCACCACGTGTAGTGCGTGTTGGCAGAGACTAAACACCCCATCGAGAACTGTATGGAGCACTCGCAGATGTACAGATTTTCTTACAATATTTTCCTTATCCGTTGAAACAAGTGATAATCAAATTCTGATCGGTACATGAATTCGAAAAGTCAGAGATTAGGGCTGGGATCGAACTCTGACCATTTTGCATAGAAGGCAAGCTTTAAACGACTTCTAAGAAATGTTAACGTGAACTAAAATATTAATTAAGGCACATGTAGCAGCCAAGGGGCGCCCCCTTAGATTAACACTATTGTTGATCGAAGGGCGCCCCCATCAGAAAAAATATATATTACTCGCAGAATACATCATTTATACACAATTGAAGTAATTATAATAGTAATAATTATTTTACTGATGGGGGCGCTACTTGGCTGCTACATGCGCCTTAAACATAGTTTGCAGAAATTTCCTTACATCCTTATTAATTTGTATGCACGAAGAGTCCGTACTTAAAAGGGTGGCCTTTCTAGAAACTCTTTTGAGAGGACGCTGGTTTTATGCTTCATTAAAATTCATTCTAAATGACATGCTTTATTATACATATAAAGTTTAAAACAAAAGGGAAAACATAGAAATTGAAGTACATTGAATGCTTAGTGAATCGTTTTATGCACAATTTTTATTGAGATGAAGCAATGGATGCCTGAGCAACAAGTATCCGAGCAATGAATTCGGGAAATGAGGTGTTATAGTATTTCTTTGAAAACGAATACTTAGATTATATGAAAATGTAAGTAGCAAAAAAGGGCAAGGGTAACAAATTAAATTAACTTAATTTTATTCAGACCATTTTCTGCATGAACATAATGCCTCAGGCATTAAGTCCGCCTTTGTTCAGTTTTGTGCATAAAGTTTATATAAAATAAACATATTAATCAGATATACAATGTAATTCTTTGAAGAATAAAATATCGGTTATGTCATTTTTATTTTATCGTTATAGATGGTTCAGTACCTATTTGATTAGCACATGCTATGATGAAATGCGGGTGCTTTTTCTCCATACAAACGCTTTTCACTGTTTTCTTTCTGGTTTATAACCCTAGAGCAACGATATTTTACAGTAAAGTAAATATCAACTTTTTTTGTGTCCCTATGTTTCGTTTTTGGTGATAAATTATTTCAAGAAGCCCTCAAAAATGCTTAAAATTTCCTATTTAGACCATGTATAAAGGCCTAGAGTACAAATTTGACAACATTTAATGAAAAAAGAAAAACATAGTGACATAGCTATTATTCTTATTCAGTTCATGAAATATATTTTTTTAAATTTGTCCAATTTTGGAAGAGATAATAGTCGAGAGCCAAACCTTGAACTTATTACTAAGGTTTCATTTAAGGGTTTAAATTGTGGAAAAAAAAATCGCTCACGAGCAGGATTCGAACCTGCGACTCCTGGCTCAGTTTCATTTAAGGTTTGCCGCCAACCCGCACTAGGCCAGCGTGGTGGACTAAGGCCTTTGCCTTCTCGTACTGAAAAGAGGCCCGTGCCCAGCAGTGGGACAGTAATGGGCTGGTTATGTTATGTTATCTTATGTATTCAGACTGAACTGCAGTTGTCCTTATCGCACTTATTTGAGACCGAGCGCTTTCAAAGTGACAGCGATAGTTTATTCAAATACTTAATTTTCTAGTCTCTCTGGTCGCATTTAAAACATCAAGAAGGATCCTCCACACTGGAGAGGGCATCAAATAATAATAATCAAAGGGTTCACTATGGTGTGTGTAGTCCGCAAATCCACACCAGGCCAACGTTTCGTACCCATCTTTTTCCGAGAAGAGACCCCGACAGAGATTATGCTATGCAACGCTATAGTTCTGCGTATGATCAAGTAAAAGATAAAAGGTATCAAAAATAACATAACAAAACATAACATCACGCCTGTATTTCCCCGAAGGGGTAGGCAGAGGTGCATAGTACACCCATATTTCGCCAGTTATGTTATAGTCCCATGTAATAGGGGGCGAGCCTATTGCCATTGACCGGGCACAAATCCAGACTCCGGGCTGCTACTGAGAATTTCCTAATGAAAAAATCCAATAACACTATCAACAATGTATTACCTTTTATCTTTTGCATTGCAGTTGCTGCCTCTCAACTTTAAACATTGAACTATATGGCAGACGCGGACGGTGACTCGCAGTCTCACTGGTTGGGTCCCTAAATAGGCGCCCCTACAGACACCAGGGAGTTAACAACAGTGCGAGCGGCTAAGGGTGTAAAGAGGTGTGACCCTGGTTTCGCTGTCGCGTCTAAAATTATTATTATAGTAGGTAGGAGGAGGCATATGGCCATACCCAAAAGTACTGCTCAAAAGAGCCCAGGTGTGTTAAATGCACAGGAAAACACCTCACAGCCAACTGCAATAAAACTGCAGAAGAAAAACCGAAGTGTGTACATTGCAGTTTACCTAACCCAGCCAATTATAGTATGTGAGTCCATCAGTCGATTATGATGCTATTACCGATGTTGAAGACTACAATATAATAATCCTACCACCACCATACCTACTTCACCGCCAAATAGTGATGCTTGCATTGCTGTGTTTCGGTCTGAAGCGTACGGGTGCCGGTGAAATTACAATCACATGAGACTAAACATCTTCATCTTCTTAGTTTGGCGAACCGAATTGCGGTACCATTAAGACAAGAGCCTAGGTGGTATTGCAGTTGTTATGGGCAAAGGTAACCGCTTAACATCAGGTGGGCCTTTAGCTCGTTTCGCCATCCAAACTATAAAAATACATTGCTTTGACACTACTAGGTTAATTATTTACTTCTGCTTCTACCAAAACGTTACACTGTACAATATCTTCAACCTACAACCCGAAAAAACTTACTAAAAAAGAATGCACGCATTCCCCACGAAAACAAACCGTTTAGGTACTTAAACTTTCTTCGGTTGGGTTAAGTACTATTACCATAAACCCTTCGCCAATTGGGATACCTCACATTAATTGAATAGCCATTGTTCTCAAATCTTCATAATAATTATTAGATACGGAATTATTTGATTATTCAAAGGTACTTCAAGTGTACCTACCTACGCTATTGGAGAAAGTTTAATATAACCATGTTTGTTGTGTTCAGAAGTTGAAATAGCATTGTGGCTGTAGTTCGTCTAGAAAGTTTGATTTTCGGAATTGGAGTTAAAGTGTAGTTTTGTAGCATATGAAATCAGCACAGAATATTAATATTTACTTAGGTACCTATACACATGCTGAAATTTTATTAGAAAATTCCCGAAAAGGGGTCATTGTACTCATCATTATGAACAACTTTTACTATGGGACCAACCCTGAAACACGAAAAAAAAACAGGTGGTCCCCTTTATCGATTTCAGTGAACACCAACTTATTTTTCCGCGATTTCAGGGTTGGTCCAATAGTAAAACTTGTTCATAATGATGAGTACAATGACCCCTTTTCGGGAATTAAGCAATTAAAATTTCAGCATGTATGTCGTAGGATAATCGAAAAAATCGGATCTTTGCCAAAATCCTTGGACGATTGAAAAGGACTGGATAGTTGGAATCTATAAAAGATTTTCGGTATCATCCGATCTATTATTAGGATCATTGCAAAACTCCGGCTTTTCTTAGGTTATTCGCGAATAAGCGCTCTGGTAATGAGCGCTGAATGGCTGATATGAACGTTGTGCACTGACGGATGCGCTGATTGGCTTACGGCTACATTCCTTCGTCTTTCGAGCCATGTTCTGATCAACCAGAATGAAGATGTTATACATCGACTCTTAGATTAGCCAATCAGCGTTCAAGTTTCCAATCGTCCTAAACAAACTGGGATTTTTGCAATGATCCTGATAATGGCTCCTATGATAACGAAAATCCTTCTGAGATTCCAATTATCTGGTCTTTTGCAATCATCGTAGGATTTTCGCAAAGATAAATTTTTTCCGATTATCTACGACTGGCTACGACATATACAAACGCTGTGTCCTTCCTATTCGAATTACGTACTATTAGATCAATTCGATACCGTCTGTTGCCGTCCCATCGTATTATGACAATACAGGTCACAGCTCATTAGAGCCACCCGGCACCCGACCAGCACCGCCTCATAGTTCGGCGTCTACTTGTTGTTGACAGGTGGTCCACGGGTGGACACCGCATTGTCACCAGTGAACGTTGCGTGGCAACCAGTGAACCTAACGTAGTCAGCGAGTGAACGTCGCGTGGTTAACGAGTGGATATCGCGTGGTCAGCGATTGCCACCAGGTCTACGTATGTTTCGTTATGTAAAATTAAAATTTTACAATACAATTTTTTGTCGCATTGTCCTCGCGTGTATCACTCCCTTCCGGCCGCGTGGTTCGATCGCATAGTTCGATTAATCGAACGACGAGGAATTTTAAATCCTTTTGGTGCGATCAATCAAACGATGTCGCATTGACAATGCGCAGCAACGCAAGGCAAGCATGCGAGCAGCGAGTCGTCACCGAGTGGTCCACTTGCCGTCCGCGTGTGGACAGCTTACGACCGAGGCGATCCGGTGACGCTACAGAGTTGATGTAGTGAGCGCAAATCCATTGAAGTCGAGGTGAGATGGCGCGGGTCGGGTGCCGGGTGACTCTAATGAGCTGTGACCTTAAGGGAATAATGTGTACCTGTGTTTGCGCACATACTTATGCACTATGTCCCGCGCTAATGGCTAGTCTCCGTTGAGATTGGCCGCCGTGATTGAAATTCAGCCGGGTGGCCATTATTATTAGATCAAATCTGTCAGATGTAATATTATGTCATCATACTTTAGAATTATATCACGCAAAGGTAAAAAGGTGGTGTCTTATAGCCAAAGACATTTGTATATTATAGCTATCTTAGACCTATGGCTTTTCAAATAAATCCCAGGGACTATATATGTATACAAGTCGCATTTTATAACATTTATTGGAAGCTTCATATTTTTTTATTCGTCACGCGGCCTTTGCTAAAACCAAAGACATTTCTATACTTTACGTCAGTATAATACCTTTATGGCTAAAACACATGACTGCAATAATATAAGAGATCCTGTGGTTTGTTTCCTTGTTTGGAACTCTCCTGAAAACGGTACATCACGTACGAAACATCATTTACATAATGACAACCTAATAAATATGAAACTCACATAACATGAAAGACATGGTTCACTCTTTGGACTCTTTTCACTGACAATTAATTTTGCATCCACGTAACATGTTAAAATATACGGGAACAATATTAATTAGTGTGGGGAGAACAAAATACTTTTTTACTTCTAAATAAATTATGATAATATTTTAAGTAATAAACAACTTAAGTGGCAGTGGGCGGGGCACATTGCTCGCAGAACGGATGGCCGATGGGGCAGTAAAGTTCTGGAGTGGCGACCGCGTACTGGAAGGCGCAGCGTGGGTAGGCCCCCCACAAGGTGGACCGACGACCTGGTGAATGTCGCGGGAATCCGCTGGATGCGGAAAGCGCAGGACCGGTCGTTGTGGCGATGCTTGGCTTGCCTATGTCCAGCAGTGGACGTCTTTCGGCTGAAATGATGATGATGATGATGAAGTAATAAAAAAAGTTGTACATTCGGGCCTTGTAAGTTTATTATCAACATTATCACTTGACAGTGAACGCTGGTGGCTGTCCACAGGGCATGCCGTAATAGCAGTGGTAAGTCCCGTCATGAAGGAGTGGCTGGAAAGGCGCTATGGCACCCTCACCTATCCGGAATCGCAGATATGCTGTAGTTGCCTTGAGAACAAGGCGCAGCACATACCTACTAATAGAGTACCTAGTTTAGACCTCGCAGCACTGTGACCTCATCAGTGCGGTAGGTAGCAGCAATCTCTCACTTTCGGCTGTGGTTTGATCATGGTTGGGGGCGAGAGTGCTTAGTAAAGTGTCGTAATTACGTCACGTTTACGATTGAAGGTTCAGTTGAAAACCAGCTTAAGGCACTTGTTGCCTGGCATTTATGCTGAACTGGACCTTTTTGGCACAGTCGCTAGACACACAGCATCGATGATCCGTTTTTTGTATATTTAATTGTGTTCCTGTTGAATTGTGTCTGTGTATTTATGTGCTTTGTGTCAAATGTTTCTTTCTTTCTTAATTTCTTCTGCGAGGAGGTCATGCTTGCCCCGCACATGACTAGTACAATCAGCTGTACACAGATGGTGAAAGAAAGAAATATTTGTGCAGCTTACCAATTTGAAACTATAGTCACTTTTCAATATTTTTCTACTCGTATTAACGGAAAAGGGAGCTACCTAATTCCACGTGGCAATCACTACTTTCTCCGAACACAATAAAAACTGACGGGATTCGTTTTAATCAGTCTAAAAGGATTCACCTTAGATTAGGTACTCCTCTCTCCGCATACTCTGTTAGTGTAATTGAAGAAACACCATCAATAGTCAAGTTATTTGCAAGGATTTGCATAAAAATGGCAAAATGTAGTGTATGCTAATTTTTGAGTGGTGTACCTCCAGTGGTGTGCAGTGGCCTACTTCACTTGAATTTAATTGTGGTGTAAGTTATTGATTTTTTTATGTAGGAAGATTAATTTAGCATTAATAGGTTTATTTTAATATAAATAATCATCGTACTCTCTAAAAAAGATAATAACTTACACCACTATTGAATTTGAATGAGGAAGGCACTGGGTATTGCCTAATTGCCTATATGCAATGCACGCCAGTGGGTTACCTACCTATCCTATAAACCTAGGTGCCTCGTACGTAATAAGTAGATAGGTACTAACCAGTTTCCAACAATAAAGTTATAAGTAATCATGGAATTAGTGCGAGTAAATACTTGAATGTAGATTTAGTCTTACTTTATACCTGTAGACGAAGTGCTGCGAACAGTCATAGTGAAGCCAAAAAAACCGTGCTCCTTCATGTACATACAACAAGCGCTCATGGACATACATGCACCTCAAACCATATCAACAGCAGCGCCATCTACCGGGTCCAATTGTGTTTTCAAACCATCCAGGAACCCATTGAAATATACACACAAAATTTCATCCAAATCAGTCCAGTCGTTTAGGAGGAGTTAGGTGACAAACACACGTACAGAATTATATAATATACATATTAATATTATTTTAATGTGAAACGGGAATTAACGCACATTACCTATTAGCGAATTTCTTCGACTAGTTGGGTTAATTTTATTGTGTACGTGTTCACACTGAAAGTAGCTTTCATTTTAGGGTTCCATACCCGAAGGGTGCCAAACGGGACCCTATTACTCTCGCTACGCTGTTTGTCCGTCCGTCCGTCCGTCCATTCGTCTGTCTGTCACAGGGCTGTATCTTTTGAACGGTAATAGGTAACCGATTGAAATTTTCTTACAATATGTGTTGCTATGAGGTGTATCACGACAAATACTAAAAACAAAAAAGAGTCTAAAACCAAAGGGGGACCCCATACAAGAAACCTCAAAAAACATGCATTTTTTTCAACGGTTTTGTTCCTGTTCTATCTTTAAAACGGTAATATACACGCTGAAATATGAATCGCTTATTTCCCGAAAAGGGGTCATTGTACTCATCATTATGAACAACTTTTACTGTGGGATCAACGCTGAAATCGCGAAAAAAAATTCAGGTGGTTCCTACATTTTATCGATTTTAGTGAACACAAATGTAGTGACCAACATATATTTTTTTTCGCGATTTCAGGGTTGATCCTATAGTAAAAGTTGTTCATAATGATCAGTACAGTGACCCCTTTTCGGGAAATAAGCGATTCAAATTTCAGCGTGTATACCAGCGTCAAACTTGTTCAGATTATAGTGCATATTATGTAGTTTAGCAACAAATACTAAAAATAAGACAAACATAGACATATGTGGTGGTACCTGCGTAAGAAAGACATGCAAAAATTCATATTTCGCGCACTGTGCGTTGGTCTTTTGATAAACTCTCGTAAATTAAATCAGTTTTTATGGGTATCAAGTCGTTGAGAGGTACGGAACCCTTATTGCGCGAGTCCGACTCGCACTTGGCCGGTTTTTTAATTACAGCAGTATTCATTGCATGGTGCATAGTTGCCCGTTGACGTTGATGGATTATCAAAACCTGTGGTCAAAACATAGGAGCAATGAAATCAACATGATTGCGATCGCGAGTGAGATACACAATTCAGCCTAGGTTTCACTGGTCATTGGTGGTCATGAGCAGACTGATGCAGCGGTGTCGTTCCGATTCAAAGGTGCAAAATAATATATTACTCATGGTATAATGAGGTCAAAAGAAGCAAGTAAATGAAAAAACGCATTTTGCTCGGGTAATTTATTTACACAAAGTGGCAGCATATCAAACTGACAAGTGTCACGAATGTCACGATAACAACCCGCTATTGGCTCCACTGGGCTCCACAGCCGATGACGTAGTACGGAGGCAATCGCGGGACCTAGCTGTCACGGGAAGAGAGTACCTGTACTAATCTGTAGTGCAAAAATGTTCGTCCACCCTCGATTTTTAACAATTCGCTGTTAAGCCAATGCACACCACACTCGCTGTGCCAGTATTGCAAATAGCGAGGTTTTTATATTTTAATCACTGGATTCCACGTCGCAGGCGTCGCAGCTAAGTTGTAACAATCTTCCCGATTGGAATTCGTAAATAGAAATGGCGATCGTTGCAGACGACTTGCAAATTATAAAATTCGATGTAATTAAAATAAAAAAATTAAAATTCATTTATTTCGGGTCTAACCCATATCATAAAAAAAAACTAGTTGTACAAAATTAAATTCAATTAAAAGAAATGCATACATAATTAAAATCATGCCAGAAGTAAAGGACACTAGATTATATTTAACATGTAAGAAAATTAACAAAATAAATAATAAAATAAAATCAAAACAAAATTTAAATCATGTCAGTTATATAGTAAAGATTTAAATTGTGAATAGAAAAAATCGCTCACGAACAGGTTTTTTTTTCTTTTCACAATTTAAAACTTTAGATTTCGCTTCGCATGCGTAAATGCGTCAAAAATAATGCAATGCAATGCCTGATGTAAATATTTGGCAATCGTAGACTTTTGCGCCGGGTGTCTCGGACGAATAAAAAAGGCGGACGGAATCTCGCTATACAAAGACTGAAGCACTTAATTTTTTCTTAAACCCACTATAGTTTCGAAAGCATTTTAACACACCAGATTTATACTGTTATTTTATTTGTAACACTACTCTCTACTGTAAACATAGACTACCGTCACACTAGATTTTTTGCGTAGTCACGGTTTTCTGGCATACGATGGATGTGAATGTGTGCGTGCCAGCGAGCCGGCATACTATGGATGCTTCACTTATTGCTTAGCGAGATTCCGTGCGCCTTTTTTATTCGTCCAAGCCTGGTGTATAATAATTATCATAATATGTTACCGTTAGAATACATGAAACGTTAATTAGTATACGTTGAAGTGCGAAATTCAACATAAAGTAGCCAGCAGGTACCCGCAATTTACTGAGTTATTCTTCACATTAAAATATACTTCACCGCACTTCACCGTCAAAGTGCGGAAAAGAGAGAGAGGGTTAATTAAATAAAACCGCTATAATGGCTGCAATTTGGTTCTATCACTTGTCGTTTGCTACCGCGGCAACGCTCGCTTCGCTTCACTTGCTCGGTTCGTGAGTGTTGTGGTCACAGCTCTAACCAAACCTACCAATTAGATTTCTAATTGTTTCCATATATTTTTTTGGGAATTTCGCCCCTCAAATCTGCGGGATTTCGACCCCGCCCCTCTATCCCCGTTTCACAACTTTACTTTTAACCCGATGCAGGATAATCATCGAAGTGCTAACGAACCTATTCGCTTCACTTTATCAAATGCTTGGTCGTTAGTCTGCAGACCAACTAGGGAATCTGCAGATTAACTATTTAATCTGAGAACTGAATAATTTTTTCGCACTTTAATGGCCATAGCCTTGGACGAATAAAAAAGGTGGACAGAATCTCGCTAAACAATAAGTGAAGCACCCATAGTAAGACGGCTCGCTTAAAAGTAGTAAGTAGTAAAAAAAAAGTAGTAAGTAAGTTAGTAAGACAAAAGGCCGCGATTACGCAACAAATCTCGTGTGACGGTGGTCATTGTCGTAGTGTCACAAATAAAGTAACAATATATACCTAGTGTGTTAAAATTCTGTTGAAATTACAGTGGGTTTAAGAAAAAAACGCGCTTTAATCTTTTCTCATCGAGATTCCGTCCGCCATTTTTATTCGTCCGAGACTAAAAAATGACTACCGTCACACTAGATTATTTGCGTAATCGCGGATTTTTGGCATACTATGATGGGAATGTGTGCGTGCTAGCCCGTACTTTTAAGCGAGCCGTCTTACTATGGATGATGCTTCACTTAATGTTTAGCGACATTCCGTCCGCTTTATTATTCGTCCATAGCCATAGCTAGGTTATCTGCAGGTTATATTCATATTCATATTCATTTATTTCGTAAAGCCTATTTACATGACAACAAGATAATGTGCACTTTAACTGTTTTACGCACATTAACGGTAACTTAGGTACTTACAGGGTTATTTTTAATTTATTAATAACCCTTTAAGGCATGATTAACTTATCAATTTGAATTACTTTTATTGACACCTACATTGAATTGGCTTTGTCTATAGTATTATATTATCTGTGGCTATGTGTAGAAAATTTGTGCAGAATGATAAGCAGAGACTGCCTAAAGTGTATTCTGTTTTTTTAACTACCCTGTTTAGTCTATTGTATCCGTCTTCTGGGAAAAGGTCAAGATCCATTGATTAAAATATTAAAACCTCGCTATTTGAAATCGGTACAATATACGAACACAATGAGTGTAGTGTGCACCGGCCTTACAGCAAATAGTAAAAAACCGAGGGTAGATGGATATAGGTACATTCATCCACCTCGGGAATCGGAGTGACACTGCTACATCTGTGCTCGTGACATGAACCAGGTAGAAACGTCGCCGTCGGAATTAAAACAGTGCGTGTCAATTATCGTTTCTTAACATTAATAACTTTAATTTTACAACACCTACTGGTAAGTGAAATTTCTTATTCTTAACCTCACAATGTGAATTATTGCCATGCTTATCTTCAACCTCGGATTTTTTATGAGCCTGTTTTATACTCGCAGAGCAAAAACCTCCCATTTTTCTTTCTTTCCCTTTGGCAATTTGTGACCAATCCTTGAAGTGGGTAGGTACCTATAGAAGTCAGCTCATCCCACCATCTCCTGGGCCTACTGCTTTTTCGTTTTCAGCTGTTTGGGATATACTCTATAATATTCAAAGTTTACTATGGTACTTACCAAAATAAGTTACATTTATGCCCAATTGTTGCCTACCTTAGGCGACACTCTGACCTTAATATGTACCTACCTACCCTGAATTATATGTGTTTTGTGCCTGAATTAGAGTTTTTTTGGCTCAACTGTACAAGATTTACCGCTGAGTTGGGGCTTCAAATTGTTTATGCGTATAGAACTCTTAAAAACAGAAACTTCTGGTGTGTTCAAGTGCTGTCGAGATTATAGTGGGTTTAGGAAAAAATTAAGTGTTTCAATATTCTTAGCGAGATTCCGTCCGCCTTTTTAGGGTTCCGAAGTCCTACAAGGAACCCTTATAGTTTCGTCATGTCCGTCCGTCTGTCCGTCTGTCCGTCTGTCCGTCTGTCCTAATCCTTTACAGCTTAATAACTTCTACAGTTATAAACATAAGTAAATGAAATTTTGTTAAAAAATAGTCTGCATATAGATCTCAATTTTAAAAGAATAAAAAAATAGTTTTTACGTTCTTTAGGGGTGGCGCCCACAAATGTGAAATGGGGAAAAAAATAATTTTTTCGCTGCACCCCCTCATGTGGGGTATCATTGAATAGGTCTACTAAAATGAAGTTAATGTTTTATACATCACTTTTTTATCAGGTGTACCATATGCGAAATATAGCCCGCCAAAGTGGCTTGCAATGTGTCCCCCCCCTGCCATTTCTAAACTATGCAACGTAGAAACTTATAATCTTCCACATTCATAGACCTTTGTAAAAACTCTCTTTTAAAATTATTTTGAGTATAATGTGATTATAATTTTTTGAGTTATAGACAGAAAACTGAAAAATACTTAAAACGTCCTAGTTCAAAGGTCATTGACCTTAGAGAAAAATTATCATGGCAAATAATGCTCCTTTAGCTACTTTCTATTTGAAAAAATCACAAAAAGTAACTTTGACATGACAGACTTCTTAAATTTGGCTTCTTGAATTTATCGCTAGATGGCGCTACTAACAACACGCTCTGAGTTGCGAATGCTGCCGATTATTGCAAAAACTAAAATAGCCATGATTAATATTCGATTTGATTCGTTTGTACACCTACTTAAGGAACCCTATAATACTGAGCATGGCCCGACATGCTCTTGGCCGGTTTTTTTTATTTGTTCGAGGTTATTACATAAGTTAACATAAGCTAAATGATTATTCAGAGCCGGTTGTAATACAGGCAGGTAGATTCAGTCCTGGATGTCAACTGTAGCAGGCTTTACGTGTAATCAGAAGCCCGAAAGTCTGATACTTTTAACTGATGGTCTAAACTTTGAACTTCCATATTGCCCAGTAACTGGGTTGCAAGTTGCAGGGGTCTAGTAGAAGCTATTAGTTACTACTTTAAATACGACAGACAGATAGACGAGGGGGCTTTATTTTGCACCATGGAGGTAGTGATAGTTAGGGTTTCCATCTCTAAAATTTGGCAACCAGGACAATACGCGTGAAAACCCCGGATTTTAGAGCCCAGAACCTGGACATGTCAACAGTTTTTTTTAAACATAGTCAGTGTAATAAAAAAAACGATTTAGAGAGTCGGTTCGTCAGTTGGTTCATATATATTACAGAACTCTGTGGTCAGTTGATCGCCGCTTGCGGGCACAGTGCGTGAGTCGCGCAAAGAGAATTTGGGGTCGCGGGCGGCCCAAGACTCAATTTTAATGCTCCCCGGATGCCCTCTAAACTAGGACAAATCCGGGGAAAACCGGACGGATGGCAACTAGTGATAGTGGTAATAGGTAGTGATTTAGCCGCATCTCGAAGACAATAATACCATTTTCACTATATTGACCTATCATGTGACCTATTAACAAATTTCACCCGTATAACCTAATATTGACACGTCATATCCGTTATCAATAGTCACGTATCTGCAAAAAGATAAAAAATCGAAGCTAAGCCTATAATACGAGGTTCCGTTAGGTATTACTTTTAATCACAAATTAAGTAGTATATAGTCAAGTTGAAACCCTACGCAATTTATATGGCACCCTATGGCAACAAACTAATTGTTAGTTCACCTTTACACACGATTCGCCCCCGCAATTTTATTATTCTAAGAACAATAGGCACGTCACTAGATAAATTCATAATTATCAATATGAAGAGAAAAATGAGATGACACGATTGGCGCAGAAGTTATGTGATAAGATGTAAATATGTAAATTGTGATTAATTGTGGAATGAAGAAAAACAGAAAGACAGAACAAGAGGAAGCAGTCATACCATTTGTTATAGGTACCTACATATATTTTATTGTTATTTGTTATAGCTTTCTGGTTCTGCGCTAGGGGTATAGCGGGTTCGACGGCATAAAAATATTACTACAATAAGCCTACAGAATACAGATAGGTGGTGAAATCAGGGCCAAACTCAACAACCATACAGCCTAATAGACGTCTAATGTTGAATATTATGCGTAGGTACAATGAATTCTGCCACTAGCTGAGGCGGGGTACTGCAATCCGATTGGCCCTACCAAAGCGGCTATTGGCTAATCATTAACACGACAGTTTTGACGGCTCCGTAATTGCTCGAAACTGATTTGAAGATTTCAAGTGGCGAATAGTGGCGACCACAGAATAAAATTCTATGGCGGCGACCTATATTTAAAAAAAAGAAAGAAATTTCATAGATGTGTTGCAGACATCGGTCACCTGATAAGAGGCGTCTATGGGGTGTATAGACGCTGGCCAAACTCGATGAGAGATGAGATGAGAATAATCATCGAAGTTCTAATTTAGCGAACCTACTCTCTTCACTTTAACGAATGCTTGGTAGTTAGTCTGTAGATCGGCTAGGAAATCTGCAGATAAACTATTTAATCTGAGTTTTGTTTTTGAAATATCTGAAAACCTCTTAAGGGCGCATTATGAACAACTTTTATTGTAGAACCAAACCTGGAACTCGAATAAAATCAGCTGCTCCATACATTTATGTTCGCATAACTCAAAAAATGTAGTTAGGCAACAGCAGATATTTTTTTAACGATTTCTAGATTGATCCAATAGTAGAAGTTGTCCATACTGGGCCCTAATTCACGTAATTTCATGACGCGCCGATCAAGTTGCAGTGACGCTGCAGTTCGTTTCTGACAGCGATCGCCGTAGATAAGAAAATACGAAAAGCATTGTTTTTATCGAAACTTAACTGCAACTACACTGCAACTGCACTTCTTTAGTTACGTGAATTAGCCTACTGATGAGTACAATGACCCCTTAAGAGGTTTTCGGTTATTTCAGTTACACGTTGTAATAAAATAAACTTGGTCTTCAAGACTCGAGTGAATAGGTTTTTGCTGGGCAAGCGTGTACCATCGTCGACCGCACCATCGCTTAACATCAGGTGAGGTGGCGGTCAAACGCAAGCCCGTTAAGAATAAAAAAAAAAAAAAAAAAAAAAAAAAAAAAAACACTACGGAATAATTTTATAACGAAATTTTGTTGAACGAACCCACAGACATAGTAAAAAATATAGACGAAGTGCTACGAACAATCGTAGTGAAGCCAACAAAACCGTGCTCCTCCATGTACAAACCAGCGCTCACGTACACACATGCACATCAAACCGTGCTCTCAGTACACTTGTCGCTGCATCGTCCAGTAGCACAGACAAGAAAGCCTAATGGTCTGTGTCCAGTAGCCATCGCCAAAAACAATTATCTTCAGGTGCATATGTGTGCGGGAGCGCTGGTTTTTACACGGAGGAGCATGGTTTTGTTGCCTTCACTATGAGTGTTCGCAGCACTTCGTCTATATTTTTACTATGTCTGCGAATGAACCCTAAAATATTACGTTTCAACCACACGCATCGATACTCTCTCAAAGCCACCCACTTAAACGGTTCTACGATCAATTAATCCATCCTGTGGTTAATCACCGCTCTAGAATGACTATCTGTCACCACTCTAGAGATTAGCCATTTTAAATAATCTGTTGTAATCAGCACTCGATCCTCGACCTTACAATAGATACCATACCACGCATCCTCACAATACAAGTGGTTTCGTTTTAAAGTCATTTCAAAGTGATGGCATGGTTAGGTACTTGAGTATCAAAAACATTGTAATTTTATACTCAGTCAATGAGGGTATCTATGAGTGGTCTGTTGGATAAAATTATGCGTAAATCGAAGCCAAGGTATATCAAGTATAAAACCATTTCAACGAGATTTTTATGAGAGAAATTTATAAATATCCAGAGTCCAATTTTTGTTAATTATAAGGTGGACCGACGACCTGGTGAAGGTTGCGGGAATCCGCTGGATGCGGAAGGCGCAGGACCGGTCATTGTGGCGATTCTTGGGGGAGGCCTATGTCCAGCAGTGGACGTCTTTCGGCTGAAATGATGATGATAAAAAACTAGCCTATCTAGGCATAACAGAATAAAGGCCATGTGAATGATAACAAAAGTAGGTAGGCACTTTCATTTAATTTTCAATTGAATTTATTTTATTTCGGCGAATTTGGTGACTTTATTGTAACTTTTTTATTGAAATATAGGTACCTACAGCTATGTTAGATTTCGTGGTTTTTAACCGTCTTCAAAAAAGGAGGAGCTTATGTATTCGACGGGTTTTTTTTTCATGTATGTACACCGATTACTCCAAGATTTCTGGGCCGATTTACGTGGTTGTTTTTTTATTTGGTAGAGGAAGCCCGCGTAATTGTCCCATATGAATTTTATTGACTTAGGTTCTCGGACCAACTAAAAAAATATTTTAGTTGGTCTGAGCTTAGGTTAGTTTTTTAACCAGCTTGAATCAATCGGTTTATTTTAGCTTCGTCTAGCTAGATGATCTCCTAATAGTCGTGTCCATGAAGTACCTATAGCATATAATACATAAAGCTAGTTGAATTGGGACTCTAACTACCTAACCTAACATTTGCTAGCGCGAATAGTACCTGCTCATCGCGAAATAATGTGAAACATTAGTTACATGATGACCCGGATATCTTTGCACTCTGTTCTTGCTTGTATATTACAAAATATAAAATGGTAAAAACCGACTTCAAAAATAATAAAATAATTTGTGTGAAACAGTTTAGGAAGTAGGTGCCTTTGATTCGGTTTGATTTAAGAAATTATTGGCACCGACTTCCTAAACTGTTTCACACAAATTATTGATGTATGACTCGTGGACCCACTGGCTTTGTACCACCAGTGCTCATCAACCAACGTGGGCCCCAGGCTCCAGGTTAGCCCACTATTCAAAGAAATTTTCAAACTGACAGTGGCCTACAAAATCTATTCTAGTATTATATATTATGTACCTACATATATCATTAATCTGTGTATATTATGGTGATAGTAAATCATAGAATAATGGTTTTCGCTAAGCTCCAACAACAGATTAGGTACTATATTAGTAACCTTACGGCCAAAATTAATATCCAATCTATCCTCAATTTACCCTACTAGAGGTAGAAATTTGACATATTTTGTATGGAGCTTAAGTATGTCAAATTTCTATCTCTAGTAGGGCAAATCGTGGATAGATTGGATATTAATTTTGGCCGTTAGTAGCTAGCTAGCTCCAACGCGCAGCGGAAACCCATCATCTAATCTATGGGATAAATTAAATATTATTTTATTGCAACTTTTGAGTAAAATAGTAAAATATTTCAAATATTCAACGACATTACTATGGCAATTCTACAATAAATTTTTGGATGCGTTCAGCTGTTGCTGATGTTGCCGTCGATGCACGAAGCGTACTTTGGTCGTTCAGTTATCTTATCTGTAGTGGTTGCGTGCTCTGTCCAAGGATTTTGTGTTGTCGTCGGAATATTTTGTGCGGACCCATTGAATTAATAAACTTAAGTCAATGTGCGGACCGAAATATTATTCAGGCGACATCGTTCAAAATGATCGACCAAAGAACGCTCCGTGCATCGTCCGCCTTCGACGGGCAACATACCTGAACGCACATTCTAAATTTAATTTCACCGTCTTACAGTGTTGCCATATGCACCGTAATTACGGCAGATCTGCCGTAATTTTGGCTTTTATTTTTATTTCTGCCACCTACCGTAGTCATAAATTACGGTGTATGAAAGTTACCGTAGTTTTTTGAATCCAACCTGGAACTGGTAGTTTTCCAAAAAAAATAAAAATTTGTATCACTTTAGTGTGCTACTCAAGTCAGTGGTGGTGGATGTACCTAGTAGCATGCGAAATTCAAAATTTCGTGTGTTTTTTGCAAAATGTAGCTCTAATTCACGTTGTAGGTTGTTGTAACAATATATCTACTCAACCTTGGGGGAGGTGCGGGAGGCCTATGTCCAGCAGTGGACGTCTTTTGGCTGACATGATGGTGATGATCTATTGAATAATGCTCATAATAACATTAACCTAGCTCTATAAGCTCGATAGTATAATTGATAATTTGATAGTAACTTTATATTGTGGAGCTTATAAAGCTAGGATGTTATACTACTAGCACTAAATACCTACTACTACTCACTATATTATTACGATATTGCGATTATTGTCGCGAAAAATATTCCGATCAATAGGTATATAACGTGAAATATAGCTACAGCTTGCAAAAAACGCAAGAAATTTTGAGTTTTGAGGGTTACTACGTCGCAATCACCAGTATTGCCTTCAATTATAGGCAGAAAATTCTGAAAATTTATCACCGTAAATCTGCCGTATTTCTTTAAACTGATTTACCGTATATCTGGTAATTTTGACCCACTGTGCACCGTATTTTCGTTTCATCGATCTGGCAACACTGGTCTTAACGTCAAACGTCAAAATGTCAATTGTTGGATTTTGTTTTTGTTCCCAATTTGAAACTAAACCAACACCTGCAACGGATTTCTTAAAACAAATAATTACTGTTTAATTTTAACGATGGATTTAATGAAACCTCTGTTAGAACGATATTCAAACTATTATATTGAAAAACAAAAAAGCCCGAGTTACGTAGAAATGTACACGAAAAGTAACGAAGATGTTATTTTAATTTGCACTAAGGTAAAGTTTATCAAAATTTAAATAATAACATCCGAATTTAGGCATTTATTATTCTCAAAATAAGATAAACTTGCTTTCAGATTAAACAAACTTCTAATATTACTGATACGGTGGCAAAAAACAACAGAAATGAACCTGGTAAGCCAACAGTTCCCTTCTAGCTATGAAGTCACTATATTTACCAACTTATCCTCAATAATTATATAGGGCTAAATGTCTTGGATTATGTATTGGTGTCAGTAGATAGAATTAAGTTAAAATTAGCAAAAGAACTTGTGAATCACCTTGATTTTTATTGAAAAATTTACTGATTAAAATCAGTTTCTTACAGTATGCTCAAAATAACTTGGCCGGAGTAAAGTTGGTTACTGCGCATGTTTCCCCGCCTCCTGCCTCCAACTGACACCCATAAAATGATTACTGTGACGGTTTTGTGACAACATCACTCCGGCCAAGTTAAATTGCACGTGTTTTAACAAAATTGTAAGTAGTTCGGTGTTAGGATATCTGCCCCTAAGGCGACACCCTGATCCCTAATCAGATAAGAGTTTCTAAAAATATTACTGTAAAGCAAACTATTATCAACTTCCAAACTTAGCATTAATTAACCATAAAGAATTTATTCACTGCTACACATGAAGTGGTGAATAAATTCTATAATTATTTTTAACGCATTTTTACGCATGCTAAAGATTTAAATAGTGGAAAGAAAAAATCGCTCATGAGCAGGATTCGAACCTGCGACTCCTGGCTCAAAAAAAATATCTAAAAAAAATACAATTTAAATCTAAATCAATCAATAATCATCTATTATGATTTAAATATTTAAATTCTATAAGTCTAAATTCAAATACATTCTGTAAGTTATAATATATGTCTGTGGTTACACAATCACAGATATATAAAACTTCTCTTTTAAATGTCTGTGCCTTTAAATATTGAATGTATTTACAGAAGAATTGGAACTAACGGGATCTCCGCTCAAGCTGGATCTAAGTCTTCACACAATATTAGATGACACAATGATCACCGATGAGCCTCAGCTGTGGAGCAAAGAGGAGGCTACTCATGGTCCCATTGCTGTTGAAACTGTAAGGTTTGTATCCAAGAATCTTTTGATTGGAATAATATTAGCAAAAGCGCATCGAATGGTGAAGTTTTGTTTTACCATAAATTTCTTTGTATCTATTGCCATTTGTCGTGTTAAATTACATTGGAAGTAAACTAATGTGTGAGTGAGTTTCAGTTTATTTATTTATTTTATAAATTATACATGAGCATGAGCTGACGGTTGGGCTAGTCCACAAATTCAAAGTCACTCAACGAGCTATGGAGCGAGCTATGCTTGGAGTTTCTTTGAAGGATAAAATCCTAAAGTAGATTATACGGAGAAGAACCAGAGTGACCGACATAGCTTGTAGGATCAATAAGCTGAAGTGGCAGTAGGCTGGCCATGTCTGTCGAAGGACCGATGGCCGCTGGAGCAGCCGAGTCCTTGAGTGGAGACTCCGAATCGGCAAACGCAGCGTAGGGCGCCCCCCGCCAGGTGGACCATCGACTTGAAGAACGTGGCTGGGGGGGACTGGTTGAGGAAGGCAGAGGACCGAGTGTTGTGGCGCAACTTGTTAGAGGCCTATGTCCAGCAGTGGACTGTGATAGGCAGAGTTGATGACTGATGACATGAGCAGCAATATTGCTGATACATACACAGTGGCTGATTGTACTTTTCAGTCTTCTGTATGATCTGCTGAACAGTATGGATGTGGTCTACGGTGCTGTAGCCTTTTCGAAACCCAGCTTGCTCTGGTGGCTGGAATTCGTTGAGTCTTCTGGCGAGATGATTTGTGATGACCCTCGAGAACAGCTTGTATACATGACTCAGGAGTGAGATGGGTCTGTAGTTCTTCAGTAGGGTTTTACCCCCTTTTTTAAAGAACAGTACCACCACACTCCCGCTCCATGCCTCCAGTGTATAGCTTTGTTGGATGACGGAATTAAACAGACTCTGTAGCTCCTTCAGGACCGGAACCCCGCCTGCTTTTAGGAGTTCAGTAGTAATGCCGTCATCGCCCGGAGCTTTGTTGTTTTTAAGCTGCTCGAGGGCCGCCCTAATCTCGCCCTTGTCAACGTCCAGAAGATCCTCGGTGTAAAGGCGCGTGAGCTGTGGGCTCTTTTGTCATCATTGCTAGGAAACGCTAGTTTCGCCGTTTTCGTGGAATACAAATGCCCATAGAAGTTTTTGACCTCATCAAGCATCTCGATCTTAGAGGTGTCAATTTTGCCATCCGCGGCTTTCAGTTTCATCAGATGGGTCCTCCCTAGCTGCTGAGCGAAAACTTTCGACCCCCTATTTTGCTCAATTGCAGCCTCAATGGTGCGGGTGTTGGAGCGGCGGAGGTCACGTCGCATCAGCTTCCTAATCTGTAGGTTTAAGGACCTATTATCTGATGAAAACGAATGCGCCGCTGACATTTCCCGTCTTTTCCTCATCAGATGGAGAGTCTCAGTCGATATATACAATGCTGATATGATATGAATATACAACATGTAATTGAAATAATTGAAAATCTCTTAAGGGGTCATTATACTCAGAAATATAAACAACTCTAAAGGGTCATTGTACTCATAAATATAAACAACTCTTATTGTAGGACCGATCTAGAAATCACGAAAAAAGCTGTTGATTGTTTGTTTGGCGCCGACTCATAATTAGTTATTTACATTAGTTTAGTTAGGAGAAGAGTTATTAAGACTAAAAAGCTTCATTTTATTTTTCGCTTTTCAGTTTGTTTTCGTCGGTTCAATTTTTTTTAAAAGTTTGTTAAAAAAATTGTAGCTAAAATCTAACTCCAGGTCTCGTAGTGTGTAGAACTAAATTTATGTGTGCCAAGTTTCAACAGAATCGGTTAACAGGTGAGAATTCAGTGGGTGAACAAACACTCGTCCCCTATTTTCCTACCATTAGGGGTGGATTTTGATTTTTAAATTTAAATGGGACCAAAAAGAATCATCAAAATCGGACTACTCTGCAAAAAGTTATGCGCGGTCACACATAAAAACGCGAATGACAATTTATATATTTAAATAAGAATTTTTCTCTCACATTGACAAGAGACTCCTACTTGTTTTTAAGGGTCCAGATTGACGAGACTCTTACTGTATTATAAACAAGCCTGACTAATAATTTCAGAGAAATAGCCAACCTCTACTACAAGAACCGTGACCAATTAAACACAGAAGATGTTGTACCACTGTGCATACTAACCAAACCCTTAGAAAATGGCAAGCCCTTACTGCTCAGAACTCAATCGGATAGAAAACACTTAGTGAGAGGTTTGGTGACTTATGAAGGGATAATCGATCAAGATGATGTTGATGTTGATCTGTTGGTTGAAGAATTTGCAAAGCAAGAACGTTTAACTGCAGATCTGGTAAGATTTCACTTTCATTTCTCACATTGAAACTTGTTCCGTGTGGTGCCAGACATAAAGAATTGCACCACCCTATTTCTTCTCATGGGTGTCGTAAAAGGCGACTAAGGGATTCACCAGAGGATGGGCAGCAGCGTTCTCTGAGTATTTAACCAACCAACTGCGAACGCCAACGCGCTTGCCAAGCGTGGCGATTATGGCATATCCCCCCCTTTTTGGGGAGGCCTTTAGTCTTTTGGCCTTTGTGCTGAACATATCCAGCAGTGGACGTCTTTCGGCTGAAATGATGATGATGATTATGTTTATCCAACGTTGGAATGTGGTAGGATTGGATTTTATATCAGCTTAGCTTATTACTATCTACCCTGACGGATGGACAGTTTTGTGCAGGTGTTAAGTATGACTAGTAAAGCATTATATTGTCTGTGGTATGACCTAGGAAAAAATCATCAATAAATCATCATAATTCATCTTAATTTGTGAGTTTGAAGATATCATAATATTTTTACTGCCGTTTCCTTTGTGATGAATGAAATTTTCTTAGGGTTCCGTACCCAAAGGGTGCTAACGGGACCCATTGATCTCGCTACGCTGTCCGTCCGTCCGTCCAACCGTCTGTCTATCACAGGGCTGTATCTTTATAACGGTAACAGATAACCAGTAAAAAAATTCTTTTACATAATATGTGTTACTATGGTGCTTATCACGAAAAATAATAAACATAAAAAAAGTCTAAATCCAAAGGGGGTCCCCATACAAGAAACCTCGAAAAACATGCATTTTTTTCAACGTTTTTGTTCCTGCTCTATCTTTAAAATAGTAATACATACCAGCATCAAACATGGTCTAATTATAGTGCATACTACGTAGTTTAGCAACAAATACTAAAAACAGGGCAAACATATAAATATGTGGTGGTACCTACGTAAGAAAGAGATGCAAAAATTCACATTTCGCGTACGTTCTTTGATATTTTTTGATGAACTCTCTTAAACTAAATAAGTTTCTATGGGGTATCAGGTCGATGGATGGTACGGAACCCTCACTGCGTGAGTCCGACTCACACTGGGCCGGTTTTTAAAATAAACTTTTGTATTTCAGGTCACAACACTAGTTGATTGCAAGTACCTAATCTCAGGCATTTCATATGGCTATCTTAACACTGACGACCTAGTGAACGCTCCACATGGTGGCATCACAGAGTTACGCTGTGAATGGTCAGGGAAAACGTTGCACACACCATTTATAAGCTGCAAAGTAAATTTTGTAAGTATTTTGTATTATATCAGCCTGTAAACAACTACTGATAAACAAGCGCAAATTAACAAGTCATGGAAGTTTTATTTATGTATTGTTACCATGCTTTGGAGGTAAATTAGTGATTGCAGTGTGTTTTTGTTGGTCTTTCTGCTGCCAAACAGTGTTCTTGTACCCCAGATTAAAGAGTATGAATGCTGGGGAAGTTACAGCCTCATGAGACTTTCCAAATTTGGATCTGAGGTTGGCAATGCAGCAAATCTATTGGTGTTTATATAAGCTGTAACAACCTTTCCATCAATAAAACCTTTGTGCCAACCTACAGAAAATTACATAAACCTAATTCAAATTGTTTTTTATTTCAAATAGATCTAATTACAGGTAGAGGTGACGAAAGGTTTATAGTAAAAAAAAAAAAAAAAACTGCCAAAAATATCCAAGATTGGTTGAAGCCCTAGACGTGAGGTCTGACTAAGATTCCCTGTGTCGTGGGGTCTAGTATTCATATTATTCAGTATGTGTATGTGGGGTATTCAGTTGGTTGGTTCAAAATCGTAGTTCCTATGTTGAAGAACCAACAAGAAACTGTATGGATACTCTTAGTTTTTTTTTAAATGACTTTTTTTTAAAAACCAAAAATCATACAATATTTTTACAGGAACAGGAGATCATAGTGGGTCATCTAGCAAGTCCGTGTAATGCTATTTGGAGGTCCGTGTGTGCATTACACAACATGAACCAGCTGCTAGTGGACATGACTGCTTCAGGGTCCTCCTCTGTCAACCTTGAAACTTCTTTAATCAGGTATGAATATATTCCAATGTATGCAAAATAACTTTGAGACTATTTCAGAATACCGGGTAAAACGAGGTGAATAGGAATTGTAGTCTCTTGTTAGACTTACTTCCTTTGATGATGATGCTGGTAGAAATAAAATACGATAGCTCAGGAAAAGAAATGTTATATTGTCCGAATATTTATGAAAGTTAATGAACTGAATGAACTGCAGGTATGTGAGTGGAAATGATATTGCTAATACGCGACACTTGTTAGTTACGTAAAATGTGAGAACGCGCGGCTTACTTGATCGCTCGTCGCGAACTGGTCTAATTACTTACTTACTTACTCCTCTGGCTCAGCGACCCAAAGTGAGTGCGCTTAATGGCATATTGTTTACTTTTATTTTAAATTTATATGTTTTCTCTGTAAGTGAATTTGTAATTCTTTTGAGAAAATAAAGATCTTTAACCGTAAAGTGAGTCTTGGCCTCCGAAACGAGACTTTCCTCGATCTTGCGCGATATCTCGCCAGTTGGTAGCTTGATGCTCACGTAGATCAGTCTCCACAGCATCTCCCCAGCGATATCTGGGGCGACCTACTGGTCTACGTCCGGTTGGTTGTCCCAGATACGCTTTCTTGGCTCCTTGATCTTCCCCCATCATGGTCTAATTATTAAAAGAAATTTATGAGTCGCGTTAAAACGCTGACCTGAGAAAATGTACGGTCGCATCGTACAGGAATGCAAGGGTGAATAGGGACAAAAGTGGGCAAGGAATTTAACATTGAAATAAGATAGTTTGTTGCCCACAAATACTTTAGAATGTTTACCAAATTATGGCAGAACATTTTTGAAGTATTTGTGGGCAACAAACTATCTTATTTCAATGTTAAAATCCTTGCCCACTTTTGTTCCTATTCACCCCTGCATTCCTATTCACCCACGGTACTCACGGTTTCCTCAGGTGCATGTTTTGGGATTGACATGATTGATCGTAGTGGCCGACATAGTTTGTAGGATCAGTAGGCTGAAGTGGCAGTGAGCTGGTCATGTTAGTTGAAGGACCAATAGCCGTTGGAGCAGACGAGTCCTTGAGTGAAATCCGGAAATCTGCAAACGCAGCGTATGGCGCCCCCCGCCAGGTGGACCGACAACCTGAAGAAGGTAGCCGCGGGGGACTGGATGCGGAAAGTGGATACAGAGTCTTGTGGCGCAATTTGGAAGAGCTCTACGTTCAGCAGTAGACCAGGATTGGCTGAGTTGATGATAATATTTTGGGATTACCCAAATATAGTTTCGCACCCACACGGAAGCTTTAATCATGAGCTGATCACCCATTCCTTGAACACACTTACACACTACGCAAAAGATTTTAAACGCGGGCTTTGTGTTCAGGATCATTGCGAAAATCCCAGTTTGTTTAGGACGATGGGATGGGAAACTTGAACGCTGATTGGCTAATCTAAGAGTCAATTTCATCATCATCATCATTTCAGCCGAAAGACGTCCACTACTGGACATAGGCCTCCCCCAAGCATCGCCACAACGACCGGTCCTGCGCCTTCCGCATCGGGTTGGTCAAAACATATCTCGAAAGACGAAGGAATGTAGCCGTAAGCCAATCAGTGCATCCGTCAGTGCATAACGTTCATAACAGCCAATCAGCGCTCATTACGTGAGCGGTTATTCGCGAATAACCTAAAATAATCCGGATTTTTGCAATGATCCTAAAAACAGCTCGGATGATAACGAAAAACTTTCATAGATTCCAATTATCCTACGACATAATAATATACAACTACCTATTCTGAATAATAATCGAAAATTTATTCCAGAAACAATGTACTGGGTGCAAGACGTCCAAACAACTCCCAACGCGTCGACGAACTACTGAACGAGACTGAAACATACGCGTACACTGCAGAATGTCCTGCTGGCGGGTGTATATGTGTTACTGAAGATACTACCACCTTAGGACAGAGTCTTAATTATATGAATACTGTTGGATCTAGCAACGACTTCACTTACAAGCTGTGGGATATATTGAGAGGTATGTTTATATAATACAAGTATACCGCAGAATGTCCTGCTGGCGGGTGTATATGTGATACTATCACCTTAGAATACTATTGGCGATCGCAGTTGGTTGAATAAATACTCAGAGAACGCTACTGCCCATCCTCTGGTGAACCCCTTAGACGCCTTTTTACGACTCCCACGAGAAGAGATGGGGTGGTGCTATTCTTTGTTTCCGGCACCATACGGAAAGTTTGTATAGTACAAGTATACTGCAGAATGTCCTGCTGGCAGGTGTATATGTGTCACTGAAGATACTACCACTTTAGAATACTATTGGCGATCGCAATTGGTTGAATAAATACTCAGAGAACGCTACTGCCCATCCTCTGGTGAACCCCTTAGACGCCTTTTTACGACTCCCACGAGAAGAGATGGGGTGGTGCTATTCTTTGTGTCCGGCACCATACGGAAAGTTTGTATAGTACAAGTATACTGCAGAATGTCCTGCTGGCAGGTGTATATGTGTCACTGAAGATACTACCACTTTAGAATACTATTGGCGATCGCAATTGGTTGAATAAATACTCAGAGAACGCTACTGCCCATCCTCTGGTGAACCCCTTAGACGCCTTTTTACGACTCCCACGAGAAGAGATGGGGTGAGGTCCTATTCTTTGTGTCCGGCACCACACGGAAAGTTTGTATAGTACAAGTATACTGCAGAACAGTGGCGTGCATTGCATATAGGCAATTAGGCAATACCTACTGCCTTCCTCATTCAAATTCGTTAGTGGTGTAATTTATTATCTTTTTTTCACAGTACGATGTTTATTTATCTTAAAATAGACTTATTAATCCTAAATTAATCTTCCTACATCAAAAAATCAATAACTTACACCACAATTAAATTCAAGTGAAGTAGGCCAATGCACGCCACTGCTGCAGAATGTCCTGCTGGCAGGTGTATATGTGTCACTGAAGATACTACCACCTTAGAATACTATTGGTGATCGCAGTTGGTTGAATAAATACTCAGAGAACGCTACTGCCCATCCTCTGGTGAACCCCTTAGACGCCTTTTTACGACTCCCATGAGAAGAGATGGGGTGGTGCTATTCTTTGTGTCCGGCACCACATGTATCGTACAAGTATATTGCAGAATATATGTGTATTGTGTGTGGTGTATTGTGTCACTGAAGATACTACCACCTTAGAATACTATTAAATCTAGCAACAACTTCACTTCCAAGCTGTGGGATATATTGAGAGGTAAGTTTACTGCAGTACAAGTAAACTGCAGAATGTCCTGCTGGCAGATATATCTGTGTTACTGAAGATACTACCACCTTAGAAGAGAGTCTTAATGATATGAATTCTTATAGGATCTAGCAATGACGTTACTTAAAATACAATGTCCTCGGCTATATGTATATGTATTATTGAAGAACTAGTAAATATATTAGCACAGATTTAGTAATGACCACCTACAAACTGTGAGATTTATTACTTCTCAAGACTATTTGAAATATACTACTGACAATGTTGAGTATTTAGTAATAATAATAATAACACTTCCTTGTTACAGATTGTGAAACAGCAGAGGAACTGATAACGTTATTGATACAGGCCCTGAAATTCATATCGTCAGGAAAAATACGTCCCTTTGTAAGTTTTTTTTTTACTTTAATAATTTTGTTTCTAAACTTCCCTAATTTTTTTTTTCTGATGTCATTCGTGAAAAATCTGTTGCTTTGAAAATATTTGTTCTGTCAGGGATGCAGAGCATGCAAAGCACAGAGCTCAATCGAATGACCAAATAAAAGTTTTTCTTCCTTTCACCATATTATATTTTAACTTTACAACAGACTGTCTTTCTTTTACCATATTATATTTATATACTTTGTAACAAGACTGTACCAAAATTTATGAATTTAATATAATTATTATTATATTGTAGCCTTTTCCCACGGCTTCGCCCGGCTAAAATTCGGTTTTTACAAAGATTTTATCGCGCATCCCTCTGGAACCGTTTATCTTCCCGGGATAAAAAGTAACCTATATTTTAATCCGGGTTATGATCTATCTGTGTGCCAACTTTCATCTAAATCCGTTTAGCCGCTATAGTGTGATTGAGTAACAAACATCCAAACATTTAAACTTTCTCATTTATAATATTAGTAGGATTTTTCACTTGCAATACCAATATGTGAAACAGTTTATCTTTGACAAACATTTATTTCTGTAACGTGTTTTTTTACTACGATACGCGTAATACAACTGTGCCGCTGTTAAGTGAGGAACAGGCTGCGCAGTAGTCAATTTTGCAACCAAATCAGTAGCGCGCATGCGCATGGTAATGGCGGCAAAACTCTGATAGGTTGTTTACCTGAATGGCAAGATCGCGGGGGACCGCTTGTTCTCGCTGTCTCAGTCGTTTGTTAATGTTCGATGCATCCTTATATTCCTTATGTCCTACTCACACTTATTACGTGACTGTAGCTCGTGGCCCTTCGCAAGCCTGGTTTCAGAGCGGCACAGTTATATTACGCGTATTGTAAATCAACACACTACATTCCCAGCAGTGGGAGAGTAATGAGCTGATGGTGATGACATTACATACCTTTTAACTACTTATAAGTTTCAAGTACAAGTGTCAATAATAATTAAAATTAATATTTTGGGACATTTTTACACAACGCCATCTAGTCCCAAACTAAGCAGAGCTTTTGCTATGGGTACTAGACAATGGATATAATACTTTTTTTTTTTTTTAATACATACAATACATGAGAAACACCCAGACCAACACAAACATATACACACATATCTTACCACACTTCTTGGCTCTGTACCTGTATTTGTTCTATGTTCTTGATATTTTTTTGGTAATTTTGTGCGTCACTTTTGAAGCAAATAAATATTTTTTTCTTTCTTTCAAACACTTATGTTCATCACACAAATGTGTCCTGTGGGAATCGAACCCACGACAATGGGATCAGCAGTCCGACCCTCGAACCACTAGACCACAGACGTCGACCACAGATGATCTTGCAGATGTTGATCTATAACTGTGCCATATTTCTAGAGCAAATAATAGTAATATTAATAGACCCAGTTCTTGAAAATAGTCATGCCACACTGTACTGGGACCGATCCATCATCACAGCCAGGACTGTTGTTTTCAACAAACCTGACATAGTGGTGATAGATCGTTCAGAGCGCCGCGCAGTGATTGTTGATATCACGGTCCCTCTTGACGACAACCTCGTGAAAGCTGATAAAGATAAACAAATCAAGTATATTGACTTAGCTCACGAGGTTGTCGACATGTGGGATGTAGACTCAGCAATCATTGTGCCGATAGCAGTGGCGTGCATTGCATATAGGCAATTAGGCAATACCTACTGCCTTCCTCATTCAAACTCAATAGTTGTGTAAGTTATTATATTTTTTTCAGAGTACGATGATTACTTATCTTAAAATAGACCTATTAATGCTAAATTAATCTTCCTACATCAAAAAATCAATAACTTACACCACAATTAAATTCAAGTGAAGTAAGCCAATGCACGCCACTGGCCGATAGTCATCACGGCCAATGGCTTAATAGCCAAGAGCCTCGATAAACACCTAAGGAGGCTCTCGTTAGGCGGCTGGATCAAGGGCCAGATGCAGAAGGTAGTACTCCTTGAAACGGCACGCATAGTGAGGAGGTTCCTTTCTGTGGAGCCCAGACCGCCGGTAGCTTGGACCCTGTTCCCGATGCCGGTGGGATACTGTTTTTTATATTTTTAAATGTTTTTTCTTTGTTTTGTAGAAATATTTAAAAATATCATTTATATGTAGATTTACTGCAATAAAGATATTAATAGTAATAATAACAAATGTTTAATGTTTAATGTTTAATGTTCAATGTTTATCACTGTGTTTTAAATGTTGCGCGTCGTTAACTGTGACAATAAACTATTTTTCTTTCTTTTCTTTCTTTTAAATGTACTCAGCACAGAAATAGATAGAATGGCCAAGTGGGCTGGGCGCGCGTGCCAACACTCTGTACCATAGTGCAGTGCATTTCAAAGCCTTTCTCAGTACGCCTTATGACTTGTTTCTGTAAATACTGTAACAAAAACCCGCAAAAATGCCTTATTGTGCTGTCAATACTAATTCATTTCATATAACTTACAGATAGACGCCAACAACAAGACCTACCTATCGAAGCTAGTCCTCAAACTGTCTCGCGGACATTCCCAAGCTGCTAAAGTACTGAAGAACCTGCGCTCCAGCCCCCCACAGGCCTTATCATTGGTCGCTCAAGTTGGTACGGAGAAGACCATGTGGGAATATACGAGGGTCATGTCGCTGTTGGAGCATTCCTTCTTTATTGCTGGGATCTGGAATAGTGAAGCCAGGTAGTTATTTTACTTTCTATATAGAGTAGCGACATGTAACGACATAGAGGGACTTCATTATGAAGTAAATAACGTCAGGAGGGAAATCCATTGCGATGTAAAAGTCGTCTTGTACAGTCGACTGCATGACAGTGGTAACACTTCAGTTCGAAAACCACCCTTACTGCTTACGAAATAAAGATGCTGCTAATGTCAAAGTGTTACCACCGACGTGCGGTCGACCGTAGTATGTTAGATAACATTTCTTTATGCAAGTAAGCTACTGCAAGTATACATTTTAAGCTTTATCATTCATTCAATTTCTTGATGAATCCCTCCGACATCGTAATCAAAAGTTTTGTAGTTACGCAATTCAAATTGTATCATTTTTCCGGATTCAAACGTCAAAATTGACATTTTGGTGATTGCGATGCCGTTACACAATTGCCCTGCTGGCCATAATAGAAAGTCGGAAACCACAACGTGTTATTGTTATTCCAGTATTCGGTTCTTGTAGGAACGATTATCTCGCCAAATGCACACTGCATGAAAAAAAGACGTGTGGCACTCGGAGACTGCCGCGGTAAAGCTATTGCATAGCATTTTTTATGTAAATCCAAAGAGGATGTGCCCTAACGCCGAAACTCTAAGCAGGCATGAATCACCAGATTGCGGGGCGAAGAGGGGGATTACGCATGAGCAGTAACGCCGATACAACCAATGCCACCTAGAGGCGATTTGCAGAACTAAAGAGACAAGCGTGATATTTCAAAAAGTCATTAAAAGTTCTGCTATTCATCGATAGATGGCAAACCTAAAAAGTATCACCACTGTGCCGGTCGGAGTGGAGGGTGTTAGGTTATTTTCGTTACGGAATTTCTGGATTCGGTCTCCACGCTCAAGGCCCGCGATAGAAGCTATGCAATAGCTTAAGCGCAGTAACGCCGATACAACCAATGCCACCTAGAGGCGATTTGCAGAACTAAAGAGACAAGCGTGATATTTAAAAAAGTCATTAAAAGTTCTGCTATTCATCGATAGATGGCAAAACTAAAAAGTATCACCACTGTGCCGGTCGGAGTGGAGGTTGTTAGATTATTTTCGTTACGGAATTTCTGGATTCGGTCTCCACGCTCAAGGCCCGCGATAGAAGCTATGCAATAGCTTAAGCGCAGTAACGCCGATACAACCAATGCCACCTAGAGGCGATTTGCAGAACTAAAGAGACAAGCGTGATATTTAAAAAAGTCATTAAAAGTTCTGCTATTCATCGATAGATGGCAAAACTAAAAAGTATCACCGCTGTGCCGGTCGGAGTGGGGGGGTGTTAGGTTATTTTCGTTACGGAATTTCTGGATTCGGTCTACACGCTTAAGGCCCGCGATAGAAGCTATGCAATAGCTTAAAATGATTATAAATATTTTTCAGGACCCACGAATCGATAGAACAGATAAACCAAACGATAAATGACATGACAATCAGTGGAGGTGATTTTCAACTGAACCCATTCGAAAGTCTCACGGGCTCTGAACATTCTATAAGACTGGACTGTGAGTCTTTTTATGAAGAAGAAGCAACTGAACTGACTGTAGACGACTTCGCCTCGTTGAAGAAACATGGTCTTGTTACTGAGAAGAAAGATGTCAATGAGGTCAGTTGTTCTTATTTTTAACCGACATCAAAAAAAGGAGGAGGTTGTCAATTCGATTTTTTTTTTTGTTACCTCAGAACTCCGTCATTTATCAACTGATTTGGATTTTATTTTTTATTTTAAAGGTTATACTTCCAGATTGGTTCCATTTTTATCAAAATCTAGTTCTGTTAGTGGGATCCATGTGGAATTGAGGAAACTCTTCAAATATTATAGGCATACATATAGCGATTTTGGTATTTTCATCAATTTGCATTCAGAAAGTTCAGTATCATTTGGTGAAGATATGATGAAGATCTTCGGAGATAAGGATGGGAACTCTTCAATAGATGATAGAAAAGCATCGGGGATTGCTGCAATCGCTTGTCTTTCTATTATTCATCATCATCATTCATCATTTCAGCCGAAAGACGTCCACTGCTGGACATAGGCCTCCCCCAAGCATCGCCACAACGACCGGTCCTGTGCCTTCCGCATCCAGCGGATTCCCGCGACCTTCACCAGGTCGTCGGTCCACCTTGTGGGGGGCCTACCCACGCTGCGCCTTCCAGGACGCGGTCGCCACTCCAGAACTTTACTGCCCCATCGGCCATCCGTTCTGCGAGCAATGTGCCCCGCCCACTGCCACTTAAGTTTGGCAATTCTTCGGGCTATGTCGGTTACTTTCGTTCTTCTGCGAATCTCCTCATTTCTGATTCGATCACGCAGGGACACTCCGAGCATAGCCCTCTCCATTGCCCTTTGAGTGACTTTGAGCCTTCTTATCAGGCCCATTGTGAGCGACCACGTTTCAGTACCGTAAGTAATTACTGGCAACACACACTGGTCAAAGACTTTCGTCTTGAGACACTGCGGTATTTTGGACGAGAAGATATTGCGTAGCTTCCCGAACGCTGCCCAACCGAGTCGGATTCGACGATTGACCTCTTTCTCGAAGTTGGACTTACCTAGCTGGACAGTTTGTCCTAGGTATACATAATCGTCAACAACTTCGAGTGTAGATTCTCCGATGCTTACGGGAATGGGTGCTATATGGGAATTCGACATAACCTTTGTTTTCTATTATTAATGCCACTAAAAATATAAATGTAAATAACTTTAAAAAAAGCAAAAACCGAATTCAATTTTTTTTGTGTGAAACGGTTTAGGAAGTTGGTGCCAATTTTTTCTTAAATAAACCAAATCAAAGGCAACACATGTTTTTCGAAACATCCACATTACTTGCAGGGGTGCGGACTGCCGACTGCTATTGAAATCAAGCATAGTCATAAATTCACAGTCACTTTGTCACGTAACATAACATCACGCCTGTATTTCCCCGAAGGGGTAGGCAGAGGTGTACAGTACACCCACATTTCGCCAGTTATGTTGTAAGTCCCATGTAATAGGGGGCGAGCCTATTGCCATTAACCGGTCACAAATCCAGACTCCGGGCTGCTACTGAGAATTTCCTAAGAAAAACCCAATAACACTGCCCGACCCGAGAATCGAACCCAGGACCTCACGCTCAGCAGTCGCGCTTGCGACCACTAGACCAACGAGGCAGTCTTGTCACTTAAGGGGAATATATAGTAGCCAAGTGGCGCCCCCATCAGTAAAAAAAATATTGCTTGCTGAATACATCATTTATTGAAAATCGATTGAAGTACAGGTACTGTAGATTAATTTGAAAGTATCAACTCTGTAAATTATAGTTCGCTGTAGTTGTAGTATTATATTATCTTTGGTTGTAGATACAAAAAGTGTCAAAAGTGGCCGGTTTTCGCATATTTTGTATCTACAACTACAGCGAACTATAATTTACAGAGTAAATCGTTTCTAATTAAACTACAGTACCTGTTCTTAAATTGTTAAAGGATTTTCGATAAATTATGTATTTAGCGAGCTATGCTTGGAGCGAGCTATGCTTGGAGTTTCTTTGAAGGATAAAATCCGTAACGAGATTATCCGGAGAAGAACCGGAGTGACCGACATAGCTTGTAGGATCAGTAAGGTGAAGTGGCAGTGGGCTGGCCATGTCTGTCGAAGGACCGATGGCCGTTGGAGCAGACGAGTCCTTGAGTGGAGACCGCGTATCGGCAAACGCAGCGTAGGGCGCCCCCCTGCCAGGTGGACCGCCGACCTAAAGAACGTGGCTGGGGGGGACTGGATGCGGAAGGCAGAGGACCGAGCGTTGTGGCGCAACTTGGGAGAGGCCTATGTCCAGCAGTGGACTGCGATAGGCTGAGTTGATTGATTGATTATAGTCTGACAAAACTAACTCTGCTTTAGAATAAAAGATCATTACAGAGATTTTGATAGTTATTGTTTACGGTGTTGCCATAATTCTACTGAAGAGTTAGCGTGGTCAGACTCTATCAGTCATTTTAACGGGATTTAACGCGCATATATCTATATTATATTTGACGACGTCTGTGGTCGAGTGTCGGCCTCGATTCCCACAGGACACAAATATTTGTGTGATGAACATGAGTGTTTGTGTTGGTCTGGGTGTTTCTTATGTAGGTATTATATCCATTGTCTAGTACCCATAGTACACACGGCTACACATCAAGCTGTACGTTTCCAGAATAAGCTGATCTCGCATTGTAAGGAAAGTCTACACAATGCGAGGTCAGCTTATACTGGAAATGTATAGCTTGATGTGTAGCCGTGTGTACAAGCTCTTCTTAGTTTGGGACTAGATGGTGATGTGTTTAACGTCCCATTAATACTTAATATACTAAATATTTATTTATTATATTAAGCCCGACGTTTCGACCAGGTTCCAATGGTCGTGGTCACGAGCAGACTGATTCAATGTTACTCCTATGTCGAGGTGGAAAAATGTTAATCCACCGTCATATTTTCACAATTTTCTTTAAGGCCAGTGCACACTACACTCACTGGATTCCACTTCGCAGTAAATTTTCTCGAATTAAATCCCGTTTCAAATGAATAAGTTACAATGCACCGCGAAAGCTTAAGAGTAAATGTCGGTCATTTTAATTCAGGTTTTCTTCACAGGTGCCATTAATAACAGATGAAATCGATATAAGTCCATGGAAGAGTTTGTTGATGAAATTCGCACAAGTCCATGTGTGTTTAGAACATCTTCATCGCGCTGAGACTTGCCTGAGAGCTGATTTTGGTAAATTATTGGTTATATGAGTTTTTAAACGAACATGGTCACTAACACTTATATTATTGTATGTCACGGGATATTTACCACGTAAACCCTTTTTCCTGAGTTCGCAATATTTCGGCCCTGTTACAAGCGCCGTGGTCAGTGATAAACTAAAGTTTTTGCGGATGGATGTTCAAGAGTAAATCAACTGATCTACCCTATTTCTTTTTAAGCTATTGCATAGCTTCTATCGCGGGCCTTGAGCGTGGAGACCGAATCCAGAAATTCCGTAACGAAAATAACCTAACACCCAACACTCCGACCGGCACAGTGGTGATACTTTTTAGTTTTGCCATCTATCGATGAATAGCAGAACTTTTAATGACTTTTTGAAATATCACGCTTGTCTCTTTAGTTCTGCAAATCGCCTCTAGGTGGCATTGGTTGTATCGGCGTAACTGCGCTTAAGCTATTGCATAGCTTCTATCGCGGGCCTTGAGCGTGGAGACCGAATCCAGAAATTCCGTAACGAAAATAACCTAACACCCCTCCACTCCGACCGGCACAGCGGTGATACTTTTTAGTTTTGCCATCTATCGATGAACAGCAGAACTTTTAATGACTTTTTGAAATATCACGCTTGTCTCATTAGTTCTGCAAATCACCTCTAGGTGGCATTGGTTGTATCGGCGTTACTGCGCATGCGTAATCCCCCTCTTCGCCCCGCAATCTGGTGACTCATGCCTGTTTAGTGTTTCGGTGTTATCTATAGTACAGTATTAATACTTTGCGGATGCCATTAAACATCTTATGTAAGACTTGAAGATATATATTTGCTTTTACTTTTACCTTTTAACGGTTTTGTGTTAATTGGGTTACATTTTCTTTGCTTCAGAGTAAGGCTATGAAAATGTGTTAACGTTCCGACCCTGCTGGGACGTTTTCACCCTGCCAATCTTTAATACTCTAAATCACCGCTGGGGCGAGTTCGTCCCAGCAAAACCGAGACAATTGACACTCTAATTCTGATCTATGAAGGTTCTGATTCCATTGAATGACTTATGCGCAGTGGTGCCTGAAGGAGTTTTCCTAAATGGCTTTCGCAGTGCCTAAATATTAAACAAAACAAATTCTACTTTCTTGCAGCTAGTCTGAAGCCCATAGCGTCACGACTTCTAGAGCATTATGTGTCAGAGAAGTCGCCAGTACGAACAGTAGGACAATTAATGACTGACCCCGTACAGAAGATCTGCATGCCCATCGCTAATAACATTGTTCAGGATCATTTGAAGTAAGTATTACGTATTACATTTAACTTTCATTACATCGCTTCTACTAGAACAATACGTGTCATATAAGTCTCTTACACAAACAGTAGGATAACGACTGATGGATGAGTGACCTCGTGTAGATCTGCAGGCATATCGATAATAGCAAATATTTTACACTCAAACTATCTCATCATCATCATGTCATCATGTCAGCCGAAAGACGTCCACTGCTGGACATAGGCCTCCCCCAAAAGGGGGGAATATGCCATAATCGCCACGCTTGGCAGGTGGGTTGGCGATCGCAGTCGGTTGGTTAACTCAGAGAACGTTGCTGCCCATCCTCTGGTGAATCCACAGACCAGCAAGCATCAAGACGCCACATAAACAAAGTTTTGCATGAGAACACAGTCGTAAAATGTTGGCAGGGACCGGGGGGTGGACGGCGCGTTATGATTGGTCGGCTCAAATGTTCGGTGATATGATTGGTGCCGCTCGCTGACGGAGTGACGTCCCGATTGGTGGCTAGGCGTAAGATATGCAGTGCATATGCTTTGTGACCGGGGGTATCCGGCTAATAGGTGTCTAGAGGCACCCCACGGATTAAACTATCTACGTGTTATTTAAATAACTGAAAACGTCAGATATCCAAACAATTTTTTTTTTATAAATTGATACGGCAAGTAATTATTCCTCCTGTCTCTCCCCATCTCCCTAACTCTTCTGATGGGTGTCGTAAAAGGCGACTAAGGGATTCACCAGAGGATAGGCAGCAGCGTTCTCTGAGTATTTAAACAACCAACTGCGATCGCCAACCCGCCTACCAAGCGTGGCGATTATGGCATATCCCTCCTTTTGGGGGAGGCCTATGTCCAGCAGTGGACGTCTTTCGGCTGAAATGATGATGATGAAATAATTATTTACTTTCTTAAATTATTGTTAAAGAGATTGATATTTTTAGTTGACAACTTATTCTTGAATCTTCTAAACACTGCATGACACAAAAAAAACCGCAGTGAAAAGGCCTAAAAACTATACGAAAACATGCGGCACGGTCAAAACATGATTTTACTCATTTTCCAGGAAGCCGGCATTCTGGTATCGCGTTGAAATCACAAGAAAAGAGAATACAGCTAACAAAGGCATCAAAAGAGACTGTAAGATGGTTTACGTATTCTCACAGCAACCGGTATTCCCGCCGGCCGTGTGGCAGCATTTAGGTGAGTTTTAAATTGTACAATTCATTCTCATATTGGACCATGTTTACGGGACTTTTCGCGCACATATAAATAAAAACAAAACAAACATTTTGATTAACCTCGACGATTCGACCAAGTTGAATTGGCCATGTGGTCACGAGCAGACACCATATTGTATCATGTATGTTTAAACTAAACAAACCGGCCAAGTGCGAGTTGGACTCGCGCAGTAAGGGTTCCGTACCTCTCAACGACCTGATACCCAATAAAAACTGATTTAATTTACGAGAGTTTACAAAAACACATCAACGCACAGTGCGCGAAATATGCACTTTTGCATGTCTTTCTTACGCAGGTACCACCACATATGTCTATGTTTGTCTTATTTTTAGTATTTGTTGCTAAACTACATAATATGCACTATAATCTGACCAAGTTTGACGCTGGTATATATTACCGTTTTGAAGATAGAGCAGGATCAAAAACGTTGAAAAAAATGCATGTTTTTTGCGGTTTCTTGTATGGGGACCCCCTTTGGTTTTAGACTTTTTTTTGTTTTTAGTATTTGTCGTGATACACCTCATAGTAACACATATTCTGAGAAAATTTCAACCGGTTACCTATTACTGTTCAAAAGATACAGCCCTGTGACAGACAGACAGACGGACGGACGGACAGCGTAGCGAGAGTAATAGGGTCCCGTTTGTCACCCTTCGGGTACGGAACTAACCGACTAACCTTTGTTAACTAATACAAACTTATTGACATTGTATGAAAACGATTTCAATACTAATGCGCTTCGGACTTGGGGCCAGTTTCAAGTAAGTCCAGTGAGTCAGTTCAATCACTGGCCTTACACAGTCCTCTTGTACGAATACATTTGAAGATGGTTACTCACTTAACTGTCTTCAAACGTATTCGTACACTATAAATAGTTCTTCTAAAATATTTTAAGTTGTATTTCCATTTCTAGGTAGAATTTGTACGTCGTTATGTTTTAATATACTAAAACGATGTAGCAAAAAGAGACGAACTTTATTCTGGAAATATAGGCTAACACGTAATAGTGATACAAAAACAGCCTTTAAAGAATTCTCAAAGAGATACCAAAACGTGGTTAAATTGACACAAAAAAGCACAGAATAGCTATTTTATTAGTACAAGCACAAACAAATCTAAAGCAACTTGGAAGATAATAAAAACAATAAAACCTAACATTCCTAAAACGAATATAAATATAATTAATGTGAATGACAAATTTATAACAAATCCAAAAATGATAGCACAACAATTTAATGATTATTTCGTAGACTTAGTTCAACCAAATGCCAACAGCCATCAGACGAATAAAAATATTATCACACCAGGATCATATACATCTATTTTTATGGAACCAACCATACCAAAAGACATTATTACGATAATAAATAGTCTAAAAAACACAAACAGTACAGGTTATGATGATATTAGCACCAGAGTAGTTAAATCAGTGGCTCCTGTTATAGCGCCCATATTAAGTGACATTAAGAGCGTATGCTCGGTCCGTGGGCTGTTTTGCTCAAAAACGTAATTTTTCAAATCTGATTATTCATCAACCACTTATCCTACGAACATATCAATTACTAATAATTTTAGGAAATGTTATTGTCTAAATAGAAGATAGTTTATTTTGTTCGATTATTAGAGTATTTGTGAAATCTATCAAGATAACTGAACAGAGGTTTTCTTAATTTCACTTTCAGAGTAAATTTCGAAGCTTCAAATATCTGAAACCACTGACAGATCTAAGAAACGAAATTTTTTAACCAACTGGGAAGATCCTTGTCAAAATAGTTACTAGAAAGGATTTTTCATTTTAGGCTGAATACATAAGAAATAAAAATCCAAACAATGTGAAATTATTCAGAAATTATAGTCGATACAATTATTATTTTCACCACTATATCTTACATAATTTAATATAACAATAAATTACTATAATAGAAGAACATATTCTTTAAAAACTTACACTTGAAAATTTCAACTAAATTAGCTCTATAATTTTTTTATTAATATTTTAAAACTACTATAATACTTCGCGTTCGAATCGATTCAAATCACGGATCGTTACGCGGTCCAGTGCGCACGTGCGATATATTTTTATTTTTCGTGCGCGTAAATCCGTTCGGACCGTTTTCGCCGACCCGTTGCCGCCGGTGTGTATTTTTCAAATACGCGCCGCACGGTCGCGGTAGGCCGCGCTCCATGGCGCCGTCGCCCGGGACCCGTGGCCCCTCACAGGGCACGGGACCGAGCCCAAAAGGCCCTTCTAAGGGCCAACAACCACCACCTGTGAAGCAGCTACAAAGAACGCTGTCGAACCCGGAGTTTCGCGACGCCGGTTCCGGTGGTCCGCTCGCATCGGCCGCCCGTCACGCGGCGAGTGACGAGACGGCCATGCAGCGTGCTTCCGTTTCCGGCACCGCTTCAACGCAGCCGGCAGCCACCCAGGCAGCCCACCGGCAACAGCGCGATCCGCGCCTCGCTCCACGCACAACCACCACCGCAGCGCGTCCAACATCGGCCGCCACTCCTGTGCCCAAGGAGACTGCAGGCCAGCTTCCCACCACCTCACGTCATGCGACTGCTGCTGCAGCCGCCACACGCACCTCTGCCCGCGTCCCGCCTCGCGCTGCTCCATCGGCCCGCCCGCCGATGTCGAGCGCGCCCGCGGGCGCGGCAAAAACAATGACGTCACGCTATTCGCCGAACCGACCGATTGTGCCCAAGTCGGTCGCGAATATTGCGTCACCTGCTCCACCTCGCGGTTCCGCACCGGCATCCCCGGCGTCCCGAGCGATGTATTCGTCGCTCGTAGGCTCGGATGCATCGTTCGGGTCCAGTGAATCGGTCGCGAGTGAACATAGTGCCTCCTCGGATCACAGTGGACCATTGGATCGCAGTGTTTTGGATCGCAGTGTCTTGGATCGCAGTGCATTGGATCGCAGTGTAAAGGATCGCAGTGCATTGGATCGCAGTGACATGGATGTGCCCCGGGCTGCGCTGAGAAAGACCCGGCCCAGCCCTCAAGGGCAACAGAAGACACCGTCGCTGCCGAACCTGCAGTCGCCGATGTCCCCGGAAGTCCAGCAGGTAGGTCCTGTGAGTTTTGATCTAGGCTACGACCTGGACCTGGACTTACCACGCCTAGCGCAGCGACGTCAGCGCAGCCCCGACGACGACGCCGCGGAGGAGGCAAAGCGGCCGTGTGTCGCTGCACCTTTACCGCAGCGGCCCGTGCGCCCGCGCGCCGACAGCGACACAACGGCCCGCGTGAGTACTAACACGCACTCCTTTGCCCAAGCAGCAAAACAGCCGCACTCTCCCGGAACACACTCCGCGACGACCAGCACGGCAGCCCCCGCGCACGCTACCAACACAGGTAACGGCACACAGGGTAAGCCGGCAAAGAAGCCCCGTTACCCACCGCTGGTGGTGGAAACGATGCCACAGTGGGCGCGCCACTTCAAGGCACTCAAGGATAAGTTGGGCCGGGCACCAAACGCGCGCCCCTTCGGGAAGGGTGTTAAATTCATCCCCCAAAATGAATCCGAGTTCCGTCTCGTACAGAGATACTTGACGGAGCTCGAAAAGGAAGAAAACGTAAGTTGGTTTTCCTATTCCCTACCAGCGGACAAAAGTCTTAAGGTAGCCATCAGGGGGCTGCCGGTAGACACATCCCCAGAGGAAATCGAAGAGGATCTTCGCGCGCAGGGGTACGAGCCGGAGTATGTCCGCCATATCAAGGCGAGACAGGGAAGACCCGGCTGTATCTTCCACGCCGTCCTCAAACGAACTGCTGATACGATACCGGGTATATACCACGTGACAGAAATGTTATGCATGCCCGGTATTAAGATCGAGGCCTGGCGTGGAAAAAAGGGCCCATCCCAGTGCCACCGATGCCAAAAATTCAGGCACTCGTCCGCCCAATGCCATCGGCCCCTCGCATGCGTGAAGTGTGGTGGGCCACACCATGCAAAGGAGTGCGTACGCCCCAAGGAGGAGCCCGCCACCTGCGCAAATTGCGAGGGACCACACGCTGCCAACTACTATAAATGCCCAGTGTTGGTACGCGAACTGCGAAACCGCAGAGCGGGCACGGTCGCCATCACCGGGGGGGACTCACGCC
The DNA here is from genome assembly GCA_949699075.1 of Asteroscopus sphinx. Lineage (NCBI taxonomy): Eukaryota > Metazoa > Arthropoda > Insecta > Lepidoptera > Noctuidae > Asteroscopus > Asteroscopus sphinx. Next base: position 23,099,918 of record OX453013.1, read on the forward strand.
GACCTCACACTGAGGCCACCGAGAGGCTAAACCCCACCCCGGAGGGAGAACTACCATCGTCTACCCTGATGGCGGCCGCAAATGGGCCCAAAACGCGCGAAGAAACCGCAACCTCTTCCGGGCGGAGGAAGAAGCGTGGCGGCAAAAAGCGCAAGGCCAAGAAAACAACAACAAACGGAAATGATACCGAACAAAATGCCCAAGCGCGCATGCCACGCCACTCTGCCGAGGCGGCAGAGAGCGGTACTAAGGTCGACCAATCCCGACCGCCGATTAACCGCAACCACCTGTTGCTCAAAAGCGCCGACCAATCAGCGGCCGCGCAACAGGTGGAAAATAAAAGTCACAAATCCTTGCACCAATCACATTCCACGGGTGCCTACGGCACCTTAGGGGGTACCCACGGTGCCCACGGCACCCAAACAAAGGCTCCGAGTAGCCGCGCAACCGTTGTAAACAAACACGGAAATGCGTATAACGCGGCTCTCGGAGCAAATAGAACAACCGGGCCGGTGCGAGGAAACGCGGCATCGGCGGGGGCACCCAGGGAAGGTAATTATACCCAGACCCGGGGTGCCACTGATGATGTCCAGCGTGAACCGAACACCAACCTGGACATTATTGAGGTCGCCATACAGGTGCTGCAGGACGTACTATACGCCCTGCGGAGAGGGGAAGACCCTGTGCGCGCAGTCCTCAACGGCATGGCCACCTTGATTGGTCAGTCAGTGCCACTGCAATGACCAAGCCGTTGAGGATATTACATTGGAACGCCGGCGGCCTCAGGAAAAAGGTCGCCCTCCTCCGCCCACTCTTACAGGAACAGGACATCGACGTGGCGCTTATAAGCGAGACGAAACTGAGTCCTGAAATCCCGCTGCGATTCCCGGGTTATCTCGTTTATAGGAAGGATGAGCAAGCGGCTACCGCAGCATACCGCGGTCTGGCGGTCATTGTCAAGAGAAGAGTTGTCCACCAAGAGCTACCTATACCACAACTCCAGAGCATGTACGCGCTGGGTGTCCAACTCCACGTCGCCGGCAGTGATTTGTGCGTGTACGCGGCCTACAAACCGCCACAAAACACGCTGCAAATCGCCGACGTACACGCATTACTAGCAACACCCCACCCAACCATCATTGCCGGTGACTTAAATTGTAAGCACCCGGCGTGGAACTCACACGCAACCAACAGAGACGGAAGACAACTCTTCAATGACGCGGACACCCGCGGCTACGAAGTGTTCGGACCCGAGATGCCCACACGATACCCACAAAACCAGCAACACACACCGGACGTTCTGGACATTGTCGTACACCGCGGGCTGCTTTGCCAGATCGCGCAAGAGACGCTGGATGACGAGCTACTGTCTGACCATCAGCCAGTACTCGTCACCCTCACAGGGCACACCACCCGCTATGCTCGTCCTACGCCACGTCGCCATACGGACTGGACAGCCTTTACGGCGAAGCTGGAGACCACCACGCCCACTCGGCCTATCACAAATACCGCTGATGTCGATGAGCTGGCGAACGAGCTCACCGCCAGCATGAAAAACGCCCTCCAAGCGGCGACTGACACTACCCCTGCACCACAGGGGCGCTACACGACGCTCCCCGCACACCTCACGCGCAAGATCGCCGCGAAGAGGGAACTACGCAGGCGGTGGCAAACAACACGAGATCCAGCACTGAAAACCCAGCTCAACCGACTCACGGAAAAGGTGAAGGCCGAACTACAGGACCACACCACCGAGAGTTGGGAGAACTTTATCGAAGCAGAGAGCGACTGGATGTCGGTACACCGTGTGTGCCGGCATCTTAAGAATACCCCAGCTCCGGTGAGACCGATGCTCAACAGCGACGGGGCGTTAAGATACACTGCAGCAGACCGGGCAGAGATCTTCGCCTCTCACCTGGAGCGACAATTCACGCCGAACCCGACCAACGACATTGCACATGTCGCAACAGTCGAGCAACGCCTTGGAGAGTACTTCAACACGCCGATAGCCCCCGAGGAAGAACCCATTTTCATCTCCCCGGGCCAGGTGCGACGCGCGATTCTCCGCACCAAGCCAAAGAAGGCACCCGGTGTGGATGAAATCAGCAACGCCGCATTACGCCACCTACCGCCACGCACGGTGGCCGCGCTCGCGCGGCTATACACCGGCATTCTCCGCACCGGGAACTTTCCACAAGCGTGGAAGGTGGAGAGAGTCGTGATGATCCCCAAGCCCGGGAAAAACCCTAGGAAGCCAGAGGGCTATCGGCCGATCACCCTCCTGCCGACCACCTCCAAGGTGTTCGAAGCACTCCTGTTGCGACACATGACGCCACACGTCACACCGAGACCAGAGCAATTCGGGTTCCGCGCTGAACATAGCACGACGCTCCAGCTGTCGAGGGTACTGCACCTCCTGACAGCGGCCGTGAACAAGCGGGAATACGCCGTTGCAGTATTCCTCGACATGGAGAAGGCGTTCGATAGAGTCTGGCACACCGGTCTGCTCTACAAACTGTCCCTGACAACGACGCCCCGCCGCATAGTACGGGTGGTCTCCTCCTTCCTACAGGATCGGACAATTAAGGTTGCGGTGGAGAACCAACTCTCCAGCGCTCGCCCCGTCGCCGCCGGGGTACCGCAGGGGAGTTGCATCTCGCCTGCGTTATACTCCGTTTACACTGACGACATTCCCGCCACGCACACATCGACACTCGCGCTGTATGCTGACGACGCCGCGTACATCACGACGTCTATGAACGTCAACCACGCGGCGGTCAAAATGCAGCGCGCCCTGGACGACCTTCCCGACTGGCTCAGCAAGTGGAGACTTTCGGTAAACGTAAGTAAGACGCAGGCGATGATAGTGACGACCAGGGGTCGTCCCAACCCATCCAACCTTAAATTACAGGATACCAGCATCGAGTGGGCCTCCACGGCTAAATACCTGGGGGTCACGCTCGACAGCAGGCTCAGCATGGCGAAACACGTCCAAAACACGGTCGCGCGGGTGCGATCGACCCGCTACCAGCTTCGCCCCGTGCTCTCTTCGCGCCTCCCATTACGAGTCAAGCTGGGTGTGTACAAAACGTACATCCGGCCCCAGCTGACTTACGCTTCCCCAGCCTGGCTCGCCCTCACGAGCGAGATACACCGCCGAAAGCTTCGAGCGCAGCAGAACATCACGCTGCGCCAAATAACCAAAGCCCCTCGCTTCGTGAGGAACACTGTGATCCACAGGGACCTGCGCGTAGAGAGTATCGAGGACTTCACCGCAGCGATGGCGAAGAAAATGTTCGCGCGCGCCGACGTCTCCGCCTGGGCCCACATCAAGGGCCTGGCACCTTGGCACGCGCGCCCCCCTGACGCCAAGCGCTTCCCGCGCGACCTGATTGCGGACGTGATCGCCCCACCACCGGATTGACTCTTGAGCAGACCATAATCACGTTACACGTGGTCTGCTCATACAAAATGACTCCACAACGAAACTCGCATCCACTGCGCATATTGCTACTAGGTTTCACTTAGGCGCAATATGCGTAGCACACACATGCACTACTTTACATGCTAAAGTAAACACTGACGTACACAGATTACGTCTCACGGGCGGGTGAGCGTATGAAAGTGTATACTCATAGAGCGATGTACCCACACCTCAATATCGCTCAAACACACAATTCGTCACGTGGCCTGTGGCGTGATCGGCTAGATCTGAGAGCGCAACGAGCCACGAGTCAATCATTATATCTGTAGGCGGGCGCCAAACAAGCCGCTGCCCTCGTAGCTGATCGACCCTCGTCGGGCCTCCCCCAGGGAACTGGGGGTCTCACCTAACGGGGGTCTGGTCGCTCGGGCAGCGTGAAGCACTTCAGGCGCCCCTACAGACACACAACAACAACACACGCTGCCGCGGAGCAATCCCGCGGCCTAGAAAAATTTCACTCACCACAGGGTCAACGACCCAAACCAAATTACCGACCCATATTTATATGGGTCGCGATCTGATACCACGGGAAAGGGGGGCCCAACCCCCGAGCCCGTTTCCTCGCGCCCCTTGCGGGGCGCAGAGAAGACTATGAGCTGGATTCAAATCACTTCGCCGCGAGCCCTTCCAGAGAGTGGTCACGTCGCTCGGCGCTCCGTCGGGGGTTGACGACCTTTGCCGTGCGTTTATACACGGATACTGCAAGTTTTTAGGGCGATCGTCAAATCTTAGTACTTTGGTAAATAAAATATTTTATTTTTGATGACCGACAAAATATTATCATAAGTACTTGGTAAGTATTTTTTTATGACTGACATTGTTTTATAGTGACAAAAAATTATGTTTTAGAAGGTATGGGAAATAAAACAAAGGCGTTTTTTGGAAAGAGAAAACGCAAAAAATCTGAAAATTTAGCTAAGGCAAGAGCTAAAAGGTATATTTATGTTACACTAGCTTCCACCCGCAGCTTCGCCCGTGTGAAATTCGGTATGTTACAAGTGTTCTAGAGTGTGCAATCGATTCAAGTTTGGAACTTAATGTTTTAGGGTTTTGGATTAAAAAATTAGGGGTTAGGGTTTTAATAAAAACAAACGTAAGTTATTCGGGTTTAGTAGAAAAAAAAACAAAATCGTTGGCTTTTTATTTATAAATAATGTATTTTTAAGGTTCCGTAACTAGAAGGAAAAAACTAAACTCTTATAGGTTCACTCTCTTGTCTGTCTGTCCGTCTGTCATAGCCGAATCTGTTGAACGAAAAAAGTTTAAATTTCTGTTCAAAGTTTGCTCTATGAAATTGCCTTCTTTTTACAAGCTTTTTACTAACTTGCAATGTATGTATGTATGTAATTTGTTAAGGTCGAATCTTGCAACTCAATTTTGAAGCAGATATCTTCAACCGATTGAGCTGAAATTTGTATACACGTTTAGTTTGGATGACAATGCATGGTTAGCTGTGTGACATGACAATGCATGGTTAGCTGTGTGACGTCATTCTAAATTCAACATGGCGGAACACCCAAGATGGCGGACTAGTTATTTTTAATGCACTCCTACAATATGGGTATCAAATGAAAGGGCTTGCTGAGAGTAACTTGAATAATAAGGTGACGTCACTCTAAATCCAATATGGCGGACTAAGTTTTTTATGGTTTCCTACAATATGGGTACCAAATGAAAGGACTTGCTGAGAATACGAATGCGAGTTAAAAAATCTGTCCAGCGATAGCTAAAAAGTAAAAAATAAATTAAAAGCATTTTTTTTTATAAAAACAAGGTTTCTTTTAAATGCGCTAAAATGAATAAAATAATAAAATAAACTTTCCCTTTAAAACTTTTTATTATATAACCCTAAGCCCGTGACTTGCATAAGCATTAGCAGCCCATTACTGTCCCACTGCTGGGCACGGACTAGTTTTTGTAATTTATGGTACGGAAATATGGAACATGAATGGTGCAACGGTCGGTTGGTCGCTACTTTACTTTTTAGGGTTCCGTACCCGAAGGGTGCCAAACGGGACCCTATTACTCTCGCTACGCTGTCCGTCCATCCGTCCGTCTGTCGGTCACAGGGCTGTATCTTTTGAACGGGAATAGATAACCGGTTGACGGACGGACGACAAATACTAAAAACAAAAAAAAGTAAGATTTTAGACTTTTTTACTCATACAAGAAACCTCAAAAAATATGCATTTTTTTCAACGTTTTTGTTCCTGCTCTATCTTCAAAACGGTAATATATACCAGCGTCACACTTGGTGAGATTATAGTGCATTATTATGTAGTTTAGCAAAAAATACTAAAAATAAGACAAACATAGACATATGTGGTGGTACCTGCGTAAGAAAGACATGCAAAATTTCATATTTCGCGCACTGTGCGTTGATGTTTTTTGATAAAATCTCATAAATTAAATCCGTTTTATGGGGTATCAGGTCGTTGAGAGGTACGGAACCCTTACTGCGCGAGTCCGACTCGCACTTGGCCGGTTTTATTATTCTTATGTACTAGGTCTAGGTACTTAAACGTGTCTATGTTTGAAAGTTAGAAATATATTAGAGAAGAGTGTAAGGCTGCTGTAGGGTTTCCTAAAACTAAGTTCTAAAACATTTAGAACTCGCACCGATTTTACGCCGATACGCAAATCAGCGGCGGCGTCGTCTAAAAACCGTCGGCGGCGGCGGCGCACTGTGGGATTGGTTTAGGTTGGCTCTACTATACGAATTTATAAATGACTCTTTGAGGTATTGTAAGCTTTTAGCGTAAAATGCCAATTATCACTTTATCTCCTAGTGTCGATATTATTATTTTATCATAAAAATGTTTTTTAAAAGCCTAATCGAAGATTTTCGAAGCAGCAGAGTACATTTATTGAAGTTCGGCACAAATACTATGCAAATATACACACGAAACTTTGTGGTAACGTAAGGTTTTGGCGTAACACGCTTTTCTCTACATACATAAAAAAACTTTAAATTACTAGATCTCTGAAAAAACTTGTAAAACGTAACATTTTGGAAGCATTAAAGTTATTATTTATTGTAGTTTGGCCTTCTACTATACGGATCTATAAATTACTCTTTGAGGTATTGTGAGTTTTTGGCGTAAATATGTTAATTAACACTTTATCTCCTACTGTCGATAAATTTTACTTCATAAAAATGATTTTTAAAAGCATAATCAAAGATTTAGGAAGCAACAGAGTATACATTTATTGTAGTTCGGCACAAACACTATATGCATATATACACGAAACTTTGATGTAACGTAAGGTTTTGGCGTAAAACATCTTTCCCTCCATACGTAAAAAAATTCAAATGACTGTATCTCTAAAAATACTTGTAAAACCATATTGAACATTTTTGAAGCATTACAGCATTACAGTATGTATTTATTATAGTTTGGCATCTCTAATATATGAATCTATAAATAAATCTTTGAGGTATTGTGCGGTTTTAGCGTAAAACTCCAATGTTAATTTTATCTTTAACTGACGATTTTTTTAAAATAAAAATTATTTTTAAAAACAAATCGAAGATTTTTGAAGCAACAGAGTATTTATTTAGTGTAGTTTGGCACTAGCACTATATGGATCTATACACGAAACTTTAAGGTAATGTATAAGGTTTTAATTTTCTCTCCATACAAAAAAAACTTCAAATCGCTATCTATATCTTTGAAAATACTTGTTAAATGAAAACACTGAGGCAGGATTTTATATTTGCATTGATAAGTAGAATCCGAATCCGTTATAATATTTACAAAAAAACATATTTAATTTTTAAATTTTCATTCATAAAAAAAAAATTCATAAAATAAATCCTAAAAAAATAAAAGTATCAAAATTATTCGTGCTAACGGTTCAGCACTCACGCACACAGAGGAACCATTGTATCTTGCCGTAGTGAGTGTGCCATTCGATAGATCGTGCAGATTTTGACTTGCGCTAAATCGAACATACGCTCTTAAAATAAATATATACAAAATGGTATTTCCGCAAAAGTTAAAGGATTCCATCATCAAGCCGTTACATAAAAAGGAAGACAAAACAAAAGTAAACAACTATAGGCCATTAGCTCTAATACCAATTTTCTCTAAAATTTTTGAGAAAGTCATTTATATTAAATTTTTAAATTATTATTTATTTATTAGACAACAAGGATCCACGTGTTAGTAACAAATTACTTAAAACTATGTTAGTGTTATGTAGTAGGTAGGTATCTGACAACTTGACTTCAATACTATAACCAATTCAATATAATTAAATCACTTCTGCTTAACCAACACATGCATGAAGTGATTTAGGATTGGCGAATCAAACTTAGATAATAACATCTTCAGGATGCCATTAGGACTTGACCGCGTTCTCTCTAAAAGCGAGGCCGTCTTAATCCTCACTATGCCATAAAAATCATGAACACGCGCTTGAGCAAACATGTTAGAGGCACTACAAAAACGCGGCAACCCCAAAAGCATCCTAAAGCTGTTATTATATTGGACCCTCAGGGCATCCAGTGTTTTTTGCGTGTAGCTGGCCCACAAGCTGCATGTGTAGAAGGTTTGACAGTAAGCTTTAAACAACGTAATTTTAACTTCCTTACTACAACAAGCAAACCTGCGCACCAGCATATTGCTTCTCACAGCTAGAGCCCTGCGCTCGCGATCGATGTCTTGACGATCTTTAAGGTCCTCCGTTACGTAGTGTCCCAAGTATTTGAACTGATTCACCCTTTGTAGGGGCTGGCCATTGAGGGTGATATTTGGCTCGTATGTCTGTTTCCTACCGGGGGCCTTAAAGATCATGCAGATACTCTTCTTACAATTATAAGTTAAACCATGGCTAGCAGCGTACCTTTCACAGTATTGCAAAAGCTCCCTTATAGACCCGGCCGTTGGACCCAGCAGCACCATATCGTCTGCGTAACTGAGGTTATTGACGCATATGTTGTCAATCCAACATCCAATGCGTTTACTGCTGAGTCCAGCGATCAGCTCATTGACGTGAAGGTTGAAAAGCTTAGGTGAGGTCAACCCCCCCTGTCTCACCCCACATTCCAACCCATACGCAGAAGAGAGTGAATTCTTCCATTTCACATTGTTCACCTGATTAGAATACCAATACTGAAACACACGTATAATTTCAGCTGGCACGCTTGCTTCCCCGAGCTTTTTCCATAAAATGTCATAAGACACTAGGTCAAAAGCTTTGGAGAGGTCGAGGAAACATGCGTACACAGGCGTGTGTCTATCGGTATAATATTGGACAGTCTGTTTGAGACTCAAAATTGCGCTTTCAGTGGAAAGTCCAGGCCTGAACCCAAACTGAGCGTCATGTAATTTCAACCATTTGTTGAGAGTTTCATCCAACAGATTGTCCAATATTTATTTTTTATATATATATATTTTTTTTCATGTGTGTACACCGATTACTCCGAGATTTATGGGCCGATTTGCGTGGTTGTTTTTTTATTTGGTAGAGGAAGTCCGCGCGGTGGTCCCATATAAATTTTATTGACTTAGGTCGAGTAGTTTTTGAACCAGCTTCAATAAATCAGTTTAATTTAGCTTCGCTTACCTAGATGATCTACTAATAGTTTCGTTTTTCTGTGAATTCTCAACTAAAAAGTATGAAATAAAAACTTTTTAACAAAAAATAAAACCGACTTCAAAAACCTTAACTAAAGGTTTTTGAAGTCGGTTTTATTTTTTGTTAAAAAGTTTTCAATTTTAATTATGTAAAGTACCCACATACCAAATTTTTTTTTGTGGTTTATGCCTTTATGTTTTGAATGCCTTCTGGCGGGACATAGCAAGGATCTTTTTTTGTAAATAACATCTGTATACCCTGTGTTCACAAAACCAAATAAATGAATCGAATTGAATATACTGCTTCCAAAATCAAATTCATCATCATCATCATCATTTCAGCCGAAAGACGTCCACTGCTGGACATAGGCCTCCCCCAAGCATCGCCACAACGACCGAAAATCAAAATCAAATTAATAATCAGAAAAAAAACACTCAAAAATATGCTCTATTTAATTCATAATTAGATTCAATATTTCTTTTTTCAGATTCTTCAACTGAAGATGTTGCTGAAGTAACAACGCTAGGTGAAGAACTAAAATACTACGCCACCAAATACGTATTCGTTAGCAACAAATTTTGTAATAGACTGCCTTTCTAGTTTTATCATTACTTTTTAAATAATCCAGTGCCTTTTCTTCATACTTTTGAAATAATCCGGTGCCTTCTCAATAAAAAATATTCAATATGCATGTTAATTATGTAACATTTTTTATTTGGGGATATCTACCGCCACCGTAGCAAAATTACGGCATCCCTAGCATTAAGCTTATCGACTCTACTGGAACGCTAGTTCACCTATCGGCCGAGAGATGGCGGGACCATCCTCGCTGAACTTAGCGCTATCTGTGTAAATTAGCAAGCACTCGCTACACCCACGCTGCCTATACATGAGTAAATTAATTTTTACATCGAATCTGCCCGTAATACACTGCTGAATGGCTAGCCAATGATAGTTACAAATTGGCGCCGATTCTCTTGTACAATCGGAAGCAATAATATCTGCCTATCGACGGTTTTAAAATCGTAAACAATGGCTATCTGACTGTGTATAGAATGGATATGTGCCTACTACTACTAACTAGGTTTTATTTGATGTACTTAGTGATCTAAATACAATTACCCTCGTGATCATTTCAGTTGAGAGCAACAGAGCAACCCTACAATAAATGCATCCACTACTAAGTTGGGTTTAGCTAAATCGGACTTAAACAACCTTAAGCAGTTTGAGGAAACCCAGTAAAAATAAGTGTCTAAATGATGACCAAAATCTGTTTATACACCCTACACTTTGCCTGTTCGCGGTCTCCACTCGAGGACTCGTCTGCTCCAGCGGACATCGATGGTTCGACAGACATAGCCAGCCCACCGTCACTTCAGCTTGCTAATCCTACAAGCTATGTCGGTCACGGGTCACTCGGATTCTTCAGCGGATACTCGCTCGCCTGTGTAAGGGGGTGAAAGTTCAATCACAGACCAGTAAGCCTCTAAACGCCGATTAACCGGATACCCCCGGTCACCAAGCATATGCAGTAGCATTCAATATCATACGCTCCGCCGCCAATCGGGACGTCACTCCGTCAGCGAGCGGCACCAATCATACCACCGAACTTTTGAGCCAACCAATCATAACGCACCGTTCACCCCCTATACCCCTTCTCACCGCCAGCATTTTACGACTTCTCATGCAAAACATTGTTTATGCGGTGTCTTGAGGCTTACTGGTCTTAGTTCAGTATAGGTAGTCGAACTAGAGATCGATAGATAAGACGGTTATTTAGTACAAAAACAAGACAGGACATACAAGTAAACAAGACAATAAAAAGTGTGATATGTGTCTCAGTATTGTACGAAATGGGTGTCCAGCTCAGCATGTGCCAGGTATTATACCTGACGCTGATATTCTGCTGGATGAGCTGGATCCCTGCAGTGACATACGGACGTCGAGCAGACCAGATACATGAGAGAAATTAAGAATAACAACAAATTAAAATAAGAACTAAATACTTTCTTCACCATAAAGTTTAATTGCCTATCTTCATAACATCTTTCTTACCTCACAATACAAATAAATCAGAACATCAGAAGGATAAAAAATAACCGAGTAACGAGCTTTTAAATAAATAAATAAACGAGTGAATTGGTACCGCTCTTTGATCTCGGGTTAATAAACCTTGTGTGCGTGTTTACGAAATTATTGATCGAATCTCGTTTACAATAGTCTAATGTTTTACGGTGTATCGTAAATGCGAACCGAGAATAAAACTATGCTAAGGATACGTCTCGGTAGATGTAAATGTACCTAGTTCATTTAATGTACCAGGTTTTTGGCACACCAAATTGGTTTTATTATGCAATATAGTAAGAAAATCGAATAAAGTAACAAGGAATGCTAGTTATTTATAATTTTAACACATTCGGTGGAGATTAAATTCGATACCGCAAGCAGAGTACATGGTAGCTTACGGATTAAGCACTGCTGCACCAGGACCTAATCGCAGGTTCGAATCCTGCTCGTGAGCGAATTTTTGGTGTACCGAACCAGGAATTGCAGGTTCGAATCCAACTCACGAGCGAAATTTTCATTCCAAATTTTATATATAGCTAATAACTTAACGAGAAAAGTTTTTGTATGAATGTGGATGGCTATGTGAAAAGAGGCAGACCAAAGAAAATATAGATGGGTTGTGTGAAAGATGTTATGGATAGAAAGAAAGAAGATGAAGATGAAGGCTGATAGAGATGTATGGAAATAAATGACATGCTAACAACATGCTTCGTCGACTTCGACTAAGATGAGGATGATGATGAAAAGTATTGTCTTTCTTTTGTTCCCAAACATATCCTTATTTATAAAATCGCTGGCAAATCCTAACTCGGACGGTATCTACCACATAGCTGTCTGGAATCTGTCCACACGGACAGAGTTCTATGACTGAATTTTTTAACTGAAAATTTAAGTATTGGACCCATTATATTACTGCCTCGTTGTTCTAGTTAGTGGGCGCAAGTGCGACTGCTGAGCGTGGGGTCCTGGGTTCGATTCCCGGGTCGGGCAAAGTGTTATTGGGTTTTTTCATTAGGAAATTCTCAGTAGCAGCCCGGGTTCTGGATTATGCCCGGTTAATGGAAATAGGCTCGCCCCCTATTACATGGGACTTATAACATAACAGGCGAAATGTGGATGTGTGTAATGTACACCTCTGCCTACCCCTTCGGGGAATACAGGCGTGATGTTCATGTATGTATGTATGTGGACCCATTATACGATTATGATCGACCTACAGTCGTCCTTGCAAACTGTGCAATCACTTTGCACATGTTTTAAATAAAAATCACAAACTTTTCGCAGAAATTCCAAATAGCAGACAACGCTTGCAACAATTGGCGTGTGCCAATATTGAACTGCAGGATTGGTAAATAAAAATTCGTTGAACTCAAATTCATTGAAAAACGCTAGAAGCTATGAGCAAGTTCCGGTGACTTTTGTTGCTCCCGCTTAATTTTCCGAACGTGAAGTGAAATTGTCACTGGCGTAACTAAATTCTGTTGCCAGTTTTTTTGATATAACATAAAAAAAAAATCAAAAAAACTTTTTTTTTTTTTATATACTTAGCATTCTATTAATAGGAGCTGTAGATACCTGATTTATCATATGAAAAAACCGGCTAGTTGCGTGTCTGACCACGCACAGGGTAGGGTTCCGTAGTCAGTATAAGTAGATATAAGTACCTATACAAAATTCGTACAAGACATTTGAGCCAAAACTTGACGTATTTTAAAAAGAATTTTTTTTTTTTCAGTTCATTAATACGGAATTTGTATGAATTTGACTCAACTACGTGGTTAAGTTGGTCGACTGTAACTCGTAAACTGGGGGCCTAGTACGAGTTTGACACTTACGAATACTTTCAAAGTATTCGTCGACTTTCATTAATAAATATGTAGTTCCTCCTCGTATCCGCCCGGGGCGCTACTGGTTTATGAATGAAAGTCGACGAAAACGATGAAAGTATTCGTAAGTGTGAAACTCGTACTAGGCCCACTGGACAAGCCTACTAGTACTTATCTCTGCTGGGCCTCCCCCAAGCATATGTCGGGGGGATATGCCATAATCGGCACGCTTGGCAGGCGGGTTGGCGATCGCAGTTGGTTGGTTAAATACACAGAGAACGCTGCTGCCCATCCTCTGGTGAATCCCTTAGTCGCCTTTTACGACACCCATGACAAGATATAGGGTGGTGCAATTATGTACGTCCGGCACCACACGGAACCAGCTTTAGTTATATTGACACAGAAATTTTAAATTTGGAGGAAATCATGAAAAATTATTCTTGAGTAGCCTACCTACTCAAGAGTTATTGTACCCTAGAGGAGCACAAAAGTGGGATTATTTTGATATTCCTTCTCTAAAGTAGTAAAAAAGGATGGTAAATTTGTACAAAGAAAAAACACGGGAGCGAAGCCACGGGCGACATTTATAGTTTATAAAGAAATGCAAAAGAATATGAGCAACACAAATATCACCCTATTGTGTCCCTAATAATTATAGGGCTGCCATGATCCAAATTTCCGACGCCGGACAGACTTCCAAAACCCCGGACTGTGCCCGGACCTTTGGACGGTTTTTACCCGACACCATAAAAAAATTGTTATTTTTTTTATTCAATAAAATTCTCAACGCGACGAGCGTCCGGGTTTCACTGGACACTACTTGAGAACTACCCCGGACGCCTTTCAAACTACGACAAATCCGAGGAAACCCGGACGGATGGCATTGGCAGCCCTACCCTAATATCAAATGTCTACGGACCGGTATCATTGTTAAGACTTTGTCGTCCATCATTTTATCTCAAGTTTGTGACACAGACTGTACTTCACGACTCACTAATGAGTTTTTCTGCCATTTCCGTGGGCCATTGTGTGAGCAGTCGGCGGGAAGTATGTTTTATATATGTATCCTAATACATATAGAAATGGAACATGAATGTACCTACATATTTTCTTTGACTTTATAAGGGTATAAAAATTATCATCATCATTTCAGTCGAAAGGCATTTTGGGGTACTTTAAAAGAGCCTCAACGAGTGACAATATTTAATTGATCGTCCGGCGCAACTTGGGCAGTCAGCCCCGCTACCAACCTGCTGACTGGCTAATCTTTATCATTATGTAGCTCATGTCGACACGATAGAAGAAGAGGAGCCGAAAGACGTCCATAGGCCTCCCCCAAGCATCGCCACATCGACCGGTCCTGCGCTTTCCGCATCCAGCGGAATCCCGCGACCTTTACCAGGTCGTCGGCCCACCTTGTGGGGGACCTACCCACGCTGCGCCTTCCAGTACGCGGTCGCCAGTCCAGAACTTAAGTGCCCCATCGGCCATCCGTTCTACGACCAAATGTGCCCCGCCCACTGCCACATAAGTTTGCCAATTCTTCGGGCTATGTCGGTTACCTTCGTTCTTATGCGAATCTCCTCATAAAAAAAAAAGTGAAGTAAAGTAAAGTAGTAAGTGTAAGTAAAGTAGTAAGTGTAAGTAAAGTATAAAAATTATACTTGTTGGTTTTATATTCACAGACCCTAAAGTTTTTCCAAATTCCCTTATACTAAGAGACTCACCCTTACTTTGTAATTTTAGTTTATCTAGGTACTGTTTTCCAAAAACCCTACAACAACTCACTCAATACTAATTAGAAGTAGGTTACTGTAGGCGTATGCTATTATGATGCATGACGTCATAATCATATGTTACAAAAATCGGTAACATAACAAATACCGTTTGGCATACTCCACATTTCCTAAAAATAACCAGCGCCCCGTAATTCCCAGGTTACACCCAATTACGTAGTAGGTACTTCATTCATGTTACGCCAGTATGCCAGGCGTGGTGTAAATCATATAAAAATTGCACATTAATATTTGGTATTTCCTCTGCCCTCTTAATCCAAATCTCTTAGGTTATGATATGATGGATCATTGACTTGACGAAAGTACAGTCGGCAATAAAGTTTTTAAAATGAACTTAGTTGCATTCATAGAAATAGACCGATAGAATGGAAAAGTTGGTGGGGCGCGCGTGCCAACACTGCACCAGAGTGCAGGACATTTCAAAACCTTTCTCAGTACCTACGCCTTATGAATTGTTTCTGTAAATACTGTAACAAAATCCAGCAAAAATGCCTTTTTTTGACGACGTCTTTGGTCTAGTGGTTCGAGGATTGGACTGCTGATCTTGAGGTCGTGGGTTCGATTCCCACAGGACACAAATATTTGTGTGATGAACATAGGTGTTTGTGTTGGTCTGGGTGTTTCTTATGTATTATAAATATGTATAAATTACAAAAAAAAAAGGATATAAGAATCATATCCATTGTCTAGTACCCATAGTACACACGGCTACACATCAAGCTGTAAATTTCCAGTATAAGCTGACCTCGCATTGTATAGGTTTTCCTTACAACGCGAGGTCAGCCTTTACTGGTTTTGTACAGCTTGATGTGTAGCCGTGCGTACAAGCTTTGCTTAGTTTGGGACTAGATGGTGCTGTGTGAAAATGTCCCAAAAATATTTATTTATTATTTATATTTATTTCTGTAAATACTGTAACCAAAACCCGCAAAAATGCCTTATTGCGCTGTTTCTAACTGCAGAAACAAAAGCTGTACATTTGATTAAAGGTAATTCAAAAAAGTAATTTTTTTAAATTCGAAAGTTGCCACGCATGAATCGCAAGTAAAATTGTGATTACAACCATTCTATCTATCTATTTCTGTGGTTGCATTCTTTCATAACTAGGCTATAGGTACTCTTCGCTCGTGTGGATGTCTTTTATCGCGCATCCATCGGGAACTGTTATCTTCCCGGGATAAAAAGTAGCCTTTGTTAATCCGTGTTATGTTCTCTCTGTATGCCAAATTTCATCCAAATCCGTTCAGCCCTTAGAGCGTGATTGAGTAACAAACATCCAACCATCGATACTTTCGCATTTATAATATTAGTAGGATTTTGCACTACATAAGTTCAAAGTTAGTGTTAGTTAGTGTGTGTTAGTTTAGTATTTAAGTTTGGGATGCTACTGACGTCAACGAAAGAACGAAAGTTTTTACTAACACGCTTTTATTAGGTCGACCTGTATGTAACTATGTAATGGAATCTAAGGTAACTAATTTAACCATCTTCCAAGGGTCGTAGCGTAATGAAAATTGGCAGCTGTATGTAGTTCTGATGACAATACAATTATATGGTACTGTCGAACTGATCTGATGATGGAGCCGGAAGATATGAACTGGAACTTCATGATGGAAAATCGTATCATAGCTGTTTTGGATTTCTTAGAAAAGTCTTGTAATGAACTTTGACCACGATTAGGTTTCAAGGTCTTATGATGAAGCCGGAAGATAGGCACTGGCATTCCATGATGGAATATCGTATCATAGTCGTGTTTGCACTAGTGAGAAAGGCCACGTAATGGACTTTGAACACGATCAGGTTTCAAAGCGTGTTTTTCTAGTGTTTTTTAAACTATTAATTTATTTAGAATAAGTATTATCCTTTGATCATGCTGAAACGGCTGATCGGATTTGTGACGTAACAAAAGTGTTCGCTTTTATTAATGAGATGATTTCGCGCACAAGTGTACATACTCGATCTACATTGTTTACACGACTGCCATAATGTTTACCTCTGGGGCCACGTGCAATAATTATCTTCTTATTACTCAATCATATTGTGAAGCTATTTGGGGAATGTTTGGACAATCGGGTCTGGATTTATTAGGTCAGGCTCCGGTCAGTATCACGGTGTAATGGTTTTAGTTCTATTGTAATTAGTAAGGTAAATAACTATTGATTTCGACTGTACGGTTGCAGTATAAAGATGCAGCTTCATACGTTTAGCACAAAGTAAAGAAGTTCCGTGTGGTGCCGGACGTAAAGAATAGCACCAACCTCTCTCTTCTCATGGTTGTCATAAAATGTGACTAAGGGATTCACCAGAGGATTGGCAGCAGCGTTCTCTGAGGATTTAAACAACCAACTGCGATCGCCAACCCGGCTGCCAAGCGTTGCAATTATGGCATATCCCCCCCCCCCTTTTGGGGGAGGCCTTTGTCCAGCAGTGGACGTCTTTTGGCTGAAATTATGATGATGATGAAAGAAGTTAGTGCGAATTAGTCGGAATTTAAATTTCCATACAAGTTTAGTCGTGATCTCGGAACGTGCCCACTAAAAATACGAAGAAGTGGAATACGTAAACTAATTTGACAGCACTAAAATTATTGCCATCCCTTTCTTGTATCTACTATTAGTAAAAGAGAGCGATAGTTTTAAAGTAAGTATAGTTTGTGAACAAGAAAATCGACACCACTGTTAGACAAACCCTGAAACTGCAAAAAAACCGTTTCATATATTTTTTTGAGTGACATTAATGATTTTGTAGAGATTTTTTTATTGCAATTTAATTTCAGGGTTGGTCCGGTAGTACTGTTAGATATTCTGTGTCCGTAATAAAAAATATTCACAATAAAATTTTGAGAAGGTACGTTCACTGGGCCACCGATGTAAGACAACTAAAATGTCAGGATATAGGGTAGCCACGTATCCAGTACACTGTATGACATGGACCTCTCCCAAATTGTGGCAAAACGGTCTTCCGCCTACCGAATCCAGTCCACCTCAGGTAACTTCAGCGGGGTAGCGGCGGGAGTTAATCTGGTGAAAAAACCTTTCTTTTTCGATAAAGGTAAAGTCTACTTTGAGACATTTCAAAATAAAAGCAATATTTGCCAATTATAGGAGCACAAGAACACCTTCGTATTTCGTAGGCGTAATAATCTTTTGTCTTACAATAAAATTCAATTTAATTTTACGTCGATCTAATATTACAATTGACTTTTGTTTATTTTCCTCATCGATAAATCAATTGGGGCGAATTCAATCGGATATTATTTTACCTAATTCAAATGATGTCAATAAAATATCAAATTCTATTTAGAATAAAGTACGTTTACTTGATCAGAAATAAAATTGTTTTTTTAATTACTTAAAGCTAAAACTAAGTTTTTTTTTATGAGATATAGTTCTGCTCTTGACCGCAATCTAGACAGCTTTGTCAAGATGTGGTCGACGATGGAGCGAGCAAACCTATTAGGTGCTATTAGTATGCTTTACTTAACCATTGATTTTATAATATAAGACCTACTCATTTAAAATACTGCATTAAAATAGCCTCCAAAACTCTTTAAAAATCAGCTCCGCAGCCCACTACTATAATTTTTGGCAAATTTGGCAATGGGCAAAAAAAAAAAACATTTTGGTCAAGTAAACGAAACATTCTTTATGGAACGAATGTTTTTTTAATTGGTAATTAATTAAGAGTTGGTGTCCCAAATTGATGAGCACAATCATCATATAAAAGGGTTGTTAAATTAACAATGACATTAGAATTCTACCTGCTTGACTGACTCGTTGGTCTAGTGGTCGCAAGCGCGACTGCTGATCGTGGGGTTCGATTCCCGGGTCGGGCAAAGTGTCATTGGGTTTTTTCTTTAGGAAATTCTCAGTAGCAGCCCGGAGTCTGGATTTGTGCCCGGTTAGTGGCAATAGGCTCGCCCCCTATTACATAGGACTATAACATAACTGGGTAAATGAGGTTATACTATACACCTCTGCCTACCTCTTCGCGGAAATACAGGCGTGATGTTATGTTATGTTATTAGAATTCTATCAAGAATGGACCTTTTCGATTCAGATTTCTTCCGGTCGCCGATCCACCTGGACGGAAGTCGTACGTCATCATTACAGCCGAAAGACGTCCACTACTGGACATAGGCTTCCCCCAATTAAGGGGGGGATATGCCATAATCGCCACGCTTGGCAGGCGGGTTGGCGATCGCAGTTGGTTGGTTAAATACTCAGAGAACGCTGCTGCCCATCCTCTGGTGAATCCCTTAGTCGCCTTTTACGACACCCATGAGAAGAGATAAGGGTGGTGCTATTCTTTAAGTCCGGCACCACACGGACCCTCCCCCAAGCATCGCCACAACGAACGGTCCTGCGCTTTCCGCATCCAGCGGATGCAAAGTTCTGGAGTGGTGACCGCGTACTGGAAGGCGCTGCGTGGGTAGGCCCACCACAAGGTGGGCCGACGACCTATCAAGGTCGCGGGAATGGAATATTTACTAAAATTAAATGTTAACACTTAAGGTAAACTTTGGAATTGAGCGGCAGGCGGCAGCGGCAACTACACGTGCCGTGTGGCAATAGGAAAGATGACAATTTTTTTTTAATTAGATTTTTATTAGAAATCTTGAAACTCTTTCAAGAAAAATAAGCAACAGTGAAAAAACCAATAAAATATTTAATAAAATGTCCAAGTTATAAGCGATTTAAATGTGTTCACTAGACAGAGACAGAACTATTGAAGAATGACGTCATTGTTCAAAACCTTCATAGCAACTTGACATCTCTCTGAACAATTTCCGTTTCGCACGACAAGGACAGAAAATGCCCCTTCCAAAAACTTAAAGACCGTGTATCTCTCCCATTTTTTTATGGATTTTGTTTATTCTTTCTACAATGTTGTTCTGTCTATACCTTCTTTTAAATAATACAACATTTTTGGTAATTTTTGACTGTAGTCAACTACCGGATTGCCGCAGCTCGATTAGCTTTCGAACCTCACGTGCTGCGTGGTTCTAAAGTCATTTCATACGAAACCATAGTAACTACTAGTGCCGCCTGCCGTCACGGCACGTGCAGCTGCCGTTGCTGCCTGCCGCTCAACTCCTGCTTACCTGCGGTTGGACAATGCTTAGTTTAGTTTAAGGGGCTCGTGGCTAAGTAGCAAGCGTGTGGATTGTACGATCTGCAAGGTTAAGCTGCACTAGCCGCGGTCAGTCTGTGAATGGGTGACCGTTTCGTTACACATCGAGACCCCTTCGTGCCTCGGCGAGCACGTAAAGCCGTCGGTTCTGCGCCTGATCTCTCTCCGGTCGTGTCGAATTGCCGCCCCATCGGATTATGAGAGTGAGGGAATAGAGAGTGCACCTGTGTTTGCGCACACACTTGTGCACTATAATATGTCCCGCGCAGATGGCTAGTCTCCATTGAGATTGGCCGCCACGACCGAAATTCGGCCGGGAGGAAATTAGGCATGCATAGAAGAAACGATAATACGTTTTCTATGGTTTAGGCACAATAGTAACTACCTATAGAATCTACTCATGCATGGTTAACACAAACCACCACAGGCGATATCAAACATACGTCAAATGCTAATTAGGTAACCGATTAATCATAGTCATGTCAAGTGAACGTGCGTTTAGACATTTAGCCGTAGGGCTATCATTCGGCTCTCTCGGGTATGAGACCGTCCTGTTACAATATGACATCCATAGTAGGTATAGGTCGCGGTTTCGATCCCCACACGTATGTACCTAACAATTTTTTATATATAATAATATGTAGGTAATCCTATCCTACTTATGCACTAATATTATAAACTAGCCTACGCCCGCGTCTTCGCGCATACCTCGGGAACTGTTCTCGGGATTAAAAGTAGCCGTCCGTAATCCGGGTTGTATTCTATCTGTATGCCAAATTTAATTAAAATCCATGCAGTAGTTTTTGCGTGAAAGTGTAACTAACATCCACGCAACCATACATCCTCACAAACTTTCACGCTTATAATATTAGTAGGATAGGGTGTGAATTCGTGGGCATAGGCTTAGTTAGTAATAGTATAGTAGGGCGTGAGAACTCCTTGTGAAAGAGCTATCGTCCGAGTAAGTATTACCATCGTACCAATTTCTGTTCGCCAACTATTTATTGTATCGGCAATACTAAGATACCACAAAACAGCTCTAGCCACTGAATCTGATACCAACGCTAGACGTCTTGCATGGCGTACTCCGTTAGTACGAACAAAGTTTGCCCAAAGAGCTTTCTCATTCATGGGTCCCTACATTTATAATAAAATTCATAAGCATCTCAAAGTCATCCATCTGACGCGCCATGGGTGCAAGAAAGCGCTTCATAAGTGGCTCGTGACCAAAAGCTACATAGATACAGAAAATTTTCTAAAGATTCCTACATGACACTGACCACACTTTCTCATTCACATAAAGTTACCCATACTCACATACTCCACACCACACTTACACCATACACACCACACTTACACCATAAACACCACACTCACTAAATACTCTAACACATAAATAACTGAACATATGCTCATCCACCCTCACATCCGTATGAAACCCTTTTATTTTTCTTTAATTTTCCTCAAATTTGCTTTACCTATTGTCAATTAGAAATTAAGAATAGCTTTGCTCACAATTTATTCACATTTGCTGGAACTTTTTATATGTTGTGTCATTCATCGCTTATGTTTTATTGTATTTTTTTTTCTTGAATATCTAATGGGAGTAACTAATCCCTTTGTGACAGGGAATCCTAGTGTAGGGATTAGTGTTCTAACCTTATAAGCACCTTTTTTGCTATTGCTATTACGTTACAACAAGAACTGATTTTATGTGAATAAATAAATTATAATAATAAACTTCCGTTTCTACCGCCAAACAGTAATGCTTGCATTATTGTGTTCCAGTGTGAAAGGTACCTGACGGGTGCTGGTGAAATTAAATTCACATGAGACTTTCCATCTGTAGGTCTTAGTTGGGCGTAGACGTTTTGCGGTACCATATAGGCAACAGCCTGGGTGGTATTATTGCAGTTATTTTGGGCAAAGGTAACCGCTTAACGTCAGGTGGGCCTTTAGCATGTCACGCTATCCTATAGGTATAGGTACCATAAAAATAAAAACCATTTCCAGGTCTAGGTTATTTTTTGTAAACACACCCAAAATACAGAAGAACTCCTAGTTAAAAAAAGACGAAATACCTACTTCTAATACAAAATCAAACTTTGAAAAAACCCATGACGGATGTAAACTTTGTAATCGAAAAAGGATTAATTTTATTTTTAAAACCTCCCACTAAAAGGAAGTAAGTAATGAGAGATAAAAATAAAAACTGTTTTAAAAAGAGTTGATTTGTCGCGAGGTCTGTCATATAAACAACTAATTATGTATTTCCTTAGTCCTTCCTACCTTTGTGTACTTAATTTGTTTGTCGTAGAGATAGACACAGCAATAATATCAAATATAGATACTACACATATTCACCTAATAATACAATTACAAACCTAAGAAAATCCGTGAGGCTGCCATTGCCATCTCTGTTACCAATTTTAATTAAAATGTAGCAGTAAAGAAAAGCTATTATGTGTCTCGGTAGAGATGCGGCAATATCAATTAAAGACTAGGTAGGTACTTACGTTTAGTTACGTACCCAACGTAATTTCAATTAGTCGCAAAGTCATAAAACAACGAAAAAAAAAAACAGGGCAGGGCATTTCAAATATGAGTCGCAATTTCCAATCAATAAAACGTTACGTCACTTAGAATAAAATGGTCATCTACGTACCTACTCATCATCATTTCAGCCGAAAGACGTCCACTGCTGGATATACGCCTCGTCCAAGCATCGCCACAACGACCGGTCCTGCGCTTTCCGCATCCAGCAGATTCCCGCGACCTTCACCGGGTCGTCGGTCCTCCTTGTGGGGGGCACATTGCACCCACGCTGCGCATTCCAGTACGCAGTCGCCACTCCAGAACTTTACGGCCCTACGTAACTACTCATTTCGAATAAATCACCTACAAATTACCTTTTCTAATTAAGTAGAACATAATATCGTTGTAACAGACACAGCTATACGGCTTCTACACAGCCAATTTAACGGATCACCGACGATTCTGCTTTTTAGGGCATTCACTTCAAGGTCGGTTCGACCTTGCACGTGCAGACCTGTCAAATGTAATTAGTACTCGAATGGACAAGGGATTTTATTGTATTTTACTGGATTTGTGAACTCGAAAGTTATATTGCAAATTCTAACACTAGGGCCACACATTAAGGAGTTTGGTGAATGTTTGTGTAATCGTGACAGCCCAAACACCAGAAATTTTTGCAATTTATGACGAATTTGTTGGACAAACTTGTGATAATACGAACCTTTGCCGAAGCAAACAGACAGTGAGTAAGTTTGACAGTGTGGCCGTAGGGTACCTCTATCATTTTCTTAAAATTATTTACAAATGCGTTAAATCAATGATAAAAGTGATGTTTGCCATGCTCTGTTTCTGTCTGAAGGGTATGGGTGCCGGTGAAATTACAATCACATGAGACTTTTCATCTTCATGTCTCAGTTTGGTGAACCGACTTACGGTACCATTTAGGCAACAGCCTAGGTGGTATTGTAGTGGTCATCATGGGCAAAGGTAACCGCTTAACATCAGATGGGCCTTTAGCTCGTTTCGCCATCCTATACTATAAAAAAATATATATATAAGAATTCTCATCTCATTGTTAGTTCTCACGTCCATCTCCGTCTCTTGAAGACCTTATTTTCTTTCAAAAATCTAAAAAATTATGTTCAAAATGGCGCTCTTATTTACTAAGTTCAGTGTTCTATGTTAAATACTTCATCCGGTTTATACCCAGTAGTTCGATTGACAAGTTCTACCGTCGAACTAAAGTTAGACTTTTTTCCCCACTAGTTCTACTATAGAACTTATGAGAAAAATAATTCCCACTTGTTGATTTATTCTTGTGGTCTAGTGGTTCAAGTGTCGGACTGCTGATAGCGAGGTTGTGGGTTCGATTCCCACAGGACACAAATATTTGTGTGATGAACATAAGTATTTGTGTTGGTCTGGGTGTGTTGCTTATGTATTATAAGTATGTATTTACAACAACAAAAAAAAGTATATAAGTATTATATCCATTGTCTAGTACCCATACCACAAGCTCTGCTTAGTTTGGGACTAGATGGTGCTGTGTAAAAATGTCCCAAAGATATTTATATTTATTTATTTATTATTTATCTATAATATTAACCTGTCCGAACTTCAGCTTATTATTTTCGCTATTCAGTCAAAATTCGTACAACCATCTACTTACCACACAAATACCCGTTGACGTGGTCAACATACCCTATGTTACTTATATCCTTTAAAATTAAACAGCGCCAGACAGACTTTCGTAACACTAACAAATGCCCCAAACGCATACCTCGGTTAAGAATACAAACTAATTACCGGGCAGGCTGAATACATCCCGCAGCTCATCTCGACGACCTCATTTTAACAGATTGTGATACGCCCCTACATTATGCAACGTCACTTTTCTAGAAAAAAAGTAAATCCTCTCACTGTTTTTGCAGCGAAGAAAATATTTCCAGTTTGACAAACCGTGACATACGGTGACGGAACTTCGCGGCGGTACATTTTGTCGATAAAATCCCTTGAACGAATCCTGCTACATTACACGTACCTACCGCTGCCATCGAACATTGAGTGCAAGCGATTTTAGCCTTAGTGGTGATTCACGCGTCACGCATTTTTACACAGAACCATCTAGTCCCAAACTAAGCAGAGCTTGTAGGTACTATGGGTACTAGACAATGGATATGATACTTATTTACACTTTTTTTTGTAAATTCATATTTACTGATTGTGTGATAGTAACCGTGTAGTAGTAACAAAGATGTTGATAAGTAATCGTGCCATATTTCTGGAGCAAATGATAAATAATGTGCTTAGTCATCTAAAAATACTTGAAAAATTCTACGATTATTTAATACCCAAATTTTCACTTAGAAATATAGCGAGGATTTGAGAATAAATCCCGAACGACTCTGAAAAAAGTAATCGGTGGCATTGTCAAAGGGTGGAAATACCTGCAAATTGTTTTGGTGGTATCGCACGCATCATTTTTGTGTCGCACGCGACACACGAAGGGAATTTGTTTGCAAATAGGCATTTAAATAAAACAAAAAATGTTGGTATTGATTTTTTATTGATTCGTATTCAGTATTAGTGATAAAGTCACCTCCTTAAATATGGCACGAATACAGAGCAACATGTTGTATATGCCACCGGGAACAAGAATTCTAAACTACCAGTCCTGCTTGAAATCAAGTTTGTCACACATGTGGAGGTGTATTGACATAATTTGATAAAATCATAAAATCTCATAATGGTAGCATCTCTTGAATTTTTTGGTCTACTACTCTAACTTATCTGAAGAGCTCGTGGCTAAGTAGTAACCGCGTGGATTGCAAGATCTGTGACGTTAAGCTGCGCTAACCGCGGTCAGTCCTTGGATGGGAGACCGTCCGATCGAGACCCCTCCGTGCCTCGTAGAGCACGTTAAGCTGTCGGGCCCGGTTGCTCTACGAATATCTATGGCAGAGGTTAAGTTAGTCAGAAGCTGAAAATCTGACAACTCGTCTAACTTTAGGATGTCGGTATTAGCCAGTAACTGGGTTGCGAGGGTCTGATGGCAGTAGCCCCGTGTAAAATGCTCATGTTCAGCCGCATCTCGATAGAATAGAAGCCGAATCTAACTTTTGGGAAAAGGCTCGGAGTAGTGTTGCTGAACGATGACAGTCCACGAAAAAAAAAAGTATCGATAGACTACCAATAGTATCAGGCCACTATTGACAGTACCTACCAAACGCAATAGTATCGTAGCGATATATACTATAGATAGCATTAGCACTATTAGTGTCCAATACTATCGATACTATCAACAATGTTGCTACATGCCAATAGTAGGTATTAGCACGTACCACGCTATCGATATTATCGATAGAGTAACTGATTTTCAAGGTCAACTATCGACAAGGAAACTATCGATAGTTCGGCAACGCTGGCTCGGAAAAAGAAGAGTTTCACAACGCAGGTGTTGGAGTTGGACGAAATCGAATATCTAGTACGAATTCGATTATATTCGGGTACGAAAATATTTATGGAAGCTGCACACCTACACTCCATCACCTGAAGCCGGTAATAAAGTGTGGGTTGAATTTTATCGATGAGGAAAAGCGCGGTAACTAAGCCTACGCTAGGAAAATCTACGTGTGCAATGTTCTTGTAAACGGAAAATTAATAACTTCTGCAAACTCTAGCGGGTAAAGTCTGACAGTTAGCGAAATGTTGTACCTATACGTCGTAGGATAATCGAAAAAATCTGATATTTGCAAAAATCCTAGGATGACTGCAAAGGACCGGATAATTGGAATATATGAAAGTTTTTCGTTATCATCCGAGCTATTTTTAGGATAGTTGCAAAAATCCAGCTTATTTTAGGTAAGTCGCGAATAACCGCTCACGTAATGAGCGCCGAATGGCTGATATGAAAGCACTGACGGTTGCGCTGATTGGCTTACGGCTGCATTCCTTCTTTTTTCGAGCCATCTTCTGACCAACCAGAATGAAGATGTTATAAATCGACTCTTAGTTTAACCAATCAGCGTTCAAGTTTCCAATCGTCCTAAACTGACTGGGATTTTTACAATGATCCTGATAATGGTGTCGATTCTCTTGTTCACGAACTAAACTTATTTTAAACTATCGCTCTCTTTTACTAATAGTAGATACAAGAAAGGGATGGCAACCATTTAAGAGCTGTCAAATTAGACGAAATTAAAATTTCCATACAAGTTTAGTCGTGATCTCGGAACGTGCCCACTAAAATACAAAGAAATGTAACACGTAAACTAATTTGACAGTTCTAAAATGGTTGCCATCCCTTTCTTGTATCTACTTTTAGTAAAAGAGAGCGATAGTTTAAAATAAGTTTAGTTCGTGAACAAGAGAATCGACACCATTAGCTAGTATGATAACGAAAATACTTCTGAGATTCCAACTAACCGGTCCTTTGGCAATCATTATAGGATTTTCGCAAAGATTCGATTTGTCCGATTATCCTACGACATTATACCTACATTTATCATGAGTACCGATGTTTGTTTGTACTTCTTCTTCTAGTGTGAGTAATGCGAAAACGGGACACATGACGTAATTTGTGAATACATAGCTGAAACAATAGATATAGGTACCTATCTCAAATCAATCAACTCAGCCTATCGCAGTCCACTGCTGGACATAGGCCTCTCCCAAATTGCGCCACAACGCTCGGTCCTCTGCCTTCCGCATCCAGTCCCCCCCAGCCACGTTCTTTAGGTCGTCGGTCCACCTGGCAGGGGGGCGCCCTACGCTGCGTTTGCCGATACGCGGTCTCCACTCAAGGACTCGTCTGCTCCAACGGCCATCGGTCCTTCGACAGACATGGCCAGCCCACTGCCACTTCAGCTTACTGATCCTACAAGCTATGTCGGTCACTCCGGTTCTTCTCCGGATAATCTCGTTACGGATTTTATCCTTCAAAGAAACTCCAAGCATAGCTCGCTCCATAGCTCGCTGAGCGACTTTAAATTTGTGGACTAGCCCAACTGTCAGTGTCCACGTCTCGGCACCGTAAGTCATGACTGGCAGGACGCACTGGTTGAAGACCTTTGTCTTCAAACTTTGCGGTATAGGCGACGAGAAGACTCGGCGAAGTTTGCCAAATGCTGCCCAGCCCAGACGGATCCTTCTGTTGGCTTCTTTCTCGAAGTTGTGTCTACCAAGCTGAATTGCCTGCCCTAGGTAGACGTATTCCGTTACAACTTCGAGTGCCGACCCTTCGACGAATATTGGCCTCGGCATGACATGCATATTGAACATGACTTTAGTCTTGTCCAGATTCATGCCGAGACCGACACGTCGAGAGGCTCCGTTTAAGCTGTGCAGCATTTCGCCCAGTTGTTCCAGCGACTCAGCCATTACAACGATGTCATCTGCAAAACGGAGATGTGAGATTTTCTCGCCGTTAACGTTGATACCCTGTCCAGTCCAGTCCAGCGTCTTGAAGACGTCCTCCAACGCGTTAGTGAACAATTTCGGGGATATTACATCCCCTTGTCTCACCCCTCTGCGCAGTTGGATTGGCTTCGTCTTTTGGTCCTGAAGCTGAACAGTCATGGTAGCAGCGTTGTATAGGCATCTCAGCATCTCTATATACCGCTCATCAATGTGACATCGCTGAAGAGCATCCAGAACTGCCCAAGTTTCGATAGAGTCGAAGGCCTTCTCGTAGTCCACGAATGCCATACACAGCGGCTGATTGTACTCTTCAGACTTCTGTATGATCTGCCGAACAGTATGGATGGATGGATGTATGGAGGTACCTATCTACATAGTTTAAACTCGACCTAAATTGTTTCATGATGTGTGTGTGGAAAACAGTGTAGGAAGAAATACTAAGGGATATTGATAAAGTTTGATTGGTTGTTAGCAAAGAGATTTAATTTAGTAAATATTTAATGTCTTTGGTTGTTAGACTTTTATGCTACCAAATCTCTGAAAGACTGCCATGGGGTAGGTGGGTAGGTATGCATATAGCGTGTAATATAAATGACTGAAAACCTCTTAAGGGGTAATTATTGTGCTCATCAGTGTTAACAACTTTTACTATGGGTCCAATCCAAATATCGCGAAGAAAATATGTGCTGTTGCATACATTTTGACGATTTATGCGAACATAAATGTATGGAGCAGATGTTTTTGTTTTTTGCGATTTCAGGCTTGATCGCATAGTAAAAGTTTTTCATTATGATGCGTACCTACTATGAGCCCTACCTAAAGAGGTTTTCAGGTATTTCAATTACAACAATGACCCCTTTTCAGGTTTAACAAAACCTAATGTATATGACAACCTGTGACTTCGAAACCCGGAAGTGCCTCGATTTGTATTTTTTTTAAATATTTTTTTTTATTATTGGATGGCGAAACGAGCTAAAGGCCTATTTTTTTTAAATTTTTTTTTTTATTATTTGTTGGCGAAACGAGCTAAAGGCCCACCTGGTGTTAAGCCAGAGCTACCTTTGCCCATAACAACTGCAATTCCACCTAGGCTGTTGCCTAAATGGTACCGCAAGTCGGTTAGCTAAACTGAACTGTAGCGAAACGGATGAAGGTGGAAAGTCTCATGTGATTGCAATTACTGTACCCTTCACGCCGGAAAGGCTAGTAATAGTATAAACTGGAAAGCACAATTATCACAATCAATTGAAGTTGAAAAATATTACTTAAGCATAACATAACATCACGCCTGTATTTCCCCGAAGGGGTAGGCAGAGGTGTATAATACACCCACATTTCGCCAGTTATGTTATAGTCCCATGTAATAGGGGGCGAGCCTATTGCCATCAACTGGGCACAAATCCAGACTCCGGGCTGCTACTGAGAATTTCCTAAAGAAAAAAACCCAATAACACTTTGCCCGACCCGGGAATCGAACCCAGGACCCCACGATCAGCAGTCGCGCTTGCGACCACTGGACCAACGAGGCAGTCAGATATTACTTAAGATACTTGAATTATTCTTATACTATGTGTTTCTAAAGAAGTCAAGGTTTAGCAAATTACGTCCCCCAGAGATTTTTGAAGTAAATGAGTGGAATAAGAACTCTTTACCAAGTTCATTTAAGTCTTTGCTCGCTCGCACGATAATATGAATTTTGCCTATAGTTTGTGGAACAAAAGGGGGACTAACAATTACTTGAAACCAAACTTAGTAGAATAGGTATTGAATAAAGGAAAGATTCATGCTCATGCTCGCGTCAAGCTCGTGAACGGGTGCCTTCTGTCGGGACAGGTCAGCTCCTACATACTATGGCAACTCTTTTTACGTTTATTTCTAAACGCAATATTTTCACTTTTAAACTCTTGTTTATTTCTGACAGTAACCTACATTATACTCACTTTACCTGAGTAAATTTGATATAATAAACAATAACCTATTTTAAAAATAATCCATGGAGTTTCTTGCCGGTTCTTCTACATAGGACCCACAATTTTGAAACTGTGCAACTAGAGACTGACGTTTCAAAAGTGCCTGTAATTAGGTTTATTTGATATAAAAAAGGTTTGAATTTCAATTTGATTCAGAAAATCAGCACACAGAAACGAATTGACAGTGTGAAACGTGGCCTATCTATTATGGAACTCCTGATAATATACTGCGGCCGTTGATATAATCCAGAAGCGGTTTGACTCACGGTTACTACAGATAGGTATCGGGCTTTGTCTGTAGAATGATTAGTATGCTGTATTGTTTGAATTCATGGATCTTCGTTGGAGAGATTGAACGAGATTTTTCTCATCAAATTTTAGAAAATAAAATTGTACAATGACCTACATTGTGTAGACATATTACATCATCATTGTCATTTCAGCCGAAAGACGTCCACTTCTGGACATAATCCATAACCTCCCCTAAGAATCGCCACAACGACCCCGCCCTACGCCACTTGCATTCAACGGGTTCCCGTGAACTTCACCAGGTCGTCAGTCCACCATGTGGGCCTACCCACTCTGCGCCTTCCAGTATGCGGTTTTTCCACTCCAGAACTTTTCATCCCCATAGGCCATTCGTTCTGCGAGCAATACGTTTGGCAAATGCAATTCAAACTGCATTTTGTAGTACCTACAAGAAACACCCGGTATAGTTAATATTAACACTTCTAAATTAATTTAAATATAATACTCTAGCTACCCGCTTCCATCTCTCTACATTTTCTACATTATAACAAGCGACATCGCAGGCACAAATTATATGCAAAATGCCTTAAAATGTAGCTAGACTGAAACTTTAAAGCCCCGAACATCTTTGAGCATTTAACAGGTTTTTTCAAGCAATATTATTTCTCTTGAAAGTCTCGGAGCGTAATAAAATGAGTACTTAGGATTTTTCCAAGCGAAATTTTACTTTATAGAGGCGCCGGGACTTGCTCTTACCGTTTCTAATTTTGGAGTCTTTGAGTTTCAGTAAATTTAGAGTTTCTTTTCATGAAGGCACTGGTGGATTTGGTTTTATAAAGGATAGCTGTAATTACTGTTGGACTAAGGGTAGAAATAAAATCGGAAGAAATCTTATTATCTTTTCCAGTAAGTTTATTTAACTTATTAACTTCATGCAATAGGTGTAGTATACATAGGCGAACTTAATGCCTTACGCATTCTCTCCCAGTCAACCGTATGGTGATACAGAGATGACAAGCTAGTTCTCATTTACAAGAGTAATCTACGTGTTTTAATGAAGGACTAATAACTATTAAAAGTAATGAAATCCTTAGAATCATCCCAATTCGAAGGAATAGCTTTGAATTTTTTAATGCTGATGGCAACATTCAAAAAAAATATAGGTCATTTAATTAAGAATTCCATAGGAACCATGTCTTCCCATTAAAATTATAAATAAGTATAAGTAGGTAGGTAATCAGGATTTAAATGCTTTTTATAATAATTTTACACAATTAAGATCTCAACTAGGTAATAGGTACTTTTTATGAAAACTCGCTCTGATTAATATTCTTTTCTGAATTTTCGACTTGATATCGTCCATGAGCCAATACCTCCCAACTGTAATTTTCAATCATCATCATCATCATCATTTCAGCCGAAAGACGTCCACTGCTGGACATAGGCCTCCCCCAAGCATCGCCACAACGACCGGTCCTGTGCTTTCCGCATCCAGCGGATTCCCGCGACCTTCACCAGGTCGTCGGTCCACCTTGTGGGGGGCCTACCCACGCTGCGCCTTCCAGTACGCGGTCGCCACTCCAGAACTTTACTGCCCCATCGGCCATCCGTTCTGCGAGCAATGTGCCCCGCCCACTGCCACTTAAGTTTGGCAATTCTTCGGGCTATGTCGGTTACTTTCGTTCTCCTGCGAATCTCCTCATTTCTGATTCGATCACGCAGGGACACTCCGAGCATAGCCCTCTCCATTGCCCTTTGAGTGACTTTGAGCCTTCTTATCAGGCCCATTGTGAGCGACCACGTTTCAGTACCGTAAGTAATTACTGGCAACACACACTGGTCAAAGACTTTCGTCTTGAGACACTGCGGTATTTTGCGGAATTTTCAATACATTCAACTTTTTACTCATTGCTATAATAAGTGAGTTGTTTTTTAGGGTTCCGTACCCAAAGGGTGCTGACGGGACCCTATTACTCTCGCTACGCTGTCCGTCCGTCCGTCCGTCTGTCTGTTACAGGGCTGTATCTTTGTAACGGTAATAGATAATCAGTTGAAATTTTCACAGAATATGTGTTGCTGAGAGGAGTATCACGACAAATACTAAATATAAAAATAAAGTCTAAAACCAAAGGGGGTCCCCATACAAAAACGAAAAAAATGCATTTTTTTAAACGTTTTTGTTCCTGCTCTATCTTCTTAACGGTAATACATACCAGCGTCAAACTTGGTCTGATTATAGTGCATACTATGTAGTTTAGCAACAAATACTAAAAATAGGGCAAACATAGACATATGTGGTGGTACATGGTGACAATACCTATTTTCATTGCAATCAACTTTATAGCGAGTTGTTTTTCTTTGTAACATATCACTGAGTACCTCATGGTCGATATTTAATTTGAAATACGTTAAACAAAAGCAAACTTATCAAAGGATTGTCAGAGTACGAATATTATTATGAAGTTAATAGTTTCGCCGAGCGACGAGTATGTAAAGAACTAATGAGCTCATTCAGTTGGATGTAAGCCATTTTGGATTTGAAATTAGAAGGGTAGATAGTGTATGTAGGTGCGTGTTATATAAGTTTCGGGGTATGTAGGTACGGTTAACCGCACAATTATCTCAATGTTGACAAAACCCTAAAAGCGTATAAGTTTCATACAAGACAGGCTCTGCTTATATTGGATTTGTTACCATCAAAATGCGCTTGACTATACAATCTGGGTTCTTTGGTAGTATTGTAGACATTAGGGGGGCACCTATTTTGAACTACTTTTTGCGCACAATGAAATCAAAACAAAACAAACATTTTGACTAACCAAATTGCATTGGCCGTGGTCTCGAGCAGTTGCCTATTTTGTTTTCATTTGTTCCTAACAAGTTTCCAGTTTTATGTTGTTTAGCTAGTGTGGAGGTGTGTTTATTAACCGACGAAAAAAAGGAGGAGGTTCTCAATTCGACGCGTACATATTTTTTTTTTTTTATGTATGACCACGCATAACTTTTTACAGAGTGGTCCGATTTTGATGATTCTTTTTTTAATGGATAGGGTATATCTCGAAGTTGGTCCCAATTAAATTTCAAAATCAAAATCCACCCATAAGGGTAGTAAAACAGGGGATGAGTGTTTGTTCACCCACTGAATTCTTACCTGTTAACCGATTCTGTTGAAACTTGACACACATAAATATAGTTCTAGACACTACGACATAATGGAGACCTGGAGTTTGATTTCAACCACAAAAAAATGAAAAACAAAACTTTTTAACAAAAAATTGAACCGACGAAAACAGAAACTGAAAAACGAAAAATAACTAATTATGAGTCGGCGCCAAACAACCAATCAACGAAGATCATTAAATTACTTTAAATAAATAATAAAAACAACGTCACATCAAATACAACGTGTAATTTTCAACGATAAACAATAAATTTCCAAAAATGCGTTCTCCGCTCGGCCACTTGCAACTTACACGCACTTTGCTTGTTAAAAGTTCGTTTGGCGCCGACTCATAATTGGTTATTTTTCGCTTTTCAGTTTCTGTTTTCGTCGGTTCAATTTTTTCTTAAAAAGTTTTTATTGACCTCTCAATCTTGAAATGGACCTAAAAAGGCTGGCTGTAGTAATATTTAACCAGAAATAAGTCAACGAATTAAAATGCAAACAAGATATTAATATCTAACAAGCAATTAACATCGTTTAGTTTTTCGTCCCTACTTCTCAACAAATAGTTATCGTAATATTAATAACTTCACCAGTTAACAGTTTGTGAATCACGGTGCTGTTCTTTGTGTGTTAAAATTAGATTGTTTTCTTGTATCGCTAATTTACGTTTAAAATTACAACGTTTAACATAAAGGTGTAGTCATATTTGGAGAGCGATGGCTGGATATTAATATGGAGACACCCTGAAATCGTGAAAAGAAAATTAGGCGTTTCGTACGCATAATAAAAAATACAAATTCATTTATTTATAAAATATTTTATGAGAAAATTAAAACAATTGTGGCAGCTCCAGTAAGTTACAAAAGAAATAATGTTTGAGCTGTCTTGCTACTTCCCATTAATTATGACAATGATGAGACTATTTTTAACGAATTTTTGTATAAAAAGTTAAAGTAGTGAAAAAATAGTAGTTCATGAAAGTGTTGCATAACAGGGGTTATTAAAACACGAGTGTGAGTTTAAAAACCGAGCCGTAGGCGAGGTTTTTAATAGTATCACACGAGTGTTTTAATACCTAGTTATGTCAGTTTCATACACTATTTTATCTAAACTCATGCAATTTTAAATAAAATACCAAAGTCAAAATCTTGGTAACATTGTTGTAGTTTTTCTTGATTTTTCTGGTAAAAGATTGTTAGTCATTTACGTTACTGCATCCAGAAATTCAGGCTGGGTCATATTCTCCTCAGTTCAGTATCACTGCTGTAGTCAGATATTTTTGCCCAGAATAAAACTTTAGACATACAAAACCATAATATTAACGTGAACAATTACAATAAATTTACAAATAACGATGACCAAATCCAGTAGCACAAGGCGCGCGGCCGCGCACGCGCCCTAGCGCGCGCCTACACAGATAATAAAGTATAGTCTGGCGAAAACATTATAATCGGAACTAATTTTCTATCCTTGTAAGGATTCCGTCAATCTCTGTTTTATCATACAAAAAATGTGCCTGTAAACACTTAAATATAATTAAAAGCAATATACGTGGGACACTCAGAAAGTTTTGCGAAACTAAAAAAAATTGTTCTATACGTACATATATTTTTATCAAATCTTTTCAAAGTACTTTCCACCAGCCTCTATACAAAGATTCATGCGCCTAAACCAGTTTTCAAAACACTTTTTCCAGTCCGCCGCAGACACCTCGTTTACAGCCTGCTCGAACGCAGCCAGCGCATCTTCCGGCGACGAAAATTGTATCCCTTTGAGCTGATTTTTTATTTTTGGGAATAAAAAGAAGTCACACGGTGCTAGATCAGGGCTGTAAGGAGGGTGACCCAGGAGTTTGACTGGCGTGCTGTCCAGGAAGTCCCTCGTTTTGAGTGCGGTGTGCGCAGGTGCATTGTCGTGGTGGAGCAGTAGCCCGCGGAGCCCTGTGTTTGGTCGCTTGTTGCTTATAACAGAGAAAACTTCTGGCAAACATTTGGTAGTATACCATTCGGCATTAATGCTTCTTTGATCCCGTAAGGGAATTGATACCAAGTGGCCAGTCAAATTAAAAAAGCTAGCGATCAAAATCTTACCCCCGCTTCTAGATCGCTTCACTTTGGTAGGCGTTGGCTCATTTTGAAACACCCAAACAGTCGACTGGCGCTTGGTTTCTGGGTCGTATTGATAAATCCAGGACTCATCACCTGTAACGATGTCGTAAACACGCCGAGACGAGCCTGCTTCAAATTTGTTAAGCATATCACGGCACCATTCCACCCGGGCCTGCTTCTGAGCATCGGTGAGGTTGTGCGGCACCCAGCGTGATACTATCCTCCTCACGCGAAGATGGCTGTGTAGAATCTCGTGAACGCTTCCCGATCCAATCTTCAATATGTGTTGAATCTCCTGATATGTAATTCGCCTATTGTCTTGGATTAAATTTTTCACTGCTAGCACGTTTTCTTCGGTAACAGCCGTCAAAGGGCGACCGCTTCTTTCGTCATCCCCCAAAGTTGGTCGACCGCGCTTGAATTCGTTATACCAACGATACACGGTTGCCTTGGAAGGGCCTTCATCCATGAATGCCATTTGAAGTCTATCGTACGATTCATCCGGTTTCAGGCGACACTTGAAATCGTATAAAATCATAGCTCTAAAATGTTCCCGGCGCAGATCCATATTTCAGTGAGACACAATACTTTGAATTAACTCGCAAAAAATGTGGAGGGAAATTTTTAAATTGGAACTTACTTATTTTTACTTATAAATAATCATATTTTCGAAAAACATTATAACTGGCCAGTCTCCCATATATAAAAACTTTTTTTCGCAATACTTTCTGAGGGGCCTGGTAACAATCCAAACTTCTGCCAAAAACGAGATTTTAAACGATTTTTTTTTTAAATGTATGACTAGTGGCGCCACCCTGAATGTTGTGTACTCATTGGTGCCAAACTGTACGACTGCAAAAAAAAAGGTTTGAAAACTCCTTGGTTGGGTCGAAGTGGCATTAAAAACTCCTTAGTTGGGCTGAAGTGTGCGGTAAGTGAAAAAAAATTAAATTACCGCATTGTTTTGTTCAGCAAACTGTATCGTAATGTAACTTTTTAAATTCATTACAGGTGCGTAAAGTATGCATTATGACATTACTTTTGAACAGAAAAAAACACTTTTTTTTTCGTTTTTTTTTTCTATAGAATAGATGTAGTAGGCAGGAGGATAATGTGAAAAACAAAAATATTAAGATAAAATTGGTTCTAGCAGCTCTGTGAGATTAATATGTATTTGAGAGTATGTGTGAGGGATGTGGGGGTTTGTGCATGAGTGTACAGGTGCATGTAGAATTAGACGAGTAGTTTAGATAATCCTGACCAAAATGATTTCTGTTTCTTCGTATTTCAGGGTTTTTAGCCGTTCAGTTATTATTTTTTTCATTTGTAGCACGGTTTGTGTATAATATGGAAGCGCTGATTAATTTTTCGCGATTTCAGGATTGATCCCACAGTAAATGTTCGATAGAATTCCCTGAATGACCTCTTCAAATATGTATGACTACACCATTCTCATACACTTTGTATATCTACATCGGAGTAGCGATTCGTAATACAGTGCTTTCAAATAATTCCCGGCGTAGGTACACGTCATTATGTGCGTTCCAGGTTCCAGTGAAAATTTACTAGTACAGCAGAGTTTAGGATTTAGCTGAAATTAAATGCATATGGTAGGTACCCTCTGCACGCTTGGTTACAAAGCTTGTAAACGTTCACCGTTTTCAAAAAAGGTCATTATAGAAGATTTATTTAAATGCAAAAACATGTGTGAATAATAAATAATAGGTTGAGGTGCTTATTATAGGTGTAAAATAATAGTTTGGATCAACATGAACCATGGCGTATGAGTGTAATAGGGCATTTACACCGGCCCCGAGCGTCCGACTACCCGCGGACGCCCGGCGCGGTTGCGATCCATTAGCCCAGCACAAACAGTTTTGACGTATCGAAACGTTAATGTAAGCGTTTCTTTAATAAAAAATACAGCAGTTCTATTTAAAAAATAATTACATTATTATATTGTATGAGTCACGCATGCGCACTTTATATCATAGGTACAAATATATGGATAAAATCTTAATAATCGTAATCGTATGTAAGTTTATGATGTTATAGATATAAAGGATAATACATGTATGTATATTTTAGTATATTTATTTTATTCATTAATTAAGTTAGTTTAGTTTAATTAGTTAGGTAAGTTTCCAACATTATATTATTGGGTGCACCGGTAATTACCCTTTGTCTCTTCCATGACATTCCAGTCCATTCAATGGTAGTCTGGAAAAGATCGCCGTGGAGCGATAAGACCGCCAGTTGTACACTGACACATAAGTATTTTTTTTTAAGAAATGTATGTGATCTTGTTGTGCAATAAAGAGGAATTATCTTAAAATTAAATGAATATGATATGTATAGATATGCCTAAAACGAGTATTTCAGAAGATCAATTCTCGTAATTGAAAACGTTCAAAATATTGGTCCAAACTAATCTCAATACTTTAGATCTGAATTTCCTGACGGTAGATGTTTCGATTGCCGCTTATTGGTGACGTTAATGACCTAATTGTCACAAATAAACGGCAAACCGTCGCCTCAGTGCTTGAATGTCCAACCGACCACTGACCAAATTTTACCCGAGACGTTTTGTTTAGTTTATTATTGATTTAAGAGAAATATTTTTTAAACTTTGATGATTTAAGATATAAATGAAAAAATGCATTTTGCTCGGGTAATTTATTTTCACAAAGTGGCAGCACATCAAGCTGACAAGAGTCACGCTAACAGCCCGCTATTGGCTCCACGGCCGATGACGTAGTACGGAGGCAATCACGTGACCTAGCTGTCACGGGAAGAGACTACCTGGTGTTATTATACCATGGTCGGGCTACTGTTTGTACTAAAATGTCAGCTGTCATCTGTCACAAATTATTCTAAGTAGACCGCACCAAACACATCTGCAATGGAAACTAAGGAAAAGTATCATCATAAATCCCACATAATCACAGTTACCAATAGAATCTATTGTATACACGGGCATAATCTAGGCATAATAAACAGCCAATACATTAAATTGTATGCCCTACGTGCCAATAATGCCGATTTGATTATGAAGATGTGTCACGTTGAGCACCTGTGCTATAAAAATTCGATTATTCTGACTCATTTGAACATGTCACCTGTCAGATAAATATAAAGGTTATTGTTTTAAAATTGATATCGTATTTCTTTCCTACTAACTCTTGTGGGATATCCCTTTATTAAACTCTTATGTAAATTTCTTACTGTGAATAATATTAGAATCTGAAGTCATACCTACTGTACGTTCTTAACTATATGTTATTAACCACTAACCCATCTACTTAATTTTATCTTGTCAACCACATCCAGCGAAAACCGTACCCACAGAGTATATTATAATATGACCGAACCTTTGCTATTTCACCGGTCAATCATAGTAAATAATAATGTGTTTTATTCAATCTTGACATTGGCAGAATCATCGTTGACACGATGGAGCCACAAACACTATAAAATTAGAATTAGAATCGTTCTATTGAATTACCGTTGCTCTGTTTTTTTTTTTTCATATTGTTGTCTAATACCGGTTCAAATTCATCCATTGTTCATTCTATTTCTAAATTTAAACTAGCGAACAGAGACTTAACGATAGACGTTTTGA
Source organism: Asteroscopus sphinx (assembly GCA_949699075.1). Taxonomy (NCBI): domain Eukaryota; kingdom Metazoa; phylum Arthropoda; class Insecta; order Lepidoptera; family Noctuidae; genus Asteroscopus; species Asteroscopus sphinx. The sequence goes on from OX453013.1 coordinate 23,138,875, forward strand.
CGAACTAAATCGATACATTTCTTTGAAAAAATAAATACGGTAGGCAAACTGTGAAATTGATGTCGTGCGTATCTTTTCCAAACATAAATATTATCTTTATTGCATATTAAGCCTTGAATGTTGGGCTACGAAAGGGAGGAATGAAAGTGTTTTTTTTTTTTGTGTCAATTACATGCAGCTGAGATGAGAATGTAAAGAGGAAAGTGTGGTATAACGAGAATGGATATGATAAGAAATGAGTATGTGAGAGGGAGTTTGAAAGTAACACCAGTGACGGAAAAGTTGAGATGCAGTAGATTGTCATGGTATGGACATTTGATGCGGAGAAATGAGGAGTAGGTATGTTACGAAAAAAGGCTATAAGAAAAGAGGTAGGTAGACCAAAGAAAAGGTGGATGGATTATGTGAAAGATGATATGGATAAAAAGAAAGTGAACACGGAGATGACGGCTGATAGAGATGTATGGAAGAAAAAGACATGCTGCGCCGGCCCCTAATAAATTGGGATAAGGTCAGGAAGATGGTTGAGCCTTGAATGTACAGCAGAGTTTAAATACTGACCAGAAAGTGCTAGTGAGAAAATGTTTTTGCTTATAAGTTTTTTTACTGATAATTGATAAGTTTTAGTTTTTGTATTTGTTATTTAGGTACAGAATATAATTGAAATTATCCATAAGTAACAACTTTTGTGGAGCCGTTTTTCAGATAGACCCCGGGACAAAATTGGTTTAAAAAATAGCGAATTTGGATGCCCACCAAATTGTTGATTTATGACCTAGAATATTTCGAAGAATAGTTTTATGCTCGGTTAAAAATTTTCTTTTCAACTACATCCCAAATGGAGTAGAAGGAAAAAAAAATTGCACCCTCAGCATGGTTTTTTATTTTTTTCGGCTTTGGCGTAAAGTTTTACGTGTGATGTGAGATTCCTCAGAATTCATTATGAATGCCACACCTTGTTTTTAAGATTACATTTAAATCATCAAAAATACAAAAAATTTGGAACTCTCTTCAAGGCTCGAGTGAATAGGTTTTTTTTGAGCAAGTATGTGCTATCGTTGACCGAACCATCGCTTAACATCAGGTGAGGTGGCGATCAAACACAAGCCCATTCCACAAAAAATAAAGAATTCTAATTTCAATTTCAATTTCAATGTTTTTTATTTCAAATAAACCTAATTACAGGCACTTTTGAAAGGTCAGGCTCTAGTTGCACGGTTCCAAATTGTGGGTCCTATGGAGAAGAACCGGCAAGAAACTCCATGGATAAACTCTTTTTAAAATAGGTCATTGTTTATTACATCAAATGTATTCAAATAATGTGAGTATAATGTAGGTTAATGCAGAAATAAACAAGAGTTTAAAAGTGAGTATATTGCCTTTAGAAATAAACGTAAAAAGAGTTGCCATAGTATGTAGAAGGTGACCTGTCCCGACAGACGGTTGATAATACATTGAGGTTTCTAATATGATCTTAATTAGCAAAATAAACCGCCTCCATCTACCATCTACTTGCTCTGCATAACGTACAGCAAAACTGACACCTAAAAGAATTAAATGAGACTTAATTAAGAGTGAAGATTTCCTTCTAGTATTGCTTCCAGTAGGAACCACACTTGGCACTATATTAATTAACTTCGTAGAATTAAAACTAATCAAGTTTCACAGTGGGGAGCGAACGAAGCCTCGCAAAAGCATTTTCTTGGCGGAAGTGGGCCAAACCCGATTTAACATAGATATGTTGCCAATTGTTACAAGTAACTGAATTTTCATTTAGGTATTACATACAATTATTTATGCACAACGGGAATCCGCTGGATGGAAAGCGTAGGACCGTTCGTTGTGGCGATGCTTGGGGGAGGCCTATGTCTAGCATTGGACGTCTTTCGGCTGAAATGATGATGATAATGAACAACGGGGTACAAGAGCAGTCTTACTTACGTAGTAACTAATAGGTAATCTGTGGTCTTACTGCCAAAGAGGTTATTTTGCTGACAGCCGTCATACAGTTTATACTAGTACGGTTGTCATCGTTAACCTTATTGTCTAGTATATAAAATTACAGTGTACAATGTTTGTTTAGATTATAAGGTATATACTGTTACTTTATTTCTTGGTCAAATAAATAAATAAAAAAAAAAAATTACCACAACAACACTAAGATTAAAAAAAAAAAAATTGCATTATTTATTTACTTTTATTTATTTAAACAAAAAACAAGTTATTTAGTTTAATAATAGTAAGTAGAGATCCTTGTGAAAGAGATCCTCGAGAGAATAGAGCCTTGTGAAGAGAAGGTGAAAATACAATCACATGAGACTTTCCTTCTTTGGGGTCTAAGTTTAGCGAATACGATGTCCAATACCATTCAGACAACAACCTATGTGGTATTGCAGTATGCAGTGGTTACGGAAAAAAGTAACCGCTTAACATCAGGTGGGTCTTTAGATCGCCATCATATGCCGTAAAAAATGGTAGATGCAAGGTGGACTGAGGTTGAAATTAAAATAAACACAAAAATAATTAAATAGGTAGACTAAAAATACACGTACATACAACCTTTATAATACAAAGAATATACATACAAATAGGTAGACAATGATGGCCAACAACCGTCAATGTAAGCAATGGATGAAGTACACACAGCGGCGTTAATTGGTTACCCCTCTTGTTCAGAGTTTGTTCGTAAGTGGGGTAACCAATTGGTGCAGCTGACTGTACATAAGCGAATGAAACGTCAGTCATTTACCAGTTTTGAAAGGCCGATTATAAAGCCTTTATTGTCCCGATGCGAAAAATGAGATGGCGATATATTTCATAATACGGCTTCTGGTCAATTTTGTCTGTTGTGTCATGTAACTGCGAACTGTAGTTATTTTTTTCTGTTTGTCAATTTATGACTGCGTATCTTACCATAGATTGCTGATACTCCGTTAATTGGATTGAGAAGGTCAGACTAATTATCTAAACCAGCGGTACTCTAAGTGTGTTCCGCGGAACCCTAGGGTTCCGCGATACCCCTGTAGGGGTTCCGCAAGAATTTAGAAAAAAAAAACAAAACACCTCTCTCTGGTCACTGGTCGAACGTTTTGAATCCGCCCGCCGCGCGTATACTTGTGAGCGCGCAGTCCCTTTGATAAAAGCCGCCTCTGAAAAGACGCTATAGTTGTGAACAAGCGACTTTCGGCTCTATCTTCAAAAGCATAAAGTCGAGATTGTTTACAACGCATTTTCTTGTATTTATATTTTTATTTCCGCTTTTTGTTTATCAAAGGCACCGACTCGAGTATTTTTGAGAATGTTCGAGTTCGAGTCTAGGACTAAGTATAAAAGCGCTATTATATAAAAAAAAGTCGCGCCTCGTCAGTCAGTTGACGATTAGCGTTCGGAGCGATAAGTTCGTACCTACCTACTTACAAGCTGGCTAGCCTGCTGCCTTCTTGTAAGTTCTACTGCCCGCTGTATTCTGATTGTATCAGTTTTGTACATTTCTTCTTTGGACTAAACTTTGTCTCATAAACGCAGTAACGATTGTGCATTATTTTGACCCTACCATCCTGACGTGTAACATTATTAATAAAGAAGAATGGAACGTTGGCTTAAAGGTGTTAAACGTGTTGCAACGACATCTTCTAATGACGCTGAATGTTCAAAAGCAGTACGCGCGGAGAATACAGCAATTACCGATCCAGACGATGATGCCACGACGTCAAGCTCCACGGTTTCAAAAACGAAAAAACCGGCCAAGAGCATGTCGGGCCATGCTCAGTATTATAGGGTTCCTTAAGTAGGTGTAATTACAAACGAATCAAATCGAATATTAATCATGGCTATTTTAGTTTTTGCAATAATCGGCAGCATTCGCGACTCAGAGCGTGTTGTTAGTAGCGCCATCTAGCGATAAATTCAAGAAGCCAAATTTAAGACGTTTGTCATTTCAAAGATACTTTTTGTGATTTTTTAAAATAGAAAGTAGCTAAAGGAGCATTATTTGCTATGATAATTTTTCTCTAAGGTCAATGACCTTTGAACTAGGACGTTTTAAGTATTTTTCAGTTTTCTCTCTATAACTCAAAAAATTATAATCACATTATACTCGAAATAATTTTAAAAGAGAGTTTTTACAAAGGTCTATCAATGTGGAAGATTATAAGTTTCTACATTGCATAGTTTAGAAATGGCAGGGGGGGGGACACATTGCAAGCCACTTTGGCGGGCTATATTTCGCAGATGGTACACCTGATAAAAAAGTGGTGTATCAAACATTACCTTCATTTTAGTAGACCTATTCAATGATATCCCACACGAGGGGGTGCAGCGAAAAAAATTTTTTTTTCTCCATTTCACATGTATGGACGCCACCCCTAAAATACGCAAAAACGAATCTTTTATTCTTTTAAAATTGAGATCTATATGTAGACTATTTTAAAAAAAAATTTCATTTACTTATGTTTATAACTGTAGAAGTTATTAAGCTGTAAACGATTAGGACAGACGGACAGACGGACAGACGGACAGACGGACAGACGGACAGACGGACGGACATGACGAAACTATAAGGGTTCCTTGTAGGACTTCGGAACCCTAAAAAAGGAAGTATGATGAATCATATATCAGTTTCGGATTTGTTGATTCCAACGGCTCACCTCTCTGCATGTTATGTAGTAAACTGCTTCCTAATAGTTCCATGGCACCTGCCAAATTACGCAGACATTTAGAAACTGTACACCCCGAGTCTAAAGACAAGAATAAAGAATTTTTTGTTCGTAAAAAAGAACAGTTATTGGAAAGTCAAAAAAATATGATGCATGTAACACAAACTATCAATGAAAAGGCCGCGGAGGCATCATATTTAGTTAGCTATCGCATTGCACAAGCAGGTGAAGCGCACACTATCGCTGAGAATTTAATAAAGCCATGTGTGTTAGACATAACAAAATGTATGCTCGATGAAAAATCTGCAAAGCATCTTTCTACTGTACCGCTATCAAACGATACTGTTTCACGGCGAATCCATGATCTGGCAAGCTACGTCAAACAAGAACTAGTTGCACGTCTACAAAAAACACGATTCGCCTTGCAAATGGATGAGTCAACTGATGTCACTGGTCTGGCTATCTTGCTGGTTATCGTGAGATATCCATATGAACGTTCTTTTGAAGAAGACATGCTTATGTGTTCACCGCTGCCCACAAACACTACCGGGGAAGAAATTTTTAATAAAATAAACATATTTTTTAAAGAAAATAATCTTAGTTGGAACGATTGCATTGACATTTGTACAGATGGGGCCAAGGCGATGACAGGTAAAACAGCAGGAGCAGTATCACGAATAAAAAGTAAAGCGCCTAATTGTAGTTCCAGCCATTGTATTCTGCATAGACAAGCACTTGCGATGAAGCAAATGCCGTCAAATCTAAAATTAGTTATGGATGAAGCGGTAAAAATAATTAATTTTATCAAATGACGACCACTACAATCCCGATTGTTCTCATTATTGTGTGAAGATTATGGCAGCAAACATAAAACACTGCTGCTCCATACAGAAGTACGATGGCTGTCTCGGGGTAAAACTTTAACAAGGCTATTTGAACTTAGAGCCGAGTTACAAATGTTTCTTTCAGCAGATACAGTTTCTTTTAATTTGAAAGACCGTTTGTATGATAAAACTTGGTTGTTCCGATTGTCTTTTATGGCGGATATCTTTCAAAAACTGAACGAATTGAATTTATCATTGCAAGGTAAACAGACAACAGTGTTCCAGGCCTATAACAAAATAACTGCCTTCAAAAGAAAATTAGATTTTTGGATTATTTGCGTTGGTAAGAGAGAAATAGAAAGCTTTACGTCACTCAGTGAGTTTGTTAGCGATAACGACTCGGAAATGTTTCAAGATGATGTGTTTGAAGAATTGGTCCAATATCTCACTTCGATGCGCGCATCTTTTGTAAAGTATTTTCCCGAAGAACATAATACAAAAATGAAGCTGAATTCATGGATTCATAATCCTTTTTTACCCAACTTGCAAAAGCCCAAAAGTATGTCAAACGAGATATATGAATCTCTTTTAGAAATGTCATCAGACACAAGTATGGAGTCACTGTTCAAAACGACGCCTCTCAACGATTTTTGGTGCAGAATCCGTGATGAATATCCAATGCTTGGCAGAATGGCTCTGAATATTCTTCTCCCGTTCCCAACAACATATTTGTGCGAAACAGGATTCTCAACCTATGCAGCCACGAAAACAAAATATCGCAATAGACTGGACGCCGAACCTGATATGAGACTTCAAATGTCTTCTATCAAACCTGATATCAACCAATTGATGAAAAATAAAAAACAGTTTCATACCTCCCATTAGTTAAGATTTTTTCATTTTTAATATCTTCTATTATTGTACTTGGCATGTGGTTAAAGTAAGTAATAATTAGTAACTGTTACATTGTACTTTTATTATGCTTATATAATAAAGAATACACTTTTAAAAACTATTGTTTTATTGTAGGGTTCCGTCAAGTATTTTGCTTGTCAAAAGGGTTCCGTGACCAAAAAAGTTTGAGAACCGCTGATCTAAACTATCGTGTAAATTAAAAGAATAGTAGGTTTTTCATTAATCAAGAAGATTATCTCTAAAATTTGTTTTCAACGTAAATAGGAAACATCTAAAGCTGATAATGATTTTTAACCGACGAAAAAAAGGAGGAGGTTCTCAATTCGACGCGTATTTTTTTTTTTTTTTTTTTTTTTTATGTATGACCACGCATAACTTTTTACAGAGTGGTCCGATTTTGATGATTCTTTTTTTAATGGATAGGGTATATCTCGAAGTTGGTCCCATTTAAATTTCAAAATCAAAATCCACCCCTAAGGGTAGTAAAACAGGGGATGAGTTTTTGTTCACCCACTGAATTCTTACCTGTTAACCGATACTGTTGAAATTTGACACACATAAATATAGTTCTAGACACTACGACATAATGGAGACCTGGAGTTAGATTTTAACCACAAAAAAATGAAAAATAAAACTTTTTAACAAAAAATTGAACCGACGAAAAGTGAAACTGAAAAGCGAAAAATAACTAATTATGAGTCGGCGCCAAACAACCAATCAACGAAGATCATTAAATTACTTTAAATAAATAATAAAAACAACGTCACATCAAATATACCGTGAAATTTTCAACGATAAACAATAACTTTCCAAAAATGCGTTCTCCGCTCGGCCACTTGCAACTTACACGCACTTTGCTTGTTAAAATTTCGTTTGGCGCCGACTCATAATTAGTTATTTTTCGCTTTTCAGTTTCACTTTTCGTCGGTTCTATTTTTTGTTAAAAAGTTTTTGGTTTCTGCAGTTAAGTGTGCACCAAAATAAAAAAATAAAACTTACATTTGAGTTTAATAGAACAGAAATCATCGTCACCAAGTAAACAATATTAAGAGATGCAACGTATAACGTTAAAGATCAAGGTATTTTAAAAGTTTTTTTTTTAATTGTACATACCTACTGCAGAAGTAAAAATTCCTAATAAAAATTAACTATTCTACACAGATTAAGTATACCTACTACAAGTGGCGAAGGGTGAATATTTTCAGAAGGAAAGCCGTAGGTACCTAAAAATCTTAAAATAACTAAGATCGCACGGTAATACAATAAAAAAAAAGTATTTAACTACTTTTAATTTAATTTTTATTTCTTTTTTGTACCTTAGAACAATAAGTTGGCATAGAAATGTCGTTGATCTGTATTTAAGCAATTCCTGAAGGGAAGCCGGTGGGAATCGTGTTATATGGACCCTTCGCCACTGATACCTACCTAAATAATAAGAAATTGATTTTATACTTAGTGAAAAAAGTTTCACACATCATATTGTAGCTCTCAGGAATGATGAACTGCTAAGTGCTCAGACCTTTGACCTTAGGGCGTTGATCTCTTAAGGTAACTTGATCAATTTATATCTTCCATATCGTCATTCATACTCACTTACAATTGTTGCATTGGGAAGTCCAGTTAGGATATATTATCCAGTTGCTTCTAAGAAGTCAAATGCTACTTGAATTGATATTTAATGTTTGTAAATGGAGATTTGGCTCCAACAGTTGATCGATGAAGAAATATAAAATTTCTCATATTAAAATATAATGAAGGGTCATTATTTAATCCAAGGATAAACTAAATCGTTCGAAAATGGAACTGGACTTTTACATAAAATAACACGTATTCTAGTTTTTATTGCTTTAACCTTATTACCGAACGTAGACCTACGAGAAACATAATGCCTTTTTAATTGTTTCTGGAACTGCGGAATACGAGAGGTTAAAGCTATTAGTTTACAGAAATAGCACTGACATTGAAGATAGTGATGCGACTTGAGTCCACTTTTACTCGAATGACTCGAGTGACATTGAAAAAAAACGCACTCGAGTGAAAAAATATCGTCTCGAGTACACTCGGACTCAAGTCACTCGCCGATCACTCACCAAGGCATGCGAAACGGTGTGTTTTTATTCTTAAGAACGCTTTTCCAGTTTATGTCTGTTATTTGGTTTTATGAAGACCATATTTGCTCATTTTTATTAGCATATTAATATTAATTTTGATATATAAATATTGATTTTGTAAGACTGACGATATTTTGAAATAAAACTTCGTGCTCATCGTTTTAAGCATCAACTTAAAAGGTTAAGACAAAATAAAAAAATATGAATTCAAGGACTGTGACAGGTGACTTGATAGAGGCGAGTGATCGAGTGACTCGTGAACCACTCGAGTGACTTGACCACTCAAGTAGTACTCGAGTGACTTGACCACTCAACTAGTACTCGAGTAAAATTGTAAAATGACTCGAGTGGTAAAATCGGACTCGAGTCGCATCACTAATTGAAGTATAATACAAGGACGATACTTTTATTACCAATTGCATGAAGTCTCTTTTCGAAAGAAAGAAGCAACTGAAACCCACAATACTTTGCGCTTTGGTTTCATTTAACGAAATGTGTATCTGTCATGTATAGTTTGTTGGGGTAAATAGAAATATATCTTCATTTCAATGGATTTGCCGTAAAATGTTAAGAACCTAAGCGGAGGAATGAACACGAGTAGAATGATATCGCATGCTACTATTGCCACCACTTAAGAGGCTGACAACACCTAAAAAATCAGACCTCTGCGGTCACTGTCGTTTCGTACAGAACTGAAAGAGAGGCAACGAGCCGAGGGACGTCGGATACGCCGTTCAACATAAATGAAAATTAACAAAAAAAAAACTAATAAAAAACTAAAAGCTTATTTGAAAAACAGAAACAACAAATGTTTAGATTATTGTCTTTCTCAAATGTTTTCTTAATTTTATTTATAATATTTAGTAAATAATAGAGATTGTTTGCTTTAAAGCATGTTTTAAGAGGTTAGTTTACAATTCTTTTCTATCGAGAAAACTTCAAGAAAACGTGTTTTGGGCACAATACAGTTTCAGAAAATACGATCAAGACTAACATATATTTTTATCACTGCCACAAACTGAATAGATACAGCTAAAAATGTTTTTAAAAGAAGCCTATTTGGGGTATTTGGCTGTTGTCAGCGTCTTAACAATATCCCCACAACCTGCGGCAAATCCATTTTAACGAGCTTACTCCGTATCCGGACTTCCCCCAACAAACTATATTTCAGTTTCAGTAAATTTCTTACTACAACATAAAATCTTTATACAACATGTTGATCTGTATTCGTACCATATTTAAGAAGGTGACTACATACCATTGATATTGAATACGAATCAATAAAAAAATCAATACGAATCAATAAAAAAAATATTTTTTTTGTTAAATACCTACTTGTAAACAAACAATTTCCCCCCGTGTGTCGCGTCGCGTGCGACATAAAAACGATGCGTGCGAAACCACCAAATTTTTTTGCAGGTATTTCCACCCTTTGACAATGCCGCCGATGGCGATGACTTATTTTCAAAGTCGTTCGGGATTTATTCTCAAATCGTCCCTATGTTTTTGAGTGAAAATTTGGGTGTTCAATAATCGTAGAATTGGTTAAGTATTTTTAGATGACTAAGCACATTATTTATCATCTGCTCCAAAAATATGGCACGGTTGGAGATTAACATCTTGTTTAACTATGGGCAATTTATCGAGCAATACATGCTGAAAATTTAATCACTTATTTCCCGAAAAAGGGTCATTATACTCATCATTATGAACAACTTTTACTACGGGACCAACCCTGAAATGGCGAAAAAAAAATCTGTTGGTCCCCACATTTGTGTTCACTTAAATCGATAAAATTTAGGGACCACCTCATTATTTTTCGCGATTTCAGGGTTGGTGCCATAGTAAAAGTTGTTCATGATGATTTGTACAATGACCCCTTTTCGGGAAAGAAGCCATTAAAATTTCAACATGTATAGTGCCTGGTGACAAACACCAAATCACCGTATAGAATAACTGACTACTATAAGTTATTCCTTTCTTTGCCTAAATCCTTTTTTAACCATGAATAAGATTTTTCCTGTATCATGAATGCATTTACAGGAACAAACACATAATACAGGGTAATTGTAATTGTAATTGTCGACCTCTGTGGTCTAGTGGTTCGAGTGTCGGACTGTTGATCATGAGGTTGTGGGTTCGATTCCCACAGGACACAAATATTTGTGTGATGAACATAAGTGTTTGTGTTGGTCTGGGTGTGTTTCTTGTGTATTATAAGTATGTATTTATAAAAAAAAAACTATGTAACTGTAAGTATTATATCCATTGTCTAGTACCCATAGTACAAGCTTTGCTTAGTTTGGGACTAGATAGTGCTGTGTAAAAATGTCCCAAATATTTATTTATTTATTCATTGAAAAAAATATTTTAAATAACGTTTGTTCTACTTTATTTTTGTTGATTTGAATTATGTAAAGTTTACGTATACTGTAGCACATTTTGCCACAAGCCCGAGGGCATTTGTTCTAGCCGCGCAGCCCCATCGATGCAAACCCCGACGGGTCTCTCGTGGGCCGTCTAGAATATGCAAACTACAGAGTATTTTCATATATTTGTATTAAAAAAGTTTCGAGTTATGAAAAGTCGTAGAACAAACGTTGTTTAGGGTCATAATACAAAGATAGTGCTAAGAGGTTTCGGGTATTTTTTCAATTACCCTGTTTACAAGTGCCCAGACATAGTATAACTCTTTTTAGGCATAACAAATATTTGTTCCTTTCGGAAGTTGAGTCCGGATAGTTCTCAATGGTATGGGTAGTGTGCCAATCTTCCGTACCATCGGCCATCCGTTCTGCGAGCAATGTGCCCCACCCACTGCCACTTAATTTTTGCAATTCTCCGGGCTATGTCGGTTTCCTTCGTTCTCCTGAAATGGGACAGTAATGGCCTGATTATGTTATGTGGGAATTAAACCCGCGCGTTCCATACCGATAGCAAGTTTTAGATAGTTAAGTGCTAGTGTACGAGTATATTAGTACGAATAAGCAACATCGTCATAGATCTAATCAGTTTGACAGCTCCGCGGAAGCCATAGACAGATGGCCGACTGACCCATCGGCCGCGCGTCGCCGACTGGATTATATGACTCATGTGACCTCAACATATTATGGAATCGCCCTCACATAACGTGTCACTGCAGATCCAGGAATAGTTCAGGTCATGTGTGAGACTAGATTTATTGATAAAATTATTTCTTGGGTTTTCGCGATCACTATACATTTTAATAAAACAAGTTTAACCGCTCTCGTGCCAGAATATTTGCCATGAACAAAAGGTTCCCCAAAGAAGAGTTATTGCCTATGCCCAGGGTGCACCGGTTCAACAAACTGGTGTTCCTTCCAGACGTATCGAGGAGGACCAGCAGTCATCAGACAATCAAAGAGGTTTTCTTACCCAGCACCCCATATACAATCACGCCTGGTAGTCAAAGACGGTGGATTTCTACCCATTACGATCCTGACACACCCGTTCCGCTCAGCCTCATTTTTCATTCTTATTTTTTTTTTTTTTTCGTTTTTATGCACTTTTTTGACATATGAATGGAAAATGGTCTTAGTTCCGTATTACAAAACGTTCCTCAAGTAGGTACAGTTTGATCTTCAATCAACTGATCACTACTTAAGGATAGAATCGTTACTTGAGTATCGATTTTATTCCAATACGATAATGATAAACTTCAATTCTACAACATAGCACACGAATATAACCTGAAATAGGAAAGAAATCTATACGCAAACGTGGTCACGACCACACTTGAGTGATTAGTTAAGTACAGATCAAATCTCTACTCAAATACCAAAACAGGTGACAGTTTAAAATAAAGCTAAACTCAGCTAAACTGTGATCAATTAATCTATGCTTGAGGAATGTTCTAAAATTAAATCCCAACTCAAAACTAGTTTTAAACAGTGATCAAGGCGAGGAACATTCTGTAATACGGGATACGGGCCTTAGCAAGCAGCGCCACTATGAAAATCCTATTCTATTTCCTATAGTATACTTCGAATTTTGCTCATTCCTCAATTATTTAACGACGACGAGGACAAATTAGTACAGTATCAAATAAAGAACACCTTTTAGGAAATCCTCATGGACGCACTCCGCCCGGGGTAGGCGGAGCCAGTGTCGGACTCTTACCGACTAAAACCACCACGGTGTTCCTTCAACTACCTTAGCCGGGGGCGTGGGAACCCGTGAGTATTCACACAACCACCCCCGACAGGTCCTGGCCCGCCACAAGCAGGCGAGCCCCTTCTCCCCGTGCGGCCTAACGTCGACCGCACCCTCCTAGGTGGCGCACACGGAACACTGCACGCCACCTCACCTCATTGGCCTTTACCAGCTGCGCCAACTACGCCGGCTGTGCCAGCTACGCCAGCTGCTGGTCGGGCAGCAGTCTGCTGCTCGCAGGCCCTACCTCCTGTAATTTTTTATACAGGTTTTCTTCCTCGCGGTCCGGACGGTGAAGCCAAGACCCTCGGTCCCAAGAGGCGCGAGAACACTACTCAGCGGGCACTCCTGGGGTTACGATATCGACGGGGGCAGGGAAAGACAGTCTTTCCGCTGCCTGCCCAGTGGCAGGGTGAGTGCACACCGGGCCCGCCCCTGCTCCTCCACTGTGCCCTCTGCTGATATCAGAGGGACACGTGGAGCAACTCCCTACTGGCCCAGAACGGGCCCCTACCGCGCCAGAATATTCGCCACAGGCAATAAAATCCCCCGAAGGTTAATCCCTCGGCAGGATTTTATTGCCCGTGCCCAGGATGCACCGGCCAAACAACTGCCGATCCCTCCAGACGTGTCCAGAAGGACAAGAAGCCGTCAGGCACACGTGGAGGTTTTCTGGCCAGCACCCCCCAATAATTGTACCATTTTTCACTCCAATCGACTTCATTTCTTTGTCATTATCCTTTCACATACAAATTCCTTCACCCATCTTCAAAGGCGCAATGAACTAACTAAGTAGCACATTTCCTCACTATCTTTAGATGGGTGTCCAAGCCGAGTGGACCTCTGACCCCTCTTAATTGCTGTCCAAGTGGATAATAGCCTAATAAGATAAAAGCACAGGAAGGAACACGGACTTTGCTACAGGAGTGATCAGCTGTTTTTAAATGAACCTTTTTAATTTGTTTGTCATTGGAGCTAGCACGTGAAGAGGGTTTTGAGTAGGTATTGGTATATTGTTCGGTTTGTAGAATAAAAAGCAATGTAAAAGAATTATTATACGTATTTCTATGAGTTGCGCTCCTAGAACCCTAAAATCTAGAGTTCACTCTGAACAAAGAAAAACTAGATATTTAAATGGATAGACTATGAACCCGTAGTCGGACGATCCTATCCAAGAACTATAGCTATTCAGCGAGCTTAGCACGTACACGGTCATAAATAAAGATTATACGGAAGAGATAGTTGGGAATATAATAAATGAGCGTTACTACACATTAGGTTGGAAATTTTAGAACTGGAGAAGAATTAATTATGACTGATTTTAATTTCAAATTGTATGTAAGAGGTGAAAACTTTTGCGCGTATACATTTTTTTCAATACTTTTTAAGGTTGAATTTCTAAACACCACGCAATTACAAACGAACTAAACTAAAAAGTCAAAAACAAGTTGTGTTAGTTTAAGGGGTACAAGATACTGGAGAAATCCTGCACTTGTCATGGATCCAAAGAAAGAAAGAAGATAGCCGACAACATCTGTAAGCATTGTACAGTTGAAGCAATTAACAACTTTCAAGTTAATACTTTTCAGTAACTATCAAGTTATTACTTTTCAGCATAGGTAACAACCAAGTCTACAAGTTTCAGGAAATTTATTGAAGTTGTGGGACAATTTTGTTTATAATAATGATTATGGGTCTCCCAACTACAATAAATTTTCTGAAATGCAGACTTGGTTGTGTTACCTATGCTGAAAAGTATTAACTCTATGTCACCCAGGATAATGCAAGGATTCTAACGATACCACTTCTATTCAAATCGGATCAGGCGTTTAGGAGATATAGTGGAACAAAGAAACTCAACTACATACATAGTTACATACATGAACCCTGAAAATATTACACTCCTTTTGTGGGCAGTCGTGTAAAAACAAACAAAATATATTTTTGAGTTTATGAAACAAAAATTTGTTAGGTATACAATTAAAAACGACTGTTTAGTAACAAGGCACTTTGGACTGTCTACCTGTCTTTGTCTAGATCTTTGATTGAAATCATGTTCAAGAGTATTAAATCTGTTCAATACAACATCAAACATATAATTAATTATTCGAGTAATGACCACTTATTGTTGCACATCTGTGGTGCGACATAATTATTTTTATTTTTTATTTTTTTTATAGTATCGGATGGCGAAACGAGCTAAAGGCCCACCTGATGTTAAGCGGTTACCTTTGCCCATAACAACTTCAATACCACCTAGGCTGTTGCCTAGATACCACAAGTCGGTTCGCCAAACTGAGACATGAAGATGGAAAGTGTCATGTGATTGTAATTTCACCGGCACCCGTACCCTTCAGACCGAAACACAGCAATGCAAGCATCACTATTTGGCGGAAAAGTAGGCACGGTGGTAGTACTTCCCCGGACGAGCTCTTTCACAAAGGAGCTCTACTACTACTAAATACTACTACTATTTGCTAATTATGGCAACACTTGTTGTTTCCGCTCTCTTATAATTCATCTTTGAATCTAGCACGTTGTGCTCCATTGTGATATTTGCAATAAACTGATTTAAACAGTATTAAACAGCATTTCATTTTGTACAAAATCTATAAATGTAATCTGTTCCACAACCAACAACTGAAGATGAAGTCTCACGGTGATACTTACTCAACAACAGTAATAAGATGAATCATATGTTGAACGAATTTACTCGTAAATGGTGACAGACATCGCTGTACTGTGCGGTCTCGGGTTTTCCTTGCTTGATAAGCTAATAATGATGATCTAGGAGATAACCTTACGGGTATATTAAGTACATTCTGCTAGTCACAGGAAACTTCCGCTTAGGGTTTTTGCTGCTGTATTTTTTTGCATGGATACGCTCTGCCTAGACATGGGCGTTGTCAGTCACGGAAGAATAAAAAAATGCGGATGAAATCTAGCTCAGAAAAGATTGAAGCACAAATGTTTTTCTTAAACCCACTATAATTTTGACTTTATTTTAACACACCAGACGGTGTATTTTTATTTTATTTGTGACACTACGACAACGACTTCCGTGTGACGGAAGTTTGTTGTGTAATGTCGGCTTTTAGACTTACTATTGGTGTGAATGTCTGCGTGCCGTACCGTACTTTTAAGCGAGCCGACTTACTATCGGGTGATTTGGGTGTTTGTGTTGGGCTGGGTGTTTCTTATGTATTAATGAGTATGTATTTACAAAAAAAAAGTATATAAGTATTATATTAATTATCTAGTACCCATAGCACAAGCTCTGCTTAGTTTGGGACTAGATGGTGCTGTGTAATAAATGTCCCAAATATTTATTTATTTATTCACTTATTGTTTGGCGAGATTCTATCTGCCTTTTTTATTCGTCCATGTTGTCAGTTTTATACGCAAACGGATATAAATCATTATTATAAAAGAAGTTTAACCACTACATTGCGTGCCTTCATCATCTTCTCGCAAAGCCATCCCTAAAGAAAAGTAGAACCACCTTCTTTATAAGCCAAATAAGGTAACAGGTGCAGGTAGATCCACGTCTGAAATATTATCCAAGACACTTCAATACGCTCTATACACATAAATGAGGGTACTTCCGTCACACGAGTGTGGCTTCCTACTAACTCGATTTGCACGCTGTTGCCTGCGAACACCAATTGATATGGTTTCAGGTTTAGTTGGCTCTTTGTACTATGTGGACTTATATAGGACTTATAGAGGCATTGACTTAACAGTTGTTCTACTTTGTGAAGGCAAATCAAAGGACCAAGCTTTAATGTTAATAATACACGGTTCACTTCTGCTTTGCAATTTGGATGAAGCTAGTAAATGTTGGTTAAAATAGCAAGATCTATTCATGGCGCAGCTAGCGTAGCTGGTAAAGGCCGTGAGGTGAGGTGGCGTGCAGTGTTCCGTGTGCGCCACCTAGGAGGATGCGGCGAACGTTAGGCCGCACGGGGAGAAGAGGCTCGCCTGCTTGTGGCGGACCGGGACCTGTCGGGGGTGGTTGTGTGAATACTCACCACGGGTTCCCACGCCCCCGGCTAAGGTAGTTGAAGGAACACCGTGGTGGTTTTAGTCGGTAAGAGTACGACACTGGCTCCGCCTACCCCTGGCGGAGTGCGTCCATGAGGATTTCCTAAGACAAAAAAAAAAGGAAGATCTAATAAAATAAATATTAATAATTTATTCCTTTCACAATGGATTATATACACATTTATTATAGGTACAAAACTACATAGTTCACATTGTGAGAGCTGGTGCCTGTTGTGGGTTCGTAAAAACCTGTGTTACAGGTCACCAGGCCCCACTAAGTGGCTGCATACAATCTTGGCTCCCTGTGTTGATATTCGCTGAGCAAAAGATGAAGACAATATTTTTTTTTATAGGAAAAAAAAGAAGAAATCAGATTGTGTCACAAAACTTGTTAGACTGTTGGTAGGTATTGGAGTATGAGTGGTGCGACTGGATGTGTAGGTTTGTGATTTGTGAATATGAATGTTTGTGTAAGCGTTATATTATTGTTAAAATCTAGATAAGCCATAAACACAATATAGGTACTTTATATTTATGAGACAACCATACAATACCTTACAATACGCGTAACTAAGGAGTTAATGTTAAATTTAAACTTTTAATTTAAATTTTCTGTGTCATCGTAGCTAAGAGTTTTTAAGAATGTGGTCACTTTTTGTTTGCAGCTGGGTTTGGATAGTGGGTAAATATCATAACATTAATTTATTTTATTGTAGAGGTAATCCCCAAGGTAGCAGAAAAAAAAAAAACTTCACAAAAGATCAAGATCAATTCATGACAAAAGCCCCAGACGAGACAGGCACACTCAAACCCACTGACCCCTATTTTATTTGCTAGTGCGCTGGATAGGCTATGTTATTCAAAATGATAGAAGTTAATTGTGCCCAATCAAAGCGCTCCCGACGTTGGTACCTGGAAATACGATTGCAAATGGCCGTCGTATTGTTTTGAGCAAAATGTCATCGTCACATCGACCATACAGCCCAATAGACGTCTTATGTTGAATGTAATGCGTACAATAAATTCTGCCACTAGCTGAGGCAGGCTGAGCAGTACCCCTGCAATCCGAATTATCAAGATGGCTATTGGCTAATCACTAACGGGGCAGTTTTGACGGCTCATATTGAAACAGGTTGAAACTGATTTTAAGATTTCAAGTGGTGAATAGTAGCGACCTAGGTACTTACATTAGTTAAAATTCATAGATGTGTGACAGATGTTCACCTGTTACGAGGTATATGTATTGTCCTATCTCTAACATTAGTTACGTGGACCAACACCACTGTAGCCACTAAAAAATGGCGTGCTAACAGTAACAAAATGGCGGAAGTTAAATGTCTTCATTACAAAGTTGTCAATGGCTAGTCCACCGTAATAGTATAATAGAGGTCAATGCTCAAACCAATGATTTCCTCAGGTCACCGTATTCGTCACATTATTCGCTCTTTCATTCAATTCATTCCCAAAACGAACGTAAAACTTCGAACAACGTTGACAGCAAACGACAAAAGAATATAATGGAACTGAATGTAGGTACGGAAGATCCTTTTTGCGGTGTAATTTGAGGTTTCCACAGGGAATGAGGACCTGTTGCAGTCAGATGAAATCCGACCGCTTTTTATCCCTGCGGCATAGTTTTTAGGGCCTTTAAAATTCCCGAAATTTTGGCAACATAGTGATTTCATGTGGTATGCATGGTATAGATGGACCCCTTTGCCTTAATGTTTGTTTTAAAAAAAGGAACCCAAAGTAGTTAAAAATGGAATTTCCGCGATTTAACCCATTTGTAATCCGCTGGGTGTTACTTTTGTTTCTATAAATAGAGGCTGTGTAAGTGTCAGTAGAAATAAATTCAGGCTATCCAGTTATGACAGCTGGGTTATGGACAATTTAGTATGTCGGGATAGGGCACGCCGCAATAGCGGCGGTAAGGCCCGTCATGGAGGAGTGGCTGGAGAGGGGTCATGGTGCCCACACCTACCGGCTGACCCAGATACTCTCGGGGCACGGATGCTTCGGGAAGTATCTGTATCGCATAGGCCGGGAGCCGACGCCCGAGTGTCATCACTGCGGGAGCTGCCCAGAGGACACGGCGCAGCACACACTGGCGGAGTGCCCAGCTTGGGCCGCGCAGCGCCGTGACCTCATCACTGCAGTAGGCGGCAGCGATCTCTCGCTTCCGGCCGTGGTTCTGTCTATGGTCGGGAGCGAGAGCGCTTGGGAAGGCGTCGTCTCCTTCTGCGAGGATGTAATGCTCGCCAAGGAGGCGGCGGAGAGGGTTCGAGAGGCGTTGACCTCTCTCCCCATCCGCAGGAGACGACCTGGGCGTCGCAGGAGGGCGTATGCCGACCTCCAGCCACCCTAGATGTGGGCCTGCGGGCGGCGGACTCGGGGTGGCCCGCCGCCCGACCAGTCAAGGCCCGTGACGGTGGCGCGTAGTGTTCCGCGCGCGCCAGTCAAGAGGAGGGTGTGGCCGATGTGGCTGCCGCACGGGGAGAAGGGGCTTGCCTTCTAATAGCGAGCCGGGACCTACCGGGGATGGTTGGGAGAGTAAAAGTTTCCCACGCCCCCGGCCAAGGGTCGTTAGAGGAACACCGTGGTGGTTTTTAGTCGGTAAGAGTCCGACACTGGCTCCGCCTACCCCAGGCGGAGTGCGTCCATGAGGATTTTCCCCACGGAAAAAAAAAAAAAAAAAAAAAAAAAAAAAATTATGTCGGGATTCGGGATACAAATCATCCAAAATATAATGGGATAACGCTGTCCTGACACTCAACCTGAAAATATAATAAAGTTTCAACGTCGCTCTATTTAGAATCTGTGTTTTGGTTCAAAATGTATTAGATTTAATCAAAAAAGTTACTTACAAACTCAAACAAAACTACAGAGACAAAAAATACAGACAAAGAAATACAGCCAGGTATTTCCGAAAATTGCAGGCTTTTCGGACGATTTTTTAAACACCACTTTTTGTTTGGACCTTTAACGAGAATGATTTTAGTGTTTAAACTCTATCCGTTGCATTTGCTGACAACATAATTCAGTCTTTAACACTATTTCTAGATCTGGATTTTATCAAATAAACTAGTTCCCTCTAACAATCGATAATAAATCATTATGTTTATCGAATTGTTTATCTCCTTCCATTGCTGTTTAGCCGTTAATAAACATACGCATGACTTGTGTCAAATGAATAATATTAATATTTAATTTTATTTCTTATGTATACAACGTGAAACAGAAATGCATTGTCATATTAATTGTAAAGCTCATTCTGAGCATAGTATAGAACAACTTTTACTATAGGACCAAACCTATAATCTTGAAAAAAACAGTTGTTCCCCACAAAATGATCTATGTCAGTCAACAAAATGTATGAAACACCTGATTTATTGTTCGTGATTTCAGGGTTGACCCCGTAATAAGAGTTGTTCGATAGCATTTCCTGAATGAGCTCTTCAAATGTGACCACATATTTATGATGCACGTTGTATACCTATTTCCATTGACGAATAAAAAAAGGCGGACGGAATCTCGCTAAACAAAAAGTTAAGCACCGCAGTGTAAGACGGCTCGCTTGAAAGTACGGGCTGGCACGCACACATTCACATCAAAGTAAGACAAAAAGCCGCGATTATGCAACAAATCTCGTGTGACGGAAGTCATTGTCGTTGTGTCACAAATAAAATCTATATATGGTGTGTTAAAATGCTATCGAAATTATAGTGGGTTTTAGGGAAAAATTAAGTGCTTCAATCTTTTCTTAGCGAGATTCCGTCCGCCCTTTTTTATTCGTCCGAGCCTATTGCATAGTATCTTATATGTGTAAGTATTGTTTTATTTATCTGTATTCTGCGAATATCTAAAGATGTCTCTTTCTTTAGATATTAAATCCCCTGCTTTGTAATACCTAAAAAAGCGTAGATGTAGGATAATGTTATCATTGTCAGGAAAAGATAGGAAGTAACAACCGTTTCCGACCTATAAAAAACGTATACGATTAGCGCATACAACCTTTATGTAGTATCACAAAAGGGTAAGGGTGTATAATATCCGGGGTACCTTTGTATTTTTTGCGGTTGATATTCATAAAGCCTATTACATCAACCACGTTACTCGATGCCTTAGTAGTCTAACAGTAACGTGTTCAACAGCAGATTGTGAGGTCCCGAGTTCGATTCCCCGGGTCGGGCAAAATGTTTTATTGGGATTTTACTGTCAAGAAAATTTCTCAGTAGAGTCCGGGCTCTGGAAGTCGGCGGTGTTGCACCCCCATGTCTAGGAGAGTACTTAAAACCGTTGGTCCTGCGCCTCATCTCTCTCTGGTTGTGTCGAATTGCCGTCCCACCAGATTATGAGAGTGAGGGAATAGAGAGTACACCTATGTTTATTATAATATGTCCCGGCGTGCAGATGGTTAGTCTCTAATGAGATTGGCAGCCGTGATCGAAATTAGGCCGGAAGGACATTATCAACCGCGTTAATTTGAAATTAAGACAAGGAAATATTGTATGTTGTTATACATTTATTTATTATATTCTTTATTGTACAGCCGACTGCATGAAAGTGGTAACACTTCAATTCGAAAACCGCCCTTATTGCTTACGAAATAAAGATGCTGCTAATGTCAAAGTGTTACCACCGACGTGCGGTTGACCGACATACACCAAACGAAAACAAAGACAGTAGTTTACAGATAGATTATGTAAGTACAATGGGCGGTCTTATCGCACAAGGCAATCTCTTCCAGACAACCTTTGGACATCACAGTTCCGGAAGCTGTTGGGACTCCTGATAAGACACAAATATTTAATAAAGACTATTATGGAAGCGAAGGTACTTAGATGGGAAGGTACCTAAATGGAATGAGGAAGCCTGAGAAGAACTTTCATGTAAGAAGTAAAGGAAAAAATGTATGTTGTGTCCTATTAGGAAGTCAAAAGAGAGGCGGAATGCAGAAAAAGATGGAAAATACTCCACTGACAAGAGACTAGCTCTTAAATTAGTGATGATGATGTTTTTGTAAATACATACTTATAATACATAAGAAACACCCAGACCAACTCAAACACTTATGTTCATCACACAAATATTTGTGTCCTGTGAGAATCGAACCCACGACCTCGTGATCAGCAGTCCGACCCTCGAACCACTAGACCACAGACGTCTTCAATCTGTAGGTATAGGCTAGAGCTGCATCAAATGTTTATATTTAACTAACATGTTAATTGTATTGTTGATGTAATTATCTGGAATCTCAATTTATTTGGCACTTTATTGTTATTGACGTTTAATTAAATAAGAAATCATGTATTTTTGATTATGTACCTATTGTATTTTATGATGTGTAGTAATATTGTATCAAAAATTTTACGTTATTATTATAATTTTTGCTATCGTGTACCTGCTGAAATATTCTGACACAATTGAAATTGTTAATAAATAAATAAATTATAATAAAACAAAGTTTAACCGGATTAAATCGCGTATATTATTTAAATTGGTTTCCCTGACGTTTCGAAAACCTAAGAAGAATAAATAAATGTTATTTTTTTATAACGCATGTAAAGGAATGTAAAATTGACCTATCTAATAACTATTGGTGTAACATACGATAATAGTAACGCTTCTAGTCAGATTTCACTTTAGAAGCTGTATAAGAACATTTTAGAAGAAGAAAAATAAGACAAATGCTATTTAGAGGTCTACATTTATGACGTTGTAACGCTGGCATTTTAACATATGCTATGTGAACATCTATGAAGGCAAAAGCTGTTATGTGTAACATGATTTGGAGTGTTATCATGCTCATTGCTATGAGCAGTTTAACTTTTAATGTTCTAATCAGCCTTTTTACTGCTTAAGGTATTCATGTGAACTACCAAAGATTTGAATATCAGCCCAGGGCTGATTATGTGCTTATGCCAGCTATATTTTTCTGAAATTGTCATTGTAGTGACACACATGTGAACTTTTGATGTTTTACATCTTAACTATTATAAAATTGTAAACGTCTGTTTGTTTGTTTGTTCCAGCATCACGCTAAAACCACTGGACCGATTTTGATGTTTTTTTTTTTGTTTGAAAGCTGATGATCTGACTTAAAAACTGGTATGGGTTTTGAGAAAGAAAGAAAGAAAGAAAACAAGAAAAAAATTAATTCGTGGGTTGCGTACTCTCCCCAGATCGAAGCTTCTATGCATTTGCACGAGCGGATAGTAATGTACCTTGGAGTGGAGTGGAGTGGAGTGGACAGGGGATGGGACTAGGGATGGGACTGGGGACGGGACAGGGGACGGGACTGGGGACGGGACAGTGGACGGGATAGGGGACGGAACATGGGACGGCAAATGGGACGGGACATGAGACGGGACATGGGACAGGACAGTGGGACGGCACATGGGACTGGACATAGGATGGGACATGGGACGGGACGATAGTGATATAGTGAGATAGTGGCACAGTGGGACAGTGGGACAGTGGGATAGTGCGACAGTGGGACAGTAGGACAGTGGCAGTGGGACGGTGGGACGGTGGGACAGTGGGGAAGTGGGGCAGTGGGTCAGCTGGGCCGCGTGGCAGTGGGCCAGTGGGGCAGTGGGGCAGTGGGGTAGCGGGTTAGCGGGGCAGTGGGGTTGTGGGGCAGCGAGGCAGCGGGACAGTGGGGCAGCGGGGCGGCGGGGCGGGGAAGCGGGGCAGCGAGGCAGTGGGGCAGCGGGGCAGCGTGCCAGCGGGGCAGCGGGTCAGTGGGGTTCCGGGGCAGCGGGGCAGTGGTATAGTGGTGCAGTGGGGCAGTGGGTTAGCGGGGCAGTGGGGCAGCGGGGCAGCTAGGCATCTGGGCAGCGGGGCAGCGGGGCAGTGGGGTAGCGGGGCAGCGGGGCAGTAGGGGTGAGGAGCAGCTGGGCAGTGGGATAGTGGGGCAGCGGGGCAGTGGGGCAGTGGGGTAGCGGGACAGAGGGGCAGCTGGGCAGCGAGGCATCTGGGCAGCGGGGCAGTGGGTTACTGGGGCAGCGGGGCAGTTGGGCAGTGGGATAGCGGAGCTGCGGGGCAGCTGGGCAGTGGGTTTCCGGGGCAGCTGGGCAGTGGGCCAGTGGGATATTGGGGCTAAGGGGTAGTGGGGCAGCGGTGCAGTGGGACAACGGGGTAGTGGGGCAGTGGGGTAGTGGGGCAGCGGGGCAGTGGGGCAGCGGGGCAGTGGGGCAGTGGGGCAGTGGGGCAGCGGTGCAGTGGGACAACGGGGCAGTGGGGTAGTGGGTCAGTGGGTCAGTGAGGCAGCGGCGAAGCGGGGCAGTGGGGAAGCGGGGCAGGCTGTGGGGCAGTGGAATAGTGGGGCAGCGGGGCAGTGGGATAGCGGAGCAGCGGGGCAGTGGGATAGTGGGGCAGCGGGGCAGTGGGGCATTGGGGTAGCGGGTCAGTGGGGCAGTGGGGTAGCGGGGCAGCGGGGCAGTGGCGGGCAGCCGGGCTGACAGTGGGGCAGTGGGATAGTGGGGCAGCGGGTCAGTGAGGCAGTGGGGTAGCCAGGCAGCGGGGCAGCGTGGCAGCTGGGCAGTGGGGCATTGGGGCAGTGGGGTAGCGGGGCAGCGGGGCAGTGGGGCTGTGGGGTAGCGGGGCAGCGGGGCACCTGGGCAGCGGGGCAGTGGGGCAGCAGGGCAGCGGTGCACAGTGGCACCGGGGTAGCGGGGCAGTGGGGCAGCGGGGCAGCTGGGCAGCGGGGCAGTGGGGCAGCAGGGCTGTGGGGCAGCGGGGCAGAAGGGCAGCGGGGCAGTGGGGTAGTGGGGCAGCGGGTAGTGGGGCAGCGGGGCAGTGGGGCAGTGGGGCAGCGGGGCAGCGGGGCAGCGGGGCAGTGGGGCAGTGGGGCAGCGTGGCAGCGGGGCAGTGGGACAGCGGGGCAGTGGGATAGTGGGGCAGCGGGGCAGTGGGGCAGTGAGGTAGCGGGTCAGTGGGGCAGTGGGGTAGCGGGGCAGCGTGGCAGTGGCGGGCAGCGGGGCTGACAGTGGGGCAGTGGGATAGTGGGGCAGCGGGGCAGTGAGGCAGTGGGGTAGCCAGGCAGCGGGGCAGCGTGGCAGCTGGGCAGTGGGGCAGTGGGGTAGCGGGGCAGCGTGGCAGTGGCGGGCAGCGGGGCTGACAGTGGGGCAGTGGGATAGTGGGGCAGCGGGTAAGTGAGGCAGTGGGGTAGCCAGGCAGCGGGGAAGCGTGGCAGCTGGGCAGTGGGGCAGCTGGGCAGTGGGGCAGTGGGGCAGTGGGGTAGCGGGGCAGTGGGGCAGCGGGGTATTGGGGCAGTGGGGCAGCGGGGCAGTGGGGCAGTGGGGTATCGGGGCAGTGGGGCAGCTGGGCAGCGGGGCACCTGGGCAGCGGGGCAGTGGGGCAGCAGGGCAGCGGGGCACCTGGGCAGCGGGGCAGTGGGGCAGCAGGGCAGCGGTGCACAGTGGCACCGGGGTAGCGGGGCAGTGGGGCAGCGGGGCAGCTGGGCAGCGGGGCAGTGGGGCAGCAGGGCTGTGGGGCAGCGGGGCAGAAGGGCAGCGGGGCAGTGGGGTAGTGGGGCAGCGGGGCAGTGGGGCAGCGGTACAGTGGGGCAGTGGGGCAGTGGGGCAGCGGGGCAGCGGGGCAGCGGGGCAGTGGGGCAGCGGGGCAGCGGGACAGCGGGACAGCAGGGCAGTGGGGCAGCGGGGCAGAAGGGCAGCGGGGCAGTGGGTTAGTGGGGCAGCGGGGCAGTGGGGCAGCGGGGCAGTGGGGCAGTGGGGCAGTGGGGCAGCGGGGCAGCTGGGCAGCTGGGCAGTGGGGCAGCAGGGCTGTGGGGCAGCGGGGCAGAAGGGCAGCGGGGCAGTGGGGTAGTGGGGCAGCGGGGCAGTGGGGCAGTGAGGTAGCGGGTCAGTGGGGCAGTGGGGTAGCGGGGCATCGTGGCGGTGGCTGGCAGCGGGGCTGACAGTGGGGCAGTGGGTTAGTGGGGCAGCGGGGCAGTGAGGCAGTGGGGTAGCCAGGCAGCGGGGCAGCGTGGCAGCTGGGCAGTGGGGCAGTGGGGTAGCGGGGCAGCGGGACAGTGGGGCAGTGGGGTATCGGGGCAGTGGGGCAGCTGGGCAGCGGGGCACCTGGGCAGCGGGGCAGTGGGGCAGCAGGGCAGCGGTGCACAGGGGCAGTGGGGTAGCGGGGCAGTGGGGCAGAGGGGCAGTTGGGCAGCGGGGCAGTGGGGCAGCAGGGCTGTGGGGCAGCGGGGCAGAAGGGCAGCGGGGCAGTGGGATAGTGGGGCAGCGGGGCAGTGGGGCAGCGGGGCTGCGGGGCAGTGGGGCAGTGGGGCAGTGGGGCAGCGGGGCAGCGGGGCAGCGGGGCAGCGGGGCAGTGGGGCAGTGGGGCAGCGGGGCAGCGGGACAGCGGGACAGTGGGACAGTGGACTGGACTGGAATGGACTGGACTGGACTGGACTGACGTGGGTTAGCAGAATTTAACGCGAGCGGAGCCGCGGGTAAAAGCTAGTAGTTGTATAAAATTGCCACTATTTTGTATTATTATAATATAACCTTAAATATTTAATAACGAAATTCCATATTTATGTGATTCAATTCAATTCAAATAGCCTTTATTAACAAACTAGTTACCTAACTATTTACATTAAATATTATGTATTGTCGAGGAATAAAGCTCATGTCACATAGTATGAATGTATGGGAGAAGGTGATAGAGAAAAGATTGCGAGAGGAGAGTGAGATCACCCAAAACCAGATGGGATTTATGCCAGGTCGTGGGACAACGGATGCCATATTTGCACTCCGCCAAATATGCGAAAAGTATAGACGTGCGCATAAGAACTTGCACATGGTGTTCGTTGACCTAGAGAAGGCGTACGACAGAGTACCCCGCGAGGTCTTGTGGTGGGCGCTGAAAGAGAAAGGTGTGCCTGCAAAGTATGTGGAGTTAATTCGTGCTATGTACAGCCAATCTAGTATCCACGTTCGGTCGGTCGCTGGCAACACCGACGAGTTCAGTGTGGCTGTAGGCTTGTACCAAGGGTCGGCTCTAAGTCCTTACCTCTTCTTGCTGATAATGGATGCTTTGACATCAGAAATCCAGGAAGAGGCACCCTGGAGCATGCTGTTTGCTGACGACATTGTCCTTGTTGGTGAAGATGGACTTGAGGTCCAGAGTAGATTGGCAAAATGGCAACAAAATCTGGAGAACGTTGGCTTGAAAATCAGCAGAACTAAAACGGAAAACATGTTCTGCGATTTCGGCGGTCTTTCCGGTTTTGTTGCTATTGCGCTAGATGGCGTGCCCTTGCCAGTCTGCTCCGACTTTCGGTACCTCGGTTCACTTGTGCAAAGCGATGGCGAAATTAACCGGACAGTCAAGCACCGAATTAACACAGGATGGTTGAAATGGCGGCAGGTCACGGGAACTACATGTGACTCCCGAATTTCTCTTAAACTGAAGGGGAAAATCTATAAGACCATGATAAGACCTGCTGTCCTGTATGGATCGGAATGTTGGGCTACGAAAGGAATTAATGAAAGACAAGTGCATGCAGCTGAGATGAGAATGTTAAGAGGAATGTGTGGTGTAACGAGAATGGATAGGATAAGGAATGAATATGTAAGAGGGAGTCTGAAAGTAGCGCCAGTGACAGAGAAGTTAAGTAGCAACAGACTATCATGGTATGGACATGTGATGAGGAGGAATGGGGAGCATGTTACGAGGAAAGTTTTAAGTATGAATGTTGATGGCTATAAGAAAAGAGGGAGACCGAAGAAAATATGGATGGATTGTGTGAAAGATGATATGAATTGAAAGAAAGTAAACACAGAGATGACGGCTGATAGAGATTTATGGAAGAAAAAAACATGCTGCGCCGACCCCAAATAAATTGGGATAAGGGCAGGAGGATGATGAGGATGATTATGTATTGTCGACATTGGTAATCCGTTTGTTTTGCTTTCCAGCATAGGCCTCCCCCAGATCCCTGTACGTTTCTATTTATTTGATAATAACATTTAATTAAGTAGCTTTCATGCCTGATTTTGTAGGTCATGTTCAAATAAATTACCCTAGTCTAATTTCATAATTATCATAAAAAAACAAAAATATGACAAAATACTTTTCTCTTCACTGCTTATTATCAAAAATATCTAAACAAAATGTATTATTACTGAGGCGCGTGAAAATATTGCCACTAAAATATATGTTTATAATAAAATAAAGTTTAACCGGATTAAATCGCGTATATTATTTAAATTGGTTTCCCTGACATTTCGAAAGCTTTGCAGCATTTCGTGGTCGCAGGTAGACTAAGATGACAATCGTCTTTACAGATATTTCTAAAAAAAAATTTTAATCTACCGTACAATATTATTAATCAAAATCGTTTCGATGCACGCAGTACTCACTCACAATATCATTATCTTGTGTAGTGGTCGCGAAAACCTAAGAAGTTATTATATGTTTATACTTTAACAGTAAACTTGCATTACCCATAAGTTTAACACTATTATCTGATAAACATATTATTATACAAATTCACTTGTGGTCTTGAAGCGCGCAGTTTATTGAATAATAATTTATTAAAAAAATGTGGTAATTGAAGATATTATTTGGAGAAATCGTAGCCTAATAGTAGTTTTAAGAGTGCGCTGGCTGTATAAAAGGTCACTTGTGACCCACCTATGACACTCTATTCGTTATGTATGAACAATCACAAGGACTCTCAAAATCTTGATCAGCTTTAACACCACTGTTACCTCTTATATTGCTATTTTAATACTACTATACTGCTACTGAAGCTGTACAATTTGTGCCCAAATCGACTGTATAAGAGCTGTATAGCATGCTATAATACAGCTCTTATACAGTTTACTTGGAGAACTTATAG
Organism: Asteroscopus sphinx; assembly: GCA_949699075.1. Classification (NCBI taxonomy): domain Eukaryota; kingdom Metazoa; phylum Arthropoda; class Insecta; order Lepidoptera; family Noctuidae; genus Asteroscopus; species Asteroscopus sphinx. Next base: position 23,167,448 of record OX453013.1, read on the forward strand.
AATCAATATGTCCTAGTAGTCAGCTACTATAGATCCCCGCGTGCTACATGGGTGGTAGCCACAGACAAGTAAGCCTCAAGACGCCGCATAAACAAAGTTTTGCATGAGAACACAGTCGCAAAATGTTGGCGGGGACCGGGGGGCGGACGGCGCGTTATGATTGGTCAGCTCAAAAGTTCGGTGGTATGATTGGTGTCGCTCGCTGACGGAGTGAAGACCCGATTGGCGGCGAGGCGTATAATATGCAGTGCTACTGTATATGCTTGGTGACCGGGGGTGACCGGTTAATCGGTGTCCAGAGGCTTACTGGTCTGTGGTGGTAGCTAAGCAATAACCACGTGGATTGCGCGATCTACGTTTCGTTGCACATCCCTCCGTATCTCGGAGAGTACGTCAAGCTGTTCGTCTAGCTACCGATTCAGAACATTTTTGATAACAAGTTGTCGAACCACACGTTCTAAATCGGAGAGCCGGTTGCCATACGAATAGGTATACAACGTGTTACGGAGTCATTGTACACATCAGTATGAACAACTTTTACGATAGGACCAATCCTGAAATCGCGAAAATCATCATCATCATTATCATCATTTCAGCCGAAAGACGTCCACTGCTGGACATAAGCCTCCCCCAATTATCGCCACAACGACCAGTCCTGCGCCTTCCGCATCCAGCGGATTCCCGCGACCTTCACCAGGTCGTCGGTCCACCTTGTGGGGGGCCTACCCACACTGCGTCTTCCAGTACGCGGTCGCCACTCCAGAACTTTACTGCCCCATCGGCCAACATTTCTGCGAGCAATGTGCCCCGCCCACTGCCGCTTAAGCTTGGCAATTCTAAAATTGAAAATAAATCACCAAAATGTAGGGGACAACATTTTTGTTCACATAAATCGACAAAATGTATAGATCAGCTGTTATTTTTTTTTTCAGGAAATACAGGGTTGGCCCCATAGTAAAAAAAAATCATACTGATGAAGTACAGTGACCCCTTAAGAGGATTTTCAGTTATATCAATAACGCGTTGTGTATGGCAGTCGTTACGGGTAAACAGAAGCCTGAAAGTCTGACGACTACATAATACTATACAAGTACCTGGGTTCGGAGATCTGATGGCAGTCGCTCCGTGTATAATACTGAAGTTCGGTCGCATCTGTCAATCAACTCAGCCTATCGCAGTCCACTGCTGGACATAGGCCTCTCCCAAGTTGCGCCACAACACAACACTCAGTCCTCCGCCTTCCGCATCCAGTCCCCCCAGCCACGTTCTTCAGGTCGTCGGTCCAACTGGCGGGGGGGCGCCCTACGCTGCGTTTGCCGATTCTCCTCGCGGTCTCGCATCTGTGATTAGAGGTTTTAATTTTTTTATTCTTAACGGGCTTGCGTTTGACCGCCACCTCACCTGATGTTAAGCGAAGGAGCGGTCGACGATGGTTCACGCTTGCCCAGCAAAAACCTATTCACTCGAGCCTTGAAGACCAACAGATTATACTTCTCGGGAAACACTGACGCCGGCTAGGAATTCCACTCTTTAGCGGTACGCATGATAAAGCTGTTAGGTAATCTTAGGTTAGCCGAATAGGAAGCCGACCCCAATATAATTGAGAAATGGCTCTGAGATTGAAGAAGGGTAACTATAGCAGAAATATGAAGTGCCAATTACTTCATTAAAACAAATTCGCAGAGAACTTATAATTCATTGACCTACTTTTCTTTTTATCACTCGACGGATACTACTACAAAACATATACGTTTCACGCTTGTCGAGACTATCTTAATGATGTCGACTATTCGATTTAATTAAAACTTTGCAGAAGTCTAGTTCATATTTACCAGGAAATAATCACGGACGAGAAAATACATTATCCGTTCCTAGCTGTTCTATACATTTTGTCAAACGTCATCGATGACTTTGTATGAAACAGGTGTTTTTTTTTTCAAATACTAAACTACCAAATTGCTGCTTTAAATCACGTTTGCCACAGATGTGGAGACGCAATGACATAATTTGATAAAATCTCATAATGGTATTTCGTCTTAAATTTTTTGGTCTAGTCTGAACTTTATCTGAAGGGCTCGCGGCTAAGTGCTTATCGCGTGGATTGCAAGATCTGCTAGGCTGCAGTCAGTCTATCGATGGGTGACCGTTTCGTTAAACATCGAGACCTCTCCGTGCCCCGGAGAGCACGTTAAGTTGTCAGAACTGGTCCCTCGTAGGGACTTTAAGGGTGGCTCCCAGACCTCCCTTGCGGGTGGTATCACTGCTCGAGCCCCCAACGAGTGCATTTGATCCCAAATACCATAGCGCGGGCTTCGACCCCGTTTCAAATTTTTCACGAGTTACGACAGAATATGTAATTTTTGTTGTAACCACTAGCGGCAGAAGCTACGCAATATCTTCTCGTCCAAAATACCGCATGTCTCAAGACGAAAGTCTTTGACCAGTGTGTGTTGCCAGTAATTACTTACGGCACTGAAACGTGGTCGCTCACAATGGGCCAGATAAGAAAGCTCAAAGTCACTTAAAGGTCAATGAAGAGGGCTATGCTCGGAGTGTCCCTGCGTGATCGAGTCAGAAATGATGAGATTCGCAGGACAACGAAAGTGACCGACATAGCCCGAAGAATTGCCAAACTTAAGTTTCAGTGGGTGGGGCACATTACTCGCAGAACGGATGGCCGATGGGGCAATAAAGTTCTGGAGTGGCGACCGCGTACTGGAAGGCGCAGCGTGGGCAGGCCCCCCACAATGTGGACCGACGACCTGGTGAAGGTCGTGGGAATCCGCTGGATGCGGAAAGCGCAGGACTGGTCGTTGTGGCGATGCTTGGGGGAGGCCTATGTCCAGCAGTAGACGTCTTTCAACTAAAATGATGTTGATGATGATGACTAGCGGCAGAATAGCATTATTTCTTAGCTTGCCATTAGTGGCAGGATATTCCTTTTTATTAATCGACCACTGGTGGTCGACCAGACACTTCAAAAAATTTTAAGCTTAATTTTTTTTTTCAATCGATTTCATCAATAGCTGTGGACACTAATCCGCAATTACGTTAAAAAAGTTACGTTATTTAAAGTTTTATGCTGTGAGATGATGCACCTAGCACAGCACCATCATCCATCGGTCACTATTTCTACCATAAACTTATTATACTAACGTTAGTATAATTAGTTTATGATTTCTACCCTCTCTGCCTTTTGTACTAGCCAGCAGACCTCTAGACAATCAGAGCTAGCGCGAGGATTTTTTCTCCTGTACGCGTGATTTATTGTGGAATATTTTTACCAATATTTTTTTTTCATAATGTTACACACATTCTACCATATTCATATTCATTTATTTATAAAGTTAATTTACACGTCAGTAGATTCATAAGTAATAATGTTCACAATATAATCTTGTAGGAAAAAATAAAATAAAAGTCACAATAGCTAATAGATGTCAAATTCGAATGTCAAAAAATAATAAAAATTCAAAAAAATAAGCATGTCATAAATTTAAGAGATGTCATAATTAAAATAAATCAATAATATTATTACAGTATACAAATGTCTTTGATTATTATCATCTCAATTTTATAAAGTTCGCCATTAAATTACACTGATTCAATTAAAAATACAATAATTTTTTAATATTAATTTTTTAATTTAATTATTCTTGAATATGTCCAGTAATGCTGTATATACACTGACTTCCTATTTTTCCAACATTGAATATAAAACTTATTCATCCTGCAAACCACTTTATATAAACATGAGCAGGGGTAACAATAAATTGAAAATTGAAACGAAGATGAATTGCTCTAAAAAAGGGGTGTCAACTCAACATAGCGTAAAATAAAAGGGAACGTCCCTGTAAAATTGATAAACAAATTGGCGACTTAATGAGTTTTATTTGTGGTGGCATCGAGGTCCAAATTCCGGTAACCCAGTTCGGACTTGTAGTGTTGTAGACTCCAGATATATCCGCACCGGAAACAATGAATGTTAAAAAAGTGTGTGGTCAGAGGAACAAAGTTATCCTTAAAATTAATATTTTTCAGAATTGTAGATTTTTGGAAAATAAAATGATCTGCGTATTGACTAGTATTTTTTATCAAAGAAGCTTTGGCTGTAAAGGCTCTATTGCCAGCCAAAAGAGCAGAAAATATTTAAAATTTAGAAAATATTTACAATTTTAGGCATTATAACAACCAACCACACGGGCTAGTAAATAACACCAACAACCTATACCGAAAAGCCGTATGGAAAACATCAATTCATTTGATTTAGTACGGTCCGAATAATCTGGATATATTCGAATATTGAATTCTTTCGGTTAAACGAATTTTTTGGATTTCGAATAATAAATTTCACCATCCTTATTTTAAAGCGTATCTTTATCAGGCGGGCTTGCAAATGTATTCCAACAAGAACTGTGTTATGTGTTGTTTGTGTTGCAGTATTTACAAGTGGTTTCGTTGTATGGGTTCAGTGTGAAGCAGCAAGTCGTTTTTCTGACCTGAAAGTAATAAATAAATAAATAAAATTTTATTCACAAAAAGTTTTTACATATATGTGTAAAGTCTCTGACTTCTGAGCTAGGCTTTGATTATAGTCAAAGTAGCTAGGTACAAACCTGTGTTACAGAAGTCAGTGTCTTCTCCCATTAGTGAATAATAATTACAGTTTTATAAAATTAATTTGTGATGTGGACTATGTGTTATGTTTGTGTGCGTGTGTGAGGGATACTGAACGTGTGGGTGTGGTATGGGTGAGTGTGAGTATGAGTGTGGAGTGAATATACATGGGCGCTGAAAGCAACAACATTTCTGTTTGTTCATTATAGAGACTTAATAAAAGAAGAAGATGTAATATAGTTAAAGAAGTTATTGGCTTTCTTAGTAGGTACCTATATCAAATGAGACACTAAGTGTACCTGTGTTATTGTGAAGCAACAAAGTGTTTTACTGACCTGAAAGTTAATTGATGAAATTATTGGCCACCATATAATAGGTAGTACCGTAAAATGCCCTAACTTTGCCAACAAGCCCTACTTTGCCTAAGGCATTAACTTAATTTTTACACGCACTGACACTTTATAACTGAACCAAATGTTAGAGTTGTCATAGTTTTGAAAACTACCCGAGTACGGAAATCATAGCTATTATAGTTTACTCAAAAAATAACTAGGCAAAGTAGGGCTTGTGGGCCAAGTTAGGGCAGTTTACGGTACCCATCAAATGGGACGTTAATTGACCATGGATGGATCATCGTAAAATATCAAATGTTAAGAAAAAGTCAATTCATTCTTTAGTACGAGTCAGATTTTTCGAGTTGCACGGTTTCAAATATAAAACTATAAAAAGCGCACCCTAAACGGGCGAGCTTGTAAACGTTTTCCAACAAGAATGCTGTGTGTGTGTGGTGTGTTTGTGTTACAGTATGTACAACGTGTGGTTTTGTTCTGCATGATTAAGAGTTTTTGTACATATGCGTTCATCGTGAAGTTGTGAAATACAGTATAAATTTTTCATGTTCTAAGTGTAGTGCATAAAGATAAATTAATTTATCTATAGAATAGGTAATTTAAATGGAGTGTAATTATAATAAAATGATGAAGCAAATGCTTTACAGTAATTAATAGAGATCTCCAAGATCGAACGAAAATCAAGTTTTTTTCTTACTATGTCATTTTATTCCAGTGAAATTGCAGAGATTTTATCACCCATACTTGTGGAAACCGGAGTCAGTCACCAATTTTCCCTCCGCGACGTCAAGCAAAACAAATAACAAAACATCAAGAATTACTGACGCCATCATCAGCCCAAACTGACACTCGTAAGGCTGCCTTCACCCTAGCTTTGTACTGTGTTCGTACACTTTGTACTCTCCCCGGTCGGGGTAGCGAGAGGGGTGCGGGAGGGTTGCCCGGCTCCAGGGCCGTAGCTTACATAACGCCGAGAAAAGCGGATGTACAACCCCGGCTGGAATGCTGTCTCGCTCGCACTATGTTGGGGCGCGTGCAGAAGTGTATGGATTTTCTTTCGATTATTTCAGATGGAAGGAAACTGGTTGTTTTTTTACTTTGTGCTATTTTATTTTAAGCTGTAATAAAACTAAGATTACATGATTAAGTACAGCAGTTTTTTTTAAAATAATAAGTTATAGTATTCAAGATGAAATAATATAAAGTTATAATATTAAGATAGGAAGCCCATTTGGAATGGGCAAAAATCACAAGGTTTTTAGAAGATTTTAGAAGATCTAGATATCAAGACTAATTTACGACGGCACAATAATGCTTCACGTCATCGATTTTCTAAATTTAGGTACGTATGTCGTACTATATAGATAACTATGTTAGTTACAATACTTGCAAAGCGTCTACACCGTAATAAAATCAGGTGTTAATCCATCCATGATACGAAAAATACAGATTCACTTTTAAACCACAACTTGTCGAGTAACTTCCCATAATATTGAATGACACAACAGTACTTTCACTTTCGACGTAGGCGCGGCGATATTAGAATACCGATTAACAGGATTTGTAGTCTAGACAGCATTTTAATAGAGCTTGTTCAAGTGTTATTGGGTTTTTTCATCAGGAAATTCTCAGTAGCAGCCTGGAGTCTGGATTTGTGCCCGGTCAATGGCAATAGGCTCGCCCCCTATTACATGGGTCTATAACATAACTGGCGAAATGTGGGTGTACTATTACACCACTGCCTAACCCTTCGGGGAAATACAGGCGTGATGTTATGTTATGTTGTTGTTATCCAAATAAATATTTTTGTTTTTGATACTGGCCGTGTTTTTTTTATTGAACGAAAAACAATTTCATTACGGCACAAAAAAGTGAGTTCCCGCTTTTTCTGTATTGTTTTTAAGACTGTTATGTTATTAAATTCACAAATATTCGATTGAAATACCAAACCAAATCCCGATTCTGATATAAAAACAAGTCCATAAAAAATAGCAAGGAAAACTGTTTGCGTGGTACACACTGCCTTACTACGGCCCGCACATGTGCCGATTGTGCTGACATTTACGTAGTGCGCTCCGTTCCGCCGCGAAGACGCGCGTCCGTCACGCGCTTGAAAAAACAGCGTTCGAATTTCAAAATTTATTCGAATTGTGTATTTTTATTCGAAAAGAGAGGTGCCTATGTTTTTATTTTATTTGAGTGTTCAGTTTTTATTTTACGTATTTTAAAATTGGTTTTGGAATTGCGTATTTTGGATGTGAATTTGCTAAGGGTCGTTTTCCCTGGGAGAGCATTGCTATAGCAACGAATTTACGTCAAGTTCATGGGCGGCTGGTGCATTTTCGCTCGATAATGAGTAGTTTCGGGGATTGCTGAGTTTCTTTTAAGACCATCTTCGAATAAAGGTGAGGTTTCAAACTTTATTGTTATTTTAAGAATTATTGAAGAAGTAATTTGTTTAACAATGAAAGCGATTTGTGACTAATTTTATTGAATTGCATAAATGTGTTTTAACTGATAAGATAAATATGAGTAATTGAGGTGATGGGACAAATGATTTTAGATTAAAAACACGATTTATGTGTAATTGAATACCAATATCTAATAAGAAAAAATCCAATTTCTGAGTAAAGTTATTTTCTTTATGAAAATTTTATTCAGTTCCTTTCATTTTCCTTAAAAAAATAAGCTGTAAATATTACCACGTTTTATCCTTGTCTTGAGACGTGAACTAAGTTAATCAGAATGACGCATAAATAAAATTTCAAACAAGTAGGTATATTACTATACAACTTCTTGTATTATACATTTTAGAATTATACACAATTATATACTATAAAATCTATAGACAAGTCAGTTTCCCATACAGCATTAGCACAATGTCGTAATAACTTAACGCGAACTTACGTCCAGTCCTACTTACGATGTTCAATCAATATTTATCTTTATGGCGATCATAATAGAGTAGATAATATATAACAAAAGAACCGGTTTTAGAAACGCAGCGATTTTTCTTGGCGAGGTCTCATTGCGTAATGAATGAATGTTGACATTGTATGGTGCTTGTGTGATGGGAGTGGGGTACTATTGGTACTCGCAGTTTATGCGGTTCATTTATCATGGCCCCTACTACAGTACGCATAACAAGAATTTAAGTTAGAATGAAGCAGGATTTAAGCGATAAAGTGAGTTGATGTTTATCTACGCAAACGAGTTGTAGAAATATTAGATAAATATGCATAAAATAAAGGTAAAAAAAAAAATGAAGTATTCGTGATTTATATTAAAACCTTAAAGGGGCACTTATACATTAATAATTCGCTGAGTCTATGATTCATACTTAACTAATGACAATAAAATAAATATAAAATTCTAATCCACGGAACAACATCTGTGTTTTTTTACATAAATCGAACAACAAACAAACAATAGACAAACTTGGTGATAGATGTGAACTTGATTAACAAAAAAAAAATGAAAGGCATCGAGGCCTGGAGGAATTATAATACTTAGTATTACAATTTACATAAAAATTATACAAAAAACAAAGACAACAAAAGTGATAACAAAAAGACGATGGTATGACAATGAAAACCCATGGTATGGTTCAGTAGTTCCGAGTGACCCAATAAACGTGCCATGGTATAGGCCTGAATTTAAATGAGATTACGGAGACCTGTCAAAACGTACGTCAATTTCACTATGTATTTTGGAATAAATTTATGCGTATTTTGCCGGCTCTAAAATACGTAAAGTGAAATTGTGCTACAAAAATATGTGCACATCACTATTAGTCAGGTGATGGTCGAGCTTTATTTCTTGATTGATTTGATTGTATTATTCCAAGGGTGCACCATGTTGGGAAGTTCTGTAAGTTGCTGTTACATGTGATTATTAGCTGAGTTTGTACTTACGTTCTTTATGTTTATTTCTAAAGGCAATATTCTCACTTTTAAACTCTTGTTTATTTCTGACATTAACCTACATTCTCAGCCTACATTATACTCACATTATTTGAATAAATTTGATGTAATAAACAATAACCTATTTTAAAAAGAGTATATCCATGGAGATTCTTGTCGGTTCTTCTCCATAGGATCCACAATTTGGAACCGCGCAACTAGAGCCTGACGATTTAAGTGCATGTAATAAGCAAATGTAATGTAATGTATGTGTGTGTGTGTGTGTGTGTGTGTGTGTGTGTAAGGTTTATTTGAAGAATAAAACATTTGAATTTGACCTAAAATTCACTGTCTTGACAATGAGACATTTATAAAGTAGATGTTCTTAAATGATTTAAAATAAGTTTTTAAACTAATATGATCGATCACTAACAGTACATTATCAAATGTCTCGGGATATTTACAAAGTAAGCCCTTTTTATGACTTTTGTAACAGGGCCGAAATATCGGGAACTCATATAAACGGATTTAAATTTAAGCATTTCTTAGGTAATTGTAATTGTTATTGTACAGAAAAGATTAGTGGAACGAGGACATAATTAGAATAACATTCCGCTATTACTCACGGTTAATTAGGAATTTCTTCTTAGTCCGGATAATTTAATAATATCTTTCAATATCCGGGCCATGTAGATGGCTCTGATTCGGTCGACGAAAATAAATAGTGAGGTGCCTAACCCATTCCCTATCCAATTAGCGATTATTAGAGGGCGAGTTTTTAATTATTATATCTGCTTTGCGGATATTGAATGCCAATAATATATTTCACTATGCGTATCTAATGGACGACGTATGTGGTCTGGTGGTTCGAGTGTCGGACTGCTGATCACGAGGTCGTGGGTTTGATTCCCACAGGACACAAATATTTGTGTGATGAACATAAGTATTTGTGTTGGTCTGGGTGTTTCTTATGTATTATAAGTATGTATTTACAAAAAAAAGTATATAAGTATTATATCCATTGTCTAGTACCCATATCACAAGCTCTGCTTAGTTTGGGACTAGAAGGTGCCGTGTAAAAATGTCCCAAAAATATTTATTATTTATTTATTAATGTGGTATCAAATACGCAATAGATCTGTACTAGTCTCTTTTAGATTATTTTTAATGAAATGCAAGTACTTCTACTAAATCTTAATTATTAAATGTCATTGGATATTTTAATACTTAATACAGCTATTGTTTTTTTTATACCACGTGTTATTGAAATAACTGAAAACCTCTTAAGGGGTCACTCGAACTCTGACTTTTTAAATTCTAATGTGGTTCAGGGTTTGATTATCACTTTCGGTAACGGTGATGGAAAAACATCGTAAAAGAAATCTGCATACCTGAAAGGGCTCCAAAAGGGCTCACCTTAGTGGCAAGCCGATCCCTACTGGGGGTGGAAGGAGATTGCAGAGTACATCCCACGCCCCCAGCCAGGCTCGGTAGAAGACAAAGAGCGTGGTGGTTTTCATTGGTTTCTCTTGCGGAATGCGTCCATGATGATTTTAACCCTTCTGATTCCGATGCCCATGCTAAAGAACGATCTTACTAGAGAACGTTTCGCCTGTTCCATCTATCTCTACAAATATATTTCCACTGCTGGTAGGAAAAAGGATACATGAAAAAAAACTACTATCTCTACCATTGGTTTTCGAATTCAGATCAAGTGGTGTCGAGCTTCAGTTCTTCGAAACAGCATTCGATCTTCAGTGGTGTTCGCTCCAGAGTTGTGGCACCAGCGATAATCACACTTAGTACTGTCACACTCCCGTTTTTTATTTATGCTATAGGATGACGTAACCAGCTAAAGGCCCACCTGCTGCTAAGCGGTTACCTTTGCCCATAACAATTGCAATACCACATAGGCTGTTGCCTAATATATTTCAAGTCGGTTCGCCAAACTGAGACATGAAGATGAAAAGTTTCACGTGATTGTAATTTCACCGGCACCTGTACCGTTTGCACTGGAACAAAGCAGTGGACGAGCTCTTTTACCAGAAGCTCTACTACTATCTACTAGTAATGCACTCTTCTTACGTCGCTCTTGGTGATTCCTCCTGGACACAGCATGGCAGAACTGGTAGTGTTAAAAAAATAAACGTTGTCTTATTTATGTATATTTTATATGTGTCATAGGCACAGGTAGTAGGTAAGTATAGTAAATTATCATCTTAGCCATGACCCGTTCATAGTTACATAGTCACGCGGCTCAGACCTCTGTTGGTCTGTGTCACGCGTTTATAATAATTACAATAATAATTGCTTTTAAACTTATATGTAAGATAACTTTATCTATACCACAATATACTAGCTGATATCCGACCCGCGGGTTTTGACCTCTTCGCTTCCGTGATTTTGATACAAAAAATGTTTCTTCGTACAATCTTTACCACCCTTTTCAAACCCTTAGGGGACGAATTTTCAAAAATCCTTTCTTAGTGCTCACCTACGTTATCTAAGGAAATTCTGTGCAAAATTTCATCACCTTAGACCCACTGGTTTAGGCTGTGGTTTGTCTGTCAGACAGTTCTTCTCACTAGCACTCTCTGGCCAGTCTTTGAACTCTGCTGTACATTCAAGGGTCAATATAATTCAACAAAAATAATATTTATGCTGGAAAAGATACGCACAACACCAATTCCATAGTCTTCCAACTGAATTAAACTGTATTATGCATATTCAATGTAATGTATTTTAAGGTGTACACAATGATATTTTAAAAAGTACAAATATGTTGTTGCGCGTGCAATCTGAAGACTCGAAAACGTCCTGATTGGGACATTTTGCTACTAGTCTGCGTCAAACAATGCGCCGAGCGATACGTGTGACAAAAAAAAACAAAAATGCTGTCATATGTATACAGGAAGTGTACTAATTATGACGCGAAACTAGCTTAAAGTAACTATCTTACTTACATAGCACTAGTTTATTTGTATTGTGCTGCCGCTGCGTACAGGACATATTTTCGTTGGTTTTGTTAGGGTATGACATATCTATACTTTTAAATATCATTGGGTGTACAATAAAGCATATATAAATTAATAATATTATTAAATTGTTATTTTTTATTTTATAAAAATATGGTGATTTAGTTCGCCAAATCGTTTATCGAGAGGTCGTCGTTCGGGGCGAACCACTAGTTATTTATATTTATAAGACTTGCTGATAAAAAAGTAAATTTGAGGTATACCTCAAAAATTATAATTTTAAATAATAATGGAGTTGCATGTGTTACCATTTTGTCATGGTTTAACCACAGATAATATAATACTAGATTTAACTTACAATATTCGTACCAGACATGGTAACAAATAGTGCTTTGGCACTGATTGTCACAACATTAACCCCGTTACAATATAATAGAGACATAAGCTTCACATTATGTATGTGTGTCTGTCTCCTTGACCTGATTTTATAATGCAAAATGTCAATTCATACGGTAATGGATCGTTAATTAAAATAATAATTTATGTTTCATTCCTTTCATTCTATTGTTTAGGATTCATAATCACAAACGACTTTATTATTCATTTAATAAATCATAATGCAGGTATGTTACTGCCTATTATTGAATAATAATGAGCTAGCATAAAGTACATACATACATATAATCACGCCTGTTTCCAGTTGGGGTAAGCAGAGACTACAATCTTGACACACCTCTTTCGCTTCATCTACGTTTATTAACCTTGTCATGCATGCTCGTCGGTTTAGAGTACTCTTAAACTGGCCTTTTTTGAGAACGTCCAGGATTTGGTTGCGATATTTGTTTCGTCAATCTCCTTTCGTCCATCATCGCTAATATAAGTTTTGATAAAACTCCCGTTGATACACCAGAGTATCACTCTATAAAATATCATACACCATTGCATCACTCTATAAAATATCTTATTGGGTTAGATTTATATTCGTCGTCGAATCGTTTTTTTAACGCATTTGGCTTTACCTTAAAGTGTGAACAACCATATATTTTTACATACGCCACTGGAAACCGCATACGAAAAACGTACCGCAACGTGTGAACGCGCTGTAAGCTATCGGCTGACAGTTTGGTCTGTCTGCGGAGGTTCTTATTATAAATTGAGCATTAAATCGATTCGATATTTGAAAACTCTTTCTGGAATTGACAGATTCAGAACACTGCCTCTAAATATGGAGCGAATAAATTTAAGTTATCGTTTTATCATTGAGCTTGAAGCTACTAATAAAATACATATTGGGTATGGGTTCATATTAGTTTTTATAGTTATATGGGTTGAAAGAAGTTGTAGGTATAGGTAGACTTTTTTAGGTGCAAAATATTAAGTAGAGTACTCCTCAATGGATCATTTTTCATCCATGTTCGTATAAAATTGTAATGAATGAGGTAAGAAAAATCATTTCGAACAAACGGATACCGACATTTAAATACAGCGTTCAGAATATAAATGAAACGTCACGAAATTCAGGAATCAAATAAAGCGGAAGAACACGTAATGGCATCTAAATTAAATGGGGGGAATCGATTTGGACAAATGATTGACTAAATTCAATATGGCGACCGTTTAAACAGTTTCATTCTCTTTATTCAATTGTTTATTTTGAAATTTTGGGATTGGCTACACATAGTTTAATAAACCTTAGACTCACTTGATCAACGTTGATGTTTTTAGATAACCTGGGGCCATTTTTATTCGTCCGAGACCTGGGGTAGTAATGCTTGTATGGCCTCAGATAGGAATTTATTTGATAAGCCTTGGGTTATCGCTTCAGCTTGGACCAAGCTCACTAAACAAACCCTCAATTTTGTGCAAGTTGGTGTAAGTTTTATTGAACAGTTTTAAAAACAGGAACACGGCCTGTTTTTTAAAAAGATGTAGCTGACGTCACCCAAATACGGATAAAAAGTGGATGCTAAAGTCGATACCACGAGCAGTGTTCACGGTAGCTTCGTGAATAAAGCACAGTTGTATCGAAACGGGAGTCGCGGGCTCAAATCATGAGCGAATTTTTCGTTCCACAATTTATATCATTAGATTTCGCTCCACATGCGTTAAAATAATAAATAATAAAGTTTTATTGTTCCGATAGAGAAGACAATTTTCATCTGTCGATACTTTTGTTGTTTCATAATAGTATATGGGGACATATTTGAGTGCGGCATAGCTTTAACTAGACTTGAATCTTCTTCTTCTTCCTTCCCTGGTCCCATTATTTGCGGTCGGGTCTCCTCACATTTCTGCGCCAAGTTACTCTGTCTTGGGTTGTCGGTTCTGGCAATTGTGCTTGCTTGAGGTCTCTTTCTATGTTTGACCACCAGGTCATTGGCGGGCGGCTTCTACCTTTCTTCTGTTCCGGTAGTTTTAAAGCGATCTGTACCACATAACTAGACTTGAATACTTTATAAAAATTAAATCGCCAAACTACATATTCTGCACTACCTTTTTTTTGTTTTTTTGTTTTCGAGGATGAAACCTTCAAAAGGCCACTGGCCTCGTGGGGTAGAGGCTGGGGTGTGTGGGATTTTTACCGCACTAAAACCTCCCCGGTGACCATCTTCAGCGCACCCTGGGCAGTCAGCCCCGCTACCAACCTGCTGACTGGCTAATCTTTTCCCCACGGCATGAGCTGTTATCATTATGTAGCTCATGTCGACACGATAGAAGAAGAAGGTACTCAGATTAGTTTTTTCATTACTCACGACAGAATTTCAGTACTCAGATTCTCAGAACCTTCAGGAATAATATGGAATTTAACTAAGAATACAGTGTTCAGAAAATCAAGAACAAAGAAAATATTGTAATCAAACCTAAGAAGTTAGAAGTTATTATTGTAATCAACTTGGAACAAATTTCACTTCAGAGGAAGAATGGTTAAACTTGAATTTTATTTATAGCACGCTATCATCCCTCCAATGTATCGTACAGCAGTGTTTACCTAGGCATCAAACTTGGGTTTTCACGCAGCATTAATGGTAACATCAAAATCAATAAGGAAAAACTGAAAGAATACTGATTCTGTATTATCTTTTTAATTACCTATATAAATTGTGGAAAGAATATATCGCTCACGAGCAGGATTTGAACCTACGACTCCTGGCTCAGTACGCCAGTGCTTTAGCCACTAAGCTATCGTGAACACTGCTCGTGGTATCGAATTTAACTTCCACTTACTACGTCTTTGGGTGACGTGTTATCTTTTTAATTCTTATTTTAGGAGTTTTCGCTTTGGCAATTTAGCATCTACCGAAATAGGTTCATTACAAGCTCAACGCTTGCCACAACACGTTAATTTATTAGTTTTAATGAGATCGAAGCTCATTAACGGTGATAAGTGACGTGTTTACGACATGTGTCATCAGTGTGACTGGATAATATTGGCTTTTATGAATCAATAATAACCACTAACTTACCTGCGTTATGATTTGTTTATGAATAATTCCTTACCTAGATATAAGCGTAAGTTGCAGTGTTGCAATATACAGTCAGTTTGGCATATCAGTCTATGCATCAGTCAGATATCAATCCACATCATTGGTTTGATAAAAAAGGCACTAATGGAAGCATTTACTACACTCACTCGGGAGCAATGAATCCGGGTCACCAACACAATACTCATAAATAAGAACTCGAAAAAATTAAATTGACCGTTTATTAACAATAGACTATTTTTATTATAAAGAACTATTTAATCAATTTTTTATTTGATTAAGCTATCATTCTTAGTTTCCGAGATTTGCTGACCCGGATTCATTGCTCTTGAGTGTATTAATTTTGAATTATTTTCTCCAAGCGCGTACAGCATTTGCAGAATACAGAATTTTCACATTTCGCTGTTTGTTAGATACCTATTATTAATGTACATATACATTGTTACTTCCATTTGGCATAAAATAGTACACAAAATGGGGGCGCTACTTGTTATTCATCCAAAATGTTTACTATAAATCGCTTTCCTGGCAGAACTAGCTTTAATAAAAGACTATCCAAAGATAGTCTTAAAATTTAATTAAAGTTTTCACAGGCACATTTTTTGCACCCTATCCCTATCTCTTCTCGTGGGTGTCGTAAAAGGTGAGTAAGGGCTTCACCAGAGGATGGGCAGCAGCGTTCTCTGAGTATTTAACCAACCAACTGCGTTTGCCAACCCGTCTGCCAAGCGTAGCGATAATGGCATATCCCCCCCCTTTTCGGGGAGACCTATGTCCAGTAGTGGACGTCTTTCGACTGAAATTATGAGTTCCGTTTATAATTTTTTTTACCTGACTGCACTGAATGCATTCTGCTGCCTGTCAACCTTCATACAATTCCTAACAGCCTATTACCGTACACTACACAAGATAAGTGGTCCATTCTCTATAGCATTATAGCATGAACACACGATAAAAATACCAAGTAATACCAACAATAGATATTTTTTTCGTATTACTAACGGCCCGATAGCTTTATTGTGGTACTGTCATTGTCAGAAATTTTGTATTTGTACAACAAAACGTGAGATTCCATTTGCATTTACTTGGATCTTTTGTGTAAATGTACTTGTAGTATTTGTTCGTGTCCTATTCTTGTCGTAAGCCATTTTCAGTTCAGTTTTTGTATTTATTATTTATTTATTTATTTATTTATAATTTATGTACACACAATGACATATGAAAGGAGACAGCATTAAAATTATCTAGTACAAAGGTACTGCTTATTTCAAAGAAATTTATAATATAATATAATATAATTTATATTTTTTTATTTTTAATTGTAGTGAGCACAGGATCTTTGATAGAATCAAGACATAAGTGTTAGGCTGTCTGGTAGTGATGTGTCGATTTGATTATTTAGACTATTGATTAATCGATTATGCCTAACGTTAGTCAAGTTTTTTGGATGTAGTCATTAAAACGGCGTCCAAATGGATGCATAGTAAGTGAACACTGCCCACCTTTAAGTTCTTGCGTTTGACCTCCACCTCACCTGATGCGGTCAATGATGGTACACGCTTGCCTAGCAAAAACCTATTCACTCAAGCCTTGAAGACCACCAGATTATACTACACACAACTGTTCCCTACATTTTTGTTCACATAAATCGACAGAATAAAATAAATATATAAGTGTTTTTCGGTCATTTTTACACAGCACCAACCATCTAGTCCCAAACTAAGCAGAGCTTGTACTATGGGTACTAGACAATGGATATAATACTTATATACTTTATAATTTGGAAATACATACTTATAATACATAAGAAACACCCAGACAAACACGAACACTTATATTCATCACACAAATATTTGTGTCCTGTGGGAATCGAACCCACTACCTCGTGATTAGCAGTACGACACTCGAACCACTAGACCACAGACGTCGTCAAAATGAAAATCAGAATGAATGAACGAATCTAGGGAACAACAGTTATTTTTTCGCCATTTCAGTTTTAGTCCCATAGTAAAAGTTGTTCAAATTGATGAGTACAATCATCGCTCAAAGAATTGCTAATGACTTAAAACCATCCAGTATATGTACTATATACTATACTATGTACTATATTTCTTCTTACTGTTTTCGGTAACAGCGACCTTAACAAATTACTTGAGTACTAATGTATGTAGCTAGCTAGATCGAACTTGGTTTTAAAAACCCTATCGCAAGACGCGTGATAGTTATTCCGCAGAATTATAAGCGTAGGTATGTGAAGCAGGGCTTGGGTTGCTCGTAGTATCCCACTTCTTACTAATCCTATCCTACTTCCTACTAATATTATAAACGTGAAAGTTTGTGAGGATTTATGGAATTATGGGTGTTTGTTACTCTTTCACGCAAAAATTACTGTATGAATTTTAATGAAAATTGGCATACATAACCCGGATTGACATATAGGCTACTTTTTATCCGGGTAAGTTAAACAGTTCCCGAGGGATGCGCGATAAACGACATTCACGCAAGTGAAGCCGCGGGCATAGGCTAGTACCAACATAAAAAGAAACACCCCTACTTCGTCTAAGGGCTATCAAGAGAATGGACAGCCAGTATACTCCTGAGCGCAAACGTAACAACAAAGTTACCACGACCATAAACATACAGTTACCTAACCCTACAACTGCGCAATAAAGAAATCTTAATACTCACTCCAGCCCAAACGACCACTGAATCATATCTAATAGAAAGCAATGCACATTTCCCAACCCGCCACCGCCGGCAGATGGTCCACCCGGCCCGCTGCACCAATAAAAAGGTCGGGAGCGGTTAATTTTTCACACCTGCTCAACTCGGCCATTTTATTAAGATTGGTAGCAATTATACTCGGCGCCGTACGCGTTGCTCGAATTACTCGCAAATTGAGTTTAACTCTCAACACGTAGTTTCGTGTTGAGTAAAATTAAGTTTTGTTTATTAAACGTGTGTGTGAGATTGCTTTTGTTTTGTTGTTTGTGTGTTTGATGTTGGTTAAGGCTGTGTGGTTTCCGGCTTTGTCTTGTATTTAGTAGGTGTCGTTTGTACAGGTTTAAGGATTCCACTTAAGGGGAATGTAGCAGCCAAGTGGACTGGTGCCCCCATCAGTAAAAAAATATTACTCGCTGAATACATCGTTTATCGAAAATTCGTTTTAAACGATTGAAGTACATACTGTAGTTTAATCAGAAACTACTAGCTCTGTAAATTATACTTTGCTGTAGTTGTAGATAGAAGAAGTACGAAAAACGGCCACTTTTGGATTTTTTAGGATTCAATCCTACTTAAATAATAATTAGACAAACAAATACATACATTGTGGAAAGAAATCCTTTCACGAGCAGGATTCAAACCTGCAACTCCAAGCTCAGTACGCCAGTGCTTTAGCCACTAAACTACCGGTGAACACTGCCCCCGGTATCGAATTTAACATCCACTTATGTCTTTCAGTGACGTCAGCAGCATCCCATTGAGAAATAGACCGTTCCTCAACGGACCTGATTAACTTTGCAATTAATTCAAAGTCGTATAGATGTGCCTAACCTTACTAATTATTTCATTTTTTATTTAAATAAACACCCGATACGAGCAGTCTTCATGATAGCTTAGTAGCTAAAACACTGGCGCACAAGCCAGGAGTCGCAGGTTCGAACCCCGCTCTTGAGCGATTTTTTCTTTTCACGATTTTATCTTTAGATTTCGCTTCGCATGCGTAAATGCGTTAAAAAATAATAAGACCAACAGTCTGTTTGCAAGTATATTGCCAACGCGTGATGATTGTATATATATATACATTATTAAAATAAAAAAATCAGCGTACTTAGTGGTTGGGGTACAATCTCATGCAATGCAAGAGCTTTCTAATTTAATTAAAAAACTATTCTTCTGTAAATATGTGTTAAAAATCAACTGCCGTTATGACGAATCTATCACCGGAGACCTAGTTACTATGTCTGCGCCGGAGATAGAATAAAACGTCGTTTGTTTGGTACGATCGAATTTACGATCTTATATTAAGGCATTATTTTCGGTGAATCTTTATGTCAAAGGTCATATCAATAGACTGTGAAATATCAAATGTAGGTGATTCAGACGAATCAGAGTTCTATAAAATGGCCTTATAGAAAGAAAGAAAGAAAGAAAGAAACACATTTATTGGACTCAAAACCGACAAACACGCACATCGCATCATAAAGGTGCCGCTTTTACTTTAATGATGTGGAGTTATATTTCATCCTGTTGCTACGACGTCGACGATGCGTCGTCTGTAAAGAGCTGTCGCTTACGCCTTAAGGGATACTTTACTCCACGGAGGCATGAAAATTGGGAAGACGTGATTAGTATTTTTTGCATCTGTACGTGCTCGAGGCTGGTTTCAGAGCAGTGCGGAGTGGATTATGTGCGGATCCACCGCGCGGAGCTCCAGAGCGTAGCGTTAGAATATTGTTTTACAGTGACGCGGGTTGCTCCGTACGGAACACGCTCCGCGCGGATTCCATGCAAGCCAATCGCAGTCCATTAAACCAAACATTCGATTCAGAGCACTGTGGGCTCTACGCATGCGGACGGCCCACAAGCGGACGGTCAGCAGACGGATCCGCATTGCTCTGAAACCAGCCTAGCTGTACCGGAATCGCAATAACTATGATATAAAGTGTGACCAGTACCTATTATAGGTTCAATATATTGAAGACGTCTGTGGTCTAGTGGTTCGAGTGTCGGACTGCTGATCATGAGGTCGTGGGTTCGATTCCCAAAGGACAAATACTTGTGTGATGAACAATAAGTGTGTGTTGATTCTTGTGTATTATAGTATGTATTTACAAAAAAGGAAGTATCTAAGTATTAAATCCATTGTCTAGTACCCATAGCACAATCTCTGCTTAGTTTGGGACTCGATGGTGATATGTAAAATGTGCCAACACTATTTATATTTTATATTATTATTTATTAACTTTGTCATGAAAAAATATAAAACAAGGTAAAAATATCGACAGATAAAATAAGTAAAATGTCAGTCGCCTGCCTTCCGCTAGTGGAAAGCTCCAATTAAAAATTTCCCGGAAAATGTCAGTTCTATAATTGTAATACGAAATTGAAAATCTAAATGGAAAAAGTTCACGTGCAAATCTCTCGGAGCGAGGTGGAAATGATTTAATTAATCTTCCTATTGATTAAGTGAAATATTTTAAATTCAGCATAAATATATCTTTTGTTTCACTTGTATGAAGGGACCTTATGTATTATTCGCGAAGGTCCTGATTGGGGATGAATATTTAAAGTTAAGTACTCGGTTACCCAGCAAAGTTTACGGATATTAGGTAATTCTCTTTTGCGGCCGGATTTATGCCCTCTGTGGATGTGATTATTAGCACACAAAGGGAAAAAAAACATTAATTGCATTCCATTAACAATGCAATAAATGTTTTTTTCCCCTTTTTTAATTCATAATAGGCTTGTGTTTGACCACTACCTAACCTAAGCTATGGTGCGGTCGAGGAGATAATATTTTTAGGAGATTCAAATAATGTGTCGTTTTTAGTGCTTTTATGGCATTTATTGACATCTGACTGACTTTCCGATTCCGCGTGCAATGAACATGACGAAGAATTGAAAGAATACTTATTTTCTGTATATTATTATATCATTTATTCACTTCATATACTTATTCATTACATTTTTAAATATTTTATAAAACTAAAACACAAAACATTTAAAAATATAAAAAATAGTAGCCCACCGGCATCGGGAACAAGGTTCAAGCTACCGGCGGTCAAGGCCTCAGAGAGAGGAACTTCCTCACGATACGCGCCGTGTCAAGAAGTACCGCTTTCTGCATCAAGCCCTATTATTATTATTGCTATTGGGTTTTGTCATTAGGAAATTCTCAGTAGCAGCCCGGAGTCTGGATTTGTGCCCGGTCAATGGCAATAGGCTCGCCCCCTATTACATGGGACTATAACATAACTGGCGAAATGTGGGTGTACTTATTACACCTCTGCCTCTCTCTCTTGCCCTTCGGGGAAATACAGGCGTGATGTTATGTTATGTTATGTTATTATTATTTATTTATTTCGAGTAAACAGGACTCTTATAGTTCGTAACATTATTTACTTAAGAACTATGTTAATAGGTAATATTAAAATACAATTCAAAATGATAATTATACAATTAAATTCAAATTAAAATAAAATTATTAATCAATAATAATATTTAAAAAAAAAAAAACACCGTTCCTGAATTCCAGCAGAAATTCTGGAACAACGGTTCAGAAGACAACAATCTAATCTGCTTGAGATCATGCCCAGGATGTTATTCGAGCTGGCCCACACCCGGCCCATCAGGGATGCACATCTTTTTCGCATTGTTGCAAAGAAGCAACCTACATGCATTTTGGCAAACATCCCTGATACGCTACAGAAACGAGGCAGCCTCATCAGCTCCCTGAAGGCATTATCACTATCCAATTTAACAATACCTTTAGGGCGCTGTTGCGTCTTCCACGCTTCTGCAGTGCCTCAAATATGTTTGCTGAGGCACGTACCCGCACACGTGCACGTAGTTTTGATGCTATCTGGCGTAAAAAGGCAGCTTCACTGCTAAGCAGAATCCGTGGAAGCAGTAAAAGCTTCCTGAACATGATAAGTAATAGGTTTGAGAGCCCTCTGTTGTGGAATCTCATCCAGAGGACTGTCACTCGTAGTTATTAAATACTAAAATAGTTTTAAGTTCTTACTAACAATATAATTGTACATGTCTTCTATATAAGTCATATATGCTGCCACACTATTTTCTTTTGTGTACAATAAAGAGTATTTGTATTGTATAATTATGTAATGGATCTGCTGCCGAATTGCGTAACTCACTCGCAATCGCAATCATCTGGATTCCAATGTTCATTGCGCCGTATGTTTTAACAAACCTTGTAATCGGCAACTACGTACTACGTAATGAATGTTGCTTTAATTTCAAAATGAAAGCTAATGTGAGCAGCAAGCCAAAGTGAATGCATTACACAATTATCCGAATAAAGCATTACATTTTTATTATACTTATATTATACTGGACGCGAAGGGCGCTGTACGACTTTTGCGTATAATTTCCCCACAGGCTACTGTAGTACCATTTTCTTTATGACGGCCCAATCTGATGGAGATACAAATTTTTTTGTACAACAAGTCCAAAAACGTTACTCTTATTTTTTCACAAAGATGGAAATGCAACTTGGATCATTATGGTTTTACCATCATCAACATAATTATTAACATGGACCTCACAATGTTTATAGATAACGAAGAGAAAATGAGAAGATCTATGGGATATTATGCAGATGTGTAGAGGTCGTTTGAACTGAAATGATCCGCCCATCCGTACATTCGCCTACTATGGAAATTTTCCATGAAGAGGGGGCGTCATTTTAGTTCAACTCAGCCATCTACATAAAATTCATAACATTACATTTCGGCAATAAGCTCTGATATTGGCATAACAATATTTTTATTACATTTGTGTCGCCATTTTCCTCGACAACCATTGTAGCTTTATTTATAACTTACGAATAAAAGCATAACTAAAACATCATCATCATCAACCCATTACTGTCCTACTGCCATGAACGGGCCTCTTCTTAAAATGAGAAGGTTTCTGGCCTCACCACGGAAGGGTCCACCACGCTGGCCTAGAGCGGGTTCGCGGATTATACACACTATCGAGAACAGTATGGAGCACTCTCAGGTGTGCAGGTTTCCTCAAGATGATTTCCTTCACCGTTAAAGCAAGTGATAATCAAATTCTAATCTGCATATCCTTCTTCTAGAACGTTTTTATTAACTTAATAAATGAATCTTTGCTTACATCCCTCATTATGTTGGAGACTGTCGCGGCTTATAGTCACGGGGCTTCCACAGTTTCCCTAAACTTCCTCAATCTTTGTAATTTAAAAGAAAGTTGTTAAAAGAAGATATATTAAGACTGGTGACAAAGTTGGACGGAAAGGATTCATTCTGTATAAAAGTAAGTCGAGACTTGGAAATATATTTTTCCGTATAGCCATTTTTCTTCGTGGTCTGCCTCGAGCAACGGCTCCACATATGCCTTGCTTCTTTGGTCAAAACTGAATCATTTTATTTATTATCGTTAATTCTGTTACCAATAATATTACTGGTATTATTTTTATTGCCAAATTGCGGCATTTTTATATTCCTAATGGGTTTGCGTTTGACCACCACCTTGGTACATGCTTACCAAGCAAAAACCTATTCACTCGAGCTTTGAAGACCACCAGACTCATAATAGACTCGTACACTTATTTTAAAACCTGTGACAGTAGTCTATTGAACGGTCTATTGTTCAAAGCTATGGGTTCTTTGCTTAGTTGTTGATACAAGAGATTCACCTACATTGATCTATATCATAGGAATCAGCCATTAGAGGTCAATTTAGTCTACGATTTGTATGTAGGTTCTTTCATCGTAGAATTTAGTCCAGTCCAGTACTGACATCTAAATTTTTCATTAGTAATCCCTAGGTCTTTCTATAACCAGAATATCACGATAATATATAGCACTCAAAAAATTTTTTAGTTATAAAGAGTTCTAACCAGAAAGGCTAATTAATTCAAAGAAATATAATATATTCAGATCTGCGACTCTCGCTTTCTCCAACAACATACCAATATATCCATCTAAATAAGGTTGACACACATTACATGCGTAGCTGACTCACGTAAAGAACATGAAAATACTACGTAGCATCAAAACCTAGATAAAATGAACCCTAAGTTCATGGTCATAAGAGCTACAACTGCAGCTATAGTTTCTACAAATACCAAAGGCTGGTCGACCTTAACGGATCTTACGTAATCGTACGTTCTAAGCAAACAGGTTATATATGCACTGGTAAAGAAGAATCAAATATTTTGTTTTTTTTTGGTGTTGAGGTAGGCTGTATCAGTTCTTGGTTTGGTTCAAATAAAGGCTTATATAATTGTCTGCGAAAGTGCAAAACATTTGAAGACAAAGTAAGGAACAGGACAAAGTGGAGAGAGAAGACTTGGGCTAGGAAGAGAGAGTATGTAATAAATTGTATAGAAAACACCTTTTTATTTAGGTAGTTAATTTTCTGCCTTTATTGAATCAGAAATTACTCACTAGGTAGGTATTAGGTACAATTTTTTTTAATATTCTAGTAAGCCATTGTATTTTTAACTCCGAGAAAAATTGTTCCGAAGGATTGGATTGAACCATCGTATAACTTTTCATATTTTAGAAATATCTGGTTCCGTAGAATGACGTCGTTTCATATTTAAATAATTTAGAAAATTTGCGTTAGAGACTGGAAGCCGACCCGAACTAAAGTTGGGAAACGGGTAAGAGAAAGACAGAAAGAAGGAAAATAGTTATTTGATACGAACAGTCATACAAGACTGAAAGCAAGTTTATAATAATTTTAAGAAAAAGGTTTTTTATTTACCACTAAATTATTGTATTGTCATCCAGTTTTAAACTATATGTTTAAAGTTTCAAATGTATAGCTTATCGAGAAGTTAGTTTAAAATCGATTGCAAAATTTGTACCGAACAGACACGAATGAAAGCGTAATAAAAACGTGGATAAAAGAGTGGCAATAAAAACGTGGTAACGTGGTAAAAATAAAGGATAGTTATAGCTGCCCAATGATATTCAAAAGTATAGATATGTCATACCTTAAAAAAACCAATGAAAAATATGTTCCGCAGCGGCGGCGGCACAATACACATTTAAACTAGTACAAAGTAAGAAAGTTAGATACTTTAAGTTAGTTTCGCGTCATAATTAGTACACATTCTGTCCACAGATGACGGCATATTTGTTTTTTCATTTTGTCAGACGTCACGCTCGGTGCCTTGCTTGACGCAGACTAGTAGCAAAACGTCCCAATTAGGACGTTTTCGTGACATCAGATTGCGCGCGCATCATCATATCTGTACTTTAAAAAATATCATTGCATCTGACATTGACAGTCATGTGACATTTGTCTCATAATGTGTGCTCAGCATGGAATTGTTAAGTACTACGTACATACATCTAAGTACTTATTAATTATATGCGTAAGTACTTATTAATTCTATGGTGCTCACCATATTGCCAGGTAAGAGAAAAAAGGTGTATTTAACACTATTATAAACTTAAAGCTCCTGTACTATGTTATTGATGATAGAAATCTTGTTAATATCCATGTAAGAAGGGTTCAATTTCGTAAGGCTCTCGTCCCAAAGGGATTGTCAACTCCGACCCTTACCGTTTCGCAATCAACAATCTTTTAGATCTTATTATGTTTCGTAAACCTGTTTATTGGATGTATTAGAAAAACTTGATATTGATGAAAGTTGTGAAAATGGTTACTGGTGTCATCATTTTTATTTTTAGTATGATAGTATTGTGCTTGGTTACTTCTGATGTTATTATTGGGAGCTTCTTGTGTAGTGCGCTATGAATGATGATAATCGAATCCACGAAGAGGCTTGAGCCCAGTAGAGGGACAGTAATGCGATAGTAATGGGCTGGTTCTGTATTCGTGTCTAATTGTTAATATACAAAAGACTTTGCCCGCGGCTTGATCCGCATACTGAAATAAAATATAGCCCATGTTACTTCTGGATAAAGTAGAATCGGTTCAGTGGTTTTAGAGTTTATCGATTACAAACAAACAAACAATCACAACCAATTTATACTCATTATAATATTAGTATAGGTTAAAATTATCATTAAACGCCCATATTTTTATTAATTAATTAAGTCAGTCTTGATGTTTTCATTTAACAGAAATTACTATCAAATGAGACTTTCCATCTTCATGTATAAGTTAAGGCAACAGTCTAGGTAGTATTGCAGTTGTTATGGGCAAAGGTTAACCGCTTAACATCAGGTGGGCCTTTTAAGGTCGTTTCACCATCCTATACAAAAAAGAGAAAAAAAAATAGAAATCATAATTTTGTACAATTGGCAATAGAACACAAAAAATCTTATAACTCCATTGTGTCTCATCATCATCATCATTTCAGCCAAAAGACGTCCACTGCTGGACATAGGCCTCCCCCAAGCATCGCCACAACGACCGGTCTTGTGCTTTCTGCATCCAGCGGATACCCGCGACCTACAATAGGTCGTCGGTCCAGGTTCTGTCCAAGTTCATATTATTACTTTGCGAAATTGCACTTTGCAATTTCTTCCAGCTCTTTTTCGGGGGTGTCCTGTCCACACCATGATAGTGCCTTTTGTACAATGTGATTAGTGCCTTATTTTTACCTTGATAAGTTTAAGGACCATCGTGCGTCATCGTATAAATACCAAGACGTAAATTGTTACATCGCCTGTGGCCACCCTTGACATTGTTTTGAGTTCGCGGTCATTCTTTGAACAAAAACTGGGGGTGGAAATAATGGCGGAGATTTTGTGATGGTTTACGCCACCCACAAAAACTCGCAGCAAAAATCCGATTCATTCCATTCAAATGATTTCAACAAGAAACCCAACAACCAACAAAAGAAAATCCAAATTGGAATGAAACAATAAACGCGAAGTTCATAAGGAGAAAAAGTAAAAAGTTTAAAAATAAACGAATCCTAAAGAAAAGTTGGAATTGTTCGCTCTTGAATAAATTCTCCGTAATGTGTGGAGTTGAAAACCGTGAGAGTTTTCGTTAAATTTATGTTTATTTAGAACTCGGTATTCGGTATTTTTGTTTGGGGCTATTAATTTGGTGGTTCCTGTGGTTGAAATGGTTATGCGTTTGTTTTTGTTAATGTTAGGTCTGTAATCTTAGGCGCCAACAACAATTTTATCATACCAATTCAGGATCTGTTGAGTCTGAATAACGATGTAGCCAACTAACCATATGTAATAAATTATACTGTGACTATTGCAAGATTTTAAAATTCGGTCGGTTTTTTATTTCCGTTTTAAACAACAAAAAACAATACTGGTTACCGATCACGTAACAAAGTACAAAAGAAGAGAAGATGACATGATTGCATTACGTAAAAAAAACTGTTATTTGTAATGCTCTGAAATTCACAGTGGATGCAATACCAATGTGAATTTTAGAGCATTACAAAGTCATCGATTTCGCACAAAATAATGTATGGAACCGCTGAGGTAATAATATGTAATGCTCTGAACTTCTCAGTGGATGCAGTAGGTACCACTGTGAATTTCAGAGCATTTCAAATTCATCGATGTAATATTACCTCATTCGCAAAGCTGTTTTTCTTCGTGATTTTAGGGTTGCTCCCATAGTAAAAAGTTGTACATGATGAGTACAAATCAATCCTTTAATGAACCTCAGCTAATAACTCCTCACTCCTCCTTACTCCTTATATGTATAGTCACAGATAATATAATACTAGTATAGTATATACCTATTTATAATAATCTAAATTGCGCAAGACAGCTCCGACGAAGTTTCGTGTCGTCGAGTAATTCACACTTAAGCAATGTACATTTACTATTCTACGTAAGATTAATTAGACGAGTATCTTGATAATCCTCATCGCGACAACACAAACTTTACTAAAGCCCTACAATGTAACTGTAAGCACAAAATAGATATAGTACTGTAAGTTTAGACAGCTAATGAATATACAAAGCCAGACTAACGAATAGTGGTGCCACACCACGCCTAGACCATCCAACTAATTGAATTACAAGGAAACCACCTAATGCGTCATGTTTTGTAACTATGAATCATCTAATTGGTGCTGTGTGGTTGACAATCTACACGTGTATGTTTCATAACATACCTCCATAGGTATTTAAAGAAACCACTGAAGTTCTGGGAGTTATTGAAAGTGACATATATCCCGTAATGGGATAAAAACTTGTAATATACATATTAGACCATTGCTGGACATAGGCCTCTCGCGCCACTGACATCGATCCTCGGCCACTCGCATCTAGCTAGTACCAGCCACCTTGCCAATATCCAATATTCTTGCTCCATCGATTCTGAGGTCATCCAACCCCATGGTAGCCGATTCGCAGTCCCTACTAAAGAACATATCTGCCCCTTTGGTTATCGGTTCTATGGCTAATATGGTCGACTCACTGCCACTTTTGCCTTGCAATAACTTATTAACTACTTATTTTTCATCATCATCCTTTTTTTTACGTGAGGAATTCCTCATCGACGTACTCCGACCAGGGATACCGGAGCCAGTGTCGGACTCTTACCGACTAAATCCACCACGGTGTTCCTGTAACTTTCCCTACCTTCGGCCGGGGGCGTGGGATACGTTCTTCCTACTTTCTCCTAGTAGGAACTACAGCGTGTGTACACGAGGATCTCTCTCTCTGCTGATCACGAGGTCGTGGATTCGATTCCCACAGGACACAAATATTTGTGTGATGTAAATAAGTGTTTGTGTTGGTCTAGGTGTTTCTTAAGTACGTATTTACAAAAAAAAAAAAATACAAGTATTATATCCAATGTCGTGCCCATAGTACTAGCTCTGCTTAGTTTGGGACTAGATGGTGTTGTGTAAAAATGTCCCAAAAGTATTTATTTATTTATTTACAACTTTGTCGATTCATATGAACAAAAATGTAGGGATCAGCTGATATTTTTTTTGGGATTTCAGGTTTAGTCCAAAAAAGAAAAGTTGTTCATACTGATGAGTACAATGACCCCTTAAGACGTTTTCAGTTATTTCAATAACACGTTGTATATACCAGTTAATAATTCGTGAAAATGTTTATTAAACTAGTTAGACTAAACCACAGATAATATAATACTATCATCATCATCATCATTTCAGCCGAAAGACGTCCACTGCTGGACATAGGCCTCCCCCAAGCATCGCCACAACGACCGGTCCTGTGCCTTCCGCATCCAGCATAAAATACAATACTAGTACTAAACTATCGTTTGAAGCCAAGCCATCCCGCCTGCCAAGCGTGGCAATTATCCCCTCCCCTTTGGGGGAGGGGGAGGAGAAAATGAAAAGAAGTGGGGCCTTCAAACGTAAAATTAGGCAAACGTTCCACTCATTGAAAAGTGAGCCGATAACTTCTTCGTTTTCTGATCCCCCCAAAAATTACGTACAAGAACGAATGATTGTTTCAGAAAATAGTTCCGTACATTCTTAAACTTATTTTAATTTTAAAGATTATTTTGAATAGCAGAAATGGGCGATAGATTTTAATATTTCTCATTGGGAATGGCTTCACCATTAAGTCTTTGAGCACAATCTTAAATAAAAGACTTCCCAATATAGTTCATAAAGATCCCAGAACGCTTCTTAAAACGAATAAGGTCAATGTACCACTATTTAATGTGGACGCAGGCATAATGGCGTATCAGCACCACTAAGAGAAATACTGGAAAACATTTCTGGTTTACCGGATAATCTTACACTGACATTTAATATTGATGGACTTCCTCTTTATAATAGCTCATGACAGCAAGTATGGCCTATACTTTGTCACATTTTTGAAAAATAAGATATTCCACCATTTGCTGTCGATATTTCCACAGGAAAAGGCAAACCTAGTGTTCTAAACACTTACTTACTTATATAATTTCGTAGCAGAAATGAAAGGACTTCTCAAATAACCAAATACTTAGTTGAAACAATTTCTGTGAATATAACTATTTCGGTGGAAATATTTTAATATTTGGTAATCTCTTAGGAAATTGTAGCGATGCGTTTGAAAAGCCTATTAAATCTTCAATTTTGAATACTTATAAGTATGATACTAATACTGTTACTAAATCAGAGTTATCATATAAAATATCAGGGGGCCTAGTACGAGTTTGACACTTACGAATACTTTCAAAGTATTCGTCGACTTTCATTAATAAATCTGTAGTTCCTCCTCGTATCCGCCAGGGGCGCTACTGATTTAGGAATGAAAGTCGACGAAAGTATTCGTAAGTGTGAAACTCGTACTAGGCCCACAGATGTTAAAACATCATGTTGGTTAGCGTTGCTTACAATGAGTATATATAGATAGATAGATAGATAGAATATACTTTATTGTACACCATGAAAATAGTAGTAAACAGGAACAACGTACAAATTATGGGTACATGGGCGGTCTTATCGCTAAAAGCGATATCTATATATATTTTTTATACCTTTAATTCACACATTGTAATCGTAAAAAAATAAAGATTTAAAGTAGCAAATTGTTTTTTATTGACCAGAAAAATCACAGTACAGTCAAATAATACACTACTTTTAGTGTCGACAACTTACAACAGTCTGTTTATCAATTATTATTAATGAACACTAAGCTTAACATAATCTAATAAAAATGTGGGTACAAATATGGCACATTCGGTTATAAAATTATCAACAACAGTCTGTTTATCGCTTATCATTTATAAACACTTATCTTAATATAATCTAACAAAAATGTAGGTACTAATATGGCACATTCGGTTAAAAATGATCGTCAATAAACACTTATTATTAATGAACACTAAGCTTAACATAAACTATGACATTTGAGGCCAATTCTAACTTCTGTTATTGTCGCGGTCTGGTATACATGTAACATAAATTGAGGATTCATTGACGCTTGTGGATTGAGGTTCATCTTGTCATATTCCTAAAATAAAATAAAAAATGTTTTACAAACCATTGAAAGCCCTCAAAAAAGATCGCAAGATCGAGGAAAGTGGAGAGTTCTCGTTTCGGAGGCCATGACTCACTTTGAGTCACTGAGCCAGAGGAGTAAGTAGTAAAAAAGATCAGTTGAGTATAGTTTGGTAATTGGGACACTAAATATGTTTTTAGTATACATTTTAAAAACTCTTACATCTTACATTTACTGACATTTGTTTACATCTTATGTAAGTATTGATTAGGGAACCCTAAAGTCGACTGAATATGGCCGGCATCGTGGTCTCAAGGAAAAGTCTACGCGACGTTTTTGTTGAATTAGTGTAATATAGAGGTCGCTATAAAACGTAAACAAGATGGTTGGAGGTTTATTATGAAAACGTATTTTGGATAATTAACTAAAACCAATGAAATACAAAAAAATAGGGGAGGGCGTAAAAAAATTCACATAAACACATATGTACATTGTCATAAAACTAAATTTCCCCGAAAAAATAACACAACTATTATAATATCACACATTTAAATAATGTAAAGTAAATATATTTTGTAATCATGGAAGTTAACTTCACTTACCTTTTTATGATGTTTTTTTAAACACACACCAACGGCGAGCACAATTTTTACACGCGAATAAAAATGGTTGTCGTTGAGTCGTTGTTTGACACTAACACAACGCTTCAGTCATTTGACAACGTCGATATAACTGCTATATGACATAAGCGGTCACTTAAGGGTCTCATCACAACCAGTATTACTTTTATTAACCTGTATATAACGTTCAGCGGTCACTGACTGACTTCTATGTAACTACTAACCGATGATATTGTCGTATAATTTGGGCCTTTTTCGGGTTTTATAAATGTTTATATTTACGCTTATATGACCAATCTTAAACGATTAACTGAAAATGTATAACGTTAACTTGACTATTATAAAACATAAATTTGTTAGTTGGGATGTATCTGTCAATAGTTTGTCATGTTACGTAAACCGTGAGTCAACCAAGGTGCTAATTGACGTCCTAGTTATACTTTATGATTAATTGCCTTACTAGTCGTATCTCAAGGTCTAATAGAGATGTAAAGATTTATACCGAATTAGGAATATAGATACATACATAAAAACCACGCCTGTATTCCCCGAAGGGGTACGGAGAGATGTACAGTACACCTACATTTCACCAGTTATGTTATGAAGTCCCATGTAATAGTGGGCGAGCCTATTGCCACTAGCCAGGCACAAATCCAGATTCCAGGCTGCTACTAAGAATTTCCTGATGAAAAACTCCAATAACACTGCCTGACCCGGGAATCGAACCCAGGACCCCACGCTCACCAATTGCGCTTGCGACCACTAAACCAATGAGGCAGTCAAGGTAAGAATAAAATTTCAACGAAAATAGGTTTATGTCCAGCGGTTCTTTAGAGCTGACTGGCGATTATGGCGATGAAGTCAGCAAAGGATTTTTATGATAAAAACCAGACAAGTTCAAGTCTGACTCGCATAGTAAATGTTCCGTACCATCCATTCTTGTATAGCGGCGTAAATGTAAAATAAAATGTAATGTAAATTAAATGTAATGTATAAATATATGTAAATGTAATGAAATGTAAAATGTAGTAAGTACAAATGCTTCTGAAGAGGAGTACATTCGGATAATACATATCTCGCGACCTAAAGCCACCGGGGCCGGGCCAGCCTGACGCACGTGGCACCTTTTGGGCTTACAATTTTTATTATTTTTAATACTCACCATGATAAAGACCATAGGAACAAGCTTTTACATCAGTGAAGGCAAGTTCACTGATTTACATGCACTATCAAAAAGTTAAGAATCTATTTGCACGGTTCCAAAAAGTTGGTCCTATGGAGAAGAGTTGGTAAGAAACTCCACGGATATTTCTTTTCATGTAATAAATGGTACAATGATTTGTTACATGATATGGAAAGAATTGTATGAGAACAATGTAGGTTAATGAGTGAGACACATTCAATAAAGTAAACTAATTAATAATGATATTAGTGTTTAACACGACCAGAGAGAGATCAGGCGCAGAACCGACGGCTTGACGTGCTCTCCGAAGCACCCCCGTATAGTACCGTCAACTTTCTGACTCCGGGCTGCTAATAATTATAAAATGGATGTAGATAACCTAATGTTAAAAATGAATTATTAGATTCGAAAATATATGAAACGTATGTATACCTAGTGCTGTGTTAGACTACCTATATCCAACAATGTTTGCATGTCTTATTTTGGGCGGAATATCATGTACCAATACAATGGACTGGACAGGGTATCAACGTTAACGGCGAGAACATCTCATATCTCCGCTTTGCCGATGACATCGTTGTAATGGCTGAGTCGCTGGAACAACTGGGCGAAATGCTGCACAGCTTAAACGGAGCCTCTCGGCGTGTCGATCTCGGCATGAATCTGGACAAGACTAAAGTCATGTTCAATAGGCATGTCATGCCGAGTCCGATATTCGTCGAAGGGTCGGCACTCGAAGTTGTAACGGAGTACGTCTACCTAGGGCAGATAATTCAGCTTGGTAGGCACAACTTCGAGAAAGAAGCCGACAGAAGGATCCGTTTGGGATGGGCAGCATTTGGTAAACTTCTCCGAGTCTTCTCGTTGCTTATACCGCAAAGTTTGAAGACAAAGGTCTTCAACCAGTGCGTCCTGCCTGTCATGACTTATGGCGCCGAGACGTGGACACTGACAGTTGGGCTAGTCCACAAATTTAAAGTCGCTCAGCGAGCTATGCTTGGAGTTTCTTTGAAGGATAAAATCCGAAACGAGATTATTCGGAGAAGAACCGGAGTGACCGACATAGCTTGTAGGATCAGTAAGCTGAAGTGGCAGTGGGCTAGCCATGTCTGTCGAAGGACCGATGGTCGCTGGAGCAGACGAGTCCTTGAGTGGAGACCGCGAATCGGCAAACGCAGCGTAGGGCGCCCCTCTGCCAGGTGGACCGACGACCTGAAAAACGTGGCTGGGGGGGACTGGATGCGGAAGGCAGAGGACCGAGTGTTGTGGCGCAACTTGGGAGAGGCCTATGTCCAGCAGTGGACTGCGATAGGCTGAGTTGATGATGATGATGATGAATACAATTACGTTTTTACCATCTATGTATCAATATTCACGTAAATAAAGAGTTGAATTGAATCTAATTGAATACGGGCCTTTAGCTCGTTTCGCCATCCTATACTATATATAAAAAATGATAAAAAAACTGACAAATTTTCTTGAGAGAAACATTTCAATAACACTTTTTGCCCGACCCGGGAATTGAACCCAGGACCCTACGCTAATCAGTTACGTTTGCGACCACTATACCAATGAGGCAGTCAATAAGACCAATAAGCTAACTAGGTAAATCGATTCAACTATGTATGACAACAATGCTATTGACGTAACAATACAACACAGTTAGGTCCATGTTAAACTGGAGCCTTCACTCGACAGGCACACAATAGGCACACACATTACTACTACAAACATCAACTGAGCGTATTCCAATTTAAATTGTGTATACGGCATACCCTATACATTTTTTATGAGCCTAACTGCGAAGGAAAACGTTAGGACTTGTGCGGTTCTTCGTACAACAATGAAAAATTCAGACATAAGTATATACAGCAAAAACTATTGGTGCAAAGACTGTATTTTTATTTTCAATATTATTTTTAGAACTATAAAAGACTAGAAGGTGCCCGTGGCTTCATCCACGTGGATGTCGTTTGTCGTGTATCCCATCGTAAGCTCTTACAGCGTGAAAAAGAAGGAAACTCACAAACTTTCGCATTTATCATATTAGAAGTACGTTTATGAAAAGACACCCTGGTACATATTATGCCGAGTGGTCGTCTTCAAATAATTTCTTATTCGTTTATCGCACATCCCTTGGGAACAATTAATCTTTCCGGGATAAAAGTACCCTATATGTACATTTATGACAACCTGGTACATAATTATTATGCAAAGTGAGTGTCGTCAATAATTTCTTTATCGTTTATCGCGCATCCCTCGGGAACTTTTTATCGTCCCGGGATCGAAAGTAGCCTCCAGGTCCTAGGCTACCGTTTTGCCAAATTTCATTCCGATGGATTCAGA
Organism: Asteroscopus sphinx; assembly: GCA_949699075.1. Classification (NCBI taxonomy): domain Eukaryota; kingdom Metazoa; phylum Arthropoda; class Insecta; order Lepidoptera; family Noctuidae; genus Asteroscopus; species Asteroscopus sphinx. Next base: position 23,202,513 of record OX453013.1, read on the forward strand.
GGTTTAGTCGGGAAAAGAAAAAAAAAAAATAAGCTTGAGCGACTTCAAAATGTTTGTATCAGATTTATATTTGGCTTACGCAAATATGATCATGTCTCCGAATTCCGCACTAAGCTCAAGTGGCTCCCTATACGTCTTCGCCGGAATACCCATATTTTATCACTTCTCTACAGTATTCTGTTTAATCCCAAGACCCCGCTTTATCTCAAAGAACGTTTCAAGTTCCTTCATGACACACATACGTGGGACACTCAGAAAGTTTTGCGAAACTAAAAAAAATTGTTCTATACGTACATATATTTTTATCAAATCTTTTCAAAGTACTTTCCACCAGCCTCTATACAAAGATTCATGCGCCTAAACCAGTTTTCAAAACACTTTTTCCAGTCCGCCGCAGACACCTCGTTTACAGCCTGCTCGAACGCAGCCAGCGCATCTTCCGGCGACGAAAATTGTATCCCTTTGAGCTGATTTTTTATTTTTGGGAATAAAAAGAAGTCACACGGTGCTAGATCAGGGCTGTAAGGAGGGTGACCCAGGAGTTTGACTGGCGTGCTGTCCAGGAAGTCCCTCGTTTTGAGTGCGGTGTGCGCAGGTGCATTGTCGTGGTGGAGCAGTAGCCCGTGGAGCCCTGTGTTTGGTCGCTTGTTGCTTATAACAGAGAAAACTTCTGGCAAACATTTGGTAGTATACCATTCGGCATTAATGCTTCTTTGATCCCGTAAGGGAATTGATACCAAGTGGCCAGTCAAATTAAAAAAGCTAGCGATCAAAATCTTACCCCCGCTTCTAGATCGCTTCACTTTGGTAGGCGTTGGCTCATTTTGAAACACCCAAACAGTCGACTGGCGCTTGGTTTCTGGGTCGTATTGATAAATCCAGGACTCATCACCTGTAACGATGTCGTAAACACGCCGAGACGAGCCTGCTTCAAATTTGTTAAGCATATCACGGCACCATTCCACCCGGGCCTGCTTCTGAGCATCGGTGAGGTTGTGCGGCACCCAGCGTGATACTATCCTCCTCACGCGAAGATGGCTGTGTAGAATCTCGTGAACGCTTCCCGATCCAATCTTCAATATGTGTTGAATCTCCTGATATGTAATTCGCCTATTGTCTTGGATTAAATTTTTCACTGCTAGCACGTTTTCTTCGGTAACAGCCGTCAAAGGGCGACCGCTTCTTTCGTCATCCCCCAAAGTTGGTCGACCGCGCTTGAATTCGTTATACCAACGATACACGGTTGCCTTGGAAGGGCCTTCATCCATGAATGCCATTTGAAGTCTATCGTACGATTCATCCGGTTTCAGGCGACACTTGAAATCGTATAAAATCATAGCTCTAAAATGTTCCCGGCGCAGATCCATATTTCAGTGAGACACAATACTTTGAATTAACTCGCAAAAAATGTGGAGGGAAATTTTGAAATTGGAACTTACTTATTTTTACTTATAAATAATCATATTTTCGAAAAACATTATAACTGGCCAGTCTCCCATATATAAAAACTTTTTTTCGCAATACTTTCTGAGGGGCCTGGTATTACTCATGCCCTTTCCATAACTAAGTATGTAAAATACTAAGAGTCTCAACATAATGTTTCGCTTTTTGTTACTAAAATGCTGCAACATGAAATATTACAACTTGCAACAAAATTAGGTACCTATATCTGTGGTCTTGGAGTTTTAACAGATAAATCAGGTTTCTTTTTTACTGGAATTATTGATATCTCACTAGACTTTGCTAGCACAGGACTGGTCGTTGTGGCGATGCTTGGGGGAGGCCTATGTCTAGTAGTGGATGTTTTTCGGCTGAAATTATGGTTATAATGATTATGATGACACTTTGCCCGTGGTTTTATATCCGCGTACTAAAATAAGTAAATATAAATAATATAGCTTATGTTATTTTTGGATAAAGTAGCTTTCTAACGGCGAAAGAATTATTAAAATCGGTTTAGTAGTTACTAAGTTTATCGATTACAAACAAATCATCATCATCATCAAATCTTTCCTCTTTATAATATTAGTATTAGTATATTTGTATTGGTATACTAGCGGACTCAGCAGACGTCGTCCTGCCGGAAAAGCAGCGCCACATATCATTAAAATCGTCCCTGCCATTTAGGAGAATATCAGTGACATACCGACAGCAACGCACCCTACCGGGTCTCAACGGGGTCAAACCATCCAGGAACCCATTGAAATATACACAGCAATATACATAGCCGTTTAGCATGAGTTAGTTTAGAAACACACGTACAGAAAATTTATATATAATTATTAATATTAGTATAAGTATAGATAGACTTCAAGTATTTTTGTGAGGCAATGATAAATGGATTCTTATTCATGAAAAATGACAGCTAACGTTTAATATCACATATTATTATGAGCATTGCCTTGTAAAATCGTTCAGACATCTTTCTCACAGAAGCTCGACTCTTTCTATTTTCGTTTTGTAGATTAAACCATCTCTAGTATGATCTATCCTGGGCCAAGCTTAACCTTATTACGTGATACAAATATCGATAGGTGATAAAGCCTAGCTTACGTGCAACGCTCGTTAGTTCTAAAGTAAAGCAATCTAAATTAAGATGGTTTAACCTTTGCGTCTGCCCCACCGTTACTGGGACCCCTATAAATTGACCCTAATTCTCCAACGGCCAGTTAAAATTAAGCTGTAGTAATGTAAAGATAATAATATTTGTACTGAATGTTTAATGTTGCAAACGGTATAGAATATTACCCAAATTTTGTTGAAATAACTCTTTGGGGGCTAAGCGTTATTTATGACATCGATAATATTGCAAAGGTTAGGCTTAAGACGCTGACACCAGCCAAATACCCCAAATAGGCTTCTTTTAAAAACATTTTTAGCTGTACCTATTCAGTTTGTGGGAGTGAAAAAAAAAATGTTAATCTTGATCGTATTTTCTGAAACTGTATTGTGCCCAAAACACGTTTTCTTGATTTTTTCTCTATAGAAAAGAATTGTAAACTAACCTCTTAAAACATGCTTTAAAGCAAACAATCTCTATTATTTACTAAATATTATAAATAAAATTAAGAAAACATTTGAGAAAGACAATAATCTAAACATTTGTTGTTTCTGTTTTTCAAATAAGCTTTTAGTTTTTTTTTTTTTTTTTAATTTTCATTCAAGTTGAGCGGTGTATCCGACGTCCCTCGACTCGTTGCCTCTCTTTCAGTTCTGTATGAAACGACAGTGACCGCAGAGGTCTGATTTTTTAGGTGTTGTCAGCCTCTTAAGTGGTGGCAATAGTAGCGAGCAATATCATTTGTGTGTTCTGTCCTCCGCTTAGGTTCTTAACATTTTACGGCAAATCCATTGAAATGAAGATATATTTCTATTTACCCCAACAAACTATACATGACAGATACACATTTCGTTAAATGAAACCAAAGCGCAAAGTATTGTGGGTTTCAGTTGCTTCTTTCTTTCGAAAAGAGACTTCATGCAATTGGTTATAAAAGCCTCTTAATAAGCCTTTCAAGTTTTACAGCCATCTCGCTCTACTTTTAGCACTTTTTTAAAGATTTCAAGAGATTTTAGATGATATTGAAAAATGCGTTCTATAAATATCCTTCAGGGTAACATTACAAATATTTGATACATTTTTTCATTATTTTATAATTTTTAACGCATTTACGCATGCGAAGCGAAATCTAAAGATTTAAATTGTGGAAAGAAAAAAAGTTTAGTGTTTTGATTTGATTGAGCCAGGAGTCGCAGGTTCAAATCCTGCTCGTGAGCGATTTTTTATTTCCACAATTTAAATCTTTATATATTTTCATCTCGTTAGGTGGAAAGAAAAAAATCTTTCTTTTTCTTTCTTTACAAAGATATATAATTTTTTTTTTTAAATATATTTGTGATGACGCTCTAAAAGATGTTTATAGAATACAATTTTCAATTTCACCTAAAATATCTTTAAATTTTCTAAAAAGGCTTGGAGCAATGGAGCGAGACGATGCAGAGAGAACGATAAAGCTACAAATCGTGTGCATTACCTACTTAAAGTTCTCGCAGCTCGTCTATTCTATACTGAGGATATCTACCGTGTGATTTAGTCAGTAGGAATCCGAGATATCCATGAGGATTTTCACTTGAAAACAAAAAAATGGTATACTGTGATACTAAAGACTTCCTCTCTGTTGGCGTTCACAATAAAAGCAAAAGAGGACCGAAGATGCGACCTTGAGGGACCCTTGACGCAAAATCACGCTACTCACGGGATAGATTTTTGTAACGAACTGATAACGCACGAATTCGAAGATAAAAGATCAAAGGTTAAAGTGACTGGTATACTAAACCAGAAATCACAGGTTTCGCTTGTTCGTGAGCGTATTTTTCTGTCCTCAATGTATAATAATATACGTTTAGTTTTCACCCCGCTTACATCTATTTTCATGGTGTACAATAAAGTATATTCTATCTATCTATCTACATTCAGGCGTTAAAAGAAAAATTCAAAGATGACAGTTGAATCATGCAATAACAGTAATAAATCCGTAATCATAAACAGTAAAAAAATTAAGAACATGAAATTCCTGTGACATTTCATAACTCATAATCAATTCAATCAAAAGCAATATTAATATCCATGTAAAGCATTTCCAAAAATATTTCGTAATTAATTTTAATAACTAGGTTTTCATTTAAAATTCAAACTTGATGCATTGACCTACGCGCCACGTTGAGTGTGAAAAAGTATAAGAATAACTTCATAATTTATGCCAGCAATAAATTCAATTTGCACTCCTGTTTCTTAAGTGAATCTGCTGCATACTTCCTCATTCTTCCTTCCGAAACAATATAATTCACACGCTTCAACGTGCCTTTTTGTATTGTAACACTTTGGCTTAAATTAGGTAGGTATTATAATTATTACATTTTTGAGTACCGTTTTTACAGCGAAGATGGAAAATGCTAAGCATTAACATACTAGCAATTATTATCTAGGTACGTATAAATGTACTATCGGTTTCATCAACATGAGTAATAACATTCCCAATTATCGACACTTTAAGGGACGAAATCAAGTATTTTTTTAAATACATTGGTTTTGTGATGATTTTTTACGTACTTGTGGTACACTATGTAACAGTTCAATGTTTATTAGATTATATTTAACCATATACCAAATTATAATTTTGCTCTTATTTTCTGAAGTTTGTTGTTTTTTCGTCGAACAATGGGGCACCGTCGGTTACTGGGGCTTTTACTATATTTAATAATTTTGATATATTTTTTCCTGTTTAATTGATCTTGAAATTAAATGAAAATACACCAATGTCCACGACTTCGCCCGCGTGTAATTAGGTTTATCACTGAAAGACGGTATCATGCATCCCTCGGGAACTTTTATCTTCTCGGGGTAAAAATGACTTTATGTTAATCCAGGTTATGGTCTGTGTGTCTCTTATCTTAATTTTTTCAGTCGTTTCAGCATGATTCAACAACAAAAAAACTAATAAATAAACAAACAAAAAAACATCTATACTTTTGTATTTGTAATATTAGTAGGATAATGCAGATTTGTATCTTTTACAAAAGGCGTTTATTTTGCCTAGTCCCTAGAGAGCCTGAGGGGATTTCTGCTACATCTCTGAATGTAATACCAACGATTTATATTTCTCTAGTACACTTCCAGACTCCATAAGCGGTAAATGTTCAAGCTTTCAACAAGAACAATAAAATCTTTGTACAAATGTTTATTTTTACGGAACTTTGGCGTTCGTATTTCATGAAAAATCAACTTGTTGGTAAGGTTATAGGTTATAGTGATGGCACAAAGCGGGAAGCGGAGATATTAAATCAAGAAGTTTTAAAACATTCTACTTCTACGGCTGACTTAACAGAAATTTTGAGTTCTGAAGTCAGGAAGAAATGAAGAATCATAATTAAAAATGTGCTCAGGTAAAGATGGTACGCCTGATAAAAAAGTTATGTTTCAAACATTACCTTAATTTTAATAAACCTATTCAATGATACCGCACACGAGGGAGTAAACGAAAAAAAACCATATGTATGGGCGCCATCCCACATAATTACGATTTTTTTTATTCTTTTAAAATTGACATCGAGAAATGTGAAAATTGAGATATGTTTGACAAATGCCGATAGATTCTGTCTGCAAACCCAGTCTTTATCTCTTCAACAGTTAACATTGAAGGTCTTTTGAGAATAAGGAAAATTGTTTGATAATTTCCACGATATTCTGGCATATTTAGATAACTATAAGTTTCTCAGCAACGGCACATTTTATGGTACCGGAAATAATGTATTCGTAGGAAACAACATTTTGTTGTACAATGAACCGGGCACTTGTGCCATATTATGCACATGTTGCAATGTTAATAACTTTAACGGTTATCTGAAGTGAATATTATTTATTTTAAACAAATAATTCAATAAAAAAGAACTTCAGTGCCTTAGGTATATTGTATTAGAAGATAAATCAACGAAAAAGCAGTTTCTTCTAACACAAGCATATTGTTGCTTAAAGGAAGACTCCTAACACTATAAAGTAATATAATAATATTTATAAGTTACTGAACTAAACTTTTTTTTTTAAATAAAATAACACGTTACAGGCTTAGACTAATTGTTCCTAGGAGTAAGCTTAATAGCCACTGCTGCCAAATTGCGTAACTCACTCGGCATCGCAATCAATAGGATTTCAATTTTCATTGCTCCGTGTGTTTTGACAATTCGTCTTATTGGCAACTATGTACCACGCAATGAATATTGTTATCATTTCAAAATGAAAGCTAATGTCAATGTCAATGCATTACACAATTACCCCACTGGTTAGGGTTAGGCAGGTCTTAGCCTCGCCGGCGAGGCTTGGCGATTAACGGCGATTCGCGAAACGCGTTACACACACACCCGATATACCGAAAGTCCGCCACTTTCGAGAAATTCATTCCTGATGTAGCAACGGCTGTTAGGGGGACATAGGAACGGCGGGGTCCACCTGCAATGCCCCAGTAAGCCGAGGTCCGAGCTCCCCCTTGGGGGACGCCCTTATGCGGTATTGCAACCGTAAGGCTAAACTCCCAAAATGAGGTGACTTTTTGAAAACATGCTGAGTCGAACACATGCTTGATGAATGTCAAATTTAGATTCATGTTTTTTTGAACTTTTATCCATCGTTTGGCTAGACAGTTACATAATTAGTTGATTTTTGTTCGATACTTTAATTTTTTGAAAATCATGCGTTTTTAGAGATTTTTCGAATATTTCTCCTTTATTATTTAACTTAGCTATATAAAATATATGCAAATAGGAAGATAATAAAGTTTATTAAATACTAGCTAGCGGAAATTTGTATAGATTGTTTAGTATTCTTGTAATAAAAAGAAAACTGTTTTAAGATTTACGACATTTACTTCCGTGGTAAAACACGCGAGAATGTTTTTCTCGAAAATGAGTTCTATTGCAACTCGCATAAAATTGACGAGAGCGGCCCGCAGTTGCGGTGTGTAAGGGGAGTGCGAGGGTGGGAATTACGTTTTGGGAGCGTCCTCTTTCGGCGAATGGAGTCCCACATGGGACTCTCCGCCACCAGCCCGGTTAAGCAGAAATGGTACCTCGGTAGCACCAGCAAGAGTCAATTCGAAAAAAAATAAAAAAAAGGTTAGACTAATGTTGGTCTGAGGTTACAAGATGGCTATTTGTCACACAACGCGATCTCTTCGAGACAACCTTTAGATGGACTGGTAGAAAGGAAACTAACAAGCTATCTCTAGTTTATTAAAGTTATTCCATGAAGTAAAATCCAATGAATGAATTATTATCAATTTCATACTGGACCTATACTGAGTCAGTTGTTACCTGTGGTGCTATAGATAATAGTGGAAAAATGTATTTGGTGAAGTCGCTACTTTACTTACAACATCGTGTCGCTGGTATAATGTTTACATGGTTCATGTTTGTACTACTCGTCATTGCTGGTAGTTGGTACTAAATGTAACACTGATTAACACCTTTGATGATCCTCCTTAAAATTGCGTCTAAATTTTCATTATGTTGATATGATGCAAATGACATAGCCAAAGTATTAACTATTGAAAAAGTTGTATAAGAAGATTGATTCTGGCAACAGCCTGCGCATATTGCCTCTTAAGGTATCAACAGTAGGTCTACTCGCGTTTTACGAACGAAAAACGAAGTACGAACTTTCGTTCCGACTGATACTTACATAATAAAGATAGACACATAAAAAAGGCACAATTAAGATAGACTACGGTTCATAGTCGTATACAATTTACCGGAGATGAGAAAAACAAACGTCAAAACACGATCATCGCATGCGATAAGGGAACGATGGTTGATCGGAGTAGCAAATTGTGCGATGAATCGTACGATTTTTCGAATATCGTCGAACGGGAGTAGACCCCTGGTTTCATCTTGATATCGTTTAGAACTTTGATTCAATTTCAAGCTTACATATCTTTGGAGCTCGATAAAACTTTAATTCTCAAATATCAACATCGTATTTACGGTTGATGAACATAGGTGACTGTTAAGCTAGGAACAAATTATAAGACGTGACTTACAGTCGCGACCGTCGGTCGCGTCTTATTAGTGTGCACAATCTTGTCAGACGCCGTGTTCAGTCGCGTCTATATTGTCTTTGGTCGCGGCACTTGGACGTTTCACCGTCTTACACGGAACCACAGACCACATAGAGATACTACGTATTGAATTGATAGCAGCATGTTATTATTATGCCAAAAGAAAATTATAAAGTTCTGACTGGTTATTTAATAACTTTTTGTACGTTAGGTTAGTCAGATGCATTAAACAATAAAATAAAGCAAAATACTGTGAAAAACATACAATATACGTCAAATCCGATGCGTCATTAGTGACAGCTGGCCGCGACTTATTGAAACATCCGGCGAGCCAGATTTTCGTCAGACGCCTGAGCGCTCAAGGTCATGTCAAGTTCACGTCCGCGACTTATTGCCGACAGTTCGCACGTGTAGGTGTAACTTCATTGACCAGATACAGCATCAGCCGCGACCGACGGTCGCGACCGTAAGTCGCGTCTTATAATTTGTTCCTAGCTTTACGAGTTTTCGAAATTTAGAAACGTAGTCGTAATTTTTTTTACAAAACATAGTCATTAATATCGAGATTCCGAATGAATACCTCTAGGACTTGTTAATAATACAAAGGTAGTGGTCCTGATGCAAAGAATGAACATCTGACAAGACGACGCAAATCTCAAGTTCTCAACCACTGCAAAATTCAGAGCAACACAAACAAACAGCACTAAACGTGCTTTCACACTCACGCGCTACACTTTGAAGAGTTTTTTTTTTTTTTTTTTTTTTTCGAATGAATTCTCGCAGTTGGGACCGAAGTCCCATTTCTGCTTAACCGGACTTAGTTGGCGGAGAGTCCCATGTGGGACTCCATTCGCCGAAGGTTTATTCCCTACTCCTAAATACTTATAGACTAAATACGCGGTATCAATACCGCGCAAGCGGGTGTCCCCCAAGGGGGGGGGCTCGAACCTCGCTGGGGAATTGCAGGGGGGCCCCACCGTTCCTATGTCCCCCTAGCAGCCGTTGCTGCATCGAATTGGTTTCTTCGAAACTAGCGGACTTTCGGTCTATCGGGTGACGTGCTAAACGCCGTTAAGCGGCAAGCCTCGCCGGCGAGGCTAAGACCTACACTTTGACGAGTAAACTACAGCTCATTAAAAGCAAAGCAAAATAATACAACGTTACTGCTATCAAGGGAACACCTCTCTTTAATGACGAAGTTAACCGTTTACTTGTCTCCACTAATTACCATCTTATAAATCATTTTTATCGCACTCCTTAAGCCATTAGACCAAATTTTGGTTAGTCTCGTTAAATTCTTCACATTTTAAGTCGCAAGCTCTGAAGAAATTGTTTTAAAATACTTTTAACAATGAGCTATGTTAATTAGGTATTATTCTTTGACAGATTTCGGTACTTTATTTCCTGTGTAATGTGATGGATGGCCGTAATTTGGGGAATGCGAGGTTTCTGCTCGTCGTTGGGAATGAAATAATCATACCTGTAATATCGGCAGTTTGTTTCCCGCCGGAATAAGAGGTTATGCTCGTGAACTTCCTGGCAGCCAGCCACTACCTAATGCATTACTGCGATTTTATAACCATAAATATTTTTGTAAAAAGGAGGAAAAGTTAGAAAGCTTAATAGATAATGTTCATATCCTATGGGCATAGCACTACTGGCTTAAATTATTTAAGTAGGTAACGCTCTATAGACATACGTGAGACACTCAGAAAGTTTTGCGAAACTAAAAAAAATTGTTCTATACGTACATATATTTTTATCAAATCTTTTCAAAGTACTTTCCACCAGCCTCTATACAAAGATTCATGCGCCTAAACCAGTTTTCAAAACACTTTTTCCAGTCCGCCGCAGACACCTCGTTTACAGCCTGCTCGAACGCAGCCAGCGCATCTTCCGGCGACGAAAATTGTATCCCTTTGAGCTGATTTTTTATTTTTGGGAATAAAAAGAAGTCACACGGTGCTAGATCAGGGCTGTAAGGAGGGTGACCCAGGAGTTTGACTGGCGTGCTGTCCAGGAAGTCCCTCGTTTTGAGTGTGGTGTGCGCAGGTGCATTGTCGTGGTGGAGCAGTAGCCCGCGGAGCCCTGTGTTTGGTCGCTTGTTGCTTATAACAGAGAAAACTTCTGGCAAACATTTGGTAGTATACCATTCGGCATTAATGCTTCTTTGATCCCGTAAGGGAATTGATACCAAGTGGCCAGTCAAATTAAAAAAGCTAGCGATCAAAATCTTACCCCCGCTTCTAGATCGCTTCACTTTGGTAGGCGTTGGCTCATTTTGAAACACCCAAACAGTCGACTGGCGCTTGGTTTCTGGGTCGTATTGATAAATCCAGGACTCATCACCTGTAACGATGTCGTAAACACGCCGAGACGAGCCTGCTTCAAATTTGTTAAGCATATCACGGCACCATTCCACCCGGGCCTGCTTCTGAGCATCGGTGAGGTTGTGCGGCACCCAGCGTGATACTATCCTCCTCACGCGAAGATGGCTGTGTAGAATCTCGTGAACGCTTCCCGATCCAATCTTCAATATGTGTTGAATCTCCTGATATGTAATTCGCCTATTGTCTTGGATTCAATTTTTCACTGCTAGCACGTTTTCTTCGGTAACAGCCGTCAAAGGGCGACCGCTTCTTTCGTCATCCCCCAAAGTTGGTCGACCGCGCTTGAATTCGTTATACCAACGATACACGGTTGCCTTGGAAGGGCCTTCGTCCATGAATGCCATTTGAAGTCTATCGTACGATTCATCCGGTTTCAGGCGACACTTGAAATCGTATAAAATCATAGCTCTAAAATGTTCCCGGCGCAGATCCATATTTCAGTGAGACACAATACTTTGAATTAACTCGCAAAAAATGTGGAGGGAAATTTTGAAATTGGAACTTACTTATTTTTACTTATAAATAATCATATTTTCGAAAAACATTATAACTGGCCAGTCTCCCATATATAAAAACTTTTTTTCGCAATACTTTCTGAGGGGCCTGGTATGTATGAAATCAATTTCGCTATGTACACTGAAAGCTTTGTTTACTCTCTTGGCCACTCAGAAACATTTGAGTAGCGTATGTGGTTTTTAAAATGTTTACTTATGTCTACTACACCACGGCTCCAAAATTTTTATGAATCTATTTTATTGTCCTATCTTATTCAATCTCAAAATATCTTAGTAAATCAATAATGATTCAGCCAGGCTTTTACCATTAATAATTAAACTTCTAAAATAATTCCTTACCCGTACTTCTAACAGACCAAAAACGGAGCTTTACTCAGGCCCCATCTTTAAATTGAATACACGTAGCTTACCGCACCATAAATAGGAACCTCAATTCGCCCATTAGAACCTAACCCCAACATCCCAAAAGGCTGAACCAGCTCTAATAGCCGTAAATTACCTCCATGTCTACACTTCTGGTAATTTCGGTCGGAGAAAATGAGCCACTGCGCCTTTCAGTTCCTCCCGTAACTAATAATGAGCCTACTGTACGAGTACGCAGAAATATTTTCTTAAAGAGAATCCCTCGTTAGAGAGCCGTACATTTTCTAGACAGTACCTAAAAGTTATGAGCTCCTGGTACGTCTAGTCAGTTTACCTATTTTCTTAGGCAGAACGGCAGAACTAAGCAGAAATTCTTGGAACACTATGAACCTATGTTCATATACTCCGCTTTTGATATTCAAAGTCATAATCCTGAATTTAAGAATTCTAGGAATATCTATACAGCTCTGAGTAGTGAAATATTATTAAGAACCTCATATCAGTAAGCAATAATAGTTGAATGGAGGATCTGTCTCCGCTGTGCATTGAAACGGATTTAAATGAATTCCGGAAAATTCAATCGAGAATAAAAATTTTCCCTTCAACGCTGCAATGTGAAGCAGTTCCTAAGTCTGCTTCAGATATTTTAATCTCCAATCGAATTAAGTATATTTAGAACGTGTAACAAACACAAGACCTCAAATACCCCAATCAGAATATTATGAATACTATCTGGTTTTTTCAAAATCACAAAATTACATGGTTACTGCAGGATGTGATGCCGTTTAGGGATTCTAGACCTTCAGGTCTAGAAAGACCAGACCATAAATAAATAATGAGTCTTTCAAGACTCATTATTTATTAATACTTAGTATCCAAAATTAAGTTTTTAAATTTTCGCGTATTGCACTCATATTGAACTATATTTAAATACGGGACTTTTCAAGCTCAATTAAATCAAAACAAAACGAACATTTTGACTAACCACGACGTTTTGGCCAAGTTGCATTGGCCGTGGTCACGAGCAGACTGAAGTATGCGGGTGTCATCATCGAGAAAACACCCGCCGCTTAAGACGATGACACCCGCATACTTCAGTCTGCACGTGGCCACGGCCAATACAACTTGGCCGAATCGTAGAGGTTACTCAAAATGTTCGTTTTATTTTGATTTCATTGTGCGCGAAAAGTCCCGTAAATATAATTAAATCCTAAATTAATATTGTAAAAAAAACCCGCGGAATACATAACTCCTCCTTTGAAGTCGGTTAAAAATGGGTAAAATGTAACATGGTATAAAAACTATAACAATCGATATATCTAGTGATTCTGAACAAACTACTTTTAGGACTTATTCTGTTACCCGTTGTTAATGTAAGAGCACCATTATTAAATTATTTTTAAACACTTTTAATTATGAATTACACGGCTTAAGGTGCAATGATGGGAAGAGTGAATATATGCTTATCAGAGGTAAGAATAAGCAACCTGAGCAAGTACCACCTGTATTTCTAAACGGAGAATCTTTGAGTCGTGTCTCCCAGTTTAAGTATTTGGGGCATATTGTTAACGAAACCCTAAATGACGACACAGATATTGAGAGGGAGCGAAGGGCATTGTCGGTGCGCGCTAATATGTTGGTGCATAGGTTTGCAAGGTGTACAGCACAGGTAAAGGTAACTTTGTTCAGAGCCTACTGTCAAAGCTTTTACACCAGCGCCCTATGGACCAACTATACGCAGCGTGCCTACAATGCCCTTAGAGTACAATACAACAATGCCTTTAGGATTCTGGTGCGGCTGCCTCGCTTTTGCAGTGCCTCGGGCATGTTTGCTGACGCGAGGGTGGATGATTTTTATGCTATAATGCGCAAAAAGTCAGCCTCACTGATTCATCGAATCCGATGCAGCCGCAATGGAATCCTAAAGATGATTGCTGAGAGACCAGAATCTGCCGTTGTAGGTAGACTCATCAGGCTTTGTTATAAATATGTATTGTGATGTGATGAATGTTTGTTTGTTTTAAATATCTGTGACTAACATAGTTTTAAGATGAATATTGTTACTAACCAAATTATGGACACTCTTAGTCTAGTCTGAAATAAATGATTTTATTTTATTTTATTTATTTTTTATTAAGCTTAAGAAGTACTATAGAGTTTCTCATCAGCTAAACTCTGTACAATAACTTTATAATCTTATGCTAAATACTGTCACATTTTGAGAGCAGGATTAGAAACGGTATATCACTAAACAAACTTACTTTGAATAGGATTTATGTCTCGATCCATGCGCAGATAAATCAACAGTATAAATTAAAGCTATCAAAACTGGATTATACTTTATACTATACCACAATTTCATAAATCTATTTTTATTGTTTTAGTGATTAATATTTATATAATGATGAGCATCCTATCACAAGAAACTTATAAATAAGCATTTTTTTAGTTTTTTTCTTTTCTTTTATCCGTATTTCAGACTCGAATGACCACTTTTTATAGCACGCTTTTATTAGGTCGACCTGTATGTAACTATGTAATGGAATCTAAGGTAACTAATTTAACCATCTTCCAAGGGTCGTAGCGTAATGAAAATTGGCAGCTGTATGTAGGTCTGATGACAATACAATAATATGGTACTGTCGAACTGATCTGATGATGGAGCCGGAAGATATGAACTGGAACTTCATGATGGAAAATCGTATCATAGCTGTTTTGGATTTCTTAGAAAAGAACTTTGAGCACGATTAGGTTTCAAGGTCTGATGATGAAGCCGGAAGATAGGCACTGGCATTCCATGATGGAATATCGTATCATAGTCGTGTTTGCACTTGTGAGAAAGGCCACGTAATGGACTTTGAACACGATCAGGTTTCAAAGTTATAAGCGTGTTTTTCTAGTGTTTTTTAAACTATTAATTTATTTACATCCAAATGTATTATGTCAATTCAATTTGTGGAGATGCTAGGCAAATGTGCCTAGCCTATCTAAGACTAAGCGTTTTAAGATGTGATATTTGTATGATATTGCCTACGACGTAAATGTATTTCTATCAATTCTGAACACATGTTGTTATCTAGATGTAAGTGTTTTTAGATGTGATGTGTATGATATTGCCTACGACGTAAATTAACCCTTCTTATCTCCTATTCCTATTACTATTGAAACTCTAGCGTGGGGATTATTTTTATGAAAAAGAAAATTGTCTCGATGCCATTCATGCGGGGACAATGCGAAAATGATGCACTTTTTCGATATTTCTATTCATCTGTGATGGTAATATTTGAAAATAACGATAAGAGATTATTGATACCACCACCATCACCACCACCACAAACCAAATTTCCAATTAATGAGGACTTTCCAGACGAAAATTCCATTAGCCGTTTTGCTTCAACGAGCGATCTATTTCACTTTTACATGGACCAACGGGATCGTTAGTGGCATTTGCGGTACGGACTAGCGCTTCCTGATTACACAGAGTAAATAATATCCCTCCCGAAACTGAAAGGCTGTTATTATAATACCTAAACACAATCGAATACCAATAACCATTAGCCTTATACTAATTGTTTTAGTGATTTGGTATTTTGCAAACCCGCAATGTAAAGCGTACAAAACTCGGGATCAATGCCGCGCGTACCTAACGTACCTACGCTCGCTACGACACGGATTGCGTATGCGAACGGATGTCATTCACCCCTAGCGCCAGCTGATATTTTATTTGAATTACATTGCGAACTTTAAAAAAATAAGTAAATAAATAGGGTTTTTTGCAAATCAGTTTTGTTTAACTGCCCAGAGCTATAATCATAAAAATACAAAAAAAAATCTAAAAAAGAAACGCTTTTTTTTTGTAGTTTCGTTTCAGTAATCACCAGCACTATCACCTATCTTCGTTTTCGGAAGCATTTCCCTGACACCCAGTATATACAGTGGTTCAACGATTGGGACTTCAATCGTTTTTAGAGGAAGCTCGAAATTACTGTCTCACTAATCTTACTGAGCAATCCGAGCATTGAATAGCTGTAGTATTTAGACTGTGTTATTGCGGTGGTACTCGTAAATGAAGCAATCACACTGTGTAGGTAGGTGCTAATGAAAAACGGTAACTATTTGCGGTTACAGAATATGTACATGGCGTGTTTCTATTGACGTTAGTGAACAATTTATAAACGCACACATTGACATCAAAACCAGCTTACATAATTATGCCCTAAGTGGTGTTGTGAATGAAAATTATAAACTTTAGTATGTACATACTTGTGTGTTTGAAACAATACGCAGGGCGTGTAGTATACAGCCTGATAGACGTTATACTATTTATAGATAACCTATCTACTATACACGGTGAATTTTCGTTGGTTTTGGAAACGAAAAGGGGTCATTGTACTCATCATTATGAATAACTTTTACTAAGGGACAAACCCTGAAATCTCGAAAAAAGATAGCTGATCCCTATATTTTGTTGAGTAGATTTTTTAATTTTTTTGACGACGTCTGTGGTCTGGTGGTTCGGGTTCTGACTGCTGATCAAGAGGTCATGGGTTCGATTCCCACAGGACACAAATATTTGTGTTATGATGAACATAAGTGTTTGTGTTGGTCTGGGTGTTTCTTAAGTTTTTTTTTTTTTTTTTTTTCGAATGGATTCTCGCAGTTGGTACCGAAGTACCACATCTGCTTAACCGGGCTTAGTTGGCGGAGAGTCCCATGTGGGACTCCATTCGCCGAAGGTTTTTCCCTAATGTTTCTTATGTATGTAAATACATACTTATATATGTATTTACAAAAAAGAAGAATATAAGTATTATATCCATAGTACAAGCTCTGCTTAGTTTGGGACTAGATAGGTGTTGTGTAAAAATGTCCCTAAAATATTTATTTATTTATGTGAACACAAATGTAGGGATCAGCTTATTTTTTTTCTCGATTTCATGGTTGGTCCCATAGTAAAAGCTGTCCATAATGATGAGTGAAATGACCCCTTTTCATTTCTAAAACCAACGAAAATTCACCGTGTATTTATTAAAATCTCGAACAATTCTCGTACATACATACATACATATTATCACGCCTGTTTCCCATTGGGGTAGGCAGAGACTATGGATTTCCACCTGCTACGATCCTGACACACCTCTTTCGCTTCATCTACGTCCATTAACCTCGTCATGCATGCTCGTCGGTTTAGAGAACTCTTAACCTGGCATTTTTTGAGAACATCCGCGATTTGATCGCGATACGTTCGCCGAGGTCGTCCCCTTCCAACTCTTCCATCCACACTCGCTTCGTATACTTGTTTCGTCAATCTCCTCTCGTCCATCCTCTCTATATGTCCAAACCATCTTAACATACCTTTCTCAATCTTTGTCACTACATCTTCTTTCACTCCACAACGCTCCCTTATCATGTTATTCCTTACTTTATCTCTCAAAGTTACACCACACATACTTCTCAAAGCTCTCATTTCTACTGCATTTATTCTGCTTTCATGTTTCTTCTGCCATACCCAACTTTCACTACCATACATAAGTGTAGGCACTAACACTCCCCCATGAACAGCCAGCCGTGCCTTTTCCGACACTTTGCGGCTGTTCATGAAGGTGTGTAGTGCCCCATTCACCTGATTACCAGCACTCACTCTCCTTTCAATGTCCTTCACATGCTTGCCATCTCTCGTAAACATGGAACCCAGGTATACAAAATCTTTCACTTGTTCCACCTTTTCGTCACCTATCAAAATATTGCACTCTGTCATAACTTCTTCCTTTTCAAAAACCAAAACTTTTGTCTTACTAACATTAACTTTCATTCCTTTACTCTTCAAAGCACCATCCATAATTGTTACCATCTTCTGTAACTCCCCCTCCGACGATGCAAGGATAACTTGATCATCGGCATAGAGGAGACATTTGACAAGTAACCCATTCATTTCTAAACCATTTTCACTCTCTTTCAAATCTTTCAAACAACTGTCCATGAATAGATTGAATAGCCACGGCGACGCTACACATCCCTGTCTCACACCCTTATCGATGCTGAACCAGTCAGAGTAGGCGCCGTTAATCCTGACACAAGCGCTAGAATCCGCATAGAGAGATTTCAACGCTTGAATCAGGTTGCTATTCACCCCATAGATAGACAAAGCAGACCATAGTTCATTCCTCATCACTCTGTCGTAGGCCTTTTCCAAATCCACGAAAGCGCAATAGACTTTTTGACCATTGGCCAAACATTTTTCAGCTATGCATCGCAAGGAAAAGACCTGATCCGTACACCCCATGCCCTTCCTAAATCCCGCTTGCACATCCCATATTTTTTCATCAGTTACTTTCATCACTCTTTCAATCAAAACTTTTGCATACAATTTGCCGACAACACTTAAAAGGCTAATGCCACGGTAATTCTTGCAGTCTTGCTGTGACCCTTTTCCTTTGTAGAGCGGCACAATCACGGCCTTACACCAGTCTTTTGGTACCAGGCCATTACTCCAGCACAAGTTGAAAAGACGGTACAGCAGACTAGCCACCACGCCCTGTCCAGCCTTTAGCATTTCGACTGATATCCTATCATACCCTGGAGCCTTTCCTGATTTCATTCTGTTCAACGCTTTTACTATTTCATCCATACAAAACCTATCCTCAATGTCTGCCCTTTCGTCCATCACCGTCGATACTTGCATCACCTCTTTTTCAAACAGTCCTTCAAAATACTCTTTCCATCTCTTTAACACGCATCCTTCCTCATTCATTATATTTCCATCCTTGTCTTTGATGTTATTGAGCTCCGAGGTTGCAGATTTTCCTCTGGCTCTTTTTATGGATTTCCAGAAAAACTTAATGTTTTTCCGGAAATCTTCAGATAACCGTTCATCAAAATCATCCTTTTGCTCATCCTTCTTCTTTTTCACAATTTCCTTCACAATTTCTTTTATTCTCTTATATTCCTTTTTGGCCTTAGCCACATCTTCATCCGTCGCCTTTTGCATTCTCTGGTCAGCTCTTATTGCCAGCCAGTCTACCCATGCTTTCTTCTTCTCACACACTACCTTCTGTACTTCCGTACTCCACCATACATTCTTTTCTTGTTTGCCATTTCTCCTTTTAGTCACTCCACATACTTCGATAGCACTATTCACGACGTCTTTCTTAAAAACATCCCATAACTCTTCTATATCACACACATCATCTGATCCGTCAAACTTTTCACGCAATTTCCTTTTAAACTCTTCTTTTACCTCATCATCTTGTAAATTCTCAACTTTTATTCTTTCTAGTACCGTCAAAGGTTCCGGAATACGATGTCGCCATTTCTTAAAAAGACCCCTCATTCGGCAAACTACCAGGAAGTGGTCTGTATCGACTCCTATTCCTCGGTACGATCTGGTGTCTAATACTTTTTTCCTCAATCTCTCATCCACTATCACAAAATCAATCATACTTTTCACATTAGCGTTTTCTCATGTATACATGTGAATCTTTTTGTGGGCAAACATAGTGTTTGTCACACAAAGATTCCATTCCAAACATATCTCAAGCACACTACTTCCATTCTCATTTACTCTATCGTCTCCATACGAACCAAGCACCTTCTCATAGCCATCACGTTTCACTCCCACCCAACTATTGAAATCCCCTAACATAACTAACCTTTCATTGTCTTTGCAAATGCGCAAGACATCCCTCACACTGTCCCAAAACTGTTCCCTCTCTTTTTGGACTCTCTGGGAAGCACTCGTACCCTTATCTGTAGGAGCATATACCCCCAATACAAAAAGGCGAGTTAGTCCGACTTTAAGTCTAACCCAGAGGAGTCGTGGGTTCAAGAATTGGAACTCAATCACGCACTCTGCCATTCTTTCGGAAAGGATTAGGCCGACTCCGTGACAGCCTCTGGCCGTTTTGTCTACCCCAGACCAATATGCGGTATGTTTTCCACATTTGGTGGTATCACATCCTTTCCGCTTTGTTTCATTCACACATAGTACATCAATCTTTCTTTCATTCATCATTTGACAAACCTCATTTATTTTACCATCCATTCCCCCTCTAACGTTCAATGTAGCAAAGCAGGTCTCCACAGACCGCTTTCCGCCCCCATGAGAAACAAGACGTGACGAGTGGCGAACCGCGTCGCCGCAATTCTCGTAGATTATTAAAAATAAATTGTAATTGACTTCGTCTTCCACTAACTTAATATGATTTTACATGTTACTTATTATGTTTCGCATGTTCCTAAAACCCTAATCATCATAAATATACAAAAAGCGGTCTAGGTACAATCATTTTTTTTTTTTTTCATAATCGTCATAAATCTACAAAACCCGATATTACTTTCTTCTTGAGTTTCTATGTCTAATTCCCAGATTCTGTAACTGATAAACAATCACCTGATTCAATATCTGTTATTTTTATTTTACATTATATTGTTATAATATGTAAGTATGTAACTATGATAGCGTTGTCGTGTCAAGGTCCTCGACATCAATTGACGCGATTGGCGCGGCAAGGTGCAGTCCATAGAGGAAATGAATATAAATCAAGTATTCCGTGGTGCAGTCGCAGTCAATTGAACGACAGGATGCATCGGTGCAGTTTTATTTTTATTTTATATTCTAACTTTTAGTATGATTGTTGTTTGTTTAGAGTTTAGAAGTCTGCAGATCGATTGGTTTGGGAGTTTTAGTACTTTATTATTCTCGGAAATGAACAGGGCATCTTATTTTTACCTTGCCTTCTATGCAGGAGGATTTGGATTAGAACCCGGCCCGCTCTTCTGACTTTTCAAATTCATGAGCGGATTAGAATTTGATTATCATTTGCTTAAACGATGTAGGAAAATATGTTGAGGAAACCTGCACACTTAGATCGCTCTATTGAGTTCTTGATGGTGTGTGGAGTCCGTTAACCTGCACTAGGCCAGCGTGGTAGTCGGCCTGAAACAATCTCATTGCGAAAGAGATCCTTGCACAGCAGTGGGATAGTAATGAACTATTATGATGATCCTCTTTCTACATACTCGTAGGTGTCTTTGAAGACGATTAGAAAAAGACTTCATTAAGAGGATGGGCTACAGCGTTCTACAACCCGATAATAACAACGAACTACGATCTCCAATCAGTTTGCTAAGCGTGGCGCTTACTGAATTTATTCTATCAAATTCAAATTAACTTTATTTGCTTAAAATGTGGTACAGAGGATGGTACATTCTAAATAGGTGCAAAGACACATTATCGCCATTGCCATTCATTGTAACAGTCCAATTACTGGAGAGCGATGTTCAAATAAGGTAGTTTACTGATGTTGAGTGTTTTATATTATTTAATTGGATCTTATGACGCCAAATTACGAAATCATTTGTTTTGGTTGTTTCGCATCCAAATACAATATTTACTTTATCATTAGGATGCTGATAAGTGATAACCCTATTAGTGGCTTACAGTAGTGTGGTGCAGTACCGCAATCTAAACGTTAAACCACAGAATGCGGTGTACCAGCAATAATTCCACCACAGGATTGTTGCAGGGCTATTCAATTCAATTCATTTATTGTGCGAAAATGCGTACAAAAATCAGATGGTAATTAAAAAGAAGTAGGTTACATATGCCATATTCTGCTCTTAAGCATGCAAAATTTAATATAAATACATTAATTAAAGTTGCAATGTCATAATACCAAAAATAAACAAAATAATTAATGTCAGTCTCATACTGTCATATAAATGACACAAGTATATAAAATTATCGTATGGTCAAATTCTCTCATCTAAATATTCCTTAACACTATAGCAGGCCTTCTGTATCAAATACCCTTTGACCTTACATTTAAATAATGATATGCTTTGAATGTCTATAATTGCATTAGGTAATTTGTTGTACAATTTGGGAGCCATGTAGAACACACTTTGACTTAAAAGTGTAGTTTTACTTGGCAGTCCCCAGACTTTATTACTTTATCGGATACTACGATATCTTTCATATAGGTGAATATTACAACGAACAAACACAACGCATTCGTAAATGTATAAGCATGGTAAAGTCAAAATATTTAAAGCCTTGAAACATGGTTTACAGCTTTCAGTTGGCTAAGCTGTGTTCAATCAAGCAACGCATGCTCCTGCATCGTGTGGCATGGCATTACTGGATTCTGCGGTGCCTTACCGCACTATCGTTTGCGCCCTAAAATCGTTATTGAAATTCGAAAAGTCCTGACTATTTTTGTTGTTTTATAATTCTTGTTTATCCTTGTCCTACAGAGACCCCAATTTTAGACTTGATTCTTTTGTCATCACCATTTTCCTCTTTTTCTGTGTCTAATTTAGAATTCTATTTTAAAAACATCTTATCTGGCGCATCCTGTTAGTGCGTTGGCTCAGCTTTCACAAAATCCAGTTAGTGCTACGCTTGGTCTAACTTCAGGTAATTCAAGTGTAAGGCAAACATTCTCATCGTAAAACGTAATTGAGCGATTTCAAGAGCTAGCTGTAGGTTTTCTAATGAAGATGGTCATGAACGTTTTTTTATCTTATCGTAGTTTGTTTCGTACTACCGATTCGCTGGGAAAATCGCTCTGATTTGATATTCGGATGAGAAAAATATTACACAATCTCTATAGTTTACTTATACTTCCTTTTCGCTTACGACTTGGATGTCTAATGTTATAGTCGTATTGTTGTGGCTTCCCATAAACTATACAGCGATCTTACCAGGAAATTGTGTTATAGTCGAAATAAACCGCACTTCACCTTCCTACCTTTTTTATGTACAAAGATTGGTGTTAGATGATTTTAACATGTTTCAAAACCTTTGTAGTACCGAAGCACATACAACCCTATCAATACAAAAGTATCTATTTTTGACTTACAGTGGTTCACAAATTGGAAATATGACCTAACCTAAAAGAGATTTGATTATTCGATATTAGCAGCATATTTGTATAGCTAAATTTTTGCTGCATTGCATCCCAAAATATATTCAGCAATAAATCAGATGTGTGGCGCGCTTTAAGCCAATTTATTAGCGATAATAGCCAGCCATCGGTGACTGCGCTATTGAAAGGTCAAATTCAAATTGTACCCCGATGAACTATCGCTGTGAATCTACTACCAATTTAATAATATTGAGCAAAATTGTAGTAGCTTGTAGCTTGCTTGTTTGTATTGACATTTCATGTGAGGAACGACCTGTACAGTTTTTGATCGGTGTGTTTATAGTCCACTTACCCGAGTAAAAGTGTTTCTGTGTCTTCTTCGTTAACTGTCCAGTTATTATTTATTAAAAGCTTCAGACCGGACCGGCCAATGTGTAGCGACAGGTCCCCTTATCACGGCTTAAGTTTACCTTTGCATAAATATCACACAGGACTTTCTGAAAAAGTCAAAACGTCTTAGTCAGTCAAGACACCAGCCAAGTGCGATTCGGACTCACGCAGTGAGGGTTCCGTACCACCCATCGACCTAATAGGTACCCTATAGAAACTGATTTAATTTACGAAAGTTCATCAAAAGACATCCACGCACAGTGCTCGAAATGTGAATTTTTTGATCTCTTTCTTACGCAGGTACACACGGCTACACATCAAGCTGTACTTTTCCAGTTTATGCTGACCTCGCATTGCATAGGCTTTCCGTACAATGCGAGATCAGCTTGTACTGGAAATGTACAGCTTGATGTGTAGCCGTGCGTACCACCACATATATCTATGTTTGCCCTATTTTTAGTATTTTTTGTTAAATTACATAGTATGTACTTTAATTAGACCAAGTTTGACGCTGGTATGCATTACCGTTTTGAAAATAAAGCAGGAACATAAACGTTGAATAAAATGCATGTTTTTTGAGGTTTATTGTATGGGGACCCCCTTTGGTTGTAGACCTTTTTTAGGGTTCCGAAGTCCTACAAGGAACCCTTATAGTTTCGTCATGTCCGTCCGTCTGTCCGTCTGTCCGTCTGTCCGTCTGTCCGTCTGTCCGTCTGTCCGTCTGTCCGTCTGTCCTAATCCTTTACAGCTTAATAACTTCTACAGTTATAAACATAAGTAAATGATATTTTGTTAAAAAATAGTCTGCATATAGATCTCAATTTTAAAAGAATAAAAAAATAGTTTTTACGTTCTTTAGGGGTGGCGCCCATACATGTGAAATGGGGAAAAAAAAAAAATTTTCGCTGCACCCCATCGTGTGGGGTATCATTGAATAGGTCTACTAAAATGAAGGTAATGTTTCATACATCACTTTTTTATCAGGTGTACCATCTGCGAAATATAGCCCGCCAAAGTGGCTTGCAATGTGTCCCCCCCCCTGCCATTTCTAAACTATGCAACGTAGAAACTTATAATCTTCCACATTGATAGACCTTTGTGAAAACTCTCTTTTAAAATTATTTCGAGTATAATGTGATTATAATTTTTTGAGTTATAGACAGAAAACTGTAAAATACTTAAAACGTCCTAGTTCAAAGGTCATTGACCTTAGAGAAAAATTATCATGGCAAATAATGCTCCTTTAGCTACTTTCTATTTGAAAAAATCACAAAAAGTAACTTTGACATCAATCAGACTTCTTAAATTTGGCTTCTTGAATATATCGCTAGATGGCGCTACTAACAACACGCTCTGAGTCGCGAATGCTGCCGATTATTGCAAAAACTAAAATAGCCATGATTAATATTCGATTTGATTCGTTTGTACACCTACTTAAGGAACCCTATAATACTGAGCATGGCCCGACATGCTCTTGGCCGGTTTTTATTTTTAGTATTTGTCGTGATATACCCCTATCACGACAAACTATCATAGCAATACATATTCGGATGGCCGATGGGGCAGTAAAGTTCTGGAGTGGCGACCGCGTACTGGAAGGCGCAGCGTGGGTAGGCCCCCCACAAGGTGGACCGACGACCTGGTGAAGGTCGCGGGAATCCGCTGGATGCGGAAGGCACAGGACCGGTCGTTGTGGCGATGCTTGGGGGAGGCCTATGTCCAGCAGTGGACGTCTTTCGGCTGAAATGATGATGATGATAATGATGACATATTCTGAAAAAATTCAATCGGATACCTATTACCGTTCAAAAGATACAGCCCTGTGACAGACAGATGGACGGACGGACGGACAGCGTAATGAAAGTAATTTGGCACTCTTTGGCTACGAAACCCTAAAAAGCACTTATATTATAACAAGAATGGATTTATACGTTACATTTATCTGAAAATACATAGAATATTCATGAAAATAAACGTTGAAGGAGAAGGGAACGGGAAAAGAAGAGTTATCCTAAGATTTCTTAAAGGATTTTTTTCCTGACAGTTACGATAAGTATATTTTCGCGTTGATTTTCAAAGGGAAATGTACTGGAAAAGTTTTATGTCATAATGCACGTCGTTTCGTTTAACTGACAAATACATTTTACCTAACACACTTGTGTAATTTATTGCGCTGATTGCGCCCTTCCAATTTTCCTACCAACAGATTGTGGACTCTTTTTAAAGCTTGATGGCATGCAATGAACTTGTACTTATGAATTAATTATGATTCTGTTGACATCATAATTATTATGTCTAAAAATTGGCCAAGTGTGATTCGGACTCGTGCACTTTGGGCTCTCTATACCTTGAAATAACTCATAAACTGAAACTAGTTTGTTTAAAATCGAGAGTATACTACTTTTTAGTGTATGTTATTTTACCAAGAAAATATTTGTGTATCATGCCAAGTCTTAACATAACATAACATAACATCACGCCTGTATTTTCCCCGAAGGGTTAGGCAGAGGTGTGTACACCCACATTTCGCCAGTTATGTTATAGTCCCATGTAATAGGGGGCGAGCCTATTGCCATTAACCGGGCACAAATCCATACTCCGGGCTGCTACTGAGAATTTCCTAATGAAAAAACCCAATAACACTGTCCGACCCGGGAATCGAACCCAGGACCCCATGCTCAACAGTCGCGCTTGCGACCACTAGACCAACGAGGCAGTCATCCAAGTCTTAGGCTGACAATAAATGAGAAAAAAAATTGCAGTAAGTATATTTTGACAGTTGGAAGGTGGTTGGAAGCATGAGTTCACGCTTAGATTTGTCTCTGAACATTAGCCTCAAAGTTTCATACGACGCGACGTGGAGCACGAGACCAATGTGATACCTACGTAGGTAAAGAACAAGAAATAGAGAAGAGACTGCTAACGCAAAACCAGACCAAAGTTCCAAAGAAAAATCACATAATCAAGTATTGCAAAATCTGTCCACGCAACTAAAAAACCTAGTATAAAAATGCAACACCCGATCGGTACCAACGAAAGAACTCGGCAGCCATGCAGCGGCATTACAGCAGATCAGTGTCATGGAATTGAAGACGCAGCAGTGCAGTGTGCTCGATTAGATCGGATACGGAACGAGCACAACCGCGGTAGTTTTCCAGTTTGTGATAAAAAGCTCTTATTGGATGGTGTTAGACCTACGTAAACGCCAATAAACAAAATTGGAGAAGACGTTATTAAGGAAAACAAACATACATATGCATTATAAGACGGACAATTTGATGAATAGATAGATAGAATATACTTTATTGTTATGCACACCATAGAATAATAAAAATAAAAGTAAATACAAACATTGGCAAAATAGGTACCTACTGTGCTGCTGTCTGTAATTACTTTTGCAATACGTGGTTTTGTCACATAAAGCAATTGTTTACAGACAATTACTATTGTATGGACTTTGATTATACAGTCAACCGCACGTCAGTGGTCACAGTTTGACCTTGACAGCATTTTTATTTTGATAAATAAATGACCAATGATCGATTCTTCACATTTAGTTAGCGTTATTATTATACGTATTAAGACTTGTATAGTCTATGAATAATAAAGCAAAGACCCGATAGCTTTGCTTAATCGACCCTCCCGTGATTTTGAAGATATGACAGGTAAAATTAGCAAATTTGCGCCGTTTATCAATAAGAAATGTTACTATATCGGTATTCGGAACAATTTTATAACTTTTTTTGGACATAAGAACCGGGCTTAATAGGTTTTTTTTTTTTTTTTTTTTTTCGAATGGGCTCTCGCAGGTGGGACCGAAGTCCCATTTCTGCTTAACCGGACTTAGTTGGCGGAGAGTCCCATGTGGGACTCCATTCGCCGAAGGTTTTTTCCCTACATACTTACAAACTAGATGCGCGCGGCATCAATACCGCGCTTAATCGGGCGGGCGCCCCCCAAGGGGGGGGCTCGAACCTCGCTAGGGCATTGCAGGGGGACCCCGCAGTTCCTATGTCCCCCTAGCAGCCGTTGCTGCATCGAATTGGTTACCTCGAAAGTAGCGGACTTTCGGTCCCTATCGGGTGACGTGCTAAACGCCGTGAAGCGGCAAGCCTCGCCGGCGAGGCTAAGACCTACCTAGAAAACCTAACCAGTGGCTACGCAATAGCCTGCTCCTAGGAACTACTCTAGAGCATAGGGCCGGTCTCGCGTGACGAGATTATCTCCGGTTGCTTACACCGTGGGGGCGTCCCCAGGGGGGAGCTCGGACCTCGACTCAGGGTGCAGCAGGGGGACCCCGCCACTGATCCCCCCAGCAGCCGGTGCTGCGTCGGCATGTGTTACTGTTTCTCGAGAGTCGGACTCTCGGATTCTGTGTGTGTGTCGCGTCGGTCCTCGCCGGCGGGGACGATATTTTGGACGACGGCGTCGGAGTGTGCTTGTACTTTTATCTGACTCCTGGAGGAGTGTGATATCGTCATCGGGCTCAATGAGTGTGTGTCTGGGACGTCGGGTTTTGCTGATAGCGGATGGCTGGTAGACGGTGGCCGCCACGACCAAGGGGTTGGGGTGCTTGGGAGCGGAATCGAAATAGCGTTTTGAGACACGCTTGAAAAACTGCTTGATGGTCGGCAGTTTGAAGTCTAGGTGGAGGTCGACGTTGCGTACGTACCAGGGGGCGTCTACAGCCCTACGCATGAAACGGTTTTGGATGGTTTGGAGCATGTGAATTCTCACCGGCTTAACGTGTGCGAACACAACGCTAGCATAGGCGAGTATGGGGCGGATACAGGTGGTGAATATCCTTACTTTGAGATGAGTGGGCAGCTTACTGTGCGCATTGAGAAGGGGGTGGAGACGTGCGAGGACAAGGGCGGCACGGTTTTTCACCCTGCGGATATGCGGACGGAAAGTCAGTCTACGGTCAAGGATCACTCCGAGATATTTGGCTTCTCGTTGCCATGGGATCTGTTTTCCGAACATTGAGACTGGTACGCTCAGTTCTTTACGGTACTGTGACAGGGGTCTCTTATCGAAGAGGACCGCTGCACTTTTTTCGGGATTTACTTCGATTCTCCATTTCCGGAACCATTCACCTAGGGTGTTGGCCGCGGATTGGAGGGTACGAGAAATAGCGACATGGGTCATGCCGGAGTAATAGATTGCCGTGTCGTCGGCGAAAAGGGCCATACGGGCTGCACCGCATTTTGGAATATCGCTGGTGTACAGCGTGAACAGTAGGGGGGAGAGCACGGAGCCTTGAGGCACACCGGCGTGAATGGGATGGGGGGAGGAGAGAGCCCCTTCTATGCGATAGCAAAAGGTACGATTCGACAAGTAGTCTCGGATGATGAGCACGAGACGATGTGGCACATTCATAGTGTACAGCTTATATAATAAGCCGTTGTGCCACACTTTATCGAAAGCCTTTGCTACGTCGAAAAAGAGAGTGCCGGTCATTTGACCGCGTACGAAGCCTGCACTGATGTGTTCTACAATGCGGTGCAGTTGATTAACGCAGCAGTGCTTTGTACGAAAGCCAAACTGCTCGTCGGGAAGGAGTTTATTTGAGTCGGCGAAATCTTTGAGTCGCTTATAAATAAGCTTCTCGTAGATTTTACCGAAGACATTGAGGAGACTAATCGGCCGGTAACTACTCGGCTCGGCTTTTGGTTTGCCCGGTTTGGAAATACCGATTACCGTAGCCTGTTTCCAAGCCTGGGGAAAGATGTTGTTTTTAAATGCCGCATTGAAGATGACGGTCATTAGAGCGATTAGGGTGGCAGGGAAACGTTTCAGCACCTTATTGGTGATGCCGTCTGCGCCGGGGGCTTTTTTGGGCTTAAGATCCTTGACTATAGAGAGAACTTCGTCAGGGGTGATCGGTGGGAGCGGGTCATCAGGGTCATCTATTGGGGGGGGGGGAGGGCTGACCTACGCTCTACTTCTGAATTAACCTTATCAAGGTGGGTTTGGCTTACGGGAAGCGTACTGAGAGTGCATTGAGACTCCAAACTGTCGGCTAAGCATTCGGCTTTTTCGTCGTCGTCAAAGGCCGGCCTTTGATTGGGTCGATTTAGGGGGGGCATAGTTGCCGTGGTCTCGCATTTAAGTCTGCGTTGAAGGGCCCAGAAGGCTACATGAGACGGTTGGATTGCGCTGACTTCCTTGTCCCAATGCTCCTCCCGTACCTGAGCTACACGTCTCTTTACAGTATTCTGTAAGGAGCGCATATGGGCACGATTGGCTTCATTGGGAAAAGCGTCATAGGCACGGATGGCCGCGTTCCTCTCGGTCCTCAGCTCATTTACATCGTCCGGCAGTTTCAGACGCTGGTCATCCAGCATCGGAACCTGCCGTGAGCATTCGCCCACTACGGACTGCACATGGTTGGTGAGCGAGGTGATCGCGGCCACCGTGTCCGCGACTGTCTCAATGGAGTCAGGGATTGAATCTAATTGGGGGGATGAGGTAGATTTGAGGCGGTCCTCTAATCTCCTCCAATCGGTTATCGTTTTTGTTATGGGTGGAATACCGAGATCCGAGGGACCACCTCGGGGACCCAGTTGAATGATCACAGGGCGATGATCTGAGTCTAATTCTTGGATTACCTCGATAGAGCGAATACCGAGGTTTACGCGCTTTAAGAGGGTTATATCTAGGATATCGGGCCGGTGCCCTACTGTGTCAGGATAGTGAGTGGGACGCATCGGGGCGATGACGTCGAAGGAAAGTTTGTCGCTAAGTGCTCCTAATTGAGTGCCAGCGGCGTTATTGGAGACACAGCTCCATGAACGGTGTTTGGCGTTTAAGTCGCCTGCAATAATTACAGAGTTACTAAGATCGAGTAGGGATTTGAGGTCGTCCTCGAGCAGACTCGCGGGTTTGTTTGCGGATCTATAGGCCGAGACTATGGTGATGGGCTGGTGCCCTGTCATGCCTAGGCGACAGATTGAAGCCTCCAGGCATGCTAGCTCTGGGGGATCAATGGGGATGCAATACAATGAATTTCGGTAATAGATGAGCGTTCCGCCTAGTGCGGTGTGTGCTCTGTCGTTTCTTATCAGCCTATAGTTGGCTATATTGGGATTACGACTATGGGGTTTGAGGAAAGACTCTTGAATGAGTAAAATATCGATTTGGTGCTCACGCAAGAAGACGGCTACGTCGTCGCGTTGACCACTAATGCCTCGGGCATTAAAAAAGCCTAAAATTAGGGAACGGGGTTTGAATCTTTTGGGTGGGGCCGTATTATACATTATAATTGGAATTAAGTATTCTATAGATGTCTTGGTACTTGGTAAGTACCTGAAGGCGCTGCTCATGGATGCCTTGGGTAAAGGCCCAAAGTCTAGAGTAGGCGTCAATGCGGGATTCCCCTGACTGGGGTTCGAGGTATTCTCTCGGCAGAAGGCCGGGGGAGTTTACCGGAGGGGGGGTTCTCATGGGGAGGGGGGCTTTAGCTGCTGGTGCAGTTTTGGGCCTGAGAGAAGGTGCGGGGATGGGTATGTTCATCAGCGCAGGGGGCTCTGAGGCCGGGGGCGCGAGACGAGAGGGCGGAAGAGGTGGGAAATGGGGCTTTTGGTTACCCTTAAACCAGGGGTTGGGCCCGAGTGGGCCGCGGAAATTAGGGGAGGGCCCGAGTGGGCCTCTAGGGTTTGGTGGTTGGTACTGGTAGGGGGCTGCGTAGGAGGGGGCTTCCCTCGCAACGCGGTCGGAGGCGCGTTTCGCCGATTTGGCGTTGCGCATTTTGGGGGCTTTGGGGCATCCGCGATAATTCGCTGGATGCCCGGATTTGCCGCAAAGGACACAGCTAGGGGGCTCCGTGCACTGGTCCCTCTCCTTGGGACGCTCGCAATTGGAAGTCCCGTGATCGCCTAGGCACTTAACGCACCTGGGCTTTGCGTAGCAGTTACGCTGGGAGTGACCATACAGCTGGCAACGGTGACATTGACCAGGCTGGTTTGACTTGTGGGGGCGCTCGACCGTGATGCCTGATAAGTTGCATACGGTCTTTATGTTATATATGTTTTTGGCGTTTTCGCCAGGGTGACAGATGACAAGAACCATATTGTAGGGTTCACCGTGCTTACCACGGAACATTCGGTGGGTTATTGCAACCGGGATCCCTTGACGATCGAGGTCGGCGTGCACTTCCGTGCAGCTGACTTCGGTCGGAATCCCTCGGATCACAACTCTAAGGAGTCGGTCCTCTGGGAGTGCGTAGGTGTGAAAAGACACACCACGCTCGCGTAGCAACCTGGTAAGGTTGCGGTAATCGGTGGGGGTGGGGACAACTACTTTAATGCCCTGCTGCGTGGGGCGGGCACTAGTAAAATTGATTTTGTTTTGATTGCACCAGTCGGAAATTCTGGTCCAATATGCCTTATCCTGGATGAATAAGGGAGGCGGGATGGGTACCTTCTTCTGGGAAGATGAGGTATGTTCATGATCGTGAGGGGAGGCAGGCCTGTTATCCTGCGAGGAGGAGTAAGAGGCGGGACGGGGGGTAGGGGCCGGGGCAGAGTTTGCCTCGGAAAGTTTAAGTGCTTTTGAGGCGAGAGCCTCGGCCTTATTTGTCTTTCGGCTGCGTTTTTTACCTTTACCCACTACCGTGGTAAAGGCGTCAGCCTCGTCTGAGTTGACCTCACTGTCCGAAGACATCTCTTGGTCTGATGGGATCGGGGAGCGATCAGGGTATTGGGTGGGGGCTGGGGTGGGGAGAGGTGAGGGGGTGCGGTCCTTATGGTCCAGGCTGGCTGAACGCCTAGGCGGACCACGCGGAGACCTCGGCCTCTCCTCATCGCTGTCGGAACGGGCGGGGCGCCTATTCCTCTTTTGGGGTGGGGGGGTATCGGGCAACTCTGGAGAGTTGGGGGTTTCGGACGTTTGAGGTTTGACCACCTCATCGTCGCAAAAGAGGTTGCCATAATTGGCTAGGAAATTGGGGTCCTTGAGGAGGACGTTTTTGAGGATGCTCAGGAACTTGGCATCAGACACCATCGTACAGATGATGACTAAGCCAAGCCTAGCAACAATGAGAGGGGAGAAAAATTAGTGGCGTACTAATCATGGGGGTTTGCTCCTCGGGTGGGTGTTCCCGGGAGTGTGTTCAAACCCTCCCCGTCGGGTATAGACGGGGAGGTTGTGTGCCTATTGGTGAGCCCTAAGCTTGCTCTCCTGTTTGCCAGTCTTAATGTGCAAACAGGTCCCTAAGTCTCTAGTGTGCAATGGGTGTAAACCCCTAGAGAGTGCTAGATAGGACGAAACGGGGTTAAAGCTAGGGAAGACTAGGAGATCCCCCAAGGCCTTCTGGTCCTAGCTCCTTCCAATTTTGCTTTGCCCTGAAGGAGCGCAGCTGGCGTGTCGGGTCAACGCCCCTCAGTTCGTTAGCACCGTTAGGTATCCACTGAGGACCACAGTAAATAAGTGGGTTTTTTCCTGAAGGGACACTACGTTTTTGACGAAACTCTGTCTAAAGAGACAAAAGCGCGCCCGCTGTCTTGAGAAAGACAGCGAATGTGCTTATCGGGCTGCAGTCGGCGGGGCGACTGCGGAGGGCGCTACGGTGAGCCGTAGCGAAAAATATTCGAGCACGTAATTCGGCACGACAGGACGGAGCAGGAGCAGCACGACCTCTCGGGGCGAGTGTCAGAGCGAGAATGACTTAATAGGTTCATGATTAGTCAAATAAATACTAAAATGGAGTCTCATCATGTAAGACCAATTTTAAAAAATATGGTCTCACATTCATAAAGGATGAACTTCCAAAACCCTTCTATGTAACTTAAAACGAAATAACTTTCGTTTCATTCTGATCCTCATACATTTTAAATTTTCCTACGTTTCGAACGCTTTGCCGCGTTTATGGTCACAAACCGACTTTTATGCTATCTCCAAGTCTTTATTCGTTCTAGTTTTCTCCTTCTATTCCATTTCTTTCAAGCGATTATCATTTCCTTTCTTTATCTTTTCTTACTAATAAGCAGATACTTTTTGTATTTTCTAATATTTTATGCTCCGTTTACCAAACGCGATGCATTAAGACTGACTTCTCTGTATAATTTTTGGAAGTATTGTTACTGCAAAATCTTTTGCCAGCAACTCTCAATACTCTTTCATCTACTTTATTATTTTCGAAGGAAATCCTAGGCGTAGTAGCTATAGTTACTTTTAAAGAAAACGTCCTTTTTTCTGACAAAGCTACAGCTACCTACTCAAACGCTATTATAATTTGCACAGTGCTGACTTTGCAAATGACAGCAATTTAAATATTGCTCGTTGAGTTTTTGTTTAGGTTTTTCTCACACAATGCGGTGTCATTAAACTGTAATTGTCTCGAAACAATTTCGTTGTATAACATATGGTTATGCATTGTTATGTGTTATAATGCTAGACGTAATGGTTTTTGAATACAAGTAGCTAGGCAACTGAACTGGATAGCCTTGATTTTACCTTCGTATAACCGCAGAGGTGAATTAGTCCAAAAAGTAATTACCTATAAGTTCTTTCATATTCGACTGTAGACTTCTAGTATCAGAATATAAACTAAAGAGTCCTAAAAGCTTCCTAAAGGAAACCACTATCAGACAAAAGCCCTAGTTAGGCACGAGAGGAACTGTGGCTGCAAAAATACTCTCTGCTATCTGACTAATTGAGTCACTAGAAGAGCTCCCAAGGGGCCAATAACTACCATGACCTATCTGGAAATTTCTGAACTGATTTCGAAGCCAGGTGAATCAGTGCAGGTTCAATCTAGTTAAAAGGGGATATACAGATGAGCCACAATGTGACTGAGGAGTCACTCCACAGACGATGCCTCACCACCTGTCCTGCTCTCTGTGCAATACCACCTGCACAATAATATACCAGTACGAGGCCAAAGATAATGCAATTGACGTGGCTAAATTCTGGTCCACAATAATAAAAAATCAAAGAATCATCGACACGAAGAACAAATAGAGTATAAGAATCATTGAGATATCCGGATAGAATGCTTAGTTAGAGTCTTTGTCGTACCAAAGGGCGGTGGTATAAGGGCCGTGGTCTGTTACAAATACAAACGCCGTCGGCCGCGTCCGGCGTGACGATGTACGTGGTCGACGAACGCTTATTATGGAAAAGCATTAAATTAGTATATATCAAACGTCTGACTTGGCTTTTTTAACAGACCACGGCCTGAGTAAATCCTGTTTCCCTGAATCAATCTATCGAGGAATGAGTGTTGCTGATATAATACAAAATCCCAAACAAAACGCTCTTTTTAGCAACGTCAACGATAAACAGTGTAATAAATTATAGTGGTAGTCCATACTTAACTTTAACCAAAGATCAAACGACAAATTTTGACAATTTGCAATCAAAATAACTGATAATAATTTCTTGTCTAAACAAATTTTACTGGCTAACAACTAATTCTGAACAAACTGTAATCATATTAAAATCATTTGCTAACGAAGGGTGGGGTTTCAAATCTAAATGTCAGGAGTTTCAGCAATAATTGTTTGAAATAATTCGACCTAAAATGTTGTTGAGGGTTTAAAATAAAATTAAAAAGGGTTAAAATTGTCAAAAGAAAATTCGCTCTCGTACAGGATAGGAGGGGTTTTCAAGAGGAAGTTGAATTCGATACCACGAGCAGGGTACGTGAGTGAATTTTTATTCCACAGTTTATTATATCTTTAGATTCACCCCACTTGCGATAATGCTTTAAAAATAGTAAAAAAGTTATCCTTTGAGATGGGAAGTTGTTTGACAAGAAGTAGTTTCATCTCATACTGGTGTCTTTAGAGGCGATAAAGTCAATGGGCGTGGCCTTATTGATCGGATCCATTTTATTCCTTTTGATTGCTGAACCATTTTTTAAGTGAACAGCTATATTTTTCAACTTAACTGTCGGCCAAAATTGTCTATGGGATAGATTGAAATATCAATGATTAAAATCGGCTGTAAGCAATCTTCTATCTTCAAATAGGTACTAAGATTAAGAAGTTCGCGTCGTTCGGCCGATCGTAATACAAGGACTTGGAAATGCTCGTCGATCGATCAATCGAAACACGCCTAACTGTAAAATGTATGTCCTAGTGGTTCGACTATAGAATTGCACCAAAAGGATTTTAAAATCCTCGTCGTTCGATTAATCAAACTGAGCGATCGAACCACGAGGCCGGAAGAAAATTAGAGTGTTAAAATCCATTCACAAAGATTCACTCCTGTCCAAGGCTTACATTCAGAGGCGAATCAAAGTGCGAACTTGTGCTACCAACTGTCAAATAGCACTGCATTTTGACAGTTGGAAGCATAAGTTCACGCTTAGATTGATATCAAACTATGCGATCCAACCACGTGGCCGGAAGGAAATTAAGTGTAAAAATCCATTCACAAGGTTTCACCCTTGTCTAAGGCTTACATTCAGAGTCGAATATAAGCGTGAACTCATGCTTCCAACTGTTAAATAGCACTGCATTTTGGCAGTAAGAAGCATAAGTTCACGCTTAGATTTGTCTCTAAATATAAACCTTTAGACTGCTACGACTTATAAAATTATAAAATACCCTAGACTCTGGGTGTCTCTAATTAAAGAAATACAAACGTATTTAATTCAACGACACAAAATTTGCATTAGACAGGAAATACGAACCTTTTTGGGCGTACACAAAGAACAACACCAAACATAAATTGAAAGTAATTTACAACGCATTTGAGTTTATTAATTAAAACTTATCTATGAGGCAACGCTTGGGAGAAAAACAATATGTAATTGTGTTGACGTCGACTGCAGTCAAAGTGGAAGATAAATTCAATACCATGAGCAGAGTTTACGGTAGCTTTGTTATACTTAATCAGAAATAGCAGGTACAAATCCTGCTCGTGAGCAAGATTTTTTTTGCACATTTTTTTATGGTGTAGGATGGTGAAACGAGCTAAAGGCCCACATGATGTTAAGCGGTTATCTTTGCCCATAACAACTTCAATACCACCTAGGCTGTTAGCTAAATGGTACCGCAAGTTGCTGCGCCAGACTGAGACATGAAGATGGAAAGTCTCATTTGATTGTAATTTCACGTATCCTTCACACTGAAACACAGCAATGCAAGGATAACTGTTTGGCGGCAAAATTAGGTACGGTGGTAGTACTTCTCCGGAGAAGCTCCCTCACAAGGAGCTCTACTACTACTAAATTTATATCTCTAAATATAATTGAAGTATTTCTTGTCGACATATTCCAAATTAAATACAACTTGTAACACTCTACGTGTGTTTCCTACACCGTCCCAGGACAATACACCCAATACATTGTCACGAGAAAGGTGGCTACCCGAGGTTTTCACCGATTGAACCAAGTGATAAATCGTGTACATGCTCGGAAAACATATTGCTGGACCAACCCCGACCGCAAAGTCCCTACAAAGTTAGCCAAACAGCATTTAATAGATTGTTAACTAACATCCTAATGGAATAAAATCCAACTCTAACTTGCGGCTTGATTACGAACAAAACAACACTTAATCTTCATAACAATAAAGTTCAGTTTCGCTCACTCGAAGATTGCTTTGATTTGAAATTGGCTCACGTTCGAGTGGGGTTCGACGGAAAAAATCTATTGAACACCAAAATTACCTTCCACGTTTGCGGGAAAGTCAAACTTGACCCACTTTGTTCGAACTATGCCTCTTATAATTTACAAAGTCGTATAGAAGTCGTTAAAATAGGTTTAGTACGGTAGTGTAGATTTCCAGAATGTATTCATTGTAATGGGGTATTCGCGTGACGGGGTTAAACTATACCTATGCAGTAAAATCGAAGGATTGATCGTTCGACTTTATACATATGTGCTGTCATCCCGCGTATCAATAGTATTATACTTAGCACCATTTATAATTCTGATGGGTTGAAAACCACAGGGATACCTACAAATAATTTTAACGTGGATATGACAATACGACAATAAATGAAAACACAGTTATTACTAGTCTATTGAAGCATTTTAAACACATAAATAAGTTGTTTATCAAAAATAAAAATAAACTATTTTTTTAACAAAATAAATATTAAAATATCCAAATAATAAGTAACACCATTTGTATACATCTGTAATCATTGAGAAAGAGTGTTTAAAATTATATGGACTCGCACAGCTGCTGAATTGCGTAACTCACTCGCGATCACAATCATCTTGATTTCAATGTTCATTGCGCCGTGTGTTTTGACAATTCTTGTTATAGGTAACTACGTACCACGCAATGAATGTTGCTTTAATTTCAAAATGAAAGCTAATGTCAAAGTGAATGCATTACACAATTGCCCCACAGGTCTTTGACCTAACTATCTTGGCCTAGAAAAATTGTCCTACATTCAAAATTAATGAAATTAAAATAATTTTCTGTGGCTAAGATATTAACTGGATTTGATAATTTTTTTATATACGATCACAGGGCGTGATACTCTGTACGTGGTTTTAATTAATGTCGTATTGTCATATCCACCCTGTATAATGTGTATACTGGGTCCCATTGCTGTTTTCCGGTGCGAAGGGTACGGGCGCTGGTGATATTATAATCACATGAGACTTTCCATCTTCATGTCTCAGTTTGGTGAAATGACTTGCGGTACCATTTAGGCAACAGCCTAGGTGGTATTGCACTATTGGTTATGGACAAAGGTAACTGCTTAACGTCAGGTGAGCCATTAGCTCGTTTCGCCATCCTACAATAAAAAATAAAAAATAAACCGTTCGTTTTTTACATATTTTTCATTACTTAATGTTGTTGACTGTGGGCAATTGAAATTTGTTGATCTTTTAATAATTCGTTGCATGATAATTAACCTGTGCTTACTAGAGCATAATGAAAAAGCTTTAATTAAACGAGGAAGCTCATTATTATCGGATCAATCCGGCGATTTATAGTATTATCATTAAAATCATTATTTGATTTTATCGGACTTGATTTTATTAACGTTTTCTGATTCACATTTTGCCAATGATTCCATACAATTTTACCTCTTTTCTTGTAAATCAGAACTTCTTAAGATAGAATCGCAGACATCTTTCCTTTTAGGATTATCTTTCATTTATACTTACTTCAAGAAATATGAAACCCCAAAAAATTACAATAGCTACATCGAAAATAGTTTCATGCTAAAAATAAGATCACGAGAAAAATCCATCTTTCCTCGTAATAAAATCTGGTATAACATAGCAACTGACAAGTCGTAATACACGAACCAATCACAGATGTATTTCGGTACCTATTTAGTGGGGATCAATTCGGCTTCGGTAGAAACCCAGGGATTAGGGCGAAAAAGGGAGAAAGCTATGAACAAAGCCGGGGTAATCACTTGTGTTAACGTGAGCATAGGTGGCTGACGTATTTGGTTGAGATTCGATTTATGTGAGAAATATTTTTTTGTGGCTAAAATCTAACTCCAGGTCTCCATTATGTTGTAGTGTCACATTTATGTGTGCCAAGTTTCAACAGTATCGGTTAACAGGTAAGAAAACAGTGGGTGAACAAGCAGTCATCCCCTGTGATCCTACCCTTAGGGGTGGATTTTGGTTTTCAATGGGATCAACTTTGAGATATACCCTATCCATTAAAAAAAGAATCATCAAAATAGGACTACTCTGTAAAAAGTTATGCGTGGCCATACATAAAAAAAAAACTTGCATATTTTCATTAAAAATTTAGTTGGCCTCGTTGATTTTTCTGTCACAAAGCATCAAGGGATCCCTGGGATCCAAATTTAGAACTTGTAAGTTCCGAATTTGATTTTGGGTTTGAGTTTTGTTTTGTTACGTTTTCTGAACAAAAATTCATCGGTGCCCCATAGAAAAATTTTAAAAAGTGAGTGGAAAATGTTTTAGTGAATTCAGACGTGCTTTTGATTATTTATTTTATAGTATAGATTGATGAAACGAGCTATAGGCCCACCTGATGTTAATTGGTTACCTTCGCCCATAGCAACTGCAATACCACACAGGCTGTTGCCAAAGTGGTACGTTATAATTCCTCAGTGGTACCGTATGATATTAACTATAATTGAATTAAGAGTATTTTTAAATCCCTTAGTAAATTGTTTCTTTTTTCTACAACGTGTAACCGAAAGGGAATGTCTATCCGAAAGGGGTGAAGAGTACATCTGGTATAGAATCTCTATGCAAAATTTCAGCCCAAAATAAATTACTCGAAAAAATTATCTCAATTTTTTTTTTCATAAGTTTATTGAATTCAAATCATAAATAACGTGTTACTACACTACGAAGGTCACCAAAGTTCGAAGTTCGAGGGTTCGAAGGTATCTTTTCACGTCAATTGCTAATATTAAGATATAAGTGCTAGTGATGTATACATTTCAGTTTGAAGTGTTTTGTATCTAAATAAAAGGAACCTAGAAGAAATTCCAATATAAGAATATTGGAATTTCTTCTAGGTTCCTTTTATTTAGATAAAGGATTTAAAACCCTTGCCGTATAATTTGTTGTCATCCAAAGAAGCCGTGCACTTGATATGTATGTACCCTTTCTGTTACACGTTGTATTTTGCATTGCGATTAATTAATCGCATGAACGATTTTATCATATTGGAACCTATTATTAAGGTCGGCAAACGTTGGAATGGAAGAGAATATAATGTTATTGTGCTGCGATATTGGCTATTACAGAACAATTCCAACTGGTTTTGCCAACAAAAAAACAGTTTTATGTCACAAAAATATATCATTATAATATTAAAATGACGTCTGTACACAATACCCTAACATAGACTTAGGTATTTTGACTCAAGTGGTATTTACTCCAAATGGAGGTTGTTAGTCCAAATCCAGCGATGGGACTTAATGTTTATCCAGTAACGTTTATTGCAGATAGGATTATAGCTGCCACAAAGAAACCACAGAAAATCCGTCCAAAAAAAATCAATTTAAAAAATCCGTCCAACAAACAAAATCACAGGACCTCGAATCACGTATTAAAGTAAACCGCGCCATCTTTATCGCCGATTTGAATAAAGTGACCCAATTTAATCACCAAGTTGAGTAAAGTGAGCTAGTCTGCAGCGATGTAAGCGATGTAGCTTCGTACGTAAGCTGGAAAAAGCGCCACGAAATGTAAATCATGGCAAACAATTTTCGTTGCCTTGGAAGTTGTGGGTCAGGGTGACACGTGAACACCGAGTTAATTCTTTTTTGCTCTACTTTGCGCATAATGTGCAACCTTTTTAGAATCTTTTTTTTTTCTTGTAAATTGTTTGTCTTTTTTCAGGACAGGATTTCGTTCGTGTTAGTGAAGTTAAAAGTAGATTAGATGAATTAAGTTGACGACGTCTGTGGTCTAGTGGTTCGAGTGTCGGACTGCTGATCACGAGGTCGTGGGTTCGATTCCCACAAGACACAAATATTTGTGTGATGAACATGAGTGTTTGTGTTGGTCTGGGTGTTTCTTATGTATTATAAGTATGTATTTACAAAAAAAAAAGTATCTAAGTATTATATTCATTGTCTAGTACCCATAGTACAAGCTCTGCTTGGTTTGGGACTAGATGGTGATGTGTAAAATGTCCCAAAACATATTTATTTATTTAAATAAGTATGTGATTTCTGGCAATGAAAGGGTTGAATTGTGGTAAAAAAATTAATAAACAGCACGCTAGTGTGTGTTAATTAAAATACCTATACCAATAATTGGAATAAATTCCGAGATAATTCTAACCAGCACAAAACTACTGTGATGTAAAAGCATAAAAAATAATAATCTTGAAACCACTGATAAAATAATTTTGGATCTATTTAAGAGAAAAGCAAGAAGGTATTTAACGTTAGTTTAAATATTTTATTGGCGGATGGCAACACAAAAACAAAACTGCCGTTGATTCATCTGTCAGATTGAGCTATTAAATTGATGACAAACGTCAATATCTGCTGTCACTCGCTAAGATAAAGACTTTGGTCACTCGCAAAGATATCACACCTATATCTGTGGTCACTCGCAAGTTTTTCTTTCAATTTTGACACATGACACATAGTGCAACTGTCAATTTCAACAATTTTCCTTTTTTTTGGTGCATTCCTTTTAATATCCTTATTAATTCAAAATGTGTTTGTTGTAGGTGTAAGTTCTAACTAAAATAAAAAAAAGTTTTCCTGAAATTGGAAGTCTTAAAAATATTTGATTTATTGTAAAATGCAAACTTTTATGATTTCTATTCAAATATATTTAACTTATTCGGATTAAAAATTTTGATGAACAAATCTTTATTAAAATGTAATTTGCGTATAGAATTTATTATTACGATTTCTATGGATTTGCGTTTTATTAATATTTAGCAGCAAGTCACACATTTTCAGTCCGTGCTAATAGTAATAACCAATTATCGAACAGTCTGACCCAGCGAATACTGCCAATACTAAACAACCTACATAAAACAGAGAATTAAATTCAACTGACACACTTAACATGAAGTTAAAACGAAATCGATGTTGAAGTCTTCCAAACGACCTAATTTCCGTTTGTGACATCCTAATCTGGATTTAGTGAGGCCTCCATTGGCTTCATTTGGGCCTAGGCCACGTGGATCGTGTTTCAACTGGTTTAATTTAATTAAAGGATTAATTGGATCGATCGGAACGGATGGCCTACAGTTTTTGGGTAAAAGCTTCCGAGTTTAGACAAATTAGTTCGTATGTGTTTTATGGCAATTTGAGGGCCTTTTTTGGGCTTTTAACAAATTGTAAAATAGAAACGTTTATAAATTTTAAAATAGTTTTATTAAAGTTATTTTCTTTTTGGATGAAACACAATGTTTGCGCCAGATTTTAGTATGCGTAAGTACATCATTATCAGTACCAAAATCAAAAGTCTAATAAATAAAAATGTATCAGGTACATTGTCCAAAGCATTTGAAAACAACAAAGAGTAAAATTAGTTGTACATGAACAAAATGCACAAGACATTTGATTAGTGTTACGTCGTTTATGAATAAAAGTATTTTTATTTGCTTAGCTTAGGTATACCTAAAAGTGTTATTGAAATAACTGAAAACCTCTAAGGGGTCATTATACCTACTCATATTGATGAACAACTTTTACTATGGGAACAACCATGAAATCACGAAAAAAAACAACTGTTCCCTACATTTTGTCGATTTATGTGAACATAAATGTAGGGAACAGCTGTTTTCGCGATATCAGTGTTATGAGGTTTTCAGTTATGTTATTTCAATAACAGGTTGTATAGATAGGTATAGCATAAACCAAACTATTGAAACAAACATCATGTTTTTTTTTTCATACAACCGATTGCGATTGTGAGATCAATATGTATAAATAGTGATACTAAAAAAAAATTCTCGAAGGTCCAACGATTTCATATTTTGATGTTCGAGATTACTGCAATTTGGCTTCATGATGCACTACTGTTTTTCTTTTGATTTCCACAAAAGAAAATGTAACGCTCAAATCAAAATGCAAATGTATTTCATCCGGTGCAGTGCAGGAATCAATAAGCTCTCTTTGTCTAGCGAGACAACAAAGAAAATGCTCTCAGTTCATAGAACTTTATTACAAAAGAGTATTTAATGAATATTTAATACTCTTTGATGTCCCATTAAAGAACGGCCATCGTTAAAAAGGTTTTCATTTACAAAAAAATTTAATTCTTTATAATGAAAAGAACAACTTTTATGTTTATTAAATTATGATCTTACATCTCAACAAACTCCATTCTTTAAATAATTATTATTTTTGTCTATAATTTTATTAATATTCTCTTATACTATTATTCTTAATTAAATTAATTCATATTGACATAGGTACTTAGCTATTATTATTTTTAACTATTTTGACATTCTCTGGGATTTTAACATTTATGTTATTAAAATAAACCTATTTTACAATGATTTTATAGAATAATTTGCACACCGCATTGATGGCATTGTCATAGTCAACGACGTCAATATATAGACACGCGATCTCATATAAGCAGCATGTTCCAAATTCAGTTGACGCAACCGTTGATAAAATTTACATGTGTTCGCGAGACAGCTGTCAAGTGAACTAATGACAGATGACAGTGTGGTTCCGGAAACACAACTTTGTATAACCATGTTGTTCTTTAGAACAGCACATCTAGTACGTAGTACATATATATCATAGTCATGGTGGTGGTCATAGTACTATTATTTTTTCTATGGTAGAACTATGCGAAAACCGGTCACTTTTGAAATAAAATCAGTTGTTGCCTACATTTTTATTTATTAAATTTATGCACACAGAGAAATAATAATAAAATACATAGAAATGCATAGTACAAAGGCACTGCTTACTTCTATAAGAAATTTCTTCCAGCAGACCTGCGAGAGGAAAATTTGAAGCAAAGAGATGTAGACACAGTGTGTCAAGTAATACTTATAAATATATATATACTCATACATAAACTAATATATAATACACACACACTAATATATATTTTTGTTCACATAAATCAACAATAATGTAGGGAACATCTGTTTTTTTTTTGGCGATTTCAGGGTTGGTCCCATAGTAAAAGTTATTCATACTGATGAGTACAATTATCCCTTTCAGTTATTTCTATAACACGTCGTATACTAGTGGCGAGCCGGGACCTATCGGGGGTGGATGAAAGAATGCAGAGCGTATCCTAGGCCCCCGGCCATAGGTAGTAGGATGAACACTGTGGAGATTTTAATAGTGGTGATTTTTGTCCAAGGTCGAATAAACCGCAATCCGTGCAATTTACCTAATAGAAAAAGAAAACTAATCAGCAATAATTACGTAACAAGTTTTTAAATGCCATCTGCATAGCAATTTCCCTGCAATCAACTCATTAATATTCAAGAATCAATCGTATAACAAATGACAATGCTCGAATACGACTGGGCCAGTGATTACTATCGCACTTAATGATCCGTAATACGATCGTTTCCGTACTAGTCGGTATGAATCATGATTTTATTATTAATTGTCATATAATGTATATGTATAATGTATATTTCTATAATACATTTTATAGCGGAAAAAAAGTTTTACCAGCTGCCGAATTGTGTAACTCTAAATATTGATTTTGAAGTTCATTTGCTCCGTATGTGCTGACAATCCATCTTATTTAACTGCAACTACGACCACGCAATGAATATTGCTGTATTGTCAAAATTAAATCTATATCCGTGTGATCCCTCAGGTTTTTGTTTTACCGAAATCACCGATTACAACATTTTGTTAACTCATTAGTTAAGATTCAAGTTTTATTGTGAGTTCTAATAATAAATCAACTTAGTGTTGTATGGCAACATTAAATTAATCATAATTATTGGTAGTGTAACACTTATTCAGCCAAGTGGCAACACTAATGTAATTACTACTTCCGCAATTTCCTACCTATGAAAAATACACGGCTACATCGACTCCTGAGTTTT
Organism: Asteroscopus sphinx; assembly: GCA_949699075.1. Classification (NCBI taxonomy): domain Eukaryota; kingdom Metazoa; phylum Arthropoda; class Insecta; order Lepidoptera; family Noctuidae; genus Asteroscopus; species Asteroscopus sphinx. The sequence goes on from OX453013.1 coordinate 23,247,073, forward strand.
TATTTATCACCAGCGCAATCAAACTCCGCTGCAACGCCCGACACTTAGACAATTGTAGTCTCCTACAGGATACACTTAATCTTTAATAAATGTGATAAACTTTTATCTATCTATCTATCTCGTAGCTGAAATAGAACAGTTGCGCAAATTGAGAAAGGGGTGTATCCCTTTATATTTAATAAGATAGTTTAACTTCTTAGGTTTTCGCGATCACTACACATTATAATAAAACAAAGTTTAACCGGATTAAATCGCGTATATTATTTAAATTGGTTTCCCTGACGTTTTGGGTTTTTTCATTAGGAAATTCTCAGTAGCAGCCCGGAGTCTGGATTTGTGCCCGGTCAGTGGCAATAGGCACGCCCCCTATTACATGGGACTATAACATAACTGGCGAAATGTGGGTGTACTATTACACATCTGCCTACCCCTTCGGGGAAATACAGGCGTGATGTTATGTTATGTTATGTTATGTTCTTAGAGGAGATTCTCCGCTAGGAGGTAAAGTTTAAATGATTGGTGCATGACGTTATTTAATAGGGATCCATTTTCAAAAAAAACCAGGTTGCTAATCTGATTATGTAAGAAGATGGAATTAATTCAAATCTATCACCATTGCCAATTGTGTTTCAAAAATATTCTAAGATTAAAAGCCACTTAATATAAGTACATACGTTAGTTTACTAAGATTTTCAAAAAAGCGTACTTTTTAAAAAATTACTACAAAAAGGTTTTAGGTATATAGTTAAAGGAATTAATCGTCATCAAAACTGCATGGATGTACTACCTATATTTTTATTTTTTATATGCAGCATGCAATTTCAGCCTGTTTTAATTTCAGAAACTTAATACAGTTGTTTTAATTATTCTTTATTCAAATTGAAATGAAACAGACGAATACCAAAATAGTAGGTACATGAAAGAAGAATGCTTCCTTTTGTTTATTTCAGAATTCCTTCCTCAAATTAATACAGTAGTGTATTAAAATGTAAAAGAATTCTAGGGGTTGATTGCGGGTCACTCGAGGGCACATTTGAATTTAATTAAATCAGAATACCGGACGAAAATAGAATGAATTTTCGTCATTTCTGGCCAGTTTCCTTGTAGGTTTGTTTGAATATTGTACTGGGTATTTTAATAATATCTTAGAAGTAAATTATGGTACAGTGAAGCTCACATCGATGGTAAAAACAGCAGTATAAGCTGAGCCTGTATTGTATGCCATTTACAAACTAAGCCAGTTTAGCTTATAATGGTTTTGTTACCACTGACATGCGGTTGACTATATATACCTACAATATAATAAAACTGTTATTTGAATAGAAAATTCTTGATCTCACCAATCTAAACAAACCGGCAAATGAATTATTCCACGAATTAATTTGTTTTGTGTTTGGCTGTTTTAGGAAATAATTTATTATGTAAGTAATATCTTTGAAGAAATAATACAAAACAGCAATTTCTTGAAATTCAACAGAACTGGTTATTTAATTACATTACACAATTACTCAATGTACACATTAATAATATCAGACTGAACAATTTTCCAAAAAAATGAAATGAAAAGAAAATCTTATCGGATTTCGTTCAAAGTTTATCTTAATTGTCCTTCACGCATAATATTTAACTTCTCCTAATTAAAATTTTGTTTTATCTTATCAACAGTTTAATTTTAAACAAAGTCTTCGTTCTTTTTAGTAATTTTATTGTAAAAAATTATTTAGTAGGTACATGAGCAATTTTTTTCTTGAAATTATTTCTTCAGAGTAGCATTAGGACGTTCTTTAAACATTACTCATTACTGTGCGGCCGCTGAAACAATGCATTCCTTACAGTTTATGTTTCTACTGATAACTAACTGGTAAACAATATAGGTTCTTTTTATTGTTTATACATTGAAAGAGCCTCCATGAACGACGATTTTTAATTGATCGTGCGGCGCACCCTGGGCAGTCAGCCCCGCTATCAACCTGCTGACTGGCCAATCTTTTCCCCACGGCATGAGCTGCTATCATTATGTAGCTCATTTCGACACGATAGAAGAAGAAGCGCTAAATTTTTGTGATGTTTGAAACTGCAACCATTCGCATTCTCCCAGCGGCCGCACTATAAGACATAAGTTTTAAGGAAATCACAGTCCAAAATTAACTTCCCTAAACAAATAAAACATAGGCATCTCTTAGGAAGTCAATAACACTTTTTATTGCAGCACCAAAAAGTGCTACGTCTGACTCAAGTGTTGTGTGCAAGTGTTTATTATAATTGAGTGAATATCCATCACCGACTGGCGACCCAAATATATGGGTTTTATGGGAGAGTGCACTTACGACAAGAAACATGGTAAGTGTTCATGACGACGGATTTACGTCTTTAGGCTCGATTTTAGTTTTGTTCGACCTTGGCCCTTTCGTTTCTTGTTGTTTTGTTTTTAAGTAGATGTAGTAGTTAATAAGTAGGCTAGTAAATTAGTATTATGGTGTTCTAAGCTCTGTTAAATATTGTTGTTTGTTCTCTACATAAACATAGTGTATCTTTTTAAGGTAATTAATTTAAAAATACTTCGGAAAATTGAGTTATTCTGTGACTATATACGATATATATACGACTATATATGATATAGCTTCGTATACTTAGACATTGCGCCTAAATAAAACTTCCTGCAAAATATTAAATCACTTTGAGGTAACTTTGGATTTGCTCAACAAATAGTCTTTATTTTGTCCCGTACTCAAAAAAGGGTGCAATCAATTAAATCAAATTAGAAAAACATCGATGATAACATTGATAACGTATGTACCGTAAATTAAATAAAATAGTGTATTTATAATCGCGCCAAAATAGGTTTCATAAAAGTAAGCAAAATTTCTGTATAGAAAAATTTCCGTAAGTACCTTGAATTTAGGATTTTCTCATACTGACCCAGTTACACAAATTACCTACACTGTACTGTTTTAATATTTATGATTATTGTTTAAAAGCAATACAAATATTTATGTGCCAAAATTTTTGGCAATAAACCTATAATTTTATAAATTCATCGAAATTGTTAGTGTTCTTTAGGATAGAGAAGTGTAAAAACCTTCATTGATTCGACTACATTGAAGGCCCTGAATGCCAAAACCTAATTTAGATCAAAATCTTCCTCCAAAATTACAATGGTACCTGGGCAAGCGAAGCCACGTCAACATCTAGTTAAACGTCGTTTAGAAGAGCGACATATTAATATCCAATCTATTCACGATTTACCCTACTAGAGATTGAAATTTGACATATTTTGTATGGAGCTTCTGTCAAATTCCTATCTCTGGTAGGGCAAATCGTGGATAGATTGGATATTAATTTTGGCCGTTAAACATTCACCTTAAACGACCGACTAAAGTAATATTAGTATCCATAACTCAGGACGTAGCATTAAAATTCTACAAACAAAGTACATCCTACAAAGTATTTCCCAGTGGCCCAAGCGACCCATATATTGTGAATGGCCCCAGACTTGGCTGGAATCAGTGGTAATTCTTAACACACAAGTAATGTTTTCCAACATCCCACGGGGAAATGGAAAATACGGCGACCACAGAGTACGCCACGGTTTCCACAACAAATAACTATATTAAATCCTGTTGGCCGCAATGGAAAATGTTGCTATAATTTCAAGCAGGACTTTCAAACGTAAGTTTAGGACATAAGGTGCAAAATCGAGTTACTCGTGATGCGTGCATAATAAAATTTCTTGCCTGGCTCACAATTGGTCGCCTGTTGAGGGAAATAAGGCATATGCACGTGGAATTCTAAATGTATGTGTATATATATATGTAGCTTATTTTGGAAAATGAACGTGAAATTATTCATACAGGATATCGGATATGCACCGGCATATTAATGAATTGGCTTTGGTATATATAAATGAAGGCTGATTTATGAATATGATACTAAACGTGAAAAGCTAAAAGTTTGAACGTATCTACTACCTGCAGCCTTTGCCGTAAAATCTAATGTTCTTATAGGAGATAAAATAAAAAACATGTAGAAATTTTTAAACTTTCGCGAATTTCACTCATATTGAACTATATTTACGGGACTTGTCGCGCACAATAAAATCAAAACATAACAAATATTTTGACTAACCTCAACGTTTCGTTTCGTTCAAAAAAACAAACAAAGAAAAAAAACATGTAGGTATTTTATAAATTGGAAAAAGATGACATTTTTGAATTGGATGTGTATGGTTCATTCTAGGAAAGCAGTTATGTTTCGAGTTTGAACCGCGTTTATCATCGGGTGCAATGTCGTGTTTCGCTAAAGGATATAATTTACGGTAGTATGCGCGGGTGTTTGCGGCCCATCTCTAGTTTATCTTAGAATATGTTGCTGAAAAAGTTAATAAATAAATAAATAAAAAATAAATAAATATTTTGGGACATTTTTACACAGCACCATCTAGTCCCAAACTAAGCAGAGCTTGTAATATGGGTACTAGACAATTGATGAAAATACTTATATACTTTTCTTTTGTAAATACATACTTATAATACATAAGAAACACCCAGACCAACACAAACACTTATGTTCATCACACAAATATTTGTGTTCTGTGGGAATCGAACCCACGACCTCGTGATCAACAGTCCGACACTCGAACCACTAGACCACAGACGTCGTCAAAATCCCGATTTTAAAGAGATATTTCAGCATATATATATATATTTAAGTATATAGATAGAATATACTTTATTGTACACCATGAAAATAGTAGTGAACAGGAACAACGTAAGCTTACGCGTGTTAAGCTTTTTTTTTCAAATTTTATCGTTTCATGTTATTTTCATTCTATTAATTAATGTTCGTTTTGAAAGGGATAAGAAAATGTCGGTGTTCTTTTTCTCTTATAGTACTTTCTGTAGTATTTCATTACTTAGTTTATTTTTAACCGACGAAAAAAAAGGAGGAGGTTCTCAATTCGACGCGTAACTTTTTACAAAGTATTCCGATTTCGATGATTCTTTTTTAGGGTTCCGAAGTCCTACAAGGAACCCTTATAGTTTCGTCATGTCCGTCCGTCTGTCCGTCTGTACGTCTGTCCGTCTGTCCGTCTGTCCGTCTGTCCGTCTGTCCGTCTGTCCGTCTGTCCGTCTGTCCGTCTGTCCTAATCCTTTACAGCTTAATAACTTCTACAGTTATAAACATAAGTAAATGAAATTTTGTTAAAAAATAGTCTACATATAGATCTCAATTTTAAAAGAATAAAAGATTAGTTTTTTGCGTATTTTAGGGGTGGCGTCCATACATGTGAAATGGAGAAAAAAAAATTTTTTTCGCTGCACCCCCTCGTGTGGGATATCATTGAATAGGTCTACTAAAATGAAGGTAATGTTTGATACACCACTTTTTTATCAGGTGTACCATCTGCGAAATATAGCCCGCCAAAGTGGCTTGCAATGTGTCCCCCCCCCTGCCATTTCTAAACTATGCAATGTAGAAACTTATAATCTTCCACATTGATAGACCTTTGTAAAAACTCTCTTTTAAAATTATTTCGAGTATAATGTGATTATAATTTTTTGAGTTATAGAGAGAAAACTGAAAAATACTTAAAACGTCCTAGTTCAAAGGTCATTGACCTTAGAGAAAAATTATCATAGCAAATAATGCTCCTTTAGCTACTTTCTATTTGAAAAAATCACAAAAAGTAACTTTGAAATGACAAACGTCTTAAATTTGGCTTCTTGAATTTATCGCTAGATGGCGCTACTAACAACACGCTCTGAGTCGCGAATGCTGCCGATTATTGCAAAAACTAAAATAGCCATGATTAATATTCGATTTGATTCGTTTGTAATTACACCTACTTAAGGAACCCTATAATACTGAGCATGGCCCGACATGCTCTTGGCCGGTTTTTTTTTTAATGGATAGGGTATATCTCGAAGTTGGTCCCATTTAAATTTCAAAATCAAAACCTACCCCTCAGGGTAGGAAAACATGAGTGCTTATTCACCGACTGAATTCTTACCTGTTAATTGATTCTGTTGAAACTTGGCACACATAAATGTGGTTCTAGACACTACAACATAATGGAGACCTGGAGTTAGATTTTAGCCAAAAAAAATTAAAAATTAATCTTTTTAACAAAAAATTGAACCGACGAAAACAGAAACTGAAAAGCGAAAAATAAAATGAAGCTTTTAGTCTTTTCCTAACTAAACTAATGTAAATAACTAATTATTAGTCGGCGCCAAACAAACAATCAACGAAGATCATTAAATTACTTTAAATAAATAATCATCACGAAAATAGTCATCACGAATCGTCTCGCCGGAAGACTTGACGAATTCCAGCCACCAGAGCAAGCTGGGTTTCGAAAAGGCTACAGCACCGTAGACCACATCCATACTGTTCGGCAGATCATACAGAAGACTGAAGAGTACAATCAGCCGCTGTGTATGGCATTCGTGGACTACGAGAAGGCCTTCGACTCTATCGAAACTTGGGCAGTTCTGGATGCTCTTCAGCGATGTCACATTGATGAGCGGTATATAGAGATGCTGAGATGCCTATACAACGCTGCTACCATGACTGTTCAGCTCCAGGACCAAAAGACGAAGCCAATCTAACTGCGCAGAGGGGTGAGATAAGGGGATGTAATATCCCCGAAATTGTTCACTAACGCGTTGGAGGACGTCTTCAAGACGCTGGACTGGACTGGACAGGGTATCAACGTTAACGGCGAGAACATCTCACATCTCCGTTTTGCCGATGACATCGTTGTAATGGTTGAGACGCTGGAACAACTGGGCGAAATGCTGCACAGCTTAAACGGAGCCTCTCGACATGTCGGTCTTGGCATGAATCTGGACAAGACTAAAGTCATGTTCAATATGCATGTCATGCCGAGGCCAATATTCGTCGAAGGGTCGGCACTCGAAGTTGTAACGGAATACGTCTGCCTAGGGCAGGCAATTCAGCTTGGTAGACACAACTTTGAGAAAGAAGCCAACAGAAGGATCCGTCTAGGCTGGGCAGCATTTGGCAAACTTCGCCGAGTCTTCTCGTCGCCTATACCGCAAAGTTTGAAGACAAAAGTCTTCAACCAGTGCGTCCTGCCTATCATGACTTACGGTACCGAGACGTGGACACAGACAGTTGGGTTAGTCCACAAGTTCAAAGTCGCTCAGCGAGCTATGGAGCGAGCTATGCTTGGAGTTTCTTTGAAGGATAAAATCCGAAATGAGATTATCCGGAGAAGAACCGGAGTGACCGACATAGCTTGTAGGATCAGTAAGCTGAAGTGGCAGTGGGCTGGCCATGTCTGTCGAAGGACCGATGGCCGCTGGAGCAGACGAGTCCTTGAGTGTAGGCCGCGAATCGGCAAACGCAGCGTAGGGCGCCCCCCTGTCAGGTGGACCGACGACCTAAAGAACGTGGCTGGGGGGGACTGGATGCGGAAGGCAGAGGACCGAGCGTTGTGGCGCAACTTGGGAGAGGCCTATGTCCAGCAGTGGACTGCGATAGGCTGAGTTGATTGAAATAAATAATAAAAACATCAAATACAACGTGAAATTTTCAACGATAAACAATAACTTTCCAAAAATGCGTTCTCCGCTCGACCACTTGCAACTTGCACGCACTTTGCTTGTTTGTATGGCGAATCATAATTAGTTATTTACATTAGTTTAGTTAGGAAAAGACTAAAAGCTTCATTTTATTTTTCGCTTTTCAGTTTCTGTTTTCGTCGGTAAATTTTTTTGTTAAAAAGTTTAATACATAATATATTGTGGATTTAAGTACAATAACCACTTTTTTATTACTTAATTTGAAAACCATATAAGATTTCTGTTACAAACAGCAATATTTACACGTCCATTATCTTCTTTTACATCGAAACCATCTCAGAAATATTAAAATCCCAGATTATCTTGGTTGTGTAAAAACCTTTTTGATAATAAAAGAGGTTCTTTGCAGCAATAATAAAAAAGAAAAAATGTTCTAAGAGGGGTACTCTTTACTTTTTGAAAATAAGATCCTAAGAGAATATAATCACTACGTTTAATAAGATCAATAAATGGTCGGGGACTCGAGAAGAGTATTAAAATATTATTTGGTCTGCCTAAGGGAGTGGTGAGAAATGGGTGTCTTGCTCCGAGATCCCGAGATGTATTATCGGTTCTCTCCCATGAGCTTGTGGTTTATGGTTATAGCTTATAAATGTATAGATATATTTCTTGTGGTTTGCTTGGTTTACTATCTTGCCAAACTTAAGTGGCGGCGGGCGGGGCACATTGCTCGCAAAATGGATGGACGATGGGGCAGTAAAGTTCTGGAGTGGCAACCGCGTACTGGAATGCGCAGCGTGGGTAGGTCCCCCACAAGGTGGGCCAACGACCTGGTGAAGGTCGCGGGAATCCGCTGGATGTGGAAAGCGCAGGACCAGTCGTTATGGCGATGCTTGGGGGAGGCCTATGTCCAGCAGTGGACATCTTTCGGCTGAAATGATGATGATGATGATTAGCTTGAGGAATATATTCGATGTCCACAAGATGGTTTCATGCATGGTATAATAATATGTTTCTTCCCGCAATGGACCCAAGGCTACGTCACGATCAGTGTTGCTATTGATTGACGTCTTCAATAGAATAAGGGAGATTTTTATTTTATTTGTTATCTTATTTTATTCATGTAATTAGTTATTAAAGGAAACTGTATAAAATTACGTGTTCCAAAGCGCCTCTGTATAGAAGAATGTAAGTGAAAAAATGCGTTTTGCTTGGGTAATTTATTTACACATAGTGGCAGCACATCAAACTGATAAGTGTCACGAATGTTAAGTGCTCGTTAACGTGTACAAGTGTGGATAAATGGTACAAAGTTGAAAATCATGACTTTCGTATTATCTCATCATCCCCTCAGAAACCTAGTAAAGTTTCCATCACTTTACTAGGATACAAGTATAATATGTTCAATGATTACGACTGAAGGACATGTATCCATGGTCATGAATAAATTATAAAAAAAAAAAAAAAAAGTGTCACGCTAACAGCCCGCTATTGGATTCACAGCCGATGACGTAGTCTTGGAGCAATCACGTGACGTAGCTGTCACGGGAAGAGACACATTAATATATAAATCGTTGTTAATATACCATTATTTCATGTATTTCATCGTTTTACGTCATTTACTGAACTGTAACTTCATTTAAGGCTCTGGTACTTAGTAGTGGAATCTTTTAGAATAGAATAGAATGTCTTTATTTGCATATATTTTGGTATACTTCCGATAGAATCTTGCGGAAACTGTTGTACTTTCGCAAGACTTCATCGTCGTCAGAAGAAGATTCCCACGCCTTTACTGATTGTTTTAACTGAGACGCGGTATACGACTTATTAAAATATAGGCGTTCTGTAAAGAATCTGTACGGTACAGAGTCGGAGAGCGGTCTAAATGCTTGCATATTTAAGAAACAATATTTACCCTAATATTGCGATTATTCTCTTTTGAAAACTTTTTAAACATATTTGTCGTGAGTTAGATAATACTCAAGTCCACAACGCTAGAAATACTCCAAGTAGCTATTCATCACCCAACAATAAAAATAAATTATATCCGTTGTTCCTGGCTTTCATTAAACGAAATAAATTGCCTCCACCCAGACGCAGGCAATATCTGGGAACCGTTTAACATAGCGACTTATCTCACGGGTAACCTTGTTATTCATAAAATCTGGCGGATCGATTCCAGCCGTGGCCCATTCAACCAAGGCTCCACACTCGCTTGTACGGGTTTACGGAGACCTGATTATACAACGTGTAACCGAAGGGGTATATCTATCTGAATGGGGTACATCTGGTATAGAATCTCTACGCAAAATTTCAGTTCAAAAATTACTCGAAAAAATTATCCCAAATTTTTGATTTCATTGTTTGATATTCAAGTTTGTGTTTCGTAACAGGCGGATTTGACTCAAATTTTGGAAACAGTAGACGATGAGGTTAAATTTTACCATAAGAATCAGAGCCCCACTCTTAGTTTATTATCTTTACCTTGTAATGCCTACGTCATATTTAGTGCATCATCATTAATGTATTAAGTTAAAAATCACATTTGTGATCATTTTGTTTACTTTGATTCGAGCTATTAAGGAGCCCAAATTAAGGATCAAAGTGTATGTTTTGAGTAAATAGATCAAATCATTCATATCAACCAGTTTGACAGAATCATTCATGCTGGATTCCACTTCTACATGGTCCTACGGTACTCATGTGATCTTACGGCAGAACTATGTAACAGTGCTAATTCAGATTATAATTTATAAAGGAATTGTAAGGCACTTAATATCACCGTATTTGCCCCTCTAAACATAAGGGATACTGATAATAGGCTGGGAACAGCAATATAAGGATAAGATGGTTTATAGATTGCTATCCTTTCGCCTATCTACTAATGCCATTTACTCTCGTATCCTCCATTGTGTTTATTCGTTTATTCACAAAAACATGTATGTTTTGTATAATCATTTTCTGTTTAGTTTTCCTATGTCTATCTCATAATTTCAGCCTTTTTCTAGTAATGTCGGCTTTTTTCTTGGTTGTTTAGACCAGTGTAGTATAACTATGTACAGCCATCATTTCGGCGGCACTCACTCCGATTGACTTGCAATTGGACAAGTGCAGAAACTGGTATCTTAAGGCTACACTTTTTTTTTATTTTATTGATGAAGACTTTTTGTTTTTGGGTGGAAATCCTCATAAATAATCTTCGTTTGGAGATAGCGGAGGGGCATGTCGGACTATTACTATTACACACGGCACAGCACAAAATAGAGGAGCTCCGGGAACTACATTTGACCGCACCGGTGCCCCTTTATTGCCTAATGTGTGCTCTGTAGTACTATTATTATCGGTAGTAGGAAAGCTTCTTGAAAAGAGCTTTTCCGAGGAAGTAACATAATACCTATTTCTGCCGCCAAACGGTACCTAATGCTGGCATTACTAATGAGATCCTTCCATGCCTCGGAGAGCATGTTAAGCTCGGTGTTGGTTGCCATACGAATATCTAGCAGGTCGTTACTGGTAGTCAGAAGCCTGAAAGTCTGATAGCTGGTCTAACCTTAGGATGATATATGATGAGGATATAAGTCAGTAACTGGATCATGGAGGTCTGAGGGCAGTCGCTCCGTGTAAAATACTGATGTTGACGCCGCATCTGGTTAGACTGGAAACCAACAACATTGAACATTGAACATTTTTTCAACATTGTTGGGAAAATGCTCGGAAAATGATGATGGATAGTGAAGGAAATTGGTTTATTTCCACTTTGCCGTAAACTACTAAATTATTAATAAATAAATAAATGAATATTTTTGGGACATTTTTACACAGCACCATCTAGTCCCAAACTAAGCAGAGCTTGTGCTATGGGTACTAGACAATGGATATAAATAAATAAATAAATAAAATAAAGTGTCTTTATTTCAGGCATTAGCCCATAATACTTATATACTTTTTTTTGTTAATGTATTATACTTATAATACATAAGAAACACCCAGGCCAACACAAACACTTATGTTCATCACACAAATATTTGTGTCCTGTGGGAATCGAACTGACCTCGTGATCAGCAGTCCCACACTCGAACCACTAGACCACAGACGTCGTGGATTAAATAAATGTTTTAAAACAATTATTTAAAGCACAAAAACTGGATTATTTGCGGTTTTTATTTGAATGAGTTTCCATTAAAATCTCTACAATATCGCTGCTACGATTAAGTGGACGTGAATTTTGGTTTCGTTTAATTATTTTAATGTGTAAAATAAACGTTGAATTGTGTTGACACTGATATGATTTTACTGTAACAGAGAAAACAATGAAAACGTTAACATCATGGGTATACCTACAACGTGTTGATTAAATAACTCAAAACCTCAAACAGCCCAGGTATATATATATATATATATATAGGTGTATAGGTACATATGACTGTGTTTGCCTTATTTTTTTCATTTGTTGTTTAACTATTTAGTTAGTATGCACTATTCTTATCACACAAAGTTTGACGCCTGTTTGTATTAACGTTTACAATAAAGAAAACGCTGAAAAAGTATAAAAAGTAGGTTTTTTGCGTCGAAACTTCTTTTGTCTTGTTATTATTTATTTATTTCCACATCCTTACAACTATCATTACAGATTACAACATAATGCGACAGCTGGGCCTCTTATATTTACTAAAACAAAAATAATTCCCTATACTTCTAATAGTACACATACACACATAAACTTGTAAAAAATCTAAGCCCAAAAGGGATCCTTCAACAACAACATCATTAACGGCCAAAATTAATAACCAATCTATCCACGATTTACCCTACTGGAGATAGAAATTTGACATATTTTGTATGGAGCTTATTTCAAATTCCTATCTCTGGTAGGGCAAATCGTGGATAGATCGGATATTAATTTTGGCCATAAGAAGATTATTTTTGATATCTTTTGAATATAACTTTGATAAGAATGAAAAACCGGCCAAGAGCATGTCGGGCCATGCTCAGTATTATAGGGTTCCTTAAGTAGGTGTAATTACAAACGAATCAAATCGAATATTAATCATGGCTATTTTAGTTTTTGCAATAATCGGCAGCATTCGCGACTCAGAGCGTGTTGTTAGTAGCGCCATCTAGCGATAAATTCAAGAAGCCAAATTTAAGACGTTTGTCATTTCAAAGTTACTTTTTGTGATTTTTTCAAATAGAAAGTAGCTAAAGGAGCATTATTTGCTATGATCATTTTTCTCTAAGGTCAATGACCTTTGAACTAGGACGTTTTAAGTATTTTTCAGTTTTCTCTCTATAACTCAAAAAATTATAATCACATTATACTCGAAATAATTTTAAAAGAGAGTTTTTACAAAGGTCTATCAATGTGGAAGATTATAAGTTTCTACATTGCATAGTTTAGAAATGGCAGGGGGGGGGACACATTGCAAGCCACTTTGGCGGGCTATATTTCGCAGATGGTACACCTGATAAAAAAGTGGTGTATCAAACATTACCTTCATTTTAGTAGACCTATTCAATGATATCCCACACGAGGGGGTGCAGCGAAAAAAAATTTTTTTTCTCCATTTCACATGTATGGACGCCACCCCTAAAATACGGAAAAACGATTTTTTTATTCTTTTAAAATTGAGATCTATATGTAGACTATTTTTTAGCAAAATTTCATTTACTTATGTTTATAACTGTAGAAGTTATTAAGCTGTAAAGGATTAGGACAGACGGACAGACGGACAGACGGACAGACGGACAGACGGACAGACGGACAGACGGACAGACGGACAGACGGACAGACGGACAGACGGACAGACGGACGGACATGACGAAACTATAAGGGTTCCTTGTAGGACTTCGGAACCCTAAAAAAAGGGGATAAAACCCTTCTGAAGAACTACAGACCCATCTCACTCCTGAGTCATGTGTACAAGCTGTTCTCGAGGGTCATTACGAATCGTCTCGCCGGAAGACTCGACGAATTCCAGCCACCAGAGCAAGCTGGGTTTCGAAAAGGCTATAGCACCGTAGACCACATCCATACTGTTCGGCAGATCATACTGAAGACTGAAGAGTACAATCAGCCGCTGTGTATGGCATTCGTGGACTACGAGAAGGCCTTCGACTCTATCGAAACTTGGGCAGTTCTGGATGCTCTTCAGCGATGTCACATTGATGAGCGGTATATAGAGATGCTGAGATGCCTATACAACGCTGCTACCATGACTGTTCAGCTCCAGGACCAAAAGACGAAGCCAATCCAACTGCGCAGAGGGGTGAGACAAGGGGATGTAATATCCCCGAAATTGTTCACTAACGCGTTGGAGGACGTCTTCAAGACACTGGACTGGACTGGACAGGGTATCAACGTTAACGGCAAGAACATCTCACATCTCCGTTTTGCCGATGACATCGTTGTAATGGCTGAGTCGCTGGAACAACTGGGCGAAATGCTGCACAGCTTAAACGGAGCCTCTCGGCATGTCGGTCTCGGCATGAATCTGGACAAGACTAAAGTCATGTTCAATATGCATGTCATGCCGAGGCCAATATTCGTCGAAGGGTCGGCACTCGAAGTTGTAACGGAATACGTCTACCTAGGGCAGGTAATTCAGCTTGGTAGACACAGCTTCGAGAAAGAAGCCAACAGAAGGATCCGTCTGGGCTGGGCGGGCAGCATTTGGCAAACTTCGCCGAGTCTTCTCGTCGCCTATACCGCAAAGTTTGAAGACAAAGGTCTTCAACCAGTGCGTCCTGCCAGTCATGACTTACGGTGCCGAGACGTGGACACTGACAGTTGGGCTAGTCCACAAATTCAAAGTCGCTCAGCGAGCTATGGAGCGAGCTATGCTTGGAGTTTCTTTGAAGGATAAAATCCGTAACGAGATTATCCGGAGAAGAACCGGAGTGACCGACATAGCTTGTAGGATCAGTAAGCTGAAGTGGCAGTGGGCTGGCCATGTCTGTCGAAGGACCGATGGCCGTTGGAGCAGACGAGTCCTTGAGTGGAGACCGCGAATCAGCAAACGCAGCGTAGGGCGCCCCCCTGCCAGGTGGACCGACGACCTGAAGAACGTGGCTGGGGGGGACTGGATGCGGAAGGCAGAGGACCGAGCGTTGTGGCGCAACTTGGGAGAGGCCTATGTCCAGCAGTGGACTGCGATAGGCTGAGTTGATTGATTGATAAGAATTAACTCTTTTGAAACTAAAAGTTTTAAACATAAAGAAGGTATTTTTTTTGTAAAAAGCTAACAAGACTACCTAATTCGATCAACACAAATTTTGTTCTAATAAAGATTTTGAGAAGGAATAAGGATTAACTACCCTTTGTTCTGAATCTGAGAGCTATAAGACAGGTATAAAAACATAAATCCATCATCAGCATATACAACTGACTACTACTACTACTACTACTTGACTGCTCCGTTGGTCTAGTGGTCGCAAGCGCGACTGCTGAGCGTGGGGTCCTGGGTTCGATTCCCGGGTCGGGTAAAGTGTTATTGGGTTTTTCCATTAGGAAATTCTCAGTAGCAGCCCGGAGTATGGATTTGTGCCCGGTTAATGGCAATAGGCTCGCCCCCTATTACATGGGACTATAACATAACTGGCGAAATGTGGGTGTACTATACACCTCTGCCTAGCCCTTCGGGGAAATACAGGCGTGATGTTATGTTGTTATGTTATGTTAGCATATAAAATTCCCATGCATTACGTACGCCTCTCGAAAATTACCCATGTCGTTTCTAAGGGAATTTTAACTAAGGACCTTTGAAAACCGTTCCGGGCGTTAAGTACCTACATAGATTTAGGAAATATAAATTTGTGATTTTAATACAATATCGGTACTTCACAATAGTCAAATAGTTTTTTTAAAGAAGCAGACTTTGTAAAAAAAAGTTGTCACTCTTAATAACTTCTTCTTACATGTCGGCGAGCAACGTGTATCAGAAATGCGTGGTCATATTTGATGAGTTTATTCAGGGGATGCTCTCAAACAACTTTTACCATTGGATCAACCGTGAAATCGCGAAAAAAAAATCAGCTGATCCTTACATTTTGTCGAGCGTCATCAATTAGTTTTGTTTTGTTTATTTATTTTGTTTATTCTTAGGTAGTTGTGTAAGTTGTGTATACACGCTGAAATTTGAATCGCTTATTTCCCGAAAAGGGGTCATTGTACTCATCATTATGAACAACTTTTACTATGGGACCAAACCTGAAATCGCTAAAAATATCAGGTGGTCCCTACATTTTATTGATATAAGTGAACACAAATGTAGGGACCAACTGATTTTTTTTTCGCGATTTCAGGGTTGGTCCCTTAGTAAGAGTTGTTCATAATGATGAGTACAATGACCCCTTTTCGGGAACTAAGCGACTCAAATTTCAGCATGTATAGTTGTATAAGTCTGTAAATATCATTTATTGTTTACGTTTAATAAATTACAATTTGACGACCTCTATGGTCTAGTGGTTCTAGTGTCGGACCGCTGATAACGAGGTCGTGGGTTCGATGCCCACAGGACACAAATATTTTTGTGATGAACATAAGTGTTTGTGTTGGTCTGGGTGTTGCTTATGTATTATAAGTATAAATTAACAAAAATGAAAAAGTATTTAAGTATTATATCCATTTTCTAGTACCCATAGCACAAGCTCTGCTTAGTTTGGGACTAGATGGTGCTGTGAAAAATGTCCCAAAGATATTATTATTATTATCTTAAAGGGAACAGTTGACATTTTTTTCGCGATTTCAGATGGTTGGTCCCGTAGTAAAAGTTGATCTATGCTATGCCCTGAATGAGCTCTTAAAATATGACCACGAATTTCTGATACCTTGTGGGGGGCCTACCCACGCTGCGCCTTCCAGTACGCGGTTGCCACTCCAGAACTTTGCCCTATCGGCCATCCGTTCCGCGAACAATGTGGACCGACGACCTGGTGAAGGTTGCAAGAATCCGCTGGATGCGGAAGGCGCAGGACCGGTCGTTGTGGCGATGCTTGGGGGAGGCCTATGTCCAGCAGTGGAAGTCTTTCTGCTGAAATGATGATGATGATGATGATTTCTGATAAACGTTGTATAATCATAACATCATCATCATCATCAGCCCATTACTATCCCACTGCTGGGCACGGGCCTCTTCTCAGAATAAGAAGGTTAAGGCCTTAGTCCACCACGCTGGCCTAGTGCGGATTGGCGGAAATAACATACACCACTATATTTAAATTACCAAAAAACCATTGAGGGTAGTCTATCTGCTTATAATTTACAGCTTAGGGTTGGTCCCATAGTAAAAGTTGTTCATAATGATGAGTAGATTCACCTCAAATATTTCGTATTAATAATGTAGGAACTTAACTTAATTTAACTTTTTGGTTTATAACTAAAGAAAAAAAAAAAAACCGCCAAAATTAATAAGGCGATCTACTAATTTTATTTTAGATGCATAAGCTCAATACTTATCTAATATTAATATATTAAATTGTAATTAATTAAGTTCAAAAATTTTGCAATGCCTGAAAAAGGCGACTAAGTTTGTTAGAACTATATTTATAACCTACCACCAATATGTACACTTAGTTGGCAAAATAAATCTTTGAATCTTTGAATATTTGAACATATTTTGATATGGTGGTTATTTTGACGATGTTTCTTATTGTTGCAGAGTTTGATGGCGTTTATAAAGTTCGGGTATGCGTTGGTCGTCGTGACGCTTCTGCTCATGATATGGGCATCATTGTCGAGAGCTTTGGAAGTAAGTAGCTATTCAAGGCGTTCGTTAATACATACGTTCATACGAAGTGCTGCGAAAAATCATAGTGAATTGTTTATTATGTTTAATTAATTAAGTACTAATATTTGTATGCCACCTGTGGCAGCACACAGAGAGACTACCTATAATGTACCTAACACCAAAATTACCTGTGTACACAAATAAACATTTTGATTGATTGATTGAAGCCAAAAAAACTGTGCTCCATCGTGTACAACCAACGTTCAAGCACACGCCATGTACACACGGCTACACATCAAGCTGTAAATATCCAGTATAAGCTGACCTCGCATTGTATAGGTTTTCCTTACAACGCGAGGTCAGCCTATACTGGTTGGTACAGCTTGATGTGTAGCCGTGTGTACCTGAAGGATATTTGTTTTTGCGATGTTTACTGGATTTTGCCGCAATATGTGTGCTGAGAGAGGTAAGCACGATTTGAGGTACATGTGTGTGCTTGAGCGCTGGTTGTACACGAAGGAGCATAGTTTTTTTTGGCTTCACTGTGATTGTTCGCAGCACTTCGTCTATATTTTTTACTATGTCTGTGTCGTAACCAAATTATATTCAAATACATCAATCTAATTTTATGTAGGTAATGCTTGTTTATCAAAACTATCTTTGTCATCAGCGAAGGCAAGAATTCGGAATGTCAAAGATTTTATTTGTGTTTTCTCACAACTAGCAAAACTTTTCCAAAGAGCAAGTGAAGAAAAGTAGTTGTTCTCTTGCTCAAGACGAAGTGAGTTAGCAAATAACTGAGTCGAAGGATGCTTGCCTCTTGTGCTTGGATTCGAGCTACGATTGGCTCTGTTTTGCATAATAACATTAAAGCTGAATAGGTTGGTGACAAATGTTGGTAATTAGGCCGCTCCACCAAAGGAGGATTGATCTAGCTTCTGCACTTTAGAAAGCTATATACGTTTATATACGATACAAGAAATTCTTTAAATTCTACGTCTGATGACATGATGACATTATCAGCAACTGTGTCATCGTTTGGAAATACATTGACTAAATTCAGACCGAGATGATCTTCTCATGGGTGTCGTAAAAGGCGACTAAGGGATTTACCAGAGTATGGGCAGTAGCGTTCTCTGAGTATTTAACCAACCAACTGCGATCGCCAACACGCCTGCCAAGCGTGGCGATTATGGTATATCCTTTTTGGAGAAGGCCTATGTCCAGAAGTGGACGTCTTTTGGATGAAATGATGAAAAAAAATTATGAGACTGAGATGAATAAACTTTACTCAGCACATGCTTTTGCTAATATTTTGGGTATTTGCATGATAGTGGCATCCCTCATGTATCATATATGCTCAGTATCTCAGCCTTTGTGACGTCACAGTTTATCGCTGAATAGACAAAGGTTAAGGTTATGCAATTGTGATACGTGCAGCATACTTCGAGGTATTATATGGAACTGCTCATACATTTTCAATGCAACGTCACGTTCCACGCTACACACACTCGCTGTAATGGCGTTATCGCAGCCTTTGTCGATCGAGCACCTTACTGAAACAGTGAAGCTTAGTAAAAACGGTCGTGCCCAGCATAAATATATTGGCAAAAGTTACCCAACTTTTGAAACAACAAAAAAATTACGGGAAAACTTTCGTCAACCCCTTATGAAGTTGGGCGATATTGGAAGACCAGTTGCCAATGTTCTCAAAATGTTTGACCCAATATTTGTCACCAACTGAATAAGTTTGAACTGTTTGAAGTTACCAAGCCTGGGAGCTGTAATGAAGTTGTTAGTTATAATGCGTTTCGAAGTCGATAGAGGTAGAAATTAAATGGTTTATTACCGTATGAAGTTGACTTAGCCCAGAGGCTATTTAAGTTTAGATACCTATAAGCCATCAGGGCTTTGCTAAATTTGTTCTTTAAACCATCATGCTCCGCCTGTAACTTCGTTTTATCTATAACTTGACTTTGCCCGCAGCTTCACCTGCATATAATTGGGCTTATCAAAGAAAGTCTTATCGCGCACTGGAACTGAACTATTTATTTTCCCGGGATGAAAAGAAGCCTATGTATCCGTGTTATGGTCTATCAGTGTGCCTAATTTCATCCAAATCCGTTAAGCCCTTTCAGCGTGTTTGATTATAAACAATATCCAAACACACAAACTAAATACAGCAATAGTTTCTCCTGAACGTTATTAAATAAACCTTAGCCTTCTGCGACAAAAATCTAACAAAACAAATAACATTTTGATATTGGTGATTTTGATAGTTCGCGGACAAGAGACTGCCTCGTTGGTCTAGTGGTTGGCAGCGCGACTGCTGAGCGTGTGGTCCTGGGTTCGATTCCCGGGTCGGGCAAAGTGTTATTGGGTGTTTTCATTAGGAAATTCTCAGTAGCAGCCCGGAGTCTGGATTTGTGCCCGGTTAATGGCAATAGGCTCGCCCCCTATTACATGGGACTATAACATAACTGGCGAAATGTGGGTGTACTATTACACCTCTGCCTACCCCTTCGGGGAAATACAGGCGTGATGTTATGTTATGTTATGTGTGGACAAGATAATCGACACCATTATATTTAAGCCAATCAAATGTGGCTAAACAGCTAAGCCACGCCCACTTTTTTTATAAAAACGTGTTCGGTGTTAGGAATAACAAAAACAAAGTCCAAAGTCAAAGACCCGACTTTGTTTGCTCAACAATCAACAATGACTTGCAAGGCACCCAACCTACAGCCTAACAAAACAATTAGTATCCAGGGTCACCAGGTATAAATGAAGTTTTCTCAGAAGATTATGGATGTTTTCGAGTGAAATATCATTTTAATAACGGAAAAAGTTAAACTGTATTTATACGAAACCCTAATTAAACCGTTCTATAATAATTTCCTGAAAAATCTTCATCTATATCTGGCGACCCTGTATACTAATTGCTATGTTAGACCACAGAAATAGATAGAGATGGAATGGTTGTAATCACAATTTTACTTGCGATTCATGCATGCCAACTTTCGAACAATCTACGCCTCCCATATTGACGTCATTCATTTTTAAAAATAAACTTTAATCAAATGTACTTTACAGATTTTGTTTCTGCAGTTAGAAATAGCACAATAAGGCATTTTGGCGGGTTTTTGTTACTGTATTTACAGAAACAAGTCATAAGGCGTACTGATAAAGGCTTTGAAATACGCTGCACTATGGTGTAGAGTGTTGACACGCACGCCCTGCCCACTTTTCCATTCTATATATTTCTGTGTATTACACTGTACGCAAACGTATGTAAATGCACATTTATGCTAATACCAGGAATCAAACCAGCACCGGCTTAAAAAGAAAGCTAACTGCTCTGCAACTATGCTTCAAATAATATACGACGTCGTATACCGAAACGAGAGAAGGGTTCCATCGTATATCGTTTGCCAATGTCAGTATCAGAACCCGGGGTGTACTATCGGCATTTATCGGGCGCAATTTCAATCCCGGTCTAAAAATTTCATAAAAGAAAATCTACTTTAGCCGTCTCAAGCAGTGTCTGAGAGATTTACGTATATTATGCAGATTCGATAAAATCTTGGATGAAGATTATGTTAATAATATTTTTAGACAGAAACCATCATGAGGGACTTAGACCGAGGAAATATTATCGTACCTAATTATCATGCATCACTCAGCATTGATAAGAAGGCTCAAAGTCACTCAAAGGACAATGGAGAGGGCTATGGTCGGAGTGTTTGCGTGATTGAATAAGAAATGAGGAGATTCGCAGGAGAATGAAAGTAACCGACATAGCTCGAAGAATTGCCAAACTTAAGTGGCAGTGGGCGGGGCACATTGCTCGCAGAACGGATGGCCGATGGGGTAGTAATGTTCTGGAGTGATGACCGCGTACTGGAAGGTGCAGCGTGGTTAGGCCCCCTCACAAGGTGGACCGACGATCTGGTAAAGGTCGCGGGACTCCGCTGGCTGCGGAAAGCGCAGGACCGGTCGTTGTGGCAATGCTTGGGGGAGGCCTATGTCCAGCAGTGGACGTCTTTTGGCTACAATGATGATGATGACTAAGCATTGGTTTCTGGAATATGCAGAGAGGGGGACATAAGAAAAGATGGATGGATTTCATAAATAATAATTTGAATGATAAGGCCGACGCTAAGTAACTTGGGACTAGGTCATGAAGATGATGACTCGCCATTGTGCTATTTTTTGTTCAAAAAACGGCTGAATCAACCATCAACACAGCCTATCGCAGTACTGGACATAGGATTCTTCTAAGTTGCGCCACAATACTCGGTCCGCCGCCTTACGCATCCAGTTCACCCCAGCTACTTTCTTCAGGTCTTTGGGTCACCTGGCAGGGGGGTGACCTACGCTGCGTTTGTCGATTCGCGGTGTCCAGCATTCAATGAATCGTTTATTCCAATGCCCATCTGTCCTTCGACAAACATTCTGCCTCTTAAGTTTGCAAATCCTATAAGCTATGTCAGTCACTCCGGTTCTTCTCCGAATATCTCGTTACGTATTTTATTCTTTAAAGAAACTCCAAGCACAGCTGGCTCCATAGCTTGCTGATCGAATTCAGTGAACTAAAACAACAATAGTTTACAACTTAAATCACCCAATTCATAAACTAAGACACAAATTGCAAGATACCTGACACCCTGACACTATGTTCCATTTACACTGGATGATATGAAATCTAGAGAGATGGTCGCATATAGAGTACCCACACAAACACTCGATCTGTATTTGTGTACACACACTACGGTTCTCTAAAGTGGCATTGTAGTCCGGGATTTCGAGCTTTTGATTTTTTCTACGTTCCTATACTGGATGGAGGGAGAATCGGGAGCTTGTCAACTACTTTAATGGTTAACCATTGTTTTTTTTTAATTGGTGATATGAGAGTAAACGGGTTGACTGGTTGAATGAGTGACTTATTGAAGGAGGATGTTCAGTACTTGATTCTAATACCAAATATTATGTAGATATAACGGGACTTACCTTAATTTTTAAGATATTTTTCCAATAGATTTCATCAATTTCTGTGAACACTGTTCCGCGCTTATAAATCAAAGTTGCATGCAGTGAGGTTATGCATTTAGCACGGCAGTGTCCATCAATCGCTATTTGCATCCTTTCCGCCATTTGTAATAGTCAGCAAACCTCTAATCAGTCTGAGTACGTGCAAGCATTTTTACTCCTGTATATTCCTCCTATTTGTCCGTCCATTCTACCATACATACCAAGATATATGTTTGAACATGGCCCTCGTACATCCAGTTATGTTGTAATTATTTATGTAAGTATAAGAGAAAATGATTCCACTGAAGAAATAATTTCTTATCTACTAATATACTTGCATCAGAGGCGTGGAAGGCTATTAGGGGAAAAGGAAAAAATAACATACAATTAACTGTTTCCTAAAATGTACCGCGTGCATAGGAATTACAAAATTTGATTCCCCAGGCCCATTCCATTATCAGACAACCAGACGCCCGGCAATGTGCCACCCTTATATGGTCGAGATTCCACCTTTACGCACGAAGCGTTTTGCTACTATTTTTAACCGACGAAAAAAAGGAGGAGGTTCTCAATTCGACGCGTATATATATATATATATATTTTATTTATTTTTTTATGTATGACCACGCATAACTTTTTGCAGAGTGGTCCGAGTTTGATGATTCTTTTTTTAATAGATAGGGTATATCTTGAAGTTGGTCCCATTTAAATTTCAAAATCAAAATCCACCCCTAAGGGTAGTAAAACAGGGGATGAGTGTTTGTTCACCCACTGAATTCTTACCTGTTAACTGATTCTGTTGAAACTTTACACACATAAATATAGTTATAGACACTACGACATAATGGAGATATGGAGTTAGATTAAACCACAAAAAAATTAAAAATAAAACTTTTTAACAAAAAATTTAACCGAAGAAAACAGAAACTGAAAAGCGAAAAAAACTAATTATGAGTCGGCGCCAAATAACCAATCAACGAAGATCATTAAATTACTTTAAATAAATAATAAAAACAACGTCACATCAAATACAACGTGAAATTTTCAACGATAAACAATAACTTTCCAAAAATGCGTTCTCCGCTCGGCCACTTGCAACTTGCACGCACTTTGCTTGTTAAAAGTTCGTTTGGCGCCGACTCATAATTAGTTATTTTTCGCTTTTAAGTTTCTGTTTTCGTCGGTTCAATTTTTTGTTAAAAAGTTTTATGTGTTCTGTGCTAATACCTTCATTACCAGTAAGGAGTGGAATTCCTTGCCTGTGCTTCCTGTTAAGTATAGTCTGGTGGTCTTCAAGGCTCGAGTGAATAATTTTATGCTGGCCAAGCGTTGACGGTACCATCGCTTAACAGCAGGTGCCATTGTCACCATCCAAGTCAGGTGTAGCATTTGCTTAGGTACTTGTCTCTTGTGCCCTGTTAACTGTACCAGAGCCGAACTAAACGAAGCCACGAGTACTGCCACAGAAGTGGTCAAATACCATAGAAATATAATATATTACTAGCATAGGTACCCTTTGAAATTTAAAAAAGTGTGAACCATTGACACGCAAAACGAAAACGAAAGCCCAAAAAAATACTATGTGTTCTGTCCTAATAAAGAGTAAAGAGTTCTTTAGACTGTGCTAATAGCTTCATTACCGCTAAGGAGTGGAATTACTTGCCTGTGTTTTCTGTTAAGTAGTCTGGTAGTGTTTAAGCCTCGAGTCAATAAGTTTACGCTGGGCAAACGTCGATGGTACCATCGCTTAACTTCAGGTGAAGTAACAGTCAAACGAAAGCCCATTAGGTACAGAAAAACTTTCAGGAAAATACATGCAAAGTAAGTACAAAGTTACATAAACCTCCAGCCAGGCCCAGACAGTCTTTATAAAATTCTCGCTCCAACTTCGGATACACTAGATGTTATGATTCGGCCTCCAGGGCGTGGAAGTAAGTGGCTATTATTTAGCATAACGTAGAATATTCAGCGTATATTCTGGCCTTTCAAAGGGAATATTTGGCTAGGGTATAATTTGGGAGAATAACAGGGTCATATTCCTATTGTGGGAAGATCGTACTTATCTGTAGAGTACTGTTTTGTTGAGATGAGTTGTGGATGAGATAGTTTTGAATAAATTTGAAAAGGATATTTAGTTGTTTACGAACTAAACTAATTTAGTCTCTCCATGTCTATTTCTAAGATTTCTTGCAGTACGCGATTAAGTTAATGCAACATTAACTTAATCGCACTTAGTTTCCCGCTGTGACGCTATGACGCCTCGAATGCTTACGTGAAATACTAGATTATATCTTCTTGTGTAATTATAAGATGTAAAAATGATAGCATAACGAAAAATGATTCTCATAGAAGTATATTATATCAGCGCTATGTGTAAAATTTCAATAAATTTTAATAAAACAATTTTAATTTTTACAACTTGTACTTAAATTTATTTAAAAGATCATTACATAATTGCCTATTTAAAATTCAAATGGGGCCTCCCATTTGAATTTTAAATAGACCCAATCACATAATTGTTTTTTGTGTATTTTAATGTACTATTTCAATTATCAATGTGTGATTTTGGCGACACTTTTTCCCGTACTATGTAGTCGTAAGGGAACTTGTTCGCGACAACCCTAAAAATGTGCGCGGCAACCCTGTTTCAGTGTCGTTTTTTCTACTGAAAGACAGTAAAATCGCGAGTGAAAATTTCGTAAGTCAAAAGACGATTTAGAGACAATAATACAGAAATATTTAAGTGATTAGTACCGTAATACAGTAGATTCAGTGTGTTTATTAACCTAAATTCAGTGTTAGTGCTGAAACACGTAAGTTTTCATGATATTTTATGTGCTTAATAGTCAAAATAGTGAATTTCATAGTTTTTCGTAGAACGCATTTGACCCATGCAAATGGCAGGGAACAAGTTGCGCGGAGTGCGCGTCTCGAGCGAGGGCGCTGCCTCCAGTATATTTTTTAATTACTAGTACAGAATCGTAACTATGCACTTCATGAAAACTTATATCTTTATTATTTAAGTAAATATCAGTGTAATCTTTCAGGTATAGCGTTGTTTATGTTCGTTCTATATAGATTTATCCATTTATGTAGCAAATCTACCATATAGTCAAGCCTTCAAATCAAATGGAGTAAGCAGAGGCCTCAAGCTCTTCATGAACAGTCAAGTCGGAGTTTTCATTTCCTGAAAAATTCTCCCGGTGTTCCCGAAATAATCCTTCAGTTCGGCGTGGGAAGTCAACCTATAGGTACAGGGCGTCAGCGGCTCATACACACGGTATCGAGTTCCGCCCGTCCGGTACATTCGCTGGTCCTTCGCGAGCCGGATTTCATCACGTGCCTGAAGAATTATCACCTGAAGAATTACAGCTGAAAAATCAAGATGCCGATTACGCGTTCAAAAGGAAGAGCTCCCGAATCCTGGACGTTGGACGTTGAAGCAGCAGCTACCAGTACACCCGGCGTGCGACATGAACAGCCGCCGCGGTCACCGTCAACGTCAACGTCACACAGCGCCGATGCGCCGCCGCCCCCCCCGCACCCCGCGGAGGGAACAGTACCGTCTATTTCGAGGCGGGACACATCGGAAGATAGAAAAGGAACAAATTCGGATCAGACGTTGCGTCCAACCGACCGTGCTGCGCCCCACAGTATAGAAGAACAGGAAAAACAGAAAAAGGGACGCGGCGGACGCTCCGTAACTACGAATCGCTCCAATAGAAAACAGTTGAAGGCACGTGAAGAGATTCTAAGAATCAAACTACAGTTAGCAGAGATACAGTTACAGAAGGCTGAAGAGGAAGCGGACTCTGACGACTATGATGAAGACGGACAATCGAAAGCTGACTACGTTCGTTCATGGTTGGAAGAAGGACCGGAACCACAGCCCAACCCTATAGAAGCCGACACCGGGAGAAACACCGACTTGGCCGCACCCCCACCCGGGGGGAAGGAAGGGGAACAGAAAAATATTTTGGATGTCAAGCATCAAGATGAAGATCCTAAGAAGAAGGAAACTCATCAACAGGGAGGTGATTCACTGAAGCCGTTCATCACCGATCTCACCTCCGCCATAGCTGCGCTCGCCGAAAGGAAGCCGTTGGACTCGTCGTACACGTCGCCTCATCCAGCGGTTTCAAAAGTGATCATGTCACTACCGACCTTCGGCGGCGCGCATACAGAGTGGTTGTCGTTTCGTGCAATATACGACACCACAAGAAGATACTTCAACGACGTGGAAAATACAGCGAGGCTTAGAAGATGCCTCAGGGGGAGAGCGCTGGAAACAGTGAGCTCGGAACTCATCGGGCACGCAAGACCAGATGACATCATGCGAGAATTGGAACTTCAATTCGGACGACCGGACTCCATCGCTCAAGCCGAAACAGACAAGCTGCGAACCCTACCGCGCTGCAGTGAAGCTCCCAAGGACATCTGCTTCTTCGCGAGCAAAATTAGAACCAGCGTCGTCACACTTCAAGCATTGAAGAAGGAGCACTACCTCATCAATGCAGAGCTGCTGCGCGTGCTGACGGAGAAGCTGCCGAACTCCCTGCGCGTACAGTGGTATCGAACGTACACCGAAAAGTACAATTCGATGCCGGACCTTAGCAACTTCAGCAACTTCGTCACAGAACAAGCGCGCTACTGCAGTGCCTTCGCGCCAGCTGAGAACATCCGTACAGAAGAAGGTCAGCAGACTCGCCGTGCCATCCAGAGGACACACACCGCTACCGAAAAGCATGCTGCGGCCGGCGCTTCTGCCCCTGCCCCGAAGTGCAGGATATGCGAGCGCGTCGGACACTATGCAACGGACTGCACGAAGTTTCGCACAGCTGACTCAGATGGAAGATGGCAGCTCGCAAAGAAGTACGGATTGTGCTTTCGTTGTCTGCGCACACGACCGTACGGGCACTCATGCAAGGCGAAGAAATGTGGCATAGAAGGATGCCCCGCCACTCACCACCAACTCCTGCACTACGAAAGGAAGCCGAGAGAAGAGGCGAAGATTGAGAACCAAGAAACAGTAGCAAGTTCCAGTCTACACGCGAAGCCTCAAGCCTACTTAAAGATAGTTCCTGTGCAGATAGTTGGACCGGCGGGAGAAGCGAACACCTTCGCACTGCTGGATGATGGGTCAACAATTTCGCTCATAGATGAAGACGTCGCTAACGCAGTCGGAGCAGAAGGTCATCTAGATCCCTTCACCATTCGAGCCATCGGGGATACGTCACTCGACATGCCCAGTTCGAGACGAGTCAACCTGTCTATGAGGAGCGCTGAGGGCAAGCAAGTGCCTTTATGCGCGCGCACCGTTCCAGGCCTGCATCTATCGCCACAGAGGGTCAGCGAAGATGACCTAAGAGACTGCAGGCACCTCCAAGACATCAAACAGAAGCTCGTCTACAACATAGGCGTCCCGAAGGTGCTGATTGGACAAGACAATTGGCATCTACTCATCGCAAGTGTCATCAGAAAAGGTCCCAGTCATCAACCGGTCGCATCGCTGACATCGTTAGGATGGGTGCTGCACGGCGCACACTCACGAACACTGGGCCACAGCGTACACTGCGTCAATCAGCTGTCACCGGACGAAGAGAACATAGAAAAACAATTGAAGGAGTACTTTGCACTCGAGTCTCTCGTCATCAACCCACGTCGCCCGAATACAGATCCAGAGAAGCAAGCTGAAGATATTCTTGAGAAGAATACAAAACAGTTAGAAGATAGACATATAGAAACGGCCCTTCTCTGGAAGAAAGAAGATTTCGTCATGCCCGATAGCTACGAGAACGCAACACGAAGACTTGCGTCAACAGAAAAGAAGCTCGATCGCAATCCCGAACTGAAAGCAAAATATACAGAACAGATGAACGCTCTCATTGAAAAGGGATATGCGGAAGAAGCTCCGAAGAATAGCACGCCAGGAAAGACCTGGTATCTTCCACATTTCGATGTCCACAATCCCATGAAACCCGAGAAGATGCGCATAGTTCATGATGCTGCCGCGAAAACAGGAGGAGTGTCGCTCAACGACTTCCTCCTCACAGGACCAGACTTGCTACAGTCATTACCGGGGGTGATGATGAGGTTCCGACGTCACCGCATCGCCGTCTCAGCGGACATTGCAGAGATGTTCATGCAAGTGCAAGTCAGGCAAGAAGACAGAGACGCGCTGCGCTACCTGTGGAGAGGAGACCGGCGGGAGGGCGCCCCTCAAGAATTTCGCATGAAATCGATCATCTTTGGTGCAGCTAGCTCACCGTGCACAGCTATCTTTGCGAAGAATTGGAATGCGCGCAAGCATCTGAAGGAAAATCCAGAAGCAGTAGAAGCCATCGTAGAAAACCACATGGACATGGACGACTATCTCGACAGTTTCCGAGACGAGGAAGAAGCGACGCGCACAGCAACAAAGGTCCGTGATATACACAGAGAAGCGTGCTTCGAACTCACCAAGTGGATCTCCAATTCCGCGAACGTCATAGAAGAACTAGAGCCAAATCGACAACAGGCGGAAACAGTCGGTCTCGCGAGCAAAGGTCAAGAAGAGAAGATTCTCGGCCTCATGTGGAAGCCAAGTACAGACGAGCTGAGCTTCAATTTAAAGCTCGCTCGGCTCCCCGACAACCTCATCTACAAGGAATCGCCGACCAAGCGGGAAGCGCTGAAGATAGTCATGTCATTATATGACCCTCTCGGCCTCGCATCGCCGGTAACAGTTCGAGCCAAACAAATTCTTCAAGAAGCGTGGCGACTCGGTACAGATTGGGATCAAAAATTCGACGAGAATCTGTCGAAACAATGGTCGTCATGGATTCGCCACTTAGAACAATTGAAGACGATCAGCGTCCCGAGATGTTACCCCGGATTCAGTGACCCCAGCTCGCTTCAAGTACACGTCTTCACGGACGCCAGCGAGACAGCCTACGCGACAGCAGTTTACTGGCGTATGACGACAACAGACGGGCGAGTGCACGTGTCACTCGTCATGGCCAAGGCGAGAGTGGCTCCACTAAAAGTCACGTCCATCCCACGCCTCGAGCTTCAAGCCGCCGTACTTGGAAGTCGCGTAGCCGCCGCCGTCATTGAAGCACATCGCGTCAAGCCCGAGACAACAGTGTACTGGACAGACAGCAAAACCGTGCTGACATGGCTGAGAAAAGGGTCTAGAACATACAAGCCATTTGTCGCACATCGTCTGGCGGCAATAGAAGATCACAGTAAAGTCGAAGACTGGCGCTGGGTGCCCACGAAGATGAACATCGCTGACGCTGCTACTCGTGACGTTCCCGTCAATTTCAGCTCCACTCACGAGTGGTACGCCGGCCCATCGTTCCTGTACGAAGACCCGTCAATTTGGCCCGCAGAGAAACCCATCGTCAATGAGGCAACAGGGGAAGAAAGGACAACGACAGTGACAGAATCACGTCGAACACAGAAGATATCAGAAGCCGTCCCAGATCCGAACAGATTCTCAAAATAGGAACGACTCCTACGAACTACAGCGAGAGTGCTACAGTTCATAGCCTTGTGCCGAAAACCCAAGGCCCAGGTTCTATATAAAAGAACGATCAAGAATCCAGAAAAGGATCCAGATTGGCGTCACAAGAAAAAGAAGACGAAGACCACCACGACGGGAAGTGCTGCACCTCACCCTGCCGCCGACTCCCGGGACTTCGTGCTTCTCCCCGCAGAACACATCCGCGGCGCCGAGGATCTCCTTGTGAAGGCAGTACAAGGGGACTCCTTCGACGCCGACCTCCGGGAGCTTCGGCGCGGGGAAGGTGTCGCCAATGACAGCCGCCTACGATCACTGCCAGTAGAAATAAACAACGGCGTGATCACTCTACGCAGTCGCATAGCTGCAACAGAAGAAATTACCGAGAAAACAAAGAGACCGCCAATCTTGGATGGCGATCACCGCGTCACACAGCTCTATATAGACTGGAAGCACAGAAACTTGCATCACAGCGGGACAGAGTTGGTCATAAACGAAGTACGCCAACACTACTGGGTTCTTCGCCTGCGGCCGACGACGAAGAAAATAGTGCATCAATGTCTGCAATGTCGCATTCGAAAATCGCAGCCTCCAGAGCCAGCCACAGGGGATCATCCGAAGGCGCGCCTCGCCCATCATCAGAGGCCCTTTACCTACACGGGACTAGATTATTTCGGGCCGCTCTCCGTCACCGTCGGAAGACAGCACCAGAAACGGTATGTGGCGCTGTTCACATGCCTCACCAGCAGAGCGGTCCATCTCGAGGTCGCCGCTAGCCTCAGCGCTGACTCCGCAATCTTGGCGCTGCGAAGGTTCGCAGCGCGCCGAGGTAGCCCCACAGAAATCTACTCCGACAACGGTACCAACATGCACGGCGCAGACAGAGAGATGAGAGAAGCCGTGAAAGAAGAAGCAAGTCGTCGCGGCATCGTGTGGCGTTTCATCACTCCCACAGCGCCCTTCATGGGAGGCGCGTGGGAGCGCCTCGTCAGATGCGTGAAGACCACTCTCTATACGGTCCTTCACGAAAAGCATCCGCATGAAGAAGTTCTCGCAACCCTACTGTGTGAGGCCGAATACACCGTAAACAGTCGGCCCCTCACGCACGTCTCCATAGAAGCAGAAGACGACGAAGCCATCACCCCGAATCACATTATATTCGGGGGCTCAGCACGACTACCATCCCTCGGCGAGTTCAGCGAGTCCGACCTCGACAGCAAGAAGCATTGGCGGCGCGCCCAAATCCTAGCCGACATGTTTTGGCGTCGCTGGGTGCGCGAGTACCTACCCGAGCTGCAGTACCGGCGGGAGCCCCATGACACTGGGCTCAACTTTGAAGTCGGCGACCCCGTTCTCATCGCCGACGGCCAGCTCCCTCGCAATACATGGCCGCGAGGGAGAATCACCGCTGTCTACCCAGGCGCCGACGGACGAGTCAGGACCGTCGAGCTGCGCACAGCAGCGGGGGTCCTCAAACGCCCCGTCAAGAAGCTGGTGCCCCTGCCGAAGTGATGTCGCTCTCCGGGTCATCTGCAGCACGCTCCACTACGGGTCGACGCTCTGCTGCACGGCGGGAGAAATGTTCGCGACAACCCTAAAAATGTGCGCGGCAACCCTGTTTCAGTGTCGTTTTTTCTACTGAAAGACAGTAAAATCGCGAGTGAAAATTTCGTAAGTCAAAAGACGATTTAGAGACAATAATACAGAAATATTTAAGTGATTAGTACCGTAATACAGTAGATTCAGTGTGTTTATTAACCTAAATTCAGTGTTAGTGCTGAAACACGTAAGTTTTCATGATATTTTATGTGCTTAATAGTCAAAATAGTGAATTTCATAGTTTTTCGTAGAACGCATTTGACCCATGCAAATGGCAGGGAACAAGTTGCGCGGAGTGCGCGTCTCGAGCGAGGGCGCTGCCTCCAGTATATTTTTTAATTACTAGTACAGAATCGTAACTATGCACTTCATGAAAACTTATATCTTTATTATTTAAGTAAATATCAGTGTAATCTTTCAGGTATAGCGTTGTTTATGTTCGTTCTATATAGATTTATCCATTTATGTAGCAAATCTACCATATAGTCAAGCCTTCAAATCAAATGGAGTAAGCAGAGGCCTCAAGCTCTTCATGAACAGTCAAGTCGGAGTTTTCATTTCCTGAAAAATTCTCCCGGTGTTCCCGAAATAATCCTTCAGTTCGGCGTGGGAAGTCAACCTATAGGTACAGGGCGTCAGCGGCTCATACACACGGTATCGAGTTCCGCCCGTCCGGTACAGAACTTCCACAACTTATTTTCTTTATTCGTGGTCATAACCATATAAGAAGTCCAACAAATTATAAGGTGCAGGTGGAAATCCATAGTCTCTGCCTACCCCAATGGGAAACAGGCGTGATAATATGTATGTATGTAACAAATTATAAAGATTTTCCTCATCAGTGGATTCTGACGGACTGAACATGCTTATTATTTTTAATTAGGTAATATAGTTTTTTTTTTTTAACGAGTGTGCTTTAACATGACTGAAGTAAAACTTCACTAACTTATATCTCCCTCAATACTATTTCAATGAGAACAAAGGAATGGCGGCGCGGCGCGCGTACATCTGCCAGCGCCGAGTCGCGTGGCCGGCCGTTTCGCGCGCCTCGTTCCCCGCGTCCCGCACTACCCCCTCCGTTCACCACACTTTTCGTAACTCCGTAACGCATTCACCAGCTTACTCCCCAAGTCAAGCGTGCCTAATGAACTTCAATAAGTGGAAAAAATTTATACCTACATTTTGTTTGCGAACATTAAAAACTACTTAATTTTATGTCGTCAAAGCCGTAAGAACTTAACTATGCCATCAATTTATGTCATTACCCACTTGAAGTTTACGACTTGAAATGAAGTCGTTACAGTTCAATATTGAAGAAGTTTTTGCAGCAGCTGTGTGACAAATCTATTGGATCATCAGAAATGATGCAGTTATTGAAATAACTGAAAACCTTTGAAGGTGAATGCTACAAGGAAACCCGCGAAATTCAAAATTTCTTGCGTTTTTTGAAAATTGGTGCTTAATTTCTCGTTTTATATCGATCGAAATATGATTCTCGGCAGTAATAACAATAAATCTACTGAATCATACTCATAAAAAATATAAACTTAACTCTATAAGCTGTACAATGTAGAAGCTCGATAATATTAATTTACGATCAAATTATCGATTATCGAGCTTTTACAGCTTATGCTTGTGGAAAGAAAAAATCGCTCAAGAGACGACTTTTTTGTTTGTAATCGATAAAGTCTGAAATTACTGAACCGATTTTAATCATTCTTCCACTATTAAAAAGCTACTTTATCCAGAAGTAATTTCAATTTACTCTTGTTATTGCTGACATAAGACGAGCAATATAATTTAATAGTTACGGCCTCGCTGCAAAACGATCAGGCTTCAACATTAAGCAAGACATAATGATAATTTCTATGGAAGAACCCCAGCATTTGGATTCAAAGTCAAGTTGTTAGAGCATAATTATGGTCGAATATCATATATAATTAACTGTAACGGTATCAGTTTATTTTAATCCTACTAATACTATAAATGCAAAAGATGGATGTTTGTTTGTCCTTCAATCACGTGAAAAGGCTGAACGGATTTGTATAAAAGGCGCACAGATAGACCATGTCCTGGATTAATACATAGGATACTTTCTATTGTCATTATAATGTCCTCCCGGCCGAATTTCGATCACAGCGGCCAATCGAAACGAATACTAGCCATCTGCTCGGGATATATTATAGTGCACAAGTGTGTGCGCAAACGCAGGTGCACTTTCTATTACCTCTCTCTTATAATCAGATGGGACGGCAATCTGACACGACCGGAGATCAGGCGCAGCACCGACGGCTTTACCTTCTCTCCGAGGCACGGGGGTGTAGCATCGCCAATTGCCTGACTCCGGGCTGCTACTGAGAAATTTTTTTTACAGAAAAATCCCAATAACACTTTTTGCCCGACCCGGAAATCGAACCCAGGATCCCGAATCGGTACCCGCGGGCGTCAGCTAGTAACACACATTTAGAAAATTATTTTTTAGGGTGTTATTTTTTTATGAATGACGGAAATTATGTAGAAACCTTTTCTACAAATACCACCAGCCAATTATCAAATGAACTTTTATTAACAGGTACCTATTTAGTTTTGTAATAAATGTAAAGAGAGACAAAACGGGTAAAGGTAATAAACATCACAATAAAACTGCCCCAAGAAAAACAAGAAAAAAAAGAAAGTAAAACCTTTATTTGGCACAGGACAGTGACAGCACAACATCAATAAAATGACTAAAATTAAACATAAGTAAACATGAAGTTGCTGCCGGCCATGATCATGTTAAAAGGGTCACCAACTCAGCATGTGCTGGTATGGAACATCCAGCGCAAATTTTCAGCCCCAATATAAGTGTTTGGTAGTTTTATCATGAAAAATAATGAATTTTTCACAATAATAATAATATCTCAGTTATTTTCTTCTTTCTTCTGGCCTTTTCCCAATTATGTTGGGGTTGGCTTCCAGTCTAACCAGATGCGGGTGAACCTCAATATTTTACACGAAGCAACTGCCATCAGACCCCCACAACCTAGTTACTGGGTAATACCGAAATCCTAAGTCACCCATCCAAGGTCTGACCGCGGCTATCGCAGCTTTACCTCGTAGTTCTTGCGACACACGTGATTGTTATTTAGCCACACGGGCCAATATCTCAGTAATGGGGGATCGAAATCCCTCATCATCATAATTACTACCACCGTACTCCGGAGAAGTACTACCACCGCACCTACTTCTCCGCCAAATAGTGTTGCTTGCATTGCTGTGTTTCGGTCTGAAGGTTATGGGTGCCGGTGAAATTACAATCACATGAGACTTTCCATCTTCAAGTCTCAGTTTGGCGAACCAACTTGCGGTAGCATTTAGGCAACAGCCTAGGTGGTATTGAAGTTGTTATGGGCAAAGGTAACCACTTAACATCAGGTGGGCCTTTATCTCGTTTCGCCATACTATACCACAAAAAAATCATTTCAGCCGAAAGATGTCCACTGCTGGAGATAGGCCTCCCAAAAGAAGGGTATGCTATAACCGCCACACATGGCAGGCGGGTTGGCGATCGCAGTTGGTTACTTTAATACTCAGAGAACGCTGTTGCCCATCCTCTGGTCCCTTAGTCGCCTTTTACGACACTCATGAGAAGATATAGGGGAATATCTCAGTAATGGGGGATCGAAATCCCTCATACTTACGTAAAGCGCCTGTGAAGTAATAATAGCTTCTGACAAAAGACGCATCATTGCTCATTGCTGATTAATTCCGACTATTCGGAATATTTCGGAGAGCTTCATTCCATACGAATAAAATAGACGGAGAAATGTGTGAGTCCTAAAAGAGTACCTACCTACTGATTATCCCTCGAAATTATAAACGAAACCATTCGCCAAAAAGTACATGTGTTATGTTACCCTAAATTGATGCGAAAACTCTCTGGGAGGAGGGTTTTTGGGATCCACACGCCCCTAAACCCGCTATTACTTACCGGATACCGCAATATGTATAAAAACCGAAACATGGAACTCTCGGATTGTATCCCAATCCATTTCGGTGTTTCTGTGCGCTCCAAAAGTTTTAATGTTGAATAAACTAGAGTAAAACTCAATGGGATGTGAAAGAGTGTATTTGTTGCTAATTATGGACAGATTTACGTGGTCCATACCACAAGGTGGACCAACGACCTGTTAAAGGTCGCGGGAATTCGTTGGATGCGGAAAGCGCAGGACTGGTCGTTGTGGCGATGCTTGGGGGGACTATGTCCAGCAGTAGACGTCTTTCGGCTGAAATGATAATGATGGATTGATTTGAATGCTCAATAGAGCCTCGATAGGAACATAATGTATGTGATACTAAGCCATTGGCAACGATATGAAAAAATGCATACTACTTTACAAACAATCCAGCTATTTAGTTTTGAGGTGAAAGAATATTAGTCACACTTTAATATTATAAATGCGAAAGTAACTCTATCTACCTGTTTGTTACTGCTTTATGACTAGCCTCTGAATCAAACGTAATGAAATCTGACAAAGAGGTATCTTGAGACCTTCAGGTCCCAGGCCTCTTCTTATCTCGGGAAGTTAATAGTTCCCGAAGGATGCGCGATAAACGACTTCCACGCGGGCAACGACGCGGGTGACCTCTAGTAGAATATAAACCTACCTACCTTATTTTTTGTCTCTGCATTACCCTAAGGTTGTTTGGTAGAGAACGCCTATGGCGTTAAGACCGCCTTTGTACCCTGTTGTGCATAAAGAATTAAATAAATATAATATATCCACGAAATATTTGGAGGTTTCATAGCTATCTTTTTCAAACAGTTTATAAATAAGTAAACAAATATTGGCAGTCATGGGGACTGCCGACAGAAGTGAAAACTTAAAACTGTCACAATATAAGCTTGTCGCCTGTATCCTCTTTGGTCGCATGTCGATGACGTAGGATGACGTGAACTCTTAGAGAATTGATAATTTCTCTACGCGCGAACTCATAAGTTTTGCCTCTACCAAAAATCGCTCAACGCGGCTAAAGAAATTTTCACTTCAATAAACAATACTGAAAAATTATTTGATAAACTTCGTAGGTGACTTCTCGATTTGACAAACAACAAGGAAAGGATATCTAAAGCCACCACTGGCTTTAATCTTGGAATCACACAAAATGTTTGTTAATCCCTATTAATGAAAAAAGAAAAACTATTCAAAAACAATCGTGAGTGATGAAAAGACTTGTTAATAAAGTGGATCTTTGGTAACGCAGTTATGATGATCTTAGAAGATAACAATCGACGTGTACCTATGTGCTTATTCAGAAGTTCTAAATAAATTCATCCAGTCCCCTCCAGCTACCCGCTTAAAGTCGATCCACCTAGCTGGGGGGCACCCTACGCTGCGTTTGCCAATTAACGGTCTCTATCTAAGGACTCACTCGATGAAGGGTGGTTAATATGTATGGGGAATAATAGGCATACAGCATACATCCTAAAATGACAATACAGCCCATACAATGGCCCCCAGTTCTCTGTGGGCCCTTTATTCTTGGCTACGAATGTGCGTCTATCAGATGTAAAGTTGTCTTTAGTAATACTTTTAAAGATAAAAGATAAAGATAAAGATCATTTATTTGTCAAACATGCGTTTACATATAAATTGAGAAAAAAAAAAAAAAAAAAATTATTAAATATTATTAATTTAATTAATTAAATTTATTTTCAAAGATAATAGTTACCTTCTTAATGACTTGGGATGATATTGATTGCCTCGTTGGTCTAGTGGTTGCAAGCGCGACTGCTGAGGGTGGGGTCCTAGGTTCGATTCCCGGGTCGAAGTTTTATTGGGTTTTTTCATTAGGAAATTCTCAGTAGCAGCCCGGAGTCTGGATTTGTGCCCGGTTAGTGGCATATGCTCGCCCCCTATTACATGGGACTATAACATGACTGGTGAAATGTGGGTGTGCTGTACACCTCTGCCTACCCCTTCGGGGAAATACAGGCGTCATGTTATGTTATGTTGTTGTTCTAAATGACTAAATGCTACACGAAAGCACCTACTATTGACGACACTCCTGGAAAGAATAAGATGGAATTAAAAGCTTTAATTCAGGACCGCACAAAAACCAATTAACCCATCAATCAATAAACAAAGAACAAGTTATCCAACAACAATAGCAAACATCGTGATTGATGACGAGACAAGACTTGTTAATAAAGTGGATCTTTTGTAACGCAGTTATCATCGTTCGCTTTAATTCTTAGAACAACAGCGTCTACAAATTATGGACGCTCACTGCTCAAGTTTAAGATATAGCCGCCATTTAACTTGGCTGCTTAAAGATGGATAGTGATCTCTTTGTTTCATTTTAAATCAACGGTTTTTACTAAATTGGGTTTCAGTTGTGTACGTTTATGATTACCTAGTAATTGATTATAAAACACCAGTTTTATATCACGGCTTTGCTCGCTCAGTATGTTGATAAAAGTATTTTATATACTTTTTCAGATTACAGACTATCTTCACGCCTAGTTTCATTTAAATCCGTTTAGCCGTTTATGCATACACTATTATTATAAAAACCCCCATCTCATTGAAATGGTTCATTATATCTTTCAAGAAATTACGAGTATGTAAAACAACGTTGCATGCGAGTATATTACGAGTATATATCTGCAGGAGTCTAGTTGCCAACACCTAAACCAAATTTTCACATTTCCTTAAATAACCTTAATTTTTTTCTCTTCCAGCTCCACGTCGATACCGGTTATCCGCCATGCCTGTTCCAAGCACTATGCACGTGTTCGAAGCCGGCAGGGGACCTAGGTATAGTCACCTGCAAACACGTCCCGATCCTGAGGGTACCTGTCACCATCAACAGTTCGAAGGTCTTCATGCTGCAACTGACTGGAAATCAGATTAGAGATCTGGAGCCGCAGTTTTTTCAAGCTACAGGTCAGTGAAAAACATATTTTTAAAGGACCACCGCCATATTGAACCTGTAGCGGCCTTTAGCTCGTTTCGCCATCCTATACTATAAAAAAAATATCTATTGCGCTACATCCAAACTACTACTATCGTACTGGACATCGGCAATATAAATGGGATGACATCACCAATTCTTGAATCGCGCAGTTAGCATAATTACAGATGCCCGACATCAACCGTTGGGCAATAAGACCCAGCCATGTTGGAGGATCCTCCCTTTGTATTGGAATACCTCGTTCCTCTACCAACACATTCCAGTAGATCCCGGTCGATGAGCCAAGTACTACTGGTGCAAATGCGGTGCCTTGCACAATTGCACATGGCACAGGATGACGATGATGTGATGTGGGATGGGACCACTATGCGATACGGGATAACTTTACACGCTGTACGAACTCATCCACGCCATATGCTGTGCATATCTACTTGAAATATTTTCTTTACATAGAAATGCTAGCAATAAATGGAATACCTTAAAAAGCAATACGTACCGTGTTGCATATCCATTTATTCACATAATATCCAATATAATATTCTGTAATATGTATTGCATTGGATAAGATGTGTTATGGTCGGTTTGATATTCTCGAAAATGGATACAAGTCAGGACTTATAGAAGTATAGTATTATATTATCTGTGTAGAAGTTAAGCGAGAGTGAGTTGGCGGTCAAACGCAAGCCCGTAAAGAATTTATAGTTAAGCGAGAGTGAGTTGGCGGTCAAACGCAAGCCCGTAAAGAATTTAAAAAAAGTTAAGCCAGAGTGAGGTGGCGGTCAAAGGCAAGCCCTAGAAGAATAAAAACAAAAAAAAACTGTCAGTGCTATTAGTTAAAAGAATGTTGCAATTCATTTCCACTTCTCTTAGGAAATGTTAATGAATCTTTGCTACTTTGCACGCTTTCTCAACGGTCAGTCAGAGCCAATAGCTCTCAAGTTCTAGTTGGCGAGCCAAACGGCAGAAGTGGGTACTTTTTCACTTAGGCTTACAATTTTAATTTCTACGTCTCGTTGCAACATAACTTATAGGTACATACATTGTTTTGGGTCTGTAAGGTTTAAGTACGGATAGTAAAAAGGTAAGTATACAGGTAACTAATTATGTAGGTAAATTCGTATTTACACAGAGTAGAGTAATGCCTGTGTTCAGGGGGTCTACTCCCGTTCGACGATATTCGAAAAATCGTACGATTCATCGCACAATTTGCTACTCCAATCAACCATCGTTCCCTTATCGCATGCGATGATCGTGTTTTGACGTTTGTTTTTCTCATCTCCGGTAAATTGTATACGACTATGAACCGTAGTCTATCTTAATTGTGCCTTTTTTATGTGTCTATCTTTATTATGCAAGTATCAGTCGGAACGAAAGTACGTACTTCGTTTTTCGTTCGTAAAACGCGAGTAGACCTACAGAGTTCAAATCTTTGCCATAGCATGTCTGAGCGTGTCCCATGAATTACAGTTATTAACACACATAATAAAAACGACAGTTACCTGTGTCTATAATAGTTGTTTGTCTTCACTAAACTCGTTGATTGTAGGGTCGATCCTTCCCGGTGGTACATTTTGTC
Organism: Asteroscopus sphinx; assembly: GCA_949699075.1. Taxonomy (NCBI): domain Eukaryota; kingdom Metazoa; phylum Arthropoda; class Insecta; order Lepidoptera; family Noctuidae; genus Asteroscopus; species Asteroscopus sphinx. The sequence goes on from OX453013.1 coordinate 23,287,015, forward strand.
GACAAAATTTGAATCCTGCTATATTACACGTACCTACCTAAGGCTGCCATCGAACATTGAGATGTAATATATATGAAATCACTTTGGGGATCTTAAAATTCTCACTGTGCCAAGTCTGTATATTCTTATAGTGCTTACTAGACTCGCAAAGTACATTCACGAATACGAGACAGAAGAGGAAAGACAGCGACGTCAAGATACAAGAAGACAAGACTTACAGTATAAATTGACACCTACTCTCAATATTACAAAACACTGCTCTCGCTATATGACAATAAAACTTTTTAACACACTACCCATCGAACTCAAGAGCATTGTGTATAAAGGTGAATTTAAATCTAAACTTAAGGCATTTCTTCTGAAAGGTTGCTATTATTCAATCGATGACTTGTAGGGTTTGACAAATTGTACAAATGTGGTCTGTGTAACATTAATTTTATGAAATAAGTAGGTATTCGTAAATTAGTATGTTCTATAAATAAATAGGCAATGACAAAACAGTTCAGTACCATTTTCTCGTCTGTTTGTCAAACATTTTTTATTTAATTTTTTGTTTAGTAGCTATTGACGAGGGGATTAACACTCAGGGTGTTATCTATAAAAAAAAAAACATGAAAATTGTTTTTTTTTTTTGCATAATTCAATCATAAAAATTTAATGAATTGGGGTCGAATTTCGACCATAATTGGGCGTTGTTATAATTGGTAATAATTAATTAATGTTAGAAATTATTTTACTAGTGTATTGATTATTATTGTATATCCTGCATTGTTTATTGTAATGAAATATTTTATTGTAATGTATTGATTAATTATTATTGTAGGTATATCAATTGCTAATCATTTATTGCTTTTGTAATGTATTTTTTTATGTATGTACCAATATTTCTGACACAATGTAACATTGTTTGAGAATAAAGAATAAAGAATAATAATAAATAATGTAATGTCACTTTTGAAGCAAATAAATATTTTTTCTTTATTTTCTTTCTTTCTTTTCTTTCTAATACTATACTAGTGCAAGCAATTTTAGCCTCAGTGGTGGTTCACCGAAAATATTGCAAACTGTACATGTGATAATAATTGATGCGCTGCAATATGAATATATAACAATAAAACAAGAGAAACACAAAGTAGAATCTAGAACCACGTATTAGTTCTACATCCTGAGAGAGTAGGCTCCAATAACTTCGCTTAGTACATATAGTACGACCTGCATTATTAAAGCTAACAACTTTGTTACACGGCCTTCATGGAGAACAACTCCACAAAATAGAAAATATGCAGTAAAACTTTCGTTTAAAGTTTAACCGTGGAATAAATGTTAGTTGAACCTTTGTACATTGTTAGGCGAGAGAATTTGACACGAGTATTATGTTTGTCGTACTAAGGAACTAGATAAATTCATCAACAATAGAGGAAAGTCTAGGAGAAATAAAGGAGAAAATGTATGCTAAATGCACGCGCTTCTGAATCCGTCTGAATTAAAAAATCCTCACAAAAATCTCACACGAGCCCCCCTCACGAGGCATCAGGCACGAGGCTTATATCCAGCAGTGGACGTCTTTTGGCTGAAATGATGATGATGAAATTTCAAACATAAAATCAAAGGGGTCAAAGGCGTCGTTTTTTCAATAACGACATAGAAAATTGAAAACTGAAAATTAGATTCCTCTGTTATTTATAATCCGTTTGATGTTACTGATTTTCACGTTTATATAATTGCCAGGAAAATCGTATCATCTAATAAGAGAGTAAATAACGAAAACAAGTACGAAGCCGAACCAGATTACGCCAGAGCATGTATATTTGATATCACCAACATAAATTCTCACGTCGCGCTGACTGAGCGCCGTTTGCGACTGACACGGTAAATATAATAAGGGAACGGTTTGTCTTAATCCTCCACTCAGCGTTTCATACCGGTAAATAAGTAAACCCCTTGAATATGTGACGTTGAGCCAGATACGCTTAATATCTGTTCATTGGGATTTTCTAAGTTAACAGATTCTCACTTAGCACATGAAAACATATACCAGGCCCCTCAGAAAGTATTGCGAAAAAAAGTTTTTATATATGGGAGACTGGCCAGTTATAATGTTTTTCGAAAATATGATTATTTATAAGTAAAAATAAGTAAGTTCCAATTTCAAAATTTCCCTCCACATTTTTTGCGAGTTAATTCAAAGTATTGTGTCTCACTGAAATATGGATCTGCGCCGGGAACATTTTAGAGCTATGATTTTATACGATTTCAAGTGTCGCCTGAAACCGGATGAATCGTACGATAGACTTCAAATGGCATTCATGGATGAAGGCCCTTCCAAGGCAACCGTGTATCGTTGGTATAACGAATTCAAGCGCGGTCGACCAACTTTGGGGGATGACGAAAGAAGCGGTCGCCCTTTGACGGCTGTTACCGAAGAAAACGTGCTAGCAGTGAAAAATTTAATCCAAGACAATAGGCGAATTACATATCAGGAGATTCAACACATATTGAAGATTGGATCGGGAAGCGTTCACGAGATTCTACACAGCCATCTTCGCGTGAGGAGGATAGTATCACGCTGGGTGCCGCACAACCTCACCGATGCTCAGAAGCAGGCCCGGTTGGAATGGTGCCGTGATATGCTTAACAAATTTGAAGCAGGCTCGTCTCGGCGTGTTTACGACATCGTTACAGGTGATGAGTCCTGGATTTATCAATACGACCCAGAAACCAAGCGCCAGTCGACTGTTTGGGTGTTTCAAAATGAGCCAACGCCTACCAAAGTGAAGCGATCTAGAAGCGGGGGTAAGATTTTGATCGCTAGCTTTTTTAATTTGACTGGCCACTTGGTATCAATTCCCTTACGGGATCAAAGAAGCATTAATGCCGAATGGTATACTACCAAATGTTTGCCAGAAGTTTTCTCTGTTATAAGCAACAAGCGACCAAACACAGGGCTCCGCGGGCTACTGCTCCACCACGACAATGCACCTGCGCACACCGCACTCAAAACGAGGGACTTCCTGGACAGCACGCCAGTCAAACTCCTGGGTCACCCTCCTTACAGCCCTGATCTAGCACCGTGTGACTTCTTTTTATTCCCAAAAATAAAAAATCAGCTCAAAGGGATACAATTTTCGTCGCCGGAAGATGCGCTGGCTGCGTTCGAGCAGGCTGTAAACGAGGTGTCTGCGGCGGACTGGAAAAAGTGTTTTGAAAACTGGTTTAGGCGCATGAATCTTTGTATAGAGGCTGGTGAAAAGTACTTTGAAAAGATTTGATAAAAATATATGTACGTATAGAACAATTTTTTTTAGTTTCGCAAAACTTTCTGAGTGTCCCACGTATTGAGTAAATCTTGGACGAGGATCTTGGAGATTTAGGGAAGATATGATAGTTACAAATGTAAATTCTTTTGTAATGGCATATAACTTGAGACGGTTGTGAACAGATATAGAAAATGCACACCAATTATTGTACACCATAAAAATAGCAGAAAATAATTTTACAGGACAAGAAAAGAACTACTTCTTATCTAGTGATACCTAGAAGTTCCTTTGTTTTACATAGACCAAACATACAACGGAAGCCTCAGATTTGCCAAGATCTACAAAACAAAGCTGCTAGTTTTGATACTTATGTTTTTATATCCAACGAAAAGTGATACATAGATAAAACATCGAGTTTCGCTTTACAAGGTTTTCACTCCTGAGCGACGGCTTGTAAATTGAGGTACATTGAACAGAGAATAGCTGTTGTTCAAATCGAAGATAATTTTGGTTGATTGAAGTTCGAAAAGGCTCGACGTTAGTAAAAGAACCTAATGAAAGACCCGTTGAATAATAAGGCAGAGGTTAAAAGACTTCGGAACTTCCTGAAGTTAGGTTAATTGTTTATTAATGCGTCTTATCCTCTACACGCTCGATTGGAACACACAAAAGATCTTCTAATCCCTCTAGGATCAATTGTTAAAACAATTTATGGAGGATCTTAAGCAACGCTACTTCTGAGGATACATATCAATGAACAGCCTTCAAGTCAAGATTAACAATGTAATACGTAAGGTTCACAGTCGAAGCGCTCATTATCTTCACATAATCTAACAGACACAATTAATTCCAGGCTTGTACCGGCTCGCAATTAACGAGAATCCTCTAGAGAGTATCCATGAGGAGGCGTTCTATGGTCTCGACAACACCCTCTGGGAATTGGAACTACGACAGGACAAATTGACGTCTGTGCCAAGCAGGTCTCTAAGATACTTGCAGAAACTAAGGCTTCTGGATCTGACAGGTGATTTATGTTTAGAATTATAGTTCGATATAAGTGTTTGGTTTAAATTTTGGACCAATATTGGCGATGTTGGGGTATAGAGCATGTTTCGTATCGTATTTGAAAGTGATTGAGATTTAGGGATAAGTTGTAGTTTAAATTGTAAATGTGGGTCCAATGTTCGGGTTGCGTACCTATTGGAGGAAAAATGGGTTTCGTATTTTAGAATTTATGTTCAAAACTCTGGGACACGTTGGAGCGAGATAAATTAACTTACTTTGATACATGTGAAGATTTATTTTATGTGAACTGAGACAAATTAAGTTACGTACAAAAAGGCTCTCTAGAAGCTCTTCTAAGGATTAGAGCCTGTTCAAGTTGACAGGTGATTTATTATAACTTACTTAGCCTTTTTTCGAGTCTGAAGACTTGTTACTGCAGTCTTAAGCTAAATAAGAAAAGACATTTACTGTGCGGTTCACATAGTTAATTGAGATCTATAAATGTTAACAAAACGTAGATCACATTTTTATTATAATAATTTATCACACCAGAGATTATTTTTCTTTTTTCACACTTTTTTTCTCGATAGCGATTTCTTTTCAGTTTAATGCCTTGTTTCAAAATTATTATTTTTGTCTAATGTACCTACCTAGTTACTTCAAAGTGTAGAAAGTTTTTGTAAAATAAAATAGAGACAGTTTAACTTATAAATCTTTTCTCAATTCCAGGCAATGAAATAACAGATATATCTGGTGACAATTGGCGAGGCTTAGAGCATACGTTAACGACACTGATTCTAGCAGACAACTCCATAGCCAACCTGCCTTTAGATGCCTTCTCCAGCTTGCCTTTGTTGGAGACTCTTGACCTTCATGGAAACCATTTGTCTGTGATTGATAGCGGCGTCTTCCGAGATGGGATGAGCAGACTTAATCGGGTATGTTAAGACTTCACTTATCATCGACTTTATGGTGAAAAGAGTGTGAGAAAACAAAAATACACGATTATTTTTTTTCACCGAGAATGACTAATTCAGAATGAGTCTCGCCTGGCGTAACTCGCCCCGTGTGAATCAGCTTTAACTGACTCCACGTATCTATGGTGTTTCAAAATTATTAACTCCCCTTCTACTTCTGTTCCAGCTCTTACTTGGAGACAATCAACTGGCCTACATACCTTATGAAGAACTATCACCATTACGTCAGCTACGGTTCCTAGACCTGTCGAACAATCTGATCAAACAAGTTCCACCTGCGCATGACCTGAATGGAGTTCGACTGTCACTGGACTCTTTGAAGTAAGTTTCTTTTCAATTGAGTTGACATTCTTCTTCTTTCTCCAAACCTTTTCTTTATTATGTTGGGGTTGGCTTCTTATGAACATTATCTTTGAATAAAGTTTAAAGTGCTTACAAATCTTATTTTTATACCCGGAAATTGAGTGTGAAGATGAATCAAAAGCACCAGAATCTCTTATTTTTCAAAACTTATTAAATTTCGCTTTATATATTAAGCTTTATATTTAAGAATTATAATTAGTAAATTAGTGCTGTGTAAAATGTCCCAAAATATTTACATTTAATTATTGTTCTAGTGTATTGTTTCTATCAGCTTTTGTTTATTGAACTTTACTTCATTTTTATTGTCCTCATTGTTTTTAACTTTTGAACTAATTTTCTTTTTAATATTTCCAGACTGGATAACAACCTCATCAAGATTCTGTATCCTGGATCATTCAAGTACTTCAACGTTTTGAACTCGACTTCTTTGGATGGAAATACTATTTATGCACTGAGAGTAAGTACAAAACCCCAAACAAAACAAAATTACATTTAAGACCTTATTTTTGACAGAGATTGGCAATAGGTATCTTAATCGTTTATTTGCCAAAATTACGATCAAATGTACAAGATCAGGCAAAATTATATTGATTTGCACAAGTAACAGCAAACATCTTATTTGAGATACAAAACCCAATAAAAAAGGTGGAGCATTAAAGGGAAGCGCGTATATTTCACATAAAACTGTACAGTATTTCGCGTTATCCCGTAAAGAGGATTTAGATCGTAAACATTTTCACTCTCGTTTTTATCTCCTCATTGATCTAATGTTGGTGTGTTCGAAATGCACCTGATGATCATCGGGTACTGTTTTCGATCTCGGACAAAGAGTAATTAAATAAATTAAATAAATAAATATAAATAAGTAAGAGTAGCCGAGTAAGTAAGAGTAATTGGGTTTTTTGTTTTGAAATACCGTCCGTAATACTTTTCTTACGGGAACAAATTCTCATGAATACCCTGTGAACACGAAGGATTATATCGGATTCTTACTGAATAAAACCACCACGCAGCTCTTCTTACTACCTTTGGCCGGGGGCGCGACATTACGTTGAGCAGTATAATGTCCTCACAGCTGAATTTCGGTCACGGCGGCCAATCTTTCGCTTTCATAGCACCTAAGATTTACAATAAAATCCCAACCGAAAACGTTACTAGCCTTATTACTCTAAGCACTAATAAATTCAAAAAATACGTACTAAAATGGCTTCTTAGTCTTGATTATGCTCAAACTGAAGATCTGTTTACAATTTTAAAATAAATAAATAATAAAAACATGCCAATAAAATACGAATCCTATCCACACATATTTTATACCTACAAAAAATCAACAGCACACCACTCACCCACACAATACACTCTTACATCAACTACACAATAAGCTCATGGCTTAGTAGTAACCGCCACCAATTTACTTCTTTTTTTTTTCTTTTTTTATTATTTACCTACATCCAACAACAATTATTAAGGAACAATGAAAATCAATGTACCTACTTCTTACCGAATATAAAACTTAGAGCTTAGTTTTAGGGAAGGCACTGTTTCCTGAGATACAGGTTGTCACCTAGTTCAGGAGACAGAGCTCCATTGTTATGAACATATTTGGTTGCTAATAAACGTTATTTTATTTTATTTTTATTTTTATTTTAATCTCAACGGAGACAAGCCATCTGCATGGGATATATTAGGTATAGTGCACAAGTGTGTGTGCAAACAAACTTTTCTCACTCTCCTAGTCCAATGGAATATACCTTCAGTATTATGCACCCAACACATTCACAGTGTCAAACCTTGGGTGTACGATATTTACTCTATCCAACCTTTTGTTCCAGTCTTTAATATCAGTTCAATTTTTATAACTTAATAGTAGTTAGAACAAGCTTATGAGGCTGTATCCCTACTAGGTAAATAATTTGCGGCTGTTTATGTCTCGCCCCCAACATTATAATCATTGAAGTATTCACACTAATACAGCCTTATTATGAATAAATAATTTTATAATTTTATCTTTTTCTTTTCCAGGAAGATGCTTTCAGAAATGCCAAGATCAAGACACTCTCGCTCCGTGACTGTAGTATTTCGGAACTGTCACCGGCTTCCTTCGCTGGTCTGGAGAACAGCCTGCTGAGCCTCGACCTGTCTGAAAACAACCTCACCATGATATCGAAGTTCATGCTCAACAAGCTGGATTCCTTGAGGTTCTTGAACCTTAGAGAAAATAAGGTGAGTTTTAGCCAATAGTAATTTAATTATGATTGAATTAAATATTTTACTGTTCTTTTAATTTAACTGGAACTTGATCTTTTTAAACAAAGAATCTGTTGTCTGATTTCTGAAAAAATCTTTAGAAAAACAATGCTACGAATTTCTAATTGTAATTAAATAAATAAATAAAATAAATATCTTTGGGACATTTTTACACAGCACCATCTAGTCCCAAACTAAGCAGAGCTTGTGGTATGGGTACTAGACAATGGATATAATACGTATATACTTTTTTTTTTTGTAAATACATACTTATAATACATTACCAACACACCCAGACCAACACAAACACTTATGTTCATCACACAAATATTTGTGTCCTGTGGGAATCGAACCCACGACCTCGTTATCAGCAGTCCGACACTCGAACCACTAGACCACAGAGGTCGTAATTATATTATTACGGTTAAAATAGATAATATCACTGACCTTCCTGGTAAAAATTCTCATACATACAAACACACGGGAAGTAATGAAGTGTTATGACCACACAACGGCCAATAGACGGCCAAGTGGGCACGGTGCGCGTACCAACACTCTGCACCATAGTGCAGGGCATTTCAAAGCCTTTCTCAGTAAGCCTTACGACTTTTTTCTGTATATACTGTAACAAAAACCCGCAAAAATTTCTTATTATGCTGTTTCTAACTGCAGAAACAAAAACTGTAAAATACATTTGAATAAAGTTTTTTTTTTTAATTAATGACGTCAATATAGGCTTAGTTTGATCGAAACTTCATCATCATTTCAGCCGAAAGACGTCCACTACTGGACATAGGCCTCCCCCAATTAAGGGGGGGCTATGCCATAATCGCCACGCTTGGCAGGCGGGTTGGTGATCGCAGTTGGTTGGTTAAATACTCAGAGAACGCTGCTGCCCATCCTCTGGTGAATCCCTTAGTCGCCTTTTACGACACCCATGAGAAGAGATAAGGGTGGTGCTATTCTTTAAGTCCGGTACCACACGGACTAGTCCGGTACCACACGGACTATCGAAACTTCCCACGCATGAATCGCAAGTAAATGTGATTATATCCATTCTATCTATTTCTGTGGTTACGACGGCTAATACATCCGTAGTCTCCGACTGCCTCGTTGGTCTAGTGTTCGCAAGCATGACTGCTAAGCTGGGTTCGATTCCCAGGTCTGGCAAAAAGTGTTAAAAGGATTTTTCTGTCAAGAAAATTTCGCAGTAGCAGCCCGATGTCAGGAAGTTGACGGTGCTTACACCCACGTGCCTCGTGGAGCAAGTAAAGCCGTCGGTCCTGCGCTTGATCTCTCTCTGGAAGTGTCGGATTGCCGTCCCATCGGATTATGAGAGTGAGGGAATAGAGAGTGTACCTGTGTTTGCGCACACACTTGTGAACTTTAATAATGTCCCGCGCAGATGGCTAGTCTTCGTTAAGACTGAGAGGACTGAGAGGAGGGTCTTTGAAGGTAAAATTGTAAAAACCATATTTATATTTCTAACACATTTTTTTATAATTTCAGGTTGATGTAAATTTACTGACATCGACCACACCATCAGAGTATTCAACATCGGCAACATCATTTAACAACTTCCAATACAAACTGTTCTCCTTGGACATCAGCAGCGCCAGCTCCATTGAAATGAACTTGCAAGATTTTAGAAGGTTGGTTGTGTTTTAGAAGGTATTGTGCCACTAAGATCGTTTGCTGAAGTTATATAGGCGCCACTGTATCTATTGCTACCGCCAAACAATACAAACATAGCAAAGCAAGCAGCATTGCTCTGTTTTGGTATGCAGAGTATGGTTGCTGGTGAAATTACAATTGCATGAGGCTTTCAATCTTCTTGTCTCAGTTTGGCGAATAACATTTAGGCAATAGGCTAGGTGTTGCAGTGGAGACTGTAGAGAAACTTTAAATTGCGCTGGGTTGAAATAAAAAGCAGGGACCACCACCGTGTATTCTTCAAAGGGTACAGCGGAAGAGACGAAATTATTATTAACAATGTTGCCACACTGACTAAATAACTGTAGCAATTCCAAAACTTAACAATTAATCATTAATTTCATGTTACTGTAGAAATCTAGATAGTATTACAATTTTTAAGAGCAAAGTTAACCGCTTACCATCAGATCGTGGCTTGACTTAAGCTCGTTTTCTATCTTAAACCATTAACAAAAATCTATATTCCTTTATAGTGCAAGCTATTACAGGGGTATTTTTTTATTTGGCCAAATTCTAGGCAATTAACGGAATACTTAAATTTTCCAATAATTGCCTAGAATTTGGATACTTTTTTTTTTCTTTTTTTTATGTAAATATCTACATATTATTATAATAAAACAATCAGAATGATTGAAATCTGAATTTTCACATGCTGAACAAAATAATAACACTCCTATTTACGTTTTCCAGAATGAGATCCCTCCGCTTCTTATCAGTAAGCAAACTTTTACGACAGAGTATAAGGACAGAAGATTTCTTAGAATTTGGCGTGGAATTGGAAGACTTGAAGATCTTTGGCAGTACGGTGATGAGAATAGAGTCCAGTGCCTTCCAGCATGTTAGAACTATCAAGACTCTTGATATGTCGGAGAACAATATCGAGTTTATTGATCCTTTTGCTTTTGCTGAGGTAAGCAATGTCCACACTGTAAAGTTACATGTAAGGAAATAGATCAGATTTTGTATTTGCTAACAAGTCACCAAGCCACTATTTTCCAAAAAATACGCTTCATAATGCATAAAAGCAAGGCAAAGAAGTGCCCAGTGCTGCAGACGTCGCAAACAAAAACATTCGAAAACATGATAAATGTTTTAATTTCAAATAGGCACAGTACATGGTCTTATAAAATGTCGAGAATTTAGTTGCACGGTTCCAAAAACGCAGATCCTATGGAGAAAAGAAGATCCTACTAAGCCTACTAACGATAAAATGTATTCATGTATATTTTCTATTTCTTTCTAGCTACACAGCCTAACGACATTAAAAATGGCAAATGGTCTAGCAGACACAGTGAAGATACTGCCATTTGAGCCATTGAAGGCTCTAATAGAACTGCAGTACTTGGACATGAGCAACAACAAGCTGAAGAATGTGCCAGACACGTCATTCCACTTCTTGTACAAGTTAAAACGATTGAATCTACAGGACAACTATATTGATCACTTCTCTAAAGGGACTTTGCAGGTTAGTTCTGTAAATCTTTTTAAATGTTGAGATAAAGATCAAGCTCACACAATTTAGAAAGTTCATCACTAGAAGCTAATTCTAAGAGTGGAGAGGGCTTGGATGATAAAAATAAATAGACTTCTGGTATTGTAATAAGCACAAAGTATATTCCAAAACTTAGATGACACTTATTCATTTTCTTAGTCTGACGATGTCGATATATAAAGTTAATTGATGAAATATTTTAAATAAATAACTATAAATTCCATAAAAACTAACTATCTACTTAATTTTATATTTTTCTTTCAGGGTGACATACACGGTCAGCTAGAAAGCATCTGTCTATCTCTAAATCAAATACGGCAAATAGTTCAGCACGCGTTTGTTGGTCTAAGAGAACTCCAAGAAGTTCTCATAGAAGACAATCTGATAGAGCTCATTCAAAGAAGAGCTTTTACAAGTCTTGACAATCTGAAAATTATTAAACTAAGAGGAAACAGGATCAACGAAATTAGTGAAGAAGCTTTCCAGAATATACCTGCTCTCACTGAGTAAGTACAATACTACAAAATAATTTCTAGATATATTGTAATCTATTATATATTATTATTATCCCCTTTATTCAGATAATTACCTCATTAAATACATTTTTAAATATTTATTTATTTATTATTATTATCATCATGGGGTTAATTTACATATTAAATGGGATTTTTCTCGTCCCAAATACTTTGCTCGTTTCTAACGAGAACGAGACACCTAATTAATTACTTTTTTATTCTAGGTTGGACATATCATTCAATAATCTCGATACATTCAAATTTTCGATATTCGACCAAGTTGGATCGGCCACTGCTTTGAAAGTTAACGCTTCCTACAACAGGATCGTTACATTGACCGATTCCAACGCGCCAAGTTTCTTTACATCTAACTTTTACCCACCACCTAAAGCCCAAAGTAAGTTTTTTTGCTCTTCTTTCGTAGGAGTACTGTTTTGCATTAATTCATATCTTGTTGTATTTTATTCTTTCTTTCTTTCTTTAATGCAAATTTTCTTTTATTTCACAACTTATCTATATCATTTCATTTGGGATGTCAAGACATTTCATCAAACTTCAGTATGTATGAAAGTATGCTCTCTTTCCTTACTATTTTTTACTTTTTACTCTTTTAGTTCTTGTATTTTAGATCTTTTCGTTGTATCATTTTGATTGTTTCCTTATTATTTTTCTTTGATTTTGCTTCTAATCTTATTTATTGCTTTCGTTTCTTCGCTTTTTGCACAGGTTTACTCACCGATACTGAGGAAGAACTTGTTTTAACTCAAGGTGACACACCAATGCTTTTAATGAAATTATTTTGTGTAAATATTTTAAATTTAAATCAATTTGCTTACATAATTAAAATAAAATAATGTTTTCAGGTCTCGGAACAGTCTCAGTGAATATCGGGGTTTTGGATTTCTCGCATAATAATATAACGTATATTGCGCCGTATTACTTTAGGTGAGTTTAATTTTTTTATCATTGTATTTCCATTAGTAAATAGTTTGTTTTAGAATAAAATTTGTTTATTTAAAAAAAACTTTCTTTATTTTCCAGACATGCAGACTTAACCCTAACAGAGCTACATCTGTCTCACAATTTGTTGAGAAATATAACTCGCGAAGTATTTGGTTCTATGCACATGCTGCAATACCTCGACTTGTCATATAATTATATATATCATATGGAATACGACTGCTTTAAAAGGGTGAAGAATTTACAGGTAAGTGAAGAAGAATCGGATATACATATCGTTCAGGTAGTGAAATTAATGTCACATGAGACTTTATGTCTCAGATTGTCGAACGCGACTTGCATAACTTAAAAAACATGAATTTTATTGCTTAGATTTAGCAACGGGTTACCGTCAAATTGAAATCGAAATATTATAAAAAGCAAAAGCAGATATTGATGAAATGTTTAAGCACGATGTGCAGAATACAATTTTTTTATAAAATTAACTACACTATGTAAACAATGAAGATATTAAATAAAGTAGAGTTGCTGGCTGACAAAAAAGTACTTATAATATACCTGTATGATATTGTCATTCACAAAACCTATATGATCGAATATAATGCAATGAATGTAAAGTAGCTACAGTATTAGAAAAAAAATGTGTTGTAAAAAAACTGTGTTGTAATTTTTTTCATTTTAAATTGTTTCTTTACAATTCCAGATTATAAACTTATCTCATAACCACATAATTGAGCTGCCAGTTGAAATATTCCACGACATGCAATCGTTGACATCGGTGGATCTATCGAACAATTACATTAAGAATTTGGCAGACAACCTCATCCCATCACCAGCTTTAGAAAGGTAAATACATTTAGCGAACTTTAAAGTACAATAAACAAAAGGCCTTTAAACAGACCTTTGTCTAAAGTGACTGGCAATATATGCGATTAATAAAATAATTAATGATTGTGTAAACTCCAGATAGTAACAAAACTATATATTAGCTGCAACGTTAATTCTAACTAAACATTATTAATCCTTAGGTTAGACCTGTCTAACAACGGATTGTCAAGAATACCAACGAACTGTCTGTCCCCTGCAGCATCATCCAATTTAGTGGAACTTGATTTAAGCGGGAACACCATACCTGCCGTCGCTTTGGGAGACTTGGTCCAAAGATTCCGGGTAATTACTATTTCAATCGAGTTTCTAGAATTAACCTAAAATCCCTTTGCATTTGTTTGAAGTTTTCACAACTAACTGCTCGATAGCGGGATAAGCATTTGATCTGCAACATGTAAAGTTGAATATGATGTTTGAATTTGTATATCTGAGTATTTTAATACTAACTTTGGTATTGAGGAAACATGATCCAGTTATACAAAATCACGCTCACATTGTGTTCGAAAAAATAATTGTTTTCGATAAAATTGCTTTGCTATAATATACATAGTATAAAAAAATTATTTATGTAAAATAAGTAATACATGATCATGTTTCCGTATGATTTGTCTAACAAAGTTTTATCGTAGTAAATGCCAGTGTGTGAGTAGCTGTGCTAATGTGTTGTCCTGTCATGCATGTGTCGCCAGAACCCCGATCAGTTGGGCGAATACTGGCCCGAAGAGCCCGACTACAGTGACGAATACATGTACCACACGGCTAGGCGAGATCACACCAGAGTGTTCCACCAAAAAAAACAATACCCGCAGAATATTTTGTACAAGGTAGATTGTAATTTAGATGTTTATGCTAAAACTAACCTTGTACATGTCATATTAAACCATATTTTAGCACTTTCTTCTTTCTATCTTTTAGTGCTTATGGAGGTTCTTCTATGCATACATATTTTATGTTTTTTTCTAGCTTAAGAAAATTCATTTTCAGCTCAACCCATGAACTTCGATAAAGATTTCTGCATGTTATTTTATATCATTTTTATGAATTCTTTAACGATTGTGATTTTCAGTTATTGCCTCTTTTTTATTATTAAACATCATTTTTATTTTCATTACATTATTGTTATCAGACATTACCCATTTTATTACGTGCTTCGATTACGTATGATAATCAGCGTTGTATCCTAAATATTTAACTTTTCAGTCTCTAGCGTGGTTGGATTTATCAAACAACCATTTAGTTCGTATCGAAGGTGGATCCTTCTCAGCATTGCCCAAACTTCGCTGGTTGGACCTAAGCAATAACTCACCTTTCAACTCTGGTGATCGTGGAACTACTATCTTCAAAGGACTGGAGAAAAGACTGTCTCATTTGGGACTTAAAAATGTCAGCTTGGTTTCTGTGAGTATTAAATTAGCCACAACGTAAACTGAATATTTTCTAACTTTTGTTAATAATAGGCAAAGTTACTTTTAATACTACAAAAATATTTTAATCAACCACAACGATACAACAAAATCATCGTTAAAATGGCCAAAATTCACAAAATCGTCCAACACAATAAATCAACACCAGTCTAAATTGATGTAAATGAAACGTTATCCAACTTTTTTATTTCTTAACTAGCTGTGCCCGCGACTCCGTCCGCGTGGATGTCGGAAAATAACATCGTGTCATAATTATGAACACAATATCTTCAAATATATACATATAAGCGCCTACAGAGACGATTACACTATTTACCGACTATACTATATTTTGTTTTTACAACCAACCGGCTAAGGTGATGGAATTTCATGGAATTAGCCCTAAATTCCCTCATTCTAAGAAGACGCTCGTGCCCAGCAGTGGGAAGTAATTGGGCTGCTTATGTTATTCTATAACACTAACCACATCTTTTCTTATGCTGAGAAGAGGCCCGTGTCCAGCAGTGGGACTGTAATGGGCTGGTAATGTTATGATATTCTAGAATACTAATAATATCCAGTTCATTAACTCTTCTCATTTTGAGAAGAGGGCCATACCCAGTAGTGGGACAGTAATGGGTTGACTACGTTATGTCATTCTATATTTTCTAGTTTCTTAACTTTTCTCGTTCCGAGAAGAGGTCCGTGCCCAGCAGTGGGGCAGTAGGTAATGAGCTGATTATGTTATGATAATCTATTACACTAACAATATCCAGTTCCTTAACTCTTCTCATTCCAAGAAGAGGGCCAAGCCCAGCAGCGGGACAGTGATGGGCTATGTTATGTTATTCTATATTTTCTATAATACTAATAGAATCCAGTTGTATTTTTAAGAACCTGCAACCTGCATTAACCAACAATCATGACCTCTACTTTGTATGCAACTTAATACAATAGAGGGGTCAAGCTGTATCGCTAGATCTACTCAACCGATTCAGATAAAACATACCCTATATTTTAAGTTAGACTAATACCAATACAAATGCTAAGTTTCATTACGATCCGTTCAGCCGTTTTCACGTGATGAGGTAACAAACAGACAGACAGACAGACAGACAGACAGACAGACAGACATAAATTTTTTAAACGATTGATTCGTGTTCTATAGCTTATTTCTAGTCCCCCTAGCCGGTTTTCGCGAAAAAAAACTCAATGTACAGACTTTTCGACCTTTACAGTTTTATTATAGTATAGATCAATTTCAAGTAAGTAGTACACTCAATTATATTTACGATATCCTTTTAAACGTGAATTTTTTTCAGGTGCCTTCAATGGCGTTATCAAAATTGAAGAGTCTTGACTTGTCATACAACAATTTGCCTTCGATTCCGCCTGATACTACGGCAAACCTAACACGGCTCCGAGCATTAGACCTTTCATACAATGACCTTACAGCTGTACCCGTGGTAAGTATAACTACTCGCTTAAAATAAATTCCTTTGCCAAATATACCAAATTAATAAACAGTCTTCAGTCGGGTCGGGCAAAGTGTTATTGGGTTTTTTCATTAGGAAATTCTCAGTAGCAGCCCGGAGTCTGGATTTGTGCCCGGTCAATGGCAATAGGCTCGCCCCCTATTACATGGGACTATAACATAACTGGCGAAATGTGGGTGTATTATTACACCTCTGCCTACCCCTTCAGGGAAATACAGGTGTGATGTTATGTATGTATGTAATAAACAGTCTAGAGAATGAAACAAATTGCAGACTTACTGCCTTTTTAGCTGCGTACAAACAGGACAAACCATTTATTACAATCACATGAGACTTTCCATCTTCATGTCTCAGTTTGGCGAGCCGACTTGCGGTACCATGTAAACAGCCTAGGTGGTATTGCAGTTGTTATGGGCAAACATAACCGCTTAACATCAGGTGGGCCATTAGCTCGTTTTGCCATCCTATACTTACTATAAAAAAAAACAGTAGTTCCGATTTGCTATCGATCGAGTGCCTACCTCAAACGATTGCGTAACGTTTGCGATTGTTCTTTTAAGTTTGTCTTAACACAGCTATCAAAAATCACACTTACATATCTCCGCAAAATAACTGTAATGAGTTAACATTTTATAATTTCAGGCTACACATTCACTAAGTGATCTTCGCTGGCTGTCTTTGTCTGGAAATCCTATCAGTGCCTTGATGAACACTAGTCTCTACGGAGTGTCTCCTCGTCTTGAATATCTCGATGTGACTCGTCTAAGACTGAGAATACTTGAGGTAAGCTTTTGTTAAATAACCTACACCCATAGCATTTTTTTTTTTTTTTTTTTTTTTTCTGACAGTTGGGCTAGTCCACAAATTTAAAGTCGCTCAGCGAGCTATGGAGCGAGCTATGCTTGGAGTTTCTTTGAAGGATAAAATCCGTAACGAGATTATCCGGAGAAGAACCGGAGTGACCGACATAGCTTGTAGGATCAGTAAGCTGAAGTGGCAGTGGGCTGGCCATGTCTGTCGAAGGACCGATGGCCGTTGGAGCAGACGAGTCCTTGAGTGGAGACCGCGTATCGGCAAACGCAGCGTAGGGCGCCCCCCTGCCAGGTGGACCGACGACCTAAAGAACGTGGCTGGGGGGGACTGGATGCGGAAGGCAGAGGACCGAGCGTTGTGGCGCAATTTGGGAGAGGCCTATGTTCAGCAGTGGACTGCGATAGGCTGAGTTGATTGATTGATTGATAGCATTTTTTATACGTAGGTACCTATGATAACAGTCTGGCAAAAATTCTAAAATCGTATGTTTTTATCTTTGTCAGTATTGTGGCAGTATGTGTTTTATCATGCAAAAAATATGCCTGTAAACACATAAATTGAATTCAGATGACTAAGATTATCGAAAGTTTTGCCAGAAACGCGATTTTAAAAGTTGTCATTTTTCAATGTATGACTAGATTTGTATCAAACTGCCTCTTACATAATTGAAATTTCAGTGGACCTCTTAATTATTACATTGGATTAATATTTTTATTTATTCTTAGCATGGTGTCTTCAGCAAAATGTACGGGCTAAGGACCTTAAAAATAACGGCATATTCCAACGTGAGAGAATTCAACGTACCGAAGTTGTTGTTATACAATGCTGGCTTAGAGAACTTGTTGATAGAAGTTGATTATAACGGAGTAGAGTTTGGAAAGGAAATGTACGGAGCTTTGCCTAACAAACTAGACAATATCACTATAACTGGAAGAGCTCTGAAGTATTTAACGCAGTATCTATTGAGCGTAAGTACTGGCGTCTTTTTAGGGTTCTTTATTAATACTTTCAGGTACGACATGTTAGTGTATGACGTGATAACAATAAACTACAAACCTAATTTTTAATTACATACCTAATTTTGTATGCAAGCTGAGAAAACCTGTTAAAAGAATTATTTAAAAACTACGTAATGGATGCACCAAGCACCTGTTTGCAAAAAAATACATCTGTTTGTTTGTTCATGAACCTACTAACGCCATCTCTTGGCGAAAAGCACGCAACTTTGGACGTCACTAATATGAAGGATGCAGCAATCTGCAGCGATACCGTCCGGCGTAAGAGCGCGCCATCTTTATATATTAATTTAAGAATTTTGCTTGTCATGAATACCTACCTACGTATTATGCTGTTTGAAAATTATTGCATTAAAAAAATTCATTATGGCCATCTGCTACATAGCAGAAGAGTTTCATTCCTCCTGATCAATCACGCCGCAACAATATTTTACCTCTATCTTTTCACAAAATCAATGACTTTAACATCACTAATGTTTTCAGGGCGTCCAATCAAAAGTACTCCGTCTGACAATCTGCAATACAAGCGTAGAGGATTTAGCAAGTGAAGTGTTCTGGCGTCCAGGACACGTTACTAACTTGACCCTGGACCTTCGGAATAATGACATTACAAGAGTGCCGAACCCCTCGCAGAGAGCCTGGCCTCGAGTCCCAAACACCGTGTTCCTTCAAGACATATTCGTGGCGGGCAATCCTTTGACTTGCGATTGTGGGATCGGGTAAGTTTATAATTTCTAACCAAACTCGTACAGAATAAATAAATATTAAAAAAATGAAGGTTTGGGACATTTTTACACGGCACCATCTAGTCCCAAACCAAGCAGAGCTTGTGCTATAGGTACTAGCAATAGCAATTCGGATTAGCGAGACACATGGTCAAAATACATACATATATGTGTTTGTCTGTTATCCAATCGCATCTTCGACGCATTGTAGAGGTTCAAATGATAAATAAATCTGTTGCAGTAATCTTATGTCCTTGTTTGTAACAATGCTCAAGCTCAAACTCACGAAATTGAAGTTCTTGATTCTAGTTTCCTGCTTAAGTATCATTCTGGAATTCGTGCCCTATTTCCAGTAATCTTAAGGTTTCAGAAAAAATACACACTTAACTTGTTCTATGTTCTCAGGTGGATAAAAGCATGGGACCGCAAAAGAAGACAGTATCTCTGCGACAGCCCATCCAAATGCGTCGCGACCCGCGATGACGTCAGGTTTGCTACGTGTCCTACGTATGACAACAGAACTTTTGCTGACGTGAGTTTGTTTCAGATTTAATTGCACTTTTTCTTTCTTCTTTTGTAAACATTAGTGTTCAAGTAAGAAAATTAAGAATATTGGAAAAAGAAGTATAGAGATTTTACCTTAACCTTGATTTGATTTGATTGACTCCCCTCTACAACAATTTCCCTAACATTTACGTTCTGTTTTAGGTTCTGTCGAGAGACCTGGATTGTGAATGGAACAAAGGATTCTTGAGATCACCCAACTTCTTCATAATATTAGGCGTATCGATCCTTACGTGCCTGTACATATGAGGACTGTTCTGGCTACTTGGGGTATACGAGGAATTCAACCTGATTTTGGCAAGGGTGTATAATTCATAGGGCACTTTAAGGCCTCAAGACAAACTCGTATAATTATTAGAGGAAGAAAACAATTTTTGTACAGAATTAAATTCTGATGTTTACCAACTTTTCGATGTTTTGAAACAGAACTATGATAGTATACCCGAAGAATATTTTTATTGCTCTAATAAAATAATATGTAAATAAAATCAAATGCAATCGTTGTGAGCTGTAAAAATCTTCTACGGTCCAGAATATCCAAACACGAGTGAGATAACATTCAGATGATTTTTTATACTGTACCTGTTTTTGTGGCCTACATACTCGAGTCTTGGTCTGGAGTGGTCCTAAATAGCCAAATCCTAGTTAGTGTTAGTGAAACGAAAGTATATGCTTTAAGACTTGAAGTCAGGACATTGAAGATGATGACGGAGAACAAGTGACTTTTGTATACTTAAGTGATTGCGATAATTCTAGTGAAGCCTACTAAAATGTGATTAAAATTTATCGTTTTAAAAATGGAAAGCAGATGTGTGATCTCAGAAGAATCGTTGGATATGTTACCGTAACTTCATATTTCTTAGTAAATTACAGTTTGCGTTCCCCCAAATACCTGTTTTGCAAGGCATTCCAGGAACAGCAACTGCTCGACTAGCACCTGAGTGAACCGCAACTGAAGAATTCCATTCGGGGCAACTTTCAATATTTACGAAATAAACCACGTCACTAGACGCTACTTTATTGTAGTTGCTATTCGTGGAATAAAATTCAATATATATTTATTGTTCAAAACTGCCAAAAATATTGAAAGTTGCCCTTTGTGGAATACTCCAGTTGCCGTTCGCTCAGGTGCTATTCGAGCAGTTACTATTCCTGGAATGCCTCTGTTTTGCGTGTGTAGTTTTAAGATTTTGATTTCTACATTACACGCATTTCGTGCACTGCCTTACATAACGAATTTTCTGTGATTATTGTCCAGATTTATGTCCAACTTGTATGCTGCGTTTGATCTTACACGATATTGTTAGGAACCGCGTGTGGAAGTGCACTTAATGTGTTTTAGAAGTTGCATTTACGTCGATTTATAAGATAAGTTCACACGAAAGCAATGACTTAATTATGATCGTCTAAGTAGACTGCATTCGCTCGAATGGTATATGTGTTCGTCCATTATTAAGAGTAATAATATTATTTATAGATGTATTCATTTTTGTAATAGGTGACTTTAGATGTAGACTAATAAAATCATTTATAAAGATTTCCGTATATTTAATATCTTTAACATTATCTTCATTGTCATTTCTTTTATAATAAGTAGTTGTTTTAGAATCGTCGATTCGATGGTTTTAAATTTTAATGAATCCTTGTACAAATAAAGTTTCAAACTCATCTTCAATAACGCCTATATTCAGAGTCACTATCTTCAATAAAAAGCTTATTCCTAATCTATTTACTCTTTAATATTTTTCATTGTTTAGCTGTTAACAAAGTCTATCTGGTTATTGTTGGATAAACATATTTTATTACATATTATGAATAAATGAATGTGTCATTAGCTGTTATTGTATCGGAGCATGCTGTAATATATACATCATCGTACGTATATACTAGGATTTTATCGACTGAATTTAAGTGTTTCGAAGCTAATAATATCGCTGGTTATTGTATAAGAAATGTTGTTTGTATGATGTCCAATGTGGCTTGTTTTTATTGTTGCATCGCTTCACGTTTTATTTTATCTACTTATATTTTAGACATGCACGCTAGCAATAGCTTAGTCGGTTGAACGTTGCATCAAGTTGCATGTTACTCATAGCTTTCTTATAAATTTCTATAAATGAGTGAGTGCAATTAAATACCTCTTCTTCAGTGGTCCAGTATGTGCTGTCAGGCCTGTTGTTAACTTTTGTTTTCAATGCCATTTCACGATGCACTCAATTTGTTTATCACTCTAAAGAATCATCACCAAACAGTTTTTAATATCACAAGGTTGGCGTTAATTTTGGTATTGAAAACAAAGGAATGTCGTTGTAACAATGAATATATTTTGTGATATATATTACTCTAATCCTTCTATTTTTGATAAAGCCTACAATGAATATTGCTGAACTAAACGGGAATTGTGTAGCTGAATAAAATTGTCATTATTAAATATAACGGTTACTGCTTCTTCATAGTGTAGAACAGACCGCAATGTCAATTGTAACATTACATAAAATGTTTTCGTTTTATGGCACTAAATAAAATATTCTATTTTCTTCAAATATTGGCTTGCTTTATTATACATGTAGCTTTAACTTTAATAGAGTATTTAATTAGTAGCCCTACATCATGGCGTGATTCCTGACCAATGAGCGCTAAAAGCATTCTCTCTTTACTGGTTTCGAAAATCTTATTTTCCGATATAATTTCTTTAATAATTCAGTAATCAAATGTAATTTGACGTCATAGACCCTATTAGGCTTTTTCTGTCTAGTTCTTATTATTAATAATAACTAGACAAAAAGTAATATTAAAATAAAATTATCTACTTACATTTATACTATGTCCGGTTTTTACAACGGCTCAATGTTTTCACATCTTAAAATTACAAAGACTCGATTTTGTTGCTTATTAGTGCCATCTTATTTAGAAAAAAAAACTCGAATATAACGAGAAATTACAAATATTACTCTTCTGCAAGGTCCATTGTGATAGAAATAGGTAGTGCCAATATTACAAAATATAGTATTTAAAATACAATTATCTTTGAAAGAAAATGTAATTTTATTTTGCGATTGGAATCGTGATATTAAAATTTAAAATATAAAAGCTTGATTTTTTTCTGCCGAGTTTGAATATCTGAAATTGAGCAATAAAGAACCAAATCTGCCAGTATTAATTATTATTGGTTTGTAGCTTTAAGAGAAATAAAATTATGTACCAATTTGTTTTTCATAAATATTTAATAAATGGTCCAATCGTAAAATAAAATAAAAACCTTTAAAAAGCTTGATTTCGTTTTCAATATGATTTTTAACTTACATACGCTGTAAATATGTTATAAAGTATTTTCTTTGTAATGAAAAATTAAGGAGAATATAAAGAATTATAACGCATCGCTATTTCAGTGACATTTTATTATTTCAAGGGACGTGGAATGTTTTTGTCTTCACTACCTACTTAAAAAAATAGTGTGAAATAAAAATAAGTAATCATTGAATTATTAGCGTATTAAAATAAATTATTGCGTAAATATTAAACTGGCTATTTTTGTTTCACTTTCTCAAGTTTTTTCCCATTTCTACCAACAAGTAGGCACTCCCTTAAAACATGGAATTTCAACTATACTCTAGGCACAGCAAACATAACATACAGTACGGAAACTACGTCCTAACACAGATGCATGCCTCAACAAGAACCTAAGCGAACGTCGCAGAGTTGTCAGTGCAAACACCCGCTTAGGGGCCTTGTTGAAGCGTGCGTCACCGTGAGTGCGTCGTTTGGAGTAGTGTTGCCTGACAATCGATTGTCTATCGATAGTATTGATACTATCGTGCTATCATTCTGATAATATTGCAATATAACTATCGATGTTCATTGATTCTTACATTCAATCTATTTTTGTAGAAAGTTTATTTTCCTAGCTTCTGTATTGGTACACACCACACTGTTAGGGTGTACCTACTTACTTAACCATTTCTTTAATAATCTTATACATCAATACTAACTAAACGATAGCACAATAGTATCGATAGTATTGCATGATTTCGAACAATCGATACTATCGATAGTATCGTAACAATAGTTTGATACTATCGATAGTATTGTTGGATACCTGCCAATCGAAACTATCGATGCTATCGATAGGCCTATAGATCGATATTCGATTTTTATGCAACACTAGTTTCGAGCGTTTGTACGTAGTTTCCGTACTGTGTTATGTTTACTGTGCTCTAGGTAATGACGTGTGTCTTCACATTACGTACTATAGTTTCTCGCCTTTCTATCCTCTTATTTCTAAGGTCATACAGAAGGTCGCGCCCTACATGATAGCTTGTCTACCTAATCTACTAGATATAATGCAAGTAATTGGATCGCGCTCCCTACAGCGAACGAAATTAGATGAGACCGGGCGGCGACAATACATTATCTCGTTGTTTCATATTTTATTAGAGAATGTAATATCCTGCTCGGGTGTTCTGGGTTATCATCTTTTGTAAGAGTGCAATTTTATTTGTATAGTTATTCTCCACGTAGATGGAAAATTCTACTTATCTCGCCTGCTAAGCCTGGCGATTATAGAGTTAAGTAGGTAGGACTAGTACCTACGAGAATAGCTTCTTTTATATAAATATTTCTCATTTTCAGAAAAGATAAG
The DNA here is from genome assembly GCA_949699075.1 of Asteroscopus sphinx. Taxonomy (NCBI): domain Eukaryota; kingdom Metazoa; phylum Arthropoda; class Insecta; order Lepidoptera; family Noctuidae; genus Asteroscopus; species Asteroscopus sphinx. Next base: position 23,311,088 of record OX453013.1, read on the forward strand.
CCTATAAAGTACTACTACTATAAAGCCCAACAGTGAATAAGAATATAATGAATGGAGTACGATCACTTAGATCAATACCTAATTATGCCAAAATAGTAGGTTTGTTAGGCATATTGTATGTATGTATAGGTTGTCGACGTCTCGTTACTAAGTATTTATGTTTAGAACCTTCTTGCGTGTCAATGGTTCACACTTTTTTTATATAATATTTGGCCACTTCTATGGCGATGCTCGCAGTTTCATTTAGGTCGGCTCTTGTACAGTTGACAGGGCACAAGAGACAAGTAAGCAAATGGGCCATGGACTGAATGGGGGGCACAAAATCGCATTCAGTTTTTGAGGAGTCTCGAATTCCCCATTTGCACAAATTTTCTCTGGAGCGACCGACTTGAGTCCGGAGCCGGTTGAGGGATTTCCAGACTGACCAGGGCGGACGACTGGCGGGAGATCGTGACCTGGGGTCAGGTGTTCTTGCGGTACTACAAAATCAGGTGGTGGTGGGAGTTCAGAACCTAATATTGAGGCATTTGAGCGTATAAGTAACCAATTGAAGGAACCACTATAACATACAACATACATAACCAGCCTTTTATTGTCCCACTGCTGGGCATACCCATAGGTCTCTTCTCAGAATGAGAAGGATTCAAGCCTTCGTCCACCACGCTGGCATATTGCGGGTTGGTGGACGAATGAACCACTACTACTACTTTTTAAGCACGTAAACTACTGCTACTAATTTCAAAATTTTTAATTATTTTTATTATAGAGTTTTTCCAAATGAGTTGTGTCCTTACATAAGAATATAGATACTAATAACGTAGCTCAGTAACAACAGGGGTTTTGTTACATACTGTATTATTTAAATTGGTTTTCCTGACGTTTCGAAAGCTTTGCAGCGTTCGTGGTCGCAGGATATACATAATGTTTGTACAGTCAACCAAACGGAATCATGACTCACCATAAACTTAATTTTATACAAACATATTTCAAAGATATTTCCCTGGCAACAAACTTGCTATCAATTTGTTGTACAGTGACAGTTAGTTTCTTCTAATTTGATTGATATTCTTCTGGAATTAAAAGAGTGCGTATAGGTTTTTGAATAAAATAAAAAAATTACTTCTTTTTTATAGGTAAACTATGCGGAACGACAGTTATATCGAAATTCAAAACATAATTCTAGCTTTATCAGAAACGTAACTTTTTATCCAATTATTAATCTATTGCATTTAATAACAAAGCTCAAAATTGCATAGACCTCTGACCCGTATTAACGCAGTTTTCTTAATATTCAAAATGTCCTTAGTGCAGCACGATGCTAATAAGAAGAAAATATTACTGTTTTGACAATATTATACGAATTCTCGGCTGAGTGGGTCATGATTCCGATTTGTTGACTGTACATACCTACGAACACAGAATAAACCTACGAACTGCTATAGAATAATGTTTGAGCGGATTCGACTACGAACTGCTATAGAATAATGTTTGAGCGGATTCGATTTTCACATCGGAATATGGTATCCAAATATTTGTTCCGAGTTTGAATGTTTGTGCAGGTGATTTGTGTTTGTTCTCTTGAGTATGTACCCGTAGGGAGTGATTTAACAGTGTTATAGGTAGGTAAGAACAATTTGTAAGTACCGGGAAAGTATAGACCAATAAACTTTAGGGAAAAGTAGGGATATACAGAATGACTTTTTAATCACAATCCAATTTTTTTATAGGCATTAGATATAATTTAAAGACTCCTTTTTTAGGTAAAAATTGGTAGGTAAAATTTTCGCAATAAATTAATTTTCCCGGAAAAATTATCAATTTCTATGTGGTTGCTACGTCAAACGTCATTTTTGAGATGCAATATCTCAATATTTTAGTACTGAGTGATAATAAAAGGAAAACACGTGTGTCGTGTTTTATTATTTTCAACACAGTCAAACGTAAACTTTGTGATGCCATATTTCAATATTTTAATACCGAATGACTAAAAGAAAAAACACGTATTTTATCATTTTCAGCAAAGATCATAATAAAATATTTGAATGGTGATTAAAATGTCATGGTTATATATACTGATTAGGAACAAATGAGATGGAGAATCATAAGTAGGACCGGGATTAGAACACATTATATAAATACTTCTGCATTAACATTGAAAGCAACATTACCTTAAGTCCGCTATTAAATCACTCACAAAAAGATCCACTCATTAAAAAGAGATAAGCAGGACAAACTGAATTTCAGCTAGACCACAATAACCCTATGCAGCTATGGTTGGAAAAAGAATTTTAAATAGAACGGTCACAGAAAAATACACTATTTAATCACGATCTTATTTAAAGAAAATCTCAATACTTCCATTCAGTAGTATCATCTTCTCATTGTGGCCTTATAATACCCATTTTCGAATGAAGGCCTCCTTCAAATTCCTCCACTCCTGGCGGTCTTGAGCCCTTGACATCCAATCTAAGCCTGTGTGTTGTCGGATCTCGTTCACCCAACGTATGGGTGGCCGTCCCAGCGGCCTAATGTGCTGTCGTGGTCACCACTACTGCAGTCTCCGCGCCCATCGTTCTTTGTCCATTCGAAGATCATCTTCTATTCATCCGCAAATTGATCAAAATCTGGGTTTGAATGCACAGCGTTAAATCCAGTTCTTGTCAGAGGTATTATGCGCCTTTGAATAGGAAACACTAGTTCTACATCAAGGACCTACTATAAAAAAATTCTGCTACGGCGCTAGGCCTTAGGCTCGCGAGGGAGCCTTAAAAAGCAGTTGAGGGCTTAAGGGTCCAGCAAAAATAACCTAACGAAACTAAACGAAATCCATAGTCTCTGCCTACCCCAATGGGAAACAGGCGTGATAATATGTATGTATGTAAAAACAACCTATGCGCTAATGACAAAATATCGGTAATGTGAGATCACCAATCTGTCAGCTGCGCTAAATTAAGGTAAAATTAGCTTAACTTTTAGTAGTAGTAGAGCTCCTTTGTGAAAGAGCTTGTACGGGGAAGTACTACCACCGTACCTACTTCTCCACCAAATAGTGATGCTTGCATTGCTGTGAAATGAAATTACAATCACATGAGACTTTCCATCTTCATGACCTGACATGAACTGACTTGCGGTACGTTGCGGGTGGCGAAACGAGCTAAAGGCCCACCTGATGTTAAGCGGTTACCTTTTCCCATGACAATTGCAATACCACCTAGGCTGTTACCTAAATGGTACCGCAAGTCGGTTCGCCAAACTGAGACATGAAGATGGAAAGTCTCATGTGATTGTAATTTCACCGGCACCCGTACCCTTCAGACCGAAACACAACAATGCAAGCATCACTATTTGGCGGAGAAGTAGGATGCGGATTAATAGAAAAACGTCCTAATTAGGACGTTTTTGAGTGCAGTTGCGAGTGCAAGTAAAATATCTGTACTTTAAAATTTTTTGATTGAATTGAAGATTGTAGGCTCGTGTTCAAGAAACTATAGCCTCATATATACAACGTGTAATTGAAATAACTGGAAACCTCTTAAGGGGTTAGTGTACTCATCAGTATGAACATCTTTTAGTATCGCGAAAAAAAATCTGCTGTTTCCTACATTTGCATTCACATAAATCGACAAAATGTATATAGGGAACTTCTGTTTTTTTTTCGCGATTTCAGGTTTGTTCCCATAGTAAAGTTGTTCATACTGATGAGTACAATTACACGTTGTAGGTATACAACGTGTATCAGAAATGCGTGGTCATATTTTAAGAGCTTATTCAGGGGATGCCATCGACCAACTTTTACCATGGGACCAACCCTGAAATCGCGAATAAAATATCAGCTGATCCTTACATTTTTTCGAGCGACATCGATAATTTAGTAGGGAACAGCTGATATTTTTTTCGCGATTTCAGGGTTGGTCCCATGGTAAAAAATGTTCTGTGCCATGCCTTGAATGAGTTCTTCAAATATGACCACGCATTTATGGGGGCCTAGTACGAGTTTGACACTTTATAATACTTTAATAGTTTTCGTCGATTTTCATTCATAAACTACTAGTTCCTCCTTGTATCCGCCAGGGGCGCTACTGATTAATGAATGAAAGTCGTCGAATTCGATGGAAGTATCGGTAAGTGTCAAACTCGTACTAGGCCTACTGATACACGTTGTATAATCGTTGGTGCATCTGTTAGAAATTGTGTTACTTCTGAACGACTTGACCGATAAAAGTCATATTTACGTAAAATTTGACAATGGTTCATAGTTAATGGTGATGGTGGTGGTGGTGATGGTGTTGGTGATGGTTTGTTAATGGTTTTAGTTATTAAGTACTAACATAGGTTAAGTTATATGTTACTAACACATTAGATCCATCGTTATCTTAAATAAATATTAAAATAGCTGGTAGATCCGAAAGGTGGCGCTGTAGTCAAGTTCTTAACAAATCCTATAATTATGAAAGAAAGTGACTCAAAATATTCACAATATATTTTGGTTTGATGGTGTAGTAGCTTCTTAAATCGTTGGTTTGATGTCACAAAAGAAAATCACAAGATCGGGGTAGATGTCAAATCTATGTGCGTAACTCACTCGCGATCGCAATCAATGGGATTTCAATGTTCATTGCTCCGTGTGTTTTGACAATTCGTCCTATTGGCAACTATCTACCACGCAATGAATATTGCTGTAATTTCAAAATGAAAGCTAATGTCAATGTGAATGCATTACACAATTACCCCACTGGTCTCGAAAGGAGGCGCTGCGAGCGAAATCACGGCAATCAGCTAGTAGTTAATAAAACGTCGATGAAAATGGTTAGATAATGAAAAATAAGTTATATTGAAAAAAGAAGTTAATTAATGAAATAGATGTTGGGTATATTGAATAACGCTTTTCAAAATAATTGAAAGATAGGTAACGTAACATCCCCAATTATCGACACTTTAGGGGACGATCACAAGTATTTTTAGGGTTCCGTAGTCCTACAAGGAACCCTTATAGTTTCGTCATGTCCGTCCGTCTGTCCGTCTGTCCGTCTGTCCGTCTATCCGTCTATCCGTCTGTCCGTCTGTCCGTCTGTCCTAATCCTTTACAGCTTAATAACTTCTACAGTTATAAACATAAGTAAATGAAATTTTGTTAAAAAATGGTTTAGATATAGATCTCAATTTTAAAAGCATAAAAAAATCTTGGTAACGTTTTTTAGGGGTGGCGCCCATATATGTGAAATGGGGATGAAATTTTTTTTTTCGTTGCACCCCCTCGTGTGGGGTATCATTGAATAGGTCTACTAAAATGAAGGTAATGTTTCATACATCACTTTTTATCAGATGTACCATCTGCGAAATATAGCCTGCCAAAGTGGCTTGCAATGTGTCCCCCCCCTGCCATTTCTAAACTATGCAACGTAGAAACTTATAATCTTCCACATTGATAGACCTTTGTAAAAACTCTCTTTTAAAATTATTTTGAGCATATTGTGATTATTAATTTTTGAGTTATAGAGAGAAAACTGAAAAATACTTAAAACGTCCTAGTTCAAAGGTCATTGACCTTAGAGAAAAATGATCAAAGCAAATAATGCTCCTTTAGCTACTTTCTATTTGAAAAAATCACAAAAAGTTACTTTGTGTTATGTTGACGACACACTTCTTAAATTTGGCGCTATCTAGCGGCGTCAAACAACACTCTCTGGGTCGCCAATGCTGCCGTCAAGTGCCGTCTATTACATTTGGCACTGTATAGCGCCATCTAGCGGCTACTGACATCACTCTCTGAGTCGCCAATGCTGCCGTCTATTGCAAAAACTAAAATAGCCGTGATTAATATTCGATTTGATTTGTTTGTAACACCTACTTAAGGAACCCTATAATACTGAGCATGGCCCGACATGCTCTTGGCCGGTTTTTTAAATACATTGGTTTTGTGATGATTATTTTACGTACTTGTGGTGCACTATGTAACAGTTCAATGTTTATTAGATAATATTTAACCGTATCATCAACTCAGCCTATCGCAGTCCACTGCTGGACATAGGCTTCTCCCAAGTTGCGCCACAACACTCGGTCCTCTGCCTTCCGCATCCAGTCCCCCCCACCCACGTTTTTTAGGTCGTCGGTCCACCTGGCAGGGGGCGCGCTACGCTGCGTTTGCCGATTCGCGGTCTCCACTCAAGGACTCGTCTGCTCCAGCGGCCATCGGTCCTTCGACAGACATGGCCAGCCCACCGTATACCAAATTATAATTTTGCTCTTATTTTTTGAAGTTTCTTGTTTTTTTGTCGGACAATGGGGCACTGTAGTAGGTAACTGGTGCTTTTAGTATATCTGTTTCATGAAAACAATGTAGCAACCTAATCTAATCTGAAATTGCTTTTATGTAGCAAAAGTGACAATTGTATGAAAATTATGCCAAGGATTGTAAAACATTAATAAGAAACTTTGAATGGCATGTTAAGAAAGTTTTCCAACAATTTTATTGCTACAACTCGTAATGGTGTTACTTTGTACCCTCAGGAAAGAAAGGCATAAGATTAGAAAGTTCAGTTTCACAGAAAAGCAAGAAATTTTTGAATGTAGGAAACTTTTTTTTGTTACCCAACATAAAAGTATCTTTCATACATCTTAAAGAAAGACAAAATATTTATTACGTTTGGCCAAACATTAAATTTTGAATTATCATCATCATTTTAGCCGAAAGACGTTCACTGCTGGACATAGGCTTCCCTCAATTTAGGGGGGGTTATGCCATAATCTCCACACTTGGTCTTGACTGCCCCGTTCGTCTAGTGGTCGCAAGCGCGACTGCTGAGCGTGGGGTCCTGGATTCGATTCCCGGGTCGGGCAAAGTGTTATTGGGTTTTTCCATTAGGAAATTCTCAGTAGCAGCCTGGAGTATGGATTTGTGCCCGGTTAATGGCAATAGGCTCGCCCCCTATTACATGGGACTATAACATAACTGGCGAAATGTGGGTGTACTATACACCTCTGCCTACCCCTTCGGGGAAATACAGGCGTGATGTTATGTGTGTGTGTTAAGTTATGTCCATACTTGGTAGGCGGGTTGGCTATATTATTTTTAGGGTTCTGTACTTAAAGGGTACCAACGGGGCCCCATTAATTTACCTTCATCCGTTTGTTCGTCCTTCTGACAGTAACTGTATTTTTTTAACCATAATAGGTAACCGGTTGTTATTGTGGCCTATACCACAGCCTATACAAGAAACCTGAAATAAAAGCATTATTTTCAACTTTTTTGTTCTATATTCAAAACGGCGTCAACAAGCGTCGAACTTGGTCTGATTGTACACTATATTTTAATCAAATAATAAAAAGAAGGTAAACACAGACACATGTACTTGTACGAAACCCTTAGTGCGAGATTTCGGCTTGTTTTTCTTTGTATTCAATCGATAAGATTATCGAAAAAAAAAAACTAAATATAATAATGTTCCTGGCACTTTACAGTCATACTGATAACATATTAATCAAAGTAACACAACATATATAATTTTTCCCCTGTGGGCGACTCAACTATTCAGACGACAATAAGTTAGCTATAGAGAATGTGAGAGTATATCAAATACCCGAGTCGGCACTCATGACATACCAGGCCCCTCAGAAAGTATTGCGAAAAAAAGTTTTTATATATGGGAGACTGGCCAGTTATAATGTTTTTCGAAAATATGATTATTTATAAGTAAAAATAAGTAAGTTCCAATTTCAAAATTTCCCTCCACATTTTTTGCGAGTTAATTCAAAGTATTGTGTCTCACTGAAATATGGATCTGCGCCGGGAACATTTTAGAGCTATGATTTTATACGATTTCAAGTGTCGCCTGAAACCGGATGAATCGTACGATAGACTTCAAATGGCATTCATGGATGAAGGCCCTTCCAAGGCAACCGTGTATCGTTGGTATAACGAATTCAAGCGCGGTCGACCAACTTTGGGGGATGACGAAAGAAGCGGTCGCCCTTTGACGGCTGTTACCGAAGAAAACGTGCTAGCAGTGAAAAATTTAATCCAAGACAATAGGCGAATTACATATCAGGAGATTCAACACATATTGAAGATTGGATCGGGAAGCGTTCACGAGATTCTACACAGCCATCTTCGCGTGAGGAGGATAGTATCACGCTGGGTGCCGCACAACCTCACCGATGCTCAGAAGCAGGCCCGGGTGGAATGGTGCCGTGAGATGCTTAACAAATTTGAAGCAGGCTCGTCTCGGCGTGTTTACGACATCGTTACAGGTGATGAGTCCTGGATTTATCAATACGACCCAGAAACCAAGCGCCAGTCGACTGTTTGGGTGTTTCAAAATGAGCCAACGCCTACCAAAGTGAAGCGATCTAGAAGCGGGGGTAAGATTTTGATCGCTAGCTTTTTTAATTTGACTGGCCACTTGGTATCAATTCCCTTACGGGATCAAAGAAGCATTAATGCCGAATGGTATACTACCAAATGTTTGCCAGAAGTTTTCTCTGTTATAAGCAACAAGCGACCAAACACAGGGCTCCGCGGGCTACTGCTCCACCACGACAATGCACCTGCGCACACCGCACTCAAAACGAGGGACTTCCTGGACAGCACGCCAGTCAAACTCCTGGGTCACCCTCCTTACAGCCCTGATCTAGCACCGTGTGACTTCTTTTTATTCCCAAAAATAAAAAATCAGCTCAAAGGGATACAATTTTCGTCGCCGGAAGATGCGCTGGCTGCGTTCGAGCAGGCTGTAAACGAGGTGTCTGCGGCGGACTGGAAAAAGTGTTTTGAAAACTGGTTTAGGCGCATGAATCTTTGTATAGAGGCTGGTGGAAAGTACTTTGAAAAGATTTGATAAAAATATATGTACGTATAGAACAATTTTTTTTAGTTTCGCAAAACTTTCTGAGTGTCCCACGTACATACAAACTTTAAATAACTAGGCCTAGTACAGTCGACTGCATGACAGTAGTAACATTTCAGTTCGAAAACCGCCCTTACTGCTTACGAAATAAAGATGCTGCAAATGTCAAAGTGTTACCACCGACGTGCGGTGTAGTCGCACGTGGAGTGAAGCAATTTCAATTTGGCCTTAGAAGGCTACGTTCAGTAAAATTTTCGCGCTCCTGTGTGCATGTAGGCGAAAATGTTACCACTTTCTGCATCAACATCATCTTCATTTCAGCCGAAACACGTCCACTGCTGGACATAGGCCTCCCCCAAAAAGGGGGGATATGCCATAATCGCCACGCTTGGCAGGCGGCTTGGCAATCGCAGTTTGTTGGTTAAATAATCAGAGAACGCTGCTGCCCATCCTCTGGTGAATCCCTTAGTCGCCTTTTACGACACCCATGAGAAGAAATAGGGTTGTGCAATTCTTTACGTCCGGCACCACACGGAACAGTTTATGCATACATGGATTGTATTTGTGCTTCAACATTGAGTGGAACGTTGAATGAAATTATCACTCTATGTGCTCGTACTCTTTTTACTCTAAGTACAGTTGACTGCACGTCAGTGGTAACAGTTTAACCGTGACAGCGTTTTTATTCCTTAAGCAGTAAGGGCTTGTTTCGTAATTCAAGTGTTACCACTGACGTGCGGTTGTACAAAGGTTTTGTAAAATCGCGATCGAGACGAAACAGTTAGCACAACCCGAGTCTGTAAAACCGTTATAAAATTTGGGCCACCCAATCGACGGCCTGCATATAATTCTCGGTGTACATAGGTCCTTATAAGGCCTAATACATTATCACGAGCAGATGCTTTGGCCAGCAGTGGGGCTAATATTAATCAAATACGTTGATTATGTATAGAAGTCTGGTCTCAGCTGTTCCAAAAATATCACTCTTGGAAATGGACTAGTCACTATCGTGCTTTAGGGTGTCCCTACGCTGCGTTTGCCGATTCGCGGTCTCCACTCAAGAACTCATCTGCTCCAGCGGCCATCGGTCCTTCGACAGACATGGCCAGCCCACTGCCACTTCAGCTTACTGATTTATTTATTCATTTCAAGTTAGGAAGATTTACAGTCAAACAAGATCTTTATTATGGTGAAAATAGGTAATCCTGTGCCATTTACAAATCTTCATATGTAGAAAATGATCCTATTTGCTATGTCGGTCACTCCTGACGACCTGAAGAAGGTAGCTGGGGGGGGGACTGGACGCGTAAGGCAGAGGACTGAGTGTTGTGGCGCAAATTAGGAAAGGTCTATGTCCACCAGTGGACTTCGATAGGCTGAGTTGATGATTATTGTGCTCATCTTTTTTTATTTTGCAGTAGTTCACTTCTGCCCATCCTGGAAATAGGGTACACGACTAAACACGACAACGAATCTGTGCTGTGAAGGTTTCCGTAGACAAGGGGTGCCAACGGGATCCTATAACTAAGCATACGCCGTCTGTCCATCCGGCCATCTATCTGTCCCAAGGCTATATCTGTTTTACCGTAATAGGTAACCATTAGTTGAAATTTTCACAGCCTATGTGTTATTACGGTTTCTTTATGGCAAATACTAAAATTAAATATGGTACGGAACCCTTACTACGTGAGTCCAACCCGCACTTTGTCGGTTATTGTTAATTTGCGATTCCCTTTTACGAATAGCGTATAAGCTTGTGAAATAGAAACATACGTTATTCCCCACAAACAGACCATACTCGCATATAAGCTTCTTACCAGAGATGGTCGTTTATAGAAAAACGATGTCAGACATCGATGCGGCTTACAGATGTTCGCATCGGATACCAGGTCATGTTAAAAACGGATACCTATGCCATCTAGTTCCGGTTTTTAGTATCACTCCGACTGAAAACCGAGTTGTATCATACCATTTTGATAATTATTGATAAACGATGTAATCTGGAGATGAACGTAAATCCTCCGAGGCTTTTCCAATTATATTGGGGTCGGCTTCCACTCTAGCCAGATGCGGCTGAACATCAGTATTTTACACGGAGCGACTGCCATCAGACCCCCGCAACCCAGTTACTGGGTAATACTGACATTCGGAGGTTAGACCAGTTGTCAGACTTTCAGGCTTCTGACTATCCGTAACGACTGCCATAGATATTCGTATGACACCCGGGACCGACATCTTAACGTGCTCTCCTAGGCATGGAGGGGTCTCGATGTGTAACGAAACGGTCACCCATCCACAGACTGACCGCGGCAAGTGCAGCTTAACCTTGCAGATTGTACAATCCACGCAGTCGTTGCTTTGCTACGAACGTAAATAGTTACATTAAAAGAATTGCGGCGTACATCTACGACTTTTAAAATAAGAAGGAAAAATTCATTCAATAGCTTGATTGTATAATTACCGATTAGATCATAGTACAACTAACATTGAAAACGTGAACAAACCAGATCAAAAACTACATTTTTATATTATAACTGTACAAATTATAAATTAACACTAGTTGGTGCAGTATATGCTATCCTGTCTTCTGGCGCCACGTAGAGGATAAAGCCAACCGTAGATGGGCCCGCATCGTACCACAGCTTACATTGTATAGCTAAAGATATACCTACTGTGAACTCCGATATTTGTATTGCAACTAATGGGGATTTCTCGTCTTTTTCAAGTGGAAACATATCCGCATCAAATCCGGGCGGATCGGGGTAATACTTTATTCTGCCAATGTGCTCTTTATCATATGAGTGGAACCCGCTACACTGCAACCAAAGTTTTGTCTTATCTGCTCTCATCCATTCCTGAACCTCTGCTGGCGCCGACTTCGCAACTGTCGAGTTGAACTGCAAAGGCTGGCCAGCCCAATTCATCTGCTTATTAATTTTTACAATAACACAAGGTTGCTTTCCGTAACCATAAGGAGACTGCCCACATGGTCCCAAATTACTCACTTCTCTTTTCCGCCTGTTAGTCGAAAGAAGCTTGTCAAGCGCCTGCACATATTTGTCATAGTCATCCTTCGCTCCGTTTTTATACCAAATCAAAGGGTAATTGGTTTCAGATAACGGCGCCGCCGTAAGTCCTATACCGTGTTCTGAGTACGTCAGTAACTCAGATTTGTCTATGTTTTTATAGTCAACTAATTGTTTTAGTATTACCAAGGATACGTAGAGGAATACGAGAGTAAAAGTGGCTAGAAATATAAGGTACATAATTGAATACGCGATGAAGTACAACCAACTTCGGCAAGTTCTACCGAGGAATGCTCCTGTTTGCTTGTTGTAAAAGTAGTCTATACATTTCTTCTTGGGAGCATCATTTCTTCTTTCTTCATTCGAGGTATCTCCAGGGTCCTTTGACGTTGTTGGTGCAGAAGATGGCAATGAAGGGTCTTTACCGATAGTGCCTGGTAGCGGAGGATTTTTTTTAGGAACCATATACGTCGGTCGTAACTCTGTTTCATTATTACGCCCAGATGCCATTTTATTAGAAGTTAAAATGGAACATTACTTAGCCTAAATAATAATAAACGTGGTGAAAGATGTCAAACTAAATACACTGTCAAAGAGAATATAAAGCGCTAGTTTATTCACTGTGGTTATGGTATACGTCACCAGCATATGAGTAAAAAGTTTTGATTCATGTTTTGGTTATTGGTTTGCAGGTAAAACTTGCAAGTTAAACCCCGCATAATCAACTCAAACCTATTCAAATGATCAACGGAAGTAAAACAATTAAAAAACTTTTATAAAGTAATATAATATAAAATAATTATACAATGTATAATTATAACTAGTTACTTTATAATAGTTGTTTAGTTGTTAAACTTCCGTTAATGTATTATTCCGTCTGTATCAAGTAAGCTTCCGTTTTTGCAATTCGTTTGTGAAATCTTAAGGTAACTCATGTTTTGAGGTTGAGGTTGAATAAAATTTTATTCTCACAAAAATACAATTATTCACTTAGATACCTACTCAAGAATATTAATAACAAATAAACAACAATATTATCTAATAACATAAATAATAAAACTTTTTAACAAAAAATTGAACCGACGAAAACAGAAACTTAAAAGCGAAAAATAACTAATTATGAGTCGGCGCCAAACGAACTTTTAACAAGCAAAGTGCGTGTAAATTGTAAGTGGCCGAGCGGAGAACGCATTTTTGGAAAGTAATTGTTTATCGTTGAAAATTTCACGTTGTATTTGATGTGACGTTATTTTTATTATTTATTTAAAGTAATTTAATGATCTTCGTTGATTGGTTGTTTGGCGCCGACTCATAATTAGTTATTTTTCGCTTTTCAGTTTCTGTTTCGTCGGTACAATGTTTTGTTAAAAAGTTTTATTTTTCATTTTTTTGTGGTTAAAATCTAACTCCAGGTCTCCATTATGTCGTAGTGTCTAGAACTATATTTATGTGTGTCAAGTTTCAACAGAATCGGTTAACAGGTAAGAATTCAGTGGGTGAACAAACACTCATCCCCTGTTTTACTACCCTTAGGGGTGGATTTTGATTTTGAAATTTAAATGGGACCAACTTCGAGATATAACCTATCCATTAAGAATCATCAAAATCGAACCACTCTGTAAAAAGTTATGCGTGTTCATGCATAAAAAATAAAAATAAATAAAAAATACGCGTCGAATTGAGAACCTCCTCCTTTTTATCGTCGGTTAAAAAACTAAACATTACTAAACTATTTAATTTTCTAACTTTTAAACATTTTTTTTTAACAAATACGATTAAGCTAAGAATTATATTGACAACTACAGTTCTACAAACTCAAAATAGTCGGAATTAAAATTTTCATGCAAGTTTATTCTAATAGTAGACTAAAATATAACAAGTAAACTAATTTGACAGTACTAAAATTGTTGCCATCCCTTTCTTGTATTTCCTATTAGTAACTAAAAGAGAGCGATAGTTTAAAATAAGTTTAGTTTGAGAACAAAAGAAGCAACACCAGTCTCAATAAAATATTACACATCCTTGTTTCCTTTCTATTTTCGTATTATACACTTCTCACAACTACAATATTCTCAAAATGTCTTATGTTACCGTAAACTGAAACAGAACAAGCAATATACATAAAATTATATTAGTGTCATCAGGTTACAAGTATTTGAACCGGACCCATTTGATCGGAAGCTCTAACAAATCCTTTCTGTTATCGGAGATAGGACCTTCCAGGGAAATTGGAGATCAATAAATATCAGAATTTGTAATAAGCTAATATAGAAACGATGGGATGCGTAGTGGTTATACCTCTTTTTAAATATAAAGGAATGTTTTTTTGAGTATTTACATCAAAGACATTTGTATACTTACGTCAGTATAGTAACTTTATGATTTACATACCTACTACATTTAATGTAGGTATAATACTTCTATGTCCCGTTCGGTTTTTCCAGCCTGTACATACTGTGATCTACCTTGACACACAAAAGAAGAGTCTCCACACACGAAACTGAAAGAAATCCAAGATTAACACCGTATATTACGTCATTAACGTCTTTCCTTTGTTAATCGAGACTTCTCGGAATAAAATACGTATTTCTATGCCTTCTTCTGAGCCGGGAACAATAAAAACTTTATCCTGGCATTCAATGGCTATTCTTTAGCTGAGTTGCTGAAAGCAATAGTTGTGTTGATAAACTCATTGACAATGTTTATGAGAAAAGTTATTTGCGAAAAGTGTGAAACTGTGTCCTAAGATTGGCAATTTTCTCTTAAGAATGACCACAGATGGAATCATAATCAACCGTTGATATTCAGTGACCTAATTTGAGTCAACCAACAGTTGATTCTTCTTTCAAATGTGCCGTTTGAGAATTGCTAAGATCTAACCTTCTCATGATTGATTGAATCCTCATGATTGATTGAATCCTCATGATTGATGAAAAATAAAAAGTACAGTTCTAATTTTTTTTTAAACTGGCTATACTCGCTATGCTTGCAAGAAAAAGATCTTGTACTGTCACTTTCATCACAAAAATGTAACTGATGTCCTTTGCGTGTTAAAATAATTTCATTAGGGTTATTATTATTACTATTTATTTATTTCAAGTAACCAGCTGCCGAATTGCGTAACTCACTCGCCATCGCAATCAATAGGATTTCAATGTTCATTTCTCCGTGTGTTTTGACAATACGTCTTATCGGCAACTATGTACCACGCAATAAATATTGTTATTGTTATTGTGTGCCTCTGGCTGTAGTAAATAAACCATTTTTCTTTCTTTCTTTCTTTCTTATCATTTCAAAATGAAAGCTAATGTCAATGTCAATGCAATTGTTATTGTTGTTGTTTGTTATTACACAATTACCCCACAGGACTCTAGGGTTAGTAACATTCTTTACTTAAAAACTGTGTTACTAGTAATATTAAAATACAATTCAATTATAAATTAAAATAATATGTACAATTCAATTCGAATTACTCATCAATAACACATTTTAAAATTTATTTAAATAAATTTTATTTATTTATTATTATTAGGTATTTAATTTTATTAATTAATTTTTCAGCTACTGGGCAGCACTGGCCTGCTGGGCGACTGCCCACGCTTACCAACCTGCTGACTGGCTAATATTTTCCCCACGAAATGAGCTATTATCATTAAGTAGCTCATGTCGACACAATAGAAGAAGATTTTTTTTTATTGATTAATTTTAATAAGATACTAAAATTATTCTGTTAGTGGAGTCCACGTTGAGTCCTTATTAACACTGTCATAAACTTTTGTAATATTATAAAATATCAGAAAATAGAATTGCTCTTCGAAAGCACTTTCTTTCACGTCGTCTGTAAGTAAGTAGGTTTTATTGCAATTTGAGAAGAACCTTCTCAATTAATATAATGACTGGCAATTGAAATTCTGAATGTCTTTTTATGTTTCACAATGAGGGTAATTAACTAAATTTTCCACATTAATTGTCGTTAATTTATTTCATCATATGGAAATTACGTTAATGATGATACAAGAACAATAATCTTATTTAAAAAATGCAATTTCTTCATCACATCTTGCAGGACGTTTCGATGAAAATCGATACAACGTATTAGAATTCTTATCAATTTTTGTAATAGGATACCTACTTAAAGTGTGTACTAATTTTAATGCATTATCGCAAGCAGGGTACCCAGTAACTGGGTTGTCTGACGGCAGTCGCTCCGTGTAAATACTGATGTTCAGCCGCATCTGTCTACACTGGAAGCCGACCCCAATATAATTGGGAAAAAGGCTCGGAGGAGGATGATATCGCAAGCAGGGCGAAATCTTAATATAATTGAATAAATAATAATTTTATTTCTCTCTTCACAAAGGGTGGCTTAATATGTATGAATAACTTAGATTTACGTGAACAAATAGGTGTATTACGTGAAATAATTCACAATTTACTGTGGGCAACTGACTGTGGGTCCCACAGTCTGTATTTGTATGGAGTCGTCTGCGACTCCGGCGTCTGTTTGCTTGTTTGGCAAACAGTTTTAATTTTATTTTTTAGGTTTTAATTGTGTTATTACTTTATTTGCCGTGTGGTATCCGGCAAATAAAAAGAATAGACCACCCCCCCTCTACCCATGGGTGTCGTAAAAGGCGACTAAGGGTTAAAATCAGGAGGATGGGCAGCAGCGTCCTCCTGTGCACTAACATCGTGCAACATCACCCACTGCGGTCACCAACCCGCCTGCCCAGCGTGGTGACTATGGGCATACATCTCAATGCACGCACAACTAAAAAAACGGCCCCCAGTTCCCGGTGGTCCCTCTATTCCCGACTACGGTAGCGGTCGTGGTAACGGTGGGACGGGGGGTGCGAAGAATCCCCGGGTTACGGCAGGCTACCAAAACCGACGACTCTATCTGGCAGCGTATAATGGACAAACGTTGAGACTGGACCATCACCTCGCCGAGCTTGAAGTAGAGTTAAGTCATATAAAATGGCATATACTGGGGTTATCCGAAGTCCGTAGAGAGGGAGAGGACACGATAACCCTGGAGTCAGGACACTTACTCTACTTCCGCGAAGGTGATCAGCTCTCCCAAGGTGGTGTTGGTTTTCTTGTCAATAAGGCCCTCGTGAACAACGTTGTGGAAATCGGTAGTGTGTCGACACGGGTAGCGTACCTTGTAGTAAAGCTAAATGATAGGTACAAGCTGAAAATAGTGCAGGTATATGCGCCGACCTCGACACACTCTGACGATATAGCCGAAGCGATGTACGAAGACATAGCTAAGGCTATGAATAGTACCGCTAAGGCTCACTACAACGTTGTTATGGGGGACTTCAACGCTAAAGTGGGAGTACAAGAACGCGGCGAATCGAAAATCGGACCTTACGGTTTGGGGCGCAGAAACCACAGGGGCCAAATGTTGGTCAACTTCTTGGAGTCCCAGGGGCTCTTCTTAATGAACTCTTTCTTTAAGAAGAAGCCCCAAAGAAGATGGACCTGGAAAAGCCCCGATAAGGTGACAAGGAACGAGATAGACTTTATCATGACGGATAAGAAGCACATATTTAGAGATGTCTCTGTGATCAATAGGTTCAACACCGGAAGCGATCACCGACTTATCCGAGGCACTCTAAATATCAATTTTAGAGCTGAAAGAACGCGCATGATTAAGTCTACTCTCCGACCTTCGCCGCTCCAAACCAGTTTGGGCTCCGAAAGGTTCCAAGCGGAACTTCAAAATCGATTCGACTCGCTGGAAACCACTGGCAATATTGAGGAGAAAACCAACACCATAGTCAAAACATTGCAGGAACTGTCTCGAAAATTCTTTCCGCCGCAGCGTGGAAGCAAGATGCCCAAGCTTTCGACTGAGACTCTCGATCTGATGAGGAAAAGACGGGAAATGTCAGCCGCGCATTCGTTTTCATCAGATAATAGGTCCTTAAACCTACAGATTAGGAAGCTGATGCGACGTGACCTCCGCCGCTCCAACACCCGCGCCGTTGAGGCTGCGATCGAGCAAAATAGGGGGTCGAAAGTTTTCGCTCAGCAGCTAGGGAGGACCCATCTGATGAAACTGAAAGCCGCGGATGGCAAAATTGTCACCTCTAAGATCGAGATGCTTGATGAGGTCGAAAACTTCTATGGGCATTTGTATTCCACGAAAACGGCGAGACCAGCGGTTCCTAGCAATGACGACAAAAGAGCCCAGCTCACGCGCCATTACACCGAGGATCTTCCGGACGTTGACCAGGGCGAGATTAGGGCGGCCCTCGAGCAGCTTAAGAACAACAAAGCTCCGGGCGATGACGGCATTACTACTGAACTCCTAAAAGCAGGCGGGGCTCCGGTCCTGAAGGAGCTACAGAGTCTGTTTAATTCCGTCATCCAACAAGGCTCTACACCGGAGGCATGGAGCGGGAGTGCGGTGGTACTGTTCTTCAAAAAAGGGGATAAAACCCTTCTGAAGAACTACAGACCCATCTCACTCCTGAGTCATGTGTACAAGCTGTTCTCGAGGGTCATCACGAATCGTCTCGCCGGAAGACTCGACGAATTCCAGCCACCAGAGCAAGCTGGGTTTCGAAAAGGCTATAGCACCGTAGACCACATCCATACTGTTCGGCAGATCATACAGAAGTCTGAAGAGTACAATCAGCCGCTGTGTATGGCATTCGTGGACTACGAGAAGGCCTTCGACTCTATCGAAACTTGGGCAGTTCTGGATGCTCTTCAGCGATGTCACATTGATGAGCGGTATATAGAGATGCTGAGATGCCTATACAACGCTGCTACCATGACTGTTCAGCTTCAGGACCAAAAGACGAAGCCAATCCAACTGCGCAGAGGGGTGAGACAAGGGGATGTAATATCCCCGAAATTGTTCACTAACGCGTTGGAGGACGTCTTCAAGACGCTGGACTGGACTGGACAGGGTATCAACGTTAACGGCGAGAACATCTCACATCTCCGTTTTGCCGATGACATCGTTGTAATGGCTGAGTCGCTGGAACAACTGGGCGAAATGCTGCACAGCTTAAACGGAGCCTCTCGACGTGTCGGTCTCGGCATGAATCTGGACAAGACTAAAGTCATGTTCAATATGCATGTCATGCCGAGGCCAATATTCGTCGAAGGGTTGGCACTCGAAGTTGTAACGGAATACGTCTACCTAGGGCAGGCAATTCAGCTTGGTAGACACAACTTCGAGAAAGAAGCCAACAGAAGGATCCGTCTGGGCTGGGCAGCATTTGGCAAACTTCGCCGAGTCTTCTCGTCGCCTATACCGCAAAGTTTGAAGACAAAGGTCTTCAACCAGTGCGTCCTGCCAGTCATGACTTACGGTGCCGAGACGTGGACACTGACAGTTGGGCTAGTCCACAAATTTAAAGTCGCTCAGCGAGCTATGGAGCGAGCTATGCTTGGAGTTTCTTTGAAGGATAAAATCCGTAACGAGATTATCCGGAGAAGAACCGGAGTGACCGACATAGCTTGTAGGATCAGTAAGCTGAAGTGGCAGTGGGCTGGCCATGTCTGTCGAAGGACCGATGGCCGTTGGAGCAGACGAGTCCTTGAGTGGAGACCGCGTATCGGCAAACGCAGCGTAGGGCGCCCCCCTGCCAGGTGGACCGACGACCTAAAGAACGTGGCTGGGGGGGACTGGATGCGGAAGGCAGAGGACCGAGCGTTGTGGCGCAATTTGGGAGAGGCCTATGTCCAGCAGTGGACTGCGATAGGCTGAGTTGATTGTGTTATTACTTGAACGCATTCACGCATGCGAAGCAAAGCGTAGCGAAACGCAAATAACGCAACGCAACGCGGGAAGCGTAGGGTTTTTCTAAAATGAAATCGGTATACAACTATGCTACATTACTTTTATTCTCATTGTTTCTGTTTTGGCCAGTCACAATAATTTCACCTGAAACCACAGACCAGTAAGCCTCTAGACGTCTATTAGCTGGATACCCCCCCGGTCACAATATCTTACGCCCAGACACCAATCGGGACGTCACTCCGTCAGCGAGCGGAACCAATCATATCACTGAACATTTGAGCCGACCAATCATAACGCGCCGTCCGCCCCCCGGTGGCCAACATTTAACGACTGTGTTCTCATGCCAAACTTTGTTTATGTGGCGTCTTGAGGCTTACTAGTCTGTGCCTGAAACTCACTTTGTATTTAATTTAATTTATTATGGAATGTTTGCTTACTTCAACTACATGACCATGACACACCCAACACTCACAAGTATAAATAAAAGAATCTATCTCGGACGAATAAAAAGGCGGACGGAATCTCGCTACGAAAAGATTGAAGCACAATTTTTTCCTAAACCCACTATAATTTCGACAACATTTTAACACACCAGCTGCCGAATTGCGTAACTCACTTGCGATCGCAATCATCTGGATTTCAATGTTCACTGCTCCGTGTGTTTTGACAAGCCGTGTTATCGGCAACTACGTACCACGCAATGAATATAGCTTTAATTTTAAAATGAAAGCTCAAAATGGCAAAAAAGAAATTTCAAAATGTCAAAGTGAATGCATTACACAATTGCCCTACAGATATATATTGTTATTTTATTTGTGACACAACGACAATGACTACCGTCACACGAGATTTGTTGCGTAATCCCGGCTTTTTGTATTTGTATGGATGTGAATGTGTGCGTGCCAGGAGCCGTCTTACTATGGGTGCTTCACTTTTTGCTTAGCGAAATTCCGTCTGCCCTTTTTCATTCGTCCATGAAATGTATCTAGTAATTCATCAATGTATACCTAAGTCAACCTAATTGTGTCCAATATTAGCCATTGTGTACATAGCTACAAGAGCCATAAAAGCGTATCGGTTTTCGTAAATAATTGCACTCTCCCATGTTCAAGTTGAAGGGAATAAATTAGTCTTAGCCTTCAAATGAAAGTAGTAAAGAGGTGTGATTTATTTGCGATGGAGATGCCATCGATCATGGGTTTTAATAGTAGAACACCGTTCCGGACTGATGGTTTTTTACTAATGACTGGAAAAACGCAGAACGGTGAAACAATAGTACATTACTGTCGAGGCCTGAAATGATAAATATTTTGTACCTAAAACACCTAATTTATGTGAGTGTGTACTTAAAAACCTCGTTAGCATAATTTAAAAAATAAAAACTGTCCAGCAATTTTTATTATTGTTGTGTTGAATATTACTGGCCTGTTGTTTCATTGCGTACGGAAAAGAGCCGACTGTTGAATATTTTTTTGAATAATGAACCAATTTCCGAGCAAGTGGGAGAAAAATACATTATAATGTACTTACTACTACTCCGAAGAGCCTACTTTTCCGCCAAATAGTGATGCTTGCATTGCTGTGTTTCGGTCTGAAGGGTACGGGTGCTGGTGAAATTACAATCACATGAGACTTTCCATCTTCATGTCTCAGTTTGGCGAACCGACTTGCGGTACCATTTAGGCAACAGCCTAGGTGGTATTGAAGTTGTCATGGGCAAAGGTAACCGCTTAACATCAGGTGGGCCTTTAGCTCGTTTCGCCATCCTATACTATAAAAAAAAAAAAAAAAACTTAATCTGTGATTATAATGCTAACGCACACTTACCAGATCTCAAGAGGAAATGCGGGCAGAGAGACAGACTTTTTCTTGTGAATTCGAGGTTTAGCTCTGACTATGTTCTCCTCCGAAACTGGACAAATCTAAAAATATTTCATAATCTGAATAAGAAGAATATTTAATGTGTCGCTGTGTTTTTCCTTTTTCATTAATATTTGTCAAATTTATATACTAAGTCTGTGTAGACAGCAGTCTAAATAGGCAATTTTGAGAATTGTTGAGGTCTTCTAGAATTAAGCTATCAACAAAAACAAAAACACACAAAAAACTATATGTATTTTACTGCAAAAAATCATTGCAACAATAAGTAACTCCAATAATCACTCCAAAAATAAAAACGTTTGTATGGAGTAATGACCAACGGCGCGCTGCGCGCTGGCCTCGCTCAATGCGTTGCGTTGGTAAGCCATTTCGCAAGCTCTTTGCATTATCCGCGTTAGTGTGCGTACGTGTATACACGCAGTTCAGCTCATGTAGTAGTAGTAAGTGATTAAGTTATAAATGTTTAGTAGTGTCCGGGGTGTGACGGTAGGGTAATTGTGCAATGCACTCAAAACAATACAATAGCAACAACAAGACAATAATACAAGAACACGATACACAATACAATATATACAATCAATCATTGTGTACTGCATCATAGTTGCAGATTGTCAAAACGGAGCAACGAACATTGAAATCAACATCATTGAATCAATATGATTGTGATCGCGAATGAGTTACAGTGGATTTGACTTCCAGTTTGAACAAGAAGCAATATTACCAGCCTATTACTGTCTAACAGCTAAGCCCCTGCCCCTGCCTCTTCTTAGAATGAGAAGGATTCAGTAAGGACTGTAGGCCAACGTGATGGTGTCTGCCACGTTGAACATTGAACGTTGAGCATACGAAGTATAAGCTCATAAGGTGGTAAAAATGTACTCGATAGGTAGCGGAGCTGATTTCCCAGGGTGTGCCGGGCATTATTTAAGTACCTATTGTCATTAGTGAAGACTTTTATTGCTACTTAGTGGTTAAAAGTAGTGGTTACGTAATTTTACGGTTTGGCTTACTAGAAACTAAACAAAAGGCATTTTTATTGGTAGTTTTTGGTAAAACAAACAAACACAATTATTCAGATTACCAAATTTCTTAAAAACTGCCACGAGAATTTCGTTGGCTATTTGCTCTCTATAAAAGGATTGAAATCTGAAAAAACATCAGCAACTTGTTGGTGTTTTTGACAGTTAAATTACCTTACCCTTCAAAGATCACAGGTTTGTACTTTGTAGTAACGTTTGATATAACATCTGTCGTACACAAAGACAGCCAGCCAATACAGTGAACAATGTGACAAACCAGTTAGGCCTGCCATATACTGAACCAGCCGAGTGCCAGGTCGCACGTTTATTCTTTTCTTCACAAATGTTTTCTTCATGGTGATTACACGTTTTATCCCGCCTACAGACTGGTGCAATATAACATGCAATGAAAGAATCTCCCGTACACATTGTCGCAATGAAACATGCAGGGATTGCAGGGTAGCATACGTTGTAAAAAATTCCCATAGCCTGAACGCATTGTCTATGCCGCGCACGCTACGTCCAATACAAGAAGCGATCCATCAATTTTCGAATTTGTCGCTTTTTCGGACAACCACAAAGGGGCGAGCTGTGTGCGCATTGCAGCATCGTGGACGGAGTGGGAGAGATATGTGCGGAGTAATGCGCACGAAACAAACAGAACAAAGCGACGAAAAAGCTTCGCGTGTTCTTGGTAGACTGGCGGAAACGTGTGAGCGCGGGAGGTTCGTTGTAAATGTGCGGTTCGTACGCGCTATGCGTCCAGACTGGGTTTTACGTGTACAATGTTACTGAGCATCTTACATTGCACCAATCTGTACGCGGCATAAAAAACCATCCACGCTGTGGGCTGGTTCAATATACAGCGAAACTTTTTATACTCAAAATAATTAATCTCAGAATTTAGAACTGACTTATGTGGCGACCGACACGATTGGCTTCGTAGCATAGCGCTTCGGTTTAATACGCTACTATTCGCGGGTACCGAGGTATTTTTACTACGTATGTAAGTAGGTACGTACGTATCACTACGTGGTAATAATAGCTCAATGTTCGCGGGTCCGATTTCAAGTAGAAACAAATATTTGTATGACCTACAATTATTTAATCGAAGTCTGAGTTTTTGTTGGTCTGTAAACACACAGGAGAAATCCTTGGGACAAAGTTTAAAAATAACTGATGCATTCAAACTGATGTACTCCGTAATAAGTACTGCTGTAAAACCATGGCAAGCTTGTCTTGGCATCTAGGTATGTATCCACAGTTAATGGAATGTAAGGAGACCGGGCACGCCGCCCAGTTTTCAAAGTCCGAGTTTCGCAAGCTCAATTTACGCACAAACGCAACAAACGTGTCAAAAAATTTCATTAAAAAGCACGCAACATATAAAACAAGCACACTTGTATCCTAACGGCATTTTGGAAATAAAAGAAAGGCTCTCTCAAACTAGTGCGCATACTCACTCGGGTGCAAGTGACGGTGAACTAGCGGCAGTGTATGCCCGCTGTGCATACAATGGCCAACCTTTACGCGGCGGCTTGTCCTATCTCTAGTATTCTGTTGCTCTGAGTATGTATCCGATGTTTATGAACTAAAACTATTTACCTGTCATATTGTGTACGTGGGGATACCTTGGTAGGGATAGATGGAACAGCCAGATTAATAAACCATTACTGCACCTACACAATAACGCTAAGTGTTTGAGTAACAAACATAAATACAGAATCCAATGAAACCGAGCACACCTAAGCTGTTTATGCACTAAGTACACATACTTAGACTTGTTAGCTTAACCTAGGTGGGTTCTATGTTAACATACATAGCGTATTAAGTATTCATGAGCCATGAACTCGATGTGGCTGGTGGCTCCATTATTATCGTGCAGGTCGATAGATTTCTGAGGTTCTAAGGATGCGATATCGTGTAGTTTTTAACGACAAATTTTGTATGAAAAATTACCTTGTATACCTTGCGTTTTTCCTCACCTTGAGTAAGGAAAATTATCAAGTAAACAAGATTTTTTGCAACTGTGAATACCACGGACAAAATATTGTATTGAGTGAGGTTGAGTGGAGTCTAGGAACTTTTGAAAAAACAACTTAGAATAGCCCCCGCCGCCACATCTGGCAGGGGACTTCCGGGATCGTGGATGTTAAGAGTTAGGGACTCGAGTCGTCTATTAAGCGATTCTGGGGAGGATAGCAGTACGTGGTGGTCGCGTACTGCTGTGAGGGAAACAGTATTGTTTCCCGGGACGTGCTAAAGGCGTAGCACTAGAGGGCACCGGCGCGGTCCATTGGAGTTCCCGGAGCTCCTCTATTTTGTGCTGAGGATGGCCACCGTGTGGTTTTAGTCGGTAAGAGTCCGACATATCCCTCCGCCTTCCCCAGACGGAGGACATCCATGAGGATTTTCAACATAAAACAAAAAAAATGGGTACCTATGGGTGTGAGGCTTTTGGTATGATACTTTTTGCACCTCAAGCAAACATCTTGAATTTATTTGATGTGATTTATCAAAGAGCGGCTAGAGACACAATAGATTTAAATATTCTATTGTTTCGTGGTCGCCAGCGGCTTTGTGCCCTTTGATTGATTAAAAGTCCATCGCAACATAGGTATTGAAAATGGACTAGACATCTAGAAAACACATACCTACAAAGAAAAAGTAATCCAATTTCCTTGAAAGTGTTCACAAGAAATCTTTTGCAAACGTTCTTAGTTTTACAGAACAACTGATTTGAGATCTGGGTTTTCCGAATCCCCTATCAAGTAAATGGTTGAAAACGGCAATAAACCGGGTTTGGGTCGGTTCAGGAAAACGGAAAGATGTCAAATCAGTTGTCAAACGGTCCCCAGGGAAATGATACATTAGGAACAACCGTAGAATCCTTGCGTCCCATTTTTGATCCAATCTTTTAAACACATCAGTGGTCATGGTCAGAGATCCCGTTGAATACTTCGGATAACGTAAGACATAGCTTTTGTAGGATCCTTACTACTCACAAAAGGAAATTACGTCAATAGGTTGCTATGGTGTAGCTGACATTCCGCTACTTATTTGCAACCGATTTCCAAAAAACTTGGAGTTGTAGGTTTTCCATTAGACGCGTATATTGGTATATTTTGAGTACTTATGTAAACTGATTTCTCGGACCTGTATGGTACCTAAGTAATCTCAAGTTTGTTCCATTTAAAAAAAAAAACCAGTGTGTAAGCTATGGAGTGAAAGATGAAAAGTTTTGGAAGTCTCATTAGGTCACATCTGGTGTATGAAAGTTCATAGGTAGTACTTATATGTTACTTTTTCCGTGTGGTGCCGGACGTAAAGAATAGCACCACCCTATCTCTTCTCATGGGTGTCGTAAAAGGCAACTAAGGGATTCACCTCTTGTTCTGTGGATTCACCAGAGGGTGGGCAGCTGCGTTCTCTGAGTATTTAACCATTCAACTGCGATCACCAACCCGCCTGCCAAGCGTGGTCATTATGACATATGACCCCCGTTTGGGGGAGGCCTATATCCAACGACTTTAGTCGTGCTCTCCGATGCACGGCACAGGGGTGTAAGTAAACACCGCTAACTTCCTGACTCTAGGCTTCTACTGAGAAATTTTATTGACATAAAAACCCGAATAACACTTTTTCCCAAGCCCGGGAATCTAACCCAGGACCTCACGCTTAGCAGTCGTGCTTGCGACCACTAGACCAACGAGGCAGTCATTTGTATAGACATAAATACAACATACATTTTACATGCATTTGTATGGAGTGAAGATACATTAATTCTACCGCGGCAAGAATTTTCTACAATCGTATACAATTTATTTCTTATTAATTGGCTTCTGTTTGAGCTCCACCTCACATCAGGTTAAGCAATGGTGCGGTCGACAATGATACACGCGTTCCCAGCATGGTAATTTTTCATACATAAGACGTGTATTAGTAGTGTCTCAATTGGCCAGTCTCTGGGTTTAATTCCCATGTCGAGCGAAGCCATAATGTTATAAAAGTCTCAAAGGCAATCTTTTGTCATTGTGTCCCGTAAATGTCGAAACGTTAATTATTATTAACACCTCAACGGGCGCAAAATCTATTGTGTGAATTGTGTCAGTGTCCCTTGACGAATAAAGTTTGAGTTTTTATAATAAAACCTGCTCCTGGCTTTTCATCACAGGATAAACAACTTCAAATGTATAGTTCCTTACTAAATAATTATTTAAAAAAATGCACTATCATATTTAAATGAAAGCGATTTAATATTGCATTTTCATCCAGTTCTAAGCTATATTGAAAGTTTAGAGTCTTTAGCTCATCGAAAAGTTAGTTTAAAATCGATTGCAAAATTTATACCGGACAGACAGGAACAAAAGCGAGTTTTTTAAAAACGTGGTAATAAGTACTGAGTCATTATAATTATAAATACATCGCAGTGCAAATGGTATTCTGAAAGCATCTTTAAGTAATCTTGTTCTAAATTATCGGAAGGCGTGACTGCAATGTCATTCTCTCCATTTTCGCGAAGGACAAAGTGCAATGCCCTCTAAGCTTTTCATTTATAATGTTATTTTTAGACTCCTTGTTGGCTAGCTTGCCGTGCCTCGAAAAGCACTTTAAGTTACCATGAGAATATCTACGGCATTCGGTACGGGTAGTCAGAATCGCAGTGTCTCACGACGAAAGTCTTTGACCAGTGTGTGTTGCCAGTAATTACCTACGGCACTGAAACGTAGTTGCACACAATGGGCCTGATAAGAAGGCTCAAAGTCACTCAAAGGGCAATGGAGTGAGCTATGCTCGGTGTGTCCCTGCGTGATCGAATCAGAAATGAGGAGATTCGCAGGAGAACGAAAGTAACCGACATAGCCCGAAGAATTGCCAAACTTAAGTGGCAGTGGGTGGGGTACATTGCTCGCAGAACGGATGGCCAATGGGGCAGTCAAGTTCTGGAGTGGCGACCGCGTACTGGAAGGCGCAGTGTGGGTAGGCCCCCCACAATGTAGACCGGTGGACAAGGTGGACCGACGACCTGGTGAAGGTCGCAGGAATCCGCTGGATGTGGAAAGCGCAAGACCGGTCGTTATGGCGATGCTTGGGCGAGGCCTATGACCAGCAGTAGACGTCTTTTTGCTGAAATGATGATGATGATGATGAGTCAGAATCCCGAAATTCTGACAACAATCTAACCTTAGGATGTCGGTATTACCCAGTAACTGGGTTGCGGAGGTCTGATGGCAGTCGCTCCGTGTAAAATACTGATGTTCAGCCGCACCTTGTTAGAATAGAAGCCGATCCCAACATAATTGAGAAAAGGCTCGGCGAGTGAAATTTCGCCAGGCCGTTCAGACTACGCTATAATACGTATCATCATCATCATCCTCCGAGCCTTTTCCCAATTATATTGGGGTCGGCTTCCAGTCTAGCCAGATGCGGTTGAACATCAGTATTTTACACGGAGCGACTGCCATCAGACCCCCGCAACCCAGTTACTGGGTAATACTGACATTCGGAGGTTAGACCAGTTGTCAGACTTTCAGGCTTCAGACTACCCGTAACGATTGCCATAGATATTCGTATGACAACCGGGACCGACAGCTTAACGTGCTCTCCGAGGCACGGAGGGGTCTCGATGTGTAACGAAAAGGTCACCCATCCACAGACTGACCGCAGCAAGTGCAGCTTAACCTTGCAGATCGTACAATCCGCGCAGTCTTTGCTTCTATAATACGTATCATATAGCAAATATTATATACGACAACAAAATCACTCGGCATACATTTTACATAAACACGTTCACACTATGGTATACTGTATAGCATTGGCTTGCTATACGCGATGTAACTGAGCGATTTTCAGAGCTGAACTGCGTTATATACGATTTGCCCGCTCCGCAAGCAAGACGGACGACACCATAGTTGTCATTATATAGCAGACTTGCTTCTGATATAGCGTATAGTATGAACAATGACGTAATAAAATTAAGCTATACTATATCATGGATAAGCTACTATATAGATGGAGAGACGAGCTCGATGTCTTTCTCGATGACAGCTGGCAGGAGGCGGCACAGAACCGCGATAGATGGAGGGAATTGAGGGAGGCCTTTGCCCAGCAGTGGGACAGTACAGACTAACAAAAAAAAAAAACTATGTCATCATCATTTCAGCCGAAAGACGTCGACATAGGCCTCCCCAAAGGAAAATATAGCAAAATATTAAAGAGTAATCTGAACTACGCTTAAAATGATAGGTATAGCTTCACGTAGTTGTACACCTAGCTTTGACTAAGAACATATATTATTATGTAAAAAATGTAATTGTGTTTTGTATCGTACGTTTTACATAACAAAAGTCTGTTATTCTATTTGATCGCACTATTCTCGCTCTGTCGGTTCAAGTCGATTGACCTCTGCTGTATCCTCTTTGAAGACTCTTCTATTAGTACACGGTACTTACATGGTAATAACGAAGGCTTTGCCATTTTATTACATGGATTTATGGTGGAAGAACGTTAAATTATATGAGGCTTGCAGAGAAAAATAAAATCGAATGAGAGAAATCAGGAAATGTAACAAATAGATAGGACTACTATATAAACTTACGATTATTTTATCAAATTAAGAGTATGCACCAACTTACTTGGGTAACAACAAAGATTTAAATAAGTTTTCTTTTGATAAGTAACACCACAAT
Source organism: Asteroscopus sphinx (assembly GCA_949699075.1). Lineage (NCBI taxonomy): Eukaryota > Metazoa > Arthropoda > Insecta > Lepidoptera > Noctuidae > Asteroscopus > Asteroscopus sphinx. The sequence goes on from OX453013.1 coordinate 23,340,311, forward strand.
TGATATAATTCAGTTTCACTAAAATTTCTGCACGTTATAATGACATTTTGTGTATTTACTAAGAAGGAGACTGCCATGCGACTGACTACTAAAACAAAAGTTTTGATCGTACTTATAAGTGCCACTCGCATATATTTTATATCTTTTTACTTCCGATATCCATGGTTGCGAATAATCTTTAAACCGGCTTGACGTTAAATTGTTACCTTTGCCTATAACAACTGCAATACCACCTATACTGTTACCTAAATGATGTTGCAATAATTATTTGACTTTCGTCAAACTGTCATTTTATTTTAACTCGTTCTGAATTTGCAGCAAAAGGCTCGTCAGTGGTCTCTATTCTCAATAAACATGAATTTTCAGAAATTGACACTCTTACCAACCTATATCACAATTTATTTCGAAGCAATTTTCTTCTCCATAAGTAAGTCCATAAATATTATTGATGAAATAAAAAAAAACATCTACGTTTACTAATTAATAGCTATCACTTAATCTTCATCTAGTCATTGGAAAACAACCCCGTATAATTTTAATAGAGTTTAGTATTAGTACCCTCTTTAGTAGAGTTATACTTAAGTTTTAAAACATTTCTTGAAAATTGTAGAAAATACTGGTCCGAACTACAAAGAAAAGTTTGAAACTATGTCTGAAGTAATGACCAATGGAATCGGTTCGAATCCTGCTCGTGAGTGATTTTTTCATTCCACAATTATTGAAATCGTTAGATTTCGTAAATGTGTTAAAAATAATAAAATAATTTAAAAATAATCTCTAATGTTGTGTTATACTAAAATTTCGAAAACTACAAAAACTAGTATATTTTGTGAGATGAGTACAATGTATTTTATTAAAAGTTTTTTTTTTCGATAATGATTCAAGCTATATCAAATCAATCAGATCTTTATTTGTGAACAAAGGTGTACCTACATGGTGTTAATATAAAATATTATAACAAGTTAAACCGGATTACCTCGTGTATAATAATTATTATTTAAATTGGTTTTCCTGACGTTTCGAAAGCTTTGCAGCGTTCGTGGTCGCAGGAGAACTAAGATGACAAGCGTCTTTACAGATATTTATAAAAAAACTACCGTACAATTTTTATTAATTAAAATCGTTTCGATTCACATAGTAATCACTCACAATGTCACTATCTTTTACAATGTAGCGTGCTGTTTGGGACTTAATTATTTTTAGAACTGGGTTCCAAACGGGTGGTAGGTGCCAACCATCTTCTCTATTAAAATTAGGATGTTTTTTAATTTCAATAACCTCACGGAGCATTCTAGGGATATATCGGTTTTCCTTGTCATGCTAACACGTCGGGTACTGTACAACCCTAAAACCAGTTTCAAGCCATTTAACCTAGTTTCTTCGAGTTGATTAAATTTTAATGAACCAAAATCCGGACTGACATAATTTAGTGCCAAAATCTAGACAGTAGCTTAATTTAATATCAAGACCAAATACCAACGTCAAGAACAGACATCCAAACTAAATTAGAAACTTTCAAGAATAGAAAGCTAAAATTAAGTTTTAGCATAACCACAGGTTACTTATTAGTTACTACGACATAACTAGAATATTCTTTTTATTTAAAGAGGCACACCAAAGAAAAAGTAGATGAGTTGTGTGAAAGATGATATGGATTGAATATAAAATGAACTTTAAAAAAAGTAAAAACCGACTTCAAAAAGAATAAATAATTTGTGTGAAACATTTCAGTAAGTCGGTGTCTTTGATTTGTTTGATTTAAGAAAAAAAAAATGCACTGACTTCCTCAACTCTTTCACACAAATTATTTGATCGTTTTCGAAGTCGGTTTATACTTTTTAAAGTTTATTTTATTTTTCTATTTTGAGTGACATACATAGCCAAGAAATTACTGCAATCGCACATGATTTGCTGTTATCCATGGCTTATCCTATAATGCCAAGAAAAGCGAGTTCTTAGTCTTTAAGGCCGACGGTGGTAAATGCCCAGAAGCCGTGCCCGTAATTACACTGAACGGTAATGAAGAACTAAAACGGGTCTATCAATTTAAGTACCTGGGGCATTATGTCACCGACGACCTTAAAGGCTAGGTGGATAATAGAGAGGAAACGTAGGGCACTAGCAGTCCGATGTAACATGCTAGCAGGCAGTTTTGCACGTTATAGCAAGCAAGTTAAAATAACGCTGTTTAATGCTTATTGACAAGTCTTCTACATATGCAGTGGACCAATTATACTCAGCGGACTATCAGCACCCTGGGGGTCCAATATAATAACGGTTTTAGGATGTTGTTGACAATTGACGGAGAAATCGGTAAACATATACAACAACGTGTTTTGAAATAACTGAAAACCTCGTAAGGGGTCATTGTATTCATCAGTATGAACAACATACACTATGGGACAAGCCCTGAAATTGCAAAAAATACATACAGTCGAAATTAGAACCTCCTCCTTTTTTGAAGTCGGTTAAAAAGAAACACTGAGGCATCGACCATGGACTGGATGGTCGATGCACTGAGGTGACGGTGATAAAGACGAATGGAAGAAAGTTATGCGCTGACCCCAAATAAATTAGACAATGGGTAGGAAATGACAATGGACATGATGATGATGAACTAGAATGTCATCGAAATCCACTCAGGCGTTCAGTAAGAAATACTCGAACATCTTCACAAACTTTCATATTTATTATATTAGTGAGATAATGGGATGGTATATCATTTTACTCAGTACCCATCACTTTAGGGTAACGAAAGCATATGTGAATTCCTTTGGAAATTAAGTGAAAAGATTTCTTCAAAGTATTCTGTAAGTAGGGAGGGCTTACTGACCCAAATACTGAGCAAACCCTTTTCTCTCCGTTTACTTTTAGAGGCGAAGACAGATAAGTGACATACTCTATGGCTTCTTTCTTATTCTAGGTCAGTTTACGCGAACAGGAATTTTTCATGTAATTTTTACCCAAATTGTTTGTTTTGGAACTCTCAGAACTTTTATTTGACGGTTACCTTTGAGTATAATTTTGTCGTATCTTTGTTACTTTCTAATTTTCCATTATTTTAATACATTTACGCATGCGGAGCGTAATCTAAAGGTATAAACTGTAGATAGAAAAATTCTTTCAAAAGGATTCAATCCTGCGATTTTTAGTTCAGTGTGCTGATTAGCCGTTAAGCTACCGTGAACTCGTGAGCGAATTTTTCTTTCCACAATATATTATTTTAAAGGACATTGATCCCATGCTAGCCCTGATGATTATAATACTTTTCAGAAAATTCCTCAGCAAAACCATCATCCTCCTGCCCTTATCCCAAACTATTTGGGGTTGGCGCAGCATGTCTTTTTCTTCCATACATCTCTATCAGCCGTCATCTCCGTGTTCACTTCCTTTTTATTCATATCATCTTTCACACAATCCATCCATCTTTGGTCTGCCTCTTTTCTTATTAATATAGCCATCCACATTCATACACAATTTTTTTTTCCTAACATGCTCCTCATTTATCCGCATGCTCCTAATTTCTTCCTTAGCAAGACCTTTATTTATAAACAAACTAAGGCCCGTATTACAGTAGCTTCCTCAAGTACAGTTTAAACTCCAATCACCTGATCACTACTTAAGTATAGAATCGTTACTTGAGTATCGGTCTTATTCCAGAACGGTAATTATAAACTTTAATTCAACAACAAAACACACGAATTTGACCTGAAATATAATAGAAATCTCTACTCAAGCGTAGTCTGGACCACGCTTGAGTGATTACAGATCAAATATCTGCCCAAATACGGAAATAGGTGACAATATAAAACGAAACTAAACTCAGCTGAACTGTGATCAACAAATCTCTGCTTGAGGGACGTTCTAAAATCAAAGCTCAACTTAAAACTAGTTTTAAACAGAGATCAACGCTTGAGTATCCTTCTGGAATACGGGCCTTAGACTCAGTTTTATTTATAGTCAGTAAAGTGTATGAGTAACTCTAAAATACCCTTCCCACCAATTTTCCTACACCTACAACATAACAATTATTGGCATCATTCCTATATTGTTCCCGCTGTGAACAATATTTAGCTAAATTCAGTTTACATCCTCGCCTGAAGCTTTGAGAATTTCAGTAGCCCTCCATACTTCGACGGGAGAGGACGTCTCTTCTCGTCCCGAATCGAACTCTCGCAACATCGAAGTTTTATTTCTAGTCAATATGTTTTGTAAATAATTTTTGTGGCGTTTCTATGAAAGTGGTTTAAGTTGGTGTGATGTGCTCGATTTGGATATAATTTAGTTCAATGCCTGGTAAGCTTATCGAGTATTTAGTTTTATTTAACACAAAATATATTTTTAATGGTGAAATGAAAATAATAATAATATTTTATTTTACATTTTTATAATGAACTAAAAAAGGAATAGAAATACGTGTGCCTGTACCGCATTTCATGCAAATAAAATTAATTGGTTCGATTCGATAAAACATTTTTGTTTATGTTGCTACCTTAGAATATATTTCTGAGGTTGCTACATACACTTGATACTACTTACGGTAAACAGTTGCATACATACAGCTCGCTAAAAGGCTAAGTGGATTCTGGAGATTACACTGTAATTTATTAGGTATCTGCAGATCAGATAAATGTAGTCTGTTCCATACAAAAACTTGACCTGCGCAACATGGATTTTGTCAAATCCTGAAATAAAACATATAACGTAACATCACTCCCGTATTCCCTTAAGGGCTAGGTTTTTTTAAATAGTATAGGATGGTAAAATGAGCTAAAGGTCCACCTGATGTTAAGTGGTTACCTTTGCCCATAACAACTGCAATACGACCTAGGCTGTTGCCTATGTATTGAATGGTACCTTCTACCGCACGTCGGTTCGCCTAACTGAGACATGAAGATGGAAAGTTTTTTTTTTTTTTTTTATGGACTCTCGCAGATCGGTATCCAAAATAGGTACCCTAACTGCTTAACCGGGCGGGTGGCGGAGCATCCCGTTAGGGACTCCATCCATATGGAAAGTCTCATATGATTGGTAGGGGTGAATAGTACACCCACGTTTCGCCAGTTATGTTACAAGTCCCATGTAATAGGGGGCGAGCCTATCATCATTATTTCATTAGCCGGTTACAAATCCGGACTCCGGGCTGCTACTGAGATTTTCCTAATTGGAGTCATGCTCTCAGCCATTGTGCCTACACGATAATCGAGTTTTGAGAACCTGTAGGTCTACTCGCGTTTTACGAACGACAAACGAGGTACGAACTTTCGTTCCGACTGATACTTACATAATAAACATAGGCACATAAAAAAGGCACAATTAAGATAGACTACGGTTCATAGTCGTATACAATTTACCGGAGATGAGAAAAACAAACGTCAAAACACGATCATCGCATGCGATAAGGGAACGATGGTTGACCGGAGTAGCAAATTGCGCGATGAATCGTACGATTTATCGAATATCGTCGAACGGGAGTAGACCCCCTGTTGTATATTTTCGTTCAATCCTCTTTTCACCGAACGGTTATATTACATATTTATATAGATAAGCCCTAAAAGAGAAACAAGGGGATTCAGTATTTCATAAAGGGATTTATCAAAGAAACATACATCTTTAAACCTACAATATAAATCTAAGCTTGCTCTGAAACGATACATCAGAAAGTTATAATGACATTGATCGTGCACTTGGATGAAGATATTATTAATTTATCCTTCATAAATAAAACACAATAAGAAACTCGTTTGGAGTTTCTTTGAAGGATAAAATCCGAAAAGAGATTATTCGGAGAAGAACCGGAGTGACCGACATAGCTTGTAGGATCAGTAAGCTGAAGTGGCAGTGGGCTGGCCATGTCTACCGATGGCCGCTGGAGCAGACGAGTCCTTGAGTGGAGACCGTGAATCGGCAAACGCAGCGTATGGTGCCCCCCCGCCAGGTGGACCGACGACCTGAAAAACGTGGCTGGGGGGGACTGGATGCGGAAAGCAGAGGACCGAGTGTTGTGGCGCAACTTGGGAGAGGCCTATGTCCAGCAGTGGACTGCGATAGTCTGAGTTGATGATGAAGAAACTCGTATATCACAATATACGAGTTTCTTGAACCACAGTTCCCAAGGCAAAATAAAGAAAAGATTTATGAAAAATTACATAGCCTAGAAAGAAAGTTGACATTAAGATGATAACTGATAGAGATATGACGAAAAATACATACTGAGCCAATTTTAAATAAATTTGAATAAGGGTTTAAAAATGGTGGACGAATAAAAAAAGGTGGACGGAATCTCGCTAAACAATAAGTGAAGCACCCATAACAAGATGGCTCGCTTGAAATTACGGGCTGGCACGCACACATTCATACCCATAGTAAGCCTAAAACCCGACATTACGTAACAAATCTCATGTAAGCGTGTAACGGAAGCTGTTGTCGTAGTGTTAGAAATAAAATAAAAATATGGCATCGAATTCTGTCGAAATTATCACGAAATTATAGTAGTTTTAAGAAAACGAAGTGCTTCAATCTTTTCTTAGCTACATTCCGTCCACCTTTTTTTATTCGTCCGTGATAAGGATAATGATTATGGTCGCTTAAAGCCCTTTCCAACAGTGCGTAAGTTTACTTGAGCTGCCTACAAAAATAATATTAGTAATAGTTACTGGGTATTAATACTGACATTCGGAGGATAGACCAGTTGTCAGACTTTCAGTCTTCTGACGTAACAACTGACGTACGTAACAACTGCCATAGATATTCGTATGACAACCGGAACCGACATCTTAACGTGCTCTTCGAGGCACGGAGGGGTCTCAATGTGTAACGAAACGGTCACCCATCCAAGGATTGACCGCGGCAAGTGCAGCTTAACCTTGCAGATTGTATAATCTGTGCAATTTTTATTTCACCGCGAGTCCCTCCGCACTATACCTACCTGCTATACGGGATCTTAATAGAACTTTTCCAATGCAACGACCGACCGACGTCTCGACATTAGGGGAAATGGCTTTCTTATTGACTTATCGGTCTTAACAGCTTTGCTCGGTGACTTTACTTGACTTTTCCATTTAGCGACTTTTAAACTTAATTGACATTGTTTCTTTCTTTTGGATTCGCTATAGATTACTGGATTAACTTGCTGTAGTAGAAAATATTGTGGTCTTTGACTTTGTTATTCAAGACCTTTAACCCAAAAATCTGCTACTTTTTGCTATAGACACTGTTTCTTGGTTACTGTTTTTATAACAGCTAAGGTGCTTAGCTCACGCTATGGTCACGTGCCGCCATGTGCACCGGGAAGGACACAATTAAGGAGACAAATAGTCTCTTTTAAGACGTGCCTTACAGGCGTAGCATAGGTAGGGCTCCGGAGGCATATTACGTTCCCGGAGTCCCCACTTATTATGCTGTAGACGGCTTCTGGGGTTTTTAGTGGGTAAGAATCCCACAAACCCCGGCCTCCGTTCCCCATGAGGAAGGCAGCCTTATGAAGGTTTCCTCCTCGCAGCATGAAAAAAAAGCTGTCATTTTAAATAATCAATTACTGTACAGTCTATTTAAATGTAAACAAATCTTTGATCGTAATAACATTGTTAGCTTGTTTACTTTTTAAACAACATTTAAATGTCTGGACTCATCATTCTGATTTTGCAACTGTGACATAATAAAGTTAGGTTGTTTGTTACGCAAACACAGTTTAAATTGACTTAACACATCACGAATACAGTAACAGAATTTACGCTATCTACTATTTGAGTTTCTAAACCGACCAGAACGCCCCTATGTCCTTTGGTCACAAATAGAGATATGCATTGTTACTACCCAAAGTCTTGACCTTGCAGACTTGCGGTCTTACACTTTCACAAGACCAGTGCAAAACGGCAAGACTTTTTAGCACGCTGCCTGCTCAAATGCTAAAAAGATCGTGTTGGGACAATTATTATCCATACAGACGGTTAGGTTGTGGAACTCGCTTCCGCCTGAGATACGTGACTGTAAAACTGTTTTCTCATTCAAAATTAATGAGTATTATTATCTTTCCTCACCCACTCAGATTGTATGTCAAAATATGTACAGTCGAGAAAAGAAAAGGTTCGTCACATGAAGATCCATTTTTGCTTGTACTGGCAGATAACAATATTGACAGTTGTATGTACGTACACCCGCCTAATTATCTCTCATTTTTTTAAGGATAAAATCCGTAACGTGATTATCCGGAGAAGAACCGGATTTAGCTTGTAGGATCAGTAAGCTGAAGTGGCAGTGGACTGGCCATGTCTTTCGAAGGACTGATGGCCGCTGTAGCAGACGAGTCCTTGAGTGGAGACCGCGAATCGGCAAAAGTAGTGTAGGGCGTCCACCCGCCAGTTGGACCGACCTGAAGAATGTGGCTGGGCGGGACTGGATGCGGAAGGCAGAGAACCGAGTGTTGTGGCGCAACTTGGGAGAAGCCTATGTCCAGCAGTGGACTGCGATAAGCCGAGTTGATGATGCATGATATCTTCCGTTAGGAAGAAATCCGGACCTTTGGAAGGTTTGCCAGAGGATACAGGTCCAGCTCGCAGTCTCCCAGCCTATACCCGTGGCATCGCCCGCGTATAATTCGATTTATCACTGAAATACGTTATTGCATCACGCAGCCCTCGAGACCTGATTAACTTCTCGGGATAAAAAGTGGCCTGTTTTTAATCCGGGTAATGGTCTATTTGTGTGCTAGATTTTTCCCAAATCCGTTCAGCCTTTCAGTGTGAATAAAGGATAAATAAATAAACTATAACATTAAGTAAGAATGCAATGTAGCAAGAATGGCTGCGATACTTTATTGTACGTCCAGAGTATTTCTGGGCAAACTATAAAGCCTTTGGCACATCAAATGTACAGGACGCGGGCGTTGCATCATAGGACGGGTCCTATGCGGCCGGGGCCGCATGATGAATCATCATCATCATCATTTCAGCCGAAAGACGTCCACTGCTGTACATAGGCCTCCCCCAAAACGGGGGTATGCCACGCTTGGCAGGCGGGTTGGCAATCGCAGTTATTTGGTTAAATACTCAGAGAACGCTGCTGCCCATCCTCTGGTGAATTCCGTTAGTCACCTCTTACGACACCCATGAGAAGAGATAAGGTGGTGCAATTCTTTACGTCCGATACCACATGGAGACGCATGAATAGAAATCTATGCATTATGGTCCAGTTTGGAAATCATGTAGGCCTACGTCACGCACCGCTCACGTATTTTGTGTGGCAAAGGCTAAAAACGGTAGCAAACTATTTCAGACATTCAATAAAGCGTTTGCATAGAGATTATCCAGCTTAAAAGCTTAAAAGCTGGATAATCTCTTGGTTAGATTAAAACTTATAAGTTTGGACAGTAATAACTGTCCAAACTTATAAGTTTTAATCTAACCCCGCTGATATATGGAAAGCTAACAAACTATATTTAGCTTCGTTAGAGGACCAACAATAACAGTAAATAATCGGCTGCACGTATGTATTTTATACAGGGTGAGTTTTGAGATGATATTTAGGAGAGACTGCAGAGCTAAATCTGAAACTTTTACAAATTGAGAAAAGTCGTCACAGTTGAGCTCCATTTTAATAAAAACAATATATGGACTTTTAGTTTTCAGAAAAAGCAGTTAATTTAATCAGAAAATGAACCCAAGGTATTTTGCGAATAGAAATACAAAGTTATTGCAGCAATCGATAATGTTAATGATAAATTAAGTAATAAAACGAGCATGCATGACGAGGTTAATGGACGTAAATGAAGCGAAAGAGGTGTGTCAGGATCGTAGCAGGTGAAAATCTATAGTCTCTGCCTACCCCAATGGGAAACAGGAGTGATAATATGTATGTATGTATGTAAACTAAGTAATGAACCTGCAAAATATATTATGAGAAATTAAAAAAAAAGGATTTATGTTAAAAGTTGCAGTTGTTGATTATGTTGGTTTTTTTTTGTTGCACCTCATTATCATCATCATCATCAGCCCATTACTGTCCCACTGCTGGGCACTGGCCTCTTCTCAGAATGAGAAGGTTAAGGCCTTTGTCCACCACGCTGCCCTTAGTGTGGGTTGGTGGACAACACACACCATCGAGAACTGTATGGAGCACTCAAGTATGCAGGTTTCCTCACGATGTTTTCCTTCACCGTTAAAGCAAGTGATAATCAAATTTTGATTGATCAAATTTGAGAACTCAGTGGTGCGGGCTGGGCTCGAACTCAGACCCCCCTGCATGGAAGGCAAACGGTCACCCGCTAGGCTATCACAGCTTTGAGTTTATGAGTTTTTGCGATATCGTGGAGTTATCGACAAATTTTATATGGGATTGTTTAGTTCCAAATACGCACACGTGGTTCTGGTGAAATACCCATATACTATACGGTATCGCAAAAATGCATGCTCTGAACTTTTTAGCGAAACCAGCTGTTAAAAAAAACTTAAAATACGATTTTTTGTCTTCTACAAATTCAAGTTCACGATTCCTTTGACGACTTTTCTCTTTTCTTAAAAGTTACCGATTCACCCTGCAGGATTTTTCAAAAATCCATCCTGTACTTGTAGGTACATACATATGATTAATTTGATTGAACTGCAAAGTTAGTCGAGTCGGTTAAGAAACAATGTTTCTTAATAAGATATCACTGACGTCACCCAAAGACGTATAGTGGAGGATAATTTCGATACCACGAGCAGTGTTCACGGTAGCTTAGTGGCTAAAGCACTGGCGTACTGAGCCAGGAGTCGCAGGTTCAAATCCTGCTCATGAGCGATTTTTTCTTTCCACGATTTTAATCTTTAGATTTCGCTTCGCATGCGTCAATGCGTTAAAAATAATAAAATAATTACATACATATGATTTATCTTTATTGCACATGTCGCTCGTATGTACATAAATTGTTTGACTTCCTAGCGTTTTTCTGTGCTCTATATCTGTCTCACTCTGCTCGTTAGCAAGAAAACAACCAGTTCGTGCCATCTGATCCTCACGCTCCTATGAACAACGAGCAGTTTTTCATTGTCAGATTGACGATAAAGCTCTGTTTTTATTAATAAGTTTTTTTTGTACCTCATTGTATTCCACTGTATGGTCAAAGGCTTCATCATCCAACTCCTCTACACTGTTTTTTTTAACCCACATGAACGCTGTCCGCCTAAAAACGATGAAGGGCAATGTCGGACTCTTACGGTAGTGACCCTAAACAGTAAAATAATTATTTCAACTGTAGACCTTTTTTAGCCCTCGAATTCTTTTTGTGTGTTTTTGTCCAGGCCAGAAAAGAGCATTTATGTCTTTTTAAAAGGTCGGCATCGCATCGGTGAATACCGGTGTTGTTCCTAAAAGTTACTATTGCAAAATAATATTGTCTCTTCCGCTACGCTTTTCGAATCCTCAAATCTGTTTCAGAAAACCGGGATTATATTAAAAAAACAATAGATTAAAAAATTGGTAAGGTTTGCAGCACTGCTTACCTGACTTTTACCGATTAAAATTACCACACAGGAAAACATGTAATAAAACACAGCAGTTGTAAAAGACAAAGAAATTTATCTCGTTAACTGAAAACATAGCGTCTAAAAAGAAATTAACGCGAGAGAAAAACAAGCTGCAAAGAAAGCGAGAAAATATAATTGATAAATTGCGACAGCGTGCTTGCCCTTTATACTTCTTTGTCTGTTCTTTGTTGTTTATTAGAAGGATGTGTTCTGCGATGCATAAAAGACTTATACTATACGTCGTATAGTATAGAGTTCGTAGCTATATGGCACCTCAGACCAAAATAATAAGATAGACGAAGCCCATAGAAATGCGGCGGATGAAGCCAGAAAAAGGAACACAAAATGCCAAAAAAGTACCTACTTCACTATTCCGCCCCCAGTGTTCACGAGCTGCAATCTGGAGTGTACGTCTAATCCTCAAACTAAAGGCCCACCTGATGTTAAGCGGTTACCTTTGCCCATAACAACTGCAATACCACCTAGGCTATTGCCTTAATGGTACCGCAATTCGGTTCGCCAAACTGAGACATGAAGATGGAAAGTTTCATGTGATTGTGATTTCACCGGCACCCGTACCCTTGGCACCGAAACACAGCAATGCAAGCATCACTATTTGGCGGCGAAGTAGGTACGGTTGTAGTACTTCCCCGGAAGAGCTCTTTCACAAAGGAGCTCTACTACTACTTACCGGTACTAGGTACTCCTTTGCCATTTTGTATTCCTTTTTTTGGCTCCATTCACTAGTTCTACGCGCTCCATCTATTTTATTCTTTTGGTCTGAGTATGGTACCTACGAAGGTTGACCTGTGAAGTCACGCTATGTGTTGTGATTTGGGCAAGTCTTCAGTAGATAGCTGTTCGCGGACTTCTCCACAATTCCTTATGACAAGTAGAGCAACTGTAATCAGACCCAGGGAACAAATGACGATGTTTCATGAAGATAATACACACGATGAATTTTCGTTGGTTTTGGAAACGTAAAGGGGTCATTGTACTCATGATTATGAACAACTTTTACTATGAGATTAACCCTGAAATAACGAAAAAAATCAGCTGACCCCTACATTTTATCGATTTATGTGAACACAAATGTAGGGATGAGATCAGCTGATAATGTTATCGCGATTTCAAGGTTGGTCCCATAGTAAAAGTTGTTCATAATGATGAGTACAATGACCCCTTTTCGTTTCCAAAACCAACGAAAATTCACCGTGCATACACATTATAACAAAAGTTAAACTACATATGTAGAAGCAAAACATATTTTGAAACATCATTTTCGTTTAGTCAATCCTTTCAAATAGTCAAAACATCATAAATATGTAAAGCTTATCATTCATGGATTGTGTAGCGGTTATTGGAAAGCTATCCATTGTTCAGTTTAGCATATACTGGCGTGGCTAGCTGGTCACCATTATTAAAGGATTTTTCATGAAATTTTTCAGGCTGCCCGTGCCAAATTTATGTAAAGAGTGGAAATATTTCCATTGAAAAATGATAAAAAATACATAATGTACATAAAGACCCATTTCAATGGGTCCATATAACACGATTCTTGACAGCTTTCCGGTACTGGTAACTACTGGTACACACTGGTACACTTTACTACTGGCATTTTTAGACTAACATCCAAATAAGAAAAAAAAAAAAAACAAATCTACAGCAACTGCAGTCTTTCCCAAACTATAAGCAAAGTATAAATAATAAATGAACAAATAAATATTTTTGGGACATTTTTTACACAGCACCATCTAGTCTCAAACTAAGCAGACCCCTCGGACCCCTTCCCTTGTCGCTTACTAACAGAAATATGGATAATTTTTTAATCTGAAATAATAAAATAAATAAATATTTTGGGGACATTTTTACACGGCACCATCTAGTCCCAAACTAAGCAGAACTTGTGCTATGGGTACTAGACAATGGATATAATAATTATATACTTTTTAGTAAATACATACTTATAATACATAAGAAACACCCAAACCAACACAAACACTTATACTTATGTTCATCACACAAATATTTGTGTCCTGTGAGGTTGTCCTCGTGATAAGCAGTCTGACCCTCGAACCACTAGGTCACAGACGTCGTCTAATAATTATTGAAAATTTGGATTTCTTTTGCTATTTTAATGTTCGTGTGATAATGAAGGTTTGTTCAAATTGCTGAATACAATCATCCGTTAAAGGTATGTTATTGAATAAAAAAAAATAAAAAAATGTTTTCAGATTGCGGAGAGCAGCACGAAAGGAATTAATGAAAGGCAAGTGCATGCAGCTGAGATGAGAATGTTAAGAGGAATGTGTGGTGTAACGAGAATGGATAGGATAAGGAATGAATATGTAACAGGGAGTCTGAAAGTAGCGCCAGTGACAGAGAAGTTAAGTAGCAACAGACTCATGGTATGGACATGTGATGAGGAGGAATGAGGAGCATGTTACGAGGAAAGTTTTAAGTATGAATGTTGATGGCTATAAGAAAAGAGGAGACCGAAAAAAATATGGATAGATTGTGTGAAAGATGATATGAATAGGAAGAAAGTGAACACGGAGAGGACGGCTGATAAAGATGTATGGAAGAAAAAAACATGCTGCGCCGACCCCAAATAAATTGGGATAAGGGCAGGAGGATGATGATTGCGGAGAGCAGCACCGTTCGCTGCTGCAAAAGGACACTGCTGTCTACCTCTTAACTAAATGTAAACAAATAAATATTTTGATGAATCTGAAACTAATCAAGAGGATTATTTCTAATCTAAGATAATAAATAAACAGAAAAAACTTAGTTTATTTAAAATTCATTGTTATTCTCAGCAGTACGTATATTGACGTAATACCAAACACTAACTTAAGAGGCTGACAACACCTAAAAAATCAGACCTCTGCGGTCACTGTCGTTTCGTACAGAACTGAAAGAGAGTCAACGAGCCGAGGGACGTCGGATACGCCGCTCAACTTGAATGAAAATTAACAAATTTTTTTTTTAATAAAAAACTAAAAGCTTATTTGAAAAACAGAAACAACAAATGTTTAGATTATTGTCTTTCTCAAATGTTTTCTTAATTTTATTTATAATATTTAGTAAACAATAGAGATATTTTAAGAGGTTAGTTTACAATTCTTTTCTATCGAGAAAACTTCAAGAAAACGTGTTTTGGGCACAATACAGTTTCAGAAAATATGATCAAGATTAACATATATTTTTTTCACTGCCACAAACTGAATAGATACAGCTTAAAATGTTTATAAAAGAAGCCTATTTGGGGTATTTGGCTGTTGTCAGCGTCTTAAAGCTAATAAATAAGTTAATTTATCTGTAAATAGATTTTAATTAACTACAGCTCAAATATATCGGATTAATCTATCAATAAGCTATGCGTATAGACTGCTAATTTCATAAGCACCTAGTACTAAATGAATATTATGGAATGCGCTTCTTCATGAAATCAGGATGGCTAACAGTCGGCTGGCCTTTAAAATCAAGTTAAGGAAATATTTCCGTGAAAACAATTTAGCAGATTCAGCTTGACTTTGATTTATCTATATATTTATAGTTATATATGTAGGTCTGTATAATATGTATATTTTATTATATGTACCAGGCCCCTCAGAAAGTATTGCGAAAAAAAGTTTTTATATATGGGAGACTGGCCAGTTATAATGTTTTTCGAAAATATGATTATTTATAAGTAAAAATAAGTAAGTTCCAATTTCAAAATTTCCCTCCACATTTTTTGCGAGTTAATTCAAAGTATTGTGTCTCACTGAAATATGGATCTGCGCCGGGAACATTTTAGAGCTATGATTTTATACGATTTCAAGTGTCGCCTGAAACCGGATGAATCGTACGATAGACTTCAAATGGCATTCATGGATGAAGGCCCTTCCAAGGCAACCGTGTATCGTTGGTATAACGAATTCAAGCGCGGTCGACCAACTTTGGGGGATGACGAAAGAAGCGGTCGCCCTTTGACGGCTGTTACCGAAGAAAACGTGCTAGCAGTGAAAAATTTAATCCAAGACAATAGGCGAATTACATATCAGGAGATTCAACACATATTGAAGATTGGATCGGGAAGCGTTCACGAGATTCTACACAGCCATCTTCGCGTGAGGAGGATAGTATCACGCTGGGTGCCGCACAACCTCACCGATGCTCAGAAGCAGGCCCGGGTGGAATGGTGCCGTGATATGCTTAACAAATTTGAAGCAGGCTCGTCTCGGCGTGTTTACGACATCGTTACAGGTGATGAGTCCTGGATTTATCAATACGACCCAGAAACCAAGCGCCAGTCGACTGTTTGGGTGTTTCAAAATGAGCCAACGCCTACCAAAGTGAAGCGATCTAGAAGCGGGGGTAAGATTTTGATCGCTAGCTTTTTTAATTTGACTGGCCACTTGGTATCAATTCCCTTACGGGATCAAAGAAGCATTAATGCCGAATGGTATACTACCAAATGTTTGCCAGAAGTTTTCTCTGTTATAAGCAACAAGCGACCAAACACAGGGCTCCGCGGGCTACTGCTCCACCACGACAATGCACCTGCGCACACCGCACTCAAAACGAGGGACTTCCTGGACAGCACGCCAGTCAAACTCCTGGGTCACCCTCCTTACAGCCCTGATCTAGCACCGTGTGACTTCTTTTTATTCCCAAAAATAAAAAATCAGCTCAAAGGGATACAATTTTCGTCGCCGGAAGATGCGCTGGCTGCGTTCGAGCAGGCTGTAAACGAGGTGTCTGCGGCGGACTGGAAAAAGTGTTTTGAAAACTGGTTTAGGCGCATGAATCTTTGTATAGAGGCTGGTGGAAAGTACTTTGAAAAGATTTGATAAAAATATATGTACGTATAGAACAATTTTTTTTAGTTTCGCAAAACTTTCTGAGTGTCCCACGTATAATGTACATAGGTATTTATCTATTTTTATTATATGTAATTATAAGTCCGTAGTACGAAACATATTTTACTACTTTACTGGTGCATCTACCTTATTCTGTGTCTCTGCATTACCCTAAGATTGTCTGGTAGAGAACGACTATGGCGTTAAGACCGCCTTTGTATTGTTGTACATAAAGAATAAAATAAATAAATAAATGAATATTTACACATGAAAATTGATAGTCGTAATTAAGTAACTAAATGTTAATTAGAAGTTTTTGAAAAATATTAAAACTATAAAGCCATTTAAAGTAGACTCTCGATTCTATTAGTATTATGGGTACAGTCATAGACATCCAATTTGTATAATAATATTTTTTCTAGGATGTGGCACGAAATGTGAACATCGAAAATGAACAGTCTTTATGACACTAATTTTCTGTTAAATTTTTTAGTGATGAGATAGTGTTATAAATGAAAGAATTAAAGATAAATATATGAACTGAACATTAAACTACCTAAGGATATTTCGAAAACGATCCCATTTTAGAGAACACTTCTTGAAATTACGTTTAATTTTTATAAAAAAATTGGCAAAACTTAGAAAAAAGCAACAAAAGTTTTCCACTCAATTCTTCAGTTGACGACTCTGGTCTAGGGGTTCGAGTGTCGGACTAACTGATCACGAGGTTGTCGTCAGTCAATTAGTCAGTTATTAGGTTATTTTGGTTAGGTAATTGATACAACCATTTCCAATCACCTGCTTAAAAACATTTCATTTAAATAGAGCGACCACATCTCTCACCGACCAACATCGTGGTCGAGATTTAACCCTTTTCCACGTTTGCGCTCGTGTAACTTGTAGTGAAAGTGCTAGATTGCTGCCTCAGATTGCTGCGTGTAGGTTTTCATATGGCAGCGGGGAATATTCCTGTCACTTACTCAAAATTTAGGTAGCGTACGACATGTGGTACGACCGCGGGCTACGAAACCACACTTTTTACAAATTAAACAGGGTCACATTGACCTCATCATCTCTCTCTCTCTCTCTCTCTCTCCTCATCCTCGCCGGGCTAACTGCCCTGTGACCTTACTCCAAATATAGGTCTGTACCACTGAGGTAATTTGTACTACTTACTAGAGTAGACATTACGAACAAGAAATATCGCGCAACTTGCTGGCCGCGGGGCACGCGCGCTGCGAGCGTGGCTAAGCGAGTGACAGTGCAGGTGCTGTTGTTACAAATATTCGATTCGAGCTGTCTTCTCTAGTACGTAGTACATATTACCTTAGTGGTCTGTACTATGTATTTCAATACTACATGAGCTTGAAACTACTATAAAGAAACAAAAACCAGCTTATGTACTTAGCTAACTAAACAGAGTTGAATTTACGAGGCATTGGTGTTGATTCTCTTTTTCAAAAACTATCGCTCTCTTTTACTAATAGTAAATACATGAAAGGGATGGCAACAATTTTAGTGCTAATTATTACCGAACGGTATCCTTTGAGGCGGCAACTGTCCTGGCACGCTTCCCGCCGTTGGACATCTTGGCGGATATGGATGCGAGGGTCTACGACTGGATTCGTGTCATCCGCCAAAACGGTGGGAGCGTGCCTGCGAGGGCATTTGAAGTGCTGAGGCGGCAGGAGCAACGAAACGCGCTCGAGATGTGGCGCGAGCGGCTGGAAGAGCCGCAGTACAAGCGAGTGGTTGAAGCTGTCCTGCCGTGCTTTGAGGCCTGGCTGGAGAGAAGCGAGCGCGTCACCTACTGGCTTACTCAGGTGTTCACCGGGCACGGTTGCTTTGGTGAGTACCTGAATAGGATCGGACGCGAAGCCACGGCAAATTGCCACCATTGTGGGTGTGACCAGGACACCGCACAGCACACGCTGGAGGAGTGCCCTGCGTGGGGTTCCGAACGGCGGGACCTGGTCAGCTGGATCGAGCAGGATCTTTCTCTGTTAGCAGTAGTGTCGGCTATGCTGGCAGATCCGATGGCTTGGAGGGCCATGGCTTCCTTCTGAGAGACCGTCATGCTTCAGAAGGAGGCCGCAGAGCGAGATCGGGAGAGGGCCGATTCCGCTCAGAGAAGGAGGCGCCGGGGAGGCAACCGCCCTGGCGCAAGGCCCAGATAGAGCTAAGGGCCGCAACCCTGCCGCTACATCTGGCAGGGGACCTTTGGGATTGTGGACGCTAAGAGTTGGGGGACTCGAGGCGTCTATTAAGCCACCCTGTGGAGGACAGCAGTACGTGGTGGTCGCGTGCTACTGTGGGGGAAACAATATTGTTTTCCCGGGACGTGCCAAAAGCGTAGCACTAGAGGAGCACCGGCGTGGTCCAATGGAATTCCCGGAGCTCCTCTATTTTGTGCAGAGGATGGTCACCGTGTGTTTTTAGTCGGTAAGAGTCCGACATACCCCTCCGCCGTCCCCGAACGGAGGGTTTGAGGATATCCACCCGAAAACAAAATAAATAAAAAAGGATTCGAACCTGCCATAATAGCCAAGAGTCGCAGGTTCGAATCCTGCTCGTGAGCGATTTTTCTTTCCACAATTAAAATTTAGTGCTGTCAAATTTGTCGAAATTAAAATTTCCATACAATTTTGGTCGTAATCTCGGTACGTACCCACTAAAAATACGAAGAAGTGGAACACGTAAACTAATTTGACAGCACTAAAATTGTTGCTATCCCTTTCTTGCATCTACTATTAGTGTAAGAGGGTGATAGTTTAAAATAAGTTTAGTTTATGAGAATCGACACCATTCCCAATCAAGTGTTCACTAATTTGTAATCTTTGTCGTATTTATATGTATTTATAACAATATTTTAACTTACCTGGGAGCTCAAATAAAATCACGATAGCTTTCATAACAACTACTAATAACACTTGTTGAACTAACAGCTTAAATTGGTAGTCCATAACGTCCTATTTTCTCACTCAATTTATTAGTATGGATATCGTAATAATATCTTCCAACATATACTAAACTTCGACGGGCTTGGAAATAACCCAATAATTGATTGACTACGTGTTTGGCTTCAAAAGATTGCAAGATCTGTATATTCGTTCTGTTATAAATCTGTAAACACATTGTTTCTATGCTGATATTATATTATTATTATAAATCTGTAAACACATTGTTTCTATGCTGATATTATATTATTATTATAAATCTGTAAACACATTGTTTCTATGCTGATATTATATTATTATTATAAATCTGTAAACACATTGTTTCTATGCTGATATTATATTATTATTATAAATCTGTAAACACATTGTTTCTATGCTGATATTTGTAAGCATCGTTAGATTTGATGTTAACAAATACTAAACTCTGTTTTTTCTTACTTGTCTTATTTAGTAAACAATCTTGGCAATTCTTAAATGCAATTCGTCAATAAAAGTTATTAAAAGAATGTTAACAATTTCACAAACTAAAAAACATTTTTTAACCCACTGAGGAATTATAACTCCTCAGTGTTTTAACCTAATTTCATGTGCTGAACTAGTAGGTATTTATATGTTATCAGTAGTTATTTGATTAAAGAGACCTGCTAATATTGTTTAAATAAGACAAATGAGAAAAACCAGACTTTATGCACATAAAAAAGTCACAATAAATATAGACTACGGTTCACAGTTGTATGAAATTAACTGGAGATCAGAGAAACACGTCACGTTATCAGTAGTTATTTGAATAAAGAGACGTGTCAAGATTGTTTACTAAATAAGGCAAGAGAGAAAAAATTGAATATAGGTATGTACATATTTTTAGTTGAGTCTCCATGACGTTGTTCATCCGAAAGTAGGCGTATTTTTTTATAATTATTGGCTGAGTAACGTTTATAACGTTTGTCATAAAATCACAACATCCGGTAAATATTAGTCAAGTTGTCTCCTCTATTCCAATAATAATATAAATTAATTTATTTTTTGTACCAGTGACTAGAATATTAAAATCACATTAAATTATTAATATCGTTGTCAATAGATACCTAATAACTCTATCTACTAAATAATGCATCGAGGGTTGACAAAGAAACAAGCTCCGTTTCAATAATAGTGGAAAATACCTTAAACCATAAAGTTATTATACTTACGTCAGTATATACAAAGTCTTTGCCTAAAACCGACAGTTGTAAACAATTTTTGTTAGGTAATACTATTTATTTCTTTCCCCCCTTTTTTTTGGGGGAGGCCTACGGCGAGCATTGGAGTTCTTTTGGCTGAAATGATGATGATTTATTTATTATTTATTTATTTATTTTTTCAGTGGTATACATAACAAAAACATTCTAAAGATGTAAACATAAACTCATTAGAGTTTTACCGTACATCAGTATCATCGACTATACAAACAGGTAAACAAAAATATAGTTAATAAGGTAGGATATTAAATAAGTACAATGAGGGTAGATACCAGATAATGATGATGATTTATTTCTTTCGCAAGATTTTTTTCCGGAAAAATTATATACATTATTTATTTATTTATTTCCACAAAAAAAACAAAATACATACATTTGGCAGATACAGTGTAGAACATAAACCAGTTTAGGTTTTTCTGTACACCGCTTGGTCCGTCGACATTCATTACAACAAGATGTGGGTGGGTGAACACGACGCATCGCGCTCGCTCGCCCCATGCAAAAATTCTCAAATACCCTCAACTAATTTATATTACTTCTCAATAGCAAATTTCTTACAAAAATACAGCATGTTTTTTTTTTAATGCTATATAATTATAAGTCATTATTATGTTTTAATTCCTCTAAAAGGTGTTTTTTAAGTTTAGATTTTATGTTGTTTCGTGTTATGTCATTTTTTATTTTTGGTGGTAGTTTATTTATTAAGGGAAACCTTGAAAGTTAGAAACTTTTACTTTTATAACAGTTTGAAAACTTTTGGCCAACACCTGTGCTTTTTCAGGGTTCCGTACCCGAAGGGTACCAACATTGCCGTTTATATGTATAGCGATAAATGACCTCCACTTTTTTTAGATAAAGAAAGGTAATTTGTACCGACGTTCGGGTAAAAATGTTGAGTAACGAGAATCCTGTTAAGTCTTTTGGGAACATACACATACAATGAGTTGCAGAAGACTTGCAAATTTTTTATATTTAATTAGACCTCAACTAGGGACTTAGGGACTTATCTTTAAACATAGCTGCACTGTTTTAGAAATAAAATAGTGGTTGTCGCCAAAAAAAATACAGAATAAAGATTTATATTATGAAGTAGCTAGGATTTTTTAGGTATGGTTAGCAACATAAGTTAATGATTATTTCGTTTTATTATTATTAATATCACAGAAATAATAATACATCGTAATTCAAGTATTTACTACTCCATTGTAAAGTTGTGTCGAAAAATTATGAGCATTTTTCATTCATAAATCACTTTTGAAACTTTGGAAAGTGTCGTTGCTGATGGTTAATGATTTTATAAATGCTAATCTCATAAAATTCATCATTCAAAGTTAAACATTCCCTTTTATCTGCGTTCTAATAATAAGTTTATAATATTTATATTTATTGGTTGAAGTCGAACCGTGCATGAGATTTATACAAAAAGGATTCTTCATCAGCAACCATTGTATTTGAAACAATTTTTTTAACTGTGTTTTTCACTTTTATATCTACACTATAAATCTATTATATATCCATGTATATCCTTTCCATTGTATGTGTCTCAATTGTGTCCAAAAACAGTTTTTCTTTTCAATGTGTTGTGTTAGTTGTGCATCTCCTTCTATCTTAATCACCACAAATGTTCTCTTCCGAACCGTCCTTTTCCTATCATCATCATTTCAGCTGAAAGACGTCCACTGCTGGAAATAGGCCTCCCCCAATTAATGGCGTATATGCCATAATCGCCACGCTTGGCAGGCGGGTCCTTTTCCTATATAACCTTCATAATAAAATTCAACAAATTGAATAATTTACGAATATTCTATTACAATAACTTTTCTGGTCGCAATAAAAAAACTCCTCTCCGTGTCCATTTTAACTTGAACAGGAATTTGCATAAAATAATACACGAAATTCAATGAAAAAGGAATAATACCACAAGATAAACAGAGCTGCTTCGAAATAAAAAGTTTTGAATGAGTAAGAGCCAGCGTTATAAAACAATGAATACTTTAAATTGAAGTCCTTTTAATATTAAGTTAATAGATTAACATACATACAGTACATAGATATCTACATTACAGATGTTATATCTCACGAAAGCGGGTGTGCACATTGTCTTTGCGTGCGTAAGCTCGGGAGCGCTCAGTTTTGGCCCAGTTTTGTAGTTGGGTAAGGCCGTAAAATTGGCCTCATGTAACATAAAAGTAACTATAAAGTAAAGGTAGCTGGTAACTTAAAAGTAACATGAAAGTTTTTTAAAGGCATATTCAGAACAATTTTTCAAGCTTTATACCACTTTTATGTTACGTAATTTAAAAAATGGTAACATAAGTCACATAAAAGTAACTTAAAACCTGACCTCTCATCAAACATTCTCAATTTTACGGAATTACGACGTAAATATAGGCGCGTACGCAGCTTCTAACTATACCTTAAACATTACATTAACTAAATAATTTGTGTTTTCAAGTAAAATATTAATATTTTCATTTAAATTAACCAGTACAATTTTTTTCGACGACGACTGTCTGCACCTCACCAAATAAAATAATGCACAATCACAAAAATGGCTGACTAGTGATAATTATGTAGCACAGATATCATAAACAATAGTGTAGCCAAGGTATCAAAGCAGATTATACTGCTCAATTGATATTTTTTTGGGAAAATTTTGGTAACATAAAATGAGTAGCTTAAAAGCTTTAAATATGCGGACGATGTAATTTCACAAAATAATGATTGTTTAATTTATCAAAACGGTCGTAATATATGTCATATTTTAGAAAAGGCGATAATAATTAAGATAAACTATAAATTTCAATTGAAATACAACGAAATGTCCAAATTTAAGAATATTTGTACAAGGGTGAAAATTTGGGACACTTTTATTTGTTCTAGAAAATATTATGTTCACACAATATTTTATTTAAAAAAATACAAAGAAAATGTTTTTTAGATGTTTGTGGCATTTTAACAACTAGAAAAGAACTTCCTTAATGCAGAAAAAAAAATATTTTACAGGTGACTTATCGTTTTCATATTAAATAAATACCGGACGAAAAGCTTAAGTGAAATAATCCCTTTTTAACGGCCTTACCCAGTTACGCACAAGACCGCGTGTCTATACGAGTTACAAGTACAAGTACGGCTCACCCGCTTTTGTGAGATAAAACAACTGTACCTATTCTTAATGTCACGGACTTTTGTTTCAAATAATGGATGTCCTTAAAGTTTTTACTAAGAAAAAATCTTACTCAATCAAATAAACCTCGGAAAAAAACTAAAAGAAAAATTAAATTTGTAATTCAATTGAATTCAATTCAATCGTTTATTGTAAGAAGTAAAAGCAATTCAAAAATTTAGTTCATCAACATATTTTATTATACTTAAAAAGGAAATATAAAGAACATCATATTCGCTTGCCTCTAAAAGCTTTCAGAATTTGTTAATACAATTCGTAAAATAACCATTAAAATTTTGTGAAGCGACCCTTTGTTTGCCCAACGCGAATACTTTCAGTGATGCTTACAAAATTCGTTTTAATTGGTGTGTTTATCATTTAAAGTGAGTTCACAAGAATTTACTTGGGTACTGTCACTTAAGGCGCTACCGCGCTACTAAGAGCAAAGTGGCGCCCTCATCAGAGAATAAATAATTACTCGCCGAATACCTACATCATTTATCGAAAATTAGTTTTTAACAAAAAAAAGAGTATGAAAAAATCGTGTGTTTGTGTGTGTAAAAAGTGGCAGTTTTTCACATTTTATCCATCAAGGTACAACGTGTATAATTGACAGAGTTAATAGTTTCTGATTAAACTACAGTACCTTTGCTTCAATTAGTAAAAACGTATTTTCGAGAAATGATGCAACTCTTTTTTTTATAGTATAGGATGGCGAAACGAACTAAAGGCCCACCTGATGTTAAGCGGTTACCTTTGCCCATAACAACTGAAATACAACCTAGGCTGGTACCGCAAGTCGGTTTGCCAAACTCGGCGAGTAATTCGTTTTTTTTACTGATGCTGTATTACTATCATATACTAGAGAATATTTACTCGAATGATCGGATTTGGGTCACAGAGTACAGTAATATGATATTTGGGTTATGCGTGCAACTAGAGCCTGACGTTTCAAAAGGCTTGCAGGCTAATTAGGTTTATTTTAAATAAAATACAAATAAATTTGAATTGAAGTGACAGAAGACTGTATATAAAATAATGTAATAATTTCTTGGGTTTTCGCGATCACTACACATTATAATAAAACAAAGTTTAACCGGATTAAATCGCGTATATTATTTAAATTGGTATTCCTGACGTTAAAAAAATGTATTTGCACTTCGTGTTTACAATTTTCATTCATTTCACTCGCAATATAACTGCAGAACAGCTCTCGCTCAACGCCATTTTCATATCATTGGGTGTCACTTGTACAATTTGATCAATGAATCTTGTAATATTTATCCTCTCTGTAAACATGAATGCAAAATAAAAGCTAACAAGTGGCTACTGTCACTAAATTATGACGAAACAGAAAATCTATTAAAAATATCTATTCTCTAAAATAATGTACTATCACAATCACACTATCATATCTTCTCACACCCACTAACCCACCACACGCCACACACCCCTTCCCACATTCACACTCACACACATGAGGCTTCTGGCTTTACTACTATTATTAGCTGAATTATTATTTATTCTTTAATCTATGCTGTAGCCTGTAACGTAGTTTTACTTACCTCATTTACTCAACTGCACTTTCTTGTAACCACCTCCTGATGCAATTAATGTAACCCCCTGTGGATTTAATTAATGAGAGCGCTGGTACCCATAACACAAGTTAAATCTTACATTGGGTACCAGAGTTCAAACAAACACTTCATACCGAGAAATTGTATAACTACTATTTGTAAGTGTTTACTGTACACCATTTAAGTGAAATAAAAAAAATATTATTATTATTTATTTTATTTTTATTATTAATATTCAAATGTATGATGCCGAAACGAGTCCAATATTGCTTGATTGGTTGATTCATTCAACACTTGTTTTATTTTGTGTTTAGAATTTTCGCTCCAAGTGAAAATGTAGACTGAAATACAAAAATGATCGAAAAATGAAGCGTACACCTTTACAAAACTTAAGAATCAAGTACCGTTGGCGTTTGTTAGGGTGTAACTGAGGGCCTACAAAGTTTGTTTAATGTCTGGTCGCTTTAACAGTCTGCGCTAAGTCAATAAAATGTCAAGCAAGACTTGCTTGTCTCGTTACTTAGTTTACTTGTAATTGGGTCAGGCGAATGTATGAACAATAATTTGTTCAAACAAACCTAATTGCGACGTCTACCACAGTTATTTATTTATTGGGTTTAAGCGTCGCAGTAGCTAATCTATCGCCCGCTGGGACAACTCGATCCGTAGATAGACAACCAATTATTGCATCGCTTAAACGTTTGTCAGACAAGTGGCTCGGGGCTTATTTGTTAGAACATCAGCTGGGGTTTACTTCTGTATTATAAAAGACGTTTGATTTTGAAAACAAAAACATTACGAAAAAATCTCTCATTCACAGCTCGTGCGTAGTGATGTGGTCTTTTTCAAACAATGAATACGGTTGGGTCACAAGTCACAATATCATAATATGAGCAGTTCTAATTATAATAAAAATCTAATTATGAGGTAACTAGATTATCTATTATCGTTATTATTATAAACAAATCTTAATCCGAATCAGTAATTACTTACGGCACTGAAACGTGGTCGTTCACAATGGGCCTGGTAAGAAGGCTCAAAGTAACTCAAAGGTCAATGGAGAGGACTATGCTCGGAGTGTCCCTGCGTGATCGAATCAGAAATGAGGAGATTCGCAGGAGAACGAAAGTAATCGACATAGCCCGAAGAATTGCCAAACTTAAGTGGTAGTGGGCGGGGCACATTGCTCCCAGAATGGATGGCCGATGGGGCAGTAAAGTTCTGGAGTGGCGACCGCGTTACTGGAACGCGCAGCGTGGGTAGGCCCCCCACAAGGGGAACCGATGACCTGGTGAAGGTCGCGGGAATCCGCTGGATGCGGAAGGCACAGGACCGTTCGTTGTGGCGATGCTTGGGGGAGGCCTATGTCCAGGAGTGAACGTCTTTCAGCTGAAATGATGAATGATGATAGACAAATCTATAAATTTGATATCTAGATGACTAAAATAACCATATGCAGCTGAATAAAGTGTTTGACCTACAAAAACCCAACTTTTACGCTACATTCACTCTGTGATATCTACATGATACGTTATGCTTATGTGATATCATGTCCATAGGTCGAAGCCTACATATTTTGTGTTGACAAATGTTTAAAAAACTCGGAAATTTATTTAATTGCAAACTAGAGGGCTTCGCTCGCGTGGATGTCATTTATCGCACTTCCCTCGGGAACTATTTATCGTCCCGGTATAAAAAGTAGCCTTTATGTCAAACCAGATAATGGTCTATATTGCGTGTCAAGTTTCATCCAAATTCGTTGATCCGTTCCAGCGTGAAAAAGTAAAGTAGGTAATTAATTGTCCGGCGCACCCTGGGCAGTCAGCCCCGCTACCAACATGCTGACTGGCTAATATTTTCCCCACGGCATGAGCTATTATCATTATGTAGCTCATGTCGACACGAAGAAGAAGAAGAAGCGTGAAAAAGTAGCAATACACGCGCTGACAAACTTTCGCGTTTATATTAAAAACTGTGATTCCCCCATCGTAGGTATGAAAATTATATAAGTCTTCTAGCGGCCATCAAATATTTATAAAGCTTTCGAAGATAAAATAGATTAAACATTGATGTAACACCTGCATGTTCAAATGGGTATTGTTATGTATGAAAATACATGCAGAAGTAGATAGCTTTCGACAAGTAAGATAAGGTCCGATATTCGGACATGTTGCATAATTATCTTTGTAGCTAAAATCTGATAACCTTCTGATTAAACATGACATCATGTATAATAAGTAGCGCGTAATTTTTGTGCAAAAATATCTGCATATTAGTATTAGGGCAAATATTTTGTTTAGGTATTTTTTATCTTGCGTGATAGGTATGAATATGGAGTCGTCTATAAGCTCAGCTGCCAATTCAAATAACACAATAGTTAAACAATGGAAGTCATCTTTAAAAGGTGGTTTGGCATACGAGTGGATAGACTACTAACATTGGTATTGAAAAAGATGATTCAAAAATAAAGGGAGATTTGCAAATTTCTGTTTTTTTTTTGCAATTTCAAGGTTGCTCCTGTAGTAAAAGTTATTTTTATATGATGAGTACATTCACCTCTTAGCAATCTTAATATTACACCTTATTTAGGTACTATTATGATGCCTATTGTCATGGCATAATATTACGATTGCCTGCAGAGATCACGGCTCTAAATTTTTTTGCGTATTTTCATGCCGATCAAGTTGCAGTGACGCTGCAGGTCGTTTCTTAAAGCGATCGCCGTAGATAAGAGAATACGTAAAGCATTGTTTTGATCGAAACTTAACTGCAACCGCACTGCAACTGCACTTTTTTAGTTACGTGAATTGGCCCACTGATAGATATACAGATTTTTAAAAAAGAAGGAAGTAGGGCTGAGCCCCGTTATATTAATCGAAATAAATTTCTTCTTTACAGTTCTCCACGCCAAAGCGGCGATGTGGTCGCGCAAGCAGTCAGTGTGCAGCGCCGTCAGCGGCGCATCCAGGGGTGATGAGGTGGACCCACAAGGCAACGGAGTACAATTGTACCCATTCGCTATAGCATTGAGGGTACGAGTTTTACAGGTAAAATAAATTACTACATGCGCAGATAAAGAATGAGATTAAAAATGGCGGCAATTGTATTTGCTTCTCGCTCACACGTACGGTCTCGCACAGTATTGTGTGAGCGAGAGGAATATAGAACACAAAAGTGCCGCCATTTTCAATCCTATTCTTTATCACAACGTTAAGTACGATTAGGTAGGTACGGTACGGCTACTTTCGATTTTCGAGGTTATGCTTCTTTAGGCGTTTTTGTCTACGACGTCGGTGACAGGGCGATTAAGTTAAGTGGACTTGGGCAGGACATCTAGCTAGCCCAGCGTGGGGATGCTGATGGAGTCGAGCTTTTACAGAGTGGTGACCTAGGTCAAGTCGAAGAAACCCGGCCCGCCCGAAAGCGCGTTCGGTTGATGACATCTCCAAAGCCACGGGAAACACCTGGATGAGGGACGCACAAGATCGAAGACGCTGGCAAAAACGAAAGGAGGTCTATGCCCAGCAGTAAATGATATCGGGCTAGGATGATGATGAGGGCAAAATTCTTGAATACCTTCTGCCTCGTAGCCTTTTTCCGTGCACAACGTTTCAGGAAATGGACAGAATCAATGACATTTAAAACTCTGTTTAACATATAGGCTACTTTTAATTCCGGGAAGATAATTAATGCCCGAGGGATGCGCTAAAACGTCTTTCTGGAATAATACCGAATTGCACGTGGGCCAATCAACTCAGCCTATCGCAGTCCACTGCTGGACATAGGCCTCTCCCAAGTTGCGCCACAACGCTCGGTCCTCTGCCTTCCGCATCCAGTCCCCCCCAGCCACGTTCTTCAGGTCGTCGGTCCACCTGGCAGGGGGGCGCCCTACGCTGCGTTTGCCGATTCGCGGTCTCCACTCAAGGACTCGTCTGCTCCAACGGCCATCGGTCCTTCGACAGACATGGCCAGCCCACTGCCACTTCAGCTTACTGATCCTACAAGCTATGTCAGTCACTCCGGTTCTTCTCCGGATAATCTCGTTACGGATTTTATCCTTCAAAGAAACTCCAAGCATAGCTCGCTCCATAGCTCGCTGAGCGACTTTAAATTTGTGGACTAGCCCAACTGTCAGTGTCCACGTCTCGGCACCGTAAGTCATGACTGGCAGGACGCACTGGTTGAAGACCTTTGTCTTCAAACTTTGCGGTATAGGCGACGAGAAGACTCGGCGAAGTTTGCCAAATGCTGCCCAGCCCAGACGGATCCTTCTGTTGGCTTCTTTCTCGAAGTTGTGTCTACCAAGCTGAATTACCTGCCCTAGGTAGACGTATTCCGTTACAACTTCGAGTGCCGACCCTTCGACGAATATTGGCCTCGGCATGACATGCATATTGAACATGACTTTAGTCTTGTCCAGATTCATGCCGAGACCGACACGTCGAGAGGCTCCGTTTAAGCTGTGCAGCATTTCGCCCAGTTGTTCCAGCGACTCAGCCATTACAACGATGTCATCGGCAAAACGGAGATGTGAGATGTTCTCGCCGTTAACGTTGATACCCTGTCCAGTCCAGTCCAGCGTCTTGAAGACGTCCTCCAACGCGTTAGTGAACAATTTCGGGGATATTACATCCCCTTGTCTCACCCCTCTGCGCAGTTGGATTGGCTTCGTCTTTTGGTCCTGGAGCTGAACAGTCATGGTAGCAGCGTTGTATAGGCATCTCAGCATCTCTATATACCGCTCATCAATGTGACATCGCTGAAGAGCATCCAGAACTGCCCAAGTTTCGATAGAGTCGAAGGCCTTCTCGTAGTCCACGAATGCCATACACAGCGGCTGATTGTACTCTTCAGTCTTCTGTATGATCTGCCGAACAGTATGGATGTGGTCTACGGTGCTGTAGCCTTTTCGAAACCCAGCTTGCTCTGGTGGCTGGAATTCGTCGAGTCTTCCGGCGAGACGATTCGTGATGACCCTCGAGAACAGCTTGTACACATGACTCAGGAGTGAGATGGGTCTGTAGTTCTTCAGAAGGGTTTTATCCCCTTTTTTGAAGAACAGTACCACCGCACTCCCGCTCCATGCCTCCGGTGTAGAGCCTTGTTGGATGACGGAATTAAACAGACTCTGTAGCTCCTTCAGGACCGGAGCCCCGCCTGCTTTTAGGAGTTCAGTAGTAATTCCGTCATCGCCCGGAGCTTTGTTGTTCTTAAGCTGCTCGAGGGCCGCCCTAATCTCGCCCTGGTCAACGTCCGGAAGATCCTCGGTGTAATGGCGCGTGAGCTGGGCTCTTTTGTCGTCATTGCTAGGAACCGCTGGTCTCGCCGTTTTCGTGGAATACAAATGCCCATAGAAGTTTTCGACCTCATCAAGCATCTCGATCTTAGAGGTGACAATTTTGCCATCCGCGGCTTTCAGTTTCATCAGATGGGTCCTCCCTAGCTGCTGAGCGAAAACTTTCGACCCCCTATTTTGCTCAATCGCAGCCTCAACGGCGCGGGTGTTGGAGCGGCGGAGGTCACGTCGCATCAGCTTCCTAATCTGTAGGTTTAAGGACCTATTATCTGATGAAAACGAATGCGCGGCTGACATTTCCCGTCTTTTCCTCATCAGATCGAGAGTCTCAGTCGAAAGCTTGGGCATCTTGCCCGTGCCGTGGGCCAAGCCTCGGGAAAAGGCTTGTTAATACTAACAGATGAAAAAAAAACGGCATCCAAAGGTCTCGGATGAATAAAAAAGGCGGACGGAATCTCACTTGAGGCAATTTTTTTTTTTCCTAAACCCACTATAATTTCGACGGCGTTTTAACACACCAGATATATATTGTTTTTTTATTTGTAACACTACAACAATGACTACCGTCAAGTACCGTCACACGAGATTTGCGTGATACTCCGAGATTTATGGGCCGATTTACGTGGTTGTTTTTTTATTTGGTAGAGGAAGCCCGCGCGGTGGTCCCATATAAATTTTATTGACTTAGGTTGAGCAGTTTTTTAACCAGCTTCAATAAATCAGTTTATTTTAGCTTCGCGTATCTAGATGATCTGCTCATTGGTTCGTTTTTCTAAGAATTCTTGGCCGATATGCGTGTTTTTTTTTTCACGCTAGCGATTGGATGTTTGGAAGAACATGAGCGAGACTTTGCCCAGCAGTGGGATAACAAAGGTTAATAAAAAAATTAATAACTCATATTGGTTATATAAACATTTATGAATCAACCCTCGCAATTATCAACTAAAAAATATGAAATAAAAACTTTTTAACAAAAATAAAACCGACTTCAAAAACCTTAACTAAAAAGTAAAAAATAATCATTGTATGTATTTTAAAATCTTAACATAAACCAAGATTTTGAAGGCGGCGCGTGATTTTCATGTACGTACACATAAACTGTTTTTTACTATAGATATGCGCTCGACTGTACATTATATTTACATGACGCAAAGGGTCAATCACGCGCCGCCTTCAAAATTTTGGTTTATGTTAAGATTTTAAAATACATACAATGATTATTTTTTACTTTTTAGTTAAGGTTTTTGAAGTCGGTTTTATTTTTTGTTAAAAAGTTTTTATGACTTACTATGAATGTGAAAGTGTGCGTGCCAGCCTACACTTTTGAGCGAGCCGTCTTTCTATGAATGCTTCACTTATTGTTTAGCGAGATACCATCCGCCTTTTTTTTATTCGACCATGCCAAAAGCAATAAATTTTATGTTACTTACGTCGTATTTGCTTCACAAAAATGCTCCCAGCAGTGATAAACTTACAAACTATTACTGGAAAAAATACCGTGTCATTTATCACGACAAAACTCAGCCACAGACATAGTAAAAAATATATTCGAAGTGCTGTGAACAATCTAGAGAAGCCAAAAGAACTATGCTCCTTCGTGCACAACCAGCACTCACGTACACATATGCACCTCAAACCATGCTCACCCCTGTCAGTACACATGTCGCGGCATCGACCAATAAGCATCGCGAAAGCAAATATCCTTCAGGTGCATGGTGTGTGCGTGAGCGCGGTTTGTACACGCTGAAGGAGCATAGTTTTGTTTGGCTTCACTACGATTGTTCGCAATACTTTGTCTACATTTTTTACTATGTCTGTGAGCTCAGCGCTATCCTTATTTGTCTTATCCAAGTACTTACTACAGCACCTGACGTTAATAAAGCTCGAAGGAAGCGTCAAGATAAATAAAATGTTGGTACTTAGTACGTCAGAGTCGCTTGCTTATCTAGTGTCATTATCATTACGTTGTTTCATTATCGTTCGTCAGCTCCCCGCAAACACTTTTGTGCATTTAAATAAACAGCAAGCACCGAGCAATGAAACTCGTTTCTCTTCATGATAAACTTGAATTGTTAGCAGTAACACATTGGAAGCTTTGAAATCCTTTGTTTTTTTTATTCTTAAGCTTTTAAAGGGACTTTTCCGCTTAGTGGATGACAATCCCATCGTGCATCGTACCTTAAATACAAGATACACGACACATAAAATATATATTATTATCAGGGCCATAAATTCAAACATGTTTTACATCCTCATAATTTCCTTCCTTATTTGACTACGGAACTCTAAAAACTAAATCAATAACACAAACTGTTGTGAAAAATATTCAATTCGAAATGTTCCCCTCCTTTTTTTTGAGCCAGAGCCCATCTATCTGTTACTGTCTGGACCATAGAAATCTAAGTAATAAGGTAACAGAAATGTTATCTACACTGTCTTTTACTACGGGAACGCATGTCACCAGTTTTCCGCTACCAACACCATGTGTCTAGCATTCAAAGCAAAAAAAATTAAGCCAAAAAAAAATACGCTGCTACACAACGTGTATCAGAAATGCGTGGTCATATTTTAAGAGCTCATTCAGGGCATCGCATAGAACAACTTTTACTATGGGACCAACCCTGAAATCGCGAAAAAGAATTCAGCTGTTCCCTACTAAATCATCGATGTCGCCCGACAAAAAGTAAGGATCAGCAAATTTTTTTTTCGCGATTTCAGGTTTTTCCCATAGTAAAAGTTGTTTGATAGCATCCCCTGAATAAGCTCTGATACACGTAGTATGTGCTAAAAAATAAAATTTTAGTGACTCCAAAACAGCACTGATAATCAAGCAAACGGTTCGCGCACTGGTGTCCTAAAAGACACGTGTACGCGGCGACAAGTTCACACGCCTTTGCCACTTCTATAACCTTTATTTAGATTTCTATGGTCTTGACCCGTGTTCGTGACTGACCATCCCTATGTAACATAACGTCACGAATAAACGAATGATTTTTTCGTTGAGATATGTCATTGCCATACATTTTGATCGTTTTCTATTAGCGTTGACGATTGACGATTGACGATTGTGTAGATTGTCAACTTGGCTAGGGGGGCTGGTTTTTAATTTTGTGCAGCATTATTAGTGTTAATTTTTAGGGTTCCGTACCCAAAGGGTGCTAACGGGACCCGGCACACTAATAAGACGACGACAAGCGTCTTTACAAATATTTCTAAAAAAAATATTTATTAGTCTACCTGCGACCACGAAATGCTGCAAAGCTTTCGAAACGTCAGGGAAACCAATTTAAATAATATACGCGATTTAATCCGGTTAAACTTTGTTTTATTATAATGTGTAGTGATCGCGAAAACCTAAGAAGTTATTATTTAATAGAATATTATATGTGACTTTCATTACGGTACACGAAAGTATACAAGAAGGGTGAAAAATAACACGGACGGTGCTTGATAAATGAGCGTGCAGGATGTTACAAGTACAGTCGACTGCATGACAGTGGTAACACTTCAATTCGAAAATCGCCTTTACTGCTTACGAAATAAAGATACCACCGACGTGCGGTCGACCGTGCCTATGTCGTTGGTAAAACCGTGTCATTTTCATAAAGTATTTCTTGTGTTTTCTGCCAAATTCAGACCAAAACATTTGCGTATTTAGTACAACGCTATAGGTACAGTAATGTGTAAAAGTTGTGATTACGGCTCCAACCACGTAAGAAGTTTTTAATTTTCCAGGATGAAAAAGTACAATATGTCCTTTTCGGGTCTTATATTAATCATCATCATTCCAGCCGAAAGACGTTCACTGCTGGACATAGGCCTCCCCCAAAGGGGATATGCCATAATCGCCGCGCTTGGCTGGCGGGTTGACGATCGCAGTTGGTTTGTTAAATACTCGGGGAACGCTGCTGCGCATCCTCTAGTGAATCCCTTCGTCGCCTTTTACGACACTCATGAGAAGAGATAGCGTTGTGCTCAGCACCACACGGAACATATTACTTTGTTACTTAACGAACTTTATAAGTTTTATACTACCGCACTACTGTTACATAACCACACTCAAATTTTCTCCAAATCGATGAGGTATATAATTATGCAGTTTGCTATTTTTTTTTGTTATTGGGTGGAAATCTTCATGAGTACCCACCGACTGAGGAAGGTGGAGGGGTATCCGGGCTCCTACCGATTGGAACCACACGATGACCATCCTTAGCAAAAAATAGAGGAGCTTCGGGAACTCTACTGGACCGTGCCAGTGCTCCTCCAGTGCTACGCCTTTGGCACTTCCTGGGGAATAATTCGACTTAGAAGACGTAACAGATAAACAAAAAAAATATATCTTTGGGACATTTTTACACAGCACCATCTAGTCCCAAACTAAGCAGAGCTTGTGCTATGGGTACTAGACAATGGATATAATACTAATATACTTTTTTTTTGTAAATACATACTTATAATACATAAACAACACCCAAATAGAAACAAAGAAAAAAAACATGCAAATAGACGAGCTTCTGTCCTTATCACATGCGTTGAATCACGCGCTTACAAGCGTGCTTTCATGATTTAATGCTTCTAAACCATCATTGAACAGAACGTCATCATCATCATCATCAGCCTATATTATTATTAGTCCACTGCTAGACATAGGCCTCTCCAATGGCACGCCACTGACATCGATCCACGGCCACTCGCATCCAGTTGCTACCAGCCACCTTGCCAATATCATCGCTCCACCGAGCCTGAGGGCGTCCTGATGTTTACCAATTCGTGGATTTCGTGGTTCGTGGTGGTCGAACTGAACGTAGGAACCATTCTCTAATATAGGATTATGACATCAGGCTTGACTGAGAAAATTAGCGAGTAGCTTCAAGCATGCTTGATAATGGAATTTGCGCTTCCGTCCGAACTGACGTGGTCCTTCAAGTGTGTAGCATCCCTTACGTTTCACTGAGCATGTATTACCGGCGTAATAAACACGTACTTCTACGCCGATTTTATTGCCTATAAAAGAAAACAGTAATCGGGGCTGTCAGCTGTTTATCTTATATTGCAACAAGTCGTTAAAGTACAATGAGGGTTAGCTGGCTTCAGTAGATAAGCGATGACCTGCCCACCTGTCAGAATAAAAACCTGAATTTATTTTCATTACATGAACACAAATTCAGTTTATCAGTGAAGTCTGTAATTTTTCCACTTCCTTCGCGCGTCGTAGGGATACAATGTAAAGGTAAAGCTAGGCTTAAACTCGAGTCATACCCAGCAGAGTTAATCCAAACACTATCCCGATATCGTGACGTCATTTACATAGTAATTTCCGTAGGTACATTATCTACATACCTGATTCCAATATCATACCGACCGCGACCCTTAAAACTGAATCATAATTAAAACGATTGCGGCTTTAACACATTTTTATGTATCTTCTATTAAACTATGCTGTGAATTATGGATATTCCATCAATTAGCGATCACAAATAAAACTGGCTTACAAGTCCATTTTAGTGCCATTGCTCGTTGGACATCACAAGCTAATCTGTCTTACAAGTCCATTTTAAGACCATTGCTTATTTGACAAGTAAAACTGTCTCACAAGTCCTTATTAGAACCATTGCTTGTTGGACATCACAAGTAAATCCGGCTCACAAGTCCACTTTAGCACCATTACTCGTTGAGCATTACAAGTAAATCTGCCTCATAAGTCCACTTTAGCACCATTGCTCGCTGAGTATCACAGGTAAATTTAGCTTAAAAGTAGGTTTAGGTTTAAAGAATCTTTATTCTCAAAAAGAACATTCATTTCGCTTATATGAGAAGCTTACATTATTCTTAAAATTACACATAAAGCATGCAAATCTATCTATCTAATCTACAAATTCATACAATAGTTAAACATTATAACCAAATAAACAAGAATAATGTTATTTTTTATTTATTTTACTAACCTTCAGTACGTGATTACGATTGAGGAATGCGAACATATTATAGTGTATGTGACTGGCTACGATACATAGATAACTAGGTACATGTAGCATCATTGAGTGTTTTGGCACCGCTAAAAACTTCAACAAAACTTTTCAACAAGTCCATTTTAGAATCATTGCTCGTTGGACATCACAAGTAAAAGTGACTTACAAGTCCATTTTAGAACCATTGCTCGTTAGATATCACAAGTGAATTGGATTACAAGTCCTTTTTCGGGCAAAAATAAATACTACCATCGGTAAGCCAAACGATTCGTTTATGGATATAGGAACCCGGTTTAAATGTGTAACAGGTTCTATCTACACATAAGTAGGGTGTAGGGGTGCTACGCATAAGTAATATGTGAATAATTTACACATTACCTCTCCGGCTAATTCTGAATAGATAACCGTTTCTTGCATCTTATCTCGGGAGAGATATTTAAGGCTACAGATAAAAAGCTTTACCTAAAAGGGTTAGGTCAGAATATAAATTAGATCGCTAAAAGGGTACGCAGTAGTGTACAATTTTCTGAAAATCTAGAGTTTGACGATATTTTTACTGTAGCTGAGCAAATTTATTATGTATGTTGCTGATACTTCCAGATCTGAAGATTTTTGTCTGTAAACACTTTTATGATACGTACATAAGAATTGCTAGTTTGGGGGAACTAATAAAACCTAAATATGAATCGGATGAAAAATTCACGTAAAAGCTCATAGCTATCGTCGAACATCAAATAAAAAATAATCCAACCAATTGCAAGTTTTACTCGCGCACTAAGGGTTCCGTATCACCAATTGTACTAATACCCCTTAGAAACTGATTTAATTCATGAAATTTCACCAAAGGTGCATCAATGCGTATTTATGTCTTTCATATTTGCATTTCTTTCTTATGCAGGTCCCCCACACGTCTGTGTTTGCCTTACATTTAATATTTAAGTTACTGAATTTTATTATCATAAGTCAGCACTGAACATTGCTTTAAAGAAAATGTAAGTCAGATTGAAAGACAAACTAACTTTGCAGTGGAAAAAAATTAATAGTAGAATCTGGTTATAAGTATTATTATTATTCCGTGTATAATCTGTGTTTTCTATTTATGTTGTGTTGTATACAATCTTTGCAAATCAAAAGAAAACAAAAACCTTACTATCTTTTTTCGAAAAAAAAATCTTCCAATCATCGGTCTTCATCACGATCGATGCTACAACTGCAAATGTAAGTTTTTAATCGCATTTTTTTGTGTGCTATAACTACAAATTAACGATTCCCGGATATTTTCCTTTACTTGTGCTGCTAAGCCTTGCTTCTTGCCAAATTTCATGGTTCTAGGTCAACGGGAGGTTTTGATGAGTGAGTTTGCGAGTATCAAAATGATGTGACGTTAAGGGCCATATCCTTTGACTGCGTTGACTTAAATGCTTGAATTTTTAACACCTCCAAGGGACCGTAGACCTTAGTATTTGAAATTATATTATAACTATATGATACCTTTACCCGTTCCTGATACAAAAATTCTTGACACACAGACTGATAGACAGACAGACAGAAGATAGATAGGCAACGAATTGATCCTATAAGGGTTTTGGTTTCTTCCTTGTACGGTACGGAACCCTACAAAACATAAATGTAACTCGTATCGAAAGGCTAACCACGGCTTCCACTGCTACAGGGTAGCGAAGCAAAAAGTAATTTACTCGGATGGAAATATCAATCAAAACTTTTTTGTATAACTCTGGACATGAATGAGTTTCAATTGCGATATGATCTGAAAAGCCGCAAACAATGTTTGCAAATCTGTCGTCGATAAAATTAAAATGTTTTACAAAACTTTTATTGAAGTAAAACTTCTTTACGCACTCTTGACTAAACTTCTTTACGCACTCTTGTCTTGGGGAGTAAGCTGGTGAATGCGGTACGAAAAGTGCGATCGCGTTACGAAAAGTGTGACCGCGTTACGAAAAGTGTGATTGGGCGAGGCGAACGGAGGGGGTAGTG
Source organism: Asteroscopus sphinx (assembly GCA_949699075.1). Taxonomy (NCBI): domain Eukaryota; kingdom Metazoa; phylum Arthropoda; class Insecta; order Lepidoptera; family Noctuidae; genus Asteroscopus; species Asteroscopus sphinx. Next base: position 23,378,860 of record OX453013.1, read on the forward strand.
CGTGACGCGGAAAACGAGGCGCGCGCGTCGGCCGGCCACGACACAGCGCTGGCAGATGTACGCGCGCCGCGCCGCCATTGACCATTCCTTTGTTCTCATGGAAATACAAAACCACAGAATATAAGGGGACGAAACGGTTCTCAAATGAAAATAGAATAAGTACAAAATTAATAAAATTATGGCTCTAGAACTCTAGAAAATAAATTAATAGATTAAAAAAATGGAAAGCTTGCATATGCTTTGATACTTACCTACCCGCTCGTGAATAATTTGATATTGCATGCCTGGTTGGATAAAGCTGTTCATAAAACCATCATTTTTGTTCGTTGCATTTTCTTTGTATCAAATTGATTATTGTTTAATTATCCTCATAAGCTTATGAAAAACAACAGTTTGTTCTGTATACGGTACCAGTGGCAATAGTACTACTATAGCTAAATATATGTTAGCCTACAATGAATCCTTGCCACACGACCGTTAAAATGATATGTCAAGCCTTCCGAAATTACTATGAACTGGCCACATCCGCTTGCCTAGACCTCATTTGGTAAACATCCCATTTAGTAAACATACCTTTTGGTAAATATCCCATTTAGTAAACATACCTTTTGGTAAATATCCCATTTAGTTAACTTCTCATTTCGTCAACGTTTTCGTTCCATACAAGGAATTCCATTTTTTTTCGTTACCAAACGGGATGTAGCCATACGCTTATTATCGTTTGAAAGCTGCACAATACATAGTACCGATAAAATTTTATACAGAACAAAATAAAATAGGAACAGCTACCTAATTGCGTAACTCACTCGCGATCGCAACTATCTGGATTTCAATGTTCATTGCTCTGTGTGTTTTGACAATCCATCATATTGACAACTACGTACAGTCGCCTGCATGACAGTGGTAACACTTCAATTCGAAAACCGCCCTAACTGCTTACGAAATAAAGATGCTGCTAATGTCAAAGTGTTACCACCGACGTGCGGTCGACCGTACCACGCATTGAATATTGCTGTAATTTCAAAATGAAAGCTGATGTCAATGTGAATGCATTACACAATTACCCCACTGGCTTGGAAAAGGTATCCGTTTCAATTTCTGTATTGGATGAATGATAGGACTATTATACGCGTCCGTCAGTGTGTTAGACAGGCACGCAATATGTGTCGACGACTTACTGCAGAAGTCAAACTAGTAGATAAGGACCTACTTATTATTAATACTGAAAATGTATTTCAAACATAAGTGGGTGTCCAATTTCTTTGTTCTACGTACTATTATGTGGTCTGTGGTTTTATGTAGCATAAATCCTGTTTAGGTTTTGGCAATAAATAGGATATCTCAACTAAAAATCAGGTTGTATAAGATATAAGAAAACACCTTCAATGCCTTACTCGCGCCCCCAGATGATGATGGTATTATGATTAGTACCAAGTAAAGAACATCTACTAGCAAACCATTTTGTTTCAGATTGTTTGCGGCATCGGAGGCTTGGTGTTAGGAGCGGTGGGCTGGCTGGAAGAGAGACAGAAACCAGCGCTAGGTCTAGGAGTACCAGCTGGTGCTATCACAGTGTTGGCAGCAGGTAATAATTTAGTGGATTGTATCACAAGTGCTAAATAATATTTTTTGTGAGGTCGCTAAGGATTCTATATACATATAATAGAATACTGACGTGATGAGGACGGAGAAAATCATTGTTATCATCATCAGCCTCCACAATCCCTCTATTGGACATAGGCCTCCTCTTTTGTATGCCAACTACTTCTAGCTTGTGTCAGTTGCATCCAGATGTTTGTCACGACATTTTTGATATGGTCATAGACTCATCTTGCTACAGGACGTCACAAATTTGTTCTCCCTTGTCTCGCCACCATTCCGTCAAGATTTTGCCCTATCTACCATCATTTTTTTTGGCAGTGTGCCTCACCCACTTCTTCTTGTCACCCCACAACATAACAATAACAACATTTAAGGCTCAAACACACAGCGAGTGGGACCGAGTGGAAGAAGTGGAGCTTCGACTGAATGCAGACGCAGCGTTCATGTGACTCTGCGGATACGCTGCGCCTGGCAGAGCCGTTGTCTTTTTCCTCCCGGCGGGACGGCGCGGCGGCGGCAGATCGGTCGCGCTGTCGAAACGCTAGACAGAATGCCGATTAATCTAATACAGTTCAGTACATTAAAACACGACTAGGCCCGCCGGTGTAACGCTTCCGTTCCGTCCCGATCACTGTGTGTTTGCGGATTTAAAACGGAACTTTACGCAAATAACATAGTCGACTGCATGACAGTGGTAACACTTGAATTAGAAAACCGCCCTTACTGCCTACGAAATAAAGACGCTGTCAATGTCAAAATGGTACCACTCACGTGCGGTCGTCCGTACATCATCATCATCATCTTCCTGCCCTTATCCCAATTTATTTGGGGTCGGCGCAGCATGTCTTTTTCTTCCATACATCTCTATCAGCCGTCAACTCCGTGCTCACTTCCTTTTATCCATATCATCTTTCACACAATCCATCCATCTTTTCTTTGATCTACCTCTTTTCTTATAGCCATCCGCATTCATACACAACCGACATACATATATTATACAGTTCATGGCAGATAGCCAATAGATAGATGATAGATAGATAGATAAGAATGTGGGTGTACTATACACCTCTGCCTACCCCTTCGGGGAAATACAGGCGTGATGTTATGATATGTTATGTTATGTTATGGCAGATAGCAGTATATTACACGACACATCATTACTCCGACAAAATCCAGTAGATAATGTATAGAACAAACATTATAATGCGCAATTAAATCAACCACCCGTTTTGTAATCATCACAAAGTTAGAAGTAATTTTAAGCGCGAGTAAATTAAGCCCTATGATGGTTAAAACGTTATTCATGTAAATGACATGGTGACTTTATTTTTTATGACTACAAAGTAATACAAACTGAATTACATAGGCCTACCGGTACGGCGATAGGTATGGCTGGACATAGGCCTCTCTCAAGCATCGCCTAAACGACCGGTCCTGCGCTTCTCGCATCCAGCGAAAAAAATATCATCATCATCATCATCATTTCAGCTGAAACACGTCCACTGCTAGACATAGGCCTCCCCCAAGGGGCGGGGGGGGATTTACCATAATCGCCACGCTTGGCAGGCGGGATGGCGATCGCAGTTGGTTGGTTAAGTATGAGAACGCTACTGCCCATCCTCTGGTCCCTATAAATCCCTATAAAAATATAAATAATAATAAAAAATATAAATACTTTTAAATGGAGTTAGTGTCTGATATAATTATATCAAATAAAATTAATAAGTAATAATGATTAAAACTCGCACAATTTCTAACTTCTGCAAAACTTAGTTAATTTCAAAAATACATCACTTTTGATTTACGACATTTGCATTCAAAGCTTAACAGATGCTATTTATTATAAGCAATTTACGAGTTCTCGTGGTTAGCGCAACTTTACTTTGGTGTTGGGAATTTCCGACAACAGTTTGGGTACCTACCGAAACAACTGAACCTAAAATACATTTTCATCATCATTAATTTAAGAGCTAGCTATAGCTTTATCTTGTCGATGGAATATTTTCCATATTTCTGTGCATTTCGCCTCCCTTTGGACTTGTACATATAGGACACGATATTTTTTTCCTTTACTTCTTGCATGAAACTTCTTCTCAGTCTTTCTCTCATCCTCTTTCCATCTATCTTCCCTTCTTTAATAGTCTTCATTAAAATGATCGTGTCTTCAGGTGTTCCAAAATTTCATCTCCCCTGAAAATCATTGCTCCCTGCCTTTAATAACTTTTAATATGTTTCTTTTTCTTTAACGATAATTAAAATATCCTCGTTCGTCTTCTTTTTCGTTGAATTATTTCCATTCTTCTCCAGCACTAGGTCTCAAAAGATTCCTAACTTTCTCTATATTTTGTATCATGATCCACGTTTTGCATCCGTTTAGAGATATGCTCCAGACAAATACTTATACGAGTATTTTCATTTGGTATATTTTTGATGAAACCATGTTGGGAAAACTGGGGATTTTTCTTCAAAAATAATTTACACTGAAATAGAAGTTCGATAAATAATGCCCAACTTTTGTCTACCTGCATGTATGTACAGTCACAGAACTGCGACTCCCGAAATTCATTCTGTTGCTTCACCTTATTGTACACAGTTCTAACCATTTTAATATTAAATAGTGTTGAAGTCATCTCTACATATTATTCCGTAACCTGAAGATATTGAAATCCTCTGAGTTAAGCCTCTGTGAATACTTCAACCCAATCCATTCGGGATGAAACCAAAACTAGGTACAGTCTATATACAACGTTACGTTTTGTTTACACAATTTGAGAAACTAGGTTGTTCAGAATCACGAGGAAAATCGATTGGGATAGTTTTTATAACATGTTATAATTTAACCATTAAAAAAAAATGCAATTTGTTTATTTTGATCAAATTCAGTACATCAGTGGATCGTAAATATGTCCTTAAGGTCCAGCAAGTTCAGCTCGATTATTTTCCATGCTTCAGGTAGTCCCCATACGACATTTTTCACTATATCCACCACCAACTAGGGAACTTGCAGTAGCTCTAAAAGCATGTAATTTACTGATTTAGAAGAAAAAATACTCTCCCAATCGATTCTCCTCATGATTCTAAACAAACTAGTTTCTCAAATTGCGTAAACAAAATGTAACGTAGTATAATCGAGGTTCCTTTGGTGTGTACAAGTAAATCTGTCATTAAAATACAATCGGTCAAAATATTTGGAATAGATTTTAAAATCTATCTATCTCTAAAATCAGATTTTAAAGTCTAAAAATAATGTTGTAAAATCTATTCCAAATATTTTGACAGATTGTATTTTAATGACAGATTAAAACGAAAAAGTTGAGAAAAGTTGCTTAAGCGAACCTTCCACAAGGCGGACCGACGATCTGTTGAAGGTCGCGGGAATCCGCTGGATGCAGAAAGTTCAGGACCGGTGGTTGTGGCGATGCTTGGGGGAGGCCTATGTCCATCAGTGGACATCTTTCGGCTGAAATTATGATAATGATGAACTTTCTATAGCGTCGTTGCGCGCTCGGCCGCCGGGGACTTGACTGAGAAATAACGTGACCGTGCATTCTATCCACGCTTACAAATGCGCAGAGGCTTTACTTCTGTCGAGAGTCCCCCGACAACGCTACCCATTTTTTTAATTATACGTTATGATGATGAACATCCAAAGCTTTGACCCACCGCATATTAAGCGCAGCCCAGCCCACTCCGAGTGCCAAAAGGCGCGTTAATGTCTTTTGTTTTGATAATATCTGTTCAGATGTGATGAGAATTCAGGGGGTCTACTCGCGTTTGACGATATTCGATTAATACAATACAATACAATACAAATCCTCTTTATTGCACAACAAGATTATATTAATTTCTTAAATAACTACTTATGCGCTAGTGTACAACTGGCGGTCTTATCGCTCCACGGCGATCTCTTCCAGACAACCATTGAATGGACTGGAGTGTCATGGAAGAAACAAAGGGTAGTTACCGGTGCACTTAAATGATATCGGAAACTTAACTAATTAAACTAACTTAACTAGTAAAAAAATATAAAAAAATATTCCAAAATATACACACATGTATCTCTATAACATCATAAACTTACACACGATTACAATAAATAAATATAGCTATATATATATATATAATCGTACCATTCATCGCAAAGTTTGCTACTCCGGTCAACCATGGTTTCCATATCGCATGCGATGATCGTGTTTTTACCGGTGTGTTCTCCGGTCAATTTCACACCGTAGTCTATCTTTATTATGCTTTTTAATGAGCCTATCTTTATTATGAACAGTCTGAAATATTTCCGGTGAACCACCACTAAGGCCAAAATCGCTTGCACTTAATGTTCGACGACAGCGGTACTACCGCTGCAGTAGGTACGTGTAATGTAGCAGGATTCGTTCAAGGGATTTTGTCGACAAAATATACCACCGGGAAGTATCGTGACCGCACGTATTAGTCGGAACGAAAGTTCGTGCTTCGTTTGACGTTCGTCAAACGCGAGTAGAGCCCCAGTTGCTTCTGAGATTGATGTAATTTTCCATCTGATATTGTTTTCTTTTGTTCTCCAGCCTATTGCCAGGATTCGCATTGTTCAAACTAAGTGCACAATCAACCATTGTTAAAATGTTGAGTTTCAAATTTTACATAGAGTGATTGCCTCACTTTTATCCTTATCATCGTAATTAAGGTGTGGGATCTTTTATAATACTTTAGTCGCCTTTTACTTCGAGCATAATGGCCAATTTTAAAATTAATCTTTATTTTTCTTTATGCTCTCTTGTCAATCTAAACTTTTATACTAATAGTTTAAAAAGGAAAGATTTGTTTGTTCGTAATCTATAAACTCTGTAACTACTGAACCGATTTAATCATTCTTTCACCATTAGAAAGCTACTTTATCCAGAAGTAGCATAGGATATATTTTATTTCAGTACGCAGGCGAAGCTGCGGGCACAGCTAGTTAAGGTGAATGTAACAGCCAAGTGGCGCCCCCATCAATAAAAAAAAATCGCTGAACACATCATTTAGCGAAAAACTTTTGCCACTTTTTCTATTTACGACAACAGCGAACTATAATTTACAGAGTTAATAATTTCTGAATAAACTACAGTTCCTGTACTTCAATTGTCGAAAAGATGGGGGCGCCACTTGTCTGCTACATGTGCCTTAAATACAAAAAACAATTAATCCAATCTCGACTACTTCACATAAATAACACCATGTCAGACACTTCTTTCAGTACATCAAATCGCCATCGCAAAGCTTCATGGCACCGCCAAACTCAGAACAAACTAATAAAAAAAATCAATACTGTTAGCCTTAACATCGCACTGCAGGGCAAAGTTGTCTCCGTGATTTGCGTACCGATTGCCATGCACACGCCGTCTTAATTGTGAGACAAAATTACCGCACTTTTGACAGCAAGGACTGAATAAAAAATAGCTACTAACTTATCATGGGGGTTATTCATTATGCCTCAAAACACATCGCTGCTATGGTACCATGGTACACGGTACAAGGTTGTACACTAACACATAAGTAGTTATTTAAAAAATTAACGTAATCTTATTGTGCAATAAAGAGGATTTGTATTGTATTGTATTGTACCATTTTAACGTGTGTTTAACATTGGTTTAAATTTTGTTAAATGATCTTTGCAGCGTCATCTGTAACTCATCATCCTCCTGCCCTTATCACAATTTATTTGGAGTCAGCGCAGCATGTCTTTTTCTTCCATACATCTCTATCAGCTATCATCTCCGTTTTCACTTTCTTATTATTCAAATCATCTTTCACATGATCCATCCTTTTTTATCTAGTCTTCCTCTTTACTTATAGCCATGCATACTCATACACAAAACTTTTTTCGTAACATGCTCCTAATTTCTCCGCATCACATGTCCTATGACAATCAGCTAAATAATTCCCAACTCAACATCATCATCTCAACTTTTCGACACTGGCTCTACTTTCAAGCTCCCACTCTCACATATTCATTTCATTTCCATACAAGATTGCAGGTCTCATCATGGTCTTGAATATTCAACATTATCTGCAAGTATTTGTACTATTATAAGGGCGCTGAATATTCCACGTAGCTAACCATACAAACTCTTGCAGCCATATCGATCTACTACAGCAGAGGCTTCGGCGGGTGGGTATCTGCCCGATCCAGAGCGACTCGGAACTGGGGGGCGCCGTGGAGAGCACTCGGGCCTTCGCCCTGTGCTGCAGTGCCGCTGACCATACTGTGGACAACAGCTATTGGAGCTCATGTGGCAATGCTGGCGTTCTGTATCAGGTCACTCATGAATATTGGGTAAGTGTGAAAGCAATAGAAGTATTTTTGTGGTGAGGTAAAGTATATTATGTTCCGATTCACATAAGTGACAAAGGAAAGAATAAGTTAATTAAATATGAGATGACATGATGTGTTGTGAAACCACGAGTAATGGCAATTTTTTTACTAATTAAAACACAAATCGTTGCCTTTTTCCCTTCTAATGCCGGATACAGACCAACTGAACGACGGCAAGTCAAGGATACGAGTAATTTTCGCCGATGGACACTGCACGTTCGCTTTCGCTGTTATGTCCACATAAAGTGAAAGTCAGCTAATGCCGGGTACAGACCGGCAAACGCAGGCAAGCGAAGGGTACCGAGTAAACGTTCAATGTGGACGCTTTAACGAAAGCGAGCGAGAGCCAGCGAAGGCCTTCGTGCTATTTAGTGGCGTTCACTTTATGTGGACACAACAGCGCTAGCGAGCGAGCGTGTGGTGTCCATCGGTGAAAATCACTGTTCACCTTCGCTTGCCTTCGTTCGCTTGTTCTGTGCCCGGACGAACGCGAATGAAGGCCTTCTCTGGCTCTTGCTCGCTTTCGGTAAATCATCACCATTGACTGGAGTCAATCGCGATGTATCGCGTTCGCGTGGTAGCCTTCACTTGCCTTCGTTCGGTTGGTCTGTACACGGCATGAGACTCCTACACAAATGAAGTGAACCTGGTATACCACCTACTATTAGCAGAGTTGAGGTTTGCCATTCGTATCAAAGGCATCTTAGTATATTTGCAACATATGAAGGGTCAAAGGGTGGGCTAAAAGGGGGTTTTTGTTCTTCCAACCTTCTTTGAAAGATTTGAGATAAGATATCACTGCGGTGCAATATTATCTCCGTAGAGAATCTCTGACCCATCTCCGCAGGTCACCGCATTCTCTTTGACATGCTTTTAACAAGTTCTACAAGTTGTTCAAGTTATATCTGTTATGTATTGTCCTCAATTCAAAGGTATTCGTTATCATTTTTACTAGCCCATAAACCTTAAATGCTAGACATTTACCTCAAAATACACGGCTACAGCAAACGGTCTTGAAAAAGTAAGGGTAAGCACATCTAACGACTCAGAATTAACTGCAAAGTTAATTGGATCGCTTAAGGCACACGTTTATCGGTATCGTACGCATAGGACGGATCGTATTAAAAGGCTTCATACATATAGCGTACTGCGTCCACCTATCTGCAGCTTACGGATTGCCAACGATTTTTATTAGCAATCGATCAGTTTTCAATATTGACATTTATATATTTATTTATTAACTAGCTTTTACCCGCGGCTCCGCTCGCGTTAAATTCTGCTAACCCACGTCAGTCCAGTCCAGTCCAGTCCATTCCAGTCCAGTCCACTGTCCCACTGTCCCGCTGTCCCGCTGCCCCGCTGCCCCACTGCCCCGCTGCCCCGCTGCCCCACTGCCCCGCTGCCCAAGTGCCCCGCTGCCCATGTGCCCCGCTGCCCCACTATCCCACTGCCCCGCTGCCCCACTGCCCCACAGCCCCGCTGCCCCACTGCCCCGCTGCCCCACAGCCCCGCTGCCCCACTGCCCCGCTGCCCAGCTGCCCCGCTGCCTTACTGCCCCGCTACCCCACTGCCCCACTACACCTCTGCCCCGCTGCACCGCTGCACAGCTGCCCCACTGCCCCGCTACCCTACTGCCCCACTGCCCCGTTGCCCCGCTACCCCACTGCCCCGCTGCCCCGCTGCCCGACTGCCCCGCTAACCCGCTGCACCACTGCCCCGCTGCCCCGATACAACACTGCCCCACTGCCCCGCTGCCCCACTATCCCGCTGCCCCACTATCCCACTGCCCCAATGCCTTCCCCGCAGCCCGCCACTGCCACGCTGCCCCGCTACCCCACTGCCCCACTGACACGCTACCCCACTGCCCCACTGCCTCGCTGCCCCACTATCCCACTGCCCCGCTGCCCCGCTACCCCACTGCACCGCTGCCCCACTGCCCCGCTGCCCCACTGTCCCGCTGCCCCACTGCTCCGCTGCCCCACTGTCCCACTGCTCCGCTGCACCGGAAACCCACTGCCCCGCTGCCCCGCTGCCCCGCCGCCCCACTACCCCACTGCCCCGCTGCCCCACCGCCCCGCTGCCCCACTACCACACTGCCCCGCAGCCACGCTACCCCACTGCCCCACAGCCTGCCCCGCTACCACACTGCCCCGCTGCCCCACTATCCCAGTGCCCCGCTGCCCCGCTACCCCACTGCCCCGCTGCCCCACTATCCCACTGCCCCACAGCCTGCTCCACTGCCCCACAGCCCCGCTTCCCCACGGCCCCGCTGCCCCAATGTCCCGCCGCCCCACTGCCCCGCTGCCCCACTGCCCCGCTGCCCCACTGTCCCACTGCCCCGCTGCTCCGGTAACCCACTGCCCCGCTGCCCAGCTGCCGCGCTGCCCCGCTACCCCACGGCCACACTGCCCCGCTGTCCCACTATCCCACTGCCCCGCTACCCTGCCCCGCTGGCACGCTACCCCACTGCCCAACAGCCTGCCCCGCTTCCGCACTGCCCCGCTGTGCCGCTGCCCCAATGCCCCGCTGCCCCAATGCCCCGCTGCCCCACTGCCCAGCTGCCCCACTATCCCTCTGCACCACTGCCCCGCTGCCACACTGTCCCACTGCCCCGCTGCACCCGTAACCCACTGCCCCGCTGCCCAGCTGCCCCACTGTCCCACTGCCCCTCTGCCCCGCTGTCTTACTGCCCCGCTGCACCGGTAACCCACTGCCCCGCTGCCCAGATGCCCCGCTGCCCCGCTACCTCACTGCCCCGCTGCCCCACTGCCCCGCTGCCCCACTGTCCCACTGCCCCGCTACCCCACTGCCCCACAGCTTGCCACGCTGCCCCACTGCCCCGCTGCCCCACAGCCCCGCTAACCCAAAGCCCCGCTGCCCCACTGCCCCGCTGCCCCACTATCCCACTGCCCCACTGCCCAGATGCCCCGGTAACACACTGCCCAGCTGCCCCGCTGCCCCACTGCCCCGCTGCCACAGTAACCCACTGCCCCGCTGCCCCGTTGCCCCGCTACCCCACTGCCCCGCTGCCCCACTATCCCACTGCCCCGCTGCCCCAATCCCCTACTGCCCCGCTGCCCCGCTACCCCACTGCCCCGCTGCCCCACTGTCCCGCTGCCCCACTGTCCCGCTGCCCCAATGACCCGCTGACCCAAGGCCCCGCTGCCCCACAATCCCACTGCCCCACTGCCCCGCTGCACCGGTAACCTGCTGCCCAGCTGCCCCGCTCCCCACTGCCCCGCTATCCCACTGCCCCACTGCCCCGCTGCCCCAGTAACCCACTGCCCCGCTGCCCCACTGCCCCGCTGCCCAGCTGCCCCGTTGCCCCCCTGCCCCGCTGCCCCACTCCCCTACTGCCCCGCTGCCCCGCTACCCCACCGCCCCTTTGCCCCGCTGCCCCACAGCCCCGCTACCCCACAGCCCCGCTACCCACTATACCACTGCCCCGCTGCCCCGGTACCCACTGCCCCGCTGGCACGCTGCCCCGCTGCCCCACAGCCTCGCTGCCCCGCTTCCCCGCCCCGCCGCCCCGCTGCCTCGCTGCCCCACAACCCCACTGCCCCGCTACCCCACTGCCCCACTGCTCCACTGGCCCACTGCCCCGCTGCCCCGCTACCACGCTGCCCCACTGCCCCACTGCCCCACTGACCCACCGTCCCACCGTCCCACTGCCACTGTCCTACTGTCCCACTGTCCCACTGTCCCACTATCCCACTGTCCCACTATCTCACTATATCACTATCGTCCCGTCCCATGTCCCATCCTATGTCCAGTCCCATGTGCCGTCTCACTGTCCTGTCCCATGTCCCGTCTCATGTCCCGTCCCATTTCGCGTCCCATGTTCCGTCCCCTATCCCGTCCACTGTCCCGTCCCCAGTCCCATCCCCTGTCCCGTCCCCAGTCCCATCCCCTGTCCACTCCACTCCACTCCACTCCATCGTACATTACTATCCGCTCGTGCAAATGCATAGAAGCTTCGATCTGTCGGGTGAGTACGCAACCCACGAATTAATTTTTTTCTTGTTTTCTTTCTTTCTTTCTTTCTCAAAACCCATACCAGTTTTTAAGTCAGATCATCAACTTTCAAACAAAAAAAAAATCATCAAAATCGGTCCAGTAGTTTTAGCGTGATGCTGGAACAAACAAACAAACAAACAGACGCTAGACGTTTACAATTTTATAATAGTTAAGATTCACACAGTAATATAAAACCTTACAAACAACACCCAACATATGCTTGGGGGAGGCCTGTTTTCAGCAGTGGAAGTCTTTCGGCTGAAATGATGATGATGATGTATATTAAACCTTAGGATTACACAAATACAATTCATGACAGGGATTTTTGGTTTTACGGATCGCAACTGGCATCTTTGCTAGATTACGAAGTAACCTGTGTTAATGATACCGGGATACATTCGGATGCGGATGACGTCATCCACATTTTTGTATTCAATCCAATCCGTCCGATTCGTACGATACATAAGTGGACGCGTGCCTTTAAGTAACACGGTCTGTTTCTCAACGGTCGGTGACGTCTTCCCAAGACGTATAGTGGAAGGTAAATTCGATACCACAAGCAGAGTTCACGGTAACAATTCTATTACAATTTTATTTTTTTCAATGCAATGTTAATTTTTATATTAAATACGAAATGAAGTGTTATTTAGTAACTATTATATAAAATATTATAATGAACGAAAATTTTATGTTAACTTCTGATAAAGTTAAGTCTGAGTAAGTTAAGAATTATGTTAATTTAAAAAAAAATGACTTGTAACAATTGTTATCAATAAATACAATACAATACAATACAATACAATAACTTAGCAGCTAAAGCATTGTTGTCACCAACCAGACGTCCCAGGTTCGAATCCTGCACGTGAGTGAATTTTTCTTTCCACAATGTATATGTTTATCGCCCGTATGTTTACCTAAATTCATTAACGGCAAAAATTAATATCCAATCTAGGTATCCATAATTTGCCCTACTAGAAATAGGAATTTGACATAAGCTCCATACAAAATATTTCAAATTTCCATCTCTAATAGAGTAAGTAGGTAAATCGTAGATAGATTGGATATTAATTTTGGCCGTAAAATAATAACTATCTGACTGCGAGACTACGCCCAATCTAAACCACTGGGTGGAACTTGAAACTGCACACAGAGATTTATAACAAAATATTCCTAGTAAGGATTTATTAAAATTCAGCCTCGAAAGAGATGGAATGGGGAATTTAAAGTTCACGTGAACGAAGTCACGGACGGAAGTTAGCAACGCGCGAATATGCAAATAAATGATTAACTTCATTCATCGGCCTTCTCATGTTAGTAAAATTGCTTCTCACATTCAAACCTATTTGAATTAAAATGAATTTGAATCTAAAACCACTCCCAGCGAACATAACAAAATCTAATTTTGGCAAAATCTAATTTACTAATTACTGTGCCTGTGTTACTACACAGTCCTAAAATATACGTTTGCCTTTCATACCACTTAGTCGTTATAATTATGTCTACAAAATTCGACGAAAGCGTACCTACAAATCACAAATGTTACTTTGACCTTATTTTAGCACTTTGATGTATAAAGGTACGTAGTACCTACCTACTGTGTTAACGTTTATGTTGTTTTTAATTGTTGTTATTTCAGTATTTATTTTGTTAACTCTCGCTCTCGTACCATCAGCTTCCTTCCTTTCCTTCATTTAATTTAACTGTGTAATAAAATTGGTTCTTATTGCTTCCAATATTTTCTATTTAACTTACACGCCTACTTATTGTCACTTTAACTTTCTTTGCACACCTTACCTATTTTGAAGCCATATTTAGTACAACCACGATAGATCTGAGCAAACCGTAATGATCATCTTGTCTGATCGTGACGTATCACAAACACAAAGGATGAGCAGACAGCAAATACATATGACTACCTCCATTTCACACAGCCTATAGCGCGTTCCGGAGTGGCGACCGCGTACTGGAAGGCGCAGCGTGGGTAGGCCCCCCACAAGGTGGACCGACGACCTGGTGAAGGTCGCGGGAATCCGCTGGATGCGGAAGGCACAGGACCGGTCGTTGTGGCGATGTTTGGGGGAGGCCTATGTCCAGCAGTGGACGTCTTTCGGCTGAAATGATGATGATGATGATGATAGCGCGTTCCATCCTATAATCTAGTTTTCACACATATTTCGATGTCCTCCTGTTTGTATCAGATCGAAATTCTTGTTAAACGCTCTCGGCGTTGACAGCAAAATTCATGCAAATAAATAAATAAATAATACTTTTTAGGACATTTTACTTATAAAAAATTGTTAGTCTGTTTAAATTGTAGAAAGCTTTAACTACATAATTCTCATGTTTAACCCTTATGTTGAAGGTTCAGAACAAATGAAACATGAATTACAGAAAGTCCTACCTACATGCCTAACATTGGCTAACATTAAACATTTAACTTAAAGTTTGTTGTAGACCAACCCAAAGGAATTGTAGTTGCTACCCTGCCTTCGTGTTATGAGTATTGAAATTATGATTTAATTTTAATGAAGTTGGAGATCTTGTTTTGTAGTAATACCTTCCATACGCTAGAATTTGCAAATTCTACAAATATTTAGAGATTTTGTAGTCATTATGCAACCGTGGCACAGCTGCGGTGACCTTTGGGCCTGTGATGTGACTTGAATTTTAATGACCGCCACTTTTAATGAAAATTCCACAATCCAAATCATTTTTGGCATGTCTTTGTTACAGGAGAATAAAGTCTTCTGTAATTTCCTTTACATCTTTTTATAGGACAATAAGACCCTTGACAGGACCATTCTGTATTCCGTTGGCTGGTTGAGACTGTTATTCAATAAGAGGGTCAGTGTTGTTTTTATAGAAGATATATGATTGTATTTTTAGTAATGTATTGGTAGTAGTATTTTTTAACAAACTTAAAAGCCTGAAAATATATTCGAAATGTAGTCAACGATGTTCTTTGTTTTTGTGAAACAAATGTAAAAGAGCATTCTAGGTACTTTGCTCTTTTCGAAACTGGAGCCTTGGTATTCTTATTAAACACTAACACGTGACAAAACCTCTGTTTTTAAAATATAAATGCCAAGTCAGCTCGTTAACAGTAAATGTTAAACTAAAGTCTTGATAGACCTCTTCAATGAACAGTTGCAGAACATTGTCTTAATTAGCAAGCTGTGTCCAGAAACTAGCAGTCTCATAATATGATCCCATTCATCAGTCACCTTTCACGATACCCACGATAGTGTCGGTGTTTGGCAATATTTTAATTCACATTGCTAAATTCCATTAGCACTTAGGCTTTGAAAGTCACGAATACAAAATGATGCTCAGTGCTCACCATATAAAATTCGATGAGGGCAATGTGTTGCAATCTATTTTAACACCACAGATGTTTAATTCATTCAAATATTAATTATTTTGAGGATATGTTTTGTTTACAGAACTTACTTATGTCAAGAAAGTGGTTGCCTAGCAACTAAACAGTTTCACTCTTCTTTTTCTGCAGATGTTAAGGTGCTAAATAGAGATTGGCTACCTTTAATAGTGATGCCAACATATTTTTTCACAAAACCATAGACTTACAAGGGATTGGTCAAAAATATGAAGTCAACCGGAGTATCATAGCCGCTCACGTTATTATTGTGTTGATTTAACACTTTAAAATTAAAATTATTTACTGTACTATCCGCATTAAGTACGATGAATAGTAAGTGATAAAAAAACGCATGAAATTGTAGTATATTTTTTATCTTTGTAACAGATTGCGGCTATTCCTAGCGATGTCCTTTCATTTCTTCACTGCTAGGCATGGACTTTTTTCTCAGAATGATTAGGATTTAGAATTAATTCACCACATTCAATAGTACAGGTTTCCAAACACAAAAATGGTACACCTCTAACCAAATAGCCAACCACTAGCAATGTTTCGGGAATTAATAAAACAAAGATTAATTTCAGATGTGGCAGCACAACCTGTATCGGAGTGGCCTGTGCTCAGCTGACTCTGTCCATCACGACCCTGGCTGCCGCAGTCTTCATGTTTCAACTGGACTTGAGATTCGATGCGTCCCTGTCGCCGCCTCCGAGGCAATCGGACGCGCAAATATGCACTGCTGTGTCGATGGTATGTATGTTTAAGATATTTCAATCAAGAAAATCCTCGCCCGTCTTTTTGTTCTCTCTGCTACAACCGAGTTCCTTCGCTATACCCTTCAGTTCATCACATTTACTATAGATCTAAAAC
The DNA here is from genome assembly GCA_949699075.1 of Asteroscopus sphinx. Classification (NCBI taxonomy): domain Eukaryota; kingdom Metazoa; phylum Arthropoda; class Insecta; order Lepidoptera; family Noctuidae; genus Asteroscopus; species Asteroscopus sphinx. Next base: position 23,395,074 of record OX453013.1, read on the forward strand.
CATTACTTTATTTAATACACTAAGAATACAAAATTAAATAGACAAACATACACACATCCTTTTAGTTTTTTTCCTTATTCATTTCTCTTGCTAGCTGTACCAGCTTTGTATTACTAGGAGTATTTTAATTACCTTTTCCATTTTACACTAAAAACATTTAAATGCTTTGATCAAATGAAAAAAATTTAGGTACCTACCTATTTTATGGTGAAAGATTATTCAAAGAAAAAAGTCGCAAAAATGTCTTTGGAAGATGTGTAATACTAATATAACGTAAGCTTTCGTGGAAAATACTTGGATAATGACTTGATAAAAAAATGTAAAATGTTCTTAAACACCTAATTTATCAAAGTCGACATTAGCAAACAGGAAAGGCAAACTTTGTCCTTATGCCTCATAAAAAGAAACATATTTCTATTAACAAATCAAATCATACCGGTGGAAACAACCTGTGATTCTCGAAGAGCTGGGCCAAAATGTAATTCATATTTAGGTATATGAACCAGCGTTTACCTACGTTGGCAGTGCCTAACAACTGTATAAGATTCTGTATTAAAATTAGAATGGGAACAAGCCTTAAGGTGAATGCTACAGGGTAGCCCGCTAAATACAAATTATTTTACGTTTTTTGCCAATTGTAGCTTTATTTCGCGTTGTATATCGGTCAAAATATGATTAGCGGAAATAATAACAATATGTCTACTGAATAATACTCATAAAAAATATTAACCCAGCTCCATAAGCTGTTCAAGCTCGATAATATTAATTTACGATCAAATTATCGATTTTCGAACTTTTACAGCTTATAGAGCTAGGTTAATATTTTTTATGAGTATTATTCAGTAGATATATTGTTATTATTTCCGCTAATCACATTTTGACCGATATAAAACGCGAAATAAAGCTACAATTTGCAAAAAACGCCAACAATTTTGAATTTCGCGGGCTACACTGTAGCATTCACCTTAAAGGCGTTACTTAATTATTATTGAACACAATTTTAATTTTAAAAAAAAAATATATAATGGTAAAGACTCTTTATTTTTGACCTGACAACGTTTTATACACCAATAAAAACAAAATGGATTTTTTACTTAAAATTAATACTTAACGAAATAAAAAGTCTAGATTATGAGAGAAGTCAACTTCAATTAGTTGATAGGAGACTTGGTCATTCGAAATATCCCTCTGGGTATTAAATTACTAGGCTTCGCGACAGTTAATTGAGCGGATTGCTCTAAAAGTACTAGGTTGACATGAAAACAGAGATTTCACATTTTGGTCGCAAATAAATCATTTCTTGTGGAATAAAATATTTATTCTGTGGAGCAAGCGAGTCATACCCTAACGCTACGTGAATCACGACGTAAGAGAAATTGTATATTTAATATTGACTGACATTGAATATTTTCCTGACTATTTTATTTAGATTGAGAAATAGAATTTCACGAATTCTCAGGCGATATTTGTGTTTAAAAGATTCTGCTTTTTCAGATGATCTGAAGAACCTGTTTACCAATTATTTTATTATTTTTTACGCATTTACGCATGCGATGCGAAATCTGACGATTTACTAATCTATATGTCTTTGAATTAACTGCAAAGTTATTCGAGTCGGTTAAGAAACAATAATAAGATATCGCTGACGTCACCCAAAGACGTACCAAAAGTGGACGTTAATTTCGATACCACGAGCAGTGTTCACGGTAGCTTATTGGCTAAATCATAAGATTAATGCTTAATGCACTGGCGTACTGAGCCAGGAGTCGCAGGTTTGAATCCTGCTCGTGAGAGATTTTTTCTTTCCACAATTTAAACCTGCTTTAAACATTAATAATAAAATCTTATTTTATGATCAATAGATCAGAATCTTCCTAGTCTTGCACTTAGTAGAACGTCACAAAGTCAATCCCCAGAGACCAGAGAATATTCAACACATATTATAAAAGTAACAAAGTGCGAAATCTTAAATATTCCCAAAGGACCAAATGTTGCAAACATCCAGAAATTGCAATTTTTGTAAGCATCCTTTTAAAAGGAGTTTATATTTCTACTATTTTACACGGAGGAACTTTAAACTTAAATAACAATACACTTGAGTCCATTACATTCAAATACAAAACCACAGCTTTAACACATGAGAACAAAGTACTAGTAACATAAAAACTCTTCTCTCTGGAGACAGAACCAACGAAACACACACGACAAAATAGCTAAGTTAACAACTACTAACATCTATAAATGTAACAGGCAAAGAAAGTTCAGACAAGATATAACAGATATTGTCCTTCGCTCAGCCCACCAATGATCTGTAATTACCAAAGAAATAGATAGAATAGTTGTAATCACAATTTTACTTGCGATTCATGCGTGGCAACTTTCGAACAAACTACGCGTCCCATATTGACGTCATTCATTTTTAAAAATTAACTTTAATCAAATGTACTTTACAGCTTTTGTTTCTGCAGTTAGCAACAGCACAATAAGGCACTTTTGCGGGTTTTTGTTACAGTATTTACAGAAATAAGTCATAAGGCGTAATGAGAAAGGCTTTGAAATGCCCTGCACTATGGTGCAGTGTTGGCACGCGTGCCCTGCCCACTTGGCCATTCTATCTATTTCTGTGGTAATTAAAGGCATATTTTCAACCACTGTGGTCTAGTGGTTCGAGTGTCGGACTGGTGATCACGAGGTCGTGGGTTCGATTCCCACAGAAATAAATAAATATCATATCCATTGTCTAGTACCCATAATACAAGCTCTGCTTAGTTTGGGACTAGATGGTGCTGTGTAAAAAATGTCCCAAAAATATTTATTTATTTATTTTATTTTATTACCTGCATACTTATTTCTTGGCAGGGGGGCGCCCTACGCTGCGTTTGCCGATTTGCGGTCTCCACTCATGGACTCGTCTGCTCCAGCGGCCATCGGTCCTTCGACAGACATGGCCAGCCCACTGCCACTTCAGCTTACTGATTCTACAAGCTATGTCGGTCACTCCGGTTCTTCTCCGGATAATTCTCCCCTGCCAGGTGGACCGACGACCTAAAGAGCGTGGCTGGGGGGGACTGGATGCGGAAGGCAGAGGATCGAGCGTTGTGGCGCAACTTGGGAGAGGCCTATGTCCAGCAGTGGACTGCGATAGGCTGAGTTGATTGATTGATACTTATTTCTTCTGTCATCCGTACATTAGTAATAGAAACCAATGTTCAATCAGTAGCAATTAAGAACACTCCATTTATCCAAGTAAATTAGTCTTTGGAGATTACCAATTAATTAATTTCCAGGTACCTCTGACGTCAGTAGCAATCAACAGCGGTAACAGCGACGCAGCGGATCCAGGTGGTAGTCCCCAGGGCAAGGAGAAGGAACCCCCTCCTCCCGAACCCCCCACCTGATGCAGTGAAGCCGCTTAAGCGCTTGAATGGACAAACGTTTTGAGTGACTGTTGTTTCTACAGAGTTAAAGAATACTGAGTGACTTTCTTACGTACTTAAATATAAAATAGCAGCAGATAGTTTATTCTTTCTGGAGCTTTTGTTTTATTCGATTTGTGTAATTTTTTGTACGAGGACATCCTCCGTAAATACGGAGGAGGTTTTATTTTGCTGTACGAGGTTATGTATCATGATTTTAACCAAGTTTTAGAATCAATATAGTTATTGATGTTGTTTAATAGTAGTTTATGAAACTGTTGCATAACACGGGTTATTAAAACACGAGTGTGAGTTTAAAAACCGAGCCGTAGGCGAGGTTTTTAATAGTATCACACGAGTGTTTTAATACTTAGTTATGTCAGTTTCATACACTATTTTATATAAACTCATACAATTTTAAATAAAATACCAAAGTCAAAATCTTGGTAACATTGTTGTAGTTTTTCTTGATTTTTCTCGTAAAAGATTGTTCGTCATTTACGTTGCTGCATCCAGAAATTCAGGCGGGGTCATATTCTCCGCAGTTCAGTATCACTGCTGTAGTCCAATATTTTTGCCCAGAATAAAACTTTAGACATACAAAACCATAATAATAACGTAAACAATTACAATAAATTTACAAGTAACGATGACCAAATCCAGTAGGCCATGGCGCGCGGCCGCGCACGCGCCCCGCGCGCTTACTACACAGATAATAAAATATAGTCTGGCGAAAACATTATAATTGGAACTAATTTTCTATCCTTGTCAGGATTCCGTCAATCTCTGTTTTATCATACAAAAAATATGCCTTTAAACACTTAAATATAATTAAAAGCAATATGAAAATCCAAAGTTCTGCCTAAAACGCGATTTTAAACGATAAAATTTTGCAATGTATGACTAGTGGCGCCACCCTGAATTTTGTGTACTCATTGGTGACAAACTGTACGACTGCTAAAAAAAAGGTTTGAAAACTCCTTGGTAGGATCGAAGTGGCATTAAAAACTCCTTAGTTGGGCTGAAGTGTGCGGGTATGGAAAAAAAAAAAATTACCGCATTGTTTTGTTCAGCAAACTGTATCGTAATGAAACTTTTTAAATTCTGTACAGTTGCATGTGAGTAAAGCATGTCATTATGACATTACATTCGAGTTTATAATTCGAATTTTACACGAATTTTACGATATGAGTGTAGATATATTTTTCTGATAGGAAAATCCTCGATTATCATAGAGAATTAAGTTTCAAATTATTTCGATTTAAGAATGATTTTCCTAATCTAACGGAAGTTTTTAATTGGATATAACGTCCCTTTTTATAAGAGTTCCGTACCCAAAGGGCACCAAACGGGACCCTATTACTCTCGCCACGCTGTCCGTCCGACCGTCTGTATGTCACAGGGCTGTATCTTTTGAACGGTAATAGGTAGCAGGTTGAAATTTTCTATCAGGACAAATCACATGAGACTTTCCATCTTCATGTCTCAGTTTGGCGAACCGACTTGCGGTACCATTTAGGTAACAGCCTAGGTGGTATTAAAGTTGTTATGGGCAAAGGTAACCGCTTAACATCAGGTGGGCCTTTAGCTCGTTTCGCCATCCTATACAATAAAAATAAAAATACAAAAAATAAGTCTACAAGAAACCTCGAAAAACATGCATTTTTTTCACAATTTTTTTTCACCGTTTTTGTTCCTGCTCTATTTTCAAAACGGTAATACATACCAGCGTCAAACTTGGTCTGATTATAGTGCACACTATTTAGTTTAGCAAAAAATACAAAAAATAGGGCAAACAGACATATGTGGTGGTACCTGAGTAAGAAAGAGATGCATATTTCGCGAACGGTGCGTTGATGTATTTTGATGAACTCTCGTAAATTAAATCAGTTTTTATGGGGATCAAGTCGATGGTTGGTACGGAACCGCGTGAGTCCGACTCATACTTCGCTGTTTTTTTTCATTCCCTTAGGCATAATTTTGTTCAGAAGGAATTTTTGTCATGCAAAGCGTTTTGTAATTCCGGCTTGTTGTCCTGCAAATAATAAAAAGAAATTCTAAGATCTTTGTGAAAGATGTTCCTTCGTTAATTTAGGAGGATTATTTCGTTTTTCTTTTAATAAAAATTCTGCTATTACCCAGATCTGTTATAAAAACTTTCTTTTTTCTTTGTTCTTTTCTATATTTTATTTATTCCTATTTTGTCTTCTGAATCTATGTAGGTCATATAATACCAACATTTATTATTCTGAGATACGCAAATCGCAAACACAAATATATTTCTTCGGAATGTTATCATTTAAATCAACGAAGCTAATGGGATCTCTCGAGACTTCGACTTTTGCCCCAAATCCAAATATTGTGTTCTGTAAGGAATTGTACAGAATTTATTCAAGATATTTAATGTTAATATGAGATCTAACAACACATTTATACAGCCTGACTGGTTGAACGAGGGACTTATTGAAGGAGGGTGTTGAGTACTGGTATGGTTATATAAATACTCCTATGACGAATTGGAAAGTCTTCTGCAGACCATCATAGCAGCTTAGGTGATGGCCTCTGTTGTCCCTACGCCGTTATCACGTTAGTATGGCAACACATCATGCATCCTTATCACTTCCAGCACATAGATACACATGATTAACATGTACTCACATTCAGAATAATCAGTCACGTCCAACTCACCCCCACCATCATACACACTCACATTTACACATCCCCAATCAAGCGACAACACAATCCACGACACAAAATACAACACACAAACTACTCCATAATCATAATCAACACACTCCATAATCACACAAACTCTAAAAACACAAGCTTAGTGTACAAGTTGTACAACCCATGTATTTTGTTAATGTATTAATTATTCTCTAATAAGTTCACCATTATATTTTTCTTTTTGTTTTGTAATACTAATGACCAGCGGCAGCCTTATACTGTACCAATAATTGGGAAGGAACTAACTCCTGAAACACAGGGATAACCTAATTTTGGAGTTAGGGACTTATTTAAATTGTTACGTGGAATTCAATAAAGTATTTATTATTATTATTACTTATTTCTCATTCTAACCATGCATAAAAAATGGTACCTAAATTTTTTAAATATTTTTCCAATCGTTTTCATCTGATGTTGATGATGTTTCTGGTTTCTGGTACTGTGGACAACTTGCAGCGCTAACAAATTGAAGTTTCATGCAGTAAGGTGACGCACCTAGCATGGCAACGTCCATCAGTCACTATTTCCACCCTCTCCACCTTTTGTACTTTTGCCAGCAAACCCTTATGCAGTCAGAGCATGTGTGAGCAATTTTACTCTTGTACGCGTAATCTGTCGTGTTTTTTTTTTTAATTTTTTGAAGTAAAGCTTCTTTAGGCACGCTTGACTTGGGAGTAAGCTGGTGAATGCGTTACGAAAAGTGAGGCGAACGGAGGGGGTAGTGCGGGACGAGGGGAACGAGGCGCGCGCGACGGCCGGCCACGACACAGCGCCGGTAGATGTACGCGCGCCGCGCCGCCATTCCTTTGTTCTCATTGAAATAGTACTGTGGGACATATAAGTTAGTGAATTTTAAGTTTTGTGCTCTAAAACACACTCGTTTTTTTTTCATTATGTGTACATATACACATTCTACCATTTTTTTTCATATTCTTGAACATATCTCTCGTTCATCCAGTCACCCTGTAGATACTTTTAGCTCACAAAAATGTACTGTATTTTTTGTACCTACATACATATCTGTAATATATTCTAATGATCCCTTTTCCTGAGGAAGGGTCTGGATTTCTAGATTCCAACTGTGATTGGCACTTCTTTATTTTTATAGTTTCTTTTTATACTCGTACACCGACCTTTTTGAACTTAAATTCACCTTCACAAGGCCGTCCTGTTATTGCCACTTTTATATAAATTAATTCTTGTCATTTGAGTGACATGTTTATGCAAATCATTCGTTTATAGCATTATGGGGAAGCTTTTATGTGATATTTATGTTTCAATTGTTATTTAGAAAATAGCTTTAATTTTATATTCAGTGTTAGTTTAATTTAGCTAAGTGCTAACTACATAGTGTGTGCCATCAATTTCGCAAATAACTTTCAGTGTAGGAAAGGTGCGGTCTCACCTCTATTTTAATTAAATGCAATTCTCTAGCTACTGTCCCATTTACTTATGTAAATGGTTGATAACGACTATTTCGCAGTTGGCGACTATGGAATTTGACAATATGTATGCTAATTCGTACCCTTAAATAAGTTTTCGGGATCCAAGGCACTACGTCAAACCCAGAAGGAAGTATTTTAATTTATGCTCTAGCCTATACCCGCGACTTCGCCCGCGTGAATGTCGTTTATCGCGCATCCGTCGGAAACTGTTCATCTTCCCGGGATAAAAAGTAGCTTATTTGTTAATCCAGGTTGTTCTATCTGTATGCCAAATTTTCTTTAAAATCAGTCCAGCCGCTCTTGAGTTATAAATGATGTAACTTACCCGGCTTTGTTTTATATATATATTTTTTTTTTTTTGTGTAACATTACATAACATCACGCCTGTATTTCCCCGAAGGGGTAGGCAGAGGTGTATAGTACAGTCACATTTCGCCAGTTATGTAATAGTCCCATGTAATAGGGGGCAAGTCTATTGCCATTGACCGGGCACAAATCCAGACTCCGGGCTGCTACTGAGAATGTCCTAATGAAAAAACCCAATAACACTTTGCCCGACCCGGGAATCGAACCCGTGACCCCACGCTCAGAAGTCGCGCTTGCAACCACTAGACCAACGAGGCAGTCTATGAGTCTAACTATGAACTATTAAGATATTACATTATAGAAACATACTGTTTAAATAAATGAATATTTTTGTCATGTTCATACTGGCTGAACTCTTATTCAACGCCACCCCTTTAAGACGCGGTAGATGGTCCCATTTGCAACAAATAAGCATCCATACAACCTAGCCAAAATTCCATAGAATTCGAAAAAAATACAATTTTTATAGTTTTTTTTGAAAACTCCGAGAATTCTCTAAAACAATAGTTATCACTAATTTAATTAATTGAACGGCTTTAATTTCCATAATTAACTTATTGCTGGTATTTTAACGAAGTTTTTGACGTATTTTCATGTTCAAAATTAACAAAAAGTATTTTTTTTTTATTAAATTAAATTAGGCAAACTTTCCGGTGAACCACCACTAAGGCTAAAATTGGTTGCGCTCAGTAATCGATGTCAGCCGTAGGTACATGTAATGTAGCAGGATTCGTTCAAGGGACTTTGTCGACAAAATGTATCACTGGGAAGGATCGTTACTTTACCTATAGGTAAGGTCGACCGCACGTCGGTGGTAACACTTTGACATTAGCAGCATCTTTATTTCGTAAGCAGTAAGGGCGATTTTTGAATTGAAGTGTTACCACTGTCATGCTGTCGACTGTACCTCGAATAAGAGTTCACCTGCATACTGGATTTTTTTTACCGTCCGAAAAAAACAGGGTGTCCAGTTACTGTAATAGAATAGACCTATAAAAAAATCTAAGAATAAGTAAAAAATATATACATTTTATCTACGGAAGTTGACTTCAAAGTATGAAACAGCTTTTTTTCTCCCATTTTTTGTTTTTTTTTTTGTTTTTTTTGTAAAAAAGGTCACTTGTATATTAGCTGGTTTTACTGGGTCATTCTATATAATCTGTACCTACTCAATGATTTCAATAAAAGTAGTTTTAAGGTTTAAACAACACTGTATGAAAATCCATCTTCGACCAATTTGTATAAACTGTATGCTAGATATATGCAAAAACTGAATTGAATTCGATATCCAGCCGTCCATTCCCCAAACATTTAAGTTAATTCTAAAAAGTTTTTCTATTTGTTTTTTTTTCTGCAACAGACACTGCAAAACTTTAAGCGGTACCTAAAATGTGTACGGTATTTGTACCGTTTGACCGTTGACCATTGACCGTAGCTTTATATAGAGCAATATCGTATTAATTGAATCATTACATACTTTTCCTTTTTACTTCACATGCATTTAACAATGCTTGAAGGTTAGAAAGTGCAAACTTTTCTCGTTGAACTTTTATCTAGCTACATTTTATAACTTAGGCCCAACAGACGGTTGCGGTTTTTTTGCGGTGTTATCAATAAAATTTAAGCAATTTTTTTCCCGCGGCTGAATTGAGAAACTCTATTGACTACATTTCCCGCCCACCGCCGCTTTTTTTGTAATTTAATAAGGAATCATAATTCTGCACGATAAAAGTCATCGGGTCGTGCAATGTCGTATACTGTATGCCATAATGAACTTATAATACATCAGTACAACAGTAAATAAGTAACAATGCAACAGTAATTTAAATATGAGTTTTACACATTATTATATGTCACGGGATATTTACCATGTAAATCTCGTGACATAGGTACAATGATACCTATAAGTAATTAAATAATATACCATAAATAAATATTAATACGCCAAGAGGCCTATGTCCAGCAGTGGACTGCGATAGGCTGAGTTGATTGAAACATTAATACGTTGGTACCCAATAAAAAACTATCTGTTTATTGTATAAGAAATAATAGAATTTTCACAAAAACTTCCCATAAATTTTATTGATATAAACAAATAAGTAACAAGAAAGAAAATTCTAGATTAATATAAAAATTGGTCCTTTTGTACTCGAAAGTCAAGAAGCTTTTATTGTGATAAGTAATTTGTGTAAATACCTAGTCAAATTTATATTTTCGCGGTATTAATATAAGGCTGCGATTGCATTGCAGCATCATTCAGAAGCTACTTATGTACGTTTTTTTTTTTTTTGTGAATCATGTAAATTAATTGGCAATTAATCAATCTGCCAAACGCCATGATTTGTTTTCGCCTACAACATCGCTTTCGCTTAATAATGTGACCGTAGCCTTATATTAATTTAAAATATTATGTATATAAATGCTATTTTACAATGTTTTTTATGTAAAATATAATTATGTAATTACATTATGTATTAGGTAAATAGTTACATTCAAAACCTAGCTTAAAGCGGTTACCGATTATTTTTCTACATTATATTTATTTATGTAATAAATATTAATATTGGATAAGTCTATAAACACCAAAAGTGTAAATATTCTTACATACTAAGTATAATACCTAAATAAAATGAATACTTCAATACGATAACTTGTTTTTCATTTCACCCACAAACATAGCCAAACTGAAAGTTTGATCAAGTGTTTTAAATATACACTTATAATTATTTAGCCAAGCCAAGTTTAATCGTTGCTGCCATTAAAGAGCAGAAATAAATACGTATGCATTTCAGTTTGTTTGGATAACAAGAACTGTTTTCGGCCATAGCCCCAGGCAGGCCCAGAAGAAGATGGCGGGATGAACTTGACTCCTATTTAAGGATTGGCCCCAGACGGCAAAAGACAGGGACAAGTGGAAAAAGGGAAGGAAGGCTTTTGCCCTACAGTGGGACACTACAGGCTGATAATAATATAGCACATAAACAGCCCATTATTGTTCCACTGCTGGGCATGGGCCACTTCTCAAAATTATAAGAATTCAGACATTTGACGACGTCTGGTCTAGTGGTTCGAGTGTCGGACTGTTAATCACGAGGTCGTGGGTTCGATTCCCACAGGACACAAATATTTATGTCTGTATGTAGTATGTATAAGTATGTATTTACATTGTCTAGTACCCATAGCACAAGATTTGCTTAGTTTGGAACTACATGGTGCTGTGTAAATACTAAATATGTCCTAATTTTTATTTTTATAATTATTTATTAGTCCACAACGCTGGCCTAGTGCGGGTTGGCGGACTACACACACCATTGAGAACTGTATGGAGCACTCTCAGGTGTGCAGGTTTCCTCACGATGTTTTCCTTCAACGTTAAAGCAAGTGATAATCAAATTCTGATCTGCACATAAATCTGAAAAGTCAGAGATGCGGTCTGGGTTCGAACTCAGACCCTCCTGCATGGAAGGCAAGCATTCAACCTAGTAGGCTACAAAATATTAGTCACTAATTACAGCCTATAAATGTTCAACGTCTTCTGCTGCAAGATGAAAACAGGCTAAAAACAAAACTATTCTAAGCACATGAGGCTTGAACCACGGACGAATAAAAAAGACAGACGGAATCTCGCTAAAAAAAGATTGAAGCACTTATTTTTTTCTAAACCCACTATAATTTTGACAGCATTTTAACACACCAGACGACATATTCTTATTTTATTTGTGACAATACGATAACGAATACCGTCACACGAGATTTGTTGCGTAATCGCGGCTGTTTGTACTATATACAACATGTAACAAAGACCCTGTCGTTCCTGTGAGTTACGTTAACAGAATCGATATTCATACGTAAGGACACAACTCATTTGGAAAAACTATTCAATAAAAATTATAAAATTAAGTATTAAATCATTACTAAAAATGATTATAACACTTTCAATTTACAATTAATAATGATTTAACATTAAATTATTTTTCATTTATCATACTCGGAAAGTAGTGTTTGTTTGATCTGAGTATCGGGTGGAAGACGCTGCTTCACTCCCTAGGGCGGCAAAGACTCATAGAAATTGCTGAGTGAGTGAGTTTTGAGTGATATAATCACTTTCAATTAATAATAATAAATAAATAATCAGTTTATTCTCTCTTCACAATAGTTTTTAAAGTACTAGGTTTAGCTAATGTGGCAAAATTATAAAAACCAACTTTGTGAGAGACTGGTACCTGAAGTAGGTTTTTATTTAAAACCTGTATTACAGGTCACCAGGGCCCTTCCGCATCTAGCGTTGTATAATTTGGCCTTATACAGACATTTTCATTAGGTGAAAGAGCTTTACTTATCAGATAAAACAATTAAAGAACACGGAAATACCAAATTATATGTGGGGAGTGTGGGTGTGTTTGTGTTTGATTTGTGTGGGTCAGTGTAAGTGTGAATGTAAATGTGTGCATGGGTCTAGAATGTGTGAGTAAGCTGTGCGTATCGAGTATAACGAAAGAAGGGAGCCAAGGAGGAATTATAGTAGATGCTGATAGTCTACGCGAGAGGAATCAAAAGACTCTCGGTTTGTTCGTAGTCTAAGTTTTCACAATTAATAATGATTTAATATTTATTTTTATTATTTTTATTAGAGTTTTTCCAAATGAGTTGAGTCCTTACGCATGAATATTGATTTCGATAACGTAGCTCACAGGAACAACAGTTTTTTTGTTACATATTGTATAAACCATAATAAGAACAAGTCCTCCGTTTCCAGTCTTCATTTTAGTAATCACAATTTTATCTGGTCCTAATAATGGTGCGGGTGCGACATCATATTGCCGAATATTGGGTATAATTATATACGTGTAGTATAATAATAATAATATTATAAGACATGTCAACATGTGTAACATGCAGTCGTAAAATCAAAATCATAATGGTTATTAGTATTAAGTAATTAAAATTACAACACGAAGTTATTTGAGGTTTGAGATAACTTTATTTGAAATTCAATTTAGTTTGTATGTGGCTCGAAGGACCAAAAAAATACAGGTGATGTTCGCACCATACGTCTTTTACTGTTATTTTCATCATCATCATCATTTCAGCCGAAAAACGTCTACTGCTGGACTTAGGCCTTCCCCAAGCATGTTGGGGGGATATTCCATAATTGCCATGCTCGGCAGGCGGGTTGGCGATCGCAGTTGGTTGGTAAAATACTCAGAGAACGCTGCTGCCAATCCCTTAGTCGCCTTTTACGACACCCATGAGAAGAGATAGGGTGGTGTAATTCTTTATGTCCGGCACCACACGGAACGTTAACTGTTATTTTACTGTTTTTTAATTGCTTTTGTTTGACGCGACAACTTTTTTTCTCGTAGGGAAATCCTCATGGATGAACTCCATCCGAGGTAGGCGGAGCCAGTGTCAGATTCTTACTGACTAACAATGTACACCACCAGGGTGTTCCTCAACAACCTTTGGGTGGGAGCGTGGGATAAACTAAAATCGTGCGCCATCATCACGGGTCTTGACTAGTCGTTGACCATCCTTAACAATTTCTGGCGTACTCACTTCCAATCACTGGTTTTCTGTGTTTCTTTTTTTAGGGTTCCGTACCCGAAGGGTGCCAAACGGGACCCTATTACTCTCGCTACGCTGTCCGTCCGTCCGTCCTTCCGTCCGTCCGTCCATCCGTCCGTCTGTCTGTCACAGGGCTGTATCTTTTGAACGGTAACAGGTAACTGGTTGAAATTTTCTCAGAATATGTGTTGCTATGAGGTGTATCACGACAAATACTAAAAACAAAAAAATAGTCTAAAACCAAAGGGGGTCCCCATACAAGAAACCTCAAAAAACATGCATTTTTTTCAACGTTTTTGTTCCTGCTGTATCTTCAAAACGGTAATATATACCAGCGTCAAACTTGGTCAGATTATAGTGCATATTATGTAGTTTAGCAACAAATACTAAAAATAAGACAAACAGACATATGTGTTGGTACCTGCGTAAGAAAGACATGCAAAAATTCATATTTCGCGCACTGTACGTTGATGTCTTTTGATAAACTCTCGTAAATTAAATCAGTTTTTATGGGGCATCAGGTCGTTGAGAGGTACGGAACCCTTACTGCGCGAGTCCGACTCGCACTTGGCTGGTTTTTATATTATGGGATGGCGAAACGAGCTAATGGCACACCTAATGTTAAGCGTTACCTTTTCCCATAACAACTGCAATAGCCTGCTGCGTAAATGTTACTGGTAGTTATTGTTGGATTGTTCTTTGAATGAAAGAGTATAATAAAAATATCTATAGATTTACAGACTTGTAAATATATTCAGAACCAGAAAAACCAAGTGATTGACAGATGATATTAAAAAGCGAAGACTAACACTTCATAAAAGATCTATCACAAAAGTGGCCAGTGTTGTCTATAAAGGTCTATACAGCAATACACAACACCCTCCCACAACACAGGCACCTTTAAATCTTGCTTACAGAAGCCCAAGCAGCTCGGTAAAGCCTTCGTGTTTGATACTGCCCAAAGGCTTTGTAAAAATATCTGCTACCATTTCACCCGTAGGCAAATAGACCAGCTCAAAGCCAAAAACATCAATAATCTGTCTTACATAATGGTAGCGTACACTAATGTGTTTTGTACGCCTGTGGTGTATTGGGTTCCCTGCCAGTTTTATTGCGGACTGGTTGTCACACGACATAATAACATGGCACGGAAACTCCAGTTCCCGTAGCAGCACCCTGAGGAATACCGCCTCTCTTGCAGCTTCGCTCAGGCTAATGTACTCCGCCTCGGTAGACGATAGCGCAATACAAGACTGTTTATAGCATCCCCATGAAATGATATTACCAGCGTACTTAAAAACGTAACCCGTATAAGATTTACGGTCTGAATCAGCAGCCCAGTCTGCATCTGCGTATCCTTCCAAAGCGGGGTTTACATTGTGTTTCTTAAATATTAAGGCTTTCTGCTTAGTACCCTTAAGATATCTAAGTATGCGTTTGGCATGATGCCAGTGTTCAACAGTATAGCAACTATTGAATTGACTAAGGTATGCAACAGCGAATGAAATATCGGGACGAGTAGTTACAGATAAATACATTAAACTACCTATTAATTCCTGGTACGGAAGTTTAGAATCAACATTATTCTTAGTGTTTGTAGTAGCGACACAAGAATTATAAATGTCAGTAACCATCGGAAACTTTACACACTTGCAATCGGACATACCGAAACGGTCAAGTAATTTATCAATCTTATGTTCCTGGCTAAGTTTAATGCAACCATTATCTCGATCTACTTTAATTCCTAACATATTTTTAACCTGACCTAAGTCCTTAACTTTGAAATATTTAAGTAATGATTTCTTTAAAGTTGTTGCTAAAAAACTGTCATTATAAAACACGAAAAAATCATCAACGTATAAAGCAATAATACAAATCGACTCGCCAACTTTTTTGATGAATATGCATTCCTCCTGCTTGCATTGGTAATAACCTAGGGTAATCAGAACATCATCTTTTGATACCAAGCACGTGAGGCTTGCTTCAACCCGTAGACAGCCTTACGCAATTTATAGACCTTATTCTCGTTCCCAGTACAGATAAACCCTTCCGGTTGGTGTAAGTAGATTTCTTCCTTTAAATCACCATTTAGGAAAGCAGTTTGTACGTCCAAATGATCAATAAGCAGATTCAGTTGTACAGCTAATGACAACAGTAGTCGCATTGAGCTATGACGGACCACCGGTGAAAAGGTATCAGTATAATCTTCACCATATCTCTGGGTAAATCCTTTTGCAACTAGCCTTGCCTTGTAACGTGTAATGTTACCTTCAGAGTCTCTTTTAAGTGTGAAAATCCACTTGTTTTTAACAATGTTTTTGTTAAGTGGCTTCTCGACTAGCTCCCAAGCTTTGTGAATACTAAAAGAATCTATTTCTTCTTGCATAGCTTTCAACCATAGTTCTTTGTCTTCACAGCTTAAAGCCTCCTTCACACTTCGTGGCTCAATCGGTTCTACAACATTCTTCACGTTGGCTACATTGCAGGTTGGTTTCAGGTTCCTAGGGCGTAAATTATATCGATGGCCAATAGGTTCAGATTCAGTAGTACTGTCTACCAAGGAATCTCTGCTAGGACTTTGTTCACACTCCGCCTCAACATAAGTATCCGACGACTCAGCATGAACAGGTAGCTCCGCCTCAATCGGTGTAGCTCCCAGATCGCCATCGTCAGTACCACCTGTAAGAAAATAAGGTACATTTTCCGTTCTGGCTTTTGAATGTCTCCCAGGAAAAACAGATTCATTAAACACGACGTCACGTGAAATTACAATCTTTTTATTTTCGGGATTGAACAAGCGATAACCCTTTGTATTGTCCTCATATCCTAAGAAAATATATTTTTTACTTTAAGGATCTAACTTTTTACGTTTAGTAATATCTACATGTGCATATGCCTCACAACCAAAAATACGCAGATGTTTCAGGCTCACACTCTTACCAGTCCACATTTCTTCGGGAATTTTACCCGATAGTTTTGAACTAGGTGAACGATTAATAAGATATGCTGCTATACAAACAGCCTCAGCCCACATCTTGTCATCTAATTGAGCATTAAAAATTAGACATCTTACTTTTTCAAGTAAAGTCCGGTTTAGTCTCTCAGCTGCACCATTTTGTTGAGGACTATATGGTACAGAAAGCTGGTGAACTATACCCTTACTTTTTAGAAAATTTGTTAAGTCTGTATTCACGTACTCACTACCGTTATCAGACCTTTTTTTTTTTTTTTTTTTTTTTTTTGTTTTCGGGTGGAAATCCTCATGGATACCCTCCGACTGGGGATGGCGGAGGGGTATGTCGGACTCTTACCGACTAAAACCACACGGTGGCCATCCTCTGCACAAAATAGAGGAGCTCCGGGAACTCCATTGGACCGCGCCGGTGCCCCTCTAGTGCTATGCCTTTGGCACGTCCCGGGAAAACAATATTGTTTTCCCCACAGTAGCACGCGACCACCACGTACTGCTGTCCTCCCCAGGGTCGTCTAAAAGACGCCTCGAGTCCCCCCACTCTTAGCGTCCACGATCCCGAAGGTCACCTGCCAGATGTGGTGGTAGGAGATGCGGCCTGTCGCCCTATCTGAGCCTTGCGCCAGGGCGGTTGCCTCCCCGGCGCCTCCTTCTCCGAGCAGGATCGGCCCTCTCCCGATCTCGCTCTGCGGCCTCCTTCTGAAGCATAACGGTCTCACAGAAGGAAGCCATGGCCCTCCAAGCCGTCGGATCTGCCAGCATAGCCGACACTACTGCTGGCAGAGAAAGATCCTGCCCAATCAAGCTGACCAGGTCCCGCCGTTCGGAGCCCCACGCAGGGCACTCCTCCAGCGTGTGCTGTGCGGTGTCCTGGTCACACCCACAATGGTGGCAATTTGCCGTGGCTTCGCGTCCGATCCTATTCAGGTACTCACCGAAGCAACCGTGCCCGGTGAATACCTGAGTAAGCTGGTAGGTGACGCGCTCACTCCTCTCCAGCCAGGCCTCAAAGCACGGCAGGACCAACCACTCGCTTGTGCGCATACTGCGGCCCTTCCAGCCGCTCGCGCCACATCTCGAGCGCGTGTTGTCGCTCCCGCCGCCTCAGCACTTCAAACGCCCTCGCAGGCGCGCTCCCACCGTTTTGGCGGATGACGCGAATCCGGTCGTAGACCCTCGTGTCCATATCCGCCAAGATGTCCAACGGCGGGAAGCGTGCCAGGACAGTTGCCGCCTCAAAGGATACCGTTCGGTATCCTCGTGCGATCCGTATGGCCACTTTGCGCTGCAGGCTGTTGAATTTAGCCTTTGAGCGCTGGACGCCTGACAGTCGGTGTGACCATACAGGCGCCCCATAGAGGGCCATGGACCGCACGACTCCCGCGTAGAGACGGCGAACTTCCTCCCGAGGTCCCCCAAGATTGGGCAGCAGACTGTGCAGTGCACCAGCTACCCTCTCGATCCGGGGGACCAGGCGATTAAAATGCTCCCCGAAGGCCCAGCGGCTGTCCAAGAAGAGGCCAAGGTACTTCATACATCGGCCCACCTGGACTTGCGCATCACCAACGCGAACCGTCGAGCTGGGTGGTTCTCAACCCCGTCGCAGGTTGTGGAACCATAGCGCCTCAGTTTTATGGGGCGCTATTTGCAACCCCAGCTCGCGGATTTTGGCCACGACTTTTGCCACCCCGAGCTCAGCAAGCCGGATGGTCTCATCAAAGGTGTCCCCGCCGGCCAACACCAAAGTGTCGTCAGCATAACAAACGACACTGACGCCAGCGGGGAGGTCGACACGCAGGACCGCGTCATATGCAAGGTTCCACAAGAGCGGGCCAAGTACCGACCCCTGTGGAACCCCACAACTAATCTCTCTGCGATGAACGCAACCGTCCCTACCCACATAGCGAACATGCCTGTCGCGAAGATAGGCCCCGACAATGCCTTGCAGGTAGGGAGGCACACAATGGTCAGACCTAAGCACTTTTACAGTACTGCCACACTGATTTTCTACAAGATTAATAAATTCTTTAGTATATTTACTTACATCGCTTTTCTTGGCGATTGGATAAGCAAATACTTTTCTGGTGTGATCATCAAGAAAGGTAAGAAAATACCTTTTGCCTCCAAGAGAAGTGGTCGGCATCGGTCCGCAAACATCCGTATGGATCTGGTCCAGCCTTGCCTTAGCCACCTGCTTATCGGAAACTGTAGGAAAAGGGGTTCGGGCTTGTTTACCCTTTAAACATACATCACAAACTTCCTTCTTAGAGTCAATCTGTAAATTTAAATCAACATCATTAGTAACATGCTTTAAAGTTTTTAAGGTTTTAAAGTTAAGGTGTCCTAATCTGTCATGCCACATTTTCATGTCGTGTACGCTAGGCTTAATCAAATTAGCTTTACCGCCGATTGCAAGTTTGTAAATTTTTCCGATTTGCTTAGCTCTTAAAACTACAACACCATTTTTTATAAAATTACATTCAGTCTTAGTAAACACAATATTGTAGCCCTTTTGTGTCAAACTATGTACAGAACACAAGTTAACAGTGAGATTAGGTACAAACATCACATCAGTTAATGTTATATTGACGGTTTTACCATCTAAGTCAACTGAAAAATTAATGTCACCTATACCACACACGTCTAACTTCTTGCCATTTGCAACACAAACCTCCTTCGTCGATGACGGCTTCAAGGAATTAAACCACTCGCGACATCCTGTCATATGGTTCGTAGCCCCGCTGTCAATGAACCAAGAACTGTTATCAGCACTGATTGTCGATAAGATCAGGTTAGTAGATATACTCTTTTGAGTACAATCCTTCTTCAAATGACCTTTTGATCGACATTTCCAGCACCACAATTTCTTCTCTTTATTCGGCGAACTGGGAGGTTTTGATGTACTAGCATAAGGACTCCTGTTGTCGCACACTTTGTTCTTGTTTTCAACACGCTTCCGTGTAAACAAACAATCATTGCCAACACCTACGCTACCTTTCCATCTGTTGTCTTGTAACAGTTTCTGTTTCACCATGTCTGTAGAAATATCAACTCCCGAGTGCTCTAAGGCCATTATCATGGGCTCGTATTCATTCGGCAAACCTTGAAGCATGACGGCAGCAAGGAACTCATCATCGAGTGGCTTATTCATTGATCGTAGTTGATCACTTAACGATAAAATTTCATTAACGTAAGATTCCATTGAATCGTAATCAACCAGCTTGATTGAACACAAGCTACGAAGCAATCTTAACCTCCGATACAGCCCCTTGTCATCATAAGCTCTTTGTAAAGATTCCCAAACTTCTTTTGCAGTTTTCGCTTGCATTATATGAGGGTAACATGAATTGTCCACTACTAAACATAGCCTAGACCGAGCTCTCTCCTGCCTACGGGATGTCTGCTCGACACTCTCTCCAGGAATTGTATCTCCGACTACACTACTCCACAAGTTCTCAAATATAAGTAGATTTTTTACTTGAAAGCTCCAGTCGCGGTAGTTGCTAGCACCTTTCAATTTTTCGGTAGAATTAATTGTGTGTAAACCACCAAAATCCATATTTTCAGACTTGTTCATTCTTAGAATCAGCAAAGATAAGGTCCATAACCTATTGTTGGATTGTTCTTTGAATTAAAGAGTATAATAAAAATATCTATAGATTTACAGACTTGTAAATATATTCAGAACCAGAAAAACCAAGTAATTGACAGATGATATTAAAAAGCGAAGACTAACACTTCATAAAAGATCTATCACAAAAGTGGCCAGTGTTGTCTATAAAGGTCTATACAGCAATACACAACAGTAGTCGGTTCGCCAAACTGAGACATGAAGATGGGAAGTTTCACGTGATTCTATTTTCACCGGCACCCGTACCCTTCACACCGAAACACAGCAATTCAAGCATTACTGTTTGGCGGCAAAAGTAGGTATGGTGGTAGTACTTACCCGGACGAGCTCTTTCACAACGGAGCTCTACTACTACTAAAACTTCTTGATTGCCTGCATATTATTTTTATTTTATTGTTTTTTTTATCAATGATTTTGTTTTCACCTCTAACGAGCGAGACTAAAATAATTTAATTCTTTCTTTTTTTTCTTCCTTTTCTTGCTTTATTTATTTTCTTTCTTTCTCTTCTTTCTTTTTTTTACCTATAGCTGAAAGGATTCTCATATCCTTCGTCTTTGACTACTTACGAAAAACTTTTGTAGGTGTAATATACATGCCTTTTGGCAGACATAAGTTTATTACATTATAGTACACGAGCCTAAAGATGTTACATTTAAAGTTGTTGTAACTTACTAACGATCTCAACTTTATAAAGATTTGGCGATGTTAAGGGCTCGTTTACATTATCCGATACAGAATTACTTGCCTCACAATTTGACGGGGTTTTATTAGGACTCTCTTTTTAGATTTACAGTGTCTCGCATCTCACTTTTAATCCATGTTCATACTCGTGAACGGGTGCCATCTGTCGGGATAGGTCAGCTTTTTTTCGTGGTGAAAACCTCATGGTCGCACTCCGTCCCCTTCATACTACGGTAACTTTTTATTTTTCTAAAGGCAACATTCTCATTATTAATCTTTTTTGTTTATTTCTGACATTCTCACATTATTCGAATGGATTTGCAATACAATTGAATATTTATTTTAAAAATAATATATTCATAGAGTTTCTTTCCGATTATTCTACCAACATAGGACTCGCCATTTGGAACCGTGCAACTAAAGTCCAAAGTTTCATAAGTGCCTGTAATAGAATATATTTGAAATAAAACAATTTGTATTAGAACACTATCGTGGAACCACCATTTGTGATAAACCAAATAAGATAGAATTGGGACGTTTAGCTATTAGTCCGTCCGCGTCAAGCAAAGCACTGAGCGTGCTGACCAATGACAAAAAAAACGAAAATGGTGTCAAGTTTTTACAGAACAGAAAGTGTACCAATTGTTTCGCAAAAGTAACAGAAAGTAACTTACTTTGTACTAGTTTATGTGTATGTGTGCAGCCGCTGCGTTCGGATTTTTTCTCATTTGTTTTGTTAGGGTATAACGTATCTATACTATTAAATATCATTGATTAACGGGTAATAATTGCACCAGTTTTAAAAGCACAGGTGCCCGGTTGATAATTTTGACCCTAGATAGTGTAGTATAGCATAAAGCATACAGGCCGCCTTCTTGCGTTTAACGATTGACTGGCTGGTGTACTTACCTGAGCCAATCAAAATGCCACTTGCCCGTAGCTCCTATCCATTTAAGGAAACTCTGGTTCAGTGAAAACGAACATTCACGCTCTGACACTCGCCCCGAGAGGTCGTGCTGCTCCTGCTCCGTCCTCTCGTGACGAATTAAGTGCTCGAATATTTTTCGCTACGGCTCACCGTAGCGCCCTCCGCAGTCGCCCCGCCGACTGCAGCCCGATAAGCACATTCGCTGTCTTTTTCAAGACAGCGGGCGCGCTTTTGTCTCTTTAGACAGAGTTTCGTCAAAAACGTAGTGTCCCTTCAGGAAAAAACCCACTTATTTACTGTGGTTCTCGGTGGATACCTAACGGTGATAACAAACCGAGGGGCGTTGACCCGACACGCCAGCTGCGCTCCTTAAGGGCAAAGCAAAATTGGAAGAAGCTAGGGCCAGAAGGCCTTGGGGGATCTCCTAGTCTTCCCTAGCTTACCCCCGTTTCGTCCTATCTAGCATTCTCTAGGGGTTTACACCCATTGCACACTAGAGACTTAGGGACCTGGTTGCACATTAAGACTGGCAATCAGGAGTGCAAGCTTAGGGCTCACCAGTAGGCACACAACCTCCCCGTCTATACCCGATGGGGAGGGTTTGAACACACTCCCGGGAACACCCACCCGAGGAGCAAACCCCCATGTTAGTACGCCACTAATTTTCTCCCCCTCTCGTTGTTGCTAGGCTTGGCTTAGTCACCATCTATATGATGGTGTCTGATGCCGAGTTTCTCAGCATCCTAAAAAAACGTCCTCTTCAAGGACCCCACCTTTATCGCCAACTATGGCGACTTGTTTGGCAGCGCTTTTGCCGCCAAACAACCTGACGTCCCCGACTCTCCAGAGTCGCCCGATACCCCCCCGCCCCTAAGGAGGAATAGGCGCCCCGCCCGTTCCGACAGTGATGAGGAGAGGCCGAGGTCTCCGCGTGGTCCGCCTAGGCGTTCAGCCAGCCTGGACCATAAGGACCGTACCCCCCTCACCTCTCCCCACCCCAGCCCCCACTCAATATCCTGATCGCTCCCCAATCCCATCAGACCAAGAGATGTCTTCGGACAGTGAGGTCAACTCAGACGAGGCCGGTGCCTTTACCACGGTAGTGGGCAAAGGTAAAAAACGCAGCCGGAAAACTAACAAGGCCGAGGCTCTCGCCTCAAAATCTCTAAAACTCTCCGAGGCAAACTCTGCCCCGGCCCCTACCCCCCGTCCCGCCTCTCACTCCTCCTCGCAGGATAACAGGCCCCCCTCCCCTCAGGAACATACCTCACCTTCCCAGAAGAAGGTGCCCATCCCGCCTCCCTTATTCATCCAGGATAAGGAATATTGGACCAGGATATCCGACTGGTGCAATCAAAATAAGATAAATTTCACTAGTGCCCGCCCCACACAGCAGGGCATTAAAGTAGTTGTCCCCACCCCCACTGATTACCGCAACCTTACCAGGTTGCTACGCGAGCGTGGTGTG
Organism: Asteroscopus sphinx; assembly: GCA_949699075.1. Lineage (NCBI taxonomy): Eukaryota > Metazoa > Arthropoda > Insecta > Lepidoptera > Noctuidae > Asteroscopus > Asteroscopus sphinx. The sequence continues at coordinate 23,418,273 of OX453013.1, forward strand.
TCTTTTCACACCTACGCACTCCCAGAGGACCGACTCCTTAGAGTGGTGATCCGAGGGATTCCGTCCGAAGTCAGCTGCACGGAAGTGCACGCCGACCTCGATCGTCAAGGGATCCCGGTTGCAATAACCCACCGTATGTTCCGTGGTAAGCACGGGGAACCCTATAACATGGTCCTTGTCATTTGCCACCCTGGCGAAAACGCCAAAAATATCTATAATATAAAGACCGTATGCAATTTATCAGGCATCACGGTCGAGCGCCCCCACAAGTCGAACCAGCCTGGTCAATGCCACCGTTGCCAGCTGTATGGTCACTCCCAGCGTAACTGCTACGCAAAGCCCAGGTGCGTTAAGTGCCTAGGCGATCACGGGACTACCGAGTGCGAGCGTCCCAAGGAGAGGGACCAGTGCACGGAGCCCCCTAGCTGTGTCCTTTGCCGTAAAGCCGGGCATCCAGCAAACTATCGCGGATGCCCCAAAGCCCCCAAAATGCGCAACGCCAAAACGGCAAAACGCGCCTCCGACCGCGTTGAGAGGGAAGCCCCCTCCTACGCAGCCCCCTTCCATTACCAACCACCAAACCCTAGAGGCCCACTCGGGCCCTCCCCTAATTTCCACGGCCCACTCGGGCCCAACCCCTGGTTTAAGGGTAATCAAAAGCCCCAATACCCACCTCTTCCGACCTCTCGTCTCGCGCCCCCGGCCTCAGAGCCCCCCGCGCTGATGAACTTACCCATCCCCGCACCTTCTCTCAGGCCCAAAACTGCACCAGCAGCTAAAGCCCCCCCCCCCATGAGAACCCCCCCTCCGGTAAACTCCCCCGGCCTTCTGCCGAGAGAATACCTCGAACCCCAATCAGGGGAATCCCGCATTGACGCCTACTCTAGACTTTGGGCCTTTACCCAAGGCATCCACGAGCAGCGCCTTCAGGTACTTACCAAGTAACAAGACATCTATAGAATACTTAATTCCAATTATAATGTATAATACGGCCCCACCCAAAAGATTCAAACCCCGTTCCCTAAATTTAGGCTTCTTTAATGCCAGAGGCATTAGTGGTCAACGCGATGACGTAGCTGTCTTCTTGCGTGAGCACCAACTTGACATATTACTCGTTCAAGAGTCCTTTCTCAAGCCCCACTGTCGTAATCCCAACATAGCCAATTATAGGCTGATTAGAAACGACAGAACGTACACCGCACTAGGCGGAACGCTAATCTATTACCGCAATTCTTTATATTGCATCCCCATTGACCCCCCAGAGCTAGCATGCCTGGAGGCTTCAATCTGTCGCCTAGGCATGACAGGGCACCAGCCCATCACCATAGTTTCGGCCTATAGGTCCTCAAACAAACCCGCGAGTCTGCTCGAGGACGACCTAAAATCCTTACTCGATCTTAGTAATTCTGTAATTATAGCAGGCGATCTAAACGCCAAACATTGCTCATGGAGCTGTGTCTCCAATAACACCGCTGGTGTTCAATTAGAAGCACTTAGCGACAGACTTTCCTTTGACGTCATCGCCCCGATGCGTCCCACTCACTTTCCCGACACAGTAGGGCAACGGCCCGACATCCTAGATATAGCCCTCTTAAAGCGCGTAAACCTCGGTATTCGCTCTATCGAGGTAATTCAAGAATTAGACTCAGATCACCGACCTGTGATCATTCAACTGGGTCCCCGAGGTGGTCCCTCGGATCCCGGTACTCCACCCTTAACTAAAACAATAACCGATTGGAGGAGACTAGAGGACCGCCTCAAATCTACCTCATCCCCCCAACTAGATTCAATCCCTGACTCCATCGAGACAGTCGCGGATACGGTGGCCGCGATCACCTCGCTCACCAACCATGTACAGTCCGTAGTGGGCGAATGCTCACGGCAGGTTCCGATGCTGGATGACCAGCGTCTGAAACTGCCGGACGATGTAAATGAGTTGAGGACCGAGAGGAACGCGGCCATCCGTGCCTATGACGCTTTTCCCAACGAAGCCAACCGTGCCCATATGCGCTCTTTGCAGAATACTGTAAAAAGACGTGTAGCTCAGGTACGGGAGGATCGCTGGGACAAGGAAGTCAGCGAAATCCAACCGTCTCATTTAGCCTTCTGGGCACTTCAACGCAAACTCAAATGCGAGACCACGGCAGCTATGCCCCCCCTAAATCGCCCCAATCAAAGGCCGGCCTTTGATGATGACGAAAAAGCCGAATGCTTAGCCGACAGCTTGGAGTCTCAGTGCACTCTCAGTACGCTTCCCGTAAGCCAAACCCACCTTGACAAGGTTAATTCAGAAGTAGAGCGTAGGTCAGCCCTCCCCCCCCCCCAATAGATGACCCTGATGACCCGCTCCCACCGATCACCCCTGACGAAGTTCTCTCTATAGTCAAGGATCTTAAGCCCAAAAAAGCCCCCGGCGCAGACGGCATCACCAATAAGGTGTTGAAACGTTTCCCTGCCACCCTAATCGCTCTAATGACCGTCATCTTCAATGCGGCATTTAAAAACAACATCTTTCCCCAGGCTTGGAAACAGGCTACGGTAATCGGTATTTCAAAACCGGGCAAACCAAAAGCCGAGCCGAGTAGTTACCGGCCGATTAGTCTCCTCAATGTCTTCGGTAAAATCTACGAGAAGCTTATTTATAAGCGACTCAAAGATTTCGCCGACTCAAATAAACTCCTTCCCGACGAGCAGTTTGGCTTTCGTACAAAGCACTGCTGCGTTAATCAACTGCACCGCATTGTAGAACACATCAGTGCAGGCTTCGTACGCGGTCAAATGACCGGTACTCTCTTTTTCGACGTAGCAAAGGCTTTCGATAAAGTGTGGCACAACGGCTTATTATATAAGCTGTACACTATGAATGTGCCACATCGTCTCGTGCTCATCATCCGAGACTACTTATCGAATCGTACCTTTTGCTATCGCATAGAAGGGGCTCTCTCCTCCCCCCATCCCATTCACGCCGGTGTGCCACAAGGCTCCGTGCTCTCCCCCCTACTGTTCACGCTGTACACCAGCGATATTCCAAAATGCGGTGCAGCCCGTATTGCCCTTTTCGCCGACGACACGGCAATCTATTACTCCGGCAGGAGCCATGTCGCTATTTCTCGTACCCTCCAATCCGCGGCCAACACCCTAGGTGACTGGTTCCGGAAATGGAGAATCGAAGTCAATCCCGAAAAAAGTGCAGCGGTCCTCTTCGATAAGAGACCCCTGTCACAGTATCGTAAAGAATTAAGCGTACCAGTCTCAATGTTCGGAAAACAGATCCCATGGCAACGAGAAGCCAAATACCTTGGCGTGATCCTTGACCGTAGACTGACTTTCAGACCGCATATCCGCAAGGTGAAAAACCGTGCCGCCTTCGTCCTCGGACGTCTCCACCCCCTACTCAATGCGCACAGTAAGTTGCCCACTCCTCTCAAAGTAAGGATATACACCACCTGTATCCGCCCCATACTCGCCTATGCTAGCGTTGTGTTCGCACACGTTAAGCCGGTGAGAATTCACATACTCCAAACCCTCCAAAACCGTTTCATGCGAAGGGCCGTAGGCGCCCCCTGGTACGTACGCAATGTCGACCTCCACCTAGACCTCAAACTGCCGACCATCAAGCAGTTTTTCAAGCGTGTCTCAAAACGCTATTTCGATTCCGCTCCCAAGCACCCCAACCCCTTGGTCGTGGCGGCCACCGTCTACCAGCCATCTGCTATTAGCAAAACCCGACGTCCCAGACACACACTCATTGAGCCCGATGACGCTATTACACTCCTCCAGGAGTCAGATAAAAGTACAAGCACACTCCGACGCCGTCGTCCAAAATATCGTCCCCGCCGGCGAGGACCGACGCGACACACACACAGAATCTGAGAGTCCGACTCTCGAGAAACAGAAACACATGCCGACGCAGCACCGGCTGCTGGGGGGATCAGTGGCGGGGTCCCCCTGCTGCACCCTGAGTCGAGGTCCGAGCTCCCCCCTGGGGACGCCCTCACGGTGTAAGCAACCGGAGATAATCTCGTCACGCGAGACCGGCCCTATGCTCTAGAGTAGTTCCTAGGAGCAGGCTATTGCGTAGCCACTGGTTAGGTTTTCTAGGTAGGTCTTAGCCTCGCCGGCGAGGCTTGCCGCTTCACGGCGTTTAGCACGTCACCCGATAGGGACCGAAAGTCCGCTACTTTCGAGGAAACCAATTCGATGCAGCAACGGCTGCTAGGGGGACATAGGAACTGCGGGGTCCCCCTGCAATGCCCCAGCGAGGTTCGAGCCCCCCCCTCGGGGGGCGCCCGCTTACGCGCGGTATTGATGCCGCGCGCATCTAGTTTGTAAGTATGTAGGGAAAAAACCTTCGGCGAATGGAGTCCCACATGGGACTCTCCGCCAACTAAGTCCGGTTAAGCAGAAATGGGACTTCGGTCCCACCTGCGAGAGCCCATTCGAAAAAAAAAAAAAAAAAAAAAAAAAACAGTGAAAACGAGGCATAAGCTTAGTTACCACCTCTCATCTATATTATGAGATTTTGAGGAAACTTTTCCAATATTTACGTGAACGTTTTCGGAATCAAATAAAACTTATTTTTCGGTTTATTGAGTTTTATTCTTGAATCATATTTTCTTTACCTTTTTTCGTGTACCTATATTACGTATGTATCTACATTATTTTATCAACAAGTGAAGTATTTATTTAGGGATTTATATTGGTTTGGATGACACTTGTATTATTGCTTTTCAAGTGTGCTCTCACAGCAAAGTTTCACTTTAGGATTCTCAAATGTACATAATAATAAATATGTAAACCCTTTTTTAAATAATCCTATCCTACTAATATCATAAACGTGAATGTTTGTGAGGTTGTATGGATGTTTGTTACTCTTTCACGCAAAAACTACTGTATAGATTTTAATAAAATTTCGTATACACATAGAAAATAACTCGGATTAACATATAGGCTAATCCAACTTTTTATCCCGGGAAGATGAACAGATCCCGAGGGATGCGCGATAAACGACATTCACGCGGACGAAGTCGCGGGCATTAGCTAGTTTTTAATAATATAACATTTTATAACATAACTAGACGCGTTGCGTTGCAATGCCATCTTTTTTTTGGTCAGAAACCTTCGCGGGGGTACGTAGAACAACTCACCAAAGTTTCATCACAATCGGATGAATGGTTTAGGAGCGCGTAAAGAATAAACATAGAAACATTAATTAAAGATTGAAATCAACGCACTCCAAGCTTGGAGCTTAAGATTTATTCATAGAGCCAAAATAATAAGCAGTCGAGGACTGAAAACCGCCACCCTTCTACGATATATCCACATTGTTAATCACTAGCATAAAAGTGTCAAGTACATAATAAAATACACCTAATGACTGAACCACGTAAGCGATGGGTCTTAGAGAGTATTTATAGAAGTGGGTCGTAAGGCAGACACCTAATGACCACGTCTGGATTTAATATATTGCGTGCTAGATAGCCCTTAGTTTTTATTGCTATAGATTAGTGAGCGCACTATAGCTAAAAGGTGGTCTTTCCATTTATTATTTGAAATGAGTACATCCATGAAGTTTCTTGCCGGCACTTCTACAAAGGACCAACTTTTTGGAACCGTGCAATTAGATTCAAATGCGTTTTGAAAGTGCATATAAATGCTTATTAATTTAAAATAAAATCTTTTGACTTGACTTGACTTTGGGTATTATTTAGGTCACCATGCCACTGTGCCTATTTCTCCGCCAAATACTGGTACTTGCATTGCTGTGTTTCGGTCTGAAGGGTACGGGTGTAGGTGAAATTACAATCACATGAGACATTCCATCTTCATGTCTCAGTTTGGCGAACCGACTTGCGATACCATTTAGGCAACAGCCTAGGTGGTATTGCAGTTGTTATGGGCAAAGGTAACCGCTTAACATCAGATGGGCCTTTAGCTCGTTTCGCCATCCTACACTATAAAAAAACGGTTCGAAAGAAAATGGTGACTCGAAAAATTATAGGCGTCCGTACACTAAGCTTGTCGTTTACATGTTTCGGGATGTAATATTTTAATTGGGGCCTTAGAGACATTCTACAAAAAAATATTCGTGTGAGTAATATGATTTTAAAAGTCAAGCAACAGTATAATAATTAATGTAGATACCTTATCTTGTTAACGCTAGCGATATGTCAATTTTTTTTTTCAATTTTTGTTTTTGCATGCTATCTTGTTTCACAAATCTATAAAATTATTATTTCATTCATTACTGCCAACACAAAACATTCACAACCATAAGAAGACAACTGTACTGTGTTGTCTTCTTATAAAGTTAAAAAGTTAAGTTAAGTTGTTCTTTCTTTTAAAGTTTTCGTTAAAACTTTCGGGAAGATGCAAACGAAATATTATAGTAAAACATGCAATTAAGATCCGCCCTGTAACAGCCATTTTTATTACACAACATGAAATATGACTGGGATGAAATCACTACGCGTCAATGTACAATAGCTGTACAAATTCGGTGTATCTAGGAGGCAAACATGTTAAAACATTTCAGTGCGTACGTTTTTTAGGGTTCCGTAGTCCTACAAGGAACCCTTATAGTTTCGTCATGTCTGTCCGTCTGTCCTAATCCTTTACAGCTTAATAACTTCTACAGTTATAAACATAAGTAAATGAAATTTTGTTAAAAAATGGTCTACATATAGATCTAAATTTTAAAAGAATAAAAAAATCGTTTTTACATATTTTAGGAGTGGCGTCCATACATGTGAAATGGGGATGTAAAATTTTTTTTCACGGCACCCCCTCGTGTGGGGTATCATTGAATAGGTCTACTAAAATGAAGGTAATTTTTAATACACCACTTTTTATCAGGTGTACCATCTGCGAAATATAGCCCGCCAAAGTGGCTTGCAATGTGTCCCCCCCCCTGCCATTTCTAAACTATGCAACGTAGAAAGTTATAATCTTCCACATTAATAGACTTTTGTGAAAACTCTCTTTTAAAATTATTTCGAGTATAATGTGATTATAATTTTTTGAGTTATAGAGAGAAAACTGAAAAATATTTAAAACGTCCTAGTTCAAAGGTCATTGACCTTAGAGAAAAATGATCATAGCAAATAATGCTCCTTTAGCTACTTTCACGTTTATATTAATTATATGGCTACTTTCTATTTGAAAAAATCACAAAAAGTAACTTTGACATTACACAGTTCTTGAATTTGGCTTCTTTAATTTATCGCTAGATGGCGCTACTAACAACACGCTCTGAGTCGCGAATGCTGCCGATTATTGCAAAAACTAAAATAGCCATGATTAATATTCGATTTGATTCGTTTGTAATTACACCTACTTAAGGAACCCTATAATACTGAGCATGGCCCGACATGCTCTTGGCCGGTTTTATTACACAACATGAAATATGACTGGGAATCCGGTAGTTGACTACTGTTAAAAATTACCAAAAGTGATGTATTATTTAAAAGAAGGTACAGAAAGAACAGAGTTGTAGAAAAAATAAACAAAATCCATGAAAAAATTAAAGAGATACACGCTTTTTAAGTTCTTGGAGGTGGCATTTTCTGTCCTTGTCATGCAAAACGGACATTGTACAGAGAGATGTCAAGTTACTATGAAGGTTTTGAACAATTACGTCATTGTTTGATAGTGCTGTCTCTATCTAGTGATTAAATTTAAATAGTTTATAACTTGGACAATTTACGAAATATTTTATTAGTTTTTTCACTATTGCTTATTTTTCTTGAAAAAGATTCGATATTTCTAATAAAAATTAATTTAAAAAAAATTGTCACCTTCCCTATTGGGATGAAACCACTACGCGTCAATGTACAATAGCTGTACAAATTCGGTGTTTCTAGGAGGCAAACATGTTAAAACATTTCAGTGCGTACGTTTTTTTTATTTGATTGTGTGTGGCAAAATAAATGGTTTCTTTATTTATTTAAAACAAGCCTACGTCCACGACTTCACTTAACTGGGAACTGTTCATCTTCCCGGGATAAAAAGTAGCTTATTTGTTAATCCGGGTTATGTTTTATATGTATGCCAAATTTCATTCAAATCGGTCCAGCCGTTCTTGAGTTATAAATGGTGTAACTAACCCGACTTTGTTTTATATATTAAATCTTAATGTCAAATGTTGAAAAATAATTAAAATAGACTTTCATACGTAATCATACGTATGAAATTCTATTTTAATTATTTTTTATAGTAGCTAGACCACCATATTGAAACTCCCAGGATATTATTTAACCCAGCCCACACACAGCACACGATGTGGACGGTTTTGAAAAACGTGTAAAGGAATACCACATCGCATATCGGTAACGCCACCTAGGTCCTAGTGCCACATGGGAAGCGTTTGTGAACAAAAGACATAAACGTACCGTCTAGCACTCGGCTTGGTTGGGTTCAATATACGGCCCTCTATAGTAGTTAATGTAATAAATACAGCGAATATCAAGATTTTATAATTTTTAACCGACTTCAAAAAAAGGAGGAGGTTCTCAATTCGATTGTAATTTTTTTTATTATGTTTGTTACCTTACCTCAAAACTCCGTCATTTATAAACCGATTTGGTAAATTCTGTTTTTATTTGAAAAGATATACTTCCAGATTGGTCCCATTTCTATCAAAATCCAGTTTTGATGATGAGATCCATGTGGAATTGAGGGATCTCCTCAAATATTATAGGCATACATACAGTGATTTTGATATTTTCATCAACAAGTCAAGCATTTGCGTTCAGAAAGAATCATCTGGTGAAGATCTGATGAAGATCTTCGGAGATAAAGAAGGGAACTCTTCAATGGATGATAGTTAATCATCCGGAATTGCAGCAATCGCTTGTCTTTCTATTGTTAAGGCCACTCAAATAGAAAAATAAAATGAACTTTGAAAAAAAGTAAAAACTGACTTCAAAAAGATTTTTTTTTTTTTTTTTTTTTTTTTATTGGATGGCGAAACGAGCTAAAGGCCCACCTGATGTTAAGTGGTTACCTTTGCCCATAACAACTGCAATACCACCTAGGCTGTTACCTAAATGGTACCGCAAGTCGGTTCGCCAAACTGAGACATGAAGGTGGAAAGTCTCATGTGATTGTAATTTCACCGGCACCCGTACCCTGCAGACCGAAACACAGCAATGCAAGCATCACTATTTGGCGGAGAAGTAGGCACGGTGGTAGTACTTCCCCGGACGAGCTCTTTCACAAAGGAGCTCTACTACTACTAAACAGAAACAGTTTTTAATTGACACTCGCACGAGTATCCGAAATTACCTAGTTTCTTACTTGCGCTTACAGCGCTTGCGTTTGCGCGGTAAACACCAACAACAAACCGTAGTAAACCTCATTTTACTGTCAGATCTGAGATATACAATAGACAAAATGAACGAAAAAGAAAAGATTGGTTAGATTGGTAACCTCGATCAAAAATATACAGGCATTTCACTACAATTACAAATTCACTCTCACAACTAAGATCATTCACTAAACAAGTTTTGATACTTTATTCCACTCTACACAATAACACAGAGAAAAACCACCACACAAAAAGAAAAAAAAAGATTTTCTCTTAATTTATGAATTCTCGCCTCATTAATTCAAATAACAAACATTAAGAAAAAGTTATGTTCCCCCGATTTTCATTGAAAAGTTTTGATAAGTACAAAAACTACGGGCTATACGTTATAATAACCAACAATGGTCGTGGAGATTTTCCAGGGTAAAAATAAATTGACTTTACGAGAATTCTCGAGCCTACTTCAGCCTTATTTTTTGGGAATAATATTTGGAAACAAATCGCCAAAGTTCTTGTAAACATCCATAACGTTGTTACACGACTGCGCGATAGCAAAGACAGGTTTATGTTTTCCACGTGTACATATGTACGTGTACTTAAGGGGCTCGTGGCTTAGTAGCGACCGTGTGGATTGTACGATCTGCAAGGTTAAGCTGCACTAGCCGTGGTCAGTCTGTGGATGGGTGACCGTTTCGTTACACATCGAGACCCCTACGTGCCTCGGAGAGCACGTAAAGCCGTCGGTGCTGCGCCTGATCTCTCTCTGGTCGTGTCGAATTGCCGTCCCATCAGATTATGAGAGTGAAGGAATAGAGAGTGCACCTGTGTTTGCGCACACACTTGTGCACTATAATATGTCCCGCGCAGATGGCTAGTCTCCGTTGAGATTGGCCGCCGTGACTGAAACTCGGCCGGGAGGACATTATTATTATTATTATGTACGTGGGTTTCTTTAAATGCTCAAAACATTTCAATGGATGGATGTATTTTAATAAATGAGATTTTTATCGGTTTGCCTAAGGCGTGCAATGGTTATAGGCTAGGTTTTGTTTACCAAAATGACGGCCATATGGAATCATCATCATCATTTCAGCCGAAAGACGTCCACTGCTGGACATAGGCATCTCCCAAGCATATGTTGGAGGATATGCTATAATTGCCACGCTTACCTGCCAAGCGTTGGCGACCGCAGTTGGTTGGTTAAATACCCAGAGAACGCTGCTGCCCATCCTCTGGTGAATCCCTTAGTCGCCTTTTACGACACCCATGAGAAGATATACGGTAGTGCAATTCTTTACGTCCGACACCACACGGAATGGATGGAATACTATGTATAATGTAACAGGAAACAGCGGTAGAGAAAAAGTTAATCAGAAAAACCAGACTAAGTAAAAAGAACTGAAAAGATGTAAACAAGACAGAAAATCAAATCTTTCCGTAGCAAATAATAACACGCAGCTTAGTCGGAGATGAGATACCTACGAATTATAAAAATGTAGAAACAAAACTGTTTATTATTAAAAATGTTAATTAAAAAACCATAAATCCGACTGCATGTAAAAATAACAGATTTTTTTTAAGCATATTCAAATCAATGATTTACACGCAGTTGGAGGCTATCATTTTTTTTGTTTTTTTTTTGTTTTGAGTGGAAATCTTCATGGATGTCCTCCGTCTGGGGAGGGCGGAGGGTTATGTCGGACTCTTACTGACTAAAACCACACGATGGCCATCCTCTGCACAAAATAGAGGAGCTCCGGGAACTCCAGTGGACCGCGCCGGTGCCCCTCCAGTGAAAAAGAAAAAAGAAAGAAAGAAAAATTATTTATTGCCACAACAAGATGACATACGGTAGGTACACATAAAAAATAACTTAATTATATGGTACATTTTAAGAATTACAGTACAGATACTTACGTAGTACGCCTTTGGCACGTCCCGGGGAAACAACGAGGTTTCCCCAACAGCAGCACGTGACTACCACCTAAAGGGGCGGTTGCCTTCGTCTCCGAGTGGGATCGGCCCTCTCCTGATCTCGCTCTGCGGCCTCCTTCTGGACCATGACAGTCTCGCAGAAGGAAGCCACGGCCCTCTAAGCTAAAAATAAGCTGTATAAGCTCGAAAATCGATAATTTGATCGTAAATTAATATTATCGAGCTAGTACAGTTAATAGAGCTAGGTTAATATTTTTTATGAGTATTATTCAGTAGATATATTGTTATTATTTCTGCCAATCATATTTTGACCGATATACAACGCGAAATAAAGCTATAATTTGCAAAAAACGCCAAAAAAATTGAATTTCGCGGGCTACCCTGTAGCATTCACCTTAAGCTACCGTGAACATTGCTCGTGGTATTGAAATTATCCTCCACTATGGTACGTCTTTGGGTGACGTCAGAGATATTTTGAAACAGTGTTTCTTAACTGACTCGACTAACTTTGCAGTTAATTTAAAGTCATATAGATATGCCTATCCTTACTAATTATTTTATTATATTTTTTTTTTTCTCGATTTTTCGTTTAAATAATTAGTAGGCATATCTTCAGCATTCACTAAAGCGTCATGAAAAAGATCGTAAGATCTAATATTACTAATACATTGCTGATAATATAATTTAGTCTGATATTCGTTTAAACTCTTATAATAATCTTAAAGGAAAATTGAACTTTTCCTATGTAAGGTGAAAAATAACAACATTTTGAATAATTATGTTACTCCAACACTTGGACCGCTTTCCAGACATTATCGCCAGTATAATGAGTCTCGAGTGGCCTCGTAATATCTCGTTAAGTCAATTTATTTCATCTCCCTTGAGATAACATCGTTATTGATATTGATTTTAGGGAGCTAGGGATTACTCGGCGCAAAACTGATTTCAACGAAAATTGAAGTTTTGCCCTGACCTGCAAAAGGCCCGCCTGATGTGTAGCGGTAACCTTTGCCCATAGGTTGTTGGGTTGTTGCCTGGATGGTATTGCAAATCGCCAAACTGAGACCTAAAGATGGAAAGTCTCATGTGATTATAATTTCACCGGCACCCGTACCGTTTGCACCGGAACACAGCAAAGCAAGCAACGACCATCTTCTATGAATGAAAACATTACTGTTTGGCAGCGTGTTGCGGCAAAAATTGGTACGGTACATGGTAGTACCACCCACAGTGTAATTATTTTTTTCATACAGTGGTTCAACAAAAATTGACATTGACAGTTTTTAAAGGCAACTCGGGACATTGATTGACAGTTTTTAAGGCAGCTTGGGACACTTAATTCTCGCGTTGGACGACTGTTTGTAGTGGCTAGAGTAGTGTAGTGTGTAGCTTTACTTTGGGAAATATTTATTAATAAATAAAAGTTTATGTACTTATTATAGATATTATATTATATTGTAGATAAAAGTTAAAATTATTTCGATGTAAATGGATACAATACTGATTTTTGGGCATAAATACATTGAGGTAATATGTAATAGGTTTTGTACAAACTGGAGTTGGCTGGTTCGCGTTAAGGTATCGATATAGATTACCCACACATACTTAACATGACCCACATGCGGACTGTGGATGACCATGTTGAGCCGCTGCGCTGAATGGATTTAGTAGTAGTAGAGTTTCTTTGTGAAAGAGCTCGTCCGGGGAAGTACTACCACTGTATCTACTTCTCCGCCAAATAGTGATGCTTGCATTGCTGTGTTTCGGTCTGAAGGGAGCCGATTACAATCACATGAGACTTTCCATTTTCATCTCTCAGTTTGGCGAACCGACTTGCGATACTATTTAGGCAACAGCCTGGGTGGTATTGAAGTTGCTATGGGCAAAGGTAACCGCTTAACACCAGGTGGGCCTTTAGCTCGTTTCGCCATCCTATACTATAAAAACGACTTCCATGCAGTTAATACTGGTTAGCGCTTAAGCGCCTGATCTTAGTTTAGCCTATTCGTATACAATAGTTTAATCCAACCAACACTGTCTGACGAACTAAGTTGTTTGTTCAGAATTCAGAGCTACAAGGCGTAAAATACATGCAAACATAATTTACCTCTGTACAACTGACCTAAACTAAGTTAGCCAAACTCGCCGAAATCTCGCCAAAACTTCGCGGAAACTTTGCCGAAACTTGTCAGGCTGAAAATGATTTAGGTCGACATCAATATCGTTTTATTCTCTTAAAAGATAGTGTAAATGATATCTTTATCACTTTCTTTGATCATAATCGTTCGTTATTCTTACCACTGGTTTTTGAGGAGAAAATCTTTTTCTGATGATGAGTCTTATTTCTTTTAATAAATTTATTTTTAGTGCTTTCCCAAACACAAGTTTTTCTCTCTTCAGAGCTTCTCTTTTCCATTCAGGAATAAAGCAGTTTTTTGCGTAAAATTAAGTTAGATATAATACTGAACAACGTGTATCAGAAATGCGTGGTCATATTTGAAGATCTCATTCAGGGCATAGCATAAAACAACTTTTACTATGGAACCAACCATAAAAACGTGAAAAAATTATCACACAGTAAGGGTTCCGTACCACCCATCGACCTGATACCCTATAGAAACTTGATTTAATTAATGAGAGTTCATCAAAAGACATTCAGACCGATCAACGTACCGTACACGAAATATGAATTTTTTCATCTATTTCTTACGCAGGTACCACCACATATGTCCATGTTTGCCCTATTATTGTATTTTTTGCTAAACTACATAGTATTCACTATAGTCAGACCAAGTTTGACGCTGGTGTGTATTACACTTTTAAAGATAGAGTAGAAACAAAAACTTTGAAAAATTTGCATGTTTTTCGAGGTTTCTTGGATGGGGACTCCCTTTGGTTTTAGACTTTTTATTTTTAGTATTTGTCGTAGGGGTCATAGTAACACATATTCTGAGAAAATTTCAACCAGCTACCTATTACCTTTCAAAAGATACAGACAGACAGACGGAAGGACGAACGGACGGACAGCGTAGCGAGAGTAATAGGGTCCCGTTTGGTACCCTTTGGGTACGGAAACCCAATAAAAAGGGACTTTATTTGCACTAGTGCGCTAGTTTGTACTCGAAGAAGCACGCTTTTGTTGGGTTCACTATTATTGTTCGCAGCACTTCGTCTATATTTTTTACTATGTATAGTCTGTAACACTACTATGACTTTGATACACTGTAACTACTTACAAAGTGACCACTACTTCACCGGGCGGAACGGGTCATTCTCGAACAGTGTGCAATATAAATTTCTCTTTATCGTCCCCTAAGAGAATAAAAGTAGAGTAGTACACCGAAAACCTTTCCGGCAGCGAGTAATTCGTGAAAATCCTTCTTTTTATATCTGTAAGGAAGCAGAGTTATTCAATAAACTGCTGCCCTTGAAAATCTACATTTATATTGAAAATAATGAATAACAGTCATGCTGTCTATATAACGTATCTAATATGATCATAGTGGAATCATTGTGGAATCATAAAACATAAAAAAAAAAAATCGTGAAAAAGTTTTTATTTATTTATTTAGGTTGGACTCTCACAGAATTGGTACCCAAAATAGATACCCCCCCGGTGGCAGAGTATTCCGTTAGGGACTCCATCCGCCGAAAAACTAATAAACTAAAATGCGGTTGCAAAACCGTATAAGGGCGTCCCCTAAGGGAGGACTCGGACCTCGGCTTACTGGGCATTGCGGGGGGGACCCCGCCGCTATGTCCCCCTGGCAGCCGTTGCTGCATCGGGAATAGTTTTCTCAGTGGCGGACTTTCGATATATCGGGTGGGTGACGCGTTTCGCGTATCGCCGTTATGCGGCAAGCCTCGCCGGCGAGGGCGAAGACCTACCTAATCCTAATACAGTGGCGATTAAGCCTACTCCTAGGAACACTCTAGAGCATAGGGTCGGTCTCGCGTGACGAGATTATCTCCGATTGCGACACCGTGGAGGCGTCCTAAGGGGGGAGCTCGGGCCTCGGCTCAGGGTGCAGCTGCAAGACCCCGCCACCGGTCCCCCCGGCAGCCGCTGCTGCATCGTGTTGGGTTTCTCGAGGGTCGGACTCTCGGCATCTGTGTAGACGTCGCGTCGGTCCTCACCGGCGGGGACGATATTTAGGACGACGGCGTCGGAGTGTGCTGGTGTCCTTATTGGACTCCTGCTGAAGTGTGGTGTGAAAAAGTTAACAATAATACACTCGTAAATGTACTTAAAATCTCAGAATACAGAAACAATAAATTCTATACTTAAAATTTATTACAGCTCATATAATATTATTCGCACGTCATAAAACCAATTAAGGGTGAAGAGTAGGGCATCAAGAAAGATGTTCATTCCATGGACAAATAGCTTTCGACGTGCACTTAACGTTTTACCACAGCCTTAACTAAATAAACTAACTAAGTGAAGGCAGAACAGAACTTAAAATACAAAATTTTACACGAAACTGATCAATTTGAAGAAAGGTGTAGTGATTTTTTTAATTATTTTACTTTCACGTCTAGCAAAAAATTTGTAATTGAAAACATAAATAAATGGATTGCCACTGACAGATATCTTTTTAAAAGCATTGGTTTGTTCACTCTAAAAGTTTTAATACGTGATAAGTAAACGACAGTGTTCCGTGTGGTACCGGACGTAACAAATTGCACCACCCTATCTCTTCTCCTGGGTGTCGTAAAAGGCGACTGATAAATTCATCAGAGGATGGGTAGCAGCGTTCTCCGAGTATTTAACCAACCAACTGCGATCGCCAGCCCGCCGGCCAAGCGTGGTGATTATGGCATATCCTCCCCTTTCGGGAGGCCTATGTCCGGCAGTGGACGTCTTTCGGTTGAAATGATGATGATGATGAAGTAAACGAAGGAGTAGCTGGAGGGGACTGGATGCAGCAGGCAGAGGAACGAGTGTTGTGGCGCAACTTTGAAGTGGCCTTTGTCCGGCAGTAAACTGCGATAGGCTGAGATTATGAATTTACGGCCATAATTAATATCCTATCTATCCACGATTTGCCTTACTAGAGATATAAATTTGACGTATTTTGTATGGAGCTTATGTCAAATTTCTATCTCCAGTAGGGCAAATCGTGGATAGATTCGATATTAATTTTGGCCGTTAGGAAACGGAAAAGGAGGCTGTTAAATCCAAGAAACAAAACACCTTTACATACCTTAAAATACCTTTTTTTTCTGGTTGCGAGGAGGAAACTTTCAAAAGGCTACTGGCTTCCTGAAAAGGCTGGGGTGTGTGAGATTTTAACCGCACCAAAAATAACCAGTGGCCATCTTCACCACAAAAAGGGGAACTTTGGGAATGTACTGTGCCTCCGGAGCCCGGCTACGCCTGTAATGCATGTCTCAAGGGAGACCTTTGTCTCCCTATTCACCTTCCTGATGATCACGATGACACAAGACCACTGCGTGCCGCTGCCATCCCTGAGGTCCCTCAGTGAACACTCAAAGCCCCCATTCTGAACACCCGTGATCTCAAGGGCCCCGCCCGCATTCCGGTCGAGTATCGACAAGGCGGGGGGAAGACACATACCTACATCATACATACAACGTGTTATTGAAATAACTGGAAACCTTTGAAGGGGTCATTGGACTCATCAGTATGAACAACTTTTACTATGGGACCAACACTCAAAACGCGAAAAAAAATCAGCTCATCCCCCACATTTTGTCGAATCATGTGAAGAATAACTTGGCCACCCTTAATCTGGCCTCTTGTTGATTGGCTTATATACGCACCGTTAAGATATTTTAAAGTCCTCTAAGATGTCAAATTTCGTCAAGATATTTTTCCTTCACCGGTAACGCAAAAGTAATAATCATATTCCGACAACCAACAAAATCACACCTTACCCAAAAATAAATCAATCATGTACGATAAAGTAACTTCTGAAATAGTTTCCCGACTCAAAAAGTGGGTCAATTAGAAAACCAATTTTCAGAGGCGAAATAGATTCGTACTATACGATACATCGTTAGTTATTTAGAATCCCAACATAACAAGATTTAAGCAGGCACGTAGCATATTTCAACATGCAAATTCCTTTTATATGGCTCTGGGCAGAGTTCTTCCAGTAGGCCGTATGGGTATGGTTAGATATTTGAATGTCCACAAATGGTGGGAAACTACCCCTGACCAGACCAGATCAGACCCGGAAAGGTCTGGGTGTTTGTGCATTTTTATATTTGGGTCTGTAATCGCACCTACTAGTGTGGAACCCACAAAAGGCCTCGCAAACGGGTCAAGAATAAGGGGTCTACTCGCGTTTGACGCTATTCGATTATTGCGGGGCGGAGCCCCCCGCTGTAAGAAATAAAACTAACAGCAGATAGCTGCTAGTTAGGTTAAGGTTATTTTAGACCTGTGACTGACCACACCACGCACAAGACGAGCGAGCGAAGCGTGCGGTGCCGCAGCTGCGGCCGGCGAGTGCCTTGAGCGATTTTCCAATTTATAGTAATGTTTTATTTCAGACGTACCTATTATCCATAGCATTAAAATTAATAAATTAAAAACATATAAAAGAAAATAATAAAATCAACAAAGACACGATAAAAAATAAACGTCAGTTTTGTCTAGCATGGAGTTTAACCCGATGCCCCCACACTAACGGACAATCAAGTCTGTTCGCTATCACTTTCAGAATGCTTTTGGGGCTTGCCCGAACACGATGCAATATGAAGGCCGATCATTTTTCTCATGATAGCATGAAAACCATCAATGCGAGCCTTCATAAACATGCACGACACACTGCAATACCATGGCAGCCCCAACAACATTCTAAAAGCGTTATTATAGTGTACACGGAGGGCATTGACTACCCAATGAGTACATCTGACCCACAAGGTGCACGTATAAAAACACTGACAGTATGACTCGAATAAACATGTCTTTACTGTATTCGTACAACGTTTAAACCTGCGATCCAGCATGTTTCCCCTAATAGCCAACGCCCTCCATTCCCTCTCAACATCCACGTCATCAGTGAGGTCCTTCGTGAGCCAGTGACTCAAGTAGTATTATGGAAAATAGATTTACCTATTTCTCCTAAAGTATAAGTTTCCTCGCCCTGAAGGGTGGGCCATCTAACCCTGCCCCTCCCTCCACCCCTCCACCCCCCAAAACCTCGATCAAAGTAGTAACTAAACTTTAACCGGCACATCTATACGACTCTGAATTAACTGCAAAGCTAGTCGAGGAAGCTAACGAACACGGTCTGTTTCTTGATAAGATGCAGCTGACGTCACTCAAAGACGAATACAAAGTGGAGGTTAAATTCGATACCACGAGCAGAGTTCACGGTAGCTTAGCGGAAAAAGTACTGGGAGCGAATTTTTCTTTCCACAATTTATAACATATTCTTCCTAAATACCGTACGGTAGCGTCATCTTTATTCGATGCCATAGCGGAACGAACTGAAACTGATACCTGAGCTTGTCCCACACATGCTACGTGGTCAGGTCTGCATGTACAGGTACACCTGCGCAGGTAGACCTGACAGATACACTGAAGCGGGAAAATACAGCGATTTCCAATCCGTTTCCTAATTACCCGACTGCGCGACAGCAAAGACAGGGTTATGTTTTTACTAAAAGGATATGGGACTTATTCTGTAATTTTCCGATAATTTTGTATGGCAGACTTTGACCGACATATTAACACGTTGGAATTAAACATATACAACAGGTATGGCTTTTTACTTTCTAGTTATGATATGTAAATGTAAAAACAACATGGAGATTGAATTTTCACCTCAGTGGTTTACTTCGGGTTGGATATTTCCATACACATACAATATACCCGCGTATTTCTCGAATAGAATACGTGAGAAATGTTTGATGTTTACATATAATGTTATTGCTTCTATATTTTTGCGGAAATAGTACATTACTGTCAAGGCCTGAAATGAAACAATTGACTGCCGAGTAATAGGACGAGGCGCAAGCCGATTCCTTTTTAACTAAACGAGGCCGTTAATTGCTATTTCGGCCTAGACTCGTATAGTACTTTTCTCTCATTTGCGCTTGAGCAGTCGCCTCCTCCCCGCTGGTGTGACATGTGATACGTATTTTTTAGGCAACACCAGATCTGTGTTGCAAGAGGTTAGTAAAGATTTTGATCTTAATAACCAGAATAATCTAACGTGTTAATTGTTGAAGTGCTGATCACAACTCTCAACCGGACTACTAATTGTCTTAATTCATTAAGCGCACGAGAGACTCCCGGAAGTCTAAACAATAAACTGTATAGAATGTGTCTAGTTTACACCGCTTGAAAATTTTAAACAAGCTCTGTGGCATTAGCGAAAGCTGATAATAACAGAAAAGCAAGACCCGTCACGCTTGCTACTCTTTATACCAACTATCGCATTTAACTGGTAATAAAATGATGTGAAAATTTTATTACCCGGTGGACCGGGAACCATAAAATAACCATAAAACTGAGAAAACCAACCATAAGACAACGATTATCTTTTCATAAATCTATACTGGGTGTAAAAGGACATCACCAAGCCAAATTCTAGGCATCTGTGTACACCAAACCCACAGCCAAACCAAGTAACATTGTGCAATAATAATTGCTAGGAATTGATTTTAAAGTATTTAAAATAAAAAATATAGTTAAAAAAAACTAAAAATCACGCTTTCAGACCCTCGTTACTGAGTGTAATGTATAAGACTCGTTAAAATAACCCAAATAAGCTCAAACTCGAAGTGTTTACTAGTAGCAGAGTTCCACTATCCACCTCCTGGCTCCATCATCAATTCATTTCGATGTACCAAATCATTGTATTGTCATCCAGATTACAAAAACTTGCAAAGTTTCAAATCGATACGTCATTTGGAAGTAGGGTAAAATCTTACATAGTTAGTCAGTTAGTTACAAGTGAAGCTAATTCATTTATTTATTTATTAATCCTCCTTGCAACTATTCTTACAGGTCTTAAACCTGATTCTTGAGTCTGCTCGTGACCACGGCCAGGGTTGGGCAGTATTTGAATTACTTGTAATTAAAATACGTAATTGAAATACAAATACGTATTTGGTATTTGTATTTCAATTACTCCCTAAAATGTAATTTGTGATTCGTATTTCAAATACCTGACGACGAAGTATTTTGTAATTAGTATTTCAAATACTTGAGGCTTCAAAATACACTTTAACATTAAAATAAATTTAACCTTCATTTAGCGATCGTGAGTTTAGATATCCTAAATGATAGAAGCAAAGAGCTTTCAATTCTTGAGCGCTATCCAAAAATAAAAAATGTGTTCATACAATTTAACACAAGTTTGTGCTCATCAGGACCTGTAGAAAGATTGTTTTCTTTAGAAGGTTTTATTCACTCTCCAACAAGAGGCTGTTCGTCTGACAGTACATTTAAAAATCTAGTGTTCATGAAAGGAAACTCTGGTTTTACTGATTAATTAATCTTGTTTTCTTCTACTTTTTAGCCCATGCTGGTCTAGATTACTTATTATGTAATATGTAATTTGTATTTTGTATTTCAATAAAAAATTGCTAAAAACTGTATTTTGTATTTTATATTTCAAATACCTTACTTAAAGATATTTTGTATTATAATTACTTGCAATACTGTATTTTGTAATTTGTATTTCAATTATAGCAAAGCATGTATTTTGCCCAGCCAATGAAACTTAGCCGAAACGTCGAGGTTAGTCAAAATGTTTGTTATGTTTTGATTTTATTTTGCGCGACAAGTCCCGTAAATATAGGTCAATATAGGTCTTAAACCTAATGTGATAGTGCGGCATAAAACCACTCAATTCATTCAAACAATTCTGCACTTACAGATTATGAAAAATCTCCTTCCTGGAACTGGGAATCGAACTAGCACAATCGCGTGGGAGTACCATCCTGTATTTTATTTTTTTACAGCTTGTATTGATTTTTTTTTTTTTTTTTTTTTTCCACAAAGAAAATACATACATTTAGCAGATACAATGTAGAACATAAACCAGTTTAGGTTCAGATTGATTTTGATAAGGTTATTGAACTTATACGGATAAAATCTGTCCAACAAACGTCAAAAATTAAAGGAAGCCCATGAAATATAGACAAACAAAAAAAATAAGGTAAAATAAAACACTGAGGTAATATGTACTGTACATTACCTCAATGAAATAAAATAATAAAATAAGTCCTCATGATAGATGTATGATACTCGTTGTTCCATAAAATTCCATAAGGATAAACAATTTGAAGATAAAAGTCAATTTTAGGGTTTTTTCCCGGAAATAAAGTTAAATAAATAAATAAATATCTTTGGGATATTTTTTTACACAGCACCATCTAGTCTCAAACTAAGCTTGTGCTATGGGTACTAGACAAAATGGATATAATACCTTATATACTTCTTTTTTTTTAGTTACACTTTGTAATAGTAGAGCTCCTTTGTGTAAGAGCTCGTCCGGGGAAGTACTACCACCGTACCTACTTCTCCGCCAAATAGTGATGCTTGCATTGCTGTGTTTCGGTCTGAAGGGTACGGGTGCCAGTGAAATTACAATCAACTGAGACTTTCCATCTTCATGTCTCAGTTTGGCGAACCGACGTGCGGCACCATTTTGGCAACAGCCTAGGTGGTATTGCAGTTGTTATAGGCAAAGGTAACCGCTTAACATCAGGTGGGCCTTTAGCTCGTTTCGCCATCCTATAATATAAATAACACTTTTCTCCAGAAATATAGCAATAGAAAGAAATATTTTATCTCAAACCTTTCTGTTTTAATGGTAAGATTTGGGATTAGGTTTGGTGCCAACTATTCCTGCCGTGCTAGGATTTTAGGCGATTGCCAACATTTCCCAGCGAATAAAATATTTAGTTTCTAATTCTTGGAGTGGAAATAACATTTATCGTGTTATATTATGGGCCTGGGCAGTGGTGTAGCTATGTAACCAAGAGCCCCGGAGTAAGTCAAAAATTCTTTATTCAACTGGTATTATTTTACTTTTTCGAACGTCACCGCGTCGTTCGAGGGGCCCCTTGAGCTTGAGGGCCCCGGGATACTGCCCCGCCTAGCCTTACGGAAGCTACGTCACTGAGCCTGGAGCTCAAACTTGGAGCCTAAATTACTTATAGATAATGATATTTTAAAAAGTAAATGTCATTGCTTATAGAATGCAGTTTTTCGTAGTATAAAAATTGGGGGCACCGAAACTACAACATTTTACTTTAAAAATCGCTTTTCAGAGCTTGTTGTGTTTATATGCACATTTTTTTTTTATAAAACACAGAACAAAAGTACAAGTACATGCAGTAGTACGCCACGGACTGCCCCCATTATCTAGATCTTACGTCTTCTTTATCCATCCAAAGGTTGTCTGGAAGATATCGCTTTTAGCGATAAGACCGCCCATGTACCCATAATTTATACGTTGTTCCTGTTTACTACTATTTTCATGGTGTACAATAAAGTATATTCTATCTATATTCTATATAACAAAGGTAAATAATTTTTTTTCCGTTTATAAACGTTTTTGCCCGACTGTACGCATACGAAATCTGCATTCTGGAAAACAGTGGAAAATGAAATTTTTGTCACGGCTCACGTGAAAAACGTCACTCCACTCAAATCAAATGAAATCGTTCACGCTGTTCACGTGTAAGAGTTTTGAATTTCGAATTTCAAAAGCTTTATACGTACGAGCGAGATTCATTGAATCGTGTGAACCAGTCATATTAGTTTGAATGTTATGCGCATAAGTGCAATGGGTGGAAACGATTTCATTTTTGTAAATAGTATTTACTTTTGTTTGTTCTGTAGTCTGTCGCCATTATTGATTATTATTTTAGATTAA
This sequence comes from Asteroscopus sphinx, assembly GCA_949699075.1. Lineage (NCBI taxonomy): Eukaryota > Metazoa > Arthropoda > Insecta > Lepidoptera > Noctuidae > Asteroscopus > Asteroscopus sphinx. The sequence continues at coordinate 23,441,385 of OX453013.1, forward strand.
AAAGTTATCCATATTTCTGATAGTAATCTTAAACTATGTTAGTAAAAATACAGGCAGATTGTATCTAACAGCACCTATACTAAGCCCACCCAATTCCAAGGGCGGATCCAGGGGGGGGGTCATGGGGGTCATGACCCCCCCCCCCTGGGCCTAGGTCAATCACAGTTTTTTTTCCTATTTACATAATTTACAAAATGAATGTACAATGAATGAATGAAAGTATGTATGTGTTACATACTAATGCAACAAGGTACACACATAAAATTACTAAACTGAACTCACACCCGAACCAGTTCGTTCATTATGAATAATATTCGCGCGATTTAGTTTGATTTTGCCGAACAGCCTGCGTCGCGAGTTTCTTCTCCAATCTCCCCGTTGCGCCATCATCGATTGAATACTAAGCTAACCATCAACAACAGAAATATCTACTTAACAGCCATGTTAGCCTTTAAAAACCTCGCCAAATTAAAAATAATTCGAGAACCTTTAAAACATCGATATTAGATCATAATAAAAAAGATTTTTGAAAATCGGAATGAAAAAATAACATCCCAAATAAAAAAAAGATCAAAAAAATTCAAGTAGGTAAATTTAATCCTTTTTTGCAAACAAATGCCAAAAATTTAGAACACTTGTACTGCTTTCTTTTCAAATTAAACCCTCTAAATATATAAATATAAGTAATTTAAATTCGGCTGACCCGGCCCCTTTCACTCACAATATCAATATCAATTTCTTTAAGAAGGCGATCTTTGCATTCCTATACAGCAGTACATCAATACAGTTTGAGTCGTGTGTCTATCAGCCGTGTATTTGAGAAGATAGGAGTACATTCGGATAATACATATCTAGCCACGGGGCCGGGCCAGCCTGACGCACGTATTTAACAGGCAATTAAATTAAATTATACAGTGCAATCTGTGACAATATTGTGTCATGTCATGAATATTAAAAAACATAAACCAGGACTCCTGGACTTCAAAATATCAAATCAAATCATATTTATTTTGCGTTCATGAAATTAAAAGTGGAGGGAAACACAGTAACAAGACCTAATAAATTCTACCTAGAATGCTGAATTCTTAGAATGCTGTTATTACTATGGCGCACTGACGCCACCTTCTATTGGATTATGGCGTGATATAAACACGGTATACATTTACCAAACATGGCGATGATAGCTTTATTTCGTCATGTACATTGTAGAGCTGTATATTAAAAATAAACCATTATCAAGAGGAAATACCTATGTTTCTTTACTGATATGACTTCAAAAAACTGAATTTCGCAGTATGATAAAATTTCAGGAACCCATCTTTATGAATATAATAAATTCCTTGATCATCTTAAGAGAGCTAGCTGTGGTAAAAAATAGACCAAAACGTCACAGCCCAATTTCATAATAGGTATTTAGATACCAATTCTGAAATTGGGCTGTGACGTTTTTGTCTATTTTTTACCACAGCTAGCTATCTTAAGATAATTGGGCTGTATTATATAGATAAAATTACAAAATTAACTGCGCTTTAAAGACGCGGTCTTTGGCAAAAGCCGAAATTAATAACGCTAAACAAAATAAGAAGACATACGCAGACAGAAGGCGGTCACGCGTTCAAGCGATCCGTGATCGCATTCTGCGTTCAAGCGTGTGGTTTCTTTGCTCACGTTCTAGTTGACCGACGTGGTCAGAATGCCTGCTGTGTATGAGAGTATGAGATGTAATACAGTACAAAAAATGCAGAACGCGAACGCAGAATGCTTGAACGCATGACCGCCTGCTGTCTGCGAAATCTCTAACCTAACATTTTAAGATTCCTGCATGATTACGAAAAATACCTATCAATCAACTCAGCCTATCGCAGTCCACTGCTGGAGATAGGCCTTTCCCAAGTTGCACCACAACGCTCGGTCCTCTGCCTTCCGCATCCAGTCCCCCCCAGCCACGTTCTTTAGGTCGTCGGTCCACCTGGCAGGGGGGCGCCCTACGCTGCGTTTGCCGATTCGCGATCTCCACTCAAGGACTCGTCTGCTCCAACGGCCATCGGTCCTTCGACAGACATGGCCAGCCCACTGCCACTTCAGCTTACTGATCCTACAAGCTATGTCGGTCACTCCGGTTCTTCTCCGGATAATGTCGTTACGGATTGTATCCTTCAAAGAAACTCCAAGCATAGCTCGCTCCATAGCTCGCTGGGCGACTTTGAATTTGTGGACTAGCCCAACTGTCAGTGTCCACGTCTCGGCACCGTAAGTCATGACTGGCAGGACGCACTGGTTGAAGACCTTTGTCTTCAAACTTTGCGGTATAGGCGACGAGAAGACTCGGCGAAGTTTGCTAAAAATACCTATAGCCGCATACAATTTAAACCTTAAAGAGGTAGAATCTTTCTTTTCAATTCGCCGCCGTTCCCGCGCCTCGCATTCTTATTTTTATTTTACGAAGGTGGAGAAATTCCCGTCTTCCTGCCTGGCTACAAGATATATTCAGAACGAAATTGGATTTCATTTTGAATATTAACACTGACATTTTAGTTGCGTATCTAGAAAATGCACATGAAGAGAACGAAAGGTAATATTGGTAACTTGGTATTAACAGCTGCGCTTCTTTTTTAAACTCATAAGGATTGTGCAGCTGGATGCAAATTGTTACAATCGAATAAAACCGTTATTTCGATGTCAATCAACAGTGGTTGTGGTCTCAGCTCCGCCAGCCGTTTAATGAATGTGAGATGAAAGAGCAAGCAAAACTGTTTTGAAGCGAAGCTTCTATAGCCTCGTTGCGCGCTCGGCGCACTCGGTTGTCTCGGGGAGTCAAATGAGAGAAAATCACATCTATAATAAAAAACCATCAGAACCCAAAAATCATGATTATTGGGAAATCACCGAAAGAGTTAAAGACTTAAATGTGACTTTCAATGATTTTTGAGTTATGACGATGTTTTATGAAACCGACAGATTCACAGAGGCTATCATAGTACGTACAGAATGGCCACTCGGATTTCAATGGTCGGACACAGAGAAATTAACGCAACGCGTGGTTGTAGGGAGTGAAGTGAGACGTGAGAGAGTGGGAAATGGAGGGGCAAGGGGCAGAATTAGAGGGTTTGAGAGGGGGATAAGGGGAAGTGGCATGGAGGCGAGGTGAGGGGGTTGACATAGATGAGACGGAGGAGCGGGGGGGCAGGGGCGACAGGAGGGGTTGTGACAAGGGAAGGGGTTCGAGGGGGTTTGCGGGTTGGAAGGGGGTGAGGGAGGGGCGAAGTCAAAGGGGTGAAGTAGGAACGAGAGGGGAGACTTTAAAATTCCCATTTGCCACCAGTGGGGATGTTCACAGTTAGGACAACTGGGAATGACCGATGCTTGCGACTAGGCCAGCGAGGTGGACTAACGCCTTAACCTTCTCATTCAGAAAAAAAAAAGAGGCACGTGGGACAATAATTGGCTGATTTTGTTATGTTACCTAAGATTGAATTATTGTTTCAGGAACTTTCCTCAACCCTGCTTTGTTGAACAATACGTCCTTGAAAACGAACTAAAGAATACACGAGATATGTAGCTCCAAGTTAGCCTGGACAAATCTCAAGTTGGGAAGGGCGCTTATATGAAGGTCGTCTTGGTAATTCAGTAAAGCCGGCTTTTCACTACCGGATGTAAATAATATATATTACATCCTGAGATATAATTTAATATCACTTACCGTACTTTCAAATGGAACCCTTTACACACTATAAATATTTTTTCGACCGACCGAGCGATGTTTTCAAGTTATATATTATGTCCCGTACCCTGCACACCGTTTCATGCCTCCGCGTCGCCCTCAATTCGTGTCTTTGTGCAACCGAACTGAAAGAAAATATAAATCCCATAGTGTAAAGGATCCGCGATTCAGCGGGATGTAATTTACATTTCGGGACATAATTTATATTATATTCCATAGTAAAAAGCCAGCTTTAGACGCACTTCCGTAGGTACCCATACTCTTCCGCTGTCGTCAAAAATGACTCAAAAACATGCGACTTACGAAGAAGGAATACACGGAAAAGAAAGTACCTATCACTCCGGCTGTTAATGGGACATTAAACAGGCCGTGAAAAATGTAATTGCCCTTTTTATATAAAAATATCTGTGCTGTACTTAACGAGCTTTTAAGAATAAAGTTATATCGTCTAAAAATACCTTTTTATCTCGTCTTATAAAACCGTAAAGATGTAAAACTGAACATTAGCTATTTCTACGCTACCTAACTGCAGTTAATGGTCTCAAAGCAACTATCGATCCGACTATCCCATTTAATTTTATTCCATGCCATTATTATCACTCTAAGGCCTTAGTCCACTACGCTGGCTAAGGGATCTCTCGACGGTCGCAACGGACGCACGACGAACGACGCAACGGTCAAACGTTGGTCCAACTGGACTAAGCGTCCAGTTCGCCATAGAATAGAAGGAAAGAAAACAACTTTTGTTATGGAAATCGCGAAAAAAATATCAGCTGATGATCCCTATATTTTGTTGATTTATGTGAACACAAATGTCGGGATCAGCTGATATTTTATTCATTTCAGCCGAAAGATGTCCAGCAGTGGACGTCTTTCGGCTGAAATGATGATGATGATGATGAATGGACACATAAATTGGAAAAGTCAGAGGTGCGATCCGGGTTACTCAGACCCTCCTGCATGGAAGGCAATTACGTGCTCAACCTAGTGGTGGTGCTCAGCCTAGTGGCTATTACTGCCCTATTTAAAATTTGTGACATATCAAATAACCGTTAGTTTAATACTAGTAACTCGGACCAAAAGCCTTATTCTTTTGGGAGACTAGCAAAAGTAAAAATGTTTGCACGTTCCAACAAATTTTGTATTTTTAAATGAAGCTATGATATTTTTATTAATTTGCGATTTATTTTACTGTCGAATTTATTTATTGCACCAATAACTACGAACGAAAACTATCAATATTTATGTATTCATTCGTGTACAGGCCGTTTTATCTCGTCAAGCTTAAATAAAATATACATAATATTCCCGGTATTTTAAAACGTAACGTTATAACTGTAAAAAATCTCTGAGAGGGCTTATTTTTTCAGTACTTACGTTAATTTAAAGTAAGGGATCGTGCGTTTACTTTTTATACAGATTTAAGTATTAAATCATTGCCTGAATTTTAAACTTTAAATTATTAGGATGTTATTAGGTAAGTTAACGGCCAAAATTAATATCCAATCTATCCACGATTTACCCTATTAGAGATAGAAATTTGACATATTTTGTATGGAGCTTATGTCAAATTCCTATCTCCAGTAGGGTAAATCGTGGATAGATTGGATATTAATTTTGGCGGTAAATCTATAAACTGTGTCAAGTAAATGTGTGCTTGTCTGTTACTAACGTAAACACTAACCTTGTCCACCGTAATGTTTTATACCTTGTTGACATGCCTTAAGCAATAAATAAATAATTAAGATGACAATGTTGTTGGCAAAAATAAAAAAACTGAGCAACGTTAATTGTAACCAAAAGAGACAAAGCTATCCTTTCGAGTATTCACAGATTAATAATATATGTACTAGAACGAGTATTCTACGTTCAGATAAAAAAAATCTTGTCCAACTCGTCTGAACTAACTTTGAAAAAAGTAACACATCCTGTATTTCTGCCCACGCCTAAACAAAAATAGCGAAGGTTATTTATCCATCGCGGAACTAACTCGATTACTATATAAAATCTATTGATTTTAGTGTAATGTAGCTACTATTTGATGTAGCTGTTACATCAATGTCATAAATATCTTGCTCTTTTACGATATGGCTCTTATTGAAATAAGATGAATATACGTACGCAAAGATAGAAAGATATAACTAAAAAAGTTTTTTGAAACATATTGTTTTACCAATTGAATAATAATAATAATAATTTATTTATTTATTCCTCTCACAATGGACTATATACACATTTATTATAGGTACAAGACTACATAGTTCACATTGTGAGAGCTGGTGCCTGTTGTGGGTTCGTAAAAACCTGTGTTACAGGTCACCAGGCCCCACTCAGTGGCTGCATACAATCTTGGCTCCCTGTGTTGATATTTAATCTAATACATCAAGTTGAAATAAACAAATTTACTAAAGCGCTAAGATGACGCTAAGCAAAAGATGAAGACAATTTTTTTTTTTTTTTTTAAACGATAGAAAAATAAGAAAGCAGATTGTGTGAATGTTGACATTGTTTACTAAATGTTTCAAGGGAAACGAAAAATATGATGATGTAAATAAAACAATTAATAACGAAAACAAAGCATTTATTTTTACACAAAAACGAAAAAAATATACAAGAAAACATCATTCTCAAAGAGACATACAAAAGCAAATCAATGGGAATTACAAATATTACAATTCAATTTCATCTGAAAAACTTAAATCTGCACTGTTCGGATGGCAAATACCGGAAACTACTACTTAAATAAACTATCAATAACAAGTATTATTTACTTATAATATGCATACGATTCAAGTTTAGGAATACTAGACAATCGTTTTTGGTTGATGTTTCAGTAAAACTCTACAAGAAATTAATACAAACACATACAATCACTTTATACAAGGACCATTAATATATAAAAAAAACTACACTTCCAAGACTTACACTGTACTTTGAATGAATAATTGAATTCATTATTGACACGAGCCGCCGTGTTGAGAAGAAGAGTACCCTAAAGATTAGAAGACACCAAGCCAGAAAAAATTACAGCTAGGTCACTAAAACATTTACTGAGTAGTAACCTAGAAAGTATCGCGCCGAATGCAAATAAACTGGGATGGGGGCGGAAAGATTATGATGATGATGTTCCAAGAACAGAAAAACTTAATGCGGGAAGCCCAGTAGTTGGATGTACAGAAGGCGTTAACTAAATCACAATTAATCAGTCGAAACTAGCACGGGCTGAGGCACTTGACATGAACAAAGGCTTACAACCAGCACTATGTGTATAAGAGCTGTGAGTAATGATGATGTTAATTATTAATGTTTAGCCATAATCAATTAAGAAAAACATCGGCAACCTAGTGACCATAAGAGCAGACAGATGCTAAAGTTTGCGGGAAGGCCCAGATGTGATTGGCAGTAAACAGTAGACTCCAAAAGCGGAATAATAGGATTGAGTTGATAAAATCAAACATCAATACAAATCAAATATGGATGGTAGTGGATTACATTATTATTGGCCCTTAGTTTCAAATTATGCAATATTGGAGATGATTTGTGAAAATTGAAATCTTATCGAGCCGAGCAACCAACCTCTACCTCAAAGTAAATTCAATATGAGATGACCTCACTGAATATTTCTTTGTTCCTATAGACCATTTATTAAGTCAAAAATGCCTTTAAAATGAGCTAATATATAAATGTGCATATCATATTTCATTGCAGGTGTCTTTATTTTTAACCCTCACTACATAATACATTTTTCAGGATGCAAAGACACAGCAACAAATATTATTTAAACACCTAACACTACACCAAAAAATATTCCATGATACCTAACATCGCACTATAGGAATAAGTCCTGCTAGTTGACCGGCCGAAGTACAGTGTGCTATGCCAATCAATCAATCAAATTATGTATTTACTAGAATATGGTATTATTACAGATGTAGGTGACATATGAATGCCGTGCCGTGCTTTTGTGCCGTTGTTGAAGTGGGCTGAGGGTTGACCAGATCTGCGCGTTCGCTGCAGGCATTTGGTCAGGTCTCATGTAGCCAAAGATGCTAGCTGGCTAAATGCTGAAGGGGTGATGAAGGAAGGTAGGCGATGACGATGACATCAAGCTGGCGTCACCAATGTGGAAACACTGTCTGTGACGTACACGTTGGGGTCACTACTAATTTAGTAGTAATAAGATAAGATAAGATAAGATAAAGTTTATTGGGCAACATTATTACAAGTATAACAAGGTACAAGAGTACGATAGTAGCTGCAGTAGTATGCACTGTGTCGCAGCTGCCATCGCCCACCTCCAGATTCTACAGGAATATAATGCAATAACTGTGCTTGAAAAACATGATCAAAAATAAAACCAGTGAAATAAATATTTAGATAAAATACAAATAGTTACTATTTAACATCATCTAAGTATTTGAGTGTGTATGTGTAATGTATGGATGTGTGAGAGGTATGTTTGTGTGTTGATGTATTATTGCGTGAGAATTATTAATTTATGACCAGACCTTCTGTATCTTCATAAGAAAGTGTATATAGCCACTCATTTACTTTGGTTTTACATTACATAGCAGATTTGCTAGTCATATTTCGAGCGCACAAAACTTTCGTGGGTACGGCATGGTGTACCGTACATTTTTTCTTTATTGCTTCATACCTGTCAGCAAAGTTTCGGGCTAGCTAGTACGCATAATATTAAAGCGGGATTCTTGCGAGCTATCGCATTTTCGCACACGGTGGCATACTGAATAGGATAGTCGGACCTGATAGGCAGTATTTCTGGTTTGGCCATGCGGAAACCCACACCACTCCCAGTCTTCATAATCAGGTCTACGAAACCTTCTGCGTCACGACGTTGTCTCTCTGGCGTTATTACCACCCATGACGGTAGTTGAGCAATATCCAGTAAGAGCTGTCACGTCGTCCAGGTGGTCGTCAGGGTGAGGGTGGCTCAGGTAGGAGTAGGAGTTGTAACGGAGTACTACTCCGGCTATACAATAGCCCGGAGACAGTGGAGACACGGAGGCTTGGCGGCTCGAAGGCACGAAGACACGGAAAGTCGGAGGTACGTAACACAGAGGTACGGAGGCTCAGAGGGTCGGAGTGGGTAGGTAAAGGCGCGACGATGCGACGAAGAGCTGCTGCTATGATAATGCGAACTCAGGCAGGAGGCAGGTAGCTAAGTAGGTAGATACAAACACGAATAAAACTTAAACAGGAACGGTTTGAAAAGTGTATCTCACTCAACTGGTAAATTAATACATTGACTGTTGACTGATTATTAATAAAATATGATTACAAGACACACACCCAGTTTCTGGAAGGCTGATCAACATAAAAATTAACTAACAAGCTGTCAAATCTCATGTCAAGTGTGAATTGGGTTGCTGAAAGCATGGTCAACTACTTTGATTTGATCATCTTGTCAGTTTGTTGTTTGTTAATTTTTTGATCAAAATCGTATTTCAAATACCATTTTGGTTTTCTGGAACGCTTGCCTTGCCTTCCAGAAACCCAACTGGGGCTTTTAAATCGGTTGCAGTACCAGACGTCCCTTTTTAGAAGTGTTTTCAGAAGGCCGAGTTCTAGGAATTGTTGTTGGCATCTGATCCGGCAGAATGCGTCCACCGCCAAGACGTGATCCACGCAGAAAGCAAAGTTTGTTGTTCGTAAGTTTTGATGCAACAAATCTAATGTATTAAGTTTTAACGGAATTTAAATAGATTCTTCTAATTTTGGTGAGAAATGTTGAGAATGCATATTCATCATTAACTTACACGAAGAACACACTCCAAATTAGTTTAAAAAATCAGCCTTAGAGCACCCATGAAATATATTGGTCATAATTTCTCGCTTGATAAAGAATTATTCGACTCTAATAACACATACACTGACATAGAAAGCAGTTTTAGACGACGATAAATTCAATTGTAGCGACATCTATCGCGCTACATGGGAACTAACACTGACTTAGTCGATGACGACACAAATCCTGAATCGCGCACGCAGAGTATGACACGTAACTTAGCATTATATACAACCGCTCAACATCAACCGTAGGGCAGTAGTCACCAGGTGCAGACCCAGTCTGGTCGAAGGATCCTCCCTTTGTGTTGTAGGAACACAATACCTCGTTCCTTTACATTGGTGACCCCAACGTGATTGTCACAGACAGCCTTTCCACACTGGTGTGACATCAGCACTCAACTCCCTCCAGCATCTTCGGCTATATACAGCCCAGCACAACCTGGCACAGCCCATCACAGCCTGATACACCCCAGCACAGCCCAGCACAGCACTTTGGAAGGGAGTAATGTAGCGACATCTATCCCGCTACATAGGAACTAACACTGATTACGTCACAAATCCTGAATTGAGCACGCAACTAAGCATATATAGAAGCGCCCAACATCAACCGTCGAGAAGTAGCCGCTAGGCACAGACCCAGCCTGGTCGGAAGATCCTCCCTTTGTGTTGGAGGAACATCGATACCTCATTCCTCCACAAAATGTATCGAATTCGGATAAATGGAATTCCGATGATGATGAGCATGATAAAACAGATGAAAACGCACAGAATTGTTTTAAAAACTGTACATTGGATAGCCTACATATTATATTTTTATAGTGACTCTTCTGCGCTTCGTGAAGTACCTTCTATTCTCGAGGCAGTCTTTGACTTGGAAGCAAAAAACGACGCCCATGTCGCAGTCAGTGTGGCATGCGCACCCAAGATGGCAGTACGGGACACGATCCGGGCACTCCTTTGGTGGAGCAGCGCCGGGGCAGGGTGGGGCGCATTCAGTCTCGTTGCAGTAATCCAAATCAACTGTAAAGTATAATAATTCATGTGCATTCAGGTAACATGTGCTCTCTATATAATATGTAGAGCAACGATGTCAATATGTAATATACGTAGTACATATATATCGATGATGTAGAGATAGTTTATGGGCATAGGCTACTTTTGCCCGGAAAAATGCTCGGTTCTTGAGGGGTAAAGAACTATGGTAGTGAAGCCGCGGTTTAAAGCTAGTCTTTTATAAAATACCAAACAAGGATGGCACAAGTACAATAGCTAGAAATATAAAATGCATAATACGTACTTGGTTTACTTATTTCTTTGAACATCGGGTTAAACTCGTTCAGCTCGCCTTCAGAAATAACGGCTAAATGTAGTAAACATAAACAAACTAATAATTTAAAAGACATTGCATCGTGACTATTCGTGAAAACTGGACAAAAATTTGAAAATAATTTTGAACAAAATGTTTTGATGAATGACATTTCGAAATTCTTTTGTTACCAACAAAGATAATATAATCACTACGTTTTAGTTACCAAAAGAGCAAAGAGAATATAACCACTACGTTTACAAAAGAGATTCAATATTTAATAGTACATTATGATACAAGTGAGCTAAGTTGACTATTATACTCGAGGCTGGATTGCAGCCCGAGCCGAAGGCGAGGGCGTAATGGAGCCGAGAGTATAATAGTCAATGCTCACGCGTGTCATACGACGTTTTTCAACACACTTGCGAGGAAAAAATACATAAATTACACATTTTAGACAAATATTGAATTTGTGAAAAATGATAAAAATGGCGCGCGGATCGCGCGGTGACATACAGCTATGCGCGCGCAGGTGGTCGAAGGAAACCGCCATACAGCCTAATATAAAAATATTATAAATTGTTTTTTTTATTTATAATACAAATTCATATTAATTTGTTGACAAAAATTAACAATTTGATAAAATGAAATGTTTATATAGCATATTTTAATTAATACAGTTGATTTATTCCCAAAAATGTTTAATTTAGTTCAGGCATAAAAACTCTTTGCTGCGATTTAAAAATAAACTGTAAAGTAAAAAGCACTTGTGCAATAATATAATGAAAAAAGCACGCGTGCGTTATAAGCCACATTATGAACCTAAAAGCGATGCAATAAGAGCCACTTTACGAGAAAGTGTGTTGAAAAATATATTTTATTTCTGAAGGCCGTGGGTATGATTTTCATACTATGGGGCATTATTATTTATTCAAACAAAACTATTATACTAATTCAATTTTCACTTCGCGTAACACAGCACTTCTTCACAAATTCTATCAAAGCGTGCGCGCGCTCCATTTTAGGGTGAAGCTAACTAGTCTTAATTATTAACGTTTTTTACATTTAAATTATTTTAAAATGTAGAATAGAGTCACACATTCATTTTGCAAAAATGTTGGTAACTTCTTGAATTATGAGCGTTTGCATGAGAAGAGCCGGCAAAAAAACAACCACATTTTAAAGTACTTATCGATTTAAAAAAAAAGGTTTTGTTTTTTTTTTACACAATATAACGTTTTTTGTATTGTAGCCCTTATTAATATGCGCATTTTGACACCTTTATTATTTTGATACTTCTAAAACTTCCGTAGATAAAGCGAATTCGCACTATTTCTGAAAACTGGCCCCTATTACCGGACCGATCGAAAAAACATTTTCAATGTTAAAATGGGTAAAATGTAACATGGTATAAAAAACCATACCAAATGATTCTCCTAGTCGTGATTCTATTCTATTCTATTCTATTCTTTTCTGAACAAACTACTTTCAGGACTTGTGTTTATTCTCTTCCACTTTGTAAAAAGTCTATCAATTATTTCTGTTTCTTTAAATCTTATATTTTACTGGTTCTACCTTTTATGCACTGTTTCTAGTGTCAGTCTATTCAGTAGTTTTTTCAATACATTACTATAAAACTTAATTCTTGACGCCTTTGTTTTTGTCTGCGAGGAAAAAACCTTCAAAAGGCTACCGGCCTCATGGGGGACGGAGGCCAGATTATATGGGACATTTACCTCAGGCAAACTCCTGGTGATCGTCTTCTAAGACACGTTTCAAGGGAGACCCTTGGTCGCCCTGTACACCTTTCAATTCTCAACGCCTATCATACGGACATAGATATCTCCGAATTTCAAACTTACCTTGGTATTTATGAAAAAAAGTTATTCCTGTCTCCGTAAGAATAGTATGTAAATGATTTCGATGAAGCTGAGGAGGGAAGCGCCGAAAAAAACTCCAATGACACCTCCTACATCAACTGTAACAATATGTACAAAACTTGTGATTGACGAGCCTCTCAATGTTGGGGTAGGTTTCCAGACAAACTAGATGCGCTTAAATATCATTATTTTAAATACTGAGCTATTACTGAAGAAAGTGGAGAACTGGTATCTTACTCACCGCAAGCAATCGCGTGAAATGTAACAGCTCCAGTTTGAGCATTACACCCGTGAATACGTCGAAGTGAGCATTACAGTGCCCAGACTTAGAATGTTACAACTTCGAACATTACAGTAGTGAGTACGATAACCCGAGCAACCCGAGCATTATAGTGCACAGACTTGGAATGATACAACTTCGAACATTATAGCAGTGAGTATGTTAAGTCGAGCAATACAGTGCAGTGCGTTGAACTGGCACACTATTGTAATATTATGCTCAACATCGAAGTTTGAATTGTTACATTACACGCAAATGCTCGCGGTGTTTACGCTCCTTAAGATTACATCAGTTGTCAGAACAACAGGTTTCTGACTCCTAAAAAACTTGCAATGAAGGCTATAAATATATTTTGTATTTTTTTTACTAATGGGACATTGGCAACGAACTTCGTTAAAAATACATAAACATTAGAACTTTTACTTCATTCATAAAATCATGAATTAGCATCCTCCTCTACACTCTAAATAGGTGAAATAAATTGCATACTTTAAATAGCGCTTGTGTTAGTATACATTTGGTACTTACCAACAAGTCCAAGCAGTTCCCTGATAGCGTGACGGCGTACCCTCAACGTAGGAAGCATCCCCAAGCGCATCCGACCTCGAGTGCCTCGTCGGGATAACTCCTCACTCAGATTTGTGTGGCGCCTACAAATTAAAATTAATTTTGAGCTATGTACTGCGATGGTTATCTGGCTGCAGTAACACAATGTTTGTTTTGTCATTATTTGTATCCTTTCCTCAACTAGTTTACACTAAAGACAAGTAATCTATCTTATCACCTATCTAACATTGAGTCTCCCTCGGTAATATTATAGATTGACCGGGAGAATCCGGAATCCGGGTTCCTTTGTGTGATTTGGCGGAATGTTCTGTAAACAGACCATTCTACCGCATGAAGTGGCGAAGAAACGAAAATTATAATTTGAAGTTTCCGTACCCGACTTCGACTCGTGGAACGGCAGATCGATCGCGCAAACAATAGATTTTCCATTGTGTCTACTAATTTACAACTTTAAGGTGAGTACTCACCGGGAGCATTCGCGTGTAATGTAAAAGCTCGAGTTTGAGCATTACACCGGTACATACATTGAGGCGGGCATTACAGTGCACAGACTTAGAATGTTACAACTTCGAACATTATAGCAGTGAGTACGTTAAGCTGAGCAATACAGTGCGCACCACTTGTGACAAACGCAAAACAAATGAGTCAAAGTTACGCGCAAGTTTTTATTTTATATTATAGGATGGTGAAACGAGCTAAAGGCCCACCTGGGTGTTAAGCGGTTACCTTTGCCTATAACAACTATAATACCACCTAGGTTGTTGCCTAAATGGTACGGCAAGTCGGTCCGCCAAACCATTAGACCAAACTGAGACAAGAAGATGAAAGTCTCATGTGATTGTAAAGTTTGTAACAAAAGCGAATGTTTCGCGGTCAGTACCTACGTTAAACTGGCGCAGTTTTGTAATGTCATGCTCAACATCGAATTTTAAATTGTTACATTACATGCAAATGCTCGCATTCAGTACGCTCCTTTAGATTATGTTGTCCTTACTTACACACAAGAAACATGGATGTCTTCATAAGTCACTTCTTCACAACCCATCGGACAATGATAATGGTCCGTGTTCAATTTATCTGAGAAAAAAAGAAGTAGGTTAACGGTAATAGTACATTATGATACAAGTGAGCTAAGTTGACTATTATACCCGAGGCTATATTGCAGCCCGAGCCGAAGGCGAGGGCGTAATGCAGCCGAGAGTATAATAGTCAATGCTCACGCGTGTCATACGACGTTTTTCAACACACTTGCGAGGAAAAAAACATAAATTACACATTTTAGACAAATATTGAATTTGTGAAAAATGACAAAAATGGCGCGCGGATCGCACGGTGACATACAGCTATAAGCGCGCAGGTGGTCGAAAGAAACCGCCAAACAGCCTAATATAAAAATATTATAAATTGATTTTTTTATTTATATTACAAATTAATATTAATTTGTTGAAAAAAATTAATAATTTGATGAAATTAAATGTTTATATAGCATATTTTAAATAATATAGTTGATTTATTCCCAAAAATGTTTAATTTAGTTCAGGCATAAAAACTCTTTGCTGCGATTTAAAAATAAACTGTAAAGTAAAAAGCACTAGTGCGATAATATAATGAAAAAAGCACGCGTGCGTTATAAGCCACATTATGAACCTAAAAGCGATGCAATAACAGCCACTTTACGAGCAAGTGTGTTGAAAATAAAATTATTATAAGCAGGAGATTTTTGACCGGTATGTATATATGTGGGTACTATGAATGTTCATCTCAATAAATCAATCAACTCAGCATTTCACAGTCCACTGCTGGACATAGGCCTCTCCCAAATTGCGCTACAACACTCGGTCCTCTGCCTTCCGCATCCAGTCCCCCCCAGCCACGTTCTTCAGGGCGTCGGTGCACCTGGCGGAATCGCACCATCTGCATGTGCAATTATTTGTGGGCGCGACGGCGGTGCTGCATGTTGTATTCAAGCTTGATGACCTACTTATTTCGCGGAATTAACACTTAATAAATTTTAACTACATATTTTGTATTATAAAAATACTATTTCTATCTGCATTCCTTTTATTGGCTACTATCAACCTTATGAAGTCCTTTTATTGGCTATTATCAACCATAAGAAGGTACTTCGCCGCAGTGCAACCCTCCTCGATAGATGGCGGTGGTCCACTCACCCCATTTTCTGAATCAAGGTGTTAAGATTTTCCGCTGTTGAACGACTATCTCGCGGATTTATAAGCAATTCATATTTACCTGGTGAAGGGGATACCGTGATCACATAGGCGGTTCCCCCAGGGCGAGGCCTACCCATTGCACTGCGGGAGGGTTGACCCCTGTGAATATCCCTAATGTGGATATCTCGGACGCATAATTTTTGGTAGTGAAGGACTGCGTTCGCGCTGTCCTTCTCAAAATCCATCATTCGAATATTTCTAATCGAATTTAGTAAGACCGTGTCGCATTGAGGTAATGACTCATTAGTGAAGTGCGTAGATTTATAGATTCACACTCATTAAAATCGTTTTTATTAATTTGAGAACTTTTTATGTATACCTAACCCAAAATTTTATTTTTATAATGCAACTTTTATTTGAACCCACTCACCTTGTTTTGTCTTATGAAGGCAAACTAAGCCATCGATGTCACATTTCGGTATAACACCTTAAAACAAAAAATCATAAAACTTTTACTCAGCCTTACAATACTAAAAACATACATACGGGTGCGGGTCGATTTGTTCGGCATTCATTATCAGTAGTAAAATGTAGATGTAGCGTACCAATTTGCGGCATAAAATGATGCGTGCAGTTGCACACTTCTGCTTGAGTGATCGCTCTAGTATACATGACGCATGCGCTGAAGGAGTACCGCGGGAACGGCCAGAGGTGCGCAAACGCTGGTCGCTCGTGTTTGAAGAGACAGTCGCGGTTGTCCGGCGAAAGCATTTGCACGGATACGTGGCTCACAGTTTGTTCAGCCTGTTGGGAAAATACGGATACGGACTTTAACCATCCATAACTAGTCGGTTTCCAGGTATGGCGTGGTAAAAAAAAAAACTCGTAGTAATCGGTCATAGAATACGTGCCGAGTTTTTAATCCTCTTTTTATAAAAGTGCCGCGCACTTTTTGAATTTGGAACATCTTAGTGTTCAGCGCCAAAGAAATTAAATCGAACGCATGAATAAAGACTGGCCGACGACGGCCCATAGTCGCGCCGCCGCCGCGCCGCCCGGCTGAATAAAAATAAAAGAAATCAAATACAGCCCGCGTTTTCGTCAATTTTCACAGATTGTTAGAAATTCATGGTTTTGTTTTGAAAAATGAATTCTTCAAGTCACAGTGAAAGTATAGCATTAATTCCTGAAAGTATTAGAACTGACGCAAGAAATGTGATAACATAACATAACATCACGCCTGTATTTCCTCGAAGGGTTAGGCAGAGGTGTAATAGTACCTACACCCACATTTCGCCAGTTATGTTATAGTCCCATGTGACAGGGGGCATAATAAAGAAAGTCTTATTTTTACATGTAAAAAATGTGATGGTTAATCTATTACCTGCAAAATCGCGGGAGAAATATATGAAAGCCTATGGTAATTTTATTGAATGGAGAAATGCAAGAGGCGCCAAGAATTTTTCAGAATCTGTGTTTTTGGCCTACTTCCAGTACTCAGCCAAAACTAAACATCCTTCCACTCTTTGGAGTACCTACTCAATGCTAAAATCAACAGTCAGTTCTAATAACGACGTAAAACTGGACACATATTCAAAATTAATAGCGTATCTGAAGGGGATGTCTGATGGATTTAAACCTAAAAAATCCAAAGTGTTCTCAGTCAAAAACGTGGAGACTTTCCTTAAGCTGAGGCACCCGACAAAGTCTTTATTGCCGTAAATGTAAGTAACTATGTATATGGTGGATTAGTAAAGTATTAAAAATTTGAATGCAGGTTTGGTCTTAGCAAAATATGATGAAATAAAAGAGCGTTGGAAGGTATACTTTGAAAGGTTGATGAATGAAGAGAATGTATGGTCTGGCCTACTTAAAGAGGTGCATGTAAATAGGGGTTTGGTGAATGAAATTAGTATGGATAAAGTCAGAAGGGCGATTCGAGGTATGAAAAATGGGAAAGCAGTGGGACCAGATGGTATACCAGTAGAAGTATGGAAATTATTAGGAGAAGATGGATGTTACTGGCTGACTTTATTCTTCAATAAGTTGTTGCATGAAGAAACGATCCCACAAGAATGGTGTAATAGTACGCTAGTGCCCATCTTCAAAAATAAGGGTGATGTACAAGACTGCAACAAATATCGAGGAATAAAGCTCATGTCACACAGTATGAAAGTATGGGAGAAGGTGATAGAGAAAAGATTGCGAGAGGAGAGTGAGATCTCCCAAAACCAAATGGGATTTATGCCAGGTTGTGGGACAACGGATGCCATATTTGCACTCCGCCAAATATGCGAAAAGTATAGACGTGCGCATAAGAACTTGCACATGGTGTTCGTTGACCTAGAGAAGGCGTACGACAGAGTACCCCGCGAGGTCTTGTGGTGGGCGCTGAAAGAGAAAGGTGTGCCTGCAAAGTATGTGGAGTTAATTCGTGCTATGTACAGCCAATCTAGTACCCACGTTCGGTCGGCCGCTGGCAACACCGACGAGTTCAGTGTGGCTGTAGGCTTGCACCAAGGGTCGGCTCTAAGTCCTTACCTCTTCTTGCTGATAATGGATGCTTTGACATCAGAAATCCAGGAAGAGGCACCCTGGTGCATGCTGTTTGCTGACGACATTGTCCTTGTTGGTGAAGATGGACTTGAGGTCCAGAATAGAATGGCAACAAAATCTGGAGAACGTTGGCTTGAAAATCAGCAGAACTAAAACGGAATACATGTTCTGCGATTTCGGCGGTCTTTCCGGTTTTGTTGCTATTGCGCTAGATGGCGTGCCCTTGCCAGTCTGCTCCGACTTTCGGTACCTCGGTTCACTTGTGCAAAGCGATGGCAAAATTGACCGGACAGTCAAGCACCGAATTAACACAGGATGGTTGAAATGGCGGCAGGTCACGGGAACTACATGTGACTCCCGAATTCCTCTTAAACTGAAGGGGAAAATCTATAAGACCATGATAAGACCTGCTGTCCTGTATGGATCAGAATGTTGGGCTACGAAAGGAATTAATGAAAGGCAAGTGCATGCAGCTGAGATGAGAATGTTAAGAGGAATGTGTGGTGTAACGAGAATGGATAGGATAAGGAATGAATATGTAAGAGGGAGTCTGAAAGTAGCGCCAGTGACAGAGAAGTTAAGCAGCAACAGACTATCATGGTATGGACATGTGATGAGGAGGAATGGGGAGCATGTTACGAGGACAGTTTTAAGTATGAATGTTGATGGCTATAAGAAAAGAGGGAGACCGAAGAAAATATGGATGGATTGTGTGAAAGATGATATGAATAGAAAGAAAGTAAACACAGAGATGACGGCTGATAGAGATGTATGGAAGAAAAAAACATGCTGCGCCGACCCCAAATAAATTGGGATAAGGGCAGGAGGATGATGAGTAAAGTATTAAAAAATAATTGCTGTTTTAAAATGAATATGAGGCGCCTTTTATTTTCTCATAGAGGGTGATGAACACAGAGTGATGAATCTCATAGAGTGTATCACTCGGGCGCAAAATATATTTTTGGCTCGGCCGACGTACTTTGAATACCTCGCTACGTTCAGGATTCAAAAAAGCGCCCTCGCCGTAAAAATATTATTTTGCGCAATTGAGAACGAAGCGTTTTACTTGCCCGCGTTCTTTTGCCATACTCGACGCACACCACGTTCATGTCTGAAGTTTAGTACGCGGATGCCAATTACAGACTAAAAAGAGCGCCGTCTCTTCTGCGTTAGTGGGTATTTTGCGGTACGTTCTACTTTTTTTGCGTACTTTTTGAACGACGTGGATCGTTATCGTGGAGCGCGAAAAGAACGTCGTCTATTAGAGATGTTTTGAACTTTCACGTTTCATTATAATTTATTATGAAACACGTACACACATACTTATCTGCGCGTAATTTCCGTTTCATAATAAGTCATAATAAGAGCCCTTAATGTAAAATACTTTTACAGGTATCTATTGAAGCGAAGCTTCTATAGCCACCTTTTTTTACCTTCAACGTAACCTCAAAGTCACTGACTCTAGGCAGACTGCTGCATTGATTGAGTATATTTTCTGAAGCAATGGTTATCATGTCATCAGGCGAGTGAATCCGTATCTGTAAAAAAATAAACCATTTTGAAGCAAACTATACGAGATTGCGGCGAACCGTGTAAATAACTCCAGTGCTCCAGGTTGAACAGTGCCTAAATCTAATGATCTACACTTAAATACATACAATATTAAAATTATCATGCCTCAGCATCATCAGCACATTATTGTCCTACTGCTGGTAGCGAGCTTCTCAGAATGAGAAGGTGAAGGCCTTAGTCCATCACGCTGACCTAATGCAGGTTGGCGGACCACGCACACCATCGAGAACTGTATGGAGCTCTCTCAGGTGTGTAGGTTTCACCACGATGTTTTCCATCACCGTTAAAGCAAATTATAATCAAATTCTGATCATCATAGGGGCAGGCAGAGACTATGGATTTCAACCTGCTACGATCCTAACATTCCTTACACATAGCTTTCGCTTAATTTATGTTCATTAACCACTCATTCTCAACCTGTCCTTTATTGAGAACGTCCGCGATGTGATTGCGGTCTTGCAGTATGTTCGCTGAGGTCATCCCAACTCTTCCACTGACTCTCGTGTCCTTTCATTTAAGTCCATCTTTACCTATACGGTCTTGCAGTACGTTCGCTGAGGTCGTCTCAACTCTTCCACTGACTCTCGTGTCCTTTCATTTAAGTCCATCTTTACTCTTTACCTATACAATGAACTGTATACATCACTATTTGTTTATTACGAAATAAACTGTCTTTGCTCTTCATACTGCACATCTTTTACTATGGGACCAACTTCGAAAACATGAAAAAGTCAGCTGTTCCATACATGACGATGATGATGATGATTGATGATGTTAACTAGATCAAAATGTATTGAACAGCTGCAGTTTACTAAATAGTGGTGTAAAGTCTGTTAGTCTATCGGTAATTTAATATTAATGTTCTATTCTGGAGCCTCATAGTCATAAATAACTATATTCACTCACATTTATTTTCTGCGTTGCTGAAAACACCAAGCTTGGCAGACCTGTCTTTCTGTTGAGACTGAGTACGGTTTCGTTACCCGTCCAGCGTGAGTTGAAAACAAAGCATGTACCGTATTCGGTAGTAATCGAGCGGAACCTGAACCATAAAAACATGTTTTTTTTAGCGAAGTTCCTTATGGCGGCTTGCGGTTGGTGTGATTCGAGAGAAAATGTAGCGTCACGCTAAGATTTGCATTATACCCATAGAGTAGATAGAATATACGGACATAGAATTGTCAGCTGATCTCACTTTTAAGCGCCATCTGGTGGGTAACATCAAAGTTATAGCCAACTATTAAATAAAACATACAAAAATACATGTTTTACTGTGGACTGAACCTCGTTCCAACGAAATAGTTAGTTAGTAGTATTAGTTGCGAAATAAAGCATTATAATGAACCGGTCAAAAAAATATGAATTTCAAGGATAACTTCGTTCCTGACGTGCCGACGTGCCTGAAAAAACTTTGCGGTCAGGGGACCACCCCCCCCCCCCAGACCGCACAATTTTTTGAAGAATTAAATGAGCAACTTTACTTGAGGAAAGGCGTGTTGGTCGCGTGCTGCTGTGCGAGAAACAGTATTGATTTCCCGGGACGTGCTAAAAGCGTAGCATTAGAGGGGCACCGGTGCGGCGCGGTCCAATGCAGTGCTGAGGATGGCCACCGTGTGATTTTAGTCGGTAGGAGTCCAATATACCCCTCCGCCATCCCCAGACAGAGGGTATCCATGAGGATTTCCACGCGAAAATAATAAAAGTATTTTATATGACTGTACGTTTTAATTTGTTTCCCTGTTAGGTTGTTTAGTTTTCTAAAACTATTTCGAAAGGAACAATCTGGTGGCCTTCACCGGTAGCCTGGAGGCTCGAGTTATATTTTTAAATATCATTGGCTCGAGTGAATAGGTTTTGTTTTTACTAGGCAAGCATGTATCATCGTAGACCACACCATCTCAAATGCAAAAAAAAATCTCTACTAGACGATTGTTGAAGTCCTTGAAGACGCTGACATAAAAAGACAGTTACCAAAACTATGGTCTTACTTTTCACAGCACGAAAATGGCTTATTATCCCACCAGCATTCGGTGAGCAGTTCAGCGCACTTCATCCTGATTCCATCAACCAACTCCAGAAAATTGGCCACGCAGGTTTTGCCCATCTTACATGTGGTACATGACTTACAGAACTTCGGGTTCCAGAAACTAAGCTCTTCACTGAAGGTTTCTAAAGAGTTTGGCAGATTGTTCCTAAAAAGAAGGATAAAACTGTATTACAATTACACATTCATCAGGTATCTTTTGGACGAGCGTGTTATTATCATTTACTCGCACTATTTCGTGTCCAGGGAATGTACCGAGTCAGATCTGATCATCATCATCATCATCATCAGCATCATCATCATCATCATCATCCGATGATGATGATGATGGACGTCTTTCGGCTGAAAAGATGATTCTTTTCAGCCGAAAGACGTCAACTGCTGGACATGGGCCTCCACAAGCAGTTTGCGGGGATATGCCATAATCACCACGAGGCATGATGATCTGATGTAACCTCCATATTTGTAACGTATCCATTGTAAGAGAATTTAAGGTTAGATCCAGTGAATGGGAAAAGTTTCTTCACTAGCATCATGCTAAGAAACCCTTCCTTTTCTAAATGATCGTTATGGTCACGCAAAACCTTGACATAAAATTAAAGCTCTGCTGTTCTGCTGGCCCAAGATAAATATTCATTTATGTGCTGGCCTTTATTCAAAAGGAAAATAACCAAAAGCTTGACGAAATGCAGATTGATTAGGTGCTTTTTGTCATCGTCCGTTCACTACTGGGCATAGGCCTCCAAAAGACCGCCACAATGAAGGTTCAACGAGGAATTTGTCGAAATCGCAAGTTAAAAAAGAAATTACTTATTTTAGGGCTCGTAACGTAACAGAAAAAACATACACGTATAAAAATAAAATAATGAAAAAATAACACATGTCTATACGAGACCAAAAAGGCCTCCCTTCAGCATATGCTGCAACACCAAAATATCGATGAGAGTGAGTCCTTCACCAAAAACTACATAACCCACAAACACCATTACTTACTCACTAAGATACTTCTTAATCCGCATCAGGTTTAGATCTTCACATATTGTCAGGGCTGGGTATGGGGTGTCCCACTCCAAGTAGTCAGTCTCCACAGAATAGGACACAGAATCAGTAGTATACAAGTCCAAAGCACCTCGTAATACTACGGCTGAACACACGCAGCAAGCAGTTATTGTGGCCAGCCAGAATAATCTAGAAAACGTAAGTGACTAGAACTGTCTTTATCACATAGAAAAATCTGCGAAAAACCGAATAGGTAGAATAAGAAACTAAAGATCTTGAAAATTCTCAGTACCAAGCAAGCAAAAGTCCTGCTTCCCGTAAAGAGACGACAAAACAGTCTGTGGAATAACTTTGATCGTGAACTGATTTGACACATCCCATTATTTTGAGGAAAGATGTAAGAGTATTGAATGCCCCTAAGCCATTGAGACCTGATAAGATCTATTATGATGCCCCTTTCAATATTACAGCACTTCCTCAAGCTGCAAGTCAATCATGAAGTCGACTATGACCTTGGGGAGGAGGATTTGATCTCCTCCGTCGAGATGACGTGGCCTCCAAGATGCTGGCTTTTTATGTGGTGCACTGTATCACATTCGCATAGAATATGGATGGGCATCTCATCCATTTCGCGACAAAACCTGCAAACTGTTGTATCATTGAGGCCCATCCTGTGAAAGTGTTTATTCAGTTTGCAGTACCCTGTAAGGGTTCTTGTCAGAATTATTTCCTGTCCAAAGAAAGCGCTTCTTTCGGATTTATTCCCATATAAGCACTTAGAATAGCTTAAAATCAAAAGTAATCAAGACGGTCAGTTTATTTGATGATCAGTGTTTTATTACATACAACATTTGATGGAAATCATCCAATTTCTTTGACTAAAGTCACATTGGACAAATAAATTTGACCAGTGGCATATCAGCCTTAGGGCCTTATAAACTAATGGTCAATAATGGTCATACACTGATAAATTATGAATCATCAACTCAGCCTATCGCAGGCCACTGCTGGACATAGGCCTCTCCCAAGTTGCGCCACAACACTCGGTCCTCTGCCTTCCGCATCCAGTCCCCCCCAGCCACGTTCTTTAGGTCGTCGGTCCACCTGGCGGGGGGCTCCCTACGCTGCGTTTTCCGATTCGCGGTCTCCACTCAAGGACTCGTCTGCTCCAGCGGCCATCGGTCCTTCGACAGACATGGCCAGCCCACTGCCACTTCAGATTACTGATCCTACAAGCTATGTCGGTCACTCCGGTTCTTCTCCGGATAATCTCGTTACGGATTTTATCCTTCAAATAAACTCCAAGCATAGCTCGCTCCATAGCTCACTGAGCGACTTAATTATGAATACCTTTTAAATAATGGCGTAGGGAACGGGGTCAATACATAGCCAAGCCAATGTAAGCTGCATTTATCACTTAAGTACTGTATTTTGCTCCTCAGCCGAATTAACAACGGAGTGCTCCGATTTTCTTGATACATTTTTTTCTGATAAACAATTTTAGACTTTATTTTTGTTAGAAGTAAGTTGGTTTTCCTTCGGATTGGTTCTCATTTAATTTATTACACCTCTCCATTAATAAAGTACTTGTTCCAATGGGCAGAATTAATGGTATACTCTTTGTTCTTTTACCTAAATTAAGTAACATCATTTCAGGGAATCTTGCATTTGATTTAAATGTATTGTATTTTAATTTAAAACGAATCAATACAATGACCAACTGAATTGTAAATCGCTGTTCGATTAAAACGAGGTTGACTTTTCTAGTTTTGTGTTATTATCATTTTAGTCTAATTACCAATGGTAATAGCATACTACCGTCCATGTTCATAAGAATAATTATGCTCGGTACAATGAAATTCAATTAACAGGAATGCACGCAAATCACACAATATTACTTTTTTTATTTAACATGGTTATTACCGTCACATATTTTACGCATACGATATTTTTTTGCTTGGGGAAATTCTCATTGACGCACTTCGCCCGAGGAAGGCGGAGCCAGTGTCGGACTCTTACCGACCAAAACCACCACGGTGTTCCGTCAACCACCTTAGGCCGGGAGCGTGGGATATACTCTGTATTATACGCTCTCCTGCGGGAAAGGTGAGAGGTCGTTGCCTCTCGAACCCTCTCTGCTGCCTCCTTCGCGAGCATCACCTCCTGGTGTAGACGACGCCCTCCCAAGCGCTCTCGCTCCTGACCAGAGACATAACTACCGCTAGAAGCAAGAGATCCAGCATGATTAGCATGTTTCCTAGGAAGATTCCATTGAACCATAGATACGACTACCTAGGCTGTAGATTTGATTCAAGTGACTCTATAGAAGCTCTATAGAGGCTAAATGAATAGAAGGTAAGTAGAAAAGTCATCAATTTCAAAAACACTGAAGGAAGGAAGATTGGGCTAAAAATCAGCATTCATCATTTTGCGCCGCTTCGAAAGTCCGTACAATAGGGTAAGCCTAGGAGTCCACAAATCCTCAATTTGACCCTGCGTCAGAAAGGTAAAGTCCACTGCTCAAAGAGGATTACTTGGTCGCGGTTTTTAAGTCTAACGGGATGATATCAAGGCCAACTGAGAAGTAAAACTCATATTAGACAAATCGTCAGTCCAATAGCGATTGTAAGTGCGACTGCTGAGCATAGCCTGGGGTCCTGGGTTCGATTACTGGGTCGGGCAAAGTGTGATTTGGATTTTTCATTAGGAAATTCTCAGTAGCAGCCCGGAGTCTGGATTGAGCCCTCTATTACATGGGGTGGGCGAAAAGTGGGTAAGCGAATACAGGCGTGATATTATGTATGTACACACGGCTACACATCAAGCTGTACATGTCCAGTACAAGCTGATCTCGCATTGTACGGAAAGCCTACACAATGCTAGGTCAGCTTATACTGGAAATGTACAGCTTGATGTGTAGCCGTGTGTACGTATGTATGTGTCGGTTCATTTATCAAAATTTCTCCGACTATGTGGACGAATTTTTCATGAGCAACGTAAACCTGATTTACAAAATATTACATAACTTATAAATTTAGTAATAATAAACTAACAATTATTATTATAAATTAAAATATGATTAATATCGAATACAATTTTAAGCATTGATTTGTGGGAATTTTGAAGTATTCTTCTATATGCATGCGGAAAACTGCATCAAAATCAAAAATAAGTTATTTCGGAGTAATCACAAATTTTTGGAATTAGGCAGAAGAAATGATTCTGATGTAACTTTATTTTTGCAGCGATAATTACATTACATTTTTCCTCCAGTTGAAGCTGCAAATAGGTGTCATTACTCTGTTGATAACAACGATAACATTTTGTTCACCTATTTGTACATTGATACGAGTATGTATACGTATCTCTGTTACTTAACGCGCATCTGCCAGAAATAGGTTTTTATATTACTGTGATTTTGTGCGGTGGGAAGAAAAATGTTTCTGATTATTCAATCAAATGTAATTGCATCATCACCATCATCATTTCAGCCAAAAGACGTCCACTGCTGGACATAGGCCTCCCCCAAGCATCGCCACAACGACCGATCCTGCGCCTTCCGTATCCAACGGATTCCCGCGACCTTCACCAGGTCGTCGGTCCACCTTGTGGGTGTCTACCCACGCTGCGTCTTCCAGTACGCGATCGCCACTCCAGAACTTTACTGCCCCATCGGCCATCCGTTCTGCGAGCAATGTGCCCCGCCCACTGCCACTTAAGTTTGGCAATTCTTCAAATTCATTAACTGCATATCTAATGTACCAATTGTGAACTTTTGTAAAGAGAAATAATGATTTTAATTACTAGCTTTTACCCACGGCTTCAGTCACGTTAAATTCTGTTAACCCACGTTATGGATCCTGTGAATAATTTGGTGTTTTCCTGTAACTATTACAACTCCACTCCACTCCACTCCTCTCGAGACACACATTTTATCTGTTATCAGATTTCGCATTACCAAATAATAACACTCGTTATTATTTTTTCTATCTATGTCTGTGGGCTCTAATAAGAACTTACGACCATTTTTTTCCCTCTTTCTCTCACTTTTTACTCTTTTTCCTTTGACTTCAGCTAGATAAGTCTGTAACCAGGCTAGGCTCATTATGCTGCTCCTCATCATATTTGGATTTCCTGGCCACTTTATTATACTCTAAATTTAAAATTTCTACCTATTTGATTTCCTAATAGCACCCAAATTCATAATTATTTTCAAAAATGACCTATGTTCAAATGTTCATATTTTTAGCTCAGTTCAATATTGCACGTCGAACGACACGCATGTCTCCATGAGACTGTCTTACAAACAATTATATTCTTACCAGTATATGTATCAATTTACAAGTTCTATAGATAGAGTTACCTCCGTGTTCCGTACCTCCATGTCTCCGAGCTTCCGACCCTCCCACCCTCCGACCCTCCGTGTCTCCGTGCCTCCGCTGCGTACTGTCTCCGAGGCTCTTCCCACTACTACTCCGCTACACCTCTTACTCCTACCTGAGCTAGCCTCACCCTGACTATCTGATGTTTCATACATTATGATCGAGTTAGGTGCCTTTGCATCCACTTCAGGAACAGCAATTTCTTATCACGATTTTTGGCTCCATAGTAAAGTTGTGTAGAATGTTGACCAGAGACTACCCTTAAAGTTGTTTTGATAATTAAAAAATAGTGGTATATAAATACTATAGACAAATCCTGAGACGCCATAATAGCTTGAGCTGGAATTACGTAATAAACTACATTATTTTATAAATCATAACCTTGGGCCATAACCTCGGAGATGATAGATAAAACACTTAATACAAAAGTAAACTCAATATTTATATCATTGGGGTATTACAGTACTTTTCATTCAAAATAAATAATCAAATTTTGTTGCCATGTCGTCGTGATAAGATAACGTCGTATCATAATGGAATATTAGTTTCATGATCACTTATTTGTTATTCACTACTATTCTATCTGAAATTCTTGAAAGATTTTACATTAAAATTTTCCTCCTTATCAAATCCTGCGAATTATTCACAGCTGAAAGTGAAAACGACGTTACGCATGCTATTAAAACAACAATAATAGGATTTGCTATTTATCAATACAATACAATAGGCCCACTCTACATTATCAGGTTAAGTTGCAAACTAATTTTGATCACTGAATCTTAGTTCCGGAGCTACATTGAAAGCTCGATAAGGAATTTAAGTACCTATGTCATGATCTCAAAATACAGAACGAAGAACAAGTGCCACGAAATATTAGAAACCGCATTCTTATACACTGTCTGTGGCAACAATCAAAGGTCTCTTCAGTAACTTTTTGTTAGCGCATAAAGAGGACGGTGCCCCTACCTTATTGAGAAAGGAACTAAAGTTTGGCGCCTACGAGAAAATAGAGGAGATGCAACAAATAACTTATACTTATGGAATAGTTCTATCATTAATCTACTCCTTGAATATTTTATCGTCTCAATCTCAAGATTTTTTTAATTTTTTTATTAATTAAATTAAATTACCTAACTAGCTATAGGTATATTATTTGATCTACTAATTCATTTATCGTCGCTATCAAAACGTATCAAGATCACATTATTACGTCAAATATTAAATAACCATGTAAACAACGACATTATCACTATTGTAGCTCTGTG
This sequence comes from Asteroscopus sphinx, assembly GCA_949699075.1. Taxonomy (NCBI): domain Eukaryota; kingdom Metazoa; phylum Arthropoda; class Insecta; order Lepidoptera; family Noctuidae; genus Asteroscopus; species Asteroscopus sphinx. The sequence continues at coordinate 23,469,936 of OX453013.1, forward strand.
CTCAGTGTGCGTCGTGTCGCGGTCGCGGTATAGTCCACTCTTGCGCAGAATGCTCGAAATTAGACGACCTTGAATCGGGTCGCATAGCCACCTAATAAAAAATTCGGACGCCGTTCGGGTAAACTCGGGTGTTATTTAATATGATATAATTGTTTTGAATTAAAGTACAGTGAAAATGTTATGTTTTAATGTGGGAGCGAGACAGCTAATGAGATGGAAGGAGATACGATTTGATCGTGTGAAGTATCATTCAGGAGTGGGAGTGTTCGGTCATCGACCGACGAAAGTGAATGATGCCGGTTCGTAAACAAGCATGTACTTACAATAATGTATTGTATAATTACTGTACAATGTACAGTCATTCAAAGGTTCAAAGATTCTATTTAATTAAGTATCCTTTATCCAAATGGGAATAAATTTTATTAACTGCTCATCATAGTCCGCCTTATCCCCATTTATTTGGGGTCGGCCGAGTTTTTTTTTTCTTTATCAGCCATCATCTCATTTAAAGTGCTGTGCCCAGACGGGGTTTCATGTTGTTTCTTCAATTGTATTGGTAAGATCATCTCTAGTTGCACGGTTCCAAAAAGTTGGTCCTATGGAGAAGAGCCGGCAAGAAACTCCATAGATATACTCTTTTCAAATAATAATAGTACAATGATTTGTTACATGATTAATTGGAAAGAATTGTGTGAGAATAATGTAGGGTAATGACTGAGACAAATTCACTGAAGTAAACTAATTAATGACTAATAATGATTTTAAGTTTTGGCTCAACCATAATAGGAGGGAACCCAACGATCCGATACTCTATGCCATTAATAGCTACATTATGTTCACATTTACAGCGATCAATTTCAAAAAGGTATATAATAAAAAAAACTTAAAGCAATAAATACTTTGACTTTGACTATCTCCTTGTTCGATTTCTTTTTATCCATATCATCCACCAATGTACACGTAATTCATACGTTGCTCCTGTTCAAAGAGCAACCGCAAGTTGCTCAATGCTCCTGTTTTCTATTATTTTCATGGTGTATAATAAAGTATATTCTATCTATCTATCATCTTTCACAAAATCCATCCATCTTTTCTTTGATATTCCTCTTATAGCCATCCATATTCATACTCAAAACTTTTCTCTTCTTCACTTCTTTTCTGTTCTTTCATTTTCTTTTTACTAACATTTGATAACTGCTATCATTACCATTGAAATATATTCGCGAATTTTATTCCTAACCTGATTATATTGACCTCCTGTGTGGTATTGATTATTATTGATAGTATATCAGTAAAGTTTCTTATCAATTTTGTATATAGTATACTTATAGTGTACTTGTAAATATTTAACGTTCATATTTTTATCAATTGTGTAGATGTCAGACTCGAAGACCGAAAACGCTCATTGAGTGAAAATAAAACGACCCACGACGCGTTCTGGTAATCTTTATAATTTCAGCTACGCGTGTCGTGGACTGGATACGGAAGGTAGATGACCGAGGTTGTGGCGCAACTTGGGAGAGGCCAAGTAAGTCCAGCAGTGGACTGCGATAGGTTGAGTTGATGGTGATGATATGTCGGGCACTTGATAAAACAGCCACAACGCGTAATAAATAATTCAAAACCAACACACAGCTAAATTCGTGTCATAGCCTTTATGACATTTTACCACAACGCGTTTTAGTTAAATCTTCGATGCGTTCTAGACATTAGCTGATGCTACCTATAAGCGTTTTCGGTCTTTGAGCCAGACATATAATGGTAAATCCTCGTTGTTCCTGCAAGCCTAGCATGTACTAAAGAGGCAAGACATGTTTTGTGATATTGTATTTTTTTTTGTCTTTGACCAGTGTGTGTTGTCAGTAATTACTTACGGCACTGAAACGTGGTCGCTCACAATGGACCTGATAAGAAGGCTCAAAGTCACTCAAAGGTCAATGGAGAGGGCTATGCTCGGAGTGTCCCTGCGTGATCAAATCAGAAATCAGGAGATTCGCAGGAGAACGAAAGTGACCGACATAGCCCGAAGAATTGCCAAGCTTAAGTGGCAGTGGGCGGGGCACATAGCTCGCAGAAATGATGGCCAATGGGGCAGGAAAGTTCTGGAGTGGCGACCGCGTACTGGAAGGCGCAGCGTGGGTAGACCTCCCGCAAGATGGATCGACGACCTGGTGAAGTTCGCGGGAATCCGCTGGATGCGGAAGGCGCAGGACCGGTCGTTGTGGCGATACTTGGGGGAGGCCTTTGTCCAGCAGTGGACGTCTTTCGGCTGAAATGATGATGATGAATGATGATGATTTTTTTTTTCTTACAGAGAGAGAGAGAAACATGTCCTTTTTCCCATCAAATTTTATTATTTTGAGGAAAGAGGTAGAGGTCTTGAACGCCCCCAAGCCACTGCGATCTGATAAGATCTATTGTGACACCTCTTGAAGCATTATAGCACTTCCTCAAGCTGCAAGTCAATCATGAAGTCGACTATGATCTTGGGGGAAGAGGGTTTGATCTCCTGCGTTGACCCTATCACATCCATTCCATCCACTCCCATGTAAATATTTGAAGGGTTATAGCTTCTCACTTCCTCCAAACCATTTTTCCAAATGATGTTGGGGTCAGCTTCCAGTCAAACCAGATGCGGCTAAACATCAGTATTTTACGCCAAGCGACTGCCATCAGACCCCCGCAACACAGTTACTGCACAGTAAACATAACATACAATACGGAAACTACGTCCTCATGCTCAGATTGGAATTACACACAAACGCACACCTCAACAAGGACCTAAGCGGACGCCGCAGTGCTGCCAGTGCAAACAACCCGCTTAGGGGCCTTGTTTACGCGTGCCTCTGTGTGTATGCGCCGTTTCGAGCGTTTGTACGTAGTTTCCGTACTATATGATACGTTTACTGTGGTTACTGTTGACATATTTTCGGGCTTCTGACTACCCGTAAGGCTCGCCATAGATATTCGTATGGCAACACGAACGACAGTGTGGAAGGAACAAGGTATCAGAACCATACCTCGGTATACCTCGTTCCTCCACAGACAGCTTAAAGTGCTCTCCGAGGCATGGAGTGGTCTCGATGTGCAACGAAATAGTCACCCATCCAGGAACTGCACCGCGGCCAACGCAGCTTAACCTCGTAGTTTTTGCAATCCTTGCGGTTTTACTGAGCCATGAGCCCCTCCAGTATTTGCATACAACCCAATATTTTTTTCATTAGATATTCCTGAAGAAGTGTTACTGAGAAGAAACGAGAACTGCCGAGCACAACGGCTGGTGGATGCGTACCGCACTCATGGACATCTCAGGGCTACAATAGACAATGTTGACTACAGGAATGAAGACAAGTAAGCATCAACAAGTTCCGTGCGGTGCCGGACACAAAAATAAATAAATGAATATTTTTGGGACATTTAACACATCACCATCTAGTCCCAAACTAAGTAGAGCTTGTACTATGGGTACTAGGCAATGGATATAATACTTAGATACTTTTTTTTTTTGTTAATACATACTTATTATACATAAGAAACACCCAGACCAACACAAACACTCATGTTCATCACACAAAAATTTGTGTCCTGTGGGAATCGAACCCACGGCCTCGTGATCAGCAATCCGACACTCGAACCACTAGACCACAGACGTCAAAGAATAGCACTACCCCATAATTATCTTCTCTTGGGTGTCTTAAAAGAGAAAAGTTATTCAGTAGTAGTAGAACTCTTTTGTGAAAGAGCCCGTCCGGGGAGTTATACCACTGTACCTACTTCTCCGCCAAATAGTGAAGCTTGCATTGCTGTGTTTCGGTCTGAAGGGTACGGGTGCTGGTGAAATTACAATCAGATGAGACTTTCCATCTTCATGTCTCAGTTTGGCGAACCGAATTGCGGTATCATTTAGGCAACAGCCTAGGTGGTATTGAAGTTGTTATGGGCAAAGGTAACCGCTTAACATCAGGTGGGCCTAAAGGCTTAAAGAGAAAGAGAAAGAAAAAGAGCTAAAGCTCGTTTTGCCATCCTATTATTTAAAAAAGACGATTAAGGGGTTTACCAGAGGATGGACAGCAGCGTTTTCTGAGTATTTATTCAACCAAATGCGATCGCCAACCACCTCTGAATTTGATTATCAATTTTTTTAACGGTAAAGGAAAACATCGTGAGGAAACTTGCACACCTCAGGGTGTTCCATACAGTTCTCGATCGTGTGTGTAGTCTAGGCGTGGTGGACTAAGGCCTTATTCTGAGAAGTGGTCCATGCCCAGCAGTGGGACAATAATTGGCTGATTTAGTCCAGCTACCGAATTGTGTAACTCACTCGCGATTGCAATCATGTTGATTTCAATGTTCATTGCTCTGTATGTGTTGACAATCCATCTTATCGGAAACCATGCGTCACGCAATGAATATTGCTGTAATGTCAAAATGAAATCTATTGTCATTGTGAAATCTATTGTCATTGTGAGTGCGTTACACCATTACACCACACAGTTTAGGACTCTTTTGTCCTCAAATCGTGACTACTCCCTAATTTGACATCTGTTGTCTAGTGGTTCGAGTGTCGGATCGGACAGCTGATCACGAGGTCGTGGGTTCGATTCCCACAGGACACAAACATGAATGTGATGAACATTGAACATCAGTGTTTTTGTTGATCTGGGTGTTTTATAAGTAACAATAATACTTCTTAATATACATAAATCTTCTGAAAGAAAAGAAAGAAAGAAAGAAAAAATATTTATTTGCTTCAAAAGTGACGCACAAAATTACCAAAAAAATTCAAGAACACAGAACAAATACAGTGTACGTGTGTTTGTCACCTAACTCCTAAGCGGCTGGACCGATTTGGATGAAATTGTGTGTGTATATTTCAATGGGTTCTTGAATAGTTTGAAAACACAATTGAACCTGGTAGGTGGCGCTGTTTTTCCGGGCAGGACGACGTCTGCCAGGTCCGCTAGTTATAATATGTATTTACAACAAAAACAAAAAATTATGCAACGTGTATCAGAAATGCGTGGTCATATTTTAAGAGCTCATTCAGGACATAGCATAGGACAACTCTTACTATGGGACCAACCTTGAAATCGCGAAAAAAATATCAGCTGTTCCCTACTAACTCATCGATGTCGCTCGACAAAATGTTAGGTTCAGCTGATTTTTTTTTCGCGATTTCAGGCTTGGTCCCATAGTAAAAGTTGTTCGATAGCATCCCCTGAATAAGCTCTTTAAATATGACCACGCATTTCTGATACACGTTGTATAAGTATTGTCACCCATAGCTGGTATATACACGTATTTTATTTTCTTATTTATTTAAGAATACTATTTGTTGTTAGATTTGTTTATATTGTATATATATTTGGTATGTATCTATGGATATTTAATAGAATTTATTTTCTATATTTATACATGTAATATTTTCTATGGTATTTTTTTATATTTATTTATTTATTATATTATATATTAGTAAACTTTATGAGTATCGAGGATCGAGCGTTGTGGCGCAACTTGGGAGAGGCCTATGTCCAGCAGTGGACTGCGATAGGCTGAGTTGATTGATTGATTGATTGAAACTTTATGAAAGTGCACCACATACTGCCCCCATCTATTTTTCACGTCTTCCTTGTCCATCCAAAGGTTGTCTGGAAGGTATCGCTATTAGCGATAAGACCGCCAATGTACCCTTATTTTACGTGTTAGTCTTAAGTTTAATAATGTTAATGGTGTACAATAAAGAATATTCTATCTATCTATCTATCATAGCACAAGTTCTGCTTAGTTTGGGCCTAGATAGTGCTATATAAAATGTCCCAAAATATTTATATTTATAAGAAAATAATCTCCTTTCACGACTCATGGAAAGAAACGACCTATATTTTGAGTCTAGGAGAGCTCATAACATTTGTCACAAACCCGTCTCTCCAGCAAAATAAATTCACTCTTATAGTAATAGCCGTAGAAAATTATCGCCATCTTAAAATTTTATTCGCTAAGTTTTTCCTATTATTTTAGGAGTATCAAGGAGCTCAGTATATCAAGATACGGCCTTCGATCCGAAGATGCTGTGGACTCAGGATTGTTATACGGTTATGATGGCAAGCAATCTGTGAAGAACCTTGTGGATACTTTGGAGGGAATATACTGTGGGCCTATCTCTTATGAATTTAGTTATTTGGAGGTAAGTGTGCTAATAGTAGATCAGTTATGATTTCTTGGGTTTTCGCGATCACTTCACATTATAATAAAACAAGTTTAACCGGATTACATCGCGTATTTTATTTAAATTGGTTTTCCTGACATTTCAAAAGCTTTCCAACATTCATTGTGGTAGGAAGACTAAGATGACAAGCGTTTTTACAGATTTTATTTATTAAAAATCGTTTTGATGCACGTAGTAGTCACTCAGTGTACAGTTTAGCGTGATTTTTGGGACTTGATTATTTTTAGAATTGGGTTCCAAAACGGTGTTAGCTGCCAACCATCTTCTATGTTGAAATAAGGATGTTTTTTTTTAAATTTCTATAGGTTTGCGGAAGCACGGAATCATTTGCGGTAGCCTGTTGAAATTGAATTGAAATTTGCTTTATTGTACACCATAAAATACATTACATTATACAGTAATAGAGACATTCATTCACAGGTTATGCCATATACAAAGTAGTTATTGGTTATGTATTATACAAACATCAGCATTTTTATTTAGGTTTGTTTGTGGATTTATAAAAAAAGAAAAGAAAAACTAAGCTAGTATATAAAAATAAAACTACAGTAAGGAGTGTATATGTATGTAGTGTGTGTGTGTGGGGGGTGTGTGTGGGGGGGTGTAGGTGCGTGTGTGTGGTGTGTATATTATGGGTGGATGTGTGCAAGTTGACTATTTACATCGGAATATTTAATAACTCTTCAGTCTGCTCGTATGTGAGAGTTTGGAGGTATGCCAGGAGTTTCTTTTTGCATTTTGTGGTATTCAGAGGGTAGATGTTTAATGTTTCATTAAGTTTATTGTACATATATGGGCCAAGGAAGCTAAAAAATCGCCTGATGAAGGTTGTTTTTGGTCGATAGGTTGTACAAACCGCATGCTTCCTACGCTTAGTTAATAGGCTTTTATCATATGTCAGTTCACCATGTTGTTTGAGATTGATATATTGGAAAAATAGCTGACGCACAGTGAGCACTTGGCACGACTGATATAGTAGAGCAGTTGGTTATAATATAGGCCTGAAGGTAGATACTTTTAAGATAGCTCGTTGAGCTATTTCAAGACGTTTAAGAGTGGTTTTGGTAGCCCCACCCCAAGACGATATGCAATAAGTAACGATTGATTGACAAAGGGAAAGATAGACAAGTTTCAAAAGAAATATAATGTTTGACCCCAGTTTAAAAAATAATCAAGTCTCAAACAGGACGCTACACTATAAAAAACATAATAACATTGTGAGTGACTACTGCGTGCATGGAGGAGGCCTATGTCCAACAGTGGACGTCTTTCGGCTGAAATGATGATGATGATGACTGCGTGCATCGAAACGATTTTAATTAATCAAAAAACCGCCCAAGAGCATGTCGGGCCATGCTCAGTACTATAGGGTTCCTTAAGTAGGTCTAATTACAAACGAATCAAATCGAATATTAATCATTGCTATTTTAATTTTTGCAAACAGGGCCACCTATTGCTAAATTTAAGAAGTGTGTCATATATTGATATGACACACTTCTTAAATTTAGCGCTAGGTGGCGCTGTTACTTTGTGTTATCAATATAACATAAAGTTTCTTTTTGTGATTTTTTTAAATAGAAAGTAACTAAAGGAGCATTATTTGCTAAGATCATTTTTCTCTAAGGAGTTAGATATTAGCCACAAAAAAAATTAAAATAAAACTTTTTTACAAAAAATTGAACCGACGAAAACAGAAACTGAAAAGCGAAAAATAACTAATTATGAGTCGGCGCCAAACAAACAATCAACGAAAATCATTAAATTACTTTAAATAAATAAAAAAAACAACGTAACATCAAATACAACGTGAAATTTGCCACGATAAACAATAACTTTCCAAAAATGCGTTCTCCGCTCGGCCACTTGCAACTTGCACGCACATTGCTTGTTAAAAGTTTGTTTGGCGCCGACTCATAATTAGTTATTTTTCGCTTTTCAGTTTCTGTTTTCGTCGGTTCAATTTTTTGTAAAAAAGTTTTATAGTAGACCTATTCAATGATACACCACACGAGGGGGTGCAGCGAAAAAAAATGTTCATCCCCATTTCACATGTAAATGCAAATAGTCAAATATTTAATCAAGTCAAATTAAATTCAATTCAATTTATTCAGAAACAATTTTTACATCGTGTTTGAAACATAACATAACAAACATAACTAAGCTAACGGAATGGATGTAATATTTATTTATTTGGTTACCATATACACAACTTACTTAAGAATAAACAAAATAAATATAACAAAACTAAAAGCTACAAAAAATCCAAAAAATCCCCCGCATCGCTTTCTACCGGAAGCGTGCCCAGAATACTGGCAGCATTGCCACGTTGTATGGCAATGCTTATTCTTTGACCAAAGAAAAGGCCAGCATCCTGGTCACGTGAAGTGTCGACCAACCGCCTGGAGATGGCTTTGAATAAGAGACGAGCACTCGGACCCCACGATCCGAGTGTTTCAACCCCAAACGGCTCGAAAATATGATTACTTATTATGTCAAATTAAATAGACTTTTATCAAAACTCTTTTTTGTTTGTGTTAAAAAAGTTTTTATTTTTTAAAGAACCACGCGTGTCGTTTAGCAGTTTTTAAAATAGCATGCATAAGAAAATTAATGCATCTAATATTCATAAAAAGCTCACTATGAATTGTATTAATTTAGTTTTAACAGTTTTAATAAGCTAATTTAAAGTTTTCCAAGTTAACCCAATTTACATCTCTAACATCTGAATCGGATTAATATATTCAGTCCCTGTGGGTAAACAAAACCTTCCTCTGCCTAGTAAATCATGTAATAATATGTTGACAGCATATTAGCTACAGGTTAATAAATTGCAATTTCGGGATTAAAGTCGGGTCAACGCCCGGTATTGCCTTGGTATCCCGCACGATCTAATTGTCAAAATCGGCAAACGCAGTGTGTCGCCACCCAGCCTGATAGCCGACAAGACCTGAATAAGGTAGCTGGGGTGGATTGGATAAGAAAGGCGGAGGAACGAGTGTTGCAACAACTTGCGAGAGACCTATGTCCAACAGTGGATTGCGATAGGCGTCCCTTACAAGCATCGAGTAACAAGCCCTATAGAGACGTAATCACCAAATAAAACACATTTACATATTCTACATTTTGTCTATTTATGTGAACACAAATCTAGGTAACAGCTGTTTTTTTTTCACGTTTTCAGTGTTGGTCCCATAGCAAAAGTTGTTCATACTGATGAGTACATGCAATAAACCCTTAAGAGGTTTTCAGTTATTTAAATAACACATTGTATACCTACCTTGTTTCAAATAAATTCCGCCAATTTTTGACTAGACATGCGAGCTAGGGCTTGCTCTGATTTAGCCAATCTCGTGTCCTGATTGGAATTTGACAGCCCGCAATTCATTTCTATAGAGTATAATGCTAAAAAAAAAAAGATTATATGTCGTAAAAGGCGACTAAGGGATTCACCAGAGGATGGGCAGCAGCGTTCTCTGAGTATTTAACCAACCAACTGCGATCGCCAACCCGCCTGCCAAGCGTGGCGATTATGGCATATCCCCCCAATATATGCTTGGGGGAAGCCTGTGTCCAGCAGTGGACGTCTTACGGCTGAAATGGTGATGATAATGCTCGATACTTACAAGTAGGTAAAGAAAATATTCTACTTCCTTATAAATCATATTTAACAATACTGTTTCTTTTTTAGACAGAAGCAGAAAGAGAATGGTTTGCCCAACGCATAGAGAGCGGCAAAGACTCAATCGACAATGCCCGTCGAGTGGAGATCGTGAAGGAGTTACTTCACTCCCAGGCGTGGGACAAGTTCCTGGGCGTAAAGTATCCCACGGTGAAGAGATACTGCGGAGAAGGAGCCGAATCTCTTCTTACATTCTTCTCCAGTCTATTTAGATTGACTACTGCTGGTAAGACATGGTTTTTCAACAAAGTCTAATTTGCCCCATTTTTCATGAATCTTATATCTCTTTTGAGTTAAAAAGTAATTCACAAAATATATAATATAATTAATTACTACCTATTTCAAATTCTGTAATGTTCTTTTTATTACCTTTTTATTATTACTTTAAATATTTTAATTATTGAAAGACGATTACGTCAAGACTTTATTCAATAAAAAAAAATTAGTTTGAGTTTTTCACATTTGAATCGTTAGTGACTTCCGAAAATGGTAAACAAACAAATTATTAACATAACATAACATAACATCACGCCTGTATTTCCCCGAAGGGGTAGGCAGAGGTGTATAGTACACCCACATTTCGCCAGTTATGTTATAAGTCCCATGTAATAGGGGGCGAGCCTATTGCCATTAACCGGGCACAAATCCAGACTCCGGGCTGCTACTGAGAATTTCCTAATGAAAAAACCCAATAACACTTTGCTCGACCCGGGAATCGAACCCAGGACCCCATGCTCAGCAGTCGCGCTTGCAACCACTAGACCAACGAGGCAGTCAAACTCAAAAAGTTTGACTTTGTTAAATTATTAACAAAGTCAAATAATTAATTAATCAGGCCACAACTTAAGAAATTCAAAACGTATAAGGTCTTTGTTTTTGAAAATGAAATTTCTTCTTTCTATTATATATGTAATAATGGATAAACGAGAAAACTCTACAAGTGAGAGTAATTGCCAGGTCCCGTCATTTTAAGCCTCGAAAACCTCTACAAGCGAGAAACAGAAACCTCTATATGAGAGAGTCGGTTTTCACCTCTGGACCTCTATAACTGAGACTGCCATACCCTATACCTCAATAAGTGAGAGTTGAGCGTATTTTTTATCTGTTATGACACATTCTAAATTTCGCGGAACTAACGCACATATGGTTCGCCTAGCTAACAAATCGAGCGTCTTTGTGTACCACCCAGGTCATTGTTTTTGTACCACATTCTTTTAGAATGGCCAAATGTGCATCTGCACCGACCTTTTTGTCAAACTTATTACAGTTGAAATGTATCAATTGCAAAGAAAGTGTCTACAGCTATTTAGTTACCTCTGTAAGTGAGAAAAACCGCTCCTGCACCTCTATAAGTGAGAAACTTGGTTAAGTGAAAAACCTCCATGAGTGAGAAAAATATTCCGATCCCTTGAACTCTCGCACATCCAGGTTTGACTGTACTAGCTTATGCCCGCGGCTTCGCCCGCGTGGATGTCGTATATCGCGCATCCCTCGGGAACTGTTCATCTTCTCGGAATAAAAAGCCTATATATTACTTCAAATTTCATCTAAATCCGCGCATCCATTACAACGTGATTGAGTAACAAACATACCATACCTCCAAACATCTTCACATTTGTAATATTAAAGTAGGATTAGTAGGATTTAGAATAGTTACTTCATTACCTACAATGTACCTAAGACCAAAATTACCTGTGTACACAAATAAACATTTTGATTGATTGATTGATTGATTACACATATCACGTCAGGTGGCGGTCAAACGCAAGCCCTTTAAGGTGAATGCTCCAGGGTAACCCGCGAAATTCAAAATTTCTTGCGTTTTTTGGAAATTCTAGCTCTATTTCGCGTTGTATATCGGTCGAAATATGATTCGCGGTAGTAATAACAATATATCTACTGAATAATACTCATAAAAAATATAAACCTAGCTCTACAAGCTGTACAAGCTCGATTTTAATAATTTACGATCAAATTATAGATTTTTGAGCTTGTAAAGCTTGTAGAGCTAGGTTTATATTTTTATGAGTATTATTCAATAGATATATTGTTATAACAACAGCGAATCATATTTTGATTTATATACAACGCGAAACAGAGCTACAATTAGAAAAAACGCAAGAATGTTTGAATTTCGCGGGCTACCCTGCATTCACCTTAAGAATAAAAAAATTATATAAAAAAAAACATATTTACAGAAGGAGTAGAGCAAGTGATCGTAGCAATGGCTCACAGAGGTAAACTGAATGCTCTGACTGGCGTCCTGCAATGCCCACCGGTGAAGATCTTCCACAAATTCAGCGGGCAACCAGAATATCGACTTGAAGCGAACGCAGCCTGTGACATTTCCACACATCTTAGTAAGTGCCGGTGAAATTACAAACACTTGAGACTTTCTATCTTCATGTCTCAGTATGGCGAACCGACTTGCGGTACCATTAAAGGGCTCCACAGACTATCAATTTGCCTGCAGTCCTTTGTCTGATCGGGTGGCCTGCCGGCTAAGGTCTACATAGCCCACTCACTACAAGCGATTATTACCTGCAGGCAATGGTCGCATACCGACTTTAAACTGACAATCGCCACACACATACAGTTTTTAGACTACAGGCCTAGATCGGCAATTTACATCGTCGCTTGACAGTCTGCAAACGTATGTTTGACTCAGCCTTGAGGTCACAGACTGTCCAGCCGAGACCTGTCAACACGTGGACTGACAGGCCAGTATCGAAATGCGCCAGAGACTTACAGTTTGCAAAAAACTGCATTCTCAGATCTTTAGATAAACGGTTAATGTGTGGTTAATTGACAGGCTAATATCTGCTGGTGGACTGTTAGTATATGGGGCCCTTTAGGCAACAGCCTAGGTGGTATTGAAATTGTTATGGGCAAAGGCAACCGCGGCAAGCCTTGAGCTCGTTTATCATTACAGCCGAAAGACGTCCACTACTGGACATAGGCCTCCCCCAATTAAGGGGGAGAAATAGCTAGTTTATGCTTAAAGACATTTATTTTCTCAAAAGATTTCAATACACAGCAACATGCTGAGTGGGAACCTCATTGTCGCGGCTACGGCGTGCAATTGGCCAGATGTCTTGAGAACTAATGAAGATATTTTATTTTTATTATGTAATTTTAGGTGCGGTCGACCGTACGTCAGTGGTAACAGTAAGGCTCTGGCGGCGCCTTCATTTCGTAAGCAGTAGGTTTTCAGACTCGGGTGTTGCCACTGTCATGCGGTCAACTATACTTTTCTTATATTTTGTATCGACTGTCCTTTCTTAATTTTTTACCTATGTGTTTTTTTGTTTTACTTTCTATGTAACCCCACCTATAACTTACCTGCTTGTGTATATCACTGTTGTTTAAATGTTGCGCGTCGTTAACTGCGACAATAAACTATTTTTCTTTCTTTTCTTTTCTTTCAATAATCACTTACAGAGAAAATACAATTACAATGGTTATCGATTAGCGTAGTAAGTTAGTGTAAGGTAGTGAGTAAAAAGGTTTCGTTCAAATCGAGCGAGCGCCATATAAAACGGTAGGTCTGTGTAGGTAGGTGCACTAAAAGCGGTTGTTTATTATTATTATTTATTTTTAAAGTAACAATGACTCAATGTGTTAGTAACAATATTACTTAATAACTATGTTATTATTCCTATTATATAAGCTTAACTAAGATGCACAAATTAATTCTTACACAAAAACATAACATACACAACATTTTTTTTTAAAACGGACAGCCATAGCTGCCCGCTATCACACTCAGGATGCTGTTGCTGCTCGCACGCACTCTGTGCAGCAACGAAGCAGCACTTTTGCGCAAAATTGCTGCAAAGCAATCTGTGCGTGCCTCCATGAACATGGCGGATGCGCTGCAAAACGGTGGTAGCCTCAGCAGCATCCTGAATGCGTTATTGTATTGGACGCGCAGAGCGTTGGCAGCCTTTTGAGTATATGCTGTCTATCTGTTTATAATATAAATCAATCAACTCAGCCTATCGCAGTCCACTGCTGGACATAGGCCTCTCCCAAGTTGCGCCACAACGCTCGGTCCTCAGCCTTCCGCATCCAGTCCCCCCCGCTGAAGTGGCAGTGGGCTGGCCATGTCTGTCGAAGGACCGATGGCCGTTGGAGCAGACGAGTCCTTGAGTGGAGACCGCGAATCGGCAAACGCAGCGTAGGGCGCCCCCCTGCCAGGTGGACCAACGACCTAAAGAACGTTTATAATATAGTGACTGTTAAGTGAAGTTTATTATTGTAGGTACTTATGGTTATTTAACTTAAGTGATTCGATTTCAAATCTAATTACACCATCCTATACCAAATACCTACATAAAAGTAAGCAATTTTCTTTTCATTTTTCAGGTGCTTCAGTGGACATTAGTATAAACGATAAATCAGTGAGGTTTTCTTTATTGAACAATCCGTCGCATTTGGAGGTAATTTTTTATAATTTTAAATATCATCATCATCAGTCTATTACTGTCCCACTGCTGGGCACGGGCCTCTTCTCAGAATGAGAAGGCTAAGGCCTTAGTCCACCACGCTTGCCTAATTTGGGTTAGTGGACTGCACGCCATCGAGAACTGTACGGTACTGTATCTCAGGGGTGCAGGTTTCCTCACGATGTTTTTCCTTCAACGTTAAAGCATTTTTAATATCGACCGACGGACGACACTCAAAATTCGCCTATCCTACCAGAAACCTTTGTAAAGTAGGGTACTTACAGTTCCTGCTTGCAATGGCTTAATCCAATATAATAGAGACTAATACGTCATTGTAGTCTGATTAGATCGATCCTGCATACAACAATAGGTTAGCTAGGGCTATTATATTGTACAGGTGTATAGATTGGTTAACACCTCACCCAATTATTAATCACTCACATGAGTGAACAAATTAGGACTTAGGGCCACCTACAGACTACTGATAAGTTCATTACACAGAATAATAAAGTGGGGATAGTCTTAACCTTTAAAGAACTTAAGAAAAGAGAGAACTTAAGAACAATGGCATCGAATTTATGTTGTAAAAGCTTCTTGAATAGAGACCGCAAATCAGAAAATGTAGTGCAGAATGTCGGATGGACCAACGAAGAAAGAAGATAACTGTGCTAGACTATTAATATAAGGAAAGTAGAGGACCGAGTGTTGTGGTGCAACTTGGTCGAGACCATAGATTTCAAAAACAAGAGATATGCCATCAAAGCATAATTGTTCGTGTTTAGGTGCTTTACTCCGACAAGTCTCACAACACAGAAACAAAATCAATATGTACGGCGCACACATTCATACATATTTCCTCACGCACACCAAGAGACTCTGCAACAGTAGTAAACATACTTGTGAAAAGTGGGCTTGCTGTGTTTAAATCTGTGGGAGTGTGGGCATTCCGTCGGTGATGTGTACATTTTGTGCATATCGAAGCGTCAAGAATTTTTCCTACATTGCATATCTCCCTTGTTTTATTTATATATGATAAAGATATATCTATATCCAGCAATGGACTGGATAGAAGAGATTGATTGACTGATTGTCTATATTAAAATTTATTTAGGCAGCCAACCCAGTGTCATTGGGCAAAACTAGATCCAAACAACTGCGTTTGAAAGAAGGAGACTACTCAGAGGATGGATCATCCAGGTTGGGAGACAAAGTACTAAATATACAGGTAAGGAATGAGGATACATATTTCTTAATTATGAAAGCAGAAGGCAAAAATTGTTTCACCTTGATTCAATATTACATTTATAACGAAAAAGTATCAAACATAACTGGCGAAATGTGGGTGTACTATTACACCTCTGCCTACCCCTTCGAGGAAATACAGGCGTGGTGTAATGTATGTTAATATTATCAGAGATCAGGCTGATATAGTCATCCAAAGGGTACTGAAACCACGGTAGTGATGAAATTATAACAATAAAAATTTATACTTTTCGGAAAGGCTTTCCTCGTTTCAATGTTTTCTATCAAAGAGATTTAATATTAGTAAATATTTTAATGTATTTGTTTCTTATAAACGATGTTACTTTTTTTTTTTTGGCACGAACCGTCTTCATCAACTTCGTGTACAACCTATATTCATCTACTCATATCTCCGTCTCGTTGGTCTAGTGGTCGCAAGTGCGACTGCTGAGCGTGGGGTCCTGGGTTCGATTCCCGGGTCGGGCAAAGTGTTATTGGGTTTTTTTCATTAGGAAATTCTCAGTAGCCGCCCGTAGTCTGCATTTATATCCGGTTAATGGCAATAGGCTGGCCACCTATTACATGGGAATTATAATAAAACTAGCGAAATGTGGGTGTACTATACATACAACGTGTAATTAAAATAACTAAAAACCTCTTAAGCGGTTATTGTACTCATCAGTATGATCAACTTTTACTATGGGACCAACCCTGAAATTGCGGAAAAAATATCAGCTGTTCTCTACATTTTGTCGATTTATGTGAACACCAATGTAGGACTCAGCAGTTTTTTTCGCAATTTCAGGTTTGGTCCCATAGTAAAAGTTGTTCATTCTGATGAGTACAATGACCCCTTAAGAGGTTTTCAGTTATTTCAATAACACGTTGTATACCTATGCCTACCCCTTCGTGGAATACAAGCGTGATATTTATGTATGTCATATCCCCGCGTAGATCCACGGTGATGCTGCGTTTACTGGACAAGGAGTGAACCAGGAGACGCTGATGCTGTCACAAGCACCACATTTCAATGTTGGAGGATCTATACATGTCGTCGTTAATAATCAAGTAAGTTATTGATTTCAGGTTCTAAGCCAGTAACTACTAGGTTACAGGGCCGACCCTAGGGTAGAGCGAGAGGAACAGCCGCTTTTTTTCGACTTGAGTCTCGCAGGTGGTACCGAAGTACCATTTCTGCTTAACCGGGCTTAGTTGGCGGAGAGTCCCATGTGGGACTCCATTCGCCGAAGGTTTTTTCCCTACACTTAAAAACTAAAGTCGCGGTTTCAATACTGCAAGGGGGGGGCTCGAACCTCGCTGGGGCATTGCAGGGGGACCCCGCCGTTCCTATGTCCCCCTAGCAGCCGTTGCTGCATCAGGAATGAGTTTTTTCTCGAAAGTGGCGGACTTTCGGTATATCGGGTGTGTGTGTAATCGGCAAGCCTCGCCGGCGAAGCTAAGACCTACCTAAACCTAATCAGTAGGAACAGCCGCTCTAGACGCTAAATCAAATAGGGGCGCCGAAATCGTAGCATTTTGCGTAGTACATATGTATACCATTATTATTTGACTTCTGTAACACAAGTTTGTACCTAGCCACAGCGGTGACACTCCCCTGTACGTGTGAGCTCACTCGCCGGTGACCTTGGGGGAGCGCGTTTACATGCAATAAATTGGCTGGACAGCCGAGAGACTGCCCGTTCCACACGCCGCGCACCGCGCACGCCCCCGCGCTCGCCTCGACCCGCACACTAGCCGCGAGCAATTTTACGAGCACACATGCTTAAGGGTCGCTTCTTGTCGTTAGTAATATTCTATGACCTAACTCAGAAGTCAGGGACTTTACAGATATTTTATGTAAAAAAATTTGTGAATAAAAATTTATTTATTTATTATTTATTATCAGTATACATATATCATTAATCTGTGGCTTTTTCAAGAGAAAAAAGTTTTTGTAAGCTAACAGAAAATATTTCGCGCTGGCTACTCGCTGTGGTCGCGTATTTCTTAAGCAATGGGAACCTGCAAAGTCAAATCTGATAACGAATAGAGAATGAGTCGTGAGCTCGATTTGAGAGAAGACAAAAATTGCATTTTTATATATTTTATTGTATATATTTTTAGGTTTTCTTCACATGTGTATTGGTTAATTTGTTATCTAAAAAAGTTGAAAATATATTCTGAAAAAAGTTATGATTGATTCATGTTGGCCACCAAAATACGCTATAAAACTATCTCGCTACCTCTATCTCCACCGTTATAAAAAGCGGGGTCGCCACTGAATAGGCAGCCCTACTTTCTTTCTACAAGTCAATTTTTTAATCAACTTGTGTCTTGCAGATGGGTTGGGTTTTTCTAAGAGTTTGGTGATCATATATTGCAGAATAAAATTATTATTGCCTTCGTCACGAATAGGTACCTACAACTCATATTATTATTTTAACTTTATCTGTAGAGCTAGTAAAAGAAAATACATTTTATTCAATACTACAAACTAAACCCTATACCATGAAAAAAGGATTTAATAGAAACAATGCTTTGAAAGAATATTACGTACTAGTGATGTAACGAATATTCGCATTCGCATTCGCATTCGCGGATATTCGCATATTTTAGCATATTCGCATTAGCATTCGCATTTGCAAGATTTCTGCGAATGTTTTGCGAATATGAATTTCAGAAGAAAAAAAACAATTTGAAGATAATTGTAGGTTAATAAAATCAAAATCCATTCATTTCTTATGTTTTTTAATGCAATGAATTAATAAGAAATTAATAAATAACTATTCACACTGTAACCTCAAAATTCACTTGTTTTGCTTACGAAAAGACCGGCGCGAGCGGAATGACACTTCAGTCGGATGAGTTCGTATCAACTTGGAAATTCTCGGAACAAAATACAAAATGAACCCACCTCGAGACTGCCACCAGGCCGTACACAATTGGCGCCAAATTTTAACAAAAACTGAACATTCGCATTCGCATTCGCGTTCGCGAATGTTTAAAAAATGACATTCGTTACATCACTATTACGTACCACATACGTATCTACACGTAGAATCATTTAGCAAAAACATGGTTTTGCCATTCGTCACCCGTGCGTGAGGCATAATAATGTTAGGACCTTTTTCCATGTCGTGTACAATGTATATGTTAATGTATATGTATATTTCATGTGGCCTAGTAAACAATGGATTAATGTGTTGTTACTCCTACATGATAATGGAAATGACTGAGCCAAAAACATACATTACATAAACAAACATACAACATAACATACAGGGTATTTTTTATATTTGTACCAAAAACACATGAAGGGTAGTCTCTGTTTATCATTCTGCACAACTTTTAAATTTTTTACCGCAAATGACACCTATAGAAGACAAATCATTTCGTACCATCAGCGCCACGACTTTTAACTAATCTCCATATAATATTTGTCTTTTATAGAAGACGTGGCGCTGAGGGCACAAAAACCTTTACGACGCCCATGGCGGTGAAAGGGTTGATAAGGGACCAAGATTCAATATGTCCGATTATCCTACGACACATACATTACCTATACAGGGTTATTTTTTATTTGAATAGAAAACACTTCAAGGGTAATCAAGATCTTTGCTCATTTAACATAACTTTTATTATGGGAATAGCTCTGAAATTGTGAAAAAAAGCTTTTCCAAACATTTTGATCGAGTTAGGTTACACTTATGTATGGAACAGCAGATTTTTTTCACGATTTCAGAGCTATTCCCATGGTAAAAGTTATGTAAAATTATGAGCAAATCCCTGGACTACCCTTGAAGTGTTTTTGGTATTTATACAAAAAATAACCCTGTATAGGTAATGTATGTGTCGTACGACTCGTACGTAGGATAATCGGACGTATCAAATATTTGCGAAAATCCTAGGACGATTACAAAGGACCGGATAGTTGGAACCTAAAAAAGATTTTCGTAAACGAAAACCAAGTTTTTTTGTTTTTTTTTTAGTATAATTGCAAGTTTGCAAGAAACTTAAACGCTGATTAGCTAATCTTAAAGTTGATTTATAACATCTTTGACTCTTCATAAAGGTAGTAGTAATTTAAATAAAGGGTTTTATAATATTATCACAAAAAGGTAGGTACATAGTCAACAAAACACTGAAGCAGACAACAACAAAGACGAATTAATGCAGCCGTTAGCTAATCAGCGCATCCGTCAGTGCATACCTTTCATGTCAGCCAATCAGTGCTCATAACGTGAGCGGTTGTTCGCGACTTACCTAAGACAATCCTGGTCTTTTAAATAGTCCTGATAATAGCTCGGATGATAACGAAAATCTTTTTTACTTTCCAACTAATTATCCTAGAATTTTCAAAAAGATCCGATTTTTTCGATTATCCTATGACACATACATTACATTATTAGTATTTGATTAATTAGTTTATGCACACCCAAATACTAATGAAATATAACTTAAAATAGGACTATAAATTATATAGGGGGTAATTAATATTTGCGGGTTGAGGCGGATATGCCAATGCATTATCTTTTTAAGCAATGCCTTGACTAACTGACTTTTTAAACATTCCAGGTGGGTTTCACGCTGCCAGCTCACCGTGGTCGATCGTGTCGTTACGTGACAGACCTAGCCAAGGCCATATCTGTCCCGGTCATCCATGTGAATGGTGACCATCCAGAGGTAATAGCCATCTTTTATCATCGCTCAAATTGTTAAACACAGTCTGGAGAGGCAAAAACCGTACAGGGGGCTCAGTAGCAAAATTATAAGCTCACCGAACTACTTAATTAATTAAATTGTGGTTTTAATTATTACTAATTGAAAACCTATTTATCCCGTTACAGCTCATTTATACATATAGGCAAAGACAAAGCAGTTTGTTTGTCAACAAAGATAATATAATGACTATGTTTATTTACAACCGTTTTTTTTTTTTGTTTATTGGCTATCCACTAGCTTTAGTGTTATCAATAAAAAAGATCGGAAATATTTTTTTAGGCATAGTTCAATCATAAAAAAATTACTTACGGTCGAATTTCGACCGTTGGGTGACCTCTCATTAGCATCAATTCATTGATAGGTTATTTCAGACGTTTTCGAACTTTCTATTTAATTTTCATGAAAAGTCTTGGTTTAGGAAAAATATATTATCTGGTTTGTTTTATGTTTAACTCAACGGCAATTAATAAGACTTAAAACGGAGTAAACATCCCGTTATTCAAATGTTTATTCACCCTTATTAAATTGTTATTTTTTTATTGTTTTGTCTACTCAACGTAATGAGACCTTATTTAATTTTAATACCTTTGGAATCCGTTAAAGTCCATTTAAATTATTATTGTTGTTTTTCGAAACATGAACTGTTAGAGAGAGAGACAAGGGTCTTATTTCTTCCGAATAACTTTCCTAAGTTTTTGAAATCATTACTGCTTAGGTATTTGTTCTGCCTCCAACGATAATAGAGACTTCTTCTACTCCCCGATTCAGAACCATACGATAACCAGATGTCGATCGATTCGGTTTATTATCTCTTTTTCTCTCGTTGCATGAATCATCAGACGAAACGGGATAACAAACCGAATCGGTCGACAACTGGTTATCGTGTGGTTCTGAATCGCATAGCTGATCGAATCTAGTAACGTTTTTTGGTCCTATACATTCTAAACGAAAGATATTTCAAAAACCCCGTACCTTAACACATTTCTTGTCCCGTGGAACACAGTGATTGTTTAACTATTACGTCTGCTTCGCAGACAGTGAACCGTTTACCTCCATCTCAGAACAAATACCAAAAAAAAAAAAACTCACTGCCCAAGACAAGCCTGGCTCAGTTGGTCTCGTGACCCACCAAAACCAGCCCTTTTATTTCTTATTCCGTGCCCAAGACTACGAAACGGTTTCTGAAGATCTATTCTCGTAATTTAAAACGTTCAAAATACAGTTCCAAACTAATCTCAATCTCCTGACAGTAGATGTTCCTGTTTGCCGTTTATTTGTGACACTTAGGTCATTCATGTCACCAATAAACGGCAATTAGAAACATCTACTACACATCTACTGTCAGGAGATAGAGATTTAAGGCAGTGAGATTAGTTTGGAACTATACATGCTGAAATTTGAGTCGCTTATTTCCCGAAAAGGGGTCATTGTAGTCAATGATTTTTTTGATTGATCTGATTTTTTTTTCGCGATTTCATTGTTGGTCCCATAGTAAAAGTTGTTCATAATGTTGAGTACAATGACCCCTTTTCGGGAAATAAGCGTATCAAATTTCAACGTGTATTTTGAACGTTTTTATTAATTACAAGAATTGGCCGCCTTTTAACACAATGCTACATTAATTTTTCTCTAAAATTTTCAGTGTTAGTGGTATTTCAGTTGTTATGGGCAAAGGTAACCACTTAACATCAGATGGGCTTTTAGTACGTTTCGCCATACTATACTATAGAAAAATCACCACGCTTGGATCACAGTTTGTTGTTATTAGGAGTAAGGAAGACGCTTTCTTCTTGAGGTTGCCCTAATTTTCTCTTCATCTAATTTCCAGTTAGTCGAGAAGGCGACGAACATTGCCTTCGAGTATCAGCGCAAATACCGCAAAGATGTGTTCATTGACTACAACTGCTTCAGAAGATGGGGTCATAATGAACTGGATGACCCTACGTTTACAAACCCGCTGCTTTACAAAGTTATTCATAACAGAAAGTGAGTATTTTGGAAGTTTTTGTGATGTTCCAAAAATTAAGATATATTTTAGCTTTGGTAATTCTTGCTTTGCCTCATTCTTATCAACTCAGCATATTGCAGTCCACTGCTGGACATAGGCCTCTCCCAATCTGCGCCACAACATTCAGTCCTCCGCCTTCCACATCCAGTCCACGCAAGCTTCCTTCTTCAGGTCGTCGGTCCATCTGACTGGTGGACCCAACGCTGTGTTTGCCGATTCGCGGTCTTTGAGGGGTCAAGGACTCGTCTGCTTCAACAATCGCAGCAGCAATCGGTCCTTCGACAGACATGGCCAGATTGGCACTGCCACTTCAGCTTCCTGGTCCCACAAACTCAGTCATAGCGTACTATGTTCTTTATTCTAGCTTGTGTGTATTAAAACCCTGGTATTATGTGATGCATTCGTACCAATTAGTATCTACATCTTGTTCCTGATTTTTATGTATCATTCAATTCTTTGATTTGTTTCTTCCACAAATCGGCAAACATAGTGCAGGACGCCCTCAAGCTAAATGGAGTGACGATCTTCGCAAGGTGGCTGGTGGAAGCTGGATGAGTAGCCGAGGATCGACGTCGATGATATTAGAGAGGATTATGTCCAGCAGTGGACTGGTAGATATCTACCTATATAGGCTGGTGATGATCTAATCCTTACTCAAAGACACCAATTTTTACTTTACCTTGACTCAAATTTCAAATAACCATTTGCTAGTTTCATAGGGCAAAAACATCTGCGTATTTCTTATTTTTCAGAGCAATCCCAGATGTGTATGCTGAGAAACTGGTATCAGAAGGAGTCTTAAAAGAAGACAAGGTGAAAGAAATACTAGACACATACACCAAGCATCTACAGACGCAGTACGAGGCCGTTGGAGCATACAAACCTGAGGTAAATGGTCCATTGAAGTTCCCAGAGCTCCTTCATTTTGTGCTAAGGATGGCTTGTGGCTGCTCTACCGATTTTCGTGGCGATTTGAGCCTCCTAGTGTGGTTTCCTCCTTGCAAAAAATAAAACAGTCATTACGTCAGCAGTCCTTAAGATTCCTCGGACCTCGCGCGCGGATACGATGTTGGATTGATGACGACACGAAATAGTTGCAAAATTCATAACACCGCACAAAGCTGCCCAAAGCTACGTAAAGCTGGACGTCTTTATAAATAACACAAGTCATAAACATTCACAATCATAACAACAGCCTGTAGTCCATACAAATATTTATCCAACACAGAAATCAAACCGAACCCTTGTCACAGAAAGCAGACACTAAGCTATGACGTCATTACGTTCTCAGCATAAACATAAATAAATTGTTCTCATTTACTTTGGGATTAAACTCATGAAACATGTAAATGTGGCTCCTCGAGCTTTGAAGGAAGTGGGTATTAACTTTTGACTGAGACCCAAGTAACTTCGTCGAGATAAATTAATTATTGGTAGTTGTTGTGTTATACTTGTTGTTGTTCTCAAAGAATAATTTCTTTGAAGAAATTTCTTTTGGAAATAAGCAGTACCCTTAAAGTAGTAAGACATAGAGTGATCTTCTTTCCCCACAAAGTAGAAGCACAAAAACAATCGACGTAAAATGTTCGCCGACACACTCAGGGGCGTGTAAGCTTTACTGAACGGAGCCATTTCTGGCTCCAATTTAGTTACTTGGTTTCTATGTATAGTTATTTTAAGGCACTGCGCCTTTGTGCTTAAGTGTTTTTTAAAACCTTTTTGAGTGTTGTATTTAATGTGACATTGTGACTTATATTTTATATGTTATTTTGGTATTAGTTATAATTATTATATTACATTACAACTGTAATGGTAAAACTTAATTAATCTTGTAACGTAATAAATAATAATATGACTTATTATGAAACGATAATAAACGCGCACATACCTTTTTACAATAAATAATAATGCAACGCGAAAATTCAAAAGTAAACTATCTGTTAAATTTTGCAAGCTCATATGCAACGTGTTATTGAAATAACTGAAAACCTCCTAAGGGGTCATTGTACTCATCAGTATGAACAACTTTTACTATAGAACCAACCATTAAACCGCGAAAAAAAAATTGGCTGATCCTTACATTTGTGTTCATATAAATCGACAAAATAAATACGAGTTTCTCTTAATTTTCTTAGATACTCTTCTTACCTTTGTTTTTATTCATAATAATTCCGTCTCCTGATACATTATTAATATTCCTAGGCTCGGAATATCTACATACCTCTTGTTATTTCCGCTTGGAGTCCTACTTACTCCCTACTACGGAAGGAAGACGTGAATAATGTATCTGTTCTAATATTATTTACTAGACTTCGCCCACGTACTGAAATTAAATTTTGCCTATGTTACTTCTGTATAGAAAAACTTTCTGGCGGTGAAAGAATTATTAAAATCGGTGCAGTCGTGTTAGAGTTTATCGATTACAAACAAACAAATCTTTCCTTCCACAAACACGAATTTTTCTTTCCACAATTTAAATCGTTAAATCTTTCCTCTTTATAAAATTAGTAAAGATATCTTTCGTCCTTTGCTTTACTAACCTTCTACCGTCTAACTGTCCTAGCTGGCTTTTGTTTAGCAAATTGAGACTAACCTTACTCTAACCTTAGAATGTTGGTATTGCCCAGTAACTGTTGCCTGATGGCGGCGGCTTCATGTAAAATACTGTTTTATAAAGGTATTGTTAGACTGGAAACCGACCCCAAAAGAGTTTGGAAAAGACCAGGAAAAAGATAAATAATGTCATCTAAGAGCCTTTTTTTTTTTTATTAGTAGTAGAGCTCCTTTGTGAAAGAGCTCGTCCGGGGCAGTACTACCACCGTGCCTACTACTCCGCCAAATAGTGATGCTTGCATTGCTGTGTTTCGGTCTGAAGGGTACGGGTGCCGGTGAAATTACAATCACATGAGACTTTCCACCTTCATGTCTCAGTTTGGCGAACCGACTTGCGGTACCATTTAGGTAACAGCCTAGGTGGTATTGCAGTTGTTATGGGCAAAGGTAACCACTTAACATCAGGTGGGCCTTAGCTCGTTTCGCCATCCTATACCATAAAAATAAAAAAAACTAAGAGCCTCCGTTTTGTAGTTCAAAAAAATCATCATCAACTCAGTTTATCGCAGTCCACTGCTGGTCATAGGCCTCTCCCAAGTTGTGCCACAATACTAGATCCTCCGCCACCTTCAGCAGGTTGT
The DNA here is from genome assembly GCA_949699075.1 of Asteroscopus sphinx. Taxonomy (NCBI): domain Eukaryota; kingdom Metazoa; phylum Arthropoda; class Insecta; order Lepidoptera; family Noctuidae; genus Asteroscopus; species Asteroscopus sphinx. The sequence goes on from OX453013.1 coordinate 23,495,455, forward strand.
TGATCCACCTGGTTGGGGGTGCCTTACGCTGCTTTTGCCAATTTGCGGTCTCCACTCAAGAACGGTTTTCAAGACCAAGGAGAACCGACCTTAGGCTGACAGTTATCACGTCAAGTGACGTGATTTATTGTTATTTTGGTCAAGCCCTTTCCATCATCGGACAACCAGACGCACGGTTTTTTTTTTTCGAATGGACTCTCGCAGATCGGTACAGGCGTCCCCCAAGAGAGGGCTCGGACCTTGGCTTACTGGGGCATTGCGGGGGGACCCCACCGCTATGTCCCCCTGGCAGCCGTTGCTGCATCGGGAATGGTTTTCTCCCAGACGCATGGCTATGCACCACCCTTTTATACATCTGGTGGTCTTCAAGGCTCGAGTGGATAGGTTTTTACTAGGCAAGCGTGTACCATCGTCAACCATTCTCTTAACATCAGGCGAGGTGGTGGTGAGACGCAAGCCGTTTTATAATTTAAAAAAATTACCACAGTAGTCGTCTTCAGAATAGCCGATATGAACGAATAAAGTCTTCACGTTTGGGAATCGAGCTTACGTCCACAAGACAAACGAGAGGGCCTTATCTACCTTATTTAAGACATTTTTAGTTTATATCTTTCTTTGTCCTCAAGACAAACTTCGGAAGGCAGACGGTGGCCAATTAAAAGTGAACACAGGAACTACAACAAAGACACAAAGAGATAAGACAAACAGCGATAAAGCGTTCCTTAGATACTGTAATAAGAAAGAACAAAAGGCCCCAAACAATGAATTAGCTAGACTCACCCTCGGGCTCTGAAAGACTAATCTTTTTAATATGTTGGCTAAAGTTATTGTTATTTTTAATTCTCAATTTTTTTTTGAATGAGCAATCTCCGCCGCCCATGGACATCCGCAACACCAGGGGAGTCGCCGATGCGTTGTCGGTCTTTTAAAAAGACGTATGCTCTTTTCTTGAAGGCATCCCATGTCGAATTTGTTCGGGAAAACCGCTGACGGAAGTTGGTTCCACAGTTTTCCTGTACGAGGCAAAAAATGGCGTGTAGAACGTACTGTAGTTGACCACCAACCATCAAGATGGTGGTAGTAATAGGTCTCAGAATTTGAATTTTTTTTCAGACAATCCAGTAGTTGACAATAGACACATAATACCGTCATCGACTTTAACATTATTTATTATTTTACCGCATGCGTAATTTTAAGATATAAATTGTGGAAAAAAAATCGTTTACGAGCAGCATTCAAGCCTGCAACTCCTGCTTCGGTACGCCAGTGCTTTATTCGCGCTACCGTGAACCCTGCTCGTGGTATTGAATATAACTTCCACTTTGTATCCGTCTTTGGGTGACGTCAGTTACATCTTAGTAAGAAACAGACCGTGTTCCTTAACCGACTCGACTAACTTTGCAGTTAATTCAAAGTCGTATAGAAGTGTACACAAAGACGGATACAAAGTGGCATTTCGATACCACGTGTAGTTCACGGTAGTTTAGTGGTAGCACTAGTGTACCCAACCAGGAGTCGGAGGTTCGAATCCTGCTTATGAGCGAATTTTTCTTTCCACAATTTATATCTTTAGACTAAAAATATGTTGTTTTCACTAGCATGTTTACGTAGTCTTGTTTTCTGATAGTTCCTGCAAGCGATGATGAAGTTATTACCAGACACCACGTGCCCAGGCCATGTTAAGCAGAAACAGTTTCCTTTAACCTAATTTATGTTCTAAAACTTGCAGGTAACATACTATCAAGAGCAGTGGTCGGGGATGCAGGCTGCTCCTAATGCTGTGGAGACTTGGGACACTGGAGTGGACACTGGAATGCTGAAGATAGTTGGGCAGGCCTCGGTCACTCTTCCTGAAGACTTTGTAAGTAAAATAACCAGACAATTACTGTCCCACTGATTAGGCACGAGCCTCTTCTTATATTTATTTATTTATTGTATTCTTTATTGTACATTACACCAAAAGAAAACAGACACAATAGTTTACAGAAAGATTAAAATAAGTACAATGGGCGGTCTTATCGCACAAGGCAATCTCTTCCAGACAACCTTTGGATGGACTAGAAGAATGGGAACCGATCGTGGGTAGGTACGGTGTAAAAGTAGGTACGATTCGTACATAATATACCTACTTAAATATAATAATATAAAGTACATGGAATTTACTTAAATAAGTATGAGAAATATATATCATATAATATACTAATAAATACAAATATAAAGTGTAGTAGTTAAGCAAATTCAAGAAGTAGTGAAACAGATTGACAAGTAGTGTTCCTTTACTAACTTTTTAAAAACCGGTAGTGATTGTGCACGCCTCACATTTAGAGGTAATGCATTCCACAGGCGAGCAGCTTGTACAGTGAAGGATTTATCAAAAAAGGTGGTGAAATGCAAGGGCAAACTTAATTTAAGATTTTCTGATGATCTCAAGGATGTAGAATGTGTGTCACAAAGGAACTTGAACCGCTCTTTAAGGTAAAACGGGGTGGAAGGATTAAAGAGCACATTATATAGCAGCGAAAGAATATGGGCATTCCGGCGAAAGCGAATGGGAAGCCATTTGAGCCTTTTACGAGATTCAGAAACATGATCATATTTACGCAAACCAAATATGAATCTAATACAAAGATTTTGGAGTCGCTCAAGCTTCCCAAGTTCTTATAATGAGAAGGATCCAGGCCTAAGTCCACCACGCTGGTCTACTGAGGATTGGCGGATTACACGCACCATCAAGAACTTTATGAATCACTCTCTGGTGTGCAGGTTTCCTCATTATGTTTTCCTTTACCATTTTATTTTTTATTTATTAGTTTATGCCCAACTGGATACAAAGGCGGGCTTAACAGCATAAGCGTTCTCTAGCAGACAAAGTAAGCGTGATGCAGAGACAAACAAAGAAACACATCTACCTTGTTTCTTTTTTTGTCTCTGCATCACGCTTACTTAAAAACACTGCACTAATAATAATGAGTGAGGTTAAGGAGTTTCAATACCGTTCAAGAAAATGATGATCAAATTTTTATCCGCACATTAATCCAAAAAATCAGAGATGCGAGACGTGTTTGAACTCAGACCCTTGAAGAAAAGCGTTCAAGAAACTTTTCGGTTATCGCTGCTTTGAATGGCAATAATCACCACGATTAGCAAAAGGATAAGTGAATACAGTTTGCCTTAATTAGGAGACAAATGAACATGACAGAGTGCCTAGTGAGAGTTTGACATGTACGCATTTGCGATCGAATTAATGCGTCGACTTTCATTCATAAATCAGTAGTTCCTCCACGTTTTCACCAGGGGCGCTATTAATTTATGAATGAAAGTTGACGCATCCGATCGCGTATGTGAAATGTGTCTGTCCTGCACCTATAATTAAATGTATGTTGTACCAATGTATGCTGTAGTTAATTTGAATTTATGCGTAAGTCTTAAACCCGCACTAGGCACTCTACTCATTCTAGTTAGTAATCTCCCAGTCCCCTTACGAGACTCACTGGTGGGAAAAGGTCAGCTTTTCTATTGCGACTATTACACTGAAAATTCATATTTTTTTACAAAATATTATTTTTTATTATTATAATGATATTATAGATTAGGTATAATGAAATGAAGACTTAATTGCGTTTCTCTGTAAACAATTTTAACGGGTTGCATAACAACTATTAACGTTAAAGTTAAGTCTGAGTAAGTTAAGAATTATGTTAATTTAAAAAAAAATGACTTGTAACAATTGTTATCAATAAATACAATACAATACAATACAATAACTTCTTAACAAACATCGAAGATACACACATTGACATTACATGTAGCATGTTGGAACACACATCGTTCAAACTCAATCGCAGCCATTTCAATTGATTCCTTGTTTACCAGCTCAGTCAGATCGATAATCGATGCCAAGTGTTACCGCCGACCCCGGTCAAACGAAGGATTAGAACGATGTGTTATTTTTGTGAGGAACATTTTCAAACACGAATGTGGTGTTGGGAAAATATTTTTTCATCCCATCTATTCGAAAAGGACAACTTGGTTCGCCTTCAAGTGCACCAAAAGGTGGTGTTTTCTTTATGAAACTTATAGCGGGCAGTAATGAGTTTTTAATCCTCTATATAAGTGTGCCGCAATTATCTTTGCCGCGCACTTTTTGAATTTGGAACATCTTAGTGTTCAGCGCCAAAGAAATCGAACGCAAATATTGTTTGAATAAAGACTGGCTGGTGCGACGGCCCATACTTACGCCGCCGGCTGAATAAAAAAAAAAGAAATCAAATTAAAAACGCGCGAACTACAGCCCGCATTTTCGTCAATTTTGCAATTTTCACCACAGAGAAAATAATCACTACGTTACAATTAGAAATTCATGGTTTTGTTTTGAAAAATGAATTCTTCAAGTGACGGTGAAAGTACCTATAGAATTAACTCCTGAAAGTATTAGAACTGACGCAAAAAATGTGATGGATAATTAATCTATTACCTGCAAAATCGTGGGAGAAATATATGAAAGCCTATGGTCTGGGTGTTGTTTATGTATTAAAAGTATGTATTTACAAAAAAAAACTAAGTTTTATATCCATTGTCTAGTACCCATAGCACAAGCTCTGCGTAGTTTGGGTACGTTAGTACTATTAGATATTCTGTGGTTTGGGACTAGATGGTGCTGTGTAAAAATATGTCCCAAAGATATTTATTTATTTTATTTGATTTATGGTAATTTTATTAAATGGAGAAATGCAAGAGGTGCCAAGAATTTTTCAGAATCTGTGTTTTTGGCCTACTTTCAGTACTTAGCCAAAACTAAACAACCTTCCACTCTTTGGAGTACCTACTCAATGCTAAAATCAACAGTCAGTTCTAATAACGACGTAAAACTGGACACATATTCGAAATTAATAGCGTATCTGAATAGGATGTCTGATGGATTTAAACCTAAAAAACCCAGTGTTCTCAGTCAAAAACGTGGAGACTTTCCTTAATGAGGCACCCGACAAAGTCTTTCTTGCCGTAAAAGTAAGTAACTATGTATATGGTGGATTAGTAAAGTATAACCATAGTGTTTTAAAATGCGCATTTTATTGTAACCATCTTCGATAGATTATCTATTGTCTTATTTACATTCGGTTTTGTTACAGGAACCTTTTATTTTCACATAGTGATGAAAAGTAGAGTGTATCACTCGGGCGCAAAATATATTTTTGGCTCGGCCGACGTAGATAGATAGATAGATAGAATATACTTTATTGTACACCATGAAAATAGTAGTAAACAGGAACAACGTACAAATTATGGGTACATGGGCGGTCTTATCGCTAAAAGCGATATCTTCCAGACAACCTTTGGATGGACAAAGAAGACGTAAGATCTAGATAATGGGGGCAGTCCGTGGCGTACTACTAAACTAAAATAAATAAATAGCACAAAATATATTACACATATAGGTATCATAAATATACAACGTGTCCCAGAAATCAACGTCAAGCCGAAAACGGGCAATAGGCCAAGTCGTGACAGTCATTAGAAAAATATAAAAAAAAATCTTGGTCATGTACTTTTCAAATTTTATGGATTCAAAAATAAATCTCAAAAAGTGACACCCTGTCATGATTTTTCAAGTCCTGTGGCTACAAATATTAACTTTCCGTCAGTTTTTTTTCTGTGACGTATCCATGAATAATCCTTCTGTAAATTACAGTTAAAAGTTAAAACATAACTACCTCATTTTTAAATAAAATGTTAGATTTTTGCCCAACATTGAATTCAAAATTATTACATCACCCAACTTTAACCGCGTGTAGTGTAAAAAAAAAGTACTACACTATTTTGGCAAGTAACTTTAAAATATGGCGCGTTTAGTCTGGATTCCAAAATGGTATGCCACTTACTAATTGCTACTTCTTAATTGAGGAAAAAAAAAAAATGTTAGTTTTAGGTAAGTTTGAAATAAAATTCAGTTGTTGGATTTCTTTAGTTATAATTTTTATTAAATCAGATTTACCGAGTTTATATTAAATGTTCGAACTGTTTGCCTTCAGCTGCACATTTGGATATCTCTTACGATACATTCTTGCTGCAGCATTGGCGTTGCATAAGCATTCTCCATAAATGAGATGTATGTTGGCGTATTCCTGTGCGGTGTATCGAAATGGCATGATAACAAACTACACAAAATACGGGATTACGATTAAAACAAGTCCGGGGTCGTCAGAAACAGTGCAGATAAATCAAAATCACAATGCGAATGAAGTCCAATAAACAAAGCCACAGTTGTAAGTATGAAGTCACTACAAATACAAAAGGATGCTTAGAAAACGAAAGAGCGTAACGTGCTGCAGTATTGCACAATTTACCTAACGCATCCCTGTTTCGCCAGAGTGGCGTCTCTATCTGTTTCACTCACACAGACGAAATTATGTGTCAATCCGTCTCGCTCTTAGATAAAAGTAGCGTCACTATCTATCTCGTAAGAGATACTCAAATGCTGAGCGTTATTCCGATCATCTAGTATTTATTAATGTGCAGCTGAAAGCAAACAGTTCGAACATTTAATATAAACTCGGTAAATCTGATTTAATAAAAATTATAACTAAAGAAATCCAACAACTGAATTTTATTTAAAACGCACCTAAAACTAACAAATATTTTTTTTTCCTCAATTAAGAAGTAGCAATTAGTAAGTGGCATACCATTTTGGAATCCAGACTAAACGCGCCATCTTTTAAAGTTACTTGCCAAAATAGTGTAGTACTTTTTTTTTACACTACACGTGGTTAAAGTTGGGTGATGTACTAATTTTGAATTCAATGTTGGGCAAAAATCTAACATTTTATTTAAAAATGAGGTAGTTATGTTTTAACTTTTAACTGTAATTTACAGAAGGGTTATTCATGGTTACGTCACAGAAAAAAAACTGACGGAAAGTTAATATTTGTAGCCACAGGACTTGAAAAATCATCACAGGGTGTCACTTTTCGAGATTTTTTTTGAATCCATAAAATTTGAAAAGTACATGACCAAAATTTTTTTTTATATTTTTCTAATGACTTTCACGACTTGGCCTATTGCCCGTTTTCGGCTTGACGTTGATTTCTGGGACACGTTGTATATAATATATATATAAATAATCTTACAATTTAGAATAGAGATTGGATACATAGGCAATGTCTTAATAAATTACAATTTATTTGGAAAGGTAGTATTCTTAACGTACCTACTTTGAATCCCTCACTACGTTCAGGATTGTACTAAATAGTGTGGGATTCTAGAATAGATTCTACTCTAGAATCCCTCACTTCACTCAGAATTCAAAAAAGCGCCCTCGCCGTAAAAATATTATTTTGCTCCCTTATGATACAATCTACTATTCTGTGTTTGTTATTTGCTTTTCAGCTTTCTTTGCTTTATTCATACACAACAGTTGTTAGACAGATAGATAGAATGTACTTTATTGTACACCATGAAAATAGTAGTAAATAGGAGCAACTTATAAATTATGGGTACATGGGCAGTCTTATCGCTAAAAGCGATATCTTCCAGACAACCTTTGTATGGACAAAGAAGACGTAAGATCTAGATGGTTGATGGTTGCTCCATCTTAGATCTACCAAGGTCTGTCTGTAACTTTTTAATTGTAATAGGTAGCCAGTTGAAATTTTCACAGAATGTTTTTTATTAGGGCCTCTATGAATATAAAATGTATAATAATAATAATTTATGTTTAGAATAATGTATACAGAATTTTCCGAGACCTTCACCAGGTCGTCGGTCTACCTCGTGGGGGGCCTACACACGATGCGCCTTCCAGTACGCGGTCGCCACTCCAGAACTTATGGGCCCCATCGGCCATCCGTTCTGGATACGGGTAGCGCAGGACCGATCGTTGTGGCGATGGTTGGGGAGGCCTATGTCCAGCAGTGGAAGTCTTTCAGCTAAAATGATGATGATGATGATGATGATGATACAGTAAATCAAAATAATGATATTTTGAGATAAACGTGATTTCCAGTGATAATATTTTGAGAAATAAGCTCTGAATTCACAATAATATGTTCTGAGAAATAAGCCCTAACATTTCCAATATGGCGTACAAAACTAAATTCATAATGGAATATTAGTTTCCCCTCCCTGCCCTTACGAAATACTTGTTCCACACCTACATCCGCTTAAAAGGAAACTTGGAACAATTTCCCTGAAATGCGGTACATCAATCAAGCCATATAATCGGTTACAAATTGTTTGCAGAATGTTCACCCTCATCTCGCTAAGACGCATGTGAGGAACCGGTTAGCGAAACTGTCGGATGGGAAGGATATCGATTGGGCGACGGCAGAGGCATTGGCTTTTGGTAAGATTGAACATATTGTGGTATCCGTAAGCAATAGAGCGATTGAATATTTAAGGCGACGATATGCAACTTTTAATTATTTAAACTGAAGATCAAGTCTGTACGAGCATGTTTACGATTTGAAAAAATATAAATTTAAATTCGTTTTCTTTTAATAAAACAAAGTTTAACCGGATTGTATCGCGTATATTATTTAAATTGGTTTTCCAGACGTTTCGAAAGCTTTGCAGCGTTCGTGGTCGCAGGTAGACATACGGCCAAAATTAATAACCGATCTATCCACGATTTGCTCTACAAGAGATAGAAATTTGACATAAAATGTATGGAGCTTATGTCAAATTTCTATCTCTAGTAGGGCTAATCGTGGATAGATCGGTTATTAATTTTGGCCATAAGATTACCAGCGTTTTTACAGATATTAAAAAAAAACTAATTTTATCTACCGTACAATTTTTATTTTAAAATCGTTTCGATGCACGCAGTAATCACTCACAATATCTAATATCAATTAATCATATACAACGTGTATCAGAAATGCGTGGTCATATTTAACAATTTTTACTATGGGACCAAACCTGAAATCGTGAAAAAAAAATCAGCTGATCCCTACATTTTGTCGATTCATGTGAACACGAATGTAAGGATCAGCTGATATTTTTTTCGCAATTTCAGGTTTGGTCAGAAATAGTCGGGCAATCCCGATTATAACCACGTTAGAAAAGCCTTACATTGGATAGAGCTCAATCTTTTTTTAAAACAGGGTTGCCTTTGTGGTTTTTTTGTAAATTTCAGCAAAAAACTAAAAAGAAACTGTTAACGTTTTATTTATTTATTTATTTAATTCTTTATACACAACAGGTTACAAAGGTCTTAACGCCATAGGCGTTCTCTACCAGACAACCTTAGGGTAATGCAGAGGCAAAGAATAGGGAATAATAATAAAATAGTAATAATAGAAAAATAATAATAATAAGAAGGAATAATAGGAATAATAGAATAGTTTTAGAGCATAAGTGTTCATTATCATGTATTGTATGGTACCCTTCCAGTTTAGTAACCCCTTTTTGACTTACATTAGGCAAAAGTTGTTCAACGTAATACCAATTCCGTACAGGTTCCCTATTAATGGAGGGTCGTCACGTGCGCCTGAGCGGCGAGGATGTCGGCCGAGGCACCTTCTCACATCGCCACGTGATGCTGGTGGACCAGGAAACTGAAGCCATCAGGATACCACTCAACCATATACATGAGAAGCAGAAGGGATTCTTAGAAGTACGTAGAATCGATTTATTTCTATTCAAATTGTTTTTATTTTAAATAGACCTAATTACAGGCACTTATGCGATGCTTGGGGGAGGCCTACTGTGTCCAGCAGTGGACGTCTTTGGGCTGAAATGATGATGAAGATGACAGGCATTTATGAAATGTCGACTTTAGTTGCACGGATGAATTTAACTCCTTTATATTCCAAATACGCCCGAAGAATTGCCAAACTTAAGTGGCAGTGGGCGGGGCACATTGCTCGCAGAACGGATGGCCGATGGGGCAGTAAAGTTCTGGAGTGGCGACCGCGTACTGGAAGGCGCAGCGTGGGTAGGCCCCCCACAAGGTGGACCGACGACCTGGTGAAGGTCCCGGGAATCCGCTGGATGTGGAAGGCACAAGACCGGTCGTTGTGGCGATGCTTGGGGGAGGCCTATGTCCAGCAGTGGACGTCTTTCGGCTGAAATGATGATGATGATGATGATATTCCAAATACAGAAATATACAAAACGTTTAGACTGCCCCGTTGGTCTAGTGGTCGCAAGTGCCAGTCGCTGGGGTCCTGAGTTCGATTCCCGGGTCGGGCAAAGTGTTATTGGGTTTTTTCATTATGAAATTCTCAGTAGCAGTCTGGAGTCTGGATTTGTGCCCGGTTAATGGCAATAGGCTCGCCCCTTATTACATGGGACTACAACATAACTGGCGAAATGTGGGTGTATTATACACCTATGCCTACCCCTTCGGGGAAATACAGGCGTGATGTTTTGTTATATTATGTTATGTCCAGAACGCGATACAGATTTTCGTAATTACCACAACGCGTTTTGGTTAAATACGTGGGACACTCAGAAAGTTTTGCGAAACTAAAAAAAATTGTTCTATACGTACATATATTTTTATCAAATCTTTTCAAAGTACTTTCCACCAGCCTCTATACAAAGATTCATGCGCCTAAACCAGTTTTCAAAACACTTTTTCCAGTCCGCCGCAGACACCTCGTTTACAGCCTGCTCGAACGCAGCCAGCGCATCTTCCGGCGACGAAAATTGTATCCGTTTGAGCTGATTTTTTATTTTTGGGAATAAAAAGAAGTCACACGGTGCTAGATCAGGGCTGTAAGGAGGGTGACCCAGGAGTTTGACTGGCGTGCTGTCCAGGAAGTCCCTCGTTTTGAGTGCGGTGTGCGCAGGTGCATTGTCGTGGTGGAGCAGTAGCCCGCGGAGCCCTGTGTTTGGTCGCTTGTTGCTTATAACAGAGAAAACTTCTGGCAAACATTTGGTAGTATACCATTCGGCATTAATGCTTCTTTGATCTCGTAAGGGAATTGATACCAAGTGGCCAGTCAAATTAAAAAAGCTAGCGATCAAAATCTTACCCCCGCTTCTAGATCGCTTCACTTTGGTAGGCGTTGGCTCATTTTGAAACACCCAAACAGTCGACTGGCGCTTGGTTTCTGGGTCGTATTGATAAATCCAGGACTCATCACCTGTAACGATGTCGTAAACACGCCGAGACGAGCCTGCTTCAAATTTGTTAAGCATATCACGGCACCATTCCACCCGGGCCTGCTTCTGAGCATCGGTGAGGTTGTGCGGCACCCAGCGTGATACTATCCTCCTCACGCGAAGATGGCTGTGTAGAATCTCGTGAACGCTTCCCGATCCAATCTTCAATATGTGTTGAATCTCCTGATATGTAATTCGCCTATTGTCTTGGATTAAATTTTTCACTGCTAGCACGTTTTCTTCGGTAACAGCCGTCAAAGGGCGACCGCTTCTTTCGTCATCCCCCAAAGTTGGTCGACCGCGCTTGAATTCGTTATACCAACGATACACGGTTGCCTTGGAAGGGCCTTCATCCATGAATGCCATTTGAAGTCTATCGTACGATTCATCCGGTTTCAGGCGACACTTGAAATCGTATAAAATCATAGCTCTAAAATGTTCCCGGCGCAGATCCATATTTCAGTGAGACACAATACTTTGAATTAACTCGCAAAAAATGTGGAGGGAAATTTTGAAATTGGAACTTACTTATTTTTACTTATAAATAATCATATTTTCGAAAAACATTATAACTGGCCAGTCTCCCATATATAAAAACTTTTTTTCGCAATACTTTCTGAGGGGCCTGGTATCATGCAAGCCACGACCCGAATTTCGCTTTGCGGGTTCTTTTTAGGGTTCCGTAGTCCTACAAGGAACCCTTATAGTTTCGTCATGTCCGTCCGTCTGTCCGTCTGTCCGTCTGTCCGTCTGTCCGTCTGTCCGTCTGTCCGTCTGTCCGTCTGTCCGTCTGTCCGTCTGTCCGTCTGTCCGTCTGTCCGTCTGTCCGTCTGTCCGTCTGTCCGTCTGTCCGTCTGTCCGTCTGTCCGTCTGTCCGTCTGTCCGTCTGTCCGTCTGTCCGTCTGTCCGTCTGTCCGTCTGTCCGTCTGTCCGTCTGTCCGTCTGTCCGTCTGTCCGTCTGTCCGTCTGTCCGTCTGTCCGTCTGTCCGTCTGTCCGTCTGTCCGTCTGTCCGTCTGTCCGTCTGTCCGTCTGTCCGTCTGTCCGTCTGTCCGTCTGTCCGTCTGTCCGTCTGTCCGTCTGTCCGTCTGTCCGTCTGTCCGTCTGTCCGTCTGTCCGTCTGTCCGTCTGTCCGTCTGTCCGTCTGTCCGTCTGTCCGTCTTTCCGTCTGTCCGTCTGTCCGTCTGTCCGTCTGTCCGTCTGTCCGTCTGTCCTAATCCTTTACCGCTTAATAACTTCTACAGTTATAAACATAAGTAAATGAAATTTTGTCAAAAAATGGAATAGATATAGATCTCAATTTTAAAAGAATAAAAAAATCTTGATTACGTACATACCATACATGTGAAATGGGGATGAAAATATTTTTTTCGCTGCACCCCCTCGTGTGGGGTATCGTTGAATAGGTCTACTAAAATGAAGGTAATGTTTCATACACCACTTTTTTATCAGGTATACCATCTGCGAAACACAGTTCGCCAAAGTGGCTTGCAATGTGTCCCCCCCCCTGCCATTTCTAAACTATGCAACGTAGAAACTTATAGTCTTCAACATTGATAGACCTTTATAAAAACTCTCTTTTAAAATTATTTTGAGTATAATGTGATTATAAATTTTTGAGTTAAAGTGAGAAAACTGAAAAATACTTAAGACGTCCTAGTTCATAGTTCATTGACCTTAGAGAAAAATTATAGCAAATAATGCTCCTTTAGTTACTTTCTATTTTAAAAAAACACAAAAAGAAATACACTTCTCAAATTTAGCTTCATAAATTTAGCGCTAGGTGGCGCTGTTTGCAAAAACTAAAATAGCAATGATTAATATTCGATTTGATTCGTTTGTAATTAGACCTACTTAAGGAACCCTATAATACTGAGCATGGCCCGACATGCTCTTGGCCGGTTTTACCATTTACAACAACATTTTTTGCTTCGACGTGAATTTCGCGTAGTTCAAATTTTCACGTGTTATGGTCATTTGTTTAGCTTAAAGGGCAAGTTCACACCCAAGTGGCGCCCCCATCAGTAAAAAAAATAGTATCCGCTCAATACATCATTTATCGAAAATTTGTTTTTAACAATTGAAGTACAGGTTCTGTAGTTTAATCAGATTTTTTTTCTGATCAAACTAAACTGACCGACTAACTAACTCTGTAAAATATTATTCGCTGTAGTTGTTGATAGAAAAAATGCCAAAAGTGGCCGTTTTTCACACTTTTTCTAGCGACAACTACAGCGAAGTATAATGTACAGAGTTAATAGTTAGTGTATTCAGCGAGTAATATTTTTTTACTGATGGGTGCGCCAGTTGGCTGCTACATTCCCCTTAACGAGCGTTATCGGTCTTTGAACCTAACAACAATAAAATAAATAAAAACATTCACACGGCTTTTAGTTCACTAGTCCATTGCAATACCCATTACCATATATCAATTAGTGCCTACACTTATGTATGGTAGTGAAAGTTGGGTATGGCAGAAGAAACATGAAAGCAGAATAAATGCAGTAGAAATGAGAGCTTTGAGAAGTATGTGTGGTGTAACTTTGAGAGATAAAGTAAGGAATAACATGATAAGGGAGCGTTGTGGAGTGAAAGAAGATGTTGTGACAAAGATTGAGAAAGGTATGTTAAGATGGTTTGGACATATAGAGAGGATGGACGAGAGCAGATTGACGAAACAAGTATACGAAGTGAGTGTGGATGGAAGAGTTGGAAGGGGACGACCTCGGCGAACGTATCGCGATCAAATCGCGGATGTTCTCAAAAACGGCCAGGTTAAGAGTTCTCTAAACCGACGAGCATGCATGACGAGGTTAATGGACGTAGATGAAGCGAAAGAGGTGTGTCAGGATCGTAGCAGGTGGAAATCCATAGTCTCTGCCTACCCCAATGGGAAACAGGCGTGATAATATGTATGTATGTATGTAATACAACTCCGACTTTTCCTAGAGATTCAACATCACTTAAATATTCAATCGGATTAAGTAATCTTTATAACACGGACGAATAAAAAGGCAGACGGAATCTCGCTATGAAAAGATTGAAGCACTTAATTTTTTTCTAAACCCACTATAATTTCGACAGCATTTTTGAACACACCAGATAATAATAAATAATGAATATTTTTGGGACATTTTTACACAGCACCATCTAGTCCCAAACTAAGCAGAGCTTGTGCTATGGGTACTAGACAATGGATATAATACATGTATACTTTTTTTTTTATAAAAACATACTTATAATAATAATACATAAGAAACACCCAGACCAACACAAACACCTATGTTCATCACACAAATATTTGTGTCCTGTGGGAATCGAACCCACGACCTCGTGATCAGCAGTCCGACCTTCAAACCACTAGACCACAGACGTCGTCAGATGGTATATTGTTATTTTATTTGTGACAGTACGACAACGACTACCTTCACACGAGATTTGTTGCGTAATCGCGGCTGTTTGTCTTACTATGGGTGTGAATGTGTAAATGTGTGCATGCCAGCCCGTACTTTTAAGCGAGCCGTCTTAGTATGGGTGCTTCACTTATTGTTTAGCGAAATTCCATCCGCCTTTTTTATTCGTTCATGATTTATAATGATTAAATTTGTTGGTACGGTCGACTGCACGTCAGTGGTAACACTTTGACATTGACAGCATCTTTATTTCGTAAGCAGTAAGGGCGATTTTCGAATTGCAGTGTTACCACTGTCATGCAGTCGACTGTACGTCTGTCAGTGATCGTGTAACTTATGAAAAGCTTGACCAATTAAGGTCATATTCACACAAGATATTTGTTTTGTTGAGACGCGATGGTTCATAATGCTAGGATCTAATGGGTAGTGATGTAGTCAAGTTATTAACAAATTATATATTTATGGGCCAAAAGGACTCATATTCACAATAAACGTAAACATTTCTAAATCTAGACCCGATAGGTGGCGCTGTGAGCGAGCTAGCTATAAAAAATTTCCACGAAAATACCAGTTATCCTACAATAATGTCTTCTTTCAGGTAGCAAATTCGATTTTATCTGAAGAGGCAGTGCTAGGCTTCGAGTACGGGATGGCGTACGATTCTCCGGATAATCTGTGCCTTTGGGAAGCACAGTTCGGGGATTTCTATAACGGTGCCCAGATTATAGTGGATGCTTTTATCGCCTCTGGTGAATGTGAGTATGATTTTGTCTAATATAGTTGTATAAGGTGAAGTCCTATTCAAATTGAAATATCGCAATAAAATTATGCTAGTATTTTTTTGTGACGTTTATTGTAAAAGTGGTGTAACTCTACAACGTGTTATTCAAATAACTGAAAACCTCTTAAGCGGTCATTGTACTCATCAGTATCAACAACTTTTACTGGAAAAAAAAATCTGATGTTCCCTATTCACATAAATCGAAAAAATTTGATGTTCCCTATTCACATAAATCGAAAAAAAATAAGGAATTTAAATTGTCGACGTCTGTGGTCTTGTGGTTCGAGTGTCGGACTGCTGATAACGAGGTCGTGGGTTCGATTCCCACAGGACACAAATATTTGTGTGATGAACATAAGTGTTTGTGTTGGTCTGGGTGTTGCTTATGTATTAAGTATGTATTTACAACAAAAAATAATATATATAAGTATTATATCCTTTGTCTAGTACCCATAGTACAGCTTTGCTTAGATTGGGATTAGATGGTGCTGTGTAAAAATGTCCCAAAAATATTTATATTTATTTTATCAGCAGACTTTTTTTCCCGATTTCAGTTTTAGTCCCATAGTAAAAGTTGTTCATACTGATGAGTACAATGACGCCTTAAGAGGTTTTCAGTTATTTGAATAACACGTTGTATATTTTTAAAATATATTTTTGCTTTATTATACATTAAAATATCTTATTTCATTATAAAAGTGAAGTAACTACAAATAAATAATATTGAGTTACACCACTTTAACAATGAACGACATAATAACTTCGTAGGTTTTCGCGATCACTACACATTATAATAAAACAAAGTTTAACCGGATTAAATCGCGTATATTATTTAAATTGGTTTCCCTGACGTTTCGAAAGCTTTGCAGCATTTCGTGGTCGCAGGTAGACTAAGATGACAAGCGTCTTTACAAATATTTAAAAAAAAAAAATTTAATCTACCGTACAATATTATTAATTAAAATCGTTTCGATGCACGCAGTAATCACTCACAATATCATTATCTTTTACAGTGTTGCGTGCTGTTTGGGACTTGATTATTTTTAGGACTGGACTTTTTTGATTATTTTTTGATTTTTTTTTTATTTATTTTTTTTATAATATACGCGATTTAATCCGGTTAAACTTTGTTTTATTATAATGAACGACATATTTAAATAAATGTAAATTAACTTCGGCTTAACCCGCGTATAACGCGACTGCCTCGTTGGTCTAGTGGTCGCAAGCGTGACTGCTGAGCATGTGGTCCTGGGTTTGATTCCCGGGTCGGGCATAGTGTTATTGGGTTTTTTCATTAGGAAATTCACAGTAGCAGCCCGGAGTCTGGATTTGTGCCCGGTTAATGGCAATAGGCTCGCCCCCTATTACGTGGGACTTATAACATAACTGGCGAAATGTGGGTGTAGTATACACCTCTGCCTACCCCTTCGGGGAAATACAGGCGTGATGTTATGTTAACTCGCGTATAATTCGATAAAAACGTTATCGCGTATCCCTTAGGAACTCTTTATCTTTTCGTAATATAAATAACCTATATTGTAATCCGATATGTCAATCTAGCTTATGGTCTATCTGTGTGCCAAATTTCATCCAAATCCGTTAGGCCATTTGAGCGGGATTGAAGGACAAATAAACAGACAAACAAACATCCATATTTCCGTCTTTATAAAGTTAGGAGGTAGGATATTAGTAGGAAATATATTAGTAGGAAAGATATTAGTAGCATTGAAAAGCTTTTGAATAACAATTTTTAATAAAAATATAAGAATGTAATTTTCAATTTTATTCTTGAAGTTCAAGAAACTCATTTCCAAGTCGTTTTCATAATTTAAGTGATAATAAAAAGAAAGAAAGAATATATCTAGTTTATTGAATGTTTTCTCCAGCTGTCGTCTAGCCTTTAAAAGATTTAAATCACGAAACGGTTCATCAATTCCCTTTAATTTTAGTTGAACGAACTGTCGCGTTCCATCTGAACGTTAAATCCTTTGAAATCAATTCAGCTAATGCATAAGAATATAATTAATGTTATAATTTATGCAATGAAAGTTTGTTTCTCTGAAGAATCGGATACGAAACAAGGTGACCCAACAGGGAACCAAAGTTGTCGACATAGCCCACAGCATAAGCAAGCTGAAGTGACAGTGGGCCTGCCATATTAGCCAAAGAACCGACGACCATTGGGGTAGATGTGTTCTAGAGTGGAGAACAGACCGCGAATCGGAAAACGTAGCGTGGAACGCCCTCAGGCTAGGTGGAGGTTTTAAATCCGAAATGTAGATATAGGACATAATAAAATCCTTGCCGTATAATTTATTATCATCCAAAGAAGCCGTGCACTTGATAGGTCGTAGTCATATTTGAAGAGCTATTTAGGACATAGAACAACAACTTTTAATAAGGCCACAACACTGAAATCGTGAAAAAAAAACATCTGCTATTCCATAACAAAGTGCAATACCTAATACTCGATCGAAATGTATCGAAGCTTAGAACTGTGGGGTAATTGTGTAATGCATTCACATTGACATCAGCTTTCATTTTGAAATTACAGCAATATTCATTGCGTGGTACGTCAATTTGACGGATTGTCAAAACACACGGAGCAATGAACATTGAAATCCAAATGAATGCGATCGCGAGTGAGTTACGCAATTAGGCAGCTGATTAATTTATTTTTTGCGATTTCAGTTGAGCCGTAGTAAAAGTTGTTCAATAGCATTACCTGAAGGACTTTGCCAAATATAATAATTAATTTATAATTTTATAAAGATTTAAATTGTGGAAAGAAAAAATCGCTCACGAGCAGGATTCGAACCTGCGACTCCTGGCTCAGTACGCCAGTGCTTTAGCCACTAAGCTACCGTGAACACTGCTCGTGGTATCGAAATTATCTTCCACTATGGTACGTTTTTGGGTGACGTCAGCGATATCTTATTAAGAAACAGTGTTTCTTAACCGACTCGACTAACTTTGCAGTTAATTCAAAGTCGTATAGATATGCCTACCCTTACTAATTATTTTATAATTTTTAACGCATTTTTACGCATGCGAAAGCGAAATCTAAAGATTGGTGGCTAAAGCACTGGCGTACTGAGCCAGGAGTCGCAGGTTCGAATCCTGCTCGTGAGCGATTTTTTCTTTCCACAATTTAAATCTTTAGATTTCGCTTTCGCATGCGTAAAAATGCGTTAAAAATTATAAAATAATTATAACTTTATATTCACATAAAATTAGTTCTTATGGTACCAACAGCAATAACAAAAAACCGGCCAAGAGCATGTCGGGCCATGCTCAGTATTATAGGGTTGCTATGTAGGTGTAATTACAAACGAATCAAATCGAATATTAATCATGGCTATTTTAGTTTTTGCAATAATCGGCAGCATTCGCGACTCAGTGTGTTAGTAGCGCCATCTAGCGATAAATTCAAGAAGCCAAATTTAAGAAGTGTGTCATTTCAAAGTTACTTTTTGTGATTTTTTCAAATAGAAAGTAGCTAAAGGAGCATTATTTGCTATGATCATTTTTCTCTAAGGTCAATGACCTTTGAACTAGGACGTTTTAAGTATTTTTCAGTTTTCTCTCTATAACTCAAAAAATTATAATCACATTATACTTGAAATAATTTTAAAAGAGAGTTTTCACAAAGGTCTATCAATGTGGAAGATTATAAGTTTCTACATTGCATATTTTAGAAATGGCAGGGGGGGGGTCACATTGCAAGCCACTTTGGCGGGCTATATTTCGCAGATGGTACACCTGATAAAAAAGTGGTGTATGAAACATTACCTTCATTTTAGTAGACCTATTCAATGATATCCCACACGAGGGGGTGCAGCGAAAAAAATTTTCCATCCCCATTTCACATGTATGGACGCCACCCCTAAAATACGTAAAAACTATTTTTTTATTCTTTTAAAATTGAGATCTATATATAGACTACTTTTTTAACAAAATTTCATTTACTTATGTTTATAACTGTAGAAGTTATTAAGCTGTAAAGGATTAGGACAGACGGACAGACGGACGGACATGACGAAACTATAAGGGTTCCTTGTAGGACTTCGGAACCCTAAAAAAGATGCTTATAAACATCGATATATATGTACTACGTACTAGATGTGCTGTTCAAAAGAACAACATGGTTACACAAAGTTGTGGTTCCGGAACCACACTGTCATCTGTCATTAGTTCATTTGACAGCTGTCTCGCGAACACAATGTAAATTTTATCTACGGTTGCGTCAACTGAATTTGGATCATGCTGCTTATATGAGATCGTGTCTATATATTGACGTCGTTGCTTATAAAGTTAGAAAAACTATTCCCTACACTAGGATTCCCTGTAATGTAGGGATTAATTACTCTCAATAGGTAATATGACCACACCTTTCTGTTAGATGCTGTATAATGATTTATGAAACCACAGTGACGATATAAATTCCTTTATATTTCGCCAGCTAAATGGGTCCGCAGCAACGGCCTAGTGATGCTCCTTCCACACGGGTACGACGGAGCCGCATCTGAGCACTCCTCCTGCAGGGTGGAGCGGTTCCTGCAGCTCACAGACAGCAAGGAGGCTGCACCTGACTCTGAGAACGTATGCCTGCATGTAGCTAATCCTACCACGCCGGCACAGTACTTCCATTTGTTGAGGAGACAGGTAAGCTTGTTTTTTTATATATTAAAGCGGCCCGTCCCGGCTTCGCACGGGTGGACATGAAAATATAGCCATGTTACTCAGGGTGAATGTAGCTTTCTAATGGTGAAAAAAAAATTGAAATCAGCACAGTAGTTTTTGAGTTTATTCATTACAAACATACACACAAAAATACAAATCTTTCCTCTTTATAATATTAGTGTAGATTAGTGTAGATATGATGGTGAAACGAGCTAAAGGTCCACCTGATGTTAAGTGGTTGCCTTTGCCCATAACAACAGCAATACCAATTAGGCTGTTCCCTAAATACTATTGCGAATTGGTTCGCCAAACTGAGACATGAAGATGGAAAGTCTTATGTGATTGTAATTTCACCGGCACCCGTACCCTTGGCACCGAAATACAGCAATGCAATGCAATGCATCACTTTTTGGCGGCAGAAGTAAGTACGGTGGTAGTACTATAAACTTTACGCTAGTATAATAAGTTAGGTAGTACTTCCCCGTTCGAGCTCTTTCACAAAGGAGCTCTACAACTACAAAAAAAATTGTCTGATTAAATCAGTGTTATTAGGGACTATTTGGGGGAAAAAATATTTATTGATGTGTCTACAAGGAAACATGCTATTTTTCAGACTGCTAATTATTTCATCAGACTAACTATGAACCAAATTAAATAAGAATTCTTCTTTCTTTGAGCCATTTTCCCAATCATGTTGGGGTCGGCTTCCAGTCTAACCAGATAAATAAATAAATATCTTTGGGACATTTTTACACAGCACCATCTAGTCCCAAACTAAGCAGAGCTTGTGCTATGGGTACTAGACAATGGATACAATACTTAAAATATACTTTTTTTTTTTTTGTAAATACATACTTATAATACATAAGCAACAGCAGCAGCAGCATAATCTTAATTACATGTAAGACTAACTGTGTTATGTACCAACTTTTATGCGAATAAATGAATTGAATTGAAAACACCCAGACAAACACAAACACTTATGTTCATCACACAATTTCACTTATGTTCAACACCTATGGCAGTCTTTATGGGTAGTCAGAAGCGCGAAAGTCTGACAACTGGTCTAACCTCAGGATGTTTCTATTACCCAGTAACTGGGTTGCGGTTGATGGCAGTCGCTCCGTGTAAAATACTGATGTTCAGCCGCATCTGAGGTTTCACGACCTCTGTGGTCTAGTGGTTCGAGTGTCGGACTGCTGATAACGAGGT
Source organism: Asteroscopus sphinx (assembly GCA_949699075.1). Taxonomy (NCBI): domain Eukaryota; kingdom Metazoa; phylum Arthropoda; class Insecta; order Lepidoptera; family Noctuidae; genus Asteroscopus; species Asteroscopus sphinx. The sequence continues at coordinate 23,516,648 of OX453013.1, forward strand.
CGTGGGTTCGATTCCCACAGGACACAAATATTTGTGTGATGAACATAAGTGTTTGCGTTGGGCTGGGTGTTGCTTATGTATTATAAGTATGTATTTACAAAAAAAAAGTATATAAGTATTATATCCATTGTCTAGTACCCATAGCACAAGTTCTGCTTAGTTTAGGACTAGATGGTGCTGTGTAAAAATGTCCCAAAGATATTTATTTATTCATTTTATTTTTTATTGTACGCGACAAGTTTCGTAAATATAGTTCAATATAATTCCTTTCTGTTCGCAGGTGGCTCGGAACTACAGGAAACCTCTGATAGTAGTAGCACCGAAAGTGCTGCTGCGATTAGCAGACGCTGTGTCACCTATGTCCGCCTTCGCGCCAGGAACACACTTCAACAACGTTATTGGTAAGTATTGCTTGCTTATTATGTATTTTATGTAATCTTGGTAGTTGTTTGTGAATGTTGTGTCAAATTGCAACTTTTGACGGCCTCCAGCATCCTGCATAACACTCAGATCAAGTATGTTTTTGTCTCTGAGTGCATGCTTCAGTCTCATACAACATACATACACACCGGTGTCGAGACGTGGACACTGACAGTTGGGCTAATCCACAAATTCAAAGTCGCTCAGCGAGCTATGCTTGGAGTTTCTTTGAAGAATAACATCCGTAACAAGACCGGAGAAGAACCGGAGTGACCGACATAGCTTGCAGGATCAGTAAGCTGAAGTGGCAGCGGGCTGGCCATGTCTGTTGAAGGACCGATGGCCGCTGAAGCAGACGAGTCCGTGAGTGGAGACCGTGAATCGGCAAACGCAGCGTAGGGAGCCCCCCTGCCAGGTGGACCGACGACTTAAGAACGTGGCTGGGGGGGACTGGTTGCGGAAAGCAGAGGACCGAGTGTCGTGGCACAACTTGGGAGAGGCATATGTCCAGAAGTGGACTGCGATAGGCTGAGTTGATGACACATACACAACTCACGCCTGTGTTCCCCGAAGGTGTAGGCAGGAGATGTATATATAGTACACCTATATTTTTCCAGTTATGTTATAAGTCCCATATAATAGGGAGCGAGATTATTGCCACTAACCAAGTACAAATCCAGAATCCGGGCTGCTGCTGAGAATTTCCTAATGAAAAAACCCAATAACACGTTGCCCAACCAGAGACTTTGCCAACTATGCCAACTTTGCTTTGCTCAATATAATTATATATTAGAAACCATATTAGAGACACATACACCCCACTCCGCACACACACTACTCTCTCAACATACACACATACACCCCCACACTCATGCACACCCACCCACATACACCCCCCCCCCCACACACAGATACTCTCACCCACATACGCATATGAAAGTTTTCATTATCTTTAAGCATAATTTTAATTTAATTTAATTTTTCGGCAACTTTAACATGTAATTACCTATTTTGGATTGCCACGAAAAACTGCAAAAAAATTATTGTTATTATGTACTCACATTGGGGATAGGGACTGGTATCTTTAACATAGGTTACTTCGTAATCTAGCTAAGATGCCAGTTGCGATCCATAGGTTTTATCCTAAGGTTTTATATTACTGTGTGTATTAATAAGTAAATAAATAAATATTGACTTAATTAAATCTCCCTAAGATGTTTATGTCCATACTACATAAAATAGGAAGTCGAAAATCTAAGCCAACTCTATCTTATAGAACAAATTCATTCATATGGCAACACTCGTAAGAATATCAGATGGGTTAACAAAAAAAACAACATGAAAGGCAACACTCAGGGGAAAATGTACCGTTTTTTCGTTAAATGGTTCCCAAATACGGAAATGTCTCCAATATCCGGCGAATAGCCCCATAACGGCATAGCCAAATGTACACAGCTTATAAGTTACATGCAAACAAACAAGTTGATTTATAAATATTATGCATATAAACATTGACAGAACACATGTTTCGCAAAGGAAAATTACTATTTATTTATTTATCTTATTGCCATACGCGTACATTCCGTACTTTCTTCTATGAGAATTAAAATGATAAATCAAAGACACGCTGTGTTGTCTTGTGTGGCAAAACTTTCTTTAAGGTGAATGCTACAGGGTAACACGCGAAATTCAAATTTTTTGGCGTTTTTTGCAAATTGTAGCTTTATTTTTTTTTTATTTTTTTTTTATGATTTATAGATCTGCTCTTGACCACAATCTAGACAGCTTTGTCAGGATGTGGTCGACGATGGAGCGAGCAAACCTATTAGGTGCCGATTCACTCCAGCTTTAAAGGCGTTAGGGTTATAAGTGCCCGGAAATACAGATGCCGGCAGTGAATTCCACAACTTGGCTGTGCGCATTATGAAAGAGTTCTCAAAGCGCTTGGTCCTGATAGTAGGGATTTCCACCAAATGTGGATGATATCCTGCAGTGCGGCGTGTAGTCCGATGAAAGAAAGGAGATGGCGGAATAAGCTCATGGAGCTCTTGCGCACACTCTCCAAAGTACAGCCTGTAGAACACCGACAAACAAGCAACTGTGCGTCTATGGGCTAAGCTTTGTAGCTTAGATTTTGCTAACAGTTCATCACCAATTAACCTCTCAGCTCTGCGTTGAATCGAGTCAAGAGCCGCAAGCTGGTATTTGGCGGAGCCATCCCACAAGTGACTGCAATACTCCATACACAATCGGACTTGAGCTTTATATAAAGTGAAAAGCTGTCCAGGAGTGAAGTATCGCTTCACCTTGTTAAGAATGCCCAACTTTTTGGCCGCAGTTTGAGCCTTTGCCTCGATTGTGGTGCCGAAGTTGAGGTTAGGTGACAACTCCATGCCAAGAAGGTCTAGGTGGTCGGCGATGCTAATAGGTGTACTTTGGAAAGTAGGAGCCAGGTGGAATGGACTCCGTTTTGCGGTGAAAAGACACGCCTGAGTTTTAGAGGCGTTAAAATTGACCAGATTGTCATCTCCCCACTGGGAAACGAGATTTAAGGTCGAATTAGTCCGCTCTATCATGGCCTCTCGTAGAGAACAGATTTCCCGTTGGTTGGCTCTCACACTGGACAGGTATCTCTCTGTGATAGTACTGTCATCTGCGTAGCCAATAAGACCTAACTGAAGCAGGTCATTTATGTGAAGCAGGAAAAGTGTCGCAGAGAGAACAGACCCTTGAGGAACTCCGGCATTTATGGCCAAGAGGTCAGAGGAGCAGCCGTCAATGACCACTCGAATGGACCGTTCACTCAAAAAGTCAGCTATCCAAGTGCAAAAGTCAGGTGGGATGCCGTACGCTGGAAGCTTGTTCAGCAGACTTGCGTGCCAAACCCGGTCGAAAGCTTTCGAGATATCCAAAGACACAGCTAAGGCTTCGCCATGTTTCTCGATAGCTTCGCCCCAACAGTGCGTGACGAACACAAGAAGATCACCAGTTGATCGTTTCTGACGAAAGCCAAATTGACGATCACTGAGAAGATCATTGTCTTCTAGGTATGCCAGCAACTTGTTGTTCAGTATCCTTTCCATAACTTTACACAATATGGAGGTGATGGCGATTGGTCTGTAATTGGCCGGGTTAGCACGGTCACCCTTCTTGGGTACTGGCTGTACATTTGCAAGCTTCCAGGACTTGGGCACAGTTCTCTGACTAAGAGAGAGGCGGTACAGGCGTGTCAGTACAGGAGACAACTCAGGTGCACATTTCCTAAGAACCCTTGCAGAAATACCGTCGGGTCCACTGGCCTTATTCACATCAAGACAGAAAAGCGCTCTTCGAACCTCTTTAGTGTGAATAGCGATTTTCTGGAATGAAAAATCGCAGTGAGGTATAGATGGTGGTAGTTTTGAGCCAGAGTCGAGACGCGAATTGCTCGCAAACATAGATGCAAATAAATTTGCCTTTTCTGTTGCGGAGTAAGCCAGTGATCCATCAGGTTTCTGCATTGGAGGCAGCAAAGGACGACAGAAGTTCGTCTCGACCGATTTAGACAGGGACCAGAACTGCTTGCTACCTGGAGGGTATGAAGCTAACTTGGCCCCTATATGCCCAATATGGTCGAAACGGGCCTTTCGTAGTACCCGCTTGCAGGACTTGGCGGCAGTATTAAAGGCTCTCTTCTTTTCACGCACTTTCCGACGTCTGTCCTTGCGGTCACGAGCTTTGACCCAAGATTGGTAAGCGGACTCTTTGCGAGCCTCAGCTCTAGCACAGTCCGCGTTGTACCAAGGTCGAGCTTTGTGTCCGAGCGGTATGTCAGAGAACGGAATAAAATACTCCATTCCCTGCCGTATCACGTCAGTGACAGCATCAGCGCAGATAGTCGGGTCGCTGGAAGAGAAGCACAATTGCCGCCAAGGGTAAGATGCAAAAAAGTGACGCATCTCATCCCAATCTGCTGACTCGTATCGCCACACTCGCCTCGTGCCTCTAGGGCTGTTATCCTGAGGGGAGCAGATCGACACGGATTTCACCACACAGTGGTCAGACGTTCCCAGCGGAGCTGAGACTGATACTGAGTGTCTGTGTGGATCTGTTGTCAGCAGAAGGTCCAGGCATTTGGGTTGATGGCTGTCGATATCCGGTATACGCGTTGCTTGGTTCACCAGCTGGGTAAGATCTAGCGATAACGCAAATTTGCGCGCTTCACGTCCAGCATGGTCAGTTTCCCGGTATGGGTACAGCCAGTCTTTATGGTGGGCATTATAGTCCCCCAGGAAAACAAGCTCCGCCGTTGGATATCGCTGCATGACCAAATCTGTCGTCTTTGTTAAATAGTCAAACAGCCTGGTCGTCTCCTGATCACCGGTATGCGATCGGTAGATACAGTTGTAGACTGTTTTTTCCACCCCAGTATCCACCAATAGCCATATGGCAGGAATGCCTTTCGCCTCATTTTGCGTTGTATATCGGTCAAAATATAATAGGCGGAAATAATAACAATATATCTACTGAATAACACTCATAAAAAATATTAACCTAGCTCTATTAGCTGTACTAGCTCGATAATATTAATTTACGATCAAATTATCGATTTTCGAGCTTATACAGCTTATAGAGCTAGGTTAATATTTTTTATGAGTATAATTCCTTAGATATATTGTTACTATTTCCGCGAATCATATTGCGATCGATATAAAACGCGAAACAGAGCTACAATTAGCAAAAAACGCAAGAAATTTTGAATTTCGCGCGCTACCCTGTAGCATTCACCTTAACATAAAACATAATTATTTTCTGCTGTTGGTTCCACACTTACAACATACAATATTAATAAACACAAAAGTTTCAACCATCAACCATAGACGCCTCATAACAGGCGACCGATATATGTCAACACATCTATGAAATTACACTAATGTAGGTCGCCACCATTCAGCACATTAAATCTTCAAATCAGTTTCGACCACTTATATGAGCCGTCAAAACTGCCGCGTTAGTGATCAGCCAATAGCCGCCTTGATAGGGTCAATCGGATTGCAGTACCCCACATCAGCTAGTGGCAGAATTTATTGTACGCATTATATTCAACATAAGGCGTCTATTGGGCTACAACAACAGCGATTTGGTCGATGGTTTCAACAGCCATATATCTACAACCGGGCACATAATCCACCTTTAAAATCTAATCGTAATTTCGACATTCACAACGTATAGTCGTATATTATTGACCAACGACGCTCATACTTATACATATAATCAGTCCATTACTGTCCCATTGCTGGGCATGGGCCTCTTCTTCGAATAAGAAGGTTAGTCCACCACCAACAAGAACTGTATGGAGCACTCTCAGGTGTACAGGTTTCCTCACAATGTTTTCTTTCATAGCATCGACAAAGCAAGTGATAATTTACTCGTGCTCCTACTTGCTACCGCAAATTCAATATTCCACGATTTTAAAATACCATAATTCCGATCCATTTCCTGCAGGTGACAGCCTAGCCGACCCATTGAAGGTGACGCGAGTGATCCTCGTGAGCGGCAAGCATTACTACGAGCTGCACAAGGAGCGGGTGCGAGCTAAGATCGATGACGTCGCCATTGTGAGGGTTGAAGCCCTCGCGCCCTTCCCTCTGCACGAATTGCAAACTGAACTCGCACGATTCCGTAACGCTAGAAGTAAGTTGAATATGTTTTGTTTTTAAGTTTCCGTACCCAAAGGGTGCCAACGGGACTCTAACCCTACGCTGCCGTCGTCACAGTGTTGCCGCGATGAGACAAAAACCTTTTTTATTGATTTGTAACATCTTTGCTCTCGCATTCCTGCAATCCGTGGGAGTGATTTCGTGAATAGGGACGGAAGTGTCTAACAGGAAACTGCGGAAGCGTGCGCTATTTGATTTGACCAATGAGCGCGCGCGATGATAGAGTTAGCCGTCAGATGGTACCAACCCATTTTTCGAGAAGTTGGTACTGTCAGCCATCATCTGTGCAGGCCTGTGACAGCTTTAGTTCCAAGCACTGCTGCAAGGTCTCCCGATTTTCCGGGAGATTCCCAGATTTTCCTAGAAATCTCCCGATCTCCCGATTTTCTACAAAAATCTCCCGATTTTTTACAGTCACAGGGACTGTAAAAAATAAAGCCTTATAATAGGAATAAGATCAATACCTAGCAAAAAAACTGCATAAAATGAAACATACGGATGAGTTGCTGTCCTGAATATTTCCGTCACTCTGGGAGTGACGGAAAGTATATCGTATGTTCACTAAACTTTTATTTTAATTCCAACTAATTTGACAGCACTCGAATTATAGCCATCCCTTTCTTGTATCTACTATAAGTAAAAGAGAGAAAATACCTATGTTTAGTTCGTGAACAAGAAAATCAACACCAATGAACAATATTAATTATTTTGTGCCAAATAAAATACCTAGTTCTGACTACGTAGGGTTATTGCTCCCAACTAGTAACTTCAATATTAGTAATAGTTTATTATTTGTGGCAAAGTTTCGATATAAACATGAATATTAATATTTCCCCACATAATAATATGTTTTAGTTGTATTGTTGTTTTGTTTTCTCAAGCATAAAAGGCTTAATATTTTTTTCAGAATTCATATGGAGCCAGGAAGAACATCGGAACATGGGCGCCTGGAGTTTCGTCAAGCCTCGATTTGAGAATCTTCTCGCAAGAAAGGTAAAACGCTTTTTGGCCTAAACCTTCTGAGAATTGGGAATTTCATGTAGTATTTACACCTCAGCGGCTCTTTCCTTAGTATACTGTTACATCGGAAAATAATTTTGTTCTTTAAGGAACTGGTAAAGCCTCAAAGCCATAGTTTTGTTTTTGTTTTGTATGTGATAAAGGAAGGTTATAAATGCGATTTTACCCTGGAAACAAAAACAAAATACATATAACACATAACATAACATCACGCCTGTATTTCCCCGAAGGGGTAGGCAGAGGTGTATATTAAGTACAACCATAAAATAGATAATAATTGTCTATTCTTATGGTACAACCACATTTCGCCAGTTATGTTATAAGTCCCATGTAATAGGGGGCGAGCCTTTTGCCATTGACCGGGCACAAATCTAGACTCCGGGCTGCTACTGAGAATTTCCTAACGAAAAAACTCAATAACACCTTGCTCGACCCGGGAATCGAACCCAGAACAGGGGGAGAATATTGCATGTATCGTAGAAAATATCTTATAAGCATTTTGTTATGTTCTTCGATTGTAAGCAAGACTTTGTGAATAAACTATCAGGCTCCTTATAGCGAGAACTCAATAATCATATCAATAAAATATCTGGAATTCCGAAAAAAAAACTAAATTGATTTTCTGATAGCACTAAATAACCAACCACATAAATTATCTGTATGAACCAATTACATAAATTCTGTCCTGACCTCGTTACCTTGTACTAACATATAGAGTAGGGTCGGATAACCTGATCAGAACATTTAGATTTCATACACAGACATAGTAAAAAATATAGACACAGTGCCGCGAACAATCATAGTGAAGCCAAAAAAAACTATGCTCCTTCGTATACTACTAGCGCTCACGCACAAACTATGCACTTGGATAGAATGGTTGTAATCACAATTTTACTTGCGATTCATGAGTGGCAACTTTCCGAACAAACTACGCCTTACATTTTGACGTCATTATTTAAAAAATTAAAATAAATGTACATTAGAAACAGCAAAATAAAGCATTTTTGCGGGTTTTTGTTGCAGTATTTATAGAAACAAGTCATAAGGCGTGCTGAGAAAGGCTTTAAAATATCCTGCACTATGGTGCATGGTGCTGCCACGCACACCCTGCCCACATGGCCTTTCTATCTATTTCAGTGCACCTGAAGGATATTTGCTTTCGCGATGCTTACTAGACGATGCCGTGATATGTGTACTGAGAAGGGTGAGCACGGTTCGAGGTGCATGTGTATGCGTGAGCGCTGGTTGTACACGAAGGAGCATAGTTTTTTTTGGCTTCACTATGGTTGTTGGCAGCACTTCGCCTATATTTTTTACTATGTCTGTGATTTCATATGAAATCTATTCGAGGTCAATAGTCCCTATCCAATTTTGCAGTTGGCCAATTATTCTATAGGCATGTCCCAGATTGTCAGACTGTCTGATACGAATATCTATGGCAGTTGTTACGGGTAATCAGAAGCCCGAAAGTTAAGACTTTCAACTGGTGTAATCCAGTAGCTGGATTGCGGGGTCTGATGGCAGTCGCTTTGTGTAAAAAACTGATTTTCAGCTGCATCTAGTTAGACTGGAAGACGACCCCAACATAATCAGAAAAGGCTCCAAGAAATAAGAATAAGTTATCATCTCACTTCAATTACAGTGATCGCTTTATTTTTATCCATATCATCTGATAAGTTTATCTTAGGTTCTTAAATATTTTTCTCAAACACACTTGGAAATTCGAACATTATTTTGACGACCTTCTTAAAAAAAATATATAAATAATAAATATAAATCGAAAATGATGTACTTGTCAAATACATGCAAGCAGCAGCCGGCAATGTTAGTATGAAAATCCATAACAGTCCTGTTTAGCGGCCAAATAAATTACTATGAAATCCTACGAATAAAGAACTTCTTAAATCGTTGATGAAATCTCATATTTGTCGTGTTTAAAAATGGAACGAACGAAAAATAGCAACCAAGGAGGTTACTTATCAAAGATTTGTTTAAATTTCGAACTGGCTTGCAAATAGAGCTGTTTAAAGTAAAAAAGAAACAAATTAACATAGTGACACGCATGGTATAATAAGAGGTGTTACTAAAGTATGGTGACACGTGTATTGTTGTTCGTCATTGATTCCAGAATTTACATAGGTGCTACCAAAGAATTTTTACCCAAGATAGAATGCGTACGGAGAAATTTAAGAACTTCAAAAATGAATATAAGGTCCAAAATCTTTAATCAAAATCAGGGAAAAAATACCGGTCGAGCCCGGTCTTCTGAGATAGTATTACCGAGAGCCCGCTGTCCCTTTCCTGCATGTATGGACACCCTATAGAAAGAGACAAAAGGCTCCCCAATCATCGGACCGAATTTTAGTCAGCCGTCCGCTTTCTAGCTTGATATATAAGTTCCTTGGGTGCTACTTAGTTTGAATTTGCGCGCATTATTTGAGAAAAGTACTGTACGTTAGACAAGCCTTGGCCACAACCAGGCATTGATGGACTCACGTATGTGTACCTCGGCTTCGCCTCTGACCACACTTTCCCCTTCGTCCATCAATACTGCTGTTGCCGGCCGCTGCAGTAATGTACTATTCTTGTCTTTTTCAGTTGGTGTACGCTGGCAGGGCAGAGGCACCAACTCCTGCCGTAGGAGCTTCAGTGCTGCATCGAGCTGAAGTGGAACATATATTGAAAGAGCCTCTGTATAATATTAAATAATAAATTAAGGTTGTATTTATTGTATTGAATGAAATAAATCTAATTGTAAAAAGAAACCATGAACCATTTTTCAGTAACTATATCAGCCACAGAGAACCTAAAAAAGAAAAAATGGTAAAAATTAAAATGTGCTATCGACATTCTCATACGGAATGGACTCCAGCGCAGCTTTAGTAGTAGTAGAGCTCCTTGTGACGGAGCTCGTCCGGGGAAAGACTACCCGTACCTACTTCTGCCGCCAAACACTGATGCTTGCATTGCCGTGTTCCGTTGCGAAAGGTACGGGTCCGGTAAAATTACAATCACGTAAGACTTTCCATCTTCATGTCTCAGTTTGGCGAACCGACTTGCAGTATACCATTTAAACAACAGTCTTGGTGGTATTGCACTTGTTATGGGCAAAGGTAACCGCCTAACATCAGGTGAGCCTATGGCTCGTTTCTCCATTCTATAATATTAAAAAAAAGCTTTTCCTTGGTGTGTGGTGACACCCAGCAATTTTCTGCTGTCACCTTTTCCACATGGACGCAGAAAATAGTTATTTGTTATACAAGAGTGCAAAGTTGCTTTTTAACCGCGTGCTCAATTTTGATGACCGAGCAAGCGAAGGATTCTAAAATTGAATCACGAACACAGCGAGTGATTCAAAAATTAGAATCCTGAGCGTCAGCGAGGGAATCAAAAGAGCACAAGGTGAAACATCTTTGCACTCGAATGCAACACGTAACTTTTCATCCCACCTCAGCGAGGAAATGAGTAAATGCAAATAAAAACATTTACAATCACAAGATACTTTTATTTCAGTTTAGGTATTAACTACTACATTATGATAGGTAAGTATTACAGAATAATCTTTAAATTATAACAAATAATACTTAGGTATAATTAAGAAAAATTTAAAGTAACGTTGCTACAGTTACTTAAGTTGAGTGCATAGAATTCTGTGGTTGAGTGTAATATTTTTGTTAGGTACTGTGTTAGTGACTTGTGTACTGTTTTTCGGTAAACTATCTGTCATACTTAATCAACTCAGCCTATCGCAGTCCACTGCTGGACATAGGCCTCTCCCAAGTTGTGCCACAACGCTCGGTCCTCTGCCTTCCGCATCCAGTCCCCCCCAGCCACGTTCTTTAGGTCTTCGGTCCACCTGGCAGGGGGGCGCCCTACGCTGCATTTGCCGATACGCGGTCTCCACTCAAGGACTCCTCTGCTCCAACGGCCATCGGTCCTTCGACAGACATGGCCAGCCCACTGCCACTTCAGCTTACTGATCCTACAAGCTATGTCGGTCACTCCGGTTCTTCTCCGGATAATCTCGTTACGGATTTTATCCTTCAAAGAAACTCCAAGCATAGCTCGCTCCATAGCTCGCTGAGCGACTTTAAATTTGTGGACTAGCCCAACTGTCAGTGTCCACGTCTCGGCACCGTAAGTCATGACTGGCAGGACGCACTGGTTGAAGACCTTTGTCTTCAAACTTTGCGGTATAGGCGACGAGAAGACTCGGTGAAGTTTGCCAAATGATTCATACTTAATAGTTGTACCGATTCATCTGATTCCCTTGGCGTAAATGAGCAAAACGTTTTCTGAGAAAGTTTTGGCTCCTTTAGCTGTTGCCACGTGCTAAACATATCGTACTGTTTCAAATACTTCTCGCGTGATTGTTTAGGTTGAAAGCTCATTTGCGCATTATTAACAGTTTCAGTCAATTCTGTTGGCATCAAATAAACTTCCTCGTCGCATAGAACAACTCATTTTAGGTTTTTCACTTGTTTTCAAGTTTATTTTTCGATTTTTAGCAAAACCAACACAAACTTGTCTATTACGACCAATATCAACAGCAGACAGTGCAGTTGAAAGAGGCGTTCAAACAAAAAGGGCAATGTGGAGCTAAGTGTGTGTTATAGTCAGCTAATAAAAAGCCCGCAGAACGGATGGCCAATGGGGCAGTAAAGTTCTGGAGTGGCAACCGCGTACTGGAAGGCGCAGTGTGGGTAGGCCCCCCACAAGGTGGACCGACGACCTGTGGCCTGATTCACAAACGTTCGAAAAGAAATAAAACAAAACGACCACTTCCTGCGACCATGAACGCTGCAAAACATTCGAAACGTCAGGAAAACCAATTTTAATAATAATACACGATGTAATTCGGTTAAACTTGTTTTAATAAGAAACAAAACGATTTGAGAACCGAACGGATTCGGAAACGCAACGCGAAATTCATGGAAACTCTCCCGTGAGCCATTTGCTGTCGGAAAGCACTCGATGTAAAATTAAAGAAGGTCGTAATGAAGGTCGCGGGAATCCGCTGGATGCGGAAGGCGCAGGACCGGTCGTTGTGGCGATGCTTGGCGGAGGTCTATGTCCAGCAGTGGACGTCTTTCGGCTGAAATGATGATGATGATGAATAAAAAGCCAAGGATGAAAATAATTTATGCTGGATTGCCTTTTATTTTAATCAACCAAACCGAATGCAAATCATAACAAGCGAAAAGCTCTACATTTTTTTAAACAAAGAAATATTGGCGTTTGCGTTCGCGCTGCTCTGCAATTCTGTTGGCGTCAAATAAACTTACTCGTCGCTAGAACCACTCATTTAAGGGGTAATAGATCTGTGCATTTTAGGTTTTTCACTTGTTTTCAAGTTTGAGAATAAGAAAAATTTATTTCGCAAAAATACGGGTCCAGGCAGATGGATAAAGAGTCACAGTTAGTTTCTTGTTTTTAACCTAAGGTTTTAACAATATGACGTGAAAAGAAACTGGTGCGTGCAAAGCAAATAAAAAAAAAGTACACCAAGAAGGTTCCGAGTCTGAGTTTTTAAAAAGGTTGTATGATAAATTCGGCACCATGGAGGGAGAAGTAAATAGGTTTAATGATGTTTTGAATTCACAAACTTAGTGCACACGATGTTCTAAATTAAATTTACTTTATCCTCTAGTCTAGCGGATAAAAACGGCTTTTGCACTCAGATATCGAAGAGCAAAAATACTCTTTCCGAGATGGGGGGATGAAAAATATTTTTTTAGAAATATCTGTAAAGACGATTGTCATCTTAGTCTACGGAATGCTGCAAAGCTTTCGAAACGCCAGGAAAACCAATTTAAATAATATACGCGATTTAATCCGGTTAAACTTTGTTTTATTAAACGTTACTTTGTTTTTTTTTATATGACCATTCAACAACAACAAAGAGTCACATAAAATCCCTATAATTGGAATAGATCGAAATCCCGATTTCTCGCATCGTTATGCAAAAGCTGAACCCGTTAGGTCTGACGATATTCCATATATTACCGACTTATCATCTGCAGAGGTGAACAGACTAACTGGAAACAAGCCAAGAGCTCTGTCATAACCATTTGGAAAGTAGGACGTGTGGATATACTTTACATCCTCGAGAAAGAGGACAGGATGGAATTAGGTGTTATAGGTACCTACAGTCAGAATTATTTCCGGTGAACCACCACTAAGGCTAAAAACACTTGCGCTCAGTGTTTGTCGGCAGCCGTATGTACAGTCACGATCCTTCCCGGTGATACATTTTGTCGACAAAGTCGTTTGAACGAATCCTACTACATTACACGTACAGTCAACAAATCGGAATCATGACCCACTCAGCTGATAATTCGTTTGAAATCGTCAAAACAGTAAGGTTTTCTTCTATGCTGCACTTAGGACATTTTGAATATTACAGAAACTGCATTAAAACGGGTCAGAGGTCTGTGCCGTTTTGAGCTTTGGTATCAATGCAATAGATTTATAATTGGATTGGAAATTATGTTTTTTATTAAGCAGGAATTATATTTTGAATTTCGAATTAGCTGTCGTTTCACGTGGTTTTCCTACAAACAACTATATTATTTAAGAAACCTATACAAACTTTTTCGATTACAGACCATTAATAAAATAAAAATAAAAATTACAAATATAATGTCAAGTATGAAAAGGTGTCAAACAATACTCTTAATATGTGGAACCTCGGACGAATAAAAAAGGCAGACGGAATCTCGCTATTCAATAGGTGAAGCATCAATAGCAAGCCGGATCGCTTAAAAGTATAGTATGCCAAAAAGCCGCGATTACGCAAAAAATCTAGTGTGACGGTAGTCATTGTTGTAGCGTCATAAATAAAATAACAGTATAAATCTGGTGTGTTAAAATGCTTTCGAAATTATAGTGGGTTCAGGAAAAAATTAAGTGCTTCAGTCTTTGTTTAGCTAGATTCCGTCCGCCTTTTTTATTCGTCCGAGTGTGGAAAATACATTTAATTTATAATATCCTCTGTACCATATTTCACGCAATAAATGATAAATAAATAAATAACAATATTTGGAGTTAAACATCAAGAATAAAATTAGAAAAATAATTTTATTGGTAAACTAGCTGTCACTGTCAATAGCTAACAAAATTGATAACAAGTCAGTTGCCAGGGAAATATCTGTTTAAGCGAAATTCAACCTAATTGTATTAGAATGTCTGTAGTATATTAAGCTTATCGTGGGTCATGATTCCGATTTGTTGACTGTACCTGCTGCCGTCGAACACTGAATCAGAATCAGAATTTTTATTTGTGATACATAGGTAAAACGGTTAGTAGTACATAATAAAGTTTTAAGAGCTCTACGATCGGCCAATTATATTATAGGCATACAAAAATATAGCATGACTGTAACCATAGATTAATAATTGGTGTCCGCTGCGGATCGTAGCGGAAACCATTATTCCATGACTATAACATAATGACATTGTAATAAATTCTATTAATTTCTATAACTAAGCTTCTTCTTTCTGAGCGCAAGTGATTTTAGCCTTAGTGGTGGTTCATCGGAAAGTTTGCTGATAGTACGTGTAATGTAGCAGGATTCGTTCAAGGGACTTTGTCGAAAAAGTGTACCACCGGGAAGGATAGACTGTACGAGTTGAAAAGTTTGTTCTCAAATGGAGTTAAAATTACTGGAAGACTTGAGTATGATGTTAACTTGTTTTATTAGTGAGATTGTTGATTCACAGTCCTAGGCCAGTATAACAAAACGAAACTCAAGCTTTGATCACTGTTTAAAACTAGTGTTGAGTTGAGCTTTAATTGTAGATATTACTAAAGCATAAATTCATTGATCACAGTTTAGCTTTATTTTAAACTCTACCCTGTTTATGTGTTTGAGCAGAGATTTGATCCGGAATCACTCAAGTATGGTCGAGATCGCTTGAGTACAGATAACATAACATAACATCACGCCTGTATTTCCTCGAAGGGGTAGGCAGAGGTGTAATAGTACACCCACATTTCGCCAGTTATGTTATAGTCCCATGTAATAGGGGGCGAGCCTGTTGCCACTGACCGGGCATAAATCCAGACTCCGGGCTGCTACTGAGAATTTCCTAATGAAAAAACCCAATTATACTTTGCCCGACCCGGGAATCGAACCCAGGACCCCACGCTCAGCAGTCGCACTTGCAACCACTAGACCAACGAGGCAGTACAGATGTCTTTGCTATTTCAGATTATTTTCGTGTGTTATGTTGTTAAACTGAAGTTTATAATTACCGTATTGGAATAAGACTGACGCTTGAGTAAATGATTCTATGCTTAAGTAATGATCAGGTGTAAAGATCAAACTGTACTGAGGAACGTTTTACGACCGGTTTTAGTATTCAACCCTATCCCTGATTAAGTAAGATTCACGGTGATTGTATTTATAACCATCTACGGTGTCTGCTACAATCTGCTTCACGGATAACGAAAAAACTGACGACTCTTTGAAGCTTATTGGGCAATACAAAAACAAATATTACTACTTGCTATACTTATATAACACTTTTTACCAAAATATAGGTAGACAAGTACACTTATCTTAAGACTTATCTTTTTAGTAAGCATATAAAATACACACTTGTCAGGCGACCTCACATCAGTTAGTAACACTTTAATTACGAAAACAGCCCTTACTGCTTACGAAATAAAGTCAATGACAAGGTCTAACTGTTGCCACTGAATTGAGGTTGACTGTACTTAATTATGTTAAGCCTAAAAGTGCCATAATGAACGCTTTCCGAACCGACCGACCGACTGACTTGCGGTACCATTTAGGCAACAGCCTAGGTGGTATTGAAGTTGTGTTATGGGAAAAGGTAACCGTTTAACATCAGGTGGGCCTTTAGCTCGTTTCGCCATCCTATACTATAAAAA
Source organism: Asteroscopus sphinx (assembly GCA_949699075.1). Lineage (NCBI taxonomy): Eukaryota > Metazoa > Arthropoda > Insecta > Lepidoptera > Noctuidae > Asteroscopus > Asteroscopus sphinx. The sequence goes on from OX453013.1 coordinate 23,532,686, forward strand.
AAAGAATCTCTACGCGAAAGCCTTTGTTTAATCAATAATTTCCTCAGTTCGTTGCCAAGGCTCCTAGACAACCTGAAAATAACAATAATACTGAAAATATGCCACCCAAAGCAAAGAAAAAGGAAGACGAAGAAGATGATGGTGATAGCAAGAAGGAAGAGAAGAAATCTAAGAAGAAAGGGAAGAATAAAGGGAAATGTAACGTGGACATGCTAACTGACGCGGCGATGAATAATGTTTACTACGCGTGTCATAACGTTCAGGAATTACTCCAGGCGAGGGGATTCCATCCACCTGACTTTGCGAAGAAGAAAAAGAAGCGTTAATTTGTTTTGGAAATGGAAGTCTGTGTTCCCAAGAACCTCAGATTGAAATCAGCATCAGCGACGCCAAAAGATTCCGAAGAAATTCTGTATAAACTTCTTCTGAACCACAGACATAGTAAAAAATATAGACGAAGTTTTGCGTATAATCTAGTGAAGCCATAAAAACTATGCTCCTTCGTGTACAACCAGCGCTCTCGCACACACATGCACCTGAGCCGTGTTTACCCCTCTCAGTACACATGTCGCGGCATCGTCCAGTAAAAATCGCGAAAGCAAATATCCTTCAGGTGCATGGTGTGTGCGTGAGCGCTGGTTGCATATGAAGGAGCATAGTTTTTTTGGCTGCACTATGATTGTTCGCAGCACTTAGTCTATATTTTTTACTGTCTGTGTTCTGAAAACACTTAAGATTTAATGTTTTGTTTTACGTTTCTTACTTTGTTTCTTATAAGTTATAACAGTGTTGAAGTATATAAGCAAATCACCCATATTAGATAAATCTGTGTTTAATTCTGATATCTAAGTAAGTAAGTTTGAAATGAAGTCATTTATTTTGTGCACATTCTTTCTACAATGCAGCTCATAGTTTGTGATCAAAAATACCTTTTGAGCCTTTTGTAGTTGAATATGTTGTTGAATTCTGTTGAAGAAAACCTTTATAGAAAAAATATGTCTGGCCACATATTTTTAACTTCAAAGAAGGCAATCTGAGTAAAATAAAAAACTTCACGTCGCCTATGTCAAAATCATACGTCAGATTTATTTCCGGAAAATGTTAGTAAAAATAAAAATAGAAAAATGTATGTGATAAATAACCCAAAAAAATGTGCTTCCCTGCTCTTAGAAAGAGATCTTGTGTTCATACTTCGTTATTTATAAAGTAGTAGTTATGAATTAACTAAACCATGATAAAAATTAGTTAAGGTAAGTTATTATTTTATTAAAACACAATGCATACACTTTTCTCCGTGCCTTTATTGAACAATCACTTAAATCCACTTGTGGGAAAAGATGCTCGAATTGCGCCATAACAGTGCTTCTAGCCTTCCATATACCGTCTACCCAGGCTGCGTTCATCATGGAAACAGTCGGTATATCTAGATAGACAGAATATGCTTCATGCACGATGAAAATGGATAGTTGGATAATTGCGCAGAGAATCGAGAGAGAATCCTATTAATAAGTTTTATAAAGGCTAAAGTCTAGCAGAGAGTTGCCTTTGAAAATGTGTTTGTTGGTTTGTCCTTCTTTCACGCAGCAACGGATCGAAGTGTATTTTTGCATAGAGATAGTTTATAGGCCGCGGCGGAGAGTGACTTATGCTGTTTTTTCTGAAAAAACCTAAGGCAACACTCTGACCGAAATGCACGGTTTCTGTGCTATAAAGGACCACGGGAGAGAAGCCGCGGGACAAGCTTTTACTTATTGTTACAAACTCGTGCATCTGCCAACCCAGGAACGAATAAAATCACTATGTCTTGTATTTAACGTCGATTATACTTTCAATTCATATTATATTTATATCCCGAGTCAATTAGTTTATTTAATAAATCTCGTCACTAGCCAACTTGATCATAAAATATAATTTTAGCCTAGTTATCGATTTAGTTAATGATGTATCGATTTGAGCAGTAATATTTTATCATGTTGGCAACACAGATTCCTAGAAATTATAATATAACGTGTGTAACGTAAATGTCATTTCGCCCTCCATTTACTGTGAAACTCCGAATAAACGATATGTCTTGACGCTTCGTGTAACTGCATTTAATTACCAGGTTACGCCCAGTTCTGGACAACCCTCACACCATATTATATTATCTGTGCCATGGTTCAATTAATAATAATTAAAATACTTGGATAAGTTGAACAGCCACGGAGACTCATCCTCGTCATTTAACCTGACGCAATCTCTAATACAATGCCCATAGAGAGATATCAGCGCTCTATTCAGGATGCCATCTACCCATACATGGACAGTGCACATCACAAAGGGCTGTCATCCATCTGGGTTTCCCCGGATTTGCCCTAGTTTAAGCCGTTCGGGGGAATCCGAGGGTATCTCAAGAATTGTAAGATAAAAATACGGATGTTCGCCGCGTTGGTAAAAAATTTACATTTCGATTGTTTTTCAAATTTGTCTGTCCGGCCTTGCCAATTAAGTTCATGGCAGCCCTGAGATCGCAGTTTACTTCTCATCATCTGAAAAACAAGCTCACAAGTCTTCTAAGTCAAATCAGCTATGCATTCCAAGAAACGAACGTGATACGACACCCCATGTTTCTTCTTAAACTTTTGCATACAAATGCCAAAAATGCAGAAAAGGCCAGTGTAGGCTAATCCTTATTTAAATTGTGTAGCCAACTTAAAAAAAGCCCGGTTAAGAGCACGCTATAAACTTAGATGAAAAAAAGTAGGTGTGTCAGGATCGTAGCAGGTGGAAATCCATAGTCTCTGCCTACTCCAATAGAAACAGGCGTGATAAGTACTTATATATGTGTGTATACATATATGTAACCACAGAAATAGATAGAATGGAAAAGTGGGCAGGGCGCGCCTGCCAACACTCTGCATGCACTATAGTGCAGTGCATTTCAAAGCTTTTCTCAGTACGCCTTATTACTTGTTTCTGTGAATACTGTAACAAAAATCCGCAAAAATGCCTTATTGTGCTGTTTCTAACTGCAGAAACCAGAAACAAACGCTGTAAAGTACATTTGTTTTTTTTTTTTTTAATTAATGACGTCCATATGTAAAGCCGTGTAAGTGTAAGTCCGTGTGGTGCCGGACTTAAAGAATAGCACCACCCTTATCTCTGCTCATGGGTGTCGTAAAAGGCGACTAAGGGATTCACCAGAGGATGAGCAGCAGCGTTCTCTGAGTATTTAACCAACCAACTGCGATCGCCAACCCGCCTGCCAAGCGTGGCGATTATGGCATATCCCCCCCTTAATTGGAGGAGGCCTATGTCCAGTAGTGGACGTCTTTCGGCTGAAATGATATGTAAAGCGTAGTTTGGTCGAAAGTTGCCACGCATGAATCGCAAGTAAAATTGTGATTACAACCATTCTATCTCTATCTATTTCTGTGTATGTAACTAATAAAAATCTGATTGGCTTTACAGATGAACCACCAGTTTCATAAAAATTGCCTGGTATCCTTTTTATTCGTTTTCGTATTCCAGTTAAATAAATAGATACTTACATCAAATCTAATTTACTATTTACGAGTCAATAAAAGACCGACATCTGCTCAATCAAGCAGTAATACCGATTTATAGGGCCCGCAATTTATCGACTAGTAAAAATACCAAGTATACAACCAATAATAAATAGGTAACCAATAGGTACTTACATGGTAATTCCTAAATTAATTTTTAATATCTTCAAATTAGAATTATTTTCAAATAGGTAATGATTCAACTCCGAGAGTGCGAGTTGGACTCACGCAGTAAGGGTTCCTTACACATGTCCGCGGTCATAAGTTTGACGCTTGTATTATTAGTCTTAAAGATAGAGCAGGAACAAAAAACGCTGAAAAATTCCACAATTTTAAGGTTTCTTATATAGGGTTACCCTTTGGGATTATTATTTTTAATATTTGCCATGATAGAGGTAGAGGCCATAGTAACACATATTCTGTGAAAATTTTAACTGGCTACCTATTACGGTTAAAAAGATACAGCCCTGTAACAGACAAACCAGCGTAGGCAATTATAGATAGGTAGGTTTGTTTTTTCTCGGCTATGTTCAAATTATTTAATTTTGCTTTTGATTGAGTAGAAATAAAAGGCAAGATTTTATTACGCGTCTCTGAATTCAAGAAAGCTTTTTGCCAATAAGTTGACTATGATGGTCCACTTTTTTTAGGTAGGTACGCCAAAAAGTTGGCTAATATACTAATACTTTATTTTAATTTCCAATCGAGTTTTTTCTCCATTTATCTACAATTTGCTTCGAAAAGGGACTATAGATAAACCATGCTTGCAGCAAACCATAGCGCAAATAATACCTATTCAATATCCATAGATTTATCAATAAACTCATCAGCTACAGTCCCAAAGTTTCACTCCACATTCGTATTCGTCCCGTACGGAGATGTTCGCTTAACTTAAACCAAAAAAGAATTTAAATTGTCAGCCAAAGTAAATGTGTTGGAGCCAATGATTTTATGTAATATCATTGGTTGGAGCCTTTTCAAGGAAAATACATTGGAAACCTTTTTATGTTTCACGAATAGGACTGACTGGTTTGATTAGGCGAAACATTGGGCTCTCAAATTGTCTATAACTTTGGCTGGAATTTATTGGCCATCGCTTTCTAATTTAACAATTTAGTCACTTTTATTTGTTTGAGTTGAGGAGTTCGTAAAGAAGAAATTGTTTAATGGTCTTAAGTTTTCCATCTCAGAAAAAGTAGGAATATGCTGTCGGAAAATTCCCTGTGGTAATCCTACTTACTACAAGGGTTCCTTAGACTTAACTTGCGCAGCATATTTTGGTTCAGGGCTAACCAAATAAATTCCTAGCACGACCATACAGCCTGGACTAACTAAACAAATAGGTACCTAAGCGCTTCCACACACTGGGCCACCAGCCGCGGCCACTAAGGGCTAGACGTATGGTACGGTGCTTACATTAGGGGGCCTAGTACGAGTTTGACACTTACGAATACTTCCATAGTTTTTGTCGACTTTCATTCATAAATCTGTAGTGGCGGATACGAGGTGGAACTAAAAAAATTATAAATAAACTACTGTTTTTTTTTTATAATTTTTTATTTTTTTATTTAGGGTAGGCGTATATCTATACGACTTCGAATTAACTGCAAAGTTAGTCGAGTCGGTTAAGAAACACTGTTTCTTAATAAGATATCGCTGACGTCACCCAAAGATGTACCAAGTGGATGAGAATTTCGTTACCACGAGCAGTGTTCACGGTAGCTTAGTGACTAATAAAGCACTGGCCTACTGAGCCAGGAGTCGCAGGTTCGAATCCTGCTCATGAGCGATTTTTTCTTTCCACAATTTAAATCGTTAAACTACTGATTTTTGAATGAAAGTCGACGAAAACTATCAAAGTATTCGTAAGTGTCAAACTCGTACTAGGCCCCCTGGACTGAAGCCTGTGGTCGGATGTGCGCACTCAAATAGCGAGCGCTTGTTACTCCCGCAGCTTGAGCCTCGAACCACCAAATGCTCAAACGCTGTGGCGGCCACTCAAATTCACAATTTGCGTCAATATCAATAAAACGTTTGAAAAATCCTGTCCGCAGCTTGTGCCACTAGCGTGGCCGCCACTGGTGGCCCAGTTTGCGACACAGCTAATTGCTGCGCAAGTTGACCTAAGAACGTTTGTAGCTAATGCATGGTTTAGCTTTTTGAGATTCAGGGATCAAAACAATCACGCGAGCCACCAAATATAGACACAATAAAAAAATCAATACAAACGACCTAAAAATAAAACCTATTGAATCAATAAACTGCACTGACGATTAGCATAAACATGGCCATAGCTTCGTACTTCGTACCTACCACAAAATCCACTGAAGAGCAGAAGGCCCACTACATAATAAACTCACATAAATAAGCTAAACTGTGAAGAAAAGGCTAACGCCAGTGCGTGTTTAAGACATTTATTCTCACAAAGAACTTACAGAGTTCACTTAACATGAGAAACTTAAAAATTGAAAATACAAAAAGTAGGTTAGTCGATGATCTTAAGAGCTAGTGTTAGTTTAGCCTTAATAGTATTATATAATTTGGATATAAAAAAAGAAGTAATTTAAATAAGTAGGTGTACTAGGTGTGTAGGTGTATTTGTTTTTTTATCAAACTGCAGCTGCTAAGGTTTGCAGTTATATAGACTTCATTGTCAATATAATATTATGTGCATGATAGCCGAAGACCAGAACCACAGCGCTGGCTGACTAACAACACATAACGTGATTGACGTATTACTTCGATGCATTCCGGTATGCAACAATTGAAATTTAATTCTAAAGGTCCTGATCAACGGGCAAGCCATAAACTTGCCGTAAAATTACTGTGGTTTCGAGAGCTAGAATCTACGCGTCGGTAAAAAAACCGCGGTTTTTTGGTGACCTACCAATGAGCTAAGGCCGACAAGCTTTACTGTGTTTTTGTTGGCTCGCCGATAAAGCTCACTACTAGTGGATCACCAAAAAACCGCAGTGTTATGATCCGACGCGTAGCTCTCGAAACCGCAGTAATCTTTACCGCAAGCTTATAGCTCGCCCGTCGATCAAGGGGCTTTACCGGCGAGCTAAAAAAAATCTGCGGTAGCTCGCCCGTCGATCTATGTCTTTAAACCTTTTTTTTTGTTTTGGTGCTATAAGTTTGTTTTGTTCAGCTCCTACGTTTCATTAATATTTAATTGAAGTTTACTTTCTGTGTGTCTGTTAATTTTGTCTGTACTGCACAATTCTATTGTCATGGCGCAGAATAGCTTGCATTAGGGCTGTTATTCTTTGTATATGGTACCAGGCCCCTCAGAAAGTATTGCGAAAAAAAGTTTTTATATATGGGAGACTGGCCAGTTATAATGTTTTTCGAAAATATGATTATTTATAAGTAAAAATAAGTAAGTTCCAATTTCAAAATTTCCCTCCACATTTTTTGCGAGTTAATTCAAAGTATTGTGTCTCACTGAAATATGGATCTGCGCCGGGAACATTTTAGAGCTATGATTTTATACGATTTCAAGTGTCGCCTGAAACCGGATGAATCGTACGATAGACTTCAAATGGCATTCATGGATGAAGGCCCTTCCAAGGCAACCGTGTATCGTTGGTATAACGAATTCAAGCGCGGTCGACCAACTTTGGGGGATGACGAAAGAAGCGGTCGCCCTTTGACGGCTGTTACCGAAGAAAACGTGCTAGCAGTGAAAAATTTAATCCAAGACAATAGGCGAATTACATATCAGGAGATTCAACACATATTGAAGATTGGATCGGGAAGCGTTCACGAGATTCTACACAGCCATCTTCGCGTGAGGAGGATAGTATCACGCTGGGTGCCGCACAACCTCACCGATGCTCAGAAGCAGGCCCGGGTGGAATGGTGCCGTGATATGCTTAACAAATTTGAAGCAGGCTCGTCTCGGCGCGTTTACGACATCGTTACAGGTGATGAGTCCTGGATTTATCAATACGACCCAGAAACCAAGCGCCAGTCGACTGTTTGGGTGTTTCAAAATGAGCCAACGCCTACCAAAGTGAAGCGATCTAGAAGCGGGGGTAAGATTTTGATCGCTAGCTTTTTTAATTTGACTGGCCACTTGGTATCAATTCCCTTACGGGATCAAAGAAGCATTAATGCCGAATGGTATACTACCAAATGTTTGCCAGAAGTTTTCTCTGTTATAAGCAACAAGCGACCAAACACAGGGCTCCGCGGGCTACTGCTCCACCACGACAATGCACCTGCGCACACCGCACTCAAAACGAGGGACTTCCTGGACAGCACGCCAGTCAAACTCCTGGGTCACCCTCCTTACAGCCCTGATCTAGCACCGTGTGACTTCTTTTTATTCCCAAAAATAAAAAATCAGCTCAAAGGGATACAATTTTCGTCGCCGGAAGATGCGCTGGCTGCGTTCGAGCAGGCTGTAAACGAGGTGTCTGCGGCGGACTGGAAAAAGTGTTTTGAAAACTGGTTTAGGCGCATGAATCTTTGTATAGAGGCTGGTGGAAAGTACTTTGAAAAGATTTGATAAAAATATATGTACGTATAGAACAATTTTTTTTAGTTTCGCAAAACTTTCTGAATGCCCCACGTATCCGCCGTCTGTTAGCGTCTGTAATGCGGGACAGTTACAATGGCAAGGTCGGGTTGAACAGTTATTTTGTGGTGGTGAGAAATTGGTGCACGATTTTCAGGTAGATAAAGTTTATTTTAACTTCATAAACTCATTATTATTTTAATGTTTCAAAATATAAATTACTGTAGTACCCACAGTAGATAGAATGGAAAAGTGGGCACGGCGCGCGTGCAAACACTCTGCACTATAGTGCACGGAATTTCAAAGTTTTTCTCAGTACGCCTTATCATTTGTTTCTGTAAATACAGTAGGTAACAAAAACCCGCAAAAATGCCTTATTGTGCTGTTTCCAACTGCAGAAACAAAAGCTGTAAAGTACATTTGATTAAAGTTAAGTTAATTTAAAAAAATTAATGACGTCAATATGTAAGGCGTAGGTAGTTTGTTCGAAAGTTGCCACGCATGAATCGCAAGTAAAATTGTGATTACAACCATTCTATCTCTATCTATTTCTGTGGAAGTTAATATCATTTGAATTAGGTCTTAAAATATCAATCTGGCTAGTTTTTCAAAGAAAAAGTTACAAATACTTATTGGCTGTAAACCCCTCTGCTGGACTTATTTGTTGTACTACGTAATTTTAATAGTTAAAGAGATTTAATGATACATAAAATAACGCTACTTTCCCGCACTTAAATTAATTGCCACGACTACTAATTAAACTTCGCCTCAAATGGACAATCCATGAGGGATCCTTCATAAAGTTTAACGTACGGAAAACTAGTCCAGTGTGTCGGAAACCCGTCCTTATACCACTGCTCTGAATAACGGAATAGCTGCCAAGGACACAAGTTAAGCAGTATGTGAGCTTTGAATTAATCTACATAATGATTTTCTACTGCATCGTCAGCTAAAGGGGAAATAGGAAAGCCGGTTTTGGATACAGGTCACAATTTGTCCTTAATACTTTATGTGTAGTGACTTTTATAAGTATTACTGCCTCCGCAAGAAAGTAACATGTGCCAAAGTCTAATCGGGGAAAGCCGAAAAATCGTCTCATTTGATATCAAACCTCACATTTACCTTGTTGGCAGATCCTACAATTTACAAGTAAAAGCTTAGATTCACCGATATTCGGGCTTTTACAGTAACATATACCTATTCCTACTACTATGGGTGACAACGGTAAAAAATATGTAATGCAAGTATAGTATTACATTACCTGGTGCAATGTTAATTAATACCTATCACGCTTCATAGTTTATTGTGTCTAGTTTTGTAAATTTTCGACTCTAGTAACAATTTAGAGGTTCCTTGTATCGGGATCCCTTTCGGATTTAGACTTTTTATTATTTTTAGTGTATGGCCATGGTTGAGTCGTAACACATATTCTGTGAAAATTTTAACTGGCTAATAGCCCTGATAGACAGACGGACGGACGGACTGAATAGCGTAGGCCCGTGCTAGGGTTACGAACCCTGGGGTGCTGGCCAGAAAACCTCCACGTGTGCCTGACGGTTGCTTGTCCTTCTGGACACGTCTGGAGGGAACGGCAGTTGTTTGGCCGGTGCATCCTGGGCTCGGGGAATAAAATCCTTTCTTGCCCGGATTAATCTTCGGGGGATTTTATTGCCTATGGCGAATATTCTGGCGCGGGAGGGGCCCGTTCTGGCCCAGTGGGGAGTTGCTCCACGTGTCACAGTGCAGGAGCAGGGGCGGGCCCGGTGTGCACTCACCCTGCCACTGGGCAGGCAGCGGGGGGACTGTCCTTCCCTGCCCCCGTCGATCTCGTAACCCCAGGAGTGCCCGCTGAGTAGTGTTCTTGTGCCTCTTGGAACCGAGGGTCTTGGCTTCACCGCCCGGACCGCGAGGAAGAAAACCTCTATAAAAAATTACGGGAGGTAGGGCCTGCGAGCAGCAGACTCGGGGTAGTCTGCTGCCCGACCAGCAGCTGGCGTAGCTGGCACAGCCGGTGTAGTTGGCGCAGCTAGTAAAGGCCCATGAGGTGAGGTGGCGTGCAGTGTTCCGTGTGTGCTACTGAGGAGGGTGCGGCCGACGTTAGGCCGCACGGGTAGAAGGGGCTCGCCTGCGTGTGGCGGGCCGGTACCTGTCGGGGGTGGTTGTGTGAATACTCACGGGTTCCCACGCTCCCGGCTAAGGTAGTTGAAGGGACACCGTGGTGGTTTTAGTAGGTAAGAGTCCGACACTTGCTCCGCCTACCCCGGGCGGAGTGCGTCCATGAGGATATACCCACGGGAAAAAAAAGAAAAAAAAAAAGGGTTACGAACCCTACTACTATATAATATAGTATCCTACTATATTACGAGTTCCACTACTATATTTTTCAATAAATAATATAGTAAAAATAAGTAAAATTATCATGCTTCGACAGTAACACCTACTGACTCGTACCTATTGTACATATGGTTATTTCTCCTGTAACTTCAACAGAACTACGACTATTGCTAAGTACTATTTATGGCGATACTTCGGGAATTGTATTACTTCCTCTAAGCCTAAGCGTTGTTGGTGAGGAACCTTAGAGGAATCGTAAAACTTCCTCTAAGACCACATTATTTTCCCAGTATCCGACGATGGTGCCAGCAGTGGGCATAGACCTCGGGACCACGTACTCCGTTGTGGGGGTATTCCAGCATGGTAAAGTGGAAATCGTCGCGAATGAACAGGGCAATAGGACCACGCCCTCGTACGTCGCTTTCACCGACACCGAACGGCTGATCGGAGACGCTGCTAAAAATCAAGTAACATATTCATGATTGTAAACTATATAATATAATCAGCAAACGAAGCGTATGGGACGCTATCAGGCGTCTTCGCAAAGTGACCGGTACAAGCTGGATGAGAGTGGTCGAGGTCGGCAGCGTGCTAAGAAATCTTTCTCTAGCAATGGACTGCTATAGGCTGATTTTTAGTAAAACATAATATAATGATAAGCTCCTAGTTCCTGAAAACAGCTGGAATTAGATGAGCAAAATTTCATTTGTAGAAGCTGAACGCATTTTCTGTAGGTCAGATCACCATTGTATTACAATGAATAAAAGTATAGGTATCTACATATTAAAATTTCCAATTTTCTAATATTTAATTAAATTTACAGGTAGCGATGAACCCAAGAAACACAGTTTTTGATGCAAAACGTCTCATAGGAAGAAAATTTGATGACCCCAAAGTACAACAAGATATCAAACATTGGCCATTTCAAGTTATCTCTGACGGTGGAAAGCCGAAAATTGTTGTCGAATACAAAAAAGAGAAGAAAAAGTTTTCCCCCGAAGAAATCTCTTCGATGATCGTTAGTAAAATGAAGGAAGTTGCCGAAACATATCTAGGCGGAACTGTTAAAGACGCTGTTATTACCGTACCAGCTTATTTCAACGATTCCCAACGTCAGGCGACAAAAGACTCTGGTGCGATAGCTGGGCTCAATGTCCTCAGAATTATTAACGAACCAACTGCCGCTGCTCTCGCTTATGGTCTGGATAAAAATCTAACTGGTGAAAAAAATGTGCTCATTTTTGATCTGGGTGGCGGAACATTCGATGTTTCTATTCTACAAATTGCTGAAGGATCATTGTTCGAAGTTAAATCTACAGCAGGTGACACCCATTTGGGTGGAGAAGACTTTGATAGCAGAATGGTTGATCACTTCAGTCAGGAATTCGAAAGGAAGTATAAGAAAAATTTCAGAAATAATCCTAAAGCAATGAGACGACTTCGAACGTCTTGTGAAAGAGCCAAAAGAACGTTATCATCGAGCACAGAAGCTAGTATAGAAATAGATGCCTTACACGAGGGTATAGATTTCTACTCTAAACTCACGAGAGCGCGTTTTGAAGAATTATGTTCGGACTTATTTCGGCAAACCCTAGTTCCAGTTGAAAGAGCGTTAAAGGATGCTAATCTCAACACAAGAGAGATTCATGATGTTGTTATGGTGGGCGGCTCTATAAGAATACCGAAGATACAAAGGTTGTTACAGGTAGCGAATATTGCAACAAATTAGTGGTGGACCTGAAACGACTTTTTATTAATTACCCATTCATGCTTTGCAGGAATTCTTCGGTGGCAAATCACTCAATCTCTCCATTAATCCTGATGAGGCAGTAGCATATGGTGCCGCGGTGCAGGCTGCTATTCTCAGCGGTTCCAAAGACGCTAGGATCGCGGATGTTTTATTGGTCGATGTAACTCCACTGTCCCTCGGCATAGAAACCGCTGGAGGGGTGATGACACGTTTAGTAGAGAGGAATGCTCGTATACCGATAGCTCAGAAGCAGACCTTCACTACCTACGCAGATAATCAACCTGCTGTCACCATACAAGTAAGTAAATGACTGGAACATTGTATAAAATTGTTTGATTGCTCAATGTGCAAACACGCAAGGCCTACATTGCAAAGTCAGGAAAGCCATAAATTTAATAAGTCTTTAAATGAATCGACCAAGGTCTGGGACTGGGCCCGGTAAATAATGACAGCCTCCTTCCCGATTACACCCGATCTACCTAACACTCTTATCGTCGAACTATGGGTGACATCATCATCAGCAGCCCGTTACGATCCTACCGCTATTAGGCACAGGCCTCTTCCCAGAATGCGAAAGGTTTTAGGCCTCAGTCCACCACCCTGGCCTACAACAGGTTGGCGAACTGCTCACACCATCGAGAATTATAATGTATGGAGCTTAGGTGTGCAGGTTTCCTCACGATGTTTTCCTTCACCGATAAAGCAAGTGATATTCAAATTCTGATGAATGTGAAAAGTCTGAGGTCAGGTGGGGGCTGGGTTTCTACTCAGACTGTCCTGCATGGAAGGCAAGCGCTTAATTGAAATTTAAATGAAAGTCTATCACTGCTATTACCCGTGACCATACCTTTAGAACTTCTATTCGATACCTCTTGAATGTTATCAGATATACGAAGGTGAAAGAGCAATGACGAGAGACAATAATTTGCTGGGCACTTTCAACTTGTCCGGCATACCACCAGCCCCAAGAGGCGTGCCCCAAATCGAAGTGAGTAGGTATATTAATATTTCGTATCACTAGATACCAATTACTTTCAACATATGAATCAGCTGATCATGAACCTTGTCATATTATACAACGCTGATCCCTACATTTGTGTTCACATAAATCGACAAAATGTAAGGACAAGCAGATATTTTTTTCGCGGATTCAGGGTTTGTCCCATATTAAAAGTTGTTCATACAGCTGCTAGCGAGTAGATACTACACTAATCGCAGTAGTCGAGCTGGATTTTTTTATGTTCACGAGAAACTAGTACCTACACTATTATATTGCCATGACAGTCTTCAACCTTGTAGATCAAATTGCAGTTTAACCCTTCTTGAACTACAAAATAGCTCCTAGTTAATAGTTAACAGCTCACAGTGCCGCAAGCTTAAACGCAAGTGAAGCCGTAGCATTACAGAAATACTCAAATCTACGACAGGTAACATTCGACATCGACGCCAACGGAATACTGAATGTGAACGCTCAAGACAAAAGTACCGGGAGATCAGAACAAATCACAATTTCAAATGACAAAGGTCGTCTCAGCAAGAATGACATAGACAAGATGTTGAACGACGCTGAGAAGTTTAGAGCAGAAGATGAAGCTTTGAAGAGGAAGGTGGAAATAAGGAACCAGTTGGAGAGTTACTGTTATGGGTGTCAGGCAGTATGTATTTATAGATTGTCTCTTAGTAAACCATCCACTTCTGGCTATGGTGAATATGTGAACGGTTACTACTCAGTACCTACAGTCAAACGTACCTATAACCAGTAAATAAGCAAAACCTGACTTGTGTGAAACTTACATACTAAGCTAAGCCAGATCCGCATGTAATGGTTTATTTACCAGTAGCCTTTTTTTTTAAGCTGAGAAAATTCCTACGCGTGTCCTCCCCGGTGGTGTGGTTATGTGGGACTCGCACCCACTAAAAACTCCGTCGTGATGAGCCTACTTTCGCCTTGGGTGGATGGGCCACAAGAACTGCAATGGCATTCGCGACCCATCCAGCGCGGCCCCCTTCAGGGCTTTCCACTTTATTCCTAACTCTTCTTCGGTGATGTCCGGGCACACTTGAGAGATCACCGCAGCTCGAGGGCCGTGCAATGCGGACGATTGTGCGGACGATATCGCGATAGACTCCCCAATCTATTGCCCTCTGGCCTCTCTTATATATAGGGCGGCATCAGCAGACGAAGCATGACCACTGTAGACAAGAGATTTGTCTACGGCAGAATAGACAAAACTACATTGCCTATACAATAGAACTTTGTATAGAACTTTATCTGTCATTTTGTCTAATCTTTCGTAGACAAAACGCTTGTCTACAGTGGTCATGCTACGCCAGCTATCAAATAAAAAAAAAAAAATAAGAGATCATACTATTTACCTACAGGCAGCAGACAATGCTGGCAGCAGGCTGACAGAAGCCGAAAAAAACGCAGTCCGTACCGAGTGCAACAACCAACTGCGGTGGCTTGAGACCCATGCTAACGATTCCAATGACGAGTTAGAGAAACATCTGAAGGACGCCCAGGTCAGGTCTATGACACTCCAACTCCATGCTAGTAGTCCAAAATCCATACCGACGTCATTTCAGCAAAGCTAAGATTTTGAGATAGAAGGGATTCTTACCCACTCAACACCCCCCCCCCACCCCCCCTATGGCCGTGGGAATATGGAGCCCTCCCAGGTTCCCTAATTTTTTTACGAGCTTTAAAGCGTCTGGCGGTAGTTAGGGCTCACGAAAAGCGTGTACCAAGTACGCATCTTTTCATAAGATAAATGCTACAGGGGAGCCCACGTAATTAAAAATTTCTTGCGTTTTCTGCAATTTTTTGCTGTATTTCGCGTTATGTATAAAGCGAAATATGGTTCGCGGCAGTAATAACAATATATCTACTGAATAATACTCATAAAAAATGTAAATCTAGCTTTATTTATTTATTTATTTAACAGCTGCCTACTGTACTTACAGTTGCCCAACACGTACAGTAGGCCAAGTTATAAGCTACAAGCTCTACAAGCTCGATAATCGATAATTTAATTTTAAACAAAGAGATTTAATGTAAATATTTATAAATCAATAGATTCGTGCTTGTACAGCTTATAGAGCATTTTATTGGATGCGGAAGGTAGGAGTGTTGTGGCGCAACTTGGGAGAGGCCTAGGTATGTCCAGCAGTGGACTGCGATAGGCTGAGTTGATGAGGTAGATCCTGCCATATACAGCTGTAGCTAGACCCCTCTTTGTAGGCAGTCTCATATAAACTAGAGGTCAAGATTCTTCGTTTATTCAGTGGTGCCGTCCACCTAAAATAATATATGACAGACGACAGCTGACATTATTTTAGCACCACGAAATGGACCGCACCGGCGCCGGGCGTCCGCGGAGTGCGTCTGAGCGGAACCAAAATCAAATAATTTAATCTGCAAATTGGATGTTAAAAATCACTTTTACAAATGGATTAGGTATTTAAAAACTAGATGGCATCGGCATTTCCTATATGACCACCTCTGAGAAATACCTAAAAAAAACTCGGGATCATGGTCTCTTAAAGTCCAGACATGTTTTATTAAGTATTTGTGTGAAGACAATGCAGCGCAACGCCTGGACTGGTCTTTTGAAGAAAGTGCCAGGTCGATTTGAGTTGACCTGTCCCTTTTAGTGTTAATCTACTTTCTTTACCGACTATACTACTACAGCAGCGCTAGCCCATCCGTAAAAATCGCTTATTTACATAGTAATCAGTATTTTTTGCACAGGTCGTCTGCCAACCGGCCATGATGAAACTCCACGGCGGAGTAGGAAATGTAGGAGGTGGTCCAAGCTCGGTAGAAGGGAGGAGCGGGCCAAGTCGCCCAGAGAGCTCAGGAGGGCCAAGAGTTACAGAAATTGACTAGTCACTTCGATATTGAAGCAATATTGGCCTTTTCCTAACTACATTGGTGTCTGATCCAGCTGGATAGTCCAAATACTACAAACGACTTATATTTCCCGATATATATAAAATTGTAGTTTGAATAACTAAAATATATCAGACTTTTTATTTCTTTTGCAGTAATAACTTCTTAGGTTTTCTTTTGCAGTGTTGATATTAGTTTATGAAAGATAGGGTAATAAATAGATTTGAAGCATGTATCATGAAAAATAAAACGTATAGGTACAACATCATTGATTTTTTAATAAATAATACGATTAGTATGCCAAAAAATAATTTATTACAAAAACATAACAATAATGTTTCAACCATAAAGTAATAGGTGGATGTGTATTAAAACGTATTCTAAAAACGCAATATAATAACTGGTGCGCTAAAGCTGGACGCAGAAGGCGGACCAAAGCGTGGAGAGATGAAAGCGAATTTAAAATGAAGCTCACGCCCCTCTTGCTTTTTCTTAGTATTTACAACTCGACCAATCAGTGCAGGTGGCCGCTTAACGCGTGTTCATCTCAGTACCGTACATTTAGCTCTCCCTACCCCAAATATTTGCTGATAATGTTGTATAAACGCTTCGTCACGCGTTCGGTTCGCCATGTCGAACAGTAAGAGCTTTATTGTAGTGATAATACCGGTCAATTTTTTTTATTTATACAGTTTCAATGTATGTACGGTCGACCGCACGTCGGTGGTAACACTTTGACATTGACAGCGTCTTTATTACGAAAGCAGTAAGAGCGGTTTTCGAATTGAAGTGTTACCACTGTCATGCAGTCGACTGTACGTGTGTATTACAAGACCATACCAATAAACTAAGGAACAGGTACTTATGTGTGATATCATTTATTAAAAAAAATCGGCATTAAGCTACTGTTGGAGCAGGCGTGTAAATAGTCGTACTCCAGTGGCGGGGATGAGAACTTATACGACCAACACGAGGATGCGTGTCAGTCCAATTTCGTCTATTCTATCTAGCCTATGTGAAAGAATTTGAGGGGTCATCCAACAACAAAGCCAACTGGCAAATCTGTAATTCGCTTACCGGATTGCTTCTGGCTGCAGCTTGAGATCTTCAGCAGGTTCCGTTGATTCCTTCTTCGTGGTGGCCACCAGTATTCGATCACAATGCACTGACGTATCTAGGCTAGATTTGTAGTTGTGTATAAGCGGGAATATTGCGCTCCAGAGTGGAGATGGTTCACAATAGTAGTAAACCAAGGATTTCGACGCAGCAGTATTTTGCGTACGCGGCGGTGTGCGCGATCAGTTAGCGACTATAGAAAATGCCTGCGAGCAGTGTTGCTAAAACGTCACCCCCAAGTTGACCCATAGACTAGCTAGATGGCGTTGGTGGGACGTTCGCTACACCATACTCCCCGCCTTGAAAGGTCCAGAGCTTTCGAAAAGAAAATAATTATGAAGTTAAATGAAACTCAATTAAGGACCTGTTGGGGTAGAGATGCTCTAAGCGGTGAAGTTAAATAAATACAGCGGTCTGAAAATATCAGAGAACTAATAGTAGCTTGAAACAATTTATCAGGAAATTAATAGCACTCTGAATTTATATTCCAGATAGTTAAATGCGGTTTGATTATGAAATAAATATAAATCTAAGTTAAACTAATATGAGATTATCAACTAGTAACAATCCATAAATTATTTTATTGTGTTGGCAAAGGATACAGCTTAGTGACAGGACGTTTATATGTGCCTGACACGGTTCTGACTGAAGCCACTCGAACTATGCCATCCGATCCAGGGAACACCTCTGTTATAATGCCTAATGGCCAAGTTAAAGGTGGTACGTTATCCTGACCCAAGAGAACGACAGTACCGATCTCTATAGGGCGATCGGGTGTGCACCACTTCTGACGAACTTGCAACGTGTGCAAGTACTCAATTCGCCACTTTCTCCAGTATAATAATACAAGCTGGTCTAAAAGTTTCTTGCGATTCGTTAAATTCCTGCTGTCTTCTGTCAGTTCAGAAGACAGCAAGTATGTGAGCGGACTGGACATTAAAAAATGCGCCGGCGTGAGCACGTCCGGATGTGGATCCAATGATGGAACTATAGTGGAATCCGAGAAAGCGAAAACACCTGCAATAGGTACGCGAGCGGAAAGCTTATCTTTGACCACGCAGACAAGCTTCGACAGAAGCAAAGCTACGACAATCTCTAATCGAGCTAGTGTTGTTATTTTAGCGGGAGAAACTTTAGATTTTACACATAAAAGCCGGACGGTGATATTACCTTCAGGGTCGGTGATGTGTAAATAAATACAGCAACCATTACCACTGAAGCTGGCGTCGCAAAAGGCTACAATATTCACTACAAATTCTCTGAAAACGCCAATATGTCTCGGAATATTCAGAGAAGCGAGCGCGGGAAAATCACGTGCAAAGGCGGAAAAGCGACTGATGATGGATTCCGGAGGAACTTCATACCAGTCTATTTTAGCTAGCCAAAGTTCCTTGATAAGGATTTTAGCGTACAACACGACGGGAGCCACAAGGCCAAGTACGTCGAACAAGCGGACAACTAGCGATAGAATCGTGCGCTTCGTGCATTTAGTATTTACCTTAACCGTCGTCAAAGAAAAGTCATCTTCTGCGGGTTCCCAGGTTAAACCAAGGATTTTAAAATTAATATTACTAGCCATGGCAGAAAAAACTACTGGTAAGCGAAAAGACTCGGGGAGAGTCTCCAAAAAAGCGGATGAATTACTGCCCCATTTGATAAGATCAAAGGAACCTACTTTAAATAATTCAATTAATTCTTGCGATAATTTTATTGCGACCTGTTCATCGGGAACAGAATAGACATAATTGTTCATATAAAATTGAGTTTCTACCAATTTAGAAGCCTCAGCAAAGCGGTCACTATGCTCACACGCAAGTTCACGTAATGTGCGCATAGCTAAGTAAGGACTAGGCTTTAGTCCGAAAGGAACGCGGTTAAAATTAAAAGTGCGTATTGGTTCATTTTTATTAAAACGAAACAAAATTCTTAAGTATTTGCGGTGGTGCTCATTTACACCGATACGTAGAAACATCTGTTTAATATCTGCGGTCATAGCTATAGGAAACGTCCGAATATCAAGCAATAGTAAAAACAAGTCGGCCTGTAAATTATGTCCGACATGCAAAAGGTCATTAAGTGACAACCCTGAGTGAGTCTTGGCACTAGCGTCTAAAACTACCCGAATGGAGTCCTTGTCCGGTCTAATAACGGCTTGATGCGGTATATAGTAGCCCTCTTCTGTCAATTCAGAATCGGGTACCTCTGATAAACACCCCTGAGTTATATAATCAGCGATAGTTTTATTATAATTTTCGCGTAGGGCTGGCACGTGCGCGAATTTGCGCTCGAGCGCAAGCAGTTGACGATGAGCCACTCCGCGAGAATTGCCCAACTCAGAGGGATTTCGCGAGAAAGGTAAATTGACAAAATATCTACTGTCTTTAAATAAAACTGTTGAATTAAAATTATTTTCGTAAGCTAATTCGTCCGGAATAATAAAACTTTGAGATGGAATTTCTTCCAACTCGGAATATTTCTGCAAACTTGAATCCATGTCAATGTTAGTAAGCGCGATGAATGAAGAAGTAGAAGGAGTCGCGTCATAACAATGACTTGCAATATCTCCCATAAGTACGTAACCGAAGCTAGTCGATATGGCGGGCGGTGCGCGATTACCTGAATCGACCCTATCTCCCAAATAAATATATGGAAATAGTTGAACACCGAGAACAACGTCGATTTCTCCCGGTATATTCCAGGTTAAATTGGCAAGCGGTAAATTATTTAAATATGACATGTCGTCGTTTACTTTAATAAAATTGGCGGGTAGTTTATCCGTAATGCAATCCACAACCAACGCGTCAATATAATATTTATTATTAGGATTAATGCGAGATTCTATTGTTAAGTTTATACAACCGTGTACAGGTCGTGAGGTCATACCAACACCCTGCAATGACGAATTAAGTAATTTAATTACGGGTATGTTCAAACGTTTACAACAATCCATTGTAATCAAATTATTTTGAGACCCGTTGTCTATCAAACATCTGACAACGAGCTTATCTCGGTTATTGCAATGCGCATAAATTTGTGCGGTTGATAACAGTATTGTTGTCATATTCGTTGAGCGAGCGCCAGCACTAAGCGAAACAGAGCGAGTAGCATCCTGCGGCAACATAGGTGCAGCCGCGGTTTGAACCGGCGGCGGCGACTGCTCACACGGTGAATCATTTTTCTCATTAGAAAAATGCAACAAAGAATGATGTTGTTTTTGACAAATTTTACAAACGTTACGTGATTTGCATTTAGATAACGAGTGGGATAAACATAAACAATTCACACAGCCGCGTTTCGATTTAATTAACTCGAAACGAGCTTGCGGTGAATCCATACTTTTAAACTGTAAACAATTAAACATCTGATGCACATTGTTATCGCATAGCGGGCAGCGTGTTACGGAAACCGGTTCATTATTTGACACAAAGGTCTTAGAAGTACGAGTGTCTTGTGTGTTACGACTATTCGCTACACTAGGCTTTGCGCGCGGCTCGGCCTGAGAATTATTATGCGACCTCTCGAGTACTTTAACATAACCCTGTATAAATAAGATGAATTCCTTATACGAAGGTAATTCTTTCCCACTGACATTATTCTCAAATTGCTGTAGTGTTTGGGAATCAAGTTTCCGCAAACCACAATGCAATATGACGAAGTCTAGTAGGTCGGGAATGTCTAACAGTTTTAATGCAGCGACAGACGCGGAATATTTTTCTATATATGTATTTAAACTAACGGCAGTACCGGGGCAACTTTTAATGTCCAGAATGTTATTGAGATAATGAACACCTAAACTACGTTTATCTTGATACTTTTTGACTAGGCTATCCCAAATAATATTATACGTATCTCCTGAGGGAACAATACCCGCGGTTAACTTTAATGCATCTTGCGTTAATTTAGTAATTAAATACTGCACACGCTGCGCATCCGTCAGATTGGTATTCAAATGCACATTACTACGAAATATTTCGTAAAATATTGGCCAATTGTCCGTTTTTCCGTCGAATGAGGGTAACTGGATTGGTGGCAATTTAACAATACCTTTTTTCTGATCCGATGTGAATGTTTTGCTATTTGCAAGTATGAGGTTACGTTTATATTTAATACTCGAGTATAAATCCTCAGTTGAATTTAAACACGAGTAGTCTGGAGGAGTGCTATCAATTTTGAACTGTAACTCGTTAATCTGATCAATAATTGTTTCAAACTTACTATACAATTCCGTAATAGACTCAGATTGCGCTAAGAATGACTCATTAGAGTGTGAATCGTAATTAGAAATATGTTTCGAAGAATTATACAAGCGATTAATTCTTTCGAAAATAGCTTCTTTTTTGGCAGTAAGCTGAATTAATTCAATTTCAAGCTTATTGGGAGCCATTTTAATGGTTTAAAAAAAATGAAAAATTAAGAAATGAAATATAAAATATGTAGGGTAGGAGATGGCGGTTACCTTACCAATACCTACGTAAGTATGTAACGGCGCCAAAGTATTAATGCGGGATGAATATTTTTAGAAAATATGAAGCTGATACCTATCCTAGGCTCGTAAGGACCAAATGTTGAAGCAGGCGTGTAAATAGTCGTACTCCAGTGGCGGGGATGAGAACTTATACGACCAACACGAGGATGCGTGTCAGTCCAATTTCGTCTATTCTATCTAGCCTATGTGAAAGAATTTGAGGGGTCATCCAACAACAAAGCCAACTGGCAAATCTGTAATTCGCTTACCGGATTGCTTCTGGCTGCAGCTTGAGATCTTCAGCAGGTTCCGTTGATTCCTTCTTCGTGGTGGCCACCAGTATTCGATCACAATGCACTGACGTATCTAGGCTAGATTTGTAGTTGTGTATAAGCGGGAATATTGCGCTCCAGAGTGGAGATGGTTCACAATAGTAGTAAACCAAGGATTTCGACGCAGCAGTATTTTGCGTACGCGGCGGTGTGCGCGATCAGTTAGCGACTATAGAAAATGCCTGCGAGCAGTGTTGCTAAAACGTCACCCCCAAGTTGACCCATAGACTAGCTAGATGGCGTTGGTGGGACGTTCGCTACACCAGCTACTGTGAGTATTATAGTAATAAAGATACATAATCATATATATGTATATATATATGTATGATGTATATATTCTGATGTATCTATTATATATTCTTATGTATCTATTATATATATTTAAGTATCTATATATTATTTATATTATTATTAGCTAGTACTGTAAGTAAATAAAGTAGGTTTAATTTATGTTGTACACTTGTTTCTGTCCTCTACATTCAACATTTCTCTATCGCTCTAAGGTTTGCTGTTAGAAAACTCAGTTCTGAGTTAAGCTCGCCGATGTACATAAACTTTCCTACTGTTATATAAATGTATATCTGTGTGTACAATAAAGAATAAGAATAAGAATAATCACATATGAACATCACACATCAGTATATTATATGTTGTGAGAATTTAGTTATATATAACATTGTTGTATAAAAATAACAAAAACATGCAATGAAATTCATTAAAAACATAGTTTTCATCAAAAAAGTTATGTTTAAATAGCATTTAGAAACTTTAATCGTGCTTTTAAAGTTTTATCATACAAAACCAAACTTAAAATCCACAATAAATTAAAATTTATTATCATTTTCTACATCACACAGAAACAGTGAAAATAATCCATCACGTAAATCAAACGAAAACAGGAAGACTTCTCACTCAAGGGCGTCGCCGTCGCCAGCCAATGGGTAGGGGGGGGCCAGATGATAGATAGAGGATATGAATAAAATTGTAGGTAAAATAAATACAATTTGTAAAGTTTGAATCGTAAAAGAAAATAATGTCTACATTAGAATATAATTTTCTTGGTTTGAGTCTCTAGGGGGGGACAGCTGCCCCCTCCCCCCTGCAGCCCCCTGGCGACGCCCATATTCTTACTTACATATGGGGGCTAAAGCTACATCCCAGCTGAGCATCGCATCGTGTCGCGTATAAATCTAGAAGTCAACCGTCCGTTAAAAGCCTCCCGCAGACTGTAGACTGTTAATCGACCGACAGTTTTGTTGGATTCCTAATCAGTACGACACCATACGGGTGTGCGCACACGGGCAGACTTAATTTACTTAGTTACTCCTCTGGCTCAGCGACCCAGTCAGTCATGGCCTCCGAAACAAGAACCGTCCACTTTGACGATACCACGATCTTGCGCGATATCTCGTCAGTCGATAGCTTGAAGCTCACACAGATCAGTCTCCACCTTGGAGGAATAAACTAGCCTGGAGTCGTAGTAATGAAATGAACATTTTTCATATAGCTGCTAGCTATTGTCTTATACAGACAACAACGTGACAGAAAGAGATAGTTAGACTATGTACAATCCACATGGCCTTCAAATGCCAATGTTACCGTGTTTTCTTTAAAATTTGTAGGTACAAGCAAGTCGCCAATTGGTGACTATATCCTTACAAAATAGCGTGACTCAAGAAAATATAATGGCTTAATTCCGATAATTTTTTTTGAAGACAGTACAGATAACATATATTTGCCTCTTTCTACCATATTGTGACGTATAAGGAATAGAGAAGTCTCGCTATTGCGTGTGTAGTTCAACTTATTACTTCAGCTTCGGACTAGTTTATTCCTCTAAGGTCTCCACAGTATCTCCCCTGCGCTATCTGGGGCGATCCACCGGTCTACGTCCGGTTGGGCAGCACAGATAGTATTATATTATCTGTGGCACAGATATGCAAGACGCAGATACGCGAAAACCGACAAAAATTATATCACCAAACTATCTGCCGACAGTTCATATGAAGTCTGCGGGGGCTCTAAGAGGTGCGTCTACACCCCAAACATTGGGCGTATTGAGTATTCGACATTTGAGCAGTAGTCGTGGAACGTTGAATCAAGCAAACATTACAAGGCTTGCACGCAAGCTCAGTTTCTTTCAGGACGTTTCAAGGAACACCACCATTCTAGAACTTTTGCTCGCAAACGAATGTTTAGCTCGCAAACGAATGTTTAGCTCGCATACGAATGTTTAGCTCGCAAACGAATGTTTAGCTCGCAAACGAATGTTTAGCTCGCAAACGAATGTTTAGCTCGCAGTGGAACGTTTCACATTCAATTAAACGAATGTTCGCGGTGGAAACGCACCTGGTAAATTTTGTGTTGTTATTGTGGTTGCGATGCGCTGCCTAGCTGTTACAATAGTTACACAAATATCTGTTTAAGTTGTAGAGGGCAGCACCGCCGATTGGCCTTCTGCCATAATTCTTAATTCATAAATATTTTCATGCTGGAACTTTTTCTTAAAAGCAGACTTAAAAATAATCTACTTAATCTTATTTTAGCATTCAAAAACTGCAAAAAATCTAGGAATATTGCCTCTATAAATAATTGAATAAAACTTTTAAAAGCTAAAGTAATAAATAATATATTTTTTCTAAGTGATATTACATTTTGTTAATAAAGAATTTTTTAGGTAACTATGATTATTTGTGCCTAAAATATTACTATATCCTTGTGAAAATTATTTTTTTGAAAAAATGCGCATGTGTCTAGAAATGGCTGCCTTCGATCGCTACAAATAATTGTCAATTAACGGTCTTCGAGTATATTAAAACAGAGTGCCAAACCAAAAAAAACGAGTGTACCACCTCCACTTGCGTCAAGCAAGTGCCTGACATGGCATTTGACGTGTTAATTTGTGCTGAAGAATCAATTACATCGTTGTTGTATTATCCCTATCTATCCTTAAACGCTTTCAATAAAATGATCGATTTTTTATTTATTTTCTATAGCATCTTTTTTCTCTAAATAATTTCCACAAGGATAAAAGTAAATAAATAACCTTATGTTCACTATTATTCGATGTTGAAGTAACATTCCATCCATCACTCCATGAGTTACCATCACCCAGGCACTGACTTATAAGCACTATTCATTTACTACCCGACTTAACATCTTAATACACTTACTTTAAGGTTTAAATTAGCTTCTGATCGTGGCTTCGCCTGGAAGTTAGGTTTTGTGGATTTAGATTTTTTTAAGCAAAGTTACGATTTCAAAGCATTGTAATAAAACTGTACTATGTTGTACTTCTGCTAATACTATACATTATAAGTTTATAAGTAGGTAAATAACGCAGAGTATCATCTACAATAATATCTACAATCAATATCAAAAACATCCTTTTATAAGAACTTCGGTAAGTATTTCGAATATTACATGAGGTCTGTTTGGCGAAAATATATTTAGACTTAAACCACTTTTGCCAGCAAAATTAATATGCAATCTATCCACGATTTGCCCTACTGGAGATAGGAATTTGACATAAGCTCCATACAAAATATGTCAAATTTCTATCTCTAGTAGGGTAAATCGTGGATAGATTGGATATTAATTTTGGCCGTAAAACGCTTTCAGATCGATCACACCTTGTCACGACCATCGACCATACATACAGCCTAATAGACGCGTATTGTTTAATATAATGCGTACAATTAAGACGCTGACAACAGCCAAATACCCCAAAATAGGCTTCTTTTAAAAACATTTTTAGTTGTATCTATTCAGTTTGTGGGAATGAAAAAAATATATGTTAATCTTGATCGTATTTTGTAAAACTCTTTTGTGGCCAAAACACGTTTTCTTGAAGTTTTGTCTATAGAAAAAAATTGTAAACTAACCTCTTAAAACATGGTTTAGAGCAAACAATCTCTATTATTTACAAAATATTATAAAGGAAATTAAGAAGACTAATAAGAAAGACAATAATCTAAAACATAATTGTTTCCGTTTTTCAAATAAGCTTTTAGTTTTTTTATTAAAAACATATATTGTTAATTTTCATTCAAGTTGAGCGGCGCACCCGTCGTCCCGCCTCTCTTTCAGTTGTGTACAAAACGACAGTGACCGCAGACGTCTGATTTTTTTAGCTGTTGTCAGCCTCTTAATCCTGTAAAATAGCCGAGCTACGAAGAAGCGGAGTACTGCAATCCGATTGGTTAGGGTCAATGTGGCTATTGGCTGTTCACCGACGCGGAAGTATTACGGCTCACACACGTTTTCGAAACTGATTTCTAACTTATCAAATGGCGAATAGTATCGACCTAGGTATATCAGATCTGTCAGATGTGTTGGCAGAAATCGGTCACCTTTTAGTAGGCGTCTATGGGCTGTATGGTCGATGGTCATGCACGACATAGGTTACTGAATCTGTCAAAATACCACTTGTTGTTATAAACGAATACACAAACACTTTCAACAATATCAGCTAATAAATATATTTCTTATTGCATAACTGTACTATTTTTTATGAATGTACTATTTCATGGAACTAGTTCTGACATTACACTTTCTACGTAAATATTTAAATTGTGCAAAAAATAATATCTTACTCATTGCTTATAAATGCTGTCACTATCACTCTAAAGCCACAATCTTGCAAGGAAGCGAAAGAATCATGGCAAGATTTGTGCACAAAAATTAAGGTTTTTAGTAGTAGCAGTGGGTAATTTTTATTCCGGAAAGTGAAATAATTCACTTATTCCGACTCCGGGTCCGGTACGGTTCACCTTATTTATTCCTTTGCCACCGTTTGCTCCATTGGCTCGCTCGCTCATTTCGGTTCCAACATTTTATTCATTCGGTTCACTGGATCATTTGGCACATTTGGAAAAATTTGGGGTTTTATTCATGGAAAAGAAATTTTGAACAGAGAAAGCGAAGTGAACATATATGAAGCAATATTGAAAACAGTGGTTTCGTAATGTTTTTTTAATATAAAAATAAAATTATAATCAAAATACAAGGAGTGCTTTGGAGTAAGGGGTTTTTGCGTTTTATACACGTTTTATGTGTCAGACCACAATCCATACTGAAATCTATCTCCGTACTGTTATTACAACCGTCACCCACTGCAACGCTGTAATGGCGAAACCAATACAATTTTGAACTCTAGTTCCATAGTGCATAGGCCGCGTATCGACTGTCGCTTCGCGTCTGTGTCGACCAAACCGATAACTGAGCAAAAGAATCAAGGAATCAAAGAGCGAACGCGTGCTCTGTGGCTCCGGAATAAATGGAACCGCGGTGCCGATAAGGATTATAAGGAATAAATAAGGTTTTCGTATCCGCGTTCGGCACCTTTGGATCAGTACCTCCGGAGTTACCCGCCGCAAATTTTAGTGAAGTTGGAATAGTCTTATTATTAATCGTTAGTGCCTAAAAAATAACGTAGGGAATTTAAAATATTTTTAGAACCCCGGAGTAAAATAAAATATGTCTAAATAAATCATTTTAAATTGAGCTAATTTCTGAACGCATCGTACAGCCAGCTATCAGTTCAAAATGGAATGTAAAATTATATTTGTATTGCGAGATTTAAAAAATATTTTAAATAGCTACATTTGATCCTTAGGCACAAATGATCAATTTAAACGCCATAATTTCAAAGTCTCGAAAAATAATAATTTTTGTTTCGATCTCGCCATGATTCTTTGTCACTAACGCCTGATTAACACTATGGTATAGTCAAGCACATATCGATGATAATAAACCAGTATAAGCTGAGTTTGCCTTGTATGAAATATACTAAGAACGTCCTGCTTACATTGGTTTTGTTACCATTGATATGCAGTTAACTGTACTATGTATGTCATAAAATAAAGAGGTAAGGTCTACTCTGTGATGCGTAAAAGGCAGGAAACTGATGTTCAGGAGATCAAAATTAATAAGATTCCCAATATTTTAAAGAAAATTATTCAAATCATATTATACTAGCTGACACCCGTGGCTTCGCTCCCGTGTTTTCTTCATACAAACTTCACCACCCTTTTTCTCCCCTTTCAAAAAATGTCTAGGCTACTCAAGGAATATTTCCTCCAAATTTCAAATCTCGAGATCTACCGGTTTAGGATCGAAACACAAAACTGCGATGCGACGTCATATCGCAGAAATCTACGAGCTCGCATGACGCTTCGCAAAAACTTGCGACATTATTCGCGTCGTGCATTCCTGCGTTATATGAATGGTTACCATGGTGACCCGAACTATGGCCAGCAAAACGCCTTGCCGGACGAAATCGCATCACATCGCAAGTTCGCAACGTAGCAATTAGCGTTGCAGTTTTCTGCGTTGCAAAAAAAAAAAAGTTCGCATCGTGCCAATTCGCAGTTTTGGGTTTTTGACCCTTAGGCTGTACGTTCAGTGCGGTGCCTGTTTGTCAGTCAGTCACGGTACTGTTTTATAGATATCAATAGATTACAGAAAGATGAAGATTTAACGTTCTTATCTCAAACGCTTATTAAGCAAAACTGCTGTAATAAGAGTGTTGGAAGAGCAAAATCACCTTACCTCTTTAATTTACGCTATAACGAATACTCTATGTAAAGTACTGGAATCTTTACAAAGTAAACACCAAACCTTTAATGATATACCAATTTAAAATAAACCCTGTACCACAAAACATCCGTTTAACATAAATCACAGACTTGCACCTAAATAAAGCGAAGGTTGGATTACCTAACGAAAGTAACTGGCTCTTTCCTATTTACAAAACTCCTATACCGTGTTCAAAGAGCCAAAACGCCAGTTATTTCCGTCATGTGTTCCCGCCTCACAAAACAATATTACCTACACAAATCATATTTTAGTAAAGAGTTTGCTCTGAATTCAAACGAAATTTACTATTTTCTGTATAAATGCTGACTGGATTTCGTCCGCCCTGAAAGCAATAAGAAATTATATTAATTTTCGATTTTAACATTGTTTATCTGCGTAGTATTTTCAACTATTTTCTATTAACCGTATTAAAATTAAAATAAATAAATAACTTATTTAAGTTTCGTTACATGCAAAAACATAAACATTAAATAAAAAACAGTAAAATGAAAAATAATATGCCTATACAAGACCAAAATGGCTCCTATCCTTAGCATTTATATTTATATCAATAGTACTGGTTTTCGGATGGGTCCCGATAAGGCCACAGGCTGTTACGGTACTAACGATGAGCTAGTAAGTTCTTACTAAATCATATTATTAATCGTGTTCGTATTAATTTGGACACAGGTTGTTCCCGAAATGGAAAGTAGCCATTACTTTCGTCGATTATCTTGTTCATGGACTAAACTTATTTTAAACTATCGCTCTCTTTTACTAATATTAGATACAAGAAAGGGATGGCAACAATTTTAGGTCTGTCAAATTAGTCGGATTCCATACAAGTTTAGTCGTGATCTCGGAACGTGCCCACTAAAATACCAAGAAATGTAACACGTAAACTAATTTGACAGTTCTATAATTATTGCCATCCTTTTCTTGTATCTACTATTAGTAAAAGAGAACGATAGTTTAAAATAGTTTAAATCGTGAAAAAGAGAATCGACTCCATTATCTGTTGTGGCAATAGTCACCTTTAGCAAATAAATTAAAGAACGAAAATTTAACCACAGTGCACAAGAGATATGTCTATGGAAAAATGTATTCAACATTGTATAGAATTAAAACTGTCATTTCGTTTACTCTTTCGTAGACAAAAAACCCTTGTCTACGGTCGTCATGCTACGCCTGCTGAATGTTTTTGCTGGGAACAGCTGTTTTTTAGCGATTTTAGGGTTGATCCCTTCGCAAGTTGTTCGCAATTGTTGAGATGCATTAAAAGAGCCTCCACGAGTGACGATATTTAATTGATCGTCCGGCGCACCCTGGGCAGTCAGCCCCGCTACCAGCCTGCTGACTGGCTAATCTTTTCCCCACAGCATGAGCTGTTATCATAATATAGCTCATGTCGACACGATAGAAGAAAGAAATTGTTCACAATAATGAGTATGTGAACTGAGCCAGCGATGTAGGAGGACGAAAATGTCAGGGAGCTGACAGAGTATAACACAATTAAATCAACTGCAGCAGACATTGTTTGTCGCTGGATGTCCGTTGTAACATGCTGGCAGGTTTTCACGATGTACGAAACCAGTCAAAGTAACACTGTTTAGCTTTTTGTCAGTCTTTCTACACGTGCGGCCTGTGGCCATGTGTCAACTTTACTCAGCGGGCATACAGCGACTTGAGTGTCCAATATAATAATGCACTGAGAGTACTGCTGATGCTGCCGTGGCGGTGCAGTGCGTCAGGGATGTTTGCTGATAATAATATTGATGGTTTCGCCGCCATTACTAGAAAAAGGTGTGCCACCCTGATGACACGTATCCGCAGCAGTTCCAACACTATTCTCAGTGTATTCGCAGATTGGTGGGATTCACCGATGCTGCAGAGATGGATGCAGCTCCACATTGTATTTCAAATTGTATCTGATTTTTCAAGACTATTTACTAACACTAGATATTAAGCAAATTGTTACTAACACTATGGACTTTGTCAGTTTACGCACAGCAAAAACGCATCACACAAATCTAGTTTTATTTGCGTTATTTTCTTATTAAATTGTGAAGAGTCTCATGCAAAGTAATTTTTATTTTTTATTAATTTATTTTATTTATTCCAAAAACTTTTACTATATTACAAATAACAGTTTGGTACATATACCGGCACGAGTCGTGAGCACAAACTTCACCAGCGCAGAAGTTCATTTATAGATGTGTTTGGTGGAATGACAGGAGCGCGGGGTGCCGACGCCGAACATTGCATTTACGCGATTGGTCGACAGTCGATGCTCGTCGTCTATTGGACAATTAGGTGTCATTCGGCTACCGTACACTTTCGGTTCAACTTTATTGGCTCACATTTTCGAATTTAAAACAGTTTATTTTTCTTTTGTTGTAATTAATTAATATTTAGATTTTTGAGTGTTTAATGTTTTGAATTAAAAATTGATTTTTTTTCTTCATCTTCCTTTATTTATTATAAGATTGTTTGAGCTGAAATTTTGTACAATATGGGTATCAAATGAAAGGACTTGATGAGAATACTACTATAATATATTACTACTAATACTACCCAAAATCCTTATAAAACGCTAACGGTGAAATTTAGTGAACAAAGATACTAAATAATTTTGGTCGAAAGTGTACATGCGCGAACTTGCCCCCACTACTGTCCATCTGTGCTCACGACTCATGCCGGCTACTATAATATATTTTGCCAACAAATGAATCTGCATCTGTAACCGAACTACAACACAAAACGCATCACAAAAATCTAGTTTTATTAGCGTTATTTTCTTATTAAATTGTGAAGAATTTCATGCAAAGTAAAATTAATATCAGCAGTATATTACGTGGTTATGTATATCAAGACTTTATATAATAAGCAAAAGACTAATTAATTCAACAAAACTCACTTGTTACTAGTAACGGTGTGCATCAAGTTGATGATGTATCTGGGACAGACGTCTTCATGCATCACTCGAGCGTGGAACAGCAGACCTTGGCAGAGGCAGTACAGGATCTCGACCAGCGGCCAGTGCGCGGGGATCATGCCTTTCTGGTAACCCCATGAGCCTAAGATCTGGAAAAAAATGGTAGATTTAATATGAAAAGGTTTTCATCACTGCTTTTTTGGATTATTCCAGGTTCCGATCGTTTCGACAGAATTTTGGAGCAAAGCTTCTATAACATTGTTGAGCAAACCGAGAAAAAAGGTCACCGCGCTTTCTATCCGCGTTAGCAAATAACATTTAAATCATTTATTTAGCCACACATACACAAAATATACTTATTACATGCAAAGGTAACAGGACAAATTAATGAGAACACAACATGTATACAACATAATATGTGTGGCAAGGGATCCCAAGGGGGCTCAGTTTTTGCTGTGCATGTAGGTATGCACAGCAATACGTAGAAGTTTCGCCTTTTTCGGGCGCCACCCGTTTTGTTTTATCGATTTTCTAACTAGTTTCGGGTTATAACTAACGCCGTGATATAAGTTCACCAAACGAAAAGAAATACATTACTTCAAACATTTCTGGTTCTATGGGTGCGTTTAGAGACCCAATCATAACGTGCTTACATGGAAAATCAGCGTGTAATTTACTACGCGACGGACTCGTAAGGGTTGCTATTATGCACGTAGTCGGGTCCGGCACATTCGGTTCGGCAATTTTTATTGGACAACACCTACATAATAATAAGTCCGGTTTTCATTCGGCTCACCCGATCGGCAAAACCGCCTGCAACCACCCGGGTCCATTCAAGCTCTGGGGCCATATCATGAAGTGTTAGAACCGTCATTTTTTCGTTGCGAGAGAGAGACAGAGATATACAAGACGTATACCGAAATCCCTTTTTACAGCAAAACAATTATTGTTTTATCCCTTCATAATACGGTACCTGTTCGGCTGTGCCGAACGAAGTGTGTGCGGGCAGCAGAGCGGGCTTTTTGGCGATCATTCATACATATTCTACCGTCCGGCTTTGCCGATCAATGCCGGTCTGTATATAGCAACCCTAAGGGTAGATTCTAGCCGGACTTGTTTCCCGGCCCGGACCGGTAGGTGCGTGGATAGTACATTTTGTTTGATGTTCTAGACGTTCCGGGTAGAATCTACCAGGCCCGGGGCTAAAAAGAAGCCTCGTCCATGTAAATACTACACAATAGTTACCTGTAACGCAGAAGTAACAGGGGCCAACGCGATGGGTGTGGAGGGCGCCGCTCTGAACGCGAGCCCCGCGAGGAAGCCGGCGGGCAACGCGTACATCGCGCTGTCCTTGCCGTGAGCTCGACATAGTAGACACACTACTAACTGAGAAAAGATTAGCAACAATAATGATTTGGTATAGGAAGGTTCAGTTATTTTTTTCAAAGTTAAATACACCACTATATCACACCTCGGACACTCAATACAATATAAACGCTAGCACCACCTACATACACAAGATTACGTCTTATACGAACACACGTGTAAGTTAGGGATGCTCGCCGCTCGTAATACCGACTGGGTTCCTAGCGCTTTTCAGAGTGGCGTGTTTGTATAGCGACTGGCGATTGACATCCATAGCAATCTTGCAGTCCAATTGCCAGCAAACTGTGGACGGGTGCGGGTGAGGAATCTTGAATTGGCGGGGGGCGGTGAGTGGCCGTACTATACGTTAGTACAGTCGACTGCATGACAGTGGTAGCACTTCAATTCGAAAATCGCCCTTACTGCTTACGAAATAAAGATGCTGCTAATGTCAAAGTATTACCACCGACGTGCGGTCGACCGTACTATTAGATATTCTGTGACTATATTGCCTAAATCTTTAAGGCCGTGGCCTCCACGACAGCGGCGGGCGGGGCGAGAGCGGCGGAGAGCGCCGCTCGTCACCACTCTCTGGGCCGCGCCGCTCCCACTGTCGTCCAGGACGGCATGGTGCCGTTGGTGATTTATTTAAGCCTAAGGGAAGACTTTCTATACCATACAAAATGGAGACCTAATCGATCATGTTTATTGATTTGTTTCACGATATCCGTGTTGACCCAATAGTAAAAGTTGTACAGAATTATGAACAGAGCCTGCCCTCAAAGTTTTATGATAAATTAAATTTAAAGAGCCTTTTACAGAAATTGAGAAGAATTTCTTGTTAAGAATTTAGTTGCACTATTCTATTCTTATACGTGTAATATACTGTGCCGCTGTTAAGTGAGAAACAGGTGGCTGCGCAGTAGTCAATTTTGCAACCAAATCAGTAGCGCGCATGCGCGATTATGGCGGCAAGACTGACAGGTTGTTCATTCGAGTGGCAAGATGGCGGGGAACCGCATGTTCTCGCTGTATCAGTCGTTAATAGTTAATGTTCGATGCATCCTTATGTCCTGCTCACACTTATTACGCTACTGTACCTGCGCAGCCCTACGCAAAGCCTGATATCAGAGCGACATTGTTATATTACGCGTACTGTAACTGGCAAGGAACTCCATATTTTATGACAAGAAAAATATTTTCAAAACTTACCCTATAAATACCGATGTATCCTCCAAAGAACAGTCCTAACTTTAAGTGTGATAGTTTCAACGATCTCAAAGCTTTGGCAGGCGTCAATATTTTTGGTATTATCGTCCTTAGCATTGTCATTGCGCAGCCGACACCGAAGAGTTGCGCTGTACCCTGAAATTTAAAAAGAAAAGTAAAAAAAAGTAAAAGAGAAACTAAACTATTATGTATTGTTGTGATATTTTTTGTGTGCAATAAAGAATAAGAATAAGAATAAGAGTAAGAGAAAGTAAAGAAAAGTATAGAAAGCACTCGCAACACGAAAGATCGAATCCTACAAATATGACAGAAATTGTAGTAAATATTACACATCAAAAAGAAAGAGGTAATAGGCTAACGTAGGTTTCACATAGCGTTGTCTCTGTCACTCATACCTGTGTGACAGAGATGACGCTAGCTAGCCGAGTATTCCTTTCAAAAACTCGATGTGTAATATTTAATGCCGGGTCACAGATAATATAATACTATGCCGGGTATTTTACTTGGATACTCCTTTCAACATAATGAGATTACTGGTTATGGTTCCGTCAATCAAACATGGTGACTGTGGGTACAGTCGACTGAATGACAGTGGTCCCACTTGAATTTGAAAACCGCCCTCACTGCTTATGAAATAAATGCGTTGTCAATGTCAAACTGTTACCACTGACGTGTCGACCGTACCAGTCCTCGCTGTTTATTGTTTTGGCTTGTTTTTAAGAAGGTCAACGTTCAGTATGGCCTACACTGCACTGCGAGTTTTATCTGTAACACACGGAATCATATGCAGGTGCCCGCACTGGTGATTTAAAATCGCGGCGGTAGGTGAGACTCAGTGCGCGGATAAAAACAGCGCGAAAAAATCGCGCGAATAAAAATCGCTGTACGGGCTTAGCCTCATTGATGTTTACAGTATGTTGCTTCACGCAGCAATTGCCAAAGTTCTGTTCCAGAGCTCTCAATAACAAAAACCGGGTCTAAATAATGGTTTAATTTTCGACTATTCATTTGTACAGGCCGATGATTATACAACTCAATACCAAAAACAAAACAATACCAAAAATCGGGTCTAAATAATAGTTTCCAGTCTCCACTATTTATATGTACACACGGCTACACATCAAGCTGTACATTTCCAGTATAAGCTGACCTCGCATTGTATAGGTTTTCTTTGAAACGCGAGGTCAGCTTATACTGGAAATGTACAGCTTGATGTGTAGCCGTGTGTACAACCAAGAAACTCGATTCAGTGTTTCATGCAGTTCCATATAATATAAGGACAGCCATTCAATTTAACCTTACCTTTAAAACATAATTCATGCACGGTCCCTTGTGTGGGCAGGCAGGACTTCTGCCGTTAATGCCTGTCACTGGTTCACCAACTTCTTTGGATACCCGAGGAGGTGTGAAGAACCTTTAACCAAAATTAATGCAACATTTACATTAGGCGTTGTAACGCCAGGTGGACCGACGACCTGAAGAATGTGGCTGGTGGGGACTGGATGCGGAAGGCAGAGGACCGAGTGTTATGGCGCAACTTGGGAGAGGCATATGCCAACTGTGGACTGCGATGTTAAACTCAGGCTGAGTTGATTGAGACGTAACGCAATGGTAAAATTTTTGCTGATTGTATGTGGTATTACTATTAATTTGTATCCAAAAAAATTAACTTAAATGGTTGTCTTGATGTCCAACTTCTACGGACTCTATGCTCTCCAAATCTTACAAAAAACAAGTACTTTACGTAACATTTACCCATGCAAGTCGGCAAAGAAAATGTGTTTAAAAGAATCAAAACTGATCCAAGTTGTGTGTGGATTAGATCCTTTTTGCTAAAGTTGACTACAACGCTGTTGTAGCTAAAGTTGAATAGGTAGTAAAAGGAATTTCATACAATTTGCGTTCTCGATAGCTCAAAAAGACGTTTGACATTTCAAAAACGTCCAGTCGATCCACGCCTGTAGACATAAGTCATTTCGTAATATACCGCAATTATGACCTTTATTTTATTATTTTTAACGCATTTACGCATGCGAAGCGAAATCTAACGATTTAAATTGTGGAAAGACAAAATCGCTCACGAGCAGGATTCGAGCCAGGAGTCGCAGGTTCGAATCCTGCTCGTAAGCGTAAGCGATTTTTTCTTTATTATTATTCCCTTTATTATTTTAAACAAACTTATAATTTACATTTTTAAATATTAAATAAATAAAAAACATTTAAAAATATACAAAAAAAATAGTAGCCCACCGGCATCCGGAACAGGGTCCAAGCTACCGGTGGTCAGGGCCCCAGAGAAAGGAACCTCCTCACTATGCGTGCCGTTTCAAGGAGTACTGCCTTCTGCATCTGGCCCTTGATCCAGCCGCCCAACGAGAGCCTCCTTAGATGTTGGTCGAGGCTCTTGGCGGGCCATTGGTCGTGATGACTATCGGTACAATGACTGCTGAGTCCACATCCCACATGTCGACATTATTATTATTATTATTTAATTATTTATGCACAACTGGGTACAAATGCGGTCTTAACGCCGTAGTCGTTCTCTACCAGACAACCTCTTCTCTTCTTTCAACAATTCAAATCGTTATGACCTTTATTAAATTTTTAAACATCAAACTAGTTTGTGGTATTCTGGAGTCAACTACGTGGGACACTCAGAAAGTTTTGCGAAACTAAAAAAAATTGTTCTATACGTACATATATTTTTATCAAATCTTTTCAAAGTACTTTCCACCAGCCTCTATACAAAGATTCATGCGCCTAAACCAGTTTTCAAAACACTTTTTCCAGTCCGCCGCAGACACCTCGTTTACAGCCTGCTCGAACGCAGCCAGCGCATCTTCCGGCGACGAAAATTGTATCCCTTTGAGCTGATTTTTTATTTTTGGGAATAAAAAGAAGTCACACGGTGCTAGATCAGGGCTGTAAGGAGGGTGACCCAGGAGTTTGACTGGCGTGCTGTCCAGGAAGTCCCTCGTTTTGAGTGCGGTGTGCGCAGGTGCATTGTCGTGGTGGAGCAGTAGCCCGCGGAGCCCTGTGTTTGGTCGCTTGTTGCTTATAACAGAGAAAAATTCTGGCAAACATTTGGTAGTATACCATTCGGCATTAATGCTTCTTTGATCCCGTAAGGGAATTGATACCAAGTGGCCAGTCAAATTAAAAAAGCTAGCGATCAAAATCTTACCCCCGCTTCTAGATCGCTTCACTTTGGTAGGCGTTGGCTCATTTTGAAACACCCAAACAGTCGACTGGCGCTTGGTTTCTGGGTCGTATTGATAAATCCAGGACTCATCACCTGTAACGATGTCGTAAACACGCCGAGACGAGCCTGCTTCAAATTTGTTAAGCATATCACGGCACCATTCCACCCGGGCCTGCTTCTGAGCATCGGTGAGGTTGTGCGGCACCCAGCGTGATACTATCCTCCTCACGCGAAGATGGCTGTGTAGAATCTCGTGAACGCTTCCCGATCCAATCTTCAATATGTGTTGAATCTCCTGATATGTAATTCGCCTATTGTCTTGGATTAAATTTTTCACTGCTAGCACGTTTTCTTCGGTAACAGCCGTCAAAGGGCGACCGCTTCTTTCGTCATCCCCCAAAGTTGGTCGACCGCGCTTGAATTCGTTATACCAACGATACACGGTTGCCTTGGAAGGGCCTTCATCCATGAATGCCATTTGAAGTCTATCGTACGATTCATCCGGTTTCAGGCGACACTTGAAATCGTATAAAATCATAGCTCTAAAATGTTCCCGGCGCAGATCCATATTTCAGTGAGACACAATATTTTGAATTAACTCGCAAAAAATGTGGAGGGAAATTTTGAAATTGGAACTTACTTATTTTTACTTATAAATAATCATATTTTCGAAAAACATTATAACTGGCCAGTCTCCCATATATAAAAACTTTTTTTCGCAATACTTTCTGAGGGGCCTGGTATAAGGCGCCGAATAGACGAGGTTTTTTTTTGAGCGATCGAGAACGCCAATTGTAAAATCCCTTTTGATGCCTCTTCAAATAAAATACCGGGAGTAATAATGGTTCTAAGCACATTGAAACAACCTTTTAACCTATACTTATAAGTAGAATAAAATTTCAATTGCAAATTTTTTACCTACCGAATTACCAGCACCAAGATAATTATGAATAGCAATAAGCTAATTTAATTATTTTGTACAATTAAAACTGAATTTTATACATACCAAAACAAAGGCGTTCGGCTGTCGTTGTCTCTGTCTAGTCGCATAAGATAGAAGAATACGGCGCTACCCAGCATGAAGATTAAGGTTTCCTTTCCCGGAGACCGCCGGAGCCAGCCTTTCATTTCTAATGTCCGTACCCAATACTCGAACACCTAGAAAGAAAATTGGTAACTCTTTAACTTCCTCATAAGAAAGGCCTTTGTGCTGAACTTGACAGAGTCATCAACTCAGCCTATCGCAATCCACTGCTGGAGATAGGCCTCAACCAAGCTGCGCCACAATCCTCGGTCCTCTGCTTTCCGCATCCAGTCCACCACAGCTACCTTCTTCAGGTTGTTGGCCTTGACAAATTACGTTAGCTAGCGTCTAACATAGCAAGTCCAGATTTATTAACTCAGCCTATCGCAATCCACTGCTGGACATAGGCCTTTTCCAAGCTGCACCACAAGACTTGGTCCTCTGCCTTCCGCATCCAGTCCACCACAGCTACCTTCTTCAGGTCATTGGACTTGACAGATTACATCAGCTAGCGTCTAGCGTCGCAAGCCCATTAGGGATAAAAATAAATATATAAATCTCCACATGTTGCACTATTGGGGTGAAATAACTTCAAGCAGAAGCATTGCCAATATAGTAGCAGGGGTTACAAAATGTTATAGTCTTACGATGAAGGATCAATTATAAGTCTATCTTACAAATTCATTTTTTAAGGAGTTATTTTCCCAATGTTAAGATTAGCCACCAGTTTCTGGTTTCTGCTTAATTGTATCTATTGTCAAACCTTATATCTTAATAAACATGCTGAAATTTGAATCACTTATTTCCCGAAAAGGGGTAATTGTACTCATAATTATGAACAACTTTTACTATGGAACCAACCCTGGAATCGCGAAAAAAAATCAGATCAGATGGTCCCTACATTTGTGTTCACTTAAATCGATAAAATGTAGGGACCACTGATTTTTTTTCGCGATTTCAGGGTTGGTCCCATAGTAAAAGTTGTTCATAATAATGAGTACAATTACCCATTTACGGGAAATAAGCGATTCAAATTTATAATTCTTCTGTACGTGTATTTGTCATCCAACTCCTCCTAAACGGCTGGACCGATTTGGATGAAATTT
The DNA here is from genome assembly GCA_949699075.1 of Asteroscopus sphinx. Taxonomy (NCBI): domain Eukaryota; kingdom Metazoa; phylum Arthropoda; class Insecta; order Lepidoptera; family Noctuidae; genus Asteroscopus; species Asteroscopus sphinx. The sequence goes on from OX453013.1 coordinate 23,572,086, forward strand.
TGTATATATTTCTACGGGTATAGTTTGAAAACACAATTGGACCCGGTAGGTGGCGCTGCTGTCGGTATGTCACTGATCTACTCCTAAACGGCAAGGACGATTTTAATACGTGGCGCTGCTTTTCCGGGCAGGACGACGTCTGGCTGGTCCGCTAGTTAACTAATGTAATTGTTTGACCAACCACATCACTTGTTATGAGATTTAATTATTTTCATAAACCCGGTCTCTAAGAATCTCTACTTTTTACCTAACAATTTTATTGTGTTAAATCTTAAATCCATATGATGCTAGATATTCCGTGTTTCCCGCGAAGTATCCACTATACTTCGCGGGAAACACGGAATATTTTCAAGGCTCGAATGAATAGGTTTTTTGCTGGGCAAGCGTGTACCATCGTCAACCGCACCATCGCTTAACATCAGGTGAGGTGGTAGTCAAACGCAAGCCCATTAAGAATCAAACATAATAATTTTAAAAATAAATATTTCAAGGACAACGGGCCGTGAAGTGGATTTATTACCATATCACTTCAATCTACAATCAAGAATAGCTTTGTTTGTGTCAGATTCTGTAATCGTTAGAAAATTCAGTTATCTTTAAATCCTAAATCCAAGGCGATTTGTTAGTATTGCAGAGTACCTAATAAAGATATTCTTTCTCGCTGTTTTCTTTTAATTTAAATTCAACTGAAAAGGAAAATATACCTATCTATTTGTGAGAAAAAAGGGTAATCGATTTTTTCCAATTTGTTTCTATCTCTGAAAACACCGAATCATTAATTGTTTTTAATACTTCCTGATACATATCAAGAATATCAACTTTAAACTTACCAGATTTACAAATAAGTTAACCACCATAACTCTTCTGTATGGAGGCTCGAAGTACACAGCAAGTCCACTGACCGTGCATGGTAGTAGCACCGTTGTATAGTATGAGAACTCACTGAAGAATAATTTCCTGGAAACAAAATCAAAGTTACTTCTCTACTCACTACACAACATGGAAGTGGTCTAAATCAAGCAGTTGCTATAATAGGCAGAGTTGGTTGATGCAGTACAGATAAGCCATTTCGCCTCAGCACACACCAGTGGGGTGCTCAGCTTGGGCCACGCAGTGCCGTGACCTTATCACTGCAATAGGCGGCAGCGATCTCTCGCTTCCGGCCGTATTTCTATCCATGGTCATGAAGGCGTCGTCTCTTTCTGCGAGGTGATGCTCGCAAATAAGGCGACGAAGAGGGTTCGAGAGGCCACGACTTCTCTTCCTATAAGTAGGAGACGAACTGGGCGCCGTAGGAGGGCGTATGCCAACCTCTAGCCACCCTAGGAGCAAGCCTGAGGACGGTGGACTTCGGGTAGTCCGCCGAGGATTGAGGATTTTTCCCACGGAAAAAAGGCAATTTCGCCTTCTTCTGTGCTTATACTATATAGATTTGTTGGAAATTCAACCAATTTTCGACTAGATATAATGCACTCCTTTTCTTAACATAGTCATAAATGATAATATTGTAAATATATCGCAAAAATCCCAGTACTTACATAGTATTCTTTTCTCCAAAATTAATTATAATTTTTGAGTGGTTTTCATAAATGGTTATGTGTTCTACTGAACAAAAAATATACTTGAAGAAGAAGAGCTATCTAAGTTTTATTTGTATAAAACCCCGTGAATGTAGGAAAGAATTCATTCAAACTTCTAAGACTCTTTATGGTTCTACATGTAATCAGTTCCGAATGGTTCTACATGTAATCAGTTCCGAATGGTTCTACATGTAATCAGTTCCGAAAAATAAAATCATAATTTAATACAAGCATCTTCTAACTTCATTTTCTTAACGACTTTATTTGTATACTATTGCCATTTATTAAATTTTCAGTAAAAATAGAAACTGCATTTTTTTTTCTTTTTGCGTCCCTTTAAATCATTATGGTATTAATTAAGTGCGAGTCGGACTCACGCAGTAAGGGTTCCATACCACCCATCGATCTGATACCCCATAGAAACTGATTTAATTTACGATAGTTCATCAAAAGGCATCAACGCACCATGGGCGAAATATGAATTTTTATATCTCTTTCATACGCAGGTACCACCACATATGTCTATGTGGACGGACGGACAGACAGACATACAGACGGACGTACGGACGGACGGCGTAGCGAGAGTAATAGGGTCCCGTTTGGCACCTTAATCACTTAAATTAATCCTGTACTACACTAGATTACCTAAAAATGCCATGGTGGCAGTTACAATGTGACATTGATGAAAGTAAGCACTATTTATTAGCTTATGTACACACACAGAAATTATAATAATGTTCCCCCAGCCTGATTTCAGTCTCGGTGGCCAATCTCAATGTGCACTCTCTATTGTTCCAATCTCATAATCCATGGGACAGCAATCGACACGACTGGAGAAAGATCAGGCGCAGGACTGACGGCTTTACGTGACCTCCAAGGCAGGAGGGGTTCTCGATGTGTGACGAAATTTTCACCCATCCTCAGACTGACTGCGGCTTGCACAGCTTAACCTCGCAGGTTGCATACAATCTGCCCAGATGTTATTTAGCCACGAGTCCCTCAACTGATAAAATCTTATTAAATACACATAGGAATGAAGAGTACAAAAGCACTGATGTTTCTTTAAAAAAAATCTTTCAGCACTCATCATCATCATCATCATTTCAGCCGAAAGACGTCCACTGCTGGACATAGGCCTCCCCAGACCATCGCCACAACGAACGGTCCTGCGCCTTCCGCATCCAGCGGATACCCGCGACCTTCACCAGGTCGTCGGTCCACCTTGTGGGGGGCTACCCACGCTGCGCCTTCCAGTACGCGGTCGCCACTCCAGAACTTTACTGCCCCATCGGCCATTCGTTCTGCAAGCAATGTGCCCTGCCCACTGCCACTTAAGTTTGGCAATTCTTCGGGCTATGTCGGTTACTTTCATTCTCCTGCGAATCAGCACTCACAAGAGGAAAATTACACATACAGTGTAAACTCCATATAACATCACTCAATTTAACGACAAACTCCCTAAAGCGTCGAAATCACTTGGCTTTGGTTGGTTTAGCTTGTCTCCCATACAAAGCTACACTTTATATAGCATTTCATTCACTCTCAATAAGACAATAATTAAGTTATAAAAAGTATATTTTTAGCTTTATTATTATATTTATCTTTGTTGCTTTATTATTCCAGCCTGTAATAAAATAGACTGTCGGCATCATGCATACCGAATTTAATAAGAAATTCGTTTTGTTGTTTACAAATTGGGATTGCTTGCACATGTACTGTTATTAACCATGGCTAATAAGTAGGAGTCATGGATTATCTATACGTTATCATATTCTGAGTTGCTCACAAACTTTCAAATTGTAAACATGGCTAGTGAAAGAAAATCCTCTATCTTCATTTAACAACAACTTTCTATAACACCATAAAATGCACAGACCCTTCAGTGTCGTTATTATATAGAGTTTACACTGTGTTTATTTTCCTTTCAGAGGAAATTTATTTTCAGGGGACAGTAATAATCTGACAAGGAAAGAACATTATTTACCTGAATATGCAGTTTAATGTGACAAATGAACTTCCCACAGTTAGCCCAAATATGCCAGATTTCAAATATAACTTGAATTGTTCCAGCATTTCCTTTTTCCCTAACTTTTTCCCTCTCATTAATATTTGAATCTGAAAAAAGAAATAAAAATAATGATATGGGAATTTTATACATCCTACTATATCCTACTAATATTATAAATGTGAAGTTGTTTGGATGTTTCTTACTAAATCACGCTGTAGGGGCTGAACATATTTGGATGAAATTTGGCATACAGATGGAACATAACCCGAATCCTACTAATATTATAAATGTGAAGTTGTTTGGATGTTTGTTACTCAATCATGCTGTAAGGGCTGAACGTATTTGGATGAAATTTGGCATACAGATAGAATATAACCCAAATAAACATAAAGGCTACCTTTTATCCTGGGAAGATGAACAGTTCCCGAGGGATGCACAATAACATATTTTTGCAATAAACCAAATTATATGCAGCCAAAGCTGCAGGCAGTCTAGTTATAAATAAAAAAACCGGCCAAGAGCATGTCGGGCCATGCTCAGTATTATAGGGTTCCTTAAGTTGGTGTTACAAACAAATCAAATCGAATATTAATCACGGCTATTTTAGTTTTTGCAATAGACGGCAGCATTGGCGACTCAGAGGGTGATGTCAGTAGCCGCTAGATGGCGCTATACAGTGCCAAATGTAATAGACGGCACTTGACGGCAGCATTGGCGACCCAGAGAGTGTTGTTAGACGCCGCTAGATGGCGCCAAATTTAAGAAGTGTGTCATCAACATAACACAAAGTTACTTTTTGTGATTTTTTCAAATAGAAAGTAGCTAAAGGAGCATTATTTGCTATGATCATTTTTCTCTAAGGTCAATGACCTTTGAACTAGGACGTTTTAAATATTTTTCAGTTTTCTCTCTACAACTCAAAAATTTATAATCACAATATGCTCGAAATAATTTTAAAAGAGTGTTTTTAGAAAGGTCTATCAATGTGGAAGATTATAAGTTTCTACGTTGCATAGTTTAGAAATAGCAGGGGGGGGGGACACATTGCAAGCCACTTTGGCAGGCTATATTTCGCAGATGGTAATGTTTCATACATCACTTTTTTATCAGATGTACTGATAAAAAAGTGATGTATGAAACATTACCTTCATTTTAGTAGACCTATTCAATGATACCCCACACGAGGGGGTGCAGCGAAAAAAAAAATGTCATCCCCATTTCACATGTATGGCCACCCCTAAAATACGTAATCATGATTTTTTTATTCTTTTAAAATTGAGATCTATATCTATACAATTTTTTAACAAAATTTCATTTACTTATGTTTATAACTGTAGAAGTTATTAAGCTGTAAAGGATTAGGACAGACGGACAGATGGACGGACATGACGAAACTATAAGGGTTCCTTGTAGGACTACGGAACCCTAAAAATGACATGAACCAATGCGAGCTTAACTCAAAAATGAGTTTTCCGAGTGCTAGAGTGAATGTAGAAAAGTATAGTACTTTGAGTCAAAATATTTTTAACACACATCCTTACAATATTTAAGGTAGTAAATCATTTCAATATAGTACTTTTAATGCTAGCTTTAATATTCATGAAATAGTCAAAACAAGTTTAATTGATATTTTACTATTATATGAGAATTAGTTATTTGAATATTATATTCAGTTAATAGGATCAGTTAGTTAATTAAATATAAGCCCTATAAAACGTTTTTTTTGTTATGTGACTTATGATATCCCAATGCATTAAGAAAATATTATAAAATAAAAATAAAATTCCAAACTAAATAAAATATTGTATTATCATTAAGAACTACATATGTATGTAAAATTTCAACCTGTTCAGATAACTGGAACTGGCTCATTTACTTGCAAGATTTGTAGCAGATGGTCATAGAGTAAAAAAAAAGATTTAAAACAATCCTAAAACAGCAACAACCTAAGGCCAGGATTGTGTGGCAAATAATATTAAAATTTAGATTTCCTAAAAGTATACATGACATTTGAGGAGTGCCTTTTCAAAAGTGGATATTTCCTAAAGACCATAAGGTGGAAATTTACAGCTTAACTATTTATATAATGCTTATATATTTTGTTCCTTTTAAAAAGACCCGTTACGGTCATTTGTGAACAGCCACTTTTGAAAACACACTTCTCATTTTGACACTATCTACATAAAAGCTGCTATATAAATGATGTCAAGAATAGACTTAGCAGCTTTTACATATATTGTGTTATAATATACTACTATTATTTACCAACTTGTTTGGCAAAGGGCAAAGGCTAATAACTGGATAAATAGTCATAGATTATTCTAAAGACATCTCAATGCTAAAAGTACGTAAAAACTTCTTGTTAAAAAAATACACTATACTGTGAATGTTTAGAGCTGCCTTAGATTATTCAAGCTGGGTTGCTTTAATACTCACAAGGTACACCATAGCATAAAATTTGTAAGCGCCTTTGATACAACCTATCAGCATAGTTGTCGTGGCATCAGAACATCGGTGAGTCCAGGGATGAATAAGTTCATGGCATGGACAATCACTGCACGCCTTTTCGAACCAAAATTTACTGGCTTCAACCATTTTTTCAAGTACAATTTAACACGTCCAGATTCCTTATTGCACTGTCTTATTAAAAAAAAAGGAATAGATATTTGGAAGACGCTTAAGCTCATACACTGACGCAGTTCACATAAAGATATTGATGTTGTTGAATAAAGAAGTCCTAAACTAACCGGTATCTCAGATAGTTCTGATACCCAGATGTTGTGTATAACCTGCGTATCGTAAAATAATTAACGTGTTGTGTTTTATTTTACTACAATAAAAAAAACTCCCTTTGCTCCCACCCAACTGTCAAACTTGTCAAAGTCAAATCATCAAATCAAATGTCAATGTCATTTTTAAGGGTCGCGTGGTAAATGTCATGTCGCTGGGGTCGCGTTCACTTTTATCGCCCGACATCGTCGGACGGGGACGTCGGCGCGGCGTCGGAAGGGGCTCGCCTGCCAGTGGCGCCGGAGCCGGAGGAGACTAAACGTAGTTGTTATATTCTCTTTGCCGGGACCTGCCTGCCGGGGATAGTTGGGCGAATACGGTAGTTTTTCCCACGCCCACGGCAAGGGTCGGTAGAAGAACACCGTGGTGGTTTTTAGTCGGTAAGAGTCCGACACTGGCTCCGCCTTCCCCAGGCAGAGTGCGTCCATGAGGAATTTCCCCACAAAAAAAAACAGATGTTTCAAATCATATGCGACTACTGTAAGGCTCACTTCTTTTGTGTCTTACTTTGTAAAGTTAATAACTCCCTTGTTCTTGCTCTTGACCAAACAACATTTAAATACCCACTTTATGGATAAAGCAAGCAATTAAGGCGAAGCAGTTAAACAAGTAGCAAGAAAGCTGAATTCAAGTTAGTTGAATTGTACTTCTACATGGGCTCGAAGAAATTTTACGATATTCACCTTAAGGAGGTAATATGATAGTAGATAATCCAAAATGATGAATGATAAATGATAATGATTATGATTAATCTAAAGTAAAACCATAGAAGGAATAATAATGTTCCAGACCAAAGTCTGAAATAAATGTAAGTACCTACCTTATTCAGAAGAGAGCGCAAGGTCAAATAATAAATCAGAAAAACTATTTCCTCTGGCAGTCCTTGGGTAATTCTCCAAAACTCTTAATTGTTGCCTCATTTCCATGGCCGCTGTTTGTTGGATAGAAGAAAAAAAAATATGGGAGGGGTGTTACTAAAATCTTTCAAAAAAAAGTTATGGGGTTCGAAAGTTTTGGTCAGACATGGAAATTAGGAAGGTTTCAAGGAAATTATATTTCTATTGCAAGGAAATTAGAAATACGTCTTGAAAATTAAGAATATTATACTATCTAGTATGATAGATTAATTCAAAAATACAAATAAATCAACATTACAAAATATAATAGAACGTTTCATAGTGACAGATATTATGGAAACAAATTGACATAAAACGTACCATAAACTAGGATCGTGGCTTACATGGGGTGCTCGCCAGAAAATCTCCATGTGCCTGATGGCTGCTTGTCCTTCTGGACACGTCTGGAGGGAACGGCGGTTGTTTGGCCGGTGCATCCTGGGCACGGGCAATAAAATTCTTTCGAGGGATTAACCTTCGGGGGATTTTATTGCCTGTGGCGAATATTCTGGCGCGGGAGGGGCCCGTTCTGGGCTAGGAGGGAGTTGCTCCTGGTGTCCCTCTGTTGCCAACAAAAGCCTCAGTGGAGGAGCAGGGGCGGGCCCGGTGTGCACTCACCCTGCCACTGGGCAGGCAGCGGGGGTACTGTCTTTCCCTGCCCCCGTTGATCTCGTAACCCCAGGAGTGCCCGCTGAGTAGTGTTCTCGCGCCTCTTGGGACCGAGGGTCTTGGCTTCACCGCCCGGACGGCGAGGAAGAAAACCTCTATAAAAAATTACGGGAGGTAGGGCCTGCGAGCAGCAGACTTGGGGTAGTCTGCTGCCCGACCAGCAACTGGCGTAGCTGGCACAGCCGGTGTAGTTGGTGCAGCTGGTAAAGGCCCATGAGGTGAGGTGGCGTGCAGTATTCCGTGTGCGCCGTCTAGGAGGGTGCGGCCAACGTTACGCCGCACGGGTTCGCCTTATGGCGGACCAGGACCTGTCGGGGGTGGTTGTGTGAATACTCACGGGTTCCCACGCCCCCGGCTAAGGTAGTTGAAGGAACACCGTGGTGGTTTTAGTCGGTAAGAGTCCGACACTGGCTCCGCCTACCCCGGGCGGAGTGCGTCCATGAGGATTTCACCAAAGCAAAAAAAAAAAAAAAGGGTCGTGGCTTACATTATAAAAAACTACAAAGAGCTAGGCTCTTGCCGGTGGAGCATTTCCCAACTTTCTGTGAATTCCGCCGATTTCCGCCTCCTTTTTAATTATTTTTTTATGAGATATATATATAGGTCCAAAGATAGATAGTACCAAAGAAATTAGATTTAAGTGAACAAAACATAGCATAATAGCAAACGAACTATTTATTGGATACATGAATGGCCTAAATTAAGGATATTACCCTACACAACAATGCTTATTCAAAAAAAATAGTTGTGAAAAAGCAACCATAAGCTAAGAAACAACGACCACAGAAATTGTGAATTCCTTGAACCAAAGTCCAAGGAGGCACGTAATTACGTGAATAGCGCGAAATTGAACAGAGATCACAGACCAAGTAGAGATGCTACATGTAATCGTTCATATATATTACAGTACTCTGTGATGTAATCTATGGGCACAGACAGCGTTGTCGCTGGGCACAGAATATCTAATAGTACTAACGTACTATGGGGCTATTCACAGAGAAAATAATCACTACGTTACAGGGCTATTGCGGTGAAATAGACCAGTCGAATCATATAACCACTACATTTAAAATACCTACATGCGGTCTAACGGACAGCATGTACTTTAAAATGTTGTGGTTCATGTAGTGGTTCACAAGGGCTGAACGAACAACCCAAGAAAATTATATTTTTCACATGGATAAGTATCAAATGCTATTTAATTCTTTAGGTACTCCTAGTTATGTTATTAAATTAAATGTAATTATTTAATAACTTTGTATGCATTGAACATGAAATAGCAAAAAAAAACATCTAAAAAATATTTCTGATAATAATATAGTTAAATTTAAATGTAATAAATTTTGTGAAGTGGAAACGGAAAGGAAAGTTTTGTGAAAGGAAATTAGAATTTGAATGTTCGCATGACCTAATCTTTGTTTTTTTTTTATTAAATATCATAAAAAATAGGCACGGAGAACATGATAACGTTAAAAAGTAGTACTCGCCTACCTGGACATGAAAAAAACATGATTTTGGCATGAATTACCCCTTTATCCACACACAACGGGTCTTGAACGGCTGCTTTCAGAACACATGTTTGCTGGATAGAATAAAAGCATTTTATGCCTTGCAGTCGCTTTTAGGCTCCACAAGTACCTATGGAGCACTGTATATGTGTGACGCCACATGGCATTATCACGACAGTGACGGCAGCCCTATGAAGAAGACGCCACCTTGATAATCGACACAAATATTTGTGTGATGAACATAAGTGTTTGTGTTGGTGGATGTTTCTTATGTATTATAAGTATGTATTTACGAAAAAAAAAGTATATAAGTATTATATCCATTGTCTAGTACCCAAAACACAAGCTCGGCTTAGGCTTTGGGACTAGATGGTGCCGTGTAAATATGTCCCAAAAATATTTATTTATTATAAGACACTGCCCTGGGAAGAAGCTGACTTCTACCTTACCACGCATTTTGATCTTTCCATAACTTCAGTAAAAAAGTTTCTAAAATAGGAATACTTACTAAGAAAATTGCTTGATAGGGTGTGAAATAAGTAATAGACCCTTTTCCACACAACCAGAACATAGTACGAAATGCATCTGTACAGCTACTTGTCCACGGGTGAAGAAGTTGTTGGCACGAACATTGAGTAATATCATTATTATACACCATAAGCTTACTGACTTCAACCATTATCACTATCACCAAAAAATAAACAAGTACACGAACAAGAAAAGTAATATTTTACACTAGTCCCCAATACATTCCGTTTTGTTGTGACTTAAATGGATGCTCAATCAGTTCAGCGTTGTTTCGTGTCAAAAGAACAAAGTTAATTTGAAATTTTAATTTAAAATAATGTAGACAGGCAATAACAATAGCATACAATTAAAATTTTGTAAATTTAGCATTACATTACCATCTGTATATGTATGAATAAATAACCACACGTTTTACATAATTAAATATACCTACGCTTTAATAAAGTTGTATTTACTAAGGTAAGTTGTATTTATAATTTATAAAAAAATATATAGTAAGGGTTAGACGTGGGCGCCGCGCCGCCGGCGCGACGCCGCCGCCAAGTCTGCCCGGCACGCCGCCGCCGCCGCCGCCAACTGTCCGCGGCGTGTGCTTAGAGCAGACACACGCGTGGAAGGTGTCCTGCTCGCTCGTTAGTTCGGCTTACACCCGTAGTAAACACATCGCACCGTAGCTCACGCCCCTCTGCCGCACCTGGCTGCAGCGTGAGTACCAGAGCCACCGATTAAGGGGCACGGAGCTTGGCTCTCTGCCTTTTTTCGGGCTTCGCCGCTTTAGCCTCCTTCGTAGCGGTGTTCATCGCCCGCTTCCTTTTTTTTGGCATCGGTAGATTTCCAACCATCCTCCCGATTTTAGAAGTCGTTTGGCGCTCCCGGTCAGTAGCGGCAATGGCAGCAGCCTGAGTGACTTTTCCACCTTTGCCCTTCTGACCCTTGGGGGTCTAGGGTCTGGGTTGGGACTGCCGAGGCTGAGGTGGTCGAGGCTAACGGCTGGCTCGGCGCCTTAGGCAAGCGCGTCGTTGCGCCTTTCGTCGCGTATGATGTCGCACGCGCTTGCTCTACATTTCTTGGTCTGCCGCCAATGGTGGGCGCAGGGAGATCAGACTACTCGCGCAGGCGTTGGTCACTCTCCAGTTCTGTCCTAAGCTCATCGTACTCCTTACGGAGCAGAGCTATTTGAGCTGCTAGGTGGGAGTTCTCGACCTGGAGCTTGGCCATGTCCTCCAAGGTGCACTTCAGCAGCAATTCCGCAGCCTTAACAATATAGGAATATAATATATTATGAATTGTTTAGCTAAAGTTTATATGGTATTGGCTGTGTGAACGACAGTGGCACCGCCTAGCGGCTGCAATAAAAAACGTATATTCAGGACCAGTGACTTATTTTAACAATAGGGTGTTTGACTGGTATCGCCAAAAATTATGAAAATTGCACACAACGTAGATTCTAGGTTGACGATTAAGTTTTACCAAGTTTTGTTAATTTATATGTATTCTAAATATTTTATTTTCAGAGGAAAATAAAATATTACGAATTTTCAAACGGTTGAAAATTCGTTTTTTTAATCTGTTGATCACGTGATGCAAAACGTCTTGAGATTTGGTCACCATTTAAAGTTACGTCAGAATCTTGCACGACACAGGGCAAGCTAAATGTTGCCATGATCGTAAAAATGAAAAGTAATTTTTTTTATAATAATTTAAACATATTCATGTCAGCCGGTTTTATATAATTTATGACTTACTAACAATTAAACTTATGAGCATTTATACGTAATATGAACGTAATTTACAAGCTTTTGTTTTGTATGTGCGTGATTCAAACACAACATACAAAACTTTTAGTCATATCTTATTCCAGAAATAAAACTACGTTCTGTTTTCCGCGCTCGCACCGCTACAACCGTCTCGAAGGAAATATAAAAATTGAACGAAAAATAAAAGCAATATCAAAATAAAATAACTCTCGACATCGCCTTCTAACTACACTGTTTCGTAAATTGGAATCTAAGTTTTTCTCAGATTTTTTACATTTCCTCAAATTCGTACCTTTTTGGTAAGAGTGTCGTACTTTTAGGGAATTCACACCGGCAACACTGACCGGAACAAGAACAGTGACGTAGGTTGACGATAATGTCACATGACTTAGCGTTTTGGTGTGAAATAAAAAATTAGAATTTAAAATCTTGATTTTTTAATTTTACAAGCATATATTAGTAATTATTTGTTAATGAATGCTTTAATTGGATGTTTCGCCATCGTTTTACGTACATTTCAAAAAATTGTCAAACTCCCTATTAGTTTTAACTCCCATGTTTTGATAATGGTGTCGATTCTCTTGTTCACGAACTAAACTTATTTTAAACTATCGCTCTCTTTTACAAATAGTAGATACAAGAAAGGGATGGCAATCATTTTAGAGCTGTCAAATTAGACGGAATTAAAATTTCCATACAAGTTTAGTCGTGATCTCGGAACGTGCCCACTAAAATACAAAGAAATGTAACACGTAAACTAATTTGACAGTTCTAAAATGGTTGCTATCCCTTTCTTGTATCTACTTTTAGTAAAAGAGAGCGATAGTTTAAAATAAGTTTAGTTCGTGAACAAGAGAATCGACACGGGCAAAATTAATATCCAATCTATCCACGACTTACCCTACTAGAGATAGAAATTTGACATATTTTGAATGGAGCTTATGTAAATTCCTATCTCTAGTAGGGCAAATCGTGGGTAGATTGGATATTAATTTTGGCCGTAAATCAAGTTAAAAATTTACAGAAATGTGTAACATTAAGTATAAGTATAAGTTTATTAGCAAAAATCAAGAACAAAACTTGAAAAAATTACAAATCACAACAATCCTGTGATTTGTATACTAGATGGTAGCAGGTAGGTACTCTATCAATAAACTAATTTTTATTAAAACTTCGGTGGTAGGTATTATGCGGTTGTTTAAGCCTGATTCACAATGACCTCCGTACTAGTGAATACTGTTTCACGGTAGGTCAAAATATTGACGATATTAAAGTGCAATAAATAATATTTGTAAAAGATACGCTGATATTAATACATGATATTTGTGAAATAAGAAAGAAACTTTTTTTTTTTTTTGGATTCGAAAGCATAAAACATAATTTACATAATATATTTTTCCAACCTGAAGCTATGACAAAAGGAAGAAAATTAGTTTTAGCAGAAAATGTGAGAAAATTTTAAAAAGTAAGAATTAACGGCCAAAGGCATTTAACTTTACAAGTGTCAGTTCCTAGGTTATGTTTAGGTACAGTCGACTGCATGACAGTGGTAACACTGCAATTCGAAAACCGCCCTTACTACTAACGAAATAAAGATGCTGGTAATATCGAAGGTAAAGATTGCATCGGTCGATTTAGTTGATTGCACTCAGGAGCGGCCCTAACAAGATTTTCAGGCGGTGCGAGTTCTCATTGTGGTGCCCCAAATGTGGGAAGCCAAGGGCGGGGGGTATATTTTTGTGCTATTTGTGAAAATTCCTGTAAGCTGGTCAGTGGAGTAACCCTTTCGGAGGCTGGAGGCTAAACTTACTCTGAAATTGACGAGGCGAGAGTAGAGGTTTTGTAAAACGCCAAGAAAACATCACCGATACCTAGTGAATGTTATTATCTACTACAGCGCATTTTTTTTGTTTTTTTTTTGCGAAAACATGACGAATTTTTTTTTTTAGCTGCAAAAAGGCCCCCTTGGGTACCCTCCACGAGATCAAAACACGAATTCAAGGTTTTTATTTTATTAATATTTTGGTTTTATTGTATTATATGTATAAGTATGCAATAAGAACGCAAAACGATCATCGTCGGTCAATAACTAATCTTACTGACTATTTTGGCGCCCATACCCACAGAGTACATTATCCCATACCCCATGACGGCACCCGGTGCAGTGACATTCTTCGCACCGCCCTAGGACCGCCACTGATTGCACATGAAAGAGTTTTTGGGTATAATTCTGAGCTAATAAAAGCTCAATCATGTACTACCACAGAAATGGATGAGTTAGAATGGCAATAACGATTACTTAGTACGAGAACCAGTGTCGCCAAATTCACACATTTACAACCACTGAGGAATTATAACTCCTCAATTTATAATTCCTCAGTGATCACAATACACAAAAAAAACCGCAACGTGATTGGGTCCCAATTTTAAATTCAAATCGGGCCTTGAACTCGTACAGTGTTTATTTAATTCAATCTTAATGCGAGTTTTTAAAATTTGTTTTTAACGATCATGTCAAAATCACTTTTTTCCATTCTAATCAAATCGTACGCAACTACTAGTGAGTTCAACTACTCGAAGCCAGGTGGCGTTTCATTTAAATGACGCTATTTTGGCCTCAATTGCATTAGAAATAGATATTTTATTCGCATGCATGCTGAGTAGCATAGCAGATAACTATTCCTGGTAATAACCAACGAGTTCAACTACTCAACGCTAGAGGGCGCTTAAATTATAGTACGGTATATGCACTCAATCACATTAGAAATAGATGTTATATTCGCATGCATGCTGAGTAGCCTGTCTACTACGGGAATGTCATTCAGCGAACCAACGACAGTCATTCGCGTAACCATACATTGCTTCCTTAAAATTATCGCAGCTTCGACCGCAAGGAACATCGTACGTAATGAATATTTTTTAAATTGTATTTTGCTATGGAATCGTTTTCAACGACTATTACATATTTTTTCAAAATTTTGCAAAATACTCGTTGGTGAAAATAAATCCTCCTTTTTGATGTACTGAGTACTTGGATTCTTGCTTTGCAACTTATAACAGCACAGGACAGACGGCATTTTAAACTAATAATAGCCACAGCTTTGTACAGCGATACGTTCCGCGAGCCAAAGAGAATAGGTATAACCCAAAGACATTAAATATTTACTAGTGAATTAAATCTCTTTGGTATAACCACTACGTTTACCGCGAGCAACTAAATGCGTCGTTTCGTTTGATCATATTACCTAGTGCCTAGATTATGAGCTGTAGGCTATGAGCTTCATGTTCAAAGTTGTGGCACAGAGTATACTCTGTGGTTGTGGCGCACCCACCCCGCCCACATAGCTTTTCTAACTACTCTCCTATTTCTGTGTGTACTACTAATCAGGCGGGAAGGCTTACATACAGTTTAAAAACAATATATCTAATTATCTGGGCAATAACAATCCAGCTGCTGATGACGATGAAATTCAATTAAGTTATGTGCCCTTTGGCACTCACATATGTTTTATTTTTCATGTTCTTTTTAATTTTTGTTAGTTTGATTGTTTGTGCCAATAAACACATTTTCTTTCTTTCTTTCTTTATGAAAGTTTTAAATTCCTTTTTAATAAATATGAATCTTTTTAATTTCTGTAAGACATAAAAAAATGTTGGCCCCTTTGCCGCCCCTAAAATCTGACGCCCTATGCTCCAGCCTAGTCAGCCTAGTGGGCCTGGTGTATTATATTATCTGTGGCCTGGTGGTAAATCCGCCACTGGGATTTTGACATAAGCTCCATACAAAATATGTAAAATTTCTATCTCTAGCAGCACAGATTAAGCACCTATCTTAATCTGTGTCTAGTAGGGTAAATCGTGGATAGATAGGATATTAATTTTGACTGTTGGTAAATTAAATTAAATTACCTATGTGTGTTATGCAAACTGTGATTCCTTGTGATTCAAACTTTGCGCCTAGTCTAGAAGTATTTGTCTATGGTCGCCACAACACCAAGTAAAGTTCTAGATTTTGCCGTTAATGTCGATTGTCGCTGCAGTCGGTAAATGGACGTTTGATGTGGTTGTTTGTCAAGAGTGTCCCATTGTCTGTTTATAGTGATTTATTTCCCATTACTATAATCCTAATTGAAGTAAAAGGTTTTAAGGAGTAGATGAAGGTGTGTATTTGTTGGTTTCTTAGTTATTTTATAAATTTAGTTGTTGTAAGTGTGAATAATGATTTGGCGCTTGGGGACTCAACTGTGGTTCGAGTCGATTCATCTCTTTCATGTCAGCTGTACACAAAGATGCTACGCATTAACACAGTAATCTCCGAAATAATGAATTAAATCAGTACTTTTTCCAGGAAATAGGTCCTGTTTCGTTGTTGAAAGCCTGTTAAGAGTGTGTAATAACTGTATTCTTTAGGTTTATACGTCGTACTACGGAGGTTATGGACTTGTGTTGTCCTTATTTTTCGAAAAAAGATAACTGTCGAAAAAAGGAGTTTTATCACACCTAATGATACCTCGCGGTGTTAGAAAGGTACAATTTTATCACTACGTACCCCTTTAGCATATAGATTCGTGTCCATATGTATGAAAACAATCATATCAGTGTTTACGTAGATAAGTGTAAAATATGGATTGTTCTAACAGAAGTAGTGGTCAACGTTTCACAACAATCAATGCAGTTTTAGTTTTGTAACCTTGTTCAGTAATATTTGCTGTAATTTAAACATACGAGATGGCATAATCTTCATGACATGTAAGGGCCATACATTCATAACTGAACCACAGCACAATGTCATTTAAGTAGTAGGTACCTATATCCAGTATCCACAATTTGGCATTAATACAGTTACTATTATATGCTTTCTTGAAAAACTTAAGTAGAAACATAAATCTATGTCATTGTTTTTAAATAGAGTACCATAAGTTCTAACTTTCCTATTGTTCATGATTACTCTATCATCAAAAATGGGGTTAAATTGATAAAGCATTCACTGAAAACAATACCAGCAACAGAATAATTTTATGCTGAATAAAATATATATTTTTTGCCAAATGTCTTTTTGTAGCTTTTACCCATAATAAGCTAGACAGCCAAAGTAATAAAATGATTCTGTAAAAACAATGTTCTACCATTCTGACATAACACAATCCAACATTCTCATAATGTAGTTAGACTTGCATTTGTATATCCAGTAAAACCCTTTGAGTTATTTATTAATCATGTATATCCATTCATATTATACATCTATGACACATTGACAAAGTAGGTCTTAACTGAGAAGAACAGCAAACTAATAGTTTGTCTTAATTTTAATCCATTAGTTCTGTATGAAAAGTTATTGTTTTAAGAGTCAGTTCTAAGCTACATAAGCGAGCTTGTGATTTATTTAGTTTGTTGGGTCTTACGAGGTTAATAATATTCTAGTTCAGTATTCTGAACTAGATTTCTCATTATCAGTTCTATAGGCAATAAAAATTCAGCAGCAAACATGTTTAACAAAAGAATTAGAAACAGTGGCTATTCAGAACTGCAATTTTAGATCCAAGTTGTATGGATTAGAAATTGACCTAGTTACATTGAAAATAATCATTGTTCAAGATTTTGGGGACTGAGTTGCTACGCTGGCATACATTTCAATGTTTTTTTTTTCCAGTTTTTATTTGTTATTCGCAACAAAAAATCCTAGCTTAATTGTGAATGCTTTCATCATCATTTCAGCCATAAGACGTCCACTGCTGGACATAGCCTCCCCCAAGCATCGCTACAACAATTGGTCTATGCGAATGCCTTATTCTATTTAAATGTGGCACAAAGCACTGTACAAAATACATTATTGTTCTATAACATTAAAATAATCTTCTAAAATACGAAAAGACAATTTTAAGACACCTTACAAAAAGAGAATGGGTAAAAATGTATGGAATGTGGGCCCACATCCAAAAGAAATGATATGTCAAATGTTGATCAATATGAAATTCATACATTCAATAAGATTGAGGCCCATAACCTTGGGAGAGGCCTATGTTCAGCAGTGGACGTCTTTCAGCTGAATTGATGATGATGAGGCCCATAACAGAATTTGCTGTGCTTGTAGTCCATGAACGAGTTATTAACAATGAATTCACAATCTACAATTTGATATACAGGTCATATTTATTGGAAGTAGGCCCATTTATCCCATTCTTCTATCACCTAATTTTGTTTTACAGTTTAAAGTTTATTTTCAGGCTTCTGTTTTTTTTTTTTTAATATTTTCTTATAATCAAGTAAAATATAAATCACTTTACTGTTGTAGTATTACTAGTTAATTCTCAATATGTCACATTTGCAAGAAGTATATAACAGTAACATAATAAAATTGTTTACTAACTTAATGTATTCCAGTGATTTTCATTTCTAACAAGCATATAGTGTTTGAATAAGGCAAATGTGTGTCATGATCATGAAATATAACTTTTTTTCAATGGTTATTTATTAATGTCACCTCAGCATTTTATGAGCTCAAATGTAGATGTGAAATGTATGAATACCATACTGTATAGTTGTACTGTATTGAGTATAGATTAGTTGAGACCACTGTATTTGTTCCCAGATTTAAAAACAAGGATTTCATTCAGCACTTATTATGCTAGGCTAAACAAAACATCAATGTTTCTTCTACTGAAAGACTTCCTCTATTTGTCAAGCATCAAATTGCCTGTTTATACATAAAGATATAAATTGAGGAAAGAAAAATTCGTTTTGAATAATCAAGATTTCAACCTGCAGCTTTTGAACCTACAACCTTTGGTTTAGTACACCATTCGCTTTAACCGCTAAACGATTGTAAACTGCTTGTGATATCAAATTCAATTTATATCTTTAGATTATGTCCCACTTCCGTTAATGCATTAAAAATAATATAATAATTCTGTTTATAGGTAAATGTTTGAGCCAAACTCATATCCACGATGATAACAACCTTACCAATTTCCAGGTGACAGAATGTCTCGCAACAAAGACAAGCATGAGGGCGCTAGCGGGCGCACTTACCACATTATGTCGGAGGCGGAGCGGGCGTCCGGCCGCCGCGGGGGCTGGACCACGCTTGAGGTGATTATTTTTGTACTGTATACTGACTCACAAGTGATACAGAGTCACTCATATTCAACTAAGGCAAGCATGTTACTACTGGTGGGTCAACTTACCACACTATGATGAAGACTGAGCAAGCATCTGGCAACTTTAGGGGTTGGACGACGCTTGAGCTGATTAGTTCAGTATTGTATACTCACATGGGACGATTGAGTCACCCATACTCAAAAAAGACAAGCATGGGGGTGCTAGTGGGTGCGCTTAACACATCACACAGGCAGAGTAGGGGCTCAACCATGCTTGAGGTGATTATTTTAGTGTTGTATACTCACAGTAGTCAAACTAAGGTACTCATACTCAACAAAGACAAGCATGAGAGTACTAGTTTTAATCGGATGACTGATAATGAATATGATAAGACAACCAACTAAAGTAGTACATACGTGGGACACTCAGAAAGTTTTGCGAAACTAAAAAAAATTGTTCTATACGTACATATATTTTTATCAAATCTTTTCAAAGTACTTTCCACCAGCCTCTATACAAAGATTCATGCGCCTAAACCAGTTTTCAAAACACTTTTTCCAGTCCGCCGCAGACACCTCGTTTACAGCCTGCTCGAACGCAGCCAGCGCATCTTCCGGCGACGAAAATTGTATCCCTTTGAGCTGATTTTTTATTTTTGGGAATAAAAAGAAGTCACACGGTGCTAGATCAGGGCTGTAAGGAGGGTGACCCAGGAGTTTGACTGGCGTGCTGTCCAGGAAGTCCCTCGTTTTGAGTGCGGTGTGCGCAGGTGCATTGTCGTGGTGGAGCAGTAGCCCGCGGAGCCCTGTGTTTGGTCGCTTGTTGCTTATAACAGAGAAAACTTCTGGCAAACATTTGGTAGTATACCATTCGGCATTAATGCTTCTTTGATCCCGTAAGGGAATTGATACCAAGTGGCCAGTCAAATTAAAAAAGCTAGCGATCAAAATCTTACCCCCGCTTCTAGATCGCTTCACTTTGGTAGGCGTTGGCTCATTTTGAAACACCCAAACAGTCGACTGGCGCTTGGTTTCTGGGTCGTATTGATAAATCCAGGACTCATCACCTGTAACGATGTCGTAAACACGCCGAGACGAGCCTGCTTCAAATTTGTTAAGCATATCACGGCACCATTCCACCCGGGCCTGCTTCTGAGCATCGGTGAGGTTGTGCGGCACCCAGCGTGATACTATCCTCCTCACGCGAAGATGGCTGTGTAGAATCTCGTGAACGCTTCCCGATCCAATCTTCAATATGTGTTGAATCTCCTGATATGTAATTCGCCTATTGTCTTGGATTAAATTTTTCACTGCTAGCACGTTTTCTTCGGTAACAGCCGTCAAAGGGCGACCGCTTCTTTCGTCATCCCCCAAAGTTGGTCGACCGCGCTTGAATTCGTTATACCAACGATACACGGTTGCCTTGGAAGGGCCTTCATCCATGAATGCCATTTGAAGTCTATCGTACGATTCATCCGGTTTCAGGCGACACTTGAAATCGTATAAAATCATAGCTCTAAAATGTTCCCGGCGCAGATCCATATTTCAGTGAGACACAATACTTTGAATTAACTCGCAAAAAATGTGGAGGGAAATTTTGAAATTGGAACTTACTTATTTTTACTTATAAATAATCATATTTTCGAAAAACATTATAACTGGCCAGTCTCCCATATATAAAAACTTTTTTTCGCAATACTTTCTGAGGGGCCTGGTAATCCCTAGAAAGTAGTAAGCTTTCAATTGATGGCGGTACCATGGTTTCCTGCGATATCTAAAGTATGTATTCACGACATCCTCCATTTCTATAATGGCCTCAGCTTAAGTTCGTACCTCCCTTGGGAGTACCTTGTCAAAACCCCGTCCGCTAAGCAATTACCGTTTCTCACCTAAATCCTATATTAAGGCCATTCTCAAAAACCTTATCACAAAATACTCTAGACATTTAAGGGCCAGTGAGTGGTTTCCGTCAGGTTTTTTATGTATTTTTGTTCCTTAGTGAACTTTATATGCAAAACGTTACGCAATTTGAACGCGAATAAACGATCTCCGACGGCATACCAGCCATAGAAGTTTTTAAGTCCCGTAAACTTAGTTCAATACCAGCCATAGTTCTAGAAACTTGTGCGTCAGAACTGTCTTTGATCTTAACGAGCCTATTTCGCCTTTCTATGGAGACTGGTTGTATGCCAAAGGCATGGAAGCAAGCTAACGTGTAGCCTGTGTCCAAAAAAGTCTTTCGTGCTGACCATGGTAACTAGAGGCCCATCTCAGGAGCGTGTACTTAACAATAGACTCCTGGCACACCTGGAAGTTAATAAACCTCCTCAGTGACCAGGAAATATGGTTTCCGCCGAAACCGATCGACCGGGGATCTTCTTGCGTATGCCTCACACATTTGGAGCGAAGCAATCGAGAAACACGGGGAAGAGATCACTGATTCCCTTGACATCTCGACGGCCCTCGACAGGTTCTGGCACAATAGTCTAATTAGCAAATTCCCTTTTTTCGGCCTGCCTACTGGACTATGTAATTGGATGTCAGACTTCCTGAGGGATTTGTCGATCCGTGCTGTCGTTGACGGTTGGTCGTCCGACCAGTTGGCTATCAATGCTGAAGTCCTTCAGGGGTCAGTACTCTCCGCAACGTTATTTTAGCTGCATATAAAACCCGGCTTCTTTGGGTACGCAGACGACAGCATCGTTGTTGAGTGAGTGTTACATGTCCAATGCACGAGGTAGTGGGTCACAGATCCGGTATCTAAGAGAGGCTATGGTCGAGCGTTTGAACTTGTCCTTGAAAGCTGTCTCCAACTGTGGTGATGCTAACTTGGTCAAGTTCAATGTTGCAAAAACCCAGGCGTGTCTTTTCTCTGCTAAACGGAGTCAATTTGAACTGACTCCGACTTTTCGAGATGCATCCTTGCTGATAACAGACCACCTTGAGCTTCTTAGCGTTTCGCTTACATCTACCCTCAACTTCGGCTCTTACATCGAGTCCAAGACTCAGCTTGCTGTGAAAACGTTAGGCATCCTCTCAGGTGAGACTGCTTCTCGCCGGATTATTTGCTCAACTGGTACCTGCGAAAGATCCTCTCAGATGAGACGGTGCTTCTCGCCGGAATAGTTGCTCAACTGGTACCTGGGAAAAAGTTAGGCATCCTCTCTAAGCTGAGATGGTACTTCTCGCCGAAACTAGCAGCAACTAGCTTAACTTGTGCCAAGCACTAATTCAGTCGTGTATGGAGTATTGCTCTCATCTTAGGGATGGTTTAACCCAATTAACAGCTTGAAGCTAGAGTCGATAGAGAGGCGTGCCAAGAGGCTCATTGGCTACGATGCGCTGGTCGATGGCAAACCACAATGTCTCGAGCACCGGCGCAGAGTTGCTAACATATCGGTTTTTTATCGGATGCATTTCGGTGAGTATGTGTTGGAATTGCATTTAATTCCTCCTTGCCCATTCCATCATCGGACGACAAGACGCTCGGCAATGCGCTATCCTTCATCATTTCAGAATCAAAAATATAAGAAATACTGTCAATGACATTTACAAACTAAGAATAGGGTTACGACCGAAAATTAACGATTAGTATCGTTCGTTGCTTCGTATAAACGATAGTTTAATCTACGTAACTTAAAGTAGGTTTCGACACGACAAATATCACGATATGTCGATTATCGATTTCGCAAGTAGACCCCCAGGTGAGGTAGCGGTCAAATGCAAGCCCATATCTGAAAAAAAAAAACTTTTAATAATGCTCATTCACTGTCCAGATTATTTTAGTAAAGTCAGCGTCAAAAATACCGAAACAAACGGACTGTTAAACTATTTCTCAATGACACAAGGGGTATTTCAGAATGAACACACTACACAACTGTCATTTTGATAATAATTATATCTCACTGATATAGTTTAAATTTTCTTTGTTGTTCATATTGTTTTGGACAGTCAGTTTGTCCCGATGTTTTTGCTGCTGACTGTACATATAAAAATAGTTTTACAATATAATTATTATTTCTCATATTGTTTATTTCAAGCTGTTAAGTAATTTATTCAGTTGTCGGTTTATTTATACACAGTTTTAGATCGAGCAGATATATAGTATATCTGTATGGCATTGAAGATAACATTTTGATTCAAATTAACCAAGCATTAAAGGTAAATCAGTGCCTATTTACCTTGCCGACCTCAATATGATATGTATATACTTTTTCCTTTTAGGATACATTTAGCATTCGGTAACGGTAAAATGTGCGTTGAGTTACATTGCAAACAGAGATTGTCATTTTGCACTTATATTTATGCAATAGTGTCAAGAAGCGACTTCGTAACGTGTGTACTACGTAAAAAGTTTCCTCAATATGGCCTTATAAACTAGAAAAATCTGAAACACTAGGAATCATTACGATTAAGCTATTAAGCAATTAAGCGATTAAGCTATTTAGGTTTCGTAATGATTCCTAGCGTTTCAGATTTTTCGCGATGCTGTTGTTAAATGATTAATTTCCTACCGTGTTATTTAGTATTTTCAACTTTCTTGTAATGATGACAGGCTCGCCTCCTTCCTCCTTCAATGCCTAATGGTAATGACGTTATTTGCTTATAAACATTACCTATAATGCCATCGTGGGCGTTTAGTTCAACAGGTGTCCGTCACTCAATAGTGCCGTACTGTCAAAAAGAGGTACAGAAGAGAAAGTGGTTGCATGAGCGTAAGCTACGTATTGTAGCGTATATTTGCAGTAAAATAGGTCTCGCTCGTGCCCCCCACCCCCATTGAATCACGGCTACGCACACACTGTAGGTAGCTATGTTACGTAATTGGTGTGGTTAGCCGAAGTCCACAGATACTTCTACCATTTTATTGGTTTCTTACATCACATCATCATCATCTTTCTGGTCTCACTAAACAATAAGTGAAGCACCCATAGTAAGACGGCTTGGTTAAAAGTACAGGCTGGCACTCACCACCACCATACCATAGTAAGACAAAAATCCGCGATGACGCAACAACTATCGTGTGACGGTAGCCATTGTCGTAGTGTCACAAATTAAATAACAATAAATATCTGGTGTGTTAAAATGCTGTCGAAATTATAGTGGGTTTAGGAAAAAATTAAGTGCTTGAAGCACTTAATTTTTTCTTCTTTCACTTTTTCTTTTCTTAGCGAGATTCCGTCTGCCTTTTTTATTTGTCCGATGTTTCTTAATAAATATAAATATATTGCCCCACATTAGGATGTGGGTGCGTTAACAGATACAAATCTTCACATGCACAAACACCCAGATTCTGTATTATCTGTAGGACTTATTAATACACGTTCCGTGCTTTTATCGTGCCCGCGATAAGTTGCACACCAGCAAAGCGTTCAGCCACTACGCTCAGGCCCGTATCACAGAAGGAAACTCAAGCTTTGATTACTGTTTAAAACAAGTTTTGATTTGAGCTTAAATTAGTCAAGCATAGCTTCATTAATCACAGTTCAGCTGAGTTCTGCGTTATGCTAAAATGTTATCTACTTTTAGAGCAGATATTTGATCTGTAATCAAATCAATCACGTAAGTGTGGTCGAGACAGCTTTTAAGCACAAATTTCCTTGCTATTTCAGGTTTTATTGTTGTTGAATTAAAGTTTATAATTACCGTATTGGAACGGATGCTCAAGTAACGATTTTATGCTTAAGTATCAGGTGATTAAATATCAAACTGTACCTGAAGAACATTCTGTAATACGGAACTAAGAGTCTTCAAAATCTATATAATTTTCTGGGCCTGAAGCTAAAAAATCGTGCATTTTGGCCCTTGTTCTAAATCAGGGCCCTGATCAAATCAAATCAAATATTTTTCATTTCAAATAAACCTAATTACAGGCACTTTTGAAACGTCAGGCTCTAGTTGCACGGTTCCAAATTGTGGGTCCCATGGATCAACTTTGTATACCTTATAAATACATGTTCCGTGCAGTAATTGAGCATGCAAAAGGTGCTTAGCGCTCAGCCACTACGAGTACTTCAGGCTGAAGCCTGGATGCCCGCGGTTTTGACTCCTAATCAGACTCCAGGGCTCTAATTCACGTAATTTCATGACGCGCCGATCAAGTTGCAGTGACGCTGCAGTTCGTTTCTGACAGCGATCGCCGTAGATGAGAGAATACGAACAGCATTGTCTTTATCGAAACTAACTGCAACTGCACATCTTTAGTTACGTGAATTGACCTTCTGATCAACTTCATGTAACTTTTCAACCCTCTAACGACCTGTTTAATATTTCCAGGTAACAGGAGGTGTGCGCGCCCTGGCGCCCCAACTCTTTCAACTGACGCACCTGACTGCGCTGTACCTCAATGATAACTCGCTGCAACGGATCCCGACCGACATCAACCAGCTGGCGAACTTGCACACGCTCGATATATCCAATAACAAGCTGAGGTCGCTGCCCGCTGAGCTTGGAGAACTTATACAGCTGAGGTGAATATTTGTACATGGGTTTTTGGTTTATTTATTTATTTAATTCTTTATGCACAACAGGGTAAAAAGGCGGTCTTAACGCCATAGGCGTTCTCTACCAGACAACCTTAGGGTAATGCAAAGACAAAGAATAAGGTAGATGCACCAGTAAAGTAGTAAAATATGTTTCGTACTACGGACTTATAATTACATATAATAAAATAGATAAATACCTATGTACATTATACATATAATAAAATATACACATTATACATACCTACATATATAACTATAAATATATAACATCAAGATAATTCAAAGTCGAGCTGAATCTGCTAAATTGTTTTCACGGAAATATTTCCTTAACTTAATTTTAAAGGCGAGCCGACTGTTAGCCATCCTGATTTCATGAGAAAGCGCATTCCATAATAGGATAGATTGCACGTAGAATGTAGAGTGAACGAAGTCAGAGCGGTGAGAAGGACATTGGAGAAGACGATTATTAGTGGAGCGGAGATATTTAGTATGACTTGTACATAGATACTGAAAATGAGAAGTTAAGTAAGAAGGAGAATTGGGAGAGAAAAGTAAAGAGAATAGAGTAGTTAATGCCCTCATATGCCTACGTTGGCGGATAGGCAACCATTTTAGAAGCAAACGATACTCAGACACATGGTCATATTTACGAAGATTAAAAACGAATCGAATGCAGTTGTTAAGAAGGCGGTCAAGTTTGTTGACCGCGGTCAAGTTTATGTTGTACTAGCTTCTGCCCGCTGTTTCGCACGCGTGTGATTCGGTTTATCACCGATTTGTTGTTATCCCTCGGGTCCTTTTTATCTTCCCGGGATAAAATGTGTATGTCCTACTTCAGGTCCAGGTCTTTGCCAAATTTCATTACGATCGGTTCGGAGGTTTAGTTGTGAAAGGTATCGAACAGAGTTACTTTCGCATTTAATATAAGTGTGGATGTTAGTCATACTGTAGCTTATGGGACTCACATTTCTCTATGACGAAGATCTCGTTCGTCAAAGCCGTGGGTTTCAGTCTATCAAAGTACCTATCGGAAAAGCGTCAACATTGGTGAAATTTTGGTAACAAGTTGACGTGCTCTGCTAAACACATCGCGAGTTATCGAGTTAGTCCGAGGCCATAGATGTCTTCTGAATATAGGCGACTTCCATATATCGCTACTATTAATAATCCAGTCAAGCTTGGGTATCATATTAGCGACCGCAGTATTCAGGTTTTATAGGTGATCTAATTTACTCTTCTTCTGTCGTGTCGACGTGTGGGAAAAATATTAGCCAGTCAGCAGGTTGGTAGCGGGGCTGATTGCCCAGGGTACGCCGAACGATCAATAAAAAAAATAAAAAAGATAACAAGAAGATGCAAATAAATGATTATGATAAATGATTATGATAAATGATTATGATAAATGATTATGATTTTAAATAAATCTAATTTACTAAATCTATAAGATAGACTAGACCGCGTACTGGAAGGCGCAGCGTGGGTAGGCCCCCCACAAGGTGGACCGACGACCTGGTGAAGGTCGCGGGAATCCGCTGGATGCGGAAGGCACAGGACCGGTCGTTGTGGCGATGCTTGGGGGAGGCCTATGTCCAGCAGTGGACGTCTTTCGGCTGAAATGATGATGATGATGATAAGATAGAATTCTAATTATATTAGTAGTTTTTTATGCCTTCCACAAAAATAAACAATTTCAATCAGTCAACTCAGTGCAGTCCACTGCTGGACATAGGCCTCTATCAAGTTGCGCCGCGCCACAAAACTCGGTCGTCCGCCTTCCGCATCAACAATTTCAGTCATCATCACCATCAGAACATAGACAGGCCTCTCTCATAGCTCACCACTAACCTTGATACTCAGCCACTCTCATCCAGCTTCTACCAGCCACCATACGAAGATAGTCACTCCACATAGCCTGAGGATGTCCCACGCTTCGTTTGCCGATTCGCTTTGCTTGTTCTTCGGCTAAAATGGCCAGCCCATCGCCAATTCAATTTCAATGTTTTTTATTTCAAATAAACCTAATTACAGGCACTTTTGAAAGGTCAGGCTCTAGTTGCACTGTTCCAAATTGTGGGTCCTATGGAGAAGAACCGGCAAGAAACTCCATGGATAAACTCTTTTTAAAATAGGTTATTGTTTATTACATCAAATTTATTCAAATAATGTGAGTATAATGTTGGTTAATGTCAGAAATAAACAAGAGTTTAAAAGTGAGTATATTGCCTTTAGAAATAAACGTAAAAAGAGTTGCCATAGTATGTAGAAGCCGACCTGTCCCGACAGACGGCACCCGTTCACGAGCATGACGCAAGCATCAGCTTGCTTATCCTGTCAATCCACAATTCATGTTTTTTTTTTTATTTTGACAATTGCAATCCTACACCCAAAATACTTTCATGATGGTACTTTCGTTTTCTGATCATTCGAGTTTCACTTACATTTCACGAAAATTTACTTCGACAGTAGGTACATTAGTCTTACCATTTTAATCCAACTTTCTCTTTCGTTCAAGAAACGATTTCTAAGGAAAAGTTCTTATGACGAACGATTTGTGTCATTACTGACGTTCTTTTAACGTCAACGATTTTTGTCCTACAAGAGAATAGTGTAGTGATACCTTAAGTCAATGATATTTTAATGATAATGAGAGTAGTATGAAAGCGTAGTAGAGCCATAATTTTGAGCGAGTTACCTATAAAATCTCTGACTCAACTGTCAAATATTTTGTACGTGGTGTTAGCCAAACACTGATGATCATATTTAATTTTATACTACGAACATTACAGATATAATTGTATTGTTTTTATTTTTTATCATAAGAAAAACAAAAGACAGATAAAAGTCTGTAATTGTTTACGTTTATAATCAAATGTTCGTAGATTTCCTGATTTAGTCCTCAATGTTATCAATTAAAGATTAATTTGCGCATGTCAGATGTTTACGGCGAGATATTTTGTTTGTTATACCAGATATAGCATTTATCTAAGACAGAATAAACTACTAATGACCTGTACTATTTAAGGGTTTATAAAGTTTTTTGTAATGGTTTTTGAAGGGTACACAAAACATCAGATTAATTAATTTGACTTGAAGATTGTCATTATTATAGCTCTGATTGTATTATTATAGCCTCTCTCTTCTCTTATGAAAATAGTTTGTTTTATAATAGGGAAAGCTTAGCAGTCGTCGTAATACAACGCGATTACTCGAATATCGCGCGAATACGCGACCCAATCTTCGCAAGTTCGCGCGTTGACAAGAATAGAGTATACTAAAAGGATGATTGTATCTTCTTATCGCATCACTCTTCACATTGCATCGATGCTTGTATGGAGGAAGACGTGATAATCGTGCGAATTTCAGATAAGCAGGCCGCACACCGGTAACACATTTGTTGCGCCACAATCACTACGCCACATTTTAACTTATCCATTGCTAGCCCATTAGGAAATTCTCAGTAGCAGCCCGGAGTATGGATTTGTGCCCGGTTAATGGCAATAGGCCCGCCTCGTATTACATGGGACTATAACATAACTGGCGAAATGTGGGTGTACTATTACACCTCTGCCTACCCCTTCGGGGTAATACAGGCGTGATGTTATGTTATGTTGTTATGTTATTGCTAGCCCAGTGAGCTCTTTCTTACAAGGCCCACTTTTATCGAGGAATCAAACGATTAGACGTAAATGTGACGAACGAGTTGAGTGTGTCTGGTGTGCGGTCTGCTTTAGGCCACCTGTTCGACATCAGTATGTGTGATCGCGTATTTGTACGAATTAAGTTCGTTCTTCTGAGATAGAAGAGCTCGTGGCTGAACCAAATGTGATAGGAGAGGCAAAAGCTCACAGACTCCGTTGGCTTGGTCACGTGGAGAGAATGGGAGAAGATCGAGATGCGAAGAGAGCCTATCTGGGTCGACCAAAAGGGCGACGCCCGGTCGGTCGCCCTAGATATCGCTGGAGCGATGCGGTGGAAGGCGATCTTCTGGAGATCAGAGCCAGTGATTGGCGACATACTGCCAAAGATCGCGGCAAGTGGCGCACAGTCTGTTATTTTGCCTTAGTTGCGGCCATCCTTATTTTTTGAGGCTTTTAGAAAGATAATAACCAAACAAAACTTCTATTAAAACCCCCGTGGTTTTAAGTGTCATAGTTTTCAAAATATTTCGAAAATCGAGAAAAATCCATAGAAACCATAGAAACGTGTTTTAGGCTTTCATAATGAACATTTTACAATAAATGTTTCATGGCACGCTAGCCATTAACTTAATGCATCATTACATCTATTTTATCATAAAAAAATGCGTTCTCCTAGGCGTCAATTTTATTTTTTCCATGATTTCATAATAATTTTATTTATGGTCATTCTTAACATGGTCGCATTTTATTTTTGTGTGTAAATGTTTAGTACACTACTAAGTATAACCACAAAAAAAATAAGAAGCAACGAACACAGGAACTCGGAGATATTCATTTTTAAAGTTTTAATTTAGGGTTGTCAACTAATGTAGGCGCCTTTAACAAACGACCAATTTCGCTCGGAATAAATTTGCTTCTTCAATTATTATAATTTCCTATTACTATTTCTGAAGCATTATCCTTGGTCTAATCATGTCTTCACAAACACGATTTTATTAGATTCACCTGTAACTAACAAATCATGTAACAAATCTTGTTTATTATTCTTTTTTGTTTTGTAAGTGCATGCACTTACATCAAAATGAATCTTCGATGAAGGATATTATGTGGAATTGGGAAGGGGTCCGCCCTCGTTAGATAGAATGTCAAAACCCAATTTCCATACATAATATCTGGAGAAGCGGGGGTGAGGTGTCATGGAGCCGTCAAAGACCCATGGCACTGCTTTGCCTCAGCAGGTACTGACCCGTCCTGCTGGGGGATGTCCTTCTGGGCCCCGACCAGAGGACTTAATGCAAGGGGGGCATGAGGGCGCCAACCCTCATGCTGGTCAGCGAGTGGCAACTCCAACGACTAACAACGAAAGCACGAACACGGATCTGAAGAAATCACTCACGAAATTGGGAATTTATAAAATTTTGGTAGATAAGGCACATTTGCACGGGGTTCATAAAAGACCTTTGGATCTCAATTCAGAGGAACGATGCCTAATCGTGTTAAACGCTTTATATCCAAATGGAATTCCGAACAATATCGATAGCCAAAACAATGAATTTAATTACAATCTTTCAAATTTTTTAAGTAAATGTGGAACTTTATATTGCAGTAGTAAACGGAATTTCAAACGATTTTGTAATAAAAACAAACACTGGCTTTCCACTATTTTTGATATTGAAATACCAAAAGTGAATATCGAGGAAAGTCCTTTACCACAACAAAATATTATAGAATTGGATGAGGCACATTTTTTATTACAAAATAATCCTTCAACTTCGAGAAGTAGTAGCTATGCCTTACAAAAAACTTTAAGACCCCAAGAACTTGGAAGACCCGATACCTGAAACTTCTTTTGGCGCTCATTCCAGTTTCACATCAAATACACATTTATTACAAAGTAATCCTTCGACTTCGGGAACTAGTAGCTTTGACTAACCTTCAATAGATCCGAAACCTGAAACTAATTTTGATGCTTCATCCAGTTCCACATCTACATTTTATGAAAATTTAAGTGATCGCCAAAAGCGCCGTGCACGTAAAGATCTTTAGGAATCGCTTGACGGAGAACCTCATTCAAAACTAATTAAAGTTATGTCGAGAATAGTAACAGACGAAACCGGCGAAAAACTAAATAAAAGTTCTACTCAGGAGTTTGAGTTTATAATAAAGGAATGCTTGAAAAGTCCAACTCGGCCTAAAAAAATCGCAGGAACCATAAAGTCAAAATCGGAACCCAAACCCTATTCTCCTGATGAAGCTCTTTGTTTAATGATTGATATAAAACTATCAGTGGAGGACTATATCTACATGCAACAAGGTGCCAAATCTCGATGATTTAATATTTACCCTGCCTATTATAAGATACAAAAAGCTAAAAAACATTGTTATCTTGATGTTGAAATTGAAATATCAGAACGAGAAGCCAAAGTACCTTTAAATGATTTACTTATGCACACGTTTCGACGAATCATTGACTCTTGCGACCAAAGGGTTTCGGAATATTGCAATCAAAAACAGTTAGATACACTTCACTGCGTTTTTGAGGGTTCATGGGGTTTTGATGGTAGCACAGGACAGTCAACATATAAGCAAACGTTTTCTGATAAAATTGATGACGAACACTGCCTCTTTGCTACTACCTACATTCCGTTGCGCATAAAAAGTCTTGATGGTTTTGTCTTATGGTCAAACCCAAATCCACAATCTTTTAGATTTTGCCAACCAATAAAAATACAATACAGATCAGAATCAAAAGATCTGATTCTGGAAGAAAGGAACTGGGTAGAAGAAGAAATTGAAAATCTTTCACTAATTTATTCGGAAATTTTTGCTGGATATGTCGTTGTCGGAGATCCAAAATTATACCTCACCATAATTGACGGAAAAGTCTTTAATGTCATCACAAATACCAGCTCACAATTACGGTGTGCGTGTATTATTACCCATGATCCATTACCGCAAAGTTTTGCTGATATTCCTAATACTGAATTGGTAACAGACGCTTCTGATGATAATATACTCGTATTATCATCACAAGAAGTTTTGACAAACTCCGATGATGACTGCTAGGTTAGCGTCACGTATCGTTGTAGTCTTAGAGCATTGAGAACATTATAGTAATTGTTTTCAGACAACAGAAACCCAGAAAGAGACACAGAAAGACACGAGAAAGAGTTTACTCAAAGTTAGTTAAATACTAACACACTACACACCTCTGCCTACCCCTTCGGGGAAATACAGGCGTGATGTTATGTTATGTTTTTTTTTTTTTTTTTTTAGTTAAATACTTGGGAAATATCTGGCACTTTTATTTTATTTTTTTATTTATTCAATTGCGACAACCCTATTTCCATAGAAATTTCAAAAATATTTAGAAACTCTATCTTCGTATTCCTGCTATTGACGCATGTCATATTTTAGTGTATTATTGACAATAACATTACGCATATATTTAAATGAAAATAAGATGCGACCGTGATAAGAAAACATGAAAAAAAAATGTTTTGTGTTAATCGGTAAAAGTAAAAAATCTCCTAATATATCAAAGGTACGATGCCCCATTTTTTTATCTAAATATATATTATGCTGTTACTTTATTTAAAGGACTAACTAAATATGTATTACAACAATTTTCGAAAATAAAAATTAATTTTGTTTTTCTCACTTTTCAATGAAACCTTAATAACTTTATAATTATAAAAAAAAACACTATAGGTATTTCTGCCAAACCTTTATCGTTACTATAGCTATCGAATAAAAACATAAAATGGACATGGCCGCAACTAAGGCAAAATAACAGACTGTGTGGCGTTCTCTCGTTTCGGAGGCCAAGACACATTTTGGGTCGCTGTGCCAGCGGAGTAAGGTAAGGTAAGTTCTCGCGAACCACTAATCAATCATGTCACTCATGATTGCATCGCACGAATGTCAAATTAAGACACATAGTCGAACCCGTATGTTTGATCGCGGGTTCGCATGACAATATTCGCGCGAACTTCTGACGGCCGCGTAATTGCGTTGTATTAGGACGGTGCCTTGGACTAAGTAATAAAGGAAGAAACACGTTTGGCTTCACTAATTGTTTTCCTTAAATGTTATTGGCTATAGTCAAGAATCTTCACCACAGTTTAACGCAGTCCGCTGTTGAACTTACCTACACTTACCCAAAAAAGAGATATTGCAGATAGATATCTATGTATGTCAAGTTTATTTTGTATAAAATATTCGACGACTTAAGTAATAGTCTGTAAATAAGTTAAATTAAGATCAAGGTTGATTCAACGAATCTGTTACAATTGGGGAAAAAATGTTCACGGATGATTTTGTCTGCGAGATAAACTTGAAAATGTAAAAATTTACCTTACAAAGTACCACTCAAAACGTGATTGGTGGTCATTTGAGTAGAATTTGTTCCATAATCGATGTTGTCCGTTGCTTTACACCGCGACCTTCGGATCTAGGTGAAGATATTTATTGCTCAGTCCGGCTAAAGATAGCTCGGTATGTCCCTTTTCGGTTACCGGTCCTAATGGCTTTAGTGACGAAACTTCGCTCTGGGACATAATTACTCTACGATTAGTGCTACCCCTTTCTCGCAACGAAACAACGAAAGCCTAACACTCTGTTACTTTAATGATTCAGATTGCCCAGAATTATGGGATATATCAACATGCAATATTTTGTGTTTCTTAGTAGAAAGTTTCCCTTTACATGAACTGGTCGTGTTCAAAAGAAAGCCCATGTCCTTTTTCTCCCTCCATTGTATGACGAGTTTATCGTTTTACAAAGCAAATCCGGTTCATCGATGATTATCAGACTTTCCATCTTCATGTCTCAGTTTGGCGAACCGACTTGCGGTACCATTGAGGCAACAGCATAGGTCGTATTGAGGTGGTTATGGGCAAAGGTAACCGCTTAACATCAGGACGGCCTTTAGCTCGTTTCGCCATCACATTCTATAAAAAAAAGATTATCGAATATAATCTTTACAACTGTCTCTTAAATATCGAAAGGCTCAGAGGGCTTTGAATCGCTTTTGCATATTCTATGATAGCTCCAAGGCATTTAATTGCATTGGACACAATAAACTTATTTGTGAACTAAGTCACTGTGGAATTGGTAGTCAAGCTCTTGCGTACGACCTTTACTCAACTCTCTTTTAATATGGCAGTCAGTCCCGCTTAACATTACCCCGAGGGAAATATGGTTGGCCGTTTTCATGGGATAAGTCTGCCACTTCAAGTCCAGAAAAACTCCAAAACTATAAAACTTCTGGGGAAAATGATTGAACTATCTTGGTACCCGCAACAAAACAAATAAATACAGGGATCAGCTTTTTAAATACATCTGAAGGCTAATTTTCGTAATTAAAAACGTAAATAATAGAATTCCAAACTAATCTCAAAATGCCGTAAATCTCAACCTGCTGACAGTAGATATTCCTATTTGCCGGTTATTTGTGACACTGAAGTAATTAATGTATACTACTATATTAATTACCTCGTTGGTCTAGTGGTTACATGCGCGACTGCTGAGCGTGGGGTCCTGGGTTCGATTGCCGGGTCGGGCAAAGTGTTATTGGGTTTTTTCATTAGGAAATTCTCAGTAGCAGCCCGGAGACTGGATTTGTGCCCGGTCAGTGGCAATAGGCTCGCCCCCTATTACATGGGACTATAACATAACAGGCGAAATGTGGGTGTACTATACGCCTCTGCCTACCCCTTCGGGGAAATACAGGCGTAATGTTATGTTATGTTATGTTACTATATTAAGAACGTTTTTAGTTAAGAGAATTGGTCTTCAGTTGTTCTCATACCGCTTGATCGAGTTAGGTATATCTATCTATCTATTTAGGTATCAACTTATGTATGAAACATCTGTTATTTTTTCACTATTTCAGAGTTGGTCCCCATAGTAGTGCACAATGATGTAAAGAGACTACCCTTAAAGTGATTTTGGTACAAAAAATAAGAAATAATAATAAATAAATAAATATCTTTGGGACATTTTTACACAGCACCATCTAGTCCCAAACTAAGCAGAGCTTGTGCTATGGGTACTAGTCAATGGATATAATGCTTAAATACCTTTTTTTTTGTAAATACATACTTATATTACATAAGCAACACCCAGACCAACACAAACACTTATTGTTCATCACACAAATATTTGTGTCCTGTGGGAATCGAACCCTCGAAACGACCTCGTTATCAGCAGTCCGACACTCGAACCAATAGACCACAGAGGTCGTCATACGTTTCCAAATACGTTTCCACTTTCGCATCATCATAATATTCTCCTTGCGTCGAAGACTACAAGGCCTATTTCTAGTGCTATATGGTTTCTTACCATTCTTTTCACCGTTCACGGCCACAAAGAAGAGATTGTCTATATGTTACACGAATTAATTCCGATCAGTGAGCAATGCTGACCTCGTTTGATATCTCAAACGTTGAACGTGTGTGCTCATTAACTTGCAAACTGTCGAGTTAACCTTTATGCTAATTCTGTGCAACATTGATGTTTTTAATTACGATTGGGTTGGTAATACATAACATAACATCACGCCTGTATTTCCCCGAAGGGGTAGGCAGAGGTGTATAGTACACCCACATTTCGCCAGTTATGTTGTAAGTCCCATGTAATAGGGGGCGAGCCTATTGCCATTAACCGGGCACAAATCCAGACTCCGGGCTGCTACTGAGAATTTCCTAATGAAAAAACCCAATAACACTTTGCCCGACCCGGGAATCGAACCCAGGACCTCCCGCTCAGCAGTCGTGCTTGCAACCACTAGACCAACGAGGCAGTCGGGTTGGTAATACGTACCTCAAAAGTATTATTTTCGATCGTGTTCTGTACCGAAATTGAAACTTTTTCTGATAAAATGTCTAAAGTAATTGTTTTGGTATTTCCGATGTCCGATATAGAATTTTATACTACCTATTTATTATTGTTTACTGTGACTAAACTTTGAATGATTCAAGAAATGAGTGGTTGCAATTATTGTGAAATAAAGTTATCAAAACAGCTCGTTCTATTAGATTTTTCCTCTCTAGAGATTGCTAAAACAACGGTCGCGCGAGAATATTGACATCAAATCTAGCAAAAACCCTTTATAGATGAATTACAAACACATGAGACTTTCCATCTTCATGTCTTAGTTTGGCGAACCGACTCGCAAAAACATTTAGACAACAACCTAGGTGGTATTACAGTTGTTATGGGCAAAGGTAACCGCTTGACATCAGATAGGCTTTTAGTTCGTTTCGCCATCCTATAACTAACATCTTAAAAAAACGGGCTCTGTCACTAATTCCGAACCTGTTACATTCTTCTTCTTCTTGCGTGTCAATGGTTCACAATTTTTTTATATAATATTTGGCCACTTCTATGGCAGTGCTCGTGGCTTCATATAGGTCGGCTCTTTTTACAGTTGACAGGGTACAAGGGACAAGTAAGCAAATGGGTCATGGACTGAATGGGGGCCCCACAAACGCATTCAGTTTTTGAGGGTACCTGTTACATTTATTCGCACAGATAAATATCAAGCCACGAGCGCGCTTGCAAATAGGAGCGAGCTAGGGCGCGCTCATACGAGCAATAAGAGCACGTTATGTCTAGTCAAAAATTACTGGAATTGATTTCAAATATAGCAGACGTGATTACGTCTCATATGGTTTACTGCTCGATGTGCCATAACTACCATATTAATGTGCAGAGTGACATTAAAGGCCAGTACGAACCAAAAGCAGGTCAGAGGCAGCGCGGGGCATCAGCGGCAGGCGTCACACTAAAAGGTAGGCAGTTTTAAAGCGTATTGACGGCGGACCCGCCATAGAACTGCTTTCAATATGTCATGTTGTGTAGATTGTCAAACAATACAACTGCCTCGTAACCGCTTTGACGTCACACTGCCCTGTCCTGCTCCGGGTGTGGCCAGTTAGTATGGCGGCCGTAGTGATACAACGCAACCGCGCCGCTCCTACCTACGCCTCGTGCTGCCTGGTTTTGACCGGTGGGCCCAGAGCAGAGCAGGAGCGTCGCAGTTTGGTGTGTGGTGTTTCAAATCGTTCCTTGTATTACAACTTGCGCGGGCCCGCCTTCAACCTGCACTGTTATTGACCTGCTTTTGGTCTGTACGGGCCTTTACGCACACTAAATGGGGATAAAGTTATCTTATTTCATATACTACAATGTAAATTTCCTCGGTGTCATGGCCGTATCTCGGCAAGTTAAGACATGATTGAGCAACAAACATACATTCGCACTTATTAGTATACTTCACCGTTATGTTGGAACTTTGGAACTGTACGATTATTTCTTGTGAATATCTTGAACAAATATTCACGCGAGCTATGAAAAATATTTACAAAACTGTATGATGATTTTCAAAGGGGACTTTCTATTCGTTATCTTGTAAGAGTTCAAATTGATAGCACAATGTGACTTGATATAATCATAATATACCTCTTTGTAAAGATTATTTTATTTATATTATACATTCAGTTTTATCTAACGATAATAATATATAAATATTTATGGTTAAAAACAAGTATATTAGCATTTAGCTTTGTTTTGTATATAATGTAGTATAGTAGAGCGTGTATGTAAAAGATCCAAGGTCTTTGACCTCTCGCGTGTATTTTGCCATCGACGTATATTTGTAAACACTGAGCGAAGGCCTGTTTACATTTTGATTAGTGATTTAAATGTAGTAGATTATAATACAAATTAACTTGATGGCTTAGTAACAAATTATTCACGTAGCGTAGACTAAGGAAAGTTTTTACTTCTGAATGTAAGAGAAATAAGAGTATCATAATTATTTTATTATTTTTAACGCGTTTACGCATGCGAAGCGAAATCTAAAGATTTAAATTGTGGAAATAAAAAATCGCTCACGCTAAGCTACCGTGAACACTTACGCTTAGTGGCTAAAGCACTGACGTACTGAGCCAGGAGTCGCAGGTTCGAATCCTGCTCGTGAGCGATTTTTTAGGGTTCCGAAGTCCTACAAGGAACCCTTATAGTTTCGTCATGTCCGTCCGTCTGTCCGTCTGTCCTAATCCTTTACAGCTTAATAACTTCTACAGTTATAAACATAAGTAAATGAAATTTTGTTAAAAAATAGTCTACATATAGATCTCAATTTTAAAAGAATAAAAAAATCGTTTTTACATATTTTAGGGGTGGCGTCCATACATGTGAAATGGGGATGAATAAATTTTTTTCGCTGCACCCCCTCGTGTGTGGTATCATTGAATAGGTCTACTAAAATGAAGGTAATGTTTCATACACCACTTTTTTATCAGGTGTACCATCTGCGAAATATAGCCCGCCAAAGTGGCTTGCAATGTGTCCCCCCCCCTGCCATTTCTAAACTATGCAACGTAGAAACTTATAATCTTCCACATTGATAGACCTTTGTAAAAACTCTCTTTTAAAATTATTTCGAGTATAATGTGATTATAATTTTTTGAGTTATAGAGAGAAAACTGAAAAATACTTAAAACGTCCTAGTTCAAAGTACATTGCCCTTAGAGAAAAATGATCATAGCAAATAATGCTCCTTTAGCTACTTTCTATTTGTTAAAATCACAAAAGTAACTTTGACACTTCTTAAATTTGGCTTCTTGAATTTATTGCTAGATGGCGCTACTAACAACACGCTCTGAGTCGCGAATGCTGCCGATTATTGCAAAAACTAAAATAGCCATGATTAATATTCGATTTGATTCGTTTGTAATTACATCTACTTAAGGAACCCTATAATACTGAGCATGGCCCGACATGCTCTTGGCCGGTTTTTTTCTTTCCAAAATTTAAATCTTAAGATTATCATAATTTAGCCGCGGTCAGTCCGGGGAAGGTTTACCTTTTCGTAACACATCGAGAGAGTTCCGTGCCTTAGAAAGCACATTACCGCACGGTCCCGGTTGTCATACGAATATCTATGACAGTCACTACGGGTAGTCGGAAGCCCGAAAGTCGGACAACTGGTTGTGAGGGTGTGATGGCAGTCGCTCCGTGTAAAATACTGATATTTAGCGGCATCTAGTTAAACTGGAAACCGTCTCCAAAAAGGTTAGAAGGGCGATTTAAGAATGGGTTAATATAATGATGATATCGAATATTTTGCATCAGACAGTAGATTATTTTTAAATAAGTACGCAATATTACTAATCTAATCGCTTGCATTAAATGAAGTGTACCTATGTAAATGAGTCTAAGTTTGTTTCGAAGTACGTATTTTTTGTGTAAGTACATAAAATACACGAGTCACGACAAAATATTTCTATCATTTCCTATAATAATAATAATAATAATTCATTTATTTCAGGCATCTAGGCCCATAAAAAAATACATAAAACCATATACAATAATATAAAGTAGGTAAAAATTAAATAATCTATATCTAAACATTAGGTGATAGCGGCGTCGCCGTCGTGAGTCGCGCGGTGTCGGGTATCCGTCCTCGGAATCGCCGGAACACAACACCTCTCGGCCAAAATTCTTCCTTCGTGAAGGTCGACGACAGATGTTCAGTCGGAACCCTCACCACAAATGAATTAAAATACACATTGTGACGAGACTCCAACCGCTCGACCCTCAGAGTAAACTTGGTCTTGACCTGGATGTACTCTACAATCTCCTCGGCCTTTGTAGAGCAATGCAGCCGGGACACGTATAGCAGCGTCGTTGGCACAGCAGGACGCAACAGATGGTTTGGTCCGGTCGGTAATTAACGCCTGACCAGTCATTGTACCGAAGTTTTAACCTATTCCTGGTATACTGTATTTATTATTTGTGATCATTATTATGTTATAAATATTGCTATCGGCCTGGACATAGGCTTATGCTTGCCTTCAATTATAGAATTTATCTGGGAAACATTCCTAGAACTGCCAAAAATATATGTAGGCATTTTTATCTGGAATACTTATTGGACAGAATAGCCGTTGATATAAACAATGAATAAACTTCGTATTTTCAAAGACGTAGAGAGAGAGATTCTTGCTATGATTTGGGTTAATTAAATAAAACATCTGTACTGTATAGACATGCGGAAAACGGCTCACTTAAAAGAAAAGAGAATCACTCTTTTAGTTCATTTAACTCACTGAATTACTCTTTTAACTCTATAGTTCATTTGACTCGGTAGCGAACTACAAATAAAATGAGCCACGATATCTTAAGGCGAGTCGAACCAAACGAGAACAACTCGCTCAATAGCTCTTTCTACTCTTAACGGCTCTTTAGCTCAATTGACTCGGTCAATGGTGTTTTAAAACATTTTCTACTTTATTTCGATAGATGGAAATATCAATCTACAATTTACGGCGCGCGGATTGAGTCGGTGAGCCGTTCGCAGAGCTAGAGCTACCTATTATTACTTATGTAGATTTGCTCAAACATTTTTACTTTATTTCGATAGACGCAAAGATCAATATACAACGCACGGCGCGCGGATTGAGTTGGTGAACCGATTGATCCGGTAAGCTATTGAGCAAGTGAACGAATGGGAGGGAC
Source organism: Asteroscopus sphinx (assembly GCA_949699075.1). Taxonomy (NCBI): domain Eukaryota; kingdom Metazoa; phylum Arthropoda; class Insecta; order Lepidoptera; family Noctuidae; genus Asteroscopus; species Asteroscopus sphinx. Next base: position 23,612,571 of record OX453013.1, read on the forward strand.
GTTGATACAAGTGAACTAGCTCATTTTGATCTCTCATTCGCGAGCTACCCAAATCTAGTACAGACTACTGTGTATTTTGTGGGTACTTAGATACATCCATTACAATTATTGTCCTCTTACTTTATACTTCGTTTTAGAATAATAATAAAACGTCCTGTTTCGCCGCAAATATGCATTATGCTGGTTCATCAATCATCGAATCATCCTATCGCAGTCCACTGCTGGACATAGGCCTCTTCCAAATTGCGCCACAACACTCGGTCCTCTGCCTTCAGCATCCAGTCGCCCCAGCTACTTTCAGGTCGTCGCTCCACCAGGCTGGGGGGCGCCCTACACTGTGTTTGCCGATTCGCGGTCTCCACTTAAGGGCTCGTCTGCTCCAGCGGCCATCGGTCCTTCGACAGACATGGCCAGCCCACTGCCACTTCAGCTTACTAATCCTACAAGCTATATCGGTCACTCCGGTTCTTCTCCGAATAATCTCGTTACGGATTTTATCCTTCAAAGAAACTCCAAGCATAGCTCGCTCCATAGCTCGCTGAGCGACTTTGAATTTGTGGCCTAGCCTAGCTGTCAGTGTCCACGTCTCGGCACCGTAAGTCATGACAGGCAGGACGCACTGGTTGTCGACCTTCGTCTTTAAACTTTGCGGTATAGGCGACGAGAAGACTCGGCGAAGTTTGCCAAATGCTATTATGCTGGTTGTCAAAACTTAATTCATGACAATAATAAACTAAAGTTCTCTGAGTCCAATCTGCGTATAGTACCGCTTTAGGAATGTCTTAGCAAAACCAGGGTTAGGTATTTTACGTTAACTGTTGGGGCATTAACACCAATATAGGCTTGTGCGGCTAATTACAGCCAATTATAATAAAAACTAAATCATTATGAGAGGAACGCACCATACTAATAACATTGCTGAAATATTTTCTTAATACCCTTTGCAAATATACCTACGACCTAAATTATTTTATTGACAGGAAGTTAGATTTTATTACAGAATTCTAGAGCTAGTCAGTGGGTAGTAAAATGGAATCGGTTAAAGTAATGGTACTTAACACTGTTTCTGAGGAATCTGAGGTTATGGAGCCGGCCCCAGATTTAGGTGGAATGAAAACTTGTAATATCTATAACAAGGGGTGTACTAAAAAGCGTGTAGTGGGGGGTCGCAAGTATTGTTATGGATGAAGCCTGGTTTGGAGCACTAGCTAACAAAAGACAAGTGACATCAAGATGGCTCGGCACCGACCACCGCAAACTTCTCGTGTCAGGCCTGTGGTAACGTATGTCGCTCTCGCATAGGTCTATTCAGTCACCAAAAGCGACGTCTCTCAGACAATTCATTATAAATCGTCTGTAACAGATGTAAAGGCCTTTGATGATGTGTAAAAAGCGATGCAAATCAACCAACTAAGCCTATCGTGGCCTACTGCTGAACATTAGGGCTTTCTCAAGTTAACATACACCCGTTGTTCTCTGATAGAGCCTTTATATCAGCTTGAACGACATAAATAAGCACTTGTGCTTTTATAACACTTAGTACTAGAGTAGACATTACGAACAAAAAAAATCGCGCAACTTGCTGGCCGCGGAGCACGCGCGGCCCGAGCGTGGCTAAGCGAGTGAGAGTGCAGGAGTTCTAAAACGTGCTACAAAAATTTTGTTCAAGGTGTCTTCTCTAGTACGTAGTACATATTACCTCAGTGTTTTATAATGGGAAATCTGGTATGGATATAATTATGATGCAGAATGATGAGGTTTAACGTTGTCCTTGTTGCAGCTGGTCCTCGAAAATTGGCATTTTAGTCTTATTATATCGCGTCGTGAGTTTACCATAAAATAATGCATCCTCTCGATTAGAGATGTTATGGATATGATATTTCGGATCTGGATACGTATATGGATATAGGAATTAAATTATATCGGTTTCGGATACGGTTACGGATATGTAATTATTTCGGATTATCTGTTACTTTCGGATAGTTTCGGTTACAGATATTAGATTGAAGTAAAATATAAACACAAATAGTATGTAATAATTTGGTCTTATTTATAGGTTATGCAAGAGGTTATGTTATGACTAGAAATAACAAACAAACAGCAAGATTCACGTGGCGCGCGAGCGGTGAAACAAAAACCTGTCGAAACATGTCATTTTATTTAGACTCCGCCCTTATACAAAACTATCCGAAACTTGTGAAACGGATACGGTTACGGTTATATTTTTATTTCGGATATCCGATAGTTTCGGTTACGGTTACGGAGCTCCATAACATCCCTACTCTCGATGGATCTCCGCTTCCTCCTGTGCGCTACTAACATGTATTGCGATGACCAATCCATTGTCACGCCTGATAAGGGTCTCCCCGCACTTATCCACGCATACGTCGATGTATTGACACGACATGCCATAGAGACATTTATCTTGCCCCGAATAACAACCGCTCTTTTTTCCAGAGAACTGCACCTTCACAACAACTACCTCCGAGTGCTGCCTTACGAGCTTGGCAAGCTGTTCCACCTACAAATGCTGGGGCTGGGGGGCAACCCGCTCAGCAAGGAGATGCTCTCGATATACAACGACAACAATGGGACCGCGAAGCTGTTGACGTATATGCTGGATAATTTGCAAGGTAAGTGTTGTTGTGTTGTTCAAAGTCGCTCAGCGAGCTATGGAGCGAGCTATGCTTGGAGTTTCTTTGAAGGATACAATCCGTAACGTGATTGTCCGGAGAAGAACCGGAGTGACTGACATAGCTTGTAGGATCAGTAAGCTGAAGTGGCAGTGGGCTGGCCATGTCTGTCAAAGGACCCATGGCCGCTGGAGCAGACGAGTCCTTGAGTGGAGACCGCGAATCGGCAAACGCAGCGTAGGGCGCCCCCCTGCCAGGTGGACCGACGACCTGAAGAACGTGGCTGGGGGGGACTGAATGCGAAGGCAGAGGAACGAGTGTTGTGGCGCAACTTGGGAGAGGCCTATGTCCAGCAGTGGACTGCGATAGGCTGAGTTGATTGAAGTGTTGTTGAGCAACAGAAACGTAGATCACGCAAGTTTGTGAAACCGTTGTATGACAAAGCCAAGCGTCATTTTGTACAGTCAACATAAGAGATTAGTATACACTTATGTGTACAATAAATTCTGTCAACTAGCTGAGGTAAGAGGAAGCGGGGTACTTAAATCCGATTGACCCTACCAAGGCAGCTATTGGCTTATCACTAACGCGGAAGTTTTGACGGCTCACATAATTGGTCGAAATTGATTTGAAGATTTCAACTGGCGAATAGTGGCGACCTATATCAGATCTATTAGACTGATGTGTTGGCAGATATCGGTCGCCTGTTATAAGGCGTCTATTGGGCTGTTTGGTCAATGCAAGGAATTAATAACATTAGTATTCGTCGCCCTGCAGTGAAAACCTCGTAAAACACAGTTGTTGGATATATCTTTTCTTTTGTTATCGAAAATATCCATTCTGTTTTGTAGAATTCTTGGCAACTGAAACGCCTTCATTGCATATTCGATCTACTTAAGCCAAAAAACTTCTCTTTAGTATTTTTTTTAATACGAGGTTTTCACTGTAGGGCAACGTATTGTATCATGGTTCTACGTAATCTGTTTTTTCTTACTTGTCTTATTTAGTAAACGATCTTAGCATATCTTTTTAATGCAAATTGTCAATAATAATTATTAAAAGACATTATGTTAACAATTTCACACACTAAATAATTTTTTAACCTGATTACATGTGCAGTACTAGTAATAATATTTTATCAGTAGTTATTTGATTAAAGAGACGTACCAAGATTGTTTACTAATTAAGACAAGAGAGAAAAACAGACCGTATATTGACTGGCCAAATCATTAAAAATCGCTTGTAAAAAATATTGCGCGTACAATCACAATGGCAGTTCCTAAGTCCTTCATCGATATCCGCTGTTTGCCTGAATACCTAACTCTTTGGTTGACTTACTTAGGATTAAATCAAAAGTTAAGTTTAGTGTGATAGCGAAGTCAGTAAACTACATTTCTCAAAATACAATAGCATAAAATATGATAATATATCTTGCGTTATCTGTATCTGCAAGTGCAAATTTAATGCTTAGCAATCATCGGTTGGAGTTCCTGAGAACTTAAGCTCTGAGGCCTGATTTCACCATCGAAAATCCTCTGGTTAAAATACTGTTTACCACAATTTCAGTAAATTTTTCGTGCATTATGTGCAAACTCTTAAAATATTATTGTCATCACGCATATGTGTATTAACAAAGAGTTATTCAAGTGCATTATAATAATATGACCTACCAAGCGCACCTAGGGAGAGGCGTGGGTTTATAAAGCAAATAGGTTAATAACCTCTGTAAATAAGGATTATTTACTGGATGAAACTAAACAAAAGCTGTTTAAATTAGATAAGGCCACATGAGACTGCATTGGGGACGACCCAGGACGCTCCCCAGGGAAACTAATCACTGCTTGCCTCTCAATTGTAACTGTTTTACAGGCCAGGCTTATTTTCCAGTTAATTTCAAGAGAACCATAATGATACATTACTATAAACCATAAAATAATATTTTTTAGTGCAGTATATAACAATTTTGCAAACAGCAATGTATTATCGATATTCTGAGTCTATACGTCAACCCCGTTTAAATTTTGCCACTGCCAGCGCCATCTATCCACGCGGAATAACACTTTTTTAGTGCTTGCCGTTTACGCTAGATGTCGCTACTAGTAGCGTTCGTAAATAACAACGAGCAGTTACGGTACTACGGTTCTAATTACCAACTAAATTAAATCGTCTTGATTTCATCCTCGAGACTTGAAGTCGCCATAAATCCTTACTGGGTTAATTTATTTTATGTGAAAGGTCACCGTGACATCGCACTTTTCATTTACGCTTTTGTTATTTTTAACAATGATGCTTTTGAGAAGGTTGTCACGCGGTAGGAATGATTGAAATTTTATAGAAATTCTGTGTTGTTTCTGTTTTTCGTTACTCCAGTTTTGTCGCAAATATGTTTAATGTGGCGGTGGTTGAGATGGATTGCGACAATCATGAATTCGTTTGAAAGTTTCTCTTCAAAGATTTTGGTTAAGAGAAAGTTGGATTAAATTAAGATTGCGTAATGTTTTCTAGTATAAACAGGAAATGTATTCATAGAATTATGAAATACCCTGCCGGCAGATTAAATTACGTTTCTTGAATTTGCAAAAGATTATTACTTAACAAGCCATCATGATTCGTTAGGAATATTATAAGGAAAGTTTGTTGTAAAAACCATGAGGATAAAAAAGTCCTTCTAATATTATAAAATGCAAAACTGTGGATGTTTGTTTATTTGTCCTTCAATTAAGCTGAAATGGCTGAACGGACATGGATGAAATGCACATACACCATGTCATGGATAAACACATACTCGTGGGATACTTTTTATCTACATACTACGGGAGCGAAGCCGTGGTCATTAGCTAGTTTGTTGTTAGCTAGCATGTTTTATTATTTAGACGTTTAATTTATTGGCTGTCCATACCGCAGCTAGTATAAATAGTATTATATTATCTGTGCCGCAGCATATAACTCAAAATATCATAAAAATATATTAAAAAATATATCATGCAGTTGTGAACAGAAACGTAATCCGATGAGTTGATTTATAATCGTCATTAATTTTTATTATTGATCCAAATACAATATCAGTTATAGTTTTGGAACTGTCATATAAATGATTCACGACTCTTGTTCGGCTCCTATGTTTAGGCATGATCGCATTATGAAGTCAGATTGTTTAGTAGACAAATAAAACTTCGGCAAGTTTAGGCGATACACTAATGATCTTATTTACTTACAGAATTAGAGATGTCTGGATTTTGAACTCTGGTTGTTTTTACCAAGTTTTTATTAACTCGCTTTCAGTCTTGTTAGTCCATTCGGTACAAATTTTGCAATCGATTTTAAACTAACTTCCGGATGAGACCTTGAACATAGCTCAGACACGCCTCGGACACTCAATACAATATAAACGCTAGCACCACCTACATACACAAGATTACGTCTTATACGAACGCACACACACGTGTAAGTTAGGGATGCTCGCCACTCGTAATACCGACTGGGTTCCTAGCGCTTTTCAGAAATGGCGTGCTTGTATAGCGACTGGCGATTGACATTTATAGCAATCTTGCAGTCCAATTGCCGGCAAACTGTGGGCGTTCCCACAGTCCCTATTAGATATTCTGTGGCTCAGAATTGGATGACAGTGCAATATTAAATCGCTTTCGTTATAAAGACGTGGTTTTAAAAACTTTTTCATCAAATTATTATTTAGAATAATAAAATCTATATTTGTAGCTTGTTCATACATAAAATGAACATTAAATGCTCATTATTTTATGCTGGGCAAGGGCCTCTTCTCAGAATGTGAAGGTTAAGGTTTAAGTTAACCACCACACTGGTCTAGTGCGGGTTGGTAGTTTCCACACACCAACCAACCAACCAACCGACTTGTTATCTCTTTTTCTCTCGTTACGTGAATCGTAGACGAAACGAGATAACAAACCGAATCGGTCGACAGCTGTTTATCGAAAATATTCTAAATCGGGGAGCAGAACTGTATGGAACACTCAAAGATTTAAAGATATTTATTTTGCCAACTAAGTGTACATATTGGTGTTAGGTTATAAACATAGTTCTTATAACCTTAGTCGCCTCAGGTGTGCAGGTTTCCTCACGATGTTTTCCTTCACCAGGTCAGGCACATTACTATCGAAATAAATTGTCTGGAACTGAAATAGATAGATAGATAGAATATTCTTTATTGTACACCATTAATATTATTAAACTCAGGAAATAAATGTCTATCTGCTTGGAAATGAATGTGATAAAAACCGGCCAAGTGTGAGTCGGACTCACGCAGTACGGGTTCCGTACCACCTATCTACCTGATACCCCGTAGAAACTGATTTAATTTACGAGAGTTAATCAAAAGACATCAACGATTGTTCACGAAATGTGAATTTTTGCATCTCTTTCTTACGTAGGTACCACCACATATGTCATTGTTTGCCCTGTTTTTAGTATTTGTTGCTAAACTACATAGTATGCACTATAATCATACCAAGTTTGACGCTGGTATGTATTACCGTTTTGAAGATAGATCAGGAACAAAAACGTTAAATAAAATGTACGTTTTTCGAGGCTTCTTGTATGGGGACCCCCTTTGTTTTTAGACTTTATTTTATTTTTAGTATTTGTCGTGATAGTAGTCATAGTAACACATATTCTGTGAACATTTCAACTGGTTATCTATTACCTTTACAAAGATACAGCCCTGTGACAGACAGACAGACGGACGGACGGACAGCGTAGCCAGAGTAACAGGGTCCCGTTAGCACCCTTTGGGTACGGAACCCTAAAAAGCAATAAGCTTATCCACGTTTTAAATGAAACTAATAGTCTTTAGCGAAATATGGCAAAAATTACATATCTATACCTGTCCATCTATTATACTCCTTCGGAAAATATTATTCCGTTTATGTTTTAAATTTCTTATAGCTTGCTTTTACTGCAGTGCAGGTAAAGTCTTAGGTATTTTTTTCACGTCTACCGCTGAAAAACACGTCATTCAGCTCTCAGGTGATGGGCTAGTAACCTTTCATTACTTATGCACGATTCTGATCTTTACGCCCAACACGAAGTTTTCTACATTTGGATTCGGAATTATACCGGACGACTTTTTTAGCGTCTGGAAAAACAGGGTGTGGTCAGTTACTGAAATAAAATAGAATAGATTAAAGAATCTGGTAAACCAGATGTTGCAGTGCCGTAGCAGGGTTCATTGGGTTCACAGACCAGTAAACCTCTAGACGCCTATTAGCCGGACACCCCCGTCACAAAGCATATGCAGTAGCACTGCATATCTTACGCCCAGCCACCAATCGGTACGTCATTCCGTCAGCGAGCGGCACCAATAATATCACCAAACATCTGAGCCGACCAATCATAACGCGCTGTCCGCCCCCCGGTCCCCGCCAACATTTTACGACTTTTCTCATGCAAAACTTTGTTTATGCGGCGTCTTGAGGCTTACTGGTCTGTGATTGGGTTATATTTTTACACCCAGTATGAAAACAATAATAGATTATGAATTTTTAGAATGGATCTAGGAAATAAATAAAAAATAATCAGCTATTCCATAGATTAGTACATAACATTTATTTTAGAAATAAGCTGTAGGTACCTTTGTGCTCAAGTAACTTTTTTATGTTGTCTGTGAGTGTTGTGTGTAAAATAAAATAAATAGATAAATAAAGTCAATTTCAACAGACAAAATGTATTGAACAGTTGTTTTTTTTTTTTCACTTTTTCCCCTAACAGATTTTTTCCATATGGTAAACAAGTCCTCCGGTATTGACACCTTTTTTTTGTTAATTTGACTTGACAAAAAATATAAAAAAACGATTGATACTTACTTACTTACTCCGCTGGCACAGCGACCCAAAATGTGTCTTGGCCTCCGAAACGAGAGAACGCCAAAAAACGATTGATATTTTCATTAAAAACCAATAAAATAAATTATAAGAACACATGTAAGGTATATTACGTTTATAACACCATAAAAATAACTTTTGGAATTTGTAGTCTTCTTCTATCGTGTCGACATGAGCTACATAGTGAGTATTAAGCTCAAGCCGTGGTCAAAAGATTAGCCAGTCAGCAGGTTGGTAGCGAGGCTGACTGCCCAGGGTGCGCCGGACGATCGATAATATCGTCGTTGTAACATAACATAACGCCTGTATTTCCCCGAAGGGGTAGGCAGAGGTGTATAGTACACCCACATTTCGCCAGTTATGTTATCATCATCATCATCATCATTTCAGCCGAAAGACGTCCACTGCTGGACATAGGCCTCCCCCAAGCATCGCCACAACGACCGGTCCTGTGCCTTCCGCATCCAGCGGATTCCCGCGACCTTCACCAGGTCGTCGGTCCACCTTGTGGGGGGCCTACCCACGCTGCGCCTTCCAGTACGCGGTCGCCACTCCAAAACTTTACTGCCCCATCGGCCATCCAGTTATGTTATAATCCCATGTAATAGGGGGCGAGCCTATTGCCATTGACCGGGCACAAATCCAGACTCCGGGCTGCTACTGAGAATTTCCTAATGAAAAAACCCAATAACACTAATACGTCGTTGTAATTTGTAGTTAAATCCGGACACACATCAAACAATGCGATAATTTTGTTACTAATAAAAGATCTTTCCTCATTTTTGTTAATAGGAAGTCTGTTAACATTGCTAATTAAGGAAATATAAGTTGAAATTATAGTAAACACAAATCTAAGTGCAATCAACTTTGCTGTTAACTGGCAATAATTTTTTGAACAAACATTTGATAGTCTGATACATAACAGGAAGACCAGATTTAGAATTTGAACCCAAAAAATTTAACCGAGTTCTTATATAAGTATGGTGTTCAAAGTAAGGTGTAATTTTTTTTATTTTGTAAATTCTTAATTGCTACGTCACTCAATATTGTTTAATCAGAAACAAAAACCATCTACAGGATGATTTTGATTTAATTAGGAATTAAAAATAAATTAGTAAATTAACATAACAACAACATAACATCACGCCTGTATTTCCCCGAAGGGGTAGGCAGAGGTGTAATAGTACACCCACATTTCTCCAGTTATGTTATAGTCCCATGTAATAGGGGGCGAGCCTATTGCCATTGACCGGGCACAAATCCAGACTCAAAGAAAATATTAAATTAATAAATCAATAAATATTAATTGTAATTGCGTTAAAAATAATAAAATAATTAATTAGAAATTCTTTAAGCGATGAAAAAATCTGATGTTCCCTAGATTTTGTCGATTTATGTGAAACGTAGGCAACAGCTGATTTTTTTTTCGCGATTTGGTCCCATAGTAAAAGTTGTTCAAATTTATGAGTGCAATCAGCTTTTAAAGAATTGATAATGAATTCAAAAATCATCATGTATTCTGTGGCCTGATTCACAAACGTTCGAAAAGTTTCCGTTTCTGAAGTGAAATTTGACCGGCAAATAAAACAAAACGACCACTTCCTGCGACCATGAACGTTGCAAAGCATTCAAAACGTCAGGTAAACAATTTTAATAATAATACACGATGTAATTCGGTTAAACTTGTTTTATTAAGAAACAAAACGATTTGAGAACCGAACGGATTCGGAAACGCAACGCGAAATTCATGGAAACTCTCCCGTGAGCCATTTGTTGTCGGAAAGCACTCGATGTAAAATTAAAGAACTATGAATAGCGTTTCCGAATGTGTTCGATTCTCAAATCGTTTTTTTTTCGTAATAAAACAAGTTTAACCGAATTACATCGTGTAATTAACATTGCTTTTCCTGATGTTTCGAATGTCGCCGGAAGTGGTAGTTTTCTTTTGTTTGCCGGTCAAATTTCACTTCGGAAACGGAAACTTTTCGAACGTTTGTGAATCAGGCCACTGATTTCATAATGTCTGGTACAAACAAAATAGGAATCGTACCTCTCCGCCAAACAGTGATGCTTGCATTGCTGTGTTTCTGTCTAAAGGGTACGGGTGTCGGTGAAATACCGACTTGCGGTATCATTAAGGCAACAGCCTAGCTGGTATTGAAGTTGTTATGGGCAAAGGAAATAACAATCACATAAGACTTTTAATCTTTAGGTCTTAGTTTGGCGAATGCGATTTACAATACCATTTAGGCAACAACTAGGTGGATTTTAGTTGTTATGGACAAAGTTTACCGCCTGATATGAGGTGGGTCGGGTGGTTTAGCTCGTTTCGCTTGGCTATAAACAAATTTAAAAAAAGTTGTACCATATACACCCACACACTTTTGAAATATATCGTTATCCAGTATTGGTGCAGTCAAATAAAATGAAACTGGTACTGATAACGGCGACATACTTCCAAAAAAACCTGATGGGAGCACCAGTCAGAAAGTTGCTTTTGATAGTTGCATCTTTCAGTGTATAAAAAGAAATAAAATTGAATTTTTCAACAGTCATGCCATTTTGAGACCAGAAAGCCAAAAATTAACTTTGCAGATTTTTCTTATCTACCGGTTTAAAAAATCAGGAAACACACTGCAGCGTGAAATGCAACCAAGCTGGTTGGAAATTAAGCGAGTTTGGTCACATGCGATGTCTTTACAAAAAACGCAATGTTCGTAAATAAAAACTAACTTGAGTTTTTCAGTGCTGAGGATCGTGACCCTATTTTATTTATTCAAACGTTTTGTGAAAAAAAATTACAGTGGGGCCACAGAAATAGATAAAATGGGCAGGGCGCGCGTGCCAACATCCTGCACCATAGTTCAGGGCATTTCAAAGCCTTTCTTAGTACGCCTTATGACTTGTTTCTATAAATACTGTAACAAAAACTTGCAAAAATGCCTTATTGTGCTGTTTCTAACTGCAGAAACAAAAGCTGTAGAGTACATTTGATAAAAGTATTTTTTTTTTTTAAATTAATGACGTCAATATGGAAGGCGTAGTTTGTTCGAAAGTTGCCACGCATAAATCGCAAGTAAAATTGTGATTACAACCATTCTATCTATTTCTGTGGGTGGGGCATTAGGCATTATCTACCAGTCAACCATTTGGTCGTGCCGAGATACGAGGGTGCAATAAAAAATTAAGTTAAAGCATTATAAATACATTATCATACATTTTTGGCCGTTGGAGCAGACAAGTCCTTGAGTGGAGACCGCGTATCGGCAAACGCAGCGTAGGGCGCCCCACTGCCAGGTGGACCGACGACCTAAAGAACGTGGCTGGGGGGGACTGGATGCGGAAGGCAGAGGACCGAGCGTTGTGGCGCAACTTGGGAGAGGCCTATGTCCAGCAGTGGACTGCGATAGGCTGAGTTGATTGATTGATTGATTGAAATACATTTAAAACAATATAATGTAAAAACACATTGTATATAATAATCATGCAACGTGTATCAGAAATGCAGGGTCATAGTTTAAGAGCTCATTCAGGGCATAGCATAGAACAACTTTTTCTATAGACCCTGAAATCGCTAAAAAAGCAGCTGTTTCCTATAAAATCATCTGTTTCCTATAAAATCATCGATGTCGCTCGACAAAATGTATGGATCAGCTGATTTAATTGTAATGTAATTTATTTACACAAAATGGCAGCACATCAAACTGACAAGTGTCACGCTAGCAGCCCGCTATTGGCTCCACAGCCGATGACGTAGTACGGAGGCTATCACGTGACCTAGCTGTCACGGGAAGAGAGTACCTGGTGAAAGATCTTATTATACCATGAAGCCTACAAATGAGCGTTGATATATTTCTGGCGTTAACAAAAGAAAGTGCAATATCTAGATTACACATTATTTCTAGAAATAATACAGTCGTGATTTCATCAGTGTGCTGTGTACTATAGCTAATAAAAGAGATGCGATTGTCTTAATACAGTACAATGGAGCTAGAAAGTGTGAGAAGCGTTGACTGTGATAATATTAATTGTTATACTGGTCTTAGAACTATCGGGGTGAGGCGGTCATATTACTTTGTGTCCGTGTACTAGAAAGACGTGCTCAAAAGATGAGTACATTGTGTATGACACTTCATATGCTTTATGTGTCGCTGCTGTACAGTCATCAATGTTAAAGTAAGCTCTATAATAAAAAAAACTCTCCTTTTATTATTTTTGGAAATGAGTTACGATTCAAAAGTTAATTGTTAATAGAATGGTACTTTGAACTCCCGAAATAGTGAATTTTGTAATTCCATAATTTTCGCTTATTTTTTTCTGTTTACTATTATTAATATGAGCAATTATTGACGAACAGCCGTGTATTTTTGTAGGCACTTATGATCATGTGTGTCGTTTTTAATTCTAACCATTTAGTTTTGTTCCGCGATTTGTGTTTTAAAATTTTAAAACAAGATTGCCGAAATTGATTTTCTTAATGCCTAGATTATTTTTAAGAGGACTAGTTTTTCTAATTAACTCCACGTCTCACTCCGGTTTTCTAAATTCTCATTTAAGTAAATTAGGCCAGAAAAGTCAGAATTATTACCTAATTTACTTATTAAGAAACCATTTGCTATTTTCGAATGACACCAAAGAGCTTTTTGGCTTTACTTGTTCAGATAATTATTACTTCTATCGATTCAATCCACCCCTTGGTTTTATTTAACTATACTTCATTTATTACAGTATTAGACAAAACATAACTTCAAAGGAATGGAAAAGTATGAAAATTAAATACATTACAGCTTCTAACCGAGATTGGAGATAATCTAATGATTCTATGGACCTGGCAGACTAATATTAATTAAGCTGAAACTCTGCGTGGAGAAGTGAATCAAAAGATATTCATGCCGTTGTATAACTGAAGTGTAGTTTAATCGAAGACACATAAGATTTTATTGGAGAGAACAATAATTCACATCTTCACATTGGCGACACACCCTATTATGACGTCAGCACTTTTGTTGTTCAATTTAATTCAATTCAATTCTGTATTTGCGTGAATATTGATACATAGAGGGTAAAAAAAAACTAATTATTGTTAATTATTGTTTCTAATTATTTACTCTCTATATTTCATTCGCCTAATAAGTTCACTTTTAGCACATTTTCTACTAGTGCTGAGTAATAGCTTACAACTCTGGTCAAACTAGAAAAATGTTTCTGAAAGTTGACGTCGATCATACAAATCGGTTTAGAGAAAGATTGCTTCGTCACGATTTATTTCGACTGTTTAGATCATATTGAAACGAAACTGAAAGTATCGAATTTTATAAAGAGAAATTGCCTCATTTGTAGCAGTTTCACGTTGTATCTTTTTATGGCGCTTAGCATATTGTAAACGTTTCTCTCGAATTATTGTTTTATATCCACGTAGAAAAAATAAATAACTAGTAATCGTAGCTTTTTCATAAATCCTCGATATCTACAACTTTCTGATTCAAAAATATCGAAACACCAGTAATTTTCTTTTAACGATTGACTATAAACGAATTACATTTTATTAAAGTTAGATGTAATAAATGTGAAGTTAAAAAATGATTGCAGATAATGATTTACGTGATCGAAACAGCAAAACAAATACCTACGACTTCTCGGTTACATAATGATTTCTTATGTATTGCTCACGCGCACGAGTGAGGTGAAATTTGCCTTTCGCAACCTTCCAAATTAGAGAGCCCGTCAATGTGGCAGTTCTTACATTGGTGACGTCATAAGAGTAAACAAATAGCTTAATGTAGACGAAGCTTTTTGTAAATCTGATGACAATCTAGGATCCAGCAAAAAAAAACTAGAATCGTTTGTTTCTGAAAAATCGTTAATATAAGAATAATTCGCGTCTTCCGTGTTATTTGAGCGTTTATTCAGATAAGATAAAAATAGAAGTATACGCAATTCTTCTATTTTTATACGTATTAGAAACATATTAAAATAATTACTATTTATGTTGTCGTTTTTGTTTCCAACGCGACGCCACCTAGTCCATTAAAAGACGTTAATTTGAAACCGCATAAAGTAAATCCTGTTCAACTGACACATGGTAACATTGTGAATAGTGTTTTTAGAATAAATAATGGTGTTGATTTTTAACCGGTCATCGATAGTCACGAGTTGAATGACAATAGGTCGGGTGTTGCCGGCACACGTCGCGTCCGCGGCGCCAAGCCTCGTCCGACCGGTGAAAGTGTTTCGCGAAAGTGAAGCCGGAACCAAACGCGCTGACGTCACAGCGATTTGCGCAAGAGCACCCGGCTATGGTGAGACGTTGCGAAATGTTACCTCCTCCGTATTGTTGAGGATACGTTCGGTGATGCTGTTTTTGTGTTGCGCGCCGATGTTACTTTGTTAAGTAAATTACGTTGCTTGTGTAATACCATTCAGGCTTTTCAAGCTCTAGTAATGAGTTCTGAATAATGTTTATAGTCATTTGTTAGACTGTACACGAGACAGTCTTTTGTTAGGGGTTCAATTCAATGCTACGCCTTTATGTAAAGATGCTACACACTACATTTTATGGATGACCATTGAAAATTCTGTGGATTCAACAGCTAGAGACGCAATTGTTTATCTACAACTTAAAACATTTCTTGGCATTCTCTTGCACAAAATATTGTCTTTAATTCAAATTCGTGCTTCTAAACAATAAGAAATTAATGTGAACATAACAAAAAGTAAATGACTATTCAGTCGCATCTTTTCATGGTATTTTAGAATATTAGTGGTGTCATGCAGCTATTATAGCTCATTATTTCGTAGTCTCGTGGGAGAAATGTTGTTTGACAATACAACATTAGCTGGAAAATTATTTTCATGACATTTCATTTACAGTTGACGTTTGTGGGTTTATGCGATGTTTGAATGGGGTCGTCCGTCGCGGTGAGTACGGTGTGTGACTTAACATAAGCGAGGGAACACTCTAGGGATCATGGTATAATAACACCAGGTAGTCTCTTCCCGTGACAGCTAGGTCACGTGATTGCCTCCGTACTACGTCATCGGCCGTGGAGCCAATAGCGGGCTGTTAGCGTGACACTTGTTAGTTTGATGTGCTGCCACTTTGTGATAATAAATTAGCCGAGCAAAATGCATTTTTTCATTTACTTTCTACTATAAAGAATCACTTTTTAACTAGTAATTTAATATAGTTTCCTTTATTAACTAATTAGATGAATAGCACGAGATAACAAATAGGCTAGTTAGGAATTTATTTTATATACATTATGAACAAAAATCTCCTTAAGTATATTGAAGATATCAATCAATGGCAGCACTGCTCGTGACGTAGCTTGGAGGCATCGCGCTGTCATTGCGGGAAGAGAATACCTGGTGAAACATCTTATTATACCATTCTAGGGATTACGTTGTTTCTTCGTTCAAAGAGCCCGAAAAAACTTATTAAAATTGTGTTATATCGCGTCTATTTTGCTCACGAAAACTTATGAATTTCAATATATCAATTAGACACTTTGTCGAACTTCCGACCAATGTTTACAAAGGAAGTAATTATAACACTAAAATTAATATCCTCTTTTCATACGATATCCTCATCCTTAATTTATCAAATCTATATGTTCATCACGAGTCACGACCATGGCTCGTTAGTCTCGCACTTATGAACGTTCAGCTTCGCCATAACAATTTTTGCCCAAACTTTATTGCTTTTTGACGATCGGGTGTAATCAGGAGTAGACATTAGTATACTCCGCACGTAGTTGCAGAGGCCGGGCAGAAATATAAATTCGTTTTAATTAAAACTTTGGAAAACTTGTGTCATCTGGAGATTAATACACCCACTGCCCACATGTGGGCTTTATTTGTAGTAAAGAGGTGAAACTGTCCATTCTTACTGTATAAATGACAACAGAGAAACTTTTGTAACTTTTTTTTTGACCTTAATAGTGGTATCATAACTTCTTAGGTTTTCGCGATCACTACACATTATAATAAAACAAAGTTTAATCGGATTAAATCGCGTATATTATTTAAATTGGTTTCCCTGACGTCGAAAGCTTTGCAGCATTTCGTGGTCGCAGGTAGACTAAGATGACAATCGTCTTTACAGATATTTCTAAAAAAATATTTTAATCTACCGTACAATATTATTTATTAAAATCGACCACGAAATGCTGCAAAGCTTTCGAAACGTCAGGGAAACCAATTTTTTTTTTTTTTTTTATAGTATAGGATGGCGAAACGAGCCCACCTGATGTTAAGTGGTTACCTTTGCCCATGACAACTTCAATACCACCTAGGCTGTTGCCTAAATGGTACCGCAAGTCGGTTCGCCAAACTGAGACATGAAGATGGAAAGTCTCATGTGATTGTAATTTCACCGGCACCCGTACCCTTCAGACCGAAACACAGCAACGTAAGCATCACTATTTGGCGGAAAAGTAGGCACGACGGTGGTAGTTCTTCCCCGGACGAGCTCTTTCACAAAGGAGCTCTACTACTACTGATATTTAAATAATATACGCGATTTAATCCGGTTAAACTTTGTTTTATCTTAATAGTGGTTTTCGATTAGTTTCGTTGTATAATTGTTATTATTTTTGGTTTCTGTTGTCTGTCTATTCTTTACTTTTCCGATCCCCTGATTTTTTTTCTACCTGAGCAGTTTCGACTGGCCAACTTTGTTTGGAAAAAGGTTATTTATAATGGATCATATCTTTGAATCAGTCGTTTCAAATCCATATTTTATTTGAATGACTGATAAATATTAAAATGTTTAATTTTCAAACACAAAACGCAAATCAACAACAAACAAGTGCAATCAACAGGCAAATGTGCCGTTATCGTTTATTTGACGTAACCCTTTTCAGTTGAAATTGATGACGGTTAAACAAACCTCCATATCTGTGATATTAGTTAGGCCTCGATCACACATTTTCTGATAACATTAGATACAATACAAACAGAGATTAAAGTACTTGTTCACGAGCTGTTGCCACCCAACGAGGTCAAACACGCAATCGAATATAAATGGCGTCAGGTGCTCAATTGAAGCATGGATTAAAATGATAATACGAAACGTAATAACTTTCCCTTTACAAAATAAATTTTAGAGAAAAATGGGTAACTTTCAGAATGAAAATGAGTCTGACTTGAAATGAGTCTGGTTTTAACTTTAACAAAAAGCCTGCGAAAGTATATTTTAGATACAATAAATTTTGATATTAGGCTGGATAAAGGGCGACCGCTTGAACAAATAGTAAATTTTATACCATTGCTTCGCGGGGGATTGTTCGCTCCGAACTCAAATGGATTAAGATCAAATTGACAGGCTACCATAAGTATTCCTGCTCATTAAAATAATCGTATCAAGTTTCAGTTATCTTTACACAATAAATATCGTAAGCGAATGTGAAAACAAGACAATAAAAACTAATAATGAATGCTAGGTAAATCATCATCCTCCTGCCTTTTCCCAATTTATTTGGGGTCGGCGCAGCATGTGTTTTTCTTCCATACAAATATCAGCCGTCATCTCCGTGTTCACTTTCTTTCTATTCGTATCATCTTTCACACAATCCATCCATGTTTTCCTCGGTCTGCCTCTTTTCTTATAGCCATTCACATTCATACTTAAAATTTCCTCGTAACATGCTCATCATTCCTCCTCATCACATGTCCATACCATGATAGTCTGTTGCTACTTAACTTCTCTGCTAGGTAAATAACTTTTCTAAATAAAGTATTTAACATTAATACCTGAAATTTTTTCAAGGACAACTAAAACCTGAATATAAGCCACAAACAACAAATATAACATAAATAAAACCGAGCATGCTTCGTAAAAAACACTAAAACACGACAAAAAATAACTAGGTTAATTGTTTACCAAGAACACTAGAAAACTACAACACGGCCACATTAAACGTTAACTACTAGTTAGCTTGGCTTGAACTATATACTACTATGTATAATCTAATTCCTTTATTTTTGACAACATAAAAATATAAGCCTTATTTTGTACCTAGTAGTGTCACTCGCTTGTCGCTATACGTGGCTATACTCCTGGAGTCGACAAGACTGAGCCTAAAAAGGTTGAACCATTTTCATACAACTGTCAATGTTAATCTCTTTTAAACGACTAATTTAGACAAATTAAAATTAAAGGCCCTGTTTAAGTAGATTTGAGGCCGTTGGACCTTAAAGTTATTAGTTAACGACTCGTTAAATAGCCGGCTGAGTTACCTGGCGTGCAGCGCCACGGCAAAGGGCGGACATTGGACGCAATGCAAGGGCACGGAGTCGCCCTTGTCGGGGACTCGGGACGCAGTCTGGAGGTCGCGGATGTACCCTTACTTCGTCCCTTAACACCAACTTTCCTGCCACAAACTCGGACTATGATAACTTTGTTATTGCTACAAATCTATAAAGACCCGTCTGATTAAACCTCACACTGTGGGGCGCAAAACTTTTTCAAAGGGCGGACGTCGGGTGAAGTGCAAGGGCGAAGCGCCCTTGTCCTCTTCGAGTCTGAAGGTCGTTACGTACTGTATTGTTCCTCTCATTTGCTCCCCTACTGTGTTTTTTACAATGTTAACCCGTTATCTTTGCCGACTGGCAAAAAAGTTAAAACATTTGCTCTGAACGTTCCGCTACTACCATTATATTTCTGGTAGGTTGCCAAATGAAACATAAAGTAGTCGATTTAAATATATAAAGTGCAGTGAAGCTTGGCGGAAAGTTAGAAACCCGTTGCCATTAAGTCCCTTAGTAAATGGAAACTGTTTTATGACGTCATGACCCTCGTTTATTTGCCTATAGCAGCATTTTCCGAAGAAGGCAACATCGCCAATTGCAAAGAGCTGGCTTTGTATGCAATGGACAGTGGATTTAAGTTATGCCGTTTTGTAATCGTTTAAATGATTGTCAATTTTTTTCTTCGATTGAATAAATATAGACAAGGCCAAGAAGGTTACAATGAATGGTCTAAAATGACCAGTGACAAACGTCTTCTGACTGTATTTAATGTTTTCTGAAGTCCATCCATTAACTTTGTCCCGCTAAAATTTGATGTTTATTAACTTTTGAGAGAATAATTTCCATTAGAAACTATGTTTGAATGTATTTAAATATCTATGCTTTGTACATTTATCATGTTACGAATAAGTTTATTTTGTGAATTTGAATGGAAAATTTATTGTTAAAGAGGTATTTTTTATCCTTCAAAAGATCCCTGTGTTATTGAATTTGTAAGAGTCGAAAAACTCCATTAAATCAAATAGAACATTTGAAATAACTTTGTTTGTTTACAATGTTTTTATTGCAAACATTCGCGTTTTATTATGAATTCAAGAGGCTCGCATTTAAACTAATTTGCTTTTAAAGCCCATACATTATTGTACATAAGAAGTGATGACTTGAATTTAGTATTGAAATTCAAAGATTTTGATACTTAATAGTCAAACCCCGAGTTAGTGCCATAGATCTGTTCGTAATGACATCTGTACAGATACTCGAATACAACAATCTTCCGATTTATGGTTGAGTGGAATACAAATGAGGTTGGGCATAGTTCTTAATATTGCTCAGTCATAGAGGCTCGACACGTCATGGTTTATTGCCTCGTAAAGTGAGCTCGTGCCGCGAAAACGCATAACTTTGTATTAAGTTACAATTTCTTTGGCGAGATCATGCATTATATAGTGTGCGCCTAGACACTACTCTCGCAATAAACCCTAAAGCTGGCTTTAAACCGTTATGAACTTTTAACGTACTTTTCTACGCATTTTCTCACTGAAATTTTGATAAGTACAACACAAAAAAAATTGTTGCCAAAGTTTTAATGGTAGGACTTTTGAATTTTTGGTCGGTTAACCATAAAAAGTAGAGAAAGTGTGTAATCGTTTCAGTCCGCAAAAGTTTTAGATATATGCGATTCACGTCGTGAATCGAGAACTCGTATTACAGACTAATGGCAGTAAACGTAAAGCATGAGGCTTAGTGAATGTAACAGATACAGACTAAAGAAACCATAATGTAAACGCATTATGCGTTAGGGAAAGTGCAGGCTTTAAACGGCGCCAATCAAAATCGCATTAGGCCTCGATACGGCGCAGGCGCATCTGAACATTGTTTTGACTTTGTTTAGATTTATTTTATAACTAGTCCGTACCCGCTACTTCACCCGCGTGGATGTCGTTTATCGCGCATCCCTCGGGAACTGTTCATCTTCCCGGGATAAAAAGTAGTCTATATATTAATCCGGGTTATGTTCTATATGTATGCCTACATTTCATTAAAATCCATACAGTCGTTTTTGCGTGAAAGAGTATCAAACATCCATACTTCCTCACAAACTTTCACGTTTATAATATTAGTAGAAAAGAAGTAGGATTGGTCATTATTTACGGCTTTACTCACGTGATTCTATCGATTAGAATAGATCCTCTTAGATAGATTTTATTTGTTTAGATTTTTTTGTTAAATAAATAAACTGGAATAAGTAGTTCTATATTTTGAGCATTTTAAGTAATCAGGGTAACATAAGTATACTACAAATCTACTTTATAATAAGAAATATTATTACTTATGAGTAGTTTGAGTCTGTAATAAAGTACTGCGCCAGTTTCAGAGATAATATTGACTGACACATTTACGGTTTCTTTGCACTTTGCTAACCGGTTACCCTTAGTGATGCTCTGCTAACAAATGACGCATGATGTTGAGTGCCCATTTTAAATAGCAATTAACACATCGATGATTAGCGTAAACAATAGGTAGTTATCGAGTAAACGGGCCGAACACTTGCGCCGGCGCTGGCGGCGCCTGGTGCAGCCGACGGAAACGCAATTACGTGAACATTCACCGGAAGACATTGCGCGCGCGCAAGTGACTGGTAAAAAGCGCTAAATGTAAATGCGGGCCAATTGTAAATTTAAATTTTTGAATACAGAATACGAGTTTCACGTTAAGGAAGTTTGTTGACAGTGACAAACTCCCTTCATTGTTAAAAAGGTCCGCTAAGTATGTTATGTTAACCTTTTTTCCACCTGTCTACAAATGGCTTCCTTTACATCATGTACTTAAATGAAAAAAAATGCCTCAGATATCCTCGTAATTAAATACGGTATTTTTTACGTGACAGATAAACTTCGGCTTCGGTCTGTTTGTCTAGACATGTCAGCGTGATAAAATTATACATCCATCACTTTATTTGTTCTGTGTAACTTGGCCTTGAATTAGCGTTAATATAGCGTAGACGTGGTTCGGAAATAGGGTTGCCAAGTATCCGGCTTTAGCCGGACATGTCCGGCTTTTTAGAATCGTGTACGGCCAAATTTTTTTTTTTTTTTTTAATTTTTTTGTTTATTTATTTGCCTTCATGTACAAAGTATATGCATGCATTACATGTACAACATATACAAGTCCGGCTACGGCTTTTGTTAGGCTTTTGGTCAAGTGGGGTAAAGATAACTATTTTATTTTTAAAGTTACACCTACCTATAATTTATTAACAAATGATAAGGCTGATTATTGATTGTTTTAGCTACTTTCAATGTAAAGAAGTTACAAATTACTTTAATGAGAACAAAATGTGATTCATAAGATTTTATCTATTTATATTATTTATTTATAATAACGTCTTTTGAGACGTTACCTATGGATTTGTCCATAGGTAAATACTGACACGAATTATTTCTCTCTAAAAACCAGTGTGTCAGGCTTTCAGGGCAGAATGTCCGGCTTAATATGAATGTGTCCGGCTTTTCTATTTTTGGGCCTGGCAACCCTATTCGGAAATGAAATTATTTCTGTTCATTATTTATAAAGCATGTACTAACCTTGTTTTTGATGTAGGTGTTCGTGTTTGTATAGGTTTTCTCCAAATAAATCAATACAAAATAATCCATGTGTGAATAATCTATGAATACGGTAATACTGTATTACCTTAACCTTAACCTAGACATTGGAGCCGTAACGATCAACAAAGCATGAACACGAATTATTTACCGATAGCAAAAATTCTTAAAAAGAAACAAATACTTAAGGTGAATGCTACAGGGTAGCCCGCGAAATTCAAAAATTTTGGCGTTTTTTGCAAATTTTAGCTTTATTTCGCGTTGTATATCGGTCAAAATATGATTGGCGGAAATAATAACAATATATCTATTGAATAATACTCATGAAAAATATTAACCTAGCTCTATAAGCTGTGCAAGCTCGATAATATTAATTAAAAAATAATTAAAAACTACAATTTGCAAAAAACACCAATAAATTTGATATTCGCGGGCTACCCTGTAGCATTCACCTTAATTTCTGTTGATAAAAATTGAAAGGATTGGAAATGGAAAGTGTATCCGGTAATGGTGATAATTAATCTGCAAATAAAACATTTGGTGACTTTCGAATGTAATGGTCGGTAATCGGTAATACTTTTTTTTCCTTTTGCGGTCGCTAAATGGTGGAGTGTCGGGGAATTATTTAACACCTCTAAATGGTGGAGTGTCGGGGAATTATTTAACACCTCTAAAAGTCATCGTCTTCGTAGCGCGCAAAACAAATAGTTTTAGCGTACAAGGATGTTTTTGTTTATGAGAAATAAGCATATATATAGAGTGACAAAGCATTTTTCCTCTAAGGGGTTCTTCAATTGTCCGCAATTAGCAACGACAGCTTGTTAGAGTTTAGTATTTTAAACTTCAGGAAAGGACCGATCAGTCGTGCGATTTCTCTCTGACGTAAGAGACACAAAAGTTATTCTAATAATACTGGTGATGATGAAATTTATGTTATTATGGCTTGCAATATAAACATACAGATTGAATTAATTATATTGATCTACCATAAAACAGAAGGCTTGACCAATATTTAAGCCAGATAAACGTTGCTATTAAATCAATTGGCCGGGAGAATGCTAGGATGATTAAGAAATGTCGCAATTAAAACCGTTACTGTATGTGTCATTACGTTAAGAGGTGTTACGCAACATCATTTCTAATTACAAAATAATAAAAAAATGGACATTTCGGGAATTGAACATTTTGGTTATTGGACATTATGACAGTTGGACATTTAGGGAATTGACCATTACGGGAATTGGACATTTCGGAAATTAGACATTTAGGGAAATGGACATTTTTAAACCGGAGGACATTTCGGGAATTAGACATTTTGGTTATTAGACATTACGACAATTTAACAAATAGGGAATTGAACATTACGGGAGTTGGACATTTCGGGAACTGCACATTTAGGGAAATGGACATTTTGAAACCGATGGACATTTCGGTACCTTATTGGACATTCTCAACCTGAACAAAACTTTATACTATGCTCATCCGGAAGAAGAGAAAGCGGACACAGTTTAAAATATTATGACGCCTTCGGGGTAGCGCACAGACCTGTTTGGAACACAGCTAATAACTTTCCCTTGGAGATATAATCAGCGATGCTCTCGTAACAAGCGTAACACGTAATAACCAGAGTGTTGGTCGGTTAACGCATCTATTTGAGAGCGAGAGTGGATGGTAAATTGATTTTGTCTAAGCACGCGACGGCAAGGGTCAATGAATCTGAACACTTTCTCTGATCTGCCGTGAACGATCCGAACGATGCACTGCTGTATTACGTGACAGTTACTGCACGCTATTATTGTCTTTACGCACATGTCATTTATGGAAAGCGAGTAAAAAGTTTAGCAATCATATTGTGGATGACTTGAAAATACGTGCGCGATAAAGTTACAATTAATAATAATAAAAGTTAATTTTGTTCCATAACTCTCTGTGATAAGAGTTACATGTATACATTCCTGATGTATCCTTTAGATGTAAGCTAAAGAAAATATATCATCAACTCGGCCTATCGCAGCCCACTGCTGAACATAGGCGTCTTCCAAGTTTCGCCACAACACTTTGTCCTCCGCCTTCCGCATCCAGTCCCCTCAGCTATCTTCTTTAGGTCGTCGGTCCACCATGCTGGGGGCGTCCTACGCTGTGTTTGCCGATTCGCGATCTCCACTTAAGGACTCGTCTGCTCCAATAGCTATCGGTCCTTTGACAGACAGCCAGCCCACTGCCTCTTCAGCTTGCTGATCCTATAAAGGTCCTGAAAAGATATAGTCATCCAATGTTTTTACTGCCATGCTTGGTTTTCGGCTACATTGTTATCAGTCGTTCTTCATCACACTATACAACATAAGTTTTAGTCATAGAATCTAAGGTTTTAGTATAGTCCAAAACTGAAAGTAGTATGTTCAGAATCACTATGAGAATCGATTGCTATCATTTTAGCTATATAATATAAAAAATACTTGGTTTAAGGTTAAATACAGTCATTCAGCGGATCGTGGGTAGGTTTCTTAGGCCCAGAAACTTCAGTTCAATGAATTTCCGTGCATCAGGTAGTTCATGACATTCTCTACTTCTTCCACTTCTAAAGTAATTTTACCACCTGTTTGGAACCCAGTTCTAAAAATAATCAAGTTCCAAACAGCAAGCAACACTGTAAAAGATAAAAGAAAGACGCTGGTCTTCTTAGTCTTCCTGCGACCACAAACGCTGCAAACTTTCGAAGCGTCAGGAAAACCAATTTAAATAATATACGCGATGTAATCCAGTAAAACTTGTTTTATTATAAGTAATTTTGAGATTTGGAAAAATATCTCAATTTCTCAGATGGTTTTAATACTTTTATCGTTAATCTGATTGAGGTGTTTAAAGGTTTCCACTATACAGAAAATAACGTACTATATGACCATACAGATAGACGACACACCCCTTGCACAACACACAAAAAACAAAATCAACAAAGATATTTTTTTATCATTTCAACCCTCCATGTAGAATGTAGGGTCGACACATTTGCGTGATATCAAACTTTTTAACGACTCCCAGTCCCTGTGGCCATGACAGACACAAAAGTATGATATGAGACTCTTCCAAACAACATTTGACCTCTTTGTCACACCAACTGGACCCCAACAAATGGTAGCAAATGACTGACAGACCAGTTACATTCAGCTGTTGTATAGACTGAAATAAAATTAATATTTCTAGTCTTGTGTGTTCTTTTTAGTTTTCTTTCAAACTTATTGCGAAAAGAAATGTGTAACTTCTTATTTGAAGAGAGTTTATTGTACGCGTATTGTTATTATTATATAAGTGGTTGCAGATATATTTTCTTTGTTAAATCGCTTTTTTATGAGATATAAGTACTATTAATAAATATTTTATTCGAACCAATAGCGAGGCGTTATAAAATTAAATCTATTTCCATGCCCGCTGCAACACTGTTGTCGAGTCAAATAAAATAAGTTCTAGTTATTGATGTTTTAAGGCTCCAATGGTTACTATAAGAAAATTGTGTTACCATAGCCTAAAGCTCTTTATCTACTAACAATAACAAATCAATTCTATTATTTATACGCTTTTACTAACTCCGAAGATACTATCGTCAATAAAAAGTTATAAATGTTAACCAATTGTTTACGATAATTACACGAGGAATCGTGTACGCATCTGGGGCTTTGCTCCCGACTGGATCGAGTTCCTTATCAATCGAATTTGAATTCGAGTTCGTGTCAATTCGTACTGCATTCCTCTAGGAATTCACAACAATTCGAAACTGTCGGGAGTAAGGCCCCTGATTCAACTAACTTTGGTTCTTGGCTCGATGAAGTAATTGTTGTTATAAATATGCTTAATGAACTTACATACATATCTGCATATCATACTGTAGTATAGTCGCAAGCTAACTGTGATTATATGTTTTATTTGATGAGTTTTAGTTCAGAGGTTGTTAATTTGAATTGTAGAACCTTCTGGAACAGATATTTATTATGAAGATATTTTAACTAAGACCTATACAAAAATTCCAAGTTGAAATTACATCAAATGTTAGTTTTAAACCTTTTAAAACCTTCGTTTGCATTTATACGAAAATAATTAAATTTTGGAATATTTTCTCAACTTTTTTGTACATCGTGAAAGAGTGACCTCTATAAAGAAATCATCACAGCAAAAATATAACAAGCACAATATCAATCACAAACTTCATTGAACTTGCGTACAAACCTGGGGCCAACTCCCGATCCCGACTGATTCGAGCTCTGAACCAAATCGAGATAATGTCAATTCCTAGAAAAATGCAATACGATTTGAAACTAACTCGAATTCAAATTCGATTGATACAGCACTCGATCCAGTCGGGAGTGTCGGGAGTGTCGGGAGTAAGGCCCTTGTACGCAAGTTTAATGAATAGACGTACACATAATATTCATAAAGCTGCCGTTTATCGAGAGAGAGGTCTGACTCATGAAGTTCACTTTCACCGCCCCTCGGGTACAAACAACGTTGTTCGGAGGTCGACGGACACGTCACGGGACGACTCTACGAATATTAACTAAAAAGAAGTTGGAAAATACTTTTTATTGACGTTTGTCAGGTCGGATGTTCCGAAATATGCTTCAATAAGGGTGGAGACCAAAAAATATTTTAGGGATCTAGGAAATATAGACAAAGGAAGGTAGATTTAACTTTAAACTTTAAATTATAATAAAACAAAGTTTAACAGGATTAAATCGCAACACTGTAAAAGACAATGACATTGTGAGTGATTACTGCGTGCATCGAAACGATTTTAATTAATAAAAATTGTACTGTACTAATTGTAATATTTTTTTTGGAAATATCTGTAAAGACGCTTTTCATCTTAGTCTTTCTGCGACCACGAACGCTGCAAAGCTTTCGAAACGTCAGGAAAACCAATTTAAATAATATACGCGATTTAATCCGATTAAACTTTGTTTTATTATAATGTGCAGTGATCGCGAAAACCTATGAAATTATTATTTAAACTTTAATTTAAAAAGTTGCATCAGTAAGCTTTAGGGAACCACAATGCCAGGTCAAAAACAATAAAATAATTATTACCTAGTATCTCTTTGCTTTGGTCATGGAGCAGTTTTATAAAATGGGTTCGTAACTCAATTATTATTTTAAACTGTGAAAATTGTATGCTTACAAAATTCGCTAGGCTTAATATTTTTTTATTTAGAATAATGAATGGGTATTTCTGTAGCTATCGCCTCGTGCTTAAATTATAAATCATATAATATCATTATTTTGTTGATAGTTTCTTTGACTAATAGTTTTGCAACTTTTAACGATTTCGTGCTGTTTACGTCACAACTTTTATACTTTTATAGTGATGAGAACGCCATTAAAATCCAAGATAAAATCGTAATTAAAAAAATTAAAGACGTTATTTCGAATGTGTCAGATTTTTATGACTTTAAAAGATTATCGATTTTTTATTCGATGGCAAGAAAGTGTACCATTAAACACCCATTCAGGTACAGCAATTTTCAGAACAATTTACTGCCCAATAAATGTATTTTATTAACGGTGTTAGTAAAGCGTTAAACTTATAATGTCACTTTTAGGACGCCTTAAGTTCCTTATTGTGACGGAGTTTGACTTTAATATTCCTTATTTTGTTGTTACAGGTAAATTTATACTGCCTCCTATAACGCCCGGAGAAAGCGGTAAGTGCCTGTACAAAGATTTATTTCTCAACGTAAACGTGATTTACAATAAAATGCAATGTACCTACGATAAAAACTCCATGCAAAAATTTTCTATTTTCAGAGCGTGGAAATGTAATAAAACTATTCCTACTATTAAATAAAAATACGTTCTACCTATTAAACGGAGCTGTGGTTTTATCTGCTTCGTTAACATTCAAACGAACAATTACAACAGTTTTCTTTTTTTTCTGTAAACCGGCACCGCAAGGAAAGTAAACAATGTCGAGCGGTTTAATTGTAAAGCGATTAGGGTTGTAAAGTTTTCCGGTGCATCGACGCTAGAACGATAGTCGCGTGGCTCGGCGAGTCAGAGGCACTCCCACTCAACACTCGCGGCCGCCGCCGGCTCGCACCGCACTCATTCACTCCAGTCTTCTGCCGACTGTCGCGGCAATAGCACGCGCGCATTCCGCTACACGCCTCAGATGTTAGTGTACGATTACGACATCGCGTTACAACTCGGACTTTTACCGTGACAGTGAAACGTACTTTCACGAATATGGGTTAAACAACCCCTTAAGCGTGATGAGTCCGGGCGAGCGCGCCGCCCTAGGGCGCCGCGAACCCGCTCGCCCTCAGTATGCTACCACCGCACCGGGTTTCCCGCCGCCCTACTATCCGCCCTATGGCGTGCCGCACCCGAATGCATGGCTCGGCGCCCCCCTCATATCGATGGCGGGGCGTGCACCACCACAGTCCAGGAACACACCGGTATCCAAGTTAGCTATGCACGCACAAGGAGCACCCCTCATCATACAAAATAGGCACGACCGACGAAAATACACCACCGCACCGGAACAGCGCAACCATCGCCCGCTCGGACAAACAGAGCACGTCACTAGAGACCGGTGTGATGCACCCGAGGGAAACAGGCCGCGCAACCAACAACAGCAAGCGCGTTCCACGCGAGGCGGACGTAACAACAACACGGATGCGGTCAGTGTCGCGAGCGATGAAAGTTCCGGCTCGACCAACTCGGAGACTATGTTGCCAAGGATTATAAAACCGCGAAAACGACGCAAAAAGGATAGAAAACCCAATAATATCGTACCGCACGATTTAACAGCGGCTGGTTTGGATCTCGGCGATGTCGATCATTGTGCGGTTTCTGGCTTAGCCTCGTCACATGGCTTGTATGAGGATACTTACTGTCGGGAAATGTCTTTGCCTTATCGGTTGGATGTAAAAGTGTTAGAGTACCCAGAACCAGTACCGGAAACTTATCGAGTCTCAGCGTTAGGAGAGGCGTTAGAAGCGACCCGATTTGGTCTAGCGGAGGCAGCTTCGCCTGCAGAATCTGCAGTTAGTTCGTGTCAGTGTCGTCTTTGTGACCCTGTGGGACAAATCTGGGATACCGATTCTATCGCGGATTTGCTAGATGAGAATTCTTGTGGTGATTTTGCGCCCACGAAATTGGAGGAGTCTATGAAAGTAGTCGGACCCCTGGGCAGAAGAGGAGTGGACACGACTTTGCGACGCAGCTGGAGCGATCCTTCATCGAGGGTTCCGGAACGACGAGAGGTTAATACTGGCGAAACTTATTCCGCCCCTAATCTGTACTCATTGTTCCCACCAACGAGAAGGGCTAGCTCGCCGGAACCTCGTTCACCTCTAGCTCTAGACATATCTTCTGAGATCGTCACCTCGATGAACGGCCACCGTGACCTGGAAATCAAGTTGTTTTCGACCTCGCCCCCGGCTACGAACTCCGACCGTCGCTCCTTCTTCGCCGATAAAAGTGAAAGTGCAGTGAACAGATGTATCGCGAGCAAAGATCTTAGAGTGAATAGTGCGGTGAATAATAACAGAGTCGAATCTAGTGTTAGACCAGATGGAAAAAATAGTAAGGATGTGTCTGATGCGGGATGTTCTTCGGCATTCGTGGCCGGTGAGCCCTCGCGCAACATTTGTGATTTAGCCTTAGTTACTGCCTGAGGCACTCGCGTTCGAGTAACGTGATATGTTAAGTGGAACTTTAGTGTTGTTGAGCAGTCCAGGTGGCTCTACGCTCGCCATTTGAGCTGGACTCAAATTGTCTTAGCGAGGCATGCACGGAGCGTCTCACCAAGCCCCACTAAAAATTGAGATCTCCGAATCGGTTTCCTGTAGATTCTATAATTAATTTATTGATAACAATAGCGTAGGAAACTGACGGGGGACTTTATCTGGAAACACGTTGTTAAGGTTTACTTCGCCGTTTAACATTATGTTGCTAGGAGCAGAAGTCGGATGTGTTCATTATCGTAAAAGTTTATAAAAAAAATTACGGAGAGTTATCGAAAGTTACTAGTGAGTAGGCGTCGATGAAAAACAGTAAATGTGTGATCAGTGAATTTGCGTACTGTTAGTCACTGGACGTGGTTCTGTTTCTGTCAAATTTGTGTACATAGAGTAAAATTAAATTCAAAAGTTTCTATTTCGAATAATCATTTACATGCACTTTCAAAACGATAAGAATCTAGTTGCACGGTTCCAAAAGTTGGTTCTATGGAGAAGAGCCGACAGGAAACTCCATGAATATCATGATTGCAAATAAATATTGCAATGCTGCCGTCCTATAACTAAAAGGCCGTTAAGTGACAATTTTGTCAAATTCGAGTTACATATACTACTAAAGAGAGCAAAATTTGCTCTTTTTCGTAGTATATGTAACGAAATTTGACAAAATTGTCACTTAACGGCCTTTTAGTCATCGGACGGCAGAATGTTTGTTATAAATCAATCAATTGCAATTTAGTGAAACGAGCGTCTGCAGC
This sequence comes from Asteroscopus sphinx, assembly GCA_949699075.1. Lineage (NCBI taxonomy): Eukaryota > Metazoa > Arthropoda > Insecta > Lepidoptera > Noctuidae > Asteroscopus > Asteroscopus sphinx. The sequence continues at coordinate 23,643,400 of OX453013.1, forward strand.
GATGCTGCAGGCCGGGCGCGCCATAACTCGCCGTGAGCAATTAGCTTTTCACACTACTGACACGGTTCTCGCGCTGCGGCTGCGCGCTCACTATTGCGGTTTCCCGCGGTTTTCACCGCGCGCGCCGTTCCGGGTGGCGCCTCGTGCGCGCACACCGGGACATTCCACTAATTACTTTTTTCATTCCAACTAAGTTTGGCTCTCTCCGTCCATAATGTTTTGCATGAATATTAAGTTCACCAAACTTAAAAAAAAAAAAAAATTGCAGGTAATTCCGAGCGCTTATCTAAAATCCATCGATCCTAATGTGCTTATCAGTATTTCTAATTAAAACCTTTATAATACATAGTCGTTCGTCACGTTTGGACCATAAAGCGAGTGTTTGGCATTAAAGTTATTAAAGCGATGAACACGTTTGCCGATTGTATTCATCACGTCCAGGCATAAATCAGTATCGTCAACAGTACTCATCATCATTATCATTATTTGCATTTTACATCACGTTTCATCGCCGCGATCGCAAATCTTTTTTAACGTTGAAATTACTATTATTTCCTCCAGTTACGTGACTTAAGTTTTAATCTTGCATTTCTACGTTCCTCATAGTTACATAACAGGTGCGCCATAGATAAAATGCCATGATACACACGTCTTATACTAGTTCCTTATCTCTATTTGTTAAAACTGTGTACAGAAGGGGCCGTTTAAGAAGTTTAAAGATTTTATACGAGATATTATGTTAAAAAACAGACTGTATAAAACTTTGTCAGTACGTTTCTTTAACAAAAAACATTTCTGCGTTTCAAGTTCGTCAGATAATTCGAAAAGAATTGTTTTTTTTATGACAGTGATTCAGTTACCAATAGGTATTTTATATTAGACGACACGACATTGTCAAGGTCCACATCTAAGTAACTGAACATTTTATTGTCCGTCATAAAATAAATTAACAAGACGTGATAGTATTATCATATAATATGTAAGTTGTAAAAAGTATCGTAAAGTCCTTTGCTAAACGGCGAATTAAAATCTCCCTTTTCCGTCTGTCTGTCTGTCTTTATGTTTATGTGAGGGTTCAGCGGAGTAAGTGATGCCAGATAAAGTTCCATAATAATGTAGATAATGTGAATATAACTAAGTTATTCATGGGCTGTACAGTTGTTCGCAGTCTCTATCGTTGGGTTTTACACTCTGCGGGCTGTTTCTATGTTTTACGGTTTTTATTTTCATGTATGTTTGCTTATATTGCTCAGCGCGTGCGTGGGAGGGACGACATGATAAATTAGTTTTTGCTTCACTTTTTTTTATCTCTACGACAGACTTGGGCGAAGACAAGAAGTTATTACATGGCCTTATCTTCTTTAAATTCAGTTTTAATGCGTTTTAACGCAAACCCTGCGATTGGGTTATTTATCGATGTCTTTATTATCTTTGCAATAAGCAATAACCGATCACTGAAGTTGGGCCTCCTTCATTTAATGTAAACTTTTTATCGAAAAGGAAGGGGGCAATAGCTTCTTTATTACGATAAGTCTAGTGATATTGCCTTGACTCTTAACGATATGTAATCGGATTAGATAGCTGAAGTTGCTATTACTTCTATCGTTATATATTTGGTAATTTTCTCGTCGATAAACGCGGATATCGAATAAACAAATACGCCCAGTCTGTTGTTGTGTTGGGATTTATATGGGGCGTGGCAAACGTGGTTGTAAAACTCAACGATACACCTCACTATAATATAAACAAAAATAGGCTATGTCTAACATACTGAGTGAATGCATTTTATACATAAAAACCTAGGTTAAATATTTGTTTGTGTATGTTGTGAGGCATGAGTTCACGCTCGCACACTATTTTTGTACAATAAATTACCATGTCCTGATGTAATAGTGGTTGTTTTATTTCAATTTTCGAGATGTGTTTCGACATAGTAGTTAGTTATACACGTGTACTTGAACGGTTAATATTTCCTACCGTATTTTATTGTTCTCGATATGCTTTGATTGTAAATTGTAACAAGATTTTCATATTGTGAATTATATGGAAATGCGTTCAAGTGTCGACTCGTTATACAAGGTTTGCTTTATGCAACACTGAAAGGAAAATATAAAAGTTGACCGCGTTACATTACAAAGGTTTGATTGACATTGATCATGGTTACGAACAACACAATAAGGAAACTATCGATAGTTTAACGGCTGACGTTTGAAAATTAAAAATATAGTTGGTAAACAAACTGGAGGTGTTTACGTAACTCTCCAAAGCGACTCTCAATTGTGGTACAACAGCTGGTAGTCGGTTACGTATGTACCATTGTGCTCTCGTTTGCAACGGACACGTTTGGGTGCAAATTGTTAACAAAACTCGACTAGCCACGTCGGTGATTCATTAGGTAACCGCTTGGAAAACGACGCGGACAGTTTCCGATATGGATAAAAAGAAAGTTCACTTTTTAGGTAATTGATATTAGAAGTTGTGCTTTGTTCTAAATACATTTCGATTTATTGTAATATGTTCGTGTGAAGGCTTCTAATACTACAGTGAAGGATAAAGCAAAGTTTATTATCAATAAATTTATGCCTTGTCATCAAATTTATATGCTAAAAATGTTTTAGGTTACAATTTCCTGATTTATGTACTGGATATACGATACGATATTTAGGAATTTGTGTTGTTGTTATTGAATTAAACACTTCGTATTGTTTACGATGTGTCACCAAACATTCAGTTGTTAGTTAATTTGCATGTGCATTTAATACAGAACCATATGCGGCACATTTCAACAGAATAATCCGTTCACAAGGACGTCGTCTTTGTCAATGTCACGAATGTTTGCATTAAATTTTTTATGGTTATCGCAGTTTCTTGAATCTACGAAAATTAAATTCGTGACACGTGTTTGTTGCTCAGTAACATTTTGATGTGTTCCATTGCCTGTGTCTATTGTGTATAATTCCAAGAAATATCACAAACATACGCCTCTTTTTTGAGTAATCAATTTGGCAACCACATCTAACGTTATACGTAATGTAATTTAACACTACGCTCTTTCTGGAAGTGTTTTTGTTCCAAGTTGGACAATTAATCAGGTGTCATTGCCGTCTTGCTACAGATATTTTTGTTCAATCTTTAGTTACTCAAAAGTTAACCTCTATGTCTCCTCGAGACGCTGTCAATCATAGTATTTTACGCTTGTTATGAAAATGTTAAAACTAAATTTTTTGCAAGTATTAAATTGCAGCTTATGAAGTGTGAACACGAGTTCTTAGGTTTTATTTGATATTTGGTTGCACGTTGTTTCTACAGTTCTCATACCTAAAGATAAAGATCATTTACCTAAGATATCATGTTTGATTTTTTGTATCAAAGCATGAACGTTTTCCTTGTGGAATTGACAGAATGATCTACATTCATCATAGATTTCAGCTTGACGCTGAGAGATCAAAATAAACATTTCACTTCTAAATACCAATCATATCCGATTATTAATGCCGATTTATATAATCTATTGTTAATTCGAATATTTCCAAACACGCAGTTAAATCCAAGAATATTCTAGCTTCGTCCTTGTCTGAACGATATCCAATGCACATTGTTCACGCACCTCGTAACCTACGAATCTGGAGCAAAGTTTAGTTGATCTCGTAAATCTCTGTGTGCTATTGTACATTCAGTTATTTGTTTACGCAACTTCACATATCACGCGTTATTACGACGCATTACTGTTTCTGCGCGAACATTATTACAGTTTTATAGCCAGTTGCGACACTTGCTACAAGCTAAAAGGCAGCTTTGTTATATTTGTATTATGTGAGATTACTGCGGATATAGTCAGTGTCTACTTTGGTAACGATTTGACCATTCTGAGATGTTGCAGGAATTTCGCATCGTTCAGTTGAGTGTTCGCTGAAATATTTTGCTGCAAAAGCAAAAAATCGGGACAGGAGAAATGTATTTATGAATTGGCTTTTGAATCACCGAAGTAGTTGGTCAACTGCCCTTAGCTTAAATGTCTGAAGTTTACAAATTGCAAAACACTCAAATTAAGCATATTATACAGATTACAAAAACGTTCACGGACGTCCAAATACGACATTTCCTTTCGCAAACAAATCGTTAGACCACTTCATTACGTATTCGCATGACCAAAATAATTATCGCAAAGGCCAATTTTAAAGGAAATTATTTGTGTCGACATCAAACACACAGAGGAGTGTAGAATAATTTAAATCAAGCAACTCTGTACACAATACAATACAATGGGCGATCGCACGTGGCTGGTGACCTTGCCTCGCTTGGCTATAGAAATCGCCACTTGTATATTATAGTCTCGACAATGTAAAGTAAACATAACACCATGTAGACAATGTTTCACGTGATAGCCGTGGAACATACGCGATAGCTTGTTCTGCGCCGTTTCGGGATTTACGAATGCCTTATGACCTAAAATGTTACGTTGTGGCTTTATTTTCCGTTAGGGTCTGCAACTGTGCACATTATCGGGTTTTGGTCGATGGTTACAGGGTTACACTATTTTTATTCCATTCGACGACTTTAAGCTATTGTTTTACTACAAATGAAAATTATTGCACAGTGGACTTCAAAAGTAGTCAAATTGCACCCAGTGCAGCTTCTTCATCCTGCCCTGGTCCCAAATTACTTGGGGTCGGCGCAATACGTCTTCTTCCATTTTTAACTATCAGCCGTCATCTCATCATTTACTCCCTTTCATCCATATCATTCTTCACGCAATCCATCCATCTTTTATTTGGTCTCCCTCTCCCTCTCCATCCATGCACATTCATATTCATTACTCTCTTAGTAACATGCGTTTCATCCCTATCATCACATGCCCATACCAACCCAAACGATTTATATTACTGGCGCCACTTTCATACTTCCTCCGATAGATATATTAATTTCTTACTTTATCTATTCTTATCACTCCACACATCCATCTCAACATTCTCATCTCTGCTACATGCAATTTTCTTTCATCCGACTTCTTCATGGCCCAACATTCCGACCCATATAGAACGACAGGAATAAAATTGAATAAAATTTTAAAAACCAAGTAAAGGTATTTTTGGAGGTTTTCATGCACTTATAAAATTAGTGATTTGCAATACAAATAAAATTGGAACTACATCACATCTACTAATTCTGAAATATACTGAAAATAATTGGAGTCATCGAGGACTTATTGATACTTAAAGAAAATCCTTTTGCGCCCAATTTAAAATCGGTTCTCAATCCTGAGATCGAGCTGTTTAATATGTATCAGATATTGCAGGCTGTTTCGTTCAATCTTCGATATCGAAGGAATTGGAGAAAATTTCATCGGAGTCTTCCTATATTTTAAAACAAATTAATAGGTTCATGATACTCATCCGCCACATGATCGTATTTTGGAAATGCATTGTTGAGCTGTTAGTGTTTATACAAGTGTGCCGAACGTATTGAGTATTGACGTTGAGACATGTTTGCTATTTATGAAAGATGAGTTGATTGAAATATGACAGCAGGTTTCATTTTATATTACGGAAATAATAAAATAATTTTCTATAATCAAGAACATTTTATCCAACTTAAATATAACCAGGAAGTTAACGCAAAAGATCCAGTAATCGTATATTTACTTAACGAACAAGCTCCTATACTTTTTATAACATTGTACCGTGGAAAGTTTAGTGTTCTATAACATTTTACACTTAAATGGGATCGTAAACCGCATAGCCGTCAACGCCCTATCTATGCGGCACGTAGTTGCACAGGGTTAGTTTTCTTCGCTGGCGACAGGAGGCGGGGTAGAAAGCCGACTGGCTTCCGTTCGGAAGTTTCACGCGGCTTTCACTCGCCACCCGGCGAGATATGACGCCTTACCGCACCGCACCGGATAAATGTTATATGCTTGAGCAGATTTGATCTGCACTATATAGAAAACTGACTTCCTTGCCTTATAATTTACAATATTTCGTTCTCATGAGATAGGAGATCGACGCTTTTTATATAAAGGCGATAGAGAAAGATTTATAGCTGGTAATTTGTTTATGTTCTTTATTGTTCATAAACGAGTTAGTAAAAAAGATTTGTTATCTCCTGCTCCTTTGTAAGATGGTCAGAATCACGGGCGGTGCCATTAATATTATTAACAAAAGCTCAAATTAAATGTCTAAAGGAAATAATTTATCAAACTAATTTATTTCCAGCAACGGAATTGGTCTGTCCGTGTATCAAAAATGAGGCTTGATTTCGACATCTATCTATCTATACTATAATAAAACTGTAAAGGTCGAAAAGTCTGTACATTGAGTTTTTTTTCGCGAAAACCGGCTAGGGGGACTAGAAATAAGCTATAGAACACGAATCAATCGTTTAAAAAATTTATGTCTGTCTGTCTGTCTGTTTGTTACCTCATCACGTGAAAACAGCTGAACGGATCGTAATGAAACTTAGCATTTGTATTGGTATTAGTCTAACTTAAAATATAGGGTATGTTTTATCTGAATCGGTTGAGTAGATCAAGCGATACAGCTTGACCCGTCTATTGTATTAAGTTGCATACAAAGTAGAGGTCATGATTGTTGGTTGGATGCAGGTTGCAGGTTCCTAAAAATACAACTGGATTCTATTAGTATTATAGAAAATATAGAATAACATAACATAGCCCATCACTGTCCCGCTGCTGGGCATGGCCCTCTTTTGGAATGAGAAGAGTTAAGGAACTGGATATTGTTAGTGTAATAGATTATCATAACATAATCAGCTCATTACCTACTGCCCCAATGCTGGGCACGGACCTCTTCTCAGCATAAGAAAAGATGTGGTTAGTGTTATAGAATAACATAATCAGCCCAATTACTTCCCACTGCTGGGCACGAGCGTCTTCTCAGAATGAGGGAGTTTAGGGCTAATTCCATGAAATTCCATCACCTTAGCCGGTTGGTTGTAAAAACAAAATATAGTATGGTCGGTAAATAGTGTAATCGTCTGTGTAGGCGCTTATATGTATATATTTGAAGATATTGTGTTCATAATTATGACACGATGTTATTTTCCGACATCCACGCGGACGGAGTCGCGGGCACAGCTAGTTATACATACATTTGAACAAAATCGCGTTGTTGGTTCGTGAGTTTTCTTTAATCTTGTGAATGCTATTTGTGGTGGGTATCTAGGACTACCTATCTGCTTTTTATAGGATCCTTGGTACTTACCAATTTGGCATGTCTATCGGTTCAGGTTTACCGACGACGCTACAAAAAAGGTTTTCGAGTATGTGTTTCTGGTAGTGCTCTACAAAATTCCAGATAACAATAGGAAACTATTGTTTTGTTACTTCGATCAATAATATACCTATATATTCTTCATCGAAGTTTTGTTATGATGTTATTCGAGGGTGTTGCGTCTGAATCAAGCCTCAAAGCCGAGAAAAATCAAAAATGAAGTCAATCCTTTTGTTTCATATTTGAACAGTGTTAATGAACCTTTTTAGTACAAAAAAGAAACAATAAGCAATCCCCATTTGTTCACACGCCGAGACATATTTGAAGACAAACGACCATCGGATGAACAATTTAATTTAAATGTTGTGGATGCTGCAGTTGGGTCGACGCGCTGAAGATCGTGCAAATCATCGTTATGTGAAATAAAAAAGCCAGTTTTTCTTATGACCGTACGTACGATTTGTATCGTCGCAGTGTTAAATCGCATGTCTTCACGCGATTAATGTTAAATGTTCAATGATTTATGTTACGGTGAAAATTTTAATCCATTTTGCTTCCACGTAACGCGCGATTTCGGAAGGCTGGTTCGTTTAAGCTGCATGTAATTAAATAAATTACTTTATATTTTGTTGGCTGATATGAAGTATTAGGTCAGGTGATATTGACGAAGTCTGTGGTCTAGTGGTTCGAGGGTCAGACTGCTGATCACGAGGTCGGTCGGTTTCGATTCCCACAGGACACAAATATTTGTATGATGAACATAAGTGTTTGTATTGGTCTGGGTTTTTAAAATGTCCCAAGAATATTTATTATTATTGTTTTTTAAAAACTTGCGTTTCTCCAAATTGGGTTTAATTCTACACTTTCGTGCGGGCCTTAGCCAAGCACGAGAGCTGGGGTAGTTGTATGTGTGGATAAAATATTATTATAATAAATAAATATTTTTGGGACATTTTTACACAGCACAATATATGCATCCATTGTCTAGTCCCAAACTAAGCAGAGCTTGTGCTATGGGTACTAGACAATGGATATAATACATATATACTTTTTTTTTGTAAATACATACTTAAATACATAAGAAACACCCAGAACAACACAAACGCTTATGTTCATCACACAAGTATTTGTTTTTATTTATTATTTATTAGGTGATTTTTAATTAGCAAGTTCATTTTTCTGCTGGATAATAATAAAATTCTCAGCAATTTTTGACACTTATTTTACAGACTTGTTTTCTATTTTCAATTTTCCTTAATGCCCATTATATTGAGACTTAATAAAAAAATTAGAGGAGCAGAGTGCTCCAAATAATTATAGAGCAAAATTGTGGATGACCGTCGAGTCAAATAAGATCTTTGGATGATGTGCAAATGTATTGTGTCTGATTATATATTGCACCTCTCTGTCGTTTATTAACGATTTCGTTTAGTCATCTAATGAAGTATTCAGATCTGAACGTCATGCGGTCTCGACGCATCCAACTCAGTCCGGTTTTAATAACAAATCATCTTTACCATTGTGCACGGATTATAGAGAATTACACGCTGATTTCCATTACCATTCCTTCGTGTGTCATTTTATTTCGAAACGTTACAACATGAACGTAATTTCTGATTTATTCATATCGTTTCTTCTCACAATAATAACATTTCTTTATGTTCTCATTTGATCTGTTTGTCTTCTTCTTTTGGTAAAATAATATTTCTTTTGTCCCGACTATTGCCTATCTATACGAAAATAAGCCTACCCAGCTATCAAAACAAACAAATGACATAAATCGTTGAACCTAAATTTATCTCGTCTCGTTTCTTAAAACATCGCATTAACAGTACATTCAACTTGTGTTTTACAAAACCGGCGTACAATGAAAATTGTTGTTATTCTTAAAAGCATTTAGGTTTAAAACTTTTTCGATACAATCTCTGTACATATTTTCTTTGAATTAAATTAACCCCTGCACTCTATATTTAATTAAGAAATAATTAAATTCAACCTCTACGCTGTAGCAACAATTTCTGACTTGTTCATTTTGGTACGATCACTTCCTCGAATCCCAAGATGTATCTGCATGCTCATGAAAGTTTATCTGTGGTACAAGCCCACGCTAAGGAAGAAGCAAATAATAATATTACTATAAATATGTAATGTAAACCGTTACTATATAAAGCGGGCGTAGCAAATAAAGTTTCATTTGTGTAAGTCTGCGACGGGTGCGGTGCTCGGTGCGGCTCGACGCGATGGTGTGATTTCATAATTTTCTCCTGGCAGTTTTCTATGGGCGCGAGCCGATAAAGCTGTTCCGAGTCGCAAGAGAAAGCCGATATAGTGTTGCGTTTCCCGATGTTCTTGCACTTAGCCGGTGTGTGCCAAACGATGAGCGAATAGCCTTCATTCATTAATTAACGCTAACATGAAATTACTCATTACCAATTTATCGAGATCTTTTCAATTCACACTAGACACTCGATTTGCTCTAGCGTCTACTTCTTACACTTAATACGAGTGAAACCACATTTTTATCGATGTTAAATCTACTTGCCTTGCTTCTGGGTAACTTTTATTAAATTTAATCAAGCGTGCATAAATAGCCAAGTCTCGGGATTTAGAAGACGTATTTATATCTAAAAATAGAAGAATCTCAAAGATGAACGGCAGACAGATCAAAGGGTCCTCCATTCACTTTGATCACTTGATGAATGAATGTGAAACGTGAAAACCAATGAATAGGAAACGCGACTTTTTTTCTTTTAATTGCGATGAACAGTAAAGCGACTAAACATTTTTTTATTAAAGGAAATTATTGTCGGGACTTTGGGAGTGAGTTTCACTACTGGCTTTGATTTTAAAAGGCTCTTTCTTCTCTACTGACGTTATCGTGTCATAAATGCAATTTCTTTTTATTTGGACAACGTCTGTGGTCTAGTGGTTCGAGTGTCGGATTTCTTTCACGTGGTCGTGGGTTCGATTCCCACAGGACACACATATTTATGTGGAGAATATAAGTGTTTGTGTTGGGCTGGGTGTATCTTATGTATTATAAGTATGTATTTACAACAACAAAAAAAACATAAATATTATATCCATTGTCTGGTACCCATAATACAAGCTCTGCTTAGATTGAGACTAGAAGGTGCTGTGTAAAAATCTCCCAAAAATAATTATTTATTTAAGAAAATAGAATATTTTCAAAATAACTGAGGTTTCTTTCAACGATCTTCATAATCAGATGACCTTTAGGACTGTTGAATTTTTAGAGGCTCGTTAGAGGGCTCTTCAAAATGTCAATGTTCTCGTTTCATTATCACATCTTCATCATCAACGTATCGACTGTGAGATCAGTCAACTGATAAACTTAATGAAATATAAGGCTATGTTCTAAATCGAGAATATAATGTAAATCTGAAAGTGTAAGTGGGTTGTTCAGAATTTTAGTCCTTTGGGATTAGGTCCTAAGGACTCTTGATCTTAAGACTCATCTTCGTGACTCAAAACGCTATTAGTTTGCGTCATGCGTCGTCAATCGTACCCGTACGCACCGGTCTCGCGTTGATACGCGAGCGGTGAGAAAGTTGTTCAGCTGCTCTCTCGGCGTCGTTGATTCTGTCTCGCGTGCTGCCAACTGCGGATGTCTCCGGGATGGCTACGTCACCTCGATGCACTCAGTCAATAAGCTTTCCAAATACTAAATGGAGATAATTAAATCAACGATGACCGACCAGCCTATGTCTAATCTATCATATATTTAGTACAAAGTCGTATCATTTTATTTGAATGTCTGATGTCTTTGTTCAGTTTTTCGATCAGTCTTTTTTTAGCAATAGTAAATGAAATGGACGCCCGATCTGAATGTTGAGCGGTTTGGTTTTGTTGAATTTGGAATTTAAATTGACTTCTTTGACTTCTGTTGGTTTTTAGTCTGTCTAGGACAAACTTAAAATAAATTCGTCTTGCTTTTTATATTTTCTAACTTTTATGAGAGGAAAGTTGTCCCAAGATATTTACATCAACTTTTAAAGCTAACAGATACCTAACTGAAGTTCTTTACTTAAACTACGACTGGTGTTTCAACGTCAGTATTATTAAGAGACTTTATATTAAGGCTCTACTAAAACGAATATCAAACAGTCGGAAGGAGAGGACAGATAAGACTCGAGCTTTATGAAACCGTTCCGAGATTACGCCGCTATCACCATAAGACACAACACACGATTAAAGATGCTGAGAGGTCACTGTTATCTTCTTCCTTATTTGATTCAGACGCGGCTTTCATACGTTACCGGGATGTAAGTGCCTGATAAAGCACTTTAAAAACGATTGGCCTTGAGCTGCTAAGTGTTTCAGGTTCATTTGAGATTTAGATGCGGGGTTTCCATTCCATAGATACAACACCTATATTGAACGATAGTATAGGGTGGATAGTGTAGCGTGGCGATTATGGCATATCCCCCAACATATGCTTGGGGGAGGCCAGTGTCCAGCAGTGGACGAGTTTCGGCTAAAATGATGATAGGGTGGTTAATGTTGTTTATGGCTTTAGCTTATTTCATTAACCGAACGTACAACTACTTAGCTTCGGGCTTTCAACTGTAACTGATCGATTGCCAAGAGGTACACTCGAGTGGAGGAATAGATAAACTACCGATGCATCTATGAAGAATTAACTGCGTCTCATTATCCTGACATGAGTTAAACATCCTAATAATAAATTCTAAAGGCAATTATTATGTTCATTGTTACCGTCCAGATAATATAATATGTCAACGTCGCAATGAAGCAGTTGATTGAATAATTGTTTTATCAAAAGGACGACATTATCCAACAAGTAACAAATTGAGAAAGATGAGTTCCGTACAGGAATAGCTACGGTTTGGCTCCTGGCTCCTAATCGAGCGCACGTGACTTTGCAGGAGATATAACAAACACGTGGGGGGCCGAGGGCACGTGATTCCTATTTAGGAACGCGGAACGTTCCGTAGAAAATTTTGAACGTTCACTCAAAAAAAGATTGTTTTCAAGACAACATTTTTATGGGAGAAAACAAAGTAGACTTAAAAGGTCAGCAACAGATGAAAGCCGACGTTTTTAACACGCTTTTATTAGGTCGACCTGTATGTAACCAACTATGTAATGGAATCTAAGGTAACTAATTTAACCATCTTCCAAGGGTCGTAGCGTAATGAAAATTGGCAGCTGTATGTAATTCTGATGACAATACAATAATATGGTACTGTCGAACTGATCTGATGATGGAGCCGGAAGATATGAACTGGAACTTCATGATGGAAAATCGTATCATAGCTATTTTGGATTTCTTAGAAAAGTCTTGTAATGAACTTTGACCACGATTAGGTTTCAAGGTCTGATGATAAAGCCGGAACATAGGCACTGGCATTCCATGATGGAATATCGTATCATAGTCGTGTTTGCGCTTGTAAGAAAGGCCACGTAATGGACTTTGAACACGATCAGGATTCAAAGCGTGTTTTTCTAGTGTTTTTTAGGGTTCCGTAGTCCTACAAGGAACCCTTATAGTTTCGTCATGTCCGTCCGTCTGTCCGTCTGTCCTAATCCTTTACAGCTTAATAACTTCTACAGTTATAAACATAAGTAAATGAAATTTTGTTAAAAAATGGTTTAGATATAGATCTCAATTTTAAAAGAAAAAAAAATCTGGATAACATATTTTAGGGGTGGCGCCCATACATGTGAAATGGGGATGAACATTTTTTTCCCTGCACCCCCTCGTTTGGGGTATCATTGAATAGGTACTAAAATGAAGGTAATGTTTCATACATCACTTTTTTATCAGGTATACCATCTGCGAAATACAGTTCGCCAAAGTGGCTTGCAATATGTCCCCCCCCCCCTGCCATTTCTAAACTATGCAACGTAGAAACTTATAGTCTTCCACATTGATAGACCTTTATAAAAACTCTCTTTTAAAATTGTTTCGAGTATAATGTGATAATAAATTTTTGAGTTATAGTGAGAAAACTGAAAAATACTTAAGACGTCCTAGTTCATAGGTCATTGACCTTAGAGAAAAATGATCTTAGCAAATAATGCTCCTTTAGTTACTTTTTATTTAAAAAAATCACAAAAATAAACTTTGTGTTATAGGTATTGATATGAAACACTTATTCAATTTAGCTTCTTAAATTTTGCGCTAGGTGGCGCTGTTTGCAAAAACTAAAATAGCAATGATTAATATTCGATTTGATTCGTTTGTAATTAGACTTACTTAAGGAACCCTATAATTCTGAGCATGGCCCGACATGCTCTTGGCCGGTTTTTTAAACTATTAATTTATTAGTACTTACGAAATAATTTTGTTAATCAGTAAGCGATGCAACGACTGCGCGGATTGTACGATCTGCAAGGTTAAGCTGCATTTGCCGCGGTCAGTCTGTGGATGGGTGACCGTTTCGTTACACATCGAGACCCCTCCGTGCCTCGGAGAGCACGTTAAGCTGTCGGTCCCGGTTGTCATACGAATATCTATGGCAGTCGTTACGGGTAGTCAGAAGCCTGAAAGTCTGACAACTGGTCTAACCTCCGAATGTCAGTATTACCCAGTAATTGGGTTGCGGGGGTCTGATGGCAGTCGCTCCGTGTAAAATACTGATGTTCAGCCGCATCTGGCTAGACTGGAAGCCGACCCCAATATAATTGGGAAAAGGCTCGGAGGATGATGAGTAATAGGAATTTGTAAAAGAAAGAAATCTATAGACAACATTGTAGACAAATAGCAACAAGGCGAAACTTGTTTGCGTTAATAGCTTCTGTAACACTAAAACGAACGTTTGGTAAAAAAACCAACAGAAGTCGTTTTTACATTCCGCCAAATGGCTCTATCAACAAATTGCGTTGACGGCTTTCTAAGGTTATGACAAGTGTGAATGAGATGTTTTAATTGAATTGCCTTCGGCGTTGCGTGTGCGACCTACAAACGCATGACTTGACGCATAATAAACTTTGCAACCGATTGCTTCCATGTATATTTAATACCGCATCGTCTGGAATCATTGGAATTATAATTAAATGCGGGGAAACCTACTTGTAATTTATTTCTTACACAAAATTATTTATCTATATGTTAAGTATGTTAGAAGTCAAATAATATTGTGTTTAGAGAAAGTAAGTTGCCGTCTCGTCAATTGTATATCCTTATTTAATCACAAGATTTCCTCCTTCGGCTTTAATGACATTAGCGTAACTGCTATCATATTTCTATGATATTGCGTATCCCATTTGCGAAACGTATACATTTTAATTTTCGCATTGCATTCTATTCAAGCAAAAGCGTTATCTTTCTTATTTTCACGTATTCTTATTACATTATGAGCCATGGTCATGGCTGTTGGCTTTTCTAATTTAATATAGAAAATGCGATTTATACTTAATGACGAAATAACTTAGGTAAACATTAGTAATAATAACGTAACATTATAGCATAAAATTTTCATACAACTGTAGTGAACGCGGTAATAAAAAGTAATATTTGTGGCATACGAGCAAAGCTTTTCATTATATTGTAGATAGTGAGCATTTTTTATGAACATAAGTACCTATGTAGTCATGTTGCGGGAAAGTCCACCGATGCGTGTGGAAGGTCGGATCGTTTACCCCGCAACGTGATATCATATATACGTTACGTAACAGTTCAATGCCTACAGTTAGATAACGGAAATTCAAACCCTAAACATAATGAATTTTGGGACGAGATTCGATCGCTCCGTCTCGCGATTTTACCCGTATATTAAACAGTGCGTGTAATGAAAGCTTTTCGTAATACCGATAAAGTGAGCACACAATCTTATCGCTGTTGTGTCAATGAGTTACTTTATTTCCTGTGTTTTAAATAGATAAATGCATGTGATGTGTGTAGCGGCTCTTTCGTTTGAAAAATAGATGTGAGTTTTTATATCAGAATCAAAACACGGTCGTAAATGTTAATGTTGGTGAGTAATGTGATGATACGAGTAGTTCAGGTCGAGCCACTATGTCTAGGTTAGTAACCGTTGTCCCATTTACCTAAGTAATGACTTTGGGGCATTGGGCGTAGTCCTATCTGGATCACTAGCATAAATACTCGATAGTCACAAAACTTTATTGGGATTTTTGTTACGACAACCTCGTTCCCGAAACAACGCAAGAGCTTGTTTTTTTACGACACTGCGTGGTCAGATTTTATTGGTCGAGCCAAAATTGAGACATTTAGGTAAGAACTTTAAAAATACATTGTTGCCATGTATTGCTCAAGTATTTCCAAGTAATACAGACGGAAGTTTGACCTGAAGTCACGTTTTGATCTAATACTTTGTTGTTTATTTTGGTAACCAAAGCAAAAATATTGTGTAGAATCAACACCCATAATATATTTTACCACTAAAAACATAAATGCCTTCTCATTTATCTTCGGTGATAAAGACAACCAATATATAATATACAAAATGGGCTGGCATAGTTTTTTTTTTGACAGCATTGGCGCTTTGTGGTCAGACGGGTTACTGCGCTGCACGCATTAGTGAAACCACAGCCGGTAGCGATTTGGTACTGATCGACCTCGCACTAAAACTAGATTTATCGCTCGTTACTGGCAACTGAAATGTTTGTTATGAACGCCCGAGCTAAATAATACCAACTCTAAATTCCACTCAGAATTTTATATATTTTATATTCTTCGCTTTTACTCTAATATAAGTAAAAGCGCAGAATATCTATTTTCGTGCACCACGTGCAGAAAGTTTCTTGTTCGGCCACACGTGATATGTTCAATCCGTACGTTTCCAACATCTCAAATTTGGAGAAAGAATATTTCTGTTCAGCATTTCTGTTAAGTAAAAGCAACGTTTATCAGCAAAAAGTTTCAGAAATTGAGGAAAATAAAGGAGTCAGTATGTCGGATGAACAGGAAAGGAAGAGAAAAAAGGCTATAATGGCAGAAGTCTGTAGCGAAACAACGGTACAAAAAAGCGGGTGTTGATAGTAGTTTCCATTACGCGTTCAGTTATTTGTTATTTGAGTTTTTCTCTCTCCTTGTATTCTCTTTAGAGCTTTGTGCCCAGAGCATCCGAGCAATAACAATGTCTAGCTATGTTTACAACTTAGGTACGGTAATGTCCTGATTTACCATCTTAAGGCCCTTAACTCCATAGAAAATGTTTAAAACAATTTTTAGGGGACCCAGTTTACTATTTAAGTTTTTAATCAGTGGTAGAGCAAATGAAGATCTTATACAAAAAAATCTAAACCCCGTCTCACTAGAAAAAACATCGGCCATGTTAAATACTCCATCAAGTTATTATTTTTAATTGTTTTAGCTTCAGAATCAGATAAGCTTTCACGTCTCTCAAACTTGCTGGATATTAAATATGCTTCTTGCGTCTTAATGTAGGCAAGCATAAACTAAAAAGGTTCGTAAATACATTTCATACGACTTGTATTCGAAATCATGGCAATAAATATAGGATTAAAGGTACAGTCATATAAATACAGACAATAGGGTGTTTGACAGGTATTGCCAAAAATATGAATAATGTACACAACATAGATTTTAGGTTGAAGTTGAATTTTAACTTTTACTAAGTTATGTTAATTTATGTTTCGCCATCGTTTTACGTACGTTTTCAAAAATTGTCAAACACCCTATTGCTCATTCAGATGCCTGAGGATTCACCAAGATAATTAATTTATCTAGCTGATTTCACTAGTTAAATGGTCATCTAGATCGTCCGAATTGCTTTTTATTTATAGCTATTAAACTACTAACGATTATTTATCGCTCTCTTTACGCTTTTTGTTTTATATATTATAGGATGGCGAAACGAGTATTTCGAGTATTCAATACCACCTAGGCTGTTGCCTAAATGGCATCGCAATTCGGTTCGCCAAACTGAGACATGAAGATGGAAAGTCTAATGTGATTGTAATTTCACCGGCACCCGTACCCTTCAGACCGAAACACAGCAATGCAAGCATCACTATTTGGCGGAGAATTAGATACGGTAGTAGTACTTCCCCGGACGAGCTCTTTCACAAAGGAGCTCTACTACTTCTAGAAAACATTTCATATGTTTTGATAAAGTTTAATTTGTTCAATTAACGAGTTAAAGTTGTTAAGAAAGGATGTGCACTATTAATTTGATTTATTTAATGTTAATCAAGCAGTACGGCTACTGATTACTGGAGGAATTCATGCGAATACAGAAATGATTTCCAAACTAACCGGAGATTCCGTGTTAGTTTCTCACGTTTGTCAGCTTTCACAATTTATTCAAGTTTTATCTCTGTTACAACATTTTCAATTCATCTCCGTGTCGCTACTAGACTAATGAGACGACATTATTTATGATATTATTAGTAAATTCTTTCGCTGCAGCTCGGCTTATCTAAAAAGGCTCTAATTATGAAGAGTGCGTTACTCTCTACTTTGATCTGAGTTTTTAATGAAAAGAAAATATCCGGTGCAACTAGTTTAATAAAATTTACTGAAGACTATATCGTTTGTTGCAGCTTTATTATATCTTACTGTTTACCTGTAACATCTCACTGCTGGGCAAAGGCCTCCCCCCTTGATTGCCAACCTGTACGGCTTAGCGCCAGTTGGTAGTACTTTTGTCCAGCTCATCCCTCCATCGCTTACACGATCTGCCCCGATGTTGATTCGCAGTCAGGGTTCGCTGTCTTCGGTAGTATATCTTAGTAACTATTAACGCATTAGTCAAAGAGATTTCAAAAAAATTATGAAACACGCGTTTTACAATGCCAAATCCAAGCGTGCAGTAGCGTGACTCGTCACAATTTGGTTGTTTCCGAGGGGTTGTTGGTGACCTCGGCGATATCCCCGAAGGCAACACACGGCTGCCGTGTCATGTAGGTGTTCTGCCGAATTTGTCTACTTTGTACGACTTTTATGTGTACCCTAACTTAAGGGGCTGCCGCGTTCTCGTCCCTGAGATTTTTTAGCTTCAATAATAACAACGAGGGCGTGTCAAGGTTTTTGGCACTTGTGTTCACATATGTTCTTGAGATGCAGAACGAATAGAATGTATATTTGTACGTATATACAGTGTGAGTCTTCATAAAGTGCACAATGCACATACGATATTGAGTGAAACTAGACATAATTGTATCGACGGGAATACTAATAATAAAAATCAAAACTTTTTTTGGATTATAAACGTTAACTTTTTTTATTAGAAACCGTGGACCCTTTGTAAAGAAAACGTTGTAATTTTCGAACCAAGTGGTCTATGATGTTCAAACAAAGAGAAATGTTTATTAATACGAGGCAATGATGATGAAATACAATTTACCACCAAAAAATTACCATCACTTAAAAATGAAGACGAATTTACGGAAAATATAGATTTTTTACAGTGTTTTTCTCGATAATTATCAAAATTCTCAATGACAGTAAAATTATTATTTTTACACAATTGTATTTCATGGTCATTGTTATTTACAATCATTACTGTTTTTGTATTATTATCATAGACCACTTGGTTAAAAAAATAAAGTTTTTTTTACAAAGGGTCCACAGTTGCTAATAAAAAAAGTTAACGTGTATAAATCCAAGTAAAAAGTTAAGATTTTTTCATTGTTTTTACCGTCGATAAAATTATGTCTAGTTTCACCTAATTTCATATGTAAGTACACTTTATGAAGACTTCCACTGTATACTCAAAGAAGACATAATAGTACTACGGTATAGTGTAGGAATTATGTCAGATTGTTAGAAGATACTAGATACTAAGATATGAAGTTCTTAGGGGTTGTAAAGATAACATGTCATCTTAGTAATGAGTCTCATCACTTCGCTATACAGAAGCATACAAACATAAGGTTGAAAATCAGAGACGTATGTTTATGAAATAGATAAAATACATTATTATGTAGTGACACATCTACGTGACTGTTTGTTACCATTGTAGTGTTGTTCGCACTTAAATCATGCGTGATCGGATGAAAGTACGATTGTGGCGTTATCTCGCATCTTCCCACGGGCGACGCGCGACGGACGGCCTGAGCCGTCCTATTGTTTCTAGTTGTTGTATCGAAAGAAACTACCAACAAAACAATACTAATAGGATGGATCTATAACAACGATAACCATGCCATGCCATACATCATTCATGACTTTTCATTAAAGCCCCTCCTATAAAAAGAACGAACCATTTACGGCCCTTTGAAACACAGCATGAATAAAAATATAAATGCTGTTAATGACGGTAAGGAAAATCGTCGAATTTATTCAACAATAAAGCGGCACGTGAAATGCCGTAAATTATACAATTAATTAGTATATAATCATACATAATCAATCAGTCTTGTGAGGCAATAGCTCGTCGTCGTCGTTGCGCCAAATAAAGAAGTCTTACAATACACGGTTCATTTAATAAATCAGCTATATAATTCGACCATCAAAATTCGACAGGTAATCCTTTGAATTCATTGGCGCGTGATAACGTTGTAGATACTTCAAGCGCCAAGGGACTAAAACTTTTTTCGTCTTCGGCCACATTCGAAGCATGACATCGATTAAAATTCCACGGCGCGATCCTCCATTTTTGGGACTTGACATATTTCTTAAGCGTCGACTGGATGTTTTTTACGGTAAATTTACTCGTGGACATATATAATTTGGTGTCGCAATATCCCATATACCTCGATACGCAACGCGTGACCACCGGACGTTTATAATGAACGCGTCAGGTTAATAACCGACAGAGTACATAAGGTCCGGGAAAATCCTTACACAATAAAGTTGTCATTATACCGCAGTATCCTTTTTAATTACGTTTGTGGTCGCCATGTGAACTGTGAAATGTCAAGCGGTGCACTAGGTACCTACTTAACTGTCAGCTTCTTGGAAATTTTCGGATTCTCAAGACGAAATTGCTATTCCGTTCAGGTTATCGGCGCATCTCATCTGACACCTCGGGCGGCAAAAAGGCGTGACGTGAGAAGCGACAATCCCGTCTAATATATTGTGCAGTATGGCCGGCAGCATCAATTGCAACTCGATTCCCCAGAATTTTCCGCAATAACCAGAGCGCTTTTCAATTGCCCGTACGTGTTCAAAACGCGTGCCGCCAACCACAGCTATCAACATATCTTTGCCTACAATTTCGATAAAACCCTGTGTTCATCGCATCATCTCGTTGAGGTGTGCGGTTGGCGTTCAACAGTTTTATGCTGACCAAAATTGAAAGTACCAAATCGATCACGAGCATGTAACTAAGTGCATATATATGTCTATATCACGTTATAGCACGGCAAACAACGTTTCTCAACGTTACCGCAAGGGCCAATTTTAGAGCCGAGCCTTCCGAGCCACCCACCGGAGTCGGCCTGATTGATTGCTAATGACTATTGTTACGCTGTTACGCAACCCCCCGGGCGAGCCGTCCGAACTGACACCGTACATGACGGCTAACATTACTTCCATACTTGCGTCTCATGGACTAAACCGTTTATTTGTGAACAACAGTATAGGTACGGATACGTTGGCCCTCGGGGAATCGACGTATCAGTGATACCGGACACACACGGGACTGATCGAAACCCTGTAATAATCGTCAATATTCACCTCCTAAGGCCAAGCAATTTGAAATGACATCAGTCTATGATTGGACTATATTTTGATTCTCTTGCCATATAATCTGGTGCAAGGCTCTATACAAATATAAATATGTATTTGCCGTAGGCTGTAATTGCTATCCAGTGGACCTGATTGATTGTTAAACGATATTGTTACATGATCGCCTCTATTACGAAGATAATGCCTGTTTATAAAGAGGTCTCTGCCCCATCAGTTTGATTGATTTGACCGTATGAATTTTCTCTCACAAGTTGTTGCCTTGGTGTTTGCAAGTTTATAGAGCTTTATTCGGTAGGAAACATCTAAAGCTCTGGCATGCAATTATGTTTCAATATAGTATTCTCAGAAGTTACTGCTAATGAAAAGTCAGAAAGTTAATGTTATTATATCGCCCTGAGGGTGGCTATTTAACGGTGTGGCTCATATAAAAAGTGCTTAATAACATATTTATATTCGAAAAACGTATTGAAACACAGTTGAAAATTTTCTAGTATTAATAGCGCTTGCGACAATCGACGCTGCGTGCGTGTGGTGTATACCCTGATTCGCCAGCAATTCGTGACGCGCGATAATCGATCCGCGAGCATCGCAAACTAGCGAGTTGCGATGCCCAGCGACCCGGCAGACCTCGATCTGAATCAGCACGCGGCCGATTCAGCGAACAGTACAATCTGACCAAGTTGGAAACGCACAACACAGCCAGCTACGCCGGAGCAACACACCGGCCGATCGACCTCGGTCGATTACGATCGCGACGCTGCATCGCAGCACTCCCATTATGGCCTTTTACGTGGCGATTGTATCAATTGTGACGTCGATTATCGAAAACGCGCCGAGGTCATTTCTGACAAAAAAGTCTTTGAATCCATTCATGTGTTAAAAGTTTAAAAGGGTACGTAGTTTTTTGTCGATACCGAAGTAGATACGGCCGAAAATTTATATTCAGCAGGATATCGTTTAAATTGTATGCTCTTAAACATTTTTATCTGAAGGTGATCAGTAAAGTAACGTAGTGGGTAAACAAAGACAGTAGGTTCAGAGCAGACTGCCGGGGGCGATGTGCTGCTTGATTTACGAGTGCTCGATACCGGAGCCCTTCCGCGGTGTTCGTTGACGGCAACCGCACTGATCTCGATGGGCCTTTTAAAACCACCACTAAATCCCTACTTAATAGTATCAACGTACGAGGAAAGGGTTGCGGCTATTTTGTTCATACTGTTTCCGCTTCGTAAGGTTTCCACATTATACCTGTTAATACATTACCTTAATCTTAGAGCCTAAAGAGTCGTAGTAATGGTTGCCCTTGTCAGTGTAAGGTGCCATATTCGTATTGTAATTCACAATCCACACAAGAGATATGAGAAGTATTACGATATGATTATATGCTATTATGAAACTATGCAACTGAACACTACATCAGTTGTAAAATTGATGGCTAGACGCGAGATACACAGCTACTATCAATGAAAAATGCACTATCTGAGACCTGTACTTACTTACTCAACTAGCGAATCCAGGCCGTTCCCTGCTATTAACGCATTAATTTTCATCTTTGCGAGACATTCTGCGGTCGTGGTGGTAGCCAGCGAAATTGGAGCAAAGTTAAATGACTGATACGAGTGCGATCGAACATGTTCTTTGACCACAGGGCGCTGCGGTTTCTACTCGGTCCGTAACAAAAGTAGCCCAGGACAGAATTAATTATAGGCGGGTAGAAGTGCTCAACGGTTTCTTGTGTAAAACGAGACGAGACCCACCATGGGAAAAAGGTTAACTGCATATGCATACTGTGACAAGGTGAAATTTCCCACTTGTACGTACGAACATTCGAAAGCCTTGTAAGTTTTTATGACGTAGGGATGGTCAATGAAAGTTTGATTCTTCGATTACTTGACTTAAGTTATGTTTGAGGTTTCTATAATTGTTTTAGTATTTGTATTTAGTCTTTGACCAGTGTGTGTTGCCAGTAATTACTTACGGTACTGAAACGTGGTCGCTCACAATGGGCCTGATAAGAAGGCTCAAAGTCACTCAAAGGGCAATGAAGAGGGCTATGCTCGGAGTGTCCCTGCGTGATCGAATCAGTAATGAGGAGATTCGCAGGAGAACGAAAGTAACCGACATATCCCGAAGAATTGCCAAACTTAAGTGGCAGTGGGCGGGGCACATTGCTCGCAGAACGGATGGCCGATGGGGCAGTAAAGTTCTGGAGTGGCGACCGCGTACTGGAAGGCGCAGCGTGGGTAGGCCCCCCACAAGGTGGACCGACGACCTGGTGAAGGTCGCGGGAATCCGCTGGATGCGGAAGGCACAGGACCGGTCGTTGTGGCGATGTTTGGGGGAGGCCTATGTCCAGCAGTGGACGTCTTTCGGCTGAAATGATGATGATGATGATGATGATTTGAACGCCTGTACCCTTAGCAAAGATAACAGTTTTTGAAGTTTTATTTAAGAATTTAGGCAACCGCTTAGCATCAGGTGGGCCTTTAGCTCGTTTCGCCATCCAATGCCATAAAAAACACTGGCAAATGATACAGCAAACCTGTACTTTTAAGGGACAGAAATGTTAACTGTAAGAGATAGATAGACTATAACAAATTTCAAGTGGAACAGATTTTACAAAGAGGAAAATTTAAGAAATAATTCAATTCATCATTATCATTATCGTGAAGTAACGTTGAGTCTCAATTTCAAATGATTTACTTTATAGTATAATGAATTTATTCCGGGGTAAACAAATGTTATGAAATTCCATTCCGAAAGTTATTCTTTAGGGACAAAGGATCAATAGTAAAACTATTCCAACTTCTCTAAAAATCTTCAGTCTTCATTTTTTGTACAAATTTCGCCATAATCCTTTTGCACTATGCACGTACATCCTTAACATCAGGAGAGGAGCGGTCAAACGCAAGCTCATTCAAGTTTTTTTTTTATTAAACATGCAGTTCTGGTGACAATACAGTAATCTTATTTTTCTATACCTACTCACACTGAAAATAATATTGAATGAAAAAAGAAACTCAAATGATTTCAGATATAGTATTTTAGATTTCCTTGTAGATATTACAAAACAAAGTAAGAACACACACATTGCATTAATGTAAACGGAACGTAGTTTTAATAGTATTTTTTAAAGATAAATTGTATGGTGTAATACATCACGATGGTATAACATCGGTGTAGGGTATCTTAGTAATTGGATACACTTATCGTGGCGGCCGCGGGCGGGTCTGTCCCCGTCTACCGCGTGGATTTATCGCCGCAGCAAATCATTGCGTTCATATCACTCGGCCTTAGCTTCCCTTCAGCAAAACCTCTACTTTGGCCCTTTACAAACCGCTGAACTTCCATTAGCGTCTGAATCTCCAACTAACTTATTGATGTTCTCAAAACACGAAGATAGGAAAAGTTATTGCTGTATGTTTCTAACATAAATTCGGATATTTCCGCGAATCTTTACCGGTTTTGTAGACATCGAAATATATGAAAGTGGTGGACTCGGAAGTCTAATCTGCTTCATTAACATACAAAATGTTAACGTAAGAGGAATGCCGCATAAGTTTTGGTTGTTTTTGTTTATTATTTTGTTCTTTTTTTTAGTTACATAGGTATTTTTTGAGCCGATTACCCGACGAGATAAAAAACAATCGTAATTTTTGTTTTTAACAACCAGAAACTGTTATTCGATTGCCTCACGGTTCCAAGAAACTTAACTGGAATTAATACAAGCTAGCTTGCGTAGTCCTGATTGCTACACCTTGTAAATTGTTTGTCTAAAAAACCTTTTAGTACCTCGCCGACGAAATAACGAACGGGTCATTAAGTCTTCCATTGAATTTATCACTGCCACAAATTATCAAGTTAGAAACGACAGTAAAAAAGTTTATTTACTGTTTATGCTTCTGAGGTTCTTACAAATATAGCAACACCCTCTTTGGGGTAAAAAGCAATTGGTACTGAAACTAAAGGAAAGTCATAAAAATGGGCGAATAAATTGTATGATCCATTAAATTATCGTAGTTGTTTTTATCGACGTAAGGGAGACACTCATTGAACTGCTTTTGATGCAAACATGTGAGTTCAACCGGATCGTAATTAGAGGTGGTGATTAAAAGTTATAACCTTTAATTTAACTCAATAATTCTGTTTAACTCTTAACTTCATTAATAAATACTGAGATGTTCATTAAAAGTTATAACTTCTTAGTCATATCATAACACTCATAACAATGACCGTACTGTATACTCCTCGGATTTAACGTAAACAAGTAGGTACACTACCTTATGACTAACAATAATACATAGAATTGTGAGTCTTATAGTAGTAGAAATAGGTTTTATTATTAATTCAAATTAAAAAATAACTTTTAATGTTTGATTAATGTTTACAAACTATTGTGAGTCTTATAGTAGTAGAAATAGGTTTTATTATTAATTCAAACTAAAAAATAACTTTTAATGTTTGATTAATGTTTACAAACTATTGTGAGTCTTATAGTATTAGAAATAGGTTTTATTATTAATTCAAACTAAAAAATAACTTTTAATGTTTGAGTAATGTTTACAAACTATAAGTTATAACAATAATATTTCATTCACTGCTTCAAAAGTAATATAGTCTGCACTTTACTCTTTGAACTAAACGAACACCTGAATTATTTACCCACCTAAAAGTTATAATTTTAACTTTTAATTTAACAAGTTATTTTCATATAACTTTTAATATTTAACAATTAAACTTTTATAACTTTTAATCACATCTCTAATCGTAATGTTTGTCGTCGTATTATCTCTCACCGAATTCGTCAATGTCATCTCGATAAACGTTTCTACTAAATCGGCAATGCATTATCCTTTGTGTGCCTTAGCCGCTAAAACTGTTCGTGACAAATGAGACATGTCTAACGTGAAACAATAAATCAGCTTCTTCAACAGGCAAATGCTCTCACGTCAATTATTTATTTTCCCCGTGTAGCTTTCCGTCTATCTCATTTCCATCGATGTCTAATTTTCTCTAGCCAATATTTTAACAATTGCTTTACCAGCATTGGACGGAGAACAAAACGATGCTTGAGACGTGACCGCTCAAACTATAGTTGCATTGTAACATCAGTTCTACAGCTGGGATCCTGAAGGTTAACGCGGGGACGATCATTTGTAAAGCTTTTGACCTCTAATGAACAATGTTACCCTTCGATCGGGCCTGTGATAAATGTGTGCACCTATGTTTATTTTGAAACGACCGCTCAACGATCCCTTGTGAGATTCCGTACCAAAAGGTTGCCATGGGACCCTATTACTCTGCTCACGCCCTGTCCGTCTTTCTGTCACAGAGCTGTCAGGGCTGTGTTTTTAACCGTAATAGGTATCCAGTTGAATTTTCCCAGGATATG
Organism: Asteroscopus sphinx; assembly: GCA_949699075.1. Taxonomy (NCBI): domain Eukaryota; kingdom Metazoa; phylum Arthropoda; class Insecta; order Lepidoptera; family Noctuidae; genus Asteroscopus; species Asteroscopus sphinx. The sequence continues at coordinate 23,669,630 of OX453013.1, forward strand.
TGTTACTATACTACTGGAAGCCGACCCTAACATAATTGGGAAAATGCTCACAGAAAAAAGTAGAAGATGTGTTACTATACTACTCTAGATCACGACAAATACCTACTAAAAATAAAAAACTCTAAACAAAGGCCACAATTAGTTGTGGCTTTTTTTGAGGTTACCCTGGAAAAACCGCATTTTTCAAAGATTTTGGCTCGCTTTATCTTAAAAACAGTAATTAATGCATGCAAGCGTTAAACTTTATGTGATTGTAGTGCATTTATATGTAATGCTTAAAAACAAATAACTAGAATAAGGCAAACACAGACAATGTGTGGTGGTACCTGTGTATGAAAGAGATGCAAATATGAAAGACTAACTCCCAGTGCAGCACATTTGATGAACTCTCGTAAATTATCAGTTTTTACGGGGTATTAGGACTATGGATGGCACGGAGCCCTTAGCGTGCGAGTCCGACTCGCACTTGACCGGTTTCGTAGTTTCTTTAAGTTATAAATCATTCTCGAATGGTTTTATATTGCACTTGAACGTAACATGCCAGCGGGTTGTTCCACGAACTTTGTTTCATGTGTTTATTGGGTCAAGCTTTAAATCATTGTCAGTGGTTGCATAACGTGTACATGTATCGTGTTTCGTTCACGTGTTGGTTAACACCGTTAACTGTGTCCGGTGACAAGTGCAGGGCTTCGAAACGTTAGGAACACCGGCCATCCCGTGCCTGGGCTTGTTTGTAACTTAACGCTTTGTTTCTCACGCATCCAGTTACTTTAATGCTATTTAATGTTAAAGCAGAATTTGCAAATGTTACTCGGAATGTGAACATTTGCAGATGGTTGTGGGTATGCGAAGCAAGTAATATTGTAATTACGCTTTGTAGAGTTTATTTACACAGCAAGAAATATATATAATAAATTGTTATCAGCTCCACAATCGTGAATTGTCGGTTTAACACAAAAGTATCTATATAGATTTAAGTATACCCTTTAAATGTACAGCTTCTAAGGGATTTATCATTTAAGTCAAAGCGTTTCTTTATTTATAAACATACTGTTTATCTAAATCTTCATCTCATGATAGTTTAGCAAATAAATATCGAAAATTTAGATCAGTAAAGCTTGCGTGCTGGCCTGATTGCGACTATAAACTACTCATCCTGAAACTAGAAATGCAGCTAATCCTAACATTATGTGCGCTCGATCGGAATCCAGCTGAAATATTGTCGTTGATTCACATGGACCGTTTGTAATAAATTGGTAATCTAGCGTCAATTCTTCACAAAAATGAAATAAGCTTTGTTTGAAAACGTGATTGGTAACGGGAATAATGAAAAAATTAAAATTAATGTAGTAAGTAATAAAAGGCAAACAATATCATTATTATCGTCAAATTAGCTCCAATACTGTATACTGGCTATACAATGGATGGCTATGATGAAGATTTGGAAGCGAATTTTGTCATAATAACCACTTGATACACGGATGGACGGTGGTGTTTTTGAGTGGAGGAAACCTCGAATCGGCAAACGTAGGCCCTCAGGTTCGGTAGAGCGATGATATTGGCAAGGCTAATGGCCGAGGATCGATATCAGTGGAGTGAGTGGCCTATACCCAGCAAAGGACTAATATAGGCTGATGTTGATGACTCGAGACCTACGAAAATAAAGGAGCCACCTTGGCTAGGAACTGCAGGGTGCAAACCAAAGAAATAGAATGGTTGTAATTACAATTTTACTTGTGTATCTCGTTGATAATTTAATAAAATAAATAAATAAAATAATAACTTGCGATTCATGCGTGGCAACTTTCGAACAAACTACGCCTCCCAAATTGACGTAATTAATTTTTTTAAATTATCTTTAATCAAATGTACTTTACAGCTTTTGTTTCTGCAGTTAGAAACAGCACAATAAAGCATTTTTCGGGTTTATGTTACAGTATTTACAGAAACAAGTCATAAGGCGTACTGAGAAAGGCTTTTAAATGCCCTGCACTATGGTGCAGAGTGTTGGCACGCCCGCTCTGCCCACTTTTCCATTATATTCTATTTCTGTGGTACAAACAATTAAATGCACGGTTCGCTGATATTGCATTCTAGCGGTATGCAGTGATCTCAGCACTTACTCAAGATAGCATCATTAGGTGAGTGCCAACTGAATCACTGATCAATTTAAGCCTTGTAACAGTTGTGTATTTAAGCTTTTCTTAATTCATGTTTATGCATCTCTTTCACAATTAAACGTTGAGGATTTTCTTGGTTACATAATTTGTTACGAGAGCTTCTTTTGCTTGTTATCATTTAAACGATTTATGTTTATATTTAGATCTGATATAAAAATCGCCTCGTTGACTGCCTCGTTGGTCTAGTGGTTGCAAGCGCGACTGCTGAGCGTGGGGTCCTGGGTTCGATTCCCGGGTCGGCTAGTGTTATTGGGTTTTTCATTAGGAAATTCTCAGTAGCAGCCCGGAGTCTGGATTTGTGCCCGGTCAATGGCAATAGGCTCGCCCCCTATTATATGGAACTATAACTGGCGAAATGTGGGTGTACTATTACACCTCTGCCTAACCCTTCGGGGAAATACAAACGTGATGTTATGTTATGGTATAAAAATTACATTACCACAACTAACAAGTTCAATCTGTTTGTTCCAGTACTTTCGCACTATTCATTCTGAAGGCCTCAAGGGTTTGTATTCGAATTAGAAGTTGATAATAATTCACATATTTCCTTTGATTGTTTTACATTTTCCCGATTTACTTCAAAACTTGTTTATGGTAGAAACGAAAGCAGCTTCCTAATGCGTCACTGGGTCACGTGGCTTTTCAGCTGTATGGGAACGTGAGTTGACGAAATAGGGTATAGTAACCACGCCAGACGCCTCGTGATCTGCGGTTTTGTTTTAAATGCTACGATTCTTTGTCATACATTTATTAAATGTCTGGCTGGAACATGAACACGGAAACATTTGAAGCAGGTTTAACTGTAAACATTTATATGATATATTTCCACATTGTGGTCACTAAGACTCGATTTCTTGTATGTGTCTGTAATTCCATACAGCTCCATGAAGGATCTACAAATTGGAGTTATTTTATAGACAGTAGGAGTTAACTTGGACAATCATTGAACTATCACTTGAGCATTGCCACAGGCAAAGCGTAAGCGTTGTTTGTAATGATCAGTGGTATCCGGTCCTTATAAGTCTTTTTCTTCACATCAAAGCATCTCAGTCCTTAAGCTCAACATTATTGTTTGGCTTCCGGGTCATTAAGGATTATAACTGTTTACTTCGTCTAGAACTCTTTGAGTAATACCGGTAGAAATAGACGAAGTTGTTAAATTGTTATTTTCACATCTATTCGACCTTAATGATGTGCTGACATTATTTTATTATAATAAAATGTATAATGTACAGAACTAAAGACAGCTGCGGATTTCATACATTTTAATAGATGTACAATTAAAATGCCTTGTGAATCTCATCATTTGTTTTTACTCACGTATGGATGTTTATCACTGATTATTTTCATTACAATTAACGAATTCCTAGGTTTAACAAGCATAAACAGGCTATGCTTCTTTTCCAATTAAGAGAAAAATGAGCCGAAGCGTCGCATCGCCTCCACACCGGTCTTAGGCTATTTTCTACTTGGATTTTTTGTTCTACGATAATATCATGCTCATCCTAACGTTCAAACCTTTTCTTTTTATTCATTTATATTTTTATTTCAAGTTCTTGTGAGCGTCCTTTATTCACTAATATATGTAATATAACATTGTTATGAGTAGACAGCGATTACTTTAACGGCGCTACCAATTTTAATGCAATTTATCCTTTTTTGTATGACAGTTTGACGACCAATTTCATAGTATGTAGGATCTAATGGTAAACTTGCCTTTATACACGCCATTGTTGCGTCACGTTTGACTGTGATGTGCTACGCTTGTAATAAAGTCGGTGACATTTGTTTAGCTATAGACATCCATAATTCCGAGGTCGTGGACCGAAATGTGTCAGGTGAGCTGTGTCGTTTGCGAAATGGAAGATTAATTTGAAACTTTACGACTCTCAGCGCCATCGCCACTGTATTACTGAAAGTCGATTTCATTGCTATAACTCCGTATGTCGTTATTTCAAGAAGTTGATGTTTATAACATCAACGTGGGCAATAATGTGGACAAAGCTTCAATGTTTCTCGCGACGAAATTAAATAATCAGGCAATTTAGATTGCACTAAAGCATTACAACCAGCAAGCAATAAATATTCTTCATTGATTATTTTGTATGGCCTTCTGGAAGCGATACAATTAAATACCACTGCAAATATTCCCTCTTACAAAATTGGTTCGAGTTACGTGTGGCCCGAGGCGTAGCGGGCACGTTGTGAAATTGAAAATATAATTAACACGGACCACGAACTACTTCATTATAAAATTGAACTGTCTTTTGAACGCCTACAGCATAAATTGTATTAATATTAAAATTTATGCATTTATTATTGTGAAGCTGTTTGACAAACTTGTTCGGTTTCACAGCTTCAAGCGCTAACGCATCTTGAAATATTTTTCTTTGCGCAAACAGCTTTTCGCTCAATTACAATAATAGATGTTCTAACAAGATGTAATAACTTACGTTACCTATATGCTATGCAAACGATATTGCCGCCTTATTTAATTATGTTATTTCTTAAACACACAAATCAGATAAATATTCACAACAACAAAACTGAATAAACTTTCGGGGATAAAGCTCTACGTTTGCCCAATTACTAGTGCTCTTTGGCATTAAATAATACCTGTAATTCAATTTTAAAGGTTAGACCAGTAATCAAATCCTAATTGTGAAAACGACGTTACATCGTTTTATTTATGACCGGCCGAGCTGACAACCGTTACAATGATGGTCAGTCGTAATTAGTCACACCGAAATGCAAATGTCACCTTCTCGGTCACGCGATGCGCTCGTTTGTGAGCTGTGTATGACGAAACAATTTATTGATTGTAAACCTGATTGCTGGCCGAGACCAACGCATATCCTGCGCACATTGTACCGTTGATCTAGATCGGTCCCATACCAGACCAGATTTAAAACAGCTTTATGATAATGACCTTCGTAATTAATATCAGTCTCAAGCACATATGTTAAGTTATTCCAACCTTCTGTGGTTTTGTAACGCAGATACATTTATTTCATATGTTGTAAGTCAAAGCATTATGAGGTCGGTCGATGTGAACGGTTTTATTTATTCATGTTAATTTCGTTTATTGTTAATTCATTACAATGATTAGTATTACAATACAACCATTAAATGATGGCCCTACAGCCCTGGACAGTCATTGTCAATCAATCACAAGGTTAGTCGGTATACACGCAGGGCACGCCGCAATAGCGGCGGTAAGGCCCGTCATGGAGGAGTGGCTGGAGAGGGGCCATGGTGCCCACACCTACCGGCTGACCCAGATACTCTCGGGGCACGGATGCTTCGGGAAGTATCTGTGTCGCATAGGCCGGGAGCCGACGCCCGAGTGTCATCACTGCGGGAGCTGCCCAGAGGACACGGCGCAGCACACACTGGCGGAGTGCCCAGCTTGGGCCGCGCAGCGCCCAGCTTGGGCCGCGCAGCGCCGTGACCTCATCACTGCAGTAGGCGGCAGCGATCTCTCGCTTCCGGCCGTGGTTCTGTCTATGGTCGGGAGCGAGAGCGCTTGGGAAGGCGTCGTCTCCTTCTGCGAGGATGTAATGCTCGCTAAGGAGGCGGCGGAGAGGGTTCGAGAGGCGTTGACCTCTCTCCCCATCCGCAGGAGACGACCTGGGCGTCGCAGGAGGGCGTATGCCGACCTCCAGCCACCCTAGATGTGGGCCTGCGGGCGGCGGACTCGGGGTGGCCCGCCGCCCGACCAGTCAAGGCCCGTGACGGTGGCGCGTAGTGTTCCGCGCGCGCCAGTCAAGAGGAGGGTGTGGCCGATGTGGCTGCCGCACGGGGAGAAGGGGCTCGCCTTCTAATGGCGAGCCGGGACCTACCGGGGATGGTTGGGAGAGTAAAAGTTTCCCACGCCCCCGGCCAAGGGTCGTTAGAGGAACACCGTGGTGGTTTTTAGTCGGTAAGAGTCCGACACTGGCTCCGCCTACCCCAGGCGGAGTGCGTCCATGAGGATTTTCCCCACGGAAAAAAAAAAAAAAAAAATAGTCTGTATACACGCAGAAAATAAATTTTATTATTGAAACTTCGTGTGTAACTTACCATAACTGACTTGGTTTGGTTTGTAACTTTGTAAAAATTTGTGATTTCGTGAGGCCAACTCTTCAAGGTCTACAACTGAACTACATAACTTGGAAGAATCCGATATTGAAATAATTATATAGCTTCTTTTTAGGTTAAGAGTATTCAATTGCTATCATAAAGTACTATATATTGTTCAGTTTTGTAATAATTTTCATGATTATTGCCTGCTGTTATTTCAACAAAAGTGGTTCTCATAGTATTTTTGTTCAAATAAATGTATCTGATATCAATAATCACACTTGCTGTAATAATTTTCTCAAAACCATTAAGACCACATTATGTATCAGGTCGTCTTGTTAGTCATAGCGATGTGTATGTAGGTCAGGCATTATAGAATACCATGACTCCATCAGCGGGGTTGTTACCAGCCTTGTCCAAATTTGAACTAGTTTTTCTATCAATCGAGACGAGGGCGAGGCGAGGTGATTGTGAACTACGATACGACACGAACAAGTTATGAGAGGGAAGCGTGGGCGTTTTGGGACCATTGCACTGTTTGTCAAATATGCCTTAGGGCTCTTGCGTAAGAATATCACTTGAAATGTGAATACAGAATTAATTAAACGAAGAAAAATCATAATTGATTGCCTCTTTTTAGTTAGGCAATAACTAAAAGCATTGTGACATTCTTGGTTCCATAGATATATAAATTTAACCTCATGAACTAGGCATTGTTTTAAGATCTGTCGTCGATGTAAATTTTGGACGTTGCGTAAATTATCATTGTGCAAGAATCTCGGGTCAGCTTGTTGAAATGCAAATAACTTTTCAGATGGTTATTCAGTGAGTGATAAAAATCACATTTGAAAATAAATGTTATTTATAGTCCTTGACTGTAGTAAAACACCTCAGAACACAATATTTCAATTATCATCTCGCATCATTAAGCTGACGTTACTTGAAACATTGTCTTGGACGGAAGCCAAGATTATGTCTATATGGCTGATAAATCTGATAATCTTACTTTTACCAATATGTTGAAATGTATCAAGGCAGAACGATTAAGATTTTCTTACTCGCTACCGGATTATAATAAACATTCATTTACACTAACTTCTAAATATAAAGTCTGCGAGATTTTCATTGTTAGTACTTCAATAGTTCTACTTGCACCAAGTCGTGAATTAAAAGGTCGCGTTGAACGAACGCAAATCATTCCTTCCATTGAGGTAATGAACTTTATAGATGTGGCTTTGAACTAATAGAATTTGATTGACGTGCGACCGTTGTCGCTGGTGCCAAATCAAGGTCGCTGTCTTCTCACTATACCTACTGCGTAGGACCTACTGGAACACAGGGAGCGCACTGCTTCTGTTTATAACCCAAACCTATGTGAGCACATACACGCACATGCATTGCATGCACGTACATTGTTGTGGTTTCCGTTAGCTTCCCTTCAAAGTCTGCCCGAAATCTCTCTAAAGATTGTCTCCGAGCTGTCTTCATTGAGGTCACGAGGTTTACGATTTCACTCTATACATCTAAATACTCACGCTCCGCGATTGCTTCGCTTGTTGATTTCGGAGACCATTTTATGTTGCCATAAAACTCGCAGTGCTATATTCCAACTCAGATCTTTAAAGAGAAAATGCTGATCTTTATTTCATAAGTATCTTGTAGTGTCATTCGATTTACGACATGTATTATTTATCAGTCATAAATTATTGTATTTCGTCAACGGTCATTCCGTTTTAATAACTCTGTTCATTCAGGTAGTCTAAAACAGCTTCAAGATAAAGTCGAGCCAAGGAGCACAAAAATATACGCTTTTACGTGGATGAAAAAATATTAAAATTGCTCTATCAGGTTGAGCTGTTATGAATGTATTAACTGTCGTCGATATAATCCTATCCTCCCGTTCGAAATGCAGTGTAAACTAGGTAGCGATTGTTACTTGTTAATATTTAATAGCCCCATCGGCATTTGGTGTCAGCTAGCTATAGAATGGAAGGTTGTCGATCGGCACACCTCACCTACCGCTGCGGACGTGCAATTTACTTCGCTACTGCATTCCTGCCCTTAACTATCTCAATGTAAGACATAATTAGGCTAGCATTGATTACACCTAGCTACATTAATCTACATGCTTCACTTATTCGATTAACCTTTTACAAGTAAAGAATTTGTCCTACTTTAAAATGTATTACCTAATATAATTAATGTATTAATGGTAATAACGGTCACGCGTTTCGTCGTACTCATGTTTTTTCTCGTGTAAATAAGACATCTCATTTTAATTGTTTCAAAAGATGTATGATGTGCTTTTTACTACCTGCTGCTCCAATATTTTTTCCGACATGAAACGCGTTATCGAATGAACACAAAAAGTAGCCTTGCATCTGTGGCATTCACGAAGCTATTTAGATGTAATGTAAATCTTAAAGGGTAAAGGCGTGGCAATAAGTACTACGGGCTCGTAAATATATCTGTAGGCGCAGCAGGTGACCTCTTAGGTGTTTAGTTCGTGAGCTTGCATATTTATTGCATCCAATACTCTACTGGCTTCTTTGTAACTCAGTACAAACACACGCTCTGTACCTAAATCATCCTCCACATGTGGGACAACACGTTTCCTTGTTTCCCAGTGGGAGTTACTACTGTTTTAACTTATTTATCTATCCGTCTTGGAAATAAAAACAAAACGAACTAAAGCTTTGTTTGTTTTTACTCGGTACAATAGTTATATGCAGTTTATGCCGACTATCTGGTTCTTAATTTAAATAACCGCATTCTCTTATTTGACCTTCAGTTATGTAATAAATAACTTTGTGACTACCTACTGAGTTCTAATGCATTTAACCGCTCATATTGTAAATGTTAACAATCAACTTACTGTTTGTTATTCGCTAGCCGATAGCAGATTACAAAGGAATCTGTAATTGGCAACATTTGTCGAGTATAATGATTGCATTCGAACACCACCTGTTTATACGAAATCCGCGTGGGAATCGACGAGCGCCCGCGGCGCACCGGTTGCGCAAACGCACCAGTCGGTGGCGGCGACGCAGCAACCAACCGACTGAAGTTTCGAAAACAGTTGCGAGTGTTACGACTGCGCACCTTGTTAATGCTTCGCTAGCAGACAAGTACAGTTACAAGAAATTATTGAAACAATTTAGCAAACGTTAATTTTGAATATATTGCTACAATTAGGCTACCTAGACCAAAAACTTGTTTTTGACCGCCATAATGCGGGTCAGCTTTCTGTACAGCGAATCACTTTAACCCGTTAAGTTGCTCATTAGAAAGAAAGGATCCTGTTATGATTAGGATCGCGTTTTAATATCTATCATGAAATGGCTTTTGTCTGCTGATCTTGTCTTAATTTTGTCCGAATCGTGAAACCCGATTCTACAAATTTTAGCTCTTGTTAAGGAGAAAGTTACATTATTACTAAAATTTACAGTAACGATCTTCTTCATTCCATAATTTTCCTGATTTATTTCCCAAGTTCCCCTTGTATAACCAAGCTGTGTGAAATCACTGAATAATAACCGGAAAAGCATTTTCTAAATCCATGATCCATTACGGGCACTTCGCAGAAATGATTAATTACCGTGTGGCTGGATACTGGATTGGTCTAAGCCGACAACAATATCTTTTATCAACTCTTCCAACCTATAAAACTACAATACAAAAGAAGAAAGCCCCGATACGTTTCCTTTCGCTTCATAAATCATAACCCACGCACCGGCCGGGCTTCAGAAGCTTTATTTGCCTCCACACTCGGAATTGTTAAAACAAACAACGCGAGCCAGCTCCGTAAACGCTTCCGTTGCTCACTTCGGCTATTGTTTGCACAAATAGGTGACAAACAACACAACGATTGAATGCGACCTCCGTAAACGCTTTTCACTGTCCCTCGATTGTCGTTAATTTGGAACTGTTTCGGGCTATTGTAAAAGTGAAATCTTAAACGGTTAGAGCGACTCTGAATAGTGAATGATCCATTTTCACAGTCGTTTACACTGGATTTGAAAAGAATACATACTTTTGTTATCTGTTTTTCATGTTTTTTCCTCTTCTATGCAGAATATGAAAGCAGTAGCAATAAGTATTCGCTTTCAGGTTACTTGAAAAAATATACATTCATGCAAGTTATGTTGTTGTGTGACCGATAGGTTTCACGTTAAAATGACCTTGGAATCTTTGAGGATAAAATATGTATAAAATTTATTTTAAAACGATATGCTTTATTTACTTTAAAAAAACTGAATAACTTGGACAAACACGTTCATAAGTCTCAATAATTGGGCTATAAACTTTACAAAAAAACAAAACACCAATTTTGTTTTAATAATTTTAACACACGAATTGATGAGACTGGCCAAAATTTTTAGGAATCGTAATTTAATTCATTGGTAAGAGCATCTATAAACAGTCAAGATTTGGTTTTAAATTCAAATTCGCATGGATGAATCATCATTGAAAAATTATTTTAATCTTCACTTTTTACTAGATGAAATTTTTACCCGACTGCCTCAGGAGGGTAATATTTTTCGGGTGTTTGTATGTATGTATGTATGTTTGTTTGTATATTTGTCTGTTCCGTTGTGACCTGTAGCCTAGACGGCTTGACGGATTTTGAAGTGCGAGGTTTCATTACATTCGTTTTTATACCTGAAGTGTCATAAGGCTACATTTTTTGGGAATAATACCAATACAACGCTTGCGATTTTCAATATAATTAAAATAAAACTTACAAAAAATTGAACCAACGAAAACAGAAACTGAAAAGCGAAAAATAAAATGATGCTTTTTAGTCTTAATAACTCTTCTCCTAACTTAACTAATGTAAATAACTAATTATGAGTCGGCGCCAAACAAACAAGCTAAGTGCGTGCGAATTACAAGTGGTCGAGCGGTGAACGCATTTTTGGAAACTTATTGTTTATTGTTCAAAATTTCATGTTGTATTTGATGTTATTTTGTTTTTATTAGTAGGTAGTAAGTAATTTAATGATCTTCGTTGATCGTTTGTTTGGCGCCGACTCATAATTAGTTATTTACATTAGTTAAGTTAGGAGAAGAGTTATTAAGACTAAGAAGCTTCATTTTACTTTTCGCTTTTCAGTTTCTGTTTTCGTCGGTTCAATTTTTTGTTAAAAAGTTTTATTTCTAATTTTTTTGTGACTAAAGTCTAACTCCAGGTCTCGTAGTGTCTAGAACTACATTTATGTGTGCCAAGTTTCAACAGAATCGATTAACAGGTAAGAATTCAGTAGGTAAGCAAACATTCATCCCCTGTTTTCCTACCCTTAGGGGTGGATTTTGATTTTCAAATTTAAATGGGACCAACTTCGAGATATATCCTATCCATTAAAAAAAGAATCATCAAAATCGGACTTTGTCTCTCTCTGTCAAAAGTTATGCGTGGTCATAAATAAAAAAATAAAAAAAAATAGGCGCTTTTTTTCGTCGGTTAATAAAAAAGTCAATTTAGTCCCGTTCAGAAATAAGCTCACTGATAACAATGGAATAATAAATTATAATATTACATTATATTTTTACTGCGGGGTTTTCAAAATATTTTAAATGATGAAAGTTGATCCTTAGTCTGAAGGCACCAACGATCAATTTACGGACAAAATTAATATCCTATCTATCCACGATTTGCCCTACTAGAGATTGAAATTTGATATAATCACATAAACTCCATACATTTTATGTTAAATTTCTATCTCTAGTAGGGTCAATCAATCGTGTTTAGATAGGATATTAATTTTGGCAATTAAACGCCATTCCGAATACTTTAAAAATCTTTATTTTTCTGTACAAATCAATGTATGGGACTCGCCATGATTCTTTGAGAAACGAGTGAAAACCGCAGGCTTCAAAATAATTATTGGGAAATCTGTGCAATAGAGCTTTATGCAGCTGCTTACGGACGAACTGGGTATCGTCGTATAAGCCCAGTACGCAGTCACGTATCTTTTCAACGCGCATAGGATTAAAGACGAGCCGATAATGGCAGCTTATTCACCCACCGCCGCCACCTTTGAATATACGTAAGTAAAGAAAGAAAGAAAGAATAATGGTTTATTTACTACAGCCAGAGGCACACAATAACAATAATATACAATTTTAATAATCTATATTAGACTCCTAAAAGTATAATTGTGTGCCCCGCGGTTGCACCAAATAGGCTCAGTTCAGCAAAAATGCCAGACAACTAGTGTCTGGCGCTGGTTTTCAACTGGACCTTGTTTGAAAGTGTCACGGACGAAAATCAGTTTTACAGTGAGTAAACTAAACAGATAAAAATAATAAGAAAGTTTTTAAGTTTTAAGTAATTTTTCATAATGTGCTTCTTGATAATAAGCAACTTATAACCGTTTATTTTCCATAGAATGCTATCAATACATTATCGTACCAATCACCACTATTTTCGGAATTGAAATGGAAATTAACTGTTATTACGTTATCGTAACAAAAAATAAGTAAACAATTTTATTTATCAATAAACAGTAGTTTATTGTTCAGATAATATAATGAATACTGTTCAAAACTAATTGATTCGTGGTCAGCGTCATCATATCACGTCTACTTAAAACTTTTATTTGATTCTTCATTGCTTAATGATATCGTTTTCATTATTAAAGCGATTATTATTCCTAAATGCGTTTAATCAATTTGCGAGGTTGATCGGCTAAAATCAATTCCATCTTTAAACGTTGATAATTAAACTAGTTGATATTGGTTAGTTCACTTCCTATTTCGATATAAATATCTCTGTCTAGGTGCCAGATAACTTACGTAAGCGGCTCTGCTGCGTTCGTTTGCGCTCGAGTTTCAAGTCTTTTGTATTTTTTGCATTCGCCTAGTATTGGATTTCTTTGCCTCGTATTATACTTACGATGTTGTATATGTAATGCGCCTATATATATCTAATCTATACTTAATATTTCACACATTTTTACTCTGGCATGTAGCAACCATACAACGTGTTATTGAAATAACTGAAAACTTCTTAAGAGGTCATTGTACTCATCAGAATGAACAACTTTTACTATGGGACCAAATCTGAAATCGCGAAAAAAAATCTGCTGTTAGGGAACAAAATGTAGGGAACACCTTTTTTTTTTCCTGCGATTTCAGGGTTTGTCCCATAGTAAAAGTTGTTTATACTGATGAGTACAATGACCCCTTATGAGGTTTTCAGTTATTTCAATAACACGTTGTATATTCGGTTCAAATATTGTAATTTTACTTGAAGATGGATGAGTTGTTGGCGCATTATGGTAAACTGCACGTGAATAGCTTTTCTGGCAGTCTTGTTAGGGATTTAGAGTATTTCATACTGCAGCAATAAGATAATTTTTGGCAGTAGTGCATAATATTGCTCTATTTTGTTTCCTTTCTTGAATAATGAAATATTGATATGTTATGTACTTTCTATTAGTCATTTGTTAGGCATACAAATATTGAACCTCATAAGCAGTGATCGGAAATCTATGGAATAGGTACCTAGTGCAATTTTGCGGAATTTATTTATATTTTAAAAAGATATGCCATAAAACTACAAATATCACCAGAGGATGGGTAGCAGCGTTCTCTGAGTATTTAACCAACCAACCGCGATCGCCAACCCGCCTGCCAGGCGTGGCGATTATGGCATATCCCCCCCTTTATTGGGGGAGGCCTATGTCCAGTAGTGGACGTCTTTCGGCTGAAATGATGAAATATGCTAAGAACAGGTTACATTTAATTTTCAATTTCACAGATGATATTGTTTTTGTATAAATAAACTTAAGGTTCCATTTTATTAGTTTCAGTTTGCTGTCAATTTTTTTGTGATTAATTATTTTCATCATATATTATCCACCACAATGTGAATTTTCTTCAATATGATAAAAATAAACATATTATAGGTAAAATGCATAACCTTATGCATTATACATGTTGAAATTTGAATCGCTTAATTCCCGAAAAGGGGTAATTGTACTCATCATTATGAACAACTTTTACTATGGGACCAACCCTAAAATCTCGAAAAAAAATCAGGTGATCCTTACATTTTATCGATTTAAGTGAACACAAATGTAAAGACCAACTGATTTTTTTTTCGCGATTTCATAGTTGATCCCATAGTAAAAGTTGTTCATAATGATGAGTCCAATTACCCCTTTTTGGGAAATAAGCGATTCAAATTTCAGCATGTAGAGTTCTCCTATTATAAATCTATAGAACCTAATTCCGCAGGTGTATCCATAATTCTACTAATATAATGTTTTAGGTCGTTAACCCTTAATTTCACTACCTATTCCGATCACTGCTCATTAGACATATTTATACATAAGGAGAACTGTATAATATTCTACTCTTACTAAACAATGGAGCATTTAATTAGTACTTCTAACAATACAATTGATAGTTATTCGATATGTATGGTATGCTTATGTATATTCAGATTATTTTAATTCATGACCATTAGAAACCGTAAGTAGGATTCCACCGAGTACAATACCGAATTAAACTCGTACTATGTCACTGAGTACATTGTTACTCCGTGGGATAACGTCACTTTAATTACCACAATACAAGCATTTTCTGCACAAATTGAAAATGTAGCATGACGTATTGTGTTTGAATTGTTTCATGCAGCTCTTTGTTCTTTGCTGAAATGTATATGTGTATGTATGTCTCTGTTTATCCTGCATCGTAACAAACAAGAGCGAGAGAGATGAAACAGTGTGTCAGTGGGCGCAGGTGAACGGCCGGCATACATTCGCTTATCAGCCGCCGACCGGTAGTGACGTCCCTACACACCTGTCGATTTCTACATCTCGTTACGCAGTATTAATGTTGTCGGATGCCTCATGAAAATACCGGTTATTGGCTAATTTATGCTATTGTAATCATTGCAACGAATCCTCGCCATTACTACAAATCTCAAAATATCTTCACATACCTATTCATAGTATTTTATTCATATGGCTACAATAATTTGTATTGAATTTGTATTAATACGCAGTCGAATTATGTCTCTGGATAGATAAATGATAATAGAAACCGTCATCGATATCGATAAAACATAGAAGTGCAATGCTGTAGTAACAGGAGTTTTGTCATCTCGAGACGATTAAATATAATTGAATCTGCCGAGTAGCAAGTTCGAACCAATCTAACCTCTCACGAAGTCGGGCGCGATTCTATGCCGCAACACTGAAGAGTACAGTCGCTTGAGATTTTGCAACGATATAATACGTTTACGATATTGCACAATCCGATATCGTCTCTTATAGTTTTCAAGAATTTAAAATGTCGGCTTTCAACTTTCCGAAGCATAAAAATCTGGACGTCCTTAACACATAAGAAGTCGATCTTAAATATTCCGATGCGTTATTATCAAGATTGTCATGGTTTTTTCTTCATTCTGTAATTGACTTGTAATCGAAGCCTTCTAATTGTACTGGGAATCGATAACTAAACTGGTTCTTTTTCATTTCAGGTACGTAACATCGGATAACTGCGTACGGTTAATTGGAGCTGGGTATGTACACTAACCGTTTTAATAATGACGGTCGTTTCTGGTATGAAAGTCAATGGACTGTACCCTGATTGCAAACCTGTAACGATTCCTTCGAACAGACTCCATGTCGACTAACGGCCAAAATTAATATCCGATCTATCCACGATTTGCCCTACTAGCGATAGGAATTTGACATAAGCTCCATACAAAATATGTCAAATTTCTATCTCTAGTAGGGTAAATCGTGGATAGATTGGATATTAATTTTGGCCGTTACTCTTCTTGTTTGATTTAAGTATGACAACACGTAGGGAAAATAATGATCTCATCGTCACTTTAAAGTATCAGAATGCCAGTAACGTACTTGAATGTTAATATTATTAAAGTCATCATTGAATTACAAATACCACTATTAATCGAAGGTAAATAGGGCTTAGAGGTCATGCCTACAGGCAAAGTATTACTGAAGCTCAACTAACAGCAGCAAACGTCTTTTGAATAAACATACGACATTGTGTGACACTGAGAATAGTGTATCTTAGCATTCTTAGCCTATAGTTTTTAAATCAAGACTATACTAAAGTGTTGAAATTCGTTTTTGACTTCGACTCACTTGCTGCGATCAGAGAAGCAAATACATTCTGCTTTTCTGCCTACTACAACTTAAGTTTTAAAATTACAGGGCGTTTTGGTAGTGGTTACAGGCTGGCCTTCATCAACTAATCCAGCAGAGTCGGTGTCACAACCACTCAGCCAAGGATGTCTGTGAAGTACGATTGACATTGTTTATTGTTTACCCCTTCATTTGTCCGCTCGTTGCCCAAGAATGACAAGTTGTATGAGCTCTTGCAAAAACCTAGCGCTTGGGAACATACACCCGGATAATTGGCAATTGTTTTCTTAGAACACAGTGCTTACTCGTTTCTGAAGCAAGGTTTTGACCGACCTTTCCCATTACAAACTTTAATCAGTGCTGCCAAACCTACTGTTTTAACAGTAAATGTTTTAGTATGTGTTTCCACTGTTTAGTTATTATAATTGTACGAACAATTAAAGTGACCCTAAAAGCCAAATTAGGCTGATGAAACAGATTTCCGATTTCAGATCAGTTCTGTTGTAATAGGCTGGTGAAAAGAAACAAAAATAACTCACATAACATAGGTACATTACCAGCCCATTATTGACCCACTGCTGGTCACGGGAGAAAGAACTTACGGTCTTTAGTATATATTCTATGCTTACGGGGAGCTAAAAAAGCTCCACAGTTTTCTCGGATCGAAAAAAACCCAAATATTTTGTACTGTTTTCTCCTGATTTTTTTTGCCGCTTTTTAGTCTGTTAGGCTTGGCAACACTGACTTTAATTGAGGATAATCTCAGTTTGCAGAAAGTTGATGCTACCAAGAAGATGTAATTATTAAACTTTGTTTGTATTTGCATTTTATAAATTGCTCTAGAAACTCAAAGTCGTGAATGCAAATAGAGAATATAAACTCGTTGAGAACGCTCTGTTAATGGTAGAGTTGAACCTTTATCGACATATTACCGTCGCGTGTCTATCATCATTGATAATGCCTGTCACTGCTTATACTTACATCGCTTACCTATTTCGTTTTAAAGCAATCTGTTTTGTTTATTGATTGACATAATGTGCTTCTATAAAAAATAAACTGTGTTTTAATGTATACAACGTGTTATTGAAATAACTGAAAACCTCTTAGCGAGTCACTGTACTCATCAGTATGAACAATTTTTAAAATTAGAATAATTAAAAAAAAAAAAAAAATTTTACCATCTATGTATCAATATTCACGCAAATAAAGAATTGAATTGAATCCTGAAATCGCGAAAAAAAAATCGGCCGTTCCCTACATTTTGTCGATTCATGTGAACACAAATGTAGGGAACAGTAGTTTTTTTTTTTCGTGATTTCAGGGTTGGTCCTATAGTAAAAGTTGTTCACACTGATGAGTACAATGACCCCTTAGGAGGTTATTAGTTATTTCAATAATACGTTGTATAGTTATACAACGTGTAATTGAAATAACTGAAAACCTCTGAAGGGGTCATTGTTCTCATCATTATGAACAACTTTTACTATGATTTTTTTATTTTATTCGATTGCTGTTTTATCGGTCGTGAACTCGTGACATAAGGTTTTTCTATAACTGTTAAAATATTCATGAGGTGTCGTCCGGTCCAGTTAGAAGTTTTTTTTTAGAAAATGATTCATTTATGCAAAGGGGGATAATCTTTGAATCTCGCAGTAGGTAAAGGAAAACATAAATGCCCTATACATTACCGTTTAACGATGCAAACCAGAACGAGATATCTGTTCTCTTTATCAGACTTCAATAAGGTTGTGAACACGATAAAAAGTTAACAGACCTGTGATTTTCTCAAAAAAACCCAGTATTTTTGTTCCCGCGGGGAAATCCTCGTGGACGCGGGGAAAGCGGAGTTCGGAGGCAGTGTCGGACTCTTACAGACTAAAACCACCAAGGTGTTCCTCTAACTAAACCATTTATTTTGCCACATACACATAAAATATACATATGACATGATAAGGTAACAGGACAAATTACAGAGAACACAACATGTATAATACCTACATAATATGTGTAGCAAGGGATCCAGCTTAGTACTTGCTGTGCATGTAGGTATGCACAGCACTGATGTTCAGCTGGTCCCTCCCATCTGTATAACAACCTTTCTCCCCGTGCGGCCTGACACCATGACGTCGGTGTCGACCGCATCCTTCTCCGTGGCACGCGTGGAACACTGCGCGCCACTAATACGGGCCTTGATTGGTCAGGCGGCGCACTATCCTCCAGTATCTTTTTTACAAACACCAATCTTGCCATTAAAAAAACAAAACACAAATCTGTGTGGGCTCTTAAAGTACCCGATTCCCTTTAATATTCAAAATTATAACCTACAACCGAGTAACTTTTTTTTATTTTTTATAGTATAGGATGGCGAAACGAGCTAAAGGCCCACCTGATGTTAAGCAGTTACCTTTGCCCATAACAACTTCAATACCACCTAGGCTGTTGCCTAAATGGTACCACAAGTCGGTTCGCCAAACTGAGAGACATGAAGATGGAAAGTCTCATGTGATTGTAATTTGACCGGCATCCGTACCCTTCAGACCGAAACACAGCAATGTAAGCATCACTATTTGGCGGAGAAGTGGCGAAACTGAGTAATACCCGTGGCTCCAGGTCTTGATTACAGTCAGCAATAAAAACAAATTGACAGACATCTTGCCCTTGGAGTTAATGTGAACATCGCATGTAACTTGCGGGCAGCCTTGTATTATGATGTGCGAACTAAATATTAGTAGTCAAGTACTTATGGCAACGTTGGGATGTCACGCAATGTCCTTGCGAACTGCCTACGAACTACTAAGAACTTGTCACTTCGATTAGGAATAATAATAGGCACATAATAATTAACTTGCCGCATGCCAGGCAATCAATAGGCCAATCTTAAGACCCATTGGGTCCCTTAAAATGACAAACGCCAACGCGGTAGGCCCAGACAGAGATGGCGGGATGAACTGGACTCCTTCCAAAAAGACCGGTCCTTAACAGCCACCAGTGGCGGCTGCTGGCTCAGAGAACCGGTGGTGCACTGTATTGTTTGATTTAGTGTTATGATTTAAAATACAATAAAATACTTTATTACCATTTTCCGTCCAAATCGACTCTCCTCCAAAAACGTTCTAAGAAAACAAAAAATCCACACTGCCATTGCTTTTTACGCTCAGAGCCAACAGAGCCGTTGACTAAGACCAGCTGGGAGAAAGCATGCACATTTGAGTATTTAAGAGCAGCCGACGACCAACTCACAAGGGGATCCGATAGGTTGCTCTTATGGCCAATTTCTCAAACGCTACTCAATTTTAAGTTACCTTTGAGTCTCATGCTGTCTCTCGAAGTTGTATTAAAGCGACAAAACTACGTTTAAGAACGTTTTAAAGTTAAGTGTCGTTTGAGTATTTCGGGGTAAATGTTTCAAACTGAGCGCGTTGGGACGGCTTTCGAGCATCCCCTTGTCACAAAAGATCCGAAAACTATTTTAAATACAATCAAAATTTACTCCGCTCTCCATGCCGGTCTATGTGAACGGACCCTAACTGTATGCTTAGATTTTCAATTCAATAAATAAATAAATTACCTATAAAACAAGATCAATTAAAATACTTTTTTAAAAAGATCATTAGAGCTAGGAAGTGTTTCTTGAGAATCAAACCTGTTTTCGGACAACATTTATCAATGTATGCAAGTATAATAAAATGCAAGTTTAGTGGTCTTATTTTTTGTAAGCTAATGGATATCGTGTAATTTTAATTTGTAATTTAAATACTTACTCACAATAAAATCTTAACGGACGATGTTTACTAAGCGACTGATATTCTCAGTTAAATCATCATCCTCCGAGCCTTTTCCCAATTATATTGGGGTCGGCTTCCAGTCTAGCCAGATGCGGCTGAACATCAGTATTTTACACGAAGCGACTGCCATCAGACCCCCGCAACCCAGTTACTGGGTAATACTGACATTCGGAGGTTAGACCAGTTGTCAGACTTTCAGGCTTCTGACTACCCGTAACGACTGCCATAGATATTCGTATGACAACCGGGACCGACAGCTTAACGTGCTCTCCGAGGCACGGAGGGGTCTCGATGTGTAACGAAACGGTCACCCATCCACAGACTGACCGTGGCAAGTGCAGCTTAACCTTGCAGATCGTACAATCCGCGCAGTCGTTGCTTCGCTACGAGCCCCTCAAATAAAGTATTCTCAGTTAAATATTGTCTTGAAATTATGAACGACTTTCTTGTCAGAAACTTTGTATAAAGGAACGATGTACAAAATAAACAACATCTAGTTTCTGAAAAGTCATTAGTCCTAATTAATATAAATTCAAAATAATTCCAGATACAAGATAGTAGTATTATTTTAATTTTTCTATTGAAATCCACGGTAACAAAGTATAACATTCAATCAAACGGACTGTTCTGACACTTATCATATATCTTTCAGGCACCATTTTTATCACATTATTACAAACTAGCTATTTATAACGAGCCTACCACACACACGATGTATGAGCTCAATTTCAAATTGAAACTGAGATATTCTCCAGACGTGCTTAATTACCATTGCAATAATTCAAAGGCTGACTGAACGCATCGAGATTCAATTACACATAAGCATTTAAAGGATTCACCAGTAATTAAAATGTCAGTTTAAAATTATATCTTAACCTTCCATGGCTAATAAAATATTGAGTTTAGATATCTAAAACGAATTTAAGTGCGAAAATCTTGATGTTTTTTGTGGGTAGAAAAATTCGACTGGACACACGAATCAAACCTGCGGCCTTCTGTTTATTGAGTTAGTTGAATGAAATGAATTTAATTGTATTAACCCCGTCGCTCTAGCCGTTTACCGCAAGCTCTGCTGCTGTCATCATAACACCAGACTGCTGCGGTAGCTGAGAAGGCTAGATGTGGTGTGTGGCTAAGATGGTCAGATGGCTAAAACAACTAGCCAGAAGGTTGTAAGTTTAATTCTTGTTCTTGAATTTATCTTTCCACAAAAAAAACTTTAGAATTTTGCTTTACATGAATGTGGTGTACAGTCAGCTGCACCAATTGGTTTCCCCACTTACGAAAAAACTCTCGAACAAGAGGGGTAAACAATTATTGATGCTGTGTGTACAATAGTGCAATGCAACGTGTTATTGAAATAACCGAAAACCTCTTAAAGGGCCATTCTACTCATCAGTATGAACAAATTTTACTATGGGACCAAATCTGAAATCGCGAAAAAAATATCAGCTGTTCCCTACATTTGTGTTCAAATAAATCGCCAAAATGTAGGGACTTGCTGATTTATTTTTTCGCGACTTCAAGGTTGGTTCCATAGTAAAAGTTGTCCATACTGATGAGTACAATCCTCTTAAGAGGTTTTCAGTTATTTCAATAACACGTTGTATAGAATTATAAAGTAGACTTTTACAACTACACCTTTCAGCACTGTGTTCTGAATAATGTTAAGTGTAACAAAATTATCTCTTTATCTTGATATAAAAGTTTCAAATTGGGACGTTAAATTAAAGTTGAAACTTGTTTCCAATTTAGTCTAGAAACTAGTTACAATTTGAGACAAGGACATGTTGGAAATTTTACTTTGAGCTCTAGATAGTTTCTAATTTAGTCTTAATTTCTGTTCAGAATTTTGTTTCCAAGAACAATAAATGAAGAAAACCTCCTTTGGGACAACTTTAGAATAAAGGAGTATACGAGAGCAAGAACGGCCTATCTGCTGATTTGAAGTTATAATAATAAAACTTTGGGATTTTTACATTCAAATTCTTAATTGTAATCTTTGTTTTGCCTTATGCCTTTGTCTTTTGCCATTTTGGGTCCATCATCATCATCATTTCAGCCGTAAGACGTCCACTGCTGGACACAGGCCTCCCCCAAGCATAAGTATGTTGGGGGGATATGCCATAATCGCCACGCTTGGCAGGCGGGTTGGCGATCGCAGTTGGTTGGTTAAATACTCAGAGAACGCTGCTGCCCATCCTCTGGTGAATCCCTTAGTCGCCTTTTACGACACCCATGAGAAGAGATAAGGGTTGTGCAATTCTTTACGTCCGGCACCACACGGACGATCGGTCCATAAAAAACCCATTTTCGATGGAGATAAGCTCACTTAGTCCCTTTTGAATAAATTTTTGCTTAGGCCACTCTTGCTCTCGCGGCCTGAAAGGTGTTTTTAATATAAAGTCAAAACTATTATATTTGACTAGCTTACGCCCGCGGCTTTGCTGTCTTGGTATATCGGTAAAAAGTATCCTGTGTTAATCCAAGACATGGTCTATCTGTGTGCCAAATTTCATACAAATCCGTCGAGCCGTTTCATCCCGTATGCGAAATTGCGAACGTAGACCCACGCGAGACATAATGGAATTTTAATCGTGTCTGGAACAGCGGCATACGAAAGGTTAAATAAAGGACAAAACAAATAAACATCTTTCGCATTAATAATATTAGTTGTAGATGTACTACGACCTAGTTGTCTTCCAACAACTGGGCTTTCGTTTTGACAAAAAGTGTGTTGAATTTCTTTATACCGCGTCAGACATTCGCATGTTCTCGTGACTGTATGACGTAACTATTTTCACCGTCTGAGACACGCCTCGCTTGCATAATAATGAGTTCACGTTTATTTCGCACGATTTTATAGCAAAAAATCCAAGTCGCTGCCTAACCTGAAGAAAACTTATATAATGTTGGTAGTTATTAGCTGCCAGTGCCACATTATTCGATACGGTTTTCTAAGAACTGGTCTTTTGAGCAATTTTGAAAATAGAAAGCCTTTTGCTATTTTTAGAATCGATTGCGTCGCTGATTGGTTTCATTAATGTTTTATTTTTTATTTTATACTCTCAAGGCTTTCGTTTGACCGCCACCTCACCTGATGTTAAGAGACGGTGCGGGCGCCGATAGTACACGCTTGTTCAGCAAAAACCTATTCACTCGAGCCTTGACGACCACAAGGGGCTCTACTGGCATTTGACAAACGACTAATGAAGTACGAACTTTCGTTCCGACTGATACCTTAATAATAAAGATAGGCACATAAAAAAGGCACAATAAAGATAGACTACCAATTCATAGTCATATGCAATTAACCGGAGATCAGAAAACACGATGATCGCATGCGATAAGGGAACGATGGTTTACCGGAGTAGCAAATTGTGCGCTGAATAGGACGAATAATCGAATATCGTCAAACGAGAGTAGACCTGTGGCCTGATTCACAAACGTTCGAAAAGTTTCCGTTTCCGAAGTAAAATTTGTCCGGCAAATAAAACAAAACGACCACTTCCTACGACCATGAACGCTGCATTTGAAACGTCGGGAAAACCAATTTTAATAATAATACACGATGTAATTCGGTTAAACTTGTTTTATTAAGAAACAAAACTATTTGAGAACCGAACGGATTCGGAAACGCAACGCGAAATTCATGGAAACTCCCGTGAGCCATTTGCTGTTGGAAAGTACTCGATGTAAAATTTCCGAATGCGTTCGATTCTCAAATCTTTTTTTTTTGTAATATAACAAGTTTGACCGGATTACATCGCGTATTATTATTAACATTGCTTTTCCTGATGTTTCAAATGCTTTGCATTATTCGTGGTCGCAGGAAGTGGTCGTTTTGTTTCGTTTGCCGGTCAAATTTCACTTCGGAAACGGAAACTTTTCGAACGTTTGTGAATCAGGGCACAGATAATACTTATCGGGAAACACAGACTTCCACTCCTTAGCGGTCACGCATAATGAATTTTTTATTTTTTACGAAAAAAAAAGAATACTTAAGCCTTGTTATGCCGTGCCAACATTTTTGCCATGTCGCCAACATTTAACTCCCCGAAATTTTCAAATAGTCTAGAGTTCTAGACCTTACGTTGTTGTGTGAAATAAAAATTTAAGTTTAGGTGAACAAGGTAACATACTTTAACGTTCACCCTGAACCCCAATGCAACTTAAAGTACATAATATATGTATAAGGCCTTTGTCCCCTCGACGTAGTTTTTCTAGCGTGCGCAAACGAGAAGGAAAACACGCACGCACCATAGCAGTTTCCTTATGGTGTCCGTTCTAATCTAATCAAGATATACATGTAACCCGACAAACGCTATTGAAACGACCCGGTTATTCCGCGAAATTGAATCATATACGTGATTTTATGTGATTATAATTTACCAAGTAGTTTATTATGTAGTTTAGGAACACGCCTCCACCGTTATCGATTTCAGGTTAGTAGTTAAGTAATTGATGTAGTAAACCCGCTTCTGGGTTACGATGGATTGATTAGAGA
This sequence comes from Asteroscopus sphinx, assembly GCA_949699075.1. Taxonomy (NCBI): domain Eukaryota; kingdom Metazoa; phylum Arthropoda; class Insecta; order Lepidoptera; family Noctuidae; genus Asteroscopus; species Asteroscopus sphinx. The sequence continues at coordinate 23,694,291 of OX453013.1, forward strand.
CATGTGCACTGTGCAGTGTAGTCTTGACTACGAATAAACCCCCCAAGTAGGGTTGCCAGGTGTAGAGGTCAGAAAGCCGGCTTTATCAGCCAGTTTAGCCGGAAATTTGGAAAACAAGGCGGGACACTTAAAACTAGGGATTTATTATCTATTATAATATTTAAAATAAAATATAAGTACCTTTAGCTACGCACTCGCGCACCTTGCGTGAACAAAGGATTGACTGACAAGATAAAAGCCTAACAAAAACCGGACAGGCCGGATACCGTCTCATTTAGCTGGACAAGAATTTAAAAAGCCTAACTGTCCGGCTTTATCCGGACGCCTGGCAACTGTATCCCCGGAGGTGTCGTTTAACCATCACCGCTAAAGAGTGGAATTCCTTGCCGGTCTGTTTCCCTGTAGTTCTAATCTCCACCAGATTCTTCAATCTTAAAGGCTAGAGGTAGCAAGTTTTTGCTGGGTAAGCGTGAACCATCATCGACCGCAACAAGGCGGCAGTCAAATACAATGAAATATGAACATAGAAGGGCCTGGTGTGTCTTCACTTACCGATTTTTTTTTGACCGTTAGACACTTACCGATATTGTCTTCGAATTAGACGACTTTCATTCGTAATCATCAGTAGCGCCCCTGGCGGATACGTCTTTCGGCTGAAATTATGATGATGATCGTGCGGTAAGTGTCAACCTCGCACTTGGCCCTCAGGATGCGGAGCGAGATTGAGAGAGGGCCGATCCTTCTCGGATAACGTGGTGCCGGAGAAGCAACCGCTCCGGCCTCTAGCCCAATAGGGCTAAACGGTGCACTCTCTTCCCTATCGATACTCGATCGGATCGCCGGGAGCCTTTGATGTCATGACGTTCAGAGTGGTTCTCTGTGTGTCCACAAAAATGACCTCAGGGGTGGCCGCGGTACGAAGTGGTCACGTGTCGCCGTATGATCCAGATCGGGAAGGTGTACGGGGAGACAAAGGTCTCCCCTGAGACGAGCCTCACAGGCGTAGCACAGGAAGGGCTCCCTAAGGCAAGGAGGCTTAACTAATACATTCCCGTAGTCTCCGTTATTCTGCTGAAGACTGCCACCAGGGGAGTCTTAGTGGTTAAAAATCCCAAATACTCCAGCCTCCGTCCCCCATGATGCCGGTAGCCTATCGAAGGTTCCCTCCTCACAAAAAAAGAGTGATTCAGGATACAAAACGTCCTCCTGCGTGTTGAAAACATCACTGCAGTTATTGAACCGATTTCCAAACGTTTATTATCGTTCGTTACTTTAACATCCCGCACGCCCTCCAACATGCTATTTCGTAGTAATCTTGGACGGGATTTATTCAACAGTAAATGTCCGTTTTACTACCATTTTCATGATAGAGTATTACCATTTCTGTTATCATTATCATACATGATACGGACATACGTTAGGGAAGCAAAACCACTTCATCAAATATGCATTGTTTGTTTTATGGTAGGTTTGAGTAGTATTAGAGCTCCTTGTGAAAGAGCTCGTCCGGAAAAGTTCTACGTCTACCACTGTACCTATTTATGCCGGCAAACAGTAAAGGTGGTTTCACACCGGCGAGGCGAGGCGTGGATGGGCCGAGCGAGAATTGAAATTTGTATGGCAAAATTTCAATTCACGTCACGCCCATCTTTGGTGTGAAAGGTCTGGATAGGCGAGGATGTGCGAGGCGAGAATTGAAATATTTGTTTGTACAACATTAAACTTTATTGCTGCAGGAATAGAGTATTTATTGCATTGCAAAACGGTATATCGCGAGCAAGCGCGTGCCGGCGCGCGGCGGGGCCGGTCGGTGCGTGCTCGCGATGTACATCTTTCGGTGTGAAAGGGTCAGCGACATTTCAATTCACGCCCATCCAATCCACTCCTCGCCTCGCCGGTGGGAAACCACCTTAATGCTTGCATTGCTGTGTTTTGGTGCATAGGGTACGGGAACCGGTGAAATTACAATCACATGAGACTTTCCATCTTAAGGTTTTAGTTTGGCGAACGAGATTTGCAATACTATTTAGACAACAGCCTACACTCTGTTTTTTCTTACCTGTCTTATTTAGTAAACAATTTTGGCATATCTTTTTAATTTAATTTGTCAATAATAATTATTAAAAGACATTATGTTAACTATTTTATACACTAAATAATTTTTGTTACCTTATTCTATGTGCAGAACCTGTAATTATATTTTATCAGTAGTTATTTTAATTTTATTATTTGTAGTATTTGTCGTGATACAACAACTAACAATAACAACACACACAACTAGCAACACATATTGTGAGAAAATTTCAACCGGCTACCTATTACCGTTCAAAAGATACAGCCCTGTGACAGACAGACGGACGGACAGCATAACGAGAGTAATAGCGTCCCGTTTGGCACCCTTCGGATACGGAACCCTAAAAAGGTACCCGGCTTATCCATGTTTCACTCCACATTATTATCAGCTTTCTACCGAATAAAAGATAGCAAAGATAATTGTTCACAAAAATACGAAAAAAATATTCAACATGCGCAATTGTTTGATGCGCACTCAATAAAACTAGTTAACTAATTTAGCAGAGCATTTGCCGAAATAAATGTCATGTCCGTTGTTTCAATTACTCCTGCTACAGAAATATAATTATTTACTGTTCTATCTATATATACGTATATTTCGGCCATCCCGTTACTGAGATTCGTGCCGGCTGGTTTAGGTTTGTTTAATCGTTTTTGGTGTTATTAAGTTGCATGGCTTCTTTACTAATTATATTATTAGTTTTATTAGTGTTCCGACGGAAATATATTACCCATTCTACATTAATGAGGCTACGTTTGACGAAATTATTCTATATATTAGCTTTACATAAATTTTCGTTACTAACGGATTAAATTTTCTACCTCTTGGGAAAGGAAATTAATTATGTAGATGGGTTTACAATTACGTCATATGGAAAGCGATTTAATTGTTGCTATTAAACCGTAAAGCTTAAAAGCTAAAGCTTAATTTTATATTTATTTATAATACAATAATCATAAATTTGACGATTATTTTACTACATAAACAATAAATATTATAAAATCTTGGTTAAGTGTTTATTTAAATATCACTGTAGTTGATTCATTCACATCCTATCCTGTTATAAAACTGTAATTGTCTGTATGTTTGTTCCAGCATCACGCAAAAACTACTGGATTCATTTGGATAAAATTTGGCACATATACTATCTCCTGATTTAAAATGTAAAATATTTTTTTTTTACTTTTCAAACCGCCGAGTGAAGCCGCGGACAGGCAGGCTAGTACATAATACCTACATAATATATTGTATGTACTGAAAGTTCCTCAATAACACTTGAAATGATTTATTCAGTACAAAATCATTTAAAATTCGATTAAGATCGTTAAAATTCGAAAACGAACGGGACTTGTGTGTTGAAAGGCAGATTTGAACCGATGCGTCGGGATCACTGCTTCAGTGCTTCCTATGAATAAATAAAATTTCTATTAGACCTAACGCATGTCGTTTACATTTCTGAACAGTCTTATGTTTGTAAAGTGGAAACCCTTTTATTACGTACTCTTGAAATCAGAATATGGTATAATATTATATTCATACTTATTTCGTGAATCTACTTACACTTAAATATTTAAGAAAGGAAAGGAAAAGATATCCTTTCTTACCTCTGTTACTATTCTAGTAGTAAGTTGTAACAACATAACATCACGCCTGTATTTCCCTGGAGGGGTAGGCAGAGGTGTTTAGTACACCCACATTTCGCCAGTTATGTTATAGTCCCATGTAATAGGGGGCGAGCCTATTGCCACTAACCGGGCACAAATGCAGACTCCGGGCTGCTACTGAGAATTTCCTAAAGAAAAAACCCAATAACACTGCCCGACCCGGGAATCGAACCCAGGACCCCACAATCAGCAGTCGCGCTTGCGACCACTAGACCAACGAGGTAGTAAGTTGTAAGGGAAATGAAAAATTGCCCGTGTTGCTAGCTAGTAATAATACAGGTAATTTAATTGACTTTATTACTACTGCAATATTAGGTTGTAAGAAGGGAAATAAAAAATTGCCCGTGTTTACTACCTACTTCCAAGCGCAAGTCCGGCACCACATGGAACGCGCAAAATTCAGTTTTTTGTCGGGGATAGCAAAGTGTGGGTAAAATAGTTGATCGACCCAAATAATAAAGTATAATTATGCGCATGCCCCTTCCACTCGCCGCATAACCTTGACAAACGTCAAGGCAAACGGGCGTGTTGCACACGCATTAGTAGATCAATTTGTGTGTTTTATTTAATCACCTGTGTCAAACACGAAAACACCTCTAGTACTATTCCGAAAGATATTATAGATGTTGAACAGTTTCAAAAGGCGTTGTTTACCTCAGAGACTAGAATCGTGAAAGTACTGAGTGACTGTTCGTGTGTAGGCAACGTCGTTTTATTACTGATGCAAAGGAATTCCCACCGCTTGTTTCAATTCTGTTTCGTTTCGTAGGACTAAAGTGTGTCTATTTCTTTAAATAAATAAAAATACATTTCGTAGCACAATCTTCTTGGTCTTTAGCGGTTTTACGAGCTATATTTTTGCAACGAAGTTCCTAATTTTTTTCTGTTGGTTTTAATAAAGTTACCAGCAAGAATAATAGTAATAGCAAGCCAGTAGGAATAATTTCCTGAAAAAAGCTCTTCCTCATTAAAATTTTTTGTTTAACACGATACGATTGCTTTTTTTTTTGCGACGTGAATGGGTTGAATGTGGAAGCTCAAAAAACAAAATATAACATAAGTGTGGGTTCAACTTTGGGTTGAAAATGGAAGCACCCAATATATTACATATATATATATAGTATATTATTATATATATTATTTATTATATTTTCACAGTATAATAAAATTCTGTCGGTATACTATTGAAATTATCAAAAACTTCAACGTGGTGTGATGTGTAGTATTTTTTAGTATAACAGGATATTTAGAAATGCAAAAAATATCACACTATAAATAAAATATGAAGGATCTCAAAACCCAATCGTCATCGCTGCCATTACTTGTAGCATAACTTATTTGGTTTATTTGGTGAGTAAGGAGATATATACGAGATTATCCGGAGAAGAAACGGAGTGACCGACATAGCTTGTAAGATCAGTAGGCAAACGCAGCGTAGGGCGCCCCCCCGACAGGTGGACCGACGACCTGAAGAACGTGGCTGGGTGGGACTGGATGCGGAAGGCAGAGGACCGAGTGTTGTAGCGCAACTTGGGAGAGGCCTATGTCCAGCAGTGGACTGCGACTGCTGAGTTGATGAAGAAGATATATTCATGTTTTCCTTTTGTAACCGATAGAAATATACTTCTGAAGGGTGTGAACGATCTGTAGTTAAAATAAATATTCAATCAAGTTTGGTAAATACATATTGACGAAACTAAAAAAAAAACATTTCACATCTCGTTTTTTATCATTTAGTTCAATTGATTTACTTTTAGATTTTTCAAATAATCATTCTACAATAAAAAAGTCCATTTATTTTGATAGCTTCAAGCGGATTTTTTCATCCAAGATCATTCAGTTTTTGTTCACGATCATTATTAAGTTACACATCTTGACTGACAAACTGTGACGGCCAGGTTTCTTTATAACTATAATTAATATTTTCATATCTGTCATTTTTTGTTTGCATATATTATACTCTGCCTTGCGTTCTACGGTTAATTTGAAATATTGTTTGGCAATGACGCGTCTTAGTTGGATGACATATTTATCTTTTTAATGATTTTAAGTGTTTGAAGTATAATCCGCTTGCCTGCTGCTAAACCGATGATTATTTTAATGAGATCCGAGCAGGACCTTCAGAACATCTATTAATAATAAAATTCAAAACTATAAAAATGCTTACACGCTGTACATTATTTTATGCATCACAAACTTATTTGTGCAGTTGTGCAGACTTTTATTGTATTCAACATTAAAGCTGAAGTTACTTTAAAGTAGTTTCAGTCGTTGTCAACATAATTTGGTATTTCAATACAGTATGGCGGCGCGGGAACAAGGATATCATTCGAGTGGTAAAGGTCACTTGGTTTGAGGAGAGACCGGTCAGCCTTGGGCCGTGTAATTCACTTTCGTACTCGACTGTATGGCCCTTCGTGTGGCCTCATTTCTCAACACTGTTTGTTTTGTTAGCAGACCTGCGATATACAAGACAGCCCTTTCTTTATGTGTGTAATCATACTTCTTATATTACAGAGGAAAAGTTTTGTTTGTATGGTAGGGGTTTACACAGAAACTTCGTCCCTATTCAATTCATACTAAGCCTTCTTTATCGCATGGTCTATGTGATAAAGTGGACTTAATATGAAGTCAGTGTCTGTATTATCCTGAACAACATCCTAGTTTGATTGGAACTTGTTCCTTTTCTACTTTGAAATTATTTTATGTTTAGCTCCTACACAGCCAATTATAACTCGCTCTCAGGGTTTAGTTACTTAATCTATGACTATTATATTAAAATTACAATTATACGCATATAATTTAGATTCAGACTTTAATTTGGTACCATGAATAGTTGCTTTGTGCTTGCGTGGCGATTAAACCAATTGCCAGGCGGTATAACGAGGAAGCTCATTACTCAGTAGCTAGGTATTAACAAGCTGTTATTGTTCCTATGAACTGCAAGACCAAGACTATCTGAGGACGCTGTATTTCCTTGTTGTATATTGCTCAACAACATTTGATCTTGTGGTTAGCATTACAAATCTCGTGTTATGCCAAAAAATCAAATCAATATTTTAGGTCTATTCAGCATAAAATGATTGTTTGAAGATGTTTCCGGATATAGCTCTTCGCGTTTTCTGAAAGATCATTTACTTTCTTAATGCATTCAACACAATTTACATAGTGTACTCATAAATTAAATAGATTGTCCATTAAATCTGCGACCTATCTAATCGATTCGCACTTTCTCGTTATCTAAACGGATGAAGCACATAAAAACCTGTGGAAGGACGGAGTTGGATTACAAGGAACCATTCTAAACTTCGTTTTACAATCTGCTTATACGAGCTTTAAATCTGAATTTCCTGGTCACCATATTATAGTAACCAATAGGTTCAGTTTTATAACTCTAGTTCCTATTACCTCGGCAAGAATCCTGTGCAATACTGGGAAAACGTTCTTATAATCGAGAATCGATTTATTCAATATTCTGTAAAACGTTATCGCTTGTTTCGGAATGCTCGCATGTGAATGAATCGATTATTCCTTATTATAACTACTTCTAAGGTTAATGGCATAGCCATAGAGTATCGGATCATTGGGTTCCCCCTGTTTTGGTCGAGCCAAAACTTAAAATCATTATTAGTCATTAATTAGTTTAATTTGTCTCAGTCATTAACCTACATTATTCTCACTCAATTCTTTCCAATAACTCATGTAATAAATCATTGTACTATTATTATTTGAAAAGAGTATATCCCATAGAGTTTTTTGCCGGCTCTTCTCCATAGGAGATTCATAATTAACGTATTGAAAGTGCATGTAAATGCTTATTCGAAATGAAAACTTTTGACTTTTGACTTTTCATAAACATATTCACATTTATATTACGGTCGGTATACTTAAATTCACGAATTCCGCTCAGCGAGGCCCACGCTTTGCCGCTTGCAAGCATTTACCGTTATACTGTAACAAAACATTGCAACTTAAACGAGTGCGTTATCCTAAATGCCCATAAAAGGCACTTGAACATGTTTAGTGTTTATTTTCTAAAGAAGTATTTTATACGGTTAGACATGACATGGTGGTCCTTGCATACGACTGTGGCTCAAAAGTAAATATGTATCATCATCTTCAATCATCAACTCGTCCTATGGCAGTCCACTGTTGGACAACAACGGCCTCTCCCAAGTTGTGTCACAACACTCGATCCTCTGCGTCCCGCATCCAGTTCACCCCAACTACCTTCTTCAGGTCGTCAGTTCACCTTACTGAGGGGTGGGGGCTACGCTATTTTTGCCGATTCGCAGTCTCCACTCAAGGACCCTGTCTGCTCCAAAGGCCATCGGTCCTACGACAGATATTACCACTTCCAGCTTGCTGATCCTACAAGCTATGTTGACCCCTCCGTTTCTTCTCCGAATAATCTTGTTACGGATTATATCCTTCAAAGCAACTTGAAGCACAGCTCGCATAATATGTACACTGAAACTAAAATCAAAAGCAATTATATTTATATTTACTGCCTCTTAAGTAACGGTTTAAACAAATTATAATTTACTTTTTTCTGTTTTTCATTATTTCTGTTTTCTTTTCACAATTTAAATCTTTATAATAATGACCTCATTAGGACTTAAACAAAACAATTCAAAGGAAAGCAGGACCGTACAAAATCGCCTCTAATCGCAAGGCAAACATAATGCGAAAATATAGCCTGTTTGATGAAAGTAGATGCGTGGAGAAATAGACATGCCGCATGCAAGAGAAAATAAAATCTTTAAAGAAAAACCAAGAATACCATTCAATACTCCAAATACGCAATAAATAATGAAGATTAGTGCCACAACAAGAACGATCTCTATGACAATTAGGGTAATTACCAACTTGAGGAGAACTATAACGTACTTGGTACCGATATTAAGACGAACTCGGTTAATATGTGAATTACTTAAGTAGTAAAGTTTAATTGTGATGGATCTAGAGAGACTTACTCAGACGTGCTGAGGTGATTTTATAGCGTTCAGAGAATACTCACTTATAAGGCGAGGAACGAGACACCAAATCCGCCACACTCTGATATATTGAAGGCACATCAAATCAGCTAACTCGCCTCGATTACAGACATAATCAAATGATAAACAGATAATCAAATGTGCCTGAGACGCTAGATTGATGCCAGTGTGTTTACGGCCTCTGTGGAAGATTACAACAAGTGAAACAAATCGAAATTGCCAACTACGTAGCTCTTACAATTAGCAAGTTGAAGTGGCAATGTTTGATCACGTAGCTCGATTTTATGATGAAAAAGAAACGACTCGCGAAGCGAAGATCGTTTGTTGGTCTTCACAATGTTTTTTATTACAGCGTATAATGTAATACCCAGAAAGTGTAAGAGTTTTGCATATAAAATCACTAACTTATTATACCTGTGGCGTGGCTGCCGTTCCCGTGGCTCTTGTTGATAATTATAAGGCGCAAATAACTCGGAAGTCAAGGCTTAAAATATTAGTGGGTATTATCTATAGTTCCTTCTACGTTCTATAATCATGTACAAACGTTATGGTTCTTGCTCTTGTAATAAAAGTTATTCTACCTTTACAAAAGTTCATTTATTCCATGACCTCTTTATCCCACAGGATCTGCATTTTTCTGTAATAAAAAGTAGCCTATGTCTCTCCGGCCCGTAAAATATCTCTATGCAAAAAAACACACGTCCATCCGTGCTCCGTTGCGTTAAGGCGTGAAAGAAAAACAAACCAACAAACACACTTTCGCATTTAAAATATAAGTAGGATTAAAGACATGTGCATTAGTAGTGTTGACACTAGAGCGATCTAATGTGTCAACATCCTCATCTCTGAGAGTATCAAGCTAGAATTTACGAAAGAATGTTGCAGTATAGTGTCAAAATACCATAATGCCGTCGAGTTTATTTACCTATTCTAACTGGTAGCGGTATTCAAATGGCTTCATAAGTTTATACCCACATATTAAGATAAAATAAATATCAAAAGCTTTAAAATAACACGTTAAAGTATAATAAATATCAATTTATATGACTTCACGAGCTTGGTCTTTAGGATTGAGCACCTCTGCTTATATTCCATTCCCATCCCATTATACGATGACGTAATAAACTCGTTTAATACACGTGTGGTTACGTAGAACTTACGAATTACTATTGTTTACATAATAGAAACTGATTAAAACGAATCCATTTAGTAGAGTATGATTGTAATTAAACGTACAAATAGATGAAAGCTGTACTAATTGCTGATTCACCCTGGCCTGTTTTTCTAATTTTTTTCCGGTTTTTTTATGACAAGTTTACTGACTCTTGATAGGAGATTTTTTTATTGGTCCATTAAAAATGAAAAATATTTGACCCTTTACGTAACAAGTACAAATTTTAGCCCTAATTGTTGTAATCTAAAATTGGTATAATTAATATGGTTTTTTTTTCTCCTAATTGACATGTACCTGTTTATAATTTTCACTCATTGCTGTAAAAAATATGTAATTTAATTGAATTTAGATTTTTTTGTTAATAATTTTATTGTAATTAATATTTGAGTACCATAAATAGTTAAATGTTTATAAGGACTTTATATTATTAATTAATAACTTGATGTACGTTACGTACCTATATTTTGCAAATAAATAAATAAATCAATCAATCATTCAATCAGGCTTCTGTATTCCACTTGTTCAATTTATAGGATGAACTGTACTGTGTTTGATGTAGTGCAAGTAAATGAATGCTGCTGCCCTAGCAGGATTCATGCAGGTACAGAAAGGGCTGCTATTACTTAAATTGCTAACGCTAGACAAAGACTTTCTAAACCCTGGATATTTGGGCGAAACCAAGTTTTTCCTCCGGACACGCATTAAAATTAAAAAAAATTAAATGCTATTTATTTTACCAACGCGGTGAGCGGCTTTCCCCGGACACTTCTTAAAAACCCAGCCCGGACTCCCCCGAACGTCATCCAAATTAGGATAAATTTGAGGAAACACGGATGGATGGCAGCATTGGCAGCCTTAGGTAGAGATAAGATTATATTCGTATCCGAGGACCATACCTAAACCACAGTATCTTAACCTCACATAATATTTTGTATTTACAGTCGTCATTACTAGTCCATACTAGTACAATAACATAGATTGCATAGGTAATATCCAGTATTAAGTTATGCAACCAGTAGCGCATTAGTTTGTGGGTATATGATATGCTAATACCTCTGTAGGGCATGAGCCGGGTCGCTCCGCCCAAGGATATCGTACTGGAGAAGGGACGTTGAGTAACATTCCACTGCATTTCGTGGGCTTTGAATATTATTAATACAAATGATCGGAAAAGGGATTTAAGCGGCTTTTACATAGGGTATTTAGTATATTATACCCTAGAAGATCCCTACAAATCTACAAACCTATAGTCCACATGGTTGCAGGTGCTTCCAAAAAAGAGCGTTTCAAGAGCACTAAGGTTCTATGCATTGCCTTACAATCAACTCAGTCTATCGCAGTCCACTGCTGGACATAGGCCTCTCCCAAGTTGCGCCACAACGCTCGGTCCTCTGCCTTCCGCATCCAGTCCCCCCCAGCCACGCAGGGGGGCGCCCTACGCTGCGTTTGCCGATTCGCGGTCTCCACTCAAGGACTCGTCTGCTCCAGCGGCCATCGGTCCTTCGACAGACATGGCCAGCCCAGGCTACGAGAAGACTCGGCGAAGTTGCCTTACTTACGGACTAATTATTTAGTTAATTGTAGTTTAACTGAACATTATGTAAAGGACCCTTTAGTAGCACAGTAATAAACCGGTAATTAAGTAGTTGCCGAGGACAGATGTTTCGTTATTTTATTGATTTCCACACGCATGTTTAGCAGGGAGTTAGGTGAGACCGCGGCACCTGTAAGCGTTCCTGTTTTAAATAGATATGTATCTGACCGCGGCACCTTTGCGCATACTGATTTACTTACCGCGCTTTATAGTATCACGAAAGGCTTGCTAGTTCTCAGTCTCATATAATGAACAAAGAACAGAAAAACATCAGTTGATATTCGTATTACAATCCTGTGTTTTATTTGAAGCTGTTGCTGTATCTTTTTGCAAATATTCTACACTTAAATTGCCATTTACAAAAGCAAATGTGCTATCAAAAGTATCAATCGCCGACATTATATTGATCACTCAATAATAGTTGACAGCTATAGAACTGACAGTGTTTAAATCGTAAATGAAAATGTTTTTTTTTTGTTCGTTGAACAGTCAAGGTGAAACCGATGTCAGCGCACTTATTATGTAAATTCTACCTCCTATCAGGATGACTTATTTCCTTCTTTGGCTGCGTATAAGGTTATCTACTACATCTCGGCAAATTATTAACTGACATTGTCTTGTTTGTGCACTGCCTTATTTGTCGTAGGGATTGCACTTTTGTTGCCAAAAACATTTCAACTAAGGATGCATAATATTTTACCTGCTATAATAAAAATTATATAGCTTTTTATTTCCATCCATAAATTTTTCACAATTTAAATGTGCTTGTTAGTATTTTTCTTCTAGGGGTTAGTTAAAACTAGAGATGCGCCGAATAGTGGTTTCACCGAATAACCGAATATTATTCGGTTTAACCTTTACCGAACCGGATATTCGGCCGAATTATTCGGTTTACCATAAAATTGTTGTGCCGCGTAAACTTGATGTTGACATAAGTTTTAAAAGAAGTCTCCTGCGACCAAAATCTAACAAAACTTTCTAACAAAACATGCTAACTTTTTGTTTAGGCCAATCAAATGTTGCGAAACAGCTAGGTCACGCCCCCATTTTATTAGAAAAACATGTTAGATGTTAGAAATAACAAAAATATGGTTGCAAGAGACGTAGCTTTAGTTTTACACCATGTTATGTAGCCAAGAAAATATAAATGCTTGAACCGATTATATTCGGCAACAAAACAGAATAATTCGGCCGAATACAAATAGTGGAAAAGATGCCGAAAACGCCGAATACCGAATACTAAACGAATATTAGGCGCATTTCTAGTTAAAACTAACCAAATACCTAATGAATAAATTCCATTCTTATAAAGTGGATATGGATCTCTTAAGGGTAAAAACCTACTCCAGGTTTTTCCACTTGCCTCTGTTTTGTGCAGTGGTTACCCATGTGCACCCAGCAATTTATATTATATCATCGGTCCACCGCTTTTTAGGTCTACTAATATTTCGTTTCTCCTTTGGTCCTTTCCAGGTTGTTACTCGTAAGGTCCACCTCTTGTCTTTGTATCCAGTAATGTGACCAGACAATTTTTATTGTAGTTTTAACGTATAGGTGAGTGCATCTGTTAATTTTGTTTTTTTCCTAATGTATTCACCTCTTATCTTTTGTATCTTTTCTTTTCTTAAGTTCAGATAACTCCTTACTTGTTATTAAATCCTTACTAAGGTCACATCCTTAATTAAAAAAATATTAATGTGAGCAGACTTTTGGCATAAAACCAGAAGCACCTTTAGGTGCTTCTGGTTTTTATAACATTACACATTTATACAGAGCCCAATCCAGTTTGTCCTCTCAAACGGAATTTGCGAATTCAAAATTGAACCCTCTCAACGACGCAAACTAAATGATTCAGAACTAAATCAAATTATTCAGAACTTAACTGATTTATTCCGCAGTTTTGCCGTATGAATATCAATGTATGAATAGGGATTTTAGATCTGATATCTATGTTCTCTATGTCCACTTCTATCCTGAAATGGGCGCATAGTCACACAGCATAGCGGGTAATGTATCGCGGTGTGGTCACGTTCTAAATAACCCACTTGTATTATATTTCACAGTCTTTGTGTCACGAATCGTGACAAAGCTCCTGTCTCTGTATCATCGTTCACATTGTGCAACCCGATGTGCTGAGCCGAGCCGTGTGCCTGTTCACAGGGGCACGATTACCCAACTAGTTTCAGTTGCGCTCGATTTCCTAAGCCTCTCGATGCGCCATGAGGTTTTTGCCTAGTCGTTCGGGTGGCTGCATTTATGAAGCCGCACAGTGAAAGTGTTCGCCGATTATGAAACATCCGAGCGCGGCGTATCGTACGCGGAGTCATCAACTCATGTCACGTTTTATCAAACATTTCATCCTTAGAAGCGTACTCGCAGTATATCATAGTACGCGCCAGTTGGCAGCAGTGAAATTGGTATTCATTTGGTTGGACTTTCAAAGGGGACATCTGATGAGGCAGGCGCACCGGAGCGCATATCCTGTGACATGCCCATCCACATAACTTAAATGCATTTATTTTCACGCTTTAACTGTAGTCTAGAGACAAATACACACCCACTCATAGGGTGCAGCTATGTGCCTTAATTGATAATAGCATGTTACTTATCATTTGTTTCTGCCATTGTTTTATAAGCTAATAAATTTTCACCTCACGTCTGGCTGAACGCTGGCGTTTGCACTGAAAGCAGATTGATTAATTTCCGTTTACTCTCCGGCAACGAACAAATTTACTCTCGTACCTGCCGTCCCGGCATTATGATGAAAAATGATGTGTTTTCTGCATCGTCGAATAAATTGTGAATTTGATTAAGAGTTAAAACAAATTATACTTTAATGTTGTCCGCTACGTGAAGGTTTTTAGAAGGGCGTGACCACAGCGGAAGGTCGTTATAAATTGCGTGTGACATCATGTTCGTTTTGTTGATCCTCGTTTGCGACGTTTGTGTTAGACGTGATAAAATATGTTGCCTGTTTTCGAGGATAAAGTTTTCTACGAAATGAAATTACTTTGATGTTCCTTAACTGATTATGATTGACTAAATCAATTTTGTATAATCTTTTAAAGCAGGCCTTAACTAATATCGTTATAATTGCCGCTATTATTCACTCGCATAGTTACTTCCACATCTTCGTTACGATGAGTAGATTCATTGTAAACAATTCAGATGAAAGGATTTATAAAAAAAAATATAAATTAAAATCTCTCTTAATACGTGAACAAATTATAATAAATTCTCTGTGACATGTAGTTGTCTCTTTGTGTAAAAAAAATAATTGAAAAATCCCTTGACATCGGGCATGATGCCAGCAGATTATGCTCATGACGGTAGTTAATTACGACTTCTTATTAGGAGTATGTTTTGACTTCGTCCAAATTCTTGTTGTAAAACAAAAATAAGTAGGTGGTGAGATTTTAAACTGTCTCTTAAAATAGCCTGTCAAACTAGTTCAGTAACCTATTTAAATGAGGTAGCATCTTCACAAAAAAATCATCGCTTTTGTTTTATCTTTTCTGTTTTTATGAGTTTTCCGGCCAAAATAAGATTCACAATGTCTTGCCACTAGGAAGACAAAATCCGATTTATATTACGAGATGGGTCAATAACAGAGATCCTTTTTATTACTGTAATAAAGAGAAGTTTAGTTTATTGGGTAACATTTTAGCCTGTCAAACTAGTTCAGTAACCTATTTAAATGAGGTAGCATCTTCACAAAAAAGATCATCGCTTTTGTTTTATCTTTTCTGTTTTTATGAGTTTTCCGGCCAAAATAAGATTTACAATGTCTTGCCACTAGGAAGACAAAATCCGATTTATATTACGAGATGGGTCAATAACGGAGATCCTTTTTATTGCTGTAATAAAGAGAACTTTAGTTTATTGGGTAACATTTTGCGTAATACTTTGTGACATCTCAGTACAATTTCGGACAGGAAACATAAAAAATCTTTTATGCCTTTATGTTATACATGAATATTTACAATGTTTTGTGAAAAGGTCGAGTACCTTGTATCATATTGTCAAGTGACGTACGTGAATACCGATAAAAATATCCGGTCAGACAATACGGGGTGGGTCGTTCAAAGTCAGGCAGTCATGCACCGAAAATAATTAGGGCGGTGCAGCGAGGCGCAGGCGTGCCGTGCGGTGACGGCGCACCTCTAACAAATGCGCGAGCGCAACGGTCACCCAACTGTATAACAATATGCTGTTTATAAAGTGAAATGACCGACTGCAATGATTTCATTTAACAGCCATAAATTGTCGAACATTTTAGTTGAAGAGGACAGAATACAGATTATTCGTAATTTTGTTTTATTTTACAAGTTAAATGATTTGTAAATTGAGAATAAACTTGTCGGAAAATTTGCTGTCTATTATAGTTCTTCTACTGATTGTTACCGTATAAAATAATATCTAGTTATTTTTTGTGAAAATGCAATTTTATGGCAGTTATAAAGAAATTATATTAGCCAAATAATTGGTTTTGTTCCATATTTGGTTCTTTTTATTCGATGTTGTCTTGACAGTTTGACATTATCTAAATAAATGTCTTAGACAGTAAATATAATAAAACAAAATTTAATTCTTCTTTTAAATGTCGATGCTCTGTCATAGATAACTACTGCCACCCACTACAAATCCTATGGATCTTTAGTATTTATCTGATATTATGACTTAGAATGCTAGCTTCATGGTAAAGTCTACCTGATCATCCTACGCATCACAAATCACAGATGGCATCGAGCGATTGTTGGCTTTCTAACACCTTACCTCTACTTTGATCTTTGTGCTCGGCTGCTGTTTCTCTCAATTCGCTTTATCTTGTTAATTGGAGAGCAACACTGTCGCTGTCTGCTCCACTTCTGCCCATTGTTCGAGACACGACACTTTCTAAACTAATCTCTACTTCATATCTAGTTTTAATGACGTAGGGCCCGAGCTTTTAAGCCTCTAATGCTTAAGCTGTGTCATACCGTATGAATGGCTTAAGTACTTTTTGATTGGCAGACTCGTATTTAATTTCAAATTTTATTTCTCTCTTACTTTTACAGTGCAGTAACTCTTAAGAAGCTTCATCGACTTGTCCTATGTTTAATTTACACTTCAAATAAATAGCTCTGCTAAGATGTATCTCTGCAATTTTCATATTTGCTTGTTTGCCAATATTTATAGCTGATATAGGCAAATTTCATGCAATGAGTTTAAGTAAGTAAATTCATTTTGCTGTATCAGAACCAGAAGTGCGTTCAGCAATATCGCCGAGTTTCGACTGTACAACATCGGACTCTTCATTATTGACCTTAATTGGGGCTCTGAGCCTCTGATTAAATTACCGTGTTTTATGATGCGTTTGTTATCTAGCCGTGTCTGGGTGAGTGGGTGTGCACGAAATAACTCTAGTATAATTACGATCTCGACTTAGCTCTAATTCGTGAGTCACGGCCGAGTGAAATGGCACGCGGTCCATGATCGCGCCCGTTCATTCAATTACGCTGCGTGATGTGAATTGAAAATTATTATACTCGACTCAAATTTGTCGTCGGTTCATAACTGATTCACGAGCTTTCACCTTCTATCAAAATATTGACAGTCATAATAACGATTGGGACACGATTGATATCGCGTTACGAGTGAGATAAACTCGTATTCATTAACAGCCCATTACGGTCCTACTGCTGGGCACAGGCCTCTTCTCAAAATGAGAAGGTTAAGGCCTTAGTCCACCACGCTGGCCTAGTGCGGGTTGGCGAACTACACAAACCATCGAGAACTGTATGGAGCACTCTCACGTATGCAAGTTTCCTCACAACGTTTTTCTTCACCGTTAAAGCAAGTGATAATCAAATTTTGATCCACACATGAATTCGAAAATTCAGTGGTGCGGGCCGGAAACTCGTATTGAAGCCAGATATCGGTTGATCCCTAGACAGACTTTGACTAGATCCGATAGGTTGTATCTATTGCACTTAAAATGTGTTGTACCGATAAACAAACAATAATTATATTGTCACAGATTGCCGACGGGTGTGGGTTGACTGGTAACGGTGCGCCTCCAAAACTGGGACACATCGACGTACACGTAATCCTATTATGAGCTCGTTAACGTAATCCCACTTGGACCTCAATTCTGCCTCGGATAAACTGAGTTTTCTTCTATGTTCTCGTATGAATAATTTGTAGCTGAACTCGGCTAGAAACGTGCACAAAGATTAGATTCGCCATCGCCACCTGATCGATATCTTTCGCTGATTCATCAGCAGTGACTTATTGATTCACTCAGAATAATAAATGCATCGTCAAGACGCCTAACACGTAGCTTATGACCAATAAGACAATCGTTATTACCCACTGTCTAACATGTAAACAGACCGGGCATTGTTTTGCTGACTCATAAATTATGATAGATGACCGACTGCTCCGCCCTTGATTCTGCGTCATAAAATAATGACAACAAATTATGCCATTATTATAACTTGACATCTAGCGCTGATGCTAGGATATCAAAACACGGCATAATGATGAAATGGTGCGATTCATTCGATATCCCGGAGTGATTAGCCGTTTAAACACTTTCATCAATCACATTTCGACATTTGCGTCAGAAGACAGCTTTGTATGAAATATATTTAACTTTTTTCCTCATAACCTAGACCTTTGGGGCAAGCTTGTTCTAACAATAGGTACATTATTCAAATGGTTTTTATGATTGCATCTCAGTTGAGATAAAAACCCATACACAAATTGTTTCCGAGTAGAATACGTGTCCCCGAAGGCCCAATTCCTTGAGCCCATTGTCGTCGGCGCGATGCTATCATGCGTGGGCGATGTCACGATAAGTTACATTTGTTAGATCTCAAGTCTGTTTTCATTACTCGTTCACTTCGTGACCATTATGAGTTGGGGTTATTTGTGCGTGTAATGAAGATCGTGCACGTCGCCAGGTCGTATTCGAGACTGGGCGTGTCCTGCTAGTAACTGGATTGTTGTAGATTTTTAATAAGATATTAGACTCCCTGCGGAAATATGCGGTCGACCTGACCGCTCTGACATTTAAAGAAAGGAATTTTTCTGTGTGGAAGTAATTCTCTTTATTAGCTAGTAATTGGTCTTGTTTCGCTAAAGTAATAGCCTATTATGGTCCCATACTATCTGTAGTTGTAAGAATACTGATAGTAAATTGGCTTGTCTAATAAAAGGCGGAGCTTATTAGCGGACATTGCTATTGTTATTATATCGTTAGGTATAATATGTCTTCTTTTTTAATTCAGAATGAAAACATGACTTAAAGTAGAGTTGACGTGTAATTGATTAACAAGTTCCAGAGAGAACTTTCCTTTTATAGTCAAGGAGACAAGAACCAAAGTAAATGTAACCTCGATTTTGTAGAAGCGCATGACAACTCTCCATATGTTGCAGCTCAGGTGAAGGGCGTTGTTCTCATCTCAGAATATAATATTATCATTTACTCACCATATAAAGTAAAGTACATATAAAGACTAATTTATTCATTCTAATTTATTATATAACCGGCTTCTATGGGTTTATTATGCCTACTAATACTATATTATATCCACACACCTGTGATCTTAAAAGGGCCATGTGTAGGTGTATCTACTGTCGCAAATTATATCCCACCTATTCGGTTATGGTCAGCCTATTTAGGATATATTCTCCTGAATATTCAGGATATATATCCTCACAGCCGATCAATGGTCCCGTTTTTATTTTACATTCCGGTTATATCCCCTCACAGTGGTTGGGATCCCATAAAAACTTAACGGACTTTATTGTTTTTTTCATTATAAACAAGTTCTATTTTAAAAAGACCTAAGACGAAACTCTGACCAGATTATCTTCTTACATTTGGAATAAATGTTTAAAATGGAACTTTACCAACAGAGTCAAAGAAGGCCACTATTACAAATAAACTTTCAATGAAAAGAAAAGTCGTTCACACAAATCTGGTATGACGTCACCTATTTACTGAGCTTGGAGTACATCTGTTTCTGGAGCGTTTCCTTTTATCTCTCGATGCCTTTTCATCGGGTTCAATAATAGAAAATGTCGTAGGTACCCTACTGTAA
Organism: Asteroscopus sphinx; assembly: GCA_949699075.1. Classification (NCBI taxonomy): domain Eukaryota; kingdom Metazoa; phylum Arthropoda; class Insecta; order Lepidoptera; family Noctuidae; genus Asteroscopus; species Asteroscopus sphinx. Next base: position 23,713,884 of record OX453013.1, read on the forward strand.
AGATATTAGATTTTTTTACTGGAAAGGTACCGGAAATTCGAAATATTCTCCTTTAAAAAAATAAGATTAGGAACTTTTTGTGTCTGGGTGGCGTCCGGTGCTTACCTATAACCCTGAATATCTTAAAATTGTGCTTGCTAAAAACGTTGATCCATTAATATTTTTTTCTGAATCTCGTGTGATTAACTTCTGTATTAGCTGTTAATGAACCATTAAATTCACATTTTAAATGTTCGAGTGCTTTAGTAGGTAAGGTAGCTTGTCTATCGCATGTATGTTTCGATCTTAGCCTGAAATGATTGCCGATTGATTGATTTTATGATTTTTGATTGATTGATTGCTGATTGATTGATGTTACCGTCATATTTGTTTCATTCTTATCCTCAAGACCGTGGTAACCACCCAAACTCAAAACTTTTATTGCATTCATGTGTACATAGGTGTTAAATTTATAACTCCTGTAGGTACTTATATGGTTTCAACGTGAAACCACGTAGTACTAGTGACCGGAACAACTCCATAATATTCTCAAACATTCCAAGTTTGCTCTTATAAATATTTAAACATAACATACTCCATCCAGGAACATTAGATCTGTGGGAAACCGCGTTTCAAAGTCCTATTGAAATTGTTTAATGACCCGCGTAACTTGAATAGGAATACGGGTCTGTTAAGTAATGAAGGGGAGGTAAAACGCTCCCAAGTGACTCACTTGGGGACTTTCGATTCGATGTTCCACTTTTGGAACGGTAACAATAGCAGTGGGCTCTAAGATCTCGTTTTGTTTGCTGACAGGTTTTAAGGACCTTACACCTTCGCACTTGAGCCTGAATAGTCGTTTACGTAGAAATAGGCGGTACTAAAAGAAACTGCCTGCAGGCTGTCTTATCGTCACACGGGTTTCTATAAACTACTGCGAACACGATCGATTCAACTATGTTCGTGAATTTTCAGTCAGTTTTGTGAGTGTTGTGTGACATACTATTATTAAGTAGGATCTCTGCCTATCCTTGTTTATTGATACACACAGACAAGTAAGCCTAATCTCATGTAAAAACGATCCAAGATGGAGCTCTAAAATTATAACTTCTAATTTTTACAAGCTTAAATGTCAATAATTAGCACGAAATTATTGTCACCTAACCTGGGAGATACCGCCATCTTAAACGTAGACGCTTGTTGTGCTTCAAGCTTCTGACTGCCGAAATGTTAACACCATAAACGTAACCAAATAATATATTTTTCGATACCACACAATAAATTGCATTCCACCGCTAGCGAAGTGGTGCTAGGCACTTCCCAAAAAGGAGATAAGTCAAAACGCTGGACAAACGAGTTGGAGATCGTACCAAATATGCAGTTTAATTTTGGTCTTGTTTTAAATTCAAACTTGAAAGTTCATAGTTTGTGAGACTAGAACTAAATTATTACTTTTATTAGTACCTATAATTTTTTTAAATTAAAACTCGATTAGCCTTCTTTAATCATTTGGTAAGGTCATTGTGCCCATATTGTCTAGAATCGCTACCAGATTGGGAACACTGCCCCGAAATGCGGTGAATTCGATAACTTATCCAAATATCATATGGTATCAAACCAGATATGGCAAGGAAAACAAGATTTAAAGTTGTTTTTATATTGTGTAATGAAAGATAAGCATGACCTATCTACAAAATGGTAATAATATCTTCACATACTCGGAAGCGAGACAGCTTCGTTCTATTTCGAGGTCTTAGCATTAGACAGATTTACGTGCGAGTGCTGTGCATTCTCTTTTATAATCAAGCTTGGATTTATTGTAATGGGCCTTAAACTCCGTAATAGGTACATTGCTTCTAAGTCTTTGAAGAAGAGTAAAAACCTCGTAGAAAGTACTAAAGTAGTAAACAATCTAACAGTTACAATGAGTTAAATGCTCCTTTACAAATTAGATTAAAGATAAGTATGAAAACTTAATTGCGATGGATTGCCATGTCTTTTGATTTGGAGTATTGACTCCAAACCAAAAGACACGGATATTATTAACGACATATATAAAATTGTAGGTACCTATACAGAACTTTAGTAAAAACTCGAAGAAAGTACTAAAGAAACAAACAATCTAACATACAAAATGTGTTAAAGGCTTTTTTACAAATTAAAGATAAGTACAGAAATTGTAAGTACTTACAATTTTAAGTGTCGTTGGTATTATCCGTGTCTATTGTAAAAAAGCCTTTAACACATTCTGTGTGTTAGATTGTTTACTTCTTTAGTACTTTCTACGAGTTTTTACTGAAGTTCTATATAAGTACCTGTACAGAACTTTCACGAACCCCTAGGGACGCAGGGACAAACTTGACATGAATGTTCTGTGTACACTTTATGTAACTAAGAAACTATTAGTTAGCTCTACGAAAACTGTCGGGTACCAACTGTGTGTTTTGAATTAATCGGATTAATTGAAGCCTTTACAAACAAACTTACTCCTGTTAAATTGAGTATGATGAAGGAAGCTATTAATTTGTTACTAAAACATTGTAACTTTACATATCTCTGTTGCCAGATGTTGCTATATCGCATTACGATTAATCTATTCTACACATATATACAAGATACCATTGTGTTTTATTCTAATAGTTCCATTGAAATCGACCGAACGCATATTTAACTTTGTCAATTAACATTATTATTGATGATCACAAGATAATCTGTCATTGATATATTACTCTTGGGAGATCTGTTGCAGTGATTATTGGATTACTCGAATAGGACTTAAATGCTCATTGTATTTTGTATTATTAATGACTAGTCATGAATTTATACAGTTTTTTTAATTCCAAGGCTTGAAATACAACTTCATAATTTTATAAGTAGATAACATAAAGCAGAAGTTCTGTTGATCTAATAGTTAATAGATTCCCTTCTTCAATACGTGATATCCTTGGCCGCATTGTGCCCGTCCCTTGCCCTACAAATTAACCACAGCCTAAGGGCATTCTGTTGCATGTTAACGTTGACATCAAAATATACACGCATGGTTATTTAGTTTAAAGTCCTAAGCAAAGAAATAAAACACACAAGCTCGTAATAAACAAAAGTGTACTTTATTCACAGCTGTATCAAAACTTACCTGACTTAAGAAAATTACACTAAATTCTATAACTAATCCTAATCACTGATGTCGGAATCATTTTGTACTTTAATCACTGTGCCTGTTTGTACATCATAAATTGCTCTGTTGAGAGGGTCCGTATCATCATCTATTATAGTGAACTTGTCAAAACAATTGGGCTCGTAATAGTTCTGATCAGCTTTGAATATAATCTCACAAATAGCTTGTTGCACGGCATTTTTTGTTGTGTCAGAGTATTTCTTCATTTTGTTACCTATGAATGACGTAAACGATTTAATCTCCTCGTCTCTTTCTGCTGCTGTTTGACTTGGCCCCGGTGAGGGTTGCGGTAATGATGGCGTAACATCATCTTCCCGTAATGAATCCGCGACTTTTTGCATTAATTCTTTCTTTAGAGACAGTGACTTTCGGCATCGCTTCATTGGTATTGGTGTGCCAAGATGGTTTCTTAACAGTGTGTTTTTGATATTAGGCATAGAGTCATCTTCTTCATCGTCTTCTGCGCCCTGATATTAAAATGGTATGTATATGATGTGTAAAAATGTTACAATTATATTTCAGCATACACACTCATAGTCAGCACACTAAACACTAAGGTTTAGGCGCAGAACGTCCGATTCGCAAAACGTCCGGTCAGAAAAAATGGTCCGATTATTTAATTATTTTTAACGCATTTCCACATGCGAAGCGAAATCTAAAGATATAAATGACCTTCCGGCTCCATCATTAGACACTGGACACTACCTAGGTTTAAGGTGCTTGTTAAAATAAATCAAAAGAGCCCAAACACGTTTTCAGAGTTGTCATTAAAGACTTCCTTTAGCAACCTTCCTGCTCCATCATCAGATCTTAGACACCACTTGGCTTATAGTGCTCGTCAAAACAAATTCCCAAACACGATGGTATTATGTTCTGTTGTCAAGGAGTTGGTTCGTATGGTGACCTTAATACTCGATAGAGATATAATCCATCAGACCTTGAACACCGCCTATTGCTATAGTACTTGGCAAAACAAATGAAACGAACCCAAATACGACGGTGTTATGATATCTTCGAGGAGTTCCTATGGCAACCTCCCTGCTCCACCATCAGACCCTAGACACCACCTAGGGTTAAGGTACTCGTCAAACAAATCAAATGAGCTCAAACACGACGGTGCTATGTTCTATCATCAAAGAGTTCCTATGGCAACCTTCCTGCTGAATCCTGCTCCATCATCAGACTTTGGACACCACTTAGGGATATAGTGCGCGTTGAAAACAATTAAGCGAGCCTAAACACGACGGTGTTATGTTCAGATGTCGAGGAGTTCCTATGGCGACCTTTCTGCTCCATCATCAGACCAGCTCTGGTACCATTAAATTGCATTGTCACCGAACTAAGATATGCAAAATTTCAGCTCAATCGGATGCCAGCAAGTGGTCGAAAAATGTATTACTAAAGGTTTAACCGGAAAGACATTTTAATACATACGAACGAAGCAAGTTAAGGTGAATGCTACAGGGTAGCCCGCGAAATTCAAATTTTCTTAAGTTTTTTTCTAATTTTAGCTCTATTTCGCGTTGCATAGCAATTAAAATATGATTAGCGACAGCAATAACAACATATCTACTGATTAATACTCATAAAAAACATTAAACTAGCTCTATAAGCTGTACAAGCTCGAAAATCGATAATTTGTTGGTAAATTACTATTATCGAGCTTGTAGAGCTTATAGAGCTAGATTTATATTTTATATGAGTATTATTCAGAAGATACATTGTTATTACTACCGCGAATCATATTTTGATTGGTATGCAACGCGAAATAGAGCTAAAATTAGCAAAAAACGCAAGAAAATTTGAATTTCGCGGGATACCCTGTAGCATTCACCTTAATGATAAGCTTTTAGGGCCGGTATTTCAATAGTCTGATAAATTTTAACTGAGGAATAAATGTGACGTCTTGACAGATTTTCTATACTACAACTGTCAAAATGTCAAACTTATTCCTCAGTTAAAAATTAACTGGCTATTGAAAGACCGACCCTTAATAAAAAAAATGTTACTAATACTTACATTCAATTGTCTTTTTCTTTCATTATCTTTATCCATTAAAAAAGCCATATCTTTAAATGCGAACCATGTGCTCTTATATGCTTGAGATGGATCTGTAAACAGAATATTAATAAAATAACATCTCATAATTTCACATTACAAAAAAATTGCAAATAAATCATAATTATAGCCGAAAGACGTCCACTGCTGGACATAGGCCTCCCCCAAAAGAAAAAAGAAAATTATAAGCAACAGCAGTAAATAATTAGGTAAGTACCTGATGTGTCCTTTATACTGTGCATAATTTTAGCTTTTTCTCTTCTAAAAGATGACATTAAAATAATCATCTTGTGTTTACATTTATCTGGAGAAATTTTGACTTGGTTGCCTATCTCTTGCCAAGCTTTAGGTTTCATATTCTTTTTAAAAAAGAACGGATCCTTTTGGTCCCACAGAACTGGTCTGGCTCTAAATTCTCGTATCAGCTGTACACATTTTTCTTCGGTCCATTCGTCTGTTACAGCCGTAGCCATATTTTTAATGTTGCAACAAGACTCGCGTCGATTCAGGTTCGTGCGAACGCTACACTGGTTACAAAATGGCGGCCTCCGGCCGAACACGCGGTCGCGCAGTGTGACGTCGCTGTAGACGCGTTGCAGTAACCAGTATTCGGAGAACAGGCATCTCTTTCGCACGATGCGTGTTCGTGCTAAAGTGTGAGTGTATCGGGTATGCTTATCGCTTTTGCACGTGTTAATCACGTGTTTAGTGGCGGCGGTCAACGTACTGTTACTGTAGCGAATCTGTATAAGTGTGTGTACAGACGACTATGTGTTGGATTGAACGATACTCGTGTTTTTGTTCGCTGAACAGCTCGGTATTTGCGTGACGCGCATTATTGTCAAAATTACGAAGTCTTGATGTTTACTTTACACACAATACTATCTAACCTTATAGATTACGAAAAGATAAAACAGATTACCTACATACAAGAATAATGTAACTTGCCTTTTGATATTATTCTGTTTGTACAGGATTTATCTTACGTGTATCAACCTCAAACTCCTAGCTTCCTGTTTACGCTACAACCAGATTAAGTTCATCCTAACCGCTTATAATACAAATTCCAAGACCAGTAAGGAAGTCATTGTTCGAATAAGAGCATTGCATGTTCAGTACTCGTACTCGGCTATAATTCAGCAACCTTGTTATTGATCGAAGTCAGCAACAGACTCATTGCGTAGGTGGATAGGTATACGAGTAAGGTCAGTACTTTGCAGCTCATAAAAATGTCACTTTCAATGCACAGTCTAGGCCAGATTGTGGACCAAATTCAAGAAAAGCCTTCTCAACGTCATTTAGAATCAATTCAAAGTCACTTCACCTGTCTGTTATTAGAATATCTGGATGCCAATACGTGAATCGACGTCCGGATGATCGATTGTTCGATAGCAGTTTAGATAAAGACATGAGAATTCAAGTTGTCTTATGCAGGAAAGGCGCGGCCGGTTGTCTGTCATTTGTACCGCGATGCATGCGATTCATGTTATCGGTAAATTTCAGCTCGCGCTGTGTGAATGCTAAGAGGGTAGATTAGTCATGCGATGCACTTATATGCTGTCGTTCACACGCGTCGAACACAGATGTACGAAAGATAACACACAATAAACGCACCGTCTTTATATAATATACGTTTTCCTTGAAAGGATATATCTGTCGTCGACGTTGTTGTCTATCTTGCAGTTGTTATGTCTCCGCAACCTCTTGTATTCATGTAAACTCTTGTTAAATTGTGTCTTATGGGTCATAGCGACGCAATAAGATGTGGACGTGAGTTATGTCTGGCTTAAAGATTAAATTAAATTAAAACGCCATCATTTCAGAGAACTTTAATGCAGTCATTAAGAGAGGCAACATCGTATTTTATATTTACTAAAATTATTCTGCTCTTCACGTCGCTTAAATATCGATTCATAAAATAATATCGAGTTAAGTTATAGACAAACACCGACAAGTCATCATCCTCCTGCCCTTAACATAACATAACCAGCCCATTACTGTCCCACTGCTGGGCACGGGCCTCTTCTCAGTACGAGAAGGCTAAGGCCTTAGTCCACCACGCTGGCCTAGTGCGGGTTGGCGGACTACACACACCATTAAGAACTGTATGGAGCACTCTCAGGTGTGCAGGTTTCCTCCTGCCCTTATTTGGGGCCAATTCATTTGGGGTCGACGCAGCGTGTCTTTTTCTTCCATACATCTCTATCGGCCGTCATCTCCGTCAAGTGCCCGTATGAATAAATTGTGCGTTTACCGAGTGCAGATTCCAAGTTTCTTTAAGGTTTTAGCAAAGCTTCTACTAAAGGATGGGAGTGACCGAGGATCGACGTCAGTGGCGTGTTATTGTGGAGAGGCCTACATCCAGCAGTGGACTGCTATAGGCTGATGATGATGATGATGATGTAATTGTACTACGTACAATCAACCGCGCGTCAGTGGATCATCCCTTTATGTTAGAGGAACATGATACCTCATTCCTCCACAACACTGAATTACGAAAACCGGCCTTACTGCTTAGGTACGAAATAAAGACGCTGTCAAGCTGAAACTGTTACCACTCACGTGCGTTCGACGCTATGTTAGGCCAGGGACATAAGACAGTTTGGACATCTTCCTTTTTTGGGGAGTCTCTTTTATTTTGACGACGTCTGTAGTCTAGTGGTTCGAGTGTCGGACTGCTGATCACGAGGTCGCGGGTTCGATTCCCACAGGACACAAATAATTGTGTGATGAACATAAGTGTTTGTGTTGGTCTGGGTATTTCTTATGTATTATAAGCATGTATTTACAACAAAAAAACTATATAAGTATCATATCCATTGTCTAGTACCCATAGTACAAGCTCTTCTTAGTTTGGGACTAGATGGTGCTGTGTAAAAATGTCCCAAAAGTATATATATATATATATTTTTCTTACAATACCAGCGAAGAAAAATAAGATGATCTTAGTCGAGTAGGTACTACAAGGATCAGAAGACAGATTCCGTTGATAAAACGTCATTTTATGATAATGACCACTTCTGATCGATCTGCTAATGAAATAACGACCGAATAGCGACGTTTCTTAATCTTTTTACCTCCACCGTAGACGTATATTAATTACAAAAAAAAAAACAAGTGTCCACTTTGAGATAAGTGAATCATTATAATACCGTTAATACGGATTCCACTTAACGCTATGCGGCCTATACGTGCATACAGCATTTTCTTGGACCAAGATAATGTCGCCCAGTTCAATTAGTACGATTAAGCTGTCACAGCAATGTTTTACTTATACCAATTACTCATGCAAATGGTTCCGTTTCATGAATATTCATTCAACTAGCTCACGAAGTTTTTATCATTTTTATTACAACGGTTACGAGTACCTACTCAGCATTTTCTAAACAACTAAACAAAATGTTACACAGACCCCCCATTTTAAAATGATTATTTATTTATTTATGTACACACAACACATTATTTAAATATTCAAACTTATTTCTTACATTTTTAAATAAAAATGAAAAAGCATTAAAAAAAATTAAAAAATAGTAACACATCAGGAACAGGGTCCAAGATACCGGCGGTCAGGGAGAGGAACTTGCTAACGATACGCGCCGTGTCCAGAAGTACCGCTTTCTGTATCAAGCCCCAGATCCAGCTGCCTAATGAGAGCCTCTTCAGATGTTGCTCGAGGCTCTTTGCGATAATCCCATTTGCCGTAACGGTAATCGTCACGAAGACTGCTGACGGCCAAAATTAATATCCAATTTATCCACGATTTACCCTACTAGAGATAGGATTTTGACATAAGCCCCATACAAAATATGTCAAATTTCTATCTCTAGTAGGGTAAATCGTAGATAGATTGGATATTAATTTTGGCCGTGTGTCAACATCTCACATATCGACAACCTTTTATGCGAAGTCAAGATATTATTTTTTTTGTTATTATTTGTGCACACATAACTCGCATTATTTCAAGAAACACTTATTATAAAGAAAATTGACATACCTACTTTCCTTGAAATTGAATTGAAGCTGGCTAAGAAATATGGAATTAAAATCTAACTGCCTAATGTGGTAGATGTTGATTTAGACATATTTGTCCCATAGATCATTCAGATAGAAACACTAAACAACAAATTACGAATTCACAACCATGTATAGTTACCGGCACGAGTCGTGAGCACAGATTCCACTACGTAAGTGGTCGAATCACTGTTCACAGTACAACAGACCAGAAACTGGCACTTGCATTGGCTTAATTACCTGATAATGCATAATTAAATATACGTAGAAAATGGAATACTAGAATACGGTGACGACAGAGACTATCACGCAGGTACAATTTGTGCTCACGTCTCGTGCCGGGAACTATAGGTCCGTTCTATAAATGATAAATGTATGTACTTAAACCCATCAGTATGAGCAAAGCGTATCACACACAAATTGACTTGCGAAGGCCACTATTCCAACCGATTCCAACGTTCGAAAAGCAATAATTTAACTATTGTCCCCTTTGATCAAATATATTATAGATGCACGGTCTTGTACAAAATCAATCGCAAAAAACGTCTCCACGATAATTTGTACTTGTCATTATATTTACTACAACGACGACATGACCACACATGACGACACTCCATCCTTTGTTTGCACATTTGAAGTATAGTTTTTGTCTAATTTTTCTACACATTTCAGCATCGTCAATGATATTTAAAAGTATAGATATGTTATACCCTTACAAAACCTACGAAAAAAATTTTCCGTACGCAGCGGCGGCAAAATACACATAAACTAGTACAAAGTAAGTAAGTTAGTTACTGTAAGTTACTTTCGCGTCTTAATTGGTACACTTTCTGTACACACATGATGGCACATTTGTTTTTTTGCCAAACGTCACTCTCGGCGCCCTGCTTGACACAGACACTAGTCTGTTGCTGTTGCTACTAAGCAAAACGTCCCAGTTAGGACGTTTTCGAGAGAAGACTTCGCTAGATTGCGCGCGCAACTACATAACTGTACTTTTTAAAATATCATTGAGCATCGTGAAACGTCTCTCCACTAGCATGCACGCGACTGATTGATTATTGCACAGTTTTGTTAGCGCTGTTTTTCGAGCGGAGATCGTGTATCTATAGTATATTTGATCGAAGATTGTCCCATTCAAATCCGGCTTTATTTGAAATATTCACATGTGTGTGAAGTAATGAAAGTTTAGTAGTCGCCATTATTCTTGCTGGTAGACGCTGCGACGTTGATTTAAACCGAACTCTTCCGAAAGCGGACGTTGGCGCTGTTGACCAAGTTATTGTTATGTCCGAACCGCTACTATGAATTATTGTTTTGTTTGTTCTTGAAACATGCTCGTTGCGATTGTTAAATTTCACGTGAATAAATAAAGGTGGTTTATTTTTCAACCTGTGTCATTTGTCTTGAAATAAAAAGCTTTACTATGCATTTACAGTATGATTATAGTGTGATTTAATATATTTAAATCACACTAATAGGTAAGATTCAAGTGCCTGTCTTGGACGAATAAAAAAAGGCGAACGGAATCTCGCTAAACAAAAAGTGAGGCATCCATAGTAAGACGGCTCGCTTAAAAGTACGGGCTGGCACGCACACATGCACACCCTTAGTAAGACAAAAAGCTGCGATTACGCAAGAAATCTCGTGTGACGGTAGTCATTGTCGTAGTGTCATAAATTAAATAACAATATCTGGTGTGTTATAATTATGTTGAAATTATAGTGCGTTTAGGAAAAAACGAAGTGCTTCAAATCTTTTCTTAGCGAGATTGCGTCCGCCATTTTTATTCGTCCCAGGTGCCTGTTCCGTTTTTAAATCCAATATTATTCTCAGTAATAATAATTGACATGACCGTAGTTTTTTAATAATAATATTTGATTTAATGTTTACTTTCCTTATATTTTATGTCGGCTGTACTTTCTTTATATTTTATGTGTTGTTTTGTTTTACTTTCTTTATATACCCACCTTTTAGTTACCTGTTTGTTTCTGTTGCACTGTTATTTAAATGTTGCGCGCCGTTAACTGGGAAAATAAACCATTTTTCTTTCTTTTCTTTCTTTCATTTATATTTTTTTTTAGACGAACACCGTTGATAAATTACTGAAACATACCTATTGGCATCATTTCCTATAAGGTTTGATTTCAACAACAATAATTTTCTGGTTAAACGACCGTTTACCCACAATTCAAGTAATCGGCTGTTAGATCAGGGAATCAACAGATAAAAACATATAAACATTTTATTGATAATTAGTTACAATTATACGTCACAATTTATAGATAAGTACATTTTTAGGGTTCCGTAGTCCTACAAGGAACCCTTATAGTTACGTCATGTCCGTCCGTCTGTCCGTCTGTCCTAATCATTTAGAGCTTAATAACTTCTACAGTTATAAACATAAGTAAATGAAATTTTGTTAAAAAATGGTCTAGATATAGATCTCAATTTTAAAAGAATAAAAAAATCTTGATTACGTATTTTAGGGGTGGCGCCCATACATGTGAAACGGGGATGGAAATTTTTTTTTCGCTGCACCCCCTCGTGTGGGGTATCATTGAATAGGTCTACTAAAATGAAGGTAATGTTTCATACATCACTTTTTTATCAGGTATACCATCTGCGAAATACAGCCCACCAAAGTGGCTTGCAATGTGTGTCCCCCACTACCATTTCTAAACTATGCAACATAGAAACTTATAATCTTCCACATTGATAGACCTTTACAAAAACTCTCTTTTAAAACTATTTCGAGTATAATATGATAATAATTTTTTGAGTTATAGTGAGAAATCTGCAAAATACTTAAGACGTCCTAGTTCAAAGGTCGTTGACCTTAGATAAAAATGCTCATAGCAAATAATGCTCCTTTAGTTACTTCCTATTTTAAAAAACCACAAAAAGTAACATTGTGTTATATTGATTTAGCTTCTTAAATTCAGCGCTAGATAGCGCTGTTTGCAAAAACTAAAATAGCAATGATTAATATTCGATTTGATTCGTTTGTAATTAGGAACCCTATAATACTGAGCATGGCCCGACATGCTCTTGACCGGTTTTCATTAATCAATCAGATTGCATAACATAATAAAACTCACTATTTAAAATATTAAACGTTGTAACGTCGTTTTTTTTTAACATTGATCAACACCAGCCTAAGTTGTCCATAGTAGTGGTCGCAGCATCGTGACTTGACATACTAAACCAATAAGCGTCCGAGTTTTTCTGTTGCATAAATCAATCGAAGCGTGGGTTGCTTACTAATATATCTGGTTCATATAAAATATTTGTATCAAATTAATTACCTATCATAGTAGTGGTGATGTAAGTTCCCACGCTGCCTCAACATAGGGCTGTGACTTTGACTTAGTATACCATCATGTTATTTCATTTTCAACACACTTGCTCGTAAAGTGGCTCTTCTGGCACCGCTTTTAGGTTCATAATGCAGCTTATAACGCACGTGTGCTTTTTACTTTACGGTTTATTTTTAAATCTCAGCAAAGAGTTTTTATGTCTAAACAAAATTAAACATTTTTGTGAATAAATCAACTGTGTAAAATTAAAATATGATAAATAAACATTTCATTTTATCATGTTATTTATTTTTGTCAACAAATTAAAATTAATTTGTGTTATATATTTTTTTAATTATATTTTTAATATTTTCGGCGGTTTCCTTCCACCACCTGCGCGCGCATATCTATACGTCACTCAACCACAGGCACGGCGTGCGGTTACAGATTTACGCGCGCCATTTTTACCCGACTGCGCCAGAAAGAGGGTAATGTTTTTCGAGTGTATGTATGTATGTATATTTCTTTGGCACGCCCTGCAGCCTAAACGGCTTGATGGATTTTAACTTGTGAGGTGTCGTTAGATTCGTCTTAATTGTGAGAGTGACACTGGGTATATCAAAATTAATTAAAATGGCCGCTTTTTAGCGCCAAATTAAGGCTTCAAAATAATTTTTTTCCCTCGAAACCTAACGAGTGGGGTATCAAAATAAAGGGTTTTAAAAATGCTTTTCAAAAATATATACAACTTATATGTTTAAATGTAATTTAGAATGAGAAATGCTAAAAAACAACAAAATATTCAACGTTAAAAATTAATTTGACTTTTCAAAAAAAACATTAATAGTATGATAAATAAAACATGATGACAAAACTAAAAAATTTCAAATAAAAAAATTAATTAACAAAAACAAAAAACCCGACTGCATGTAAAAATAACAGAAAAGATATAAACAAGACTTATCAACACGCAGGCGGAGGCTACATAGGAACTATTATGTAATTCATGACCAAAAACATACGTAGCCTCCGACTGCGTGTTTATAAGTCTTGTTTATATCTTTTCTGTTATATTTACACGCAGTCGGGTTTTTTGTTTTTGTTAATTAATTTTTTTATTAACAAATTTAATATTTGTCTACTCTGTTTGTTTTTTTTTCCTCGCAAGTGTGTTGAAAAACGTCGTATGAAACGCGTGAGCAATGTTCAGCTCAATTGTATTTTAATGTACTATTATTTCCGTCTATAATCTTCTATAATCCTCGACTCATTCATGATTCCAACGTATCTGATTTGGTACATTTAACATTTTTATTACATAATCCCTATTTTGTTGCAGGTAAGCCAAGGAGAAAGAAGCGAGCTTTCGGTAAGCCCAACTTTATACAAACCTATCATTTACTACAAAAAGAGGCGCCACATTATAGATTATTATAGTCCGACCCTTTTTTCTATATAACTTATGTACCGACCATTTTAACTTATGTACCTGCGCTGGACATTCGGGGAATATTTATTTTTAAAAGTAACAACTTCATTTCATTGTATGAAACTACCTCAGTATCAGTTCTTCGTATTTTAAACTGGTTGTTTATCGTACATTTATTTTTTCATTTGCATACAAAAAGTGACATTCAACTTGATTCAACTCGCGTGGTATGCTATTCGAAAGTGATTGTGTGTTTATTACTGTCGTTTATTTGTTTATTTCTTCTAAGACAAGTGTGCCTGCTTGTAATTACGTTTTTGTCGTTGCATACAAATTGCACCTGCGCGTCGCTTACAAAGTACTTAGCCAACTTATCAGTACTCTGGCTTGTTACATTGGATGGGCGTATTATTACTTGATTTAATATTCTACGCAACTGATAAACCCTATTCGAAAGTGATTGTGTGTTTATTACTGTCGTTTATTTCTTCTAAGACAAGTGTGCCTGCTTGTAATTACGTTTTTGTCGTTGCATACAAAGTGCACCTGCGCGTCGCATACAAAGTACTTAGCCAACTTATCAGTACTCTGGCTTGTAACATTGGATGGGCGTATTATTACTTGATTTAATATTCTACGCAACTGATAAACCCTGAAGGAATTATTTCTTAACGTCTGTGGTTTTAAACACGCTTTCTAACTCTTGGAGCCAAGCCGTCGATTATTTACTATTAACTTTCCAACAAATTGTGCAGTTTGTTCGTTTCAACCGAGTTTTGAATCTATTTTCCGAAGTTGTGTTACCTACCGCTTTTAAGGTTTTCGTAGAAAAATATTTTGAGCTTTAGTGCATGCTGCATTTGCATTTTTGTTTTTAGATCGCTGCCGATATGGCCCCCCCGGTCTCTCTGCATTACTTCTGCTGGCAGCAGATTTACTATCTGCTTTGCGTATTTTGTTTTGCTTTGCTTGCTAAGCGATGTTTTTATTAAATGTTAAATTCTTAATTTAAAAGCTTCAAAGGAAAATCGGCATACTGTTTGGGTGTTGGTCTATCCCTCCTCTAGCAATAAATGATAAATCAATAGGTAGGTATTTTTAAGCTAAGTATTTGTTACCAGCATACCTAATGTCAGACCTTAGCATTTTTGGAGTTATATCACCTTTAAGTCCGCCGAAAATTTTACCCAGCCTAGCTGAGCACAAGGTCAGTTAGCGCCTTTAAGTCTTTTGGACTACACTTTTAAATTTTTTAAAAAATTTAAATTAAAGTACAAATTACAGATTAGCAATACTTTTTTTGAATAATTTTGATATTAAATTGATGTTTTTAATAGGGATCATAATGTATCCATTAATGCCAGTTTCGGATCGTTTGGTTCCACCTGTTATGGTCAGCACAACAATAAAATTAATAAAAATACTAAAGTTAGTTAGTTATAAGTAAAACATGAAGTTAAGGTACCTATGAGTAGGTATAGATATATGTATAGGAGAGGTAGGCCAAAACGACCATTAATGTTTTGTATTACGTTTTTTCCTTGTTGACACCGAACGATAAGACCTATCTGAATAAATCGTTTTTCAGATCTTCCTTATACAATCTTTGAATGCAAAAACAAAATGACTAAACGATCGTGAAGCTGTAAAAAGTGCAAGAGGAAACTATACAAAACGGTGACCCTACGTTTGACTCGTAATACGTGACTGCAATAAGGAAGACGTTACATCTACAATAAAATCGCTGTTCCTTCCAAATACGGTGGCAATCTGCACTAAAATAAACGGGTCAGATGTAACGTCCACATTCAATGAGGTTCCGTTTCTTGGCGGCCTTGAATAAATTAAATTCACAGTGATCCGTTTGTACCTAATATAGCGTACAATCAGTCATCATCATCATCATTTCAGCCGAAAGACGTCTACTGCTGGACAATTGGACATACGCCTCCCCCAAGCATCACCACAATAACCGGTCCTGCGCTTCCCGTATCCAGCGGATTCCCGCGACCTTCGCCAGGTCGCCGCGTGTCGGTCCACCTTGTGGAGGGCCTACCCACGATGCGCCTTCAGAGTACGCGGTCACCACTCCAGAACTTCCGGCCACATGGACCATCCGTTCTGTGAGCAATGTGTCCCGCCCACTGCCACTTAAAAAAATTCAAAAAGTTTAGCCATTCTTAGGGCTTTGTCAGTTACCTTGGTTCTCCTGCGAATCTCCTGATTTCTGATTCGATCAACAATCAATGTTCGAATGAACAGTCTATATTCACGGCATTCGATCAGGCAGGGACACTACGAACATAGCCATCTCCATTGCCCTTTGGGTGACTGAGCCTTCTTATCGTTCAGTCAATACTTATCAAAAATATCGGAACGAACAGTGATCTGATCAACTAATAATCAATCTATATCTCAATGAAATTAGGGTTGTTTCAGAATGAACACATACGCGACAACTGTCATTCTGACAATAATTTTATCTCATTGAGATGCACCAATGCACCCTGGTACATCAGAAATGCTGACCTCCACCTGGACCTTAATGTGGACGACATAGACACAGTAACAAAGAATTACGCAGAAGCTCATCAATTTAGACTTCACCACCACGTAAATGTCGAGGCAATCCAGCTTCTCGATAACACGGAAATAGTGCGAAGACTAAAACGGACAAGCCATTTGAATTAGTGTAGTGAATAGTGTAGTGACAGACAACATGTAGTGATAAGTGCTGCTTACATAGAACACATGAATAAAGTGTCTTCCTCTTAACTGAAACTAAGAAAAGTTATTGGACGCATTCATAGAACATTTTTACATAGCAATTTAGGTTAAAATTAAATTACTTATTAGCTTCATGGCTATATTGTAATTCAAATAAAGTATCTTAAAGGTACTTTAGAGAGAAGAAAAAAACTCATTGACATAAAGTTTAATTTTCTTAGTTCAGATAATTTTGAACAGTCTTTTCGTTCCGACATTTTTTGTAGTGGCTCTACATACGAGTCCAGATTTTTTACTATCAGTCATCATGCTCATTAAAAGGCTACGTCTAACGATAAACATCATTCGATGTATTGAATATATCCTTATCGAGATCAACAGCGATCGCCGCACGCACGAGTGCTTTCAAATCCTTTCGATCCTTCACGCGGAATCCGCTTTTTATCTATCCTTTGATCACTCGCTATTCAAAGGTAGGCTACCATTTGCTTTTTTTTGTCTCAGTTTAATACGTCCCAACTGCGATAACTCAATTTTGTCAGTTACGTATATGTATTTGCTTCTTCTGTATGTCCTTGACGCGCCAGGTCGTACGCGGTTAGTACTGTGAAAGGGGTCAGAGGATGAAAAATCTTGCTCAAAAAAAAAACCGCCCAAGAGCATGTCGGGCCATGCTCAGTATTATAGGGTTCCTTAAGTAGGTGTAATTACAAACGATTCAAATCGAATATTAATCATGGCTATTTTAGTTTTTGCAATAATCGGCAGCATTCGCGACTCAGAGCGTGTTGTTAGTAGCGCCATCTAGCGACAAATTCAAGAAGCCAAATTCAAGAAGCGTGTCATTTCAAAGTTACTTTTTGTGATTTTTTCAAATAGAAATTAGCTAAAGGAGCATTATTTGCTATGATAATTTTTCTCTAAGGTCAATGACCTTTGAACTAGGACGTTTTAAGTATTTTTCAGTTTTCTCTCTATAACTCAAAAAATTATAATCACATTATACTCGAAATAATTTTAAAAGAGAGTTTTCACAAAGGTCTATCAATGTGGAAGATTCTAAGTTTCTACATTGCATAGTTTAGAAATGGCAGGGGGGGGGGACACATTGCAAGCCACTTTGGCGGGCTATATTTCGCAGATGGTACACCTGATAAAAAAGTGGTGTATGAAACATTACCTTCATTTTAGTAGACCTATTCAATGATACCCCACACGAGGGGGTGCAGCGAAAAAAAATATTTTTTCCCCATTTCACATGTATGGACGCCACCCCTAAAATACGGAAAAACTATTTTTTTATTCTTTTAAAATTGAGATATATATGTAGACTATTTTTTAACAAAATTTCATTTACTTATGTTTATAACTGTAGAAGTTATTAAGCTGTAAAGGATTAGGACAGACGGACAGACGGACAGACGGTCAGACGGACAGACGAACAAACGGACAGACGGACGGACATGACGAAACTATAAGGGTTCCTTGTAGGACTTCGGAACCCTAAAAAGCGGGCTTTCTCTTGTAGCACCGTGGGAGGTGAAAGTCGAATATCTTGTCCTTGAGTCCCTAATGTAAGTTAGAAACTTCGTGCGGGAACAGGTATCTAGTTTTTATGGCACTTTTTCCCACCGTTGTAATCGAAAGAATAGATTCCTTTTTAGGGTTTTTTAAGGAAAGAATTAAGCTCCATAATGGAAACAGTGACCCAAAAATAAAATAAAACATTACTTGCTGTACGTGTATAGCTTGCACCAAGGCCTTACCATACATACACCTTCATGGTCGAGGGCTCCAAAAACGGACAGAAAGAATAATTACCATCACTATTATGTTAATCAATTCTTTTAACGAAGCCGCATGGGGCCGAAGTTGGAGCTGCACTCGAAATTTGAGACATCCCATTTAATAGTTATTTCACAACTGGTTTTAAAACGAGCCATAAATTATTCACAGCTGTCGCGGTTTGATCGTTTTAAAGTTTATCAAATGAGAAGAAAACAGTAAAGTCGCTTGTTCCGTTGTCGCGTGACGCGTGACATGATTATAGCACGGTCTTCGAATAAGTCATTTCAAAGCAGGACGAACCCGTATACTGAATGGGGTCGATTTTGAAAATCAAATAAATGGTAATATTTACCGTTATCGTTTGTTTACTGTTACAAAAAGCTTCAGTGCTGGTCGACGATACGGTCCGTAAAGTCGGACTAAATGCAGTAATGCGAGTACCTACTAACACTACTATTGTGTTGTTAAATTGTTTATTAGGTTTCACTGGCTTTAAACCCCCAAATGTAACTGTTTGAAAATATTTTTGGGACATTTTTACGTAGCGCCATCTAGTCCCAAACTAAGCAGAAAATATATTATGGGTGTTATTGTACTAGACAATGGATATAATACTTAGATACTTTTTTTTGTAAATAAATACTTATAATACATAAGAAACACCCAGATCAACACAAACACTCATGTTAAAATCACACAAATATTTGTGTCCTGAGGTAATCGAACCCACGACCTCGTGATCAGCAGTCCGACACTCGAACCACTAGACCACAGAAGTCGTCAGTCATACTAAATGCATAACCATTAACCTGCAACTGTCTTTTATATCAAAATGAAAAGAAGGTATAGACCAGCCATTCTCAAAGTATGCTCCGCGGAACCCTAGGGCTCCACGAGGCCTCTGCGAGGGCTCTGCCGTAATAATGTTAACTAAAGACGAACGAAGCACATCATTTGTCGTCACATAATAACCAAAAATAAAGATGATGGAAACAATTTAATCAACTACATAACTTATTTTTGTATGATTTTCATTAAAGAATAAACATCAAACCAGGTTTCGCTTATTTTATGGGCTCCGTAAAATATTTAGTTTTTCAAAAGGGTTCCGTCCCCAAAAATGTTTGAGAACAGACAGTGATATACCAGGCCCCTCAGAAAGTATTGCGAAAAAAAGTTTTTATATATGGGAGACTGGCCAGTTATAATGTTTTTCGAAAATACGATTATTTATAAGTAAAAATAAGTAAGTTCCAATTTCAAAATTTCTATCCACATTTTTTGCGAGTTAATTCAAAGTATTGTGTCTCACTGAAATATGGATCTGCGCCGGGAACATTTTAGAGCTATGATTTTATACGATTTCAAGTGTCGCCTGAAACCGGATGAATCGTACGATAGACTTCAAATGGCATTCATGGATGAAGGCCCTTCCAAGGCAACCGTGTATCGTTGGTATAACGAATTCAAGCGCGGTCGACCAACTTTGGGGGATGACGAAAGAAGCGGTCGCCCTTTGACGGCTGTTACCGAAGAAAACGTGCTAGCAGTGAAAAATTTAATCCAAGACAATAGGCGAATTACATATCAGGAGATTCAACACATATTGAAGATTGGATCGGGAAGCGTTCACGAGATTCTACACAGCCATCTTCGCGTGAGGAGGATAGTATCACGCTGGGTGCCGCACAACCTCACCGATGCTCAGAAGCAGGCCCGGGTGGAATGGTGCCGTGATATGCTTAACAAATTTGAAGCAGGCTCGTCTCGGCGTGTTTACGACATCGTTACAGGTGATGAGTCCTGGATTTATCAATACGACCCAGAAACCAAGCGCCAGTCGACTGTTTGGGTGTTTCAAAATGAGCCAACGCCTACCAAAGTGAAGCGATCTAGAAGCGGGGGTAAGATTTTGATCGCTAGCTTTTTTAATTTGACTGGCCACTTGGTATCAATTCCCTTACGGGATCAAAGAAGCATTAATGCCGAATGGTATACTACCAAATGTTTGCCAGAAGTTTTCTCTGTTATAAGCAACAAGCGACCAAACACAGGGCTCCGCGGGCTACTGCTCCACCACGACAATGCACCTGCGCACACCGCACTCAAAACGAGGGACTTCCTGGACAGCACGCCAGTCAAACTCCTGGGTCACCCTCCTTACAGCCCTGATCTAGCACCGTGTGACTTCTTTTTATTCCCAAAAATAAAAAATCAGCTCAAAGGGATACAATTTTCGTCGCCGGAAGATGCGCTGGCTGCGTTCGAGCAGGCTGTAAACGAGGTGTCTGCGGCGGACTGGAAAAAGTGTTTTGAAAACTGGTTTAGGCGCATGAATCTTTGTATAGAGGCTGGTGGAAAGTACTTTGAAAAGATTTGATAAAAATATATGTACGTATAGAACAATTTTTTTTAGTTTCGCAAAACTTTCTGAGTGTCCCACGTACATTAAGAATGACACGCTTTATATGTGACGAAGGCAACAGCTTTACCCCGAACCCAGGGCTGCTATAACCATATGACACCATTCCACGACTTTAGTGGAGTATTTATAAAAGAGACACGACATCGGCTGTTACCTGAGGGTAAATGACCACCTGACCCATATCCGCGTCCCGACTTTCACCGGCGGCCGTTCACCCGGGAACCAGCGCGTAAACATACGTTCCAATTTCCAAAATGGACTCGCACGGAACGTTCGTAGTCCACATTAATTGGGGCGCATTCCAATTAAGACCTCGTTACGTACGCCTCTTACGCAATTAGCATCGTCCGGCTAAACCATTAAGTGAACAGGCGCGTCCAATTTTTGGAATGAGAATATAATTTTTAATTCTGATCCAATTTTATATTTTCCGATTTTCATACCTTTTTTATCAATTAACATTTTTATGTCCTGTTAAAATGATATATCAGAATGCCTGGCTAAATGCTTAAGGTTGCGTATTCTTCTCTACCCTCATATTTCCGCTATAACCGGGCACGTGTTGTTTTAAGGAAAATGGTCGGGCGCTTGTTAATGAGTCCGCAAAGTTCTGGTTTTTGTGTGGAACGATTGGTTGGTCCATGAAACCCTTAGGGTAGCCCAGATATTGCATAAAATTACCCGGCTCATGCCAAATGCACGTATATAAAAATAACATAACATCACGCCTGTAATTCCCCGAAGGGGTAGGCAGAGGTGTATAGTACACCCACATTTCGCCAGTTATGTTGTAAGTCCCATGTAATAGGGGGCGAGCCTATTGCCACTAACCGGGCACAAATCCAGACTCCGGGCTGCTACTGAGAATTTCCTAATGAAAAAACCCAATAATACTTTGCCCGACCCGGGAATCGAACCCAGGACCTCACGCTCAGCAGTCGCGCTTGCAACCACTAGACCAACGAGGCAGTCGTAGTCGTAGTCGACGTATATAAAGGTCTGTAATAATAGCAAATATTTAAAAATGATCAAAACCGGCCAAGTGCGAGTCGGACTCGCGCAGTAAGGGTTCCGTACCTCTCAACGACCCGATACCCCATAAAAACTAATTTAATTTACGAGAGTTTACCAAAAGACATCAACGCACAGTGTTCGAAATATGCTTTTTAGGGTTCCGAAGTCCTACAAGGAACCCTTATAGTTTCGTCATGTCCGTCCGTCTGTCCGTCTGTCCGTCTGTCCTAATCCTTTACAGCTTAATAACTTCTACAGTTATTAACATAAGTAAATGAAATTTTGTTAAAAAATAGTCTGCATATAGATCTCAATTTTAAAAGAATAAAAATATAAAAAGTTTTTACGTTCTTTAGGGGTGGCGCCCATATATGTGAAATGGGGAAAAAAAAATTTTTTTCGCTGCACCCCCTCGTGTGGGGTATCATTGAATAGGTCTACTAAAATAAAGGTAATGTTTAATACATCACTTTTTTATCAGGTGTACCATCTGCGAAATATAGCCCGCCAAAGTGGCTTGCAATGTGTCCCCCCCCCTGCCATTTCTAAACTATGCAACGTAGAAACTTATAATCTTCCACATTGATAGACCTTTGTGAAAACTCTCTTTTAAAATTATTTCGAGTATAATGTGATTATAATTTTTTGAGTTATAGACAGAAAACTGAAAAATACTTAAAACGTCCTAGTTCAAAGGTCATTGACCTTAGAGAAAAATGATCATAGCAAATAATGCTCCTTTAGCTACATTCTATTTGAAAAAATCACAAAAAGTAACTTTGTGTTATGTTGACGACACACTTCTTAAATTTGGCGCCATCTAGCGGCGTCGCACAACACTCTCTGCGTCGCCAATGCTGCCGTCAAGTGCCGTGTATTACATTTGGCACTGTATAGCGCCATCTGGCGGCTACTGACATCACTCTCTGAGTCGCCAATTCTGCCGTCTATTGCAAAAACTAAAATAGCCGTGATTAATATTGGATTTGATTTGTTTGTAACACCTACTTAAGGAACCCTATAATACTGAGCATGGCCCGACATGCTCTTGGCCGGTTTTTGTCTTTCTTACGCTGGTACCACCACATATGTCTATGTTTGTCTTATTTTTAGTAATTGTTGCTAAACTACATAATATGCACTATAATCTGACCAAGTTTGACGCCGGTATATATTACCGTTTTGAAGATAGAGCAGGAACAAAAACGTTGAAAAAAATTCATGTTTTTTGAGATTTCTTGTATGGGGACCCCCTTTGGTTTTAGACTTTTTTTTGTTTTTAGTATTTGTCGTGATACACCTCATAGCAACACATATTCTGAGAAAATTTCAACCGGTTACCTATTACCGTTCAAAAGATACAGCCCTGTGACAGACAGACGGACGGACGGACGGACAGCGTAGCGAGAGTAATAGGGTCCCGTTTGGATAACGAACAACATTTACTATGGAGCAGCCCTGAAATCGCAAAAATAAAGCAACTGATCTCTACTTTAAATGTTTGCCATAATTAAAGTAAGACCTTATTGAGACAGGTAGTAAAAAATAAGTATCAATATTCTATGTCAACCCGTTTACAATTCACGTTATTGCATGCCCGAGACTGTTGTCAAAAGCTATTTCCCACAAGCATCAAAACTTTTGCAAAACAATCGGGTTTTTGTAGTCAATATCAAACGGGATGTTGATACTAACTTACTTATAATAGAAACCGAAATGGGAACTGATAGATCCGATAGTATACACTAGAAATTCTGTTACACGATGAACTATTAAGATTATTTATTAAAGTCATCTGTTTAGCATTCATGTGGTCCAAAACAGACGTGTGTTATTGTTTTCCGTATACAAAGAGATCCTTTTGATGCCGGTGCCAGCACAATGATCTGTATTTAACCAATTCATACCACTATTGTCCTGGTGCCACAGCTGTACACAAAAGACCTGTTTGCATAATGTACTTATCTTGCACCATCTAATTAAGATCAAAATGTTCGTGTATTTCCTAACACACGGACTGCAAATTATGTATTGCACCACAAGAACGTATTACTGGAAAATGGCATGTGGCTGCATTCCCAACTCCAAGGATCGATAAGGAGAATGAAATGGCTGGCGGTTATAGTTCGAAGAAAGAATTATGTTAGAATGGTGTCGATGCTCTTGTTCACGAAATAAACTTATTTCAAACTATCGCTATCTTTTACTAATAGTGGATAAAAGAAAGGGATGGCAAAAAAATTTGAACTTTCAAATTAGTTTACGTGTTACATTTCTTTGTATTTTAGTGAGCACGTTCCGAAATCACGACTAAACTTGTATGGACATTTTAATTCCGACTAATTTGACAGTACTAAAATTATTGCCATCCCTTTCTTGTATCTACTATTAGTAAATGAGAGCGATAGTTTAAAATAAGTTTAGTTCGTGAACAAGAGAATCGACACCAATGACTACAACAGTCCGCACTAATACTAAAATCGAAATATTTCTTGCTTGAAAAATCTTTAAATAAATAACATTGATTGCATACAATAGAAAGAAAAAGAAAAGAAAGAGAAAAAAAAAAGCAAGATAGAAAGAAACACATTTATTGGACACAAAACCGACAAACACACAACAATAGCAACAAAAAACAAACAAGTGTAATAATGAAATTATGACCAAAAAAAAATAACTCACGATATTAATGACGCAATAGCATTCGCTTGATGAAATAAAATATAAAATCTCTGGGATAAAAATAATAATTTAATGACATCCAAGCAAGTAAAGCATTAAGTATCACTTTGACAGATAAATAAGAAAAATATTTAAAAACTACCAATGTTTAGCAAAGAATCAGCTGCATTTAAATATAAAAAAATATTCCTATTAAATGGAGAAGTGGAAAGTCTAAGGCAACAGCAATTTACGTAGTAATTGAAAGTCGATTTCAATTCAGGTGCAACGAAAGCGTTTACTGCGCGTAACACGAGTTTAGATAATATAATAGCTGTACTTTCGAAAACGTTTCTTATTTTCGCATAAATTTTGGTTTGGATTACAATTAGCTACACAAATACGTCTATGATGACGATGACAAATATATTTCGACGACGTCTGTGGTCTAGTGGTTCGAGGGTCGGACTGCTAATCACGAGGTCGTGAGTTCGATTCCCACAGGACACAAATATTTGTGTTTGTGTTGGTCTGGGTGTTTCTTATGTATTATAAGTATGTATTTACAAAAAAAATAAGTATATAAGTATTATATCAATTGGGTACTAACCCATAGTACAAGCTCTGCTTAGTTTGGGACTAGATGGTGCTGTGTAAAAATGTCCCAAAAATATTTATTTATTTATTTCATTGTACATACATGACTTTCCGCCGGTAAGATCAAATTCTCTTGTTTGAAATAACAGGCTATGCTTCACCTTCAATTAAATTCAGTTCGAAATAACGAGATTTAGATCTCAACATTTTTTAAACTGCATCTCGGTAATCTTAGCTTGAACTCTGGATGCAATTATACCTCTGAGAACATCTCATTGCGCGCCCTTCCTCATAGCATGGTCTTTTTTTGCATAACCGTGCTCAAAGGAGCTACTGTGGAGCATTGAAAAACTTGTATCTTTGGAGGTAAACCGGGTCCATATTCAGAACTGAAGGGACAAGTGGGCCTTGAAGCAACGCCCGCTCCGGCCGACCGCAGCCGACATGCAGTAAAAATAAATAGGTACACAAAAAGCCTCCGACTAAACAAGGTTACTTATGGATAGGGGGGCATGATTCAGACACGCCGTGATTCGACGTTCACTTGAATGCATCGCGATTATCTATAATAAGCGCGCCATGTGCGTTTTTGTTTGTGCTGTGTTTACTCGCGATTTCGTTGTATAAATGTTGATTTTAATAACATTATAATATGGTTCGTTTTACAACGTAATTGCTACCATGCAAGATGCGTTCTCGCAGTGCTCAAGACAAAGGATTCAAATATATTTTTTATTTGCCCCTGTTACCTTTCAATCTGCTCTTCGTTGCGTTACTCACTAATTTTTACCGTTGATTGCTCAATGGTCCCATTCACTGTAAAACTTTATTGTCTACTCACAGCTTGTACCTTTTGTCGAACTCGTTGTTTTTGTGTAATTCCAAATGATACTTATCTCGGCCATCACGAGCATGTACTGTTATATCAACTAGTAACAAGTCAACAATTCGGTCGCAACATTTACTGCCTGCGGGCACATTAAAAACATCTCCAAAAATTCAATCCGCAGTTATCTAAATTGGATTATAGTCTTATTTACTCTTGTTGTAACAAAGGTCGTGACTAAGTACTTCGATTTCAGCGTTTCCCGCTGAGTTTTTGAAAATTCCGTTAAGAGATGCATTTTGAAGTCCGGGTGCGAACCAATTGAATTTTTCTAATAGCTTATTGATCGATAATTGTGTTCCCGTAACTAGATATTTGTTGACGTGTGTGTTGAATAATCAGTTTTGCAACGTTCAGTCGCATTGTTGGTGCGGCGCGCGTGCGGCTCGCGGGGGCGTCGCCCCAGTGAAAGTGTGAAAGTGAGGCGAATGCGCTTGCGCACCGCAACTAGGAATACTGTCTATAAAACCAACCATATATTGCGCTTTTCAGATTTATTGGTCGGTTATTAAGCTAACTTTGTTTTTAAAGAAATTACTTTTACTTTCCTCAATTTCTACTACTTTCTAGTAATTATTATAACTTATTTGCTGCAAATTATGAATGCGAATATGGTCTCAGTGTTTATTGAGACAATTTTGCGTAAAGATTAGCCAAACGCATACTTCATGCGAAGTATCTCTTTTTTCCGTGGGGAAATCCTCATGGACGCACTCCGTTCGGGGAAGTCGGAACAGTTTTGGACTCTTACCGACTAAAACCACCATGGAGTTCCTCTAACTACCTTTGGCTGGGGACGTGGGATAGGCTCTGCGTTTTCAAACCACCCCGGACAGGTCCCTGTCCACCTTCTCGTGCGGCTTAAATATCGGTTGCAGGAGGAGGTTCGCAAGCGAAGCATTCCCCGAATCAATCCACTCCCGTGCCAGAATATTTGGCACGGACAATAAGGTCCCGCGAAGAAGAGTTATTGGTGCATCGGCTCAACAAACTGCTTCTTCTGTCGTGTCGATATTAGCTATATTAACAGCTCATTGCGTGGTAAAAAGATTAGCCAGTCAGCAGGTTGGTAGCGGGACTGAGTTCCCAGGGTGCGCCAGACCTTCAATTAAATTAAATATCGCCACACGGAGGCTCTTTTACGGCCAAAATTAATTTCCAATCTATCCACGATTTGCCCTACTAGAGATAGGAATTTGACATAAGCTCCATACAAAATATGTCAATTTTCTATCTCTAGTAGCGTAAATCGTGGATAGATAGGATATTAATTTTGGGCGTTAATGCACCCCAAACAAACTGCTGTTCGTTCCAAATGTATCGAGAAGGATCATCAACCACCAGAAGACCGATTCTCGTAATTAAAAACGTTCTAGATATAGTTCCAAACTAATATCAATGCTTTAGATCTCAATTTCCTGACAGTAGACGTTTCTGATTGCCGTTTATTGGTGACATTGATGACCGATTAAAGGCCAAAATTAATATCCAATCTATCCACGATTTGCCCTACAAGAGATAGGAATATGACATAAGCTCCACACAAAATATGTCAAATTAATATCTCTAGTAGGGTAAATAGATAGGAATTTGACATAAGCTCCACACAAAATATGTCAAATTTATATCTCTTGTAGGGTAAATCCTGGATAGATTGGATATTAATTTTGGCCGTAAGTGTCACAAATAAACGGCAAACAGGAATATCTACTTTCAGGAGATTGAGATTTAAAGCATTAGCCTTCAGGTACAAGAGAAGGTTGTCTGGCCCAGCACCTCATGAGAAGTACCTCTACCTTACCTACTTCTAATATCTAAATATTCATGTTACCACAAAATCTGGGTTCTACAAAGGTAACTCCCTATATGTCGCACATAAGTTATAAAACAGTCACGATTTAAATTATAACGAGAGGAGATGAAAAAGTATAACGAGACTCGAGAATAATGTATCTAGAGCGCAGTGGTGGGCCGCAGCCGACAGTTGTTTGTGCACCGGCGTACAACCGACCTCAACTGCACACGTTAACATATCATATCCTATATACTAGCCTGTTAATGTCACTTCTGAATATGGTTCTTCCAATAACTTGCCTCGGGGAACTAATTTAGAAAGAGGTGAACGTGTTATTGAAATAACTGAAAACCTCTTAAGGGGTCAATGTACTCATCAGCATGAACAACTTTTACTATGGGACCAACCCTGAAATCGCGAAAAAAAAGCTGTTGTAAATCGACAAAATGTAAGGAACAGCTGACATTTTTTCGCGATTTCAGGGTTGGTCCCATAGTAAAGGTTGTTCATACTGATGAGTACAATGACCCCTTAAGAGGTTTTCGTATAAATGTTAGTATACAGGAAGATGCTGCCTTTCACGGGAGTGTGACCAATTATATTGGCTTAGAATCTCACGGCTATAACAACATCATGAAATAAAAATGTTTGTGTTGCACGTTTCATAGCGGATTTCTTTCTTAATTAATTGATTTCAAATTAAACATACCATGTTTATTATCTCCGACAACCTTAACGAGTACAGCTGAATAGTTTATAGTAAGTAGATTTCATAATGACTTTAAAACTATTTCATATAGACGTTATTTATATCGAAGACACTCATTAGGTTAATCGTATCGAGATTATTTCGTGTTTACCCACTACATAAATCTTAGTTTTCCAAGAACATTTAGTATCCGGGCGCTGACGGCTATTAATTGTTATTGCGTTGTTTCCGATCGAAATACGCTTAGATTTGTCTTAAATCATCACGGAGCAAGGCTTTCGAAATGTATGCGACATAAATATGTACGGTGCGGAATAATGACAGTAAATTATCGCAGTGTCGAGTCATGTAATTGTACCGCAATCGATGCGTTGCGATGCGACCTCCATAACAGTAAACCATCCTTCTCGCCGATGAAGTGTGGCGAAACAGATAATATTTTAGCATCTCTAATGGTCGCATCGAAACATATCGCTTTAATCAAGGCGGTTTCACAATTTGATCTTTCCGTACATTTAACTTTACGAAATTGACGGTAATTTTAATGTTTTTTAGCAATTTAATGCTTTTTTGATGAGAATCATCTGTTATATTAAAAAGTATTGACAATAAATACGTAAGACGAACAAAAAATCCAATATTGATGTCAGCTAAATCAAAGTACGAAATTATTTTCCTTCATCAGTGTTCTATTTAATTCAAAACACTTCCCCGAAAAAATAATTTTTGTTTCCTAACAACAGCAATCTCGCAGATGGAATGTTCTTCCAAGACAATTCAGAATCACTCTGTTTTACATTAGACATTGTATTGTCGAAAGCGACTATGAAATGTGTCGTAATAGCCGCTACAAACGCTTCTACGAACGCTATCATTTTCAGACGCGAGCTCTAAACGCTCGACTTGTTTGTATAATACCCCATGAATATGAATTAAATGTAGATTATGTTGCAACAAATTGCATTTTGTCAACTGTACTCGCGACAATGTCCCATTTGAATGTGATTATCGTCGCTGCGTTCTAAGTAATTTAGTTACTTGCTGTAGTACGTATTGTAGCTAACAATGAAGAAGAAGCAAGTTTAATACTATTATGTGATTCAAAATGTACGATAAAAGATGACTGTGTAGAACTCATTTCATCTTTGTTAAATGACTGCACCGACGATTCTAATTAAGGCTTTACCACGCCTAAGGCTATATAGACAGTAGTAGTTCTACCAGACTAGATTTTATGCTGCATAAACCAAATTCCTGTTCTACATAACTATGCTAATGAATGAAACTCATTTAGTGCTGTCGAGCCGCCTCGAAATATGTTGTTACGGCTTTTAAAGCCGAGAGTAGTGAAAAATATATTGATACAATTTGGGAATAAGAGCTAGACAACTTATCAGAAAATTGGACTAGAGTATAAGAGTAAGTTTAAGTTTGAAAGGAAAATTAAGATCAAATTATCATAATAGTTTCATAGGTTTTCGCGATCACTACACATTATAATAAAGCAAACACAGCACTGTTGATCGTCGACCTGCCATACCATTCATCCAAGGGGTCATCGACAGAATTGGTCATATCTTGAAGCGTGCTTGTATCAAAACCTATTTCAAACCACAAAGAAAGATCAGCCAACTCCTCAGACCGGTGAAGTGTCACATTCCCTTACAAGATGCAGGGGTCTACAAGATTGATTGTGATTGTGGGTTATTATCATACATAGGGCAAACAAAGCGTGGTATTATAGCCACTAGAATTAAAAAACATATAGTTGACGTTCTAAAGCTCTGGAGTGGCGACCGCGTACTGGTAGACGCAGCGTGGGTAGGCCCCCCACAAGGTGGACAGACGACCTGGTGAAGGTCGCGGGTATCTGCTGGATGCGGAAAACGCAGGACCGGTCGTTGTGGCGATGCTTGGGGGAGGCCTATGTCCAGCAGTGGATGTCTTTCGGCTGATATAATGATGATGATAGCTTACGTCAAGAACAGACGCTCCACAAAGTCTGCAGTGTGTAAACATGCCCTAGACAAACCCAACCATTTTCATCGATTTGATAAACCACAAGTCCTGGCGAAGGAAAACCGATATGTACCTTAAATGCTCCGTGAGGCTATTGATAATCAAATCAAATAAACAATTTATGCAGATAATAAAATGTAAGGCGGGTCGCCCTTTATGTCGTGCTTATCGTTCAGTCGATGCATTAAAGCCGGCTCAGATTGTTATGAGACGCATGCTACCATGATTAGTAATGCATGATGCTCGCTCTTCGTGTCGCTCTCTCTATTGTGCAGCGCATGACGTTTCACAATCTTTTGTATATGCCACGCCAGAACTCATCATTCTTTCATTGTAGACCACAGTTGAACTTTTTGTACAGTTTTTCTTATCTACCCCGCTTTGTGTTGGTTCTCGAGCATTAACTAATGTCCCCCTGTCTGTCAGATGATATCGGGCTCTCGTTAGTTGCATTGTGGCACCCACGCCGGGCCCTGCGCGCGGACCTAATGGACCACTGACAGGTTTACCTATGAATTGTACGATCAAACGTTTACCTGAACTACGCCGATGATTTATGGTCAAACAATTTTACTCACGTTCTAGTTATGCTAAAATTAAAATGTTTTCAAAACAAGTAATTTTCAAGGCATTCTGCACTATGATTCACCGGTGTCAAAACAACAGATTTGCGTAGGTGTGTGACAAAACACGAAATCTCAAGAGCGTGTGAACAGCGATATGCTCTGGGAAGACTACCAGCGATGTATCGGACTCACGCGTTCCTGATTTTATCTAACTTCGCGTTCCGACCTCCCCTAATCATTGATCTTTACGTGTCTAATGGAAAATATGAAAATAGTAACAAACTTGTTGAGTCCCGTACCAGTTGATTTTGTTTTTGCTCTATTTTTCTAGCGAGAAATCGCTCTCACTCTTCAAATTCGAACACGAAATTGTTGTGATTGTTTTGTGCGCGCTCTCGCGAGCACGTTATCTAATACACTTCCAACAATGGATCAGCGCGCTGAGCGCTCCGACACAATGCTTCCGTCGGCTTCGGTTCCGCTCTCGTGAATTAGGTAAGTGGTGCATTTGACGAAACTTCACTTTTTCACCGTCCCACTTTAGCCTGCTGTGCGCTGTTGAATTTACCAATCTATAATTTGTTTGCTGCCGATTAGCAACGCATTTAATCCATAAAAGTTGATTTCCACGCTGTCTCGAGGGTCTATTAGAGAGCTGCAATTCGCGACGGGAATTCAAGCGATCTTTTCGCACGACAATCGGGAGCGAGACGCTACAACTGGAGCGACTAATATTCAAACGGACCGGTTTTAGATCATCTAATACCTGTTGCTTGGTCCGACGCCGTTCTGCATGTAGTTCTAGTTTTCTAGTTCATTTATACATTAAACCTTGAAATACACGATTTTTGTTCACCAATATAAGACACTAAAATCTTCTTATTTAAATATTTAAAAGAATGCATGTGTAAAATTAGCAATTGCTACCGGCGGCGTGTGCTTCGGTGCGAGTATGTAGGTCGATCTAACTCAACGCTACACTTTCGTTGGCGATATGCAAATCAGAGCGTGAGCCTAGTAGTCAGTCGGCGCCTACACTATAAAAAACTGAGAAAAGAAGAAACTGCCTAATCGACTCCTCGTTTTGCAGGCGGCTGCACTCAGTTTCTGCATTATTGTTGTCATTACAGTCATTGCTATCCGGTAATTGTCGGATCCACCGCGGCTGCTTTCTCCTCAATTCAAACAATTTCCCCTGCGTCAGAATCCGCCGCTCCTGCCCTACCCTGTGGCATTAAGTGCTCATATTGCAATACAGTCGCAGCATTCACCCAGTAATGTGTGGGAAATGGGCGTTCCAACTTTTTTAATTGCCTTGTGTCGGCTGTGTGGTATGTTATTATTGCGGAGTGTAATGCAAGGCGGGCCAAAGAAGTAAGGCGCCTAGCTGTCTCCGGACAATTTCGTTGTTAATTATCTTCCATCGGCTGGCTGGCTGCTCAGTGGCACGTCTGGCCTGTAACTGCTGCTCGGAAAGTAGGCAACGAGTGTGGTGGTTGATGCACGTCAACTATTCTCGGATGTTATTTTCGATGCACAGCTGTTGTGGGTCGATGACCTATCTGTGGATTGCCCACCGCGTTGTTTTGTTTATGCCTCTATTTCTGGAATGGACTTTCTATGAAGTAATTTATTAACGTAGGAGCATCGGGCTTAAATTATGACTATGACACATGAGCTCGTTTAGACCGGAAATATTTTTGTTATTATAAAAAGTTGTGACTAATTTCCTTTCTTTGTTCAGTTCACAAGTTTATTAATTTTTTTATTCGTAATGGGCTTGTGTTGGACTGCCACCTCACCTGATGCTAAGCGACGGTGCGGTCGATGATGGTACACGTTTTCCCAGCAAACACCCATTCACTTAAGACTTGAAGATCACCAGATTATACTTCTCGGGAAACACTGACGGCTAACAAGGAATTCCACTCTTTAGCGGTACGCATGATAGTCACAAGTTAGCAAAAATAGCGTACATTAGTTCGAAATAAATACACGCAGAGTCTGTCTTTGCATTACAATCGTGACCCAAAGACGACCTAATTTGAAATTCGTCGTGAATATAGACTGTTCATTCGAACATTGATTGTTGATCGAATCAGAAATGAGGAGATTCGCAGGAGAACGAAGGTAACCGACATAGCCCGAAAAATTGGTGGTCGGGGCACATTGCTCGCAGAACGGATGGCCGATCCGATGGGGCCATAAAGTTCTAGAGTTGCGACCGCGTACTGGAAGGCGCAGCGTGGGTAGGCCCCCCACAAGGTGGACTGACGACCTGGTGAAGGTCGCGGGAATCCGCTGGATGCTGATAGCGCATGAACGGTCGTTGTGGCGATGCTTGTGGGAGACCTATGTCCAGCAGTGGCCGTCTTTCGGCTGAAATGATGATGATGATAGTCTGTTCAGCCACGTTTCTTCACTCGGCTTTCACGTCTGCTACAAATCCGGCACCGTATTTGACACACTCACTAATTAACTTAACTTACGAACTCAAGTATTTAACTACATTTCTTTTGCACGTTAAACGAGGTCAAGCCGGCTTTAGATAAGAAAAATGTCGCTTAATGAAATGAATATTTATAAACCATTCTGAAGAGGCAGTCTTTGATATATTGTTTCAGCGTAAAACTAATATTTCTTAGTCTTTCGCTTTTCTACCACAACTATTAGCAAAAAAAATAGCCTGTATTTCCCCGAAGGGGTATGACAGAGGTGTATAGTCTACCCACATTTCGCCAGTTATGTTATAAGTGCCGTGTAATAGGGGGCGAGCTTATTGCCACTAACCGGTCACAAATCCAGACTCCAGGCTGCTGCTGACAAATATATGAAAAAAAATACTAATAACACTGCCCGACCCGGGAATCGTACCCACCACTCCACGCTTAGCAGTCGTGCTTGCGACAGTTGCAACCACTAGACTTAGACAAACGAAATTTGTAAAAAATACGCTTTAATGAATATTGAAATAGCAACTGCAGAATTTCAATTCCATGATGTTTACCTTCAACTGCTGCATTCATGGGGGCCGGCGATATGTAACATCTTTCCTCTCGCTTTCCTGCAATCTGTGGAAGTGATTTCGTGAAAAGGGACGGAAGTGTGTAACAGGTAGCCGGGGAAGCGCGCGCTATTTGATTTGACCAATGAGCGCGCGCAGTGCTAAAGTTGGCCGTCAGACGGTAATGTATGTGTGGTGAAAATTACACATACATTAACAGTACATTATACATGCTGAAATTTGAGTCGCTTAATTCCCGAAAGAGGGTCATTATACTCATCATTTTGAACAACTTTTACTATTGGACCAATCCTGAAATCGCGAAAAAAAAATCTGTTGGTCCCTACATTTGTGTTCTCTTAAATCAATAAAATGTAGGGACCACCTGATGATTTTTTCGCGAATTCAGGGTTGGTCCCATAGAAAAAGTTGTTCATAATGACGAGTACAATGACCCCTTTTCGGGAATTAAGCGACTCAAATTTCAGCGTGTATAATGTAATGTATTTACTGTTGATAATTTCTTAAATGTTTATAATTCTAATTTAGTTCTAATGATTTCGTGAGTTGCAGAGATGGGTGTAGGATGTCAGATGTTACACAACATATGCGACGACTGCAAAGCTCGCTCGTATTTTATCCGACTGCGCCAGAAGAAGGGTTACCTATTTATTTCTATGTTAGACACCGCCGATTTCAGCAGTGCGACACCGCAACGCAGTTATGTGTACCGGCCCTTAGGATATTACAACTACAACTTTTCTAGTAAATTATGTACAGTCGACTGCATGACAGTGGTAACACTTGAATGAGAAAAACGCCTTTATTGCTTACGAATAAGGGCCTGACAATGTCAAACTGTTACCACTGACGTGCGGTCTACCGTACATTCATTAATTTATAACACGAGATAAGTAGCTCAAATTCGTTTACGCTCATTGTTATTCCCACCATC
Source organism: Asteroscopus sphinx (assembly GCA_949699075.1). Lineage (NCBI taxonomy): Eukaryota > Metazoa > Arthropoda > Insecta > Lepidoptera > Noctuidae > Asteroscopus > Asteroscopus sphinx. The sequence continues at coordinate 23,748,984 of OX453013.1, forward strand.
TACATTCTGAATCTGAAAAGCGCTTTAAGCAGTATATTCATTATAATATTAGCGAATTCACCTCACCCGTTACTTAAGGCCTAGATGGCAAAGCGGCTGGAAAGGTAGGTACGTTTATTATCTGGTATTTGGCACAATACCGCTGTTTCGCTGTAAAATAACATTCTCTCTTGATGAGTATTACGTAGACATGAAATTATACTTTGCTACTTGCATCAGTGCATTACCTACATGTCTCTACTGTAATGTTCCTGTCGTGATAGACAGCCATGCATTGTTCTTGCGGAATATTTGATAGTCTATTTCAGCGGTTCCCAAACTTTTATAGTTTCGAAACCCCGAGAATAAAAACACAATATACCTATGTTTATTTAATTGAACCCCAACACTTATTAAACGAACTCAGTTTGTTAAAATTTAACTTTTTGAGCTTGTTCGCGAAACCCTGGCTTCTCTTCAACGAAACTCACTTTAGGAATCGCTGGTACACACGGCTACACATCAAGCTGTACATATCCAGTATAAGCTGACCTCGCATTGTATAGGTTTTCCTTACAACGCGAGGTCAGCCTTTACTGGTTTTGTACAGCTTGATGTGTAGCCGTGTGTACCTATATTCAGCAGGTACGACGTTGGCGAATCTAGGAAATTGACTTACAATTATTCATTACCGAATCAAAGTTGTTTACTTAAACCATTTAAAAACCATTTAAACCATTTATTTTGCCACACATACACAAAATATACACATTACATGCAAAGGTAACAGGACAAATTAATGAGAACACAACATGCATACAACATAATATGTGTGGCAAGGGATCCAGCTCAGTATTTGCTGTGCATGTAGGTATGCACAGCACTGATTTTCAGCTGGTCCCTCCAAATACTGATTTCCTTACATTGTGTATTTGTTTATTTGACTGCCTCGTTGGTCTAGTGGTTGCAAGCGCGACTGCTGAGCGTGAGGTCCTGGGTTCAATTCCCGGGTCGGGCAAAGTGTTATTGGGTTTTTTCATTAGGAAATTCTCAGTAGCAGCCCGGAGTCTGGATTTGTGCCCGGTTAATGGCAATAAGCTCGCCCCCTATTACATGGGACTTACAACATAACTGGCGAAATGTGGGTGTACTATACACCTCTGCCTACCCCTTCGGGGAAATACAGGCGTGATGTTATGTTATGTGTATTTGTTGATTTTGCTACACAACCGTCAATTATTTATTTACCTATCTGACAAATAAAATAAAACAAATGATGCTTACGAATCTACGAATAACCTTGGAAGTTCAAAACAGCGATTACAATTAACTATATTAATTGACTTGAAACGCGATATAGACTCTGTACTCATATTAATTTTGATATAAATTACACTTTATTAGAATTACAATTTATTAAAGTGCATTTTCTCAGTAGATATCTATGTACTCTTTAGCTTAATTAATTCGTGTAGGTAAGTCGTAAAAGCGTAAAGCTGCGTTTAGGTTATACGAACATAGGGCAATGAAGAAACACCATAAACTGATGGGGACTTAATATGATATACAACGTGTTATTGAAATAACTGAAAACCTCCCAAGGGGTCATTGTACTGATCAGTATGAACAACTTTACTATGGGACTAACCCTGAAATCACAAAATATAGGAAACAATTGATAATTTTTTCGCGATTTTAGGTTTCTTCCCATCGTAAAAGGTGGTCATACTGATTAATACAATGACCCCTTAAGAGATTTTCAGTTATTTCAATAACACGTTGTATAGTTAAATAAAAATCTAGCTTTCTGTTATTTTATCTGACGATATGCCCAAAAAGTATTTGGTTTTTCTTGACTATAATGTTCTCTACGTTTCGGGTAAGTTCAAAGCAACAATTTTCCTCTTGTTCTATGTTCGTTTGGTCTAAATCTAAACTCACCTTTACACTTCTAGGTACGGTCTGACTCATCAGTAACGACGACTCGCTCGTGACGTGAAATGCTAACCTGTAATTTAGACGAAGATTTACGAGGCGACTCTCGCGGTGATTATAGGAATTCTAAAGTGTGCGGCTGCCAAAATTAAGAGGTTACACAGACCAGTGATAAGTGGGTACATACGCGATTTAAATGTGTTTGAATTTTCGCTTTAAGGCTAGATGTCTTTTTAGGATTCTGCAGTGGTGCAGTAGAAATCTGAATTAATTTTATCACTACATCATAAGTATAAGTAGGTCTCTTAAGTCTGCGTGCGGTCAATATGCTGTTTTATTATCCTTATAAAAGCCAGCCAATGCCCATTGCTGGAAAGACTTATTCTCGTAAACCGCTGGAAAGACTGATCCTGCGAAATGATGATACCTACGTATGATGATATTAGTAAAAGTACGTCTGACATTTTCCTGGTATAATCTTAAGCCACATCTTACAACCGTAGAAACCATACAACAAGCATACAACACATCGCTGCTTTTATCTATGCTTTATCATAAGAATCAAATGTAGGCATGTAGAGCCATTTGTACAAGGATCATGAAATTACTCATAAAATATAATATGAAAAGTGTATAATCTTGATAGGCGCAAAAAACGTAACACAGTAACAAGTAGTTTGTTGCTAAGCATACTTAACTACTATCTGATTGCGCTGTCTTACTGTATTAAATTTTACTGCCAAAAAACGCTCCGAGCAATAATTAAAATCATCAGAACCCATAAACAAATTCCCATAGAATCGACCGCAAGTTTTTTGTGCAATGCTTACGTTTATAGATTGAAGTCGTCACGTTTTTTGTTACATCATAAAAACATACCGTTCACGGTGCTCGCCTAAGATTTTATTTAATCATAAGCTTTCAACTTGCCTTTCAATTTGAATTGCCAGCGATTTTGCATGTTTAATGCTTTTTTTTCTCCGAACTATTACCTATCATCAGTTTTTCTCTCATCACGAGTTTAGTCGGTGTTTACCGCCAAGTTTTTTCTAAAGTGGCTGAGTTGCCCATAGATGGCGTTATTTCCTGCCAACACCTGCTCCAATGGTCATTCCCTGGCAACCGACGCGTCGTCGCCCGCAATCAATGCCTCACCACGATTAATAGCTCAAGCCGCAAAAACGTCGGCTCAGCTTCCTCAATAGATTATTTTTTGCCGAAGAATGTCCTTTTGGTCGATTTCCCAATACATGCATTCTGAATCAAAGAAGCAATACAAAAAACAAACGGAATGCGGCTCGGAATCCATATTTCGTATTTTGTATAATTTTTAATTATTTTTGTGAAGCATAAAATTATTACATTTTGTAGTAGTAGCAGTTGCTGTTTCAAGATTTATAGATTCGCTTCTGATTTACTTTATCACGTCCTTTTGGTTGATTTCCCAACACATGCATTTCGAATCAAAGAAGCAATACAAAAAACAAACGGAATCGGCTCGGAATCCATATTTCTTATTTTGTTACTTTTAATTCATCATCATCATCATTTCAGCCGAAAAACGTCCACTGTTGGACAAAGGCCTTCCCCAAAGACGGGGGATATGCCATAATCGCTACGCTTGGCAGGCTTTTAATTAGGTACCAGATACTTTAATTATTTTTGTAAAGCATAAAATTATTACATTTTGTAATATTAGCAGATGCTGTTTTGATATTTATAGATTCGCTTCTGATTTACTTTGTCACGCAATTAACTACATAGCTGTAACATAACACTTCATACAACTTTAATTTAAGCAATGTCTGTTTCTCGAAACGAGACCGAACATGTTCTTAAATGAATGTGAACGTCCCGTCTGAACGTTGCCTCCCATTCATTTCAAATACGTTTCACTGAGATTAAAAGTTCAAATCGCTCTCAACTCGATTCTCAGAGACGAGTCAACACTAGAGTTCCAACCGAAGCTCGATCTTCAAGTCAACGCACTGTGGCATTTTCTTCAAGAGTTGGCTATCGTGCGACAATGAACCCTCGTCACATCTTGTACGCGATGGTAATACCGACGTCTTTACTGCCTTCAGCGACGTTTGCCAAAACCCTCAGCTTCATTACGATTAGCGAGTTTCACTTGCGAGCTCGTTGTCTTTATTGATTTTTAATGGCCGGTAAACGTGACAGTTTGTTACATTGCACTTACACCCACTGGCGGTTTCATTGTGGAGAAATTACTTCGTGAGATCCATATTTTATGCTAATAGGTGTATTGACTTCTCGATGTTACTTACATCGTACATTACATACATACATATTATCACGCCTGTTTCCCATTGGGGTAGGCAGAGACTATGGATTTCCACCTGCTACGATCCTGACACACCTCTTTCGCTTCATCTACGTCCATTAACCTCGTCATGCATGCTCGTCGGTTTAGAGAACTCTTAACCTATCATTTTTGAGAACGTCAGCGATTTGATCGCGATACGTTCGCCGAGGTCATCGTACGTTATCTACATTAAAATTGATTTTATAACGTCACTCGATTTGTTTGTAGTCGATTTTAATGTTTTAGTTTTGTAGCACATTTCACAGCTTTGTTTTACATGGAGATCTTATATTTTAGAAGCTCAGACCAAAGAAATGGTGAGAGTTTGGACGATACATTTATTCAAACTATGTTTAGTTCACCAAATGTCAAAAATGTGTTTAATACAAACATGTTGATCTGTATTCATGCAATATTTGAGGAGGTGACTATACCACTGATATTGAACACGAATCAAAAAAAAAAAAAAAAAAAAAAAAAACCTATTTGTAAACAAACAAATTACCTCCGTGTGTCGCGTGCGACACAAAAACGATGCGTGCGAAACGACCAAAACAATTTGCAGGTATTTCCAGCCTTTGACAATGCCACCGATTACTTATTTTCAGAGTCGTTCGGGATTTATTCTCAAACCCTCGCTATGTTTCTAAGTGAATATTTGGGTATTAAATAATTGTAGATTTTTCAAAGTACTTTTAGATCATCATTTCAGCCGAAAGACGTCCACTACTGGACATAGGCCTCCCCCAATTAAGGGGGGGATATGCCATAATCGCCACGCTTGGCAGGCGGGTTGGCGATCGCAGTTGGTTGGTTAAATACTCAGAGAACGCTGCTGCCCATCCGCTGGTGAATCCCTTAGTCGCCTTTTACGACACCCATGAGAAGAGATAACTACTACTACTACTGTGATAGTGATACTTTTAGATGACTAAGCACATTATTTATCATTTGCTCTAGAAATATGGCACGGTTACAGCTCAACGTCTTTTATAACTCTCATGTTTATATTAAGGGCAATGACAAGATTTTGTTATGTCCAAACAGATAAACAACGTACACAACAAACAGGACTAATGTTTACCGTGCTGTCACAATAATGATGTCACATGTCTAATGTAGTGTGTCTACTTGTGGAGATAACGAGAACTTTAGGTTATTCACCTTTCACGAGGCTCATTGTACTAGTTGGAGCATCGCATGACAAAATACAATGTGTGTTCAGCGCTGCGCCTAATTTGAAAGCCAAAAGTACAAAGTACACGTACAGTTCGCGAACAGTTCACGGACTATTGCTTTGTGAGCGTTCCGATATATTTACGAGTTGAAAACGTTGATACATGTTCAACAGTTAAGGCAAAGAGGGCACATTCGTTGGCAAGCTCCATCCAACATATAAATATTCAAAGTAGGAGATTTATTGCTACGACATGATGTGGTTCAGATCCCACTGATACTAACAGACGTAATTTTAGACTTATAAAACAAGAAAACCACACGACAGTCGTAATAAATGATGATTGGTACTTGTCAGTCAAGAGGAATGATGTAGAAGAAACAAGATATTCAGCTTTACAAATGTGTGAATGGTTACTCCTTTTCACGATATAAATGTCGGAGGCTATTAGCTGATATATGTATTAAACCACCTCATTACAAAATCGGGTTTAGCAACAGGTTAGCCAGGCTTAAACACCTTTTTATGCATGGAGTTTGACGTAATACCCGGTTTAATAATAATAATAATGTCCTCCCGGCCGAATTTCGGTCACGGCGGCCAATCTCAATGGAGACAAGCCATCTGCGCGGGACATATTATTATAGTGCACAAGTGTGTACGCAAACACAGGTGCACTCTCTATTCCTTCACTCTCATAATCCGATGGGACGGCAATTCGACACGACCGGAGAGAGATCAGGCGCAGGACCGACGGCTTTACGTGCTCTCCGAGGCACGAAGGGGTCCCGATGTGTAACAAAACGGTCACCCATCCACAGACTGACCGTGGCTAGTGCAGCTTAACCTTGCAGATCGTACAATCCACACGCTTGATACTTAGCCACGAGCCCCTTAAACAAGTTTAAACAAGTGTCTAAAACATGGTCTAAACTTTTTAAATATAAAAAAGGTTTTAAGCTGAATTATCTAATTTCGGTTTTAATTTAACAAGCAAATTCTCGTGAAACGCCTACAGCGCGTTGTGTGTACAGCCTTGAGAGTGATCTCGAATATACATTAATTCATCAACTCAGCCTATCGCAGTCCACTGCTAGACATAGGCCTCTCCCAAGTTGCGCCACAACACTCGGTCCTCTGCCTTGCGCATCCAGTCCCCCCCCAGCCACGTTCTTTAGGTCGTCGGTCCACCTGGCAGGGGGGCGCCCTACGCTGCGTTTGCCGATTCGCGGTCTCCGCTCAAGGACTCGTCTGCTCCAACGGCCATCGGTCCTTCGACAGACATGGCCAGCCCACTGCCACTTCTGCTTACTGATCGTACAAGCTATGTCGGTCACTCCAGTTCTTCTCCGGATAATCTCGTTACGGATTTTATCCTTCGAAGAGACTCCAAGCATAGCTCGCTCCATAGCTCGCTGAGCGACTACATACATTAATTGCAAAAGTTAATTTAGCGCCGCTCTTTAGCAACTTTCTCACGCAAATTGGGCGTAGGAGGACGGTTCTAAATATTTCACGTCGCCGCTGCGGCCTAGAAATAATTAATGATTGGTTATTTACTATCAGACACCGCACGCAGAGTTCAGGAACCCTATACATTCACAATAACGAACTGCAACTCACCGATACAGCAAATTTACCGACAGCGTCCCTTTCTATTAGATATTTTATAAAGATACTTAAAGCTGTCATTCCATACTCTAGATGTGCATTGTGCGATATTCCTGAAGCACTTCATACGCATTCAGATTTATAGTGATGTATAGGAGGAAAGTTTGTGATTCGAAATGCAAGCAAACAGTCTGAAGTGACAAGTGACACCTGCGATGTGAATTGATAGCATGCATGTAGCAATATATCTGAGGATTCCTAGTCTTGCATTGCGTTGCGTAGCTTCTGTCGCTCAGTAAACGTTCTTTATCGATCTAAATGTTTATTTTAACAACCGCTTAAATATAAACAACCTTTTTCATTACCAATCCTATTGACGTCTACTTTTTGCGCAGCATTAAATCTCCATAGTGAAATATGACTGAACGGAATCTTAGTAATTCATTAAAACACGGTCAACGATCTTTCTGAATGAAAAAGACGAGCAAATAAACATCTTTTTGAAGACGACACGGAGAAGAATATGGACAGACGTTGAATAACAAATTCAGCTTCCAAAGTAACATAGTCCCGACGAAAAAATAAAGTGTTGTAACAAAAGTGTTCGGCTTAGCTCGGAGTTCCGAGTGTTCCGACCCCGGATTTGTTCAAAAGCCTATCGCGTATTTGCAGTCGGCTCACGACTTCACTTTCACTAGCGAACTATCAATCTCGACTGTCACGCTTAAAAAATACATTGCGTACTTTGTACGTACTCTGTATCAAGGGACTCTGTTTTATTCTTTTGTGATATTCGCTATCTAAAAAAATTGCGTGAAACGTGTTTAACTAAGCTTTTATTTCTAATACATCAGTCGAATAGAAATGAGCTTTGTAACTGAGTTTTACGATTTTGTGTAAAACATGTAAGCATTTTGAAATCAATGAAAAATATCGAATTAAAATAACATAATCAGCAGATTATTGTCCACTGCTGGGCACGGGCCTCTTCTCTGAATGAGAAGGCTAAGTCCACCACGCTGGCCTAGTGCGGGTTGACAGACTACACCATCGAGAACTTTATGGAGCATTCTCAGGTGTGCAGGTTTCCTCACGATGTTTTCCTTCACCGTAAGCAAGTGATAATCAAATTCTGATCCGCACTTTAATTCGAAAAGTCAGGTGCGGACCGGGTTAAACATCTCGAATGTTTTCATTTTAGTTCCGCTTAGTATTAAGACTGATCGTTGTAGTTACTATGGTGACCGAACAAAACAATTACAGGTCACGAGTACCAAACTTATACTTACCATAACTTACCAGTCTGGTCATTCATTGTCTGGTCTTTCTATGTCAAACGGTGACTAACAAATATTACTGTCACAGACTGATGCCAAACCAATTCCACGAATATACCGGTTTTCTCATTTTGTTACAAGACTAAACAATAAAACATTTCTCCTTCATAATCTTAGTATTAAATCTTATAAATGATACGTTCTATATTACACTAGGCATTATTAAAAGGTTCTTGGCCTGCCATTGTTTACTACCAATTATCTGCGGTATCTTGTTAAAATAATAATTGAATCGAGCGTGGGTACATACAATAGACGCTATTGCTCCTATATTCGGCGTTTTAATTACTTTGCAACATTATGTAGACAAAACAATTACTGAGTAGACGAGATGAGAGTTTAAACCCCCACACGTTATGAAATTGATCTCGGAGTTTGTGTCATTAATCAGGCAAATAGGTATCATAATTTAATATTAACATGTCAAAGAGCTAGGGGGAAACTTAGGCTGTGCACTCCGTCACTCGTGGATAGTAGTTTAGAAGCTGACATTGATTCATGATTAGTTTTAATTATTCTTATAGGGTTTGTTTCATCTTTGGCCTGGTCATTGTACACTATATGAAAAAACAGGATAAAATTATAGAAACGCAAATAAGATATGTTTTATTGTAATTTTACAGTGTATAAGATGTAGGAAATATAATTTTAAAACAACTGGATAAATGTAATTGTAAAATGGCAGCTTTCGAAGTGCATTCGTTTCTGGGTACGTTCGGAAACATTACCTTGAAATAGATACCCAAGTAACACTCCTGAAATCATGATCATTTTCATTGACGAATTAGTAATATACATCTATATTAAACATTTTATATTTTAAGCGGTAGAATAATTGGACTTCTTTCTTCTTTATTATTAGTAATATGGTACTACTGATCTTGTGAAAACATAAAAATAGGTACTTTGTTCCTAAACGCATCTTTGTAATGAAATTTAAGGCATAATCTCATATTAAATGTCAGTCTTTTATTATTGTCATTGTCAAAAATACGACGACGACGACGACGATTCGTGCTCGAGCCATAGCTCGAGCATAGATTTGATATGCAATCACGCAAGTGTGATCGAGACGGCGCTTGAACAGAGATTTCCTTGCCATTTCGGTTATATTGTTCTTCTTCGTTCCCTTTGCCATAACCCACTATGTATCTCGGGTCGGCTTTCCTTGTCTGCCTTCTCCATCAATTTCTATCCCGCGCGGTCGCAGCTTCGATCTAGCTCTCCTTCAAGTCGCTCTGGACTGTCGACAGCCAGGTAGCGGGGGGTCTTCCACAGCATCGCATCGTCGCCTTTCACCTTCTAAGTAATGGGTGCAACTTTGTGGCTTACTCTGATGTGGACGTTACGTACCCAATCTAGCTATGTGACACCAGCCAGTGATCAGCGTAACATGCGCTTTTCGGTCGTGTGCAGTTTTTTGGTTATGTTATTGTTGAATTGAAATTTAATATTACCATATTAGAATAAGACCGATGCTCAGTGGTTGCTCAAGTTAAGATTCTATGCTTAAGTGGTGGTCAGGTGATTAAATATCAAACTACTTGAGGAAAATATTCTATAATACCTACGGATCTTAGAACATCAGTTCCCAAGTTCTCATACTAAGTTTTCTGCGTAAAACTTGCATTGTTATAGTACAAAAAATGTGTAGTATTATGTATACCTTTCCTAAGCGAAACCTTCCGGCTATCACGAGAGCGAAGGTTACGCGCAAGTATAAATTAGACGCCTCTGTTCCTTTCAATTTTACGAGAACAAAAACCTAATCGAAACCTGTAAAGATAATTGCTCGTTTCTTACTAGAATCAGTACTGCTGTGGGAATTAAAGTAAAGCAGTAACAGTATTAGTTCCTTATCTCCCATTTAAATGGTTCTCGTAGACCGAACGTAATTAAAGCGATACATAATCAGAAGTCACGTACATACATATCTATTGATTTTCACCATTAAATCATTATTATTATTATTCCCTTTATTAGCTTAACAAACTTATTATTTTTTTTTTTTTTTGTAAAGACGCTTGTCATCTTAGTCTACCTGCGACCACGAAATGCTGCAAAGCTTTCGAAACGTCAGAGAAACCAATTTAAATAATATACGCGATTTAATCCGGTTAAACTTTGTTTTATTATAATGTGTAGTGATCGCGAAAACCTGAGAAGTTATTATTATTTACATTTTTAAATATTAAATAAATAATAATTATTATTATTATTATTTAAATAAATAATAATAATTATTATTATTATTTATTTACGTTTATTATTACAATTACCTACTCCTTAACGAATTGTGTTGTGTGAAGTGTTTGCCTTAGATTTTATAATGAGTTTTTAGTGTGTAACATAACATAACATAACATCACGCCTGTATTTCCCCGAAGGGGTAGGCAGAGGTGTATAGTACACCCACATTTCGCCAGTTATGTTGTAAGTCCCATGTAATAGGGGGCGAGCCTATTGCCATTAACCGGGCACAAATCCAGACTCCGGGCTGCTACTGAGAATTTCCTAATGAAAAAACCCAATAACACTTTACCCGACCCGGGAATCGGGATTTAGTGTGTAGATGTTTAATTAAAAGATTTAGTTAATTATTGAGAAGGAATTCTTGCTATTTCAAATTTAAATAAATGTTTCGGTTATGTTTGTAAACTCTCTTCAACTAAATTCTCGTTTTCTCGAAACATTTCAAAATAAGTCATACGTGAAAACTAGTTACCAATTAGTCTTTAACTACTCATAAATCAAATTGCATAAGCGTGGATGACGCATCCGACACTTTCTCGCCGCACGCAGCGACCTCTGCACGGCGGGTTGTGAACTATTGCACTGCGGAATATTCTGCGGCCTGTATAGGTACCTTTCACGCTGAGGTTCAACGCACTAATGTTATCTATGACGCCAAGTACGCGAACTAAGTAATTGCAAGGTATTTTATGATAGCTGAGCTGTGAAGTCGTGGAGTTATGCTTTTCCTACACTATTAGCTGGACTGGAACGTTTGCGTAAATGTGTCAGCGTTGTGTGAAATCATGTAGTGCTAAGAATTACACTGCTTTTTTTACAATTGGAGCATATAGTTCACAGATAGAGCTGAAGCGTATTTTTACGATTAACTTGTTCAAACAAAGAAAAATACCAATTAGGTACTCACTTATATTTTCTTTAGAAAGAACTTTTTAATTTCGATTAAATGTACTTAATAATAATTAATTTGTTTTGTTAAAATGTTGCATGACGAAAGCCATAATGGCGATGATTAATACTATTATTTTAATAACACCATTTTGTACCTATATTAGTAAATACATTAAATTGCATTGAATTGAATTGTTACTGAAAACCAATCCTGGAAGTGGAATATAATTGTATCAACAAAAAGTTAACAATAAATCTAAAAGAAACCAACATTTTAACGTCTACATTCGACGGTATAACCTACTTAGCTAATTGTATAGCAATTGCGTAGTAGCAGACTGGCAAAAAGAAATATGCCTGCAATAATCAGACATGTTGACTATTACCAACTTAATTTATTATTTTTAACGCATTTACGCAAGCGAAGCGAAATCTAACGAATTAAATTGTGGAATGAAAAATAGGCTCAAGAGAAGGATTCGAACCTGCGACTCCTGGCTCAGAACGCCAGTGCTTTAGCCACTACGCTACCGTGAACACTGCTCGTGGTATCGAAATTAACCTCCACTTTTTGTACGTCTTTGGGTGACGTCAGCGATATCTTATTAAGAAACAGTGTTTTCCGACTCGACTAACTTTGCAGTTAATTCAAAATCGTATAGATATACCCTTACTAATTATTTATTACCAACTTATTATGTGTTGAATAAGTAGCTGCCTAGCTGTTTATTATTGTTATTGTAGTATGTGACCTAACCACGCAACTGTTGCCGAAAAAAAGCCATAAACGCTTGCGACTTCTTTGATTTGTTATTGTAGCGCTATACCGGTTATTGAAGATCATTGTGGTTATGATCTTCTTGTAGAGATGGCGAGGAAGAAGCTCAGCATCAAGCAGTTATACTTTCACTCCTTGAAATAAGCGAATAGCGGTCATAACAACACCAAGACTGCTTTGAATGGCTTTGAAATTGATGCGATGCGCTAGCACTGAATAAATTGCAGCGAAGCGATAACTTGAATTAAAAATCCATACAGAATTCTACAACAAGCAGGTACCTATACCATGAACTGCAAAAACATTACAAACAAGCGGATTAAGAACTTAAAATAAACCTAAATACGGCACGGTAATTAAACAGAGGTATATGAATTAGTAACGGAAGCCAAGCGTAGCATGTTCGCTTGATTAAGCGTCGCCACCCGTCGGCCCGCGGTGAAAGGTTACAGTGTAAAGTTCACTCGTTATTATCAACTCTCTGTGGTGCTCTGTCGCCTGTGAAATTGTTAACAAACTAGCGCCCACATAGTCCCTGAACACGATTAGTCTTCACGCTCATTAGTAAGACACGACAAGCAGGCGATGATTAGACGGATGACAGGTTCGTTGTTGGTGGATGACAGGGCGCATCAAACATTAAAGTTCCTTAGCCTCGCACATTTTATAAGCGTAATGGGATGCTTCATCATTATCTTCATCTCAGCCGAAACACGTCCACTGCTGGACATAAGCCTCTCCCAAGCATCGCCACTACGACCGAACCTGCGCTTTCCGCATCCAGCGAATTCCCACGACCTTCACCAGGTTGTCGGTCCACCTTGCAATTGCTTTGTAATGGGATGTTTCATCAACTCAGCCTATCGCAGTCCGGTGCTGGACATAGGCTTCTCCCAAGTTGCGACACAACACTCAGTCCTCTGCCTTCCGCATGCAGTAATGGCATGCTTATATTAAAGTAAATTAAAAAGCAGAATCGCTCCCGCTCGTAGTATGTCGATACAAAGTATCCTGTGTTAATAAAGGACATGGTCTATCAGTGTGCCAAATTTCATCCAAATCTGTTCAACCCTTTCAGCGTGATTGCCAGACAAACATCCATATGTTTTCATCTAGACTAATATTATAAAGAGAAAAAAATTGTTTGTTTGTTTGTAATCGATAAACTCTGTAACTACTGAAATTATTTTAATAATTATTTTACCATTAGAAAGCTACTCTATCCAGAAGTAACAAAGCTTAATTTTATTTCAGTACGCGGGCAAAGCCGCGGAAAAAACCGACATACATACATACATATTATCACGCCTGTTTCCCACTATGGATTTCCACCTGCTACGATCCTGACACACCTCTTAAAAAATAAATAAAAAAAAAGCTTAATTTATAATAATTTAGAAGCAGGATTCGTTAGATGTATTTGATTAGCAAAGAAAAAATAGGACAGGACTACTGAATATCGAAAGAAAATGCGTTAACAGTACAGATGAGGCATGTTTATAAGACGTAATCCAACTGTAATTAAGTTAAAAGCTTGTAAAAACAAGAATCCCAGTAACAGTCTATAAACATAGGGTTGCAAAACGTCCCGTATATACGGGACTTACCGTATTTATTTCACCATCGAGTCCTGTATTAATCCCGTTTTCTTCATAATAAGATAATAAGCATAAAGGCTCGAGGCCGGGCGGCGAAAGTATAATCGTCTTCGAAATACGACCAAGCGAAAAAATATAAGCCCGGGAAAAGCAGCTTCCTGTATCATCTTCTTGCGTATATCGAAGTTCAATTGGTTTGAGTATCAATCAATGATTGCTCAAATTTTATTGATTATTTTATTTTATAAGAATAAAACCATTGCTTACTAATTTTTTCATGTTGTTTATTTAGCACATAAACGTTGCGACCAGTTCCTGGCAGTTATGCCAACCCTATATAAGCATCTCAGTAATGTGTTATGCGGGCTTCCGTTCGCATTATCGCTTTAACTAGGCAGAAAAAAAGAGTTGTAGACAACATTTACAACAACGCCTGTAACAAGTTCAGATAACATGCGTTGATATGCTTGCCAGTAAAAACTACACCTGCCCGCTTCTTGTCTAAGCTTCCGTTATACGCTTGAAAATAGTTTGTTTTTCCGTGGACTGGTCTGATGCTACACTACTATAGCAAAGTATTATTTATTTTATTTTCAGCCTATATTGTCCCACTGCAGGGCAAAGGCCTCCCTTTCCTTATTCCACTCTTTCTGGTCAAGTGCAAGTGTGGTCCAGTCTTTTCTATACGAGTCCAGCTCGTCCCGCCATCTTCGCCTGGGTCTGCCGCGATGCCGTTGCACGTTTTTCGGGACCCACTCGGTACAAATTTTTGGCCAAAAATTGCCCGGCATTCGCCAAACGTGTCCGGCCCAGTCCCACTTAAGCTTGGCTTCTTTTTGAGTGACGTTAGCAATCTGTGTTCTGGAGCGCATAGCAAAGTATTAGCTTTAGAATAATATTTATCATTTTAAAAGTCAAATAACTAGATATTCGTAGCGCAAAACCGTGACACATGGAAATGAAGGGGGAGACCTTTGCCCAGAGTTGAACGATACAGGCTAACAGTAACAGTAACTATATATTCGTATAAATTCGAACACACGTTTCTATATACATAGATTTTTTTTAGACAAATTTCTTTACTTTTCCTAGAAAATAATGTTTGTTTGTCATTTGAAATGTAGATGTTATCGCATCTGTTAACATTTATCAACATCTACGTACAAACACACGAACGATGACATGTTCTTGTTCATGTTGCTACTTTATGCTCGAGAACAGAGAATCGATCAGCAATCACTTTCACATGGTATGATCATATTAGCTCACAGATACAATACACCTCGCCCGTTCACTTTCGCCTTTCTTGGTCACGACCAGCCATAGTTCACGAGCGTCACAGCTTAAACTCCTTAGCCACTGGTATTCAAACGATACGGGAAAGTTTCAATTGACCTTTACATAAATTCAATTAAAATGCTTTCAGATTGAACTATACTAATCTCATGTTTTTATAACACAATATTATCGCCCAGAATTTGCAAAATAATTAAATGAATATTTTTGGGACATTTTTACACAACACCATCTAGTCCCAAACTAAGCATAGCTTGTACTATGGGTACTAGACAAGGGATATAATACTTAATACATACTTATAATACTTAAGAAACACCCAGACCAACACAAACACTTATAATTTAAATTGTGGAAAGAAAATCGTAAGATTTCGCTTCGCATGCGTAAATGCGTGAAAAATAATAAAATATTTTTTTGTGTCCCGTCGGAATCGAACCCACGACCTGATCAGCAGTCCGACACTCGAACCACTAGACCACAGACGTCGTTATATGCGGTGATAGCACAGATGACAGCGCAGCGTTTGTTAGCCTCCCGTGCAAGAAGATCAAAGATTAAATCCGGCCAGCACCTCTGAATTATTGAATTCATGTGCGGTTCAGAATTGGGTTACCTAGCGTTTCCGACAACGGACAAGGAAAACATCGTGAGGTAACCTGCATACTTGAGAGTTGAGAGGGCTCCATAATGTTTTCGATGGTGTGTACAGTCCGTCAACTAGCACCAGTCCAGCCTTGTGGACTAAAGCCTCATCAACTACCAACGACCGCAAGACTGCAAGAACAAGACTTTGGGTAATGATATTTAAAAGTATGGATATGTTATACCCTAACAAAACCAACGAATAAAATGTTCCGTACGCAGCGGCAGTACACGTACACATAAACTAGTACAAAGTAAGTAATTTAAGTTAGTTACTTTAAGTTAGTTTCACGTCATAATTGATACACTTTCTGTACACACATGACGGCATTTTTTTTTGGTCACTCATCACGCTCGGCGCCTTGCTTGACGCAAACTAGTAGCAAAACATCCCAATTAGGACGTTTTTGAGTCTTCAGATAGAGCGCGCAGCAACATTTCTGTACTTTTTAAAATATCTTTGAATTTGGGCAACACTGGTATAGCGTTGTCTGAAAGCGGCTTTACCACTGCTCTCACTCAATATTGTTGATCTTTGCCATGTCACACTTGTTAATGGTACAGCAACTAAATTGTAATTATATTCACGGTAATGTGAGGAGAAGTGGGACATTGGTGTCGATTCTCTTGTTCACGAACTAAACTTATTTTAAACTATCGCTCTCTTCTACTAATAGTAGATACAAGAAAGGGATAGCAACCATTTTAGAACTGTCAAATTAGACGGAATTAAAATTTCCATACAAGTTTAGTCGTGATCTCGGAACGTGCCCACTAAAATACAAAGAAATGTAACACGTAAACTAATTTGACAATTCTAAAATGGTTGCCATCCCTTTCTTGTATCTACTTTAAGTAAAAGAGAGCGATAGTTTAAAATAAGTTTAGTTCGTGCACAAGAGAATCGACACCAATGTCTCTATGCGGTATAAACATGCCACTCACTCGGACATTACAGCTCGTTTAGATACTAATTACCACGCAACCTTTAACGACGGTAAAAGTTACTAGAGACTATTTAGAGCCTTCGTACACTGCTGTGGTAATGTTGTTCAAGATTTCTCATAGTTTTACTTGTCTGTTGCTTGTGTTCATATTAGTGATGTTCCGGATATCCGTATCTGTATCCATATCCGCGGATATCCGGGGTAATATTAAGATCTGTATCCGTATCCGCCGTATTTTTGGCGGTTCTTTTACATTAAGTTTACAATAATAAATTTCATTACGTATATGAAATTGTAAAGAAAGTTAGCCATGAAATACTACTAACTTCAAATCTAATTAGTTTTTATTTCTTAAAATCACATATTATAATTTTTTTTTAACTTATAACGGCTCCTGTCGGTCCAAGATCACGCGCACCGGCGCCGACAGAGTACGAAATACTACTAAAGTTGTAGTCCGTATCCGTATCCGCGGATTTTAACACTAATTATCCGTATCCGTATCCGCGGATATACATTTTGAACTATCCGGCGCATCACTAGTTCGTAGTAATTCATGGAGTAGCTTTAAACCAACGATCAACATATAATTCAATGCTTTAAACCGAGTTTCAAAATCTAACTGCCTTAGTATTTCGCAGGTTTGCTGGCGTGTTTAGTAACATGTAGGTACCAGGACTTGAAACCACTTTCATTTCATGCTATCTTCAGTGATCTTTTGATCTGTTGCAAAATTGGTTAGCAGTAACATGAGTCATGCGATTTCCCCCGTAACTCTTGAGAACATACTTTATGTATTGCGATTTATCTGCCTTGAAAATAATTTCAAGTGTGAGTAATTGCATAAAGTCAGCATTAAATGACTGCAAGAATGTTATAACCTGAAAATCTTTGTTACTAAATCAAATCATTCAATAGAATAGTTGTCACTTTTTCTTTTTCTATCGAGTTGACATGAGCTACATAACGATAAATAGCTCATGGCGTGAGACAGATTAGCAGTCAGCAGATTAGCAGGTTGTCATTAAAATTCTTAGAATATCATCATCATCATCATTTATCTGTATCATGTATCTGTCACTTGTGATTTTTTGTGTATATCTTTTATTGGAGGTCCTCAATAATATAAATAAATCAATTTCATTCAATTTCCGAAAGACGTCCACTGCTGGACATAGGCCTCCCCCAAGCATATCCCCATGCCATAATCGCCACGCTTGGCAGGCGGGTTGGCGATCACAGTTGGTTGGTTAAATACTCAGAGAACGCTGCTGCCCATCCTCTGGTGAATACCTTAGTTGCCTTTTACGACACCCATGAGAAGAGATAGGGTGGTGCAATTTTTCATGTCCGGCACCACACGGAACCCTTTCTTAGAATATAGGAGAACTATACTCTAAGGTAAAATGATATTTCATTAGCAATCAGTAGCATAAATAATTTGATGTTTTTTATAAACCACGTTTTTAAAAAGAATGCTAGTTAATATTGCATTTTAATCCAGTCCTGCGCTATGTTTAAAGTTTCAAGTCTAGCTCATCGGGAAGTTAGTTTAAAACCGATTGCAATATTTGTACCGAACAGACAGACATGACTGAAAGCGAATTAATAATATTGTCCTCCCGGCTGAGTTTCGGTGACGGCGGCCAATCTCAATGGAGACCAGCCATTTTTTTTTTTTTTTTTTTTTTTTTTTTCGACTGGATTCTCGCAGGTGGAACCGAAGTACCATTTCTGCTTAACCGGGCTAAGTTGGCGGAGAGTCTCATGTGGGACTCCATATGCCGAAGGTTTTTTCCCTAAATACTAACAAACTAAAGACGCGGTTTGAATACCGCAAGCGGGCGTCCCCCAAGGGGGGGGGGGAGACCAGCCATCTGCGCAGGACATGTTATAGTGCAAAAGTGTGTGCGCAAACACAAGTGCACTCTCTATTCCCTCACTCTCATAATCCGATGGGACGGTAATTCGACACGACCGGAGAGAGATCAGGCGCAGGACCGACGGCTTTAAGTGCTCTCCGAGGCACGAAGGGGTCTCGGTGTGTAACGAAACGGTCACCCATCCACAGACTGACCGCGGCTAGTGCAGCTTAACCTTGCAGATCGTACAATCCACACGCTTGCTACTTAGCCACGAGCCACTTAAGCGAGTTAATAAAAACGTGATAAAATAAGAAAGTTTATTTGCTTGAAATGAGTTACATACAAGTAGGAAGTTCACTCTTATCGTTTTAAACCGATTGGTAAGTTTATTGATGTGAACAAGAAGTATCCAAGCCTTTTAGTATAATCAAAATAAAATGAGGTTAAGAAAAAACGTGGGCGTAGCTGCTTGTAAAAGCTCATTTGTAAGCAGATTATTATCATATTTTTCTTAAATTGGTGCTGACAGTAAAGTCTCACTTTGCATAATTATGAGTTCAGTTGCATTTTATCGTATTCCAACTTAGATTTAAATCGTAGAGTAGGTACTGCAATGCTAATATACCTCGTCTGAATAAAACCAATATTTCAAACAACTTCCTGAATCGGAATACAAGTGTTCACACCACTTTCTAGCTGTCATCATTACTCAAACTGTCATTTACAACTCATTTTATTGCTATTCATACAATATTTCAACAATAGCTAACGAGACTTGATGAAGTAAAAGTTGCAAATGCATGCTAATGCCCCATTGTTACTTTCTACCGAGTTGTAATAACGTACCTATCGCAGACATGAAATGTGATTGGAGGTCGAAACAGTAATGGGTCTCGACTGTGAACGGAAAGCGCCAAGATGATTGTTTCAATATTTGCTCTCTTTCATAGGTTGTCGTACAAAGTACATACTTTTTGTGTAGAGTACTTCACGAAGACATTAGTGTAACTGCGCATTAGACACAATTTGTGTATGGACGTTAATGTTCTTTATAATGTATCGTTTAGTACTACTGCGCTAGTTTTCAGTTTCAACCGCTGTACTTAATTCCTTAAGTTGGTCATGGTTTTATTGCATTTTTATGTGTCACTAGAAGTGGCCTTGTGGCTTCGCTCGCGTAAAGTTTTAACATACCCCGTATAATATATCCCCTCGTAGTTTTAAAAATAAATAAATAGTGAAATACATATTTCTCTTTAATGTTTTTTAATTTATGTCACATGAATTGACATAAATAAAAAAAAATTAAAGATAATGAGGTGAGATAATGAGGTGTTAATGTTTCTGTTGTTAAACATTAACACCCTCTTTTTGCCAAAAATACGTAATTTGCACATTCATTTTCGAGTTTCGACTCAACCAAGACAAGACACGCAATAATACACAAACTTTTTCACCCTATTTGCAACCTCTTCTAGAGATAGTATTAAAAAAAGAAAAATATGTGTTTCGTTTATTTACTTTAAAGATTATTTTTCTCAGGATTTTAGTGAATCGATCCAGGAGAAGAGATATTCTATAAAAACTCCAACGATCTATTTCAATTAGGTTAGGATTTTCTAAAAATCATTTTTTAGTTGGTGCTATACTTCGATCAACAATAGTACCTACATTATTAATCTATACGTATACGTACGTACGTTGTTTTATTGCTATACGTTACAAAAAGAACCTACTATCCACATGTTTCTAGCTTCAGTTTTGGCTCTGCGGCTTTGATCAATAATAGTACCTCTGCGGTGATGAATCAGTCAGGCAGGACATCAATGTCTCTGTATAAATATAAATAACTGTTCTTTTGCGTTTTAAATGTTGTAACCCAATTTTCATAAAGATTTAATTTTCATACTTTGCACTACTTAGTTATATTTAAAATAAAGTTAACATAAAACGACGATATTATAGTAACCAATACGCCAGACGCAACACTTGAGTTGGATAATCGATGATATCTCTCAAAATGAGCATACGATACGACCAAGATGTTTAATTTAAAATGTGCAGCGATATGCAAATAAGAGTATACAAATTGAATGGATGATTTCAACGTGGACATATTGGCCACCAGATAACGCGAGGCATGCAGGCGATATTTGGTCGACGGCTGTTCACCGTGGCGTGTGTGATAGCGATCTGACTGAACGATCGAGCAATTGCCTTGTTTGTCGTACCGGCGACGTAGCAGATACTGCGGTATGCTGATACCAGTATTGGAGGCGGCAATTTGTTGGTGACGATTTATTGTATGCACACCTGCACCACCTGACGGCTCCTGGCAATTATAACCAATACCATGATAACAACTCCGCCATCTGTCACTAAATATATGAGGACCGTTCGCGGATCCAACCGGCAATATTATCCACGATTTATGTTTTTCGCAACGCCTTTTCTTCGTTTTGTCCATCGTTAACCTCATTATTATAATGAAGGTCTTCCAATTTCATAATCTTAATCGTTTTCGGCGGTATGATACTTCAGCAATTTAATGTAAAGCTCAGGTAAAGTCCAAAAATTATTTTCACATATGCTAATCCTTAAATAACTTGTCCATAACTGTTATTTAAATCCTTTTACGAATAGGAAGATAAGAATTCGCTCATGCGTACTTGCACGTGAATGTATGCAGTTCTAAATGTTCGTCGTTTGTAAATGTTCAGAATATTAGTCACCAAGCAAATGGTAGATGGATAGATTCCTAACTCTGGGGAGGTCCGGTGCAGTGGGTAATACACAGTCGGGCGTACCATCGTAGCTGGAATGACATGACTGAGCCGTTTTAGATCTGGCCCTACGGACAAGGATACATTGACGTTGCCATTTGTGACATTTTGATGGTAGATTATTCTGTTTACATATGAACGTCAAAAGCCACCTTCTAGAAACCTGTGTGTATTTGTTCGACTTATCCTATGCGTACATCTTAAGTACGCACCGTTTCGGTCATGACTCCATTCTGTATTGTTTCTACGAAAGGAATAGCAAATGAAGCGTTCACAACGGACAGATCACTTCAACAGATGAAATATTATCTTGAAGCTTTAACAAAGTAACTTTTCACTTCACCAACACCATTAGTTGTATTTGGTAATCAATCAACATAATGTTCACCTATTAGTTAGTGGGTTCGTTCACCTCGCCTTTCAAGGTCCAAGCGTGCATTATTGTAGCGTCGGTGGCGACCCACACACTATGCACATTTCCAAGTACGATGCACTAGGTTGGAGGAATGAGAGCGCGTGATACGAATACACTAGCGATTATCTTTACAGTGTAGATTTTATCAGTACGTAAAAACCTTCGAGAATCGTGCCACGCCCTCGTGAAATGGTGCGGACAAATTGAATTTTCCCGTAACAAGGCCGTGTAATCACTTTTGTAACAAAGTATTCACAGAGGACTATCAAACTATAATAAAGAGCGGAAATTCCAGGCCGGTACAGATTGTTTTTGACATAGAACTTTGTTCATCTAATACAGATACTATAGTAATCCAATAATGAGACATTGATCCCCAGTAGATGTAATAATTCCCTTCTGCTAACTGATAAAAGTTGCAGGCGCTGTTGGTTAGTGTACAATTTAGTTAACAATCATTGTGTTGTAAGATTGTCTAGTTGACAGGAGTCCATTAGTGACAGAGGTGTAGCGCGGTGATTTACGACAGTCATCGCCCTCCTTGATGGCTCCCTGTATCTCTAAATGAAACATTCGTACGGTAGCCGGTAGCCACTTACAGCTAACATTTATCTGATGGTGATTTGAATTCTCAGGTGGATGAAACGACCACAGAAATTATTTTGAATGTTTTCTTCTTTTAATGTGGCTTCATAAGAGCCTAGTGTCACGCAATAGTTTTCATTTTAAATATAGGTTTATTTGTCGCGCTGTATTTTTCCGAGTCATTAAATCTTGTGAGATATTCATAAAGACTCCACGTGGTCATGCGCGCGCGCTGCTTTTTTGCTCGGTAGCACATCGTTCGTCATTACGCGTTTATTATCTGTTTGGCCTTGGCCGTGAACGGTCGCGCAGGAGGACACACTTGCGCGTGGGCAAATACGGTGGCTGGTTACACAGCATAGTACCGCAGAATTTTGAATCAACACTGCAAAAAAGCTTATTGTGTCTATGTCACGAAATGTTTTACCTACTTCACATGGCGCAAAAAAGTACCTATATTAAATTAAAATACCACATCTTTAGATGTAGTTATAATAATAAACATATTTAAATATAAATACGTACGCGTGTTTCTTTTTTATGTTTTAATATGGCTATTCGAAGAAATTAATTTAGCATTAGAATAACGTCTAGGATAATGAATAACAAAAATAAGTCGTTGTCAGTACCTCCTGCTGTGCATGTTTCAGCTAAATGATTGCTGCGTCTATAATCATAAACAATAACGTCATGCATTTAATGATTGATGTGGAGGCAAATACTAAAAAAAAATATAAGTAATGAAAAAAGTTATTCAAAACCAACCTCAGTGTTCAAAACGAAAATATTTTCAAGTTTTGCAACACACTTTACTGCTCTATCGAAAGCTATTAAAACAAAAGATAGGCGCTTCACAGTCGGGTCCAACGGGGTTCATTTGGGTCAATTGCAGCAATCGGTAGGTAGGTCGTGAGGTCCGCCCACTGTCGGCGTGCGCCATTCCACCTATTCGACGATAGCACATCCGCTGGCGTGCTCATAAACACACATTTGCTTACCTACTCCTTCAATTGCGTAACTCGCCTGTTCACCCCCACGTGCAATTATTTACAACATGTGTGCAGTAAACATCTATTTGCTACACGCACTGCAGTATACGCCCTTTGAGTTACCTAATTTGTACTCGTACCGAGGAAATAAAATGAAATGAAATTATTTATTCTGCAAATTGGATGTTATAATCCATTTTACAAATCATTTCTTTTAAAAAGAAGATGACCTTGGCATTTCCTATGTGAAGAAGGTGAGAATAAACGCCGAAACAAACTCACTCCAGGTAATAATTTCTTAGGTTTTCGCGATCACTACACATTATAATAAAACAAAGTTTAACCGGATTAAATCGCGTATATTATTTTAATTGGTTTTCCTGACGGTTCGAAAGCTTTGCAGCATTTCGTGGTCGCGGGTAGACTAAGATAGACCAAGCGTCTTTACAGATATTTCTAAAAAAATATTTTAATCTACCGTTCAATATTATTAACTCAAGGTAGTTGATCTTCGTAAGGTAACTCCATTTCCTCACATTAACTTCCTTCCTTTCTAAATGTCGTGTTATTATGGATTTTAACTCCATCCAATGGTTAGTTAACTACATCGTGCGCTTTTCGCGAAAATATTTATTTTACAATGCTTTGTGATAAAATCACCGTCTGAGGTCATCGCACCGATCTTTAAAACGACACAAGATTCACGTGAAAATTTGACGTGGGATGACTTTCCGGAATTAGCTTGTCATTATTTTAGCTCAGTGTTTTTCCTTATCTATGAAACGCCAAGAATTGTTGCTTAGTGTATTACGTTACAAACACGTATTCTAAGCGATTCCTACCTGACAACGATCCATGAACATAATCGTAAAGTCACTTGATGAAAGCTTTGCCTGAACATACCCAAGCTCTCAACAAAATCAATAGACGATTCCAATGTAATTCTCGTCCAGCAAGAGTAGCTCTTTATTTTATATCACTTTATTTGTTTTGTACCCTCGCCTAAAAGAAAAAAACATGTAACGTAAATCGTAAAGCTATGCATTAGGTCCATTTACAGGAGAATTTGTCCTGCATAAAATGTCGTACACGCCTATTGAATGCACAAAACATATCATTCATTAATGTCACATTACAAAAATGGATAAATGCAACAGCATCATATAAATGTCCAGAGTGACAGCACTTACCGGATTTGTGGAGTCAGATCACGCAGGCGACATGATATGCCCGAGGACTGTATTCTATATTTTCGCTTATAAAATAATAGCGAGAGACAATGCCAATGAGTAAACGGTTCGGTCACGTATGTGCTTAAGAGGCCCTTTATTTCAAGCGTGCGCGAAATGTTGAAAATCATTTCGAACAATTTTTTTATAACTAAATATTTTATGAATTTTTTCGCAACAAAAGAAATAGGCTTTAATATAATATTTGCTCTAGAGTGTGATACAACAGTCCCTGTACCGGTTTTTGCTTGATCGGCTCCCCGGCGTCTAGCGAAGATACGATAGTCAATGGACTGAAAATATTTTGCATGGAATTGATTAACCCCGTGGCCTCGGCGCGTTTGATACTCCGATATTTTTATTATAACTTTTATGTAATATATTTTATTTACTTGGAATTTTATTCGCATGCTTACTCATATCTTTTTACAACATGGTCATATACCCCGCTAAGTTTGTAAGGTTTTCAACCTGGTTTGTACTCGTGGTTGTATTTCAAAAATAACTTCGCCATATACGGCGGTCCGTGACCCACGCGGGTAGATTTCATATTCTAAACTGCTGATATGACAGATAGTTGTTATGCTAATATTCAATCAGATAAAATGCTCCTGTTTTGCAAATGTCAAGTCGTATGATACGAGGGGCGTTCTCACGGTAGCTCTCGAGAGAAGAACAGAGAAAGCCTTATCTCATGTATCGGAGCGCGAACAATGTGAAGAGCGTGTCGATGCTTATCACAGCCAGCCTATCTAGTGGCTGCAGTGCATTCGACTTTCACTCACCGCCGCCGCTACGCTGCCGTGTCGCTCCTAACACCACTTTGTGCCCGTCTTGTCTTGTTAGTGGTGTCGGAAATTGTGACGAGGTGAGGAGAATCGATGACTTCTCGTGAAAGTTGTTTCAGCACGAATCTTTGTTTTTTTTTTGTTCCTAACTCGTGAGTCTCACGCAACTCGAGATACAACATTGTTTACCTCAAAATATGTAAAGTGCGTCACTCCAGCGGCAGACGGAACAACTTTTTTACCGTTTAATATTCAATAACACATCCATAAACGTCCATTGTGTCGGTATGGATTATGGGTGTTGGGGGACGCCGCCAGTTGCGTCGGTCGCGCATGTTAAAGTGAGCCTGTCGTGATTTAGTGCAGGGCCGCGGCTCGTACGCAGCCCACGGGCCTAATTACAAAGTGTAATGAGGCGACGACGACGCCCGCGCTTGCCTCCGCCTGCAACTCCACTCTGACGCCGCCCGACAGACAATAACTAACTTATTGAGGTGACAATACCGCTTCACACTTTTCCTAGTTAAACGCAATTCTTTTTCATACGACCATAATACTTTAAGAAGAAATTAAATGCCGTGCATAAAAGTTTTTTATTATAATAAAGATACTTGAAAACAGCAGAGGCTCATTAAAACTGCAGTAAAGAAGGAGCCGTGTTTCATTTAAGGGTCAAGGATTAAACAGCATCTTATAAACAACGCAATTCAATGTAAACATAAAATGCCGCTCCTAAAAAGATTTTTTTTGAAGAATGGAAAATTAAAAAGGAAGAAGGTAAAATCAGCTATCTACAACGTTACTTTTAGTTACCAAATTATAGGTACAGGCATGCCGGTTAGCATATACACATGAAAGTAGCTGGCACGTGCAAGGAACTTGTATGCAAGCGTGCAAGTAACAGGCATGTGTATCAGCATCTTTACGTTGTATGTTATATACAGATAGGAAGACGGTTCTTAGCCACATTTGGCTAAGAACCTATTTAACATCCTTATCTTATCGAAAATCAAATCGAAAACATCAAGTTATAAGATCACGAAGCCCATGTTCGAATTAATATTTTCATTACAACATTCAATAGATGGTTATCTGAGCATCAAAATCGAGCACAGTGTTATGCAGGTAACCCATTACATAATTACAGAGCGACGAGCGTTTTCATATTATGATTTACGCACGAGTGGCCGTGGTCCGTTGCCACGGCTAAACTTTGACAAAAACACTCCGCAATACCATTCCACTTAATTTCGCATTCGAATGTTCAACTAATCTCAAATGATTTAGTTTCGCCAGCCGTTCCTCAAGCATATTTTTTCTTATATGGTAATCAAGTCTTTAACAAACACGCTGGGAACAAACACAAATTGTCATCAATATTCCACTGAACATCCATCAAAAACAAAGTAAGATAACTATCGCTCGTCTAAGAACAATTTGAGCGAGCTTAGTTCATACATCAAGTTATGTAGATCGCCATTTTTTTCGTGACCAAGTGTCGTCACTTCGTAAGTGATGGACATACAAAATTATGTTCTATTAATCTCCTCCATTGAACGGTATGAAATACTTCGATCATCTGGACAAGTTACATTTTTACGTGACAAGTCCCGACGGCCGATAATCAATTTATTTCAACAGTATCAGTATGTTAATGAAATTACTGAACTGGTTCCAGTGACAGCTTTAGTTTTTAATTTAGATGAAAAATTAATATGTTAAATAGTTGCATGCCGTAAGGTAGAATTTACGGGGACTTGTTATTTATTGTGTTTCCATCCATTTGTTATTGTGATTTCATGAACGCAAAATAAAGATGATTTGATTTATTTGAAGTCCAGGATTATGATAATTTTAATATTTATGACAATATTGCCGCATATTGCGTTTTATAATTTAATTTATTAAAATATAATTGCCTAATCAATAATTCCATCTATCGGGGTTCTGTGCCGCCTCCAGCTGTCTAGGAAGACATCCTACTCGTCTCTCCATCTCCTGCGTGATCTGCCGCGAACCTGTATCGCTGTCTCAGGGCTCCAGTCCTGTGTTATACGGTCCCACAGCTCATTTGGCATGCGGCAGATGTGTCCTGCCCAGTCCCACTTCAGTTGGGTGACCTTCTGACCCACGTCAACAATTTCCGTTTTTCGAACATGGTCTATTAATTTAACACCAAGTATACTGCGCTCCATGGCCCTTTGGCAAACCTTGAGTTTGAACTTCTAGGTGTTGGTCAAAGACCAACAAAGAGAACTTCTGGGTGTTGATCAAAAATGGAAGGAATTGAGGGAGACCTTTGCCCAGCAGAGGGACAGTACAGGCTACCAAAAGAATAAAAAATTGAAAAGTTTGAATGCCGTAAGGTAGAATGTACTGGGATTTGTTATGTGTTTCCATCTTATGTTTTACCTATATTGAACGCAAATAAAGAGGTTTTTTTTATCGTGTTAGTGCTATTTCCCACAATATTTTGATCTCATCATGAAGTTCCGTTGTTTGTTCGTATAGATTTCAGAGACATCTTTTATTTTCATATATTTTTCCGAGGCGAATCATTAAGTTTTTGCTCGGAGTCGTATTTGCAAATGCGGTTCCGATACCGTTGTGGTAAAGACCACCGCACGCTTGTTGATTTTTCGCTCGAATTGATTTGTTTGTTTTGTTTCGTTGCGTATACTGAACAGAACAATAGAACAAGTTTTTAGGTGTCTTTGTTTGTACAGAAATGTAGATAGAAGATGCTAACCAATGATACAAATGAAGTGGGAACTTTTTGTTGACTCCCTCAAAATATGAGAATTGTTATGATACTTTCCACTACTGTTGATAGCTTCCAGTAATGAATATACATGCACGATTTACAATTTAAAATGATTTCGCCAACTTTTTGCGAATTGAATATACAAATGATTTATTTCATTCACAATCCGTTCCAGATCCGTTTTATTTTTTGCAAATCAAAATTGAATATCGACTACGCTGCAAGACATCTCCTTGTTCTCAAAAATACATAGTAACTTAGTCTATTTTTTATTTGTTTCAGTTTCTGCCACTCTACCGCCACAGAGGCCTTGGATACCATTGACCCGACCGAACAGGACTCGTCCTACTTGTAAGTACCCCACAATAAGTTTCCCAAAACAAATATTGACAATAACAACATGTGTGTGCAGTTACTGCTTGTTAAAACATTAATTTAAACGATACCATCATATTCGTGCCTTTTTATTCGTCGTAGTAATACGATTCATACTTCGTAGCCAAGAACGGCGCAATATTATTTAATAGCGATAACAAAAAGCTTAGCAACAAGTTCGTCATTAATAAAGTGTCATAGTGGCACGTATGGGCGCGGCGCACGCAGCCCGTCTCATAAATAATCAACCAGAGACCGCCCTACCATTGCAACGGTAATGTTTCCACCCGTGGGAGACTCCAGGGATACTAGTTTAGGTCCTGGTTCGGTCCTGACTTGTAGTCTTTCATCCAATACCGTTACGTGGTTAACGTTGTATGACATTTGAATAATTCCAAGAGATGGAGCTTCCTCGTTCTGCGATACATTTATCTTACTACTAGCAGTACTCTTGCGGCTTTGACCGCGTGAAAAGTTTTAACATGCCCCGTATAGTGTTACCCGTCGTACCTAGTTTTGGAAAAAGAAAAATACGTATTTCTTTACTATTTAAATTGAAGAGTATTTGTGTCTACTGTAACACCCCTTTTTACAACTTTTTAAGAATTGATAACCCTATTGCACCCTCTTTTAGGAGTAATTTTGGAACAAGAAAAGATAAATGTTTCATTATATACGTTAAAGATTATTTTTCCCAAGTTTTGAGTAAATCGATCCAGAAGAAAAGATTTTTCATACGAACTCTAACACCCACCCTATTTTCTTAGGGGTTAAAATTTCCAAAAATTCTTCCTTATACAAAAGGAACCTACTGTCCAAATTTCATGTTTCTAACTTCAAGTATAGAAGATTTCACTAATCACGTTACGCACCCGTCTTTCTCTATAGCTGTAGAAATGTCCTATCTTAGTAATGTTATCTCTAGTAATATCTAGATAATAAATTGAGTATTTTAATAAGACCATAAATTGCCACGAATACACGTCCCTATAAAAAACTCAAAGTGAACCCACTATATTATTAACATCTATTACTACTTGTTCAACAGCATTAACTATGTGCTAAGCAAGATGCAATGTGATTACATCAAGACAATCTGTCGAGAAACGAGATAACCACTGGACCTATTAAATTTATAACGAAAAGCTGTACTCAATGTAAGGGCTAAGATTTTCTTACGTTTCCCGGCACAGAACTTTATTAACTTCTCTGAAATTTATTTAAGCATAGAGTAGTAACTAACAACTAATCGTGAAACGTATGCCGTCGGAGCTTAGATCCCGTCACGCGTTCCTGGCCGGCACTCATGCCGCTTCCCGACACACGAGCGATGCGCGTACCCAATTTACATAAATCAAAGCGGACGCTCGAGCTTGGCAGGCGCTCGAAGACCTTACACCTATTGGCAAATAATTAATATCGTTGGACATACAACATTGCTGATTTGTTAAATTACTCGCAACAACTGTGTGGACGTTTGCATTGCGTAAATCGGGTCAGCCATCCGTAGAGCTGGACACTTATACAACGACATTATGCGTTCGACCTTCTTGTTACATGACGGTTACCTACTGTAATACTTCACATTTACTTAGGAATCAATCGACCGTAAATAGGAAGCGATCTACAATACACCTAGAAACCGATTCAGTCGATCGCGCTTAGTCGCTCTCATGGTCAGATCGCACGGGAAGAGAGGAAATGCCCTTCGTCTCGCCATTCGCGGATGAACAATGCACAATGAGAGACATTGGCTGCGACCTCCGCGCATCCGTGAACCCGCGGATCCTGCAAAATTTATATAAAACTGGATAACTTACTCTATTCAGACAGTGAATAAATCACATGGAGACGTAAACAAGCCTGGCAGACGACAGAGCCGACAAACCTTGAGACTCCTCCGTTCTCATAAATGCGACGTATAAAAATCAATTGATGGCTGCTGGGTATATATTGCTCCAAGATTGGGAGACAAAATTTATTCCAATGTTACTTGTGTTTACAATCTGGACAACCATGTACTGTAAACTGCCCTAACTTGGCCCACAAGCCCTACTTTGCCTAGTTATTCTTTGAGTAAACTATAATAGCTATGATTTCCGTACTTGGGGAGCTTTAAAAACTATGACAACGCTAACATTTGGTGCAGTTATAAAGTGTTAGTGCGTGTAAAAATTAAGTTATTGCCTTAGGCAAAGTAGGGCTTGTGGGCAAAGTGAGGGCATTTTACGGTATGAGTCAAACTATTATGAGAATACATTCAACCGTCGTGTTTTATACTCTTGTTTTCTTAAACGCTAAATAGGTGACCTTTCTATGTCAGTTTATGTAAAAATTCATGAAACAATAGACGTTTACAACACTTGAATAAATATTTCCTATGTCTGTCGTGATACAAAATGCCCACGTAATGGCATCGCCAATAAACAGACGGCTGTGCGCCTCCCCCCATTATATTCAGATGAGACGCGATAACACCCAACTGGTTTATTTCTTTTTATATTGCTAACATAAACACCGGAGTGAGATGTTCTGATCGACACAATCTTGCAACGTAATAACTGTTCACACCATCTCCATGTTCTTAAATCATGCTCGTTTCGCTAGCTAGCAGTTACCCCTACTTATTTGATTAATGTGTGTTCATGGTTTAGCGAATGTATATTTTGCTCTCCACACCTGTCAGCTATTCTAAGAGAAATCTGACTCTCCACACACTCGTTTTGATGCATGGTGTCTATATCAACTCTGAGACCTCCATGCAATTTGTTATTTTCACTAGGATAAAGTTCGAGAATGTTCTAAACAACGATATCAGTCATTGCAGTAAATTGAACTAATTAATGATGTAATTCATTGTAAAGCAATCAGTT
Organism: Asteroscopus sphinx; assembly: GCA_949699075.1. Taxonomy (NCBI): domain Eukaryota; kingdom Metazoa; phylum Arthropoda; class Insecta; order Lepidoptera; family Noctuidae; genus Asteroscopus; species Asteroscopus sphinx. The sequence goes on from OX453013.1 coordinate 23,780,423, forward strand.
ATAATTATAGTTCTGATTTGCTTTGTTTGTTGCCTTCTATTGTCATACAGATAATTAGTGAACAGAAAATGATTTAATAATTAAACTTGAATTAACATTGGAACCTGTATCATTGTCTTAACTGCCTGGCGGTTTGGGTTTCTATTGCCTATTTGAATAGTCCTGAAGGGTAGTATATGTGGCCGCTCCATTCGGCCAACCGCATCGCAAGAGCTGCTACTTAACTTTCGAGACCTAATATAACCATGACCACTCTGCCAAGAGTGAACGACTAAGAAGGGAAGAGACTGGTAGTAGTATTGTGCGTCGGATCGTTGAGCTCCCTAAAAAACCTATGGTTAAGCTACACGATGGTTGATGCATGCGTGCCATTAGTCGGGACAGGTGCACTCAAATCGACCTGGCACTTTCTTCATAAGGCCAGTGGGCCAATCACGTAACTAAAGAAGTATAATTGCAGTTCAGTTACAGTTAAGTTTCAATCAAAACAATGCTTTTCGTATTCTCTTATCTACAGCAATCGCTGTCAGAAACGAACTGCAGCGTCACTGCAACTTGATCGGCGCGTCATAAAGTTACGTGAATTAGAGCACTGTTCAAGTTGTTTGCCCTGCATTGTCCTCACACGGAGCTTTAAAAGACACTATGATACCTGAGTTTGTTTCGGTATTTCTTCTCAGACGAAGTCATATGACGACTTCTGCGGTCTAGTGGTTCGAGTGTCGGACTGCTGTTAACGAGGTCGTGGGTTCGATTCCCACAGGACACAAATATTTGTGTGATGAACACAGATGAACATAAGTGTTTGTGTTGGTCTGGGTGTTGCTTATGTATTATTAGTATGTATTTACAAAAAAAAATGTATATAAGTATTATATCCATTGTCTAGTACCCATAGCACAAGCTCTGCTTAGTTTGGGACTAGATGGTGTTGTGTAAAAATGTCCCAAAGATATTTATTTATTATTATTATTTATATAGAAAATGCCGAAGCCATCTAGTTTTTAAAATAACAGACTTGTAAAAGTGATTTTAACATCCAGTTGAAATAAGAAATTATTCGAATTTGAATTATCAAATTACATAACTTTAATCATCAGGAAATATATGTATACCTTTGTAGAAAATCACCACAACAGCAGGACGCTCCCATGCTGTCGACGCCATATGTTGATACCTCCATGATCGACATAACAATTCGACGCAGTTGTGCACTTACATATGCAAATTACTGTGTACTCAATTGCAATGAGTCATCTGCTTATATTCATAATTTCGCTGCATAGCAATTACTCTTCCGTAGTTTATTTCATACGCCTTTGATCCAGTACTTAATTACAATTAAAACTTAACCATCAATTTGTGCTTCTATTGGATGAAGTTAATTTAGAATTCAAGCGAAATCGCATGATTCGCTCCCATTAGCTGAAACCTGAAGGTGAAATCTATAGAGCAATGCGGTCGGCAACAAGTACCGATGTTACGTCTCAACTCCCACTAACAACATCTTGTTAGCACCTATTGAGACTTCTTACGTCATATTGTCGATCACACTGGGCTCTGACCGAACGTGATCTAATGAGTTCTTTACAACGCCAATCCAAATGGAAATCTTCGCATACTTAAATCGATTTTAATGAGCTGTGTTCACTACGCAAAAAAGGCATGTCTTGATCTTGCACGAATCGTATTGATATTAGAAAACATTACGCGAGTGTGACCATACCCGACCACACTAGCGGTAACCATTGCCTCCAAATATTTGACTGCTGGACGCCGATTACAATAATGTGTGATATATTTCTTCGTGTAGGCATTGACGCGCAATATGAGAAACATAACGCAGCTCAGGATAAACGTGTAAAGCGGAGTGTTGTGGTTCTACATGAGCGTTGCAAATACCAGGCGGGAGTCGCGGGTCGTCGTGACATGCCTTACTAGTCGGCCGACTTCCGTCGCCACGCCTTTTCCTTTTTACTTTTATATTTTTACTTCACGCACTAGTAAGTTTACTTTACAATATACATACATGACATCTTTGATATGCCCATTGCCCACGCTTCGACGCTGAAACCATAACGTACAGTGCACAATGGTCGTAGCTATCAGGAATATTGTAACCACACGCAGTTAGTGTCACCGTCTCCCATTGTTTGTGCTTCGTACACGTACTATTTCATCATCGTCGTCGATTTATTTGAAATGAAGACACGCGTCCACATGTTCGACAACATTACCATTTATGATTGTGTTGGTGTGGAGCTTTCGTTTCGCCCGTAGTTCCTTAAACAACGAGCGATTATCGATGCGTGTATTGTTTCGCGACATTTGGCATGTGCGCCGCGTCTCGCGCGCTCGCATCGGGCATACAATGGACGTATTTGAAGCACGTGCTGCGGCCGTATTGATCGTCACCGAGTGTCGCCTGGTGACTTTGACTTTGTGTCGATTAGCATGAGCGTAAGCGCACCGCGCGATCGTTATCAATTTGTCCAGACTACGGCTCTGCGGCCGATCTCCACGCATTGTCTTGTCCTTCGAGCTGTCTTGTGCCCGTCAGTGCTGCTTTGTCTTACAACCTCCATTCCCGGTTCTTTGTCCGGTGATTGACTGAAACCGGCTCGATTAAATCCAGATAATTGCATCGCCAAGGTCTTCCACGAAGTTGACATTTAGACGCGCGGCCCTCATCGTCCAGTGCAGCGCGCCTTTTCATTCGCGTAATGAGACGGGTGCGAGCGCGCCGCGTCCGCATACATCTGAGATAATGGTGTGGAGCGTGAGAGAGCACGGTCGTGCCACCTTAGTTAACGTAATAAGTGGATACGTTGAAATGAATCCGTCGCTGTTAGCTCGCGGAACGCTTATGATACCCAATTTCCTTTTTCCAACCAGTATGAATGAGAACGTTTCCGTTTTGCATAAATGTCTCCATTGTGTTGATTGTACTCGTAGCTTCACATATAAATGAGAGTTCAACATTTAATTTGAGGTACGTCTCAGATCAAGAAACATTGCTAAAATCGCACTTGAACTAAAACTGTTGACTATTTTCAATCTGCGCGTGCGTACCAAACAAAAAGCGTGAAGAATAATCGAGTGTGGTCGGAGCATCGTCCGCGACGGCCGCCCGTGAGATATGATTAGAAAAAGCAAAGGCATTGTGTCGCGTGCCCGCCGCATGTGGAGCGTAATGCGAGTCTCATTTTAATTGGAACATTTTTTATCTGTCACGCGAGTTGTCCCGACACTGGTAACAAAGTGTCGGAGCCATCTAATTGGCGGTGATGCTCACCGAACATGGTGTCGTGAGATATAAACGACGCGGCGACACCGATGTTGAAAGAATTACAACTTATTCAGAAGTGTCTTCACGTTTGCGTGTTTATGTTGTGGTTCTGCCGTCCCTAATCATCATCAGTGACGCTAGAAGAGAGTGAACGATGTTGGTGTCCAAAAAATTAAGTGATTCGTTAATTCAAAGAGAAATCATGATCTTTGATTTCTAGTTCAGCTACATTCCTTCCCCTTAATACATTTTGGGGTACCTAAGACCTAGAGCAACTGGTTTCTAATCTCAAAATCTTTAAAAAAAATGTTTTCCAAAATGGAATAGAACGCACGCTGCTCAGCAACTTCATCTCTATTAAGCTTCTCACAAAGTCCATAGAAAGATAAAACCATTGACACAGCAACAGATGGGGTGCATGTCTACTCTTAGCAAATCTCTGGACCACACAGCACGATTTATTTATATTTCAGCTTAAAAATAAATGCTCTGTTTACTGTTTGCAGGTATATTCACAGTGATGTGTTACAACGTGCTATGTGACAAGTACGCGACGCGACAGATGTACGGCTACTGCCCGAGCTGGGCGCTCGAGTGGGACTACCGGAAGAAGGGTATCCTAGACGAGATTAGACATTACTCCGCGGACATCATCAGCTTGCAGGCTAGTTTACTGTTCATTATTAAACCACTCTTTACAGAATAAATATCATACAGTTCCCGTCTTACACCAAGGCTTAGAGCCAACACCCCTTACGGCCAAAATTAATATCCAATCTATCCACGTTTTGCCCTACTAGAGATAGGAATTTGACATAAGCTACATACAAAATATGTAAAATTTCTATCTCTAGTAGGGCAAATCGCGGGTAGATTGGATATCAATTTTGGCCGTTATACTATTCCTGCTGGAATCTAATAGGCCCGATTTGATACATTTTAAACATTTTGTGTAATAATGTCGATTATATGGACGTTGGTTTTTTTATACCGAGATAATTTTAACCAGTATCAAACTACACTGATGTAAAAGCGGCAAAAATAATAATCTTGGAACCGCTGGAAAACAAATTTGGTCCTCTAGGTCTTTAAAACTACCTTTAATAACATATTACAATAAATATAATTATGATTTATTATAAAGTGCTAGTTTCTATGATATCTATCTAAATATATTTAACTTACCTGCGACCTGGTGAAGGTCGCGGGAATCCGCTGGATGCGGAAGGCGCAGGACCGGTCGTTGTGGCGATGCTTGGGGGAGGCCTATGTCCAGCAGTAGACGTCTTTCGGCTGAAATGATGATGATGATGTTTAACTTATCCGCAACACGGAGCATTGCGTGAAATATATTTGATTTATGCAGGTTAGAATTTTTTATTATTAAAAAACCATTTCTGGACATCTCCTTTGACACAACCCGGAGCATTTTACATATTGTCAAATCAAAGCTAAAACATTCCAGCAAGTATAAATAGCTTATAGCCATCTTTGTGGTTCAGGAAGTGGAAACAGACCAGTTCTACAACTTCTTCCTGCCGGAACTGAAACAAGACGGTTACGATGGCATCTTCTCACCCAAGTCCCGCGCGAAAACGATGGGCGAGTCAGAACGGAAATACGTCGATGGATGCGCCATCTTCTTCAGATCTGCCAAGTATGTATTCTATACACTATGATTGGGAATTTCTATTTAAATATGTTGCTTTTTCTTGTACCAGGTAAAACGGGGTGAATAGGAATGCAGGGACAAAAAAAACAATTGTTTGTTGTCCACAAATACTTCAGAATTGTTCTGCCATAATTTGGAAAACATTCTAAAGTTTTTGTGGGCAACAAATTATATTATTTCAATGTTAAAATCCATTCCCACTTTTGTCCCTATTCACCCCGTTATACTGTACTTTTATTATAGTATTTTATATTTTTTCGTTTTATTTTCTTTGTATACCTACCTGTTAGTTACCTGTTTGTGTACCTGTTACACTGTTTAGTTATTGAAATGTTGCGCGTTAACTGTGACAATAAACCATTTTTCTTTCTTTTCTTTCTTCTGGTTATTCTACTGACGTAATCTAATAGTTGTTTTTTACATAAGAAAGTGTCGATGAGAAAAGGGCCACGGGTTTTTGTAATGTAAAAAAAAGGTTTTTTTTTCCTCTATCTGTTTTCTTCCTTCTACCTACTTGTTTTCTAAAGTAAATTTCGTGTGTAACTATGTATGATCTTGTATTTATTATTGAAAAATATGTCTAGGTTAAAACTGTTTTATTATAATGTGTAGTGATCGCGAAAACCTAAGTAATTATGATGTGTCTCTGTTAGTTGTCTCAAATAAATGTTTTTTCTTTATTTCTTTTTCTTTTGCCAGATATTTCGATTTAGCTAATTGTCCTACCAAATCAGACGAAATATCAGTATTTTACAAAAAGCCACTATCGTTCGACGTCATTGTAACTCAACTAGTGGGATATACCTTATACAAAAATGCTTAAAGATAGCGATGCTCTTTAGATATTTTTTGACAACTAAAGCCTGTACAGACCGACTCAACAATGATATTCGCTAAGTGTCTTTTGTAATATTCCCATTATCAAACGCTGTATACATTAAAAGCCCCGCGTAGTTCTCTGTTACACGCCTAAAGTAAATATTTAATACCTTTTAAATCTTAATCACAATATTGTCCATAAGCTCTTAGATTTATCTTCATAATAACAACGATGTTGATACGCCCCCGCAACTATACGCATAGGCTATATATAAGTCACTCACTCTTTACCGACCAAGAAAAAAAAATCAAAAGCTTGTGACTTCATTCCGTCGACGTCGTTTATAAAAGTGTTAATAAAATTTTATTTGTTTGTGCATCGATGTGTTTGTATGTTTAAGATCTTGACATCAACATTGTATTGCAGGTTTGCCTTAGTAAAGGAGCACCTTATAGAGTTTAACCAACTGGCAATGGCTAACAGTGAGGGATCAGATAATATGTTAAATCGTGTCATGCCGAAGGACAATATAGGGTTGGCCGCCCTTATCAAGACTAAAGAGGCGGCATGGGAAAACGGTGAGTACATAATTGTAGCAAGCACTTGAATTGGTGGGTGGCCCTGCAATCAACGATAAATAAATTGAATTACATTGGACATCATTCAGGTTATATCACTCATTGTCTGGCACTAGTCCTGCAGACGTAACATAGCCACTGTAGACAAGAGATATGTCTACAGAAAAATAGACAAGACGACATTGTGTAAAACTATAAATGTATTTTTTTCTATTCTTTCGTAGCCGAAACTCTTACCTATGTTGGTCGTGCTACGACTGCAGGCAATAGTATCGATTTACTTTTTAGATATAAGTTTCAGTATAGGTTGTTTTTAAGTTTTTATTTATTTATCTAACACAATTTTCTGATTTGTCACTTTTGTTATCAATCAATCAATCAATCAATCATTTATTTGCTTGAATACGGGTGTACATGGGGTGATACTTAGGTTAAAACAAAGATCTTTTACCATATCCTACCTTAACAGGTGTGCAAATACACATGCAATTAAACTAAACTAAATATTAAATTAGGCATACAGTTATCTTTTACAAATATTAAAATTAGAAATACCATTATTACGAAATTTATTAATTATTATATAATTTTATTGTGACTTAACTAATTAATTTAATTACATTTATCATTTAAATAATCCTTAATTGAGTAATAAGCTTTATTAATCAAATAAATCTTTAATTTATTTTTAAAGGAATTAAAATTTGTTGCTTCTTTTACATTCTTAGGCAGTTTATTATAAATTCTAGGGCCCATACAAAATATACTCTTGTCAAACATAGCTGTTCTATGGCTTATTGCACAAAGTGTACTTGCGTGTCTGGAACTTTTTAAAGTTTCATATTTATTTATATTATTTCTAATGTATAATGATAGTTCATAAATATATAGTGATGGGAATGTCAATATTTTTAAATTTATAAAATGTGGTTTGCATGTATCTGTAGGTTTTAATGCACAGATCGCCCGGATACATTTCTTTTGGGCTTTGAAGACAGTTTCTTTCTCAGTAGCATTCCCCCAAAACATTATACCATATCTTAGTACCGAACCAACATTAGCGTGATAGGCAGTTAGGAGTGCACTTTGATTGACAACTTTACGAAGCATATATAGAGCATATGAATACCGGCTTAGTTTTGTACATACTTGTTCATTATGTGTCCTCCATGTCATATCTGAATCGATGTGTAGTCCTAAAAATTTTGTTGAGTTTATTTTATCTATGTTTATTTGTTCATAATTTATATTTAACGTGTTTACATTCGTTTTTTTGTTTTTGAAAGTCATTATATATGTTTTAGTTAGGTTTATTTTGAGTTCATTTAAATTGAGCCAGTTAACTATAGATGTTAAGGTAGAATTTATTTCGTATTCATATGTCTTAGGATCTTCAGATACAAACATCGCAGTACTGTCGTCAGCGTACAGAACCATGGGGGGTTTGATGGATCTGGGGAGATCGTTAATGTAAATAATGAATAGCAGAGGACCCAAAATACTCCCTTGTGGTACACCTTTGCAAACTTTCATTGGTGCTGATAAGTGCTTATTTTCAACTTTTGTGATATGTGAAATGCTAGATATTTCAGTTTGTTGTTCTCTGTTACTTAAATATGATTTTATGAGATCTCCAGCATTTCCTCTTATTCCATACGCTTCTAATTTATATAATAATACTTCATGATTGACGCAGTCGAAAGCCTTCGTCATATCCATATAAAGTGCTGTGACTTCTTTTTTACCATCAATACCATTCAGTACCGTTTTGAGGAAAGTGTGTAATGCATTGTTAATAGATTTATTTTTTCGAAAACCCATTTGTTCTTCCGCAAGGATATTATGTTTTTCCAAATAATTATATAGATTTTTGTAGATAACTCTTTCAAAAACTTTCGATAAGATTGGTATTAGAGATATTGGTCTATAATTATTCATGTTTTCTCTGTCCTGTTTTTTAAATATCGGAATAACAATGGATAATTTTAATTTTGATGGAAATACCCCATCTTCAATGCACTTATTGATTATATGACATAGGACTGGCGCTATTATTTCAGCCACTACCTAGACTGTTTTGTTAGACTTGCAAAAGCCGGCAATAAATTGTCGTAAGCCAATATTAACACAACGCTGAAGATTAACCCAGTTCTGAGAGTTTCTGGACTTGGCTACGAATATTAATCTCTTCATATTAACATTCATAATATTGAATAAAGTATGAGCGGACGCTTACGCGCTAAGCCCTTAATTGAGCCACTGACGCCAACGCTGTAATTTAAATATGAATTTATGAGGCCTCTTTTGCCACTCATCCTCATAAATTTATAACGCCACTGCGACAGTGCCCGGGTCGGAAGTGAACCAACAAAAGACTTAAATGTAACAGGCGAAATTTCAACGTCATCGCATTATGTACTTCCATTTCCGCTCGACCTCGACGTCGCTTGTTTCATAGCCCAAGAACTTTGCATACAATGCAGACCGCACTAAGAAAAAACAAAATTTTATAGCTTAATTTAGATTTAGCAAAAAATATTTGTAGAAGCACTGACCGACGCGAATTTCTAAAAGTATACGATAAAAAGCGTGTCCGTTTTTCTGTAATTCTGTCTCGTAATTATCGGGTGTCTATTAACCTAAAAACTACAATCGATTTCTTAGTACTTTCTCTGCACGCTAAAACATGCAGTGTTCAATGGGAATAGAATAGAGAGTTGTACATTAGGTGAGATTATCGCCGAGAGTTTAATATTTATTTTGGCATTTATTTTTTGTCCACATATCCTCCGTTATCATTATGATTTCAGCCGAAAGACGTCCACTGCTGGACATAGGACTCCCCCAAGCATCTCCACAACGACCGGTCCTGCGCTTTCCGCATCCAGCAGATTCCCGCGACCTTTACCACCTTGTGGGGTCTACCCACGCTGCGACTTCCAGTACGCGGTCGCCACTCCAGAACTTTACTGCCCCGTCGGCGATCCGTTCTGCGAGCAATGTGCCCCGCCCACTGTCACTTAAGTTTGGCAATTCTTCTTGCTATGTCGGTTACTTTCGTTCTCCTGCGAATCTCCTCATTTATGACACTCCGTATACACTATATCCTCCGTACCTTACCTATATCTCATTCAGATACTAAACTTTTATATTGTGCAAGGCACAATATAAAAGTTTAGTAGTATATAGTATATAAAGTATATAAAGTATCACTTTTGCTTGTTGTTATTTTCGCAAGACCCTCGGATAATTATCGATTTAAAAACCATTCAGAACACATACGGAAAGTTCAAACTACCTAGATAAAATGACACTATGTAGAGACAGGTTGCCTATCTACTGCGCCAACATTAATACTTCAATCGACTATTACTTGCAAGCTATGATAAGCAGTCGCTACGTTGTGGTACAGAGAGCGCAAACCGGCAGAGTGGCGGCGTTGCGGCTTATTTAGTAACAATTGAAATTCAACCTTATCCCTTTTAAAATACGACTGAAGTTTTAATAGCGAAATAAAATCAGAAGCATCTCAAAGAGCGGTTGAGCAGCTACAGCCACGAGGGTCCATAAAAGCCGGTCAATAAGAGTTGGTTTGCCTTGCAACCAGTGAACTGCTCTTCGCCGCGACTCTGTTGGTGTGTGCTTGCCCATATATGGAATGTGAAGCATCCATTGATCATACAGCTAAATTCGCTAATATGGAGCGATCGCGTGATGCGGAGTTCCCTCATCATTTCGGCTGAAAGACGTCCACTGCAAGGTATAGGCCTCCCCCAAGCATATTATGGGGGGATATGCCATAATCACCACGCTTGGCAGGCGGGTTGGCGATCGCAGTTGGTTGTTTAAATACTCAGAGAACGCTGCTGCCCATCCTCTGGTGAATCCCTTAGTCGTCTTTTACGATACCCATGAGAAGATACAGAGTGGTGCAATTCTTTACGTCCGGCACCACACGGAACGGCGTTCCTTCATAGACTATTAAATGGTTTTGATATAAACCATGATCACAACATTAGTAAGCGAATTTGAGATCGCAGCAAGGTGTGGTCCTCTCGGAAGACAGCAGCATGTGGTGGTCGCGTGCTACTGTTGGGGAAATATTGCTGTTTTCCCGGGACATGCTAAAGGCGTAGCACTAGAGCGGCACCGGCGCAGCTATTATGTGATTAATATAATTTAATTCAAATCTAATTACTTATCGTGACTTATCTTTCCTTAAAATTTGTAACATGCAATATAACTGCATATTGCGTTAGTGCGTATACACCATTAGGTTGCATTAAATGTATCTGCTGTACCTATACCTACCATTAGTCATTTAACTTTTTCTAGTTAAACATGGAAGAAAGATATTTGCTGTTAAGTAAAGTGCGTTCTAAAGTGCATGATTATCGACGCCACGTCAGTACAAGTGATGCCATCGGCGCTCCTAACTTATCGCTTCATAACAGCGAACAGGAATGAATTGAATGTCCAGTCTTTACTGTGGAAGACTTAAGATTACCTATCATCTTCATTCAGCCAATAGCTCTTGGCGATTCCTAAGCGCTTTTGAAGTAAAGACTGATTTTGCCCGCTACCGTCCTTTGGATTTCAATTCTATAGAAAAATTCTTTGGTCTGCACTTCATTACATTTAATTATATTATCTTAGCGAATAATCTTAAGGCATACACCCCATAGACGCCTCATAACAAACGACCGATGTCTATCAACGCATCTATGAAATTTCACTAATGTAGTTCGCCACTATTCGCCACTTGGAAACTTCAAATCAGTTTCGACCACTTACGTGAGCCGTCAAAACTTCCGCGTTAGTGATTAACCAATAGCTGCCTTTGTAAGTCCAATCGGATTGCAGTACCCCGCCTCAGCTAGTTGACAGAATTTATTGTACGCATTATATTCAATATTAGGCGTCTATTGGGCTGTGTGGTCGATGTCTTAAGGTATACGAGGTTGTAAGGTACGTGTATATTACTAGGAATGTTTTAAGTACCTCTTGTTGTTAACAAGTCTTCGAAGGGATTCTGTTCTCATTACATTAATCCAGACTTGAAAACATAAAAGTTATTACTTATAATTCTGTAGTTTATTTTATGTATCATCAATACTTCTTGTCACCATTTCAGGACTACCAACAGACTCATCAATGCTCGGCCAGCCTATCTTAGTATGTACTGCGCACATCCATTGGGACCCAGAGTTCTGCGACGTGAAGCTGATCCAGACGATGATGTTAAGTAACGAATTACGGACGATACTGGACGACTCTGCGCGGACGCTGCGTGTGGCAGGACTCAGGGACAACGTGCAGTTACTACTGTGTGGGGACTTTAACTCGCTGCCTGATAGTGGTGAGTGATATTTCATGGTATAAAGCGAGTATGTGAAGTATGACGCTAGGGATGTCTGTGATATTGTCGAACTGCGTACGATACTGGACGACTGCGTGTGGCGGGATAAAAGGACCGCGTGCAGTTACTACTGTGTGGGGACCTTAACTCGCTGCCTGATAGTGGTGAGTGATATTTCATGGTATAAAGCGAGTATGTGAAGTATGACGCTAGGCATGTCTGTGATATTGTCGAACTGCGTACGATACTGGACGACTGCGTGTGGCGGGATAAAAGGACCGCGTGCAGTTACTACTGTGTGGGGGCCTTAACTCGCTGCCTGATAGTGGTGAGTGATATTTCATGGTATAAAGCGAGTATGTGAAGTATGACGCTAGGGATGTCTGTGATATTGTCGAACTGCGTACGATACTGGACGACTGCGTGTGGCGGGATAAAAGGACCGCGTGCAGTTACTACTGTGTGGGGACCTTAACTCGCTGCCTGATAGTGGTGAGTGATATTTCATGGTATAAAGCGAGTATGTGAAGTATGACGCTAGGGATGTCTGTGATATTGTCGAACTGCGTACGATACTGGACGACTGCGTGTGGCGGGATAAAAGGACCGCGTGCAGTTACTACTGTGTGGGGACCTTAACTCGCTGCCTGATAGTGGTGAGTGATATTTCATGGTATAAAGCGAGTATGTGAAGTATGACGCTAGGGATGTCTGTGATATTGTCGAACTGCGTACGATACTGAAAGACTCTTCGCCGACGCTGCACGTGGTGGGAACAGGGACATCGAGCAGCTACTGCTATGTATTTTAACTCGCTTTCTGATAGTGGTGGGTGGACAGTTCATGGTATACTGACCTAGTATGTGATGTATGAAACTAGGAATGTTTGTGATGTTGTCGAACTGCGGACGATATTGGACAACTCTAGGCGGACGCTGCGTGTGGTGGAACAACATGCAGCTACTCCTTGACGACATGGATCAGATACGTTCAATGACCCCCTAACATTATTAATTCCACAAAAAAGAGCAAAAAAGTTGCGGGTCGTTCTTCGTAAAGCACCGAAATCATCATCATCATTCAAACTGGCTACGTTTTGTCAAGTTTGAAAGCGTGATTCTAATTTAGATATAGTTTATTTTTTGTTGCTTTTAATTATGTGTAATAATTATGTGTTCCGTGTGGTGCCGGACGTAAAGAATAACACCACCCTCTCTCTTCTTATGGGTGTCGTAAAAGACGCCTGAGGGATTCACCAGAGGATGGCCAGCAGCGTTCTCTGAGTGTTTAAACAACCAACTGCGATCGCCAACCTGCCTGCTATGCGTGGCGATTATGGCATATCCCCCCCCCCCCTTTGGGGGAGGCCTTTGTCCGGTAGAGGACGTCTTTCGGCTGAATGATGAATAATTATGTAAACTAATTAATATCCGCTACCCATAACTTTTATGAACTTAAAAATTACACTATAGTACGCACACATCAAGCTATACATTTCCAGTATAAGCGGACCTCTCATCGTACAAAAAGCCAAGCAATGCGAGGTCAGCTTATACTGGAAGTAAATAGCTTGATATTTAGCCGTGTGTATATCGAGATATTGATCTGTTTTCTTACAAAACGCTAGTAACTTAGCCACTTTATTCGACTGTTTGTCATTTACGAGTGTACCCAAAACAATGCTACTAGCCCAATGCCCGATATAGAGTTTACGACATTTGCTAAGCCTACGTTTATAGCCGATTACTAGATTGGATACGATATATGGCTAGCTTTATAAAATTGGGACACCTATTAATCAACTGCTTAATTTTCTACTTTGTTGTTTTTGACATTATATGTCATAAAAAGAGATTTACCGATGTAATTTAGCAGGTCAAGAATCTGAAGAACAAAGGACAATGCCCTCTAATGTATAGCGCTTAGTCTACTCATCAAAAGTCGATGTGTCACAGCCAAACCCAGTGTATTATAAAGAGAATAAAATGCGCTTTCAGTATAACTAATTGTTTTTTTAGCTGGGTACCAGTAATTCGCACTTTTAGTATTTAATAACTGTTTTTTTTTTTTTTTTAAGTATGATATAATTTTTTTCTCATTGAAGGGCTATAAATGAGTTATCTTGATTATTACGTAATTTTAATGTGTGTGCTATTATAAATAAATATAAAGCTGCTTTTGAAAAAAATTTGCATTTTTATGAACCACATTTGGTTGTGGCACTTGCGGCACAAACTAGACTGCCCCATGTCATTCTACTTTCAAATAAGCCAATTTGTGGCAACTTTTGGAACCATATAACAATCCAGAGTAAATCAATAATAGAAATAGTATATACAAAAAAAACACAAAAAGAAAGTATATACAGAAATACAAATTTTGTTGCCATTAATTTAGTATAAAAAATATCATACTGGAATCTCAAGTGTTTTTTTCTGCTAAACACATTGTTGTCTCATGATTTCGAATAATTATGACAAAACCCTTTTAGTTTGATGGATACATAGAAACCAGTTCGGGTTCAAGATAAACCTTCCCACCCTCCCTTACTTTAACCACAGAAGAAATACTGGCGTAACAGAATCACTCCCTTACAAATCGGTCACAGCACTACAAAAACGTACCTACAAAAATCTACGCAATCCATTTTATTCTTTGTGCCCATCGGAGAGAAGTTATATTTGACTGAACACTGAATGTATGACGTCAACCAACAGTGCCAGTGCCGAGTAAGGAGTGTGCCGCGTAGAGGGTTTCGTGAGCGCGAGTCTCGTGACCTCTGTCAATAACAACGCTTTCGCGTGCAAACTCTTTCGTAGCAATCTTCCCTTTCTTCTCCCCATGGAACTGATCTGAGCTACATCAACATCAACTCAGCCTATCGCAGTCCACTGCTGGACATAGGCCTCTCCCAAGTTGCGCCACAACGCTCGGTCCTCTGCCTTCCGCATCCAGTCCCCCCCCAGCCACGTTCTTTAGGTCGTCGGTCCACCTGGCAGGGGGGCGCCCTACGCTGCGTTTGCCGATACGCGGTCTCCACTCAAGGACTCGTCTGCTCCAACGGCCATCGGTTCTTCGACAGACATGGCCAGCCCACTGCCACTTCAGCTTACTGATCCTACAAGCTATGTCGGTCACTCCGGTTCTTCTCCGGATAATCTCGTTACGGATTTTATCCTTCAAAGAAACTCCAAGCATAGCTCGCTCCATAGCTCGCTGAGCGACTTTAAATTTGTGGACTAGCCCAACTGTCAGTGTCCACGTCTCGGCACCGTAAGTCATGACTGGCAAGACGCACTGGTTGAAGACCTTTGTCTTCAAACTTTGCGGTATAGGCGACGAGAAGACTTGGTGAAGTGAGCTACATAACTCAGCATTAATACTAAATCTTCCACACCTAATATTCCAGGCGTGATAGAGTTCCTGTCAGCGGGCCGCGTGCCATCAGAGCACCGCGACTTCAAGGAGCTCGGCTACGCGGGCTCGCTGCGCCGCATGCCCGGCTCGGAACACGAGTTTACGCACAACTTCAAGCTAGCCTCGGCCTACAGCGAAGACATCATGCCCTATACCAACTACACGTGAGTAATATGCGCTAAAGGATACATTAAAAAATAAAACCGGCCAAGTGTGAGTCGGACTCACGCAGTAAGGGTTCCGTATCACCCATCGACCTGATACCCCATAGAAACTGATTTAATTTAGTGAGTTTATCAAAAGACATCAACGAACGTAAGCGAAATGTGAATTTTTGCATCTCTTTCTTACGTAGGTACATCCACATGTGTCTATATTTGCCCTATTTTTAGTATTTGTTGCTAAACTACATAGTATGCACTATAATCAGACCAAGTTTGACGTTGGTATGTATTACCGTTTTGAAGATAGAGCAGGAACAAAAACGATGAAAAAAATGCATGTTTTTCGAGGTTTCTTGTTTGGGGACCCCCTTTGGTTTTAGACTTTGTTTTATTTTTAGTATTTGTCGTGATACTCCTCATAGTAACACATATTCACTGACAATTTCAACTGGTTATCTATTACCGTTTCAAAGATACAGCCCTCTAACAGACAGACGGACGGACGGACGGATAGCGTAGCGAGAGTAATAGGGTCCCGTTAGCACCCTTTGGGTACGGAACCCTAAAAAGAGCAAAGAGCACATCTCCGAATTCCCGAAACATAATACAAAACTCACTTGAATTATTTGGCTTTATTTTTGAGACGGAGAAAATGCCTTTCATTTGTTACACTACCCGGGGAGGCGCTGTGGTTATATGGGACTCGCACCCACTAAAAACTCCGCTGTTTGCTTACTATTCACTTCAGTGGATGGGCCACGAGAACTGCAATGCATGGCATTCGCAACCCATCGAGTGCGGCCCACTTGAGGGTCTTCCACTTCCAGTGGCGGATTTACCAGCAGGCTGAGTAGGCTGGAGCCTAGGGCGGCGAATTTGGAGCTTAAATTTTTGTTGTCTTACAGAAGTTAAAAAGATTCATATTTATTAAGAAGAAATAACATAATAAAAACATAACTTAATTAAATTTCATCGTCATCATCAGTCGGATTGTTACCAGATAATTGTATATATTGTTGTTGTTTGTTGTAATGTTACCTCTCAGGCGCCGCTGGGACGTTTTTCACCCAGAAAAGCATAACCGTTTTCGTCCCAGTGAAACCAAGTATTTTTAGACTCTATTTTTGATCTGTGAAGGTTCAAATTCTATTGAACGGCGCACACGCAGCGGTGCCTGAGGGAGTTTTACCACGAAAAATCGCGGCGCCTAGCAACTATTCTGTTACATTTATGTTAGTTATATCATACAGTATTCGAAATGACAGTATAATACAATAAAATATATCTTAATATATCTTTAGAATTCGCTTCGCATGCGTAAAATGCGTTAAAATAATAAAATAATTAGTAAGGGTAGGCATATCTATACGACTTTGATTTAACTGTAAAGTTAGTCGAGTCGGTTAAGGAACAATGTTTCTTAATAAGATATCGCTGACGTCACCCAAAGACGTATAGTGGAGGATAATTTCGATACCACGAGCAGTGTTCACGGTAGCTTAGTGGCTAAAGCACTGGCGTACTGAGCCAGGAGTCGCAGGTTCGAATCCTGCTCGTGAGCGATTTTTTCTTTTCACAATTTATATCTTTAATACAATAAAACCAAAAATTTACCGCCTCTGTGTGCAATCTTGACTGCATCGTTGGATTGTTAAAAATAATCTAGGAACTGACTCTTGTAAAGGTTGGTAGGGGCGGCAAAATTTGAATAGCCTACTGTACTGGCGGCAAATGTGTAAATCTGCCACTGTCCACTTCTAACCTAAACTCACTTTCGGCGATGTCCGGGCACACGTGGGACATCACCGCAGCTCGAGGGCTACTCAACAGATCCTAAGTAGCATCGATCTGTATATGGGCATTTAATATATTATTTATTAAGCGCTTGAGAGCCCTAATTTACTTCTAACATCTCCTTAATTATTTTTTAATTAATTTCATGACACGCCAAGATGATTGTTTGGGCGTTTTTTCTGGTTCGTTGACATTTTAGATCCTGGCCTACAGGACTTGTAATGGTCGGGAATGTGTGGTGAGATTGTCCTATTAAAAGGGGCACTAGCCCTTCTCTTGAACTTCGATGTGTATTGACACTTAGGTGACGTCAGGAAGAGATCAGGTGCCGGATTTTTTTGTAATAGTTATTTTGTACCTGATACGTTCTCCGATTAAGCCATTTTCTGTCAAATTTTTCATGTGTTATCCTATAGAAACATACCACTGGTTTAATTTTCTATCTCTGTTTTCCAGGTTTGACTTCAAAGGTATAATCGACTACATATTCTATAGCAAACAATCAATGACACCCTTGGGGCTATTAGGTCCATTGTCGCAAGACTGGTTACGGGAGCACAAAGTGGTTGGCTGTCCGCATCCTCACATACCTTCAGGTGAGTTCTACGATTATGTACATGCAGAGGAAGATTGGTGGATTTAGAAGAGCTCTCCCCTCTTTTAAAGATCTGAGTTCGCTTAAATTGGTGACCAGACGATGATGATGATGAATAGGGTCTGAAAAAGGCTACCATCATCATCATCATTTCAGACGAAAGACGACCACTGCTGGACATAGGTCTCCCCCAACCATCGCCACAACGACCGGTCCTGCGCTTTCCGCATCCAGCGGATACCCGCGACCTTCACCAGGTCGTCGGTCCACCTTATGGGGGGCCCACCCACGCTGCGCCTTCCAGTACGTGGTCGTCACTCCAGAAATTGTCTGGAATTGCGGCATAGAAATTAAGGAAATTGACCTGACCGAAACATTTGGTAACCCGTGAGACCGTTTGTTCCAGATCACTTCCCCCTCCTAGTTGAGCTAGAGATGTCCCCGACCGCGAACGCAAACTCCAACGGGCTGATCGGGCGCAGGTAGCACGCGTCCCCGCGCGCCCCGCGCCGCGCCCGCCGCCCGCACGAGCGATAGCACCGCGCCGACCACACCCGACCGGGAGCCGAACACACCCGAAGCGAGGACCGACTCGCCTCCAAACAAGAACGTACACAGATGTTCTAGTGTTTGCTAGTTTTGAAATAGTAACCGACCTTAACTATTTGTAAACGACGACGCTTGACCGCTGAGCCTAGCATAGTGCGCACAGTTTATCTTGTCCAAATTGAGATCCATACTTCGCCGTCTGCCTAGATAGACTGGGGGCACTGTAGCTAGTCTAGCTTATTTGAAAATAGATGTAAATTTTTCAAGACGCGAGATGGGTGTTTGCGTTTTGGGAGAAGCTTTAGTTAGTGATGTATTCGACTTTTTTCTACTGTGAAAAGATTTTTACAGAATATTTAATGTCTCAAAAACTTTTCCCGACTTGCCCACTGTCTGACGCGCTTTTATTTTGAGAAAGAAATTAGTACTACTGATGCTCTAGCGTACGCTTGATATATCACCCCGTGTGTTCTCTATCTCGTTCACACAATTCGATCTATTCGTTCTCAATAACTTGTCAATAATTGGTCATTCGTAAACTTGCCACTGTTTGTCAAATTTATAGGACATAAAAAGTTTGGTATGCGATTGGGCTATACAACGTGTTATTGAAATAATTCAAAACCTGAAACAAGATTGTTCAGAATTGAGAGTAAAATGGTTCATTTCTACCAAAAAATAAAGTATGATGCCGAGTCTAACATTTTCATACAACGCGACGCTGAGCGCGAGACCGGTGCCTTCATAGGTAAACAGTTCATATTATTATCCTTTGGAAATAGCGGGAGTGAGGGGCGGAGCGAGCGGGACACATGAATTAGAATAAGTATGACAACAAATTTGGGGTGTCTGAGGTTTTGAGCTACTTAAATAATACATTGTATTGGTGGTACTTTAACCCGTCGAAATCTTAGGCAATGTTTATAGTTTCAAGTAAAAATATTTATTTTGATAAGTTTCTTGTCGATCGAGCAACACGGATTTATTGACAACTATCATTTAAATCCGTAATTTATCCCTGTCCGTTATACCGCGGTCGAAGGTTTCAAACTACAACCACACCCAAGTAACACAAAACCGTTTAAAGGTAAAGTAAAAGCCAATATACATCTCCCAAGTCTTACAAAACATGTTTAATAGCATCCGGAAAGTATTAAAGTTGTATAACATACAACTTTAAGTATTGAATATAATTGCTAGCACCACCTACATACACAAGGTTATGTCTGTATACGAACGCACACATACATCAACATGTAGATTAGGGATGCTCGCCGCTAGTAATGCCGACTGGGTTCCAAGCGCTTCTCAGAGATGGCGTGCTTGAATAGCGACTTATGATTGACATCCATTGCAATCTTGCAGTCCAATTGCTGTCAAAATGCTGGAGGGCGCGGGCGAGTAATCGAGGAATTGGCGGGGCTGGTGAGTGGCCCCTCTGTACGTTAGTACTATTAGATATTGTGGTATTGAGAAAATCTATAGAACAATTAATACTTTGCGGATGTCATTACAGATCTTTTGTGAGAGTTGGAGATGTATATTGGCTTTACCTTTAAACGGTTTTTGTGTTACTTGGGCAAATATCAAAATCACTCTACAAATAATCTTTACAAATATCAGTAACTAGCTTATGAATCGTTTATGTACAAATAACTTAGTCTTAAGTACTTACTTAAAATCATCTCATAGTATAACTCTGCGTTGTTTTTGTTATATCGCATCGTTTGGACATCCGTCTCTGGACTCGACATTACATTAGTTGATAGTTTCAATGTGTTTTGTATACCGTTGCAGATGACACCGAACGTCGTTTTCTCTTCACTGGACTTGTAAGTGTAACAAACGTACAAGACGTACGACTTGTACGTCTTGTGTGTACTTGACTTCTTAGTATCCACTTATAACTTGATACTGTCTCGAAATTTTGTTTTGCTCAATAATATTTAGATGTTAACACCCTGTATACAGCTTGTAAAGTTGATTAGTTAAAGCGAATTAGATTTTACTATAATAGGTAAATGAACGAAATATTTTAGAGAAATATATGTTAATAATCAATTTCCCCTCTTTGAATACCGCTGAATGGCGTGCTTTAGAGGTGTCGTAACATGATATATTTTTATAAATTAACTTGTAGGCAATATTGTAGCACTGCCAATGTATGATATACCTCGGGAAGTACAAAGTGAAGCGGTGTGCTCGCTTCTTCGAGAATTAAACCCTATAAAGACGGTACCACACCTGCTTTCAAATAAATTCCGTCATATTTCTACTATACAAAACGCGATCCTATTGGCTCCGGGAATTAAACGCGCGGGCGTGGCATTGTGCGAGCTAATAGGACAGTGCCTTAACTCGCTCCTTAAGCACGCGCCTTCGTAGTCTGATATTTATATGTGCGAATAAATAGAACAGTTTCCGAATTTGACAGATCGTCATTCATCTATATAGGGTTTAATGGTCGATGGATGCTACAACAGTGACGTGCGACCAGCACAACAGTGAGCGCGTTGTCAGTTGTTACAACACTAGTTGAACTTTACGTTTCAGTGAATAGATAACGGGCATTAGTTTAGTATTATATTAGTTAGATGCGTGAGAATAGGGTATTTGACTATTATTTTTTTATTAGAAATCTTGAATCTATTCGAAAAAAGATAAACAACAATAAAAAAACTAATGAAATATTTTTTACAATGCCCAAGTTATAACCGTCTCAAAATTGTTTACTAGACAGAGATAGCACTGCTACCGTCTGAGGTTTTTTTTTTAATGAGATATAGATCTGCTCTTTACCGCAATCTAGATAGCTTTGTCAAGATGTGGTCGACGGTGGAGCGAGCAAACCTATTAGGTGCCGATTCACTCCAGCTTTAAAGACGTTAGGGTTGTAAGTCATAGTCATAGCGCATTAACGCCATCGCAAAGACACCTCTCAGTACAATACCAATAAGACCGCCCATTGTACATGTCTTTTATAAGTCATATATGTAGCTATTTTCTTTTGTGTACAATAAAGAGTATTTGTATTGTATTGTACAATGTACGTTTCGCGCGACAAGGACAGAAAATGCCCCCTCCAAAAACTTAAAAAGCTCTTCCATTTTGTAATTTATTTTGTATTTACCCATCGTGTTTTTTTTATTCTTTCTACGAAATAAAGTTGAAAACTATAATTTTGAGTAACAGTCAAATACCCTATTTAAACAGGAAGCCTTCAAATTTTTGTCAGTGACTGTAGGTTTAGTATTTGGCGAATGACAGTGCAATTGTTTATAACGAATCTGATTAAAATTATAATAGTACTAATTTTTAATATTGATTCAATAAAATATGAATGAACTTAAATGTGAACTACGCTTACTGTGTCAATAAAATTGTATGGACGAATGGTAAAGATAAAATATTTTTTCAGTCGATTATGACAACAATTTTACGCTTAGTTTATCGTTGAAATATATTGTACAGTTGAGGAATACAATAAAATTTACATTAATGTTGTCTGCAGAGAAAAATAAAAGACCCAGCAGTAGAGGGCGCCACGTTAGTTGCTTCTCATTTTGTACTTGCAAATTTAATTTAATGGCGTCATTGAGGTTTTCTATTTTATCAAGCAGCGCACAAAAATTACAACCGATTACAAAATTAATTTCAATTAATTAATGTCCTCATTGAGTGTGAGTGTTTTGAACGTCCATTTACTAAATTAGTGATCTAAATTCCTCCACTGTATATTATTTAGATAATTATTATTGGGATGATAATGCAATGTATGTACGTGTCAATGAAGTGATTGAGGCGCGAGGGATTTGCGTGTCGCCCTCGCTGCTCGACTGCTTTTGCTCGTGGATCAGTGAGACATGCGTGTAGTGTGTACACGCCGCTTTATACTGTAACAGGGAACCAACAGCTTGTTGACTCGTCTCGGTACGCGGACACGGAGTATAAACAAAATGGAGTGTTAATGAGTGAGAAAAAACTAAAAAACCGTCGCTGTTGTCGACATGTGTTATTGAAATTAGCTCAAACCCTAAAACTAGTTTGTTCAGAATTGAGAGTAGAATGATTTACACTACTTTTTAATAAAGGTTAATTTAAATAAAATAAAAAAAATGTTAAAATCATTAATGGTGTACAATAATAGTACATTACTGTCGAGGCCTGAAATGAAGCAATTTACGGCCGAGTAATATTGGAAGTACGAGGCGAAGCCGAGTACTTCCCAAGTGATTTTGAAAGGACGAGGCGGAAGCCGAGTCCTTTTTAACTAAACGAGGCCGTTAATTGCTATTTCGGCCGAGACTTGTATAGTACTTTTCTCTCATTTGCGAGGAAACACAACACAAATTAATTCAACAGTATCTCATTTTCATTCACGCTAATACGCCCGCGCGCGGTTCTTGTTCTATTTACAAAGTTTTGAAAAAAAAAATGCGTATTCAGCCTGTATAATGATAAATATTTTGTACCTAAAAACACCTAATTTATGTAAGTGTGTACTTAAAAACCTCGGTAGCATAATTTAAAAAATAAAAAGTGTCCAGCAATTTCTATTATTGTCCTGTTAGATATTACCGGCCTGTTATTTCGTTGCGTACGGAAAAGAGCCGATTGTTGTTTTTTTTTTTTTTTAATAATGAACCAATTTCCGAGCAAGTGGGAGAAAAGAATATTCTATCTATCTAATGCCGAGTCTAAAAGTTACATACGATGCGACACTAAGCGCAAGACCGACGCCCACGCAGGTAAACGGAACACGTCATATTATTATCGTTTGGGAATAGCCGCGGGGGTGTGTAATAGGATAGAGTAGGGCGCGTTGATATAAATAAGTATGACAAAAAAAATACCAATATCTTCTACAATAATTTATGAAAACAAATAATTACTTGCCAAATCAGTTTATTACAATAACAATTAGTTGAGTCTGAGGTTTTGAGTTATTTAAATAACACATTGTAGAAACCTTAAGATACGACTCCGGTGATCAATTCAATAGTTTCCTTCTCTTGCGTGCGAAACAATTACCAAGTATTGCTTGGGGAAAAATGCGTAATAGCACTCCATTTGTGACTAATTCTGTGCCCGCGTACAGCGACCCGTCAAGAGCACCGTTTTATAGTGTTAGAGCCATCATTGTTTCGATGCGAGACAGATGGCGACATACGTCCTGTATAGCTCTGTCTCTCTCTTCTCTCGCATCAAAACTAATAGATCTAACACTATAATACGGTCCCAGAGCGTGCGTAGGTACGCCTCGTACTTACGTACGTGTTGTATATACATAGCGCGATATAGTTGGTACTTTCAGGGCCGGGTTGTAAGATAGCTATCATAAATCTTTAATAATGTAATAGAATATTTGAATTATTTTTGATACTTAATTATCTATTATAAAGTTTTATATAGAGACCATTGTTGTTAAATCTAAACACTGCCTACGAAGTGACATCATGTGTGTGCAATAAAATTTAAAATATCTTAAGTGATAATTTGAGGTGTGATATAACGATAGTGTTGTTTCATAAATATATAAACCTACACGAACGTTGCTGTGTTGGTACAAACAACTAGTTGTTACAGGCTTCCATGGAGGTATGTATCTACAGGATCAATATACACATAGCGATTTTTAGGTTCATTCTATTTTATTTGAATAGGTCGTTGCGTGTCCAATGCATAGTCTTTAACAAGAAGTTTGATGTAAAACTGAAGCAATCGTTGTAATAGTAGCATTGAGTATAAAAGACGTTGTAGAGTCGAGAATGCCTGCCGAGTGCCTTTCGTACTGAGGTGCTGAGCCGTTGTCTCCACAGCAACACTTGCATCCGTTTACTTAGGTAGGGTTTAGTTTGAAACCCCTTGTCTCTTTGCATGTAGATAGAATATTTTTTACAATACTGTCAGTATCAAAAATGTAGGGACGAACAGACTGTTCAAAATTATCTAAACTAGGGTTTTAGTGAAGGCGTCTTAACGGAAGCGGATGCAGAGCTTGAGCTCCGCAGAAGTGGTGAAACCACCGCTTCTGCGTTGAACAACGGAGGTGGAAAATATTTCAAAGAGTATGTATGCTCCAAAATTTATGAAAAAACATTAGTCATCCACATACCAAAATGTAAACATTCTCATAAATTATAAAACCAAACTACACTGGAGAAGCAATCGGAAACTGCAAGCTTCTTCATAAAATCTAATCATTTAATTACTTCCTAGATCAAATTGCAGTTGATCAAACAACAAAAACAAATTAACTTAAAACTATATGCAGAACGTGCTCTCTAACCACCTTCTCCACCGCTTGCGCTACAAAACCTTCGATACATTTCCGAGCAAATACTTGCGGAGGCGGATGCAGAGGTTGTATTTCATGCGTAGTTCCGCATTAGTGGTTGCGTAAGTTCCGCATTAGCGGATGCGGAAGTTCCGTTCCGTAAGAAAATTTTACTTTAAATCAATGGTATAAAATTCTTGTCAGAATGACAGTTGGCGTGTACTGTGTTCATTCTGAAACACTCCTTTTGTCATTGAGATAAAGTTAAACTTTCTTCGTTGTTCAGATCATTTTCAACTGTTTTTTCGTCCCGATATTTTCAACGCTGATTTTAGACTTGTTTTGTTCTATTTCTACGCCGTATTGTTAGCACATGTCCAGTGTTACGTAAACTTCTTGGTCGTCAAGGCTGTCTCACTGATCGGTAAGTGTTATAGTGGTTTAGGTATTAGACGGAATTTATATCGGTGTAGTATACTCGATGGCGTTCGGTTCGGTTGTCGCGGTGTCGGCGTTGAACAAAAGTAGAGCGGCGGCCAATTGGTCGGAGTTAGGTTAATTGTGGAATAGTGTTCCAACAAACTACTCAGCGAGACTTGTATACCCCCTCCTCATATATGTCCCGTATCCCTCACCTCCCGTGAGTCCTATAGACTTCTGTCTATGTATGTAAGTGGAGAGTTGTGTAGCTTAGTGTAATTCTTTGAGTTTTATACGAATGGTCTCCTTCGGCGGTGAGTCGCCGCCGGACGCCCCCTATAGCTGTAAGTAGGTTATTATTATATTACGTGACGATCGAGACCCTCCCTCCACATTTTTGGATTACGTATCATTGTTACTATTCACAAAATAATTATCGATAGCTCTTAAGGTATTTCATTTAGATTTTGGTCGAAACAGTTCAGTATTTGCGTCGTCTCACGAGAGGTCCGATCTACAATTGCGAAACGATGTTAGATGCATTTTATTTTTTAGTTTTATTAAGTTTTTTAATTGATGTTCCGGAGGCGTCCGACGGTGAACCGCTCCACTTTTAGTAATAGCGGGTATAGCATACTGGCGTAGTACAAATGTTTGTGTGAGTGTCGATAGTTTAGTGGGCGTGGTTATTGCGTCACATGTCTTGAAGCCCTCTGATTGGTCGGCGTCCACCTTCGACAGGCGTATGCGACGTTGCCATGTTTTTCGAACTGCTCACTCTCGACTCGGGGTTGGAAGGTCCTAAAGACATGCTAAGGTCTTGTGATACTGGTTACTGGTCGACTGGTCGTGTGAAGAAAGGCTGCGTCGATCAGGAAGCTATGTATATTACCTAGTCATCGGCGGAGGTTGACAAATCGCATCAGACTCGCTGTAGAGCGAACGATTTTGAAGCGAGGCCCTTCCCTGACCAGACCTTGAATTATTATTAAGAAAAGTTTTTTACTATCGTGGAATGCTTAGGTTAATCAATTTTCTACCTATTAGTATAAGCCAAAACTCTAAATAACATCTACTTTAGGAATAGATACATGAAATGAAAAATTACATCTAGTTTTAGCCGTTTCTTGTATCCGATCCTAAAGTAGACTTTATTTAGATTTTTGGCTGTTGCTAATAGGAAGACATTTGAATAACCTAAACAGTCCACGTTTAACTTATTGGAAAATACCATTTTTTTTACATTTCTGGGTAATAATACAAAAATCTGCGCGACCTTGAGTCGTTGGTCAGGGGGGCGCCTTAACACTTAAAATTGCATCGTTCTAGCGAGTCGTGTACGATCGATCGATCTCTTGCGCAATGTTCTCGTTGTGAAGCGTTAGTTGTTTCATCGGAATAAGTAGTGATATTTACAAAAGAAAATAATTAAATCACATACCTATATTATAGACAAAAAAACTATTTGGACCACTGCATAGTTGTATCTACGCTTATTTTGTCATCTCCATCGGAATTATTTATATCGAATAATTAATTTTGAATATTTTTATTCTGTATATTATATTATTATGTGTATTGTATGGGTAATTCTCAGGTGTTTCATTGTTTTGGTCACTTCGATGGCGCATTTTTCTTCAAGTCGAGACATGTTAACAGATAATATCAAATCTAAATTTAATTTAGGAAAATTCTACTTCTATTTTAAAATTTGATATTTCTTGTAAGCATGTCTCAAAGAAAAAGGCGCCACCGAAGTGACCCAAACAATGAGACACCTACCCGTATATCAAACGACAGGTGCTGTTGTATTTAATTTTTAATGTTACTAATGTGATTGTGATAGGGATACGTCTCTCTTGTAATTATCTGATGTATTGTGAAGAAAAATTAAGCCAAATCATAAAAAGGGTATATTGAATTATTACTTTTAGGATAAATGGAGTTAAAATGAAGTTTTATACGAATCAAATTTTACTACTGACGCTGTATAATTTTTCTAAGTACAGTAGATTTTAAAATCATATCATGATGACCTTGTACTAGTACTCGTGTAAATTTATGTAGGTTTGTAAGACTTGTGAAGTCACGCGTTGAAACTCTTTCGCTGCGTCAGAGCACAAACTATGGAGATTCGTTACCTAAGTCTAGTGTATTATAATAACTATTTACATTTGCCGCGTAACGGTTTCAACGTTGACTTTCCAATATGCCTTCATCACATGCGAAATTTTCAAACATTAAATTTAAGTTGACTGTCTATTCGAAACGATCCAATGCTATCCAATTTAAAATATCCGCGTATAGATTTTTAAAATAGTAGTGAGTATTTTTGCATTTACCGTGTTGTCAGTAATTATACGATACAATATCTTATGAAGCATAATAACTATATAGGGCTACGTACAGTCGACCTCGGAACAATAGCAATACAATAGGACAACAATTAACTGCTAAGATTTGGCTTTACTTGATTCTGTATTCTGAGTTATACTTACGCGTGATACAAATCAAAGCAACTATGTCAATGAGTGTGTGAGTAACTCACATAATATGTTAGTAGTGGTGTTCATGTTTGTGAGTGTGTGTGCGAGTTTACTCACGTATTTCCGGGATGTCCGTCTCGGAGTTATCCCTTATGAGTTTATGAGTTCCAGCAAATCCGACCGAGTTAATACTTGTTGGACATCTCGAGTTAGATAAGTGAGTCATGTTGCATGCACACAAACATGAATATCATTTATACAAGTCATACCCCCAGTTTCCGAAAGGCTGGTCAACGCAAAAATTTACTAATCAGCTGTCAAATCTCAGGTCAAGCGATGTCATTGGCCGGCAAAAATTTTAACAATTTTTGCCGGCCAATGACAGGAGCTGACATTAGATTTGACAACAGATCAAATTGATCAGCCTTCCAACTGGGGGATAGTCTGTTACATACGTTAAACAGTATTCAAACAAACCAAGGGAACACCACCACGATGAGTAAGTATCGCTTATGAATAATCTAGAGCTTTATTGCAACAAGTTTATCTTATTTGTAGAACATATATGATCTCTTTATTTTTAATAGAATTTTGATGGACATTTTTACATAATAGTCGTAGCAGTGTGTAGCGTTGAAATAGGGATTTATATCGCACATTACATTTGTTATATTCCACTGTAAGTATATTTATTGATTTACAAAAACTGATGCCATCCAAAATTGTGAAAATCACTTTTTGTTCGCGTCGTTGAAACCTCTCCGCGCTTAATATTATTGAATCGTATTTTTATTACATGCATATTTCAATATCGTGCTATTGATTATTCCTTTTGGAATCTATTTTATTTGTACATATTTGTATCATATTTTCATCTCTTTCTTATGTAAATATTCTGCCTTTGTGTTTGTACAATCCTGTTAGTTCTTCCAACGGGAGGCTTCAACGATGCCACTGTAGTTTTGGATAGTGATTCGAAATAACCACGAGAAGCCTTCATGTTGTGTGTATATTTAATTTGTAAATATGTAATTTCGATAACAATTAATGCTAAACAACGAGCGAGCCGTCGCATAATGTCAGCCGTTTGGACTTCTGCGCACACTGAACCCAACAGACACAGCTACGGAACACTTAGCCTCCAATAGTAACGTGGACTACCCACGATAGACATTCCACAGGCACCGAATTAGCTCAATATGAAAGACTGTTTGAGACTTGAAAAAAAAGAATATCATGATAATTAAAAAATAATATTTTCTGAAGCACCTCGAGTTTACAAAATGTGTTTTATGGTGATTTAATGATAAGATCGCAATGTTTAACTCACTAGTATGTAAGGACAAATGCTTTACGACACTGTGATAGACAATACAAATTTACATGAGAGAGACACCATAGACATTATGAGAAATTAAGAAAAAATGTCATATGGAAACGAAATAAAATGTTACAGTAACTCTCAGTTTATGAAACGGACACCGTTTGACTTTGTGAATATCTTTAGGACCACACTGTGACAAGTGCCGTAATAGCAAAAGTATATTTAATTTTTAATTTTAAAACTACATCATCAAACACACAAACTCACGGGAACAATCGGTGTTTGTTTCGAATATTAAGTGTAAAAAGATCTATAAAAGTACAAAGCGTATGTGCAGAAGTTTCGCGGCTCGATGCTGTGTTCGAGCGGTATAGTGCGCATGTGTGTGTGCGTGTATGTGCCGGCTGCGGCAAGTGTTGGTGTGTGCGGCTGCGCGGCCCGCGTCTCGCTGTTCTGTTTGTTGATACATAATGTATATTTGAAGGAATCAAAAATTATAAGATGAATTTTACTACCGTGTTTAATTTTTTCTCTAAGGCCAGACGCGCACGGGTGGTTAAATAACCGGTGATCGAATGCCCACCTGAATAGGTCGCATTAAAAAGTAACAGGGTTAATGCACACCGACGGAGTGGCGGCGAAGCGACCAAGTAACAATTTGGATTCAACTTTATTCTCTTCATATAAATGTGGAATTTAATAAAATTACAATGGGAGGCACATAGCACCGCGAAGAGCGGTCGAGCGACCATAAAAGCACAGAATATCTAATAGTACTATAAAAGTCCAAAATAGCCGTTGCGAGCCTAGTATCTGGTAGTATATCCGGTATAGTAGCACTCCGTCGGTACCTTTTAAGTAAGCGCATGTTGGCGTTTTTCATACATTTATGCAGAAAGACAATTGACCGCCCAGCCATTTAACCGCCCGTGCGCTCGGGTCTAATACGTCTCGCCCTATTATCCCAGTATCTATTGCAAAACCATTATGCTACACAATGACTGTACAGTGTAATGACGATTTTTTTTTTTAAAGCTAGAAACAATTTCATAAATATACAATCAATACACTTGTGGTTTTTAATTTGTACACAACTTTAATACCACATAATCTGAATGAAAGAAGATTCTAAATTATATACACTTTTATTAAGCCTAACAATACACTACAAAAACAAACTTACAAAATTAAATATATTTGAACACAACATCTTTGAAACTGTCAACAGTCTGTAGCTCGAGGGTAACGGGACACTGAAGCCAGTTTGCTAATAGTTCCTCAGTGTACCCGAGGAGGAAATACATTTTAGTGGGCGATACTGCACGCCTGATGATCGCCGCCACTCTTATGTGATTGAATTGACGCTTGATTATGATCTGGAAACGTAAAAATGGATTGTCTTATCATACACAAATAGTTATTAGTTTTTACCAAGGGCAGATTCAATGGATGGACAGACACAGTTGACACAGACCATTTAAGAATGTGAGATTTGATCTGGCCCTAGTGCCCCACCAAGAATAAAATCATTACTATGGTATCAGCCAGAATCAGAATACATCTGAAAATAGATAACTTATTACATGTTATTGATATAATCGAGATTATTGTGAACAGTCAATGGTGTTGATTCGCTTGTTCACAAACTAAAATTATTTTTAACTATGGCTCTCTTTTACTAATAGTAGATACAAGAAAGGGATGGCAACAATTTGTGCTGTAAAATTAGTCAGAATTAAAGTTTCCATACAAGTTTAGTCATGATCTCGGAAAGTGCCCACTAAAATACAAAGAAATGTAACACCTAATTAGTTCTAAAATTGTTGCCATCCCATTTTTGTATATACTATTAGTAAAATTGAGCAATAGTTTAAAATAAGGATGCCACTGATGATGCATCCAACAGTACGAATGGCGTTGCCGCTTTCCAAAATGTAGGTATCAGTGAATGTTGAAAACACATGTTATTTTTAGAACAAGTCATTAAAACAGTGTCCGAATGGATGCATCGTCAGTGCCCACCTTTAGTTCGTGAACAAGAGAACCAACACCATTGTCAACTATACAATAGGGTTGAAAAAGCTTCCATGAGTTTTGCTGAATACATACAGTCAGCAAAACTATTGGAACAAACTCACTATTCAAACCTCAACCTGAAAAATGAAATTAACTTTATCTCAAAAACACAAGGGTTGTTTCAGAATGAACACAGTCTGTAACAACTACTAAGTTAATTTTTGTTCAGGTAATTCTAAACATTCTCATAATCCTGATATTTTCGAGGCTGACTACAAATATGATTAGATAAATTAAACATCAAAACTACAGGTATGAAACCTCACCTCACTGCAAACTAGACCATGCCAAGTTCCTGTCATGAACCTCCGAATAAATTCATCTTCTAAAACTGTCTCTGAGCGCCTAAGTCCATCTTTCAAACTTGCTGAAACATAAACAAACACTACCTTACGAGTATGTCACGGTTGACTGTTATAAAATAACGTTAATAGGCTCTTTGCAGCATTGATATTGGTACTAAGCGGGCCTGGCTTCAGGTGCGGTACGAGGTAGTGCAACGAGGAAACGGCATTATCATATGTAGTACAACATAAATGGAAAAATAAGTCATAATTTACACAAAGAATTGCGAATTACAAAGAGATTTCCTTACAAGTATTCCAAGAATTCCACGATTTACGGTGGGCGATGTAGTGTGGAGGGTTAGCCATCTCATATGTTAGAGGCTTGTCCCGTTTCTTCGTAATCCTGTATTTCCCTGACACCACCCTGCATAGCGGAGCGGACGTGTGTAGTTGAGACGCCAGTACAGGCGAACATTGCGCTATAATACCAGTCGTACTGAGACTTGACTGCAAACATGAAAACCAAGATTAGAAACTAATCAATGTAAAGTTATATGCAAATAATCAATTTCACCTGAGCTAATTTAATTATAGAAGTATTCATAATTGCTTTTTCCTTAGCTTCTACTTAGTCCCCAGTAATAAATATTAGTTTTCATGCGATACAAACGAAATCGATTTAGGTTATGTTCTATTGTGGAAATCGAAATAGCGAAAGTGAAGTATTGTGTCAAATTGTCAATGTCATGTGTCACTGTCATTGTGATTGTGACAGTTCATACGTTTAGTTCAGTATATATCGTCCGAAATACCGCAGTGTCTCAAGACGAAAGTCTTTGACCAGTGTGTGTTGCCAGTAATTACTTACGGTACTGAAACGTGGTCGCTCACAATGGGCCTGATAAGAAGGCTCAAAGTCACTCAAAGGGCAATGGAGAGGGCTATGCTCGGAGTGTCCCTGCGTGATCGAATCAGAAATGAGGAGATTCGCAGGAGAACGAAAGTAACCGACATAGCCCAAAGAATTGCCAAACTTAAGTGCCTCGTTGGTCTAGTGGTTGCAAGCGCGACTGCTGAGCGTGGGGTCCTGGGTTCGATTCCCGGATCGGGTAAAGTGTTATTGGGTTTTTTCATCAGGAAATTCTCAGTAGCAGCCCGGAGTCTGGATTTGTGCCCGGTTAATGGCAATAGGTTCGCCCCCTATTACATGGGACTATAACATAACTGGCGAAATGTGGGTGTACTATTATTATACCTCTGCCTACCCCTTCGGGGAAATACAGGCGTGATGTTATGTTATGTTTGTTGTTGTTAAGTGGCAGTGGGCGGGGCACATTGCTCGCAGAACGGATGGCCGATGGGGCAGTAAAGTTCTGGAGTGGCGACCGCGTACTGGAAGGCGCAGCGTGGGTAGGCCCCCCACAAGGTGGACCGACGACCTGGTGAAGGTCGCGGGAATCCGCTGGATGCGGAAGGCACAGGACCGGTCGTTGTGGCGATGTTTGGGGGAGGCCTATGTCCAGCAGTGGACGTCTTTCGGCTGAAATGATGATGATGATGATGATATCGTCCGAAGTCTTCGGACAACACTCGGAGCGTTCCTTGGGCGTTCGTTTGTATGATCGCTCTGAGTTTGCTCCTACGATGAAAGAACCTACTTATAGGTTTGTTCGTTTGCTCATTCCAGTTACTCAGGGTGATCATTTGTTCTGAGGAATGATCGTTATGGTTTGGGTGTAGCGTGCAGCACTTGAATATTCAAGCCCGTATTACGGAACGAAACTCATGGATTGATCACTGTCTACATCGCATCGTGTTTATTTTATTTATTTATTTATGTACACACAACACATTTTATTATAGAAAACATACAGAACAAACACTTGAGCACAAAAGTACTGCTTATCTCTAAAAGAAATTTCTTCCAGCAGACCTGCGACAGGAAAGAAGGATAGTGTTATTGAAATAACTGAAAACCTCTTAAGGGGTCATTGTACTCATCAGTATGAAAAACTTTTACTATGAGACCAACCCTGAAATCGCGAAAAAAACATCTGTTCCCTACATTTAGTCGATTTATGTGAACTAAAATGTAGGAAACAGCAGATTTTGTTTTCGCGATTTCATTGTTGGTCCCGTAGTAAAAGTAATTCATACGGATGAGTATAACGACCCCTTAAGGGGTTTTCAATTATTTCAATAACACGTTGTATAAGGGTCAGCGTTAGCGCACGTCGACGGGAGTGGCGGTGAAGCGGCTTTTTGATCGAGCGAAGCAAGGTCTCTGAGTTAACTTGGCTGCTCAGCACTTTATAATTACTTTATAATCTCACAAAATACGTAAAACCTTAGGCCAAAGCCGAATATGATGTTTAAAATGTTTAAAAAATGAAAGTTGAGGGGAGCGTTCACATAGGTTCACATATATGCAAAGCGGGGGCAGCATTTATTTTTCGTTTTACTCAAGCATGGGCTATCGTTGAAAAGAACTGTTAATAACTTAAGATTAAAAGAGTCTGCCCAGTACACCGTTCCATACTATGACCCATGACCGTGCTATGAACGTAACCGTATCGGCACATGCTTAGAAATATTCTTTGTATGAATTATACCATGTTATTACCATGTTTGATGCAAATAAATACTATTTTATCTTAACTATTATAAAATTGTAAACGTCTGTTTGTTTGTTTGTTCCAGTATCACGCTAAAACTACTGGACCGATTTTGATGATTTTTTTTGTTGTTTGAAAGCTGATGATCTGACTTAAAAACTGGTATGGGTTTTGAGAAAGAAAGAAAGAAAGAAAACAAGAAAAAATTTAATTCGTGGGTTGCGTACTCACCCGACAGATCGAAGCTTCTATGCATTTGCACGAGCGGATAGTAATGTACGATGGAGTGGAGTGGAGTGGAGTGGACAGGGGATGGGACTGGGGATGGGACTGGGGACGGGACAGGGGACGGGACTGGGGACGGGACAGTGGACGGGATAGGGGATGGAACATGGGACGGGAAATGGGACGGGACATGAGACGGGACATGGGACAGGACAGTGGGACGGCACATGGGACTGGACATAGGATGGGACATGGGACGGGACGATAGTGATATAGTGAGATAGTGGGACAGTGGGACAGTGGGACAGTAGGACAGTGGCAGTGGGACGGTGGGACGGTGGGACAGTGGGGCAGTGGGGCAGTGGGGCAGCGGGTCAGCGGGGCAGCGGGGCAGTGGGGCAGTGGGGCAGTGGGGTAGCGGGGTAGTGGGGCAGTGGGGCAGTGGGGTTGTGGGGCAGCGGGGCAGTGGGGCAGCGGGACAGTGGGTCAGTGGGGCAGCCGTGCAGTGGGGAAGCGGGGCACCGGGGCAGGCTGTGGGGCAGTGGGATAGTGGGGCAGCGGGGCAGTGGGGTAGCGGGGCAGCGGGGCAGTGGGGTAGCGGGGCAGCGGGGCTGTGGGATAGTGGGGCAGTGGGGTAGCGGGGCAGCGGGGCAGTGGCGGGCAGCGTGGCAGGCAGTGGGGCAGTGGGATAGTAGGGCAGCGGGGCAGTGGGGCAGTGGGGTACCGGGGCAGCGGGGCAGCTGGGCAGCGGGGCAGTGGGGCAGCGGGGTAGCGGGGCAGTGGGGCAGTGGGGCAGTGGGGTAGCGGGGCAGCGGGGCAGTGGGGGTAGCGGGGCAGTGGGGCAGCTGGGCAGCAGGGCAGCTGGGTGGCGGGGCAGTGGGGCAGCGGGGCAGCGGGGTAGTGGGGCAGCGGGGCACTGGAGCAGTGGGGTAGCGGGGCAGTGTGGCAGCGGGGCATCTGGGCAGCGGGCAGTGGGGCAGCGGGGCATCGGGGCAGTGGGGCAGCGGGGCATTGGGATAGTGGGGCAGCGGGGCAGTGAGGCAGCGGGGCAGCGGGACAGTGGACTGGACTGGAATGGACTGGACTGGACTGGACTGGAATGGACTGGACTGGACTGGACTAACGTGGGTTAGCAGAATTTAACGCGAGCGGAGCCGCGGGTAAAAACTAGTTCTATATAATATGAAACAACGCCCACTAGACTCCATCTTTATGAGTTCCATCACCGACCAACACCGTAGCGTGCCATGACCGGACCGTCAATAAATCAACACCTAGAATATTTTGCCAGTGGCGATACGCTCCGTACAAAAAACATGGCACACAACGTCGCACAGTGTGATAAGATCCCGGTTTTTGTCTCATCGTGTTTTTATTGAGTTAATCAATAGAGTTTACAATTCCGACGATTAGACTAAAACTCCGGGTTCGCTCAGACTGGAGGTTTTTTTTAAAAAAAATGTCAAAGTTTCGCAATATCCGACTCTTGAAAAATGAAAAAAAAAACATTATAATTTAATGGAAGTACTTATTACAGAATTTATTTATTCTATCGAAAAATGGTATAATAGCCGACCGTTCTACCAATTCCTGTTGCATTAGTATGAATGGGTCGAGAGATATGATTTTTTTTCTCATTTTTCGTTTTCATTTTTTTATTCATTTAAACCGCCGTAGTAGGTGGTCATTCCTACATCAAAAAATTGCTGATACTTTCTATTATGTGTAGTATTAATTCCAAAACCTAACTCATTGGTTTCCAGGACTTATTGGAAATTTTAGTAATATCCGAAATATCCGCACTTAGGGCTGCCACTTCAACCAAAACATAATTTGTTTATTTTTATTAAGTTTTAGCTTCCTTATCACGACCATAACAAGATATCATTATTTTGTGGCTTAGATAGCAAAGATTGAGTAATTTTATAAAGGAAATTAAAAAACTAATGGAGAAATTGGTATCATGTTGACTGATACACGTTTTTTGTAAACCATCTATAAATTCTAACCCAAAAGACTCAACTAATAGTAAATAATAGAAAATCCTTTCCGATGTCTCATAAGTATATCAATCAACATTAAACATGAGTAATATATCAACATCTTTGACAATTTATTAAATATTTTTAGTCAATTTAGTTCTTTTTTATTAATTTTACAATTCTTTTAAATCAATTTTGTTTTACTCTTTAACCGACGAAAAAAACGAGGAGGTTCTCAATTCGTCTTTTTCCAGAGTAGTCCGATTTTGATGATTCTTCTTTTAATGGATAGTGTACATCTCGAAGTTGCTCCCATTTAAATTTGAAAATCAAAATCCACCCCTAAGGGTAGGAAAACAGGGGATGAGTGCTTGTTCACCGACTGAATTCTTACCTGTTAACCGATTCTGTTGAAACATGGCACACATAAATGTTCTAGACACTACAACATAATGGAGACCTGGAGTTAGATTTAAGCCACAAAAAAAAAAAAAAAAAAACTCTTTAACAAAAAATTGAACCGATTCAAAGATTCAAAGATTTATTTTGCCAACTAAGTGTACATATTGGTGGTAGGTTATAAATATAGTTCTTACAAACTTAGTCGCCTTTTTCAGGCATTGCAAAATTATTGGACTTAATTAATTACAATTTAATATATTAATATTAGATAAGTATTAAGCTTATACATCTAAAATAAACATAGTAGATCGCCGTATTAATTTTGGCGGAAATTTATTTAGATAATATAAAAACTACTGGATAATTTTAAAGTATAACATATTAATTAAAGTTTTTATTTCCATCATGAATATAGTAGCAAAATTATCTTATTTTAATTCAATTTATTCAAATTTGATTTAATATGTCCAATTTTATTAATTTCATTTAAATATTTTTTATATTTATTAATTGATTTAATACGTATTTTTTATTTAATTTATGCAATTTTAATTTATTTCATTATATTTTAATATAATTTATTACGATTTAATTTTATTTAGGTTTATTTTGAACTTATATAGTATTTTAAATGTTACTAACACATAGTGGAATAAAGCTGTCTGATTGAATAAAAGTTATTTTTATTGTATATGTTTTATTATTATTATTGTGTTTTATTTTTTGTACTTATTATGTTCCAAATATTCTTCAATTGTATAGAAGCATTTTTGGATTAGAAATGTTTTTAATTTTCTATTAAATATTGTCAGTTTTGTTTCTAGTTTTATATCGCATGGTAAACTATTAAATATTCTGACTGCCATGTAATAGGGACTTTGGTTTAGCATTTTGATCCTGGAGGGTGGTAAGTATAAACTGTCTTTGTGGCGTGTGTTTATGTTATGTATGTCTTTTACTTTTGTGAAGTGACTAATATTTTTAAATACGAACAGACACAAGTCATGTATATATATTGATGGGAGTGTTAATAATTTATATTCAATAAAAAAGGGTCTGCAGCTTTCTAAATTGTCGATTTGAGCTATAATTCTAATGCACTTCTTCTGTAATACAAATAAGTCATGAACGTCCACGCTATTTCCCCACAGCATCACACCGTATCTCAGCCATGAGTACGCATACGCATAATAGGCAGACAACGATGTTTTTATGTCTGTGCTACATTTTATTTGAAAAAGAGCATAAGTGAATTTGGACAATTTAGACTTAATATGTGCAATATGTTTTTTCCAATTTATGTGTGTATCAATGTTTATGCCGAGTAAATTAAATGTTTCTACTGTTTCTAAGGTATTATTCCGAAAATTTGTGTCCATGACTAAAGAGGGTTTTTTATATGATCTAAATTGTATTGTTTTTGTTTTGCTATAATTTATCTCTAAGTTATGGTCGTGGAGCCAACGTGTTACTGTTTGTAAAGTTTCTTGTAAAATGGGATTAGGTTTGATGGTATTATCATATTTTATGAGTATAGATATATCATCCGCAAATAAGATTGGTAAGGTTATTTCTTTATTTAGTATTTTAGGTAACCGACGTAAATAGAAACTGAAAAGCGAAAATTAAAATGTAGCTTTTAGTCTTAGTAACTATTTTCCTAGCTAAACTAATGTAAATAACTAATTATGAGTCGGCGCCCAACAAACAATCAACGAAGATCATTAAATTACTTTAAAGAAATAACAAAAACAAAATAACATCAAATACAATACAAAGTCAAATTTTCAACGATAAACAATAACTTTCCAAAAATGGATCACTTGCACGCACTTTGCTCGTTTGTTTGGCGCCGACTCAAAAAAGTTTTATTTATTTTACAACTTATTTTGAATAAATTTTAGTATACTTTTATATTTTACAATTCTTTTAAATCAATTTTATTATACGTTTTGATTTAAAACAATTCTTTAGAATCATTTATTTTGTATACAACCTCAACCTCTTAGAGAAAAAAAAGGCTAAAAAAATCCCATTGCCACCGGCCATTGTCTTTATTGAGACCTGTTAATGAACAAAATCTAGCCATCGATAATTATTCTCATGTTGAATTAATTGTAACTAACAATGAAGATGAATTTTAGTTCGGTTAGCCTACATAATATGTTACAAATTTATATACATTTTCCTTTCGTTATTGCATTGTGAATTTGTGTCGACGCCGGCTGTCGCTGAAAACCAGCGCTGTGTCTTTGCTCCGTACATGAAGCATAGCTATATACTGAGCGGTGGCCGTTTTGCGCGGATGTGACACATATCTTACGACACTTCTTGGCTCTGTACCTGTATTTGTTCTGTTCTTGAATTTTTTGGTAATTTTGTGCGTCACTTTTGAAGCAAATAAATATTTTTTCTTTCTTTCTTTTTCTTTCTTTCAAATAGCCAACTCCATATTAATTATTAAAAAGTATTTAAAACACCTTCTTTGTTTTCAGATAAAATATATTCTTATTGGTTTTTTTTCGGATACATGAAAGTGTCAACCCTAAGGAAAATTTTGAATCTCCAATAACTCCTGGAAACCAATAAGTTAGGTTTTGGAATTAATACTACACATAATAGAAAGTATCAGCAATTTTTTGATGTAGGAATGACCACCTACTACGGCGGTTTAAATGAATAAAAAAATGAAAACGAAAAATGAGAAAAAAAATCATATCTCTCGACCCATTCATACTAATGCAACAGGAATTGGTAGAACGGTCGGCTATTATACCATTTTTCGATAAAATAAATAAATTCTGTAATAAGTACTTCCATAAAATTATAATGAATTTTTTCATTTTTCAAGAGTCGGATATTGCGAAACTTTGACATTTTTTAAAAAAAAAACCTCAAGTTTGAGCGAACCCGGAGTTTTAGTCTAACCGTCGGAATTGTAAACTCTATCGATTAACTCAATAAAAACACGATGACACAAAAACCGGGATCTTATCACACTGTGCGTCGTTGCTCCGCGTTTGATACGGGTTACAGCCGGTATCACGGCATCTCGACCCCGAGACAACCCGACCCCGACAATTCGCCCCGTCAACTCGACTCTATGACATCTCAAACCCATGACAAATCGACCCCGACAACTCGCCCCCGACAACTCGCCCCCGACAACTCAACCCCGACTATTCGACCCCGACTATTCAACCTCGACAACTCGACCCCCACAATTAGACCCGACCGCTCGACCCCGTAAACTAGACTATGATAACTCGACCCCGACAGTTCGACCCCGGAAACTCGTCCCATGACAACTCAACAGGGGAACATTAATACATACATAAGATCACGCTTATATTCCCCATAGGGATAGGCAGAGGTGTGCACTGTACAGTGTATAGTACCTACACCTACATATTACAAAACTGTTAATGTCTGTTTGTTTGTTTGTTCGAGCATCACGCAAAAAGTAATGGACCGATTTTGATGAAACTTTTAGTGTTATAAAGCATATAGCTAATGATTTACAAATTGTAGTTAATGTATTTTATGAAAAAAAGAAAATGGGATGACCGAACGCATTTATTTGCAAGCGTGGACACAAAGTGCGCGCGAATGGTCGAAAATTTTGATGCCCATTATCTCCTAAATCATAGGTTTTGGTACTCAAATTAAAGGAGCCCCAAAAAAATTAATGGTCCTTACTTCCGATGGCCATATCTCCTAAACTATAGCTATAACTATACTCGTAGCCTCATCATGTTGGTACTCAAACGAAAGTGCTCGATGAGCTCTAGACAAATGTAGATAGGTATGTTGCAAACTTCTGATTGCCATATCTTCTAAACTACAGCTCTTAGACCCATCGTGTTGGTACTCAAATGAAAGGGCCGGCGTTGCACGTTAATGAATGGATTCCGAACGGGCATCATACGCGTCGAATACGGGCATAGAACGCTGTCGATCCGTTGCAGTGGGCATAGTAGTGCGTGTTGTGTTTCTTTTCGTGCCTGATAGGTTCAGGTATAGGTTCATAGGGCAGACTCCTTAAACGTTTTTCGATTATGAACCAATATTTGTAGATCAGTTTTCTGCGAAATTAAATTCGATATAAAAAGTTTCGGTAAAATGATAGCAACTTAACTCCGTTAAAGTGTTTATGGTAATTAAAAACTGATTAAGTGTTGAATTCATGCAAATATTAGTGCTGTAGGATTGTTATGTTCTTGCCTATTCTAATTATCTTTACTAAGATTGTAACATAACATAACATCACGCCTGTATTTCCCGAAGGGTTAAGCAGAGGTGTATTAGTACACCCACATTTCGCCAGTTATGTTATAGTCCCATGTATAATAGGGGGCGAGCCTATTGCCATTGACCGGGCACAAATCCAGACTCCGGGCTGCTACTGAGAATTTCCTAATGAAAAAACCCAATAACACTTTGCCCGACTCGGGAATCGAACCCAGGACCCCACGCTCAGCAGTCGCGCTTGCAACCACTAGACCAACGAAGCAGTAATATTAGTAAGCTTGTAATATTCTAATAAAAATCTAATCATTTTCATATCTCACCAATTATAGTTAGTTACATGTTGTTTAACGACAATTCTACTTATATGATTAATGGTTAGGTAGGTAGGTACATTAAATAATCGTCATGAAAATCGCAATGGTTTTTCACAAAGGAATAATCTTCATGAGGTTTTATTTTGTTTTTATGTTTTTATTCACTTTTTTACGCTGCAGCCATGGTAAATAAATATTTTATTGTTATACCTATATTTTATGCTGTTTCGTAACCACGGAGCATATTCGTGCCTAACTATAACTAAAAATCGTCGCGCTTGTGATTATTGTAGATCGAATGTTTGTAGGCATTTGTTATCATAAACCTTTGAAGAGAGGTTTGTATTTGTATGCGAATTTTTAGCGGCTAGATCCGAGGAGCTCTGTGATTTCGAGTAGAACGCATCGATCTGCGCAACAGGTCTGTGCCATAACCATAATGTAATATTAGTATTTATTACACATATGCCAAAACTAAGCACATCAAACTACATCATGCTCACCTTCCCCCGTTGATCCCACCAGCATTAACCACAATATGGACGCACTCCAAACTGTCCAAAACCCTAAAGTTAGTTGCATTCATCAAAAGCGTGTTATACTGACGTAACTTATGGTGGCAACATATTATTACTCTTTAATTGCTCTAAATATTTGTATTGAGCCTATCAACAAACTGTCAAAAATTTAGGATGGTACTTTTTCGTCATGATATCCATTCGATTTCGGTCCCATACAAGCCACTTCATTAAACACAAACGAGCAGATTTCCTCGTTTTCTAATAAAAATAATGTGTATGGTGAGTGTGTTCTTCCTTTGAGAAAAAAAAGCTGTACTTCAGATACTTTCGTCCCTTCAGATAGCTATTGTTTTTTCAACTATGCTAATTAGGTATTTTATATAATCATTTTTTATTGCTATAGTAATTATTGATTTATTATCATTTCATCATCATCATTTCAGCCGAAAGACGTCCACTGCTGGACATAGGCCTCCCCCAAGCATCGCTACAACGACCGGTCCTGTGCCTTCCGCATCCAGCGGATTCCCGCGACCTTCACCAGGTCGTCGGTCCACCTTGTGGGGGGCCTACCCACGCTGCGCCTTCCGGTACGCGGTCGCCACTCCAGAACTTTACTGCCCCATCGGCCATCCGTTCTGCGAGCAATGTGCCCCGCCCACTGCCACTTAAGTTTGGCAATTCTTCGGGCTATGTCGGTTACTTTCGTTCTCCTGCGAATCTCCTCATTTCTGATTCGATCACGCAGGGACACTCCGAGCATAGCCCTCTCCATTGCCCTTTGAGTGACTTTGAGCCTTCTTATCAGGCCCATTGTGAGCGACCACGTTTCAGTACCGTAAGTAATTACTGGCAACACACACTGGTCAAAGACTTTCGTCTTGAGACACTGCGGTATTTTGGACGAGAAGATATTGCGTAGCTTCCCGAACGCTGCCCAACCGAGTCGGATTCGACGATTGACCTCTTTCTCGAAGTTGGACTTACCTAGCTGGACAGTTTGTCCTAGGTATACATAATCGTCAACAACTTCGAGTGTAGATTCTCCGATGTTTACGGGAATGGGTGCTATATGGGAATTCGACATAACCTTTGTCTTGTCCATATTCATTTTAAGACCCACTCTATCAGAAGCTCTACTGAGGTCATCGAGCATTGTACCGAGGTCCTCCATGGTCTCAGCCATGACTACTATGTCGTCGGCAAACCGAAGGTGAGTGATGTACTCGCCGTTTATGTTAATGCCTAGCCCCTTCCAGTCCAGAACCTTGAAGACATCCTCCAATGCAGCAGTGAACAGTTTCGGAGAGATCACATCTCCCTGTCTCACACCTCGTTGCAGAAGGATAGGTTTCGAGGCTTGGTCCTGTAATCGGACTGACATAGTGGCGTTTTCATACAAAGACTTTAACACTTCGATGTACCGATAGTCAATCTGGCACCGTTGAAGAGACTGTAGTACCGCCCAAGTCTCGATCGAATCGAAGGCTTTCTCGTAGTCCACAAACGCTAAACAAAGAGGCAAGTTATACTCTTCGGTCTTCTGTATAACCTGCCGCAGCGTATGTATGTGGTCTACGATGCTAAAGCCTTTTCGGAAACCGGCTTGTTCGGGAGGCTGGAAGTCGTCAAACCTGCGCGAAAGACGGTTCGTAATGACTCTCGAAAACAGCTTGTAGACATGGCTCAGAAGTGAGATGGGCCTATAATTCTTCAGTAGAGCATTATCGCCCTTTTTGAAGAAGAGTACCACCACACCTCTGCTCCATGCCTGTGGCGTTCTTCCCTCGAGAATGACGGAATCAAACAGCTTCTGAAGGGCCTTAAGGATCGGTTTTCCACCCGCCTTTAGGAGTTCGGCCGTAATTCCGTCATCACCCGGTGCCTTGTTGTTTTTGAGCTGCTTCAGAGCCATCCTAATCTCGTACAGGCTGACGTCCGGGATATCTTCGGTATAGTGTCGGGTCAATCGAGCTCTTGGGTCATGAGCCCGATTTACAGCGAGTGTCCGGGTGGACGTGTATAACTGTCCATAGAACTTCTCAACCTCCTTCAATAGCTCTGGCTTGGAGGATACGACTCTGCCATCGTCGGTCCTCAGTTTTGCAAGCTGGCTCTGCCCAATAGACAGGTCTCTTGCGAAGACTTTGGAG
Organism: Asteroscopus sphinx; assembly: GCA_949699075.1. Lineage (NCBI taxonomy): Eukaryota > Metazoa > Arthropoda > Insecta > Lepidoptera > Noctuidae > Asteroscopus > Asteroscopus sphinx. The sequence continues at coordinate 23,823,993 of OX453013.1, forward strand.
CCCTTGTTCTTCTCTATCGCGTCTTTAATACGTTCCGTATTAAATTGGCGTAGGTCACTTTTCAAGGACTTTGAGATCTGTCTATTGAGCTGCCGGTACTTAGTCGCATCATCTGAGGACTGCAGAATCATCTCGCGTCTTTCCGCCATAAGCTCGAGAGTGTGGTCAGAGAGCTTTTTATTTCTATTTGTACGACGGGTCCTAAAGATCCTAGACCCGACCGTATGGACAGTTTCCACAAACCCATCGTTGTAATCGTCCACTGTGCTCCCTAGGCATTCGAAACGATTCTGAAGTTCGAGCTGAAAGCTCTCGGGGTTTTGGATTTGGATCGGTGCTGGACGGAGCGTAGACTTCATCAGTCGAGATCTTTCCAGCTTGATGTTCAGATTCAATGTGCCTCTTACCAAACGGTGATCGCTTCCGGTTTTGACCGCGTTGATCACAGAGACATCATTGAATATTTGCTTCTTCGTCGACATAATAAAGTCAATCTCATTTTTTGTTACACCATCAGGGCCCAACCAGGTCCACTTCCTATGCTCACGCTTTCTGAAGAAAGAGTTCATCATATAGAGTCCCTCCTTCTCCATAAAGCCGGCCAGTAGATGACCCCGGTGGTTCCGATATCCATATCCAAATTGCCCCACTCGGATATGGATATCGGATATGATTTATTATAAACTAGCCTATCCCAGCGACTTTGCCCGCGTGAATATCGTTTATCGTATATCCCTCGGGAACTGTTCATCTTCCCGGGATAAAAAGTAGCCTACCTACATGTTAATCCGGCCAAATTTTATCAAAATCGTTCCAGCCATTCTTGAGTTATAAATGACTAGCGGCCCGTCCCGGCTTCGCACGGGTGAACATGAAAATATAGCCTATGTTACTCAGGGTGAATGTAGCTTTCTAATGGTGTTTTTTTTTTTAATCGGCACAGTAGTTTTTGAGTTTATTCATTACAAACATACACACAAAAATACAAATCTTTCCTCTTTATAATATTAGTGTAGACAGTGTAGATGTAACTAACCCGTTTATATACCAGGCCCCTCAGAAAGTATTGCGAAAAAAAGTTTTTATATATGGGAGACTGGCCAGTTATAATGTTTTTCGAAAATATGATTATTTATAAGTAAAAATAAGTAAGTTCCAATTTCAAAATTTCCCTCCACATTTTTTGCGAGTTAATTCAAAGTATTGTGTCTCACTGAAATATGGATCTGCGCCGGGAACATTTTAGAGCTATGATTTTATACGATTTCAAGTGTCGCCTGAAACCGGATGAATCGTACGATAGACTTCAAATGGCATTCATGGATGAAGGCCCTTCCAAGGCAACCGTGTATCGTTGGTATAACGAATTCAAGCGCGGTCGACCAACTTTGGGGGATGACGAAAGAAGCGGTCGCCCTTTGACGGCTGTTACCGAAGAAAACGTGCTAGCAGTGAAAAATTTAATCCAAGACAATAGGCGAATTACATATCAGGAGATTCAACACATATTGAAGATTGGATCGGGAAGCGTTCACGAGATTCTACACAGCCATCTTCGCGTGAGGAGGATAGTATCACGCTGGGTGCCGCACAACCTCACCGATGCTCAGAAGCAGGCCCGGGTGGAATGGTGCCGTGATATGCTTAACAAATTTGAAGCAGGCTCGTCTCGGCGTGTTTACGACATCGTTACAGGTGATGAGTCCTGGATTTATCAATACGACCCAGAAACCAAGCGCCAGTCGACTGTTTGGGTGTTTCAAAATGAGCCAACGCCTACCAAAGTGAAGCGATCTAGAAGCGGGGGTAAGATTTTGATCGCTAGCTTTTTTAATTTGACTGGCCACTTGGTATCAATTCCCTTACGGGATCAAAGAAGCATTAATGCCGAATGGTATACTACCAAATGTTTGCCAGAAGTTTTCTCTGTTATAAGCAACAAGCGACCAAACACAGGGCTCCGCGGGCTACTGCTCCACCACGACAATGCACCTGCGCACACCGCACTCAAAACGAGGGACTTCCTGGACAGCACGCCAGTCAAACTCCTGGGTCACCCTCCTTACAGCCCTGATCTAGCACCGTGTGACTTCTTTTTATTCCCAAAAATAAAAAATCAGCTCAAAGGGATACAATTTTCGTCGCCGGAAGATGCGCTGGCTGCGTTCGAGCAGGCTGTAAACGAGGTGTCTGCGGCGGACTGGAAAAAGTGTTTTGAAAACTGGTTTAGGCGCATGAATCTTTGTATAGAGGCTGGTGGAAAGTACTTTGAAAAGATTTGATAAAAATATATGTACGTATAGAACAATTTTTTTTAGTTTCGCAAAACTTTCTGAGTGTCCCACGTATTAAGATGTGTTTTAGTAGGCAGGTAGGAATATCAGTCTTTTTTACACGACAGTAATGTTTAACGCGAAATACAAAAAAAAAATACTAAAACAAAAGACATAATAAAAAATGTATTTTATACATTTTAGCACAAAGAAGATACACTAATAGCTCTATTAAATCCATGATTGTCCAGGAAATTATGAAAAAAGTATCGAATATAACTATGAATTCCTTATCTAAAGCACTGCCTGATAAAAAAGAAACAATTTTAAACAAAATAGAAAATAAATTGAGGAAATCTGCTAAAGCCATGGGTCCTGATGCAGACAAATATATCAAATTCATTATGGAAGAGTTCAAAACAAAAACCTTAGTTCCAAAAGAAAAGAATGTCACAGATGTCCTAAGAAAGAGTATAAATCTTAGAACCGACAAAATAGTCGCACCTCGTAGTATTATTGATTCTGAAACAAAAAAAGAAATTATAAAAGATATAGCTAACAAAATTCAGACTCTGGCAAAAGGATATATGAAAAGTGCTAAAACAATCGAGAGCAAAAAGCAAATTTTGGAAAAAATTCAGAAAAGAATTATGGATTCGGCTAAGCAAAAACATATGCAGCTTCACAACAAACACGAGGAGCTAAAAGCATATAGTAGTCTTATAGCACAAGGCCTTGAAGTATCTATGCGGAAAATGTTAGCGGATGGCGCAGTTGGAAGACGTATGGAATCCGAAAAAGAAACAGAACCGCCGTCAGATAAAGATACAAAAGAAGAAACAGAAAAGCATAACACTGATGAATATAAGAAAAAAGAAGATACAAACGTGGAAGACGATTTGTTATCAAAAACCTTGGTCGTAATGGACATTGAAGAAATCAATAAATATAAAAACCTTATTTCAGAATCTTTAAGCGATTCTTCTATCGATCCACGCTGTGAAGAAATTGTGGAAGAAACGTGTCTTAATATACAAGCGTTTAATAAAATAAAGTGTGGCGAAGGAAAAACTACACCTATAGAAAATCTTTGCAATGGTGTAATTGACTGCTTGAACCAGGTCGATGAAGTAAACTGTACTGCACAAGGTAAAATATACACGCACAAACGTACCTACCTCTTTATAAAAAATCTAAACTAAAGTACTATGTCCACGTAAATAAAATCCATCTATTTATCAATTATTAATTTAATCATCCCGGGATTTAGGAAATATTGTCACTGGGCAGCCATGCAAAGTCACCTAGTAATTTAAGTAATCACATCAACATAGTCATCATTTCAGCCGACAGACGTCCACTGTTGGACATAGGCCTCCCCCAAGCAAAGCCACAACGACCGGTCCTGCGCGTTCCACATCCAGCGGATTCCCGCGACCTTCACCAGGTCGTCGGTCCACCTTGTTGGGGGTTTACCCACGCTGCGCCTTCCAGTACGCGGTCGCGTACAGTATATTATAATACACAATATATTATATTACATATCATAGAATCACCATTGTAGACAAATGGAGATGATTTAGCTACAGCTTCTATGCGTACGCTGAATGTTTATTGTTTTGTAACTATAATACTTTTGTTTAAACTCAAAAATTACAGCAATGGAAAAAATTCAAAAAGCTACTTCAGTAATGTCGGAAATAGAAGCTTCTTTCAATCGTAGATGTTTCGCAAAAAGTATGGATGGTAACATTCTGACGTCACAAAATCAAGTTTTGCGGGATGTATTACAGACTCAAATGGATTTCTTGGAGAAACACGTTAAAGGGCCGTTACAAGCAACAGAAGGTCGAGACCAAATCCTCGATGAGGTTTTTATAAAGAAGACAGTGAGTGATGTTAATATGATTTTAAGTACGCTATCGTACGCTCTGGATGGAACGCTTTGTGCTCATCGTGTCGATCCAGACCATATGGGCAATAATGCAGCTCGTAAATTTAACGATATTGAAGTTGATGAGCTTGATGGAATACCACGAGACCCCACTTGGACTCCGAAATCATGTACTTGTAAAGGACAATTTTGCAAAGACGCAATGTGTGAGGCCCCTTGTAAACGTATTTGCTGGCAGAGATATAGTTTAAATCATTGGGGATGTCAGGCCATCAGCGGTGGATCAAGTGTGTCTCTGAATGACATTTGTGATGGAAAACTAGACTGTTTTGATGAAACTGATGAGAGCTTTTGTTCTATAGGTAATCTTATTTCGTTACCTTTTTGTATTGATGAATTTACAATTTATTGACATTTATTAATAATTATTTAATTGTAGATGCTAATTACTCCAAATTTGAAGCCATGAAAACCTACGGCGGTTTATTAGATTTGTTATCAACGAAATCGAAATCTCATGAATTTGTAAAAACCCGAAATAAATTTATTGCAATGCATGGTTTAGTTCGCCAGCTGCAGAAACATACTATTAAAACAAATACCGACATGCACATTATTAAGACTCTTAGAGATGAAGCTTTCTTGTTGCTCGTTTCCATATACGAAGATTTGTTGCAAACAGCCGGGTTAGATGAATTAGATGATCGGTATCTGGATTTATTATCAATAAATGAAAAACTGGTGACGGCTCTTAAACGTTCCCATGCCGGGAACGATAATTTAATATCACCAGAAGGGTGTTATTGTAGAGGCGGACTTTGCGCCCTACGCAGGTGTAACAGGAATTGTATCCAGGCTTGCTTAGCGGAGCCTGTATTAACCAGATATTCTTGTGGTACTCAAAACATCACTGTACCTATTGAATCTATGTGTAACGGAAGAAAAAATTGTCCAAATGGAGAAGACGAAAAGAATTGTATAAAAGGTAACTGGAGCATTAAATAATTATTCATACCACCTGCTCGACAATTTCTAATTACATATCACATAATCTCAACGTAAAGCAAGGCATTATTGCAAGGGATATAAAGATAAATGCATTGTGATTATTTTCTCTGTGGATAAATGAAAATCCCAAGAGATATACCTAATGTGATTTGAATTCGGAACGTTAAAATTCGTATGAAAACTCTTACCATAGATACGGGAATTGTATAGAGGTTATATTTGAAAATCTAACTGGCCAAAGCTGGCCACCATAAGCAGAACACAAAAAAAAACTTGATTTATTTAACTTTGAACTAAATAAATGCTTTTTTTTTGTAGCCCTAGGTTTTATTGTCTCGCAGAAGGTATGAAAAGTAGAGTATTCACCTCGAGGATAAAAGACAAGCGTCTTTGTCTTGGGCGGCTTGAACCCCTCGCTTCACTCAGGACTAAGGACTAAATTACTCCCTCGCGCTACGCTCGGGAGTTAACTCGTGAGTCCCTCGCTATGCTTAGGGCGTAGTGTAGCGCATAGTTCTATTCTATGCAATAGGGTCCAATATGCCGCCCGTGACGTAAGACATTCTTTATACCCTTGCTTGGTGCATTATCTACTACTTATTAAAACAATTGTTTTTTGCAGATGTATGTCGAGGACATCACTTGGTAGTGTTACGTCATAATTTACAAAATGTAGGAGCGAAGCATAGAGGTTCAGTTATAGGGGAAGTGCTTGATACTTGGAAAGATAAGGTAAAGTAAAGATGAGTAAAAATTTTCGATGGAATCTAAGTTATTTACCATATGTTGTGATGGGTGCTTTCAGGTTTCAGCTGCTTTGTTCATCGCAGAGAATACCGGAAGGCCCAACCATAGAGCAATGGTTGAAATAATCAGTCGTGTCCTCCACGACCTCGTTACGGCATTCGCAGCAATGGAGGATTATAGGAAAATGAACTCTGACCACGCACTGCAGGAATTCATAGTCGTATCGAAGATAGTGAAGCAGACGCTCAAGTCTTGTACTAATTAAAATGATGATTAACATAGTATGCATTAAATTTAATTCTACCCATTCATTAAAAAAATCACCTCGAATACTGATCATGCTTACTTTATGTGCCAATGTCAGTTACATCCGAGTTAGAGCTGTACCACAGATATACAAAGCTCATCTTCTGCGAAACAAACTTTAGCTTACAACTCATTATAGAAAGCAATAATTATTTTGTCACAAACTAAACTACTGTAGTAGTAGTTTTTGTCAAAATTACTCCTGTATATAATAAGACCTAAAGACTAAAATACAAAGAAATTTAAACGCGTAAACTAATTTGACAGATCTAAAATTGTTGCCATCCCTTTCTAGGTAGTTTAAAATAAGTTTAATTCGTGACCAAGAGAATCGACACCAATATTGTGGATATTTTTTCAAGCGTTCAGGATTAGTGGTTTAGCCTGTAGGGGTGGGAACACGTAATTCTAACAAAAATTACCACTTAATACTTGAAAGCAATAAATATTAAAAAAATAGTACATTATGATACAAGTGAGCTAAGTTGGCTATTATACTCGGGCGTAATGGAGCCCAGAGTATAATGGTCAATGCTCACGCGTGTCATACGACGTTTTTCAACACAGTTGCGAGGAAAAAAACATATAAACATATTATTTTAGATAAATATTGAATTTGTGAAAAATGGCGCGCTGATTACGGTAATCGCACGGTGACGTATAGCTATACGTGCGCAGGTGGTGGAAGGAAACCGCGAAACAGCCTATTATTAAGGATATCATTAACAGATTTTTTATTTATAACACAAATTAATGTTAATTTGTTGACAAAAATCAATAATTTGATAAAATGAAATGTTTACATAGCATATTTTAATTAACACAGTTGATTTATTCACAAACATGATTAATATTGTTGAGACATAAAAACTCTTTGCAGAGATTTAAAAATAAACTGTAAAGTAAAAAGCACTGCAAAGCTAAAAAGAAACCTAAAAGCAGAGCAATAAAGTTTTTTTTTTTAAAAATCTTAATTAAAACACTTACACTACATTATTATTAAAATCTTCTAGGTTCGAGTCTCTAGGGAGGAGTCAGCTGCCCCCCCTGCTCCCCTCTGGCGACGCTCATGGTTCCTTGTTTGATTACGGAACCCTAAAAATTCATTATAATTTAGCTAATAATAGTGTGGAAGGTTACAAGCTTTTATGAATAAGAAGGAAAGTATTGCCAACCTTACAAATTCCTATGATAATAAAACAAATTTGACCGGATTACATCGCGCATATTATTTAAATTGGTTTTCCTGACCACGACCACGAACGCTGTAAAGCTTTCGAAAATTCAGGAAAACCAATTTAAATACTATACCTACGCGATATTCTTCTATCGTGTCGACATGAGCTACATAATGATCATGTCGTGCGGAAAAGATTAGCCAGTCAGCAAGTTGGTAGCGCGGCTGACTACCCAAGGTGCGCCGGACGATCAATTAAATATCGTCACTCGTGGAGGCTCTTCTAATGCACCCCACCTACACACCTAAGCAATGTAATCCGGTTAAACCTGTTTTATTATAATGTGTAGTGATTGCGAAAACCTAAAAAAATATTCACATACACTATTTATTCATCTTGTTCCGACCGTATGGCACTCGTGAGTCGCAGCTGAAAATCAGCGTTGGGTAGTAAGTACCCGTTATGCTACCTAACATTATACAGAGCTGGTGGCCCCTTACATGTTATTTATTTTAACGCTCTTTTTTTTTCTTTTTGCCAATAAATACGTTTTCATTCTTTTCTTTCCCTCTTTCAAGCGTAAAATAGGTATATTATGTTTATAGATATTACATGACAGTCACTATACCCGTAGCCGTATCCGGATCCGGACTACCTCATATTTGACTTTTTAGTATTCAGTGACAAAGGTGTTGATTATCTCTAAACATATTTAAAAAACCTCGTTGGTCGGTCGCGACTGCTGAGCGTGGGGTCTTGGGTTCGATTCCCGGGTCGGGCAAAGTGTTATTGGGTTTTTTCATTAGGAAATTCTCAGTAGCAGCCTGGAGTCTGGATTTGTGCCCGGTTAATGGCAATAGGCTCGCCCCCTATTACATGGTACTTATAACATAACTGGCGAAATGTGGGTGTATGTACTATTACACCTCTGACTACCCCTTTGGGGAAATACAGGCGTGATGTTATGTTATATTTAAAAAAAACCTATCGCTCTTTTACTAATAATAATAATAATGTCTTCCTGGCCGAATTTCGGTCACTGCGGCCAATTTCAACGGAGACTAGCCATTTGCGCGGGATATAGTATATTGCACAAGCGTCTGCACAAACACAGGTTCACTCTCCTAGTATATCCTTAAGGCCTATGTCCAGCAGTGGACGTCTTTCAGCTGAAATAATGATGATGATGATGCAGTGGGTATCACGGGTACAGCTTTCAACTGGTTCAGTCCTATCTTGGTGACGGAAAACAATATGTACAAATAGAGAATTGTAATCATAATATAAATGAAATATTGCAATTCTATTCTATGAAAAGATCTGACATTATAATTATAAAATAATTCTATCCCCCAGGGGAGCGTTCTTGGGTGCAACATATTTTTATTATGCATAGGTACATGATTTGCCCAAATTGATTGACGTACTAAGTGTTCTTTAAGCGGATGACGTCTCCTTGTTATTCAGCAGCACGACCAACATTGATTATAATTATTTTCAGCCCTTGTATAGAAACACAGAGTACTTTTTAATATTATAGAAACGAAACCTTACCCTACTAGAGATAGAAATTTTTCATATTTTGTATGGAGCTTATGTCAAATTCCTATCTCTAGTAGGGTAAATCGTCGATAGATTGGATAGGTATTAATTTTGACCGTAAAAAGATACACTCCTGTGACAGACAGACAGATGGCGTGGCGGAGGCAGAGTCATAGGGTCCCGTTGGCACCCTTTGACTACGGAACCCTAAAAACTAGATCATCATCATCATCATTTCAGCCGAAAGACATCCACGACCGGTCCTGCGCTTTCCTTATCCAGAGGTTTCTTGCGACCTTCACCAGATCATCGGTCCACCTTGTGGGGGGCTTACCCACGCTGCGCCTTCCAGTACGCGGTCCCTACTCCAGAACTTTACTGCCCCATCCGTCAATGAGGAAATTCGCAGGAGAACGAAAGTAGCCGACATAGCCCGAAGAATTAACAAACTTAAGTGGCAGTGGGCGGGGCACATTGCTCGCAGAAAAACTAGGTACCTACAAATCATCATCCTCCTGCCCTTATCCCAATTTATTTGGGGTCGGCGCAGCATGTTTTTTTTCTTCCATACATCTCTATCAGCCGTCGTCTCCGTGTTCACTTTCTTTCTATTCATATCATCTTTCACACAATCCATCCATATTTTCTTCGGTCTCCCTCTTTTCTTATAGCCATCAACATTCATACTTAAAACTTTCCTCGTAACATGCTCCTCATTCCTCCTCATCACATGTCCATACCATGACAGTCTATTGCTACTTAACTTCTCTGTCACTGGCGCTACTTTCAGACTCCCTCTTACATATTCATTCCTTATCCTATCCATTCTCGTTACACCACACATTCCTCTTAACATTCTCATCTCAGCTGCATGCACTTGCCTTTCATTAATTCCTTTCGTAGCCCAACATTCCGATCCATACAGGACAGCAGGTCTTATCATGGTCTTATAGGTACCTACAAATAATAAGTGGATATAAAAAATGTAACTCGAATCACACTTTCTTTCACGATAACCAACTAATTGATGAGTTAATGATATCAAACCACAATATAGAACGCCACGTTATCTGTGCGTTACCCTAATGAGTCACATTTGTATTGTAATAAAATACCTGCAACTGGCGGAGGTGAGGCAGTCAATTGTTGGTTGTGAACGAGAGCACTGAAAACATGGCCGGTAAGTTTACAAGATAAGGTCTGATAAGATACAAGTGATAACGATACTTGCTACAATGTATTGTTCTAAAATATTTTTTTCGATATTCACAGCAATTTTCCGTGACACGTATTTTTTCGTGTTTTTCATAATGTGACTAATTTTTGTTTCCTGTAATTTTGTTCAACGTTACGAATTAACGAAATTGTTCACAGTTTTAAGAATGGTATGTGGTGGTGGTTTTTTTTTGTATCCAATTATAATGATAAATGTTATAGAATTTTGGAATTGAATGCTCATTAATATTGGGGACTTTCTATCGTTTCATACTGTACCCACAAATAATTTGCGCAAGAGTGTAGCTGTGAAACAGATTTCTATTTACCTCTTTTTGATTTTAAATACAAAGATTATAATTACTTAATTACACTACTATGTACATACGCTTCTTCCTAACCCTGTCGTATATTAAAGTAAAATAATAAACATGTTCGTGCATATTTAAACAGAAGGATCTAGAAAACTCAAGACATTATTTGGCGTGCGCTTGCGCTGTTCATATTGTCATGTAAATATCTCACGCGCAGAGCTACATATTATGTTTTCATCTCTAACAATGCAGCTATAGAGACTGTAAAACAAAGAAAGATGATTATTCACCTCTTTCTATTTATTTATTGGTCAGTATTTCTTTGAAAACATTATTTAGCCTATTATAAAGGTAACACAATAATTTTCACATTATTATCTACATTGAAAAGTGTGTCACACCATACTTATCAGACGCCCGGTGCCCTTTTACTTAACTGATAAAATAGTCCAAAGAAAATACAGCAAGAATATCATACAGACGTCCTCTACAAAATGTGCAATCTTATATTTTATCTGTTTCATTTTACGTGATTTTAAGAAATTTGTGAATAAATGAAAAAAAACTTTGACGTTGTCGATAAACCATCTACCATAAGCTGTTTGTTGCTATTGATTTTAATTAAATTAGTTACTGATATCAGTTAAAATTCTTACTAGGTAATCAATCCGATCTTCGGTTACAATAAAATCTGTGATAGGTGATAAAACGATAACCTTCAAAGAAAATATCACACAATATCTATAGGAATGCCCCAAGGGCCTCTAATAGGTCCTGTTTAAACGATTCGGACGAGGAAAACTCTATCTTTATAAAGATTAGTGTTGAACACCAATTTCGTGAAATAAAGTGATTAACACATTGTGATTACTATATACGTAGATAAATAATATGTGTGTACAGGATAATGTTGGGATTTTGTCAATACTTGTTCTATCTAATCTATGAAGATAAAGTACCTAATTTTTATCGTTAAACAACATATTATTGCAACATAGGTAAACATTACGTTGACATTGACTACAATACCAGAAAGTGTTGTTAAGTCAGACATCTATAAAATAGAAGATCGTAAGTATAAGAACAATACAAAATGAACCCAATGCACCCAATGCAAATTCTAAGGCGAATTCAGAGAAGAATTTAGGCGTGAACGCTTCCAATTGTCAAAATGCAGTGCTATTTGGTAGTTGGAAGCACGAAGCCTATAGATTTATACTTAAAAAAATCGAAATCTTCTTTAAACTTGGCGTTGTTGCTGAGACATATACGTCGCAGTAGTAATAAGGGATTAAATATTGTACTGCTGGTGAAGTATCGCCAGGTAATCTTTGTGGATAAGAAGTAAGCTATTTTGGCGATACAGCTAATTCAAGTTTATGATATTAATTCAATACAATCTCTACATTGGTTGTTTAAACAGTACAATCAAGCAAATAACTAATATTTTATCATTTTTGATATTGAAGGCATGGCTGCGATAAAAATGACTAAGGATCATTAATATCTATTTTGTCATCAATCCTAATAATAGAGCGTTATCTGTATGAATAGTCGATTAGGGCTTGTCGTAAGATATTTCTTATTTACTAGGTACACAATTAAAACTCCCCAGAGGTACTCGCCTATCAAAGTAATACATGGTTGCTACAACTCGTTTCGATTCAACTGTATTTATTGGCCACACATTAATTTCTGTAACTGTTACCAAATGACTAAACTAATTAATTCATAATATTTTTCTAATAACTCAATAAATGATTCTTATACAAGTAATTATTAGTTCATTATTGTCATAATAATCAATATTGACCATAATGAACTTTAACGATAATTAGATTGTTCGGAAGGTCAATTCTCGTAATAAAAACGGTCAAAATATAGTTCCAAATTAATCTCAATGCTTTAAATCTGAAAGAAGAAAGAAAGAAAAATGATTTATTGCCACAACAAGACGACATGCGGTAGGTACACATAAAAAATAACTTAATATGTAATATGGTGCATGTCGTAGCTGCGGCAATGAGGTTGACACTCAGCATGATGCCGTGTTGTAACGTGAGTCACAACACAGCGCTGATTTTCAGTGTCAACCCCAAGTGACGAACGGGTGCCAAGCCAGCAAAAGCATAATATAAGAGAGTGGGTGTGTTGTGTGTGGGGGGGGGGTGTTTGTGTGTGCGTGGTGTGGGTGTTTGTGTGTGTATACAGTGTTACAAATATTTTATATTATATACTCATTCATATATTATCACATACCTAAATGATTATTATAAATTATAATAATTTAAATAGAAATCAACATTCATCAAGGGTTTGCTAATGATGAGACACAATATATAAATCTCTAGTATCCCTGTGTAGTCTGTTATAGGTGTTTACTGTGTATGAGTGTATAAAAAAAAAATAATGATAGTTATAGCAAGCGAATGTGGATATTTTTTACAAAAAAATTTGATTCTTTTAACGTGATGAGCGGTTAGGAACGCAGTGTTGCGTAGGTAATCTATACCTATATCTATATACCGCCATTTGCTGGCGCCGCCTCTGGCCTGCTGAAAATCGATGTATTATGTTCTCAATATCCTGACAGTAGAAGTTCCTGTTTGCCGTTTATTTTTGACGCTTAGGTTATTAATGTCACCAATAAACGGCAATCAGAAAAATCTACTGTCAGGAGATTGAGATTTAAGGCATTGAGATTAGTTTGAAACTATATTTTGGACTGCCTCGATGGTCTAGTGATTGCAAGCGCGACTGCTGAGCGTGGGGTCCTGGGTTCGATTTCTGGGTCGGGCGAAGTATTATTGTGTTTTTTCATTAGGAAATTCTCAGTAGCAGCCCAGAGTCTGGATTTGTGCCCGGTCAATGGCAATAGGCTCGCCCCCTATTACATGGGACTATAACATATCTGGCGAAATGTGGGTGTACTATACACCTCTGCCTAACCCTTCGGGGAAATACAGGCGTTATGTTATGTTATGTTATATTTTGAACGTTTTTAGTTACGAGAATTGACCTTCTGGGGATCTACTCCGAAGTCACACTATCCAATGTTCGGGCCCGACCGAAACACGACCGAAGTTTGCATTGTTGTCCTACTACGAACAAAGTTCGGATTCTCACAGTTCGGTCAGCACCATAAACAATCTTTTTTTTTTCTGGATTTTGTTATAGCATCCCTATCACAGAATCAAAGAATACGTTAGTAAAAGCATTAAGATATAATTATTTTACTTGTAAATAGTTTAATTTTGTTAGATAAGTTATGTAGTCAAAATTTTTGTTATTATGTTGTACACTTGTTTTTATCCTCTATTAATATATCAACATCTCTCTATCGCTCTAAGGTTTGCTGTAAGAAAACTCATTTTTGAGTTAAGCTCGCCGATGTACATAAGCTTTCCTATTGTAATATTAATGTGTATTTGTGTGTACAATAAAGTATAATAATAATAAGATGATTGACAATCTAGTAGGCTTTAGCTTGTCTATCCCCAGGTGTCTGGAACGTTGATCAATTTGTTCTGTTGTCAAATCTAATGTCAGCTCCTGTGATTGGTCCAGACAACCAATCATAACACTTGGTATGGGATATGACAGAAACTGGAAGTCTATTAGCTAGAAAGGAAGTGAAAACTTAGACGATGGCAGATACAGATGTATGTAGGAAAAAGACATACTGCGCTTACCCCAAATAAATTGACATAAGAGTAGGAGGATGATGATCTCTGTTTTAACCATTTATTTTGCCACACATACACAAAATATACATATTACATGCAAAGGTTACAGGACAAATTAATGGGGACACAACATGCATACAACATAATATATGTGGCAAGGGATCCAGCTCAGTATTTGCTGTGCATGTCTGATTTTCAGCTGGTCCCTCCCATCATCTGTATATCTTAAAAGTGAAATTTACGCGCACAAGAAAAAAAAAAGTAAATGAAAGAAGACATCTGACATCAAATACCTAATACAAAAAATTGGAATTTAATTCGAATTTAAATTTAACCAAATTATGTGTATTTTACAACATCGTATATTAGTATTTATAGACTAATAAGTCACAATAATTATGTTCATTTGGTACATACAAGTTGTATTTTATATAAATAAACAAAATGGCCTTGAAAAAAAAAAAAAAAAAACATTTTTTTTGAAACAGTTAAGTGACAACAACCGAACATCACACATTGCACAATAATAATCACCTATAACACAGCTACACGATATAGTCACAATTACATGTATGTGTACAACACCCCACACGAGATTGACAGACACAGGTTTCTGCTACGGTAACTTTTGTCTTTGTTCTGTCACTTTGTCTAATGGTTAAGAAGATGTTGAATCAAAATTGTGAGCGTCTCTGCAAAGTTTCTAAACAAGCATCATTCTACAGATCGGCAGCCGTATTATGGTTGGGGAGCACCCCCGCCCCAGGGGCACGCCTACCCTCCTGGTCCTCCACCCCCCGGCCATCCTCCACACATGTACCCCGCTGGTCCCGGGGTAGTCTTCTACCCGGTACATCCAGCGTACTTCTACCCCTACCCGGGGCACCCACCCCCTCCTGATGGCGGCGCAGTCACAGTGGTTGAAGATACAGAGCCTGAAGAAATTGTCCCTGAATTACCCGGGGAAATAGTCGAGTTACCGTGGAGTAAGTCTGGATTGGGTTAACGGAGATAGCACCTTCTTTATAATTGGTAGGCATCTTACATGAAACTGGTTGGGATTGCATTTTCCCGATTCATAAAACATGAAATATTCATGACATATAGCTAAAAAGTCAAAACGTTTCTTCTAATTTGTAAACACATTCAAATATTCTTTTATTTTCACGGATAAGATACAGTCACCGTACAAAAAAAAACATATTCAATATCAACATGAAAATTAACTTTAATCAATACATTTAATTCGTACACGGAATCTCCATCGCAATAATATTCATTAATCTAATCCTCGACATTTTGGTATTTCTGATAAACACACTGATAAAATAATTCCGCAAAACTTTACTGAAAACAATTCGGGAAAATATCCGATAACAATTTCGCATTTATTTTCCTTCTAACTTCCTCGTCAAGCTTCATTTGTAGGAATTGGAAAGGTGCTATCTCTGAGTTACTGTTTCATTGTATCGTTTGCCATCGTCGGGCCAATCCTCTTTATGGTGACTGTCCAATCCAGACTTACTTCTTACCATGCTACAGTATTATCAGCTAGTTAGTCTTTGGAATTCGAAGGCTTCACCCATATAGAGTTTTGGCCGTCGCTTCTTGTGTTGTGAATATTTTGTTGAAAATCATTCACCATCATCTTTTTTGTATTCTTCTTTCTGGGTTTCCTATATATTTCCCTTAAATTAATCATTTGGGTCTATACACTAGGGTGGGTCATTTTTTTTTTTTCTCGTTCTTCTTAAATGCTCAGCATTAAAAAGGTGCCAAATGGTGTCGTTAATTGATATGTAAAGTTTTATTAGATTATTTTAAGTTTTATTGCCTCCGGAATGCCATAGAACTATTTAAAAAAAAAGTAGATTTTTGGCGTCACTTTACTAACACTTTTCTCAAGTTATTGATATCAGATTTCATATGTAATACTTTTAAGTAATGATAAATACGAAATTGTTTGGTTGAGTTCAATAACAAAGCAGTAAGAAGGGGTGGAGTGCGGGGGAAGTTGAGACGAGTGACGCGCGATTTAGCGGTAAAACAATCAGTGTCGCGTTTCGCTTAATAGAGTGCAGTCGTTGTTTTACGTCATCAGAAAAATGGAACGCACACGAAATAGTTGGAAGTGTCCCTTATTTGGTGATTTATGTGATTTTAAAGACAACATATTGCCAACTTACGAAGATGTGATGAAGTTTTATGAGTGGATCCGACACAGGCTAAAATTTGAGAGGGAAACGAAAAAAGAGCCCACATATAAAGAAAT
This sequence comes from Asteroscopus sphinx, assembly GCA_949699075.1. Taxonomy (NCBI): domain Eukaryota; kingdom Metazoa; phylum Arthropoda; class Insecta; order Lepidoptera; family Noctuidae; genus Asteroscopus; species Asteroscopus sphinx. Next base: position 23,840,428 of record OX453013.1, read on the forward strand.
AGAGGCCGTTGTAGTTGCAAAACTAATACAAACATGGGCGAAATCTTCTATTCCTACAGTAGAACCAAAAAGAATGAAGGTAATGTTACAAACTTATCATTTAAAATGCAAAAACCTTCTTAAGTCTCACCCGAAAATACCTAAAAACAAGTTAGAAGAGTTTCGTCTTGGAAGTAAAGTTTTGTTCGATATTTCGGCTTGCAAGTGTCGAGATTTTCTTAAATGTACTTGCCCTAAAAACAAAAAAATACCTGTAAGAGAGCACAGCTTTATAACAGATCAACGAACTGCTAGGCAAATGATGATAGGTGGCGTAGACGTTGGCACAACAAAACAAATTACAAGAGCACTGAAAAGAAAGTTGTTACGAGAAAAATCTGAGAGCAAACGACAAAAAGTAGCCGAAATATGTACGGAAGAGTTGAGCAGCACATCTGAATCCGAGTGTGTCCACTTGCATTCGGATTGTGAAGAACCAACCCAAATTCAGTTGCGGACTTCATGTACTAATTCGGTGGGTAGTACTACAACTGCAGTTGATTATGCTTTGCTATCGAAAACATGCGATAGATTTGGAGTGTCGGACAGGGCAGGAGCAGCAATTGCATCAGCAGTTCTACATGCATCGAGTTCTCAAGTAATAGACAAATGTAAGCTTCGCCGAGAACGAAAAAAAACTAGAGAAAATATAATTTCACAACAAACTGTTTCACAAATACCAGCATTATACTTTGATGGGAGAAAAGATCAAACATTGATTATGTCTGAAAAAGATGGGAAAAAGTATAGGCGACGCATACTTGAAGAGCATATTTCTTTGATAAAAGAACCTGACTCGAAGTTTTTAGGTTATATTACACCTGCTTCAGGCACTGCAAACTGTATAGAACAAGAAATATTCAACTTTTTCTTGAATGGCGATATATCAATAGATCATTTGATTGCAATTGGATGTGATGGGACAAATGTTAATGTTGGCAAATACGGCGGTATTATACGGATGCTAGAAATAAGATTGGATAGACCTTTACAGTGGATTATTTGTTTATTGCACATGAACGAACTGCCATTAAGACATCTGTTTCAACACATTGATGGCAGGACGTCTGGGCCACAAACATTATCAGGGACAGTTGGCAAAGGACTTGAGAACTGTGAGACAAGACCTATAACTCAGTTTCAACCTATTCCGGCGAACTTACCCGAGCTTTCTGCGAAAGATATTAGTACAGACCAAAAATACTTGTACAGAATAGTTGAAGCAATTTCAACAGGCATATTTCCTAGCGATTTAGCTAACAAATCACCAGGTAAAATGTCCCATGCCCGATGGCTAACTCGTGCCAACAGGATTCTCCGTCTGTATGTTTCAGTAGAGACTGCCTCTGAAAATCTAATAACTCTTGCAACGTATATTGTCAAGGTTTACGCTCCGATATGGTTTTCTATAAAAATTCACTCTAGCTGTAAAGATGGATCGCGACACTTGTTTCAACTCATCGAGCTAACCAGATATTTACCAACAAATTTAAAAGCCGTTATCGATCCAGTAATACAAAGAAACAGCTATTTCGCACACCCGGAAAACTTATTGCTTGCAATGTTGACAGATCACCAGCCACACGTTCGTGAATTAGCTGCACGTCGAATTTTGAAAGCTAGATCAGAAACACCAAAAAAATTGCGTCTTTTTCAGTTACCAAAGATAAATTTTAACGCATCAACATATTATGACCTTTTGAATTGGCAAGAAAATATCACCGAGCCACCGCTATTAAAATCCGTAACCGAAGAAAATCTTCGATTGCTTATTCAACAAAAAGGAGAAGGAGAATTTGATTTATTACGCCTTCCGTGTCACACACAAGCAGTAGAAAGAGCAGTTAAAGCTGTTACCGAAGTTTCATCCACTTTATGTAACAAAACAATGAAAGAAGGTTTCATCAAAGCCCAGATCGACTCTAGAAAAGCAATGCCGAAATTCGACAGCAAAAAGGATTTCGCCACAAACTAAACCCTTCACTATAATCATTATCCTTTATTATTTTTATAAAAAAATTGTTTGCTCTTTAATAAACCTATAATTACTATTGATTTAAGTCTTTTATTTAGTAATAGTGCACATTAGTGTAACTTTGTATGCCATGCTGCTAAGTCTTTTTTAACATATTTGTTGACAATTTCCACATGGCTCCGGAGGCAGAAGATTGATTGCGATTGCAATGAAACTTCATAATCTTCTTACACTCATAATTTAGCACCGTTATGTCACTGTGCCCGTATAAAAACTAATATTTTTTTTTTCTCCATACAAAAGTGACCCACCCTACTATACACCTTCTTTCTTTTATTATATTTGTCATGGTCTCTTTTATCTTTTTAATAGTATTTTATCTTCGCCACCATTCTTTATTAGAAATGTACAAGGATGTAATATAGTGGATAATAAAGTTGTTAACTATTATTAATAATAAACTCTTTGCTTTTTGGTTTTCTGTACCAACGAGTGCCAGGTGGGGTGGATTCTTACTCCCTATGTTGTTGGAATTCCAATTAAATCTACATTACCACATTTACCACACTTTTTTTGTATTTATCCACCAAATGGTTTTCTTTTCTGAAATCACAACAATCGAAATTACTGTATTTATAATGATGATGAAAATCGTTTTATTTCTCGTCGAAAAACCACACCTAAGTCTAAATTATGTGGAATTAAAGCTAAACAACAATATATTGATCCGTTATCTATGTTTTCCAGGTACATACCGTTGGGTCCCAGCATGCTTGAGCCAGCGCTCCATCCCCCCCGGCGCGCTGCGCGTGGGCACCGACGTGGATGGTGATGAGATCTACGCCGGCAGGGCACCCCACGAGAGCGACATCCTCCCCGCAAAGGTCATCCCCAACAAGAACGCCTGCTACGTCAGCTGGGGTGGCGAGGAGATTGTCAAGGATCAGTTCGAGGTAATTAACATTTCAAAGTCGTTGATCAACAGTTTACGTGGCCTGAAGGCCTTTACTTCGGCCATATTATCAATAAATAACTATGAACTATTACGCCATAAAATGTGGCAATGCTGTCAGTATTTTGGGCAAGTTACTAGCCAACGGCGATACGGTGGAATATTTTGATGTTTTTTTTGTAGTCAACAATTTTATTTTAGAATATTTTGTTTGAATGATATCATCATCCTCCTGCCCTTATCCCAATTTACTTGGGGTCGGCGCAGCATGTTTTTTGTTTGAATTATATATGTAATTAATAATAACAATAAATAGATGGTGGATGTCACTATACGGAAAAGTCTCTCAGTCACATTATTCACAGTTGTTCTCGTCTTGCTAACAACGAGTGCTTTCCCATAACTATGTATGTATGTCGTCACCAACCAAATTAACCGTTATTCATTTGTTTGACCACCCCATACAAAAATGTTTAGTTATTCAAGTATAAACAATATTTACATAGATGATTAGGAATACAACTGACAAAAATTACTACCCCATTTTCAGGTTCTAGTACCCGCGATGTTCTCGTGGCAGTTCTCGACAGGAGGGCAAGTGCCCCCCGGCGCCGTGGCTGCGGGAGTCACCGGTGACGGAGAGAAACTCTACTACGGCAGAGTCACACACGACGGATGCACGACACCTGGCAAGGTATGGAGAACTTCTTCTTTATGAGTCTCTCTGACTAGGGAAGGTTGCAATTCATCTCCTCCCTGAATGGAGTACTTATCATACTGAAGATTGAACTAAGGATCTATCTAGTAACTGGTGTATGTTTTTAACGATAACATCTTATGGCTCTAGTGAAAACATGACTCTGCGGTTGATAAAATGGAAAACAAACGAAATGTAGCTACTTATTGTCCGTTTCTTCATAAATGTCAGCATTTATACGCGCTAATAATCAAGAGCACCAATTTGCATTTCAAGAGGGCACATTATCAGGGGGACATTATTATGGCACAATTTTTTTTTATAGTATAGGATGGCGAAACGAGTTAAAGGCCCACCTGATGTTAAGCGGTTACCTTTGCCCATAACAACTGCAATACCACCTAGGCTGTGGCCTAAATGGTACCGCAAGTCGGTTCGCCAAACTGAGACATGAAGATGGAAAGTCGCATGTGATTGTAATTTCACTGGCACCCGTACCCTTCAGACCGGAACGCAGCAATGCAAGCATCACTATCTGGCGGAGAAGTAGGTACGGTGATAGTACTTCCTCGGACGAGCTCTTTCACAAAGGAGCTCTACTACTAGTACATTTACATTGTTGCACAATTTTTACATTACGACACTATTTTTCACGGCTTTTCTTGGTAGTTTAGTTTAGTAGTTGTTTGTTCAATAAACCATTGGATAGTAAAATGTCTTGTTATCTGTTTCAGATCCAGCCTAGTCACGAGGTGTGCTACTACCCCTTCGACGGTGAAGAAAGGAGCTCAGCCGAATACGAGGTTCTCGTCCTCATGTGAAACAACACTATACTATTATACTCTAACATTATATACCTAGATGTAAAAGATATATAGAACTAGATACTTGACGTGCTGTTACAAAAAAAACTTGTGTATAACTTTTTCTGCTTCGACCAACTGTCAAAAAAAGTACGAAATCGGAGTTATGTGTCTACACTGTACCATAATTAAATGGAATGTCGTTCGAAGCAGCCCATTGTTAAATACATTAATTCATTTTCAATTAGACTCTGTAGGTCTACTCGCGTTTTACGAACGACAAACGAAGTATGAACTTTCGTTCCGAGTGATACTTACATAATAAAGATAGGCACATAAAAAAGGCACAATTAAGATAGACTACGGTTCATAGTCGTATACAATTCACCGGAGATGAGAAAAACAAACGTCAAAACACGATCATCGCATGCGATAAGGGAACGATGGTTGACCGGAGTAGCAAATTGTGCGATGAATCGTACGATTCATCGAATATCGTCGAACGGGAGTAGACCCCCTGTACGATTTTGAAATACGTGTGTAATAATAACCATTTCACATCATATTGCCATGTAAGGATATTAAAAGTAATTTAGTCAGGTTTTGTATTTGATTATATTAATTACAATGAGGTATTAGGATAAGAAAGTACACTATACGTAGATATTATTATTTATTAGTGTACATGTTTTTGTGAATTGATGTAAGGAAATAAAGAGTTTATATTTATCGGAGATATGTCAGTAAAAAATATTATATCGTTTTTTTAGCCAATTCCTAAGGTTCTATATTTCGATCCTGTGGGGCAATTGTGTAATGCATTCACTTTGACATTAGCTTTCAGCAACATTCATTGCATAGTACGTAGTTGCCGATAAGATGAATTGTCAAAACACACGGAGCAATGAACTTAGACATGGGTAACTCAACAAAAATGCGTGAGCTGCAGCTCAGCTCACGGTTCAGGTCAGTGAGCTGGAGCTGTGAACCGGCTCACAGATCAGCTCAATTTGTGTATCTGCCTCGAGATCTACTTCGAGTTATGATCTGTGATGCGAATCGCTGAGCTTACAGATCGTTCGATCTGTTTGAGCTGCACTCGCTCGCTCACTCTGCGACTCAACGCCGATCTGTCGCCGCTCCAGCTCACCGCCACTCACCGGTTCAAACAGGTTTTTATTGATATGGACATCTTTTATCTTTCGTGCAACGAATGTTGTCGCACAGATAGATACTATTCTTTGAGCCGTGAGCTGCGTATTTTGTCATTGAGCTGCAGCTCAACAGCTCAAGCTTATTGATCTGCATATTTGAACCGGTTCTGAGCTGAGTTACACACCTCTAATGAACATTTAAATCCAGATGATTGCGATCGCGAGTGAGTTACGCAATTCGGCAGTCGGTTCTATGATTTTACATTGACTTGCCTTTCGATACCGGTTCTTCCTCCCACCTATTTCTCAACTACGTTGGGTCGGATTCAAGTCCAATCAGATGTAGCTGAATACCAGCAATTTACACGGAGCGACTGCCGTCAGACCTCCGCAACCCAGTTACTGGAAATTACCGACATCCTATGGTTGAGTATTTTATTATTTTTAACGCATTTACGCATGCGAAGCGAGTGTTCACGGTAGCTTAGTGGCTAAAGCACTGGCGTACTGAGCCAGGAGTCGCAGGTTCGAATCCTGCTCGTGAGTGTTTTTTTTTCTTTCCACAGTTTTTATCTTTATCCTATGGTTAGATAGATATGCAGGGTAATTGAAAAATACTAAAAACACTAAGGGTAATTAAAGTAAACTCCTTTCCATACATAAGTGGATATCTAACTCGATCAAAGGTATGGAACAGCTGTTTTTTTGTTCACGATTTCACAGTTGGTTCCGTAGTAAAAGTGGAACAGAATGATAAGCAGAAACCACCTTTAAAGTGTTATTGCTATTTTTTAAGCGAAGCTTCTTTATCATCGTTGCGCGCTCGGCCGTAAACCGACAAACCGTTGCATACGTCACCGTTAACTCGACACACGTTCCACCCGCCCTTGCAAATGCGTAGAAGCTTTGCTTCTGGCGAGCGTCCCCCGACGACACCCGTCTCTTACTCTCAATGATTATTCAAAAAACCTACTTACATGAAGGTTAAATATATATGAAGTCGGTTAATAAAGAGTTATAAATAAGTCTAAATTAAATTGCAATGGAGCCGTCGAACATATATTTACGAGTACATTGAAGTACTCTTATATTGATAGCTACTATCTTATCACGGCTGATTCACTATGTCGACGAACAGCCTTGAAGACTTTCCTGTACATGATTTTGAAATTGTTTATCAAACAACAATATCAATAATGAATTGATAGCAAGTTTCGATAGCCACGTCAAGTTTCCATAGCCACGTTTTTGGTCAGCACTATGTCTAGGACTATCATGTAAAAGTTACTTTTAAATAAAGCATGACTGAATAAACGATGGACATAATAATAGTCAAGAATATGGTAGTACCATACCACACCTCGGACACTCAATACAATAAAATGCTAACAACACCGTCATACACAAGATTACGTCTGTATACGAACGCACATAATATAATATAATTCTTTTTTATTTCTATAAATTTGGTACATTTGGTACATTCTATCTTTGCTCACAAACAAACAATAATTGATTATAAAAGATAGAGTAAACGATGGTGCCTGTGCTAGTATGAACTGTGTGACAGGCACCAGAGCGCCTTCCTCCTACAGATTAATTGTGCACATTTTAGCAGTAACAAAATAAAAAATGAACTGTTCTTTACTACTTAATGGTGCAAAAGGAAAGAGACAGAACAATTTAGCTAATAATGTATTGTATGTATAAGGCAGGGTACATACACGTATAGGTTAAGGGATGCTCGCCGCTCGTAATGCCGACTGGATTTCAAGCACCAAAAAAAAATTACAAATTATGCGTAGGTAGGCTTAACGTTCTGAGTAACTAGGGGTCTGCTGGTCAGAAAAGGCGAAGAGGGTGTAAATAGCGACCCATGGACACTGCCGTGCTAGATATTATAGGTCCACCGCCACTGAAGTATATAGCCCAATGTTCACCTCTTAAAACTTTGTATGCGCGGAACAGTATTTGTTTATTTATTAAATGTATTTGTTCAAAATTCAAAAAATAATAATTTAAAAGTTTTTATTTCGAATAAGCATTTACATGTACTTTCAAAACGTTAAGAATCTAGTTGCACGGTTCCAAAATGTTGATCCTATCATATATATAGGAGAAGAGCCGGCAAGAAACTCCATCGAAATACTCTTTTCATTTCTCATACTCGGAAAGTAGTGTTTGTTTGATCCGAGTAGCGGGTGGAAAACGCTGATTCGCTCCCTAGGGCGGGAAAGACTCATAGTAATTGCTTTCCTCCCTAGGGCGGGAATGAATTTTAAAAATAGAACTATAAATAGTCGGCTACGGATTTATTTTCTTAATTAAGAAAAATATCGAAAGGAAATGCCGCGGTCTTGTGAGTATATAAACAGCCAGTGTGAATAAAAAAACCCTATTAAGCGGGACGGCCCGGCGCGCCGGTAGTAACGCGGTGTATTCCATATTTAAAATTTAAGAAAGACTATTATACAATTTGCCGGGATACTAACTTTTTCTGTACGGAAATTCAAAATCTCAGTTTTATAGACTAATATTTGATTAAAAATAAGTTCATGTGATTCTAAAATGTTGACCCCAGGTTTGGTTAAAGACGAGGCAAATACAGTAATCGAAAATCTTTAGCCAGACATTTCAAAGGAATAAATACATACAATGATTTTATGAAGTGGCGAATATCCAAGAAAATATGTATTTTAGAAAAACTACTATTTATTACTTTCTTTATTTTCGAAATGAAAAGTAGAGTGTTTAACGCGGGTGAAAGTCACGGACTATAGCCGCCCTCGCTGCGCTCGGGCGTCTAAATACCTCGTATGGGAATTAATTCCTTTCGACCCTTGTGTAACAATCTACTATTTCATGTTAAATAGTACAATTTATGTACGTTACATGATTTGCTAAGAATTTAGTGAGAACAATGTAGGTTAGTACAAAGGCACTGCTTATTTCTTTAAGAAATTTCTTCCAGCAGACCTGCGAGAGGAAAATATCCACATTAATTGATTAAATCGACTAGAAAAATATTTCAAAAATTAAGGTAGCATTTTTTTTGTCGAATCAATACGCCTGAAACAATCATAACGTGTGTAACCAGAAAACTAAAAAGCTATTTTATGTGCTAAGCATGTCCATTTGGATACATATACCTACCCCTATGTTATTATATTTGCATTAGCTATAGCTAACAAGGCACCCAGTTCATGATATCTATAATCACAGAATGATAGAGACGATGATTCATAACAGTGGGACAACCGACATGCGCTTGCACAGTCGATTTGCATGCCGCGGCCTGCGGCTCATTGTGTCATCAACCATCGTCGATGCCGCGCGTGTATTCTGTTTACTGATTAATTCTTTACGCTAAATATTGTAAACAAAAAGTGCAGTTTTTGATAGATAGTTTTTATTTAAAAATCTGATCAACCATGAAGGCCGTCATCGGTTTTGTGATGCTCAGTAAGTTTGGTTTTTATTTTTCTTTTACAGTTTACTTCCTTGTCTAAATAATAGACGTATATTATTTTAACTTTTAAATGTTCGAATCTATGAGTATACAGGGTTATTTTTAATACATTAACAACCCTATAAAGGTTAATTGTACAGTCAACTGCATGACAGTGGTAACACTTCAATTCGAAAACCACCCTTACTGCTTACGAAATAAGGATGCTGCTAATGTCTAAGTGTTACCACCGACGTGCGGTCGACCGTACCTACTCATAAATTTAGACAACTTTTGCTATGACACCAACTTTGAACTAACAAAAAAATTCTGTCAAGTAAACGAATCATTTTCCATGGGACGGATGTTTTTTCTGGCTAATCAAATTGGCTAAGTGTACTTAGGTACCTGCCCCCCTAGCCAAGTTGACAATCTACACAATCTACAATCGTCAACGCTAATAGAAAACAATCAAAATGTATGTATGTTGACGACCTCTGTGGTCTAGTGGTTCGAGTGTCGGACTGCTGATAACGAGGTCGTGGGTTCGATTCCCACAGGACACAAATATTTGTGTGATGAACATAAGTGTTTGTGTTGGTCTGGGTGTGTTGCTTATGTATTATAAGTATGTATTTACAAAAAAAAAGTATATAAGTATTATATCCATTGTCTAGTACTCATACCACAAGCTCTGCTTAGTTTGGGACTAGATGGTGCTGTGTAAAAATGTCCCAAAGATATTTATTTATGGGAATGACATACGTGGGACACTCAGAAAGTTTTGCGAAACTAAAAAAAATTGTTCTATACGTACATATATTTTTATCAAATCTTTTCAAAGTACTTTCCACCAGCCTCTATACAAAGATTCATGCGCCTAAACCAGTTTTCAAAACACTTTTTCCAGTCCGCCGCAGACACCTCGTTTACAGCCTGCTCGAACGCAGCCAGCGCATCTTCCGGCGACGAAAATTGTATCCCTTTGAGCTGATTTTTTTTTTTTGGGAATAAAAAGAAGTCACACGGTGCTAGATCAGGGCTGTAAGGAGGGTGACCCAGGAGTTTGACTGGCGTGCTGTCCAGGAAGTCCCTCGTTTTGAGTGCGGTGTGCGCAGGTGCATTGTCGTGGTGGAGCAGTAGCCCGCGGAGCCCTGTGTTTGGTCGCTTGTTGCTTATAACAGAGAAAACTTCTGGCAAACATTTGGTAGTATACCATTCGGCATTAATGCTTCTTTGATCCCGTAAGGGAATTGATACCAAGTGGCCAGTCAAATTAAAAAAGCTAGCGATCAAAATCTTACCCCCGCTTCTAGATCGCTTCACTTTGGTAGGCGTTGGCTCATTTTGAAACACCCAAACAGTCGACTGGCGCTTGGTTTCTGGGTCGTATTGATAAATCCAGGACTCATCACCTGTAACGATGTCGTAAACACGCCGAGACGAGCCTGCTTCAAATTTGTTAAGCATATCACGGCACCATTCCACCCGGGCCTGCTTCTGAGCATCGGTGAGGTTGTGCGGCACCCAGCGTGATACTATCCTCCTCACGCGAAGATGGCTGTGTAGAATCTCGTGAACGCTTCCCGATCCAATCTTCAATATGTGTTGAATCTCCTGATATGTAATTCGCCTATTGTCTTGGATTAAATTTTTCACTGCTAGCACGTTTTCTTCGGTAACAGCCGTCAAAGGGCGACCGCTTCTTTCGTCATCCCCCAAAGTTGGTCGACCGCGCTTGAATTCGTTATACCAACGATACACGGTTGCCTTGGAAGGGCCTTCATCCATGAATGCCATTTGAAGTCTATCGTACGATTCATCCGGTTTCAGGCGACACTTGAAATCGTATAAAATCATAGCTCTAAAATGTTCCCGGCGCAGATCCATATTTCAGTGAGACACAATACTTTGAATTAACTCGCAAAAAATGTGGAGGGAAATTTTGAAATTGGAACTTACTTATTTTTACTTATAAATAATCATATTTTCGAAAAACATTATAACTGGCCAGTCTCCCATATATAAAATTTTTTTTCGCAATACTTTCTGAGGGGCCTGGTATCTGGGTCCCGAGTCTGCTAATTGACAAACGCTTCAGTTGGGTGTCGGTAGAGTGTCGGTGGAATAGTTTTAGCCATTTGGTATTCTACTAGTTATTTTGAGACCAATGGCTTTCCAATGACTTTCCACTGAACTGCCATTGACTACAATTCAACTGCCATTGGACTATTTGCTATTCTGCTGTTATTTGACGTTTCCCACAATCGTCTTACGATGATTTTTTTGCCATCATATTTTTTTTTAATTTTTTTTTTTGGTGATTTCAACTTTGGTCCCTAATAAATGTTTTTCATACATCGAATGTGTACAATGACCCCTTAAAGGGTCATTGTACATATTCGTTTTTTTTTGTGATTTCAGGATTGGTCCCTTAGTAAAAGTTGATCATACAGATGAGTACAATGACGGATGAGTATAATGACCCCTTAAGAGGTTTCATTAACACGTCATATGTCGATAGCATTACCGCGTTGCACGCTAAAAACGTTAACGTAAAAGTACCAAAAGTTGCTCTTACGGATGAGTATAATGACCCCTTAAGAGGTTTTCAATAACACGTCTTATGTGGATAGTATTGCCGCGTAGTACCCTAAAAACGTAAACGTAAATGTTTTTCATACGGATGAGTACAATGACCCCTTAAGAAGTTTTCAATAACACGTGTGTCGATGTATAACCGCGTAGCGTAGTACGCTATCGATATACGTATTATTGAAAACCTCTTAAGGGGTCATTGTACTCATCCGAATCATCATCATCATCATCATCATCATCAGAATAATAGTTATTTAGAGACCAATGGCTATCCAATGACTTTCCACTGAACTACAATAAAATTAAAAACCATAAAATCAAAATCAAAATTAAAATCAAAATAATTTATTTGTGAAACATAGGTAAAAGTTAAAAACTTTGTGGAAAATTAAAATATTAAGTCACACTATATTTAACCTTGAAAGGCATACAAATTACATAGTATAGAACACGTATATCAATAGCTTACTACGCGGTAATACTATCGAGATACGACGTGTTATTGAAAAGGGGTCATTGTACTCATTCTTATAAACAAATTTTACGTTTGCGTTTTTTGTGATTTCAGGCTTGTTCCCATAGTAAAAGTTGTTCAAACAGATGAGTATAATGACCCCTTAAGAGGTTTTCAATAACACGTATGTCGATAGTATTGCCGCGTAGTACGCTAAAAACGTAAACGTAAAAGTTGTTCATACAGATGAGTATAATGACCCCTTAAGAGGTTTTCAATAACACGTATGTCGATAGTATTGCCGCGTAGTACGCTAAAAACGTAAACGTAAAAATTGTTCATACGGATGAGTACAATGACCCCTTAAGAGGTTTTCAATAACACGTCGTATGTCGGATAGTATTACCGCGTAGTACGCTAAAAACGTAAATGTAAAAGTTGTTCATACGGTAATATCAATAAAATCCTTAATTTAAATATTTCATTGATAAAAACTAAAAAAAAGGTTGATAAAAAACAATACAACTAATTGTAGATTTTAATTGGCAACATCGATTTCACATTACCATTCTATTGCCATTCCGCCGAGATTTAAGTTTTAGCAGACTACCCATTTTGTCACAGTTATTTATGAGTGTCAGTAGGGTGTCGGTGGAATGGCGATGGTTGGTTTTTTAGTGTAATTAGCAGACTTGGGGCCCTGAACGAATGATTTTTTCGTTGAGATATGTCATTCCCATACATTTTGATCGTTTTCTATTAGCGTTGACGATTGACGATTGTGTAGATTGTCAACTTGGCTAGGGGGGCAGGAACATTGTATACAGTGGGTAACAGAAAATGAAATAGTACTTTAGGAGATAAAAGCATTATGTGAATTCAAATTCAAAAGTTTTTATTTCGAATAAATGCTTATTACATGCACTTTCAAAATGTTAGGAATCTAGTTCCACGGTTCCAATATGTTGATCCTATGAAGAAGAGCCGGCAAGAAACTCCATGGACATACTCTTTTCATGTAATAAATGGTACAGTCGACTGCATGACAGTGGAAACACGTTAATTCGAAAACCGCCCTTACTGCTTACGAAATAAAGATGCTGCTAATGTCAAAGTGTTACCACCGACGTGCGGTCGACCGTACAATGGTATGTTACATGATTTGGAAAGAATTGTGTGAGAACAATGTAGGTTAATGAGTGAGATAAATTCACTGAACTCATTGATAATGATATTATGTTTAGTCTCAACCATAATAGAATCACCCATTGATCTGACACTATGCCATTAATGGCTACATTATGCTCACATTTACAGTGGTGATTAAAAGTACTGAATCAATAAGAACAATTTTCGATATAGCAATAACTCTGAATTCGTGAAAAAATCAGCTGTTCCACATATTTGGAATCAATCACATGAGACTTTCCATCTTCATGTCTCAGTTTGGCGAACCGACTTGCGGTACCATTTAGGCAACAGCTTAGGTGGTATTGAAGTTGTCATGGGCAAAGGTAACCGCTTAACATCAGGTGGGCCTTTAGCTCGTTTCGCCATCCTATACTATAAAAAAAAAAAACACGTTGTAGATCGCTATCACACTGTATACCATGTAGCTAGTACACACGGCTACACATAAAGCTATACATTTCCAGTATAAGCTGACCTCAAACTGTATAGGCTTTCCGTACATAACATCACGCCTGTATTTCCCCGAAGGGGTAGGCAGAGGTGTATAGTAGGTACACCCACATTTCGTCAATTATGTTATAAGATAAGTCCCATGTAATAGGGGGCGAGCCTATTGCCATTGACAGGGCACAAATCCAGACTCCGGGCTGCTACTGAGAATTTGCTAATAAAAAAACCCAATAACACTTTGCCCGACCCGGCAATCGAACCCAGGACCCCACGCTCAGCAGTCGCGTTTGCGATCACTAGACCAACGAGGCAGGCTTTCCGTACAACACGGAAAAAAAAAGTTTGTTACATGTAGACGCACTTTTGCTACCTGTAATTTAAAAAAAGTGACTACATAATTGTCAGGTAATACGTAACCAAAATTTTTGTTTTCTAAAGATAAACAGTTTTGTTAAATCAAGTTAACTTTAGTAACGTCTTACCAAATTTTGGCTGTCACTCCAGTTTGGTAATATTTTTTTTCAATGAACGTCTATTGAGTAGGTACGTAAAGATAAGTCTATTATGTAGGTACTTAATAGACTTATCTTTGCTAATGTTATTTCTACTTAGCACTTGAGATATAAATTAAGTTACATTTTCTTATGAATTTTCTTCCGTTTTGGTCTAAGTATAAAAGGCTTTTGATTCCATAGACAATGCTACTAATTATTATAATAAATATTACCTTTTACCTTCAAAGATTCTTCAAAGGTATCATAGAAGTTCTTATCGATTTTTTTGCCGTGACCGCAAAATGATACTTCAACCACAATTGGATCAAATGCGTGTGGTTTGTAAATAACAACGTACAAATAAAAATAAATAAAAAATAAATAATAATTTATTGACTTAGCCACACAACATTTTTTACAAACTTAATTAAATTATACATGTAAGGCAATTTTTAAAGACCGCTAACAAGGATCTGCTGACCCCCAAACTAGGAAGTACCTGTATCTTGGAGGTCAGTAGGTTTTCCATTTCTTAGGCAATGCCAAAACAAAAAAAATGAACAAATGAAAAAAAAATGAACAAGTATATACATAAAAAAACAAATGTATGTACGTACGTGGTGGAATACAAGGTGTTATTGGAAAACTGAAAACCCCTTAAGGGGACATTGTACTCATCATTATGAACAACTTTCACTATAGGACCAACACCGAAATCGCAAAAAAAAAACAGGTGTTCTACAGATATGTTACTTGCACTCGCACTGTTCCGTGTGGTGCCGGACGTAAAGAATTACACCACCCTATATTTTCTCATGGGTGTCGTAAAAGGCGACTAAGGGATTCACCAGAGAATGGGTAGCAGCGTTCTCTGAGTGTTTAACCAACCAACTGCGATCGCCAACCCGCCTGCCAAGCGTTGCGATTATGGCATATTTCCCCAACATAATATACTTAGGGGAGGCCAATGTCCAGCAGTGGACGTGTTTCGGCTGAAATTATGAATAATGACTCGCGACTCTATTCTTTTAGATATCATTGGGTGTTCCCAGTGGCGTGCATTGGCCTACTTCACTTGAATTTAATTGTGGTGTAAGTTATAGATTTTTTGATGTAGGAAGATTAATTTAGCATTAATAGGTCTATTTTAAGATAAATTCTTATTCTTATTCTTATTCTTATTCTTTATTGTACACACAGATATACATTTATATAACAGTAGGAAAGTAAATAATCATCGTACTCCGAAAAAAAGATAATAACTTACACCAATATTGAATTTGAATGAGGAAGGCAGTAGGGATTGCCTAATTGCCTATATGCAATGCACGCCACTGGGTGTTCCCTACATTTGTGTTTACATAAATCGAAAAAATGTGTTGTTCATACTGATGAGTTCAAGGATTTTTCACTAAGGGTTTTTCACTTATTTCCATAACACGATGTATAATTATGTTTTGCCGGCGCAAAATATTATTTATTTGGTAAACATTTTTTTATAAAATCATGAATGGTGTTGCGTTTGATCGCACGGTCGGCGATAGTACATTCTTGTCCAGAAAACCTACCCACTCGTGCCTTGAAAACCATTAGGAATTAGGGTTCTTACTCAAAGCTTATTAATCAGTTAATCATAGTGATGATGCATTTGTTTCTAGTGCTGGCAGCTGTGTCAACGGACATGGCTGGCGAGTGCGACATGGCCAGCTTCTACACCGAGCTGGGATGCACACCAGTGGCCGGGGCAGACGGTGGCCTGTGTCCCGAAGCATTCACCTGCCCCGATCTACATCCAGACCCAACTATGTGTTATTATAAGTAAGTTGAAGATGGGCTTAGTAATGATCTCTGGCACGATACTGCGGCACGACAGTCGACATATCGTCAAGTGGCATGTACTTCCAAAAATTTCACCCACACATCTTCAAGTCTACTTGATCAAGCCTTTTTGAACATGCCCCTGGATCCAGCGGCATAAGGTATTTAGTCAAAAGCATGCAAAGGGCCGTCGCATTTTGAACCCAGCCCAGGCACAGCTCACGACGTGTATGGTTTTGTAAAACGTGTAAAGTAACTGGACCGCATATTGGTCCGTCTGTGCTTGGGAAGTATTTGCGAACAAAAGACATCAACGTGCCTTCAGGCATTCGGCTGGGCTCGGGCTAGGCCTAGTTCTTTCCTCAAGCCTTTTGTTTCAGTTACGACTAATTTGTAAGAATATCTGAGCTATGTTTGGTCCTGCGGCACATATTTCTTTACAACATACACTAAACATGAACTCTGAAAATATTGCCCTCTTTTTTTTTAGGCAGTCGTATAAAAAAGTGTAGTCCACCAACCCGCAGTAGGCTAGCGTGGCAGACAAAGGCCTGAATCCTTTTCATCCTGAGGAGAGGCCCGTGCCCAGCAGCGGGACAGTAAAGAACTGATTTCGTGTAAAAAAAGTAATCAATACCAATGGCCAAAATCTTAGTTCCGATCGACCTTTTCAGTGAAAATAATTAGTTAAACAGAATAAGACTAATTCAGTGACAGACAGACTCTTGACCACAGAAATAGATAGAGTAGAATGGTTGTAATCACAATTTTACTTGCGAATCATGCGTGGCGTCCCCAATTCACATGTATGGGCGCCACCCCTAAAATATTTAAAAAACTATTTTTTTATTCTTTTAGAATTGAGATCTACGTGGGACACTCAGAAAGTTTTGCGAAACTAAAAAAAATTGTTTTATACGTACATATATTTTTATCAAATCTTTTCAAAGTACTTTCCACCAGCCTCTATACAAAGATTCATGCGCCTAAACCAGTTTTCAAAACACTTTTTCCAGTCCGCCGCAGACACCTCGTTTACAGCCTGCTCGAACGCAGCCAGCGCATCTTCCGGCGACGAAAATTGTATCCCTTTGAGCTGATTTTTTATTTTTGGGAATAAAAAGAAGTCACACGGTGCTAGATCAGGGCTGTAAGGAGGGTGACCCAGGAGTTTGACTGGCGTGCTGTCCAGGAAGTCCCTCGTTTTGAGTGCGGTGTGCGCAGGTGCATTGTCGTGGTGGAGCGGTAGCCCGCGGAGCCCTGTGTTTGTTCGCTTGTTGCTTATAACAGAGAAAACTTCTGGCAAACATTTGGTAGTATACCATTCGGCATTAATGCTTCTTTGATCCCGTAAGGGAATTGATACCAAGTGGCCAGTCAAATTAAAAAAGCTAGCGATCAAAATCTTACCCCCGCTTCTAGATCGCTTCACTTTGGTAGGCGTTGGCTCATTTTGAAACACCCAAACAGTCGACTGGCGCTTGGTTTCTGGGTCGTATTGATAAATCCAGGACTCATCACCTGTAACGATGTCGTAAACACGCCGAGACGAGCCTGCTTCAAATTTGTTAAGCATATCACGGCACCATTCCACCCGGGCCTGCTTCTGAGCATCGGTGAGGTTGTGCGGCACCCAGCGTGATACTATCCTCCTCACGCGAAGATGGCTGTGTAGAATCTCGTGAACGCTTCCCGATCCAATCTTCAATATGTGTTGAATCTCCTGATATGTAATTCGCCTATTGTCTTGGATTAAATTTTTCACTGCTAGCACGTTTTCTTCGGTAACAGCCGTCAAAGGGCGACCGCTTCTTTCGTCATCCCCCAAAGTTGGTCGACCGCGCTTGAATTCGTTATACCAACGATACACGGTTGCCTTGGAAGGGCCTTCATCCATGAATGCCATTTGAAGTCTATCGTACGATTCATCCGGTTTCAGGCGACACTTGAAATCGTATAAAATCATAGCTCTAAAATGTTCCCGGCGCAGATCCATATTTCAGTGAGACACAATACTTTGAATTAACTCGCAAAAAATGTGGAGGGAAATTTTGAAATTGGAACTTACTTATTTTTACTTATAAATAACCATATTTTCGAAAAACATTATAACTGGCCAGTCTCCCATATATAAAAACTTTTTTTCGCAATACTTTCTGAGGGGCCTGGTATATATAGACTATTTTATAACAAAATTTCATTTAATTATAACTGTCCTAATCCTTTACAGACAGACAGACGGACAGACGGACATGAGGAAACTATAAGAGGAACCCGTCACCGCCGTATAGTTTCGTCATGTCCGCGTCCGTCTGTACGGAACCCTAAAAAATAACTTTTACCAAATGTACTTTACAGCTTTTGTTTCTGCAGTTAGAAACGGCATTGTTGCGGGTTTTTGTTACAGTATTTACAGAAACAAGTCATAAGGCGTACTGAGAAAGGCTTTGAAATGCCCTGCACTGTGGTGCCGAGTGTTGGCACGCGCGCCCTGCACGGTTCTCCATTCTATCTATTTCTGTGCTCTGGACACACTAAACAATGGATCTTCTATTGTCTACTTTACATCGCTTGATAGGTTAATAATAATCACTGTTTTTGACTCACCAGAGCAAACAGCAAAACATATCAAGACAAACAATAACATTACAGATACAAAGCAAATATGCACCCACTCAGGCACCGACCTCGTGGAATACCCAGAACCACCCAGCAGTAAGAATGAACAAAAAGAGGGTGACCTCTCGCGTGACCCTCGTGAAATACCGCGGCCTTGCGCTTGCGCGGATCGCAATTTAGCTATGCTGATAAAAATAATGCATAGAAATCAGTCTAAATACAGAAAATAATAAATAGCGTAGTGACAGCCTTTTTTCTGTTGGTCTGAGAGTGACAGGTATTTTTACGAGGCGAGTGGATTTATTTTAGAAGAAAGAATTCTTAACATCTACTAATACTAATTAGATGCTGTGTTTTTATACAGAATACCACAAAAAACAGGAAACTTACTTATTGTATATTCAGGTCATAGTAAAAAAACTGTGTGGGTTTTTGTTACACAGTGTTGCTTTTCATGATGTGATAAGTACTTAATGTCAGATATATTTTTTTACATCAGAATTGGGTGTAAAAGCATTATAGACGATCAGATTAAGTTCGGTCCGAACTACGAATTTGTTCTTCTAACGAACACATTCGTGTAGAGAGTAGTCTGCTGAGATTATTATGATTATTTTGTTCAATAGCAGAAGTAGCAGACCAAATCCATGGTCCAGACCGAACCAAATCCGAATCGTCTATTAAGGCTCTAACTATCGAGATATTGCAAAAGGTACATACCGAATTGTGCAAGAAATAATATATAATATAATAACTATTTAAATTTTGCTTTCTTTGTTTATAATATGCAGTATTGAATTTTTTATACGGATATAGAAAACCGGCTAAGTGGGAGTCAGACTCACGCAGTAAGGGTTCCGTACCATCCATTAACCTGATACCCCCATAGAAACTGATTTAATTTACGAGAGATCATCAAAAGACATCAACGTACAGTGCGCGAAATAAGAATTTTTGCATCTCTTTCTTACGTAGGTACCACCACATATGTCTATGTTGGCCCTATTTTTAGCATTTGCTACTAAACTGCATAGTATGCACTTAAATCAGACCAAGTTTGACGCTGGTATGTATTACCGTTTTGAAGATAGAGCAGGAACAAAAACGTTGAAAAATGCATGATTTTTCGAGGTTTCTTCTATGGGGACCCTCATTGGTTTTAAACTTTTTATTTTTAGTATTTGTCATGATACTTCTACTTCAACTCTTTGATCACTTTTAATAATGATTTAATATTTTATTTTATTATTTTTACTGAAGAGTTTTTCCAAATGAGTTGTGTCCTTACGTATGAATATCGATCCTGATAACGTACCTCACAGCACAGATAATATAATACTATGCTCACAGGAACAACAGGGTTTTTGTTACATATTGTAGATTCTGAAAAAAATTCTACTGGCTACCAAAAGATACAGCCCTGTGACAGACAAGATGGACGGACGGACAGCGTAGCGATCCAGCTAATTCAGCGTATCAGTCGGTCACAGTCAGTCCAGGCTTTTAACAATTTCCTATAATTGTATTTGTCAAATTTACTACAACTTACAACAGTTACAACACTCTTAACTATCCCGCCAATTAACATAACCATAAATAAAACCTATCGGTTAGCCAATTTGATGAATCCCATATTACTTAAATTAAAGTGTGAGACGAACCATTCAAACATGCTTTTACTACATTCAATTAATTTTATAAAACCAATCAACCAACTTCAAGGATTCTGTTAATGAAACAACTTTGTTTTTTTTTAGAAGTCTCGAATAAAGTATTTATATTTTCACGATACCATAGAATATATATTACAAAATAACGACACAAAAAAAAAAGAACGTTTATTGCATAAGACCATTGAGCAACACGGAAGGGGTTGCGGTTGCTCTATGCATAAGACATAGGCACAAGAAATTGAACTCTTGACTTCCAAATTAAGTAGAACTTGTATTATGGAAGTCAAGGCTTGTGTTATAGGTATACATACATAACATAACATCACACCTGTATTTCCCCGAAGGGGTAGGCAGAGGTGTATAATATACACCCACATCTCGCCAGTTATTAATCAGTCCCATGTAATAGTAGGCGAGCCTATTGCCATTAACCGGGCACAAAGCCAGACTCCGGGCTGCTACTGAGAATTTCCTACTGAAAAAACCCAATAATACTTTGCCCGACCCAAGAATCGAACCCAAGACCCCACGCAAGACCCAAGATGTATGGAGCTTATGTCAAATTGCTATCTTTAGTAGGGCAAATCGTGGATAGATTGGATATTCACTTTGGCAGTGAGTCTTTCTGGGAAAACCTGCATCATCGCAGTTTATCGCTATTTTTTTTGTTTCCATCTCCAGTAGGGAAAATCGTAGATAGGTTGATAGATAATTAATTTTGGCCGTAAATGTGTTTCTAAAACTGTCATGACCAAATTAGTTCAAAAGGCTAGTTCAAAATAAACCAGCTATTGATGTACTGCTATATACACTGAATTTTTTATCGTTTAGGAAACGAAAAACATACGACTACTGTAGGTAATAGGTTTCTATGTAATTTTGTAAAAAAAAAAACTATAGATCTATCTCGGAGTAAAAATTATGACAGTGATAAAATTTAAGAGAACCAGGAAATGACACCTTTTTGTTTTTTTTTTTAACAATTAATTATGTGTTATCTTACAATTTACGCTTCTTTATTGTATCATTTACAACATTTTGGAATTTAAAGTGTTTCAACTACAAGAAAATGTTATTAAATTATATTCGGTTACTGTCATAAATATTGTATAGATTTACCATACTTAGCTCACGGAAAAATGAGTAGCTAAGTTTTTTCTAATTTTTATCAAGATCAATTTGTTCGAATTTTTAAGTATCTTATTATCAACATAACCAGCCCATTACTGTCCCACTGCTGGGCACGGGCCCCTTCTCAGTACGAGACGGCTAGTGCCTTATGCGGACTGCACACACCATTGAGAACTGTATGGAGCACTCTCAGGTGTGCAGGTTTCCTCACGATGTTTTCCTTCACCGTTAAAGCAAGTGATAATCGAATATAACTCAGTCAAATAGAAAAGTCAGAGGTGCGGGCCCGGATCGAACTCACACCCTCCTGCATGGAAGGCAAGCGTTCAACCACTAGGCTATCACTGCTGCATCTAATTATTAGTTTTTTTATACCACTTTTTTAAAACGGAAGCGAGTTAATATTGCATTGTCATCCAGTCCTGAGCTATGTTCAAAGTTTCATGTCTCTAAGTTCATCGGGAAGTTAGTTTAAAATCGATTGCAAAATTTGTACCGAACAGACAGACAAGACAAAATCAAGTTAATAAAAAATAAAAAAACATGGTAACTTGCAGGCACCCAATTTAACCTAAATAAATTAACTTGAATTTATCTCTCCATTATTATCTCCGTTATTTTAGGGAATTGTAACCACCGTAACAGTAAACAAACTTCAACACATAAAATTCCCATCTTAAAAGCCAACTTATTATCAATTCCAGAGGCGTGTCTTACGGCGACAGATCCCCGATACCACAGTCGTTGATCAGCAACCAGTGTTCCCAAGCCTGCAGTTGCAGCATGTTCAACGGTGAGCCGCAGTTCAGTTGCGCGGCCGTCGACTGCGTGGAGATCTTCGACAACGACATGCAGCAGCAATGTATCAACACCTACGAGTTAGACTCGTGCTGCAATACGGGTACTGTTTGTGGTGAGTGGCTTTAACTGTTTAACATATCGTTTGTGAAAATACGCAGTTCAGTGGCCTGATTTACAAGCGTTCGAAAAGTTTCCGTTTCCGAAGTGAAATTTGACCGACAAACGAAACAAAACGACCACTTTCTGCGACCAAAACTCAGCCAATCGCAGTCCACTGCTGGACATAGGCCTCTCCCAAGTTGCGCCACAACGCTCGGTCCTCTGCCTTCCGCATCCAGTCCCCCCCAGCCACGTTCTTTAGGTCGTCGGTCCACCTGGCAGGGGGGCGCCCTACGCTGCGTTTGCCGATTCGCGGTCTCCACTCAAGGACTCGTCTACTCCAACGGCCATCGGTCCTTCGACAGACATGGCCAGCCCACTGCCACTTCAGCTTACTGATCCTACAAGCTATGTCGGTCACTCCGGTTCTTTGCCGGATAATCTCGTTACGGATTTTATCCTTCAAAGAAACTCCAAGCATAGCTTGCTCCATAGCTCGCTGAGCGACTTTGAATTTGTGGACTAGCCCAACTGTCAGTGTCCACGTCTGCGACCACGAACGCTGCAAAGTATTCGAAACGTCAGGAAAACCAATTTTAATAATAATACAAGATGTATAGAGCTTCAATTTGCAAAAAAACGCAAGACATTTTGAATTTCGCGAGCTACCCTGTAGCATTCACCTTAAGGATGATGAATAGATAACTGACTGCCCCGGTGGTCCTGGGTTCGATTCCCGCGTCGAGCAAAGTGTTATTGTAAGGGTTAGTGAGTTTTTTTCATTAGGAAATTCTCAGTAGTAGCCTGGATTTGTGCCCAGTTAATGGCAATAGGCTCGCCCCCTATTACATGGGACTTACAACTGGCGAAATGTGGGTGTACTATACACCTGCTGCCTAAGCCTACCCCTTAGGGAAATACAGGCGTGATGTTATTTGTGTCTATGTGTATGAATAGATGACAGTTCATTTTTTTTTGTGGAGATGTATTTAGTAAAGAGTAAGTTAATTCTGGGGTTTGAAGAGGACTGGCCAACGTTCAAACAGATGCATGGCAGAATTTTAATTTAGAATTTAGACCAATTTGCTAAAACGGAGTCTAAGGCTCGTATTACAGAAGGATACTCAAGCGTTGATCTCTGTTTAAAACTAGTTTAAAGTTGAGTTTTGATTTTAGAACGTTCCTCAAGCAGAGATTTGGTGATCACAGTTCAGCTGAGTTTAGTTTTGTTTTATACTGTCACCTGTTTCGGTATTTGAGCTGAGATTTGATCTGTAATCACTCTAGTGTGGTCCAGACTACGCTTGAGTAGAGATTTCTATTATATTTCAGGTCAAATTCATGTGTCATGTTGTTGAATTAAAGTTTATAATTACCGTTCTGGAATAAGACCGATACTCAAGTAACGATTGTATCCTTAAGTAGTGATCAGGTGATTGGAGTTTAAACTGTACTTGAGGAAGCTTCTGTAATACGGGCCTAAGATAGTAAAATGCTTCGCATGTTCTCAGAACTTTTTACGCTAAGAGTCGCGAGCGTCATGATTTTTTAACGTGAATGTTTTTGATGGGATATTAATAATAAGATATTGACAAAAAATATTCATATATTAACTAAAAATAACGCTTCTATTTATATTTCCATGTTTTATGGATCACTTCGATAGAAGCGGATATTAAACATCCTCATACCTTTTCTATAAGGACCTAAAGATACCATAAACAAAATCTATGGCTTGTTTCATGGAAGATAACAGTCATTAAACATTCACGCGGTGACTTATGAGTTCATCAAATCTAATTAGATTTCGATAAAACATTAACTATGCCCCTGTTCCGTCAATACAAATCAATTGCTTGTTAATCAGGCGTATTTTTAGATGACACAATATTTAATGGTGGCAACACTATGGAACACAATGCGAGTTGCCATATAAGTCGGCGTAAACACCGTCGCAATAGCCGGGTTATGTGTGAATGGCGTATTGTGAACACGTAATGATGATGGAATTGACTTCCATGTGGTGTGTAATTTAAAAAAAACCGGCCAAGTGCGAATCGGACTCACGCAGTAAGGGTTCCGTACTACCCATGGACCTGATACCACATAGAAACTGATTTAATTTACGAGAGTTCATCAAAAGACATCAACGCAGCGTACGCGAAATATTAATTTTTGCATCTCTTTCTTACGCAGGTACCACTACATATGTCTATGTTTGCCCTATTTTTAGTATTTATTGCTGAACTACATAGTATGCATTATAATCAAACCAAGTTTGACGATGTTTGTATTAACGTTTTGAATACAGAGCAGGAACAAAAAATTTGAAAAAAATGCATGTTTTTCGAGGAGTTCTTGTATGGCGACCCCATTTGGTTTTAGACTTTTTTTATTTTTAGTATTTTTCATGATAGGAGTCAAAGCAACACATATTCTGAGAAAATTTCGACCAGCTACCTATTACCGTTCAAAAGATACAGCCCGCCGACTGCTGATCGACAGACAGACGCGGCGGACGAACGGACAGCGTAGCCAGAGTAACTGGGTCCCGTTTGACACCCTTTGGGTACGGAACCCTAAAAACTGACTACATTAATATGTATGACTTCGTAAAATTCTAGATTGATAGGTACTATAAAATCTATTGATGCCATAGAAATGTTGATATGTTTTTGTGATCGGTGCACTGTCAGACAAAATAATAACCTCCCGGGCGAGTTTCGGTCAGGGCGCCAATCTCAACGGAGACTAGCCATATACGAGGGTCATATTATAGTGCACAAGTGTGGGCGCAAACCCAGGTGCACTCTCTATTCCCTCACTCTCAAAATCCGATGGGACGGCAATCCGACACGATCAGAGAGAGATCCGGCGCAGGATCTACGGCTTTACGTGCTCTCCGAGGTCCGAGCATGTAGAACCGCCAATATTCTGACTCCGGGCTGTTACTAAGAAATTGACGACCTCTGTGGTCTTGTGGTTCGAGTGTCGGACTGCTGTTACCGAGGTCGTGGGTTCGATTCCCACAGGACATAAATATTTGTGTGATGAACATAAGTTTGTGTTGGTCTGGGTGTTGCTTATGTATTATAAGTATTTATTTACAAAAAAAAAAGTATATAAGTATTATATCCATTGTCTAGTACCCATAGCACAAGCTCTGCTTAGTTTGGGACTAGATAGTGTTGTGTAAAAAATGTCCCAAAGATATTTATTTATTTATTTATTCTTGACAGAAAAATCCGAATAACTCTTTTCGCCCGACCCGGAAATTAAACCTAGGACGTCGCGATCTGCGGTTGAACATGTTACCGCTAGACCACCGAGGCATGCAGTCCAACTGTTCTGTGATCGATGGGATCTCTTTTATCATTGCATCATCAGATTTATATACATCCATATAAGGATTCATACATTAGTACGGCTTTACCAAGAAGACCACCTTGACTTCGGGTCGTGACTCGTTTGTTGTTTGCATAAATACATATTTATTTTAAAACACTGTATGTATTTTATTTGCGAAGCAAGTAAATATGGCTAAGGAAAATAATAAAAAATGGCAATGGGCCCATTGGCATATCATTATGATATGACCTCAACTTTGTAAATATTTTTGGCAACAATATCAACTGTAATAAAAATGTGTATATATACAAGCCTTCATACGTTAAATATTCATCCACTCAAATTTACACTCTTACAGAAAGCAGTCATACTAAACACATGCAGAATCGTCAGAAAATTTCTGTCCATAGAATAAACACTATACCGCCAAGGTTGTTTGGCCAAAAACCCGCAACTTTTGTGTATTTCCCCAGAAATGGGAGAGATTAAAATCTTACAAAATATAAATAATAATAACTTTGGATTCTTGTAAAAAAATATTCAGGAGAAGTTTTTAGTTTAAGATATTGTTATTTTGTATTCAAATAATATCACTTTTACAATGTATCCAATAATAACCAATACCAATACTGCGTAAAATTACTAGGAACAATATGCGCAATATTTAATTTACTAGTTCATTAAAATAATATACATGTTGGAATTTTAATGGCTTCTTTAATTTTTCATTCATTCACATTTCATTTCATGAAAAAAAACAGGTGGTCCCTACATTTTATCGATTTAAGTGAACACAAATGTAGGGACCAACTGATTTTTTTCGCGATTTCTGTGTTGGTCCCATAGTAAAAGTTGTTCATAATGATGAGTACAATGACCCCTTTTCGGGAAAGAAGCGATGAAAATTTCAACAAGTATAAGAAGTAAATGTATACTATTTACTTCCCTAAATAGCTAGTTATCTAAAATGTACCCAGGAATATAATTTCAATTGATTGTGACATGTAAACAAATTCCAGGAAAAGACGCAATAGCCCAGCTGAAAACCTGCGAAGTAGATGGTCAGACTTATCGCGAAGGCCAGACCTACCAGCCTAAGGACACGCGGAAGACCTGTATCTGTACTGCAGACTTCAACGCGACTGACTACTCGGCCAACTGCAGGGATATTAACTGTGGAATCGAGATCCACTACCAGAGTGACTTGCTGCAGAACTGCGCCCCTGTGTTCCCGGGAAATATGCGGGGTTGTCCCATCGGGTTTGAATGCCGTAAGTTTTAATTGTCCTACTGCTAAAGACCTATCCATCTGACTTGATACCTAGAGGATAAGACCCGAACTAGCCTAGAAAATTTGCACTGTTTGCAGCAATCATATTATTATTCTCACACTTAGCAAAAGTCTGTATTGCATCAGATTTTAAAAGTGAAAAATCTAGGCCCCAAACTACAAGATGTGGATTTGTAACCGTGCCATATTTCTAGAGAAAATGATAAAAAAATAGCTTGATCCTCAAAGCTTGATTTCACCAACGAGTCCAACGATGATAATATATCTATTATATTAATTAAACAACCGCTTACCCACAATTCCAGTACATTTTTTGAGTAATCGGCCGTTTAATCTAGGGGTCTACTCCCGTTTGACGATATTTGATAAATCGTACGATTCATCGCACAATTTGCTACTCCGATCAACCACCGTTCCCTTATCGCGTGCGATGATCGTGTTTTGACGTTTGTTTTTCTCATCTCCGGTAAATTGTATACGACTATGAATCGTAGTCTATCTTTATTGTGCCTTTTTACCTCCTTATCTTGATTGTACAGGTACCAGTCGGAACGAAAGTTCGTACTTCGTTTATCGTTCGTCAAACGCGAGTAGACACCTAGAGAATTAAAGTTGATTAACACCTGTGTATAAATACTCAAGGGGAATGTTACAACCAAGTGGCGCACCCATCAGTAAAAAATATATTACTCGCTGAATAAATCATTTATCGAAAATTCTTTTTTAACAATTGAATGCCAAAAGTGGCCGTTTTTCACACTTTTTCTATCTACAACTACAGCGAAGTATAATTTACAGAGTTAATAGTTTCTGATTAAACTACAGTACAGTCTAACAAAGCAATTAGTATACAGGGTCACCAGATAAAGATGAAGATTTCTCAGGAAGTTATTATAGAATGGTTTGATTAGGGTTTTATATAAATACAGTTTAATTTTGTCCGTTATTAAAATGATATTTCACTCGAAAACATCCATAATCTTCTGAGAAAACTTCATTTCTATCCCCCTCCCCTGTATACCAATTGCTTTGTTAGACTGTACCTGTACTTCAATCGTTAAGAACGAATTTTCGATAAATGATGTATTCCGTGTGTAATATTTTTTTTACTGATGGGGTGCTTCTTGGCTGCTACATTCTCCCTAACTGATTCTACGGTTATTTAATAGCTAATCAAGAAATATTAGCGAGTGTTTGAGAATAAATCCCAAATGACTGAGAATGGGCGGCAAATTCTGCCTATTTTTGATGATTTCGCATGCATTGCGTCGTATCTGTATCGCATGCGACACACAAGGGGAATTTGTTTGTTTAAAAAGAGGTATTTGAAAAAAACCGGCCAAGTGCGAGTCAGACTCGCGCAGTAAGGGTTCCGTATCTCTCAACGACCTGATACCCCATAAAAACTGATTTAATTTACGAGAGTTTATCAAAAGACATATGAAATATGAATTTTTGCATGTCTTTCTCACGCAGGTACCGCCACATATGTCTATGTTTGTCTTATTTTTAGTATTTGTTGCTAAACTACATAATATGCACTATAATCTAACCAAGTTTGACGCTGGTATATATTACGGTTTTGAAGATAGAGCAAAAACAATAACGTTGAAAAAAATGCATGTTTTTTGAGGTTTCTTGTATGGGGACCCCCTTTGTTTTTAGTCTTTTTTTTTGTTTTTAGTATTTGTCGTGATACACCTCATAGCAACACATATTCTGAGAAAATTTCAACCTGTTACCTATTACCGTTCAAAAGATACAGCCCTGTGACAGACAGACGGACGGACGGACAGCGTAGCGAGAGTAATACGGTCCCGTCTGTCACCCTTCGGGTACGGAACCCTAATAAAAATGGTTTTTTTGGAGTTAATTTTTTTTTATTCGTGTTCAGTATCAGTGTTATAGTCACCTCCCTAAATATGGCACTGATACAGATCAACATTGTGTATAATTGAAAGATTTGTAATGAGAATATTCTAGCAGTCTACTTTGAATCAAAAGTAGACAGCAAAAGTTTTGATATTGACAATTCAGTCCCGACACACGAAATGACACGAATGCAGTACTTATTGCTCAGAATAGATTTACGTGCCGCCGTGAACAAAAGGAATCCAAGGACCACCAACCTCTTTCCTTAAATATATAAATTGCCCTTATATGAACATTTAATCATAAAATTGTGTGTTCGTTCCAGCGACTGAAAAGACCAAAGTGGTCCGTGGTCTCAACATCCGCAACCTGAGCACTCAGTGCGTGTTCGGCAACCAGACGCTGATCGTGGGCGACGAGGTCACTGTCGATGACAATTGCACCAAGTGCACCTGCAACGTGCCCCCCTTTGTCACCTGCATGAGGAAGAACTCCTGCGATTCTACCCTGCAGTAAGGCCTTTTTTGAGAGTTGTAAGCCCCGCCGCATAATTAAGCCGGTCCACACGCTGCACGCGACATGAATGGTTCTATAAAGTATCTAATACCACAGTAAACATAACATATAGTACGGAAACTACGTGCAAACGCTCAAAACGACGCACTCACACAGACGCATGCGTCAAAAAGGCCCCTAAGCAGGTGTTTGCACTGACAGCACTGCGACGTCCGCTTAGGTTATTGTTGAGGCGTAGGTACGTCTGTGAAAGTGATTCAATCCGGAGCGTTAGGACGTAGTTTCGGTACTGTACCTATGTTATGTTTATCGTGATAATGCCATGCCACATATTTGTCCCACGTCACCCCGAGCCACGTCGGAAGCATTTGCGAACAAAAGACATAATGGAGCCTTCCAGTAATTGGCTGGGCTGGGCTGTGTTCAATAATATGCGGTGTGCCTAAAACGAGCCAGTATTTTTGATAGAATAAAAATGCGGCGTATCTTAATGTGTACGTACACCAGCGTATGTGTGTGTATCACCTTACGTACCTATACCAATTAAATGGCGTCTTTTAATTCGTATAGTTATATTGTTCGATGAATTATAAGTATTTTATCTAACAGCTGCAAATAAGACAAAAAAATATCGTTAAAATATATTGAATAGTTTAAATTCATGAAAGCTTAAATCCAACGCAGAGCCAGGTTTAAAGAGATTATAAATATAGAGTATAAATAAAGGTTCTTGGGATTTCCATTCGCTTAACTTAATTAGGTTCTTAGCACTCAGTTTCTGAATTTAAATAGGTTTAAAAAAGTATTAGTGGATTTATTATGCCTAAAAAAGAAACCATTGTCGTAAAAATATATGATTTTATTATTGATTATAATGCTTATTGGCAAGAATATTTATTGCTATTGTAAATATTTAACTTAATATAACTTAGATCTAACTTAACTCGAATATAGGAATCACATGACATTTACTTAAAATAAGGATATTTACATTATGTACACGTACACAGCCTAAGAGGACCTTTATAAATTAAATTAATATAATAATTATTAATTGTATTATAAAACTATGTTGTGAAGACTTAGTTATTAAATTTATCTTTAAGTACTTAACTTTATAATAAAATCTTGTCTTAATAATAATGAATCACATTAAAGGAAAGATTATAATGATTAAAGTACTTGTTTCGTTTTAATAGTAATTACAAGATACATTTTATTATAGGTACTTACATTATATTCTAATTGGATAGGTACTTTGTTGGCCTTACGTTATTATTTATAATAAATGCTTATTATGGCAGTGTTATTAACTAAATTGCACATAATTAACTATTAATTATCTTATTTGATAAATTGCGGTGTTTTTGAGATCTTAAACGTAAGTAATATCTATTTTATTATGCAACGTAATGACAATAATATGGTAGAGTTTTATTAAATAGTAAAATTATAAAAAATAGCAATAAAAGTATGAGGATTTTCTCTATGGATAGCAGTCACAATCACAATTGTGAATTATAACTGGCAACACTCTCACCATTCCTTTTTTAAATCTCATATACAGCCTATAGTTTTTTTCATTTGTTTAGAATCTTGTCGTATTTTCCTTTGTGCCAGCGTTATTGTTGTTTAACTGAAGCAAGCCAATCCAAGTTCAACCCTGAACATCTGTTGTGGTCTGCCGACGTCTCGGATGGCCACGTCTAAGAGTGGCAGACGGCCTGGTTTGTCTGTTTGGTACTCCACGATAGTCCGTGCCCAGCTCGGGCTCTTGTGCTGTTGACAAATCATCAGATTATTTAACTGTGTTTTTGCTACGTGTGAAGAAAATGGTTTTAACAAGAGGCCCGAAATAAGGTTTTGAAGTTAAAAGTAGAACAAAATTACCTACAATGATAATTAAATCCTTAAAAAAGCTACCATATCTAGACTTGGGAAAGTCTGAAAATGAATCGTAAGATCGAAACCACGCCCTTTATAAAAAAAGGCTTTCGATTAGTTAATGCGCAATAAAGAAAGGAACAGACTTCCAAAATCTTTTATGCAAATCTGTACAAAACTATAAGTTAACACGTTCATTTCACTGCGAGGCCGTTTGGGAACCTTCAACCGGTGTGTTGGAGATCGATTAAAACTTGTAAACTATCGGCCTAAATTAATATCCAATCTATCCACGATTTGCCCTACTAGAGATAGGATTTTGACATAAGCTCCAAAATATGTCAAATTTCTATCTCTAGTAGGGTAAATCGTAGATAGTTTGGATATTAATTTCGGCCGTATATTGAACTAAGTTTACGGGACTTGTCGCGCACAATTAAATCAAAATATAACAAACATTTTGACTAACCTCGACGTTTCGGTCAAGTTGCATTGGCCGTGGTCACGAGCAGACTCCCGTAAACTTATTTCAATATGAGTGAAATTCGCGAAAGTTTAAAAACTTCTACTTGTAAACTAGCTTCAGAATTTTATTCTCACTTGCTAAAAGTCACGTAGGAGAAACTTTCTATCTCTAACGCACTAACCATTATGATAAAACAAAGTTTTTTTAAAGAAAATATCGCCCACGAGCACGATTCACGGTAGCTTAGTGGCTAAAGCACTGGCGTACTGAGCCAGGAGTCGCAGGTTCGAATCCTGCTTGTGAGCGATTTTTTCTTTCCACAGTTTAAATCGTTAGCAGTTCATAAGTAAAATGGATTTATGAGAAAGCAAAAATTCTCAAGAGATCGATTTTAAATTGAAGCTACTGTAGGCAGTCAACCCCGCTTTGACCTGTTGACTGGCACGTTGGTCTTACACGACATGAGCTATTTTTTTTCATTATTGTATTGTATAGCTAGCACACTGGAGAGTCCGCCAACCTCCGTGAACAGTAGTGGGACAGTAAGGAGCTGGTTAATCTGGTTATGTTTGTATGTTTATTGTACAGTCGACCACACGTCGATGGTAACACTTGAATAGCGAAAGACGCCCTTCCACTGACGTGCGTTTCACTGTTCAGCTCAGGTAGAAGAAGCGTATATAAGAAGGTAATCTCACCTGGCATTCATCCAAAACTGCTTTATATCTGAGCCTATTGTTGGCTTTAGGCAGGATCTCAGCGTCATTGTAGGCCAGCAACTTGATGCCTCGTCTGTAGTTGTTGGTGGTCGGGTCGTAGTAGCCGATCGTGTTGCGGCAGTGGAAGGTCACGTTCTGGACCGCCCTCGAAGACATCAGCTGCAGGTACGTCAGCTGGGTGTGGTCTGCTTTGTATGTAATCTGGGTACAGAAGATTGAAAAAGGTCAATTTATTTTCTTTTTTTCTTTTTGGTATAACTACAAAAAAGTCTGGTTCAGATCATCATCATTCATCCAGGTGGGGCAATGGGGCCTGGGCCCTGGTCCTCGACCTAAGTACTTCGGAATTTGTCATAATTACATTACTACCACTATTAGCATAGTTCCCGGCACGAGACGTGAGCACAAATTGTACCTGCGTTATAGTCTCTGTCGTCACCGTATTCTAGTATTCCGTTTTCTACGTATATTTAATTATGCATTATCATGTAATTAAGCCAATGCAAGTGCCAGTTTCTGGTCTGTTGTACTGTGAACAGAGATTCGACCACTTACGGAGTGGAATCTGTGCTCACGACTCGTGCCGGCAATTATAGTGGGGTTAAAAGCTAGTCTAGTTAGCTATGACAACTGAAACACAATGTGTATTTGCATAGGTGGAGTTGAAACAATATGGATCCCTGCTCCCCACCCAAAGCTTCTGACGGTTATCGGTGTGGAGGGGAACTAGTCCATCATCATAAAAATTCTCCTCTCCTCCCGCTCCTGAGCAAAATCCTGGATCTGCGCCTGGTCTGGTCAAAGCACAGACAATCAACATCAAAGAATACATTGTTATAATTCACATAAAAGTAGTGACTCTCAAAACTGTGACTAGACGACGTAACGAGGCGACAGGGTTTAAGTGTTGTATAATAACCGCCAAAACGTGTTTTGCTCTATATCAGAAACAACTGTTTCGAGAGAAAAAAAATCATTAATTTCGCAGAAAACAACATACAACATGAACATTGAGACTTAATATACTACTAAATATAGACCAGCTCTGAATATTTTACCGTGCTTGAATGTCCAACCGACCATTGACCAAATTTTACCGGAGACGTTTGATTTAAGAGAAATGTTTTAAAAACTTTGATGATTTAAGAATAATGTATAAGTAGTATATATTACATTATTCAAGTTTAAAAAATATTTCTCTTAAATCAATAATAAACTAAAAAAAACGTCTCCGGTAAAATTTGGTCAATGGTCGGTTGGACATTCAAGCACTGAGGCGACGTAGTGTGTACAAACCACAACAACTAAGCACTCACCGTGAATCCATCATCCATCTCACTGAGCCACGGCTCGTGTTCCGTGCCGTCGTACTTGATGTCTTGTGACTGCATCGGCTTCGGGAATACGCAGCTGCTGCCAGTCTCCATGTCACAGTGGACCACAATCGCGTCATTGATCTCGCCGCCGTTCGGGTCGATCCAGTATTGACCTGCGAATCAGTTTCATATAAGTAGAAGCACTTGTTTTACCGTTTGGGATTGAAAAAAAAAATAAGAACTTCAAAATCCGATTAGACACTGCCCACAAAACTTAATTAATATTGCTTGCATTACTAGGCATGTCTGCCCCCCTAGCCAAGTTGACAATCTACAATCGTCAACGCTATAGAAAACAATCAAAATGTATGGGAATGACATATCTCAACGAGTGACTGTTTCGTTTCTTTCGGAGACTATAAAAAAGCCAATTACATGTTCAGAGTATATTACAATATTGTTATTATTCTTATCCATAACTATTATAAAACTGTGACAGTCTGTTTGATTGTTTGTTTGTTCGAGCATCATGTAAAAACCACTGAAGCGACTTGGATGAAATTTAACACACAGATAGACCTGGATTAAAATATAGAATATTTTTTTTTGTACTTTTCATAATGTTTCTCCCGGTCGAATTTCTATCACGGCGCGCGGTGGTCAATCTCAACGAAGACTATAGCCATCTGCGCAGGACATATTATAGTGCACAAGTGAGTGCGAAAACACAGGTGCACTCTCTAATCCGTCACTCTCATAATCCGATGGGACGGCAATCCGACATGACCGGAGACAGATCAGGCGCAGGACCGACGGCTTTACGTGCTCTCCGGGGGTGTAGCACCGCCAACTTCCTGACTCCGGGCAGCTACTGAGAAATTTGCTTGATAGAAAAATCCCAATAACACTTTTTTCCCGACCTGGGAATCGAACCCAGGACTTCACGATCTGCGGTTGAGTACGTTACCATTAGACCACCGAGGCAATACTATTCATAACACGGGAGCAAAGCCATGGCCATATATGCTAAAACAAGTCTAAAACTAGAATGATATCAAAAATCATGGCTTAGTATCTAAAGAACCTTCATCGCGATCTTGCCATTATGATTTATCTATTAACTTCCATCTTACCGCTCTCGAACTCAGGATGATGATACTTGATGTCCCCGCAAGTCTTGGCTGGAGCTTCCTTTGACCCGTCTGGTTTCAGGAACTTGTCCAGAGACACCTTGAGTCTTTCGTACGCCTTCATCACAACCTCCTTGCGTTCAGCAGCTGTCATGTCGTCTTTGAAGAAGCGAGGTGGGAAGGAGTTGGGGTCGTCTCCTAATGGATCTGGGCCTTTCACTGAACCTGTGAGAGGTAAATTTATATGAATAGTAATAAGAATACCATAGAAATCTAAATAATATGGTTATATAAATTTTATCTACTGTCTTTTAATACCGGAACCCGTTTCGCCGGTTTGCCACTACCACAGACCAGTAAGCCTCAAGACGCCACATAAACAAAGTTTTGCATGAGAACAGAACACAGTCCTAAAATGTTGGCGGGGACCGGGGGGCGGACGGCGCTTTATGATTGGTCGGCTCAAATGTTTGGTGATATGATTAGTGCCACTCGCTGACGGAGTAACGTCCCGATTGGTGGCTGGGCGTAAGATATGCAGTGCCACTGCATATGCTTTGTGACCGGGGGTATCCGGCTAATAGGCGTCTAGAGGCTTACTGGTCTGTGGCCGCTACCAACAGATAAATACGCAATTACGCCCACCGTGTTTCTAGTATTCAATGCAAAATAAAGGAAGCCTAAAAAAATCAGTTACATATACTGCAAAATGAAATTTTAGTGACTCCGTCTAAAACAGCTCTGATGATCAAGCAAACGCTTCGCGCACTGGTGTCCTACGAGACACCTGCACGCGGCGACTAGTTCACGAGTCCCTACCACTTCTATTACCTTATTATTAAGATACAATACAATTACTCATATTTTTAAGTTCATCATAAAAAGCAGTCTTTCCCAAAGTATGCCTCGCGAACCACTGGGGGCGAGCGGATATTGGGTGGTGGGCCCTAAAACTGATCAGACGACAGTCGCAACACATTGGCCAGGCTATGTCGTTCGGTCGGCAGACTTTCTAACTAGATGTTTTTAATTTTTTTCTTAATTGTAGGTACACTTTGTACAGTCCTTCACACAGTTACGATATGTGTTAACGAGAAAATGCTGCAGCAGTAATATCATCATCACCATTTCAGCCGAAAGATGTCCACTGCTGGACATAGGCCTCCCCCAAGCATCGCCACAACGACCGGTTCTGCGCCAATATAGCAATCTAGCAGTAATATAGCGCTGATTACTTTTCCTTTGTGTTAGGCACTTGGAGGGACTTTGAATATTGTTTCGAGTATTGGGTCGCGGTCCAGATAACTTTGGTAACCACTGGTCTAAAATAATAGCGACGGCACAAACCTGACGCAATTTCTTTTTTGAAGTCCAACTAAATTTTGGACTTAAAGGATAGAATCTTTATCACAATATTCTTTCGTGAAACCATTTTTCGATTAGATTAAATATTTTTAACTCTAAGGAACTCTCAATCTCCAAAACAAAATCAATACAAACCTTGTTGTAACATAGCAGCAATGGCAGCAGCGTCATAAGCCAGGCCTTCTCCAGGCGGGCCCGGAGGTCCAGCTGGGCCTGATGGTCCAGGGGACCCATGTCTGCCAGCTTCGCCAGGGGGACCACGTCCCCCGGGGACGCCTGGTGGTCCTTGCATGCCTGGATTTCCATCACGGCCAGGAGTACCTGCAAAAGGATGATGAAGATGTATAATGTTTGGGCCTTTGATATATGTATGTGTCAATGTTTTTTTTATAACCATTATCATGTAAACAATGAACAATACCAATTTGAAGTAAGTTTCAGTAAATCAGAACAAACTACGAAGGTTGATTAATAAACAAACAAAACTATACTTTTTACATAGACCAATGTTTTGTGTGTACTATGTTTACATGTTTACCTTTAATAATAAAAAAGCCACTTTGAACAAGTGTTTTTTTTTTCAATAATGATTTAAATTTTCTTTTTACCTCGTGATCCGACATCTCCATCCTTTCCAGGTGGTCCCATTGGTCCAGGCAAGCCTCGTTCACCAGTTCTTCCTGCCGCGCCAAGCATTCCTGGTAACCCTGGTAAGCCAGCGTGACCCTTCGCTCCGTCCGCTCCAGCTTCACCTCGTTCTCCTTTTGTACCATCAAGACCAGAAGGTCCCATTTTGCCAGGAGGTCCCTGGCGACCATCAACACCTGGTGGTCCGCTTTCACCTCTAGGTCCTCGTTCGCCAGTGGGCCCAGAAGGTCCTGATGGACCTGGTGGTCCCTAGTAACAAAAAACATGATATATTCTCTAATACCTAATAGGTACATTCCGAAACGGAACATTGTTGTGGCAGTATTTCCCCAAAAAGTAAGTTAAAGCCAATCGTGAAAAATCTCTGCTTTAGACTCTATTTCAGATTGGAATAAGTATTGGCCGATGCTGCTTTAAAGGCACTAATTGTTACCTTTCACTTAGATCCTAATTATTTACCTGTAATCCTGGTGGCCCGGCTGGTCCTGATGGGCCTTGAGGTCCCAGTGGTCCCTTATCTCCCGGGCGTCCCGAAATGCCTGGTTGTCCTTGTTTGCCCGGCCGCCCCTCTGGGCCTGGCTCGCCCATCGGTCCAGGGGGTCCTTGCAGACCAGGAGTTCCAGATGGTCCTGGAGCGCCGTCAGCACCTGGTTTGCCTGTGGCACCACTTTCACCCTAAAATGAGAGTTTAATTTCAATTTGTAGATTTTTATAGCAAAGAAACCTTTATTTTTCCTAGTGGATTATAATAAAATTATTCCTTGGGTTTTCTTTTCTGCATCCCCTTCGAATATTTATTATTTTCTATCAAGTATTGCACATAAGTCTTACTTGAGCGCCTCGAAGTCCTTGTGGCCCAGGTGGGCCTGAAATGCCTGGTAATCCAATTTGGCCTCTCTCACCAGCCGCTCCGGGTGGACCACTAGGACCTTGCAGGCCAGGTTCACCTTCACTGCCTCTCTCGCCTTTTGGTCCTTCAGAACCTTGAGGCCCAGTCAAGCCCATTTGACCAGGAGCACCTGGCCTTCCTGAGTCTCCTGTAGATCCCTTAGCGCCGGGGATACCAGGAGTACCTGCTGGTCCTGTACTTCCTTGTGGACCCTAAAACAGAAAACGCATAAGGATGAATTTAATAGTAGTTTTTTATGGTAGTTTTCTTTTTTTCCGTTTTTTATGGTAACTTAGTTTTTTCATATTATTTCATGTGTTAGTTACCGGTGGTCCTAAATCTCCAGGTCTTCCTGGCAAGCCAGCACGTCCTGTTTCTCCTTTTGGTCCAGAATCTCCACGAGTGCCCTTGGCTCCAGATAAGCCTGGTAGACCACGTGGACCACTCTCACCAGGTATACCTTATCAGAATTAGTAAAGATATTAGTATGAATTAAAGATTTATAAATGTTGACCTGTTTCAAGATCATAATTCCAGCGTGGTTAGTATTATAATAATAATTACCTGGGCTTCCTGGAGATCCTTGTTGTCCTTTCGATCCTGCGTAACCTCTGTCACCCTTCAGGCCAGGCATACCAGTAAGTCCGGGTGGGCCAGACAGACCAGGTGAACCCTGAGGTCCAGGCTGTCCGCGTTCTCCTGGGGACCCTGGGGCTCCAGATTCCCCGGGGACGCCAGAGGCTCCCGGTTCACCTCTCTCAGCGGGCTCTCCTGCTGGACCGACAGGTCCGATTGGACCCTGCGGACCTTGTTCTCCTTGGCGACCTGAAGATTTTATTGTTTACTTGCGGTGATCATTATTTCTTCCTAAAAATTACTTTTACTCAAACAATTTAATATTAAATATTTGTGTAGGTTCACTTAAACTAGTTATGTTTGCTATGAAAGACAAAGCCGAACAACATCATCATGATGACATAATTACATCTAACTTACCTGGAGATCCATCATTGCCGGGCGGCCCCGAAGAGCCTCTCTCGCCTTTTTCTCCCGGTGCACCAGTCAGTCCTCGTTGTCCAGGCATGCCCATCGCACCCGGGGAACCTGGGTGGCCTTTGCTGCCTCTGAGACCTTCGGGACCCTGTGAGATTACATTGTTAAATGAAAATCTAGAGAAATGAGAAAGTTTTGATATGTAATTTTACTAAAAGTTAAATAATGTTAAAATATTATTGCAGTCTATAATATTTATAATATTAGGTCCTTACACATGAAATTAGCGTTTTTGTTTTGTGTGTTTTGTTTTGTCGTTTTATCATTGATCTGAAATATCTCCTCTTTGGTTAAGAATTCCAAATTCAAATTTATAAATGCATTTAGCTGTTACATTTGAGTTTTGAAAACAGTCATTCATTTGTTTTTTCCTCATGTTTTTTTTCTTTGACGTCGCTTATTACCGCACAATGGAAAACATGAAATATCGGTATATTTACGAGTACGAGTTCTACCGTGGCACCAGTGCTGCAGTAACAGCTCGAAGGATTAATGATGTGTACGGCGCTGGTGTCGCAAAAGAATGCACGGTACGTTTTTGGTTTCAACGTTTTGGTTCTGGAAATTTCGACCTTCAGAACCAACCCCGTGGACGGCCGGAGACCAAAGTGTAAAATGAAAAATTAAAGGCTATTGTGGAAGCGGATCCACCACAAAGCACTTCAGAGATAGCTGCAGGCTTCGGGGTGAGTGATAAAACTGTATTAATCCACTTGAAGCAAATCGGGAAAGTAAAAAAACTTGAACGATGGGTACCTCATGAATTGAGTGAATCGAACTTGCAAACACGCGTCGACTGCTGTGTTACTTTGCTCAACCGACACAATAATGAAGGGATTTTAAATCGAATCATTACTTGTGATGAAAAGTGGATACTGTACGATAATCGGAAGCGCTCGTCGCAATGGCTGAATCCTGGAGACCCAGCCAAATCCTGCCCTAAACGAAAATTGACTCAGAAAAAGTTACTTGTGGGTGTTTGGTGGACTAGCGCCGGTGTCGTTCACTACAGCTTTCTAAAATCTGGCCAAACGATTACAGCAGATATCTATTATCAGCAACTGTAAACCATGAAGGAAGAACTAGCTGCTAAACAACCGAGATTGGTCAATCGCTCTAGGCTACTGCTGCTTCACGACAACGCAAGACCACACACTACACAACAAACAACCACTAAATTATATGAGCTACAATTGGAATGTCTGCGACATCCACCGTACTCCCCGGACCTTGCTCCAACAGATTACCATTTTTTCCGGAATTTGGACAACTTCTTACAAGGAAAAAACTTCAACTCTGAGGCGGCAGTCCGGTTTGGCCTTCAAAGAGTTTGTTGATTCTCGCCTCCATGGTTTTTTTAGTAAAGGGATCAATGAACTACCTATGAGATGGCAAAAGTGCATTGATAACATACAGCATACATACATACTTTGATTAATTAAATATATTTTACAAAAAAAAAAAAAAAACTTTATATTCCTCCCGTACAAAACGCCAACTTCATATGTAAGGACCTAATATTAACATTATATTTATTCCTTAGAGCTATCAATGCTTTGTGTATAAATCTGTTTATTTATCGCTAGCAGATAACATAATTCTTACCTGTGGTCCATCAGGCCCCTGGGCTCCAGATTCCCCCTTTTCTCCCGGAGATCCGGGCTGACCAGGTTGTCCTCGATCTCCAGTGAAGCCTCTCTCTCCTCGTGGTCCTGAAGGCCCAGGTGGTCCTGAGGGTCCTGCCATACCCGGCTCTCCTTCTTTGCCTTGCGACCCTGGCAAGCCAGCTGCTCCGGGCATACCCTTCATAAAAAAGAAAATAATTATTTTTATGACATATTTAACTATGATTTTATCCCAAATGATAATCATTCATAATACTCCCTGTAGTGATTTATGTGTGGGGGGTGTGTGTGTGTGTGTGTGTGTGACTGTCGCATGTCAGCGAATTTTATACAGCACTTTAAAAAAACTATATTATTTTTGCCAAAGCAGTCTACTGTTATAGCATAATGATGAGATATGCTTACAGGGAATCCAGTAGGCCCTGCTGGTC
Source organism: Asteroscopus sphinx (assembly GCA_949699075.1). Classification (NCBI taxonomy): domain Eukaryota; kingdom Metazoa; phylum Arthropoda; class Insecta; order Lepidoptera; family Noctuidae; genus Asteroscopus; species Asteroscopus sphinx. Next base: position 23,881,377 of record OX453013.1, read on the forward strand.
CAGACGGTCCTCGTTCGCCAGGTGATCCAGCGATACCCTGAGGACCCTGAATACCAGTGCTGCCGTCACGTCCTGCGTCACCCTTAGGCCCTTGAGGACCAGCCTGACCTGGATCACCATCTTTTCCTGGTTCACCCTGTATACAACAAAAAATGCATAAATATCTCCTAATACATTATACCTGTACCAGGAGACTTTTACCGTCTGGAAAACAACAGAGTGTGATCAGTTACTGCAACAGAATAGATCTATAAAAAAACAAAAATAAGTGAAAAAAAAAACCAGATATTCCATACATTTAAGTCAATTTCCGTAGACTAAACGTATCCCATGGAACAAAAGATTCTTTTTTCATAGTTCTATTCTATTAAAGTAAATGACCACACCTTGTTTTTTTTTTTTCAGGCGGTAATAAAGTCGTCCAGTTTAGTCATTGATATTAAAATCAAAGAACGCTTACTTGTAATCCACGTTCTCCAGGACTGCCCATAAGGCCAGGTGGACCTTGTATGCCCTGAGATCCCTGTTCACCAGGCCTACCATCAGCTCCTGGTATACCTCTTTCGCCCATAGGGCCAGTCTTGCCTGTCATTCCGGGCCTTCCGATGATTCCTCGGGGTCCTTGGAGGCCTTGCGGTCCTGGTCTGCCAGGGTCTCCTGTACTTCCCTTAGAACCAGGCAATCCAACACCTCCTCTCTCTCCAGATTGGCCTTTTGAACCCATGGGGCCATCTGATCCAGGTATACCTCTCATTCCTTGTAAACCTCTTTCACCTTGGGGTCCTACATTGCCAGCAGGTCCTCTGAGACCTCTTTTTCCACGTTTACCCTCCGAACCTATATTACCAGGCATTCCACGAGGCCCTGGCGCACCAGATTCTCCTCTGATACCACCATCACCTTTCAGGCCTCTTTCACCAGGTTGACCCTAAAACAGCAATAAAATTTATGTTTCAAAAATCGTTGATTTGTAATATTATGATTAGCGATCACTGCTTAGTATACATTATTCAGGTTTATTTTATTTATTAACCCCTCAAGTGTCTGGGTCAAAAATGATATTTTTTTTAAACGGACGGAAGGGTGCCATCGCTTATGGGTCGCGGTGGTTCCAACTTGCATTCTGTACGAAAACGTTGCGGACTACCGGTGGTCCGGACGACACTTGGGGGACAATAAACAGATACAATTCATGCATTTTGTGTTGGTACATATAAACTTACTATTACTTAGTTGTTTTTACAATATTGTAGCCCAGTACATTATCCACATAATAACAGACAAATTAAGGCTAATAGTGCCACTAAAAAAGCATTACTTATAAGGTTATAACATCATTAAATTCCACAATTATTTAAATTATATTGATGTTTTTGTTTTCAACACGTACTAAAATAAATAAATATAAATATCACTAAGATTCATACAATAATTTATAGATAAATATCCGATTACATTCCGTCTGACTTTTGATTTAGAGCATACAAAAATATCAATATCAATAAAATTGTTATAATAAGATTCTACCATGTGTTTACTACTATGTTTACTGCAATCTTATAGTGTAGTGATCTTACCGGCATTCCTTTAGAACCAGGCAAGCCTGAATCTCCAGCAACACCTGGCAATCCTCTCGGTCCCGGGAATCCTTGAGGGCCTGAAACTCCCGGCTGTCCTGCCACGCCCTTCTCGCCCGGAATTCCGTCACGGCCTGATATTCCTGGGGTTCCTACTTCACCAGGTTGTCCAGGACGTCCTGCTTCTCCCCTTGGTCCTTGCATTCCTTGACTACCTTTAGGTCCATAAAGACCCTGTTCTCCTTTTAAACCTGGTGCACCTGGGAATCCTGGAGAGCCCGGTTTTCCAACGTTACCCTGTTAAAAAGGAAGTATTTTTTATATAAAATAAATGAAGTGAAATTATCATAGGTATTAGTATAGTTCTAGCAAAAAAAAAACTCGTTTTTAATATTATAATAAAACAAGTTTAACCGGATCACATCGCGTAAGTATATCAATGTGTAGTTGTCGCGAAATCCTAAGAAATTATTTCATTATTAATTTTAAAATTTAAAATTCCGCTCAAAGTAGAAGTATAAAAATAATCAACGTAAGCGGCAGATAAAATTTCCGCCAACACACACATAGGCATGCGTAAGCTGTTCTGAACGTAGCCTTTTAAGGTCAACTTGAATTTGCTTCAATCTGCGTCCGACTACTGCAGGCTACTCTAAGCCTAATTATTCTAAGATTATTGGTAATCTCAAATTTTTCGTTACTTTTTATTACTATGTAAGACTTGTACACACAGAAACAGGACTAGTTAGTACTATACTTACCATTAATCCTTGAGGTCCTGGTGATCCATCCACTCCACGTACGCCCGGTGGTCCAGAGGGACCCTCGCGACCTCTCTCACCTCTAGAACCCACAGGTCCCTGGTCAAGCAGAAAACATAAATTTGGATTAAACTTATCAATAGATAAAGAATTTCTAATAAAAAAACGTTACGACTTTATTAAATATTTAAATAAAGAAGAGAATATAACCTTCTCCTTTTTGGAAGTTGGTTAAAAATTAAGACCAATAAGTAGATGCATGATCATCCAATTTGCTACCAAAAAATATGTAAGTAACTAGGCATATTACTTACCGCAGGCCCAGTTGGCCCCATAGGCCCAGGCATTCCAGTTGGTCCCTTTTCTCCAAACAAACCTTGTTCACCCTTCGCGCCGTCTTTGCCATCAAAGCCTCGGTGTCCTTTAAGTCCTTGGATGCCGGGCACACCTGGTGTACCACGGGGTCCAGTCTGACCCACTGTTCCCGCAGGACCTGGCTCGCCATCTTCACCTGGAGAACCCTGGACGGAATTATGAAATCAGTAAAACAACGAGCTTGATTTATGTGCTTCTATAGAAGTTTACACAAAAATTACTTATCATAAAACGAAACCAATTTTGGCACTCACATCTTTTCCTGGCAGCCCTTGCGGTCCTCTTTCACCTGGCGGTCCTAGCTGTCCAGGCAGCCCTGGTTCTCCTGGCTCTCCGCGTTGTCCTTGGAAACCTTGTGGGCCAGGTGGGCCTTGTGGTCCTAAAAGCCGAAAATTTTAATTAATTAATTAAACGTAAAATTGTCGACATAGCTCACAGGATAAGCAAGCTGAAGTAGCGATGGGCAGGCAGGCTAATCGGAGAACGTAGCGCAGGACGCCATTAGGCGTCAGAAGTAACGAGCTACGCAAGGTGGCTGGTGGAAACTGGATGACAGTGGCCGAGGATAGAAGTCTGTGGCGTGCTATTGGAGACGTCTAGCAGTGGACTGCGATAGGCCGATGATGATAATGATGATGATGAATCAAACGTATGTGCCTGCAGCAAATAAAATCCCGTATTTTCAAACGAAAAACTAATGTGGCATCAGGGAACCATTTCGTTTCAAAATCACCACGTAGGTGTCTTACCGGGTATTCCTCGAATGCCTGGGGTACCGACAGGAGCTTGCATGTACTGGTACGGGTCGAAAGGAGGCCCCTTGTCACCTCCAGCTGTAGCCGCCAGTTGAGCCAAGTATGCATTTACCTGGTATTTAAAGGCTTTGCTTAGATATTGAGCATTGTTTTCCATCATAATATACTGACATGTCTTTCATGCATCTCACAGAAAAAGAGAGTTTGATACCGATTAATAGGTTCGTTGGTAAGAAACTTTACTTTTCAAACGCGACGTCTCTAAATGATAATAAAATATAATGTCTATGTTTAAATTAGGTACATACATAAATAAATAACTGGTATTGTATTCTAGTAATTTTCTTGTATTATACAATGAAGAATAATAGATTATCTTCTTCACTTACGGCCAAAATTAATATCAGATCTACCCACGATTTGCCCTACTATAGATAGGAATTTGACATAAGCTCCATACAAAATATGTCAAATTTCTATCTCCATTAGGGTAAATCGTGGATAGATTGGATATTAATTTTGGCCGTTAGACAGCGTCAATATCGGCTCCAACATGAAAAAAACTTGCATATCTTTAACAGTGTGTTTGGAGTCGATCAGAACGTAAACTTAAAGGGAAACCAATAAAGAACATATTATAGTACTAACGTCAGGTATCGGTCCCGCGGATCCAGGCATGCCGGGGGCTCCAGGTACCCCGTTGACGCCGGGAGATCCAGGCGGGCCGGGCGGGCCATCGTCACCCGGCGAGCCGAGGACTCCCCGCACTGGTGTCATCGGCTGAGGAGCCACTCCCACGAACACTGGTCGAGTTGGTGCTGTCCACATAGACGTTTCATAAGTCATTAGTAATTGAGAGCATACGATTTTTTTTATTAATATTTATTATAAGCCTGAAGTGTCCCCCTACAGGGCAAAGGCCTTCCTACTCTGCTTTCCCTTCTCCCTTTCTGTTACTAAAAGAGACCAGCCTTTTTGGAAGGAGCCCATCTAGTCCCACGATCTCCATCTTTACCTACTGCGTTGACTTCTACCATGTCGAGGGACCCATTGAAAGAAATAGATATAAAAAATGTAGGATCGTTTTATTTCTCCGACATATTTTTTTCTAAGTCTTAGTCAAGACTTTATAGTTATAAAGTACTGGTCCGAACCTCCTTTTCATATTTCCAAAACCTAAAGCTTAGGATTTTGGAAATAAAACCTAAAGTATAGGACCTAAAGCGAATTTAGGAGTCCCTATTTCAGCATTTGCTACACATGTCTACATGGGTAGCTCCCACAGTGACATCAGAATGATTTTAGCATCACCAGTGGCCGCAAGAGGCCCACGGAAAATTCATCGGATGCGGCCCTCCCTCAATGTAAAGAAGGTTAACCATCGCTGGGCGATGTATTTTTCTTACAAATGCGTTCAAATCTTGATAGTTACGTGTTTTGGTTTAATTTGTGTATGACTATGTACTTAAGGGGAACGTAGCAGCCAAGTGGCGCCCCCATCAGTAAAAAGAATATTACTCGCTGAATACATCATTTATTGAAAATTGAAGTACAGGTACTGAAGCTTAATCAAAAACTATTAACTCTGTGAAATATAGTTCGCTGTAGTTGTAAATAGAAAAAAATGCCAAAAGTGGCCGTTTTTCGTACTTTTTCTACGAAAAAAAAGCGAAGTATAGTTTACAGAGTTAATAGTTATGTAGTAGTAAGTAGTAAAGTAGTAATGATATGTTGCAAAATACAATTTTAGTGACTGCGTCCAAAACAGCACTGATGATCAAGCAAACGGTTCGCGCACTGGTGTCCTACGAGACACCTGCACGCGGCGACAAGTTCACGCGCCTTTACCATTTCTATTACCTTATTATTTAGATTTCTATGGGCTGTATTGGATGTTCGTATTCGTACCCTTCTTATTTTGGGTAAAGGCCCGTGCTTAGCAATAGGACAGTTAATAGGCTTCTCATGTCATGTAATTCGTACCTGTAAGACACCCAGGGATCACTGAGCAATTGACTCGCCCGCCGTGGCACTGGCAGAGGGTACAGTTCTCTCGCTTCCAGTTCTCCCCCTCAGACCACGTGCGACCGACGTCCACGCACTTTGGACTAGCTGGAACTGTAGATACTTACGGTCAAAGCATATCAATGTTAACCTAAACCGTTATAAGCGGAACTGGTTTAGTATGCCAGTTTCATGTTACAAGACTGGCTCTGCTTATACTGGTTTATTTCTGACTAGTTGTATGGACTGTCAGTAAAGTCAAGTGAAGGTCAGAAATAAAACCAATTAAATTGGATTCGGTCTCGAAGCATTAGATCTTGTGGGATCAGTTTAACTTAAGATTATACAATTTTAATATAGTTATAAGTGTTAGATTTGCTATAAAAGTGTTTATTAGACAAATTTTAGAAACACGTTAGAAACTAGTACATTACTGTCGAGGCCTGAAATGGAGCAATTTACGGCCGAGCAATATTGGAAGTACGAGGCGAAGCCGAGTGCTTCCCAAGTGATTTTGAAAGGACGAGGCGGAAGCCGAGTCCTTTTTAACTAAACGAGGCCGTTAATTGCTATTTCGGCCGAGACTTGTATAGTACTTTTCTCTCATTTGCGAGGAAACACAACACAAATTAATTCAACAGTATCTCATTTTCATTCACACCAATTTGCCTGCGCGCGGATCTTGTTCTATTTTCAAAGTTTTGAAAAAAAATGCGCATTCAGCCTGTATAGTGATAAATATTTTGTATCTAAAAACACCTAATTTATGTAAGTGTGTACTTAAAAACATCGGTAGCATAATTTAAAAAATAAAAAGTGTCCAGCAATTTCTATTATTGTCCTGTTGGATATTACCGGCCTGTTATTTCGTTGCGCACGGAAAAGAGCCGATTGTCGTATTCTTTTTTTTGAATAATTAACCAATTTCCGAGCAAGTGGAAGAAAAATTTATTTACCTCTAGGAGTCGGTCTCCAGTAAGCCGGTGTGCCTGAAACATAACTTAATATAAACCTCTCAATACCAAATAACACAAAATAAATAATTAAAAGATCAAAATAACACAATATTTTAATGGTTTCTGAAGTGGTAATGATTCCTATATACACTTAAAATTGCTTGGCCTAAGTAAAGTGTATTATTGAATTTAATCTACTGAACTTTTAGGAATAACTTTACTAGGGATATTCAATAATTATTTATAAATAACAAATGCGATAATACAATGAGAACATCATTGACGTCGTAAAAAAACTTCATTACAAAAGGCAAAGTTACAAGTAAAGCAATAAACTTACTGCTGGTTGATCCGCGGAAATCCCTTTCGGCTATTACGGCTGGAACGTAATAAATTCACATTACATGCTTTACCGAGTGTTGTACTTAATTTCTTAAAGACAAATAGTACAGACATTAATTTATTGTGGACTAGAAACAATAAATTAATTAATTGCACCCCGAGATCTAATTTGTAGCAACAAAAAAATATTTTTTTACAGAAATGCGAAAAAACTGGTTCTCATGCATGTCCCTATAAGTTTTGGGCGTTTGTTGTATATTTTTATGACTGTATTCTTTATATTGCAAGTACAATGCAATATAAAAAACGGTTTTGTATAAGCAACTTCGTTTTCAGTATTTGCTCATATGATAAACTGAAAATCACAATGAAATGAAATTATTTATTTTGCAAATTGGATATTTAAATCACTTTAAAAAGTCAGTTCTTTTAAAGACTAGATCAGGGATCAAAGTCCAGACATTTATCTTGAATTAAGTATTTGTGTGAGGACAATGCAAGGCAAACAACTTGGACTGGGCTTTTGAAGAAAGTGCCAGGTCGATTTGAGTGGATCTGTTCCAACTGATGGCACGCATGCATAAGCCATCGTGTAGCTTAACCATATTTTAGGGAGCTCAACGACCCGACGCAATACATAACTACCAACCAGGAACGTTCAAGTAGGCCTTACAAACCCAAACCGCCAGATAGTTATCTTACTATAAGTATGAAACATTAATATTAAATAACTTTTCAAGTAACATTTATTAAACAATAATATAATATATAATAAAATGTGTTGTGTGTACATAAATAAATAAATAAATAATGCTCACACTCACTCTATGGCAGTCGTTACGGGTAGTCAGAAACCTGAAAGTCTGACAACTGGTCTAACCTCCGAATGTCAGTATTACCCAGTAACTGGGTTGCGGGGGTCTGATGGCAGTCGCTCCGTGTAAAATACTGATGTTCAGCCGCATCTGGCTAGACTGGAAGCCGACCCCAATATAATTGGGAAAAGGCTCGGAGGATGATGAATGCTCACACTCACAATTTGACGATTGAATGACCGACCCTTAATAAACACTGTTATCATAAAAAGTCAAGAAAAAAATATGTAAATTTCAAGTTTAAATAACAACGTTAATACATATTATTAAGAGTGAAATTCGCGAAAGTTTAAAAACTTCTATATTACAATACATATATATTATAATACTAATACATATTAGTTATATGAAAAAGCGTATAAATCAATCATAGTTTGGTCCAGTTAATACAATTTTGATCTAGGAGTGCGATATTTCAGTCTTTAAGTTAATTATAATTATCAAAGTATTTTTTTTAATTTTATCTATTAGTTCTAAACAAATGTTCGGAAAGACGCGAGATACAAAAATCTAATTACCATTTTCGTCATCCTCGACAGGGTTGTAGTCATCATAGTTGAGATCGGGGTCCTGTGCTTGGGGCAGTTCTTGAATGATCTCCTCTCGAAGGGGCCCATCCACAGACAACTCCTTGCAGGCAGCTGGCAGCACCAGCAGCGCCAGGCAAGCGGCTTTCAACCACCGCATAACTGCCCTGATGTACTAAAAATGTTAGAAGAATTAAGATGAAATTTCTACTGGTTATGGAGCATCTGATACACTTGATCTGATCTGTGAAGTGTAAGACTCAATTGAAAACCTTGTCCACACGGGCTGGTAACCAAGTGCAGTAGAAGATGGAGACTGGTAAGGTAAAGGCGATGAAAGATCATGCATAAATTGTCACTTACACTGACTGACACCTCTGTAAACATTTATTTTACATTTCTCCTATCGCATACAAAAGGGGAATTAGAGACCTGCAGGTCTGCTGGAAGAGATTTTTTAGAGACAAACTTTTGTACTTTATTTTTCTAAACCTTGTCACAGATAATATAATACTATACTTAAATTTTTCCCTAAGTTTCTGTGTACATTAACAGATAATAAGATAGTATAATTGCCAAAAAAGTTTAAGAAACAATCTTAATATAAGAAATCAAGTCTGTATGCGAAACGATGACAAAGAAATAATTCAAAATGTGGATGGTCTCAATAAAATTTTGATGAGATGCTATTAATGCGAATTTCTAATAATCACCGACACCATCTCGAAAACATAACTACCCATAAGAATATTTGAAACATTCATCTTCATAAACATCAATATAAATCAATGTGCCCAACACATTAGCGTCAAAGACCGTCCAAGGCTATCAAACTAGGGCGTCGACATCACCAATTTTCCTTTATTACAATCATATCATTATCAAGAAGACAAACCAACCGAGTACTAAACAACGCCAGAGAGGAGACTTTTTAAGAATACGGCTGCATTACTGCCTCTCTAGATTTACCTTGCTTCCCATGTTAGTATGAAGAAGCTAATTGGTGACAGACTGCTAGTAAAATCTAAACTACAAAGCTTAGCCCATAGACGCACAGTTGCTCGTTTGTCGGTGTTCTACAGGCAGTACTTTGGAATGTGTGCGCAAGAGCTCCATGAGCTTATTCCACCAACTCCTTTCTTTCATCGGACTACACGACGCACTACAGGATATCCACATTAGGTAGAAATCCCTACTATCAGGACCAAGCGCTTTGAGAACTCTTTCATAATGCGCACAGCCAAGTTGTGGAATTCACTGCCGGCATCTGTATTTCCGGGCACTTACAACCCCAACGCCTTTAAAGCTGGAATGAATTGGCACCTAATAGGTTTGCTCGCTCCATCGTCGACTACATCTTGACAAAGTTGTCTAGATTGCGATCAGGAGCAGATCAATATCTCAGAAAAATCTACGTATTCAAATTCCGTGAAATTTAGCAAGAGACTCTATTAAAAGCTTTATTACCACCGCTTCACCCTGCAAAGTAGATTCCTAAATAACAGAAGGACTGAAGTGGCTGACATAGACTGTTACCTAACCTAATCAATTAAATTCTCAACAATCACCAACGGCTGAGAAATCTAACACATTCCAAAGATACATCTTTATAAATACCAATATAAATCATTATACACAACACATTAGCGTCATAGACGGTCCAAGGCTATCAAACCAGGGCATCGACTCCTTCATTCCTCAATCATATCATAAAAGATGTCAGGAGCAAGTAGCGCGCGCTCCACTAACCTCCCGGACGAATGCTCTCAACACATCTATCTATATGGCGATGACAACTACCAATTGGCGACTGTAATAATTAATTTTAGCGACCGACTCTGTGTTTCTGAACCAATTTGTTTATTAAACAGAATAGTCTACGATTCCAATGATCCCACTTTCGCTCATTGAGATTTCGGCAATTTAATTATTTTAACGAATTGTAAGGTTCATAGCACAGAAATAGATAGAATGGCCATGTGGGCAGGGCACGCGTGGCAGCACTCTGCACTATAGTGAAGGATATTTCTCAGCGCGCCTTATGACTTGTTTCTATAAATACTGTAACTAAAACCCGCAAAAATGCCTTATTGTGCTATTTCTAACAGCAGAAACAAAAGCTGTAAAGTACATTTGATTAAAGTTAATTTAAAAAAAAAATTACGTCAAAATGTAAGGCGTAGTTTGTTGGGAAAGTTGCCACGGATGAATCGCAAGATTCGCAAGTAAAATTGTGATTACAACCATTCTATCTATTTATGTGGTTCATAGTGTCATTAACACTTATTGCAATATCAATAAAGCAATGACGTCAGTTGTTGGTACATGTAGACCTATAAAAGCAGTGTATGGCGCCTTGTGTATGAAATGTAAGGACCTACCTATAACCCTATACAGGTAGGTATTTGGAAAGTAAATAGACGTTTCCAGGCACCTTGTGACGCAACTGCCTACGTGCGACTCGATCAGTCAATAACATTTTCTTTAATTAAATACTTAGTTACCGAAACATCACTAACAAAAAATGTCCTGTTATACAAATTTTTGCTTTGCCTACTCCTACCACAGTTCTGCTATAGCTATTAGCTATAGATTGAAAAAATTACAAAAATAAAAAGGACTGTAGGAAACAACGGTAAAATATTAACTTACTTGCTACCATGGACGAATAAAAATGGCCGACGGAATCTCGCTAAACAAAAAGTGAAGCACCCATAGCAAGACGGCTCGCTTAAAAGTACCGGCTGGCCCGCATACATTCACACCCACAGTAAGACAACAGCCGCGATTACGCAACAAATCTTGTGTGACGGTAGTAGTAGTCGTAGTGTCACAAATAAAATAACAATATGCTGTCTGGTGTGTTAAAATGCTGTCAAAATTATAGTGGGTTCAGGAAAAAATTCAGTGCTTCAATATTTTCTTAGCGAGTTTCCGTCCGCCTTTTTTAATTCGTCCGTGCCTGCTACATAGTAATATTTAGAATTCATTGAGAACAGGCTAAAATACCTAAATCTTACATCAATTACCTTTAAGCAACTTTTTATTCTTCTAGTCAAGCCTTTGCAAATATATTTCGTGAAAGCTAATATAAAATAGAACAACCCTTCCAATTTATAGATGCAAATGCAATGTTCCACCATCCAGATGCAAATGGCTGCGGGTAAGTGTGGTGTAAACATTAGTTTACGAGAGCTGGGCGTTTATAGAACATAGTATGGAAATTACAGTGCATTGTACAACAGAGGGTGGATGTCGTAATGTAGATTCCATTTCTAGAATGGAAATGCAACGGGGTTTGTGTTTTACGTATAACATTGTTCATTGATAGAAGTAATAAAGGTTTACTGTACAAATCATTATGATTGCTATTCTGCTGAAGCACTTATTCAGTTAAACACCCAGGTGATTTCACCCAGGTGAACATAGTGGAATAAACCAAACTTATAGCCAATAACTTCTTTGAAGCTACTACTGGTATTGCTTGATATCAATTTACGGCCTAGCGGCCAAAATTAATATTCAATCTATCTACGATTTACCCTACTAGAGATAGAAATATGAAGGATTTTGTATGGAGCTTATGTCAACTTCATATCTCTAGTAGAGCAAATCGTGGATAGATTGGATATTAATTTTGGCCGTAAATATATATCCTATCTATCTACGATTCGCCCTACGTTAGGGCGAATCTTGAAAAATGAGATTTTGGGCCGAAAAGCTTTTGTATCGAATTAATTCTGTATTTACTCCTGCATTACAAAGAAGATAGGCTTTATACCAGAAGCGTGCCTTATGAGCGATCGAGGTTTTATCAGAATAGAATGATCGAAATAGGGTTTTGCTCCATTCAGGTAGGATTTATAGACCGTTCAGAGAAAATGTTTCATCTCGAGGACGTCGCACCTTATTTCCGTGAATATATATACCCATATACCCAATACCCAATACTCATCATACTTACTACATATTTTCGAAAAAAAAAAACCACACGCTCGTTACCTACGGTTTAAAAAAAAGCTATAAGATACCTTTTTGTGTTTCTTTGCTTTGAACAAACTGTTACTCTGTTTTCTATACCAACTTTACCGTAGATCAATTTTATTACACCGTTGAGGATAATTCTGTAACTGTTCTCTACAATACACAATATAGATTTCAGCAGATTCGGTTGCCTAAAATATAGATAGTAGTGCTAAATACTTCTAGAATTTGGCCACGGCTTCGCCCTGAAATAAAATATGTCCTATGTTGCTTCTGGATAAAGTAGAAAGTGAAAGAATGATTAAAATCGGTTTAGTAGTTTTAGAGCTTATCGATAACAAACAAATAAACAAATATTTTCTCTTTATAATATTAGTATGGACTAGCGGGCATCGCCTGTCGCGCATCCCTCGGGACGGCGCCTTTAAGTTAATCCAGGATATGGTCTATTTGTGTGCCAAATTTCATATAAATCCTTTCAGCCATTAGATCGTCAAGTAGTAACAAACATATATACATACAAACTCACAAACTTTCGCATTTATAATACATATAGTGCGATTAGTGTGATTGCAAATAAACTTTTACAATACAATACAAATACTCTTTATTCTCGAGCGTTGTGGCGCAACTTGGGAGAGGCATATGTCCAGCAGTGGACTGCGATAGGCTGAGTTGATTGATTGATTGATTGATTGACTCTTTATTGTACACAAAAAAAAAAACCAACATATATTTCTTACTACTTTTCAAGTGCCACACACAGATTAGAAAGATCCAGTACAAGATTACGAAAGCTTTCAAAACGCTTTTTATCAACTCTTGTTGGTCTATGATTCGGTCATAACATAACTCACCCTTCTCTACAACTAAAGGTACTTTATATTCAGACCAACAATCTATTCGGTCGTCTTAAGGCTTGTCTCGGGACTGTAATGCTTTCTTCAACGAGCGCAGATGGCGCTTAGCCGTATTTAAATTGTTTTACAATAGCAGTAGGCTCTCAGGGCAAGATAAGTGGGGCTGGAGCCCGGACTTAAGGGTTGTTAGGACAGACAGGAGTTCAGCTTCAAAAGTAAAAAAAAAAACAAACAAAAGTAAAGTTCAGTAAGTAAGTTTCAGGAGTAAAGTTTTTTATTTTAAATAAATGCAATACTGACGATACAAACTAAATACATTTAATTTTATCGATAAAAACGTCCCATTTGTGGGATTTTGGATTTAGGACGTCCACAGGGTCTTTTTTAAGCGAAAATAACTCTTAAGATGCTTAACTTAAAGACTTTTAACTTAGAGCTGTGATTTTTTTGATAATGTGCAGAACAACTCAAAAACTAAAAAAAAAACCCATACAAGACAAATTTTTACACTAGAAAGCAGAAGGAAGAGAAGAAGTTAAGTTTAAAAGTTTTTATAACATATTTATTAAATGTAAAAATAATGTGTAAAATTGTTTAAAATTTCACTTTCTTGATTCATTACAAAAGTAACTTAAGTTTTGTATGATAGTTGAATATTTGTTGAGCTAGTGTATGCTATAACGTTTCAAATGACATTAAATTTACACTTCTTTATGACTTAGGTCTTAAGTTACGATTGTTAGATTATGTAGATGTCTAAGTAAGTAAGTCAAATACTAAAATTGCTCTATTTTTGGAGATGTTGAGCTTGGACCCCACAAGTGGGATGTTTTTATTGATAAAATTGAGTGTATTTACCACCCATAAAGTTTTATTACTGCAAGACAGGGAAAAATTGTAAAAAATTCATTACAATATATTGTAATTTAATGTAATGATTTTTTTTTCTGTTTTTCGAATGGACTCTTGCAGATGGTACCGGAGATAGGTACCCTAACTGCTTAACCGGGCGGGTGGTGGAGAATCTCGTTAGGGACTCCATCCGCCTTAATTTAATGTAAGTGTGAGTGTTTTAATTTATAATTGTAATTTTATGTTATGTTATTGTGATTTTTTATATAATTATATGGATTTCTTTTTATCTGAAATAAACTGATTATTATTTATAAATAATACGAAACAAACGATGACAGCAACAACGATTATGTTACAAAAACATCACTATTTTTAATTAGGATAAACTGTAAGGGTAGGCTCTGCTCATTGTTCTGCACAACTTTTAGTATGGGACTAACTTTGAAATTTGTTTGAATTGAAAAAAAATCTGCAATCGGAATACATAAGTTGAGACCTAACTTGATCATGTCTCATGTTTAGTCATGCTCGTAAACGGGTGCCGTCAGTCAGGACAGGTCAGCTCCTACATACTATGGCAACTCTTTTTACGTTTATTTCTAAAGGCAATATTCTCACTTTTAAACTTTTGTTTATTTCTGACATTAAACTACATTATACTCACATTATTTGAATTAATTTAATGTAATAAACCATCACCTATTTTATAAAAGTATATCCATGGAGTTTCTTGCCGGTTCTTCTCCATAGGACCCACAATTTGGAACCGTGCAACTAGAATCTGACGTTTCAAAAGTGCCTGTAATTAGGTTTATTTGAAATAAAAAACATTTGAATTTGAGTTTGATCAAAATGTATCGAACAGCCGATTTTTTTTCATGATTTCAGAGTTTGTCCTACAGTAAAAGTTGTTCAAAATTATGAGCAGAGACAACCCTTAGAGTTTCTCTGGAAGTTAAAAATAGTGGTGTATTAAACAATCTAAGTTTGAAGTGTTTACTGCGTCCCACCCTCCATAGATATAATTAAGAAAATTAATTAATTATTTTTTACCTATGAGTTTTTTTTTTGTTTTACTTTCTATGTAACCCCACCTATAAGTTGCCTGCTTGTGTTTATCACTGTTTTAAATGTTGCGCGTCGTTAACTGTGACAATAAACTATTTTTCTTTCTTTTTTCTTTTCTTTTAATTCCAGCTCAGGCTTGTGTGTATGAACTTATTAAACATAACTTAAGATGTACACTTACCACTAAGAAAGTAATGAAATATGATGGATGATTAAATTTCACTGGTCAAATGTTGAAAAAACACTATAAAAATAAAATATGCAAAATAGTGAAACATACCTACGTCGTTTTAGAGATGGGAAGGGGTTGCGCGGCCCGCCCGCGCCGCGACGAATGCGCAGCCTCCCGCCGGGATACCAATAAATATGCGCCTACGCATGACCCGTTAGCACCGCGATCTAGGAGCACAGAGAATGACAACCATTGGTCGTTGTATACGATATTTCAGTAAAATTCAAATACAGAAGACCCAAAGAATGGTTCAGGTAAGAATACAATCTGAAGTGGTCTTCCTCATTAAAAAGGTGACCCAGAAACTCTCGCATTGAACCCAGCATACACATAGCACACACCGTGAATAGTTTTGTGAAACTTTCAAAACCCGCAACACATTGTTTGGTCCCTCGTCACCCAACGCCACGTAGAATCTTTTGCCGAACAAAAGTCATCAACGGGCGATCTGGCCTTGTGCTGAGCTAGCTTGGGCTGGTTCCATTTGCAACGAGCCTAACAAAGGCGTTTAAAGCAGCCCACGTCGTTAGCGACGACATACGGTTAGACGGTTGATATTTTTGACAACATTTGAAGATTTAAATTGTGGAAAGAAAAATCACTCACGAGCAGTATTCGAACCTGTGACTCCTGGCTCAGTACGCCAGTGCTTTAGCCACTAAGCTACCGTGAACACTGCTCGTGGTATCGAAATTATCCTCCATTATAGTACGTCTTTGGGTGACGTCAGCGATATCTTATCAAGAAACAGTGTTTCTTAACCGACTTGACTATTTTTGTAGTTAATTCAAAGTCGTATAGATATGATTATCCTTACTAATTATTTCAGTGTGTAATTTTTTTTTTTTGCAGTGTAAGTCTAATAAGTTATTCTACTTGTGTTATTTTAAGGAGTCTTCGTTTTTGTTCGGCATGTTAAAAGTGTCGTTTTAAATTAGATTTTGATTTAAAAAAGATGTTCTCGGAAAACACAACCATTTTGACAGCAAGCGAGTGCTGTGTTTTTTTTTTACTATCAAAAAATGTGAGAGGTAATTATAATAACTTATTAGACAGACTTCTCTGCCTAAGATACTTCGGAAAAATACATAACTACCGTGATGTTACACATTTTATTTATTTTTACTTTATTGGGACAAAAACCTAAGTAAACCTGTTAACCCAGACCAATATTCACGAAAAAAAAATTACCGGAATATTTTCAGTATTAAGGAGCTGCATTGAATTTGCAACCGTCCATTTCTAACATACGGCAAATTGCGCGTGTGAGAACAGAGCGGAATCACGCTGTTTTGATGTTTTTTTTTACATTTTTTAAAATATCTCAGCGAATAAACATTTAAATAAAAATCTGTTACACCAGAATTTATATAAGTATGTACAAGATATATCTTATTCACAAAAAACAATAGTAAAAGCTATTGGAATTTCTAAAGGCATTGCGAAATAGTGCAAAAACAGACCTTACTCTGGAAAATAAAGCTATCCAGCAAATTTAATTAAATCGTGTTTTCCCTATACCAAAATCTAGTAAATATAATGAAAAATATTAAATATGAAAATTAGATCAACGTCGTATCCACAAATGAAAATATTTTGATTCTAAAATCACTATTTTTCCCAATGCCGCCCCTTAAGCAAGTTTCTTTTACTTTTTCAAATGAATAAGTGGAAATACCTACTAGATATTCTTTGAACAGAGCAAATCGTTCACTAAGCATTGATGTTACGTACGGCTTGAGCTTTTATTCTCAATAGTCAATACTAAGCGAAAAGCTACAAGCCTTTAACTGGAACATTTTACATTTGTTTCGAAGACAAAATTGTGAATTAACTGTGTGTGCCAAAAAAGATTATGAGGTAAGTCATCATCATCATCATCATTTCAGCCGAAAGACGTCCACTGCTGGCCATAGGCCTCCCCCAAGCATGTTGGGGGGATATGCCATAATCGCCACGCTTGGCAGGCGGGTGATCGCAGTTGGTTGGTTAAATACTCAGAGAACGCTGCTGCCCATCCTCTGGTGAATACCTTAGTCGCCTTTTACGACACCCATGAGAAGAAATAAGGGTGGTGCAATTCTTTTTGTCCGACACCACCCGGATAATATATGAGGTTAGTACCTACTGTTAAAGTTTGGAAAAATAACAATATCATTAAGATAGAACATTAGTTCATCAGAACGTCTGAGTTTTATAGAAAACTATAGGACCCTGCAGACGTCCGTCGCTAGGCCCAGAAAAGCAGCGCCACATATCATTAAATTTCTCTGTGTGTGCATAAATTTAATAAATAAAATAAAAAAATAAATAAAATCGTCCTTGCTGTTTAGGAGACGATCAGTGACATACCGACAGCAGCGCCACCTACTGGGTCAAATTGTATTTTCAAACGATCCAGGAACCCATTGAAATATACACAACAACATACAAAATTTTATCCAAATCGCCGCAGCAGTTTAGGACGAGTTAGGTGACAAACACACGTACAGAAGAATTATAAATATTATGAATATCAGCAGGATTATCTATTGTCTAACACGATGGTTCAGATCAAGGAACATAATACTAGGGAAGAATTGTAACTCTATACTAGAAAAATGCGAACACAGCCTTACACACACATACGACTAGCGCCATTGCGGACATTGCGGTATAGCAAATAAACAAATATGAGCGGGAATATTCAAAACTAGGTTACCTCTATATATATATATACATATACACCTACTGAATGTATAGCATGAAGAGGGTCCATAATTATATGGATTTTTCTTGAGTTACTGATATTTAATTTTACAGAGTAATAACTCAAGAAAAATCCATATAATTATGAACCCTCTTCATGCTGTAATTATAATAAGTATAGGTAGTTTTATAACACAATTAAAACAAGGAGTCAGTATTGATATCATTATGTATTATTAACTTTAATAATTTGTACTATGGAGTGATTGTAAAATTCCACAGAACTCCAGTCTTGATTTGGTCCACGGACGTGCCCTGGAAGAACAAAATTCAATGGTCAGCGCTTGGTAACAGGTGTGCAACTTGGGCGAGCAAGAATTGGTTGTGAACATATTTAATAGTTTTGTTATCCAACACCGTCAACGAGACATCAGCTCTGGATTAGTATTAGTTTTCACATGTATAGTGTAAAATATGAACTGGCCGGACTTGTGGAGTTTTTAATACGTCCACATCCCAGTGTATTGGTACACGCAATAAGAGCCCACTATGTCCAGTGTACAATGCAGTACACAATCAGTTATTTTCTTTAGTTCTAGTCTCATTATATCAAATTCATTATTAGTAGTTTGCATTTGAGGATGTGTAATCCAGATATCAGCGATAAAAAAGTTAAGAAAAAATGAATTATAGTAGTAATAAATAAATAGGAAAACCTTCTCATTCTGAGAAGAAGCCCGTGCCCAGCAGTGAGTCAATAATAGGCTACTTATAGCAGTGAGACAATAATGGGATGTATAAGTTATGTAGGTAAGGCGACAGTCTGACCAAAGTAGCACTTGTGAATAGCACAATAGAAGGAAATAGTACTTCTGGAGTTGGACACGGGGACTGTGATCACAACCTGGAACTCTTTCATGATAAATATTCTACTCACCTATTCACTTACTTGATAATATTAGTAATCCTGGATTACGATTAAGAAACCTATGATAGGTCACCGTCATATCTTCAGTGCGTGTTCTACGACACATAACACGTTTTCCATAGTTATTAGCTGCTATAACTACTTATCATACACTTTACACGTAATTGTCAACAAAATTAAATGTAATTGTACTAAAACAAAATAGCGTTAAGAATATCCTTTCGTTAGTCATTTGAACATTGTGTACACCTATGAAACACTCAAAAACGTTGCTGCAGTTGGAACTTGAGATAAATTTAACTAAAAGTGGCTATTGAAGATAAAAATGATAAATAAAACAATTTGCTGTTATTTGCTATCACCACCTTCGATCAAATATACTATAGATGAAATGAAAACTCAAACTCAAAACTTTTATTGCATTCATGTGTAGGTATATAGGTGTTACATTTATAAATCCTGTAGGTACTTATATGGTTTCATTTCAACATGAAATCCGGTAAGGGCACAGCAACATACTTATATAATAAATAATATGTGCCATATAAATAATAGGTGCCATAACAGTTCCAATATATTGAATGGTATAATAATAGTTATAAATAATAATAATAATTTACTTATCTCGTAACAACTAATATTTCACGAACAATATACAAGATAGTAGTAACAAGTAATTTGCACGATCGTTGCTCGAAAAAGAACGCCATCAAAACTGTGCAATAATCTGTATTTATTTATTCTCACTGTGTTTGAATGTCACATAAGTATTACAAACAAATTTTAGAATACTGAGTTTTACAATGTACAATAATATTACCACAATAATAAAAAATGATATAGAAATATAATGTCAAATGATTTATAATTATTATTGTAATTAAATATTAACATGTCAAATTGTAAATTTTATACTTAATTGAATTTTAAACTGTATCTATAGTAAATTATTACTTGTAGGTATCATATTACTATTTATTATCATTTGACATAAAATCGGACACTGAATACATACATTTTTCTAATAGGAAGGCTTTTAGTTGTGCATTGAATAAGTTTCTGTTATAAATCAATGTTTTAGGTTAGTAGGTAATCTATTAAACAGTTCTACTGCTTGGTACTCAAAGCAATGCTTAGATATGTTAAATTTGGGAATCAGTAGCGTGCAGTTTCGCTCTCAGCCGCTTCATGACTGACGACTGTGTTAGCGGGGGACGTTTCACGATAATAAAATGAAAATAAAAAATGTAAAAACTATACTCCAAATGTGGGAACAAAATATGGACTGTCGTACTTGTCATTGTCGTAAACACAATTTTTTTTTCGTTTATTTTTTAAATCAATTTAAGTTACCTGGTGATAATAAACATATACCTACCACACAAACCATCGCGGGTTTAATTACTAGTACATTTTATTGCGGATTTGTTTTTTGGGTTTGTTTTGTACAATACCTTGCATCTATAGTATATTTGATCGAAGATCATAACACACCCATGTATACATACCTATATATAGGTAATCAATGTGACAGACAGTCAGTGTGGCCAGTTTTTAATGTTTCATGGTTATTTTTTTTTTGTGGGGTATAGATTAGCGACTCACACATGGAGTGTGTACATGTGTGCATGTTCGCATTTTTTTCTATAGAAGACGAGGGAGGTTGGTTCAGATCTTTCATTATACACACACACGCATACACAACATCACGCCTATATTCCCTGAAGGGGTAGGCAGAGGTGTATAGTACACCCACATTTCGCCAGTTATGTTATAACTCATGTAATAGGGGGCGAGCCTATTGCCATTAACCGGGCACAAATAAAGACTCCGGGCTGCTACTGAGAATTTCCTAATAAAAAACCCAATAACATTTGGCTGACCCGGGAATCGAACCCAGTGGGGTAATTGTGTAATGCATTCACATTGACATCAGCTTTCATTTTGAAATTACAGCAATATTCATTGCGTGGTACGTAGCTGTCAATATGACGGATTGTCAAAACACACAGAGCAATGAACATTGAAATCCGAATGAATGCGATCGCGAGTGAGTTACGCAATTAGGCAGCAGGACCCCGAGCTCAGCAGTCGCGCTCGCGATCACTAGACCAACAAGGCAGTATTTATTACCTTGTCATAGGTTCTATCAGTAAACATTCCGGTGAACCACCTAAGGCTAAAATCGCTTGCGCTCAGTGTTCGACGGCAGCCGTAGGTACGTGTGATATAGCAAGATTCGTCCAAGGGACTTTGTTGACAAAATGTATCACCGGGAAGGATCGTGACTTTACATGTTAGAGGGATATTAAATGTGGTATTCATCATGATTATCACTAAAATGGTTTCTTTAACCTTCAGCAGTCAAAATCGTGTTAGCCCAGACCTTAACTACGAGTATTGAGTACTGCATTATTATTACAAAATCATTATTATTGCAAAATCGTGTTAGCCCAGAACTTAACTACGAGTATTGAGTACTGCATTATTATTGCAAAATCATTATTATTGCAAAATCGTGTTAGCCCAGAACTTAACTACGAGTATTGAGTACTGCATTATTATTGCAAAATCGTGTTAGCCCAGAACTTAACTACGAGTATTGAGTACTGCATTATTATTGCAAAATCATTATTATTGCAAAATCGTGTTAGCCCAGAACTTAACTACGAGTATTGGGTACTGCATTATTATTGCAAAATCATTATTATTGCAAAATCGTGTTAGCCCAGAACTTAACTACGAGTATTGAGTACTGCATTATTATTGCAAAATCATTATTATTGCAAAATCGTGTTAGCCCAGAACTTAACTACGAGTATTGAGTACTGCATTGTTACTAGAAACCATTACTTCCTCTATCGTACAGGCATCAGATTTTTTTTCGGTCACGAAAATGTTGCGTACCCCTATTTTCAGCAAATAACTAGGCCGCGAAGTAATGTGTATTTAGTGTGGTGTACTGTCGCGATCACTAACGCACCAATCCTAAAAGTAAACGACCGCTTTTTAATTGTCGGGTCAACAGCGCACGCGCCGATTTTTATTGCTAAGCGCCATTAGATTGGCGACGGACGCTCATGTGAAATGTTCTGGCATTCAAATTATTATTTATGCATCTATTATTGGTTTAACTTGACATACTTTAATTTAGAAAAAGTCATACTAGAAGTTTTGATCAAGTTCAGTCAGGGCAATTATTGTTAGGGTTATTACCACAGACATAGTAAAAAATATAAACGAAGTGCTGCGATTAATCATAGTGAAGCCAACAAAACCGTGCTCCTCCGTATACAAACTAGCGCTAACGCACACACATGCACCTCAAATCGTGCTCACCGCTCTCAGAACACATGTCGTGGCATCGTCCTATCTATCGCGAAAACAAATATCCTTCAGGTGCACGGTGTGTCCGTAAGCGTGGCGTACACGGAGGAGCACGGTTTTTTTTGGCTTCACCATGATTGTTCGCAGCACTTCTTTTTAGGGTTCCGTACCCGAAGGGTTCCAAACGGGACCCTATTACTCTCGCTACGCTGTCCGTCCGTCCGTCCGTCCGTCTGTCTGTCACAAGGCTGTATCTTTGTAACGGTAATAGATAACCAGTTGAAATTGAAACACAGAATATGTGTTGCTATGAGGTGTATCACGACAAATAATAAAAACAAAAAAAAGTCTAAAACCAAAGGGGGTCCCCATACAAGAAACCTCGAAAAATATGCATTTTTTCAACGTTTTTGTTCCTGTTCTATCTTCAAAACGGTAATACATACTAGCGTCAAACTTGGTCTGATTATAGTGCATACTATACTATGTAGTAAAAACAGGACAAACATAGATATATATGGCACTACCTACGGAAGAAAGAGATGCAAAAATTCACATTTCGCGTACGTTCGTTGATGTCTTTTGATAAACTCTCGTAAATTAAATCAGTTTCTATGGGGTATTAGGTCGATGGGTTGTACGGAACCCTTACTCCGTGAGTCTGACTCACACTTGGCCGGTTTTTTCACTTTTTTTTTATTGTGAATAAATTTATTTAAACCTAAAAACCTACTTTGTCTATATTTTTTACAATGTCTGTGGTTATTACTAACGAATTAATTTTGCAAGAAAGAAAGAAATCAAAGTTTATCTCTACCCTAAGTATCTACATAAATATACAATACAACAATAAATGAATATTTTTTTACAATTGTTGACCAGTGCTCAACATAGCTACAGCACTAATCAACTTTTCAACATAGCTACAGCACTAATCAACTTTTCAACATAGCTACAGCACATATCAACTTTTCAACATAGCAACAGCACTAATCAACTTTTCAACATAGCTACAGCACCAATCAATTTTTCAACATAGCTACAGCACTAATCAACGTTTTCAGCTCGATCCCTAGACTTAAGCCTCTGATACACATACCTGTAACTTGCACCCTTGCATACCAGCTCCTTGCACGTGCTAGCTACTTTCATGTGTATACGTCCTGGCAAACAAGTAGATTCCACATTTGATTTACTGGCATGGCGAGGTTCTGTAAAGTCGGCACGTGTGAACATACGCGGCAGCTACAGGCATGCCAGTGTCACTCAAAACAGTCTTCTTCTTCTTCTCTTCTTTTTTAACCGACTTCAAAAAAAGAGGAGGTTCTCAATTCGATTGTAATTTTTTTTCATTCTATATTTTTGTTACCTCAGAACTCCGTCATTTATAAACCGATTTGGTTTTTTAATTTTTATTTGGAAGGATATACTTCCAGATTGGTCCCATTTTTATCAAAACCCAGTTCTGATAATGGGATCCATGTGGAATTGAGGAAACTCCTCAAATATTATAGCCATACACAGCGATTTTGGTATTTTCATCAACAAATCAAGCATTACATTCAGAAACTATCATATTATGGTGAAAATCTAATGAAGATCTTCGGAGTTAAAGAAGGGAACTTTTCAATGGATTACAGCAAATCTTCGGGGATTGCAGCAATCACTTTTCTTTCTATTATTAATACCACTAAAAATAGAAAAATAAAATAACGTGTAAAAAAAGCAAAAACCGACATCAAAAAGAATATAATCTTCTTTTTGAAGTCGGTTTTTACTTTTTTTTTTCAAGTTTATATTTTGTCTTATTAATTTAGCTACACATTCTAGCTAGTAACAATATGACACTATTTATTTCACTTTAAATGCTTTCCGTTGATGCACAATCTAGAAAACGTGCTGCCAAGACGTTGGTAGAGTGGCGTACTGGCCACGAGCCAGTTATACTTATACTTCAAGTTACAGTCATGCCAGTAAGCAAATTGCATGCAAGTTTACATGCAAATGTATACACTGTGTGCCAGTTACTTGCATATGCCGTTAGCTAGCATGCCCGATACTGCTTCATTTTACAGGCATGTTTATTTTGGCCACTATTATATTATATACATAATATAAATATGTATTATATTAAAGACCCTTTAGAAATATTAACTCAACAATCCATGTGATAACAAGACACTTCATCAAATGTGTTGTTTAAATTAATCCATGGACACCTGGAGACTTGACATCGATCGGCGCAGCATGTCTTTTTCTATTCGTTTATGTGCTTTAGAGACTACTTAGTATCAAGTATAATTAAATAAGTCGTTCAATAATAGTAGTCAAACAAGTAGAACTTTTTTTCCTCCCATCTAATTTTCGCAGCCTAATACGAGTATATAGCGCCCTGCGACCTGGACCCTATAGTTTAGTTTACTTAAATGTGCCAGTGGTCGTGCCAGTGCCAGTGGTCGTGCCAGTGCCAGTGGTCGCGCCAGTGGCAGAGGTCGTGCTTAAGGACCATAAAAAGAGACGGGAGATGTAGGATCACATCATTAACGCTTAATCACACCTCATGTGCTCTCACTCAGGCGCGGTTCCAGCCCAAGATTTTGGGGGGGGGTCAGCTTGGCTTACGTACAGTTTCAAGGTCCAAATGTACCAGCAAAACCCGTGTTTTTTTTTAAATTTACGCAACAACGACTACAAACATTTTTGGAGTTAGTATAATATGCAACAGAATAGTTACTTCCAAAATACGCGTTGACAAAGAAGAAACTATCGGCGCGTACAAGCGCGAGCGAAGCGAGCGCGAAATTATACATATTCATACGAAAAGTTGACTTCAATTTAAGTGTTTTTTTTGGAGTTTTAGGCTATGTACATGTACGTGCAGATAAACAATGAGATTGAAAATGGTGGCATTTTTATTTTCCTCTCGCTCACAGTATTGTGTGAGCGTGAGACGCAGAATAAAAATGCCACCATTTTCAATTCCATTTATTATCCGCGCCGAGTGATATACTTAATATAAAAATGTAGAACAACAGAACCCCAAAATACACATTAACGACGAAGCGCGAGCGCAACGAGCGTGAAATTTTAATTTTATTTATTTTTTGACCTCCAAAGCTTCAATCGCTTGTACTTTTAACATAGTGTCCAATCGCAACGGCAGGCTAGTGCAAAGTAGCGCAAACCATTCAACAAAATGAAATATCGCCGTCGTGTGTGATATTATTTATCGTTGAATTGGAAATTTCATCTATACTTTATTTTGAGGAAAATAATACCCATTACC
Source organism: Asteroscopus sphinx (assembly GCA_949699075.1). Taxonomy (NCBI): domain Eukaryota; kingdom Metazoa; phylum Arthropoda; class Insecta; order Lepidoptera; family Noctuidae; genus Asteroscopus; species Asteroscopus sphinx. Next base: position 23,906,777 of record OX453013.1, read on the forward strand.
CATGCTGTAAATTGAACTTTATTAGGTACTTACACAAAATTCCAAAATAATGTTAAGTATTTTTTTACGTACGAGTATATGTCGGGACAACTCATTATTTAAAATAACACTAAATCTTTTTTGTTTAGTTGTTAGGATAAGTTTGAGGTACAGATTGGATGGTTTTTGGGGGGGGTCATGACCCCTGTGACCCCTAGAACCGCGCCTGCTCTCACTGTGATTATGTTTCAAACACAATGTAAAAATTGTTTCTGAATAAATTGAATTGAACTGTGCATGAAAGAAATCTATTATTCCCGTTTAGAGTGTTTCATATTCATATTTCATGATCAAAAATGTTAAAGCGTGAAATATTATAAAGATTAATAAAATTATTTCCAACAAATGTATAGGGGTGCCCCTAATCAATTTAATTGTCGCGGTATCGAGAAATGGGAGGCGACCGCGAAATAAAGTAATAAACGGTTTATGGCTTGTTTCCGTTTATCGAATCCCTCTACGTTCGAACCAAATGTCACCCTCGCCCTCAGTTTGTACTGAACCTTATTCAAGTGAGTACAGTCAGCTGTAAGATGTACGCTTTGCTAAATTAAAAAGTTAATTAAAGAAAAAGTAGCGATTGAAATCTTTCAATATTTTACTCAATACATAACATCTGCTGTGAGTATTAACTCACAAATACCTGATATGTAAAATGTAAAAACCTTTTAATTTCGTGGAGTGTATACATCCTTTTACAGTTAACGAAAAACAATCAAATTAAAAAATACCTCTAAATCCACTGAGGTAACATGTGCTACGTAGTACATATTACCTCAATGTCTAAATTAGCTCCTTGTGAAAATGTTTGTTTGGTAAAAGTATTACTGTCGTAACTATTTATGTCGCTAACATTGAAATCTAAAAAATAATAGTCGCCAAGCAGCAAGCTAACGCAGTGATTTATATTCTCTTTGCAGCAAGCAGCATTGCTGTGTTCAGGTTTGAAATTATAGACATGTAAAACTTTTCAATTATAGGATAACCATAGGATTTGTCCATCCTAAGGTTGTCTGGAAGAAATCGCCTTGAGCGATAAGACATGTCTTCTATATAAGTCATATATGTTGCTATTTTCTTTTGTGTACAATAAAGAGTATTTGTATTGTATTGTATTGATATCAAAATTTGGCATGTAGGAAGGTCTTATAACACAACTAAAGAAAAATGGTATTGCAGTTGTTATGGGCAAAGGTAACCGCTTAACATCAGGTGGGCCTTTAGCTCGTTTCGCCATACTATACTATAAAAAAAAAATTTTTTTTATTAATGAATAGGATTTATAAGTCTATGTGAATAGGTAGTTAAATCACTAGCTATTCAAGTTGGTCCCCCTTTGTAACAAGTATTTCTATAATAAATTAATGTCACTTGCTGAAAATAAAGCACTTTATGATAAAGAAATATAGGTTTTTTTATTTACTTAGCTCCTTGTGAAAATGTTTGCTAGGAAAAGTATTACCATTGTAGCAATTTTTGTCGCCAACCAACAAGCAGCAAAGCTGTGTCTCGAAATTATGAAATTATAGACGTAATTATGAGACTTTTCAACTTAGTCTTGCGTGGTAGATGCAGTAACACGTAGGGCACGGTAAATATTTACTTGACCGATGAGATATTGCAGATGTAGTTATACCAATATACTAGGCAGAGAGTACCGCCACTAAATTAAAAATACGGTTTTTACGAAAAATATCGTATTGCTCCACAAAGCTTCCCTGCGTTGCAGGAAAAGGGAGAATTAATTACCAGTGAAGACACTCCTTCATTCGAAGGACATCAATTAAATTAATCGATGTCATAAAAACATTGTCTTTATCAACAGAAAATAAAGTTATGATGAAGAAGCAATAAGTATTGTCACCTAGGCCCGAATTATGTCAGCACTTCACTTTGCGTATTTGCCTAAATAATCGTACCATGTCGCTGATACACAATGAACATTATTCTATTAGAAGCATAGTACTATCTAACAAAGCAATTAATATCCAGAGTCGCCAGATATAGATGAAGATTTCTCAGGAATTTATTATAGAACGGTCTGATTAGAGTTTTGTATAAATACAGTTTAACTTTGTCCATTATTAAAATAATATATCACTCGAGAACATACATAATCTTCTGAGAAAACTTCATTTATATCTGGTGACCGTGGATACTAATTTCATTGTTAGACTGTACATTTTGCATCGTCCAAACAATGTAAATATTTGAACAAAATATAATACGCTAAGTGAAGCGCAACTCACGCTCGCAATTATAGAACGAAAATCAAGGTTTGATACACAGAAATAGATAGAATTCTGTGCTTTGATCACTGCTTAAAACTATAGTTTTGAGTTGAGTTTATTTAAGAATATTCCTCAAGCATTGATCACAGTTCAGCTGAATTCAGTTTAATTCTAAAAAAATACCTACTTAGGTGTTTGAGCACTTTGAGTACAGATTTTCTTGCTATTTCAGGTGTTATGTTGTTGAAATGAAGTTTATATTACCATATTTGAATAAGACCGATGCTCAAGTCAGGTGATAAAGTTCAAAATTTATGGAACATTTTGTAATACGGACGTTAGAAATATTACAGTTAACATTTAACTCTAAAAGCAAAAAATATTCATCGTAAGAACAATACCGCACGGGTGATTATTACAAATAGTTGATAAAGATAAATGGTAAATGAATGGTCCGAGGCACTCGTCCTTCGAAGGGCGCCATAACAGACAATTGCCCTGAATGCGCTTCACCGAAGCAATTCAGTTCACTACCAACTAGCTGATTGATCAATCGTATTCTGACGTCATGTGTATAATATGAATGAGTTCATTACAAATTAGGTCCAGGTTTATATTGACGTTTTTAGGATTCCATACCTTAAAAGGAAAATACAAAAACGTTATAGGATCACTTTGTTATCCGTCTGTCCGTCTATCAAGATCAGAGACATGACATTTACCGCCGTTACCGGTAAATGTCATGTCTCTGATCAAGACTCATTTAATCAGGAACAGGTAGAGGTATCAAGTTGAAATTAATATCAAATACGGTCCCTTAGAGGAGTAAACAATTCAAGCTTCTAAGTCAGTGCAATCAAAAGATATGGCCATTTATGTCACATATTTTGATAGACAGGTACTAGCAAACGCACTCATCAAAACCTATAGGGTACTTCCCGTTGATCTAGAACCAAGCGAGGTCTCACAGCACAAGTAAAGCAAAAAAAATCGTATCGTATCATTTATTATTTTAATCGTTAATTATTTATATCATATTTTATTTGCGATTCCAAACATACATTTGCTGTTGGAGCATCGTTGGATAATGTATTAGGTGATTTTTTATTGCCACTGCAATGTTGAGTTTTTTTTTTCAATTTGACTTTCCATTTGGTTAGAACAATGACCCCTTAAGAGATTTTGAGTTATTTCAATAACACGTTGTATATTGATGTAGATAGGTAGTAATTAATTTTAAGACTGCAAATATTATTCATTTAAAAAGATAATTAAATGGCATGCAACATAACAAATAGCAGGCTCTTCATGCTATGTAATTTGAATGCTGTCTCCTAAATTAGGCGCACAGCCTGTATCTTAGGAGACAGCTACTTGTATTAAAAGCCTGAGTATATTGGCAATTTAATAACAGACTACTATTACATTTTTATAACATACATACATACATATTATCACGCCTGTTTCCCATTGGGGTAGGCAGAGACTATGGATTTCCACCTGCTACGATCCTGACACACCTTTCGCTTCATCTACGTCCATTAACCTCGTCATACATGCTCGTCGGCTTAGAGAACTCTTAGCCTGGCATTTTTTGAGAACGTCCGCGATTTGATCGCGATACTAAAAAGATACACATAAATTATATGCAATTGAAGATGCGAATTAGGTGTCCATTTCACTTTTTCAATCATTAATTTTAAACTTATTATTTTAAAAGTCTAAAATTATAAATGTCGTCCCCTTCTAAGTATCAAAAAAAATTTTTTTTTCAACCTTACCGTCTTTAATTAGTCAAGGAGCTCTTTAATAAGTTCGCAAAGATTTCTTAGCACATCGTACATAGAGGGTTACGATAGCTTGCGATACCCATAGAATATTAAGTGTCAGTTCACTGCCTTATCCGTTCAGTAGTCCCGCGAAAGCCTTACTGGGTAAACGCGACCCAAGGTTGCGAAGGACGAAAACAAACGGTGTGATAAAACTTGTACGCTGCTCGTTAATCAGTGTCGTTAGTTGACGAAAAATTAGGCTGTGGCTTGCTGACGCTCCTGTTTCCGTAAATGAGAACAGATAAAAATCAAGTTCTATCGGGAAATAATTAATTAATTAAAAGAGTTTTTTGAACAGTTTTCGTCCTACTTTATCAGTTCCTTTTAAACCAATTTTTCAAACTAGTGTACTTATGCATGTTATTTAAATATCAATTGAATTATACAGATCGCCAAAATGTATGGATGGTTACTAGAAAGTGTCCAGCATTTCATAGTGGTGAGTTTATCTTAGATTATTACGGTTAAAGATCTTTATTTTCTCAAAAGAATTACAAATTCACTTACAGAGAAAACATAAAAACTTAAAATAAAAGTAAACAATATGCCATTAAGCGTAGCTCAAAAAATAATGTAGGTATGCATTGCGATGACTTTGCTTGAAAACATAACATTGATACTCAATTATTAATTATTATATATCTATTATTTTACCCCCGACACAAACAGAGGGGTGTTATGTGTTCAACGTGTGTATCTGTGGGTCTGTCTATGGCATCGTAGCTCCCAAATTGACGAACTAATTTTGATTTAGTTTATTTTGTTTGAAAGATGACTTGATCGAGAGTGTTAACAATGATTCAAGAAAATCTGTTGTACCGTTTGAAGATTATCAGCTCTTTTCTAGTTGACGGATGTAAACAACTTCCACAGGTCTTATGGATTCGAAATTTGGTATCCTTTTATTTAAAAGATATTGCAAGAACATGACAACCTTAACCTGATGCTGCAGCATCACTTAGAATATGCAGGATACCCAACTCCTCATCAACTTACAGCAAAGTTATCGTGTTTGGGCTTATAAGCTTATTAGAATGGTTTTAATAAATAGGCTATAGATAAATGGTGATCAGGGTCTGATCATGGAGCAGGAAAGAGAAATGAGGATAAATTGGTGAGGGATTCTAAGCTACTTTCACTCGTTCAATCGATGTGAAATTTTGGTATACGATGTAGTATCGGTTGTGGCGAATTATGGTTTGAATGTGTAAAGCGAATGAAAGAATGAATGGGTAAAGCGAATGAAATGGGGTTGTGTCGGGGGTTTTTTAATTTTTTTATTTACCCTTGTTACGTCTTCCTTGTCAATCCAAAGATTGTCTGGAAGATGTCACTGTTAGTGATAAGACCCCCAAAGTATCCCAAATTGACATGTTGTTCCAATTTGTTTTTTTTTATCATGTAACAACATTCGATGTACCCTATTTATTGCAAATAAAGGTATTGTATTGTAATTATTATTTTCTCCCAGTTGTTCGGGAATTGGTTCATTATTTAAAAAAATAATACATCAATCGGCTCTTTTCCGTACGCAACGAAATAATACGCCAGCAATATCCAACACGACAAGAATATAAATTGCTGGACAGTTTTCATTTTTTAAATTATGCTAGCGAGGTTTTTGAGTACAGCACTTACACAAATTAGGTGTTTTAGGTACAAAATATTTATCATTATAAAGGCTGAATGCTAATTTTTTTTTAAACTTTGAAAATAGAACAAGAACCGCGCGCAGACGAATTGGCGCGAATGAAAATTAGATACTGTTGAATTAATTTGATTATTGCTTCCTCGCAAATGGGAGAAAAGTACTATACAAGTCTCGGCCGAAATAGCAATTAACGGCCTCGTTTAGTCAAAAAGGACTCGGCTGGCGCCTCATCCTTTTAAATTCACTTCGGAAGTACTCGACTTCGCCTCGTACTTCCAATTCTACTCGGCCGTCAATTGCTTAATTTCATGCCTCGACAGTAATGTACTATTGGTATCGCTAAGTTTAACAATAAAAATAATTCATTCTATCTTCTTTTCGAAAATTACAAATGTTATTTATCGCGAATTAAGTAAAGTTGTGTATATCCGTGAAATCGTGTAATGATGAGAAGCCCATTCGGTCAGCTTATCAGACGTGGCTAATTGTAATGTGCAGTAAACAGTCACTAAACCGGCAATAACAACTTTGTAATGTGGTAATTACCTACTATGTTAAACTACAGTTAAACTGTAAGCTGAACTATTTTTCGAAATAAACGTTATTTATTATTCGTTTATTTTCGTTGTTTATGTTTTTTTTTAACTATACATACATTCCGTTCCGTGTAGTGCCAGACATAAAGAATTGCATCACCCTATCTCTTCTCATGGGCGTCGTAAAAGGCAACTAAGGGATTCACCAGAGGATGAGCAGCAGCGTTCTCTGAGTATTTAACCAACCAACTGCGATTGCCAACCCACCTACCAAGCGTGGCGATTATGGCATATCCCCCCCTTTTGGGGGAGGCCTATGTCCAGCAGCGGACGCCTTTCGGCTGCAATAATGACGATGATACATACCAGGCCCCTCAGAAAGTATTGCGAAAAAAAGTTTTTATATATGGGAGACTGGCCAGTTATAATGTTTTTCGAAAATATGATTATTTATAAGTAAAAATAAGTAAGTTCCAATTTCAAAATTTCCCTCCACATTTTTTGCGAGTTAATTCAAAGTATTGTGTCTCACTGAAATATGGATCTGCGCCGGGAACATTTTAGAGCTATGATTTTATACGATTTCAAGTGTCGCCTGAAACCGGATGAATCGTACGATAGACTTCAAATGGCATTCATGGATGAAGGCCCTTCCAAGGCAACCGTGTATCGTTGGTATAACGAATTCAAGCGCGGTCGACCAACTTTGGGGGATGACGAAAGAAGCGGTCGCCCTTTGACGGCTGTTACCGAAGAAAACGTGCTAGCAGTGAAAAATTTAATCCAAGACAATAGGCGAATTACATATCAGGAGATTCAACACATATTGAAGATTGGATCGGGAAGCGTTCACGAGATTCTACACAGCCATCTTCGCGTGAGGAGGATAGTATCACGCTGGGTGCCGCACAACCTCACCGATGCTCAGAAGCAGGCCCGGGTGGAATGGTGCCGTGATATGCTTAACAAATTTGAAGCAGGCTCGTCTCGGCGTGTTTACGACATCGTTACAGGTGATGAGTCCTGGATTTATCAATACGACCCAGAAACCAAGCGCCAGTCGACTGTTTGGGTGTTTCAAAATGAGCCAACGCCTACCAAAGTGAAGCGATCTAGAAGCGGGGGTAAGATTTTGATCGCTAGCTTTTTTAATTTGACTGGCCACTTGGTATCAATTCCCTTACGGGATCAAAGAAGCATTAATGCCGAATGGTATACTACCAAATGTTTGCCAGAAGTTTTCTCTGTTATAAGCAACAAGCGACCAAACACAGGGCTCCGCGGGCTACTGCTCCACCACGACAATGCACCTGCGCACACCGCACTCAAAACGAGGGACTTCCTGGACAGCACGCCAGTCAAACTCCTGGGTCACCCTCCTTACAGCCCTGATCTAGCACCGTGTGACTTCTTTTTATTCCCAAAAATAAAAAATCAGCTCAAAGGGATACAATTTTCGTCGCCGGAAGATGCGCTGGCTGCGTTCGAGCAGGCTGTAAACGAGGTGTCTGCGGCGGACTGGAAAAAGTGTTTTGAAAACTGGTTTAGGCGCATGAATCTTTGTATAGAGGCTGGTGGAAAGTACTTTGAAAAGATTTGATAAAAATATATGTACGTATAGAACAATTTTTTTTAGTTTCGCAAAACTTTCTGAGTGTCCCACGTACATATATACACAACATCACATCACGTCTGTATTCCTCGAAAGGGAAGGCAGAGGTGTATAGTACAGTCACATTTCGCCAGTTATGTTGTAAGTCGCATGTCGCATTCATCATCATTATTTCAGCTGAAAGACGTCCACTGCTGGACATAGGCCTCCCCCAAGCATCGCCACAACGACCGGTCCTGCGCCTCCCGCATTCAGCGTATTCCCGCGACCTTCACCGGGTTTTAACCGGGCCTTATGTATTAACCGGGCACAAATCCATACTCCTAGCTGCTACTGAGAATTTCCTAACAAAAGAACCCAATAACACTTTGCCCGACCCGGGAATCGAACTCAGGACCCAACGCTTAGCACTCGCGCTTACGACCACTAGAGTCCGCTAGATTTACATAACCAGCCCTTTACTGTCCCATTTCTGGGCACGGAGCTCTTCTCAACATGAGAAGAATTAAACTGTGACTTAGGCTTAAGTTCACCAACAATAATTCACTGGTTTAGCGACCGTTTTCCTAAAAATCTAGTACACTTTTCGAGGAATCGGTTGTTTAAGCCTTAGTACGAATGTATCTGTTATGTAAGTGGAATAAATTAAAAACTAGGTTTCTTATTTCGAGTTCTTAGAGCCCCTGCATAATACAGACTAAGTTGTCGGCCATTTAGTTGGGTGATATAAATTTCGGTTTAAAGATATATTTTGTTCTCTTAAAGAGAAACTTAACTAATTCACATAAAAAAATATTTTCTAACACGGCGTCCAAACCAAAGTATTCTTAATAAAAAGTGTGTAATTTAACTATTTAAGTATATCATATTATAAGCATATTTTTTTGTCATTTATTGTAGGTATGTATTGTAAGCAAAAACGTACTTACTTATGCTTGATTTCTCTAATGATAATTCTCTGGTTAAACAACAGTCAACCCACAATTCCAGTACATTTACTCTAAAGTAATCGGTCGTTTAATCAGAGAATTAACGTTGATGAACACCGGCCTTAATGTAGGACCTTGTATATAGGGTAAGTCCGGGGGAGTTGGCCGTAAGGTAGAGATGGCCAACAAGAAAAAAACATACTTATGCTCAACAGACAGCACTACTCTCCGGCTAATTTGCTTTATGTAATGCGTAGGAACGACATTCCGCTAGAATTACGCCAAAAAAAAAACAAAATATTGGGTAATTTCGGCCTATTTTATTTTACCTATAGCTCGATGTAATCGAAGGGTTTATGTTACACAGTATAAATATGAAATTTTACGAAAAATTTTGAGTATTTTTTCTTGATTGCATAGTTCACGACCCACACTCAATAATAACTTCAAAATTGCAAGTGTGTTTATTATGTTTTTTACAAAATATATGTTGGCATCTCTCCCGGACTATTGGCCATTTTCAGTCGGTGTAAGATGCCCCCGTATATGAGACATTTTCATTAAAAAATGGGTAACATGAAAATATCTAAGAAAATAAGTCACTACGCGAAGAAACAAGAGCGAAAACTCATTTTATAATGTTAGAAATGGTAAAATGTGTATCTAAGCGACTTTGGAAAACTATGAAGTACCAAAAAATACCCTAGTAAGACGATACACGGCAAATAATGTCAAAACGAATTTAAGGGACCATCTTGCCTGTTCGGTGAAGAAAATCAGGAGTAGCTCCTTCTAGAAAGAACTAAAGCTAAAAAAATATAAGTTAAACAGTAGCTAATGTTTATTTAAAAACTGGCCATCTCTCCCTTGCTACTATGGTCGTCTCCCCCGGACACTCTGGGAGAGATGGCCAATCGTATAATTTTAATAATTGATAAATTATTATATTAATTATGTAAAAACTCATTATTACTTGTTATATTTTGAAAGTTTAATTATTAAAGTTTAATTAGAAGTTGATTTTTGTGAATTAATCTTCATAGTTTTAATTTTACTGGCTTCTGAAGTTACTAGGGCCAACTCCCCCGGACTTACCCTAAACGTGTTATTAAAATAACTGAAAACCTCTTAAGGGGTCATTGTACTCATCAGTATGAACAACTTTTAAAATGGGAACAATCCTGAAATCGCGAAAAAAATATCAGCTGATCCTTAAATTATGTCGATTTATGTGAATACAAATGTAAGGATTAGCTGTTTTTTTTACGCGATTTCAGGGTTGGTCCCATAGTAAAAGTTGTTCATACTGATGAGTACAATGATCGCTTAAGAGGTTTTCAGTTATTTCAATAACACGTTGTATATACTTATGTACAAAAGCAGAAGTTCCGCTCATCATGCCATACTAGGCGTTGGTGTAAGAATAAAATATTATTGATTGTCGCCCTTACGATAACAACATAGAACCATACAGAAAATTAATTGCCATTGTTGACCTTCACACGTATAACTTGTAACTGTAGGAAATAGGTATTGTAATGGTTAGACTGTATTTTTCCACTACTTGACCTATGGCCCTATGCTATGGTTGTTTTGGGCACACCTAATATTCTCGTAGGGAAATTATGTTCCTGGGGCTGGGAATGCATAATACGCAAAAATATCATATTTTGGTCGGAACGATGGGCTTCTGATTTTCCTGCTGATAGACAGGTTTTAGCTTTTATGGAGGTAATTTTCACTCCAGGCATCTTCTGTTTCAATTAACACTAAGTGCATTTATTAGCCTGTCCTACTACCTATATATTTTATTTTTCATTTTATTAAAACTACATTAAATAGCAACAAAAATAAAATTGGAACCGCAACCACAGATAATATAATACCATCGCAACTTACCGTATAGCTTCACTTAGGTACATTTTGAAAAACACCCAGAGTCCCCACCCATAGCATTTATGTAAAGAGAAAAAAATAAGCTAAACCCTCTGAAAATGGTCATCACGGTTTTTTAATAAAAACCTAACAAAATTTGCGCTGCTTTCTATGAATCTGCCATTTCTCCCATCTTGAACTTTTTTCTGAAAATACTATATTTTCTTATAATATACTATATTTTTCACGTGTGTAGGCCTGAAAAATACTATATTTTCCCAAAAATCTGTTGGCAACCCTAGTTGTGACTGTTATTGGTCTAAGGGAGCTGTGTACCATAAAATTTAGTTTACTAACATTAGTACAACATAAGTACTATTTAATTTAAGCAACGTTTCCTTTTAAAGGTTTTCGATTCAGCGAGTACCTATTAACACTAAATGGGATAACTTATTTATTGTTAGATACGATTAAAACGCATTATAAGTTACACTACATTTATAATTTAATACTTCGATCGTAATGTAATCTAGATGTACTCGTACATTTCTAAATTTTTTCTCAGACTGAGAGAACAATGTTAGTTTAGGAAAGCTGTAAAGAAAGAAAACTCTTTTAATATTCGTGTGCGGGTCATAACATCCGACATAGAGACGTGTTATTAGAGCTTAGTCCAGATTTTCTGAGTTATAAGCTGACGACGTATCTTCACTGGATGTTTATTAGTTGTATTACAAAATGTAGGTAAGTAAGTTGAGTTAAGTATGAAAAAAAACTCCTTGGTTCCTAGTACTTATTTAATTTATTACGTAGTGGTGGCGTTGTGGTGTTGTGACGCAGCTTTATTGCACTAAAAAGAAAATAAAAGAGCTTTAATACGAATTTTATTATTTCTAGTTTCCATACCAAATTGAGGATAAAAGGATTCAAAGGACATTGTAGCGTTGTTTTTCTTGAACAAGCCACAGGATAAAAATATATGAAATAGTTTTTATTGCTGTGGGGAAAAAATATATTGCACTAGTGACTATAGCCAGATGTGCTTTATTTTTTACGTAGCTACGACGCACGGACAGCTAATAAGACAGACAACATCAGCAGAGCAAGTTAAAAGAGTGTTATAAAAAGTGAATCAGAAATGCGTGACCATATTTGAAGCTCATTCAGTGAGTGCTATCGAACAACTTTTTCTACGGGGTCAACCCTAAAATCGGAAAGAAAACTGCTAGTCCATAGTACACCTCTTTCACATAAATCGACAAAATGTAGGGATCAGCTGATTACTTTTCGCGATTTCAAGGATGACCCCGTATTCGTAAAAGTTGTTCTATAGCATTCCCTGAATGAGCGCTTCAAATATGACACGCATTTCTGATACACGTATAACATAACAGAATCAGCGGCTGATAATCAGCCCATTAGTGTCCCACTGCTTGGCATGCAGCCGCTTCTCAGAATGAGGTAAGTCCTTAGTCCACCACGCTGGCCTATTGCGGATTGGTGGACACCACACCATTGAGAACTATATGGAGCACTCTCAGGTGTGCAGGTTTCCTCACGATGTTTTCGGCAATCAAATTTTAATCCGCACATGAATAGGAAAAGTCAGAGGTGCGGGCCGGGTTCGAACTCAGACCCTCCTGCATTGATATGAAGGCAAGCGTTCAACTCGACCGCTAGACTATCACAAATGTTTGGTTCGCGTATGTCGCGTATGCAGACACGGTGAATTAAGTATTTCAGTTTGTGTCAACTTTTGAAGAATTGAATTACTCCACTAAACTTCCGATTAAAAATAAATTCTGAATCAGTAATTATTCAAAATATAATTCGTTAAAACAAATCACCCTGAAGGAAATCACCGACTACTCATTGTCTATTTATATAACTGTCAGGTTTTTTTTTTTTGAAGTAATAAAAGGAAATCTATTTCCACAATCCCGCCGCTCGGCGGCACGCGGCACGCAACCGCGGTCGGAGTTGTGCTGCCAGGCAGCAGATAGCAAGGTGCTATACCTTGGGAGATAAGAGATAAGACTGCAGGACTGCAGTTTTATAATCGGCTGATAGGATAATCAGTACGAAGGAGGCTGAAGGTAGACTTTAGTGTAGGTACAATTATTCAAGGTCTATTTATACTACTTAAATAGTTCTTATTTACTTCAATAGTTCTAATAATGTTTGTTTCCATTTAAATAAGAACTTTACTCCTTTATGAATTACATACACTGTGCCGTAAACTCGACATTCTTAACCATGTGACGCGAAGATAATACGGAGCCAGTGAATAGTCAAGTAGGTCATTTAAAATTTAATTATTTATCAATAACTAGCCTATGCCCGCGACTTCGCCCACGTAAATGTCGTTTATCGCACATCTCTCGGGAACTGTTTATCTTCCCAGGATAAAAAGTAGCCTATATGCTAATCCGGGTTATGTTCTATCTGTATACCAAATTTCACTAAAATCGGTCCAGCCGTTCTTGAGATATAAATGATGTAACTAACTTTGTTTTATATATTAAGATAAAACAGATAAATAATTAGTATGACATTTGATATGACTTCTTCCTCAGAAGAATGTTTAGTCATTGTGATGAGACTTCAAATATTCCGGACTAATAATGTAGGAACGTATTTGGTTTTTACATCATCATCATCATCATCATTATTTTATAGCTTTTATAAACCCATTGTAGAACATACAGCTTCCCTTATGCCATTATTCACCGTTTCGAACCAATTTTGTCCAATTTTTTACAAGATGAACCAAGTCGTCTACCCATCTTGCCATCGGTTTCCGACGTTTTGTCCACTCTCGGCCACCATTCCGTTAGGGATCTACTACTGTCCATCGTAGGACAACCAGACGCACGGCAATAAACCACCCTTATATGGTAGACATTCCACCTTTACACACGAAGCGTTTTGCTAATAGCTTTATTGTGCATCTGCTAAGGAATGGAATTCCTTGCCTGCCTGTGTTTCCCGATAAATTAATCTGGTGGTGTGTGAATAGATTTTTGCTGGGCAAGCGTGTTCCTACCACCGTCGACCGCACCATCACTTAACATCAGGATCAGGTAAGGTGGCGGTCAAACGCAAATTACCACACACACACATTACACCATTAGGTACAAAAACTTGTGTGGTCAGGGGACCCCCGTCAAAACAAAGCTATTCCTAAAAATCATATTAAATATTTTTTGGGACAGTTTTGCAACTATAATACAAGCATAGATGCATGCGTTGGACTGAGATACCACAGGGCCCAGGTTCGATCCTCAATAAAACATGAGGTCTTTTTGTATGTTTTATTTAATAGTTAGCTGTAACTTTGACGTTACCACCAGATGGCGTTTATAGAAGGGGTCAGCTGACAACTCTATATCCGTATATTTAATGTACTCTATGGGTATAACGCGAATCTTAGCGTGACGTGACGCTACATTTTCGAATCATACCTTCCAGAAGCCCTCATAAGCAGCCTTGTTCCAATAAAAAACTCCACCAGCTGTCACCAAATCTAGCCGAATGTCCCACCCAACGCCACTTCATGATTCTTTTATAGACACAAATATTTTTCAGCCAGATACCTATTTGTTCCAAGTCCGGATGTTTGCGTATGTGATTAATGGTGTGAAAGGGTGCTATCACATACATAAATCACATGTCTACATAGACATCTAGACAGACAATGAAAAGTTTATGGAATCCAATCCAAGTTCGTTGAAGTGTGAAGCGAATCTACTAGCCCGTAGTAGCGTAAATGCAACGACCATGACCATACAGCCCATAGACGCCTCATAACAGGCCACCGAAGTCTGCAACACATCTATGAAATTTCACTAATGTAGGTCGCCACTATTCGCCACTTGAAATCTTCAAATCAGTTTCGGCCGCTTATATGAACCGTCAAAACCGCCGCTTTGGTGATCAGCCATTACCCGCTTAGGCAATTCCAATCGGATTGCAGTAGACCGACTCAGCTAGTGGCAGAATTTAATGTACGCGTTTTTTTTTTTTTGTTTTTTTTACTTTACGGGCTTGCGTTTGACCGCCACCTCACCTGATGTTAAGCGATGGTAATATTATATTCAACATTAGGCGTCTATTGGGCTGTATAGGAGTTGCGTAAATGTAATGTGCCTTGCTGTGAAAAACTACCCTCAATTTATTTTATTTTTATTTTTATTTATTTAGCACACCAACAGCATCATCACAGCAATGCATTTACACAAAGACACTAAAAAGTATAACTTACATAGTCTTCTTCTTCTTCGTGTCGACATGAGCTACATAATAATAACAGCTATATTAAAATATTAACGATATTTAAATGATCGTCCGGCGCACTCTGGGCAGTCAGCCCCGCTATCAACCTGCTGTCTGGCTAATCTTTTCCCCACGACATGAGCTGTTACGACTTACATAGTGATTACACAAATTATAGGCATGCATGAAATTAAATGTAAATGTTATAGCACAGACTACAACAATTAAGTATACAATTTTACATTTTTTTATTATGTCAATGTAAAAAAGGTTATTCTTTCGAGCACAATTAAATTTTAATAAAGTTACAATTCTTTGGGGTATAAAAATATTTAGGGGTAGGGTAAGAAACCAGTAAGGAGGTCAACCACGCGCTGTCTTCATAATGTTAGTTTATGAACAAAAGATTTTGAAATACATAACATTCACACATTATAATAAATAATAATAAATAAATTTATTTATTTCCAAAAAACACTGGTACATTGGTTACAATTGACAGCGGTTTTCAAACTAGGCAAGCCTGTATCTTGAGAACCTGCAGGGCAATTGTGTAACTGCATCGCAATCAACGAAATGTCAATTTTGACGTTTGAATGCGGATTTCAATGTTCATTGCTCCGTTTGTTTTGACAATCCTTCAAATTGACAACTACGTACCAAGCAATGAATATTGCTGTAATTTCAAAATGAAACTGATGTCAATGTGAATGCATTACACAATTACCCCACTGGGTTGAGTATCACTTACAAAAGAAAACACCATTATAAAGAGAAAAGGACATATACCTCGAAATAAAATATGGCCTCGAAATAAATAATTAATTAATTAAACTCCAAAACTAAAATCATATCTTTACAACTCAAAAATAAAGGAAATTTAACATAGTTTATGCACTAGTTACATAATTATAATTATAATTCATACACGGATTATATTTTTTACAATTTAGTTACGGTTTTTGAAGTCAGTAAATTTTTTTGATATTTTTTATCATAGGTAAGTTTAGTCTAAAGTTATGATTTTCATTTTATTTTTACTTTTTTTAATTAAACACCGAACAAAAACAAAACAAAAAACAATTAAAACATTCTTAAAACGAATTTTAAGCTCAGTCGTAACTAAAATAGTCTGAACATAGTTTCAAAAGAGGTGCCAAGACTGTCAAGAACATATTCGACTCAGACAAATGGAATAGAGAACAAACTTTGTCTGGTAGACTTGCGACTTTGCTATCTAGTTCAAATCCAATACCAACTTGTTTCGACTTGACAGATGTAGGTCCGAAAAACTTTACGGCGAAGCCTGCGAAACCAAGAAGTTAGATCTTTTAATTATTTTTAACGCATTTACGTATGCGAAGCGAAATCTAACGATTTAAATTGTGGAAAGAAAAAATTGCTCATGAGCAGAATTCGAACCTGCGACTCCTTGCTCAGTACCATATCTTAGAGTCCATATAATTTTAAACACTCTTTTTCAATGATTACAGATGATTACCAATGGTATTACTTATTATTTCGATGTTTTAATATTTATTTTATTAAAATGTTACTTATTTTAATTTTCGATAAACAACTTATTTGTGTTTATAATGCTTCTATAGACTAGTAATAATCGTGTTTTCATTTATTGTCGTATTGTCATATCCACGTTGTATAGATTATAAGTATATATGCAAAATGACATATATAATATATCAACTCTATTATAAATTATAAGTGAATATGCTGTGATAGCTTGACGATTGAGCGCTTGCCTACAATGCAGGAGGGTCTGAGTTCGAACCCGGCCCGCACCACTGACTTCGAATTCATGTGCAGATCAGAATTTGATTATCACTTGCTTTAACGGTGAAGGAAAATACAGTGAGGAAACCTGCACACCTGACAGTGTTCCATACAGTTCTCGATGGTGAAGTACACATAGTTCGCCAATCCGCACTAGGCCAGCTGGTCTTAACCTTCTCATTCTGAGAAGAGGCCCGAGCCCAGCAGTGGGACGGTTATGGGTTGATGATGATGAAGTGAATAAGCGACTATTACTATGGAAGAGACCTCCAAGTGACACAATACAGGCTAAAAAACCTTCGTAAAACGTTTTGGTACGACAACTTATTCTTCTTGTTCACGGAGACTTGTTCGGTTTCATTTTCGGTTTTGTTTTGATACAACCTCATTTAGATTTTTTTCGACTGCTACGTGTATTACTAAAGATAAAATAAAAGCCACGCCATAAAACAAAAGCTACAGTAATAGTAATGAAAAGAGGAAATGTGAAAATAATGCTGGCACTGGTTACGTCTCTCTTTCTTATTTATCTTTAGAGTTTTCTTGTAAATGCTATAAAAACGCACTTTTACGTTCATTGAAGTGTTATATTTACTTTAATTTAGGTACACCCTTACTTCTCCTTACCATCTTGTGTGAGTATGTCTATAACATAAATATTTACAAGATTCACTGAAATATTCAGAATTCTAATGAAAATAAATGAGCTAAATGTTATTGACAAATTAAATTATTATAATTATTGAGTTAAATCAAATAAGTTGGCGAAATTACACAGACGTGATGGGTATCGATATCTAATGATAATATAATGAAACAAGAAAAAAAATGATTTTCTAAACACATCATTTCATTCAAGTCAGTTAATCACCGGATCAACAGCCACGGGACGCGTGACCTTGTCCGCTTACATAGTATTTTTAATAAAGGTTACCATAACATTGTGAAAATGCGTAAAAAAACATTTTTGGTCGTCGCGCGGCCGTTGACGCCTTGATCAGCTGGCTATAGTTGAAATTATGAGTTTAGAAAATCAATTTTTTCTCATTTTATTGTCATTAGATATCGATACTCACTAACCAACCCTGAAATCGCGAAATAAAGTCTTCTGATCCCTACATTTGTGTTCACATAAATTTACAAAATGTAGGGAAAAGCTATTTTTTTTTGCGATTTCAGGGTTGGTGCCATAGTAAAAGTTGTTCATACTGATAAGTACAATGACCCCTTAAGAGGTTTTCTGTTATTTCAATAACACGTTGTAAATAACTCATATAAAACCCAAACATAATGCGAAAACGAAGTCGTCGACAACAAACATAATTCACAACTGGACAGCCATCATGTTGCAAACACAACACATTACGGTCACAAACAATAGTCGCGAAGTTCGTTGTCACGTGCCAAATTACGAAATTAATATCAACAGGCCACTGGACTTCGTACATGGAATGCTAAGCAATGATATGTATTATTTTTATACCGCCATAACATTATGGTTGTGCTGTTACAACACATGACAATTAGAATCCATTAGAATTTTCTATTCACGTAATGTACAACGTTACAATATTTTCATTACCCGCAAATAAAGACATTAAAATACTTACTAGTGATATTTAATCTCTTTGCCCGCAAATTATACTTATAATGAAATCAAAACTCTATGTGCCTACAGGACGAATGCGGGGAAGAAATATGGGAAACGATTCTCCGGGAATCGGGAGCGAGGAATACAGTCTTCAGCGCCACTCAGGTAACCAAATAAGTCATCATCACCATCATTTCAGCCGAAAAACGTCCACTACTGGACATAGGCCTCACCCAAAAGGGGGGGATATGCCATAATCGCCACGCTTGGCAGGCGGGTTGGCAATCGCAGTTGGTTGGTTGAATAGTCAGAGAACGCTGCTGCCCATCCATTATTTATCAAATTAAATTCATCCAAGTATTTCATTCTTATAAATATTTATTCGCCAATAGAATAATTTTCTAACTACACCAATTGTTTTTGTTAAGCAATATCCAGATGCTCTGATGTTGCGACTGGCGAGCGCTCTAGCTCGATTGATCAGCAAGGATCCGAACAGCCCTGCAGCATCTAGGCCAGGCAGCCCTGCGCCCAGGAAAGTTTCATTGAAAGCCAAACCGAGCTGGCGAAGCGCCTCAGTCCACACCGACAATAGGTCACAGAGTTACAGGTGTCCCTTCACGGCCACCAACGCCCTAAAAACTGTTACCAAAAAGGAAATCGAAGCCTACAATTCTTCAGAAGAGATCAGGTCAACAGTGGCAGCGTCTACAGGAAAATTAAACGAGACCAGATTAAGAGAGGAAGCTGAAATTGTCGCCCGAGAGTTCTATAGGAGAAGCTTGGGTATCAAATTTGAAAACCACAAGGTCAAGGAGACATCCGAGGAGCCAATCCCTGAAACGAGCCAAATTGAGACACCTGCTTCCGATCCAGTATCTCCAGAATCTGAAGCGGCGAAAATGAACTCGATATTGAAGCCATCAATCCGTAAAACCAGTTGTACTGTAGCTCTGGACGTGTACAAACGTAGAGGGTCCATCATACCCGCCCGATCACGTATGAACAGCCTCAGTCTCGTCAGCGGAGATAAGCTGAACTATATGAGAGAGAAGTTTGGAACCCCTGAGAAGGTCATGCATTTCTTCGGCAGATGTTTCGTGAAATTCTTTAGTAACTATGGGTAAGTATCCAAAGTGGACTTAATTCAATTAGATTCTAGAATTCTTTTCAAACTTCAGACATTAGGACAGTCCCTAAAAACGCCCACCTTTTACCTTTTATTGCGTACTATGTTTTATTTTTATAACAGTATAATGCTAGAACTACGCGTTACGCGCTCCTACCTAAAAGATTTCAGCTAAAATTCTAGTTTTTTTTTCCATCTATGATAACTTTAATAATATGCAATCTGACTTTCCAATCTTTATGTTAAATCGATTCTTAAGACAATCATATTTTGTGCAGGGTTAAAGGCAAGGTCATATCCCGAACTCCGCATTGTCTCACAAAATCTTTTTCATAACATAAAATAACATTATAAGGGCTCAAAGAAAATTTATCTGATGCCAATATTGCGCCGTCAGTCAAAATTATTGAGGCTCAAGGCGCCAAATAACGCCAAGTCGTACTAGATCCGGGCAAACGATTTATGTAAAGGGTAAATGGCAACATTCCCTTCCAATATCAATTTATGAAATGTACGAAGTTATACATTTATCTATTCTAAAACGATAATATCATGTTGTTTGAGTTTTTGGTTGGTACGTAAAATAATATCTTATAGAACTGATGTATGTGTTGTGCGAATATCAGCATCAAGCCACTTGTGAATCTTTACTCTTTCTTTACTTTGTGTATCTTGATACTAGCTTTTACAGGGATAACTTATTTCTTATGCCTTAATGTCCAGGAAACCTTCTCCCTTTTATTTAGCTACGACACGATGATCCGTGCGACCGGGCGCTACTTCTGCACGTTTCTCCAGTCCGTAGACAACATCCACCAACGCATGCGCTTCACGTTCCCACGCATGCGCTCTCCGAGCATGCAGCTCACGCGTGCGCACAGGCACGGCGCTGAGCTCGTGTACAGCAGCGGCAGGACTGGGTTTACCCATTATCTTATGGGTTAGTATTCAAATTAATACACGGCGCGGTCCATTGGTCCCGGAGCTCCTCTATTTTGTGGTGAGGAAGGTCATTGTGTGATTTAATCCCTCCAAACGAACCTTCCCCAAACGAACAGTATCCATGAGGATTTCCACTCGAAAAAAAGGTACAAATGCTCCTAAAATTAAGAATGTGTTATTTTTCTTCTTGAAACCCTCGCTTTAGGAGAGTGCCCAGTTTTAATGTCAACTAAGCCCGCTGTTACACTTTGAAGACTAATAAATTGCGGATTATCCACACAATTTGTTAGCCCTTTGACCATGAACAGGAATCAATGTTACCGTTATGAGAGAGCTTTCCTGTGGAATTCAACAATATGTATAATGTAGTTGAATTTTGGATTCTAAGATTAAAGAAAGTGTGCCACATTTCAGGCCAGCTGTATGAGATAGCGGAGGACATATTCTCGCTGAAGCTGAAGGTGTCGGTGATGAAGGAGAGCATGGAAGGTACCTACTATGTGGCAGTGCTGAGGCTGGAGTTCGATAACAGCGATTATGTGAGTTCAAATGTATATTTCACCAGAGGATGGGCAGCAGCATTCTCTGAGTATTTAACCAACCAACTGCGATCGCCAACCCGCCTGCCAAGCGTCCGGTGATTATGGCATATCCCCCCAAACTGCTTGGGGGAGGCCTATGTCCAGCAGTGGACGTCTTTCAGCTGAAATGATGATGATGATGATGATGATGAAATGTATATTTTATTCTATACAACGTGTATCAGAAATGCGTGGTCATATTTGCAGCGCTCATTCAGGAAATGCTATCAAACAACTTTTACTACGGGGTCAACCACAGAAAGCTAAATAATAAGGTAATAGAAGTGGCTGAAGTGCATGAATTTGTCGCCGCGTGCAGGTGTCTCGTAGGACAATTGCGCGAAACTTTTACTTAATCATCAGTGCTGTTTTGGACGCAGTCACTAAAATTGTATTTTGTAGCGTATCTAACAGCGGAATATTTTTAGGCTGGAAAAGTGTTGGGCGTAATTGCGTATGTATGTGTTGATAGCGGCAAATCGGCGACACGCATTCCGGTATTAAAAGACACTAGATACCATTTCTGTTACCTTATTGTTCAGATTTCGACGACGACGTCTGTGGTCTAGTGGTTCGAGTGTCGGACTGCTGATCATGAGGTCGTGGGTTCAATTCCCACAGGACACAAATATTTGTGTGATGAACATAAGTGTTTATGTTGGTCTGGGTGTTCCTTATGTATTGTAAGTATGTATTTACAAAAAAAAAAAGTATGTAAGTATTATATCCATTAATTGTTTAGTACCCATACTACAAGCTCTGCTTAGTTTGGGATTAGATGGTGCTGTGAAAAATGTCCCAAAAGATTTATTATTAATTTATTTATTATTTCTATGTGTTCAACCCTGAAATCGTGAAAAATAAATTAGCCCTTCCGTACACTTTGGTCGAGTATTGCACTTTTCTATGAATAGTAAAAGTTGTTAGATAGCATTGGCTAAATGAGCTCTTCAAATATAACAACGCACTTATGATACGTTGTAAAATTCATAATCTTTTACATAAAAACCTTTATATTTTCTTTAAGCCTTTTTAAATCTCGACTAAGACATACAAGTACACTTAACTTCCAAAACATATCCAATTAAAAGAATGACTTTAATTCTCTATAATCTTTTCAAATTAAGCTCAGTATTATGTTACCGGCTTCACACATAATTGGGGGCAATTATCTGGGACACCGGACATACGATGCGAACTAATAAAATATGATATTGACATGTGCTTACTAATTACACTTTGTTCCCATGGCAGGAATCTTCCATTTTATTTTATTTATTTATTTATAGTTAATTAACACGGTACAAAAAACCAATTACATTAATTAAAATAGAAACAATACACGATATAACGATGATATTACAATTTACATACATGACAAATCTTATATGACAAATTACATAATATATATGACATTAATAATAATTAATTCCATGATTCATTGAATACGTTAAATGCTAAGATTATGATAAAGTTTTATTTAGTTCTTGATATTTACTCAGATTTCTCATCACTATACCCTGCAAATGTTGCCGAAGTTATTCCTTACTAAGGTTCATTTACCCCAAAAAAGTACTTATTAGTTTTGCCATTTTGCTGAAAAATCCTAGAGTTAATGTATCATGCAGCTAAACTTGTAAAGAAAGTTGGTTACATTCAACCCGTGTCCTAAAAATATAAAAACCTTTTCATTCTGAGTCACAGCTCATGAAATATAGGATTTAGCTACAAACAACCCCTTATTTGTTTGTACTCTTGTTATAAAAGAAAAGAAAAACGTGAGAAAATATTTAATACTAGTGTGATGACCCGCCCCGGCTTTGCACGGGTAGCCTATAACCTTCTTAAGTAATCCCTCTTTCTACTGCTGAAAACCGTATGAAAATCCTTATAATAGTTTCTGAGATTAGCCCGAAGAAACACGAATATATGTTGTCGATTCGAAACCCTTATTTAATACGTTCTTTAATTTGAGGGGACCCGAGTTTACCGTACCGAACGGGACGAACATCAAATGTTTGACAGGTAAGAACAGTTTATATCGGAAAATAAAATTGTTGTTTTTACTATTTTCCGAGCAATTTCTTACCTGGACTTCTACAAATATTTTAAATATTTTATTATTTTAACGCATTTTACGCATGCGAAACGAATTCTAAAGATATAAATTGTGGAAAGAAAAAATCGCTCACCAAAGACCCAAAGACGTATAGTGGAGGATAATTTCGATACCACGAGCAGTGTTCACGGTAGCTTAGTGGCTAAAGCACTGGCGTACTGAGCCAGGAGTCGCAGGTTCGAATCCTGCTCGTGAGCGATTTTTTCTTTCCACAATTTATATCTTTAAATATTTTAAAATCAAAAATAGCCAAATCGGTCCAGCCATTCTCGAGTTTTAGCGAAACTAACGAATAGCAATCCATTTTTATATAGAATATATATTGTACGAAATAAAAATGCGTGGGAACTTGAAACACTACTTTTATTGCAATTATTGCATTTACAACATAGAAGCACAACCGCCAGCGAACTCAGACTAAAACAGGAAGGGCCAAATTTTATTGCCATAACGCAAAATATAAAAGTTAAATAATAAGAATTTTAATAATTTAGGATTTTAAGGTGACATTTTCATTATAATTAAAATAAACTATAGGTTTAGGAATTGTCCTGAACATATATAGTTTTTAACCGACGAAAAAAAGGAGGAGGTTCTCAATTCGACGCGTATATATATATATATTTTTTTTTTTTTTTTTTTTTATGTATGACCACGCGTAACTTTTTACAGAGTAGTCCGATTTTGATGATTCTTTTTTTATTGGATAGGGTATATCTCGAAGTTGGTCCCATTTAAATTTCAAAATCAAAATCCACCCCTAAGGGTAGTAAAACAGGGGATGAGTGTTTGTTCACCCACTGAATTCTTACCTGTTAACTGATTCTGTTGAAACTTGACACACATAAATATAGTTCTAGGCACACACACGTAATTATGAGTCGGCGCCAAACAACCAATCAACGAAGATCATTAAATTACTTTAAATAAATAATAAAAACAACGTCACATCAAATACAACGTGAAATTTTCAACGATAAATAATTACTTTCCAAAAATGCGTTCTCCGCTCGGCCACTTGCAACTTGCACGCATTTTGCTTGTTAAAAGTTCGTTTGGCGCAGACTCATAATTGGTTATTTTTCGCTTTTCAGTTTCTGTTTTCGTCGGTTCAATTTTTTGTTAAAAAGTTTTATCCTTACTCAAGGTGAGGAAGAACTCAAGGTACATCGCGACCAACCTTAAGGCTTCTTCAAGACTGGAAAAGCGTCATTTGCGATGTGATAATTGTTGTTTCTATTCTGAAAAATTTCTGTTTTTGATGAATTTATGGAATACATGTACCAAAACCCATACAATTATCCGTCGCGGCGTTATTTTTTTCCTCAAGATACATTGAGGCAGTGGCGTGCATTGACCTACTTCATTTGAATTTAATTGAAAGAAAGAAAGAAATAAAATTATTTATTTGACACAACTGAGACACATATAAAAGAAAGGATATACATGAACAAGAAATAGATATAGTGAAGAAGTAACAAAGCGATAATTGTTGTGTAAGTTATTGATTTTTTTTTATGTAGGAGGATTAATTTAGCATTAATAAGTCTATTAAACGATAAATAATCATCATAACATAACATCACGCCTGTCTTTCCCCGAAGGGGTAGGCAGAGGTCTATAGTACACCCACATTTCGCCAGTTATGTTAGTCCCATGTAATAGGCCTTAGGCAAGGCTATTGCCATTAACGGGGCACAAATCCAGACTCCGGGCTGCTACTGAGAATTTCCTATTGAAAAAACCCAATAACACAATAATAATAAATAATCATATAATAATAAATATAATAACTTACACCACTATTGAATTTGAATGAGGAAAGCACTGGGTACTGCCTAATTGCCTATATGCAATGCACGCCACTGCATTGAGGATATGTCTAAAAATACCAATTTTGATATTATTTGTAGGAACCCTTGAAGGCATCCTTGACTGATTTTGAGTCTAGAAACGCTTAAGGAAACAACTGAATAAAAAGAGAAAGAAAAGAGCTGAATAAAAAAAACATACAAAAATAAATCGCGATACTTTTCTCTTTAATGAAACAATCTCGTTCCAACGATCGGTATTTACTGCAAGCACCTATTCAGAATGGGCCATTGTCCCTCCTTTCTACCTGTTACTACTTTTTACACCACGTTGGTTAAAGTATCTCTACATGGCGGTTCAGATTTCGTAAATAAATAACAATAGCCTTCACGGGTAACCGAAATTGTTATTGACCTATTGATATTGACCTGTAAAAATGGATTAACTGGCTCTCGACAGTTTCAAATTGATGGAATTCTTGAAGCTGTAAATAATGTCTCGGAACATTCATGCATTGAGGACTTGCAGCTTTTTAATGCATGACATTTTTTTACGATCTTTCCTAAGACGTTCATATATATATGCCGTCAACGTTATAATTTTAAAATGTACACTTCCTAACTCGTCTATTTCTTTCACTGTCTATCTTTTCTACTTCTTAAGTAGTCCTCTTCCTAACTCGTCGTCTTTCAAAGTCGTTTCTTGTAAAACATGGGTACATTTTACCTTAGAATAATGTCTACATGTTGGCGGCCTTTTTGCTAGGATTAGTGTATTATAATACCTTAATTAATCAGGAATTGACCATCTAGGAATTCAATAACTTAGTGACTCGATGCACGATGCTGAATCGGTCATACAAGTGGCCTGTGTTGATCTCTGGGCAGCCGGGTTGGTGACTGTTTTCATATATAGTCGTTTGTTACCAGACTATCAGCGAAATACCAAAGAAACTAAACTAAATTGAAACTAATCAAAAGATATTTCCGACAATAGATGAAACTTGAATGCTCAATAAAATAGCCACTTGTAGATACTAAAACAATGGAATTTGTAATGGAACATTGTCCCAATTTCCTTTGCTACATTGGCATAAAATCATTATTTACGATGACTCATGATGAATCGTGTGAAGTGCCAAACACTCCTTTGCATAAAACTCCATTTATAATATGAATAAGGTGGTTCAAAACTATTATATGTAGTGACAGATTACCAAGTTATGGCTTCTCCAGGAAGCCAAAGTATTCTACTATTAAAATGATTTCCTAGTCGCATTGGCTCGCAACTGATCAGCTGATCTTTTAAGCGTTTTCTTGTTAATGATAAACCGCCTTACTTTGACCTTTTGTCGATTTGACCGAACCGTCGTTTTTTTTTTCGTGAATTCGAGCCCCATAACTTTTACTAAGACCTACGACTTTTCTTCCATGAAGTGAATTAAATCCTGCAACCTTACTTCACTGCATAATCATAGTGGAAATATGTAAGTGGGTCGTTTGTTTAATTAGGATAACTGATCAATGAAGAAATACGTGGAACTCCAGACCATTTGTAAATTGATAATAAATATCTACAGCACAAAGGTGTAGAGGTTAATGGCTAGGTATAATAATCACATGAATTGCAAGATCTGTAAGGTGAAGTTGCTCTAGCCACGGTCATTTCTTGGATGGGTGACCGTTTCATTATACATCGAGACCCCTCCGTGCCTCGGTCGGAGAACATTTAAAGCTGTCGGTCTCGGTTGTCCATAGGAATATCTATAACAATCGATACGGGAATTCCGAAGCCCGAAAGTCTGACAATTGGTCTACTGGTCTGGATGACGGTATTACCCAGTAACTGGGTCGCAGGTGTCTGATAGCAGTTTCTCCGTGTAAAACACAAATGTTCAGCCGCATCTGAACCAAACCCCAACATAATTAGGTAAAAGGCTCGGAGAAAGAGAGTTATCTACATTAAGAAGTTATCAATCATAATAATCGTATAGCTTAGTTGACATTGATCGAGTTATAGTTCATGGTTGATTGTCGCTATACGTATCTCAGTGCTATTTGTAGACGAGAATTAAACTGCCAGGATTAAGAGTGTTTACGGCTTACACACGCCGCCTGGCTTAAAGATTACTGAAGTCTTGACATATTCATTCAAGTTTCTCTTAGCTTCAGTACTTACCGGTTACCTAACCTTTTAGTTTAGATCTTATGGTCTGATAAGTTAGCGGACCATCTTGTACGCTAAGTTTGTGTGTGGCTTTCTTATACTCCCCAAAGTCTTTGGTTTGACTTAGGCTTATATTCAGAGACGAATCCAAGCATGAACTCATACTTCCAATTGTCAAATAGCACTGCATTTTGACAGTTAGAAGCATCATTTCACGCTTAGACGTTACAGACCCGTGGTACTACCGATTTGTCTTACTGGTAGTACCACGGGGCCGCATTATGGGCCATGGTACGACTGGTAGTACCATAGGGAAACGCGCTGTCCCGGTAATACTGGTAGTACCACAAGGAAGAGTGATGTTCCATAGTACTACTACTATCAGTGTCGTAGAAAACTTCGTTTTCTTTTCTGTATAGAACTATCTAAACTAAAATTAATTTATTGTAATTCAAACCGTATCTAGTGAAAATTTTAAGAAGCATTTAATAAAAGCAATTTATAACTAATATGTAAAATGGATTTAATGACAAGAAAATAGTTAAAACTATTGGATCGTATCCGCGATTATTAAATGAATGCAGTCGATGACCTTATTTAAAAAATGACGTAGACGTCTCGCCTTGGAGACATCCTGACACAAGTTCAACCTGCCGATTGAATAAAAAAAAAACTATACATATGATTTACGTCTCATCTCTTGTTTAATTGAGACCACACGGACGGCATTTGACGTTATATAATATAGTTCTGATTTAACTGCAAACAATTAATACTCCATCTAGGGAACAGAGTGTCGATCAATGTCGTTTGCACCAAAACCGACGCATTGACTGTCTATTGTTAACTTTGCTATTGTCTTCGGCCGGACCTTGGACTTGATGATACGTACATTGAAATGGTTTTTCTTATGTTGCTTGATACAGATTGTACTCTTCGTAAGTAGTAACCTTGCCCTAGGCCCTAGGGTCTAGGATTTAAGGAATAATAATCGAAACAAGAAGTTTGCATTGATTTATTTCATAATCTTCTTCTTCTATATTTATAAAAATGAATGTTTGTATGTTTGTCCTCTATGCGCTCCTAAACCATGCATGCGATTGTAATAAAACTTTGGTGAGTTCTTCTACGTACGCCCGCGAAGGTTCCTGGCCCAAAAAAAAAGATGGAATTGCAACTAGTAATATTATGAATAAGAAAGTATGAACATTTGTTTGTTTGTCCATCAATCACGCTGAAACGACTGAAAGGATTTGGATGAAATTTAAGCACAAAATAAACCATAACCCGGGAAACATATAGCTTACTTAATATCCTAGAAAGATAAGCAGTTCCTGATGGACGTGCGATAATGTCTTTCTGTGATAAACCGAGTTATACACAGACGAAGCCGCGGGCATAGATTATTCGATAGTGATAGGGTAATAGGTATATAAAGGATAAAAACTAACTCAGCGATAAACAAGGTTTTTGTAGTAGTATTTTTTTTTTCGTCTTACGTCTCCCGTTTTTTAGGAAAAGTTATTCAGTTTCATTGGTAGAACCTATCTTTAAAATATGTCGGATGTTTTTGACGTCACCTGTATACTTAAATCGGCTAAAACAAGCTTTATAAAGCTTTTTAACAAAAAATTTAACCGAATTTTTTTGTTTGGCGCCGACTCATAATTAGTTATTTACATTAGTTTAGTTAGGAAAAGACTAAAAGCTTCATTTTATTTTTCGCTTTTCAGTTTCTGTTTTCGTCGGTTCCATTTCTTGTTAAAAAGTATTATTTTTAATTTTTTTGTGGCTAAAATCTATCTCCAGGTCTCGTAATGTCTAGAACTACATTTATGTGTGCCAAGTTTCAACAGAATCGGTTAACAGGTAAGAATTCATTGGGTGAACATGAGTGAACAAACACTCATCCCCTGTTTTCCTACCCTTAGGGGTGGATTTTGATTTTGAAATTTAAATGGGACCAACTTCGAGATATACCCTATCCATTAAAAACCTAGACTACTCTGTAAAAAGTTATGCGTGGTCATACATAAAAAAAAAGTTACTCGTCGAATTGAGAACCTCCTCCTTTTTTTTCATCGGTTAAAAAGGAAAATGGTATGGTATACGAACTGCTTACTGTTAAAAGTACCTACTACAATTTTTTAGGACCCATCATAGTTTGTTAAATGTATAAAAATGTGTAAATGTAGTTCTAAAAAACCTTTGTCTGCGGCTCTACTGATCCAGTTGGCTTCACAATCTTTATTCCTGTGTAGATATCGATACTGATTGATTTAATACCCCCAGGACATTACAACGGAACCAATGGAATGGAATTTTAATATTTATTTTTCGTTCGCATTGGTTCCTCCGGTGGGACGAATGAAGTCAAATGGAACGAATGAGAATCCCAATTGGTTTTTGTCGATAAAAGTAAAGTACTAAACTTTAAGCTTTCGTAGCTTAGCAATATAACATGAGGCAATGGCTCATAATGGCTTTTAGGCTTCGCTCTTGGACCTGGAATTGTCTAATCTCTGTTTTTTTTAACTTGTCTTATTTAGTAAACAATCTTGGCATGTCTTTTTAATGCAATTCGTCAATAATAATTATCAATAAACATTATGTTAATAATTTCACACACTAAATAACATTTATTAACCTAATTACATGTGCAGAACTAGTAATTATATTTTATCAGTAGTTATTTGAATAAAGAGACGTGTCAAGATTGTTTAAAATAAGACAAGAGAGAAAAAACAGAACATACATTTAGATATTACATTATTCCTAAGATTCCTAAGATGTAGAAGTATAATTGATCCAATTCTGTAATCAAATAACAATATCTACTTTTTTTTGTCAAGTAACAAAGTCAAAGTCAAAAGAGGTTCTATGGAGAAGAGCTGGCAGGAAACTACATGGATATACTCTTTTCAAACAAGCAACAATGTAGTTTTATCACAACAATAGAACAAGCAACAAAATTATTTGTGGGAGACTGGTGCCTAAAGTAAGCTGGTGCCTGTATTTTTTTAGTACACCCCCCCCCCACTCCTAACGGCATTGATAACAACCAATACTATGTAGATATATTCCTATTCTTATGAAATTGAATATTAAATGCACGTAAACGCCTATAAGAACTTTATTTCTCCGCTAGCGAACAGCAGTGTATACTACAGCCGACATTTACATAGGTACTAGTGGAGTTTTATAGCCCCATCCACTAGCTAACATATAAAATGTAGCAACATGAATCTACTCTCATCAGAATGCTTACTTTGCCAAATTAAGGTTGAGTCCTGAATAAAATATGGGTTCTTTTCCCTCCGAAATGCATGTAGAATTAATATTAGCATAAAGTTCGTAAATCTAAGATAGTTTATTGAATTCATAAATATACATTAAAAATTACAATATTCAAGTCTATTAGTAGGTAAATGGTCCTCTTGCTCAGTTAAAATAATTTAATAAAGAAAAATATGAAATAAATATTATTTTGACTGATAACGTAAACAAGCTGTTTTATAATTATCATTTAAATGTGGGTATCAAAAAATCAAAATAAGCTACGTGAATAGTATATTCACTGATTAAATAATTAATTATTAATAAAGCCACTTTATTCCTCAATTAAACAGTAACAAAGTATACAGGGTTACAGGTTAAGTCGACCTAGATCCTTTAAGAGGTTTTAGTTTTCATCATTCCTAGCTGATTTCACTATGAAACACCCCACCCCAAACCTAACCCATATTGAGATATAGGATTTTGATTATTTTTTAAATAAAATGATTTTTTTTAATAATTTTCCTTTTTTCGGATTTTGTGCCTCTAATTTCCAATCCACCGACCAAACAACTGCCGTTCCCTCCAGACGTGTCCAGAAGGACAAGCAGCCGTCAGGCACACGTAAAGGTATTCTGGCCAGCACCCCTAACCGGATTATATCGCGTATATTATTTGAATTGTTTCTTAGTCTACCTGAGACAACGAAATGCTGCAAAGCTTTCGAAACGTTAGGAAAACCAATTTAAATAATATACGCGATATAATCCGGTTAAACTTTGTTTTATTATAATTTGTAGTGATCGATTAATCGATTAACTCAATTAAAACACTACAATATTGTAAAGCGTCTATCACACTTATCTTCTTGCGAATGGTGGTGTTTTTTTTTGAGTTATGTTTGATATTCAGTATTCTACTTCTTGTTTTTTTGTATAATATTCACCGATATTGATAAAAAATAAATTCATCACCATTTCAGCCGAAAGACGTCCACTGCTGAACATAGGCCTCCCCCAAGCATCGCCACAACACAAAAAAAAAATTGAAAAAAAAAAACTCTAATATCTTATTTACAGAAAATTTTGTGTGCGTAAAGTATATTTTTTTTAAGATTTCCTGCATCACAACTTCTAAATATTATTCCCAGGTTCAATCTCTAACGCTGCGGAAGAGTCTGCCTTGTCTACTACCAGCGGTACCGGCCGTTTTGTTACTGCAGCTGTTTCCCTTCGGAGTGCTGCTCGACAGGAGGATGAAGATCCTCAAGGCTGGAGAGAGGGTATGAATGAGACTGTTTACAATGTGTTATTTCAATAGCTCAAAACCTCAGACACCGCAATTATTTTTTATTGTAATAAATTGATACATCAAAATCAAAATAATGCGGCAAGTAATTATTTAGTTTCGTAAATTACTGTTAGTAGAAGATATTGGTAATATTTGTTGTCATACTTATTGCAATCGACACGCCCCACTCGCCCAGCCCAGCACCCTCGTGGCTGTTTGTTTCCAATGGATAAAAGTATGAGTAACGCGCTACTGTTTACCTATTAGACATCGGTCTCGCGCTCAGCGTCTCCCCGTATGAAACTTTAAAGGCCCGTACAAACTAAAAGCAGGTAAGTAGCAGTGCAGGTTGAAGGCGGGCCCGCACTTGTTGTAACACAAGGAACGATTTGAAACACCACACACCAATGACTAGACAATTAGACATAACAAAAAAATATGTTCTTTGGTAAAAAAAATTACCTATTTATATTAAAAAGTAGTGTAGTTTTTGAAATAGGAATATTTGCATCTCTTTCTTACGCACCACCAATGTCTATGTTTGCACTATACAGTATGCACTAGAATCACGGAAAGTTTGAAGGTTGTATGTATTACAATTTTTAAGACGGAGCATCCTTAAAAAAACATGATTATTTCGAGTTGTCTTGTACAGGGTTAGACTATTTTATTTTTAGTATTTTCCAGGATAAAGGCCTTAGTAACACATCTTTTGTGAAACTGGCTACCTATTATTACGGTTAAAAAGATACAGCCCTGTGATAGACAGACAGATGGACGTTGTGTATTACATGTTGCATGCTAAATAGCAGAATATAGCTGCACAAATATTGTTTTTATGACAATATTCATGTAACACCTACCTTACCTATATTCGCAATAAACGATTGAATTGAATTGTGTTGAATTGAATTAGCACCCTTTAGGTTACGGAACCCTAAAAGCTAGACTTCAAGAATAACAATCTAAAAGTTGGTTTAACTTTGGGAATCTCGATCCGTACCTAAGTTTAAAACAGATATTAGTTTTTGATCGCTAAAGACTATCGCTTCCCAGCCGCAGCTGCAGCTATCTTATTATTTTGCAACAAAAAATGTAGATACTTACCTACCTAACTGTAAATATAACTTATTCTAAGTTATTAAATATTCAATTAAATTAAAGTAATTATTAGACCACGCACTGGAAGGCGCAGCGTGGGTAGGTAGGCACAAGATGGGCCGACGACCTGGTGAACGTCGCGGAAATCCGCTGGATGTGAAATACGTAGGAGGACTGATAGTTGTGGCGATGCTTGGAAAATAAAAATATATAATTCATTTATTTCAGATAATAATTGATGTCCATAATTTTGTTAGTAACAATTATTATCTTACAACTATATTAGTCACAGAAAGTATAAAATAATCCACATTACAATCATCAGGTCACATGCAGCCTGATAAGTCTCCCCATAACTGCAGACTGGTCTCTCTGCAATCATACTTAGGATTCCGTTGCCGCTGCCTCGAATTCTGTGTATGAGTGAGGATCCACCCTCGCGTCAGCAAACATGCCTGAGGCACTGCAAAATCGAGGCAACCGCACCAGAATGTAACTAATAGGTAATATGTGCCAGAACTCTAAAGGCGTTGTTGTACTGCACTCTAAGAGTCCAGCAGTGGACGTCTTTCGGCTGAAATGGTGATGGTGAATTAATTTGTAATCTCGTTTGTCATTACAGTTGGTAGCCGCATGGGGTGGACCTCTAAGCCGCATAGAAAAGTCTGCAATCTCTGAAATACTTCGCTTGAGAAAACCAAAAGTATCTTTCACTTGGGACAAGGTAAGTACTTGACTAGAATCCTCTGACTTTGGGTTTTTGGACTGGAAGTTAATTATTTAAAACCAAGCGGTGTAAAAATAAACCAGGTATCATGGCACAACTTTGGAGGTTTATTATCATATATATGAATGAGGAGCATGTTACGAGGAAAGTTTTAAGTATGAATCTTGATGGCTATAAGAAAAGAGTGAGACCGAAGAAAATATGGATGGATTGTGTGAAAGATGATATGAATAGAAAGAAAGTGAACACGGAGATGACGGCTGATAGAGATGTATGGAAGAAAAAAACATGCTGCGCCGACCCCAAATAAATTGGGATAAGGGCAGGAGGATGATGATGATGATGATGATATAATATATATAAACCTACCTACCATAAGAGGTCAATGGAGAAGAAAAAAACACCATTGACCACTACAACCTATTTATTCACAACGAAAGATTAAACATCATCTTTATCATCCAATTTAAACATCATGATTTAATGGGTGAAATAAAAATGCTGATTTCTCCCCCAACATTTTGTATACGCGACGCACACAAGCCCAATTAAAGCACACGGCGGCGTTACGATACGACTTGGATGGTTTGTAAAACGTAATTCCGAGTCACCCAGTACCAGGGGCCTTACTCCCGGCTGGGTCGAGTTCTGTATCCATCGAATTTGAATTCGATTTTGTGTCATTTCATACTGCATTCCTCTAGGAATTGATATTAGCTCGATTTGGTTCAGAGCTCGAACCAGTCGGGAGTTAGGCCCATGGTACTCGGGTACTCGGAATTACGTTTTACAAACCATCCAAGTCGTATCGTAACGCCGCCGTGTGCTTTAATTGGGCTTGTGTGAGTTTGTGTCATTTCATACTGCATTCCTCTAGGAATTGATATTAGCTCGATTTGGTTCAGAGCTCGAACCAGTCGGGAGTTAGGCCCATGGTACTCGGTTACTCGGAATTACGTTTTACAAAAGCATCCAAGTCTTATGGTAGTAAGGCCCCAGTACGTACCAAGTGGAAACCGTGTGCGAACAAAAGATATAAACGCACGATCTAGCCAAGTGTTGAGCTTGGTTCAATACGCAGCGGCCTTATAGCGGGTTGAGTTCACATGGTTTGATTGGAATTGATCAACATGTTGTTCATCAATTTTTTTTAAGTATATTACTTGGGCTGGTGTTCATAACATAACATAACATCACGCCTGTATTTTTTGTATTTTGTATATTTTTTGTATACAGAGGTGTATAGTACACCAACATTTCGCCAGTTATGTTCATTACAGCCGAAAGACGTCCACTACTGGACATAGGCCTCCCCCAATTAAGGTGGGGATATGCCATAATCGCCACGCTTGGCAGGCGGGTTGGCGATCGCAGTTGGTTGGTTAAATACTCAGAGAACGCTGCTGCCCATCCTCTGGTGAATCCCTTAGTCGCCTTTTACGACACCCATGAGAAGAGATAAGGGTGGTGCTATTCTTTAAGTCCGGCACCACACGGACCAGTTATGTTAGTCCCATGTAATAGGGGGCGAGCCTATTGCCATTAACCGGGCACAAATCCAGACTCCGGGCTGCTACTGAGAATTTCCTATTGAAAAAACCCAATAACACTTCACTTGGTGTTCATCAACGTTAATTATCTGATTAAACAGCCGATTATTCGAAAAATTTGCTGGAATTATCGTTAAACGATCGTTTAACTAGAGAATCATCGTTGATGAAATCAAGCCTTGCACTTTTTGTTGCTTCAATAAAAGGCTATTCAGACGGTTCAAATCGCCTACGTATAAGCAGTTGAACGATTAAAATCGACTTGTGTGAACGCGGTATTAGGAACAAATGCAAGCACGTTTTTTATCTAGCGTCTCTCTTTCAGGTGGTGTGCATGCAAACAATGATCTTCGATCTGGAACTGCTTCGGTACCGTTCTCGAGGTTGCGCAGAGGTCAGGCGAGGGTCACAAGGCGCACGCTCAATCTTACTGCGAGGACCCATCTATCTGCTGGAGGAGATTGATGCGCTTATATTCCTCTGCAGTCCTATGTAAGTCACAGAGGTCAGCTTACTTTTGCTGTAGTGAAAAATTCAAGCATGGCTGCATGTTCTTTGTATCCTGATATCTTTCATAAAGATACTTCTTCAACTCAGCCTATCGCAGTCCACTGCTAGACAACCACTCTCCCAAGTTACGCCACAACACTCGGTCCCCAGCCTTCCGCATCCAGTCCCCCCCAGCTTCCTTCTTCAGGTCGTTGGTCCACCTGGCTGGGGGGGTGCCCTACGATGCGTTTGCATAAAGAAACATAAGGTATTATTAATTTTTTGGTAATTTTGTGCGTTACTTTTGAAGCAAATAAATATTTTTTCTTTGTTTTCTTTCTTTTCTTTATTTTCTTTTCTTTTCTTATATCCTATTGATAGATCTAATAGAAAGGACATTAGCATAAATTATGAAAGATTGCAAAGAAAAATTGAAATACTGCCAATCAGCAGATCCAGACTCCTTGGAACAGATCCAGACACCTGCTAGCCAGATGACAATTGTTTAAAAACGTTGTACTACCCTTGGACTTCTCCTGTACTGTGGTTACGTTTAAAAACATAAACACAAACACAACTCAGACTTGGAACAAGTATCTGTAGGCCATACAAATGTTTGTTAATGGTGCAGCCACTTCACCTAACGTGCCATAAAATTGTCCGTTATGTTCTCAGCAAAGAATCATGGCGAGATCCGTATATTCATTTAAACAAAAAAATACAGATGTTTAGAGAAATAAGAATAGTTTTTCTAAGGATAACTACCTTGGTTAATTTTTGACATTAAAAATATTTTTTAAACCCCGCAATCTTCTTCTATCGTGTCGACATGAGCTACATAATGATAACAGCTCATACCGTGGGAAAAATATTAGACAGTCAGCAGGTTGGTAGTAGGGCTGACTGCCCATGGTGCGCCGAACGATCAATTAAATATCGTCACTCGTGGAGGCTCTTTTAATGCACCCCAATAAAAATGTAATATAAATAAATAAAAATACATAAATATTAATATCCCATTGTTATGATTGAGCTAATTTCCGAACACGACATAATTGACAGCTGGTTGTATGAAGCGTTAAAAAATGAGGTACATCAATTTAAAAATTATTTAGTTACCTACTTTAAAATATTACGTTTTTTTCTGTGTTTCTAAAAATATTTAAAATGCCGAAAGTTATTCTTCAGGAACCAACAACGACCATGGTCGTTGGGAACCAGGAATCAATATTAAATGTAATCCAACTTCTCGAAAAATCGTCATTTTTAGTAAAATAATTCGCCATGATTCTTTCATCCTTCTAATTCCATAAACTCACCCCAATTTCAGTTTTAACGATCTAGACGAACTGCGTCAAGCGGGGCTCTACCTTGCCGACATGAATGGACATGGCCTGTCCAAGGAAATGCTTCTGCAAGGCTGGCAGCACCTCTCTCGGTTAGAACTACTCTTCGAGAAGGCCGAGAGCAGGAGTCTCTCGTTGGAGAAGTCCTGCCGACTACTGGATCAGTGGAAGAAGAGGGGAGACCAACTGCTGTATACTATGATACCGAAAGGTATTGCTGATCATTTGAGAGCAGGGAAGGATCCTATGGCAGCTTGTCAGGTAATGAATTTTTTGGTGAAATACGTGTTTCTATTTAAACGTTTTCCTACGATTATTTTTAGAACAAAACAAAACCACGCTCTTGATACTTCTTAATATTCAATAGAATCTTTCTTTAATGCAAAAAAATCAACTTTAATAAAGTAAAAACCGACATCAAAATAATAAAATAATTTGTGTGAAACAGTTTAGGAAGTCGGTGCCTTTGTTTCGGTTTAATTGGCACCGACTTCCTAAACTATTTCACACAAATTATTTTGAGTTTTACCTTTTTTAATGTTTATTTTATTTTTATATTTTGAGTGCCATAAAAATAGATGGACAAGCGATTTATGTCTGCATCCATTGAAGAGTTCCCTTCTTTATCTCCGATGATCTTCAAACAATCATTTTCAAAATCGGTCCACAATTGACGGAGAAATCGATGAACATACATGAAAAAATACATACAGTCGAACATATTATTATTATTTATTTTCAAAGTAACAATGACTCAATGTGTTAGTAACAATATTACTTAATAACTATGTTAGTATTCCTATTATATAAGCTTAACTAAGATACACAAATTAATTCTTACACAAAAACATAACATACCTACACAACATTTTAAACACATAGACTCATCCACTTTTTAAAAAACGGACAGTCATAGCTGCCCGCTATCACATTCAGGATGCTGTTGCAGCTCGCACGCACTCTGTGCAGCAACGAAGCAGCACTTTTGCGCAAAATTGCTGCAAAGCCATCTGTGCGTGCCTCCATGAACATGGCGGATGCGCTGCAAAACGGTGGTAGCCTCAGCAGCATCCTGAATGCGTTATTGTATTGGACGTGCAGAGCGTTGGCAGCCTTTTGAGTATATGCTGTCCACAGGCTGCTGGTGTAAAAAGTCCGACAGTAGGATTTAAATAAAGTGATCTTTACCTCTTTAGAGCAGCGGGCAAACCTGCGGGCCAGCATATTCGCTCTGATTGTCAACGCTCTGCGTTCCCTTTCTAGGTCAGGTTCATCATTCAAAGAGTCCGTGACTATATGCCCTAGATATTTAAGTTCACGAACTCTTCGCAGTGCAGTTTTGCACAATACAACTGATGGAACACATATGTGAAGTATTTGGGAATCTCCGGGACCAGGATACAAAGTCAAGGAATAAAACTACTTCACACGATTACAAGTATATTCCGCCTGACACACAATAAATGACATAGTAGCAGTTTCACAACACTACCCACTTATACGGAACAATATATTTAATAATTATTTATATGTACAGTCGACTGCATGACAGTGGTAACACTTGAATAGGAAAACCGCTCTTACCGCTTACGAAATAAAGATGCTGTCAATGTCAAAATGTTACCACTGACGTGCGGTCGACCGTACGTTCATACGCATACATAACAATATGAACCTCCTCCTTTTTTAAAGTCGGTTAAAAAGTCTTACCGCCTGTTCCATTTTCAAGTTGTGTGCTCACTAAACAATAGTAACTACTTACCTCTACGTTTCAGGCGTTTGAAAACGTTACGATAATATTCTGTGCGGTACAACTAGCGGAGGCTGGGACCCGAGCTGATGTGATGCAGACGGTAGCCTACATGAACGACGTGTACTCCAGGATCGACAGGCTCCTCGACACGCATCGCGTTTATAAGGTAGGTAACCTTCTTTTTCTGCATACGAACTTATTGCATTCGTTGCTCCATAGGGCTGGTTTTTTGTTGTTGTGTATTCAAGTTGATTTAAGACGACAAGTACTTCCCAAGCAAAACGCGAAGCTGTGAATCGCTGGACTACAGAATTAGTGAAATGCTACCAAGGCATATACTACTTACCCACAGCCCTTGTTGTATTAGCCCAGAGTTGACCCTACAAAACCAACCACGGTTTTATTTTCCTTAATGTAATGTAGCCATGTGACTACGTCTGAGAAGACACGCCGAAATAAACTCAGGGATCAAAGTATCTTTTAAAGTCCAGACATTTACCTTGTATTAAGAATTTGTGTGAGAACAATACAGGGCAACGCCTGGACCGGCCTTTTGAAGAAAGTGCCAGGTCAATTTGAGTGGAACTGTCGCAACTGATGGCACGTAACCTGCAGCTTTCGTGTAGCTCAACCATATTTTAGGATTATACTAACTATTTACATTATGTTTTCAGGTGGAGACAGTAGGCACGGTCTACATGCTGGTTTCAGGAGCGCCTGAACGTCGCCGAGTGCACGCGGCGTCAGCTGCCAGCGCTGCGCTCGCCATCTCGCGGGCTATACCTGCACTTACTATAGGTAACAACCCCAGATCTGCATTCGTTTTATTATGTCTTACTGGTCTAACGTAGTTTGCGTCCAGGACCCTGCGTAAAGAACCGCATATTGACTAAGCCCTACTAAGCACACGGCCAGAGCGCACGTTTATGTCTATTGTTCGCAAACAATTTTCACATGTCACTGGGGTAGGTGACGATGTCTAGAGTCAATGCGGTGCGGCATATCTCGATATTACAAAAGCCATTCACACCGCGTGCTGGGTTCCATGTGCAGCGGGCCTAACTCACTCATCTTTGCAAACACTCTCGCTTTGACAGTTCAAATGCAAAAATGTTCATTGCATAGTGTTTTATAAATCAATCTTCAACAACTCTTATCAACTTAAATTAAAGAATGTTGTTAAGCTATCACAATTAAAGCTGTTGCGAATGTTTTATATTAAGCTATATACCTAGATTCATGACGAAATTCGAAAGCAGTAGCTAATCGAACCGAAAATGATTTATTTATTTTATTTATTTATTTAAATGTAAGTAGGTAATGGTGTCGATTCTCTTGTACACGAACTAAATTTATTTTAAACTATCGCTCTCTTTTACTGATTGAATATACAAGAAAGGGATGGCAACAATTTTAGTGCTGTCAATTTAGTTTACGTGTTATGTTTCTTTGTATTTTAGTCGGCACGTTCCGAGATCACATCTAAACTTGTATGGAAATTTTAATTCTGACTAATTTAACAGCCCTAAGATTGTTGCCATTCCTTTCTTGTATCTCCTATTAGTAAAAGAGAGCGATAGCTTATAATAAGTTTAGTGCGTGAACGAGAGAATCGACACCACTATGTACTATGTTAAATTCCAACAGGCATCCACACTGGTCCGGTGGTGGCCGGCGTGCTCGGCTTGCGCCTACCTCGGTACTGCCTCGTGGGAGACACCGTCAACACTGCCAGCAGGATGCAGACGTCTTCTGAAGTATGTTTCAGTTATTTTTGAAGCGAAGCTTCTATATTGTTGCACGCTCGGCCGCCGTGCCGTGGGAGCAAGCCGAGAAAAAACGTCACCGTTAACTTCTCACTCAATTAGCGCGCGGCTACACTACTGTCTCGATCACAGGCACAACTCTGTGCGGGGACGCTCTATTCGAGCTTCGCTTCTGTCGAGCGTTCCTGGACGTCACCGGCTTTTTTTTATTCGTCGTGTGTTAATAAATAATAGTAGTTTATGAAACTGTTGCATAACAGGGGTTATTAAAACACGAGAAATCACACGAGTGTTTTAATACCTAGTTATGTCAGTTTCATACTCTATTTTATCTAAACTCATACAATTTCAAATAAAATACCAAAGTCAAAATCTTAATAACATTGTTGTAGTTTTTCTTGATTTTTCTGGTAAAAGATTGTTTGTCTTTTACGTTGCTGCATCCAGAAATTCAGGTGGGGTCATATTCTCAGTTCAGTATCACTGCTGTAGTCAGATATTTTTGCCCAGAATAAAACTTTAGACATACAAAATCATGGCGCGCGGCCGCGCACGCGCCCTAGCGAAAGCAATATGACAATCAAAAGTTCTGCCAAAAACGCGATTTTAAACGATAAAAATTTTCAATGTATGACAAGTGGCGCCACCCTGAATTTTGTGTACTCATTGGTGCCAAACTGTACGACTGCTAAAAAAAAGGTTTGAAAACTCCTTGGTTAGGTCGAAGTGGCATTAAAAACTCCATAGTTAGGCTGAAGTGTGCGGTTATGGAAAAAAATTAAATTACCGCATTGTTTTGTTCAGCAAACTGTATCGTAATGAAACTTTTTAAATTCATAACAGGTGCATGTGCGTAAAGTATGTCATTATGACATTACTTTCGAGTTCATAATTCGAATTTTACGATACGAGTGTAGATAAAAAAAAATACCGCATTGTTTTGTTCAGCAAACTGTATCGTAATGAAACTTTTTAAATTCATTACAGGGAATGTATGTAATACATACATATATAATGTTCTTGATTACAGGTGCATGTGCGTAAAGTATGTCATTATGACATTACTTTCGAGTTCATAATTCGAATTTTACGATACGAGTGTAGATAAAGGCATGGTATAATCAATCTCATTTCTGAAAACAGCGGTCAATAGTATATAATAAATTAGCAGCGCTCGAAACTAAGAACCGATCACTGTGTCTTTTCCTACCTTGATGTCGACAAAATCATCGAAAAACGATGGAGCCATAACTATAAAAAATTGAATTGAAACACCCCTTGTGATATTGAGATAAAGTAAAATTTTCTCATTCTGGAGGCTGCTCATCCCGATATTTTTGACGCTGATTGTCCCACATGAGCAATCAGGATGAACTGGACATAGGGAATTAAGTCGGCTGCAATGAAATGTGAAATCTTCTTATTATACCATGGATAAAGGATAATACGACTAGTCGCCTGTTCAGCTTTCATAGAAAATAAAGTTCTCGCCGTAAGCCGGTCTTTCTTCTCCTGGAGCTCATTCAATGGCCTAAGAACATTTTTTTACGTTAGTCATTAATTTTGTCTGTTTGGTTTTGTTTGTTTGATTGTTTTGTCTATTCAGCCTGGTCGTGTCCAAATATCGGCAATCACGGCAGCTCAGCTACCAGCGGGGAGGTTCCGACTCAGACAGAGAGGACTCATCAAAGTTAAGGTAGGCCCCAAGCATTACTTTCAAAAAAACTGTTATTATAAAAACAGTGGTATTCATTCTCTTGTTCACAAACTAAACATATTTTAAACTATCGCTCTATTTTAAGAATAGTGCATAAGGTACTCGTAGATACATGCATAAACCAATAAAACAGAATTAATAAGTACTTACATATGTATACGTAAATACTTATTCATCATCATCATCATCATCATCATTTCAGCCGAAATACGTCCACTGCTGGACATAGGCCTCATTAATTCCATGCAATAAACTAATTCATCCATGATACAAGAAAGTTGAAAGACTGCCTCGTTGGTCTAGTGGTTGCAAGCGCGACTGCTGAGCGTGAGGTCCTGGGTTCGATTCCCGGGTCAGGCAGTGTTATTGGGTTTTTTCATTAGGAAATTCTCAGTAGCAGCCCGGAGTCTGGATTTGTGCCCGGTCAATGGCAATAGGCTCGCCCCCTATTACATGGGACCATAACATAACTGGCGAAATGTGGGTGTATTATTACACCTCTGCCTACCCCTTCGGGGAAATACATGCGTGATATTATGTTAATGTTAAATGTTACAAGAAAGGGATGGAAACTGATTTAGTTCTGTCAAATTGGTCTGAATTATAACCAAAGAGTTTAGTTGATCTCGGGATTTTATGCAACCACAGACCTACTAGACTTGCAATACGCATGGCCACTATACGCACTCTCGCTCGGAGAATAGGGGTTGCCAGAAAATCACATGTCTCTTAACTTTAGGGTAATAAAATCGATTCTGAGAATAAATATTTTAACGACTAAAGATTACATAATCAGCCCATTGCTGTCCCACTGCTGGGCAAGGGCCTCTTCTTAGAATGAAAATGTTAAGGCCTTAGTGTTGTGGCCTTAGTAAGGGTCACGCCTAGTGCGGGTTGGCGGACTGCATACCTACACCATCAAGGCCTGTATGGAGCACTTTCAGGTATGCGGGTTTCCTCACGATGATTTTCTTCACCTAAGTGATAATAAAATTCTGATCCATACAAAAATTCGAAATCAGAGGTGAGATCTCTGCTTCGTCTAAAACGTTTACCTAATAATCCAAAAATAATAGGGATGAAGAAATAAGTACTTAGGTACAACACACCATTCAACACATATATTTTTAATAATAAAAAATACAATCTCGATGATTGAGTAATGAACTGTTTGAGTTCCATGGTTTTTTTTTTGGCTCCCAATTTTGACGTGCAGTCGCATTAATCCCTTTTTTTCAAACTACTGGATCAGAGGGAAACCTGAAATATTTAAAGAACAATAAATTCCTTTGAACACTAGAAATAATTTCGACTTAGGGTGGTATGCCACTCGTCCAATTTCTTTGTCCAATCTCTTTATCCAATCGATTTTTTTTGATGATCAGTCTTAAAATACATACAACATTTGATGAAAATCATCCAATTTAACGATTTAAATTGTGGAAAGAAAAAATCGCTCACGAGCAGGATTCGAACCTGCGACTCTTGGCTTCCACAATTTAAATCGTTAGATTTTGCTACGCATGCGTAAATGCATTAAAAATAATATAATAATCATCCAATTTCTTTGATCAAAGTAAGAATGAACAAAGAAATTTGACCGGTGGCGTACCACCCTTAGGGACAAGTTCACCCAGAAGATAACAGATGTTTATGTAAAAACCAGATGTTTAACCCGAACTTTGGTGTTCACCAACGATAACCAACCGTTATATCACAGTAATCAATCGATTTTTCTAATCGAAGTCGGGGACGTCGTTTAAGTACTAACCGGGTATTTAAACATGACATTTTTGACGTTTGATGGTTGAAATTGTTGAGGTTATTCATTGATATTCTGTATTTGTTTGTTTTCATAATTTTAGAAGAGTCTATGCTGCATAAAATATTAATATTAGGATTATTACTCTCCAATATAACAAAAAAATTGCATTTTATCATATTCGTAAAATTTACAATAAAAACCGAATAAAATAAGGGCCGGAACACGTTGCCGTTTTTCGAGCGTGCATTTTTCGTTTACGAACATAAACAAAGAAACATATTGCTTATGCTTTGAGAAAACTTATGAAAGGTGTGTAAACATAACTGTTTATGTCGTATTAAGGAGTACGTATTTTTTTTTTTATAATTTTTTGTATAATTAATCAAAATAAAAATGAATGCGGCTGATAAACGATGCTCGCACGAAACCTGCACAATGTTACCGCTACTTTTGGGTAAGCACAACTACCAGAATTTTATCATGTTTCAAGAAACGCGCCCGCCCGATACACTTCGAGTTTGTAAGCGGCCTAATATTCAAACATCAAAATGGCGTATTTAATTGGTCGCTATGGCAACCAAGACCGCTTATCCTGCCAAATTAAAAAGATATGTCAAATGTATAGATTAGCATTATACATGGATTTTTAATTTTGGAAGAGTTACCTGATATGCAACCGTTTTATATTGTCGTTCTTTTCATAGTGTTGTTGCCATTTAGTTACCATTTTGATTAATCGTGTT
Organism: Asteroscopus sphinx; assembly: GCA_949699075.1. Lineage (NCBI taxonomy): Eukaryota > Metazoa > Arthropoda > Insecta > Lepidoptera > Noctuidae > Asteroscopus > Asteroscopus sphinx. Next base: position 23,951,411 of record OX453013.1, read on the forward strand.
ACATCATTCGTTCTTTCATTCCCAGAACGCTCGGTTTCAGAATCAATGATCGAATAGGAGTCGTGAACACGAAAATTCCCGCGTCCCGGTTAAACATCTGTTGTTGAATAACAGGTTGATTTTGCAAACAGTGGTTATTTCATTGTCCGCGAACTCGGCCCTTAATAGGGTAAATAAAATGATTTACTAGCAACACCGATTCTGAAATTGCTATTATGAAGTTACGAATATTAAGAGAAAATATGCATTAAACCCCAATATTTGCAGCATTGAGAACTTTACCCTCATTAACGATATCTTTATTGATACCTACTATGTTACCCATAACCCAAATATATTGAATTTCGTCTACTTACAAGTGAAATGATACGCCGGCACTTTTTTGTGCGTTGTGACTTTTGCAGCACAAGATACTGCAATATCCCATTATCCACACACTCACTTGATGACGGCGTTTTTATATTTATTGAGTCTTTGTCTCGGAACACAAAAATACTCACACAAATCACAAAAACATACAGAACATAACCTAAAGTAAAGATTTATTTATGTACTGTGTGTCACATTTGACACTTAGTACAGTAAAGCGGTATAAAAACCGGCCAGGACGATAAGGACAAAATAGTAATCTAGCATCTCCTTCTTTCAGGTATTACGTAATTTAACGTTCTCTATCTAACTGGCCGTAACGTCAGTGATTAACTATCTGGAGGTTTTTAATCTGAGTATGCAACGTTATTTTTTCAATTAATAAAAATGAAAAAAACTTCAGTTTTGACTAAATCGCTCTTTCTTTGTTCTTCTCTCATTTATTCAGATTCATGTTGGGTTAGCTGAGCTGAGACCAAAAACATTTAAATACGATTTTTTTAACGCATTATCGCATGCGAAGCGAAATCCAAATATACAAAGATTAGCGTTTTTTTATATAGGTATTTAAATATTAGTGATCTTAAATCTCTTTGACTGAGAGTGCTGGGACATATTTAAGTTGTTGATCAGCCAATGCTGTTCACACTTCGACATGTGGTATTATTTTATAAACCTATTTTCTTGTATTTTTTCTTCGCAGGGAAAAGGCATGATGGAGACGTTCTGGTTGGAAGGTGAAGTGGAAGAAGAGGAACAACATGAGGCGTTACACCTGTTTTCAGTGTTATGCGGCGATAATTGAATATCACAACTGAATACACACTACCACAGATAATATAATACTATACTAGTAACACTACCAAGGCCCACCAAATATTGAACTTGGATCACGGCGTAGATGGTTTTATAAAACGTGTACTAAGTTTGCGATCATAATAATGAATTGGAATTACCTTCCGCCATAGTGTGACGTCTTATCTGTCTAATTGACAAAACTAACTTAAATTATTTAAGAAAAACCCAAAGAATGTGTTACTTGGAAAAACCACAGATTTCACATCTACCACCACCACAAATCTGTGAGAAAAACATAGTATGCAAAATAATATTCCTTGCAAACCGTGCTTTTTTAAAAGACAGTTTGAGGTCATTGACGTTTCTGTAATGCCGCATCGCGTACCTATACGTCACCAAGTGCTAGGGGCTAAGGCCCGTATTACAGAAGCTTCCTCAAGTACATTTAAACTCCAATCACCTGATCACTACTTAAGGATAGAATCGTTACAGCGTTACTTGAGTATCGGTCTTATTCCAGAACAGTTATTATAAACTTTAATTCAACAACATAACACACGAATTTGACCTGAAATATAATAGAAATCTCTACTCAAGCGTAGTCTGGACCACACTTGAGTGATTACAGATCAAATCTCTGCGCAAATACCGAAACAGGTGACAATATAAAACGAAACTAAACTCAGCTGAACTGTGATCAACAAATCTCTGCTTGAGGGACGTTCTAAAATCAAAGCTCAACTCAAAACTAGTTTTAAACAGTGATCAACGCTTGAGTATCGTTCTGGAATACGGACCTTAGAGGGAAGTGTTTGGGAACAAAAGACAAACGCGCCGTCTGGCTCTGAGCTTGGCTGGGCTGGGTATAATACTTATTTGGGGGAGACCTATGTCCAGCAACGGACGTCTTTCGGCTAAAATGATGATGCGGTGGCCCAACTTTAGGCCAACCGCATAATTAAACAAAGTTTACAGATGCTTTGCTATAAGCATAACGTAACCTAATTCATTGTCACATTTTACAGACAATCAGTAATACTCATACTTAGGCAAAAGGCAAATAAGCAATGGCGTAGCTATGTAACCATGGGCCCCGTGGAAAAAAGTTAAAAGTCGAACATTCTTTATTCAACTAGGATAATAAATAACTGTTTCGAACGTCGTTCATGGGGCCGAGGGGCCCCTTGAGCTTGGGGGCCCTGGGGCACTGCCCCGCCTAGCCCTACTGTAGCTACGCCACGCGCCACTGCAAATAAGTAGTAATGATAAAACATGTCTACTTGTATTATCGACTTATCATAAAATCTTATTACAACCAGTCCTTTACGCTTCAAAGCAATTGATTGTCAATACTGATTACATATTTTAATTTAATCTGATAAACAGTATAATTAGGTATGTGACGTATAATCGGAATAAAATTATCGATTTCGCTAGTCATTTTATGAAAGATTATCAAAGTAACACAACGGCCAAAGTATTGTTGTTTGTCTATAACTTTATAGCTCTACTGTCATTGAACCTTTGTTGGAGCGCTGTTTTTTTAATTCTAATATAAATAAGTAAAACGTAGTGATTATATTCTCTTTGTAAATAAGTGTGGGCAGTTAAAAACAAAACACGTTTTGCTAATATAGTAATAATTTAATATCAACAGACGAATTCAATTCGTTTTAATTTTTTGTTGCTTTTTTATAATTTTATTCAATTAGGTACAATATTGTGTCGTATTACTAGGCTACATAATATTCACTATCTGGTTAAGATGTTAATAAGAATCTCTCAAAAAACTCAAAACTCTGTATAACGGTTTTAAACACAAGGTTGTTTTTAAACAAAGATCACAAGGTGACAAGGTCGATCTTATTAGCATCGTAACTGAGTAGCAATCCTTACAAACAATAATATCTTTAAAATTCAATTGTAATTAGAATAAAAGTTTAGAAAATAAAATACTTACAACGTCTGAAAAATATTGTTTCACTATTATTGTTATTGTGCATGATTTTATTTACAGAAAAAGTCTTAATAAAAACAAGTTAGGCTTAGAAAGAAATTATAATAAAAAATTATAAATTTAAAAATTAAACATGATTATAAAACTGAAAGAAAAAAACTGGAGTTGGCTGCAATAGCATTTTGGGATTTCGCGTGAATTTTTAATTTCAACCTTATGTTAATGTCTTAAGTCACACAACGCATCGCATTCCATTCAATTCATTTCCCAAAATGCACCAACTAGTACACATTATTTTGATATTTCTTTAAAATAGTACGACATCAAAACTAATAGTATTGTAAAAGCGTACTAATACGACGCTTGAAATTACTTTCACTGATCAAAAAGTTAGAGCGTGAACTTGTTTACGTGTATTATATTTTATAATACAATAGATATCAAGTACACTGAACCACTTTTAGATAAGAAAAAATCAATCCTGAACAGATATATTATTTTTGCTGACAACATAGTGACAAACACAATACTATTAATAAAAATAGTGATTGAAAGAAATAATTAAAATAAAATAATTATTTAAAACATTTACAGGTTGTTTAATTTCAAACATAAGTAATTTAAATAAACACCGAATGAAATAGACCCACTCAATGTTTTATTATAATAATTATTTCAGCCTATGAATTGTCTTTTAATAATGTACTTTCTAATCGCCAATTACCTCTGTGGTTATTAAATAGTCCCATTCACAGTACTTACGTTCGAACACAGTATACAACACGTATGTCAATATTAAAGAAAAAAAAACGAAGTGACAGCTCAACAGTTCTTCTTATACACCATATTTTTTTATTACCTAAAAAGTTTCAAGTTTCTCAGCTCATCATATTGCACAACTTTTACTATGAGACCAAGTCCAAAATATTAAAAAAACAAGCTTTTCCATACATTTTGATCGAGTTAGGTATCTACACGTGTATGGATTTTTTGTCACGATAGTCCACCCTTGAAGTTATATTGGTAATTAAAAATACGGGTGTATTTCTCTCGCTCACACACTTTTTAGAGAGCGAAAGGAGAATAGTAGAATCGCCACATCTAATTTCAACCTTTAATTGAATTAACCTATATAACCCGTTTTCTATACTTGTCTTATTTAATAAGCAATCTTGGTAGGTCTCATGTGGATTTTACAACTGCCGATAAAATATAAATACTAGTTCTGCACATATAATCATACATACATATTATCACGCCTGTGTCCCATTGGAGTAGGCAGAGCCTATGGATTTCCGCCTTGCACCCAAGACGGGAAAAATGCCATGCGGCCTGTGAAGGCCAAAAGGGAGGGACAAAATTTAGGAAAATGTATAAGATATCCGATTAATTTGTCACGGCCCTTACAGTATAGTTACGCCACTGGACGAATTGCATGCCAAGATTGTTTACTAAATAAGACAAGTGTAGAAAAACGGACTTTAGTTATTATTATAACGCATAAAAGGTTTTATTATAGAGATTAACATGAAAATACTGTCAAGATTGAGCTGAATTTCCCCTAAATATGAAAATGTTTGCTGGTATAAGCACACAGTTGGCACTACGGTACTTTGGGACGGTTAGATGTTTAACATTCCCATGAATATACAGTTAACTTTACAAAATTTGCCTAATTTTAAACAAACAAGTAGGGTAAACGCACCAATTAATAAACCAGTTTAAACAAATTTGTTTTCGTTGAAAGTACTGTTAATTGTTAAGTGTAATTGTATTATAGTTTTCAAAGATTTTTATTGATGAACGAATGACAAAACTAATGATATTTTAAAACACTTTTCTAACGAGTTTAAATATGAGAGGTAAGTGAGTTTTATACTATTGAGGTATCGTATGTTTAACCCTAATTTATTTTGCCAAGGGCAGCATTTGAAGATTTCTAATGAAAAATGTTCCAATTTTTCTCCATTGCCTTTCCAGCAAATAGTTTTTTAAGGAATTTTCACATCTGGAGGGAGTTATCATAAAACCACTTTACTTGACTTGGACATTACATTTTGCTTGATTTTGCTGATCAAAAACCTCCACTAGAAAACTATAGACAACTAGTTTTTTTTTACACCAGTAAAGCGGTGTGTTCCTAACAATTTACATAATAGAAAGTGTAAATATTTAGTTTTAACACAATTCACTAACAGTTCATATCGATACCTGAATTCGGAAACCTCCTATACTCCACTTTGTACTTTAAAATTACGTTTTCGTTCGGACCTCTTCTAAAAACTATTACGCTCGTTACATTAAAAGAATATCTCCAATATTTACTCTACTGGTGGCAATAATATTTAAAAATATAGATATGTCATACCCTAACAAAACCAACGAAAAAAATGTTCCGTACGCAGCGGCAGCACAATACACATCATCATCATCATCATCATCATTTCAGCCGAAAGACGTCCACTGCTGGACATAGGCCTCTCCCAAGTATCGCCACAACGACCGGTCCTGCGCCTTCCGCATCCAGCGGGTTCCAACGACCTTCGCCAGGTCGTCGGTCCACCTTGTGGGGGGCCTACCACGCTGCGCCTTCCAGTACGCGGTAGCCACTCCAGAACTTTACTGCCCCATCGACCATTATTTCTGCGAGCATTGTGCCCCGCCCACTGCCACTTAAGCTTGGCAATTCTTCGGGCCATGTCGGTCACTTTCGTTCTCCTGCAAATCTCCTCATTTCAGATTCGATCACGCAGGGGCACTCCGAGCATAGCCCTCTCCATTGACCTTTGAGTGACTTTGAGCGTTCTTATCAGGCCCATTGTAAGTAATTACTGGCAACACACACTGGTCAAAGACTTTCGTCTTGAGACACTGCGGTATTTTGAACGAGAAGATATTGCGTAGCTTGCTTTCTGCACAATACACATAAACTATTAAAAACTAAGTAAGTTGATTACTTCAACTTACTTTCGTCTCATAATTGAAATACTTTCTGTCCACACATGACGGCATTTTAGTTCTTTTTTTGCCATCGGTCACGCTCGATGCCTTACTTGATGCGGATCAATAGAAAAACGTCCTAATTAGGACGTTTTCGAGTCTTCAGATTGCGAGCTCAATAGCATATCTCTACTTTTAAATATTATTGACTGGTTAGTTTGCCTACATCGCTGTGCGATGATTTTTGTACTCATCGCTGTGCGATGATTTTTGTACTCATCGCTGTACGATGAATAAAAAAATGGCAGTTTTTTATGTCTCATGTAAAATTTACTAATATGGAGTTGGCTGGTTTGCGAATTAAGGTATAGATATGTTTTACGAAAACAATGCGATTTTATGAAATTTCAATTTACCTAATTACTTTATACATAATGGCTGTAATTGTGTGTATAGTACACACGGCTACACACCAAGCTGTACATTTCCAGTATAAGCTGATCTCGCATTGTACGGAAAGCCTAAACAATGCGAGGTCAGCTTTTACTGGAAATGTACAGCTTGATGTGTAGCTTGGTGTGTACAAGACGCACGGGATGGTTGTTTCACGAATTGATTTAATGATAAGACAGAATAGACAATAAATAGAGTGGGTATTTTTCCTTCTTTATGCATTATCTGAATCTACACTCCCGCGCTGCCACTATTTTTGACTGACCTCTTATATACAAATACTGGAGTGACCTACACTAGGCTTTCGAAACTGCACTAAATCTCCCCATTTCACTGTAGAACAAATAAAGTTAAGGCACTAGAGTAGACAATCGAAAAAAATATAAGAAAGCACCAAAAAAGGTGTCACCTGCACCAAAAAACTTAATTATAAACAATATCTTAATAACAACAAAACGTACATAAAATAACTTTTGGTCCTCAAACCTTTGGGAATTCAACAATATCAAATCAAAGTATAACGCATTCATCAATAAATTAATAAATAGTATAATGTTGTTTCCAATGATATTTACTTTTAAATATTATTGGTTATTTCTGACACTAGCGTATATATTACGGCTTATTTGCGAACAATGGCTACTTAAGTGTTTTTTTTTAATAATAATTACTATACTTTACTACAATAGATAATATATCATGAGTTTTAAACAGTGATTCATAATATTTCATAAATGGAATTAATGCATACCATTTACTATTATGTTATCTTCTATAATATTTATACAGTATTAATTTTATTGTTAAATAAGTACTTTAATTATAGGTATATCAAGTATGAAGAATCTTTAAACGACTCCATTTAATATAAGTGTGGTGTTCAGTCTTTCCATTGTTTATACAAATCTGGTAGAAAGGACATAGATAACACTCGCTCATCTCTATTATTCTAGTAAATTGAATTTAATACAGTCCTATCACAATAATGCTGTGTAAACTTATTGCAGTATTGCAATCAATATTCTTACGGCTAAGGAATGTCGCTTAAGTCTAGTCCTGATTACTTTTTAAAGAGAGCTGTCACCTCCTCTATCGACCTATTCTTTGTCTCTGGCAGCTTCAAATACGTGAAGATAAAGAATAAGATCAGGAGGACAGTGTAAGGCAAGAACACGTAGTTGCCGAACGCTTCCGACATCGGAATGAAAGTTAACCCGACAATGAAGTTGGCGAACCAGTTGACGAGCGCTCCGACGCTGACGGCCGCGCTGCGGGCGCCCTGCCCGAACAACTCAGACAACAACATCCACGGAATCGAACTGGGACCCACGCCGAAGAACGCCACGTATAAGAACGTGAATATGACGGCGAATATACTCATTGTCGTATTATTCTCGTATGTGAAGAAGGCGATGGTCATGAGCACGGAGAACACCGCCATGCCAGCCAACCCACCCAGCTGCAGCGTGCGCCTACCCAGCCTGTCCATCAGAGGAATGGACACTAGAGCCATTATAAATAGCATACTGCCGACACCTATTGAAGACAATCGGGCATTCTCCTCTGTTAGTCCGGCGCTCACGAATATCGTCGTGGAGTAATACAAAACCGCGTTGATACCTCCCAGCTGCTGAGACAAATGCATCACGACGCCGATCACGAGTGGCTGTCGCAGGGCCTTGATCATGAACAAGTCCTGAATCGTGAACTTCTCCTCTTGTCTCGCGGCGCGATCCTCCACGTGCATATCATTGATCTCGTCGTCGATTTCGCTCGTGCCTCGGATTTGGGCTAACGCTGCCCTCGATTTCTCTTCATCATGGACGACAAGCAGCAAATATCGAGGGCTTTCGGGTGCAAAAAGAACCATCACAAACTGAAGGGCTGACGGCACGATTGCAAGTCCAAGCAGCCACGGCCAGCCTTCATTACTGCCCATTATCATATCGATACCTAGGATCTGTGCACTGATCAATCCGAATGCGACGGCCAACTGGTTGACGGTACCGAACGCGCCTCGCAGCCTCAGTGGTGCTACCTCTGACACGTAGGTGGGTGAAGCGGTTGTTGCAAAACCACAGTTGATGCCTATAATAAATCTGCCAATAATGATCATTTCGACAGAGTCCGCCAGTTTGCTGAAGCCCATTAGTACGGCGCCAACGATACCGATCAAAGCGTTAAGGAGGAGGGCTTTCTTGCGGCCGTACTTTTCGAGCATCCAGCTGGCAAGGGGGCATCCGATCATACCGCCGACGGCGAAGATACTGACGATGACGCTGAATATTAAGCTGGGGCTCGCCTCGTACTGTTCGCTGATGAAGTTCTCGATGAAGGGGCGCGGCGAGTTGATGACGCCGGTGTTGAAACCAAACTGCAGCATGCCGAGCACGGCCGCGCTTACCGCGTACAGCAGCGCGCCCGTCACACCGCCGGCCGCCATCTTCGGTTTCGAAGATTCTGAAAAGAGAACACAAAAATTATATTATATTACATCATGCTATGAAGTTTAATCTTATCAGATCACGTAGGTGGGTGTTAAGTGATCAGTAGCATCAGAAGTGTTACATTTTGATACGAGATAAAACTGCATCCACTGGGTAGCAAATCTGTCACAACTGACTTTATATAATGATGCGTACTATCTAGGTCTTTCTTGGAAAACCTGCGTTATCGCAGTTTATCGCTATTAATGCAAATCTAGTTAGTACACACGGCTACATATCAAGCTATACAAAATGTAAATGTAATGTGTAATGTATAATAATAATGTCCTCCCGGCCGAATTTCGGTTACGGCGACCAATCTCAATGGAGACTAGCCATTTGCACGGGACATATTATAGTGCACAAGTGTGTGCGCAAACACAGGTGCACTCTCTATTCCCTCACTCTCATAATCCGATGGGACGGCAAATTCGACACGACCGGAGAGAGATCAGGCGCAGGACCGACGGCTTTACGTGCTCTCCGAGGCACGAAGGGGTCTCGATGTCTAACGAAACGGTCACCCATCCACAGACTGACCGCGGCTAGTGCAGCTTAACCTTGCAGATCGTACAATCCACAAGCTTGCTACTTAGCCACGAGCCCCTTAATGTGTAATGTATAGCTTGACATGTAACCGTGCGTACTATTATAATGTATAGCTTGACATGTAACCGTGCGTACTATTATAATGTATAGCTTGACATGTAACCGTGCGTACTATTATAGTCATGTCATGATTGTTGTTGTTTTTGTCTAAGTTATTCATGATATTAGTGACGTGAACAATCTAGAATACCGGACTAGCTAACAAAACCTGACCTTCACATGTTTGACAGTTTAAAAATAATCTGCGTCGATTTTATGTCTAAATATATGTTGCCTATTCATTGCTAGCATGTCAGAACAAAAATGAGAACAATATTCAGGATTAACCACGCTGATATCAGTCAAGCAGAACGAAATACTTGCATAAAATTGATGTAATTTGAAAAGCGAAGTTTGAAAACAGAATTAGTTTTTCAACTGTTTACAAAGTCAGGAAACGATTGAGAAACATGTGATAGTTATTTGTTTAGAACACCTCAAAGTTAACAAAACAGTCAAGTATGAGTCAAAAGAATAACAAAATAATTATGCTATGCTGTGAGTCAGACAGACTGACAGACAGACAGATTGACTACCTCGTTGGTCTAGTGGTCGCAAGCGCGACTGCTGAGCGTGGGGTCCTGGGTTCGATTCCCGGGTCGGGCAAAGTGTTATTGGGTTTTTTTCATTAGGAAATTCTCAGTAGCAGCCCGGAGTCTGGATTTGTGCCCGGTTAATGGCAATAGGCTCGCCCCCTATTATATGGGACTATAACATAACTGGCGAAATGTGGGTTTACTATTACATCTCTGCCTACCCCTTCGGGGAAATACAGGCGTGATGTTATGTTATGTTTATGTGAGTCAGATTAATTTTTTACAATATTATTCAAACACCTAGCCTTTATTGTACATAAGAAAAAACAATATGCAACATGATTTTATACAGAAGATGGGCGATGATTTATGCAATGGGCGGTCTACACTATACTCCTCCAAAACAACAAACAATATGTATAAACATTCTTCATTTTTCCTTATTCTAGCATCAAATGAGGCTTCAAACATAAGCAACTTACTGAACAACTTCGAATCAATATCCAATTCGTAGAACTTAACAAATCTCAAAGTAAATCAATGCTACTAAACTTTTACCGCTGTCTAAAAATAAATCAGCTCCAAAAACCCAATTAAATTTGGGAAAAAACAAACAAAACGAAAATAGAAAAATTTGAAAACAAATAACATGGAATAGTACTTTTATAAAACCAAGGAAAATGAGCCAAAAGCACTGGAAATCAAAATAATCTGCATTGGAAATACGTCCCATGAAAAACTGTATTCTTTCTTTTAGTCTTTTACTTATCAAGCAGCGACACCTCTCGGAGAGCTAGTGTTTTGAGAAAATTCGTCTCATCATGATATCTTTGGATACAAGAGTTCATCAAGAATTCAAATAACTTACCGGAAGATTCCATTGTGGGGAACGTCGAATCGTAACAAAATACCAAATAGTTGTAGCTAAGTCAACGAAATATTGTCTTTATCAACCAATATAGATACGAAATCTGATCTACGCTGCAGATAAAATATAAGAGATAAACAATAAATGAATTATATCAGTCAAAATAATAATAAGAAGCTTTAGTCTTTACAATATCTTGATGTTGTGATAAGCGAGTAACTATGGATCGGGATCCAATAGAGCCGCAAAGATTTCTAATTTGTATGTCATTAGAAACAATACGAATTGTCTACAGATAATTTGTAGTCGTCTGGAAGAGATTGCCGTGCGATAAGACCGTCCATTGTACTTACACTGTAAACTACTGTCTTTGTTTTCGTTTGGTGTACGTACAATAAAGAATATAATAAATAGACCACCACCAGACAGAACAGACAGATAAAATACAGTGCTTATATATACATGAATAAAATGATTGACGAAACAAGAGAAAATAACGCTTTTAGCAACAATGCAAAAAGAGGAGAAGCAATTGTAGGCTTGAACTAGGCGTTAGAGTCATACAAATAAACATCTGATAAAATTTATCATCACAGTTTCTAATGGACAGTCATACAAACAAGCATCTGATAAAATATATCATCACAGGCTTCACTGGAATAATGAAGTATTAGAAGAAGAACCGATTGACGAGAATTAAAACAAAAACATTGACATGAAGATTTTTGTCAGAGACCAAGGTTTTAGAAAGCAAGCGAATTACACAAAGTTGTAAAAAAGAGGACTGCCTATTTGCTTACGGAGTCCATAGCCCAGAACTACTAGAATAAATTTCTCCCAATTGAATTATAAGCTGTGCGGGCACAATAATGTATAATAGGTATAAATAGATTAGTGATCTGCGTGGCTATTCAGTAAGAACTCACTGTCGAGCCCACTTCTGGCTCTATGCTTGACAAGCTTAACGATGCTTGCCTGATTCCACAGTAAAACCTGTTGGCTATTCATGGTTGTTATCTACTATTATCTAGGCGTCGCGCGTCGTCGTTGTTGCAGTTGTGGAATTATATTATGTATTTTAACTTACAAATGTTTCGATTTGTTTTTGTGTGTGAGATTTATCTACTACATAAGGACGTGTATAATTTGTATTATTCAGAATAAGAAAATGAAATACCATTTTATGATCAAGCATTAATTTAGAGAAACAATAAACAATGGTAACAACAAAAAGTAAGTAACAAAAATAGTAAAAAATACGATTCCACTTAGTATTATAAAATCAATCTTAAAACGTTCCACGGCAGCGGCGGCAAAAACATTTTTATTTTTACTTTTTTAGAACGGTCTAGGATCAATTACAATCATTAAAACAATTAGAGACACATCTTTCATAAATCCTTTCTCACAATGCTTCTGCTTGACATATAAAACATTCTTCCAATCATCAGCAAACAGATCACAACCCGGATGAGAATCCAAGAGTTCATAGCAAGCAGCAAAATTGCGGGGTATTGACGAATTAGCTCGCGCTACAGTGCGACATGGAGGCACAGCAAAAGAATCGCGCCAGTGCATTACGCAGACCAGGGGGCCTAGTACAAGTTTGACACAAACACTTTCATAGTTTTTGACGACTTCAAATCAGTAGCGCCCCTGGCGGATACGAGGAGGAACTACTGATTTAGTATGAAAGTCGACGAAAACTATGAAAGTATTCGTAACGTACTAGGCCCCCTGATGCATCAATGGACCCGCGAAGAGTTTTACAAACGGTTATTAGCTGGTCACATGCTCCTTACTACAAGCGAGTTGTAACTTGTAACCGAGGCACTCGAGAAGAAATAATTGGTTAAAGATATGTACGCGTTCATAAAGGTACCTCAGGAAAGCTTTTTAAACCTTTTCTAACATGAGCGCGTAAGTTGTTTCTTTAAAAATTCGAGTCGTATGCGCTGGACTCGAGTTAGCTCCAAACCAATGCATTAAATATGATCTTTATGACATGTGCATTGTAAAATTCACTATAATTCCGCAGAACGAAATCTAATCTTCCGTACGATTCCTTAGCCGTTATCAGCATGTGATCATAGATGAGCTTTCGGTCTAATGTGACTGCCAAATCTTCCATGCTTAAGTATCTAGTATGCTCTTCGGTCATAAATTACAATCGATTATGCAATCATTTACTACAAATATTGTATAAAACCAGTTAACTTCTAGCTTCAACTGAACCGGTATACTATTAATACGATTTATAACGTTATATTATAAGCACTGTATGATGTGACTCTAAGAATAATTATGATGTTATGCCCTCAGAAGTTTTCATTGTACGATTACGAAGGCGAATGGAATGATTTCAATGATTTTCAGCAATGGATTTTGTATGGCCTGTTTTGTTTATGATATAAAAGACACTGCGAGTGTTTACGATGCCCTGTAAAAGACGGTATTTTTATCTCTGGTCAACCATTTTGATTGGGTTATGTGAAGTATTGGGTCTGAGTTCGAACCGGGTCCTCACCTCTGACCTTTTGGACTCAAATGTCGATCAGAATTTTATATCACGTTGAAGGAAAACATCGTGAGAAAATCTGCACATCTGAGAGTGCTCCATAAAGTTCTTAAAGGTATGTGTAGTCCGCCAACCAGCAGTAGGCCAACGTGGTGAACTAAGTAAGGCCTGAATCCTTCTCATTCTGAAGAGGCCCATGCCCAACAGTGGCAGCCGTGGAACAGTAATAAGATGGTTATTTGATAGTTTGTTCTTATGTTTTACGCGAAGAAAAGCCAGAGTTGATCTATCATAACCAATCAAAGATAGACTTTAGTCTATCTTTGATTGGTTATGATTGGTTTGATTGGTTTGTTGTAAATGTTCTTATATATCTTTCTCTCGTGAAGTTCTGCTTTACAGTAATAATTCTAATAAACAAAATACTATCAACTTGCGTTTTGCTCCTATAGATATTATGGCCTGTACGTTGAAGCTGTTATAGTAACATTATATTATGATTGCCCCATTGTTCAATGTGTGGGGTAATAACTTAACGACGTATAAAGAAACATGTTTATCGTCCTGTAACAATTTTTTCCTCTCCAAAATCTTTGAAAATATGATTCACCTGAATATATCTACATAAATGAATCACTACTTATGTGATAAACAACACGGTTTCAGAAGTAAAAGGTCCGTGAACACTAATCTCCTTACACATAACATAACATAATCAGCCCATTGCTGTCCCGCTGCTATAGGCACGAGCCACTTCTCAGTACGAGAAGGTTACGCTGTCCTAGTACGGGTTGGCGGACTACATACACCGTCGAGAACTGTATGAAGCAGTCAATTTTAGGACCTCCATTGTTATTATTGATAATGGTCATTCAATTTCAATGATCTTTCATTCAACAGTAGGTACTTCTCCACTCAAAATGGCCGCTTTTTTATTCTTTATTATGCAGTACATTCAAAGTTACATAATTTTACTCGCCAAAAAGTGTGTAGGTGTAGTTTGCTCTTGAATTTGTAAATTTACTTAGAAATTGACTCTGAAGGGGACTGTTCACAGACAACAGAATGGAATTCAATTATTTCAAATACTATGCCATGACCTTCGGTCGAATGCGGCACCCAATAGATTTCGAATACAAGTTAAGTTATTATATTAGCAGTTTATAATTAGTTAAGTACATGTTTACATCTAGCAAGGTCATCTCAAAACCAAAACAATAAGATTACACTATTATGTTTATGTACCTTCACGCTGATAATAAAAATGTGTGAAAACCGACATATTACTTTACTAAAACATTGGCTTCAAAAGACTCTCGTACTAATTAGTCTACTGAACTGAAAACAATAAAGTATTTTATTATTTTTAAACTACAACTACAACAAAAACTTCTAGCAACAAACAAATAAAACACAGAAGAAACCGCTTTTAACAACGATGTAGCATTTAAACTATCGTCAAACAATAGATCTCAAGCAATCGTCGATATGGAGTGGCGACCGCGTACTGGAAGGCGCAGCGTGGGTAGGCCCCCCACAAGGTGGACCGACGACCTGGTGAAGGTCGCGGGAATCCGCTGGATGCGGAAGGCACAGGACCGGTCGTTGTGGCGATGTTTGGGGGAGGCCTATGTCCAGCAGTGGACGTCTTTCGGCTGAAATGATGATGATGATGATGAATCGTCGATATTCGTGATAAAGCTTGCAATGTTGCTGAAACACTTAAATCCATTCACAAATAAGTTAAAGACCCCACACAAAACAAGGTAGGTATTAGTTCCGCTAAACGAAGTAGGTAGATGATACTTGAAATTAATGAGATTTGAAAAACAAGTATTAGGAGATGCGAGTAGGTACTTAAGAATGTACAGGCTATAGATACTTATAAACTACTACACAAATGCTCCATTAAAGTTCTCGAAAGATCATGTTGCTCTACGGATTCGCCGGGATTGATGTCCAGTCATGGAAATAATAATGACAATTGACAACCTGTCGGATGTACAAAACGATTACGGGTTCAAAAAGTAAACGTTCTGTATTTCCCTATAAGAATCCCCCAAAAGAGACCTAGTCTTCCAAATACAGAGAAATAAATAACAAGAAAAACACAAGGTGAATGAGGAAAATAATTTGACGAATGACATTCTTTATAGAAAACTAAATTTTAAACAGTTTGTATCGGCGCCGGTAAACAGACTTACTTGAGCAAATTTGCAGCTGGACGAAATACGCAGACAGATAAATAAAAAGGGTGAAACGCCAGACACGTTGAATCACTTGTTATTTAAACACATACATATTAAAAAATTTGTTATTCGTATTCGGCAAAATTTAGTACTATCGTATTCACACCGGTAAGTTAAATTTGATTAGGTATTTAACTCCCTTGACAAGCAAAAACACAAGTTTCATTACTGATCACAAAAAAACTTATCAGAAATTACAACATTTAAACAAGGTTGAACACAGAACAAGGACTGTAAAGTAGGTGACATGACACTTTCAGTTTGAAAACAAGTTATCCATTTGGATAACTAAACTACTTTTATTATTTATTCAAGCAAAGATAACTCACCAAAACAAATGGAAATCCAACACGTCAATTGCTCAATTGCAAACAGAAATACGTAATACACTACGAATATACAGATAGTCGTTAAACACTGATGATGGAGAAAACAGTGTGGTGAAGGCGGCGGAGCAAAACGCACTGGCTGCATTAAAGGCCGTTTACAACACTGGGACAGCAATGTCGTAAAGCTTGGAACATAACGACCGATTGCATTGAGGTATTCAAATCATACTTAAGGCTCCACGTGGTGGACTGCGTAGATAAACATTTATAAAGACATGTTAAAATCGACTTGTACTGTTGATTTTTTGTGATAATTGGAAATTTCATAAGCATGATAATTTGAGAACTGAAGCGCGAATGCTCATTCCCTTTAAAATATGAGTCGTGATATTATTAGCGTCGAGCTAGGTGGTATAATATGAGTCGTGATATTATTAGCGTCGAGCTAGGTGGTATAATATGTTAATGTCGAAACATGACAACGGTTTATAAAAAACGGTCCATGAGGTAGGTAATTGTTTTTCATGGCATACGATGGCGATACGAGCTAAAGGCCCACCTGATTTTGCCTATAAAAACTGCAATTTATTTATGCGGCGAATTATGATCGCAGTACGATGATATTGGCGTCTGTATATACTGGTTAAAGCTGATACTGATTCTCCTGACGCAACGAAGTCACATTTAAAAACATCGTAGGTATGCAGGAAGTAATGGAATTTCCTATTAGAAGCCAACAAGCACACGGGGCAGATAATTAAGAATAGTTAGGAAACGTCCTAAATTACATATCCCTCCCTAATAGTTCGATTTGGGTCATGATTGTTTGGGACTTTGGTAGGTAATAATTATAAATAATTTCACAATTTATCAAGTAATGCTTGCTACAGGAAATTCGGTGCTAATTATGTTAAATAATTTTAAAACTAATCTATAATTAGTTTCCAGGACGTTCCAAGTAAAATTAATCAAAAATAGCTTAATGGAAATTCCACAGCAATAATTTAAATACTTAATTATCAATAGTAGGTACATATTTTACCCGTAACATGATATTCTTCGTAATTACACCTGACAAAAGTGGTATGATTTACATTAAATAACACGATTCCCACACCTGCGAAGTCAAGAAACAAACAATTTTATATTTATTTATTTATAATCGTTTATTTCCAAAATAAGATGTTACAATTCAGATGAACGTTGATCCCCAAACTAGGTAAACCTGTATCTTGGGGATCACCTATCAAATTAAAGTGATAAACCTTATAATAACGTGATTTTGAGTATTCTTTGGTAAAACATGAACAGCAGATATCATCATCAACATCTCAGCGGGAAGACCTCCACTGCTGGCCATAGGCCTCCTCCAAGCATGTTTGGGGGATATGCCATAATCGCCACGCTTGGCAGGTGGGTTGGCGATCACAGTTGGTTGGTTAAATACTCAGAGAACGCTGCTGCCCATCCTCTGGTACATCCTCGGCACCCATGAGAAGAGACAGGGTGGTGTAATTATTTATGTCCGGCACCACACGGAACAGTAAATATAGTGTATGATCAAGCCTAGCCCAATCATAGTATAATCGGCGAAAAAATTTTATAATCTACGAAAAGTTTGAGCACGTTGAAAACTTTTCAACGATCGTAATAAACGTTCATCCTACCCTACAGTTTATAAACTTGAATTAGTTGCAAAGGTAAACAAGTCGTCAAAAACATAATAATGTTATTGTTATTTATATGCATATAGTATTTATGTATTAGGATGTATATATAATATATTTTTGTTGTTATTTTATAGTAGTAGTATAGTATTTTATTTTATTATTAAATTATGTATCGAATTTGCACATCTGACAACCCCATTTTCTGTCCAGTTCATTCTTGTCCATCCTAAGGTTGCCTAGAAGAAATCGCTGATCGCGATAAGTCCGCCATTTGTACAATAGTTCAAATGCATATTCAATGTAATGTTTTTATGGTGTACAATAAAGCATATATAAATTAATTAATAAATAATAATATCAGATCTATGTATATTGCGGTCTTCTTTTATTCATCGTACTCACATTCAAGAATAGTTTTATGTGGTAATAACATTAATTTTATTTCGAATCCTCATTTTCCACATTTATGTCGACACAAATGTCACACCTCACCACACAAAGGTTACAGTTATAATCTTATTTTATTGGAAAATCGTATGCATTGTTCTAGTAATTACATCAATGCTATACATGACTTAATCACACTATTATTAATTTTTTAATTTCTTTTTGCTGAATGCAAGTAAGTATCGTAAGTAAGAACCCTTGTTTTCACAATTTATACGTTGTTTTGCTTGTTTCACAATTTCCAAATAAAACACGTTGAATGCGGCAATTCCAGATATAATTGAAAAAAATGCGTCCAAGTTCAAGATTCAATAAATTTTCAATAGATTTTGTATTCATATATAATTTCTAAATAAAATGTATAATTTTTGTGTATAGAGGTAATAATAAGGATATTTACATGGTTAATTTAATTGTTTATTATTATTTTCTAATTGTTTCGTTCGGAGAGGCCCGTGCACAGCAGTGGGACAGTAATGGGTTGCTTAGTAATTGTATATTGTATTATATAACTTCTATATTACGAGATTCATCTTCCTCAACGAATTAAATTGATCCCACAGCTAAAACCGCAACAGAAGTTACATAACAAACTAATAACGAACACATTACTACGCTACAATTACCCCATAAAAGAAACAGGTTTTACTGGTAAACCAAAGTAGTTATGTTGCTATAAGTACTGGCATGCTAATCTTTTTGCACCAATCATTATATCATACAGCGCTATACTTCATTTATTATAGCACTTATAGCGGCCCGTCCCGGCTTCGCACGGGTGGACATGAAAATATAGCCTTTGTTACTCAGGGTGAATGTAGATTTCTAACGGTGATTTTTTAGGGTTCCGAAGTCCTACAAGGAACCCTTATAGTTTCGTCATGTCCGTCCGTCTGTCCGTCTGTCCGTCTGTCCGTCTGTCCTAATCCATTACAGCTTAATAACTTCTACAGTTATAAACATAAGTAAATGAAATTTTGTTAAAAAATAGTCTGCATATAGATCTCAATTTTAAAAGAATAAAAAAATAGTTTTTACGTTCTTTAGGGGTGGCGCCCATACATGTGAAATGGGGAAAAAATAATTTTTTTCACTGCACCCCATCGTGTGGGGTATCATTGAATAGGTCTACTAAAATGAAGGTAATGTTTCATACATCACTTTTTTATCAGGTGTACCATCTGCGAAATATAGCCCGCCAAAGTGGCTTGCAATGTGTCCCCCCCCCCTGCCATTTCTAAACTATGCAACGTAGAAACTTATAATCTTCCACATTGATAGACCTTTGTGAAAACTCTCTTTTAAAATTATTTCGAGTATAATGTGATTATAATTTTTTGAGTTATAGACAGAAAACCGAAAAATACTTAAAACGTCCTAGTTCAAAGGTCATTGACCTTAGAGAAAAATTATCATAGCAAATAATGCTCCTTTAGCTACTTTCTATTTGAAAAAATCACAAAAAGTAACTTTGACATCAATCAGACTTCTTAAATTTGGCTTCTTGAATTTATCGCTAGATGGCGCTACTAACAACACGCTCTGAGTCGCGAATGCTGCCGATTATTGCAAAAACTAAAATAGCCATGATTAATATTCGATTTGATTCGTTAGTACACCTACTTAAGGAACCCTATAATACTGAGCATGGCCCGACATGCTCTTGGCCGGTTTTTTTTAATCGGCACAGTAGTTTTTCAGTTTATTCATTACAATACAAACATACACACAAAAATACAAATCTTTCCTCTTTATAATATTAGTGTAGATTTAGATTAGAAAAATATGGCTAACAAGGGCATGAATATATATTTTGACACAGTTTCAGCATGCAGTTTCAGCCACGGACGAAAAAAAACGATGAGATTTTCTCGTCCGTGGTTTTTCAACTTATAAAAAAAATTCAACCGAATTGAGAACCACCTTTTTTTGAAGTCAGTTAAAAATTGGCCTACCAAGTTCCAATCTCGGCTAGAAGCAGAAATGTGTTTTTTTTACACTTTTTTCTTTTTTTTTTTTTCGTTTAGGATATTATTTGTCTAATAAATGAATAATAATAAGTAAATAAATGAAGTATAGATAATATCCAGCGAAATATAATTGGTAACAGCCTAGGTGGTATTAAAGTTGTTGTGGGCAAAGGATCGCGACGACTTTAATGCCAGGCTTCAAGAATTGTTAATAAGCTTTAACCAATGAAGGGAATACACAAAAGACAGTGACATGAATGAAGGAAGGTGCTGTTTAAAAATAATGATTCGGTTTTTCCTTGACTTTTTGCATGTCATTGAAGAAGTTGCCTGATAAATGTTAACCTAGGATTGGAAACATACGTAGGGTTTAAGATTAGATTGAAAAAGGGCTATAAAGTGACCCTAAAACCTAGTGTTCTGTGTTGGGACTCCTCAAGGGTCGTAAACGGCATGATAGCTAGATTCATTGTAAAACGCAACATCATTTTAGATAGTCTTTGGACACCTAGTGTAAAAATATGAATAGTTTTACTGAAATTAGATTATCTACAAATAAGCCGGTCTATAAAACATAATTCCTACTACTCTATCGTACAGTCGGAGACGAAAATAGATTAACACTGTCCAAAGTTTTAAAAGTGATTTATAAATGACTACTCGTTTTTATTTTGTAACAAATTCATTATAGATAATACTTCAATAACTAACATTATGATATACTAGACTTTGCCCGCGCCTTCACCCGCGTACTACAATTAAATAAAAATTCGGTTCAGTAGTTTCAGAGTTTATCGATTACAAACAAACAAATCTTTCCTCTTCATAATATAATAAATAATAATTTTAAAAAAATCTGAATAATTATCGACTTATGTTGCTGATCGAAAAAAATACTTTACATGAAAAAATATACATTTTTTTTTCTCAAAATAATAAAAGACAAAATGGATAATAGAATTAATAAAGCACATCATTTCACCGTATTAACATGATTTTTTCAACGCTGAATGAGGTTGTATGAATAGCTTAAATCACAGTAATCACATCCATTCAACCCCCGTCCTGCTACGATATATCTACTTATTATAAAAAACAACCTTCAGCTTTCGTCATTTCCGTGGGAGTCGAAGAGGCGACTAACAACATTAGTAACATTATATTATTCGGAAAATTGACTTTTACTTCGTAATGGAAACTGATATTCAATTCCACTCCTATTTTATTTTCTAATTCATTTCTTTGCGGGTTCAAAGACGGTTAATTTAATTCACTGAGATGGCGTCATTTTCTTTGTTTATTCTTGCTGCGTGCTTCGTTGGAGTATAACTAAAGGGCTAAACACAGTTTTCTTTCTCTGTCAATTATATCCTACTGCATTTTAAAGGCAATCACTATTGCTTCTTCCAATAATGAAATGATAGAAGCCGACGCAAAAACAAACTAAATCACAGCCAATATCACAGCATATGGAATTTTACTATAATTCTATGTTTACACCGCTCATGTTTACATACTATGATAATTCTAAATTGTTCATGTATTACGGTAAAACGTCCGACGCAAAATATAACATCGTTACAATGTGTACTATCTGTTATAAATACATAATAGTACATAACGTAATATTCACATCTGAAGCTTAGTTAACTCGATGTGAAGTTTGGGAAGTTGCGCTGATTGCAAAGCCATGATAATAATTAGAAGAAAAGGATTTTTTTTTAATATTGCATTTTCATCCAGTCCTGAGCTATATTTAAAGTTTCAAGTCTCTAGCTCATCGGGAAGTTAGTTTAAAATCGATTAAAATTTGTACTAAACAGACAGACATGACTGAAAGCAAGATAAGAATAAAAACGTGGTAATATCCTCTGTTTTTGTTTGAAGCGGACCAATAACAAATTCGTAAATTTTCGTACGGTCTTAATATTCCAATCTCTTTTTCATGCGATTTTCGAGCCTAAATCTAGATAGAACAGAATAGACTAACTTTATTCGAACAAAAAACTCATATAGGGTTAATTCAATTCAATTCAATTCAATTCAATTTATTTGCAAATAAATATAACAGTACAATTTTTGACAAAGGAACATGCAATCAAAAACACGAAAAATAGGGTTAAGACTTAGCTTCCCAAAATAGAGCGGTGAGGCCCTGTGTTATGGGATAAGCAAAACGCTCTGCCCTCCAGAATTGTGATAAAGAAAATTATTGAGACTGATCTGTGTGCAAAAACAGATTCACTGTATACAAGATAAAATTATTAAATTTAGTACAAATGTGAGGTTATTTGAGTGAGTATGGGTAGTGTCTGTGTGAATGGGTGTGCATGTGGGTGTGTATGTTAGTAATAATTTTATTATTTTTACCTAGGTGTGGACGTCTTTCGGCTGAAATGATGATGATGATGATACCTAGGTGTTAGTAAATGACGATTTTGGATTAGATTACTCATTTTGGCCGTAAATGTACGTCAAAACTAACAAACTGTGCTCCACTATAATATAAGATAGATAGATAAAACGTTTATTTAGTGCAAAAACAAGACACAGAACCTTTGACTATAGCACAGGACATACAAGTAAAAAGACAATAAAAAGTGGTACATGTCATGCATGCATGCCTAAGGTAATAAAACTCGTAAATGCACTCCCTGCAAAGGTGCATAGCACAGCAAAAGATTAATAATTGCAAACCTAATTTGTATGTACCCCTCAAGGAACGGGCATCATTTCCTTGGTTTTCCCACTATTTGTAACCCGCAACAGCGCGCGTGATAAACCGCAATACTAACCACAATATATTGTATGATTAAGACCATTTATCAACTAAGCTTTTATATAATTTACGGTTCAGCAGTTTAGGGTTGTTTATTTATAATTTGATTGAAATAAATATTTCCAATGATTTGATATACCCAATTACACCTAATTTTCATTGAAATAAGGGAAGTATTGATATTGGCATGCGGCTATCTCAGACTAAATTTTGTGTGAGGTGGCTATAAAAATAGAAACACGCATATTTTTTTTTTTTTTTAAATTTTAAATTTAAACGGATGATCTGCCTATGTCCTTCACTATGAAACAAAACCAAAATAGACGTTGGACATAAAACCATAGTCTACTGTGATAAAAGTGAACATTATAAGTATTATAACGACTCGCTGCATACACCCATAATAAGTTTTTTTCCATTAGAATAGCATCCTCCGCCGAAATAGACTATGAATATTTAGACAACTTAGATAAACCACGGTTTCAAAACAAGCAACAAACTGCAGTTTATTAAAAGCTTTTATACAAGAACATCATAAATAATGTTCATTTAATTTTCTATAGAAACTGATGAATCTATCCGAATTTTAGGTAATTGAAAGATAGTAAGTAAGTCAGTTCGACATTTAAGGCTGTCAGTAAAAAATATATAATAGTTATAATAAAGCAATTTTAACCGGATTACATCGCGTATATTATATGTGTACTTATTTTATTATAATGTGTAGTGATCGCGAAAACCTAATAAATTATTATATACAATAGTTCTTACTAATTTACCT
The DNA here is from genome assembly GCA_949699075.1 of Asteroscopus sphinx. Classification (NCBI taxonomy): domain Eukaryota; kingdom Metazoa; phylum Arthropoda; class Insecta; order Lepidoptera; family Noctuidae; genus Asteroscopus; species Asteroscopus sphinx. The sequence continues at coordinate 23,975,209 of OX453013.1, forward strand.
TACTGGTGTAAATTGGTTGTGTATTACACTACAAACACGGAAAAAAATAGTGCCATACAAACACGGAAACTACTGCAATTTCTGAACTGCTCCATTTGACCTAAAGCAATCTAAAAAAAAATCAAATACGCGCAGTGTAAGTAAAAGTGTAAACACGAGTCACTTGAGAGAAAGTCTCATCGGCGCCGAACTGATGCCTTAGCAGTTGCTACGTCATTGATGTAATCGTCACATTCCGAGACAAGACGTGCTTAGGACCATACAAATAATATGATATCGAGACTGAAACATAAATTCTGTCTCCGCGCATATAAAAATTTAAATAGGATATCTAGATTCTCATAATTTTTTTAAGATAGATGTCAATATACCCTTCCCTTTTAATCTGTGATATAGCTAGCCATAGAATTTAGCTATCTATTCTAACTTCAACCACGCCGTCGTCCATGTCTAGTCTTTTGGACCGAATATAACTACATATACACAATCCTCATGCAAAATGAAAGTCGTTTTTCGGTATTATAGCTCTGGAGAAGAGTATTGGTAGCTGAAGAGACAGTACTAAGACTTTTTATTACGCACTGACCAAAGCTAATGACAGGGCAGACCAATGGCGAAAGAAAATATCATAGGACCACCATAATAATCATCATTAGCTTATTACTGGCCAACTACTAAGCACGAGCCTCTTCTCAGAATGAGAAGGGTGTAGGCTTCGATCAAATACACTATAGATGATGCACGGTCTTGTACAAAATCAAACCCAAAAAACGTCTCCGCGATAAAGTGTACTTGTAATTATCTTTACGATGATGACAAGTACGACACTACATCCTTTGTTTGCACATTTGGAATAAGTATTGTTTTTACATTTTTTTCTACACATTTTAGCATCGTGAAACGTCTCACCGCAGTCACCGCTAGCGCGGTCGTGATTCTGCTGAGAGTTTAACTGTGCATGCGAGTGACACAGTTTTAATGGGTTCGTTTTTCGAGCGACGATCGTGCATCTATAGTATATTTGATCGAAGGGTTTAGGCCCTAGTCCACTTCCCTGGCTTATTATTTCTTCTATGCCTGGGACCTGGATAACGACATAGGGTACTTTTTATCCTGGGAATTTAAACAGTTCCCGAAAAATGCGCGATTAAAACTTTCTATGATAAACTGTATTATACGTGGGACACTCAGAAAGTTTTGCGAAACTAAAAAAAATTGTTCTATACGTACATATATTTTTATCAAATCTTTTCAAAGTACTTTCCACCAGCCTCTATACAAAGATTCATGCGCCTAAACCAGTTTTCAAAACACTTTTTCCAGTCCGCCGCAGACACCTCGTTTACAGCCTGCTCGAACGCAGCCAGCGCATCTTCCGGCGACGAAAATTGTATCCCTTTGAGCTGATTTTTTATTTTTGGGAATAAAAAGAAGTCACAAGGTGCTAGATCAGGGCTGTAAGGAGGGTGACCCAGGAGTTTGACTGGCGTGCTGTCCAGGAAGTCCCTCGTTTTGAGTGCGGTGTGCGCAGGTGCATTGTCGTGGTGGAGCAGTAGCCCGCGGAGCCCTGTGTTTGGTCGCTTGTTGCTTATAACAGAGAAAACTTCTGGCAAACATTTGGTAGTATACCATTCGGCATTAATGCTTCTTTGATCCCGTAAGGGAATTGATACCAAGTGGCCAGTCAAATTAAAAAAGCTAGCGATCAAAATCTTACCCCCGCTTCTAGATCGCTTCACTTTGGTAGGCGTCTGCTCATTTTGAAACACCCAAACAGTCGACTGGCGCTTGGTTTCTGGGTCGTATTGATAAATCCAGGACTCATCACCTGTAACGATGTCGTAAACACGCCGAGACGAGCCTGCTTCAAATTTGTTAAGCATATCACGGCACCATTCCACCCGGGCCTGCTTCTGAGCATCGGTGAGGTTGTGCGGCACCCAGCGTGATACTATCCTCCTCACGCGAAGATGGCTGTGTAGAATCTCGTGAACGCTTCCCGATCCAATCTTCAATATGTGTTGAATCTCCTGATATGTAATTCGCCTATTGTCTTGGATTAAATTTTTCACTGCTAGCACGTTTTCTTCGGTAACAGCCGTCAAAGGGCGACCGCTTCTTTCGTCATCCCCCAAAGTTGGTCGACCGCGCTTGAATTCGTTATACCAACGATACACGGTTGCCTTGGAAGGGCCTTCATCCATGAATGCCATTTGAAGTCTATCGTACGATTCATCCGGTTTCAGGCGACACTTGAAATCGTATAAAATCATAGCTCTAAAATGTTCCCGGCGCAGATCCATATTTCAGTGAGACACAATACTTTGAATTAACTCGCAAAAAATGTGGAGGGAAATTTTGAAATTGGAACTTACTTATTTTTACTTATAAATAATCATATTTTCGAAAAACATTATAACTGGCCAGTCTCCCATATATAAAAACTTTTTTTCGCAATACTTTCTGAGGGGCCTGGTACGCATGTGAACCCCTGGGCAGAAGCCGTTTTTCATTTAAATGAGCGTGAAAACAAAATGTTAGGTATACTTATTATAATAAAACAAGTTTAACCGGATTAAATCGCGTATATTATTTAAATTGGTTTTCCTGACGAAAGCTTTGCAGCGTTCGTGGTCGCAGGAAGACTAATGATAAGCGTCTTCACAGAAATTTATAAAAAATAATTTCAATCTACCGTACCGTATTGATAATTATTAATTAATATAAATAATATACGCGATATAATCCAGTTAAATTTGTTTTATTATAATGTGTATAATAAAACAAATTTAGTAATCGCGAAAACCTAAGAAATTATTATGTAATACTTATGTATGTGATAAAAAAAATAGGTCTATGTTACAATACATGTTCTACGCGTTTTGTTACCTTGAACTTTCGAGCTAAAGAATGTTGGGGTATAGTCTCTGTGCTTCTATAAACAAGTTCTTTTCATAAACTATGTTTGACGCACTTGAACTCTTTGCCCCCGCTTTATAAACTTTTTCCATAAAGACAGAAGACCAATTCACGTAACTAAAAAAAATCTATTGCAGCGCAGTTGCAGTTATGTTTCGATCAAAACAATGCTTTTCGTATTCTCTTATATACGGCGATCGCTGTCAGAAACGAACTGCAGCGTCATTGCATCTTGATCGGCGCGTCATGAAATTACGTGAATATAGGGCTCTGGTGTTACTGTGTTTTTACCTAAATCAAATAAAGCAACAAAAAAATTACCTCCTAACTCGAAGTGCAATCTTATGAAATAAGTCACGAACTTTCAATACGACGGTCGGTGTGACGTGGAATTCCGATAAATTCCTGCAATGCCTCCAATGACCTAATTCTTTGTGAAGAGGATAATAAAATACCACCTGCTGAGTAATATTAAATGCTGACCTAAGAGGTAGCTGAGATTATAGGCCGAACATGAAAAATACCAAATCACTAAGGAAAACTGCTTCATTAGTCATTAATTTAGCTGTGGAAATCACGGAAAATAATTATGATTTCCTGTTAATATTGCATTTCTGTCTGGGAGTTTGGAATCACGTCTCAACCCATAACTTCGGTTTCATGTGGGTGTAGATAATGATCTGCCAAACCTTTCGAGGAACGCGACGACACGACGTCATCACATTATAAATACGACACCTACGATGAAAGAACGACACAGGATAAGCGTCAACTATCTTGACACGGAATAAAAAAACAAGGGGACGTGGGTTATAATGGGAAGAATACACATGTCCATGAGTCTTCGATTCAGTGACAGTGGAAGGTATCCCTTCATAAGTTCTTTCATGGACCAGTAGCTCTTCCAGGCATTACCGGTCCGTCTTGAGATTTCTTTGTCTTGTCTAGACTGGAAAGAGACTACCAGGCCCAATATTCAATGCTCTCAATCATCAAGACATCGAATCCACCTACGTCAATTTAATACGAAATATTTACTCCCAAAGCACAGCCTCTATAAAACTGCAAACGTTCGGACCTCATTACGTCGTTCGGACCGAAAAAGACGTCAAGCAAGGAGATCCACTTTCCTCTAAGCTCTTTTGAGCACATTAGAGGAAGTTTTGCAAAAACTAGCGGCAAGCTATGTAAGATATGGATTCACGGTTGACTAATCTCCACTTTGCTGACGATATTATTCTGTTTTCTTCGTCAGTTAAAGAACTTGAACTGATTTTACAGCAACTCAGTGATACAAGCCTTGACTTTGGACTGAAGATGAATATTTCGAAGACCAAATTGATGACCAACTGTACCGAGAGTAAGTTGGAAGTGAGTGGTGAAGAAATGCAATATGTCCAGGAATAATAACTTGTATATATCTCTCCCATATCCCGACCGTATGTCTGTCTTGTACTGTACTATACTGTCATCTGTCGCCCGCGTACAATACCTATAGTAAAATGATGTACTGTTGTATTTTGAATCAAGAAATATTGAATTTAATTATCTTTTAAATGGTGAAGGATTCATAAAAATACGCTTGATTGTTTTTGTGTGATTTTAGTTTTTATGTCCGCGTTAGATATCATCATCATCATCATTTCAGCCGAAAGACGTCCACTGCTGGACATAGGCCTCCCCCAAGCATCGCTACAACAACCGGTCCTGCGCCTTCCGCATCCAGCGGATTCCCGCGACCTTCACCAGGTCGTTGGTCCACCTTGACAATAACGTTAACGTTGGCGTTAGATATAAGTTGACATAACTTTACAAATTTATTACACAATGTAATGTAAATATTATCTAAAATATTATTATACTAAATTATTTAAAAAATGTTCTTGTATACCATGTTTTTTTTTCAAATCGTACACTACACACTCGTTTAGTTTAGACGTCTAAACGAGCGATACGAACGTGACGTGACAGGAATTATGTTTATTAGCATAGATTATATGTATAATCGAACGATTGAACGGAAATGTTATGTTTACTTCTGATAAAGTTAAGTCTGAGTAAGTTAAGAATGATGTTAATTAAAAAAAAATTACTTGTAACAATTGTTACCAATAAATACAATACAATACTATACTTTTATAAGCCTGGTGCGGCGCGTTTTGTGCGAGAACGCCGTACATCGGAGATTTTTTTTCATTTCGTAGAATTTGTAATTATCCAAAAGTTTTAATTTCCGGAAACGGCGAATATATTATTTTTGTACTATTCAAGAAAGTACACAAAGTATGAAGTCGGTTAAAATGTATATGTTTTTCTAATTTAATTTCGCCAAGTCATAAGCAATTTTTGTTTGACACCGATTGGCGTATTCTGCACCTGGGGCCTTACTCCCGACTGGTTCGAGCTCTGAACCGAATCGAGCCATCGAATGTCAATTCCTAGAAAAATGCAGTATACGATTTGACACTAACTATGTCTTTGGATACAACACTCGATCCAGTCGAGAGTAAGACCCTTGGACTGGATGTGAAATTGTAAAACGCCGACCGGCCGCATCGAATGGGTTAAAATCATTAAAAGTCGTATCGCCCGCCTTGATTTTTTTATTTTATTTGTAGCCATCTAAGGAGGGGAGAGAACAGTCCAATGTCTAGTAGTGGACATCTAGAGCCGTTAACTTTAATAACAGCAAAAACGAATGACAATGAATAACCGCCATAACAATAGGGTCATTTAGTGTTCCGAGCGGTGCTTGGGGCAGGACAATGATTGGCAATGGAACAGTATAAAGACAATGATTTACGGACTAAAGCTACAGTGGAAATATATTTCCACTGTGTTAATACCATGAAGTATTTAAGAATAGCTATGTAAATTTAGAGGCCTATAGTGGGTTAGTTGAAGACCAAGATAATAATGGGATAACCATATTAAAATAAACCTTTACATCTATTCGCTGCCGGTCCACAAAAGCCTGATAAAAGTACCATTACGCCACGACTGAAGTACTATCAAGTCACTCCAGAACCTTGAAATATGTCTTTGACATTTTAATTGCCCGAAAACGATAGATAAATGTACTCAATTTCGGAACAAAAACAAAAAACTTCACTTCAAAGCCTCTATTCCTATTGTGATATTATATTCTCAAAATGCTTATTCCTACAACAATACTTTTGCCGGTGACATTTAAATGATTTAAATTTTGTTTTTTTTTTATGTTTGAAATGGAGTTTTTTTTTTTTCATTTTGATTTTTATTTAATGAAATGATTTCGAGGTAACCTTTATACCCGACTTCTGAAGGTCAATTCTCGTAATTAAAAACGCTAAAACACTTAGGTCATTAATGTCACCAATAAACGGCAATCGGAAACATCTACAGTCAGGAGATTGAGATTTAAAACATTGAGATTAGTTTGGAACCCTATTTTGAACGTTTTTAATTACGAGAATAACGGCCGGTTTCTGATTTGAGAATTTCAGCTTTACTTAACTAAGCGGCGCTCAAAAATTGAGTTTACTTAAAACGAATATTTAAGTATTTTGTGTTTCACATGTTGAAATTTTTTCCACTCAAACCTCCATTAACTAAGTAACTACTTAAGTCTAGTGCCAACGTTCAGGCACACATTTCTACGTTTCGATTCATGTGCGGAAACCGGATATGAAACGATAAATTCAATCATATGTAAGTCTAAAGAAAAGAGTATCGACATTTAGAATTCAATAATGTTATGCCGAAATAATTATAAAATGCTACAAAAATAATTATATTCACTATTTTTTTTTTAAAAGTATGATGTATAATTTTAGAACGCAGCGGCACGATATGCCTAGAATGGATTGGACTTCCCAATCCCAACGTCAACAATTTACGTCAACAATTTAAAGAAAACCACGGTATTTAATTTACTGTAACATTTGTACCTCTATTGATTTAAATACATACATCAATAGAAATGAAATTATTTCTGCAGTAGGTATTCATATCTTGTCACACAAGAAACGTGTGAGAAATCCAGCAATGATATAACTTCGTTAAATCTTAACCTGCTACCTAGAACTAGTGACTGGAATACGAACATACTATTAATTAATAATAAAATCGTTATGTTGGGGTCGTTGGTTGAATTATAACATAAATTTATTATTACTGGATTACAACCTTGCATTGGTTGATTCAATATGTGAGATAGTGGACATATGCCGTCACAGATTTAGTGAACTGCGAAGATGAGACGCGAAGAATCAATCTGCAGGCCGTACAAGCATGTTTGTCTTTCGGAGGAGTACATGCTGATAATATCTCATTCCTATTAAAACATCAACCAATATTGAACCAGTTTCTTCCAGTCTGCGCCGATCGTGATAGACAAATAAATCTCTCCAGCTAGGCAGATGGTAGTGATTATAATATCTTTGGGCATCTGCCCATCTGTTTGTCCATCTGGACTACGTAGGTGTGGACCCGAGTACACCAAGGATTGGGAAAAACCAGTGATAGTGTCAGTAAAAGTTACAATCATAAGTTAAAACAGTTTAATGTTATATAAGTACCGAATGTTCATAGTTTATTTATTCAAATACCTACTTATCAGATCAAAGACATTCAAGGTATCTATCATAAATCTCCAGTTCCAACAAACATGTGGAAATAAAAATGACAGACTCATAGTGTGTTTTTTCATTCGACAAAACAATATTATGTTTGTTCCATGTGTGGTTCCATGGATGTATGACCTAATGGTTCTTAGTTTTTTTCCATAAACATTGGTTTTTTCCAAGTATTTTCATATAGATTTATTTACATAATTTTTCAATATTTTTGAAGTCAACAAATGTATCACCATGACGACGTATGGTTTGTTTTTTCTCGTTTTTCTAGGTGGCATTGATTCCATAAAATACCTAAAGAGGTTGCATAACAATATTCAAACAAAAAGTTTTGTTATTAACTTTTCGTTTTACCATAGAATACTGACTTCATTCTTACGAGGTATTCTATTTTACATACATTCATAATATCACGCCTGTAGGTATTTCCCTGAAGGGGTAGTCCGAGGTTTATAATAGGTACATTCACATTTTGTTAGTTATGTTATCAGTCCCATAGGGGCGAGCTTATTGCCACTAACCGAGCACAGATCCAGACTTCGGACTGCTACTGAGAATTTGCTAATTAAAAAAAACCTGTGCGGTCAGGGGACCCTTGGTCAGGAACGATTCCTCACGCACACACACACACATACATACTAGAAAGAAAAAGAAAGAGAGAACGTGCGGTGTGCGTACATGCCTGCACATATCACAAAAATCTTACGTGACGTTACATTTCCTCCAGAATCACACCTACTGCAAGCCTCGTTAAGGAACTTCGTTCGAAAAACTCAAAGCTGCTCATTTTTTTTTCCGTGGGGAAATCCTCATGGACGCACACCGCCCGGGGTAGACGGAGCCAGTTTCGGACTTTTAGCGACTAAAACCACCACGGTGTTCTTTCAACTACCTTAGCCGGGGGCGTGGGAACCCGTGAGTATTCACCCCCGACAGGTCCCGGCCCGCCACAAGCATGCGAGCCCCTTTTACCCGTGCGGCCTAGCGTCAGCCGCACCCTCCTCGGTGCCGCTCATGGACCACTGCACGCAATCTCACTTCACGGGACTTTACCAGCTACGCCAGCTGCGCCAACTACGCCAGCTGTGCCAACTACGCCAGCTGTGCCAGCTACACCAGCAGGCGTAGCATGACCACTGTAGACAACCGATTTGTCTACGGAAGAATCAACAAAACTACATTGTATAGAACTTTATGTCATTTTGTCTATTATTTCGTAGACGAAACGCTTGTCTACAGTGGTCATGCTACGCCTGCAGCTGCTGATTGGGCAGCAGACTACCCCGAGTCTTCTGCTCGCAAGCCCCACCTCCTGTAATTTTTATAGAGGTTTTCTTCCTCGCCGTCCGGGCGCTGAAGCCAAGACCCTCGGTCCCAAGAGGCGCGAGGACACTACTTAGCAGGCACTCCTGGGGTTACGATATCGACGAGGGCAGGGAAGGACAGTCCCCCGCTGCCTGCCCAGTGGCAGGGTGAGTGCACACCGGGCCCGCACCTGCTCCTCCATTATGCCCTCTGCTAGCATCAGAGGGACACGTGGAGCAACGCCCCACTGGGCCCACATCGGGACCCTCCGGTGCCAGAATATTCGCCATAGGCAATAAGATCCCCCGAAAGTTAATCCCTAAAAAGGATTCTATTGCTCGTACCCAGGATGCACCGGCCTAAAAACTGCCATTCCCTCCAGACGTGTCCAGAGGGACAGGCAGCCGTCAAACACACGTGGAGGTTTTCTGGCCAGCACCCGACCCAAAGCTGCTGGTCCTTCTCCATACGTCTGGAAAGAACAGCAGTTTGATGACCCGGTGCCACCCGGGCACGGGAAATAACTCTTTTTCGGTGTACTTTATTTTCCGTGGTGAATATTCTAGCACGAGAGGGGCCTTATCTGGGCCAGTGGGGCGATGCTCCGCGGGTCCCTCTGAAGTTAGCAGAGGGCACAGTGGAGGATGCAACGCACGGTGTGGTCTCGATGTTCAACGAAATGGTCACCCATCCACGGACTGACCGCGGCAACTGTAGCTTAACCTCGCAGATCATACAACCCGCGCAGTTGCTATTGCTACTTAACCACGAGCCCCTCATAGCAACATCACATTTCATTCATAAATTAAAAATTAATTATTAATAGTTAAATTCATTTAGAAATATACCTATAGACGAAACCACGGACGGGTTTAACTATCATTTATTTAATAAAGAACCGTTAATACCTATTCAAACCTAACCAATAGAAAACTTTGTTAGAACGACTAGAAAAACAAAACACTACTGCAACAAGGTGTTGTATGGTCAATTCTGGACTATAATGACTGTTTTGAGAATACCAGCTACACTTAACAAAGCGGCACTTAAATTTTGGGCAATACTTAACTAATTTTGTGTTTCACATGCCAAAAACTCTTCTGCTCAATCGTCCATCAACTAAGTATTTCTCAAACTCTGCCTGGGTGCAGTACCAACGTTCAGGAAAACATCAATGTACGTTTCAATCAAAGAGGATGTAATACTACGTATAGTTTCAACCCACCCAAATCGAAAACGATTTGAAAAAATAATAATTACATGTTAGTATAGCAATCGATACATCGTTTTTTTATTACTATTATTCCAAAACCATTGAAAATTTCTATAAAAACGTGTTCATAAAATAAATTGAATGCACAATGTATGAACTAAATGTAGTATATTATATACTCTTTGGTATGTACCTCGCCGACCTTGTTTCGTGCTTGGCCAGTTTGGCCACGTCAAACCTTTGCGTCAAACAAAGAAAAAAATCACTAACGCAGTGTTGCCAATGCTACGGCAATTACCGTGTTCTACGGTTTTCAGGCTAAAAAACTACAATATCTACGGCCTACGGCTGTAACCCCATGGCCGTAGCTAAATCTACGGCTTTCAGTCACGGTAATCATGTTTTCGATAAATATATCACTCCATGTATCCAAATGTATCTAGTGCGTGTTCATCTTTGCTTGTAAATCCGAATTCCAACTTTGCAAAGTAATTGTGAGTGAGTGTTATGGACAGGTATTTCCCGATTAGATTACCCATTTAAAATGAAATGTTGTTAATACGTTTTTTATTAAAAAGAAAAAAAAAGAATAATGACAAACAATTAAATATGCACGAAAAACTTAAACAAAGCGCCATTTGGTTGATGCTGAAACGTATCTCCTTTTTTTTGGCAGTGCTACGCAAAGTACTCTGTGGTGCTTCGGCCGACCGTTGATCTTTTCCATATAAACACGGCTTTTCTACCGAACGTACACAGCTGCCTAAAAATTATTATTGGCAACACTGCACTAACGTCCAAAACTCAAAAAATCAAAAAAATGTCAACTGCAAAATTCTATAATTTTAACACGAATAGTTGAACTTATTTGAATTAAAATAATATAAATTAAATTATTTCTACAGTAGGTACTCGTGTACGCATAGTAGTATCTACGTCTAGTATAAGCTACGTGTGAAATCGAGCAATATAAGATTAATTACATAAAAAATTAACGTCTTACGAAAGTCTAGTAAATTGGAATACGAAATAATTATTGTAACATAGAATTACAACCATTGGTTGATATGTGAGAAAGTTATCCCATGTTATTGCAGCTATAAATGCGACGCGAATTCCGTACGTTGTTGAGCAGTCTTTGATTATATACCTGCCTCTGGGCAGTATATATTGCTCATTTTTATTACTTCATCGACAAAGATCAGCGATTCTCCTCCAGTCTGCTGTCTATACAGATGTCTGAGCTACGACATGAAGTCATCACTCGCATCATGATATAAATCAATGTCTGACCTCTCCAGCCAAGCAGACTACCAAGGCGTAGACCTAAGTGTAATCAAGGATTAAGAAAGAATTTGTTATAGTGCCAGTGATATTGAAAGTTAATAACCATTGGGTTACAACAGTGTATGAACTTGAAGCAATGTTATTTATGTTATAATGATCAAAATTTTGTAAAGTTATGCAAATGAATTGATACGTTACGACTTTACGACTAAAACCGAAGTGCGGCTACACCCAACGCATCGACGCGGCGACTGTCAGCTGGCCTTCCCCTGGTGTCACCGATGTCCATGGGTGGCGGTGATCACTCACCACTCCACCCGGTTACCCACCTGCTCGTTTGCCCACTCTATTATTGAAAATAAAGCCAGTTGTATTTGGATATAACTAGTTCTAGCCTTAATCATGCTGGCTACCAATCCAATTGGTATAAACAGTATGGTTAAAACTATGGAGGAGTGGCTGGAGAGGTGCTATGATGCCCTCACTTACTGGCTGACCCAGATTCTCTCGGGGCATGGTTGCGTCGGGAAGTATCTGTGTCGCATAGGCCGGGAGCCGACGCCCAAGTGTCATCACTAAGGAACTTCCCAGAGGACACGGCGCGGCACACACTGGAAGAGTGCCCAGCTTGGGTCACGCAGCGCCATGACCTCATCACTGCAGTAAGCGGCAGCGATCTGTCGCTTCCGACTGTGGTTTTGTCTATGGTCGGGAGTGAGAGCGCTTGGGAAGGCGTCGTGTCCTTCTGCGAGGAGGTGATGCTCGCTAAGGAGGCGACGAAGAGGGTTCGAGAGGCGATGGCCTCCAGACACCAGGTGCCCAGGTGGCCTGCGGGTGGCGGACTCGGGGTGTCCCGCCGCCTGACTAGTCTCTAGTGATTACATTGTAGGAGAGTGTCGCTTTTACGTATCTATTCCTGCGGGTGGCGGACTCGGGGTGTCCCGCCGCCTGACTAGTCTCTAGTGATTACATTGTAGGAGAGTGTCGCTTTTACGTATCTATTATAAATCCTATGTTTGTACCATTTTGTAATTTGTAGAACCTACTTATTATTTATAGTACTATGTTTTATTTAGAATAACACAAGTATGTACATTTAAGACAGTGATTTTGTGGAAATAAAAATAAAGAAAATCTTTCACAGAATGTGTGTTTTTTATTCATTATCATCATCTTTCTCCTGCCCTGATTGCAATTTAAGCAGGCTGAGGTGGAAGACTTGGGTTCTTTAGGTTCTCTAGGGTTTCCTCATAAAAGAGCTTGAGTTACTCAAGGAGCTATGGAAATAATAGCTTTTCAGTTAGGGGTTTGCTCAGTGGGTAAACTTTGGGAGTAAAGATGATAAGGTCATCATCTTTGTTTAAGAATAAAATTAGCAAGTAGACCTGAAACGATTTCCATTAGGAAACTGAACGCAGTATGGCATCAAAGATGGATCGAATATATAGGGAAGGTCGTAGAATGTGCTAGATGATAACCATAATAAAATTGCAGGGAAACGAAAAAACCCCTATTATTTGCCTCCAAAATATATTGAGTGGAGTTTAAGTAGCCAAATTCGGATACTTAAATTTCTTCCGCTCAAATCAAATTTAAGTATGTATTTGAGCGTAGGTAACGTGTTGTGAAATGCAAATTTTGATTTAAGCGAACAAAAATTAAAATTTTAAAAATGTTGACGGTTGAATGCTTATCTTTGAGAAATGCTCAGATTTTTCCTTAAAACCATACTCAAATGATACCTAAGTACTCCGTAAGTAGGTGATGTGAAACGCAATTTTCTAGTTAAGCGGACGTAATGTCAAAATTTAATGGGAATTTGAGAAAACTTATCCTTGAATGCTTAACTTTGAGAAATACTCAGATCAGAAACAGAATTTCGTTAAACCCATACTCAAACCACACTTAAGTACCACTTAACTGAGTTTTCTCAAATCAGAAACCGGCCGTTAGCCTTCTGATAACATTCAGTAGCTTCTCAATTTTACAATGATTTCCTTTGTAAATAATTAAGTACTCGATCTAAAACTGGTCTATTATATGTTCCATTTTATTTAGTCCGAGTCTCGTAAAACGTGTCATACATTTAAATATATAGTCACGAAGTCGTGAGTGCTCCGGAATTATACGATTAACCTCTCTAGCGGTGTAGTAAAGTACTGACACAACAGAAAATTAATCGTACTCCTTTGAGTCTCTTGAGCGCTTAGTGAAATAATTGGCACCTGGATTATGTGCACTTGGCCAAAGAAGTTTCATTGCATGGCATGCAATTTGGACCTCGCGAACAGCCAACCACAGGAAATTTATTAGGTATAAGATACAGTCACAACTTGGAGAAAGAGGCGGACAGAAGCTTGGAGCTTGGTAGACACAACTTCGAGAAAGAAGCTCACAGAAGAATCCGTTTCTGCTGGGCAGCAGTTGGTAAACTTCGCAGAGTCTTCTCATCGTTTATACCGCAAAGTTTGAAGACAAAGGTCTTCAACCAGTGCATCCTGCCTGTCATGACTTACGGTGCCGAGACGTGGACACTGACAGTTGGGCTAGTCCACAAATTCAAAGTCACTCAGCGAGCTATGGAGCGAGCTATGCTTGTAGTTTCTTTGAAGGATAAAATCCGTAACGAGATTATCTAAAGAAGAACCGGAGTGACCGATACAGCTTGTAGGATCAGTAAGCTGAAGTGGCAGTGGGCTGGCCATGTCTGTTGAAAGACCGATGGCCGCTGGAGCAGACGAGTCCTTGAGTGAACAACGACGTCATACTTTGATCGTGCTGTCTCTGTCTAGTGAGTAAAAAATTGCTTATAACTTGGACATTTTATTAAATATTTTATTGCTTTTTTTTTACTTTTGCTTATTTTTCTTGAAAATGTTTCGAGATTTCTAATAAAAACTAATAAAAAAAATAGTCACCTTTCCTATTGATATGCGGTTGACCATACTTATAAATCCTGTAACATCATATCCTGCGGTTTTTAGTTTGACACAGGATAACCACAACACTACTAGTCCTTCCTTGAATTTAGATCTGATAAATTGAATGTCCACCTTGCGTCATACACATAAGTCATACATACCTAGTGTGCCTAAATCTATATACATATAATAAAATCGTAGAGATGAAAAAACTGTACATTGAATATTTTTTGAAAAAAATCACTACTGCGCATACTAGGAACGATACCGATGCCAAAACTATAATTTTTAGAATTTCTGTCTGTTTGTCTGTTTATCTGTTTGTATGTTTGAGCATGACGCCAATACTACTGTACAGAATTAGTTGAAATTTGGCAAAAATGTCGGTTACAGACCGGGTCAGGTTATAGGCTACAAATCATCACGCTTTTGTACATGGGAGGTGAGTAGAGTAACAAAATGTCTACAAAGTTATGTTTTACAGCTAATATATTGAAATGTTATAATTTATAGACTAAAATAGTTCGTTATCAGAACGTCAAAATTAATATTTAAAAAAATAACCATCACGCTATATATAAAGGGAGCTAAACGACAGATATTAACAATGAAAATGCTTATTTCGTAGTTTCCCGTAAATAATTTATCATCCTGGTGGCTTGGCGTGTGGATCACGATTGTGTTGTTCTAAGATCGAATCTCAGCCTCAATCTTAGTTTTTAGATTATTTTTTGCATTTTGTTATTTAAAAAAAAAACATCTTCAACATTCTTCAACAAATTAAGTTATTTAGCAACAACGTCCGCTAAAGAGCGGATTATTGAGTTATAAAACAATTAATGATCACGCTATTTAGAATGAGGGGTGAGCAATAGTGCATTGTGTTGATTATTTTCTGCTTCCGTATTTATTTTACTTTCTACCACAAAAAGTAGTTTTCTAACAGTAGTTTAGTAAATATATTGTCTGCTTAAAAGTGCTTTACCTATTTAACAGTGAACATTTTTTTGAAATCGGTGCAAAAAGTGCTATTGATCCACTTATTTTACTAACTGCTGAGTCCCCTAACCCAAAAAAGCGTGAAATTTTATTTGTATTGTTATCCTTAATCTATGGATAATATAACCAATTTACGACGACGTCTCCCGCTTACTTAGTTTTGTAAATAATTAACTAAATTTAAAATACTCCTTCTTTCCTAACCAGATGGCGTTAACGTCGAATTAGATCGCGCTATGGTTTCGTTCACAAAATGTGATGTTATCGGTAGAGAAACAGTCGTTATCTTTGTTGTCTTTGTGTTTGCTTCTTTAATTGTCTTGAAATACTTAGTACCTACGAATTGCGATATTTTACACCTGACCAATTGGCGTTTCTTACGGACCTATGTTGATATGCTGAACGCATTTTGAATAGCTGTTTTTTTTTCACTTCAACGACCATGGTCGTTTCGATCGGCTGCAATTCATTGGTTGAGTACGGTTTACCGACTCCACAACCAAACCACGCGTTAATCGTGAATACGCCGCCGAAACTGACTACAGTATGGGCGCAATGTCTGTCATTGTTCATCATTCATCTCAGAGCAAAGACACTATTCGAAATTATCCTGCAGAGCGTTGAACTCTGCCAAGGGAAAATGTTCTTTTTGGATGCTCCTGGAGGAACAGGCAAAACCTTTCTTACTTCAGGCATCCTTGCAGAGGTCAAAAGGCGAGGAAAAATAGCCCTCGCAGTAGCGTCTTCCGGAATCGCCGCAACACTGCTCCCTGGTGGCAAAACTGCGCACACAATGTTTAAGATTCCCATAGACTTAGAGAGCAATGAGACGTATCACGAAACAGTGACAAGCCCGCTGTTCTACGAGACTGCTCTCTTATTGTATGGGATGAATGCAAATTGGCGAACAGAAAGGCAGTGGAGGCTGTTGACCGAACCCTGCAAGATATCCGCAGGAACCACAACATCATGGGTGGGGTAACAGTTCTCTTTAGCGGCGATTTTCGGTAGACGGTGCCTGTGGTGACGCGAGGTACTAGGGCTGATGAGGTGAATGCTTCGTTAAAACGCTCTACTCTCTGGCCGCAAGTTCACAGATTGTGCTTGACGGTCAACATGAGAGCACGGCTTGGCGGGAATTCACATGCTCAAGAATTCGCTGATGTCCTTTTAAACAGGACAACTTTGGAGTAGGAACTTATCCATAGGAGAGTGGCCAGGTAGACCTACCGGAAACGCTTTGTAGAGTGATCCCTACGGTAGAGGACCTAATTCGTTCTGTTTATGGGGACATCAGCCAAATCTCGCACCAGCAGAATTCTAGGTTGTGTGAGAGGGCCATTTTAACACCAAAAAATGACCAAGCCACTGCCATTAACGAAAGCATTCTCTCAGAAATTTAAGGGAATGAAGTGGTTTATACTTCTATAAACACCGTTATAGATCTAGATGACGCTACTCACTACCCAGTAGAATTCCTTAACTCTCTTTCGACTTTCTGCCCATCTTATCAAACTTAAAGTCAGTGTCCGGTGTACTTTTGTGGAACTTAACAGCTAAGCTAAGCTGTGTAATGGGACCCGACTCAAAGTCATATCCTTGCAGAGGCACATTATAGAGGCAGAGATTCTCACTGGGTGTGCCACTGGCGAGATGGTGTTTATTCCACACGTATACCACTGATTCCCCACAATTACCCTTTCCAATTCAAGCGCATACAGTTTCCAGTGAGTCTGTGCTTCAGGATGACCATCAATAAGTAGCAGGGGCAGGCACTGAAGGCTGCGACTGTCGACCTCAGGACCAGCTGCTTCTCATATGGACAACTGTACGTCGCTTGCTCTCGCGTCACCAGCCCTGACACTGTACATTTTGGCTGCTGAAGGTAAAACCTCGAATATAGTTTATAGAGAAGTTTTGTAAAAAGGCGTTTTATTGTATACATTCACATCATTCTGTATTATTTTTGTAAATTATGCTCAAAATTTGTTTGTGGCCTAGGTTTACGTTTTACTCTTTGACTTTACGCCCAGCGCTTTAACAAAAAAATAATGGCAAAAAATTCATTATTGCTATCATTTGTCCCTTATCTTTGAAATTTAATTTATTTGAAAGTTAACCTTATGATAACGTGAGCAAAGCCACGGGTACAGCTAGTACATAATATAGATGGTGTAAATCGCAAAACCCGAAAATAACAAAGTTTCATCTGTCAGTATTTTTAATAGGTGTATGACGCAAATTTTCCAATGACGACCCAGAGAATAACAAATGATATTTGTATTTTTAACCGACTTCAAAAAAGGAGGAGGTTCTCAATTCGATCGTATTTTTTTTAATGTTTTATCTCAGAACTCCGGCATTTATAAACCGATTTGGATAATTATTTTTTTATTTGAAAGGATATACTTCCAGATTGGTCCCATTTTTATCAAAATTCAGTTCTGATAATGGGATCCATGCGGAATTGAGGGAACTCTTCAAATATTATAGGCATACAATTTTTTTGTAATTGACATACAGCCGTTTTAATTAAAGTAAATAAATAAATAAAAACAAATAAAAAATAGCGATTTTAGTATTTGCATCAATAAATCAAGCTACTTTCTAAATGCAAATCATTCAGAAAGTAACATTTGGTGAAAATCTGATGAAGATCTTCGGAGATAAAGAAGGGAACTGTTCAATGGATGACAGCAAATCGTCGGGGATTGCAGCAATCGCATGGGATTGCAGCAATCGCATATCTTTCTATTGTTAATGCCACTAAAAATTGAAAAATAAAATAAACTTTAAAAAAGTAAAAACCGACTCAAAAAGAATAAAATTATTTGTGTGAAACAGTTTAGGAAGTTTGTGCCAATTTTTTATTAAATCAAACCAAATCAAAGGCACCGACTTCCTGAACTGTTTCACACAAATTATTTTATTCTTTTTGAAGTCGGTTTTTACTTTTTTTAAAGCTTATTTTTAGGAATAAAAATAATAGGATAGAATAAATAATAGGATTATGTAGAGGAAGATTTTTCTAATGTTTGTCTAGTAGAAAAATAGATATTACGCAAAGACATTAAATATGCCCTATATTAAATCTCTTTGATATTACGGTATGGTTCTAGTGTCAGGGTCATAGGTACGCGGAAGACGCATAATATCTGCGGAGGCAGCATGCACACTTGTAGGCTTACGGCCAAAATTAATATCCAATCTATCCACGATTTTCCCTACTAGAGATAGGAATTTGACATAAGCTCCATACAAAATATGTCAAATTTCTATCTCTAGTAGGGTAAATCGAGGATAGATTGGATATTAATTTTGGCCGTTAGGGACTTAAGAGGCTCTGGCGCAGTGCCCTGGGCAGTGTAACCCCGTGCTCTTACTGCAGCATTCAGGGAAGACATCTCGCTGCCGGCCGTGGTCAGGGCCATGGCCTATAGTGGGGGGCCTGGGAGCGTCCTTCTGCGAGGAAGTTATCTCGTCCAGAGAAGAAGAAGAAGAAGAGGTCGGCGCGGGCGTCATTACGGAACCTAATGCCACCCTAAAAGGCGCCAGTGATTGGGGAGACGATAAGTCTGGATTGCACAGTCCTCGAGTTGCTCCCAAGTATGACACCGGACATCGCCGAAAGATAGTAGTCAGGGAAGCAAGTTAAAGCCCTGGAAGTGGTTCGCGCTGGATAAGTCTTGAATGCCGTTCATAGCAGTTCTCGCGGCTCATCCACCTAAGGCGGGTTAGAGAGTAGGTAAACGGCGGAGATTTTTGTGGGTGCGAGCCCCACAAAACACACTGCCCCCCCCGGGTGGCGTGAAATGCGATAGGCATTTTGGTCCTATCTTTAATCTAACTGATTTAATAAGAGTTACATGACCACATTAGGGAGAAACATTGTGCATAAGACTAGAAAACATTCTCAAAAACGTTATTTTAAACTGTTTGACCAACCACTTGGATAAAGCTGTAAAAAAAACTGCCACCGTGTCGATGTTAGCTAAACCAACTATTATCTAATCTGTGGCTAAACAGCGGCTTTTACCGTGTCAGGCTTTAAAACTGAAGAGTGAAACAAGTACCTACTTATTTATGAACGTAGTAAAACGATTACCGAATTTGGATTTTACGTATTTTCAAGTACAAGACACGTTTATAAGCTTCAATTTACATTACATAAACGACCAATAATGACTCTTAATTAAAAGGACGATGACACGCATGGCGGGACGAGTTGTCATCAGTCAGTTGTAACTTGTAACCACGGCCTTATCATTTGATTTATAGTCAGTTATTAAAAACTTTGTTATTACTCATTGCGGTCTATAATATATGTATAATGTATAATTACCTTCATATAAAATTAAGGTAATTATACATGTAGGTACTGTATTTTTCAAGAAACGAAACAAATGACTTATAATGAGTTATAAGGGGCCATCCATAAATTACGTCATATGTCAAGGAGTAGGGAGGGGGTCAACAAAGTATGACATCTTGTGACAAGGGATGAGACAAGGCATAAGCTTCGGGACGTGATAAGTATGTATCATCATCATCATCATCATTTCAGCCGAAAGACGTCCACTGCTGGACATAGGCCTCCCCCAAGCATCGCCACAACGACCGGTCCTGTGCCTTCCGCATCCAGCGGATTCCCGCGACCTTCACCAGGTCGTCAGTCCACCTTGTCCTTGTCTTTGTCCTTGTTTGTTGATAAGTATGTATAAATCTAAAGTATTAAAACTCTAAACTTCAACTAACGAATAACTTTAAAATTACAAGCTCTATCAATTTATTAAAAGGTTTCAAGGAGTATGCCGAAAACCAGGCCGAAATTACACGTCATGCATCTTAAGCATTTAAAAAAAAAACTACTTTTTAATTATGATTTCACATAACACATAACATAACACAACATAACATAACATCACGCCTGTATTTCCCCGAAGGGGTAGGCAGAGGTGTAATAGTACACCCACATTTCACCAGTTATGTTATGTCCCATGTTATAGATTGTAATGTAAAGTGTTATTAATAAAATAATGATGACCTGCATGTTTTTCTGTAAGTAATGGTGTACAAATGTTGGGTTCTTGTCTTCTTAAATTATAGGCAATTATGCCGGTCAGAGTGTCGCCTTAGGGGTGGAGTGTTTAAGTTGGAGTATAGGTACGCTTAGGGGCACAATGAGAAGTCAAGAAAAAATTGCCTGTTATTCTACTAATTCGTTTTATTGCACTTATATAGTAATAATAAATTATTAAGTGCTTTGGGGACAAAAATCTAACCATTTCCACGTAGAATAGATAGATAAGCTGCTGAATTATTATCACTCTGAATTGTAGTCAACTATTTTAAAACTTTTAGGAACGACACGCGCGGATATGAAACCGGTTTTTAGACAACCACAGTCAAAACCTTCACTTGGCTAAAAATATCACAACTCTATATATTTATTCCAGTTGACAGAGCAAACAAGCCTTGAAATCAAATTGAGAAATAAATTATATTATAGAATTATTAAATAAATTAAATAGCGTTTGGCGATGCGAATTGATGCATCACACATCACACTGTGAACGAATGCGACGCATGGGTGGGCCTCCGCACGGTAACACATTTATAATGAATCAGATAGATAGTCTTTCTTCATATACTGATCACTAGATCCAAGATTTATAAATTATAAAACGTATCCTAGCGTACAGTAGACAAATACGTCAATAAAAGATTAAATAAAAAATAAATTAGAAACATACCTTGTAATTTATACGACTCGAACTTCTTTACCAGATTACCGGTGTCATGTTCCAATTGCATTTGAATAATAATTCATGTGCTGCGTGCGAACTACCGGATATATGTATCGTCTTTCTGAATTATTTAATTGGAGAAATAAATAACGTAAAACGAAGACCCACTACACCACCGACTACTCGACTGCTAATTGCTATCACAGACCAAGTAGAGATGCTACGCATTGCTATTTTTTTTTTTTTTTTTAAATTTATTCATGACCATGGATACATGTCCTTCAGTCGTAATCATTGAACATTTTAACATTGTACTTACATCCTAGTAAAGTGATGGAAACTTTACTAGGTTTCCGAGGGGATGATCAGATAATACGAAAGTCATGTTTTTCAACTTTGTACCATTTATCCACACTTGTACACGTTAACGAGCACTTAACATTTAATAATCCACCATTATTACACATTAACACTCGAAGAAACACAAATTTTGGAAAATAATAAAAAATCTACAACACGATCTTTACGAATTTTCCCGCCAACCTACGCATTGCTATCCACAGCAGTGTTGCCGGCAATCAAACAAGAAAAAGTCCGAAACTGCATGAGAAATTACCCGTGCTGTCAAAAAATAAAAAATAAAGTATTATCTTTTTTACCTTTTTGTTTATAGTTTTAAATCAGGTATCAAAGGGGCGTCGCGCCACACTGACGTGATAGAAATATTAGGGGGTTAGGGTGGCGAATATATTTTTGTATATTTTTCAAGAATGTCAACCTGTCATCCTGATTCAGGATTTTGCTTACCCAAAAGTAAGGGATGATTCTTCTCAGTGGTGGACAAGCCCTTTTGGAGGCTCAAAGTGGTGTCTAATGCAGGAAGCCCTTTTTAGGGTTCCGTACCCGAAGGGTGACAAACGGGACCCTATTACTCTCGCTACGCTGTCCGTCCGTCCGTCCGTCCGTCCGTCCGTCTGTCTATCATAGGGCTTTATCTTTTGAACGGTAGATTTATTCATTTCAAATAGTATTATTACTTCATTAATTATATAATATCCGAGCAGCACATAAAAGAAGCAGAATGGTGTAGAAAGATAAAGCAAAATAAAGACAGTGATCCATCAATAAAAAACAAACAATTTTTTACTAAAATTGCGTTCGCCAAACTGAGCCATAAAGATGGAAAGTATGTTATTGTGATTTTGCCGGCACCCGTATCCTTCGTTTGCCGGTAGAAACAGGTGCGGTTGTAGCATTTCCTCGGAAGAGCTCGTTCACAAGGAACTCTCCTACTCCACTAACTTTTGTTGAATATCTTCTATATTCTCTACATTCTTCTATTTCTTGTATATTCTCTGTCCCGCGTGCCTACAGTGACTTTAATGAGAATGACCTAGGTACATATTACAGTTAGTGACAATTGTATTGGCAAAGGACACATGATATAATGATAGGGAGACTCAGAATTACCCAGATCATAACACTGATGGGGACTCGACATGCACTTTTTTGTAATTGTCGCAAAAATACCCGAAATTACCCGGCAGTCATCGTTACCCGCCAAGAACCCGCTTAAGGCCTAAATTACCCGAAATCGGGTAAAAATACCCGTGTCGGCAACGCTGATCCACAGAGCTGCCATCAGTGTTGCCACTGCCAGCGCCAGGGCGCTCTTTTCAAAAGTTACCATGGATTGTAAAAAGTAACCTTTTATTAAATAAAGTTACCTTTTCTATTTATCGTAGTAGCGAGGTACAATAAGTTGACAGATGTGTGTTGAGCATTATTAAGTGTGGAAATTAAATAGACAACAGCAATTTTATTAGAATATAATTTAGTTATGGTAACACTGTACTCTATGTGTCTACCACGAATATTATATTATATATGTATGTATTACATACATTACTGGACAGTAAACTACATATTTTATCAATACAAAATGGTACCTTAAGTCTATGTGTTAAGGTTTATTTTCATGTAATAGTGAAGTAAGCAGAAATCCAAAAGAAAGGGAGAGCCGAGAAGCGACTTGTGTGTCCTTGTCTAAAAAATTGCCAACGTAAAATAAAAACTTCTATAGTAGTTTTTAAATCAAAATTATATTGTTGTAAAATTCGTTATTACCGCACTTCTATAACACGATAATGTGAAATTCGTAATAGTGATGTAAGCCATTAATAAAAGTAGAACGTACTATTATGTTACGTATTCTTATTGCATTTATAAAATAATATTGGTGTAAATTTTAACCATTAAATGTCAACATTGATTTGTCATATTGACAACAATATTATGGCAGTTTATTGTAATTTTTTATGTTACTGATTTTTCAGTATACTTTATTATAAAATGGTGAATTTTTGTTGCGTACGTGGTTGTAAAAAATAATCATATCCTGGCTGTGGCTTATCTTTTCACAGGTAAAGTGTTTTCATATGGTTTTCATATTTACAAAGCACTGACACACTAGGGTGACCATGCGCTGTATGCACGAATGTATTTGGTTTGTTTATTGATATCCAAAAGATAACTATGAAAGACGGATCGGGAAAAAATAATTCCCAGGAATCCGACAAAGTCGTCTATCGCCTTTAGCGTGTATTTTGAAAAAAAAAACCATTAATTCATATCAAAGAAAAAGTAGATTATTCATATTTACGTTGAATTATGATAGAATTCTGAATATGCCCATGGTTGTACCACAGTCTTAGGAACTCTAAAGCGCAAACCACACAGAGCCGGTGCGGGTCAGGCCCGCATTGGGTGGAGCATGACGATTACAACATCTACTTCGACATCGAAGATGGCGGACGCGACTATTTAAATAAAACTAATACAGATATCGTTCTCGAGGTTCTCGGAGGTCCTGATTACGAATATAAGATTTACCAGGCCCCTCAGAAAGTATTGCGAAAAAAAGTTTTTATATATGGGAGACTGGCCAGTTATAATGTTTTTCGAAAATATGATTATTTATAAGTAAAAATAAGTAAGTTCCAATTTCAAAATTTCCCTCCACATTTTTTGCGAGTTAATTCAAAGTATTGTGTCTCACTGAAATATGGATCTGCGCCGGGAACATTTTAGAGCTATGATTTTATACGATTTCAAGTGTCGCCTGAAACCGGATGAATCGTACGATAGACTTCAAATGGCATTCATGGATGAAGGTCCTTCTAAGGCAACCGTGTATCGTTGGTATAACGAATTCAAGCGCGGTCGACCAACTTTGGGGGATGACGAAAGAAGTGGTCGCCCTTTGACGGCTGTTACCGAAGAAAACGTGCTAGCAGTGAAAAATTAAATCCAAGACAATAGGCGAATTACATATCAGGAGATTCAACACATATTGAAGATTGGATCGGGAAGCGTTCACGAGATTCTACACAGCCATCTTCGCGTGAGGAGGATAGTATCACGCTGGGTGCCGCACAACCTCACCGATGCTCAGAAGCAGGCCCGGGTGGAATGGTGCCGTGATATGCTTAACAAATTTGAAGCAGGCTCGTCTCGGCATGTTTACGACATCGTTACAGGTGATGAGTCCTGGATTTATCAATACGACCCAGAAACCAAGCGCCAGTCGACTGTTTGGGTGTTTCAAAATGAGCCAACGCCTACCAAAGTGAAGCGATCTAGAAGCGGGGGTAAGATTTTGATCGCTAGCTTTTTTAATTTGACTGGCCACTTGGTATCAATTCCCTTACGGGATCAAAGAAGCATTAATGCCGAATGGTATACTACCAAATGTTTGCCAGAAGTTTTCTCTGTTATAAGCAACAAGCGACCAAACACAGGGCTCCGCGGGCTACTGCTCCACCACGACAATGCACCTGCGCACACCGCACTCAAAACGAGGGACTTCCTGGACAGCACGCCAGTCAAACTCCTGGGTCACCCTCCTTACAGCCCTGATCTAGCACCGTGTGACTTCTTTTTATTCCCAAAAATAAAAAATCAGCTCAAAGGGATACAATTTTCGTCGCCGGAAGATGCGCTGGCTGCGTTCGAGCAGGCTGTAAACGAGGTGTCTGCGGCGGACTGGAAAAAGTGTTTTGAAAACTGGTTTAGGCGCATGAATCTTTGTATAGAGGCTGGTGGAAAGTACTTTGAAAAGATTTGATAAAAATATATGTACGTATAGAACAATTTTTTTTAGTTTCGCAAAACTTTCTGAGTGTCCCACGTATATTGAGATCTAAGAAGGCGGACGCGACTTTTAAAATGAAATCAATATGGGTATCGTTTTCGAGGTTTCCGGGGTGCTGATTATGAATATAGCATCAATTTCGAGATCCAAGATGGCGGACGTGACTTTTAAAATAAAATCAATAGGGTGTCGTTTTCGAAGTTTCCAGGGATGCTAATTACGAATATAACATCCATTTTGAAATCCAAGATGGCAGACGCAACTTTTTGAATAAAATCAACATGGGTATCATTTTCGACGTTTCCTGGGGTGCTGATTATGAATATAATATCTATTTTGAAATCCAAGATGGCAGACGTGACTTTTTAAATAAAATCAATATGGGTGTCGTTTTCGAGGTGTCTCGGGATGCTAATTAAATAATGGGACCAACCCCGAAATCGCGAAAAAACAACTATTCCTTTTGTCGATTAATGTGAACACAAATTTAGGGAACAGCTAATTACTGATGAGTACAATGACCCCTTAAGAGGTTTTGAGTTATTTCAATTACACGTTGTATAATATCTTTGCACACGTAGAATTAGCAAAGTTGGCAATGGTGTCGATTCTCTTGTTCATGAACTAAACTTATTTTAAACTATCGCTCTCTTTTACTGATAAGAGATAACAGGAAGGGATGGCAACAATTTAAGCGCTGTCAAATTAGTCGGAATTTAAATTTCCATACAAGTTTAGTCGTGATTTCGGAACGTGTCCACTAAAATACAATGAAATGTAACACGTAAACTAATTTGACAGTTCTAAAATTGTTGCCATCTCTTTCATGTATCTGCTATTAATAAAAGAGAGCGATAGTTGAGTTGTTAAAGTAGCGTGAACAAGAGAATTGACACCAATGACCCATGAAAGTAAAATTAATAAAACATCGACTTTGCCTACCGTAAACCAACAGGCCGTGTTGACAATGTCCATCCATACCTACTTCCTATTAATATTATAAATGCGAAAGTATGGATGTTAGTTTGTTCTTCCATAACACTGAAACGGCTGAACGGATTTGATATACTGATTCTACTCGGGGTAAGAAAAATATATAAATAATCAAAGCATATATTCTGCTTCATTATGAGTACAATGACCCCTCTTAGTTTTCGAAACGATAACATTAAGTTTGAGAAAATCCACGAATAAATAATATTTGGACACCCTAGTAGAAAGAAATGCAATAGTTTTATGGATCTCTCGCTGGGCTTGTTTTAAGTCACATAGTGCGTTATCCTACTATATAGATTCATGGTTTGCACTGACTAACGGCCAAAATTAATATCCAATCTATCCACGATTTGCCCTACTGGAGATGGAAATTTGACATATTTTGTATGGAGCTTATGTTAAATTCCTATCTCTAGTAGGGCAAATCGTGGATAGATTGGATATTAATTTTGGCCGTAAAAACTTAAGCTAGGAACATATTATAAGACGCGACTGTAAGTCGCGACCGTCGGTCGCGGCTGATGCTGTATCTGGTCAATGAAGTAACACCTATGTGTGCAAACTGTCAGGTATAAGTCGCGGATGTGTCCTTCACATAACCTTGAGCGCTCGGACGTCTGATGAAAATCTGGCTCGCCTGACGTTTCAATAAGTCGTGGACGCCTTAGCTGCATGCACACACTAAGAAGTGTACTAGCTGCATGTGCACAGTGATCGGTCGCGTCCGAGCGGCTGTCAGTCGCCAACTGCACTGCTTTGACGTATATTGTATGTTTTATACAGTATTTTGCTTTATTTTATTGTTAATGCATCTGACTAACGTACAAAAAGTTATTAAATAACCAGTCAGTACTTTATAATTTTCTTTTGACATAATAATAACATGTAGAAGCTGCTATCAATTCAATACGTAGTATCTCTATGTAGTCTGTGGTTCCGTGTAAGACGGAGAAATGTCCGAGTAAGGCGACCAAAGACAATATAGACGCGACTGAACACGCCGTCTGATGCTATCGTGCACACTAATAAGGCGCGACTGTCGGTCGCGACCGTAAGTCGTGACTTATAATTTGTTCCTAGCTTTATACATTGACATGTTTGTCTATAGATTTGTCACGGCTGACGTTCGCACTGATGCTTAATCATGTGTCAAAACTTGTATAAATCTCGTTTTTTGTGTTATCCAATGAGGTCGGTAAACATGTATGGCCGAAAGCAGATACTTTGAAGTGTATCGAAATTCGGAGCGAGAGCGCTTGGGAAGGCGTCGTCTCCTTCTGCGAGGATGTAATGCTCGCTAAGGGGGCGGCGGAGAGGATTCGAGAGGCGATAACCTCTCTTCCCATCCGCAGAAGACGACCTGGGCGTCGTACGCCGACCTCCAGCCACCCTAGGTGTGGGCCTGCGAGCGGCGGACTCGGGGTGCCCCACCGCCCGACCAGTCAAGGCCCGTGACGGTAGCGCGTTGTGTTCCGCGCGCGCCTGTTAAGAGGAGGGTGCGGCCGATGTGGGTGCCGCACGGGGTGAAGGGGCTCGCCTGTTAGTGGCGAGCCGGGAGCCGGGGATGGTTGGGCGAATACGGGAGTATTTCGCACGCCCCCGGCCAAGGGTCGGTAGAGGAACACCGTGGTGGTTTTTAGTCGGTAAGAGTCCGACACTGGCTCCGCCTTCCCCAGGCGGAGTGCTTCCATGAGGATTTTTCCCCACGAAAAAAAAAGGTATGTCCAGCAGTGGACGTCTTTCGGGTGAAATGATGATGATGATGATGATAAACACAGTTTGTTATCAATTTAATAAAAAAACATCTAAAAAACTACGTTAATAAT
Source organism: Asteroscopus sphinx (assembly GCA_949699075.1). NCBI lineage: Eukaryota > Metazoa > Arthropoda > Insecta > Lepidoptera > Noctuidae > Asteroscopus > Asteroscopus sphinx. The sequence continues at coordinate 24,003,191 of OX453013.1, forward strand.
ACCTTGCATCAAATACGTCGTAGGTGTAGGTATACAATAGTATTCTTCTGCATAAACCTAGGTGTGTGTTTTTTCTGCTAATCGGAGTCAATTTGAACTGACTTCGACTTTTCAAGATGCGACCGTACCGATAACAGACCACCTTGAGCATCTTGGCGTATTGCTAACATCTGCCCTCAACTTTGGCTCTTACATCGAGTCCAAGGCTAAGTTTACTGCAAAACAGTTAGGCATCCGCTCTATGGTGAGACGGTACTTCACTCCGGAAGAGTTGCTCAATTTGTACCAAGCCCAAGTTCGGTTGTGTATGGAGTACTGCTGTAATCATTGGGATGGTTCAGCAAAATACCAGCTTGAGGCACTCGAGTCGATAGAGACGTGCGAAGAGCACAGAATATCTAATAGTACTAACCCAAGAGGCTCGTTGGTAACGATGCGCAGGTCGGTGCTAAACTATAAAGCCTTGAATATTAACGCAGAATTGCTGGCTTATTGGACTTCTATCAGATGCATTTTGGTGAGTATGCCTTGGAATTGCATAACTTAATTCCCCTAGCCCATTTCATCATCGGACGAACAGACGGTAGTACGCCACCCTTATATCTACGGTTGATGTCCCACCCTTACGCACGAAGCATTTTTCTAACACTTTTACTATGCGTACCACTAAGGAGTAGAATTCATTGTCTCCCTTGTCTGTTTCCCGTGTAGTCTGGTAGTCTTTAAGTCACGAATGAAAAGGTTTTTGTTAAGCAAGCGTGCAGCATCGTCGACGGAATGATCACTTAACATTAGGTGAGGTTCCTGTAGTCTAGGCGACAAGTGAGATTCTGATGGAATATTCTTGTCGACATTTGGGTTTATAGGTAAATAATATCTTAGAGTGAATACTCTTCTAAAAGCGGTTTCAGTTGTACAACACGACGCTTTGGAATTTTATCGCAGTACTTATTGATGAAATCCCAATGGCGAATCAATTCTCCCATCGATCAGAAAGAGATGTAAATCAAAAGTTCAAGAACCTGTCTTGAGTCTTGTTAATAAAACCACTTAAAAGAAAAAACCGGCCAAGAGGATGTCGGGCCATGCTCAGTATTATAGGGTTCCTTAAGTAGGTCTAATTACAAACGAATCAAATCGAATAATTATCATTGCTATTTTAGTTTTTGCAAACAGCGCCACCTAGCGCTAAATTTATGAAGCTAAATTTAAGAAGTTTATAGTTTATTTATTTGACCAAAAAATAAAGTAACAGTATATACCTTATAATCTATACAAACATTGTACACTGTAATTTTATATACTAGACAATAAGGTTAACGATGACAACCGTACTAGTATAAACTGTATGACGGCTGTCAGCATCATCCAGAAGCGTTGTACAATTTACATTTAACAGGCAACTTGACAGGTATACTTAAATAAGGAGCAGATACTGTGTGCGCGCGTACGATAGTGTCATGTATTGGTGTAACAGTTTAATGAATGTGAGGGTGTGTGATGTTATTGAACTGGTGTGATTATTAAATGTATGTGTGGATGTGAGATGATGTAGTGTATTGGGGGGTGTGTGTGTGTGTGTTTGTGCCATTATTTTATAAGGTCTTCGGTTTCCTCGTATGATAAGTTTTGGAGCCATGCTTTAAGCGTTTCTTTACATTTATATGAAGGCAGTGGATAGATATTGGTGAGTTTATTAATTCTATTGTAAATGAATGAATGAAAAGAAGTGTGTTTCTTTTTGTGATTTTATTAAATAGATAGTAACTAAAGGAGCATTATTTGCTACGATCATTTTTCTCTAAGGTCAATGACCTATGAATTAGGACGTCTTAAGTATTTTTCAGTTTTCTCACTATTGCTCAAAAATTTATAATCCCATTATTTTATTTATTTTTATTTTTTATTTTTTATTCTTCAGGACAACAAACAATTGCGCAATAATGCATACTCGAAATAATTTTAAAAGAGAGTTTTTATAAAGGTCTATCAATGTTGAAGACTATAAGTTTCTACGTTGCATAGTTTAGAAATGGCAGGGGGGGGGACACATTGCAAGCCACTTTGGCGAATTGTATTTCGCAGATGGTATACCTGATAAAAAAGTTGTGTATGAAACATTACCTTAATTTTAGTAGACCTATTCAACGATACACCACACGAGGGGGTGCAGCGAAAAAAATATTTTTATCCCCATTTCACATGTATGGGCGCCACCCCTAAAATACGTAATCAAGATTTTTTATTCTTTTAAAATTGAGATCTATATCTATTCCATTTTTTGTCAAAATTTCATTTACTTATGTTTATAACTGTAGAAGTTATTAAGCGGTAAAGGATTAGGACAGACGGACAGACGGACGGACATGACGAAACTATAAGGGTTCCTTGTAGGACTACGGAACCCTAAAAAACCTATTAACCCCTTTGACAAGATAATTAACCCCACAAATATTATTTATTTATTTATTTATTATTTATTAAAGCCATTTATTCAGACCAAGGTAAGTTTACAATATTAATACTCTTGCATGCATAAAAAATTTGTTACATTTTACATATATATTTTGTTTACATTAATTATTGTTTATTAATTTATCAATTATTAATTATTTCTTAGACACCGACTGCTTTGGTCGCTTTGGTCTGTGTGCCGTTTGGCAAAGGCCTCCTCCATTTCCTTCCATTTCTCTCTGTTACTAGCTACTCTCGTCCATAATTTGCCGCCTATTTCTTTGAACTCGTCGCTCCAGCGTTTTTTCTGCCTTCCTCTGGATCTCTTGCCGTTTCTCGGGTACCAGACTGTGACTCTCTTACTCCATTTGTCTGGGCCTCTATGGATATGACCAGTCCATCTCCACTTTAATTTTCTGCTTTTCAGTGTTACATCTGTTACCTTTGTTTTCATTCGTATATCAGTGTTCCTTTTTCGGTCTTTCCTTTTCACTCCTAGCATACTTCTTTCCATGGAACCACAGACCAAGTAAAGATGCTACGCGTCATGGAACGTTGACAAACCGCTATTTTGGTAGCTTGCGAATGTCTATGAGCCCAAGTCTGGCATCCATATATGAGTACTGGTAGCACGCACGAGTCAAATAGTTTCTATAGCGTTACCTTCACACGTTTATTACTTCAAATAATACATATGAGGCACACATGAACAAGAAACGAAACAATCACACAATTCTACAAGAACTACAGCTACAGGCGTCAGCGCCGGAATTCTGCCACCGCGCAACGCGACCATCCCGTAGCTCATCTCGTGGCTCACTGCCGCCACCTCACACTCTAGCGGGCGGCCAGGCAACTGTCATGGGGTTGCCTACACCCGAGTCCCATACTGCCACACGCTATACACTCCCCCTCGAGTTCCTGAGAACGTCCCCGCTCATGAACTCGCATAAAGGAACAAACAGGACAAACGTGCTTCCGAGGACGTCCTCTCTGACGCTTAGGAACCACGGGACGAGGAGGCGAACTATCCCGGTTATAAAATCGCGTAAGTTCTGACACATGAAACTTACCTAAAACACTATCCGGGCTATCTAAATTCGCGATAAAGTATGCTGTAGGGCTAGCTCTTTTCGCAATCACATAAGGACCGTCTCTTTTCGGAACAAACTTAGCTGAAATGTTCTTTGCAGCATTGCTAAGCACATGCGACTTTAAGAGTACCTGATCTCCTACCTCGAAGACTTCAGCAGGCTTTTTAGACTTATCAGCACACTCCTTGCGGCGATCCTGCTGAGCTTCTACTCTTTCCCTTACAGCAATAAAAGAGTTAACAAAATCTTTCAAATAGGGCGTGATTTGGGGAACAAAATTGTCCTTATTAAGAATCGACCTGATGTCATGTTGCACGTCGAGTGGCGAACGAAGCTCCCTAGCGAACGTAAGGTAAGCTGGAGACATACCAGTAGTCTGACACACTGCCGAATTCATGGCAAACCTTATCGCAGGAATATGCTGCGGCCACGACGAATGTTCGGCGTCGACTAAACGTGACAACTGAAACTTCAAATCTCTATTTTTACGCTCAGCTGGATTAGCTGAGGGATGGTACAAAGGTAACAACTCTTGACCTATACCTAACACAAACATACACTGCTGCATAACAGCGGAAACAAATTGAACGCCATTGTCTGATACAATGCGTCGAGGAAGTCCATAACGAAGAAAATATTCCTCTATCAACGTACGAGCGCACGCCTCTGAAGTTGCCTCCTTCAAAGCATAAAGCTCAGTCCAGCGAGTCGCAGTGTCCTCTACCAACAATATCCATCGTTCTCCGTTCTTTCCTGTAGGAAGCGGACCAAACAAATCTATGGCTAACACTTCTCCCCTTTGGTTTAGAACAGGAGTCTGTAAGAGACCTGACGGCTTCGTATTTGACGACTTATAACGTTGACAGGTGGCGCAGGTCTTGACATAATCTGTTATGACCCTACGCATACCTGGGAAATAAAACCCTTGAGCGACTCTATTGTACGTTCTGTCTACTCCGTGATGACCAGCTATATCGGAGTCATGACATTCCTTTAAAATTTCAAGGCGTAAAGAAGCCGGGACCACTAGTTGCGGCTCTTCACTGTCTACATCAGGATTGTACCTGTACAAAACGCCTTGTTGCATGAAATAACCTCTTTCAGACCAACGCTTAACACCTATAGACTCGGCATCAGATGTATCCTCTAGATCACTAACAATTTTCTTTAGTTCCAGGTCATCGAGCTGCGCGCGCCGGAGATCTGTCGGACTCCTAGCAGGTAAGTCTACGACGACAGAGCAAACTCCACACTGATCCTTGTCTTCTTCTTTACAGGTTGGACGACTAAGCGTGTCTGCAATAACATTAACCTCGGAAATAAAAAGCGCCGGAGAGCCCCACGCGGACTCGCACTCCACAACACTATTGTCTGCTAGCATCTTATCGAGCTTTGCCCGCATGACCTTCTTCACAGGCGTCAACCTATACGGCGGAACAGAAACAGGGGCGTGATCGCCGGTATCAATAATATGCTCAGCGAAAGTATTCGCGTCTCCCCCTGGCTCAAAGATATCTTCGTGCTCTACTGGGAGATTGGCAAGAACCTCACGTTGTTTGCCACTAACAGAAGTCGCCTCGTCATCCCGTAGCAGCTCTAAAGCAGTACACGAAAACACAGATGACACTCTCTCAAACTGCATCTTGAACTTTTTCTTAGTGTTCTCAGCAAAGTGCCAACTGCTATTCCCAAAATCAAAAACAAGATTAAATATGGTAAGAATGTCTATACCTAACAAGCTTTCGTTATTATTAGACTCAGGAAAAATTAGAAATTTTACCATTCTAGTTTTATGTTGGAGCGTCACTTGTACCTCCGTAGTTAATACATTCATCTCCCTACTTACACCATCCGCCAACCTAACAATTTGCGTCGACGGCGATAACGGGTGTCCTAACCTTAGTAGGAGAGCGTAGAGCGTGTGACCGGCAATACAGCTTTTAGCTGCTGAATCCACGAGCGCAGTGCCACAATTCTCTAGAATACTTATATTTAACACGGGGCGACAAAAAGGTGCATTATCGTTAACTTCATCGACATACTCACAACTATTGCAATAACAATTACAATCCTTAAAACTAGACACACATTTATCAACATTACGAACAATTTTATCATCAACAAAACAATTACATAAACCCCCTACGGCACGCGTAGGGTTACCTCGGTCCAACACTTGCATTGACGGGTTAACCGGCGACTGCGCGGCGCCAGCGGAGGCCGAGCCGGCCGGGCGACGGCGCCGTCGCCTGCACGGTCGCGCAGACTTCGCGCGGGAATCGCGCAGCGATGCGGCCGCTTCATCACAACAGCTGACGGACGTAGACGTACCTAACGCCCCGTCATGCGACGTGTGGTCGACGGAATAAAACGATTGGTGACCCGGCGAACAGTTTTTACATTTTGACTTGATAACGTTCGCGGCACCGCAACCGTAACACTTTATTTCACTTTTCAACTTCGCTACTTGTTTCTTCCCTTTAACAGCTGCGTCGACTGCTGTCTCTGCGGACGCGGGGGCTGCGACGGCGGCGCTCGGCGCGGCGTTATCCGTAGGTACTTTTCGTGACGACGACGACGACCCTGACGACGACGACGACCCTGACGACGATGCCGCGCGGGTACTTGTTTGCGCCTGCGGTTTCGCTTGAGACGTACTGCTTTCCTGCCCTTTTCTACTTTCCTTCAGGGAATCTTCAATCGTGCGACATTTACGAAGTAGTTCGTCGAAATTATTGACGCTCTCTCTACTTATACGTTTTCTTATTCGCGAACTCAGGAGACCGAACGTCATGTCGAGTTGTACTTTTTCCGATAAATCCTCTTTCGGTAATTTTGCCAACAGAGCTCGTACCTTGGCAATGAAGAGATCCGTATGCTCTTCCTCCTGGTTAAACGTGAATAGCTTTCTGTAAAGTCGATGTGGCGGGTCATGCTCACCGAAGGCACCTTTTATACGCGTGAGCGCCTCCGTCCACGTACTAGTCGAGCGCTTGACCCCTTGCCACCACACCGCAGCAGGCCCCTCCAGCAACATCGAAAAACCACGGAGAGCATTCTCATCGGTAACATTAACGCAATCCTTGTAAGTAACAATCGCATCTATAAAGTTTTCCAATGACTCATCCGCGCGACCGCCATAACGTGTCGTGCATTTTGCGAAATTCCCATTCGCGGCGAATGCGAAGCCCGATCCTTGGACCTCCGAGACGTTCCCTTGCGGCGTCGATGATCGCACCTTGCGAATTAATTGCTGGCAAAACTCATTCTGGGTTTGCTGAATAGTGTTAATAAAGCTTGCGAGAGTTTCTTGTGACATTGTAATATTCGAGGCGGCGGCCCCGCCGCCATCATTGTTCGTTTCTTCTGCGGACCGTGTTCGCGGCATTTTCGATGAGATAGACACACGCTACTTCTAGAAAACTGACGGAACACCACACTGGGTTCGACAACAGTCCCCAATAGGCACAGTGACAATTTCACGATACACGGCAAAAAATTTCACTCGAAGTTAATACCTACACACGTTGGGCAGCCACTTATAGCGTTACCTTCACACGTTTATTACTCCAAATAATACATATGAGGCACACATGAACAAGAAACGAAAAAATCACACAATTCTACAAGAACTACAGCTACAGGCGCACAGTCTGTTATTTTGCCTTAGTTGCGGCCATGTCCATTTTATGTTTTTATTCGATAGCTATAGTAACGATAAAGGTTTGGCAGAAATACCTATAGTGTTTTTTTTTATAATTATAAAGTTATTAAGGTTTCATTGAAAAGTGAGAAAAACAAAATTAATTTTTATTTTCGAAAATTGTTGTAATACATATTTAGTTAGTCCTTTAAATAAAGTAACAGCATAATATATATTTAGATAAAAAAATGGGGCATCGTACCTTTGATATATTAGGAGATTTTTTACTTTTACCGATTAACACAAAACATTTTTTTTTCATGTTTTCTTATCACGGTCGCATCTTATTTTCATTTAAATATATGCGTAATGTTATTGTCAATAATACACTAAAATATGACATGCGTCAATAGCAGGAATACGAAGATAGAGAGTTTCTAAATATTTTTGAAATTTCTATGGAAATAGGGTTGTCGCAATTGAATAAATAAAAAAATAAAATACAAGTGCCAGATATTTCCCAAGTATTTAACTAAAAAAAAAAAAAAAAAAACATAACATAACATCACGCCTGTATTTCCCCGAAGGGGTAGGCAGAGGTGTGTAGTGTGTTAGTATTTAACTAACTTTGAGTAAACTCTTTCTCGTGTCTTTCTGTGTCTCTTTCTGGGTTTCTGTTGTCTGAAAACAATTACTATAATGTTCTCAATGCTCTAAGACTACAACGATACGTGACGCTAACCTAGCAGTCATCATCGGAGTTTGTCAAAACTTCTTGTGATGATAATACGAGTATATTATCATCAGAAGCGTCTGTTACCAATTCAGTATTAGGAATATCAGCAAAACTTTGCGGTAATGGATCATGGGTAATAATACACGCACACCGTAATTGTGAGCTGGTATTTGTGATGACATTAAAGACTTTTCCGTCAATTATGGTGAGGTATAATTTTGGATCTCCGACAACGACATATCCAGCAAAAATTTCCGAATAAATTAGTGAAAGATTTTCAATTTCTTCTTCTACCCAGTTCCTTTCTTCCAGAATCAGATCTTTTGATTCTGATCTGTATTGTATTTTTATTGGTTGGCAAAATCTAAAAGATTGTGGATTTGGGTTTGACCATAAGACAAAACCATCAAGACTTTTTATGCGCAACGGAATGTAGGTAGTAGCAAAGAGGCAGTGTTCGTCATCAATTTTATCAGAAAACGTTTGCTTATATGTTGACTGTCCTGTGCTACCATCAAAACCCCATGAACCCTCAAAAACGCAGTGAAGTGTATCTAACTGTTTTTGATTGCAATATTCCGAAACCCTTTGGTCGCAAGAGTCAATGATTCGTCGAAACGTGTGCATAAGTAAATCATTTAAAGGTACTTTGGCTTCTCGTTCTGATATTTCAATTTCAACATCAAGATAACAATGTTTTTTAGCTTTTTGTATCTTATAATAGGCAGGGTAAATATTAAATCATCGAGATTTGGCACCTTGTTGCATGTAGATATAGTCCTCCACTGATAGTTTTATATCAATCATTAAACAAAGAGCTTCATCAGGAGAATAGGGTTTGGGTTCCGATTTTGACTTTATGGTTCCTGCGATTTTTTTAGGCCGAGTTGGACTTTTCAAGCATTCCTTTATTATAAACTCAAACTCCTGAGTAGAACTTTTATTTAGTTTTTCGCCGGTTTCGTCTGTTACTATTCTCGACATAACTTTAATTAGTTTTGAATGAGGTTCTCCGTCAAGCGATTCCTAAAGATCTTTACGTGCACGGCGCTTTTGGCGATCACTTAAATTTTCATAAAATGTAGATGTGGAACTGGATGAAGCATCAAAATTAGTTTCAGGTTTCGGATCTATTGAAGGTTAGTCAAAGCTACTAGTTCCCGAAGTCGAAGGATTACTTTGTAATAAATGTGTATTTGATGTGAAACTGGAATGAGCGCCAAAAGAAGTTTCAGGTATCGGGTCTTCCAAGTTCTTGGGGTCTTAAAGTTTTTTGTAAGGCATAGCTACTACTTCTCGAAGTTGAAGGATTATTTTGTAATAAAAAATGTGCCTCATCCAATTCTATAATATTTTGTTGTGGTAAAGGACTTTCCTCGATATTCACTTTTGGTATTTCAATATCAAAAATAGTGGAAAGCCAGTGTTTGTTTTTATTACAAAATCGTTTGAAATTCCGTTTACTACTGCAATATAAAGTTCCACATTTACTTAAAAAATTTGAAAGATTGTAATTAAATTCATTGTTTTGGCTATCGATATTGTTCGGAATTCCATTTGGATATAAAGCGTTTAACACGATTAGGCATCGTTCCTCTGAATTGAGATCCAAAGGTCTTTTATGAACCCCGTGCAAATGTGCCTTATCTACCAAAATTTTATAAATTCCCAATTTCGTGAGTGATTTCTTCAGATCCGTGTTCGTGCTTTCGTTGTTAGTCGTTGGAGTTGCCACTCGCTGACCAGCATGAGGGTTGGCGCCCTCATGCCCCCCTTGCATTAAGTCCTCTGGTCGGGGCCCAGAAGGACATCCCCCAGCAGGACGGGTCAGTACCTGCTGAGGCAAAGCAGTGCCATGGGTCTTTGACGGCTCCATGACACCTCACCCCCGCTTCTCCAGATATTATGTATGGAAATTGGGTTTTGACATTCTATCTAACGAGGGCGGACCCCTTCCCAATTCCACATAATATCCTTCATCGAAGATTCATTTTGATGTAAGTGCATGCACTTACAAAACAAAAAAGAATAATAAACAAGATTTGTTACATGATTTGTTAGTTACAGGTGAATCTAATAAAATCGTGTTTGTGAAAACATGATTAGACCAAGGATAATGCTTCAGAAATAGTAATAGGAAATTATAATAATTGAAGAAGCAAATTTATTCCGAGCGAAATTGGTCGTTTGTTAAAGGCGCCTACATTAGTTGACAACCCTAAATTAAAACTTTAAAAATGAATATCTCCGAGTTCCTGTGTTCGTTGCTTCTTATTTTTTTTGTGGTTATACTTAGTAGTGTACTAAACATTTACACACAAAAATAAAATGCGACCATGTTAAGAATGACCATAAATAAAATTATTATGAAATCATGGAAAAAATAAAATTGACGCCTAGGAGAACGCATTTTTTTATGATAAAATAGATGTAATGATGCATTAAGTTAATGGCTAGCGTGCCATGAAACATTTATTGTAAAATGTTCATTATGAAAGCCTAAAACACGTTTCTATGGTTTCTATGGATTTTTCTCGATTTTCGAAATATTTTGAAAACTATGACACTTAAAACCACGGGGGTTTTAATAGAAGTTTTGTTTGGTTATTATCTTTCTAAAAGCCTCAAAAAATAAGGATGGCCGCAACTAAGGCAAAATAACAGACTGTGAGGCGTGAGCGCCGGAATTCTGCCACCGCGCAACGCGACCATCCCGTAGCTCATCTCGTGGCTCACTGCCGCCACCTCACACTCTAGCGGGCGGCCAGGCAACTGTCATGGGGTTGCCTACACCCGAGTCCCATACTGCCACACGCTATATTTCCCTTTTAGCTTGATGCTAAAATCAGGATTCTTCATAATTTCTTGTAAAGACCAATATCTGTTCCACGAGCTTGCTACTCGTCGGTCTAAATACACACAAATATTACCAATATTTAAATAAAACTTTCTAAAATCAGGGGGCCTAGTACGAGTTTGACACATACGAATACTTTCATAGTTTTCGTCGACTTTCATTCATAAATCAGTAGTTCCTCCTTGTATCCGCCAGGGGCGCTACTGATTTATGAATGAAAGTCGACGAAAACTATTAAAGTATTCGTAAGTGTCAAACTCGTACTAGGCCCCCAGTTCGCTTATTTAGTCTTTAGGAGAGAACCAGAGACATGACATTTGACATAGAAATAGGGCGGGTCTATTTCTATGACGTATCAGCACTCCTCACGAGACTAGCGCGCAAAATTTAAATTTGTTGTTTTGAAAATCTTAGATTATGCACAAACCGTAATAGATATTTGCAAAATTATACTCACAGATGATAGTAACATTTTCCATGTTTACGAGAGATGGCAAGCATGTGAAGGACATTGAAAGGAGAGTGAGTGCTGGTAATCAGGTGAATGGGGCACTACACACCTTCATGAACAGCCGCAAAGTGTCGGAAAAGGCACGGCTGGCTGTTCATGGGGGAGTGTTAGTGCCTACACTTATGTATGGTAGTGAAAGTTGGGTATGGCAGAAGAAACATGAAAGCAGAATAAATGAAGTAGAAATGAGAGCTTTGAGAAGTATGTGTGGTGTAACTTTGAGAGATAAAGTAAGGAATAACATGATAAGGGAGCGTTGTGGAGTGAAAGAAGATGTAGTGACAAAGATTGAGAAAGGTATGTTAAGATGGTTTGGACATATAGAGAGGATGGACGAGAGGAGATTGACGAAACAAGTATACGAAGCGAGTGTGGATGGAAGAGTTGGAAGGGGACGACCTCGGCGAACGTATCGCGATCAAATCGCGGATGTTCTCAAAAAATGCCAGGTTAAGAGTTCTCTAAGCCGACGAGCATGCATGACGAGGTTAATGGACGTAGATGAAGCGAAAGAGGTGTGTCAGGATCGTAGCAGGTGGAAATCCATAGTCTCTGCCTACCCCAATAGGAAACAGGCGTGATAATATGTATATGTATGTACTCACAGATGTAAGGTAATGCCATCTTTTATCAAATTTGAAGTTTTGGACTTATTTTTGCAGGTAAATACCGCACAATTTAGACATTTTCGGGAGCTCTGTTCGCACTGACATTTCTATAATTTATGAGTCAAGATGGCGTTCAACTGGTTTTTATCATGGTATAATAACACCAGGTAGTCTCTTCCCGTGACAGCTAGGTCACGTGATTGCCTCCGTACTACGTCATCGGCCGTGGAGCCAATAACGGGCTGTTAGCGTGACACTTGTCAGTTTGATGTGCTGCCACTTTGTGAAAATAAATTACCCGAGCAAAATGCATTTTTTCATTTACTTTCTTCTATAAAGAATCACTTTTTGACTAGTAATTTAATATAGTTTCCTTTATTAACTAATTAGATGAATAACTGTTAGTAGCAATATAAAATATTATTTGTAAACTATGTGATGGCTAAAAGCCTTGGGTCCATATACTTACTTGTCACTTTGACATGACAGTGACACTTCTGTTCCTCCCGCCTTTTGTTGGCGTCCGTCTGGGGTACGATTTGTTGGGCCTTCCAAAAAGGGACTTACAATCCTCATGGCAAGTACAGTGGAATAACACTAGTAAAGGGGTTGGCGGGAAAATTCGTAAAGATCGTGTTGTTGATATTTTATTATTTTCCAAAATTTGTGTTTCTTCGAGTGTTAATGTGTAATAATGGTGGATTATTAAATGTTAAGTGCTCGTTAACGTGTACAAGTGTGGATAAATGGTACAAAGTTGAAAAACATGACTTTCGTATGATCTCATCAACCTCTCAGAAACCTAGTAAAGTTTCCATCACTTTACTAGGATACAAGTATAATATGTTCAATGATTACGACTGAAGGACAAGTATCCATGGTCATGAATAAATAAATAAAAAAAAAAAAAAAAAAACACTAGTAAAAAGAAAGGTGGTTATTATTACGCGATACAACCCAGCGTAGATCCTAAGCCTTGGTTTGCCCAGTATAAAAAGACATCAAAGAAGGTTATATCAGTTCTTTGCAGGCTTCGTATTGGCCACTGTTGTTCCCCCGTTTTCCTACATAAAATTCGTGTACGGGATTCGTCTCTCTGTGAGTGTGGGATGGACGAAGGTACTTTGGATCACATCTTCTTTAACTGTTCCAATAATAATCCTTTACTGGATTTATATAGTTTTCTTCCAAAACTTAAAATTCCTATGCCAATAAACTTCCCTTCTCTTCTAACTTATCCCTCTCCAAGGCTCTTTAGAGCTTTGATGTTTTTTATCCGTAGCAATGACATCAGATTGTGACACTTTTTGTTTATGGGGTTGTGGTATATGTGTATTTTAAATGTTTTTAATACTATTTATTTTATTGTATGTATGTATATTTATGTTTTGTGTTTGTTTCAGTGTTCTAACAATGGTAGCAAGTTCTACATCGAGTTCAATTGTCAATCAAAAGATACATAAATTTTCCCATTTTTTTTATTTTTATTCTTGTAACACACGCTTCTCCAAAACTCTTGACATTGGCAGAATTGTCGACAACGGCATTGCTTGCCATACGAAAAAATAGAATAGAATAGTACTCTCACAGAGTACATTATATAGCTAGTACTCTGTAATTGTGTTCCTATAAAACTGTCTTGCAACCAATCTATTATAATTCCACTTAACATTAATAAAACCAAACTCTGCTTAGTAAATTACAGTGTTTTATTAAGATTACAATAGGTTATGGGCCCAGAACCGCTCAGACCCGCCTATTTGTATAGATTGACTTGGATGCAGACAGGTTGTTAAAACCCAGAGATCATGGATCTTCAAGGCGCTGCTGCTGCTGGGGTAACAGTTACCGGAATCACTGTTGTGAAACTGACCGGTGCCGAAAATTGGTCGTTGTGGAAGTTCCAGACCAAGATACTGTTAAATGGTTTAGGTCTCTTCGGAGTCGTGAACGGAACCGTAACAAAACAGGATACCAACCTAAAACCAAATGAATGGGAGCAAATGGATGCGAAAGCTCAAACACACATTGTCTCACGAGTCACTGAGAAGGTGATGCAACACTTGTTGTCGTGTGGTACTGCTGCTTCAATGTGGAGTAAATTATCAGGTATTTATGAACTAAAAAGTTCGACGAGCATTCATCTAGTGCAAGAAAGGTTTATGAAGTACAAATATGAAGAAGGAGGTATGGCTAACTTGTTTAGTAAAATAGAGCACATGGCAAACCAGTTAAAACAGTTAGGTGAATCAGTATCGGATAAGATGATCATCACTAAAGTGCTCATGACATTACCAGCACAATACAAACATTTTGTGTCTGCGTGGGAAAGCGTTCCGCAGGAGTCGCAAACACTTAATGATCTGCAGGCAAGATTACTCATCGAAGAAGAGCGTATGCAGGAATGTGAGGAGCCTGTGGCTTTAACAGTTAAGAAAACTATTAAATGTTTTAATTGTGGGAAAATTGGTCACATGAAGAACCAGTGCAATTTTAGTAAAACCTGTTCATATTGTAAAAAGGTAGGACATACTATAGATAAATGTTATTTTAAAAAGAATAAGGAAAATAGTGTAAGTAAAGGAAACAGTTCAAAAGAAAAACAAAGTAATGCTTACATATCAAGTGCATTTATTGGACACAATTTAAGCTGTGACGAATGGTTAGTGGACAGTGGTGCCAGTGACCATATGACTCACAGTAAGTTTTATTTCTCTAGTTTTTCTGAAACCAATTGTGATAGATTTGTTATAGTTGGGGATGGGAGAAAATTAAAAGTTGAAGGTATGGGACAAATAGTTTTAAAAGCTTATGATGGGCATAAGTATGTAGAGTCTACATTAAATTGTGTGTTATATGTTCCAGAACTTAAAGTTAACTTGTTTTCAGTCACAAAAGCTGTAAGTAATGGTTATATGTTCAATATTAAAGGTAACAAATGTGAATTTATTAAAAACAATGTTGTATGTTCTATTGGTAAATGTGTTGATAAATTCTATGTGATGCAGTTTGCATTTAGTTCATGTAATGTTAATGTTGTAACTACCCAAGTTAAAAGTACTATACAGGACTGGCATGAAAGGCTAGCTCATCAAAATTTTGAATACTGTCGTTCAGTGTTAAAAAATAATAATATAGAATATATTGATTCTAGTGATTCTTGTATTGCATGTATAGAAGGGAAATGTCATCGCTTACCTTTTCCTCATAGTTTTACAAAAACAAGTATGTGTTGTGAGATCTTACATGCTGATGTGTGCGGACCAATGGAAGTGCCATCTGTTGGTGGTTTAAAGATGATTTCTCTAAGTATAGGAAAGTTTACTTTTTAAAACATAAGTCTGAAATACTGGGTAATATTAAAGATTTTATAAATTATGCTGAAGTTGAAACGGGTAATAAAGTAAAAATCTTAAGAACAGACAATGGGACAGAATTTTTAAATAAAACATTAGAGTCATTTTTAAATAATAAAGGTATACAGCATCAAACTACAGTTGTCTATACGCCGGAACAAAACGGAAAGGTAGAAAGAGAGATGCGAACAATAATAGAAGCTGCAAGGACTATGTTGATTCAGTCTAATTTAGGTAAAAAGCTATGGGCAGAAGCTGTCAATATGGCTGTGTATATTTTAAACAGAAGTTATATGAAAAATAAAAATACTGATAAAACACCATATGAATGTTGGTCAGGTAGGACTTTTGATATAAATAATTTACATAAATTTGGTAGTCCAGTATTTAGTCACATACCAAAAGAGAAAAGGAGAAAATTAGATTCTAAAGGAAAGAAGGGATACTTAGTTGGATATGGAGAAGTTACTAAGGGATATAGAATTTATTATAAGGAAGAAAATAAAGTAGAGATTAAGAGAGATGTAGTTTTTATAAAAGTTAGTGATAGTACATATAAAATACCTAATTGGGAAATTACAGAAAATGTAGAAGGCATAGTAGAAGAAAATAGTTTAAATACAGAAAATTCTATGAGAGAAAATAATAATGATGTTGATGCGACATCATAGGACATACAGGACGGAAATAGTATGGATAGTATAATCCAGAGTGAAACACAAGTTATTAATGAAACGTCAAGTCAAAATGTAAATAATAGTGCAAGCGTTGAGTTGTCAAATAATGAATCTGAAGAAGAGTTAGATAACACAAATACTGAAGTTCAAACTCAGGAAGAACAAACTAGAAAATTAAGACCAAGAAACCAGATTAGACCGCCAGATTGGCAGAAAGATTATAGTACAGATTATACATGTTTATTAAGTTTTATAGAAGATAATCCTAAAACATATAAAGAAGCTATGGAAAGTACTGATAAATTAAATTGGAAAAGAGCTATGGAAGAAGAGATAAATAGTTTAAATAAAAATAATACCTGGGAGTTAGTGCGAAAACCAGTAAATTGTAAAGTTATTGAAAGTAAATGGGTATATAAAAGAAAACTTGATGAACAAGGTAATATTACTAGTTACAAGGCTAGGCTCGTGGCTAGGGGCTTTCAACAAACAGATTTTCTTGATGATGATTTGTTTGCACCAGTTGCTAAACTTCCATCAGTTCGTACTCTATTGGCAATTTGTAATCAAAAAGGTATGTTAGTACATCAAATGGATGTTAAAAGTGCTTTTCTTCATGGTGAAATAAAAGATGTGGTATATTTGTCATTACCAGAGGGATATACTAATGATAGTGATATGGTATGTAAACTTAAAAAATCATTGTATGGTCTCAAAAGTTCACCCAAAAACTGGAATGATAAGTTTAACTCGGTCATGTTGTCTGAAGGTTTCAAACAATGTAAAACTGATTATGGTCTATATGTAAAACAATGTAATGGACAGTTTGTTTATCTATTGTTGTATGTAAATGATTTATTACTGGCAGGGACGGATATAGATTGTGTAAACAAAACTAAAGAGTTGTTAAAAAAAAACTTTGCCTGGAATTAAATTTGTTAAGTTGAGAAAATACATAAAATTAGAATAACTGTTGTTATGTATAAATTGTAAAAGTTTGATAATAAATAGACTTATATAGAAATAGAGTTAATATGTTAAAATGTTAAAGTGTATATGTAAGGAAAATAATATTTTTATATTGAGGGACGGTGTTAGTAGCAATATAAAATATTATTTGTAAACTATGTGATGGCTAAAAGCCTTGGGTCCATATACTTACTTGTCACTTTGACATGACAGTGACACTTCTGTTCCTCCCGCCTTTTGTTGGCGTCCGTCTGTACTCTGTAATTGTGTTCCTATAAAACTGTCTTGCAACCAATCTATTATAATTCCACTTAACATTAATAAAACCAAACTCTGCTTAGTAAATTACAGTGTTTTATTAAGATTACAATAATAACACGAGATAACAAATAGGCTAGTTAGGAATTTATTTTATATTCATTAAGAACAAAAATCTCCTTAAGTATATAGAAGAGATCAATCAATGGCAGCACTGATCGTGACGTAGCTTGGAGGCATCGCGCTGTCATTCCGGGAAGAGAATACCTGGTGAAACATCTTATTATACCATGGTTTTTATAAACTTTTACGATTTGTACGCTTTTAGCTGGGCACTGACGATGTATCTATTCGGACGTCGTTTTAATGACGACATCCAAAAAAGCTTGACTTGTTCTAAAAATAACATACGTTTTCAACATTCACGGACAGATTTTGGAATGCGGCTACGCCATTAGCCGCGTACTGACTGAGCGAGCAGCCTCGCGAGGCTGCCTCGCGAGGCAAATCCTCGGTCGGTCAAGACGTGCCTCGCCCGAGGCAAACGCACGCGCTGCCTCGCCCGAGCGTGCCGCGGCCCGAGCCGAGCGTTGTCGGTTTTTGTCGCATGCTCAAAGGCGCCTCAGTACGTTTGCCGCGCTCACTCAAGACGGTAGTGTTTTGCCTCGCTTATTCGTTGCGTGTTAGTTGTGCGTCATGATGGACAAAGAACAGTGTCTAAAATTAGTACAACTATATGGTGAATATAGACGACTGTGGGATGCGCAATATCCTGATTATACAAATAGAGGACTAAGGGAAGATGCATGGAGAAAAATAAGCCAGGAAATGAACCTTCCAATAACTGAATTAAAGAAAAAAATGGAGTCTTTACTAGGGTCTTACAGGAGGGAAAAGTCGAGAGAAAAAAAAAGCCGAATCACAGGATCAGGTATTTATTATTTAAAGTTTATGATTAGGGTTAACAACATTAATTTTATTATATCCAAAGTTACACCGGTTTTTATATAATTTCTAATATTTTTTTTTTTATTTTATACTGCAGGTCGTGGTGAAATATATGTTTCGAATTGGTATGCCTATGAAGCCTTCAGTTTTCTGGGAGATAGAAATCACCCAGGAAATACACAAGATACTTTAGGTGAAGAAGTGAGTACCTATTATTTACTGATAATTATTCTGCCAAGAAATTGCTCCGTTTGTTATGAAATGTCTCCCTAAATGTGAACGTATTTCTTTTATATTTGTTGATCCTCGCCGTGGTATGGCTTGAATAGATAGCATTGATGACATTTCTGTATCCTGTCGCCATCGGCCGGGTATTACTGTCCCTTCAACTTCGGCATCGAATGATCCTGGGGGAGTGAACCTTTGTGAGGAAGCTTGATCTCTACGCAAGTAGTTATATAAGCATATGGTAGTCAATACGACTTTCGTAGCTTTTTCTGGTTCTAATAGTAGCGGCTTCCTCAGTACTCTAAAAACGGAGCTTAAAATGCCAAATGCATTCTCCACAACTCTTCTTGCTCTGGACAGCCTGTAATTGAAAATCCTTTCCATTGAACCTCTTTCTGGAGTACCTTCATAAGGTTTCAATGTGTAATCATTGAGAGCAAAAGCTTTATCGCCTAGAATAAAATAGGGCACTGCAATTTTATACGGTATTTGTAATATTTCTGGCGGAGGAATGTTCAATTCCTTCTTTTCGACCTTTTTATATAAATTGGTGTTTTTAAACACACCGCCATCTGATATACGTCCCTTGCTGCCAACGTCTACGTACAGAAATTTATAGTTAGCGTCAACTAAAGCAAACAACACTATACTTGGAAACATTTTGTAACAGTCATAATCATTGCCACTATTTATCGGCGACTGTAATATAACATGCTTCCCATCCATTGCTCCTATGACATGTGGGAAATTCCATTTGCTCTCAAACTCTTTCGCTATGGTAAGCCACTCTTCTTCGGATGATGGTATCTGTAAATAAAATTAAGTAATAATTTCTATCTTTACAGAATGCAAGTCTGGATAATACTCGAAATGATGACGGTCATAACGAAGAAAGAAATGAAACTTCAAACTCGACGATTACGGAAGGACCTAAAGAAAAGTCAACTAGACCTAAAAAGAGATCCAAAATGAACGAAAGTGATGATCTTACAGATAACGCCATATCTGAAGCATTAACACTGTTACAACAGTGTGCAAGCAATAATATATCGGAACAAAATGATCCCTATAATGTGTATGGCCAATATATAGGAAATGAGTTGCGAAAATATGATAAAATTACATTAGCATACGTAAAAAATGCAATAAATAAAATTATCTTTGATGCAGACATGGGAGCATACAGTGGTTATGGTTATTATACTCAATCATATGGTGAACGCGACAATTTAAGATATATGCCTCATCCCTCTTCCTCATCGACGCCATCTACATATTCGATGCCTGATCCTCTTGCCTCGCCCATGCCTCCTACCTCACCGATGCCTGCTGCCTCACCGATGCCTCCTATCTCACCAATTTCGATGCCTCCCCCTCCTCCTTCTCCTTCTCCAGCTCCTCATCATTAAATATTTGTTTGTTTAATTTTCTTATATTATTTGTCCAATTTTCTAATTTAATTAATAAAAAAATATTGAAAATATGTAATTTTATTTTACCTTAACATAATCCTTTAACACCTCAATTATAGCATCACAGACTTCAGGAACTATAACCGATATCCTTTGTTTTGATATACGAAATAGATACTGTAGACTGGTATAAGAATCTCCTGTGGCCAAAAATCTCAACGTCACTAATAATCTTTCCCTAGCGGATATTGCTTCTCGAAAATTTGTGTCCTTCTTGCTTATTTTGGCGTTTATGAGAGAATACACATTGTCAAATTCGATTTTACTCATTCGAGTGAAATTTTTTTCTTCGTCATCGAAGCACAACTCTTCAAACAATCTGTTTCCAGCCTGTAATCTATTTTTGTATAAGAGTTTAATCCAAAAACGTTTAGTTTTCTGTTTTCTTTTTTTTGCAAGCCTTAGAATTATTAAAAAGGCAGTGGTAGCGACAGCTTTCCGAATGTGTGGCCTCATGGTGGTCTCGGGCAAACTATACGCACGCGCGGTCTCTATTCGACTTCAAGTTAAACTGAGCGTCGATGCTCACGGTGGCTCGGTCTTGCCGCGCGAGGCAGCCTCGGATTAGAAAACTTACAGACCGAGGCTGCCTCGCGCGGCAAACGATGCGAAGCAAACGTCCGAGGCTGCCCCGCGAGGCTGCTCGCTCAGTCAGTACGCGGCTATTCACACGTTTGGAAGCATCATCAGTGGCCACCTTTAAACATTGGCGAAAGGGGTACGCCTGCTAAGTTGTCTCCGGTCTTTATTCCTTCAAGAGCTTCAAGAGTTTCTCCCACAGAATAGTATTATATTATCTGTGCCACAGAGTACATTTGTATTGGTTTCTCGTTTCTCCCATGGTATAATAAGATGTTGTTTCTCCGGTCTTCCGTCTCCGACTTCAAAAAAAGGAGGAGGTTATGTATGCAGCGGGTTTTTTTTTTTTTTTTTCATGTATGTGTACACCGATTACTCCGAGGTTTGTGGGCCGATTTACGTGGTTGTTTTTTTATTTGGTAGAGAAAGTCTGCGCGGTGGTCCCATATAAATTTTATTGACTTAGATTGAGTAGTTTTTTAACTAGCTTCAATAAATCAGTTTATTTTAGCTTCGCCTATCTAGATGATCTGCTCATTGGTACGTTTTTCTGAGAATTCTTGGCCGATATGCGTGTTTTCTTTTTCACGATAGTGATTGGACGTTTGGTAGAACATGAGCTAGACCACTGTTGCCAGGTCTCTCGATTTTCCGAGAGATTCACAGATTTTCCTAAAAATCTCCCGAATTTCGACGAAAATCTCCCGATTTTTTACAATCTCTGTATAAAGCCTAATATTATGAATAAGATCATAACCTGGCAAAAAAAACTGCATAAAATGAAACAGACGGATAAGTTGCTGCCCTGAATATTTTCGTCACTTGTGCAGTAAAACATCAAACTGCTTTGATTTTAATATTACAGCTGGATTGGTAGCAAAATATAATACTGGGATAACTTCAAAAACTTTGATTTTTGTTGAAAAATATAATCTCCCGATTTTTTCTATTTTTCCTCAATACATCTCTCGCTTTTTTCATAATAAGCCTCCCGGATTTTGAAAATCGGACCTGGCAACACTGAGCTAGACCTTTGCCCAGCAGTGGGATAGCAAAGGTTAATAAAAAACATATTCTCAAATTGGTTATATAAACATTTATGAATCAACCCTCAACTAAAAAGTATGAAATAAAAACTTTTTTACAAAAAATAAAACCGACTTCAAAAATCTTAACTAAAAAGTAAAAAATAATCATTATATGTATTTTAAAATCTTAACATAAACAACATTTTGCGGCGCGTGATTTTCATGTACGTTCACATAAACTGTGTTTACTATAGATATTGCGCTCGACTGTACATTACATGACGCAAAGGGTCAACCACGCGCCGCCTTAAAAATGTTGTTTATGTTAAGATTTTAAAATACATAAGTATAATGATTATTTTTTACTTTTTAGTTAAGGTTTTTGAAGTCGGTTTTATTTTTTGTTATTTTACGTTCGGAAACTAAACATAAATTTATTAGATTCTTACCACAGATCACTCTAGAGTAGCTACGCTAATTCTTACCAAAGAGATTATAACCACTACGTTTAATTCTTACAACATGTGGACATATGTGGATAAGTATGGGTACGAAAAAAAGCGCGGGAAACTTCTAACTTGGCGGGCGCGTTTTTTTTTTGTTTTCAAATAATTTATTTATTAATTTATGTTACAGATCAGTTTGGTAGTAGTATAATTGTATATTTGTGTATTGTAGTTTTTAAATTTAGCTTTAGTGTTCATTCTTTTGCTGTAGTGGTAAGTTTTTAGTTTTATTTCTGGTCGTTCAATGAATGATCCGCCTGATCCGGGGGGCTTTGTCCCCCCGGCAGGTAATTATGTGACAATCCAGTCGAATGAGTCTGGAATGGATACCGATACATCCACTTCGGCCCGGTCCTTAAAGAGAAGTCGAATACACATGTGCAAGCACTGCAACAAACGCCGTAGGAAGCACCACGGTTCGGAGTCGTCGGGCTGTAGCTGTACTATTGAAAACATTTCGCAGTTACAATCATCACCTGAAGTAACTAAATTAGATAATGCACCAACCACCCAAGATCCTATTGCGTCATCCACTCAATCTCCAATTCCCTCCCCTGTGGGACGACAGCTTTATGAAAAAAGCGATGCTGCTCCTTTCATAATACATATACAAAAAATTCAATCGACACCTAATGATGGCACTACACTGCACCCAGTTACTTTTGGCAAATTCTTAAAGCAGAACACTTTTCAGAACATTATTAATGGCAGTGTGAAAAAGATAGGCCGTAATAAAATTTCTATTGCATTTTCTTCTTTCTCTGATGCGAATTCTTTTATTCAACACAACAGCTTGGAGGCTCAGAAGTTAAAAGCTTTTATACCTACATTTAATGTAACAAGAATGGGATTGATTCGTGGGATTCCTTCAGAATGGTCTCCGGAGGAAGTTATGGATAACATTTCAGTTCCTATAGGGTGTGGTCCAATAATTAAAGTAAGACGTCTTAATTTTAAAACATTTATTGACGGATCTGCTGTTTGGAAACCTTCTCAAACAATTGTTGCAACATTTGATGGGCAGATTTTACCAAAGCGTATTTTCATGTGCTACAATGCACTTCCGGTTGATCTTTACATTTTTCCTACAATTCAATGTTTTAATTGTTGCCGGTTTGGTCATACAAAAATGCAGTGTAGATCCAAACCCCGGTGTTTTAAATGTGGACACAACCACACAGCAGATAGCTGTAATTTAGAGTCTGAAAATGCATCTTGTTGCTTATGTTCTGGGTATCATTTTGCAACTGATAAGTCATGCCCTGAATTTCTAAGACAGAAAAATATAAAAACCTATATGGCCCAAAATTCTATATCTTATGCTGAATCTTCTAAATTACATCCACCGGTTTCAAAATCATTTGCTGATACACTACTATCTCCCCCATCAAGAGATTCTTCCGATAAGCCCTTTATTTCTTTTCAAAATAAAACATCCCCTTCTGGTCCTTCTGGTTATAAAAAAACTGTCTTTCTTAAACCTCGTTCTCCTCATAAACCTATCCATGGTTACAACAAAGATGCCCACAATGCAATCATTAATGATTATGCCATTCCAGAACCTTCAAATGGTTGTGCTCTAAATAATCAAAGCAAAGATGAATCTGATACTCAATTTTCACTGAATGATTTTATTACAGCCCTTTTAAGTCTTTTTGCACAGTTCAACTTTTCACCGTCCAACGTTGCCCCAGTCCTCAATAAACTCTCCCAGTCTGTCCATAATGGACCAACAAGCCAAACTCATTCAATGGAACTGCCGCAGTCTAAATAATAAAAAAAGTGATTTAATTTATCTAATAAATAAATACAAGCCTTTCGCCTTTGCCTTGGCAGAGACATGGCTTAAACCAAATCAAGTTTTTAATATTCATAGCTATGTAATTATTAGAGATGATAGACCTGATGGGTATGCTGGTGCAGCTATACTTATTAAGGATTCTATTCCCTTCTCAGTAATTTCATTACCTCCTCATAGTGATGGAATATCAATGGTAGCAATTGTATTTAATAATATTTGTCTTGTTTCTATTTACATTCCCTACCCTTCTTCTTCTATACTTCAAGAGATTGATAATCTCTTTTCTTTTCTTCCTAAACCTTTCCTAGTACTGGGGGATTTCAACTGCCATCACCAATCTTGGGGTAGTTCAATTTCTAATAATTATGGTGAAGAGTTATTAGATCTAGTAGATCTGCACAATCTATGCATTTTAAATTCGGGTTCTCCTACTAGGCGTACTGGTCCCAATGAGATTCTAAGTGCAGTTGACCTGTCTATCTGCTCTCCTAACTTAGCTTCTTCAGTAATATGGCAGACTTTAACCTCTACTTTTGGTAGTGATCATTTTTCTATTCTCATTTCTTTCCCTTTCTTAAAACAAACTTCTAAGATAAAAAGATCAAATTTAAAATACAAAATCCCTAACAGAAGTAGTTATGACTGGGATAAATATAAAAATAAAGTTGACAGCAACATATCTTCTCTTCCCGTTATCTCCAATGGTAATGAAAATCAGTGTGCAGAACGTTTAGCGCATATTTTGATTAATGCAGCAGACGAGGTTTTTCCTGTTAAAAAGAACAATATTAGTACAATTCCCAAGCCCCCTTGGTGGGATTCTGAGTGTTCTGAGGCTGTCAATAAACGAAAACAAGCTGAAGAAACATATAACCTCAACATGTCCTTTTCTAATTTTGATTCCCTCTGTATCATTATCACAGAAACTCGTAAGCTTTTTAAAAAGAAAAAATATGAAGGTTGGCAAAAATTCTGTTCTTCAATTTCTCCTAATACACATCCCACAATAGTCTGGCGTAATATTCGCAGATTTCGATCAGTTTTCAATAGACCTTTTTCTTCTCCTATTTCTGATTCACTTGCACATGACTTCTTAGATAAACTAGCTCCTCCATGGGTTCCTCAGGCTTTTAACTTAATTCAGCACAATGATCCCAGTAGCCTAAGTACCCATAATGACTTAGACTGCCCGTTTACATTAAATGAACTGAAGGGTGTTATCATTAATACTGTAGATTCTGCTCCAGGCATTGACGGCATACCTTACTCCTTTTTTGCCAAATTAAGTGATAATGCTCTCAGTTACTATTTGAATCTTATTAATTCTATAATGAAAACAGGAAACATCCCAGTTGAATGGAAACGTCAAATGGTATTGCCATTTCTTATAGAAGTGAGGCGTATTTACTGGAACAGGTTTTAAGACTAGGTTTCACTCAAGACGTCTCAAGACTAGGTATCTGATTGGCGTCCAAACGCGTATCGAGTATTTAGAAGTATTGACGACTTTGGCGTTCGTATACTCCAAGACGCACACAAACTTACTAATCCAACGGACTCGGACGTGCTGAGAGACGCGAACGGAGACGCGATCGTTTGACGCATGTGTGAGTGAGGTGGAATCCAACCGATAATCGACCCTGTTACTCAACAATAAAGACTGATTTTGATTACGTTATTTTTGATTGTTTATGTATTTATTTATTTAAACTTCATGCAACATGTGTAGGTACATAGGCGGACTTATGTACCTATCGTGAACTTAGTGTTTTTATGGATTTAAAGAAATTAATTAAATATTAACTTTAAAAAGCTAAAAATCATAAGCCTTATCATAATAATATTATGTATACGTATTATGTAGGAAGTAGGAAGAAAGTTTTCAATTTCGAAATCATTTAATTTTTTGTGTTTACATTTCACATTTTGTTGTTGTTTTTACATTTCAATAAAATAAAACAAAACAATGGGTTTTGTTATTATTGCCAGAACATTGTCTAAAGACTAGATAGACTATGAAAACTTCTTTACGGGTACCACTAGACGCATACTTCTAAATACTCGTGGAACTAGTTTTTGGAACAAGTATTTGCACGTACTCGTACTCGCAAGACTCAGTACGTATTTTGCCTAGTACGACTCACCTCTAATTTCTTAAGCCTCATAAACTACCATCCGATGTTTCTTCCTACCGCCCCATAGTTTTATCTTCCATTCTAATTAAGTTAGCAGAACATTTAATAAAAAACCGCCTTGAGTGGTATGTAGAAAGCAAAGGTTTATTGGCAGCTTCACAATACGGTTTTAGAAAGGGTAAAAGTACCATGGACTGCCTAAGTATTTTTACTACTGATGTCCGGTTATCCTTTTCTAATAATGAATCCACCATAGCTGTTTTTTTAGATATCAATGCAGCATATGATAATGTTTTGCTATCTGTTCTACAGGACAAAATGCATGCCTTACAAATTCCGATCAATCTGTCCAATTTCATTATGAATATACTATCCGAACGCTCAGTAATTATGTCAGTTGCTGATCATCAATTAACTCGTCTTGTATGGAAAGGTCTTCCACAGGGTTCAGTGCTGAGTCCATTGTTGTATAATATTTACACTTTTGATTTAGATTCGTCTTTTACCAACCAAGTTAAAGTTCTCCAATATGCTGATGACTTATTGTTGTATTTTTCAAGTAATTCTGTTGAACAAGCCTGTTCCGTGCTTACTTCTGCCTTAAGTACTTTAGCATCATGGTTACATTTAAACGGCTTAGATTTATCCGCTTCCAAAAGTGCAGCTGTTTTATTCACCCGTAAAAGAATTGTTCCTCAAGTGAATGTGTTATATAATGACAACCCTATCCCAGTAAAAGATAATTTTAAGTACGTAGGAGTAATCTTAGACTCAAAGCTTACTGGTGTTCCACACTGCGATTATGTTATTAGTAAATGTGAACACCACTTAAATATTCTTAGATGTCTTTCCGGTGTTTGGTGGGGTGCACATCCATTCTCTTTGAAACTTATTTACAATGCTATTATTAGAAGCATTTTGGATTATGGACTATACAATTTAGAACCTGGTAGTGTTATGGCTTTAAAAAAATTAGATCGTATCCAATCTAAAGCTCTTCGCATTATATCAGGTGCGATGAAGTCCAGTCCCATTAACGCACTTCAAGTTGAGTGTGGCGAACCCCCTTTGCATTTAAGAAGGCAGTTCCTATCTGATAATTTTCTCTTTAGAATCATTCAGTTTACGGATCACCCTCTCATTCCAAAACTGGAATCTTTAGTATCGTATATTCAGTCTTCTAATTACTGGACTCATAAATCTGTGCCATGTTTAGTCGTAAGTTACCAAAAATTCCTCTCTTTATCATCTCCTACTCACCGTTCCAATAAACTTCCTTTATTCACCTGCACTTATGACTCTCTTCAGTTTTCTCCTGATATAAAATTTAACTGTTTTGATAAATCGGACCCTACTGTTAGCTATAATTTTAAAACTTTTCTTGCTGAGAATTTTGAAGGTTTCCATCATATTTTTACAGACGCTTCCAAGCCATCTCCGTCTGAATGTGTTGGAATTGGTGTCTATCATTCTCAGTATAATATTGTCCAAAAAATTAAGCTTCCTCCGGAGACATCTGTTTTTACGGGTGAATGTTTTGGCCTCCTCAAAGCAGTTGAATATGTTAACTTATTAAAAATTAAAAAATCCGTTATATTCTCTGACTCTTTAAGTGCTCTACAAGCCATTGGTAAATTTCCATTTAAATTAAAATCCCAATTACCTGTAATTTTTGAAATAAGAGAATTCGCATTTAGAGCCATGTCTAAGGATTTGGTCCTAAAATTTGTCTGGATTCCTGCTCATGCTGGAATCCATGGCAATGAAATTGCTGATGGTCTTGCCAGTGACGCGGTGCAGTGTGGGGATTTGTTTCCTTACACAAATTTCTGTTCTGACCTTATAGCTTTACCAAAATCTTTTCTACGTAACTCCTGGAAGGAAGCTTGGGATACGAGCAAAACATTAAAAGGTTGTTACTTTTCAAAGATTCAGCCTGACATTCCTGTAAAGCCGTGGTTCTTTCGGGCAAAGTTTGGCAAGGTGGAGACCTCTATATTAATACGAATCAGGCTTGGTCATGTTTGTTCTCCAGCCCACCTTGCCAAAATACATATTGTTGACAGCCCCGTTTGCACATGTGGTATTGATGTAGGAGATTTAAATCACATTTTCTTTGCTTGTCCTCTGTATGACCGTGGTTCCTTCTTAAATAATCTTGTTTCCCTCTGTACTCCTTTCCCTACTTCTATTCTCTCATTACTTTGTACAAACAATCTTCAAATTTATAAATGTATAGCCTCTTTTATTTCTGCAAATAAAATTAGAATTTAATCCATCCACATAATGTAAATTGCTCATCTTCACACATCCTTTCTCCTTTTACAACCCATCTCATCTTTGAACAACCATCCTGATCCTATCCACGTTAAATCCGTTCTGTTTCCTTAAAATTTTTGTTTCCCTACCTTTTATTATCGTCGTTCTTCCTAAAATCTACCAAAACCGTCATTGGCGAAATGCACAAACCGTGCAAAGCCATTAAAAAAAAAAAAAAAAAAAAAAAGTATGGGTACAACATCTGTGATTTCAAAAAAGTTACAATAATGCGTAATATATAAGTTATTTAAGTACCTTTAAATTTTCTATTACATACAAAAATGTTTCCAACGTATTTATTCTAGTACCTTCTACAAATTTCCGAATGGAAATTAGATTAGGTATCATGACATTTTGTGACCCAGAAAGCGTTTCGATCTGACAAGGATAACGTTAGCATTGCTACTACGTGCAAGGAGGTGCGAGGCCAGCCAAACCCATAGTAAGAAAACAGAGATGACGATTATTCTGCTATGCTAAAGATACGCAACTTAGCTAGGACTGGATTGAAACAAGAAAACAGCTGTCGAATATTTTTTGTTTGTTGCGCAATAGGTAAATAAAATAATCACCATTTACAAGTAAAAACAACCGGACTTACAAGTAATCATCACCGTAAAAATCATCAAGTTCAACTCATAATGGCAAATAATAACTTCATGGAAAAATTACGGCTATTTTTGGGCATACGTCAGGATCCGCCTAAAAATGATTTTCGAAATCCGATTTGGAGTTCCGACGACGAAGACGACGGTGATGAACTTTACACAAGACATGAAATGGAAGACTTCAACGATGCATTGGACATACATCGAGAGTTCACCAAACAGGTGCATGACATGTTCAGATCTTTCGGGACTATGTTTGGAGATATCAAAACATTCATGAACGATAGCCCCTTCGATTCCTTCACAAATATCACGCCGCTGCCTCCAGAATGTGCTGAGCCCGAACACTTCAACAGAGATAACATAAGAGACTATTACCTGAAACCAGGCTACCACAATCGTACACAGGAGCACCTAAGTGAAGATATCGATTTAGATGGAAAAATTTCATCAAACGAAATATCTGGACTGCTAAAAAAGAAGAAAGACACTCAGATTGCAGCCCCCATGGGACCCTTTAATGGAGACTTGGTGCCGGGCAGGTCATTCTGTCAAACAATCATCACAACTAGTGTAACAAAGTCGGATGGAACGGTGGAAACCAGGCGAATAGTAAAAAATGGCAATGAGGTAATTGAAGAAACCGTTACATCCACATCCACTGGAACTGACACCCGAGTGACACCTACACCAGGTTTGGAACAGTTATCAAGTCCTGGCTATATTTACAACCATGTCCTGTCTGAGCTATCTTCTTTATTTAGAAATTTTTACTAATATATAATCCCATTTCTAAAGTTGTGTATGTAGCAGATTTTGTGAAAATATTAGTATAAGATAACAATTGTATTTTCTCTTTCTTGCAGAGGAATAAATTGAAATTGATAACTTCATAGTATTTGCATGTGCTATCACAGAAATATACATGTTTAGCCAAAAGTCTATTCAATATTCTCAATGTACAGTTGTTCACAAAAGTTATAGATTTTCTTATAGGCTGTTCTACTTTGGACCTGAATAATATTACAAATACTTTTTCCATTATCTATAATGTGATTCTGGGTAGTGTAGGATTTTCTTATGTAACTATTTTTAGAATTGATCAAATAAATGTCAACTTATTTTGGAAGTATATCATAATACATAAATACATAATTAAAAATAATGCTTATTGTTTTTTTATCAACCAAAAAGGATAGCTTCTTATCATAATCAGCACTTATGCATTTATAGAGGTAATGGTAAACTAAAATAAGATAAAACAATATGAATCTGAATTCTGTCTTTAGAAGTAGGTACACAGATTTGAAAAAAAAAGACAGACTTAATTCATTTAATAAATACTATTGTTTTATTGATACAGAGAGCCTAATTTACACTTATGCAAAAGTCGAGTGACAAAGTTACAAACACACGAAATTGCAGATTCAATAACATCTCATACATTTCATAGCTCTTTATATTATATTTGATTATTATTAATAAGGATACAACTTAATAATTAGTAATTGGCATTCATAATTTATTATTACTGTAATCTTTTTACAAAACTAAAAACTACAAGAGTAATGAAAATTAAATAGAATAACTTAAGCAAGCTCCAAAATAAGCCTAAGCAAGGATGGATATACAAATAGACTGCCATAGGATTATGTAACTGCTTTTAAACAGTAGGGGATAGAGTCTCCCACATCCGTAGGAGAGTACCCCTTTTCCGGATCCCTAGACGTGATACCTGGGTGGTGCAAATCAGGTGACATACTGGTGGTAGGCTACAGCCGACGGCTTGCGACCACCCACCGGGCAAAGACGTGCCGCCAAGCGACCTAGTTGTGCTCTGGTACGATGCCCGGTGTAGCCACTTGAGGGGACGGGTCGAAATATTTCACTGCCATCCTCTCCCCTTTGCTGGGCAAGCGTGTACCATCGTCGACCGCGCCATAGCTTAACATCAGGTGAGGTGGCAGTCAAACGCAAGCCCGTAAAGAATAAAAAAAAAAATGTTTTACATAAATGCTACATTATTGTCGAGGCCTGAAATGAAGCAATTGACGGCCGAGTAATTTTAAAAGACCTTTATAGCTAAATGAGGCCGTTAATTGCTATTTCGGCCGAGACTTGTAAAGTACTTTTCTCTCATTTGCGAGATTCTAATTTTCATTCGTGCCCATTCGTCCGTGCGCGGTTCTTGTACTATTTTCAAAGTTTAAAAAAAAAATGCACATTCAGCCTTTATAATGATAAATATTACCTAAAAACGTCTAATTTATGTAAGTGTGTACTTAAAAACCTCGGTAGCATAATTTAAAGAATAAAAACTGTCCAGCAATTTATATTATTGTCGTGTTGGATATTATTGGCCTGTTATTTCGTTGCGTACGGAAAAGAGCCGATTGATGTATTATTTTTAGGGTTCCGAAGTCCTACAAGGAACCCTTATAGTTTCGTCATGTCCGTCCGTCTGTCCGTCTGTCCGTCTGTCCTAATCCTTTACAGCTTAATAACTTCTACAGTTATAAACATAAGTAAATGAAATTTTGTTAAAAAATAGTCGACATATAGATCTCAATTTTAAAAGAATAAAAGAATCGTTTTTCGGTATTTTAGGGGTGGTGTCCATACATGTGAAATGGAGAAAAAAAAAATTTTTTCGCTGCACCCCCTCGTGTGGGATATCATTGAATAGGTCTACTAAAATGAAAGTAATGTTTGATACACCACTTTTTTATCAGGTGTACCATCTGCGAAATATAGCCCGCCAAAGTGGCTTGCAATGTGTCCCCCCCCCTGCCATTTCTAAACTATGCAATGTAGAAACTTATAATCTTCCACATCGATAGACCTTTGTGAAAACTCTCTTTTAAAATTATTTCGAGTATAATGTGATTATAATTTTTTGAGTTATAGAGAGAAAACTGAAAAATACTTAAAACGTCCTAGTTCAAAGGTCATTGACCTTAGAGAAAAATGATCATAGCAAATAATGCTCCTTTAGCTACTTTCTCTTTGAAAAAATCACAAAAAGTAACTTTGAAATGACAAACGTCTTAAATTTGGCTTCTTGAATTTATCGCTAGATGGCGCTACTAACAACACGCTCTGAGTCGCGAATGCTGCCGATTATTGCAAAAACTAAAATAGCCATGATTAATATTCGATTTGATTCGTTTGTAATTACACTTACTTAAGGAACCCTATAATACTGAGCATGGCCCGACATGCTCTTGGCCGGTTTTTTTTTTTTTTTTAATAATGAACCAATTGCCGAGCAAGTGGGAGAAAAGTATGTTTTTCATCATTCTCCAATCAGCTATGCAAAATGTACTGTGTGATGCATACTGAAACCCATTTTTCAATATTCTAGATAAAGACAAAGCCAATAGCCCTGCAACTCTCGTATCTTCATAACTTTGTCTAAAGGTGGTTTCCCAACGGCGAGGCGTGGAGTGGATTGGATGGGCGTGAATTGAAATCTCGCTGACGCTTTCACACCAAAAGATGTACATCACGAGCACGCGCATACCGGCGCCGGTCTGCGATGTACATCGCGGGTAGGTGCTAGAAAATACAGAGGAAGTAGTAAGTGAGCGTGATCCCTGTCGCGACTTTCCTTTACTAACTTTGTCAAATAAATACTCTATTCATGCAGCAATAAAGTTTTTTTTTGTTCTGTGTCGGCGCGAGACATCGCGAGGTAGAGCGTGGCAGAGCGCGGCCGGGCGTGGCGTGGCAGAGCGCGGCCGGGCGTGGCGTGGCAGAGCGCGGCCGGGCGTGGCGTGGCAGAGCGCGGCCGAGCGTGGCAGAGCGCGGCCGAGCGTGGCGTGGCCGAGCGTGACAGAGCGAGACCGAGTGGGCCGGTGCGAGATTTTTGTATCCGTTTTGCAATGTAATAAATACTCTATTCATGCAGCAATAAAGTTTAATGTTGTACCAACAAATATTTTAATTCTCGCCTCGCACATCCAGACCTTACACACCAAAGATGGGCGTGACGTCAATTGAAATTTTGCTATACAAATTTGAATTCTCGCTCGGCCAATCCACGCCTCGCCTCGCCGGTGTGAAACCACCTTGATGGCTTTACACTACCAGTTTTCAGTCTGAATAATTTTAGTCATAACTTTGTCGCATCACTTTTGCATGTGACTGTACAGTGTGGTACACTCGCGTTCAGTTGCAGTAGCAGGCATCGGCCGTGTTACTCTTGATCCACGTCAGATAGCGGTTGCACCTCGAGTACACACCATATTTCTTAGGCCTCGCACAACCCTCGCCCCATGACACCACCCCTGAAATACACGTGAATACACATATTAGAGTATGTCGTGGATGCTAGCGAAGACTTGCGGAATCACTTACGTTGTTGCAAATAATCAAAGACGTCAACTGCTGGGACATAAACAGTTTTCGAAGCACTGAGGTAATATGTACTACGTATTAGAATGTCTACTCTACGAACAAAAAATATCGCGCAACTTGCTGGCCGCGGAGCACGCGCGCTGCGAACGGGGCTAAGTGAGTGAGAGTGCAGGAGCTTAAAACGTGTTACAAAAAATTGAAACAATCGTTTTTTTTTCTTTTTTTTTTTCGAATTGACTACTCACAGGAAGCACTAGAGTGCTCTTTCTGCTTAACCGGGCTTTGGGGGCGGAGAGTCCCGTTAGGGACTCCATCCGCCGAAAGATTTTCTAACTACTACTAACTTACATACTAATTTCGCGGTTGCAATGCCGCATAAGGGCGTCCCCCAGGGAAGGGCTCGGACCTCGGCTTAGGGCATTGCTGTGGGACACCGCCGCTACGTCCCCCGGCAGCCGTTGCTGCGTCGGAAAATGTTTTCTCGAAAGCGGCGGACTTTCGGTATTACGGGGGGGGAGACGCGTTTCGCGAATCACCGTTAAGCGGCAAGCCTCGCCGGCGAGGGCTAGGACCTACCTAATCCTAACTGATCGGCGATCAAAACTGCTCATAACGCGGAATAGAATAGGAATAGGAGCGAGCGAGAGCATAACCGGTCTCGCGTGACGAGATTATCTCCGGTTGCGACACCCCGTGAGGGCGTCCCCAGGTGGGGAGCTCGACCTCGGCTCACGGTGCAGCTGGGGATTCCCCGCCACTGGTCCCCCCAGCAGCCGCTGCTGCATCGTGTTGGGTTTCTCGAGAGTCGGACTCTCGGCATCTGGAAACAATCGATTCGAGGTGTCTTCTCTAGTACGTAGTATAATGTTTCGAAGTCAAAAATTCAATAAGTAATTCATTATTTTAATTGAAAGAAGCAGCATGAGCAAAGCCTCTGTTACGAGCATCTTTGATCTACATTCTACTATCTGTCTCGACCTTAAGTGCAGGTCAACCATACCTGATACCACTGATACCACACGCAGTTTCACACGTGATCTAGCCATCTTTTTGTTTTCTTAATGTTCTTAAACCTATCTTACTTCAAGATATCCTTACGTATATCCGTACTTCAAGATCATAAGGTATTGTTCAGTATACCCAGCAGCCATTTCTACCCGTACAGTAACTGAAGAAAATAATGGAAAGGTAAAAGAAAGAAACCATCTCCCGACCAGTCAAAGCCTGTGACGGTGGCGCGTCACTCAGAAGGAGGGTGCTGCTGATATAGAGGCTGCACAGGGAGAAGTGTCTACTAGTGGCGAACCGGGACCTGTTGGTGATGGTTGGTCGAATATAGAGCTTCCCACGCCCCACGCCAATGGGAATTTTTATTATAGGTACCTAGGTATTTCAAATTGCAATTTCGCATTACATTCTTAACTCTTTTGTGTCACGGGAAGGGGTAAAACAATTGGCTAGGTAGTATTTCAGGCGCAAGTACGTTGAAACAAAGCATTAGATATTTTCTTACATTAATTAATTAATTATAATTAAATAAAACTGTGTTGATGCTGTCGTACTTCTAGTAAATATTGATAACATAACAAGTAGTAGTATTATTGTAGGTATTCGATTACTAATTATTTATTGCTTTTGTAATGTCTTTTTTTATGTAGGTACCTATATTTCTGACACAATGTAACATTGTTTGAGAATAAATAAATAAATATCATAATAAATGTGTCTTCGTGTCTTCATAATACCATGTATTTTATGTTAAATGTCGAAATCGAACGAAATCTAATATAATTTTAATAATAAAATAAATCAGTAATATTTAAGTGCAGGAAATTTTAGTTCCCGTTTACCCCCAAAAAATTGTATAGGGGAACAACGGGAAAAATTCCCGTACACCCCCAGTGGGGGCGAGCGACTGGGGGACAGCGGGAATAACCCGGATTTCCAAAGGAAAAAAATGTACTGAGTTACTAACCGACTTGCTGGTGCTTTCCTGTGGTCTCGTTGAACACGTGTAGAGGTCCTCCGGAGTCGCCCTGGCAGGCGTCGCGGCCGCCATCAGGCTCGCCGGCGCACATCATGTTCTCAGTGATCCGGTTGCCGTACGACCGGTCTTTGCACTCTTTGTTTGATACTATCGGCACTTTCACCTGAAAATAGAAATTTCGGGGTCCTATTCAGAAGGTAGACTAGACTAGAGTATTAATATTATAATCGTGAATTTTTTGTGAGGATGTAGGTATGTATGGATGATTTTTACTCTTTCACGCAAAAACTACTAACTATATGGATTTTAATGAAAGATGAACAGTTCAACGAGAGATGTGCGATAAACGACATTCACGCGGGTGAAGACGCGGGCATAGACTAGTTTATAACATTAGTCTATACTAATGTAACACACACACACACCCCCACACACACCCCAACACACACATTACACTACACTTTTCAATGAAATTTTCTTTACGAAAAAAGGATTAATACTAGCGTCTTACTCTAGACTCTAGAGACTATAAACCAACGCAACCCCACTGACTGGAAGATCTAAGACGGACCACACCTTGACGTCATCAGTACCTATGTTCTTTCATCATCGCAATCTCCTCATTTCTGATTCAATCACTCAGGAATACTCCGAGCATAGCCTTCTCCATTGCCCTTTGAGTGAGTTTGAGCCTTCTTATCAGGCCCATTGTGAGCAACCACGATTCAGTGCCGTAAGTAATTATTGGCAACACACTAGTCAAAGAAATTCGTCTTGAGACACTGCGGTATTTTGGACAAGAAGATATTGCGTAGCTTCCCGAACGCTGCCCAACCGAGTCGGATTCGACGATTAACCTCTTTCTCGAAGATGGACCCACCTAGTTAACGGGACAGTTTGTCCTGGGTATACATACGTGGGACACTCAGAAAGTTTTGCGAAACTAAAAAAAATTGTTCTATACGTACATATATTTTTATCAAATCTTTTCAAAGTACTTTCCACCAGCCTCTATACAAAGATTCATGCGCCTAAACCAGTTTTCAAAACACTTTTTCCAGTCCGCCGCAGACACCTCGTTTACAGCCTGCTCGAACGCAGCCAGCGCATCTTCCGGCGACGAAAATTGTATCCCTTTGAGCTGATTTTTTATTTTTGGGAATAAAAAGAAGTCACACGGTGCTAGATCAGGGCTGTACGGAGGGTGACCCAGGAGTTTGACTGGCGTGCTGTCCAGGAAGTCCCTCGTTTTGAGTGCGGTGTGCGCAGGTGCATTGTCGTGGTGGAGCAGTAGCCCGCGGAGCCCTGTGTTTGGTCGCTTGTTGCTTATAACAGAGAAAACTTCTGGCAAACATTTGGTAGTATACCATTCGGCATTAATGCTTCTTTGATCCCGTAAGGGAATTGATACCAAGTGGCCAGTCAAATTAAAAAAGCTAGCGATCAAAATCTTACCCCCGCTTCTAGATCGCTTCACTTTGGTAGGCGTTGGCTCATTTTGAAACACCCAAACAGTCGACTGGCGCTTGGTTTCTGGGTCGTATTGATAAATCCAGGACTCATCACCTGTAACGATGTCGTAAACACGCCGAGACGAGCCTGCTTCAAATTTGTTAAGCATATCACGGCACCATTCCACCCGGGCCTGCTTCTGAGCATCGGTGAGGTTGTGCGGCACCCAGCGTGATACTATCCTCCTCACGCGAAGATGGCTGTGTAGAATCTCGTGAACGCTTCCCGATCCAATCTTCAATATGTGTTGAATCTCCTGATATGTAATTCGCCTATTGTCTTGGATTAAATTTTTCACTGCTAGCACGTTTTCTTCGGTAACAGCCGTCAAAGGGCGACCGCTTCTTTCGTCATCCCCCAAAGTTGGTCGACCGCGCTTGAATTCGTTATACCAACGATACACGGTTGCCTTGGAAGAGCCTTCATCCATGAATGCCATTTGAAGTCTATCGTACGATTCATCCGGTTTCAGGCGACACTTGAAATCGTATAAAATCATAGCTCTAAAATGTTCCCGGCGCAGATCCATATTTCAGTGAGAATACTTTGAATTAACTCGCAAAAAATGTGGAGGGAAATTTTGAAATTGGAACTTACTTATTTTTACTTATAAATAATCATATTTTCGAAAAACATTATAACTGGCCAGTCTCCCATATATAAAAACTTTTTTTCGCAATACTTTCTGAGGGGCCTGGTATTCGTCAACAACTTGTAGTGTAGATTGTCCGATTTTTACGGGAATGGGTGCTATATGGGAATTCGACATAACCTTTGTCTTGTCCATAGGGAAGATGGGGTGGATTCGCACAGAGGGAGCTTTCGCACAGTGACTGTATTTACACTATCTAATACGTTAGCGCGGTTATCTTTATGTTCGTGTTTCCCACTCATACGCATAGGCTTCCCGCGGGACGGAGCAGGCACTGCGGCCGATGGCTTAGTTGAGCCGAGTCGAAACGTGTTTTCGCGCTGCGTAAGTAATATTAAGACTCAACTTTGAACTTTTTTATCCCTAATAAATTTTAATCAAATTGTAAAAAATATTCATTGTAGTTGGTAAATAGATGTGTGAAATTATTATGTTATCATTTATTTCTGGATAACGGCAACTGTTTTTTTTTCAACTAATAAATTTGTTGATTGTTTGGGTTGGGGCACCTTCGTACACATTTAGGTGGGGTGGGTTCGTACGGTGTACGAAGGCACCTTTTGTGAGTTGTGATGGTTGTTTCACCTGGAAGATTATTATTTCAAGACTGGAATATGGCCATTTAATAAGCTGGATTTCCGCGACGAGGATTTTGCACCAATTTAGGTTTATCAGTCAATTTCTACACTACAGCAGATCTACAGAAGCAGCATGCATATAAACCGTGCCTGAAGAAATTGCACTTTCTACAGCTGATCCAAATGGCAACGCGCATCCATGCCCGCAGAAATACATCTAATTCAACGAGATCCTCCACTGAGTTCGGCGCCAGCATCACCCTCTACTCTCACAACCGTTAGACTGCGTTGTTGATCCACCATCAACATCAGTTTTAGGCCTGCTAACACCTGAAATGATTTGATTCTATTCCAAGGTATATAAAAATGCGCCCAAAAAGTCATAGAAAGGAAAAATGACAGCAAAATCAAGGATTTACACTGAATTAAAAATGTAAAAGACTAGCTTGTTGGTCTAGTAGTCGCAAGTGCGACTGCTAAGCGTGGGGTCCTTGGTTTAATTCCCGGGTCGGACAGTGCTATAATTGGATTTTTTCATTAGTAAATTCTCAGTAGCAGCCTGGAGTCTGATATTGTGCTTGGTTAGTGGCAATAGACTAGCCCCTTATTACATAACTGGTGTAATATGGGTGCAGGTACTATAGGGACACCTCTTCCTACACTTTCGGGGAAATACAGGCGTGATGTTATGTTAAAAGTAGAAGAGATAAATAAACAAGAGAAAGAAAGAATAAGTAGAGCAAAGGAAATGAAGAACGCGCTAAGTTTGTTGTCAGAGGCAAATATCACAGCTTTGCAAAAAAGACAGAAAAAAATATTGATTTTAAGACTGTTCCTGTTTTAACTGTAATCAAAATTTGACGGAATCTTTCATAAGTTATGTTGTATTTTAGTAATATATATTTATATATACTTAATAAACATATACATTTTGTACAAATGTAGTTTTTATTACTGTGTACGAAGGCTCCCACCATGAACGAATGTACCCCATCCTATGTACGAAGCTACCCCACGTGTGGGGTGCATTCATACGTTTTCCATTTTTTGAAAAAACGGCTATTGCTCAGTTGTGCTGCATTAAATCAACACCGACGTTCAGCTTTATTATAGCCAGATAACTAGGTAATACAGCAGCGTTGAGGTTGTTATGAAATAGTTGTTAGTTTTTTTTTTACAAGGCTCTGAGTAAAAATTGTACGAAGCCACCCCATCTTCCCCTATTCATTTTAAGACCCACTCTATCGGAAGTTCTACTGAGTTCATAGAGCATTGTACTGAGATCCTCCATGGTCTCAGCCATGACTACTATGTCGTCGGCAAATCGAAGGTGAGTGATGTACTCGTCGTTTATGTTAATGCCTAGCCCCTTCCAGTCCAGAACCTTGAAGACATCCTCCAATGCAGCAGTGAACAGTTTCGGAGAGATCACATCTCTCTGTCTCACCTCGCTGCAGACGGTTTCGAAGCTTGGTCCTGTAACCGGACTGACATAGTGGTGTTTTCATACAAAGACTTTAACACTTCGATGTACCGATAGTCAATCTGGCTCCGTTGAAGAGACTGTAGTACAGCCCAAGTCTCAATCGAATCGAAGGCTTTCTCGTAGTCCACAAACGCTAAACAAAGAAACAAGTTATACTCTTCGGTCTTCTGTATAACCTGCCGCAGCGTATTTGGTCTACGGTGCCTTTTCGGAATCCAGCTTGTTCGGGAGGCTGGAAGTCGTCAAGCCTGCGCGAAAGACGGTTCTTAATGACTCTCGAAAACAGCTTGTAGACATGGCTTAGAAGTGAGATGGGCCTATAATTCTTCAGTATGTTCTATTTTCTTTAGTTTCCAGTAAATCATCCATATC
This sequence comes from Asteroscopus sphinx, assembly GCA_949699075.1. Classification (NCBI taxonomy): domain Eukaryota; kingdom Metazoa; phylum Arthropoda; class Insecta; order Lepidoptera; family Noctuidae; genus Asteroscopus; species Asteroscopus sphinx. Next base: position 24,042,924 of record OX453013.1, read on the forward strand.
ACTATACATACCTCTTGTAACTTATTAGAGACAGATCCTCCCTCATCTGTGACTCCCCAGCCAATCACCAAGGCGCAGTAGCTAGTATACGACAGTCCACCAGTGGGCAAGCAGACAGGCCGGATTGTGACGTCGTCAATCTGTTCTGTGGGCGTGGTGGAGGCAGACTCGGTGGTGCTGCTGGAAGTAGACTCGGTGGTGCTACTGGATGGGCTATCTGAGGCGCTACTAATGGTGGTAGCTTCGTCATCGCTGCGTGCGCGTTTGACTGATGCGCTGCTTAAATCCACCTGTAAAGGATAAAGTAGTAATGAGTCGTGGTATGTTCCCAGTATAAGTAGAAGACTACGACTAGGGCTACGAAGAATTTTGCATAGTTACAGTACGCGCAATCTAGCTTGGCCGCAGTCATAGAATATATACCAACGACAAGAAGCGACACTTAAGCGTGTGTGCTCGTAAAAATTTTCGCGGCTATGTGTGCGGGTCGGGGCGAGCGCGGGGGGTGTGCGGTGTGCGCGTCGTGTGGAACGGGCAGTCTCTCGGCTGCCTCAGCCAAGGCCTATTGCATTCACGCGCTCGCTTGAGCGACCTTGAGGTCACCGGCGAGCTAGCTCACACGTACACGAAGTGTCACCGCTGTGCCGCAGTGAAGTTGTTACAAAACCGTCGCTGTCATCATTTTATGGGTGTCAGTTGGAGGCGGGAGGCGGGGAAATAAGCGCAGTGCCTAACTTTACTCCGACCAAGTCATATTTCACGTGCTGTAGTTTTTGGTGTCCCTAAGGCCCTTTTTCAGACATACACGGTTTCCGTGTCATAGTATACGGCGGCGACCGGGACGCGACGGTTCAGTTATAAAAGGGACGGTCGCGGTAACGTGTGAAAGGTTTTAAGTATAGTATAGCTTGCAGTACTGAACCGTCCCGGTCGCCGTATACGCAGAAACCGTATGTGTGTGTAAAAAGCGCTCCTTGGGGACTGCGGAAATTCAGCAATTTTAAAGTAAGTAGATTTTACGGATTTTCTGAAGTTAGTTTTGAACCCATTGAGCTAATATTATAGCTCAACGTTTGAACCAGCATTTTTTTGTGACTTTTAAGGCACTTCTAATATCGTCCAATTGTACCTAATTCGTTAGTACGGTCAACCCATGCCAGTGGTAACACTTGAATTACGAAAACCGCCGTTATTGCTTACGAAATAGACGCTGTCAAGGTCATATTGTTACCAATGACGTGAGGTCGACTGTACCTACCTATACAGCTAGTTATGCTGGTTCTTCTGGACTCAGTAGTGACTTTCAACAAACAACTTATTTTAAAATTGGAAATGGATACCACTATCCGAAAGAGTATATTATGAAAAAGAAATTCGATAGCGATGAAGAATTTGAACGGAAAGTGCGGATTTATTTTAACAGTCACGCAATTTGATTTCGAAACAAACAGTTGATGTTCACCAATTATTTTGTTCGGATACAAGTTCTTAATGAGCGGAACGACTTGATAGAGACAATACGTTTGAATGATTTACTCAGTGTATGGAATCTTAGTACAAAATGCTTGAAATAACATCAATCGTTATCCGACCAAATTGACGAGTACTGAAAATGCTCAAACGCCGTTTGACCACTACGTATTTTGAATTTATCAGTATTATAATTCGACTATATGCCATTGGGTAAAAACAGATGTCGCTAGGCTAATGATCTGTGTAACAAGGTACAACGCGTGCGTTGTTGCATAAAAAAGGGTAATAGATGGCGTAAATTGATAATTCGAACTTACAGTCAATTATTTACCAAATTACGTTTTCCAGTTTATTTACTTTTGTTTTCTATATGTTCAATTTGCCTATTTAATAAGAAAACTTTACAAATCTTTTTCCACAATATTATGAAAGTATAATTATGTTTGCAAACGTAATTAGGTTTATAACATCAACATTTAAACCTATCAATCGTTTTTTCTAATTAGGTATATTATTATTTTTAACACATTTACGCATTTGAAGCGACATCTAAAGACAAATTTTATTATGAAACGAAAAGTTCTGACGTCATTCAATACCTGCTGAATTTAGCTTTCAGTTACGTCTTTGTAACTGAAAGCTAAATTCAGCAGATATTGTAGAGGTCACAGTAGCCCTATGGCTACAGCGTTAGATTTGTTAGACAGAAGTTGTAGGTTCGAATCCTGCTAACGATTGAACTTTTTGTCTTTATTTTTTCATTTTTAAAAAGGATGAATAGAGAGCCATCTAGTTTTCCCGAAGTGAAATAAAGTTGTAGGTCCATATTTTAAAACCAGAGGCGCCACTTGGTCTATACCTATATTGGGGTCGAGTTTCCTCTCTATTTCAGTATATAAAAAAGTAGGTACTCTGTGGATTTACTAATCATCACTAGAAGTGCTGTAAAGTGTACAGTACAGTACAGTACCTACTTATGACGCTTATATTAAGCCATGTGGTTATATTCTCTTATTAAACCCACAGATTTGACATCTACCGCCGGTAGAACGGCGGTAGATGTCAAATCTGTGGTTAAATCATTGACACTATTAGGTATAATGACGCGTATAATTCGATGACAGGAATGCTTCTTCCCACAGATCTTCTTCCCTAATGTCCTTCAAAACCATAAAGGTATTATCAGTATAGAAATGTCTTTGTTCAAAACATTCAATGACATCACTTTATTAAGAATCATTACCTACCTTTAGGCATTGTTTTCGACCCAAAGAGATTTAATATAAATATTTAATGTCTTTTTTCGACCTAAACTAATCTCGATTAATGCGATTACCAATATTCTTTTTTCTATCAGCTGATCTGATTCAGTCAGTGCTTTTATTCTAATCATTAAATTTAAAGATAAATTACCCTTTGATCAAGCTTCATGAGTGCGATGTCGTTGTCATAAGTGCCAGGGTTGTACCTCTGGTGACGGATGACTGCCGCCACTTTCCTGTCCACAGTCTTGGTCTCGTTAGGGTTGGCAGTGTCGTGTTCCAGCAAACGGATTGTGATGCGTTCCTTGCGGTACCTGTGAAATACCATAGGCAAGTCTAACTGTTAATAATATCTAGATAGACACTAAAAATATTCCTATGGTTACGCTCACAGAAATAGATAAATAGAATGGTTGTAATCACACAATTTTACTTGAGATTCATGCGTGGCAACTTCCGAACAAACTAAAAATTAACTTTAATCAAATGTACTTCACAGCTTTTGTTTCTGCAGTTAAAAACAGCACAATAAGGCATTATTTGCGGGTTTTTGTTACAGTATTTACAGAAACAAGTCATAAGGCGTGCTGAGAAAGACTTTGAAATGCCCTGGTGGGCATTGTGCAGAGTGCTGCCACGCGCGCCCCGCCGACTTTTCCATTCTATCTATTTACCTATTTCTGTGGTTACGCTTCTTATCAGTGTAGTAGTGTGGCGTTTACTCAAAGATAATACAAGAGACAATACCTTTACGCAGTAACTTCTACAATGAAAATCTGGTGACACTAAAAGATGTACAGACCGTTTACAATCCCCAAGTGGGATAAGAAGCTACTCTATCACATTAGGTTGTCATCTGTAGTAATGATAGTAGAGTACTATGTAATAATAACTTCTTAGGTTTTCGCGATCACTACACATTATAATAAAACAAAGTTTAACCGGATTAAATCGCGTATATTATTTAAATTGGTTTCCCTGACGTTTCGAAAGCTTTGCAGCATTTCGTGGTCGCAGGTAGACTAAGATGAAAAGCGTCTTTACAAATATTTCTAAAAAATTATTTTAATCTACCGTACAATATTATTAATTAAAATCGTTTCGATGCACGCAGTAATCACTCACAATATCATTATCTTTTACAAATGCTGCAAAGCTTTCGAAACGTCAGGGAAACCAATTTAAATAATATACGCGATTTAATCCGGTTAAACTTTGTTTTATTATAATACTATGTAATAGGTCATAGAAATATATGTCTATGTAATAGGTATGTATCTAGTGATATATAAGTCTATGGTAGGTATGTATGTTGAATGTGTATAAAAAAAATGAAGATATTCCATTAGCTCACTTGTATCATCATAATTTGATCATCATCATCATTTCAGCCGAAGGACGTCCACTGCTTGACATAGGCCTACCCCAAGGGGGGGATATGCCAAAATCGCCACCTGTGATCGCCACGCTAGGCAGGCGGGTTGGCGATCGCAGTTGGTTGGTTAAATACTCAAAGAACGCTGCTGCCCATCCTTTGGTGAATCCCCATGAGAAGAGATAAGGGTGGAGCTATTCTTCATTTCTGGCACCATAATATTCTCGTACCTAATCATAAATGTTTCCGATTCTTATTGCTGTCATAATTTATTGGTTGTTTTTTTTGTGACCTGGTTTATCAGTGCTTTAGAAACACAAACCAAAGCTCTTGACTGTAAAAACTGGTAAAAACTCTAGCATGCCGCAAAAAACATTAATGCTCTGCTTGGTCACAGCTATACTAGGTCTTATAATACAAGGCTTGGTTAAAGCCAATTTAAGTAACACCATAAACCGTCCCAGCTTACAGCGTGCTTTACCTACGCGTTGCAAATGCAGTTGTTCTAACATCAGATCACCGTGCAAATATGCACTTGGTATGTATCAAGAAAAGCATTTAGATGCAAACGACAAAATGCGAGTGGCATGGAGCCAACACAGCACGCAACATTGCCTCCTCACCTACACTGGGCTACGATATAAGTGAGTAGAAACAAATTGGCACAAACTACTCAATGGTGTTTTTGATCTCGGTGTCCCGTTGCGTCGCCAGCAGCGGTTGGGAAACAAAACGCCAAAAGTGCCAAAACACTTTGTTTAAAATCAACAGAATTTGATGGATTCTTGTTTTCAAAGGTTATGGTTTTTTTTTACCTACTAACCTATGCCCGCAGCTTCGCCTGCGTATACATCGATTTATCTCAGAAATACGTTATTGCGCATCTTTCATACTTTCACAATAATATTAGTATCTTGGACGACCAAAAAAGATTAGTATTATAGGATTTGTGTTCCTTCGTTTTGTTAATTACTTTTTTTTATCATAAGTACCACAGACATAGTATAAAATATAGACGAAGTGCTGCGAACAATCACAGTGAAGCCAAAAAAAAAACTATGCTCCTTCGTGTACAACCACTGCTCACGCACACGCCATGCACCTGAAAGATATTTGCTTTCGCGATGCTTACTGGCCGATGCCGCGACATGTGTACTGAGAGGGGTGAGCACGGTTTGAGGTGCATATGGCTGCGTGAGCGCTGGATGTACACGAAGGAGCACAGTTTTTTTGGCTTCACTATGATTGTTCGCAGCACTTCGTCTATCAGTGATAAGTACCTACTAGGAATGTTACGGAGCTTCGATTCCGACTCCGAAAGGTCGGAACTTCCGATTGGTTTTACACCTCCGACTTCGGCTTCGTCTCCGATATTTTTGAATCAGAGGTTATAACTAATAACGGAGCGCAGCGAGCGACCACTAGACTTGATACTAAATATTGAATCAGAGGTTGTAACGAATATCGGAGCACAGCGAGCGACTACTAGACTTGATACTTAATATACAAAAACAGTTTAAAGTTTCGTACCTGATATATTTTAAATTAAAGAGCTAATCGGCTGGACACACCGAGCGATAGGTCTTCGAGTGTTGGAAAGTTTGTATATATGGGTTATAGGTACCTACATATGAAAGTTCTATTCTATTCTACGTTATTAGAAGATGCATCATCATCATTTCAGCCGAAAGACGTCCACTGCTGGACGCAGGCCTCCCCAAGCATCGCCATAACAACCGGCCCTGCGCTTTCCGCATCCAGCGGATTCCGCAACCTTCACCAGGTCGTCGGTCCACCTGTTGAGGGGCCTACCCACGCTGCGCCTTCCAGTACCTACTCAAGATGCATACTAAATCGGTAGACCTTAACTACATACCCAGTGCAATGTGCAGCGGTGAGGATATACAGGTCACTGATGAGGGATCCCCCGCAGAAGAACCGCCCGTTGTACATCAACATCGCCATCCAGGGGTACTCGAGTTCCTTCGTCTCGTATCCTCCCACTATGCGGTGCTTCGTCCGCACTACACCACATTCTGGAAATTTACAGGTTTTTTCAAGGAAAAGTTCCTGTATAATCTTTCTATTCTCTACCATGGCTTTTCAAAACATATTACAAGGATCTTAAGCTTATATTTTTATGTTACAACTACATAGAGCTTATCTAAGTAAACGTCCAAGGAGTCCATGGATATCAAGTCTAGCACCTCGTTTTTAAGAATGTAGGGTATCCTAGCTCCACGAGCTCCTTAAAATTCTAATAATTGGTCTCTATATGAATGTTTTCAGCATTTTCACATTTCGAATTTTGTGTCTGTTTGAGTAGTCATTAGTAAACTCAAAAATGCACAGGTTTTAATTGGTTTCCAACTTTCCACTCTCCAGCTCTGTTAGCCCACTTTTGATACTTTTGAATTCGTGAAGAGTGAAGATATGGCTCACTACTTTTCACGAATTCAAGTTATAAATCAAAATACTGATACCATTAACTACATAAATCAAATTAGCTGGCAAAACTTCACAGACGTGATGGGTATCGTTATCTAATGATAACAAAACAAGAAAAAATATGATTTTCTAAACTCATCATTTCATTCAAGTCAGCTGATCACGAGATCAACAGTCACGGGACATGTGAGCTTGTAGGTTTACATAGTATTTTTAAAGAAATATCGGATACCATAACACTACCTACAATCACTACTTCACTACTTCTGAAAACCATATATGTTGTAGTGTTATTATAGATATCGATACCCATAACCTCTGTGAAGTTTCGCAATCTAATTTGATTTAACCTTATATTCTACGAGTACTTACGACAAGCAGGACAGTTGGTCGGAGGATCATTTACTGTCACTGGACTAGCTGTGGTAGTGCTGCCACCGATCAGATTGCTGATCCAGTCGAGGAACCCTTTCTCTTTATCCTGTGGCTCCACAAAGGTCGCAGCCCGACAGCTTGCCGCACCGACGAGGCTCACCAGCAGAACCGCCCAATTCATTGTGTGCTCTAGTAATTCATAGAAGACAAGATTAAATAACTTGAAAACCTGTAAAGAAGTGATAATGCATCGGTGTAACGTGTAACACAATACTTGATATAAGGGGCAATGCTTTCGCCCTTATTGAACCCTCAAAACTGTATGTGCATGTCTGTATTTATGACAATAAAAAACCGTTTCCCTGGATTTGATCCCTTATCTATATAATACAAAGTCGGGTTAGTTACGTCATTTATAACTCAAGAATGGCTGGACCGATTTTAATTAAATTTGGCATACAGTTTTTTTTTAATTATTATTATTCATAAATGTTACACAGCATACATTTACAATAGTTATTGCCAAACTGCACAGCAGTTTGTCGGCAGCGAGTTCCCATTTTATACATTCATTATGCGAGCGTGCAACAATACAATACAATACAAATCCTCTTTATTGCACAACAAGATTATATCAATAACTGCAACTTAGTTTTAATTAAATATAAAGTTTCTTTATTTTATTTATAGATAGAACATAATCCGGATTAACATATATTACTTAAGACTAACAGTTCCCGAGGGATGCGCGATAAATGACAATGACAGTAGGATAATAGAAGAACGATTGATTTTTTGCTGCTAGATTTGTCTATTCTATTTCTTGCCGTATTAATATACGGCAGAATAACTGGCATTCCTATGAACATGACAGGATCCATAATTGTGGTGAACAACGCAAATCGTGATGGTAAAGTCTATTCCACCGGTGATTGATCATAGTCGTCATAAATTATACACTCATAATGTGTATTACGATTATTGAAATTGATTACACAACTACAAACAGGCAAGTGATTTCAGTACCTAATTCTATTATAATAATCCGTATATCAAATATCATAGGCCAAAATTTCTTCATCCTCGGAGCGTTTTTCCCAACTAAGTTGGGGTCAGCTTCCAGTCTAACCAGATGCGGCTGAACATCAGTATTTTACACGGAGCGACTACCATCAGACCCCCGCAACCCAGTTACTGGGTAATATCTAACGATATTCGGAGGTTAGAACAGTTGCCAGACTTTCCAGCTTCTGACTACCCGTAAGGAATGCCATAGATGTTCGTATGGAGACCGGGACTGACAGCTTAACGTGCTCTCCGAGACACGGAGGGGTCTCGATGTGCAACGAAATAGTCACCCATCCACGGACTGACCGCGGCAAGTGTAGCATCATACAATTCGCGCGGTTGCTATTCGCCGCGAGCCCCATAGGCCAAAAATTGGTTCTGCTAATTGATTTGGAGCAACCTTAAGTAGAGCTTTGAGCACTGCTACGTCTTAATCCAGAAACCCATAAAAAGTCCAATTCAACAACTTATACCATAATCATAATAAGTGTGGCTGGCGCCTCTTTTAGGGTTAATTTCAACTTAATCGAGTATAATAATCAAGTTTCCAATGAGATTGCATTGCTGATAACGTTGAGAATCAAGGACAACGTGACCGGGTCAAAAACCCGCTGCGAATCGCCAATGTACCGCTAACTTAAGATCACTCATCAAAACAACATCCATTAGCATTTATTTTGGTTTTTTAACGTTCGATCAAGGAATCCAATCACGTGATTGTGGAACACGCAAGGAGCTATATTGGGGCCTGTATTTTAAAGTGAGTGTTTTCACATGAAAAGGATGCACCATGTCCGCGAATCGTTGTTACTATCTCGTTTAAGGTCATGAGATTTATTCTGGTCATCGTAAAGAAAGTTTCCTACCAATTTGAATATATTTTTTAAGGTTAAAAGCATTGCGAGAGTTTATGTTTTAACGGACAGCAATAGGTCTTAACCTCCGACCCTGGTGATTTTTCATCTCACGCTGTATCAAAAATAACTGACAATCCTTGTAGGTAACCGTGTCATGCTTGTGAATATCGTATCGATTAATAAGACGGAAGAAGTCGATTCGGACAATCTAGGCATTTATGTGTTATAACATCATAGGGTCATCACATCACACTCATAACGTAAATAAACCTTCTATTTTGAAGAGGACAATCGTTTAAGGAAAACTACTTCATTATTCACTAGAAATCGACTTACAACATAATCGAAACGGCTATAAATAATCTGTTGAATGGTAAGTGTTAGAATGAAATTGAAATTTCCCGATTGGTATGCGCACTGCGTCGGCAGTCCGCGGTTCCCGGACGCTCAGCTAGTAGAGAGCCGTCTGTTTTCCTGCTCCTCGACTATTTGGTGGAAATGAAAGTAGTTTTAGTATGTATTTATGGAATTTCCTTTTCTCGGAAAGTAAGAGTTTTTGGATAAGTGAAGGTTTCTATGGAAGCTTCAACGAAGGACGAAATTTAGGGTATGAAGATTGCAAGCGAGTTGCACGATCTATCCTTGCATTGGTGATTATGTATTGAAATAAATGAATGTCCACGTGGTTTGAGGTTTTCGAAGTTTTTTTGAAGGATAAATTGTATGACACAAGTATGTAACTCTAGATAAATAACATTGTGTCTGTAATCTTCATTACTAATTTGAACATAACCGACTTTCCGTGAACGTTATTTTACTTTTTGAATACAGAATGCAGAATACTGATTTTTTCAACACTTTTTACTTAAATAAATAAATAAATATCTTTAGGACATTTTTACACAGCACCATCTAGTCCCAAACTAAGCAGAGCTTGTGCTATGGGTACTAGACAATGGATATAATAAATAAATACTTTTTTTTTTTTTTTACTACTTGAAATAGTTAGATAAATAAACTCATTAGAATTACATGCTTTAGGTAATTTATCCTCATGCGGGCCACTCTAACAGTAAATTAATCGATTTTCCTTTTTTTATTCAACAAACTATGTACAATTTGCAAATTCATACTTTAATTACTAACCACCTGTTTAGATTATTATCACAACACTGCACAACACCACAATAAAAATCAAGGTTAAAGAAATCAGAACTCACAACTCACTGGAGACGGTAACTGTACGTAAGGAGGAGGACGAATGGCGGCTGACGACGCGCCTGCGCAGTACACACTACACGCCGGAGACAGGCAGAACCCAGGCCACCAACACTTTCTCCACGCTCCACTTAGTCCTGACCACCGGCCACTGTATGCAAGTCCTACACCCGCACGACTACTTATAAACAACCCAGTGGCGTTGTCACAAATTCCATAACTGATTTTCTGTAATTTTTATGGAATTTTTATCTGTAATGGTGTAATTAGAGGCATTAGAATCATGAGGGATCCTAATACATGCCTACATGCGATGGTCTGTAGTCTGCTTGTTATGTTTGTTGCACAACAGTGCTTAGGTGCAGGCAGCGGCTTGCGGCTAAAACATTTATGGTTCCTATTCATAGAACATTTTCAGGACAGAAAAATTGTTCTTCAAAATATTTGACCACACTGACTGCAAAATGCATAAAAGTTTGAGTTTGAGTTACTTACCTAATTATATAAATAATAATTTATTGCATTCATATGTACATAGGTGTTACATTTTTAACTAATTACAAGTTCATCATCATAGGTACTAAAACTTTTTTCTCCCAGCCGAAAACCAAAATAGAGTTTTTGATATGTTGTAATAGTGGAAAAACCTCGGAACCCAGTTACTTTGAATACATACATACATACATATTATCACGCCTATTTCCCATTGGGGTAGGCAGAGCCTTTGGATTTCCACCTGCCTACGATCCTGACACACCTCTTTCGCTTCATCATTTAATTTTTTTTTTCTTCATGTTACTCTGAATGAACTTCGGAATTATATTTTTTTAGATAAAATACTAATTTTTATATTTGAATAATTGCTATTTATTTATGTATATTTCGAAAATGTTGATGATAAAACAATAATTTTACAAAAATAGACATTAGGAAATATCATATAAAGATGGCAAATACCTATTCCAAACGGGCCGAGAGCATGTCGGGCCTTGCTCAATATAAAGTTCCGTATATACAACGTGTTATTGAAATAACTGAAAACTTCTTAAGGCGTCATTGTACGGTTACAGCCGCCTGCACCGGAGACGGTTCATTTAACAAACACCTCTTTGTCATAGTTGTGACTGACAGTCCTCTGTGCAGAGCCTGCATGGAGACAGAGGAAACAGCGGGCCACGTGCTTCTCAACTGCCAGGAGGTCGCTTCATACAGAGCTAAGTACTTCGGAGATCCGGTTACTCTGCGAGAGACAGTCAGCAACATCAAGCGTCTGCTGGCCTTCCTCGAGGAGCTGGGGTGGCTCGAGTAAACAAGTTATTCCCACCCACACGCAAAATACACGCCGAGGGTGGAGTTGCGGAAAATGGCCCAATATACCAATAGCAATACCAAAAAGGGGTCATTGTACTCATCAGTACAGTTCCGTACATTTGTGTTCACATGAATCGACAAAATGTAGGGAACATCTGATTTGTTTTAGCGATTTCCAGTTGGTCCCATAGTGAAACCTATTCATTCTGATGAGTACAATGACCCTTTAAGAGGTTTTCAGTTATTTCAATAACACATTGTACAATTACAAACGAATTATAGAGAATAATTAAAATAGTAATGGTGGTATGGTTTCATCAAATAGGAGCATTATTTGCGAAGTTATTTTGTTTCTAAGGCCAACGAACATGAACTAAGACGTCTCAAGTATTTTGTAGTTTGGGGTGCTGGGCCAGAATACCTCCTCGTGTGTCTGACGGCTGCTGGTCCTTATCGATACGTCTAGAGGGAACAGCAATTGTTTGGCCGGTGCACCCTGGGCACGGGCAATAACTCTCTTTTGGACCGGGGGCGGGGGACCTTATTGCCTGTGGCGAATATTCTGGCACGAGAGGGGACCGATGTGAGCCAATGTGGAATTGCTCCACATGTCCCTCTAATACCAGCAGAGGGCACAGTGGAGGAGCAGGGGCTGGCCCGGTGTGCACTCACCCTGCCACTGGGCAGTCAGCGGGGGGACTTTCCTTCCCTGCCCCCGTCGATCTCGTAACCCCAGGAGTGTTCGCTGAATATTGTTCTTGCGCCTCTTGGGACCAAGGGTCTTGGCTTCACCGCCCGGACCGCGAAGAAGAAAAACCTCTATAAAAAATTACGGTATGATGAGGCTGTGAGGCAGCAGACTCGGGGTAGTCTGCTGTTCGACCAGCAGCTGGCGTAGCTGGCACAGCTGGTGTAGCTGCCACAGCTGGCGTAGCTCACCCAGCTGGCGTAGCTGACATACTGGCGTAGCTGGCACAGTTGGCGTAGCTGGCACAGCTGGGGTAGCTGACACAGCTGGGGTAGCTGACACAACTGGCGTAGCTTGCACAACTGGCGTAGCAGGCGCAGCTGGTAAAGGCCCGTGAGGTGGCGTACAGTGTTCCGTGTACGCCACCGAGGAGGGTGCGGCTGACGTTAGGTCGCACGGGGAGAAGGGGCTCACCTACTCGTTGCGAGCCGGGACCTTTCAAGGTGGTTGGCAAATGCACGCCGCGCGTTTTTTGTAAATACGTACTTATAATACATAAGAAACACCCAGACTAACACAAACACTTATCATAATAAAACAAAGTTTAACCGGATTAAATCGAGTATATTATTTTAATTGGTTTTCCTGACATTTCGAAAGCTTCGTCAGGAAAACCAATTTAAATAATACACGCGATTTTTTTATAATGTGTAGTGATCGCGAAAACCTAAGAAATTACAAATACTTATGTTCATCACACAAATATTTGTGTCCTGTGGGAATTGAACCCACGACCTCGTGATCAGCAGTTCAACACTCGAACCAATAGACCACAGACGTCGTCGAACTGCTGTTTTAATACTTAGTTAACTATTTTAATGATTGATTTCATTTGAAAAACTTAGAACCAATGTAAACAAGGAAATAAACGGAAATAATTAAAATATTGTTAGCGTTTTAGCGCTGGTTTTTCAATCCAACCTTAATGAGATTTAGTAGGTTAGGTAGGTTTAATTTGGTGAAATCATCGTCATTAAATTAATAATTAATTAATTCTATGCAGTATTTTAAATGGGTCTGAGAAGCCTTCCAATCATATAAGGCTGTATTTACTTGTACGCCAAGTGCCTTGAACATTTGTAACGCAATCAATCGTGCCGGATTATTTTGCTTAAAAGAAAATGCCAGGCATTCAAAAATGTTGGTCTTTGATCTCGCCATTTATACCAAAAAGGCAATGAATAAGAAATAAATATTTGGGATATTTTTAATACACAGCACCATCTAGTCCCAAACTAAGCAGAGCTTGTACTATGGGTACTAGTCGTACTAGACAATTGATATAATATTTTCAACACACTTGCTCGTAAAGTGGCTCTTATTGCACCGCTTTTAGGTTCATAATGTAGCTTATAACGCACGCGTGCTTTTTAGGGTTCCGTACCCGAAGGGTGACAAAGGGACCCTATTACTCTCGCTACGCTGTCCGTCCGTCCGTCCGTCCGTCCGTCCGTCCGTCTGTCACAGGGCTGTATCTTTTGAACGGTAATAGGTAACCGGTTGAAATTTTCTCAGAAATTGTGTTGCTATGAGGTGTATCACAACAAATACTAATACTACAAAAAAAAGTCTAAAACCAAAGGGTGTCCCCATACAAGAAACCTCAAAAAACATGCATTTTTTTCAACGTTTTTGTTCCTGCTCTATCTCCAAAACGGTAATATATACCAGCTTCAAACATAGTCAGATTATAGTGCATACTATGTAGTTTAGCAACAAATACAAAAAATAAGACATACATAGACATATGTGGTGGTACCTGGGTAAGAAAGACATGCAAAAAATCATATTTCACGCACTGTACGTTGATGTCTTTTGATAAACTCTCGTAAATTAAATCAGTTTTTATGGGGTATCAGGTGGTTGAGAGGTACGGAACCTAAGGGTTCAGTAAGCTGCGCGAGTCCAACTCGCACTTGGCCGGTTTTTTACATTATATTATCGCACTAGTGCTTTTTACTTTACAGTTTATTTTTAAATCGCAGCAAAGAGTTTTTATGCCTAATCAAAATTAAACATTTTTAGGAATAAATCAACTGTATTAATAAAAATATGATAAATAAACATTTCATTTAATCAAATTATTTCTTTTTGTCAACAAATTAACATTATAATAGTATAATCGAGTATAATAGTCAACTTAGCTCACTTGTATCATAATGTACTATTATGTACTTTTTTTGTAAATACATAGGTACTTACTTATAATACTTACATAAAAAGCACCCAGACCAACACAAACACTTATTTTCATTACATAAATATTGTGTCCTGTGGGAATAGAACCCACGACCTCGTGATGGGCAGTCCGACACTCGAACCACTAGACCACAGATGTCGACAATGCTGGTCAAGCTACACAAGTAGATCCATGACTGCATATCCTATACTTGTAGAATGGATGAAGATTCTACATTTAGTTAGGACATTATTAAACAGAATAACCATACTGCCATCGAGTCGTCGAATACGAAATGAGATTTGTCGGTCGACAAGGGCCACGCAGCGCGACAGCAAGGGAATAAAAAAAAACAAAAACTGGAAAATGGAGGAATGTTTCAACTACATTTTTATTAAAATCTTCTAGGTCCGAGTCTCTAGGGGTTGGGGGAGGAGCAGCCCCCCTGGCCTCCCTTGTCGACACCCTACATACTTATCGTTGGAGGTCCCTAATAAAATCTATATAAATATATAAAACAAAGTCAGATTAGTTACATCATTTATAACTCAAGAACGGCTGGACCGATTTACATGATATTTGGCATATAGATAGAACATAACCAAGGCGGATCCAGCCTTTGTGTCAGGGGGTGTCGTGTTCTTATATCCAGCCCCGCAGCTACATTTTTAAAAGGAGAGTGCAGATTCCAATTTGCCGCCCTCTAGGAAAAAACTTTCTACTAATAAAATTCTAGGATTTTCGTAATTTTTGCTAAAATATGAATTTTAGAGGAATTGCCAAACTTAAGTGGCAGTGGGCGGGGCACATTGCTCGCAGAACTGTGTGAATCTGTTCTGAACAGATGGCCGATGGTGCAGTAAAGTTCTGGAGTGGCCGCGTACTGCAAGGCGCAGCGTGGGTAGGCACCCCACAAGTTGGACCGACGACCTGGTGAAGGTCGCGGGAATCCGCTGGATGCGGAAGGCACAGGACCGGTCGTTGTGGCGATGCTTGGGAGGAGGCCTATGTCCAGCAGTGGACGTCTTTCGGCTGAAATGATGATGATGATGATGAATTTTAGAGCTTAAAAATTAGATACGGAATAATTACTTGCAATACCTAATTACCTATACCTATGCTAAAAAAGAAGAAATGATCATTTATACAGGCGCGAGCGAAGCGACTGCGATATTTTTCTCAGTTTCGGCTTTGTTTCTATTAACGTCGTACTTAACAGAATAGTTGTTTATACATACGTCTAGCACGCAGAAGAAAGAAAGACAAGCGCGAGCGGAGCGAGCTCGAAATGTTTTGGACTGTTCATGAACAAACTGATTAGCTCATCACCAAAGGATAGATATTCTATGACTAAAGAGTACGCATTTATTTGTGCGCAACCCGTTGTTGCGGCGCCTATAGCGACTAATAGTAGACGCTATAGCGCAAATAACTAAATATAAATTTACGTTAAGGCAGTCCAAAACTTGTACAGGCAAAGAAATTGAGCATGAGCGCGAGCGCAGCGAGCGCGAAATCTTTTGGTATTTTTTGCAAACCCAGATTATATTTACTTGCTCGAGTTTTAAGAACTTTTTAATTGGGAGATTATTTTTCCATTCCGATTTTTTAAAAACTAATTACTTATCATCTAATATCGACGTTTAAATGATCTTGAATAATTTTTACTTGGCCTAGGTTTTATAAGGCTAACATGGTAGTTAAGTAGTTATTTCTGTTGTTGATGGTTAGCTAAGTATTCAATCGACGGTGTCGAAACGGGGAGATTGGAGAAGAACCTCGCGGCGGCGGCGTAGGCGGTGCTGCAAAATCGCGCGAATATTATTTACAATGAACGAACGGGTTCGGGTGCGAGTTCAATTTACTAATTTGATGTGTGTATTTCATTAGTATGTAACACGTACATACATTATATTGAACTAAGTTTACGGGACTTGTCGCGCACAATTAAATCAAAATATAACAAGCATTTTGACTAACCTCGACGTTTCGGTCAAGTTTACATACATTCATTTATTCATTGTATATACATTTGGTAAATTATGTAAACAGGAAAAAAACTATGGTTGACCTATGCCCAGGGGGGTCATGACCCCCATGACCCCCCCCCCCCCGGATCCGCCCTTGAACATAACCCGGATTAATATATAGACTACTTTTTATCCCGGGAAGATGAACAGTTCCCGAGGGATGCGCGATAAATGACATTCACGCAGGCGAAGTCGCGGGCATAGGCTAGTAAATTATAAAACATCTTCATTCCCTTTCTATTCTGTCTGATCTTCGTTCCCTTTCTATTCGGTCTGACTCTTCGTAACTAATTCACGACCGTATCATTTGAAGAGTCACCACAATGCTAATAAAACAAAGAATAGCAGAAAAACCATGAAACGTCATCTCACCTCTATTATACCTAATTGGAAAAATACTTCATAAGTATCTTCATGTTTCTCATTTGTTTGTTATTTATTACCTACCCTTGTGGAGACGGAATTTATATAGTTTTAGTTGCAACATCTATTGTTTCATAGGTGACATTCATGCTCTTCATTACAAGCCACGGCCACTCTAATTTGTATTTATTTGCTATAGTAATAACGAACAAACTTGCGTCATCATTGATTACCATATGAATGAGTTTTCATGTGTGCAAAGTTTAGTAAATACTAAAATTAATAAGCTTGATTAAATACGAGGTTCAAGCGATGACGTCTCTTGTAATAGAATATCAATCAACACAAACACTTAATCACACAAAAAATTGTGTCCTGTGGGAATCGAACCCACGACCAACAGCACGATAATCTCCAGTCCGACACTCGAACCACTAGACCACAGACGTCGTCTTATTATAAATACCAAAGCAACTCTGTCTGTGTCTTGATCCCTTTCACTAATAAGTCTATTTTGGCAAAGACGTAGCCTGTGGGACCTGGAGAAGAACATTCGAATGAGTGTCAACGTTTAGTGTCATAAGCCATTGCATTGTCTATTATTCTACGAGATCTTGCTACGGTCTGCTTTACTCACATCGCTGTCATCAAACTTACTTACTTATGTACTTTACTAATAAGATACGTTATCTCCATATTCTCGGGTCCAGTTAAGAAGCTTTTACCTTTCTACCCGTTGCGCAGGCGCCATACGGCACATGAACATTGGTAACTAGGCCAAACGGGCAGTATCGAGCTGGGCCAACAATAAATTCGATACTTGTTTAAACAAGATTCCGTTGTTTTGTAAAGTGGTTAATTTTTCTCTGTGCAAGTACAGTTTTTACAACGGGAATCATGCGATAATCACTGTCGCGATAATATGCCTACACAAATTCCTATCGTGATCCCGACCTAAAGCCAACGTCCAATTAGTTACATTGAGCTCGATTTTGTGAATCCAAAGTTGATGCCCTGCCTAGCCCAATGGATGATTGGCACTAAAATGAATATCTGAAGACGCCTTTATTTATATGTGAAAGATGGAAATCAATTGTTTTGCCTCCCTCTATGGTTATTTATGAAGATTTTTGTAGCTTTTTGTCTCTCTTTCGTGTTTAGAATGTAAGCGTAGGTATATTGCTGTAAATTAATAGATCCATGAAAACCTGTAGGTATACTAACAGTTTTATACAAGTCTCTTCATCCTAGAATAGTAAGATTTGCCTCAGCTTCTCCTTCTTCTAGTTGTCACGAATAAGTTGTTCGCAATCTTCTTTCCTTGCCATCTTTCTTTGTAGCCCATGGAAATTATTATGTTGTAGCCTTTTTCTGTGTCAAATGAGCTGGTTATCTTTATGTTGTAAGCTCCACAATAATCATAAACATAACATAACATCACGCCTGTATTTCCCCGAAGGGGTAGGCAGAGGTGTATAGTACACCCACATTTCGCCAGTTACAATAATCATAGCTGATAAAATTTTAAAAAAATGCGAAAATATGGTGGTTTGTCCTTCAATCATGCCGAAATGGCAGAACGAATTTGTATGAAATTTGGCACACAGATAAACCATAACCCGGATTGACATATAAGCTACTTTTATCCTGGCAAGTAAAGCAGTTCCCGAGGGATGTGCGATAACTTCTCTCTGTGATAAACCAAATAATATAATACTCGGGCAAAGTCGCGGCCTTAGACTAGTAGATAATAAAACAATAATACCCTGATTTCTGCATACTTACACAGAAAATAAAGGACTGTGATCGCCCTTAAAAATGTCGTAATAAATTCAGAGGTTACAATGAAATCAAAAAGTGGAACATTACATGGTCAAAGAATATGCAGGCCGATACCATGCGAACTGTGTCAGTGCATAGGCTTTATTTTATTTCACCGATATGGAGGCTCCAATAAATATCATAAAACTTGGAATTCCACTACTACTACTCATGTTTTCGATTCAACTGTAGAATTGTGAGCGGGTGTTTTGCGATCGAGGACTAACTTGTGTTTCGAGTTTACGCAAACAATGCTGCTACTGGACATGGGCTATACCGAGGGCTTAGCCAGGAATTCACTTTTGGGGGGGGGGTGTCGAGCTCTGGACCAGGGACAATGAGTAATAATAACAATACGTAAAAGAGTTTAAACAACTAGCTTCTGCACGCGGGTTCGCACGCGTGTAATTCGGTTTATCACAGAAAGACGTAAAAGACACGCAACCGCAACAAAAAAAAAAGTAGCATATATCCTTCTCCAGGTCCCAGGCCTTGGCAAATTTCATTACGATTGGTTCATTGGTTTAGGCCGATGTTCTCTGATTAAACTAATTAATAATGATAATTGTTATGTTTTGGCTCAACCATAATAGAAGGCAACCCATCGATCTGACACTATGCCATCAATGGCTACGCTTCAGTTCCGCTCGCTGTGGGTTTGCAGCTGTCACACAAGTTGCTCATATAGCGCTGGGAAGGATATTAGGATACTGTTACGATTGATCCTCCTGACATCATTTCTTAATCACCTCTCACCTCATAAAAGAATAAGTACCTACGATGGTTAGAATGTTTGCAAGTTCCGAAAAATAATCGTAAGTATGTATTTGTAACGGTTCTATTTTTATTAGGTTTTTCCCTGTTGTCAGTACAACAGGAAAATAGAATCACAAAATTTGACTATTTTTCGGAATTTACCGATAACGCGACTAATTATTTCAATTGCCAGAACAATAAAATTCTCCCAAAGACGTATAGTGGAGGATAATTTCGATACCACGAGCAGTGTTCACGGTAGCTTAGTGGCTAAAGCACTGGCGTACTGAGCCAGGAGTCGTAGGTTCGAATCCTGCTCGTGAGCGATTTTTTCTTTCCACAATTTAAATCTTTAGATTTCGCTTCGCATGCGTAAATGCGTTAAAAATAATAAAATAATAAAATTCTCTTAATAGAAAACGAATTCTATGGAAAAGAAAATGAAGAATTCACATTAAAATAAGAAAATAAGCTAAGAGAAAGCGTATAACTAAATAGGTAAAATGATGACAAAAAGATAAAAATAACTGCATGACGCCATTAACAACAACGAAATTAGATAAGAAAGTGATTATAATATACTTTCTTTAGATTATAGAAATTTAAAAGATTGGTATCGCTAAGTTTATAGTAGTAGGAGAGCTCCTTGTGAAGGAGTTCGTCCGCCGGGGAAGTAGGTACTACCACCGTACCTACTTCTGCCTCCAAACAGTGATGCTTGCATTGCTGTTCCGGTGTGAAGTGTACGGGTGCCGGAGAATTTCCAGTCACATGAGACTTTCCATGTTCATGTCTCAGTTTGGCAAACCGACTTGCGGTACCATTTAGGCAACAGCCTAGGTAGTATTGCAGTTGTTATGGGCAAAGGTAACCGCTTAACACCAGGTGGGCCTTTAGCTCGTTTCACCATCCTATACCTACTGTAAAAAAAATACTACTTTTAACAGAAAGGTGTAGTCATATTCGACGTCTATGGTGTAGTGGTTCGAGTGTCGGACTGCTGATCACGAGGTCGTGGGTTCGATTCCCACAGGACACAGATTGTTGTGTGATGAACATAACTAAGTGTTTGTGTTGGTTTGGGTGTTTCTTATGTAATAAGTACTAGCGGCCCGTCCCGGCTTCGAACGGGTATTTATCAAAAAATTCAAAATTATAAATTTTACTCTCACACAGACATCCTTCTTTTTGCGTCGGGTTACTTAAAAAAAGTACATTTGGTACAAATAAAGAGCATTTTCTAGCGGTGGCATTTCAATTAAATTTAAAAAAAAGAACACTTATTGTGACATAACTATAATAGTTAGACATAATATGCTGTCGCGACACTTTTTGTAGATAATGATGTGTTCTGCAAAGTCGTAGTACATTATTTTGTTCTATCATCAATAGTTTTAGCAGCGCACAAGATGTAAGGAATTTTTTAGGTATTTTTTACACCTTTGTTTACATTATTGGAGTTTTAGTAAGGATCCTAATTTTTTTTAAAATATAATATACCCTATGTCACTCGGAGATAGAGTAGTTTCCCAACGGTGAAAGAATTTTTCAAATCGGTCTAGCAGTTTCGGAGCCTATTCAATGCAAACAAACGAACAAACAAACAATCTAATCTTTCCTCTTTATAATATTTTATTATTACACCTTGGGTTACATTATTGGAGTTTTAGTAAGTATCCTTAATTTTTTTGAAAATATAATATAGCCTATGTCACTCGGAGATAGAGTAGCTTCCCAACGGTGAAAGAATTTTTCAAATCGGTCTAGTAGTTTCGGAGCCTATTCAATGCAAACAAACAAACAATCAAGTCTTTCCTCTTTATAATATTTTATTATTACACCTTGGGTTACATTATTGGAGTTTTAGTAAGTATCCTTAATTTTTTTGAAAATATAATATAGCCTATGTCACTCGGAGATAGAGTAGCTTCCCAACGGTGAAAGAATTTTTCAAATCGGTCTAGTAGTTTCGGAGCCTATTCAATGCAAACAAACAAACAATCAAGTCTTTCCTCTTTATAATATTTTATTATTACACCTTGGGTTACACGAGCCTATTTAATGCAACAAACCAAACAAACAAACAATCAAATCTTTCCTCTTTATAATATTAGAATACTCGTAGATGTATTTACAACAACAAAAAAAGTATCTAAGTATTATATCCATTTGTCTAGTACCCTTAGCACAAGCTCTGCTTAGTTTGGGACTAGATGGTGATGTGTAAAAATGTCCAAAAAAATTCATTTATTTATATATTTGGAGAGCTCATTCAGAGCATGCATGGAACTACTTTTAATATCTCGACAACGCTGAAAACGTGAAAAAAAACTGCTGTTTCTTAGAAAAACGCAAAACCGTAAAATGCCCTAACTTGGCCCACAAGCCCTACTTTGCCTAGTTGTTTTTTGAGTAAACTATTCTATGATTTCCGTACTTGGGGTGATTTGAAAACTATGACAACGCTAACTTTTGGTTCAATTATAAAGTGCCAGTGCGTGTAAAAGTTAAGGTAATGCCTTCGGCAAAGTAGGGCTTGTGAGCAAAGTTAGGGCATTTTACGGTACCTACTCGTCTGAAATCTGTGGGAGGGCCGATTTATTTTTCGCGATTTCAGGGTTGATCCCGTAGTAAAAGTTGTTCGATAGCACTCCCTGAATGACCTCTTCAAATAAGACCACACATTTCTGATACAATTATTGAACACAGGTGAGGTAGCCGTGGCTTTGCTGCCGTGTTATCTTCATACAAACTTTACCACCCCTTTTCACCTCTTTAGAGACGGAATTTCAAGCAATTCCTCTTAAGTTCACCTCTAGGGTACTCAAGGAATATTATCCAATCTGTAGGTCCACCGGTTTATATTGTGCGTGTTTTTTGCTTATGTTTTGTTTTTAGAATATTATTATTGCTTCCGACAATATTAATTCATCGTAAAGAAAGAGTTAATTAAACCAATCAACAAAATATTGCTCTAATTAATAGGCTATCTAATTTACTGCTGATTTTTCCGTGTCCCCTGTACCTAAGCTGAAAATCTACATTAAAACATGCCACACACATTTACATAGCAAATTCCTTGGTTGTTTGTTTATCCCAAAATTAAAAGTAGGTTGACCTGACAAAATACCTGACGTTAAAATATAATTCTTAATATTATGTATAAAATGTAAAATTAATTTTTGATTTTAAATTTTTCCTGACTTATCAGAAAATTTTCCGTCCTCAGTGCCATAGGAAGCATTTAGCGAACAAAAGACATAAACGCGCAACCGCACCGTCTATCGTTTGAGTGGACCCCGGACTGTGTTCAATATGCAACAGCCTTTATGGCTGGCTACCCACAGTAATTAAATTTACAAATCATTAAAACGAGAATTTTTCTACTTTTTCTGTATACAAGGTGCCCCGTTTCGAGTGATCCAAGGAAAAAAACCCGGTAACGGAGCATGTCTAGCTGTATCAATCGGCAGCATTATGTAGGTATGTAATTTCGATATCTGAAATTTACAAAATTAAAAATTCAGACAATAATAAAATAAACTTTAAATAAGTAATAACCGACTTAAAAAAAAAGTGTGAAACAGTTTAGGAAGTCGGTGCCAATTTTTTCTTAAATCAAACCGAATCAAAGGCACCTACTTCCTAAACTGTTTCACACAAATTATTTTATTCTTTTTGAAGTCGGTTTCAACTTTTTTTCAAGTGTATTTTATTTTTCTATTTTAGTGGCATTAACAACAGAAAGACAAGTGATTGCTGCAATCCCCGATGATTAGCTGTCATCCATGGAAGAGTTCCCTTCTTTATCTCCGAAGATCTTCATCAGATCTTTACCAAATCATACTTTCTGAATGCAAATGTTTGATTTGTTGATGAAAATACCAAAATCGCTATATGTACTTATGCCTATAATATATGAGGAGTTCCCTCAATTCCACATGGATCCCATTATCAAAACTAGATTTTAATAAAAGTAGGACCAATCTGGAAGTATTTCCTCTAAATACAAAAAAAAATCCAAATCGCTTGATAAATGACGGTGTTCTGAGAAAACAAACATAAAAAAAAATATAATACAATCGAATTGAAAACCTCCTCCTTTTTTTGAAGTCGGTTAAATAAAAATCCAATGTGTTGTTTGAAACTGTTGTTGCATCAAGAATGTGAATTCATCAAAGTTCTGCTAATGGCACACAATAGATAACACATAACACCATATATATTTGCTGCGCCGCTGCACCTTGTGAACATCAGAAGTTTGCCTATAACTAAACGTAAAAACCAATTCATTAAAGCAAAAAAATGCACCAATAAAAAGTCACAATTCAAATCGAAAATGAGTTGTATAACAATAGTAATTCGATATAATACGCTAGGTAGGCGTGCATCGTTATCTACGTATACGGGTTCGTCGCCTTGGCACCGTTGCACAGATCTTCAGCTCCCGGCTCTTTCCATGGCAAGCCTTCGAAAACAGTCACAAGGTCACCAATGTTTGTCTAGACGAACATAACGGGAAACCCTTTGGTAAACATTTCGTAAAATCGGGAAATAGATAGCGTAGATATGATGTTCATGTTTCTTGTATCAATGTCAAACAAACTTTGGACAGGGTTTTTTAGAAGGTTAAATTTATACACTGTTTATTGTTCACGTGGTTTTGTTATAAATTAAAATATTGCGTCTTGTGATACTAACAATCAGATAGTAACAATGGTACCGACTTGCGGTACCATTTAGGCAACAGCCTGGGTGGTATTGAAGTTGTTATGGGCAAAGGTAACCGCTTAACATCAGGTGGGCCTTTAGCTCGTTTCGCCATCCTATACTATAAAAAATGAATAAATATATATATATATGTCTATGTGTGTATTTGGTATGTTTTAGGTTGTCTGGAAGATATCGCTTTTAGCGATAAGACCGCCCATGTACCCATAATTTATACGTTGTTCCTGTTTACTACAATTTTCATGGTGTACAATAAAGTATATTCTATCTATCTATCTATGTCATACCCTTACAAAACCAATGAAAAATATGTTCCGTACGCAGTGGCAGCACAATACACATAAACTAGTGCAAAGTAAGTAAGTTAGGTACTTTAAGCATAGAACAAATAATAGTAGTTTCGCGTCATAATTAGTACACTTTCTGTAGACACATAAATATAAATATAAATAAATATTTTTGGGACATTTTACACAGCACCATCTAGTCCCAAACTAAGCAGAGCTTGTGCTATGGGTATTAGACAATGGATATAATTCTTAAATACTTATTTTTTTTTGTAAATACATACTTATAATACATAAGAAACACCCAGACCAACACAAACACTTATGCTCATCACACAAATGTTTGTGTGCTGTGGGAATCGAACCCACGACCTCGTGATCAGCAGTCCGACCCTCGTACCACTAGACCACAGACGTCGTCGTCAACACATGACGGCATTTTTAACCGACTTCAAAAAAAGGAGGAGGTTATGTATTCCGCGGGTTTTTTTTTTGTATTTTTTATTGTCACACGTCATGCTCGGCGCCTTGCTTGACGGAGACTTTCCGTATGTATAAATGTACTCTGTGACGGAGACTAGTAGAAAAACGTCCCTATTATCAGATTGCGCGCGCAACAACATATCTGTACTTTTTAAAATATCATCGGATACTAAGAATTACAGACTAATAAAACAAACAAACAACAAACTAATATGACAACAGTAGTATGTTATGCAGGTTTTACGCACATGCTAAATCTAAATAACAATAAGATATAGAATTATTCCATGGCACGCCACGTAACAGTGGCAGTGATAGCCTAGTGGTTAAAAGCTTGCCTTCTATGCAGGAGGGTCTGAGTTCGAACCCGGCCCGCACCGCTGACTTTTCGAATTTATTTGCTGATCAAAATTTTACTACCACTTGGTCTAACGGCGAAGGAAAACATCGTGAGGAAATCTTCACACCTGAGAGTGCTCTATACATATACAGTTGTCGATGGCATGTGTAGTCTGCTAACCCGCACTAGACCGCAGCGTGGTGGATTAACGCCTTGACCTTCTCATTCGGAGAAGACCCAGTACTGGGATAATAATGGTGTATGGCTCGTGGACCCACCAATTTGACTCACCAGTGGTACAATGGGCTGCTTATGTAGTATACAATATATCCCGATTTGTAGTAAATACATTTAATTTTATCGATAAAAACGACCCACTTGTGGGAATTAGTCGGCATTTTTTTTAAAATAAATATGTGTCTTTTATGTGTTTTTTCTATGTGGCCCATTCTATGTCAATTATCACAAGAGTGATAGAAGAGTGAACTGTGATTCTTTTAATAATGTATAAAACAACTCAAAAACTAACAAAACAACGCATAAAACACAAATGTTTACTCGTGAAGTTTTTGTAGTATTTTAGAAAATATGTAAAATTTCACTTTCATGATTTATTACAAAAGTAACTCATGTTTTAATAATAATAAATAAATAATAAATAAATTCTTTATTGGCACTAAAAATGGTTTAACAAAAATGAGTTTAAGTAGGTAGGTACATAGTAAAAGGGCATTATCACTAATTTTGAACCGTTGGTGCCTGGAGTAATGTAAAACACTGTATCACAGGCATCAGCGAACTTCCACTTATGGGGTACAGTACAAGTAAAGCACTTTAAGAAAACATTAATTGAATTAATTTGATAATAGTAATATTAGGATACAATATTAAAATAGTATATTAGCTATCATGCAAGAAGTGGATGTGAGATAGGGTGAAAGAGGATAAGGATAGAGGTGTTTTGTATGGGGTGCTGGCCAGAAAACCTCCACGTGTGCCTGACGGCTGCTTGTCTTTCTGGACACGTCTGGAGGGACCGGCAGTTGTTTGGCCGGTGCATCCTGGGCACGGGCAATAAAATCCTGCCGAGGGATTCACCTTCGGGGGATTTTATTGCCTGTGGCGAATATTCTGGCACGGGAGGGGCCCGTTCTGGGCCAGTAGGGAGTTGCTCCTCGTGTCCCTCTGATATCAACAGAGGGCACAGTGGAGGAGCAGGGGCGGGCCCGGTGTGCACTCACCCTGCCACTGGGCAGGCAGCGGGAGGACTGTCTTTCCCTGCCCCCGTCGATCTCGTAACCCCAGGAGTGCCCGCTGGGTAGTGTTCTCGCGCCTCCTGGGACCGAGGGTCTTGGCTTCACCGCCCGGACCGCGAGGAAGAAAACCTCTATAAAAAATTACGGGAGTTAGGGCCTGCGAGCAGCAGACTCGGGGTAGTCTGCTGCTCGCACCAGCAGCTGGCGTAGCTGGCACAGCCGGCATAGTTGGCGCAGCTGGTAAAGGCCCACGAGGTGAGGTGGCGTGGCGTTCCGTGTGCGCCACCTAGGAAGGTGCGGCCAACGTTAGGCCGCACGGGGAGAAGGGGCTCACCTGCTTGTGGCGGGCCAGGACCTGTCGGGGGTGGTTGTGTGAATACTCACGGGTTCCCACGCCCCCGACTCAGGCAGTTGAAGGAACACCGTGGTGGTTTTAGTCGGTAAGAGTCCGACACTGGCTCCGCCTACCCCGGGCTGAGTACGTCCATGAGGATTTACCGCAAAAAAAAAAAAAAGTGTTGTTTTGTATGACAGAATATTTTTTAGCTAAGTGTATGCTATAACGTTTCAAATGACATTAAGTTTTCACCACTGTGTGACTTAGGTCTTAAGTTATGATTGTTAGATTATGCAGATGTCTAATGGCCAAAATGAATATCCAATCTATCCACGATTTGCCCTACTAGAGATATAAATTTGACGTATTTTTTATGGAGCTTATGTCAAATTCCTATCTCTTGTATGGCAAATCGTGGATAGATTGGATATTAGTTTTGGCCGTAAGTAGGTAAGTCAAATACTAAAATTGCTCTACCTTTGGAGGTGTTTTTTTTTTTTGGATCACACAAATGGGATGTTGTTACCGATAAAATTGAGTGTATTTACCACCATTAAAGTCTATTATACTACAAGACAGGGACATATTGTATATGTACACAAGGTAAACAAGAAAGTAGAATATAGCCTCGATGTTATTCTGACGGCCGCTGCGGCACTGCCCTTGCATAAAATGTTTGTTCCGAAATATCAAAAATTGCAAAACGGTCAAAATACATCGCTTTAATCCTGACATTACGTAAGAAGTTGAGTAAGATTGTCCAAATATAAGAGAATTAAATTGAATCGCACGAGCCATCCGGCACTGGGTGAAATTAAATGCACGTTGCATAACATTCAAGATTTTTCTGCAAGGATACATGCGCATGCGCACTACACGCGACCCACTCACGGGCGACTTCACGATCGCGACATCCTTTCTATACACACAACACACAAATATCAGCATTGTATTCTGCAAGATCTCTCTAGCAAACTCACTTCTTCATCGGCAGTGAAAAATAGTAAAAACAATACAAAAAAAAAGATACACTGCGGATTCAGAGGGCCTAGTATGAATTCGGTTTGTAATATGGTTGAACTACGCGATGGTGAATGAATGCGTGCCATGAGTCGGGATAGGTCCACTCAAATCGACCTGGCACTTTCTTCAAAAGGCCAGTGCAGGCGTTGGTGCCCTGCATTGTCCTCACGCAAATATAATACTTAATAAAACATGTCTGGACTTTAAAAGAGACTATAATCCCTGAGTTAGTAGTTAGAGAATCCAAGAACAAATTATTTGAATTTGACACTTGACGCGTACTCGATCGATCATTCATAAATCAGTAGTTCGTGCTCGTTTTCGCCAGGGGCGCTTCTTATTTATGAATGAAAGTCGACGCATTCGATACAGTATGTGGTACCTGAGTGTCAAACTTGGAATCGGCACTTAGAAGTGAGCTCGACATACAGTGAGTTTTTAGAGAATAGCCACGCTCGCTGATCATTTTAAGACGCACTCTGTTCTTAAGAACATGCTAAATTAGACAACGCAAGCACCACAAAGTTCACACTTACATACATATTCATGATTATGCTCCAATCGCTGTACAAACTTAAAAAGAAAATACGAAGACACACTTCATGGTGTCTTTTTTGGTAAGCAAAAAAAATCGTCATGGCTTCAAAAGAAATGTGTAGCGAAGCGCTTCTAACTAAATTTCACCAAAAAAAACGTGTCGCAGCATCGTTAACCCAGACATTAAAGAATTCGAAGTAATCAATTAAAAACTGATTTCACGTGAAAGCGAACCCATTCATTAGTATATACCTGAATATCTGTTTTTATAAGCAATGCAACGAGACCTGTGTTCCTTTATGGGCGCGTCCCTATTAATTAATGAAAAAAAAACTGCTCTACCAAGTAATAATATTACGCAACTAATTACGGAACTCGATTTTCTGCTACCGGTCGCACGTGAATGGTCAACTTTGTGTTGTATTTATATGCACCTTGAAGAAGGGGGCTTGCCTCTTGGCCGTTTCTGTAAGAGGCGATCGGATGATGAATATCAAAGTCGCGCCACCACATTCATTTGCAGTAGCGCCATTTGTTAATTGTACAGATTAATTGAACAAGATGTCCAACACGTAAAACTGTTTTAATTACGTTACAATTAATCCTACCAATATTATCCTACTTACATTATTGGTGCGAAAGTATTGATGTTTGTTTGTTTGTTTGTTTGTCCTTCAATCGCGCTGAAACGGCTGAACGGATTTGGATGGAACTGTGAACACAGATAGACCATAGTCCGGATTAAAATATAGGCTACATTTTATTCTGGGAAGATAAACAGTTCCCGAGGGATGTACGTTAAAGAATTTGAATATTTTGCTTGTGCATTCTAAAATTAAATCACACACGTAAACAACGCGTTGCATTCAAACACGTGGTAAACGCAACGTATGCATATTTCCAAAAGTAGAACAGATCAGAAAAATCAATCATAGACGCTGCAATGGGTTGCTTAATCAGCTCCATCGCTTCAAGGTCATTATCTAATCCATTGGTCCATCCACAATCCCCGAGCGACCCGCCGTCCACGGCGCGAGTGGGGTGACGCAGCGAACACCGTCACTCGCTCAGTCGGCGCGTTGCCGTGAACTTGGCCTGATCTGGTCTGTCACACTGGCCCCGAGGCCTTATCGGAGGCGCCGCCCACGGCCTATAATAGCTGGGCCGGCGTCTCCCCCTGACTATAGAGTGGGCTGTGACTCCGACAGACATGTTTCGCTTCCTCTGCTTCCTCACGACTGTCGCCGCGGCCGCCGCCTGCAGGCCCTGCAGTGAGTGCTCCATCTATTATTTCTAGCTTTGGAATTCATTTCAGCAATTTTCACAATTAGTGTTTTCAGTGAAGTGTTTTTTCAGTTACAAAACTTAGTTTTTAATAATTTCGGTAAGTAAAATTAATATTTCCAACTTCAGTCAATGAAGCGCTTTCATAATCAGCGATATTCATTCAGAAGTATTTGTTGTAGTGTTACAAGTGGATATTCTTACACACATTTTAATTTCTAAAATCTTATTCAATAGGCATTACTTCAGTTTTGGTTATGTCATAAAATAAGTGCTAATAGTTTGAAGTGCTTTTAGAGAGTTTGGCCACTTAGGTACTGGCGATGGTTATTCGCATATAAGCCTGTTGAGATAAAACCACTGAGATATTTTAGAAGTATGTTAAGTGCCCCGGATGTGTAAAGAATGTCTTCGAATAGCTTCGAATATTGAATTTATTGCATGTTACTGTTGTATTAACAATTGCATCCGCAACTTTGTATTAAGAGCGTCTGGATCGTGGAGCAAACCGTTGAAATTGGTGCGACGACGTAAAAATGCTTATCTTTATCGTATTTTCATCGCGATTCGCGACCCATTTTTCGATAGTAAATTATTATGAAGTGCTTGTGCAGTTACGAAAAATGCACGCAACTTGCTGAATATGCATATTAATAAATACTAGTGCAGCTACTAATAAATACTAGTGCAGCTACTAATAAATACTAGTGCAGCTACTAATAAATACTAGTGCAGCTACTAATAAATACTAGTGCAGCTACTAATAAATACTAGTGCAGCTACTAATAAATACTAGTGCAGCTACTAATAAATACTAGTGCAGCTACTAATAAATACTAGTGCAGCTACTAATAAATACTAGTGCAGCTACTAATAAAACCACGGCATTGAGGCGCGAATGTTTGTTTACTAACATTACGTTACGTTCTCCAATATGTAAATAAAGCTTGTTTGTTAGATTAGAATACCCACTTTTATCTACTAATTCAAAGTGAAATTATTCCTATGTTAGACTCCTTAGATATTGCGTAAGCTCTTATAGGCGCAGAAAAAATATTAAAAGTAAAGTTGATGTAAGAAAAAAAAACATAAGAAAGAGAAACGCATCTACCATATTGTTCATCATTTCAGCCGAAAGACGTCCACTGCTGGACATAGGCCTCCATATTGTTAATTTTTGTAAATGATTAAACAAAAAACAGTTGCAAAAATTAAGACGCAAAACAAACTGACACTTTCGAAAACGGAATTCAGATAATGTCATCGGGTCAATATCAGTGACTGCACCAGGTGGCACTCAACTTTTGCTCAGGTAGTTGTTCGATACTTTAATACGTAACAAAAACAATTGCCAAGTGAACAGGACTTGACCTGCTTCTTCCTCACAGGAAAAATACTAGAAAGGAAATAATCTAGAAACACATAAATCAATAAATATATCGATTTATGTAATACGACAGAAAAACCCCGTTATGTTTTTGTAAATATATGTTTTCCGTGAGAAATGTAAATTCTAAGCAGCTGCTGATGAAATGATAAATAATTAAAACCAAAAATTTAAACTGACATGCGCTACTTTTATTTATACGAAGAATCTGCGCTGAATAAAAAAACGCACATCCTACTGCAGTTTCTCAACAAAATAAGAATGATCTCCATGATCCGAATCGATATCACAAATGCCATTGCTAATCTTTTTGCTCTTTTAGAAGAAGAATTGCCAATAATCTTTTGCAGTCACTGTGAAATCAAAAATCCGCAAGCGTCAGGCACCAAAAGGCTCTACACCCTACAGCTTCGTTAACAAAATCAGCATTGCCTCTAATCGCTACAGTTTCTGCTTCAACAATTTTTGATTACTTATCTGAATTACCATATAAAATAGATAATTCAGATAGAATAGTAGAGCCCTGATTTGAGCTTTTAAAACTAGTCTGATTATCGTCCACGTCCTTATTCCATTTCACTTAAGATTAGTGCAGTGCTGATATTTTCTACTTCTATTCATCCCTATCTGTCAAAGCCATTTCTTTGTCAACGTAATATATCCATATATTTTTCTGTATGTCTCTTCTGTCATAACCATCGTCATTCAAATAATTTTTTAAAAAATTATATTTGCATTGTTAATTTTTGCAGTAATCGACGCTCGTCTACTTCTTTATGCTCTCTTTCTCCGAGCCTTTTCAGGTTGGGGTTGGCTTCCAGTCTAACCAGATGCGGCTGAACATTTTACACGGAGCGATTGTCATCAGACCTCCGCAACTCAGTTAGTTACTGGGTAATACCGACATCCTAAGGTCAAGTTTTCGGGCTTCTGACTTAACGACTGGCATAGATACCTATATGTCGTACAGCAACTGGAACCAACCGCGTAAGGTGCTTTCCGAGGCACGAAGGGGTCTAGATATGCAACGAAGATGTGGCCCAACCAAGGAGTGACCGCGGCTAGTGCTAAATCTGGCAATCCTCGGGCTTATTACTTAGCCATGAGCCCCTTCACTTCTATAACTTCAGCTATACGTTCGTAACTCCTCTTCCAGCATGCGGGGTGGCTCGAGGTGCCCGGGTGGTGGGAGGAGAGGTTATGAGTCCCGGAGAGTTCCCCTGGCTGGCTGCCCTGAAGAGGGACGGGAAGGTCATCTGCGGAGCCACCGTGGTCGCCAGAGACCATCTCATCACCGCTACGCATTGTGTTCATGAGTAAGTGTTGCAGTCTTCCTCGTAAAAAATAAATAAATAAAAATAGGCAAACGTCATTATCCGACTAAATTAATGCATTAAGATAACAAAAGATACTTCAACAATGTATGCTAATGTTATATAATCGGCATTAATCAACAAAATTCAACATCCCCCCCCACTTCTTCAGTTTCACGAGTATTTTCAGTTCAGAATTTCAAACTGTATTGACAAATTAAGTTAATGTTAAAATAGCATTCTAAAAACAAATCCTAAAAAATCGCCGAAACAAAATAATTGTTTTGTTTATTTATCATCAAAACAATATTGTCACAAAAACAAAAAACTTATTTCGAAATGCTGTTTATTGCCTTATTGAAAGGTATTAGAAACACTTAAAGTTACCCCCTTAATACAAATTTGATAGGTACCTACTTCACATTGCAATTTTCGCGAGTCATAAGTACTATCAGGTAAGGTAACCTTGGTCGGTAACTATGACTTTGACCTCGTAACAAAATGTACGTAACACGTGGCTTATCATTCAAAACAAAGCTAGTTCGAGGACAACATAAAGACTACAAATGATGCTATTTAATGGCGAACTATTTATATTTCTACGCGAATAAAGTCAATTGAAATCAGGGAATGTGTTTGTGTTGTGTGTGTTGTTTGGTTGGGTGTGTGTGTGTGTGTGTGTTTGCTGGCATCCCGGTCTAATTGTAAAATCGTCTCTAGAAGAATAAAGTTTTAAAACAAAATCAAATTTTAACTTAGCCTCAAACTAAACTTTGATCTTGACTGTAATTCTACATTCTTCCAACCTAATCTTTATATTTGTAAACATCTCAGTTGCAACAGGGACGATGTGAATAATTTAATTTCTCAACACCTCTTAAAAGATCAATATGTAGATATTAAAAGATCGTGTTACTAAAACCAGAAGCTTAATTTGGTATTATCAATCTTGAACTCTCGCAACGCTAAATCCTTATAAGGTGTTACATTACCACTGTATTTGTAAATTTTACACTCTCTAAATTTTTATTTAAAGATTTGATGTGGTTCCGTTGTATTCACACCATGTTTGGATGTGAGAAAGCAATTCGTAAAAGTGGAAATCGAAAGTAGAAAACATTAAAGGATTAAAATGGAAGTTTTTGAAGTCATCAGTATTTTTAGGATACATTTTGAAAACAATATCTGTTCCATGAATTTCCATGAACTTCATTGTAAACTTTGTAAGCTACATAGCTACGATCACATTACCTTGGAACACATATTTCTTTGAAAGGTTTGCTTTAGTTGTACCTACCTAACAATATGATTTGAGAAATCCTTACTAGTAGGAGATTCCTAAGTAATAATTTGTATAATTTGTCACGTCCTATTTACTTTAACCTTTTATAAGATTCTCTAATGAGGACTGAAATGTTTCTGCCACTTTGTCCGACATAAAAAGGAGGTCAAAAGTCATACCAACAGTCATGCCAACACCGATCATTATTGGATACACGATATGATGGCTCCACTAAATGATTTATTGACACACACCTTTCTATAATATCAATTTACATGTGCAAATCAAAATATTACTCATACAATCGACATGAATATCTTATAGGATATAATAATAGCTTTGGAAAATCTGCAAACAATAGTTAATGTAGGTGAGCACTAATTGGTGAAAGTAAATTATTGACTCTGTGGTGGTTCAGCAAGTCATGTCATTAAAGAATTAGTGGTCAAAGAACACCTGCTGCTTGTCGGAAGTCATTAAAGAATTAGTGGTCACAGAACACCTGCTGCCTGTCGGAAGTCATTAAAGAATTAGTGGTCACAGAACACCTGCTGCCTGTCGGAAGTCATTAAAGAATTAGTGGTCACAGAACACCTGCTGCCTGTCGGAAGTCATTGTAAGTGCTTAACAGCTCCATTAAATTCATCATGAAGTCAAACTTAATCATTATATTAATTGAATATCTTGATAGATTGCATATTTTGTCGTCGTACGCACAATATGGAAATATATTTCTAATATTGTACTCTACTATCGTCGGCACCTCAAAAGCTTTTGTCTGATCTAACTGTAATTTTACATGACTAATCCGGAAGAAAAAGTCACTTTCATTAACCGTAAAAGCAATTTAATTGGTGCCATCTTGATATGAATCATGAATGTACTACGTTTTAAATTTTGACTTCTCACCGTGTGCAGGCCAAATTCGTTATTTTGATGCAGAAAAAGACATGAAATAAAGTGCGTCGAGTCTCGATCCTTTATAAGTACACCGATATTTTTTAACAGAAGCGACTGATTATGTACGTACATTGACTAAATTGCCAGCTACTAATAAGCAAGGGGTAAAGCAAGTTCTACTGTTAACCACCGAATTTGTTGGAAACCGGTACATGGGCGACGGAATGTCCCGAGGGTTCCGCAAGGAACACAACTGGGACCTATACTCCTAGTGAGTTTAAATTTTGGTTCGAAGACTTTTTAACTTTTTCCGGTTTATTTTAATAAGCGAGTGCGAGTGTGCAAAAAATATAAAAACAAGAAAATAACTAATTGCTGTAGCCAGCATGAACATTTAAAAGAAAATTAATAAATTTCCGTTATTTCAATATTTATAAAGATTTAGTGCCCAAAACCGATCCTTTATGACTTCTTAAGAATTAGAATTAATTGAGGTTATTAAGAGTGTTGTGGCGCAACTTGGGAGAGGCCTATGTCCAGCAGTGGACTGCGATAGGCTAAGTTGATGATGATGATGATGAATTAATAAAAAAAAGCAAAGCGCCGCTAAATATTCGTTGTCTCGTTTTTCAAACTTTTGTTTATCTGTTTATCTCATGCCTGCAATTGGAACATCACATTTAAAATTAAGCTTTGGTTTTATTAGCATTCGTAACTCAGTTCCTAGATAATATAGTTGCCAAAATAATGATCCAAATGAAAAAGAATATGCGGGTCAGGCAGGACCTTGCAGAAAAGGCACCTCATTAGAGCACATACCAAATCTAAAAAGACTCGTTATCGTGAAGTATTACAATATTTTGATGGAACCGGAAGAATACAGAACCCTTGCCCCTTTTTTGGAAATCAAAGAAACAGTTACGTATAGAATGCATTGCATTAAGTTAAATCTTTTCACGGAGTTTGGTTTTAGTGATGTTTTAATTAATTCCATGCAATCGAGATAACTGTTTATCTGATAACAAGATGCGTGTGTATGTTTGTGTTTGTTATTACAAATATGCATGTGTGTGTGATGCTGAGCATTGCCTCGTTTAGGGATTTGATTTATGGCTTCTCTTTTGACCCTTAATACGTTCCTCACATTAACAGGGGGTAATAAAATACTGCTGCAACAGCACAAAATTTGTTACTTACGCATTTTTACTGCAAGTGCCACTTCTTACTTTCTTATTCGGTTTTCGACAATCGTAAAATTACTCCAATTGCTGTAAGTCAATTGTGTTTAAGTCAGGTGGGTTCACTATTAACATTGTTTACATACACGAAAAGAACTTTCTTTGTTCATTGTGTAATGTGTTCCTAAATCAATTGTGTCTGTTTTAGCACCGACGAGGTCGTTATCCTCAGTAATTGATTTTCTAATCACATACATAACATAACATAACCAGCCCGTTACCGTCCCACTGCTGCGGGCCTCTTCTCAGTACGAGAAGGCTAAGGCCTTTTTTTCTAAGCACAGACAGAAAAAAATATAGACGAAGTTCTGCGAACAATCAGCGCTCACGCACACACATGCACCTAAAAGATATTTGTTTTTGGCGATGCTTTCTGGACGATGCCGCGCATGTGTACTGAGAGCGGTGAGCACGGTTTGATGTTCATGTGTGTGCGTGAGCGCTGGTTTGTATACGGAGAAGCACGGTTTTATTGGCATCACTATAATTGTTCGCAGCATTTCGTCTTTATGTTTTACTATGTCTGTGTTTCTAATTTAATAATTTAATATTCCATGTTATTTTCAAGACCATATTGTTATTTTAGGAATCGTTTATGCTTCACCGCCATATAAATTTACATAATCCGTGCAAATATGTGCCCTTAGGGTCCCAAGAACAACACATGACCTTTACTGGTACCGACGTATTATATTATCTGTGGTACCGACACACTTTCTTTGTTGTTACGTAAAGACCCTTTTATTTAGCAGACAGACTTACAAAATATTTGCGTCGTAAACATATCCTGAGCCTTTTCACATAAACCTTGATTGGTATTAAGAAAGAAGGTGTTAATTGTTCGAAAGGCTTATGTTGAGTTGAGAGAAACTTGATTATATTTAGAGCAGCTTGCAGCCCCGGATAAAATAAATTCCTTGTGTCAGATGACAGGCTCAGAAATATCTACCCCATAAAGTAACGACATTTCTTTTTCTTGCTATTGCGACTGAATAATTTTATTGATCGTGGTATGTCGATTAAAAGTATTATATGTTTTAATACAGGGCTTGATTTATCTGTGTCCCAAATTTCATGAAAATCTATTCAGCCGTTTCAGCGTTATTGAATGACAAACAAACCAACATCGATACTTTTGCACTTATAATATTAGTAGGATTATAATAACCTGATCGAACAGGCAATTAAAAAACTATTGCTACTAATATAATTCTTTGAAAGATCCAAGGTGTAGGTACTTAATGACCATATTTAAATTCAATTGATATTGTACACAGTTTTGCAAAAGGTAATTTGTGGAAACGTCCTGGATTGTACGTTAACCTAGTTGTTAAACCTTACCATCTTAAGTACTGTACAATTGTTTGTTTTCCCAAATAAATAAAATAAAATAAAATATTTTAGGCCCATGATGCAAACTAAGCAGGCTTACCAGTTAATTTTAATCTTCTGTTAAAATTACCGTTTACCACACAAAATATTAAACTTTACCTCAAGAACTTCAGTCTCAAGCACTAAAACGTTGCAAAAAATAAATAACATTCTCACATCGTCTCTACGATGTCTTTGACTTTTGTGTCACATTAAGCTTATAAGCTTTCTTTAATTTATAATCGATCGCAAAAATGTGAGACAGCCAAGAGAGCCGTGTGAATAGGAGACAGGGTGTCTACTCGCGTTTGATGAACGATCATCATCAACTCAGCCTATCGAAGTCCACTGCTGGACATAGGCCTCTCCCAAATTGCGCCACAACACTCGGTCCTCTGCCTTCCGCATCCAGTCCCCCCCAGCCACGTTTTTCAGGTCATCGGTCCACCTGACGGGGGCGCGCCTTACGCTGCGTTTGCCGATTCGTGGTCTGCACTCACGGACTCGTCTGCTCCTTCGAGAGACATGGCCAGCCCACTGCCAGTTCAGCTTACTGATCCTACAAGCTATGTCGGTCACTCCGGTTCTTCTCCGGATAATCTCGTTACGGAGTTTATCCTCACCGTTACTTTTTTTTGAAAGATCAACGATAGGTAAATATTCTTGTGCATTCCGTTTTGTGCCGGACGTAAAGAATTGCACCACCCTTATCTCTTCTCATGGGTGTCGTAAAAGGCGACTTAGGGATTCACCAGAGGATGGGCAGCAGCGTTCTCTGAGAATTTAACCAACCAACTGCGATCGCCAACCCGCCTGCCAAGCGTGGCGATTATGGCATATCCCCCCCAACACGACCAGCCTTGGGGGAGGCCTATGTCCTGCAGTGGACGTCCTTCGGCTGAAATGATTCCGTTTTGTGTTCGTAATTATCTCGAATATATCACACCATAGACGTAACAAACGCGTCCAGTTTTTAGCAAAAGCTTGCTGCTGAAAAGCGAACAAGGCATTTTATTAACCGACTTCAAAAAAAGGAGGAGGTTATGTATTCCGCGGGTTTTTTTTTTTTTTTTTTCTACTCGCGTTTCACGAATGACAAACGAAGTACGAACTTTCGTTCTGACTGATACCTATACACAATAAAGATAGGCACAATAAAATATACGGCTTATAGGTAATCAGAGAAACAAACGTCAAAACACGATCATCGCTTGCGATCATGGAACGATGGACCGGAGTATTGCTACTCCGGTCAACCAAATTGTGCGATGAATTGTATGACGTCTAACGCGAGTAGACCCCCAGTACCAGTACCTTTTACGTTAGGCACTCCACCCGGGCAACCCGGAGTCA
This sequence comes from Asteroscopus sphinx, assembly GCA_949699075.1. Classification (NCBI taxonomy): domain Eukaryota; kingdom Metazoa; phylum Arthropoda; class Insecta; order Lepidoptera; family Noctuidae; genus Asteroscopus; species Asteroscopus sphinx. Next base: position 24,081,330 of record OX453013.1, read on the forward strand.
GTGTCGGACTCTTACCGACTAACGCCCAATATCCTATCTATCCACGATTTGCCCTACTAGAGATAGAATTAATTTGTCTCTAGTAGGGTAAATCGTGGATAGATAGGTTCATTTTGGCCCGTAAAACCATCAAGGTGTTTGTCTAACTACCTTTGGCCAGGGGCGTGGGATAGGCTTTGTATTCTCCAACCACCCCCGAAAGGTCCCGGCTCGCCATCCACTCAGATTTACACATTTGCCGCCAGTAGGCTATTCAAGTTTTGCTGCCCGTATCGAACTTTGATGTGTCAGTTCCTAGATTATTTTTACAATCTAACGATTTAGTTAGGATTGCAAGTTTATCAGGCGGTGCGAGATCTCATTGTGGCGCCCCAAATGTGGGAAACCAAAGGGGTATATTTTTGTGCTATTTGTGTAAATTCCCGTAATCTGGTCAGTGGTCGAAGTAACCCTTCCGGAGGCTCGGGGCTAAACTTACTCTAAAATCGACAAAGTGAGGGTAGAGGTTTTGCAAAACGCCAAGAAAACATCACAGATTGTGAATGTTATTATCTACAGCGCATTTTTTTTGGGTTTTTACGAAAACATGATGAAAATTTATTTGTAGCTGCAAAAAGACGTATTCACTGCATGAAATCAAAACACGAATTCAAGAAAAGTTTTTGATTAGATCTTCTCATTTCACAAACCAAAAATGTATTAGCAAATGTTATGTGAACAATATTTTTTTTTTTTTTTATTAATTTAACGTTAATAATTTGGCAAAGTGATGTAGATCTTTTTGCAGCTGTGCGTGCATGAATAAGAGGACCCAAAGATGTAATAACAGCGCGAGCGAAGCGAGCGCGACAATTTTTTTATTAATATTTTGGTTTTATTGTATTATATGTATAAGTAATATAAATGTAATAGAATAGTTGCTTTAAATAGGTGCCAAAAACGCACGGTCTAAAAGGGCGGATTTCAATAAGAACGTAAAACAATCGTCGTCGGTCAATAACGAATCTTACTGACGATTTTGGCGCCTCCCCCACCCCCCATGACGGCACCCGGTTCAGTGGCACCATTCGCACCGCGCTAGAACCGCCACTGATTGCACAAGAAATATATATGAATCTTTTTAATTTCTGTAAGATATTAAAAAAATGATGCCCCCAAATCTGCCGCCCTAGGCTTCAGCCTACTCAGCCTGGTGGTAAATCCGCCACTGCATCCACTAGTATAGACGAACCCTTCTCCCGGTGCGGCCTTAACATCGGCAGCACCCTACTCTTGTCTGTCATAGGCCTTGACTGGTCGGGCGGCGGGCTGCCCCGTACCATGAGAAAAGGGAAGATTCTATGCCTGTACTTCGTTTGTCGTTCCTGAAATGCGAGTAGAATATAAAATGCCTCGTTCTTTCTTCAGCATCATGCTTTTGCTAAAAACTGGACGCCTATTACGTCTATGATGTGATGTGTTCACGATATTTACGAATACAAAACGTAATGCACGAGAATATTTACCTATCTTACGTATATATCTGTAATTTATTAGCGACCACGACCTGAAATATTTGTATGGGAGAATAGAGGCCAATGTTAAACAATGCCGCGCTTGCCTTGACGTTAGCCTACAGCGTAGGCTAGTAGAATTATTTATTAGCGATACAACATAGGAGTTTAAATTCTTCAGAGATAAGTAGGTATGTTGTTGCTAAGCTTGTGATTCTTAGGCTTATATTCAGAAACGAATCTGAGCGTGAACTCATGCTTCCAACTGTCAAATAGCACCGCATTTTGACAGTTGGAAGTTGGAAGCATGAGTTCACGCTTAGATTCGTCTCTGAATATAAGCCGAAGGGTTCCGTAGGTAGGAACACAACAAAGTACAAGGAACCCTTATAAAATTGTTCTGTCCGTCCGTCTGTCCGCCTGTCCTAAGCCTTTAAAGCATAATATCTGCTACAGTTATACACGTAAGTGCATGAAATTTCGCACAAAAATAGTTTATATAGTTAGATTTCCATTTTAAAAGAATAAAAAGTCGTAACTATGTATTTAAAGGCTTTCGCTTTAAAACTACCGGAACAGAAGAGAGGTATAGCTGGTGGTCAAACATAGAGAGAGACCTCAAGCAAGCAAAATTGCCAGAACCGACAACCCATGACAGAGCTACTTGGCGCAGAAATGTGACGAGACCCGACCCCAAATAATGGGACCAGGGAAAGAAGAAGAAGAAGAACTATGTATTTAAAGGGTGGAGCCCATACATGTGAAACGGGATGAAAACTTTTTGGTACTTAGTCATAGAGAATACACACTAACGTAACTTAGTGCGGTACATGGTATAATAACACCAGGTAGTCTCTTCCCGTGACAGCTAGGTCACGTGATTGCCTCCGTACTACCGGTACTACGTCATCGGCCGTGGAGCCAATAGCGGGCTGTTAGCGTGACACTTGTCAGTTTGATGTGCTGCCACTTTGTGAAAATAAATTACCCGAGCCAAATGCATTTTTTCATTTACTTTCTTCTATATAGAATCACTTTTTAACTAGTAACTTAATATAGTTTCCTTTATTAACTAATTAGATGAATAACACGAGATATCAAATAGTTAGGCTAGTCAGGAATTTATTTTATATTCATTATGAACAAAAATCTCCTTAAGTATATTGAAGACATCAATCAATGGCAGCACTGATCGTGACGTAGCTTGGAGGCATCGCGCTGTCATTGCGGGAAGAGAATACCTGGTGAAACATCTTATTATACCATGGTGCGGTAGGTGTTCAAGAGAAAATGTAACGTCACGTCAGATTTTTCCGGATGTTAAAAGTTCACCGGATCAGTGTTTTGATTGAAAGTTATTTATATGTGCTTAATTTTACCAAACGAAAATAAATTTGTAGGTGGATATTTCTTCCTCATACAGGTGAGAGCTCAGATTGATAAAAAATTCCATGAAATCACAATTATTATTTTACCATAGCGATAAAAACTTATTAGGAACTTTCGTTGCAAGTTCGTAGCACCACAGTAGCACGTACATTTGTTGGTCTTCTTTTAGCAAAACATTTTCTTAAACAATGATTTCTCCCCTCTCGGGGCACCAAAACTTCACATTTAAAAAAATGCAGGACATACAGTATTTGTTCCGCAGGGGAATTGAATCTGAGACTCGTAACCCAAAACAAAAATTAAATTGCGCTACCACTGCACATAGTGCACATTTGGTAGTGCAATGGAGCTCTGTCTCCTGAACTAGATAACAACCTAGTAGACAAATTAATAAATAAGACCTAACTGCACTAGGAATACTTTCCCCATAGCATGAGCTATTATCATTATGTAGCTCATGTCGACACTATAGAAGAAGACTAGGAACAATTACATTAATAAATTTAAAAAATTAAAATTATTAAAGTCAACATTAATAAAAATTATTAATGTCATTGACTAGGAATTATTTTCTCGTATATTGTTCCGGTCGTTCCGGAAGTTAGGATTTGGTTAGGAAAACATAAATTAATGAGATACCGTAAAACCGGGTGAATAGGGTTGCAGGGGTGAATAGAGATAAAAGTGGGCAAGGATTAAAGTGAATAGCGACAAAAGTGGGTAAGGATTAAAGTGAATAGGGACAAAAGTGGGCAAGGATTAAAGTGAATAGGGACAAAAGTGGGTATGGATTTTAACATTGAAATAAGAGTTTGTTGCCTACAAAGACTTCAAAACTGTTCGGCCATAATTTGCTAAATATTCTAGTATTTGTGGACAACAAACTATCTTATTTCAATGTTAAAATCCTTGCCCACTTTTGTCCCCTATTCATCCCGTTTTACCCGATAGGTATTTTTACTCATCAATATTTTTGTGGGCAAAACTGCACTGGCGTGAACTATACAGCCGTAAAGTTTCATAACTTCAATGAGGTTAAGGTCGGATTGGATGCGCCCGCGATCCTTTTGTCCTCTCCAATAGCCACGTTGTGTCGCGAATCGATTTTTTCGCATCGCATAGCGATGTGTGCTGAATTTTAATCGTTATTTTAACGATTGATGCCTAAATAAAAATATTTTTGATGAAGCGTAAAGCTTTACAAACACAGAGATAATTTAGTCCGTTTAATGTTTGTTTATTGATGATAAATGTCGAATTAGTATATTAGTATTGATTTTTTTTGGCAAAATAAATATTGCCTTTATAATGTCATAATAACTGTTTGCAGAGCTTGTGCTGTTACCAACAAAATGTTTATTGGATTTGAATATTTTGTTTAATATGCTATCGCTACATTTTTAACCGACTTCAAAAAAGGAGGAGGTTATGTATTCCGCGGGTTTTTTTTTTTTTTTTTTTTTTTCATGTATGTACACCGATTTCTCCGAGATTTGTGGGCCGATTTACGTGGTTGTTTTTTTATTTGGTAGAGAAAGTCCGCGCGGTGGTCCCATATAAATTTTATTGACTTAGGTTGAGTAGTTTTTTAACCAGCTTCAATAAATCAGTTTATTTTAGCTTCGCCTATCTAAATGATCTGCTCATTGGTTCGTTTTTCTGAGAATTCTTGGCCGATATGCGTGTTTTTTTTTCACCATAGTGAATGGACGTTTGGAAGAACATGAGCGAGACCTTTGCCCAGCCGTGGGATAGCAAAGGTTAATAAAAAAATATATAAACATTTATGAATCAACCCTCGCAATTTTCAACTAAAAAGTATCAAATAAAAACTTTTTAACAAAAAATAAAACCGACGTCAAAAAACTTAACTAAAAAAACTTTTTAACAAAAAATAAAACCGACTTCAAAAACCTTAACTAATAAAAACTTTTTAACAAAAAATAAAACCGACTCCAAAAACCTTAACTAAAAAGTAAAAAATAATCATTGTATGTATTTTAAAATCTTAACATAAACCAAAATTTAGAAGGCGGCGCGTGATTTACCCTTTGCGTCATGTAAATATAATGTACAATCGAGCGCATATCTATAGTAAATTAAAAACAGTTTATGCGCCGCCTTCAAAATCTTGGTTTATGTTAAGATTTTAAAATACATACAATGATTATTTTTTACTTTTTAGTTAAGGTTTTTGGAGTCGGTTTTATTTTTTGTTAAAAAGTTTTTATTTCATACTTTTTAGTTGATAATTGCGAGGGTTGATTCATAAATGTTTATATAACCAATATGAGTTTTTTTTTTATTAACCTTTGTTATCCCACTGCTGAGCAAAGTCTCGCTCATGTTCTTCCAAACGTCCAATCACTATCGTGAAAAAAAAACACGCATATCGGCCAAGAATTCACAGAAAAACGAACCAATGAGCAGATCATCTAGATACGCGAAGCTAAAATAAACTGATTTATTGAAGCTGGTTAAAAAACTGCTCAACCTAAGTCAATAAAATTTATATGGGACCACCGCGCGGGCTTCCTCTACCAAATAAAAAAACAACCACGTAAATCGGCCCACAAATCTCGGAGTAATCGGTGTACATACATGAAAAAAAAAAAAAAAAAAAAAAAAAAAAAAAAAAAAAAAAAAAACCCGCGGAATACATAACCTCCTCCTTTTTTTGAAGTCGGTTAAAAAGTAAAAAATAATCATTGTATGTATTTTAAAATCTTAACATAAACCAAAATTTTGAAGGCGGCGCGTGTTTTTCATGTACGTTCACATAAACTGTTTTTACTATAGATATTGCGCTCGACTGTACATTACATGACGCAAAGGGTTAATCACGCGCCACCTTCAAAATTTTGGTTTATATTAAGATTTTAAAATACATACAATGATTATTTTTTACTTTTTAGTTAAGTTTTTTGACGTCGGTTTTATTTTTTGTTATTATTTTATTTTCATAGCCGTTTTATAAGCATAAATTCTACTCCTCAGATTCTTTACCAAATGCCCTTTGATTTTAATCGTTTTATTAATGAAACGGTATTAATGAGTAGAATTGCAAACCTTCTGATCATTAGTTGAGTCAAACAGTAATTCGAATTTCTGACCAAGTTCAGCGCCCTGTGGAAGGACATTAGTCCCTACCTATCCAGCCTTAGCCATCCAGATGCCCGGGCGAAATATTTTTCGCGCCTTTTATTTTTTATAAGCTAGCATTCTCCAGAAAAAAGGGAAGATCTGCACTTGCCGCGGTCAGTCTGTGGATGGGTGACCGTTTCGTTACACATCGAGACCCCTCCGTGTCTCGGTAGCACGTTAAGCTGTCGGTCCCGGTTGTCATACGAATACCTATGGCAGTCGTAACGGGTAGTCAGAAGCCTGAAAGTCTGACAACTGGTCTAACCTCCGAATGTCAGTATTACCCAGTAACTGGGTTGCAGGGGTCTGATGGCAGTCGCTCCGTGTAAAATACTGATGTTCAGCCGCATCTGGCTAGACTGGAAGCCGACCCCAATATAATTGGGAAAAGGCTCGGAGGATGATGATTACCTCAGTGTTTTTTTAGCAATATTTTGGTGGTTGCAGGTTTTATCTATTTAATTATAAATAAATATTTTTGGGACATTTAACACATCACCATCTATTCCCAAACTAAGCAGAGCTTGTACTATGGGTACTAGAAAATGGATATAATATAGAATATAATATAAATGTAGGAGAATAACCCTTACAATATACGTCAACAGCATAAAGCAAACGAGGTCTGAATACCAGCATTTTTTTGGAGTGTACCTACCGTGGCTTCCCAAAATTATGCAAATAGGCAATTTAAAATCAAAACATTGTGATGGATTATTGGCTACCCTCAGTACCTAGTTCGGTGATTATATTTTTTTTTTGCTATTTTGTTGTAGCGTTATTCACTTTTCACGGATTTATTCGTGAATTGAGTCAAGACGCGCGCCAGGGTCAAGAGACGCTTCCAAGCGGCGCCCCATGACCCTAGCGCCCGGGGCGACCGCCCCGTCCACCCTATAACACCCTAAAGCAGTGTTGCCAGGTCCGATTTTCAAAATCCAGGAGGCTTATTATGGAAAAAGCGGGAGATGTATTGGGGAAAAATTGAAAAAATCGGGAAAATATGTTTTTCAACAAAAATCATAGTTTTTGAAGTAATCCCGGTATTATATTTTGCTACCAATCCAGCTGTAATATTAAAATCAAAGCAGTTTGATATTTTACTGCACTGTGTAATAAGTAACGGAAATATTCAGGGCAGCAACTTATCCGTCTGTTTCATTTTATGCAGTTTTTTTGTCAGGTTCTGATCTTATTATTCCTATTATTAGGCTTTATACAGGGATTGTTAAAAATCGGGAGATTTTTGTCGAAAATCGGGAGATCGGGAGATTTATAGGAAAATCTGTGAATCTCCCGGAAAATCGGGAGACCTGGCAACAGTGCCCTAAAGCCACCACTGTACCTATCGACACATCACAGCTCATCCCTTCGATTGATTATAAAAGCCAGGTTAATTTTATAATTCACAGGATAGAAGCATCCCGTCTCTCGGTATTGGTGGGTGAATACGACGTGAACAACTCGAGATCTGACGGATACGAGGTGATCCACGTGGTACAGCATCCAGACTTCAACAGATACACCTATGACTACGACATAGCTGTTCTCAGGCTTGCTGATCCGTTACCAGATAATCTGTTTAGGGCTGCATGTTTACCTGGTAAGCCCTAGAAGTATTATATAAGAACTTCTTGTTCAATCAAAACTGCTATAAAGCTGGTTTGACGATCATGAAAAAATTATTGGATGTCATTAACGAACATAAAAAAACATAATTTATTTTTCTTCTTTTTAAACAGCATCCAGTTTTTTTAAATTAGGATTGCTAACTAGTACGGTCGACCGCAAGTCGGTGGTAACACTTTGACATTAGCAGCATCTTTATTTCGTAAGCAGTAAGGGTGGTTTTTGAATTGACGTGTTACCACTGTCATGCAGGCGACTGTACGACTAAACGCTTGTCTAAAAAGTTAGAATAGTTGTTAATAGAAACTTTGTAAAGAACTGATCCTAAAACACTGACCTCTATTAAATTAGTGTAATAGAGGTCCTGAAATATAAGTATAATATTTCCTAGAAAATTTTGCAGGTCATTCATTTTGTTATTAAAATTTTAGATACTGATGACATAGATGCCCTTGAAGGAGAAAACGCTATAGTTTCTGGTTGGGGAAGCACTGTTGAAAAAGGACCCGCTTCCAACATACCGATGAAAGTAAGGATGTCTGCGCGATCAGTATGAGAAACGATCACAAAGTCGTCATAACCGTAGCATTGCCTATTGCCTACAATATTATTTTTTATTTTTTATTCTAAACGGGCTTGCGTTTGACCGTCACCTCACTCACCTGATGTTAAGCGAGGGTGCGGTCGATGATGGTTCACTTAGCTTTACTTGTGAAAATAATGTAATTAACACATTGTCATACTTTCTCAACTTTTATACTTAGCTTATAAATAACTAATAGCTTTGATCCTCTCCCATTCTGATCGCACGCGCAATAACACAAGACCGTTTGTTATTTTTTTTCTCTAGCTCTTGATAATATAATTCTGTAATACGTAAACGTTATCTGAATATCCTGCCGATCAATGCGCATTGCTATACCTGCATGTGTTATACATACTCTAAAAAAATTTTGATTAGGAAGTAGGTAGGTTAGGTAGTCGTAGCAAAGATTTTATAGGATAGACTTAGATAAGATTTTAGAATAATGAGACTTTTTAGGTTATTCTCAAAATTACGAACTAATGCTACATTTTTTCGTCAAGGCTGCAGTACAAATCTGGGCACAAGAGGAGTGCTCAGGCGCTGGCTACGGTCGCAGAAAGGTGACGCCGCGTATGTTGTGCGCCAACGCGCCTGACCGCGACGCGTGCACCGGTGACTCGGGCGGCCCTCTGCTTGTGTCGCAGCCCTACTTCACGCTCGTTGGTGAGTATTTTATTTCTTTATAACATGGTCCTATCCCAAAAATAAAATAACACACGGATCTAAGAGTACCTAATCCTGTGTGATACCGGTAACGCACAGAGTACATTGTAATCATGGTATAATAAGATGTTTCACCAGGTATTCTCTTCCCGCAATGACAGCGCGATGCCTCCAAGCTACGTCACGATCAGTGCTGCCATTGATTGATATCTTCAATAAACTTAAGGAGATTTTTAATCATAATGAATATAAAATAAATTCCTAACTAGCCTAACTATTTGTTATCTCGTGTTATTCATCTAATTAGTTAATAAAGGAAACTATATTAAATTACTAGTTAAAAAGTGATTCTTTATAGAAGAAAGTAAATGAAAAAATGCATTTTGCTCGGGTAATTAATTTTCACAAAGTGGCAGCACATCAAACTGACAAGTGTCACGCTAACAGCCCGCTATTGGCTCCACGGCCGATGACGTAGTACGGAGGCAATCACGTGACCTAGCTGTCACGGGAAGAGACTACCTGGTGTTATTATACCATGATTGTAATATACTGAATCCGGTCTAGCCAGAGACTAAGGATTATATTCAGAGGCAATCTAAGCGTGAACTCACGCCTCCAATTGTCAAATGCAGTGGAATTTTGACAGTTGGAAGCAAGATTTCACGCTTAGATTCGTCTCTGAATATAAGCCTAAATGATACGGCGGTCTAGCGTATTTGGAGTCGCAACTTGGGTGGTCATCCGGTCAACTGTCGGACGAACTTTCATTGGTCAACGGCAGTGGAAACTGAATGATAATAACAAATGTGCTTTCCAATTTATACCCACAGATTTTTATGCCCCAATAAAAGCTGCATTCGCTCAAAATAAACAGCAAATAGACCGGTGGTAGATTGGTTGAAGATAAAGTACTTGGTTATATTAGTTGATTTAAACATTTTAAACTACATAACAGTATCTTTCTCGTTTTACAGGAATCGTGTCATGGGGTCGAGGATGTGCTAGACCAGGATACCCTGGTGTATACGCAAGAGTAGACCGCTTCCTGCCGTGGCTTCGAGTAGCACTACGTCATGCCTGCACATGCCAGCCTCCTTCCTTCGGTTGAGTCGAGGTCATCAACAAAAATGTCGAACTTGTAAATATAATAATATTAGTAAATGAGGCCAGTTTATTGTGACTGTAATAAAGTGCATGCCGAAAAGATCGCGGTTGAAAACATGGAATGGTAAAAATAATAGAAGTTTAAAAAACCACTCGACGCTGCTACTATTTTTTTATTGTGAGTGTCACTAGAAAGTGTTTCTGCAGTCTCGGAAAACACGTTTGCGTTCTTATTTTCCATAGTATAACTATCTAATACCTGGGGGCCTAGTACGAGTTTGACACTTACGAATACTTTCAAAGTATTCGTCGACTTTCATTAATAAATCTGTAGTTCCTCCTCGTATCCGCCAGGGGCGCTACTGATTTATGAATGAAAGTCGACGAAAACGATGAAAGTATTCGTAAGTGTGAAACTCGTACTAGGCCCACTGGTTGGAATGGATGGATGAATGGATGTATTGTAAAAAACTTCTGAATCTAAGGCCGCCTGTTGTAGATATTATAAAGTTATTCTAAGGATGTTCCATTATTATTTGAGGAAAGAGGTAGGGTCTTGAAACGCCCCTAAGCCACTGCGACCTAAAAGATCTATTGTGACGCCTCTTGCAGCATTACAGCACTTCCCCAAGCTGCAAGTCAATCATAAAGTCGACTATGACCTTGGGGGAGGAGGATTTGATCTCCTGCATTGAGATGACGTGGCCTCCAAGATGCTGGCTTCTGATGTGGTGCACTGCATCACATTCGCATAGGATATGGATGGGCGTCTCATCCTTTTCGCGACAAAACCTGCAAACTGTGGTATCACTGAGGCCCATCCTGTGAAGGTGTTTATTCAGCTTGCAGTGCCCAGTGAGGGTTCTTGTCAGGATTCTTATCTGATTTTTGTTCAACGAAAGCGCTTCTTTCGTAAACCTTTTTTTGAAGCCCACAAGTAGCGCTTTCGAGTGTTCTTGACCTGGGGATTTTTCCCAAAGGCTAATACTTTGGTCAGTTCCCCAGTTTTTAAGGTAGGCTGTAGTGGTGCATTTAGGAATGCCACAGATTGGCTCCGGGCCCACATTGGGGCTTTCAGCACCAGCTCTAGCTAGTTCATCAGCGGCTTCGTTGCCCCTAATGCCACAGTGTCCAGGTACCCATCCTAGTGCCACCGAGTTTGCCGCTCCTAGTGAGTTTAATAGCTGGACACACTCCTTTACAAGTTTGGAGTCAATTTCCTCTGAATTTAAGGCTTTTAAAGCAGCCTGGCTGTCAGAGAAGATGAAGATTCGCCTATTAATATAGGTCCTCTGCAGACTTAAACGGACACATCCAATAATGGCAAATAATTCCGCTTGAAACACAGTGGTGTGCTGGCCTAGGTTGGCGAATTTTTTTTACCTTTGGCCGCCCACCGTGGAATCCGGCTCCTGCTAGACCCTCTTTTTTTGATCCGTCGGTGAACCAAACAACATCAGTGGACTGAGGCTGGCCTGGCGTTTCGTCCTTCCACTCAGTCCTCTGAGGTATGAATACCCTAAACAGCCTATCAAAGCTGTATTCTTTTAACATTGCATCAGTGGGCATGGCAATGATGTCTTTCTTCATAAGGTTCTCTTGCAGTGCCCTCATGGCAGTCGACTTCCATCTTGTCCTTCCCGCTATTCTGGCCCTTATCATTGCTGCCCTAGCGTCCATTTGCACCTGCACATGCAAAGGAACGAGATTAAGCAGAGCCTCAAGTGCAGCGGTCGGAGTCGATGCAATTGCTCCTGTTGTTATGAGACACGCGAGTCTCTGGAGGCTTGAGAGAGCATCCCTGCAGGTAGTCTGATGGGTTTTTCCATGCCATACGACACAGCCATAGGTTATCATGGGCCTTACTATAGCAGTGTACAGCCACAGCGTTGCCCATGGTCTAAGGCCCCATTTCGAGTTGACCAGTCGGCAGGAAGTTCCCAAAGCAATTTTTGCTTTCCTTGTCACATGTTTAATGTGTGCATTCCACGTGAGTTTTTGGTCTAGGATGATGCCTAGATATTTGACCTCATCCGAAAAGTTGACCGTTTTACCGAAGAGGGTTGGTGGTTTTAAGCCATCCAACTTCCTTTTCTTTGTAAAAGGTACAATGACAGTTTTGTCTGCATTGACCGAGAGTTGGGAGTCTTTGCACCATCTTTCGATTATTCTACAGGCCGTTTGCATCAGATCGGAGATGACTGATTGGCATTTGCCAACGGTAATCACTACCAGATCGTCCGCGTAACCTTGCGTGTAATAGCCAGCCCTATTGAGCTCGCTCAGTAAGCTGTCAACAACTAAAGACCATTCTAGGGGAGACAGGACGCCCCCTTGTGGGCAACCCCTGTTTAGTCTCATCCTTATAGTTGTGTCTAAGAGAGATGTTGACGCTACTCTGTTACGCAACATTGCTTCGATCCAGTAGATGGTCGTTCGGTCAATGTTGCGTTGCTCCATACTTTTTAGTATGACATTTGTTGAGGTGTTGTCAAATGCCCCCTCTATATCTAAGAAGGCGCACAGAGCAATTTCTTTGTCCTCAACAGCTTTTTCTATGTTATCCACTAAGTCCATCAATGCGGACTCAGTGGACTTGCCTTTCTGATAGGCATGTTGTCTCACGTGCAGGGGTTTGTCTACTAAGTAGGTAGCCCTGATGTGCTGGTTGAGTACCTTCTCCATGGTTTTGAGCATGAAGGAGGTAAGACTAATTGGTCTATAGGACTTGGGCATCGATTTGTCCCTGTCTCCCCCTTTGGGGATAAAGGTGACGGACACCCTAGTCCACGCTGTGGGTATGTAGCCCCAGGCAAAGCTGGTTCGAAAAACCTTCAACAGCGTTGGTAGGATAATATCCAACCCCTTTTGTAGTAAGGCAGGGAAGATATTATCCTCCCCTCCGGTCTTAAAGGGCTTGAAGCTGTTAATGGCCCATTCGATCCGATCGGGTCTAAATATAAGAGAAGCCAACCTCCAGTCTTCTATCCTTGGTCTGTTGCTCCGAGGGTTTTGAGAGGTATGGCTTCCGTTACCATTTATTGGCACAGAGTCCGGAAAGTGCACTTTAGCTAAAAGCTTCAGTGTTTCCTCTGCGGATCTCGTGTAGGTCCCATCCGGGTATTTTAATAGCCCTAAATGGGATTGAGGAGACTTTGAGATTATTTTGTGGATCCTTGCTGCCTGTGAGGTACTCTTAATGTATTCACAGAACTCGCGCCAGGACTTTCTCTTGGCCTTCCTCAATTCTCTGTTGAACGCGGTCAGCGCCTTCCTATAGTCATCCCAGGTGTCGTCCCTCATGGCCTTGTTAAACAGGATTCGGGCGTTTCTCCTGAGTCGCTCTAGGTTCTTATTCCACCATGGAACATCTCTCATGGTAGCGGAGGTTTTTAGCGGACAGTTCTGAAAGAAAGCAGATTTAATACCGCCTTCAAGGTCCCCTACTGTAGCCTCCAACTGTTCAATAGATTTAACGCATCTATTGACCGATAGCAAATTCGATTTGAGACAGTCTCTGTAGCCTGACCAATTCGTTGCTTTTCGGTTTCTGTAAGAATTAGTCTCTCTCACCGCGGAGAGAGTTAGGTTAAACCTGATGTGTCTGTGATCAGACATGGACGCCTCCTCAGAAACGTGCCAGTTTTTTACACGGTGTTGTAAAGGGCCCGTGCAGAAAGTAATGTCTAGCACCTCCTGGCGGGTGCTGGTTACAAAGGTCGGGGAATTGCCCCTATTAAGAACGAGAAGGTTGTTAGACAATAAGTAATCAAACAGTAACTCACCCCTAATGTTGGTGTCAGTGCTTCCCCAGCTTGTGTGGTGGGTGTTGCTATCACATCCCACTAGTAGTTGGGACTTCTGCTCCTGACAGTAGGTTACCATGTTGACCAGTTGTGTGGTAGGGTTTGCTTCATCCCCTGGAAGGTATGCCGAGCAGGCGATTGGCCTACTTCCGTTTCCTGGCAGTTCTACATACGCAGCAACTATGTCATCCGTACATATGGAGGGAATCGGCACAAATCTCACACTTTTCTTAAAAAGTATGCAAGCTCTGGGTCTGCTGCCGTCGGTATAGTACAAAACTGTGCCCACGGAGCCGAGCCCCATGACCGTGTTTCCATTGATCCACGGTTCTTGAACCAAAGCCATATCAAGTTTATCCTCCACGAAACTTTTGCAAAGCGCAGCCGTCGCTGCCTTGGCATGTTTCAGGTTTACTTGTATGACTTTGAACATAATTGTTGTATAGGATTGGGTTTAGGACTAGGTTACGAAAAGGAGAGGGAAAGGGATAAAAACAAGTAAAAATATAAACTAGTGTGGGTTAGGTTAGGGTTGTGAGGTAGGAGGGTTTTTTAGGGGGTTTCGTGCAGCTTTCTTGCTGGTGTACTCCCGGGCTAACGAGGGAGCTTGTGATGCCCCCCTGGTCGCCCTGGATTTTGCTCCACGACCCCTTTTTGCTCCTCTGGTGGGAATTGATGGCCCACCAGAAGGCCTATTGTTGAGCCTGATGGTGGAGCCACCAGGTCCAGAAGACCCACTAGGACCAGGATTTGGCATGATCGGCCAGTTCCTGGATGCCAGTGGCGTCGAAGATGATTCTGCAGCACCAGTCGCATCCCTGGGAGATTCAGCAGGTGCTGCAGTGGACGTTGAAGCCACGGGTTCAGCTTCTGGAATTTCCATGGCAGTAACCACGGACTGGGCAGCAGCCCGCCCAGATGCGGTATCGCCAGGTCCCTCCTCCACCTTACCCGTATCGCTTGCTTGCGACTTAGGCTTCACCCGGAGCTGGACTTTGTGGAAGCTGATAAACAGACAGCAGGAGCTATCCATCAGCGGTCCCAGTGAGGATTCGTCGAAGGAGAAGGTTACTGTCTGACCCTTTTCCTCGACTTTCCTTTGGACCACTTTCCAGGTGGTGAAGTCTATGCCCTGATTTTGAGCTTTTAGGCGCGGTATAATTCTTTCCTGGGCTATTATGGCCCCAGGTATCCTCGCATATCCAATCCTGGGTTTAGGTAAGGCCTTTTCGTCGAGGACAGATAGGCTAGCACCCTCCCAGGGTCGGAGTGTAGGAACGTGCGTGATGAGCCATAACTTAGATGCCTCATCCGCACAGGTAAGCAAGAGCCCTCCGGCTCTTGTTGAACAGCCAAGGAATCTAGGTCCTTGACCATCCACCTCCTCATCAACGAGGTGTAGGATTTTTTCCTTTAGCTCCTCGATGCGTTTCTCGGACATAGGCCCAGAGGCGTCAATAACTCCCATACGGACAGCACCCACCACCTCCCGAAAAGTCGGCTTAGGAATAGGCTCGTTAAGCCTTGGTACCTTCGCCGGCTTCTCGACAGTCGAAGAAGTGCCATCAAGCCTGGGCCTTTTTTCCGCCCTGAGCCTCTTCTCTTCCTCAAGGCTGGCCAAGAATTCAGGGAACTCCTTTAGGTGGGTTTCGGAGAGGGATCTAGCCTCCTTGAAGCTTTTCCCTCTCTTCATCCACCAAGTGATTCTCCTCTTGGCCGCACCACTGAGTTTTTTGTGTGACCTCTTTCCTTCACTTTGAGCATTGGAAACGCCCTTGGTGTTGGGGAGGTCAAGCTTTGTGCTAAGGCCACTCGGCCCAGCACTAGGCTCAGAAACAACAGGAAAGGATGGGAGATTATGCCCGTCCTCCTGCAGTAGAATACGCTCCTCAAAGATATCTTCGAGGAATGTAGCCGAGGAGGGGCTGTTATGCTCTTCCTCGGAAAGAGGGGAGCTAGTAACGACTAGCTCCGGTTTATTTTTATCATAAGGGTCCATATGATTCCCACGAGTAGCTAGGGAAACTTTGTCGATCCCCGCAGAGCCCCGCATGCGGAGACAAGGCAAATTAATCCTCGAGGCTGCCTGGTATCGAGGATCCTCCGTTAGCGACTGAGCTGCTCCTCAGCCATTCATCCTTCAGCACGGGTCGGATGACACCTTGGATTGAGAATTTTTGGAGTCGAGGTTTACTCCTCCAGGAGAGAAGGGAATGGGGATGTGAAGGGATTGGAATAATTTAACAGTCAACTGCACACCGACGGCCACGGGACCAGCACGAGCAGAGTCTGTCTTGCATGTAGCTTAGATACATACAAGCCAGTACCGCCCGCGACGGCCCCGCAACCATCGATATGCCGTTGACTGTACGTGGACGGAACATGGGATCATAGGTGTGGATAGGTAACCTACACCTTGGATTGGGGTGGAGGCTACCCTTCCCTTGTCCGGGGTTCGCTTACGAACAGTCCCCGTCCCATGCAGCTGTAGCTGCATGAGACGGGGCGGGCTATCCGCAACCTGCCCACCCGCTCGGTAGCGTGGGAAGAGAGCTTCCACTGTGGCAAGCCTTACAAGCCTGATCTAGACAAAGCAATACTTGACACAGTCCGAGTAATGGTGGAAGGATGTTCCATACTAAGGTATTAGATTTTTTATTTCATAGTTTTTGGTTCATATAAAACAGTTGAATGTTCTTACAAAGTAGTCCCTTCGACTGCCTTGTGCATATATCAGTATTACAATAGCTAAGTAGGCATTAAATGTATCATAAAATTTAATTAAGTAACATTATGGTATGGCTGTGATTAATTTAAGAGCTTAAAATGTAATTGTAATGTAACGTAGGTTATATTATCTGTGACGTAGGTCATTAAGAATATGCTAAATGTACAATTAAGTTGTTATTTTTATGTATATAAATACAAAAATGTGATAAGTACAATACCTACATGAAACAAAATATAAATAAAATATTTGCACAAAATCTCATTTAATTATTTGATTGGCGTTAACATTTTTAACTATCGTGTACCTGAAATTCCTGTAATGCTGCGTACAGACCGGCGCGCAGCCCAACGAACGCCAACGAACAATATACAGCGTTGGCGCTGGCTGTCGCACGTTTGATTCGTTCGCTTCGTTTCGAAGGTACCTACTCAAAGAGAACATAACCACTATGTATAGTTCCCGGCACGAGACGTGAGCACAAATTGTACCTGCATTTTAGTCTCTGCCATCACCGTATTCTAGTATTCCGTTTTATACATATATTTAATTATGCATTATCATATCATTAAGCCAATGCAAGTGCCCGTTTCTGGTCTGTTGTACTGTGAACAGAGATTCGACCACTAACGCAGTGGAATCTGTGCTCACGACTCGTGCCGGCAACTACACCTACTTCCAAATATATACCTATTTGATTGTTTGAACAAACGATTATTGCATTTTGGGACTTAAGCTCCGGTCACGAAACGAGCGGCGGCCAACGACGGCGGCGCCGACGACGCGGCGGCGGCGGAGCACCGCGCCTGGCAGCGCGACGCGACGGTTTACGCTCGTTTCGGGCCCGCAGCCTTAAATCCAGAATTGTGTTGCGAGTGCGACAGAGATGATATTTTTTTTAATAATACAACAGCGGAAACGGTGGACAACAACATGTTTAAAAATATAATTGTATAAAGTGGAATAAGATTATGGCAGTCTTAGTGTGTCGTCGCACTCGGGCCACGCGCTACAGCCACAAAACGCCGACACCTGGCTGCGGACTACAGTTTTCTTACAATTAAACTAAATCGCCGCACACGGATGACGCCGCCGCTGCCGGTGCCGCCCGGTGGTCAGGTGGACAAACGCCACGAGAGGCGGCTTTTCACTTCGTGTGGCTGTCACCGACCACTAATGAAACTGCTAGCAATTGGTTGATAAAAATAGCGGCCACCCGACCACAAGTGGCTATGGCGCGCTTCCGCTACTTATTAGCCGCTTCCAGGTGACAGGTGGCGGCGTTTTATGGCTGTAGTTTTTCATCATTTCAGCCGAAAGACGTCCACTGCTGGACATGGCTGTAGTGTGTGGCCTGTATGGGCTGTATGTGGTGAGGCTTACAAATAAAATAAAATAAATGATTCGTAGGCCTTCGGTGCCCGTCCACACCGCATTCGGTCTAATGGTTCGATTCCTTTGATGTTACCGCCAAGCTGAGGTCCATCGTCTGGAACAAATAAATACCGTATTTAGTCTGAAGTCCAGTCCATATTACAGAACATTCCTCAAGTACATACGATCTTATTCCAATACGGACGGTAATTATAAACTTCAACTCAACACCATAACACACGAATATAACCAGAAATAGAATTCTGTACTTGAGTGATTACAGATCAAATCTCTGCTCAAACACCTAAGCGTTCAAAGCATAGAATAAAGCTAAGCTCAGCTGTACTGTGATCAATTAATCAATGCTTGAGGAATATTCTTAAATCAAAGCACAAATCAAAACTTTTAAAAGCTTGAGTTTCGTTTTGTAATACGGGTCTGAGTCCAAAATCTCAATACATTTATTGATAATAGCATTCTGAACTTAGGTTTACAAATTATGATTTATGAGAGAAGAATGGGATAAAAATACATAAAATTCTACGACATTACGTGTTTAACAGCTATTTTGTCCAATAAAAATAATACATTTCCTTTTTCGGTTAAAAAACAACTTAATTAGTTAAGTAGCTTTTTGTTCTACTCAAGTAGTCGACTAAAAAGCTCCTCACTATACTGTAGCCACTGTTGCCCCGATCTCCCAATTTCTGACAAATATCTCCCGATTTTTTACATTTCCTGTATAAAGCCTAATAATAGGAATAAGATCAAAACCTGGCAAAAAAACTGCATAAAATGAAACAAACAGATAAATTGCTGCCGTGAATATTTCCGTCACTTCCAGTGTATCGTATGTACCATAAAGGTATTATACTGAAATGTCTTTGGTATGTACACACTTAGCGTAAAATAGACTATCACAATCACAAAATGATAAAGTTTTAATATTACAGCTGGAATGGTGGCAAAATATTTTTATTTTTTATTTTATAGTATAGGATGGCGAAACGAGCTAAAGGACCACCTGATGTTAAGCGGTTACCTTTGCCCATAACAACTTCAATACCACCTAGGATGTTTCCTAAATGGCATCGGAAGTCGGTTCGCCAAACTGAGACATGAAGAACCGATAATACTGTGATTACTTCAAAAACTTAGATTTTTGTTGAAAAACGTTCTCCCGATTTATTCCATTTTTCCTCAATACATCTCCCGCTTTTTCCATAATAAGCCTCCCGGATTTTGAAAATCGGACCTGGCAACACTGGTGGTAGCCAATAGTACGTGGTTGGCGGGAAAATTCGTAAAGATCATGTTGTGGATTTTTTATCATTTTCCAAAATTTGTGTTTCTTCGAGTGTTAATGTGTAATAATGGTGGATTATTAAATGTTAAGTGCTCCTTAACGTGTACAAGTGTGGATAAATGGTACAAAGTTGAAAATCATGACTTTCGTATTATCTCATCATCCCCTCAGAAACCTAGTAAAGTTTCCATCACTTTACTAGGATACAAAAGTATAATATGTTCAATGATTACGACTGAAGGACATGTATCCATGGTCATGAATAAATTTAAAAAAAAAAAACCAATAGTACGTCTGTGGTAGCCAAGCTCCCGCGAAAATTTGACATTTGACGTTTAAGACGCCGTTGTCAGCTGATAAACGATCTCAGACACAATTATTTAACATTAATCTAAATATCTGTATGAAATTGGTACAAATAAACGATAAGACTCGACACTTACTGTAGATAGTTAGTATTATGAACTTTTCGGACAATGAGGCTGTGAGTATGAACTTATTTTCACGTTATTTAATGACTCAACAATGTGACTTGTAAAAACGAAGTTTGCCTGTATCTGTGCTGCATTTGTTTGATTTGTATAGTAATGAACGTCCGAGTGACTTCGTACTGAAGGTCGTTGTCCTGCTACTGTCGTAATTACCGTGTCTTGTAGGATGATACATCGAGCGTTGAAAGTACGTCGAACACTGACAATACCTCACGTAGCGAAACTCCTACAAACTCTCGTGTGAAGAAACGTAGACGAGGCAAGAAGAAGACCACAACCAAACCACTGAAACCTCCGTACAGATTTAAGTAAGTAGGTAACATAATTACAACAAATTGAAAGAAAACCTAATGTTGTGGTAGCTTCTAAGTTTACATTATCATGAATGATTACATTATAATAAAAATCATCAGAATGTTCTCATTAGAATTACATTCCAGGTCGAAAATCTAGAAGAAAGTCTGGCCATGTCATTGTGGTTGTTCCTTTACTTTTTCTCACAGATATACTATTACTATACAATGGTGCCGATTCTCTTGTCACAAAATTCTCTAAACTAGACTAAAAATCACCTAAATTTAGTTTAGTCCTGTCAAACGACGTTTTCTATTCTGAAATTCACTTTAAAACTAATTTTTGGTTTGACAGGACCAAAATTAGTTTAGTTATTCAACTTAGTAAAAATTGACATTTTGCTATTCTGTAATTGACGTTTTTCACCTAATATTAGAAATGTCAACCTAAATCCGACTATTTTTAGAAGGCATCAAAATACATGTCGACTATAATTAGTTATCAACAACTAAAATTGCAAAGCTTATTTTATTCATTTTTATAGTTTTTAGGTAGTTTAAAATAAATAATGGATGCCTACTATGTGGTTGCAGCTGTTGTAGATTCAGCAGAAAGGTAAATTGTTCATAGAAACATACAATGAAATTTATAATTTCGATAAGAAGAGGTACCTATATAATAAAGGATAAGAAGTACATAAATCCATACAATGGGAAAAAAATCTATGTGACATTCAATTCTATCATTTTATGCTAATATGTGTCCCTAAAAAGCCTGAATTCACAAATTTTCCCTCTTTTGGGGAGAAAGTCTCCAAGTTTGTAATCCTGCGTGGTACTTTTTAGCTTATATTCTAATTTATTCAACTTTTTTGAAAAATTTCGTGGCCTGGGTGCTAGAACTTTTTAACCACGTCTTTAAAAATGGAAATTCCAGCTTTTTAAATTAAAGAAATAGTTTATTATTGTGATTGCCCATGGAATTCAAAGGTCCTTGCATTTTTTGCAAATAGCTCTGTGGGCCTAGTACGAGTTTCACACTTACGAATACTTTCATCGTTTTCGTCGACTTTCATTCATAAATCAGTAGCGCCCCTGGCGGTTACGAGGAGGAACTACAGATTTATTAATGAAAGTCGTCGAATACTTTGAAAGTATTCGTAAGTGTCAAACTCGTACTAGGCCCCCTGTTTCTCGTTGTTTAAGATATACATATGATACGCTGCAATAATAACAATATATCTAATTATTTTTATTATTTTAACGCATTTACGCATGCGAAGCGAAATCTAAAGATTTAAATTGTGGAAAGAAAAAATCGCTCACGAGCAGGATTTTTTTTAACAATATATCTCCTTTGATAGGTACTCTTAGGCCCGTATTACAGAAGGTTCCTCGAGTACAGTTTTAACTCCAATCACCTGATCACTACTTAATCGTTACATGAGTATCGGTCTTATTCCAGAACGGTAATTATTATAAACTTTAACTCAACAAAATAACACACGAATTTGACCTGAATTAAAATAGAAATCTCTACTCAAGCGTAGTCTGGACCACACCAGAGTGATTGATTACAGATCAAATCTGTGATCAATAAATCTCTGCTTGAGGAACGTTCTAAAATCAAAGCTCATCTCAAACCTAGTTTTAAACAGTGATCAACGCTTGAGTATCGTTCTGTAATACGGGCCGTAGAAAATAATAACCTAGATCTTTAATCTGATCACATTATTCCAATTTATATATTTTATTGAAAATATAAAACAAAAATGTACTTTATTTCGTGACATGATTTTTTTTCTTAATTTTAATGATAAACTAATAATTCCAAATATAATTATTATTTAATTTCCTTCTGTTTTTGTGAACTTTCGGTCATTCCATTCACTCTTTAATAATTTTTTCAAGATGTACTGGTAACACCGCCAATTCAACTTAGATGCGTCAAACTCAATTATTAGAGCTGTCAACAAGTTTTCTAAAATAAGAAAAAGATAAACACAGAATAAGTTTTATGATTTTCTAAACTAAAATTTGTAAATTTTAGTTATAGTTAGGTTTAGGTGGGTGTACAAGAGAATCGGCACCAATATCTCATATTTTAATCTTAGTATCATACATTCATTACTGTATCATGATAAACTATCTACAAAAGAATGTGTATGGTCAAAAATGAAGATATTCTTAAAATTCATAATTTTTTTGACCAATTGATTATAATAGCAGTGATAGACTAGTGGTTGAACGCTTGCCTTCCATCCAAGAGGGTGCGAGTTCAATTCCGGTCCACACCTCTGACTTTTCGGATTCATGTGCGGATCAGAATTTGATTATCACTTGCTTTAATGGTGAAGGAAAACATCGTGAGGAAACCTGCACACCAGAGAGTGCTCCATACAGTTCTCGATGGTGTGTGTAGTCCATTAACCCGCACTAGGCCAGCGTGGTGGACTAAAACTTTAATAATATATAATATTTATTGGAACCAAAAAAAAACACATTTTACATTAACTATAGTGTTCGATAATAACTATATTAGTTTATCACTGTGTCGTAGCTATTAGCGCCCACCTCTCAGAAGGAGAAGACGTCAGCGTTCCGATTATAAAGTAAAATAAAACAAACAATAAAAAATTTGAAATTAAGACTAAGAAAGTGAGTGTGGTATAAGGTGCTATGGTATGTTTGTTTATGTATTGTGTGTGTGCAGTGGCGTGCATTCCATATAGGCAATTAGGCAGTACCCAGTGCCTTCCTCATTCAAATTCAATAGTGGTGTAAGTTATTATCTTTTTTTCAAAGTACAATGATTATTTATCTTTTAATAGACCTATTAATGCTAAATTAATCTTTCTACATACAAAAATCAATAACTTAGACCACAATTAAATTCAAATAAAGTAGGTCACTGCACGCCACTGTGTGTGTGTAAGGGTAGAGTGGTGGGTGCGTGTGTGAGAGTGTTAGAAGGAGATGAGTCGTGTTTAGTAGTAAGTGTGTCTGTGTTGGAATGAAATTCGGACTAGAAATCTTTAAACTTTTACTAAATTCCCAAGTTTATCGTACGTGAGAGAAAACTTAACCTGCTCATGCTGAGAAGAGGCCCGTGCCCAGCAGTGGGCCAGTAATGGGCTGATTATGTAATTGATTATAATGCTAAATTTTGTAACTATAATAGAAGCATAGATGCCAGGAAACATCATGAGTCGGACTGAGATACCACAAGGCCCAGGTTCGATCCCCAGTAAAACATGTCTTCTTGTGTTTTATTTAATAGTAAGCTGTAACTTTGACGTTACACACCAGATGGCGTTTTAAGGTTAGGTCAGCTGACAACTCTATCTCTGTATATTCAATGTTTTCTAAGGGTATAATGCAAATATTAGCATGACATGATGCTACATTTTCTCCCGAATCACACCTACTGCATGCTGCTGTATGGAAAAAAGTGTCTAAAAATAATCCAAGAATAATAAACAACTTTTGTATCTATATGATTTAAGTATAAATACGAATAGAATTATTGTATCCTCTTTCACCCTATCCACTTCTTGCATGATAGCTAATATATTATTTTAATATTGTATCCTAATATTACAATTATCTAATCAATTCAATTAATACTTTCTTAAAGTGACTTGTACTGTACCCCATAAGTGGAAGTTCTCTGATGCCTGTGTGTGATACAGTGTTTTACATTACTCCAGGTACCAACGGTTCAAAATTAGTGATAATGCCCTTTTACTATGTACCTACCTACTTAACGTCATTTTTGTTAAACAATTTTTAGTGCCAATAAAGAATTAATGAAGTTAAATTAATTCTTTATTGGCACTGCCAAAAAAAAAACTGATATAGTTAAAATTCTTTTAACAGTTGTAGTGCAAAGGAAGACCACGGCCAGCCATTATTTGGATGTCAGTTCAACCACCACTTAGGTGAGGGTCAGCCACAGGTGTTTGCAGTGGTCGGCAGCAACAGAGTGTCTATATATGAATGTCCAAGCTCTGGAGGCTTCAAGTTCCTACAGTGCTATGCTGACCCTGATGTAAGTTATAAATCAATTTCCTTTTCTCATCTTCTGCTTGTAAAATGTCTTGAAAACAACATGCTAAAGACGTGAACCTTTTTGTCCAGATTTGTTACTAATTACTTAGTTGTAACTAATTACTTTTCTACTGTAATATAAATGTATATTATGTGTGTAAAATAATGAATAAGAATACAATTTCAAACAGGTTGACGAAACTTTCTACACATGCGCATGGTCTTACGAAGAAGACACCAACCTACCTCTCCTTGCCGTCGCTGGCTCCCGCGGCATCGTCCGTGTGTTCCAACCATCCACACAAACCTGTATCAAGCACTACATTGGCCATGGACATGCTATCAATGAGGTCAAATTCCATCCAAGAGATCCAAACTTATTGCTGTCTGCAAGCAAAGATCATGCTTTACGACTATGGAATATCATGACGGATGTTTGTATCGCTATCTTTGGAGGAGTTGAAGGTCATAGGGACGAAGTTCTTAGCGCGGATTTTGATCTCAAAGGCGAGAGGATAATGTCGTGCGGCATGGACCATTCGCTCAAGTTATGGCGACTGGACAAGCCTTCGATGCATGAAGCTATTAAACAGAGCTACAGTTTTAATCCCCACAGAGCTTTGAGGCCTTTCAATTCATTGAAAGAACACTTCCCAGACTTTTCTACTAGAGATATTCATAGAAATTATGTGGATTGCGTTAGATGGATGGGTGATCTCATTTTGTCCAAAGTAAGTATTTTCCTGCAGTATCATTGACTGAATATACATAAAATTGTCTCTTTTTAACAGTTTTTCATGATATTTTCTCTAGTCGTGCGAAAATGCAATAATCTGCTGGAAGCCGGGTCGTCTTGAAGATACAGAGCTACGTCCTGGAGACAACTCTGTAACGATGGTGCACCGATTTGACTACAAGGAGTGTGAGATATGGTTCATTAGGTTCGCCGTAGACTACAGCCAAAGGGTAAGATAATTTTGACAAGGAATGACATGCAATGCAATGCTTATCTCTAGATTAGACTAGCTGACGCCCACGGTTTCACTCTCATGGAATGTCGATAAAAAGTATCATGTTTTAATCCAGAATATGGTCTATCTGAGTGCCAATTTTTTTTTCTAAATCTGTTCAGCCGTTTCAGCATGATTACAATCATGCTGAAAGTCCTACAGGACAAACAATCAAACATCCATACTTTCATATTTATAATACTACTAGCTGAATGACGCCAACGCCCGTGGCTTTGCTCCCGTGTTTCCTTCATACAAACTTTCAACCCCTATTTAACCCCCCCCTCCACTTCTATAGATGACACAGGTGAGCGTCTCTTGTGCAAAATTTCATCCTCTTAGACTTACCGCTTTAGGCTCTGCGTTGTCTATCAAGTCGGCTTTAACCATTTTACTAAGTAGATTAGTAGGATTCCACTTACATCCATACTTTACTAATGTTTTAAATTGGAAATTGCATGCGGCTTCGCCCGCGTTTAAATCGGCTTATCACAGAAAGATTTATCGCACATCAATCGGGAACTTTATTTTCCCGAGATAAAAGTAGCCTATATCTTAATCCGGGTTATGGTCTATCTGTGTGCAAAATTTGATCCAAATTTAATTTATTTTTAGTTACAGTGTGATTCAATGGTGCCGATTCCCTTGTACACCCACCTAAACCTAACTATAACTAAAATTTACAAATTTTAGTTTAGAAAATCATAAAACTTATTCTGTGTTTATCTTTTTCTCATTTTAGAAAACTTGTTGACAGCTCTAATAATTGAGTTTGACGCATCTAAGTTGAATTGGCGGTGTTACCAGTACATCTTAAAAAAATTATTAAAGAGTGAATGGAATGACCGAAAGTTCACAAAAACAAGGAAATTAAATAATAATTATATTTGGAATTATTAGTTTATCATTAAAATTAAGAAGAAAAAATCATGTCACGAAATAAAGTACATTTTTGTTTTATATTTTCAATAAAATATATAAATTGGAATAATGTGATCAGATTAAAGAGCTAGGTTATTATTTTCTACGGCCCGTATAACAGAACGATACTCAAGCGTTGATCACTGTTTAAAACTAGTTTTGAGTTGAGCTTTGATTTTAGAACGTTCCTCAAGCAGAGATTTATTGATCACAGTTCAGATCACAATAATAAACTATTTCTTTAATTTAAAAAGCTGGAATTTCCCTTTTTAAAGACGTGGTTAAAAAGTTCTAGCACCCAGGACACGAAATTTCTCAAAAAAGTTGAATAAATTAGAATATTTAGCCAAAAAGTACCACGCAGGACACAGACTTTTCATCTGAGACGCAGGATTACAAACTTGGTGACTTTCTCCCCAAAAGAGGGAAAATTTGTGAATTCAGGCTTTTTAGGGACACATATTAGCATAAAATGATAGAATTGAATGTCAAACATAGATTTTTTTTCCCATTGTATGGATTTATGTACTTCTTATCCTTTATTATATAGGTACCTCTTCTTATCGAAATTATAAATTTCATTGTATGTTTCTATGAACAATTTACCTTTCTGCTGAATCTACAACAGCTGCAACCACATAGTAGGCATCCATTATTTATTTTAAACTACCTAAAAACTATAAAAATGAATAAAATAAGCTTTGCAATTTTAGTTGTTGATAACTAATTATAGTCGACATGTATTTTGATGGCTTCTAAAAATAGTCAGATTTAGGTTGACATTTCTAATATTAGGTGAAAAACGTCAATTACAGAATAGCAAAATGTCAATTTTTACTAAGTTGAATAACTAAACTAATTTTGGTCCTGTCAAACCAAAAATTAGTTTTAAAGTGAATTTCAGAATAGAAAACGTCGTTTGACAGGACTAAACTAAATTTAGGTGATTTTTAGTCTAGTTTAGAGAATTTTGTGACAAGAGAATCGGCACCAATATCTCTAATAAAAATAAACTTTATTTCAGGCAAGGCTTTAGTTTGACGTCATACACATACACCCATATCACATTATTATAATTAGAAAATTAGAATAATTAAATGAATTATTATTATTACTTCATTAATAAATTAGATATTTATTATTATATTACTAATTAGTTTAATTTAATTTTGATTTAATTTGGTTATCCACTTTGTTACTTTTATTATCACCTCACAGGTAATAGCACTAGGTAATCAATGCGGCAAGACGATGGTGTGGGAGCTAGGCAACGTGGCCGGCGGCTCGCGAGTCTCGCAGCTGGTGCATCCGAGATGCGTAGCAGCTGTCAGACAGGTATAAAATAATGTCATTATCCTAGTAGTAGGTGGAGGCGAGCATTTTTAGATTAGACGATCTGATGGCGGTTCATTACATCTTTTTTAAATCAGTGTTGCCAATATTTATGTCGAAGGCGGATCTTAAAATCAGGCCCATCAAGATGCGCGAAGCCACATCGAGATCTGGCGCCATTTCATTATTTGCCTGACTCACGGTTAGGCATATCGATCAGAGACAAACGATTGACAATTCGCCTTGCTACTTGCATGATATAGCTAGGCAGATCGAAAAATAGTTGTAAAAAACCACAAGAGGCACTGGCCGCGCGTTGTTTTGTTTACGTGGTCATGGCCTTTTACACGTCTCTGGTGCTGCAGCCCCACCGCGCCTCCGGGTTTACAAAAACGGGTAGACAAACCACGTGGAGTCGGGGTTGGCCAATTCGGTTCATGGTACATAGTCTTCCTACAAAACGATATGTCTAAACGTGGTTAGCCACATAGACAAACGTTGAATGTCGAACGATGTGTCTGATCCAATTAGAGACAATTATGAAGTGGCGCTAGATCTCGATGTATTTACGGCTAGACGCATCATGACGGGCCTGATTTTACGATCCGCATTCGAAATTAATATTACATTGATTCTACTTAAGAAATCCACCAATAGGATTGCTTCATTTTGCAAGCCTTTTTTTTTGTTTTTTTTTTTTAAGCGGAGAAAATGTCTGTCGCATGTCACACTACCGGGGAATCAGTGTGGTTATGTGGGGCTCGCACCCACTAAAAACTCCGCCGTTTGCCTACTTTCGCCTTGGGTGGATGGGCCACGAGAACTGCTACGCATGACTTTCGCGACCCATCCAGCGCGGCCCACCTCAGGGCCTTCATACTTCTATTGTACACTCTTTTGGCGATGTCCGGGCACACCTGGGACATCACCACCACTCAAGAGCCGTGCAATGTGGACGATAGACTCCCAAATCTATCGCCCACTGGCTTTATTTAGGGCGGCATCAGATCGCCGTATAGACGTCTGCGCCGACCTGTCCGCCTGCGGCGGATTGGATCAGAATGGAGAGAGTCTTCCTCCCTGACCCGCTCCGCCGCTTCCTTTTGCGAGATAATCTCCTCGCAAAAGGACGCGACCGCCTCCCACGCCTCCTCACTGTCGGCCATGGCCTTGACCACGGCCGGCAGCGAGAGGTCTCCCCCGATAGCTGCAGTGAGAGCACGGCGCTGCATCACCCAGGCAGGACACTGCGCCAGAGTATGAAGGGCCGTGTCCTCACTACAGCCGCACTGGTGGCATACGGGAGTAGCCTCCCGTCTCGCCACTTTGTGCAGGTATTTGCCAAAGCAACCATGCCCTGACAAAACCTGCACCAGACGGAAGGACAACGTCCCGTGTCGCCTCCGCACCCACTCCTCAAGAATCGGCTGGATAGCCCCTACGGTCCAGTGTCCGGCACTAGGCACCTCCAGCCGCTCCCTCCACTGCACCAGTACGGCAGCTTGCGCCTCCCTGCGCCACGTCTTCACAACTTCAGGCGGTGGGCGTCTGCCACTTTCCACCTGATGGTCCGCTCCTTTCCGATAGACTTCGGCAAGCACCTGAGCCTCCAAGTCCCACGGGGGAGTGCCTGCTAGTGCACACGCCGCCTCTGCAGATATTGTGCGGTATCCGCGTATGACCCTGATTGCCATGACTCTCTGTGGTCTCCACAGCAAAGCCTTGTTTTGGGCATTCAGGGACTCCGCCCACACTGGCGCCCCGTAGAGTGCCATCGAGCGCACCACCCCCGTATAAAGCCGTCAGCAGCTCACATTTGGTCCACCCAGGTTCGGCAGCAGCCGGCTAAGGGCGGACGCGGTGCCGATCAACTTTGGTGCAAGCTGCAAAAAGTGCTCGCCGAAGTTCCATCTTCGGTCCAAGACCAGGCCCAGATATTTCATACGCGTCCGGACCATTATACTGGCATCGCCAATGGTAATGTGGGCGCCAGCCGGTGGCCGGCGCCGTGGCGCATTAAATACCAGGGCCTCCGTTTTCTCTAGCGCCACTAAGTCCCAGCGCTTCGATACGCCCGATCACCAGGGACGCGCTTTCGGTGGCCAAACATGCCGTCTCCTCAAAGTTTTCTCCCCGGGCTGTGACGAGAGTATCATCAGCGTAGCATATGATGCCCTGCCCGGGGGAGAGGCCACCGCGTAAGGCCCAATCATAGCCCACGTTCCACAGAAGTGGTCCCAAAACCGACCCCTGTGGAACACCGCACGTGATGGACCTACGCACGAGTTGACCATCGCGTCCCTGGTAGCTGACGCACCGTCCCCTCAGATAATCTGCCACCAGCTGCCTCAGGTACATGGGCACCCCATGAAAACGGAGTGCCTCTCCGATGCAGCTAAATGGCAGAGTATTGAATGCGTTGGCAATGTCCAATGAGATCGCCAACAGTACCTCCCCTTGTGCAACTGCGTCCTTCGCCTCGACCTTCAAGCGCAGAATGGCATCGACAGTCGAACGTCCTGCTCGAAAACCATATTGGGCGTCCGATAAATTCGGGCCGACCGTGTCTAAGTGCTGGACGATGCGGTTGGCGAGAATCCTCTCTAGCATCTTCCCCGCCTCGTCCAGCAAAACTATCGGCCTGTACGCTGATGGAGACTCTGGGGGCCGTCCAGCCTTCTGCAGCAGCACCAGGCTACCCTCTTTCCAGGTTCTAGGGAACCGTCTCGACGTCAAACAGGCATCGAACAGGTCCCTAAGCCTATCTTGCATCGCCCAGCCCAGCGCCAAGGCCAGCACTTTTGCAGGCACACCATCAGGTCCTGGAGCAGTCTTTTTGATGCGTGCCCGCAAGATCACCGCCCCCATCTCTGAATCCGAAATCGGAGGAGGGGTCTCTGACTCTACTTCCTGGTCGCCTTCTGGTGGCGCCATGATCGGTGGTGGACACTCCACCCGGTCAGGGAAAAGGGCCTCCACGACTTGGGTAAGGAACTGTGGCTGGAGACTTTCCGTCAATGGAGGGCCTTGGACGCGGAGTTTATTCCGCGCCGCACGATACGGGCGCCCCCAAGGGTCGCGGTTTAGGCCATCCAGCACCTCAACCCTCGCTTGCTTTTTCTCCCGAGCGATCGCCAGCAGTAGAGCTTCCCGGGAACTTCGGTAGGACGCATATAGCTGAGCCTCTAGATCCTGGTTGCGGTGGCGTAATCTGCGGACTTGCGAGTATATCCTGCGGGCAGAAATACAGGCTTCACGTAGATCCGCCAACTCCCGGGACCACCAGTAGACCTCTCTTTTTGGGGGCCGTCTCCGCGTACGAGGCATGGCTGAATCGCAAATAGCCGTCATGGCATTGCGAAAGCGTTCAGCTTCCACGTCGACCCCCTCTGTGTGAGGTGGTGAGGACAGCCACGCCTGGATAATGGCTGCCTCCTCTAGTAGGTCCCTGTCAAGCCGCTTCAACGCCCACCGCGGGAACTGCCGAGCACCAATGTGCGGAACCACTCCAGGGCCTAGTGAGTTGGAGACATCCATACGGATGTACAGATGATCGGACAGGGTCTCCATATTCTGTAGGACCCGCCAATTCCGGACACGTGCAGCGACGGCAGGGGTAGCAAAGGAGAGGTCCACTATAGACCCCCCTTGCTGACGGACACACGTATTGGCAGTACCTCTATTCAGGAGACAGAGACCTGTAGCTGCCGCCCACTCTTCGACCGCCTCTCCTCTGACATCCGTCCTAGGGGATCCCCACGCTGTAGATTTCGCATTGAAATCTCCCACGACCATAATGTGGCCCGGTGTCATTCGCCGAACCGAGGCTCCTAGTTGGTCGAGGAAGACCTCAAACTCGGCCAGGCTCCTGTTTGGGGAAAAATACACTCCGAAGACTGTGATCTCCCCCCAAGTGGCCGCAACATATCCTGAACCCCTTTGTCTGACCGAAAGTGGCGCCGCGGTGCCGATAATCGCGACGGAACCATCCAAGTCTCCTGCCCAGCCAGGGCGGGGTGGGACGAAGTATGGCTCTGCCGCCACAGCCACACCAATTGACCACTCTGCCATGGTTTGCAGGAGCAAGTCCTGCGCACCAGCGCAGTGGTTCAAGTTCGTCTGGAGTAGGCAATGATTACGGTCTGGGTACATAATTAGTCCGCGATCATTGTCTCCTCCGACGGCTCCATTCGCACCGCACTGGAAGCGGCTAAGGACGAAGCTGTCGTGCCTCTCTTTTTGGAGTGGACTGGGGCCTTGCAGTCCTTACCCCCGACGAGATGGTTGGTGGGTAGCTTTGCCGCTTCGCATACTGGGCAGTGGGGGTCAGCAGAGCACACTGCCGCCTGATGTCCCAGCTTACCACAGCGGAAGCAGAGTCCACTGAAATTCACGTCGGAGGGGCACCTCAGTCGCGCGTGCCCCGTCCCCAAACACCCAAAGCACCTCATGGGCCGAGCCTCCAGGACAACGAGGAGTCTGCCAGCATCGGCCAATACCTTCGCTGCCGTAACTGGGCACTGGACCCACGCAGAGCCAACACCTCCCGGACCAAGGCGGATTGGACCAACTCGGACTGACTCTGCAGGACAACCGGTCTTTCGACCAACTGCCTCCTGCACGTCCGGCCCAGTCACTGAATCTTCAAGGCCGCTAATGCGCAGTTCAGCGGCCTTCGTCGGTATAGAGACTTTTACGTCCTCCGCAAAGACTATTCGCAGTTTTTCAGCAATGCAGTCTGCTCCCGCAGCGCCTTCAGTTCCTGGAAACTCCAACAAACGAGCCCCGGTTGCAGCCTGGCGGAATCTGATATCGGTGATACCGAGCTCCACCAGATCCACACTCTGTCTGGCCTTCGCCATCACAGACGCGTAAGTGAGTCCACGCTGCACTGCTTCAGGCTGCAGTGTTAAAACCACTGCAGCTGATTTCGGCACCCGGCGTCTGCGCTTCCTTCTCCTTTTGTTGGGCCCGGATAAAGCCCCAGCTCCTTGTTTAGCGGGATCCGCAGTTTCGATCGTGGAAGGATTTTTATTTTTCTTCGTCCCCTTTTCCCTTTGGCGACGGTCTGCCAACCATCCCGAGCAGACGTTGATGGATCCGGGTCGGGAGCCTGTGCAGCAGCTGTGGACCCGCTCGAAGGTGGAGCAGATCGCTGCGCTTTGGCAGATTGGGATGCCTCCTGAGAAGCCATGGAAGGCGGCCGCTTAGACTTTCTGCCAGCATTGCTGTTTCCAGCCGCACTCCTAAGGTCCGCGGCCAGTGGCGGACGGATGTTCTTTGCTGGCAGAAGGCGGTCCTCGATACCCGCGAATCGAGCATCCATCATTTTCCCAATCTGGGAAACAACGGCACTAACCATAATGTCTTCCGAAGACCTTTCCGGGGCCGAAGACTGACTAATGGACGCTGGTTGCGGCTGTGGTCCAGTTGACTGCGACCATTTGGTCTGAATCTCGGCCCGAAGAGCCTCTATCTCGTTGCGCAGGGCTCCAACGTCTTTCCGCAGCCGGTCGTTCTCCAGTTTGGAGTCTCAGCGTCTCTTGGTTAGAGCTCCTGCTGGCGAGCTCTTCTATTGCCACTCTAACGCGCTCCGCTGCATCTTTGATGGCATGTTGACACTGACCCTTGAGGTTTTTGGACTTCCTTGTGGTGTCCAAAATCACTTCAATGTCTTGAAGGGCCGTTTTCTCCAAGGACTCTGCTGTGCCGACAGAGCTCTCCTCTCTCGAAGAGGCAGAGTTAATCTCGGTGGTGACCAGCGGCCCAACTTCCTCCAAATCTATCGCATCGGTCCTCATCTGGCACGCCAGTGACACACTCGAGTCGTCCGACTCACTTTCGTCGGTACATGAGCCACGTGGCGTACCAGGTCGAGAAGAACGACCTCTCCTGCCACGGCGTGAACCTCTGCCCCTATACGTGGTCGCCTTTAAAGGCACCTTTGACGGCGGCAACATCTCGCCCGTGACCGGTTCACGAGGCCGTTTTTGGCCTTCACTCCTCCGAGAATCGGAGGAATGATCAGCGATCACCCGCTGTGTAGGCCCTGGTGATACAGACGTACTGGGAGAACCCAGTGACTCTATACCACAGGGACGTGAGCCTCCCTGGCTCAATGCGTCCGAATCGGACGGTAGGCGGTCGGTGCCCCCCCCCAGAATACGAGGGGCAGACTGAACTGAGTTCAGTGAGGGATTCTCCGGCTGCTGAGCAGCCGGTACCCTCCTGGGGTAGTGTCTTTTTACGATTCGCCATCATGTTTTGCTGATCACAGCTTTGCCTTTGTTTTTACGAGATGGGGTCCCCGCGTAGGATTTTTGAAGGGGTTTTCTCCCCGTAGCCCTGTAAATAGGGCCCCCGGTCCTCTCAATGAGGGTTACGGGTCGGGCCGAACGGTGGTCTGCATCAGACCATGCCTACCAGTCAGCTACTGCTGACTAGCAAACCCGCCACCCCTACCACTTCCTTCTCCTTCCAGTGTCCACATCCAGGACCCTGTCCTAATCCCCCAGTCACTGGCTCGCATCCACGGTCATGTCTGACGACAGACACATACCAGGAGCGAACCGAATCCCCCCCAGTGACCGAACCCTCCCCACATTCGCACACCGTACAACTGCTTGGACGGTCTGCCCCTCACGGCCGTCCTTAATGGACTCCGCCTCGTATCCCTCTTGGTCTGGTCTCTCCCTTTGGACCTTTCCGGCATGAGTGGCTCTACCGGCATAGCTCCAAAGATCACTGAGACACGCAAGCCCCACCACGACGACAACGTGGAGATACACGGTGGGGATTTTGCAAGCCTGGCACAGCACAGCTTTGCTATTGGTAGTTCTCAACTCAGCTCAACAAGCATGCCTGTCACCCAAATCCGTCTTCTCAGTTTTTTGTCTCATTAATTTAGATACCTACACATTATTTTGCTAGTAACAATATATCACTAATTATTTTATTATTTTAACGCATTTTACGCATGCGAAGCGAATTCTAAATATATAAATTGTGGAAAGAAAAAATCACTCACGAGCAGGATTCGAACCTGCGACTCCTGGCTCAGTACGCCAGTGCTTTAGCCACTAAGCTACCGTGAACACTGCTCGTGGTATCGAAATTATCCTCCACTAAACGTCTTTGGGTGACGTCAGCGATATCTTATTAAGAAACATTGTTCCTTAACCGACTCGACTAACTTTACAGTTAAATCAAAGTCGTATAGATATGCCTACCCTTACTAATTATTTTATTATTTTAACGCATTTTACGCATGCGAAGCGAATTCTAAAGATATAAATTGTGGAAAGAAAAAATCGCTCACGAGCAGGATTCGAACCTGCGACTCCTGGCTCAGTACGCCAGTGCTTTAGCCACTAAGCTATCGCTGACGTCACCCAAAGACGTATAGTGGAGGATAATTTCGATACCACGAGCAGTGTTCACGGTAGCTTAGTGGCTAAAGCACTGGCGTACTGAGCCAGGAGTCGCAGGTTCGAATCCTGCTCGTGAGCGATTTTTTCTTTCCACAATTTATATCTTTAATATATCACTATTTAATTTACTTCGAATGCTTTCCGTTGATGCAAAAACTAGAAAATGTGCTGTCAAGACGTCGGTAGCGTGGCGTACTGGCTCGTGTATACGTCTTGCAAGTTACAAGGCAGGCAAATTGCATGCAAGTGTACTTGCATTCCAGTTACTGTTCCATTTTACAGGCATGTGTATTAAGTATAAAGGATATGCTGCATTAGCCTCCTCTGCGCTAATACCGTGTACTATCGATTAATAATTAATTGACAATTAGTATCCTCATTGTTGTGCGATATAATATACCAGTACAGTTGGAAGTGCATTTGCAGCTGTGACGTTTTACGGTCTAATATTATAATGTATTGTATGCTCAGGTGACGCTGTCCCGCAACGGCAGGATCCTGCTGACGTGCTGCGACGACGGCACCATCTGGCGGTGGGACAAAGTAGGCAACAATAGCCTTTGATGAAAGATCTACAGAGCATGTATGTGAAACTGGACTTTGTTAGCTAATATAACACAATTTAGGCGTTTGCGGAAAATTTCTTGAAAAAATGTCGATTTCCTGAATAAAATTCCCTGAAAAAATTACGTGCATCAGGCTGGCCCGGCCCCGTGGCTTTAGGTCGCGAGATATGTACTATCCGAATGTACTCCTCTTCAATTATCGTCTCAAATACACGGCTGATAGACACAGGACTCAAACTGCATTGAT
The DNA here is from genome assembly GCA_949699075.1 of Asteroscopus sphinx. Classification (NCBI taxonomy): domain Eukaryota; kingdom Metazoa; phylum Arthropoda; class Insecta; order Lepidoptera; family Noctuidae; genus Asteroscopus; species Asteroscopus sphinx. The sequence goes on from OX453013.1 coordinate 24,116,895, forward strand.
GTACTGCTGTATAGGAATGCAAAGATCGCCTTCTTAATGAAATTGATATGATATTGAGAGTGATATTAACGACTGAAAGGGGTCGGGCCAGCCCAATTTAAATTACTTATATTAATATATTTAGAGGGTTTAATTTGAAAAGAAAGCAGTACAAGTGTTCTAAATTCGCCGGAGATTATTTCGTACCTAGGATAGGTATTGATAGCTTTCGTGGTTATCCAGTTAAAGCTGTCGATAAATTTTTCAGCCCGGCCCCTTTTACACCTTAATATCTCGGAAAATATTAGGTTTTAAGATTAAATTAAGCACTATGTAGGTGTATTTTACGGAGTACATCCCTTCTGTGGCACCACTGTCTCAGCAAGTTTGGTAGTTGTCGTGGTACAGATGGGGCCGGGCTGAAAACGTCAGGCTGGCCCGGCCCCCTTCAAATGCTTCTATTTTTTTTATTAGAGCGGTACATTGAAAATGTAGTAAGTACAAATGCTTCTAAAGAGGAGTACATTCGGATAATACATATCTCGCGACCTAAAGACACGGGGCCGGGCCAGCCTGACGCACGTAAAAAATTCATTCGAGAAATTGTTCCATTTGCTCAATTTTTTTCGAGGATTTGTTCATTCAGGCAATAGTATTCAGGAAATTATTTTTCGGGCAATTGTTTTTCGGGAAATTCTCCGCAAATCCAATTTAGGATAATATTATTTGAAACTGAATGTTTTCTTTATTATTATGAATCTTTTTTTTTCATACAATGTGATGATACAATAAAACAAGACTGCCATTAGTCAATAAAAGCGTTGTATCATTTTAGAACTGGGAATATGGAGTGAAAGACATTATTTTATGACAAATTTTATGTAATGACCAACAAATTACCTCTACATTTAATTAACAAAATGAATCACAGGGGCCAAGGTGTTATCTCGTGTTCACTACTCGTAGTTATGTTAGACACATACAAGGTTGCACTAATCGTAACCACGTGAGTCCTAATTATTTATCACCTAACTCTAGACACCGATATATACGACCCTACGTATTCTAAGTACTGAATTACATAATATCATCATCAGTAATACCTATGAACTATGACTAGACTAACATCCATGACTGCATAATTGAATTTTAGTCAACTTCCATTTAATTCAGTCTTTAAAATTTTACAATTAAAACGAGCAATAAAGACTGTCGAAACAATAACCAATGTACAATTTTTTAACATCATTTGAGACCTTTGAGTTACAAAAGTTTTGAGTTTATATTTTCCATTAATTTCGTTTTTTTAGATTACAATAATAATGAAATACAAATCACGAAATTACGATTGGGTCTGGCGCAAAATGTGTACTTAACGTAAAAGTGCTTCCGCAATAGGTACACTTCTCAAACCGCGTAATGGGCACATCGCAAAATGTGCACATTTTGTAATTTGTGGTTAGGATATGCAAAATAGTCTCCAAGTAAAAATATTTGCTTTGTGATAAGTATTGTACTCTTATTCATTAAGACACGTTTAAGTGAAAAGACTAGACCTGCTTGTCTCTATTTGGAGACCATTATGCATATCCCTAACCACAAATTACAAAAAGTGCACATTTTGTGTAGTGCTCATTTAAAAAGTGCCCGTTATGAGAAGTGCACCTATTGCGAAATGCACATTTTACGTCTAGAGCACATCCCGCGTCAGAGCCTTACAATTCCCTAAAATAAATGAAACTACAAAAATAAAATAGGTTTCTACAGTAAGCTTGGTACAAAACATCAGTCACAAGAGACATTGAGCTAAGACGATACGAAGTACGGTCCACACGCCAATCGTTAGGATACAAATTATCATTTATACAGCATACTTTTACGTCATGGGTATATAACAACACTTAAAATATTTAGCAAAGGGATAGTCATGGGATAGTACACTAACTACTTGAATATCATAGAACTTAGATCAAAGTTATAATAAGTTAGGTATAATTATAATAACATTGAACTTTTAAGAATAATAATAAGAAACATAATGAAGCGTAATGTAACAATTATCAACAACTAACAACGAAAATGCACATGCGACCACCTTAGTTGTTCAGGTGGCCATCATTTGAACTAAAACAACTAAACAAAATGTATGTTGACGACTTCTGTGGTCTAGTGGTTCGAGTTTCAGACTGCTGATCACGAGGTCGAGGGTTCGATTCCCACAGGACATAAATATTTGTGTGATGAACATGAGTGTTTGTGTTGGTTGGATTTATTTTATTATTATTTATTATGTAAGCGCGAGTGAGAAAGTAGAATACGCGCAATCTTAATAGGCCGGCCTGAATTCAGGCACTTGAAGAAGTTTGCGCACGTATAGTCGCTAAGAAAATAATTGATATTGTGCAGTACACTTTGTTACTTATATTTTTATATCACAAAGTTTACAGCACAATTTCAACTGTTTTCTTAGCAACTGCACTGCACATGAGCAAACGATACCCAATGCATAAATTCAGGCCGACCAACTAAGATTGTGCGTATTGTAGAGATTGTACTACTGACGACGGCGACGCGCTGAACCAACATTGCCATATTCAGTAGACTGACAAGTTTAGTAGATTCAGCAATGTCAAAAGCCGTTAAACACATGATTTCTTTTAATTTTCAACGACTATTTACAAATGAATGTGTTATTTTGTGTGAACTGGGTAGGTCTAGTACTTTTTAGTAGATTTCGGTAGTTATTATAGTAGTTCAGCTATTTTTTAAACTGCCACACTGTCATGAACTGAACAGCTAAGATGGGTACACTAAATAGGTACAGTCAGCTGCACAAAGATGTTTACACAAACAAAATTAAAACACAAATTTTAGGAAAAACTTGTTGATTATGTCTTAATTTTCACAAACCAATTGCTATGCAGATGCTAAGTACACAATATTGAAAGATTTCAATCCCTACTTTTTCTTAAATTAACGTTTTAATTTCGCCTAGTGTACATCACATTACATACATCTTTGTGCAGCTGACTGTACATACTCTTTAACTTCTTAAAGGCACGTAACTACCTATAAACAAACCATTCAAAACGATACATACATTAACGATACATTTATTATTGTTTTAATTTCAATGAATTAATGTCATTATTTAACGACTCTGTACCTAACTGTACAAAGTTAGAAACCAATCTCGTTTACATGTTACGTACAACTAAAATTCATGATTGCAGTCTGAAATTCAGGCGTTATGAAGCTGAACTTTCTGTTCAGTGAGTTATGCCTGTACTTCTATTTAACGATGTATTTATTGGAATTAAGCAAACTCTGAAGATTATTTCACGTTTACTCCCAAAATTCCGGCTTTACATGCTCACAGAATAGATAGTAAATGAAGTTCCAAGTGCGCTCAAATTAGCACAAACAACGGGTCTATACCGTCGAATACGAATCGTAAATACCTCTTGACTCAACACTCAATTCCAGGCGTTAATTTCTGCTGCCTATGTAACATAAACACGAGTGGCAAATGTTTACCACTCCATTTAACTAACTTCTCCATGGCTTGCAGCGCAAATGCTATCAGGCGATAACATGAAATAATTCCAAGGTATAATGTGAAAATTTAAAACGTCACCATTGCAGCTGCTTCCGTCATTAGGTCAAGCATGCGCTAACTTATGCACCATAACGAAAGGCCTATCGCTTTATCGTCAATAAATAACATGTGAACGACATCAAACAATATCCCTGACGTAATAAACCAATCTGCGTCAATCGTGCATACACGTAAGAAACAACAAAACTTTGAGTAAATTCGTATTATAGATTGTACAATTCCTTGCAAACATCTCGTCGTGTAAGCAGAAGATATAACACCTATTATGTTAAACCGATTATGTTATCAAAGAACGGCTGATGAGACTCAATACATTTTCTATTGAGACGGGGCTTACTTCTGGAATTGCCTCATCATTATTATTTCAGCCGAAAGACGTCCACTGCTGGACATAGGCCTCCCCCAAGCAGTGTGGGCACGTGGCATGTGAGCGATATGCCATAAACGCCACGCTTGGCGATCGCAATTGGTTGGTTAAATACTTAGAGAACGCTGCTGCCCATATCTTGGTGAATCGTTTAGTCGCCTTTTACGACACCCCTGAGAAGATATAGATAGGGTGGTGCAATTCTTTACGTCCGGCACCACACGGAATTGCCTACCACATTATATTTCCTACGTGTACGCATGACTATAACAACAGAAAAAAATAGCTGTTCCTTCTTTATCGTCAACTAAGCTCACAATTCACTTTCTTGAATCCATATAAAACGTCGTAACGAATCTATAAAACATCCGAAAACGGACAACGTGATACTAACAGCTACTCTAAGACTTTTACATCCATTACACATGATAGTAATTAAAGTGCTACAATACTATATGAATTATTATTATTACACTACATTGGGGCGGTTTTAATACTTAGATCATATAGGGAAACGTGAGTGTTACACAAAGACGAATATATAGAAGATTTTATTCAATTATATTTATACAGGGTCATTTTTAATACATCATTGACCACAGGGCCAAACTGAAAACCAATGGGTGCCTTTACATGGCAGACGTCAACGCGACAGGCCCAAACGGAGATGGCGGGATGAGCTGGAGTCCTTCCAAAAAGACTGGACTCTTCTAGCAACATACAGGGAGGAGTGGAAGGAGAGTAGGGACCTTTGCCCTGCATTAGGACACTTCAGGCTTATAAAGAAGTTCCTCTCTCTGAGGCCCTGACCGCCGGTAGTTTGGACCCTGTTCCCGATGCCGGTGGGCTACTATTTATTTATATTTTTATTGTTTTTATTATATATATTTTTATAGAAATATTAAAAAAAATATGTATATTATATGTATATAGATGAATAAAGGAATAATAATAATAACCGTTTAAGGGATGACTATACTCATCAATTTGAACAAATTTTACTATGGGATCGAACCTTAAATTGTGAAAAAATTAATCCATTCCATAAACAATATTGCTTATATTGACCAAAATGTGTGGCACAACCGATTTTTTTTTTCACATCTTATTTTAAATGGTTATTGGTGAATTAAAAAGAACCCTGTATTCAACATTGTAACAAGTGATTTTTTTTCATGCTATATTGACTGAATAGCTTAATTCTGGAATGTAATAAAATTGTATTATAGACACATGAGATAAAATTACATTAAAGTTTCTTAGGAGACGTTAAACTGATCAGTAAATATATAACATACATATTCCAAATCATTGCTTGAAAAAATCCTCTTAACGATTCCCCATACCATTTCCTACAATTGCATATAGCATGCGAAATACCCTTGAAATAAGCGATTTAGCATCGATTAGACTACAATTCGACGTGATCGCTTTCACAGTATTATAAAAGTATTGTTATTTCTAATTATATAATTTACCCTGACTATAATATTTGACTAGATTCATTGAGATCGAGTAAAAGTACAAACTCGGAAGCCATTCCTGAGAACCTTTAAAGGTATGGAAGAAGGGTTATTTTTGTCACGATATATTATATATCAGTTTCTAGTTATTATTATTGTCGTTTCTAATTTGAAAATCAAAAATTTAACTAGAAAGAACGATATTGGTGTCGATTCTCTTGTTCACGAACTGAACTTATTTTAACTATCGCTGTCTTTTACTAATAGTAGATACAAGAAAGGGATGGCAACAATTTTAGAACTGTCCAATTAGTCGGAATTTGGATTTCCATACGAGTTTAGTCGTGATCTCGGAACATGCCCACTAAAATACAAAGAAATGTAACACATAAACTAATTTGCAGTTCTAAAATTGTTGCCATCCCATTCTTGTATCTACTATTAGTAAAAGAGAGCGATAGTTTAAAATAAGTTTAGTTCGTGAACAAGAGAATCGACACCATTGAAGTCCTTTATTTGAATTTTAAGTAACTATTATTTTTATATTCATTTACGACCCGTTTTCATACCTTTAAATGATCCAATACCTACTCTAAATCTACGGGTGGGATCACAACACCGAGATAAGTATGCAAGTACCATTAGATAAGAATATGAAGGAGTGCGAAGTTATGTAGATATAACTAAAACTTGCTACGAAATCAAGTGCTAGGTATAATCGGCATTAAAAATCAATGCAGCCCTGAACCAAGCCGCATGCGTATTTGTGAATGCGCAGGGGCCGCGTGCGCAAGAGTGCAGCGATAACTTCAGAGCGGCATTAATTTTTAGCGAGAACTATAAATATTACTCGCTCAGAATATTGTTGAAGTGATGTGATACATATAGTTATTAAGATTTGCATTTAATTGGAATATTGATAATGGACATATTGGACAGTAGTTAAGTTCTCAATATCAGATAGGAAATAATAAGGAACGTTGAAGTTTGCGCTATCCATTCCAATATTTCATTTTTAATCACCAACTGATATCTGAATGCGTAAGTTTATGAGGATAAAAATATAATATTGGCATCGACCATACAGCCCAATAGACGTCTAAATATAATGCGTACAATAAATTATATCAACTAGCTGAGGCTGGGTACTGCAATCTGATTAGCCCTACCAAGGCGACTATTGTCTAAGCGGCAGTTTTGTCGGCTCAAATAAGTGGTCGAAACTGATTTGAAGATTTCAAGTGGCGAATAGTGGCGACCTACATTAGTGAAATTTCATAGATGTGTTTAGAGACATCGGTCGTCTTTTATGAGGCGTCTATGAGGTGTATGGTCGATGAATATTGGATTGTTCCTAGCTGAGCTGCATTTACTTATGAATTTCGGATCGTCGCTGCTTAGAAATGTGCCATAAATACGTTCTACCGACAACGCGAATTTATGACAGTAAAAACGCCACACAATCCACGGTGCTACCCAACTGGGATATAAAGTTCAATAATATCATATAATTAATTTCAATCAGAAATAAAACAATAAAACTTAACATATATTCGCGCAAACTTCAAAATGTCGATCGATTTTCGTCATTAATGTCTATAATCGTATCGTGACGTACACGAAACTACGAAACCACTAGTCTAACCGAAAACGTTTTACGGCCAAAATTAATATCCAATCTATCCACGATTTGCCCTACTAGAGATATGAATTTGACATAAGCTCCATACGAAATATGTCAAATTTCTAACTCTAGTAGGGTAAATCGTGGATAGATTAGATATTAATTTTGGCCGTTAGATTAGATAATATTGATTGATGATTTTTTGGGGCTTAATATGAGCTATAATTGCCAGTCAGTAGGCCGACGGCCGACACTGTTCACCCGATGATGAGAGCCGAGTCCGAAACCAGTTCAACCGAACCAGTCTCGAATATGTTACTGTAAGTTTTTCTGCAGAGTGAAACGATTTTATTCGATTTCGCACATCCCGTGTAACCTTAATTAACTTCGAAAACGATTCGAATATTATACCTATTAATTATCAACTTACTAGAAAAAAAATACTAGAATAGCTTTGCATTTACTATAGATCTTCATACTTGTAGCACAGTCTAGCCACTTCAAACAGTCGTCTAACGCGAGAGTTAAGTGTCCCAAGCTGCCTTCAAAACTGTCAAACAATGTCCCGAGTTGCCTTTGAAAACTATCAATATCAATTTTCGTTGAACCACTGTATGAAACAGATAATTACACTGTGCTTGTAGTATGTCTGACAGTTTGGGTTTGTAAGGCCTACTTGAATGGTAGTTGGTAGTAATGTTGGAACAGGTCCACTTGAATAGACCCGACAGCTTCTTCAAAAGGCCAGTCCAGGCGGTGCCCTGCATTATTCTCACACAAATTCCTAATACACGATAAATGTCTGGACTTTAGAGACATTGATGATTTGTTCCGGCGTTTCTTCTCAGAGGTAGTCACATAGGAAATGCCGACGCCATTTAGTTTTTTAAGCTGACTTGTAAAAGTGATTTTAACATCCAATTTGCAGAATAAATAATTTCATCTGGATTTTACAGTAACATATGAAAACATATTACAATCATACAGGGCCATAGCCAAGGCCAAGTGATAGAAGAGGAGCCTCTTATTAACATGCTCAGAGGACTTTGGGGATCTGCCCCGATTTAAGCTATGGCCTTACAATCATACAGTACGCGTAATATAACTGTGCCGCTCTGATACCAGGCTATGCGAAGATCCGCGCAGGTACAGTAGCGTAATAAGTGTGAGCAGGACATAAGGATGCATCGAACATTAACGAATGTTTGAGACAGCGAGAACATGCGTTCCCCCGCCATCTTGCCACTCAGATGAACAACCTATCAGTCTTGCCGCCATTACCGCGCATGCGCGCTACTGACTTGGTTGCAAAATTTACTACTGCGCACCCACCTGTTTCTCACTTAACAGCGGCACAGTTATATTACGCGTATATACTGTACTGTACTTACTTACCAAAGTTGAACTGAATTACTGACTGGTTTGCGCAGACGAGGGACAGTCGCGGACTTTTGTCCTTCGAGGATTATCCTTCAAGGCCAAAGGCAATTATAGTCCACGTGGGCAGTGATTAGACAGATTTCCTGACAGCGTGCTCGTAGTGTGGGGCGCAGGGGAGCACGAGCAGCGGCTGCGGGGCGCGCGGGCGGGGCGGTCACCGCACGCGGCCGGACGGGGAGCGCAGGTGCGAGCGAATGTAGCCCGTGCGGAAGTCCATCGCGTCGCGGTTGCGCCCCGTGCCGTTGCTACCACGTTTGCGGCTGCGGCTCCATCTGGTGGGGGGGGGGATTATTCAAAATTGTATGGCGTGTGTATTCCACCAATCCGCAGCAGGCCAGCATAGTGGCATAAGAATAATAAATAACACTAACGTGTAATAGCGAATCTCCTTTGATATTTTTTTTTACATAAGAGGGCAAACGAGCATGCGGGTCACCTGATGGTAAGCAATCTCCGCCGCCCATGAACATCCGCAACACCAGGGGAGTCGCCTATACACGTATACTCTTTTCTTGAAGGCTATTTGTTCGGGAAAACCGCTGACGGAAATTGGTTCCACAGTTTGACAAAGATTGCGCAAAGCCGCCAAAAAGCGCGTTTCACCCCGTCTCTCACCCCGAAAATTCCCTTGTTCGCCCCAAAAAGTGCGTTGGAGACTGCTTAAATCAGCTCTGAGCGGTAGGCTATGATTTTAACCTTGACGCGCAGTTTCGTTACTACGTAGTTATTTATTATACTTATGGCCTTAAGGTCCGTGCCCAGCAGTGGGACAGTGATAGGCTGGTTATGTTACGCAATGCTAGGAAGACAGTTATGGAGAGTTATCAAGGACCTTTGCACTTTATAAGTCCTCATGTCAATTAGAATGGGTTAAAAGCATGATTTAGATCCTAGATTTTAGGATATGTTTGCTGCAAGCAACATCATCGGTAAAAGATTCATATTCAATCCAAGAGGTCAAATTACAGTATTTTACGCGGAAATGATAAATCGTTTTTTTTTTAATTTTATCGTGCAATAGCGGAAGACCGCATAGCTTGGAAATGCGTCGTGTGGTCGCGATCCTCAGCAGTGAGGGACCGACGAAGAAGAAGAAGTCTTACTTTGTATTTAGTACAGGATGATTTTATTGAATCCATAATTTTCCTGATGTCTTAGCAATTATGTACTTCCGAGATCCTTATAAACCACGGCGCGTTAGAAATCTGTTTCAGGATGAAATTTTGAGCCCTATGTATTATGCTTATACCAGTATAAGCATAATACAGAGTTGAATCCAGTCACAAGCTAAACCCCACAGTTTGATCCCATATACATGCTGAAATTTTAATCGCTTAATTCCCGAAAAGGGGTCATTGTACTTCTCGTTATGAACAAATGTTACTATGGGACCAACCCTGAAATCGAGAAAAAAAAACAGGTGGTCCCAACATTTTATCGATTTAAGTGAACACAAATGTAGGGACCAACAGATTTTTTTTTCCGCGACTTCAGGCTTTGTCCCATAGTAATAGTTGTTCATAATGATGAGTACAATGACCCCTTTTCGAGAATAAAGCGATTAAAATTTCAGCATGTATAATCCACATTAATCTAAAAGTTTAATGATGATATTTAACCTGGATTTCCAGTAGTAAAATTGTGACTAAGTTCTTACAAACTCATCATCAAATTACTTAAAATTATGTGAACAAGATATTATACCAAGATTTAAATATATTATTGCATGGCTACTGCTCACCTCAAAAGCCTCATGATGTAATCAGGCCAGTTGTCCGGGAACATAACCAAGAAGAAGCCAACAGCGATCAGTACTAGACCAGCCAAGTTCATACCCTCGAACTGAACTCCGTATAGGATCACATCCAACGCTGGACAAAATACACAAGCATTCATATTTTATTTATTTAAATTTACAGCTTTTAATTAAATAGTAAAAAAATATACCTGCAGAAACAGGGACAGCGGTGATAAGAGCAAGGGAGACGAATATATTGTATGTTATGATGTGCCCGAACTGAAACACCAAGTGGAAAACTGAAAAGAAAAAACAATGTTGGTATTTTGTTTGACTATTAGGTCTGCAGGAGCCTATTGCTGTCTATAGGTTAGCGCAGATCTAGCGGAGCGCACAGCAGAGGATTTTCTGCTAAACACTCAAAATTGACCACGTGCAATGAAATTGCGAACCCGGCAGCCTGTATCGCTCAAACAATTTGGCACTTTATGAATTTGGTTATAGGATTTTTTTTAATGTTAGCAGAAAAACTCTGCACTCCTCTAGGTCTGAACTGACCCTATTTCTTGGCTACACGGTACACCTATTGAAAAAGGAAGCTAGTTAAGTACTAGCTTCCTTTTTGAATATAGTACTTAAGTCTAGGTGACTTCTCTGGAAATTGTTTTACAGAAGATAACTTGTGAATTATATTGTTGTTAAGAAGGATAAAGAAGTGTTTTTTTAGGGATCATAAATAAAGACAAACAATTCACTTCGGAGATAATTGATCTCGAAATTCTAAATCATTTTTCAATCAGATTTAAAAAAACTAAAACTAACTGAGCAAGGCAATGCTGGCGACGAGCAGGTATATCCAGGGCATTCGCTGCGAGGGTATCATCTCGGAGCCCGTGAGGTAAAGCGCCAGGCACAGCGGCCACAGCAGCGACGCGTTCACCACGCCCAGGATCGAGAAGAACAGCGCACGCTGGCCTGAGTTCACTTCGCCCATCACTTTCCTGAACAAAACCTGAAGAAAAAGTTAATTTTAAAAAAAACGGGTGGCGTCGAAAACGCCAGAAGCGAAGCTTTTACGCATGCGCGGATAAAACGGTGCGCGCGCAGATATGTGTGTGTGTTCGAGACAGTAGTGTAGCCGCGCGCTAATGGAGGGGGATGTTAACGGCGACTTCAGGTTTTTGTTTCTGTTAACTCCCGAGCCGGCCGAGTGCATAACGATGCTATAGCAGCTTCGCTTCGCCCGAAAGACTCCCGGGAGTCTAAACAATGGATTTTCTATAGTTAAGGATAATTAAAGTTGAGAGGCCAGTAGGTTTTGAGACCCCACGCAACTTGCGACTAACGGCCAAAATTAATATCCAATCTATCCACGATTTGTTCTACTAGAGATACGATTTTGACATAAGCTCCATACAAAATATGTCAAATTTCTATCCCTAGTAGGGTAAATCGTGGATAGATCGGATATTAATTTTGGCCGTAAGACTTGCTTGGCCGACAGTTTAAAATAATTATATAATATGAAGACCTAAACCCGACTCCAGAATCCCGCGAACTACCTAGTTTGACATTTTAAAAACGTCAAATCAATCCAAGCCTGTACACAATTATATCAATTTTTATATGTAAAACTAGTTCGCGAGATTCTGGAATCTAGTTTAGGGGAGTGTGCATGTGCACTAGCCAAACTCGTTTTCCGAATCAACAATTAAATCGGTTAACTATCGATCGTACCGGAATGGTCTTACTGACTTTAGGCCTTTTTTTAAAGCGGAGAAAATGCCTATCGCATTACCGGGTAGGCGGTGTGGTTACCACACCCACTAAAAACTGTAGTGAGCCTACTTTCGCCTTGAATGGATGGGCCACGAGAACTGCAATACATGGCATTCGCGACCCATCCAGCGCAGCCCCCTTCAGGGCCTTTCACTTTCTTCATAAACCCTCCTTCGGCGATGTCTGGACACACTTGGGACATCACCGCAGCTCTAGGGCCGTGCAATGCGGACGATAGACTCCCCAATCTATCGCCGGCTGGCCTCCCTTAGGGCGGGATCAGGTCACCGTAAAGCCGCCTGCGCCAACCCGTCCTCCTGCGGCGAGGGAGCTTTCCTTCCTGATCCGCTCCACCGCTTCCTCCTGCGAGATAACATCCTCGCAGAAGGACGCAACTGCCTCCCACGCCTCCCTACTGGCAGCCATGGTCCTGACCACGGCCGGCAGTGATAGGTCTTCCCCAATTGCTGCAGAGAGAGCACGACGCTGCATAACCCAGACAGGACACTGTGCCAGAATATGCAGGGCCGTGTCCTCACTACAGGCGCACTGGTGTACTGATTTCTAGTTGCATCCATACCTATTTTTTTTATCAATGCAACTATTGCAGTGCAACTAATGCAAGTTAGACTAAACCTTTTCTCCATCTGTCACCCCAATGGCTCCCAAATTAACCAGATGCTGCTGGATACCAGTATTTTGCACTCTGATTGATGTCTCAGGTCTGCTAACTATCGACTACAGTCGGTGTGCGATATTCATCGTCTTGGTAACATTCGTGCTACACTTGTTCACCTTATAGGAAGAAAATAAATTTATTCCTACACAATATTTTGCTTAAAATACTTTAAGCGTTTTGCTAATAGGCCTAATAGCTTTTGCGTACCGTTAGGAGTGGAATTGCTGTCTGTGTTTCCCAATAAGTACAATCTGGTTTTTCAAGACTCGATTTAATAGGTTTTTACTGGGCAAGCGTGTACTATGGCATTTATCCAATTCGGGCTAAAGCCAATTAGCGCTTATTGAACGTCGACAAAAAAGACAGCCCCTAAAGAAGACAGCCCCTAAAGAAGACAGCCCCTAAAAAAGACAGCCCCTAAAAAAGCGCGCCCTTTACCGCTTCCTAGTGTTTATGCTGGGCTGAAGAAACGGCGCAAACAAACTCCCCAGCAACACTTTACTGAACTATACAATTACAATTCTCATTATTTACAAAAACGGACATCATACATACATAATTCCTTCCTGCAATCTAGTTTAGCGCCGACAACAATCGGTGTTCGCCAGACTCGAACAAAGCGTTTGCGCCAAAGTGTCGGCTGATGATACACATACTATTTTTACAGATTTTGTTGTCGGACCGATATCAATCGGTTGTCTGCGCGCCCACTAAGAAAAAGTTACGTTGGGTGACGTCAAATGCTATTAAGGAATTATTTTATGTGATAGTAGGATCTATTTAAACACTTATGACATCATATTGCACCTTATCATTTCAGCCGAAAGACGTCCACTGCTGGATATAGGCCTCCCCCAAACAGTTTGGGGGATATGCCATAATCTGCACGCTTGGCAGGCGGGTTGGCGATCGCAGTTGGTTTGTTAAATACTCGGAGAATGCTGCTGCCCATACTCTGGTGAATCCCTTAGTCGCCTTTTTCGACACCCAAGAGAAGTTACAGGATGGTGCAATTCTTTACGTCCGGCACCACACAGAATTGCACCTTAACTAGGAGTCAATTTGAAGATTATAACACTTTACGCGATAAATCTTGCTGTTATCAATTCATGGAGGCTGGCTTGCCTTGTCTGTGCTTTTTGAAACAGCTGGGAGATAATTGGGAGGACTGGCCAGTATTTACAAAATGTACTAAAAAGAAACATGATATCAAATTCCTCACACCAACTATTTCAGCTGGCACGGTTCATAGGCCTCCCCGATAATCAAAATATTTTTGAGCTACATTTTCATAGTAGATAACAGTAATTATATTCTCCATCCCCAAAGCCCAGAAGTTACCTTAAATATAGCGAAGCCAGCGGCAGCGCACGCGGCTAGCACCACACCGCCAAGAGTGGAACTTCCCGTGATGCCGTCCATATACGCCAGGAGAGCTATACCAGTGTCGCATAATATAGCTGCTACGATCTAAAATATAAGATAATGATGTTGATTCTCTTGTTCACGAACTAAACTTATTTTAAACAATCGCTCTCTTTTACTAACAGTAAATACAAGAAAGGAATGGCAACAATTTTAGAACTGTCAAATTAGTTAACGTCTTACATGTCTTTGTATTTTAGTGGGCACCTTCCGAGATCACGACTAAACTTGTATGAAAATCTAAATTCCGACTAATTTGACAGTTCTAAAATTGTTGCCTTCCCTTTCTTGTTAATAGTTTAAAATAAGTTAAGTTCGTGAACAAGAGAATCAACACCATTAGATAAGATATAACACGCGTTAAAATGAACTAAGCACGCGCTCCCACTTGCGTGAATATGTTTAAAGTGGGTATAAAAAATACCAGGCCCCTCAGAAAGTATTGCGAAAAAAAGTTTTTATATATGGGAGACTGGCCAGTTATAATGTTTTTCGAAAATATGATTATTTATAAGTAAAAATAAGTAAGTTCCAATTTCAAAATTTCCCTCCACATTTTTTGCGAGTTAATTCAAAGTATTGTGTCTCACTGAAATATGGATCTGCGCCGGGAACATTTTAGAGCTATGATTTTATACGATTTCAAGTGTCGCCTGAAACCGGATGAATCGTACGATAGACTTCAAATGGCATTCATGGATGAAGGCCCTTCCAAGGCAACCGTGTATCGTTGGTATAACGAATTCAAGCGCGGTCGACCAACTTTGGGGGATGACGAAAGAAGCGGTCGCCCTTTGACGGCTGTTACCGAAGAAAACGTGCTAGCAGTGAAAAATTTAATCCAAGACAATAGGCGAATTACATATCAGGAGATTCAACACATATTGAAGATTTGATCGGGAAGCGTTCACGAGATTCTACACAGCCATCTTCGCGTGAGGAGGATAGTATCACGCTGGGTGCCGCACAACCTCACCGATGCTCAGAAGCAGGCCCGGGTGGAATGGTGCCGTGATATGCTTAACAAATTTGAAGCAGGCTCGTCTCGGCGTGTTTACGACATCGTTACAGGTGATGAGTCCTGGATTTATCAATACGACCCAGAAACCAAGCGCCAGTCGACTGTTTGGGTGTTTCAAAATGAGCCAACGCCTACCAAAGTGAAGCGATCTAGAAGCGGGGGTAAGATTTTGATCGCTAGCTTTTTTAATTTGACTGGCCACTTGGTATCAATTCCCTTACGGGATCAAAGAAGCATTAATGCCGAATGGTATACTACCAAATGTTTGCCAGAAGTTTTCTCTGTTATAAGCAACAAGCGACCAAACACAGGGCTCCGCGGGCTACTGCTCCACCACGACAATGCACCTGCGCACACCGCACTCAAAACGAGGGACTTCCTGGACAGCACGCCAGTCAAACTCCTGGGTCACCCTCCTTACAGCCCTGATCTAGCACCGTGTGACTTCTTTTTATTCCCAAAAATAAAAAATCAGCTCAAAGGGATATAATTTTCGTCGCCGGAAGATGCGCTGGCTGCGTTCGAGCAGGCTGTAAACGAGGTGTCTGCGGCGGACTGGAAAAAGTGTTTTGAAAACTGGTTTAGGCGCATGAATCTTTGTATAGAGGCTGGTGGAAAGTACTTTGAAAAGATTTGATAAAAATATATGTACGTATAGAACAATTTTTTTTAGTTTCGCAAAACTTTCTGAGTGTCCCACGTATGGTGTCCTTTTCTGGTTTTATGTTTGCGGATTCTTATCAAAAAACTATTCGAATTTTCATTAGAATAGAATAGAATATATTTATTTGCATAAAACATGGTATAAAAAGGTGTTATAAAATTAAATATATGTTTTGTTGTATATATGTTGTTATTATGTGTTAAGACAGCTATTAACTATATTTATCATTTTAAGTATAGCATTGCAGCTGTTCCGTGATGAAGCTAAATGAAGCCTGCCTATTCGTGACCACGATTCTTGTGGATTATAAAATGGTAAATAAAGTATGAGTTAAGAACAAATGGCGCCATTTCCGGCCGTTGTAAGTGCGATAGTGAAGTGAAATTAAGTTCGAGACACGCAACCACGTCCGGTCGCGGACTAAATTCACGCCGCGTGTTCAGGCTGCGTTTACGACACGCGTGCAGCTTACGGAGTGATTCAAACTAAACTAACACATTTAGCTACAAACTTGTTTTGCCGCAAGTTGAACGCTATCGTGTAAACGCCACCTTACGTTACTTCCATCACTCACCCTGACTCCAACAAACTGCTCGTGTAGTATGACCCATGACAGTAGGTAGATGCATGATACGTTCGTGGCGAAGAGTGCCATCACATCGGTGGAGAGCAAGATCTTCAGTGCATACGTGTACATGTAGATTGTGACCACCCAGAGCAGGCAAAATAGACTGCAGCGGCTTATGAATCGTGCTGTATGGAAGAACATGGGATTTACTAAAGCATGCTCTACATCTGGGTACAGGATTTATCAACCTGGGGTCCACGGACCCCCGGGAGTCTGCGAGCATGTCCCAACAGGCCACATAAATGAAAATTTATGTTGAAAGTAACAAATTTCTTATTTTTTTGTTTTTATCGGGGTCTCCATGAAGATTACTTTTGAAGGTGGTTTCAAACCGGCGAGGCAAGGATTGGATGGGATGGGCGTGAATTGAAATCTCGCTGATCCTTTCACACTGAAAGATGTACATCGCGAGCTGGCGCCGTCTTGCGCCGACCAGCCGGCTCGCGATGAACAGTCAGCTGCATTAATTGGTTTGCCTACTTACGAACAAACTCTCGAATAAGACGGGTAACCAATTAAGATGCTGTGTGTACATCGCGGGTTGGCGCTTGTCGGCGCGAGACATCACGAGGCCGAGCGAGGCAGAGCGAGACCGCGCGGTACCTCGATGGCCGGTGCGAGATTTGTGTATCCGTTTTGAAAAGTAATAAACACTCTATTCATGCAGCAATAAAGTTTAATGTTGTACCAACAAATATTTCAGTTCTCGCCTCGCACATCCTCATGCATCCAGACCTTTCACACCAAAGATGAGCGTGACGAGAATTGAAATATTGCCATACAAATTTGAATTCTCGCGCGGCCCATCCACGCCACGCCTCGCAGGTGTGAAACCACCTTAAGGGTCCGTCATTAAAAAGGTTAAGAAAAGCTGCTCTACAACAAGAGTCAAATGTTAGCTTCAACAAGGATACTCAAACCGATAGCTTGACCTTTGCCAGTATGTCAGATATGTTTTAATATAAGGGGGCATCCATTTTATCCAAACCCCACAAAGAGGGAGGGTTGGCCAAGAATAACAAAAGTTTCTTGCATAATTAATGGACCCCATCTAAAGTATCAAGATTGAAAGTGATTAGATACCTTTTGGTATTCTACTGAGCCTTGCTTGATATTTGACAAGAATTGTTGTTATCAGGGTGACCAAAGTCACCTTGGTCAGGCAAACCATCTGTTCATTTAAAGGTCATGCTCAATTAGGTCAGACTGACTAATGGTGAAGGACTTTATTATCTATAAGCTATGTGTAGGTCACATTACCATCTAACCATATGGAGTTCTCTTTATCTATGCTATTTTATCTTATAATAAAACTTATTATATCTACTCACCAAAAGTGAATCCCTTCTCTTTAAAGTCACTGAAGGCGTCAAACACAATGTCATTGGCGGATTTACACTTGTTGTGTATGAGCATAACTATCAGGTAGAGGGGGTAGAAGAATATCAGCCAGTTGGTGCAGAACCATGCTGTGAAAAATGGTGCATTGTAGAGCTGCTGCAACAAAGATCTTTTTTAAAAGTTATGCTTAGTACCTAAATGTTTCAGGTTTAATTCACAATGCCACAGAAGAGAAGGCAAGCGAATTTTCGGATTGAAGTTGTACATAGATACTTGAACTTTATTTATGTGTAACACACAAATTGATTTATGAGATCGAAAACGCGTCTCCCAGAACAATCTTCCAGAGCATTATCGAGAATTCCTGCGATTGCTGTCGGCAACGTCAAAGGAATCCGCAGAAAGTGAGATGAAGAGAGGTGCAGTGTGGTGTCAAGTGTCTACATATAATATGCAATCGCAAGAAGCAGAGAGATGTCTAGAGCAATTGCGTGACTTCGCGGGCCCTAGGCGTTGTCCTAATACAAAGCGACTACGCGATTATCGCAAGCTCGCGCGAATTTGTTCGTGACATATCTCAATATCGTGTCACCGTAGAAAACAGAATACAGATGTCACGAATAAAATTCACGCGAGTTTGCGATGGTCATGTAGTCGCTTTGTATTAGAACAACGCCTCTTGCGCATCAAGTTGAAATTGACACTTCCCTTTCCTTCTCGTAACATACATAGCTAAGTCCAGGGTTGGGCAGTATTTGAATTACTTGTAATTAAAATACGTAATTGAAATACAAATACGTATTTGGTTTTTGTATTTCAATTACTTCCTTAAAATGTAATTTGTAATTCGTATTTCAAATACCTGACGACGAAGTATTTTGTAATTAGTATTTCAAATACTTGAGGCTTCAAAATACATTTTAACATTAAAATACATTTAACCTTCATTTAGCGATCGTGAGTTTAGAGATCCTAAATGATAGAACCAAAGAACTTTCAATTCTTAAGCGCTATCCAAATATAAAAAATGTGTTCATACAATTTAAGACAAGTTTGTGCTCATCAGGACCTGTAGAAAGATTGTTTTCTTTAGCAGGTTTTATTCACTCTCCAACAAGAGGCTGTTTGTCTGATAGTACATTTAAAAATCTAGTGTTCATGAAAGGAAACTCTGGTTTTACTGATTAATTAATCTTGTTTTTATTTTTAGTATTTGTTGCTAAACTACATAATATGTACTATAATCTGACCAAGATTGACGCTGGTATATATTACCGTTTTGAAGATAGAGCAGGAACAATAACGGTTTCTTGTATGGGGTCTTTTTGTTTTTAGTATTTGTCGTGATACACCTCATAGCAACATATTCTGAGAAAATTTCAACCGGTTACCTATAACCGTTCAAAAGATACAGCCCTGTGACAGACAGACGGACGGACGGACAGCGTAGCCAGAGTAATAGGGTCCCGTTTGGCACCCTTCTGGTACGGAACCCTAAAAATACGTATCAAAAGACAACAATCTAAATAAAATATAAACTTCAAGTGAGAAACTAATGAATCAGTATATAAATCATGCTGGTCTAGATTACTTATTTTGTAATCTGTAATTTGTATTTTGTATTTCAATTAAAAATAGCTAAAATACTGTATTTTGTATTTTATATTTCAAATACCTTACTTAAAGACTACTACTACTTACTAGACTACTTATTTTGTATTTTAAATACTTGCGATACTGTATTTTGTAATTTGTATTTCAATTAAAGCAAAGCATGTATTTTGTCCAGCCCTGGCTCAGTCAGACCTGGACTGAAAACCCTGATAAATTAAGCTGTAGTGGACTGAATAAACATAGAAGCAGAATTCTTATTCTATCATGTCTATATGAACTACATAATGATAGTAGCTGATGCCGTAGGAAAAAGATTAGCCAGTCAGCAGGTTGGTAGCGGGGCTGACTGAACAGGGTGCATCGGACGATCAATCAATTGCAGAATTTTGAAGTATAATTTGGTATTCCTGATAAACTAATCTTGATCAACTCATTAGAACTTTTTTTCGTTATGATGAAAATAATACATCCTATTATTCTCTTGCTGTCCTGGTACAGTGAAATCAGTATGCAGAAAATAAACATTCGTTGAATATTATCATGTGAGAATTTCATTCGTTCAAGAAATTGGACTGGCTGAAAGAGATAATAAAAATAATTCTTACACGTGTATGATGTGTTGTAAAGTTATTGACCATAGGAGATGATTCGGTACTGTAAACCATGCCATTGCTTGTTGGTGGATACTCTTCTAAGTACATGTGCTTTATGCAATGAGTCGAAGTCACCCAGCTAGTTGTTAGAGTCAACATTACACAAATACCATAATATATCTGAAACAAGGAATTTTATTGGTATATTAACAATTCCTTATTCTATTGAACTTTCCACTGTTTAGTCTGATTCAAATAAATGTAAAATATGTTTAAAAAATCTAGAGTATACAATTATAAAAAAAAAAATGTTTTTTTACATAAACATGACATCAGTGGTTCCCCATATTGCAGCCCATTGCATGACATAGGCCTGTCATTTATAGAAGTTGTTGCTATTGCTTAAATGACCACACTGGGTAAATGAAGACCCATTAATTTCAAATGTGTAAGCCACTGCACACAACTGGCCTGAAAAAAAAACAACTAAACTATTTAAATTAAAAACAAAAATAAATACCTTCTTGGCAAATTTTGAGCAACAAGATCGAGGGCATTTCTTGTCACGCAGCTGACGCTCTTCATCCTGACTGCTGGCAGCCGACTCGCTGTAAGCCTGCTGCAGCGACGGCTGGGTCGTCAAAGGAGGAGCCGAGCACACTGATGCCTGCGGCGTGAGCGGAGGCCGAGAATTCAGCGGAGTCGGTGGACCATTCTGACGCTCCCTGTCTCCGTCACCACCACCTCTTTCAGTCTCAACGACTTCTTCGCTCGTTATTATCACTGAAGGAGCACGCACTCGCTTTGGGTTGAAAATAGTCGGCAAGTCACCGTCCCGAGCCATCCTGCTTAGTTTATTTTGAGGTACACATCATACAAATCCACCACAATCATTCCAAGTCCAAATAAATAATAATTTCACTGATATTTCTTAAAAAAACATTTCATGTATTTTTATAAAACATTACATACATTATTATACACGCACATCAATAACTCATTAATAAAAACATTGCGACCGGCATAATAAAGCAAAAATTACTTCTTTGAGTCGAATATTTATTACACCAGTATATTCATACATTTTCATTTTTCTACGATTTTTCTTATTTTTAAAGATTTTTTTAGAATTAATTTCACTTTGTTGGCAACATTTTATTTGCACCTGTAATAAAAAAAAAAAAAAGGGCGGGAAAATTCGGAAAGATCATGTTGTGGATTTTGTATTATTTTCCTAAATTTGTGTTCCTTCGAGTGTTAATGTGTAATAATGGTGGATTATTAAATGTTTAGTGCTCGTTAACGTGTACAAGTGTGGGTAAATGGTACAAAGTTGAAAAACGTGACTTTCGTATTTTCTCATCATCCGCTCAAAAACCTGGTAAAGTTTCCATCACTTTACTAGGGTAGGGTGAGTAAACTAAAGACTTGGCTGGAGGGTCTAAGCAACCAGGCCATAAAACTACTCACATAACAAAAAATGACTTGGCTTAAAGGTCTTAGCAACCAGGCCATAAAACTTATTAAAAAAAAAAAAAAAAAAAAAATGTAATAAAAAATTCACAGACTGCAAATAATGTATTCAAACAACACGAGGAAAGTTCTGTATCTGTAAAGTTTGACTTGGTAACATTTAATTTATGTTAAAATATCAATCACGTTTAATTGGTCGAATAGAAAATTATGTCGAACTCAGCTCAAAATGTATTGGTGAAACTGAGAAAAGTTGCCATATTTCAGAATCAAAGCGTAATTAATTTGAAAATTCAATTCAATGCAGCAAAAACTTCATACATTCATGTTTATTTTCTTTTTTATGTAGAGTGAATTTTAGTTTTCTAATGTAATAAAACTATAAGCTGTCATGAAGCTGTCTATGAAATTTAAACTCATAAAATAAATAATGCTTTTTGGAACTTTTAAAAGCACAACTTCCATTCTGTTACACATTTGATGACGAAATATTTTACAAAACTCATTTTTCTACGATGAAAAGGAGTAGAAAATAATAAAAAAAATATTTTTACTGGCAGTTTGTATTCTTACTCAGTACTAAAAAAAAGGCTGAATATTGTCTATTGGCAGAATTTCGCATTTTTGGTGGTAGATGGCATCAATGAAAAGTTCTAAATTATTTCACCAGAGGGAGATAATTGGTTAGCCTACTTGAAGCATCCGGGAACCTCGCCATAGTAGTAGACATGGCGGGTATCAACCTGGCTAAATGACGAAATAAATTTTGTTTGCTAATATAAGATCGCGTTAATTTCGTAGAAAAAGTGTTGATACTAAAAGACTAATTAAGTTATATTGGATTAGGACAAAGATGCAGAATGTTGGACAGTCTGAAAACCGAAATATCGATAAGGTGAATGTGCAACTTGATGTGGTAAAATCGTCCACTCCTCAAAGTTCGGCTTCGAGTCCGGCCAAATCTGAAACCGAAACGTATTCAGGAGCGCCTGCCAAATACATGACGGACTCTTCGGAAAGCGAGGATGACTCTGTGTCCGAGGTAAAACGTGTTTTGTTTTCGACAGAGGCGGTGGCAGTGAGTGAGGGAATGTGATTATCTGTACCGCTCTAAATACTGCAAGGGACATCTTGTACATGTCTGCTCTAACCGTACAGTTTCTTCTATTACCGAAACTACTCTTCTAGTAGAAATACTTGCTTGAAATCGTGCGTAGCACGCTGAAACGGACTAATCTATTTTACATTCTGAATAGAGTACGTCGCTTGCCAAATATTCCGTAAAACGTCAGAAAGTCATAAGTACATACGTACTACTGAGTAATGCATGAAATTATTTATGCCAGCCGCTCCTAGACAGTATTCAATTGATTCTTTGTAATTCTACTATGTTAAAGGGCTAATCCGCTGTAAGAGAGATTTCATTGTCTATTTGTGTTTTGGATAAGGATTGATGTGCGGTGGCCATGTTTCTCGAATCACATGCATTCAGTCGATGTTAAACTCTGAATAATGGATTTTCATGACGTTATTTTACTATGAATGTGCGAATTATATAATTTTCTATTGGATTCGTGATAAATATCGTCATTCATGGAATGTTTTGTGTCGTCGCGAATGTCCAAGTCGTGCAAAACGTCTAGTGATATTCGCGCAAAAACTACGGTTACTGGTGAATTGCAAGGACCATTGACAGTAATAATTAGCTGTAAACTCGTCCTAATGCACCACATTGTCAGTACATCTCACATGTTTCTCGTTGGTGTTATAGATCTTGCTGGCTTGTTTGTGCCTTAGCAGGCCAGACCTGTTGGTAAGTCGAAGACAACATTACTGAATGCCCAAAGCTTCACCAACAACAATAGCTGTTGCAGTTTGAGTGACTCTTTCCGTTAACCTGCATAATGTGTGTGCTATGGACAATTACTACATATATTTGTTTTCTTGTTGAATGGTCCTTGTGATTCTAACATGCTATTTATCTGAATCTCAATGTTTCCAATCTATGTTAACATTACTAATCTCCAACCTAAACATGTCTTGTGAAATGATGCAGTATTACGCTAAACCAACTGAAGTTGAATGATATAAAATACTACAACTAACCTATAATGCTTATTGGTGTTGTGAAATGTATAAGTGTACCATAATAATTGCTTTATTGAAAGTTAACCTTTAAATCATTAGATTAGAAGTATTGAAATATTGAATATTGATGATTCTCTTCAACAGTCTCTTCTGATAATGAACCTTTATGTCATTTACTTAAAATCAAGTTTACAATACAAAGAACTATTTTAACTCTGCTGCCTCGATTTATTTTAAATTTACAAGATATCAGTTCATTTCCCCTTACACTTTAGTTCAGGTTATTTATGAGTGGGATTTCATGTATGGATTGTTTGTATACCAGGCCGAGATGGAAGAGGAAGGTGCTGGTGCAGAGCCATCCAAGTTCCTGCTGTCCCACGATGACCCCGAGCGGGCCGTTGACCCAGAGATGCAGGCACGACTTGAAGCTCTGCTTGAAGCAGCAGGTAAGCCCCTACACTATATTATTTGCCTTACAAAACTTGGGCAATGGTAACAAAACAAATGCAAATTCATGTTATACCTAGGTACCTACTTCAAAACAATACAAACAATACCTACCTATCTTGGTTTTAATAAGTATTGTTCATATAATTTTTTCACTTATTAGTTTATTACTTTAAACTCATGTGACCATATTCTCGAGCACATTGTTGACAAAATGTAAACAATAGAAGTAGGTACCTATTCATTATAACTTGTAAAAAAGTTGTCTTTAGATTTCCCTATAATTTTACTACAGTGTCTGAAAATATTTGATCTGCTGTACTTTTTGACCCTTAACTCATTAAAAAAAAAATCATATAATTGAATATAATAACTACCACCTTAAATTATTTTTACTTATTTAATAATGAAGAATGCTTAAAACACTTAATTATCATTATTATCATTCATTTAATGTATAATATCCATAACCTTTGTTTATTTTAATTATTTTTTATCCTGTTACCAAACAATGTGATTAATTTTTAAAGGTTATATTATGCTAAAGCATTGTTCAAATTGTATATTTTATTGATTGAATAAAAACAAAACCAGAAGCATGTGCCTCCCTTATAGGTCAGTTAGCAAATTACATTTATTCAACTTTGCTTATTGGCCATAGTAATGTGTGGTGCCGGACATAAAGAATTGCACCACCCTTTCTGTTCTCATGGGTGTCGTAAAAGGCGACTTAGGGATTCACCAGAAGATGGGCAGCAGTGTTCTCTGAGTATTTAACCAACCAACTGCGTTTGCCAACCCGCCTGCCAAGCGTGGCGATTATGGCATATCACTCCCTTTTGGGGGAGGCCTATGTCCAGCAGTGGACATCTTTCGCCTGAAATGATGAATGAATGACTATAATAAGTTTAATCCTCACAATTGGCATTTTTCAAGAAAATACCCATACACATTTTGCATATTATTAAAATGGTGTTTTCCCAGACCTGAACAACAAAAACAATTCTATTTTACCAAACAGATATGGAACACTTATTACTATAAAATAAAAAAAAGATAGTGAGTTTTTAGAGGTGTCAAATGTGTCAAAAGCCAAGGTTCATACAACAAGACATAATTTGAATTTTTAACAGTTTTTGAAATTATTGTATGAATTTGCTGTATATCTTACTGCAATCCCAAATTTATCAAAATTTAAATAATTTAGTAGTTGTTACAATCTGAGGTGAATGAACTTTGCATATTAGTTTAGCAGTATGTAAACAAACAATAATGTCACAGAATGTTTCTCTACAACTTAGTCTATAGGGATATATGTGTTAATTTTGTTTTATATTTAGGTTCACCTTTCTTTAACTAATGCAATTTTATCAGTATAACTGAAATATTCACCAATTATCACTTTGTATAGTTTAACGGCCAAAATTAATAAATTATCTATCCACTTTTGCGACTACTATATGTAGAAATTTGACAATTTGCCCTACTAGCCCTAGTAGGGCAAATCATGGATTGTAGGTTATTATTAATAAATTTTACAAACAAAATTTATAATAAAATATTGGCTTTTAATAGTCCAGTGCCTTAATGGTTTCAAAATAGCAAAGAAAAAGTATGTGTGGGAGAGATGAAAGATTTAACCTTTAATCATTGCAAACAATAAGGCTTTTGCAAACATTAAAATTTATGGCATCAATTAATATGAATGGCACCGATCATTAGTAATATTATTTTCATAGTTGATAGTGCACACCACTGAGATCATATCACTTTTAATTAACACTCATACCACTAAAAGATGATCAAGTTTCACGTCAATAAAAAAGGTTCACTTTTATTTGACAAATCATTTGGTAGATTCTTTGTCAAGGAAAAGGAATTTTCCTCTTACGAAAATACTCATCACAGTCATAGTATGCATATTTGAGTAGTCAGGCAGGAAGTAAGTGTTCGGCCATTTTGAACTACCGGTTTAAGTAAAGTGCGGTATTTAAATCTATGTGCAGCTGTTTCTGTGGACACACGTGTCATATACTCAACAAACGTCTGTAAATGAGCGTCTTATGTTCTTTGTAGGTATTTTATAAAAGCATTTTTTTGTCACATTATTTTACATTATAATTCATCATCATTTCAGCCGGTAGACGTCCACTGCTGAACATAGGCCTCCCCCAAAAGGGGGGATATGCCCTAATCGCAACGCTTGGCGATCGCAGTTGGTTGGTTAAGTACTCAGAGAACGCTGCTGCCCATCCTCTGGTGACTCCCTTAGTCGCCTTTTACGACACCCATGATAAGAGATAGTGTGGTGCTTTTCTTTTACGTCCGGCACCACACGGAACATTATATTTACACATTTTATATTTAAAACAAGATACTTGTGTACACTATGTTACGTTCGAGTCTACCTCCTTACATAATATTGCATGCCTTCAAAATTCATTAAGAAATGGTCTCATAGGAAACTTTAGAGTGATTATGTGCGCAATTTTGATGGATGACTGGAGTCATTCATCAAAACTTTCTTGTCTTAGTACCTACTTTGCCCTAAATTTTTCTGCATACCACAATTTCGACTGCTAAGCGTAAGGTCCTGGGTTTGATCCCCGCTAGGGTTTTTTAATTAGGAAATTCTCATTAGCAGCCTGGAATGGTTTGTGCCCGGTTAATGGCAGTAGGCCGTCCCTTAAGCCTGGTCTCCTGCGACAAAATATTATCGAGTTGATGGCAATTTTGACAAATTTTGTTGGCCCAGTGTTCCGCTACGCGCACTGCAAAAATCTAACAAAACATAAATTTATTTAGCCCAATCAAATGTGGCCAAAGAGCTAGGCCACGCCCCCATTTTGTTAGAAAAACAAGATGTTAGAATTAACAAAAATATGGTTGAAAGAGAACCGCCTTAACATGGGACTTAGAACTGGCGAAATGCTGGTTTACTACATCTGCCTACCCCTTCAGGTAATACAGGCGTGATGTTATATATTTATGTACCGTACGCAAAATACACGCTTGGACGTGGAGTTGCGGAAACCAGCCCGTTATACTATACTACTATACTATATATTTATGTACCACAGTTTCCTAACATGATATAATGGAATGTGTGAATTGGATTTCATTGATAATTCGATTTAATTGTACTGCAAACGCAAGTTTTTATGGACACCATTATTGAATTTAAATTCACTAATAAATACTCTGTCATGCCTACCTATACTATATCACAAAGAGACATTTGCATGAATTGGATTCGAACGCGATTTCCAACGAACCAGCTCGCATCGTGCTGGTAGACTTGACTTCCGAAATGTGCAACGTCACTTGTAAGCAGGGGTGCGTTTGACGAACGACAAACGAAGTACAAACTTTGGTTCCGACTGATACCTTAACAATAAAGATACACTCTGTTTTTTCTTACTTTTCTTATTTAGTAAACAATCTTGGCATGTCTTTTTAATGCAATAATAATTATGTTAAGAATTTCACACACTAAATAACATTTTTTAACCTAATTAAATGTGTAATTACATGTGTGTGTGCCTCGTTGGTCTAGTGGTTGCAAGCGCAACTGCTGAGCGTGGGGTCCTGGGTTCGATTCCCGGGTCGGGCAAAGTGTTATTGGGTTTTTTTCATTTGGAAATTCTCAGTAGCAGCCCGGAGTCTGGATTTGTGCCCGGTCAATGGCAATAGGCTCGCCACCTGTTACATGGGACTATAAAAAAACTGGCGAAATGTGGGTGTACTATTACACCCCTGCCTACCCCTTCGGGGAAATACAGGCGTGATGTCATGTGTTATGTTACATGTGTAGAACTAGTAATTATATTTTAACAGTAGTTATTTGAATAAAGAAACATGCCAAGATTGTTAACTAAATAAGACAAGTGAGAAAAACAGACTTTATGCACATAAAAAAGGCACAATAAAGATAGAGATAGATACTGTTCACATCATCATCCTCCTGCCCTTATCCCAATTTATTTGGGTTCGGCGCAGCATGTTTTTTTCTTCCATACATCTCTATCAGCCGTCATCTCCGTGTTCACTTTCTTCTACTACTATTGTTATTATTTCCACTACTGTTCACAGTTGTATGAAATTAACTGGAGATCAGAGAAACACGTCAAAACACGAAAATCGCATGCGCTATAACAAGAATGGTTGACCGTAGCAAATTGTGCGATGAATGGTACGATTAATCGAATATCGTGAAACGAGAGTAGGCCCCCATACGCGCCACTACGCACAGGCGGTATGGATGGACTAATGTAATAGCGATAGCGACTTTGTTCACAACATCACACTGGAATAAAATATACTAATTTATGCATAGGACAACATTTGAACCGCGTTACTTCAACCTATTGATCTATTAATAGGTATTATAGTGTATTTTATCTAATTACTTTTTGCCAGCAAATTTTTGTGATAACATAACTCATACAAAATACACAAAAGCTAGTTAGATTAGAAAGATTTTGCTGCGTAGTATGAAACACGATTGATTTTATAATATCGCGCGATAAGCCGTGCTTAACTAATAGAGTAATACGTCATCTATTGCCAGATCCGCTCACTCACACCACACGGCCAGTGCCCCATAGCAATTGATAAGCTTCGGGCGCCCATATTGAATTCTCTTGGTGTTCCGCTACACTCATGCCTCGGACGCCGCGGCCAGATGGTAGCGTAGCGTGAGCCACGCATTATCTGTTTCGTAAACAATAACTTTTTGATACAATGAATTTACATAAAATGTTATTTACAGTATTACTGAAAGTGATGTGAGAATGCTTTCTGTGCTTGTTATGTTGGATTCTAGATGATTTTATGCCAAATATATAATTTTGTGTGGAAGGTTTCTTATTTGCATATTGTAGAAATCAACTAGTGTTTTTGAAGCTCATAATTTTAGTTAGTGAGTTAATTAATTTCATTTCAAAGTGGACACCACACGAGTGGTCGTGTATTAAAAACGAATCAGTACTGGATAAACAAGCTTATATTTATTTATTCGTTTTTATTTTGTAGTTTTGTGAATGTATTTAGCTGAAAACCGCGGCTATGCTCTCGTGGTATGTCGATAAAAAAATGACTTCATAAAAGTAAAGTAGGTATGTACTTTTCCCCTTAGGGGATGAATTTTCAAATATGCTTCACTCTATTTTTTTCTTACTTGTCTTATTAAGTAAACAATTTTGGTATGTCTTTTTAATGCAATTCGTCAATAATAATTATTTAAAGTAATTTTCTTATCTATTTCACCCTAAATAACATTTTCTAACCTAATTACATGTGCAGAACTAGTAATTTTATATTTTATCAGTATTTATTTGAATAAAGAGACGTAACATGATTGTTTACTAAATAAGACAAGAGAGAAAAAACAGACTTTACGTCATCTAAAGAACTCCTGTCCAAAATGTCATCCTACACCCACCGGTTTAGGCTGTGCGTTGTCTGTCAGTGTTACAATTTTAGCAAGTAGTAATTATTAATGTAGTGTCATACAGAACATTACTTGTAACCACAAAATATTAGCAAATAATAGGCGTCAGTGTGACTAGTTAAATAAAGCACAACCCGCCTTGACCTCTTCGCACACATAGCTGCATTCACTATTTGTCTGGGTAAGTATTTAATAAATCGATAACTTTCGTTGGTCTGCAACGAACACAGACTAAACTTGAATTCTACGTCACTCGTACAGATTGATACAAAGCTTAAACATCATGTAAGATAAAGCACCATGGTTTGATCATCATGTAGGTATTATTATAATGCCGCATAGAATATAGAATACATACTAAAAATCCACTTAGAAACGACCTTGTTGTGTACATAGTTGCCAAGAATTTAAAAGTAAAACTTTGAACACACCTATATGATTAAGCTGCTCACTCCCACACTTTGGTTCTACGCCGTGTGGTTTTCCGTAAAAGTGCATAAAATATTTGAATTTAATAAACTGCTCATGGCGATAAGTTGTAATATAATAATATGTGGTACAAATAAATTGCGATTGTTGTTCTGCCCTTGAGAAAATAGAATTTCTGAAATAGTTTAAATGTCCTTGGTTTCGATGTAATTTATGGTTATAAACCATAGGTGACTAGTTAACCCATGGTATCGAGGTTAGGATCTCTATAATTAGCTTAAAATAATACAAAAACAAAGGTGAAAATAATTTACAATGGCGAAGATTTATCATTTTTCATCTCAATACAGTATGGCGATGCCGGGCAATAGCCAGTCGCAAAAGTACCGCGACTCGTGACGTAACTTCACGATCAGCCGCGGAAAAAGACCTCCCCCTAACGACACACAAAATTCAATGGAAGCGCAACACGGTTGGACACGGACTAATCAAATTAAATATATCTTATAGGTAGGCGCTTCACAAGAATTTATGGGTGGTTTGATAGATCGATTTGTACATTATACAACCTTATTCTTAGTTTATACTAAACCTCTTAAGGGGTCATTGTACTCATAAATATGAACAACTTTTACTATGGGACCAACACTGAAATTCCGAAAAAATATATCAGGTCCTATATTTTGTCGATTTATGTAAACACAAATGTAAGGATCAGCTGATATTTTTTTCGCGATTTTAGGGTTGATCCCGTAGTAAAAGTTGTTCATAATGATGAGTACAATGATCCCTTAAGAGGTTTAGTATAAACTAAGAATAAGGTTGTAAATAGCTGCCATAGGATAGAAGCTTATTATTTTGTCTATCTGCTTGATGATGTTCTCTCCTCGTGTAGTTTTCTTCATAAGTGGGACGTGCTAAGCATAATACCACGCCCACCTCTTATTCCCAGAAAATCAGATCAAATATATTTGGACTTGTAATACCTATTGGAGATCTTAATAAAAACTCTTTGAAGACGGTGTTCAATGAGATTTTGTGCGAGCTTGATCTCATGTTGCGTCTTCATAACAATTCAAATTAATACAGAAGGGGAGAGTTTTCGACCGAACAAATAGACAAATAACTAGTATAAATTTAAACGAATAATAATTATAATGTATAATAATAAAATAACAATGTAAGTTGAATAATGATGTAAGTTTAATTATGAACTCTTTTATAATAATACTGTGTAATAATGGGCACAATAATAATAATGTAGGTAATGTAATAATAATATAGTTCAATTGGGTTCATCTATACTGGATTTTTGCATGCTTAATATTAATAATACAAGCAGAATATAGCATTGTTCCTAAACCACCAATTTTATATCTGGTACCACCTGTATTGTACGCAAATAAATGATTCTTTCTTTCTTTCTTAAAAAAATCAAAAAACAAAAATCTACAGGCTGTTCTTAAAACTGTTAAATACATAATATGGTATGATCAAACGTTTGCTCTAGAAGTACTCATCGTCATTTAAAATTATTCAGTCACTCAAAGAAATCAGTTTGAAATCGCCGAGAAACTTGTGCGATAGATGTTGAATGAAATATGTTACATTCCTTTAGCCCCCATTGTGCCATCTTGAACTCCATTGAATTCCTGAAGACGAACAATTACACAAAAACATTATCTTGAGAACTTAATAGTTTTATACTGTTACATAATTATGCTTTATTCATATCGAATCCGCCTAAACTGGCAACAGTTATGATTGCTTCCGTTTGTCAGTTCATTCAGTATTCATTTACAGACAACTGTTTGATTGTTTGGCTCCTAAATTAGGGATCCCATATAGCGTCCCACGTGATAACGGTATGCACGAAAACATTCCGAGGCGAGGCTTTGATGTCCGCGATGCTTACATGAGAGACAATACAGTTCTTTGATGAAAATAACAGGTTACTTTAAGTTTTACATTTCACAGTGCAATTCAGTGCATCATCATCATTTCAACCGAAAGACGTCCACTGCTGGACATAAGCCTCCCCCAAGCATCGCCATAACGACCGGTCCTGCGCCTTCCGCATCCAGCGTATTCCTGCGACCTTCAACAAGTCGTCGGTCCACCTTGTGGGGGTCCTACCCACGCTGCGCCTTCCAGTACGCGGTCGCCGCTCCAGAACTTTACTGTCCCATCGGCCATCCGTTTTGCGAGCAATGTGCCCCGCCCACTGCCACTTAAGTTGGGAAATTCTTCTGGCTAAGTCGGTTACCTTCGTTCTCCTGCGAATCTCCACACAGTGCATATTTCATGGGAATTAAGCTGAAAGTTTCAATTATACGTTAGTGTCCTGCCTGCCGAATTTCGGTCACCGCGGCCAATCTCAACGGAGAATAACCATCTGAGCAGGACATATTATAGTGCACAAGTATGTGCGCGAACACAGGTGCACTCTCTATTCCCTTACTCTCAAGATCCGATGAGACGGCAATCCGACCCGACCGGAGAGTGGTCAGGCGCGCTGAAAGTTTCAATTAAACAACGTTTATCAGAAATGCGTGGTCATATTTGGAGAGCTCATTACATCAGGACTTCATCATCATATCAGCTGAAAGACTTCATCTGCTAGACATATATTATGCCTCCCCCAAGCATCGCCACAACGACCGCTTTCACAACGAGCGCTTTCAGGACATAGTAAAGAAAAACTTTTGATAGGGCGACAACCCTGAAGTCGTGCAAAAAAATCTGTTGTTTCATAGCATGGGACAGGGCAATAACTGTGGTTTCGACCGAAATTAATAAATAAATATTTTTGGGACATTTATCACATATTACACATCACCAACTAGTCCCAAACTAAGCAGAGCTTGTGCTATGGGTACTAGACAATGGATATAATACTTATATATGTACTTTTTTTTTTGTAAATATATACTTATAATACATAAAAACAACCAGACCAACACAAACACTCATGTTCATCACACAAATATTTGTCCTGTGGGAATCGAACCCACGACCTCGTGATCAGCAGTCCGACACTCCGAAATGTATGGAAAGCCTGATTGATTTTTCGCGGTTTCAGGTTTGACCCCAAGTAAAAGTTGTTCGATAGCATTCCCTGAATGTGCTCTCCAAATGTGACTGATACATGATCTATAAAAACAACATTCATTATGATCATAGAAATCTATATAATAAGGTAATAGAAGTGATAAAGGCGCGTGAACTTGTCGCCGCGTACAGGTGTCTCGTAGGGCACCAGTGCGCAAACCACTTGTTTAATCATCAGTGCTGTTTTGGACGCAAAGTCACTAAAATAGTATTTTGCATCATATCTAACAGCAGAATTTTTGGCATTTAATTAATTTTGCATTGAATGCTAGAAACATGGTGGGCGTAATTGCGTATTTCGACACGCCTTCGGTATTAAAAGACTAACATTTCTATTACCTAATTATATTATATTTCTATGATAATGATATTATGATATTTTCTTTTAAATATTTTAAACTTTGTAATTTCTCACCATAATACTCCCAGTATACATTATGTCTTATATCAAGTTGTTTTATCTTACTTTTCAAATACATAAAACTAAACTTACTCAGACTTCATCTCAGGGCTTCGACTTCTTTGTGTGAAAAGTACGAGCAAGTTAACGTATCCATGTTGTTAAGAGTTGGATTAACACTACGTATCTGATCTTTGGCACTTGCACAATATACCCACATGCCATGTAATTTAACCGAATTGAACTGTGAGGGCATAGATTTATTCTATTACGATACATGTGAACAAAAACCCATGTGTGATACGAAAAAAATGACAAAATATGTTACCACATGTGGTATGCAATGCACCATTTAAAGTTTAGCTATTTAGTATATCTTAGTTGAAGAGAAAGTTTGATCCAGATTGCGTCAAACTTTCAGCATTAATGTTTTCAAAAATGAGACTATTCCGTGCAATTAGACTTTCAAGGATAGTAAAGTAATCACGTTAATCAAAGCTCCAACGATCCATTATACATAATTGATATATTTAACAATCTGACGCCTTATTAGTCTGAGTAGATACTTGAGGAGCTTGCGATAACAGATTTAGATGCGATAGATCTTTTGTTTAAGTGCTGATTGATTTTAAAAAAATCAAAATAGTGACGTCATATTAATATTCCAAATTATTGAAATGTGTTAAAGATTGGGGAGGGGAATGGTGCAATGCAATGTGTTTACACTTTACGGCAAGTGTAACCAAATCCGGGGTAAGTTTTTGAAATAAAAATATCGATATAAGCATAATGTATTATCAACTCAGCCTATCACATTCCACTGCTGGACATAGGCCTCTCCCAAGTTGCGCCACAACACTGTCCTCTGCCTTCGGCATCCAGACCCCCCAGCCACGTTCTTCAGATCGTCGGTCCATCTGGCGGGGGGCGCCCTACATTTGCCGATTCGCGGTCTCTACTCAAGGACTCGTCTGCTCCAGCGGCCATCGGTCCTTCGACAGACCAGCCCACTGCTTTACTTTAGCTTACTACTATGCGATTCAGAACCACACGATAACCAGTTGTCGACCGATTCGGTTTGTTATCTCGTTTCGTCTTATGATTCACGCAACGAGAGAAAAAGAGATAACAAACCGAATCGATCGAAAACTGGTTATCGTATAGTTCTGAATCGGGGAGCAAGATCCTACAAGCTATCGGTCACTCCGGATCTTCTCCAGATAATCTCGTTACGGATTTTATCCTTCAAAGAAACTCCAAGCATAGCTCGCTCCATAGCTCTCTGAGCGACTTATTATAATATATTTTAATGTATTAGTTACACATGCGTCGAAGGACCGATGGCCGTTGGAGCAGACGAGTCCTTGAGTGGAGACCGCGAATCGGCAAACGCAGCGTAGGGCGCCCCCCTGCCAGGTGGACCGACGACCTGAAGAACGTGGCTGGGGGGGACTGGATGCGGAAGGCAGAGGACCGAGCGTTGTGGCGCAACTTGGGAGAGGCCTATGTCCAGCAGTGGACTGCGATAGGCTGAGTTGATTGATTAGTTACACACATCATAATTATAACTTCATGAAATATTATAATACATAATTTCAACTTATGAGCGTCTTCTATGAAGAGCAACATAAGTGTCCATGCTTTTGTGCAAACATTTGGTCACAGTTAGCTAAAGCTGGCAGCAGACTAACATCAATCTAATTAATTGATGCATCCATGATTCTGTGTACATATCGGCGTCGATATTAATTAGATAGACAATCTTTAGCTTTACAATTTGCGAGCCTTTGTAAACCGGTCTTCCTCATTACCTACTGAATACCGCATTTGTACAGGTTAACCAATAAGCCTTTTATATGAACTTAAACGTGACGCATTTCTCAGTCTGCGATTTTTTATTTAGTAGCATTTGCCCTTGTCTAATTTTTCGAGTGATATTTACAGTTATGACAACGATCGGTACAGTAACTAGACACTTCAAAGGCCGAGCATTATTTGATTTTTAATTATTGCGTGACATGTAGCCTTATTCACAACCTGCCGAAAGTGCCGTTTCCGAATCCGAGAGGAAAGTTACCGAACGGATCCTCTAAACGCTATTCACAAATCCGAAATCGATTTTTTTTGACAGTTCTAGACGAACCAAAGACGTCAAGTTACGGAAACTCTCCCGAGAGCTATTTGCTGTCGGGAACAATGTTCTTTGCTCGGAAAGCACTCGATGTGTAAATTATAAAAACATTTTTCATGTTCTGTTGGATTGGATGAGGTTCTTTTACGATAATAAATAATTATAAGGGCTTTATACCTATCTGTAAGTATATCTACCTACTTTATTTTAAGTTTTAAGAATGTTTTGGCTGCTGCTGCATTAAATCCATAGTGAAGGTGTTCAATTATACTTAATTGGTTTTACTTAGTTATTACCTACTATGTATTACTTATTGGGGTTATCACCCCAATATGTAATAGATATATATAGATTATTCTCACTAAAACATATAGGTAGCTACCTAATATGATATAAATCACACAGCCTTGATACTGCCGTTTAATTTTAATATGTAAATGTATGACTATCAATTAACTAACATTATACATACTCTTCTCTTAGGTTTTTGCAGCCCTCCATTTTTATAGCCAAGGAACCATCAAAAGCCATAGGGATGCATGCCTGTATTAGCCAAGTCAGGCATCAGTATCAAGCGCTATAAGCCAAACAGTGGCTATTAACTTACCATAAGTACTTTGTAAATGGATAAGATACCAATGTGAAGTGAATGAAAAGCAAAAAATAATACAAAAGTAAGTACCTAGGTCCAAATTTATTTTTTCTAACTTATCTTTATAGTATCAACATTCCAAACAATTTAACATTTAGGTACCTAGTGAAAAAGAATAATATACAGAAAAGTAAAAACAATGTAAATTAAATCAAAACTTGTTTCTAAGTAATCATCCGATTCAATAATTGAATTAAAAGATTATAGTAATCACAAAATGTATGTAAACTAATAATGTTATTGGGCCAACCCAGTGTAGCTACATAACAAAATACCTACATTAGTGACAATAAACACTTTTTTTTATTTAGAAATCAACAATTAGGTATTCAAGTTTTAATGATTCACTGCTTTATAACAATTTTAGAAGTTAATTAAACATTCACAAAGATACTTTACACCACATTTAGATACCATCCTTAACACAAAATGTTTATTTTTCAATTTTGGAGTCGCTCTTATATTAGGATATTGTAGATGGATGGCAAATGCATATTAATAATAAACTATATCTTCTTTTTCAGGAATGCAACAGTGACTTGCTGATACCAAATATATTATCAAAATGCCAATGTCTTGATTATCGGATCCACTACAAGCGCTTGCCTTAATTTTCATCATTTTAAGGCATTTAGCCTTAACATCACATTTCCAATCTTGTCAACACTGAAATACAAATAAAATTATTATAGACTATTAATAATTTTCATTTGCAAAAATTATAAAGATTTACAAAAATTATAATATCTTACTTTGAGGCATTTTTTGGATACTTATTAGTAGGTACCCAATCACGGTTTTTTATATCATACTGCGTCAGGGCCTGAAGCTCAGCCCATGCCAAGGTCATCCTAGCCCAGCATTAATGTGAATAGCTACTGCTGCTGCTCAAATGGCTTTTCTGCAAAATTGCATTGTAACAATCAACATAAGTTAACATATGGAAATTTTGTTTAGCACGGAATTAAACGATACTGATAAAATACTTTGTACACTTGTCTAATTTATTTTCGTTTCGCTTACTAAACTTATTAGTTTCAATTCATTTAACGTTGGCTCCATTTATTTTACAAATCTAAATAATAAACTCCATTTGACAGTCAGTGTTGTCAGCACTGAAATTTTGGTTTCATTTTTTTTATTCAATCATAATCGTTAATTTTCCCCTAAAACTGTAAAGAACAAATTATAATGTTTTGCGTATATTATTATGTTTTTACTTTCTTACTAACTTCATGCAACACAACACAGCAACAATAACTGTGTTTATTTGCTGTCTTGTTTTTGTCATTTGCTAACTAATTAGTATGTAAGAAAGGCAATTTATGCCCTAGGTTTCATTAGTTCATCACAAATTCACTAACAAAGGTTTTGTTTTAATACCTCAAAAATAATCTGGGGATCAATAAACACCCTAAGTATAGAGGATAAAACCCTAAGTTGACAACACTTTTGACAGGGATATCTTGCATAATATGTTCAATGATTACGACTGAAGGACATGTATCCAAGGTCATGAATAAATAAAAA
Source organism: Asteroscopus sphinx (assembly GCA_949699075.1). Classification (NCBI taxonomy): domain Eukaryota; kingdom Metazoa; phylum Arthropoda; class Insecta; order Lepidoptera; family Noctuidae; genus Asteroscopus; species Asteroscopus sphinx. The sequence goes on from OX453013.1 coordinate 24,154,585, forward strand.
TAAAAAATCTATCTGTTAACATTTACAAAGTAAGTTAGTAAGATATAAGGTGAAATAACAACTATAATTAATAAAACGTTATTTTATTCTTATGGATTTGTTACGCAATGTATATATTTATAAATGCACTTATGATATTTAGCGAAATACGTAATAAAAATAATATATTTACCACTTTACGATTTTCTACCACACTTAACAATTTTCTACCATTTCTTAGCGTTCCCCGTAAATACACCTTCCAAACGGATTAAAAAATTCCCTTCCGATAGATAATGTGAATAGCGTTTTCGAATCCGTTCGGATCTCAAATCGTCTTTCCGATCAACATTCACTTCGGAGACGGAAAAGTTCCCGACGTTTGTGAATAAGGCTAATGATCTGTTCAAGTTCGTCGATCATTATTCTGGGTTTCGTCGTTCATTATCATGTAATGAATCTAGCACGAAACTTTACCATAGAAACATCTGTAGCGGTTGTAACCATTGATTTTATTGCAATCTGTGGCCTAATCATGTAATTTTAATGGTAATCACGGACACTTAGGGTTTCTCTTCGAATCGTAGTTTCTATTATCATTGAAGTTGCTTTACTTAAAACTCTTGTGTCTCTTGTGCAGTCTTTTGAGGTTTTACGCATTTGATGAAGTTGTGGATTTGTGCCCGGTCAATGGCAATAGGCTCGCCCCCTATTACACGGGACTATAACATAACTGGCGAAATGTGGGTGTACTATTACACCTCTACCTACCCCTTCGGGGAATTACAGGCGTGATGTTATGTTATGTTTGTTATGTTGATGAAGTTGTGACTTTATAAAGAGCTTTGTGATGCCACACAAATGCTTTAAAAAAAGTTGATACACATTGAACCACCCTCAATAAAATGTCCCAATAAATCCACGTGTCTATTTGTCTGCAGGCATCGGCAAGCTATCAGGCGAGGGCAAGCACCTCGCCGACCCGGAGGTGCTCCGGCGGCTGACGTCGTCGGTGTCGTGCGCCCTCGACGAGGCGGCCGCCGCACTCACGCGCATGCGCAGCGACCAACCACCGCCGCACCACCGACATCACCATCAGGACAAAAAGTAAGGACTAACATCTTATTTCAAGCTTTATGTTTAAGCGAATTTAGAAGTGCTTCGGGTGTAAAGTATTAGTGGAAAACAGTCCATATGACACGATTTCTACCAGCTTCCTCTTGTAAACTGAATAAAACACTACTGAAACACACGATTCAAGGTATTTTTGACACTAGCTTCCCTTATTTTTTTTATTTTTCGTAATAAACGAGACTAGGTACTTGTTTTAAATAATGTAATAAATATAATAAGTGCCAAAGCGTTTCAGAAAACTGAGGGCTCTAAAATGCACTGGATCTTTAGAGAAAAATCCATTATTTATTATTACATCGCCCATAAAGCATGTGCATCTTGAATTTTTTACTTAAAACTATCAACTTTAAGTTGACATTTTATGTTTTTGATAAAAACCTAAATCAAGTACTTGAGGTTTGTTTGCATTTGAACGTGTTGACTAAGTTCATTGTATAAGTATGATTCATCTGACAACATCGAGACAACTAACCACATGTGTTACAAAAATTCCTGTCTAGACCGTCCTTGTATCTATCTAGATTTTAGACTATTCGAACACTATCCCCCAGTTTCTGGAAAGCTGATCAATTTGATCTGTTGTCATGTACAATGTGTTATTGAAATAACTGAAAACCTCTTAAGGGGTCATTGTACTCATCAGTATCAACAACTTTTACTATAGGATCAGTCCTGAAATCGCGAATAAAATCAGCTGTACTTACGTGTTCACATAAATCGTCGAAAAGTAGGGAAAAACCTTTTTTTTTCGCGATTTCATGATTGGTCCCATAGTAAAAGTTGTTCATACTGATGAGTATAATGATCCCTTTGGAGGTTTTCAGTTATTTCAATAACACGTTGTATAATGTCAGCTCCTGTGATTGGTTGGCAAAAATACTAACAACCAATCACATCGCTTGACCTGATATTTGACAGCTGAGTATTGATCACATTTTCGAAAACTCGGGGTAAGTTCTTATGAACTTCATGCTTGTAGCAAACATATCGATTTAACTACATTTGAGGTCAATAAATACTTTGTAACATCTATTTCTAGACGTCTAGGACACGTCTGTTATGAAACTGGAATAACCCTTCACAGTCATTATAATCTTTTAGACGACCTGCCCCAATTTTGTCGCAATACTAGATATACATGTAACCCAGTTGCCTTTAAAAGGTGAGGTGTGGAACTAAGCAAAAGTGGGACACTCGTGTTAAAAATAACATTGTCTTGAAGTTTATTCGTATTTGCGAATATATCTGCGCGCTGTTCAAGTATGATAAACAGTACTTAGTCAGTTCAGTTGAAGGCCGCTTAAAGCGCACTAAGACATGTGCATATCTGAAAGCTTTTCGGGTTTTACACATGGCCTACACGCCCTACCGTGTAAACAGTTCAAGAATGTTCAATGTGTCGACGAAGTCAACGATACGGGTTTGCGTACGCATATTAACGTTTGTTGTTCGACGTACTTTGTAGTTTTATGCAACAGTAGTGTTGATTCTTTTGTTCACAAACTAAACTTATTTTAAACAATCGCTCTCTTTTACTAATATTATATACAAGAAAGGGATGGCAACCATTTTAGTGCTGTCAAATTAGTCTGGATTAAAATTTCCATACAAGTTTAATCGTGATCTTGGAATGTGCCGACTAAAATACGAAGAAATGTAACACGTAAACCAATTTTACAGCACTAAAATTGTTGCCATCCCTTTCTTTTAGCTACTATTAGTAAAAGAGAGCGATAGTTTAAAATAAACTTAGGCTCGTATTACAGAAGCTTCCTCAAGTACAGTTTAAACTCCAATCACCTGATCACTACTTAAGGATAGAATCGTTACTTGAGTATCGGTCTTATTCCAGAACGGTAATTATACATTTTAATTCAACAACAAAACACACGAATTTGACCTGAAATATAATAGAAATCTCTACTCAAGCGTAGTCTGGACCACTTTTGAGTGATTACAGATCAAATATCTGCCCAAATACCGAAACAGGTGACAATATAAAACGAAACTAAACTCAGCTGAACTGTGATCAACAAATCTCTGCTTGAGGGACGTTCTAAAATCAAAGCTCAACTTAAAACTAGTTTTAAACAGAGATCAACGCTTGAGTATCCTTCTGGAATACGGGCCTTAGTTTGTTAACAAGATAATCGACACCAGTAAAGCCCCTCGTCTACTTGTCGGTGCAGTATCGTTTACGGCCAAAACTAATATTCAATCTATCCACGATTTGCCCTACTAGAGATAGAAATTTGATATAAGCTTCATACAAAATATGTCAAATTTTTATCTCTACTAGGGTAAATTGTGGATAGATTGGAAATTAATTTTGGCCATTAGACAGGGCACGCGTGTCCCGCCCACTGTTCCGTTCTATCTGTAATAATTCTGTGGATTTACCGAGTACAGTACGCACAAAAGTTGGTCGGCCTGAAGTTGTCCCAAGACCGTCGCAGTAGTCGTGGGTGTCATTGGTGGCAAGGGGCCGGGAAAACATGCGCAAAGCCCAACTTCAGGCCGGCCAAGTTAGATTGCGCGTATTGTAAATGGATACCGCACCGAAAAGTGAACGAGGGGCCTCTTACCACGCTTAGCACACTTAATGTTGAGCATTTCAGTGTATTTGATTTAGTTGTCAAAGATACAGGAGCTAGTTTCTTCAGAGATTAGACCTACATGTGATTGGTTTGATGTGTTTGTAATAAGAATACTAGAAATTCGAGTCTTAATATAAATATCCGATCAAGTTGTAGCTATTCATTGGGTAGCAATTCCGAGTATAATGTTAATATGATCACCCCCTTATTTCTTTTAGGCTCCTACTTTGGTTGGCATTTGTTAATCTTTTATCGTACGTTACGTCATGATTTCTGCTTTCACCATAATATTTTCACTTAATTCATATCGTAACTCAGTTTCCCTGTTTAACATATCCGTTTTTCCTATTACGTCACATGTTACTGTATTTATTTACTGTTATATACATATTATGTTAATAATCATAATAATTATGTTATCACTGTTTTGATTTGCATATTGTCCGTTATTGAAAACATGTCGCATATTTCCCTAAAGAGGATTATTTTATTTAAAGAAATTACGATACTTTCCTATCTCGTTCCGTTTTCCACTTAAGCCAATCATTTATTGATTGAAATATAAAATGCATCGTCATCAATTATTTAACGTAAACATAAACAATAATCACTTCGCCTGCTGCACACGTGTTTTCTAAAAATAAAACCTATGCACCTTAGTTTTTAGGTAGGTTCTCAATGATGATAATCCGAGATTTGAGTGTTTATGCGAGAAGGGAAGCCTCTCGAGTCGACGTTGATGAGTCCGAAACGATTCCCGCGTCGGCTCGATGAGACCAACTCGTGACTATGATTTATAAGCTTTGATCTTATCTGATGAATTTTTGTAACCTCATCTTTGTGACCCTTCTTTTCGAGAGTTGATATTCTGTAATGGCGATAGTTTTAGTCAACAATGCGGGTCGAGTGCTACGGGTACAACGCCGACTGTAGCGTCGTCGGTGGGCGCGGACGGGGCGCCGTCGCTAGCAGAGGCTTGCTCGGACGGCGACGTCGGCACCGTGAGGAAACTGCTCACGGAGGGCCGCTCCGTACACGAGACCACAGAGGAGGGCGAGTCGCTGCTCTCGCTCGCATGCTCCGCGGGATACTACGAACTCGCTCAAGTGCTGCTTGCCATGCACGCGAGCGTAGAGGACCGCGGCATCAAGGTAACAAACTCAAAACACACAACCAACCTATTAGATTCTAAATAAAAAATAAATAAATAAAAATAAAATGTCTTTATTTCAGACATTAGCCCATAAGTTGTTAGTGATGAGTTAGTAACAGATTGTGCTTATATGCTAGATTAGTGTTATTAGTACTTAAATTACTGAACAAATTATTTATTTAAACCTATAGCGACCTCCACCCAATGTCTCTGGATGGGACAATCCGGTCAGTCAACAATCATTTTCAGGATGCTGTTCCGAGTGTTACGCATGCGCTGCAGTAAGGAAGCCGCTTTCTTACGCATGATGGCGTGAAAGCCATCTGTGTGAGCTTCAGCAAACATTCCCGATGCACTGCAACGCCACGACAGCCGCAACAGCATCCTGAAGGCGTTGTTGTATTGTACGCGCAGGACGTTGTAGGCTCGGCTCGTATATGACACCCACAGGCCGCTTGAGTAGAAAGACTGACAGAACGCCTTAAATAAACTTACTTTGACGTCTGCCGTGCAGCGAGCGAACCTGCGGGTGAGCATATTGCTCCTCATCGCCAACGCCCTGCGCTCCCGCTCTATGTCGCTATCATCTCTTAAGTTACTGGTGACAACGTGACCCAGGTACTTAAAATTGTAGACCACATTGAGTTCTACGCCGTTGAGATATACCGGAGGTACACGACTAAAGATATACAAGGTATAATTGAAATAACTGAAAACCTTATAAGAGCTTATTGTACTCATCATTATGAACAACTTTTACTATGGGACCAACCCTGAAATCGCGAAAAATAATCGGCTGCTCCATACATATTTGTTTGGGGTACATAATAGAAATATTGAGTAATAAATGTCAACAGTCATCATCATTTCAGCCGAAAAACTTCACTGCTGGATATAGGCCTCCTCCAAAAGGGGGGGATATGCCATAATCACCACGCTTGGCAGGCGGGTTGGTGATCGCAGTTGGTGGGTTAAAATTAGCGATGGGTCAACCCGTGATTTTTCCTAACCGGGTAAGCGTATCAAAAATTTACGTAAACCGAATGGTTTATTTATTTATTTATTTATTTATTTATTTATAGTTAATTAACACGGTACAAAAACCAATTACATTAATTAACATAGAAACGATACACAATATAACGATGATATTACAATTTACATATATGACAAAATTACATATACCTATGACCTTAACATGGAACAGTGGACACCCTCGCATACATTCTCTCACAGAACATCAGACATACTAGCAAAATTTTATTCCATCCGTCCGCAAACACATCGCATTCAGGGTTAGCAACCAGGAGGGCGTTGAGCGCCTTTAAGGTACGGCACACTGGGGACTCTGCCCTGGAGACAGTTCGACATGACGGCTGGGCGAACAATTCGTGTCGGTGGCTCTGACGGTGTCTGAGGTATCTGTCGGGAACATATAGTCGACAGAATAGGTCATGAAGCTCAGGACAGTCAATTCGTCCGTGAAGGGTTTTACAGGCTACCGTGAGCTGATCAAGGCCTCTTCTCACCTCCAATGAATTGAAACCTAACATTCCTAAGAGGTAATTAGTAGGGTACATGTACGGATAGAAATGATAAAGCCTTTTATATAAAAACCTTAGAAAAGTTTTTTGTACCTTTTCAAGCATTAATGTTTGGGTTGCTGTATAGGGGTTCCAGACACAGGCACTAGCTTCTAGCTTACTTCGAACCAAGGCGTTGTATAATAGCTCAATAACTTGCGGATTCTGAAAGTCACGAGCATTTCGTAAAACAAATCCTAAGCGCCTAAAAGATTCCTTAGCAAGAGTGGAAACATGAGTTTTAAATGTCAGACCAGGGTCGAAAGTCACTCCCAAGTCCTTTATGTTGGTGACACGAGTTATTAATTCACCATTCAATGTGTATTTATAATGGATTGGTTGCAACCCTCGACCATAGGTCATGACGTAACACTTGTTAGTGTTGAAGAAAAGCTTATTTACCATGCTCCATTGGTAAAGGGCGTCGATATCTTTTTGTAAGAGTTTGCAATCTTCGTCCGTTCTTACTTCTACTACTAGTTTCAAATCGTCGGCATATAACAGGCATTTTGCAAATTTGAGTTTGTTAGTAAGATCGTTAATCATGATCAGGAACAGAAGCGGGCCCAACACGGATCCCTGACTCACGCCAGAACGCGTACTATAAGGCTTGGACTCGAAACAACCATGTCTGACGAACTGTTTACGATCACGCAGATAGTCTGCAAAGAAGTTGAGAAGTCCTTGGCTGAAGCCAATGACTCCCAACTTGGTTAAGAGTACATCGTTGTCGACCCTATCAAATGCTTTGCGGAAATCGAAATAAAGAACGTCAACTTGCGTTCCAGTATCCATGCTTCTAGAAATATAGTCCACGTGGATTAATAGGTTTGAGTTGACGGAGCGGCCGGGCCGAAAACCGTGCTGGGCTTCCGATAGATACACGTTTATCTGTTTGTAAATGATTGTATGGAGTATATTTTCGAAGACTTTTGCAATAGTAGGAAGGATAGCGATAGGTCTGTGTTCTTCTACCGATGATTTGTTAACCGGTTAAACCAAACCGAATCGACCGTCTACTGAGAGTGAGACGGTCGGTAACTCGTAGTAGATTGCGAGTTGCTAAAATTCGGGTAAGTTCATTCGGTTTGGAAATTGAATGTGTGAATTGTGGGATTTTATCGGTTTGAAAGTTTAGTGTTTTTATTTATTAAAGTATTTTAATATTTATACAGGACAACGAAACTTTTTTTTGGGTTGTCAAAGATTCAATAAAAATATGTTAACGTAAAATATAACTTTTTTGGTATTTAAATCGCTTTTATACATACGTGTTATTGAAATAACTGAAAACCTCTTAAGGGGTCATTGTACTCATCAGAATGAACATCTTTTACTATGGGACCAACACTAAAATCGTGAAAAAAAAATCAGCTTATCCCTACATTTTGTCGATTTATGTGAATACAAAAATGTACGGATTAGCTGGTTTTTTTCGCGATTTCAGGTTTGGCCCATACCATAGCACAAGTTGTTCATAATGATGAGTACAATGACCCTTTAAGAGGTTTTCAGTTATTTCAATAACACTTTGTATACATGCTGAAATTTTAATCGTTTCTTTCCCGAAAAGGGGTCATTGTACTCATCATTATGAACAACTTTTACTATGGGACCAATAGCCGCGTTGGTAGGGCTAATTGGACTGCAGTACCCCGCCTCAGCAAGTGACAGAATTTATAGTAGGTACACATTATATTCAACATTAGGCGTCTATTGGGCTGTATGGTCGTGGGTATTTACAAAAAAAAACATCCCCAACCTCTGCTTATTTTTGGACTATAAATGCTGTGTAAAATGTCCAAAATATTATTATTATAATTACACAAGACATAATTTCAAGAACAATTTTTTTGGCCAAATATGTACAATTGTACACTGTGCACGAACCGCGGTGACTTCGGAATAGCATCTCTACTTGGTCTGTGCTTCGGAACGTTTCGTTCATCATTCGGATAAACTCGCGTCGCTCGCGAACCGTTCGGGTGAACTCGACTCTCGAATTATGGCGTCGATGGGCGTCGGTTAAATAAGTTCGCGGTTAAAAAGCCAATCCGAGTTGACAGATCGTAGCTCGGTTTGATACGAGTTAGGCTTGACCCGGGTTGAACCGGTTAGCCAAACCGAGTTGACACATCGCTAGTTAAAATACCCATAGAATGCTACTGCCCAACCTCTGGTGAATCCCTTAGTCGCTTTTTACAACACCCATGAGAAGAGAAAGGGTGGTGCAAATCTTTAAATCCGACACCACACGGAACAGTATGTCAACAGTAGGTATACATAATTAATTAGACTCGCATTATTACATAGCATTAAATTATCTATACTGTAAACATTTATCTTCTAAGAATTTCATTATCACAATAATAATTTGTATTTAATAACAAATTGAATAATGTCTTTTTAACCGACGAAAAAAAGGAGGAGGTTCTCAATTCGACGCGTATATTTTTTTTTTTTTTTTATGTATGACCACGCATAACTTTTTACAGAGTGGTCCGATTTTGATGATTCTTTTTTTATTGGATAGGGTATATCTTGAAATTGGTCCCATTTAAATTTCAAAATCAAAATCCACCCCTAAGGGTAGTAAAACAGGGGATGAGTGTTTGTTCACCCACTGAATTCTTACCTGTTAACCGATTCTGTTGAAACTTGACATACATAAATATAGTTCTTGACACTACGACATAATGGAGACCTGGATTTAGAGTTTAACCACAAAAAAATGAAAAATAAAACTTTTTAACAAAAAATTGAACCGACGAAAACAGAAACTGAAAAGCGAAAAATAACTAATTATGAGTCGGCGCCAAACAACCAATCAACGAAGATCATTAAATTACTTTAAATAAATAATAAAAACAACGTCACATCAAATACAACGTGAGATTTTCAACGATAAACAATAACTTTCCAAAAATGCGTTCTCCGCTCGGCCACTTCCAACTTACACGCACTATGCTTGTTAAAAGTTCGTTTGGCGCCGACTCATAATTAGTTATTTTTCGCTTTTCAGTTTCTGTTTTCGTCGGTTCAATTTTTTGTTAAAAAGTTTTATTACATCATCATCATCATTTCAGCCGAAAGACGTCCACTACTGGACATAGGCTTCCCCCAATTAAGGGGGAGATATGCCATAATCGCCACGCTTGGCAGGCGGGTTGGCGATCGCAGTTGGTTGGTTAAATACTCAGAAAACGCTGCTGCCCATCCTCTGGTGAATCCCTTAGTCGCCTTTTACGACACCTATGAGAAGAGATAAGGGTGGTGCTACTCTTTAAGTCCGGAACCACACGGACTTTTTACATAACTCTACAAAATGTAGGCAACAGCATTTATTTTTTTGCGTTTTCTGTATTTGTCCTATAGTAAAAGTTGTTCATACTGTTGAGTACAATGACCCCTTCAGATGTTTTCAGTTATTTCAATTACACCTTGTATAAATAAAGCACGGCAATTTACAGAATGACACAAAAGATAAGGCGCGTCGTCAATCTGCGTTAGCGCAGACACGAAAAGACGTTTTTCCAAATGACTTGTCCCTTACGTATAAATATCGATTCTGCTAACGTACCTCACAGAAGCAACAGGGTTTTTGTTACATACTGTATAAAATGTGGCGGTAAAAGCCGTGCCTTGGCGGTTCGGAGGAGGCTTTTACCGCAAAAGGCGGCCCGGCCCTTACACGGCTTGCACCTAAAAATACTAACTTAATTTAAGAAAAAATAACTAACATTACTAACAAACACAGACCAGTAAGCCTCTAGACGCCTATTAGCCGGATACCCCCGGTCACAAAGCATATGCAGTAGCAATGCATATCTTACGCCCAGCCACCAATCGGGACGTCACTCCGTCAGCGAACGGCACCAATCATATCACCGAACATTTGAGCTGACCAATCATAACGCGCCGTCCGCCCCCGGCCCCGCCAACATTTTACGACTGTGTTCTCATGCAAAACTTTGTTTATGTGGCGTCTTGAGGTTTACTGGTCTGTGTCATACAAATAAATAAGTACACACCACAAAATAATAGATAAGAACTACTTGGTAACTTGTTAGGCATAAAATAAAGATAATAAGTAAACTGTAAAAAATTAATTAACAAAAACAAAAAACCCGACTGCGTTTTTTGTTTTTGTTAATTAATTTTTTTATTTGATTTTTTTTAGTTTTGTCATGTTTTATTTATCATACTATTAATGTTTTTTTTTGAAAAGTCAAATTCATTTTTATCATTGAATATTTTGTTGTTTTTTAGCATTGCTCATTCCAAATTACATTTAAACATATAAGTTGTATATATTTTCTTAAACCATTTATAAAACCCTTTATTTTGATACCCCACCCGATAGGTTTTGAGCAAAAAAAATTTTTGAAGTCACATAAAATGGCTCCAAAAAGCGGCGATTTTGATTTTTATAATTTTGATATACCCAGTGTCACTCTCACAATTAAGACGAATCCAATGACACCTGTTTAGGCTACAGAGCGTGCCAAAGAAATATACATACATACATACATACAAACATACATACATACACTCGAAAAACATAACCTTCCTTCTGGCGCAGTCGGGTAATAAAATGTGTACCAATGTATGGTCGTTCCGCAGGGCGACTGCACGCCGTTGATGGAGGCGGCGAGCGCGGGCCACGTGGACATCGTGCGGCTGCTGGTGGCGCACCACGCGGACGTGAACGCCGTGTCGGGCTCCGGCAACACGCCGCTCATGTACGCGTGCGCCGGCGGCCACGAGGACTGCGTGCGCGCGCTGCTGGAGAGCGGCGCCAACGTCGAGGACCACAACGAGAACGGACACACGCCGCTTATGGAGGTACACTCGCTGATCTTTCCGGTGAACCACCACTAAGGGTGGTATCATCATCATCATTTCAGCCGAAAGACGTCCACTGCTGGACATAGGCCTCCCCAAGCAGTTTGGGGGGATATGCCATAATCGCCACGCTTGGCAGGCGGGTTGGCGATCGCAGTTGGTTGGTTAAATACTCAGAGAACGCTGCTGCCCATCCTCTGGTGAATCCAGTGGTATGCCACTGGTCAAATTTCTTTGTCATTACAATTTACATACAAAATCTGATGAAAGTCATCCAATTTCTTTGATCAAAGTAACATCGGACAAACAAATTTGACGACTGGCATACCACCCTTAGGCTAAAATCGCTTGCACTTGTTCTACGGCAGCGGTAGGTACTATCAACAAACTTTCCGGTGAACCACCACTAAGGCTAAAATCGCTTGCACTCAATGTTCGATGGCAGCGGTAGGTACTATCAGCAAACTTTCCAGTGAACCACCACTAAGGCTAAAATCGCTTGCTCTCAATGTTCGACGGCAGCAGTAGGTACGTGTAATGTAGCAGGATTCGTTCAAGGGGTTTTGTCGACAAAATGTACCACCGCGAACTATCGTGACCGTATAGTCAAAAATCTTTCCGGTGATCCACCACTAAGGCACTTGAAGTCACGTAAGACAGTTGCAATCACTTGCACTCAATGGCAGCAGTAGCACAGAATATCTAATAGTACTAACGTACAGAACAGCCACTCACCGCTCCCCGCCAATTTAAGATCCTCGCATGCACCCACAGTTTGACTGCAATTCGACTTCAAGATCCAGTCACTATACGAGCACTCCATCTCTGAGAACTACCGAGAAGCGCTTGGAACCCAGTCGGCATTACGAGCGGCGAGAATTCTGTGCTGCACTTGAACTCGAAAAGTCAGATGTATGGGCTGAGTTTGAACTCAGACCCTACTGCATGAAACATGCAAATGTACACTACCATTATGATACAGCCTCTCAACGCATTAGCGGATTAAACGACTTCCAAAAATGAGTTATTGTATAAACTTATCACGCTGGTCTGATGGGTTGGTGACCACACGTTCTGGTGTGTCACCAGCCAGGGTTTTAATGATTATCCCTTCGTCTGAAGGGCTGCAGAAAATCATCGTCAGTAAAGCTTGCAAAAAGGCGACTAAGGGATTCACCAGAGGATGGGCAGCAGCGTTCTCTGAGTATTTAAACAACCAACTGCGATCGCCAACCCGCCTGCCAAGCGTGGCTTTGTCCAGCAGTGGACGTCTTTTGGCTGAAATGATGATGAATGACGCTTGCAAGTCAACATTTGGTGAATCTAGATGTGTTGCATTTCCTCCCCTTTATAAAGCACACCACTCGGCACTGCTAATCTGAAAAATACTATGTATTGGCATAGATAACTGTTGCATAGTTACATTCCGTATTTATCGCGTATTCAGCTCCAATGAATCATAACTTACACGTTTTCAGTAAGCTATTTTGTAGATTGCACACAACATTTAATTAGTGTTTGTTGATCAGTTAAAGTGCAATTTCAAGTGCATTTGTCCATTTCATCTTATATGAATCTGGGGAAAATATTAGCCTAGATTACAAATAGAATACTCAGATTATATAAGGGACCAGATTATATAGGGGAAAGGTCTATCTTATGTTGTTTTCCTACAGTTATAATAATGTCCTGCCGGCCGAATTTCAGTCACGACGACTAATTTCAACGGAGACTAGCCATCTGCGCGGGACATATTATAGTGCACAAGTTTGTGCGCAAACACAGGTGCACTCTCTATTCCCTCACTTTCTTAATCCGATGGGACGGCAATCCGACACGATAGAGAGAGATCAGGGGGTCTACTCCCGTTCGACGATATTCGATAAATCGTACGATTCATCGCACAATTTGCTACTCCGGTCAACCATCGTTCCCTTATCGCATGCGATGATCGTGTTTTGACGTTTGTTTTTCTCATCTCCGGTAAATTGTATACGACTATGAACCGTAGTCTATCTTAATTGTGCCTTTTTTATGTGCCTATCTTTATTATGTAAGTATCAGTCGGAACGAAAGTTCGTACTTAGTTTGTCGTTCGTAAAACGCGAGTAGACCTACAGGCGCGGGACCGACGGCTTTACTAGACCAACGAGACAGTCAGATTCCCACAGTTAAATAGAAGTTGTCTTTACATTAGTGTCCATACAAACAAACCACATTTTCGTTCTTCTTGGTTTATATTATTTAGTACTTAACCGAGAAGGAACATCTGAATGCAGTATAAAAGCGATTATTGCATTGAGCACTAAACCCTATAGAGATGAAATACAGGCTGTCCTATAACGAAACTGTTCTATTGATTTACATAGATAAATATGAAATAGGTCAATAGAAGCGCGCTTTGGCGCATTCCTATTAGGTCGCGCAATGTTGCCCGCGTGTTGCATTTCCCGAGCCAATAGGAGCTTGTTATGTGTAATCGGAAATTGTCAGAATTTATTTCAAACAAATCAAATGTCTCTATGAGATTTAATACTTGATGGATTAACTTTCCTTGCCACTCTGCAAGCGTAAAACCCCAAGTTTACGTGCCCTTCTTAGGCGTCTACTCGAGTTTGACGATATTCGATTAATCGTACCATTCATCGCATAATTTGCTACTCGTGTTTTGTAGTTTGCTTCTTTGTTCTCTGGTTAGTTTCATACGACTATGAACCGTAGTCTATCTTTATTATGCCTTTTTATGTGCCTATCTTTATGGTGTAGGTATTATTCAGAACGAAAGTTCGAACTCCGTTTTTTGTTCGTGGCAAACATTCACATTATGTAACAATAATGACATACAACACATTTGTACACCAGGCGGCGTCTGCTGGTCACGTGGGCGTAGCCAAGATCCTGTTAGAACACGGCGCCGGCATCAACACGCACTCCAACGAGTTCAAGGAGTCGGCCCTAACCCTCGCATGCTACAAGGGGCATTTGGACATGGTGCGGTTCCTCCTGGCGGCGGGCGCCGACCGAGAACACAAGACCGATGAGATGCACACCGCGCTTATGGAGGCGAGCATGGACGGACATGTTGAGGTCGCCAGGCTGCTACTAGACTCTGGGGCACAGGTGGGTTACCTCACGCAACTCGGCAAAAAATAAGTATAGACCTCTGTTTACTTACCAATTACATTTTTAAGATACTTCTCCTATTATGCTATTGAATAGCAGACTTTCCAATTACAAGTTCTCAGATATTTTCAACATATTCTGGCCATTTAAAACCATTTTGTAAAGTGTTAAAGTTTAGTTCAAATTATCGCAGTACACTGCAGACTATAAAACTGTGTAAAAACAATCATTTTTCCACCTTCTGAATAAATTATCCCTAGCAAGGCATCTGCCGATAGAACAATGATCATATGTTACTGTAATTTTACCCAAACACAGACTGAGTCAGGGCCCTAATTCTGACGTTGTAAGAAATAATTACCTGGGCCCTTACTCCCGACTGGATCGAGTGCTATATCAATCGAATTTGGATTCGAGTTACTGTAAAATCGTACTGCATTTTTCTAAGAATAGAATAATGATATTAAAAAAAAATAGAATGAACGAACTAATGTCAATTAGTTTGTTTTGGTTAAGAGCTCGAACCAGTCGGGGGTAAGGCCCCTGATTCGATATAATCTCTTATTTTATATCTCTACTAAAAATGTCGCCAGTAATGCCGATTGCTATGAACCACTCTTTGTATGTCGAACTCTGGCCGTAGACTAACGTGACATTCCGAGAATATGAAAATTAGCTTTCAATCGACTTTCGCTATTTTGCGACGCGAGAATCTTCCCCCAAGACTGCGTTCAGGTATTTCGCTCGACGATGGTGGACGACGCACGCAGCGTTCTATAGGCGTTCGTTTTTATGATCGGTCTGGTAACTGAACGACCAAAGTACGCTCCGGGCGTCGTCCGCCGTTATCGGGTGATATTAGTGAACGCATCCCTAGTCTCCAACATTCATCTAACCTTATCCTTGTATACGTACAGGTGAACATGCCAACGGATAGCTTCGAATCACCGCTGACGTTGGCGGCGTGCGGCGGCCATGTTGAACTAGCGATGCTTCTGCTGGAGCGAGGGGCTAACATCGAGGAGGTCAACGATGAAGGGTATACGCCGCTTATGGAGGCCGCTAGAGAAGGTATGAATCTGTATTTTTTTGTAGAATTCGAGGTCTTTTGGCTCTTGAAAACAATATTTAACGTACAGTAGGAGCAATCCGATTTGGCCGGAGTGAAATTGGACACTACGCATGTGTCCCCGCATCCCCCTCCTCCAACTGTCACCCATAAAATCGTTACTGCGCCGGTTTTGTGACAACTTCACTCCGGCCAAGTTAGATTGCGCATAGTGTAATTTAAGTTTTTCAAAGTTGTCAGATGAAATAATGATTAAGTTATGCCAAGTTTTGAAGAAAACCTTTTTACTTGGACGCTTTTTAGTGTCAATTCTTTCGTTTCGTTCCATATAAGTCAGTTGATGCAAACCATCCTTGATGGCAAACAACTTCAATGACACGATTTGTTTACAGGTCACGAAGAAATGGTGGCATTACTGCTGGGTCAGGGAGCCTCTATCAACGCACAGACAGAGGAAACCCAAGAGACTGCGCTAACGCTGGCGTGCTGCGGTGGGTTCCTAGAAGTGGCCGACTTCCTTATCAAGGCGGGTGCTGACGCTGAACTGGGCGCCTCCACACCGCTTATGGAAGCTTCACAGGAGGGACACCTTGAACTTGTGCGGTCAGTACAAAAATTCAATTCTAGTGACAAATACCAATTTGATACCAGAAATATCATCTTCTACGCTTGATGTAATTAATTTTATTTATCCACTGTCCAGTCCACTAAAAAATTTAATATCTTAGTCGCTCTGTGGATGGGAAATTTTAGTTGAGGCAACTGCCAACATTTTATTAATTTCCTTAGTGGTGTCGATTACCGAAACTGGCAAATAGGGTTGCTGTCTGTGCAGTTTCTTAAAATTATAATGAAAACGATTATTTTTAAATTGTAATTCAATTTAAAAACAGACTTGACAAGCATCTTCTCGAACTTAACAAGAAATAAAAGTGGGGATAAGCAGGATACAGGCACTTATCAGTTGTTTCAACTGCTGCCTGTTTATTTATAATAATAATAATAATAAACGTCCTAAACACTTAGTTTCGAGTTGCCTGTTGTCGCAACTCGGGGTTACGGGGTAACGTCTGTGCAGCGTCCTAGACACTTTTGGTGTCTTGTCAATCAAGTTTTTTAAATGAATAACATTATCCTTGTTCCTTGTTGTACCTTATCTAGTTTTACACACCATTGTTTAAATTTCTTACCCGATCCCCTCTCACAGGTCTGCTGGTAGATATTTCTTTGAAATAAGCAGTACCTTTGTACAGTCGACTGCATGGCAGTGGTAACACTTGAATTAGAAAAACGCCCTTCATCATCATCATCATCATTTCAGCCGAAAGACGTCCACTGCTGGACATAGGCCTCCCCCAAGCATCGCCACAACGACCGGTCCTGTGCCTTCCGCATCCAGCGGATTCCCGCGACCTTCACCAGGTCGTCGGTCAAACGCCCTTAATGCATACGAAATAAATGCGCTGTCAACTGTTACCACTGACGTGCGGTCGACCGTACTAAATATTGTTAATTCTGCCTCCTTTCACTTCAAAGTCAAAGTCAAAAGTTTTTATTTCAAATAAGCATTTACATGCACTTTCAAAACGTTAATTATGAATCTAGTTGCACGGTTCCAAAAAGTTGGTCATATGGAGAAGAGCCGGCAAGAAACTCCATGACATAACAAATTATTCTTGTGTACATAAATCATAAATAAATAACTA
Organism: Asteroscopus sphinx; assembly: GCA_949699075.1. Lineage (NCBI taxonomy): Eukaryota > Metazoa > Arthropoda > Insecta > Lepidoptera > Noctuidae > Asteroscopus > Asteroscopus sphinx. Next base: position 24,171,774 of record OX453013.1, read on the forward strand.
TTTATTATTTCCACATAATTGATCAGGTACCTACTAAACGCGGGCGCGGACGTGAACGCTCAGACTCAGACGGGCGACACGGCGCTAACGTACGCCTGTGAGAACGGGCACACGGACGTGGCGGACCTGCTGCTGCGAGCGGGCGCCGAGCTGGAGCACGAGAGCGAGGGCGGCCGCACTCCGCTCATGAAGGCCTGCCGCGCCGGCCACGTGTGCACCGTGCAGTTCCTCGTGGGCAAGGTAAACATGCCGATACATGACTCACTTCCATTTAAAAAAAACTAGTGTGTTTGAGACCACACGACTGAAGTAAAACTTCACTAACTTATATCTCCTCGATATTTTTTTTTTTTTTTAATATCCCATATGGCGAAACGAGCTAAAGGCACACCTGATGTTAAGTGGTTACCTGTGCCCATAACAACTGCAATACCACCTAGGCTGTTGCCTAAATAGTACCGCAAGTAGGTTCGCCAAACTGAGACATGAAGTAGGAAAGTCTCATGTGATTGTACCAGGCCCCTCAGAAAGTATTGCGAAAAAAAGTTTTTATATATGGGAGACTGGCCAGTTATAATGTTTTTCGAAAATATGATTATTTATAAGTAAAAATAAGTAAGTTCCAATTTCAAAATTTCCCTCCACATTTTTTGCGAGTTAATTCAAAGTATTGTGTCTCACTGAAATATGGATCTGCGCCGGGAACATTTTAGAGCTATGATTTTATACGATTTCAAGTGTCGCCTGAAACTGGATGAATCGTACGATAGACTTCAAATGGCATTCATGGATGAAGGCCCTTCCAAGGCAACCGTGTATCGTTGGTATAACGAATTCAAGCGCGGTCGACCAACTTTGGGGGATGACGAAAGAAGCGGTCGCCCTTTGACGGCTGTTACCGAAGAAAACGTGCTAGCAGTGAAAAATTTAATCCAAGACAATAGGCGAATTACATATCAGGAGATTCAACACATATTGAAGATTGGATCGGGAAGCGTTCACGAGATTCTACACAGCCATCTTCGCGTGAGGAGGATAGTATCACGCTGGGTGCCGCACAACCTCACCGATGCTCAGAAGCAGGCCCGGGTGGAATGGTGCCGTGATATGCTTAACAAATTTGAAGCAGGCTCGTCTCGGCGTGTTTACGACATCGTTACAGGTGATGAGTCCTGGATTTATCAATACGACCCAGAAACCAAGCGCCAGTCGACTGTTTGGGTGTTTCAAAATGAGCCAACGCCTACCAAAGTGAAGCGATCTAGAAGCGGGGGTAAGATTTTGATCGCTAGCTTTTTTAATTTGACTGGCCACTTGGTATCAATTCCCTTACGGGATCAAAGAAGCATTAATGCCGAATGGTATACTACCAAATGTTTGCCAGAAGTTTTCTCTGTTATAAGCAACAAGCGACCAAACACAGGGCTCCGCGGGCTACTGCTCCACCACGACAATGCACCTGCGCACACCGCACTCAAAACGAGGGACTTCCTGGACAGCACGCCAGTCAAACTCCTGGGTCACCCTCCTTACAGCCCTGATCTAGCACCGTGTGACTTCTTTTTATTCCCAAAAATAAAAAATCAGCTCAAAGGGATACAATTTTCGTCGCCGGAAGATGCGCTGGCTGCGTTCGAGCAGGCTGTAAACGAGGTGTCTGCGGCGGACTGGAAAAAGTGTTTTGAAAACTGGTTTAGGCGCATGAATCTTTGTATAGAGGCTGGTGGAAAGTACTTTGAAAAGATTTGATAAAAATATATGTACGTATAGAACAATTTTTTTTAGTTTCGCAAAACTTTCTGAGTGTCCCACGTATTTCAATGAGAACAGGAATGGCGGCGCGGCGCGCGTACATCTGCCGGCGCTGTGTCGTGGCCGGCCGTCCCGCGCGCCTAGTTTCTCGCGTCCCGCACTACCCCCTCCGTTCGCCTCGCCCGATCACACTTTTCGTAACGCTCTTGCCAGCTTACTCCCCAAGTCAAGCGTGCGTAATGAAGTTAAAAATCTCTTTGTAGCGTTATCCTATCGTTCCAAAGTCCTTCTATAACCTTTCTGTTGCATCATCAGCCGTCTTTCTTTCTGATTTTCAGAGCCCCAATGAAATTTTGCGGTATCGTGTAGTTAACGTTATCGTGTAGATATCGACAAATTTTCTATGGGATTGCTTAGTTCCAAATACGCACACGATCATCATCATCAACCCAGCCTATCGCAGTCCACTGCTGGACATAGGCCTCTCCCAAGTTGCGCCACAACACTCGGGCCTCTGCCTTCCGTATCCAGTCCCACCCAGCCACCTTCAGGTCGTCGGTCCACCTGGCGAGGGGGTGCCCCACGCTGCGTTTGTCGATTCGCGGTCTCCACTCAAGGACCCGTCTGATCCAGCGGCCGTCGGTCCTTCGACAGACATGGCCAACCCACTGCCACTTCAGCTTACTGATCCTACAAGCTATGTCACTCTGGTTCTTGTCCAGATAATCTCATCACGGATTTTATCCTTCAAAGAAACTCCAAGCATAGCTCGCTCCATATCTCGCTGAGTGACTTTGAATTTGTGGACTAGCTCTACTGTTAGTGTCCACGTCTCGGCACCGTAAGTCATGACAGGCAGGACGCACTGGTTGAAGACCTTCGTCTTCAAACTTTGCGGTATAGGCGACGAGAAGACGGCGAAGTTTTCCAAATGCTGCGCAGCCCAACTGGATCCTTCTGTCGGCTGACGCACACGATGGCGCTGGAAAAATTTCCACATAAAATTTGTCGATAACTACACGATAACATTACACGATATCACAAAAACTCTGGAAAGCACCAAAGAAAAAAGATGTCTGCTTTCAATCCTCACAGAAATATTCTTCTTCTTCTATTATGTCGACATGAGCTACATAATAATAATAGCTCATGCTGTGGGAAAAAGATTAGTCAGTCAGCAAGTTGGTAGTGGGTCGGGTTGGGACAGAACTATTATCAGTTGGTTGAGTGGCATATTTTAATGTTGCAATTGCAGCCAAATGATCATCATCATTTCAGCCGAAAGACGTCCACTGCTGGACATAGGCCTCCCCCAAGCATCGCCACAACGACCGGTCCTGTGCCTTCCGCATCCAGCGGATTCCCGCGACCTTCACCAGGTCGTCTGTCCACCTTGTGGGGGGCCTACCCACGCTGCGCCTTCCAGTACACGGTCGCCACTCCAGAACTTTACTGCCCCATCGGCCATCCGTTCTGCGAGCAATGTGCCCCGCCCACTGCCTCTTAAGTTTGGCAATTCTTCGGGCTGTGTCGGTTACTTTCGTTCTCCTGCAAATCTCCTCATTTCTGATTCGATCACGCAGGGACACTCCGAGCGTAGCCCTCTAGTGCAGCCAAATGTGTCCAATAAAATTTTCCATAAGACAAAATACATCTACTTATTCACGGTTGAATAAAAACTTTATTTATATTTGTACAGGGCGCAGACGTAAACCGTATGACCGCTCTAGGCGACCACACACCCTTATCGCTAGCGTGTGCGGGCGGCCACGTGGACGTCGTGAAGTTCCTTCTGGCATGCGACGCGGACCCGTTCCGCAAACTGAAGGACAACTCCACCATGCTCATCGAGGCCGCCAAGGGGGGGCACACCGCGGTTGTTCAGCTGCTACTCGACTACCCGCACTCAGTCATGCTGCCTAGAGGTACGTTAAAGTGAATCTGATTATAGCTATAGGTCGACAAGCTCGTTGGTGACATTCCCCTGATCGGCGGGCGACGGCATGGCTTCGATTTGCCATACAGTACACAAATGTTATGAGTGTTGTTGTATGTCAAATCTAATTGTAGAGCAACAAGACCTTTATTTCATTGGTGTTTACAATCGTTTTTAGTTTGCGTTCTGCGCTAAGAAATATTGATGTTACATATACCGCGTACTGGAAGGCGCAGCGTGGGTAGGCCCCCCACAAGGTGGACCGACGACCTGGTGAAGGTCGCGGGAATCCGCTGGATGCGGAAGGCACAGGACCGGTCGTTGTGGCGATGCTTGGGGGAGGCCTATGTCCAGCAGTGGACGTCTTTCGGCTGAAATGATGATGATGATATAGTGGTGCCCGTTCTCTGTCGCCCGCAGAGTGTCGCAAACAAACTTGCTTCGGCGTACAGTCATTAATATTAATGAAACTGAAATATACGGGATGCACATAAGTCACGCGGATCCATGGAAGAGTTTTCTAGTCATCATCAGTAGATTCGAAGTCATGTATGATCTCTTCAATATCATTGCCATGAGCAGCAAATATATTGATAAGGCTGTATCTGCCTTTTACTATGGCTGAACTGATGCTTAGGAACAACTGGAACTTCGAGAAATGAACAGCTCTTCATTTCCGACAGACCGTATTAGTTATTTATATAAATATCGTTTTATTTTGACGACCTCTGTGGTCTAGTGGTTCGAGTGTCGGACTGCTGATAACGTGGTCGTGGGTTCGATTCCCACAGGACACAAATATTTGTGTGATGAACATAAGTGTTTGTGTTAGTCTGGGTGTTGCTTATGTATTATAAGTATGTATTTACAAAAAAAAAAGTATATAAGTATTATATCCATTGTCTAGTACCCATAGCACAAGCTCTGCTTAGTTTGGGACTAGATGGTGCTGTGTAAAAATGTCCCAAAGATATGTATCTATTTATTTATTTATTATTAAGTGCCTGAGTCATCATGGTTTCGTTGCGAGAGAAAGAGAGAGAGCTGGACATGACGTATAGCCGCATCCCTTTTCGTACCGGACCAATGATGGTTATTTTAAGTTGATAACAATAAGTTTTCAACTTAAAATAACCATCGTATTAAGAACAGTTAATCTTCTATCGCAACTAGACTTTTTGAGAAATTCTTTGTTGGCAACCAGGTTGCGTATTAAGAAAAAAAAACACTCATCGCAACTAGTTGCGAAACTCAGTTGCCATGGCTGCCGAAAAAGGTTTTAACACTTTGTAATACGGCCCCTGTTCGTTAATTCGTTCGCAGGCTGTCCGTGTGTCTCTTTGCAAGTGTTTACAATACGCGTAATATAACTGTGTCTCTGAGCATATAGGCTTTGCGAAAGGCCAAGCAGGATGTGTGTAAGCATCGAACGTTAACGAATTTAGACAGCCGTTACCCCGCATGGGCGCTACTGAATTGGTTGTAAAATGTAAAATTTACTATTCTGAGCAGTCACCAGTGTTACAGCGCACTTCACACACAGGGGCAGAGTTATTTTACGCGTATTTCAAGCATTAAGTCCTATAGAGACGTATCAGCTCCCTGATTCAGAATCACACGATAACCAGTTGTCGACCAATTCGGTTTGTTATATCTTTTTCTCTAGTTGCGTGAATCATAAGACGAAACGAGATAACAAACTGAACCGATCGACAACTGGTTATCGTGTGGTTCTGAATTGGGGAGCTGTTTTGTTTGAAATAAATTCCGCCAATTTTTGATTAGATATAACGTGCTCGTACACACGGCTACACATCAAGCTGTACATTTCCAGTATAAGCTGACCTCGCATTGTATAGGTTTTCCTTACAATGCGAGGTCAGCCTTTACTGTACAAAAGTACAGCTTGATGTGTAGCCGTGTGTTGCAATAAGTGGGCGTGGCATTGTAATTTTTTTTTTAATATTGTAAATTGTACTAAATAGTAAATTATGTTACCTTACCCTATGAGTCCTGGTTACTCGAAGTAAATGAATAATAATAATTGTTCGAGCCGCCAAAGAAGGCAAAAAAAAAGGTAATAAGGTAAGGTTTCGTAATTGATATGTATAGGGTTGAATGTTTGATGATTGTAAGTGTGGTGTGCGCAGGGACCGCGGCGGCGGCGGAGGAGGGCGGCGGGCTGAGCGCGGCGCAGGCGGCGGCGCTGGGGCTGGCGCACGCGGCGGCGCCCGGCGCGCCCGCCGCGCGCGCGCTGCTGCCGGCGCACGCGCCCCCGCCCCACCCGCCGCACCACCACCCGCCCAGCGACCTGCCCACCAAGTTCTCCAAGGTCTACCTCGACGGTGAGTGCACACAATACACACTACTCACAGACTCGCTGCACCATCTAGTCTACACCAACAATAGCGTTTTAGGGAGCGTTCAAATATTACCTAACGAATTTGGGGGGCCAATTTGGGGGACTGCCTCGTTGGTCTAGTGGTTGCAAGCGCGACTGCTGAGCGTGGGGTCCTGGGTTCGATTCCCGGGTCGGGTAAAGTGTTATTGGGTTTTTTCATTAGGAAATTCTCAGTAGCAGCCCGGAGTCTGGATTTGTGCCCGGTCAATGGCAATAGGCTCGCCCCCTATTACATGGGACTATAACATAACTGGCGAAATGTGGGTGTACTATACACCTCTGCCTACCCCTTCGGGGAAATACAAGCGTGATGTTATATTATGTTGTTGATATGTGAATTTGGGGGGCGGGGGGTCTTCTGAAACGTTACGGTACGTTACAGGGTGGGAGGGTGGGGTTTGAACTACGCGTTACGTAACAATGTTTGAACCCTTCAGTCAGACATTTCAAATGTTAAAAAATAATATTAACGCACTTAAAACGATAACATAGGTCATATCGACTTTCCGGTACTTCTGTTGATTGCCGTGATTGGCTTCATAGTTTGTACATACTATTGCTACACCCGATTGGGTAGGCTGTTGATACCTACATTTATGTACAAAGTTTGAGCAATAAATGTCTTTGTCTTTGAAACACATAAAAAAAATTGCGTTACGTAATACTTGAACGTTACCTTAGTACCTGTTGATTGCCGTGATTGACTTCATAGTTTGTACATACTATTGCTACACCCGATTAGGTAGGCTGTTGATACCTACATTTATGTACAAAGTTTGAGCAATAAATGTCTTTGTCTTTGAAACACATAAAAAAAATTGCGTTACGTAATACTTGAACGTTACCTTAGTACAGATAGCGGCACGAGTCGTGAGCACAAACTTCACCTGCGCAGAAGTTCATTTATAGATCTGTTTGGTGGAATGACAGGAGCGCGGGGTGCCAACGCCGACCATTGCATTTACGCGATTGGTCGACAGTCGATGCTCGTCGTCTATTGGACAATTAGGTGTCATTCGGCTACCTTACACTTTCGGTTCAACTTTATTGACTCACATTTTCGAATTTAAAACCGTTTATTTTTCTTTTGTTGTAATTAATTTATATTTTGATTTTTGAATGTTTAATGTTTTGAATAAAAAAAAATTTTTTTCTTCTTCATCTTCCTTTATTTAATACAAGATTGTATTTGACTTGCAATGTATGTACGTATGTAAATATATTCGTTAGAGTGGAATCTTGCAACTCAATTTTTTTGCAGATATCTTCAACCTATTTAGCTGAAATTTTGTAAAATATGGGTATCAAATGAAAGGACTTGCTGAGAATACGAGAGATATATATATATATATGATATGCGAGTAAAAAAACCTGTCCATTGATAACTAAATAATAAAAAATAAATTAAAAGTCAAAATGTTTTCCGTTTATTTATCTGTGGGTAAAAAAAAAGTCCCAAAATCATAATATGGGTGAAATTCGAGAAAGTTTGTATTTTATATAACTACCCATAATCCATATAAAACGATACTAAATAATTTTGGTCGAAAGTGTACATGCGCGAACTTGCCCCCACTACTGTCCATCTGTGCTCACGACTCATGCCGGCTACTATACCTGTTGATTGCCGTGATTGACTTCATAGTTTGTACATACTATTGCTACACCCGATTGGGTAGGCTGTTGATACCTACATTTATGTACAAAGTTTGAGCAATAAATGTCTTTGTCTTTGAAACACATAAAAAAAAATGCGTTACGTAATACTTGAACGTTACCTTAGTACCTGTTGATTGCCGTGATTGACTTCATAGTTTGTACATACTATTGCTACACCCGATTGGGTAGGCTGTTGATACCTACATTTATGTACAAAGTTTGAGCAATAAATGTCTTTGTCTTTGAAACACATAAAAAAAATTCATTCAAATTATTGAATGAAATAATAATAATAATTGTAATTATTTTATGAGCGTTAGCTCAGGAGAGATGAGCTCGATGTCTTTCTAGACAACTGGCAGGAGGCGGCACAGAACCGCGATAAGTGGAAGGAATTGAGGGAGGCCTTTGCCCAGCAGTGAGACAACACAGGTTAACAAAATAATACAAAAAAATGCTCATCGCGTCTATTAGCGAAATCGACTACGACACAATCGAAACGACACGATAGTGCTTTGAATATATCGGTTGTACCCTACTCTAATAAATGTTCGGATTCTACATCGTTTATCGAATTCACAGACAAAATTCTGTGATTTTTTACGACGTCATAGACTATGACAGTGAATGAGTCAAAAACAAAATAAATACTGTCAATGACATTTACAACTAAGAGTAGGACTACGTAGGTCGGTTAGGACCGAAAATTGTCGATAAGTATCTTTCGTTGCTTCATATAAATTATATCGATTTTGCTAGTAGACCTCCAGAATATTGTATCGATGGCGCTTATTTTATAGGTATACTAGTCAGATATTTTGAATGTTCGAAATTGTGTTAAGACTAAGTTAGCATCACGTTGGCTTAATATTCAGTTTACCATGCTGAAATATCGTGGTAAGCCACCCCATCACCACCCTGAAAGTATTATCTGCCTGTGGAAGGCAGAGGACTGAGTGTTGCGTTGTAGCACAATTTGGGAGAGGCATATCTCCATATATCCAGCAGTAGACTCAGATCGGCTGGGTTGATGATTCTCTGCCTGAGACTTCTGTCACCCAACTAACCAAGACTGTCATAGACTCGAATGACCTTGGACACCGTTGCCACACATTAGGATTGGTTTCTATTTTTGCAAGGGAGCTGAGTGGTGAGCGAATCCAACAACATGAGAGCTGCTCTGTGCGAGACTATCAAAATGAAGCAATCCTATTAGTAGATTTTTCCTTGCTCTCTGCTCAGCTACCTCGCACTGATCTAGTGGAAAGCCAACTTTTTCGAACGAAAATCTTTTTAACCGATTGGCGGTCTTCATTCATGAATTAGTCTGCTCCAACGGCCATCGGTCTTTCGACAGACATGGCCAGCCTACTGCCACTTCAGATTGTTGCCATCTATAATTTTCAAGACTATTTTCTCGTAAACTACAAAAGGCATAGACTAATTGCCAGCTCCAAATGTTTTCTGTAATTTTTCAATGACGTAAGAAAGAGATAGTGTGATTAAAATTAGGGTAAACAAAAGAATCGGCACCAACATCTCACAAATCATAACATAGAGCCTGTCCAGATTAGGCGTGTAATACATTCCGTTCTCATGCGAACGCGCGTTTTGTTGCTCGTTCGTAAATCGCATATCGGTCGCGACTCTCGACTCGCGCGTTCTTCGCGTATTATTCAACGCGTGAGTCGAAATGCTAGGGAAGCTATTGATCCGTCTAGTAAACGCGCGATAGTTGCAGCGGGCGGACGTATTAGAGTTATTAAAAATTGAGCGTGAAAAACGAAGTGGAAAAGAGGATGGCCATATGGGACATGGAATCTGTAGATTATTCCAAGCGAAACTTTAAACGTTGAGAAGAGTTAGTAGAAATATTTTCTGTAGCTGGTGATTTGGAGGAAAAGAAAAATTACTCCTGTACATAAATACTGACTTAATACTTATAGTTTCTTCAATGTTTGAATAAATAATTATATGACTTTGTTGACTGACTGAATTCGTCCCAGAAAACTCGCGCATAAAACGCGTCATCTGGATGCAACACGGAGTTCAAACGCGCGACTCGGCTCGCTCGTAAATCGCCTCATCTGGATAAGCTCATAGTCTAACTCCCAAATACTCAAACGACACTTAACTTTAAGACGTTCTCAAAAATCGTTCTACAGCTTAGAATGACAGTGACAGCATGAGACTTAAGAGACGCTCATAATTGAGTTGCGTTTGAGTATTTGGTGGTTAGGCTTACTTTTAGAGACGAATCTGAGCGTAAACTCATGCTTCCAAATGTCAAATAGCACTGCATTTTGGACAGTTGGCAGCATCAGTCACGCTTAGATTCGTCTCTGAATATAAGTCTTACCCCCCAGTTTCCGAAAGGATAATCAACGCAAAAATTTACTAATCAGCTGTCAACTCTCAGGTCAAGCGATGTGATTGGTTGTTAACATTTGAACTGACTATTTGAAAGTAGAAGATATAATTCGGTAATGATGTAACCGGCTCCCCCTCCCCGCAGAGCGCGGCGTGGCGGGGCGCAAGAAGGCGGGCGGCGCGGCGGTGGCGCCGGTGTGTGCGGACGCCAACAAACACAAGTGCACGCGCAAGCAGCGCGCCGCGCCGCCGCACTCCGACCACCACCTGCCGCCGCCGCCCGACATCCTCGACGACAACGTACGTGCC